>OU426926.1:58354-10058354 GCA_911387795.2 Apamea monoglypha | reverse complement strand
GTTGACTCACAATTTGCAGTTCCACCGTTTTCTCTGCAACACAAGTTGAATACATAATAGGTAGGTATGCCTATGTAGAATCTAGGAGAGACAGTAGACTACAGAAAGGGTTTGTATCCTGATTACAATTAGACTTTTTCGGGACCACTACAAATGTCAGGGAGGTGGGGAAAAAAGTGTCATTCAAAGGATAGTCCGGTGGTAGAATCGACCTCGTTAGTGTTTTTATACCAATTCGTAAATTGAAACTTCACCAAGGTTAAAACCATAGACATTTAAATACACTATTGAAACTATCTCTAAATTTCATAGACAAACAGACGTTGTAGTTTTATGACGCGCAAGTGACAGTGAGGGTGGTTAAGCAGTTACGAGGTCAACTATAGGTACCTTAGCAGTAGTGTGACTAAGATTTTTAAATTAACTAAAAAAGTTTAGGTTGTAACCTAAGCTTTTTCTAAAGTAATACGTACTTGGTGTGTTTGTGCGCTACACTGCGCCTATGAAGATCGATACAGAAGAGAGATAGGGACCCGATGAGGGAACAAGTCGAGCTGAAGTAGTAGCCTGCTTTGCCACCGCAACCCACGTTTATGTACCCTGAAAATTTGAAGATATTATGTAGATAGGTACATACCCAAACATACAGCCTTATTTGCACGATGTAAGTTTCTTGCGTGTGGCATACCTACAATAAAATTGAAGCAACAAATGACTTCGCATCGTCTAAATGTTAGTGTTTCTATTTAGACACCGTCTAGGCTAGGATAGGCCGTCATGGATAGACGGTGTAACTTTTTGTTGTTGCTTCAACTTTTGGTATGCAACAGGCAATTAAGGACCCTATCGCATTGGATTTGAACCCACGACGTAGGTACAAGTCGTAAGTCAAGGCTTTACGTTTTGCGTTAATACTGGGTCACATTGCTCTCAAAGGTTTGCCATGAAGATTTATAATTTTTTTGATAAATAAATCCATTATGAGCATTTACATATTTATGCGTCATAGAGAATAACGCCAGATGATCTATTCTGTAAGAATCTCACCGCAAAAACTTAGGTGAAACTGAATAGTGTCAATCTGTCCATCAGGTGGAATGACAGCTCAATTCCCCTAAGTTTTTACGGCAAGATTTTTACAGAATAGCACTGCTGGTCTAGGGTGCATCTCACCTGAAAGCGGCACCCCTATGGCGATGGGCACGGCCTGTGAGCACTGCACGAAACCCCACGTGCGCGCGAAGTTGCGTGAGCGCACGCGCTCGTACGTGTACATCTTCAGCGAGTAGTGGTAGCCTCCGCAGAATATACCTGAAAGTTAAAACTAACCTTTTGTACAATCCTAACAGCAAGCAGCCTTTTATTTTGATAAAAGGTTGCAAACACACTTACTAAACAAGATCAAAAAACGTTAATGGCAAATCATTGCGCAACATTAATTAAAGTACCTACCTACACATTTAGATTTTTCTCTGTCGGAGTAGGTTATGCATGAGTAGGTAGGCCCTACTAAAATCTTAGTTCTAAGTCTAAAATAATTAGCCACATAATTACCATAAACCCAAGCAAACAAAACATAGCCTCGATAGGATCCCTCCACAGCCGTCAGCGCCATGGTCGCCAGTCCACACACGAACACGGCCGCTTGAGTGAGGTACTGGCGGGCAATCCTGCATTCTGCCGACTTCTGACGGACCAGGAGACCAAAGGCCGCGCATCCTACTGCCCAGGCTAGCCCGAGGTACGCTTGCAGGAGTTCCACTGTATCGCCTAGACCTGGAAAATAATAGGGTATTGTTAGTATACCAGGGAGGTGATTAAGGTCTGATATAAATAAGTATGAAAACACAATAGGATTGAAAAGGGGGAGGGGCGAAAGCCCCTCGCCCTTTTCTTTTGTTTGTCTTTTTTTTTGTTTTTTATAATTATTTGATACCATGGCACGTAATTTGAATGTGAAATGGTCAACGTGGGAGCAACGTGTCCACTCTGACATAGTAGTTCGAAATTTTGAATTAACTTTAGAAAGCGCTTTCTTAAAATATGGTAAATATCTTGAAATAGGTCCTCTAATGTTTAGAACAACAACTCAAAGATTTAAAGAAGATAAATAAAATCTTCCGAATAATAAAGTACCTTCTTCTTCAGCATGGTAAGCCAAATAGAATATCGGCGTGTTGATACCAAACGCCGATATCCCAGTGGACATGAGCAAGATCCTCACTGTCTTAGACTTCAGTGTGGAGAAATCGAAGAAAGGCTGGCGGTCATCGCTCTTGTTCCTATCCTTCATCTTCCGTTTGATCTTGTTCTGGTTCTTAAGGTGCAATATTGCTCGTCTCTGTGGGTGATATAGGGACGCTGATCGATAGAAAGTGCCCAGTATGAACGTAGCGAATACCACTCCCGTCACAGCTTGCAGTCCTAAGCGCCAGCCGATCGCTCTGAAAGATTATACAAATACAATTAAGTAAGTAAACCTGCCATCATGTCAATCTGCTAGAAGACTGGATTTCCATATGGTCCAAGTGTTGTAATTATACGAGTTGCAGTATGCAGGTAGATTGGTGAACAGAGCTCAACTCTATCACACTAATAAAGGCGAAAGTTTGTGAGTGAGTGTGTGTATGTGTGTTTGTATGTTGATTACTTCTTCACGCTCAAACGGCTGGAACAATTTTGATGAAATTTGGTATGGACGTAGCTGACACCCTGGATTAACACAGGATATCCTTTTAATCCTGATATTCCCACGGGATCGAAACTAATGCGGGTGAAACCGTGAGGCGCAGCTAGTATGTAATAAGTAGGTATAGGTACTATAATTCAATTTTGTTACTTCCTATATGTTGCTACAGATGGGTAGGCTATACATTTTTTTATCATATGCATTTGTATCTAGGCGTTATAAATACTTCCCAAAAGTAGGTAGGTAGGTACTTCAACGACTGAATTAACAAAATTGCGCCAATCCGTCAATGAAATACGTTACCCTTTTAGATGCTATTCCAAGAAGTATCAATATTTATTTACCTTATGACACCTTTGATGAAGGTGGACATGACGGCGATGCCCAGTCCGCTGCCGCTGACGATAAATATCTCGACGAGCTCCCGTCTCCGTTTGAAGTATTGCGCCACCATTAGCGTTGAGCAGTCCCGGGTCAGGCCCACGCCCACACCTACCACCGTCCCTGTGAAATGTGTAAAATTGTGAATATCTCAGGTAGGTACCTACTTATTAAAATTGTATTAACCTTTTTTCTGGGTTGGTTGGTCCGATCGAAATGATAAATAGGTTAGGTACACACGGCTACACATCAAGCTATGCATTTCCAGTTTTAGCTGACCTCGCATTGTATAGGTTTTTCGTACAATCAGAAGGCAGCTTATACTGGTTTTGTATAGCTTGATGTGTAGCCGTGCGTAATTTCTAATTCTTTCGACTGCAAAAAAAACTCCATTTTTTAAACTCTAAACTAAGCTTTAGCTGAATTGTAATTTTTTTTATAGTTGTTAAAAAAATAAACTTTTCCATCACCACTATGCTATGCTGACCCACGGGTAGGGTTTCTCCATCATTATTTATTTGTTATTTTTATAGTTTTAATTTATAATTGTTTTTTTATTCCAATTAAATTGATTTCTTTTTTTTTTGAATTATAATGTATTTTAATTTAACTACTTGACATTTTAGATTCGATGTAAACTTTGTAAATTTAAATTTTGTTAGTATCATATTATTTTTCCATTTCAATTTTTATTATTGATTATACAAGTGCTGTGCACATCTATAAGTGACGAATTCACCGCAAAGCTGATGAATTAGAATATATTTATTGTAATGTTTTAGTGAATAAGTCGTTGTGTGTCAATAAATAAATAAATAAATATATCATTCACGGTGTACCTAATATTTTTGCAATTCACGTAGACGTAGCTACGAGCACGCGTAGTTCTCTTTGCTACGCGCCTACGACACGGCTACGAGAGTCTACGTTCTACGATAAAAATTTACGTATTTTTGGATGTTGGAAATTGCAATAAAATTGGTTCTTGAACTAATAATGGTGCATATTGCACTGGGGAAGTTGATGTAGTCATCTCGTCCAGGATATCACCGCTTGTTAGGTTCCACAAGGGGAGCAGTAATATGACGGGTGACAAATCATCTTTTCATTCTCATATTGCGTGACTACCAATTTGCTTCAAGGGTGTCCCACAGAACGTACGGTGAGCCATATAGGAAGGTATATCTCACTCAACGATAGATTTATGGTTAATTACAGATTTCTAATTGATTAGGTGCATTTGAATGCAAATTAATTACTAGTAACTATCCATTACTTGTGCAGTTAAATTGATACCAGTTATAAATGACTAGGTAGGTACTGATACAAAATTATACCGTCATTAAATTAAGCTTTTAAATTTACACATTAATTACTTATTTAAAGTCTATTTAGACGGCAAAGCACTTGCAGCGCCCTAATTGCGTAACACACTATAAATCGCAATTTGAATAATTTTGAAGGATATTGCTAATCCATTGTTTCATTATGTTCGAAAAATTTGTCTGCTCAACAAGGCATTGCCGAAACACTGTTAATTTTTTATCATAAAACAGAGTCGATGTATAAGTCGTGAGGATGCACTGCAACAACAAAACATTTTCTTAGAACTAATGGAATGCATTAAAATCAAGATGAACCAGCCTGCACCCTAGTTGCGTAACACACCATCAATCACTTTGAAGGATATTGGTAATCCATTTCTTCATATGTTCGAAAAATTTGTCTGCTCAACAACGTAAATAACGCAATGGATGTTGTTGAACTGTCAAAATGAATGCTATTGCTGCTGATAGTGTGTTGTGCAATTACCTCGCAGGTCTATCTTATGTTATTCATGCGTAAGTCGACATTGTTCCCGAGACAAAGAACACTGTCTTTAGCAGCCTCCTCCCATCCCTGTAACTAATGTAGAGACTCACTCAGTCACATGTTACCTACATACGTACACAGAATTAACGCGCTGCAATTTACTGATAAGTCAAATTGCGTGGAAACACGAACAGAATTAAATCGGCTGAAATACGAGTGCGAAAGTCGTGAGAAATATATACGACTTTTAGTGTTGTGTACAAACTGTTCAATAGCATTAGACATTGCAATCATGTTTATTCAGCAAGCGGTCTTTGTTGAGATAAAGCTGCATCAGATTGCGGTATCGAGACGTAGTCGTCTATTTTCTTTTCATGTAACAGTTTCGCTAGATCCTTCGTAGGGACTGAATATAAACCAATAAATCTTATTTATTTGTGCCTGTGATAATTCCAATAAATCTAAAATTATAGCCTTTAGAAGTATCGGTTCTTTAATAGATAAACTATAAGAACTATACTGTTGAAACATGGTAAGTAGAGTAGGAGTAGTATTCTGTGAACCGCATTAAGATTTTCTCACAAAAATAGGAAAAAAAACAATACATTTTGGGGGTTCCCCTTACTTAGAACTGAAACTCAAAAATTTTTTTTTCTTCAAACCCATACGTTTGGTATCTATGGATAGGTCTTCAAAAATGATATGGAGATTTCTAATATCATTTTTTTCTAAACTGAATAGTTTGCGCGAGAGACACTTCCAAAGTGGTAAAATGTGTGTCCTCCCCATGTAACTTCTAAAATAAGAGAATGATAAAACTAAAAAAAAAATATGATGTACATTACCATGCAAACTTCCACCGAAAATTGGTTTGAAGGAGAACTAGTAAGTAGTTTTTTTTAATACGTCATAAATCATAAACCGCAATTTGCTGTTACGGAACCCTTCATGGGCGAGTCCGACTCGCACTTGGCCGCTTTTTTATATCATCATTAGAACAGTAGTTATGTTGCTACGAAAGCTGGCGAAAATGTGAGTAATACAGGCGTGAAATAATTTCATCCTAGGACGTAATAAAAAGAGATACGAAAGGCTATTAAACCGACAGTAAAACAAACAAGATCTAACTTGGGAATAAGAAAAAGGGGTAGTAAACATAAAACGTGATTATTCAGCTCTAATTCTGTGGCATTTCAGCGTTAGATGCCTAACCTAGTTAGATGGACAGGGATTTTTATTTCGTCTTACAGCCATGAATGATACCTAAAGCAACCATAAGTCATATATAAGTTATTTATTTAATAAAAAATAAATTGTGTGGAAAATATTACAGGGACGGATGAAAAAAAAATAAAAAATAAAAATAAAACATTAAGTATTTACATTCGTAATTAAAATTCGTTACGCATTTAAAATGTAACAATATCACTAATAAATAATTAAAGTATATTTAAATAATTCAGTAACAATAAATTAAATAATCTTTTTGCATTTAAATTCAATATTCAAATATCCAGTATTAAAAAAAAAATAACACAAATAATAATTCAGAATCATTGAATTGTGGCTGTCATTTGTCATCTATGTACAGACGCCAGCACATCAAGCTACTACAATCTGTCAAATTTCTTTAATAGATTTTCAACTTTATCGCTAAGGAATTAAGGTTCAAGGTTGATTGGGAAAATTTTACAGTTTCGGGTAGCTTGACCTGCTGGCGTCTGTATGATACTGTAATAACCCTTCCTCAATAAATATGCCCTATATCATTTAGCCATGTTACCTACTGATCCATGTAGTGGGTGGGTAGGCAGTATACGTGATTCAGCTTCACTGCTTTAGTTTTTTAACTTATAAACTAATATGTTCTCTAACTAATTTTGTCATACATCGTAAAGACAACCATAAGATTAATAATTATGACGCTTCATACGCACATACATAGGTAAATACTTATTTTGATTCATCAGAATGATTATTTTCATTCGAAACTATAACGTCCGCTGTGTTTAATCAAAGAGATCATAACTATCTTTCAATACCCAATTACAACAGTGCTGTCCATGTATTATTCCTTTTACGTTCATAATCAGCCTATAATTTTCCCACTACTGGGACACAGGCCTCCACTCTTCGAGAGGGAGTGGTCTGTAATCCATCACGCGGGCCAAGTGTGGGTTAGTAGATGTCACCTGTCATCAAATGTTTGGTTCTGGACATGCCGGTTTCCTCACGGCTTCATTTTACACGAATGTTTAATATTTTACACCCGAAAAACAATTCGATTTCGCCCATTTCTATTCATGACAGTGACCGGTATCATAACAGTTATTGTGTTATAACGTTATTGTTCGTGTTACAGTGGGTGCGAAGTGCTATCGTTATTCGAGCATCGTTACTCGCACATTCATTGCTCGTTGCATTTGCAGTGGTAGTCGCAATACCAATCGAAAGTCGGTTTATATTGTATTGCTATCGTGATTTTAACCATGTAACAGGGTGATATCTAACGTAATACGATCTCCTTGCTATCGTTAGTCGTGTAGTCTCCAGTTGTGAAAGTTTTCCTCATATATAAGCGGTGTTTCCTATGTAGCTTGGAGGATGATTTTCTTGAAGATTGCGAGGATTAGAGGAATACAAGCATCGAGTCTTGCTCATAATTGTTCGAGCGAAAGCGTAAGTCAGCTTAACTAAGTAGGTATGCATTGTATTTTTGGATAGATTTATATATATCGGAATATTAGATTTTATAATCAGTCTTGTTCCCGGACTCTTAAACAAGAAATAAGTTGGTCCTGTGTGGTCCCGGGAAAGCATTTTATTTAACAAGTAACTGCTAGAAAGCTGCTAGAAACTTAGTTCGGATACAAACTTCATCCCTCATAAGGCTCGCTTAGGGTGTGATTTTCCAAAAAAAATCTTATGCAAGTCTGGAGTATAAGGGACATTATGTTTTCAACTGCTTCTTACAGTCGTTTCGCCTTTCGTTGAATACCCACGGCTAGTTCTTATGTACAAAATGCATTATTTTATATTTAATCGTGGTCTTCGAATGGGGATGTGTGGGTTAGTGAAACTCAGTGCAAAGTACCTGATAGAGGCACTTCACAGTAACGGGGCGGTAGCGTCCCAATTTAAATGCTAATGTCGCGTTCTGCCGGGCGCCAACGCGTTATCCTTGAAGATAGAACTAGCTCACAGTGTGCATGTGAGCACGCAGCATGCAGTTCGCTTCAACATTCTCATATTTTCTATGAAACACTTTAGCTTGCGAAGATCCGACGTTATTCGCACGATTTGTAGAAATAGCCAATAGGTACCATAGCGTACCTTCCCATGCATTACTTAGAGAATAAAATACGCCACGTTGATCCGATTCGATTTGTGGCTTATTCGGTAATAGCCCGCCAGCCAATCCGTAAAAGCGGAGTTCGTTTCGTTGAATTATTTCTAAGGATTATTTACTACGCTGAAAATTCAACTCGAAATTCCAAAAATCAAGATATAAATAATTCAGTTTCATTCAACCGTTTCATAAAAATAAAGTTGTTATATTTTCAATTTCTATGAGCGAGACATTATTTGATAAATCATGTAATAAATAACTCATTTCAGTAAGTATAACTAACTATTCAGGATTTTATTCTGGTCTGTACGAGTATGCAGATATCCGTTTATTTACACAGATACCCAATTAGCGGATACCTTTGAAGTTCACTAAAACGGGTTTCGGATATGAATCTGATGAAATAAATTGAGTTGTCAGAAGCGCGCGCGGCGGTTTCAGGTGCATTAACGTTCCAATTATTTATTCTGTGTTAATGCAAGCGTACGCGCACGTCCTGAACCGGATTCCTTGCGACATTTTAGTATTATTAGGCGCATCGTTAATTTAATTCGGTTTGAGTGCTGCTGGTAACCTAGATCCTGTAATGCAATACAGGAATAGTTTTACATATTACAAAACGGTCTGTAAGTAGATAGTTATCGGTGAAAACAGAAGAAAAACATCAGTCTTCGGATATCGATCTGTGTTCCATCTTATGGAGTCCTCATCTCAAGCACAGTTTTCTAATTTGTGGTCGCATAATAAGCAAATCTTTGTCGCTATATTTTTTTTTGGATTAAACTTACCATAGCTGAAGAAGAGCTGGTGGAACTGCGTGGCGAACGAGGTAAAGAGGCAGCCGAGGGCGGCGACCAGGCCCCCTACGACGGCCGTCACGCGCGTGGACTTGCGCACGCACAGCGCCACCGTCACCGGCGACAGCGCGAGCGCCACCCCCGCTGATAACGCACCCAGGCATCCTGGAACAGATGTACAGAGAAATAAGCCATTGAACAGTATCCGTCAATAGTATAACTCAATAACAGCAGCGAACTGTTGTATTTTTAGAGTTGTAGGCAGTACCGTACAGTTCTCCTAACCGGTACAAAAATCCTGCTTAAGAGTTACGGTTCTATGCATCGAATACGAATACGAATGAATGAGGACCGCAGAGCGAGCCATCGAACCATGTTTTGCGGCTTCTTGACACTCGCCATCAGGTTTGATAAATGTCTATAACGACTTAGCTCAATAAATAAGAACGAAATATTTCACAGTTTCACAAACAATCCCTGAGAAAATATTTCAATACAAAGCCTTAAATCAAATTTGTATATGTATCCACGATTTTCTCAATAAACACAATAGTCCAAGTTCAGTGCTTTAGCTGTCTACGCCACGTTTTTGCTTACCAAGTAGCGGACAGCTACAAAAAGCTCGTGATGTTTATTGTTATCCGACGTCGTAAAGATTCGCGTGCAGGCATTCCGTCTGCCTTGTACGGACTCGTGACTCCTGCAGGGTTGGCTCCGAGAAAACGAGATTTATGTCAAAAATATTTATGAACACACCTTTATATGTGTTAAGCGACAGTTTAAATAATTTGACATAATGTTATAGTCGTTCTGCTTTATGCATGAAGTACTCTCCAAACAAATGCTTGTGGCGCTCATGAATTTTCCATCTTGTGATTTATTTTCGGGCTGAAAAGTATCGTCTTGGCTTTTTCTTCGAAAAGGTAAGATGATATGCTAATTAAGTGTCAGTCAACATAATTAATGTTTTTTAAATAAATTTTCGTTTAAGTTTTAGTTTGTGCAAGTGACAAAACCCCTCTCCACCTAGGAGGCTCGTTATTTATTTGTCGAATCTGTTATGATGACTATGCATTTAAAAACGAGACGCACACGCCATTGCTTGGCGTTGTGCGGAGTCTAGCGGTATGGTGTCGATATGAACCATGGTACCACTCACGACAGTGATCGTTGAGACGTGGTCGGGACACATACTGGCCTAGGAACTGCTCAGTGTTTAATTTTTAAGTTCAGAGTATGAATTCTGTAGTGTTTAGTAATGTTCATCTAATTAACTCTGTAACAATTAACAGAGTGGACATAAGGAGTTATTTTTCTAGTTTACCCGTATCCCAATTATGCGCTCATATTAGGTAATTCTGATACTATGTCTAATCACGATCCTATGTAGAGGATCCGACATATTTGTTATTTTTAGATATTTAGGTAAAAGTACCAATGACTTCTGACTAATCAAAAGTAAATAGTAGTACCTAATGATGCTTTCCCTCAATATTGCTATCATAGCATTGGATATACAGGCATGAACATTAATTCTGAACTATGAAGAGGTGACATCCCTAAGCTGCGCAACGCCAGTGACTACACTTTATATGAAACTTGACACGTTAGTTAAATGGAAATTATTGCCATAAAAGGCCTTTTATTATTTAAATAGTCCATTAAGCTAAATGATTATCGCTCTGAAGAGATATTCATTATCAGTTATGTCTGCCATCTGTTATATTTTCACGTTGCATGGTGCATAAGAAGAAATAAGAATGTTTTAATACATTACAGTATGAAAAGATTTCATACTAAGTAAGAACTTATGACATCATTTTCCAAGTTTTATAGCAATGGTGTAGTAAAATATAACATACTCTTACTTTCATGTCATTGTCAGCGCTTCGTCCGAAAGAGTTAGGGCGTGAATTCAATGAATAAGTAAATTTTATGTCATTCAATTTCTAATGTAGAAGTCGACACAGCTGAACGGACAACTTATTTTGAACTTTCTGCTCTAGGGTCCACCATTACGAAAGCATTTTCTATCAAGTTGCAACTGCATCGTTTTGCTCTGATTTTACTTCGTAATATTTTTCAATCCTTGATTTCGAGAGTTATTGAGTCCAAAATTCAAATGTAACATTGTTTTTTGAGCGTATTTTTTACTTTTGTGCTCGTGTAGTAGGTATGCAACGGCTGGCGTCTAATAATATGTTGCTCGAAAGCTTTGTAGTTTTCTAGTGTCCTGAATTTCTGTTCTATTTTTCTACAGTTGCTTCCACTACTAATTTTCTTGTCAGGCAAGTTTATTCTGTGGCTGCGGTCTATTATGTTGACGAAAGTTACAATTCTTAAATATGAGCAATAAGATTGTTGGGCGTTACAATTAATTAACAATGAAGTAATTATTTACATTTCTGAAAATATGGAGTTGTCTAATTTATATGAAGCGGGGCCCAAATCTTCAAGAGGATCTGAGCTCCACATCTCCATTATGTTTAGGTAAGTAAAGCTCCAGGTTGAAGACAGCCGTTAATTTATTTCAAGGGATTTAAACAATAAATGAAAGCATCACAATACTGTCTAGCGAAGACAGATTGTCTCGTAACTTCAAAAGTACTAATCATACAACGCAATGCTATCTAGCGTCCCACTGTCGAGAAAAGCCTTTAAGAGTTATTTGTAAAATAATACGAATGTTGAGTGTACACTAGCTATTTGTGCGGGCTTCGTCTGATGTCTAACAAACATTTCTATTGAAAAACTTTACGGAGGACGGGGCGTTTGTGAAGTTCGTCGACTTTGGAACTGGGAGCGTCACCCATCGGTCACAAATCTGACGAATATATCCACGAGACGTTATTTAGTCTAGATCTAAGGATTGATGAGTGATTCGTGATCCTCAGCTGTCGCTTTGTTTTCATTTTTTTTGGGAACTGTTTATTATTTTGCAGCTCTAACAAATAAACAGCTTTCAACGTCAAGCCTTCAATCATCTTTCTTGAAAGAACTGTGACCATTCTAAAAAGTAGCTCCTCAAATGTATCCTAGATGTCTCTAGTTTTTTTACGAAATGTATCCCTAGTTTTGTTAAGAATGAAACTTTATATGAAAAGGGAGCAGTAAAGGCGAAATATACCGCTATAAATAAGAGCTGGGCTTTTCTTTAGACGGCAACAAATGCACTGGAACATATAAAGCGAGCTTTTGGTCGCTCGTCTCAATCGAATCGAAATAAAGAAATTGCGCAGTCTCATCGTCTTGTAAATAACTGGCAAATTGTCAGTTTTTAACTTATTTTGAGTCATATCGGACACTATCAGCTAATATGTGATGGGACATCCAATAAAATGAAATCGAAAAAGTAGCTCTATTACTTCAATAACGTTTTCTTTAAGGCACTTATTTTTTTTTTCAAGATTGTTAAATTTGCGGAGTACATATAGTAAGTATTTAATGACAGCAGTTACGATATACTATCGAAGATTAAACTTTATAGTATTGCTAAACATTGAATTCTGGTTTGTTTGTTAAATGATTTAACTTTTGGGTCCAACAGTACATGACAGCTTTGCGAGGATCCTCTAACTTTATGATATGGAACATATGACGGTGCAGTGCCATCTGCAGCATTTTACGGATAGTTTCATATTATCCGCTGTGTCTGTGCCATTTTACAGTTGAAATAAACTTTGTATGTTGTCGTGACATAGTTTACCCAAAAACAGACAATTATTTTGTTTGATATAAAATAAACTGAAATCTTTGTGACAATAGATCGATGTCAATTAGTATTGATAGTATTAACAGGCGAGTATATACAGGATTTTTTTTTACCAGTGCGTAATCTGTAGCCCTGAATTCAGCAGATGATTCTTCATTGGTTATCAAAAAAGAATCTGGTGTATACAGTAGAGTAAACAATTTGCGGACTAGTTAAAAAACAACCTGTATATAATCGTGTATCTGGTTAGAAGTTTACTACACAATCGGACCTAATCCTCTTTGGCATATGCATGTACAAATATTATTTTCCCTGCTGGCTTCGATCACAACATTCCTTTTTCGTTTATGTTCATTACTGCCCTATTGTTTCAAAGTTGAAACTGTGCCTGTTTTTACTGCTGCATAATTTAAAATGCTACGCATGACAACATTTGTCAGTTCCCCATGTTTTTGTACCTATCAAGTTATTCCAGAACATATTGATTGGCTGGCAATAGTTGGCATATATTATTTTGTTTGGCCCTATTCCGTCGGCGTGAGGTAAATTCGGACACACGTCTAGTTCACAAGTTCATTCACATCAAAATAAACAGAAATAGAAAAACTTTTGCGACGCTACAAACAAGGTGGACAAAATAATATGCAGCACATAAACAAATTGTTCTTTGGGCCATATGGTGGCCTTATTCGACGAGAGAGGGAGAAATGTCCTATATTATGTATAAATGTTACGTAATTTAAATTATTTATTGCATTTTAAGGAGGTGCGCAGATAGGTAATGTTTTTCTAATTGATTTAATTTAGCATAGCGACAGGTTTTTTTCCATGTTACTAAAGAGCTGAAGGCAGGAGGTTTTGAGTACGAATGAAGATGGCTATACGAGTTGGTGAAGACCAAAGAAACAATGGATAGACTGTGTGAAACATGATATGGGTAGAAAGGGAGTGACTACCGAGATGACGACTAATAGAGGAAGTAGGTATGGAAAGAAATACATGTTGCGCCGACCCCTAACAGATAGGAAAATGATGATGATGAATGATCACTAAATAGCTAGAGGACAGGAGGGGAGGGAGGGAGGGTCAGTTTCGTCATAACATAAAAGTATGTTTACAAAGGTTGTATGAACAAAGGATGACTTTGCGTTACCTTTTTCATAGATGTTATCGGCCTAATAAATTGTGAACTACTGGCTAACTTTTGGTTTACAGTGGAAGTTTGGATTGTAAAGTAAAGAAATACACTTATTGAAAACATTTTTTTTTTCGCTTTGTTTCCGATGTTATTTAAACTTTTCAGCTTAGCCTTTGTCAGCACGAAGGCTAAGCTGAAAAGTTGAAATAATATGATTATTTTCTATTCGCTTTATATTAAAATTATTCAAATTCAAGGTTATTTATTGCCTTCATTAAATTTTATTGTTAAACACACCGCACTCAGGTATCCAGATTTACTGTGGTAAAGGAACTTTAGATTTGACAATGATCTTTCGAATTAACAAATGGACTATGCAAAATAATAACATAACATTATCCACTACGGGTTAGGTAGGTAGAGATGTACCTTAGTACACCCAAATTTCGCCAGTTATGTTTAAGTCTCTAAATAGGGGTCGAGCCCATTGCCATCAGCCGGACACAAATCCAAACTCCGGGCTTCTACTGAAAAATACCTGATGGAAAAAGTCCGCTAACTAACACTTTGTAAAACCTGGACATCGAACCCAGGTCCTCATGCTCAGCAGAAGCGTTTGAAACTACTAGACCAACGAGGCAGTCACTATGCAAAATCTTCCATAACATTTCATAAATTAAATACCTGACCTAGAAATAAAATAAATGATGTCATGATTGAAAAAACATGCGAATTATAATCTTTCGCCGTCAACACATTACCGTGGCGGCTGTCACCGAACTGAAACATATTAAACATTCTATGACATGATAAATGTGGCATGAGGTCGGCTCACACGCACAGGCCTGTCTCTCGCCTCGTCTCGATCCTAATAAACGATTGGCGATGATTGACATTTGGGGCACCCACCCTATCTTAGACACGCTGGGAAGTCATTTTCAGTATCGCAAGTTTTGCGGTATTTTGTAAATATATATACTTACTAATAATAAAGCTGAAGAGTTTTTTGTTTGTATGTTTGAACGCGCTAATCTCTGGAACTATCAGTCGGATTTGAAAAATCTTTTTGCAATTATTAGCTTAATTCTTGATTAAGGTTATAGGCTATATAACATTACGCTGCATACCTTAGGAGCCGAGCCAAAAGAATAAAAAAGTCAATAAGATCGCTAAGCAAAAACAAACACATTTACATTTAGGAGGTGGGTCTTCTATATTGCGAGATCGAAAATAATGAGAATGACGAGCAGAAATGTCCTATAGGTGTAGGTTTTGGTTAGATTCATTATTGTTGGTGAAATTAATCCAATAGTAACATCTAGTAGTTTCTGCGCTATAGGAGTTTGGGACGTCTTAATTATGAGTGTACGTCAATCAAGTCTCCCCGAGGAGTCCTCTCGAGGAGCTTCCCAGAGTGACGTTCGAAATCGGTACCCAATTCCCCAAGCTCCCCGCGCACCCTGGACACCTAGCTCTCGGTAACGCGAGAATAATCCTAATCCTTTCACCACGATGGCACGAACCGGTCAATCAAGTGAAATCAAGAAAAGTGTTTACCGAACTGGTAATCTATTCTCTATGACACAATGAACGAAACCGCGCGAGATGAACGCGAAATTAGCGTGATTAGTTAAGGAACTGACGTGGTTTCGAAGTAAGGAATCTTTGAGTGATCATAAAGAATTAAGGCCCTGCGTTTAAACCCTATCCCTCTTTTTAAAAACGAGGAGACAAGTTATAACCATCTGGGTAAATGCGTAACAGACTAACATTCGCAATGGCTTCCATTTTGACAGTTCAACAATTGCGTTATATATATTGTTGAGCAGACAAATGTTTCGAATTTATGAAACAATGGATTAGCAATATCCTTCAAAATGATTCAAATTGTGATTGGAAGTATGTTCGGCAATTAGGGTGTAGCTTCGGTTTAACCATATCTTTTCTAGCTTTTATTTTAGGATGCTGTTGGGGTTGCCCCGTTTCTGCAGCGCATCTGCTATGTTCGCGCTGAGTCACGTTGATGGCTTCAATGGCATCATTAGACAGAAATCTGCCTCATTGCTCTGCAGAGCGCGGGCGAGCCCCAACTCCATCCTGAAAATCATAGCTGGGAGATGCGACTCTTCGATAATGCATAGCATTCTCTCAGAGTAATCTTGTCGCAAAGTAACCTAATATTAAGTTTTTACTAACATAGTCATAAGATTTCTGCTTACTAACCTACTATGGATGTTACTTGTCCGAAATAAATGTTATTTTTTTATTTATTTTTTAAGATTGGGATAACTTTACTCCGCGATTATTAACAAGGGGGTAAATGACAGATACACAAATCTTACAAGCAGTGAGTAAGTACACTGTACAGTATCCCGTATCACATCACCCTATTGAGTTTAGAACATAAAATGATCACTTCTGCCTATAGAGACAGATATAAAAATCAGTAACGGCTCTATTTTAGCAAGTAATCGGTTCCTGACGGTCATTTACACACATTACCTCTTTGTATTTATCGACTGTTATTTTTACGACACTCTTATGGTAACAATAAAACTTTATATGGGAAATTGATGGGAAAAATAAAATGTCGTGATAGCCTATTGGTAAATGCTTCGTTGATCTCGTGGTTGCAAGCGCGTCTGCTGAGCGTAGGGTCGTGGGTTCGATTCCCAGGTCGGACAAAGTGTTTTTGTGTTTTCCATTAGGAATTTCTTAGTAACAGTCCGGAATTTGAAAGTTGGCGGTTTAACGTGTGCCTCGGAAAACACGTAAAGCCGTTGGTCCTGCGCCTGATCTCACCCAGGTCGTGTCGGATTGCCGTCCCATCGGAACCCGACTGTGAGAGCAAAGGAACAGAGAGTGCAGTATCTCCTGCGTACCTGGCTAATCTAAATCCGTTGAGTTTGGCCGCCGTGACCGAAATCAGAGGCTATTAATTAATTAATGGCCTCGCCTCTCAAGCACGAGGGTGTGGGTAAAAATTACCAATGTGGCAAAATTACCGGGCAAGTACCAATGTGACTTTTTCAATTAATTTTTACATTCTGAGTTTATCTTGGACATTACTGATATCGGTGAATAGACAAACATCGTGAGGAAACCTGGACTTATAGTTAATATAAGTCTGGAATCGCCAACCCGTCTTGAGCAAGCGTGATGATCAATGCTCGTGCCTTCTCTATATGAGAAGAAGCTTTTGCTCTGCAATGGAAGAATAATAGGCTGGTATAATTTATTATCATATATGTGTATACATTATACAGGAAACGGTAATGTAGCCTATTTAGTTTTGCTGGAGGGTTATGAGACGTAAAACTATATTGCGGTTAGATTTGTACAGCTAACGTTACTTAGTAAGAAGCTCAAACAAATCGTATCGCTAATAGCTATCGATAAAAGGGTGTACCAAAGTTGTTTGTTTAGATATTTTTGTATAGAGCGAAAGTTGTGAGGTTATGTAAGTAACATTAGCCTATTCCATATTATATTCCACTAGTGACCCAACCCTGGGGTCTACTACGAAGTGTAAAGTGCGAATGATCGGATCGGACCGACACATGGCCGAACCGAATATTATTGAAAAATGCGATAAAAGTTCGGATCGGCTCAGTTGGGTCGGGACCATAGTCAATATTCGAAAGAGTGTAGGAGTGTAGGATCGGGACCGACTGAACCAAATAGTAACTTCGCAGCAGGAAACGGCCGAACATTCGGCCGATACCACTTCGCAGCTTTGCACGGTTTTTACGACTTGACAAAACATCAATATTTACTTTATTAATATGTGGCATAATTAGACTATAATGTTTCCACAACTGGAACACAGGCCTCCTCTCTTCGAGAGGGAGTGGGCTGTAATCTACCATGCGGGCCCAGTGCGGGTTGGTAGATGTCACATGTCTTCGAATTTTTGGTTTTTGAACGAACGAACATTTGCTCACGATGTTTTCCTTCACCGTTTTGATAGCAGTGGTGATGAAATTATTTATACAAAGTAAAGCGTTTACCTAGGTTCGAATCCCCGACCTACAAATCGTAAGTCGGGGTCGTAACCATTGGGCCATCACTGCTCCTTATTAATAGGTATGTACTTTAATATTAATGTATTATACACAGAACAGATAAAAGTAGTTAGAAGGGCCTTGTGGGCGGGGCAGGCGCGCCGCACTTTTGAGCAGACGCTCAAAAGTCAACCGAAATTTGAATCACCGGTCAACAATCGCGCTCTTGTTGTGACAGCGTTCGGAGCTCCGCGGAAAAAAAGAATTATGCCGTCTTGCGCTATTATAACGTGTCGGAAAAGAAGTCAGGAGTGTAATGTGACCTGAGGAGGGCTTTCTTTTCACCAGTTAGTCCAAAAACCTTAAAATACGAGTAATATTTGTAATTATTACAAAAGTATTATGTAGTTTGTAGACAAAAACGATAAAATCGCATTCAGATGCAAAATTATACATTGCTTGCAATACATGGGTACGATCTTGTACGACATGAGCGGTCGCGCAATGTATTGCGTTCACTGCGAACGTCGCGTGCGTCGAGCCAAAATGCGCGTCGATAGTGTTGTACCAAATTGTAAACAATGTCGATATTAAGTAAGTGTATACAAATAATTATGTTCAGAAATTTGTATTACAATTAAAATAACTTTTTTATTAACACCAATTATTGTGTAATGTGAATTATTAATTTAATTTCTTAGTTGGTGTTTCGTCTATTTGGTTTGAGGTTAGTAATTTACGAAAAAAAATTTTTTTTTTTTTTAGTTTTCCAAGAGATAAGAAGGGACAAGAAAACTGGATTGAGGCAACTGGTAGAATTGAATGGATACCTACTAAATGTAGCACAATTTGTTCGCAACATTTTTCAGAAAATGGTTATGTAATTAAAAAGTTGAAATTGAGTCTAAATTATTGTTGAATATTAAAATATTCTTGTATTTTTACTTGTGTCATTTATTTGCTTATGTACTTACTTTAGCCCATGTCTTTGTACGCTTGAATGACGTTAATCACGGACATAGACAGCCCAGAAGGCCAATTCTTGTAATTAAAAAAAATCAAAATCTAGTCGCAGTTTCATCTCAGCGACAAAAAAAAATGTCCAAAACTGGTCAGAAATGTAGGGAAATTAAAGGTGTTTTTGACAGATTGAGACTGAGTTAAGACTGTGAACGTTCTTAAAATAAAGAGAATTGCCCCTCTTAATTAATCCTTACCAAATAAATACGTTACTCATCACAAGTATTTGATTTTGAACAAAATTGCCCTTGACGTCATTGGATTTCAATGAATATCTTAGGAGATGTCATCGTTTTAAAATAACTCCGCAAGGCGGCCGGTCATTAGCTTCCTATAGTAATGTACTAACTAAGTGATAATCGTAAGTAATACTCTTAAAGTAATGGAATATATGTATTATTTTAGTAGGATTTTTCCTAAAATTAACGCGAGTGAAACCGGCGGGCTATAGCTATTATTCATAAATTAACATGATGAAGTTAATAAATACATTTTTCACAGAGTAATTCACAATAAATTAATTAGATTATATTATGTTAATTCGACTTAGCATTCGATATGGCCGTGAAATTTAAAATTTCTTTTTAGTTTTTTTGCAAATTGTAGCTTTGTTTTAGATTTTATGTTATTCAAAATGTTATTTTTCTTTCTTTCTATTATTATGACGTAAAACAGAGCTGCAACTAGCATAAAACGAAAGAAAATTTAAATTTCGCGGCAGTATTGAATGTTCCCCCTTAATTTCACTTCGATTTAATTTTATTTATATGTAATTAGGAAGTCCACATTATTCGTACCGTACCCGCAACTTAAAAAATTGCAAAACTTTAATTAACAAAATTACAGTAATTTTATCGATATGATTAATCGACCTTTTGGTCGCCGTAAAATATTTGAGAAACAAAATTTCTTTTACACGTGTGTGAGTGTACGTCCAGAGCAGAATTTGCGGTAGTGTGACAACCAATAGCAAACACGCGATCTAAGTGCATGTGGTTTATTTGTGTGCGTAATGCGCGTACGTATTGATCTCTTGCTTGTAGTGGAGATACAGAGTGGGAGACATGCGGCGACAGGCGTTCTAATACAAATCAGGAACTATTTCCTTTCTATCCTCTTTTATCTGTTCTGTGGTATTATACACATAAACTTTCAGGAATAAATTCCTTGGATGGCATTCCACAGACACGAAAAGCGACTTCAATTTGTAATAATTGTATAGATTATCTATAAGTAATTCTCTATGTTTAGATAGGTTTCAGGACAACAACCTTTCTCCGTTCTTTCTCGAAACAAAAGTATTTAAAGTGTGTAAAAGAAGCTTTGTTACGTTATGTATGAGTAGTGGAGCTCAATGTACTATACTGTATATGATGCATTCATTCTGCGAACATCGCAAATTTTCTGCTCGACTGGTAGTCTCCAAGAGACTGTACTCGTATTTGTGATTTTACTTTAAGATTTTATATAAATCTACATCTACACTTTTAAGAAAAGTTAGTTAAGTGAATTCTCTCATATGTGAATGGAATGCCTAGTTGGTCTAGAGGTCGCAAGCACTGCTGCTGAACATGTGGTCCTGGGTTTGGTTCCCAGGTGGGGCAAAGTATCAATGGGTTTTTTCATCTGGCATTTCGCAGTAGCAGTCCGGAGTCAGGATTTATGCCTGGTTGATGGCAATGTCCCTTATTACATGGGACTGAAACATAACTGGCAAAATGTGGGCGTACACTATATGTGCACTTGTGCCTAACCCGAGGAAACAAGACGCGATGTTATGTTAGAGAACGCGAATCATCTGTATTTCCATATTCACTTTGCGTTACACGATTCAATTTCTTTGTGACATTAACTTCCCTGTGGATAACAAATAGCGATAACAAAGCTGATGCTTATGAAAAATGTACTCATTTTTCTTCCAAGTAAAATGATCCGCGTGTTGTCAAAGTTTGAGAGGGCCCGTGATTCACTCAAGTGTATTTACATGCGTACAGAAAAATATTTGTACGTGGGGAAATTGTGAAAGCGTCTAGGGGCAGAGGAACGTTGAACTATAGACTTATAGATATATGTGTAAGGCACATAACTACTAAAACTATGCATCAACATCATTCACAGCCAGAATTCACACACTACTGAGCATATTCCTCTCTTTTCATTTGTCAGCCTCATCCATGTTCTACCCGCGATGGTAACAGTGTCGTCCACCCATCTAGCCGCAGGACGACCGACACTTTGTCTCCCAGTCCTTGGGCGCCACTCGGTCACTGCCTTACTTCACCTGTCATCACTGCGCTTTGCCAGGTGTCATGTCCAACTCCATTTGAGCTCCATAACTCGTTTACCGATATCGAAAACCTTCGAAACTATACACTGTAAGCAAAAATAGGCAGTAATAACTGCTTGTAAGAGTTGAAGGGGAATTTAATGGGCACAGACGACCATTCTTACTTCTCAACCTCTGTCGCAAAAGTTTTTTTACTAGTGTGTCGCCCAGCGCTATGGAAATATTGGCTTTTGTATGCAAACTATTCTCCAACGTATAACGAGCTTACTGTTCATATTTGTAAACTAGGGAAAATTGGATGCCACCCAAATCGATGAGTAAAATCCGATAGTCTCTAATTTAAAATTGTTGCATAGTTTGTTAGGCCAACATGGTGAAATTAGGGAAAAACCGCCCAAGTGAGAGTCAGACTCGCACACGAAGGGTTCCGTACCACCGTGCGCTATGTTATAGTGGCAATAGAAAAATTCAACCGTCTACCTATACAGTACATGAGATACAGCCCGCTGACAGAGGGTCGCACGGGCAGACGGACGGATGGACAGCGAAGACTTAGTAATAGGGTCCCTTGGGTACGGAACCCTAAAAAGACATTCACATGGTTTATGAAACTCGTGATTGAAAAGCTAAATATAAACTGATTGCTGTCTGGGTGTACATGTTGATAAAGATGAGCCACCTACATTATTTGGCTCGGACAAACAAACAAACATATAGAAATGTAATGAGATATGTCTACGGGATATGTCGGCGGTGGACCTGACGCAACAGTTACTAGAAATAAATGATATTAAGTACTATGGGGATGGCGGTTAAATTGATACCGGATCTATTTTGGCTATAAGTATTTGAGATGTTATAATATGAAAATAACATTAATTAAAATAAAGTTTTATTAGAAACAACGCAAAGTCTAGTTTATAATATAATAATAATAATATCAACCTATTATTGTCCCACAACAGGGCAAAGGCCTCTTCTCATACAGAGAAGGCACGAGCATTGATCACCACGCTTGCTCAAGACGGGTTGGCGTTGATAATATAATACGTCAGCAAAAATATTTATGTTTTTGGAGACAACAATGTCCCCGATTCGCGTCATTTTATTATGATTGATATCCTTAATATTGCTAAGCCCAACATTAAAGCTAATAAAACAGATTACAAACAAAATTACAAGGTAATTTCAAAGCTGTCCTTCCAGGAAAGATCCATCTGAAAAACTTCAATGAGTGTACGCACGGATTTGAACCATAATTTCAACTTCTTTAAATGTAGTCATTTCATGTTGATCTCGAACGGATTCCATACATCAAAACTCGGCGCGGTAAACCAGAAAATTGTCGAACATAACAAATGTAGAGAGAAAAGGAATCCGCCTGTTATTTCCCACATGGACAATATTGGACATCGTTAACATCTTGACTTTTCCGATATTTCATTGGACCAGAAATATGTCAACAATGATTTATGTTATTTGTGATAGATACGAAGTTAAAGGCTGGAATGTAACGTCTTTGTTTCGGATCTTTTATGGGCTCGCACCTTTGTAAGGGTCAAGACTGGAGGTCTCGAGGATGAAATCTTTTATGTTAGGGTTGTATGCGAGGGTAGTGTGATTATATCTGTTCAGGAGTGGCGGTAGAATACCAGTTAAGCACTTGAGCAATATTATACAGAAGCAACGCATTTCAGCGATTATCTACGCGAAATTATTCTTCTCCCCAGCCAAACTGCAGTATTTTACGGGGGTCTGCCAATCTTCAAGTAATCTTCAGAATGTGCTATCGATGGTATTGTAGACTGTACCTGCTTGCATGCGAGTCTCTGGACCAAACCGTTTGACGGTCTCGACGGCGAGCACAGCGGAAGCCTGATGCAGGCCGTGCGCGAGGATCTGCACGAGAGTGGCAGCGGCAGCCACCCCCCAGCCCCACCCCCCCTCGGGGTAGTAGTGGCGCGTGAGCGTCAGCAGCTGGCGCGGGTCGAGCCTGGCCTGTCGCGTGGGTGCGGCGCCGCTGGCCGCCTCCAGTACCAGCGGCAGAGACCGCGTGCGCAGCAGCGGCGCACCGCCCGACGACCATGACTCTTCCATCAATGCGCGCGCGCATCATGCGATGCACGCATCACCGCCGCTCCGCACTTACACCGTCGCGCTCTCTCATGTCCGGGTGCACAGTTTATTGAACACTTTTGTATACTGAATAGATTTGTTCTTCTAGTTTAGGTGAGAAAACGATACCCTAGTTAGATTAGAAAATATGAATCTGGTGCCGATTATGTCTGGAGGATCACCATTCCTACTGATCGTGATGCGTATGAGAATTAAACGAACGCCTTTTTAACGACTCCTATTTGAACACCATTTTTTTTGCAAAAATATGAGCTACAATAACCGCCGAGGACGAAGTGAAAATCATGAAAAAAAAAACTAGTCAAGCGTATCCGGATCATCCGGATTGGATGCTGAAATATGCGTAGCAGTAACTAATGTGTGTACCTAGGATTAGATAGGATGGTTGAGAGCAGTCTGTCTAGACAAACATAAATCTTCTTAGATTGAGCGTCAGTGTTCAGTATTTACTAAATCTCGACAAACTATCTCCGAATTAGTTAAATAGATTGGTTTTGCAATATTTTTTTTTACCTATTGAGAGTTTTGGAAACTCTACCTTGGAATAATAAAAGCGCCCTGTTTTTTTCCAAAACAAAAAGCAAAAACATTTTGCGAATAAAAGAAGTGTGGGCTTTTTTGTTAAAAATTTATGAATGCCGTAAAAAATAAAATTCATTGTCAAAGTTGCCAAGTGAAGATTATGGAAGTTTAAAATCATGTACCAGGGGATTGGAGCATACCTACCTACGTTTCTGCAATAACATCAAACTTTTAAGGTGTAGAAGTAAATAACATAAAAAGTCTGCTATTTTTGGTTTATGGTTGGTTTTTTGGTTTATGGCTTGTGGCTAAGTAATAACAGCTGCACGGGTCAATCGATCAGGTTAAGCTACGCTTGCCGCGGTTGGTCCTTAGATGGGTGACCATCTTTACACGCCAAGACCCCTCCGTGCCTCGGAAAGCACGTTAAGCGGTTGGTCCTGGCTGTCATTCGAGAATCATTGACAGTCGTTACGGGTCGTCAGAAGCCCGAAAATCTGACAACCGGTCTTCTTACCAAGGGGTATCGTATTACCCAGTAGCTGGGTTGTGGAGGTCAGATGGGCAGTCGCTCCATGTAAAATACTGGTATTCAGGATACCGGATGCAGATCCGATTAGACTCGAAGCCGACCCCAACATAGTTGGAAAAGCAAATAATGATGACGGTTGGTTTTGAAAACAAAGAAACCAATTTTTCTCTCTTAAATCGCAACGTACTAATTACCTAAGTACTACAACTACAGAACTTTCATTTAGTTTATGCGAACCCTACTTTTAACGAAGATTACGAACGGAAAATAAATACTCGGTTATTCATTAATTGAGCATACATCACTCAATGACCTTTAAGTATACTCAGGCAATTAATACATTTATGAAGATCATCATTATAAGTTGCCAAAAATTGTTTTGATTTATGTCTGTGACACAAAGAAAGGGTACTTAAAGTTTTTAATAATATCATAATTACTAGCCTGCGAAAGTACCGTTCACTTGATGAGCTTTATTCATTTAAGTTTCAGAAGTAGGTAAATTAATTCTATATCTTCGAGAATATCAATTTGATGCCAGTACTTTGGTCGTGAGCTAAAGGAATAATGCGGTTTAAACCCATCACAGACGTAGCTATAAAATATTTTATTATAAATCGTAGCTCGGCCATTACGATATACTTTCAATAGTATTAGAGAGGTATGAGGAACAGGGTGTAAAGTTCACTCATCCTCCATAGAAAAGGGAGGATCCTCCGACCAGACAGGTGTTGTGTCTGGCGGGCAACTGCCCTATGAATGATATCGGGCTGTTGTATATATGCTAATTGCGCGGTAAACTCTGCTTGCGCGATGCAGGATTTGGCGTAACGTCAGTATAACGCGTAGTTCGCATGTAGCGTTGTAGATACCGCTACAATATCTTTGAGTAACCGGACCTTTAGCTATAATATTTATTTCTATGACTTCAGCAACGTATACTGTAGTTTATGTTATTGCATATTAATATATGGTATGACCGACCATCAATGAAATGAAGGCACAAAATATATATTAAACTACGTCTGTAATGGGCTTTAGCCAGATTAAAAACAAACACGACCAAAAGCTTCTTTATTACACACTTAAAGTATCACGGAGATAATGTTCTGTGTAATAACATGACATGTTACAGTATTTGTCGATTCAATGGCGCGGAAACTGTGAAAAGATATTTGATAGGCTTCGACTGCGGCCAAGTCCCACCGGTACGGATAAGATAAGGGCGCTTGTTTGTTCATCTCAATTTATTGCCAAACATTACGGAGACATCGCGAAACTAAGTATTTGCTCCCACACCGTTGTTTTTGATCATTTGCTTGATGTTTTGGTACACTTATTGTAAGTTACGGGCTCGATTATTTGCTTATTTTTCGCCCGCCAAAATCTCGAACCATTTTGGCTAGACCATGATGGAAAAATTACCAGAAAATTCATTCCTTTATTCTGTGCTCTTAAGGTTATCGGTGTGGCCCTGACGTATTGATATATTATGTATAAACGACAAGTATATATTATGTATAATGTTTATAGGAATTCGGATAAACAAGCTCGTAAAACATGATCTCGTTATATTTCCGATGACGAGGGTGCGACCGTTTTCACGAAGATGACCTTCAGAACCTTGATGTATCCTACAGCTTATTTTGTACTTTACTATCTTATCGTGTTTAACATTTTTCATAAGTACCTAGTAGGTTTTTCCGTAATAGTTTTTCGTCGTTAAGCACTTCTTTTAATTTTCTGCAGAGTAAGTAAGCATAATCAGCCTATAACGTTCCCACTGTTGGGACACAGGCCTCCTCTCTGTGAGAGGCACTGGGCAATAATCCACTACGCGGGCCCAGTGCGGGCTAGTGGATATCACATGTCTTCGAATTTTTTGGTTTTAGGACATGAAGGTTTCCTCACGATGTTTTCCTTCACCGTTTTGAGAGCAGTAGTGAGAATTGTATTATTATTTAAAATGATTATTAGAGACTAACTAGTTAATTAACTAATCTATATACGAATATCGCTAACAGATACATTTATTAGGAGAAATGTATATTCTATTGATATTGTGTTAATAGCCTTGCTTCGGTCGTATCTAATAGAGTGATGGGCCATCTGGGGTCTACCTAATTGTATTATCTTGCTTCCCTATACGACAGTGTAAGCTAGACAATACCATCCTCCAATAACCACTATATCACAGCTAAGCGTTCAAAATATGGGCCGAACTTCCTCTTTTTGTTCCCATTAGGAAATCCTTTTAATTGCGTGATAATTTCTCCCAACTGTCACGAAATTGAACGTTTTAAAAATAAATTCCCAATAAAATTTCCATTATAAACCTTCAGGGACAACTGGCTTTAACGGGGGATCTGACTGAGGCGCATAATAAATTAGAAAGAATTTTAAATCTCGTTTATGTAGATCGATCTGGGTTTATCAGTCGACAAATAGATTCATTGGAATGCAATAACTTCGAATTACTAAAAAGGTTCGTTTTTGACGATTATAATATTCGTATTCAGCTCTTCATTCGATCACATGTTGGTAAAACTGAGGGTTTTAACCAATCAATCTGTCTAGCCTTTTCCCAACTATGTTGGGGTCGGCTTCCAGTGTAACCGGTTGCAGCTTAATTCCAGTATTTTACATGGAGCGACTGCCTATCTGACCTCCACAACCCAGTTACTGGGTAACACGATACCCCTTGGTAAGACTGGTTTGGCTTGGTCAGACTTTCGGGCGTTTGACGACCCGTAACGACGGTCAAAGATCTAAGAGTGACAGTCGGGACCAACGTGCTTTCCGAGGCACGGAGGGGTCTGTGTTTGTAAAGATAAGAAAGAAAGAAAATGCATTTATTTGGCACAAACTAAAAGACACTCAATACACCAGATACATCAGATAATCCACACAAAAAAATAAAATAATAAAAGATTAAATAAAAAGTGTGAAGTCCGATGTAAGAAATTAGCAGGAAAAGTGTGCCTCACGGCTGCGCCAAAAAGGCCCAGTTCAGCAAAAACTGCCAGACAACTAGTGCCTGGCGCTGGTTTTCAACTGGACCTGATGTGTGAGGTGACGGATGTAAATCAGTTTTATACTGCAACGTGACGTGTGAATGCATACTTAAACCAAAGATCACCCATCCACGGACCGACCGCGGCAAGCATAGCTTAACCTGGTCGATCGATCCGTGCGCCTGTAATTACTTAGTCACAAGCCCCTCACTGAGGGTTTTAACCAGTTAACCTAAATATATTTTTAACATTCTTAATGAAGCAAGTATCACACATTTTTGTCCATTCCATCCGATTAAGAGGACTCCTGGAACAATGTAAAATAATATTTTTGCTGTTTCGCAACGAATGAAATCTGAATAACTGCTTGAATTGGAAGCAATTGTGAAATTTTTGGCCTTTAAGCGGTTGTCAGTTATGAAGTCTGGGACAGTTTAAAAAGCTTTTTATGAGCACTAACAGCACTTCACTTGTTTTTGATTACTCCCTGTTTCGTTACGGACCCTTATTAAGCGATCGGTCCAGACATTTTCAATGCCGCTTTTTTACTTCGGAATTTTAAATTTAATTTTTGATAACGACTCGTTTTTAATTTAATAAAATTTAGCATGGTGTGGCTTCTTTATATAATAATAATCACATCGTTAAATGACTTGCGAGAATAATATCTGTACTGCCGATCTATTCTGTAAATATCTCACCGTAAAAACAGATGAAGTGAGCTGTCATTTCAGTCATTTTGAATGCATCGGTATGTGGCAAACTGCTTGGCATTTGTGAGGCTTATGCCGAGCAGCATGGATTAAAATATAATCCACTCAAAAGTGAGGTCATGGTCTCTGAGGCCAGAGGAAATAGTACAGGTAACGTGTTTCCCAACATCATGCTTAAGGGTACAGCCTTGCTTAGGGTGTCAAAATTCAAGTACCTAGGACACATGCTTACCTCTGACCTCAGGGACAATGAGGACATCGAGAGGGAACGGAGGGCGCTGGCAGTGCGAGCGAACATGATAGCCCGCAGGTTTGCACGTTGTTCGACAGAAGTCAAAATTACACTTTTCAGGTCTTACTGTACATCATTCTACACGTGCAGCCTGTGGGCCGACTATACTCAAAAGTCTTTCAGTGCTCTCCGAGTCCAATTTAATAATGCGTTTAGGGATTTGGTGGGGCTGCGGCGATGCTGTAGTGCATCAGGGATGTTTGCTGAACATCGCGTAGACTGCTTTTACGCTACTATGCGTAAAAGATGCGCTTCCCTGGTGCGTGGAGTACGTGGCATCGCCAATAGCATCCTTAACATGATCGCTAGTCGGCTGGACTGCAGTTACATCAGTCGCTGCAGCGCCATTTGTCATGGGATGGCGCAGCAGTGATTGTTGTGTTTGCTTTCTTGCTATGTACTTTTCTTTTAATAAATTGTTTCACTCTGTATTACTAACACTAGTCTATAAGAACATTGTTACTAACAAAATGCACACCATGGTCTGAAATAAATTAAATTTAATTGAATTGGATTTCACCTAATACTAGGGTTTTACTCTACAGACGCTCACTTCACGCTCATTTCACCTTAGTTTTCACGGTGGGATTTTTACAGAAAAGCCATGCTGGACTTAAATATCATCCCAGAGACCAAAATTGACACGTGATAATAAATTCACAACGAAATTTAATATTATGCAATATCGGGAGTCGGGAGTTCTGTTTTAATTTCGGGATACTTTATCTCCCCTGTAATCTTCGTAGCGATGTAAATTATGAAGATGTTGCGTTAATAAATAATTAATAGGCCCTTAACGTGTCATCGTGTGATTGTTACAGATTCGTACCTCGTCGCAACGTCGTATAAATGAACTATTTAGTTAATTAACGCGACTATTCGAGCGCGCATTAACGTCACTTTTACATCCTCATAACTCTTTCCAAGCCATTTCAGTCTGTTAAATATATTTGGAACAAAAGGAAAGGAAGTTTGGTTTTCATACAAAGTGTATGAATTATGGTGTGCTCGTTTGTATGATATTAACATGAAAATATCTAACTCTTCGATTAAAAGAACTGTGACCAAGCATTTTTTAAATGTGTTTAATTTATGAGTCTGGCTCCTTTCTAAAAATGATTTCTTACTGTAATTTTTTATTTGTTTTTCTGTGTTAATTATTTTAGTAGATATCTATGTTATTATGAAATAACATGGATATATACTGAAATAATTAACACAGAAAACAAAAATAAAATCGTCAATTCGCTTGAATATTATGAAATATTCAAGCGAATTGACGATTTTAAACATTAAACTTTAGATATGGTCCCTACTTTGATCATTTAAGTAACTAAAGCAATATTGAAAGCTAAGAATACACAACTAAGTATAGACAGTGGGTAGGTAGGTACGTGTTCTAAGTTCAAAGCACTAAGCCCGATGCAGTATCGTAATAGTGAAATCAAAGCAAAGACTTGAGCAATAAGTAGATAAACTCATGTGGGCTTATCTTTTCGTAGCGAGAATGGACGATTTATTGCGTCTACCTACTCAATAAATATGTACAGTCAACAAAGGAGTTACGTATGCAGGCAGGAAATAAATCATTCTAAATCTTATGTGTCAGGGTACCAGCGAAATTGAAATTTTCTAACGTTTTTTGCAATAGGTATGCAGGTCAGTGTCAGGTTGCATGTTGATTAAATTATTTCGCGACCGTAACAAATATGACTTTATAGAATTATTATCATTAGAATCAGCAATTCCTTAGCACATCCCCCTTAATAATAATTATTGCCTATGTAAGATATCTATGTCAGCATCTGTAGGTTGCAGCTGAAAATCAGCGTCAGGTAGGTAGGTTACGGCGCGTAAGTGTTCCACGCGCGCCTCAAAGAGATGTCAGCATAATTCGAGGGGCCCCTTAGGGCCGAAGCCTGCCGGGTCAGCGGGATTGTCCGAAAGGGTTACCGCTACCCCGGAACATAAAGGGCGAAGGAAGGAACATGGGTGGGTTTTAGTCAGTAAGAGTCTGACACTCCCTTCCGCTCCACCCAGAGCGGGAGGGTTCATTTGATGATTTCCCACCAGAAAAAGAAAAGGTAGGTAGGTTGGTACTTATTGTCACCTGACAATAATACTGAGCTGGTAGCCCTTTTTAATATAATCGTATACAGGGTAAACTTTTACCATTTTATAACCAACGAATAATTGCATCGCAGTGGAGTCCAGAATCATGTACAGAATCCATGGTAACAATTTGCACGTCGATGTCCCTCCTACTCTGTAAGTATTATTTTCTTGATGAGGACAGAGTTTCCCAACAACTTCTATAAGAAAACCTAAAACAAACTGAAAATCTACGTTTCTTTTAAAGTTCAAAGATTTCGCATGATCGTTGGGAACTTTGTTCAGATTTGTCTATTTTTATAAAGTTTTTCGGTTCGTATGTTTAAGTTTACTTTCAATATTCTATTTCTATCTTTTCTTATTTTGAGTATTACGTAGCTGTTATTAGGAACGGAGTTAGAACAAAATAAGGAACAATCAGTGACTTGTTTACTGTCAACAAAAGATCCACGGAAATTGGTTATTGTTTTGCTTACAGGCATTTTTCTAGCCGATACTGGAGGGCAATGGAGCTTATTATCTTGGTGGAGACCCGGTTAAGGCCACTACCTGTCTTTTGCTAAATTAAACGATTAATTCTTTCACCTTTCTTCCTTTAAAACAATTTTAACCTAAGAGACACAATCAGACAAACGATGACATGAGTATTTTGACTACAGTACAGGCACAACAGGATTTTTTTTTAAAACCTTGCCCCATACTAGGAATTACTCCTGTATCGTGCATTTACACAACATTTAAACTCACATACACAAACAGCAAGGCCAACAACTACTTGTAGGCAATACATTTATTTGTTCCGTGCGGGAATCGAACCCGCGACACGCAGCGCAGCAGTCGATCGCTCAGCCATGAGAAAACCGTATCGTCGAATTAAAAAGGAGTTACTACCTACCAGCTATCTACCAGCATACTTATCTTTTTTGTCGACTGTACCTACATGTAAGTACTTACAGCATCATTTGAAGCTATGATGAAATATTAAACGCTGTTTACAAGCAATTTCATTGACGGCCGAGGAAACTATAAATACATGTTTTTAGGACCACTTAATGGACGTATGTGGGTAATTTTACGAAATTAATTTACATTCAATGGCCTATAAGCCCTTTGAGTTTATTGTAAACCGGCTTATTAAATAGGACTATTAATTAGTACGGCGACTGTTTGTGTACTAGGAGATGCCCTTTACAGTTGCCGGTGGAGACGGTTTTGCATCGGATCGGAATGAAAATTCTGTAAGTCTGCATATATACGAGCGACACGCGTCAACGTCAGAGGCAACTGCAGCCGTCGGCAATGTGCCGCTCGTGTAGTTGAGTACGGCGCTCAAATACACGAGCGGCATGTTGTCAACGGCAGCTGCAGACGTGTCGACGGCTGCAGTTGCCTCTGCCGTTGATGTGTGTCACTCGTGTGTATGAGCACTAAGGTTCTTTATGGTAATTATCATAAGGACGACGAAAATTAAAAGTGAAAATGTTACATGCAAAAATTATTACCTATTGAACGTGTTTTTGACGTAGCTTTCTCATACAATTTATGATACGCCCTTTATACCCTTTCCAGGACTTACGGGTTGCTGTATTTTATAAGTCCTAAGATCTCCTCCTAAAACCTAACCTAAACTAACGTCCTAGTCCTAAGAACTCTTGGGAAGGTAGTCATCTTGTGCTGAACTTTGCAATTCAATTCAATTAATCTTTATTGCAATTCGTAATGTAGGTACTTACACCTACAGTGGTACTCGTAAGTATTAATCAATAGGAACAATTCTAAACCCTATCGGGCACAGCAACATTTTAAATAAGTAGGAGAGAGGAAGAGCGCTTTTATGATTTTCCTTATTACTAAATATTATTTTATATACTTTCTATTTATTTTTTACAATAGTATTAGTTTTTATATATTATCACTCATTTATTTATTGTCGGAATACAATTTGTGCCGCCGCGGTTGTTAACTGCCTAATTGGTCTCGTGGTCCCAAGCGCGACTGCTGAGCGTGGGGTTCTGGGTTCGATTCCCAGGTCGGACAAAGTGTTATTGGGTTTTCCATTAGGAATTTCTTAGTAACAGTCCGGAGTTTGGAAGTTGGCAGTTAAAAACCCCAGTGGTGCGGACAGCACGTAAAGCCGTTGGCCCTGCGCCTCATCTCTCCCCGGTCGTGTCAGATTGCCGTCCCATCGGACTATGAGAGTTAAGGAACAGAGAGTGCACCTGAGTTCGCGCACACACTTGTGCACTATAATATCTCCTGCGTACCTGGCTAATCTCCGCTGAGATTGGCCACCGTGACCGAAATCGGTCGGGAGGCTATTATAATTGCGGGCTTGCGGGCGGCGAGCAGTGGGCAGCTCGCCGCCCGGCAAGGACCAGGCCCGAGTCGACGGCGCGTTGTGTTCCACGCGTGCCTCAAAGAGATGTCAGCACGAAGTGACGGAGTCCGCTAGGGCCGATGCCTGCCAGGGCCGCGGGTTGTTCAAAAGAGATACCGTGGTCCCTGGCATAGGCAACTGAAGGAACACGGGTGTGTTTTAGTCAGTAAAAGTCTGACACGCCCTCCTGGTTGAGAAGTCATATGATGATTTCCCACCCAGAAAAAAAAGGCTATTATAATTATATAATATAATATTATTATTATAATTTATAACTGTGTAACAGAGTTTATACACTGTTCCTGTTGGGGTAGATACAGGATGAGTATTTCGTTGTCCTTGGTTTATGGCTCATTTTAGATACCATCGAGTATGGTCGTATTGCGGCGAATTGTTGATAAACTTTATTACCACATAAATGTTACACTATCTATTGCCGTGTTGATGGCTTCCATTTTATGTAGGTATTGGGCTCTACCAAATCGATCAACTCGACTTCAACAAAGCTCCTTGAAGCTTTCATGATCGATTATGTTTAGAATTTATTATATTTTATTACTATGATCATCCTCATCTGTCTAGCTTTTTCCCAACTATGTTGGGGTCGGCTTTCAGTCTAACCGGATGCAGCTGAAAACCAGTATTTTACATGGAGCGACTGCCTATCTATATTTTATTACTATGATATGTTTTGTAATTTTCTTTTCACTGACAATACATTTTCAATTCATATTTTTGAGATTATGCTTTTACCTAGGTAACAATGAGATCTACAAATTACTAATTACGTCGAGTTCGTAATTTATGATTGATTTTTGTGCATAGTAGGCATTATTAGCTGTCTCTTTCACTCCTAATGGATTTATTAAAGTACGAAACTATCATCAGAAACAAAAAAATAACCCTGTGTTTTCTACCACTTAGTCGGGTACCTAGTATTCGCCTTTAAACATTTTATTCGTTTTTTGATAGTGTATAACTGGTCCAAATTGTGCAGTTTTTGTACGCAGGTCTACTATTCATATGTTTTCTCTAACCGACATGTGTCGACCTACCAATGGACAATAGGATGATAGTCGATCTGTGTTCAACGTGAAGTGACAAAGTGACAACATGAATATGAATGACGATAGGGTTTACAGCCATGTGTCATGGGCGGGGGGCGTTGATTGCCGCCGACAGGAATTGAGTGAGATGCTTGCTGGGAGCGTAACGCATGCAACTGGGTCAGGCGACCTTAGCCACAGCTGACGTGGCACTTATGTTATTTGATGGTGTGTACTCCTTGCGCGTATGACCGCCTGGTACATTATTCTCTGTAGATAAGTAATTAAGAAACACAAAATACACATATTATCGCGTTTTTACTTTCGGTGTAGATTGTGTTTTTACTTCCGTTTCTTAAAAGTTTTTTTTTTACCAGCGGCAGATGGAACTGATCGAGATTGTTAAGAATTTATGTTGAGAAACAAGAATGTGTGATCTAATACAGAGAAATTTATGTCATTTTTAAATTACACTGTGCGTCATATCGAACTTTGGGAAATCAAGTTACCTATAACAATTATGAAATCATTACAAAATGCGGACTCCATTCGCAAATATGAAATTAATGAAGATGGCAAATGAATAGGTGTCTAATTGTATTAACACTTCTTCATTCGCATTCTCAAGAGTAGCAAGTACTTGCGAGGCGAGTCTTAAAACAATCCGCGCGGCTCAATCAATCACAAACCTCTTAAACGTCCCAACTTTGACGGTCCCACATTACTCACCTTCTAGACATACGATTAATACCGTGTTATTACACCCAGCACCGCGACACCAAATTCAGCAATACGTTATTTTCGAAACGTTACGCGTATTTATTACAACTTTATAATCTGCCAGATAAAACTGCACATTCGAACAATTTATTCGGTGAACACTAGCCGTTAAAGGAAGGACAAGACCCGCCACGCGACGTCCCACGGTGCAGCGCGACCAGGGATGATCAAATCATACATATTTTATTATCACGTTTTTGTGTCAATGCGACAATGAATATCGTAAATAATTTCGACATTCTCACTGACACTTAAATACGATAAGAAGACCCTTCGGAAATTGGAGGTGTCTCTCAGGAAGAAATAATAATCGTATAAACTGCGAAGACATGAAACGCGGGAAATTGCGTGAAATATTATGAAGCTGAAAATTATGAGACGGTAGTAACGTTTTACAATCAAGAGCGACTCAACGTACTCTGTCAAGTGATTAGTTTAACGACTATAACATTATACATTGATGTTTATCGGGCGATCGATCTTCAGTAAAGACAGGTTACGGTACATCCCGACGAGAGCAAAAAGTGATAGAATAAGCCGTAAATACAATGGAACATTTATTACATACCAATACGATCATCATCATTATTAGTGTTTCTTTATCACAATGGAGGCTTCCATCGACATTCGACAGTATATCACGTACTCTGTGACAGAACTGGATTGTAGACCATCGAACAATACTCTACCGAGCGATATTTGTCCGTAACATTTCGATATGGATTCGATCTTAATAAAAAACAGTTACAAGTTGTCAAACATCAGTTACTAAGATTTATCATATGTGTAGTTACTAGCTTATGTTAGGTTCGGCCAAGCGAGGGTTTTTATAGCCACTTCCTTACGAGATGGCTTTAAGATATATGCTGCGAACTTTATTTGGGAACTTGTTTTTTTTCTCACGGTTTAGGGTTCCAGTTATACATATATTAGGGATTGCATATAAATCGCGTAAGCACCCGAACTACTTGCAGCTTTTGTAGATCAGGGTATATATTTTATTGGGGTTCTGAATTCAATGAAAACAAGTTAAAACTTTATCGTCTAACTTTTTGGACATCTATGTTTTTTTCTATAACATCAAATCTTAATCCACCAGCTAAATGTGGGACAGGGTTAATACGTACTGCTTAAATGTTTGGTTGATATTAATCCGTATGAGATAAGCTGACAGTAAAGCTCTCTGAAAGTTTGCACTGCTGCCTTCATAAGCTCCTCTACCTTTTAATTTTCAAGCTTACTGAAAGTTCACAGTTCGTGGCGTAGCTTAGTACTGAAACAAAATTATTGGCGACGTTTGGCCAGGACCCAAAGTCAGGGCAGTACGTGATCGGAAATATTGCGAATTGCCTATTCATGACTACCCGCATATGGAAAACTTTTGCACTGGCTCGTGCTGAACTTCACGAAAAAGTAATCGGGTTTACTGAGCCTCAATGTTTTCGTAGGAAAGGGACCCGGGAGCCAAACCCCAAGTTGATACAGCGATTCAACAAAAACTAAAGTAACAAGCGAGGATTTGGCAAATATTACTCGTATTATAGGACAATACCAACTAGAATTTTGTATAATCCTAAAATCTGCCCTCACTATTAAATATGTTTGGGTGATCATTGCTATGATTTCCACATTACCTACCTATTTAACAGACGAATTATAGGAACAAAACGTTTTTTAATTGCTATAGGTAGTTACCGGAATAAAGAGGTAGGTAACTGTTTTATTTCTATTTGTAACCCGGTATGCGGTAAGTAATAAATAACGCTAGGTAATAATTAACGATCTCTTAATTACAGATACGGATCTTCAATTGATAATTTAAAAATAACTATTAGTCATGCTGCTTAGGCTGAGTGACACGTGCAAAAAACAATATTAAATTAGACTTTGAAAATTACTTATATCAGACGTATCAACTTCGCTATTCAACCCAAGTTTGTAATTAAATTTAATTACAGCGGCCTTTCCTACAGCGACGACGAAATAAATCTGTCTTTATAGTGGTCAGGCTCTAATAGTAAGCAATAAATGAAGTAAGTAAATAACGTCTTACATTGAGTTCCTACCATAAAGCTGATGGCCAAATATTTCCGTTATAAGGAAGTTATTTGACGCATGTTTAAAGGTAACTAATTACCTCAAATCCCTTTGTAGTGGGATGGCTGAAACTTCATCTACTAATTATGTCCCAGAGACTGTTTCTTACGGCTTTTCGAATAGCTTTCATCTCCATTCCTTTTTTTCTTTGTCTCCGTAGTCTTCTTTTGTTTTATTTCTGTGAGCATGATCTATTTCTTAATCCTTCGTATTAACGTCATGGTGATCTTATTTGTATTTATATAGCGACGCAAATACACGTCATATGATGAGAACGGAAATGAATTGACCTAGTAATATTTAATCAGTGTTAAGTAAGTAACTATGTATATGAACACACGCTAAACAAGTTTTAGTTTCGCTTTTGATTAATGTCTACGGTAACATGTGATCTCAAAATTAATGTAATTATTTTATTGTTTGGTATTAAAGAGTCATAATCTCAATTATGGGTATGAGCATTTCGATTTAATTTAATTCGGGAACGCCATTTGTGTTTTCAAAAATTCTTGTCACGTCGAAGTAAGAAACAGAAATTCGTAAGTCATTCAGAATCGATAATAGAATTATATTAAAACTTGTATAATATTATGTAAAACTTTTGGACGGAATAGACGGGCCCCATAATAAATTAATGGAAGTGAGTTTGTGTTTGTGAGTGAGAGATTTCCTTCAGTACAAATGGCAATAAAGATTCTGGAGGAATGTTGGGCGAAAATAAAAACGGCTGGGAGGTCACTCTCTTGGCCAATAGACGTCAAAGCTCTGAAAGTGGTTAATTAAATTAAGGAGAATTCGGCAAAATGCGAGCCAGATTCCGAAAATGTTATTAAATGCGAGTCGGAACTTTTCAAAGATATTATGCTTTGTGTACCTATAGGTAAAGTAAACTGTGTGAGAGTTCCTAAATTAGACGTATTCAATCGCTTTTATTAAGGGACCAGACGGTGGCAGACAAGAACATTCTCGCCAATTATTTACCCAGACTGTACTTTTGACGGAAGTTTCAACGAAATTGCATGTGAGTTAAGATTCAATCAATTACCTACAAGATATTGAAGTAGATTTGTTTATCAAACAGTCAAGGAAAAACATCGCGTAGATTTATTGAGAAATTTCTAATAAATAAAAGTTTTAATTAACTGAAACATGACTCACACGGTACATAACAAAGTGAAATCATGTCTATGTGTGTTTATATTTATTGCTGTTCGTTTACGCTCAATTCAAGTTTGTTAGATTCCTAATTAGGAACGGTACTAATATAGATTCTATCGATACTTTCGAAAATAAAAACAGTTCAACGCAAGTGTGAGATGACAAAATAGGTGAAGTGAATGGTGAGCCTCCAGACGCAATAGGCACACACGTGCTCGGTCGTGATTCTATCGGCGAGGCAGCACGACCGATCACAGCCTAACGACCGGACCTCGGGCCACGGCCATATGTTGTTAACTTACACACCAACTAACAATATGACACTTTTCACTTTAGATTTCCACTGGAGTACTTAGTTGATTAGGGAAATAGTTGAGGATCGGAAGGCTGGACCGGAGAATTCGTTCGGAAGTTGCGAGTAAGTTTCGCCGGAGCGGTAAGTTCGTGCGCTAGGGGCACGCGGGCGAGTGCTGGCGGCGGGAGCGAGCGCGCGACCGGAGCGCCTTGGTGTACAGCTTACACTGATTTTTTGTCGGAGGCATCGCCGCTGGCTCGCCGCCTGCTCCACATTCGACGACCGGTGTGATACGCGGTACAGTGCACCAATAGGGTTGACATGTGCATCTGATTGCAAATGTTGACTCTATCTAGACCAATTTTCATAAATTTTTCCAAAAAATTTGGAAGGAGCCAGTGGTTAAACTTATCAACATTGTGGAATAAGAAGATGCTTCATTGACCCCTTCATTTACTTAAATTGTTTAAACATGCACAACAGCTGCATCCCTAAAACGCAATTCATCACTTCTGCTCAACTTGCAAATAACAAACATTTGCATGCGACCTCAAGTGGGAACCCTATCACAGATTCACAACTATTACCCGGCCAGGCGCGGCTCCCCACAACGCCTGGCCACAACTTAGCAGTCAGTTAACTTCTGCCCCTGGTTGGATTACCTCACTTACCTGCTACGTGTCGGTACAATTACGTACTATTACGGTTTCGCAACGTGGATACTCTCTATGTTCTCTCTTATTAGCTCCGATAATAAAGTAATTGGCACACTGTATATGGAGATTAGAGTTCTAAGCGTTCTATACTCGAGCGTCCGAAGTCAACTTGTGTGAATATCGAGTAGTATTTGAAATAAAAGTATAAAGTGATATGTTTATGTAAACGATGAGCTTCCGATAAAGTTTTTTATTGATGAAGCAATTTAGTGGTATCTTTATGGTGTAGTAATGGGCTTAGTATCTTCGGCAAGTACTTTACAGACTCTTGCTTATAACCGCACTATCAAACGTAATTACGTATGTATTTCACTGTCTTGATACTTTTACACACCACCTCTACAACTGTTTTTAGTTCTATTTTTAAGGGGTATATATAGAATACCCACATCTCGCCATTGTGTTTAAGTTAAATGCAATAGGGGGCAAGTCCATTAACCGGTCACAAATCAAACTATGGACTGATACTGATAAACTTCTAATAGCAAAATCCAAAAAAGCTTTGCCCTAAGGATTGAACCGAGGACCCCATGCGCAACAGTATCCATTTCGAACACGATTATCCTTCTACAAGATTTTCTCTCTAGGTACAAGCTTTAAGGAAATTGAGTTTTCACAGAATATACTTATTACAAAAAGGTTGGTGTTGGAGCCCATCTCTATCCTTGCACCTGATCAACGATTTTTATTTTTATTTTTTTTTAAAAACGTTTCCCCTCACTAGGAATTTCTCCTGTGTCGTGGGTGCGTTTGCAAACATTTAAACTCACATACACAAACATCCAGACCCGGAACAACTATGTACTTGTATGTCATACAAATATTTCGAATAATCGAACCCGCGACACGCAGCGCAGCAGTCAATCGCTTAACCACTGCGCCAACCAAGCCGTCACGATGAATACTTCTGCACCTTCTAGGGAGGTCAATTGTTACATCGACCTCCCTTGTTTAACAATGTCTGTAAGAAGTCATAAATAAGATGATTAAGCAGTTTATATATTTATTTTATTACGCATAAAAGTTAACTTTTACGTAATCTGGATTATGTACAGTCTAAGACAGCTGTCAAAAAACGGTTAACCTAACAGACAGGGTAGGCGCACTACTCGCAACCAGAAATAACAATTGCCAATCACCTGTATTGTGTTTATTGGCCCAGTCTAGTCACCGGTGTCGAAATAATATAAATACAACAATAAATAACGGAAAGCGCGCACACAAACCATTAATTGTGTAAGGTTATAATAAGCAGGCGCCGAAATACATTCATTCTTGTTTGCCTACCATTTGATGTGATTCATATCGTGTCAAAATATAAATTAAAAAATCGATCGTCGTTAGTCAAAAGTCTGAGTGTTATAATTAAGTTGCGCGTTATAAAGTAGCTATTTCCGGTACGGAATAAGATAAAGATAATTTATTCTGGAGATTATATTATATTTTTAGCTTATGCTGGTACCCTTTAGAACCTTAGGGCGGGAACTGAATGTTCTGTAAAGCTCGGTCTATGCTGAAAAACGCAATGTTTTCTCTCATTTAGAATAATCAGCTTGCCGCTACAAGCCTGTAATGTTCCCACTGCTGGGACACAGGCCTCCTCTCTGTGAGAGCGGCAGGCCATAAACCACCACGCGGGCCCAGAGCGTGTTGTCGGATGTCACTATATGTCTTTAAATTTTTGATTCTGGTATATGCCGGTTTTCTCACGATGTTTTCCTTCACCGTTTTGAGAGCAGTGGTGATGAAATAATTTTCTTTCATTTACAACGCGTGGATAATAAAGCATAAAATTGTCGGTAACTTTATTTTTATTTATTTATTTATATATACTTTATTGTGCACCACAAAAATATATAACAATTTTTTTTTTCGAATGCTTCATAATATATGTCCAGACGCCAGCACATCAAGCTACTACAATCTGTCAAATTTTTTAATAGATTTTCAACGTTATTGCTAAAACATTAAGGTTCAAGGTTGATTGGGAAAATTTGACAGTTTCGGGTAGCTTGACCTGCTGGCGTCTGTACAGTGGGCGGCCTAATGCGGCGGCGGTAACTTTGTGAGACATTTATTTTCAACCAATGATGGGTAGATAGAGGAGTCGAGTACGATTATATTATCTTGTGTAACGCAAGCTAAACATCTTCGATATTAATTTTGAAATTCCGATCAACCAAGATCCAAGGGATTAATGAGATTGGAAAGCCGTACAAGCTAAAGATTGTGACACAATGTCAAACAAAGTGTTCCCTTACAAATGAATTAATCGTAGCATATTTTGTATCTGTCTCATAACCCATTTATATGTGTCGTAAAGTTAAAAGTTTAAATTCATGTGTCCAAGAATTGGATTAACTAATCAAATATTCAATGACTACTTCTGAATATTTCGTATGTATAGTCACGTTCCTTTCGTGGAATTGCATACTATATTTTAAGGTTCATTAGTCATAATTTCACCAAATTCTCGTCGACATTATATTTAGACATTTAAGGCGAGTTTAACCAAACTTTTATACCTAGAATAAGTCTTATCCTGAGAATACATTTTGAATTTTTGACAGTTGTTCCATACTAGAATTGCCAGGCGTCAATTTTATTCCACGGTTATAAGATATCTGAGGGGCAATTCTCGTAATTTTAAGAACGTTCACAGTCTGATCTCAGTCACAGTCTGTCAAAATACCTCCAATTTTCCTACACTTTTGACAAGTTTTTGACATTGATTGTCGCTGAGATTGCGACTAGATTTTGAACATTTTCAATGACGGGAATTGGCCTTCCTTTGGTAAAATCAGCCGTTAGATGTGATCTTAACCCGAACATTCCAAGTTCGAGCTTTCAGTTTTATGAATGTTTCAGTTCCAACATCATCTTATGAAGGTAAGTTCCAACATCATCTTATGAAGGTAACAACAAACACATCTTCTTCGCGCACATTTTAATTAAATTAATTTTAAGAAATTCATCATGTTTATCTCTTGAAGCATCCGCGCTGCTAATGTGACAGGAGACACCTGTTTTATTATATTTCAAAGTAAAGACATTATGATATTACAGTCGCATCCGGCATGATCCGGACATTACGTGCTAAATAGAAAAATAATTTTCTTTTTCATTCTCAGGTGACATTTTCTTAGTGTAATTTTGTTTGCGGTTTCTTTATTGAGCTAGAGGAGCATAATCTCGTTCTATGGACACGCCTTATTGATGTAAGTACATCGTAATATAACTATTATTTCCGTCGTTAGTAGACAGTATGCTTTTGCTACTTTTTTAGTTTTATTGCTGAATGAGCCTGCTATTGACCTCTATCACGCCTGATGGAAAGCGATGAATCAGGTCTATTTCAGTTAAATATTTCAGATTTGCCTTTATATATATTGTATTATTGCTATCACGTGGTTTTTAGCGCAAACCATAATCTACACATTCCTGTAACCCAAAACTTTAACTGTAGATGATAAACAATGAAGTTCCTGTGATCTGAAAATATTTTTTCTTAGAAACTTTTAAGATAAAGGGGGAATAAGATTCTATGAAACGAAGTATATAAATAGAATTTGTAATCTTAATACTGTCACCGACTGTCGTAAACGGAGTGAATTTACTTGCAAAACTTTGAAATGAATTCGAATCGAGTGGTTTTCACTATAAATAGTATGTCTTGAATTTAAACATTTCTTCATTTTTAAAATAACTTAAATGCAATTTTGTGAATTGATACATGTGCCCGTAGAGACATGTAATAATTTTAGTAGATGGCTTTAGTTTATACATTAAGCTCGTGTAGCTGAATTTGTGAAATCCAGAATTAGATCTGGAAAAAAGAAAATCTTAACAAAGCACTCAAACATTTGCGTTCTTCACACAATTTATTTGTTGACTTTGGAGAAAAAAAGGTTGTTGCAAAGCAAATTGCATTGTTAAGCTGAACAGCAGACATCAGCAGGAGACAAAGACATTTGTTGAAACAAATAACAACAGTTTCATTAGCAAAGAAATGCGCGGTTACGAAAATTGGACGCCATTTTAGGAATAATGCTAGGACTGATATCTATTTAATTTGTAGTCTTCAAGTAATTTTCCTGACGCCCATCTTTCAGTTTAATAAAATTAATTTTGTTTTTTAAAATTCCTAAAATAAACGAAGAAATATTGAAATTCAGCTGACAACAATCGTTTTGAAACAATTTTATTCCGGAATGAGTTATTATTTTAATTGAAAAAAAAAAAAAAAAAAAAACGTTGTCCCCCACTAGGAATTTATCCTGTATCGTCGGTGCGTTTACAAACATATAAATTCACATAGGTACACAAACAGCCAGACCGAGAACAACTACTTGTAGGTCATAAAAATATTTGTTCCGTGCGGGAATCGAACCCGCGACACGCAGCGCAGCAGTCAATCGCTTAACCACTGCGCCAACCATGTCGTCAAAACTGCTCTTTTTTCTGTTTCTGTAAACTCCAACAATATCCTCGAGCACCTTTTCATTTAAAATGTTTACACTTAGTAATGGATGTACTTATACCACTAATCGATTTTTCGTGGTGGTCCAAAAATAAAAAGAAATATGCGCGGATCGAAGTTATAATATACCTACGAATTTTATTACAAACAACCCTAATTGCTTTGGAAAATTGATGACGAATTGTGAGATTCTCGCTAACTAATTGGTATGTTAAAATGATTTTAAATGGCCACCACCGGCATTTTTTACGTTATTTACGAGACAAAAATTGTACTTTGCGAATTTATCGGCAATTACAAATCGTGGTCGGAGCCAGTCGGAGGCGTACGGAGGGCGTGACGTCATGAGTGCCGGAGGGCCACCAGTCGACGATAGCATTATGTGCCGTGCCTACATTACACATTTATATTAGGTAATTTGGTGAGCCAAAAATGGAGTTAGCTTAGGAATTCCAATACTTACCAGAGGACGGCAAAGGAGTATGTTTGCCGACAATGCTTCTTCTACGTAGTCAATCGTAAATAGAACTGTAACATCTTGGGGATATACATTTGCTTATACTTCAGGAAAATATTTGATAAAGGACAGGGAAAGTAATCATAGACTAACATGGTCCTTCCATATTGATCTAGGATTATTTTACAACTTAGTAAACCATAAAGCTATATCTTGGGCTCTCCAGGAAAATATTTGTTACGGGGGAGGAAAGGACCATGTTGCTCTAGGATGCTTTTTCAACGTGGTCACCCCTAGGGGAGAGCTTCCTTGGGCCTTGCGGGACATAAGGCTTAATAAAGATAAAGCTAAATCTGTTTTGGAGTTAAACTTGAAATACAAACTGGAACTGGACTGACTACTAGATATATAATAATTTCATACTATTCCCGAGATAATAGTGAGAACGAACTACGACCAAGAAAATTCACAATCGCAGTGGACTAACTAGTGCAATTTCACTCATAGACCATATTACTTTTCAGATGTCTTGTTCAAAAGAATGGGCGAAGTCGCACTTGCTTAGTAATTTTATTTAACGGACTGTAACGCCCCGTGGCGGGATCAAACCATTGCAATAACATTTAAGTATAGTAATAACATTGTAAGGGGTGATCCACGAAATCGCATCTCCGACTATAATAATAAAGATAAATTTGTCGCACACGCGTGTAGAATTTAAAAAAGAGATTCTACGTGAGCAGTGCCGCTTTTATTAAAATTTGAAACCCGGAATGTCGTGGACGAGCTCTAAGGCACTGCTCCACAGCAGCACATGGCTGAGCTACGCTCTGGGACCTTAGCTTCGCGTTGTAAGAAAGTTGCAGGCTCGTCCACTGTGACCTTCGTACGTGCTACACACGAATGCGTGGCCCCAAACAAATGAATCGCACAGCTAACATGGCAAATCTCCATGCATATCCTGCATGACAGTGGACGGTCGACTTTATAGGATTGAATCCACATAAACAAGCCTGTACGAGTTATTTGTAGTGTAAAAGACAGATGGTTGATAATATGAACACGTGAGCTTTGAATAAAACCGTGTATTTTCCTCGTGCGTTGTATCACGTACGTTTTGTTGTCAGGAGCTTTGGAGAGATGGCTTGTTATCTTCTTCTTACATTTTTTGTTGTCGAAAGTTGAACAGTTATTTGTCTTGGCTGTTTTCTTGGCAATAGCGCTTATTTTAACATCATTCTGAATGTTTGTTAAATATTTCAAATCATAAATGTAGAGTCATTTTACACGTAGAGCCTAATATTATTCCACGGGTACCCCAAAAAATACGATTCGCTAAAAGTCTTTTGTTGTAACTTACTACTAAACTGTCTTCACAGAATTCACAAGACATAAATGTGTAGAACCCCTTCTAAGAGATAAAATTATGTTTCATGCGTACAAATATTTTGGTAATACTCGTATGTAATAGTGAAAAATAATTATGTGGCATAGGTTCATTTAGGAACTTCTGTTAATAATCTAAACACAAATACAATAATTCCGACCTTTTTGGCGCCTATTTTATATTTGCTACTTTATACATTATACATACATAAACTCACGCTTTTTTCCCATGGAGTTAGGTAGAAACCACGGAATGTCTCCTACTAATTTATGTTATTCTGTTTAGTTTTCCTTGCAAATTGTACATAAAAATAATTTAAAAAAAAACTGTCTTTCTAATTCAAAATATATTTAAGATTACCTACTAAATATCGCCCAGTATTTGGTATACCACCGTGTGCGGCAGTAACATGAACAGCGAGCAATATTTCGACGGGACACTTGCGCCGCGACACCGCGACAGTTTACGAGGTGCGAAGTACGAACAATTCACCTCCCAGATTTATGTTCCACTTGATTTGTGTGGGTGCACCGCTCAATACAATCACTAAGTCAATCCGGCTATAAATCAGACAGTTCAGGGAATATGAGGTTTTATGTTTTCAAAATATAACGTTATAGTGGATCTGCTTCACGAGTACCGTACATTCCTTATAAAGATGTTTGGAAATAGCTTAGATGCGTATGGACTGCCAAAGTAACTGTTGTTTAGAAGGTCTACTTTTGATCACGGGGTACCTACTAAATAGGAAAAGTGCCAATACTGCACCCTAATTGCGTCGTACACTATCTATCCCAATCTGAATCTTTTTGAAGCACATTGCTTCTTATGTTCGAAAAATTTGTCTGCTCAGCAACGTAAATAATGCCATGAATATTGTTACACAGTCAAAATGAAAGCCATTGCTACTGATAGTGTGTTATGCAATTACCCCGCATAAGAGTAAAAAAACGCACATTTTAAGTTTCCACGACTTCAGTTAATACAAGGACACAAGATGGTCCAGTGGTCTTTGCGCTCAGCAAATTGTTCATTTACCAGTTTTAAACGTTTTCGTCTCCTTAATAAGAAGTTTGATTATAATTTAAGATAGAGTAGACGGAGTATACTTTTAAAGAGTTTTCGTGACGTGCAAACAGACTGTATATTAAGTTAAGATAAAGAAACTAATTTGGGGACAGTCCACAAGTATCTTCGTTACTGACGTTTATTAATGAGTCAGTTTTAAAATTCTGTGCAGTAGCGCCGGCGGAAGAGTGCGATTAATATCAGAGTGCTTCAACAATTTGTATGGGCACTGTGCAACAGTGTTTGCAGAAATGCAGCCGCTGTGAATTGGGTCATTTAGAGTTACTCAAGGGACACTTTAGCTTCATGAATAATTTTTGAATTAACTTTCATGCTAGAGTGTAAAATAATAAATAAAGGGTAGTCAGAAGTGCCTTACAACCAGTCTTGCCAAGGGGTATCGTGTTACCCAGTAACTGGGTTGTGGAGGTCAGATAGGCAGTCGCTCCATGTAAAATCCAGCTGCATCCGGTTAGACTGGAAGCCAACCCGAACATAGTTGGGAAAGGGCTAGGTAAATTGTTTGATTAGAGTTTACAAAAAGATCCTATTTTTCTGATAAAACAAGCCATTAATGAAATGGAAGATTTTTTGTTTTAATATCTTGTTTTTTCAGGAAACCTTAAGTTAGGGTTAGGCTTAAAAAGGGAAATCGAACGTAAGATTTATAGCGCGGAGCCGTCGGGGTGTCCCTATTTGTTAAGCTTTCCGTACCACATATTATTATTATATTCTATGATTTTCTATGAAATTCCTATTGTTTCTAAGTGATTTTCCAGTTAGTTTGTTTTCTAAAAGTTTATTTTTGTGTTTTTCTTGGTCTATATTATTTTATATTATTTGTATGTCGGTATGAACATTCTCCCTTCCACGTATTATGTACGTTCCCCATACCTGGGAGTAAACATGATTTATTAGCATTTGCCTTATTTTTCATATACTGGAACATGTACAGAAAAACAACTTCTCGATAAGTCTTACGGGGGAAATTGATTCCGTTTCTCCTCTCGAAACGTTCGTAACTTTGACCATTTCACCAATAACTACTTGTAACTTGTAAATTAATGGTATTTATTTTCTGTTTTATGAATTTATTTTAGGCGCGTCTTGTACGATATCTTCTGTCATCCAGTGGTGTGGATAAACTAGAAGATGCTATGATCTAGGTTTCGATGCAGTTCTGCTTTGGCTTTCAGTCATAAATTTCGAAAGGTCTGACTGCCAAGCACACTGATTTTAATATTTTAAGTGCATTTATGGCTCCATTTTTTAGGGGAAAAGTACGTCCTGGATTTAAAATATTGTAAACGTCTGTGGCCTTATCGTAATTCACTGAAGGGGGCATCTTACAATGTATACAGGCAAAGCCCATTAATCTCATTGCCAAACACACTGTTCGACACACAATACAATCAACACATTCTGTGTACATTCACGAATGTATTACTATCTTGTGGTTTACATCTGCTAAAAATTCGAGCGTACTTGTTTATACGTCTTCATTTTGGGAAACGTAATAAAATGTTGGAAAGAGTAACGCATAATGTTCACAAAGAAAATACTAAGGCATGTGAGCTTTTATCTGTCTTATAAACTTATATAATTTTCTTATACAACTAACTATTTACACTAGCTACTAAATAATATAATTAACTAACTAATTACTATTCATAGGTCAATTTTTTCTTGGATGAGGCATATATCTTTAGCAGTAAACGCTACAGATACAAATGCAAAACAAGGTACAGCTGTTAAAATTCTGCAAAACCCCGGCCTAGGTTCGCCCATATGTTATTGATATTTTCGCTGACTTTCTTATCGTGCTTGCCGTATGTTATGTGAGCGTTGATTATAGGTAACACAAATAGCTATCGCGGTGTCGCATCACGACGTGCGACGTGTTCGCTCGGAAAGATTGATGGTACGTAATGAAGCGAAACGCCGCGGTGTCAAAAGTTCAAAATTGTGTAAAGTGGCGTCAACATCGTTGGACCACAGTCTAACTTTATACAGTCCGACTACGCGACAGTTTGAGGGCGAAGTGGCTGGGTTAATGTACCAAGCTTCCTTTGCAATTGTGACTCGGGACTCGGTATTCATTCTTGTAAGTTATTGTTTGGTGAAGGCTGGCCTATTCGTAGGGCAGTGTTGGATATGGGCTTCTCTCAAGTCTTATCCCCTACTTCCTACTTCCTATCATACTTACTACTCCTACTAATATTATAAACGTGAAAGTTTGTATGGATGGATGGATGTGATGATGGACTGTGTCTTCTAGACATCCGTGTGTCACTAACGGGATGCAGCAGAATACCAGCGTCAGGTATTTTACCTGGCATATGCTGAGATGGACTCCTATTTGGTGCAACCATGAGACACACACCGCCCAGTAGTGATCGACCGTTATAAATAAATTGACCCATAGACACCTCGTATAAGTAATTATACGAGGTTGTCTATGGGTCAATTTATCTTTTTAATTGAAATTGTTTATTGAAATAATTGATTTACATAAATATTTACAAAATGGGGCCTTAATACTAGGTGTAGGTAAAAATATTTGGATTCTACCTGAACTAGGAATAAACCTTTAATCTTTATTTTTTTTTTGTTTCACCTTTTTTTGATGTTTTTTTTTATTATTTGTATTGTGTCTTTTGTTGCACTGAATAAACGTTTTATCTATCTATCTAATACTACTACTACTAGGATGAAATTTGGCACCCAGATGATTTACAACCAGGATTAACATATAGGATATCTATCTTTTTATCCCGATATTCCCACGGGATCGAAACTTATGCGTGTGAAACCGCGGGGCGCAGCTAGTATGATATATGTTTAGTTTCAGTCATGATTCAAAGTTTGGCCCAGAAGTACCTATTCCTCGGGTTGTTTTCCATGTCAAAGTGATTAAGTGACCTTAAAGCTGAAAACTGTATGACGTATTAATATTACTCTGTGGTTGTGCTGTAACTTCACGTAGCTCTATCTATATGGAATGGTGGAATGTACCAACCTTTGACTTTAAAATAAACGTTTTTAGGCCTAACCATTATAGGGTTGGCAAAAATGACTCGTACATTTTTATTCATTTTTAGAAGAGACGACAGCCCAGTATAGATTGATATACTTTAGGAATGTTTACTGATGGAGTCTTTGCAGATTTATAGCTGAAAATAAAAGTATTCTTTATTGCAGTTATTGAAAAGGTAAGTAGTTTATGATATTGTTAGACGTTTTACTGCTTATATCCAATTCTATTCCGATTTTTCCTTATTCAATTTCTATTATATGGGGAGATATCGTGTTTATTTGACAAAGAAAACTCTAAATTATATTTAATGCGTCTCGGGTGCCATCAAGTGCATGTTACGATCCATCTTCACGCCACAGCATTCATGTCAAGGATCGTTTATATGATTTATAAATCGCAATTCTCTTGTGAAATTTATTGTTTATATTTCTGATTATCCTCCGTGGCCATATTTGTATAAGATTACTGCTGATGTGGGATGATTAATCGATTTGTCATCACTGAGGTTTCTCGAGGATATACCTTAATTGATTTTAATATCAGTTTATGTCATAACACGTCTTAATTATTTTCCTTATCGACTTCTCAACATCAAAATAAACATTTTTATTTATCTTTAGAAGATACAAGTTGTCAAAAATGGATAAGTTCGATGTTTTTTAATTATTTATTTAATGAAATCATACAGTCGGAGGTACCAGGTACTCTACCGACCATCATCTGCCTAGCCTTTTCCCAACTATGTAGGGTTTGGTTTCCAGTCTAATCAGATGCAGTTGAATACTAGTATTTTACATGGAGCGCCTGCCTATCTGACCTCCACAACCCAACAACAACAACTGGGTAAAACGATACCCCTTCGTAAAACTGGTTGGCAGACTTTTGGGCCTCTGACTATCCGTAACGTCTGTCAAAGAACTATGAACGTGCTTTCCGAGGCACGGAGGCCTCATCCACGAACCGGCCGCGGCAAGTGTACCTTAACCTTATATCGACACGTGCGGCATTTATTACTTAACCACCGACCATTATTAATTTAAAGTACAAAAGATAATTGCGTGCATGGATAAAACATTGTTCAGTTTTGCTAATTTTAACACGGAACTCTGAAAATTAAGTCGAAGTCCTAAAGCGAAGAAACCTTTCACTTATTACGAGTAGTGAATATTTAGTCTCAATAACAGATATCACATCAAATAGTAGGTTACAGATGCAAATTAATCCATTAATTTTCGTTACGGAATTAGACAAAATACAACAGCAAGATACTCAAAAACTAAATTGCCCAAGCACGTGTCAAATTGGCCTCTTCAGCCAGATCGAATGACTCTTTAATTGCATCTGTAACCTACTATTTGATGGGAAAACCATCCTATTTTATGTGATCGTCATAAAAATGACACTACCCTGCAATAATTTGTGGTACTCAAGCGAACCCTATATCTATTACTAGCTGCGCCCCGCGGTTTCACCCGCATACGTTTCGATCCCGTGGGAACATCGGATAAAAAGTATCCTATATGTTAATCCTGGTTATAAACCATCTGTGTGGCAAATTTCATCCAAATCCGTTCAGTAGTTTTTGCGTGAAAGAGTAACAAACGTCCATCCATCCATCCATACAAACTTTCACGTTTATAATATTATTAGTATATTAGTATTAGTATAGTATATTAGTATTAGTATATTAGTATTAGTAGAATAGTAGCAAGTAGGATTAGTAGAATAGGATAGGATAAGCAGTTAAGAGGGCAAAGGGAACCGCAAACGCCATCCGAAAATGAGATGTTGGGTTAACAGGCAATAACTTAATTTTAGTACGAAGTAATTAACTTTATTTTATCTTAAAATCTGTGATGTTGATGGTCCTGCCACAATCGTTTAGCAGTTTGCATTAGGTGTCAGAATCGTCTGCCAAAAGTTAGGTGAGTTTATTTTCCGGGGTCCAACTTAGTCAAAAATACATGTCTCATGCAATTATATATTTATATGTAAGAGTATATTTATACTATATCTGCTCGGAAAGTAAAGTATTAGTTTTTACAAATGAGGCAGAATGTACGTTATTATTGTATTTATTTATACGTTATTACTGTGTCGAAAAAATGTATGAAACTCCATTGATAACGACCTGTTTTTTTTTAATTTCTAGCAATTCAGTAGCTAGCCTAATGAAATTATAGTTTATTGCCAAAAGACAAAAAGTTTTTATCACCAAGCGCAAAATGATAATGACATACTTTTGCTGATCATTGAAACCAATATTAACCTCCCTGACAGTAGGAAACTCCCTGGAAGTATAACATTGAGTTTTAATAACTGTAATAATTTTAATATAAACTTCACTTAAAAAAAATGGAAGAAAGTGGGATTCTCAACTCGTGTGTATTAGGTCTAAAACTACACCATCGTTAGTAATCGGTCATATTCTCCCCTCGGTGAACAATGTACTATTTTATGTATAGGCCGTTATTTTATTTAATATAACTTCATTATTATGTAGGTAGGTACGTCAAAATATTCGCTTGCCACATATGAAAAATTGAAGTCTAATTGAGCAAATGGGCCTGTTGCGTAAAATGAAACCAAAATGTTGTTTACTCACATTTACGATACCTATGTGTCAAAACTTTCGTGCTAGGGCTTCAAAAAGCTGAATAATACTTGTTCCTTCGGGATTTTAAGCAAGATGTGAGACCCAGAAGTTATTTTAACACTTTTTCCATTACTTTAGTAACCGTACGTGCTCGTTCTTAAGGCGAAAACGCCAGCGTAGCTCGCGAAATTCAAATTTTCTTACGTGTTATGCTACATCAAAACCTCTATTATCAGGACATTTGAGGTCAATTCCAACTAAGAGACCTGCATTGATTTAATGATTATAATTCTGTAAATATGTACATATTTGTTACGGTCGCGAATGCGAATATTTCGATCAACATTCAACATGGCAGTGATCGGCCACATTGTAAAAAACCTAAAGAAAAAATTAATTACGCGGGCTACCTTAGCGCATATCCCCCTTAAGCCTACTCCTGACTACGTCGTCAGCGGCACGTGTCACGTCAATAATGACATGCAAAGGTTAACACTAAAGGGAGTAGCCGGTTCCTATAAACATGCACTTGTTACTTACATTCACTTTCGAAAACCTTTCTTATTTGTGGAGCAACAGTATCATGTGAATTAAGATTGCGGCCTGTCAGGTTCGTTACGGATTTTATTTTGCTTTATTTTGCTCGTCCGCTGTATCTTGACCCGCGAAAAAAAAAGTGAACTAACTTTAAGGCACCTGTTCCACCGCCGATGAGGAAGCGACTAGCTATCAACAATTTTTTTTATCAAGAAACGTAAAAAAAAATAGTTAGCCTCGTGTAAGTAAAAGAGATACAAATATTAATAGTTGATTGCAGACTGTTCACACGCCGGCGAGTACCTACTCGTTTATCGCAGTGACAAGAGCTATCAAAGAGAGTAGGTACTCGCTCAGCGACGCTCGCTTGGCGAGCAGAGCACTCGCTGAGAGACTCACGATTGGTACATCCGCATATCCTATAAGGTTCCGCTGCTGGGACATGGCTTCCTCTATGAAACCATGACCCACCATGCGGGTTCAGTGCGGGTTGGGGATTGTACATCCGCGTACCAGCGAGTAATCGCTCGTGGCCGTCGCGCTGCTCGTTGCTCGCCAGCTCTTTTTTAGTTGCTAGCTCTATCTAGGTACTCGCTTCTCGATAGTCGCCAGCTGTGGATCAGGTGCCTCTTAACGTTCTGTATTTGAAGGAGGCAACTTTTTGGGTCTAAGACCAGCACTATCATGAAGTGTCTAGTTATACTGGTCGCAGCACTTGCCCTGTTGCCCTCGCGTTGCGTGTTAAATCCGTCCGTCAAGTAGTCAAAGTCTATTAAGACGTTATCGTATTATTATCTGTAATATTCGAGCACAGCTCAATGCTTTTAATGTTACAGTTAATTCTTATTTATTTTTCGGTGTTAATTCGGACAGCCGTTACATTAAAAATACAGTGCTCGTTTAATAGACTGAGTGACTGACCACTTGATTGCTGTGATAAGGAGGTACTAAACTGCGATTTTATTAAGTGCGACAAGATATCGTGCCTGGTATAATTTCTCCTTTGTTCTACATAGTGGGCGATAAGTCAGCCCGATAATTCTGCCCGATAAAACGCTTGGTCAGTTCAGTGGTCCCAGAAAACTAAATTTCCTCCTTAGATCTACTTATGGCATGAAACCTATTCTTACTATCTTTAATTTGCTTGCTCATCTGTAAGTGTAAGTACCCTTTTCAAATACTCTTTGTTCCTTCTTCGAAATTCTTTCCTCCGATATGATTTCCTTTTGTTACGGCTCTACGAAGCGAGGTAAATAATTAGGAGCGGGGCGTCAGGAAATATACCCATAATCTTATTTCAGTGCAAGTTTTCTTATTAAAAGTTTGTTTGGAAATCGAGAGTTGGAGATGCAATCCTCCGATTTCACCGTCGGGTGCTCTCCTGCATTGCTTTTTTATTTGTAGCGAGTTGCCACGGCAGGTCCGTGGAACAACTCGTCGAGTGCCTGCGACCGTTTCAAGTTTCAAAGCGTTGCTTTACCCTGTGTATAGATACCTACGCTTTTAACTCGGAAATAGATACATTTTGCATTTGTCCCCATTCGAGGTGAAAGGCACACCTCGAACGGGGCAAGGTGCAAAATCTTTTCCCGTCTTCATATTCGTTTTATGCACAATTTTTAAGCTCTCAACTATTCATTTTCACCAAACAAGATAAAATTCTTGGTAGTTAAAATATAAAAAAAGTATCATAAAAAGATGCAGCAAGCAGTAGAAAACATTTTTATCAAAAATGTGCGTAGGCCGGGAATCGAACCCGGATCAACTGCTTGGAAGGCAACTATGCTGACCATTACACCACCAACGCCGACGACTATTCTATTTAAAGTAACAGTTGCATGATTTCCCATGTTTTGTTTACACAGTTGTTTCAACACGTTTACAATGTAAACATCTACATATTGTTCGATTTTATTGGAAGTAAATTACAAATAGACATCTCAATACAAGTGTTTGAGTACTAACATGTTAAGTACAGCAGTTACGAGTATTACGGGGTTTGTCTACTTTTGGATAGTCCAGCAGGTCTGTAAAAATCTCACTGTGAGAACTTAGGTGATGTGAGATGTCATTCCACTTGATGCTAGAGACTGACACTATTGATAGGTCAATTCAAGCTCACTTCACCTAAATTTTTACGGTGAGATTTTACTGAATAGATCGGTTGAAATAGTTTAATAGTGGAGTGAAATGGACTTGTTTAGGTGCTATTTAACGATTTAACCAATGTAGGTACACTGCTTCATATACTTACTATTAAAAAAAGTTTAATTATAATAACATTTTAATTTCTCCTTTAGGATCCATAATTATTTATTTTTATTAATTTAGTTTTATCTCTTACAGCTATTTTTACGGATCTTAGACCTAATCCAATAGTGTGACTATCAACTATTATAACACTTAATTATTATTACAATTACATATTGGAACGAAGTTCTTTAACGCGGCTTGAGGTAGGAGTAAACTGGTAAAAATCGTCACGATTTTCATAGAGAAAGAGAGAATAGTTTTCATGGTTTTTGGGGGTGCTAAAGCCGACAGTGAGGTCAAAATGAAAATCCAAGGTGGAGGCTGCGAAAACTTTCAAATTTTTGATCATAGGTGTCGGTTCCATGGTTTTCGAGGGTTCTAAGACCCTACTACTAGGGATACTGAAGTCAAAATGTAAATCCAAAATGGCGGCAGCGTAAATTTTTGGAATTTTTTTTATCATGGTGTGTTTTGCTGGTGTCGCGTAAGGAAATTTGTTCCCCCGACCGCACCCGTTTTTTTATGTAATGTATTATTTTTACTTATCCTTACTAAAGACAGTAGAATGATGACCCTGTACTTGTAATAATGTATGGTTAATAACTATTAAGATACAAACAGTAAACGACATGCATTAATATTAACCTGACTAATTGTATAATTAGTCAAGTAAATGCGAGATATATTTTGCGACGTGTAATATTTACGACTGTAACGAATACTGACATTGATGCGCGAAGAAATCGTTATCATTGACAGTTCAACTTTTAAAGCATTCAAGTGTTGTAAAAATGTCCATACATTTAATTATTTTATTTTAACTGAATTAAAAAAAAATGGTAAAAGCTAAAAAAAAAAACGTCAAAAATAGACGCTAATCATTACGATTAGCGTCTATTTTTGACGTTTTTTTTTTTTCTTTATTTATTTAGGGACATTTATAATCGCAATGCATATGTTAGTCCCATCGTACCCTAAATACACATTTCTCTTAGCTGGGCCATGAACCAAAACAGACTCGCCGCATCATCGCCATTTGGTTGAGCCAGGATTTTGTGGAATGTGCCTACTTCAAGTCTGTTCAACCTCAAGACCCTAAACAAATCATTTCTACCAGTCTCGTACCGAACACAGTCCATCAATAAGTGGTGTAAGTCTTCAACAACTCAGCACTCCACACTGTTAGGTGAGTTCGTTTTTCCCATCATGAACGCAAATTTATTACATGGAATGTGTCCAGCAGTGCGATTCTGTAACCATCTCACCGTGAAAACTTAGGTGAAGTGAGCGTGGAGTGAGCTGTCATTCCAACTAATGCTAGGGATTGACACTACTGACAGCTCACATCAACCTCACTTCACTTGAGTTTTCACGGTGAGATTTTTACAGAATCTATCGGCTGATCTGACTCTATGAGCCGTAACGATACGTTAAAACGTCTATTAACTTTAGGCAACGTTTATAAATAAGAGGGTAAATTGTGAAACTCAAATATGTACTCTGAAATTGTAACAGTAACATCTAGAGTTCGAGACTTATGCCGGTGAAACCGCGGGGCGCAGCAAGTATTATATAAGTTGTCTGCGACCCTGTCTTTTTTTTTGATCAGATACTTAGCAAGCGTTTTTAATTAATGGGCGTGATAAAGTTGGTCTTTAAGATCTTGTATTAAAAATATAGAGATTATGATACTGATCTTGTGACCATAAACATTTTGACTACACCAACATTAGATATATGTACATATATTATTATGATAATGTTCATGAAAATGTGGCGTGTAATTATTTTTGTTTGACATTCTTCTTATCTCTTAAACAAGTTATTAAAACTGGACCTAAATTGGCACACCCTGTGTATCTCGTTATTCGGAACCAGGTCTCGAGAAGCCAAAACCGAAATTCGAGTCTTTTTACTTATTACAGTTTTTATGATATTTATGTAAGTATGAAATATAAATTTTTAAAATTATGGAGTCGGTAATAACTATGTAATTAAGACAAGTTTTTATTGAACCATAAATATGCGTCTTGTTTAAACTTGTTTAGTAAGTACGGTTACAGTTAAGTATCGATTCGATGGAAAGGGACACAAGTGGGTTTGATGTTTTATCGAGACCCTCTTCGTTCAGGGAAATTCGGCAATAGTGCCATTAGGGTAAACTAAACGCATAACAAATATCTTTTACGGTGTCCTGTTACGGAGGGAGTGGAAGGACAAGTTCATTGAACCTACGATTACGCCTTCGGGACGCATTTTATTATCGAGCAATAAACTTTCAATGATAACGGCAATGTATAGCGCTAGGAATCAGTTATACATTGTTTTATAGTCGCTAATGTAAGCTTTTTTGATTTTTATTGCCAATTTACTTTGTAACAAAAAGAGCGAATTCTGTGGTGAGAATCGATTGACACTTTTTATTTGAGTTCAATGACTGTGACTAAAACTATATATATGTAGTTAGTTAGTAGTAGATAAGTAAGAATGAATCAATTAATGAATGAATGTCGTCAAACCGAATTTGTTATTTGCGTGTATTTGTAAGGTTGCTGAGACGGACTGGATGCGGAAGGCGGAGGACAGGGTGTTGTGGAGCAGCCTGGCAGAGGGCTATGTCCAGCAGTGGACTGCGATAGGCTGAGTTGATGTATTTGCCTACAGCCATAATTAGTAGACATTACATAACATGGCGTCTGAAGAGTGCAGACGTGTACATGGCACTTAAACAGGTGAAATATGGGTGTACTGTATACACCCATATTTCACCTGTTTAAGTGCCATGTAATAGCGGGCGAGCCTAAGGGCGAATTTCACCAAACTTTTATACCTAGAATTAGTCTTACCTTGAAAATATATTTTTAATTTTTGACAGTTTTTTCAGACTAGAACTGTCAGAGGTCAAATTTATTCCACGGATAAAAGATATCAGAAGGCCAATTCCCGGCATTGAACACGCTTAAAATCTAGTCGCAATCTCATCTCAACAACAATCAATGTCAAAAACTTGTCAAAAATGTGGGGAAATTACAGGTATTTTTGACTGATTGAGACTGAGATCGGACTGTGAACGAATTGCCACACTGACTTTGGTAAAATCCTACTATATAATATTATAAATGCGAAAGTTTGTATGGATGGATGGATGGATGGATGGATAGATGGATGGATGGATGGATGTTTGTTACTCTTTCACGCCAAAACTACTGAACGGATTTGTATGAAATTTTTCACACATAGTTTACAACCATGATTAACACATAGAATACCTACTTTTTATCCCGATATTCCCACGGGATCGAAACTTACGCGGGAGAAACCGCGGGGCGCCCAACCAACCATAAGTGAAAATAACATATAAGTAAAATCAACCATAAGTGTAATATTTTTAATCTGATAATAAATTTTGTGACAAGTAGTTTAATATACCTACATAAATACCACACATAATTACCCCGAACTCCCTTGGTTTCGTTCTTTGTTTTGATCATAAAAAAGTATTGCACGGTGAACATATTGTGTACATTGGGTTATTTTTACGACTAATAATATCCGCGTTTACGATCCTCAGATTGTCACATTACATAATATAGCCCTTTCTGTAATAAGTTGGCAATGTTAGTACCGACTAGTATGCGAACATCTCGTAAATAAAGGCTAATAAAAACGTGGTGAATTACCTAGAAGTTTATATAAGGCTATAAGAATAGGGGAAGACCAAAGAAATGACGGATGGACTGTGTGAATGATGATATACTTAGTTAGAAAGGGGTGACTACCGAGATGATGACTAATAGAGAAGTATGGAAGAAAAAGACATGTTACGCTGACCCCAAATAAATTGGGATATGGGCAGGAGGATAACGATACCTAGAACTGTCTGTGTGTGTGTCTTTTACTCTGTGGTAAATAAATGCATTTTCTTTCTTTCTTTCTTTAACTATAAAGGTAGAACACAGTACCGGTCGAAGTGGCGACGCTTGGGGGAGGCTATGTCCAGCAGTGGACGTGTTTCAGCTGAAATAATGATGAAGGAAGATAACAGTTGGAAGGTACTTTTAAACATACATTTTCGTTAAATATATCTTAAAGGTTTACATTTTTCACAAAACATTGTCATCAATATAACCTTTTAAACTGTGTTATACTTAACATCCCTGAAACTTTGCATATACCTATGCTAAACATGTGTAGTTACTATTTAGTTTAGTAGAAAGTCAACAAGAGTCGTCAAGGGTACATATCGCAATATCTAAAATTAAAATAACTAACGTAAAATAACATACGTTCAAAATCCCTAAAATCTAAATTCACACACTAGCTGCAACCCGCGGTTTCACCCGCATAAGTCTTGATCCCGTGGGAATATCGGGATAAAAAGCATCCTATGTCCTAATCCAGGTCATGGTCTACTCTTGAGCTAAATCTCATTCAAATCCATTAAGCCGTTTTAGCGTGAAATCGTAATAAACAAACATAAAGAAAACAAATCTTTTCTCTTTATAATGTTAAGTTTTTTAGAATTTCTATAAAAAAAATGTTGCAGAATGAAAAGCGACAGCAAAAATGTGCGTTGGCCGGGAATCGAACCCGGATCAACTGCTTGGAAGGCAACTATGCTGACCATTACACCACCAACGCAGCTGAAAGAAGCCTCTATTTACATCGTCTGTTACAAAGATCCTCCTATTTGCACCATCCATAAAATTGTACTTTCTAAAGTAAACCAAGTTATTTCATTCGTGCAGACCATTTTAAACATTAGCTGGCTAAACGCAGAGTTCAAATTACAAAACGTATAAAATTGCATCATTTTTACTTCACAACAAAAACTAGATAGGTAGGTACTGATTCATCTGCTTGGATAAGTGTTTTATTTTTTGTACTTACTACAAATTTTCAAATTGGCATTAAGATTATTTTGTTGGAGAATGTATTCTAAGAGATCAATCAATCTGCCTAGCCTTTTCCAAACTTTGTTGGGGTCGGTTTCCAGTCTAACCGGATGCAGGTGAATACCAGTATTTTATATGGAGCGACTGCCTACCTGACGTCCACAACCCAGTAACTGGGTAATATAATACCCCTAGTTAACACTGGTTGCCAGACTTTCAGGTGTCTGACGATCCGTAACGACTGTCAAAGATCTACGAATGAGAGCCGGGACCAATGTGGATGGTCACCCATCCACGAATCGACCGTGGTAAGCGTAGCTTAACATTCGACCGACCCGTGCGGCCGTTATCATTTAGCCACGAGCTCCTGGGAATCTTTTCTAAGAGATATTGATTAAAACAACTGGGTATTAGGGTACCAACAATTTACGAGTAGCATTGCAACAATTGCAAGTAAGAAAGTAAAACGTGGAATTCGTATTGTACATCTAAATGTACCAAAAATCTAAAATAATTCAGTGACACTCTAATTCTTGGGTTCGAAGGGGACGGAAAACGCTTATTATTGATGAAGTGTTTGAGTTAGGGATAAAATACCTACGCATAAAGTTATTTATCTATTTAATCTTTATCCACCAGTAAAAATAACCGTACAAAGGTGGACGTAATGCTTTGGGCATTTCCTACAAGTCTCCCTGAGAGGGACGCAGAGACAAAAAATAGTAGGTGCAGCAAGATAGAAAATTTACTTGGAATTTTCCACTCGCGTTTCTGATTGCCAGCAGGATGTAGGGACTTAAAAACTCGTGTGTAACTTGTCTATACCTATTTCAAATAACATTAACAAACTTGCAGAGACACATAACACAGAACACAGTCATGACTCCCACTGCTGGGACATAGGCCTTCTCTCGGTGAGAGGGCGGGTTGTTAGATGTCACATGTCTTCAAATGTTTGTGTCTAGGACATGTTGGTTCCCTCACGATGTTTTACTTTGCCATTTTGAGAGCAATGGTATTGAAATAATTAACACAAAGTAAAGCGCCTGTCTGGATCCGAACAACTGCTCTCGACATGACGTGTACAAGGACCATACAATTATTTATATCACCGTTTACCTTCACTCAGTCAGCACCTGAATTATCTTACTGATAATATTTTTATTTAAAACAGCCACCAATTAATTCTACAGAAGATCTCCAATCTTACTGCGGTAATGAGTTTATCAGTTCATTTGTATGCACGCATGGAACCTCCCTACATGCTTACTTACTTAATTTTAATTATGACTCTTGAATGCATCCAGATGTTATTTATATTTTAAGATAACTTTTTAACCGTCCTGTAAAGGAAATTATTTATAATTATCGGCTTTCGATTTAATCAAATATAACTTTAATTAATTAAATTTTTAAAAATACACAAGGTATAATTGAAATAACTGGAACCTCGGGATTATCGTACTTAGGGGTAATTGTACAGTGTACAAGAGCAGAGGTGGCCCAGTGAAAACGGTCGCGACTTACGAGTTGTAAATCGTAGGTTCGAACCCAGACAGGTGCTTTACTTTGTGTAAATTATTTCATCACCACTGCTCTCAAAACCGCAAAGGTAAACACTGTGAGGAAACCGGTATGTCTTAGAACCAAAAATTCGAAGACATGTGACATCTACCAACCCGCACTGGGCAGGCGTGGTAGATTATAGCCCACTCCCTCTCGAAGAGAGGCCTGCGTCCCAGCAGTAGGAACAATATAGACTGGATAAGCAAATACATTTTAACTATAACTGGCTGCCCCTACAGACATCCTGTCGTCTTGAGTTCATACAAAAATCCCATAGAAATAGGAAAGAGGAAGGAAAAATTTCTAGGATAGTTTTCCAATTTTTCATTACAAACGAACAAAAAATGCCAAATCGTTCTCAAGTGTTGCGCTTACCAACGAACAGCATTTCAGCACCAAAGAGTACCAAACAATACCTTTATGTAGACCTTAGTCTGTAGTGTAACACTTACATAGTTTTAAGACCTTTGTAACTAACAATTATTATAGATGTATGTACATACTGACACTAGTGTTTAAGTTGTGTAGGTATGTATCTACTAACAAATTTGATTTTATGATCTGAAATAAATCATGATGATGATTTCATTTTTATGTATATAGTTAAGAACGTAAGTTAGGTCAGATCGCTCCATGTAAAACACTGGTACCCAGCTGCGTCTGGTTACACTGGTAGCCGACTCCAACTTAGTTGGGAAAAGGCTAGGCAGATGATGATAGATAAGACCATAATAGTTAGGTAGATAAATTATAGGCTCTATCTGTTGAACAAAAGAAAATTTCATACTTAGACCAAGCAAGGTATGACAAATATGTACACTCAATCCACGCACTTTCAGTGTTACTCGATATGAAGCTTTAAAAACCACAAATAAACCACAAACATCTTCTTTCAAACATCGGATAAACTTTCAGTGCGTAGGCGGGAACTGTGGTCGTAGACTAACATCATCTTTTGTTATTATAACACTAATTAAACATACTTAAGATGAAAACTAATATTCTGTAATGAAAACGAGATTAATTAGCCCTTGGCAAGAAACTGTAAAGTTCGTAGACAACTACCCACGCGCGGATATCAGGCTTCTCCGTTCAAGGGTGGTTACAGACGGTCGGCACTTGAACGTTGCGATCGCATTATCATAGGGAGCAAAATAAAATAGTAATTGTTGCCAGTGATGGAGTTTCAATAGGTACTTTACGATCTGCTCTCGGATATTTATTCAGCCTGCATAAATAGACTTGAAACGCTGTATCCTGTTGTACCCACAGTGAACTATAGTATATTCGCGCTTGTTCCCGTTGCAACATTTTAATTTGGTACTTAGGTATTGAAATTATTGGTTATTTTAAGAATACTACTTTTTCTCTTTACTGGTTTCCGTTTGGTTAAATAGTTAGATTAATTTAGATTTTATATTACAAAAACCTAATCATTTACTTGAACACAATTATAATCGTGCACGCGTTTTAAATTAATGTGCAATACAACATCGAATAACATTTATTGCTATTATTTACGAACAAAGGGTCCGATAATGGCCTCAGTAGATACTCAAATGTGGGAGTATATTGAAATAAGACACGAGACTGCAGACAGATTCATCCATATTTGCAAGAAATGGTTTCTATAAATAAATCGAGTCTGGGGGAGACACCAGTGGGTTGTCCTTAATATGACTTTATGAAGTTTTGAGATAAATTACAAAGTTAAAAGTAAATAAGTAAACACTTTAAGTATTCGACTACAATGCTGGTATTTTACGGATCTTTCTTCAAAAGGCGAGTATTTTTCCATTGTGGCATTGGATTTTGTTCGTAATTTTTCAGCCTAAAAAAGAATATCTCCAACATTCAAAGACAAGATTCAATAGGTAAAATAAATTGTATACAGCTGAATAGCGATTAGCGGTGTCAGTGTTTAGGTACTAAATAAGTCATGTTATTTTACTTGTAAGGATGTAGCTGTATGTGTAAGTATTTACCGTAGGTACTCAGTATTTAAAAACTACTCCCAAAATAATAAAAAATGGCCAAACAAGAAAAAAAAAACAACAACAAAAACGATATCAATCAAAATGCGGTAGTTACGCCCGTTTTGTTACGCTCGACTAAAAGGGCTTTATAAATTGTATTCACCCCATGTTCGAAAAACAATGAAATGTAGTTGTCCTCCGTCCGACTAACTACTCGTTTGCTTTGTTATTATATTCAGTTTTCAGGTCAAAAGCTTTGTCATTCGACACTATTGTTGCCATGTATTGCATTGCAGGTGTTTTGAATTTTCTATGTGATTCGATATTCTCGTATTTCGTTGTTAGAAATACACGGTGGTCTCTCGCTTAAATTTTCATTTGAGAGAGTGGGCCGTATTCACCACACGGGCCCAGTGTGGGTTGGTAGATGACACATGTTTTCGATTTTTTGGTTCTAGGACATGCCGGTTTTCTCACGATGTTTTCCTTCACCGTTTTGAGAGCAGTTGTGATGAAATAAATTTACACAAAGTAAAGAGCTTGTCAGAGTTCAAACATACGAAGATAATATGTGACACGACATTTAGGACGATCTGATTAAGCTCACTTACTGTTTTACTAATCAATAGACCAATTAGAGCTTAATTACTATCCCCTCGTTTTAAGATGAGCTAATGCAGATTAGTTGAGGCTTATGAACGATTAATCCCTATTTGGAAACAATAGTTAAACCCCTTTATTTATGTATAAACATAACTTAGGTACGCCTTCAAGCGGTTTACATCTTACAATGGCTAACATTATTGTGTTACATTGTTTACAATGGTCTGTATATTATGCTAATATGCCATCTTATTTCACGCCCTTTATGTCTTCTTTGCAATGAACTGAAATTTTTTAAATGAATCAAACAGTTGTTTGTTATTGGTGCAGTGGTGGCCCAAGAAGATTTCGATCCCTCTCAAACTTGAAAGCGTGGAATTTGGAGAAAATGGGAGTGAATTTCCAACCCATAATTGAGAGAATGCAGACTTATATTTTCCTATATTATAATTGTCCTGCTGCTGGGGAAAGATTTCTGTCTATTGCCTTCTCCGCCTTATAGGTAGTCATACTATCTATGAATAGGATTATCACTGAAACTTGATAGTAGGTACCTATTTAAAATGAGGCTGGTGTTCGCTGCTCCCAATTATTTAAAATCTAGTCTAGTTGTTAGAGTCATTTCAGCAGGTAACAACTATGTAAGTAACATAGTTACAGAATATTATCTATCTATAGCAAAATATAACTAAAATCCTAGAAATTTTCTGCTCATTTCTATACAAATACTGTACATTATCAGCTGTCCTATAACAATAAAGCGTGAAACAATAAACTGTGCGATACACTATCTTCAGAATGTTCCTCCGTCGTAAAGAAACGCTGAATTCAGCTCAATATCACGATGAGAACTGTGTCACACGCAAATGTAAAGACTAAAAGAACAATTTCGGTGTACGTACGGTAAAATGCGAACGCAACAAATAATGCTATAGGGTTGTAAGTAATGTCAGAGAGAGGGGAAATGAGGTTGGAGTCAAAGGTTATGAAGTGGCTTTAATAAAATTTTGCCATACTTGGAATTTCCTCTGCATCGTGGGTGTTCGCGATTGCAAATTTTAGATGTAAGTATATATGTGTAACCATAGTTATAATAGAGGAGCATGTGGCTAAGTAATAACAGTCGCACGAGTTTTTGGGGGAACTGTATTTTTTTTGCAAATTTTGAGCAAAGCCGTAATACGAAATATTGTAAGAAACATATATCATATAGCTTTCGAATCCTTAAACTAACTTTTAAGCCATATCTAACACGATATGTGAGCAAAAACTTTTCTTTAAGGATGGGAAGTTTTGGTCCTAGAGTTGGCAACTTTTTGTACAAGAAATAAAGTATGTTATGGTCAAAGTGGGGCTTGTGACTAAGTAATAACAGCCGCACGGGTCAATCAATCAGGTTAAGCCGCTTGACGTGGTTGGTCCGTGGATGGGTGACCATCTTTATATATACTAGACCCCTGTCTGACCCGTGCCTAGGAAAACGTTAAGCCGTTGGTCCCGGCTGTCATTCGTGGATCTTTGGCAGTCGTTACGTCGGGTCTTCAGAAGCCCAATACTCTGACAATCAGTCTTAACAAGGGGTATCGTATTAGCCAGTAACTGGGTTGTGGAAGTCAGATAGGGAGTTGCTTCATGTAAAATACGGTAACCGGTAGATGTGATGATGAGTAAAAGTAACCAAATATTTGTACCGAAAGTGAAACGACTTAGCTTTTGTGAAAACTACTGTCGTAGTGCTTGAGCGACTCATGACAATACAAGTACAAAATAAATGTAGGATGAAAAAAATGAATGGCTAATCCGCCATTCATTTTTTTCCGCCATTGATTTTGATGAAATTTGGTTTGGGGATACTTTGAACCCTGGGGACGGACATAGGCTACTTTATCAGACAGACATACTACGCGAGCGAAGCCGCGGCGGAAGCTCGTAATTAATGACAATGCACTGCTCTTCTCTATTACCAGATTGGAATAAGCCTCCCATGCCGCGTACCAACTTTGTTCATGTTTTTTCGATAAATTATTTTACAGCATAAGTACCAGTCTTTCTGAAACTTTCAAGAGGTAACACCGATATTTTGTCCTCCTGAAATCGGATACTAGACAAAGTCACGTCCAAAATAGCATAAACAGCCCATAGTTTCCCACTGCTGGGACACAGGCCTCCTCTCTTAGAGATAGAGTGGGCTATAATCTACCACGCGGGCTCATCGCGGGTTGTAAGATGTCACATGTCTTCGATTTTTTGGTTTTAAGACATGCTGTTTCCTCATAATGTTTTCCTTCACCGTTTAGAGAGCAATCGTGATGGAATTATTAACACAAAGTAAAGCGCCTGCCTGGGTTCGAACCCACGACCGTAACAACGTACAACACATAAGTCGCGGCTGTTACCACCACTGTCCCAAAAGTAGCGCATGTAGATAATGTATCCAAACGGCTCGTTATCTCGCTGACGATAGAAAAACTCGGAAAAAATGTATTAAAAACGCAGAGGGCGCGGTCGTCGCCCCACGTCGCGTCGCCCGCCTCGCTTATTTGATAAATAACCGCCTAAACAATAAATCACCGTGCGAGAGGGCTGCTGTTTTTGGACCAAGATTATAACGCGAATGGAGTGCTAATAGGCCTATTTGGCCTTGTTTTGCGATACTTAGTTCAAATGGCTACTTCGCGATTCGCAACTTATCCGTTATTCATTGATAGTTTCACGTGTAAATAATGTTCTATTTACACGTCAAACTATCAATGAATAACTAAGTTTGCGCAACTAGTTTGTTTGTTTATATAAGGCTGTTTTTTCCAACGCCAGATAATTTTATCGGAGGATTAATTTTGAATTTTTGACAGTTCTTCCATACAAAAACTGACAGATGTTCATTTTATTCCATGAATAAAAAATATCTATCGATTGAAAAATCAGCCCTTAGTCTCAACGTTAATTTTACTTTATTTTGGCTACAATTATCAAAATGTTGTTACCTATGTAACGGTGCCCAAGATACGGACTGTGCCTAGTTTGGGACCAATAACAAGTATCTTCATATTGTGATATTGAATGTTGGAATTAAAAACGATTTTTACTTTTTACTAGTTTCGTAATATAAATTCGGCTTAGCAAAATAATTAATAATAAGTCTGTCTATAAAAGAGGATAGACAAAAGGCGATCCAATGCCTCTCACTCTCTGTCAATGTGAATGATGATATGATGATGATCATAATTAGAAAATAGAGTTCGGAAGTAGCGCAATCGAAAGAATACTTATGTATGTAGTTGTGTAGCAACTGCTTATAAGATATAATATAGTAGGTAGATGGAAGACGGAAAAACTCAAGCATTTTTTTACACCGCTCATGAGTGAAGAAAGCTCATGAAATAAGAATTGAAGAAACGTTTGCTATCAACGTTAGATATCATAACATCACATCTGTAATTCCCCGAAGGGTTAGGCAGAGGTGTCTATCATGTACACCCATACTTCGCCTGTTATGTTGATGTCCGCTAAGCACGAGGTACTGGGTGCGATTCCCAGGTCGGGCAGTGTTCTAGGGTTTTACTTTAAGGAATTTCTCAGTAGCAGCCTGGAGTCGTGTCCGTGTAATAGGCTCGCCCCCTTGACCGACTAGTTTAACGTTATCTGAACATTTAGACTCCATTTGTGCAAACTCCATGATTTTGACCGATATTACAATATATTCCAGTTTGAGTGACCAAGTGAGAGCGTCGCGACAGGAAACCTAAACGGTAGTTGTTGTCGGTTTTATTGCTTTTTGTTTCCGTGTTTGCGTTTTTCAGTCGGTTGATATCCGAAACTTGTTGGAAAAACAACTGAAATAAACATTGGGTTTTTTGTGTAATTGACTATTCTCTAGAGTCAAATATGTAGCTCACTGAGTGTTTTTTCAGTTACTTGCTGAACAATGGAATACAATAAAAACAGAGTAACCGGAATCACATACGAACGAAGCACGTTAAGGGGGAAACGACAGAGTAGCCCGAAAAATTCACATTTTCTTACGTTTTTTGCAATTTGCCCGTATAGCTATAGCAGTCCACTGCTGGACAGAGACCTGTCCACGCCATTCAACACGCACGTATTGCACGCCATTCAACTCGATTTTCGGCAACTCTCATCTCATGCGCTACTCAACACTCGCTAGTTCAGTGACATGTTGAATGTTACCTAATTAAAATATGATTCGCGAGCGTAACATGTATGTATTTACAGAATTATAATCATTTAAATTATCAATACAACTCTCTTAGTTCATGTTATCCTATTGGATCACTATTTTATGAAACATCAAATAGTAAAAAACCTAAGAAAATTTGTATCTCGGGGGCTACCTAGCGCATCCCTCTTAATAAAAAGCTTGTAAAAATACAATATTATTTTATTGTTTAGTTTCTGATCGTAATTTATTATCCAAACATAAACAAATATGTGGTTTTAGAAAAACAACTTTAGAACCCATACATACTCGTAGAGTTCAATCAAGTAATTTGTTAAGTGGAAAAAAACATCAATTAGAAAAAAAGTTTTGAATAGACATTCAACAGAAACAAAGTTTATTTTAGGGACCCGTATTTTAATTTAAACAGGCTGAAAACTTACTAAGGTTTTTTCCCTGAGCTAGAAAAATGCCTGAATGTGTGTGTTTCACGGTGAGGAAAAACATAGTTGGTTAACATGAGTGTTAACTTCATCATCATCTGCCTAGCCTTTTCCCAACTATGTTGGGGTCGGCTTCCAGTCTAACCGGATTACCACCAGCTGAATACCAGTATTTTACATGGAGCGACTGCCTATCTGACCTCCACAACCCAGTGAATGGGTAATTCGATACCCCTTGGTAAGACTGGTTGTCAGACTTTCGGGCTTCTGACTACCCGTAACGACTGTCAAAGATCTACGAATGACAGCCGAGACCAAAGGCTTAACGTGCTTTCCGAGGCACGGAGGGGTCTCGGTATGTAAAGATGGTCACCCATCCATAGACCAACCACGGCAAGCGTAGCTTAACCTGATCGATTGACCTATGCGGCTGTTATTATTTAGCCACGGGCCATGAGTGTTAGCTTATCGTCTAAAAAAGAAATACGCGATGTAAATCATAAGTACAGACGCCAGCAGATCAAGCTACCCGAAACTGTCAAATTTTCCCAATGAACCTTCACTTTAATGCTTTAGCGATAAAATTGAAAATCTCTTAAAGAAATTTGACAGATTGTAGTAGCTTGATGTGCTGGCGTCTGTACATAAAAAAGTGCTCGAAATGTCAACGGTACACCGTCTGTACACAACGTCACGGCTCCCATTGGACTATGGTATTTTACGTTTATTTGCACTTGCAACACGATGTAGCGTACGCAATAGGCTGAACCAGGATTTCTTCAAAATTAATTCTTAGTGTTAATTTAGTTCTGGTACTTATTTTATTTAATTTTATTGTTGTTTACTCCTTATGTCTGGCGGTACCGATTTGAAGGTTTGTGCGCTTATGTTCTTAATAATTTGTCGTGTATAAGTCGTGAAAACCTATAATTGGCTTCATGTTTCTTATTCCTGTATATTTATTGTATTTATGGTAAGCTGTTGGTTTTCCATGAGATAAATAAATAAATAAATTTATTAAAATAGGCGTTTATTATATCAAGACCATGGTGACCTTTATTACTTATTAATCGTGAAACTACAACGGACATGTCTTTATTTATGTGTTGTTTATTGAGTCTAGGAAGTTTGGTGGGCTGCTATCTAATGAAAATGAATGATGGCGGTTCTTGTAAATATTTGTGATGAACGCCGCCACTGATAAGTTATGATAGTGTAGCTATGTGTAAGGATGAAGGTTACATGGTATTTATTATTTGTATTATTACTTACTCATCGGTATATTATTTTTATCTCAAGAACCGACGCCGCTTTACTTGTGGTAACCAAGTGTTCAAAGACGCTGTGAATGTGTGTGTAAGCACTGGAGGCTCTCGGTACCGTCCGAGACACAGGCCAAGTCGGTAGTCGGTCAGGTGTGTATCCATCTATTACATATAGAGACCCCTCCCCTGTACCTCGGAAAGCACGTTAAGTCGTTGGTACCGACTGTCATTCGTAGATATTCGACAGTCGTTACGGGTGTCTAGTCAGAAGCCCAAAAGTCTGATAACCAACAAATACTGGGTTTAGGAGGTCAGATAGGCAGTCACTCCATGTAAAACAATGGTATCTATTCAGCTGCATCCGGTTAGACAAGTAGCCGACGGCAAAGTAGTTGGAAAAAGGCTAGGTAAATTGATTGAGGTATTTCAGTGTTTGTTGTAAGGAGACAGGTATCTACAGATGTTTTTCTGTTTGCCTATCTTATCTGTTTTTGTGCAACTGTAGCCTGTTTAATAAATTTATTTTATTGATGATAATATGAACAATCAATACGAGGAACAGAAGAGGTTCTTCAAGAAATAACTTATGATCTACTATAACATCTAAGTACCTACGTTTACCTACCTATAGTTTACCAAATTGGCACTCTCATTACGTAACACACTATCAATCTCAATCTGAATCATTTTGAAGGATATTGCTAATCCATTGATTCATATGTTCGAAAAATGTGTCTGCTCCACAACGTAAATAACGCGATGAATGTTGTTGAAATGTCAAAATGAAACTCATTGCTACTGATAGTGTGTTACGCAATTACCCCGCAGTATATTATCCTGAATTTCTAAAGGCTGTGTAAACAGGTGTTCTAAAGTAGGTTAGTCATCTTGTGACAATAATTTCTCCAGCTTGGAAGCTTAATCTATGGTATCTAATTCACGAGGATAGGTCCTTAGTGCTTTCATACTACTATCTATTACTAATATTATAAACGTGAAAGTTTGTATGGATGGATGGATGGATTTTTGTTACTCTTTCACGGAAAAACTACGGAAAGGATTTGGATGAAATTTGGCACACAGATGGTTTATAACCACGATTAACATATAGGATACTTTTATCCCGATACTCCCACGGGATCGAATATTCGACTTATGCGGGTGAAGCAGCGGGGCGCAGCTAGTCTCTCATAAATTAGGTACGGTTTAGAAAAGACACAAAAGGAATCTGAAGAGCTTATAGGTGGGGAGATACAGATATCATTTGTAGGCACAAGGTTTGTTCTGAAGTAACCTACGCACCTGAGTTTTCTGAAGAACATCTCCAATAAGGTCATAATAATAATATGTCATCCTACTAGAGTGCGTTCCGGCGTTTCCACTCACATCTATCTGCGTTGTAAATACCTGAAGTGCACCTAAAAGAGGTAAACTAATCTCCCGGTCCGTTAATATTCAACTACTCATTGAAGTACCTTTTCAACGGATGTCAAATTATGAAAACCTTCATCAATCCCGTTACCCGGTATCTTTTGCATCGTATGTTCTACCAGGTTCTGCCATCTATAGCAAATTGAAAAAATAAATGAAACTACAGTAAAAGTTTGTGAAAGTGTCTTACACTGACATCTATGTTCCAGTTTTAACAACTGATGAGACTTTTTTAGAAGAAACAGCGAGATGCCTTCGTAAGTTACATTGGATCGAGTTCAACTATTTGAGGATAGATGGCGCTGTATAGAACCAAATACGTGTATCAATAGCAAAGTTTAGTAAGTAAAATTATGAAGTAAACACACTGAGAAGCAATAAAGACCAGTCGCTGTTCGCTTTTACATTGAATGGAATATTTTTTTTGTGAAGTTTGGTTACCTGAATTAAAAAGTTTGTATTACAAGAATAGGTAATTTAATTTGTCGTTTAGTACCTGGCCGATTGTGACGAAAAACAAACTAAGAAACCATTATATTCAGAAAAATAATGTAAAACAAAGAATGATTTAATGCCTAACAGCTTTACATTTTTTACAGCATGCTGCCAGTTACAAACGAATAAGGATGCGTTGAGTAGGAACCTATTTACTTACCTACCTATTTACTATAGTCCTTCAAAGCAATAAAATTCAATGCTAGAATTAAATTAGGTATGCATGTTGTTTTTCTTTTACCTACGTACATTTTTGGAAATGTAAACGAAAGTCCATTATCACTGTTACTTTTACACGTGTTCCGATATCCATAGGTACTAAAGCGGGTAAAAGCTAGTATATTTTTTTTATAATCAAGATTAGTGATTTAAAAACTGAAGTGTAAATAATCGATTTTATACTACTACTTGGGGGTAGGTCAATTTACATTGGTTACGGTTTTTATTTTTCCTACATAATTCTGCTTTCTTATATTGTAGTATTATTATATTATATTATATTATAGTATTTATTTGGTCTCAAGAAAAATCGATGAAGGAGCTAATAAGCTTTCACGCGTACAAAATGTATGAGAAATCTTTAGACATGGCAATATCATAGATCTACTTAATTCGTTTAGCACCTGCGTGTGTTGCTGCCAGAATAATGTACTAAAAGTCTTCAAAAATATCTCATATTTAGGCTAATAGCTAGACTGGAACAAGATTTTCAGGTAAGCACTTCGTTCTGACAGATTTACTGCAAAGCTAAAGAATAAGTAATATGAATAGGCAGGTATCTAAGTGTAGCTACGAACAAGAGCTAAGTGCCGTCGTACGTTATATTTTTTAAGCACAATGTGACATTTATTTATGTTGTTCTCTACCTTTGCTTTGTTAGCTCACCATAATAGAATTTTTATTACATTGTTAGGTATTCCACAAAGTGAACCTTTTGAGACGCAGCAGTGGCGCGTGGTTCTACTAACAATATTAGCTTATAGCTTTTTTATATATTATTCACATTTCAGTTACATAAATGGTTTAAGAACCCAATGCAGTTTCAGAGTGAAAAAGATTCTCTCACCCGTTTTGAAGTAACTGGGTGAACAAGTCCATATTATTCAAAGTTTTTACTATAACTCTAGAAAATGCTAACGAAAAGTACAGAATTTCAAACAGAGAACTAGAAAGTGGAGCGTTATCGCCACGAAATCGCTGCGGTTATCGGCGTCACTTGAAATGTAGCGGAATATCCGTCCGGAACTCCGGAGGTCAAGTCTCGCTGCGAGAGTACTGGCACGAATGGTGCCATCATCTGCACTATGCAGTGCAACCAACCAAGGAGACTGAATTTCACAAAATGCTCTTTCATAATAAACACTGCTCTACTTTATATTTCTTTTAAATGTTCTCTTGTTGCAAAAAATCGTTCCGTTCTTGTTTTTGTACTTTACGAGATCCAATTCGATTAATTTCCACCTCGTCATGTTTTCACTTTGTTTTTCCATCGAATTCGGGTCTGTTAGGTGTTCGCATTAAAGTTGTATCAATTGATTCACTTTGAGAAAAGTAGGAGAAAACACATAATTGTTTAACGTTTCTATTAAGTACGAAGTCGACACTTTTCTTTTCGTGTTGAGAATTTGAGATCCTAGAGATGACCAGCGTCGGGGACAGACGGAGGAGTAATTTCAGAATGATACGGACGAGACTGGGTACTTCCGGCGCTTAAGTGACAGTTCTTGCTCACCGTTCTGCACCATTATCCGAGAAACTCAATTTCCCTGAAATCATTTAGGTACCTATAATTTGTAACTCAATCAATATACCTAGTACCTTTATCTTATTTTTCGACCTTGAATTTTGTTGCTGTCAATTTTCAAATAGGATAATCAATCTGGATCTGGCTGTATTCAATCTGTGAGCCTAGCACAAACACGCGGATAACCTAACGTAAATACGAACGATTTTAGAATTGAAAATACTCGTTTTGCTCATAATATTTACTTAATTTTAAGACTTTAATGATGAACTGGAGGAGTTATTCTAACTGTGCTTGTCGCGAAAACTCTAACCGAACAGTGCTTTAGGATAATTGTAGGTATTTACGTGACGTTCAAGTCGCGCGTTCGTGCTAAGTCCTCTGAATGTTCCAAGCTCATGTGTACATTCCAAGGTTCCCCTGGAAGACATCGCAGAAAGCGATAAGGCCGACCATTATATATTTTGTAGTGATGATCGTAATTTTTGTTATGTATTTTCTGGTGTACAATAAATGTTCAAAGTACCTCCTTCATTACTTTAGGACAAAAAGTTTTTCATGTTTATTGAAACGTAATGGATAAGATGTCAAGTGTATCCGTAACTATAAAATATAGTCATTGCCTTAGGCAGGCTTCAAAGTGTTCTTTATACCTCTTTTAAATGTGAAATGGACCAATAACATGGGTACGTGATGTCGGAAGCTTTTGATGTCTGACTGATCAATAATTAGTTCGAGTTCTCGCTACTTCGAGTGACGCTGCAGAATATTCGCAAAGATAATTAATTTCTAGTTTCTATAATTAATTTGATTTCAAGGAAATGCATTTCGCTTTCTGTAAATTATTTCATTACCACTGCTCTCAAAAACGGCGAAGGAAAACATCGTGAGGAAACCGGCATGCCCTAAAACCAAAATTCGAAGACATGTGACATCTACCAATCCGCACTGAGCCCGCGTGGTGGATTACGGCCCACTCCCTCTCACAGAGAGGAGGCATGTGTCCCAGCAGTGGGAACATTATAGGCTGATTATGTATGTATGATTGTATGCATTTCGCTTCATAGCAGTGTTCATTTCAGAAGCCGAGAAACGGACTTAATAGAATTTTTAATTCTGTGTGTTCACTGATTTAATGAAACCCTTTGAAAAGCAGTTAGTGTGTTTGTAATGAATGTGAAAAAAAAACCTACGGCGAAAAAGATGTTAGTTGTGTTCATGAGTAAAAAATTCAACTGTTCTCAGATTTCAGCCAAACAACATTCACCATTCATTCTACTTCATTACGCGACGTGGCACAAAAAGAGAATGAACAACTATGAAGCCGGAAAAATAATGATGATCGTATGCCTCCGTATAAAACACTCGTTCTGAAGATGACAACGTGAAATGTTGAAGAAAAATGTGTGACAATAAAAACAGAGTTAAGTAATTTATACTTTCTTAAGAAAATTCATTAATGTAATGTCTTCTCGGCTGTAGACTGATTTCTAGAAAAAAATACTTGTTTTATGTCTAGGAACTTCGTAAGTACTTGGGTTCAGTAAAAAAGTTGAATTTAAAAGCCCAAATGGTTTTGAGCAAAAATATGCAGGCAGAAAAGTTGTTAGATGAGTAGGTGCGGCATGATGAGAGAACATCGGAAATATATTTGAAAAGTTTCAGACCACCTTCACTTTCAGATTACAAAAAAGGGCCAAAAGTAACGTGATCTTTAGAGTCGTTGATTTTGGTGTGATCGTGTGCGGCCATCCATCCATCCATCCATGACTTAATTAGGCAAAACTGATGAAGAAATTGTGGGCTGATGAAAAAATTTTCCGACTTTGAAAACTCCGATTTGGACCGATTTTAAAAGGATATTCAGGGCGAATAACAGTTATTCTATGCAATAGTGTTACATGTCCTGATATTATCTTCATTCCCCTGGCCTTATCCCAATTTACATGTCCTGATAGTGAATATATAAATATTTGACGGATCGATGCAGCCTTTTGGTAAATATGACGAAATTTGATTGATTCACAAAAGTACCCAAAAGTGGTTTTTTCCTTCTATAATTAATTATATATATTTATAAGTCTGCTAGCTTATATTACTACCCCGTTAGGTAGTTCCCATAATGAAAAGACATTACGCTGAAAGTTTCCGTTTTCCTTGCACAAAAAAAAAATACTTTTTAACATCCCAACTATGTTTGTAGACCAAGTGACACGAGAATCCACTTCATGAAATGATGACTTAAGCCTTATTTAATTTAAAATAAGAAGAGAAGACACTTATGGACGAGATCGCCAAGCTGAATGACTGTGGGGTTCTTCTGTGAGCTCATAACTGCAATGTAAAGCTTCGAATACACTAGGGGACAAATGGGGCGACATGTTTCGGAACATGGCGCACGACCAGTACGTGAATGTCCCGAGAGAATGTCGCGGAACATTTTGCAGGCCTACAAATGGCGCGACACTGACTCGGGAGTGGAAGCAAGCAACATGTCCCACGTTAAGTAAAACGTTGCGGGACTTGTTGTGGGACACTTTGCAACGTTGCAGCGACAAGTAGATTGAGTGTTGCGGGACAAAATGTCCCCTAGTGTATCCGAGGCTTTACAAGAATAGCTCATGCCATGTAAATATTAGCCATTCAGTCAGAAAACCGGAGGTAGTAAAGCTTGCAAACTACAAAGGGTACACCAGACTTACTTTATGCCACTCGTGCCCTAATGCACCCTATTCTGGTAATAGAAATTGAGCATCTCCGGAATGCAATTAGACAAGAACTCCGCAAATTCCAAATAGTACCTACAAAGATCAAGTAAGTAGGTTAGGTGTAGTTTGAAACTGAAACGTATCTAACATTGTTACAGTACAAAGTGCCGTGCTACAAATGTTTTCCGACTGTTTAAAGGAGCTTGCATTAAATATGAAACAAAGAAATGGCAACGTCTGTAAGACCCAGGTAATTGGTAAAGAGACTACTTCTGCAGTTAGATAATGTTTTCAAGGCGATGCTCCGTTTTTGTCATTGTTCTCAGTTTTCACTACCTATCAATCATACGTAGCCTAATTGCGTAACACACTATCAGTAGCAATGACTTTAATTTTGACAGTTCAGCAACATTCATTGCGGTATTTGAGTTGTCGAGCAGACGATTTTTTCAAACAAATGAAGCAATTGATTAGCAATATCCTTCAAAATTATTCAGATTATAGTGAGTTACATTGATTGATAGTGTGTTACGCAATTATGCTGCTGTACTTTTAAAAAGAGAATGAAGTGTGAGTGAACTGAAGAACTTATTCAACGCAAAATTTAAAACTTTTTCTTCGACGTTCATTCTTTGCATCACCCTAGTTCCATGAGAATGAACGCGAGACGACTCAATGTTGACGCAACTGTGAACACTGTTGCTTGTTACCTACTCCAATTTTTCATTTGATTAAGCGAATTAACTTTGGATGAACTTTACAGACACGAGGGAAATGTCTCGTTATTAAAATAGAAGAGGCTTTTGGAAGAGATGCTAAAGTTAGCATCTGTAAAATGTTGTATTACAATGTAAAAAGCTAATGGTCCAAGTTTAAATCTTTATTTGGTTTTTGAATAGATAAGGATTGGTTATACTTACTAATACTTTCTAATAATAAAACTGAAGTGTTTGTTTGTTTGAACGCGCTAATCTCTGAAACTACCGCCGGATTTAAAAAAAAAAATCGTTTTGAATTTGATAGCCTAATTCTTGAGGAAGGATATAGGTTATTCAACATCACGCTATGACCCTTAGGAGCCGAGCAAAAAGAGAAGACGTCAGAAAGTACGCTAAACGAAAACAAAGTGACAGCGCGGGCAGGTGATGAGATGCGACGGGGAACAATAAATTTCACGCGCACAAAGTCGCGGGCAGCAAGTAATAAGTTATAAGTTATAAGTCCTTGTCCTTATCTATATATATATATATCTATATAAGGAAAATCAAGAAAGTCTGTAATGTTATTGGGTGATATAAATACCTAATAAATTTTCGAGTCACGTTCTGCAATATGATTGATTTTCTTACTTCATGGTGCGGTTACATTGTATTTAAGAAAAGTGACACTAACATTGACTTATACATTACTAGGACACTAAGCACAGGCAATAAAATAATCACGTTCGCAATCAAATGGAAAACGTAAAAAGATGAAAAATACGTAGAATGATTTCTAGCAACAATCAATACGTGTGTTCAATAATTATTCCTAAAAATCATTCTACGTATTTTACATCTTTTTTCATTTGGCTTGCCAGCCAAATCTGATGCCTAATGTCTTCTAATCTTAAACTATAATAATGTTTGTGTCGTATTTCATGCCAATAACTTTTAACTGACTCGCGAAGGTTGCATGTAAGCACCAAATAGGCTATAGTCTCTACAGTAACATCATCAGCAGAAGGCCAATTCTCGTAAGTTAAAACGTTCAAAATCTAGTCGCAGTCTCATCTCGGACTCAACTTGTCAAAATGTAGGGGAATTAGACGTATTTTTGACAGATTGAGACTGAGATCAGACTGTGAACGTTCTTAAAATTACGAGAATTGCCCCCTCAGATCAAAGTCTAGTCTGAAAGTATATTGACTCTTGGGAAACACTAGGTTGAAATCTACGAACAATATTTACAAATCGTAAATTCTTGGTGGCCCTAGAGACTTCGCGTGACTTTGATTCCCTGAGGCTGCGATCCGATCCAAGACGCTCCACCTTGCACGAGAGGGTATATTACAGTCAGCCTCAACAATAATTTCTTCGACAAGAATTCATTTCATTGACTAGTATCAATAACATTTATTTATGTATACTTTATTGTACACCACAAAAATACATAACATAAAAAATACATCAAACACTACAAATATACAATAGACGGCATTCTTGGGTACATTCATCACATTGGGCACTTAATTATAGGTAAACCTTGATACAGTATTCATGAACATCATCATCTGTCTAGCCTTTTCCCAACTATGTTGGGGTCGGCTTCCAGTCTAACCGGATGCAGCTGAATACCAGTATTTTACATAGAGCGACAGCCTATCTAACCTCCACAACCCAGTTACCTTGATACAGTATTATGGAACACAACTTGTAGACGATCAATCAATCAATGAATTACTGTCGATGTACTACCTATACATCTTTTTGAGGCTAACTCTATCTAAGTAGGTGCTACGCGATACGTGTTTACAAGAAAGTGTAACGAAATATTTCGGATCAAATTATAAATAAAAGCAGTTGTGGAGAGTCCTTACTCCCCTATTCTGAGGCACTATGTGGGGATAATGGTCAGGTAGCTCATTCCTCACTTTGTCGTTCTCTGCACATTCTGCTTCAGACACCTACTTTGTTGCTTGTTTTTTGTTGTTTACTAGTAACTAGTTATAAGATATTTTACTATCAAAATAGACTATATTGTTGTCTGAATCTGATATATAAATAAAAAATAAATAGCTCTAGGAAAAAAGCTGAAAATTATTTGAGAGTGACCACCTCAAATAGTACCTAGTATACCTACCGTTTTGGGAAAAGCCAATTGTTGCCCACAGCATCCGTGGTAATCAATTATTAACGTAGCTTTCCATTACCACATATCAAGCTTGGAACATTATTTATTTGCTAAAGCCGCATTAGAACACATACTTCATGGTTTTGAGTGGCTATTCGGTCATCAGAGTTTCATTAGACTTCATTGCTTGGTGGTCGGAGACTTCGCGTTAAGGTTTGTGTGTCCTACCCCTTGAATGCTACCTCTTGAAGTGAAAGTGGAAGTATTCATTTCCTGGAAATGCTTAGACTTTAGTGTTTTATACGTACAGTCACCAAAAGAGATAAGTAACCAGATTCGTCGGATAATAATGAAATTTAATTTGATAAATAAACTTGTTTGTTTTCTATTAATTAAATTAAATTTCATTCGAAAACAACAATCGGTTTCTTGCTAAACTTCAACTATATCCGACGGCCCTGGTTACTTATTTCCTTTGGTGACCGTTTATATAGGTATTGCTGTACCTAAGCCTTTAAAACTAAGCATCTTTATTTATAAACATGTTTTTTTAAGTTATGACAGCAATGCATTTTTGACGTTTTTAAATAAGCTCCACAATGTCAACATGTTTATCCTGAAGTATACTCGTATAGTAAGGTATATCAAGTGCCCAGAGGGGTTAGAAAGAAAATTGACGTAGGTTAGGTTAGGCCTGTAATTTATAGAGGACTTAAGGATTTCACGACCACAAGAGGCAGGGCTGCCCACAGTCCAATATTTTAGGGTAACCCCGAAATTATTCTTACATTGATTTTAATAGTCTCGATACGAGGATGTTTCTGATACTGTCAATTTGCGTAGACCAGCGCAAAAAAAAAGGTAAAATTTATTTTTTTGGAAATAATTTCCATCCAATTTTCTCATGGGAAAGTTGGTAGGTGGTTAGATAGGTCCAGGACCAGCTGCTCAGTTAGAGGTCTTGGGATTATTTTCAGGTTAAAACTGAAAAGTACCTGAAACCATCTGAAACGGGTATTCATCAGCCTACAGCAGTCCACTGCTGGACATACGTGACTCCTATTGCACGCCATTCAACTCGATTTTCGAAAACTCTCATCCAGCTGCTACCAGCCATCCTGTGAAGATCGTCGCTCCACCTAGCCTGAGGGCTTCCCACCTTACGTTTACCGAGCATACATGCGTATATGCATGGAAATGCTTGAGTTAGCGACAGACAGGATGCTGATATAACGAAGCTTTATTCGGTGTTAAGAGCACTTTAAAAATAAATTTAATTAAATAGAGTATAGAGCGCTTGCTCAACTTGAGCGACAGGGTTTTACGTACGCTGTCAGTTTAAACATATCGTTTTCACAGGGACATGGTTCCGGCCATTGAACGTTTGATTTAAGCTCAAAACTAATTTTTCAGCGTCAGTTTTGGTTTACATCGTTAATTAAGTTGACTGATTGTTTGATCATCCATGCGTTTTAATGTAATATTTTTGTATCATCATCGCCCTAGCCTTTTCCCAATTATGTTGGGGTCGGCTTCCAGTCTAACCGAATGCAGCTGAATATCAGTACTTCACATGAAGCGACTGACTATCTGACCTTCACAACCCAGTTACTGGGTAGGTAATACGATATCCCTTGGTAAATTGGTTGTCAGACTTTCAGACTTGGCTTCTGACGACAAGTAACGACTGCTAAAGATCCACGATTGAAAGCCGGGAGGGGTCTTGATATGTAAAGATGGTCACCCATCCACGGACCAACCGCGGCCAGCATAGCTTAACCTGATCGATCGACCCACGCGGCTGTTATTACTTAGCCACAAGCCCCTCATAATGTTTTTTTATGTAAGGGGAACAATTACTATCTAAGATGTAAAGAGAAAGCAGAGTTAGTAGGTATATCAATTTCTTTGAATTTGTTTCTAAGAGACTCGCGAGGACCCATTTTATAAGGTGATAGCGCGGATTGCCCCCTTTTGAAAAATGAAAATTGAATCTACGTCAGCTGTCCATCCCCGCAGCAGAACCCCATAAGACATAAATACTATGGAAATAAGCAAAGTATACTAACCTAGCTGTGGCTATATCAGTCAAGTGCCTTAATTTTCTTACTGCATATGCAGCTGAACTTAATTTCTTTAAATTAATTAATTAATTACTTTAAATAAAGATCAGAAATAACGCAGTATTTTTTATGTACGTCACAATATACGTAAACGTCGCACCGGTTGTACCGGTTGTAACAGTCGTCATAAATTGACCTTTAAATAAATACGTTATTTTCCTCGTATACCTTAACCCCTCCTTAACCTCTACTCAAGTTACCTACTTGAACCAACTTACTTTCTTCGAAGAATGCTAATTACAGAACCTTGTAATAACCTACATGATTTTTTGCATAGCTGGTGAAGGGATCTTTATAGGAGAACTTTGAATGCAAGAGTGAGCGAAGCGAGCTCGAAAATATTAGCACCTCAGAAAGGTTAGGTTTCCCTTAACTATTCACACGGTAATAGGAGTTACTTTGTCGACTTATAGAAGAATGTTTAAGAATTAAGATTAACTAACATGGAATAGCCAGCTAAGCGAGCTCTAAAATTTCTTACAGTCCGCTTCGGAAAGTTAAATTTCTTTTGATAATTTCAAACAGAAATAGCAGTTCCTTTGATGACTTACGCAGAAAACAAAAGAAATAAGAGAAAGTATGATACAGGAATGAGCGAAGCGATCTCGAAAAATTTTGTCCCCCGTCAGGCAGGTAAACCTGGTCGGGATAGTTAGGCTGGCTGGGCCCCTAAGCCCAGGCCGCCTGGGCCGATAAGGTCTAGGCTAGGAAATTCACGGCTGTAAGCAGAAATCAATTTCCGAAACATAAATATTATATAGTTAGGTACTATCAAGCATCCACAATCCATTAAGATGATGATAAATCTATTTATTTTACAAGCTTGATTCTTAAAAACAAACTTCAAATCAAATTATTTATTATTTCAACGCTAAAACCAACATCAAATTGTAAACACGAAACCGAGGCATGCAATGATGGACAGATTGGTAAATAGGTATTCATATCTGCAGAATCACCCTGCTATTACCCACATTAGAAGGAGCGAGTTAATCGGGAGTGTTCGGGAGAACTCGGTAGTAATCGGAAGATGAACCATCCATCAATGTAGACCAGTCATCGGGGCGATTACACAAATCCTATATATTGATAGTGAACCAAATTATTTAATGGCAGATGTTTTTTCGGCTAATATTTGAGGAATGTGGGTATTAGACAAGAATGGATGAGGTTATAATACTTATGCAGTTTTTTCTGAAATGAAAAATAGTTTAAACTATTTTTAAACATTCGCCACTATTTTTAACCCCCGACACAAAAACGACGGGGTGTTATAAGTTTGACGTGTCTGTGTTTGTGTGTGTGTGTCTGTGGCATCGTAAGTCCCGAACGGATGAACCGATTTTGATTTTGTTTTTTTTTTCCAGTTTTAGTCTACAAGCAATGTTTTCTCCCATAGAAGAAATGGTCAATACCCGTGAGTTATTAAAAAAAGTGCTGAATCTCCGTGTGTTAAATACTCATTCTTTATTTTACAATACTCATTCTTTTCTTTATTTTCTGTTGATCTATGGTTATTTCTTTAATTAATAGTTTATTTTATTTGGATTTGCTTGTTTGAAATTAGTTTGTATTTTTTTTTTTTTATTATTTTGTACTCGTACTATTTTGCAGGTTTTACTTTAGCTTTTAAATTTGTTCTCCATTCTATAAGTAATTTTCGTGTATTGTATTGTGATTTATTTCAATGTGTTCGTCCTTGTCAAACTGGCTGTACCTAGTGAATGATGTGGTCGCCTATAATTGGAGGCGCACACTTGTATTTGTCCTAGTTCATGTTTACATGCATGTGACTGTGTAGCCTCTGTTGGCGATCCAATAAAAAAATAAATAAATACAAACAGTGGTTAAATTATTCGCTTGCCAGCTTTAATTTAATAACACTTTCTGATAACCAGGCCGATTTAAGCTGAAAAAATGTTTTCGATCCTGAAAATACTCTTTATTACGTAAATGAACAACACAGGAAATTAAACTACGTACCCATAAACAAACGAATTGAGTCTATTAAGAGGTCGTTTTATACCAACTTGGAAGGTAATGTTGGCAAAGGCAATCGTTAGTTATACAATCGACTGAACGTTGACAAAACAACAAGACTTTAATTTCGACAGTTGAATAAAAGTACAAAAGGAACATTCAAGTTTCATTTTATCTTTGGAACACAGTGGCAGTTATTTCATTCGTCAACGGTTCGTGGAATAAATCGGAATTCACGGGAGTCATAAAGAGACGTGGAGTTCAGAGAAAAACAATATGGAAGCTAGCAGTATCTACAAGTAACTATAGCTATGCAAGAATGTGGCGCGTGGACAAAATTGGAACTAACACCGCTTCGCCATTTTGTTTTTTATATACATTAAAATTTCACACAATCGAGCGACTCAATATCCTTGTTGCACTTTAACATAATCAGAAACGGAATTCAGAACATAACATTTTGGATTACAAGTAACAGAACATACCTACTATCTTAGAACAGTTACGACCTTTTTTATGGACATGTATCAAATTTCCAGTAATTACTCAATAATGAGGGGCATAAAGAAAGGAAAACGAGAGAAAAGGTGCCATTAACATAATACATTAAGTAAATTTACTTCGTGAGGCTGAAATGTATCAGCCGTTTAGGCTTTGTTTAGCTGTTTGTTTTTATAATGCTCAATTAACGTTAAAGTAAATACAGTTTAGCCTTAAATTAATTTACAGACTTAATGATTTATATAAGGAAAAATGGTTTTAGCATTTTGTATTTTTTGGAGGTTAGTATCATCTTAAGGTCGGGTGTTTAGGAGACAAATGAAACGAATGAGGTTCGAGAATACACTGACTATATTGGTATAAAGATACCTTATTATACCTTACAACTACTACATCACACTACAATACCAAGGTTCAGAAAAAATATGTTTATAGTTTATGTTCCCACTGTTGGGACACAGGCCTCCTCTCTGTGAATGGGCCGTAATCCAACACGTGGGCCCAGTGCGGGTTGGTAGATATCACATGACTTCCAAATTTTGGTTCCAGGACATGCCGAAAAAATACTTATTATTTATTTATTTATTCATTTAGTAGTACACAAATACACAAAAAAACGGGCGGTTCAGATTTTTCTACATTATTGGTAATCATTTAGTTCTAAAGAGGTTTTAATAGCCAAACTATGTTGCTGGCACTTAATAAAGCGTCTCGGTATTAAAAAAAGCTAATTCAAAATTGGAAACTTTTGTTTTTAAAATAATAATCCCTTTTTCAGTTTGTGAGTTCTCGTTATTCTTAGTAGAATAATTTATGTTAGTCGCATAATCCTGTCTTATTGTGATTAAAACAGATATCTTTGTGTCGATTGTAATGGCAGAATAAGAGCTAGTAAAATTATAGCGCTGGTGGAAGAGGGGTGTAGCCAATGTTACGTCTCATAGCGGTTAAACGTGAGTCGTTCAACCGTCCAAAGAACCTAAACTCGATACCAAGAGACAGGTTCCGTTTAGAGAAGGCAAGGTTCTGGGAGAAAACGTTGCACACAACCACGAGACGACCGCTTTTTAGTAACTCAGGCGCTGAGGAATCGCAAATGCAATTACATAGACCTCAAAAGAAACCTTGAAGAGGTACGAGGAGCACAAGTTAGCCTATGGACAGTGAGGAGGAGGCTTTTATCGGTTGATATACGCAGTCGACGACCAGCGCGGGCTCCCAAGTTACTCCGTGAGCACTGGATTGCCTCGATTGAGGTTCGCTAGAAATTGCTTATCTTGGACATTAGGTAACTGGAGTAGCGTACTCTTCTCCGATGAGGCTCGAATTTATCTGAATGGTGAGGACCGACGTCGGCGAGTGTTACGAAGACCAGGGGAACGCTACGCCGACGTGTGTTTTGAAGAAATCACCCCTTATGGTGGAGGGTCCGTTATGTTTTGGGCGGGCGTAACTTCCAGCTATCGTACCGAGATAGTATTCATTGAAAATGGCTCACTAAATGCGCAAATGTACATAACTGAAATCCTTTATCAACATGCACAACCCGCACTGACTGTAATTGGTGAAGATGCCATTTACATGGACGATAATGCTCGGGCCCACCGTTCTGGCGACGTAGATGCTTATATGCAAGAGGTCGGTATTCTTCGTTTGGATTGGCTAGCGCGGAGCCCCGACCTTAACCCCATTGAGCACGTCTGGGACCTCCTAAAACGGCGAGTACGATCTGTCCAACCACTTCCACAAAACATCAGGGAGCTTAAACGTGTGATCTCGGCTGAGTGGGAACACTTTTATTAAAATACCATAAGAAATACTCGTAGTCTTAATTTCATTATACCTACGCATAAAAATGTTCATTTTAACACGACTCTCTGTTTCCATTGTCCAAAGCATCGATACCAGGATTTAAGTGTTAAAAACTATATTCTCATTGATAATAAGAAATATGTAGTCATTTATGCTAATGACATACTAAAAATATTAATATTATCCATAGAAAAACCAATATCTGTAAGGTGCCAACAAAGAACTAAGAAAAATTGTGGCATGTGATAGTTGTGACAATATACCGTATGGGCTAGACTTACGATACTTCTACTAAATAAAAATAAACAAAGAACATAGATTTGCATTTTACTTTTTGTACGAGTAATTTTTCTTCATTTATTTTAGACACAGCCTCGTCTGCCAATAGCATAGACACAATTTCTCGCACGTATCTACCTAATACCTTCTCTCTGACTTGACGTGAATTGTGAATTTGCGATTCTATTGTCACGAATGACGACGTGTGATACAGTACATATTGACGACGATTGTGACTGATTGTCACAGTTTTGGCTACCTCTAACGACTATTAAAGATCTCCGAATGACAGCTGGGACAACCGGTGCTTTCCGAATTAATTAATAGTGTCTTACGCAATTGGGGTGCAGGTTTAACAAATATTTGACATAAACACAGTCTGGCCATAAATACTGTTACACTTAAAAATAAGAAAGATATTACATTTGAATTTGGAATCTGTAATTTTTATACGATTGTTCATTGAGTTTTCTAATTTTGGCGCCAATACATTGTACGATATTTTGCGATATTAAAATGGAGTGGGGTGATAAAGAGAACCGAATCGCTGTGATTGCATTACACAAAGTTGGTATGGAGCCAAATGCAATTTTTAAAACTCTCCATACGCTTGGTATTAGTCAAATGTTTGTTTACCGGGCTATTAATAGGTACAATGAGACCTCCTCTGTTTGTGACAGAAAAAGATCTGGCCGTCCACGTAGTGATCGTACGAAAAAGGTGGTCAAAGCAGTAAGGGAAAGAATTCGAAGAAATCTTGTCCGAAAGCAAAAGATTTTATCTCGGGAGATGAAGATAGCACCCAGAACCATGTCGCGTATTTTAAAAGATGACTTAGGACTTGCAGCCTATAAGAGACGCACTAGTCATTTTTTAATTGATAATTTAAAAAAGAATAGGGTTGTAAAATCGAAACAACTACTGAAGCGGTACGCAAAGAAGAGAAAATCTTTACAATTGAGCAACATTTTAACAAACAAAATGACCGTATTTATGCTCAAAGCTCTAAGGAAGCTTCCCAATTAGTCGACAGAGTGCAACGTGGGCATTATCCGACTTCAGTGATGGTTTGGTGGGGTGTTGCTATGAAGGAGTGACTGAGCCATATTTTTGTGAAAAAGGTACCTATCAAAACATCGGCACAAGTGTATCAAGATAATGGTATCTTCAAGAATGGTCTTGAGAAGGTAGTTAAACCCCTTAATAACACCATGTTCAATAACCAAGTATGGTCCTTCCAACAAGACTCGACGCCGGGTCATAAAGCTCGGTCCACGCAGTCTTGGTTGGAAGTGAACGTTTCGGACTTCATCAGAGCTGAAGACTGGCCGTCGTCTAGTCCCGATCTTAATCCGCTGGATTATGATTTATGGTCAGTTTTAGAGAGTACGGCCTGCTCTAAACGCCATGATAATTTGGTGTCCCTAAAACAATCTATACGATTGGCAGTGAAGAATTTTCCCATGGAAAGAGTGTGCGCTTCTATTGATAACTGGCCTCAACGTTCAAAGGACTGTATTGCAGCCAATGGAGACTATTTCGAATAAGCTTTTTATATTTTAAATTGTTTTATATTTATGTATTAAACTAACACACTGTAAAAGTAATAAATATTATTTGCAATAAAAAAAAAATTTTTTCTTCTTGACAATATTTATGGCAAGACTAGGTAAATCGTGAATTAATTGTAAACTTTAAACAATATCATGTATCAGTGACTTATTAGATATATTGTTGCCAGAAATTACAATAATAATCGAAATGCTTTTGAAAGCTCGATTGGTCACATTCGTAATAACGTAAACTATATTAAGTATGAAAACAGCCTGCCATAGACTGTTATAGACCATTATTATTGTTCAAAACATATGTGACAACGTAAATACACTGTTATTCGATCGTCAACTGCAATTGGATGTCATTTACCTACCTCTGTGATTTAAAAAGCGAGTTGGTTTGCACGATATCATGTATCTCACAAAATATAAAGCAAACAAATCTATACATATATTCTACCTATAAATAAATAAAATTGAAATATCTGTTTGTAATGTCAAAATAACAGCTTTTTACTAAATGCATATGAAAGTATATACGGTAGGTACTTTTTATAACAAAAAAATCCTTTTTTTTAATATTTGTCTGTTTGTCTGTCTGTTTGTTCCGGCTAATCTCTGATACAGCTGGACCGATTATGACAGGACTTTCACTGGAAGATAGCTGACGTTATAACATGTAACTTAGGCTACTTTTATTTTAGAAGAAGAATTAGGGTTCCGTGTAAAAAAAATAAAGCCAATGAAATCCAGTTTGTTGCTTGTTGTTTGTTTGTTTGCTGTGCACGCGAACAAAGTCGCGGGCACAGTAAATATAAATGAAGATTAACATTAGAGAGACTCAATTAGGGCAATCAATATTTAAGCATAAATGTCGTATGCTAGTAAATGTTTAGCGCAATATGTTAAACTTACAGAGTTCAACATATGGCGCAGCACAAACAATCAATCAATCTTGTGGGATAATACCGTAACTACTATGTTCGACAGGCGGAATATGGTAATCCCGGTTAGATGTTAATATGGGTATACTGGGGCCTAGACAAGTGACAATCGCTTTCAAACCGTTTCGTACCACTACAACGAGTTCGAGAAACTTTTTTGAAAGCTTAAGTCCTTCCAATAAATTTTTGTCTTTTCTATCATCTGTAGCGCTGATAGAAAGTCACTTTACCTAGGCCCTCATGAACAATCAGTTACAGTAAATTATATCGATTCGTACTCTAAAACATCTCATCCATTTATGCAAAGGTGTGTCAGCTAATTGCTGTAACTGACTGTACATACAATACTGTTATATTTTTAAGGTCTTGGAAAGTCGGAAAAAATTGCTGTGTCAAACGGAATAGTGATAAAAAGGTAGATACCATTGGTGAATACTGGTACGCAATGAATATGTAAGTGGATCATTTTAAGTCAAAAACCACACAGAAAACTAGTTCAGTATAAGTTCCTTTTTGTGGACGCAGAATTTTCACCACAAAGTAGGACGAGGTGCAGAGATGCGGGTCGGCGACATTAGATACCTAAATATACGAGTAGGCTGCGATCGCGGAAAGTGTCATAGACATACTAAATTAACAATAAGAAATAATGCGGTGCGAATTAGAATAAAGAGAGAAAGAGGCGAGAATTCTAAAATTGTAAACGAAAATTGTTTAGAAAATTATTGGGACATAAAAGTCACTGTTGTAGGCACTTGGTTTTCGTTAGTAGACCTCCATTACTTTTCTGTCTCTGAAGTAGAATGTACGTAATGTGGAAGTCGCATGCATAGTGTAAAGGTTGTCCGCCGAAGGCAACCTTATATAGTGCAGGCTGGCTATAATTTAGTGTGGGTTTCATTCAAACATTCAAGCGATTTTAGAATAAGGTGTCAAATATTTGATTAGGAGTTTTGTTTAGGAAAAGTCAGTGCTAGTTTAATCGGAAATATGGAAAGACGTTCTGTCAATATAAACTTAAAGGAATCGTATTGTTGTTTGATTCCTGCCGTATATCTTGAAGGGCTCGTCTAGGCCTTCATAGTACATATAACAGTATAAGCTACAGCAGGCTGTAGTTTTCCCTTGTATCGCAGTATTTTTCCATTCCATTAATCAATATCTTCTTATTTAGGTAATACAGAAAATAATTATAAACATTTAAATTTTTAGTTTTAAATCCACTTTTCTCGTTATTAAAATAATATCTCAAATTCATTATTCTAAATTGGTCTTTCAGAGTCATTAAAATAATTTTAATTAATTTTGACAATAACAGCTGTCGGAGGCGTAGGTAACTGACTCTGATAGAAAGGCTATTATTAATCAAATTAATCGCACAATTTCCTTTATCTGATGAAAGACGTCTAAATAATTTAATTAATTAAAATGAATAACCAGCTTTGTTCCCAAATAGACTGTAAAGTATTATTAAGTATAGAGCTCTAAGTATTTCGAGAAAATTAATGTTTGACTAAACTTCTAAAATATCATTTTATTTATGTAATGCTTTCGCCCGTTTCAGTTGCTCACTTTGACCTAATTTTCAGCAGTAATTGATTGATGGTGTAAATATTTTAACTTTGCTGTCCAATATTAAGCTATAGTTTATAAGACTATCGAGTTTATATTCGAGGTTAGGATATCAAATCAACTTTTGTGATATTACTATTTTTAATATTGTTAAAATGAAAACCTAAAAACTTAAAGTTCAAAGCAAAGAAGATCTAATCACTGGCTGTTTTAATTGAAAAACATTTTGGAAACCATATGATGTTCACAGAAGAAAAAAATAAGGAAAGAAAACTCTAATGGCATCATTTCATTTTTTGACGGGAACTGGCCAGTTTAATGCTGTATGTATTTAAATACATGAAAAGAGGTTTTATTACTTTAGGAACTTTTCTAGAATAGATTTCAATGATTAGAGTTGTAGGGAGTGTAGTTATTTTGTTTTCGGTTTTTGTTATTTTTATGCTACTCCGGTTAGGTTGGGTTACCTAACATCAGTTGCGCAATATAAAATATCTTACCATCAAGCAAGTGCAATTTTGACTAGTCGGACTATTTGTTCCTAATTGAGCTGTTTCATAAAAATACCTACTAAATACCTAAGCGAACTGTGCAAAAACAATATTGTAAGACGTATGTATTATTAGACACTCAGTACTAGTTAAAATATTTATGTATTCTCAAACTAAAAATATTTACATTACTGAGTTTACACAAGAAAAGCTTACTATAAATAAGTAACGGTTTATTTTATCGCACTTACCTAAAAAACAATGATCATTGCTCTTGCGCACGTTTTACGAACATTCTATAATGTGAAATGAGTACTTATTTCAAGTTTTATTTGTTTGTTCAGTTCTTAAAGCATAAACCAGACTTTTATCCCTAATTTCAATAGTTGGACCATAAAATTGGTTTCCTATGGCTTATTATAAAACTCATGAAAATGTTTGGTTGGGACTCAAATATTTGTAACAAGCAGGTAAAATAATATTGGAGATATTTCATCCGTTCCTCATCTACTGGGTGTGTCCACGGCTCCGCTCGTGTGGACTAGAAAAAACTAAAACATAAATTGGATTGATTCTCGAGTCATAAGCGCACTAACGGACTGTCATATTGACGTTGCGTTTTATTTGCCTTAGGACGTAATACCTATATATAATAGCTGAAACAACATTTCACTAAATTCCACCTCGATCTACAGGGAACAATATATATATTTCCTACCATAGGTACTCTCATATTACAGGAACCCAAATTACAGGAAGGAACAAAACTAGAGGATTCCGCCATAACAGAAGCCCACAAGCCATAGAACTCATTAAATTCCGGAGGCTCATCACAAGGAAAATCCGGTCGTCCTCCACACTGAAGACTGCAACCTTGGGCTTTATTAGACGAATCAAAGAGGAAGAAGAAATGCTCCATAAGCCACTAGGTCAACAATGTTTGTTGACATAGGTAATACAAAGATTCAATTTGGGAATCTGTAGATAGGTAAATTCACCAAGACACTCCAAACGTTTTATACTTAATAAAAAATCTTAAATTCATTAATTCACTGAATGACAACGTACAGCTTGAAGTACTGGGTCTAGAAGCCTGAAATTCTTGCACCAGAGTTCCTTAGGTATATAACGAAAGTAATGTAAGTAACTTTACACGGCACGGTCACCGTGCCGTGTAAAGTAGAAATGTATGAGCTGTTTATGCAGCTTTCACAAGGCACGGCGACCGTGCCGCGACCATGTCATTGTGTCGCCCGTGCTTATCCACTATAAACACGGTTTCGTCACGGTTTAGTCTAGTACCTCGATAATACTGCGACCACCACGTCTCGCCGCCGCGCCGGGCGACCGTGCGTAAACCGTGTACATGTGAAAGAGCTAGCACGGCACGGCGCCGAGCCGTTTAGGCGGCAACCGTATGCATGTGAAAAGGTCCTTAAGGGGCTAAATAAGGGATGAAGGTAAGAAAGAAAGAAAGAAAAATATAAGGTACGTGTGGAAGTTCGTCATTTTTGCGCATGGGAAATCCTAATAAGGCACATGGCCTGTCTACTTCATCACAATCTTAAATGCCCTCATTCCTTTACTGACAGACAAAGCACAGCCTAAAGTAGGATCTAGAAGCATGAGCACAAGAGTACCACAAATGGCGCAAGTGAGCTCTAAGAAAGGATTTTAGAAAATTCACACCCTTGAGGGTTTAGGGAATGAAAGTTTGTGTGGTTAGTATTTTATTTAGGATCTGATACATGCCACATAAATAATGGCAACAGCAGGTGTTGTTGTACAAGGAGCATTGCCATAATCCCACGCTCATTAAAATGATTAGTGATAGGCTTATGTAGGTACCTAGAGTTACCTAATTAGCAGATATGATGACGTTGCAATAATATCTTACGTAAATAATTACAGCGACCAATCATGTGTCGACGCTATGCCAATCCATAATTCAGTATTGCTTCGGCGTGTGGGGTAGTGCTGGAAATACCTACTTGATTGAAGCAGAAAGAATACTGAGAGCGCTTTTTAGAAGCACCACCGGTTCTCTACTGATCTACTCTACCGCGAAACGAGAGTCCGCAGAGTTTTTCATTATTTCTGCCTGCCCTAAAACGCACCAACATATTATGAGCAGGCCTGAGTATAAATATAAATAATTTGCAAAAAAAAAAAAAAATTGAATTCCGACCACTGACAGCACCTCCTTGCTAGCAAGACGCTCCCCAGTCTACTATCTCATTAATATGTACAAAAAATTCTGCAAACTCTACGAAATTAAAAATACTACCTCATTCAGTTGCAAAAAATAGTAAAGGAAATGGTGAAAACACTGGTTATGATGACTCGGAACAATTAATATAAAGACCCTGACCTGACACCGAATCAAACGAAGCACAATGGAACAAACACGCACACTTACACACGCACCAAACACATCACACACACACACACACACACGCACACACACACACACACCATACAAACATTACACGTGAACACGTACCATACCATACCTGAAATCACCTCCCTAGTCTCCACTTTGGAATTCGAACCCCGAACATCAAGATACAGAGTAACTGTCTAATTTGAGGCTCACTGGCAAATAATATATTATTTATTTTAAGTTAGGTACTCATCGTCGCTCTAGATGTGATACCTCGTAATTGCAATTATTGGTCAATTTTACACTTTGTTGCGAAATTGTCCATCACGCAATTTTCCATCTTTCTGGTGATACCTTAGATGTACAGGAGGTTTACTTCACTTAAAAACTGACTTTTAGCGACATCTCGTAACAAGACTTTGAAGCACTTTGTAAGGTGGGACCTTCTAAGTTTAATAGACACCAAGCATCCAAGGTGAGTTTAATGTACATACAAGAAAACAGACGGTATTTTATTTAATATTCAATAAAATAACCAAAAGCATGCAATATACATAAAATTATCAAAACAGTTTTTTGTCTCTCCTGGAAAATTGACAGGTTCGTATTTACGAAGTGTCACATCTAGAGCGACGACATGTCGTCTCAACTTGCTGTTAACCTGTGAACCTGCTTACTGTATTATCTGGAAAATAAATATTTTTGTATTTCTATTTTTATTCTATGTCTTATCCTTTACTTCAAAGTAAACGGGACAACACAACTTGCTACAAATGACAATCACAAAAGAAATAAATAAATACGTTTCTTTTTGCCAGAAATCCCGTAGATTAAGGCACTTCAAAAGTTCAAAGGTCATTGACATTTATTCCTGATCAAGATTGTATAACAGCTTCTCAAGACTCAACAGAGAGATTAGATAAAGACACCCAAAAGTCAAAAGTTCTATTGGAAACTCATCGATCATCGTAATGTTGCGAAATCATTGTTTAAACTTCCCCATTCAGCCATTATTGAAGGAAAGTTTTGTTATATCCTTTATAAATCAACAGAAATTCAGCTGTGGTGAGACTATATTTTGTAAAGAGGGAAATAATGGCTTGTAATATCTGTGGATATAAAGCTATTGTCATTGAAAATGTCGACGCGTGTAATAACCACAGTAATACTAAAATAGTTATGTTCCTAAATACGCGCTTGCTCTAGTTTCACACATTCACAGGAGTCACTATTACTTTTATGTTCTGTGTAGGTATTCAAGAAAAATGAATGCTAGTCTTGGCTGTAAAGCTACTTTTTTGAAATATTTTCGTACTTCTACTTGAATATTATGTGTTTCAGGAATATTGCATGGTGCATAGGTACGGTTACCAAAGGAGATAAGTAATCAGGGTCGTCAGATATAGTTGAAGTTTACTAAGAAAACGATGGGTGCTGTCAAATAAAATTTAATTTATTTAATATAAAACAAACAGTTCATTTATCAAATTAAATTTAATTCGAAAACAACCATCGGTTTCTTACTAAACTTCAACTACGAGTATATCTAACGACCCTGGTTACTTATCTCTTTTGGCGACTGAAGACTTACAAAGAATGTTGGTGCCTTTCCACTATATAATTATAGATATTTATACAAACATCAAAGGTTCAACCTTTTTTTCTCGATTCTACCAATTCAACCAGCTGATTGGTATCGCGAACGAATAACACATTCGCGATAAAAATACATATTGATTCAGAAGTCTAACGTGAAATAAACACTTTTGAACATGAACTAGCTTTGTTATGTTTATATTTTTACTATCATTGTACCCATAATGGTACCGTCAATTATAATATTATACGTCCTGTCCTGGGTTATCTATTCAGGTCTAGGCCATTGTTTCCTTGTCACTACAAGTTACGCAATAAAACACTATATCTATTAGAACTTTGTAGAACAATAAAACAATTCAGCCCAATATTAATATGATATTGGATCAATTTGAGGACACCGACATGATTTAAAAATAACGAGCTTTGATATCGGAGCTTATAGACCTGCGGGTGGAAAGGTAATGTCAATGGAATGGAGTTGTATATATATAACTTTAGTTGAAAAAATAATTTTAGTTAGAAAACCAAAATAAGGTTTAAAATAAAATATGGTATGATGTATTAGGCTCAATTGTATGATGCTACAGGAAATAATCTCTCTAATTGAACACGTTAAATGGAACCTACAGTATAATAAGAATAGAATATAAAAAAATATATTAATGTTTTTATCATTAATGTATCGTTTAATGTTTTCAAAAATATATTAATTTATTATGTCATTATCAGTAGTTACGTACCTATTTCTGAATAATAAAGGGTTCATTGCAGCGAACGCCAGCGCATATTTATTTTATTTTTATTTATTGTTTAAAGTTAGCAGCTAAAAACAGAATACCTATTGATAATGTTGAGGGCTGTGGTGATTATGCCAATATCCCTCGTATTGGAACAACGTTGCCTCTATGAAAGTGTGCCATATAATTTGGTACTATAAGTACCAAATTATATGGCACACATCTACGAGAATCTATTAATGATAATAGATACTCGTAGATGTGTGCCATATAATTTGGTGAAAGAAATCTTATGCGTAGATATATGAATATCTCGCATAAGATTTTATTTCACTCTAAAGTAGAACAACGCTCGCGCAAGCGGAAATTCATGCTGTCCCAAGATTGTTCTAAAGCCCTGTCTGCCGGATATTGTTTAATACAGACCTGTAGGTTACTTTACAGAAGTAATAGTCTGCGTGATAGTCTCCACATAATATGCCCTTAATGTCCTTTTTAAGGTCAGTCCTTGAGAAAGGGTCGAATCAATAAAATAAAAAAACAAGGTTTTTTGCTAATTTATTAAGTAAAAAATTAAAAAGATTTTACAAATGAAGAGCAATAAAATTGAGGTAAGACGTATAGTGCTATTGGTAGATGTGAGTTTAAGAGTAGTTGTTTAAGTGTAGCATAGCATAAATAGAAAGTATTTATAACAGCTAAGTAGGTAGCGACTAAGGCCCAACAGTTACGTAAATTAACTAGGTAAGTCAAATAAATTTTCAATTTACGATCAGAAATTTCAATTTTATTATTAAGTCCCGTCCTACTTACTCCACATTATTTAGACTTGTCGTCAATAAAGGTATTAACACTATCACTGAATATAGCTGAGCTAAATCCAACTTTCAACACAAGTAATGTGCAAATGAAGCCATTTGCATGCAGGCTGGCAGTTTCAGATCGTCGACTCCATTTAACACCACAATTACAATTAAGACGTCTGTTCTCTTCGGACCGCAAGCAATAATCTTACTTAATAACAATCTTAAATTCATTCATTCGCTGACTGACAATGCACAGCCTAAACATCTGGGTTTAGAAGCATGAATTTTTGCACTAGACTTCCTGGTACGACGTACCTAGTGGGTAAAATACGGATGAAAATTTGTCCCGTTTTTTTTCCGTGGGATTTCCCTTCGGTAAAAATGACGAACTTCCATACAAACTTTCATCCGGTTTTTAACCCTTAGTGGGTTCCGCTATTAAACCTTTAGCGGGTTAAATGCGGATGAAAGTTTTTATGGAAATTCCTCATTTCTGCCGATGGAAAATCCCATCGGGCACCATCCGGCTTGTAACAATATAAGCACTACATCAAACATCTTTATAATATCGACCAAATAATAGTTACTTGTCACTTCTCTTCTCAACGTAATTCATATAGAAGATATAGGTCTAGACGTGGACAAAAAACACGCTCGAGGCGCGGATGTTTGCCCATTTTCCACCCTTTTCATACAGAAACCTGTAGTACTTCATCTTTTGCGCAATTCACACGGAAAAGGCGGTATGCGGAATGTGAGAAGACATATGTATCATAAGTTATTGGAGAGGAAGACATATTATGATTTGTAACACGGATACAATCACAATTCCGTGTTACAAGTAACAACTGCGCTATGTACACTTCACCTGTTTGCACTACGTTTTCGAATTCATTTGTTTGAATGGGGAAAGAGAAAATGTTAGGTGATTTTGCGAAAACTCAGTGGGCTCTATTTTGTCCCCGGAAAATAGTAAAACTTTTTATGGACCAATAACTGGTTATAGACAAGACATCACATTTATGACTTTAGAGATATTACGAATCTTGAAATAAATGTCCATTAGGTACCGGATAGAGCGCGTAACTCGACAGAATTGACACAAAGAGCGGCAAAATTACTCAAAGTCACGAGTACCCGACCAAGTAATAGACTTACTTACCCTCCATCTAACACTAACGATGCTGGATAATGACTCATGTACACAGTGGTCGAAGCTGGCCACACACGTCCATTCGATTCTTCGTACCAATAGACTCGCAATTATTCGTAAGCAGTTCGGGTTGTTTTGTGAAGTTTTAATGATGTTAGCCAACTATTTCAGAGCATGACAATTACCGGGCAGGATTTCAGATTTGCCAGGAATGTTTGGTGGCTCTATAGAAATTGCTTCGACCGGGCCAGTTTTCAACTCACTTATTGATTTCGATATGATTGTCGTATTCCGGGAAATGGAATATCGTCAACTGATTGTTAAATTGAGTTGGGACTTTTATTTCGTTATACAAGGCATTGTTTACACTTAAACCTTTTGATTGCTTGATAGCTACGTTTGGTCCTTAAATCTACAATTGTAGCAAAATCTAGTGGTAGAACTGACCTCAACTTAGCCCATTGTCAGTTCAGTACCTAACCCTTACTTAAGCACACATAGGTTCCTGAATAAATACGATTACTGGATAAATTGAAGCCAAACGAATTCGGAGTAATTTTGTTTCCATCTGTTAGCTTAGCCTAGTCTGATCGAGTTTATCATGTAATTCATAAAAATAAGTATTCGATTGAACAGAAACCAGACATTTTCCTGACAGTTATTGCACGTAAAATTAATTAATCAAACTAAGTATGAATAACGTTCAGCGCAGGTGTGATAAAATCCAGCGATTAGCGACTGGTTGGTGGAAAACCAGTCGTTAATCGCTGGATGCAGCGACTATACCATAGTCCTACATACAGAGTGGCGATTAGGTTATAAAGGCTGGTTTTCCTCCGCCATTTTAGCGCCAGATAATTTTAACCGAGAAATAATTTAAAAAATTTTGACAGTTCTTCCATACAAAATCTGTCTGACGTAAATTTTATTCGACGCACAAAAATTTTCTGTCGATTGGAAAATCAGCCTTAAACTACAGCGGTTATTACAAGTTGTTATCAGTCTGTTAAAATAATACAATAAACAATTTGACTAAGGGCTGATTTTTCTAAAGCCAGATAATTTTATCGGAGGAATAATTTTGAATTTTTGACAGTTCTTCCATACAAAATCTGTCAGACGTCAATTTTATTCCTCGAATAAAAGTTAACTATCGATGGAAAAATCAGCCCTTAAAATATGAAACGAAATTTTTCAAACAAAATAAATAGTGTAAAAATTGGCACGAAATAAACCAGCTTAGAAAATACGGCACTAGAGACGCGCGGGGCGATGGAATATCAACAATTCAACACAAACTTTATGGTATTGTTACCAAATAATCACAAATTAAGTTTAATATTGTTAAATACAAAAATAAAAAAAGGTCTTTTTTTTTTTCTTTTTTTTTTTTTTTTTTAAACTTTGCCCCACACTAGGAATTTCTCCTGTATCGTGGGTGCGTTTACAAACATTTAAACTCACATACACAAACAGCCAGACCCGGAACTACTACTTGTAGGTCAAACAAATATTTGTTCCGTGCGGGAATCGAACCCGCGACACACAGCGCAGCAGTCAATCGCTTAACCACTGCGCCAACCGTGCCGCCAATTGTTGTTAATTATTTTAATTGTGTTTGTTTAAAATACATAATGTATGTAATACATCGCCACACTATATTGCATTGCAACTATATACCAAATTTAGTTGCGGTGATCTAGATAGTAATTGATTAGCAGTATTCATGGACACGTCTTATTTAAGGTACCAGATTGATACTGGTAGTAGCCGGTTCACGAAGGACGCCTTGAATAAATTAAATTAAATCCATTTAGGTATTTCACACAAATTTATCTGTCCATAATTGTTAGTTACAAAGATTTTAAAACTATGTTAGTCAACACTAAATTCAAAATCAAATCAAATCATCATTCATAAAATTCAAATAAGAAAATCACTCATATTATTTTGTCAAAAATTATGTCAACCATAATTGTAATCTCGTCATATTAAGCTATATGAATCTCCACAGCATTGCAGACTCTGGCTTCTCACAGATCATTCATAAGATTCCGTTCGCGAATCCGGCGCATCAGAGAAGATGTTTTCTTACACATAAATAAAATAATAAAGCAAAAAAAACAGCAGAATAGCATCAGTCGTTATTGTTGTTCAAACTCACGACACGCGACGAGAAGCTAAATCGCTTTGCAATCGCTAAGATGTCAATTGCCAAATCTGTGTGCAGGGCACTAAATACGTAATAAAATAGCGGTCAATATTACAATTCCAGCCATAAAGCGATTATTGCCAAGTAGTTTTTTGGCACGTCTGGTTCGAAGAATCGAGGTAAATGGCCTAATGTACGTGATAGAATCCTACAGCCATAAGTATTTATATAGATGTTGCTTACGTATTCTGGCAACTGTTCGTTAGTAGTCTATGTGCGAATGATAATGCTTGAACCGAACTTATCAAGTTGTTTGTATATCTTGAATATGAATTAAGAGCCTTCTGTTATGTTCAGCCAAGATGGCTCTGGCTGTTGGTATTCTATTTTGGAAACTAAAGTTCGTGATGAAGCTATTTTCACAAAGTTATTACCTAGGTACTGCATTAACTAAAATGTGGCCGTTTCTACTATAAATCTTTTTATGTTCGAATATGAAGAGATTTATAGCGTAGAAAACCCCAAACCCCAAACGGGTACAAATCCGTTTGGGGATTACTGCCGTGATATGTTATGTATCTATGTTATTGCTAAAATCACGCCGCCAAATTCCGAACTCCGGGCTGTTACTCGTACTAATGAATTCCTAATGGAAAAATCCAATAACACTTTGCCCGACCCGGGAATTGAACCCAGAACACAATGCTCAGCAGTCGCACTTACGACTACGAGACCATCTGGGCTATCCTCGGAAAGCACGTTAAGCCGTTGGCCATGCGCCTGATCTCTCTCCGGTTGTGTCTGATTGACGTCCCATTGGACACAGAGATTGATGGAAAAGAGAGTGCACCTGTATCTGCGCAAACACTTGTGCACTATAATATCTCTCGCGCCGAAGGCTGATCTCCGCTGATATTGGTCGCCATGGCCAAGAAATTCGGTCTGAAGGAGTTTTTTTTATTTATTGCTAAATATATCTTTGACGTTTTCATAACATTGTTTCATTGTTTGCATTGTTTTCATTGGCTGTTGGTGTATGTGAGTTTAAATGTTTGTAAACGCACCCACGATACAGCAGTAATTCCTAGTGTGGGGCAACGTTTTTTTTAAATAAATAAATAAATAAAATAAAATAATTTTAATTCGAGTATCACTGACTCATAATACAAACAAATACACTCATTCAGTCACATTACATAATTATACAAAAATAAAAATAATCAAAATCAAATCAACAAATTACAAAAGAGGTGGTCGAGCTTATTTATATTTAGTAACATCAGCCTGCCACATGTCGCTCACAACAGTAAAAATTAGAATTTAAGGTATATAATGTCAAATAATAAAAATATTAAGTCAAAGGAATATGTAAAAAGTAAATAAAAATAGATAAACATCGTTTAAAGAAAAGAAGAAAAGAACAAAGATTTTAATCCAGCATTCCAGGAATTCAGGAATTTTCTCTTACCTAAACATAATCTCTACTGAAGATTCTTTACTATAAAGCTCTGAGAGCCACTCTGAGCAAAATATGACAAGCCATAAATATCATTATCACAGAATAGGTGCTGAATAACTGAGCAGTGCATTTTGTTCATATTTCGTGGAAAAACTTCTTCGAGCTTTACATAAATAGAGATGGAAAAGCAAAATATAATAAATAAAAGAACAATGCCAACCACAGAAAAATTAACGTGAATGTAAATAGGTACTTACATTGTACAAACATGTCGTATTGTAATATTAAGTTAATTGTATATAAGTAATTTTATAGTATGAAAGAATTTATGGATAAAAAAGTAACAGATAAATATGGTTACTAATTTTAATTTTAATTATTACCTACTTACAAATAAATATATTCTTATTCTTATTCTTACACCGTGTTAATCCATAAACTTTGGCAAACGCTTCTATAACTTTTGCAAATAAAATCTAACACTTAAATTTCATTAAATGAAATTACAAATATCTTTGTAACGAAGCCTGTTACAAAGATATTTGTAATTTCATTTAATGAAATTTAATTGAGCTATGCAGTAAGAAAGGTTCTTAATTTGGCCTATGTTGCCGCTTAGTGCAATTAAAATGATAAATCTATGAAATGCTTCGGATAGAGAGATAAAGAGGCATGCACATCGGGTGATTTACGTCGAGGTATTTAGTTTGTATGAAATTTAATAAAAAATAAGAATTAATTAATGTGTCCATAATGAAAAATGCTTATTTCCATGATCTGAACATCTGGTCAAAGTTTATGTATGTCGTCCGGAACACGGTGTATATTGTATTTTTGCATGCCGAATGGCAATGGAATGGAATGAAATATGGCTGAGCTGTAATGTACATATTATAACACCTATATTAGGTATGTATTACCCGTATTTGCAAAATAAATGTCTATTCAATTGTGTCTGACTAATTATTTCTCTAGTGCGCTAGAGTCATACTTGATTGCTATTTATTATTCGATAGTTTGTGGTCTTGCCAAATCAAAATTGACTGAACAGACTCAACCACAGACAATGTAAACCTCATTTGGTTCCGAAAATTGTCATTATTTATTTATTCGTAGGAAATCGAACTTTGCAGTGTTTCCGCGTCAAAGGAAAAAAGAAAATTGGAAGCTGAATGGCGGTTTCAGGTTCCAATTTTCTTTGGAAGCTGAAACCGCCATGCCGCCGGTGGTTTAGATCAGTACGTGATAAAAGAAAATTCTAGGCTTTTGCATATAGCAGTATTGTGGAATATAGATACAGAGAGCATCCTACTAATATTATAAACGCGAAGTTTGTATGTATGTATGGATGGATGTCCTTCAAAAACGAGCTGTTAGAGCAATTTACCAGCTAGGTGCCAGAATTTCACTAAGAGATTTTTTTAAAGATATTGGTATTCTCACGGTTGCATCACAATTCATCTTCGCCAACCATTCAGCAAAATTTGCACTTGTACACTAAAAACAGTGATATTCACAGTGATATTAACACTGGAAATAAGGACAAACTACGTGCCCCCTTTCACCGGCTTCATAAGGTTCATAACTAATTTGTTGGGCTTGGTATAACCTTTAACAAGATACCCTTTTCTATGCTAGACTTGCCTTTTAATGCGTTTAAAGCTCAAGTAAAATCTAACCTTTGTTCAAAGGCATACTATTCCATCAACGTATTCTTATCGTGTATATATACAGGTTGGCCGGAACATTGACGTCCAAAAATAAAATTTAGGTCCCTCGTATCGTGGGGTATCCGAATCACCCCCATGTATGTTCCGCGACTTTTCATAGTTTTCGAGTTACGAATTTTTTTCTGATTTTTTGAGAATGATCGACCTGACCAATCTATAAAATGGCTTTGTCGAGATTTTTTTTTTGCAACTGAATCTTCGTGAGTAGTACTTTTATGCATAAAATAATCAGCTTCGTAACTGTGATGAAAGTTATGAAAAAGTTGGTCTAAAGTGAAAAAATTACGTTCGGTAAATTATGGCTTAGCATTTTAACTTTAAATAAAAAATTTAAACAGGAAACTTCATGGTTCCTAAGTAGGCTTCAAGAATGCGCCAGACTCTCAGCTTTCATAATCATAAAAAAATTTGCACTTTAGACCAACTTTTTCATAACTTTCATCACAGTTACGAAGCTGATTATTTTATGCATAAAAGTACTACTCACGAAGATTCAGTTGCAAAAAAAAAATCTCGAAAAAGCCATTTTTTAGATTGGTCAGGTCGATCATTCTCAAAAAATCAGAAAAAAATTCGTAACTCGAAAACTATGAAAAGTCGCGGAACATACATGGGGGTGATTCGGATACCCCACGATACGAGGGACCTAAATTTTATTTTTGGACGTCAATGTTCCGGCCACCCTGTATAAGTACACGATAAGAATAGTTGTTCGCCTTATTCAATTCAAAACAATGTTTATGTTCTTTCTCCAGAATTAGCTTACTGACAAGTTATTGTTATTAGTATTAACTTATTTATTTATTTTACTTCGATGGTCCTAGTTTATCATTTGTGACTTCAAGTGACAGCTATGTGAACAAAACCCAGCAATGCATAAATATGTAGTAAGCTGTGACGCCCTTTATGCGTGGATGCTTTTATTTAAGTAGTAAGTTTTTATTTACATTTTAATTTTAATTAATTATATATTAGCTTGAGTACGTATAGTTTTTATTATATTTGTTGGTATATTGGCGTGGCTAGCTGACATATAGCAAATCATTTAATTTTATGTTCTGTGTCTTGTAATGTTAATTACTTAATATAGCGTACATAACGTACCTAGTATTGTATACGATCAAGTATTTTCTAACTGATCAGATAGCTGTGCTGCTGGGGAGATTGTTGCGCCACTTCTTCTTCCCAGCGATAGCAGTAGGAAGTGGTGAAGGGCGGACGTTTTTGGGGGCCTGTCTTTTGTAATTTTGACGTTCGAAAAGTGCTGATTCTCAGCCTAATTTGAATAAATGACTTTTGATTTTGATGTTTGTTACTCTTTCACGCAAAAACTCCTGCACGGATTTGGATAAAATTTGGTAGGTACACATATAGTTTATAACCAGGATTAACACATAGGATACTTTGAATCCCGATATTCCCACAGGATCGAAACTTATGCGGTTGAAACTGCGGGGCGCTGCTACTAATATATAATATACGCAGAATTTACTGGGACATAGATCTACCATTTGTTACGAAAACATAAAATACTCAAATCACGTTCTTAATATCGTGAAACAAATAGGGTAATGCGCCGATATTGGGCAGTTTGATTTATTTGTTCAGACAGATGGCCAATATATTTGGATACTGTTAACAGTGTGAATAGCCCTAACGCGTTACGTTAGTGGTACTGACGTAATTTCAATCCAATTCAATTTGCAGTTAAGCACACAATGTTATCGTATTTGCACAGGTACTACAGACTGCAATGAACTTACCTTTCAAAACCTAATGACATCATCATCGACCCAGCCTTTTGCCGACTATATTTGACGGCTTCCAGTCTAACCGGATGCAACTGAATACCAGTATTTTATATGGAGCGACTGCTTATCTGACTTCCACAACCCAGTTACTGGCTAATACGATACCCCTAGGTAAGGCTGGTTGTCAGATTTCTGACTACCCGTAACGACTTTCAAAGATGTAAAATAATATCTATTATAATAGGTAGCCTAGAATCTAGGTAGTTCACTGTAGACGTATTTCTATTTTTGTATTTTCAGCCTATAATGTTCCCACTGCTGGGACACAGGCCTCTTCTCTGTAAGGGGGAGTGGGCTGTTATCCACCACGCGTGCCCAGTGCGGGTTGGTATTTATATTTTAACTAGGTTTTAATTAATATCGTATAGGAGAAGTTCTTTGTTCTGATTGGACTAGAAAAAGCTAGAACAATATGAAAGCGTTTCCTGTTGTAATGACAAGCTAGTTTTGAGTATGTTTATTATTTAGGAAAGTTACACTATTTAAGTGTAACTTTGCTTTTGCAAAAATTAACGACTGCACGGCGCAGCCTAAGAAAATTTACATGAAAATCCTTCTGACATCAGAGTCGCAATTATGACGTAATTCGTTTATATACTGTGCACTGTGTTTTAACACGGTTAGACGCCCACGTCTAACCGTGTTAAAACACAGTGCGAGTAGGTACAGATTAAATAATATGTTATACAGTAAAGATATTATAGCTGACATCTATAAATCATCGTTAGCGGTTGGCATTGGTTGGCATTCGTGTGGAATTGTGGATACAACCGTGAAAACATTTGTCTCTCGAGCGTACCTTTCGAAAACCACTTTTTTTTAGGCTGTACCTACCTGAAATATATTTATATTGCTACGTTACAATTTAGTCATCATCTGCCTAGCCTTTTCCCAAATATGTTGGGGTCAGCTTCCAGTCTAACCGGATGCAGCTGAATACCAGTATACTTACCGTGCTTTCCGAGCTACGGAGGGGTCCTGGTATATGAAGATGGTCACCCATCCACGGACCAACCGCGGCAAGCGTAGCTTAACCTGATCCATCAACCCGTGCGGCTGTTATTACTTAGCCACAAGCCCCTCTCATGATACAATTTAATCTATACAAAATAAAAGATAACGCTGAATATTTTGTTTGAACGAGCTAATCTCTCGAACTACGAATGGGATTTGAAAAAACCTTTTTGCATTTGATATCCCAATTCATGAGAAAGCCAAGCAAAACGAAATAAAGTAAAAAAGAACGGTAAACGAAAACGAAGTAACAGCGCGGACAGGCGATACGATGCGACGGGGAAAGTCGGTGGAACAAGAAATTTCACGCGGACAAAGTCGCGGGCTGAAGCTAGTCGTATAAAAAGTTATTATATGTGGAAGTGTGTTATTACAAAGAGAAAGCGCACATTGCAGATACTATATTTATACTAGCTCTAGCAATAAACGAATGCCTAGATACTGAGTGACGACTGATAGAAATTTATGGATGTAGACATGCAGCAGGGATAATGGCAGGCAGGAAGCAAATGACTAAGCCATTGGGGGGTTGCAGGTTGCATCTCACAGGTCTACCTATGGGGTTGTCGGCTGCTTAACCGGGCTATCCTGTGGATACTTTACCAATAAAGCCTCCAGTCAGGGCATAAAACTTATAAATGAAACGACTACACGTTAAGGGTATCCTCTGTGTGGGACGGATCTCGGTTAGGGCGTTACTGGGGTCAGCGAGGGACAGGATGGATCAGATCAACCAAGATTATAATGAATAATATCTTTTGAATATCAGTGTTTAGAAGAGTCCTGCTATATTAGAGCGTATAAAACATTAGGCAAAGTTAGAACTGTTATGGACTACGACAGGTCGACAGCACATAAAAACACTTTAATAACAATAAACTTCTGACATGAAATTTTCAGAATACTGATTCCCTGATCTCGCATACAGTGCTCTATTTTATGAAAGTCATTAAAGAGATCGAAGAGATTTTAAATTGAAAGACTCGAGTAACGTAAGACTTTTGACTACCATGATGATAAAAAACCGGTCAAGTGCGAGTCGGACTTGCGCACCGATAGTTCTGTAAAAATTTGTAGGTATGTAACTACAAATCTGCGGTTTTCGGATTTTTCCCTTTGATTGTGCTCCATAACATTGCTTCTTGCCAAATTTCACGATTCTAGGTCAACTGGAAGTACCCTGTAGGTTTTGATCCCCTTGGGTGTATCAAAATATGCAGCATAAACGGGACATAAACGTCCGTATCTTTTGATTGCGTCGACTTAGAAGTTTGATTTTTTCGCTGCTTCAAGGGATTGCAGCCATAAGTATTTGATATTAATTTCAACTTGACAACTCGACGCGTTCCTGAGAAAAAGGATCTTGACAGACGGACAACGAACTGATCTTATAAAGGGTTCCGTTTTTCCTTTTGAGGTACGGAACCGTAAAAATGAATACATAAGCATAATGTTCCCACTGCTGGGACACAGGCCTCCTCTCTTCAACCACGCGGGCTCAGTGTGGGTTGGTAGATGTTACATGCCTTGGAATTTTTGGTTCTAGGTCAAGCCGGTGTTCTCAAGATGTTTTCCTTCACCGTTTTGAGGGCAGTGGTGATGAAAGTATTTACACAAAGAAAAGGGCCTGGCTAGGCTCGAACCTACGACGTAACCACGACACTACGCCACTGGGCCACCAATGCTCCATACATGTATTCATATTATTTTCATATCAAAACATAAAGTAAAGACTAAACAAAAAATATATATTCTAGTTTTATTATAAGTGAATAAATAAAACGAATGAAGCAGTAACCCGTGTACTTATCGCATTTCCTTCTAGTCGGAGTGGAAAGATTGATACGGAAGCCTCGGTTCGTTGAGAAAAGTCGTGCTTTATTCTCCAGGGACAAGGCAATTGTACTTTTTACAGGTTTTTACAGTAAAGTCATGGAAATTTATTGTTAAGCAAAGTGACTAGATCAGCCTAGCCTTTTCCCAACTATATTGGGGTCGGCTTCCAGTCTAACCGAATGCAGTTGAGTACTAGGATTTTATATTCCACAACCCAGTTACTGGGTAATACGAAGGCCTTTGGTAAGACTGGTTGTCAGACTTTCGGGATTCTGACGACCCGTAACGACTGTCAAAGATCCCCGAATGCCATTTCCGAGGCACGGAGGGGTCTTGGTATGTAAAGATGGTCACCCATCCACGGACCAGCCGCGGCAAGCGTAGCTTACCCTGATCGATCGACCCGTGCGGCTGTTATTACTTAGCCATAAACCTCTCTTATGCAAAGTCAAAGCCATCATCAACTGTCATTCTTTGACAGTTATATGAAATGGCTATAACACGGCTAATTGGCGTAGTGGGTCAATTTGATAAACAATTAATTTCCCTGACTATACGTTGTTAATACGAAGTTTATTCGAATCGAGGCCAGTGGTTAAGCGACAGAGATGGATAGGGCGTACTATTGTAATTTAAAACCTTTATTCCAACAAATCTTGGCTTAAACTTGAGGGAGGCGATATTTTTTCGGTCAATTGAAAATAAAAGGCATGTCACTTAAGGGGAATGCGCTAATGTAACCCGCGAATTTTTTTTTTTTACATTTTTCGATTAAAATATGTTTTGTGACCGTAACAAATAAGTATAACTAAACAGAATGGTATCTATCATAAGATTCAGCCAGCACAGTTTCAGTAAGAGTTACCGTCAAATGTCATGATTTCATGAAATAGTCATTCAATAGGGTAATATGAACTCATAGAGATGTATTGATGATTTTTATGATTAAAATTCTGTAAATGAATATTTGTTACTGCCGCGAATCTTTGTTAGATCATCATACAACCTGATGCTGACCTGTAAATTGCAAAAATAACGTATTCAAATTTTTAATTTCGCGGACTACCCTGACGTTTTAACCTTAAGACTTCTTCAGACAGCTTTTTGTTGTAAAGAAATATACTAAAGAATAGGTGCTTAACCAACAATACCACCAGACGACAACAATATAGTATAAATGATCGGTTAAGTGACACGGTCATCAATCACCAAGATGGGCGCTTAAATGGTGCTGAAATAAGATCTTTCTTCTCTAAAGGCTGAAGACCTAAATCACATAACATCACGACTTGTTACCCCGAAGGGTAGGGCAGACGTGTACCTACAGTACACCCACATTTCGCCAGTTATATTTAAGGGTAGGTAATGGAGGCCGAGCCTTTTGCCATCAACCGGGCACAAATCCAGACTCCGTAGTGCTACTGACCAATAAACTAAACCCATCACCTTCACCTACATTAGAATTAAGAATTTGAGATTATTTTCAAGTTATGGAACCAAAAACTGAATGTCGTATACGACAAAGTTCAAATTCCATTGCAACCAAAATACTTAGGACCTTTTTGTTACAAATGGTCACTCATAAATCAACTTAGAATACATTTCACTAAAGTAGATAACTGATTAACTGGCCATGGAATGTAAATTATCTGAGATTATATAATTTATATTTAATTTGTAAACCACAGTTTCGCTGATGTCAGCGGTTTTACATGGAAATTTTAATTTTATAACATCTAACTCTAGGAAGCTGGAGTTTCAAATTGTAAGTTACGAATATGACGTTGGTGGTCGGGAAGTAATATATTCCTGGCTTTTACCACTTTCATTTTAGTACCCATTATTCAAGTGTGAATCGTTTAAAATGGTTCAATTTTCTAAGGTGATACATTCTTTAGACTAGCAGAAGTTCCTGCATAGCTGAATATGATAATATTTTTTATGAGTTTCATTTTCGTAAGGTCAACATAGATTCTTATAGATGGGGCCTATGACCAGCCTGTGATAAGTTACGTTGAAGATCATAATTATGGTGAGAACTGGGAATGTAGCTGCCGAAAGAATTAAAAATTACATCTTCTATTACATTCTAAAGTACAGACGCCAGCAGGTCAAGCTACCCGAAACTGTCAAATTTTCCCAATCAATCTTGAACCTTAATATTTTAGCGATAAAGTTGTAAATCTATTAAAGAAATTTGACAGATTGTAATAGCTTGATGTGCTGGCGTCTGTACTAAACTATTCACTCATTGCAACATCCTTTCTTAATGCAGCAGCGCGCTTCTCGCGAGCTGTCCACTGTTCTGTATTGTCATCGTAAAATTTACTTTAAAGTATTTGATTTAAAGTCTTAACTTGAGTGACAAGTTATTTGCTGTGTCGGAGCGGTGCTGGTAATGAGTGATGACTTTTATAATGAAAACTTTCTAGTACCTAAGACAGGTAGTAGCCGTAACCGAGTCTCGAACGAGATAATAATCACCATTGTCCTTTATTATCGGCTAGAAAAATGCCTGTAAGCAAAACAATTACCAATTTCCGTATATCTATTGTCGATGGTAAACAGGACACTGGTAGCTTCTTATCTTGTTCCAACTCTGTTCCTAATAATAGCTACGTAATACTAGAAAATAAGAAAAGATAAAATTGAATATCGAAAGTAAAAGTAAGGAAACGAACCGAACAGACTTTATAAAAACAGACAAATCTGAATAAAATTTCTCTTGAAATCTTTGAACTTTAAAAGAAACGTAGACTTTCAATTTTGTTTCAGGTTTTTTTGTAGATGTAGTTGGGAAACTCTGTCCTCATCAAGAAACTAATACAGGGTGGCAGGAACATCGATGCTCAACTTCTTACCATGGATTCAGTACATGATTCTGAAGCCTTAAAAATAAGTTATTACAAAAGAACCGGGGTTTTGCGAGTGTCAAAATATGCGGCATAAATGGAACAAACGCCCGTATCTTTTGATTGCGTTAACTTAGAAGTTTGCAGCCCTGACTGAATATTTGATATTAATTTCAACTTGATAACTCCACGCGTTCTGGCCTTGACAGACGGACAAAGAAGTGATCTTATAAGGGTTCCGTTTTTCCTTTTGAGGTACGGAGTCCTAAAAATGCTGTTTCATAGAAAAGTGCCTACGCGATCAAAATGTAACGGGGTCTACGCAAACCGTGCCCTAGATAAAAGTCTTGAATCTGCGTATGTATGCATATAGCATATGATTACCTAAACAACACACTGGCTCCCGTGGGCCAGTGTGTGAATAAATATGTACAAACGTGCGAAGTAAACGTAACGTTAATTTGAAGAATTTTAAAATTAAAGATAGGTACTCGTTTCGCATTTATTATTTAGTTAGTGTTTAGTCAAAAATGCAAACCAAAATACTACAGGATAGTTGTATTTTGGATTGAAAAATCGTTCAAATTTCCATCATATTTAAGTCGAGTGGTCGTGCTAGGCACACAGGAGTCTGCGTGTCTTGTATGTAAACACAAGGTTTATGCTCATAACCTTTCAATCTCATGTTTTCGACTTACATTAATGTGCTTGACAAAAATCATTGCCATGTAGGCTGATCATAAATATTTTTTGAAAATCTGTTAGACATTTCCATCGTTACAAGTGTCAAAAGCGATAAAAACATGTTTTTTTCAGTTTCTAAGGCTCTCAAATGTAAGCGTATCTCGTGATCTGCGATGTCAGGAGGATCAAGCTGAAGCGGCTGTCACGATCCTGAACTTTTGTGAAGCCCATCAAGAAACGTTACATGATAAATTAGCTGTTACTTCATTAATCTTTGAACGCGGTCCTATGTAGCCATTCAGCTCTTAAGTTGGAACCTATTTATATTCGTTTCAAGAGGCGATTTGGAAGACGTAGTAGTATCCTATTCTTGTATCGCATCTTTGGTAAAAAGACTCCCTTAGTTCACATAAAACCCAATTGTTTCAGTGCTGGACGTTGGCGTTCTAACACATCGGTATGGGCATTGTTGTAATTGAGTATAAAGACTTAAATTATACGATACGGCCTATTCTTAATTGTAAAAAATTATACGATACGGCCTATTCTTAACTGTAAAAAATTATACGATACGGCCTATTCTTAATTGTAAAAAATGGTTGCAATTATACGTACCTGTAGATACTACTTTCGCATAGAAAAAGACAACGCAATACAACGTTACACATGGTAGCATCTTTCCATATTTGGAAATATTTTCATAGAATATTCTTGCATGCATTTAGTTTTAAAACCATTTTGGGTATGCGTAATTCGAAAGCCAGAATAGATTAGGCTAATTACCTCAGTAAAGCCTCAAATTAATTAAATTAGGTGGATGACTAATTTATTATCGTCCACTACCTACTGAACATGAGTATTTCAACACAATTTCCTATCAATAGAATTGGTTTCAGAATGCATCATTAGTATCGCAATTGATTTTATGTAGCAATTGAATTGACCACTGCATTTGACAATTTATTAGAAACAATAGGTATCTGGCCAGCCAATTCCCAGCATTTAAAAAGTCACAAAGGGTATTATAAAAAAGGGTAAGGTCGTAAATAGCCCTTGAAAGGTTTATCTATTTCACACAAAATGTCATTAAAAACTTTTTTGTGTCGAGTTGACGGAGAGTTACTTACTATAAGGATTACATTTTAGGCATAATATTGCGCAGTTACCGTAAAAAATCTAAGTAAAAACTTCGTTTCTTCTAAAGAAACGAAGTTTTTACTTAGATTTTTTAAAACTAGATAAGAACGTTCTAAACTTTCTTATGTAGTTTTACTATTACCTGAAAAGTATTTAAAATCACTTAAAATAATTGCAAAATAGCCAACCTGGTAAGTAGACTACCTACTTCTTTATTTTCTTTAAATTCTGTCAAGTCCCTACCTCCACTGTGGAATTCCGAACTTTTATCTGTCTATCTGGTGTTACTTTGAGAGCCCTAACACCCATAACACAAGTTTAGTCTTAGCTTGGGTATCAGGAGTTTATAACTCTGTATGAACCTACAATTTATATGACATTTTTATCATATTATAACCAAGTGGTAATGTAAATTGTAAAGCTGGAAATAAAGATATTTTCATTTACCATAAGTAAATGTACCTACTTAATCTATAAATTGCGTTATTTCTTGCAAAATGTATCTATGGTAATCCTGAAGTCCTCAGGTAATTTTCCTCATTATTATAACTCAAAATTTTATTCGTTAACATTTTCTGACGGGCCAAATTGGACAGGCCTACGTTCGTAGACAAGAAACATGTACACAGTCGCTCTTTATTTATGTTTGAAATGTAAAATATAAGCATAATATTGTAAAATATGTACGTAATAGTCAGAAGGGATGTGTGAAGAATAGCTGTCTGTTGGTAATATCAGTCATCGTGTACCGGGCATTGGTAGCGATAACGGACGGACATCAATATCTGTATTTTATAATATTTTTCGTACCTTCTTCAGTTTTGTTAGATTCGTCCTAAGTTTTTATCCAAGAATTCAAAAGCGATTCGGAGTGGATTTAAGTAACAGTTAACATAAGGATATAGATACTTACCATGTGTATACAAAGGCGAAACATGGAACTTAAGAGCGGCCGAGCAAGCTATGGGTCCAGCGCCACCGCCCAGCTGTAGACCGTGGGAGAGCACTTGCACGATAGTGCCCACCACGGTAATGGTCCAGCCCCACCCGCCTTCGGGGTAGTACCGGCGTGCAAGAGTGAGGGCCGCACGCGCCCGCAGCGCAGCCGCCGTCTCAGCACCCACTGTCGCGCCAGCACTCGCACACCTACCGCACCAAAACACTTTAGACACCATAAACAAAACCCAACCAGTAATTAACCAGAAGACTATTTACAAACTTATTTCAAAGACACTGCACTAACCGACGAAACTGAGCTACTTCACGCGCTGCTTCATATCCTACACTTTTAGAACGACCCCGGTTTTGTTTGCACTTCTTCGGAAGTTTAAATCTATTGCCACTAACGCCACACGTGCACAACAAGTCCTCAGGACGTAATCTAGGAGCTGGCTGGTACTTTGGTGTGAATCTTTCACGACAGTCACATTCTGGAGTCCTCCATGACAATAAACGCTGCAGCAAAGATCGTCGCCGATGCGCCGAGTTCTTTCCGCACTCGATTGTCCCTGTTTGGCCTGTATCCAGAAGGAATGACGTGCAACGATTGCTTTCACGAGGTCCAACTTCGACTTGCCTGCCGTAAGAAATTCGCTTTTGGCCATCTCTACCACGGCATGCCAAAGAACTTTGTGGTGCGCACTCGTTCTTTTCTTCACAATGACTTTGTTGGTCGTTTGGGGGTGCGAATCCATTTTTTATTTTCTTGACATCCGTGTGAAGGGATTTCCAAGTGGCGATAACTTCCTCACGCGCCGGCGTGTCACTTAAATTAGGGACGGTGTAAGAATCGTGTATCTTTTCCCCCGGTCGACCGCTGTCGGGATCTGACGGGACCGGCGCCGCCCGAAGTCGCGTGGGCAAGCTGTCAGACCGGCGAAGCGTCATTGTCATTTAGATTTGGAGGTCTCATTTTTAAAGCACAGCTATTCATGTATCACTTTCATTGCTTACACATTTGCGAAATTCACGAAACGTTATCTGAAACAAGAAAAAAAATAGTTAGCAAAATAGGATAATGTATCAAGAATATTAGTTACGAGTAAAAAGTTTTTGGGATATCTCAAGTTCAGCGACAGTGACATGGGCTAAGATAACGACTTTGTAGCCTTATTTTGGAAGTAGATAAATCATATTGTGAATGAAGAAAATATTGATTATTTGCCTATGTAAATCTCATATAAAAGGTTGCTTTAGTAGTACCTGAGGTAAAATAATGCTCCGCTATTAATATTCTCATGAAATATTCATAAATACACAAAATGTTATGTAAATAAGGGGATTAAGGAAATTGAAGGCAATAGTACGATAGCTGAAAGAGATTCGGTAATGTTAAACATTTGTGTATCCGAAATAATCCCGAGATGATGATTCATTTGGATTTGAAAAAGGCAATATTGAAGCAATTATTCTATACGATGCAGTTATTAAAAGACTATAATAAAACACTTGAGGACTATAAATTCTATCCAGCGTTTAATGTTATGTGAAGGGTCAATGATGGCGTAGAACAAGATATCAATTCGGGACGTTTGCCAAACAATAATTTGCCAGTGATACTGATCTGATGAATAGTCTTGAAGTGTGTTTAAATCTTGAACTTTAATTGCTGATTCGTCCTGATGTACACACAGATTTATGGGCTAACGAATGTCTTTTGTGATACTAAGCATTTCGATTAGTGAGTGGAATGCTTTTAAATAAAACAGAGGCAATTTATCGAACCGCCAGACAACTTTTCTTTAAGAGCTAGAAAATTGTCCATGCTGAAAAGTGATACTGAAAATACAGCTTTTGTAATGGTTTTTAAGTCCTCCATATTTTCAAAGTCTGGCGAATTTCCAATAAATCGACAAAGGTTGGTTGTGAAAACTTTTGAAACCAAAGAGAAAATTGAGGTTCTTTTAGACATTATCATTTTTAATTTTTAATAAAAAAGAGCTTTTTATCATAAATGTAAATCTGCCCGTTATTTCTGATTGAATGTTCAGATGCAGTAGGAGGTACAAGACAGTTTAAAACAAACGTAAAAATCGTCTGTAAATTGAATGTGAACTAACACTATAATGAGGGGTTGAATGTTAGAACTTTTCAGACGTCATTTCATTCTGTTGCCCATTCATTCCGTCTGTAATTACATGCGCGGATTCTTTTGTTTTCCTCGCTTTGGCAGACAATTGAATTTCAAATCTTTTTGGTATCCTCGGATGATCCCTAGACAGTCTTCTATCGGTGGGTTTTATAGTAAATGCTCAACTAGTGCTTGCTGTATGGTAATGTGTCTGGGTTATGAATTTTAGGAGTGATATGCATCGAGCTGGTAATAGCTTTACATTTTGAGGTAGACGGATTTCATCGGCTGAATAGTTTGATGTGTTAGGTATTTGTTTTCATATTTTTATAACAAAGATGGCAGAACGTGATGAGAACATTGAATTAAACGCCAATGCCCCGCGGTTTCACCCGCATAAGTTTCGATCCCGTGGGAATATCGGGATAAAATGTATCATATGTGTTAACACTGGTTATAAACTATCTGTCTGCCAAATTTCATACAAATCCGTTCAGTAGTTTTTGCGTGAAGGAGTAACAAACATCCATCCATCCATCCTCACAAACTTTCACGTTTATAATATTATAGTAGAAAATACCACATTCTGACCAATATATGATTCTGGTTATGAAATATACTTGTTGGACCTGCCTTTTTGGATCTGAAACATACCCAAAATTACTGTATGTAGAGAGTGAAGAAACAGTGTAATTGGTGTACTTAGGATACACTGAGATTGTAATAACTTACAATTGTCTATTGTAAGACATCTTGCAAAAAAAACTTTTTCAAAATACTTCTGCAGTTTAAAGTTTTATTTAAATCTCTGAGTTATAATACTTTATGAATATAGTTTCGTAAGCGCTTAGACGTTTTTAAGTCTGATGTTATTCAGTGAAAACTTTTTAAATAAATGTTTTTGCCTGGTCTCATACCGAACAGATTCCCGAAATAAAATCAAATTACAAGGCAAAGTTTGGTTGTCAGTAAATAGTAATAAATAAATAAAAAGTATTTATTGCGACTCGTACAGGAAGATCATAAAACTAAACTAAACACAGACAAATTAAAAAAAAAAAACAAATTATATTAAAAAAAAGTAACAAAAAGAAAAATGAAATAGAAAGTCCTATACGAGGCCAAAAGGCCCCTATCTCAGCATGATGCTTCGACATTTAAAAAATAAATGTGCGAAGTAAATCAACCTTAAATGTTGGTACTTACGTAGTAACTCCTTATTATTTTATAAAAGCTAATTTAATCCGTTGTTAATTTGTGTCGTTGACACCTAATTTCAGGACAGTTATGTCCTCATAAAAGTTAACGGGTTCGTCCAACGGAAAAATAGAGCCGGTAACTATTTTCATCAGAGAGGGGCTTGTGGCTAAGTAATAACAGCCGCACGGGTCGATCAATCAGGTTGGTCCGTGGATGGGTGACCATCTTTACATACCAAGACCGCTCCGTGCCTCGGAAAGAACCATAAGTCGTTGGTCCCGGCTGTCATTCGTGGATCTTTGACAGTCGTTACGGGTCGTCAGAAGCCTGAAAGTCTGACAACCAGTCCAAGGGGTTTCGTATTACCCAGTAACTAGGTTGTGGATGTCAGATAGGCAGTCGCTCCATGTAAAATATTGGTGCTCAGCTGCATTCGATTAGACTGGAAGCCGACCCTAACATACTTGGGAAAAGGCTAGGAAGGTGATGGACTATTTTCATCAGAATTTCTTTTTCTAAAACTAAATAAAATAATTAATCGTGTGTTCACTGAAGTGAAAAGAGTGTTTACAGTGAAATCGCAGCTAATTTCTTTTGGAGAGATAAATATTTATTATTTCGACAAAACGCGCTGTTATTCACAGTGGTATTCTGACTTTGATTAATTCAGATATTCAAATCTCCATTTGGGACAACTGCCGACCTCATCAAGCATTCTTTTGCCAGAGTTACGACTTCTTTATATTCCAACTTTAATTCATTGTAATCTGTACTAATTATAAGTTGAAGAGTTTGTTTGTTTGGACGCGCTAATCTCTGGAACTACCGGTCGGAATTAAAAATATTTTTTTTTTTTGATAGCCTAATTCTTGAGGAAGGCTATTGGCTAAAAATCACGTTAAGACCGAGATGAGCAAAAATAAAAAGTCGAAAAGATCGCTAATCGATAACGAAGTAATAGAGGCAGACGATGCGATGCGACGGGATGGGTCGGGGAACAAGAAATTTCACGCGGACGAAGTAGCAGGCAGTAGCTAGTAGTTAATTTTTTTTTTTCCACAGTGTAGTTTTGGTCGGGTTTCGTTGTCGAACTAGTCGATCTATAAAAGCTTGATAGTTTATAGAGCATGTACCTACATTGATATTAGTTTTTCTTTTAACCGTGAATATTATTTGATAAATGCTTTTATTTTCAATTCCGTCAAGTGATGAGTCACAATCCACAATCAACAGCTGCTGCGTATTTTTTGACGTTTTCCATTTTTACTTCAATCATTCATTCATCGTTTTACAATCACTAGGTATTCTATTCTAGGTTCAACGGTTGGTTGAAGACTAATTAATATTGGATCTTTTCAAAAACTGCATGATGATTATTATGCCAATTTATTTGGGGTCGGCGCAACACTTCTTTTTCTTCCATAAGAGAGAGAGAGAGTCGTCTCTCTTCTTGTTGTCTTTTTCTCTTCGTTTCTTCTACTTTTGTCATCTTTTTCTTTTCATTATTTTTCTTCTTCTCTCTTAGTCGTCATCTCGGAAGTCACCCCCTTTTCTAACTATATCCTCATCAAACACAGTTCATCCATCGTTTAATTTTCTTTTATGGGTGGATGGATGGGCTCAAAACCTGCATTTGAATAAAATAATGGAAATATTGCAAAAATTAAAACCCTCTGAAAGCCGTTGTGAATAAAATTGTATTAAATTGTTTCGACTTGCTGCAACGTGACTTCGGACTGAAGGAACCGACAAGGCAATTTCACAAGTGGATTGAGTGAATTCTGTATGCAAACAAAAAGTATTATTCGAAAAGAAATTGTATTAATTTGAAGGACTTTTAAACAAAATAATGTTGCAGTCAACAGAGATTTCAATGGCTGTACAAATAAATAAATTGACTTTATGAAGGGCGGAAGCAAATTAAGTAGATAAGTATTCATTTATTTACTAAAGGATTTAGCCTAGTAACATCAGTGTTGTTTCAATAAGGGATGGGTATGGCTATTACAGATGAGTAAGACCCCTGCCCTTCAAACTAGGAAAAACCAGTATCTTTAACGACAGTGTACTTTAGACACGTTTTACAAAATATTCATAATTCGTAACGTAATTGGTTTTTCGAGATATCGCCAAGCGGTTACGTGACCAGCCTATTTCTCGGCCAAAGAAACAGTATCACCATACAACGTGGCAATGCTGCCAGCCTTTTGAGCACTGTTCCCGTTGACAGCGATGCGGACGAATTTTTTGCAGCCTTATGATTCTTTTGTTTCTTTTTCATATACATGTACATAATTATTATTTTAATTGCGTATTATCTCGAATATTGAATGGGCTTAAAAGCTAATTGTAAGGAGTGTTTGTGGGTGTGTGTTGCTGTAGAATTATTAATCAATTTTATGAAGCTGGAGGTAAAGTTGTTGGCTACTTATCGATAAAGTCTGGCAGACGTCTGCGTCGGTACAGATAAGCATCTCCTGGTAATAATTTTGTAGACGGCTCACCACCCACGCTTCCTGCAGATACCTTAATTAGGAACTTTTGGTACGAAGATTTAGATAGCAAATTATTTGAGCTGAACATGTTCAAAGATGTTTATGTGTTCAATTTAAAAAGAAAGCAATTTACAGGACATGAACTGTCCAGCTGGGTAGTGGACTATTAGTTAAAGTCGCGGTGGAGAAAGCTCGTTAATCAAATGGTTAGTTCGTTAATTAACGCTAGATTTAAACCAGAAATATATTTGAAATTCAGTAGGATTTTGTGTTTGTTTCATTCAACACCGATGCTGTTCTTTCAACTATTATTATAACGGTTATTTTTAGTTCGTTCAACCAAACTCTCATCAATCTTTTTTTTGTAAGTTAATATATTGTCAACAAGATCCTCATTACTGCGGCTGGAGTTCAAGGCTGGAGTGCGAGCCATTTATCTCGAGTTTCGACTTGTATTATGTCTATAAATTACTTATGGCAACTTATCCAAAACCGAAACAAGTGTAATTTTATACTGATCGTTTGTAAAGGTTAGAGAAGTTCGTTCTTCCGAACTTCTGAATTTATTTCTTTGGGGCAAAAAAAGCGATATTTGTTATTTAAGTACTTCTTTAGGTTAGTACAATAACAAACCAATATTACACCTAGAAAAGTGAATTATGATATTGAAACTATGATTGGAATATATTCAGTTCCGTATATGTATTGTGTATATAGGTACTATTATAACATTCCTGGAAATAGTTTCACTAACTAGAACTACGAATAATTCTACTTTTCGATGTTGTAATATATTGCAGTGCATTGCAGTCTATTCATTTACCTAGTAAGCGTTACGATTATTTATTACAATGACTACATATTATGAAACAAAGTCGCGTCGCGTTTGTCTGTCTGAACGGGATAAACTCAAAAACTACCGAATGGATTTTCATACGGTTTTCACCAATGAATGGAGTGATTCATGATGAAGGTTTAGATCTATAATTCATTAAGGTTTTGTGTAAATTAGCTGAAATATGACGATAATTGTTGAAGATGTCGGAAAAAATATGACGGTGATTTTGTAGAAGAATAGATTAAACGGTGACCCCAAAACTAGGCATTTGCCTGTATCTTGAAGATGTCTACTGAGAGAAGAGCTTTACTGGAATGCGCTGCGTAAACCAATAGAGAGTTTGAGATGAAAACAATGTATTACGAAATTATTCCTTTAGGGACTTTGAATCCCGGTAGTACCTACGTTTCCGTGGGATATTTTCCGATTCCACGCGGGCGAAGCCGCAGGCAAAATATAATATAATACATTTTACATGTCCAATTGTACTATGTCATACGTTTCTTGTGTTTCTGCAACAGTCACAATGCAAGAACCGGGTTTCCACACTAGCACTCACATTTCAACAAGGTCTCCCTCTAGTCTAAACTGTGCAATCTTGTAAGTTCTCCCCTTTATAGAAGGAGCAGATGTAATTAACGCCAAGATACCGTGAATACGTACAATTTGCCTCAGAATAAGAGACTGGATTATATTTTGATTCTAATACAATCTAAGAGAATTCTATTGGATATATGGAAGGAGAAACTTTAGGCTCTTTTCCAGACTATCTTCTTAACGTGTCGATAGCAATCTAAATGGACTCGGCCCAGAATTCGCCTACTTGTTTGGCGCCATCACCAGCGTCCACCAGTCCCAGTAACGTACAGCTGACAGGAACCGTCGGGCACGATATTAAGTGTCCCATCGTTTGTGGAACAGTACCACATTTACAATCCAAGGCGGAGTCGTCTATGAATCTCCACCTAAACAGGTTTTCCTTGCTTCGGAAAACCTGGGTCCGGAGTCTGTTTAAAGACTCCCAGGTTACCCAAAGGTAACTCATGTCCAGGTTAGAGGTCTTAAGCGGATGGAACGAAAGGTTTGGGTAAGGAAGCACAGTCTCGCCACAGGTTCAGTCTTTCTTGCGATCGTTCGCCAGTGAGTTCTTCCAGACTATGAAAAGTTTTTAGAAACGTGCAAATGTTTTCTTATGAAGCTCAGTGCAATATAACCAAATTAAAAACAAAATAAATCTAGAGAATACCAGCATAACTATTCACAGCTATTCGACAGTCTTCCGAATTTTGTGAACAGCGTTTAGAGTAGGAACTCCTTCGGTAACATTGACTGATATTCGATTCGGCACGGAAGCACATCGAATCTTTGTGAATAGCTATGCAGATACCTTTTGCATTCCTAGGTTCAATTATTGATTTGAATTTGATTTCCCGGCTAGGCTAATTTAAATTCTTTGATAATATTTGCAGAAGTTCTCCAAAAGAAAATAATCAAGAAATTCCCGGACTCTTGTAAGATTCCAATGAAATTAATAAAACAGCACTCTAATTGGCAGAAGTCGGGTTTAAACGCTAATACCCTGCTAGACGAGGCATTTTCTACGATATTATGTACTTTATAATCGCTTTAAAAGATTTCATTTCAGAAGGGACGGTGTCAGTAACTGACTCTGAACTTTTTATTGAATTCCAACAAACTAATTGTGGAAGTTTAATAGGAATTTAATCCTCTTAATATCTCCTCGAAGTGTTGTTGTTATTGGGAATATGCTACAGAAATACCTATTGTTCTCATTAGAGAGCATTGCGAACCGTTTAATGGAATCGTTCAAAGGCTATTGCTGTAAACAAGCTTTTCAAAGATATTAATGTTGCCGAACGAACTTTAAGCGATACAAATAAATGACATAACAATGAAACGACAGGGAAAAAGAAAAACATTCTTCTATTATGTCTTTATACAACTAGTGATTTTCGTGTGAATTAACAGGGTCATGCAGACCACTATAGACAGCGGTCGTGATGGGATTGCTGATACCCTCAGAGCAATAACCATAAATATTAAGTACCACAATAATTATTATTGAGTTGGCAGGCTTCGTGTTTGTCATAATTATTATGATGTTACGAACCCACATGAATTCTCACGTGACATCCGTGGCTGTATACTCCGGATGTAATCCTTCAGTTACCTTACCTCCCACTGTGCTCCAGTTGAGTGATGAGAGGGCAACGTACTTATCTAGCGAAGCGCACGCAGTATGCAAACACATGAGTGGATTAACAGGACAAAGTCTTCGCTGATATACTACAGGGTTTTTCATTAAGAGCGCTCGAACTTTGAAATGAGTTAAAACAACCTGTTTAAGTGATATTGCCACAATTTTGGTTTTATTTTAAAGGAAATTCGATGACATTATTTATGAATTATAATTTCAGTCAAATGGCCGCCGCGACTCCGCTTTAGGTGGTGTATTCTGGAGGAACAATTTTAGACGACATCTTCGCATAAATGGGGCTCAATTTCACGAAGAACGCGAGTTATGTTGGCCTTCAGGCCGGCAATTGTCTGTGGTTTGTCTACATAGACCAGAGATTTTACGTAGCCCCACAGAAAGCAGTCGAGCGGTGTTAAGTCACACGATCTCGGTGGCCTGTTGATGTCGCCACCACGCGAGATGACGAAACCCTCGAACTGTTCATCCAACAAATTTAATGTTTCCCGTGCAGTATGGCAAGTGGCACCGTCCTGTTGGAACCACATGTTTGTGAGGTCCATACCATCTATCCTAGGCCACAAAATTTCTTTTATGATCGTCCGATATCGGTCGCCATTGACAGTGAGCGCGGCTCCTTGCGCATCTTCGAAGAAATAAAGGCCGATGATTCCGCCGGACCAAAATTCACACCAAACAGTGACTTTTTCGGAGTGCACAGGCACCTAATGAATCACCCGTGGATTTTCGTCGCTCCAAATCCAGCAATTTAAGCCACTCAACCAGAAATGAGTCTCATCACTAAAGAATTTTTTTTTTCCGAAACTAGGGTCAGCCGCCGAATGCTCTAAAGACCAATCAGCGAATACACGGCGCTGTCTGTGGTTGTTTGGTTTTAGCTCTTGAGTTAATTGAAATTTGTATGGATGTAAACCCAAGTCCCGACGCAAAATCCACCAAATTGATGTCGCAGAAAGACCCAGCTCTTGCGCACGACGCGGAATGGACTGCCTGGGGTTTTCTCGCACACTATCCCGAACGGCAACAATATTCTCCAACGATCTTGCGTTTCATTGACGTACATGTACTGCTTCATCGATCACCGACCCAGTTGTCTCAAATTTATTCAATAAACGACGGATTGTAGACTCTGTAGGACGGCCATGAATGCCATAAATTGGACGCAATGCACGGAACGTTAGGCGAACACAGCACTGATTTTGATGATAAATTTTAACAATTTCTACGCGTTGTTGAAGCGTGTAGCGTTTTATGGTAAAACATCACGACAAAATCTGTATTCCCCCCAAATTTGACAGCTATCGCTTTACCAAGATGGCTGCTATACGCTGTCAAAGTTCGAGCGTCCCTATTGAAAAACCCTTTAGAAGCAGGAACTAGGCATTTGATCCAGGAAATATTTCAATTGGAAAATTTGACGTAGAGCTTTTCTTATCAGTTAATATATACCTCCTCATAGGCAATTTACGGTCGACCTCAGTCCCCGATATTACTTTTTATGGTCATGTTTAACTTTGACAACTGAAACAACAACAACAAACAACTTCAGCTATACTCTCAAGCGGTTATATTAATTCCTCCACTACATTACAGTAAACTTCTAACTTGAAATTGGAATACATATTGATATTAAAATACTTCGTCATACGAAGTCGTTTGAAACTAGGGTAAATAGCGTTTTGTGGACAATATGTGGGCAGAATGCCACTTAATTGCGTGCAATGTACTAGATAATATGGAGATTTTTACAATATTATGCTCACAGTGAGTCACTATCAATCGTCACATTAATATAGATATCGTTTTTAATATGTATTGTTCAGACCCCTGACCTAGTTATTGATTGTTTGTTATCAGGGTATTAATAAAAAAGCACTTGTATTTAGTTCCAATAAAACATTGCATAACATCACGCCTCATTTCTCCGAAGGCTTGGGCAGAGGTGTATGTATAGCACACCCACATTTCGCCAGTTATGTTTAAGTACCACGTAATGACATATTTACTTTGTTAAGTATTATACAAGGTGGGCCAAAAGAAATCACCCTATTGCTCTATGCTCTTATTTTTGCCATTGGCCGCCAATGTAAAATCTGTTTTGACATTTGTGGACTAGACAGATGTAAAATACAAGTGAACAAGCCATGGAGCAATACACTCCCCAAGAACGCGGAATAATCGTGTCTATTTTTTTGCGTAACAATTCGTCTGTGATGTTGGCACAGCGCGAATTCCGTCGCCGATTCCCCGGTCGTCCGACACCGACTGCGCAACGTTTGGCCACCAACCTAGAAGAGTATGGGACCACACGAGACGTTGCCAAGAGTGGCCGGCCCCGGAGCGCCCGTTCTGCCGAGAATATCGCGGCTGTTGCCGAGGATGTCGAGCTGTCGCCGGAAACATCGACCAGACGCCGTGGCTCGCAATTAGCCATCAGCCGGTCGTCCCTAAGGCGAATTTTGGTCAAAGACCTGCGTATGTTGCCGTACAAAGTCCAGTCCGTGCATCAGCTGCTGCCTGTCGACCGCCAAACGCGTGTAACCTACGCCCAAGCCGTCCTCAACCTCGAGGACGAAGTGGACGATTTTTCGACCAAAATCATAATGAGCGATGAGGCTCATTTCCACCTCAGCGGGTACGTGAACAAGCAAAAGTTTCGCTTCTGGGGCACCGAAAATCCACGAGTGATGCACGAGGAGCCATTACACCCGCTCAAAGTAACTGCATGGTGCGCTGTTCATGCTGGAGGAGTCATCGGGCCATTTTTTTTCGAGAACGCCGGTGGTCAAACGACACCGTGGATGCTGCGCGCTATAGGGCCATGTTAACCGAGTTTTTTCTGCCGCAATTGGACGAATTAGGACTAGAGGACATGTGGTTCCAACAGGACGGAGCAACGGTACACACTGCGCGAGCCACAACCGATATTCTGAAGGCGGCGTTCCCGGGTCGCCTCTATCTCTCGTTTTGGCGAATTGCACTGGCCCGCAAGATCGCCCGATTTAACCGTTGCAGACTTTTTTTTGTGGGGTTTTTTGAAGTCCCGTGTTTACGTGAACAAGCCCGAGACCCTGGAAGCCCTCAAGGACAACATTCGATACGAGTGCGAGAATCTGTCGCCCGAAGTTCCCGCCGAAGTGATGAAACATGCCATAAAACGAGCCCGTATGGCAACCAATTGTGACGGTGCCCATTTGGCCGATATCATCTTCTCGACTTGACCAATAAAATTCTAAAGGTTCAAACAAACATAATCAAAAAACAGAATCAATGTTTTTCATTTAGAAAAAAAATGAGAGCCAAACAACATCGGATGACTTCTTTTGGCCCACCTTGTATATTTTTTGTGAATGTGAGGACTATGTGGGTCATTTCTTTTTCCTTTTTTTTCTTTCTTAGTTAGTTTTAATCATGATCTGGCAGTTTGGGTAATTTGCGCGACCTACCCAAATGTTATTTCTTTGGTATTGTTTGTCGAATCATTGAGCTCCTCGAAGAGCCACCGTTGAAGTTCTGAGTTGAGCTGCACGATTACTGACAAATGCGTGCTCTGACTGGACAGGTCCACTCAATCTGTGTGGTTCTTTCCTCAGAAGACCATTTCAGACACCAATCTACATGGTCTTCACGTGATCTGACCAAGATTATTTCTGGACTTTAAAAGAGACTGTGACCTCTGAGTTTGTTTCGGCCTTTCTTCTCAGAGTAGTCAGATAGGAAACGACGAACTATCTAGTTTAAAAAAAATATGATTGACGTGTGTTTGTACAAACCCTACTTACAGAAAATAAATCATTTATCAATAGCGACCGGGCACAAATCGAGACTACTACTGAGAAATTCCAGATAGAAAAACCCAATAATACTTTGCCCGCCTTGATAATCGAACTTCGAATCTTGCCAACGAGGCAGTCAGTTAACTTCGAATAAAAATATTTACGAATATTGTGCAACCGAGAGGTACTCGACCCGTATGCAACAATATTTCTGTGTTATTCGTTACATTCGATTTGAAGCACACTCCTCGAAATATTGGAAATAACGCATTCATATCTGAGCCACAGGCTACCCAATCCATGCTATATTAAAATTTCCGACCCATGTTTGCTTTCACACTGTATCAGCTGTATGGTTTGTGGGAAATATGGCTCTCAATTTTTTAATACTGGCTCTTGTGGACATATTTACTCGTAAAGCTGAAACTAAGCAAGTTTTCTGTTTTGCATACGAATAATTTTTTTCTTTTTTTTCAAATACAGAGTTTCTCTTGATTGTGGAATGAAAACTGAAACACAAATTGAAGTAATGTCTGTTCGAAAAGTTTCTGATGAAAGTGTAAACAAACCCTGTGCAGGCTTAATTATTTCTTTTTTTGAAAAAAAAAAAAAACGTTGCCCCGCAACACCCATCCACTCACCCCCCAAGACACCCTCCTACCCATTATTACGCAATCACACACGAAAGGGAATTAGTAACAAATTCGTCTGTATTTAGAAGGTTACAACTACATATACACCACTTTTTTCAACAAATTATTGCTTGAATAGCCTTATTAAATTGTAATTGAGAAATCATTGACGAACATTGAGGTTATAAAATTAACTTCAATTGTCTAATAAAAATCATGTTTACCGAATTAAAATTATAAATTCGAGTTTATGTATTAAAATATTCAAATCAAAGCACTCCATTTGTAAGTGGCATTACAAATTAACATCCACAGGTACGTTTTATAATCCATTTGTTTACACAACATAGTAATAGTTTTTTGCAGCTCTTATATCTACGTACAGGCTGTTATCATGAATGTGGTCGGTCAATATTCACACCGCATTGCTATTGTGGGGACAGTGGGCCACAAATTACATACATGGTCACTCGCCTCGGACGCGTATGGAACTCGATGCGGTGGCAGCGGCACGCCACTGAAAATTTCTCATATTAGTTCTATTGTCATAGAATGACGTTATGGCAGCCACCGATGAAATTATGCTTCAATGCACAGACCTCGACTTAATTAAAAACTAGTGTTGTTTTACTTTTGAAATAAAAGTTAGTTTTCATTTTGGTTGTCATTCAAATAATTACTCTAGAGCTGCTGAATAAGTAAATAATCTCGCAGAAGGCCAATTCCCGTTATTACAAACGTTCAAAATCTAGTTGCAATCTCACCTCAGCGACAATCAATGCCAAAAACTTGTCAAAAATGTGAGGAAATTAGAGGTATTTTTGACAGATAGAGACTGAGATCAGACTGTGAACGTTCTTAAAATTACAAGAATTGCCCCACTTAGTGTCACGGAATTCGTAGCACGTCACAACAAAGGACTCAAGATGTTGGTAGAAAAATAGCCTTTTTAATTTGGAATCTTTTCTTGTACTAATAATTGAACCCTTGAAACGTTTAAAAGTGGTTAATTTATTCCTCGCTTTGAACGTTCAAACGTCTAAGTAACGTTTAACCCTTTTTAGCTTAGACTGAAATCTAATTAAGTATAATTAATTTGATAGTTCAACCTTTTCTGACAATTATCGTTAGCACCCACAATTTATTAAACAGTGCTTATTGTATAACTTTTGTTATTAAAGTTTCTAATGTGTAGACAGCCGTGGAGAACGGAGTAATTTGTGTTATAATTGAGGCTGGTTTGGGTCATCATAATTAGGCTATACCAACCCGCACTGGGCCCGCGTGGTGGACTACGGCGAACTCCCTCTTACAGAGAGAAGGCCTGTGTCCCTGCAATGGGAACATTATATAGGCTGTTTATGTATATATGTAATTAGCCTATAATGTTCCCACTGCTGGAACACTAGCCTCCTCTCATCGAGAGGGAGTGGGCTGTAGGTAATCTACCACGCGGACCCAGTGCGGGTTGGTAGATGTCACTTGTCTTCGAATTTTTGGTTCTAGGACATGCTGGTTTCCTCACTATGTTTTCCTTCATATTTATGATGACATTATTTACGCAAACTGAAGCGCCTGCCTGGGTTCGAACCCACGGCCTACTCGTAAGTCGGGGCCGATATCACTGGACCACCACTGCTCCGCTGCTCGCTGCACCACTGGTCGGGGTGTTTAATTCTAATTTAGTGTATTTGTTCTAATGTTGTAAGAGTTCAACAACCGGACATTTAGGGATGTCCAAAACTAGAAAGTAGGACGTACAATTTTAGACTGAGAATTGATGATGGTGGAATTAGTTAATATTCTTACACTAATTCTCCTTTGTCTAACAAAAACGGAGAAATGGGAACAAATAATACAATGTTACACAAATCTGCTAATGGATTTAACGACGACATAAAAGAACAGTCGATAGTTAGCAAAGTCAATATATCTCCGACAAGTACCACAAGTAATTATGTAGGAGTAGCAGAAATCAGGGCAATATACTAACAAAATACACTTACCTATAAAAGTTTTAATTACAATGCTTTGTTATATAGGTACAACGGACCAACTTGGTGGCTATGGGACCTTAGGGACTGAACAACAACAAAGCCTTCTCATATCCAAAATCTTGTATATAGTTATGATTTGTATATAATTAATAATAAATAAATAGTTACATGACATGTTGTTGTCGTGTTTGCCGCATGTCAGTTGACAATTGGGCTAAGAGAACCACCGATTGGGTCCCACTAAACGCACGACGCCATCGCGGCAGGCGAAGACGGCGAAGAGGCGGGACGAGCTAGACTCCTACCGTATGTACTGGCTGGCACTCGCAAAAGACAGAATTGTGTGGAAAAGCGAGAGGGATTCCTTTGCCCTGCAGTGGGACAATACAGGCTGGTTAGATTAGATTGGAAGTCTTTATAAAGATTATAAAGCATTCATAGATTACTCAAAAGCTTTTGACAGCATCAGCCCTATTCAATTTCAACGCCTTACAGAATCAAGAAATACACACCACGTAGGTACATACATCGTTTGCAAAATGTTTAAAATTTAAAAGGAGGTCTTTGTTCACCGATAGTTAAAAAAAAAAGAAATAAAAATGTTTAAGTATAGGCCTTTGCTGAATTGATGATCTACGAAGTAGAACACAAAGTACCTACATCATCATCTACCTAGCCTTTTCCCAACTAAGTTGGGGTCGGCTTCCAGTCTAACCGGATGCAGCTGAATACCAGTATTTTACATGGAGCGACTGCCTATCTGATCTCCGTTGTGGACTACTTACGTTACTGGGTAATACGATATCCCTTGGTAGGACTAGTTGTCAGACTTTCGGGCTACTGACGAGCCGTAACAACTTTCAAAGATCAACGGCTTAACGTGCTTTCCGAGGCACGGAGGGGTCTTGGTATGTGAAGATAGTCATCCATCCAACCGCGCCAAGCGTAGCTTAACCTGATCGATCAACCCGTGCGGCTGTTATTACTTAATCACAAGCCCCTCACAAAGTACCTACATACATAATTTATTATTTAAAATGATTATCTTAGTGGATCAACGCTTGTCTATAGAGATCCTACTACTTATATATACATATATATATATATATAAAAAAATAAAAATGTGAAAGTTTTTATGGATGGATGGATGGATGGATGTTTGTTACTCTTTCACGTAAAAACTACTGAACGCATTTGGATGAAATTTGGCACACAGATGGTATACTTTTTATCCCGATATTCCCACGGGATCGAAACTTATGCAGGTGAAACCGCGGGGCGCAGCTAGTATTAAATACAGGCAAGTAATATGTATATGTCTCTCAGAGAGGTGATTTTACTTTGTAGTCAACAAATAAAAAAGCTGTTATACCCGAAAACCCTTTTATCATTTTACAAATAGGTAACCTCTTTCGCAATAACCTAAACAAGTGGTTATAAACATATTTTGTGCTACCAAGGTCTGGGCGTGACGCCCATATTTTATTACCATTATGACCGCCCTTTTACGAGGCGCCCGTGGTAAAAAAAAAGTGGATGAGTGACCATCCCTTTCATACCGAGATTCTTACCAAGGGATATCGTATTACTCAGTAACTGGGTTGTGGACGTCAGATCGGCAGTCGCTCCATGTAAAATACTGGTATTCAGCTGCACCCGGTTAGACTGGAAGCCGATCTCAACATAGTTGGAAAAAGGCTAGGCAGATTTTTTATCCCCCTTTTATTATAGTATTTTTATCAGGGTAATTCGAAATGAGCTGGTTTAATTATAAAAGAAAACAATAGGTTCCAGAATATTGCGACAATTTTAAATACAAACAGGTTTACAAACAACTTTCTACTTTACTCTTTTTCAAGAGTTATTATGGTTGGACATTTTCAACGACTCTCAATTTAACTTGCCAAAAACCTTTCGTATAACAATACAAACTGTTCACAACGTTAACGCTGAACTACTCTAACAATTTCGTATTGTATCTAGATAACTTGGCGAAATTTGACAGATGGCGCCACCGGGAGTCGCCGCAAACTAACTTGTTTTATTTATTCCTTAATTACATATTTATGACACCTTAATATTTTAGCTGGTAGCCAAACTAATTGTTGTTTTACATGTTCAGCGATAATTAATTCCCAAATTCTCTTTTTCTCACAATCGATGTAATGTTTTTTTTTGACAGCCCGTGAGCGCACGCGGTCATTGACCTAACTACATTTTTTGATAATCTTCATTTCAAAAACCGAAATAAAGCCCGTTAATGTCCTAAATCGACATCTATCGAGTTCCTCAATATTTTTTACTAATGAAAAATGACAAAGAGATATTAGTGAAAGGGCAATGACCGCTATGGCCATGCCAAAACGCAACAACTATACCACGGTAATATTATCTATACAGTATTATAACTCGGCCGTATCTTTGAAATTAATGCCTACAGCCGCACGGTACGTAAACATATGCGATAGGATAGGGCTGCCCGCCACCAGCATTTTAATTACATTTGCCTACTTTGTGTTCCATTTAGTTTTGTGATTGTAAATATACATTTTTTTTAAATGCATGTTGTTTTTTGATTGGTAGATTTAATTAAAAAAACCATGTTTATGTTTAAATAACAAATCGGTCTTATAAATATGCGACCGAAAAATATTTGCGCCTCGACTGAGACGTACGAAATGCTTAATTATTAAATTTTAAAGTATAAAACATCCGCATTCTAATATAAAGCTTAATTAAAAATTGTTTGACGAATTCATGCAACCAAAAACAGCACAATATATTCTACTCGTCATATTAAATATGTACTTGAACTTATTTTTAGTGAGAAAATCGCGCGGTTATTGTTAAAAAAACAACACACCGTCCGTTCGTCACTGCGGCACAGTCGCGACTATCTGCATGTCGAGCGCATGTCGAGATCGAGGCGCGTAGCCATAAATCGCGCTTCGTCCGTTTGTATGAAGTTGGAATACTGTATGGATAATATTACCGTGACTATACTTAGGCATAGCTGCATAGGTACTTTTAAAAATAAATCACAGTTTAAAATCTATTACAAAAACAGCAGTTTCCTCAACAAACTGTGGGACACTGTCCCTTCCCACTGGTGACTATCCCACGCAAGTATGAAGCAGTCCTATGAGAAGGCTTATGTTAATATGGGGGATTTTAATATGTAATGTTGTGGGCAGTGGGGAACTCTCCAATATTAATATTTTAATACTCAAATGAAGTAGCATATAAAGGCGGTCTCTCACCGGGGGCATTCTCCTGTAGAGTAACAATCCAAGATTCCCCTGTAACGGCTAGGGCTTTGTTAGTAGACAACGCAGGCTGTCAACTGCTAGTTAGTGTAGAGCGATAGGTCATTGAAACCAGCAGAATACACACAGGATGAAATTAATAGATGCGCCATATTAAAATATCTAATTCAACGTGTTATAAAGTAAATTTAGAGCCTGTCATTAAGGAAAGAGATGCACATACATGCGTGTAGGCGAGCGATTTGGCAACGTCGTCACGCGCCCTTTTTTCGTAGGAACGGTCAAAATTAGGCAAATACCGCTAGTTCAACGCGTTGTCAACTTGCTTCATGTTGTGAACTCCGCGATGAATGGATTGCTTATCGAGCGCGCGCTAAAATTGATCCTTACTAGAACGGCGATAATTCGTGTCTACTTGAAGGCAATAACTTAATTTGCGCCATTTTAGACGATAATTACACGATTTTTTTTTAATAATTTAGATTTCGAAAATGACGATTTTTAATGATTGTGTAAGAGTTATTGCACCTCCTATTTCAATTTGGCGCAAGTTTTGAATTTCATTCTGTATATTTAAATAGGTTTCACGGTTAGTTCGTAGGTAAAGGCGAACGGCGAACAGGCGAACGCTCCGGTGAGGGCGTGCCTTTAAATTGATTACTGTTGTAACGTAATTAATAGTATCAAATTTGGATTTGTTTACATTGTCTACTAATAAGTTTCGAAGCTCATTGATAAAATTAATTAGTGATTCAGATGTTTACTTGTTTTGATTTGTGCTTTCTCTATTATTGTTTAAAAAAGTGTGTTTATCCTTTCTTTTCATTTAAAAAAAAATATCTTAAGATTTTACCTTTTAAGTTTCACTCGTGTGCAAATAGTTCCATTTATTATGGATTCGTCGTGAGCTACACATATGTAATGTCTTTCTTTGCTCACTACCTGTTTATTACGATGTTTGTGTAACTGTTTGTTTTCCTGAATTAAATAAATAAATAATTACGTTGTTTGTATACCTAATTCCAATACTACCCCCCTGTTTACTCAGGAAGAGTAACGAGGGAATGTGTTGGAAACAGTTTTCTAGTGTACCTAATTGAACACAGTTTAGTCTACAGAAAGTCCAGCATTATAAATGATTTTATTTCTGTAAGTAGGTTTGTACAAACACTTTTTCACGTCAATCATATTTTTAAAACTTGATGAGGTCGGCGTTTCTTGTCTGATTAGTCTAAGGCACGGTAATATTATCTATTACCTTGTTTGAGATGAAAGGCCAAAACTAACTCAGTGGTCACAGTCTCTTATAAAATCCAGACATAATCCTGGTCAGCTCATGTGAAGACCATGTAGATTGGTGTCTGTAATGGTCTTTTGAGGAAAGCACCACACAGATTGAGTGGATCTGTCCAGTTAGTGCACGTATTTGTCAGTAATCGTGCAGCTCAACTCAGAACTTAAGGACCTCATGAATTGCGTACAACACTTTCAATCACAATCTGAATCATTTTGAGGGATAAGTATTGCTAAACCATTGCTTCATATGTTCTGAAAATTGGTCTGCTCAACAACGTAAATAACGCAATGAATGTTGTTTAACTGTCAAAATAAAAGCCATTGCTGCTGTTAGTGTGTTACGTAAGTAATTACCCCGCTGGTGGTGGGAACTGAAGTTCCGTGTGGACACTCTCTCTCTGTTACGTTGTCAGTCTTAACACTTAGCAGTAACTCTGTGCTCCAGTGATAACATTTTATTGTGCTCATAACTTTTTGAAGCGCACCAGTAATAGAAGTGAAGCGAAAGCGGACCGAACTTTATTCCGATACCTAGCACCGTTTGCATCCGCGAAATTTGCGAAACTTTTTCAACCACAAAAGTTTTGTTTACCAACGGATCCGAAATTAAACTTTGTTATTGTTCTATTTTGTACACCAGTGGTCAGGATTTCCATAGCTTGCGGAGTTTACAAAAAAATTGCGGGTCATATCGTAGGCGCGGCTGTAAATTTAACACCGGGACACGACTTTTTGTCAACATACATCGTTGACATTCGTTCAAGTTAATGGTGCCAACATTTAAACTCGCTGTTTGAATATTTCTATATAAAACGTATATTTTATTGTCAGTGGAAAAAAAAACTTTCACATCCCTCGAATAAAGGCTCTCCTAAAGGTTACAAGCACATGTTAGAAATATCGCACGGTAAAAACGCAGATGTGTGGCAAGGAATCGGGACGCATTATCGCATTAACGCATCCGATAACAACGCGCCTGTGGGGAAGAGCTTTCACCCTTCTAATGCTTTCGTTCATTCGGGCTGTAAAATAGAAATGTATAGCAACTGCGCGACTTTTTACGAACCCTTTAAAATATTCTGTACCTAAGTAAACCAGTAAAAATAACGCGACAAGGTAAGCGACCTTGTTACAGAAAAAAATAAGTTAAATTACGCCCGGTAAAGAAAAAAGCCTTTAATATTATAAATAGGAATGTCTGCCTGTGCATACTAAGTAGGTGTTAATATACTAGTCGTACCAAAGAACAGGAAATTATACATCAAAAATGACGTGATAGGAAACGTTTTCGGGAACGTTTTATGGATGATATGTGTCGGAAATGTAGCAGTTGGTGACGAACGACCCTCCCTCACTTGCGGTTTGAACTACTCCGGAGAGAACACAGAGTATTCAACAAATGGAGTGCTATAAGTGTGTTGAATAGCGTGAAAACAATCATCTTCTAAAGTGTATGAAGTTCTACGAGTGTTAACAGCAAAATACAATTATTTTAAAACAACCGATTGATACTTATCTTTTTGTGCACATGTTTTGTGTGAGAATGAAACCCATTGTTCTTTCTTTATCACGTTCATCGCCATCTTGTAAATTGCTGGGCGACACTTGATTTCACCCATGGGCCATACATAATTTGTATACTATTGCTACGATGTAATTATGGATTTTGAAATCACTGACGCATTGATTTAACGTACAGTCACCAAAAGAGATAAGTAACCAGGGTCTTCGGATATATTGGAAGTTTAGTAAGAAACCGATGGATGTTTTCGGTTGAAATTTTATTTGATAAATGAACTGTTTGTTTTCTATTAATTTAATTTTATTTTATTTATTTATTTTATTTTACAGACTAACAAACCAATGACAAAGAATTTAATATTAAAAAAAAAATTGCTAATAACAAGCCTCCACTCATAGTAAAAAACAGTCACACTCATAGTCGAAAACATCCATCGGTTTCTTTCTGAACTTCAACTATATCCGACGACGCTGGTTACTTATCTCCTTTGGTGACCGTACTTCAGTAACATTAATATTTCTCGAAATAAATACCATCGCCCAACATTGTCTGACGTGGCCCGCTCTGAACGATTATCGTAATTTCTATCGGTCAATTCACGTGGGTCAAGATGTCGTTCATTACTGAATAGGAACCGAAGTTCTTAAAAGTTTGTTCCGAGTGCTAAAGTTAAAATCTCTTGCAACGACAGTCCTAAGCTTACAAACCATTTTTATATTAAGTCTGTTTTAATGCGACCTACCGGTATATTTGAATATAGGGTATATTTCCTTTTTAAAAAATGTAGTGTTTTCGATACAAGTTGTTTGTTCACATTTTGTCTCATATTGTAATGTTTTTTTAATTGGAGTGTTGATATAAGTCCCTGAAAACTTTCAAACTCATATGCAGCACTACGGGTCAATGTCGTAAAGTTCCTCATTTTTAAATCTAATAAAACATTTTGTTCATCAAACCCTCATAAATATGTATTAAGAATCTTCTTGACCGTCACCAAAGTCGTTGGTAAGTTCGTAACGTTTCATACGGTATTTGATTAGATTCGAGACAGTATCCTCAGTACGTGTGAATTAATGTGGGTATATTGAGTTATGAATATACGTAATTAATACATACGGATACTCCATTTCTTGCTACTCTATGTCAGAATTGCTTGGACCTTCCGGAATGCGGTCAGGCAGGCATTCTCCTCATGCCTCAACCCCTACTAACATCATGAAAAAATGCTAACCCTGAAAGTGCGGCTTCTATTACGACCTTTCTCGTGTCAGAAAAGTATATACTTTATGACCAAAATGTATGAAGGGTTTATTGTTATATTGAAAAGCTAAATTAATACTCCAGTTTTTACTACGTACAATGAACTATTATAAATTGTTGAAGCTACAATAGATAGACTTTTAGAATGAGTTTCAGATAGAATCAAATAGAAACTAATCACGATTTTTAATTAAAACTAACTCTGAAATTTAAAATTTCATCAAAACACGAAACATAATTTTTTAAATTGTTCTCTGCAAATAACTAAGATAAAAAGATTTCAGAAAATTATTCTTCTTAATTCTGCCTAAGCTCTTTATATTATAAGCTTCTAATATTGGCGTCTGCAGGGAAAAATACAGATCCGAAGTTTAATTAAAACCTCCTTATGCTATTACAAACTTTGTATGAACTTCAAGTTTTATGAAGAATTTTCCATTGCATTAGGATTAATTTTGCATAGGTAGCAGTTTTTGCTTTTTTTTAGAAAATATTATAAAATATTATACAGTAAGATTTATCTATCAAAGATTATTAAAGGTAGAAAATAAATATGCGCAAGAATCTAATTTGTCTATTTCTTTCAGTTTATTTTGTTTTTCCCAGATTCACTATCAAAGTCATTTTGGATAGGCAACTTTGCTCTAAAAAATTAAGTCCCTGCCTAGTTTTCACCCCAAAATAAAAGTTAAAAGCTACACATAGGCAGATCCGTAAGCAAAGCTGGTTATCCTAACTAATATTATAAAAGCGAAAGTGTGTTTGTTACGCTTTCGCGCTAAAACAACTGAACGGATTTGGATGACAGATAGCCTAGGACCTTGACATAGGCTTATATACTTTTTATCCTGGATCGCAGACGAAGTCGCGGGCAACAGCTAGTTTACACATAATGGGAAACACATTAAATCGTCATCAATTTCGTGCTTCGTAAGTGCTTAAAAACAAAAGCCCTTTGCCAATGTTATTGTTTGGTTAACAGAACCTTTGCTTGATTGTTCTCGTAATAAAACTTTATTAAACGGAAAATTTTGTAAATTGTTTTCATGATGAGGTTCTAAAACGCGTCAGCTTTCGCGGGTTTGTAAATGAAAGATGTTAAGATAATTCACTGAAATGTTCATTTATTTATCTAAAAACAAAATATGGTTTTCAAAACGTATTTTTTAAATATGTAGGGTCTCTGAAACACGCAAATTGATTTAGGAGGATATTTTGGGTTGATAACAATGAATGGATGTGTTCTTATAGGCTGATATGAAATTAATGAGCCGGTCGAAAGTGCAGGCAGTGCTTCGATAAATTCAAGTATTATATTATTACTGCAATGTTAAATTAATGCAAATGGAAATTACGAATGCGTTTCGGTATTTGTGCAGTTAAAATGCCAATGAATGAGAGCACACACAGTAATTGGTAATGACGATAAATTCATAACATCACAGTCCCAGCCTGTGGTACTCTAAAGGTGCTGCCTTCTGGCTGCCAACCCTGATTGTGATGTGCTTGCAGACGAATGGAATAAAATTACGCGTGTAGGTCTGGTGTTCTATGAGAGAAAGTATGCAAGGGAATCCACTGTACCATGTTAATTTTAAATTAATTTATACATATTATTGTCAATGTAATAATTGTCTCTATGTTATTGTACCTTATTGGTGTTGTAGCGTTTTAATTTACTTTAAATAAATAAATTATTAATTTGGTAAATAAATGTGTGGGTGCGACGCATATGTTAAAAGTGCCTCGTTTCTCAAGTTACTGTACCTAAATACTCCGATAAACTGTCTCTCCGATAAAATCAAAATATAATTATGTACTTACCGTATTTAAAAACTTTTAAGTCCCGATCGCGTTTACGTAAATCGCGTCAACGGTGATTCGCGGCGCGCCGTCCGCGCGTGTGTTCCTTGCCGTAGTCGGCCTCGCACTGCCCGCTTCTGATAAAGAGCACTGATAGCATCCCACTATGTACACCTACCTTTATCTCTGTGCATATTATCATGGGAATAAACCGTCGGGAGGTTTTGCTATTTGTTATCTTCATTTTGCGTTTTCATTTGAGGAAATTGGATTCCATTCAGTTGTTGGATTTTACATTTTCATGTTGGTGGTTAGTGTACATAATGTTATTCCGATACTCGATACAGTTTTAATAATATAATTTTAATTCAGATATCAAGGATCCATAGGTAGGTACATCATACATAACAATATTACAAAAGAGAAAAATTAAAAATGTAGTTTAAAATGAAAATGAAAAATTAGAATCAAAATTAAAATGAAAAATAGAAATTAGAATCAAAATTATAATGAAATAACTAAATTAATAGGGGACTTCCATAGCGGAGATGGCACCCAGTCAGCCACCAGTCTTCAAGATTACGTTGCGGCTGCCACGCATACCTAATGAGTCAGTGAATATGTTTAGGAAAAGATTTCGTTTGTAGGTAACATAGAATTTGAAAACCGATCTTCAGTTGGTTGGTTGAGTAAAATAAATAAATAAGGCAACTCTTGATGTGGGGAGGATAAAAGTAAGTTCGTTAATGAGCGTCGAGATACATAGCGTTTCATCTGATGATGAAGTTTTGCAGCTGGGCGCCACTACAGCACGATGTTTTCCTTTCTTTTGTAACATGCGGTAATGTTTTTAAAAACCACTCGTTGAACCCTTGAAGTGTTTCTATTTTTATGCTAGTTCAATTGGTGAGTACGCTTCGGTGGTGACTCATTGCATAATTTACACTGTGGCTAATTTATCATGCATGACACGCCCAAAGACAGGTGTAGAATGTGACTGGTTCAAAGTTTTTACTAGGGTTTGGGAAGTCTCGGTTCGGCTGCCTACGCCGTCAGGAAATGAAAGACAACACATTGACGTTGATACAGTTCGTTTAGTCTATTTTAGTTATTTTCACAGCGTTATGTCCTACGGTATTCTGCTGTGGGGCAAAGCCGCTGATATAAAAAATATATTTATCCTTCAAAAACGAGCTGTTCGAGCAATTTACCAACTAGATGCCAGAGTTTCTCTAAGAGATTTTTTTAAAGATCATCACAATTCATCTTCGCCAACATCTTATGTATTAGGCCACTTATATACTAAAAACAGTGATATTCACAGTGTTAACACTAGAAATAAGGACAAACTACGTGCCCCCTTTCACCGGCTTCATAAGGTTCATAACTCATTTGTTGGGCTTGGTGTAACCTTTTATAACAAGAGACTTGGAGACTTAATTTAGAATCGAGTTTACTTTGGGCCAGATGTGTCAATAAAAAAAGAAATTTGTTTGCGATTTGTGTGACCCTCGTTTTCAACAGATGTCGGTTTTATTGTGTTTATAGCTTGGTTAAGTAGTTTCAAACTTTTAGTACGTTTTCCGGTTGCTTCAAACAACTGGACTGCTCTTGTTTTTTTTTTGCAAGAATTTTGGGTACATTTCATCCATTTTTTTATTGTTGTTCCATGCGGCTCTGAAACGAATCGTCAGGCTCGTTGTATACTGTTGTAATGCTACTGGTACTAGGGTCGTTATTTCCAAATCTAGAGTTCGAATTATTTTTTACCAGCCTACGCTGTCCCACTCTTGGGCAAAGGCCTTCCTCCTTTCCTTCCATCTTTCGCGAGCCCGCGCGTCCTTCTTCTAGTTTTGTCGGAACCTATCCAGCTCGTCCCGCCATCGTCGTCGTCGTGTTTGATTAGGAGGGATATTTTCAAAATGTCTGTAATATGGTTCTTCCGCAAAAGCAATAAATAAGTGCACTATTTGTATTTTGGGGCTGTAAGCTGTTGTGGCCAGTATCTCGAGTCTCGACCGAAAATCTCGAGACCTAAGACAAGTAAATTTACAAAAAGTCCCGGAACTTCGAGACACGAGATGTCCCGGGAACAGGGGAGTTTGTGCATTCGAATAAATGGATAATCACACTATAATGTTCCCACTGCCCAGGCCACACATACACACAGGTCTCCACACACAGGCCGCTACACAGGCCTCTTCTCGATGAGGGCAGGTACGAATAAATAAAAGGACAAAATATTAGTTGAGGCAGCCTATGGGAAGTAATATACCATTTAAGATGTGGTTAAACAAATATTCATTTTTTACAAGTGTCTTTTTAAAATTTTATTTAAAAAAAATACGTTGCCTTACACTAAGAATTACTCCTGTGTCGTGGGTGCGTTTACAAACATTTAAACTCACATACACAAACAGCCAGACCCGGAACAGCTACCTGTAGGCAATACACATATTTGTTCTGTGCGGGGATCGAACCCGCGACACGCAGCGCAGCAGTCGATCGCTCAGCCACTGCGCCAACCATGTCGTCGTTAAAATGATAACTTGTTAAACATTTAGTGAGGTAGGGTGACGGTCATAATAAACAAAAATCGTCTACGTCCATAATTTGTACAAAAAATCCACATCGGCATTGTTTTTTTTCACCAATTTTGCCCAATCTCTGTGGTACCTAATAAGCGTAATTTTAGCAAGTAAGTATTACGAGGTGAAATGCCAAAAACACTGAATTGACAATATTTAATTTCTAATAAATCTTAATGGTTTATTTATGGTCAAAATGATAATTTTCAGCGTCCATATTTAAACAGCATGTTCTCATCAGAATATGACCTATAAAGGTGTCCCTTGGGATGTGTCAACGAATATATTTGGCTGACATAATCACCGCGCTTGGCATGTGAAAAGTTTCAGGTGTTCGATGTTGGACAGGTTAAATGTGTATCCACGTACCTAATATATTTTAGTTGTGTTACTTTTTTATCGTTTATAACCACAACATAGGTGCATTGGGGTGAGAATCCTGTAAAGCTCTCGACAATTCCCAAAAACGTTTTGAGACGCATAGTTTTCAAGATTTGTTGTGATAATATAATAGCAAATGTGAAAATTAGACTATCTATCGATCTCTTTGGATAGCAACTTTAGTATCTATACCAATAAGTACAAGACATTTTCCGGGAAAACCTTAGACTTTTCACGCAATTGAAGATACAGGTATTACTAGTACAAAAATAAATGTATAGAAATAGTTCGCTAACCAAACTTCTTACGTTTTATTGAAGCAAGAAACTTAAGTAAAAAGAATAAGTTATACAGCTCGACGCTCTACAGCTGCTATAAAAGGGCTTAATTAGTTGGAGACAGGTTAGTCGACCATTTCCAATAATTATAGCCACCCAGTATGGTAAGCATTTAGATTCCCGAGGTCTCTCCCGAATCAGCATAGAAATGTACGAAGGTGTTCCAGATGTGGTTCTTATGTCACACTTTATTTAACCGCCTGTGCTGGTTGGATGTAGTCCAGAGTTCGAACGTCGTGTTTGGTGTAGAGGTGTCGTTAATTTGACATCTTATGTTCTGTGTTTATACAGGGTTATTTTAAATTTGCTAGCTAAACTCTACAGACTCGATCTGTATCGATATCTTAACATGATCAAACAAAAAAATAAAATATTTGATGATTTTTTGCGGGATCATCGACCGCAGTTAACGTAGTCACTTGAAAAATAAGTTCCAAAAATCGTTTTTTCTTATTGTGTAAACTTCACAAACATGATTAGCAATCGATGCTAATCAAATACGATACAGCATTCTCAGCTTATACTTCAAGTTACTACACTAACAGCGAAAAAAACACTCTGTTTCCCCGAAAAAAATAATTCATTTTTAAAAAATCTTATTTTTTTTTCTTCGTGTTTAGATATGGATACCCATCGCGTTTGCGGAGTTTAGCTAGCCAATATAAAATAACCCTATAAATATTTTTGTATCATCTTCTTTTTAAATACTAAATGCCTATTTAAGAACTGTACACAAATAATTGTGTTAGGTACTTACTAACTTGTAAGATGCATGAGCGAACGGCTCATTAGTTCGTTGAAGAAATGTATCGTAGTAGAAAAGTGACGTAATTGCTTCAAAATTCTAATTTCCAAAGAGTTTTACTCCACGTTATGGCTTCATGAGTCAGAGGCAATAACGATCATTTAGTTACAGGAATAGATTGATGGATTCGAATGGCATACATATTATATATGGGTACATAGGTACAGACGCCAGCAGGTCAAGCTACCCGAAACTGTCAAATTTTCGCAATCAACCTTGAACGTTAATACTTTAGCGATAAGGTTGAAAATCTATTAAAGAAATTTGACAGATTGTAGTAGCTTGATGTGCTGGCGTCTGTACTATGCAATCACCTCACCGTCGACCAATTAATTAACAAATGGACAGACACTGTCCAACAAGTATGCACACAGTTAATGTGTGTTCACACCTAGTATCTATGTATTTAGTGAAGCAATGGTAATTTAATATGGCGATTGGTAGTTTGATTTAATAAGGTAAGTAGAAGATGGCGGGACGAGCTGTACAAAACAAACGACCAGTGGTCCACTTTGGCCCTAAATCGGAAGAGCTGGAAGTCGTGGGGTCGTGGGGTCGTGGGGTCGTGGGTGGCCTTTGCCCAGCAGTTGGATGATGAAGGTTAGGTGCCCTCGGGAACTGATGGTGTGAACATTAACGTTGTGAACTAAAGCTGGTATTTTCTGTTGCACTACAATTAATGGTCATGGTTTTTATTTATTCATTGTGGGAAGGGCCCATCGCATAACAACAGCGGCACGGGTCGATCGATCAGGATACGTTTGCCGCGGTTGATCTATGGCCATCTTTACATATTTCTCCTTGCCTCGGAAAGCACGTTATTAAGTCGTTGGTTCCAGCTGTCATTCGCGAATCTTTGACAGTCGTTACGGGCAGTCCGAAGCCCGAAAGTCTGACAACCGGTTTTACTAAGGGGTATCGTATTACCCATTAACTGGGTTTTGGCCTGTGATGAAGGCGTGAAGCATCTTCGTGTCTGCTGTTAATATCAAACTGCGATTCAGAAAGTTTACCAAGCAGGTTGATTATGATGATGGTCCCGGCTATCATTCGTGGATCTTTGACAGTCGTTACAGGTTGTCAGAACTCCGAAAGTCTGACAACAACATAGTTGGGAAAATGCTAGGCAGATGATGTTGGCCTTTATTCATTGTTGGTAGCAGAAGTAATAGATAGGCAGGATAATTTTTCTGAGTTTTATAAATGACAGTAAACCGTGATCCCAATACGTTCGATTAAGGCTTTGTTTTATAGAGACTCATAAGTCACTCTGGACCATTATGGACTGACACGGCTGAGTCACCGACACTTTATTAATTCTGCCTCCTAAATCACAAAAATTAAAATGAGCTTAGTAAAAAAATGATTGCCCGATCAGAATCAGAATTTTATTTGCTCAATAAAGGTACAGTATAAGATTGATAACATAAATAAATGAGATCACCTAAAAATTATCAGCAAAAGTACATTAATTATGCAAATAAAAAAATGTCAACAATACAAATATAATTAATAATGAGAGAAAAAAAAAACATAGTCAGGAAATTATAAGAAACATTAACAATTTATTTCATCTCATTTAGCTAATAAATTCGCAATAATATGTACTAGGTACTTAATTATTATGGTAATTTTCTCCGATCAATTATTAATACATTATACGTAACCATTTTAAACAGAAATGCTTTTCTAATTGACTGAAAGTGATCGAATCAGTTGCCAGCACAAGAAGGTAATACCCCGTGTAAAAAGCCAAACGACGCGATCTAATCGAATTTTTCATGAACCATTTGCAATTTCGGTACTAATTCGAACGGGGTCAGCCCCATGAAAAAATCTATATTAATGAACACCGATTTTTATTCCAGATCACGTTTATTTCTATTTGATTTGATGTGATAAAACAGGGCCTAAATATATCCTCGTTTTATGAAGTGGGTGTATGAAAAAAGTCGGTTTTATATTCATCTTACTTTGATCAAATTAAAGGTCTGCTGTGTTGGGAGCAGTATACAAATATAGCTGCTCGATCACTGCCCATGTTCCAGGATAAATCTACAATAATAAATAAATGAAGAAAAATGGGGAACATAATCTGTCTCATAATGATATCATACTCGGAGAGTTGTCACTGGAGTGTGATAATTATGAGCAATGGTAGTCTTTTATCTAAGGTCCGTATTACAGAACCTCCACTCAATCATCATCATCTGCCTAGCCTTTTTCCAACTATGTTGGGGTCGGCTTTCAGTCCTTTACATGGAGTGCCTATCTGACCTCGACAACCCTAATACTGGTTATCAGACGACCTGTAACGTCTGTCATAGATCCACGAATGACAGCCGGGACCAACGGCTTAACGTACTTTCTGAGGTAAGGACGGTCTTGCTTTGTAAAGATGGTCTCCCACCACACAGACCAACCGCGGCAAGCGTATCTTAACCTGATCGATCGATCCGTGGGGCTGATATTACTTGGCCACAAGCCCCTCCACTGAATATCAAGCATTATTAAACTAGTTTAAAGTAATACTTGAGTCTTGATTGAGGTCCTGTAATACGGCCCTAAGAGCGCTCGTTAGGCTCCCACTTCATCGATCTCGTACTGAACAGAAGGAATAAGAATGAATAAATTGAAGATTATTTTAAGTAGCATATGGAAACAATCTTCCATATTCTCTTTGTTTCATCATTTCACACAATGAGAAACAAAAAAATATAAAGAAAAAGAAAGAGGGAATAGAGAGTTTTATAATTGGTATGAGCAAAACGCATAATATATTATTTGTATCAAGAGTTTTGACAGAATTTGTGTTTATTTATGGCTTACTCGTCGTAACCTAGGAATAAATTACGTCAACTCATTAGCCTATAAAGGTCTGCTGCATTAAACATACGCTCAGTACGTAACTAGCACTAACTACTGCCATGAAAGGCCAAAGAAGAAATTGCCATAATCGCACGCGGCAGATTGATCACCGCTGTTTCTTGTTCACTAACCCATTTGACAATATCCACAAGTTTAACTAAATTGTTTATTTATACAACAATTGCTTTTTCAATATTTATATGAGGCATTGGAGTGTCATAATCTATAGTTTATTATCAATCATACAACCCAATATGGACGAAGACATTAACAAAACTGTGCAATATGGCGTTTTGTCCCAGTATCAAAGGAAGGAGTTTCTGTAAAAGCTAATAAGCAAGCAAAAAGCTACTTATTGCTAATAATAACCTAATAATACCTAGTTAAACCTTATTTGGTAATTAAGATCTAGGTGACGAGAATTTAGATCATTTTCAATATACTATTGAATCAGAATTTAATATAACAACGCTAGCACTAGGTTGTAAGAGTCAAGTAAGCAATGAATCTTGAGCACAATAACATGGACATTGTGATTGGGTAGTGTGGAAACCCTGCAGGTTACAATACTAACAATGACCATTATAGGAGAAAGGAAATTGTAAAACGCAGCTTGATTGACCTGAACACAAATGATCCCCTGAGGGAAGGCAAAACAAAGGGAAAAGGCTTGCACTACACAACAAGGCCTATATAAAATTCTATGGTAAAAAGGAAAATAGATGGTGGAAGGGTAGGGGAAATAAATGGTGATAGACATGGAAAAACGATATGCTAAATGATGTTGATAGCGATAAAATAAAGGTGATGGATGTATTTGTGGTAATAGGTAAAAATCATAATTATGAATCAGAAACATATCATCGTTTAGAAGAGTAATCGAGCAGCTTCTTTCCGCTTTTCTCCGTGGAAAACGACCTATTGAAACCACATAGCATTTGACATTTCTTATATGCCCATATAGGTTAAAGTGACATGAAATATTTGTAATTTGAAATACATTTTTTTACATTAAAAGTGTGCTTGCGTCGACCAATGTGTTGACAATATACATTTTCCAAGTAATAGAGCTATAATCTTCCTCCCAGTCTGTACAATAAAGACGGTCAATAATGTTAGCGTAAGCGGATGGCGTGACGAGATTAATATTTATTGAATCACTGTATGTTAACAAGGTTGTGCGTGTCCTTCGCATGTAATTTCCCTCATTCACGTTAGAATGTGATTAGGTTTCCTTAATAGAATAGACCTATTCAAAGTTTATACATGTAGGTCTAAGGTTCTGTAAACAATGTTAGTAAATATGGGGTTGGGTTGAAACTACGGAAAAAATTAACGGAAGTGTATGTTTTGGCTCAGCCGTGAGGCACACTTTCCTGCTAATTTCTTACATCGGACTTTATACTTTTTTTTAGGTCTGATGTATGTATCTGATGCATTGTTGTCTTTTAGTCTGTGGTAAATAAATGTATTTAGTTTCTTTCTTTTTCTTCGAAGAACTATTCTTACAAAATAAATGTTTTTCTATCTGCCAGAATACTCAAGTACCAGCCATTATTCCACTGCATACAATTGCAGTTAACCCGCACGAAAATATGTTAATTTGTGATCCGTTTCGTGGTTCGCCTTGTGCAATGCTAAATGATGTAACCACCATGTAGCATGTAATAAAATTCGTAGCTCCGAACACTTCACTACTGTTTTTATAAGGATGCTAGTCGTGTTGAAAGTGCTTTTTTATATGCTACACCATTATCGTACCTACTTACTCACAATTTATTGCAATCGAGTCACACACATCATTTTCATTGTTATTTTACAATCGTTCCGCAATTAACAGCTGGAGGTCGATCGACATATTAATATTCCGAGGATTTTATGGTTTATGTTATGGATAACAACCAAAACAAATACTTATTATGTGCTTTTCTTATTGTTATTGGTGTCGAGATTTATTATAAATGTAATAAATTACTGTGATTAATGGATTAACCTAGGTACTAGGCACTCTTGTTTTATGAGTGTAACCTACTAAAAAGTTTTGATTTTATAAGTGCACTTGTTTATCTTCAGGAGGTGGTGGCCCAGTCGTATCGGTCCCAACTTCTCATACGTTGAACAGTCGTGAGTTCGAACCCAGCCAAGTACTTTACTCTGCGTATTTAATTTCATCACCACTGTTCTCAAAATGGTGAAGGAAAACATCGTGAGGAAACCGGCATGTCCCAGAACCAAAAAATCGGAGCTAGTGACATCCACCAACACGCACTGGGCCCGCGTGGTGGATTATGGCCCACTCCCTCTCACAGAGAGGAGGTCTGTGTCCCAGCAGTAGGAACAGTTTAAGCTGGATTATAAGTTTATCTTTACTACTTGTCGAATACCCATTTACTTTCAATTGTTTTCAAATGTTTTTCAAGTAATTTTCTTTTCTGTAAAACGACGTTTTCCATCGTAACCTAATAGAACTTTGTCTGTATATTAAAGATTAAAATATAACGGGATATCAAATCGACATAATATTATTATATCTATTTACTAATAGAAACAATAGAGCTGAATAGTTTATTTATTTGTTTGACTTGCTAATCTCTAGAACTACAAGTCGGATTTATGACATTCAATTGAATTTCAATGTTTAAAAAAGGTTTTTTATTCACTCTGCGACCCTTAGGAGCCTAGAAAAAAGAAAAAAAAAAAGCGAAAACGAAGTAATAGCGCAGGCGGGCGATGCGATGCGACGCGTTGGGTTGTCCCCCAACCCACCGCGTCGCATTTCTCACAAGAAATCTCACGCGCTCAGAAGGTACTCCATTGTAAAACAACTTCTATGATTCGATTACTTTAAAAGTGCTTCTAAACATTCTTAAATTGAGATGACGAAGAAGTAAATGCATAAATATCAAACTACGTATATAAAGTTTTTGAAACACCGCCAGCTTAGAGAAACGTCTGTTTGTTGCACAGATAGCGGATGATCGTCCTACACACTGATAACTGTGTACGTTAAACTGAATCGTGAGTTACGTTCCAGCACGTGTGATAGGAGCTTAGAGGAGTGCCACAGAGAAGATAGTATATAAAGTGCCCGTCGGGAAACGCTTTCTCTTTGTTATCTACGCTCGAAAAAAGCGAATAAATAAGAATTAAACTCAGTTAGAGGGTGAAGTCCGAAGTGTGAATTAAAATACCTCGGTGGATTGATTACTGCTATGATGAATACTTCGAATGCTGAATTGCTGATCAGAAATTCCATTATGCGATGACTTGCAATTTCAATTTTACACATCACATCTGCTATCTTTCTGATCCACAAACGAGATCTGGGTATAATTTTAGATTGAGTTCTCCATTTCCTTACTATTCTTTTTGTATGCATAAGCCGGGATTCGTGCCTACTGCAAGCGCTTGTATAGGACAAGCGCTCGTTCAGACATATTACATTCAGTCACTCTATTCCTGATCAATAATTTACTTTGAAAAGGATTTTGGCTCGAGTTCCGTACTCCGTACTACTTCGCAAGACTGTTGTTCTTGGAGTAATAAATGGGTTAATTTATTCCAAAGGAATTGTGCGGAAATTGACTTTACAGAATGAATGGCTACGTGCGAATTTTCGTCGAAACTCAAGTGCATTGTATTGCCCGGGTAATTCGTGTTGTGGGTAAAGTTGGATTGATTTATGATAGCAGAATATTGACAACGCCTGGCACAGTGCGACACTTTACAGTACCAACGCATTACCTAATGGCAGCGATTTATTACTCCACGTTATGAATGAGACTGCTGTACATCAATTTTGGTTTTTAATAAGCTCTTGTTTGGCAGGTACGAAGCATATTGAGAGTTATGTACACAGTGTGAATTATTGAAGTATGAAATACAGTAGATGTACGTATACACACAGTGAACTGTATACAAACTGTGCCGCGGTTTGCGCACAACCTTTGGCGAACTAAAATGGCTAAATTATATTCCGCAAAAACAAAAACTTCATAACAAGTTTTGTAGCTGCAGTCGGGGTAACCAAAATAAAAAAAGGGTGTTTTGTTTCCGAGCAGTGTATTTGCTCTTGTTCTTTTTGGCACATAGACAATGTGAGAACATGCGTCGTCAAAGGCTCAAGCGCCTTCATGCTTTTTATTTGAAATTAAGTTTAGTGTTTATTATTAGTTACTAGATTGAATTTCCTTCTGTGTACAACGTTTTGTAAAGTCTATGTATGTATGTTATTTTGCTTACACAAAAGCATTTTCTTTTGAGGGATACTTCAAAAGGTTCTAAGCCCTACCTACGCTGAAATCGTAAGCGACAGCCACTGAAGATCGAAAGGTGTGATCGAATAAAGAGCGTCTAGCAAGAATTCGCCCAGTTGATTCAACTTTATTATCTTCCTTTACATAGCTAAGGACACTTTAAAATGTTACAAATCTCTCCCTATCACATTTCGTTGGAGTGGATTCCTAGTCTATGTATATTAATAACAATATTTCGCACTGCTACTGCTATTTAATACGCCAACTTATTTACTGGGCGATACCAAACAAAGTCAAAGTCTCCATGTGTGAAACATAGGTGGGTGTAAAAACAGGCGTTGCAAATAAAATATGTATAGGTGCACCATGTTTTGCATTTTTATTTTTATATAATATACACAGTCCGGCCATAAATACTTTTACAACTAAAAATAAGAAAGATATTACATTTGAATTTGGAATCTGTCATTTTTATACGATTGTTCATTGGGTTTACTAATTTTGGCGCCAATACATTGTACAATATTTTGCGATATTAAAATGGAGTGGGGTGATAAAGAGAACCGAATCGCTGTGATTGCATTACACAAAGTCGGTATGGAGCCAAATGCAATTTTTAAAACTCTCCATACGCTTGGTATTAGTCAAATGTTTGTGTACCGGGCTATTAATAGGTACAATGAGACCTCCTCTGTTTGTGACAGAAAAATATCTGGCCGTCCAGGTAGTGTTCGTACGAAAAAGGTGGTCAAAGCAGTAAGGGAAAGAATTCGAAGAAATCCTGTCCGAAAGCAAAAGATTTTATCTCGGGAGATGAAGATAGCACCCAGAACCATGTCGCGTATTTTAAAAGATGACTTAGGACTTGTAGCCTATAAGAGACGCACTGGTCATTTTTTAACTGATAATTTAAAAAAGAATAGGGTGGTAAAATCGAAACAACTACTGAAGCGGTACGCAAAGGGAGGTCACAGAAAAATTTTGTTTACGGATGACAAAATCTTTACTTTTGAGCAACACTTTAACAAACAAAATGACCGTATTTATGGTCAAAGCTCTAAGGAAGCTTCCCAATTAGTCGACAGAGTGCAACGTGGGCATTATCCGACTTCAGTGATGGTTTGGTGGGGTGTTAGCTATGAAGGAGTGACTGAGCCATATTTTTGTGAATAAGGTATCAAAACATCGGCACAAGTGTATCAAGATACCATTCTTGATTTTAAATTGTTTTATATTTATGTATTAAACTAACACACTGTAAAAGTAATAAATATAATTTGCAATAAAAAAAAATTTTTCTTCGTGTCAATATTTATGGCAAGACTAGGTATAGGTCAACATTGATTGTCAGTGAAACGAAATGATTTTTTTTTAAATCTGTTCATATGATATATCCGAAACACATTTATACGTCATATTATAAAAAAATAAGCTAGACGGATGCGACATTTCCTATCTGATTACCCTTGAGAAGAAATGGCGCAATAAACTCAAGGGTCAGTCTCTTTTAAAAAACACAGGCATACTCTTGACATCTTACTCTTGGTTATCATTTGAGGACAATGTAGATTAGTGTCTGAAATGGTCTTTTGAGGAAAGAATCACGCAGATTTGAGTGGACTGGTCCAGTCAGTTCAACATTTGTCAGTAATCGTGTAGCTCAACTCAGAACTTGAGGAGCTTAACGTTGTATGACTAGTGATTGGATAACCCAGACTAATCACAAAGGTGAAGTGTTAGTCTAATCTTTTTCTTCTTCGTGTCGCTGGCATGACTGTTTTTTTAAATCTGGTCTTCCCAAAACTTTGCCACTTCCACGGCGTTGTCGATGGCAAAGGGAGGAGGTCACTTTGACTGCATGTTTTGTTAGTCTAAAGTCAAAGGTAGGGTTGCCAGGCCGCCAAACCTAAAAGCCGGACAGACCAGCCAGTTTGGCCGGACATTTGGGTAGAAAGGCCGGACACCCCACATTATTGAGGATTTTGTCTCAGTATTAATAGGTACGACAAAGGGGCTTGTGGCTAAGTAATAACCGCAGGAGGGGCTTGTGGCTAAGTAATAACCGCCGCACAGGTCGATCGATCAGGTTAAGCTACGCTTGCCGCGGTTGGTCCGTGGATGGGTGACCATCTTCACATATCAAGACCCCTCCGTGCCTTGGAAAGCACGTTAAGCCGTTGGTCCCGGCTGTCATTTGTGGATCTTTGACAGTCGTTACGGGTCGTCAGTAGCCCGAAAGTCTGACAAACAGTCTTACCAAGGAGTATCGTATTACCCAGTTACTGGGTTGTGGAGGTCAGATAGGCAGTCGCTCCATGTAAAATACTGGTATTCAGCTGCATTCGGTTAGACTGGAAGCCGACCCCAACATAGTTGGGAAAAGGCTAGGCTGGTAGGATGATGATTAATAGGTACGACAAAAAAATTGTATGTAAAATCGGCCACGCTCGGCGCTCGCTCGTTTGCGAAATGTAAAAAGCCTAACAAAAGCCGGACAAGCCGGACACCGTTTATTTTGACCGGACACGCAATCATAAAGCCTACCGCTAAGCCTACGCTAGTCAAAGGTATAGGTATGGTTATTCATCAAACTACCACGTTTGGTATCTATTTAGCAACGATCCCCTCGAAATGTTCCTGCTAATCCCTACATGTTTGCAAGTATTGAGTGGATTACCTAGAATCGGGGCATATGGTTGTATTTGAACAAAACCAATAGCCAATCAACGGCATACATTTTGCCCTACCTACAGCAACACAATTTAAAATTTTAACACTGCTCCGATTCCTATTATTTTGTGTTACATTTTACAGTCGCTACAGCCACAGTTTTCCAGAAAACAATCCAATTTCCCGGGATGAAAAGTCATAAGTAGGTATGGTTTTTTTCCTAGAAAACTATCTTTGTGTAGAATTTCATCAAAATCGAGTTTGTACTTTAGCCTTGTAAACGTGCCAAATCGACAGACATTTTCATATTTGCATTTGTATTGATAAGAATTCAACTTCCATATGTTTTTTTTTATCTTCTTTGATGAATTATTCTAACTACACTAATGTTTTGTAGCAAATGGAGGGATGGACAATGTATAGTGACGTCATCCTTCATATAATGACGTCACGAACATCGATAGCTGGAGGTGACGTTTTCTTTCATGCCCAGTCATACGAGGAAATGGATTTTGTAGATAATTCCTTTACTAAATGCTTTCCCGATTCGACATTAGTTGAAGTTATCGTGAAACTTAATGTTTCGATAATATTTAGGATATTTTAGTCATGCCGAGGGTGTTGGATTGTCTTCGCAGGATGACTGGTAGCAGCTGGATGAGAGTTGCCGAAAATCGAGTTGAATGACGTGCAATAAGAGAGGCCCATGTCCAGCAGTGGACTGCTACAGGCTGATGATGATGATAAGGGTGTTGGGATGTGATGAGTAGTTAGGTACTTATAATAAGACATTAATGTAGAACAATGAAGATATAATCTTCAGTATTTCACTATGTATTACATAAATGTGCGTACTTTAAAATACAGAGGCAGGTATTCGTACCTGCCTCTGTATTTTAAATATAGTTAGTATAGTTAGTATAGTTTTTTGTTTTTTAATTATATTTGTAGCCATTTGATGTCTTGACGAATCAAAGACATCAAATGGCTACAAATATAATTAATCCTGAATGGAACTGGACAGAATTTGGATTTAGACCCTTTAGAAAATGACTATTCAAATTAAATTAAAATATTTAAATCAGTGAACACTTCGAAACGTTCTGTAGATAGATATGAAACAAAAAATCTGCCTAACCTTTTCCCAACTATGTTAAGGTCGGCTTACAGTCTAACCGGATGCAGCTGAATACCAGTATTTAGTACGGGAATGGCCGGGAACACCTGGCCATTCCCGTCCGACACTGGTGGAGGCCTGGGTAATAGAGGCAAGAGTGCCCCCGCACCCGTTGCCTGCTGGCCTCCACCTGGGAGGAGTCGGAGATGACTGTCAAACTGACGTCTTTATCGTCCCCTCCTCCGCCTTCGGAGCGGCGCCGCGTGAGGATCGTTCTCCCGCGCGCGCTCCGCCGCCTCCTTCTGGGACATGACGTGTTTGCAAAAAGAGGCCACTGCTGCCCAGGACCTCTCATCCCCCAGCGTGGCGTTAACCAGACCGGGGAGTGAGAGGTCCGGTCCGACCACCGCAATGAGACTGCAGCGCGGCTCGGACCACGACGGGCACACCTCAAGGGTGTGCTGCGCCGAGTCCTCCGCCGAGCCACAGTCGTGGCACGGCAGCGTCTCCTCCCGTCCGATTCGGTGCAGGTACGATCCTAAACAACCGTATCCGGCCGGCCGGACGGCCTCTCGCTCTTCCGGGGCTGGGCGTTCTCCTCTCGCCCTCCGCCCCGCCGTCCATTCATGTACTCTGGCGAGCACCCACGCCTCGAGCTCCCAAGGAGGGGTTCAGGCCAGAGCACATGCTGCCGCAAAGCCCACGATGGGGTAGGCCCGCGCCACCCGCTGAGCTTTGGCTCTTTGGGGTGCCCGCAAGGCGGCGGCGTTCTCCCTCCTTTGGAGAGAGTCGTCCCAGATAGGGGCCCCGTAGAGGACCATACTCTTCAAGATGCCGGCGTAAAGTTGCCGGCATCATGCGCTGGGCCCCCCCAAGTTGGGAAGCAGCCACGAGAGCGCGCCTGCGGCCTTCAGCAGGCGCAACTACAGCCCGCTAAAATGCGGACCGAAGCGCCACCTGCTGTCGATTACAAGGCCCAGATATTTCATCTGGGCTTTGACCTCGATTCTGACGCCCTCCACGAAGATGTGGGCGTCAGGAAGCCTAGCTTAACCTGGTCGATCAACCCATGCGGCTGTTATAACTTAGCTACGTGCCCCTCTATACGATATTAAAACGAAATACTTACGTTATTGGAATTTTGGAAGGGTCAGACATAAAAAGGATTTTAATTCTCCCCTTTGTCTGGATCGACGACAGATTCGTCATGCAAAAACTTCAATATTTTATTATAATTCGTGCATTGTCCCGACACATTGCGACTTGTTTCAATGTCTTCTCATTGGATTTTTATTGAATAATTCAAAAATAGTGAGACATTTCTTTTTATTGTGAAAGTGATGTCTCGTTAGTGTAGTGTATGACACTCATGACACTTATGTCGCTAGACAACCGCTGAACTTACGGACAACGAAATGTAGCCGTTGTTTTTCAGTGCAATCTTTATTTTTTTTAAAGCAAAATCATGCATGTGTAAAGATGGACATCACAATATCATGCCTTGTTTCCCCAAAGGCATGATATTGTGTTTGGCAGAGGTGTACTTATAGAACATTTTACCAGTTATGTTCAAGCTCCATGTAATAGGGGCGAGCCTATTGCCATCAACCCGGCACGGATCCGGAACCGGGCACGAATCTAGACTCCGGGCTACTACTGAGAAATTCCAGATAGAATCCTACTATCCTTCCTACTTATACATATATAATAATGTATAAGTTGGGAGTATATATATATATATAATGTTATATTTATATTTTATTTTTTATTTTTATAATATTATAAATGCGAAAGTTTGTATGAATGGATGGGTGGATGGATGTTTGTTACTCTTTCACGCCAAAACTACTGAACGGATTTGGATGAAATTTGGAGAATATAGGTAATGTTACTTAGCGTCCTCATCACGTCTGTTTTTTATGGTGTAAGGTGGCCCATATGTAATAGGCCTTGGCCGTTTTATCCTTCCTACTAATATTACAAACGCGGAAGTTTGTGAGAATGTATGGATGGACGGATGTTTGTTACTCTTTCACGCAAAAACTACTGAACAGATTTGGATGACATTTGGCACACAGATAGTTTATAACCAGGATTAACACATAGGATTTTTTATCCCGATATTCCCACAGGACCGAAACTTATGCGGGTGAAACCGCGGGGCGCAGCTAGTAACCCAATAACACTTTGCCTGACCTGGGAATTCAACCTAGTACCTCACGTTCAAAGTGGACATCGTTAGTACAAAATCTTGCATTTTGGACAGTGAGGGGCGAGACGATTTTCCAGCCTAAAGTAGGTTTTTTATATTTTACAATAGGGTAGGAAAAGAACATCTGTATATTGTTAAAAAATTGGAAGGTTTTTAAAAACATACTCCGCAGTTAAATTCAACACAATGTAAACATAAAGGTAGGTAAGCCAAGACAAAATGAATCGGGTCATCCTGTGGAAATATGTTTGGATTCCAGAGACAAAGATGGAGGTTCTAGGAATTCAGACCGAGAGGCTGCATACAGTCGTTGACTAACTCCGTAATGAGAATATTAATAATGGCTCCAATATGAACATCATAACATCGAGAAAAAAATGTATAAAACGACAGAGTGTTTTCCGTTCTAAAATGTGAATTTAATCGAACCTTAAATTATTTACTTTTTATTAGCATTATGCGCTCCTAAAAATATTATTAAACACTCTAATATAATGAAACCCTTAAATGATGACCCTCAAATACTTTCTACTTTGGGGTCCTAAAAATACTAAATAGCCAAGTAACTGCAACCAACTTAGATGTAGCGCTCGCATTTCCCCTTTGAAAGTCACTTTTAATTACAATTTCAAAATACACTTTATAGTTATTGAAGTTCCAATGTGGAGTTCGACTGATTTGACCAGATAAAATAATATACTGCGGAATAAGGGACTTGCTTTGTTTTCACGATCCTCGTAAATTTAATAGCGTTCGAAGAGGATTGACGTCTCACAAACTGAAATCATAAACCAAGCTATAGATTTTAAGGGGTCTTGAGAAAGATAAGAATGGAAAGGTGAACCGTTCCATCAAACCTTAACGCATGCATTACTGTCTTCAAAGTTTGAAAACAAAATCGAGCGGTTGCACGTCCTGTGTCCTTAGGTACTTACGCATTATCTGTTCTAAAACTGTTTACTCAGAAAAAGTAATTCAAACAAACTAAAGTTCGCTCCGGTCGAGTATTAGACAATATTTGTTCTATTTAGATCGATAGCGACGCTTCAAGATGTCTAAAGTTTGCCGAACTACAACGCGAAAGGATCAAACCCTGCAATTACGTCACTGAACGAATTTCGTTTTACAGCTGTGGAATTAAGCGTATATATATCTGTGAGAAAAGAGATTCTATTCTAGAGAAAAGTCTGTTTTGAAGATTCGCAGCATTGTCTAGACAAAAACATCATGACAATCCAGAAGAACATATCACGTTTATGACGACATACATGTATAGATAACCCTTTTTAGTACAATTTTACTCCACCTGACATCCTTTATAAAAATTGCGATGAAACTAGTAAGTAAAATCGAAAAGTTTACAACAAAACTTTTGAACTATATTAAAACTGTCTTCAAACTATGACAGTTACAGTCCACAGTCAAATCGTGGACCTTTCTTGGCACTATCAAGCTAAACGATAAAATACAGTAACAAAATGCTCTTCGAGTTTACAAGAAGTGAATAAACAATTCTTTAGAAGAAGTGAATACTTCATTCCAAGGCGAGACCGCAAAACCTTAATTACTTTGAGTACAACCTCATTTTCTAAAGAAAGCTCGAGATTTCTAGGTACTATTAATTAGTTAAACACCTTCGCAGATGCAACGGTTCTCATTTCCACTTAGCATTGAGTTTCTATGCGACTGTCCGTCTTCATTCAGGGCCGTTTATTCCCGGATCCATTCTTATGCATAAACGCAATGCATTTCATTAGTTCTGCTCTTGTATTTCAAACCGCCCTCTCCTTAAGTATAAGAAGCAACAAGTTTTAGCATTATTTCTATTCACAGAATTACGATAATTCTTGATTGCTTTTTAATGAATTACCATCTATATCTGTACCTACATATTATAAATTAAAGTCACTAAGTATATAACGGATTTTGATGCGGTTTTCATCATCATTTAAAGAATTTATTCCGGAAGGTTTAAGTGTATAATTAAATAATAATATATAATGTAATAATATAAAATATTAATTTTGAATAAATAAATAAAAATAATAAAATTTCGATGTTTTATCAACTCCTAAAAACCGTGCGAACCAGGGGCGGGTCGCTAGTCAGTTATAAGTTACACAAAACCTTATGAATCACTTTTCAAGAGCCAGCCACATCAAATACCATAATTCGCTGAAACATCCATAAATAAATTTACATAAACAGCTTAGGTGATTTATTTGTTGATCGGTGGGACCTCAGTGAAGGTCAAAGACTTTATTTATGACCAATTTATTTATATCTATCGTAGACTAGGATTTGCATGATCGTATAGTAAAGTGGATTATCCCTCATGATGCACTATTGATATTTGCAAGCTCCTCGTAAAGTTTATGCCTTCATCGAAAATCACGTCTCGGAACGCATCATCATATTCATGGCATGTCTACCAACTGCAGGAGAACAATATAAGAGCAATAAAACAACAGCTGCGATATTAAAAATGATTTTATTTTTATACTTTCTGGCTGAAGAGGCTGCGAAAGTCTGGTGCAATAAAATTAAACTGTGAGTGATAAACTACTTTGTCTGAAGGTTACGACTTTGATAGTTTATCAAGTTAGTGTTTGGCCCAAAGCGGCCATCTTTTGGTCTCTCATTGTCATGTTACTTTACACGTGCTTTGGGAATCCTGAAGCTACTTTTAACCGACTTCAGAATAGGAGGCGGTTGTAGGTTCGTCTGTAAGTATTTTTTTTTATGTATGTTCATCGCTTGTGGATTGATTTTGAAAATTCTTCGTTAATTTTATAGAGGAAGCTCGCGCGGTGTCCTATATAAATTTTATGAACTTTGTTTGGATCGTTTTTGAATTAGCTCCAAAACGTACCCACATAATCCACTTGGTGTACATATGTTGATGATGTTATAGAACTCCCTGTCTGAATTGGTGAGGGGTAGCTTAGGCTCGGTTATCACACCCAAAAAGTGAAAAAAAAAATATTTTATACAAAAAAAAAAAGAAACGAAAACACAGAATTAAAGACCGACATCCAAAGTTTTTTTTTGGAAGTCGGTTGTTCTTTAAAGTTTTACTTTATTCACACTATAGTGGACATTTGTTCATATTCCATCACATTTTTTTAGAGCTATTTATATTGTTGTCATATACACTGGCTTGCAGAATTATTACGTAAAGTTTAATTAATACTACAGCAGTTTGAAATAAAGTGTCGTAGAGTGGTCCGTAGTGGGTTGTGAGCGACTCGAGCACGCGAGCCCTGTTCGCCATATTAAATCCACTTACTGTCAGAGCAAGCGGTCGCACTGTCCCCAGGAATGGAGAACATAGGTAATGTTACTTAGCGTCTTCATCACGTCTGTTTTTTATGGTGTAAGGTGGCCCATATATGTAATAGGCCTTGGCCGTTTTATCCTTCCTACTAATATTACAAACGCGAAAGTTTGTGAGGATGGATGGATGACATTTGGCACACATGTACATAGTTTAAAACCTGGATTAACACATACTATTCTTTTCATCCGAACGTATGTTCCCGTGGGATAATTTCCGAACTCCACGCGAGTGAATCCGCTGGTAAAAGCTACTTTTAAATAAATAAATGTTCGGGTACATTCAATTCCCTCGTACTGCCTGTGTCCCAGCAGTGGCAACATTATATGCTGATTATGTTGTTATTTTGTGTACATTCAATTCCTCAGTAATTGTCGAAAATCAAAGCCGATCCGAAGCAATAACTACACGTTTTAGGCTTTCATTCAGCTCGTACCGATCGGCAAACATCTTTCGGCATCCACCTTTGCTAAATCACGTTCAGGTCAGATTTACAAAATTTGAGCTAAGCCGACCGACTATTCCCTATTATTTTCGTTTTTGCCGCCAAGCTAGACCGAACCATGCCGAGTCGAATAAGTGAATAGCACTCCTTAAACAATGACTTACATAGGTCATGGGTTTTCATAGGTTTATCATACAATTTGGTAATGGGCGGCAGACTCCTGTGTGCTAATAACAATTAAAAGTAGTCGGTAGAACAAGAGCGAAAAGTAGGGGTAGTACAGTGTGGTGTCATTCATTCTTTTGACTCATCAACAAGTAACAATTTAGTGCTAATTTGAATTTGATGATTCACGTTAGTTTCAGTTTGTGCGCATGTTTCAGTAGCTGTTTCTGAGTCATTATTATAATTAAATTAACAGACATTTTGGACCGACATTCTCATATAATTAACATCAAACTTCACTCACAGGTAAGTTAGTTTAATTTGTAATTGACTTTTCCTGTTGACAGCGATGCGGAGGAATTTCTTGATGCCTTTTGATTATTTCCCCTCCTTTTTATAAACTTGTACATATAATAATTATTATTTTAAAATTATCTGGCGTTGGAAAATCAGCCTCAAGGGCTGTTTTTTAAATCGACAACTATTTTTTATTGGTGTAATAAAATTTACGTCTGACAGATTTTGTATGGAAGAACTGCCAAATATTCAAAATTATTTATCCGATAAAATTATCTGGCGTTGAAAAAATCAGCCCTAAATAAATAACTGTTTATTCATAATTTTATGGTAATTAATCAAATTCTTAGCCTAGTAGTTCCTAACTAGAAGTTTAGGAGCTTTTATCATTAACCTTATCTTCAACCTACTTTTTCTTACAGGAAAAGAAAAAAAAATACGAAATTAGTTTTAAGGTGAATCAGTGTCAGAAGCACCCTTGCAGACTACAATCAGACCTGCTATTCACGACTGCTGAATATACGGCCTTAGACGGTCAAAGCCATAATCACAATCAGCTTGGCAAACTAACTGAATCATAGTTTGATGTTATCAGCAGAAACGAGGATGCTACAGCGGGGTAATTGCGTAACACACTAACAGGAGCAATGACTTTCATCAGACAGACACTTCAACAATTTTCATTGCGTTATTTACGTTGTTGAGCAGACAAATATCTCGAACATATGAAGCAATGGATTAGCAATATCCCTCAAAATGATTCAGATTATGATTACAGGTATATTACGCAGTAAAGTGCAGTATTTTATCGTCAATAAGCCTCTGCTGCTTCCCAAAAGGTGGACCGATGACCTTGTGAGGGCCGCAGGAATCCGCTTTATGCGAGAAGTACAGAGCCTGCCGAACTGGCAGAGATTGGGGTAGGCCTTTGTCCAGCAGTGGATGTATTTTGGCTGAAATGATGGTGATGTGAAATGTCTGCTGCTGGATTTAGGTTAGCCGATCAATAGTTGCCACATTGACAGATTCTGCGCTGCCTTCCAATCTTATTATGTTTTTTCTGATGTATGCAAAAAAGGGGGAGTTCTTGCTTGCTAAACTAAAAGTCCGTAAGTCCCATTTTGTTGTCTGCAGCAGAAATAACTTAATTACGAAAGGTACCAATAGATGACCCGCTTACTGGTAACGTGCTGTCGCGGGTACCCAGTGTTGCCTTAATGACGTCATTCCGACAACTTGCCCTCTTATGTTTTAGTACTTTTTACTATGTTGAAGATACTAATCGTTTAGAGCAAGTTTATATGTAAATATTTTGAATGTAGAGCAGTTTCTGTTTTATATACTGAATGGTCGCACTTGGAGTTATTAATGAGATGAGGATTTAGGTCTACCGCTTGCAGTGTACGGTTTTTGTGACTATATTATTATGTAGTATCAAGGGCTAAATAATAACAGCCGTACAGGTTTATCGATCAGGTTAAGCTACGCTTGCCGCGGTTGGTCTGTGGATGGGTGACCATCTTTACATATCGAGACCCCTCCGTGCTGGTCCCGGCTGTCATTCGTGGATCTTTGACAGTCGTTACGGGTAGTCAGAAGCCCGAAAGTCTGACAACCAGTCTTACCAAGGGGTATCGTATTACCCAGTAACTGGGTTGTGGAGGTCAGATAAGCAGTCGCTCCGTGTAAAATACCGGTATTCAGCTGCATCCGGGTAGACTGGAAGCCGACCCCAACATAGTTGGGAAAAGGCTAGGCAGATGATGAGAACAGAGAGGACGCTTGCTCATAAGTGGATTCATGAAGTCGAACGTTGAACGTTGCCCCACCCTAGGAATTACTCCTGTATTGTGGGTGCGTTTACAAACATTTAAACTCACATACACAAACACCAGACCCGGAACAACTACCTGTAGGCAATACAAATATTTGTTCCGTGCGGGAATCGAACTCGCGACACGCAGCGCAGCAGTCGATCGCTCAGCCACTGCGCCAACCGTGTCGTCAAATTTTTATGTATAACAGCCCTGACTTACGAGTTGTAGGTCTTGCGTTCGAACCCAAGCAGGCGCTTAACTTTGTGTAAATTATTTCATCACCACTGTTTTCAAAACGGCAAAGGAAAACATCGTGAGGAAACTGGCATGTCCTAGAACCAAAAATTCGATGACATGTGTCATCTACCAACCCACACTGGGCGCACGTGGCAGATTACAGCCAACGCTCTCTCAAAGAGAGGAGGCCTGTCTCCCAACAGGGGGATCAGTATACTGATTATGCTATTGTATGTATAAAAACAAGCAGTGAATGTTATGTACAGACGCCAGCAGGTTAAGCTACCCGAAACTGTCAAATTTTCCCAATCAACCTTGAACCTTAATGCTTTAGCGATAAAGTTGAAAATCTATTAAATAAATTTGACAGATTGTGGTAGCTTGATGTGCTGGCGTCTGTACGTCTTAGAAACATAAATTACCTAATTTCACAAATAAGAACATTGCAGGAAATTACATTTCTAACCTCCATTAGCCAATTCGACGGCCCTAAAAGGTGCGCAAGGTACATTTCGTAGTATTTAACCCCGTAGCCCTGCTGTCTAGCGTTATCCCACTAATGGTAGTATAAATAGTGGAGTCGAGTATTGAATTATGGCGCTACTCAGCCACGTAAGTACTTGTACCGATTAGCGGTAAGTGGCCGTTTGTTACTCTTGTGTTATCTGACGTTTCATATTTTTTTGCTATACGTATGGTGACAGATGTAAAATATGTAAGCAGTTTGGTTTTTGGCAGGAATTGGCTATACATTTCCAGTATAAGCTGACTTCTCATTGTAAGAAAAGCCTATACAATGCGGGGTCAGCTAAAACTGGAAATGAATAGCTTGATGTGTCGTCGTGTTTACAGCTGAACGAAGGTTCAGAATTATGTACTGAATCTATAGTAACAGGTTACGCGTCGATGTCTCTGCCACCCTTATAGAGACACATCATTAGGCGGGAGGAAACGCCGTGTGGTGTCACCATTGCCAGGATCGCCCAGAGGACACGGTGGAGCACACGGTGGAGGTCTGCCCCGCTTGGGCGGAGCACCGCCGTGTCCTCGTAGAGGCGATCGGCAGCGGCGGCGGCCTCTCGCGCCCGGCCCTGTTGCAAGCCATGGTCCGGGGCGAGAGGGAGTGGGAGGCAGTCGCCTCCTTCTGCGAAGCAGTCATGCTAGCGAAGGAGGTGGCGGGACGGATGAGGGAGAGAGCCTCCCAGTCCCAGCCGCCGCTGGAGACGCTCCGGGCGTCGGGAACCGCGTGACGACTCCCGGCCACCGAAGGCGCGGGCCTGCGGGCGGAGAGCAATGGGTAGCTCACCGTCCGACCAGGACCAGGCCCGTGCCGGACGGCGCGTAAGTGTTCCACGCGCGCCTCAAAGAGTTGTCAGCATAATTTGAGGGGCCCCTTAGGGCCGAAGCCTGCCGGGTCTGCGGGATTGTCCGAAAGGGTTACTGCTACCCTGGAACATAAAGGGCAAAGTAAGGAACATGGGCGTTAGTCAGTAAGAGTCTGACACTCCCTTCCGCTCCACCCAGAGCAGGAGGGGTCATTTGATGATTTCCCATCCGGAAAAAAAAACCCTTATAGAGAAGGCACGAGCAATGTCCAAGATAAACTTAGTAAGTACATATTGAAAAAGGCCCAATGGTAGGTACTTGCCCGGAATTGAAACCACAACCTCGTGCATGAGGGGTGCGGCCATGACGACACTATGGATATGACAAATTAATTAAATTGGCAGCAGTAATACTCCTCTGTGATTACAACACTTAGATAAGCGTGGTGACGTTGGCAACATGTACTTAGCTTCAGGGGTAACACACCTTTTACTGTCTTTGTACGTAGACTTTACAGGCTTCAGCGATTAGACAAATGATTTATATTCATTAAAGTTAAAAATAAAAGTCATTATGTTGCGAACATAAAGCACCTGGGCTCTTGGCTGGTAACAGAAACGATTTTGTCTCCATTAAAGCTTTTCAATTTTATTTTCTTCCGGCTAAATGGCTACGTTATTATGTTTTGGCGTAGGCATGCCAATGAATAATAATTAGGTATAATTATACTGGCCTGTTCGACCGACTACTCATTTTGTTAGCATCAAATTTATTTTCTTTTACAAAGAATTTTTAAGCGGAAATAGACACTCTATCTTTCTTATGAAAATCTAGATATACTAATACTAATAATAAAAAGTTTGTTTGTTTGAACGCGCTTATTTCTGGAACTAGCAGTCATCATCATCCTTTCAGCCGAAAGATGTCCACTGCTGGATATAGGCCTCCCCCAAGCACCTCCACTTCGACCAGTTCCATGCTTCTCGCATCCAACGGGTTCCTGCCGCTTTAACAAGGTCGTCGGTCCACGTTGTGGGAGGCCATCCAACGCTACGTCTTCCGGTACGCGGTCGCCACTTCAGAACCTCTCGGCCCCATCGGTCATCTGTTCAGAAATACCAGTCGGATTTGAATAAATCTTTTTGCAGTTGATAGCTCAATTCTTGAGGAAGGTAATAGCTTATTTAACTTTACGCTAGACTCTTAGGAGCTGAACAAAAATAAAAATGTAAGAAAGAACGCTAAGCAAAAACGGAGTAACGATGCAATGCGACGACCACCCCGTCGTCGTCGTCGGGGTGACAAGAAATTTCACGCAAGCGAAGTCGCGGGTAAAAGCTAGTATTTCATAAAATAACTTCTTAACCTTGTTTTAATGAAAAAATCCAAGAAGGTAGGCACCCTTCGTTGTTACAGCATTGATAAATTAAAAAGTTCATAGTCGTAGTACAACTCCTAAGAATACTTATGTATTATACTCCTAAAGGTAAAATAATTTCCTGCCAAGAATTTAGTTTCGTAATATTATTTTAATTTAGCTTTTACTTTTAATTATGTATGTAAGTACCTACTTACAAACACGGTCCTAATTCCAAAGCAGAATATAAAGTAGATAATATTTACTCAGATAGAAATTAACGTTGTGAAAACATATTAAAACCTCCACGCTTTTAAGTGGGATCGTATCTCGAGAAATTCAATTGAACGGTTCCAAGCAAGACACTCAGTGGTCCTACGTGCGGAGAAATTCTTGCAATTTTATGTTTTCTGAAACTTTGATGTTTACATTTAAAGGAAAACTATTTTAAATTTTAGCATAAGCATAGCATAAACAGCCTATAATGGTCCCACTGTTGGAACACAGGCCTCCTATATGTGAGAGGGAATGGGCCATAATTCACCACGCGAGCCCAGTGCGGGTTGGTATCTTCGAATTTTTGGTTTTTGGACATGCCGGTTTCCTCACAATGTTTTCCTTTACCGTTTTAAGAGCAGTTGTGATGAAATTAAATACGCAAAGTAAAGTGCCTGCCTGGGTACGAACTCACGACCGGTCGGAACTCGTAGTTTGGGGCCGATATCACTTGGCCACCACTGCTCACCTTTAAATGTAGGTGGATCCATTTGTGAATCTTGCTTGCAGATAAAATTATTTATTTTATTTTTATTTGGTACAAGCAGCGTCTCGCGGTTTCACTCGCATAAGTTACGATCCCGTGGGAATATCGGGATAAGTAGTATCCTATGTGTTAATCCTGGTTATAAACAATGTGTGTGCCAAATCCGTTCAGCAGGTTTTGCGTGAAAGAGTAACAAACATCCATCCATTTATACAAACCCGTTTCCCGTTTATAATATTAGTAGTATAATTCCTACATAAGTTACTACAAGTGTTAAGGTACAGACGCCAGCAGGTCAAGCTACCCGAAACTGTCAAATTTTCCCAATCAGCCTTGAACCTTAATGCTTTAGCGATAAAGTTGAAAATCTATTAAAGAAATTTGACAGATTGTAGTAACTTGATGTGCTGGCGTCCGTACCTGATAAACAATCTTCTTATTGGCTTCTATCTCGTTTCTTGTCCATTTTATGCTGAGTCTCCTCTGACCTCTCCGCTGAGGGATCCTCCACTGGTTGCCAGACACCTCAGTGGTTAGTTTTCCTCATTCAGTTTTTGCCTATTATTTTCCGAATGTAGATAAGTATGAGTCTTTCGATTCATCGTTTTGGTCCGTGGTGTCCATTTATCCTAATGCTATTTACTATCTGCCATTGGATTGGCATTGTCCAAATGATTTTGGGCTAAACGACGTAACTTGCTACTATATATTTCACAAATTGCCACTCCATTCTACGTTTATCGACTGTTTCCCTTACACACAAACGCAAGTCACTTGAAAATAAAAAAAAATCTTTCATGGTTTTGTATCAACAAATTGATTTCATCTAAAAATACAAGACAGCACTTGAATAATAATAACAAAATATAAGTTAAGACGCGAATGTCCAAATACTTTCGGTCTGCCTATCTTGTTTACACATCAAATTGGGCGTCTGTATCCAAGGTATTGCTTTCTGATTTCCTTTATAATATTTTTCTGCGAAGTGGCGAATTTAATATCTAACTATATCTATAATAATAATACTGAAGAGTTTGTATGTTTATTGTTTGAACGCGTTAATTTCTGGAACTACCAGTCGGTTTTATAAAATTATTTTTGCATCTGATTTGTTATTTCCTCAAGAATTGGGCTATTAAATTGGGCTATTTAACATTACACTAGGACCCTAAGAAACCGAGCAAAAAGAAAAATAAATCAGAAAGAACGAAGTAAATAACAGCACAGGCAGGCGATGCGATGCGATGGGGTGGACCGGGAACAAGATATTTCACGCGGACGAAGTCAGTCAGAAGCTAGTATAAAATAAACAAGTTTAAAAGGTGTGCTGCAGTCGTTACTAAAGTTCATACCAAGTTTTAATTTACTCAGCTGATATGCATAGATGAATGAGCTGGAGTTTAAATAACTTAATTGCAGAGTATGAAAACATTAAACGAACAATTTTGCAGTTTAAACAGCTTCAACCGTTTGTACAAAATTAGTTACAGTTGTTTATTGCAATATTCAGATTGTACACTCAGTGGCAGTAAATGTAGCCCAAAACATAAACATGAATTTGCTTTGTGACCAAACTAAACCAATGCTGTGGATTTTTTTTTATGAGAATAGGTGCCATGGTGTTCAACCAAATTTTTAAAAGGAGAAGGTTTTGCATACTTCAGGTTTTTTAACAGACTTCAAAAAAAAGGAGAAAGTTCTGATTCGGTTGTACTTTTTTGTTTGTTACCTCTGAACCCCGTCATTTATAAACTGATTTGAAAAATTGTTCTTTTCTCCTACTTATAATCCTACTATAGTTATACATATAAATCCATAAAAAAACACCTACTTCTTATCCAACAAATAATAAACTACTAGACACGTGATATTCTCATTAAAAATATTACGGAATACGTTTAGCTTGTTCATAAATTCACGTGCAGAGTTTGGGCCACATTGACTGCCGCTGAGTGTATTTAGCAATAGCAACTCATAAACAGAAGTTTGGAAATCACGCTCGTAAACGTTTTATTGGTTTTCATCGATCGCGCCATTGTAAATTTCCATTTGGTGTTTGTTTAGGATCAATCCACGCGAAAGACTTTTCGTAGCGTGCGACGAAATTAGCTAGTAATTGAATAAACCAGTGTTTATTTAGGTTTTTACAATCGTGATAATGCATATCTACGGCTGCATTTAATTGGATTTGTCTTTACATACATATATATTTATGCCTTTTTCACCAGTTACTGTCAATAGATTTTAGAATAGTTTGTTTAGGTATTTTCTACTTTTTGCCCAATCTACACTCTATAAAAATGAATAAAGTTTAAGTGTTTTAATGTCAAGAAAACGGCTTGTTACTAAATAAAAGTATAGTTGCGTGTACTTATAACAAAAAAAAAATTTGTCTGTCTGTGAAACGGCTGGACCGTTTTTACGTGATTTTTACAGGCAGATAACTGACGTTATAAGGATTAATATAGACTACTGTTATTTTTGTAAAAGAACTTTTAAAGAGACACGTTATTGTTTTCCGACATCCACGCCAACGAGGTCGCGGGCACAGCTAGTTGCTGATCATTTACTTTGCAAAAAAACATGGTTTCTCATACTCTCCCTGTAATTTCAAACTAAAGAAAATCGCATTTTCTGAGCCTGCGACTTTTTTTCATTACAAAAGCAAGTTTGTCTTATTCCTATAGCGCATATTGCACGTCTGTGATTCAATGGTCGGCACTCTGGTGCATACCAACTAATTTGCACGAGATGTGGAACAATTGGATTCGGAGTTCTGTTAACTGGGACCAGTGCGCGTTTTTCCTTAAAGACGTATTATGGCGACCCAGTTTCCACTAAGTGCAAACCTTTTACACGTAGAGCTTACCTGTCAGAAGTTCGATGAAACGTTTATAGTGGCTAAAGATAACTTTGCTGTTTGACGATACAATATTTTTGTAAAATATTTTTTTTAATATCAGTTTTGCTTTTGAAAATATCATACTTACTGCTTTACAACAAACATGATGACATCATTAACAATAATGTAGGTACCTAAATATCACAATAAAGAAGACCTGCTTCCTTTTTATGATTTCTCACAAATAAAAAAGCGTCAGACCCAAAAAAAAAAAAAACACTCTATACATCATCATTTTTTTTTATTTAGCCTGCACTGTCCAACTGCTGAGCAAAGGCCTCCCCAAATCCTTCCATGCATCTTTTCTACCGCCACCTCGATCCAACCCTTGCGGTAAGTGCATTTTATGATCTGAAAAATAAATAAATGATTGAATAATAAAGGTTTCCTTTATAAAATCTGAGTGGAAAATTGAAGAAGAATGAACTTATTGCCAAGCCAATTACGGGAGTAAGGAAACGCCCTATTTAATATTTCTAACAATAGTACGAATAATCCGCGATGTTAAGTCGATATTGATTATAAATTCCCTTTGTCCGCTTTAGTGAATTGCTCTTCATCTGAAGAGTATGGTCGAAAATTGTTCAAACGATGAGAGCTATCTAGCTGATTAGTTATTTTCATTATGGCTCCTGTCGTTTCGCGATTATACAGGTTAATGTATTACCACACGAAATCTCGATGAATCGTGCTAAATAGTATAATTAGGGATTGGGATTTTAATATGAGATTGCTCTATCAAATCGGGGTGCGACAACACATAGGTAATTAGAAATTTCTTAAGAAATAAGCAGTACCTTTGTACTCAATACTAAAATGTCGTATCTGTATCCATTTTACTGTGTGTACACGTTTTTTTTAAATAAAAAACGTTGCCCCACACTAGGAATTACTCTCCTGTATCGTGGGTGCGTTCACAAATATTTAAACTCACATACACAAACAGCCAGACCCGGAACAACTACCTGTAGGCAATACAAATATTTGTTCCGTGCGGGAATCGAACTCGCGTCACGCAGCGCAGCAGTTGATCGTTCAGCCACTACGCCAATCGTGTCGTCTATTAAATATATAAATATAAATAATAAAATAAATAGGTCACCAATTCATTATATTCGTCCCTATGAGATAAGGAGTGAAAGTTTTCTTTACTTAGCATTTGACTAATTAGGCTCTTTCTAGTAACAGCTAGAGCACGGAAAATTCCCACAAGTCACTATTCAGTATTCAATCACATTCAGGCCAAGCACACCTTGTGGCATACATACATATTTGTATTGTTCACAATCTTTTTTATTCCTTACTTCTGAAAAAAAAAAAAACAGATTGGAAACTTCGCATTACACCGCCAAAAGTTAGAAGAAAAAAGCAATAGTTTTCGTTCGTAAATCGGTTTTCGCGACATTGCTCCAGACCGAGACAGACGGCATCGAGATAAAGTATGTCGCTTTGTGGAAAACCCGTCCTAAATATAGGCGCGGGATTATTTCTGAAGCGGCGTGTCGCGCGCGCCGCCGTGTGCCCGTCCAATACCAACCTAAACAGATTACCGACACACCGCCCAAACTTTGAACGTTTATTACGACAATGTTTTAAAACACTGATTAACTGTAAACTTTAACGCAATTACAGTGCTAAGACGTAAAATTTAAACTCATTTACTTTTATAGACTGTAAAGTTCATGTGAACGCGGAAATGTGAGACGTTGTCAGTGTTGTGTTATGATTTTTCGTGATTGTGTTTATTTTAATATGATGTGGTTGTGACATATTTATTTTTTAGAAATATGTTTGTGTTAGTGCCGTTTGTCTTGGTTTTGTTATCACGATGTGTTTTTGCACAGGAAGAGAAAGAAGGACCTATTATCGGTTAGTTTGAAAGGGTTGTGGACATAACCTATTGAATTAGCTAGGTTGAAGTTGCGTCAGTTTGAAAACTCTCTAGTAATTTCCATGCGTTTCCACTCAAATGACATGACTCGTTGCACATAGCTGACAACATACCCAGAGAGTATATAAACAAAGATTACACGTAGTACCTACCTACCCTACATAATAAAGACTCGACAGGTTTCGTTCAAAATAAAAGTTAAATATTGAAATGTAGGTAATTCCTATGTTTCAGGAGGAATATTTTACAAAGACTCCGATGACATGAAAGTGGCGCTGGATGTGAGCGCGAAAAGTTTTAATTTCAGGACTTCCATAAAGGAAGTATCTGTAAGAGGAGAAGTTCTGGAAATAAGTAAATATGTATGCGAACTGGCAGAGGTATGTACAGACTACAAAGTATTGATTATTGACGTAAAAATGTATAGTAATAGGTACCTATAGCTCTTTGTTGATACACTTATAGGCAATGGCGCCGATTCCCTTGTTCACAAACATAACTAAAAAGTTCAGTGCATCTTTTTCCTTCTATTTCATTAAGAAAAGGACAAAAGATAAATATTAGTTTATTCCTGTCAAATTAAGACACCCCATAGACAAGTTTAGACGTGATTAAAAAATTGGCTACTAAAAATATGTCAATTTACATACGCCAGGCGCTGACTAGTTTGACAGGACTAAACTAATGTTTATCTTCTGTCCTTTTCTAAATGAAATAGAAAGATAAGGATGCACTAAACTTAAATTTAGTTTAATTTGTGAACAAGGGAATCTGCGCCAATATCGAACTCAATAGACGTGGACCAATATAAAATAGAAGAGGTTATATTAGTCACTTTATTACTATAGACACTAATAAAAGCAGTTACCTACCTAAATGAAACTCGAAATGAGTCCAAAAGCAAAGAAGAATTAATTGCTATTAAAATTCATTGAACTTACTTCATCTGCTCATTCAATTTGAATTTACTCGCGTGGAAGAGTAATGTGATCCTGCGATTGATATGGCTTTCTTTTTTAAATTTTCTATCTTTTCAGTTTTGTTCATTGATCTGACTGTAAAACGCAACTTTTTTATGACTTTATCCAATTGTTCTTTTCTTTTTCATTGCCCACCTATTTTACATGGTTTGGTATGATTCGGGTTCAGAACGCCAAACTTTCTTTGTGTTCGTCTTAGATTCAAATTGAATTTCGTCTTTTGGTGAAAAATGAATGTTACAGTTTTACGATCTCTAAGTTTCTTTGGAGTAATTTTGTTTTATTTAAAACAATTGAGTATATTACGCAGTATAAGTAGATTTATCAATTCCACTTTAGTCAACTGTGTTTAAAAGTACACAAATTAAAAAAATCAATACTCTTACAATGCATTCAAAACTCAACTTAGCCAGCACATAATTGCGGATCGATCACTTCTGGAGAAATGAATGCATTGGATGGGTACTATTAAATTGTAATACTGATGACGAACTTATTGTAATCCTTATTTTTAGTAGTGTTCTCAAGTAAGTGACTTATGTCTTTATTGGGAATAAAGTTTCTTTAAACCGAAATTAAAATATTTTATTTTACATAAACCTACATGGGTATTTATAAAACGTCAGAAGCCAGCTGCACAGTTTCAATTTGTCGATTCCTATAGAGAAGACCCGGCAAGAAACTCCACGGTTACTCTTTTTTTTTTCGTTAGCCTATTTTGTGTCCCACTGCTGGGCAAGGGCCTCCCCTTTTTCCTTCCAAACCTGCTTATCTTGAGCGATCTCTGGCCATGTTGGCCCTGCAACGTCGTTAGATCGTCACAGCACCTTCGCCGTGGTCTACGTCGACGGTACTCTTACTCTTTTAAAAATGTAAAGTTAGATTAACATAAATCACAATGACACAAGTCTATATGATAGGTTTACCTACATGAATACCTTATAAGAAAACAGCCGATCGATTCTGTAAAAATCTCACCCTGAAAAGTTAGGTGAAGTAAGCTTAGAGTGAGCTGTCAATAGTGTCAATCCCTAGCATTAGTTGAAATGACAACTCATTACACGCTCACTTCACCTAAGTTTTCACGGTGAGATGGTTACAGAATCGCACTGCAGAAGTCCCTGTGAACTCATGGTTTATTTCCTGATTGGAAGCGAATACTCACAGAAATAGGATTATAACGGCACCCTTAGGCTATGATTATATTAGCAGGGAAGAAAAAACTGGAGAAGAAAAGTTTTTTGTCTGTTTCGTTTTGGTTAATACAAGCTGTGATGGGTACGGTTTGATAGAATTATACACTCGAATACTTGTACAAATCAGTTTATTGGTACTCGACACAGTAAAATAGTCATATTGTAACTCAAGAACACGTTCAACGTCTCTAGCTGAGAATGCTAGACCGCCTTTCCCGCCCTTTTTCTTTAAAAGTCATCTATGGGTTGCCACAACTCAAAAGCATAAAGTATCTAAAAATGATAATGTCATGCCACCCATTAATAATATTAGTTAAATAGTCTATGATTGTGTATGCTAACAGATTCAACTGTATTTTGCAGTTTATACGTAGAAACTTATTTTGGTTAGCCTTTGTAGATCAAATTAATTTCTCAAATCGCTACCAAATCTCCACCCAGTCTCATTGCAGAATTTCTTCCAAATTCTTCTTAAAATTGATACAAATTCTCTATCTAAATTCCAGGAAGGCGTGATCGGCATCATAGATGGGACAGGCGGGCGAGCTAGCGAGAACATCCAGGCACTATGTGACATGCTAGAACTGCCCCATGTCAGTATACAGCACAACGACCTCTGTAATGACGAATGGTCCGTCCTGAACATGTATCCCAGCCCTTCTGCTTATAATATGGTAAGGTTTTAGGTTAGGTTTTGGTATTTATTTGAAATATCTTAATAATATTTCCAAATGTCTTATTCGCGTTCAGAAGTACCTCAAAAAAGTTTCGTCTTATTTAAAAAATGTCGGTTCAGTAATTTTACAACCGTACCTTCACAAGACAAAAACAATTTTAGGATATTACAAAAGTTGGATATAATTTTTTATGATTTTTTATTCTACCTTTTTCCTGGTATGCTAACTGGCCATTCGAGCTTCAAAAAATACGAGATGCCATTAAGTTATTTTTATATTTTTCTTTAATAGCTTTTTGTTTTATTTTAGTGACAAAGTTGCCTGTATTTTAAATAATACTGTTATGGAACCTTTTTACTTCGACAAGCAATATTTGAAGAATCATGTATGAGAACTGGCCATTTATTTTAAAATAATTATCAAAAGCCATTAGATACTTTATTTTTAATTTAGCTATTCTACGAAAAAATAAATATAAGCATGTATATATTAATGATAACATAAATGTAACAGCTTTTGTTAAAAAAACCCTCATAACATATCGTATTAATTCGCAAAACAGAAATGTTATGCCATTAAAATGAAATATTTGTAAGCTTAAAAGTAAAACAAAAGCACAATGAAAGTAAAATACGGGCCAGTGGTAGCTGTGATATGTACGAAGGAAATACTTAGTTTGATGAAAAATAACTGATTTATTCTTGTATTTCGCGTGAAATGATAGCCAGCAGCTGTTTTATGTTTGTATTCGCTTCTCTCTTGATTTTGTGGGCTCTGCCTTTTAAAAGAAAACTGAAAGTGTTTTCAATTATTTCTTTGTTGATTTTAATCTTACACTATGGGTTGATTATTACATGCTTTCAGCAGTTTACATGATAGTATTCCTCAGCAAATTAAGGTCTCATGCTAAATATATCTACGGCTCGCTCCTTTTTCTCATAATTGAAATTTAGGAAATCTTTCCTAAGTGAATGGAAAGCAGTGTTGTTATTTGCGCTAAGAAGCTAGCTGTAATCGGCTAAAGAGTTCCCTAATTGTTTGAATTTATGATGAAATCATACATATAAACAATTTCTGTGTTTGCATTCATAAATTAATTGACAGGGAGGGAGGCAGAAACGTAAGTAGGTAGGTAAACAATCGATAGGTAGGTATATCAGTCGTTTCCTGGAATCCTCTCCGTAGCTGCAGATAAATATTTCAAGCAATCAGGACCGAAGAAACTTTGTTAGGTAGAACTGACCTAACAAAGTTTACGGGTACTTGCTATAGTTATGTTTGTGTATTGTTTTCTTGTTATAGTTTGCTTATTAAATTATGATGCAGTTTGTAGTTAAGTACATATACCTACTGAAAATGGGAAAGATTGAAATGAAATTAAATGAAGTGTTAATTTCTGTAAGTAGATCTTTCAAGACCATTTTGACACGTCAATATTTTGTTAGTTTTAAAACTTGATGGCGCTGGCATTTCGTAGCTGATTGATAATTGAGAAGAAATGCCGAAACAAACTCAGAGGTCATGGTCTCTTTTAAAGTCTAAACATTATATTATTAGGATTTAATGTGAGCCCAACAGGGTCTTTTGAAAAAAGACCCATTGCATTGTAGCTTTGAGTTGACCAGTCCCAATAGACGGCATGCATGTCATTATGTAGCTCAACCCTATTTTTGGTAGCTCAACGACTTGTCACATGACGCTACCAGATCTGCAGGATATTTGCATAGGCCATAAACAAAATACTCAATACCGCAAATCCATGTTTTCAATCTAGCCTGCAAGCCCAGGACATTCACAGTCAGTTTTCTTTTTATTCGATTGATAGCTGTAACAAAAAGAATACTTATTTCGCCACACGGGGGTGTCACCAAAGTCCACTTCTCGGTAAGAGCGTTTCCTTATTCGTGTTACTTGATATTCGTAATACTTAACTCCAGGGAGACCTTTTTATGCTTAGCCATATTTTAGATGATACTTTATATCTCTTTCATCTTAGGTACATTTGCATTTTATCACATATAGGAGCGACCTTTAAACTCAAGAGTAAACTGAAAATATAGGTAGGAACTGTAGAGATTATAGCATATTTGATGCTTATGCGTTAAAAGTTATTGCCAAGAACGACGACGAGTTACGAGACAAACCTTAATTATGTAGAATAGCAGAAAAAACAGGGGTGGTAGATTAGCTGTTAACCTTTATGACACAAGTTGAAAATATATAAAAAATTATTAAAACGTAGACCGGTTTTCTAGGAATAATTATCGAAATTATATGACAAACCTTCGTTTAATTTACCTACACAGTACCTACAGTTATCACGATAAATTACAAATGATGATGATAAATGATATTTAATTTTGTAAATTGGTTTTAAAAAAACACTTCTGTTGTTGATGTTATAATTGATATAACTATGTACCTAAAGCATATACACCACGGCTAGAGCGGTCGGTATAGAGCTCTGATAGCATTACGTAGATTTGAAGACAAGCATCGACCTGGTCTGGATCCTGTTGTTCTATAAAACTTTCAAACTACAATAAAAACGAATTGTACATTTCCTTGACTAGTTTTCAGCAAATACCTGAATAATATTGGGATCGGAAAGAAGTTTACGTAAGAGTAAACATACCAATAGAAACAAAACACGCTCAAAATATTGATTGTTGTACTGTCATAATTTTCCAGGTATTAGAAAAGTTGATATTGCACAAGGAATGGCGGAACTTCACATTACTGTACGTGAAAGGACACAGTCTGCTGCGCGTGAGTGAGTTGTTGCAGCTTGGCAACGACACGAACCCGTACGTTGTTACCTTGAGAGAACTCAGCGGCAATGACTACAGGTAACCTTTACTTTTTTAATAATGAATAGTTTGTAAAGGACCGCGTCCCGGGAAGTACCCTCACCTACGGAGGATTAGTGCCCGAGACATCACAGGCATACCAGGGGGTCTACTACGAAGTGCAAAGTGCGAACGTTCGGATCGGACCGACACATGGCCGAACCGAATATTATTGAAAAATGCGAAAAAAGTCCGGATCGGCTCAGTTGGGTCGGGACCATAGTCAATATTCGAAAAAGTGTAGGAGTGTAGGATCGGGACCGACGGAACCAAATAGTAACTTCGTAGCAGGAAACGGCCGAACATTCAGCCGATACCACTTCAGAGTAGACCCCCTTGTCTCTAGGATAGCAAGCATTTTTTGTTGATGTTGTAGGTTTTTACAGTTAAACAGTCTAGGATTTTCGCAGAAACAAAAAATATACATCTTTTTTCCACTAAATTTTCCATACGACACATGTCATCACGACTATATTGCACACGTGAATGATACACCGATATAAACAGGTTCATGATCCTCTTACACGTACATACGTTCATATACATTTATGCGAGAATTCAGACTTGGCTAGACAATTTGCGTTTGATTTGAAAAACATAAAATAATCTCTCTCTCTCTCTTTGTATTCGTCAAGCGTGGGCATCATTTTGCAAGCTGCGCCGTGATACAGCGTTTATTTTTCTTAAATGGGCGTCGTTTTATACTCCTACTTGTAAAACTAGACAGAACCGCAAAAACAGACTGATCTCTATAATACTTCTAGTATGCCAAAGGACGATGTGGTTTCCAACGTGTAAGTATAATAAATAGACTAGAAATAGCTTTCGGTTATGAAGCATCTATAAATAATATGATTTTTTTAGTTTCGAATATCTATGAAGGCTTAGTACTATGTATTTGAACTATACGGTCTAAACTGAACATTGTAGAATGCCTTGTAGATGTAGGCGTAGGAATGTATCAAGATACATCATTCATCTTCTGTCTAAAGGTGTCTATGTAATTTTTAGTTTTATAATAACAGTAACTAAATATATTAACACGTTTCAGGAAAGTCCTAATAGATGCTAAACACAACGGCTACACGAACTTCGTGGTGGATTGTCCGTCTGGGAACTTGGAACAGATGTTGCTTCACGCACAACAGGTGGGCATGATGGCCGAAGAGCATTCGTACATCTTCGTGTCGCCCGACCTCTTCTCCCTGGACATGAGTCGGTACCAATACGGTGGAGTTAATATGACCGGTGAGTACTAGTGTGAGTATAACAACGTAATACAAGTAGTTGAACAAATGTGGGGCAAAAGTCCTTGGTGATGACATTTCATAATGATTTTGACCGATGGAAATCATTTTTATAACGTAGGACAGATTTTTTTTTTATTTTTTTTATTAAAAGTAAATGTTAACTCAATTTCAAAACTTGTACAACAATAGATGCTCTATTGCTTACTGTGGAGGTTTGTAAGTGGCTTGACGTGAATTACCTAACTAACTACTATTAGGTATTGTTGTATTGTTAGCTGTCGTGCCATTTGGGTGGAAATTTTATTTAATTGTGTTTGGACACAATAAAATAAAATATAAAGTAAGATCTGCTGAAAATTTTATTTTCTAGATTTCTTCAAATCTTCGGTTTAAAGAAATTTATTTCTCATAAGAACATACAGTCCGCTTATAATGAGATACAAAGTAATAAACATAAATACAGTGACAATACAAATTTCCTCCAGAGTATTAGCAGTTATAATGCACTTAAATGTTTCTTCAGCTTATATTTAAACATATTTACGTTATCACACTCTTTAATGTCGTCCGGTAATGCATTGAACAGATGTACTCCTTCAAATAATATAGTCTTTCTACCGTAATTAGTGCGTACGCTGATGACTTCAAGTTTGTTTTTATATCTATTTCTCAGGTTATGTGACATTGTTTTTTTCTTTAGTTGTATGTTAGTTTGTATTGAGTTAGAAGTTATGTTTTTAATAAGAATGCAGGTGTAATAAATGTATAGCTGTCTAATATTTAATAATTTAGTTTTTTCGTATACGGTCTTTGTTGGAGTAAGATAATTATAATGGAACAAGGTTTTAATTATTTTATTCTGAACTCTTTGAAGTGAATTTAAATTAGTGACTGCTGCGGAACCCCATATCTCAACTAAATATTCTAAATGCGATTTGACTAACGAGTTATAAATTAAAGTGCGTACTTTACTTGGAATGCAGTTTGCTATTTTCCGTAACGCTCCCAATAATGATGTTAATTTACTTCTGAGATGGTCAATGTGTAATTTCCAGGTTAGTTTATCGTCTACCCTCAATCCAAGATATTTTTCGTTAGTTGATCGTTTTATTATTTCATTATTTATTTTAAGAGGCGAGAAGTCTGGTATACGTTTATTTTTAGTGGTAAAAATCATGAATGAGGTTTTTGATGTGTTAATTGTAAGAAGGTTGTACTTTAACCATTCGTTTAATAAATCAAGGTCATGTTGAGCATCTTTTATAATGTTATGAATTGATTTGTCAAAGTAAAAGAGACAGGTGTCGTCTGCATATAGTGTTAGGTGTCCTATTAACCCTATTTTATTAATATTGTTTATATAAATTAGAAAAAGTAATGGACTGATTATTGAACCTTGAGGGCAGCCGTATGAGATAGTTTGAACCGAGCTAGTGTGATCATTTCCTATTTTAACAACTTGACGCCTGTTTTCTAAATACGACTTGAACATTTTATGTGCTGTACCTGTAATACCCATGTTATCTAGCTTTTGGAGCAGTTTTTGATGACTGACAGTATCGAACGCTTTTTTTAAATCAATGAATATTCCTAAGGCATAGCTCTTTTGATCTATATGAGTCTTAATTTTGGTAACTAGATCCGTTGCCGCCGAAAGAGTACTTGATTTCGAGCGGAAGCCATATTGTTCATTTATTAAAAAGTTTTTATTTGTCAAATAGTTATTTAGGCGACTATATAATACGCGTTCGTATATTTTGGACATAACAGGTAAGACTGACACCGGTCTATAGTTACTTGGGTCAGTCCTCTTCCCAGATTTGTAAATAGGACTGACCCTAGCCACCTTGAGAGTGTCGGGAAAAGTTCCATGTCGCAAACAGGCATTTATACAGTTGGCCAGATGCTCAACGATTATATTTTTCAAACATTTTATTGCCTTAGTACTAATACCATCCAGACCAGTGCTAGTGTTACTATCGAGGTCGTCTATGATTCTAATTATTTCCTCTGAGGTGCACGGCGTTAGTTCGTTTAGTGTTATGTCATGTGTATAGTTGTGATCGTACATCAATGTGTTGCCCGTATTTGTGTGATATGTGTCTGGTATTTGTTTTGCTAAGTCTGCGCCTATAGATGAGAAGAAAGAATTAAACAAGTCACATATTGAGTTACCTTCTGTTAGAAGTCCAGCGTTTGACATAAGTTTGGGAGGAGGGGCACTGTCTTTAATTTTATTTAAACCTAAGTTATTAATCAAGTCCCACATTTTTTTTGGTTGACTACTGCAGCTTTGAAATAACTCATAGTAATAGGTCGTCTTATGCGTGTTCATTAACATCTTCACATTTAGTTGTTCTTTCTGGTACTTTTTCCGCAAATCGTCATTATCTGGGTTTAATTTGGTTTGCTGCCATAAACTATTTCGTGAGTTGATTGCGTTTATAATGTTCTGATTAATCCAGTCTTGTTGGGGGGGGTTTAGAATTTTAACCTTATCTCTTTTGTTATTTTCTATCTGTTCTGAAATAAATGTCTCTAGTTGATTATAGTCGTGGTCATCATTGCTGTATTTTGCTTCTAGTGTGTTGTTGTACAAATTCTCGTAATCCAGAGCCTTATAATGTTTCTTTTTGTTATGCTGAGGAGGCAAACTTCCCATTTCTAGATATATCTGCTTATGGTCAGAAAGACTTGATTCAATTATCGAAACGCTGATAGAATGGTTGTTTATATTAGTACATACATGGTCCAGTATTGTGTTTGTTGTGGCCGTGTCACGCGTGCTGTATGATTTGTTGATTTTATTTATTATTCTATAGCCGGCTTCTTGGACTCCATGTTGATATTTTGATACATTACTGTTTGCATTTAGTAAATCTATATTGAAATCTCCAAAAACTATTGATCGTTTTCGTCGCTCCAGTTGGGATGAATATATTTCTAAAAAGTTTTTTATGTTGGTATCCCCCGGTTTATAAATTGCTCCAATGTTTAATGATAGTTTATTTATATATATCCATAAATAATGGTTTCCGTTCTCGCATAATTCTTCAGTTATATCATATTTAATACTGTTGTGCACATAAATGGAAACGCCTCCGCCTTTACAATTCTGTCTATAGTTATAGATGTGAGTATAGCCAGGTAGTTGGTATAGTTTTGCATCAGATTCTGAGTTAATCCACGTCTCAGTGAAAATCAAAAGGTGGGTAGTCCTTTTTATGGCCTTTAGAATGCATTTTATTTCATCGAACTTTCCAGGCTTGCGTATACTGCGTAAGTTTGCGTAAAGAAATCTTAGTGAAGACGGATGCAATGGAATGTCCTCATACTTATTTACTATATGATGGTATAGTTTCCTAGAACTATCCGTTGGTTTGGCATTTTGTGATGGGTTACTTACTGGTTTTTTTGGTTTGCAGTAACTATTGTAGGTGTTCCTTTCACATATTTAATAGTGAGGTTTTCTTCACCATCCTGTCAAATCTTGAAAAAGACTACTTATTAATACCCATATTTTTTAGGATTTCGTATAGTAGAACTGGAAAACAAAGACAATGACAAATTGTGGAACTTTACGACGACATTCAACCAAGAAACCGGGAAGACCCTGGAGCCGGAGCAACTTAAAACCAAACTACTCCTCATACACGATGCGGTGGAAGTGTTCGCCGCAGCCATCAAGAAAGTGAACGTGGCAGCTGAACCACTGAGCTGCGAAAATTATAAAGCCTGGGATTACGGATCAACTCTCCTGAATTTTATGAAGACGGTGAGTTATTTTGTCAACGAGGCCCTCTCACCATAGCGCTAAACATATATCATACATCATTCTGTGTCTTGGGGACTACTCCCTAAGCATTCAATTCATAGTTTCGGCTAAGGTTACGGGCGTTTCCTACTTCATATCACCTACGGACGCATGATTCGTTTGGGGCTCGTATTAAAAATGAATGACCCATAACACAGTTGTTCCTACTCCCGATGTGTCTTTACCCGTCCGAAAAAGTTACTTAACCGGGTGTAGGGTTCACTCCGAAGTTTCGAACTACTTTCGGATCATAGTTGACGGGCTGGTTTTTTGATCCGTAGTTAAACTCAACCAATTGTTAAAAATAGTAACTAACGTTTCAAAAAACCGACCCTTTTAGAGTAGACCCCCTTGTCCCCTGTCACCTTCAAAGAATTGACAGACACGAGCGATGTTTTAAATACACTCGTCTAGCTTTTATGGCAAACAGTTTAATTTGATGTTCTGTGCCTCGAAATGTTAACTGGTTTGCATGCCTACTATTATATAGAAGCAAATTTTTCAAACTGTACTGCTGTGCTTCTGGGGAGTTTGTTGCGCCGCTTCTTCTCCCCAGCGAAAGCACTAGGAAGTGGTGAAGGGCGGGCGTTATGGGGGACTGTCTTATGTAATTTTGACGTTCGAAAAGTGCTGATTCTCAGCCTAATTTGAATAAATGACTTTATGATTCAAACGGGCGTAACTACCTATGTTCCATTCTTTTTACAAAATGAATTGTACATCGGAATCCACTGTGAGATATTTATTACATTATTGTACAGACTCCAGCACATCAAGCTACTACAACCTGCCAAATTTCTTTAATAGATTTATAACTTTATCGCTAAAGGATTAAACTGTCAAATTTTCCTCCCAAGGGACCGCGACACAGTCCGTACCTATAGCTGTTTAGTTCGGTCAGACGATGCTCTGAGACGGTTGTTTATGTTCTTATCAAGATTTTTTGACTTGTTACAGAACAAGGTGTATGGAATTACAAGATCATTGATATTTAACGGGGTGGGAGAGCGCACGGATGTCACTTTCGATATACTAGAATTAACTTCTGCTGGCAATCAAACAGTAAGTACATTGACTGGCATCCCGTTTTTATCGAAGCCAGTAAAGGGAAGGTATGTAGCGCAGTGATTATTTAATCAAGATTACCTTATCGGAAAAAATATTTATTTAATTTTGTAAACAAATTTTTTTCTAAGTTATTCATAAATAAAATATAAACTTGCTCCAGATAAAAAAACTTACGCAAATAGGCTAAGCAGATATATGTACTGCATTACCACAAATATCATAACCTAATTGTTTCCATTTAGATAGGATCATGGAAAAACAACAAATTAAAAATAGAAAGGCCGTTTGTCGCTGATGCAGAAATAACACAAGAATCAGCAATGAGGAACAAAACATTGAGAGTACTCATAGCAACGGTAAGTCTTATTAGTATATTTTTTCAAGTTTGGGATCGTGGGGCACCCAAACTAACATCCTACTAATATTATAAACGTGAAAGTTTGTATGGATGGATGGATGGATGGATGGATGGATGGATGTTTGTTACTCTTTCACGAAAAAACTACTGAACGGATTTGGATGAAATTTGGCACACAGATGGTTTATAACCAGGATTAACATATAAGATATTCATACATTTTTATCCCGATATTCCCAAGGGATCGAAACTTATGCGGGTGAAACCGCGGAGCGCAGTTAGTATTATTATACAAATAAATATAAACAGGGGAAATTCCTATGACCTTCCCCTGTTTATATTAGCGCGTCGCTCGTAGGCTTGCAAGCACTTATTAGTAAGTGCTTGCAAGCCTATGAGCGACGCGCTAATACCTGTCTACACGTTTGAATCTACCGGGAATAATATTTTAACATAGAATTAGTATGTACATAAACATTTATTATATATATTAAATGTTCTGCTCTTATCTTGATTCTTTCTTCGTCCTAAAATGCATTGCATACCATAGTGCATAGTTTCCAGTGTAGTCCAGTGCATAGTTCCAGTAGTGGAGTGGTGGAGTAGTGGGGGGGTAGTGTAGTGGTTTTCTTCAGCACTAGGAAGTGGTGAAGGACGGGCGTTTTTGGGGGGCTGTCTTATGTAATTTAAACATTCTTAAAGTGTCTAATCCGATTTTTTTTTCAACAGGCTCCACCATATGGTTACTTAAAAGAATCTCACAAAAAACTAGAAGGTAACGATCGGTATGAAGGGTTCACGATTGATATAATTGAAAGACTAAGTGAAATCTTAGGATTCAATTACGAATTTGATGTTGAGAATAATTATGGTACTCTAACCAAAGGTGTCTGGAGTGGAATGGCCTTACAACTGATCGAAGAGGTATGTAATAAACTTAATTATAATAATGTGTTATGGTTCAAAATAGTTCACTGCGTACTTATACAACGTGCCGCTACAATGGCCAGTACCTAATCATAAAAATTATAACAACATAAAATAATTCGTAATTTGAAAACTACCGCCTGCGCCGCTCGCGCCGTCTAAGACTCTTTTCCTTTTAATTCGCCTACTCTTTGCACGTTATTCGTTTTAATTTTATTGATGCGATCTTATGATCCGTGACCCCTGCAAATGATGCGCTACAGTTCTTAAGTTTAAGGTTGCTCCAAGATGCTATTTCAGAAAATTGTAAGTAAATAAATATTAATGTTTCATGAAATTAAAATAAATGAAACGACCCTATATTTTGACAAGTTTTTGACATTTGTTTGTCGCCGAGATGACACTGCGACTAGACTTTGATTGGCCTTCAGGTACAAACTACTTTATCAAAGTTTTGTATTGATATTAATAAAATACATATCCATTTACATTGGCGTAAAATATTTTCCGTTTGTCTTTGGATTAATACGGGTTTTTCCTAACCTTGCCAGACACTAGCAATTTCTCCTTTGTTATGTATTGTGCAAAACATAAATCTTACAAAACCTAACAGCCAGTACTATATGCTAACATTTTGTTCTGCGCAGAAATAATGCCCGTGAACGTGTGAAGTGCACGAAAATTATCAATCTAGTTTATAAATTATGCATTAAAAATCAATTTTCGTATTTCGAGAATATTCGCATTCTAATCTAAGTCTGAATCTGTCAAAACGACCTTTAGTTTTCACGTATTTTTGACACAGTTTTGATTGTCGCTGAGAAGAAACTGCGACTAGATTTTGAACGTTTTTAGTTAGGGGAATTGAATTGGCCTTCTGAAAGAAAGAAAGAAAGAAAATACGTTTATTTGCGGCAAACATGACGCATAAAAAAGAACATAAACACAAAAAAAAAAGTAACAAGTTGGGGGTAAGCATGCGTCACATTCACGCAAAACGGCCATCGCTCAGCATAATGCTAAGACTCTATACGAGACAGAGCCCCAGCGCTGGTTTGCACCCTAATTAGGTACGTACCACACTTTCAGTCGCAATCTGAGTGATTGTGACGGAAATTACTAATCCATTGACTCATATGTTGGAAAAATTAGTCTGCTCAACAACGTAAATAACGCAATGAATGTTGTTGAACTGTCCAAATAAAAGCCATTGCTACTGTTAGTGTGTTACGCAATTACCCCGCTGGTATCATCTCGTATTAAGAAACACTGGTAACTTTTATTTGACTATAATGTTGTAGAAAGCGGACCTAGCCATATGCGATTTCACGATGACAGCGGTGCGACAGACCGGCATCGATTTCTCCACGCCATTCATGACTCTCGGTATCGGTATCCTTTACAAGCAGCCCAGTAAGCAGCCACCTGAGATGTTCTCCTTCATGGCTGTCTTCTCTAAGGAGGTATTTTATATGAACTACATATATTATTTACATTTTGTCTCTGCATAATTTTATCACTGTAGGCACTCCTGACATCCAGTCTTACTAAGCGCTAACGAATTACCTAGTAACTGGGTTGTAGATTGTGGAGATCGAATAGACAGTCGCTTCATGTAAATATGGGTATTCAGCTGCATCCGGTTAGACTGGAAGCCGACCCCAACATAGTTGGGAATCGGCTAGGCAAATGATGACGATGACTCATACAAACTTGACTCTTTAAATTCTTAACAATTTATACTTGATCTTTTTCTTCTTCGTCAGTCCTTGCGCAAGAAAGACTTCTTTGGGGTTCGCATTTAATTCATATTTCTATTTATTCAGATAACAAATTACTTTAATTCCGACTAAGCTTAAATATGCTTGTGGTAGACAGTAGGTACACATGAGCAAAACAACTCGCGGGGACTGAACTCACGATCTCTCTTTCGTCTGCCCGTGAATTTAGGAAAGCTCATTCTAAACAGACAAACTTTTCTTGTTCTTTCTTAAAAGATTGCAATATTTTAAGATATGCACCTGATTTAAAAAAAAAATTTTTTTGGTTTATTTCCTTTCGACTTTTTTTGTTCCTAGTATAAAGCATAATTCATATCAATATAATCAGGTATGGTACTACATGATGCTGATCCAGTTGGCTCTGGGTGTGACGATGATCTTCGTTGGCCGTATATCTAACAAGGAGTGGCAGAATCCGGTGCCCTGTATTGAGTCTCCCGAGGAATTAAAGAATCAGTTCAGTTTCGCCAACTCAGTGTGGCTGATCATTGGTTCAGTTATGCAGCAAGGTTCTGAAATTGCGCCTATGTAAGTAAATAATAAAGTATTATGAAAGGTTATTTATTTATTTTATTGTTTATGTATATGCAGAAAAATACATAGTGATAACATATATTATTAGTTAATTTTCATTTGCTTTAGAGTAAAAAACAAATAAATAGTCACATTAGATTTGTTAATCTTTGGGATCGTTTAACAAATTTTTTTTGTCGTACGTATGGAGCTTTATGTGCAGTAGAGTGTGGATGTACTGTTGGCAGTAGTACACCTCTACCTAACCCTTCGGGGAATAGAGACGTGATGTTATATGTGTATATTTTCTCTTTCTTTCTGTATACTTAAGCAATGAAGAAAACGTATAGCAAAATAATTCTTTACAGTGCCTTAGCTCCGCGTATGATCACCAGTGTGTGGTGGTTCTTCACCATGGTGATGGTCGCATCCTACGTCGGTACATTGGTCGCCTTTCTTACTGTCGAAAAAAATGTCTTGCCTTTTAATACGGTTGAAGAGCTCTACAACCATAAGTCAATTTCTTATGGGGCCAAGAAGCTGGGATCCACCAAACAGTTTTTTGAGGTATTTATTTTTCAACTATGTAATATGTGCATGTAATTGTTTTTATTAATTTTATCAATAAAGGACAACAATAAAACCCCAAGAAAAGTATTACAAGTCAAAAATGATGAGGACGGCCATGATGTGACGTCATTATCTACGATTCTGCTTTGTTTACATCGCTTTTTTAACTCCAAATAATATAAATTAAATTATTTTTGAGCAGAAATCGGACTTACTTATTAGGTACTTATACTTATCTTATTGAGAATTCAAGCAGTTTGCTAAGAATATATGTTTATTCACACAGCTTTTGAAGTCACGTCTGGCGTTTTCGAAGACGACGCGTTTCGAATTTGCGTTCCGTTCCACCAAAACTGGAAACACAAAATGATGAATTGTAAAATGCATTAATAAATGCAATTTATGTTTTGACTCCTGTACTTAATAGTAAACAATAAAAAAGTTTTGAATTATTTTGCATATTCCCTATTGTAGATACTTGGTTAAAATGTCATCATCAATCCTTCCATCAGTTATCGTATAAAAAAAAAACTAAACAATGTACTTACTTAATATTTCTTACAGGATTCCACAAATCCAATATATCATGCAATGTACACCAAAATGGTGCAACATGGTTGGCTCGTCGGAGAGAACGACATAGGAGTCTCAAAGTAAGTTTCTATAACCTGAACTACCTAAATCTATCTACGTACATGTATAAATGTATATCTATACATATTATAATTAAAGGACTCTGACTGCCCCTTGGTCTCGTGGTTGCAAGCGCGACTGCTGAGCGTGGGGTCCTGGGTTCGATTCCCGGGTCGGACAAAATGTTATTGGGTTTTCTATTAGGAATTTCTTAGTAACGGCCCGGAATTTGGAAGTTGGCGATTTAATACCCCCGTGCCTAAGAAAGCACGTAAAGCCGTTGGTCCTGCGCCTGATCTCTCCCCGGTCGTATCGGATTGCGGTCCCGTCGGTGAAAGTAAAAGAACAGAGAGTGTTTACGCACACACTTGTGCACTATAATCTCCTGCGAACCTGGGGGTCTACTCCGAAGTGGTGTCGGCCGAATGCTCGGCCGTTTCCTGCTACGAAGTTACTATTTGGTCCGATTGGTCCCGATCCTACACTCCTACACTCTTTCGAATATTGACTATGGTCCCGACCCAACTGAGCCGATCCGAACTTTTTTCGCATTTTTCAATAATATTCGGTTCGGCCACATGGCCGAACCGAATAAAGAAATCTTGTTGTTTTGAAAACCGTGCGAAGCAGGAGCTGCGGGATAATTGTGTAACACACTATCAGTAGCAATGGGGTTCATTTTGACAGTTCAACAACATTCATTGCGTTATTTACGTTGTTGAGCAGACACATTTTTCGAACATATGAAGCAATGGATTAGCAATATCCTTCAAAATGATTCAGATTGAGATTGATAGTGTGTCACGCAAATAGGATGCTGGTCGCTAGTTCCAAATAAATCAAGATCGAACAATCATTTAAAATACAATTTACTCGATTTATGCTGAATCTAAATATTTTTAATATCTAGCTTGAAAGTTTCAATTAAAAAATATTCACTATTTTCAGGGCTGAAAACCAGCAGTTTGCCTTTTTTATGGAATCAACGTCCCTAGAATATTATATAGAAAGACATTGTGACTTACTGCAAGTCGGCGGGCTGCTCGACTCCAAAAGTTATGGCATCGGAATGAAGAAGAGTATGAATACTTTTTTTTATATACCTACTACAATATAATTCACTCATTCTTCATCGTTATCATTCTCTTGCCCATAACCCAATTTACTTGGGATCGGCGCAACGTGGCTTTTTCTTCCATACTTCCCTACTTTTTCTTCCATACTTCCCTACTTTTTCTTCCATACTCCCCTACTTTTTCTTCCATACTTCCCTACTTTTTCTTCCATACTTCCCTACTTTTTCTTCCATACTCCCCTACTTTTTCTTCCATACTTCCCTACTTTTTCTTCCATACTTCCCTACTTTTTCTTCCATACTTCCCTACTTTTTCTTCCATACTCCCCTACTTTTTCTTCCATACTTCCCTACTTTTTCTTCCATACTTCCCTACTTTTTCTTCCATACTCCCCTACTTTTTCTTCCATACTTCCCTACTTTTTCTTCCATACTTCCCTACTTTTTCTTCCATATTTCCCTATTAGTCGTAATCTCAGTAGTCCCCCCATTCTAGCCACATCATCTTTCACACACCCATCGATTATTTGGTTAATTTTTAATCATTCGACATTCATATTTTCGTGTTGGTTTTTATAGAATCGCCTTACAAGAAATATATAGATGACGCATTGCTACACATGAAGGAAAATGGAGAAATTGAAAAAATGAGAAATTTATGGTGGAAGGAAAAAAGAGGCGGTGGAAAGTGCGGGGTAACATAAGTCTTAATTAGTATTTTCGAACTAGAAGACACAAAGCAGGCATACACACACAAACAAACAGACAGACATGCAGACATTTTTTTTATATTTCTACTGCTTAAAAGGAATTTACAAAAACAAAAAAATCAACATTTTGCATGGGGATTCCAGCTATTTTTCCGTCACGCCCTTAAGTACTAGTAGGTAGTAGTGAAAAGGAAAAAAGACAGTGTAAACTTATAAAATAAAATGGCCCTTATACTCGTACCAAGGAATACGAAAATTTAATAAACAAACATGTATTATAATGTGTTAACATGTATATTGACAACAACAATGTGTATTATGTGTGTAACATGTATTATAAATAAATAAATAAATAATAGGAGAAACGTGACGAGGAACAGAAGCAGCTGAGTATGAAGAACATGCTGGGTGCATTTGTGGTGCTCGGAGTCGGCTGCCTCGTAGGAATTTTCATGTCCATCATAGATATGCTGTGGGGGGTGTTCAAGAGATCCGTCAAATATAGCGTAAGTACACTGACTTCCTAATAATTTTCTAATGACTACCTAATGAATTTACCCAGTGATTTCTAATTCATAAACATCTGGAAACATTGCCACCTGTATATTTACATAATTCGTGATCTTTATTAACTGGTTCACCGTAAGTTATATAATGCATTTACATTATATGAATTAACATTAAAATATATAATATTATGTACTGCGTGATAACCACTACATTTTGTAAGGCTTGCAGTTAACTGTAGCACCATGAACATGAAGCTACAGGAGCTAGTGCGAATCTTGGGGTTCATTCGATTAATCGAGTCTAGTCAAACTACGCTGGGGTCGGTGCAATTCATTCATTCATTCATTCATTGCATTAGAACCACTACTTTTTGGAAGGCTTGCAGTTTAGGAATCATAATACTGTGGGTATCCTTTCTACAGGGTCAAGATATTTGTAGACTGAAGATTATTATGTTTTCATCTATTTCACAATCTATTCATGTATAGTTTCTATCTCCACATCTATTCTCCAGACCCAGTGTTATTTTCCCCAATGTGGCGAATTTTGTTATTGCAACCTAATGGCTAACAACCTCGTTATACTCGTAGTTAAAAAGCTACGGAATCTTGAGTTCTTGATTATTTCCGGCGTCCAACTCGAGGAAAGGATTTTTAGTTATGTAGCAAGAAAACTCACCAAGTTTTAGTTGTCAGAAATAAAAATGGAAATTGGAATTATAATTAACTTTTTGCTGAAAATGTAGTATGGACGAAAATAAAACCTGTTGAAGAAAATATTTACAACGTGGTGCATAAATATAAGAACCCCGAAAGATATATTTACGTATTGATTATACTATAATAATAAACAATAAAATAAATAATAAACACTTTATTGCTCAAAAAAATTACAGAGATTTTACACTGGCCCCAAACTGGGTAAGCCTGTATCTTGGGCACCAATATGGAGGGTTCACCATTTAAACATTTATTTTAAAAACATGTTCGAATCAATAAAAGTATAATATGTTTGCTTCAAATTACAAAAATAAAAACTAAATAAAATCTAAGAATCAATAGTGACGACAAACTGGTATCATCTGCCTAGCCTTTTCCCAACTATGTTGGGGTCGGCTTCAAGTCTAACTAGATGCAGCTGAATACCTGGATTTTACATGGAGCGACTGCCTAACTGACCTCCACAACCCAGTTACTGGGTAATACGATACCCTGTTGTAAGACTGGTTGTCAGACTTTCGGGCTACGGACGACCCGTAACGACTGTCAAAGATCCACGAATGACAACCGGGACCAACGGCTTAAGCAACCGGGACCAACGGCTTAAGGTGCTTTCCGAGGCACAGAAGAATCTTGGTATGTGTATGTGAGCGTTTTTCTTACGCTCGCTCTAGCGCCGCACCATGTAGATCTCACCTAAGATCTATACTTAAATCTCATCCTCATAAAACGAGCTACTACTCTTATTCCTTCTCTGTCCATGCTGTAAGATTGTGGAACTCACTTCCGCCTAGCGTTCGTGATTTGCAAACTATTTCTCTATTTAAACGTCGATTGAAAGAGCATTACCTTTCCTCTATACCGTGAGTATTTATATATATATATATATATATATATATACGTTTATATATTTTTGGATTATGTATTTATTTAAGTATACTTATGTATTTTATTTTTTTTTGCATTATATGTGTGTAGGTATATTTATATTTTAGTTTTAGACTTCACACACTCATATTTTTCTCTTCTTGTTCTCACACACTATTGTCTACATTTCTTTTTTACTTCTCCTTTCGCAGGTCTGCTGGATGAAATTTCTTAAGAAATAAGCAGTACCTTTGTACTCATATTTTAAATATCATATCCTTATGTGTTTTACTGTGTGTACATAAATAATAAAATAAATAAATAAAATAAATATGTGAAAATGGTCACCCATCCACGGACCCAACCGCGACAAGCGTAGCTTAACCTGATCAATCGACCCGTGCGGCTGTTATTACTTAGCCACAAGCCCTTGTCGACAAACTGGTAATCAATGACAAATAGACTATGTACCTAAATAGTACAATGAGGTTCTGAAGGCAAATTCCCGTAATTAAAAACATTCAAAATCTAGTCGCAATCTCATCTCAGCTACAATCAATGTCAAAAACTTTTCAAATATATAGGGAAACTACAGGTATTTTTGACAGATTAAAACTGACATTGGAATGCGAACGTTCTTAATACTACGGGAATTGCACCTCTGGTGTCTCAGCGTATCGCAGCCCACTGCTGAACATAGGCCTCTCCCAGACTGCGCCACAACACCCTGTCCTCCGCTTTCCGCATCCAGTCTACCCCAGCCACCTTCTTTAGCATGTCCTTCCATCTAGCTGGGGGGCGTCCCACACGTGGGGGTGTCCGCATAATGTGAGAAAATTGTCATGAAATCGAAATTAGCTAAGATTTAACTCCAAAATTCTGAAAACAAAGGTAGAACTTTAAAAAACTGTCTAATTTTGTTAGCACCGTCGTTATCTGTACAGTGACGACAATATTAAGTTCACAAGTGTGTATACCAGCACTTGATTAAACTAGAGTGTCTCCTACAAAACAGTAGTAAGTACTCTTGAGACACTTTTTTATAATAGTTGTAGATATTCAGATATTCTCGCAAATTGCTGCAAAACGGTTTTATGTTGTCAGAACATTATGACGTACAGCTGCATGAGCATGGTAAATTAACGATATTAATCTTCATCGAATTGTTTAATAACGAGCAAGGAAGAACTCAGTCCAAAATCTATACGGCGACAATGGTGTACCTAATGTGATAGATTATGGACAAATTAAACCAGGATTGAATAAAGAACAGTCTATTTAATATACCGAAAAGCAAGAAGAAAAATACAGGCAGCCATTTTAGTATAGCATGACAAGTAAAAGACATTGCAGGAGTGACGCCACCTAGTGGCTGATCGATACAACTTAAAATGACAATTTAAACTGTTTGGTTTATACTTAACATAATGTAAAGGTACTAATAATAACGCTGAAGAGTATACTAATAATAGTTTGTTTGAATAATCTCTGGGACGCTAGTCGGGATTGAAAAATATTAACATCACGCTAAGACCCTTATGAGCCGAGCAAAAAGTAAAAAAGAACGCTGAGCGAAAACGAAGTAATGACACGGGCAGGCGAGGCAATGCACGGGGTGGGTCAGGGAACAAGCACGCGGACGAAGTCGCAGGCAAAAGCTAGTATTAACCTAACAGATCGGAACACGCGGCTATTATTAGGGTAGACAGGTATTTCAACGCTCAATCTTGCAATTAACTATTTATCAGTTGTTCAGCAATACATTAGCTTTTTTTTAAGGTTCAAACCACTGTGAATCCCGATGATGGAAAGTGGTCTGCCATCGCGGATAACGATCAAACTAATATCTTGCTTCCATTTCTTACAGACAACCTTCAGATACGAACTAGTAGAAGAACTCAAATTCGTCATAAAATTTAGTGGCAATATAAAACCAGTAAAGCGTCCTCAGAAGAACTCCGTGGCAGGTAGCTTCGAGGAACTGGCCAAAGCTGAAGGGAAAGACGACATACGTTCTCTTCACTCGATCCGTTCTACTGAAACGCATCGGACACATCATTCGCATAGCTCCAGGCATTCCTCCCGCAGTCTCAGTGTGGCGTTTGCTAAGCGACGATCTTATAGCTAAATTAATACTAATCTTGGTGCTGCAAATCGTGAGGCTATACACACTGACAGATGACTTGCTTAGAGAGCCTAGCGAGTCACTTTGCGAGTAGTGAAGTGAAACGAAAGCTCTAGAATTTACGCAATCGGCCGCACTACGCGGTTGGCGCCTTCGCTAGTCGCCTAGCGTGTGTAGCGGTATCGACAAACTCCACGTGCAAACTACGCGTCATACTGACGTCACATAAAATCCTGCATCTCGCAAGCCAAGTTTACCGCGCATCTAGCATATATACAACGGCCTGACATGAATCATGGGGCAGTTGCCCGTTAAACACAACACCCGTCTGGTTCCTCCCTTATCTATGAAGGATGAGTGAACTTTACACCGTGTTCCTCATACTTCTATACGTGTATAAAAGGATGTTAAGCCTCTAGGCTCTAGGCGCTAAGCAAGCCACCTGTCAGTACGTACGTAAGGGCGCTATCTACTTACATTTCTTCAGATTTTCCAGTACAATGGGGAGTCATGATGTGCATTGTCTTTCCCGAACTAATCGTTTTGTGGTCATCCAGTCTCTCGGTAACCTCTTGGATGCATGCAAGCTGTGCAGTAATTTTAGTCAGATTCTTAATTGGAAAGACCACAAGCTAGTGGTGGGTGAATCAAGAAAGTAATTGAATTTCTAACACAAAATAGTATATTTTGTTTGTTGACAGATTAAATCATTTATTATTTTATTATTAACAAATTATGTACTTGTTGTTAAACTATAATAAATGTTAATTAAAAGTGTCCCACTTAGTTTTATTCTTGGCTGTTATAAAAGTGCTTTCTGGAACAGAATCTCTTCCGGAAGCTACTTAACGACTTGTTTTCCCCACATATGTCATCGCCTCATGGATTTATGATTGCTGTCAAGTGGAACAAAAAATAGGTCTCGCGTAATGCGTCTATTATATCTGAGGGTGACATTCAGTAACCTCGACCTAATGACAACTCTATAAATGAGCTTAATGTCCAAGTTAAGTTGAGCCCAAGTTGTCTCACTATTAGCGTAACAATGGGGTTCGTTATAGTGGGCGCATTTTCATAGCCTAAATAGGTGGTAAAAATAAAATACCTTTAGTGACTTACTAACAAGAGGAAGAAGGTATAAGTAATGCTATTGCAATAACGATTTGATTATAATCTCAATTGTCCAGGCAGATTTATAATCAAGCTCCAGGAGACTTTGAAAGAATAATTAAAAATACACCTTTCTTGGCCGTTTTAAGGAAATAGAGAACAAGGAACCGATAGGGGCATGATGTTCAATCAAGTATCACTAACGATAATTTGTTCCCGAAATAATTCAACAATGAGAGTTTCCTCAATGGCTTTAAGTGCTTTCCTTAAAACATAAAACAAAATGTTATTGCTTTCAGATCCGGTAATAGTATTTTATTAGCAATTTTTTTTATCCGTTAGATTATAACCGTTTCCTATCCGTCGGCGCGGCGTCCCGTCCTTATAAACCTCTGATGAGGAGTCGCGAGGGATGAGTCTGCCACACACATTGCACTATGCTTGGGAAAATAATTGATAATCGCAGTAAACTATTCATACAAATAAATAAAATTGAATTGTCTGCAATGTCAAAATAATAGTTTTTTTACTAAATGCATATTTTATGCTAAAGTATATACGCTACTTATAACATTTATTTTTTCTTTCTGTCTGTCTGTTTGTTCCGGCTAATCTTCGAAATGGCTGGCCCGATTTTGACGAGACTTTCACTGGCGGATAGCTAATATCATAAGGAGTAGCTTAGGTTACTTTTATTTTAGAACAACAAATTAGGGTTCCACGCAAACCAAAGAAAAACCCATGTAAACCAAAATTGACCCAAAATTAACCCATGTAAACGAAATAAGGAAAACGATTAGTCACCTTTTTGACACGAGGTAAGAAGTGGTCCACTTAAAGACCTTAGTGACATAATATACAGTTAGCGAATCTTTTGGCAGGAGCTATTCTTAAGCTATGAAAGAACGAGTACTTAGTGGACTGGTTTACCAGAATTTTAAAAAGTATTTTCTTCGTAGCTACAACTCGTCTTCTAAGTACATAGTTTTGATACATAGGGCCATTATTTCAGAGTCCAGCGCGAAATGGAGACCGACCTCTGTGACCACCATCTTTCACTGCGGTTCCATTAACCTAACAAATTGCCCGACATCAACTATATAAGTTTACACGTAGTTATTGCGGTCTATGCAAATGAATTATTATGGCGAAACATGATCTTGGATTTAATTTACAATTTGTTAGCGAAAGGTTTCAAGATAAATCACTTACTTTTGCAGTCGAGTACTTAAGTATCGTACAGTCATGACTGCCATATAATTTGGTTGTCATATAATTTGGATTTTTATTTTTGACTGTGTTTAGTTTAGTTTCTGATCTGCCTGTACGAGTTGCAATAAATACTTTTTCATTTCTTTCTTTCATTGGTTTGAGTTTAGTATGGATCTTTGAGGATGACTGAAAAGGGACTAACAAAAAGTATTTACAAGGCAGATGTGAATGTCAGCGGGATTGTCCGAAAGGGTTACCGCTACCCGGAACATAAAGGGCGAAGGAAGGAACATGGGTGGGTTTTAGTCAGTAAGAGTCTGACACTCTCGAGGGGTCATTTGATGATGTCCCACCATAAAAAAAAAAAAAAAAAATGCTGATTCGAATGGATACACCATGACCTTATGGGTGATTTTCTTCAGAAAGGTCAGGTTCGTAGTACTCACAACCGGCGTGCGTGTATGATTAGATGTATGAACGTAAACGAGGCAAAAGGAGTATGTAATGATGGCAGCAGGTGGCTTTCTGTAGTTTCTGCCTACCCGCATGGGAAGAAGGCGTGGGTTGACTACCATTCGACTGCAAAACGATAACAAAGTTACTAAACTTGTGGTGTTATCGTTTTGCAGTCGAGTATCGCTCAGTCATGAGATAGTTCCATTGATTTGGATTAGCATTATCAGCCTATAATGTTCCCACTGCTGGGACACAGGCCTCCTCTGTGAGAGGGAGTGGGCCGTAATCCGCCACGTGGACTCGGTGCGGGTTGGTAGATGTCACATGTCTTCGAATTTTTGGTTCTAGGACGGTTGCCTCACGATGTTTTCCTTCACCGTGGTGAGAGCAGTGGTGATGAAATAATTTACACAAAGTAAAGCGCCTGTCAGGGTTCGAACCTCCGACCTACAATTCGTAAGTCACGACCGTTTCTACTAGGCCACCACTGCTCACATAGTTTGGATTAAGTAGGATTTAACTATGATTAGATGAACGTCACTGTTATCTTAAAATGTTATCTTCCTTCTTTATCCTGATTTCCATATTAAAATTTAATAAAAGTTTCATCAAAAGCACAAAATAAGCTCAGTTTTAATCCCAAATATGGCAGACATTGGATCCATACGTATCTAGTAGGTAGGTATTTAATCTACACCTTTTTTTTCTAAGGCCAGTTGTCAACAGTCCTGAAATATAAGGAATGACCCCAAGGAGTGGCGGGTCCTCAATCAAGGTCTTTCATTACCGAACCCTCCTCACACTCGACACATTACAAGGACGGACAGCCTTGCATTTCTCAAACCATGTACTAATTAACAACTTGATGTACTATCTACTAGTTTGTGGACGAGGAATTTGAGACACTGCTCACAAAAATGGAGGATAGTGCCTCTCATGAGAGACTAGCGACCAGCCCCTGCTTCGCTCGGCTTTTACAATTTTACAAAACATCGAGATTTCTGTATCTGGACTAACCACACTTTCTCAGCTCTGGTCAGCTTTTGTCCAACGAAAACAACGATTTTGTATGGAGATGCGTACGCATCCGTAAAGCTAAATGGACGGGTACGCATCTCATCATGCTGCAAAAGTGTGGTTAGTTCCTTATGTGTAAGTTTAAGGAGACACACAGATTGAAGGAGATACAATAAAAGTTTTATTATTATCACATTTGGGGGCGTTAAGAGTCCCGCAACGTGTTTATGCATTATACACATAAACCTGCCAGAATAAATTGAATGATGAAAACCGCATCAAAATCCATTGCGTAGTTTAGAAGTTGAAAGCGGTCACACAGACAAACACGAAAAACGAGTTTAATTTATAATATGTAAGTATAAATAACTATGCCTTCTTAAGTTTAGGTCTCATAACTTTAATACTTATGGTGATTTGCATATTAGTTGGAACATTCAAGCAATAAAATATAATTATGAAAATTTTGTAAGAAACTTTTATCTTTTATAGTTATGTACGGTTGTTTGGATAGCGCAGAATCAAGATATCATTAAGAAAATCTTATTAAGTAGGTAAGCAACTACACATACACAGAAATAAAACTAATAACATTTTGTTGTCGCATGTATTTGGAAAATATACAATGAAGTCAACACTGAACAAATACATAAATTGCAGAATATATTACCTATTCGGACGTGACCGTATTAATTGACATTTGTGCCTGACGCGTGATAATCAGATTACGGTTTAATTATTATCCATAGCAGATAGTCCACAATGGCGCCGATTCCCTTGTTCACAAACTAAAATAAATTTAAGTTCAGTGCATCTTTTTCTTTCTATTTCATTGATAAAAGGACAGAAGATAAATCTTAGTTTAGTCCTGTCAAAGGACAATGGCCAAAAGTCGTACCAAAAAGTCTCATGCATCAAGATGAAAATATTATAGTAATTATTTTCATATTTTTTAGGACATTACGCGTCGGGTATTTGATTTTTGAATAGGGAATTTAATTTAAAGTAAAAAAGTGTTGATGTTGTTTTATTCCCTTTACATGACGTTCCGTTTCAAACGATATGATTAATATAACCTAGAATTCACATCTTTCAAAAATCATGTAAAAAAATTACACTTTGCCGATTCTACATTAATTAAAAATAACTAGAATTAAATAGAATAGCATTTTTATTTAAACGATTTTTTAGAGCAATAATGGCCGTTCGTGTATGACATGTCAAATAAAATAAAGATCCTAGTGTTTAGGATATCTCGATTTTTTTGAAAATCTTCAAAACCCGGGTTTTGTTTACAAAAAGAACTTTTGTAGGGGTTAATATGATAAGTGTAGTCTATAAAAAACAAAGTTTGACTTTGATGCAGCATGGTATGGGATTCCATACATCCATGAGCATTGTCCTTTAGATACTCCATAGCAAGTTTAGACGTGACGTGACGTGACGTGTAAACCCTTTATATTAAATTCTGTCAAAGGATTCTCTTTCGAACTGTACCAAGGAATTAAAGAAAACAAAGAAAGAACAACTGTTTTAAATAAACATAAACATGATATAGGTACCCAGGTAGTTCCAAATAGATTACGCTGCTCTGTGTACTATAAAGCACTTCTTGAACTATATTTCCTCATTTTCGCCATTTGCACTGCATTGCTTTGTCTCCTGCTCAACTGCAAAGTATGACGAGAATGATTTGATCTCTCGGAGCGTGGGGTTGGTGATGGATCAGGTCTATCGTTATCATCTGCACATTCCGGATCTCCTTCATTCTTTTCGTCATCTCCCTTTGATTCACCTGAACCACTGCCAGTGGATTCTCTATGGCGAACCGGCTTGGTATCTCCGCTGAAGCTTAGTATGAATTTCAGTTCAGCTATCAATTCTTCTCTGAATGATACCTGTAATTTATTTCAGCGACTTAGAATTCAAGTTGTTGGGATAGGTTAGTTGAAAAAAGAATTTACAAAACTGATGAATAAGATACGAGATAACTATGTTTTGGAAAACCACTAGATGGCAGGTTGGAAGGTATATAGGGGTATTGTATAGCTTTGGTATAATACTTACTAATGGTAACAATAAGAACTACGGAGAATGACACGAAGCGACTATATTTTGGTGAAGGGTCACACTGGAACATGCAATTCTGGTAAAACGTAAAAACACAAATTGAAAGTAAAATGTCCATATTTACAAAGTAAGGATGCGAACGCAGTCAAGGTTCATTTTTTCTTGGGATATCCACGTAAAAACATATGGAACAAGACAAACAGGTTGACCTAAGAAGAATGGTCAACAAATGGCAGGTCACTCTTAGCTATTTTTCTATAGTTTTATTGAGCTGCATAAAGTCTCACTAACAAGAATCTAATAATAATAAAGAATTTAGACAAAATGAACAGGCTACTAAATCCATAAACTGTTTTAACCTTCACTGTTCTTAATCTTAATACTTCCTTAACCAAACTATCATTTATCTCACTGACTTGTAAAGAGCAAGCTGGCACGTAAAACCATTATCGAATCACAAAGTAATGAATATTAATGACATGTGGTACCTTCATCTTCCGAGATATCATCCATACGTCGAAGATCATCTCAACAAAGGCGCAGACTGTGGCCATGCCCGAACCGGCCGCGAGTACAATGAACACGCCTCCCACGTTCGCGAGAACTAAGGGCTGAGCCTCACCGCCGCCTGCGTCGTCATCCTGATCGATAGAACTTTGTTAATGGTTCAGGGGATTGCCAACGATAATATCTTCAACGTCAAAGGATTGACAGTTTAATGAAAGTGCGAATGATGGGGAATCAATATGAAAAACTAATAGATATGTGCCTATGAAGTAAAATTGTTTGGTAGTCTTGCAACTTTCAAAAAATAAAAAAATAGTATTCATCGTTAAAAAGATAGCACGCGAGTGGAGCTCTAAGTACAGCTTGTTGTAACTTCTCAGTTAAAATAAATCTTATTCGAATTGAATTATGAAAGCTAGAGCGTACCGCACAAGCACCGCCGCCCCTTTTTTCTTTCCACCACTTATCTTTCATTCTGGTTAGTTTACCTTCTTCTTGCAGTTGTAGTATGGACTCACTCATCGGTTGCCGATAGGGTGAATCTGAAAAACGTTATATCTACATGGGAGATAAACGGCTTCAATAAAGCCTTTACACTGGACGTTTGGTTTGGCAACTTTAGAAAACTTTATTATTACATTCCATTAGTATACCAATTATTTACAATTGTATATTTCTCACGAATCAGACAATTATGGGAGAATCTGGGGTTAAAATTACTTGTTTATCTCTACTCGTCTACTAATATTTATATCACCCTACCAAACATTGTACTACAACTTTATATTGTGTATACTCGGTGACCTTAAATAACAAGCAAGTCAGCATGAGGAGCAGAATGCCTTACTTTTCTTCATAGCGATTCCATATCCCTTACTGTCTAATAGCCCACCGACTTGCGCAACATCGCAGTTTCTTTCAACCATGTACTCGATTGATGTCGATTCCATTAGAAATGCATAGTTTTCGTCATCGGATTTCACCCTGAAAGAAAAGAAAAGATAAACATTTCATGGTAGGTATACAGTGCGACAAACAAACTAAACAACAAAGTAGTTTTTAGACTTTCTTTGTGTCTTACTTACCTCTCCAACCCTTCATCATTGGTAGCTGTTTGATATTCTGGATGGTCTTCCATATATTGATACATTTTCTGATAAAGTAAATTATCTGATTCCTAAACACAAAGTAAATTGATTTTTTATTAAAATAACTGGAAATCTCTCATTCTACGATATTTTCCACGATATTAAATTTATTATTCATGGAGCATTTCTATTACCTTAAAGAAACTGAAGGTAGCACCTCCCTTCTTAGCTCCGTAAGTTATTCCATACGGGTTATTTGCAAGATCGTTTACACTTTTAATAGCATAAAACTTGGATTCAACTGTGAGGAAAGCTGCAAGGTTGGCGGTGTAAGATGAAACCATGATTAAAGTGAAGAACCACCACATACTTCCAGCCATTCGAGTTGAAACAGCTCTAAAAGAAAACAATAATCCCACTATACAGTTTAGAACCGAACCACAAGTATGCACATAATTATTAAGCTATGTTCGAAGACTTACATGGGTGCAATTTCCGATCCTTGAGTTAGCACACTTCCCAAAGTAAACCAAAAGGAATTCGCCAAGGTAAACTGATTATCCAAAGTTTCCGGTTCTTCAATACATGGGTAAGGGTTCTGCCATTCTTCTGGTGCTAGTCGCCCTAATATAAATAAAAGAGCAGACACGCCAACGAACGCTCCTGCTAGCCATCCCCAAACCTACAATGATACAACAAACATGTGAAAAAATAAAACCAAAGCACAGTGTTTTCAACCGGTCTGACAAAGTCTTTGAGTACTTACTCCCATTGAAAATGGTGATATGAAAGAGAAGAGATTTGGTGGTTCTTTGGTCGGTTTCTTATATAATATAGTTATGCCTAAGTTCATAAATGGGCTGGTGAAATCAACTGCTTTTTGTCGTGCTGCTGTTATGGTCAAGTCAGTTATAGCGAAATCTGCTCTCTGTAACATAGAAGGATTTTGACAACATACATGAATAAGGTTATAAACTAATCAGGCTTTTATAAACTCAACTATATAATACCAGATAAAAACTTGTCACATATTTCGTGAAATTGGTCCAAAATAAGGCAAATGATAGTTACACCGTCCATTATTTTCTCCATCATGCCATTCCATTTTTTTGTCTTCTTATTGTATGAGCCATATACACCATCCTCTTGTATGTCGAATGTATAATTAAATTCATTCATTTTTGCCAATTCTTCAATAACTTCAATCCCGAATCCTTCGTATCGATCATTGCCTACAAGTTTTATTGAAGATTCTTTAAGCATACCATATGGAGCACTCTACGAGAAATAAACATAGCTTTAATAAGTTGTGGACATCATTATACATATTCACTGTTAAGTTGTGAATTCTTACCAAGGCTGTAAGAACAATAAAATGCTTGCCCTTCATTGACTCAGATCCTTCTTGTTCTGCAGCTGATACTTCATCTTTAGTTTCTACAAAACCTTTTTCTAATGTCCATTTTCCCACCTGAATACCAACAAGATCAACAATATTTTATTTTATTGCATAACAATGATTAAATTTCATGTATTAATTTTATACCTTATCTAAGCCATAGGTCATGACTTCAAGTACGTCTATTTCAACTTCCGAACGGAAGCCATCTTCATCGAATTGTATAATCCCTGTCAAGCCATCGACTTCCATCTGCAATAAAGAACATTCATGCATTAGTGGAAATTAAAACCAATTTAAGTTTCAACATAAATATTGTTGAGAATTACTCACAGTTCTAATATAATTCACGATGCTGGAACCAAAAGCCCAGCTTTCCTCAGCATCACAAGTCACGTTAGAACCCTCTTCTAGTTCCATAGTATTTAAAGTTGCAACAAATAAAGTAACGGCATCGTATATCAAAGCTAAATCTAGAGTCAGACCATTTTCTGCTATCGCATTTTCTATTTTGTTGTCAGATAGTTCAGCTACTTTCTCATTTAATGATTTGGTAAAGTTTTGAATGGGCTCTAAGGTTGGATCGAACATGCGAATTCCTGAACATGAAAAACATGTCATTATTTTAACAAGTCAACATGTTTACGTCTCTCAAAATTGTGATATGACTAAGAGAATGAGACTTCATTTATTTGCAATTTTCAATATTTTTGTAAAATATATTACCTGTTACACTAGAGCCACCATGTTTGTATGGATCTATGTCTATTGTTTGGAAATCTGGATTCATAATCAAATAACTGTGTTTATCAGACATTATTCCCACTTGTTGTGCTTGCTCTAGTACTTTTGGCAACGTTTCTCTGCCACAGTTTATAACATAGTTTAAAGACCCCGAATTTTTTATAAACTTTAGTTGAGACCTACGACATAGATCAGAAAAAAATCGTAAATTAAATCATCTTACGATATACTGAAATTAAATTAAATTTGAAGTTGAACTTGCCTGAAATCGTCACCATCGGGCAATTGAACAATGTTGATTAGAATTTTCTGACCAGTACTTAAATCTTGCATAGACAAGATTTTGTCCAAAAATGGCAAAAGTTCGGCACCTTCGTAAATTATAGTGAAATCTGTCCATCCTTTCAATTCTATGAGGTCGGCAAAAATCTGCAAAAATAGAACACAATACTTACTGTTTGAATGTGTAAATAAAAACAAATGATTTAGGGCTGACTTTTCCATCGCCAGATAACTCTTATTCGAGGAATAAAATTGACGTTTGACCGTTTTTGTATGAAATAACTGTCAAAATTTCAAAATTATTCCTCGAATAAAGTTAACAGATGATTGAAAAATCCTTAATAAAAAAGCCCTTAATAAAAAAGTTTAAATACCTGTGAATAAGCCAAGTGATGTGGAAACAAATTAACGACAGACCAGTTACGATTTTGTGTTTCTATCGCGTCTGTGATAATGTGAGGTATCTCAAGGAAATCTGCTATAGACTGAATATGCTGTAGTGAGCCTTTTCTAGTTGGTCCGAATACTCCGAACACATTACTCTGTAACAAATCTTGATAAACTCATCTTTTCAAATGAAGAATTACAATTTACTCAGATGATTATGAAACATGACCGTTACCTCTAAAAGCGTGCACATCGCAGTTTCTGTTTCTAATATGTCTCCAGGAGATGTTCGTATGACACTTGCTACAAATGGATTTTCTGGGTCTTTGGATGCCGCGGTAAGTGCAATGTTGAAAGCGGCTTCTAATAAAAATGTTCCGTCATCGAAAATAGCACCTAGGACGGTAATAGAAAATTTTATATTCTTAAGTGCAGACAAAATAAATTGAGTTAAATAAACAAAATATAAAGACTGGTAACAAAAGATGGACAATAAAACCGGTAAAACACACCACAGGGATTTTAGTGAAAACGAAGAGGTAAGTTAATAATTTTATTATAATACATAGATAGAATAAAACATACCAATAGTTCTATCTCCAAGAGCGTGAAATAAACAAAATGTTGTTGTAAGCCATCTCAGCAATAACTTTGACATTTGCATGATTAATCACAAACCAACACAACATCTAAGTAAACTTCCTGTTATTGACTTAAAGAAACCCCACGGAAAGATCTAGTGAATCTCCACAAGAAATGAAACCACTTGACCTGAATGTCCATGGAACGGATGCGCTAACTATAATTGTTTCGAATGCTATTCTACTGGCTCTAACACCTAACTGCAATGCTAAAATTAGCACTGCTCCCGATTTGTATGTACCTATAACACGATATATTCTGCAAGTTACATTATAGTATTAAAACGACAGGACAGTAGGTTAGTTAATGGCATAGTTATCCAATATTAAAAGTGCAAATTCATTTAAAATTAAATCAAAATGTCTAACGAGAGAGTTTCCATGCAGCTTCATTAAATGTATTTAAAAATCATCGTTAGCGATTAGAACTAACTAGATACTTTGGTTGAAATGTAAATCAAAATCAAATTATAATATTGTTTTAAACATTGATGGCGTCCTCTATCCTCAGCTTCATACATTATCGCAGTATTCCCTTGACTGGGGTAGTTCAGGGTTTTGTCGACGCTGAACATTCCTGAAGCCAAATTCTTACACAGGACGGTCCACTGTTACTATTACGTTTTAACACTAGATGGCGCTGGCTTAGAGTCCTTACTATATAAGTGTGATCTTTCGGTATAACTTTATAAAACTCCCAATACCTACTAAAACCTCTATAATTTTCATTCCTGCACACAATTTTCATGTGGCGTCTAAACGAATGAAAACTTTTACTGTTGCCACCGCTAGATGGCGCTCTGCTTCAGCTTGGTGTTTCTCGTGGGAGGCGAATGAGTTAAAAGTATTTGTACCATTTTAATAAAGTTTAAGCACACACGGATATATGTATAAGTTGAACCATATCTTATTGTAGGTATTCATGGAAACGAAACATAAGTAAGTTAAGGACGTTCTAAGAACTTCATGGAGGGTTAAGACTTTGAAACAATAATTTCGTTATTGCTGCCATAAATGTTCAGTATAACATTAAGCTAAACCACCTACCCACAACGCAACCATCTCCTACACAGGCATACCAACGAATAATTAGGAAAGTGTCACAGTATTTCAGGGGAACCGAAAGCAGTGGCGCTGGCGGATTGGGATCGCATCGTAAACTTGGAGATTGTTCGGGTTTTGTCGCTAACCGCCTAACCGCTTCCACGCTAAGCCTAAAATTGGCAAATACAGGGTGAATTCCAGGTGAAATGTTAGGTTATTTTAAGAAAATACTTTTGGAAAAAAATACTTTATTTTCTTTTAGTGATAATCTACCTAACCAGCGGCGGATACAGTTTGGTTTCTTACGGCAGCTGTACTTAAATAATGACACGTCTTGTTTCATCAAATAGAAGTTTTGTTCATGCAAAGAAACACGTACAACATTTACCTACTTATACCTTCGCGATTATTATTTGAGTTAGCAGAAACTATTAGACACACTACCTACACTGAAGTAATTCAAATAACAGTGCCACCGAGGCTCGTTCGCAGTAAGCTTTGCTTTCTAAACCTATTTTAAATAATTCTAATTCAATTTCGACTCAAGCTGTATAAAAGGCAGGAACAGCATAAAGCTTCCCCCTATACCTCGAAAGCTAGACTCTGTAATACTATTGCGGAAACATGTTCCATCTGCATGGTAGGTACTAAAAATACAGGGGTTTATTCATAAACGATCATTAAAGTTAAGTGACGTTTAACGTAATAATACGTAGTAACTGGGTTGTGGAGGTCAGATAGGCAGTCGCTCCATGCAAAATACTGGTATTCAGCTGCATTCGGTTAGACTGGAAGCCCACCCCAACATAGTTGAGAAAAGGCTAGGCAGATGATGACGGAGCGGTGAATGCTTATGCGAATCCCGCACTCCCAGCCTCGGCAGAGGTCCACCTCTGCCTAGGCAAGGCGTGGTGTTCCAACACCGCGGTGTTTGTAGCCAGTAGTCCCCTCTGTCACCCTCACGATGGAGGAAGTTCACGAGGATTTCCACCGCGCAGCAAAAAAAAGGCAGATGATGACGTTTAAACGTCAAAAATGTGTGGTTAAACAGTCGCTAAACGCTTTTAACTTTAAGCAACGTTTATTTATTTATATAACAATAATTGCTTTCTGCACTTACAGTAAACACCAAAGCTCGCAGCAAGCCTTAGTATTTATAAATAAAGAGGGCAGCCCCCAATTCCTCTATTAGAAGTTTTATAATTTACCTGCAATTAAAGAAAGGAACATAATCCCTGTAATCCTGGATTAAGGATTGTTTTAAACTCAGGATAACTTGAAATTCTGGAAGAAAGGAGAGAATTTTAAATTAGTTTTATTTTTTAGACCATCTACGAATAACTTTACTGTGATTATGTTTAAACCAGAATACCTCTGTTCTAACAATGAGCTACTGAATTCTGGGATATACACTTATTTGATTAACAAATTACAAACGTTTCTTTTTTAGAAATTTGGATTTGAAGTTTCGGGTCGGTCAGGGCATGTATATTTTAGGCAGAATGGTTCGGCCGGTCGATGTAGCGAGTCAGGTACACGTACAGGTACCTCTTTTGAATGGACTAAATAATGATGATGGATGTTATTTCAAGTAAAGGTACTAGGTACAGATAGACTTGCCATTCTCAGCAAGAACGTTTTGATGAAATCCTCTAAATACTCTGTCTCAGGCGTCATGCCTCATACACTCCGGGAATACTGCGATTTTGTACTAAATTTTGGTTCAATGCTGAAATTCCAGTTTACATAGCTGTCTGCAATCCCGATAGTATCGACCAACCGTGTTACAGGATTGCCCGATTTTGAGAGTTTCTATCTCGTTTAGATTTCTAGACACTATTCAAATAACTTACAGAACGAAGTTGTTGTGTGGAAGGTATGTACCGACTTTGAATTCCCGTTGGTTTATATCTAAAGGCATTTTCGTAGCTCTTAGCTTTACTAGATAATACTGTGATTAAAATAACATGAATTTTTTTATTCAAGGTCTTGAAAATATTTTAATACAGGCACTAATTAAACGGAGTTTTCTAATAAATCTGTTCAAGAGTACCTATTAAATATGTTGGCTAAATACTGAAATATATTATTGTAACAAAAGGTACACTGCGAATTAGTTAGTAAAGAATAGAACAGAATCGTCGTCTTTATTATGTAGTACAGTCTGTTGTCAACATTATCTGACCCACCCTAAAAACAAATGAATTTGGGCCCTCTGCCTGTAACATTAAGGTTTATTCAATTTATATGAGCTTATCAGACAAGTGCTCGAGGACTCGATGAAGAAATACAATAACACACGCAAATTTCATCTTTATCACGTAACATTAAGGTAAATCCAACCAACATTGTCGGAGCCACCGGCATTATATATCATTTTGTTAAGCTATTTTAATCATTATCTCGTTGACATTAAAGTTGAAAAGCTTTTAAGTTACACTACATAATTACAACCCAATCTTTAATTTCGCATATTCCCAACAAGTTTTTGTGGCTTAGCGGTTTGATGCTGGATTGGCGACGAACACCATATGGGTTCGAAAACACAGTATGATTTAGGCCTAATAACTTATCTTGTAAATTAAAAAACTTTCAGAATTTATATTTACCAAGAATGGTTGAATACGAAGTAAAACATACATATTTGCTTCGTGAGGTAGATAACAAATTCATCTAAGTGACAAAAGTTACACTACGCTTATTAGCACTGACTACGCACACACATTTGTAAATCGTTTCACATAACTCGTTAAGTATTTTTATGCAATTTGGTGTAAAAAAGCATCATGTCGCAACTTAATGACTATATCAAACATAAAATCATATTTTTACATGAGCAGAATGTTGGAATTAGAGAGATTGGTCGTCGACGTAATATAACAGTAAGTGTTTTTTTTATACCTATTTTATTTTATTGATTGTGATTAATGAACGCGTAGTTGGCTATTTTACTATTATATTCACTCCTTACAAGTTATATGTATACACGGTTCCAAAAATGTTTTTTTTTATTTTTTTGTTTTAGAGAAATACGGTCAGACTATGGCTAAGACGTTATGCAGACAATGGAAATATTCAGCGGATTCGTCCAGGAGCAAAAGCCATCAAGTATATCCCGAATTCAAAGGCCACCGGGCCGTTGTTTCAAGCCATGTTGAAAATCCAATTTTGCCCATTCGTGTAACCGCAATAAACCACAATATTTCAGTGGAAACAGTGAGAAGGCAGTTACACTCTGCTGGGATAAGGAATTATAAACCGGCACAGAATTGCATTGATACCTGCTCATCGCTCATCGCGAAGAAAGGGTCCATTTTGCCTAGGAATATTTAAGTTTTAGTTGGGAAGAAAATGTTGTGATCTTCACTGATGAAAAATCATTTAAATCGAATAAAGATGGACGTAAAATCTTATGATGAAAGAAAGGAGAACGCTACAATGAGAAGTGCTTGCTACCCTGTAGAACCAGCGGTAGAATAACCCTGGGCTACTGGAGCTGGATGTCGTCTATGGGACCTGGTGAATTGGTGGAAGTATGTAGTTAGGTTTAATAGTAGTTTGTATTTGGAGATTCTGCGTGACGTCATGCTGCCGACTGTACGAATTGCCTATCCAACATCACATATTTATTTAATGCACGATAACTGCTCCATCCACCGTGCAGGCATTGTGCAGGATTGGTTAGCCTGCTCAAGAAGGTGTGACAGTTATTAATTGGCCATCTAAAAGTCCTGATTTGAACCCTATAGAAAATCTATGGGGTTAAATGGTTTTAAATTGGGACACAACGGAAGTGCGAAACAAATACAACTTGGTTGAGATCGTGACATCGACTTGGGAGCACTTGAGAGGCAAATATTTGTGTTGGAATATGGTGCGCGGTATGCGTAGCCGCTTACAGCAAGTTATAGCAAGGGACGGTGTGCCACTCCGCTACTAGTTAATCTAGTAGGTATTTTTAAACACACTATGTAAGTAAATGCTCAATGGATTGATTGTTAAACCATTAAAATGTTGCAGATTATGTGGTGACGTTATTAAATAACAAGTTTATTCGCTAGCTATGAATCTGTAAAGTATTTCATAGACGAATTCATTTTCTCGATAACAAACTTTTAAGCATAAGCATGCCTTTTTTAATGTTTATAAATGATTATATTTGATTATGGCATACTAATATAAAATGTATATTAATTTGGAAATATATGAGCATTTACTTACTTTATCTTACCTAAGTGTTTTAATGAAATAATAAACATTTTAAACTTTCAATGTTTAGTTTTATTTCTATACAAACTGCCCGTTTAAAAAGACAAGACCCTACGTCGTCCATTAAAGAAATGCAAAAAAAAAGTGTAATAAAATAATACATAAAGAACAGCTGAGCAAAAAGCTATATTTGGGTTAAACTTGATTTTAAACGTAGATAACGATGAACACCGCACTACCTTACTGACCACAAGACCAACTCAACTCTTAGAAGCCGCATTGAAATTTGATCTTAGTTGTAATGCTAGACGTAATATTCTAAAGAATTTGAACCATATAGTATACTTTCATAAAGTTTATTCTTGCACAGCACAAGCAGCCAACCTTCTCCTCGTGCAAATAGATTATTTTGTATTTTAAATAATCACTCCATTGAGACACGATAACAAAAAAACTACATATAAAACGGAAAATAAAAAATTGTAAAGAGACGTTGTTTTTGCAATTTAGTAAGGCAAGGTAAAATATGTTTGCGCGTAGTCACTGCACCTTAACTTAGCATTTAAATACCAGTTTTATAATGAATATGAATATTTATTTTTCGACTACCCACTTATTACAAGTTATGCGAAAATATTACAATTTTAGAAAGTTTATATTTGAATATTATCCATCTATAGTTCTTTACAATAATACAAGAAATAGTTTTGGAATCAATTCTAAATTGAAAGCAAAACAATATCTTCGTCGCAAGATTTGATCTCGCAACTTGTTTTTCTCAGTCTTATACACAGACCACGATACCAGAATTACTTGAACGCAATCATTAAAATAAGCAAATCAAATTTCCGTGTCTGTATTATTATTGTATTTGTTCATCGAGTCCTCGAGCACTTGTCTGATAAGCTCATATAAATTGAATAAACCTTAATGTTACAGGTAGGGGGTCCAAATTCGTTTGTTTTTAGGGTGGGCCAGATAATGCTGAGAACAGACTGTACAACATATAAAGTACAGTTATAAATGTAGAAATACAATGAGTTTAACAATGGGCGGTCTTATCGCTAAGAGTGATCTCTTAAAGACAACCTTTGGATATATTTAAAAGTGGGATCAAGGAAATGGCGCGGAATATCTACTTTCATGAAATATACTGCAAGGTGGGACGTGCCACACGTGTTTACCTTTTCGCACGTACCTACTGATCAAAGAAAGATTTTCCACCAAATGATTATTTAAAAGCCCTGGAGATTTGCTTTGGAGAAATTCTTGAGAGTTTGGAAAAATAAATATTTTGGAAGAACGGCCGAGAATTTTTAGAGGACAGACGTGTACTAGGTTCTAGCGAAGTTTCCAATGAAACCGTGAAACTAATACAAAACATTTAAGTATAAATCAAAAGGGTAAGGTCAACTGAAAGTCGCGACAGATGTTGTCCTGGTTTACATACAAATGCCTCTGGCCGGATCGTTTGAACCCAAATATATCAGATGTTTAGCATAAATTGTGATGAAAATAAAAACAAGAGGCTTCTACAGATGTGAACTAGCCACATGTCTAGTAATTCCATTTCAACCGGAAAAAATGTTCGCAATATTTATTTAGGTTGTGTACACGAGATAGTGTACAATAAGTTCCCACATTTGTTTCCGAGCCTACATTTATCTCGTAGATACCGAACCTCCCATGCTCAATACCAGAACTCCAATTGGCTATGCTTGTTCGCTCAACTGTAGACATAGTGCCACCTCATGACATGCCAAGTTAGGTTGCCCTTTTACGCATTTTGCGTACATTTTATTTTTATTTTATTTATTTAGGGTTATCAAACAACTACAACATAATATATAATACATAATGTTAACAGAACTTTAAGTAGTAATGTTGCAGTCCACTGCATTATCCGCAGATAAGACATTAAAAGATCAGTGGTTGCCACTAGACGAGCATTGCCAAAATTAACAAGTAATTTGAAATTAATAAATAAGTTACTATAAGGCTAGCTATAGTTACATAACCAAGTCAGAAACAAGTTCATATACTTAAATTATGCCATAAATAAAGAATAATAATAAGATTACAATTAGGATATTTTTTTTATAATATTAGATTTAAATTTATTTTTTGTGCATGCAAATATATCAATATCAATGAAATTTGAATTATAGGATTCCAACATTCTATGAATGGGGCAGCGTAAGCCAGTGTTCGTACGACAAGAATTTAGCGCGAACAGAGTACGTGAACGAACCTGACGCACATGAACAGTTCGGGGGACAGAATAACACAGCTTACTCGTTAGATCAATGGCATCAAAATTGTTGTGAACAATATCATGAAGCACGTTGGCCTCCAGGTATTTGCGCCGGTTCTCCAGGCTGATAAGGTTGTAGTTATCAAGAAGTTGAGAGTATGACAGATAAGTCTTAGTCCTATACATCATATTACATCTGTAGTACATAGCACGGAGGTACTTGCGCTGGACCCTTTCTATTCCATCCACGTACTTTTGGTAGAAAGAGTTCCAAATAAGGACCACATATTCTAACTGAGAGCGATTTAGTGTCTTATACAGAAAGAGATAGGTTGAGGTGCGCTTAAATTCTGTTGAGGATCTCATCACAAATCCATACATTTTAAAAGCTCTATTGACTATAGCTTCGATATGCTGGTTCAATGACAGTTTGCCATCAAAGAGAATACCTAGATCCTTCACTATAGACATATTATTTAAGGGGATACAGTTAAGGTTATAATTGAAATTCCAGATGAAATTATTCTTAGTAAACTGTATACACTTGGGGATACTAAGATGCAGATTATTGTCAATACAGTAGACGGTTAATCTGTCTAGGTCCTCCTGAAATGACTGGCAGTCGTCCATAGTACGTATCGCTTGAAACGCTTTAAGGTCATCAGCGTACATCAAGAATAGACTTTTTAAAACCTTTCTTAGTGTCGTTGATATAAATAACGAATAATAGCGGTCCCAGAATAGAGTGTACATATTGTGATTATTTTTACATCAATATGTAGATACTAGATACGTATATATTAAAGGCACAGAAAGGCATGTTAAAGGTTCAACAACAGCAGCTTGTTTTGAGTCGAAATGATGAGAACAAACCTGGTTTGCATTATTTAGTCACTAGCTCTCGTCCGCGGCTTCACCCGCGTGGATTTCGGAACATATTCCACGGGAACGTACTACCGGGATTAAAAGTGTGACAAAATCCTATGTGCTAATCCAGGTTATGAACTATCAGTGTCATCCAAAATTTGCTAAGCCGTAAAAATCCAAACATAGTAGGATTCTAAAGTGTTACGTTAATGATATTTAGACTCACCTACAAGTAATTAAAGCTAGTTTATTATCCCTCCAATATAAAGCAAACAAGTCCTCCGCGCAGAACCGCAATGGCATACCACCCTTAATCGATATTCCAATCAACGAGGCTGTATCGGTGGCCGTAAAGCCGCTGGTCAACATATTGTGACCACGACACTGTTGTCGCACTCGTAACTCCCGATCAACAAGCAGATTACTCAGAACACCGTGTACACGATTACAGCTTTGATTTACTGTTCAGATACTGGAGAACTAGTCGCAAACAATGTCAAAGCTGTTCGTTTGATTTTGTGGATCAGGAAACGCAATCAGTCTAAAATCTACCGCTACAATGGCGACAGTGATTTAACAGAAAATAATTCGAAATTTGAAATCTGCGCCGCTCGCCGACACAGGGCTCTCTCTCTCTTTCCTTCAATTCGTCTACTCTTTGCAAGTTATTCGTTTTTATTACAATGATGCGATTATGATCCCTGACCCTGGCTAATGACCCCTGCGCTAGATGCTATAATAGAAAATTGTAAATAAACTACGTACACGTCACGTCACGTTGTAACGTTTAATGAAATTAAAATATGTTTATAAAACGAAAACGCGAAACCGTATACCTACGTGTGTTAAATTAATGTCGCCATTAAAGCGGCACGCTGTATAATGTTCCCAGTACTGGGACACAGGTCTCCTCTCGTTGAGAGGGAGTGGGCCGTAATCTACCGCGGGCCCAGTGCAGGTTGGTAGTCGTAGTACATCTCTTCAAAATTTTGGTTCTAGGACATGCCGGTTTCCACACGATGATTTCCTTCATAGTTTTAAACGCAAACACTAGCTAGCTACTTAATTAAGCAAACGGGGATGCATCAAAAAGGTCGTTTATGAGGAACGTTACTTTAATGGGACTGTAGCAGTATCTACAACATGCGACCTACGCGTCAAACTGACGTCACGCAAAATCCTGCATCTCGCAAGCAGAGTTTACCGCGCAACTAGCAAATATACAACGGTCCGACATGAATCATCGGGCAGTTGCCCGCCAGACACATCACCCGTCTGGTCGGAGGATCCTCCCTTTTCTATGGAGTATGAGTGAACTTTACACCCTATTCCTCATACCTGTTTAGTACTATTAGCAATTGTAGATAGCGGGTGATCGAGGATACGCCAGACGTTCACCAGTATCATCACTCGTGAAGGCTCTTGTACTCTGTGAAAACAACGCACTTATTACTGGGGCAAAGTACATAAATAATATAATCTTTATAAATTGCCATTTCTTCTCTAGCTGATGTGTTATTGTGAAGCTTATGAGAATATCTATTTGCTCCATACATTCCCAAAACTTATTCACCATCTTGTACTTAGGGCAAAACAAAAGTATCTGAATATACATAAAGGATAAAATATTTAATACTAAGAAGACATATATCTCTTCCACTATCCTCGAGGTGGCCATTAAAATGAATTATTCGAATACGTGTCGGTGTTATACCTATGTAACTTGTTCAAATGTAAAATGTACGATGCACCAGTCTACATCTTGTATTGTTATAACCACATGACAATCGAAATACGACAAAAAAAATATTTCGTCCTTAACTTTTTTGTCTTTATTATCATCATCAGATAGGCAGTAGCTCCATGTAAAATACTGGTATTCACCTGCATCTGGTTAGACCGGAAGCCGATCCCAACATAGTTGGGAAAAGGCTAGAGAGATGATGATGGTATCATCATCCACAATCCGTATTCACCCACTGCTGGGTAGTCTCTTTTTGTCTGTGACAGTAAGAATAATATTTTACACAGAAAACAGTAAAAAGGAGCAATTAAAGTTAACAAAAATATCATAAATATGAAAAATAACAAAACAAAAGAATAAATATTAAAAGACCTGTGAGAAGCCAACAAGGCCTATCTCAGCCAATTTGTCCCATTATTAAAGTCTCTACCAATTCTCTTCTATACTTCTATACTTCTATCTATCTATCAAAATTCTCTCATCACGAAATATTGAGAACAATAAAATAATCAGAGGACCTTATTTATTTATTGTCTGGATACTTTTCATTATTCTTCTGTCTTATAATTTCGCAAACAATTTTAGAATAAACTTCTTGTTTTTAATTGTATACACAGTAGTCTAGCGCGGTCTGACTCAAAAATTATTTACCTTGTACTTAAGTGTATCATACAACAATGTTGAGATAATGGATCCCTCTCCCCAATGGATCTTTTGATTTCTGGCATATTTATGCTCTGTATCTTGTTGTTGGTTTATGACAATGCTTAAATGCTTGGTTTCTATATCTTACGTACTTGTTATCTAATGGTTAATTCTGCAACTCGGGAATCGGTTGTGTCGGAAAAGTATTGCTGTTTTTCAAGGGGAAGCGCCAGGATAACCCGCGAAATTCAAATTTTCTTATTTTTTTTTTTTTTGCAATTTTCATGTCAGTTTCAGCCGATCGATTCTGTAAAAATCTCACCGTGAAAAGTTAGGTGAAGTGAGCTTAGAGTGAGCTGTCAATAGTGTCAATCCCTAGCATTAGTTGGAATGATAGCTCATTTCACCTAAGTTTTCACGGTGAGATGGTTACAGAATCCCACTGCAGGTAGTATTGAGAATATTGAGATACAATACAGGCTAATTAGATTAGAGTAGATGACTCTAATCTAATATAACTAGCCTATATTGTCCCACTGCAGGGCAAAGGCCTACCTCTCCCTTTTCCATACAATTCTGTTTTTTTTCTGTCGGGTTGTATGTTGACCAAAATATGATTCGCGACCGTAACAAGTATGTATTTATAGACCCTCTAAGTTCAAATAACCTAACTGACCATAACTAGTTGGGTTATATTTCATCAAATGCACAAAAGGTAAGTTTTGCGGGTTATCTTAGCGCGACTCCCTTTAAGTATTTGTGCTTATGAGTTTGAGATTTCTTACGAAGGCGAATACAGAGAAAGCAAAATGTTCATTTCTTACAAAAAATACAAAGGATTATGAGGTAAAATAAACAGCTGCAGCAAAATTAAGGTAGATACCTACGTGAAACTCTCTGAACAAAGTAATTATCTTTATACTTATTCTATGTGCTTTATGTGCCGCGAAACTTAAAGTAACAAAGTTCAAAGACATGCTACGAAATTAGCTTTTATGGTTATAGGAAAATGATCTTTATTTCTTAATTTGATAGGGACTCCTACGCCTATTAGTTTGGGTTTATGAACCCATTGTTTGTGATTTATAAGCCGCAGATCTTAAAACGTTTCTGTAAGTCCATTTTAACACAAGCTATTTTGTATTACTGATCCAATTCCGAGCATAACTCTAAAGACTAAAAATTAAACATTTCCTGCAAGCTTTAAATTAAAAGTCTTTTGTTTCCATTTGTGTTAAGAATTTTCCGGGGAGCTCCTTGCACAAACATCCGGGGAGGCAGCTGTACCGGGGCCTCCTACAAGTACAATTGCAAGTTCCGCTACTTGCCGGGAAGGTACGTGACTTGCGGCTTGTAGCGCACCCGCCACCGCTAACTGTACGACTGTTTCTTGCTTCCAAGATATAAAACGAACCGTTTAGATAACCTTTACTTGTTGTTGGAGCAAAGCTTGTTATTGTGGTTTTAAAACTATATGTACATTCATTTATTCCTGGAAACTTCTGCAAAATTAATACGACCAATTCAGCTGAATCAATCGAGGAATATCTTTAAATTATTTTAAGAAAGTTAATTTTAGTATCAACACTACGTTTTCTATTCATAATCATCTGCCTCGCCTTGTCCCAACTATGTTGGGGTCGGCTTTCAGTCTAACCAGATGCATCTGAATACTAGTATTTTACATGGAACGACTGCCTATCTAACCTCCACAACCCAGTTACTGGGTGATACGATACCCCTTGGTAAGACTTACTTACTTCATTTTCCATTGCCAGCTCAAAATAAATTTTATCAAATACAAACTTTTATCTATTGCAGAAGGTCGGACTTACTGATAGCTTTTCACCGGACAAGTAAAAATGAGTTCAGAAAATCAGTAAAGGAGTAACGAGAAAACTTTGCAATTATTAATCAGGTTGAAACACGTTACAAAGTATTTTTTTGTAGCTAAGTACCTATCTCGCAGCTTTAAAACATTGAAAGACCATTAAAAATACGACTCGTAAAACGTCCGTTCCATCTTACTTTGTACGCGATAATGGATTGTTAAAAGGCAAAGTTCTTTTTATCTTTTAAATACAATTAAGACACTATCTACCAGCTTACCATTGGATAGAAGTAATTCTTGGCGTGCAGAGCCGGCCGCGGTAAATTAAAAGACTTTGGCTTTGAAATTAACGTTGCCAATCGAGTAAATGGTGCTTAAAGTGAATTTGGTTTTATTCTGAAGAGGACCTGTGGATCCACATAGTGTTTAGCTTAAACTCGTTAAAGGCTTTGTTTTTATCCTTAATTTCACAGTGCCTTTGTTGTTAGTTCAAAATTAGGTGTGACAAGATAAAACGATTTTAGTTTTAGTGTTTTCTGATCGACGTTTTTTTATTTATTAAAGGTATCAAAACAGAAAGCTTGTTTGTTCCGTTTCCAAAAGCAATATACCCATTTAGTTTATAAACTGATGCATCTGAAAGCAGAAAGAAAATCTAAATTCCACGATGACAAAAGTGGTTTCGAAACAGCATCATTTGTCATCGTCATTGTCATAAAAATAATGCAGTCGTTATTTGAAAATTAAAAAATCGCTGGGAGCCGTGAACGTGACGTTAATGGCCCTCGTCGTCGGTCGGTGACGGCGGTGACGGCCTAGCGCCGCGCGCCGCCCGGGCGGACGCGACGCCCCGGGCAATTGACGGCAGCACCGCCATCGAGTGTCACACCTAATGAAACAGCTCGATACGTGATACGCCACGCTTAACCGTCCGCAAATTTAATTATCCTTTTACTCTGTTACCACTTCCGATTCCCGCTTTCATCTCGCCAGCCAATAATATCATTACCGAATGGAGTAGAATTGATGCCAATTAAACAACAGCATAAGCGTTGTGTATTTTGACTTTTTCAGTAAAATGTTTAATTGCCACAAAACATGTATATGTATATGTTTTACATACAGTGTGGCTTATTTACATTTGTTCAATTCAAAGAAATAAGGGCTATTTATGCAGGCTCGTGGGAGATCGAGCGCGTGCAGACATAGAGCGTGTTATTTATTCATTAGCGCAGAGCTCGACGCACCGTTGTTTCCGCCGTACGATATGAAATCTCATATTAACTTGTCTACTTTCAGAGACTCGACGAATTTATGTAGCGAGGAAAATTGTCGCGGCGTTGTCGTGACGTACGGCTTTACGACGTTTGGTATGAATAAACTTTGTTTACAGTTACTGAGCGTAGCTCATCAGCTCATATGCTTAAACATAAATATTCATAATCGAGTTGCTTGGTATTGTAACACTCGTAAGCATAATATACTGAACTTTGTAATGAATTGAAGCAGGGGGATAAGGGGCTTACTACTTTGATTTCACTTTTAATCAAGACTTACATTCTCGTTTGTTGCGCTAAGCTTTAACATAAAGGATGGATTCCGTTCTTCGCTCAGTAGGAATATTTAATTGTGATCTTCTAACCTTTATTTAGTAGCTTTATACCTAAGCATTTTTTTGCTGAAAAGCGAGCTCTAAACAGTATGTTATCCAAGTGACTGCTAACTGACATAAAAACACAATAAAACTATTTCATCCCTACGTACATAACGGTCTCTTAAATACAGGGAGCGAAAGTTAGACGGGGGTCAAGCCTCCATTAATTAAACAGAAGGGCGGATGCCTAATACCCTCATCTTGCGAACCACCGGGCGACCTCACCGGAACTTTCAAAAGGTCAACACAACGCTCCGCCATCGAACATTATACATTATTGATATTGTTGCCTCACTTAATAACCCCAGTGTGCCTTACAAGTAGGATTCCAGGGATCCAGGCCGCCTTAGATCAGACCTTCTGCCCGTTGACGTCTTCATGGTAAGCGGTTTATATATTCCCGAGCCAATGTTATTCATATCGGTACCCTAAAGTTAACCAAGCGATATTTTACAAAGTTGCCAATTTTTGGGGCGAATACATTTTATATAGGACACGAAATGTCGGTTTTATATTATGTATGATACTTAAATCTTTTAAATGTTGAAGCAGGAGCCTTAAATCGCTGAGATGTACCTGTTTTATATTCAGTTCCCCTGCAACTGCTTGGCGAAATAAATTAGGTCATTATTTTACTGACATTGCAGCTTCTTTTAGACACAGTTTACAGTTCCTTCTCTGCTTTGAATTTATTTCGTTGTTATGATTCTTTTAGAATTTTATTTTAGTCACAGGAGAAAAGCTTTGCGACATTCAAATGGGGAAAAAGAATATCATTAATTAATATTATGTTTTATCTGATACAGAGATCTATTTATCCGAGATATATATCGGAAAAATGCGCCATATTTTTTATTTTATGGTTTTAGGAATTCCAATGAATTATTTGGGAGTACTGGTGGCCCAGTGGTAGCGGCCCCAACTTACGAGACGTAGGTCGTGAGTTCGAACCCAAGCAGGCGCTTTACGTTTTGCAATTTATTTCATCACCACTGTTCTTAAAACGGTAAAGGATACATCGGGGGGAAACCAGTACCTATGTCCTAGAACCGAAATTAAAAGACGACGTTTGGCCCGCGTGGTGGATTACGGCCCACTCTACTACCTACTACTCTCACAGAGAGGAGGCCTGTGTCCCAGCAGTAGGAACATTAAAGGCTGATTATGCTAAGCAATGATTTTAAGTCTTCATTCTGTTACCTTTAAAAGTGCAAAGCGAACAGACACGGCAGTGAAATGCAATTACAACAGGTACTTACTCTGAGCGGAGAGCTTTCTGATTAAATATTGAGCTATCTGTTAATGGCGGCAGAAATGGTGGGAATTATTGAAGGCACTTAAAAGCTTGTACTAACAGCGGAGTAGATACTGTGCACTGATAGGCTTTCGAATTAAGATGATTATTAAATAAGGAAATTGAAGAACCCACTTAGGTACCTGAAATAACGATTTTACGTTATATGATTTTGAAATGAGTTTGTTCTTGGTTACCTACTATACAGAGTCAAAGCGTTTATTTATTTCATAGAAACCATTTACAAGCACTTTTGAATTGTTAAGGAGTCTGTCAGTCAGAAATATGAAGCTAGTTGCCCATTCAAAAGCGTAGTTGGAACCTATGGAAAAGAACGGGCAAGAAACTCTATGGACAACTCTCTGTCTTTTAATTTATATTGTTTCAAAAATATTAATTACACCATTACTGTTGATTTTTTAATTATATGTGAGAACGACGTTATAAATACGTACGTCCAGAGTACAGCAAATAGCATAAAATAATAATATAAAAACAAGACAAAAAAAAATGAAAAATAAAATAAGCCGTAGCTTAGAGATAACCGGTCCTTACTGACGGCACTCGTTCACAATTATGACGCATAGAATAGCATATAGGCAACATATAACAACACTAGCACAACACACAAACACACACAACACTGTAACACTGTTTAAAGTGTAGTAGATAGTTTGCTTTTTATAAAAGAAAATCTAGGAAAGAAATATCCCAGTAAGCAAGTCGTGCGATCATAACTTGTACCTATGTACTACTACGTAGAAACGTCTACCTATGCACAACTTCTACCTATAGTCTGTTCGAAAATTATCAGGTAAAAGTATAAACAAACCCAGCTCAAGTTTAATTCTTACGCAATCACTCACTAAAGGGAATTAGTAACACAGTTTCAACTTCAACTTTCACTTTTTCTAACAATATTGCTTGAATAACATAATTAAATTTCATCAGCGTTGCCATACAACGTGGCAATGCTGACAGGTTTTTGGGCAATTTTCCTGTTGAAAGCGATGCGGAAGAATTTTTGACGCCCTTTGATTAAATTCTCATCGACGAAAATTGTGGCCATGAAATTATCCTCAATTGTCAAATGAAAAACATCTTTAGGATGACTTAAAATTAGAATAACGTATTTAAGTATTCAAATAATAATCAAACAATTTGTAAGTGCGTAAGTACGTATGTTTTCTGACCTATTTGTTTACATTTCATAAGATACTTTTGGAACGACTATACCTACACGTTGAAGTATGCAGCATTGCAACATGCGACCACGTCAGTCGTACCCACATCTGTGAAGGCAAAAGGGTCAAAATCACCATATTCATGAGCGAACCTTGGGCGGCCTTTCAGCTTGCAGCCAACAGTAAGGAGTTCATCAGCATTTTCTTCCCATGGTTATTGTAAGAAATGTCATATTCTTTTAACTTTTTTTATCGTGTTTAGATATCGATACCCATCCGTTCGTACCGTCAGAGTTTCGCTAGCTAATTTAATTTAACCCTGTACAATTTAATTTCATATTTTGTTACAAACTAACGTCGCGGCAAGAAAATTTGAGGACCTTAATTCGGAGGTCGATTTGGAGTCGGATTAATGTAAAGTTTAAATATTTGAAGTGAAGCAATATTTCTGAACTTTAAATGGAAACTAGATCCTGAAAAGTAAAAGGACATTGAAATAACGTTTATTTCAGTGTCACAATCAGAAACCCAGTCATCATTGGTTAGGTTTACATAATTTATAATCTGAACAAATACCCTACATTTTTAACATAGGGCCGGTTGTTTCAAACGGTTGGTTATTATAACATACGTACGCCAAATAACTACGATTACGTAATCGTATAGTTTTTTTTTTCTTCAAATGATTGAAAAAACGGTTTTTTTTTTTGTTTGACTATAGTTAGCGCCATTTTTGACGTATACACGTGCTTCAAGTGGACGTGAAACAACCCGCCCTTAGTACTTTTTAAAATCAAAAATCAAAATCAAAGTCATTTATTCAAATTAGACTGAGAATCGGCACTTTTCGAACGTTAAAATTACAAAAGACAGTCCCCCAAAAACGCCCGACCTTCACCACTTCCTAGTGCTATCGCTGGGAAGAAGAAGTGGCGCAACAAACTCCCCAGCAGAAAACAAATGAGTGTTGCGTGGTCTCCTGAAAATTGCACAATTTCACATAATATATGTCGGAGCAGTGAAGTAAAAGGTTTGTTTACGTACTAGTAGCGACATCTATTAGCGCTTAAGATACCTTACTCGATTAATCAAATCGATAACAGTTGTCATTGAGTCAGTAGTTCGAGTCGGGGTTGTCAATGTCTTGTCGCGTGTGGCGTTTGACATCTGTCAGATGTCATGGTAAGACTAGTGTGTTAGCGACAAATGACAGATTGGACACCAAGAACTCGACCGCGCCGGGTGTGCGCACTGATTCTACCTAACCACGTGCAACATGGCGGACACCGATGGAATTTTGGATAAAAATCCCTCAACATCTCCGACATCAGAACTGGGATTGGACCACAACGACCCACGTGTTCAAAATGAAGATGCCAGTGTCGAAAATGGATGCATCTAATGGAACAGCAGAACCGCAATTTTCTGACGCTGATTCAAGTAATGAAAACAACTACTACGTCGTCACATGGCGGACACCGATGGAATTTCGGATAAAAATCCCTCAACATCTCCGACATATAACATAAAACCACGCCTATATTCCCCGTAGGGTTAGGTAGAGGTGTACCTGCAGTACACATTTTGCCAGTTATGTTTGAGTCCCATGTAACAGGGGGCGAGCCTATTGCCATCAACCGTGCACAAATCCGGGCTACTACTGAGAATTTTCAAATTGAAAAACCCAATAACACTTTGCCCGACTTGGGACTTGAACCCAGGACCAAACAAATTCGATTTCCCATAAATAAATTAATAATGGTCATTAAATTACCGCTCTGCTGAAACAAACGTTTTTCATCAATATTAAAATATAATAATACTTAAAAGCTTTTGTCTGTTGAAACATAATAAAATTAATTATACATAGATACTATATTGAACAACCTTATTTAAAACCTGTTTCGTTATTTATTTATTTATTTATTAAAACTTTTCGCACAAAAAGGTACAAAGGCGGACTTAATGCCTTAGGCTTTCTCTATTTATTGTCTACATTTTGGTCTTGGCCAGTATTCATTTCGATAAATATTGATTACTAACTATTGCCCTCGGCTTCACCCGCATGGAGGTCGAGAATTTTCCCACGGAATGTTCTATCGGGATGGAAAGTATCCTATGTGTCCATCCAGGTTATAAACTACATGTTTGCCAAATTTCATCCAAATCCTGATAGTAGCTTAATACTAATGATTGAAATACCATCGTAAATTCATGCAAGCCTAGTGCTTTTTTTTAGGTTACTACTCAGAAATTGTGCACAACGTGTCGTGAACAGAATACCGTTTTATAAGCATGCAACGTACTATCGGGATAAAAAGTATCCTATGTCCCAACCCAGGTCATGGTCTACCCATTTTCCAAATTTCATCGAAATCCGTTCAGCCGTTTTAGCGTCAAAGCGTAAGAAGCAAACACACTTTCGCATTTATAATATTGTTATGATGTGCTGACGACCTCATTAGCGATTCATTATAACTTGATAGTTTACTTAGAACTTTTCATTCAAAGAAGTTTTTGTGTTCAACCTTAGAAAATTATTAATTAGGATGGTCTATACATTTGTGTTCAAAAGATTTATTTTTAATTAAGTATGTATCTTTTGTTATTTTTTTTAATGTTATGGATGGCAACTACCTACTATTGAAGCTGAATTTCTTTCAAAATAATTACCGTTCTAATATGGCTAAAACATAATCAAGACGACAAACACGATTTTAGTAAAAATAGGCAGCACAACAAGCCGAATGAGTGTAACTTATAATATTATTTCCTCTTCTCATTCTAATAAAATGACTATATGAAAGCAAAGGTCTTTATGAGACTTTTGTTCAGTAGTTCATCATCTGCCAAGCCTTTTCCCAACGATGTTGGGGTCGGCTTCCAGTCTAACCGGATGCAGCTGAATAAACGTTTTTTTTATCTCTACACCGCAGTTACTGGTTAATACGATACCCCTTGGTATCCCTTCACCAGTTGACGTCTTTAAGGCCACACTATCACCACACCAATACCACACCACTACCACTTTGGGTTATCACTATGACGATAGCATAGAATGTAAGACTTAACATTGAAGCCACCTCCATCTATCCAGTAACGTCGATATCGTGGAGGTCTATTCACATAACCATTACGTAATTGAATTCCTGGCCGAGAAACAGCAACAGCAGTCCTCCTAATGGTTCATTCCAATTTTAGATGCCAATAACAGTTCTCACGAATGCCTCCCAACGCTACGGCGCTTAACACATTGGAGAAACTAGGGTAGTTCCTCTATCTTTTATAGATGGGAATGTTTCTCGCTGAAGATAAAAAATAAAAGGTTAGGTTAAATGTTTTGCACTATACTCTGTGTACTAGGTTAACCGTTTTTTGACAGATCGAACTAGTGAGCAATTATATATTTTTTGTCAAAACTGATACACGTACGGTATTATAATGTCTGTAAGAAGTCATAAATAAGATAATTCAATAAGATTAGACAGTTTATAGATTTATTTTATTAGTTAACTTTATGTAATCTGGAATAGTAACGTTCTAAGGCAGCTGTCAAAAAACGGTGGTTGGTTGGTATGGAGACTTTCATAATACACTGGCCTGCAAAACTAAGTATCACACTTTTAAAATTGCAATAACTTTTTAACTACACAAGATATACTTTCGAAATAAAAAGGACTCGAAAAAGAGTTTAATTTTGTATATAAAAACTTCATAGTCGAGAACCTTCTTTTAAGAAATGGCGAAAAAAAGCTTTATAAACAAAAATAATCCTTTTTAAATTACAATTTTACCATTCATTTTTTTGTTTCTGTTTTTGTTTTCAATTTTCTTCTTGATCTCTTCGATCAAGAAGAAAATTGTTGTGTCTTGTTACAAAAGCTAAGTTAGACAACAGCACAAGAATGGTGGGTGTGACGTTACGAACGGTCCAGAAAGTGAAGCGAAGGTACGAAGAGACTGGAAACCATCTGAGGAAACCTTGCAATGGCAGACCCAGGTGTACTAGTGCCCGAGAAGACCGTTATATATATATATATTTTTTTTTTAAACATTGCCCCACACTAGGAATTGCTCCTGTATCGTGGGTGCGTTTACAAACATTTAAACTCACATACACAAACAGCCAGACCCGGAACAACTACATTTAGGTCATACAAATATATGTTCCGTGCGGGAATCGAACCCGCGACACGCAGCACAGCAGTCAATCGTTTAACCACTGCGCCAACCGTGGCGTCGTCGTATTGTTTCCACTGTGTTGAGAAATCGCCACCTTAATGCAGTTGAAGTCCAGCAACAGCTTCTTCAGACCCGAAGGGACTACATTAGTGACAGTACAGTGAGAAGAAGACTTGCTGAAGCAAATCTGAAACCCCGAAGACCAGCGAGTGGCCCCAAACTGCTGGCGCCAGACTGCAATACGCCCGTGAACACATACAGTGGGATGAAGAAGAGTGGTCAAGAATTTTGTTCACAGATGAGTCTCGATTCTCACTTTACACTTCTGATGGAAGGCAAAGTGTCTACAGGCGGCCTGGTGAGCGATACCTTCAATACTGCTTCTCAGAAAGAGTCCAGTACGGTGGAGGCAGTGTACATGTATGCTGGCATATCTTCAGAAGGTCGCACAGAGTTACAGTGGCCATAGAAAATGGCACTCTGACTGGGGAAAGATATGCCCAAGAGATTCTCAACGAGTATGCAGGGCCGTATTTAGCAATTATGGGTGATGGATCGATGCTTATGCATGATAATGCCCGGCCACACACGGCTCAGGTCGTGCAAGAGTATATTCAGGAGGTTGGTATCAGCGTGATGGCTTGGCCATCAAGAAGTCCTGATCTCAACCCGATTGAGCACGCCTGGGATGAGCTAGGGAGGGTAGTCAGAAGCCGCAGACCACCACCCATCACCCTCAGGGCACTAAAACAGGCCCTGATTAAAGAATGGGAGAATATTGCCCAACATCGGCTCCGAAACCTCGTGTTCAGTATGCCAAAACGGCTCGAAGCCGTAGTCAGAGCCCGAAGAGGCAAAACCAGTTATTAAAAATTAAATAACATGTAAAATATACTTATAAATATTAATTGAGTTTTTCGACACTAAGGTAAAAATGGCTATTTTTATTGTTTTATCTTTTTTTTTAAGTTAAAAATGTTACTAATGTATAGTTACTAGTTTCAAAAAAACTGATAACATTTGCTATAAAACGTTTTTTATTTTAAATCTCTAACTTCTATAGTTAAGAAAAAAAAAACAATTTTAAAAGTGTAGTACTTAGTTTTGCAGGCCAGTGTAGAATTAGTTAGGTACTGGGAATTGTAGTTGATGATACTTCTTACTTTGTTTTTCTTCTTGATAATTTAATATGTAAAGTAGACATAGTGTTGATGCTACACGAGTTAGCTAGTTAAATACACATTAAAACAGAAAAGCCGGAAAGAATCAAATTCCTGCCGGAAGGATAACTCACTACCGCAATGTGTAGGGTCATAAATAAACTATCGGTGAGCCGGGTTCAACCCAGATTAAGTATTGTATAGGATCACTAATCTTGCCCACCATGAGGTAAAAATAAAAGCAAGCTCGGAACAAAGGGGAGGCGCATTGCGCGATCGTAACTTTGGGCACCGAGACAATGCAAACCACAGTGCAGTGTTCCTGTTTACGAGTTAGCACGTTATTAGATATGCTCCACTGAGATAATCTCTGGATATTAACTATATGTGCTGTTCTCCACACAGTATTAAATTCATTTAAAGCCAAGTGCATGCAATTATAACTTTAGCGGGATATAACTTGCCTGGATACTTATAACTGCTAAGTTACACATGATATAAAAGTTTTAAAAAGTGCTCGTATATAAGACGTTGCCGGTGAGTTTGGAAACTGTCACAAGAACTGCAACCTCAGCTATAGTTTTATTATAAACTTGTCAGATAAATAAATACGCTGAAATAGACATATTGGTCCTTATTCGCGCGTCCTTTTTAGGTTTCCGTACCTAAAGAGTGCCAACGGATTACTAAGGCTCTACTGTCCGTCCGTCCATCCGTCTGTCTGTCACAGGACTGTATCTTTGGAACTATAATACGTAGACACTTGAGATTTTCACAGTGTGTACTAACTACTATGCCGCTATAGCAGCGAATAATAAAAATAAAATTAAGCTAAAAATTAAAGAAGGTCCCGATACAAGAAACGTGTTTTTATATGCATTGTTAAATACTGTTCGGTCATACAGAACCCTTCCTGAGCGAGAACTTGGCCGGTTGTTCTTCGCATTTCACACTAATCGCGTTCAATATAAAGCTCAAGATCCACCCACCCACCAACCACTATTATCTTTATTTCAACCACTATTAACTTTATGAAATATACTATAGACGCAGGTATATTATTCACGTAGTTGAAAAGCCTATTACATCCAGGTAAAAAGCTCCCTACAGGAGATAGTATGTTTTATGTGGCGGCTTATTCATATCAATCTAAAATAGACATCGTAACTGGCTTCTTTGTCAAAATATAAAAGAAAAATTTACATTATACTCACAACAATAGAGCAAAGGATATCATATGAGAGCCTTCGAGATCTTTGCCGATTACAAAGTAAATAACAATAGACCCTTAGACAGCAGTAAACATCAAATAATGCTAAGAAACTAGCCATTTTCTGAATCGTAACATAAAAGGAGAAAACGCAACATTCACGTATCTTTCTCGGTCGTTCCCTTTGAAATACAGTCACTGCTTGTTAGTGTGCCTCTCGAAATATAACTCCTACACTTTCCTGCTCCCTTTGTACTGTTTAAAGCCTCGAAACTTTTGCTACCTATTCAAACTTCAGTTATATGAAAGAAAAATAAACAAATATAGAACTTCCGCGTCGCAGGACTAAGTTACAGAACGATTTCAATTGTTATTTATGTAGAAAATCTACCTTCGGGGAGCGTGATAATCCAAAGCGAATATTATTGCATTTGATTCCAACTGTATACTAGCCTTAAGTTTATTTTGTTTCAAGGATTCGCAGTAGTAGGTACATTCCGGAAAAACTTTAGTATAAAAGAGAAGGGAAAAAAATGAAATTGGAAACGAATTCCGTTCAGCTACAGAGTAGGTAATCTCGCACGAATGATTAATATCAAACGTGGGCAGGAAATTGATAAAATGCTATGCTGTGTACGTTTGCCGCGGTTGACTTGACTTTTATCTCTTGGACAAGCGCCAGAGTTGGATTGGTACTCAAGTTGTCGGGCAAGTTTAGTACCCTCGCGGTGCTATTGAAAAGTCCCACTAAAAGCATACTTTTACGGCTGCTTAGCGAATAGATCTCCTTATAGGATACCTACGTAATAGGCCAAGACAAACTATTAACTTGCCGAAACGATAAATCGCGATTGTCAATTTTTACATGATTGATACACATTGATGCGCAAATTGATCGTCGACCAAATGCAATTAAAACGACTTACAAAATTACTACAATTACAATTGATGGCAATTGATCAATTGCAATTGATTAAATTCGGATAAATAGATATGCTGAAAATAGATATGTAAAGTCAGGAAATTAATTGTTTACCAAATCGACAACCGACTTAAATGTCACGGCAAATTAGCATAGTGTGTTAATTTGATAAACTGTGTCAGCAGATCGTTTAAAATCTGATAAAATTAATTACATAATCAAGTAGCCGCCTGCCAAATATTTGCTACGTAGCTATTGAGATTTTTTCGTGTACTTTGTTGTAAAAAATCTTTTGTTTTTAGATCTGTTAACATTTTGATTTAAAAAAATATTAAGAAAAGCGATTCTCAAAAAAAAGACAACATTCTTACTCGGTTATTTTCCGCCCTCGAAACTTATCGCCATTTTTCTTAAAAAAGAAAAAAACGTAGCACGAGGCACCGTCAAGTTTTCGGCTCTACCAGGAAATCTAATAATAAAACCTTTATAAATTCGTCACGTCGTAACGGTGTAATCTAATTTTGTCTCCTAATAATAATCGAACTTTGGTAGCCTCGTCCACTTTTGGAATTTTTTATATGTTTTAAGTGCAAACTTCACTAGGTAAATGGTATCGGTATTAGCAGGAGTCCAACATGGAAATGACAGAGACATGACCTGTGTCCATCGCATTTTATAAAACGTAGTGCTTTACTTTCACATATACAAATACAAACAACAGGGACATCAACGCGCAAACTAAATCAACAACACAACAACAACAACAACAACAACAACAACAACACACATCAACAACATCATATGACATCAACTCATGATTCTAGACCCTCTAGCGTAGACATTTTTTCGTCTAGATAAGTGCCAAAATTTCAACGCATAGCTGTTCAGAATCATGTACTGAATCCATGGTAACCGACAGGCTGTGTGTCGATGTACCTGCCACCCTATATATCTCTAAAAGCCCAATATTGGATAAATCCAATTAATATCCTAGCGTACGGAGAGAGCTAGAGTTAGTAGTAGCTAGAGTTAGTTACAATCTCAGCACTTTATCAAAGTTTGTTCTAGGAAATTGGTTGTAACCAAGAACTCAACGAGCGGAGCTCGAATAGCTGATACATCAACCGCTAACAACACTAAGGCTCTTTATACACGGTACGTTTTTTTTAACGGTACATAAACCGCGCCGTGTAAAAAAACGTGTCTGTCAAATCAACAAGCTTCCATAGTGACCCATACAACACTGACGAACCGTGCCTCCACATGCCGTAAATATCGTGTCGTTGATAAACGTGTCTGTCACCAAGCTTCCATAGTGATCCATAAAACACTGACGAACCGTGCCTACACATAGCGTAAATATCGTGTCGTTGATAAAACGTGTCTATCACCAAGCTTCCATAGTGATCCATAAAACACTGACGAACCGTGCCTACACATAGCGTAAATATCGTGTCGTTGATAAAACGTGTCTATCACCAAGCTTCCATAGTGATCCATACAACACTGACGAACCGTGCCTACACATAGCGTAAATATCGTGTCGTTGATAAAACGTGTCTATCACCAAGCTTCCATAGTGATCCATACAACACTGACGAACCGTGCCTACACATAGCGTAAATATCGTGTCGTTGATAAAACGTGTCTATCACCAAACTTCCATAGTGATCCATAAAACACTGACGAACCGTGCCTACACATAGCGTAAATATCGTGTCGTTGATAAAACGTGTCTATCACCAAGCTTCCATAGTGATCCATAAAACACTGACGAACCGTGCCTACACATGGCGTAAATATCGTGTCGTTGATAAAACGTGTCTATCACCAAGCTTCCATAGTGACCCATACAACACTGACGAACCGTGCCTACACATGGCGTAAATATCGTGTCGTTGATAAACCGTGTCTATCACCAAGCTTCCATAGTGATCCATACAACACTGACGAACCGTGCCTACACATGGCGTAAATATCGTGTCGTTGATAAAACGTGTCTATCACCAAGCTTCCATAGTGATCCATACAACACTGACGAACCGTGCCTACACATGGCGTAAATATCGTGTCGTTGATAAAACGTGTCTATCACCAAGCTTCCATAGTGATCCATAAAACACTGACGAACCGTGCCTACACATGGCGTAAATATCGTGTCGTTGATAAAACGTGTCTATCACCAAGCTTCCATAGTGATCCATACAACACTGACGAACCGTGCCTACACATGGCGTAAATATCGTGTCGTTGATAAAACGTGTCTATCACCAAGCTTCCATAGTGATCCATACAACACTGACGAACCGTGCCTACACATGGCGTAAATATCGTGTCGTTGATAAAACGTGTCTATCACCAAGCTTCCATAGTGATCCATACAACACTGACGAACCGTGCCTACACATGGCGTAAATATCGTGTCGTTGATAAAACGTGTCTATCACCAAGCTTCCATAGTGATCCATACAACACTGACGAACCGTGCCTACACACGGCGAATAAACTGTAGTTTTTCACGGCAAGAAAAACGTGTTTGTACAAAGGGCCTTACAATCTCCTCTACTGTACTATAAGTTACTGAAAGAGGACAAAGGGCAAAGACTTATTGAAATTAAAAATTTAATCGAGCAATCTGATCGGGTTTTTGGACCGAACATTAACTTGAAAGAAAATCGAGATCACTTAATGACATTGTTAATCTCATTTAATCTATTCTTCGTATTTTATTTACCTAGGTTTATTATAGGTGGAGTACAGTTTATTTCGACTACCTAAATGTAATAGAAGCCGAGGATCTTATTGAACATTAATTAAAAATGATTTAATGAAAGCTGCGATTAAATTTTTCCTTTATTAAGAATTAATTTACGATATTTACATTATATAAGCGAACATTTAAAATAATGATATAAGCAAAATAATCATAGGGCATCAAAAAATTCGTCCGCATCGCTGTCAACAGGAACAGTGCCCAAAAGGCTGGCAGCATTGCCACGTTGTATGGCGATACTAATTCTTTGGCCAAGAAACAGGCCAGCCCTCAGGTCACGTGAAGAGCCGACCAACCGCTTGGCGATATCTCGAAAAACCAAGTGGGCACTCGGACCCCATTTTTTTTTTTTTTTGCGGGATGCGAAATCATCAAATGACCCCTCCCGCTCTGGGTGGAGCGGAAGGGAGTGTCAGACTCTTACTGACTAAAACCCACCCATGTTCCTTCCTTCGCCCTTTATGTTCCGGGGTAGCGGTAACCCTTTCGGACAATCCCGCTGACCCGGCAGGCTTCGGCCCTGAGGGGCCCCTCGTTATGCTGACATCTCTTTGAGGCGCGCGTGGAACACTTACGCGCCGTCCGGCACGGGCCTGGTCCTGATCGGGCGGTGAGCTACCCATTGCTCTCCGCCCGCAGGCCCGCGCCTACGATGGCCGGTAGTCTTCACTCGACTCCCGACGCCCGGGGCGTCTCCCGCGGCGGCTGGGACGGGAGGCTCTCTCCCTTATCCGTCCCGCCACCTCCTTCGCTAGCATGACTGCTTCGCAGAAGGAGGCGACTGCCTCCCACTCACTCTCGCTCCGGACCATGGCTTGCACCAGGGCCGGGCGCGAGAGGCCGCCGCCGCTGCCGATCGCCTCTACGAGGACACGGCGGTGCTCCGCCCAAGCGGGGCAGACCTCCACCGTGTGCTCCACCGTACTCGGACCCCATTGGCCCTAGTGTTTCAACCCCAAACGGCTCGAACATATAACTCCCAATCAGGTTGGAATATTTTCGCGGTTTGAGGTTTTCTGCACCAGCAGCAACCGCTCCAGCACAGCCCACCGTGCTAAGAAAATGGGATGGTGCAAGGGTGTCGACACATGTTGCATCCCACACCAAAGGTCTGCCTAACTTCCAGGGCATTATGGTCATTCCGTGTGGTCTCTTCCCATCGTCGCGTGCCAGGCCGTTGGGTTCTAAAACAGCTGGCACTGGTGACAAGAGCACGACGGATGATGTTATTAATGCTGGCGTGCCGTGCTATCCGACCTGCGCTAAAATTAAATTAATTACCCGCTATCGATCAGCAAATTCATTAAAAAAACCTTTAAAAAAATCCCAGAATTGGTATTTGGGTTATGGATTTATTGGTCAGTAGATTAAACGAAGCTAGCCATGAAAAATATTCTTTAAAACCAACGTATTCATTCATTAAAAGGAAACAGTAAAATAACATGAAACGGTCAAATCGTATTTTTTCTGTCTCGCTCTGTTCTATGCAGAGGGATTTTTGAGGTCTCCACGATAGAAACGCTTTCATTCTTGTGCACAAAGTATTATTGTCTACTGTCAAAGGGCGAAATAATCGCGGTGTGAATAATGTAAAGACAATTTGCGTTGACGATGCGAATCCTCGACGCAAGTTCAACGGACGGTGCGGGGTGCGTGCGAGGCAGACGGACTAGCGCCTTAGAACTTCCATCTAGTGTTTGTTTTATTTAAATCTTGACTGAATCTAAACTAGGATTTACCTTTTCCTTTTTTTTTGTCTTTGTAGCAATAAAGTTAAAGATACTACACCTAAAACTAAACTAAACTTACTACCAAACTACAACAACAACACAACTTACTAACTAAACTTTATTTTCTGTTAAATAATTCTATGCACTACCACAAAACCTTACCAACCTCCTTTTGTAAAATGATGACAATAAAAATCCGTAGTGATATCATTGACCCAGTCATAAGTCATGCATTTAAAACGATTTAGTATACAATCTTAGTGGATGGGCAACCATCAGCAGGGTGTCGGCACGCAGGCGCGTTGAGGCTTCTGCGCCCCGCGCCCGGCAGCTCCACGACGCCACGGGCGCGGGCGGACGCCGTACGCTCTACCGGCCTACATACACACATGACTCGATTCTCTCTCGAATACAAATCGATACGTATCCGATTAATCAGGACGAATAACGTGACAAACGAATCCTATGCTCAAAACGCAACATTTGACAGTTTCCGACCACATTAAAGTACTGCAGCGCTAATTACTATGTAAAAATGTTATCTGTGATTGGTGTTAGTGAATGGTTGGTGTGTATTCATGTAGTAAATTGATTGGTGACGATGTGTACATAACACAGGTGTTTCGAGTGAGAGTGACAATAAGTAGTTTTACAGGTATGTATTGTAGTTTTATTGATATTAACATAAACATGATACAATGAAAAAACAACGGATCTGAATTGCTAATTAGAAACGTCATTTTCCAACGTGTTCCATAGAGCAAAATTCAAAAGATTTCTTATTATTTCTGAGGTTATAAATAAGAGGTTCTATTCTGATCCCGCTGTAACAACTGAAGGTTCGATATAAATAGAAGCAATTCACCTTTATTTATAGCAAAGCGGGCATTTCAGTTTCCTTTCTTATGTTTTTACAAAACGGAGAATCATGTCTTTCTTTGTATTGTATAATATTAAATAAGATGACACATGTACATTATTGTGATGTCAGTTTTAAACGGACATAATATGTTTATTGTACCCTAAATAACCTGAAACCTGATAAAGCCTGTTTTCGTGTTTTACATTTCTGACATTACCAAATCATACCGTTAGAAGAAATTGAAGACAAAGTATACAAAATGTTCCTTTGTGTCTGAATTGTCTTTATGTAATAGGTACATTGTCTCATAAAACATTTTCATTCAAGACCTTCCACGGAAATACATAGATGCTACCTACATTTACATACTTTATTAGATTCTAATTTTATTCTGTTATTATTTCACCCCAGTTCGTTTTATCGAGATTTTTCCTTATGGTGTAATTGGAAATTAAATTTTACCGCTTGCCTTGCAATATAATTTAATTATGAGGTCAGTTTAATGTTCCGGAAGAGGATAGATTAGTATCAGTAAAGCCAATTTTCAGCTTCATTTTAATGATTAGCTATTCAGTCATAATACCTATACAAACATTATTTTACCTAATATTTTTTTAAAGTCTTTATCTTTCCTACCGAAGGTATGTATCGCTAAAGACCACTGTATAGGTTGATGCTGTCCCTCGATGGGTTGTTGATGGTAGTCGCAATAGCAGCACTTCATCTGCCAAGTGGTGATGATGACTAGTGCTCATTGTGGCAGGTAAAAGCCTTTACCCGTTGATATCATTAAAGGTTTACATTCAAATCGTCATATCACTATCATTTGGTATCATTTGGTGGTAGTTTGGTATCAATATCATTTGGTATAATTAAAGGTTTACCTTAACTATACGAACAGGCGACGACAACGACTACAAGCCAAGCGCAGTGATTTTAGCGGACCTTCATTTTAGAACCTTCTCCCACATCACGTACGTGTCGTAAAAAGCTACAGGATGGGAAGCAGTGCGACCTCCTTTCTGCTAATAAAACTAACCTGAGATGAGCGAACCATCTTTCAAGCGTGGTCCGTTCATTAGGAGACACGTTCTCATTAGTACACGGCTTAGGATTAATAAAACAACGATTAATAAGATACAGACTAAAGGCATAAAATTATTAGATAGTTAGTTGAGAAATCCTAAAGAGGACTAAAAGCTCTTAGTCAAGCGTTAATTCGCGTAATAAAAAGATTATTACACGAATTAACGCGCGTAATAAGAAGATTAGAAACTATATCGGACAAACGGAAAAAAAAAATTAAAACTATATTTTCGGCATCAGACTCGTTCGTGTTGGAACGAGTCAATTACTCACGTAGCAATTACTTTTTGCTTTTTGTACAGTTTTGACTTTATTACTATTTTAGTATATTATGTATGGATAATGGAAAAATGAGCCTGTTTGGGACTTGTACAGAATTTCACTTTTGTGAAGTTACCTTCAAAGTATAAATCGTTTTGGATCAAAAGACAAAACGTCATAACAGAGCATTACGGCGATATGTCCGTTCATTAGGAGACACATTCCCATTAGCACACGGTTCAGGATTAATAAAACAAAGACAAGAAGATACAGGCTGAAGGCATAAAATTATTAGATACTCGTACTTAGTTGGCAAATCCTCGAGAAGACTAAGAACTCTTAGTCAAGTGTTAATTCGCGTAACAAAAAGGATAATTCCTCCGTTGTTATAATATCGTGGTTCGTGACGGGCGTCTTACATGTCTCGTATAATAAGGTCTGAAGGGTGAAGATTATGAGCAACTAAGGGTTACGGGTGAGCTTCTTGATGTAATTTGGCAACTCTATACAAACATAGTAAAGTAAAAGGGACGTAGGACTCTTATCATTGTCAATAGGCGATGGTGATCACTTTCCATCATATTAGAAGCATGTTTGCCAATACATAGGTATAGTTATAACAACAAGGGTATATGAACATTGTAAAAGCCAATTATTTTTTAAAAGAGTAACTGTGGAGTTTCTTGCCGGCTCTTCTCCATAGGAAACCGGCCAATTGGAACCGTGCACCTACCTTCTGACGCTTCATAAGTGCCCATGTAGGTTTATGTGAAATAAAATATTTTGATTTTGTAAACATACCAAAGTTACCAGGGGGTTTACTACGAAGTGCAAAGTGCGAATGATCGGATCGGACCGACACATGGCCGAACCGAATATTATTGAAAAACGCGAAAAAAGTTCAGACCGGCTCAGTTGGGTCGGGACCATAGTCAATGTTCGAAAGAGTGTAGGAGTGTAGGATCGGGACCGACCGAACCAAATAGTAACTTCGTAGCAGGAAACGGCCGAACATTCGGCTGATACCACTTCGGAGTAGACCCCCTGAAATTTCAAGCCAGATGAGAAACTGAGTTTGCTCTAAACACAGACTTTGCCTAAACTGGAGAGAAAACATTTCCATTTTTGGGAAGGACATTATAATGAGAATTCGTGCCTGTTTTCTTTGTACGGTTTTTTGCTGCTTTGCCTCGTTGAAGCATCGATAGAAGAAAATATATCTGATGAGCTATCAACAACAGCTATAATAAGATTGATTGGGATTATGGAAATTTTCTCATTAACTGTTCAGTGTCCGTTTTTAGGAAATCCGATTTTCAATAATTCAGTAGTGGGCTAAAATAAAAACACCCTTCGGGAATTAAACCAACTCATGAATACTATTTCCTAAATAAACAGAAGTTATAAACCATTCCAATGCCAAATCGAAACCAAGAGAGATGTTGTAAACAGGAAACTGCACAAAATGGTCCCAGCTGTATTGTGAATATCTGTGACAGTCAGCCAGCGAGACGCCCGAAATCTGACAACTGTCTTACAGTATCTGTATAGTTGCTACAGCTCCTTCACTGAGCGAAATGCGACGTCCAAAGAGCTTGGCTGCATATAAAATACGCAAGAATAAGAATAAAATTTTGTTCATTGTTCAAATTACAAGACGTATGGTGTTACCTAGTAACCTGGGTTATGTTAGTCAGATAGGTAATCGCTCCATATAAAATACCTGGTACGGTTAGACTGGAAGCCGACCCCAACATAGTTGGGACAAGGCTGGGCAGATGATGATGAATTGTTACAAAGATGACCTTACAACTAAACCATGATTATTTTATCTTTAACTATCTTAACAATCAGTTTGTTTTGACAATGTTGTATTTTACTAAAAACAGATCCCCAATCTACTTCGGAAGAGCTTTGAACGATAATCACGGATTATGAAACATTATTGAGTAACATTTTCAAAGTAACTCAGTCCGTTTGATGTCAATGTAACTTCTGTCTCTTGAATTACAAACAGAAGTTCTAAGATGTCACTCGAGCTTTGAACTAAACTAGAAATAATTGCTACCGTGTTTAAAACAAGCCATTGGTTTTAATTACTGAAGTCGTGATGGCTCGGATGTTTGCTGATCCACTTCTTAAGCATGATGTTATAGAGGATTTGTAAGTTGGCATTCAGACCGATTTGACGATTATTAAAATACTAGCTGACCTGACATCCATTGTCCTGTCCAAATTCAGCGCATAGCATAATCAGCTCAAAATGTTCCCACTGCTGGGACACAGGCCTCGTCTCTGTGAGAGGGAATAGGCCGTAATCTACTAAGTGGACCCAGTGCAGGTTGGTAGACGTCACATGTCTTCGAACTTTTGGTTCTATGATATTCCGGTTTCCTCACGATGTTTTCCTTCACCGTTTCGAACTGTAGTGATGAAATAATTTACACAAAGTAAAGTGCCTGCTTGTGTTCGAACCCACGACCTACAAGTCGCGGCCGTTACCAATGGGCCACCACTGCCCTTAATAATATTAAAAATTCCGGCCAACTTTTTCAATTTTTCTTTCCCGAAAAGTCTTTTAGATTATTAGGAACATTAAAAAGAATAAACAAATCGGCCCAGTCGTTGCCAAGTGATGCGCTTACCAGAGAACAGCAATAAATTTTTATGTATATAGATGTACTACCTTCTTTCTTAAGTGACTCTAATCTAACCAGTAACTCTCTTGTTACTTGACGGCACAGAGCGGTCAGTAGCATGGCATAATTCAGTTGTGCAGTTGAACTGTTTCAATGCATTCACTAACTGCTCGCGACTGGTCAAGCATTGGACAAAGAATCCTCGAATTGTCCGTGTATGAATAGTACCAAATTAACTCACAATGGGGCAATTGCTAACTAATAACATAACATCACGCCTGAAGTCCACGAAGGGATAGGCAGAGGTGTACCTGTAGTAACACCTACATTTCGCGCAGTATATGTGTTGTTGTTGTTGTGTATGTTTAAGTCCCGCGTTTAAGGAGCCTTTTGTTATATTACTATTCCTGAAGGAAAACCCAATAACACTTTGCCTGACCTGGGAATCAAACCCAGCTCAGCAGTAGCGCTTGCGACAACTAGACTAAAGAGGTAGTCATTGCTAACTAGTGTTATTGAATTACCGTGAAACCTACTAATATTTTAAACGTGAAAGTTTGTATGGATAGATGGATGGGTGGATGGATGTTTGCTACGCTTTCACGCAAAAACTACTAGTCGGATTTGGATGAAATTTGGCACACAAATGGTTTATAACTAGGATTAACATATAGGATAATTTTTATCCCGACATCCCCACGGGCTCGAAACTTATGCGTGTGAAACTGCGGGGCGCAGCTAGTGTTACATAATATTAAGCTATGACTAAAATGAAAAAGAGAGTCTTCTTCATTTCTCTCTTTCAAGTCTACGATACTCGCAATTACATGGACTTGAAAGTATACGTATGATACTTTGTTGAACATTCTAAGCCACGGCAGGTTCGGGCTTTGTAAAAACCCATCCAACCAAATGCTTGCCGTACCGTAATTATACGATACTCATTTAGTTTTTAGCCCACCAAATGTAGTTTCAGTTTATACTAGGAAGTTAGCATTTTCAATACCATGAAACAATTACATACCGTTAACAAGCACTTTCTATATTCTCATCAGTAAGACTAATTAAAATAGCGTGGAGCTAACATACCTACCTGATATGTAGTTAGCAGTTCGTTCAGCTGCAGCGTGTATGGAGTTAGCTACAACAACAATTTCGCTACATAGCGAGACGTGACTCCACTTACACCTATTACTAACTTTGCAAACAGCTATGACCTTTGCACGGTAACATCGTAATTACTTTTAAGGTTGGCATTTGAAGTCAGGTAAATGAATTGTTGAGCAAATTGATTACCAACTTAAATTGACCGTATATTGAAATCATTCTTTGACACAACTGTAATTCTTTGACAGTTGTAAGAAATGGCAATAGCACGGCAAATTGACATATATAATCACCACGCAGGCCCAGTGCGGTTTGGTAGATGTCACATATCTTCGAATTTTTGGTTCCAGGACATGCCGGTTGTCTCACGATGTTTTCCGTTTTTTAAAAGCAGTGGTGCTGAAATAATGTACACAAAGTAAAGCGCTTGTCTGGTTTCGAATTTACGACCTCCAACTCATAAGTCGCGGCAGTTACCACCGGGCCACCACTGCTCCCACCCCTCCTTAAATTGACGTGGGGTGTCAATTGGCCTGACAATTAATTTTCCTTACAGTATTACCGACACACAGTCCTTTTATTATTAGCTTTATTCCTTGTTCGTTCGTTCGGATCTGTCATGTCTATTGTATATTTAACGTCTTTTTAAGAACCTTTTTTTACTTACTTTATGTGACAACGTCGACCTAAACGAAATGTAAACTAGCTATTCATATTATCAATTCGGCCCCTTTGTTTGGGCTGTCTAAATAATTGCTAATTGAAAAGTGGGTAGCAGTTTGTTGACATGTACTTTAAAGTAAATACCTGGGAACAAAAGCCAGTCATTACAACTTTTGTAAAGAGAAACTATCAGGCTATAATAGGATGGGGTCTACTTTATGTCTGAAATGATTTTTAATGATCATGATTATCCTCTTCTCTTATACCTTAGATAAACTTAAAAGCAGTTACGTTAAAGATCGGCGGTAGGATGTGGTTGTGGATCTATGTCGCAAACCATGCTCCACCTCGTATCCTGCCCTCTGTGTCCCAAAAAATGCAGTCAGTGACCTTTGCGCTGCCACAGACGACGCCGTGGATGTGGCGATGCTTTGGGCCACCAAGATCTAAATGTTCGTGCCAGCGACACGAAGAAACAGAAGAAGTTTATCTAAGCCTTATACCAATTTATTTTGAGTCAAAGCAATCTTCTTCTTCCCTAGTAGGTACCATACATCTGTCAGCCGTCACCCCAGTATCTACTACCCTTACCGGCCATTTAATTTTCAAGTTTCCTTTTGTACCTTTTTTTTTCCCTACTCCTATAGCCATCAACATTATTACTCAAATCATCCCTACCGAACTGTCCCTCAATTCACCGCATGTTAATTTTAACGCTGGAGCCCAAAAATAAACAAAATAAAATAATTTGATTGTCTTCCTTTTCAAATTACGAGAACAATGGGAGAAAACAAAGAAAACTCGCGTCACCATTATTTATTATTATACATCGTTACAATTTTTTTACGGGTTATTTTCCGTAGTTTCTATGTAGTTTTAGGATAATGATGTTATTGCAACATAACGTTAGACGGTCAATATTTGCCTAGCCTTTTCCCAACTATATATGATGGAGTTCATGGATGGTCACCCATCCACGAACTGACCGCGGCAAGCATAGCTTAAACTTTGATCGACCCGTGCGGCTATTATTATTTAGCCACAAACCCCTCCATCTTCATCATCTCAACCCAGACGCCGTCTTTGTGTGACAAAGTGTCACAGATTGATCATCAATCAATAAACTTTCGTTATTTTCACGTTTTTGTCTGTAGGTAATTGAAATATATTGTCCCAATCTCACCCCAGAGTCTCTATGACAAGTATCCAGACATCCAAAAATAAAAATCACCTCGCCTGGCATAAAAACGACCTCCGCAGCTAACCTTATAAGAATTCTACTTTTTAGAGAAACCTTTTTTTACAATGTTTTTCTATGATTATGTCATTTATTTGTAACCATGTTAAGTACCTATGTATAATTTTAATTCAATCTGCCTACCCTTTTCCCAACTATGTTGTGGTCGGCTTCAAGTCTAACCGGATCCAGCTGAATACCAGTATTTTACATGGAGCGACTACCTATCTGACCTCCACAACCCAGTTACTGGGTAACACTATATCTCGTACTGGGTAAAACTTGTAGTCAGACTTTTGGGCTACAAGTATAAATTTAATACGAACAACACAATTCTAAAGTAATCTAAACGCTATTACTAGAAAAAACAAATCACACATTGTTCGGTTGACATTTCCCGCGTGTCGTACGTTAAGGTCGTTAAGGAAAACCTTTCCTTATTGTTCCGGTAACCAATAAAGTACACACGTTAGGGATTTCGTCAGGAACACGTGTCAAATTTAAAAGTAAGTTACTATATATTGAATGAAAGTAGTATGTACACAAAATAAGCAAGGTTTTTGAGGTGTAGCAACAAGGAAAAAGTGAGGAAACAATCGGTAACAACTTGACAGTGATGACAAAATGGTTATGAAGATCTTTGTTACCAATTATGTTGTGTGACCTTTGACAGTGTAGAAAATTCAATAATCAAAAACTACCTTTTGATGTTATACCTAAATACATACATAAACTCACGCCTTCTTTCCATGGGGCTACCCCCATGGAAAGAAGGCGTGAGGCAGAAACTACAGAACAAAAACGGCAGAATCTTTTGATGTAATGTAGGTACCTGTCAAGATAACCTCCAGATCGAAATGCAGGTATGCTGACTGTTTGCACTAGGTACTAAATATTTGATTATCATAAAATATTTACATAATTTAAAAGCTTAGTCTTAAAATAATAATTATTATTATTATGTACAAGTAATATACGTATATAAAAAGGGATAGAGATTTCTTATGAAATAAGCATCACCTCTGTAGGTACCTATTTTTCTGTTATGTTTTTTTTTCTTGTCTTTTTATATATGTGTGTACATAAATGGTTAAATAAATAAATATAATCCTATGGCATAAAAAAAATCGTCCCTATCGTTGTCAACAAGAAACGTATGCTTATGTGCAAATTAAAATAGACAAAATATTTATACGTATTGATAAAAGGCATGATTCTATATTCCGCAAAAAAGGAAAACAATTAATGTTTCAAGTCATCAACTTGAATAAAAGATGACTGATCATTCTGCAATCCATCTCTACATCTCCTAGTCTTTAAAAATGACGTCATATTTCTTTTGTTTCAGGATGAGAGGGGCGAACGCAATATTCCTCATTTTATTCTTCGGCCATCTATCTGCCCTGCCCGACACCATCCGAATAGGTAAGTATTACGTTACTGACTTAATTATAACAAATAATTAATTATAAGGAAATCTGAATTTAACGTTGATTTATGTGCAACCGTGGGTGTAATTTCGAAAATCTATATTAACGCAATGATCTAAATATAATTGGGTCTTAAGAATAGAGCCTCGGGGCGATTAAATTTTCATTAAGGTTATTATTTTAGGTTGTACTGTAACTTCAATTTTATGCTTAATTTGGTGTACAGGTTTTTTCATAGGTTTTAATTTTAGGCTGTTTCAAATATTATTAAAGTAATTGTAATATTTAAAATAATAATATGTATATGTATATGAAAAAATAATCAAAACAATCATAGGGCATAAAAAATTCGTCCGCATCGCTGTCAACATAAACAGTGCCCAAAAGGCTGGCAGCATTGCCACGTTGTATGGCGATGCTAATTCTTTGGCCACGAAATAGGCCAGCCCTCTGGTCGGAGAGGAGGCCTGTGTCCCAGCAATGCGATCATTACCGGCTGATTATGCGTATATATAACTACATAAGTGTTCGTTATTTATTTAATAACTCTGCATAGGTTCTGCCAGCTCATACTTACGTAACTGAATCATACAAAGTGTGTAGGTAGGTATGTCAAAAGTTATAGATAATATTGTATCTGTGAACTAGTGCGAAGTTACTGTTGTTCTAGCCGGGCATGAAAGGAAAACATGGTTCATCTAACTGTTTAACATCCCACCAATGTACTTACTATTTAAGTTAACATAGGCATTAATTCAGTTATGATTCAAGTTCTTAGTTTTACTAAAGGAAAATTCCTACAAGCACTACAGTCTTTTCAGTTATTTTACCTCTGATTCTGCATCACTGTCCAAATCACAGTGATATGTATTCTCGTTCTAATAAGGTTGCTGTTAGGTTGCTGCCATCGACTAGTCTGTTAAAATAATTGTGATATTTATTCTTGTTAAGATAAGGTTTATGTTACGTTGCTGCTGTCAGAGGTAAAATAACTAAAAGAACTTTAGACTATAATATTTATTAATGAAAGATCCAAAATTTATGATCCCTTCATGTTGAATGTCGTGATTCTGTGGAAACTTCTTATGTCCGGCTTTTAACAGGCTATAAATAATCGTATCCTTCTAGGCCTTTGTTTCAATACCTAGACTGATAAATAGGCAAGAGATTTGAAACTAGGACAGCAGTTTCTCTCTGCGTGGTAATTAATTATAACCTTCTGAATGTCGGGCCAAAAATCAAACAAAGCTGCGAGACAATTCAAAATTAAAGCGTCGCGCATAGAATCCTCACATAGAATGTTCCATCACTTTATCGTGTTTTGAAATCAGGGTAGCTGTCCATTAGCGGACCAGCATAGCTATTCACAACCATTCGCCAAGATGGTGTGTCGAAAACGACACACTTTCGATAACATGATTTGCTTCGCCCCGGTACCGGGTAGTATATTTATTTCTAGTCTAGATTTAAACTGACAAAATTTTCGGCTTTTGGATTTGTGAACAGCATTTACGGGACACTCCTTCGATAACATTTATTGATGTTCGATACGCCACTGAACCGTATCGAATGGTTGTGAATAACTATGCAATATGCATCTAGAGACATCTAAGTCATCATCTGCCCAGTCTTTTTCCAACTATGCTGGGGTTGGCTTCCAGTCTAACCGGATGCAGCTGAGTACCAGTATTTTACATGGAGTAACTGCCTATAGGTATATGCTTATATTATAATCATCTCAATATGAATACAATCGTGTTTCGTCACAGGTGGTCTCTTCCACCCTGAGGACGAAAAGCAAGAGGTAGCTTTTCGCTACGCGGTGGAGCGAGTGAACGCGGACAGGGCAGTGCTGCCGAGAGCCAAGTTACTGGCGCAAGTGGAGACCATCTCGCCGCAGGATAGCTTCCATGCGTCTAAACGAGGTTTGTATCCTATCCTATCCTACTTCCTATTAATATTCTAAATGCGAAAGTTTGTGAGGATGTATAGATGAATAGATGTTTGCTATTCTTTCACGCAAAAAGTACTGAACGGATTTTGATGAAACTTTACAGTAATATAGCTTAATCATCAGAGTAACACATAGGATACTGTTTTATCCTGATATATATTTTTTTTTATATTCCCGCGGGATCGACATTTATGAAGGTAAAACCGCGGGGCGCTGCTAGTCTATTATAAACAAAAAAAGGTTGGAAGCCGAGGAGATGGCGGGACCATCTGGAACTACAAGAAGACTAGGCTAAGCTTTAAATAGAAAAAAGTGGAAGCAGGGTAAAAAGAGTACGGCGATACATAAACAACAATAAAAAGGCTGGAAGGTCACACTGACAACAAAATATTGTTGGGACGACAACAAAACTTTAACTGGGGGGAGCCGAATATAGAGAAAAGTCTGTAAGGCCATGTTTTTATTGCCACGGACCGTAAAACGGGGTGAATCCCTATTCACCCCGTTTTACGGTACGTGGCAATTAGTTAAGTGTAAAGTTTCGTCCCGGTTCACCCCTGCATCCCTATGCAGGGGTAAATCGGGACGAAACTTTAAAATGGATTTTAACGTTGAAATAATATATGTAGTTTATTGCCAGAAAAGTCTCCAATGTGTTTACTGTTATTTAATTAAAAATTTAGTGTCCTTGCAACTTAGCAACAAACTATATTATTTCAACGTTAAAATCCATTTTAAAGTTTCGTCTCCATACACCCCTGCATCCCTATTCACTGCATTTTACCGGTAGTAAGTTGTCGATACAACAATATTTTTTACAAAAACATGCCTCGATAGGTACTACAACAATATAATATTGTCAGCGGAACTAGTGATAGTAACTGTTATGGTTGCATACCAAATCATCTCGCAAGCCGAATCGCCACCGAATTACACAGGTTGATAAATCGAAGGTGAAGTTCATTTTGCTTCAAAAGGCGATCGCCTGCGGCTGAGCATTCTCACCGTCGATTTTAGTCACTTGCGATTATAGTCACCTGCATCCTAGCCGAATTGCCATTTAGAAAATTGATTTTCCCCATGCTCCTAACTATCGCTACACCATACCTAAACAAACAAAATTGAAAGAGGCCAACTATTTTTGTTAGGGTAGTTATTTTGCTTAGACAACAACAATTTACACCTAAATACGACAACAATTTATACTTAAATAAATGTACAACGTTCCACTGTCACCGTCGCCAAATTTTTCAACCTTTTTTTGTGGATACAAAGGTTACATTATTCCTAGGTCAATAAACGTCGGAACAACAAAAAAGTTCGTAAAGGATCTTGCAGACAGGCGCGACGGCACAGCGCGACGCGACTCTAGTAGAAAACTTTATATGGAAATTTCATGAAAAAATATTTACCAGGATCGCGTCGTACCGTCACGTCGCGCCTGTCTGTGCTGGGACTGAGAGTCAGTAGCCACTGGCTACTTATTGGGCAATTTCATTTGGCTACAGTATGTAGCCAGAGGTAGCCATGGTTACGTAGCCAGCAAAGTCGCCATGGCATCCCAGTGTAGTAGCGCTCTTAATGCGTACAAGTTATTTCTGTGAAGGTGGCAAAATATTTAGTTGCTGCGACAACAAATTTCCGACAAAGCTTTTATTGTAGCTTTGTTGACTATTTTTTTCAGTACAGACTCAAAAAAGCCTCGAAAAGGTTAATGGTGTAAATAAAAGGCACAAAAAACTAAAGCCTCGTATTGACCTTTTTTTTTTTCCCGGATGGGAAATCATCAAATGACCCCTCCCACTCTGGGTGGAGCGGAAGGGAGTGTCAGACTCTTACTGACTAAAACCCACCCATGTTCCTTCCTTTGCCCTTTATGTTCCGGGGTAGCGGTAACCCTTTCGGACAATCCCGCTGAAAGCCTCGTGTTGACTTAGGCAAAAAATGTCCAGACGACACCCTGTGACACGTAGGACTACCGATCGTAGCGCTAGTAATCAAGACTGTAATACATTCAATTTATTTGATCCCATTTGACTAAAACTGGCGCATAACTCCTACGTGACTCCAAAGTTCAAACTTATACCCATAACTTTCCCCACCAATCTTGGTAGGCAGTTGTTAGGAAAGGCAAATTTCGAAGTAGGGTACCGCTAACGCGAGGCCGTTATCGCCCCGTCACCGTCGGCGTCACTTCAAAGGCATAATCTTTCCGGCATAATATATCACCCGACGTTTCTTTATGTCCCTCTCACCCTTTATTTAATGAAGATAGATGGATGTTCGTCTATATAGCACTTGACTGACGAGGGAAGAAACTGACCATACACTGTTGTGACTTGTGGTAATGGCTTGTGTTGTGTTAATGTGTGTTTGATTGTTGTGCTCTGGTTTCAAGGATTCTGGAGCAAGCACAAGAAAACTTGACTATGTACTTATAATTAGCATAGAACATGATTGTTGCGGGTCTGTAGCATAAAACAGGTTTTAATATCAAACTAAAAAGTAAAATAATAAAAGACGAGTCCAACAATAGACTCTTCAATCTTATTGACAGACTCCTAGGAAGGCCATCAAAACAATCCAGAAAAAACATCAGTCTTTTATTTCGACTGAAACATGAAATAAGTCTAAAATAAGTTGTCTATTCGCCGATATTATTGCTAAAACATTTACTATTGAAATACTTTCTCGATAAAAAAGGCTGAGGCCTGTCAAATAAACCATTCGTAATCAATCTTTCAGAAAAATCACAAAAAATATACCTTTTATTCGGTACAAAGCTGGGTGAGAACTAATGTCCTCGTTATAGTAAGATCTGTAGTTGTGCCCGTTTTATGTAACCGTTGGGTGCCGGGGTCCGGTCGTCCGATCCTGCACGGATACAATCAGTTCGGAACGGGATATGTGACGTAAAAGTTTTCCCCCTGCGATCACGTACGACACAGTGCCGTGACAACGTGACCGTACCGAACGTGATACATTTCTTTCATTTACTCGTGTATTTTTTGAGATGTTGTTATATTGTTAATTCGTGGTTCCTTTAGACTGATGTAGGTAGATATGTATTACATTAAAGAAATACCTTTGTTCAGATTTTAGTAAGTAAGTATATTTAGTTACAATTATATAGTTTTTTAGACGTATTTTAATCGCTTCAACCCCCGTAATTATAAAGTCAAGTCCTCTAACTATTACACCTTGCAGCAGTATGTTTAACGCTTCCCATTTTTCCTGGAACCATGTTATTTTTATTAATAAACATTAAAAAATCCACTAACGCACATTTTTCTCCGCGCAGTATGTCACCTCCTACGAAGCGGCGTGGCGGCCATCTTTGGCCCCCAATCCGCCCCAGCTGCGGCCCACGTCCAGTCAATATGTGACACGATGGAACTACCACATTTGGAGACCAGGTGGGACTACCGGACGAGAAGGGAATCCTGCCTTGTCAACCTATATCCACATCCAGCCGCGTTAAGCCGAGTGAGTGTTTCAACATTTTTATTATTGACAAAAGGTTCTTAGTGACTGTTCGGACAGGGATTTCGGCTAACGGGTCGTAAGCTTTATTAAGCATTTAAAATTTTTGTTGAAAAATTATTTCTGGAAAAGTTAAAAGGAATTTTTATTGGTCCAAATATCCTATATATTCCTTTGGTCCTTTTTTATTATAAACTTTGGTTGAATATTGGCTATTGAATATCAGTTATAAATGTAGGGACAGAAAATTTTACTGTAAGTATAATATATAGGTAGGTAAACTTCCCATGTCTTAATATAACTTCTCACCTTTATCGTTCCTATAACCTGACACCTTGTAAAAGGGGCGGTAGGCACTTACAGAATGTATGCGGAAATCTCACAAGGGGGGATATCCACGGCAATAAGTGCTCTCTTGTTTCTGCCCACTCCCAAACGCATTGTACCTTGCTTAGAAATGCTGTTACCGTAACAATACATTCTGTTATAATTAGTAACAATTAGTCATATTACAACTAATGTGTAGGAACGCGTATAATACGGATATTAGCTGGGTAATTATCGAATTGTTTACCCGAATGTTATCTGGATTATAAATCGTGTGCTGTGAACTAATCAGGCATCGCTGGAACCATTCCATGAATGTATACAATTATAGGTGTCTATGTAGACTCTACCTTATGTTCAAGGACACTGCACAGTTATCAATCGCGATTTAAAATCAGACATTTCATAGGATACTTATCGCGACGCGACTACGCGACGTGACTACGCGATGTGACTCTAGTAAAACAATTTCTATGAAAACTTCATTGAAATTGTTCTATCAGAATTGCCTCGCAGCATCCTGTCTGCTCCCGAGCCTGAAGATTAAAATTAGTTTGAACGCCATAAAACAATAGAAACTATTTGCATTTTCTTTGATAAGAAATTTCGTCAGTACTGATAGACCTCCTTTTGACCATATTACCCCATCTCAAATCTAATTTTAGAGCTAATAACTACGAGTACTGAACCACTAAGGTCTTTTGATTAGTTCTTAGGTCTAAAATTAGATTTAGGACTTAGGAATGTAACCGAATGAACCTCAGGAGCACTAAAACAGTTTCTGCAGGAAACATAAACATTGACCACTCGGCAAGTAATGAAAGCCTACATTGCAGGGCTTAGAAACTGTCACAGAAAACTTTGTTAATTAATTATCTTAATTGCGGGAAGTGGCGGCGGTATGCGAGACTTAGTCGACCCTATCGCGGGACTGGCGTACACATTCTAAATATTTTCCTTGTGGAGACGACAATTCTTATTTTATTTTTATATTTTTTTATTGTTTACCATTTATGTACACACATATATAAACAAACAAGAAAAACAGAACAGAAAAAATAGGTACAGAGGTGATGCTTATTTCACACGAAATCTCTTCCAGCACACCCGAGACAGGACAATAGATACAGAGATGTAGACAGCGTGTGAAATGGTAAAGGAGACAAAAAAATAATACATACAATCAAAAACAATTCACTTAAAAAACTAAACAAAAATTACGAGAATATACTAACATACATACAAATGAACATACATACATACTTCTAAAATAAATATCACTAGAATGATAATAATTATATCATACTCAAAATAATAAATACATACACAACTATGATGAAGTGGACAGATAGTGTTCTTTTACTCTTCTTTTATAAACTGCAACAGTTCACCGCGTACCTGGCCAATATCAGTGGAGATTAGCCTGGTACGCGGGAGATAGTATAGTGCACAATTGTGTGCGTAAACACAGGTGCTCTCTGCTCCTTTACTATCATAGTCCGATGGGACGGCAATCCGACACCACCGGGGAGAGATCAGGCGCAAGACCAACGGCTTTATTTATTTATTTATTTATTTACCATTTATGTACACACATATATAAACAGACAAGAAAAAACAGAACAGAAAAAAATAGGTACAGAGGTGATGCTTATTTCACAAGAAATCTCTTCCAGCACACCCGAGACAGACGAGGCTTTACGTGCTTTCCAAGGGGCCGGAGTATTAAACCGCCAGCTTCCAAATGGAAAACCCAATAACACTTTGTACGACCTGGGAATCGAATTCAGGACCGCCACCCTCAGCAGTCGCGCTTGCAACCACGAGACCAACGGGACAGTCACATATATTATATTATATTAAAAAACCTACGTACCTACAGAAAAATATAATCACATACTACTATTTTTTGTTTTACTATGCTCAAGTAAAAGGAGTCTGGTGATAGACTCGCCCCCTATTATATAGGACTCCTACATATCTGGTGACATGTGGGTGTACTATAAGTACAACTCTGCCGAACCCTTCGGACAATACAGGTGTGATGTTATGTCATGATATGTAAAAGAAATAGAAACCTTCATTATTTGTGACATCACTGTAACTCCTAAATAAATAAAACATAAACATCGTCATAATGACATGACGTAATTCAACAGTTCAAGGAACTGAACTTAGCTTTCCCACTTTCGGTTTGCAACGCTTCACAACTTCTCAGTTCAGAACTCTTCAAATGAAGATTAAAAATTAATTAAATCCAGCACTTAAGATCTTAAAGGCTTGGAACAATTCATTGTTTCACAAAACGTTGTCCATAATTAAACTTGACTCTTTCTTACAAATTAATTGTTACGCATTGCAAAGATTTTAATTAAATCAGTCTTTTGTAAGCATGACTGAAATAAACAAAAGGTGTCCACGGACTTGCCAGAAACTTCGTTATCCTACTATCCTACTCCTACTTATATATTATATTTATTATTATATATTATATGGATGGATGGATGGATGGATGTTTGTTACTCTTTCACGCCAAAACTACTAAACGGATTTGGATTAAATTTGGCACACAGAGAGTTTATAACCAGGATTAACACATAGGATACTATTTATCTCGATATTCCCACGGGATCGAAAGTTATGCGGGTGAAACCGCGGGGCGCAGCTAGTCACTTAATAATTGTTTTCTAATTTCCTATATTTTAACGTACTACTAACGTACAACTATTCAGCCTTTTCCTTATTTTCAGTCAACCACATTCATAAGCTTTAATTCATACCAACCGCCCTCTAAAATGTAATATATACCATATAAAATGTAATATATACCATATAAAATTGAATATTAAAACGATACGGCCATTAAACGCACATGTGCCTGTGGCTCCGTCGTTGGTAAAAATGAAATTGTCCACCCGCCCGGAAGATTGGACATCCGCAATTAGGTCGATCGCCCATTTGTATAGCATGGACACACAATACAAAAGCATTCAAACGTTACAAAGGAAGAAACATTATAAAACAAACGCCAATTTTCCAACACACGATTTCAATATGAATATCAAATTAATTAATTATACGTTTAATGTGTTCAGAATTAGTGCTGTATTGGAATATTGGATTTAATTTAATAACTAAACATATGGGTACTAATCTGAAACACAGTAATAAAATTAACGCCAATTAGCTAATTATTATTTAAACACGGGGGCTGTGGTATTTCAGAGTAGATCACATGATATTGACCAAAAACTACTGTAACAAGAGTTTCATTTATTTTAGGCTTATGTGGATTTAGTGAGAGCATGGGGATGGAGATCTTTCACAATAGTTTACGAGAACAGCGACGGCTTAGTCCGTCTGCAAGAGTTGCTCAAAGCTCACGGGCCATCAGAACTGCCTGTTGCTGTGAGACAACTGCCAGACTCTCATGATTACAGGTACGTCTTGATCCACAAACTGCCTTAATACTTAAGTGTCTGTACTAAAGTTCAAACTCCTTTGCAGGCCACTATTGAAACAAATAAAGAATTCAGCAGAGTCACATATTGTATTGGATTGTGCGACAGAAAGGATAAGGGATGTGCTTCAACAAGCACAGCAGATTGGAATGATGTCTGACTACCACAGTTATTTAATCACGTCTTTGGTAAGTCTTTAGAATACAATAAATCAATAACGCTATAAAAAAATTCGGATATCGAAAATTTTAATTGTCAACAGGACCTTCACAGCGTAGATTTAGAAGAATTCAAATATGGCGGCACAAATATTACAGCTTTAAGATTACTTGACCCTGAACGTGCTGATGTCCAAAGAGTCGTAAGGGACTGGGTTTACGACGAAGCCCGAAAAGGACGCAAACTCCAACTGGGACACACTACGGCTAAGGTAATCACCCATCTGTATGTAGGCCAGTGATAAAGTTATTTGTACGAGTAAACATAAACAGGGCGGTATTAAAATTAATTGTTTGTTTACAGGAGAACATGACTTTTATTAAGGTGAGGACAATTTAATTATCATCTTACATTATATATTTAAAGAGAGTTACATAAATTTCTAAAACGATATAGCCCTCCTTACAATTCCTGTTCCTTCAGTTATTCCTTTACACTCGATTCCATAGAATTAGATCCCTAAACATCTCCCTTGACCCTCGTTACTGTAAAGTTTTTATTTAATTTTCTCTGAGAGGAATCCTTTGTTGGTATACAGACGGAGACGGCCCTGATGTATGATGCAGTACATTTATTCGCTAAGGCGCTACATGATCTTGATACGTCACAACAAATAGATGTGAGACCTCTCTCCTGCGAAGCTGAAGACACTTGGCCCCACGGGTACAGCCTCATCAATTACATGAAAATCGTAAGTCCAATCTGCATACATGTTTAATTCATCGTATAAATAAATCTTCCGTTAAAAGTACCTGTTGTTTAGATAAATCTTTTCGAATTCAACGGACGATTGATGACTTGACTACATTTCCATAGTACAAGGTGGAGCAAAAGCAATGTAATTATGTGAATTGTCTGCCATTTGGTTGGAAATTTAAAAAAAAATGGGCTCTGTTATCGCGGAAAGCTTATTTAAAAGTGTATTTATGATATAGTCGAAAAATTTATACTCGCAAGACATCTTCCAAATTGGTTTGTGGTTTGTTATGGTAAACGCGACTATGTGTTTCACTCTTTAGCATTGTCAACTAATTCTCTATCTGTCTACAACATACCTATCAAATCACAATGACATTACAACTTTTGTGTCATACTCTATAATGTCATAAGACATTATACTTTTGCCCCACCTTGTATAGGCGTGAAACATTTACCAGTTTTATAACACTCATTCGTTCAACACTAACAGCTAATACAATATCTGTTCATTTATAAATCTATCTACAAACGTACTCCGATTTTCGTTTAAAGCGTACTGAAGTCTCGCAATAAAAAGAGAAGTTTAGTGGTCATTGAACAAAGCTGCGACCAACATAGTGGGATTAAGTGCTGGAACGTGAGACTTGACGGATTAACTGCTCCAGCAATGTTCAGCTTAAGCACCCCGGGATTTCGCTTTTTATGTCAATCTGTGCCACTCTTGTTGTACTAACCGTTAACTTAGGTGTGCTTCTACGAGCACTTTGTTTTGTAATTAGCTGAAAAAGGCACTTGGTTGAAAGTAAATATCAACACGTATCTTCATAAGTGTGTGTTAAAATTGATCACAAGGAGCGCGCTGTGCGTAATAATGGGAGATCAAATTGATAGGTTCAATATTGGTGATTCAATAGCGGTAGGTAATTAACTTAACCCCCGCTATTGTCATAACCTCACGAACGATCGGATGGACCAAACCAGAACAAAAATATGGTTTCATTTTCGTAATACATTACGTGTGTACGTTATTGAATCAGTTTTCAATTAACAATAATCAATACGTTATACTCCCTATTAACGAGGACAACGACTCTACTAAAATTGTAACGCACCTACATTAGACCCAAAAGTTTGTACGTATAACTTAATTATTATAGATCTCAAAACTTGATAATCAAAATAACTTCCATAATACTCAACTTGTTAATTCAATGAACAGGTCGAAATGAAAGGCTTAACCGGAGTGATAAAGTTTGACCATCAAGGATTCAGAAGCGATTTCACTCTAGACATAATTGAATTAACAAGGGACGGACTACAAAAAGCTGGAACTTGGAACTCTTCAGAAGGCGTTAATTACACCCGGTCTTACGGCGAGAACCAAAAACAGATAGTGGAAATACTGCAGAATAAGACGCTCATCGTAACAACCATTTTGGTAAGCTATAAATAACATTCAAGATATAGGCATTAATCTACCGGAAACATTTTACTGGTCTCTCAGGGCCCACAAAAGCAAAATTAGCGTATCGCACATATATATGAGTGTTCTCTCGAGAAGCCAAAAGGGGATTTATGTAGACTGGCATACAGTAAAAATATATTCTCTGAGAGAAAACATTCATGCGAGACATATCCTTATTCATGACTTGATACATACAAAGCTCTAAACAGAAACTCAGAAGACAGACAAACCTGTATTTAAATAAAAAAAAAATCACTCGAGCATTTCTCCAGACTCGCTGTTTACGAATTCATTTCACGTGTATTCCCCAAGTATGTATACTCTGTTTACTTATGTAGTAATTCTTTTTTAACGCATTTACATATGTAATCTGTTCTGTTAATCCCTAGAGCTCGCCGTATTGTATGAGGAGAGAGGCCAGCGAGAAGCTAACAGGCAACGCACAGTTCGAGGGATACGCCATTGATCTAATTCACGAGATATCTAAAATTCTGGGCTTCAATTATACATTCAAGCTGGCGCCTGACGGTCGATACGGGTCCTACAACCGTGAGACCAAAGAGTGGGACGGCATGATAAGGGAATTGTTGGAACAACGAGCCGATCTCGCCATCGCTGATCTCACCATTACATACGACAGGTACACGAATATATGTAATAATAAGTTCCCTTTTCTCCATTTGAGAAAAATATTTTCAGCATTTTTGGAAGTGGAAAAACAATTGCACCAAAGTATTGTTTGCATCTCCCTTACCATTCGACCGGCAACCTTTTGTGGCGCGTTGAAGCGCATTGTTTACCCTACTCATTGTATTATTTTCGTTTGTGCAGAGAGCAAGTGGTTGACTTCACAATGCCGTTCATGAATCTCGGCATTTCCGTGCTTTACCGCAAGCCCATTAAGCAACCACCGAACTTGTTCTCCTTCCTATCGCCGCTCTCGCTCGACGTTTGGATTTATATGGCCACCGCGTATCTCGGCGTGTCCGTATTGCTCTTCATACTGGCAAGGTACGTACGCGTAGACACACTGTATATATCACCTACAGAACGTGGAAACAGATACACTGAAGTTCACTTTAATTTCTTCTCTTTATTAATATTGGCACTTTGAAGAAATTACTCTAATTGGCAATGTGTGCACACCACTCAGCGTATAACATACCGCATATTTTACGGTATATGGGTTCAATTCCGAGATGGCGCCAACTAAAGCAAGACGATCTTTCAGTCGGAACATCGCCTCGGTTGGAAGAGTGCCGACTGTTAGGTTGCTAAATGTATTTGTCCCATAGGTTCACTCCATACGAATGGCATCCAACGCATACTCCTGATGGTGAGAAAATGGAAAATATTTTCTCTCTAGCAAACTGTTTATGGTTTGCCATCGGATCTCTTATGCAGCAAAGCTGTGATTTTTTGCCCAAGTAAGATAATTTAGCAAGACCCCTAACATTAACTTTTATTAGTACCAGACTGCCAACGAGCAGTTCCAGCCGGAAATGAAATTAAGCATGTTTTCGCTTTAAATGTTATAAAAGAGAAGAACTAATAAAAACTTGGTTCGCATTCTAAACACGCGTTTCATTTCTGGTGATAAAATAGTGAACTCAGCGAAGTCCACCAGATGAACATAAAAGAGGGGTTGTTCAATCATTCGCCGACTTACTCGCAAGTGAATTTCAATTCCGGAAGCGTTTTATTGAAATGTATAACTTTTTCCTCTAATAATACGAGTACATTCATCAAAGTGTCTAGGGATCAAATACGTTTTAGAGTATTGCCGCAATTAAGGATTATTATTTTAACTTTTTTGTATCGTTATTGATTCTTTTTAGTTAATTTCACTGCTTGAATAAAGAATTTCCTTAAATTTTGATTAAAAATAGAAAATAACTGTCAATCAGGATTCCTATAAAAAAGTGTAATAGCGTTTTCACAAAACCATTACAATTTTTGCATCGGAACTGAAAAAAATTGCATTGATATGGAGCGACGACATCATTTGACAGGAGAAGAGATGATGAGAGCCGTCGGAATGTTGCAAGCTGGTTCCAGGCAACATACAGTGGCTGTCGCTCTTGGCACTACACAGAGTGTCATAAGCCGCTTCTGGACACGCTATTGTATCACGGGCAGCGTGGCCGAGCGACATGAAGGACGATCTCGCATCACCACTCGCAGACAGGACCGGTACATCCAAAATACTGCTCGACGTAATCGTACCATGACCACCATGATGCTACCACAGCTCTTCAGGCTTGCTGATAAGCGACCAAACCACCCTTAATCGTTTACGTGAAGTGGGTCTGCGTTCCCGGAGGCCGCTGAGAGTTCCACCTATAGCACCTCGCAATCGTAGAGCCCGTTTACAATGGGCTCGCGAGAAATTGGGAGGAAGAAGACTGGCGTTGTGTTTGCTTTTCCGATGAATCTCGTTTCGGTATGAGGCCGGATACAAGACGTACTCGAGTTTGGAGGACCTCTGGACGTCAAGAACGTTTGAAATTTTGTCAGGAAGTTCATTCATAACAATAATGGTATGGGCCGGTATTTGGATCGGTGGAAGAACCGATCTCATTTGGATCAGGGGCAACCTCAATGCTCAGATTTATGCGGAGAGGATTGTTTCAGACGTGATCATCCCTTTGTCAAGCCGTTTGGGTGATTCGTTTCGACTAATGCACGATAATGCACGTCCACACACGGCTAGAGTAGATAACACGCATTCTTGCCGATGCTCGCATCAACTTTCTGCCGTGGCCTGCTCAATCGTCAGAACTCAACCCAATTGAGCACGCATGGGATATGCTCCAAAGAAGAGCTTTTGACTTGTTAGAAAGAACGTGGTCGGCCATTTCTCAAAGTGATTTTGATGAACTTATTTTAAGCATGCCAAATCGCTATGAGTGTGTGATTCGTGTCAATGGTGGAAACACGAGATTATTATGTTTATTATCTTCACAATAAAAATTTAAAAGTCCTCATTTTTGCCTTTTTTGCCATTTAATTGACGACATTAACTTAGGTTAATTTCCCACAATTTGCAAAAATTGTAATTTTTCTTAATTTTTACAAAACATAGGGATAAGTTGTTAACTTAAACATAGGAATTAAAGTAAGAAGACAGTCTGGAAGACTAGATTTGGTAAATATTAATTGGATATTTTTTTATACTTAAAAATGTATTTGATCCCTAGACACTTTTGATGTGTGTATTATAAAGATAAACCTCGTGTATGTACTCGTATGTCTACATAAAATATAATTCAATTCTTTTCAATCACAACGTTTAAAAACACTGGGGCTTCACACTATGAAGAAGAAATATTTTATTAAAATACTAGAACGTTTAAAAACAATTACCCTAACACTTTAATTTTAAAAATATACGTGAACCATTTGAGTTTTTTCCATAAAAATATTTTTTGCCAAACTGAAATGTTTGTGCGACGCTGCATTTGCTAAAATTATTACGAGTGTTGAAATTTCACTAAAAGTAAGTTGGCGCGCGATCATGAGATACATTGTAAATGAATGACGGGCAGTATTTGGGCGCAGGTTCAGCCCGTACGAGTGGGACTCCCCCAGGAACTGCCTAGACGAGCCGCCGGTGCTGGAGAATCAGTTCACTCTCTTGAACTCGCTGTGGTTCACTATCGGCTCCTTGATGCAGCAAGGTTCGGATATCGCGCCGAAGTAAGTCCCTTATGCCTCTGATGGCTACAATTCCGATACAGTCCACAAAAGGCAAGCCACCTAACAAATCACATTGTATAAAATTGGACCAACGTCGTCACTGGTTAACGCAATCAGAAATAATAAGAATGGGTAAAATTGAGTGGAAGAGTAATCTCGCGGTAATTACAAAACGGAAATGTAGCCTTCAGTTGCAGAGCTTGGATGAAGAACTCCCTTTTACTAATTAGTTTCAAAGCGACCACAGCCCTTTGTGAATTTCAAGCATCGGTAGTCGCCTAGAGCGTCCAATTTAAATAGAGACGTGTCGGCTATTTCAACTAGCCTTGGTTTCCATTTCACAGTACTTAGCTAAATACTTACAGTTGATTTAGTAGCTAAATAAACAACTAGTTTCGACAACGTTACTGATATCGCACCCGAGACTTGCTTGTGCAGTATCCACAGCTTGCTGCATCAAAGTTTGTTAGATACTTATGAGACTGAGATATTGACTGCACATTGACATTGTGGTCTCCTGGTTCTACACCAGTTTCAATGTGGAATTAATGTCTTGTTTAATTTAGAAAATACACATTTATTTACTGCATTTTACACCTTAAAATACACAATTTTATAGAAATTGGAACTGCACTGAAACCAAATCGTACTCATTTCAAACAATTTTTTTACATACTCGAAATGCCACAGTATTTTCAGTGCAGGTCCCACGGTAACATAGTTATTTTAACAATGCTCGTTAGTGTTACATCTTGTACTGAAGTTGTTGTTATTAATACACTATTGTTTGCACCAGAGCGGTATCGACCCGCATGGTAGCGGGGATGTGGTGGTTCTTCACCCTGATCATGATATCCTCGTACACGGCCAACCTAGCGGCATTCCTGACCGTGGAGAGGATGGACTCGCCCATTGAGAGTGCTGAAGATCTCGCTAAACAGACCAAGATTAAGTATGGCGCGCTGAAGGGTGGTTCCACTGCTGCGTTTTTCAGGGTAAGTACACTCTCGTAGGTGCCAAATTACCAAAATAATATGTAAGAGAATACCTAGTTACTTGTTGGCACAAACATTTCTGCCGTTTATTTACTCTGAAATATCATGCGAGATATTTAAGACGATTATAAAATAAATTACATTTCAGTTTCAACTTCAGGCAATTTGTTTCACCAAAATGTAATCCACTTCATTACTCTTCTCGATTTCTATCAGATGGTGGTGGCAGCTTAACGAAACGAATTCTATTTCCCGTAATTTGCGTTCGGTAGATTTGCAAACCTCAAAGCCACCGCAAGATGCTTCATCCTTTTAATTTAAACTGGCTTTTAATCTTAACACTTGCCTTGAGAAAACATGATGTGATAAGATGACGGTTTTACTGTAAATGAGACGTATTTTTGTCTCAAGAATAAATGTTTTGTATTAGAGTGTTACCTTATGAATTTAGGCTCGGCTTAAGTACCTCATAAATATGAAACGTTCAGTATTCTGTTGTTAAGCATGACGTCAAGAATTTATGGTGTGTTTTCGTATACCGTGTTTTATTAGACAAGGTTGACATATTGAGATTATAAAGATGACGTTACATAGGGCTATTCATGTTCATTTCCTTAGTTCTTTTTCAATTTAAGTTTATTTCACAAAATCTTACCAAGCGAACTATTCTATTACAGTCGACTCTCGCTAATTCGAAACTCGAATCAGTCGACTCTTTAAATATTACGAATTATCGAGTGTTTGAAATATCAAATGGTTCGAAATTTGTGAGAGAAAATAAATAAAACTTCGAATTATTAAGTGTTGGTCAATTATTATTTATTAACTGCTATTCTATAACAATGACAAAAGTTTAGAGGTACATTCGTGTACATACATGTATTCATAATGTGAATTAATTAATCTTTCGAAAGAACTCTGTTATACCGGTTTGCTTCAAAGCACTTTGCTGCTGCTCAGACTGCTCAATAACTTTTTTTAAGAGATAAAGTGCCTGAAATGCTTTTTCATCGTCAAACATTTATACTTTCTAGGGCTCATTCATGACTAACACAAACTTTTAATCTGTATACCAACGAAAGAGTAACAGTAACTGAATGATAACTAAAGAAACCAATTCGTGAGAAGTGTGTGTCAAATAGTCAACCTAATCATAACAAAAACAAAGGCTCGTGTACGTTAATACAAGTTTGAACTTGTCGCAAAATGTACAATTACAATCTTTCCGCCTCTTTCTCTCTGCAACTTTGAATTGTCGAGTGTTGGACGCCGATCAGTTCGAATTAACGCGTCGTTTTGTTATATAGCAATGATGTTTTCGTTCGAATTACCAAGTGCATAAAAATGTATTGATTTAGTTCGAAATATAAAGAGATTTTGTAGGGAACTCGTGATAACTTTGAATTATAGAGAGGTTTGAATTATCGCAGGTTTGAATTAACGAGAGTCGACTGTATTAAGTTTTGTGTATGAAATATATGCTTATTTTCTATTAAACAGGACTCAAACTTCTCCACGTACCAACGCATGTGGTCTTTCATGGAGTCTGCCCGGCCATCAGTTTTCGCGACGAGTAACAAGGAGGGAGAAGAGAGAGTGGTCCGAGGAAAAGGCGCATATGCCTACCTTATGGAGTCTACCACCATCGAGTATGTGGTGGAGAGGAACTGCGACCTTACCCAAGTGGGAGGGATGCTTGACTCTAAAGGATACGGGATAGCTATGCCTCCCAGTAAGTGATATCCATTTGTTATTTTGCCCTAGCTTCTGCCCGCGGCTTCGCCCGCGTGTATATCGGAAATCATCCCACGGGAAAGTCCTACCGGGAAAAAAAGTATCCAATGTCCTTTCCCTGGATGCCATGTATCTCCTTGCCAAATTTTATCAAAATCCGTTCAGTGGTTTCGGCGTGAAAGGTAACATAGGTACAGACAGGGCTACTTTTTAATAGCAGAGGCAGAGGCATTTTATTCTAAAAATGATCCAAGTATTTATATGCCATTAATAAAAACTTAATTAATCCCTCCGAATATAAATTGAAAAGTCATACATAATTCCATGCATTTGTGCAAAACTAGTATAAACGGTCAAAGTACAGTTCAAACCATTCATACTTATGCTTGGAATAATGAGAAAAGTTTTATAACTGTATCGGCAAAAACGTAGTTTTGTACCGATATCAACTTTTATGAACGAGATTCGTCGACGGTGCAGAAGTTTTTTTGTATAGGTTCGGCAGTGGCTATGTTAGAATTATAATGAAATGTGTCGACCATTGTCATGTACAGCGTGCCGCTTTAATGGCGACATTCATTTACCACCCGTGTATGGTTTGTACTTAAATAACTATGACGCAAGGGTCATTTGCGGGGGTCACGGATCATGACATCGCATCAATGAAATTAAAACGAGTAACGTGCAAAGAGTAGGCGAATTGAAGGGAAGAGAGAGAACCCTATGTCGGCGAGCGGCGCAGGTGTCAGTTTCAAATTTTGAATTATTTTATGTTGTTATAATTTTTATGATTACTGGCCACTAGCCCTAACCCGGTGTTAAATCACTGTCGCCATTGTAGCGGCACGTTGTATACAAATCCCTGCAATAACATAACCAATCAAGATTTGATAAGCCACTGTCACACGGGTATGAATGACGACGAAAGTCCCTCGACAAAGCCGAACTGTCTCTCCAGGGTCAAATTAAATTAGCTAACGAAACTCCGCAGACGTGATCTAAAGAATAGAATAAAATACTCTCTATAAATTACAGACATAAATATATAAATTTTACAAAGAGTGACACAATGGGCGGTCTTATCGCTAAGAGCGATCTAATCATGGGTACTTATCGATATCTAAACATGATAAAATAAAGATACAAACGATTTAATGTTATTTTTTGGGGTCACTGACTGCTGGTAGTGTAGTTACTTCAAGTATTAGTTGAGAATATCCAGAGAAAAATTTCAAATGACTACACTAATAGTGGTCAATGACCCTACAAAAAATAATCAGCAAATTAATTTCTTCTTTGTATTATCGTGTTTAAATATCGATACCCATCACGCGCTAGCTAATCTAATTTGACCCTGTATATCTCAATGTGCCATATTTACAGACGATTACATACCTTCGCGTCTAAATTACCTGAATGTTCGAATTATTTTTAGACTCGCCGTACCGTACGGCCATAAGCGGGGCCGTTCTCAAGCTGCAAGAGGAAGGAAAATTGCACATTCTGAAAACAAAATGGTGGAAAGAGAAGCGTGGTGGAGGGTCTTGTAGGGTAAGTAAAGGGAAAATGGCGTCGTTAGCCACTCGTAGTAGTCGTAGTTTTGCTCAGCGGTGTTTAACGGCTACACGAGGATTCCGAATTCTTTTTTTTTTTGTTGGTTCAACAAATGTTCACCTTTATAAACAAAAGAAAATGAGAATAATAAGCTATGGTTAAAGAATACTCCACAACTTAATTCACTACAAGCTTATTTAATTAATTAGGAGCTTCCTTTATTCTAGCTTCATTCTCCATAAAGCTTATTGAAAATACTGAAAGCAGCCTCAAAGGAAGAATTTTCATTAAAAACCCATCGTTTTTCCTCTTACAGCCTTCTAAAGAACTCGAATAATTTTCCTTGTATCTGGCATTTTTGTTCGGGAAACGTCAGGAACCGTCACTAAACGTTTATGGGGCATTATAGGGGATATAAAAGGGCAGGGATGTGTCACGTGTGATCAACAATGTTTCAATCATGATGAAATAAAATAAAACTGGGACCGCTGTTCGCGTTATAGATCAAGACTACCTCACGATTTGTAATAAAACTGAAATAAAACAACGTTTGGTAAACTAGCTTATTTGAAAATACCGGTTAAAATTAACTGATTCTTACGATTACTCCAAGAGAACCAACTATAATGCAACATAGTGTCCTGGATATTGTCGAAAAATGTATTTTCAAGAAAATTCGCAATATTTGTCACGCCATGGTAAAGCGTAATGCTAGAAATGTGGTGGCCCAAAGGTAACGGCCCCGAGTTACGAGTTGTAGGCCGTAGGTTTGAAACTAGGCAGGCGCTTTACTTTGTATAAATAATTTCATCACCACTGTTCTCAAAACAGTGAAGGAAAACGTACTTGTAGTGAGGAAACTGGCATGTTATAGAACCAAAAAATTCGAAGACATGTGACGTCTACCTTCTCGCACCGGGCCCGCGTGGTAGATTACAGCTCACTCCATCCTGAAGGCCTGTGTCTCAGCAGTGGGAACATTATAGGCGGATTATGCATGGCAAACGTGATTGATTGCGTAGTACCACATACCATTCCTTACCGTGATTCTGATGATCACAGGACGAAACATCGAAGTCGTCATCGACAGCGAACGAGTTAGGACTGGCGAACGTTGGCGGTGTGTTCGTGGTTCTAATGGGAGGTATGGGCGTAGCTTGCGTCATCGCCGTCTGCGAGTTCGTCTGGAAGTCGCGCAAAGTCGCTGTAGACGAACGGGTGAGTAATATTATAATTTATCTCATCTCAGCGACAATCAATGTCAAAAACTTGTTGTCGCTGTTGTTGCCTGGAAGAGATCGCAGAAAGCGATAAGGCCGCCCATTGTATATTTTAGTGTTCGATATTTTTTTTTGTGGTGTAGATTAAAGTATATAAATAAATAAATAATAATGTAGGGAAAATAAAGATACTTTTGACAGATTGAGACTGAGATCAGACTGTGAACGTTCTTGAAAAATTATGAGAATTGCCCCTTTGATGTGTGTACACACGGCTACACATCAAGCTATGCATTTCCAGTTTTAGCTGACCTCGCATTGTATAGGTTTTTCGTACAATCAGAAGGCAGCTTATACTGGTTTTGTATAGCTTGATGTGTAGCCGTGCGTACACACCCGAATCAAAAACACTGTTAAATTTCTAATAGTTATAGTCCCAGCCACCGTAGGCAACATATTTGTCAGATCAGATTTGGGTTGCCAACCCTACTATATAATATAGTATCCTGCCTTATTAGAAACCTAAATACATTTTTTTTTTAATATGTGGTAGGTAAAGACTACTTTAAGTATATTACATAATTATTACATATCTCGCTATTTTGTATTGAAATGAATTAATACAAAATAGGGAGATATGTAATCATTATTAATATTTATGAGAGATTTATAAAAAAATAAAATAAAGGATCTAAGTACCCAAAAATAGGCATTTAAAAAATTAAATGATTTTAAACATTAGGTATATTTATTTATTTATTTTTTCGCCGTCTAATATTTTTTTCTACCGTTTTTACAGGCAATGGCTTCGAAAATACTATATTTGATATACAAAAGTTGGCAACCCTAGATCAGACGGGTCTGAAGGTAGACTGACAATATGTGCAATGTAGCCTCTACAAATATTTGTTGCGAACCGACCTTTTTGTTGGTGATATTGCCCTTTGTTGGAACTGGATGTTCAACGCTTCCACGCAAATAATTTTCATCCGGAAAATTGCCAGAAGCTCATATTTTTCCATTTAGCAACGTAGTTCAACGGGCTACATTAATTAACATTATTTTCGACATTAATTTATTTACGATTTCTGATGAATGACAATTTTCTTTACCGCTGCACCTATTGTTTTCCTTTTTATTTTGTTTAATGATTAATTATGCTTTTGTTTTGTTCTAGGTTTATTTTTAATAATACAATGTAGGTAACATTTTCTGAAGTGAGTCATATTATACAGTTTGGTAGACGCTAGTGTACGAGTAGGTACCTAATTAGTGAACATATATATATTGATTTCTTTGTGTTGGTTTTCTGAGCTCGTGCACTTTTAATTGGGTATTCAAGTTATTTAAGTACATACTTGAGAGTAACTTTTCATTAAGTTTCAAAGTTATTAATTGATTCTTGGAATGTGCTATGCCTTCTTTTTAACTCTACTACTGTACTAACTCGCTCGATCTTTAGTCACTAATATTCTGTATTTTTATGCTGCCTGGATCACAGAAGGAGGAGGTAAGTTTTTTTCAAAATTCGCTAGGTTTTGCTTCTTGCCGGCTATATTAGCCGTAGAACCGGTGAACGTTTTTTTGAGTGAAGACCACTAATCGGCAAACGTAAAGTGGGACGCTCTCAAGCTGTGTGCGAACGGCGATCTTTGCAGGGCAGCTGGTGGCCGCTGGTGCGTTTGGAGGGGCCCATGTTCAGTAGTGGACCGCTATAGACTGATGATGATGATTGGTACTTGGGGTACCATTTAAGGCATTTTTTCATGCGCAGGCGTCGCTGTGTTCAGAAATGGCGTCAGAGCTGCGGTCAGCGCTAAAGTGCCCGGGCGGTGGCGCAGGCGGCGGAGGGGGCGGCCCGGGCGGCGCGCGTGACGGCGCCGGCTCGCCCTACCTGCACTACGGGTTCAGTACCAAGAGCCAGCTGCACTAGCGGCCGGAGCCCGCCGCCTCGCCCCCCAGCGACGTGTAGGCAATTGCGGCGGACGCTCCATTAATCCCCTCGCTGCTACCAGCCAGCTGGGCTAGCGGAGCCAGTGGCTGGCGCTAGTCGCCACACGAGTGGCCCCCAACCTGCTGTGAATGTTCAAACTAGCTGAAGGTTCGTTTGTCGACTCGAGTAGCGTAGATGTTTACGATATATTATTGTAAATAAATTCATATCTAATTTGTATAGGCTAAGTGCTGTTGTAATGTAAGCGAACCAATGTTACGAAATTTTGATATTGGTTTCAACGAATTCTTTTTATAAATGAATCATGATTTGTAGCGTCCCGCATGCCAAAGATACATGTGCCAAATTTTACGATTTACTATAAGACATTCGAACGTGTTATCTGTACACTTGGCGCGTCTGAAATCATTTTCTAATCCACGAATTAGTCTTGTATACCTTTATAAATCGATTTGACGAATGCGTTACAAAAATCAGTAGATAAATCGATGTTTTATATTTATGAATCGATTAGAATAAATTGACATTTCATTAAAAATAGAATAAGAGAATGTTAATATTTCCAGTTAAATTAATATGTAAATAAATAGATACAGTGGTACTGCCAAAGTAGATTTAATAATTAGGAAAATTTACAACGGAATAAATAAGATTCATAATTTAATTTTCGCTATAATGATGGATCAAAGTTAATTGACTTGTGGAAAATTTTAATGATAATTAAAGATATTTACGTTATAGTTAATTGGGTGTAAACTTAGTGTAAATTGAACTATGAAACCTAACATAACGTGAGAGCATTATCATTTTGCCACATGTGATATACCTACTTCCGATTGGTATGGTATCGGTATTGTTTCGGCAGCTCAACATGTGCCAAATATCCTGTTCACTATCTGTACTATATTTTGTAAGTTTACATTGCCGAGTTTAAATAAATAAATTGTTTTATTAACATCCATGACTTGTTATTTAATGTCCGTGTTATTAAATATCCGTTTGTGAAAACTGTCGTGTTGTGTTAATGAAGCGCCAGGCACCCGTGAATACAATATTAACGAACAGGAGTTTAAAAATTGTATAGGAACATTATAACAATTTTAACGTAGTTATTAAAAGAAAATCCCAGACAAACATGTTCCGGTTCAATAAACATCATTAAAAATGCCAATTAAGTAATTCTTACACAGTTATGTATCGTCTTCATATCTTTATTATCAAAACAAGATAATGAGCGATTCACGTGTAGAACGAAAAACTAGAACTAAAATAAATAGACCGGAGGCAGGTAAATGAGTTAGAGTCAGAAAAACATGTTTCGTTTCGATACACATCAATAAACGTAGCAATTTAACAATTTTTAACAGAAGTAGGCAATAGGTAAATATCGACTTCATATCTTTATTATCCAAACAAGATAATGAGTGATTTAGGTGCAAAATGTAAAACTAGAAATAAAATAAATAGACAGGAGGCAGGTTAATGGGTTAGAGTTAGTTCACGACCGTTTTACAACTTTTATACGAGCCAGCCCGCTGAGTAACGTTCTGCCGTCGGTTATACGAGCCGTCGGTAGTAAACCAGAACACCTATCAAAATATTGCTTTGTCACCGGTGTAAAGTGTTTTTTTTTTATATTTTATTGCACACAAAATAATAAATTATTGTGTTTCTTATTACAGTATTTACTAAGCATATTTGTGACGGGGACCGTAAAGTTGCCTTTATACTCGTATTATTTTTATAGACATTTGATCTTTCTCTCCTATGTTTTTATATCGGACTCGTTTGTATCGTAAAACGAAACGAATCTACTACCTACTCGTGTCACGTGTAATAACTAAATTAGGTCAAACTTACAGAATTTCAGACAAGCTGGCAGACTTTGAGTTATAACTGTAGGAGTCTAGGCAGACAAGAAAAAGCTTAAGTTCTACGAAGTATGATAAAATCGAAACTCAGTTCGAAATCCAATATCAGTGAGACCAATTTGCAAACTAATTAGGAATTGCAACTTTTGCTGAAAGAGACCTAGTTTTCTTTAGAAAAAGCCTGATTCGTTCGGTACTTTCGAACAAAAGAAGAGCTCGAAAAGTACGTAAGTAAAAAAGAATGTAGTTCAGTAAGGAAAGCAAAAAATCTAACATTGAAAATAGTTTTTTTGCTACGAGGTTCGCACAAACACTTTTTTCTTTTATAATAGGCCATTTATTTGGGCTTACGGCAAAATGTTCGCAATTTTTTACCATGTGCCGCTGCTCTATTACATAAATACGTATAGGTAAAGCGGTCATTTCTACCCCCAAAAGGGCAATGAAGAAATTGTGTAACTGCGTGTGTGACCCCCTCCTCCTCGACGTTCAATGTGTTAAGTGTTACTTATATTTTCGCTAGAACTTGGCGGCACTTTAGAAGGTAATGATTACAAGCAAGAAGGTAATGTGACGACACGGTTGGAGCAGTGGCTGAGCGATCGACTGCTGCGCTGCGTGTCGCGGGTTCGATTCCCGCACGGAACAAATATTTGTATTGCCTACAGGTAGTTGTTCTGGGTCTGGCTGTTTGTGTATGCGAGTTTAAATGTTTGTAAACGTACCCACGATACAGGAGTAATTCCTAGTGTGGGGGCAAGGTTTAAAAAAAAAAAAAAAAAATAAGCTCAAGCTTTTACCGCGGAGGTAGTATTATTGTGCCGTCAATAAAAGAGGTAAATATACTTAGAGACAGCTAGATTTCCAAATACTTTTAAACTAACTACAGTTTACATTCCTATGTATAGGTACCTAAGTGTGTCAAAAAAATATAAAAAGTTTATTACCACGCACACAATAAAAATGAATATTTTTTATAGAGGGAAGATGAATGTTTTGCCTGTTTAACAAATCATTTTATTTAGACACTGCTGTATTATATCTACGGTAGGTATCTTGATGGTTCCACGTTATAGGGACGAGCCTATTGCCACGTTGCTATTGACCTTTTCGGTGCACCATCACCATGAGCTGAACAATGAACCTTACAATCACCTACCACGTTTGTTAGCACTACACCAGAGTGTGTGGCTGTCTTAAAAGACTTATTACTGTAAAAGGAATGATTTACAGCATCGTATATCAAGCTAAGAATTTTTATACCAAGAATAAAAGTTATATTACTGTGATCACGTTTTGCGGTAAAAGGGAAAAAATGTTTAACACTCCCACTTAAATTTGTTATAGCGCTAATCTTGCAGAGCTTTGTAAAACTTGCATGTACTGCTAAATAACATTATTTCAGCACTTAAATGCGTCACTTTGCAGACTAAATATAATCTGAAGCCTGAAAGTTTAGCACTAACTTGAAACAAGCTATTTGATTATATGAAGAGCAGTACCTATGCGCAGAATTAACTTTATAAAATTGACCCCTTCAATTTCCATAAAAAGAAGTATGAGTATATTTTGCCCAATTGCCCAAAGTAATGTGGTAATCCTTATTTTACTGTAGGGTCATTTTCTTTCCATAAACATACACCTCCTACAGTGCAGAGTTTTTTTTCATTTGTTTGGCCCAAAATTCAGTAACGCGAATACTTCGCTGACGCAGCCAGGTACACACGTGAGCTGGTGATAAGGTATGCGGTGCAAGATGGGAGGTGAGCCATTGTCTATGGAGAGACGCTGCATACACACTGGAGTTCTGAGCCGTCCATGAACCACCACTTTGGAGGTTGTCCTTGCTGCGGCCTACTTCGGTACGGTTTCTAAGGTTTTCCAAGAATGCCACGGTACTCGTAACTACCATAAAACAGAATAATAAAGTTTATTTTAACTTTTTACTTTAATACTCGTAGCTGTATTTAAAAGCAGATGATTAGATTAAGATTAAATCCTAGTGACAAACTTATTACTCATTTTACAGTCACCACGACCATAATAATCTTAAACTATCGTCCAACCCCAAACTCCCAAAAATAAAACCTACCCAAAAATTCTGCCAACAATATTAATTTAACCCCTAGCTAGACATTTTGTACAACACATAGGTACATTAACGAGGTCCCCGGGGGATTGTGACAATCCTACGTTAATTAGCCGAAACAAAATGGCGCGACGTGGCGCGGGCGAGACGGGAGCGAAGCGAGGGCGAGACTGGAGCGACGCGAGCTTCGGAGCAAAGCGAGAGCGAGGCGTGCATGCCGCGGATAACTTGTGTGTTTACGTTGTTTACTCTTTGTAACGGACGGCCACGCTGCTCCGTGTTAACAGAATGCCAGTTATATTAACATTTTGTATTCATGCCCCGGGCTGAATGTGGACATGTTGAGTTGTTTTTTTTTTTGTTTTATACCTAAATTCTAACAAAATGTTTTAACATATTGCGTCATGATATGTGTGGGGTGTATTCATGAAAGTCAGATGAAATTTATTTAGATTTTTTTATTTCTGAAATGATGAAATGAGCTTTTACCGACGTAAAACGTCTCCAAAGGAAAATCCAGTCCCACTGGATAAAGAAGGAAAATTCAAAGCAATTCATCTCGAATCACCTTTTTTATCTCAAAAGCACTAGGGCGATGAAATGTAAAATACGAGGTGTAAAACTCACACGCTTTCGAAATCACAATTTCCAACGATAACCCATTGAATACGGGTTTTCCGGTTTCCGTTTAGACGGCTAAGAGGAAAAGGGTTTTTGGGACGGAACCCGCGCTGATAATAACCCCAGTGTTCACGCTTCGTGGCACCTGCTACGAGTGCCACGCAATTTATATTTTTATACGTTATGTTTTTATTATCTCCAATATTGCTCTCTAACTATAAAAGGCCTCTCTTGAATCGTATTTACAATTTGATTGTGCAATAAAACCAACGAGTTATAATTCTGCGCTCGTAAAAGGAGAGCCTTTACATAACGCCTTACATTATTATTTATTACAACAGTTATTGCTTGATGCATTGGTAAAGACCGTTCTGTACGCTATAAACAATCAGTATTATACAAAACAATACAGCGTCTCGTTAGCTGAGCAAATTGAATGGAAGCACCATGCGCGTAATGATCACGTACGGAAGTGCGAAACTGTGGGTCGTCGCCCGAGGGTCCTTGTGCCACGAGCACAAAGCAAACTTATTTGATGATTCAAACGTGCCCGACGCACGAGCCCGGATTACTCCGACATCGCCAAATCTTTCCATCTCGTCGAACCATCGTAAATCTAACTCACGCACGCACGTAACGCGCGCTGTACGTAAATTTTCGGGCTGCGGTCATTTTGCGCGCATCGGAGACCGCATAGAGAGGAAACAGACAAATGGAAAATACACAGAGTAAAAATAGAATGTCTCTAGTAGGTAGTCATAATGTAATTTTAGGGGAAAAGTACGTTTATAAAGCTACGGTTTCCTAAAGAAGCGGTGACCGCACAAAACGGCCGCAGTGACGGAAAACGACGTGTCATGAAAATTATGACAGCGGCAAAGATTTAAATCATGAGATACGCCATACCACTTCAAAAGATAGTCGCGTTTCTGTTTTGTTTTGACACCTCTGACACACAAGGAAGCAGCGACTTTACTTGATTGTCATGGAAACGCTATATAATAAATAAATAAATAATTTAAAGAGAAAGAATAAAGATAATTTTATTTGTCAAAACATGCGTATACACGCAAATTAAGCATGCAGGATGTCACAATATTATTATTTCGTACGTACATGTTTCACCGTAAGGCGTACAAATTTAGTGTTAATATGTGAGCTCACTCTTCTCAGTATGGATTCTTTTACGCGTGACTAAGTACGGTGAGTGAGAGACAAATTTAGTGTTAATATGTGAGCTCACTCTTCTCAGTGTGGACTGAGAAGAGTGAGCTAGTTAGCTACTTAGTCACGCGAAAAAGAATCCATATTCTTTTTCGCGTGACTAAGTACGGTGAGAGCAAATGTAGTGATTTGAATTTTGGGCAGCGGGTTTTGACTTCACGGTGTCAAAACACTGTCTAGGAAAACACTTCTACTTATTTTCGACATTCCCCGGTAAATTGCGGACGCTATGTGGGTGTTCAGCGCTCTTCTAGGAAACCATAGCTTAACCAGTATAAATAGTACTTAATTAGACAGGATAGTTAAGAACGTGTAGCCACCACACGACTTTAACTACATAGTTAATGTAGGTAGCCTAAGAACCTAACGATAAAACTATCCTTTATTGAAAGAGAAAATTAATAACACACACATACCCAACTGACAAAATGATATTGTAAATGGATGACTTATCGATAGAAATGGAGAAATATATAGAAGATATCGCCACAAATGGTGTCAATACTAGTAGCCTAGATAGGATACACATTGAACCTAATTTATCGATGTTTGCCGAAGAATTGTTGCCATTGATACATTTTATCGCCTCGAGAGAAGTATAAAACTGTGCACTGTTCTATTTTAGCCGCAGAAAACTATACCCTATTGAATACGTTCAAAATGTACAAAATAATACATTGTAGTTTTGAGCTGTCTTTTCGAGACTGAGCCAAGAAAAGCAGATTAAATCGAAAATTGGTAGATATCTTGGTTTTAAATGAAATATATCAATGGCGAACAAATTAGAAGGAGCTTCAAGGATGCAGAAATAGCGGATACAGTAAAGGAGGCCAGACTAAGATGGTACGGTGAGATAGTTCAACGAAAAGGTGACCATGTTGTGTGCCATATGCCATTCCATGACTACAAAAAAGAGGGGAAGAGGAAGACCTCAAATCACATGGATGACGAAGGTCCTATAGGACATGAGGGAGATAGGACTTACGGAAGATGACGCACAAGACCGAAATAAATGGCGTCGAAAACCTGCCCCGCGTAACGGGAAAAGGCAAGGCCAAAGAAGAAGATATCAATGGCGAATTTCAGTTAATTACGGAGCTGAGTCAGTATACTATAATTAGTATATATAACTCACTTGTACACGTATACAAATAAATCACCCGGGTAACATAAAAAGCCTCTTCACGATATTCCATACAAAACCAACCTTGAATCTCAAAATGTTACAAAAAAGCGGCGTGAATGGGCAAAAAGAACAAATTTACATTTAAATTCTATCCTCAATGCATCGGACGGCATTATGTTTACACGAGCGGCGGGTAATATTGCCAGCATTTAGCATAAATTAATTGCCACCGGACATGGAGTATGAAGAAATGGAGTCCAAAGCTGTCTTTCGCATAAGCAGTGTGGTAGAGGCGTATTTATCGCCACATGCACTGGCTGAAACTTGGCTTCTTTTGAATTAGAATGTACTTATTTGTAAGAAATTTTTTTTTAAGTTCTGTACACTTTACCACAACATGTGGTGTACAATTTGATCTTAACTGTTACATCATTCTAATCGAATAAGGAAAGCATTTCTGTCGTTTTCAGTTAATAATGAGGCAGGTGCTTCTAATATTTTTAAGCGTCTGTCGCTAAACATAGATATGGTGCAACAGTTATAATCTACTCAAAAGAAGCCATATTTAATTGAATACACCTTATGTTATTCTTACCATCATGAGTCATTAGCAGTCCACTGCTAGACAGGCAACTCCAATTGCATGCCATTTAACAGGCCCCTCAGGTGATCGCCTCAATAATTACTAAAATTAATGGAAACACCACATATCGTGCCTGTACTCCCCGAAGTCTTAGACAGAGGTACACCTATAGAACATCCACATTTCGCCAGTTATGATTAAGTTCCGTGTGACATGCGAGCCTATTAAAATTATTTTCTTAACATAATATTAACACTCCATTCAGAGTATTCCCCGTCGTCCTGTAATCACATTACCCTGTTGGGTCAGTCAACAGCAAAAAGTGTTGCCACAAGACTTTCGTTTTAATTAAACTACCGCTTGATGAATGTCTACTGAAACAAACCATTTTAATGATGCCACGGAGATTTAATTTTTTTTTATTGCTGCTTCTAATCTAAGGGTTATTTCGCTAATGTTGGGATTTCCATCTTGTTTATTATTATTAAGGTTATAAACGGGTTATAATAATATCTATAAACATTAGTAATGGAGTTTTTATTATTAGGTTCTGAAAAATATATATATACCTATGGTACCATTTTAATGAAACCAACGTAGTTAACAGAGTGAAATTATGCGGAACATTAAACTTTGGAATATAAATAAAATATTACAAGTGACAGTTGATAAAATAGAGCTATATTTTAGCTGTGACTATATTGTATTCGATTGGATCAGTCGTCTGTTTTATTTAATACCCCGTTGGTTACAATGTTGCTATAATATACGTACATATACGTATGTATATCACTATGCGATCCAAATCCCCAATATAGGTAGGTACCGGTGTGTGCTGCCCACAAACGGCTATCCCTGAAAGGTACTTTAAATGCAAATCACTGCGACGTTCCACCCGAGCATCGCTGCAGCTCGCGTATATGTAAACAAATATATCAATTCATGTATTACAAAATGACTTTTGATTTCAGAGGAACAGGATTTCTTGGGTTTACTTTTGATTTTATTTTGCACTCTGGGAAATTTTACCCGAACAGAAAAAGCCAGCCACTTATTGAAAAGATCCTTTTTTTCTAGTCTCCTCACTACACATATAACTCATATATAAGTTGCCATATTATCAGCGTTCGGCGTTGATGGGTATACGAGTAATATAATGTATGATATGACTATGCATCTCCAGACTGCCTTGTCTCTACAAATGCAAGTAGTTATCCTATATTGCCACTCGACAACGTTTGACAAACGAATTTATGATCTCAGTTTAATCTACATACATAGATGGATGCTGCTCCAACCTTTGATAAACCTCTGTCACGTCGCATCACATTTAGGAGATGACATAAATAATAACATATTATTACTTGCAACGTTATACTGACATGAATTTATTCAAAAGATTACATAGTCGAATACATATTTCAGTGCGCTATCAAAAGGATTCCCGACATAAGCCACAAAAGTTACATCCATACGAATTCTATGAATTACAATACAATTTCCATTTGACTAGTAGTTTCCGGAACAAAATTGTCTACCGTATACGAAATTCTTACAATATCTGTAAGTTTTCGTAAAACAAATTATACGGAATATCAAAAGAGAATATATTATATAAAAAATATTTTATACGAAAAATGTCCTAATGTCTTTTGTCGTGATTTTTACGCTCGTGTGACCTTACCTAAGGGCAAAGAAGTTACTTTGTTAATAATCATGACTGGCGCAAAATTGGTAACCAAAGAGTAAAACAAACTTATTTCTTAGTTATTTCCTGGACTGGTTTGACGAAGTTTGTCAATTTATATGAGACCAACGAAATGATTTAGAAATCACAAGCGTCAAATCAAAGCAAGGGTTTCGATGAATTCACAACTCATATTTTATCGGATTTAATGGCAACAACCAGTTAAGTATAGAATACCGTAGGTGCACAAAGGCCCATATTTCTGCTTATTCCTCCTTGAATTACATGCATACTAGATATGTTAAAAGTATGTATGGAAAAATCCTTTCAGATTGTTACCGAGATTTCTTCCGGGGCCGTAAACATCTCATCATCGAGAAGTCATTCATACGAGTATAGAAAATGGATGGAAATGTAACCACTAGTATTGTCATCTTTATAACTCAGACGTAGTCTTTGTACCCTAGATATTTTTTGCGTAAAGAAGGTGCTTTAGGTTCTCAAATAAGGGTATGATTTCAATTTAGTATCCTTTTATGATATTTGAAAGATAGAGGTCCAAGTTTGTTACACAACAGTAAACTTATAAAGAAAAAAAAAACATTCTTTGTAAGAATTTTGCTTTACGAATAGGTTCGTATTCTATACAAGGTATTTTAAAGACAAGAAAGTGTACTTGTGTAGAACTAAAACATATACGAAATCTATCTGGATTTTATACATGTTTTAGTGTCGTCACAAAACTCAATATTAGATTCTCTATAACAATCGATTGTGTTAATAATAACATACAATACAAATGATCAGTAACTAAAAAGCAACCCTGCTTACACAAAAACAAATGACAATTGACTACAACCTAATCTCGCGTTTACATACCCATACAATTTTGTGATACTGACTTACAACAAAAGCTTTCATGATCATAACACGAATCAAACATGTATTGAAATTATTTCAGACATGTTTTGTTCACTGTTTTGCTGTATTTTTTGACAATTGTGACAGTTCTCTACAAATGTTTTGTACAACATGTCTTCACATCTTATTTTAGGTGTAAACGATAACAAAAACAGCAGAAAGAACATGTATAACACTTGTTTAATAACATGTATAACACTTGTTTAATAACATGTATAAAACCTGTTCAATCATCAACATTATCATCATCATACACAGCCCGACTTCACCGACCGCTGAGCATAAGCCTCTCTTTTCTTGTGCCATTCTCGCTCAGGTTTGCCACGATCCTAACAATTAATGTCGTCCGCCCATCTTGTTAAATACATTGGTGAAAACGCGGGGTGAAGACACAAATTATTGTACATGTGAACCATTAGCAACCGCCAACCGCCTCGTAGCTGCTAGAGCACCTAAGTCGAACACTAGAGCGACAAATTGCTACCCACATCGTTATCGGCCGAATGTTCTCAACAAACGACATGTCTACAACAACTATGGAGTATGGAAATTCAAGAGTCAAACACGTCTTGAATTACTATTTTCAGAAGTAATGAGAATTTAGGTATTCGTGAATGTGGATCAAACTCGCGGGGAGGCTTAATTTATTTTATAGCACTGTGTGACTTAAACTCGCGCTGAAACCACGCTTTTCTGTGACTTAAGTCGTCCATTTGTACACAAAAAAGCGTGACTTAAGTGCAGATTTAGATCACACGAGCTGTAAAATAGTATACGATACCTACGTGTGACTTAAATGGCGTTTTGGCAAATTTCACACCGTGTAATAATGGACTGCTTAAGTCACACGTATCGTAATGATTATATGAAAAATTTAAAAGTAATATCTAAAATACTGAAGATTCAGATACTTTAGCAAATCACAAACGAGTCTTGTTTTGTTATTTTTAATTTTAGTATTTTGTTCATATTTTGCCCTGACTATAATTTGTAATTTGTTTGCCACCAGTTTGTAAATATGTAAGTTGTAATATGTGGAAAATGTAGAGGGTAGTATTTGTTAAGTTATTTATGTTTATTTTTAATATAATAAAAAAGAAAAAAAGCAATAAATATCATCGAATTAAATGCGTATAATTGAGCAAATAGATTATCGAAAAATCCCTGACACGAGTTATCGCTATTGCAACTCTTAGAGATAATAGTGACACAAAGTCATGTCAGGCAGAACATCACATTCACGACAACTTGGTACGATTTGACGAGCCGCAGGGATAGCGACGAGATTGACGACCAACGCACTGAATACGCCCCGGGGAAGGCATTCTACTCACAACGATGTTTAGACATGTGATATCGGAGCTGAGATATCCTTACTGAGCAATAACTTATATAATACAGTACTTATTTTCAGGACACGGAACCCGTACAGCCGTTACGATGTTTTTCATTTAACTAAAAGATACTTAAAACAAAAAAGGAACTTACGTTAAAATGTTCGCCGTCGCCACTGCTGTGATCCGGTTAAAAGATCCGCCTGTTTACAAATGGTTGTTTGGATACGCCCAGGGGACTTGTTTTTAGAGTTAAATTGAGCTCGGCTTAAAATAATGACGGAATTTTTCCTAAGAAAACATCGTTGAAATGGTTTTAAGGAATTCAACGTTGAACAAAATACAGTGTTAGCTCTGACTTTGCTAATTCTGATAAATTGTAGTCCCGAACTTTGAGAGTTCTAGACAGTTAGAAGTAACAAGTGTAACAACAAAATACAAGTAAGATGAAGGCAAATACTTGAAGGAACAAGTTTGGCACTGGCTTTGAATTCTCATCTCTAAATCACTGCGCATGCAGGAGCGTCAAGTTTTCACGTCAATCTGTCGTCGGAATGTGCCAGACAAACAGATTGGTGAAAGACAGCCATTGATGCTCCGATATCAAGTTCAGTTATTCTCATTTCTACAACCCTTTCGAAATGTTTCGTTACTAATAATAAGTAGAATTTTCATTGTATTATTAATTTGGCTAACGTTTTAGGCAATAAGTAACATCTTAATTTTTAGGGTTCTATTAGTAAGGCTCCGTTGTTAGTCTATCCGTCCGTCCGTACGTCCGTCTGTCTGACGGGCTGTATCTTTTGAACCGTACTAGCTAGACATTTGGAATTTTCACAGAATGTGCACTACTACGGCCGCTATAACAACAAATAAACATTAAATCAAGTTAAAAAATAATGGGGTTTTAATATAAAATAGGAAAAAAAAACATATAGTGTTAAATATTGTTTATAATATTTCAGCTCAAGGGAGCCCAACCACAGAACAGATAAAATAATATCGGCAGGCACGTTCAATAAAATCTAACTTTATGTTAACATAAACTACAAGAAATATTGCGATTCCATAAGCCTACTCACAATTGAAGTTAATATTCAACGTAACGTACCTACGTCAGATACAGAGAAATCCAAATGAAAAATGTTTACCCACTTTCTTTGCTGTTTTATTTACTGGATACACTTACGTTTACATGTAAGAATCTTTCATACAGTTGAGAGACAACGTAAAACATCTTCAAAGCAATATGCGAGTGTAAAGATATTCTCTTTTCCTCTTCCATGTAAATTTTCCTTTTGCGAGTGTCGCCGAGCTAAAGCGTGTGTAATTTAGCCGTCACAACATCGATGATGCTAGGACTCGAGGCGTGACATATGCATAATTTATCAAAGGAAAGGTCGGTCCTGGGTGTCATAATATTGGCTAGGAGGGACACAAGGTCTTGCTGATTATAGGCTTCGTTTTACTGTACGCGGGGTGACGAGCGGAGCGGGCAAGACTCCGGTTCTGTCTGTTCTGTCAATGTAGCCCGCGAAACTCGAAATTTACTTGCAAAAACATAAGAAATTTTGAATTTCACGGTTAAGGCACCTAACGTAAGGTACCTACCACCGCCGGCGATAAACGAGAAATGTAGAGATAACACCTAAAAACCAATTGCGAGCGATTACTCGCTGGTATGCGTATGTACCAAGCTTGAGCATCTCAGCGAGTAAGTACTATCTTTGAGTCGCTGCGATAAACGAGTACCCGCGGGCTTGGGCGGTGTGAACAGTCAGCGATAAACTATACTTACACGGGACCTTAAATCTTTTGTACGTTTCTTGAGCGTAAAAATCGTTGATAGCTAGTCGCTTGCTTGTCGGCGGTGGGACAGGTGCCTAAGTTCTCAACTACAAAATCTAAATTCAGATTTCGGGTGCTCTGCCACGGACTGGGTGTCATGTCTATTGAAAATTATTACGGTGAGGTCATATTGATAGTCCTGCGCGTGGAGCGGAGTGCTAGTGTGGGGCGACTAGATATACCACATAGATACTGAGTTTTAATCACTTAATCACATGCGAAAGATACACCATGTACCTCATGATACGATTAGGTGTGTGTGAAAGATCGAACACTCACTAATAAGGTTTGTACACTGGCGTTTTACCACATACGTGTACTTATCGAAGCACGTTTGTAATAGTTTAGTGTTTTCCGAATATATCTGTAGTCTTCCTGGAGCAGTGGTGGCCTAGTAGTAACGGCCGCGACTTACGAGATGTAGGTTGTACGAGGACTACATTACTTTATATAAGTTATTTCATTACCACTGCTCACGAAACGGTGAAGGAAAACTTCGTGAGAAAACCGGCATGTCCTGGAACCAAAAGTTCCAGGACATGCCGGTGGATTACGGCCCACTATCTCTCCCACAGAGAGGAGGCTTGTGTACCACCAGTAGGAACATTATAGGCTGATCATGCTATGCTGATCTTCCTATCCTGAGTTATTTTGTAACATTAAGCTAGCACACTGGGGTGTAGACATTAATCAGGAAGCAGGACGGTAGCAAAGTCTGCTTCACTGTGGTGATCAAGTTTGACGCTGGTTATGTTTGTAGTTCCCTCACGCTCTCTATGTAGCATCTGCCTTACAGTTCACAAGACGCTGAACCGCGCTTCACTCGCAAATGTGGCCGGTACCCCTCGTTAGCACCGCGCCGCAGCCTATTAGCTCGGCACACTAATTATTTAGGACGTGTATCTACACGTATTTGCGTAGCACGCCTCCCAAGTAACTGGGTAATATTGACGCATCTCATTAACTTGTTAAGTATTCATGAAGTGCTGCATAATGTGTGTAGCTTACGTGTCTAACAGTGTTTATTTTTTGGGACGCTGTTGGTTGTGCCAAGTCACTTTTTTTATAAATATATTTGACCTTGTTTTCTGGATTCAGCAATTATTGTGTGTCACCTAATTGTTCACCTATTGATCAATAGCCTAAGTTGATATCTCAATAGGTTAGGTGAGCAATCGACAGTAGCAATGGCTCTCATTTTGACAGTTCAATAACATTAATTGGGTTATTTACGTTGCTGAGCTGACAAGTTTTTCAAAAATATGAAGCAATGGATTAGCAATATCCTTCAATATGATTCAAATTGTGATTGAAATTGTGTTACGTAATTAGAGCGCTGGTGCTAAACACAGCTGTTCTGGGCAAATTTTGAGGAGCGACCCGAACAATGGTCGCTTGGTTTCTGTTACTGAAAGGAAAACTAATTAAGCTAAATAGCACAGTATTAAAAAAACATTGAACATAAAAGCTCATGAAACGGGACCCACTTAAAATATTGCAGTCATACCTACAATGACGAGTAGAAGCTGGTGGAAATTGTGGGGAAATTCCAGTGAAGCGTCCTTCTAATAAGGAAAATGTTACAAACATTTTAAACAAAGACTCCGCGAGCATACAGGGACGTATTCCGAAGTACAACCTTATTTTATGAAAGAGGCTTATAAGGTATATTTATGGCTCGTTTAATATAATTAAAGTGCATATTTAAACAGTCCGACCTAAATAAATTTCCCCAAATTAAACAGCAATAAATATTCGTAAGAGTATGTTCATACCAACACGCGCACCGCATTCAACCTGTGTCATCCATTACTTGTTATGTTCCACATAATCAATTATTGCAGAATAAACCGATTAAGTTTAATTACGAGTATCAGCATTTTGTTTTCTGTATTTATTTGATGTTTTATTAAATAACGGTGAACGTTATTTAACGTTATTTCATAATTAAACTTCATCGGTTTAAATGTTGTGTAATGTTGCTATCTGCCGTATCTCTGCGTTGACGTCGTGGTGGGACTTGCGTACTCCGAACTCTAGGCCTGCGCCGGTAGAATTTACCTTGTCGGAACAGGTATAGGGTGAGGAGCCAGACCAAGAGAGATACAGAAACCCGCAGGGCAGCATGTGGCGAGCTGTTGGGCAGTAGCGACCACAAGGACCCTATTTCCCGGGAGAAGTCTTGTTCCTCGCCTCTGACTTGCCTTTATTGGCCGGCTTGAGTGAGGATTCGCAAGAGCAAACGTGCTCGGAGGAAGGAAGTATTCAAGTAAGATGCTGGTAGGAATCTTGGCCGTACTTCCGGGATTCTCCTGATAGCCGTAGAATACCTCTTCACTCCTCATAAGCACCTCAGGACATGTTGCACCTTTGTCGCTACGACACTATGTGCTATCGACCGTTTTCGGGGACCCATTATTGAGTGTGCAAGTCACCCCCTGCCATTTTATCTGAGTAATTTATATAAAACATTGGTCAGGCAGGAGCATAGTCTTGCGGCGAGCCTCCTTGCCGGATTGCCGCCATGGGATCTGGAGGCAAAAGCCCTCGCGCACATATGGGAGTGGCGCGAGGGGGCAAAACACCGGGGCGTAACTCCGCTGCCGCGAGAAATCACGGTACAGCGGACAGACCTCCGGCGTGATCTCATGGCGACATGGAGAGTGCGATTGTCGCAACCCAGTACTGGGCACGCCACAATTCCGGCGGTAAGTCCCCGCTTTGAGGAGTGGCTGGAGAGGCGCCACGGCGCCCTCACCTTCCGCCTGACGCAGGTCCTCACCGGACACGGTTGTTTCGGGAGGTTCCTGTTCAGGATAAGGCGGGAGGAAACGCCAGGGTGTCACCACTGTGTGGATCGCCCGGAGGACACGGTGGAGCATACGGTGGAGGTCTGCCCGGCTTGGGCGGAGCACCGCCGCGTCCTCGTGGCGGTGATCGGCGGCGGCGATCTCTCGCGTCCGGCCCTGGTCCAGGCCATGGTACGGAGCGAGAGTGCATGGGAAGCCGTCACCTCCTTCTGCGAAGCAGTAATGCTCGCAAAGGAGGAGGCGGAGCGCGTGAGGGAGAGGCAATCTCTGCGCCCTCACGCCCCTAGTCGCCGCAGGTGACGCCCAGGACGTTGGGAGTCACCAGCCGACTCCCGGCCACCGTAGGCGCGGGCTTGCGGGCGGCGAGCAATGGGCAGCTCGCCGCCCGGCAAAGACCAGGCCCGAGTCGACGGCGCGTTGTGTTCCACGCGCGCCTCAAAGAGATGTCAGCACGAAGTGACGGGGTCCGTTAGGGCCGATGCCTGCCAGGGCCGCGGGTTGTTCGAAAGAGATACCGTGGTCCCTGGCATAGGCAACTGAAGGAACACGGGTGGGTTTTAGTCAGTAAAAGTCTGACACGCCCTCCTGCTCCGCCCAGAGCGGGAGAAGTCATACGATAATTTCCCACCCAGAAAAAAAAATGGAGCATAGTCTTTCCATGGTCCTAAATAACCCATAGTCCAATATCTTTGTTTCCATATCCATGCAATAGTCCTACACCAACCGGGGGTTGTCATCCACATGTCATTAAAAACGTCTAACGGGCCTCTGCGAGTTGGCTTCGACCCCTCGTACGCTATCCAATGGTCCGAAACCCCAGGGTCCCGAGAAATATCGAAAGACGTAAAAATAGTAAGTCCTCCAAACCGCATTTCGACCATGGCAGCCAATCTCAACGGAGACTAGCCATCTACGCGGGAGATATTATAGTGCACAAGTGTGTGCGCAAGCACAGGTGCACTCACTTTTCCCCTACTCTCATAGTCTAATGGGACGGCAATCCGACACGACCGTAGAGATCAGATTTCCGAAGCACGGGGGTATCACATCGCCAGCTCCAAACTCCGGGCTGTTACTGAGAAATTCCTAATGGAAAAACCCAACACCCACTGCCCGACCTGGGAATCGTATCTAGTTGTTATACTATGTAGTTGTTATCGTTGAGCCCGAATGCTAAAATCACTGAAATATGACAGAATTTATTTCTTGCTCCCGCGTTATGTACCTATTAAGAAACAATGTGAGACATTCGGATTATATCGAGTGAATGTCTTTGCTACGCGAAGGCTACGTGGTGCTACGCCATACTACGCTGCGCTACACCTGCGGCATTCTACACACATTTTTCTTCTTCCAATAAAGACCGGCTTCCGAATTCAGACACACGATGCCCACTCAATCCTTAACATTATATAACCGGGACACTTTTCCAACGCGCCTTTACCTCAAAACCCCGCCAATCATTATGACTTAAAAGACGTATCCCACCATAGTGTGTGACCCAGATTCTGTACCTACGCGGTACTGTAATCTGTAATAGATTAACGTTACCTCGTTTATGCTGACATGTCTGAAATCTGCTTTTTTTGCTGAATCAACGCGCGAATATTCGTGTTCTATCTCAGTTCTATCAACGTCAATACGCTCGCAGTGCGCTCGTCACAACTCACAAATATATTTCGAGCATTCACGGTGAAAACGTTTATGGGAACGTTTTCGCATTTCCGTAAATATTTGTTTGTGTATTTTTAATAAAACCCAAAAAATCCTTTTCACGTACCTGTATATGTTATACTCAAAATCTTACTACATTTACGAAAAATGACGAAATCCTATAATCCGAAAAAATTAAAAAAAAACATAGGTTCAAATAGGTTATGTACGGTTAATGAAAATAGGTTCTGTAAAAAAGCTTCCTGATGCCTCAGGATTGAACTCATGTTCGACACGATAATAACTATATTATAATGACATCCAACATGACAGCGTAAATCAAAAAATGTGGAACTTATAAGGTTCAACGACATAATGCTCAGCTTTACCGTGGTCCTTGAGCAAGCGCCAAAAAGCAGGAGTCACTATCACACGTTCAGTAAGCCCAAAAATCCTCACACTTCACATAATCAACCTCATAGCAAACAGAAACAAATCAATCGCATGTCTGCTCCGCTTCCATTTCCCAGATTTCACAGAGCAAGCTGAATTGAGGCGGAATCCATTTCCAGCTTCTGACAATCGGTGTCTGTATGCAGCAGCCAATCCCGTGCAAGTACGCTTTGCTAGCCAGCCGCCGGGAAAATCTCTGTGTTTTTGTATTTCGAAGCTTTTCGAAGCTTACGTAGACATCATGAGAATAGATCGTCGTAGCCGTAGAAATGACGTGCTAAAGTTGTTATAGCACGGTGTTCGAACCTTTATGGGTAATGAATACCTTTTTTATCTGTTAGGGCGTAATTATTTTTTGTTCTGCTTTAGCCCTTCGTAACGTGGATTCGTCAGAGACGCAATGGCTTTTTAATTGTTTATATGACTGTGGCATTCAACAATAATTGCTCAATATTTATAAAGTATCAGAAATAGTATGGTCAGATTCACCATGCACCAGAAAGAAGGAACTGTACATCAACTAATGAAATTACCATGAGAGAGCTAACGTATTAGTTTTCATTTAGTTGCACTTCCAGTTTTGCTTCGAAACTACTTCGTTTAAATATCGCTTATTTCCGATGTCTACTGCTGCCATTTCCGGAAAGGAAATTGAAGGTAAATACCTAACATACAAATATAACGTCTACAATTTTAATTTTCAATTCCGTAGAAAAGCAATCATACTCTGTGTCCTGGGAAATTTAATTTCCCACCGCGTACCCGGTCCCTTTTGGCACTCGGATTTTTTCTAAAAACTTTTCGTAATAAGCATATTCCGAATAATATTCTCGTAGGGTCGACATTCGAGATATCGCGAGTCATCGCGTAATATCGTCTGGTACAATATTAGCGTCGTGTGGAAGCTTTTAGACCGAAATCATTGACAATAAAATTATACTTGGTTTCACTGAAGGGTTCCGCATTTGAATGCAGATACCGAACCTTTTGGTCTGGAAGTTCTTTTATCTATGCCGTATTTGTTTTTATTATTTTGGCCCCAATAGATAAGTGATTCTTACTTTGAATGTGTTGTGAAAAGGGATGTGTGGAATAAGTTGTTATACGCCAAATGTGAAAATAATGACTCTCGCTTCTAAAGTACGAGCGTATAAGAGGCAGACGTAACTCATGTCTAAACACACCTACAAGAACAAATGAACGGATAAACGTTAAAACCGCAACTACGAAACCTAACGTCAGTGGGTAAGTTCAACCAGTAAAGTAGACCCCTCGAGCTCCCTGTTACCGGTCCAAGAACCAAGAAAACAAACAACCTTTTCAGGTCAGGCGGAACTGGTGTTAATCGAATTGGTAGTACTCGCCTGTTCCCTACTAATCAGTGTATTTGTGGGAGAGTTGTTTATCTGGCGGAGAAGACAGAATCAATCAATTCATCGCACTTTGGCTTGGAGGGTTACCCTTTAGCGTTTGCCTTTTGTTTTGAATGGTTTTATCTATGTGTCAACATTGAATAAAAAGAAATACGTTATCTAACATTTGTTGAAGGCAATATTTTCATATAAGCCCATTGCAACAGCTTCCTTTAAGGAGAACGCGTTCAGGTACCGCGCTAAATTTAAATTTTCTTACGTTTTTTGCAATTGCAGGTCAGGTTGTATGTTAATAAAAATATGATGTGCGACCGTAAGAAATATGACTTTATAGAATTACTAGCTGCGCCCCGCGGTTTCACCCGCATAAGTTTCGATCCCGTGGGAATATCGGGATAAAAAGCATCCTATATATTAATCCTGGTTATAAACCATCTGTGTGCCAAATTTCATCCAAATCCGTTTGCTAGTTTTTGCGTGAAAGAGTAACAAACATCCATCCGTCCATCCATCCATACAAACTTTCACGTTTATAATATTAGTAGGAATAGTAGGATAATCATTAGAGTCAACAATACAACTCCTTGAGTTACAATTGACCTCAAAAAGCATGATTTCATGAAATAGTCGTTTAATAGGGTAATGTAAACTTGGTGAGTTGTAGGTAATTATGATTTTTTATGATTATAATTCTATAAATAAATGTTTGTTACAGCCGCGATCATATTTAGATTTGTTGATCTAAATATACAATCTGTAACAAAAACCCTGTCCGATCCAATAAAGGCGTATTCCTGGGTAAACATACGTACTAGAAAAAATTGTTATAAAAATGTAACTCATAAAAACCAAAAGTTATTGATTTTTTATTTTTATAATCCATGCGAAATTTAACACTGAATATGGCAAATTTTCATAAGTTGACAACACTCCACCCGCCGGCAAAATCTTTTTATTTTTACCTATTTTTATTTTAAAGAACACCGAGGGCGGTGTTCTTTGAAACTACACTACCGCGTCGTAGACACTCTTTCAACTAGTCGCCGACTCTTTTGATGTCGCCGCCTAGTTACCTACCGACGCGATACTTGTTGCTAGTCTTTCGTAGAGATAGCTTTCGATCTGACGTCCGTACCTATCAAGCGCTGTCGTTTCGCGAACAATGTCGTATTCTAATCAGGAATATTTTAATATGTTGATGTGCTTAGATAAGACCGACTGCAATTATGCAGCTGCGCGTAATACGTACGAGGTGCGTTTCGCTAATAGACCAGGTGTGACAGTACCGTCGGAGCGTGCGTTCCAACGCCTGCATAACGGTGTATACACCACAGGCAGTGTTCATGGGCACGAGTCGCAGGCCACTGATGCTGGAAGACCACGAGAGCGCAACGAGGAAATTGAGGAACAAGTGCTGGATATGTTTGCCGCGGACCCCACGCAAAGCACACGCTCTGTTGCGCGACGATTAGACACTAACCACAGTGCGGTTTGGAGTGTGCTGAAGGGAGATGGTCAGCACCCTTATCACTACCGGCGGGTTCAATCCCTTCTGCCCACTGATTACGAACCAAGAATGGAATTTTGTAAATGTGTTTGTGTGTGTTTTTTTTTGTAAATTTAGCAAAAAGGTGTCGAATGTGTATTAGTGTTGGAGGTGGACATGTGGAGCATGATCGCCGAAGTATGCAACAACAACAAGTGAACGTTTTAATAAACTAACACCTACAGTCGGTAAGTACATTGCCAGAAGCACATCACATTTAAAAAAAAGCCCTTATCAGGGCTACATTTAATTCAATTAATTGTTTCTTGATAAACAGAATTAAGTCAAAAACACAAAATACAGAGAGTATCTGAAATCCGGATTACTATGCCTACAAAACAATATCAGCTGATACCTACGCGCACCGCGCGTAGTGTAGGTATGTTTGGCGGCACGCGACAAAGCGCGGTTCATGACACGGGCGGCTTCTTTGACTCAAAACTGTAGGTAGTAAGACGTGAACTTTGTCGAGCGATCAGTGTTGCCTTTGGTCAGTTTTTATTTTTTATTTTGATTTAATGATATTCACTGGGGAAAAATAATAATCTCAAATCCATTAAATGATTACGTATATGTGTACGCAGTACGATGCCGAATAATACTCTTAAGGATCGGACAGGGTTTTTGTTACATATTGTATATACAACCTGGATACTGATCTGCACTTGATACCTGATAATTAAAATTGCCAAAAATGTATGAAAATTTAAATTTCGCAGGTTATCCTGACTCTTTCGCCTTAGGGCTGATTTTTCCAACGCCAGATGATTTTATACCAGGAATAATTTTGACCTTTTTACAGTCCTTTCATACAAAATCTGTCAGTCCATTGAAAAATCAGCCCTTAAACATATTGTTGTGTTGTGCAAAGATTAATCTCACAAAGTGTGTCGGGTTAGACCCAAATGTTTTCACCCCTATTGGTTGTCACATAAACAATTTTCCTGTATGGTTTGGCTCCCCCTTGACAATACATTACTTACGATTGACACCTGTCTATACAATCCCGCTACGAGATAAATTTCTTCAAGATGACCTCGTAATGCAATTTTTTATAGCTGTGGTTACAAAGGACTAAAACTCCCTTCTGAGAAAAAAGGGTGTTTTTTTCCACGGGTTTTGTAAAGTCGCCGCATAAATCTAAATCAAATCTCATTTGTTTTAAACTAGGGTTGAATATCAATTTTGCTTTTGAGCTTATGAATATTGAGATACTATTAAGGATGGATGATTTAAAAAAAAATGAACCTTTTCTTCATCACTTTAAAGCTAAAATCTCGTATTAAGCAGTTTACTACAGTAGTTATCATCTTAAATGTTTGCTAATAATCACAGTAACAAAATTAATCTCTAATTTATCAATGTAAAAATAAATGGCGCGTGTAATCATAATTCGAATTTCTGAGTAAGAAACTGATATTTTACGGAACATTTAACAAGAAGCTTTTCAAGCCAGACGAGCTTCACTTAAATAAACATCACATTTATTGGGAGAATTAAATTAGAACCAACATATAAGCTTATGCCTTTATGAACTATCTGAGGATGAATTTAAACAAAGATATATTTTATATTAACCCCGACGTTAGTGAGATTATGCAAAATAGTTGTAAGCTAGTCTGAAAGTACCCCTTTGAATTTATATTGATATAGTTTACACTTTCAGCGAGAAAATACACGCATCTAAAGGTACTTACTTCATTATAATTTTGAAAGTGTATATAATAGTCGTGGGTCGTGTTTGTATTTTGAATTAATTTTGGTGCAATGATTCGGGAAATATTCTAGCATTAGGTATGTTATTTTCTTATTCCTAATCATAGACGCAAACTATAGGGATATCTCATTATTAAATAAACATTATTATGTCGTTTATTTATTTACTTATCTTATTTTATTACATTATTAATATTTTTTTAAATATAAAAATTAAGTATAAAAAAACATTTAAAATTATAAAAAAATAGTAAATAAATAAACATTATTATTATTATTATCTCCATCCCCTTTCCTCCTATGGCCAGAGGTTGTCGAGAGGATCATTAAATTGCTAATGTTATTTGAAGGATTATGTTTAGTAAAAGTTTCCAGGAAATAAATACATATATACTTCCGTAATTCAATAAAAAATAATAACAAATAAAATAGTAATAAAAGGCATGGGGATTTATAAGTTTAAGTTACTGCAGCCTTTAACTTATAAATCCTTTCTAAAAACACATAAGATTTGTTACTAACATTCCGAAATTTTGGTGGACCTACCTACCCATATATATTTCCTTTGACATCTGAACAAAGAATATTCGTTGCGCATATTTTCAAAGTAGTTTGTGGGATATAAGGAAACACTGTTGTTATCCCATGAGATGCTGAAACGCTCTTGAAACGCGAAAGACGATAATACAGATACACACACATGTAAGATAACAGGGTATTTGTTTATACCGTTTTTTATAGGTAATAATAGTAATCTGCGATCAGCAATCTGTCTGGGAACTTGAGAGGTAATTATGAAAGTTTCTCTTTGACGTTCAATGAGTGGTTTTCAGGGAACGTTTACACGTGCTTGGTTTTATGATATTACATCATTAATTATACTGCGTGCTTCGTTCTCGATATATGTTACTTTACCATGCAGCATTCTCGAGTCACTCGGCAACTACGCAATTTTCAGAGATAAAACTAAACGTAAGTATTAGTGTGCGTAATCTGTGTCCTAGCGCGATCCGTCATTCTTTTTAGATTCTTGAAAGGTTATCTCAATTTTACCTGGGGTGGGATGGGTAGGGAACATATTTCTTCTAACGAAGCACTTCGTATAATAATGATCGAACTTCACACAGGTAAGTTCGTTTAAGTTCGTTTGATCATCTATTATACTGCGTGCTTCGTTCTCGATATATGTTACTTTACCATGCAGATGTTTAGAGAGATGGTAAACTTGAGATAACCCTGACTCCTTGGTCATTATGTTCTTTAAAATAAATATTTTTATTGAATCAAAACTGTTTTATTTATAAACATCTTAAATTCTTCTCTATAATTAAACATAATTAACAATCGGTAATCATATTAATAACCAATTAATCAGCCTTATTCGAACATAGGTAACCATCCGTTGTTTATCAACTAATAATGGCACATTTTTGATCACAATATCCATCGTGACAGTACAATAATATAATAAGTAATATTGTAAGTACTAAAAACTAAAAATATATTATTTACACAGAATTGGCCTCCTTTAAAATTTTGCAAATGTTAATGAATTATTTGTCCAACCAGCAGTTTGTCTGATTACATCTAATGAAATTCCTTTTGAGTTAGCCTTGGATGTAGAGGCGTGTCGTGTACTATGACCTGAGAAGACGCGCGTATCAATACCGCACTCTGAATGAGTATTTTTAATCCATCTACTAATAGTAGAAGCCGAAACCGGTTTATGGGGTTTTTTAAGTGACAAAAACAAGTTGTTATTAAGACCTCTTATATCTCTAGTCAATCTCATATAATCACACAATGTTTTGGCTGGATAAATCTCAGTTTTTTCAAGAAAGGGCAGGAAAAGATTAGGCTGGGTTCGTCCAGCAGCCGAACTTTCACTCAGCGTTATATTCGATATTTTTATTAATGATAAGGTTTGTGCCCGTTGGGCTGTGCTTAGTGCAAGTAAAACCACCAGTTTCTTTGAGATACGTTCAAAACTTAATGTCATATTGGGAGTCCAGTTGTGTAGTACACTTAAAACTTTATTTGGATCCCATGTTGTTTGGTATTTTGCTAACGGTGGTTTTGACTTAAAGAATCCTTTAAATAACCTCTTAATACGATCATCCTCCCCAATTTTAGAGCCTATACTCAAAGATAGAGCTGATTTATGAGAGTTTAGGGTCCCGTAGTCAGCTTCAGAGTCAAATAATTTTGTTAAGAAATACATTACAAATGGTATAGATGGAGTGAATGGGTTTATACCATGCTCCTGGCAAAAGGTCCACCAAATTGTATATGTAACATTATATTGTTTTTGTGTATTATGTGATAGGGATGCAAACATGACATCCATGATATCCATTTTTTTTTTTTTTGGGGTTTCAAAAATTTTAGCTTTGAGACAAGCATATTCTGCATTAAAGGATACCATGGTTGTGAAGGCCAGTGAGGCATGACCATGATACCTGCTGCCTTCTCATTTTTATTGTTTTGTAAACATTATAATATTAAACTGAATGGAGGAAAAGCATAAAAAAAAATATTCTGTCCAGGACAAAGTAAAAGCATCAATATTTATTGCCTCTGGATCTGGTTTCCAGGAGACATAGGAAATACATTTAGCATTTGTGTGGGATGCAAATAAAATCAATTTCGATTTCCCCCAGCTCAGATACAATTTTTTGAAATGCTCCGGTGTTTATCACCCTTTCTGTCTGGATTGATTTTTCGGGACTCTTCATCAGCCTCTTTATTTTCACTAGACTTAATGTAGGAGGCAAAGAGGCAAATATGTCTCTCTTTACACCATTGCCATACGGATCTGGCCAAGTTATTTAAATGTGGGAACTGAATACCACCCATTCTCTTTATATATGATATTGCTGTCTTATTATCTACACGCAACAGGATATTAGGGTATTGCTTATCGTTTACAAAAACCTTTAATGCCATAAATATTGCAAGTAATTCTAAGTAGTTAATATGGTATGTTTTCTCATATTCGCTTTAGAAGCCATCGGCTCTTTTGTTTTTGTAAACAGCATGGTAAAGTAACATACTCGTATATCGAGAACGAAGCACTTCGTATAATAATGATCGAACTTCACACAGGTAAGTTCGTTTGATCATCTATTATACTTAATCATTATTGCGAAGAATCTTAATTTCCTTATAGAGCAGGGTTCGTAAAAATCAGATATTTATAATAAATTAGCTGCGCCCCGCGGTTTCACCCGCATAAGTTTCGATCCCGTGGGAATATCAGGATAAAAAGTATCCTATGTGTTAATCCTGGTTATAAACTATAATATTATAAACGTGAAAGTTTGTATGGATGGATGGATGGATGTTTGTTACCCTCTCACGCAAAAACTACTGAACTGATTTGAATGAAATTTGGCACACATATGGTTTATAACTAGCATTAACATATATGATACTTTTTATCCCGATATTCCCACGGGATCGAAACTTATGCGGGTGAAACCGCGGGAAGCAGCTAGTAAATAATAATATCCAAAAAACAAGCTTGTAATTCAAACAATTCTATAAGTTGTTCAAGCTCCAAGCTTTAAATAGACTAAAGTAAAATAGCCTGATTCGTAGCTTACCAAGTGCAATGTACTTACACTCCCCAAGTACCTAGGTACTTAATTAATTTCACCCCTACCTAAAATAATAGCCGACCGTCGACCAACAAACGACTTAAACTAAACGCAAATTAAATTATATTACTACAAGTGTAATTAATGTGTAACGTCGTAAACTTTCAGGTTAATGGTAATATTTAATGCTTCTGAGCTGAAAATTTTAACCAGTTAACCTGCCCCTATACGAACGAAAGTTTCAATCCACGTAGAAGCAAGTATGCTACTTGACAATGGTTTGGTTTTTCCAAAACAAAAACAAACAATTTTCAAAGTGAGCTATAAGCAGGAATGCTACTCAAACATCAAAAGGTTGCTTCCTAAAAACCGCACAAACTCGTCCATTCATAAAAGCCATATTTCAACCCTACAACTGGTCTGCGCACGTAGATATAAAGTGCTCCAGTTATATAGGCACGCCTGAGTTACACACGCCGCGAATCGTTCAAAAGTAGTGTAAAAATGGCCGCAAAATTTCGTATCTCTGGCCGCAATCCAAGCGGTCAGCACCACTCTCCTGTCAACAGCCAAAGTGTTTATTCCAATTTTACTACAAGTTTTTTAAGTGACATTTAATTAAAAATTTTCACAAAAGATCTTGACATTGCTTTTTCTCAACGAACATTAGTATAAAAATAACTCTTTTATATTCAGCTTTTAAAATAAATGGCGTAAAAAATAAACAGTGTGCAATTACTTATCTAATATTTCTAACAAAGATGCGAACATTTTTATCGTCTGTGTATTTCGGAAGCCATTATTAAAAGTAATAATACGCCTCGGCTTTATGCAAAAAGTCTGTCTAGAGCATCATTAAGTCAAACTTCAAAATTAATTCGTCAAAAGAGCAGTTACCGCCTAAAGTTTTTGAGTTCGAGAACTCATTAAGAGAACAACTTAGCTTGCTCTCATCAAGGAGCTGCATATGTATATTCAACAGCTTTGGAAAGGAATCCAAGGAATGTACGCTTTAATGATAATATCTTCTTCTAAAAGACTTTTGGGGCAAGAAATAGTATGACATTTTACAGAATATGATCAACTTGCAGGAATAAAGTTGTAGTTAAGGTACCAAAGTGCTGTTATGATTTAGCTTCGAGGTGAATAAAATGCAATATGCGAGCCTTCTCTTTTTATAAAATATTATAACAGGTAAAGCAAAGACATATTTTCTTTTTGTTTCATTGTCTGGCGGTATTCTTCATATTTTACTGCAGTAAAAGATGGAGAATTCTTAAATTGTTTCTGTGATAAAAGGTGAAGAATTTCGCCACATGAATAACGTAACGTTTTTGAAGCGCGTATCGTTACAGACCGCCAGTAACAATTACAAACGAGCGCGGTCGTGGAACAACAAGGGTGCTGTAATATCTTCGACAAGAATAACAAATGTACACGGACGAGGTTAATGGAGGGGATACACCTAAATGCTGTTCGGTTTCCGCTACCCAAGCGTGGTACCAATCTAAAATGCATATTTGTGGCATCAAGCTGTAATTGAATGTATTCGTTGTAGCTATGCAAGTACCTATGTGAACCGTATTATCTTCCTAAGTCTAGTGGTTAAGAAACGATTATCTGTAAACCAACCTCCTTTATTCAAGATCAGATAAGTTTCCGGTTATTTGCAGAGCCAAGACTTTAACACATTTTTATTTGAGCTTGTTTTGTTCGTTTCAAATCTTGCGACGGATTTTTCAATAACTGTTACTTATTCCTACTTACTTTACTAAGCAGGTCTACGCTGGGCCCGCATGGCAGATTATAGTCCATTCTCTCTCGAAGAGAGAAGGCCTATGTCCCAGCAGTGGGAACATTGTAGGCTGATTATTAAGCAGGTCAAGCTCTCAAAATCTCAATTAGGATTTTTTATCGAATTTTGCACGAGATGTTCAAAAATAAAGTAAAGGTTCCGTCTTGTATGCCTTATCGCTGCAGTGCGTGCTAAGCCTGCTGATAGTGCGGAGGTTTCAGCTCATCTACGTGATATAATCTCATTCAATTGCGCGACCTCACGGAGTCACGGCGTTATTGTCCCCTGGTGAGTCGTTACATGGTAACTGTCCCTGGCCTTTGGTGTAATAACCGTTATAATTAACACTCATATCCGAATTAGAAATAATTGAAATCTTGACGTCGCTAGAGGGCTGGCCAATTTTTTTGTTAGTTTTGGCCAAAGAATCAGCATTGCCATACAACGTGGCAATGCTGCCAGCCTTTTGGGGCACTTTTCCTGTTGACAGCGATGCGGACGAATTTTTTGATGCCCTATGATTCCTTTCCCTCTTTTTTTAATACATATTGTTAATATTATTTTAAGTCTGTAGGCTTATATATTATATAAATACAGTATATAAAGAAATAAATTATCTTTATATAAATAATTTTTTTTTCTATAGAATAATAATTTTGACAGAAACCGTCCTTTCAACACACAATTCAAATTCAATTACTTTGTTTTTTTTAATTGTTCTGGATTTGAATAGGTATAATAAATCATATTGTATTTTGTGAATAAAGCTTTCCTTTGAAAGCCGGGAATAATTGTAACTGTCTGATTAGAATCGTTTAGCATAAACTGATGGATAAAGTAAAAATAACCTGACGTTTTCCACGAAATAAAACTGAATATTTTTTAATCAAACCTGAATAGGACTCAAACCACCGTGGCCCACTCGGCTGGTTAATTTCAATAACTTCCACAGATTACATTCTTTTAGTGATCCACAAAAGCGTATTTACTTTTCCGATTCGTTTATTTTTTACACAACCAATAAATTACCTTTCCAATCCATCAGCGATTGTTTTCCTCTTCGAACGTAAAATTAAGTCAGAATAGAAAAGCTTTCTTGTTTTTATTTGGTTTTCCTTTGTTTTTCTTAGGCATTGTAAGTCTCTATAGGAACTGGAGATCATTTAACAACATGTTATCGTAACTTTTATACCGTAGAAAGACCAGGTCATTACCAAGCCTGTCGCTTCGTCCATCTTTCTTATAGTTGTTCTGTAGGTTTTGCCAAGATATTTCTAGACTTCGCAGAAATGGTGAGAACTAGTATAGATAAATAATCCGGCTCTATTTTTGTACTCTTTTGTTGTACTAGCTGGTTTTATTTCAGAAAAATAATTTATGTGTTTCAGCCTTATCAAACTGTTGAAGCACTCAGAAAGAGTAATTTGTGAATCATCCTTTTTTTACATTTTAAGAAAGCAGGATAACATCGAAGTATTTACTTCCTTTTTTGGATTAAAATATTCAGCAATCGTGTTTGTACTGAACGTATACCTGCCTTACTTAAGGAATATGGTTCAGTAAAGGCAAATCTTCCGGCTGTTTCTAATTTTCTCGGAAGGTGAGTGGGTATGCAAAATGGAGGCTTTAAAGGAATGGTAAACGTTTTCGCCTCGGCAGAAGGACTCTTTAACCAGCAAATGGCCGAAGCTTGCCTTAGCCCCGGGAGTGCCTCGACATCGCCCACAGCTAACAAACTCTTCTATTAATACTTTTTCTTCTTATTTCCGCTCGCCCACTCCAGAGCTTCCTTCCGACTAAACTTTTAATTATTTTTTAAAAATACCTCAGCATTTTCCAAACTTGCACAGCGTCTGCTGCTGAACCTACCTACTAGACTTTAAAGTTTCAGCCGCATTGCTTGTAGATGCTTAAGTAAACAGTTTCCTATCATAAACGTCAAAACATCCTTTAGATAACCGTACAGTAACAAACAGCCCTGTTGATAAATCCCTGAGCCCCTACCTCTAGAACTATAAAACAACATATATGAGCTTCCGGGACATTTCGCACATAAACTTACGCAGCTTTAACACGTTGACTGCCAGACAACAGACACAATAGAAAATCTATTGTTAGCGGTCACCGGTGACCGCGGTGGCAGTCAATGCCTTATAAGCTGAGGTGAAATAAGAAACAGGGTAGGGTCGTTAAGGGAAGGCCAGTGTAGCCAGCGAATTTTTTTTAGAAAACATTGCCCCACACTAGGAATTACTCCTGTATCGTGGGTGCGTTTACAAACATTTAAACTCACATACACAAACAGCCAGACTCGGAACAACTACTTGTAGGTCATACAAATTCAAATTCAAAATTCAAATTCAAAATTATTTATTTTGGGACAACTAGATCCACCGGTTAGTATACAAAACTTAGAAACTATTGTTAGTACCTACTTAAAATATAATACAAAGGACAACACTAACATCATCATAACTATCACAAAAATACCCCTGTGCTGAGACACCCCGCCCCATCAAAATAACCAACAGGGAGATACCTCCCTAATAGATCACCAGACGAACGAAATGCCTCAACACAATATTTGTTCCGTGCGAGAATCGAACCCGCGACACGCAGAGCAGCAGTCAATCGTTTAACCACTGCGCCAACCGTGCCGTCAATTCAAATATTCTTACGTTTTTTTTAATCTAACTAACTGATATTTCATGAAATATCAATCAATAGGTTTATATGGACTTTGAGGGTTTTATTGATGACTGGCGCCCCGCAGTTTCACCCGCATAGGTTTCGATCCCGTAGGAATATCCGGATAAAACGTATCCTATATTTTAATCCTGGTTATAAACTATCTGCGTACCAAATTTAATTTAAGTCCGTTCAGTAGTTTTTGCGTGAAAGAGTAACAAACATCCATCCATCCATCCACCCATACAAACTTTCGCGTTTATATATAAATATAATATATATAAATAAATATAATAATATATATAATATATAAGTAGGATAGGATTTTAATTCTTTAAATACTTACTTGTTACGGTCGTGAATCATATTTTGTTCAACAAGCAACCACACAACCTGACTTATTTTATCGAGTATGTGTATATATTTAGATATCGATACCCATCCCGTCCACAGAGTTTCGCTAGCTAGTTTAATTTGACCCTGTATATATCAACAAACAACCTGATACGGACCTATAAATTGTAAAAAACGTAAGAAAAACTAAATTTCGCGGGCTACCCTTGCGTTTCCCCCTTAAAGGTTTTCACGAAACAGAATAAAAACATATTCGGGGAGTTGGCGATGGGCGATCTCAGCCAATATATTATTTGTTTAGCATCGACCGGCGGGTGTTGACTAATGTCCTCGCCCGGTGACCTCTTATTTAGGCGGGAGCTTTGTCTTCAATATGTCGCCATATATCTTACGATCGACCTAGCGTGGATTGTAAAATGAAATTGTTTATTGTCATGTTATGCTCAATTTATGCCACTCTAAAATGTACCTTTATATTTTTCTATCCAATCCTTCCTACTAATATTACAAACGTGAAAGTTTGTATGGATGGATGTTTGTTACTCTTTCAATTTCATCCAAATCCAAATTACCTGTGTGCCAAATCCGGGATGAAATTTGGCACACAGGTAATGTTTTATAGCCAGGTTAACATACAGGATACTTTTTATCCCGATATTCCCACGGGATCGAAACTTGTACGGGTGAAACCGCGGGGCGCAGCTAGTAATACATAATGCCGACATCCAAATATTTGAGAGGGAGAAAAAAAAACTTTTAATTGAATGGAGAGCAGTGGTGGCCTAGTGGTAACGGCCCCGATTTACGAGTTGTAGGTTCTAAGTTCGAACCCAGGCAGGCACTTCACTACTTTGTGTATTTAATTTTATCACAACTGCTCTCAAAACGGTGAAATAAACATCGTGAGGAAACCGGCATGACATAGAACCAAAAATTCGAAGACATCACCAACCCGCTCTGGACCCGCGTGGTGGATTGTGGCCCACTCCCTCTCACAAAGAGGAGGCCTCTGTCCCAGCAATGGGAACATTATAGGCTGATTGTGAGAAACGATAATGCTTAAGTTTCATAACTACCCCCCCCCCCCCCCCCCCTTAAAATTACGTCGATAGCACTTGGAAGTTCATCGACCGTTTCAAGAGGTCAGCAAAGGAGTGACCAACCTACAGATTTATAAACTAAAGCGAGCAATCCATCATTGAAACTAGAAGTAAAGTTAGTGGAACCTAAGCAAACTACGGTACAGGGAGCGATAATAGATCGTTAGGTAAGTGCCAACGACGTTGTCGGCATGCCATTTTCCTTGTTATCATATTTTAAACTATTTCAGGTAGGATTTTTTAAATGTTCTTACTACTACATACTGTTAAGCCTGTGCGAATACATACTGCCTGTTACAATTTCCAAATATATTTATTTACCACTATCATCAACCTAAATAAATAATTTGAATGTCATGACGTCTCTTGGTCACCCAATTGACTGGTAGATAATACCTATGGCATAAAGGCTACCTATGTACTTCATAATCAGCCTATACGAGTCCTGCCGGGTCAGCGGGATTGTCCTGCCGGGTCAGCGGGATTGTCCGAAAGGGTTACCGCTACCCCGGAACATAAAGGGCGAAGGAAGGAACATGGGTGGGTTTTAGTCAGTAAGATTCTGACACTCCCTTCCGCTCCACCCAGAGCGGGAGGGGTCATTTGATGATTTCCCACCAGAAAAAAAAAAAAAAAAAAAAAGCATATGTGAGTAATATTGCCACTGCTGGGACACAGGCCTGTTCTCTGTGAGAGGAAGTGCCTAGTGCATGTTGGTAGCTGTCACATTATATCTTCGAATTTTTTGGTTCTAGGACACGCCGGTTTCCTCAATTTGTTTTTCTTTGCCATTTTGAATAGTCATGAAATAAATTACGCAAATCGCCTGCCTGGGTTCGTACCTACAACTTATAGGGGGCTGTTACCTCTAGCCCACCACTGCTCATGTACTTACCATGACATGACTAAATTACTTGTTAAAATATATGTATAACCATTGGCTGTCCACGCTAGAACCTTTAGGAACCGAAAGGGAAAAAAGTCAGGAAGAACGTTAAGTGAAAACGAAGTAATAGTGCGGGCAGGCGACGGGATGGGTCGGGGGAACAATAAATTTTACGTAGACAAAGTCGCGGGCTGAACTAGTTTCTTATAAAATAGGCGTGAATCGGCCAAACTAGTACAATAACAATACAATCAAGTTCCATTAGTACTGTATTGCGCAATGACCCAAATAGAGCGAAAGAAGAATAGAAAATATGAATTATGGAATAAGCCTGATGGATTGGCTAGACCAACGAATCGCGGAGTATAAAGGCAGAGTGATTACAATATATAATTGGAACCGTTCGATTCTTATAATAGGTGCTTGGTTGGTTTTGTTGACACTAGCTTCTGCCCACGACTTCGTCCGCATGAAATTTCTTGTTTTAACATAATATTATATATAATTAAGAATAATAATAATTCACATTCACATAAAAATGTACAGGTTTATCAAGTAGTGTTTAATCTAAACTTACAGTACACACAAGGGTTTGCATTTGAGGCCGAACTAGGCATAGCCTGTAATTCAGCCCTCAACGCCAATCCCCCTGAGTTACAAATTAAGTATCTTATTATGACAGTGCAATGATATGGGATCATTGCACTGTCGTAATACGTAGTACGAATGTACGTATCTTATTCAACATATAAAGTAAAAATGTAGAAAAAATAAAACTGTTTTTTTTTTACATAATATCTAGGTGTGTATCAAGTCCTCTCTTTGTCTGTGATGGAGGTGTGCGTGAATGAGTGTAAGAGGGTGTGTAAGATTGCGGAGCATGACGAATTATATTCGATTAGCTAATATCGTTGCAATGCCCTTTTGTATTATTGTTTTTTGTTTGGAATCTCCAGCGCTCAGACAGACAACAACTTACCAAAGTTTCATCACAATCGGTCGAGTCATTTTCGGGTTTTGGCGAGACTAACGAACGGAAATTGATTTTTATAATTAAGAAGAAGAATGAATTTGAATATTTTGTGTTCTTTTTAAAGCTCTGCCTTTTACTTCGTTTTCACTTAGCGTTGTTTCTGAATTTCCTCTTTTTGCTTAACCTTCCTCAAGAATTGGGCTATCAAATCCAAAACTTTTTCAAATCCGACCGGTAGTTCCAGATATACAAACAAACTCTTCAGCTTTATCATATTAAGTATAGATAACTTCCCGCTTCTATTCTGGGGAAGGACGGCTAGAGGTACATGGTTCGCCCACATTTAAACGTTTAAGTTTCAAATAACTAAACCAGACTCCGGGCTGTTTCTGTGAAATCCACTACAATCTTGCGGCCAAGATGGTAGTTGATTTTCGATCCGCGCAAATGGAAACTACGCTTTTTTTTTCCTGGGTGGGAAATCATCATATGACTTCTCCCGCTCTGGGCGGAGCGGAAGGGCGTGTCAGACTTTTACTGACTAAAATCCACCCGTGTTCCTTCAGTTGCCTATGCCAGGGGCCACAGTATCTCTTTCGAACAACCTGCGGCCCTGGCAGGCATCGGCCCTAGCGGACCCCGTCAGTTCGTGCTCACATCTCTTTGAGGCGCGCGGAGAACACAACGCGCCGTCGACCCGGGCCTGGTCATTGCCGGGCAGCGAGCTGCCCATTGCTCGCCGCCCGCAAGCCCGCGCCTACGGTGGCCGGGAGTCGGCTGGTGCCGCCCGACGTCCAGGCGTCTCCTGCGGCGACTAGGGGCGTGAGGGCGCAGAGATTGCCTCTCCCTCACGCGCTCCGCCTCCTCCTTTGCGAGCATTACTGCTTCGCAGAAGTAGGTGACGGCTTCCCATGCACTCGACTCGCTCTGTACCATGGCCTGGACCAGGGCCGGACGCGAGAGATCGCCGCCGCCGATATCCGTCACGAGGACGCGGCGGTACTCCACCCAAGCCGGGCAGACCTCCACCGTATGCTCCACCGTGTCCTCCGGGCGATCCACACAGTGGTCCCGAAACAACCGTGTCCGGTGAGGACCTGCGTCAGGCTGAAGGTGAGGGCGCCGTGGCCTCTCTCCAGCCACTCCTCAAAGAGGGGACTTATCGCCGCAATTGTGGATGGAAACTACCCTCACTCACCAATCGCTTCTGCGAACACTTGACCAACGATGTAGTTCCTTATAACCGAAGCAGATATTAGACGCTTCACTTTTTGTTTATTTTTAAGGTTCCGCTATACGTCCGTCCGTGTGTCACGGGGCTGTATCTCTTGAACAAAAATTAAATTAAGGTATCAGATAAACGTTCATTACTATTTTATTTGTCCTGTGAAAGGGAAATGAAACAAAAATGAACATTCACTTGAGTGAATCAGCTTCAGAAATCAGTTTTATATCACTGTTAAAACTACTAATTGCTGATTTTTCAATCAACAGATATTTTTTATTCGTGAAATAACATTTTCGTCTGATAGTTTTTGTACGGAAGAACTGTAAAAATTCCAAATTATTCCTCCGATAAAATTATCTGGCATTGGAAAAATCAGCCCTAAAACATGCAATGTAACAGGTTCTTTCATAGCTGTACACTGTCGCCATTTGTTTTCCGAGACCAACGCCAGGTAAAGCGACACCGCTCCCCCATTCACCCCTTGACGCGGTAACGCTAGGTATCAATTACACTTCTAACTCTAAAGCGAGTCGAAATTTGTCAGCCGAGAACTTTGCTACGAGTCGTACATAAATGCTGGGGTTCGACAACTCAGTTACTGGGCACTAAAACCAACTATCCGTTATGAATACCACAGATATGATCACTCGAACGACCGTTTTACTTATTCTCCAACGTACAAAGGGACTCAATTTGTAGGGGATGATTACAATCCACAGACTGACCGCTCACGAAGAGCAGCTTAACCTCGCAAATCGTTTGTTTCGGGTGGCTATTATTGAGCCGCAAACCGCTCCAGCCCGCCTCAATATCCCAACTCATTGACCAAATTTAATATGCCACTTGAAAACCACCGTGCTGTAGACCAAACCAGCTATTTGCCGATAAACTAATTAAACACAGTAATGGACTCCTATAGACTCACTTCAATAGACTTTCCCGTGATGACTGAAACGATTAATGACCAAAAAAAACCATTTAAGCCTGAAAAAAAGTGTACAGGAATACTGAACCGTTGGAATGACAGATGTTCCTAAATCACTCTCTAATACTCTCGATTATTCTGACAAAATACTTTGACAGATGGGCTTAGCGACGCGGCCGAATTTAAACAATCTTCTGCCCAATTTAATTTGGTCGCAATAAATCAAAGTCTATCTATTATAATCAAGGTAATTAGTCGGTACACTACCGCCCTGAATGGTGTTTGGTGACTCCTTGAAAATGACTAAATATTATGTCGGATAATCCTTCCTGCTACGTTTATGAAACATTTCCTCGTATTGCAAGGAAAGCGTCTTATAGAAATATTAATGAATTGAGCGTGCTCTAGGTGACCTCAGATTCAACTATATATTTGCTGCAATCGGTAAAATGGACATTTTATTTGTTATTCTCTCTTGCAAACACTTATTCTCCTTATGAGTGGTCTACCGTTTTTCTTTGTCTGCCAAACTTTATTAATTTCCCATAATAAGGTACAGGTTAAATGGAAGATCATCAGGATCACAGCAGTAGTTTAGAAGGTCCTCCACCGCTCAATTCTCTATAAATAATTCCAAACTCCAATGTTTTTGTAAATATCAAACATTTCAAAACTATGAAATGGAGCCGCCGACGCGCGCCCTCTATTATGGGATCATATTTTGTCGCTTGTTCCACGAACGAGACGCGCCATTCCACGTAGCTGCATCGAAAATTAATTTTATTTATAATTGCGTTCTCTTCATAGTCAACAGCAATTATGCGAGTGTTTATTACCTTATACACACGGTACTGTAAAGCGTAGTAAACAATTTTGCATAACACAAGTGCTTTATGATACGGAAATGAGTAATGCCCCCGATTCCTCCTCCCTCTGCGACCGGGAAACCGTTTGAGTGCTAGGAAATTGAGTTGAGTCGAGTTACGTACGGCCAGGCGAGATGCAAATGTGTATGCGTGTAATGAACGCTTACGTATTCATACTTACGAGTTGTCACGTTTACTTGAGCACTAGCTTTCTGACACGACACGCTGTCTGCGCGACACCGGAGACTAGAATTCAACAGCTCTGAAAGTTTTCAGTCCCAAAACCGTATGAATATTAAATAGCAAACGTACATCTTCGCACCAGGATAAAAAAATAAAATAAAAATGTTCATAAAATCATACCATTTTAGTTGTTATGGAGATCAATACCTGAAATAGACAAAACAGAACAACACGCACAAAAATAATGGACCTTCCAAAGCCTAAGCCTACTTCTGAAGACGGGAAAATACCTAATATGTTGTTTGCGACAAAGAATTGTAGAGAGACAAAATTCTTTCAGTCGAATAATATACCTAAAAGGAGAATGCTATAAATGTGTATACAGGGTGAGAGCGACATTGTCACATGATTCTAGACCCCCATAGAGTGGAAATTTTTAGTCGGTTATCAAAAAAAAAAAACAATTTGTTTACAACCTACCTACGTGGTCCAAACATACGGAACAGTAATTTATTTTGTAACTGAGGAAAAATTCCTGCGCTAGGGGGTCAATCATGTGCTGAATTCATGGTTATAATTTGTGCGTCGGTCAGCCTGTGTGAAAAAAGAAACACAAAACTGTTTAAATAGTTCTCACAGCTAGGTATTACAATGAGCAACTCTAATTTTCATAGAAAGCTCGACAATGTAGAAGCTAATTTTGTTAGACATTCGAGAAACAAAGAAAGTACTCCGACACAAAGAGACGCTGATGATGCTAATTCACTTTATCAATTTCACTCCAAAGGTTAAGAGAATCTATTAACTTGGAAACTAAAACGTTTTCCATTTAACTCATTCCTTTTATATTCAGCCGAGTCTTATAACTGTCTTCGGACATTTTTCTTTCTTCTGTTTTCATAATCCTTGTCACCATAGATAGATGATCCGTTTTAACTTTAAACTGTATAGTGAGGTCCAAAATACTTTTGGAAAAGCAATCTACTTATTCAAACCAATTATATCTACTGGCACAAGTAGGCTTAGCATGAACGCGCGGAGTTAACGTAACGTAGATTCGAACCATTTTAAAATTTAAAATACCTACTCATAATCAGCCTATAATGGTCCCACTGCTGGGACACAGGCCTCCTCTCGGTGAGAGGGAGTGGGCTGTAATCCACCGCGCGGGTTGGCGGATGCCAAATTTCTTAGAATTTTTGATTCTAGGACATGCCGGTTTCGCCACAATGTTTTACTTCACTGTTTTGAGAGCATAATCAGAACTTCTCACTGCTGGGACACAGGCCTCCTCTCTTCGAGATGGAGTGGCAGTTTTGAGAGTAGTGGTGATACTGGTGATGAAATAACTTACACAAAGTAAAGCGCCTGTCTGGCTTCGAACCTACGACCTACAACTCGTAAGTCGCGGCCGTTACCAAAGGACCCTGCCCTTTAAAAATATCTTCTCGTTTCGCACATAATATTAACTTTTTTATAGGACTTTAATCATACATGGAATAATAATAAATGTGACTGTCGCAAAAGTTTAAACCAAAAAGCTGCTGGATAATTGTATTTTCGATTCAAAAATCGTTTCAATTTACTTAACGTTTACGTCGCGCGTTCGTGCTAGGACTTTTGTTATCTGTGGTATTTTGTACAGTTAGCAATTCCGCTGACACGGCAAGTTTTGTAAACTACTGGTAAGCGAATCGAGTTCTCCGCTAAATGTTATCAGACTGTGACCATTCGCACATAAACAGCTTATCCCTCTGAGACCGAGGTTACGGGTGTCTAGGTGTACAGATTCTAACAAGATATTTACCAACGAGACTAGATTTTATGTTTCTGTATCTCAGTCATGTGAAATTACGAAGATATTGGATGTTTCAACACCTGCGTCTTTCTTTATAAGATATTCTGTGATTCATATAGCTTGCATTGGCAGTAACGAGCACCGAGGCGCGTGATTCTAGATATTGGACATTATTTTACCTTTTGACGCAAGCGTGAATGATGAAATATTTCAGCAATAAAATATACAGGCAAAGAGGGGTTAAAAGAAAATAAGACCTCCTATTTTCTTTGCTCTCAAAACGGTGAAGGAAAACATCATGAGGAAACCGGCATGTCTTAGAACCAAAAATTTAAAGACATGTGACATTACCAACCCGCACTGGGCCCGCGACTGCCCACTCCCTCTCACAGAGAAGAGACCTGTGTCCCAGCAGTGGGAACATTATGGGCTGATGATTTTCTTTTGACCACTACTTGCCTGGGTATTTCATAACGTAATTACGAAAACATATTCAAATAACAACTAAGTGTAACCATCAAACGCAAAACAACTGTCCCAAAGGTCCCTCTAAATAACTATTCCAATCAATTTCAATATTTGACAATCACGAGCTGCTTGGACCCGACGGACTATTGTTGTAAACATCATTAAATGCGATTCAAATAAGGAGTAGCTAAACTGGACTCCGGGGAACATTGAGACACAAACTGGACAGCTACAGGTACAGAAGGTCAGCTCTTTACATCATTTTCCTGCCCCTGTCGAAACATACCGGCTGTCTTTTTTAGCATCTGGACAAAAACTGGGTATAAAAGGTAACCAAAGTAGAAGCCTTTGCCAATTAAATAATTACACAAAAAAAAAACGAATAAATCGACAAATAAATCGGTATTTGGCGCTACATGTCTTTTTCTTCGATACTTCTTTCTCTAGTAGTCGTCATCTCGGTAGTCACTTCCTTTTTTTAGGCATATTATTTATTTATTTATGCACTCCAAACATACAAATATCCTTACAGGCTAGACCCAATGCGATATTGTAGTACATTTAAAAATTTGTCACACAGTCCATCCATCGTTTCTTTGGCCTTCCCCTACTCTTATAGCCATCCAGGTTTCTAGGTAAGGAAAATGTACGCACACATAGACACGCTTTACAGTCTGAGAATCAACACTTTTCAAACGTCAAAATTACAAAGACAGTCCCTCAAAACGCCCGCCCTTCACCACTTCTTTCTATACAATAGTACGTATGCAAGTGTAAACAGCACAGAGCAAAGTACAAGGAGTGTAAACGCATTCGCGACTAGCATTCATTCAGCTAGGAAGACAAGTGCCAGTAACTACACAGAAGTATGCAAATTGCTTACTTGCCATTGTGACATATCCAGGCATGGGCATGCAAGCTGCATGCATACTTTTGTGAAAAATTATGAGAGTTACTGGCTTTTGGGATAGTTTGAGATCGCCGTACGTACCTGCATTCAACCGGTCTATTCTGTAAGAATCACACCGTGGAAACTCAGGTGAAGTGAACTGAAAGTAAACTGTCATTCCAACTTAGAGATGGACACTATTGACAGGTCACATCTAGCTCACTTCACCTAAGCTTTCACGGTGAGACAGGTCCTATGAGTCCTGTTTTCCCGTCGTATGCAGCCAACCTTCTGTACCCATCTCTTTTACGACTGAGAGCAGGAATAAATACGTGGAAGCATCCATTATTCAACAGGTAAGGGATTATTGGAGGGTGTACTTCGTAGATAGATTTCGATAGCTCTCATGTCCCTGCTGAGGACTGGCTGCATGCCAAGCGCTGAGCATGACGCGATGAGCACGAAGACGCCTTGATCTTAGACATGCTTGAGGAATGCATAATGAAATTGGCGTTTACGTCAAGACCAGGTAGAATAATATTTTGGAATAGACGTAGGTGACGTAATCGTTTGTATAAGGATTCTAAAACACACTAGGTGGCTTATTTATATCGATTAAACCTCATATTTATAGAAGTTACTTAAATAATACTAATATAAAGCTAAGTATACTTAAAGCTAAGAGACGTTTAAATATCAAAATTGTTTGGTTAAACAGACGCTAAGCATTACTTAACTTTAAGTACCGTTTATAAATAAGGGTGTATAAGTACAGGCTTTTAATATCTTGCTACTTAAGTGTGTGTCGCTCGTGTATTTCAGTACGGTTCTCAAATCCACGACCGACATGCGGCAAAATAATCGAGTTAGAAACACCCAAAAATAGCAAACAAACAAAAGAAAAACGACACACGAGAAACACTTCCCGCGAAACGTCCAGACATTTCTCAATTTTCTCCGAAAGGTATTTCATTCAGACAATACATTGCCACTGCGACTAAAATAGATTACCGACTTATTATCCACCGTCGTACGTACCTACTGCGTAGGTGTTCAACAATGAATAATATTCCAGTTACATATATAAATCCCCCTTTACCAAACAAGCACCTCAGTTTGAATCTAAATGGCACATTACAACGTATGTGTTCAGGATTGTATTTCGAATTATAGAAACCGCAAATACGAACACAGCTCAAACGTTATTTTCATTGATAGCTACGATTTTCATTCGTAGTTCGAACGGATAATGGGATACCTTTGCATTGTTGGTTAGGTACTGTTTTTTCATCTATTTGTGCTTACTGTTACCGCTTTATTCGAAACCAGGTATTTTCAACGCTAAACTCTTTTTTCATCGCTACGTGTGAGACTTTTATAAAGCCTTTTTTGGTTTGCAAATATTATATTTTGTGAATGTAGGGTACTGTAATGTAAAACTTTACCGACCTACAGCAAAAAAATACATTTTATTGCTTGAACACTATCGAGGGCTCCCTAGATATTTCGTTCTCTAAAAGAGCTGAACAATTTATTCATACAACTCCCTCGTAGGTAGTAACTAGTATTACGAACAAAAGCCGTATCATTAATTTGTAATATTCGCAGAACATTGTGTCAGCAAAAACTTGCGAGATTCCGTCATTTGAAGTAATTTCAATTACTGAGAGAGCTGGACGGCAGTCTCAGCTGGCTAGTTTTCATCAGGTTTTCAGGAGTTAGAAGTTTTCCGTTGTTAATGAAGCTGTTAAGAAACGTTCAAGTTCCGTCCAGGCGCAGCGCTGCCTCCCCGTCGCCGTAGTTGCCGACTAACTTAGTGAGCCACACAACTTTGTTAGCGAACACTTTGTGGCATGTCTATTGAAAAAACTAAGCTGCTGTTTGCAAATTAGCAGAAACACGAATCAATAGAAGATGACCTAAATCTATCATGCTTAATATCTGGGTTTGGCAATTAATACAGAGTAGCAGGGACATCGAGGCGCAACCTAATACCATAGATGCTTACATGATTCGAGAAAATGATAACACAGGGGGCTGCGTTTACTTTTTTAATGCTGCGTTTACTGTTCCATAGATTTTGACTGCGTAGGTATTGCGGTATCGTGCACTTGAAGGTCTCTCAGGTCCAGTTGAAAACCAGCGCCAGGCACTAGTTGTCCGGCATTTTTTGCTGAACTGGGCCTTTTTGGCGCAGCCGTGAGGCACACTTTTCCTGCTAATTTCTTACATCGGACTTCACACTTTTTATTTAATCTTTTATTGTATTTTTATTTATTTTTTTTTTTATTGTGTGTATTTACTTGATGTGTGTATCTGGTGTATTGTGTGTCTTTTAGTTTGTGCCAAATAAATGCATTTTCTTTCTTTCTTTCTTTCTTTCACTTTTCTATGAAACAGCAGACGTGTCATCCGTTCTAGATGATGTGTAGAATGAATTCATAATTACAGTTTGCGCGTCGATGCACCAGCCAACTCTGTATACGGAAACAAAAAAATGGCTGGATATTCTATTACACCATTGAATTGGATTACTTCCTATTACTGGATTAATAAATGTCGACCACGGAGCAGATTTACATGAAAATATTCTTCCATTTTCAATTCGTATTCCTGTGAGAGGATCCCCAAACCCCGCGCGGTGCCATTACCACTTTTCCAACTTGAACAAGAGCGAGTTTACACAAGTCTATAAAATTTTATGCCACTATATCTGGGCCAGGCATTGATAACAAGTAAGTGTCGGACCGCGAATGTGAACACGACCGCTGGCGACTTCTGCTCTTTAATTTTATTTAGTTTTGCCTGCAAATACAGCCTTTTTATGATTGTTTAGGTCCTTTTTATAATCTTATGAATACATTTCAGCGAATAGGTCGGCTTTATCATAAAATCGTTTGTAGGTAAATTTATAATTTATAATCAGTAAATTTCGAGCGATTTTATGGCCAAATTAAATGAAGTTGTAGGTAAACAATTAATAATTACGGAATTTCCATCAATGTAGAAAGCGAATCTTACGGTTTTTGCAAATTACAACACTGTGTTACGTTGTACGAGTATGTTGATTAAAATTCAATTCTCGGCAATTATGAGAAACTGATTACTAAATTATAATCATTTAAAACATTACAAATCGTCATATTTTCGTGAAATAGTCTTATTTCCATCAATTTAGTTCGAGGGATCCCTCTTAAGAATATAGGTGTGTACGTTTAAAAAAACAAGAGTAGTATTTTCGTTCCTTCCAGAACCTTTCAGGGGTTAACGAAACACACTTTATTAAACCTAAATAAACATACTCGTACCTACGCGTAACGTGGTTAAAGTCAATTCACATCGCGAATCTGCCACGTAACAAACGACTTGGTTGCAGTAATTTGTCTTGTTCACAAAGTGAAAATACTTCGTATGTACCACGTGATCAGTGAAATCAAACAGTCGGCTTAAAGTCGGATACGCTTTTGAAATTGAATTACGATATTTGTGGAAGAAAAACAAGATTTAGATGTTATTGAGTTCCATTTTCTTTTGTTTCAATTGGAATTGGTTTATTTGGTACTACGTTGTAATTACCAATACGTACCTACCTATTTTTGCTATCGCACCAAATACAATTCACAAACACCACTTTTGTCACGAATGTATACGTCAATCGCCTAGTTTCCAAATGGTATTTCATTTGTTTTAATAATTTTAGGTTACTTACCAAGGGGCTTGTGGATAAGTAATAACAGCCGCACGGGTCGATCGATCAGGTTAACCTACGCTTGCCGCGGTTGGTCCGTGGATGGGTGACCATCTTTACGTATTATTATCAAAACCCCTGAATGCCTCGGAAAGGACGGTCCTGGCTATCGTGGATCTTTGGCAATCGTTACGGGTCGTCAGAAGCCCGAAAGTCTGACAACCACTCTTATCAAAGGTACCTATCGTATTAACCAGTAACTGGGCCGTCAGATAGGCAGTCGCTTCATGTAAAATCAATCAAAAAGTCAATACTGGCATTCTGTGAATACCAGTATTGACTACAGATGCAGCTGAATACTATTTAGCTGCAACCGGTTAGAGTGGAAGCCGACCCCAACATAATTGGGAAGAGGCTAGGCAGATGATGATGGCAGATGAGGTTACTTACCCAAAATCGGTTTTATAAATAAAACAAACCTTATAAGTGATATAGTTTATAGCTCTTCCTTAGTTTAGACACCACACAAACGCCACAAAGAGATCAAACAACAATTTTCAAGCCCCCAAAACTCAAAGAACACAACTCATTACTGAAGCTTTAAATTCCATATAAGTTTCGAAACTACTCTTGTTTGGGCTGACGATGCGTCGGAGTGAGAACAATTACAAAGTTGTACGGTCGCCTTTTATATCACACACGAAGAGTTAAGTGTTGGTTGGTGAAGGAGACCGCGCCAACCAACCCGTTATAATTAAGTCCATGACGCCAAAGGACTTTAGGGGTTAACGGAAATTCGGAAACTCCCACGCTACTTTAAAATGGAAATTGCGCAGAATTAGAAATGGTTCAGTCTGAGCTTTAAAGTCGATTAGATTATGTGAACGTGACGATAATTTAAATACTTCAGTTATTCGATTTTTATGGCGACGCTGGTCCCATGAGATAGCATGGTAAAAGTCTCATTACAGCCGCTCTATTCTGTAAAAATGAACGCCAGTCCCGCCTTAAAAATATTTTAAATCTAGTCGCAATCTCATCTGCGACAATCAATGTCAAAAATGTAGGGAAATTAGAGGTATTTTTGACAGATCTAGACTGAGATTAGACTGTGAATGTTCTTAAAATTACGAGAATTGCCCCTATGATATCAGCCGATCGATTCTGTAAAAATCTCACCGTGAAAAGTTAGGTGAAGTGAGCTTAGAGTGAGCTGTCAATAGTGTCAATCCCTAGCATTAGTTGGACTGACAGCTCACTCCACGCTCACTTCACCTAAGTTTTCACGGTGAGATGGTTACAGAATCGCACTGCAGGTGGAATGACTGCTCACTTCACCTAAGTATTTACGGTGAGATTTTTACAGAATACAACATCTGGTTCTCAACTTCTGTCATTTTAGCAGTAAGTCATTTCTTTATATGGGAAAATGGAAAACCCCAAACCGTGTTTACCAATCTTCTGCCAACCAAGTCAAGAGTGTACCTGTTTTATTTCTGCCTACCCCTTTCTGAAAATGGCATTTTATACCTACCAATATATTATTGAAGCACTTCGTACAGCCTCCCCACATACAATATTTTCAACAGCGGTATCCGTGATTTTTGAAGCGCGACCGGCTGTAACAAAAATCCGTTTTAAATATTTTTGCCAGCGATGGACGATACCCTCGATTGACGCACGTTTATTACATTTTTTTAAATCCGGTCGCCTGTCCAATAAACGGCTCCATTTTTCGCGTATGGAAAATAACTTTATGATGAAGCGCTAAATTCTATAAATGCTGAATGGGATGAGCACAAACTGCCCAAGTCGCTTTGAGTCTTTGATTTGAAAATGAAATGACGTATGAAAAAATCTCATTGACCAATATCATTGAAGAAAAAAAAATTTATTAAAGAAAATTTGTTTAGTCTGCACAAATAAATCGCATACATTACAACAATTATACACACACACACAACGGTCGCGATATTAAGGTCGCGATTGAGCAGAACTGAGGGTCGAAAGAGTTCGCTCAGCATTTACGGAGGTCCCATCTGACGAAACTAAGAACTGCGGATGGCAGAATCGTGACTTCGAAGTCCGAGATACTCGGGGAAGTCGAGGATTTTTACGGACACCTATACTCAACGCGGACGGTGAAACCAGCGGGACATAGTGCAGATGACCATCGAGCTGAACTGGCATGTCGCCACTACTCGGAGGACATTCCGGATATCGACCAGTGCGAGATTAGGGCGGCCCTAGAGCAGCTAAAGAACAACATGGCCCCTAGGGATGACCGAATAACAACAGGGCTCCTTAAAGCGGGTGGGGCTCCAGTCCTGAGAGAGCCAGCGAGTCTCTTTAACACCGTCATCCAAGAGGGTACAACACCCGAGGAGAAGAGAAGAGGTGCGGTGGTTCTGTTCTTCAAACCTTACTGAAGATCTATACACCCATGTCACTTCTGAGCCACGTATACAAGCTGTTCTCGGGGGTCGTCACGAACCGTCTCACCAGGAGACTTGACGAGTTCCAGCCGCCAGAACAAGCCGGTTTTCGAAAAGGCTTCAGCACCGTAGATCACATCCATACTGTTCGGCAAATTGTACAGAAGAAGGAGTACAATCAGCCGCTGTGTATGGAATTTGTGGACTACGAGAAAGCCTTCGACTCCATCGAAATATGGGCAGTTCTGGCCTCTCTGCAACGATGTCGAATTGACTCGCGCTACATCGAAGTGTTGAGATGTTTGTACGACGCTGCCACGATGACTGTCCAGATCCAGGACCAGAAAACCAGCCCCATCCAACTGCTCAGGGGGGTGAGACAGGGGGATGTAAAATCCCTAAAACTTTACAAATGCGTTGGAAGACGTCTTCAAAACGCTTGACTGAACTGGACAAGGTATAAACGTGAACGGCGAGTACATTTCACATCTTCGATTTACCGATGACATCGTCATAATGGCAGAGACGCTGGAACAGCTAGACCGAATGCTGCACGGAGCCTCTCGGCGGGTTGGCCTCGGCATGAATTTGGACAAGACGAAAGTCATGTACAATTCGCACGTCTTGATGCAAATAATCCAGGTCGGTAGACACAACTTTGAGAAAGAAGCCGACAGAAGGATTCAGTTGGGTTGGACAGCATTTGGAAAACTCCGTCAAGTCTTCTCGTCACCTATCCCACAGTGTTTTGAAGACTAAAGTCTTCAACCAGTACGTCCTCCCTGTCATGACATATGGCGCCGAAACGTGGACATTGACGGTCGGGCTGGTCCACAAATTCAAGGTCGTTCAGCGCGCTTCCATAGCGCGCTGAGCGATGCGAGCTATGTTCGGAGTCTCTTTGAAGGATAAAATCAGGAATGAAATTATTCGGAAAAGAACAGGAGTTACCGACATAGCGCGCAGAGTAAGCAAACTGAAGTGGCAATGGGCTGGCCATGTTTCTCGAAGGACCGATGGCCGGTGGAGCAGACGAATCCTGGAATGGAGACCGCGTATCGGCAAGCGTAGTGTGGGAGGCCCTCTGCTAGATGGACGGACGACCTAAAGAAGGTTGCTGGGACGGATTGGATGCGGAAGGCGGAGGACAGGGTATTATGGCGCAGCCTGGGAGAGGCCTATGTCTAGCAGTGGACTGCGATAGGTTGAGTTGATTGACACAAAACGGTAATATTAACGAAAAAAGCCCAGTATTCGAATGAAATATAATAAAAATATTTAATCAACATTGGAGACTGTTTCATCATCACAATTCTCTGTTGGGCCCATGTCCTCAGTCAGCGGCATATACCTAATGTCAGTAGTGGGAGAGGTGCACGAAAATAGCAGCTAGAACCTGGACTTATAGTTCATATACATAAGTCTGAAATCGTCAACCCAAACCACGAGCTTTGATCACCACGCTTGCTCAAGGCGCAAGCGTGGTGATCAATGCTCGTGCCTTCTCTGTTGACTGCCCCGTTGGTCTCGTGTTCGCAAATGCGACTGCTGAGTGGGTACGATGCCCAGGTCGGCCAAACTGTTATTAGGTATTTCTCAGTAACAGCCTCGGAAAGCATGTTAAGCCGTTGGTCCTGCGCCTAATCTCTCTCCGATCGCGTCGGACTGCAGTCCCATCAGACTATGAGAGTGAAGAAAAAGTGAGTGCACCTGTGTCTGCTCACACACTGGTGCACTATAATATCTCCCACGTAGATGGCTAGTCTCCGCTGAAATTGGCTGCCATGGCCGAAATTCGGTCTGGAGGAATTATTATGAGAAAAGGCCTTTGTCCTGCAGTGGGACAATAATAGATTGGTATTATTATAATGTGGTGGCATCTACATCGCCACATGCGAACTATACTAACGACGTCACGCAAAAATCTTGCATCGCGCAAGCAGAGTTTACCGCGCAACTAGCATATATACAACGTCCTAACATCAATCGTCGGACAGTTGCCCACCAGACGGGATGAAAAGGGAAGCCTTTTCTATGGAGGATAAGTGAACTTTACACCCTGTTCCTCATACCTCTAAAATACCACTTATGAAACCGTAAACATATACTCGTACTTAAGTGTTACAATTATTCCTTAAAATACGACACTATTACGATACGCGTTTATTTCTGTAGCATAAATAGGTTTTTATATTTGTTACAAAAAGTTATCTGAACAAGAGAGCGTATTCAATTAATTTTAATGGCGCCTCTGTATTCGTTAGTTATAAGTTTGACGAAAATGTAGAATATCCACCGCGATCATTACCGAGTCACTTTCAGTCTCGTTAAATTACGATGAAAGGGATGAAAAGGATTTTGCTGTTCCAACAACTTTTATTTTATTATTTTGACGAAGTAATTTTGTTTAAAGATGAAACGGAATAAAATAAATTTAATTTCGCAAAGCGACTCCGATCTGCTATGTATTTGGGGGTCTTTATTTTATTCAATGGTTCAGTAAATAGGTATCAATACTAAGCTACTTACAACTTTTACTTTACTTTTAACTTTTTTTACTTAAAACTTCTTATTGCCAACGTCTTACTACTATTTACTACTACTAAGGGTGGATTTCAACAATGAAACTGAACGCGATCAGTAAATGTGATCATACGCACGACTGATACTGGCAGAGGCAACTGGAGCTGTCCACGAGCGTCGACGGCTGCCGTCAACACGTGTCGGCGACAGCCGTCGACAACATACCGTTCGTGTATTTGAGCAACGTACCCTAATACATGAGCGGCACGTTGTCGACGTTTGTCGACGGCGGACGTCAACTTGTGTCGATGGCTGCCGTGGACAGCTGCAGTTGCTTCTGCCATTGACGCGTGTCACCCGTGTGTATGTATACTAAACCATGTTCAAGAGCTGTCAGTGTCACCATTTCTGTGGCATATTGACACTGACAGCTCTTGTACGCGGTTTAGCTGTGCTGATCGCGTTTAGTTTCATTTGTGAAATTCACCCTTAGATTTCTATTGTTGGTAAAGATTACACCTTCCCCAATTTCAAGAAATACCCAGGTCCCTTCTATCCTTTGGTAACGTTCATAGAAATTCACAGGTAATATATCGCCCGGGTAATTCGCTTCAAATAACCGGTCCAATGAGGACATAGGAACTGAGCATTAACCGACCTCGACCTAACTGAATAATGAATTATCTCCACTAATGGTCCTTCCACACCGAGGTTGTAAAATGTAATGTAACATAGTTAAATATTCATGAAAATTCTTATTCAAAGTGTTACACTCCCTAATGATAGTTATAGGTATCTAGGTTCCTGTTATTTTGTAGAATACAATGTTGTATAGCGCTCTAATATGTACTATTTATAATAGATAACGTAGCAATAAGCCTTTAACACACCGTTTTATGTCCGAACTAATGATCTTTTTTTTTGTGGTCTGTATTTATGCTGTGCTACATCTGGTGTGTAGTCCTCCAATAATAAAGAAATCTGATAAAAACTGGGATTTGAAAGGCGATGTTTGTGCACTTCATTGAGATCTATCATTATGGCAAAATTCAAATACCTACGATTCATAGATTCATATACACACCCGCCACCATTCACCTACACGTTCACCACCATTCACCTACACATTCACCACAGACCCTTTGACTGATTTTGTTGTGTTATTTTTTCTTTCTTCTCATTTATTTATTTTTTGTTTTAATTGTTTAGTAGAAATACATGTTACCTGCCTGTTTATTTGTATGATGCCACTAAGTGGGGCCTGGTGATAATACAGTTTTTTTTTCTAAAACCTACTTCAGGCACCAGCACTCACAATGTGAATTTATATTGTTCAAAACTGTTAAGTGCTACAAAACCTTTGTCAGAGAAAATAAATAAACTTATTATTTTTTATTATTATTATAGATCTCGACAGAAAAGTCTCTACTTATAACAAAAAAAAGTGATCATATAAAGGTTCCGTTTAAGGAAATCATAATTGAGAAAAGGACCCTAATAAATGGTCCATTTATTGAAACCAAAAGCTTTAGGGTCAAACACAAAAACTGTTCCATAATGCTGACTTAGCAGACCACTGAACAAACACTAGGAACAATTTGGTCAGTTAATTCTGACACGTCAGCAGTCCCCAACGATAATAGTAATCGTGACAGAGCCCGACACACTGGACCAGCGCCAAAGTGTCTGACCATGGCGTATTCAGTTCACCTGGTTCGATCTACGTACTCACTGAATCATACGAGTATGTTCGTTAGTAATTTAGCCTGCTCTAAATTAATCAACGATATTAACGGGTATAAAAAGACGCTTAACGAAACCGAAAGTCTAGCCGAGAGCCGAGAGCCGAGAGTTCTTCCTGTGATTGTGATTTTTTTTGTACTGGACCATACCCGGGAACCTTCTGGTTACGGCTAAGGTTCCTACATTGTTTAACGAAAGCAAGTTTTAAATGTTATAACTTATCTTTAAAAGGTCTCACAACTCCGGTACATGCACCCAAAAACACAATATTTTTTTGATGCCCAATGAGCTTTTCCCCTTTTTTATATTGGTACCTACTTGTATATAATGTTATATGCTTTTGGGTTAGCTTTATAATGGACATATATTTCTCTGTAGGTTCCCATGATTTCACGATATAGCAAGAACTAAAAAAAATAAAAAATGTAGCCAATACTAGCAAGAATGCAAAGTTTTGCAGCTGAAAGCATTTTCTAAAAACATCAAGTTTTAACTTTTAAACTTTATCTTGATTTGTATGAGAGCTACGCAGAGGTATGTTATAAAAACTATAATACATTTCATTTTTCAAATTATTCTTGTAATATCGTCGTTCGTGGTTGAGATTGACTGGGTAATACGGACCTCGATTCGTGGGTAAACATTGTCAGACCAGACCAGAATACGACGCGTATTTTACAACGTAGTACTTTCTAAATTCGGATAAAACACTACTTACAGTGAACGAAAAGATCGTGAGGAACCCTGGATTTAATGGACTAGAAACCGCAAATATGCAGTCATGTGAAAGTACTTCATGTTCGTTCATTTTTGGAAGCAGAGCGTAGTAGCGTTTACATATTCTAGGTGAGATATAATTGCAGCTGATCGTTGTCACCTGTTAACCTGAAACTGGGACATCGTACTACTACACTAGTTAGCGTTATCTAATAATAGGTCCGACTACAGTTGGCCAAACAGCTGTGATAATGTGCATGAAAGCGCGGGGACGTATCGCGGTGCACCCCGCGCGAGCACCACGCTCGGTGACGCTCTGCATCCGGGCACCAATGTTTGCCATGTGTCGGGTAAACACCCACCGACGACCGGCAAACTTGTAATGCGACAGCTGTGCCGCGCTGAATCTCATTGTTCCAATTCACTACTTTTATTCCGGAAAATCCAGTCTCGAAAATGTTACCCAGGGGCGAGTACCAAGTTTTACTTTAGTGAGATTCACTAGAAATCATGTATTTATCTTGGCGACATTTAAATCTGTTTTCAGTTAGTGTATAAAATATAAAGTTATTTACTGCAATATTGCTCTTGCAGGAGTGTACGTGACGGTGGTAACAATTATATTAATTCTCGGGAACGTTGGAGCCGTATTTCGGAAATTAGAAACTCTGAAGACGACTGTTAACATCGGTGAGTTGGTTTATGACTGAGATACAACTTTGTGCAAATAATATCTTGGAATACTAAAGAGAACGCCATCCGTAGCGCCAAAACGGTTGCAAATCGTGTTAACAATGCGTTGATTTATTTAAAACCTTATGATATTATGGAGAACGAAAAGGTCTATAACTATGCCATACTATGCCCATATTCTAGAACATTGCTTACTCATAATTACCCCATTTTATCTAGATTTGAATCGAGATTAGGATGAAATCTACCAGTAGCAAATCAAGAGTCATGATTGATCGTTCTAAGATACGGGCCGTTTAATCAAAGACTCTTTTTGCTCTTAGAAAGGAAATGAAAAACTATTTTTAGAAGAAATCTAATGGTGCGTAAGAAATGTAACATACGTTGAAACATCATGCCGCCCAAGTTTAGAGAGTAGCATCCCTGCTACTGTCATCATAGATTCAGTACATGACAAAACTTTTTCGTAGGTTGTTAAAAAAAGTGGTAGCTGCTCCATTCATACCATATTCTATTCATGCATAGTATTGCACATTTCTATAAAACAGCAGATTTTTTATTTTTGATAACCGAAGAAATATTTCTACGCTAGAATCATGTGCTAAATTCATGATTACAGTTTGCACGTCGGTGTCCCTGCTACCATATTTACAACAACAAGGCGAATTTATTTCAGCGCGTGTTACATTTCATATTGCATTGCATATATTTGGACGTCATGTTCGTTTCAATGTACAGACGCCAGCAGGTCAAGCTACCCGGAACTGTCAAATTTTCCCAATCAAACTTGAACCTTAATGCTTTAGCGATAAAGTTGAAAATCTATTAAAGAAATTTGACAGATTGTAGTAACATGATGTGCTGGTGTCTGTACATAACATTATACGTTACGTTTCACATATGCGTACCCACAGTAAGATATTTTAAGTGTTACCTCTTGTTTAGGTGCAATATTTCCACCGAACACAGTGGCAGAAGTGGCTTTCGCATCAGCTCTAGCACGAGCCTCGATGGAAAGCGAAAAGTATCATTTTGTAATGAAAGCTGTTTACTCTCCGTTTGGCGATAGTTTCACAGCTTCCATGGCAGGTGAGCTGAACACCCTTTATTTGCATAGTGTTGTAGATACTTTCAATTTCTTTCCAGTTTGATTAGAAAAGTTTCATCTTGTTGTTTTTTCTTTTGCATAGAATACGAGTAACTAATGGAATTCCATTAGTATTCCATTATTATTCTTATTTATTCATTATCATGTAACAATAGACTTATTATCAGACACACAATTTGAATAACAATACACAGACAATATAAGAATTTTTTTAATTAAATCACATTAAAAAATATTAAAATTTTCTAACCGGCATTGGAACAGCAACATGCCTGCTACATCCATGTTGGCCATAAGGGCAGTACAACCTATCTGCTAGCATTACACCTATTCATGATTTCATGAAACATCTAAAAGTCAAAATTGAAACAGAATATTGATATTTCTAATTAAATCGTCACGTAAAAAATACTTGTTAATTAAAATGATGTTGTTTGACGTCCTAATAAAACATACATATATAAATCTACAATAATAAAACCAGTCGGATTTGAAAAAATCTTTTTGGATTTGATAGTTCAAATTTTGAGGAAGGCTACTTACTTCCTCCTGAGGGTTCTAACCCTCCTGAGAGCAAAAACAAGAAAGTCAGAAAGAACGCTGAAGGAAAACGAAGTAACAACGCGGGCAGACGATGCGATGCGACGCGGTGGGTCGGGGGAACAAGAAATGTCACGCGGACGAAGGCCCGGGCAGAAGCTAGTATTAACTTAAATATAACTTTATTGAGTTTCGATCAAAATATTTACTTATTAAACAGCCCTCGATAAACTCTATCAGCAACAAATTACATGTAGTGCTTCCCGCAAACTATATGCTTTCACATTATCATTTGACGCTATTAATGTTAGATTAACTTTGCACAATACACGCGAATAAACAACACGGCACGGTGTTTGATCAATTTTGCATTCGTCGATCACAATACGTTTACCACAACAGTTTAAATTATTAATACCACATTTAGGGCATGCCTATTGCCTATTTACGGCAATTTGGTTTTGCATTATTTTGACATGTAAATTATTGGAGAGACAATAGTTTTGTAGTGTAGACATTAATGTAAACCAATAATAATTACATTTAACTTTTTAATTATGTATCGGTTTGGTATCACTGATAATAACATTATGTATGTAGGTTTTGTTGATGACCGTTGCATAGGATTGAACTAAACATGTAATAATTTATTTAACAGTTCATGAATGCGTTCAGCGTAAGTACTCGCTTTTTCCATTGCGGACCCACCATACCACTGGCCATACCCCAGGTGGTATGGTGGGTCTAAAACTATACCACTGAGAAAATAGTGTGGTTTTAAACGAGTTTATTACAAATAACAATATGTCACATACATACTCCTACTAGGCAGTTCGCCATTAACAATTATGTTCGGAATTTGTCCATGGCATGGCCTACTGAAATTTCTCTGTTTATTAACTGCATCTATATGTACATTAGTTATAAAATCATCATTAACTTTTTGGTTAATAAGAAAAATAATTATTTTAAAGACAATGGATTTAATATGCCAATGGGACTGCCCATTTACCACCGTACGAAAGCGTGAAACATTTTCTACATGACGCAAGAAACAAATCTGCTTAAATATCAAAGACTAGATATTCAAAAATTTAACTGAAGTCCAGGTACAGGTCAATGATTTTCTTTTAGCCAATTATTACAATAGCGCAGGGGACCACGAAACTCGTCTTTTAGTTTTTTGTAGGTACCAATGATAACCGAAAGAAAATTACTAATATTAATGAATATTTTGTTGACGGCACATTTTACAGTTGTCCAGCACCTTTCGCTCAATTATTCACTATTCATGGCGATATAAGCAGTACCTCGGAAACAACTAAAGTAATGCCGTTAATGCCGCACTCATGTCCGACCGAAAAGAAACTAGTTATATAATTTTATTTCATATGATTCTGTCTCAAATACCTGATTGGAGTCCATATAAAATATGTACACTGTGACTACGAAAAAGCGGCAATGAACGCAATTTTAAAAATATTCCCAAACATTACTTTAGACGACTGTTATTACCACTAGGTCCGCAATATTCGGAAAAAAGCAAAAGCGTTCAAAAATACACAAAACAAACTTAAAAGAAGAATAGGCCCTAACCGCTTCTTCCTGATGATGAGGTATTACAAGGATTTGAATATACCTATAAAAGCAGAAAGTGAACAATTGAGGCAAATGGGAAAGTTTATAAGCTATATCAAAAAGTTTTGGTTCAAAATTCATTCACCTAAAATATTCAGCGTGTTTGGTGAACGCCATCGCACAACAAATGTTTTGAAATCTTTTCATTCTAAAATAAATAAATTACTAAACAAGAATACCAAAACGATGCGATTATTGGATGTGTTGCAAGATATACATAAGGCAAAGACGATTCCTAAAACACGGCGAAATAACCAAAAAGTTATTTCGCCGTAATGTACATACAGATGCAGTTAATAAACAGAGAAATATCAGTAGGCCATGCCATGGACAAATTCAGAACATGATTGTTAATGGCGAACTGCCTAATAGGATAGTATGTATGTGACATATTGTTATTTGTAATAAACTAGTTTATCACAACACTATTTTCTCAGTGGTATAGTTTTAGACCCACCATACCACCAGGGGTATGGCCAGTAGTATGGTGGGTCCGCGATGGCTTTTTCTATAATATGAAAGCCACATATTTGACACGCTTAGTTCGAGCGAGTTTTATAGTTGGGGGTGACTGCCGAGATGGCGACTAATAAAGAAGTATGGAAGAAAAAGGCATGTTGCGCCGACCCCAAATATATTGGGGTAAGGGCAGGAGAGTAACGAATGAGGTTGAGCGACTTTTCCATGTGTTTTCTTCTGTAATACGTAAATGCAGTAACTCTACCTACGCGTTCTCTCATAGCAGATACGTTATATGTACTATGTTACCGGCACGAAAAACTCAGTAATCCTACTATCCTAGAAATACAAATAGAAATAGAAATCATTTATTTGCTAATAATGTAGGTAACAAATATGGTGTTAATTTATGGAGAGACCGGATACATTTTGCCTTACGGCATGCAAAATTATTTCATTAATTTAATCATTACTTAATTGCTACGTTAACATTTAAATAACATTTCTATACAATTGAGACAACATAATGATTTAGAATTACATCTAACATTTTTCGCTTACTTATAGCATAAAATAATCATCATATAATGGTATTAAAAAAATATAAAAAATAAAAAAATTACACTATTATGAATAAAACTAATAATTTAAAAAAAATAAAAAAAATATTACCACACATATAATTCGGAATTAGGCACTTATCTACTATAGAAATGTCATAGAAATAATCATAATTTTACATCAAGAATCCGATTAGCAGAAACGTTTATCATGAAAAAATTCTTTAAGCGAGTAGTAACATTTGTCCAACAACAATTTTGTTAACTTTTTTTTAAATTCGGTGAAGGGTAAGTCTTTTAAATGTATTGGTAATCTATTATACCTAGTCTTGCCATAAATATTGACACGAAGAAAAAAAATTTTTCTTTATTGCAAATAATATTTATTACTTTTACAGTGTCTTATTTTAATACATAAATATAAAACAATTTAAAATATAAAAAGCTTATTCGAAGTGGTCTCCATTGGCTGCAATACAGTCCTTTAAACGTTGAGGCCAGTTATCAATAGAAGCACGCACTCTTTCCTTCTACTTCCTTCTACTTCTACGAAAATTCTTCACTGCCAATCGTATGGATTGTTTTAGGGACTCCAAATTATCATGGCGTTTAGAGCAAGCCGTACTCTCTAAACCTGACCATAAATCATAATCCAGCGGATTAAGATCGGGACTAGACGATGGCCAGTCTTCAGCTCTGATGAAGTCCGAAACGTTCACTTCCAACCAAGACTGCGTGGACCGAGCTTTATGACCCGGCACCGAGTCTTGTTGGAAGGAACATACTTGGTTATTGGACGTGGTGTTGTTAAGGGGCTTAACTACAGTCTCAAGAATGGTATCTTGATACACTTGTGCCGATGTTTTGATACCTTTTTCACAAAAATATGGCTCAGTCACTCCTTCATAGCTAACACCCCACCAAAGCATCACTGCAATCGGATAATGCCCACGTTACACTCCGTCGACTAATTGGGAAGCTTCTTTAGAGCTTTGAGCATAAATACGGTCATTATGTTTGTTAAAATGTTGCTCAATTGTAAAGATTTTCTCATCCGTAAACAAATTTTTTCTGTGACCTCCCTTTGCGTACCGCTTCAGTAGTGGTTTCGATTTTACCACCCTATTCTTTTTTAAATTATCAGTTAAAAAATGACCAGTGCGTCTCTTATAGGCTGCAAGTCCTATGTCATCTTTTAAAATACTCGACATGGTTCGGGGTGCGATCTTCATCTCCCGAGATAAAATCTTGCTTTCGGACAGGATTTCTTCGAATTCTTTCCCTTACTGCTTTGACCACATTTTTCGTACGAACACTACGTGGACGGCCAGATCTTTTTCTATCACAAACAGAGGAGGTCTCATTGTACCTATTAATAGTCCGGTACACAAACATTTGACTAATACCAAGCGTATGGAGAGTTTTAAAAATTGCATTTGGCTCCATACCAACTTTGTGTAATGCAATCACAGCGATTCGGTTCTCTTTATCACCCCACTCCATTTTAATATCGCAAAATATTGTATGTACAATGTATTGGCGCCAAAATTAGAAACCTCAATGAACAATCGTATAAAAATGACAGATTCCAAATTCAAATGAAAAAATCAATCAATCAATCAATCATTCAATCTTTCTTATTTTTAATGGTAACAGTATTTATGGCCAGACTGTGTATTTAAGAGAACCCATAGAAAAAATATTTTTTTTAAGTAAGGACGTTTTGTAGCCACCTGTATAAAGTTGGCTTTTATATTGAGACCTCATTGGCCCTTTGCGTATTCTTATATTCACAATTGATATAAACAATTGACTGTTCATCTTAACGAATAGGTCTACTTCAAGTATGTACAAGGAAGGAAATCTTAAGATCTTTAGTGATTTAAAACTAGGTTTACAGCTTTCTATAGGTTTAAGACCTGTCATTGCTCGAATACAGCGTTTTTGGGGCCCTAAATATTCTTTCTCTCTCACTACAGTTTCCCAAAATATGATACCGAACCTCAGTAATGAAGCAACTAAACCGTGATAAGCTGTCACTAACGTATTCATATAACTTCTTTGAGAGATTATGGAGAACATATGCGTTTTTACTTAGTTTTTGGCACACGATTTTAGCATGGTTTTTCCATGTCAGTTTATCATCAATATGTACTCCTAAAAATTTTGTAACTGAAGTGGTATCTACTATTTCGTCTTTATATTTAGTTATGATATTATTTGTCATTAGCCGTCGGAAGAAATGCATTACTTTAGTTTTTTTGTAGATTTACAACAAGATTATTTTTATTAAGCCAATCTATTATTTCTTCAGGTGTATTATTTATTTCTCTTTCGTATTGCGCTTTATTTTCACATTCAATTATGGCTGTGCTGTCGTCAGCAAATAAAGTCATTGGATGATGTATTTGACGAGGTAGGTCGTTAATATATAGTAAAAACAACAAAGGCCCAAGCACACTGCCTTGTGGAACTCCAAAGAACAATGGCGAAAGCTTAGCTGACTTTAATTTGAGCGTCTAAAAGTGACTTATATACGAAGGCAGTTCTATTATTTTTCTACGTTTTTTCAAAGTATCACATTACCTAGTTAACTCCGGATAAAAAAATTATTTTAAATGAAAAGTTATTTGATTTTTTCATTGACAATTAGTGATGCCATTTTGTATTTATTCTGCCAAGTGACAGTAAGTACAGTATTATTGTAATAAAATCAGTTTTAGTTTGTTGTTGTAACAAAAAGGAGTAAATGAATTAACAATAATGTTTATTTATAAGTGGAAGTGTTCTTTGTAGGGAGGTAAAAATATTGTAGTGTAAAAATAAATTAATTACTTTCAATTAATGACTGGCAAAAAGACTATTATCCCAAGTCGAAAAAAATATAAAGTCTTGGTTTGACAACTGTTGATTGTTCAATGGGGTTGCCAAGTTGCCAAACCTAATAGCCGGACAGAGTTTGGCCGGACATTTGGGTAGAAAGGCCGGACACTCTACATTATTAAGGATTTTGTGTCTCAGTATTAATAGGTACGACAAAAAAATTGTATGTAAAATCAAGCTTTTTTGATTATTGTCATAATCAGTCATCGGCGCTCGCTCGTTTGCGAAATGTAAAAAGCCTAACAAAAGCCGGACAAGCCAGACACCGTTTATTTTGGCTGGACACGCAATCAGAAAGCCTACCTATGTCCGGGTTTATCCGGACGCCTGGCAACGCTAACCATAAACATAACCTACAAAAGTTCATGACTGAATTTCTATTATTCTCGGACTTCTCGAACAAAAATTCTTGCACAAACTAATTCAGAAGTTGACGCCGAGTTAAACAAGATAATTAAATCTCAGCTAAATTAATGTATGGGTGGCTGCCATTGTTCTTTAGCTATTCTGCCATCGGATATATATTTTAATTCGCGTTTTGTTTTATGGCATATTCTCCATATAATATTACTACTATATAATATTATAAACGTGAAAGTTTGTATGGATGGATGGATGGATGGATGGATGGATGTTTGTTACTCTTTCACGCATTTTATCTCGATATTCTCACGGGATCGAAACTTATGCGGGTGATATCGCGGGGCGCAGCTAGTATTTGTAATAATAATAGTCCTCCAGACCGAATATCAGCCATGGCAGCCAATCTCAACGGAGACCAGTCATCTACGCGAAAGATATCACAGTGCACAAGTGTGTGTGCAGACACAAGTGCGATCACTCTTCCCTCAGTGTGATAGTCCGATAGGACGGCCATCCGACACGACCGGAGAGGTCCAACAGCTTAAGTATCTTTGAATCTCACGGCACGGTTGGTGCAGTGGTTAAGCGATTGACTGCTGCGCTGCGTGTCGCGGGTTGGATTCCCGCACGGAACAAATATTTGTATTGCCTACAGGTAGTTGTTCCGGGTCTGGCTGTTTGTGTATGTGAGTTTAAATGTTTGTAAACGCACCCACGATACAGGAGAAATTCCTAGTGTGGGGCAAAGTTTTATAAAAAAAAAATTTAAAAAAAAATAAAAATGTAGTACCTAATGTAGAGGCGTACAGCGTTGAAATTCGGTGTATTCGCAGCATGTGACTACTATGTATACTATCTTACAGGTACGCACAGCCCAGTACAGTTGTGTGTAGTAAAGATATTAGTACAGCATGACAATTCCGTGTATTCGCAGCATGTGAGCTGCTCTCCGGCGGCGTGATCGCTGTGTTCGGACCCACCGACCCGGTGTCGGCATTGGCAGTCGAAGCACATTGTCGGGCTGCCCGTGTACCCCACATACAGGTACGTGTATACAGGTATTGTGTAAAATCTGCTTACATCATAGTAGTAGTAAATTTATTGGTAAGGGGTTCTTACAAAATTGAGGTATGTCATAGCGACCTTGCTGCTCCTGCTTCAAAAGCAGCCAGGATGCTGTAGCGAGAGGTAGTGTAAGATACACACGCTTGCTAAGATTCACGCTTTTCTTTGACTTAAGTAGTCCATTTTTACACAGAAAAGCGTGACTTACGCGCGAGTTTAGGTCACACAAGCTATGCACGACGTGCAATAATGGACTACTTGTATCGTAATGTACTATTTTAGTTGTATAGTATGTTAAGTCCATAATAACAACGATTTTTTTTTTGAGTATTTAAATAGAAATTAAAACTTTCTCTAAATAAATAAAGAAGAAAATTAAACGCATTCTGTACACCAAAGTAAGTATCATTGAGCCAAAGTTATTGCTGGGAAACGATTTTTATTTTAGTTGTAAAATATCGCTTTTTTTGGCACTCATGCAAAACATTGTACTTTGAGTTGTGAAAGTATTTAAAGTTATAACATGCAAATGTTTTCGTGAAACTAAAGTTTCCATAAATCTCCGTAAAATAATGATTCAATATCACCGTAACCAGAAGCATTCTATGGCCCAGTACAAAAAAAAGTCACTATGACGGGGAGCACAACTGACTCTCGACTTCGTTAAGCGTCTTTTTACATATACTTTTTGCGTTTTTTTTTTATTATTTAATTTTTAGGCAATATGGCGGCCGCCACCAGTTCGTGGCCTACAGCCGCAGAGTCCACCGGGCATCAACTTGTACCCTGAAGCCGTAGCCCTCTCCAAAGCAGTGGCTCTATTCATTATGGACAACGATTGGAGGTCTTACACTCTATTATACGATGATGATCTTGGTATGCAACATAATATCATCCCTGTTTTCCGCGCAGGGCTTAGGCAGAATGGCGAAATGTGGTTGTACTATTGCGGTTGCACACTTGTTGTTGTTGTTATGTTGTGGTTGTACTTCACCTAAAGTACAACAACATTTCGCAAGTTATCTTGGCATATCTTCCCAATTATTATGTCAACTATTTAAATTAGAATAGAATAGATTTATTTTTCTTAATTAACACTAATTTGGAACCCTAAAACTTACTGGCTCTGGAGTCTACAATTTAATTTCAAGATAGTTCCATAAAAACAAAACACAACTAACTTATTATCATATTTTACCGTTTAAGGTCTCATAAGGCTACAGGAAGTATTAAAACATTCTGATCCAGAGGTAAAGTGGCTTGTACGAAGACTGGTGCCTGGTGAGGACAACCGACCATTACTTAAATCTTTGAAAGGTACCGGAGAAACTAGGGTCATCTTAGACTGCCCGGCCGATAGAGTACTTGATTACCTACGCCAAGCTAACGAAGTCAAGTTCTTTGAAGATTACATGGTAAGTCCACAATTCCTTAGAATGTTTGTAAAACGTCTCCGATGTCTCCGAAACGTTTTATGAGAGACTAGAGATGAAAAACCATTTAAATAATATCGTTTTCTGTTTCCTTAAGTCATTCAATTTAGTTCGGTCTCGAAGCGATTCGACGAATTACCTTCATAACATGATTGTATCCGAACAAAGCTTGCTACTTAAAAGTATTATTATCTTGGACCCCGAAATAACTATAATACTCAGAATAAATACACCTTCTTTGTTCCTCACTATCGTCGCAAAGAGATTTACCTAAGCAGAATCGAATGGCGTCCCAAAATTAAGTCAAATACAGCCAGAAAATGTATTATACTAACGAGAGTATGCCTCGACACTATAATAAAAAGACAATGCTATGTATGACACAGTATAGAGCAGTGGTGGCCCAGTGGTAACGGGCCCGACTTACGAGTTAAGTGTCGTGGGTTCGAAGCCAGGCAGGCACTTTACTTTGTGTAAATTATTTTATCACCACTGCCCTCAAAACGGTGAAGGAAAACATCGTGAGAAAACCGGCATGTCTTAGAACCAAAAAATTCGAAGACATGTGACATCTACCAACCCGCACTGGGCCCGCGTGGTACATCGCCCACGCCCCGCCATACCCTCTCGAAGATAGAAGGCCTGTGTCCCAGCAGTGGGAACATTATAGGCTATTTATGCTACATAATAAAAAAAAAAAAAAAAATGTTTACATCATAAACTCATGTAACATTGTTGAGTTTGGAGTCATCTTTTTGCTTGTATTGGGTGGTTCCACTCCTCCAATTTACATTAACTTATGTGAAAGAAAATAAACAATTGATAATTTTGAAAGAATGCTAAAAGTTTTTTAACAATAAAATTATGAAATGTAACAATACAATTTAAAAGATTATATAAATAAGGAATGCGCACTGGGTTTCGAATATGAAAAAAAAAATGAAAATGTGTTTATTCACGGAAATAATTTTAACCCGAAAAATATTACCTCTGCCAAACTACAAAGCAGTTGAGCAGTTAGTTGTTGGTTGTGTGTGAGGTGGGGGCGTGTGTGATATAGGGGTGTCTGTGTTGGCGTGGGAGGTGTTTTTTTGTGTACTTTTTGTTTTAGTCCAGCGACAAATCGAATATATAGATTATATATTATGTATTTTGGGAATTATGTGACTGTGTGGAGCATAGTTTCGATTACTTCGTAACCTTTGCTTATCAACCATTCAGTGAGTATCTGTTTGCAGTCGTGGTATGTCATAGAATATATGGTGAGTGTTTTGAGAAAATTGTATATGCGAGAAGATTGCTTTGTGTATTGTCTTATAGCAAATGTAGTTTTGACTGGGGTTTCTGGAGGTACTTTATGCTTCCTCCTAGTTTGTGTCCTGGCACTGACGAAGGGAAGGGATTTATGCTTTTTCAGAGTAATCTGCAGGACATAGAGCTTTCTAACTGACAAGAGGCTCGAGGTTGAGTATAAGGTTTCAGAGGGGAATCTTAGTGATTTAAAGTACATGACTTTTAGTAAAGCCCTCTGCGCCCTCTCCAGTTCTAAAAACTTTGTTTTTGATTCTCCACCGCAAATTGGTAAACAGGATACGTATGACACACTATTCAAACGTTGGATATACTAATAGAAGCTATATAATACAATTTTTTTCAGAGCTACGTTTTGATGTCACTGGATGCCCACACTTTAGATCTGGAAGAGTTGCGCTATGGATTATCAAACGTAACTTGTTTGAGGATTTTCGACCACTCAGACTCAAGAACTAGATCTTACTTAGCAGACTGGAAAGTTAAAGGTTCAGACGGCGTGAAAGTTCCACGACAATCTTACGAAATAACTGTAAGTCTGTAATCTGCCGTGCGATTCTGTAACCATCTCACCGTGAAAACTTAGGTGAAGTGAACGTGGAGTGAGCTATCATTCCAACTAATGCTAAGGGCTTGACACTATTGACAGCTCACTCTAAGCTCACTTCACCTAACTTTTCACGGTGAGAATTTTACAGAAACGATCGGCAGTTAATGCAATAAAAATATAGAAGTTATAATTTTTTAAATAACATAATTTAAAACGCTTCCTGTATAATCTTCTATATACTAAAAATATAATATTTTAAATAATAAACCTGAAGAGTTTGTTTGTTTGTTTGAACGCACTAAACTTTGGAACTACCAGTCGGATTAAAAAAATATTTTTTGCATTTGATAGCCCAATACTTGAGGAAGGCGATGTGCTATTTAACATCACGCTAAGTCCCTTAGGAGCCGAGCAAAAAGAAAAAAAGTAAGAAAGAACGCTAAGCGAAAACGAAGTGATAGCGCGCGCCGGATGAGGTGGGCCGCGGAACACGAAAATTTCACGCGGACGAAGTCGCGGGCAGGAACTATTATGTAATAGAAGTTGAACAATGTCCATTGTAACGATATTTCAGGTGGAAGCTGCACTAGCTTGTGATGCAGCCAGACTTATAACCGATGCTGTCGAAAAGGCTCCTGAAGAATTTAAATTAGAAGCCCAAGAAATAAGTTGTGACTCTGAGGACACATGGGAAGCCGGTGAAGACTTTACCAATCATTTACTGACGGTAAAATACAACGTATTATCAATCAATACCTTAACGTTTGCTAAATCAACCAATCAACCTATTATATTGTTGACTGTTCTGAATTACAGAATCCAATTGTCGGCATTACAAACCAAATCAATTTAGATAATATAACGGGCGAGCGATTGAATTTTAACGTTGAAATAATGGAATTATCGAATAGTGGGTTTAACAGTATTGCAAAGTGGAACCCAAACGCTGGTTTTGAATATGTTCGGTCTGCGGACGAAACGTCAGACCGCTTAGCAGAAAAATGGCAAAACAAAACGTTCAAAGTGGTGTCACGCATCGGCGCACCATACTTAATCGAAGTGCCCCCCAAGGAAGGCGAAACTCTCACCGGTAACGATCGATATGAAGGATATTCGAAAGATTTAATACATGAAATATTAAAAGAAATACTACACTTGAACTATGAAATTGAAATAGTGCCCGGTAATGGCTACGGGTCTTACAGCAAAGACACGAAAAAATGGGATGGTCTAGTGGGACATCTTTTAGAAAGGGTTCGTGAGTAGCATTACAATTTAATCTTAAATAAAGAACAGTAAGAGTAATGTCTTGAGTACATTTTGTGATTGTTTTTCAGAAAGCTGATTTAGCCATTTGTGATTTGACTATAACTTATGAACGACGATCTACTGTGGACTTTACGACACCTTTCATGACTTTGGGCATAAGTATACTTTATTTAAAGCCAACTCCTCCCGAACCGGAGCTGTTTTCATTTCTTAAACCATTTTCGGTTGATGTATGGATCTATATGGCTGCAGCTTATTTAATGGTGTCGTTACTGCTTCATATTTTAGCTAGGTGAGTTATGGAGTTTCGAATCATACTTGCAATAAAATTGCCTTTTATAAACAGGGTCAAATAAAATTTGCTAGCAAAACTTCACAGACGTGATTGAATCGAGATCTAAAAATAATAAAAAAAAAAAAATTATGATCATTTATTTTGGGGTCAACGACCGCTAGTAGTGTTGTTACCATAAAGTATGAGTTGAGAAAATCAGTTTTTTTTTTTAGACATGATACCCATTACGCCTGTGAAGTGTACAGAAATCAAAACTGTTTTTTTAAATGATATTGCAAGCAAATACACTACCAACGGTCGTTGACCTTTAAATAAATTATCATTAAGTCAATGTTTTTTTATGTTTTATTACGTTTAGATATAGAGTTCCATCACATCTGCTAAGTTTCGCTAGCTAATTTAATTTGATCCTGTATATGATTAATCGACATTTGTTTATTGTTTTAGACTGGCACCAAATGATTGGGAGAACCCACATCCTTGTGACAAATCCCCTGAGGAGTTGGAAAATATTTGGCACATTAAGAATTCTTGTTGGCTAACAATGGGTTCAATTATGACACAGGGTTCCGATATTTTACCAAAGTAAGTCTGATAAAATACAGAGTATAAATTGTTCAGTCGTGTTTTCTCAAAACCTTGGTTGGTATTGTAAAGTCTGGGGAACTAATTGTGAAGCCAATTGACGCAACTTAAATTGTGCATATACAGCGTGGCGCTTTAATGGCGACATTAATTTAACACACGTAGGTATACGGTTTCGCGTTTTCGTTTTATGAACATATTTTATTTTCATTAACTATGATCATTTATATTCAATTTTCCAAAATTGCATTTTGGAGCAACCTGTACTTAAAGAACTGTAGCGCAGGGGTCATCTTGATCATCAATGAAATTAAAAAAGAGTAGGCGAATTGAAGGAAAGAGAGATAGCGCTATGTCGGCGAGTGGCGCAGGCGTAGTTTTCAAATTACGAATTATTATTTTATGTTCTAATAATTTTTATGATTACAGGCCACTAGCCCTACCCGTGATTGCAGCGGCACGTTGTATTTAAATCACAACTGTCATTCTTTTTTTTTTTTTTTTTTTTTTTTTTTTTTTTTTTTTTTTTTTTTTTTTTTTTTTTTTTTTTTTTTTTTTTTTCTGGGTGGGAAATCATCATATGACTTCTCCCGCTCTGGGCGGAGCAGGAGGGCGTGTCAGACTTTTACTGACTAAAACCCACCCGTGTTCCTTCAGTTGCCTATGCCAGGGACCACGGTATCTCTTTCGAACAACCCGCGGCCCTGGCAGGCATCGGCCCTAGCGGACCCCGTCAGTTTGTGCTGACATCTCTTTGAGGCGCGCGTGGAACACAACGCGCCGTCGACTCGGGCCTGGTCCTTGTCGGGCGGCGAGCTGCCCATTGCTCGCCGCCCGCAAGCCCGCGCCTACGGTGGCCGGGAGTCGGCTGGTGACTCCCGACGTCCAGGGCGTCTCCTGCGGCGACTAAGGGCGTGAGGGCGCAGAGATTGCCTCTCCCTCACGCGCTCCGCCTCCTCCTTTGCGAGCATTACTGCTTCGCAGAAGGAGGTGACGGCTTCCCATGCACTCTCGCTCCGTACCATGGCCTGGACCAGGGCCGGACGCGAGAGATCGCCGCCGCCGATCGCCGCCACGAGGACGCGGCGGTGCACCGCCCAAGCCGGGCAGACCTCCACTGTATGCTCCACCGTGTCCTCCGGGCGATCCACACAGTGGTGACACCCTGGCGTTTCCTCCCGCCTTATCCTGAACAGGAACCTCCCGAAACAACCGTGTCCGGTGAGGACCTGCGTCAGGCGGAAGGTGAGGGCGCCGTGGCGCCTCTCCAGCCACTCCTCAAAGAGGGGACTTATCGCCGCAATTGTGGCGTGCCCAGCACTGGGTTGCGACAATCGCACTCTCCATGTCGCCATGAGATCCCGCCGGAGCTCTGTCCGCTGTACCGTGATTTCTCGCGGCAGCGGAGTTACGCCCCGGCGTTTTGCCTCCTCTCGCCACTCCCATATGTGGGCGAGGGCTTTTGCCTCCAGATCCCATGGCGGCAATCCGGCAAGGAGGCTCGCCGCCTCAGCGGAGACCGTGCGGTATCCTCGGATCAGCCGGACGGCCATGACCCTTTGGGACGCGTTCAACCGGCGGACTGGTCGCCGCCTCAAGGAACGCGCCCACACCGGTGCCCCGTAAAGGGCCATGGACCGCACGACCCCCGCATATAGCCTCCGGCAGGAGGCGTTTGGACCCCCTAGATTGGGCAGGATCCGCCTCAAGGCAGCCCCGGCCCGCTCCAGTCTGGGAGCCAAACGTCGGAAATGCTCCACGAAGTTCCACCGGCTGTCGAGGACGAGTCCCAGGTACTTCATCGTCGACTCGACGCCGATGTGAACCCCTCCTACCGTTATTTGGGAACCCGACGGTGGCGCGTCCCGAGGACCATGAAAACACATGGCCTCGGACTTGTGCAGGGCCACCTCGAGTCCCAATTGCCGGATCCTCTCAACGATTGTCGCAACCTCGCGTGTCGCTATTTCGGCCGCCGCCTGGTGCGACCTCCCCTGCGCTAGGACCAGCGTGTCGTCAGCGTAGCAAACCACGCTGACGCCGCTAGGGAGGTCGGCGCGCAGCACCCAGTCGTACCCGATATCCCACAGATGCGGCCCCAGGACCGATCCCTGTGGGACACCGCACGACATCTCTCGCCGGTTCCACTCTCCCCGGTGACCGGGGTAGAACAACTGTCATTCTTTGATAGTTGTACCTCTGTACAGACGCCAGCAGGTCAAGCTACCCGTAACTGTCAAATTGTCCCAATCAACCTTAAACGTTAAAACTTTAGCGATAAAGTTGAAAATCTATTAAAGAAATATGACAGATTGTAGTAGCTTGATGTGCTGGCGTCTATACCTAATTGCTTTTACACCCAAATTGACGTGGGATTTTATCGCCATTACAAACAACTTAACAATTAATTTGCCTGACTGTACAATTTTACAACAAATGTTGTTCTAAAATAGAGGTTATTCCACGCGATGGGTGTGTGGTATGTGGTGGTTCTTCGCTCTGATCATGTGTTCCTCCTACACTGCCAACCTGGCTGCTTTCCTCACCAATGCTGCAATGGATGACTCGATCAAAACCGCCGAAGATCTGGCTATGCAAACTAAAATTAAATATGGAACCTTGAAAGGCGGTTCCACGTACTCATTTTTCAAGGTTTGATATATTTTATTTATTCTATTACTTCGCCCTTTGTTATAAATGTTTTTTGTGCGTACTCGTATTCTAGGAAAACAAATGTTTTATATATCTTGCAAATTATTCCTGCTTGTCGGTTTAATATGGATCCAATAACCTTGCCTGTTAGATCCTTCATTAATTTGCATTATTTTCCAGCGATCCAACGTCTCCATGTACCAAAGAATTTTCGGTGCCATGGAATCAGCTCGACCATCAGTTTTCGTCAAGAATAATGACGAAGGGTTGGACAGAGTGCTGAAAGGCAAAAGAGATTATGCGTACTTCATGGAATCCACAGCCATTGAGTACCAGCTAGAAAGACACTGCGAACTAATGCAAGTGGGTGGATTACTCGACTCTAAAGGCTATGGAATAGCTATGCCCTTTGGTAAGTATTGATTTGATACTAATTCTTCTTGAGTACCAAGTTACTTCAGTACTTTCCAAAGAAAATATTCAGATTTTATTGGGTGTTATATGCTCGAGCCGTTTGGGGTTGAAACACTAGTGTTTCAATCCCTGCTGTCAAAAACGAAAAACCAAGGTGCATTTTCGAAACATCACCAAGTGGTTGGTCGACTCTTTACGTGACCAGAGTGCTGGCCTATTTTTTGGCCAAAGAATCAACATCGCCCTACAATGTCGCAATGCTGCCATCCTTTTGAGCCCTTTTCCTGTTGATGCGGACGAATTTTTTGATGTCCTGTGATTGTTTTCCTAGATGAGATCATAATAATTATTCATCACTCACGTTTTTTTATAGATTCGTCTTATCGAACAGCAGTGGACAATGCTTTACTGAAATTAGCTGAAAGCGGCAAGCTTGTGGAGATCAAAAACCGTTGGTGGAAAGCACCAAAGGAAGAAGCTTGTGTTGTAAGTTCAGAGTAACCTTTGAGGAACTCTGTATCTATAGTCTATTTACAAAAAAAATCTCACATTTGCATCCAAAACGAATTATAAGATGATGAAATAATGATTCGTTCGGGAATGATATAAAAAAATTAGCACCCGACCTCTCTGACCGTCGGTCGGCTCACCCATTGAAATATAGCCGCTCTATCCAGCAGTAAATTGCTTCTAGCTGAGATTAAATTCTGTTTAAAGTCATGTTTATTTTTAATAATAATAATTAATATTTCAGGCAGAAGAAGCAACCGAAGAAGGAGCCGCTGGAGAATTAGGAGTAGAGAATGTAGGCGGTGTGTTCGTAGTCTTAGGTTTAGGATGCGGCATGGCCGCCGCAATGGGTATATTTGAATTCCTTTGGAACGTCAGAGAAGTCGCCGTCGAGCAGAAGGTACGAATCACTTAGCGCCAAATAGCATTCATATGCTAATGTGTATAAGACCTTAGCGACATCGAATACCATGTGTTCACTGTTTTGCATAGACAAACTATCCTTATATTGCTATTCTGGCCATGTTTTGTTAAAATTTGAATTGTACGGAGGTTGAAAATGATATGTAAATATGCTGCAAAGTAGATCGAAAAAATATACAAGGTATAATTGAAATAACCGAAAATCTCTTAAGGGGTATAGTACAGTGCACATGAACAGAGGTGGCCCAGTGGTAACGGCCGCGATTTACGAGTTGTAGTTCGTAGGTTCGGACCCTGACAAGCGACTTTGTGTAAATTATTTAATCACCACTGCTCTCAAAACGGTAAAGGAAAACATCGTGTGGAAACGGGCATGTCCTAGAATTAAAAATTCGAAGACTTGTGATATTTACCAACTCGCACTGGGCTACGTGGTGGTTTATAGCCCACTTCTCACCGACCTGTGACTCAGCAGTGGGAACATTATGGCTGATTATGTACTCACCATTAACCCGTCAATCGCCTACTAGAAGCAGTCTCCTTGTAAGCGCTGAACGCCCTACTGCAGATCCAAAATTGGTTCACTGCTAATAATTTAGTATTAAATGGGAAAAAAACGAAGTGTATAAGATTTTCTTTACCAAATGTCAAAAGTAGTCATTGTGAGATAAAATTGAATCAAGAGAAACTAGAATTCGTCGATGAAACTGTTTTCCTGGGGTTCACGCTCGACTCAAGGCCCATCCCATGGGCATGGTCATGGGGTCCTCATTTAACATCCCTTGCAGGACGACTAAGTTCAGCAGCGTATGCTGTGAGAAAAATCCGTCAATTTACTGATGTCGATACCGCGAGACTGGTCTATTTTAGTTACTTTCATAGTATTATGTCGTACGGTATTTTACTATGGGGACGGGCTGCAGACATCGAGTCTATTTTTATTCTACAGAAAAGAGCCATCAGAGCCATTTATAGCCTCCGCAGGCGTGACTCTCTAAGAGAACTGTTTAAAGATTATAACATCATGACGGTACCTTGTCAATATATATATGAAAACATTATGTACGTAAGGAAAAATCTACATATTTTTAGTAAAAGAGGTGAAAGACACAATTATATCACTAGAAATAGGGACCAATTAGTTCAACCAGGTTTCAGGCTGGCTAAAGTAGACTCATCTTTCATGGGGTACTGTTTAAAATGATACAATAAAATACCTCCCCACATAATTGAACAGAATGAAACGAAATTTAAATCTTGTATAAAACGCACACTATGCAGCCAGGCATATTATAAATTGGGAGATTACATCGCTGATAAAAATGCTTGGCTAAACGCTGGTCCTGCTCCACAGGACGCATAAATAAATTGATTAGCATTTGAAAGTACTGTTGGAGCCGCTGAAGATTGTAAAATACTATTTTTGCATTATATAAATTCAATCTCCTAGTATTGTATAATTGTATAGCACATGTGTGAGTACTATGTAGGTACATACTATAAAGCTACCATTTACTGGGTACGTCTTTCATTGGCTTGAATGTGCCCTGGCGGCTGAGAGTATGTCATGCTCACTCAAATGTCTCGCTGATGGTGGCACATGTGTTGGATCATTTAGCTCCCTTCAAAATGGTTGAGCTGAATGGTGCTAATCCGTGCGTCATGTTCGTGAACGGGCGCCGTCAGTGGGGACTGGTCATCTCTTTGCTGCCATGGCTTATTTTAATTTAATTTAATATTTGGATTGTTTTAGGCTTTTCATTACGGACGCTTTTAACGTTCTGCATCGTTCTCACATGCATAATTTTTAACATGAATGATGTAACTAATACTTTGTAACCATATTTTGATTTAAAAGAGTGTCAATGGAGTTTCTTGCCCGTTCTTCTCCATAGGTACCTACTACGCTTTGGAATGGGCAACTAGCTTCATTTTTCTGACTGACCGACCCCTTGACAATTCAAAAGTGCCTGTAATTGGTTTAATTGAAATAAATACTTTGAGTTGAGTTGAGTTGAGTTTGATGATTATTTTGTTGTCTTTTTGAGTGCAATTTTCTACCGCAAAATCAGTCCCATTCGAACAACTTTACTGAGGGACCAAACATGAAATCGGGAGAAAAAAAAAGCACCTTCATAACTCGGCAAAATGTAGGCAACACCTGTTTTTTTGTCGAGATTTTGGCTTTGTTCATATTGATGCATAATGAGTACAATGACCCCTTAAGAGGTTTCAGTTATTTCTATTATCTACATCTTTTATTATTTAGGAGATTCTTAAGTATTTTGCGAGAATGATCAATGTTTTTCTGTTCTATTTGCAGATGACTCAATCAGAAGCGCTGTGGGCCGAGCTGTCGTTTGCCCTAAGTTTCTGGGAGACAGAGAAGCCAGTGAAACATTCTCGTCCTTCCTCCAGTGCTTCGAGCTCCCACGGTGCTTCAAGAGCTTCATCCGTGCTTCGGTCCGCCGTGGATTTGTTCCATCTGGACGTGTTTACTAAGTGACTACAACAAAATACAACTTGTGCACGTAACAATTTTATTTAGAGTATAAATTAACAATCTTTTTGAGGTAGTAATAACTGAGATATTTCTTGTTTAAAGGATCAACTTTTGTAAATAAAACATGTATTTATAAAATAGATGTTAACGTATTAATTTGCTTCAATTATGATGGTTCAAAAGCAAACACCTTAGTGGCACTGCTGCTAGCAGATAGCTACTGAATTCTACGACGAAAGAACGTATGGAAATCTATGCAATAACAAATAGATTGCCGGACAGTTCTGCCATTTCATTGAGGTAAATTCAGCCCGGTGCCCATTGTCTGCTTTATGGTGGTGTACGAGTATAAAGACAGGTGCTTTTCAACGAAACACTTCACAGTAAATTACCATAAAAAATAATGCGTTGATTAATTGTAATCCAATTCAATGTCCTATGAATATTAACCCAAACGTAGCTATTTGGGATAGACTGAGGTGATCCGATAATTAAGTGTAGAATGAGTTTGTGTTTGTGTGCGTGTGTGTGTCTGACTATCTGAGGGTGGGTGTGTGTGTGTGTGTGTGTGTATGATCAATAAATTTCATCAAAGTTGATGAAAGACGTGGCTGCCCTGAGCACGGAGACCGCTCGAGATTCAGACCGCTCGCGCTGCGGGGAGTGGCTGGCTGTAGAGGGGGGTGCGGAACGGGGGGGTGCAGCGGGCTTGTGCAGCTTACGTGGGTTCAAGGATGCGTGCCACTCGCTTGATAGCGCCTCCAGGAACGTCACCTGAGAAATAAGATCACCATTAAGTAGCACATTCGCGATCAAATATGAATGATCAATTTTGACGTAAAACCAACCAACAATGCAACCCTTATCTCATTGCAATCCTACTTCCTACTAATAATATAAACGCGAAAGTTTGTGAGGATGGATGGATGGATGTTTGTTACTCTTTCACGCAAAAACTACTGAACGGATTTTGATGAAACTTTACACTAATATAGCTTATACATTAGAATAACAAAAAGGATACTTTTTATCCCGATATTCCCACAGGATCGACACTTATGGAGGTGAAACCGCGGTTGCTAGTAAAATATAAATTAGAATGAATGCCGAGAGTGTCATCAAACTCTTTGCATTCATTCTAACATCATACTACATTCATTCTGTATCCTTATACCGTCCTTTCTCTTCAGAGAAGAGGCCCAAGTCTCAGCAGTGGGGATATTATAAGCTATTCATACATAAACGTATCGTAAAACGATCATATTATAAGGATGTACGAGTTTTTCGCTTGTCTGACTTCGCGAAACTCGTTCGCGACTTGGTATGTCTGAACCTACGCATGTTACCCGGTCTCCATTCATTTGACAAGTCGACTTTGTAAACTTTGACGTCGATACATACTTAGTTTCAAATGTATGCTACAGTTACAAAATTTATCGACGGCAACACGACGAGTTCGTGTTATAAGAACCTAATAAAGTACCTTAAACTGTCTTGAAAACATTTTCATATCATTTTTACTAGCATACCTACATTATATTACACTGTGAATAGTCATTGCAAAATGAAGTTCTTAAACCAAAGAAAACACTTTTTTGATGTGTATTTTAAGTAACTTCAGTAGATGTAGGTTTTTTTTAATATGGTGCGGCGAGCCGTCTAGAAAAAACGTGTCTGACCACAAGCTTCCACAGCGATCCACACAACACTGACGACCGTGTCTACACACGGCGAATAAACCGTAGTTTTTCACGGCAAGAAATACATGTGTACAAAGGACCTAATAGTTATATCATCCTTGTCATCCACAGCCCGACTCTACCCACTGCATGCGGGGCATAGGCCTAGATAATAATTAATATATATCCTCCGGACCAATTTCGGTCACGGTGACAAATCTCAACAGAGATTAGCCAGGTACGCAGGAGATATTTTAGTGCACAAGTGTGTGCGCGAACTCAGGTGCACTCTCTGTTCCTTTACTCTCATATTCCGATGGGACGGCAATCCGACACGACCGGGGAGGGATCAGGCGCAAGACCAACGGCTTTACGTGCTATCCGAGGTACGAGGGCTTCACACCACCAACTTCCAAACTCCGGGTTGTTACTGAGACATTCCTAATGGAAAACATTTGTCCGACCCGGGAATGGAACCCAGGACCCCACACTCAGCAGCCGCGCTTGTGACCACGAGACCAACGGGACAGTTAAATAATAATTACTTAAGTGTTAAACTGAAAGTTTACCCTTTCTTTGACACTGATTTGCCGAGCGTGGAACATGAAGTCTATAATGGCCACTACAAGGCCCAAGAGTCCTCCCGAACCCAGTACTAAGAAGATACCACTGGTATTTTTCATTTGTAGCGAACCATTGTCGTCCTCTTCCTTGACTATTTTCTGTAACAAAACGAGAATATGTATGTGTGTCAGACAGAAAAATATTGTGTGTTCCATCTCAATCAGTCAGAAAAATATTGTGTGTTCTATCTCTATCAGACAGAAAAATATTGTGTGTTCTATCTCTATCAGACAGAAAAATATTGTGTGCTCTGTCTCTATCAGACAGAAAAATTGTCAAACCTCGCAATGTTCTTCGTTATCCTCGTCTTCCCACCATTTCTTTTTTAATTTCTCAAGTTCACCTTTTTCTTGAAGTGCTAAAATTGCTCCATCGACCTTTCCCTTGTGTGGATAGTCTAGAAACAAGAATAAGTATCCTCAGCAATACTGGTTATAATTATTTATTGTTTCAAAAAGACGTTCTTTTTTCTCATAACTTACTCTTTGGCATAGCGATACCATACTCCTTAGAATCCAATTTAGAACCGAGCATTTTCAATTTGCAATTTCTCTTAATAAAATATTCAATGGAAGTTGATTCCATGAAGAACGCGTAGTTCCCTTTACTTCTGAGTACACGATCTCTCCCTTCGTCGTTACTGTATGTGAAAACTGTTGGCTTTGCTGAACTCATCACTGACCAAATCTTTGAGTACACTGTATCGTTTGACGACTGTAAATGAATGAATAAAATTAGCAGAGCAACAAAAGTAACATCGCAACTATTATTGAACCTTAGGATAAGCTAAGATAATACAGCGTCATATAACTAAACTTGTTACTGTCAGCCTGTACCATCCCACTGCTGGGCAAAGGCCATCTCCACACTTCCAGCTCTTACCATCCAGAGCTAATGTAAATCACTGATCGTTTGTTTTGTTGAACTCGTCCTGCCATCTTCTACGAAGCCTGCCGCGACTGTAGTCAGACTGTAGCCGAGCTCTGGCTGTATCAGGTCTAAAGACCAATTCAAAACGTACTTGGAAAAACTTGTATGTAGACGCATTGTACACAGCTCCATAAGAAATTTTGTTCTGTTCGGAGAGTTCCTTGACATCTTTGATGACGTTGCTTCTGCGACTGTTACTGAGGAAAGTCGACATGTTGGCTGTATAGGAGGCAGTCACAATGAGTGCGAAGAACCACCATACGCCTGTAGTCCACCTCGAACCTGCTGCCCTGTTCAATTAAAAATAACCGAAGATTAGTATGAAGAATTTAAGGCTGCAAAAGAACTAGAAATCTTCATACCTTGGTAAAATATCACATCCTTGAGTCATAATAGCACCCATAGTAAGCCACATGCAGTTGTAAAGACTCCATATATTTTCCAAATTCTCAGGATTTTGATTGCACGGGTGAGGATTCACCCAGTCATCTTGGCTCATTCTAAAAAATAATAAGTAAGTACATCATACCAACTTACAGTTATCACGACTTTACTTTCTATTACAAAACAACAGCTTTAGATAATGAATAGAATAGAATGCATTTTTATGCAAAGTTAGATTTGCGATAATGTCAGGCAAAAATTTGCACACAAATGATTACCACTGATCCGTGATCATACGCTCATAAAATATGATGTACTCATAATGTCAAACTAAGGCGAATCCAGCGCGAGATGACGAGATCCGCTCTCACCCATTGTGTCGACTAACTTTTATGTATGTAAGTTTTGAAACTGGCGTGAATATTCTCGTGACTTCTTAATCATTCAATCATTGGACACGTGCAGTCGAAACCCGAGTTCCACGCGGAATTCGCTTCAATTTGACCAGTGCTTAAAGATTCATAAATCATGAGAAAATGAGAAGAAAGAGACAAAAAAATACCGACCTCGCACAAATAAGTAATACAAATGAGACAATCACGTACGTAGTCGCCAAATACAGCCAAACATCTAAGGACAATGGCTTAATAAATGAGAATCTGTCCGGAGCTTCGGGCTCTTCCTCTCTGAACAACAAACTGATACCCAAGGACATGAAAGGAATCGAAAAATCCACGACGGCATTCCTTTCCGAAGTAATTGTCAAATCACAGATACCTAAACCTGCTTTCTGAAACGTTAAATGGGTTTAATTTAATTATAATCGTAGTGTGTGTAAAAGTTTTTAAAAACAGTTTTAAAGGTCTTAGAGCTCTAGCATTCGATTTCAACAGTTTATGATAACACCTATGACAAATTAAATACATACAAACATTAAAACATTATATTATTGCATTAATACATTAATTAAATACATAGGAAAAAAGTGAAATCTATCTAATGGTCTATCACGCACTAGTCGAATCAAAGTTAAGATACAGTATAATATGCTGGGGTGGAAGTTATGCATATAACATTCAAAAAGCTTTTGTTCTCCAGAAAAGAGCGATTAGGACTATAGTCAGGATACGACAGGAGGAATCGTGTAAACCACATTTCAAGGAATTGAAAATATTAACGGTCCCAAGTTTATATATTTTGGTACTTCTAACGTGCTTACAAAAATATATACACGAGTTTGAAACAGAAGAAGAAAGAAGGAAAAGGGAAAAGACAAGAAGAAAAGACTTGCAGACAAAACAGTCGTCTCATCTTAATATCTTCAAGCATGGTTTCTATTATAAGTCAGTTAAAATATTTAACAAACTGCCTACTGAATTAAAAATCTTAGTTTACAATCGAGAATTTATAAAACAACTCAAGCAGTTCTTGTTGGACAAGTGTTTATATACTTTGGACGAATTATAGATATACAATGTTCTACAAATATAAATATTAGACTTATTAGCCAAATTATATTAAGTATTATTATTTTTAGTTTTTATAAATACTGTTATTCTTACAAATAATAATTATGTACTGACATTTAACAGACATTTAAAATTTATTATGATGTTTTTTTTTTAATATTAGGATTATGAAATTTATATATGGAGGAATTATTTTGTAACTATTTTAAATTAAATATTATGTAAAATTCAAACACAATGTACGTTGTTTTATGAATAAATAAATTGAATTGAAATTAATCATAATCCAGTCGTACAGTATCGTTTCCTTTTCAATATATGTATACTAGAGTCGGTACCATATATATATAATTATAACCAACTACGTACGTTGCTAGCTTACTACAAAACGATGGGATTATCTACATAAGAAAACTAATGACACAAAGTATCACTTACATGATCTAACAGTTCTCCGATTATTCCATTCCACTTTTTAGTGCCTTCCAACTGGCTACCATAATTATTCTCTGGAGCTATGTAAAACTCATAATTTAGATTAATTTTGTGTTCTTCTCGTATGTATTTAAATATAGCATCAATTAAATCCACGCAGTAACCTCGATAGACTGTTCCATTGGCAGTTTTCAATATATCAAAATATGGTCTTCCTACTCTGGTCACCACCTGAATGAAAATTGCATAACATAACATAATCATCATTCATCAATCATCTTTGAGACTTAGTGGGCTGTTATCCACCACGCGGCCCCAGTGCGGGTTGGTAGATGTCACATGTCTTCGAATTTTTGGTTCTAGGACATGCCGGTTTCCTCACGATGTTTTCCTTCGCCGTTCTGAGAGCAGCGGTGATTAAATTATTTACACAATGAATATTGGTCTAGGCGTAATTATCAGTGTTTATTTTGAAGTTGATAAAAATTTTATTATTAAAAAAATTGTTACCTTAATTTTAGACTTTTCATTCACAGCGAGTGACCTGTCGTCTACATCCTTCTTAGTGATAACATTTGTTTTGAAGTCCCAATCGCCTGCATACGAAAATTGACTCTCTTTGTTTAATTTTGAATAATGCAATTTGAAGTTTACTCTTTTCCCCTCCTCATCAAACTCAATGTGTCCTGAGAAGCCTTTGGTCGTTGTCTGGAAATGGTTCAAAACGTATGTTATGTCTTGAAGATAACAGAGAGATCTCTTTTTGTTTAGTTACTTTACGGAAGTTAGATTATAATTTTATTTGTTTACTAGATACTTGTTTCTCTTTCACTCAATACAATGTGTTACCTTACGAAGAGCTTCTCGCAGATCATATCCTACAGGCCATGCGCTATCCTCGTACTCTGATTTACCATTTTTAAGACACAGGGCAGGTGGTTCTGGCGGGTCCTCATCAATCTGCATGCTTCTGATCGCTTTTTCTAAGTGACTTATTGCATCAACTGTTAGAGCTGTTTCGAGCTAAAATGCAAAAAAAAATACCTTTTGTACTACATACATATGTATAGTAAAACATCTTCGAAAAAATACGCAACGAAAGTTCAGCGTACGAGTTATGCGACGTAATTTCGGTTTACAGAAAACGTCTCGTGACCCAGCGGGGTAATTGCGTAACACACTATCAGTAGCAATGGGTTTCATTTTGACAGTTCAACATCATTCATTGAGTTATTTACGTTGTTGAGCAGACAAATTTTTCGAACATATGAAGCAATGGATTACCAATATCCTTCAAAATCATTCAGATTATGATTGAAAGTGTGTTACGCGATTAGGGGGCTAGTGACCCTTGACGCTTGAAGCTAAATATGGACTACAGTATTTACTGTTCTATGATAATTAAAGTAATATGAAATAGATGATATTACCCCCAACGCTTTTGTATGGAGCATTCCTTTGTCCTTCCAAGTCGCCTCACTCGGTGTGGTCAAGTGCAGGGTAGAAACGTTCGCCATGAGATCAGAAATCCTTTTAAAATCAAGGCTGTATGCATCTAGATTCGTTAAAATAAAACTCTGGAAAATATGTGCTGTTAGTCGATTTGAAGTCCTTCGAAAAGGACCATAGAAGTTTGCGTCAAATCACTAAAACTAATTGCATTAATAAATCCATTACTTTGCATGTTTGGTTGTCGGTTTACTTTCACGACTACGTACATGTGTAACTTTAATAAATACACAACAATATACATACTTGGTACTCCGTCGAATTTTCAACTTGTACGATTTCACTCATATATTTATGAATGTTAGTTACGTTACAATCCAGAACGTGGTAGTTCATTCGAGCTACTTTAAATATATACTTGAATGTTTCCCGGTTGTCACTGTTGGGGTCTAACTTTTTGAAGAGAATTGGTTCCACGCCCTCGGCACTAGACCACGAGTTTATTACTTCTTGTAGCCGTAAAAAACCTGAAAAAATCCAATTTAAAGTTTGATTCCCAGGTTGGTCACCGAAGTTAAGGTTTTTTTGTGTAGTCTCAGGAGCTGCCCTGAACTTTGAGATATTTGGTAGACAATTCTTATTTTAAGTGATTCTAGTGAGTCGTTCATCTGCTGCGGCTGAATGTGAACAACACTACTCCTCTGCCATTTACCAAGAAATACAGATAATTAACCATACACATACACGCATGCCAGTTGCGAGTACACGCACCTGACCTTTCTGATAATAATATTACCTACCAATATTGTAAAGTATGATAAAATATACTCACTGCCATCATCTTCATATAGGATGGTAAACTTGTCCCATGACAAGTCTTTGATGAGCGTTGCATAAGCCTTGGAGATAAGTTCTGGTGGAGGATGGTAAGAGAACGAGTAGAAGGCCTCATCTAGAGTCGCAGCAGGCTCCCATCCCAAGGACAGATGGCTAATCTGAAACATTTGAAGACACATATTAATTATCTGTCTTTTGAATATGCGTATCTCAACATGGTACACCAGCGATCTAAAACAAGGCTGTCCAACCAACTTTGAAAATGCGCCATGATTTTAATTCCGTGTCAGCCGGCGGGTCATCTAGTAAATAAAACTTGCCTACATCTATTAAATTAAACAAACTACTAAGTTAGTCATCGTATCAATAATCTAAAAAGAAAACTTCACTAAAACCTTTGAAGAGATTTTTCTGCTATTGGTGACAAATCTGAGGTCGATAATAAAATCTTTTCGGGTTGAGCAGCCTTGATCTAAAACTTAACCACAGTAAAAGATAGAGTCATGATAACTCTAAGCTATTTACACAGTGCCTACGATTCTTGTGTGGTATTGGCTAGCCTGAGGAGACTTGTGGTCATTTCTTGGTACAAGGATTTGCACGAGCATGATTGGAAGCGAGTCCAACTACCTAAAGAATGCCAAGCGTACTTGAGCGTCGTCACAGATTCTGTATTTCCTCCATTACCAAACTTAACGATTTAATTTTCTTATTGAAAAAGGAAACTATAAGTATAGTTGCTATGTTACATAAAGAAAAACTTACATTTAATCTATTACACAACAAACAAGTAGTGTCGCAGATGCCGTAAGTCGGGCGAGCGTCTATTAAAGCCACGATCCCCTTGTCTTCTGAAGTAAATGGACACACTGGGAAAACAACAGTTTTATATAAGTACTATAGAACTAGAAGAAGAACTAGAAATAAACTTATTAAATACGGCATCGACGGGTGCAGTACTGCGTACGAAATATGGTTCGAATCTTTCTCAAGAACTGATACACATTGGAAAGCACATTCTTTTGTTTTAAAGTGTATAATTGCGGGTTGACACCTCGACAACATTCGAAACAAATGACGTTTTTGAGTACCATTCAATTGTTTTTCCAAAATAAATTTTTCATACTAACTTAGGAAGCATTATGGCACTCCATTTTGAGGTACCATAGCTGTCCAGCAATTCAATGGTATGACATTCAATTGCAAGGGAAAGAATCATTATTCATAATGAATTCAGAAATCTAGATTGATATCCCCAATGAATTTAAAGCGTGGCATTTCTCTCGCAATAAACTCAGTCTTAAGAACTGCTGTTTCTGCATCTGCTTCACCAATTTTTAGATTATTTAACAGTTTTTTGTACAACCATGTCCTTGAGACGCCTTGCCTTGCCCCTCTGAATGAATAACTAGGTATAATATGATATCTATGAAGAGAATGACTTACGTTCTAATGAAGTGGAATAACTGTCGACTACCTTCGAGTGCAAAGAGCGACCGTGGTACGTCATCATTCGGTTTGCTTCAATCATGTGGTCGAATACCTGCAAGGAAGTTGGCAGCGTTTCCCGGTTGAAAAGGCCCCCTGAAAACATACACAACCTAATTGTTTTTGTTGTCAAAATGTTGTTTGTAATGTATTTAAATTTTCACATACCTATGGGGAACGCGGCCGTTCGGAGTGCATGAGTATTCGGCGCGAATACAATAGAGGTAACAATGAGGAAAGCTTTGAAAGTGATCATTGTGAAAGTTGATGTTGGTTTATGAATACAATATGTTGTTTGGGCGGGCATGCGGCGCGCCGGCCGCCTCTCCGCCGTCTGAAGTATTTTTGGAAAGCAGTTTTAGGTCACGTCACGTTACGCGTCGCCGTCGCCGTACCGCCGCCCGCGCCGCCGTGCTGCGACTGAAGTCTGGAATATCATTGATGCGAATTCTAAGGAAATACTATGGCGATGAATCGATGACTAAATAAAGCTTAGACACCAACAAACTCAAAATTCCTCTCTCCCTCCTCTTTTGACACTAAATAATCTATTATTTTAATTTATGTCCCGCCAAAAACACGTGACATATTTCCATGTCGCAGTATGCCTCCTCCATTTCTTTATAACTCTGAAAGAAGTTAATTTTATTTGAGTGAACGGTTACCCAGACGTTCATTCGCAAAGCGGTGCTCCCACAAATTATAGAGAAATAGTTCTTTTAAAGTAAACTATGCATTCGAATTAAAGTTTTTACGCCATGTGCTGGTATTTACTCGTATTGTTGCTTTGTGTTCAGAAATGTACTCCGCAGTTTGTCTTCACGGAAACTACTGAAGTTTCCTACCAAATAGGTAAGGTTTAATTTGGTTTAACGTGATAATAACAATGTATGATTAACTACATGATACCCATGTATGTTCTACTTACATACTGAAGCGTTATTAATAATTATCAAAGCATAGAGAGCGTTCCAAAAGTTAAGCTTCATCAACAGTAGTTGTAATTCATTTCGCCTGATGGAATATTCCATTTTGCAGCTGGTATATTCAACAAGGAGGCCACTACAGAGCTCTCGGCATTCAACGATAGTTTGAACCATGTGCACCTACAGGAGGTTCGCATAAAACCCGTCACCTTGCAGCCGCTGAGGTCAGATAGCTATTCGGTTTGGAGAGAATGTAAGTACCTACCTGATCAATGTGCATTACGTTTTGTTTTTTGGTCTCTAGACCGAAAACACACAATAAAGGGATAGCGTTCATTCGGTATAAAGTGATTCGGAATAGCGTTCATTCGGTATAGGTGATTCGGGATTTCGAGTTTCGGCTTAACGTAGAGTCCAAAAAAGCCATAATGCGTTCTGAGCTGGTGTAACCATATCATGACATCCATCAAGTCTCTATCAGTTAGGAAACAAGGAAGGTCTTCTGAACACGGAAACTGAAACGGAACAACGAAAGTCTGTGATTCGACAGACTTTATACACGTAATGAGTTTACCCTTTCTGAGACCAACTACCTATATATTAACATTAGCTAGTGATGAACCCCTGACTTCATTACCACTCCGCTCAGCATCTATGTTTTCATCTGGAAGTAAGCAAGGTTTTGTAATGTGCCACTTCAAAATATACTATATAAAAGTGCAAGTGTCGCTCAAATAATATAAAATGCAACTCAAATGCCACCCACAGTAATATTTTCTGTAAAAATAAACAGCAGTCAAACACTTATTTTTCACACATTTCGATTTCTGATACAAGTAATTAAATTAAGTAAATTGTTGTTCTTTACTGATGCATAATCAGCCTATAATGTTCCCACTACTGGAACACAGGCCTCCTTTTTTCGAGAGGGAGTGGGCTGTAATCTACCACGCGGCCGGGCCCAGTGCGGGTTGGTAGATGTCACATGTCTTCGAATTTTTGGATCAAGGACAAGCCGGTTTCCTCACCATGTTTTCCTTCACCGTTTTGAGAGCAGTGATTATGAAATTATTTTACACAAAGTAAAACGCCTGACTGGGTTGGAACCCACGACCTACAACTCGTAAGTCGGGGCCGTGACCACTCGGCCACCACTGCTCTTTACTGATGACCAACAAACATTTATTACGTTTGTGTTAAATATTTTTATTACTTGAAAGAATTTTAAATTGTCATAAACAAAGTTAAAGTCACTAATGATTTTATATAAATTATACGTAGTTTGCCAATGATTAAATATAAATTGTGATCAATAATTTATTACTTCATCAAAAAGTTTCGAGATCTAAAGTGGTCCTATTGATCTCTAAACTTTTTGATTAGGACCCATATCGAAAATCCCTGTGCATCGTATTATAATACTGTTCCATACGCGTCTTCGCTTTTCTTCATTGCCACAACGCGTTTCGGTCATATAGTATTATAGCCCGTGTCTAATTCGTGTGCGAAATTCGTGTCGTACACGAATTACGCACACGAATGTGTCACAGAGGCGCTCATTTTTTTTATTCATCTGCCCATCCTTGATAAATAAGTAACTCGTCAGCCTTCTACCTTAACAACAACAAGATAATGAATAAAAACTGCGTAACAACATAATTGATTGAAATGCCCGACGGGGCATTCCAAATTCGCGATATAGTTCAAATTCGCTATTACTCAAGGGCGTCAGATTATGTACAAAACAGACTCAGCATCCACTGTTTTCCTTTTTTCGAGAATACAGTATCCCGCCGTTTTCTATTTTGTTATAAAAGGTAAGTTCTAAGGAATTATCTCAATAGAACGGACAAGCCTCCTCAATTACTGAAATCACCGATAAATCAAACATGTTGATAATGGCCCCCAATGATGGGCCTATGTACAGCATTTACGTTGATTCATTATGTTAACATAACGAGAATGTTCGATATTTGCTTTCATTGAATAGTTTGTTATTAACCCACTTCCTATTATATATAATAAAAATCTTGTAGAGTAAAAGTTACCCATTTTGCTATAAAAAGAAAGAGCGCAAATATTATTATTGCTTTGCTTTTCTCATAAAGAAATTGCACAAACATTATTGTATTGGTTTTATTTGCACAAGCAGACGTTCTTGTTATACAATTCCAGTGTGCTCAACCAATGGAATACAACCGGTGGCTGTATTTGGTCCACAAAATGCAATATCAGACGGCGCCACTCGAGACCAGTGCGCTATTGCGAACATACCGCACATTCAAGCAACGTGGCAACCTCTGGACCCCGACTTGGAAATAAGTGACGAAGAAGAAGAAGAAGGAACTAGCCCAGAAGACGGGGAAAACGAGGAAAATGAGGAAGAAGGAAAAGCTGAAGAAGAATTAGCCTTTAAAAAGATTTCAATAAACTTTTATCCGGACTCCGAGGACATTGCACTAGCTTATGGAAGGCTTGTGAAGTATTATAAATGGACAGGTTTCGCAGCCCTTTACGAAGATAACTTTGGTATGTCCCCAACTGTTTTTTTTTTTACAATTATTAAATCCTGCTAATATTATTTAGAAAACTATTCAGAGTTGAAATTGCGGCGTTTTCTAACACATGGCATTATTTTAAGCACCATCTATCATTCTATTGTATAGTGTATATTTTAACTGGTGAGTTATAATTTACATCAACAGGAGGATTTTTTACAAATTGTTTAGTTTTAATTAACAATTATGCCTTTGGTTCTAGGTTTATTAAGAGTGCAAAAGATTCTATCTGAGGTATCACTACATTCACAAATCTTCATGAATAAATTGGATCCAGACGGTGACAACCGACAGGTAATATTTCCATAATTATGATAAAAGAGCATATATGTATAAATATTCATTTTAGAGACTTATGAGCAACCAACAGTAGACTGTGATAGGCTGAGCTATCTCCTCTCAAACAGAGCACCTGCCATTTTATCTCTTCACCACAGTTGGTTGGCCGGTAGAGAATGCCTAAGGCATTAAGTGCGCCTTTGTACCTTTTTGTACGCAAAGTTTAAATAAATGAACAAATCAGACACTAATTTCAATCAATTCCGAAGACATGCCGAAAACCATTCGTCGACGATATCACTTGACGTTGCTGAACCGACACCTGTGACTGAAAGAAATCTTCTAAAGTTTTGGATACTTTCAGATCTTCAAGACATTCAGTAAATATCATATAACCCGCTTCGTACTGGACTGCCATGCTGACCGTATTTTAAAATATCTAGTGGAGGCTGAAAATGCAAAATTAGTGACTGAATATCAGGTACAGGTTTTTATACAACTTAGGGCTGATTTTTCAATCGACAGACAATGTTTATTCGTGGAATAAAATTGACGTCTTACAGTTTTTGTATGGAAAAACTGTCAAAAATTCAAAATTATTCCTCTGATAAAATTATCTGGCGTAAGAAAAATCAGCCCTTATTATACAATATGTTAGGTTAAACGAGGGATATATTTTATGGGAGTGTAGTAATATCAAATCACGAATAAAATTTGCTTCTTCATATATTCAGGTATGTTCGCATAACTCGACACATGGTTTATAACCAGGATTAACATATAGGATACTTTTTATCCCGATATTCCCACGGTATCGAAACTTATGCGGGTGAAACAGTTTTTTTTCATATTTCAGATTTGTCCCATACACAAAAAAATAAATTATGAGTAGGTACTACACTGCCTTAAGGTATGTTCCTCACTTGTTTTAATACTCTTTATAGTCTTAAACAAGCATAATTGTTTGTCCAACTTATAGACATTCACTTGTACATATCTTCACAATGTGTTTCAGCACTTCATTTTCGTTTCCATGGACACATCGACAGTAGCTGAGCAGCTGGTGAAGATGCCATCTAACATAACGTGGCTCAGCATGACGCAATATGACAAGCTAAAGGACGCAAGACATTACCTGGCTACAAGAGTGGGCAACTGGCAGTCTAAAGAGGAATCCCCATCCGTCGTCCAGTTCAAAGTAAAGAGAAAATCTGTACTAATTATAAAGCTAAAGAGTTTATTTGTTTGAACCTGCTAATCTCTGGAACTACCAGTCGAATTTGAAAAATTCTTATTGCATTTCATAGCTCAACTCTTGAGAAAGGTTATAGGATATTCATGACATCACGTTATGACCCTTAAGAGCCAAGCAAAAAGAAAAAAGTCAGAAAGAACGCTAAGCGAAATAAAAGGCCGAAATTTTGCGCGGACGAAGTCGCGGGCAGAAGCTAGTAAGAAATAAAATTGGCCTCATATTAGCACAATAACATTAACCTTATTCCTTCTAATTTCATACAGCTCGAGTCGCTTATAATGGATGACGTTGCTAATCACCTAGTGAAGGCGCTGGATGTGGAAGAGTTAAAAGATCGGAGTCAGCCTCCTTCTTTTAGTTGTACCGGAGAAGAGGAGCCCTGGGCTCAAGGGGCTGCATTCCAACGCAAAATACTAGAGGTGATCCTACACTATTAAATTAGTATAATTATATTAGTTGGCACGTTTGGCGTGTTGGATTAGGGCCTACTCCCTCTCACCGAAAGGAGGCTTGTGTCCCAGCAGTGGGAACATTTTAGACTGATCATGCTATGCTACCTTCATTTAACATTTTCTAGAGCCCAAAAACAGTTTCAACAGTCCCTTCTGTCTTTATCTATTTGTTCGTCTTATTCAATTACTGTTGTTTTCGAATAACAAGAGCAATAAAACGTTCACGCTCAACGCTCAAACTTTATTAAAATCTAATTGAAAACATTTTCAGACAAAGACCTACGGAGTTACTGGTAACGTAGAATTTGACCAAAAAGGTCGAAGGATTAATTACGTTCTGTATGTGAATGAAATACACGTCCGGGTCCAACAAACCATCGGCAGATGGGAGTCCGCCAATGGAACTGACATTATTGAAACCAGACCGTTTATCAACAGCGTCAACACCAAGCACTCAAGTAAGGAATTTATAGTAAGTATTATATTGAACGGTTACTTGGATTGAAACTGTTGCAGTATACCATTCGTTCTGGCTGATAACTAAAGACACAAGAATCCAACTTTCTTATTATAACACAGGTTGTGTCCCGTAGAGCGAAACCCTATTTCTGGTACAAAGAAAAATGTGAAACCGACGAATGTAAAGAAAAAGATGATGACCCTAATGAAAAATTCGAAGGTTTCTCCGTAGACCTCGTCAAGCACATATTCAAAATACTGAAAGAAGACAACTTCAATTACACTTATAAATTCATTCACGAAAAGGATATGGGATACGCCGAACTCGTAGGAGTGTTATTAGACAAGGTCAGTGATAATTCAATCGTAGTTCATGAAACTGTTGGCGAGTGCTTAAATATAGTATTTTTATCTCACGAAGCAACGCGCTCTTTACTTGTGGTTACTAAGTAAAGCGCCGCCTAATTATGTGCAGTTTCATACACTTATTTATCCGAACTCTAAATAATATCTAACATTAATATCTAGCTGAGAATATGTAACTGGTGAAGCGCGAGTTCAACTTGCTCGATGAGTGGTTTCTATTAATTTCTGAAATAAAGGCGAGTTGTATTATTTAGCAAAAAAAAACCTGTACCTTTCTTTACAGAAAGCTGATTTAGCTGTATGTGACTTCACAATAACGGAAGAGAGGAAAAAGGTTGTTGACTTTTCAGTGCCATTCATGTCTCTAGGAATTAGTATCCTGTACACCCAAGATCGTAAAGTGAAGCCAGGAATGTTCTCTTTCCTCAATCCGTATACTTTTGAGGTCTGGATGCACACGGCAACTGCTTATTGTGTAGTTTCCATGGTTCTTTTCATTTGTGCCAGGTATATATATTTCAATGTTTTACATTAATCTTAAACGTAGGTATATTTTTTCATCAGAAATTCGTTCCTTGGAAGGTTTATGTTAGTTTACTGAAATAGTCCTTAAAATAATACATTTTTAACTTCATGAAAAACTACGCAAGGGTGGGCTAAATAATAAACAGGTGGAAACTATTTACACCAAACCAATTTATTACAACACTTCTTTATAATTTCAGAATTTCACCAGCTGATTGGGAAAATCCAGAACCATGCGAAAAAGATCCACAGGAATTGGAAAATATATGGACCTTTAAGAACTGCGCCTGGCTAACAATGGGCTCCATTATGACGCAAGGATGCGACATCTTGCCAAAGTAATTTTATTTGAGTTTGTTTTGTTATAGACCATCATACATTTCGGAAGCTGACCCGAGATTAGAGAAAAAAGATAAAGATATAATTTGTAACAGTCTTAAATAATAAATTGTTCCAAGGATTGCAGCTGTGAATAATATTGTATACCTCTTAAACCTCATCGTCATCTGCCTAGGTCTTTTCCTAACTTTGTTGAGGTCGGCTTCCAGTCTAACCGAATTCAGCTAAATATTCAGCTGAATTCAGCTGAATATATTTTACATGGAGCGACTGCTATCTGACCTCAGTTACTGGTTAATACGATACCCCTTGGTAAGACTGGTTGTCCGACTTTCGGGTTCCTGACTAAGTAAACTAAGTAACAACGTAACCTATACCTAACAAACTGCGCTGTTCTTTACAATTTCAGAGCTCTTGGCACCCGTTGGGTTTGTGGTATGTGGTGGTTCTTCGCAGTGATTGTGTGTCAGACTTACATCGCCCAGCTGTCAGCTTCTATGACGTCAGCCTTGGAAAACGAACCAATCAACAGCGTCGATGATTTGGCCAAACAAACCAAGATTCTATACGGGGCTATCGATGGAGGATCAACCCTTGAGTTCTTTAAGGTAGGGAACCTAGTAATCCTGTAGGTCAAATAATTTACGTAAAAGAGATGTGCTGTGATCTTCATTCTTCTTTTTGCTATGCCATTTAAAATGGCATAGCAAAAAGAAGAATTCATTTTTTCATGCATTTCACTATACTAAAACAAAATACACATATCGCAGAAACCACAAATTACTCTTAATATACATTAAAATTCGAAGACATGTGATATCTACCAACCCGCACTGAGCCCACGAGGTAGAATATAGCCCACTGCCTTTCGAAGAGAGCTGGCCTGTGTCCCAGCAGTGGGAATATTATAGGCTGATTATTATAAGATGATACATTAAGTGCTCATACTCTTTAAATTATTAATTACTAATTTAATTAACTGTTACATTAATACAATCATTCTGTTCCAGTCTTCCAAAGACAAAACATACAGACACATGTACGAAACCATGCATGCAAATCCGGCTCTCCTAGTAACTAGCAATGACGAAGGAGAGAAAAGAGTTATCAAAAGTAAAAACAAGTACGCTTTCTTTATGGAGTCCAGTACCATAGAGTACAAATTAAAAAGAGACTGTGCCCTGAAGAAAGTTGGAGGTGAACTGGATAGTAAGGATTACGGCATAGCGATGCCAGCTAGTGAGTATAACCTCAAATTACTTCGTGCTGGATTATCAACTGTTTTACTTCATTCAAATATCCAGCCAGCCATTTATATTTTTCATTTTTATTTTTCTATATCCTGCAATAGTCCTACACCAACCGGAGGTTGTCCTTGGGTGCATTTGCATAGTGCTTACAGGGATAATTGTCGGTTGGTGCCGCATTTCATTAAAATTTCCTAAGGGGCCTCTGCGAGTTGGCCCCTCGTACGCCTTCCAAAGGACCGGGACCCCAGGGTCCCGCGATATGTAAAAACATTTAAAAAAAAAGATTTATTCAGTATTAAATTGGTAAAATATTTACATAAAGTCTTAGAAATAACTTACAAAGGTATAATAATGTTAGACGCCTGTACTAGGATAAACCTGTATCACAGGCGGCATGAGCATACTTTATGGTAATTGTAGGACAATTAAATTCTTAACAATATTTAACAATTAGAAGTCTTCAAATAATGACAAAAATTTATTATTCATTATTTTATACCTAGTTTACTTAAATACTATTTACTACCTACCTTAAAGATCAAAATAACAAAAAGTATACTCCGTACATAATTATTTAGTTTGTGTAAAATAGTTTCTTGCACTTTATAACCTAGGTAAACACATGATATGATTTTGCGTGTGCAGTGTTTTGTTGAGTCATGGCATTAATCACGGAAGGCTGACCTTAAGCATGACGCTCTAGGCGCCCTCGTAGTTGATAAAGTTGATGTACCTGTACTCCATAAATTCCTGTGCTTCCATAAAGTAAATAATACCATATCTTTTATTTTCAGATTCACCATTCAGAACTGACATAAACAGAGCAATTCTAAGACTAAAAGAATTAACAACTTTGGACAAAATTAAAAATAAATGGTGGCTTGAAAAATATGGAGCGAAAAAATGTGATGTAAGGAACCATTTACATTATCAACATCGTCATTTTTTTTTTTTCACAGCTATTGTTTCAATTCAGTCAGTGGCGCTGCAAATTCATGAAGTAAATAAATAGAACACTTGTAATTGTTGTGTCTATGTAAATAACCGGCGGGAAAGGTTTATCATCCCAAGATTTGTCAGCATATTTATTAGCATTTCCCAATCAAAGTTTTTAAAATTTTTGTTTCCAGCTCTTAAAAACTGCCTTCATACTAGAATAGCCCGTAACTGCATACATACTAGAGTCCTTCGGGCTCCTATAAAAACCTCACTTGAAAGTATTCTTGTACTATATTTCAGCCAGTTACCGACGAGAATGACATAGAAGGCGATCTTGAAATGGAGAACCTGATTGGTGCATTCGTGGTATTGGTGGTGGGTCTGGGGTTCTGTCTGTTAATGACTGCCATCGAGTTCATGAACGAGGTCCGCAATATTGTCGTTCGGGAACAGGTGCGTTTTATTATACTTTTTATTTTATGAGAGCGCTATATTTATGTATAGCGGATAACACTGTAGTTTCAGCTCTGTCTACGTAATAAAAATCTTAATTTCATTCATTCACTGATATACACGCACAACCTAAAACCACTGGGTCTAGAAGCATGACATTTTGCCTATGAGTTCCTTATTCAAGAAAGGCGAGCACAAAAGAACGATTTTTTTTTAATTCACCTCCTAAACGGAATAAGGAAAGAAGTATAATTTTTTAATTCTATCGGGTACAAGGCTTGTCTTCCCATTAAATAAAAGGTGGTCAATAATGCATTCATGACGTTATTTTATCATCGTGTGTCGTCGTCGTTTCAGCATCGTCCAATAAGCCCAGGTATATAAAGAATTGATTGATAAGTAGGCTCAATATAAAACGACAAACGTCAAAGACATGTCCTATGAATACTAGATAGTTCTTATCAGTAAACATACCTTAGAGTCACACGTATGTCCCTGAATCTGATGAATTTGCAACATCATATTTCCAGGTCACACACAAAGAAGTGTTCATCAAGGAGCTGAAGGCTTCGCTGAATTTCTTCCAGCTTCGGAAGCCGGTACTCCGCAACCCTAGCAGGGCTCCATCCATCGCCTCCTCAGGCAGTGAGGACCGACGAGAGAAAAGAGCCAAAACTATTGAAAACTTTATGGATTTGGAAAAAGAAGTTCAATAATTAAAAAGCGTTTTTGTAATTGTTTGGTGCTCGAGTGCCAATAACTTTGATAAACTATTTCGTGAGCTTTTAACTAACAATAAATTGACCTTACTTAATAATAAAAATGTTGTGAAATGTTTGTTTCTTGTTGTAAGTATTTGCCTTATGTATATCCGGATATTCCACTATCATATGATTATTTTATTGGACATTTTATTGGGTTTCGTATTGTCCAGTTACTGGGTTGTGGAGGTCAGATAGGCAGTCGCTCCATGTAATATACTGGTACTCAGCTGCATCCGGGTAGACTGGAAGCTGACCGAAATAATCATCATTTGCCTAGCCTTTTCCCAACTATGTTGGATGGTTGGGAAAAGGCTAGGCAAATGATGATATGATTATTTTTACTGCCCAAACTATATAAATAAAACAAAGTCGGGTTAGTTACAACACGTATTACTCCAGAACACAGATTTATAAACTAAAGGGAGATATGGTGTGGCTGCCCAACTGTTCAAGTCCGGCTGTCGCCTTCAACTACATATGCACTACAATACGAACACTCGCTCACTCACACTATAACAGTCACCACACTCAACGCGAGCCAATCGCGTAACGCAGATCGCAACGTTGAGACACACAACTTCATTGACAATTCTTATTGACAAATCAACGGCGCCCGCGTTTGTTTCAGTTTTGTGCATACATTGTTCGCACGCGCCACGCCCCCTTGGCATATCTCCCTTTAGTTTATAAATATGTGCTCCAGAACCAATTTTTAAGATCATTAATTGTTGGATCTGTGCCCGCCCCGAATAGCAGAAAAACAATTAAAACATGAGAAAAATTTACGGAAAAAATTAAGAATGAAGGTAATTCATTTTCTCATACCTACATTCGTTGTTATTGATTCTAGCTAGTCTTCTAATAAATTCTCTTTCGACGTACAAAATAAAATAAGCAAATGAAAATTACTATAAAAGCTACATGAAGTAAGGTACATGTATAAGGCAGATGAATGTTTGAACGACACATAAACAGCAACACACACTGTAACCTACAGATGTTTATGTGTTCACTTAAAAGTGCAGCGAAGCACTCCAAGGTGGCTGCTTCTTCGAACTTGGCGGTACGTCGTGGTTGAAACTCTATTTAATCATTCAGATATACTATTTTATTCCATAATTTAATATGTATAACATCACGCCTGAACTCTTCGAAGGTATAGACAGAGATATAGACAAATATCGATTAACGTACATCGAGCAGATGTGCTTTCGCACCACTGATGACATATCGTACTATCGTTTGTTGCGTATTTGTTTGTCGCAACTTTGATGCGGAGTCATTGCTGCCACTGTCAAGTCTGTCAAGATCACAATGATATTTATTCTCATTGTAATAAGGTTGCTGTTGCGCCGCTGCTGTCAGAGGCATAATAACTGTGAAAGGACTATAAGATTGAAAATGAAACTATGTTGCTCTCACAAAGACAAAAAATAGACCTTGTAGACGTTTTATGACGAGCAGGTGACATACAATCTTAAGGTGTTACAGCAATTATTAGGTGGACTGTACATCTACACACACACCTTCAATATGAAACCGATATGGCTCACTAATTGACACTCAGTGTAAAATTGCACAGACACGAGCAAAGGTGAGGATAAGGTTAATTTATATTTTTTTTCTGTATTATCCGGCGTATTTTGATTGACCTCTTTATCCGGCGTGTTTTGTTTGACCTCTTGTCGGTAGAGTTGCCAATACAAACAAGATTGATGCTTTTACGACGACGTAGCAAACGAGTTACATAGGTAACAACGTAGTTTTTTTCTATCGGCAGATCCTTACGCAGTGGAATCGTGATAACAATGGAAGGAAGTGCGATGTGTTTTGTACTAAACGAGTACTTAGTTGAAATTCCAGTACTTAACAGTTTATGTTTACAATAGACTATTTAAAAATAACTAGACTAGTATAAACTGCTTTTTTCATAATATTATGATATGGCTGTAATAGATCCACACAGTATTCTTCAATAAAACATCTATTGATGACATAACCGTGATCAATGTTACAGTTCTCGCAAAAAAAGCATAAAAGTTGATAGCTGATAGTAGGTGCAACATGTTGAGACAACACCGAAAAAAAAATGATCTTCAGTTCTACATGCATCTTACAGGATTATCTTACTGTAGTGTTCCCACTTCTGTGACACAGGCCTCCTCTCTTATCACGGAGGCCCTAGCACTACGCTGGGTGGGCACGTTTTCTCGCAATGGATTTTCAAAGCACTTCTTAGCCCTGAGAGTTAACAATCTAACAGTGTGCTTTTTTGACGCGCTGGGATGCGCTCTGTTTGATTCTTAACAGCGACAGTTGAAAACCCAGTGCGTGATTAAATCCCGCCGCGATATTTTTACTTACGTGCATACGTGGGCTACGAAAAAATAAGGCGGATCACACAGTGAGTACTTGAGTACAACGCGCCAGGCCACGGGGCGCGGGAAACGGAGCCAAAACCAGACCGCGCGGAAACGCGGTTTATTGAATTTTGTATGTTAAAAAAGTCACGTGCGGGGTTGTACTCAATAAAAACGCATTGGATTTGGCTACGTTTGATCCACCTTACCTACTAAGGTTAGGTTTCCCATAGATACGAACAAAGTCTGAAAACTAAGTAAATATTAAGTATGTCATGTTATCAATTTTAAAATCTTTCGAATGTATGTTACGTTTAATCTGCACGTTCGCGCTAGGCCCACTTGTGATTTCAGTGCGGGTTGGTGGGTTTCACATGTCTTCGAATTTCTAGGACATGCCAGCTGCCTGACGATGTTTTCCTTCAGCATTTTGAGAGCAGTGCTGATGAATGAATTACATAAAGGAAAGCATGCCTACCTGGCATAGAGGATTGTCATAATTATTATCGTCAAACTCTGTTTCCCGTACACCTTCAGATTACTTTGCTTTCTGCTTTCTAAACCGAGAAAATCGTCGTGATCGTGTACTACCTGTTCCTAACTGTGGGTTTTCGAACATAATCATTATGATAACTATATGAGTTTTCCGTACCATAACAGACGTACGGCCACTGGTACAACATCAAGAAAATGTAGGTACTCGCAAACTAAATCAATATGTCGCAGATGGATTATCGAATATGCTGTTTTACATAACCACTAGCGTTTTACAAAACAGCTCCGTTATGTAAAATAGCTGAACAACGTTCGACTGAATTTTCAAAACTGCCAACCACGTTTAGACGTACGTTGTTTTCACTTGGGTCATTTTCAATGATATTAATCGATTTATTTATTCCTGTTTCGAAAGCTATTATTGTTGTTGTGAAACACAGAGCCACGAGCGTCAAAATTTAGAACTAAATTCCACAATCTGACGTTTTTTTCACGCTGTTTTACATAACCTCTTATCGTTGGTTGCATTGATAAATGCAAAACGTTTATTGAAGTGAATTATGCGTGTTAGAGTTCAGTAATTATGAAAAATCGCTAAACATCATTCAGGTATTTTACATAACGAAGGTGTTTTGTAAAATGGCTAGTGGTGATGTAAAACAGCGGATTTGACAATCCATCTGCGACAGATACATCGATGGTATCTGATGGTCTTCTGTTGATTTTTTTTTTTGCTAATGATCATACAGATAAAATAAAATAAAATAATGCATAAAATAATGCTCTTTGATGAGTGCAAATTATCATTTGCACTCATCAAAGAGCATTATTTTATGCATTATTTTATCTCAGTCTATGCAAATCGTAATAATATTTTTGTAAATTTCTACGACATGTAAAATTCAGAATTCTGTATTTCTTTTAGACCTTTGATATATTCATTACTTTGTAACTCAAGATCAACTATTTATCATTTATTGCTTGAATTAATCTTATCTACGTATTGATAACGTTAACAAATAATTGAAAGTAAAGATGAATTCGCGGACAAACACACGCAACCAAATATCTCCCATTCACCTGCAAATCGATAAGAACTTCGGGGTAATTGCGTAAAACACTAATAGTAGGAATGGTTTTCATATTGACAGTTCAACAACATTCATTGCGCTATTTACGTTGTTGAGCAGACAAATTTTTCGAACATATGAAGCAATGGATTAGCAATATCGATATAGTGATATAGTGGTGGTGGAGTTTGATATAGTGTGTTACGCAATTAGGATGCTAATATACCTACTTAGTGATAATCGAAGACTAGTAAAGTCAAGGCAGATCTTGGTAACTCCCGATAATATTTATGAATATGATAAAATGAATATGAAATTCGCATATCCTCAAAAATTTGGGTAACGATAGGACCGGGATTCAACTAAAGTTGTAAGAGCAATTTGGAGCAAAAAAAAAAACAATTTATGTATAGAGAAATTTATTTTTTGAGAGTAGTGACATACGAGGTCGTGGGTTCGAACCCAGATAGGCGCTTTACTTTGCGTAAATAATTTTATTACCACTGCTCACAAAAACGGTGACATTGTGACATCTATCAACCCGCACGTCAAGCTACCCGAAACGGTCAAATTTTCAAAATCAACCTTGAACCTTAATGCTTTAGCGATAAAGTTGAAAATCTATTAAAGAAATTTGACAGATTGTAGTAGCTTGATGTGCTGGCGTCTGTACATCCCTTCTCAAAGAGAAGAGGCCTGCGTCCCAGCACTGGGAACGTTGTAGTCTGATCCTATGAGGAAAAGAATAAATCAAGTGTTACATTCAAGTGTTACATTTGATATACGAATTTTATGGTAGAGCGTTCACAATGTATCCTTTTGTTTTTATTTGTATACTTAGTTAGTTACTGTTACTGTTAGTCTGCACCGTCCCACTGCTGGGCAAAGGGCTCTCTCTTTCGATCTAGGGCTTAAGTGGACCACTGGTCGTATGTTTTGTCCAACTCGTTCCGCCGTCTTCTACGGAGTCTGCCGCGACGCCTTCTATCTGTGTCAGGGCTCCACGTGGTGGTTATTTTGGCCCACAGCTCATTGGGCATACGGCAGACGTGACTAGTCCAGTCCCACTTCAGCGCAGAGGGGTGTTGCGAATGTTGTATGTCAATTTGTCACCTAGAATACTGCGCTCCATTGCACGTTGGCAAACCCTGAGTTTGGACTTTTGATTTTTTGTGAAAGACAAAGTCTGGGATCAATAGGTCAGAATGGGAAGAATGCACATGTCAAAGGCAGATTTCCTTTCGTAAGCTCTTCCAGGCATTTTAGTTAGTTAGTCACTTAATTTAGTACCTAGTGTAAATAGTTAGTTGTGTTAAAAGTTATGTAAGTAAACTAATTCACAATTAAAAAGAAAGAAGAAGAAAGAAAGAAAAATACGTTTATTTGCGGTAAACATGACGCACAAAAGAACATAAAAAACAAAAAAAAAACAATAAGAAATGGTTGATATGCGTCACATCCACGCACAACGGCTATCGCTCAGCATTATGCTGCGACCCTATGCAAGACCTCTGACTTGCATAGGGTCGCGCCGGCTGTCGCTGAAAACCAGCGCTGGGGCTCTCCCCAGCGCTGGTTTTCAGCGACAGCCGGCGCTAGTTTTAGTAATTAGGTTCCTACCTACAAAACACAACTGTTCTGAGCTTGTAGCCTTAGATTATTCTGCTCGGGAATTCTTACGGAAACAGATTGGATTTCAAATTCCTCACGAACTTAGATGACTTCAGATTTTCTAAAGAAAGTTAGGGTCTTTTATGTGTTCCTCAGAGTTATGGTACAAATATTTTATAATTTAATCACTTTGTGTAGAAAGGAAATTGTTTGAACCTTCTTTTGCAGTCTCTAATGACGTTCTAAAGATGCAGATCAGCCCGTGATGGCCGACTTGCTGGGTCAAAGTCTTAACTTTAAATTATATAATCTTTAGCCAATGTTTTAAAAATGTACGACATTTTGCTGTATTACGCACGACGATAATGCACGTACCCTCGGTACGTTATGCATAGAAGGTGGATGTCCTACGTGTGTTTTCTGAATGCTGATACAAAGCTGAACCCCAGAGGATGCCCCTAAAATAGGCACAAGAGAGAGCGCGGAGCAGTCAATTCAATGTGTCAAAGAGAATACCTAAATCGGGTGTACTGAATTGCATTCGATCAATAAAACAAATCTGTTTTTTAAGCCGTTCTGAGCTGATCAGTGACATCCGGTGAGCTGCACGTGGTTCAGACGCAGCCTGTTGCGCCGACGCACGCGACACCCGATCGGAAACGAGGGAGCTGTCGGAAGCCCGCACTACCATTACAGTACCTACTCCTGCGCACTTTAGGGCCCCACGACGAGTTTGATTAAGCACAATATCCACTGACGTGTTTGTGTGTGCAAAACTTGATTGCTCGCGCAAATACGGGTCGAGCCCGTCGAGCTACGATATGCAATTAGATTGGATCGCGGAGTTAGAGTAAGTGTACGTCTCCTGCGCAGCAATCAATTGTGTAGAAAGAACGCCAAATGTGGTCGTAGTTCAGTGGCGCGAGAGTCCCGCAGTGAGATGGCCGCGTCGTGGTACGCCGTGCTGGCGCTCGCCGTCACCGCGCTCGGAGCCACTATTGGACGTGAGTTATGTTTTCATAACTACTATCATTTTAAAGTGTTTGAAATCCAGTCAATATAGGCTTTATTTACTTTAAAACGCAATTATTAGTATCATTTCTTTCAGTCGCAATTTGTTTTTACACGATGGGCTAATTTTAACAAATTATTTTATTCAAATTGAGCCAACATTATTTTTATTTAATTTCTAGGAACATTCCTACGTATATTATATTTGTCTTTTTTTTTCAATCTTAATCTGACATTTCAAGATAATCTTACGAGTAGGTACCCAGCCAATTCTCCATAGGAATAAATTTATTAGAGCATAGCAATTAACGTCGACGAAGATCTGAATTAAAAACACCCAAGTAAGTGGGTGATTGTCATTTAAATACATTATTTACAAATAAATAAATATTATCTAAAGACGCAAATTGCAGAAATACTATCTAATACCCACATCAACAGCAAAAGCAAAACACGGCTATATCGCTTCAGACAAAAAATAGATACAGACAGACTGGGTTACATAAGGTGATAGTAAACTATTTCCGACTTGTTATTTACGTAATTATATAGATTAAATCAACACAGCATCATTTTACACAATATAATATGTACTTTCCTAGGTCCGGAAATCTAGATTATTTTAATAATGTAACGCTACTTAGAAGGTCCACTATTTGTATTTTGTACATAAAACACGATTTTTGTTATCTTGGCATTCAATTTTATTACAACAGAAGTTTGCTTTAACTATCAACAATGTCAATGTAAACTGCGTTTGAATGCCAATATTAAGTATTCGGAATGTGCACAAATATGCAGCCTGAAATCCCTAATGTTTCTTTCAACGTAGCATACCCGTATCCTGCTACCTCACTTGTAAATCTAATCCTATAGGAGGTCACATCTACTAAGCCACCTCTTGGGTCCTCCCGTCTCTCGATACACATTAGATGATTTAGTGAAGAAGATTTCCGATACCGAGTCTCAGTGCCAAAAGTTTTGTAGAAACCTTTAAAAACATGGGATTATTTAGGTACCTACAATTAATTGCTTACATCTGATTGAACCAAGTAAGCAAGAAAACCTGCCAGTCTTTTGGCATATACAGATTTCCCAGAAAAAATATGCGCTTCGGCAATCATCGTTTATCTCCAGAAATAGTAGTATATATAAACCCACAATGATGAAATCCAATATAGAGCTGTAACAACCATGGAAGTACTTACCTATTATGTTCTTCCATAATATGGTTACAAAATTAGATTAGTTAGAGTTACTCCGCGGCGTTGTTTTTGTACTAATTCGGAAAAACTAGGATTACCGAAGGGCATACCTTTTCTGGTTTAACTGTAGCCTAAGGCGACATTAAAATCGAACAGCCACCGTTAATCCTGACCGTTAGTAGTTGTTTTCATCAGTCATAAAGCATCGTTCCCCCTGGCTGGCACCACGGTCACCGAACATGACCTTACACAACGTGTTATTTGGGTAGGCTAGGTATTCATGTTTTAAAAGTTTACCAGGCAGACTAAGGAGTAACGGGTTGTGCTTTATATCAAATCTTCTCTAATTTTCTTGATCATGCTTATACTTACAGGTCTTTACGCTAACTTATTCCCTACCTAGCTACTAATTTATTTTGTTATATGATCGAGAGCTACACATTTTTGTTCTCTTCGTTTTAATAGAGCTAGTTACATCAGTGAGCAGTTATAGCCCAGTGGTAACGGCCGCGTCGTGGGTTCAAACGCAGACCACTGCTCTCAAAACGGTGTAGGAAAACATCGTGTAAAAAACCGGCATGTCCTAGAACCAAAAATTTGAAGACATGTGACATCTACCAACCCGCACTGGGCCCGCGTGGTGGATTACGGCCCACTCCCTCTCACAGGAGGCCTGTGTACCTGAAGTGGGAACATTATAGACTGATTACGCATGATTATGCTACTTACATCACCAACAAAAAAACAATAACAAATTACAGAATCTGTTTGACGTCATCATAAATCCCAGAACACCTATCCTTATATAATGGTTATTGATTTATTTGTTAATCCGAATAAATCATTCATACTTATGATAACAATTAACAAACAAGATCTTCAGTATTCAGATTAGATTAGATTAATAAATCTGTTATTTCTTCATTACAGTAATATTTTTAGAATAAGATAGATAAATTATGTATTTATTGCACACTGAAAAAATTGCACAACACGTAACAACACAATTAAAATAATAACAAAGAACCTACATGAATTGGGGGAGTCTGGATTTTTGCCCGGATGATGGCAGTAGGCTCGCCCCCTCTTACATGGGACTTAAACATAACTGGAGAAATGTGTATTGTAAAAAGGTGTATTGTAGGTACAGCTCTGCCTAACCTTTTGGGGAATACAGGCGTCATGTTACGTATGTGTATGTATGAATAGATATAAAGGAAATATAAGGTGCCAAAAGATATACGATGAAAAAAACATATACATATATACACGCGTCGAATTGAGAACTTCCTCCTTTTCTTCATCGGTTAAAAAAAGAAGTAACATACACCCACCACGTTTCCTTTTCAGATTTAATTATAATTAAATAAACGTATTCTGTTTTGCCTGCGCAATATATAACCTGATTTGGATGCTGACCCCTAGTCGAAGTGCGAAAGTCTCGTGGATGTTACACGGGCTAAATTTGTCGGGTGCTCCCTACCAAAATCAAACATAGGTACAAAAAATAATTGAAAAGCGTAGATTTGACTTACACGTTTCGTCCAATTTGCTTTTCACATCATTTTTTAAGTGCAGTCACGTTGTAATGTACATAACTTCAAAATGAACTGTGAACAAAAAGATTAGCACGTGGCCAATTAACATTTCCAACTGTTTCAGATAAACATTGCGAAGAATTCTAAAAGTAGAAGTTTTATTTCAGTTAGAGAACCAGTCGCTACTAGTATTGATTTTCTAAATGGCCTGGCAAAGGATGAAGGTCAAGAAAACATTGTGTCACGTCCATTTAGTCTGTAAATCTGTATAGAGCACCACTGTACAGGGTGGCAGGGACATCAACGCCCAAACCGTAACCATGAATTAAGAAATATTTCTACGCTAGGGGTCTAAAATCATGTGATACTAAATATATCGTCGGATATAAAAAAAAATCTGCTGTTTCATAAAAAGGGCAATACTTACGCGGTCAAAATGTATGGAATAATTTTTTTTTTTTTTATAACCGACAAAAAATTTCTACATTTCCACGATTCCACGTCGATGCCACCCTGTATTATCATTTTATTTTATGCAGAAAAGTTACAGCTAACTTATACAGTGTTCTTAAACAATAAGATATTGAAGGCCACTTACATGTTTTCACTGATAAACACCTCAATAAAACCGAAGTATTGGAGTATTGGAAATCTCACTAAGTACTAATATTATATTTACCCTGAATAATTGTCGAAGCCTTGTTACTCAAAGGTTTATTGATAACAATAAACCTTTGAGTAACAAGGCTTTAATTTTGCCCGTAAAATGCTGGCTTGATACTGTAACAGATAGGTATATTGAGACTCGCATTGTATCTATTATAAGGATTACTTTTATGAATATTTAGTAGGTCAAGCAGATAAAATAAAACTAAACCTAAGGCACCGGCTTCCGAACCAATCTATGCTTTACCACGACTCAATAAATTTTTTTACTCTGTACATGGCTAACTCAAAACCACATAAAAATTCGGTGGATCATAACCGTTTACTATATTTCTAATAGCCAAGCCAAAATCTTAGATAGCAATCATTTAAACCAAAAGAAGGAACTCTACTTCAAATTTCCCAGAAAAACCTTATGGAATGAAAAATTGAAAATGAAAAAACCTACATTACATACTCGTAAGAACCTTTCTCACAGGTAATTCCTATACATAGTGTATAATCTATGCAGGTAATGACCATTAGCCATTTTTCTCAAGCGTCATCTTCAATGTCGCAACAATACATTACGATAGCTCTTCGTCCAGCGACAAAAGACTACAGTAACAGCACTTACATAATGTGTAGCATCCGTAAAAGGAGGTCCACGCGGTAGATTTACTAAACACATAATTAAATATGCTTCGGAACACATCGCCTGTGCAATTATGTCATTAGCCTCGTCTTACTTAACGTTTGCTGGAACTCACGGTACATACTGATAAAAAATTGTTTTCCGTGTTGGATACTTGATTTGTTAGTGTTCATTGATATATCATATTCGTGTCAGAGTCAATGGATGCAGGTTGTCCTAGTAGAGAGTCTGTTAAGGCATTATTAATGCCTCATTGCGATACCTCGCGGTCGCGGCTTAGCTCGCTACTTCTATGCCAGGCATCGGAGTTAACCCCCAAGCAGCCCGCGATGTATCGCAGTGAGGTATCCTTTGGCATGTGCGTGCGTGTCTATTAGCACGCATTTGTTATACATGGAGGTAACATCGAGGTAGCGAGCTAAACCGCGACCGCGAGGTATCGCAGTGAGGCATTTACGACGTGTAATTACCCTAAATCTAGTAGACTGACTGACTTTCATTTTCATTAAGGCATCTCCAGACTAAGGTCAATAACTTGACACTAACTTGTCAACGTCAAGGATAAAACACTGAACGTTAAATAGAATTACGGATTGATTACTTTACGTAAAACCAAAATGTTTTACGATCATTAAACTTTATTACCTTTTATCTTTATTATCACTCAGCCATCTTGCGAGCTTCGCAGTCGATACTGATCGTAAATTATGTTTACCTGCATTATCTCATCCATACACAATTGTTCTATTATCATTAATCTAATTTCAGGCACATCATCATTCTTCGATTCAGTATACAAAGTACTTCGTATGCATCTCATTAATATCCATGTGACATTTTCAGTTAAATTAGTACCGCAAAAGGCGTCGCCAGTTGTCGTACCGGTCGTAAAACCAAGCCGGATTATACGGACTCTTAAACGTGTATGTACGTAAAGTGTTCGGTTCCAAGGGACCACACTTCTGGTGGCTGGTGGCACTCATTGTCTATCCACTATAACCTTCAAAACAAAATACAACCTTACTACTAACCTAAATGTGTTTCTGTATTTATTTATTTATATATACTTTACTGTACACCACAAATACATAAGAAAAAAATTTGATCGAACACTAAAAATATACAATGGGCGGCTTTATCGCTTTCTGCGATCTCTTCCGAGCAACCCGAATGGACAGTGATTTGCCTGGACATAAAATGGGGTCATTCATGGGGTCTGTACGTCATTGGATAACTGGTTATAGAAAACAAGCCAATCCTGCAGCTTATCCTCATTGGCTATTATAGGTTTTCCTTTAACGCCATTTCTTTCCTTATTAGTCTAACTAAAATATATTTCATCAACAAAAAATTCTAGCCAAATCTACCCAGAAAATTTGGCATAATTTCAAACTACCATTTACATCCATACTTTCATAGTATTAGATAATATTAGTAATATAGATTCAAATTATGATACGTCGAGATAAGCTAAAATCACACGGACAATACACATTTGGACATAAATTTATCGCTTCCGAAATGCTGAACATTTATAATGCATTCAACTTGCTTTATTTATAAGTTATAACTTTATTGTAGAAACCGATTGTGTAATTATGTACGGACGCCAGCACATCAAGTTACTACAATCTGTCAGATTTCTTTAATAGATTTTCAACTTTATCGCTAAAGCATTAAGGTTCAAGATTGATTGGGAAACTTTGACAGTTTCGGGTAGCTTGACCTGCTGGCGTCTGTACGTTAGGGTTACATGATTGCCTACTGTAAATTATTAAGAATAATAACAAGTAATGTATAACTAACCTGCTCCCTAACTGCGCAACACAATATCAATCACAATCTGAATCATTGTGAAGGATATTGCTAATCCATTGCTTCATATGTTCGAAAAATTGATCTGCTCAACAACGTAAATAACGCAATGAATGTTAAAAAGAAATCCATTGCTACTGATAGTGTGTTACGCAATTACCCCGCAGTTTGGTACAGCATTTGAGATTCCGATACTTCTGATTCCAGCATCAGAAAATCAGATACTAGAGAAGTCACATTGCGGCAGAGTTTGGCTGACAGTCCACTCACCTGAGATCCGGCTGGGAGCGTCCATCACCCTGCAGGACGCGCTCGAACTTAACTGGGACTTCAATGGCTGTTTCTCTGTACCAAGACAAGTAAGTTTGTCTTGAAGTCAGCATGTAATTCTCTGTAAGCCAAGTATTTTATTTGTTTATTTTAGTTTACATGCACAACATTACTAAATACATAGAATCCCACGGCGTTGTACAGAGCAATTTACAAACTAAAAAGTGATACACATAATATGGAATATAGAAAATCTAACATATATATGAAAATATGAATACATAAATAATAACATAATTTAATAATAATGAAAATACTTTTAAGAATTACATAATAATTACCTACCTGCATATTCTTACAAAATACATAAAATAACTAATATAATATACCTATATACACAAAACTAAATATATACATATATACACCCAATTAAGCACATCTAATAATATTTAATTGTTTGAATTTTGAATTGCCACTTAGCTCTCTTCCTCTCTCCTAAATTTTGCTGTGCCCGACAGGGTCCATATTGATCTTTTACCTTGTATATACCATCTATCTAACACATATGGAATGCAATAAAGATTTGAGTATTTGAGTATTCTTAAGTAGATAAAATACAATTTAAAAAAAATTAAAACATGAGAATATAACGAAATTAACGAACAAAACACAGTACCACTTGCAAAATATACAAAATCCAATCAAGTGAAAAAAAACATTATTATGAATACAATATCTCCGACTCTCTGTGAGTATACACATACAATGTTTGGTCTTGAACTTGAAACAACGAAGTTATAACATCTACGCTTGGGACATGGTGATCACAGTGTGCATATTGTACCTTGTATTGTGTACATAAGACAATGCCTTTAGTATTTAAACAAACTCGGTTATTTAAACGTTAACGCATGTTATGTTGACATTAGCATTACGTTTAACGCTAGCAGGTCTTCAATGATGAGACAGAGGATAACGTGTGTATAAAATATTCTATCTAAACTACCGATCGATTACAGAATCGCACGATCGATTCTGTAAAAATCTCACCGTGAAAAGTTAGGTGAAGTGAGCGTGGAGTGAGCTGTCATTCCAGCTAAAGCTGGGGATTGACACTATTGACAGCTCACTCTAAGCTCACTTCACCTAACTTTTCACGGTAAGGGTTACAGAATCGCACTGCTGATGATGATGAGAACGGTGGACAATTTCGGAACAACTATTCCATAAATTTTTGGTCACATACCTATGTCATACTTAGTGATCATGACCTCCTTTTTTATACATAATAGTAACGCAAAATCATCACGCAAAGCAGTTTCCGAACCGCGAAGCGTGAAGTATAGAGATGAACAAAGCATTTAATTTTTTTCATCGCCAAAACACGTTACAACTACTTTTAATATTTGATCACAATGACTGTTTCAATGAGCATAACTAATTAAACAAACTTAAGTACATAGGTGCAGGAAAACATCGTGAGGAAACTGGCTTGTCCTAGAACCAAAAATTCGAAGACATGTGACATCTACCAACCCGCACTGGGATTACAGCCCACTCCCTTTAGAAGAGAGGAGGCCTGTGTCCCAGCAGTGGGAACAATATAAGCTGATAATGAAGTAGGTACATAGGTAGCATTACAATGTTTACTTACTATCGTGTTCAGTGGTCGTACCTATTTTTTTGTAAAATAATATATGGTCATCATCTACCTAGCCTTTTTTCAACTATGTTAGGGTCAGCTTCCAGTCTAACCGTATGCAGCTGAATACCAGTACCTATTTTACTTTTTGTTTTGTAAAATAATAATTATATTATAGTCTGAAATCTTAAGCAAGACTAGAAAGAAAAGTAATGAAATATGAAGAAGTTGGAAGTAATTATGCCAATCTCCATCCAGATGGGACGTCAGAATTTCTTATTATAAAATGAAATGTTTTTACAAGTAACACAGATTTTGGGACGAGGAGAGACGAAGCAAACAGGTCACCGTTCATTTATCTAAACGTCTAAATGATGACTGGCAGGCTCCAACCCTTTGTTTGGTAGCTACTCCATTACACAATAAATAACAAATCTGTCTCCGTAAATTGATACTAATAAAGCCAGAGCCCGAGTTAGTCATAACACTCATTTCATTATCCATTGCTTTGTCCTGTTGATGTGAGAATAATGTGTATAACGACCTTATTCTGATGTTCGGTTACTGTGAAAAGTTATTTGTTAGTACTCTGTGGATGATTGCAGAGATAGAATTACTCTTATCTCTGCAGTCATCCACAGAGGGGCTTGATTCTTCTGTAAATATTAGGGAACCTATCAAGACCATGCTACGATCTACCAAGAATTGTTATTTTGTCCAACTTTATTGCTAAAGTTAGCCATAAAAGTAGATAATCTATACATCTATACAAATAAACAAAATTGAAGCATCTGTCTTGTAATATCAAAATAACATCTCATAACAAAACAGTACCCACAACAAAATATATTTTTTTTATTTTAGTCTGTCTGTTCCTTCTAATCTCCGAAACAGCTGGACCGATTTTCATGGGACTTTCACTGGCAGATAACTGATGTTTTATAAGGAGTAACTTAGAGTATCTATTTTTATTTTAGAAAAAAAATTACGGTTCTGTGCAAAAAAATCCAATATCGCCCATGAAATCCAATATGCTCGTGAACGAAGTCGCGAGCACAGCTAGTCTTACACTAGAAACCAAAACAAAATCTAGGCTACAAATCATATTTACGTAACAAAGTATGACAACGACACGGACGTGACGCTCCGTCCGTTGACAATCAATTTTTATTCACGGCATCATTCATTGCTCCTTCAAGTAGTAGCCGTTACGAAATATAATAATAGTGGGAGTGTATTCGCTTACATGTCACCTACCGATAAATGATCATATCCACACATCATTGCGTGTGAATGTGAAGGCAGGAAATCAACAGCCGTGTATCATGTTTTAGCCAGGGAATGAATATAGGGAATAATCTCTTTATTAAAATCCTGTATATTGTTTGGTTTATTTCCTATTGTTGCAATCGTGTTGTCATTGCAACAATACAAACATGACTGCAACAATGGAATGGCAATTAAATAAAATGACTAGTTTCTGCCCGGGACTTCGTCCGCGTGAAATTTGTTGTTCCCTGACCCACCCCGTCGCATCGCATAACCGCGTTCAGTATTAGCGTTCTTCTTAACTTTCTTTTTATTTTTACTTGGTTCCTAAGGATCATAGCATGATGTGAAATAGCCTATAGCCTCCCACCTCCGCGCCTCCCTCAAGAATTGGGCCAAAATAGTTTTTCAAATCAGACTGGTAGTTCCAGAGATTAGCGCGTTCAAACAAACAAAAATACATACAAACTATTCAGCTTTCAAACTCAAACTCAAACTCAAAGTATTTATTTCAATTAAACCAATTACAGGCACTTTTGAATTGTCAAGGGGTCGTTCAGTCAGAAAAATGAAGCGCCCATTCCAAAGCGTAGTAGGTACCTATGGAGAAGAACGGGCAAGAAACTCCATGGACACTCTTTTAAATCAAAATATGGTTACAAAGTATTAGTTACATCATTCATGTTAAAAATTATGCATGTGAGAACGATACAGAACGTTAAAAGCGTCCGTAATGAAAAGTTTAAAACAATTCAAATATTAAATTAAATTAAAATAAGCCATGGCAGCAAAGAGATGACCAGTCCCTACTGACGGCGCCCGTTCACGAACATGACGCATGGATTAGCACCATTCAGCTCAACCATTTTGAAGGGAGCTAAATGATCCAACAGATGTGCCACCATCAGCGAGACATTTGAGTGAGCATGACATACTCTCAGCTGCCAAGGTACATTCAAGTCAATGAAAGACGTACCCAGTAAATGGTAGCTTTATAGTATGTACATAGTACTCACACATGTGCTATACAAATAAACAATACTAGGAGATTGAATTTATATAATGCAAAAATAGTATTTTACAACCTTCAGCAGCTCCAACAGTATTTTCAAATGCTAATCAATTTATTTATGCGTCCTGTGGAGCAGGACCAGCATTTAGCCAAGCATTTTTATCAGCGATGTAATCTCCCAATTTATAAAATGCCTGGCTGCATAGTGTACGTTTTATACAAGATTTAAATTTCGTTTCATTCTGTTCAATTATGTGGGGAGGTATTTTATTGTAACATTTTAAACAGTACCCCATGAAAGATGAGTCTACTTTAGCCAGCCTGAAACCTGGTTGAACTAATTGCTCCCTATTTCTAGTGATATAATTGTGTCTTTCACCTCTTTTACTAAAATTAAAGTAGATTTTTCCTTACGTACATAATGTTTTCATATATATATTGACAAGGTACCGTCATGATGTTAATATCTTTAAACAGTTCTCTTAGAGAGTCACGCCTGCGGAGGTTTATTATGAGATAGATATATACCTATCGATATAGATTGAACTGAGCGGTAATATGAAAACAATATTAATTACTAATATTGACTAATAACTTGTATGTATGTGTGGTGCAAACTGTTAATATATGTTGGTTATTAATGAATAAATAATAAAATACTTATAATTTTACATATGTCGCCAATTGCTTTATCTTGTGTTTCTTGCAAAGTCTTACTTAATTTATTAATTCTAATACTTTCACCTATTTCCTATCCACAGATCGGTCTATTTGATGAGAGGCCACAGTCATGGAACAACGCTCTATCAGTGTTCGTGATGACATCAGTTGAAGGACATGTGATGACCAACATGTCCCTAGGTCGAGGGACCCTGCCCGCGGGCTGGGAAGCTGGCGTAGGAACAAAAGGACCCCAGTGCCTTTGGCCATGGGTGGCAGCTGGAAACGTCGTTGAAATACAAGCCTACAACTGTTTAAAAATACAACCCACTTGGATGGAAGACAGCGGGTGAGCTGGTTTCTTATAAAAAATATAAATTTTCTATTTTAATTACTATTTAAAAGTCGTTGCGGAAATCTTTGAAGGCACTGACGCAGTCATGCTAATTTTATCTAGAACAGAAAACGAGAATACGTCCCTAGTACGACTACATTTACCAAGTTAATTATGTCGCTTTCGCAACGTCTTCATCAAAAGCGACGTTTACCCAATGTACATTATGTAAAATATTAATAAAACTACAACTGATAAGTGCTATGTATTTTTAGACTTAAGTTAACAGTACCTACCTATCTAAGGCGCTTAGGAGACGTTGGACAAGTTTGTCTGTCTACGGATAAACTTGTCCAACGTCTCCTGACTGCCGGGATTTTGGAATCGTATGGAAATCCCAGCAGTCTATCAGCTGAGCATAAGCCTCTCTTTTCATGTGCCAATTGGCTTATCCTATCCTACTAATATTATAAACGTGAATGTTTATATGGATGGATGGATAAATCCTACTGTAGGGTTCACTCCTACTAGTTCAGAAATACGCCACTAGTAGAGCTTCTGAGTTGACAACTTTCTGTCATGGCTGAAACATACGTCTGCTAATTTATTCAGTAATATCTATTAATATTCTTATTGTGGATTTGTGATCTCGTCCTATCTATTGTGTTTCTTCTGTCTATACTCCTTCTGTGTCTATATTTATATATATAGGTATATCGTGCTGTGTACGGGCATTATATTTTCATAAATTCTACATTGACTTTTGTTTGTTGTTCGCCCATACATTTCCTACTCGAGCTAAACTGGTGACCTCGTAAAGAACACGGAGAGACAATGAGTGACAGTGAGTCGCAACACGCTGCGTCGTCGCAGCCCGTCGACCACGTCGCGTACCGTGCGTATGCGTTATGGCATAGATTTTCATGCGTGATGCGTACTATAGTTACGAGTAAATGGTCTATCGTCTACTCACGCCTCATTATTATTATCTTTCAAACTCCAGGTCTAAGATCAACAACCTGCGTATCGGTGATCTAGCGATAGCGGGTACGCATAATGCAGGTGCGTGGAAATTCAACACAGAAGTCAGTTCCGCATCGCGGGACAGCTTCATCCTGTGTCAGGATCGCTCCATCTGGGGCCAGCTCGTTCACGGCATCAGATACTTAGACTTCAGGATCGCTTACTACGAGTTCTATCACAACGTGGAAGACAGGTACCTAAGTCTTTGATTTTTTTAAACTTGAAGATTTATTTTCTTATAAACGGGATATGCCTCTGGGTCTAAACAAATAATGCTAGTATCCAGTATCCGGTCAGAGGGTCCTATAGTTGAATCACTTGAGAGGTTTTCGGGCTCAGTCTGTCCGCGACAGTCGCCCCATGTATTTATGTCATACAACCGCGACCGACGGTCAAAGTGCTCTTCAATGCTCAGAGTAGCCTAGATGGGTTGAGAACTGCCACTCATTCAACACTCGACCGAGCCATCGAATCGTTGCTTAGCCTCGCAAGTCGTTCGATTCGTGCCACAGTCACAAGTGTCACAGCAATGTCAATAAACATTGTTCACGGATCTGTATGCCAGTTCGAGCACGTAATGCGTATGCGGTTGCTTGGAAGTGATGTAACAAAAGTTAATGCAGATAATGTGGCCGTAAAACCTTTTGTTCCAAATACCAAATAAACATCGAACGGTCAGGCGATCAATGGTCTCGCATGGCTGCTTCGGTTACAAAGTTATTGCACAAGTATTCCAGACAGTTAATTGACTGTCAAATGAAAGGAAAAATGCATGTCTTGTCTAATTCTGCAATTACTTCTAAATTAATTTTGTTTTCATACTACGTTTTCAGATATTGGCTGAATCATAACTTAATTCGAGTCCGTCCATTGGTTCCGCTTCTAAGAGAAATAAAAGCGTTTCTTGATGCCACTAAAGAGGTGAGTTATGCTTATCACGCATCCGATTGACTTTTAAACGATTATTTTAAGATATATGAATAATTACACAGCTACAGCTACAGCAGCATAGCATATACAGCTTGTTGCAGGGAGAATGGATGTGGATTGCTCCTTCATGGAGCATTGGACAAAACTCCATGTACGAGTAGTGCAGTCCTGATCCAATATTTGTATTGTATAGTTTGTAAAAGTTTAATAACATAGTTTTTTAAGTAATTGTCACTAACATTATATGGATTATGTGTACTTGTATGTGTAGTCCGAAATAAAGAATATTATTATATTACTATTAAGTTTCAAACAAAGTCTGCTTTTTCGTAAAGCGATGCTAAAAAAATATCCGAGAAGACCAATTACTTAAGACAAATTCATTCGTGAAATAATATTATAACCCAATAGATATTTTGTGTGCTCCTGATACTATACATCGAAAATAAATTCAATCTCGTCCCAATTTCAGGTAGTATTCCTGGACGCCCACCACTTTCCCGTCGGATTCTACCAACCGGATGGGTCGGCTATCCCGGCAGTGCATGCAGGGCTCCTAGAGATAGTGCAGCGGGAACTGGGCCGCCACTTGGCCCCAGCTGATGAATTCAGCACAGGCGTGGGGACCAGGGGACCCAAACTACAGACACTGATCAACGCCAACAAGCGTTTGCTGTTCAGCTATGTCGATAACTCGATAGTTTCTCGTGAGTATACATAATTGTCCTATTGCTTCTTCATCACTATCATCTTCTAAGAAGGAAGAATCAAGAGATTCTTGGAAGCAGATAAATACAGGGTCAAATTAAATTAGCTAGCGAAACTCTGCAGACGTGATATGGTGGATGGAAAAATAAACAAGATTTGACAAAAAAATAAAACAGTTCTTTTTTGTTTTATCATGTTAAGATATCAATCTCCCTCACGTCTGTAAACTTTACAAAAAAAAACTCAATTTCAAGTGACTACATGAGCTCCAAAAAAAAAAGATCATCAAATAAATAAATTTTTCGTTTTATCATGTCTCGATATCTGTACCCATCACGTATTCATTCACGTGCGGGGTCACAGATATCTGGGCAAAATAAAAAAAAAAACATAATTATAACGTTCACGTTCATTATAATAATATTTGTTGTTATCATTTTCAGGAAACTGTTATCTGTCTACATAATTAAACAGAAGAAACAATCACTGTCATTTTAATTTAATTATCCGCGCAATAAATGACGTCTGATATTAAATTATAGTTGACAGATAAATTAAATGATAAAGCATATTCCCAGACAAAGTTACTTTGCCAGTTTGTAACCAATATCTTTTGTTACATACTTTTCTCATAAACATTATATATTTGCAGGCAACTTGTGGCTGTGGCCTATTCTACCACACTTATGGGCCAACAAGAACAGTCCGACAGAGTTGTTCCAGTACTTAGACGGCGCGATTGCGTCGTCGCCGCAGCCAGCGGCGCGCTCGCCGTTGTTCTCTGCCATGGCGCAGACCACGCCCACCGTGCTCGACATCCTCTTCCTGCGCGGCTCCCTGCGAGAGAACGCTGATGACGTCAACCGCAACGTGACCGCGCGCCTCATGACGCGCTGGCGGACTCGAGCCAACATCATATCCACTGACTTCTTCTTAGGAAACGATGTGGTCGATGTATCTATAATGATCAGCGAAGAGCGTGCCTCTCGTTTATGACGTCGCCATAAACGCTTTCGAAGCGGAGGACTGCACGTGAACATACCGCGCCGCCGCGCCGGCGCCCCGGGCCGTCGCGCGCCCTGGCTCCCGCGCGGCCGGAACCGTTTGGAACCGCCACGCCGGCTATACTTACCCAATCAAATTATCTAGTTACCTACCTGCTGATCGTGAATATCCGCCTCATCACTGCCATAGCGAGAGCGCACAGAGGACAAGTAGTGAGATATTTTTAGATATTTTATTTGTAGATAGACCCGAACTAGTCTGTCGGTCCTTTAAAAGGATCGGTATTAATTTGTATATAATATACAGGTGTGCCAAAGATATATTGAGTTTTAATTCTTATCTTATCTAGTGATTGTACTGTGAGATCGAAAGAAAACCAAAACTAAAGAGTTCCAGCCCTTTACTTAGAAATACATGGAGTTCGATGAACAATAAATAATATCTATCTAACATCTATACGTAATATTACTTGTACTTGTGCAACAAAAACGAGGTAGATTCACCGTGCCAGAAAGCACTTAAACAGTCCATATAAACTTCGTCACATGTGAGGTGCCAACAGTGGTAGCAGCTCGGCGCGACTCATGCGCGACAGCGCGCGCGCGTCCAGCCCCATGGCCGCCGCCGCGCCGCGCACGTCCAGCCCGAAGCTCTGCAGCAGCGCCGCCAGCGCCACCTCCTCGCCCGTGCGTGGGTCGCGCAGCCGCGGGCACGACCCATTACACTGCGGCCACGTGCACCGCTCCACCAGCCTCCGCGGCGCACACCCCCCGCGTGCTCTTCTCTTGCCACTGCCGAGTCTCTGTTCCCAGCACGCAATAGCGCGCGGCAATGTTATGCCAGAAACGTTTATAGCTTGCCATTCAGGACGCGCGAGCGCCCCGTGTGCGAGACATGCGGGTGCGAAGACGGCGCGAACTGGACCCAAACTTGACAGCAATGCTGCACCCGTCTTGTGGACAGCGTCCCACTGTGATCTAGTACGAGGAGCTCGCACGCCCTCTGCAGCCAGCTGTGCTGAATCAAATAAGTATTGGAAGATGAATAGAGGCGTGCGAATGTGTGGGTAGAGTCGGTACCCGAAGTAGCAGAGCCACGGCTCGGCGGTGTGCTCGCGGACACACGACGTCGGTGGCTTGCCGCGCCAGAGAGTATGGCCGAGTCGGGCCACTATGGCGGCAGGGGCGCGTCGTGTTCGTGCAGGACGATCCAAGAACCAGCCGGAGTCGGCGATGGCAGCAACACGCACACCTTTTGAGCGTAGCGCGCGTCTCGCGGCGTCCGCGTGCAACATGACGCCGGCACCGCCAGCGCTGGAGCCCACGAGTAGCATTCGACCAGTGAGTCCATAGCGGAACAGATCGGAGAGGACAGCTCGAACGATGAGGCGGCCGGCAAACACGAATCCGGCACCTGGATGACGAGTATTCCTGGTGCCCGCCCACATGTCACTGGAGCAGTAGGGCAGGAGCACGTGGTTGGAGGCGTACCATAGCGGGTTGGCGGCGGGGTCAGCAGATAACAAGGCGGGCGCGCGGCGTGCCCGCGGCCAGCGTGTGGATGACATGAGCGCAGGCCGGCGCCGCCAGCGCGCGTTGCACGACGCCGGGTCCCAGCAGTACCCGCCACCCTCGAGGTACACCACCCAGTGATCACTGTTCGTACCACGCCGGAAATAGTACCTGAAATCAGTAAAACCGTTCAAATAGATGTTTTACTAAAACATTTTGTTTGTATTTAGTTTTATAGACAATCCAAGTTGCATTGGCGGCAAAGAGAACAAAAGAAAAGCAACGCAACAAATGCAGTAGAAAAAGTGCATAACATCCAGCTTTCACCAGACGTCCACCGTATAGGCATCTGGTTAACCTTGCTTTCCAGTTTTGACCTCATTATGGTCTGACGTTTAAGTAATACTACCCTCCACTTTGCAAAGAGTTGGCTCTACGATCACCTTCGCACTTCATTACTGATATGAGTAAACAGATAAAGCTATGTCGTACCCGGCAGGAGATCCATCGTTGCAGGTGAGTGAAGTGTTGGAGAGCCACACGAGGCGCAGGCTGTCAGGCGGCGAGCTCTCGCAAGCTCCACACAGTATCACCTGCACATCACAATCAGTACTAATTAAATTAAGAAATAATATATTATCATGTTCTAAAAACGGTGAAGGATTTTTTTTTTTTTTGTTTTTATGAATAGATAACTAACTATTTACACTAGATGCTAAATTAAATGACTAACTAACTTAACATACTATACAAATAAATACAAAAACAATAAACACTTCGGCGTCGAAGTACTCGTCCCAATGGCTGTCATTATTAAAAAATTATATTAAGGTTAATGTTTAATATGCAGAAACCCTCCAGTCCCCGACCGGATATCCTTATAATAAAGAAATCTCGATATCGGGCGGGTCGCTAGTCTATCTACATCTATTCTAATAATAAATTTGAAGAGTGATTTTTTTGCGTTTGTATGCTCAATGCTTGAGGAAGGCTATTTAACATCACGCTGCAACCCTTAGGAGCCGAGCAAAAAGTTAATTGATTTCTAAATTCAAAAGAATACACAGTCACCGAGATCAAGATAACCGATGAAAAGTTTCAACGCAGGAGTTCCAATTCTCGTAATTTAAAACGTTCAAAATCTAGTCGCAGTCTCATCTCGTTGACAAACAAATGTCAAAATCTAGGGAAATTAGACGTATTTTTGACAGATTGAGACTGAGATCAGACTGTGAACGTTCTTAAAATTACGAGAATTGCCCCTCAGAATCATGTACTGAATCCATAGTAACAGGTTGCGAGCCGATGTCCCTGCCACCCTGTATTCTAAAACACGCTGGCTTTAAAACAATAGGATATTGAAAATGTTTGCCAGCAGCGGACCTCGCTTTGGTGGTAATCCTATTGCGATTTAACAAGCACAAAATTAGGGACCCTAACCCGATACCCTTTCACTGAGCCAGCCCATAATAGTCTCTAACGACTGCAAGACTACTGAGGCAGTCTTATTACTAGCTACTGACCGCGACGTCGCCCGCGTGAAATTCAAATTTCTTTAATAGATTTTCAACTGTATCTCTAAATTATTAAGGTTCAAGGTTGATTGGGAAAATTTGACAGTTTCGGGTAGCTTGACCTGCTGGCGTCTGTACTACTTAGTAGTTGACTGGTAGTTCCAGAGATCAGCGCGTTCAAACAAACTATTCAGCTTTATTATTAGTATAAATATGAATAAAATTAATTCGCCTACAAAAATGCCAGAAGCTTCCGGAAGAAGCCTCCACGTCCTGACATCCTACAATTTTAAAGCTATGGAAGTATTTAAATGTATGTTATTAAAGCAACAATTTGCCAACTCGTTGTCTCTATGAACTAGACAAGATAAGTTTTCGAAAATCCTACTAATATTATAAAAGCGAAGTTTGTATGATTGGATGGATGTATGGATGGATGGATGGATGGATGGATGTTTGTTACTCTTTCTCGCAAAAACTACTGAACGGATTTGTATGAAATTTGATACACATATATGTAGTTTATAACCAGGATTAACACAGGATACTTTTATCCCGATATTCCCATGGGGTCGAAACTTATGAGGGTGAAACCGCGGGGCGCAGCTAGTGGTATTATAATTTCGAAGAATAGAATAGAATACTATTTATAGTGGGCACACTATAAAGAGTATTCTATTCTATTCTGTCTAACAGTTAAAAGAGGTATATTTTAACAGTCCTGTGGTGTCCACCATATTATAAATTACAGATATATAAATGTAGAAGTTTTACAAAGGGTTAGACAATGGGCGGTCTTATCGCTAAGAACGAAGTAACAGGCAGTTCTAATCACTTAGCTTTATAAACCAAACAATCCAATATAAAAAAACGTCCATGTAGGTTACCCAAATAATTTAAGAAATGGGTTACCGAGCCAGTCACAGAGCTCACTTTTCAACTTATTGTCCTTTCACTAGTATCCATTTACCAAATTGAAGTAAAGGGTTTTTTCAAGGTGTTCTAAACTTATGAAATTAAAGGAATCGATTCGATTCCTTTAATTTAACAAACAATAGCTCTGTTAATTATTAACAGAGCTATTGTTCAAATGGAAGCAGACATGGATTAAAATTTAGCCCCATGATCTTAAAATGAATCGTTTCAACAGCTACTATAGTTAAAATATATGAAATTGTGCGGGCGCGAACGGGACCACTACAAAATCTTTTGCCAACTTACGAGTCGGTAACTATACCAGCTAATCGGGTCCTACCACAACGACACCAAAAAGTTATACCAAAATGAATAAGTAAAGGTAATCTTCAAAATTATGAATGAAAATGCATATGAATTCATAAGATCATTTCATTTTAATCATCCTTATCGCACTCAATTTCCTCTACAACCAGTTCAGTTGGCAATAACAACACAGATTATTGCATATTTGTAAATAAGTTATGGTGTAAATGGCCGGATCCTATTCAAAATATTCATATTTCTCGGAGATCTACTATTGCTAGCTTATGATTTTACTCAAGAACAGGTAAATATACCTATTTGAATGTAGCGCAGCCACTAACGAAGTCTCGTATCTTTAACAGAGCAATTTCTCATGTCAAAACTGTTTTATCAGCAGTGAAGTAAATAGGTACTTTAGTTACACGTAAAACACATACTTACCTAGCCTCAATCGTTAATATTATTACGAGTATATACATATATAACCCATACTAGGACAGATCACAAAATAAACCTGTCTACTGATTCAGAGAAGTATTTCTTGACACAAAGATTCCAATCTATGGAATAATGCTTCCACAAAAGCTATTCCACGAAACCTAATAACAATTATAATAAAGGAATAGACTTGGTTAGCAACAACAATGAAACAGCTGTAAGAGCATCACAGGATAACTTGGATGATTGGAATCTCATTGTGTTGGATAAGGTAAAAGCACTGAATGCACAACGGAAAGTCAATCAAGATCATAAAATATCTGGCCCTGCAAGAGGTGCTGAGCCCCAAAAAATACTCTTTCGAACTGATGAGAGCAGCAGCTATGGAACAAACTCTGAACTTCTCATGTTCTGTTAACCCTATCTACGAGAATATATAGGGCGACTGGTAATTAGTGACCGATAGTTAAACACATGATTGTACTCATCATAATAAACAACTTTCCCAAAGAAACTTTTTTTTTTCCAAGCGCATCACCTATCGCGCTGTCCGTAGGTACGGTTGTTAAATGAATGAAAAAGACATGGTAAAAGTGGAATAGTCTTGTTTGTATTCATATTCCTAACAAGATAACAAAATGTTAAAAAAAGGCCAAGAAAAAAGGAAGGAGGAAGAAAGGAAGGAAGGAAGGAGGAGGGGAAAGGGAAGCTAAGAGCCGTTGTAGACTCTGTCAGGGCACAGCAAAAAAAAGACTAGAGTAACTAAATTAAACTACCAGCTGATGTGTATTATTCTTGTTAGGTACTGAATATTCTATTGGGTTCATTGGGGTTACGCGCTTATTTGTTTTGATGAGTATGTAATCATGGGTAAAACCAGTGACCCCATTATATTCTAATCTAAACAACTAAGAAGTCCATTCACCCATCACCCATCTTAATAATTAAGATAACTTCTTCTTGGAAGAGTTCATGAACTAAGGTTTTGTTCTAATAGCTTCTATACATTCTATGAATATTCGTGGTGTAAAACAAAAACATGAAAAATGGGAACAACTGCTAATGAAACGCAGCAGGCAAGTAGGTAAATTGGAAAGAGTTTGTGAAAGACCCGGTTACTTACGTTCTGAAACGATTAGCTGAAAACGGTTTGATTAAAAAATCTCAAAATGGTCAAATAAATAAAAACATAGGCCTCATCCGTCGCTTTCCATCAGGTGAGATCGTTGCCAAGAGCAGGCCAGTCAGAAGTTAAAAAGTTATTGCCAATTAATATGGTACTTTTCCAAGACTCTCTGTAACCTTCTTGCAGCAAAAATATAACCAATCACAAAAAACACGTGATCCACCAAAATTTTAATCGTAATCTCTCATCTCAATATTGATTCCAAAAGGTATAAGCCAGAGAGAGAGCACAAACATAAACTTCCGCCTCATTAAGGGGTCACTATTTACTCTCACTGTTAACTGAGACCGGCGTGAAAAACACATGTCACAAAATAATAAAGCAATGCGTACACAGAGTGTCCAAACAATCCAGTGGTCGTAGCGGCGGAGCGAACCGCACAGGCGCGTCATCGCTCCCGGCAGTGGTGGTCGGAGCGCGGGCGCAGACAGCGGGCCGGAGCACACCCCATACTGGCAGGCGCAGGCGCACCACTGCCCGCACCACGCGCGCGCACGGTAGCGCTCCCGCTGTTTACAAAATAAAGCCTCTATTTAGAGCGAGGGCGAAGGGCCAGCGCTCGCCGCTGCCCCGCCCGACCGAGTAGGCGAGCGGGCGGCTCGTTTGTGCGGCAGGGGCAGCGGGACCGGCTCCGGCGGCGAGATCAAACGCGCCGCAGATCAAAGGAGCCGCCGCGCGATCGGCATCCGTCATTATTATTATGCAAGCATTACGAGGCGCGCGTGACTCAGGCGAGAGGGCCACGCGAGCTGCGCGGGCGCCGCGCCCCCCGCAGGCCCTGCGCACCCTCCACCTGTCAACGGCATCGACACCGAACAAAACGACCGCCCTCCGGCCTGCGCCCGCGCCGCGCACACCGCCTCCTCCTTCACAGATTAGCCATATTATGTTCTTTTTAGGCATAATTTTACACCTTATTAAATTTTACAAGTTTTGCGAAACAGACGGACTCAAAGCTAACTAACGACGATAATACCGACAATATTTATTGAAATATTTAAGTAAATTACGACTAAGAAATGAGCTTACATCAGGTCAACTCACCAATGGGATCCTCAGAGCTTTCATCATCAAAGAACGAAGAAGGAGAACCTATTGATACTGGATGCTCTGAGGTCGGACATACAGGAAGAGCTGCCATGGATGCCATGGATCATGCTGTTTTAAAACATATCATATGGCCCACCTTTACCAATGAAAACATTGGTAAAGATGGGCCTGCGACTCGGACGAGTTCGAAGAAATGACAGTAGATGCTGTATAATATTGCCTTGGAAACCAGCAGAACCAAAACCGAATATACCAGAAAATACATTATAGGATTTCGGTGGTCTTTTCGCTTTAGAATCCATAGCGCTAAATGACGCGCTTTCTTGTGGTCTACTGAAATGGCATAAGGTCACGGGAACCATCGTGGACTCCGAATGAGGAATTCTGGGAATCTATGAAACATTTCTAGAGCAAACGAGAGCAAGTGATGTATTCTCTTGAATAGATCAGGAAAAGGTAAATAAAAATACAATATGTAAGGGTCTAAAAGTGACGCCAGAGATCAAGAACTGAATTATATTTAGGATGCAGAAAAAATGTGTCAGAGCAATGTGTAATATAAAAACAATGGATAGCTGTAGACCCTATTTTAAGTCTTTAAAAATACTGACCCTTCCAGCATTATAAATTTTGGAAACTGCGTTGTTTGTGAAAAGAAACACACAATTATTTGAAAAAATTACTTTACGTGCCCAATATGTAAATAAACTATGTCATCAAAAATGTAAGACCGCATTGATGCGAAAAAGTTTTTTTGGTATGGCACCTAAAGTGTTTAATGAAATTCCTGATGACATAAAAAACATGACATTATACATACTTACTATAAGTTTAAAAAAGCTCTTACTAAATTATTAATTGACAAATGTTATGAATTTATGATACTGTAGACGAATTTTTGGCCAACGACCAATTATTACAATAATGCATTTGATGTTTTTTTTTTCTCTTTTCTGTTCATGTACTTAATTAATTTAAAATATTATTTTTTCTAAGCCGCATAATGTAATGACACCTAATATGTCACTTATAAATTTGTTTGTCTTAATAATATGACAAAACATAGCGCACCTATTTATGTAAACACCTGTTACACAAATAAACTGATTGATTGATTGACTGGTATGATAGGGTTTGTTGTTGTACGCGAAATGGCATGCGAAGGAATGTCTGAATGACGGACATGTGGTGAAGAAAGTTTTGAGAGTGAAGTTGGATGTGGCTACGGCTAGAGTAGAGAAAGACGAACGAAACGGTGGATGGATTGTGTTAAAGATGATTAGACCTGAAAAGGTGGGAAACAGTGATAGGTATGATGATTGATATATGGAACTAGAATAATAAAACAACCCCTAATAAATTAGGATAAGGGGTTACAATGTAGTAGTTTTTGCCGATGACACAAGCGCTATTATAGCTAGCGACAATATGGAAAATTTTGAAAAGAAGATTAATTCTATCCTATGTGCTCTTGAGAAATGGTTCACTATGAATTATCTAAAACTAAATCTAAAAAAGACGCAATGTTTATTATTTAAATCGACCGTGAAGAACAACGATACTGTCAAAGTCCATTTATTAGGGAATAAAGTGGATATTGTAGACAATGTAAAATTTTTAGGGTTACAAATAGATGAAGTTTTAAATTGGAAAAAAGAATTGGAAGTGGTCACTAACACTATGAGTAGTGCTTGCTATGCTCTCAGGAGTCTTAGAGATGAATTAACCATTCCGAGGTGAGAACTTTATGCTAACAGTTCTGTTCAGTTCTGTTCTTGAGAAGTTCTGGGGCAACAGCTACCAATACAATATTAATGCTGCTTTTGTTATAAGTACATATAATATACAGACAAGAGCCTTGAAAACTATGCTTTGCATTAAACAAACGGAGTCTTGTAGAGATCATTTTAAGAAACTGCACATTCTCACAGTACCATGTCTCTATATTCTGGTCCTGCCTTGTCATTTTACTAAAAATATCCATAAGTTTGAGACAGAAGAACAACGCGAAGAAAGGATCTACCTAATTTTATACAGCCTAAGCCAGCCATAAATACACACGACACACGACACGACATTAATGTCGTTAAACATGCCTCAAGAGTGCAATCAGTAAATATGTACAATAAATTGCCTGTACAATTTAAAAACTCTATGAATCCAAACGCATTCAAGAGAAAATTTTAAGTCATTGTTATTGAAGAAATGTTATTACAGCATAGAAGAGTTTCTCAAAGATAAAAGTAGTTCAAACTAATATGTGATTATATTTTAATGGCTTTAAATGATATAAGTGTGTACATACATTCTATCATGACATTGCATCATAATGAATTTTTTTGACATAAATTTCTTTTAATTGAATTTATATTAAATTTTGAACTAATATTAAGTTAAATTATTATAATTAATATTAAGACTAATAATGTTGTGACCAATGTGGAATGTAATTTTTTATTTCTCTCTATTCTGGCTTTACGATGATTACTTAATTTTGTGTTACATTTATTGTCATTGTTAAAACCACTGCTCGACACAAATGTAAATTTGTTGATGAATAAATAAATAAATTTAATAGAACGGCGAGATAAGCGATTCAATAATACATAATATCGGTGAGTTACTTGGATGCTACTCTCTAACTCTGTCAACAAAGATACGGGTCCGGAAGTAGTAGAAGAAGTTCGCAGTGAACCGAACACCCGCTTAATTATCTTTTTCGAACGGGTAAAAACACATTTTGAGTAGGGTCAACTGTTAAATCTTGGTGTCATTAATTCTTAGGTCAGCACCCTAATTGCGTAACAGACTATCAATCTCAATCTGAATCATTTTGAAGGATATTTCTAATCCATTGCTTCATATGTTCGAAAAATGTGTCTACTCAACAGCATAAATAACGCAATGAATGTTGTTGAACTGTCAAAATGAATCCCATTGCTACTGATAGTGTGTTACGCAATTACCCCGCGGGCCCCAACATATGATATGCCCGTAGGTGATACGGAATAGAAATCACCCGTAACTTATGCCGAAACTACGGATTACTTGCTTAGGCAGTAGACATCCTGTAGCAAAAAAAAAAAAAAATAATGAATTGCTAATAAACGACGTTCCTTGTCAAAAAACAAAGCACAAGACTTCATTGAGACCTGTGCAGAACTCCAAGTTACCTAACAAAGCACCGCTGGAGCTGGAAAGTCACCCCATTAGAGCCACTATCATCGGCTAACTGCGGATTTAGCACAAACAAAACAAAACAGAGGCCATAGTTTGCAGATCAAACTATACAAATATCCATATATAAAGCTACGCTTCATTGACGTCAAACAAATGTTGTTATTGCTAAGATTGCCTATTTGGAGAAGGTACAAAAAGCGGTAGACTATAATACTAGATTTGATAAATAGAACTTTTACACCCTCTTCATATAAACCAGCAGAATTGCGTAACACACTATCAATCATCCTCAGAATCTGAAGGATATCACTATCAATTGCTTCATATGTTCGAATAATGTGCTCAACAACGTAAATAATACAATGAATATTGTTGAACTGTCAAAATGAAAGCCATTGCTACTGTTACTGTACACAATTACCCCGCTTTTATCCATGTCAGCTAGAAATAAGTTTTTGGTCCTCTCTCCCAGTCTGCACCGTACAATCTTTAATTTCTTGTCAAAAATGTATCTTTACATAATCTAAGAGCTAAATTCTCCTTACCAATTTTGTAATTTAACATTATATTCAAACCACCTTATTAACGATTATTACTAACTTTCGTTTAATGCAGCTTAAAGAGTTTTTCGTAGAGTGACAATGATTTAGAAATCCCTTAAATTTTTACGATCACTTTTTAACAAGGTGTCGTAAAATAATTTCTTATAACGTAAAGAACCGAGTTTTCAAGTCAATAAAGATTTTATCGTATGATTTGACATATGTATGGGCTGCAGGTGTTATTTCAAAGCAAATTGTCCGAAGTGTATAAAACTGGACGTAGACACCGAGTTAAGTAGAATATAATTGGCGGGCGGCATGGCAGACGTTCAAAGCGTGTACCTGCCTGTAAAAATGCCATCATAAAGCCAAGCCGCCACAATGAGCCATTTGACAGTTGGTACCCACCTTTATGATGCCGACTCTGATATACGAGCCGAACCCATTTAAGCTTATTTTATCGACTCCCAATACAACAATCTATCTATCCCGGATAGTAAATCGGGCATCTAAAGAATTACGCGCTACCGCTCACAGCAGGGCGGAAAGAATAAACCATTTAGTTAGACCATTCAAAATCTTTATAGCTTATTATTCAATCCCATTAAAGACTTAGTGGGACGGCCTCTTTATAAGAGCTTTTAATATAAAAGACCATTATACAGCCCATTTTCCATAACAATGAACATAATATTTTTTCGTACCGCGTTCTCTTTATATTGCTTATTATTTAATCATTATAAGCATTAAGCAATAAAAGATGTTTTAAAAATCGTTATAAAAATGCGGTATATAAAGCTTCTCTATCTACTCTTCATTAATATTATTTATAACTCATTGCAGAAACTGGAGTTGTCTAGTTATCTGCTTTTGTTATGCAAAACTACCTTAATAAAAATATTTAAGTAGGTACCTATATTAAGAATTACAGGCGATGCAGTTTTAGATACCACTATTTCACTATTGTTCTGTGATCAGCATCTAGGTGTTAAAAACCCCAGCCATTTACCATATCTATATGGAGCAAATAGCTGAAAGATTCGATGAAAACACAAATAGCTGGACATAGATAATTATCCTCGCCATACAATTCTTTTTTACAAGAAAATGCGACGCGATAACTACAGAGCTATGACGTTGCGTGTCAAGCCACGCATTAACTCGGAGGGAACTAGCAGGTAATAACAAAGAAAACCAAATCAATTAATCAATACAATAAGGAAGAAGGGAAAATGAAAGACCTCTGAGTTATAATTGCACCCGTTCAGGTTACAATTTGCAATATTAGTTAGATACATATACATTACGAGTATTTCACGCGTAGGTAGATTTTCTCTTTAGAACGAGAAATGCAAATCTCCTAACGATGCTAATAATATGAAGTTGTAGAACGCCGGTCAACAGCTCTCCAGCACAAGGACACAACTATTACAGCTGCATCATAACGGAAAAGTACAAAGATAAATGAAAATATTATTCTAGTGTTTTTCCGAGGCACTTGAATCTACTTTGAATAAACAAACTGCTGTTGGTCATGCAACAAACGCAAGTAAGCTCCATGATAATGAAGATACTTTGTAAACTGACTGCTCATTTTATTTTTGTAGGAGTTACCCAGGTAATATTCTTAGTGTCTATATTCGCAAGGAGTCGATTACCTGATATAACCGTCGTTAACCAATACGAGTAGCATTTTGCAATGACCGTATGTAAGGCAGGAAAAAATTTAATCAGAGGATGAAAAATCGTCTAGTTAGATTTAGCTATAATATTCGTAGAGCCTCACTTTTAACCTGAATGTGAATTCAAAATTCAAATTCAAATTCAAAATATTTATTTGCCAGAAAATACATTTTTCAACAAGGGAAGATCTTAAAGCCTTAATTAGCTGTCTAATCCACATAACTCCATTCTCTTATCCATTATTATTCTGTTTAGGTAGATATAATAATGGATAAGTTGACGACAACTACAATCAACTTGATTAACTATCATATTCATTACGACAAAGAAAGAGACTTAGGTAGGTACTCTTAAATAGGGATCAGTCGACTAACTTCAACAAAAGTGAAGATAAGTAAGAATATATTAACCACAAAGATGTGTACTTTCTACTCAATCTTGCCGCTCCGAAGTGGCGGATGATGATAAAACTTTGTTTCGTGAGAGGACACGAGCTAACTGCTTTGTATTCCGACTAACTACACGAAGATAGTGAGTTCATTTCCCGCTGAACTGAAAACTAAGAAGAATAACTTAAGTGTTTCAGCTACATATAGTTCTTTATAGTATGGTCTACAATCCACATGGATTATTACATTACAGAGTGCCATCCACGAAGACGCGCCCCTTCGTTCGCGCTTCTTCCTTAGCGCTAGTGGTTATTGACATTAATTATTTATTAGAAGGTAATTATTGTGTATCGACAAAACTAAAACACTAGCGGAATTTTGCACACTTGTACTGTAAGCGATTAGGAAGAAGAGTTGGGCACGTCTTCGGGGATGGCACTATCTGTAACTGTTTATATGTAGGTTCAAGCGTAAAGACAGCCGAAGAGATATTTGATAAAACATCAAACAGTCTTCTTCTCTAGCGAGCTCACAAGGCGACAACCGGGGAAAAAAAGCTGTCGTCAAGGTGGTGGATCACGCACACTGTACTTAGAAAAGCGTTTTCCCTTTGGGAAAATTGTAGGCTACAGAAAAAAGGTAAGAAAGATAGAAAAGGCACATCAACCGATTTTTTTCGGTGACAGTAAGCGGATTGCATATTGACACCACGACACAGCACTACCCATGATCTTATCTACTCGGAGTGCCTGTCTGCTCTGAGAAAGTGGGTCTAGGAACTAAGTTAAAACTGGGTACCTAATATATAAAACCAATATAATATATAATACTCTTGCTCTAAAACTAGCAATCAGTTTTAAAACAACTGTGATCTATGACTTAACACCAAATATATTTAGCATGTTATTTCTCTAAGCAAAAGGAGTGTTTATAAACTACCTAAATATTTTAGTCTGTATTTTAGGTTGTAACAGTAATTTGTTATTGTTTCTCTATCGTGAAAACATATTTCAAGGTATGTTTTGGCAAAATGTCGGGCTCTCGCAGGCGGTAAATTGCGCCACATTCATTTTATAACACAACAACATCAGTCACATTTAGTTCGTTTTAAGTTCCAGATTTAAACTCTTAGAAGTTTCCGATCCAAGTTATAAATAACCAAGTTTAGTGCATCTAACAGACTTTAGATAAATACACGAACTATACTAGTTATACGTAGATGATATGTGTAGTTTGCCTGCCTGTCATAGGTACAATCGGTACAAGTAGCATCAAGTAATAAACCGCTAGTCACCTCGCGAACGTAGTAATAATGGTAGACTTTTTACAGTAGCCACCGGTCGCTACCGGGGTTTGCACTGATGGAGGCAAAAAAACCGTGGTGCTCATTCTCGGTGACGCCAAAGATCGGTACACTTCCCGACGGAATCGCTCCGAGAATTATATTGCGATGTATTTCTTTTATCGCTGTGAAATCTTGAGTTTGATCCCCGGGTCGGATTGGAGCTGTTCAGTAAAAGACTTGCCGCCCATCACGTTAGGATAATCGTCGAGAGTGACCACAAAATAAATTACCTAGCTATAATCGTAGGTGAACTGTGTCAAAGGTCAACGGTTACATCTAAGTCTACGCCTCCGGGAATCTCGTTCCGGGATTACAGTCGTGACAGACATATTGCTGTAATATAGTTTTTAACTGCTTTTGTGAGAAGTTTTTTCCTGTTTTTACAAAACCACCGATATTGGGTTCAGGAATCGTGACAGTTTTTATGATTTTGTTCTCATTTTAGATTATAATAGAACCGTTTTAATAGAAAATAATATGTATATTCACCTATAGTACATATTATTAATCAACGATTCATAGTAAAACCGAATGAGGAGTCATAAAACGGATTTAATCCTATTACTGCCTAATGCGACAACGCGTTATGTGTTATGGAAGATAATAATGTTTATGTTAAAAACATCGACAAACCGAAATAATATTAACTGTAAACTATTAACTAATGACCTAAACTGCAATTATAAGTTAATTGTATTTGTTTAGCCTCCATAATTTTAGCCTTAGCTACTTATTAATAGAATAGACAGAGCTCAAGAAAGTACTTAAACTTATTAAAACGATCTGTTACAAATCTAGTTTTTATAATGCTAGAACATTATAAGAACTAGATTTTTATAATACTAACTTAGACATCTTGATACGATTAGGTATTCGTATCAAGTTGCCAAAACTTCTTCGTAAAGAAAAGGTCTCCTATTTTAAACTTTGGAGACTTGCTGGCATTGATATCGAAAGCTAATTTAGGGTTAGAAATTGGACTCAAACCAGTACATGCGGTAAGAGGCTCCACAAGTCGCGATTCAAACGAGGCGCATGCTCAACTACCTTCATTAAGTATATTCCTCGTCATTATTGAACTTGAATCTCCTTCATAAACCGTCATAATGGTCGGCCTGGCGGCTGATTACACAGTTATGATTACCTATCTTCCTTGCTGTAGGTAATTATCAGGACCTTCATAGAGCCTTGACAAATTGACGATCGCAGTATGATTTTTGTTATGTTATTGATACGTAGGTCATTTCATTATTTCAGTATAGTTCTAAAAACTCTACCAAAATCGGCAACATCATCTGCCTAGCCTTTTCCCAACTATGTTGGGATCGGCTTCCAGTCTAACTGAATGCAGCTGTATCCAGTATTTTACATGGAGCGACTGACTATCTGACCTCCACAACCCAGTGACAGGGTAATACGATACCCCTTGATAAGATTGAAAATGACACGTTTACAGATTTAAATAACGACGGTAAAGTATTCTGATGGTCTTGCGGTAATGGATTGGTACCTATATCATAAAGGTAGGTGTGTACAATACATATATCACTTATCTGGTGTCTAGTAGATTGACAAGCATTAAAAGCTCTACCAACAATCGGTTTTATTTCGAAACTAGTTTTGAAATCAGTCTTTTGTAGAGCTCAATCTACGCTGCGAACATCCACAACCTATTTGAAGGAATCGCTTCAAAACTACTAAACGGTTTAATTGAAATTACCCCTTTCATGAGCCAATCCAAAACTTATGGACGAGGAAGTACCTAATTACAAGTTATCGACATCAACAGATTAATATGGTGCTTCGAGCAGAATATAAACAATAGCATCACTTTTGTTTATGATATTCCCCACATGAATAAGCATTGTAAGCGAAGTACGAATGGGCGAGTAGAGCAGTAGCGGAGCGCGACTCCCCGTGGCCCACAGCCTCCGAATCACAATAAATCTGAACCGATAAGTAGTCGAGCGGATTGTCGGCGCGGCGCGATCAAAGCGAGGGGAGGAACTTGAAAGGCGCCGCCGTCCGCCGAGATGTTTCATTCGAGACCGCGTGTCCACCGCCGCCCGTCACGACCGATTGGCCCTTTGTTATGTGACATTTTAATTAATTTGATTTTAATTTTGAATGACACGTTTACAGATTTAAATGATGAAGGTAAAGTATTCTGATGGTCTTGTGGTAATGGACTGGTACTTATATCGTATAGGTAGGTTATTCGATACATATAACATTTATCTGGTGTCTGGTAGATTGACAAGCATTAAATTGCTACTTAATCATTTTGATACTAATTTATCCGTATCCGTAGGTTCATGCCAGGTTATTTACACCAATGCCATGGTTAAACCTTGCAGGTAAAAGATGAAGAAGTCAAAAACCGGGCAGAGATACTTACATCAATCAATACTAAATAAATGTTTCTTCGCTGAAAGCCAAGCACAAAGGTAGATCTACGGAGAAAGACCATTTGACATGGAAAAAAAACATTGAGGACACGGAAACTAAATTAAAGCCAACTAAATGAGAAAGACAAAATAATAGAGGTACATGAATACTAAATATGAATTGTATCTTCTCTCAAAGCCAAGAACAACGGAAGACCTACGTAAAACCAATTGACAGTAAACAAAACCTTTATTGGGAAATGTTACGAAAATTAAATTAATCAAATTACCGTACCGTATGTTCCCATGGACTCCAGTGAAATAGTACACAGCGATTGTAGCAGTTATTACTTTATATGCATGAAGCAATAACACCGTACCTTTGAGAGCAGCATCTACTGGCGTCTTGTGTAATTAATTTGCCATAAACAACTCGCATTAGCTATACATTCCTGCTTTGCTTTATCATACTTACGAGTTTAGTGCTTCGTTCACGTTTACACAACACTTTTTAGTAGATATTACAAGGCAATTACGGGACTCCGTGCTATCTACTTGGAAAATGAACTGTAGGTTTATGTATACAGGTTGGCAGGAACATCGAAGCACAACCTTGCACCATGGATTCAATACATGATTCTGGAGACCCCCTGCGTACTTATGTACTCCATGGTAACAGGTTGTGCTTCAATGTCCCTGCCACCCTGTGTATTATTTTTCTACTTTATGCTTTGGTGGGGTATAAAATTAAAAAGTATGTATTACATTTTTAAACAATTTTATTTGCAAATAAATATAAACAGACATACAGGAATAGTTCTTTATCTTACGCCTCAAATATACCTCAGCAAAAATAAAAATAAACAAATATCTCAACTCAATCATTTGAAACGAAATAGGTTGCAGTATTGCATACTCCTGATCAAAATATAGGTACAATTTAAGATGAATAAATATAGACTCAATTAAAAAATAAGGCACTTCTCTTTATCACAGAATACAACATCTACAAAATTTCTACACATCTCTATACGTGTATACAATATTATTCAACAGTATAAAAAGTACCTATACAAAGTTTAGATGTACTTGATTCACTACTTTATAAACAAAGGAAAATCACTCGTATGTACTTAATGCACAACAACCATTAGTCTATTCGTAGATATCTTCCTATGTAACATTCCATTTATCTATAAAATAGTTATTTTCAAATGTACATGTAGTGTTTCGCAGACTGTTCGGTCATTGTGCACAAAGTAGAACGAATTAATTAAGAGATTCTGAATAGTTATATGGCCAACTAATTAGAATCTTACGTAATTAAGTGCCAAACCTCAACATTATTACACATGTCCTAAGTTTTAATTAAATTATGCATTCGAAATAATTTTATACAATCTGTAGAAACAATAAATTACTGTTCACGTATAAAAAACTAAGATACCATTATGATGTTGATGAGATGAGATCTAAATAATGGTAGAATGTCTACCACTAGGAAAATGTATGATAATGATAATTTATTGTCCCTACGTGGTGCCGTAGACCCTCGAGATTCCAATTCCGTGACTCACGAACATTAGGGGCTACATACACGAGCTATTAAACTGTCACGATTCTGTCTCACACAATTTCATAGGTACTTAAGTTTGATTTGGATTTTGATGTGATTTTATTTTTTTATTTGTAAACTAGGCTTTACAGAACAATATATTTTTCTTCATAATAAAAAATACCTAGCACCAACATTTAAAATCAATTTATTGCTTTTACCTACATTTTAAGCAGTCAACACACGTGATTACGTGAACTCAATAACAATCTCAAAATTCAAACGTGGTTTTAACTGCAATGCATTTTTCTATATTACAACGCGTTCCGTTTTTACAACATAATGTAAATACATACACCTATATGTTATAAAAAATATTTTCTATATACATGGTGTACTTTAGATTGTCTACTATAAATTGACGTAAAAGTTTAAAACACGTTAACTTCGGAAAAAAAAAATGTGGAAAAGGTCAACTTATATTGGACAATCCTTAATAGCTCCCATACACGAAATCTTATTACTACGGCTATCAAATAGAGCGACCAACGTTTAAGCACTCTTATAAGTATTAAAACTGACACTTATCAATGCTTTCAATAGCTATAATACTACATTTACCATACATACATACACATACGAGTACATACGTTCTAAAATAATATATAATGGCAGGTTTGACCATAGGCACTCATCACATCGTTACAGATTTGCCGCAAAAATAAGACTATTACGCTAACATTCGAAATACTCATCTGTGGAACCACACAGTACAATTTTTTCCTTAGTTTTATGAACAAAAACAGAAATATTTCAAACTAATTTTATTAGACTTTAAATATTACTTAAGTTATTGCTCTGATCTCTCCCTTAATTCTGAAAAACTATTGAATTTAATCTGTTGTCAAGTACAAGGAATATTTGGCGCGTGGCCGAAATCGGACCTAACGCCGCCATCTTGTTTTTTCAATACATTTCACAAACAACGTTTACCAACAGCGCCCCCCTGTCAACGTCATTCGAGTGCCAAAAGATTATTGTTGTAATATTGGCCGATATTATTTTGGTCACATGCCATCATGACTTTGACAGCGTATTATTTAATTTATGTGTAAATTAGCCTTTCAGAAATCGGTTTATTACAAGAGCTACATACCACAGCCTAGAGCTTATATTGTGCGTTATAAAAGCAAGCAATTTATATACAGTCTAAGAATATTACTGAGATGTATATAGCAAGCATCATTCACATACTTAACTGTTGGAACCTCACCTACTGATATATCAAGACTGCCACGTTTTGCATAAATATCGATGATTTCATACATTTTGCAATGTGTATACAATATGCAGAATTATGCTAACAGCCGTTAGTTGAATCATGATCTAAATAAACTAAGTAGGTAATGTAATGATTTGATACATCGCAATAAACAAAACTAGTCTGTTACTTGCTAATTCATTTAAATACTACCTTCAACTCATATTTTGAGTACAATATTGCATTACAGATCAGTTCAGTTGGACAAAATTGGTAGCCAGACCGCCTGCTATTTACAGCTCAGATAGTTGTATCCTTTATTTAATCCTAAGTATTAGGAAGCAGTATTTATTCTCAACCGAGTGAGAAGAACTGTTTTGTGCCAGGGAACTTGGCTCTCTGTTTCTTGATGAAGTCTCGTGCTTGTCTGTCACCTTGTCGAGTTTCTAGCGCTTTGATAGCTTCACCGTCTGTAACAAACGATAACATCGTTAAAATATATGCCTTTTTTAATTAGTACATAGTGACGTTCTGAATACATTTCGTACCTACATAGGATGTTATGTACTAATGTTAATGTCATTTGGATAAAAACGACGGGTCGTGATCTCATTTAAAATTGTGGCATCACTAATAGCGACACCTACAGAGCTAAATAAGTACTACGCAATCAAACCGCAAACGACAAGTTGTAGATGTCGCCACTGTTCCATTGACGTCATAATATAATGTGTGTATGTATTTAAAGTAATACTGACCTATACTAGTGGGTCTGGAGAGCGGTAACAACTGCTGCGGGAGGCTGGAGATAGGCGCGGGCGTGTCGGGCACCTCGCTGAAGTGTAAGTACGCCTCGCCCACGAACGTGTTGCTGACGCTGAACATGTCCTTGTCTTTTATTACTAGGTGTATCAACCCATCGGTTATGCGCCGCTGTTCTGGTGTTAGAGGGCTGAAAGATAAAGATAGTGGATGGTTATTTTATTGTAGGATTTAAATATTTACGTAACTGGGTCTAGGTACGTCTGAAACCGCCAACCCGTCCTCGGCAAGCGTGGTGATCAATGCTTGTGCTTTCTCTGTATGAGATAAGGCCTTTGGCCCTGCAGTGGAACAATTGGGCTTTTAAATAAAAATAAAAGCATATATGAACAGCATAGCCAGAGATCGGTCAAGACAGTGAGATTTGGAAGGAAAAAGGAGAGGCTTTTGCCCAGCAGTTGGATTCAATAAAAATGAACGAATGAAAAGAGATGTATTGGCGGCACGGTTGGGCAACCGCTTTCCGCACGGATTATTTTATACTTGGCACATAGATAGTTGTTTCCTGTCTAGGCCAGTCTGGGTATTTGCACTTGTTACATTTCTGTCTGCGAATGCAGCATTTTTTGTGTTTTTATATGTAACCTTGAAAACATTAAAAGCGACATAATTTATAAATTATATAATAGCACAAATTTATGAAAAAAAAGTTACTATTTTAAATTGAGGACATTACCCTGACACTGCAAGAAATAGCATTGACAGAAATAACAGAATATTTAAGAAACTTATTTAAAGAAATACAGTTCTGTGAAAATAAACAACACGGCACTCTGCCAAATAATGTGCATTATTTGGCCTACGGGATCTATACTCTATTTTGATCCGTGAACTTCTTCCAATATTAGCTGTATCGGTATTTATTACGTCAATGTCACTGCTACACTCTGATTAATAACACCTTGCTTGTCATCCCGAACATAATCAGCCTATAATGTTCCAACTGCTGGGACACTACATCTCTTGGAGAGAGTGCGGGTGAGGGTGCGGGTTGGTAGATGTCACATGTCTTCGAATTTTTGGTTCTAGGACATGCCCGTTTTCCTCACGATGTTTTCCTTCGCCGTTTTGAGAGCAGTGTGATGAATTATTTATATAAAGTAACGCGCCTGACTCTCTCGTAAGTCGCGGCCGTTACCACTGGGCCACCACTGAACAGAATACGCAGTCTCAATTGAAACAAAATGTTTGTAGCTTCATGAGAAACCGGGTCGCAGCATAATGCTGAGCGATAGCCGTTTTGCGTGGATGTGTTTTATGTTCTTTTTGCGTCATGTTTACTGCAAATAAACGTATTTTCTTTCTTTCTTTCTTTGAGAAATATCAACAAAATTGCAGTTAGCATGAGCTATTCGTTTCAAGAAGCTGAATAAAGATGAACAAATTTGTGGTGACCAAAATATCAACAATGAATCACGTCAGACACAAGGTTTACTGATTCGAAAATAAGCATTACAAACAAGTGGTAAATCTCGAATCTAATTTCATATCCAGCAGTTATTTTACACTATTGTTTGTCTACACACTTTCAGTCAACGATAACTCGGAGTTTGAAATTGTCACCTGATCATCTTCTGCCTAGCCTTTTCCCAACTATATTGGGGTCGGCTTCCAGTCTATCTACCCGAATGCACTTGAATGAATGAAACTGGGTTGTGGAGGTAAGATAGGCAGTCGCTTCATGTAAAATACTGGTTACTTTAAATGAAGCAACTGTCTATCTGACCTCCATAACCCAGTTACCGGGCACTACGATACCCCTTGGAATTCTCACCTATAAAATGAAAATATATCATGGCTAGGACTAATGGCATCCTTGGAAAAAAGTAGGTGTGAGGTGTCCACCCTGATATTATATTTTTCTGAGAGTCTAAACCTATGACGAAAATAACTGTATTTAGTAAGTACTTACATTAGGAACATTTCATCATACAGCGGGAACAGGTTCTTGTTATGTGTTTGTGTCTTTGGCTTCTGTACGTTGACGTACGAATCCTCTGGGAGTAAGGCCACCCGGACGTACGAATCGCATAGACCTGAAATTATTGTATGCGAATTGTAGATAATGCGGCCAGCAGTGTTCATAATCTCAGATAATTACATTCCATTGCCACTGGTGTAATGATTCAAGTTGATTTTTAACAAAATATTTAAGCTTAAAATAATAATATGTACAAGTATATAAAAAGGAGGGGAAATAATCAAAGGGCATCAAAAAATTCGTCTGCATCGCTATTAACAGGAAACGTGCCCAAAAGGCTGGCAGCATTGCCACGTTGTATGTTGCACAATGCTGATTCTTTGGCCAAAAAATAGGCCAGCCCTCCTGTCACGTGAAGAGTCGAGTTGATTTTTGAGTGACCATTTGGTAGAAAAAGATCCTTATAAGTTTTTGGTTGCAATACAATTTGAACTTTGTTAAGTGTGTACATCCAGTTTGTTGTTCTATAACTTGAATATTATCTCAAATTCCAGGCTCTAATATAGTTGCTGTTATAACTGTTTTTGTTTGGATTGGCTTGGCTACCCCATCATAATATACTTAATAGGTCTATTCTGTAAAATCTCACCGTGAAAACTTAGGTGTAGTGAGCTTGAAGTGAGCTGGCTGCTGTCATTTCTCCTGGTGGTAGGGATTGACACTTGACAGCTCACTTCACCTAAGTTTTCACGGTGAGATTACAGAATAGATCGGCTAATATTATACTTTTCCCAGTGCCGTGATCCACAAATGGGTCACTATCATGTATGCTATGCAGACATTGAAAAAGATTTAAAAACTTAATTTAAAAAAAAAAATGTTCTGTTGTTTGATGTCGATCAAATGATTCACTATTCTACTCTGAACCTTTTTACAGATCATTAGCAGCGACCCAAGATTGTAATTAATATAATACGACATTCACAACTTCAACTTTACAAACTAAAATCAAATACCATTTTAAATCCTTACCATTAGAATCAGTAGGCGTCAAATTTCTGGCATTCATAATCTCAATCTTCAAATGATCCTCAATGAACTGCGCTCTAACTGTCAACATCCCCATCTTAGGTTCCTGTATCGTCTGCTGTTCCTGCCACCTTTCTAGGTGGTACTGGTGTATCAGCTCCCTAGTCTCCATACCATGGAGCTTTAGTAAATACTCCACACGTTTTAACGTGTCCGATGAGTAGGTATCTTTGTTGTCTTGTCTGAACGACCGTATCATTATTTTGACACATTCGTGGAGATTCGAGAAGAATGATGGCGGTCGGCGTTTCTGTAATGTTTTGTTTTATTATTATTTTCTGTTCCAATATGTAGTCCATTGAACAGTGTAGTTTTTCTTGTATGTGTTATTTGGTAAACAAACATGATAGAAAGTCAAGAATTTCCGCATCAATCTTATAAAGTTGAGTCACGCCTTGATCTATGCAAGAAAAATGGGTACACACTGCGACATATCAAGCTATACATTTCTAGTTTTAACTGACCTCGCATTGTATAAGTTTTTCGTACAATGAGAAGTCAGCTTATACTGGAAATGTATAGCTTGATATGTCGTCGTGAGTACGTTATAATTGTTAAAACATCAAAAACTACTTCTAATTAATCATTTACGCACATATATTTTAATAAAATCTAAGCATCATTCTTTGTTTACCAAATAATACAATTACAGAAAAATACACCTTAAAGACAGTCCGTCACCACGATGCTAGTCGGTATTAAACGATACAAAGCGGTTATAATATTCAAACCATCACCATTCATGCATATGTAGGGGATGGGGCTTTATAAATGTTCGCATGATAGGTCAAAGACATGCTGATCATGCACCAATAATACCTATGAATACACCTCATTGCATCAAAGATATTGTAAAGCTAGAATTATAATTTTATTGCATCTCCTTATTTAATTCTCAATTCAGCTCATGAAGGCGACTGAAGAATACATAACTGGACAATGGCGCCGATTCCCTTGTTCACAAACTAAACTAAATTTAAATTCAGTGCATCTTTTTCTTACTATTTCATTAAGAAAAGGACAGAAGATAAATATTAGTTTAGTCTTATCAAATTAAGATACTCCATAGACAAGTTTAGCCATGATTAATAAATTGGCAACTAAAAATACGTCAATTTACGTCAGGCGCTGAATAATTTGAACGGTCTTAACTTATATATAAAGAAAAAGATGCACTGAACTTAAATTTAGTTTAGTTTGTGAACAAGGGAATCGGCGCCAATATCGCACATGCTACAATTTGGAAAGACGCAAGACGAAGATATAGGACTCGAACAACATTTGACGTTATCACATTTTTTGGAAATTAAGCTTTTATAAGCGTACAAACATATTTATACACGAGAACAACTTAAAACTCTAACATTTATATCGTCAATGACTTAATCATCAACTAGTGTAACATTCTAGTCACCATACACGAAACATTGAAGCCAAGTCCAAAAGTCATTTTACATACATTACGCATTTCGCACGTGCCGTCTATTTGTTTATAGTCCGCAATGTACACAGGGTCAAATTTAAATAGCTAGCGAAACTCCGCCGCCGTTACGGTCATCGTTATCTAAACATGATGATGAAAAAAAATGGATTTGATGAGTTTTTCTTTTGGAGTCAAAGCCCGCAGTTAGTTTATTTGCGTGAAATCTTAGATTAAAACTCAGTTCCTTTTTGTGTAAACTTCACAGACGTGATAGATAAACAAAAAAAACTGACATTCTCACTCCAAGTAACCACAGGTCACCTAAAAAAGTCATCAAATCTTTTTGTTTTTGTTTTATCGTGTTTAGATATCGGGACTTGTCGTGTTTTCGGAGTTTGGCTAACTAATTTAATTTACCCTGTAGTTAGCAGTCGGCAATGTATATAAAATTAGCGTAAACTCGGGATAAGAGCAACATAAGACAGGAACATAAACAAGGTGCTTGCTAGGACTATGGTTTACCGCTTCGAGGTTGGCGGCTGCCGATTTGCTCAAGCGGCGCGGGTCGATATAGCGAGTTATCTTTGCCCTTCGGTGCTATTGAAAACAACAACAAAAACCTGTTTTTATTTTTTAACTTTTCACATTCTTGTTACTTAATAATTGTTTTATGGACTAACCACACTTATTCAGCCCTGTTCAGCTTTTGTCCAGAGTAAACAACGATTTTGTATGGAATGCGTACGCATCCATATAGCTGAACAGAGTTTAGTTTAAAATATTTGCTTAAGAATTTTGTTAATTTAATATGTTTGTGTAATATTCGGTTTATAATTCCTTGTTTTATTAAACTATTTTCTTTGTTTATGTTTTGTGTAAAGTTTCTTTATTTATATTTTTCTAAAGATTTAAAACTGTTATTTACCAGTATTTTTACATATAGTATAGGCTAATATAAGCACACCCATTATGGGTGAGCAATATTTGTACGCCTTGCAAGGCAACACATAGTGACACAACATATTTATTTTTATTTTATACCATCATCACTACATTACACCTACCTATGTGTACAAATAAATAAATTTGAATTTTAACAGAGCTAAATGAGTGTGGTTAGTCCCTTAAATTGTATTTGAGGTATTTTTTTCGATATTGTCCGACTAGACTTGAACTCAAATGGTTGAGCCCGAAACTGGTCGGAGAATAACGAAACAAACCTCTAAATAAAACCGCAAACAATTATAAACAACCAAACTTTTAAACAATAGTTTTTCAGATAGGTACTTAATATTATAATGAATGCTCTCTATATCTCAGGCTTCGCGGTAATTTATTAGACGACGTTCGGCCTTCAAACGTCACCGCAAATAAAATTAATTAACCAGAAACAAACGACGATTAATTTTCATTCGTACGCCGTTGTTACTGATTTAATTCATTAGCTACAACTCTAAAAATAAAATCAAGCGTTTTTTTTTTCCTTTTGTGAAGCAAAATTTACTACTTTAAAATGTTCTCTTCCTTTCAAATACTTCAGTGAGTTCTAAAGTTTACTCAATCAAACAAAATTCTTGTGTAGTGCACAGTTCTAAAGAAAAATTGCAATAGCGTGTGATACAAATGCAACATTATTTACCCTGAACATAATATAGTTGGGGGACACTTTGTTTTTTCCAAAATATCTACGCCTAAACAAGCGAATACGGGTGGAGATTTTCTCTTTCTACAAACGGAAATTAATAATGGGTTAGTATTGTAAGAGAGTTATTTGTTTTTGTGTGAGTCCTGTGAAGAAACCTTATGTATGAGTTAAAATGACTGTTGTGTGTTTGTAAGTAAGTTAATTCAAGATGTCAAGTATTGAACTGTTAAGGGGGAAGCGGCAGGGTAGCAAATCAAATTCAAATGTTCTTACGTTTTTTGTTATTTGAAGGTCAGTGTCAGGTTGTGTTGAACAAAATATGATTCGCGACCGTAACAAGTATTTACAGAATTGAAATCATCAATACAACCCTCTAAATTCATAAAATCCTATTGGAAATATCAGTCAATATATTTTCTTCAACAAGCAACCTGACACTAGACCTGCAAATTGCAAAAAACGTAAAGATATTTGAATTTCTCGGGCTACCTGGCGCTTCCCCCTTAACTAATATTAGTAGAAGGTAAAATAGTATATTAAATAAGTAGGTATGGGTTACAGTCCTCAAAACTAGATATGAGCTTTGTTTAAGGAACGAGGACACTGAACTGAAAGTAGTTCAACCTGCGCAGACGCAACATCGCAGATCTATTGAAATCGTGCCAAACTCGTATTGAATGGCTGCCGTCTACGCATATTGGTAGCTCACATCTAGTTACAAAGACTATACAAAAACTACAGCTGATTAAAAAGTTAACGAGTGTTAAAACAATGCTATCATACAGCTGTTAGCTAAATGAGAATCAAATCTATAAAATAATCATACAAAAAGCAACTGACCTCTAAATTAGCCTGTATAAGTTCATATAACACTTCGCCAAGTTGTTCCCATACAATTTCAAGAGTTCTTGAGAAGTTTTCGTTGTTCAAGTGTTGGAATAAAGTGTCTAGATTGGCTTCTAGGTAGCGCATAACGCGGTCCATGCTTGAACAGTCTTGATGGAGGAGTTCTGCTCCCTCGATCAGGAAACGGGTGATGGATGGCATCATCTGGAAAAGTGACAGTCTTTTATAAATTTCCCTTCAGCAAATATATTTGATCGAATGCTGTATGCAAAGTTCATAAATTTTTTTGATCAATGAAACTTACCTTTTTAACCATAACTTCTAGGAGATCTACAATTTTATTTCTTACGGTATCTATTGCATTGGCGATAACGTTCTGTAGCGTTTCCTTACATCTGCAAATTAAAAAAGAACCTTAATGTTAATAACGTTTATTATGGAGTGTTTGTTTGTCTGAGAGCTTTCAAGCCTGCATCTGTCTTTTTTTAATAATCATAGAAAATACCAGACCAGTTTGATTTACTGATTGTGATCTATGAATTGTGTTTTTTGGAAGCAATCAAGCAAGAATCTTCAGCAAGAATAACGGCACGCTACGCCTGCCTAACTAGGGGGCGTCTCGGCCCCTAGATAAATGGACCGATGACCTTTAAAGGCATCTGAGACGACTAGATGCAGAAGGCGGAGAACTTTGTTGTGGCGGAACCTTGGAGAGGCCCATGTCCAGCAGTGGACTGGAATATAAACTAGGTTGATTGATTCTAATAAAACCCACCTCTGCGCCTCCATGGGCGACCTGGCCTCGCACATCTTCTGTATGATCTCGTCCATGCCGAGCTCTGTGACGAAGGGCGTGAGACTCTGGCGCACGTAGTCGATGTTGTTGATGGCGACGCACCACTCGATGGTCACTTCAAAGCGTTCTTCGAACACGTTGGACACGTGGCCCACGTTGTCCACGCGGCCGGCCATCTTGTCTGAGTAGAACACGCAGCAACGGCAGATGTCCTGAAGGTGAGAAGATTTTAATTAGGTTTTATGCAAGTATTTTTCGTCAAAATGTCTAGGATTGAGAATAATTTTACCAATTTTTTTGGAAACTGCTTACTTTGACATTCGTATTTACTTCACAGGTTTAATCAAATGGATTTAATTACATAAAAAGTAGTAATTATTGTCAGCCACCTACATACTTCCAACTTAAGAAAACTTTACATAATCAAACATGTAGGGTATACTTACATCAATAATCTTAGCCACAAACGTATAACAGCCCTCAACATCAGGCCACGCTAGCTGCTGCCAAAATATCTTGATCTGGTAGAATATAGCCAAGGTATCGACTCCGGAACTGCTGTACTTTACGTTCGTATCCACTGGGACCAAGTTGTCAAGGTCTACGGCCTTCTCTATGCGTGTGAGTGCTTTGTATGCAGCGATGTCTAACCATTGGGCCACTCCACCGAAGAACCATGAGTGGAATTTTGATATGGCGTATGATTGCCAGTCGGTCTCGTTCAGGCCTTGACCCAATCTGTAAGGAGAATGATGAGAGGTTTAGATAGTGTCAAAGGATAATGAAAATAACGTAAATAAAGAATTAAATAAATATTTTCAATTAAATACATGAATTTCTTGGCATACGAAATATACATACAATTATGCAACATAATTAACGCAAGTCCTCTTACACATCCCAATTTGAATATTGAGTGAAAAGCATGATACAATGATCAACACTTGTCTTTTTAAAAGCTAACAGCTAACTATTATTACTAAGAAAAGCATGTGGCCTCTAGCATTACTTTGTGAATTACATGTATAAAATTTAATCTAATTGTCTTGAAATAAGATTTAATTTTCTTTGGCTCAATCGGCGGTCAGTATGGCAACATACACAATTTTGAAAAAAAACTCATTTAAAAAGTTACTGAAATCGATTCAGTAGTCAATTATGAACAAACTACTTTCAGCTCTTGCGTTTATTCTCTTACACCTTGTATATAAATATAATCAAAACAACGTAACTAGAGATAATAATATAGTAAACTCTTCAGATATAAGAGTTTAGCAAATATTTCAAAAGTAACACATGTTTTCCAAGACATACTACATGCGTAACATACATAAGTATAATACTCATACAAATATGTATAATCACCAGTAATTTTCCTCGCAATTAAAAACAACAAAAAAAGGTAAACGCGACGTGCTTCGTATTTAAATATTTAATAAGATTACGTGACTATTAACACCATTGTATGAGTCGTTTACTTTATGTGACCATATGTTAAGGACACATAAATATTTGAGACAGATGACTGAAAAATAATGTGTCGAAAAATCGATTACCTACATTAATTGTGTTTACTTTGTTATGTTCCATAGACCAACAACACAAATGTGGTGTGTCATTGTGCGCTTTTATAATGTCTAACGTCACGATATTATATATATACGTGAACGTTATAAGGTTGTCGTGGACGGAAATTTAAAAGCGTCTTTATATATTTCCACATATTTTACTTCCCTGAGTAAAGACTCTCCCCCACAGGCGCGTTATTATCGGTCGGTAATATGGGATGCGTTATTACGATAATGCGCCCCGATTCTTTGTCATACACCTGCGTTTTTATCGTCCGGTAAAAACAGTAATTATTGTCAGCCTGCGTGTAACCTACACTAAAGCCCCCCAGACCGCACTACACGTTACTACGTTATTGTCGCGTGTGTGTGTTGGATAGCATGCGTCCTAATACAAAATGTTCTAAGAACTGATATCGGAATATCGCAGGACGGAGGAACGCAAGCGTCCAACTTGTGTCGTTATTATCGCAGCAATGTCTAACTTCGTGGCCGTCCTAATACAAAATATACTGAACATTGATATCGCTATAACGCATCCGATATTATCGAACGATAATAACGCGCCTGTGGGAGAGACTTTATCGTGATGCCGTGGACGTCCACGACAATATCGTTACGTTAGAAATTATAAAAACTCGCATTAACAATGTTCTATTATTATTTGGAGAGTGACTTTCAACTGTTTAGATGTAGGACATAGTTTACATGCTACGATTATAATCAGTAATAATAAAATATAGGTAAGTATCATGTGTTCATGTACAGACGCCAGCACATCAAGCTACTACAATCTGTCAAATTTCTTTAATAGATTTTCAACTTTACCGATAAAGCATTAAGGTTCAAGGTTGATTGGGAAAATTTTACAGTTTCGGGTAGCTTGACCTGCTGGCGTCTGTACATAGTAAGAAATGCTATCGCGTAAATTATATATGGAGTCCCACATACAATGAGAGCAGTATAAATTATCTTAAGAATTACTGTCTCATTCAACAAAGAGCTATAAAATAAGTTTTTATGTGAATCATTCAACAGAAAGAAAGGCATTGTAGCTTTGTGTATAGTTGCTTTAATACTTTACATATAAATGAGTAATGAAGTTACTTAGGGAAGTTATCTTGTCTTCTATATTTATGTTGATACGTTCATAAAGTTATGCCTTTTTTCCAATAGGGATAGGTAGAAAGTACAGATAGCACGTGCCACTATCATTTTAAATTCTATTTAAAGTCTTTAATTAATTTACTGACAGACAACGCTCAGCCTAAGCCGCTGGGTCTAGAAAGATGAAATTTTATGAAAGTTCCATATAAAGAAAGTGGGCACTAAGGAAGGATTTTTGAAATATCCGTCCCAAAAAGGGTTACAAGGGATGAAAGTTTGAATATTTTCGCAACAGGGAAACCCATCGGGCGGCCGCACGTCTTGTGTATATGTTACGGCTAATAGCCGCAGTGCGGCTACACCTAGTTTTAGCCGGCTACAACTAGGTGTAGCCGCACTTTGGCTATTAGCCGTAACATGTATATAAATATGTTGATACTCACGTCAAAAACCTTTGCAGAGTGAGGTACAGTTCAAACAGCGTGGTCCCCATAGACAGGGGTTCTGAACCCACGGACGAAGCCCCAAGACCCGTGTCTCCATTGATGCCTCCAGCCAGCGTGGTTGTAGACCCCTCACTGTACCGCAGCCTCTTCAAACTCTTACATACGTCGATTATCTCTGACTCCGCCAATGAGGCCAACTTGCTTTCGTACAACCCGTACAGTATCTTTGAATAGGGGAAGCTCATAACCCTGTAAAGAAAGAACGCTCGAATATTTGTCACATAAATACATAACATCAAGTATAGTACCACCCAAATTTTGCCAGTTATTTCGAAGTCTCATGTTATAAGGCTATGTACAGACGCCAGCAGGTCAAGCTACCCGAAACTGTCAAATTTTCCCAATCAACCTTGAACCTTAATGATTTAGCGATAAAGTTGAAAATCTATTAAAGAAATTTGACAGATTGTAGTAACTTGATGTGCTGGTGTCCGTACATGGCATATACTTGCTAGCTCGGTTAAATTTGGGCATAAATCCAAACTCAGTGCTGCTAAGAAAATCCTGGCCACAAAACTCAATAACTCTTTGCCCAGCCTGGGAATCGAACCCATACTCAGTAGTCCCGTAGACTCATTACTCTGTAAGGAATTAGCGAACGAATAAATATCATTTGCATTGCATTATAATCATAGCAACAAAGAAAATTGTGCTAAAAATAGGTATGACTCAAACATGAGTAAACGCTGTTATTGAAAATTGTATAATGAATATACTTACTCAACGAAAACTCTGTCGTAATACTCGACGGCTCGTTGCAGATCCGACCGGACCAACTGCACGGCTCTGATCAAATGCTGCAGTCTATTGTCCTCGGTTTCGTCCTTACACTCGTTGTTTTCCAGTATGTGGAGAAACCAGTCAGATGCTCCTTGTATCACTGCTTGTTCCAACACGATCTGAATGGTCAACTTCCCCATATCTTCCCTCAGCCATCCATACAAATTAACAGGGAATAAGTCTAAACTCTCCGGAGCATCCAAAACAGACAGCTTGTACAGAACCTTGAGGACTTCTCTGAGCGTCTTCATTACAGTTTTGTCGCCAGCAGTCTTTTTCCTTAGTTTCCTAATGTGACTGTAGCATGTTGGGAGGAGTTTCCTCGCACCATCCCAGAACAGCTTGACGTCCTCTTCATTTACTAGACCTAGAATGAAATAAGGGTAAACGTTAAAGTGGAAACGATACCCGTAGGTACTGGTATTTAAGACTTTGATACTGTAAACCCAGACCTACGAAATATCTGGCATAAAAACAATGATTAAAAAGCATACTGAGATCAAGGAATAGAATAGAATAGAATACTCTTTATTGTACACCATAAAAACCGATGAAGGAACCAAGGAACCAAGGAACACCGATGACCTGGTGACGGTCGCGGGAATCCGCTGGATGTGAAAACCACAGGACCGGTCTTCTGACCATGCTTACGGAAGGCTTTTATATCCAGCTGTATAATGATGATAAAGGTGAAAGAGCACTTACCCGACTGCAACGGCTTGGCGATTTTATCCAGCAAGGTGTTGAAGAGTGCGAAGCTGAGCGGGTGGTCGCTGGTGACGGCGCAGTACACGGCCCACTGCGCGAGCGTGTTGTCGTTGGCGGTGAGCCCCGACTGCGCCGCGTGCTGCGTCAGGATCGCTTCGGCGGCGGCGCTGAAGTTGCCGCACCACCAGTAAGGTGCCACCTGCGGACCAAGGATGGCAATGGTACACTACACCTGATACAGACTGATATGCAAAACTAATAGTCCTGAGCAGTCGTACAGATCTGGGAGAAGGAGATCAGCGGGAGAAATACAACTACTGCATATAAGTACTTATTTCTGCCACTAAGCAACGTTAATGTGTTCCGGTATGAAAAATGTTGGTAATTAAGGGTCAGACGACCCAGTGTGTCCCGCTTAGTAAACGACATCGCGGCAGGCCCAGGCGGAGATGGCAGGATGAGCTGAACTCCTTTCATAAAGATTGGTCCTTGGCTGCTCTGGACAGAGAGAGGTGGAAAGAGAGTAGGGAGGCCTTTGTCCAGCAGTGAGACATTAACGAGAAATCATAATAATTAAGGGTACTACACACATTTTTGGTTCGACATGAATATGCCTGAACAAGAGTGTAGCACGCCTAACAGATACTGTATGACAAATTTCCGCTTTTTTTTTTCGCTTTTGGGTTGGCTAAGTCACCATCTATTTACAGCTGCAATACTTTGGTATTGTACACCTACTATCAAGCGGAACACCTGCTTGTTTGCCATCGCATATTTAAAAAAGTTAGCTTGAGTACGAAACAAACAATGGCAACGGTAACACGACAGGCGAGTTGGTTCACGCCAGGACATGCTAAGAGATCGTAGGGCAACGGTGCTAATTAAGTATTCGACACGGTTGGTCACGAATGACCAAGTTCATTGTTATTTGTGTAATAGTTTGTTCTGTTAATAGTAATAAGCTATCACGTAAGGGGAAATCCTTGTCTACTCGTTCAAGAACAGATATAGGCCAGTACCTACCGGTTTGGTAACCCAAAGGACGTCACTGACGAAACGTAAATGTTACAACATATACTCATTTAATAATCATATTACTTGACCTTCTGGCCAAGAAAAAAATTGCAAATTAGTGTTTCGATAGCTTTATTATAATTGGACGTCACCATTTTGAGAAACCAGTTCTAGTTTCAACACTCACGCTTCATAGAGAAAAAGTGGGCTATGAAATCAAATGTACCTTTAGAAAAACCTTGTCTGACGTCGGATCTATAAAAAGCATAGTTATTTTCAAAGTAGTGAGAGAAGAAAACTTTATTGTAAATAAATTAATCAGCATTTCTGATCAATAGGATTTTTTAAAATTTATTTGCATGGTTAAAGGTTGTATCTATGCATCTGATACTTCAAAAGTCTGCGTTAGTCTGAACCAGACCATGACCTTAGCAGTTTGTTTATCCCGAGGAATAAACAGGGACATTTTTACGATCGGAAAATGTAACTGGTACACTCAAAAGTTAAGATTAGTATGTGGTTTATCCGTTAAACTTCCAACAGATAAATCTATTACGAACATAAAACGAAACATTCCTCCAACTCGAAACAGTTGACGTACGATCTAGTTCAATCGAATTCAAAAGTTCGCTCAGAGATCGTAAAGTGACGAAAGCTGCAATTTTACGATTGTTTTTCGTATCACTGTCAGTCAATAAAATGATGCAAAGACAAAAATAGCTTGAAGACCTCCAATTGTTTATACAGTTGATTAATGAGTCTACCTGCATCTCATCATAATACCTAGACATATTTCCATGAATATGAGACATCTGGTCCGAGAATTATGCAGTTTGCATAATGAGATCATTCACAATGAGACATCGATAAACTTCTTGTCGCTACAAAAATAGTTTGAATAACATACAATCTTTTATGGAGTTACCTCATAATAGCTACCACATGGTACGTTAGGTCAGTGCCTACCTATAGGAAGTCACCGTTTAGTATACATTCCTCGTATACGGCTGTATGGGTGACTACTACGACTATAATAATACTGGGTACACAATTACGCAGTAAACTGACCTTAGAGTTTTCGAGCTCGTGCAGGAGAATGATTCTGAGGAGGTGTCGGTGTTCCTGAGCAGCTACTTGCGAGTTCTTTTCCGAAGAGAAGTTTAGTCTCACTTTGACCACGCCTTGACGTCTTAGTTTACTTTTCTTGCTGAGACTGAACCACATTATCATACCTCCCGCGGGAATTGACTGAAATTAAACAACATTGTTAACATCTGAAGGGTTAAAATCAGTCTAAACTCTAACGGCCTTATTAAAAAACAAGGTTTATCTTTAGACCCGTAGGGTTTTTAGAAATAAGTTACGAATAAAGTAGTAGCAGTTTCTTACTTTAAGTGGTATATTAGAAGTGCCAATCAGTTCATTATCATGCTTCCCCGTAGAAGCAGTGATAGCTATCTCCTTCATAAGTTTCCGGAGTCCTTTCACCCCCTTCACTTCAAATATTTTCGTCATTTTCTCCTTGACCGTCTCCGCAGGATCGAAGTCCCTGAAAGGTACAAAATTGTTCTCATAAACTGCAGAAATTCTTACAACATAAACACGAAGTCAATGGTATTTGTTACTAGGGCATAAACATTCAATCACTGTGATTTTATGTCACCTGGGTAATTAAAATCAAGAATATGAACACGTTTCGTATAGTTGCGTGCTAAGTAACCCCGGTTAATAAAAATACTATTAAAACACAAGTAACGCGGTTCAGTGAAATCGCTAATCACAACCGTAAATGAAGTCAGAGGTGAACAACCCTCGGTTTAATTTCGGGTTTTTCTAGTTACTCGATTGTTTTCGTCACGCAGATTTAATTAATTTCATTCAACGAGCAAAGGATTTATAACAAGTGGTGTTGAACTTACCATACTTCCAGTACAAGGGAGTCTTCTTGAACGCTTCCTGGTATAGGTCTAAAAAAAATAAACATTTGTTTAATTACTCGTTTATTTACAAGCAACAAACAAATACAGTTTGAACGGTATTTCGTGTGAAATGTATGCCAAGGAACAAGGCCCCACGGATATTCGCAGTTGCACTAACTGTGTCGTAAATTTTTATAGCAACATTCTACTCTACTACATGTTACTATGATGTGTGGAACATTTCTCTGTCTACGTCACTAGGTTTATTTAAAACAGTTACTAGGTCATGTCATGTGCACCGGAATATTTGAGTATCAATCAGAATAAAGCAATAACTTTATGGTCTGATTTTTCAACCGTTAATTTTTATTCGTGGATAAAAATTGACGTCTGACAGATTTTGTATAGAAGAACTGTCAAAAATTCAAAATTATTCCTCGAATAAAATTATTGGGCGTTGGAAAAATCAGCCCTTAATTACACTAATTTATCAAAATCGTAATTTAATTTTTTTTCGTGTCTTTTAGCACTAAGTTATCTAAAAAAGTATTTTATAAGCTATTAAATTGCATATTTGTTCCACACATGACTTCATCGACGAACGCCCGAGTTTCTCAGTCTTTATCTGTGTACATAACACTTATTAACATTTCTCGGAAACACTGCATTCACTGTTAGCATAAGATAACGGTAAGATGCCTCATCTTCTAAATTTTATTTTGTTCATTTGATGATTTAATCTACTTGTATCTTTATGACTATAACTACCTCAATTAGGTACATTCTTACATAATTTTTCAAAAATAATTAGACAATAACATAATTAAGTATACTTACAAAGAAAAATGTTCCTCCCATAACGGGTTGAGGGTACCAGACTTGACTGAAGTGTTGTACCTATGCGTCGGGTTGGACATCAGGTATATCGTGACGAAGGGATCACTCAGACCATTCGGGTCTTTAGGTACCAAGTCTTTGGCTTCAACCACTTCAACATTCAGCATCAGTTCTGGTGGTTCCTTCGCTTCAGCTTGTGTGAGCAGCTGTGTGTGCTTGTCATTAGCTATTTTGAAAGCTTCTTGTATGTAGGACAGCATCGCGAGCTGTCCCACCTCGCACCCTACGTCACATCCCCCGACATTGTGTAATATCTCGTAAAGTACTTCCAGATAAAGTTCATCGACCTGGAAATTACCATTTATTTAGAATAGGTATACCTACCTAACATGATGTTATGTGCAGTCCTGACCTGCACGATAATTAAACGTTATAAATAGATATGTTTGGATGGATAATAATTGGAGCAATTTACATAAAACAATAACAACTGTATTAACAATCTTATGCAACAAATTATTCTATTAACTTTTTTTGTGAGCTCTAACACATTGTCCTCAGATGTTATATAATCCTTAGGATTCTCAACCTATTGTCCGATAATTTCTACTCTTATTTAATACCTACCTATTTATTGCGAACTAACCGACATGCAGGATACAAAAACAAGTTATTAGCGCCATCTCCGTCACAATTTTATTCTGGTATTAATTTATAAATTGTTGTTGTAAAGCCGAATAACTACTACCTACTCAAACACAACATTGATTTTGAACTAGTTTCATATTGCCTACGCAAATTATTGATCAAACAGTAGAAACAGATGTTAGAATTATACTTTTTTGAGCTATCTTTTCCGTATTATTTTACTTGGGACGGAATCATTATTTGTATTGAGCATTATATATTTGTATACCGAAACATTAAAAAAATTGCTTAGACACCTTTGTCAAATCAAACGCAGCCGCTTTGGCGTGTACAGTTACGGATTGCAAAAACAATACCATCACTATTTATTCAGAGTTGCTAAATTATCACAAAATATTGAAAACGTTGCACTGATTGATTTTTAATTAATCGTTATAAAATGTAACACACCGCTTTCACCCAAGACAACTAGTACTCGTACCAACAGCACGTGAGTTATTTTATATTCAGTATCCAGAGATAAAGCTCCCGATAATATCCCACTTAATTTTAACATTTCTACGGTATCACCACCACCCACTTAAGATAAGAACCCATATTCACTCATTTGATTGACTAGAATCTGCTTAAGAAACCACTTCGAAACGTGACAACAATGATGCTCACAGATACTTAAAGTGGTTGTCTCACTGTGTACTCATCTAAAGCTTTAAGTGTAGGTAGCACGGTACAGTCCGAGGTAACACTCACCGACGAATCATAATAATATCGCAATTTCATAAACCAGTCGACGGGATCAGGATGCGACGAGTTTAAAGCTGCACAACAATATCTTCCGCACTGCAGCTAAAACCACAACCGAATGAATCATCGAGAGTTTTGAATGATAGGGTGTCCTGGTAACGACACCACCACCGGAACGACCCGACTGCGCGACCGAACAAGAATGTAGCTACCGAAAGAGTTCTCACCGAGTTTGTAGTGACCCTCTAAAACTAGTTGGGTTACTGCGCCGTAGTGGGAAGCCTATCGATCTGATAGAAAGGTGGTGTTTACGATTAGCCAGACGGTTGGTTACAAAATAACTGGGTTTGTATTTGTTTCACGAAGCAGAAGATTGATCACCTAGTGAACTTTATAAGAAGGCCGCTATTATGTGAACGCTGAGTCACGAAACGACTTTTAAAATGTGCGACCCAAGTACGAGGAAAATAGTAGGCTGATACTAGCTAATGATGAGTTTGATGACCCAAAAAAATCCCAATAGTTAGAACGGACAGGAAATCTAATAAGTAGGCACCTACTCATCACTTTATTTTAAGGATAGTTCCTCGTCACATTCCTCACATTGTAATCAAGTAAATCTGAATTGAATTAGACCGATTGAATCATAGTTTATTCGAACCAATCTTATCAACTAGCGCAGTAAAGAATGCAAGTTTATCGGCAATCGCACATAACAAACCCGATACAAATTAGATTTATTACAAAACTATTGTTTTTCTTGTGCTGCAAAACTCAAGAAAGACTGAAGAGTGTCTAAAGTTCACAGTACCTATATTTTGTTTTAAATAAAATTTTCTGAAATAATGAAAATAGTTTGCGAAGCTAATACAAAATGTGTAGGATGTACAAACTGTCATAGACTGGATCAGCATGCTGGTCTGTCTATCTAACAATTCCTTCTTCACGCCTCTGAACTTAGTCCGAAGTGTCCCCATTCCATTCATTTTGACTAAAGATGCAGTCATTGTTGACTATCACATATTCACAAAATTCACTATTATAACACAACTTGTAAACACTCGGTCATAAAAAGAGAAAATTGAGGTAACCCGTCATCTTTTCACTGACAGCTTAAACAGTTCACTTGAGGTTATCGATATGTCGATACTCGGGAAGACAAACACTCGGAAAGTGGAGAGAAATGAGTGTGGTGGAAGCCGCCGGTGCACTGGCTCCGGCCGACTGGGACTCGGGATTGAACCCGCACTGCCGCCAAAATCTATTTTTGCAAAGCGCCGCCAACGAAGACGAATGCGGGAGCACACCTAAATAATAAAAAAATCTCCAAAATATTTAAAGACACCACTGATGTGATGTCTCACTCGACCGATATCTTTGTTGGAATGGTCAAATATCCTGTTACCGAGTTTCACCACAGCTTTAAATCATTATCGAAAATAACCGGCCAAGTGCGTGTCAGGCCACGCATAGAATAGGGTTCCATAGTCACCCATAAGGGCACGTGGATTTAGAAGGATATTGTACATGTTTACTTATTATTTCGTTATTTTTGTACGAAGTTTTCCAAGTAAGCGCATTTTACAAGTTAGGCCTCTATAACTCCTGAACTAACAAAGTTATCTAAGCTGTTATAGTTTTCCTTCAAAGTTCATCACATGGATTACCATCATGAATTTATTCAGATTTTCCGAGCCAGCCGTTTAGCTTTTAGAGGGGGGGACGCCCTACTCGAACAAAAATTTGCATTTTAAAGTTTAATATTTCCTAAATGGAGCATTAAATCGAAAAATAATTTTAGCAACACCCAAGTCATCTTAGAAGACCTATTCAACGATATCCCACACGATGGGGCAGACGACGAAAAAAATATTCATCCCCACTTCACATGTAGGGGAGCTACCCTAAAAAAAAATATTTTCCAAAATTTTATTTTACCACTTGGTCGGCGTAAATGATATACATACTCCTACAAAATTACAGCTTTCTAGTACTAACGGTCTCTTAGCAAAACCTCGGACAGACAGGCAGACGGACATGACGAAACTATAAGGGTTCCTTGTCAGAACTACGGAAAACTAAAAAACCAACTGAAGTCTCAAAGTGGTCAAGCAACATTTGCTTGAATTTATTCATTTTTTCCGGATTCCATATACTTAACGATAGAAAGTATACTTTTGAACATTATTATTCAATCCATTGACGCAATATTCTGAACTAGCTCCAACTCTATAACACTCATACCTATTTATTTATTTATCCTCACACTGGAACGCCATACAGCAATTACACCAATAGAGCAAAAAATCACTTCATGTGCTGCTTTCCATCCATCTCTACTAATGCAGACCACGTGTAATATATACGAGTATGTTCCTCTTCAGACCGAGGAAGAACATATACAACAGAACATTCTCATAAGTTTAATGGAATTCTTAATGTAGTTTGATTTACGAAACAAATACATAATACTTGAACCAAAACTATTAATCGTGAGGAAGGTCGTTATGGCATATAATAAATTTAATTTTTATTACAATATGTATAAAATAGTAGTGTGTATAACTCCAGCTTCCTCATATGATTGAATAATTCTACCTATGCCAATATTTAAGGCATAATAGCTGCAATCAAAGTTCCCAGTCTTAATTTAGCTGCAGCAAAAACTTCGATAATATGAGTCGTTTAGTGTGTGTTAGCTGGAGTGACGTCACCCCAGCTAACACACTTTCTATTATCTTCTTTCGTTTGGAAGATATGACATGAGCAGCTGGGTTGACGTCACTCCAGCTAACACACACTAAACGACTCCTATTAACGAAGTTTTTGTGGCAGCTGAGAACTTTGATTGCAGCTAATTATGCCTTAAATAGGTAGAATAGGTAGAATTATTCTATCACATATGAGAAAGCTGGAGTTATACACACAAAACAGTAATACACACCTACCTGACGATATGTGGTATCTCGTCATTAAACTAAAGTTTTTCCTCTTAGATTTTTTTACAAAAACGGGATTGACCTCAAAGACTCGTCGTCTGCTTCAAAAACTGGTAATTAAAAAAGACTATCGTTACGTCCTAGCGAGAGTGATCTGCATGGTAATTGCGTAACACATTATCAGTAGCAATGGGTTTCATTTTGACAGTTCAACAGCATTCATTGCGTTATTTATGTTATTGAGCAGAAAAACTTTACGAACATATAAAGCAATGGATTAGCAATATCGTTTAAATTATTCAGAATGAGATTGATAGTGTGTTACGCAATTAGGGTGCTTTTGTCTTTATACATAATGAAGACTGAGAAAGCCGCTCCAACTGAAATCAGCCCCTCGGACGAAGCGGGAGGAAACCTGTTACACCTATTCGAGCATACTCTTTAGGTGAAAAACTTTATAACAAACCTTCCCAAAACTTCTCGGCAATGTTTATAATACATGTAAGTCGTGTTGAACACACAATCAGAAACCAAGGTTCCCAGTTCGCAGGGCAACAGGCGCGCGTGCTGAACGATTTATTTATTTTATTAACCGCGTGCGTTTGGTCTTGCCGGGCTGCCGGGAACGGAAACCACTCTCTTACATTATTGCCAATTTATTTACATAACTGAACTTCAGTAGGCGCTAGTACGTAACTGGTAAGTGTATTCTCAACAAGATTAGAATTTAAGACGTGCTGGTTCAGCTAAACATATACGTTGAAGCGTATTTAAACAAGAATCTCATAAGATATCTAACAGAAGGGTAGACGGGTAGATTATTAATTTTTGGTTGCTACCTTGTGTTTTAAATCAAACCGTTGAACTGCCCACACATGACTCGCACATATTAGATAATATATAAGACTAACAGGGAGCAACATTCGTCAAGATCATTCAGAACTACGGATAACCAACCGCCTGTTGCTTTTACCATTTCGCATTCTGGAGTCTGGAATGGTAAATCGGCGCCCTAATTGCGTAACACACTATCACTCTCAATCTGAATCATTTTGAAGGACCTAAATTTCCTTGCTTTACATTTTGAAAAATGTGTCTGCTCAACAATGTATATAACGCAATGAATGTTGTTGAACTGTCAAAACTAAAACCATCGCTACAGATAGTGACGTGTTACGTATTTACTCCGCGGGCTGATAGATAACAAAAAAATACACATTCGTCTTATATTTTGCTGTTTGGGGAATTCAAGTGCACTGTGCAAAATCAGAAATCAAGTAGGTACCTGCTGCCTATCTAATCAGCCGTCTGCATCAGATTCAAAGCAGTTCTATTTTAAAACAAAATGATGATCTGTAGTTCTGAACTTCTGAACCTACAAGTTACTCTATCCTACCCCGACTAGAGATTACGTTAATGCATCTTGAGTATATCCAGGCAATACATCAAGCTTATAACTGTCTAAATCTAGATGATGCAAAACAAAAGTACTTTGAGGCATTGAGAGAGAATGTACCAATAATAAAGTGGTATTGAAGTTGATCTTATTTGGTTATAGATTAACAACTCTTCATATACGCTTTGTACCTGCTCTAATACATTCCATAGCGGATGTTGTGAATTACGGACCCCTGTACCATGCACTCACGAACCACTTGGTTTGATCTCCTCTTCACAAATAAAGTAGTGTGTTTGTAGGTATTTCACTTATATCTGCAATTAAGGCAACGCCTATTAGGAGAACTGCACGCGAAAAAATATGTAGTTCAGTCGGAAATTCCAACTTTAAAGAAAAGGGGAATGACATTGGAAATGACGCATTTGAGATGACGACGGTCATTGAGATCAACCTTGGTGAGGAAGTTGACAAAATAAAACGAGAAAAGTGAAAACCAGCTGGATGCGTGCCAGGAACACGGCCGAGTATCGCGACCATTGTGCGATTGAGACCACACAATCGTTTTGTACAAATTACTGAGAAAAGGAAGAGGTTACACAACGGACATCGGTTAACTGGAGGTCGGTACATGATATATCAACTACATATAGGTAAACACCTATATACTCTCTCAAGTCCCACCCAACAAACGCAGAGCACCTTTAAAGAATGTCAGTCAACTAAAGTTATAGTCGCTATAGATAGATATGTGCTTTTCATTCATAAGTATTTTATATCGCAGCCGTCTGATTTTATTGAGACAATTGAAGGTCCTCCGTTCCATTCTACTGTCCACTACGTATTCACATACGAACGTTTAATCAAGAACAATAACACGGTTACGCGTAGCGAGCGATGCAATCGTGACACCACCTTGGAATATTGCCCATGATAGCAAATACCTTAGGTTAATGTCACTGCATCGTTTCAGCGGAGCCCAAAATTAACTGTGACACACATTCCCAGGATAGGTATAGCCCAATGTCTAGTTCAATTAGAAGCTAGGCTGACTGGAGTTCAGTTAGAGGAACCTAAAAATACCACGGATGTCGTAACGACACTCGGCTGACTCGTGGGTTACGAGAGCAGTAATTTCCGCCCCGATGAAATGTTTATTGTCTGTGCACTTTCCTGCACAACCAATTTAGGGATATGGGTCAAATTGTGTAAACAAATTACGGCTAGTTCTTCCTATACTTCAGACAATCACAAGAGTTTGAACAGATTGGCTGACTCTAGTAGGTATGTAGATACGTAGAATTGGTTCAAGTACCTAATTGTTTATTAAACATATTCCCGAGTCTTGTCTCAACTCTTCACGGTCTTGAGTTGACACTACAGTTTAACAAAAAAAAAAATGCTAGTGCCAAACTGAATGATGAAGCTGTTTCTGCACCCGTGCATGCAATTAAACTAACTTCTGCTGCTGCACTAAGTTCTATTAGGAGCCTATTTGTTTTTGTACCTACCTACGCAGTCAAGATACCTATCCTCCTCATATGTATATACATCATATCCACTCCAAACCGCGATGAGCATCCGTAAACAACAATCATCTGCATGATGCTGTCAGAAAGTATGAAACGCAATAAACGATTTATGTAATCATGTATTTCCTTCGGTAGATAAGCGATATATTCGTTTATCTACTCATTGATTTGACAATATAAAAACAATGAGGCGCTATATTTTAAGCAAATGAATAAAAATAGATACATTGAGAAATAATGATAAGAGATACTCACATTCCAGCCAACAGCCTCTGCATAACGATCTAGTTTGTCATGCTCATCAGGTTCAGAATCTGTGTCAAGTAGGGTCTCATTCCCACTATCTGAGTCGCGTAAGATGCTTCTACTCTCCGCCTGTAGATCTCCCTCGACTTTCTGTTCCCCATCCTGCTCTTCAGCCTCTTTCAAAGGTGCCAACGGTGTAGATTCCTCTAATGCTGCCCTTTGGGAAGCTTGTTTTAGTATAGAACCAAATTTTTCGAAGAAACTGTCGTCTACTTCTTGTATTCTGTAATAAATATCAGTAAATATAGTTACATGTATAACGGCTACCATAAATAAGACATCGCTGTTGGTTTTCTGTACCTACGTGAATCTATTGAATTTGGTCTGCGGACTTACGTGTAAATTAAGCACTCCTTAGGAAAAGGACGGGATAATAGAAATACCTAACTACACTCAAATTTAAAAGAATGTTCAGGCGGGTATCGAACCTGCTATCAAATCGTGCAAAGAATTTTGGACTGTTCTAAAATGTTATGTATTTCTTGAATAATGTGCCTGTTCTTTCTTATTGCTTGTCCTGCAAAGATGGGTTTAACTTAGTAACATTTTTTGTTTAATTTATTTTATAGTTTTACCTAAAGTAATAAATTTTAGACCTCTTTTGTTTCTGTTTGGGAAATTATGTTTTCTCTAAATTTTAGACCTTGAGTCACCTTTTACTATTTTTTGGTTTAATATTTGTTTTGTGTAAATATCGTAAAATAAAAAAGGCTAAACAGTCTTGGCATTTATTTTGAGTGCAATGAAACCAAGGTGCTACCTACTTATAAAAAAAAGTTCCTACTGATAGTGACTTTAAGATTTTGAAAATAAAGTAACACAAGTTTGAGATACATTCATATATTCAATTAAAATAACCTTAGTAAACATGCTTTATTGTCTCGTTTTATTACATTCAGGAATGATTGATTAGAGCTAAGGTCTGTTCTAAACATTATTTAGGTAGGTACCTACTTGTCCAGTTACATCCAACATATTCAAATCAATACTACTTATATTCTTTTGTATATTTCGATATATTTGAAAAACAACAATAAATAAAAAATCAATAGGAATGAATAAAACAACAAATTACAAAGAACAATAACATTAAAAAAAGTTAGGAACCAACACAAATCACAATCAGAAAAAGTATTAATTTCAAAATAAAATCAGCTTAACAACAGAGGTGGCTGCAAAGGATTTTAAGGGATTGTAATTACTTTCAACCAACAATTGCATCAGTGGATATAGGTACCTAAAACTCAAGTCCTAAATTACTGGTAAAATTACTTTACTCAACGTCAAAAGACCAATATTATAAATACAGTATTCATTCATTACTGTTTTCTGGCACATAAATGCAATTTTAAAGTCTTATTCTAAAACAACCAGTATTAATTTCTAATAATGACATTAATATGGCATTGAATATGACAACCTAGATATGTAGGTATGCAATTTAACATTTTAATGCAAATCGCAATGTTCATCTAAATAGCCAAGCTGGTGTGTCTCATCTTCTTTCTATACCTACAAATTACAAGAACTTCAAACCTCAAAAAAAAAAACATATTAATGTATTTTTTTTTTTTCAGGAAGAACTATTGCTGTTAAATAATAAATATTCTGAAAAGACATCACTGTCACATCACTGAGTCTGTCTAACAGACCAATTTAAATCATTTTTCATAAGGTATTTGTTGAAAACAATACAAGTTCTAAATGTATTATCTGTTATTACAATTCTTCAATAGTATATTTAATGAGATTTGCAGAATTCCTTCGCTGGACTCCTAGTCCAATTTTCCTTCTATTTGGTAGTCTTAAATCTTTCACTGATCCAGGCCTGACATCAGGGTATATTTGATATCTGTGTACTCTTCAACACCATGCATACTGCCCTCCCTTCCAATACCTGACTCCTTAATGCCTCCAAATGGTGGCTCTGCAGCAGACAGTATACCATCATTAATGGCTACCATACCAAACTCAAGGTCTCTTGACATTCTAAATGCTTGTCCAAGGTCTTTAGTGAAAACATATGCAGCTAGACCACTCCTGGTATTATTAGCAATTTGCAAGGCTTCCTGCTCGCTTTTAATCTTCAGAACCGTTGCTACTGGGCCAAATACTTCTTCATTATACACCTTCATATCAGGTGTTATATTAACTAATAGTGTAGACTCAAAGAAATTGCAGCCAAGTTTATTAGCTATCTTGCCACCAATCAAGGCTTTTGCACCTTTTTGTAGTGCATCATCTACAAAATGGGACACCTTCTTTGTTTGCTCCATATTAATAAGTGGGCCGCAAGTTACTCCTTCCTGCACGCCAGGTCCTAAAATACACTTGGATGAAATACGTTCTTTAAAACCTTCAATAAAATGGAAATATATGTCTTCATGTATTAGGAATCTGTTAGCTCCAACACATGCTTGTCCATTGTTCCTGAACTTTGCAAGCATGGCTTGATCCAAAGCATGATCAATGTCAGCACTTGGAAAAACAATAAAGGGTGCATTTCCTCCTAGCTCAAGAGCAACCCTTTTAACACCTTTTGCTGCTAGTCCATACAGATGTTTTCCAACTGCAGTAGATCCCGTAAAGGAAATGCATCCAATATTAGGATCCTCGCACAATTCTTTTCCAACTTCTGGGGCATTTTTTCTGCTACATGGAACCACATTGATCACTCCCCTAGGTATCCCAGCCTTTTCTGCCAGCGCCACAGCAGCAAGGGCTGACAGAGGTGTGTCTTCAGATGGTTTGATAACACAGGTGCACCCAGCAGCCAGCAAAGCCCCTACTTTCCTTGTTATCATAGCATAAGGAAAGTTCCATGGAGTAATAACAGATACAACACCAAGTGGGTGCCGTGTAACCATTACATGTTTGTTGGGCCATGGGCTTGATAGGACTTCTCCATTTATGTGACGGGCACAATCTGCAAACCAATCTAGAAATGAGTTACCATAAGCAACTTCACCTTTAGCTTCAGATAATGGTTTTCCACTCTCAACTGTTACTATTTTTGCTAAATCATCAATATGTGCTTCAGAAACTTCATACCATTTTCTTATTATCTTTGACCGCTCTTTGGGTGTGACATTCTTCCAAGATTGATAAGCTACAGCAGCAGCTCCTATAGCTTTTTTAGCATCGGAAGGTTCCATATCCGGCACTTTCTCTATTTCGGTGTTATCGGCGGGATTCAACACCTTGAATGTTTGCCCAGTTCCTGCAGCTACCCATCTGCCCCCAACGTAAGCCTTATTTTTTAGTAAATGCATTTGCCTATGCTGAATTCCGTAGGCTATTACATTTCTACGAATACCGGCACGCAAGAATACCATGTTTACAGATAGTGTTGTCAATACGATGTATTATCTCAATGGCACCTTCACACTTTATCACTGACCTCAGTGATCTAATTTTTCTATATCTATGTCGTTAAAATGGAAGACAAGTTAGGCACTTTAAGTTTTATAAACTATTGCATGATCTTCACTCCGCCAAAGACCGAGCACTTAATTTATGACATCGATTTTCTGTCGGCAGTGCGATATACTACTTTACTCTATGCGGCAGTGGCCGCACGGCTGACTTTGACAAGAAGATATTTGACACTTGACACTTTTGACGGAAGCAAAGCTACGTTTCGTTACACATTAGGGTTACAAACGTTTGATGAAAACGTATATTATTACAAGTCTCTCTTGACCCAAAACAATCGTCGATCAGATTGTAGTAACTTGATGTGCTGGCGTCCGTACATACCGTACTGTGATACGGGCCTTGATAATAGTTACGTAAAAATAACAAAAATGTATCTAAGTAAACAGAAAGTTCTTTAAATTATTATAAACGGAACGTTACAAGAAAAGGAGTCGCTACTTTGTAATCCCTAGATGGCGTTAGTTTGCGATCAAAATAAGCCGCGTAGCGTTTTGTATTTCAGCCATTGCACATTTTGTGTAATTGTGTCACACATAAAAATACAGGCCATATGGTTTCAGTTCTTAGAAGGTGCAGTTAAGTAGAGGTAAAACTTAAGTGCCAATCACATTTCTAACGAGAGAAGACAAGAAGACCAAAAACAAATACATATTGCAATTTTAAACGTAAATTCCAATCGCAGTTAAGTAATTTTTAAGATAGATTCCTTGTAGTTTTTTGGGCTAACTACCAACTTGTTCAGTTAATTATGCACGTGCTTGGTTTGCTTGTACGTTGTGACCGACTTGGGTCATTATTTGAGTAGTTAGGTAAGTACCGTACTGATAAGCCTAACCTTTCGCCAGATTTCATCTAATTTTAATCTGTGTAAAACGATACTACATAGGTAGGTATTTGAAATGTTATGTCCACAAATACCTACCTAATCAAATTGCATCAATAGTAATAAACATAAAAATATGGGAATTATTTATAAAGTCACCTGTTATCGTGCACTTGTTCTTCAATAGATTTCTGTTGCTGTAATTTTTCGTAAAAACCTTTCCACATTGATTCTTCATCCATGATGATAAGAAAATTACACTGATCTTACGTACAACAACAATTTTTTTACTAAGCACAAACAAAAGGCGACCGGCCAGCAACACAGACTAAAATAATATGCAGATACCCACGGTCATCGATATACACAATGAATCACAAAAGTAATCGAGTCATATGGTCTGGAAGAAAATGACGCAAACAGTACCAGTTAACTCAGTCTTAGATTGGATCCGGAAATAACGTTATTCACAGCCGCGGTTCGAGAGCAAGCGGCCCCAACTACACTTGAAGAGTTCAGTGACACAGACACTAATCTTCACATTGACTTTCGCGTCGACTTAATAACATTGTTCAGGCTGTATTGTTTTGCACTCGTATAAAAATGATTTGGAGTAAATCATGTCTCAGTTTGTTTTGGTTTCGGATCCGGCAAACGGGCCAAGCTGACGTAATTCAAGACATTTCAAGGTGGCTCTGAACAGGCGAACGTTCTGCGCGCACCGCACTCCGTGCCACGGCAATATGTAAACTAAATGGTCTGCATTAGCACACGTGCTTTTGTAATGTCACACAATCAATCTGTAAACATTTAGACAATGATTCTTTTCCATTGTGAAGTTATTTTAATACCATGGTCACTGAAAGAAAAGGGTGGGATGAGTCATCCTTCTAACTGAAATCACATGAATAGTCCTTAGGGAACAAGATTTATGCATATGAAGACAGGATCTGACCATGGTAGCCTGTACCATACCATGATTATTAGAAAGTTTAATGAAGAGTGCAAAGGCTAAAATTAAATTTGATATCTGGAAGTACCTACCTATTCCAGCTTCCAAGTGCCCTACCCTTCACATAACCTACTGAATGCATTTTTTCAATACGAATTTCATTCAAAAGGCCCGGCCAAGAGCTTCTAATTACTCAGTCCATTTTACCATAAGGAGACAAAGATCATCCGACATAAATCATTAGGTAATTTCCTCTGGTTATTGTTCAACTATCTAGGGTTTGCGTGTGGCACAGTTTGTACCTAGCTACTTTAGTCAATATGGTTAAAAGGTTTTTTCAACAGACTGTCGCAAGCTACGTGACGAGGTAAAGGTGATTCCGTTGCTAGAAATGACGTCATTTGATTCAGCGTATTTGGAAATGTACTATGTAGGTTTTTACATAAAACCAAAGCTATTGTTTTTAGCTACGTAAGTAGGGACATAATCCTCGTTTAAACCAACTCGTACAAACCCATAGGTACTCGTAATAGGCACAATTTTGTCAAAGAACTTCCTTATTAAACGATGGAGCTTTGCCAATAACGTAAAAAAACTTTAGCAAACACAGCTTTTTTTTTCGAAATTCTACTTATATTAAAAGAATATCAAACAACGCTACCTAGATAATGTTAGACCATCAAGACATAAGTACCTAACTAAGTATTTGATTCAATAACGGGCGCAAACAGAAGGAACTGCAAGCATCACAAGCATGACTATATCTATACATACAAATATATAGAGATTCATAAATACAATATGCATAATAATCAACCTATAATGTTCTCACTGCCGGGACACAGGCCTCCTGTCTTCGAGAGGGAGTGGGCTGTAATCTACCACGCGAGCCCAGTGTGGGTTGGTAGATATCACATGCCTTCGAATTTTTTGGTTCTAAGACATGCCGGTTTCCTCACGATTTTTTCCTTCACCGTTTTGACAGACTATACATGATACAATACATACAAATAAAAAAATTGAAGTGTCTGTTTGTAATGTCAAAATAACAGCTTTTTACTAAAACCGTATGAAAGTAAATATACGGTACTAACAAAAATAATTTGAAAATTTTATTATCTGTCTGTTTGTTAGGCTAATATCCAAAACGGCTGGACCGATTTTGTCGGGAGTTTCACTGGCAAATAGTTGATATTATAAAAAAAAAAAATAAAACCCATGAAATCCAATACGCACGCGAACGAAGTCACGGGCACAGCTAGTACATAATAAAACAAACAACCAATGCACCGCTACTCGCTAGTTACCATATCTGTTACATTGTGGGCGTAATTCATTCTACCAGACAGAACATGTATCTAGGATACATTCGCGACCGTTCACTAATTCACAGTATTCATCTCTTATTATTCTTATTAGCGAAGACAAGAACATTATCGCTCTAGTTAACGTCTGATAGTGATATCTAAACAAACAAAGAATGACGCAGTTCGCCCAAATTCTGAGGTAACGTGAGGTCGTGTTCAAGCCCAAGGTCGAAGGGAGGCTCTACCACAGGCTTTACGGTCCACGAACTTTAAGACTCGTGTAACTTCTTTGGTTTTTGTACCTTTTGTTTAGAACGCTCTATTTGTGTACGAAAATGTAATTGAGTTTCAACGCAATAATTTTGAGTTACTTAACAGTTAAAAACTTGAATAAAAATTTTCGTGGACCGTAGTGCCTGTGGTACTCACACAAAGTTACCTAAACCTATGTCAATTTTCAGAATATGAAAATGTAGGATTTAAATGTTTCTGCAGATTGTAGAAGCATTGTAAGTTTATAATACCCAGGTTACTATGACTAATAGGAATTCATTACTATACGTAGTTGATGTCAATTGAAACGTAAACGGGGATTGCAGCGAAAATCATATCTTAAAAACGCTGAGTCATAATTCTCGCAAGGATTCATATCCAACTTTTTAAACAGTCTGGGGCCAAACTTCCCCAAAATTATGGTTCCAAAACGTGGACCTTGACAGAGTGCAGATCCTCGCCCAGAAGATATTGAGTAACTGACATTTAGGTGAACATGTCTTCCTGGACAGGACCAATTCTTTTAAGACGATGTTTGTTTATCAAGATTTTCCGGTTGCGTTTGGCATCCAGGGAAGCTGCGATGGTGTAGGTATATTATGTTTAGCATTTTATCCTTAGAATAGGAGAAACAGGGGTATTATCTATATGTATGTATAATGATCAAGCATAACATTGCAAACAACTTGTTGGTGGACAGTTTCTCAACTCCGGGTCAAAATTCTGCTGCTTTCAGATAAGATGACAACTTCTATGAGAGTTTAGCCCCTCTCCCACTGGCTATTCATTGAAAGACCCCCATTTAAGAAACATTTCCTGCACTACACTTATTGATAATTCCCGATTCATACGCGACGGTGACTCTACACATCGTGTGGCAAAAATAATCAGCATAATTAAATTTTATTACATAAATTCCGTTTTGAGGAAACGGAATCAAAACGTTGAAGGAAAAATTCGTGAGGAAACCGGCATGTCCGAAGACTTGACATCTGTCAATCCGCACTGGGCCCGCGTGGTCCACCACGCGGACCACGCGGGCTCAGTGCGGATTGACAGATTAAAGCCCACTCCCTCTTATAGGGAGGAGGCCTGTGTCCCAGCAGTGGGAACATTATGCTATTATGCTACATGAATTCCGAATGGAAGGAATTTATTTAGCATATATCATATCATAGGTACATAAACCCCTCTCGCAAAGTCTTGGTTAAACAATTGACACGTTCATGTTTGTGGCACAACCAACGCTCTTCAGAAGTATTTGTTTGCACTTCGTTACTCATACGGGATGTCATCAGTGTCTCGTGATAATAATATGTGTTTAATCCTATATGTAGTAGATAAAAAAATATATACTTGTACATTTTTTAAACTATGGCAAAGAATGAGCAGGGCCTACAATCGATCGGGTGACGCAGAGAGCCGGCAATGAGCCAAATACTCGTACCATAAGATTATGTTTTTGCGGGCTATGGAAAGGTTAAGGTCATGGCAAACATGATACGCAAAATATCTAGATCATTTAGAGAACTGTGATGGTGATGAACAATGAAATGAAATGAAATTGTTTATTCTGTAAATTTCTGTTTCATAAGTTTTACTGTACTAACATTGTGCGAATTTAAAAGACTGAATTAAAAAGTTTTTATTTTATTTATTTATTTTTTAAGATCAAATAAATGTTTTAAGACATATAGGATAGGATATCGGAATCACTTTTACACGTCATATTATAAAAAATAAAAAAATAAGCTAGATGAGGTCGGCATTTCCTATCTGACTACTCTTAAAGAAATGCCGAAACAAACTCAGAGGTCACAGTCTATTTTAAAGTCCAGACATAATGTTGGTCAGATCATGTGAAGACCATTGACAAGCTAGACTACCAAAAAAGCGATGCAATTATAATGCAATTATCATACTTCGTTCATGCTTCGTGCAGAGCATATAAATGCAAATTGTCTAGAGAAAATTGTTGCAAAGTCTAATGTTCAAAATATCTTGAGAATTAATTGTAAGACAATAATAACATTGCCGACCTTTCACAAAGGACTTTTCTCGCTAGCAGTGCTAACTGTAAATAGATTAATTGTCCTCTACTTATGCAGATCATTTAATGTTTTAGATACCAAGATACAAGAACTATTAAAATTATTCTTTACATAAACAGCACTTTACTTTCTTTTTTTACTGACAAACCACTAATTGGTAAAATACTTAGATATACAAATATACTGAATATCCCAAATCATAAATAACCTGAAAATTCTTAACGACTTTCTATATTGATCATTGCACGAATAAGTACATAAATACTTATTATTAACCCGAAAATGAACTCGAGTAGATAACATTTTCAGCCTATCGTATCTTTCAAATTATTTATAGGTATGTAGGGCAAAAAACCAATGTCCTCACAGAAAAACAGGATAAAAACAAAATGACATCACTGTTGCAACAAAAGTCTAAAATTAGCTGATTATATTGTTTAGTGGATTAATACATAATTATCCTATATTATGTTAATATAAAATGTTCGAGCTCTTGCATTTTGTGAGAAGATTGTAATTACCAAAATAAAATAAAATAAATATAACGAAGTCCATCAATCTCACTTTGTTTTGCTGATTATTTCCTTTTCTTGTAACTTCCTGTACACGAAAGTCCACGGATCTTCAAAATCTTTCGGATGCATTTTCACAAAACCCTTTCACTGTTTATGTCTTTTCACTTTGAATTATCACTTTGTCTTTTAACTAAAGCACAGGTTTATAAAAATACAAAAATATAAATGCTCTATTTTAAATGAAAAGTTTTTCCTTTATAGCGCGTGTAACGATTTTTCAGGCTGCGGACAGCGCGAGGTGTCAGCGACTGCCTGTCTGTATTGCACTGCCGTAAGCTTTGTTTGTTGGAGGTTTACCTACTCCAGTTTTTTAGAGTTCCAAGGTTGGTACTTGGAAACCATTTTTTGTAGGGTCAATTGTTAAACAGCTAGTGCGTTTTACGTTAAATTCTCACGTCTACTGTTGTTTTTTGGGAATTGTATGAAAAACTTGTAAGAAGTCAGTTTTAATAGAAATACATATTTTGCTCAAAAATGTTAATTACTGTGACTTGTTTTTTTTTTAATTTTATTTTTAATTTTAAGGTTTATCAAATATAAGGAATAAAATACATAATTGTAGAATATTTTGCTTAAGACTGGTACGGAACTGTGAAAAATATTTATAACGCCATCACACTTGTGTGGACGGAGGATTTTCCTAATCCAGTTATTGCTTTATAATTGTTGCGTTAGAGCACTTAGAACAAAACCCTCACAACAATAGAGTTATTAGTTTACATTACTCAAGGGTGATAATTGTATGTACAGACACCAGCACATCAAGCTACTACAATCTATCAAATTTCTTTAATAAATTTTCAACTTTATCGCTAAAGCATTAAGGTTCAAGGTTAATTGGGAAAATTTGACAGTTTTGGGTAACTTGACCTGCTGGCGTTTGTACGGACGCCAGCACATCAAGCCACTACAATCTATCAAATTTCTTTAATAAATTTTCAACTTTATCGCTAAAGCATTAAGGTTCAAGGTTAATTGGGAAAATTTGACAATTTTGGGTAGCTTGACCTGCTGGCGTTTGTATATACCTAAGTAGTTCAAAGTTCATAAATTACTTATGTGTAAGTTGACACAAAAATAAAAGCAATTTGTTTATTTAAAAGTGACTTTGTTAACAGTCAAGTCTAATTATTATGTCCCTATTTAACTGTATTAGGAAAATCCTCCTTCGTCCACTCATTAGTCATTATCATCATATCGGTTTATAAGGTTACATGTGTGGCCGCTAGTTTGAAAAAAATATCAAAATGGCGCGACAGTAGGTATGCCAGGCTCCATATAAAAATCTTAAATCCCCTTTTGTACGGTTATTAAAAAAAAATAGCTGTTCCATACATTATTTTGACCGCGTAGGTATTGCAGTATTGTAGAAAACAGCTCTTTTTCGAGTCTAGAATCATGTACTGAATGCATGGTAACAGGTTGTGCGTCGATGTCCCTGTCACCCTGTATTTGATACACCATAATATTAACTGATTACTACTTGACTTGTACGGACGCCAGCACATCAAGCTACTACAATCTGTCAAATTTCTTTAATAGATTTTCAACTTTAACGCTAAAGCATTAAGGTTCAAGGTTGATTGGGAAAATTTGACAGTTTCGGGTAGGTTGACCTGCTGGCGTCTGTACACAGTTCGTGCAGCCATTCAATAAGAGCGTTGGGAAACTGTCTTAAGTAAAAAACCCGCATTATCATTAGCATATTTATTCAATTGTAAAATCCAAATTATTAACCATAATACTTGGCATTTTAATTAGTATCTTTAAATTTTCTTTGCTGTGTACTGTAAAGGTTGTCCGCAAAAGTCAACCTTACGTAGTGCAGGCTGGCTATAATTTAGCGCGGGTTCCATTCGAACATTTAAGCAAATTTAGAATAAGGTGTCAAATATTTTATTAGGATTTTTGTTTAGGAAAAGTCAGTGCTAGTTTAGTCGGAAATATGTAAAGACGCTCTGTCAATATAAACTTAAAGGAATCGTTGTTTGATTCCTCCCGGTTTCTCGAAGGGCTCGACTAGCCCTTCACAGTACCTACAAAGTTGCACGGAAGTGCTTGAAAACGGTATTTAATATTTACCAAGCTTTTCGCTAAGTCAGTCTTTTCGCACAGTAGCAATGGTGGTCAGAGTTAGTGCCATTGCCTTCCATCGCAAGTTGAATGGTTTTCTCTGTCTAACCGGCAAAATCTCTGAATAGGCTAATTGGCAGATTGCAAGAGGGCTACTGTTGCTTCTTTAATATTAATTTGTACAATAAATAACCTGATTAAGTTGATCAGGTCTATTTGAAATATTGTGATCTGTTCATAGACGTTGCTTATTAATGTCATTTTTTACTGTATGTGTTTTGTATTTGCAAATTGCCTGAAGCGTCAGCCAGTTATTTACCTATTACTAACAAGTTTAACTAGCACCAGCTTCGCAAGCAATGGGAAATTAGATACTGAAGGTGCTTCTCACACGAACAACTGTATGACGCTTGCTCCCACGTCACCAGCCCTGACTTTCTGTATGTTTTGGCTGCTGGTATACAGGGAAGTTTTTTATAAAAATGTGGTGGTTATTTTAGTAAGTATATTGTGTTACGACTTCTATGCGAACGACATCGCGGGCTGAAGTTAGTTCCACATAAATCTAGATTTAAGTGCTTTTCCCTCAGGCGATGAGGTATCTAACTGGCATAATGACTAAACTTGTCCATAGTAAAATGATTAAATAGTAGTAGTTAACAATCCTATTGTATGTTAATAAGCCGGGCGCCCGATGGGATTTCCCATAGGCAAAACGTCGAACTTACATACAAACTATCGTCCCTTATTTAACCCAATTAGGAGTAGAATTTCCAAAAATCCTTCTATAGCTACCTTCGTCACCTTCGTTACTAAAAGAAATCTCGTGCAAAATTTCATGCTTCTATACGTAGCGGTATATAATAGGCTATAGGTTGTTATCTGTCAGTTTATTAAAGATTTTTTATTAAGTAGAAGATATAATCTATTGGTACTGGGTCTGGTGGACCATCAAAAGGGTGCTGTTTTCTAGATACAAAATGTTGAACTCGATATGGAGTGTTTGAAGAACACAATGCCTTTGTCATACAATTAGAACCTATGGGGCTATAAGGCAACCATTTTAGCTGTTAATAAGTATAGGTAGGTACACTAGACAGTTTCTAAAATACTTTGTGCTAGCTTAAAAATCAGAGTTTAGTTGAATTTAAAATAAATGCATAAAAATCTCAATTTTTATTCCGTCATACAAGGTATACGAGATATTCTACAACATTCTGTGAGTAGCATTACATAAGTACAGTATTTATAACTATGCAACCTTTAACCCTATTGTTCACTGCAGTTAGTCTTAAAAGTGATGGTCCCGAGGAAAACTACGTGCCTAGTAGTTAGCTAATGATATATTCTTACAATGCCTCCTAGAATAAGCAAAGAATAGAAGTAATAATACATAATGTGTGCCAATAGCCTTACAATGAAAAGGAATATTATTGTCATTTGAACAGTTGGCGACGTATACGCAGTCGGTGTAGGCAGATAATTTGCATTTGGCAGAATTGCTGTCATTGTTGTTCCGCTGTGTTCTTAGTACTGCCGTGGAACATATTAGGCTAAAGTAGATGCCTACGTACGCAATTAGCATTGGTCATCAGTTCTTAAATGAATTGATGATCTCAAATGTGAGCTATTTATGTTTTATTCTATGCAGCAAATAAATTGCAATGGAGTAATGATTATTGTAGTATTCCCTTATCAAACTCATTAAGCACACAATTAACCACAACATTTGCGATGCTTGGTTGTTTATTTAAAATTAATTTTCCTAGTATTTTTCAGTCGATTAAGTGAGATAATTGCGGTTAACAAAGTCTCGGCATCTAACAGGACATAATGGCTCCACAATTCCACATAAAGGCTGCAGGAGCAAAAGTGACGGAAATGCCTGAATAGGGAGAAAAAAGTGATGAATATAACAGCTTGCACCTTGTTATCATACCGTAAGGCAACGTAATATTTATAGTGCAATCAAGTATAACTAGTTCAGTTCCCGCAGTTTCCAAGTAATGAACTAGCCAGTTTTCGAAGGAAATCGTCCGTTTATTTGAAATAAATTATCTGTATCAGTACATTATTTGCTTTTAACGATAAAGTGTGAGGTTCCTAGTTAGACGTAAACAAAGAACATAGTCATTTAGCACGTACAACGAGTCTTTCTTGGTGAAACAGAATGATGAGATGTTTATAAGATGCTCTTGAGCGTGGTCTGTACGGGCGCGTTCGCGTGTGACGAAGATTCCACACATTTATTAAATGCATCTGTTGTTAGTCTACATCTACCGTTAGTCATATTAATTTGGCTTTTGAAAGCTATTATTTTTTAACTAAGCATCATTATAATATGATTGCTTGGCTCTTCGTAAATTTTTATGTTGCGACTGGCTTCTAGTTTTACTCACCATCCTTTTTGCCCTTATTTAGAATGAAGATGATCGGCGCTGCATGTCTTCGTCCATACTACATCTCTATTAGCTGTCCTCTTTTTAGATGACAGCTGACAGCAGCAGAAATGAGATGACTTTTTAGTCATCTCATTTCTAGTCATATCATTTCTCATACATAATGCAATACATGCATAGTTTCCTGTATAGGTACATCTCTATTATCGGTCATCTCAGTAGATACCTCCTTTCTATTCATATCATCTTCCATACAATGTAATACACCCATCACTTCTTCCATATATTTCTATAATCTGTCATTTCAGCCATATCATCAATCTGCCACATCATATACGAGGGCGACACTGAAAGTTTTTAGAACTGGCCACTTGTAAACGATATAATAAAAAAATAAGTTCAAATTTTGAAAATGAAACTCTGCCAATATTATTGTGTATGATTTTATTCAGTTTACGATTTGGCGGCAAATTGAAAATTGTCTGCGTCACATCAGCATGAATTTAACGCGAGAAAATGTTCGTACAATGATTTTTAATGCATTTTGATGTCATTTAAGTCAATAAGAAAGTTATGATAGACTTCGATTGGCCTTTCACGTTGAAGCCCCATCTCGTGCCACTGTTTACAACTGGTTTAATGAGTTTAAACGTGGTCGCACTAATCTCACCGATGATCTGCGTGAGGGACGGCCTTCTACGGCGACGACTGAAAATAACATCAGTGTTGTGCGGCGTATGATAGAGACTGACAAAAGAGTGACTTATCAGCAGATGCGGACAAGCTTAGGCGTCGGTATGAGTCAAGTGCACAAAATCCTCCATGAACATTTGGCGGTCAGGAAGCTTTGTGCCCGGTGGATACCTCATAAATTGACATAGGCCCAAAAGCTCCGTCGTGTTGATTGGTGTCGTGAAATGGTTCAAAGATTTAACGGAGGTGACTCAAATGCTGTGTTCAACATACTTACGGGTGACGAAAGCTGGATTATTGTTATGATCCTGAAACTAAGAGACAGTCTGCTGTCTGGGTGTTTCCTTCCGAGGAGTTGCCAACTAAAGCGAAGAGAGGTTGAAGCGTGGGAAAAAAGATGGTGGCCTCGTTCTTCAGAAGGACAGGTCATTACGCAACAATTATTTTAGAGGATCGAAAAACAGTTACTGCAGAGTGGTACACTAACAATTGTTTGCCACTTGTCTTGGAAAAAGTTCGGGAGAAACGACCTCGCAGTAAGATTCTCTTTCACCACGACAACGCCTCGTCGCACACCGCCAAGCAAACAATTGACTACTTGACGACGTCAGACGTGGAAGTACTGGGTCACCCACCTTATAGCCCCGACCTCGCACCCTGAGATTTTTTATTTATTTCCGAAAATAAAAGAAAAACTTCGAGGAAAACGTTTTATGGACGCCGAGGAAGCAGCGGCTGCGTATCAAAATGCTGTCGAAGAGACCCCTAAGGACGAGTGGGCAAAGTGCTTTTCTCAGTGGTTCCATCGGATGCAGCGATGTATTGATGTAAATGGACACTTTTTGAAAAGATATAATAAAACTAATAACTTGCTAGTTTGTTCAATTTTTTATTTTCTGTGAACTTTCAGTGTCACCAGCTTCGATAACCATCCACATCATAGGTGCCCACTTGAAATTTCCTCACGACATGTGTTCTTCATTCCTCCGCATCACATACCCATACCAATGACAACCGATTTCGTCACCACTTCTCGGTCACCGGCTTCTAGTGTAACTATGTATAATAATTATAATAGTTAAGTCCGTTAGTACCATATCCTAATGGATATTAATAAAAACTTGACTACATATACACTACATCCCATTTACTCTCATAAAGTTTATGTTACCGAGCTCTATGCCATAATATTATAAGTGTAATGAATAACCGTTTTTATTATGTTGTAAAAGATACTGTCAATAAGTAATGACTGGGTAGTTAATTACTAAATACTTATGTTATTTAATGAAGTTTGACCTCTTTCACCATCTCCGGATAAGTTCACTTGTCTGGCAGAAAATCACATGATATAAATATTGTTTCATTGTTTACTATATATTGTAGCCGTAGCTGCCGGATATCCGGAAAATCTGGAGTTCCGGTCACTGTGAAATAGGCCCTGAATATTTTTTTTCGAGATACTCGTAATTGAATAAAAATAAGAAGTTCGATTCAACCGCCTTCTTATATCCGATTGGCACAGTAACATAGGATATGCCATTATAACAAACAATAGTTGCTACTTGAGCGCACATTGGTGTTACACAACCTCGCCGTAATGTAAGCGAAGTACCTGTTCACAATTGTGTGGATGACCAAACCCAAGGTCGGGCTTACTCACCAAGTATGGCATATATTTTTGATAATGATTTTTTAAATTACGTAATAAAGTGAGGCTGGCGGCAGTTGTTTTTGCTATTATTAAAAGGTTTCAAAGTCTTTTTTATTATTTGCCTTCAAATTTCGCAGGCAAATTGTAAAGGCATTCGAGATTTTATCAACAACACCGTGTGAAAATATTCAGTTAGTTAGAACTGGAAATGAAAACCGAGGGGAACCCAAGGATTAATCAAAGAACGGGTTTTTCATAAAGGTAAATTCTATTTTTCAAAAGTAGATGCGTAATGTTTTGCATTGTTCAAGTTTCTCACGAAAAAACCAAGTGATTTGGTGACTGACCGCGCCATCTGGAGAGTTTTGTTCGAAGTTGTATTATTTCAGCGTCGAATCTTTCCCCTGTTTTCCGATAGAGGCGCTAGTGAAGCGCAGTGTTTTTTTACAATTAATAATATCCGTACTATTATTGTTATTGAGATTGATGGATAGTTGTTATTATAGCAAAATTTAGTAGTAATTTGAAATCGTTTCTATTTCAATTTTAGTTAATAGGTACCTACTCCTTTTACTATAAACTTCAGCCACCAAATGCATCAAACCAATTATCAAAACTAGATTTTCCACCAAAGAATCCAGCCATCCAAATTGCGCATTTTTTCAATTTTCTTCACCGCCACCCTTTTTCACGACACCCAATCAATCTACTAATGAGTAATTACGAACTTATGCTAATTTTATTTTCATAAATACCGTGAATTCACCTGCAACAGTACGTACACGATTTTACTGCAATTATGTAAGAATGTACAATGAAATAAAGTGGATGCTTGCCGCAACATTAACTATCAATATCCCTTAACTGTTTTAAATGGTTATAGAAGAGATATATTATTCTTTTGAATTGGATGATTACCTAATTATCTACTTTTAATAATAGCGTAATAAATTCCTTTAATTTCGTACTTAAGTATATCGCCCACTAATGTTAGTTTTTTAATCCCAGATACTAATCTGACATTTAAGTCTTTTGTGTTCGCGTTTTTTTTGTATAGAAATTTGACATTACACCTGTCAAATTAGTATCTGACTTTAAAAAACGAACTTTAATAGATAAATTTTGACGAAATTTTTGTATTAGGTGCATATTCGGTTTGCGCGAATATGACCATGCTACCGAAAAATTTCAACCCCACGCATCGCGCAACCGCGATGCGCGATGCGTCGATATGGGACCACCCTATATACCGCCTTTTGGTGAACAGCATTTTCGGCAAAGCAAGATCATCTTTATTTTTAGAGTAAACATTCACGCAATCGGCCATGAATATTTAAAAATAGCCGCCCCAACGGTAAATTATTTCTAATTAATGTAGAGAGCAGCAAATTAACCTAACTAACTGTATTAATCATGTAACCGTAGCGCGAAAGCTTGTATACATATATAATCCAAGGTGACAAAAGCCTGGTCTTCTCTCTTTCAATTCATTTAAAAGCGTACCATAGCTGTGTTATTAGCTGTATGTAAAGGGATAGGCGAGTTGCGGGTAGGTATAGTACAGAGGCCAGCACACCAAGCTACTACAATTTTTCAAATTTCTTTAATAGATTTTCAACTTTATCGCTAAAGCATTAAGGTTCTAGGTTGATTGCGAAAATTTGACAGTTTCGGGTAGCTTGACCTGCTGGCGTCTGTACCACACGCATATTTGAGATATGTCACGTATGTATATGTGTAAAAGGGGTCGAGGGTCGATCCTATTGCCATTATCGGCCACAAATCCAGACTCGGGACTGTTATTGAGAAGTCCCAAAGTAAAGTTAAAGTTAACTTGATTTGCATAAAACTGTTATGACTTTATACGTGACGTTTCAATAATAAACAGTTGGCACATGTTTCGCGATCGGGCGACCCGGTAATCTAGAAACTGTTCGTCACAGTATCGCACTAAGATGAAACAATTACAAGTTATCTCATAAAAGCATGCTGTCTCAGTTATACACATTTGCAACGCAAAAAATATCGTGATAGTGGATCTAAATTGCCAAATAAATAAGGACAAGAAGGGTAGGAGGATGATTCCTGATTGCAGAGAATAAAGATGCCAGATTTAAAATTAACAAACCCGGATGAGTGTTTTAAGTGTTGACAGCCACATTGATCACGTTTAAGGTTAAAGTTAAAAGCTATCTATGTATGACACATAATAGGATTCCATACAGTATCGTTCCGTGAGTCGAGCTCAACACATCTCCGCAAATTGTGTACTGCGCACATAATAAAGATCAAGTCATTGTCACTTAATTTCTATTAGGTAAACTATAGCAAAAAGTAGTCGACTTACCTCCGGCTCTTGTTTTCTGCTGGTGGAGTTTGTTTCTTCCCACGCCATAACAGTAAACAATCGAAAGCCCCTTTTTTGAACGGCGGCTTTAACATTTTCCAGCGCTTTCTAAAATCGATAGTCTTTGAACTTCCACTTTCACTAGCATCCGCACGAAGGATATTCGGTTCTGAAACACCTTTTCTTAAATCACAAACACTGGTAGGTTTCTTGGTAACCTTTTCAAAGCTTAATGTCAACACAGATCCACCAGGAGGACATGTTTTTCTTTTTGATAATGGGGTTGATGTGGCAAATGATCTATCTATGGATCTATCACATTCTAAGCCACTGTCTGAGAACTCTGAAATGTCCTTAACGCCTTCGCAGATGCTGTTAAGTTTAGGTCTTCTATTTTGCACGACTGTCTTGGCATTCAATATGCTATTTTGTTCAAAATTTTTACTTTTCACGTTCTGGTGGATATCGACGAACGCTGTGACATCCTCGCAACTTTTGGTGTTGTACTTGGATAATGTGAAGTAAGGTTGAGCTTCTGGTTTCGGATCTGTTTCAACTTCCATCTCGCCGATGCTTGTTAGATTGTCCTCACTTTTTGATAGCACTTTAAGGTTTGATAATTTCTTAGCTCTCGGTGGGCGTTTCGGGGAAGTATCAGGCGTGTGGCGCACCGAGTAGGGTTCGTCCGATCTCTTAGTGGGCTTCGAGTACTTTGCGATAATTCTGTTTATTTCAGCGTAGTTCTTACGTCTATATGTGTGTCGTTTGAAGTTGAGTGGCTGTTGATAAGCGTCGGCTACAGTTGCTCCGGCGACCCTCGCTGACCTTTCGCGCCACTCGGCCACTTTGTCCTCTATCAGCCTCTGCAGCTCGAGTGCGCGCATCATCGGCCCTATCTCTGGCATTTTTATGATAGGTATCTCTTACTCTTTCAATAAGGACTACTTTATTTGGTGATCTCTTTGGTAATTATCAAAAAGCTAATGTTCCTTTTCATAAAACTGCATAATTCTGCAACAAAACATAAAAAAATTAAAACAAATCGTTTCCTTTCAATCGCATATCTAAAGAAACATTTGCATTATAATGAACTCAGTCACGAAAGGTCGTCGCATTTCGACGTTCCTTCAATTAGTGCCCTAGTTAATTAACAGCTCTAATTTGATATGTAGAAGCCCTTCAAATTCCATGACACAATGCAATGTGTGCTGTACGTTAATCGAAATCGAAGTACCTAACTATCACATGTTTATTTAGCGCGTTCAAGATGTTTACAAGTACCTAGATACCTACTTCGTAAGTACGTATCTGATCATCTCATGTGAAGAAGACCTACTTACTTAGTTGATCCAATCTTGTAAAAACTGCGGTTCTGTCTGAGGAAAGATTCAATGAGACCATGGATGTCCATGGAACATTTTTTATCATATAAGTAAAAATATGAACAGTTTTAATTACCAACCGAATCCAAGCTGGTCGTTTTGCATAATTTAGGAACATCTTTTGAAATCATAGGAGTGAACTAGGCTAAAGATAAAGTTGCCACAAACACATTTTCTAAACTTAAAATTAAACAAAGAAAACAAGATAACGCCTAGAACATATCTGCGGGTTAGCAGAGATACAAAAACAACGACTTTACATCTAACTGCCAATTTGAGAGGAAGTGCCAACCGCGATTTCTAACGTCCTTCCGAAAACGTGTACCTACCTAACCTCAAGTTACATCCTATCACCGGCAATGGGTTATTATTACACAAAGTACAGGAACTGTGTCGGAACTATCGAATCTTTATCGCAGAAATCTTGATAAGAACTGACCATTCATATTGGTTTGGCAATATTTCAAGGCAGTCTTCAGCTGTTTTCTATATTGAAGGATACCTAATGAAATTCTTAATTCATCTTAACTGTTTAAAACATGTAAGGCATACTAGTAAGCTCTGTGGTAGATCACGGTTTGGCTACCGAATTCAGTTGGTAACAATTTAGTAACTAATATGGACTACTATCAAAACAAAATAAAAATAGTACTTACATACGCACATAAAACTTTTTTACACACGTCACTGCTATTGAGGTATTTGTAAGCGATCAATATAATCGATTCATTTAAATGAATGCCAACGGTTTGATCGTATTTTAGTGGAGCTATTGTCGCGAATACAACGTGTTTGACAATAACACTCCAGTTTTTTTTACTAAACATTCCAAACAATGCATGTAGAGGTAGTCTGATAACAGATAACATGTATCGCATGAGAGAACCGAGATAAATTCGATTATTTACGATGTCTGTACATTTTGTTACTACAAGAGTTCAAGTATTTTGAAACTGTTTTCAAAGACCACAATGGAGCACAATCGTAATCTAACAGCATGTATTGTGTAAAAGCAGGCTGTATAACGTTATCCGACATTACGTAATTTTATTCTCGGCAGCTGAGTAAGTAGGTCTTACCAATACGCGTTTCGAAATTCTAATCAGTCTACGTATAAACACCATTGATGATATCCTAAATATCATCATGGTGTTTATACGTAAACTCACACATCACTCTTCATGAGAGGTAAGTTAACCACTTCTTGGTTTGGACTGTCTTACATATTGGCGTTCGTTTTTAATTTTGGTTAGAGGGGCTTAAGGCAAAGCACACAAGAAAACAAAAGAAAATTGAAATCATAACTTACATAGTAAAGCTTAACATCAACAGTCATTAATTAAACTTTCAATCGAAACAACACTGATCACTGATAATCGGCGCTTTTTCACAAGTCATTAGGATCGCTTAGACGCAGGGTGTCGAGTAGACTGTCTGAGTTTACGCAATCCCGACGATGTTATGGTGCGTCAAGGCACAAGGCACACGTGTGGCGAGGGCACGTGCAGATTCCACAGTGAGCCGAGCGTTCCAGGCGAATGCTCCTGCACTTGACTCAGCCAGCAATAACCACGGACCGGCCCATCCTGCCTCCATCGCAACAATGGGTTAAATAGAGCACCCACCATACGTACGACTTACTATACTGTCATTATTGTCACTTATCATTACATCACAAAATGCCGTCACTGTACACATTACAGTCATGTTTTCTTACTGATTAAACGACGGGTGTTTCCTTTTAATTGTCGAGTATTTTATAATAACAAAAAGAGCAGACGTGATGTCGTTTTACCTAGTTACTTTAGTCTAAGTAACCGTCACCATGAATGAACCTTAGTTTCACTGTTTCACAACCCATTCGCCAACTTACGGTACTAGGTCTCAAACCTGTGTTCTAGTTTTAACACCATGGAATAGCTAATTTCCATTATCTGTTTTCATGGGGCATTGTTCGGCGCTGCGGGCGTGACAATTGCTTCCGCCAAGTTCATTGTCGCACCGGCGCCGCGGGCGCATGTCGTTGTCGCATTCGTGCCCCTCTGTGACCCCAACCTTATTTAATAGACTTTCGACCACGAACAATTCCGTAGTTATTTTTCTTTAATGTGATTAATACTTAATAAAATCTCTTAATAATATCTTGTCCTACATACAATGGCAATAGGTTCGTCCCTTTTAGAAAGGATGCGGGTGGGTGTACGTACTATTTGATTACACATCTGTCTATCCTTTCGGGGAAAACAGGCCTGGTGTTATGTTGTGATTATTATTATCCTGGCAAAGTAATGTTAGAATAGCGGACACATCTCTTATCTTATGTTAATCCTTTCAAGCAGGAACATCTAAGTGGTTGTTTAACTTGTTCCACAAGATAGCCAGCGGATACGTCCCTTATAAAATCTATGAGAGCATGTTCGCAACCCATAATTTCGCTAAATGTTGACTTTCAGACTGATAGGTATAACTAGGTATCAATTAAAGTTTCAATTTAGGCCAAATTATAATGAGGATATTTTGATGATGGCGGCATCACGTCAACACTTGATTAATTGCAAGGTTACCGCGTTATTAACCACTTGATTTTTTAGCACTATTAATTGGAACAACGGAAACACAAAAAGTATTTAGGTATAGATATGTCACAGGATAAAAAAGATGCGTCGTCACTCCTGCATTCCACGATAAGGTAGGAAAATATGCGTGTCCTGGGAATCAAATTTAGAACCTACACCCTAATTGCGTAACACACTATCAATGAATCTGAATAATTTTGAAGGATATTGCTAATCCATTGCTTTATATGTTCCAAAAATTTGTCTGCTCATCAACGTAAATAACGCAGCGAAAGTTGTTGTCAACTGTCAAAATGAAAGCCATTGCTACTGACAGATAGTGTGTTACACAAATACCCCGCCGAACCACGAGATCACTACTACTATCACGATCACGACTATCTGTGCGCAACTACGCATCTTACTACCTAGTCTGGTCTTGATCGAGGTAGCCTGTCGAATGGTACCTAAGGCAGATGATAAAAACGGTTTTTATAGAATTAAAGAAAAGTAAAATGTACTTTCTTTTTTTTTTGCTCTACTTTTACTCCATTAATAATCAATTAAAGAAATAGCGAATTATGTGGTTTTTTTTCCTTTTGTGATAACATTTTTGTTCATAATGTGCATGCATTGTGTTGAATGTGTTGATAACCACAGATTTTTTTTCTTTTGACATTTTACTGTATGATGTGCTTGTGGCTCTAAATATACGGTCTTTACGGGAAATTTGAGACAAGATGTTACGATTTAAGGCGAATGCGCAGCTGAGCCCGCCGAATTAAAATTTTCTTCGGTTTTTGCAAATTGCAGCTCTGATATACGTCATATGTTGATCAAAATGCGATTCGCGACTGTAGGAATGATATATTTACTGAATCAAAATCATAAAACCACCCATCAAAATCATATCAATCATTAAACTTTGGAAATTTGTGCCACCTAAGAATGTCATATGAAAATCCATGGCGGGCTCAGCTGCGTATTTCCCTTTATTGCCTTGACTCATGCAGAGAAGGACAAATATTGACCACCACGGTTGCTCACAAGGTGCTGTCAATTTCAGACATTTTACTATCGTTTTAGCCTTAAAAATACAATTACATATGAAACCTATTGCACGTGTGGGGATAAATTATTAACAGTTAGGTTCAAATGACTTTCTTACCTAAACAAGGACACGAGAAAAAAAATCTTTTTTTATTTGTTTTTCGCTGCTCAGACAAAAGAAGCGTTAATACAATAACCCGACAATAAATCCCACAACCAAATCTCTGGCACCCGCACACGGTGTACTGCCCTCTCGAGCACATGTCAATTGCTTTGAATTGGCTGAATTAAGAGACAACACAAAATCTAAATATAGATGATTCGGCTGAAATAAGGATAAAGTCGCGGCAATTAATCAGACAGGAACGTATTATCATCCATGTTAAATTTCCTAGGAAATATTTAGACGGTATCTCAGTAACATCTTGCGATTATATGCGTAGATTCCCAACATGAATGATGGCACGATATTCCTAAATAGATAAAAATCGAGACTAATGGAAAACCTAGGAGGAAATAGTCAGAAAATGCCGTCAAAAATATTTTTATCACGTTACATCATTATAATGATTATGTGGCAGGGAACCACTCAGCTTGCCTTTTTTTTTTTTTTTTTTTTTTTCTGGGTGGGAAATCATCATATGACTTCTCCCGCTCTGGGCGGAGCAGGAGGGCGTGTCAGACTTTTACTGACTAAAACCCACCCGTGTTCCTTCAGTTGCCTATGCCAGGGACCACGGTATCTCTTCCGAACAACCCGCGACCCTGGCAGGCAGCGGCCCTAACGGACCCCGTCACTTCTTGCTGACATCTCTTTGAGGCGCGCGTGGAACACAACGCGCCGTCGACTCGGGCCTGGTCCTTGCCGGGCGGCGAGCTGCCCATAGCTCGCCACCCGCAAGCCCGCGCCTACGGTGGCCGGGAGTCGGCTGGTGACTCCCGACGACCAGGGCGTCTCCTGCGGCGACTAGGGGCGTGAGGGCGCAGAGATAGCCTCTCCCTCACGCGTTCCGCCTCCTCCTTTGCGAGCATTACTGCTTCGCAGAAGGAGGTGACGGCTTCCCATGCACTCTCGCTCCGTACCATGGCCTGGACCAGGGCCGGACGCGAGAGATCGCCGCCGCCGATCGCCACCACGAGGACGCGGCGGTGCTCCGCCCAAGCCGGGCAGACCTCCACCGTATGCTCCACCGTGTCCTCCGGGCGATCCACACAGTGGTGACACCCTGGCGTTTCCTCCCGCCTTATCCTGAACAGGAACCTCCCGAAACAACCGTGTCCGGTGAGGACCTGCGTCAGGCGGAAGGTGAGGGCGCCGTGGCGCCTCTCCATCCACTCCTCAAAGAGGGGACTTATCGCCGCAATTGTGGCGTGCCCAGCACTGGGTTGCGACAATCGCACTCTCCATGTCGCCATGAGATCCCGCCGGAGCTCTGTCCGCTGTACCGTGATCTCTCGCGGCAGCGGAGTTACGCCCCGGCGTTTTGCCTCCTCTCGCCACTCCCATATGTAGGCGAGGGCTTTTGCCTCCAGATCCCATGGCGGCAATCCGGCAAGGAGGCTCGCCGCCTCAGCGGAGACCGTGCGGTATCCTCGGATCAGCCGGACGGCCATGACCCTTTGGGACGCGTTCAACCGGCGGACTGGTCGCCGCCTCAAGGAACGCGCCCACACCGGTGCCCCGTAAAGGGCCATGGACCGCACGACCCCCGCATATAGCCTCCGGCAGGAGGCGTTTGGACCCCCTAGATTGGGCAGGAGCCGCCTCAAGGCAGCCCCGGCCCGCTCCAGTCTGGGAGCCAAACGTCGGAAATGCTCCACGAAGTTCCACCGGCTGTCGAGGACGAGTCCCAGGTACTTCATCGTCGACTCGACGCCGATGTGAACCCCTCCTACCGTTATTTGGGAACCCGACGGTGGCGCGTCCCGAGGACCATGAAAACACATGGCCTCGGACTTGTGCAGGGCCACCTCGAGTCCCAATTGCCGGATCCTCTCAACGATTGTCGCAACCCCGCGTGTCGCTATTTCGGCCGCCGCCTGGTGCGACCTCCCCTGCGCTAGGACCAGCGTGTCGTCAGCGTAGCAAACTACGCTGACGCCGCTAGGGAGGTCGGCGCGCAGCACCCAGTCGTACCCGATATCCCACAGATGCGGCCCCAGGACCGATCCCTGTGAGACACCGCACGACATCTCTCGCCGGTTCCACTCTCCCCGGTGACCGGGGTAGATGACGGCTCTGTCCGTCAAATAGGCCTCGACAACCACTCAGCTTGCCTTAGCTTCTGGATTGTATTAAATATTGGAAAACCCAAATAAAAAAAAAAACAATATGTTATGCCAGGCCGAGACGAAAATGGCGAGACGAGCTTGACTCCTACCAAAAGGACTAGCAAAAGACAGAATTGTGTGGAAAAGGGGGAGGGAGGCCTTTGTCCTGCAGTGGGACAATACAGGCTAGATATATTAGATTAGATTCCTGTTGCGCCGTGTGTCCTGTCACCTGTACACCTGATGACCTTATGACAGCGTCAGTGAACGGAGTTCGCGTAGCTGAACTTTGGGCCAAACATATTTGAACTTTTTGCTATCGATACGCTAAGAAGACTTCTTATCAAGGGCAATATGTACATGTACACGTCTTATAACGCGGTGATCAAACAGTGCAATACGAGTATAAGAAACTGCACTCGCAAACAAACAAAAAATATACTAACATCCTCGTTACTACACTTGTCATATGACGAAGCAGAAAAGAATAATAGCGTTTTTCTTTTTCTAGATTTATTATTATTATTTTCTTTAATTCTCGATTTGATTGTTATGTTTTCTTTAATTTTGATTCTTAGATTTCATTTAGTTTTTTTTTGTAATTTGAAGCAAACATATTTTACTTTTATTGATTCGAACATGTTTTTAAAATAATATTTAAATGGTAAACCCTCCATATTGTTGCTCAAGATACAGGTTTGCCTAGTTTGGGGCCAATGTAAAATCTCTGTAATCTTATGAACAATAAAGTTTTTATTATTATTTATTATCATTAATTTGAAGAAAGGCTTCAGTCCAGACCCATCCTGTGTGTTCAAGGGACCTCAAATGCCTACCCTTTCGGGAAACCCCAAAATTAAATGCGTTTAATCCATCGCACCACAAACTGGTCATAATTACATGATCAAATAATAACTTTAGTTGCGAAACAGTCCCTTTATCGGGCGGTGACGAAACCTCGGGCGTCCCGGCAAAATTACAAATAAACAAATGCACAAGTGTTTATTCCCGATATAAATTGTGGCTTAGAAATTATAACATTGATTTTTTTCCGATCCTTATTTGCGTATTGAACTGTGGTTAATACCACAGTAGTACCTAATGGTACTTCAACCCTAAATGTGTCATCGGGGGTTATTTGAAAGTTTATTTAAAAACCCGCTAAGTTTTTCACTTTTATCGAGGTCACTGCAACAAATCATCAATATGGACAAGGACATAACTTTCATACGCTACTTTCCCAACACGGCAAATCGATCACCGGATCCTGCGCATACCGATCGCGCTTCCAACGTCACCTAATTTTCTTTAATTGTCCAGAGACAAACAATGAAGCATCGCCGGTGGCATTACTATTCAGTGACTGTCCGCATACGGGACCGTGCGTAGCATTGTCAAAGCATACGAGGTCTCGGTCTTTGATCCCAAATCCGATACAGAGAAAGTAGAATTTCACCCAAATAGCGAATTGCACAATTTGACAAATAATTCGTACGCGGTCAGGGTTTTCAATTTATACCATGTGTTGTTTTCCCTTTTTTGGTGAAAGATTATGTCAAACAAATGTACAAATAGAATCATTTTGTAGAAAAATATAAGCTGGACGTGACGTGCTTATTTGAATACAAAACTACATTTACAAAGGCTATTTTACTATCAGCTACTTTCCACACTACAGCAAATCTCTCCAGCTCTAAATACAGGATACTACTACAAAACACACAGGATACTGATCTACAAAAGCATACACAATAAATTAAAACAAAGTTTTTATTAACTTATAATCACAATAAATAACTACTTATCTACAAATAATTTAAATAAATAAGTCGTTTGACTTGAATCAGACTAATTTCAATGGCACCTGCTATAACAATCCAATATAACAATGACCGTTGGCAGCACTTGCACTGCGAGATGATTAGGATGAGTCTCCCCTGGAAGAAAAATACATAGAATTCATTATTTGGATTATCACTCACTAGAATTTTCATTATTTAAATATTAAATGCCACAAAGACACAATTTAGTAACTGTAGAGAACAGTAATTCTTTCTATACGGTCAAATATTGTGCCTTTAATTATGTAAGTATATCTAGAGCAAATTCAGGTTCATACAATATGTATTTCGCAAACGATTTTAATCAGGAAAGGGTGAATATGCCTACGAGTTTATTTTTGGTCTTATTTTTAGGCACAGTAGAAATAAATATTGTGCTAAAAATATGACCTTTTTATCAAGCGAAATGAACCAACTTACTAATTAAATAATTTACTGCTAATTGGATCTACGTTGTTTCGTCTATATATATATATAAATGTGAAACTGTTCTATTTATAATTTTCAGCTTTATTCACCTGAAATAGGGTTGAAATTCGTAGATGTCGTCTATGACTCGGCGCACGCGACACGTGACGCCACAGTTCGGCTGTTGTTGTCCGTATACAGAGATCGCTCGCTGCAGCACCTGATGCACCGATGTTAACTCCACCACTGTGACAAGAAACATTATTGTAGTACTAGTTAGTCTGTGATATTTGTTCATTTCCGTAAAACATAGATCAAATCGGTAACTTAGGTGGTAAAGCAGGTTTTTGACCGATCCGATATTTACCACCGATATCTTTTACCAATTTATGGCCGACCCCAGTTACCTATCTATCACCAGTTTTGGCGTACTGGAGTCTGGAGGATAGAAAAACCTATCCATCTCTGGTTTTAACGTCTCAATAATCTATATCAGTAGCGATCTGCAGTGCGATTCTGTAACCATCTCACCTTGAAAACTTAGGTGAAGTGAGCGTGGAGTGAGCTGTCATTCCAAATAATACTAGGGATTGACACTACTGACAATTCACATCAAGCTCACTTCACTTGAGTTTTCACGGTGAGATTTTTACAGAATCGACCGGCTGTATGATTATATCCGTGGCTGGCGTGAATATGTTGACATGTCTAAAACTGCAATTTGTCAGGACGGCCATTTTAAAGTTTTGGCGTCTTCTGGTAAATCGGTTAATTAATTTTACATATGTGTTTAAGTTGTTTTAAAGGTTATTTTGTGCCATCTTTTCAATGATGACAATAAATAAACGAAATTTTCCATAGATTGCAAAATAATAGACTTGTCAAGTCGTTCACCAACGAGTTATCAACTTATGCACCGAGTTGTCAACTTGTTCACCAACATTTATCAACTTATTCACCTTCTGAGTGGGAAGTTATAGTAAGTAAACAATGTAATTTAATGACAACCACATTATTTTAATTGGATAGCAAACAGATGACAAACATAAAAAAAATATTTAATTTGCTGCTACTCACTCAAATCAAGTAATGTTGTTTTAACTGAAGAAATATTTAATTCAAACACCACGAAACTATCAGTTTAGTATTTTCGCAATAAAAAAAATTATAAAAAAATAGAAAATTGCTTTATTGGACCACAAACAACGTCATCAAACAGATACAAGTATGTTACTAACACAAATAACTACGTTGACTCCTCAACCTCGTCGCAGACCATTCGTATTTTATTAGACCTCAGAATCCTCTTCATCTGGGTTGTCTTCGTCCAAATCTGGATCAGTAGATGCAGAGACATCACCGACAGTTTTTATATTAATATAAAACTCTTTGAACGAATCGTCAATCAGGTCAATCATGTCCATCAAATCCTTTTTTTTCTCTGCACTGATTGGCAAAGCTTCCTTGGAGATTTGGCTCAACCTAAAGACATCTATGGTGGTTTTTCCTCTTTTCCGAAAGTTCACTGACTCGAAAGTGGGTTCGCGATCCAGGCTTTTCTTGAAATTTATTTTTCCTACGCTGTTTTTATTATATTGCAGCCATTTAATAGGTTGCCATAGAAATTTGTCCCCAGAATCGTCCAGTTTTTTGATAGTAAAGGGTCCTTTCTTGGCTTTTAGTTCAGCAAAATCCAAGAAATCATTTACCGTCATCACCACGACCTTAAATGGTTTCTGAACTTTGCAAGTCCTCACCAGCTGCACCCAATCATACAAATGATTTATTCTCATTTGTGTTCTCTTTTTTGTTTTCTCAATAATAGCGTGGTCAGAGTCACACTCCATATGTGTGTGCCCACTGAGGAGAAATTTGTGATTTATCTTTTGCAGCGTCGGATGATTATGTAGCAAAAACATAAACATCATTGCCACGACATTGTTTTTGTTTTGACCACCACAAGTATCCGAATAAAAAATCAGTTCTTTTACTTCGGAGGACAAATTGTTGCAGAAGTGCCACAAACATGAGGCAATTTGGTTTGCACCTCGAGCTCCTATTGTCTCGTCCCACATGTAGCAGGTAGCCTCATTAGTTGCTAAATCATGCACTGTTAAATTAAAAGACCAAAGCTGTCGTTTGTAAAACGAGACAGATGTTTTTAAATATGGAGTCGGCAAGCACTGCTGGAGGTCGAATGCAAATGCCCTAACAGACGAATCTGCTTTGACATTCTCTTTATCCACACGTTTTTCAGCATAAGCTTTATCAGCTTGATGTTGGTGTTCAGCTAATTCAGCAGTTAAATTAATTTTGCGATCTTCATCTGCAACTTTAATTTTAGCGTTCAGCACATCGCACGTGTTGCATGTGTCTTTTGATGGTTGCTTAAACGACAGATTGAGGTCGTGAAAGCATTTGGCATATAATTTTAACGAGACAGGATTTGAAGAAGTGTTTTTATACTCTCTGTACATTTTGGCGATTGACAGGTCAGCAGCTAAATATTTCTTCCCAGTCGAATTTCTACAGTAGTGACTCTCATAACTTGGAAAACTCAAAATGTGGTGATTGACAAGCGAAATGTCTTCGATAGTCTTCTTATTTTTGGGAGGTTGACGACCTCTCTGATCCTCATCAATGATTCCGTTGGGAGACATTTTTTTTTTTTCTATTATAACATTAACAAATCCCTTGGTCTCTCCTACAATTTTACAAAAACACTCTTTACAAACCGGTTTCATCTCATTAGAAATCTCTAGCATGTATTTACAGTAGCATTCTCTATTTAATGTCCTGCTGCCCGTTTTTTGTGATTTTTTCGGGAAAATCATTACTGACTTAGACACAAATGCTGCCCGTCTATCTCTATCTCCTAGTTGCCAATAATTTTCAAAACAATGCGTCTGTTCAGCCGTTGTAATTCTTTCAGCACATTTTAGTCTACATGAACTCAACTCTTTCGGTTTTCTGTCAGGAACTACTTTACCTTTTTCCGTTATATAACTCTTTCCTGTATTCCGACGTGTTTTGCTTGCATTTCTCTCCACTCTTGATCTTCCTTTTTTTGTATTATTATTAGTCCTTTCTTCACTAGTACTTTCGGTTTCCATAGTTAAAGTTAAAATCTCATTTCTTTCACTCGTCTTTTCTAGGATCACTGTTGGTGTTTCTATCTCATATATAGTAGGAGCTGCATTCTCATATTCATTCATTTCAGGTGAAACACTTCGGTTGGCCGTTTTTTCGTCTGTCACACACGTTGAGCTCCCCGTTTCCTTGTTCTGTGTATTATCCATAGATGAATTTTGTGGTGTTTCTTTCGTATTTAAGGTAGGTGCTATATTTTCGCATTCGTAGTTGACTTCGATATATTTTTCCGGATTTCTTGTTGCTTTCGATATTTTTCCGGAGATTGGTATCAATTCTTTGCTTTCAATTTTGGCATCATCACATGATTCGCAGTCAGTTTCTGAATCATCTACTGTGACTTTTTTTATGTTAAAATCAGGATCACGAACACTGTCGTCACTGTCGCCATTAAACGATTCATTTTCTTCAGACGCTTCACTGTTTTCGACAATGTCTGACGTATTATCTAATTGTAGGCTTGGGTCAGTAATTAATACATTATAAATTTCTTGGGTTGCTGGGGACATTACCGGAAAAGGAGATAATGGATCATCGTTACTTATGTTCCTCAATAACGAAGAGTTTGACAGTGGAGTGGCAAGATTAGGGTAACCTGAAGCAATAAAAAATAATAATCAGACAGATAAACACAGTTACTCTCGTATTTATAATATTAGTTTGGGTGAATAACTAGCGGTGTCTAACTGCTGAGTCCTATTCCTATTACAGGGTCTAGATTATCTACACACCAAGGTTCATCCAAATCTGCCCAGCAGTAACAGATGCAAATCGTTTCAAACACACACACACACACACACCCACACATAAACTTTCAGATCTAAAATAGTTCAGGTAAAGAAAGAAAATAATCATTATTACGATAGTAGCCAAAGTTAAACCGTTATACTACACACCCTTCATTTCTTTTAAATAGTTATTTTTGTTTTGATTTCAACATTAGAGGAGCAAGTTACTCATAGAACAATTAGGCTGACCCCACATTAGGCGTGCGCGATCCTCGGGCGTGTGAACGCCCGAGGATAAAGCGAGGATGAGCGCCGCGAGCACGTGTGAGTAGCGCGCGCGGCGCCCGCGCTACTCACACGCGCGCGCGGCGCTCGAGTCGCGTTCATACCCCTTCGACTTTCGCCTTGACTGAAGGGTTTAAACGCCAACGCGAGCGCCGTGTGCGCGCCGCGCGGTCGCTGCACACACGTTACACGGTGGCAACACGTGACGCTTACGCAGCGCGCTCGCGTCGCGCACGCGGCGGACGCGTCGCTCATACGCCCGAGGAACGTGCGATCCTAATGTGGGGGAGGCCTTACCCACGACGGTGTATATCTACCTACTACAGCTAGATTCCCATCGTCTACATACATCTAAGTTCACAGTTTCAAGTAAACAATCAGCTGACCGCGACGTTCGCACGGACGTAAACATATCGCAGCGGGATTTTATCGCGCACTGGATTTTCAACTCTCGGTGTTGAGCCGAGCATTGAGAATCCAACAGAGTGCATTCCAACGCGTTGAACAAACACACTGGTTGGATTTTCAACTCTCGGCGCTAAGCAGAGCGTTGAAAATCCAGTGCGCGAAAAAAATCGCCGCGATATTTTTACGTCCATTCCGAACGTCGGCTTACAATATGTTACTTACCTAGATAACTAACTCCCAACCTTCATCAATATCTACCTAAAAAGTGGCAAAAAAATATTTGTGAGTATAAGATCTGTATCTTACCGTTTTCGTCCACTTCATTCATTCGCTGACGAGATGAATTTAACTTAATGTCACGAAGTTCTGTTAACTTGCGTTTCCTAGCCATTAATTCGGCAATCGTCGGATTCTGCAAAAACCAAATATTGAAATACCTAGATATCACGTCACATAATCAGGTAGGTATTCCCTCTGTTACGATAATACACTAAGGTAGACCGTAAGGTTTGGTCGGTAGGTACTCACTTTTTCCTCCATTGCAAATCACAAACTATACACCCAACTTATGAATTGAAACACTGTAGTAATAAATCAATCAATAGATACACTCAAAAACAAACGAAATCAATTTGAAGCACTCACACTCGTTCGCGGTTCGCGCGCGCGTGGCTTCTGAACTCTAAACTGACGTTTGTTTACCAACACACGAGCGAGGGATTTGCCGCGATATTTGAAAAATTATTACTTCTTACGAAAGTTTTTTGATAACTCGATTATTTTTTAATACAACTTGGGTACATAAGTTGTCAACTAAACATATTAATTTAACGTTACAAGTTTTTTATAACGGACATGTAGTGATACCTATACTTATTACTTTTAGTGCTCAGAACTTCGTTGGCCGTAACTGGACATCTCAATATATCGCAATTTCAACAGAAATTCTTCGGTGGGCCATAACTTGATATCTCAATTTGTCACGATTTAATCAAAAAGACCTCAGCTGGCAATAGCTTGACACTTCAATTTGTCAATTTAAAATAAGTACTTAAACAAAACTTTTAAGTGTATTAATTGAGATATCAAATAACGAATATTATTTTGGGTGCTGAGTATAGGTTGATATAACAAAATATCAATGTTCGATCACAAAAACATGTGAATCGTTAATTTGACATGAGGTTTTGTTAAGTTAGACATGTCAAAATGCGAGATGTCAACATATTACCAAAGTCGATTGCTCCAAAAATTATGTATATCTATAACTGTCAATTTTTTTCATATAAATTCCTAATGCGTAGGATGTAATAAGCCAATAAAAAAAAAGTCATAGAAGTCGACATGTCAATGTGTTCACGCCAGCCACGGATATTATACCGACAGTTATAATTATACTGGCTACCATCAGTAGCTATCTGTCAATAGGTTATTGGATTCGGCCGACGAAAACATGACTTCATAAATAATTGCATACTTAATGAAATAGCTTCTTTGTAATGTATCACAGCTACTGAACAGTGAGTCACAGCTTTCCGAACAACTTGTTTGCTTGTCTCTCAAACAAAAGATAATGAACTGCTTCATTAGAAATACAGTAGAATCCGTTTATAATGACATCGAAGGGAATTGACAAACACGTCATACTAAGCGGATGTCATACAAAGCATTTTTGTAAAAAAAAACAACCTTCTTTTTTTAGGTAAATACTTATTCTAATAGAGAAACATAGCTTAAATCAAAATAAAAATTGCACGTAATACATGTATGTATCTATGTATATTTTTCATTTTTTACTTAAGAAATCTGAAATTTTTGTCTGCTTTTGTTTTTTCATTTTATTGTAATAACAGTCTCTGATACAATTGTGTATAGAAGACATTGCCATGGTAAAATTATAATTTTCAATATTGCTATGAACAAATCGTGATAATAATTCTGGAGACTTTAATGCCTCTTCTGCGGTAGGTAATGGTTTTCCTCGACTTCCTCTTCCCCATCACTTTCGAGTTGTTCCTCTGATAATAATTCTGCAGCCTTTAATGCCTCTTTTGCAGTAGGTAATGGTTCTTCCTCGACTTCCTCTTCCCCATCACTTTCGAGTTGTTCCTCAGCATTAATGTTCTGTACGATATTTTCATCGGTGGGTTCTTCGGATGTGAGGAGAGCGCTATCGATGTCAACATAATCTTCCCACATTTCCGGTGCTGCTAAAGAATCAGAATTTAGGTTTCGTGACCACATAAAGGGATCATCTTCTTCATCAAATTCATGTTCTGCTATTTGATTAGGTAAACCATCGTGGTTTTCAATGAATCCTGCATGTTTGAAAAGGCAAAAACATTTGCCTTTTCCTGTAGCATTGAGCCACTGACGGGTATTCCTTTGTTTCTCGTGATTTTAAACCACTCAATTAACGCCTTATCAACATTTTCTTTACGCAATTTTCGAATCCTCTTAGGTTTCAAAACATTTGTATTGAACGACTGCTTAATCCGGTTCTTGTTTTTGAACATCATTGAAATTGTCGAATGACCCACGCCAAATTCCTTTGCCAGAGATGAGTTTGATTCTCCATTTTCTAATCTGCATATTATTGCACCTTTCTCCTCAATCGTAAATGCTTTACGACGTTGATATGACATTTTTTTACATAGGATATCACAAAAAAATGCGTAACGTTCAACTGTCAATTACCCACTGAGATTTAAAACAAAAACAAGTCACGTGCCGAACGTCGTCGAGAATCAACGAACATTGCCGAAGGTGTAAAGAATCATGTCGGTCACTATAAACGGACAAAATTTATTAAAAATGGGTCGTAATAAGCGACATGTCACTGTAAGCGATGTCATTATATTCGGAATTCTTACGAAGAATTTTATATGAAAACCAAACTTCGTTGTCTAATCACGTCATAATAGGCGCTTGGTCAATATAGGCGGAGTAATAATAAACGGATTCTACTGTAGTACCTAACCAGCGCACGTAATGAGCGTGACGTTCCGATTTTGATACCCAGATGTAGCAGTGTTATTGACTGACGAGTTTATGACTAAGGTCCACTTGCGTGTTTGGTGGGGATAAATTTATAAATGTAGAGTTTGTAAACTCAGAGTTAATTAACATTTTAACTCTTATTACGCGTTGCGCAACTGAAAAGTAACACCGGATTAGTTAACCTGATATTAGTGTTTTTTGAGTTGGGAACATTCACCTACCAATGGTACCTCATAACGTCATATCCGTAAAACTCCATAAGATTTTGACATTACTAACACTAATCCAGAATTTAGCGACTTAAATCTCCCACATCGGTGATAATTATTTGATCCTGAGTTAGACTTAGATCCTGAGTTATTTAGGATAACCCATGAACGCGCAAGTGAGCCTAAGTTTTATTTTTGCCTATGCATTACATAACATCACGCCTGTTTTATCCGAAGGGGTAGGCAGAAGTGTATAGTACAACCAAAAAAAAAACATGATTTAGGGACAAGCATTAATCGGGCACAAATCCAGACCCCGGGCTGTTACTGATAAATCGGAAATGGAAAAATCCAATAACATTTTACTCGACCTGGGGACCGAACCCCAGGACTAGTAGTTAGTGTGCCCCAAATCACTTTATAAGTATTCGGCATTATTTCGTCTGCTTACACATAATCGTAAAGGTTAGTTGATAGAAGGCGTCCATATAAACATTGTACAATTAATACCAATTGAATCTAATACAGCATTCGGGGAACTATACCGTATATCACTGAAATTCCGCGTAGTCCATCGCGGAATACGGCCTCAACGTTATCTAGTTCTTCGTAAGGGTCAATCGATATCAATTAATTATATCAATCAGTCAAGGAATTAAACTTTACCACATAAATCTTAATGGGTCTTATTTCTTGGTTACATATTGTGACCGTGGCTTCATCAGGTCATCTAGGCTAAAATCCAGCCTAGAAGACCTAGTCCTGATCGGAAATTCAACTCCTATAATTTAAAAATGGAAATGTACTGAGGTACTTACAGTTTTTCTTGCCAAAGCTGCGCTCATCTTCATCAGCATCAGTATTACCACCACCACCGCTGCCTTTCTTGAATGAGATCAGTTTCGGTATCACCAACAACATGCAAACCACCGCAAGCATAGTCACAAGCTTCTTGAAGATCAAAAGTTTCAGCAGCAACTTCGCTATCGTCAAGATGTCTAGTTTCAGGGACAGTTTGTCCAAAAATCCTAACGCTGGTGCTGTGTAAGGAACTCCATAAGATGGCTTCAGAGGTGGACCGTATATTGGTGGAGGCAAGGGCCTGTGAACCGGCGGGCCGTATGACTGTGCTGGGGGTCCGTACGTCTGGGCTGGTGGGCCATACGACGGCGCAGGAGGTCCATGCAACGGAGCAGGAGGTCCATACGACGGCGCAGGAGGTCCATAACTATTTGCTGGAGGTCCGTAGTTAGGAGAAGGTGGACCATAAGTGTTCGGGGGCGAGTTGTAGGTTATTTCTGGCTCATACTTCCCAGGCGATCCGTAACTAGCCGATGGGGAGTAGCTGTTTGAAGCCGAAGGTCCAGAGTATCCAGACGATCCTGATGAACTGAAACTGCTGTCACTGGAATACGGCGGAGAATAGTCGTAGCCAGATTGATAACTGTCATCACGATTTGCAATCTTCTTTTCTCCATCTTTTGCTGTTATTATCACAACACCTTGTTTTGCCTTCTCAGCTTCAACGCGCGATTTAGAATATGCATCTAAATACGTATCGGTTTTCGACGCTGTCGATTTTGTTACATTTGCTGGCCCGACAATTGCAGAAACGCAAGAGCTAACCGTTAATACTACAGCAAAATATTTAAAGAACGCCATGTTGCTGCTAATCCTCGGTCTACCGCCCGAAAGAAGTTGTCGCCATCGATCGCAACTAACGAATGACAAGCGACGTTGACTCCCATTCAGTTTTCACTTTTGACTTACCGTAAAAGAACCTAAATATGATAATGGAACACAATTAAATTCTCTGAGTGAGCCCAGCGCGTTCCGCATTGCTCATGGTAAGTAGGCTCGCGCGTGTCGCGGCCCGCATGCTAATGGACCTTAGACACCGTCGCGCCCCGCCGACGAGCCTTGTTGGATGAGCCTCCCCAAACATCGGGACCTTTCATCGCATAAAGAAATCTTTAATAGACCGCAATTTGTCTGTGAAAGTTTTATCGTCGGTTTTATCGGTCATGTCACAAAAATATAGTATATGAATTACATCTGATGAAATATGCCTACCTAATGTGCACTCTTCCTTTCTCTATCTGGAATGGGTTTATTTCCTTTTTATGAAGGCTCTAAACAATATTTGATATCAGCTATTTAACTTTTCCTTGTGTGCAACTAGCTGACCCGGCGACTTCACACCGGCTCAGAATCAATAAGAACGAATGTATGAGAAAATGAATTATCTTCATTATTATTTTTCCGTGATTTTTTTCCATGTGTTTGTAGTTATTCTGTTATGCGGGGCGGAAACAAATCCAGCAAATCAAAGATCATAAAAATCAGTACTGCCGTTCTTATATAGATAGATGTTGACTACTGTGACTAGGTCTTAGTGCTCGGGGCGGAAATCAAAACTAACAAAGTAGAATCAACAGTGAAGAGAATTGCGCCACCCTCATACTTGACAAAGCGGAAAACGAAACACTTGACATTCTGTGGCGCTCCGGAATTAGGTTTACAAATGTCCTTCTGAATACTAGGTAAGGAAGACGCTCCAGGTTAAATACGCATTTGAAAGCTCTTCAATCAAGTTTAGAAAAATAATTATGTAATCGAGTCTAATGAATCAGCACAAAAGAAGGTTCATAATATACATAATGGGCTGGAATCCGCAACTCCAGATCCAAGTGGGAATACTCCAGTCCGTTAACTTAGTAAGATTATTTCTCTTTTTATTCAGTTCTTTCTTCGCCGGTACAATTAAAAAAAAAAAGAAAAGTAATATCCCTACGCGTTAACTTCAGAACCTCCTCCTTTTTTTTGTCGGTAAAAAATCATCGTGATGCAATAATGAGCTAAAATGTTGCTTCTCGATGATTTTTTTGTATACAAGGTGTCGTTTTGCATCATCGTCAAATTCAAGGAGGTAACTATGCTACTGATTCTCGACACGAATCAATAATAAAATAAGTAGGTTTTTTTTTTCTAATTTTCGGAAATCGGCATGTGTGAAACACGCATTTTAAAACGCGGCCTGTGTGAGACCGCACTGTAACTGCCCTTTTACACATACATAAAAACGCGGCCGCTTATACGATACCATAACGCGATTCTGTTCTTTGAAAGTGGTGTATTCTGAAATACTGTCAAACTTAAATAACTAAAAAAACAAGTATGTATTCATTATTTACCAAGGATCGTAATTTTAGTGGATTATTTATATCTTTTATAACAGCCTCCTGAAATTTGACGAGGATGCAATACAACAGCTTGTATAATTATGTTATATTGTGTTTTGTGTACCTATATGTTATGTATGTTGTTTGTGTGTTATAAATTGGGATAAGGGCAGGAGAATGATGATACGTCACCTAAGCAATGATTCATAGCAGTGAAACAGCCTATTTTACAGTGTTCAAACCTAGCATTACCACGACATTACACTGCTAATGTCTCCGCCGACTTTTATTAGGTGCTGTGTATTCCCAGCGCCTTTGATGAATTTGTAAAAGATGGTGAGGTGTTAAAAGGCCCACCCCGTATTAGTTTAAATAACGATTACCACAGGCCCTGAATTTATAGCACCTTAGAATAAATGGATGGCGATTGAAGAATTAGTGGGTTTTGATGGTGACGAGACCGAAATGATTAGGATAAGAGGATATTTAGGTTGAATGTAATAATCTACATTAACTCTATATTCCATGCATTTTCTAAGGATTAACCAACCAATGAAGCTACTCATAATAACTACCCCTGCACCTGAAGGAAAATCGACATAACGCTTCGCTTCTAGAAAATACTGGCATGCAAAAACAAAAACACAATTTTACTATGAAGTATCCTACGTACCGTATTTTGGAGATTTAATATATACCCAAGCATCATCATCTGCCTAGCCTTTCCCCAACCATGTCGGGGTCGGCTTCCAGTCTAACCGGATGCAGCTGAATACCAGTATGTTACATGGAGCGACTGCCTAACTGACCTCCACAATCCAGTAACTGGGTAATACGATACCCCATTATTATATCCAAGCATGAAAATTATAACAATTTCGTTCGCTTGATTTTACACAAATTAAAATTTAGAGAAGGTTGTTTAACTTTCGGTGCACGAATCAATAAATTTTGCCAACATTTCCGTCAGCCAAAACGTATTGGGACAGGCTCCAAAATGATAAAATACAAGTTGTATGGTAAAATATACGACAACAGCATAAATTGTATTTAAATTGTTGCCGATTTCTACTGATCAGCAATGCACAGGTGTGTCATTTTCACTTGCTAAGTTAAACGAAACTAAAAGACCTTTTCAGTTTACTAAGTTATGCGCTTTGCATTTTCATAATCGTGGTCGCAATAGCAACGGATGTTATTTCAATATCTACTATCTGCAGAAACACTTTTCCCCTTTCCTAAAACCACACTTATAGGTTTGTACCTAAAAATTAATTCTGTATTTGAGATTGTTCAAATACAGAATGAATTTTGAGATTAGACTTTCTGTCGAATTTAAAAAATATGAGCATTTCGAGTTTGAGGTAAACTAGAATATGAATATGAATATGAATTGCACCATTCCCAGCGTGGTTTGACCAGACTCGATTAATCGAATGAACCCCAAGATTCACACTAGCTCCTGTAGCCTCATGTTCATGGTGCTACAGCGACCATTGTATATCAAGAAGTAGACCGGGGGGCGCGGTTTTTGCAGGGAAGAGACGTGCCCGTTAGGAAGGATAGGATTTAAGAGCCTACCGGATATGCATCCTAGAGTAAGCATTGGACTAGTGGAGAGATGGGTGATATTTGTCTATGGATGGGCATCTTTTAAAGACTTCGCGGTCAGGTGTTTCAGGTCGAGCTTTACCCGCGACTCTTTTGGCCGGGTTCTACTGCTTTCTCGGTTCTTTTGTATGTCGTGTGTTAGATGTTGTTGTTCTCAATGTCGTCGTCGGAGTTCTCGCTACTATCCGTTTCCGGTTTTTTGTATATCTTTGCTAGCAGCAATCCTGATCTTCTTTTTGTCTTGCGCCGTATCCATCCAAAAATGAATTCCCTTGTCGAAGTACTTCATGTCCTGTTTTAGGTTGTCGTTCCATGTGTAGATGGGTCGACCGACCTTCTTGGTTTTGGCCTTTTACTCCATTGCTGCCTGCAGCAGATGTGGTACGCGGCGCCTATAGATATGTGCGAGGTAGCACATCCTGTGTTTCTTGATGCGTTTGGTTACTGTTTTTCCGTCTAAGATTGCATGCATTTTCTTTTGTCTTGGTTTATTCCTAGAGTGGTTTATCAAGTCTCTCATGATAACTCGCTCATATTTTCGAAGTCTTGACCTGTTAGCTTTAGTAAGTGCCGATACTTTTAAACCATGTATCATGCACGGAGCGATCACCATTCGATACATAAGTCTGGCTAATTTCCAGTCCATATTTGAGTGTTTTATGAATGGTAGTAACGATTTGGCGTTTCTTATGGCCTGTTTGCAACGTTTTTTAATAGTGCATTTTCTGCTTAATGTAGATGTTATATATGTACCTAGGTATTTTATATCTTCACATGTCGGTATGCTTATTCCATTAAGGGTCACGTGGGTCGTTTTCTTTGTAGCTAGCGGGTCCCTAATTAGTATTTTTGTTTTTGTTTCGTTTACTTGGAGGCCTACACTATCTAGTAGGGGTTTAATATGGTATAGGATACCTTCTAGCCCTTCTAGGTCATCTGTAATAAAGATGAGGTCGTCCGCGAATGATAGTACCAGGGGGAGTGAGATTTCACGATCCTGGTCAAGTTTTATTAATTGGGTTTCCTCCTCCAGGGTTCTAAGGACTTCATCGATGACCAGTGTAAACAGGCGAGGGGACAGAGGGCAGCCTTGTTAGACTCCCATTCCTTTAATAATCCAACTGCTTTGCTGGCCACACCATTTGATGCATGTTCGTTCATTCATGCATACCTTGATTATCCTGTTAGTTAGTGATTTGTTAGTTCGTTGTAATAGTATATCTCTAAGTGCATTGAGGTCGACGTTGTCAAAGGCTTTTTCTATGTCGAGGGCGAGTACATAAATTCTTTTGCCTGCTCGCCATTCCTCGTCTAAAACCCTTTTGTGTGTAAAGATGTGGTCGTCTGTTGATCTATTGTTTAAAAAGGCCGCTTGGTAGTTGCCCAATTCCGTTATTATATCATCTAGTTTTTTTTTTTTTTTTTTTAGTACGTACGAGGCGTAAATTCTGTAACCCGTATTGCAAACCGATATGCGGCGATAGTCATTCGGATCTTTAGGTTTATTGTTTTTTGGGATTGGTATCTGCACCGTCTCCAGCCATGTGTCGGGTGCTTCGTTCTGTGTCCTCGCTTTGTTCATGTGTTTGGTGACGGCTTCCTGTAATATTTCGGGCATCGCTTTGTAAAGCTCGATTACTACTTGGTCAGTTCCGGGAGCTGTCCCGTTCCGCATTTTTTGATGATTTCAATTTTTTTTTTTTTTTTTTTACGTCATCTGTTGTGGCTCCATCACTTTCGACTTCGGTTGTCGGCTTTTTTATATTAACTGTTGGTATAAGACGACCCTAGGATTTTTTAAAAATTTGCTCCCATTTGGTCATCGGTATATAAGTAGATCTTTTTCGCAGTTTTGTTTGAAGTTTATTTCTCCTGTAAAAAAAGTACAGCATTTGCATGCGTTTTGCAGGGTGGTTTTTCCCCAGTCCGCTGAGGCTGGTCCTGCATGCTTTTTGTTCCTCGTGATATTTAATCTTTTGAAGTGTTGCCTGACATTCTTTTACGCGGTTATGTCTATTTGGGTTATCTGGTTGCCTACTTTGCAAGAATTTTGCCTTTTGTAGGTTAGCAAGAGCTAGTCGATGATCTCTGGGGAGAACTGGCTGAAGAATTAGAGTTTCCTGGGCAGCCGCTTTCAATACTTCCGTTATGGTATTCCAGGGTATTTCGATGTTTTCGTCCGTTGAGTTGATTCCTATATTTTTTAGCTTTTTTGGTATGCAATCTTGGTATTTTGTTTTGGTGAACTTGCTATTGAGGGCGGCATAATCGCATTGTTTATAGTTGAAGTCCTTGACCATTGTCTTCACGGCTATGCTTTGTGTATTACTATGTTTGGTGTTTTTATTTTTTGTTTTGTTTGAAATTCGGTTTGTCCTTAGCAAACCCCAGACTATTTTATGATCGGATAGTCTCCTAGCGGCCCATTCACCTTTAATAAATTCAAAGAGTTTTTCTGTGGCGTATGGTGTTATAATGTGATCCAATTGGGACTTTTGAGTGCCCTTTGACCATGTCAGCCTGCATGATGATCTCGCTTTTGTCGTTTCTATTTGCAGTTTTTCCCTGTTGGCTATATCCATTACCAGTTCTCCGTTGCAGTGGAGAAGTCATGATGTAGGTTTTGTTGAATTAGCCCTTTGCGTTGATAATTTTGTGTATCATGTCGACCAATGTGGGCGTTAAAGTCGCCAAGAATTATTAAAGTACATTTCTTAGGTTTTTGTCTGATCAAGTTTAATAAGCCTGTGAAGGATCTGTTTGCTATGGATGTACAACTGTTGATGTGAGAGTTTATTATGTACAGAGGAGCAGGCTTGTCATTTCCCCTGTCAACTATAAGAGTAGCTGACATCGCGTCTGTATCTTTTTTCCTATGAACTAATTCAATTTGGGCATCTTTTCTGATTAAAATTGCAAGTCCCCGGTGCGTTTTACCTGTAGTTCCATAGAGGTGCCATTCGTAGTGTGTGGAGTTGTATGCTCCTGAGTTCATCCCTGTTTCTTGTATGCAGGCTACATGAATGCCCCTGAGTGAAAGTTCAGCGTCTATTTTGTTTTTTTTTGCCGGTTTTGAGGCCCCACGGACGTTCCAGGTTGCAATACGCAAGTCTGGGCAAGTGTATTTTATTGCGGTAGACGGCTGGTTTCTTAGTATTGTGAACCCAGTGACATCTGCGACCACGTCTGATAACGGTGTATATAATGATGCTTGTTGTTCATTCTGTGTTAATTGGCTAGACAATTGGGTGTTGTTAGTTTGAGACTGGGATTTCGAGGGTTGTCTGTTAATTACAGGCTTAGTATGTTGTGATGTTTTGACATTTTTTGTTTCTTGCATTAGATCCTTGTAATGTTCGTCGTCGGTCATAACCCAGCTGTCATAGTGTTGGTCGTTGTAGAGGACGTGTATGTTGCCGGGTACTGGTTCACCAGTAGGTGAATACACTAGTGTGTTTCTTGTATCCGTGTGCACATGCACATTCACTAGATAGAACTCTGACGCGGCGATTAGGATATCCTCTCCGCCCCAGAGTGACTTGTTAAATTGCATTGTTATGTAATTTGTTATCCTTTGTTCCTGGAAGAGATTGCTGTTAGGGAGGAATTCCTGTATATTATTTAGAAGTGCTAGGAGAATTCTGTCATCATATCGATGCTCCAAAACATATAAGGCTAAGTCATGACGGACAGACATGTGGTCGAAGGTTAAACCCATTAAATTATTTATTTGGTGGGCTAACGCCCTAAACAAACAGTTCCCATCTTTTGTCATACGCACAATTCTAGTCATCGTTTTTATAGTTTTAGTAGAACTTTTAGTCACATGTGCGGCTCTGTGTTTAGAAGACAATAGAGAGAGCATACTGTGTAAGATTTATGAGCTTCGCTTTTTGTTGATCTTTGGAAATATACTTCGTTATGCAAACTTAAGAGTTCGGGGTAGTCGTTTTTGTTCCTTTTTTTTTTTTTTTTGTTCCGCTGAGGGTGTCCTATACCGCGCGTGGGTACCCAAACTTGATTTACAAGCTAGAAAATTGGTAACTTATTCAAGACAGTTTTGGTAATTTAGCACTAGGAAATCTACAGCGCTACCGTATTTTAGGCTAGAATATTAAGGCGTATTAGTTTGTTCTTCTCTCCTATAATATGAAGACTTATTCCTAAAACTCATCTATGGCTTAAAATGATGTTGAATTCGCGCGTGTCTTCAAAAGTCCTAATTAACAGTCTAGAACACAAACAAACAAAACAACAGGATCAGTTTCCAATGGAGATCCCTGAAATAAACGGAAAGATCTCACCAGATTGGCCCGCAAAGGGCCCTCAGAGTCACTCGACGTCACCAGGAGGCCGGGGAGCCGAAAAGCCTAGGCCTCGGGCTGAAGATCAGGATCACACTTATGCCACTTTACCACCGTTTTAAGGTGTTTTAATTTGCAACCACAAAAATAAAACGCGAGACACCGTTCCGATTTTAAATGCGACATTCAAACTCAGCGTTAACACGTGTTGCGCATCTGGCGTCAACTGACTCGAGTTTGAGGTAAACTAGAAGTGCATTTATTCTTTTTTCATGATTTTGTTAGATTTAATCATCTTTTTATTGTTTGTATTTCCAGTGCATGTTCCAAATAACATATTGTACTTTCTTTCTTTGAACAAACCTGATCTTTTTGCAATAAAAAACCTCTGTGAAAGCCCAGACGTGTACGAAAATGAACTTAAAAAAAAGGGTTCAGTTTTCCTGAATCCAAAAACAATTCACCTGTACCTACCTATTATTGCATTGAGCAAAAGTGTTGCTGATAAATGGATCTAAGGACTTCGGATTAGTCAAAAAATATAACATAAGATAACAGCAAGCCAGTATTCCCCGAAGGGTTAGGCAGAGGTGTAAAATGCTACAATAGAGCAAAATATCTTCACGCAGTGTTGCCTCTTTAAACTCGTGATTTAATGCAGGCGCCGCTAAAAGCGCACTGTCTTTGAATGACAATATACATATTTGACGCTCACGACAATGTGGAGACAAGGTTTGCATGAATTTGAGGGACAAAGAGAAATTGCTTCTTTTATTTTTGTACTGTGGAAATACTTTTTTACTTCCTTGAAGAGTATTTATTAGGCAAGGTAGTTGTAAAGACGCGAGTTTATGTTTGTATGTATGTCTGGTTGAAAAGAGAAATGATGATGTTTGTAGAAAACAGGCAAGAATTATTTTAATCTTACCATTACATTGTGTTTATCTTCATAATCTAATATCTACTAAATTAACTCATTCAAGCCCAAAATAAAACGAGAAAATTCTATTCATAAAATGAGAACTACATATCAGTAACATTGATTATTTATTCTTATTTATACTACTGTATTATTCAAAAGGATTAGTACCAGTCAAGAGTCTTTCTTCAAAATACTTGTGTCGTTTCCTAGCTTTTTCTTCATCAGGTTTAGCAAAAAATGAACTGATTGATTTCGTTTTTTTCTTCTTTGTATTCCCTTCATCATCCACATCTTCAAATGTACATGTAGCAGCTTTATCTTGCAGCATATGTTCAGCTGTTGACCAGCTAAACCTGACCAATGCTGGGTACCCAAACACATTGTCAATTTGCTCACGAATAAACTTTTTTGTCTGTGGATCTGAAAATAGAACAGTCTGTATTGAATCTCTTTAGTAGTGTAAATAGTTTATGTTAAATAATAAATTACTTATTTTTGTAAGCGGGTACCTGCCTAGCCCTTTCCCCAACCATGTTGGGGTCAGATTCCAGTCTAACCGGATGCAGCTGAATACCAGTATTTTACAAGGAGCGACTGCCTATCTGACCTCCACAACCCAGTTACTGGGTAATACAATACAATACCCCTTGATAAGACTGGTTGTCAGTTTTCGGGCTTTTGATGATGAAACAACTGTTAAAGATTCACAAATGATAGCCCCAACCAGCAGCTTAACATGCTTTCCGAGGCATGGATAGGTCTCGGTGTGTAAAGATAGTCATCCATCCACTTATAAACAAACCTCCTCATACACATTTTTCATATTTCAAAAACAAGTTCAGAATCGGCATTTCATATCCAACTACTCTTGAGAAGAAATGCCAAAATAAACTAGCTGCAAATATATAGCGGTCTTGGCCTGGTTGCAAACTAACTAGAAAACTCTTGTTTCTAGACAAAAAGTTAGTAATTTTTCTTAATTTCAGTGACATTTAGGCCATAATAATATCTACCTTGGTAATAACAATGTATTTCTATAAAAATTAATGTTTGGTTTCATAGAGTTTTGTTTATGTCTATTTAACTTACCTCCAGGATATCCGCTACCAAATTCAGTTTGTGTCATTTCCAATCCTTCACGGAACTGCCACACTTTTAGGGCATGATCTCTTGTCACTTTTGCCACAATACTTGCTGCAGACACAATTGGGTATATTGAATCAGCTTTCTTTGCCACCTGACAATAATACAAGAATGTATTAATTTAGGTTGTAAAACTAGAACATAGTTTCATCTTTAAGCCCTCATTCAAGTAATGCTCAAGCAAGATTTAAGTACAGATTAGTATGAAATCTGCTATTTCGAAATGAGATTTGTCCTTTAACACTGTTCTTGGTTTAATAAACATCGGTTCTGTAAAGGTTGTCTGCAAAAGGATCCTTACATCATTCAGGCTGGTAAAAAATTGAATATTCGGTGATTGTTTTCAGCAATAAGTACATCCTCTTTAAATAAATAGCAAAAATTCAATATTGCTTCTTCTTTTTTCGTATAGTGCCTGTCCTACATAGGATCCCAGGACTGTTAGTACACCCGGTGCTAACAGTACATGGCTCACATTGAGTTTTGTGAAGCTTACAATTTTTAAACCACTATAAATATAGGCCTAAATACCAGTATAACATAACATAATCAGCCTATAATATTCCCACTGCTGGGACACAGGCCTCCTCTCTGTGCCTGTTCGGGCCCAAATAGGCCTAAATACCAGTATAAGTACTGGAATTTTGGTCAGGTTTAGCTAGTATTTATATTTATAGTGGTTTTATATTAACATTTATTGTATTTGGACTTTTAGCCCATTTATTGTAATTGTATTCATTCTGAATTTGGCTGACAGCAGACAATAGTGACAAGGTAAACAATGCTTACAGTTATCTTGTAGTTGGGGAATATTGCGGCTAACTTGACTTGATACTTTTCAGGTGGACCAACAGTGTCCACATATACCTCAGTTATGTTGGCACCACTCTCCGCTGCCATTTTTATTAATGCAATAGCTGAATTCATTGATACCTAGAATTTAAATAATTCAAATATTCAAGAAAAAAATGTTATGAATATGCATTGACCTCAAGAAATGATCATCACTATGATGTGACTGAAGTGAGACACAGCAAACAAAAAAGCAAAAATGTGTCTGTAAAAGTATACCTTCACTTTGATGTAGTTTTATAAGACAATTTTCGTCCCAAATATAGGCAAAGAATTATGGCAACAATGAAATTTTTAATACCAGAATACAATAAAAAATATAAACCTTTTCTTCTTTGAAAATGTTAAAAAGAAAAGGAAAGGGTCAAAGAAACTATTAAGAGGTGAAACGTGAAATACCAATACAGATTACACAAACCTCATTCAAAGAATGTTTTGCTCTTCTGTACATAGAGTTTGATATATAATTGGGAGAAATAACTTCAGCAACCCATCCGACATTGTTCAATGAAGCCTCCTCAGATAGCATTTTTGTAAATATATCATCTCGTTTTTCTTCTGTTAATGCTTTTGAGTCAGCACATCCAAGATCATGAAGTACTTTAGTTTGGTCTACTGGACAGTAAGCCACCCCATACACCATTGGACCTGAAATAGAGATGTATTACTATACATGACATCTCTATTACTTATGTATACTATTTCTTATTAACCTTTCAGTACTGTTCCACTGAGGAACAGCACAGGCTAAAAGCAATTTAAGGGCTACCCCAAGGAGGCATTAAATGGTTCTGCCACTTGTGGGCCAACTTCTTTCGGTTTTTTTTTTTTTTTATTTCTATTGCTGAATGGGCCTACTCTTGACCTCGATCACGCCTGATGAAAATTATACTTTAACGAAGCGACATGGAAGGTAATATTCCACTAAACCCGCCGCTCCTACGAGGCATTCGGAACTGTGACTTGACTGATAAGACAAAAACACGATGTTATAGAGCTAAACAAGAGCCTGCACTAAAGCCCACAAAATGTTTCTATCAGATCGCTAATACGCTAGGAACAGCACAAATATTGCAATTAACAAGCATTAATTACCTAAAACAGGCCCTCGTCCTGCTTCGTCAACTCCGAGCATGCATGGTTCAGATTTACAAACATCTGGAACATCTGAACAGTTTATAAAATTCTTAAAATTGTCTTTAGACTTTATGAAATCTTTTAGTTCTTCCAGTGATTTTATCATTTTGTCCTTTATTTATTTTAAAATATTCTTCCGGTTGCATTTGGTGAATGTTTACTGTATAACACATTGAATTTGACAGATCCACAATGTCATTCAAACAGTTTCGCGCCCTCACGCCGTCATTCATGTCACATTTTTGAGTTTGACATACAAAATTAAGTGTTACCTGACGTAGAAGCAGATGTGCCAAGCGGGGTGGCAGCAGAATATAAATATTATTTCTACCATAGTTAGCCTAGCGCCAGATAACCGTTATGTGCTCGTAGCTCTAGTGAAACATTAAGGAGAATAATAAACTGAAACAAACGTGTAGAATTGCATACTATTGTATTTCCTTTAGAAGTCACACACCTTGCTTTTTTCCGGCGCTGAATGATTCAGACAAGGCGTAAATAAATCTGTAGTGGTTTCTGTCTTTCAAATTTATTGTAAGTAGGAATATACTTTAAATCAAATTAATCTAACAGCTGGAGGTTGGTTGGCGTTGATTGATTGGAGCCAAGATGATTTTGATTTTCCAGATTATTAACTTACCGAGCATTCCGGGTATATACAATGTGTGTATAATTTGTACACCCGGCCTAAGACTTATCAAGATTAGTATTTTTTTCTAATTTACATTTTTTTGTTCTACTTAATCTTTTCTCATATTCCCAGTAAAGAATCGTCCAATTTTGTGCGTTTTCTGATAAAGTCGTTATTTATTTATTTTATCGATTTATTTCAGGCACCAAGGCCCATATAACATATAAACACATACAATACAATATTAATACAACTTAAAAATACTATATAGTAATTATAATGTTGTATGTACAGACGCCAGCAGGTCAAGCTACCCGAAACTGTCAAATTTTCCCAATCAACCTTGAACCTTAATGCTTTAGAAATAAAGTTGAAAATCTATTAAAGAAATTTGACAGATTGTAGTAACTTGATGTGCTGGCGTCCGTACAACATTATAATTACACTAAAAAAAACGACTCCTACTTATCGTTACACTATCATCATTGTCTTGGTTGAGCTACGCAGGATATTCTCTTTTAAGCGACCACTAAAGCAAAATTTTTCAGGCCCCCCACTTCAGCCTACTTACCTGACGCCTGTTTCATCTATCTACTATTTATGCTGATTGGTGTTTCTATCGCTAATGTAGTAGGTATAATGCGCATGTCTCCACCTCTCCTATTTCGATCACAAAGTTAAACGAAAAATTATTATTTTTTATCTGTGTTATAGAGAAAAAAATCCTACCAAAGCCATAAAGCGAGGGTGGGAGGAGACAAGAGAGGAGGAGAGGAGCAAACTGCAAACCATAAACTCCATAAAGAGAGAAGTGCATAATATTTTTAGATGTAGAAATCAAAGGTGTCATCTGAATAATTATCAAAAATAATACTGATCGCGAACATTTAAGGTAATTATAGCATATTACTTTTTATTATTTTGTAGTTAGTTGCTTGTAAGTGTATCAATCAGTAATTTATGTATACTCGTTTGTAGGTTAGAGTAGTGCGATCTAATATGCAGAACAACCCCCAGGAACTTTCATGGCAGGCGATTCAGGCTATCGTCGGGGTTAAACTACCACCAAATGTACTTCGTTTTGACGATATTGGATTCCACTTAGTCAACAATACTGTTTCGAGCGCAGAAGATTCTGATTCGGATGTAGAAATAGTCGAAAATGATTGGGAGTCTGATAATAATGTGTCCTCCAGACCCGATATTTCCGACAACGAAAAAACTACGTCGCCTGATAGGGAACAGAGTGAGTCGCCTATTTTACGGCTCGTAGAACCTGACAATAATAATTCAGGTAAAGAGTCATTAGATTACAGAGAATATGTCGAAAAGATTGATGCAAAAGATATTTCACCAAAGGAACGTATGACACAAATCCACATCGACGATGCGGATAGTTCTAACGGTAATGTTATGTCGATCGAAAACTATTTGGAGGTCACTTTATCAACAGACTCCGAGGCTAGTCATACTTGCAATCAATGTAACCAAATATTTTCTAATGAGACTTCACTTGCCTCACACAAATGCACTGCTAAACCCACCGAAGAAAAAAAATACCCCTGTCATGTGTGCTCAGAAAAATTTCCAAGCTACTGGGACTTAAGAAAACACCTAAGTAGCCATTTTCCTGGAATGTTGGAATCTAAGTCAAGCTTCTGCCACCTTTGCCAAAAAGACTATACAAAAACAGGATTCATGAATCATTTACGTAAACACACGGGTGAGCGACCATTTGTCTGTGAACTTTGTCACAAGGCATTCTCTCAATCAAGTTCACTCTCAATACATATGAAATTCCATCTCAATGTGCGAAAGCATGCTTGTACTGTATGTGAAAAGAAATTTGTAACCAAAAGTGAACTATCCCGTCATATGACAGTCCACACTAAGCAGAAGTCTTACTATTGTGGAGTTTGTGACAAAGCTTTCACTCGCTCTGATAACATGAAGAAACATGAGAAAACTCATGGGTAAATGTTTTATGACAGAACTGAAATAGAATATGGAACTGTGAACAATGTCATAATATAACATGCAATTCAATTGCATTTTAATATCAAAATTGTCAAGTTAATAATGTCTGGTCAATTCTGTTGCCAAAAACACTGTGGTACTGTTCAACAAGCTATGATTTCTGATTCTCTTATTGCCAAAAAATTAGTTTTATGTTTGTTAAGAATAGAACTTTTACATTGTGTTTATACTAAATTTAAAACTATCATGATCTAGTTCATATTTTAGTCATTATGGTGTGTTTCTGTGTTTATGCGAGTGTTCAAAGACACTCTTGTGTGCTGCTGTAATTGCTTTCAAGATTTTTTTTATTTATATTATTTTAAATTGTATGTTTGGGTTAATATTAGTGAATTAGTAAAATGTCTTTGCAGGTGCTCTACAATAAGGTCACACATATCTCAATCCAATGTTGCCTTTTAGATATGATAAAGTGATATTTTAATATGTGGATATTTATGTAGGTGAATGTCCAAAGGTCCAATAGCCTTATTGTATGTTTACATTAGATAAAGGGAAACATGTTTGTTACTCAATATGGGGCCTTTCCAAAATATGTCACAAAGTATATTTTTGTAAACCTATACTATGAGGTACTAAACTAGCAGTTGAAGTGAACTTTTGCCAAATTTTAGATAAGTATTTCAAGTAATTTTTATTACTGTACTGTGTTGTAACCAAAGCAATAACATTTTTAATGTGCCTATTCTTTATAATAATTATTATAAATACGAGTATACCAAATAATTTAATTATTAGTGTTAATAGATGTAATAAATTAAAATCAGTGGTAACTCTAGTAAGTTACCTCTTCTCTTGAAGTGAATGAAATATAGGAACTCAATAGTTTTCCTTCTTGATAGTCTCCTAATTTGTTAGTTAAGACACTGAACAAATATTCTATATTATTGACACATTAGTTCAGTTGATGAACTGAGGTTTTGATTAAACATCACAAATGATTTAACAGTGCACATATTTATTTTGTAACTGTTAATGAACATTAGTAAATTAGTATGCTATATTGTAGGCAAGGGTATGACTCCCTGTGCTATAAGACTTTTAGACCAAAATAAGTAACGAAAATCCCAAAGATTAAATATTGTCATATTTTATAATTGGCTATAAAACCAAAGGCTAAAATTAATTTATTTTGTGCCACTTGGGTTTCATATACTGGTTGTAATATAATGCCTTATAATATTGTCTAGATTTATTAAATCTAAAATAGACAATAATCATATTTTAATATATTTATTATATTTAATTTTTAGGTATTTAACTTTGCATGACTTGTTTGTAGGTTTAAGAAATCGATATTGAGCCAAACGAAATAAAAACGCAAAATCTACAAGACTGACGATAATATTCAGATTAGGTATTAACTTGTGCACAAAAACAATTATTTATTCATACTGTTGCAATTTTCTATTTATCAAAAATGCACCTTGTTAAAAACTCATCATGACAATTAGATTAAGATCCGTTTGATATAATGAAAATATTTTATGGAAATGTATAAAAATAATTGCGATTTTATTAAAGAGTTGTTTGTTGCAAATTATGTTTTATTTCAGAATTGAATAATATTTTTCCCTTTGTTCTAGGTTGCACTAACGATGTCTGCAAGGTTACGTAATCTTAATCCCTATGAATTGCATAAATACTTAGTTAATGTGTATTGTCTCAATACGAAGGGTTCTGCCACGTCTTTGAAACGGGACTCTTCCAGAGACAGAACTGACCTTGATATTATAAGAGAAAACCACAAGTTTCTGTGGGAGGACGACGATGTTGCTGATACATGGGAGAAGCAGTTAGCTAAAAAGTATTGCGATAAACTATTCAAAGAGTATTGCATCTGTGATTTAAGCAGATACAAAGAAAACAAAGTAAGTTTAAGTAAATTAAACGCAGATAGACAAAATCAATTTACACACAACTCTAAAAATACCAAAGACCGGTCATCGCCATTACAACAGAAATTCTCATTCGTAAATAACAAAAAATCGTGTCGGAGCAAATAATGCCTACTAACGGGTCTAAAGGTCACATGGAACATGCGATAAAGGTTCTCCCCTAATTTAAACATGGCTGTGAGATGGGGACGATCCCTAATGTAACTCGATTTTTTGCCCGAGAGACCTTCCTTTGTGTTGTACAGTAGGGAGTGCAACAAAGGCCGTGCTGCCTTTCTGTACGCTAAATATAGCTCTATACATTCACCCGCATTGATACACAGTAACGCACATCTGGCCATTCGTGCCGCAGCCGATCCCCATTTGTCTCACACAAAATCAATGACAAAAAGGCACGCTGTGCTCACACGCTCGTAACGGCATAGTAAAATTTTATATTTTCAAAATTTTATAACGTCTAAGTACAACCTACGTAAATCGGTCTTTATTATTTTGGTATCTTTACATAACATAAATTAAATACTTAGGTGTCAGTCAGTACAATACAATCTGAAGTCGTGCATGGTAACTCTCTTGTATACCTACCTTACCTTGTACTTCCAGCTACCCTGTAATCTTGATGTCTATCCAGTGCATATTATACAAATGCACTGAACTATTATGTAGAATTCTTTATTTTTTCTTTATGATTTTCGCACGCGTGCTTGATTCATGGTTTCGCTGGCTTTGATGTTTGATGCTACTGTACCTGTCTACTAGTTTCCTAAACAGGTTTACTATGTAGATCTTCAAATAAATTATGTATGAAACACTAGGTAGCACTGCGATGGCGCATCGAGAAAGAAGTAGTACTCGGAAAGGGTCAGTTTCAATGCGGCAATAAGGTGTGCAACAAAAGCGATGGCCTGAAGTCCTGGGAGGTCAACTTCGCTTACGTGGAAGATAACGAGAGGAAAAATACTCTCGTGAAGCTTCGTAAGTTTGATGTTATCTAAAAAGCTATCTGTACAATTTCTACCTATTCAGTAGATGTACTTACCTACCTACTTATCTTTATTATTGCGACTTGCAAACGAAACTATACGTAGGTAGCAGGCACGATCTGAAAAGTGCGCAGGAATTATTTATACATGTAGGTCCGATTTAATCTGGCACAAAAGTAAACAAATCTACATACAGATTTATGTATAGTTTTAGTTCCACGAGTGCGCGTGACTTTTGCTGCCTTAAACTTTTCCATATTGGTAAGTGCTATAAATATTATGTGCGTGACCGAGAGCACAAATCTACGGACCGGCTAGTTATCTTCCTCTTGCCCTTATCCCAGTTGAAAATAAGCCCATGCATACTAGCGAAGTGCGAGTCGTCGTAGAGAAGTGTAAGGTACGGTAGGCAAATTCACATCGGCTGTGCCTGTGCAAGCCACGATTTTATTCGGATATTTGTGCCGTTGGGGGTCTAAAAAACTATCTCTCTCTCTCTCTTACTACACCGCTTCTCAGCACCGTCATGCAGGACGCTCTGACCGAGACGTCTGCGCCACTAAATACTGCTTCGCTAGGTACTTACATACCTATTAGACTCACCGTGGAAGCGTAGGAACATAAACGGAGCTTAGTCAAATTGGTATCGGTATTGTTCATCATCGAAAGTCTAAAAATACTTAGGTATATTTATCTAAATTATTATTAATCCATTAGCCAGCCTAAATCATTTCAATTAATCATGATCTAGCAGCTTACTTGTTGAATCATGATGTAGCAGCTTACTTGTTGAAGACAACGTACATAACCCTTGAAATTATGGTTTTACTGTAGGTAGTAGTAATACTTGACCGGCCACAAGTTCGTTGAAGCGGACGTGAGGTAATTACGCCAATTGGATCTCGTTGTACATATGCCACACCAAGGGAGGGATTGTAGCCGTATTAGGGTCTATGCACACGACTTTTTTAGGGTCCCATGACGTAATTGCGTAACACGCTATCAGTAAGGTAGCAATTGCTCTCATTTTGACAGTTCAATAACATTCACTACCTACGTTATTTACGTTGGTAAACAGACAAATTTTTCGAACATGTAAAGTAATGTTTAGCAATATCCTTCAAAATGATTCAGATGATGATAGTGTGTTACACAGTTAGGGTGCCGTTGTAGAATAAGGAACCCTAGTTTCGCCCAGTCCGTCTGTCTGTCTGTTGGCGGTTTTTTTTAAATCCGTCGCCGACGCGCGTTTTATTTCGTACTAAACTTGAGAAATCTGCACGGAGTTGCGTTGGCAGCACAGCACTTTATACGCGCGTCGACGGCGCGTGAATTACTCGCCGCGTGCATAGGCTCTTAGAAGGAGGAAGGAGGGTACTAGTTTACCTATTTTACTTATTTTATTATAAATAATTAAAATATGTAAACAAGTACCCTTATTACCCTTGTTTTAATAATTTTTTATCATTGTTCCTCTCAACCAAAGGACCCGCCGTCTAATCTCTGCACCACCCTTCGTTGACTGGTAGAGAATGCCTAAGGCATTAAGTCTGCCTATTGTACCTTTTTTATGTGCAAAGTTTAAATAAATAAATAAACTGCGGTAAGTTTTCATACCAAGTAGGTACTTATGGATTCATCTCTTTAATAGGTTTATGCCCTGGGTGTTCTGAACTGTTAAACTACAGATCAAAGAAACGTGAAGTTAAGAGGCTTAAGAAAAGCCAGAAGAAATCGAAGAAGGCTAGGAAGCCAGAAAGGGAAGAAAGTGAAGATGAGGAGGAAGAACTGCTGTTCCCCGGCACTCCAGAAGACCCAGTGGAGCCTTCCACTTCCGCTGAGGCTGAAGCTGAAGCTGCAGAAACCGATGAAGCGTCATTATGGAAAAAAGGTTTGTGCTACTTTAGGCATGCCTTCGTATTTACCATAGTATTCGCAGAAGGGTAAGGTAAAAGTCCTTTCATCAACGTTTTGCCGATAACAAAGCATCTAACAATTTCCCTAGATAAATCTTGTTGCGATTCATATGTCCTGAACGCCTGACAGAAATGCCATAGCAGTGTTACAACCTTTTAATGTGATTCAGGTAACAAGCGAAATGTTAAAATTGGGTTCGATTCCCAGTTCGTAGATTAGTTTCACTGGTGAGTAGTAGTCACTGATAACAATATGGCCTATGGCCGGGATGTGTTATTTTTCCTAGAGATTATCATATTTGCGTTAGGTATCAGAGGAGCAATTGTCGTAATTTTAAGAACGTTCACAGTCTGATCTCAGTCTCAATCTGTCAAAAATATCTGTAATTTTCCTACATTTTTGACATTAATTGTCGCCGAGATGAGATTGCGACTAGATTTTGAACGTTTTTTTTAAGTTTTTAATTACAGGAATTTGCCTTCTGTTGTAATGTTACGTATTCCTACTCTACAGTCCGTTCACAGCCATTTTACCTCTAATAACAGGAACTTAACAGCAACCTTATTGTAACAAGATTATAGATCACAATGATTTAGGCAGACTTGTCAATAGGAGCAACCTTATTAGAATGAGAATGAAGATGGCTCGATCTCAGAATACCAGATTCTCAAAATACCAGAATCGCAATATAACAGATTATCTAAATACCAGATTCGCAATATACCAGAAGTACAGTTAAATGAAAAATTGTTTCAGGTTCTTCTTCTTTTCGTGTCGATTGTACTCTTCTTCGATGTTTTATATTTTTTGAGCCTAGTAGGCGGCATTCATTAAGTCATCCAATGTGCAGGTGAACGGCACTTAGGGCACTCCAGCAAGTGGGGCATGATCTGATTAGAGGCACCGCACTCGCACTGGGTATTGGATGGGTCAGTAATCCCCCAATTCGACAAGTTGTGTCTGTAGCGCCCTACTTGGGTACACAATCGATTGAGAGCTTTCCATATAGGCCACTGCAGATCACGGGCGAGAGTCAAGTCAAATGCTTTTCTTCCCACAATTTTCTTCTCTCATTATGTGGTTTGTTCTGGATGGCCTGCGAAGAGCGTAAGAAGCTCTTACGACTTTTAAGCCTACCCGGCGTCGTTGTGTAATCGTAGAGGGGATTCGGGAACCGGATACCTGGTTCTTTTTTATTCAGGGATTAATGTTGGCTTAATTACTGCTGTGAGGCAATTTAGCAGTAGTCTTTCGAATAACTTATATGTGTGGCATAACAGTGATATAGGTCGGTAGCTTTTGGGATCATCCGAGGGTTTTTCAGGATTTGGCAACGCTACGATTTTGCTATTTTTCCAAAGTTTGGGTTAGGTCATCAACACCGGCAGCCTTCATATTTTTAAGCGCCTTAATGGCCAGGATGATATCAGTGAGTGTGAAAGGCTCACTGATGTCGGTAAAATCGGCTGAAACATTAACAGCTTTCTTAACTTTTGGCAGTCTGTTTATGCCGTTAAGTAGCAGCTAAAGGGGGCTGTGGCGAACCCTTGGTTAACTGGTTCCGGAGGGTCACCAGTGAGTTTCTGTATTGTAGTGTTGGTTAGTGTGGTAATCCACTTTGTTTTACGAATTTCGCCAACCATGGACATCAACTCCTCCCCGGCAGCAATTGTATCTTCAGAGAAAGGATCGTTTTCGTAAAGGTAAACAAGTTTAATACGATATTCCGAATATTGTCAGGTTTACTCGCACCCCTTATTATTTTATTCTTCGCATCCAAAAGCATCGAGGTACTATTACATTCCTTTTATCTGAAATAACGCCAATTCGTTGTTCCAGACTTGTTCTTTATACAAAAATTGTATCTGAACCCTGCGTGCAGTAACTTTGGTTTGCCTTTTTGATTTACTATAGGTATATTACCTACATATCACTTTGAACCATTTTATTTAACTATTTAATACTAAACTAAATAAATGTGGAAAACTAAGGAGAAGACTTTTCAACGTCATGACAATGTCAATAAAACAAAAGCTAGGAAAACCAAACAATATTTTATTGCAAAATGCAATCAATCCATTTATTTGCTGCAAAAACTAGATGTTTTTTTTTATAATATTGTTAAAAATATTTTGATTTCGACTGTCCTAAATCTGATTTATTGAGTATTTGATATTTTGAGAATCTGGTATTTTGACAATCTGGTATTTTGAGAATCTGGTATTCCGAGATGAAAGGATAAAGATCACAACATCAGAAGTAAAATAGCTGTGAATGTACTGTAGGTATAGCTTCTTATATTTTACTTATTTTATTATATTTACTGCATTTTTCGGAGATCTAGCATTGTATCGGACTATATTGAAATCGTTGTTTTACTTAGGATTGCAAGAAGCTGAAGAAAAGTCGCGGGAGGAAGAATTTGAGGAATATCTGGAAGACTTGTTGCTGTAAATAAGTCGAATAAACTAAGAAATAAACCCTTTTTAATTTAGTAAATCGTTTTATTGCAATCTATTTTACAGTAAGAATTGTTTATTATGTAAAAGTGGAATAACAACTATTCCAAAAAATGTTTTTTCTCATGCAGTAAGGACCTCCAAACGACGGGCGCGTTGAGCTTAACATACCTACAATTCGATCTACATCCATAACAAACAAAACGAAAGCACACCGACCATGTCACTACGATTTGCACCCCCGGCGTTAGGAGTTCCTTACTATAGCACATATAACTAGGTATAAACATACGCAAAAGAGATGACGTATATTAAATTGTAATGTTAAACATACACAGCCGATGAATGGACATAGTGATTGACTTTGTAAGTAGAAAAGTTTGAATTAATTAATCAGTATGCTTCAGACTTTTCCACAGAATTAAATTACCTATAATATTTTCAAAATTGTATTCATGTTTATAATTATTTACTGCTCACAATTTTGTCGCCTTGCCATCTTACCTATATACTTAAAAAAAACGATAACTAATAAATAACCGTAACGATACAGTAGTTTTTGAAAATAACTGCGATAAATGTCTCCTCCCAATAACTTGTTTTAATAACATGCTGTAAATAAAAGTAAATCTAAATAATTGCAGGTATAATAGTCAGATTTATTAAAAAGTTTTAATATAGAATACCTAAAATCATAATTTAACAGAAACACAAGTATAATAAAAACTTATCACAATAATAATCAAAGCCTCATTCAATCATAATTAGAACTTGGAACTGTGCTGTAGTAAAAGTTACTTATAAATTAATTAATTGAATATCCATTTGTAAGAAATATTTTCACTTCACCCATGCTAATAGTTCAATTTATTGGTTAACGCGATGATTTGTATCATTTGAATCTCGTCAAAATAAAGTTTAATGTAAACATGTCATTGATTGGTACAACAATTCACTGAACATGTTTTGCTAAACATATCAATATAGTTTAGGCACTACTCTCATATTTATAATTTGTCTGATTATAAATAAACTTATACGTCCAGATTACACGAGCACGTACGTAACGAGAACGAAGAGTGTCACAATGGTGGTACATTGCCCGTGCGCCGGCCACCTTATGTACGCATAATTATCTGACGATGCGAGAAGACCTTATACAGGTTTATTTAGTGTGCGCAGACTTGGTGACTTCTTCGTCATCGGAACAGTCTTCGTCGTGCGTATGTGTCAGCTGGCGCGGCGTCTCGGGGCGCATGTGCGGAACAGATGCTGTCGCGATCTGAAATAAAGTTGGATATGTGAATTCATCATCATTCTCTTGCTGTTAACACAATTTATTTGGGGTCGGTGCAACATATCTTTCTCTTCCATACTTCTAGAATTATTAGTCGTCTTCTCGGTAGTCGGGTGACTATCGGGTGACTACTGTCAAGTCCAAACATCGTTTTCCCTACTCCTATAGTCATCCACTCATACTCGAAACTTTCCTAACGACATTGCCCTCATTTCTCCGCATTACATGCCCATACGATGACAACCGATTTCCACACAACTTTTCAGTTACCGGTGCCACTTTCAGACTTCCTCTTATATACTCATTTCTTATTCTACCCATTCGCGTAACACCACATATCCCTCTTAGCATTCTCACCTCAGCTGCATGCAATTGCCATTCATTCATTCGTTTTGTGGCTCAACATTCTGATCTATACAATTCAGCAGATCTAACCATTGTTTTTATAAAGTTTAAGGGAAATGCGGGCATTGGATATATGAATTGTCCAGTCCAATTAGGTTTTAACCACCGATAAAGTTGCAAGTCAGAGAATTTTAATTTGACTCATTATTCCGTTTCTAGAACTGCAAAAAGTTAAAAAGAAAATAGGTACTGCTGAGGATGTCATAAGTTTTTGATCATAAAACTGCTACTTGTTCATTCTAGCGAGTCTTTTGATCTCTAAGCACCATTTAGCACAATATCATTGTCTAACCGTTGATAGGCTGTATAAATTCGATTTTATTGTAAAATATCGAATTGAATGCCTTTATTTTGGAAGTAGTTTTTTTTTATATTATGGTGTTGTTATAACTTATATGAAAAACTGTAGTTTAAGACTTACGATGCTGACTGTATATTATAAAACATTGTAAAGTTATAAAACAATAAATAAAGTACACACATTCGATTTTTATTGCAGCACCCCACCAACACCGGTGTCGCCCCTGAAAGTCTTAGTAGGAATATAATAAAAAGGAACTCACCGTTATTTCTTTCTTTTTATTAGCCTTCAATGCAGTATTACTTGAGGATTGCAAGGATCCTAATTCCTCGTTTAAATCCGTTATGCCGACGCCGTGTGGTACGCTGATATTTCTGGATCTGAAAATAAATAAAATTTACAATTGAATCCATCTAGGTTCCATCCATCCATCGCGGTTTCATCCGCATAAGTTTCGATCCCGTGAGAAGATCGGGATAAAAATTATCCTATCTGTTAATCTTGGTTATAAACTAGCTGTGTGCCAAATTTTATCCAAATCCGTTCAGTAGTTTTTGCGTGAAAGAGTAACAAACATCCATCTATCCATCCAACTTTCACGTTTATAATATTAGTAGGAAAGGGATAGGAAAGTATACTATAGATTGAACTTTATCTCCATTTACTAATGTACAAAATGTATTGTGTGCTGTTGGGGAGTTTGTTGCGCCAGTACTTCCCGAAAGCACTAAGTGTGGTGGAGGGTTGACGTGGGTGATTCTTAGCCTAATTTGAATAAATTACTTTTCATTTTGATTGCTCAGCGTGTTAAGGTGCATCTTCACCGAAGTAACTTCTGTAGAGCAATATTTTTCAACACGATAACATTAACTTGATAACTATGAAAACCTTATCGGGATAATTATGGCGGCTGTAGGTCCTCTGGTTTTTGAGAAAAATCCAAAAAACCTCAGGAACAAGGGGATTAAAATGATGCTTGGACTGAAAGTTTTTCATAAAGATAAGTCTGTCTTTATTACTCTTTATCTTACTTGACGTTTGAGTTTTTGTGTGAAATAACTGTCAAAATTTCAAAATTATCCGTCGAATAAAGTTATCAGATGATTGAAAAATCAGTCCTAAGTTTACTAAATAACATTTTGTTATCCGTTGTTGTCCACTATCACTTGCAAACGTTGCTCTACTAAATGTAACTTCGGTGTGGATGTCCCTTAGTAATTTGAAGCCCACAGCCCACGGATTTAATGATACTTAACCAAACCTAAGGTTGATTTCAAGGATTCTTTTAAGGCCGCTTCGAGCAAGACGCACACGAAGTTGCAGTTACAAAAATAAGTCCTTCGATTTATACGTAAAAAAACAAGTAGTTTATAATGTTTTTTTAATAGAATTTCCACGATCAATAAACTACAATCAAGTTTTGAAAGATAGAGTTCTGAGTTGTGGAAATGAATTTTGCGATAGTTTCTACATAAATTAAGAGTTCCGTTTTGAGAAAATGACAATCAATTATAAAAAAAATGAGAACGCTACAGCCCATAAAATTGTTAATGTAGGAGCACATATTATTATGATGTAGACAGCAATACAATTGACCTTGGTGAATGCCTACTTATAGGTTATTAGGCAGTGTAATTACCTATCGTCAGATAAAACTTGTTGATAACCATCCCGTGTGCAGTTTGACATCTGTCTTGTCAACTGTGACCCTTCCCGGTCCACGTAGCTACCAAATAAACCGTCTCGGGTAACCGGTAGGCTTCTACATTAGATGCAGTTGCCTTGCAAATCTATAACTATACATGTTATAAATTAAAGTCGCTTTTCGTCTCTGTGTGACCGCGTCGTTCTTCTGAACTCCGCAACAGATTTTGACGCGGTTTTCAAAATCATTCAGAGAATTTATCCCGGCAGATTTATGTGTATAAAACATTACCAATAAACTTACATACATAAAAAAAGAAATATCGATATTATCAGGTCGCAAATACCGCGGGTCGCTAGCAATAAATACAACTATCAATTCAATTTTATATTTTGGTGGGTAGTAAACTGTTCGCATCCCGCGCACGCATCGATTAAGTGCATCAATTAAATTACCACATAAAAACATGAATTTAATTTATTTGTAAAGCGAATATGTTGCTTATATAAAACTAAAATAGCCATAGCCATATAATAATTAACACAGTAACGGCTAAGAATATTATAAAAATATACAATCATTGCAACCTATTTAAATTCGGTACGGTATTATATGTCAGTTCGAGACTTCGAATTTACTCATACTAAAATGTGTAGTGGAGACGCGCATAGCCAGGCGTCTTTATATTCGTCGCCTAGCGGCCGGAAGCAAGCCATTTCCCGCGTTTTCTTTTTCTCTTATCTCCATTTTTTACCTCTTCAGCTTGTGATATAAGCGCAATCATACTAAGTTCAATGTCGATCATTGTGCACTGTCGACCACTGTACAGTTTGTTTTTATCCAACACTTCCACCACTATGATCAGGAAGCGCGCATTCACGCGGTGTCTCTTGTATTGGAGGCTTCGTTTCGCTTCAACTCTTCGTCAATGTGAAAGGAGCCTAAGGGAAGAGGCGAAATTCAAATTTTCTTACGGTGCAGCTCTGTATTAGTTCGTATGTTGATAAAAATGTGATTCGCGACGATAATGTTGAATTGAAAGAATTTTCCTTTAAATGGCGGCGCTAGGTGGTTTAATAAAATGGAAAACGAGTACAGTAGTGTCAACGACTCGCCGTTCAAGGCCACAGATCATCAGTATGCTTGAGTTAAGCTCGCGCACGCGTAATATTTCTAAATATAACGCTCAGTGCTTGACGACTCCTAATATTCTTTCGGTAATGAGGTCACGGCTCAGTTAGCACTCAGTGACCTCATTAGCAAAATAATGTGTTACATCAGGAATACTGTTTCGCTTTTTTGCATCGTATTAGGTACACCAAAAGGGACGGAACATAACGATGTTCCACACAGCAAACAAGTCTGTACTGAGTTGTTTGGCATCTTGGCATATCGCAAGGTATGCGACACGCGGAGTTCTGGCTGTGTGGACTCATTGACCGCATTCGAGAATCTCCTCCACAAAGAGCAGAACTTTACTACTACTACTAAAAGATTTGAAGGGTACACAGGAATGAGTACAGCCAGCCTCAAAAATATTGTATAAGTACATCAAAGAGTAGCCACAAAGCATTACACACTGGGTAGGTGCTTAAGTGATACAGTATTAGGGAACAGAAATTGTAGACAATCAAATGAACTTTTGTCGACGTCTTTTTGAGGCTGAGTATCATAGTAAAAATTTTCATAATAATGTGTGCTGACCTGTCAATGGTAGGTTGGTCGAAAGTGAACCTCTGTTCGTGCGCCACTGTGGACTCGTGCGGCATGAGCATGGCCGGCGCGCGGAACATGTAGCAGAACGGATAGTACATCAGGTTCAGGAACGACGCCGCGTACAGGTCTGCGTACCTCACCACCTGAAATTAACATTTTAACTGACTTTTAATTTTGCATAACATTACGCATGTAACCCGCGAAGGGTTAAGCAGCGGTGTATCTATAATACACCAGTTTTCAAGTCCCATGTAACAGAGGCCGAGCCTATTGCTGCTACTGAGAGATTCCTGGTAGAAAAACTCAATCTGGGCCAAAATTAGCCAAAAACAAAAAGCACTACATATCTTTCCTCGAACCAATTCGAACCCTCATACTTTCGGCGTGGATCATGCTAGAGAGCTCAAATTCTCAAGATAAGATGTAGTTTTTGTACAGACGCCAGCAGGTCAAGCTACCCGAAACTGTCAAATTTTCCCAATCAACATTGAACCTTAATGCTTTAACGATAAAGTTGAAAATCTATTAAAGAAATTTGACAGATTGTAGTAACTTGATGTGCTGGCGTCCGTACTTTGGATTTTATTCGTACCTAAAATACATCGATTTCTTCACTGATTCACTCACTCATCAAAACTTCTAATGCATTTCCCGAAGTCCTAAAAACTTGAAATTTGGTATGCAGGATAGGATTTACACACACAACAAAAAAAAAATACTCCAACCCCCTTAAAGGGAGGTGGAGGTGCAAGTCTGTATATAAACCCTACGAAAAGAAATGAAATCGCACCGTAAACATTTCATGTAAAGTAAGTTGCCAAGACTCACATAACATAAAAGTTATCAGATCTGATGTAGAGCCAAGCCCCTAACTCTACAAGGCCTAGCTCTACAAACCTTATATGTTGAGTAAAATGTATGGCTTGGCCGTTTCGCGGTCGTCGCGAGTGTGATGTCTAGGAATTCAATCCGTTTGAATGTAATCTCAGTTAAATAAATTTATATTTTGGCTAAACTTGCTAACTAGCTGTTGCCCGCGGCTTCCGTCCCGTGCGGGGGATGTTCTGGGATAAAAAGAAGCCTATGTCGCTCTCCGGGGCATAAACAATCTTAAATAGAAATGCGATCCGTTGCTGCGTGATAGAAGGACAAACAAATATACACACTTTCGCATAAATGCGTGCTCTTCGAATATTAAAATATAAGGAGAATATTTCGTTGCAGCTATGATTCCGGGATATCTACAAAAATAAACAGAGATACCTACGAAAATCCCATATTCCACTCTCTAATATTATGTAGATTTGAGATAGCCACTATTATTTAGGCACCAGACTCGACTCGTATATTACAAAGTACTCTGTGCTCGACTGAAGTTTCAACTCGACCTATTTCACAAAATTAACTAAAATCCAGTGACCTAAATTGTTTCTTTTTCTGGAATTCTAGGTAATTCTTGCCAAATATTACAAACGACAATGTTATGTACACAAGAATGTTATTTAATGTTTCTTCATTCATTATGCGTATCGTAGAGTTCGGAAAATTCTTGTAAAAACAAACAGTGGCTAGTGACGGGACAAAATAAACAATTACACTGATGTCCTTACAAAGTACAAACCTACTCGTAATTGAACTCTACTTCCCGTCTCATGCGTGTGTATTCATTTCAAAGATAACTGTGCACACAGAACTTCGATACAGATAGAGAGTCTTTATAAATAAGCGGAATTGTATGCTCTTTCCACAGCAATTAGTTATGCATGTATTTACACAGTAATAAGGAGTCGTGATTTGCATAATCAGCCTATAATGTTCCCACTGTTGGGACACAGGCCTCGTCTCTTCGAGAGGGAGGGGGTTGTAATCTACCACGCGGGTCCAATGCGGGTTGGAAATTGTCACATACGAGTATCTTCGAAATTTTGGTTCTAATACATACCGGTTTCCTCACGATGTTTTCCTTCACCGTTTTGAGAGCAATAGTGATAAAATTATTCACACAAAGTAAATCGCCTGAGTGGGTTCGAACCCGCGACCTACAAGTCCTACAACTCGTAAGTCAGGGCCGTTACCACTGCGTTTCGTGATTAATCTTTATAAAATGTCGTTGTTGTGTCTGCCTTGCTTAATAAACAAATAACAGGTTTTTGGACGTTGACCTTATAACGATGCTAACGACCGACATTTACATGGAATTTTGTTTACCATCTACCTGAGTATGTCGCCAAACGAATGTATTAATAAGTTGTGAATATTAATACATTGCATTGCGATCCCACGTCATTCGAGAAACAACAAACAAGTAAACAAGTAGTAAGTAGTAAACCGTGCGTTTATATACTTAAAATGCTTTTTATTCGAGTTGGAATCGTCTTGGATGTCCGACGACTTGAAGCGGATGGAGTGTATATCTCTGTGATATTGACATACATAACCAGTCTATTTAATATTCACATTGCTGGGTCACAGGCCTACTCTCTGTGAGAGGGAGATATTGACATAACTCGGATACACTGTTAATCTCTCGATATTTGCGTCAAGGAATCAAATATAAGCTGGTACAAGTTTTGTGATTGGGATATCAGTAACCAATAGCTGTAAACAGTAGTTTATCTCGAATATAATCTATATTAAACTGAAGCTATGTTATTGAGACAAGCCGTAAGACCACACGTGTTCCCTTCTCTGTGGGCGGGAGTCGCTCCCGTATTCATTACATCATTACATGCCTGCCAGCAATGAGTGGAACCCTCGCGAAGAAAAGCTTGTGTTAACTTAAAATATAGTCCTTATAAAAATGGTATAGCAGTGGAAATGACGGGTGTAAAAAGACGTTTAACGAAGTCGAGAACTCGAGTCACTTGTTCCTCCCGTCAATGTGATATTTTTTTGTACTGGACCATACCTGTGAACTTTCTAGTTACGGAGATATTGAAGGTCAAAGTTACGACTTTATTTTTAACTTCTTCACGAAAAAAGAAAGTTTTAAATGTCTTAACTTTAAATACCTCCATAACCCCTGTACCCCTGTGTGAGGTTCTGCATGTTTAAATTTCGCGCTGCCGTGTACAGCGATTTTTCACACCAAAAATAAAAATCGTTTTCCAGCAGTAATTTTTGCACAAAGTTATTAAGTTTGATGCACAGAATGCGTCGGTTATATGATGGGTCTTTTAACACCAGTTATAGCAGTGAAAATATATCGCACCTGTGACGAGAAGAAAGTCTGTCTGGATCCGGAACGGAAGAGTGAGCCGAGCATGCCGTACGCGAGGTCCATTTTGTGCGTCACGTCGCGGATGGAACAGCGCAGCTTCGATATGTCGGGCTTCTCCTTCGTACTCGAGTCCAAATCCCTGCAAGACAATTTTCGGGTATTTATTAAAAATATCGTCAAGCCACGTGCCATGGGATTGTAACATAAGGGCAAATTTTGGGAATAAGATTGACGTCTGACAGATTTTGTATGGAAGAACTGTCAAAAATTCTAAATTATTCCGCGGGTAAAACTATCTGGCGTTGGAAAAATCAGCCATAAGTAGAAAGCTCAAACAACAGGTGTTTTTTATTTATGTGTTAATTCTAAACGTAACGAAATGACCATCTTATGAATCAACAGGGAAATGCGATAAACAAAGCATCGTAATATTTCATGTCCTATTCAAAATGATCTTTATAGCTTGTCAGTAAAACACATTAGTTTATGACAGAATTGATTAACAACGTTCGTTAAAACTGTGGGCAAGGCAAGTATTAATAGATGTACATACTTGTACATATGTCCTAGTTCCACGTCAAGGTCTTGTAGCTGCTCAAACAGCTGACATTTGTCGGTCCAAACGTGGAGTTCTTGAACTAATTCGGGGACTATGAGGAAGGTACGCCAACCTCCGATTTTCTTCGACTTGAGGATATCACCGAATATGTGGTCTCCGACGTACAGCACGTCTTTACCCTTCGCGCCGATCATGTCAGTAAAAACATCGCAGGAACCTAGAACAATTATGTAAATTAGTTTATGTTGCATTTTATCAATTGTCTCGGCATCTTGAAGGCCAATTGAGCGTTGAAAGGCTTCAACTAATTTACATTTTCCTTCGGTTTAATTTAATTGAGTTTTAATATTCTGCAACAACTACTTATAATCAGCCTATAACGTTTCCACTGCTGGGACACGGGCCTCCTCTCTGTGAGAGGAAGTGGGCCACAATACACTACGCGGGCCGAGTGCGGGTTGGTGGATCACACACATGTCTTCGGATTTTTAGTTCAAGGATGTCCGTGAACTGGTTTCCTTCACCGTTTTGAGAGCAGTGTTATTAAAATAAATTACACAAAGTCATTACTTTGTGTAATTTATTTTAATAACACTGCTCTCAAAACGAACCCAGGCAGGTACATTTACCTGCCTGGGTTCGAACTCACGACCTTACAACACGTAAGTCGGGGCCGTTACCATTAAGCCACCACTGCCCCAGCCCCGGGATAACTACATAATTGTATTTATTGCTTGTATTGTAATGTGACCCCGATTTTACTAAATTAACCTCATGTAAATAATGTGATAAACACGCTTATTATTTCTCTGACCGACAGATGTACCTGATAAGAATATTTTATTCGTCGTCTCTCGGCGGGAATTCATAAATCGAGACCTATGTATATTAATCAAGGTCAGGCCAGCTTTACACGTTGTTAAGTCTAGAGAGATACCGGTTTAAATTATTGTTAAACCAAAAATATGCACATCGACAACGAGAAATTGGCAAAAATATTTTTCAGTGAAATCACAAATTATTACGTAACTAAAAGATAACGATTGGGGTTACTAACCATCTCATGGACATGACCTGATGGTCTTTCATCATACTTTAGTGTGTTGTTGCTTTTAAATAGTCATATCTACGCAGATTCAATAATAAGAGTGTATTAAAAAAGAATTGAATCTTGGCGTAGGTAACTTCTAGATGCATGAAATTTAAATACACCAAATACACAAAAATATGTCATGCCTTTGCAGATCCATATTTGCAACTATTTCGATCTTTGAAGTAATACCTATTAATTCTTGCTTGGCTAATGTTCGGTCCCTATAAACAAAAATGTTTTTCTTACCAATGGTAACCTTTTTTATTGCCAATAAGTAAGCTAATTTTATCGGTGATACCTACTTCCATGTGGGAGGGTCTACTATGCCAAAGTTATATGGTGTTTGCTTAGTAGAGCTTCCCATATGGATTCCTCCTTTATTATTGGTAAAGATATAAGAGTCTTAATTTTAACCAAAAATGATAGGAATCGGCCATAAGCCAAAATCCCTAATGTTTGAAACCCACAAGAATATATTCAGTTTCCTCTACAACAGCCGTGATTTTGTTGACCAGTTGTCAATATTTATGAATTTCGGTTTGCATCGTGTGCGGCTTGAGCACGACCTAATGACATCGCCCTATATTGTTCCAATAAAAACTTCCATTCGCATATGACAATAAACGCGATAGTAAATCTTCAGTCGGTTATCAGTCAGAGTGGCTATGCTTAATATAGCACTTTAATTAAGATAATATTATCTGGTTCTGAAGCATTGATGTTCCACACTCGCGTCAACACTCAGAACGTGACAGACTACGCCCAGGCGTATTGTATTTAAATGTTATACTCATAATTTTTATACAGGAAAAAATTAACCAGTGCGCAAACTTTCACCATGAATTCAGCGTTTCATTCTAGAGCCCAGCGTAAAAGTATTTTGACGGTTTTAAAAAATATTACTTGTTCCATACATTATGACCGCGTAGGAATTGCACTTTTCTATGAAACAGCTGATTTGTTCTTTGATAACCGACTAGAATGATATGCTGAATTCAAGAGTAAAGTCTACGCAGTGGTAAAAAAAACCTGTATTTTAATGATAAGTTTTTGCCCCCGGTTGCACCCGCGTTGAGGTTGGTAATGATCCAACGGTAACTACTACTACCGGGATAAAAAGTATCCTTTATCCCCCAAGTCATGGTCTACCTGTGTGCTATCGAAATCCGTTCAGCCTTTTTTTTTTTTTTTTTTTGGGATGGGAAATCATCAAATGACCCCTCCCGCTCTGGGTGGAGCGGAAGGGAGTGTCAGACTCTTACTGACTAAAACCCACCCATGTTCCTTCCTTCGCCCTTTATGTTCCGGGGCAGCGGTAACCCTTTCGGACAATCCCGCTGACCCGGCAGGCTTCGGCCCTAAGGGGCCCCTCTGATTATGCTGACATCTCTTTGAGGCGTGCGTGGAACACTTACGCGCCGTCCGGCACGGGCCTGGTCCTGATCGGGCGGTGAGCTACCCATTGCTCTCCGCCCGCAGGCCCGCGCCTACGGTGGCCGGTAGTCGTCGCTCGACTCCCGACGCCCGGGGCGTCTCCCGCGGCGGCTGGGACGGGAGGCTCTCTCCCTCATCCGTCCCGCCACCTCCTTCGCTAGCATGACTGCTTCGCAGAAGGAGGCGACTGCCTCCCACTCCCTCTCGCTCCGGACCATGGCTTACACCAGGGCCGGGCGCGAGAGGCCGCCGCCGCTGCCGATCGCCTCTACGAGGACACGGCGGTGCTCCGCCCAAGATCCGTTCAGCCTTTAAGGCGTGAACACAGAGACATAGTTACTTTCGCATTTATAATAATTAGTATCATCATCAGCCTATAGCAGTCCACTGCTGGACATAGGCCTCTCCTATTGCACGCCATAATTAGTACGGATAGTATGAATAAGCCCACTCCCTCTCAAAGAGAGGAAGCCTGTGTCCCAGCAGTGGGAACAATATAAGTACGCTGATTATGATAGTATGAATAAGTAGATGCTATTAATTACATAAATATGTATAACGATATTAGATAATAATTATGATACCAGTTTATCGGTATGCGTAATAAGTACCATTTATGAGCCGTCGTTATCTTTAATATACGCGCCCTATTTCGTCTTGTTAAAACGACAATTATTTTCATTATCGATACAATTTAATCCTATTAAGATTGAATAGTTCGTTTAAAACGACAAGAAAATAACATTAATTACATCTTAGTCACTAATAGTGAACAGATATTGATAGGACATCATTTCCTTGATGCCTATCGTGATACTAAGAACAATGGTGAAATCATTTCAACTTCTCGGAAACTTTTGTTATCTTTATTGTTATCTGACATTACCATTTTGATGATGAATGACAGGAGGATTAAAATGGCATTGTTTATAGATTCAAAGTCGCGCTCATGGCTTTTTAAAACGTACTGAAATTGAAAAGGGTTTGGGCTTCCATTTAACGTCTATTGGTACATATCTGTGTGTATGTGATATGTACAAGCGAACGTGTAACAAATTCGCCTTGTTGTTGTGTTACATGTTATGTTGCATTGCATATATTCGAACGACATGTTCGTTTCAACGTATGATAGATTTCATGTTCTGTTTCAAAATCAAAAGTCTTTTATTCAAATTAGGCTGAGAATCAGCATTTTCGAACGTGAAACACTACACACAGTTTCACATTTATGTGTACCCACCATAAGTCTATTATCTATGACTAAATTCACCATCATCATCATCATTTCAGCCCGGAAACACCTACTGCTGGTTATAGGCCTCCCTTTTCTTTTGTCATACATCCCGGTACAAAATAAACTTACCTCCAGAATAAACGAGTTCTTCGTGCAATGAGCCGACATAGTGGCCCATCTTCAGAGCCCCAGTCTTAGTGTCCACCTGCCGTAGCGTGGTGCCTTCTCCGAAGAACAAGGGCTTCTTTGCATCCACTACGATCCAGTCGAAATAAGTCTTCCAGTTCCTGTGAGGCTCGCCAGGCTTTAAACAATGACATAAATAATGAAGAATTAGTTACTTAAGTTAATTTTAACTTTACACAACCCAATTCTTTATTTTGTTAAGTAATCATTAAGTACACTTAGTGGGTAAGTTTCTATGTTTTTTTTTCAGATGCATTCGGTTAGACTGGAAGCCAACCCCAAAATAGTTGGGAAAAAGTCAGGCAGAATGGTTGGGTAAGTTTGCATTTTTGTATAAAACACCAGGGGGTCTACTCCGTAGTGGTATCGGCCCAATGTTCGGCCGTTTCCTGCTACGAACTTACTATTTGGTTCGGTCAGTCCCGATCCGTAGGAGTGTACCTACACTCTTTCGAATATTGACTATGGTCCCGACCCAACTGAGCCGACCCGAACTTTTTTCGCATTTTTCAATATTATTCGGTTCGGCCATGAGTTGGTCCGATCCGATCATTCGCACTTTGCACTTCGTAGTAGACCCCCAGTTTTTACATATTTCGAGTTCAAGTTCAGGCCCATTGTCAAAGTTTATTTTTTTATGGGTACAGTAGATAGAATGAGTAATCCGCCTTAAGATAATATTCTTACAATGTATTGTTACAAACTGATAAGTTGATAACCTTGAAATGATTGAAGTTCCTTTAATTAAACGCAGCTAAGAACCATCTCGATTAAACCAGCGAGGTAATTCCGTAACACACTATCAGTAGGAATAGGTTTCAATTTGACAGTTAACAACATCGATTGCGTTATTTACGTTGTTGATCAGATACATCTTTCGAACATATGAAGCAGTGGATTAGCAATATCCTTCAAAATGATTCATATTGAAATTGATAGTTTGTTACGCAATTAGTGTGCTGCTTGAAAACAATAAACTTCAAAACATTAATACAAGTAACAAGTAACCGAATTATAAATATATTATCGGTTAAAGTGTTTTATCTATGGAGTCGCCTGACGATAACATTTTAAGTGACAGCTGTTTTGACAAACAATATGTGATCAATCACTTGGTTCCAACGTGATATAAGGCAGTCATACGAATGCAAATATAGCTATTCGGTTAAAGTTAAGCCTGTAGTACACATGCCTGTAACTGGCATAAAAATAAGCCTGACATTCATCAATCAGAAGTTTTTAAAAGTCAATGGCATGCAAGCTACTTGCATACTTCTGTGCAAGTTACAGGCACGTTTATTACGGGCTTCATATTTACCTTTGCGCCGTATGGAAAATCGAATAGGTACTCCATAACTCTGTCCGTGAAATTGTATTCACTATTCGTTAATATAAAGATTTTGGCACCACTCTCTTTTATCCTCGACAGGAACATTGGCAGCCTATCGTCTTTCTTCAAGTATAATTCCATATTCTCCGTAGTCTTGTCCTTCAGGTCTCCATGAATATGGATGTAGTCGACCGCATTTCTTACGTCTTGAAAGATCGATTTGAAGGACATAGCGAGATCCCCACATCGTACACCATAGTTTGTTCTGCGAAAGATTTTTATTTATAGAAGGCGTTTGGTAATAATGTCCATGAATGTACAGACGCCAGCAGGCCAAGCTACCCGAAACTGTAAAATTTTCCCAATCAGCCTTGAACCTTAATGCTTTAACGATAAAGTTGAAATATATTAAAGAAATTTGACAGATTGTAGTAGCTTGATGTGCTGGCGTCTGTACACCTCAAGTTGTTTTCTTCTAAAATGAACTAGGACGGCCATATCAAGAGTAGTGCATTTGTAGGTCGACGGTGCGAATTACGCAATGCAAAACAGCTATATGTGATGACTTGGTGAGTGACCGTTATTGGCCCATTCACTTTTAGCCGGAGAGCTATTCTTGAGTTATAGCCACATTAGTTGAATTATAACACAATAAAATGAATAGAATTCGTTCAGCGAAACGTCAACCAACAACAGAATTAAATTATATTCGAATTTATGCCAATTTGTATCTGTTTTATTTATGGATACTATTAAGAGTAAAGGATTTATTCAGTTTAACGACTGGCTCTAAAAGCGTCAGTAACTCATAGCTTACCTTGTGTATTGTGGTGAATTAGTGAAGAAGTCTATCAAACAAGCTATTAGATAAGTTTCCGGCAAGTTGAATAACGTGTTCAGTACATACACTCTTGACTCGTCTAGTGTTAAGAATTTATTCGGGTACAATTCGTATACTTGTGAACTGAAACAAACGCACAAATTATTCGTTTTTCTTACACGCTAGCGGGATTTAACTTGTGCGTCAGAAAAGAAAGAAAAACGCATTTATTTGCTGCAAACATGACGCATAAAAAAGAACACACAAAAAAAAACAACAAGTTGGGGGTAAACATGCGTCACATCCACGCAAAACGACCATCGCTCAGCATAATGCTAAGACCCTATACGAGACAGAGCCCCAGCGCTGGCAGCGGCAGCGGGCGTTGTCTATGCAATTCTTACTGCTATATAGTAGTCGTCTATAGAGTAGGACGAAAATAAATGTAATATTATATTCTTACGCATTTTATCGATTACGTCGCGAGAGTCCAATTTGGAATTATAATATCCATCAGATTATCAAGTCAATTCATGTCAGCTGAATACTGGAAGGTCGCATTCGCAACTAGGTAACTGACGTCATTAACTGATAATGACATAATGGTAAAGCGAGCGTCAAATATAAACATACTCTTTTAGATTAAATTTACACAGTGCTAAAATTTATACAATTGTTGGCCGTATGAGACAAATAGCCTAACCTAACATATTATAATTTTAAATGTAAACTTACTGTTTCAGGAATTCAAATCCATGTACGCATACTAAAATATTGCCATAAGCGTCTACCTTTAGTAAGTTACCGTATAATGTGTCGAACCATAGACCTCTGAAAAGAAAAATAAAGATGTAGTACAATTAAAAGATATTTTCCATAAACAAATAGGTTCATTTTATAAACATAAACGTGTAGGTAATACGCACCTAACTGGAAATGAAGGGTCGTATTCAAATTCCATTATTTCCTGTGGGTAACCTTTGCGCACTAATCTCTCTTTGGTTAAATTAAATCCTAAAGTTTCATATTGCGGCGATTTGTACTCTGTAAAAAAAAGTTTTGTTTAGTATAGAATCTCTACCTATCTCTAATTTCTCAAAAGTCGCAATATTAGTCACAGGTTGGGGCGCCGGGCGGGCAGTTCCGCACTCTATATCGAATTACATGTGGGATGTGGATGAATGACGATTCTCTACACAAAGAAGTCGGTCCGTACCCGAATAAGGAGAGTGCCGAATTTACAGGTCGACGAAAGCCCAAAAGGGCACCACCGGCACCCAGTCCAGTTTAAACTTAGGATATTAGGTAATTTATTTGGTTGTCCTCCATTTAAAATAGGTACCTACCGACCATCGTTATCTGATCAGATTAAAAGCTTACGACTGTTTATTTGCTAAACAGATAGGTTTAAGATTGTCATTTAGTAAAATATGACAATATATTTTATTCATTCATAGCGTAGGTACCCAAGCCGTTTTATTTTTTATTTTGATGGAAATAGTCACCCAATGGCGTGGGGAACGAAGCAAGGACTCAAGCCTAAGCTGCCAGTCGTCAAAGCCTATAATCATGTTACTTGGGGGTCGGCGCAACACGTTTTCATCTTCCAATCTCTCCTGTCAACCACACTATCATCTGTCAAACACATCGCATCTTGCACAAGCATAGCTTGCACAGCGTGAACGATGGCGGTGTCGCAGACCACCTACGTTTTGAGGGCTCAGAAAGCTGGAGAAACTTGGTCAAAACTTACCAGCCAAGGTGTAATCCATATCAAAGCCATAGAATTTGACATTTTCCAAATGTAGCGATCTGTTGACAAAGATTCTGAAACAAAACAAAAAGTGAACGTTACTTTCGTGAGTAGTTTAATCGCTATGATGCTTGTAATATGTTTTAAATAATAAAGTCATCTTGAAGGTCAGCGAGTACACAGTGCCTAGGTACTGGTGGTAAAACATTTAGGCGGTTATCACACTGCACCGGACACCGCTCCAGCGTGCAAACCAAAGTTGAGAAGATGGAGAGAAACAATGATTCACAACTTTTGTTTAAGTACCATGAATACATGGCAGATTTTACGTGGTAGCCTTTGTACCTAAATTGCATAATTTACCTACCTAATCGCAAGCTCATTTAAATTAATCCTAAATGAATTTTACGTTTTCGTTTACCTCGAACCTCGAAACAATCAAGCCTCGTACTCATGGAAACCAAATTTGAGAAATAGACTTTAACACTTTCGACTGCATCCCCGTTTCATAGTGCTCATGCGCCATGCCGCCATACATATTGCAAGTGGACCCTCCAAGAGGTTCACCGGCATTACGTTTGAGCTAAAGTGAACCCTCGAGGAGGGTCGTCGGCATTAGTTTTGAAACCGTATTATAAAACACTGGCGCCGATTCCCTTGTTCACAAACTAAACTAAATTTAAGTTCAGTGCATCTTTTTCTTTCTACTTCATTAAGAAAAGGACAGAAGATAAATATTAGTTTAGTCCTGTCAAATTAGTCAGCGCCTGACGTAAATTGACGTATTTTTAGTAGCCATTTTTTTAATCACGTCTAATTTGTCTATGGACTATCTTAATTTGACAGGAGTAAACTAATATTTATCTTCTGTCCTTTTCTTAAAGAAATAGAAAAAAAAAGATGCACTGAATTAAATTTAGTTTAGTTTGTGAACAAGGGAATCGGCGCCACTGTAAAACGAAGTAAAATAGTGTTTTCAGAACGTCTTGTTGCTATATTTATTATCCCTAGGGGTATATGTCCTAGTGGGGTGGAGACATGAAATATTAAAAAATAAAAAAATATGAAAAAGGATAATCGCTCGCTCTGATCCAAGACAGGGGTGTCCAACCTCTTCTGTAATTGTCACGCAATGTAATCATTTTAATTTTTTGGTATGAATGGCATACATACATCACGTATTTTTTTTAATGTAGTTACTCGTAATTATTTTTACTAACTCGTAGTTATTTTGTAACAGCTGATTAACGTTCAGTTTTCTATTATTACCTTGATCGTCGCTCATGATTTAAAAGGACTTGCGCACTCGAGAGTTCGTAGGAAAAATATTTTTAAATTTTCATAACAAAATTTTAACTTTATGCGATTGCTTATAAAAATGCTAAATCCTTAAAAATCCCAACTAGATTTATTTCAGAATTTTCGCTTTGCAAAGAACAATGGCCATTTTGGACTGGAAAAAAACAGGATTTGTTACCGAAATGAGACTATTACCAATATTAAGTACTTACCTACCTACATTATTAGTGTAACAATCCGATATTATTAATTTATTTCTAAAACCAGGGGATATAATTGAAAATAGTCTTCATAAATACAACTTCTGCTTAAAGAACGATAATATGATTTTGGCGATGAAGGTCAGATTCCAAGTAGGTCAGATTCCAACTAGGTCAGATTTTGAGTTGGTGTGTACAATACACTCAGTATCACAATTTTCCGACATGAAATTAAGCCATGTAAATAAGAAATAATATATTTTTATTCCTAGTAAGTTTTCATAATTATATTACAAAAACAAAAAAAAAAATCCATTTTCCGTCTTGAAACATTCTTACAGTAGCATTTTTATCAGAGCTCAGATTCCAAGTAGGTCAGATTAGGACAGTAACATTTCTTCTATGCTTGAAATGTTGTGCTCCGAATCTGAGCTAAAAGAGACGGTACTTTTGGCTTTCAATTGAAGATAAAGTTGAATCACTTTCTGATTCGCTAACAGAACTGTCTCTTATGTTATCTTCTGTTCCGTATTTTGTCCGGTAACTTAATTTGGATGCTCTTCTTAAAAATTCGGATACAGTTATGTGCCCGTTTGTGCACTCTTCATTTAAAATTTTCAATGAGTCACAAATTTTCTGTCAACACTTCTAGATTTTTTTACCGGCTTATGTAGGTACCTCTGTATCTTTTATTTTTAAATCATTACTACTCGATTCTTTTTAATTTTGTAAACGATGTATAATAAATTGGAATACCTGAGAATCTTACGATTCATTTTGTTATGCCATCCCTCCAAGTTATTGGTAGTAGGACGCGAATATCTCTCCACTCCTCAGCAGCATAAGCACCTCAGACGGCACCTTGACATGTTGCCCCCCCTTTGTTGCTACGTCACTATTTGCTAACAACAGTTTCCGGGGGCCCATCATTGAGTGTGCAAGTCACACCCTGCCATTTTTCCGCGTATTGTATAACATTGATCAGGCAGGGGCCATAGTTTTTCCATAGTGCTCGGTTACCAGTCCAATTTAGTCACCCAAACCCATAGTCCAATATCTTTGTTTCCATATCCTGCAATAGTCCAACCGGGGATTGTCCTTGGGTGCACTTGCATAGTGCAAACAAGGATAATCGTCGGTTGGTGCCGTATTTAATTAAAAACGTCTAACGGGCCTCTGCGAGTTGGCTTCGGCACCTCGTTAGCCTTCCAAAGGTCTGGGACCCCAGGGTCACGAGAAATGTCAAAGACATAATAATAATAATGTGAGTAAGTGTTCCAGAAACCATTACTAACTCAAAATCTGACCTAGCTGGAAAATGACGGACATGTAATCTGACCTACTTGGGATCTGACGTCCATTACCACTTTCGATAATATTTTATTCCTAGAGATGTTTAAACTTTTTCTAAGTTCGGAAAGGAATTAATGTCTAAATTCGAATTAAATCCCAGAGACTGGCGCCGATTCTCTGGTTCACAAACTAAACTAAATTTAAGTTCAGTGCATCTTTTTCTTTCTATTTCATTAAGAAAAGGACAGAAGAGAAATATTAGTTTAGGTAGTCCTGTCAAATTAGTCAGCGCCTGACGTAAATTGACGTATTTTTAGTAGCCATGTTTTTAATCACGTCTAAACTGTCTTTGGAGTATCTTTACTTGACAGGACTAAACTAATGTTTATCTTCTGTCCTTTTCTAAATAAAATAGAAAGACCACCACCACCACTTGCCGCCACTTGCCACTTGAATTTGAAGTTACTGACAGTAAAACAAATGATTTAATAAAGCTAGTTTATTAATTAAAAACATGATTTTACGTTTAAGAACCGGTAATTACCGTAAATTGATCGATAACGAAGCCTTCCCTTTTTTGTCTTGTGATATTTGGCACTCCTTATTATTTTGTGTTTATCCATAGGTATGTACTCTACAATACACTTATTTTAGAGTGAAAAGTTTGTTGTACAGACGCCAGCAGGTCAAGCTACCCGAAACTGTCAAATTTTCCCAATCTACCTTGAACCTTAATGCTTTAGCGATAAAGTTGAAAATCTATTAAAGAAATTTGACAGATTGTAGTAACTTGATGTGCTGGCGTCCGTACATTTTGCGTACTTAATTATTTTATTCTGTGAACTAATAAGAATATATTATATTAATATATTATATTGCAGTTGTATTTTTACGAAAATTTTTCATCATCAGTCAAAAACTTTGTGGCATAAGTAAATATTAAAAATAAGATTTATAAAGTACAAATAAAGCTCTTTCATGTGATATCCCATTTGACCTATTTACCTCACTTTAAAATGAAACCCTCGATTAGGCCCCTGTTCCAATAAGACTAACAATATTTTAAAAAAACAAGTCCAACAAACAGATGGACAAGCATTATTTAGATTATTATTAATTCCAAATTTCAAGTCTTTATGCATTATTAGTTCTGAAAAAGAGAGACACGAATGGACTGACAAACGGAGTGTTATTTTTACCATTTTCATACGGAACCCTGAATAGCCTTGATTGTTAAACTCGATGTTTTATAATCTCAAAACTTTAAAAAATTGTGAATATTTGTAACCGTGAAAATGGTTTTCCATCCCTGAAATTCGTGCTTCCTAAGCCCCAAATTATTTTGAAAATAAAATTGCTTGGATTTCAAAACCAAAGCGTATTGTACTAATAAATCTTGTTAAAATATACAACTAATTTCATTTTTATAGTTTATAATGCCATTTTCACGAAGAAAAACCTACATTTATTATGAGCCCTCCGCGAGGGCTCCCGACATCCCTTACGCGATTTGAGTGAGCCCTCCAGGAGGGCTCCCGGCGATGAACGTGTTAAGAAGCTGGAAACTATGTTTCGCAAGTTTTTTTACCATGAATACGAACTAGCCAGTTTTATTGCGGTCTTGTTGGCCGGTAAAGACTGTAGGTGTATCATCTCGGGAAAAACATAAAATCTATTAATTATAGGTACATATTCGCAGGTTGCTACAATACTAGATTGATAAAGTAGTTTTTGACTTACAATTGATGTGCTCTGTCCACATTAATCCTACGTAGGAAGATATTTTTATTACTATTCTGAGCCATAATCGCAATTTAACAACAATTTCAATCATAATAATTATATTTTGCGTAGAACATAGTGTGCCTTTAGAGCAACTCTTACTCTTAGATATAATTATGGTTTTCACTTGAAAATTGAAAAATCCATCCACAATGTTGACAATAAGAGTGTCAATCTGACACACAGGGTGCAAGTCATATACAAAGAAAAGTATCTAACGTGCAAGTGGTATACATTTTAATTTCTTACTCTTGAGCGCCATCTATCTACCAGGACATAAATAAAAAATTAACATTACATTAAAGAAGTGAGCCACCTCCAAAATTTTTAACCATTCTCCATTATTCTATTCGGTACAATATAGCTAGGTATACGTACTAGGTAGGTATATTGACAGATGAATAGTGTATGTCCTGGTAATTAGATGGCGCTGCCCTCGAAATTCTTAAGTTGCCAGTCTATCTCTAGTTTAAAATAGTAGTCTATGATCTGACATTATTTTCATTTTTCTTTGTAAGTGCCTCCATGAGCTGTCAAGTAATACGACATTCTTGTCCTAGCCAAAATAGTTTTGTCGCAATCAAAAACTTGCATTCAACCGAAATGCTTCAAAACGGCTTCAAAAGTTAGTAACCCAACTTGAGTTTTTCTAGAGTGTTACAAACTGCATAAACTAAAACAATATTCCACAATTTTAAGGATTCTGCGCAATCCTAAATAAGTAATACCCTATTTTCCCTGCTTGGACGCATACTTGCAATAAGTGTACTAAAAGTATTCAATCCATGGCAAATAAAATACGAAGTTACAAAGCTTTGCCCCGTGTTCGAACAATAGGGCTCTTTCAATGATGACATCTCCACAATTGTTTGTTGAATCATCTCGAAACTTCGATTCGATCGGCACACCTTCCTTAGGGTAATTACATGCCGAAGATGTGCCGAAGATGTCTCTGATGTCTCACTGCGATACCTCGCGGTCGTGGTTTAGCTCGCTACCTCGATGTTACCTCCATGCAAAACAAATGCATGCAGACACGCACGCACCCCGCAGCCCGCGATGTATCGCAGTGAGGTATTCTTCGGAATGTGCGTGCGTGACTATTAGCATGCATTTGTTTTACATGCTGGAGGTGACATTGAGGTAGCGAGGTAAGCTTAGAAGACGTGTGGTTACACGTTACACACGCAGCAGCGGTACACGATGCATGTTTCTGCAATAAAATTAAAGTAACAAAATAACTGCCACTTTTAGTGTTGCTTCAATGGTATGCCACAGGCAATTAAATCGCACCGTGTAAAGCTGGCTTTAGAGTTGAGCTAGGTAAAGTCAGCAATAAAAGTCGATTAACACTTCACTTTTAAAAATTTTAATTATTGAGCACTATATTCAAAGCAGATATTCAGAACAGATGTAAATATATAAAATTTACCAAAAACTCGTTACGTTTATACGTAGCAAACAACGAAAATGCGAACCCAACGACGCCGACTTCCGAAATTAAAGTTATTTTTCACTTTGTAGTGTCTTTTTTGGAAGTCGGCTTTTTTTTTGCAAAAAAGTTTTTTGTTTATAATTTAAGTGCGTCGTCGGAAGTTTAGTTTATTTCCATAAAATTCCATTTAGAACAAATATACAAGCGTTCCGAGTATTGTTTATGGTTCTTTCATTTGATTTAATTATGATTAGTCAGCTAACTATAGCGGTAACACGCCACCCGCATCCGTTCCGTTGAGTTGAGACTCAAGTACCTACGTAGATAAGAATTACGTCAGTGCAAAGACGCTCGAGTGTGCTAAGAAATGAAATAATGCCTGTACGTGACAGCTATTCAAATTGAGTGACTTAAAACATAAGCCATTATCAATAGGAATCCGAGATCGCATAAAGGATTTCAAGTGCTCTTTCCAAGATTATGTCGCTTTGATCTTCAACGCTAGAAAACATCGTGTTACTATGTTGGAAATAAATCAGCGACGGGATATTATGATTTGCGTGGTGACTGGTAAATTGCGTCATTTATCCTTACACGAGGTTGTGAAATAAATTATGCATGGGAGATGTTTACAACTACATTTCGATAGCCCATAATAATATGAGTTCGTCCTTCCCTAAAACAGTGAATCTTCGTTTCGTGAAGATTCACACAGTATTTTTCAACAATTTACGCATATACTTTTTTTTTTTTTTTTCGGGATGGGAAATCATCAAATGACCCCTCCCGCTCTAGGTGGAGCGGAAGGGAGTGTCAGACTCTTACTGACTAAAACCCACCCATGTTCCTTCCTTCGCCCTTTATGTTCCGGGGTAGCGGTAACCCTTTCGGACAATCCCGCTGACCCGGCAGGCCTCGTTATGCTGACATCTCTTTGAGGCGCGCGTGGAACACTTACGCGCCGTCCGGCACGGGCCTGGTCCTGATCGGGCGGTGAGCTACCCATTGCTCTCCGCCCGCAGGCCCGCGCCTACGGTGGCCGGTAGTCTTCACTCGACTCCCGACGCCCGGGGCGTCTCCCGCGGCGGCTGGGACGGGAGGCTCTCTCCCTCATCCGTCCCGCCACCTCCTTCGCTAGCATGACTGCTTCGCAGAAGGAGGCGACTGCCTCCCACTCCCTCTCGCTCCGGACCATGGCTTGCACCAGGGCCGGGCGCGAGAGGCCGCCGCTTACGCATATGCTTTACTTTACAAAGCAGTTGTAGTAGTGTACTAAAATCTATAAATGAACAACTCCCATTTACCTTTCCTGGTAACTTTTCATTCATTTTATTTTATTTGTGAAAACTGGACACCTAATTACAAACTCCAGCGCTTTTAGCTAAATCGAGCGGCCACCAGTCATAACAGCAATGTATTTAGTTATTTTTGGAACACGTGTCGCACAACCACAAGGTGAAAAACTTCATGCAAGTCAGGCGATAAAGCTGAACGAGTAGAACGGAACATTGCTGTTGGCTCCAGTTTGATGTCCATTTTAATCAATAATTGATAGTGATTAAAATGGACATCAAACTGTTTAAAATTGTGATGCAACGTGTTTTAAATTTGTGACTTCCACGCCTACAGTCTAAGAGAAACACGCATCGAATGGAATTCCAGCGTTTTGCCAACACCGTTTGATCATTTCGTAGATATCAATATTAGTTTCTTACAGTTTATTTTAGCAAAACGTGATAACTTTTAGGCATGTTATCGCGTCACTCTCCTTGAAGTAAACGAACTGGCACACGTGTCGTTTGGTCGTATCTTATTAGTGCAAAAGGCACAACAAAGTTTGGAATAGGAAAGTTAGTAATAGTTTCGGAAGTAACGTAATCCTGATTTTATCGTTCTTAATCAAAATTCAACTCGATCATCGTAATATTTCTCTGAGCAGTTCTTTTGGAGATCAAATGAAGGACAGCAATTGTTAAAGATTTCTTTCATGATCAATTCAAATACGGCCAATTTGCGTTTCAACGAGCGTACCCCCACACGTCGGGTTTCGCCTTTCATATTTGAAGCCTAAAACGAGGCAAAATGCAAAATTAAAGCAAATTCAAATTCTAAAAAGACCATGTTACTATGCTAGACCACGAAAACTACACTTTCTTGCAGATAAATGAATTACTTAGGTACTTTACTATAGAACTCGAGCCCCAACCAACATCTCTTGTTTGTTCTTATCTCTAGACGGACTTGTGTACATCATTCTGCACTTAGAATTCTAGACAGATTAAATTAGGGGCAGAAAGGGCACTTTCTTAGTTCAATTGCGTCATCCGGCCGTATTTTTGATTATTTAAGAATTTTCTAACAACTATGGCATCCACAAACCCGCACTGAGACCGTGTATTGAATTAAGAGCACGCCCTCTCAGAAAGGAGGCCTGTGTCCCAGCAGTAGGAATCTTATATGCTGATTATTCTTATGCTATACAGGGGGTCTACTACGAAGTGCAAAGTGCGAATGTTCGGATCGGACCGACACATGGCCGAACCGAATATTATTGAAAAATGCGAAAAAAGTTCGGATCGGCTCAGTTGGGTCGGGACCATAGTCAATATTCGAAAGAGTGTAGGAGTGTAGGATCGGGACCGACCGAACCAAATAGTAACTTCGTAGCAGAAAACGGCCGAACATTCGGCCGATACTGCTTCGGAGTAGACCCCCTGTGTCATCGACACGCACGCCGATGCATCGAGGTAAACCCCCAAGCAGCCCGCAATGTAATGCAGTGAGGTATCCTTCGGCATGTGCATACGAGTCTATTAGCAATTTAGCGTGCATTTGTTTTACATGGAGGTGACATCCAGGTAGCGAGCTAAACCGCGACCGCGAGGTATCACAGTGAGGCATCTTCGGCATGTAATTGCCCCTACAAACATTTTACATCAAACTTTTCAGAGTTTTCCCAAAACGGTAGAAAATATATTTCGTCTAACATTCAAGGAGCGGTTTTTCGGCCAAAAGATCTTGGATTGAGCCAAATAAACAAGACTGTGTTGCAATAGTAAGCCTGCCTGCCTCCTACATGGACAACTTCGACTGTTGGAAACCGAATTTCCTGATACAACTACTGGAACCACTTCCAGTTAGACGACAGTTAGACGTGTACTTTCGATCTATATCAATCATTTGCAATATTTCTTACGATAACTCTTGTAGTGACTTTGTAATTATTGATGTCTCAATGTATTTTTCAGTTTTTTGGACGCAATTTTTTATTATTGATGTGATAACCATTATTATTATTATTTATACTAGACAGTGATGTCTAGACCCGAAAGTTGCATTCCACGATAGGATTGGCCTTGTCACGCACGGTCTCGTATTCTTGTCTAATTCCAAATAATCCATCACATTCGACCTGATTTCAATGCTCGAATGCTGGTTGGGATACGTCCTCTGACTAGAAATCTGTGGCCGGTCTTAGCCTACGTAGAACATAATGGATAGGATGCTAATACGCTACTAAAGAAATGGACTAAACCGACAAAGAGAAACAATGAATTGATACCTTGCTTTAAAACAATACAGTCATCCAGATGTATACAAACAATGAAGCAAACGACGTTCCGTGACTTCACGAATTCAACACAATGAAATTCATATACTTTCATAACCATGTTTTTAAACATAACATACCACAGGATTTTAAGTCTCGCATCGTCACTGAATACTTTTATTATTAGAACTCATTTACTTTTACATACACTTTACTGTAGTTGGTAAAAACATATATTCCAAGGCTACATCAACTCACTCGTTTGGCGCTGCCGTGTTTCTGTTCCCTGTGCCATATGCCGAACCAATGGCTATGGACTTGTCCATAAAACGATAGCTAGATCCGTTAGCCATGGCCTGTTTCTCCATTGTGTATCACTCACAAAATTTCTAATTCTGTCACACCATTCACTTCAAAAAATGAGGTAAAAATAATGTCCATTCAATCATACACTTAAAGATAACGATTTAGCTTCTCGGAATTTGGTAATTTCACTATAACAAAACATTTATTTTCACTGTACTGTAATCGCGGTTCACACGTCTCTCATGATTCACTGCAATCGTTTTAGTGTAACGCAGGAAGCATTTGAGTGGATATCCTTGACAGTAACAAGGTTGAAGAGACCGGTCCTCTCGTCTACGTGTTGACAGCGTTAGACTTAACATGTGGTTTATAGTTAGCCTACTTACGTCTCCACTGCACATCTATTGTTTATGAGACGTCTTTGTTAGTCACAAACAATATTTTACGTTAAGCATAGCAGATTCTGATGAGTGATGATGATGATTCATATTCATGCATGACTACGCCAGGAATGGCTATATTTTGGCCAGTGTGCCCATTTAACATATTTTAACAAATACCCTATTATCTCATCGCTTGTATTTTATTGTCTTTAAGCTGCAATGACACTAACTTTAACGACTACATGTTAAGCAAACCTAAATCTAAAACTTATTCATTGATGCCATGTCAATAGCTCAAACGACTTTAAATTTAGACACATTTATCAAAAGAGTCTAGCTAAACAATAGGGACGAGGTGAACGACATGCATTTCCCTCATTACACAACTTGTATAGGTTGTATTGTATTTTGGGGCGGGGGGAAATTGTTTTTTCCAAAATTGCGAGAAAAATTATTATAGATCTGAGGGGCAATTCTCGTAACTTTAAGAACGTTCACAGTCTGATCTGTCGCAATCTGTCAAAAAAAAACTTTAATTTCGCTACATTTTGACAAGTTTTTGACATTTATTTGTCGCTGAGATGCGACTAGATTTTAAACGTTTGAAATTACGAGAATTGTACTTTAGACAGTGGGGAAAAAATTTGTGTGATAGTAAATTCAAAAAGTTCTATGGAGGCCTACGTAAAGTCATTTTTCGGTTGATCAATACGTTGTTCATTAATTAGCTGTCCATATCTAACAAGGGAATAGCTATTCTCATCAAAATTTCATGAATGTATAAAAGTAGGGTCGCCTGTGATGCGATAGAGATCATTTTGTCTGAGATGGAATGCAGTGCAGGGCGCATGGGAGAGAGGCTGCCAGGAACGAATCAATATCATTCCAGGAATAAGTATCTGCGTTGTCATTATTTGTTTCTATGTTTTCCTGTCTAATAGTGACTATAGTGTCAGGTATACTGCTTTACGTATGGTGACGAGAGTAATGCTCAAGCGAAATTACTTTAGAAACAATGTTCTAATCGTAATAAAAACAAAGTTGTAATTAAACACACGAACTGCATCATGCACTGTGCTGCACCGCCTGCCCAGTATAATCAATCATAGCAAGAAAAACGAACAGTGGCAAAAAATTACTTTTCCGCAACTAATTATTTGTTGTTATTCTTAAACCTTGCATAATAAACAGGCTTACAAAAAAACATAATACTTTCCCTTTAACTAACATACCAAAAATCTAGGACAGTCAACAAAACAAGTAAAACTGGATGTAAACGCTTGCACAACAAAATAGAAATTATAAATTAATGTTATTTGCGCAGCATGCAGAGTGACTCGCCACCTACGCGTTAAAGTAACAACCTTGTTACTGTCAGAATAAGTGTTTCATGTGAATGGTATTTTATTAAACCAGTAAATTCAACGGAAAATACTACTACTATCAACAAATATAACGAAACACAACCACTAATGTTTAGTTTGACATATTATGTTCGAGTTGACAACACACTGTACACAGATGCACGTCACGTATCAGAAGTCGCGGCGATAACAGAATTCTATCAATTAATGTGCGTGCGATATGGATCGGCGAGGGCGACGCGTACACTGACGTTCTATCGGAGTCGACGGTCGTCTATACATTTAAGGCCCCACGGTACAGTCACTTCCCCCGCGGCCGTAGCTAACAGCTGATTCGCCAACTTCGGTTAGATAGCAGTCGCATGGCATAGTCAGTTAACACGACACGAATTATGCGAGCTACCCGTTAATCTCGAACAAATGTAATCTTTATCATTATTACTACATAAATGTTGACTGTTTACGTCATTAACATTTTTGGGCTCCTTAGTTCAAGTAAGATTATAAATCTGCGTTATCGAACGATCGTTGCATTTAGCAATTCGCCATTTAATTTCCATAGCAATGGATATTCTTCATAGAATAGAGAACAAATGTTCTCATATAATCATTTCTTTTCATGAGAAAATAATTAGAACTCGTATATTTAAATAATTGGTCAATAGATATTTCGTAACTAAATAGGGTTTAGACCATAGATAAATACGATACTGTATGACGTATGTTTCTAGAACACAGCAACGACGGCTAGGTAGCTAAGAAAGTATTTGAAACGCTTGGTAGACTAGGTTTATTGGGTAAAACATGGATTCAAAGTTACAGAAGAAAATGAACATTGAAATACTTCCTTCCTTGTTTGATATTTATACAAGCTGTGACAGCAGGTACTGTGGTGTTGGGCAGGTAGTACTGACTTGTATGTCTGAGTACGGTGCTTAAACACACGAGTGGCATGTTGTCGACCTTTGCAGTTGCCTCTGCCATTGACGCGTGTAGCTCATGAGTATGCACACTAAGGGAATCCAAATCCAATACCCAAATCCCGGCCAGCTTCTGGTCCCGAAAGTTTCGGACTTGCGAAAACATTCCGTGATTTTCCAGGTAAAATCACGGAATCCTTGTAAATTGTTAAATTAGTAGACATTTTTGCTACTGTAATCCATTGATTACAGTAGCAAAAATGTCTACTAATTTTGGAAGTGCTCTTTCGCTTCTGGCTTCTAAGATACAGGTACGGACGCCAGCACATCAAGTTACTACAATCTGTCAAATTTCTTTAATAGATTTTCAACTTTATCGCTAAATCATTAAGGTTCAAGGTTGATTGGGAAAATTTGACAGTTTCGGGTAACTTGACCTGCTGGCGTCTGTACATAAACCTAGTTTAGAAGTCAGGGTTTTCACTCTGGAACACTAACTTAAGCCACTTTTAGACCAAGATAATGTAAATGCATTTATTGAGAAATAAAGATTTATTATCTTTATTTCAACTAAGTAAGTACATATACATTACATTAAACAAAAAGATAAAAAAACATTTTAAAATATAAAAAATAGTAGCCCACTGGTATCGGGAACAGCGTCCAAGCTACCGGCGGTCAGGGCTCCAGAGAGAGGAACTTCCTGAAAATGCGAGCCGTGTCCAGAATTACCGCTTTCTTAATCAAGCCCTTGATCCAGCTGTCCAACGAGAGCCTCCTCAGGTGTTGGTCGAGGCTCTTGGCTATTAACCCATTGGCTGACACGACTATCGGCACAATGATTGCAGAGTCCACATGCTACATGTCGACAACCTCGCGATCCAAGTCAAGATACTTGATTTGTTTATCTTTCTCGGCTTTCACGAGCTTTTCAACATGCGGGACGGTATGCACACTTTCTACGTTTTTCCGACAAAACGTTACGCGTTGTTTGTAGATAAATGGTATCTAAAAGTTTTTGAAAAAGAAACCCAGGTTTGAATAGGGGCCTGCTGCATTGTCCATTCATAATGTTGGCTACATGATTTAATAATTTCAACGAAAGCCTCCACCTACATGGGTTTGAATACGAGGATCACTATGTTCTGAAATTGGAAACCAATTTGGATGTTTTTTTTAGGGCAAGGCTTAATTTTTTTCCTAATATTCTCATTTTGATTCTGAAACTACAGAGATACGTTACCTACTTGCAGGTAATGAAAGAAAAAATGAATTGGAACATTGCCTGCCAGTAATTTTATCTCCAAAAGTCGAAGCCTAAAACGGCTTTTTAGCAATAGAGCAGCAAGGAAGTTACTATAGTTTTAGTCACACTTAAGCATTTGTTCTTCTTATCGCAAATTACTGGGTGTATGACCGACGACAGCTGCCTACTCGTATAGGTCCCGTGAAATGACGATTTAGACCCGTAATTAATTACATCATCATTTTAGGAAAGGAAAATCATGTTTAGACAGTAGTAGCAAGGGCGATGTGATAAAATAGGATTTCCGTTCAGAGATTGTATAACAATAAATCGAAACCTTTTGGAATTAAAGGAATTACGGGAGATAAAGGTGAAAGAGCTTTTACAATGATAAATTAGGTTAGACCGTAGAATTATTAATTAAAAAAAAAAAAAAAGAATTTGATACATACCTGTGCTCAACCACTCTTTTATCAAGCCAGGTTGAATGCATTGTATTATACGAAACCGCGATACTATCGAGTTCAACCTCCCCACGGAATAAAGGCTTGTTTACACCGGCCTCTGATTTGTCGGGTACCTCGACGACTTCACCGCCAAAAAAAGTTACCACTGGTTTTTTATTCTTTGTAGATGAGTTTGCGCGTGCGCGTATATCTTGCGGGTTTAACGGTGGTGACAGAGGATAGGCACTTTCGAACGCGTCTGGCATTTTTTTTTTTTTTAGTTTATTTGAGCACGAAGATAGTAAGTCAATCTAGTTCCAATGCTAAACTACAACTGGCGTCACCAGAATAACACTGAAAACAAGTAGACGATAAAGATAACCTCGCGAGATGATAACTCTTGACCGGGCCAATAAGTGATGTAAATAATATAAGCCAGAAGAATATTGACTGTATGTTCGTGTAAAAACTTGAAAAACCGCCATGGAAGAATTATAAATAAACACTGACACGTGTTGAGGAACATTTTTATGATGTAATGTCGTAATACTATTTAGGGCCATTTCTATCTCGGTTGTTTTTTAAACCTACAATATGAAGTAGTAGGTACCAGTACCTACTTGTGGAGCTCGTTGTGCCTGGCTCTCTATAAAAATATGGCACCCATTACATACCGAGAGCCCTTCGTGTCTCGGAAAGCACGTTAAACAGTTGGTCCCGGCTGTCATTCGTGGATCGTTGACAGTCGTTACGCGTAAGTCAGAAGCCCGAAAGTCTGACAACCAGTCTTACCAAGGTATCGTATTACCCAGTAACTGGGTTGTGGAGGTCAGATAGGCAGTCGCTCTATATAACATACTGGTATTCAGCTGCATCCGGTTAGACTGGAAGGTGACCCCAAAATAGATGGGAAAAGGTTAGGCAGATGACGTGGCACGTACACGGCATGGTTTCTTTACGGTAAGGCGAGCGTGATAACCGCGCCGTAGAAAATTCGTGTGAGCTTGTATATGCGCAATTGCACATACGGCGACGGCGCGGCGCCGGCGCCGTGTCGTAGTGCCGCCGCTCGTGTCTGTCAACCAGCTTTCATGGTGATCCATACAACACTGACAATCGTGCGTGCCTATAGATGGCGCATCAACCGAGAGTAGTCTTTCACGGCAAAATCGTAGTTTTCCACGGCAAGAAAAACGTGTGTGTACGGTGCAAACATGGCGAAGCGCAGTGCAGCGTAGTTTTTACAAGTCAAACAAAAATCAACATTTTGTTTATTAATATAAAGTCTATTGTCAATGAAAGCCGCACTTGCCTGCGCTTTAAGTAGCAGTGATGCCAGATTGGGGGGAATCCCCCCAAATTTGGGGGTTTTTTATAGTTATGGGGGGAGAATTGGGGGGACAATATTTTTGGAGGGATATTTGGAGGGAGAAAACTGGGTGTGGAGGGACTAGGGGGATTTTTATTAACATCAGTCTGGGCAAAGCCGCGGCTAGCAGTGATGATTAAAAAATATACTATCTGAATGCAGTGACGATACAAAAGCGTGGTGCAAGGCTTGCAAGTGCACGTTAATCTCTCACAAGAAGGATTTGGTAGAACATTCCAAAACCAAAAAACATGACAAATCTTTAAAACGCTCAGTCAAGTAAAATGTCAGATTTTTTTGAAAAGCCCGTAAAAGAGCCACGGAAGGTTGCAGAATTAAAAATAGCTGCATATGTTGCTGAGCATTCCAGTCTTAAATCTGTAGATCATCTAGGAATACTAATAAAAGATTTAGACCCAGTTCAAAGATGCTAAACAGATTTAATTCAGAAAAAATGTACGGAACTGCAAACGACGCGGGTGAAGAGGCTGATTCAGTAATGGAAGCTATTGCTGAAATAGTATAAAATTATATGTATCATTAATCCTAAAAAAAACAAATATTATGATTAAATAAATTCTTTGTTTTTTTGTGGGGTTTTTTTTTTCAAAACCTGAATTTTTGGGGGGATTTCGGGGCGGGGTAGGTTTGGGGAGAACGTGAGACGGTCATCTGGCAACACTGTTAAGTAGGTACCATGTCTGTCCCAGACCTTAGGCAAGACTGTACGCAATCATCATCATTATATACCTACTTATTGTGCGCTTTTATTATTTTTTTACGTGCCGTTATAGCGTGGACGTCCATGTAACGGCATCACGATAACAAAAGGAAGTGAAATGTATGGAACTTTACGAAGACGCTTTTAAATTTCCGTCCATAATGTTATAACGTGCACGTATTTCTATACTTTATGGACGTATTTTTCATTCAAAAATACAGGATTTGCCACCATATTTGAATTGACACCCTATTATCTACATAATAAATACCTACATAATGATAAGGGCGGGCGTTTTTGGGGGACTGTCTTTTGTAATTTTGACGTTCGAAAAGTGCTGATTCTCAGCCTAATTTGAATAAATGACTTTTGATTTGATTTGATTTGACCTTTGTCTCTTAATTGTTGATACATTGACACCTTATCAGTTTTAGTGTAAAGAGTTTTGATTTAAAGTAATCTATCTTAGATTATATCTATACTAATAGTACAGCTAAAGAGTTTGTTTGTTTGAATGCACTAATCTCTGGAACTACCAGTTAGATTTCAGAAAATCTTTTTGCATTAGATAGCCCAATTTTTGATCAAGGTTATAGGACATTTACCCTTCCTCAAGAATTGGGCCATCAAATGCGGACGGGGGATAATTACACGCTGACGATGTCGCGGGCAGAAGCTAATTTTTAACAATGATCCAATAATAGAGTTTTGCTCCTGAAATAGCTTGCTAATAAAACAATTCTGGCACAATATTTCACAATGCTGTCTTTCAATATGTTTATCTTACTAGGTGATAAACCATTGCTTTAAAAATACATAACAAATTATAGAACTTAATACTTTAAACTGTTCTTACCTGTGTTCAGCACGGCGGTAGTACTTCTTCGGAAGCTTTTGATTTTCCTGAGCCAGATCGCAGTCTTTATTGGTACAAACATCCATATTTTTAGTTTTATCTTTAGATTCTTTTTTAAAGAAAGTAAACTCTCTTAGACTTAAGTATCTTAGGGCTGATTGTCTTGTTAGAATAATACTGAGTAGCTTGTGCCCGTTCATGCAGACTCAGATTATTTCAAACTTATGATTTCTTGCCTACAAAAATAAACTTATTATTATTTCTGCTGTTTATCATCATTCTTTTGCCATTACCCCAATGTATTTGGTTGGTGCAACATGTCTTTTTCTTTCATACTTCTCTCATTACTCATCATCTCGGTTGTCACTCCTGTTCTATAACCATTAGATCATATTTCACACAGTCCATACATTGTTGTTGTTTATTGTATAATTTCATAAAATTGATACTTATATATTTTTCAAAATGTAAAAACAATGTTATTTCTTTAAAACATCTCTATATGGTGGGATTACAGTTTTGATCTTGTTTAAATTTCACAATAACAACAATGATAATTATTACCTACAATAACATAATTGCGATGATGTGACATTAGCTATATAGGGAAAAGAGAATAAATTATCTCTTTGCAGACTATCAAAGAGGTTTTGTTAGAATTGAATTGCCAAGAGTGATGATTGAAAGTTAATGTTTAAAGAAGTGTTTTTACATAATACTTGCTGGCTACCAACCTGGGACTCTTTTTAAGCAATTTCAAAAAAAAATCGACATCTTATTAGTGAAAAAACAACAAGTGAGAAGTTATTTCCGCTATCTTAAGTATTGGTTTGCTTTATATATGATGAATTATTAATTAACTTGGAAACTAGGTTTTATGTGAGCTCTATCAATGTCAGTACACAACATTATATTTACAAATACAAGGGAAATGGGCTTACTTGCTCTGGAAAATATGACCGACGAAATGAAAAGAACTATTACATACGGTAAAATATTAGATAACCACCTCATGAAAATAACTCAATTCTGACTGCTAAACTCAAACCTCAGAACATATAACAGCACACAATCTCTCTCCAGAACTATTAAACCCTTTCATAGTGCCAAACACTAATTTTAGCATAGAAATATAAATAACTTCTTCGTGATACTCACCACTGAACTTGGTCAGCGTTCCAAAAGATTTGGGTAAAGTAAAAAAAACGGAAAAAATGTTATATTTCTGGTATCCTTCCTTTCCTTAGAATAAAAACTAAAATAATATTTTAAACTTGCTTAGTATACAATATGAACTGCTGGTTTATTTATTGCTGATCAAATGGTGCAATGCTGTATCTGTATCGCTCGTATTATCGCTCGCTGTTGATTGATGTTTGATGCTTATCAAAGTACAGAGTCACAGAGTGCTCAGTATCACAGAGTATGGTAATGTAATATTATAGGCAGACCCAGTATTGAGTGCCCTCGGACTTTAGGAGGCTCGGATTTTTGTTTTTATAGGGCTAGCTGCAGATCGTATTGTCTCAAATAATACGGTCAAAATAGGTATTAAAAAACTAGGTTTATTAGGATTTCATACAAGAAGTTTTAGTACTTACTGATCATTCTTTTGCTCCTATCCAATTTATTTAGGGAACATGTATTTTTCTTCCATACTTCTCTATTAGTCGTCATTTCGGTAGTCACTCTCTTTTTAGCTTTTTAGCTGTATTACATACTTATTCCATGATTTCATTGGTCAGGTTGTCAGGGTGTGGAAGTTCTGTGGTATTAGCACGCATCTGTGGCCATAGATTAATCTGTGGCATACACATTTGGTTGACTTGACATCTTCAGTCACGTCAAATCGTCAATTTTTGTGTGCGACTGCCCAATCATTTTGTAAATACAATAAAATTATATTATATGAAACCTTTAATATAATTCACATTCTTTACCATAAAGTGTTGTGAACTGTTTATGTAAAAACTGTAAATGTAGCAATGGCTTATACAGAAAAAGTGTTATTGAGTGGCACCGCTCTGTCATTTCTGTTTTATGAATGCGTAAACTCTGCTACTAGTCAGGTATTCATATTTTACTCTATTATCAATTCGTTATGATTTTGGTTTTGCTTTACCAATCCTAATAACTCACGTGTTTACTTGCAGGAAGGTTTCTTAATCGGCGACGTGACATCAGAAATAACCAATCACATTTCCGATTCACAGAGCGATAATGCTCGCTTAGACACTCAAATAGAAATCAGAACTGTGCTCCCGCTGCCGTCAGTATCACTGTTTTATTTTCCTACTGGTCGAATAAAGGAAGATGTCCTCACTGATTTGCTTTCTAGCACTGCTAATGAAATTGTTGGTTGGTATAAATATCGAAAGAATACCAACATCAAACCTACTTTTAGGGATAAATTAATATCAAAAGGGTTGCAAAAATACTTTGAAAAGTATCATGAAAAGAAAAATTTTGTAACATGTAATTTGTCAAACAAATTGTCATCTGCTGGATCTACGCATACTTTTATGTACAGATTCGGAAAAATTAACTGTTTCGATATGTATGAATATATTGAAGACATTACAGCAAATTTAGGTGAAAAATATACTGGATACAAGAAATCACATAGATTGTCACCACATAGTATATTCACTAAGATTGTAAAAGAGAGTAATGTGCAAACCAATACCACAAGTGATGCAATTTTACGTATTCAAGAAGCTGTGGATGTGAGACTTATCAGAGAAGCCAAAGTTGCTGCTAAAAATGAGTGTACTATCAGAGAATTAGAAGCAGAAATCAAGCAAATGGCTACAATATTATCAGATAAACAGTCATTTGATTTACAAGCTTCATATAACAAGTATGTTGAGGCTAAGATAGTAAACAGAGAAGCTGAAATGGCCAAAGCATGTTTGGAGGCATTAAAAATTCCTTTGAAAGTGGACATATTGAATGTTAAAAATGTTCCCATGGGCTACAGCCATGTTGACATGGAGGATTCCATGCAGTTAATGGAGAATGAAGTCATCAGCCCAAGTCCTCCTCTGATAACTTCAAGTTCATCAAAACAAAAGCTTAATTATGCTGGCGCATTAAAAAGCAAGCAAGACGTAGCATCTACTAGTGTAAGTGTTAAAGTTCTTGATTGTAATAATCATTACATGTTATGAGATAGTTTTGCTTCAATCTTTGGGCTTCTTAATCAAATAAGGAATTCTAGTGCTGTTTTGTTTTGGTTTTGCTATCCTCTTAATCTTATTCTTCCAGCTTTCTTTGTGCTGTGCCTTCTCCATCCAGTTGGTTAGGAAAAAGTCCAAATTGTCACGCCAGAGTTTCTTAAGTCTTACCTTGGTGACAACGCCCATCTTCAGGCACCCACTGTGTAATATAGTATAGAGATCGAAAAAGGGATTACAACTTTGTTGGCAACCAGTATTTGAACGCTCATAGAAATAAAGAATTTTTGTTTTAGCATACATGGTCACATAATAAATGCTTTTTTATATTTGCAGAAAGGAAACAACGGCAGTGAAGATTTAATCATCTTTGATGTTGAAGATACCCAAATGACAAAAAAAAAGACTTTGATAATAAATGAAGATGTGAAGTGTGGTGATAGTTCACCGGAATATTAACAAGTGCCTTTTCAGATAAGTTTTTAAATATTCAATAAGTTACCAAATAAGCGAGTCTTTGTACTGTAATATCACTTTTGTTTGTTACTAATAATACTCATAAGACATTTTCTAGATATAGGTACATCATTTTCTTCAGTGCACATTGTTTATGTTTGATGCAGATATCACCTTGTAGGTATTTAGTTTTATATTCTGTTACTGTTGATTTATCAGATATCACAATTACTTAATTCTATTTATCTAGTTAAGTTAAAGTCTATTGGCTGAGAGTTACAAATGCTAGCATCTGGTTAATTTAATAGCTACACTTATACTTACATTTATTTGTTTTGCCTTACTACTTATTAGTAGGATTACATCAATACAAATGTAAATATTCAAAAATAAAATTATTTAATAAAATTCATCACCACTGCTCTCAAAACGGTGAAGGAAAACATCGTGAGGAAACCGGCATGTCCTAGAACCACAAATTCGGAGACATGTGACATCCACCAACCCGTGCTGGGCCCGCGTGGTGGATTATGGCCCACTCCCTCTCACAGAGAGGAGGCCTGTGTCCCAGCAGTGGGAACATTATAGGCGATTATGTAAATGTAAATAAAGAAGATAAGTAATTTTATTTATACACACTCACACATAGACTTTTGTATGTTTAAAGAATATGGATTGTGCAAGTGAAAAGAGGAGGATTCAGGATAACTTATAATAATATACTACACTTTAAGGTGAAGAACTGTTGCTTCTAGCAAGAAGGGGTTCTAGTTGCCTGATCAACTAAATCATATATCTCTATCTATATCTCTGCGCTCAACACTCATTTGGACACTGTGATGTGTTCACAGATGAATGGAAGAACTTGCCAGTATGCCTGGAGTATTGTGTATTTCGTTATTGTATTTAACATATGTGTTTGTATCTTTAACATAATGTATTCGGCCTTGGCCATTTTATGTCAAAATAAATAAATATACACTAGATGCTGGACACAGAGTCAGATGTTATATCAGTTTCCCAAATCTAGATTTGATAGCAGTGGACTGGATTCGATTATTGTCGCAGAATGGACGATGTTATTGTAGAGTCAACCAAATAGCCAAACAGTGACACAGTATGATGATTGATTCGTAATCACGACTACAATCTTCAGACAAATTCACAGAAAAAGGCCAACACACATCAAGAGGCCGATGCGAACGGCAGGTCGTTAGCAAGATGAACGATTTAATATATGTTTAAGGCACCAATAAAAAATAAAGTAGATTCTTAATAAGTTTAATTTATGAATAACAAAAATAAAACATGGCACATTAAAAACAAAATATACAATTACTATTGATTAGACTTACTTCACTAAAACAGCATTTGATTTGGTTATGCAAAAATAAATGCTTATACCATACATTATGCTGGAAAGTACAATTATGGTATGTTTGTCTGAGCTCATAAACTGTATCACACTTTTTAATTCGTAGATATTTTTTCTTACCCACTAACCTCTAATAAACAAGTACTGTGGACTAAATATACTATAAGAAATGACAGTTGTTTTTTGTGCTTGATTCAAAGCCGCTCTAGCGTCTCAGGAACTAAAATTGACACACTGTTGCAATATGGTCGTCGTGTTGTTTTGGTACGTCTCTGATGATTTAGGTCTAAATCGTGGAATAAGACTTTTTTGGATTTAGTGCGAGATGTTTAGAACATTTTGATCATGAGAGTATGCGCATTTTGTAAAAGTCACTAAGTAGGTATCAAAAAATATTGTTCCACAGACGCTCACGTTGTTATCTGCACCAAAATGGCCAAAATCAAATGTCTTCCTGTTTGTCATCGATAATATGATGTCCAGCGTACTTGTATAATATAAGTCGTATTCTTACTCCCTAGCCTACACTTTCATACCTACACTCATTTTGGCACATAAGCTCAAAAGGCATGCCTCCTACTTTTTTGTATAATTGATGCTCACAAGCACATTAGTCATACAATGGGTACAATTTCATTTATAAAGGAATAAAATAACATTCTTTTTCAATTTACTGAAGATCATCTAGCCATCTATTTCATAAAATAATAATTGGAACGTCCACTTCGGAATGTCATGTTAACATCTAATAGGTACCTAATTAGTATATGTAGTTACATCAACTTGCTACAACTTCAAGACTTGTTAATTTCGTTTGCACGAGTCAGCCTACATCCACACCACGAGGGTTGGGGTAATCAGCGTACGGCTATGAGTATTTTGAAAAGAGGTTACTTACTCTGAACCGAATATTCTGTATAATGAGCTCGAAGTTTTTTCGGTGAGCAGGCGTGGAAACAGTGGGGGGGGTCTGTTTTCGAAATCTCCCATCCCCCCTCCCTCAGAAACATTAGCCTCCCCGCCCGCCTGTCGGTGAGGACGTTCTAAACGTTTCATCAGCCTTTCATATAACTATTTAGTTCGCAATGTAATATTTAAAATAGCGGGAACGCTCACTTTTGAATGCTATATAACCGTGAATATCCGTGGTGTGGACGCGAGAGACTTTTTCTACTTTTTTTGACTAGCATGTATAAAAAATTTGATTACAACATTGATGTGTACCTCTGGCTATATGTCAGATAAGCTGCCAAAAATAGAGAATACTGTTGAGATTATTATAATTAAAGGACTATTTGTATATATTAATTGTATATCTGAATAAGTAAGCATCACTAATATAAAACAGCACACCCCTCCACAAAAATTTCTATACAATCATTTGAAATGTGTATGCAACAAGCAGTGGAGGGGAGTGTAATATGCAAAATGTAATTCCTAAATACATGGTAGGTATATTGCGATTTAAATCTTCACCATACACATTCTCAATAATAAATCTAAAATCTACTACATTAAGTTAACATGTAATACGGCATCAATATCACTATTATAAGTTCATCATAACGAGAGAACATTGGCAAGAACTGCATACATATAAAGATGATACGGAGTAGTAATAAATGGAGTGATTAGCGTATGAACATAATTGCTAGATATCATAATATTATAATACTAGCGACCCGCCACTGGCTCGCACGGCACTTACGACTTGACACAACATCGAGATTTGTTTATTATATGTAAGTTTAATATTAATTTATTATACACATAAACCTTCTAGAATGAATTCTCTATGTGATGGTGAAAACCGCATCAAATTCCGTTGCTTAGTTTAGAATAACTCTGCGGTCACACAAACAAACTCGAAAAACGACTTTAATTTATAATTATGTAGGTTAGATGATGAACTATACATTAATTGTGACAGTCACCAACGCTATAGCATTACATATCAGTCAAAATTTATTAGGTTCTTTTAGGACAACTTTTGAGTTTATGCACTCCATTTATTAACTACTCCATGAGATTTATAAATGTTTGATTCACAGCAGATCAGCCGCGCCTGTAGCGACTTCGCCCGCAAGTTCGTGCACCGAGTGCGCGAGGCGACGCGCTTGTTGCACTGCTGTGGAAGCTGGCAGCAGACCCAGGTGGATGCAGATTAGCTCCTTGACTGTCACCCCACGAGAGTCGTTAGGGAACGCGAGCTCAAGGAGTTGCCTGTAAAATTAATTAATTTAAAATGTTGAGGAATTCTTTTCCAATCCCAATTCTTGAGGAAGGCTATCCCATGAATATTCGCCTAGGCTGTATGGGGTGCTTAATTACTACAAATGAGTCATACTAGCACGTCCTGAAAGGAATACGTCAAATTACAAGTCACCCTCTATAATGCTGAGTCGGCAAAGCAGGTACTATCGTGCAGTGAGCAGACAAAAATTGCCGTTTAGGTGACTCAAATATGTTGAACTTGGCTTCATCTGATGGTCACACGTACCTGTAGACCCGTGCGTACCTGTGTACCAGCGCGCAGCCGTACAGCGCGCTAGTATGGTCATACACACGTACCTGTAGAAGGTGCCGCGTATGTCCCCGGGCGGCGGCAGCGCGCGCACGGCGGCGGGATGCGGCGGCACGGCGGGGCGCACGGGCACGCCGCGCCGCTCCCACCACACCAGCGCGCAGCCGTGCAGCGCGCCGCGACGCCAAGTGGCCGCGCAGTAGCCCTCGCGCACTACGGCGAAACTGCGGCAGACTGCGCGACGTACCTGATAGATATAACAAAAAACTACTTATAGGTACTATATGGTTCCTCATACTATAAGCCTGTGTTATGCCACTTCGGGGCAAAGGCCTCCCTTCCCTCTTTCCACTTTTCCCGGTCTAGTGTGATTGTTGTTTGCGATTCCCCATATAAATGGCAAAGCATGGTAATGGCTATCCATATGTCGCTTCCGCTGATAAGTTCCAAGTCAAATCAAGCTAGTGCAAAGTGAAGTGCTACTAGCATAGCCTTATTTAATAACACAAGATTTTGAATATAATATAAATATGAATGTTTAGGTTAAGGCATTTATCTTGGCTTGCTCCGCCTGAAATAAATGGTATTATTATTATTTTACATACCTACGGACGATTCACTTTTTCGACCGATCATCGAGAAAAATGGTAATTATCGGATGATTACCAATCATTATCAAAACAGATAATATCTAAGGAGAAATATTTACATCGAGACGATTAAATCATTATATCGATCCGTCTAAATGACGAATAATTTAAATGTTAGTTAAACATTGCTTAGAGTAAGATTTAATTGATCGAAAACCCATCATCGACGATTCAATATTTTGTTTTAGTTCGACCAAGTAAATGTTCCAAAGACAAGAAATAGAGCCCGGCTACGCAATATACCGAACCGACGTTTCGGTTGAATACAAACCCGACCTGATTAATACATAAGATTCATTCAAAATGTTAAAGCCCGATTCAAACTTTATGGTGGCTCTGAAGTGCGGTGCTTGCTGCGCAGTACCTCACCCCTCACCCCCGCTGACACGTGAATTTGTTACTGCGCAGCGACTCGCCTTATGTTCCGAGCCGCCATAAACTTTAAATGGGGCTGTACCTACCTCCAACTACTCGCATTACTCAATTTTGAACCTTACCGTATCTGGAGCTAACATGTCAGCGCAATCAGCCATGTCGGGAGCCAGGAACCGCCCAACGGTGCGGTCCACGTAGATGAAGTGGATGAGACCAGGAAACTCCTCCACATACTTGTGCAGCGTTAGGGAACAACTCGCATCCGTCTCGCCCGTGCTCAGACACTCCCACATTAAGCGAAATAATCGATTCGAACATGACATGGATTGTTTAGTGACCTTTCATTTTGAACAGAAGGGTTATATTATTGTAATTAAAATGGTTCGTATAATTGGAAATGAGAGTGTCACAAAACAATTACAATCTTAATACAGTGATAGAAGCATGAATGGCAATGACTTTGTAAAAGCTTTTTAATTTTTTTTTATGGAATGCTGCCTCTGTGCTGGATCAGTAAATCTGCTGGCATATCATAAGCTATCCTTTCAAATTAGTCGTTATTGGTGTTTTAGTACACCCTATTACATGGGACCTAAATATAACTGGTGAAATGTGGGAACTTACACCTCTGCCTATCCCTTTGGGGACTCACAGGCGTGATGTTATGTTATGTGTGGTGTTTATGTCAACTTATCCTACCCTCAGTGCAGTGCGATGCGCGGTCGAGTACGGTCGCGTTTGCGCTGCACAGTACGAATATTATATTCGCGAATTGCGCGGCTATAGCCGCTGCCTGTTTTCCGTTATGAGTTCCCAAACTCTCATAGCTAACGAAGTATTGGCATTCATCAAACATGCCATCGACTACATGGACGAGATCAGCATCTTGCAGATCTGCAAGTCATCTTACAAAGAGGAAGAGATTAGCAGTGCCAAGTTGCTGCTGTTCACAACGCTCGGCAAAGTTAGCCAGATGCCGTCTCGTCGAAGGGACGGTACACAGAAGAGTCTCCAGGACATCATAACGCTGATGAAGGAGACCGACCCGGACGACGTGCCTGAATTCGTGGCGAAGGATCTGCACAAGCTGCCACCCGTCACGTTCGACCACGTAGACGTCACCAGGCTCCTGAAGGACATTACATTCCTGAAGCAAAGCCAGGCCGAGATGCAGTATAAGCTGGAGGTGTCCAACAACACCGTCAGTGATCTACGGGCAGAAGTAGTGCTCTTGCGCAACGCAATTTCTGCAAGTAGGTCACCTACCGACGCTGACGCCGCAAATTTGAACACGCGTCGCGGGGCACAAAACGCCTCCATCTGCAATTTCGAGTCGGCGGGCTCGAATTCGTCACCAACTGCCGAGAATGCATGCGATGCGACACGTGCCGTGGACGTCCCTAGCTTGACACAGGTAGAGACAACGACGTGTGTAGGTTCGTCGACCCCCAAACGAGCCTACGCAGCAATAGTAGCCGCTAACAAGCCTGCTGAGTCGCTGAACTTGCAGGTAAAACTAGCGGGAAAACCAAAAGGGGGTAAACGGAGCCCGTCGAGACCCAGCAAGGTTTTGAAAAGGCAGAGTCCAGAGAAGGACACGTGCAACGAGGATGGTTTCATCAAGGTGGAGAAGAAGAAGAAGAAGAAGAAGCCTCCTTGTCAGAACCAGTGCGGCACCGCGCTGGCAGGACCCAACATGCTGCTGCGTCCAGCAATCCCGACGACGCAGCTGTACGTGTCCAGACTGCACCACTCCACGAAGGTTGAGGAGATCGTGGAGTACATGCGTGTGAAGACCAACTGGACTTTGAGGGTCGAGAAGTTGGAGTCGCGTCACAACTCGGACTTCAAGTCGTTCGTGGTGCGTGTTCCGACACATCATCTCGAGAAGTTCCTCAAGGAAGAGTTCTGGCCGAAGGGTATTGTGTACCGCCGGTTTCGTGGTCGGCTACATGACACCAGTCAGCGAAACACGACGCAGACACTTCGTGTGCGTTAGTTTGTTTTTTAGTGTAATTATAATGTTGTATGTATTTATAGTATTTTTATAGTATTTTTAAGTTATATTAATATTGTATTGTATGTGTTTTTATGGGCCTTGATGCCTGAAATAAATGAATAAATAAAAAAAAATAAAAAAAAAAATTCCAAAGATTTAAATTATTATGATTCAATAAAATTTCGAACCTAAAAATATTGCCTAGGATCGGTTTATCGCAGGTTCTGACCCAACTACCCTTATCACTTTATCAGCTTTTCAGTAATCGTGTGTACACAGCAATGAAGTACTTGACTATTTGTTGTGTGTGGATCAATAACATGAAGCAGCTTGGGCCAGGGGATATTAGCTTTTATTGACAACTATCTTCCGCCCGCGGCTGGCACGCGTGGTATGTCGTTAAGAAGCCTATGTCCTTCCCCAGGGTTCTAAGTATCCCTATTCCAAATTTCATCGAAATCGGTCTAGACGTTTCGGAGATTAGCCGGAACAAATAAACATTTTAAAAATGTTTTTTTTTTTTTTTGTTATATTAAGTTATTTCATAATGCATTTAGTAAAAACTAAAATGCTGTTATTTTGACATTACAAACAGACACTTCCATTTTATTTATTTGTATGTAATTATGTATGTATGTATAGATGATTATTTGTTTGGTTACGCGCTCATAGATTTATATATGTATGTCACAGCCAACTTGTTTAATTATTATGATGATTGTATAATTTGCCGTTTAGTTAACCGCCTAGCATTTTAACTAAACGGCGGCCGTTCAACTAACGGCCTGCATGATATTCAATAAATTATAGTTTAGGTTGGAACTGTAACCAATCACGTTGATCGCAGTAACTTAGCCAAGGCACCCCAACCAAATGGGTTAGGTTAGAACTGTGATCAACCGCGTGCGAGCCGAGAGAGCGAAGCGAGGCGAGAAATACTTCCAAAGGCCAGGCGATTGACTAAACGGCTAATTTAACCAGTAGGCTGCGATATATGTACGCGCTGCATGAAAATAGAAGCGTACAATTATGAAATAATGTATGAATGCATTTTCCAATTTCAATATTTGCTTTAAACTTAGCAATTCCAAATAACTGAATATTTTTTGTTTCATTCTCAAACTCCCAAGTCAATGTGACTGGTCTCCTAACAATGCGACTGGTTAAGTAACACTATTTTAAGTTAAACGTAGAACTAAAATACTGATATAAAAAGGATATGATCCCAAGCTGAAGTATCTTTTAGCTTTCACGCAAAGGAACTCGACGTAGGGCGACAATATTCCTCTCAAGTCCTTCAAAGGTTGCTCCATCTTCAAGCTCGGGATATCGGGCTTCAACTGCTCAATGACGGCCTCCAATGCCGTGTGCATTGCTGTGGCCGTTGTCTCGGGAGTCAATGGAGTAGTAGTAGTGCAAGACTTTCGAAGTTCCAACATACGACTCGTTAGACGGGCACACAGGTTGGAGTTTGACTTATTTTTACGCAGCGCATCTGTCGTCTGGAAATACAGAAAATAAGAAAACCCATAAATGAAAAAGTTGTTCGTTTTAGAAAGCAAAATAAATTCTACAGTCTATATTACCTTTTTCAAAGCTGCTTCTAAAGAATCCAACGTGGTAGGCAATAATTCCAAATTCCTTTGCAACAACAGTCTTCTTAAATTAGAGAGTATTTGATTTGACATGTACGCCGAAATGCCGACCTCTCTGTAATTTAATAAGTACTCTAGTGAGGCTATTGCTGCTCACAGCGGGACTTTATCTAAGTAAATCCAGAAGGAGAACGACTATACATGCATGAACTCTTCTAGGGTCATTTTTTTATTAGCCATTACTGTTCTACTGCTGGGCAAAGGCCTCCCTACACTCCTTCCACCTCTCTCTGTCCATTATAAGGTGATTGAATGTTATTCTTTTAGGGTAATTGATGACTGGATGCGAAAGGCGGAGGACAGAGTGTTGTGGCGCAGCCTGGAAGAGGCCTATGTCCAGCATTGGACTGCGATAGGCTGAGTTGATTGATGAATGTTATTAACTGTAAATATAAGTCATCCGGTTATACTCGCAATCGGCGTGCGTGTATGACCAGATGTATGAACGTTATCGAAGCAAAATGTGTAAGGATTATAGCAGGTGGCGTTCTGTAGTTTCTGCCTCCCGAAAAGCGATATGTGCGTTTATGTATGTATGTAAATATAAGTTGGTTATTAATAAATCCTACTAATATTATAAATATGCGAAAGTTTGTAAGGATGGATGGATGTTTGTTACTCTTTCACGCAAAAACTACTGAACGGATTTGGATGAAATTTGGCACACAGATGGTTTATAACCAGGATTAACATATAGGATACTTTTATCCCGATATTCTCACGGGATCGAAACGTATGCGGGTGAAACCGCGGGGCGTAGCTAGTAAATAATAAATGTATCTACCTCAAGTCCATATCAACGACGACAACGAATGTAATCCTGGGTGCGACTTCAGCCAGATGTATCGAATGCGGAGCACAAGGACTCCCGGCAGGTCCCGCGCATAAATTTACTACAGCACTATTCTCCGTCGACAACCCTGCAAACATGTTTTTGATTTTCAACCTTGAATATAATAATGGAGTGAAGGAAATAACAGTAAAACTGGTGTAGTTTTGTTACAATAACGCAGTGGGTCCCAAATAGCAGCGACCCACGACTTCGCGGCAGGCCCAGATTAAAATATGCATTCTTCTAATATTCTTAAGACCTGGCGTCAGGTGGCAGTAGTTAGAACCAAGTAACATTAGAATAGAATCAAGACATTACCCTGCAGTGGGACTACATATAAAAGTTAAATAATAATAATTTTGAAAAAAAGTTACTTCCAGTATACTCACACGGCAATCGATTAATTTCTAGATTTTCTTCATCCGAGTCTTCGTTACTAAGGTCCTTCCAATACTCTTGAGCGGCGATGCATTGTATGCTCAATAAAATCAAATCCGGGGGCGATAAGTCTTCACTTCCACGACTAGAACACATCAATTACTTAGTCAAAAGATATACTTTATCTTTTTGGCGGCCATCTTAAATGTAATGTACATATAAGATGGCCGCCAAAATGGTAAAGTAAGTAGTACTCTAAAACTTAAGTTTATAAATTCGATGGTGGTATCCCTAAAACTTATTGACTTTACCAAAAAATTAAGATACTTTGTATCCGAAACTCCTATTCCGAACGTAATTAACATCGTGCCATAATTTGCCTATAGTTTCAAGACGTTTTATACGCTCCGTTTCGCTTTTAGTGTTATTTATTTTTCTGACCTAAACAAGATAATAAGCAGGATCCATCACCAACAGGAGATCATTCAACATTATGAAATAAAAAAAGTTCATTACCTGGAATAAAGTGCCAATAACTTGTCCCCAACAAATAACATGAGATGACTGTGCGTGTAGGGTAGTTTGATATCTTTTGAAGCACTTTTGAGGGCATTCAGTGCAGCCATAGTAGCTCCACTTTCGCCGATCACGCCATTGGCACCGGGTATCGTGTCACCTTTGGTGCGGCTGTCCAGAAGAACTGAGAGCCAGTCTTGATAAATTGAAGAGTGGAGACTGAAAATTATGATTGATGTTACCTACATAGAGACTTAAAAAAAATAGCATTTAGCATTTTTTTTTTTTTGGCATTTTATTGTTTCCACTTATCCCCAATAGAAAAGTCATGAGTTTATGTTCTGTTTAATTCTCTTAAAAAAATATGTAGTATAATTTGTTTTCTGAAAAAGGAATTTGAATGAAATCCATTAAAATGTGATCAAAATTGTGCTTTTTTTATTATTGGAACAACACCATTACAGCCCTAGGTCATTTAGTAGTTTACAGAATAGTTAATGGTTTCCAATTCCAATAAATCATTACAATGAGTTTATTCATAATTTGAAAATAATTACTAGATATATTACTTGCAAGCCAACATAAATACTGTGATAGCTTATGTTAATATGATAGGTAAATAATAAAATGAACTTACAGATTAATGTTCTGGCCACAAATGTGTTGTACAAATGTTTTGAAGTCCAATAGTTCTCGATGGGCATCATCAACATAGTCTTTACTTATTATCATGAACACATGATCAAGCCACTGTGGGATATTCACAAAATGTTAAACAATTATTAATGTTACACCATCTTGGGCTGGCAATAATCAAGCCTGCCAAGCCCTTTCCCAACTATGTTGGGGTCGGCTTCCAGTCTAACCGGATGCAGCTGAATACCAGTATTTGGGCTGCCAATGCATCTTTATAAATAAAAATCGATTGCCGCATGTATGAAAAAGCAACACTTGAGAACAACTGATTTTTTGTTTGTTGTCAGGACAAGGTTTGTATGAATGTTTTATTTTATGGAAAACCCACCGGAAAAGTCAGAAATTAGATTGATGAAAATCTCAATTTTAAAAACTGGAGACAGCAAACTGAAATGCATCCGGCCTATGCTGGGGACAGACAGCTAGTAGTATATTTTGGCTAATACAAAATATACCCTATCTAAACCGCAATAAAGTTTATTTTGCAATAGAAATTTAAGCAAGTATCTAGTTTGTGGAAGTATTCCAATTAAATATATCTTCATAAGAGTACCTTACCTCATCAAACACTATTGTAGTCTTGTCTGTACACTGTATAGAAGAGTATGTGTTACCAAATTGTGCAGCCATAACACGCTGGGATGTTATGATAGGGGCCAGTAGCTGTGACACTGTATTGTTCTCTGTTACATCTGCCTGATTCTCCTGAGAGGATTATAACAAGTTTAAGTATTGATTAATTAAACACTGGGCATCATAGTCTGACTAAAAATATTTTCACACTAATTCTTTACCCTCATTGAAAGGTTGTTAAATATTATCAAGTCAATATTATTTTTTTTTAGAAACAAAGACCGGTTCTTGTTTAATAGATTTTTTTTTTTTGGTACTGTTACATATTGTTTACAAATAGTAAGTTAAATATTGGGTGTAGGAGCTACATTAACATTTGATGAATAAATTCAGTTATTAAGATGGAAGTATAGAGTAAGAATAATCACAAAAAATATTTAAAAAAATACTTGCCTGAACACCGAACGTCTTCATACGCTCAATGAAAGCGGTGTCCCATTTTCCAAACACCAAATCGTTAACACTATCAAATACCAATGCAGCCTTCATTTTGATCAGTTATTGTGTGATTTAACGATAACAACTTATAATTAAAAGTATTATTTGACTGGCACTTTTGAAATGTGTTATCCAGTTACCAAACGAATCAGCTAAAATTAAAACTTAATTAGTAGACCAATTTCCTCTAGCATGAACAATATCTAAACAGTAACTGAATATCAACACAAACAAACTCGACCTAAAAAGCCAAATGCACTTTAATGTGAATCGATGAACAAACAACTACAATAATATAATCCTCTCTGTGTGAAACAACAACAAAAATATTATTTTAGTTCATGATTTCAAGTTCACTTTTTTATGAGGCAGACAGTATCAGTATGAAGTCAGGACTGTAAGGTTATGGAGTTAGATTTTTGACTTTGACACTGACACTGAACGACAGAGTGACAGTGATTTTACTCTTGAGATCTACACGCTCACGCTTGGCACTTCAATCAATCCTATCACAGCCCACACTGGCCCACAGCTGCGCCACAACACCCTGCTTGGCATCTGCGTGCTACAAATCACATTTCAATCAACTCAGCCTATGGTAGTTCTCTGCTGGACATAGGCTCCTCCCAGCCTGCGCCACAACACCCTGTCCTCCGCCTTCCACATCCAGTCTGTCCCAGCCAACTTCTTTAGGTCGTCCGTCCATCTAGCTGGGGGGCGTCCTACACTATGCTTGCCGATACGCGGTCTCCACTCCAGGACTCGTTTGCTCCACCGCCATCCGTCCTTCGACAAACATGGCCAGCCCACTGCCACTTCTGTTTGCTTACTCTGCAAGCCATGTCGGTAACTCCGGTTCTTTTCCGGATAATTTGATTTTATCCTGCAAAGAGACTCCGAGCATAGCTCGCTCCAAAGCGCGCTGACCGACCTTGAATTTCTGGACCAGCCCGTCCGTCAGTGTCCATGTTTCGGCGAAATATATCATTCATAAATCACATTTACTACTAGACAAACGTTTGAATACATCGCATAGGCTTTCTTAGGCATCCTTTGACTTGACAAAAACCGACAACCAATACGATCGGAGCAAGTAATTTCACGTTGCAGGGTGCTTTCTAGTTTGAAGCTGGTCAAGTGTAGGTACCGTTAACCTTGTCAATTCATTTACAAGGTAGACTGACTGACTGAGGACCTAGTGAAAGTGACCGGTAGAAGCGCAGCAAAGACATTAAATTATTTAGTACCTATCTTAAATCTCTTTGGCATCTACTAAGGAATTTGTATATTAAATTCTTAAAATAATTGAACGCGCTCATTTTCTTACATTGACACTGGTCATACTGACAGTGACTGAGTCAGAGTGACAGATGTCATTTCATTGGGATATTGTCGTTTGGGACTGGGGCGCTGATTGATTGTTATTGTAACCTAAAAACGAACTAAGAAATTTTTATATTTTTTATATAAAAAAAATATTATATGACGGAAGATGGCACACAAAAAGGAAGCTATGGTAAGTAACATCTAACTTTATTTTATAGTATTGTATAATTTGTGCTACTAAACTAGGAAGTACTAAATAGAAACCTGCATAATTTCCAAATTAGAAAAATAAAATATATTAAATCTATTTATTTCAGAAAAAACTGAAATCTTTATGTACTGTAACTATTGGGGGATGGTTAGCATATCAGTTAATTTACTACAAAAAAGATTTTGATGGATACTATACTAATGTTTTGCAACCACTTATTCAATATCTTAGCCCTGAGTGGGCACACAATCTTGGAGTAACAGCTATAAAGTATGGGTTCTTCCCTCCTGAAAAGGCTGACGATCCACAAATATTGGTAAGTTCACTGTAATATCAATAATAAAATAAACTTTTAATAAACACAGTCAATATACCTATAGTAAAAATATAAATTGTTACTTTTCAGAAAACAAAATTCCTTGATCGTGAATTGAATAACCCAATTGGAATAGCAGCTGGTTTTGATAAACATGGTGATGCTGTAATCGGTTTGAGAAAATTAGGTTTCTCTATCGTGGAAATTGGCTCCGTGACACCAGAAGCACAACCTGGAAATCCTAAACCTAGAGTTTTCCGTTTACCTGAAGACAAGGCAGTTATTAACAGATATGGTTTCAATAGTGAAGGTCATGATGAAGTGTACAAGAAAATAGATATGCTAGAAAAACCACTTCTGGATAAAGGATTATTGGGAATCAATTTAGGAAAAAATAAGTTGTCAGATAATGCTATTGAGGATTATGTTCTGGGAATAAAAAAGTTCTCGAATGTAGCTGATTATTTTGTAATAAACATAAGCAGGTACATAATAAGTATTTGAAAAAAAAAATCATAATTCAACAGTCATGTGAATAAGTAAAGAAAATAAGTCATCATCTTTTTTTACAGTCCTAACACTCCAGGCCTAAGGTCATTACAGAAGAAAGAGGAACTATATCAACTTTTGAAAGAAGTTAATAATGCAAGAAATGCTTTGAAGACCAAAAATAATCCTCCATTACTTCTTAAACTTGCTCCTGATCTAAGCAATGATGAAATGAGTGAGATTGTTTCAGTGATCTTAAAGAAAGAAAGCAAAGTGGATGGCCTGATTATCTCAAATACTACAATAGACAGACCTCAACTACAGAATACTGAGTTTCCAAATGAAGCGGGCGGTTTAAGTGGAAAACCACTTACTGTTAAATCCACAGAAATGATTAAGCAGATGTATAAAATGACCAAAGGTTGGTAGAATATTATTTTCATTAAATTAATCGCATTATCAACAACATTATCATTTGCAGGTTGCTTGTACTTACTGGAATATCAAAACTGGGGCATCATGAATATGAGTTATTATAATTATGATAATTTTAATTATAACGTTTGAGGGTCATGAGGTTGAGGGCAGTTTGATATGTTCCAGTAACAATATTTTGAGGGTTGACCACTGTTTCTTGTTTGCCCTAATCTCCAGATATCTTCGTTGAATTATAAATACGTAAAACATTGTTGTTCCAGGCAAAGTTCCCATTGTAGGTGTAGGAGGAGTATTCACAGGCCAGGATGCCTATGATAAGATCTTGGCTGGAGCAAGTGCTGTACAAATATACACCGCTTTGATTTATCATGGACCTCCAGTTGTCTCAAAAATAAAGAATGAATTAGCTGAACTCCTTAAACGTGACGGATATAGCAATGTTAATGAAGCAGTTGGTAAAGGAATTAAATATTAGAAGATTGTTATGAATGAAATATTACCTCAATGATTAAGATTTTATTTATAGTCTTCTCTTTTATATTAGCCTATGTTTAAATATTTACAAAAAATGCTTTATAACTCCTTTATGATTTACTTATACAACGTTTATGTAAGATGACCTATAATTATTATGAATGTGTTTTCATTTTTTTTTATCCTTTATTTCAACAGCGTCTGAAAAAAAACAAAACAAAAATTTATAAGGACGAAATAAAAATCCCAAATACATGGAGCAACCCAATGTTTATTATTTATTGCTATGCCTACCTTTTGTGCTTAGTATTTTACACTTGGGCAGGAGCTGTTGAATGAGACGCTTACATTCTTCTAAATTTTCAACACTCTCCAATTGAAACAAGTCAAGTGATTCCAGTTTATCAAGAGCTTTCAGTTCTTTTAATCCAGCATCTGTGACATTGAGACACTTGGACACTTGGAGATATGTTATTGTGTCACTTCCATGGGAGAGTCCCTTTAGAGCCCTATCATCAATGTAGCTGGCGTTGTGCAGGATAACTTTGCTCAACTTTGTGCACCCACCTTAAAAAAAAAGTTACCTTAAGTGGAAAACTGGCCATAAAACATTACATGTTTATTTTGCTATTGCCTACATTAATAAAAATCAAAGCAAAATAGGGCTTATTCTTTTAGTTAGAGTACTTACTATTAACTATAAATAGTACTCATTATTTGATTATAAAACATGTGATGTACATAATGCCACTGTCTATTAAAATATTTTCATTCTGCACACATTACCTACTTAAATGAGGGAAGCCATAATGTGAAATAGAAGAATCTGTGCCATCAATTTCAATTAATTTTGGAACTGGTTGTTTTTCTGCCGGTAACATGTTGTAATCAGCCAGTTTTTTTCCACCGTCCCAGACTACCTTGCCACCGTTTCGCAGCACCCATTCAGCACATGTACGATCTGGGCCAAATTGTTTAATACGGTCGACATCAGGCCGGTTAAAGCTCATATTAACATACTCCCAAAACGTTCTGACTTGGTTGTCTCTTGGTACAAATATCCTAGGAGCAATTGCTCCTAGAACTTTCTGGAAGGGAGAAAAAAAAAATTAGTTTGTAGTCGTATTAGCATGCACACATGTATTATTATTTAACACCAACGCGAATGCAACGTACGTGACTCAACGAACACAGCATTTTATTGATTTCTAAATGTTAGATACAAATACGAGCAAAAATGGTTGATCACTAGTTATTTTTGTACAGACGAGGAGGATCCTTCATTCAGTAGTCGCTAGGCAGGGGTTCCCAAACTTATTTTGTCTACTGCCCACTTTGAGAATAAATTATTTTTTAGCGCCCCCATTTTTTCACCTACTTAAAAACCACAATAACAGTATAACTTCAAATTAAATTAATTATTGTGAGCTATATTAGCGGAGATTAAACATTCATTCTAAACGAGACTTTTACTATAACCCGCAAGAATTAACTGAGTGCAGTAGATAGTACAAAATGGTTTTAGACATAGAAGGCACAAAGGCGACAATGGGTTTCTGGGATTTTCAATGAATCCGAATTTAATATATTCCGCACAGTATTGCCGTCTCTTTTTTTTTTACTTCAGAAATTGTTTTTTTTTTAAAGAAATACGTAAGTGTTGAACTTAAGTACTGCTTAATACAGGTATGCACAAATCGGGTTATTTAACAATAACTTGTTAAAACATGATTGCACGCGGTCTATTATTTACGAAAATTACCTATCTAGGAATACTAATAAGTACACATACAGGACAGATATATGAACTACGCGGAGAGAAATATCCAACCGAGTTAGTTTGGGCAATCTCTTAATTAATATTAGTTGATTTTCACAAGTTGTAGTCGAGAGTCGAGAGGTCAGTCGGTGTCTAAGAGTCCTCTTAGTAGATGAAATTACAAATCGCCACCAAGCCTCTATACAACGCCCCGATTTTTTTTTTCTCGGTATTTTACCGCCCCCCTTTAGGCCTGCAGCGCCCACAAGGGGGCGTTATCTACCACTTTGGGAAAGGCTGCGTTAGCGTTACGTTACTTATACCTACTCATATTGACATTAAAATATAAACAAAACTTTACTGTTTATATTTGAATGTCATTGTCACTTGTAGGAGGTCGGTCTCTCGTACGCATGGAATTAGTAAATACTATATTTCGCAAGATCTGTATAATTTTATTTCTCTCTAATAAAGTTGATCTTTACGATCTAAAATATCATTGTTTACGATGGACATGTCCAAACCAAGACCAAAGTGATAACTAAAATTACCAATATCAGGTTGCTAAAGGTGGTGAACCACTGGTTTCAGATGACAATCAAGAAACGACGCTCTGGGCTGGGCAGCATTTGACAAGCTGAGTGATGTTTTTAGGGAACGAAATATTATATCACAATCCTTGAGAGCCAAATTGAACAATGTGTCTTGCCTATATGGGGCCGATAAGCCAACGTTGCACAAAAGGCTATGGAGCGCGCCATGTTAGGCGTATCACTGAAAGACCGACTCCGTAACTCAGATATCCGACGTAGGACTAAGGTTCAAGACGTTGGACCACGTCTAGCGATGGCCCTGCCCACTTCCATAAGGGTCAAACGTGGGGATGGCATAGCAATGTCCTAACGAAATAGTTGCCGAGAAACGGTAGGACGAGAATTAGTAAGTACTATTTAGTATAGTGTCGTACCACGCTCGTATGCTCTCACAGTATAGTTGGTAAAAGTTGGTAAAAGATTTTGTAGTGGGGGAAATTCGCGCCCGCACAATTTCATACATTTTTACACACGCGATTGTAACTATACCTTTGTATGTTACAGTTACAATGTCATGTCAGTGCGTCGTGGATTGCAGTGTAGGTAGTAAAGTAGTAACATACAGTCACCGTCACTATGCACTATTATGGTATGCACGGCGACACATCAAGCTATACATTTCCAGTATAAGCTGACTTCTCATTGTACGAAAAACTGTAAATTTATAGATGATGTATAGCTTGGTGTGTCGCCCTCGCCGGTGACGTGAGTACGGTCCTGTGGTACGATCATTTCCATCATTCGTTCAATCATTCATTTATTCCCATTCATTTAAAAATAGTAAATTGAAAGTGCCCACAGAGTACTTTTATATCTATGTGCCTATGTTGTGAAACCAGAAATATTATGGAACTTCGCAGTTTTAATAGCTATTGATAACAGTTTGTATAGATAAGTGTGAAAATTATAAGATTGTGTACACTGGGACGTAAACATCATTGTATTTCCGTATGAACATACACGATGTCTGAATCTTACGGTATGGTATTTTGTTATTGTAATCTTGTTTGTATATTTTTTGCAATAATATGTTTTCTAATTCGTATATTTCTATTATAGAATACCTCTTTAAATTTCTGGTAATTGGAAGCGCTGGTACAGGAAAGTCGAGCCTTCTCAATAATTTCATTGGAAACAAATGTAAGTAGCATAATCAACTTCGATAAGATAATGAATGTCTCATTGCTCATAAGTTAACGAATTTTATATGAACTGCAATAACTAGTAATCTTATTCATACAAAAAAATAATGTCTGGCTGGCTTATTACCCAAAAAGTAGTCTATTCTTACCAGGCAATGTTTGTGCATTGAAACAACCAAGAAAATTAAATATTGATCTTTGAATCCAAAATGTTAGTATTGCTGTTTTGCTATCTAACATGTTTTACAGTCAGCCGAATACGCAAACATCCAAGTTCGAAGTTACTGTTAAGTCCAATGCTGTCTCTACCACCTTAATGGCCAATCTTACCTAATTGTTATAACTTAATAGCTACTGCCCGTGACTTCGTTCTCATGGAAGTCGTAAGGTACACAATGCCTGTACTAAAATAACAGCCATATTTTTTATGAAACTCCCCGTCGCTATTACTTTGTTTTTGCTTAGCGTTCTCTCTGCCTTTTTTGCCGTGATGTTAATAGCCTTCTTCAAGAACTAGGCTATCAAATGCAAAAATAATTTTTCACCGACTACTGGTTCTATAGATTAGTGCGTTCAAACAAACTCCAGCTTTAGTATTAGTATAGATTAAATGTCATGTAAAGCATTTCGACATACTGTTTTGTAGTATAGTGCAGCAGTCCCATCTGCCCCAGTGACATTGGTGCTGTTGTTGCACAAAAACTGCTAGATCTTGTCATATTTGAGTTCTGGTTATACCATTGGGCCAGATAAACTACCTGCACTATGCATGTATATCGAAATCATTAATCAAACTGGCCCTAAGACTTATTGTTGTGACAGTATATATATATATATCTTTTTTTGTTAGCCTACATTGTGTCCCATTGCTGGGCAAAGGCCTCCCTTTGTCTTTCCAAACCTCCCCGTCTTGTGTGATCTCTGGTCATGTTGACCCTACAAAAATCTCCCTCAGGCATATGTTATTAAATATATTTATTAAAAACAGAGTACCAATAGAGTATTCTAGGTACTTCACTTAAAAAGTTTGGCTTCAAGAAGTTGCCCTCATGAAGAGGAAATTCAGTAAATATGATGCCCAAAACAACTGCAAATTATTGTTACTAATCAAATCGTGCTATGGGTTTGTATGGGTTTAAAAAGGCTTAACTGCATGCTTATGAGATTTTATATTAAAAAATAATGCTGTAAGAGGTTAAAGCATGTACCATAACACTGTTTATATTTTTGGTGACCTCACCCTGAACCATATTTTATCACCTTCATCTTGATCACCTACAGTAAGTTAATTTCCCCATACTAAAGTACAGGTAGTTGGTAGTTTTAGTTTCTATCATTAATCATTATTACTTTCCAAAGAATTAGGTGGTAAGTTGCATAAATGTATTCCAAAACGTTTACACAGTGTAGTCATTAGTTCAGTTTATGCAGGGTGAATTTATGTGATGGGACTTCAAGGCGAATGTGTATACTATGGTAAATAAAATAAAAAACCATGATCTTGATTTTTGAGAACTGTATTGTATAGTCGACCGCTAAATTGCTTTGGCACTATTTAAAACAAATCCCATCAAATTCTAAGTTTACCAATGTTGAAATAAACGAACTGTGCCACAGTCAAAACAATCTTATCGTTTTGCGATGTGCAAGTGACATTCAAACTTAGGGTGATAAAGCAATTACGAAGTCGACTATACTCAAATTGCCCTAATCAAAGTCCTAATCATGTAACAGAAAGAAAAGCTGTTAAACTGAATTAAAGTCATTGAAAACTTACCACACTGTCTTATGCCTTGGTCCCTCATTTAACAAAATCGGTTATTATTATTATTATTTTTCTATTTTTACAGTTAAAGAAGATAGATGTCACACAATTGGAGTTGAGTTTGGTTCTAAAATTGTAAACATAGGGGGAAAGTCTACCAAACTACAGATATGGGACACTGCAGGTCAAGAAAGATTTCGTTCAGTCACACGTTCTTACTATCGTGGCGCCGCTGGAGCCCTGCTAGTGTACGACATCACATCTCGGGACTCTTTCAATGCACTCTCAAATTGGCTTAGGGATGCCAGAACGCTAGCAAGCCCTAATATAGTAATTTTACTTGTGGGAAACAAAAAGGATATGGAAGAATCAAGAGAAGTTACATTCACAGAAGCTAGTCAATTCGCCCAAGAAAATGGTAAGCATGACTAAATATGTAAAAAAATGTTTTTATTTTTATTTTATTTCTACGTAACTTAACATGACACCTTTATTTCCCGAAGGGTTAGGCAGAGGTGGTACACCCACATTTCATCATTCAGATTATTAATTAATTGAGTTTTCATTTGTTTTTTTCTAATTCTGTAAGTATATTTCCTTTCAGAACTGATGTTCCTCGAGACGAGTGCTAAAACTGGAGAAAATGTAGAAGAAGCATTCTTAAAATGTTCCAAAACAATTTTGGCTAAAATTGAAACAGGAGAATTAGACCCGGAGAGGATAGGTTCAGGCATTCAATATGGTACTGGTACTTCGAAAAGACTTAGCGCGCCCAAGAAACCAGCAAGAAGTCCTTCTGATTGTGCCTGTCATGTATAAAAAACTTTTTGTTGGTTACATAGAATGCATGATCTGCAGGCAGATTATGAATTCCCTTATGTTTTATTTGCAGTCTCACTTTTTTAATGCTATTGTTGTAATAAGTACCTATGTAAGTATCAAAAGTATATGAAGGCAATTTAATTGTGCTCCATTTAAGAAATATGGAAGATGCAAAATATGAAGATCTGATTACTTATTAGATGTTATAGATTTATGTATAGCTACACGATTATGAATGTGATTTTAAATTATTAATGGCTATCACTTCTTGCTGTAATTATTATGTTATTGTACTGCACACATTTTTCCTGTCTGTCAGGTTGACATACACTGAGATGAGATAAACTAGTTATAATCTCGTTTTTGGGTTTTATTTAAATACTGTTGAACCCTTAAGTTAAGTTAAAAGTGAGGCTCTCTTTTCAGTTCTAAACTCACGCTATTTTAGGCGGATCACACACTACAACGAGTCAACAACGCGGTGGATGAAAATGAGCGCAATTCCCCGTTTTTATTGAATTTGTATATAAAAAATCACGCGCGCATCTTCTGCGCCCATTCGCGTGGCTCCGTGTAGTGTGTGATCCGCTTTAACTACCTACATCAAGCGTGTCATGGGTTTATCGGGTATTATGATACTGCTGCGCAAAATATTGATCCAACACTTTGACATTCAAATCTGAACTTCACCATTCCTACTGACACCATGTAAGAGCGTCTTCTCTGGCAATTTTCACTATACTTTTGCTATCAGAGGGGCAATTCCCGTATTTTTTAACGTTTGCATATCTGTCTCAATCTGTCAAAAACACCTCTAATTTACGTAAATTTTTGACTGTGACTATGAGATGAGATTGCGACTACATTTTGAACGTTTTGAATTAGGAGAATTGGCCTTCAGATCTCTTCTTGCGATATCTTTTTTTATTGCTAAATGCGCTTGCTCTTGACCTCGATCACGCCTGATGGAAAGCGATGGATGAGGTCTATAATGTTCTTTGCTTGCCCCCGAAGGCACAACGATATTAGGTGACAGCTTTACGCAGTTTTTAGCGACAATAAAATAACGATTACGGTATAGCCGACCTCGTAACTTAAACTGCTAAGAAACTATGAAATTTAGAAATTGTCCAATAACGTCTTTCGTATTCACCATAAGTTAAGGGAAGCCATTTGACATTTTACGTGTTTATATTTTCTAGCTCAGGAATATCACAGGTTTATACAAGATGCAGGACCGGACCTAGTACACTACTTTGTGGCACTCCAGCTTTTATTTGAAGTTGTTCTAAAAATTTACCGTGGCCCCTGGCACAGGCAACTGAAGGAACACGGGTGGTTTTTAGTCAGTAAAAGTCTGACATGCCCTTCCGCTCCGCTCAGCGGGAGAAGTTATTTGATGATTATCATATGAATATGAATTCCACCGATCCCAGCGTGGTTAAACCAGACTCGATTAATCGAATGAACCCCAAGATTCGCACTAGTTCCTGTAGCCTCATGTTCATGGTGCTACAGCGACCATTGGATATCAAGGACTAGACCGAGGGTCGCGGCAATTGTAGGTGGTAGGATTTAAGTGCCTACCGGATATGCATCCTAGAGTAAGCATTGGACTAGTGGAGAGATGGGTGATATTTGTCTATGGATGGGCATCTTTTAACGACGTTGCGGCCAGGTGCAGTTCAGGTCGAGTTTCATCTGGGAATCTTTTGGCGGGGTTTCAACTGCTTTCTCGGTTCTTTTCTATGTCCTTGCTCTGCTGTGTTAAATGTTGCTGTTTTCAATGTCTTCGCCGTAGGTCTTGCTACTGTCAGCGTTTTACTGCCAGTGTGTTTGTAAATCTCACTAGCAGGTTTCTTGATCTTATTTCTGTGATCCGCCGTATCCCTCCAAAAATTGATTCCCTTGAAGTATTTCATGTCCTATTTTATGTTGTCGTTCCATGTGTAATTAGGTTGACCGATCTTCTTGGATTTGACCTTGTACTGCATTGCTGTATGCAGCAGGTGTAGTTCGCGGCGCCTATGAATATGTGCGAGTTAGCACATCCTGTCGGTCTTGATGCGTTTGGTTATAGTTTTTGCACCTGAGATTTCATGTATTACCTTTTGTCTTGATTTATTCTTAGCGTGGTTAATCAAGTCTCATGATAACTCGCTCATATAGCGAGTACATAAATTCTTTTACCTGCAAGCCGTTCTTCATCTCCCCTTCCCCCCCCCCCTTCCCCCTTAACCCTCCCCCTCCGACCCTCCCCACCCCGACCCTTTAACCCCCCCCCTCGACTCTTTTAAGCGTAAAGATGTGGTCGTCTGTTGATCTATTGTTTGAAAAGGCAGCTTGATAGTTTCCCAACTCCGTTATTCATTCGCATCTTTAGGGTTATTGTTTTTCGGAATTGGTACCTGCTCCAGCCACATGTTGGGCGTTTCGTTTTGTGTCCAGGCCTTGTCCATGTGTTTGGTGACGCACGTGACGGTTTCCTGTAATAAATGGGGTATCGCTTTGCAATTACCACTTGGTCAGTTCCGGGAGCTGTCCCGTTACGCATTTTAATAATGATTCCCACTACTTTTTTGTTGTTCATACTGTGTTAATGAGCTAGCCAATTGGGGTCTGTTTGTTTGAGACTGGGGTTTCATGGATTGTCCTTGCTCTTCACGTGTGTTGTACTGGTTATTTAAAGCCTTAATATGTTGTGGTGTTTTGAAGTTGGTTGTTTCGTTCTTGCATTAGACCTATCGGGTTGCTGTTGTAATGTTCGTCGTCGATCATGACCCATTTTTGAGCTTCGCTCTTTTTTATCTTTAGAAATGCATCTTGTTATGCCAACTTAAGACTTCGGGGTAGTTTTTTGTTGCACAGCGACGTTTTTTTTTGTTGCAGTGGGCGTGGGTATAGAAACTTGACTTACAAGTTAGAAAATAATTAACTTGTTCAAGGCAGTTTTGGTTATTTAGTACAATGTTACAATAAGAAAAGCGTGAAGTACGAGATCTAGAACGATACCGCAAGAATAATAGAATGTATTAGTTTATGCCGCCCTACTAAATGTAATATGAAAACATTGTCCTAAAGCTTAGCTATAGCCTAAAATGATGTTAATTCGAGCGTGGCTTCAAAAGTCCTAACAAACTAAAACCCAGCCGGATACAGCTTCCAATGGAGATCCCTGAAATAAACGGAAAGATCTCGCCAGATTGGCCCGCAAAGAGCCCTCAGAGTCACTCAACGTCACCAGGATCCTCGGCCGGAAAGCCTAGGCCTCTGGCTGTAGATCAGGAACGCACGTATGTCACTTTTCCACCGTTTTAAGGTGTTTTAATTTGCACCCACGAAAACAACACGCGAAACACCACAGAACAGATAAAAGAGGTTAGAAGGGCCTTGTGGGCGGGGCAGGCGCGCCGCACTTTTGAGCAAACGCTCAAAAGTCAACCGAAATTTGAATCACCGGTCAACAATCGCGCTCTGGTTGTGACAGCGTTCGGAGCTCCGCGGAAAAAAAGAATTATACCGTCTTGCGCTATTATAACATGTCGGAAAAGAAGTCAGGAGTGTAATGTGACCCGAGGAGGGATTTCTTTTCACCGGTTAGTCCGAAAACCTTAAAATACGAGTGATATTTGTAATTATTACAAAAGTATTATGTAGTTTGTAGACAAAAACGATAAAATCGCATTCAGATGCAAAATTATACATTGCTTGCAATACATGGGTACGATCTTGTACGTCATGAGCGGTCGCGCAATGTATTGCGTTCACTGCGAACATCGCGTGCGTCGAGCCAAAATGCGCGTCGATAGTGTTGTACCAAATTGTAAACAATGTCGATATTAAGTAAGTGTATACGAATAATTATGTTCAGAAATATGTATTACAATTAAAATAACTTTGTTTTTATTAACACCAATTATTGTGTAATGTGAATTATTAATTTAATTTCTTACTTGGTTTTTCGTCTAAAATTTGGTTTGAGGTTAGTAATTTACGATGAAAAATATTTTTTTTAGTTTTGCAAGAGATAAAAAGGGACAAGAAAACTGTGGATTGAGGCAACTGGTAGAATTGAATGGATACCTACTAAATGCAGCACAATTTGTTCGCAACATTTTTCAGAAAATGATTATGTAATTAAAAAGTTGAAATTGAGTCTAAATTATTGTTCAATATTAAAATATTCTTGTATTTTTACTTGTGTCATTTATTTGCTCACTTACTTACTTTAGCCCATGTCTTTCTACGCTTGAATGACGTTAATCACGGACACAGACAGCCCAGAAGGCCAATTCTTGTAATTAAAAAAATTCAAAATCTAGTCGCAGTTTCATCTCAGCGACAAAAAAAATGTCAAAAACTGGTCAGAAATGTAGGGAAATTAAAGGTGTTTTTGACAGATTGAAACTGAGTTAAGACTGTGAACGTTCTTAAAATAAAGAGAATTGCCCCTCTTAATTAATCCTTTCCAAATAAATACGTTACTCATCACAAGTATTTAATTTTGAACAAAATTGCCCTTGACGTCATTGGATTTCAATGAATATGTTAGGAGATATCATGGTTTTAAAATAACTCCGCTAGGCGGCCGGTCATTAGCTTCCTATAGTAATGTACTAAGTGATAATCGTAAGTAATACTCTTAAAGTAATGGAATATATGTATTATTTTAGTAGGATTTTTCCTAAAATTAATGCGAGTGAAACCGGCGGGCATAGCTATTATTCATAAATTAACATGATAAAGTTAATAAATACATTTTGCACAGAGCAATTCACAATAAATTAATTAGATTATATTATGTAAAAAAATTGTAGCTTTGTTTTACATTTTATGTTATTCAAAATGTTATTTTTCTTTCTTTCTATTATTATGCCGTAAAACAGAGCTGCAACTAGCATAAAACGAAAGAAAATTTAAATTTCGCGGCAGTATTGGATGTTCCCCCATAATTTCACTTTGATTTAATTTAATTTATATGTAATTAGGAAGTCCACATTATTCGTACCCTACCCGCAACTTGCAAAAAAATTGCAAAACTTTAATTACCAAAATTACAGTAATTTTATCGATATGATCAATCGACCTTTTGGTCGCCGTAAAATATTTGAGAAACAAAATTGCTTTTACACGTGTGTGAGTGTACGTCCAGAGCAGAATTTGCGTTAGTGTGACAACCAATAGCAAACACGCGATCTAAGTGCATGTGGTTTATTTGTGTGCGTAATGCGCGTACGTATTGATCTCTTGCTTGTAGTGGACAGTGAGAGTGGGAGACATGCGGCGACACGCGTTCTAATACAAATCAGGAACTATTTCCTTTCTATCCTCTTTTATCTGTTCTGTGCGAAACACCATTCAAATTTCAAACTCACAGTCAACCAACCACATGTGGTGCACGTGAAATCACGACACGTCTGTCCTCTTCGACGGTCAATATTCGAATCCCGGGAGAAGTTATTTGATGATTATCTACCAAAAAAAAGAACACCTTGTGTTGTCATCTGACATTATGCTGAGCTGAGGCCCTTCAGGCATTATAATCTTTGTTTTCTGTTTTTATAGTTTTAAGATGCGTTTCTTTTGCTGTAATCCGAATAAACGCATTTTTCTTTTTTTCTTTCTTTGCATAAAGAAGAATGGAAAGGGGTTATGAAGTTGTTAAGTACGCACATACTTAATAACAAACAAAGAAAACACATGTTTTATACAAATTTATTTCTGAAATAATAACATTTCTAGGAGCTCCTATGCCATAAGAGCGTGTACATAATGAATTTGATTACTACCTTAAACGGGCTCAAACATAATTCGATTTATTACAATAATTATCTACAAAGCATGTGAATAATTTCCAAAATTATAATTTTTTTAAATAACTCCAAAATATAAGTACCATAACAATGTCACAAATTATAATATTATTTACATTTTGGGGAACATAATTATTTCTAAACATAAATACGCCTTTTTGATATTTTTGGCTTATTGAAATTGATATGTACGTTTTCTGCGGGTAGTAATAAAATCAACACATTTATGACCCTCCAGTTACAAGTGGAATGTGGTATTTTGTTATTTGATGCAGAAAGTTTCCATATCTTTAAATAATGCATCTAACTGAAGTTAAAACAAAATGAATCAAAATAAGGTTAAGTACTTATTTTCATACCATTTCATAAAATATTTTTTTTTAACAAATAAAATCTTCATTTCAGCAAAGCATTTGAATACATTTTATTTTATTAGAATATATTCTTTGCAGAATTGTAAATTAATGAATAGAGCATTGCATACTTCAACCATTTTTATTAGCAATTAACTATCTTTTACATCAATATGTATAGAAAAGATTTACTTGTACTTTTATACTCCATCCATAATTTGATTACAAATTAAAACTTGCTATAAAGCCCTGTGAAATTCACAAGCTCGGCGTGTTTAAATTAAATATTAGTTTCAACTAAATAATAATGTACTTAATAAAATCTAGAACACTGTACACTTAATCCACCATTATTACTTATAAATAAATCTAACAGTGTTCGTTACAGCGTGCAGCACACAGATGTAACAACACAACACATACATAAATTAAAATGCACCTATATAATGAATCTAGGAACCATAATTGGGTGTGTTTTATTTATTTATATACACTTTATGTATTTTGTGAAACCATGAACCCGATTATAATTGATAAATAGTTCTCAATAACACTGCTTTTGAATCAATTGCTTACTTTTGCTATTGTTAACTGATATTATTTGAATAGAACAAATTAGTGGCACACAATCAATATTAGGTGCTGAATATACATAAATTTTGCTGACAAAACATTTGCAGAAAATAATATACTTGAACTAATCCTAGTTCTATCACAGTAAAATATCAAAACACTTACGCAACTTCTTTAATTTCATTGAACCAATGTACAATCTAATAGAGCTCCATATTTGACTACTTGAATCTGTTAATGATTTTCATTACATAAATAAATTGATTTAATTGTATGTAAATTTGTTATCTATACAAAGTATTTTATTTATTAATCGATGATCAACATCTTTATTGAATGATGGTATTACAAGTGTGTTGTATAGGTACCTACAGCATACATTATTTTGAGATTCTCACAAAAAATACAGAATACATCTTAATTCAGCTGATTTCGGTATGAACAAAAATAAATAGTGAGAAAAGTCTGTTTGAAACCTTGTCATTGTGACCACATTAACAAAATATTGGGAAGATTATAAGTCTGGTCAGAACATTCATATGATATCGTCTTTTGTATGTATGCTGTAATTATTATACACCAAATATGTACATAATTTATCTAAAATACATCAGTCGACGCTGTCGCTGTATAAAATATTTATATGAATAAACAATACATCTAAAGAAGTATTTCGCATTAAGTGTTCAGTTATTAAGTAATTTATAATATCATCATTCTAATTTACTTTTTCAACAGTTGCTATTAGTATATAAAATTACATAACTACTTAACAATATAAGAGCTTTCTCTCCGATAAAATATACATTACTATATAACTACTTATTGCTAATATAACACAAGTCACTGAAGAGAATTCTGAGCCATATTACTGTGTGCTGGCAAGGAAATGCTTAATGTTATCGCGGTATACCGATTGACACTAAGATCAATTATAATTTTGTGGACTAATTACGTCGATGATGATGATCGCATCTTTAAATCAGTCTTATGCTTTTTATTTAGAAACAAAAAGTGTAAAAGAGCTTAAAACATACAAACACTGTTATAGACATAAGTAGAACTTTATAGAGGCCAACTCCTAACATCATGACTAGATTTAAGTCATCATTATAAGTACAAACAAATCGCAATTAAGTAAAAATTAAGTAATGTGGGAGAAAATATTGAATCTTAGTGTCTAACATGCTACAAGACTTGGGACAGAAATTTTAGAATTATTTTATAGCAACGACAAATTTTAATATTATTCCAACAGAGAGCGAATGCATGAAAGCCGTCGGATCGAAGCACACAGCGGCATTGTTATATAATACATAATTATAATTATTTCAAACGTGCTAAATAGCCGCCAGCTTGGCCTTAATGTCTATATATGATCCTTTTTAAACGACTGTGTGTTGACTATAAATGTGAATGTAAAACTAAAGACCAGCGTTTTTAACGATTTTTTATTAGTGATTCACACTTACGGCTTAAAGTTTATTTACGATATTGAACGATATATCAATATCAATAGGTGTAAATAATTTTAAAAATATATTACTATTTTATTAGGAAATGATCACTGCAGTGTCTGTTGTTTGCTTAGGCGGCTTACATGCGAAGGCTCGTGAGTTGCGTCGCCGCCGCGCGTCGGAGAGATCGCCAAGTGAGGTGTGGGACGAGTGGGTGCGGGTGACGCCTACGCGACTGTACCACTCTGACGGCATGCCACGGCAGCGACGAGAGCTGCGCCGCGACCGCTGCCGTCCTCTGACAGCATCAGGTCAAACTGTAATACAATATATACATTATTGCAAAAAAAACAAAGTAAACAATACACAGATTTTACTGCCAAGGATGGTTATGAAAATATTTTTTCTCATAACATTTGCTAACAAAAAAGAACTCTGTAGAACTTCTCGTTTTAGGTGGTAAAAATTTTGGCCCACCAAATTTTTACCTTTGCCACCCGGTTTCTTTGTTTTGCGAAGTCCGAAAAAAGTTGTAAGATAAGTACTGTTGTTGCATCATAATTTTGGCGAGGCATCCTGTCCCCTTTTCCGTATCTTAGTGCGTCAGATTTCATTATTATCTCGAGCTTAACGATGACAATGCCTAATATCCAGTGGCGGACTAACAGGGGGGCGGAAGGGGCGGCCCGCCCCGGGCCTCCGGTCTTGGGGGGCCCCCAAATGCCTCCGCGTTCCCCTGATCAAATTACTTATTATTATTAAAAACTTACACATAGTTCACAAACATACAAGTATTAGCATGCAGTTCTAAACTTCTAACCAACAGAAAACAGACTGATTTAACAGCACGTCCCAAACTAGGCACAGCCTGTATCTTGGTGACCCAAACAGTACACAAAGTTACTAATTGAATCAGTTCTGCTAGCGCAAGATTGTTATTGATAAATTCACAAAATTAAGTATTAATAATGTAACTCTATAATTTTCTAATGTCTGGTTTTTTTTAATGTCTGGAAAAACTGCTGAGGACATGTCAAAAGACATTCAGCAACAGCTGGAAAAAGATGGACTGGATATTGCGTTGTGCGGGGCTCAAGGTTATGACAATGCCGCGTCAATGTCAGGTGTCCATGGAGGGGTGCAACGAAAAATTCGAGAAGTACATCCAAAGGCACTGTTCAGTCCTTGTTCTAATCATTCCTTGAATCTTTGTGGAGTTCATGCATTTGCATGCGTTCCTTCCAGCGTCACGTGTTTTGGAACAGTAGAGAAATTATATTCGTTCTTTCCGTCATCTACACAGAGATGGCAAATGCTGAAAGAGAAAACTGGAAAAAAATTAAAACGTTTATCGGATACTCGCTGGAGCGCTCATTACGAGTCAGTAAAAGTTGTAAAAGAAAATAGAGACAATTGTGAGTAGTTTGGGATATTTTCGAGATCCAACAAAAGCAAATCTAGATACAAGATCAGGAGCAAGCCTGCTCCTGCCGGCTGTTTGTGATTTTACCTTTCTAACCTATATACAATTCTGGCTTTCTATACTGGAGGAAGTAAATTTAGTTCAACAATATTTGCAGTCTCCAACAATGACTCTGGATACAGGAATCACCAAACTAAACGCCTTGAATGAGTATTTAATGACCGAACGAACCACGATTGTAGACAATGCTGTAACTTTTGGCATAAAAAAATGCAATGACATGGTCATCAACATCGAGAAACGAGGAACAAGTAAGGTAAAAAGAACGATGCCGGGTGAATCAGCTCATGATGCTGGATTATCAATTCAAGAAGAAATACGTCGGTCAATGTATAAATGCATAGATCGATTTATACAAGAATTGTCGACACGATACGGGGCCATGAAACAAATCAATAACATTTTCCAAATTATTGAAACAAAGTTTATGCTAGAAGCTTCAGATGAAGCTCTGGCTGTAGCAGTTGACAATCTGATACAAATTTATGGTGCATTTGACAAGGAGCATGTTTTCCAAGAAATAAAAAGGTACCGCAGGCATGTTAAAGCCACCGATACGAGTATGAACGTTGCTGCCAAATGGAAAGCCCAAGAAATCCTTCAATTTATAATAAAATGGGACTTCAGTAAATCGTTACCCTGTATATCGCTTATTGAATTCCGATGGCCACGAAATATCCTAGTGGTTCCGAGTATAGTGAGGATGGTCAGAGATAATGCCTGAGTGAAGTGAATCGGGGATGTTAATATTTAAATCCACTTCAATACTTCTTGACCATTTGCATCTCGGTTGCATCATGCGAGAGGAGTTTTTCGAAACTTAAACTAATTAAAAATTATCTTCGATCTACAATGGATCAAGAGCGACTGATTAATCTAGCCGTGCTTCCAATAGAAACAAAATTTCCAAAGAAATCGATTTCACAGAAGTTATTGAGGAGTTCAGTAAATTGTAGGCAAGAAAACATATATAACACGCTACAAAAAATAAAAAAACTATCTTTGATTTATTTTATCTAATTTTCTTTTTTGTCGATCGATTCATATTTTATTTTCCTCACCCATATCCATTCCATATTGTAGGTATGTATGTTTATTTAGCCTAAATAATTTAATTCGAATTTAAATTTCACTTACCAGATTTTAACGAAATAAATATAAACACTTATTTATACATACAAATGAGAACTGAATAAAAAGCTTGTAAAACTACATTTTTTTTTAAAGCTGGGGGGGGGGCTCATTCAGCTTTGCCGCCCCGGGCCTCTGACGGGCTTAGTCCGCCACTGCTAATATCTATCACGTTTTGCAAAGTCATGCCGGTGACTGTTCCATTATATCATTATCAAGAATACGTTAGGTTCGGTGGAGTGGAGTGGAGTATACACCTATCAATTCTGATTTTAAAGACGATGTAATCACATATATTATGACGCAATTGTATTAAAAATCCGTAATTATAACTAAATAGGCATTTAACTATAGAAATGATTAGAATCTTCATGAAGGATTAAATTTCCGGTTGTGCTGTGTAATTCTGCGATTGTGATTACGGCTTACAACCCGTATATCTATAGAATCACGATATCGCTATTTAACGTCGTGGGCGTGTCTTTATGAGAATAACAAACGCTCTCTATATTTTGCGTAGTACATTTATAAACAGGTATAGTCATTGTGAGCTGCAATCTAAATTGCCCGATACCTAACTTCTATCCCAATATAATTTTCTATTTTCTAAAACAACAATATTATAGGTGAAGATTCCACAACTAGTGCAATGAATTTAATAACAGTGAACGTGTTTCTATTAACTATGATTACCTAACTATAAACAAGAGAACAAACTCTTTACAGTGGGTGTGTCATTTGTTTTATTAAGATTATGAGTTATTGCCCCTTTCGGCATAATATGTTATATCAACACTAACAATATATTGTACATAATAAAAGTTTATCAGTTTGGAGTTTGAACGCCATAAGAAAATAATGAACCTAATCTAGAGCACGGACAGAACTAATAGGGACGTCATACTCTACTTGATTACTAAAAGTAGATAATGGTTTTATCTATAGAGCTTTATTGACGTAAATTTCGTTAGTGTGGGTGGAGGTCGTCCCGGATATTTTTCCGATAACATTTAGCTTTTAACGTTTTATTTGATTTGATTGAAATTCCAATGAAAGTTCACAAAAATAAAAATGTATGGACGTCACAGACGTTTTGGCCTTCACAGTTTCAAGTGCATAACAGGAAAAGAGATAATAATTTATTCTCAAAGACACGTTAAAATTACACCGGTTTCTCAGATATTTATATCATCTCAAATGTTTTATTTTCAAACAGTACTAACATTGTCCAGAAACGATTTTTTTCTTGCTTTGCAAACCAAGCATAAGATTGAGTTATCAAGATGATAAAATACATATTTGGGCATATATTTACTATACCCAAATAATAAACAACTGAGCAGAAAGTTGGCTGATGAAAAAGAAGAAGAAGACATGCTGCACAGGCACCAAATAAATTGGGATCTGTGCGAGACGATGACTGTTGTCATGGTATGTGCATGTGATGCGGAGGAATAAGGAAAATGTCGTGAGGACAGTTTTGAGTATAAATGTGGTAATATGGCTATAAGAGTAAAGGAAGACTAACGAAACGATGGCAGGACTGCGTGGAAGATGATATGGCTAGAAAGAGGGTGACTACCGACATGACAACTAATAGAGAAGTATGGAAGAAAAAGACATGTTGCACCGACCACAAATAAATTGGGATGGGCAAGAGGATATTGAGGTTATTAACATACCTGAATGCCAGGCCGCACAAGTTGCGCGATTTTTTCGCACATAAGTGTGTGGAAGTGTGGGTGGAACCGGTAGACGGAGCCGTCGATGCCGACGGTGACGTGGGGCTCGTTCATCTTGTTGAGCAGGCAAGCGATGCCAGCGGACACCAAGTGGGCAGCGCGCCGCGACACGCATTCGCAGACGTGGCGCACTGCAGACATGTCCGCTTCAGTTGCATGTGATAGACCTGTAATCGAAAATTTTGTGTAAAAATGAGAAATTGTAAAGCCTGTTAAACGGTTTCTCTATGAGTATATGAATAAGTTTTTGATATGCTTGAGTTTATACTCTAAGAGTAAAATTAAACTGCGCACTTTTAGTTGTACCAGACAACAAAAAATGCGCTGTTCAATTTTCCTCTGCGGGCAAAAAACCTGCTAGTTAAAAGTTGTTATTGAAAAATATTCTATGTAATTTCAAAAAACTTGTTTTTATGTATATTTGTAAAGGTTATTTCTTTTTTAAACCTGAAGGCCAATTCTCGTAATTTAAAACGTTCAAAATCTAGTCGCAGTGTCATCTCGGCGACAAACAAATGTCAAAAACTTGTCAAAATGTAGGGAAATTAGACGTATTTTTCACAGATTGCGACTGAGATCAGACTGAACGTTCTTAAAATTGCGAGAATTGCCCCCCTGATGTTTTCTAACTCTATTTAAATATTTGTCCCTGCTAGCGGAATCTGCTTATTCACTCACAAGGTCAAAGTCTGAGGCTTAAAACACGCCTCTCGAACACTCATATATTTACATGTAGCTGGCCAAAGTTCAAAGCTCCGTCCTTGGCACGAAATCATGACTAAAGTGGAACATTGGACCTAACGCCGTCTATCGACCACTGTAGAAACCTTATTCTTTTCATATGTTTTTAAGCAAGAACCATATGTAGGTATTGAAATGTGCAATTATACCTACTCATTATCTCGGAACTAATTTGTTCCTGTGATATCTTTTTATCACCTGTTGACATTGGCATGTTAATACCGCTAAATAAAACTAATTAGCATAGCCTCAGTCTGTAGTTTACAGCTTTACACAGATGTAAGCAAGAGATTATTCATTAGGTTTTATTTCAAGGAAATGAGTGTTTTTTACTTTACATTGCCTCATGACGTGGGCAAATAATTTGCTGAAATTAGTCACATCTGAAGAAATTACCAAGAGTGGCAAGGAAAATATTTTATAGTTCTTGAGCTCATTTAGTACCCAGATGAGAAAAAAATCAACCGAATTGAGAACCTCCTACTTTTTTTGAAGTCGGTCAAAAATAGGTACCATACATATAGTAGGTAGATAACTTTTCAATTACCTACATTATTAATTAGTATTTTTTTATTAGTGGACAACCTGCTTCTGATAATGTTTTTTTGTTTTGTGATAAGTAAGTTGATAACTAATTGTTTGTTTAATTTTTTTAGTTGTTATTGTTTATTTAAAATGTGATTGATACAAAGTCCGGCTCTTAATTAAGTTGAAATGATGTCGTTTGGACATAAAAATGTCAAAGAAGCTCAAGGTTTCACTGGCTTTTATCTTATTTATCTATCTGACTTCTAGAATAATAATAATATTATGTCTGTGGAATGTAATTTACTTTATCCAAGTCATATCTTTATCTTCTTTTAATTTAAAAATATGAGCTGACCCGCCCTGACTTGTCCGAGAGGCACTATCCAATGATGAAACCTTAAATAAAATGTATGTAGCAATTATTGTGCTTCCTAGCAGACAGACGCAGCGGGCTGGCTTTCTAGGCAAAAGTTTATGGTTTTTTTTTTTTTTTTTTTTTTTTGGGATGGGAAATCATCAAATGACTCCTCCCGCTCTGGGTGGAGCGGAAGGGAGTGTCAGACTCTTACTGACTAAAACCCACCCATGTTCCTTCCTTCGCCCTTTATGTTCCGGGGCAGCGGTAACCCTTTCGGACAATCCCGCTGCCCAAAAGTTTATGGTGAAGTGAAAATTTGCATGTCATTATATAATGATTGAATATGTTAAGCTACTGTTATACTACCATTGTAAGAGCTTTTGTAACCATATTTATCTGCAAATAAATCTTTGACTTTGACAATCCTACACCCAAATTGCGTAACACACTATCAATCAAAATCTGAATAATTTTGAAAGATATTGCTAATCCATTGCTTTATATGTTCGAAAAAATTTCTGCTCAACAACTTAATTAACGCAATGAATGTTGTTGAACTGCCAAAGTGAAACCCATTGCTACTACTGATAGTGTGTTACGCAATTACCCCGCATGTAATAGTAACTTCTGAAACTGCGTTTGCGTCATAATATACTTTAATATTATTATAATAATGTAATTGATAGTATTCTAATATGGGAACAATCCCAAACGTAAAGCTTTACACACACATATATTTTGACAAGAAAAAACAGAACAGAAAAATAAGTACAGAGGTGATGCTTATTTCATAAGAATTCTCTTCCAGCATACATGCGATAGGAGAATAGATAGAGAGATGTAGACAGCGTGTGAAAGAGTAAAGGAGACAAAAAAATAATACATAACATCATAAACAATTCACTAAACAACTATTATGAGAATATACTTTTATCTGTATAGGTAAATGTTTACGTTGGGGTTTTTCAAATGCTGATCGAGGAAAACGTTAGTAAAACCACTAACGATGTTAAAGTTGTGTTAGCCCATAAAAAAAAAAAAATCAGCTGGTTTGTCCGAAAGGGTTACCGCTACCCCGGAACATAAAGGGCGAAGGAAGGAACATGGGTGGGTTTTAGTCAGTAAGAGTCTGACACTCCCTTCCGCTCCACACAGAGCGGGAGGTCATTTGATGATTTTCCACCAGAAAAAAAAAGCCCATACAAATGTCAAAGAAATGTTTTTCTTTTTTTAAATAAAGGTTTTATAAAAAAAAAAAAAAAACATATCTTTGTAAAATGTGTACCTACCTCTCTATCTACCGTAATTAACTTTCGTGTCATATTATTAAAATGATAATGCAAATGGGTGCTATCATACGGGGCGCGCCTTTGCATCATGCGAGATTGATTCATCCTTACAGTCTGTCCAATGACATACTCTAAAGCGTACATTTTCTAGCAGATATACGTACTCGTATGTAAGTATTAGGTATGACGTAATTGATCATGATCACTTATAAAAATAGTTACGCAACATGTATGGTTTGGTTTTCACTACGCGACTTTGATTAGCAGAGAGGTTACATAACTTTTATGTGGAAACTCTTGACATAGAACTCGAAGTAATTGGTTACGATAGTTAGGTTTGAAAAGCCTTATCAAAGAAAATAAGTATTAGAATTAAAAGTAGCTACTAACCGAGTTCTTCAAGAACCTCCATGCAACTGGTGAAATCTCCGAGTTTGTCAGACTCAATTTCCGATACGTATTTGGTGTAGAAACTGCCTCGCTGGAACAAAAGGTCTGAACCGCGACCTCCAAACAGCAGTCCCATCTTCGTGAACTTCACTAACGCTAGACGAACTATCTCTCCCATGTACATGCCTGAAATCATCTTCTCTTGTCTGAAATGAAAGGAAAATTGGTATTAAAATACAAATTAAAATAATCTTAATCAGATAAAAAAACCGCATTAAAACCTAACGATGCTTTACAAAATATTATGTGCCTTGACCACGGCTGATGCAATTTGGTTGAAACGTTGGGCATAAAAAGGTATTGTGCCTTCACATTTTAATCGCGTGCCAGAAAAGAGTTTGTATTTTTCTATTGTGTGCGAATCGCGTTTAACAACATTATATTAGCTCTTTCTATCGCCTACAATATAGCAAGGGAATCGAAACAACGTGTTCCATGTCGTGTGCAAGATCGCGAGTTATAGCGATGTCAATATAAAATAACATCTCTTCAAGAGATAAAAGACTGCCCAACCGCCTCATTCTAGTTTTCTTTGTAGGTAACTTGTTTATTGAAAAGATACGTGGATCACGAGTCGCTACTTAAATTAAGTAGGTAAACATGAAGAATAGATAACATGGTATCTATATTCTTGGTAATATTGTTGGGAGTGTCAAGTTTAAGGCGTAAAGATATGGTTTAAGGAAAAATTTTCCAAGGATTTTTTTATTAAAGGAAATTCTTGACTAAAAGCAACTGTTGGTAGGTAATGAGAAAATGTTCTTACATTTGTTTGCCTTTGTTGATGGAGTTATGGTCGATTTCGCGGTCGAACTCAGTGCGAACGAAGTCGAGGGCTCCATCGTCTCCGAACGCGCCCCATTCAGTGTTTATGAGAAGATCAGGCTTTCCAGGTTCTCCATCAAATAGTTCACAGTTCTCTGTCTTCTCTACATAGCAAGCATTACTGCCAGTACCTAAATTAATAACAACGTCTTAATAAAAAACCAGAATCTGAATTTTATGTTACACACACAAAACATTTTTAAGTAATACAGCCACACCAAAAGCATTTTAAGTTAAGCTTAAAGATATTATTTACAACACTAATAAAATAAAAACTGCGTTTTAATTGTAAGTATTTAAAATTAATCAATTATGTATAGGGTGTGCAAAAAGCTCGCAGTCATTGCATTTAATTAGGCATGGTTTGGCTCAGTTAACAGTTTCGTTGAAACTTGATTATTGTCACTGCATGGGACAAAAATAACCTTATACCCAACATCCGGTTTGTATATTTAAATTGTCATAGTTAAGTATTGCTAAGACTACGTTATTGTTAGGTATTATTAATCATGCGGTAATTATGGAAGTCCCTATGGTTGTTAGGAAATATATAAACAATTATTTCAGCACACTGTGACCACATTAAAATACCAATGGCTAATCCAATGAGTTCTTATGAATATTGAATCATTTTGCACGGTAGCGTATCGTACCTACGAGGAGTTTGCAAATCCAATTTATTATCGACTATAGAGCAGTTTGCTATGGTTATTGTATGTTTGCAAGCTACAAATTCACGACACCCAGTTAAAGCGATACAGCAAATACGTAGTTAGGTACACAAAAATAAGGTAAACCTACCAACGATGAGTCCTATTTTGCAGTTGTGGTTTTTCCACGCGCATGACATCAATGTACCCGTAGTATCATTCAGAATAGCGCATATGTCAATCTGTACGTCCTACAAGAATGAGAAAACATGCGTTTTAGATGTGAGATGGCAATCTTCATTCAGGGTTTCAGACATGAGAGGTTATTCTATACCTGTTTTAGAGTGAAGATGATTGATTCGTAGAGGCTTTCAAGGAGGCGTATCAACTCGTTAGATAAATGTTCATTCTATTACAATGTTTTAGAAAAAAAAAGTTGTTTATGAGATTATGCCCATTATGTTTTAATGATTAACGATTTCTTTTTAGTATTTTCGATATTTAATTCCAACACAGCGACATTGAAAAATCATCGTGTTTTTGTTACAGCATTATCAAAAAGTAAAAAATTTACAAACTGTTGTCTTTGAAAAAAATACGAATTTATATCTACAGGTTGTTGTTTTGTATAATTAAAAAGAAACTTGAACATTTGTTATGGACATTCAAGTTTACATTTGAGCGTTAACCTGTTGTATCATCAGTATTCAACACTGAACGTAGAAAGGCAATACAGAGACAACAGCACACGTTTAAATAACAATTGTATTGTAGGTAAATTATTATAATGTGTTGACATATCTTTGAATAGCTGTTTGTTAAATACGATGAGTAGCGAAACATGTGCCAACGTTACCTCCGAAGTTTATGGGTTGCATGCTTAAAATCTAAACCCTTCTTTGTTTTTCATATTATGTTTAATTGGCGCTATCATGATAGGGCGAAATAATTATGATTATTTTATGTAGTGACTATAATAAAATGATCGCTGATATAATGTTATAAGTATTTATGAAATATGACTGATTATTTTCTGTCAAATTAAGTGAGGTTCTGTATTTTTTTTTTATCATCCTTTGTAACAAATTGAAGCCACTTATTGAGTGTAGGTAGTATTTATCATTTGAAAAGAATAAAAACAAAGCAATTGCTCGTTTCTTTACGAAAATAACTAACACTTGAAATAACAATAGAATTGCGAATAAGTTATGAAAAAAATATGCTTCATTTCGTGAATAACGCGCAAAAAACAAATAATATCCACGACAAGACAAAGTAACAATATCCACCGAGTTGTTACTTATTTTGAAAGCCTCTACTTGGCTCTCTTATGTAGACTCCAATAGTAACCATGCCTTACATTTCTAATAGAGAGCTGTTATCATCATCAACTCACCAATTATAACCCCTATTCGGCAATTTGGGTTCTTATGCGCACACGACATAAGAGTGCCAGTCGCATCATTAAGGATGCCCATCACATATATGGAAACGTCCTGTAAAATTTCTTTTTTTACATAATTTGGGCCACTACTCATGCATACAAGAATTTAAAGAAACAATAATTATGCTAATACTCGTTTACACTTGTTTCAGGTGTCACAGTGAAGGTTGTGTAGAATATCATATTTGGAATTGTTCACATGTTAACTGATGTCTTATAAAAGTCAACTCACCCCTCGTCGAGCAATAGCGTCTTTGAGACCCTGAACGACGTCCTCTCCCACAACACCAGAACAAGAGAATCCTTTGGTCCACCGCTGCAGAATTCCTTTTGTGAGTCCCAATTGTTTTAGAGGAAAGCTGAACGTAAAACCAAGCGCCAGCCTTTCTTTATAAACTTCATGTTCCTAGTTGAAATAACACGAGACAATAAGTTACATTACAAGTACTGCTTAGATATCCTAGAAATTAAATTAGCGTAAAAGGTACTGTAACCCACCTTCATAAAGTTTGCTAGACATTCAGCTATGTGGTCAAATAATGCAATTCCTGTGCCAGTCATGATATGATTTGGAATAGCATAAATTTTAGACTGCATATCGAAATGATTTGCTCCTAAGTTTATAATTAAAACTCTGAAATTAGTTCCTCCTAAATCCAACGCAAGGAATTTACCGCGTTCTGAAAGAAACATGTTATAATAAGAATAACTACTTAGATGTTTTATATCATAATAATATATGGGAGGAATCGGATTATTAACAGACTCGGGAATAGAATTTAGCTGTTAAATGTTACCTTTTCCATTGGGTAAATCTTGAATGTAAGTGATCCAGCACTTGACAATAGAGTTAGCATGACTGTCTTTTCCAAGTCCTTTGATCAAATCATTGTGGAGTCTGCTCATTATCTCCTTGATTTGTTTGTCTGTCAAGTGCAGAACTTCGCACTCTTCGCGAATCTGTAATGAATATACCATTTTACATATATTATTATTCGAAAGTTTGACGTGAGACAAACGGCACAGGTGCTAATTTTAGATGTTCTTGTAACCAGTAATGTACGACGGTATGTCGATAGACGTTTTTTTAGTTGATGACTTTGTTGCAACGTCGCATCTATTCCTACATAAACAAAATTAAATGCTACGTTTGCAACAAGTTTTTATTGTAAAACACACGCAAAACCCGTTTTATTATTTTACTTATACAATAGGTACACATGGCTAAACACACCCTTTGTATATTTTATTCAGCCCACAGTTCTCTACCTAATTTTATATTTATGACTAAAACCGAAGCACACCCTAAAAAAAGGCTAGATAATACTTTATTTCAAACTAGTTTTGAAAATTTTGGTATGGAACTAAATATGCAATACGCAGACGTACGAGCAAGTTGTTCATTATCGCGAGCGAGTTTCACAAGGTCAAAGCGGTCATTACAACACTACCGTTGCTTTCCAATGCAAAGCCGGCTTTGAAATAATACATTTTGAAATCAAAGTATAAATGTGTTGCACTCACCTTTGGTAAATTATTAATTACTATGCCCATTTTTAAACACTTGTATACTGACTATTTAATAAACAATATAACACCGCGCGGTTTATAATATTAAGTACGACACGTCTCGCCAGACCCGCAAGAAAATGAGGAATACGACCAGCTAGCTAGCTAGTAACGGACGTCGCTGTCAGCTCTGCATTGAACGCGCTCACATACGCGGTCTTTTTCATTCATGATAGTAAACTATTGTTATCTCGTTTTAGCCAGTTTATGTCGTGCGTGCTAGAACGGTAAAGGTAGAGAATACATGATTCGCGAAAATGAAAAATATATAAAAATGTTGCCTAATCCCATGCAACAAAGTGTTTTCATAATTAAAATGCATTTTCATCGCCTTTAGGTTCATATTATTTAAAAGAGCAATTTGTCGTGTTTCCCAAGGCGTGCCCCTCAGTGTTCGAATCTGATTGGCTATCGCGTGGGCTCGCTCTTGACGTCATGGCATTCCTTAATATTCACATTAACGATTGCACGAGTAGTAGTGAGTTGTTCCTTTTATGTGTGTAAAGGTTGATGTGGCTAATGCGGCGCGCAAAACTAAAATGTATGAAACAGAATTACTAGGAGTGGTTCTATAATAAGGATTTCATAAATATGTATATCTAGCGAGAAATTGATAGTGTATGTCATTTATGTAAGAATTATTTAAATAAACATACATCGTTCTAGACTACTTCTATTTAATTTAATATTTTTTGTAACTTAAAAATCATTACTGAATGATTTATGTTTTTAACCTCCAGGTGGTATTTATACTCCTTCCGTCCAACTTGAGCCTACCTATCTAGACGTTTTACCTATGCTTAATTTAAAAAAAATGCTATTTTACTCAACTAATAGTTAGCTATAGAAAAATATTTTGGAAGACCATCGTAACTTTTGTGGAAATTGCAAACTACATCTTTTTTTTTTGAGAATGACCCTTCTTTCATATTGTTAATCATAAAAAAGGATCATTCCTCAAAAAAGCCAAGTTTAAGTGTCTCTTGTCTTTCAATGATTAATATTATACCGACTTAAGAAACACAATATCCATTTTTAAGAGGATCAGAACTGACAGTCCCTATTGATATTCACAAACTTTTCCATTTGTGTGACTGCCGGACTACGATGATTAATTGGTAGCAAGGTTACCATTTATATACAATTTAAAAAAAATTGTGACAATTATTGGCGGTGCTGTTCCCGATGGCTTCAAAGCTTTGGACCGCTATTCCATAAGTTTTCCTGTATTACTGACGCATCTTATTCCCGTCTCAAATTTCCAACTTGTATTATTGTTTTCCTTATATTATTCAGCAGATAAGGAAAAAAACTAAGTGATCTAATTTACGTCATGTCCTTTAAACTTGTAATGATAACAAAATATGTACCGCAAATGCGAAATAACTGTAGTATCTAACATGACAGTATTAAGGAAAATCAAAAGGATGGGCCTTTTTATTTTCTATACTTATATTATTGTTTGTATGTAGGGGGTAATCTCTGAAACTACCAGTCGGATTTGAAAAATTATTTTTGCATTTGAAAGCCCAATTCTTGAGGAACAACCTATTTAACATCACGCTATGACCCTTAGGAGCCGAGCAAAAAGGAAGAGTCAGAAAGGACACTAAACAAAAACGAAGTGCTTTCGTGGGGAGGTGATGCGATGCGACGGGGTGGGTCAGGGGAACAAGAAATTTCAGGCGGACGAAGTCGTAAGCAGTAGCTAGTACTAGTAGTAGCTAGTATTTTCATGTCTTACAGAACATAACAGTTTAAAATATTTTTATAATCATTTATTAAAGTAGTAAAGTAAGGCTGTTCACCTTAATAACAGCATATTTGTCTGTGCTGCCTATTTAAGAAATGCAAACGCGACTTAATGTATTGGTAAACATCATCATAATTGAGGAAAAACTATAAATAAAATGAGATCGTTTCGCGTCACGACAAACGCACGCTCAAGCACTTTCTTGGCATAGTGTGTCTGTTTATTTTTGAGACTCGAGTGTTGTCGTACAGTGACGACGACAACGCTGCACGAGTATCTACATATAATTCACTACGTTTGACGTAAGAAATGCTGACAACGAGTAGCTTAACAAACGATAACTCATGTGGAATTTTCCTATAAAAAACATTTTATAACTTAATTAAAGACACTGACGCAAATTCGTCTTGACAATTGTTCTTTAGCACAAACAAATCAGGGTGTGCCGCTGGCTAGACGGAATTATCGTCCTACTTCAGCCTGAGTACTCCGATAAAGTACCGTATCGCATTTAGATAGCAATTTATAGTGATTCATTTATCTTTGTGATCGTACCTCTTTGATAAAAGCGATAATGTAATTCGCAATTAAATTGTAGAGTCAGAGTGAAATTTCCTGTTTTGTAACGAAAACAACTCTCAATATCTGTTTTCTATTATGTCCGTTAGTATACATTAACATTGTATTTAATCTCATTGATAACTAGGTATTATTTACGGTCATCTCTTCTGTAAATAAGAACTTAAAACACTTAGGTGCCTTTTTAAATTGATTTAATCCAAGCGTTAGTATTAGTAAATCTCGTAATGCATCTCTGGTTAATTTACTTCAGACACATTTCAAGTAAAAGTTACCATTGTTTTCACATGTATTTTCACAAATACTCACTTATCTAAGATTAATATTATCTTTATAACCTTGATTGTTGAGATTGGAATTCGTGAGTAGCAGATTATATGTTTTAAAAGTCACTATTTACTAGTCAAAACTAGTTATATCAGGACAAAACGTCGCTAATGGCATGTGTTAATATATTCTACAAACTATTCCGAGTTCAATATTCACGACTGATTAAGACCTTCTCGAGAACCAAACATTATTCGTTTTAGCACCGATACGCCACCTACGCAGGGGTCTCAAAAAATGTTTTAAATACCTAACCTACTAATTAATATTATTAATTATTACTAATTTTTAAATAGGTATGACCTAACAAAATAACATATTATATTTCAGACAAAAGTAAAACATGAAACATGAACAGACCTCCTGGGTATTTATTGCTTTTCTTCATATACCCACAGATTTATTTCTATCGAAGAATTATTATATTCATGATAGTTTGATTTGCTGTCTTTAATACACCTAATGAAATGTTATTGTTTTCATCTACTAATCCCTAGCTTCAAGGGATGGCAAAATATTGGTTCAAAGACTGAACACTCCCATAACCATTGATGTATTAGCTCATAACACCTAAATATGTCTTGCTCTTTAATCATCCCAGATGAATAATTGTAAAATCCATATAATTAGTACGCTAACTACTAACTGTGATAACTAACTAACTATGTTACTCTTTAACCTATAAGAACCACCAACCAATAGATTCAAGGGAAAACCATTTTGGACTACCTAACGCCCTAACATATTACGAAAATGATGCAGTTACTGTTCTACCTATTATTATAATTGCTTTGTAGGAACATAATAATATAATCGTCTAAGTGGCTATCTGAATCATAATGATTCATTGGATGGCTAGGGGAATCCCTTTGCTGCATCAGCCAGGAATCTTAAGGGCGAAAAATAACAATAAGTGAACGCATTAAAATTATCGGGGGTATTTGATATACGAAAAAGGTAAATTACCGGCATGATTCAATGTTTTTATTTAAGTGCGATTGTATTATCTTTGCGACTAAACAAGAATTACAGATAAGGATTAATAACTGTAGGTACCTATCTAATGCAGAACATCCTTTCGTTTGTGGTGGATTGGAAAAGTTCTAACCAGAGCTAATATTTGACTTTGTAATACTCACAACATCTCTTGCTTGCCGCATATCGATTTGTCTTGTCAGTCGCGATGACTGCGATAAAAGGTGATGGACGAGTAACGTTGGAGTCCACAGGATGCTGACATAAATTTAACCGGGCACAAGATAAAAATTGTATCCGCGTTCTAGCAAATACCGGTATCGGTGACCGCTAAGCCGTGTAGAAGTGAAAGGAACGGAGTAGAGTGCCGTGAGCCACGCAGAACACTTGCTCGGCAAGTCGAGGGTCACCTTGAGACGACGCGAGCCGCGGCGCATGTGCACCACACCCTCGGACTCGCCGCCCGCTCCCCTCGCCCGCCGATCGCGGCGCGCCGAGTATGACGTCACGTGGCGCACGCCCCCCTGCCCCGCTCCCGCGAACTACAGCTACAGCTATGATACCTTGCTCACGTGATGCCCTTCATGTAATATTGCGTCAGTAATTTATATTACCAAATTCTGAATAGTAAAGTAGGTACTGTGGCTAAGTATCATGATGGTAGTGCTCTTTAAAGTAATTAAGTATAAGAAATTGCAAAAAAAATGAAGGTTAATCAGATGTACAGTCGCCAGCAGGTCAAGCTACCCGAAACTGTCAAATTTTCCCAATCAACCTTGAACCTTAATGATTTAGCGATAAAGTTGAAAATCTATTAAAGATATTTGACAGATTGTAGTAACTTGATGTGCTGGCGTCCATACTTACTGCTAAGAACGAATATTTGACATAATATGAGTTGTATGTAAAATATATTATTGACAAAAATAATTATTTCCGGCTGTAAAAGCACTATTGCCTAGTAGTAAGAATTGACGACATGTCCAAAGTGATGATAAAATAGAATCAATCGCAAGATTGAATGGCTACTTTCAATTTGTCGGTGGGTGTCCACACAGATAAGTATCCACGGGTGTGTCAGCGACGAGGTGACGTGCCCCCAACCATGTAGGTATGTTTGTAACAGTCATACTCGCAAATCGCAACGGACCACAAACACGACGCATAGGAACTGGGTGCCGCAGTGCGTGTCACAGCGCACGTGCTCAGCGTACCTACTCATTATTTCACATCTCAGCATGCCAATTTAAAAGTTATTCACACTTTATAAAATTTCTAAACAATGGCGGTAATTGCACACGTTTACGTCAGCTTCCTATAATCCTAAATGAAAGGATAACCTTCATGTGCGACCTTTGTTTCCTAAAACGGAGTCCGGAAAGAAAAAATGTTGTTCTAGATTTACAATTAAACTGGTAACTATGTAGAATAGGTATGCCTACTTAGCCCACTAAGTAGGCATACCTATTCTACATAGTTAGTTGCCCGACGAGCCCCAGCTCGTGGTTAAATAATAACAGCCGCACGGGTAGATCGAAGGTTTTAAGCTACATTTGCCGCGGTCGGTTCATGAATGGGTGACCAATGACCATCCATTAGGTACATAATATGTACGTCTCGATATTATCGAGACGCCCACGTGCCTCGGAAGGCACGTTAAGCCACTGCTCCCAACTATCATTTGTAGATGTTTGACAGTCATCATGGGCAGTCAGAAGCCCGAAAGTCTGACAACCAGCCTTGCCAACGGGTATTGTGTTACACAGGAACTGGGTTGTGGAAGTCAGATAGGTAGTTGCTCTATGTGAAAAACTGGTATTCAGCTGCATCCGGTTAGATTGGAAGAAGACCCCAACATAATTGGGAAAAGGCTAGGCATATTGATTGATAGCATACTTATTGTGTTAAATTGTAACATTATGACTGAATTATTTAAGTTTATAAATAAGAATAACTAAGTTTATGACTACCCATCAAATTTTTGTGTTATCTTTCAACATAACTGACTACATCCCTTGTCAGATAAGGTATCTACAGAGATAATGTAACAAAAGGTCACAGAAACTAGCAATCGTCAATACAACGCCGATTGTTATTGCGAATATTTAATGACCGACACTTATGATTGACCTGCAGACCCTGTACCATTTGATCTTAGATATCTCCCATATTAAATATTATATGCCTAGCAAATTATATTGATATAATTATTTATTATGTTGATCATAAATTTAATTAAGTACTTTGCATAGTACACACGGCGCCACATCAAGCTATACATTTCCAGTTTTAGCTGACCTCGCACTATATAGGTTTTCCGTACAATCAGAAGTCAGCTTATACTGGAAATGTATAGCTTGATGTATAGCCGTGCGTACGGAACTTGTGAACAATCAAACTCAAAGCATATATTTCAAATAATACAGGCACTTTTGAATTGTCAAGGGGTCGGTCAGCCGAAAAGATGAAGCTAGTTGCCCATTTCAAAACGTAGTAGGCACCTACAGAGAAGAACGGGCAAGAAACTCCACAGGCACTCTTTTAAATCAAAAAATTGTTACAAAATATTTTGTTTTGTCCGATTTCCCCCCACGGAATATGTATGATGAAATTATTCTGCTTTGGTGTAAATACCTAGTGAGACCATTCTGTTTACCTCATTTCATCCGAGCATTTCCCACTTTAATGGCTGGTTTACCGTGTATAGCTATGTAATTTAGGAGCCAATTGTCTACCTTACGAGTGTCTACGTACAAACGCCAATTCAATGGTTTATTACTCACGTCAGTAACAAACAACACTAGAAACGTTATTTTCCTCATTCTGTGTAGGGATTACCCGTGAACAAACAAGTGAATATACATATAATGCCTACAACAAACCTAGAGCTATGTATCATAATATTATTATATATAACTGTAGATTCGCATATCTGTGCTGTGCATTAGGTTTTAAGTCATTAAACAGAGATTAAACACAACAACAGGTTTTTTTTCTCTTAGATTGTCGTATTAAATAATACGGCAATCTAAGAGTTATGAAGAATTCAACAGGGTTTAGTTAAGAGTAACTTTTGTTAGGTACGGGACGACGACATATCAACGACATTTCGACTGTACATTTCCAGTATAAGCTGACTTTTTATTGTACCTACGAAAATCCTATACAATGCGAGGTCAGCTAAAATTGAAAATGTATGGCTTGATATGTCGCCGTGTGTAATGTACACACGGCGACATACCAAGCCTAAATAGAAATATTTTACAAGACACAAAAACAAAGAACTTATTTATTTTGGTACGCAACTACTCGTATTTCAGTATTAGATATTTGCATACGTCATATTTTCATTCTGTAAGGGCGTTACGGGCAGCGGTCGCTAAATTCTGAAACTTTGTCATGAAGCCAAGTGTGTAGGATCGTTGATCCGTTTTTCTGATCAGTGTCCTATCAATACCCTAGTATGATATCTAAACCACAGAGTCACTAAAGTTGTTATTAAAAAAAAAATATAATATAAAGAATGTGATTTTCTTTTTATGATATTTTTTTCCAATAGGTTTGCTAATAATGAAATTATATTTCCATTTGAAAACTGAATTGGAGTGTAAATGCATATTACTATTAAATGTCACCTTAGGTACTTACTACTGTAACGAGTACCTAACTTTTTATGGATATTTTATATACGTCAGTGACTTGTTATCCAATTAAAGTCGAGGGTTACGTAATGAAAATAAGTAAATCAAGTTTTAATAAGTTTCAATAACTAGATATATTTTTATTTAAGTCAGTAAATAGGTACAGGCGTTTTAAAATCATTTACCTTGTAATCAACCAAGTCCGTAGCCATTTTTTGGTCTTGATAGTTGTTCCGATATTCACCGACGCACTCTGTTTCACAGTTAATATGGAAATAAGCCAATTATTTCTCCAACACGTCTTTTCTATGAAGCTTCACAATAAAATCCTTTATCTTGACATTTACCACTGTATAATCTTTATCTAAATTGCATCCAATGAACTGCGGTATAATTATATCTATATAACAGCACATGTGTTGTAAATTAACTATGGCAATTAAACGCGCGCTGGTGTTTTAAAAAGTACAATAAATGAATTCACTTTTATGGATTGATAAGATTTTTAGCCGTGGTGGTCTTCGGAAAGAAAATAAAATGCGAGTCTTATGGTTAGGTAACAATCACTGGTCTGATCGTACTTTGGCACTCAAATAACGATACTTGGAGCTCTCCCAAACTAGGTGTGGGAAGATGAGACTCAGAACACTTCGGACGCATAGGACATAGTACTCGTATTTCCGCACGAGACGTTTCTTTATGAAAGATCCATGAATTTTAGAGACGTTGCTAAAACAAAGTTCCGATGTTACCAATAACGGCTAAGTCCGATGTGTCACTGTTCTATTTCCCGCGTCCATTTACGTGATCGGACTAAGAGCATACTGACAGTTTATTAAACAATTATCAATATTATCATGTCATTTTCTGTTGTACGAAGGCAGAGTTAAGGTAGGTAATCTATGAAATGATTGCAGTTTCCTCTAGTCGCAGTCGTACTCGAGTTATTGTTATTCCATTAATTTCACCTACAAAGCGACCTTAATCTTTAATGCGAAAATAGTGAGGTTCTTTCTGTAAGGTAACATAAATTAGACACCAGTTTTTGGGGAAAAAGTTACTCGTTATGAATGATTTTTATGTGGCATAGGTACTTAAGTTAATCGAACCAATTTTTATGTTATGCACTGCAGAAACTGTTTCGGAATGGAAACTAGCCCAGTGTCCATTACGGGGACACTGGGCAACTTTCCATCCCGAAACAATTTTTTTAGGAGGTAACATTGCACATTAGTAAGTACCTGAATAAACGTGAATAATTTTAATTTTAATTAAATGGTTTACGCGAGTCTTACTTCGTCACGTCCCCAAACACAAGCGCAGCCCGCAATATATTAGGGTACTTCAAAAACATTATAAAAATGCAACACAAAAACCGTTGATAGCTACATAAAATTAAAGGTTATCGGCTCCTGGATAGTTATTTGGCCAGAATGCTATATTTCGATTTAGCTAAAAGATGACCACCGTCATCAAGTCATAAAGTCAGACCTTTGAATAAGTCCTATATTTGAGTTTAAAAGCAAGTTCTCGCAGAACTAGCTAGCCTTTAGTTAATTTGCTATTTAAAATATAGTAAGAAACATTGTTGTACAAGTACCTTCATGATTTTACTCGACATTTTAAAACACTTAAGTAGTTACACTACACACGTCTGATGTCGAAACTGTAAACTTTAGAATAAAATATAAGAGACTTAAGCCATAGTTAAGGACTTCCCCGGATATGACACATACAATATTTATATTGTTTTTCTTTCCTTCCTACAAAGGTATATTCCATTTCACTATAAAGTGAATTGTTATAGCTAAAGCATTGCATTTCATGTACTAAATGCTAGTTTCTCATTTCAGGACAACTAGGTACGCCACATTATTTTTTCCTCATTATTCGTACATACTCGTACATTCTAATTTTCCCGCTTCAGTGATGTATGACAAATTGCTCAGAAAATGTTTCTCCTACCTTCGTAGACGTATCTGCACGTTTGCGGCAACACGGTAACATATTGGAGAACTTCATTTTATTTGCTTGAATAAACGACTGATGTTTGCACAACAACCCACATGAATGTTTTAAATACTTAATTTAAATTTCTCTTTTTATTTATACCGATGATATGATTATCATTTAGCGATACCAATTATCTGCACATTTTATTTATTTGTTTATTGTTCACTAGCTTTTACCCGAGGTTTAGTTCCCTTGCGAGGATTTTTCTGAGATAAAAGTCTCAAGAAAATTCTGTCGGGTCGCGCAGAATGTTTAATAATCTGTATGTGTATCCTAAGGCGGTAGCATCCGTTCGAAAAAGTAATTTCATATCGACCGAAAATCAGAAAATAGATTTTTCCTGACTGTATAAGAGACCTGAGCTTTAGCTGCTCTAGTAGTGGGGGAGTCTAAAGTTAGACTATGTCAAAATTGTAAAAAAAAAAACTTACCGGGAATCGTAACCTACGAAGCTACTACGTTTTGGAATGATAACTATATTCGTCTTTCTGACTGACTGACTTCTTGACAATTCAAAAGTGCCCGGTTTAATTGAAAATGCGTAGAGTTGCGTCGCATTTTAAAACTGTATTATTAACATTGCTTAAACTGAGCCCAAATCACCGAATCAAGTTACTTTACTGCCAATCAGATAGCTCATCAACTTCTTTTAAATGGAAAACCTCGAATAAAATACCTAAAATGCCTAAAACTGGTCGACCTGCAGCACCGATACCTATCACCAAAACATTTACGTTATTGTCATGTCACTTTTCAGCAATAAAGACTCTTAAAAACGGGAACGCCGCTGGTGTGGATGACATTTTTGTGAAACAATTAAAAAACTTAGGTCGGCGTCGTGGTTACTAGCCCTTTTTAACTCATGTCTGAGACACATAAAACTTCCCAAGCAGTGGAGAAATGCTAAGGTTATAGCGCTCCTCAAACCAGTAACGACTCCAATGGAACCAAAAATCTAGTGCCCAATTTCCTTTCTGAGTAATTTATTCTGTTTGAACGGCTAATCCTTAACCGCTTCCAGCTCTTAACCACACTGTGTTAATCTCAGAACAAGTTGGTTTCCGGCCTGGAAAATTATACACCGGGCAAATCCTCCGTTTCACCCAATATATCGAAGATGGATATGAATCCAACCAAATTACCGGCGTTGTCTTAGTCAACGTATCAGCAGCTTACGACACTATTACTGTTAAAAATAACTATCCAAACTAACAGCCCCAACTAACGACCAAGCATTTATACGCATCCTGGGTACAGTGCTACGTAACCGACTGTTGATCGTCCATTTAAATTCCTATAAACGCAGGTGGTGCATCTTGAACAACGGCCTCCCCCAAGGCAGTGTCCTAGCTCCCATTTTATTTAACATAAGTATACACCAACAATCAGCCCAAAGCGACCAACACTGATAGATTTCTCTATGCAGAGGACCTGGTATTGGCTACAAGAATAAAAAAAACTTCGAGGATCGAAAAAAAAGCAAATTCCGAAATGGCTCTGAATAATTTCAATTCATACTAAGAGAACAATGGTCTAAGGCCCTAATCCGTTTAAAACGAATCTTGCTCATTCCACCTGAGAAATCGTCAGGTTTACAGAAAACTTAAAATACAATGACGAGGGGTTGACATTGAGCACGACAACAACCTCGTCTATTGAACCTGCAGGGGGTCACCAAGTGCCATGGCCCAACTGGAAATCGCTTAACCGACTATGAAGCCACAGTACAAGTCTGACGACTGTGGAGCCACTTCTCAAACAATTCCTCACCTCTTGTTGTGTTCTCTGTTCAATAGCACCTGAACTATGAAAGGCTTGCGAGGCTAACGCTGTCGAAGTGGCCGACTTGTTAAAAAACTTATATATAACATGGAAATGGAATCATCAAAGCTTAAAACAATAAAATTGTTGTAAGACCACCGCTAACCGCTGGTTAAATTTTTTGTGCAGTTTTTTTAGGAGGCTGCCCTTGAATTTTCAGCCCAGAAAAGCGGCTGGAAAGAAATCTAAGCATTGACATTCGCAAGTTTTACTCAGAGGAAACATTGCATTATTTATTAAAGTAGCTAAAAAAATAACCACAAAACATACCCGACAAAAAAACAAAATATATATATATATCTTCATCGTTTCAATAAAGCTTCGCTATAATAAAGTTAACGAATATATTGGTTCCAATAAATTTTATAGCGATCATTGCGTATGTGCATAGATAATATTGGAGAATACCTTATTTAATTGTAGCATTAGTTGTAGAAGATAGACACTGTATTTCAATGTTTTGTTTATAAAATGTAGGTACCTTTACCGTACCTACATTCAGATATTTAGTAAACATGACATTAATGTCGAAAGAAGACGCAATATGTTTGTTTCAAATAAGGTATCATTATGTACATATTTTTAATATTAGGTCACAATCAGACTGCCTAGCCTTTTCCCAACCATCGGTCGGCTTCCAGTCTAACCAGACGCAGCTGAATACCAGTATTTTACCTATCCACAAGCCAGTTATTATGTAGCCACGAGCCCCTAATAAAAATAATCCCCCCTCTAATATTAGGTATACTCTAGCAATAAAGGTACTGGCCTTGGTCACATAATTTATACCGCGAGGGCTAAATACGCTTCCCAGTTTTCCTTAACATTTTTGGTCTTTATTACTTCCCAAAGGAAAACACACCCACTTGTAGGTATTAGTCAGAGACAATGAGTTGTTGTTCAAAACAATTTTTTATAAGTGCGTACATATGTAATTAGATGCCAGGCAAAAAATTGAAAAAAACAAACTGAAGTAGAAACTTATCGCTACAAAACTATAATAAGCATGACAAAGTATGTTTATGCATGATGCTGTAAAATTTTATGGTCGTTTCAGTCGCGCCATCTATCGACAATGATTGGCTTTGGATACGTTAACAGTAGCGCCACCTATTGCAAATGTGCGAAACTAGAGTAAACTCGTGCAGCGGCCTCTAGGTATAGTATTGCGAATTACAGTGACATTACCGCTTACAAGTATCTCAATGTCTAATATAGCAATGTAGAGATGGCATTAGTTAACCGACGGTTATCATCGATAAACAAACCAGGGGGTCTACTCCGAAGTATTATCGGCCGAATGTTCGGCTGTTTCCTGCTACTAAGTTACTATTTGGTTCGGTCTGTCCCGATCCTACACTCTTTCGAATATTCGCACTTTGCACTTCGTAGTAGACCCCCTGGGGGACTACTACGAAGTGCAAATTGCGAATGATCGGATCGGACCGACACATGGCCGAACCGAATATTATTGAAAAATGCGAAAAAACTTCGGATCGGCTCAGTTGGGTCGGGACCATAGTTAATATTCGAAAGAGTGTAGCAGTGTAAGATCGCGACCGACCGAACCAAATAGTAACTTCGTAGCAGGAAACGGCCGAACATTCGGCCGATACCATTTCGGAGTAGTCCCCCAGGGGGTCTACTACGAAGTGCAAAGTGCGAATAATCGGATCGGACCGACACACGGCCGAACCGAATATTATTGAAAAATACGAAAAAAGTTCGTATCGGCTCAGTTGGGTCGGGACCATAGTCAATATTCGAAAGAGTGTAGGAATGTAAGATCGGGACCGACCGAACCAAATAGTAACTTCGTAGCAGGAAACGGCCGAACATTCGGCCGATACCATTTCGGAGTAGTCCCCCAGGGGGTCTACTACGAAGTGCAAATTGCGAATGTTCGGATCGGACCGACACATAGCCGAACCGAATATTACTGAAAAATGCGAAAAAAGGTTCGGATCGGCTCAGTTGGGTCGGGGCCATAGTCAATATTCGAAAGAGTGTAGGATCGGGACCGACCGAACCAAATAGTAACTTCGTAGCAGGAAACGGCCGAACATTCGGCCGATACCACTTCGGAGTAGACCCCCTGTTCTCTTATCGTCTAGAGTTCTAGACTCTAGCTAGAGAGACTCTGACTGAGGAATTAGGCATTGCACACCCTAAGAGCGGTTTCGCACTACATCCGATCCGAATCCGAATTCAAAATCCGAGTTCAATCCGAATTGGGAATGTTCTAAATTCGGACGGACTTAGTTCGGATGTAGTGCGCAACCCCTCATACAAATAGTACTATGGCTACTTCAGACCGTCATTTCTCGGATTCCGCTCTAAGGGCACATCCCTACACACTGTCCGGCTTACCACATTACGGTCAGCCGGACATCACTAAAATTCCCTCCACACTGTAGGGAATTGTAGGGATGTGGTGGGTGACGGGTTGCCCGCAGTATGATTGCGGTTAAACATGCGGCTAACCGAATTATGGGTGGAAAGGTCTTACGAATAAATAAAGAATAAAAGTTTATTTAGAACAAGTATCAGGACACAAATTTACAATAGGAAACGAAAATAGCTACAAAAGTTAGAACTGTGGCGCAGCTATCAACGCCCAGGTCAAAAATATGGTACATATTATGTTCCAGACTAGTAAATAAAAAAGAGAGATTTTTTTTAAAATAAAGGTACTATCTATTGTTTGTGTGTGTGAGTGAGGGTGTGTGTGTGTATTGCGGGGTATGCGAGTATTGAGCGTGAGTGAGGGGGGTGGTGTTTATGTAATAAGATTGATGTTACAGGAATGTAAGTGTTATGTTACCACAAATTTTTTCAGTTTTCAAGCAATTCTGACAGTTTTTTCCTAACTAAAGTTCTTGTTAAAGGATAAATTTGAATGATTCTATTTATGTTATTGTAGAGTTTAGGGCTAAAGTTGTTAAAGTGGCGTCTTACTAATGCCAATCTGGAGAAAGGTATCTTGAAAATTATGTCGGAACGTAGCTTTTTAGAGAGGTATTGTGGGTCGTACTTCGTGAGGGCGTGCTTCTTGATAACAGTTTGAAGTATAAATAACTGTCTAACAGTGAGGACGTTACAGAGCGAATAAAGTTCCAACGTTGGGAATCTGGCAGGTTTCTTGGCCATTACTTTCAGCACTGCTCTTTGTGCTCTCTCCAAACGCAGAATAGTAGTCTTGTGTGTACCTCCCCATACCGTAATGCAATAACCAAGGACTGACTGTACGAGTGCGTGGTAAACCAATATAAGGCATGGGAAGTCGGCAACCGCCCTGAGCTTTTGAACACGTATATAAGTCTTCTTACACGTACCACCACTTAGTCAACCTGTTTTTTCCACATAAGGCAATTGTCCAATGTGACTCCAAGATATTTAATGTTGTCGGAGCGCTCTATCTGGGCACAGTTACAGGATATGGTGTCCACAGTATGAGAACAAACATGGGTTTTGATCTGAAATGACGTTGGTGGTTGTGTAAGAATTTCCGGTGTGAAGGGGATGAACTTTGTCTTTGCAATATTGAGTGTGAGTAGGTTTGAAATTAACCAATCCATGATCAAACTCAGAGCGGTCTCCGCCTTCTCACGAGTGTCAGGCCAGTCCTTACCATGCGTAATAAGAGCTGTGTCACCCGCGTAAGTAATGATTCTTGTGTTTGGAAGTGATAGCTGGCACAGCTCATTGACATAAATAAGGAAAAGAGTGGGCCCTAAAACGCTACCCTGACGCACACCAAATGACATGTCTTCCGATGTTCTTATAAAAGATTCGACTTTGACAACCTGCTTCCTTCCCATCAGTTCCAGCTTGTCTATCAGCTTAGGGACAGAGACAGTATCGAATGCCTTCGATAAATCTAGGAAGATACCGATTGCTTTTTGTTTATTATTAAGTTGTTCGACTATTGACTTTGTAAGTTCTAAGGTAGCTTCTTCGATAGATTTTCCCGCTCTGAATCCAAACTGATTGTCGGCCTAGATATTAAATTTATTTAGGAACTTTACAAGTCTCGCGTTGATGACTTTTTCAAAGATTTTTGAAAGTGTCGTAAGTACGAATTAGGCCTGTAGTTGGAAACGACGTACCTATGAATATGGGATGAACTATGGCAATTTTAAAGACATCAAAAAAAGTTCCCAGGCATATGCATAAGTTAAATATGTGGACAAGTATTGGAATAATAGCGTTTTTGGTGGCTTGGAATAATAGCGTTTTTGGTGGCTTTAATGACTGGGTGAGATACCGTCATATCCAACAGCACATTTATCTTTAAGGTTTAGTATGATGCTTTCAATTTCAACATCGTCCACATCATGCAAAGCCATATACAGTAATGGTGAGGAGAAATAGTCAGCTGAGCCAGAAAGAGAAGATGGTGGGATTTTAGAAACAAGGTTTCTACCTACAAAGGCAAAGTTAGGAAGGAATATTAAGAGAATGGATTATAAAAGGAATATTGAGAGAATGGAGAGGATCATCGCCACACTTTAACAATTCGGTGGGAGAGGATTAACCCTGTCCAAATGGGATATTTCTTTGATAAGCTTCCAGGTTGCTTTCGTATTGTTTTTGGCCTTCTGGAATTCTGATCTCTCATAGTCACGTTTTATTTTTTTTAGTAAATTATTACAATAATTACGATAACGAAGAAATACAATTTTATGGATATCGTTTTCTGGATGTTTTTTGAATGTTTTATTGAGCTTGTCTCTATGACGGATACATCTCAGAAGGCCAGGTGTGATCCAAGGCTTGATGATACGTTTTCTACTTGATATAATTGAGGTCGTGGTATGCCGTGTAATGGACGAAGATAGGATAGACACAAGGGTATCCAGCAGCAAGGTTAGGATTATTAATTTGGAGTATGTGAGAAAGGTCTGTTTTTTTCAATGTCATTCTTAACTTTTGCTATGTCAATTTATGTGAATAAACGCTTGGGAGCAGTTATTAACATGTCCGGGTTGCAGAAAAGGAGAACCGAAGCATGGTCTGTTAGATCACAGTAAATGACCATGGTAGTGGCAGTATGTCTGGTTTTTAGTATGACATGGTCGAGGCAATTTGCTAGTCTAGTGGGTAGTGCATGTGCGGGTAGCATAGCGTGTGATGCTGCAATATTTAAGTATTCATCTGCATTTGGATCCACGCTAGCTGGGGCAATGTTTATGTTAATATCTCCCACCAGAGTAATAGTATTAAATTTTCCAAGTTGTTGCAATAATATATCTAGACTACTGAAAAACGGAGAGAGGTCTTTAACCGATGGAGAACGGTATAAAGCAATAACTGCAGCTTTGTCCGAGAATTTCATTACCAGGCATTTTGCGTTCCTGAAAGAGGGAGTTTCAAAAGAGCAGTGGAGATCATTTCTGACGTAGGCAACGACTCCATCATTCTGGTTTGAAAACGAAGATGAATAGAAATTATAACCAGTTAGAGAAGGACAGTTTGGGCATTTGCTAAGCCAACATTCGGATAGTATAATAACGTCTAGTGTGTAATTTAGTCTACCTAATAATAACAACAACCTGTCATAGTTACAATTTATGTGTCGGATATTGACTTGTAGGCTTTTAAGGGTGCACTCCGGTTTGCACAGATAGTTACAGCTGGTCTCCGGGGCGCAGATAAAACAGTCGGATACAGAAATTTTCTCAATTTCTGAGTTAATTATGTGTAGGTCATCCATTTTTTATTGGTTTAACAAAGTGTAAAACAATTTTCTTGCGCTGAGTAGGGATAATTCTACCTTGCTCACGAAAAATAGTAATGTAATATGCGATAATATTGAGTATGAGTCAATTAAAAGAAAAATAAAAAGTTAGTTTGAGAAACTTGTGGTTTGAGTAATATAGTGTATAGTGTGTGGGGGTGTGTTTATGTGTGTTTAGTAGTGAAATGGTTCGAGAGGAATTGTACTAATAAGAATAAAAAATAAAAAACATAAAATAAAATAATGCAAACAAAACATAACATGCAGACAAAAGTAGTACAGACGCCAGCACATCAACCTACTACAATCTGTCAAATTTCTTTAACAGATTTTCGACTTTATCGCTAAAGCATTAAGGTTCAAGGTTGATTGGTAAAATTTGACAGTTTCGGGTAGCTTGACCTGCTGGCGTCTGTACATGAGGTGCAATAACCGGAAGAAAATACAATTCGGTGTTTTGGTTATTGAGAATTTGAGGTATAGTCACGCTTTAGGATTTAGAATGGTCGAGAGGTCATTCTCATACCTAACTTCAAAATGTTTGCTTCCCTCTTTCTCTCGCACAAAGATCTTGCCGTGTTTTATCCAGCAGAACTTATAACGTTAATTGTCCGATCCCATATATGCTAGGAAGGTAGTCTATCTTCATTTAATTCGGGCAAAATTTCGCTACTCACTGATATCCTCGTTATTATATTCGTTTCTCATATTCATTTATAGGATGCATCCAGACAGATGGGCCAAAGTCGCCACAAAGTGGGTGCCTGAAGACGGACGTCGTCACCGAGGCAGGCCTAAGAAACGCTGGCGTGACGATTTGGACTCGTTCCTAACCGATTGGACGGAGATAGCACAGCACAAGGTAAGGTGGAAGAATATAAATAGGTAGGCTTTTGCCCAGCAGTGGGACAATATAAGATAAAGGAAAAAAAAACCATTCGTACCTAGTTTATAGCTATTATGCAGGCAACAGTCGCAGGCAAAAGCTTGGCAATTTTTTTTACTGAAAACCGTATCATAAAAGACATGGAACCCAAACTAACTTGAGTAGGAAATGTAAGAATCGTCTTCTATTGATAACTTGCCTCCACCTATAATTCGTACGTGTTTGTCACCTAACTCCTCCTAAACGGCTGGAACGATTTGGATGTTGTGTATTACAATGGGTTCCTGGATGGTTTGAAAACACAAATGGGTCGGGCAGGACGACGTCTGCCGGGTTCGCTAGTATGTATAAAATAAAAAGTACTAACATTTCCGCATATAAAATATTTGGACCACAAATACGAAATTCAAGCATGCAATGTGACTATGAAAAGTGATGAGTGTGAAGTTGATGGATTTGAGAGTTAGAGGGAGACCAAAGAACAGATGGAGGTATTGTGTGAGCGATGATATGAATTAATATGAAAAGTGAAATATGTGACGTGACCAACATGGGAGAAGGAAAGAGGATGTATTGTATTTTTAACCGAATTCAAAAAAGGACGATGTTCTCAATTCAGATGTTTATATATATATACAACGTGCCGCTACAACGGCGACATTAATTTAACACACGGGTAGGGCTAGTGGTCGGTAATCTTAAAAGTTATAACAACACAAAAAAAAACCTAACTTGAAAACTTCCACCCGCGCCGCTCGCCGCAATAGGGCTCTCTCTCTTTCCTTCAATTCGCCTTCTATTTGCACGTTATTTGTTTTAATTACATTGATGCGATGTTATGATCCGTGACCCCGGCAAATGACCCCTGCGCTACAGTTCTTTAAGTCAGGTTGCTCTAAAATGCTATTTTAGAAAACTGATAATAAATAAATAAATATTAATGTTTAATTGAATTAAAATATATTCATACAACTAAGACGCGAAACCGTATACGTGTGTTAAATTAATGTCGCCATTAAAGCGCTACGCTGTATATACATATACATATGTGTACTTTGCCGTCACCAAGTAACGTCTTAGACGTCAATACGTACTTACTCGTAAGATCATGAAAAAACATTTTTAGTACCATTATCATGTTCGGGTATGCCAGAGCTTATAATGACATATTTATAATATTTATTATTTACATTGTTCACACATATAGAACGCACGCGCTGTGCAATTTATATGCACGCTATGCTATACACGCTATGCTATGCTATGCACACTATGCTATGCTATGCACGCTATGCTATGCACGCTATGCTATACACGCTATGCTATGCACGCTATGCTATGCATGCAGTGCTATGCACGCTATGCTATGCACGCTATGCTATGCACGCTATGCTATACACGCTATGCTATGCACGCTATGCTATGCATGCAGTACTATGCACGCTATGCTATGCACGCTATGTTATGCATGCAGTGCTATGCATGCTATGCTATGCACGCTATGCTATGCACGCTATGCTATGCACGCTATGCTATGCATGCAGTGCTATGCACGCTATGCTATGCACGCTATGCTATGCATGCAGTGCTATGCACGCTATGCTATGCACGCTATGCTATGCATGCAGTGCTATGCATGCTATGCTATGCACGCTATGCTATGCACGCTATGCTATACACGCTATGCACACTATGCTATGCTATGCACGCTATGCTATGCATGCAGTGCTATGCACGCTATGCTATACACGCTATGCTATGCTATGCACACGGCATGCAGTGTTATGCACGCTATGCTATGCACGGTATGCTATACACGCTATGCTATGCACGCTATGCTACACGCTATGCTATGCACGCTATGCTATACACGCTATGCTATGCTATGCACACGGCATGCAGTGTTATGCACGCTATGCTATGCACGGTATGCTATGCACGCTATGCTATGCACGCTATGCTATGCACACTATGCTACACGCTATGCTATGCACGGTATGCTATACACGCTATGCTATGCACGCTATGCTACACGCTATGCTATGCACGCTATGCTATGCACGCTATGCTATGCATGCAGTGCTATGCACGCTATGCTATGCACGCTATGCTATGCATGCAGTGCTATGCATGCTATGCTATAAACGCTATGCTATGCACGCTATGCTATGCACGCTATGCTATGCACACTATGCTATACACGCTATGCTATGCACGCTATGCTATGCACGCTATGCTATGCATGCAGTGCTATGCATGCTATGCTATACACGCTATGCTATGCACGCTATGCTATGCACGCTATGCTATGCACGCTATGCTATACACGCTATGCTATGCACGCTATGCTATACACGCTATGCACAATAAGCTACGCTATGCACGCTATGCTACTCGTATGCAGTGCTATGCACGCTATGCTGTGCACGCTATGCTATGCATGCAGTGCTATGCATGCTATGCTATGCACGCTATGCTATGCACGCTATGCTATGCATGCAGTGCTATGCATGCTATGCTATACACGCTATGCTATGCACGCTATGCTATGCACGCTATGCTATGCACGCTATGCTATACACGCTATGCTATGCACGCTATGCTATACACGCTATGCACAATAAGCTACGCTATGCACGCTATGCTACTCGTATGCAGTGCTATGCACGCTATGCTGTGCACGCTATGCTATGCATGCAGTGCTATGCATGCTATGCTATGCACGCTATGCTATGCACGCTATGCTATGCATGCAGTGCTATGCATGCTATGCTATACACGCTATGCTATGCACGCTATGCTATGCACGCTATGCTATGCACGCTATGCTATACACGCTATGCTATGCACGCTATGCTATACACGCTATGCACACTAAGCTATGCTATGCACGCTATGCTACTCGTATGCACGCTATGCTATGCATGCAGTGTTATGCATGCTATGCTATGCACGCTATGCTATGCACGCTATGCTATTCACGCTATGCACACTATGCTATGCTATGCACGCTATGCTATGCACACTATGCTATACACGCTATGCTATGCACGCTATGCTATGCACGCTATGCTATGCATGCAGTGCTATGCATGCTATGCTATACACGCTATGCTATGCACGCTATGCTATGCACGCTATGCTATGCACGCTATGCTATACACGCTATGCTATGCACGCTATGCTATACACGCTATGCACAATAAGCTACGCTATGCACGCTATGCTACTCGTATGCAGTGCTATGCACGCTATGCTGTGCACGCTATGCTATGCATGCAGTGCTATGCATGCTATGCTATGCACGCTATGCTATGCACGCTATGCTATGCATGCAGTGCTATGCATGCTATGCTATACACGCTATGCTATGCACGCTATGCTATGCACGCTATGCTATACACGCTATGCACAATAAGCTACGCTATGCACGCTATGCTACTCGTATGCAGTGCTATGCACGCTATGCTGTGCACGCTATGCTATGCATGCAGTGCTATGCATGCTATGCTATGCACGCTATGCTATGCACGCTATGCTATGCATGCAGTGCTATGCATGCTATGCTATACACGCTATGCTATGCACGCTATGCTATGCACGCTATGCTATACACGCTATGCTATGCACGCTATGCTATACACGCTATGCACACTAAGCTATGCTATGCACGCTATGCTACTCGTATGCACGCTATGCTATGCATGCAGTGTTATGCATGCTATGCTATGCACGCTATGCTATGCACGCTATGCTATTCACGCTATGCACACTATGCTATGCTATGCACGCTATTCTATGCATGCAGTGCTATGCACGCTATGCTATGCATGCTATGCTATGCACGCTATGCTATGCACGCTATGCTATTCACGCTATGCACACTATGCTATGCTATGCACGCTATTCTATGCATGCAGTGCTATGCACGCTATGCTATGCATGCTATGCTATGCACCCTATGCTATGCACGCTATGCTATGCACGCTATGGTATGCATGCAGTGCTATGCATGCTATGCTATGCACGCTATGCTATGCACGCTATGGTATGCATGCTATGCTATGCACGCTATGCTATGCACGCTATGGTATGCATGCAGTGCTATGCATGCTATGCTATGCACGCTATGGTAGGCATGCAATGCTATGCATGCTATGCTATGCACGCTATGATATACACGCTATGCTATGCACGCTATGCTATGCATGCAGTACTATGCACGCTATGCTATGCACGCTATGCTATGCATGCAGTGCTATGCATGCTATGCTATGCACGCTATGCTATGCATGCAGTGCTATGCACGCTATGCTATGCATGCAGTGCTATGCACGCTATGCTATGCATGCAGTGCTATGCACGCTATGCTATGCACGCTATGCTATGCATACAGTGCTATGCATGCTATGCTATGCACGCTATGTTATGCATGCTATGCTATGCACGCTATGCTATGCACGCTATGGTATGCATGCAGTGCTATGCATGCTATGCTATGCACGCTATGCTATGCACGCTATGGTATGCATGCAGTGCTATGCATGCTATGCTATGCACGCTATGCTATGCATGCTATGCTATGCACGCTATGCTATGCATGCAGTGCTATGCACGCTATGCTATGCATGCTATGCTATGCACGCTATGCTATGCATGCAGTGCTATGCACGCTATGCTATGCACGCTATGCTATGCACGCTATGCTATGCACGCTATGCTATGCACGCTATGGTATGCATGCAGTGCTATGCATGCTATGCTATGCACGCTATGGTAGGCATCCAATGCTATGCACGCTATGATATACACGCTATGCTATGCACGCTATGCTATGCATGCAGTACTATGCACGCTATGCTATGCACGCTATGCTATGCATGCAGTGCTATGCATGCTATGCTATGCACGCTATGCTATGCATGCAGTGCTATGCACGCTATGCTATGCATGCAGTGCTATGCACGCTATGCTATGCATGCAGTGCTATGCACGCTATGCTATGCACGCTATGCTATGCATACAGTGCTATGCATGCTATGCTATGCACGCTATGTTATGCATGCTATGCTATGCACGCTATGCTATGCACGCTATGGTATGCATGCAGTGCTATGCATGCTATGCTATGCACGCTATGCTATGCACGCTATGGTATGCATGCAGTGCTATGCACGCTATGCTATGCACGCTATGCTATGCATGCAGTGCTATGCATGCTATGCTATGCACGCTATGCTATGCATGCTATGCTATGCACGCTATGCTATGCATGCAGTGCTATGCACGCTATGCTATGCATGCTATGCTATGCACGCTATGCTATGCACGCTATGCTATGCATGCAGTGCTATGCACGCTATGCTATGCATGCTATGCTATGCACGCTATGCTATGCACGCTATGCTATGCATGCAGTGCTATGCATGCTATGCTATGCACGCTATGCTATGCATGCTATGCTATGCACGCTATGCTATGCATGCAGTGCTATGCACGCTATGCTATGCATGCTATGCTATGCACGCTATGCTATGCACGCTATGCTATGCATGCAGTGCTATGCATGCTATGCTATGCACGCTTTGCTATGCACGCTATGCTATGCATGCTATGCTATGCACGTTATGCTATGCATGCTATGCTATGCACGCTATGCTATGCTATGCATGCAGTGCTATGCATGCTATGCTATGCATGCAGTGTTATGCACGCTATGCTATGCATGCAGTTCTATGCATGCTATGCTATGCACGCTATGCTATGCACGCTATGCTATGCATGCAGTGCTATGCATGCTATGCTATGCAAAATAACATTTTGCGCCGACCCCAAATAAATTGAGTTAAGGGCGTGAGAATGATGATGATGATGTGTTACTGCTAAATCATTTTTAATCGAGATAAAATAAAAATACCAATAACAATGTAAAAGCTACTAAGAAAATAATTTCTCATTTTAATGTATCTAAAGTCATGTATTTACATGATAAAGTTGGTGTTGTACGAGGGCGGAGTGATAAGTCTGGTAAAAATCTATTTTGGAATAAAATGATCACACATTGCATGGAACCTTATTCACAACTCTTTTGAAGGACTAAATTAAGATTTTCAGCCACGCCGCCAGTACTACCAGTTAGTTTTTTTTTTGACAGCCATTAAAGAAAAACAACTGAACACGTTTTTGCAAAGACGGAGAAAAGTGAATTTCGTGTCGTGATTAAACATTATTTTTTGCGCAAAAAAACCATAACGGAAACGAAACAAAAACTTGATAAATATTATGGGGACTCTGCTCTGTTGATTAAAATGATTCATAAGTGGTTCAACGATTTTCGGTGTGTCACTACTCCAGAGATGATCGCTAAAATCCACGATATAGCGTTGAACAACCGAAGAGTAAAAGTGAGGGAGATAGTCGAGATAGTAGGCATCTCAGACGAACGTGTTCGCAATATCTTACACCAACATTTAGTTAAGAAGCGATCCACGCGATTGGTGCCGCGTTTACTGACTGTTGATCAAAACGCATGCGTGTGACCACTTCGGAGGCAGGTTTGGCGTTGTTTCAACGGGATAAAATCGAATTTTTACGTCGTTTTATAACAGTAAACGAAACATGGATCCACCACCATACCCCAGAAACCAAGCAACAATCGAAACAGTGGATTGCTACCGGCGAACCAGCTCCAAAGAAGGCCAAAGCAGTTTTTTCGGCCAATAAAGTGATGGGTACAGTTTTTTGGGATGCACGTGGGGTAATTCATATTGACTACCTAGAGAAGAGGTAAAACGATTAATGGCGCATATTATGCCAATTTATTGAACCAATTTGGCAAAATTTTACGTGAAAAATGACCGCATTTGGCTAAGAAGAAGATCCTCTTACACCAAGACACACCTGCGCGATTGCCATGGCCAAACTTCATGAGTTGCGCTATGAGTTGCTTTCTCACCCAACGTATTCGCCAGATTTAGCCCCTTGCGACTATTTTTTGTTGCCGAATTAAAAAAAATGGCTTGGTGAGAAAATATTTGGCTCCAACGAAGACATCATGCACGAAACCAATGCCTATTTCGAAGGGTTACCTAAGTCGTACTTTATGGAAGGGATCGAAATGCTAGAGAAACGCTGGATGAAGTGCATTGAGTTACAAGATAACTACGTTGAAAAATAAATGTTAATAATTAAATAAAATTGACTCCATGTTTAATTTTTACCAGACTTATCACTCCGCCCTCGTATATTGTTAGATCGCAACCATATCAATCAAAAGTCATTTATTCAAATTAGGTTGAGAATCAACACTTTTCGAACGTTAAAATTACAAAAGACAGTCCCACAAAACCGCCCGCCCTTCAACCACTTCATAATACAAAATTCACTAGGTATTTTTCTTACTGCCAACTAGCAATAATTAAATAATACCGATATTGTACTAACTAATATCTAAAACGAATGTATAAAGATCATGCAACCACTAACGCCATCTGTTGATTGTGAAAATAAGTCTTATTTTTATTATTATTTCACAAAATCATTAGAATTCTTTCTAAACGTCATGAACACCATGTCTTAGAAGTTTTAATGTACCGTCTTTTATATCTTCGTCAGTTAAGCTAAGCGTGGGAAGTCATACATGGAGAGTAGTTAAATTAATTGAACTCTTCGTGTGATGGCGCAGAGTTCTCGTATCATTCGACGGCCTTGCTCCTTACGCTGATATATGACGTTATAAAACATATTTTGAGATTAAGATCAATGAGGTTAACTGCGTGAGCACCAAATTAAGGAGTAATAATAGGTTTTTAATAACATAGATTTGTGTGACACCTTACTGCTCAATATTATTTAATCTTGCTTTGATTTTAAAACATAATTACATTTTTAGAATATCTATCTATGTAATTCCTTATAGAATGCTGCGTAAGAAAGATAAATCCAGAATATTTAAAATTTTATGAACTTGCATCGAAAATTCGAAATCGATACTTGCAAAATTATGAATTTTCTAAGTTAAAAAATAAACCCACCTAATGAATCTGTTTGATAAATGATTTGAACCTAGCTACATACTTGTATTTACACACAGATACGTTTAGTTTTTATGTTTGAGGACATCGAATAATAGGTGTAACAAGTGCGTTTGCCGACAGGTAGGGGCTACAGTTTAACTGGCCGTAGCGTCCAAACGAACCGTCCTCGTCCTCGCAGCGCGTGCGCTGGCGAGCGGATGCGCGCGACTCAGTCCATGAGTAGCTTTAGCTGCGTACGCGCACCAAATACTCCCTTGCCGCGCTTTTCGAATTCGGAGGAGTATGCCGACTCGCCGCGTAGTCAATATCGCGCAACAACTTTTTGTTATAGTTTAGCTATAAACTAAATTTACGATCTCGTGTATCAGACGGACTTGTATTGATATAAAGGATTATATGATAAATACAGTGATTATAAGGAATAATGATACATTGCGGAAAAAATGTGTGACTCGTGTGAAGGTGCACAAGAGTGAATTCAGCGACGGTGGCGGTGGTCGGTGGGCACAATGAGTGCGCCGCTGAATTGGCACAAATGGCTAGTGTTGTCGCTGCTCGGATTGGCTTTGTCCGCTCGGACAATTGGCTGCGATTACAGTTCCATCACCGAGAAATTTGGAGCGGAAGCCGTGGCTCGATGCAATGAAAAATGCCCGTTCCAGGTTCGCTTATCTAAATCAATATTTTTTTGCCAATCCACATACAATCTTTGACAACAATTTTACTTTTAATTTTATTTAGAAGAATAGTCCGCGTTACTGACAGTAATAATTGCAAAGTTTGTTTACGGAGATGACACAAATACATACACAACGTTCCGCTTTGTGCGTTCATTGATAAAGTTTGCAACTAACAGTTTATTGGTCGAGGATAAAACGATGATCTTAGTTTATTATGTAGTTTATTTGCGGCGACTGTCATGCAGGTTCAACGCACATCTAAGTAATTGTCGACAATTAGCGATCCACTATAATCAACGCAAACGCGCTAAATATAGATCAGCGTTCCCAAACGTCAAGCGAGTCAGTTGTGGGCGGATAAGTCCCTCGCATATTTTAACAATTGATGAAATAAAGTCTTCGCTGAGTATTTTGCAGCAAACGAAGACATCCATAAATGCCAAAATTATCATCCTATTATCTATCAATCGGAGAAGAGTAGACAAATGATTTTGGCGGATCCACATATAAATGCATTCACAAGTATACGAATGCAAAATAAAACTGTAGGCGATAGATGAAAGTTATTTAGAGCAGATTCATATAGGTATAAAACTGCACTATGAAAGATTGATACCTCATAATGTCGGTAACTAATGTGGGAAAAAAAAAACCAAAACGTGGAAACCGCGGATGGATCACATTTCGGGGTGAAGCCTTTGAGGTGCCACTCGGCGAAGTCCGGTCACACGCTTGCAAAAAACCCACCAAAACCTTATTAAAAAAAGTGATGGTGTACAGTAAAAAATATTGTTTTGCAGGAGTTCCGTTCAATGGAAGTATATGAAAAGCAGATAATTAGAGCTACTTTGGCTCCAGGATGAGCATTAGGGAGACTGGACAAGAGGCGGGTATTTAGAAAGTTAATAAGAAAAACCATTCAGGGATAACCGGTGTGGTTATACAAGATTCTGAGCATAGACCGTACAACATTATTCACAACCGAATGTGTAAGATTTTCCACCAATTTAGGGAACATTTTATATTTAGAGGAAAAAAATGTATATCAAATAATATCGATGAATGACTTTATGCGGATGTTGGCAGAGATAAATAAAACTAGGTAGACAGCATAAATTACTAGAAAACAGACGGTTTACCGTATATTCTATACCCAACCGTTGATCACAACGCAAACCAAAGGCATATTAGGCAAATGCGACCTTGGGATTAGGTACCTATAGTTCAATATTTTTTTTAAACCGAATCTGAAATGTTTGACAGTAGACTCTAGTCTTATAATTATAAATCAAGGACCATGAATTTATGGTTTAGGGCTTATGTAAATTTCAACATACTTATAAATAATTTTCTGATCAGCAGTTAATAATAATAAGCACATAATTTTCAGCAGTGGTGGCCCAGTCGTAACGGCCGCGACTTACAAGTTGTAGGTTGTAGGTTCGAACCCTGTCAGGAGCTTTACTTTGTGTAAATTATTTCATCACCACTGCTCTCAAAACGGTGAAGGAAAACATCGTGAGGAAACCGGCATGTCCTAGAACCAAAAATTGGAAGACATGTGACATCTACCAACCCGCACTGGGCCCGCGTGGTGCATTACGACCCACTCCCTCGTACCGAGGGGAGGCCTGTGTCCCAGCAGTGGGAATATTATAGACTGATTATGATGATGGCATACAAGATCACGTTCGAATCTCTGAGATACCTAATGCATAGCATAATCAACCTATAATGTTCTGTTCCCACTGCTGGGACACAGGCCTTCTCTCAGCCAAGAAACTGGAAAAAAGGTGACTTCCGAGATGTCGACTAATAGAGAAGTATGAAAGAAAAAGACATGTTGTGCCGATACCAAATAAAGTGGGATAAGGGCAAGACATGACTAAAAACAAATCAATCACACCTAAATTGCAGGCACAGGTAGACCTAATGATTATCACGCTCCGTTGCGCTCACGCCGACCGTGTCGCAACGGAAGTTATCAGGACTGTGACTTCGTTGAACATCCCGTGATGTATTATATAAAAAAAACCGTTTTTATAGGAATCCTAAGTACTTACTTTATATAATATATATTTTTTGTTTTCGCAGAACCGAACTGGGGATGGCCACTTCGACGTAAGTTGTGGGTCCGATTGCAGCGTTCAACAGGTAAGTCATACTTATACGGGAATTAATGACTGGAATTATTTCACATTTAATCAAAATACCTATTTACATGTAGATAAAGCGGTTGCATTCGCTTTGTATTTGGGATAAATTGAACTCGGAGCACAACTGCACAACACAACGCTTGAAGTCGCATTAATTTGGCAATATAGCACGTGGAAAATTAAGATACCTCTACCTCATGTTTTTTAATAGAAAATGGAGGCCGCGTAGCATTTTTCTGCACTTGCCTTTTTGCCCTGCATACAGCCTACTAGCTATCACATACCTAATATGACATGTAGTAGTTCAGATACCTACTTCGTTCTTACAAATCCAGCATATTTGTGCATCATCTATTTAAAAGCACTACTATTGTTTAGAATCAAGTTCTTCTAACTGAACAGTCAGCTCTGCTTCTGGGCAGTTTCTTGCGCCATTTCTTCTTCCCAGCTACAGCACTAAGAAGTGTGATGAATTACATAAGATCTCATGATACTCATTCATGAGATCTTATGTAATTTTGACGTTCCAAAAGTGCTGATTCTCAGCTTATTTTGAATTAATGAATTGAGATTTAGATTGGGAGACTTTTTTTTTCGGAATGTGGTTCTAATATAGATACACGTCTGCCGTGTGTGTTTGTTTAAAATGGACGTTATGCCTCGCCTTGTTTTACCTAATCTGTTCCTTAATTAGTCTTAGAGCTGATTTTTCAATCATCTGATAACTTTATTCGAGGAATAATTTTGAAATTTTGACATACTAAAACTGTTAAACGTCAATTTTATTCCTCGAATAAAAGTTATCTGGCGGTGGAAAAATCAGCCCTTAGTTTTTATTCGTGTCTAGGCGATTGTCATCCTTGTGCTCCATTTCTGTCCTAATCCTTATCACCTGGACGTCTTTTTCCCCACACATCTTTACCAACCATCATCTCAGTGGGCACTTTGTTCACAATCACATCATATCAGCAATCGTGATGCGGGGGTTTCGTTATCACGAGTAATTATGTAATTTTTTCACCCTGTTTGTTTACCACCCACATATTTAATTATTTGACGTTATGTATAACGCGTCAAAACTGATCGCCCATAACAACGCAGGCAATCGTAAAATTCACTGGTCCGATAAGTTTGTTTATAGTATATTTATGTACTCCCAGTATTGGGTAACCCATTTTTACGGCCCCGTAACGGAAATTGTAATATAGGCACTGTCTAAAATTATGTTTGTCATATTTATTCTTTAAATTTTTCAGAGGATCTTTTGGGTTAGCATGTCTACAGACAAAATATTAAAATAATTTACAAAAAGTTTATAATTACTCTGCGATAATAAATCTCAGAGTTTCACCTATAACCCTTATTGAGATATAAGGTATTTAATGAATACTGGTTTCAAAACATATGATAAGTTCGACATTAAGATAATGAATATTTACAAGCTGACACTTTGGGCACACTGTTAGTTATATTCGGTTGTAGTGTTCGAATGGCGTGTCGCAACACTTACAACGAAAACTGACAGGAGTATACGTTTACAAAAGAGCATTTGTTAACTAAATCACATTGAAGCTAGCTAGACCGTGTACATGAACAAAAGGAGCTCGTGAGCACTATCCTAGTTCTTTTGTTGCAAAATAACTTAATTTAAATTATTCACTGTAGTAGAGACACAGTTAGGTAGGTAAATGCAATGTACACCATTATGTAGCTATTAGGTAGGTACTGTACTGAAACTAAATCAAGGATGATATTCAAAATGTTTATGAACTACAGACCAGAAGGCCAATTCGTTCGTACTTAAAAAACGTTCAAATTCAAGTCGCAATATCATCTTAGCGACAATAAAAGTCAAAAACTTGTCAATAATTTATATTACAGGAAAATTTATTATTTTTTTGACAGATTGAGACAGAGATAAAAATGCGAACGTTCTTAAAAATATGGAAATTGCCCCTCTGATAATACAGCGTGTTTATTCAAAGAATTTTCATATTTTTTGGCCATTTATTGATGCTTTAGGTTTAAATTCATTTAACTTACTTTTTGAGTACAAACTATAGTTTTGTTACACTTATCCATCATATAGTGTAACAAAACTGACATAAAACGGCGCATTCGTTCAGTCCTGACAGTTACTACTGGTTTATGTCAAAATTATCAGTTATGTCCAATTTACGCCCCTGCGCAGCGCAAAAAAACTCAAGTAGCGGCGGCGGGTAGGACGGACGCACCCCTCGCGCGGCCAACGAAGTCAATTGACTTGCTTCCATTTTATTATTATTTGTTACCATTACAATAACAATACTGCAGTAATGTGAAACATAAATTGACAATTATTTTATTTTTACGACTCTATTATTTTCTTTGCTTACTGATATGCACAGATTACTTTAAAAGTTTCTACGTCTGATTAGCGTTCCCTTATCGTTTAATTTAGAGACATAACAACGTTTAAGGAAATTTTAAGTTCAGTCTGATTAGTTGTTCCTGTTTACGGGACTGTTTTACACCTCCGGTGGTAAAAGAATGCATGGGAATGTATTTATCTGAACATCGCTTCAACGTTGCATGAACTGCGATGCTTTGCTCAATATCTTTCGTCAAGTCGCGAGGTGTGCCAGAGAGAAAGCATCGAATGCACCGCCCATCCTTTTGCTTACTGCTAAACAAACTCAGTTCTATCGCTTGTTCCCTTCCAGGACAACTTGTTTATTTTATTAATGTAGTTCCTGGGAATCGTGCCTTCAACAAATTGTTCACTGGGATAACATTTTGTACCTGTCTAATTGCAAGTTCAATTTACATATACCAATTACCTTTTTCTCTACTATGGGGAGTATGTTTATAATTTATGTCCGAGTCTTAAGGAGTTCTTGGATCGCCTAGTATTAGCCATATATTGTATTGGGTTTTACCTGTTTTTGACGGGATTTCCTTTTTATAATGGGCATGGAGCGGGCACAAACCATAGACGATCAGCTTAGGTTAAGCTATCCTAAGAAACAAATATATTATAGATTTCAGGCAGTGTTATAGAACCTAGAGGTTAAGCTCAATGCCTAAGTTAAAAGAGTTCGTGAAATTAATGTAGAAAGCAAGATTAGTCTGAACCATTTCGGTTAACTACTTTCTGTACCGCGTTGGTCTATCAGCTAGCTATAATTCAAGAGAAGTCAGTTTCGTTTTGATGAATGTAAATGTTCATCCTGCAAGGGATGTAGTTATGGAGTGATAGGTGGTCAGTGGCATGGTGCGGCTGGCGAGCTGCGCCTGCGCAAGGGTCGCGTGAGACTCGACGCCGGATGGACGCAGGAAGGAAGCTTCTAGTTGCCAGCTTGCTCCCCTCGGATCTATTTTAGAGTTCATTCGTTTGATTCTATCATTTACAGAACACGCTTTTTAATATAGCCGACTTAGAATTGCTGTATCCCGTTCTGGAAACCTGTCGTTAAAGAATATTTTCCGGACTAAGTAATTCCATTGGATGCGTTCACCAAAAAAAACCTTACCCAGCCTAATTTATTAGGAGCCAATATCTTTTTGTACGATTTAAAATATATTTAGGTGAGCGTTTAAATAGTAGCCGTTACTATTATATAATTATTGATTAATGAATGCAAAATATTTAAGAGTAACGGTAGAGTTTCTTGCCGATACAAAAACTACTTTTTGGAAGAGGCGACTAGAATAAATTATATATTTTATTGTAATGTTTTGACGTTTAAAAAGTGCATTTTATTTGCAACTAGCTTCTGCCCGCGGCTTCGCCCGCGTGGATGTCGGAAATTATCCCACGGGAACATGCTACCAAAACAAAAAGTAGCCTATACAGCCTATTAAGGCATTAAGTCAGCCTTTGTACCTTTTTTGTATGCAAAAAGTTTAAATAATTAAATCTATGTTACTCCATAACATCAGCTATCTGCCAGTGAAAGTCCGGCAGAACCGGTCCAGCCGTTTCGAAGATTAGCCGATCAAACAGACAAACAAAAATTTAAAAAAAATGTTTTTTATATAAGTACTTAGCGTGTATATTTTCATTTTCATACGCATTTAGTTAAATCTGTTATTTTTTAAGACCCACTTCACTCTTCAAAAGGTAGTTGTTTTTGAAAATAATGATTAAGATCTCATAATTCTCATAAATCTTAATCATTATTTACGTCTACGTCTTATAAAAGTAAACCTAAGTACCTACCTAATTAAAAAAAAATAACCTCAATAACAGAAAATAACATACCTACCTACCTAAATAAACCTATTTCTGATGATAACTAATCTAAACTCAATAAATAAGCAAAATCCCTAAAAACTAAGATATTAGTTTTTAGGGATTAGATTTTAGTTTTTAGATTTTGCGATATTGTATCTTAAGATAAAATATTATAGTATCTTAGCCGTGTGCAGCGCCCCTAAGTGAACTCCACTGCGGGTGACGTAACCTACGACAAACTGATTATTTGCGGTTGTTACAGTAATCGGATCTAGGGATCGAACCGCAAAATTAAGTTTGTTTTTTATTGTATATACTTTTCCGGGATAAAAAGTACCCAGTGTGGTGCCCAGGATATTAAAGAATAATTATACCAAGTTTCATCGTAATCGAACCGGTAGTTTTTGCGTGATGCCTGAACAAACAGACAGACAGACAGACAGACAGACAGACAAATTTTTTTTTAATCACATTTTTGGATTCTGTGTCGGTCTAGTAACACCCCCTGCCATTTTTTTTTTAACCTACAGAATTTTCACTTCTACAGATTTATTATAAGTAGGTATAGATAAATGCTTTGATTTTATTTAGGTCCATAATTTGCCTCACCTGGCGTTCTGAGGTGCAATTCTCTTAATTTTAAGAACGTTCACATTGATTGTCGCTGAGATGAGATTGCGACTAGATTTTGAACGTTATTAATTACGCGAATTTGAACTTCAGGTTATAGATGGATAATTTATGACTGAACCAGAGCTCTGTGATTATCTATAAAGTACTTTACGCTGTCTACGGTTATATCATCTTTCGGATATTTATAATGTATGAGACGGACATGCATATTATCTAAACAGTACACGTGTTGCGAACGTTAGGGCCCTCGCCCACGGGCGACTTTTTGTAGCGATGCAGTCGCGATGCTCTCGCGCGTAGCATCGATACAGACGCGAAGCAGTCGCTAGCTGTGTGCCCGCGCCCACGGGACCAGATTCAGTCGCGATGCAAACGCGATTTGGATCAGTACGGTTGCAAGATGGACTCCGTTGAGGCAACATTAGTCACGTTGTCTTTGGTGCTGCTTTTACGTAAGCAGCCGAAGCGTAGGCAACGGAAGCAGCGTCAATATTGGATGCATCCATTTAATACCCAGAGATTACTTTGTGGACATCATGTAACAACATTCAAACAACTCAAAAATTATGATCTTAAATTCAAAAGTTGTTATAGAATGTCATATTCGGTCGCGCGTTTGTATCGATACAATCGCGATGCAGTAGCGCGTTGCAAATGCGACTAACACGCGTTAGAAGTGATGCTGTCGCGCGTTTGCTAAACGCGCGACTGCATCGCTACAAAAAGTCGCCGTGGGCGAGGGCCCTTAGAATTAACGACTAAATTATCTAAGAGCTTATCTCCTCTTTCGGAGAAAACAGTTAAATGTCACAAAACGTGGCGCTACAGATAGGACTGCTTATGTAAATGATCTAAACATAGCTGGAATATTTTATTTTAGTATCTGTAAATTTTACTGGTCCCAAGAAAAGTGAAACAGTGATAGACACCGAAAATCTGTCTACTTGTGTAATTCTTTATTAGGTTCACATACCTGCCATAATTTTAAAACGATCCTCTCACGAGTCTAGTAGTGTATATCTCGCTATAGCTTATCTTCGAGAGTCTTGACTGGATGGGTCTCTTCTGGCTAACAAGAATACGCCATCGTCGACCGTTTATTATTTCAGACGCCATGCTAAAAAAAACCTTGTTTGTAATGTCGAAATAACGGCTTCTTACTAAATGCATATGAACGTATATACGGTACTTATAACAAAAAAAAACAATATTTCATTTTTTTGTCTTTCTTTCTGTTTGCTCCAGTTAATCTCCGAAACGGCTGGACCGATTTTGACGGGACTTTCATTGGTAGATAGCTGATGTTATAAGGTGTAACGTAGGCTTACTTTTATTTTAGAAAAAGAACGAGGGTTCCACGCAAAAAAAAAAAAAACGTTTTCCTACATGCACGCGAACGAAGTTGTTGTCACAGCTAGTTATTCATAAAAAAATAGTGACTGAAGGTACTTCAAGAGAAGTGGACCATAAAGTGACCAATGCATGGATATTGAACTCATGTAAGGGAATTCAATCCCCCCTGCGCGCTTCGTTGCGTTACGTTCGGAAATGAACAATCATCTATCGGAAGTAAAGGTAAGTACCTGCGATTAGTTCATAATTTATGTGTGAAATTGGACTGAATCGCTCTGCTGGAATCTGTTATTGTACAGAGTTGCCAGTTGACAAAAGGATTTGGTATATGTAAGTTCTATACCTAAAAAAAAAAATATTTATTTCAGACATAACTCTAGTCCATACGTTTAATAGTTTTAACTCATACATTTAAATTACTTACTTATAAACTATTTAAAATTCTAAACAGATAAAAACCCAAAATAAAATTGTGATTAATTAAGTTAAAATATTGGTCAACACATTAAAAAAATTAATAATAATTAAAATTGTCAAAAAATTATAAAAATGTCAGAATAATTTAAAAATAAAATGTCAAAGGTCCTTCTTGAAGAAGGAAGACGATAAGGTGATATTTTTTATTCCAATTTGGAACCGCAACTGTAACAACAAATAGGACTGGAAATAGACCAAATATGCCATCGCTACATAAGGTAGTGACGTCAGTATTTAATTTCTCTCAAACGTATACATACGAGTATCTTACTCGCTTTACGCAGATATATCGAAGATATCGACTTATCTTAGCAACAGTAGCGTATTACTTTTCCTTTTGACGTAAACTCGTACCGACGTCAAACGCACTAGGTCTAGTCAATATCATGATCTTGCATAACTTAAATAAAGGTCGTTAAAGATCATGATCGAGAAATGTCTAGTGATCTACGTAAGGAGACTTCGCGCTGACATTAAACATGATGTCTGCGCACATTGCTCGGTAATTTGTACGATTTAAAATGTATTTAGGCGAGCGTTTAACGCAGGGGGCAAAGATTTCAGAATTATGTACTGAATTCCTGCCGCTCTGTATATTCTAAAATTTAGAATATACAGGGAATATATAAATTATTGCCCCCTGCGTTGAAATTTTTCGGCGGTTAAGTATTAAACATAAAATTGCCGCTCCATACATTTTGACCGCGTAGCTATTGCACTTTTCCATAGTAAAGTGCAATTGCTGCTGTTTGCTGTTGTTTGTGTTGCTGTTTCATAAAACAGCAGATTTTTTTTTATAACCGACGAAAATATTCTACGCTAGGTGGTTTAGAATCATGTGCTGGATTCACGGTGACAGTTTGCACTTCAATGTCCCTGCCACCCTTTATACTGTTTGCTCGATGAGGCTTAAAACTTTACCTAGTTTAAATCTTATGACTAATAATTTTCTTAATGTTGATGAAGATGTTTATTCTTAAAGTTACGAAAAGTTATATCTAGCTACCGTATCTACTAATTCTGATAGTAAAATTGGTAGCGGAACGTGTAAACAAAATGTGAACGCATTCGACGTCAGGTGCATTCATGAATATTCTGAATAATTAATAATATAATTGTGAGAAAATGTGGGATTTTATGGCATTTTAACTTTAATTTAGTCATGGGGGAAAGGAACTTGAAAGTCAACCCAAATAGTTTTGTTAGTTGGCGCCAGCAGCGCGCAGTTCAACTGCATGAATAAATATTGTAATTAATTTAAATCAGGTGCATTTGCACTTTGGCTTGGCTTACAAGCTGACTAAACAAAGCAAATCAATTTTACCACCGTCAAAATTCATATTCAAATCTATGTATATTGCATAGACGTCGTCATCGTCATCGTCCATTGCAGCTAGTGTTAATCTACGAGTGGTGTTGTCTCCTAAATATTGCAGCAAATATACTCATAAACTCAAAGTAAATAACACAAATCTTCATCAACTTTCACATGAGAACGTTCTTGTAACGCGTACGAAGAACTCTTATCGTGTAAGTAACAATTAAGGGATCAATTGTAATAAGTGCAATATGAAGTCGAGTCGGCCCTTCAATTAGCTAATAAACGCTGATTATGTTTGTTTGTTACTGGTTTTATTCCTATACGAAATCATATGAAGCTATATTTAAGAAGCAAATGACCCTTCAGTTAAAGCCACATATAAACGCCCACACAAACTCGGGCTGTTAAAATAAATTGTTAAAGAATGCTCCTAATTTACTGTAACAAAGACCTTGCAACTTCTAAGGCACCAGGGTGCTAATTTTAGCAACGTTAATTGTTGTTCCTAATTTAATAGTTACTATTTCGCTATTCAACCTGCGCAGTGGCAGAGCTAATCTGGCTGGAGTGTCTAGCGTTAATTGAAAGCCAGACGGCTTAATTCCTAACACACAGCTTGCAAACAAATATCTCTTTGAACCATCGCAAACGCATATTTCATACTTAAATGCACAATGTGTGGCCAACCTCAAGGGATATTAAGGGACTCCAAGGTAAGTAAAATGAAATAAACATCATTGGGTTACCGATCTTCTTTTGAAGATTTTATTTTAACGCTCATCCGCTCACCTAAAAGGATCTACGAGTAAAACCGCAACGTAAGTGGTAACTTCACCACTTCGATAACCAAATCTGGTAGATATTTATATAATCCTTGAACTGAATATTTCTTTTTATCTTACTTTTATGAGAGAATTTCTATCAAAGTCTAATTTATTCTAAAAAGCATTGAACAATAACATAGCACATATATTCAAATACCAACCACAATGCATACGATAAATCAAGAAGAGACGCTCAGTTATGATAAAGAACTGCACTCGCTTCGTCGTCGCCCGCTAATTCTTATTTCCTCATTAGGTGGACCGTTCCCCGCTTGCGAGTTGCGCTTGCGCCCATTCAACAAGTATCCTCACCTCCCCTCTGCGCCATTATCCCCCGACTGCCCCTTCAACACTCCACGATACCAATCTGTTGAGCGAAATTACCTAGAGTGCACTCAGCTTCTGCTAAGTGTTTTGATTTATTGTCCTTTTATTGGACACTCGTCCGTTGGTCACGAATAAAACAAATAGAGATGTGCTCATCATCATAATAAATTAGACGATCATATTGATGCTGTTGACAATAATCGAGAAACGACATGAAACAATAAAAAAGAAAAGTTAAAAATAATTGATACGAATATTTTAGTGATCATATTTACTGTTTTTTTTTACATGTATGATACTTGATGTCTTAATTTTAATCAATAGCTGTTCTATTGATGATTTGTCGAAGTTCTACTACACCTAGAGTTCAAGATCAATCTAACACCAAGCATTATAAGTTTAAAAATAAAATGTTATGTATTTATTAATATATAAATATGTAGAACAATTTTTTCTTCGGGTTATACATCTAGCCGTTGTAAATTCGACTGATAAAGGCTAGCAATAGGGAGGTAGATTGAGAGGAGTGCTCTCGAGGCTAGAACGTGGCAGAGGCGGCGGGAAGCATGCCGGTGGGCCCCAATTTGCCTCAGCATTATCCAATTGTCAGAATAAAATGGTTGGCGTGGGCCAGCGCGTGACCTGCTCTCGAATTTTGAGTCCCTATAACATAGGTTCAATAAAAATGGTCTAATCTGCAAAATAAAAATTCCTAATTATTTTGCCACTAACTAATAATAAAGTTGTGATTCAGTAGGTAAAGACACAAATAATACACAGACATATAACATTTTCGAGGAAAATGTGACATTAATCTTGAAACTAGCGTTTGGAATTTACAAAATGGTTAGAAGCGACTTTGAAAGTAAAAAATAGGAAACGAAAAGATATTTTCAAGTAACTAGGCGCTTCTGATTTTATTTGAATTGTTCTTTAAACTGTAAAGATCTTCTTCTTAGCGTGCCGATGGTAATCTAAATTCTGTCAGCCTAGAACTCAGCTAGGAGTGTTGCACCAGTGGTTTATTAGTTCCTGTAACGTGCAGGCACGCAGAACATGGTGTTTGTCTATAGAATGAAAGCAGCTTTTAACCTACAGTCGTTTTAAGAAAAAAAATATGGTCATGTTTATGCCATAGTTATGTCTGATGGCGTCGATCAGCTATATAATGCTTCTGCTCGCGGCTTAGCCCGCGTGGAAGTCGGAAATTATCCCACTGGAACGTACTGCCGGGATAAAAAGTATAGTTAACCAGGTTTTAAACTGTGTGTGTGCCAAATTTCATCCAAAACCGTTCAGCCGTTTTTGTGTGATTGAGTTACAAACATATAAACTTTCATATCTATAATAATTGTAGGAATATTTCATGCGTTACAGCGGCCCTATTAGAGCCAACTATGTCACTCTCACGCAGGAATAGCTGCCAGACATGGCTTGATCACCCTTTTTGAACTTCCAGAATTCGTTAATCAGATTCTGGAAAATTGTATTTAAGCAAGCAGCTCAAAGCGACAGATGACATTTATTATGTAATACTCTGCTGTAGACATAGATAAGCCAGTGCACTTACGCACCATTGATGCATGATAAACAGGCGCGACAGTTGCACATCGTGACGCTCAGGCTTAACCTTAAAGGTTGCCACCATGTCCTACAATATGTCTCCTGAATGCCTACAAAGTGATTACAGTTTCTCATGCCATTGACAGCCGACCAGCTCGTGTGTTGCTTATAAACAATTTGTGAAATAAATGTGGGATACGCTATCTGAAAGTTTATCTCAGGTCAGTAACGTACGGAATTAGAAAAACAGCTTCCACGCAAGTTAGTATCCACTGGCGCCTATTTACAAAAGAGATAACTAGGCATTAATTAATTTAAACAAAATTGCACTTGTTTTCATTTTCACACATAGTATCGCAGCCGTTACACATAATCTACGAGGGCCACAGGCCAGATTTGTTGATATGTGAATATTTTTACCTATAGTAGAATAAAATTATTGTTAGGTACATTGGCAAGTGATAAAAACCATTGCAAAGGCTCAGCGCATTCTCAATATCGTAACTTGAGTAAAGAAAAATACAAAGTGAATAGCACGCCATATTTTACGACAGATACAGACATTTTACAGATTTTACGACAGAGACAGACATTTTACAGATTTTACGACAGATACAGACATTTTACAGATTTTACGACAGATACAGACATTTTACAGATTTTACGACATATATTATTTATTCGTGGAATAAAATTGACGTCTGACAGATTTCGTATGGAGGAACTCAAAAATTCAAAATTATTCCTCGGATAAAAGTATCTGGCGTTGGAAAAATCAGCCCTAAGTTGTTGTATTTTGAAAGAGCATCGTAACCTTTTACTTTAAACCGTGTGGTCACATAACTTTCAAGGTTGGTCTTGGATCTTACTACAGATTTCAGCAGTGTACTTTTTCGGTTACGACTATTGACTACCATTCATTTGTATTACCCAGAAACCTAATTTGTGCATTTTAGATGAGATCACACATGAAACCAACAACATCACAATAAAGAGCTAATAGTTACATTATAGTTTAGGTGTACAGTTACGCTCGTCTCGCCGCGCCCACCTGATCAATCTATCTCGTTTAAAACTTGCCTATTTAGGTTATACTGCACAAACAAAGACATGTCACATAAGTAAGAGAACTTTGCTATGAAGCAATTAACAAGTAAATTATCCGTGAGTGCTTTCACAGCGCCCTACGTCCGGCGTGCGCTTGCGCTCCCAATTGGACTTCCGAGCGCGTTTCCGAAATCGCTCCAACAATGAACTGACGCGACGATTTTAATGACTGTAAAGGGAGTAGTTATTGTTTTGTTATTATTATGGCACGAGACAGGAAACTGGGTAATTAGGCGTTAATTTGCTTCGTTACTTTATTAGTTTTATTTAACTTTCTAGTGTGCGCAAGCAATTGGTGGCTTCGGTTATGTATTTTTAATTAATGCAAGCTCAAGATAACTCCAGCACTTTTCCATAACATGGTGTCTGCGTGATAACATACTTATAACAGTACCTACTGAGCATGTGCCTACAAACAGTTCTTAGTACCGTGACATGTCCTTGTCGGCGTAAACAAGCACTTTATGCTCGTAACAAGTGGCGCTAAACTTTGCAATTATCAAACCAGGGTTTACGTTTTCGTACGCTTCAATGCTCATTTGAGAACTCTAGCGTGAAAACTGTTTTAATAAAATATTATATAAGGGTCTGGTATTACTGTCGATACCAGCTTGAAATAATTAAAGTCAGAAATAAGAAATTCTTCAAACGTTTACGATCTGAGTACGGCAAAAGACTGAAATACCTTACAATTCCCATAATACAGCAATCACCACTTTAATAAAAATTGACAGCTAGCAAATGCAAGTATCTGATAAACATGTCCAAAAACGAGTTCATCCGTCAGTCACAAATATTAATAAATTGGATATGGAGGGTGCGTCTGGGCGTGGTGTTGTGACATCTATGGCGGAAGAGACGCGTTAGCAAGGGATACCTTCGTACTTGAATGGAATAACAAATGATTCCGATCGTCATCGTCATTTGTATATAGAAAACCATGGAAAGGACTCGTTTTGAATCCTGCCCAAACATTGCAGAAAAATATTGTTACTTTAGTCGTCAATCGGTTTATAAGCAAAATGTTCATAATAATCCTAAGCCAAGTATATCAATCCAGAATGGAAGATACAAACATGAAGCGAGTGTCCTACTTATAATGATCCGTCTGATGGCAGTGCGTGCGCAGGCCGCGACCCGCAATTATACACCCGAAACAAACAGCACAGATCGCGCCCGCGCCGGTCCTTGCATCCGTTTTAATTGTTACGCGTATTGTTCATCACACTGAATGGACATGACTCAAATGAGATCTGTCTGCGTCACAACGTTTTGTTCCTACTAAGCATTTAACGCTGTGATATTCAGCGGAAACTAACTTTGTAATTAGCAGGGAAATATGAGACAGGCTACATTAAATGTGTCAGCATTAATCTACGAATTCTAATGAGTTACCATGTTGGTCATAAGTAGCAACTTTATCATACAATTCATTGATAACATCATGACCAGCGAAGGGCACCCGCTGACAAACTTAATTGAATTTATCTATTAAGCCAAACGCACCATTAGGTATAATTATTATTACAGTGAGCTTGTCACGATATTTTGTCACGTTCATGTTAGTTGATGAGTCTATTTCTCGTCATTTGGAATTGTTTTTTTTTTTAATAAACCTGTATCTTCAAGAAATGTGTAAGGTAGTAGAGGGGTGCACCTGCGACATCCGGTCACTTGCCATCCGTAAAGGACGTTACCGAACCGTGAAAATCCGTTACAAGCCCTGTTTTTTACTTTCTCATCCATGGGAACGACGGAGTCCGTTACAAGAATACACAACTGAATTTATTTCACGCACTGTCTTACTTTCTGTTTCCCTTAGCTGTTTATAATAACATCAAAACAAAAAGTGGAAAAGTTTGTTACACAACAGCTTTGTTTGCACTTGAAACGTGTCTTCGAAAGAGTCTGCATTTCATCTTTATTTAGGTTAACAAAGAAGCTTAAGATCAACGACCATGTGTGCATATGTGAGACGTAAACACCCGCAAAATTCACTCTTACTCGCTTACTCGCGAACAATTAAAAACAAATGAAACAGACCTATAAAACTGCGAACATTGATCTAATTTCAACAAAAGATTTCACTCAATAGATGCAACGTCAATTAAAAAAAACAGTTTAGCAATTATTTACATGAAAATCTTGATTAAGTAAGTTTATTGAACGTAAAATAAACAAGGAATTTGAAGCTTGGTAATTTAATTGGATTAAAACCCGCACCACTAATTATATGACAACACAAGTCACGTTCCTAATAAGGAAGCTCTTAGTTACTATCACTGTTGAAGCTTGGGTAATTTTTAATTGTTTTATCTTATTTAAAAATCAACAAGCGACGCGAGGTAACGCAGGGTGAGGTTTAAAGAAAACCAATACTATAGAATTAAAGAAAAGTAATTAAAGCGCTTGATCTGGAAGAAACCTAAAGCTGTATTGTATTGCTCATGACGATCATCTAGTGCATGTAGCTTGTAACGTTGTTGTTGCTCTGAGAGCTCATATTATGCTCCGCTCACCGACATCATCAACACCCTGCATATCTCAATTCATTTAAGGGGGGCCGGCCCCGCAAGACTTTCTTTCCATACAACCGTATTAGTCGTCATCTCAGAATTCACTTCCTTCTTAGCCGTATCGTCTTTCACACAATCCATCCATCTTTTCGTTGGTCCACCTCTTGTCTTATAACCATTTACATTCATACTTAACACTTGTCACCTGCCCCCACGGGCCTGCTCATTCACCTAACTTCTCCACATTAAAGGCGATGTTTCAAGGTGTGCAAAATATATATTTTAACGGATAAAGTTATAACTATCCTGATAGCTGACATCTTTATAAAATATGCCACTTTCAAATATCCTCTTGCATTTTACGCTTAGTTGCTTGAACAAATACATGAGTGTTTCGTCATTATTGCTTGGTATGTTTGAAGTAAATAGAAGCAATTAATTATTTATTGTTCTAGTGCAAACTGGGGTGTAGCTTATGGCAAGAAGGATTGGAAAATTCATGTCAAATCGTTTGCGTAAGTAATCACAATCATAATTCACATTGATATCACAAATAAGGAGCAAGTAACATGTAAGTTAATTTTCAGAATGTCACATCGGAGACTGTATTTTCGCGGGAACTTTACTGTGTTATGGGATGTAACGAGGCTTTGAATACTTACTTTCAAAAATTAAGAGGTATGTTTGCACTTTGCTATGGAAATACAATGTGGAGACAACAATGAAAACACTAGAAACTCTAAACATCATAGCATAAGAGTATTTTGGAACTATCAAATAAATCCTAACATTGATATTAATAAAGTGATTTTTTTCTAACAAACTAAATAGTTGTGATGGGCCGACTACGGGTTTTTCCGATCAGCTTTAGTGACTAAACTATAGGATATATTTGATTGGATTTCGTATGAAGACTGGGAACGTCATTAGATATACGCAGTTTAATTTACTGTCGTATTGTCGTCTCCACCTTGTGTAGTACGAATACAGACTACTATCGGTCCCTAACTACCTGCCTATGTTATCCTTATTCACAGAATTGATTGGGATACCAACTGCCCCGGCTTTGGTGGCTGATAGCTTAACGGCTACGTCACTCTCGCTAGTGTGGGAGGCCCCCAATCTGGGCAACCTGAGCTACATGGTACAATGGCGTTACGAGGAACTGCCGGGCACGTGGCAATATTACTCTAATTCTAGTCATTCGGATCAGTCCATAATACATGTGGACGGTCTAAGGCCTTACACAAAATATAGGGTAAGAGATTTATTTTAATTTTATTAAAACATCGGGTCCCTACCAGGACGAATAATAAAACGAAATATTTTTAAACATCTGTAATGGCAATCACTGCTATGCACTACCCAAACCATTCACTAGTTTTTAAGTAGGTACGAAAAAAATGGTATTTCATCATCAAATTTTATCAACAGTTTCGAGTGGCCATATTCCTATCTGGTCGAGGGGGTAATGGGGAGCCAGTTTACTCCGCACCTTCAGTAGTTATCTCTACTTTGGAGAATGGTAAACCTAGTTCAGCTCCATCATCTTTACGAGCCGTGGCTCCTGACCCTAGTCGAGTGGCCATCTCCTGGGAACCTGGCCCATTCCCCAATGGGCCACTGATATCGTACGTATTGCGTCTGACGGATACCCAGCCTAACACTAACGACGCGCTTGAGGTATGTATTTATTATTGGTCTCAGTTATGTCAAAATATACCAACCCTTATCTTTTCTTTTATCTTCCGTAGTTCTAATGATTTTGTACAGTTAACTGTGATTAATTCTAAATCTGTTCTAATCATATGTACGTTTTTATTTCACTGTTTTTGCTGGGTGATGAAGAATATTGGATTATTTGGAATATTGGAACTAAACGGATTTTTCGAGAGATTATTTGGTCTGTTTTGGGTATACAAGGACCGTTTTTAAACATGTCTCTTCTTAAAAAAAACATTCTAAATTATTTTTTATTTTTAGGACATGCCAGCATCAAACTATACGTTATTCTACATGTTTCAAAACTTAAACCCAGCCCGCGAGTACGAAGTATCAGTGGCAATGCGAAACTCGGTGGGAGAAGGACCTAGAGCTTACGTTAGAATATCCACGCCTCCTTTACCTACATGTAAGTTTAAAAACTTTATCTATTCAAATAAATTAAATTGAAGTGTCTGTTATTTAAAAATAACAGCTTTATATTAAATGCATATGCATTTATTATCATAATTTCTCTGGCAGATAGCTGACGTTATATATAGGCTACTTTTATTTTAGAAAAAGATTTAGTAAAGTTTTCAATAAACTTTGTGTAGGTACTAATCCTCTACTGATGAGGTAACAAACATGTGATGAAGATACATTTTTTTTCAGCCGTTCCTAGTCAGCAACCAATATTAATTTTGGGTGGAGAACAAAATGTTTTAGCTGCACCTGCTAATGATATGCTATCAGATCCTGTTGAGTTGTATAGCACGGAACATTCAATCACTGGTAAGATTTTTTTAGAGTTATTTTGAGTTACAGCTTTTTAAGTCTGTTAAAGGCCCCGACTTACGAGTTGTAGGTCGGAAGTTAGAACCCAGGCAGGCGCTCTACTTTATGTAATTTATTTCATCACCATTGCTCTCAAAACGGTGACCGAAAATATCGGGAGGAAACCGGCATGTCCTAGAAAAATTCAACCCGCACTGAGCCCGCGTGGTGGATTACCGCCCAGTCTCTCTCACTTAGAGGAGGCTTGTTTCCTAGCAGTGGGAACATCATAGGCTGATTATGCTAAAACAACGTTCACAACAAGTCTGTTAAAACATTGAGTTTAGACAGTCAGGCATCGCTGTTCATGATATTGTCTTGGTTTCAGGTGTCGGTCTAGACATTTCAAGTGACTCACTATTCACATCAGTATCAAATGGTTACGTATATCGCAGTAGCCTCTCTAAAAAGAGTACTTCCGAAGCAATCCTTACACCCGAAAATTACAAGCCTCAAGATTTATCAGTTGATTGGCTGAATCGTCACTTGTACGTGCTTGGCGAAGTACACTACCGAAGAGCAGACTTCTCGAATGTGACATTTATTACGAACTGGGAAATACTACGATGTGATTTCGATGGGAAGAATTTAATTGTGGCGTTATCAGGTTTTAACTCTCGTCCGATTCATTTTGAAGTGGACGCTTACAACGGGTTTGTATTTTTTCATATTTGTAACTATAGTATAGCCATTCGAATCGACATCCTTTTTCATTTTCGCCATTTTGGGTGTATTTTAGCTACTTATTCTGGGCTCAACAAGGAGGTGATCGCGGTGGTCTATACAGACTCGACTTGGCAAATATATCAAACGGTGTTCGTCACGACGGACCTCCAGAGATGATAGTTCGAGATGCGCACCTAGGAGCCTTTACAGTAGACCACGCAGACTTCAGAATACTTGTAGCACATCTTAGAAGGAACACAGTGTTAGCTGTATCGCTTGATGGGTGAGTACAAACTAATTCACAATCTTATTGGAAGCAAGTTTTTAACTGAACAGACAGCTATGCTGCTGGGGAGTCTGTTGCGCCACTTCTTCTTCCCAGCGAAAGCACTAGGAATTGGTGAAGGGCAGGCGTTTTGGGGATTGTCTTATGTAATTTTGACGTTCGGAAAGTGTTGATTCTCAGCCTAATTTGAATAAATGACTTTTGATTTTTATTCATCTGTGATGATATGCCGTTCTTTATGTGACGTGTTCGTTAATTCCAGACGAGAAGTCGCCGATTTCCGAGCCAACACACAAACTCCAATGTTTCTATCAACGCGTTCCATAGCATACGCTGGTGGTCTTTTTTATTGGACGAATGGCAAAGAAATGTTGACGGAGGAATATCACGGACAAAGCAACAGTTATTTCCACAACGAATATCCTTTAGCTTATAACACCAAGACGATAGCAACTAGACAGGTTTTGGTTGCCTTGAGGAGTTGTCAACCTATCCCAGTGCCTGTGAACCCACCGTTAGGTTTGCAGAGCGTGATGGGTATCAATCGTGCTAAGGTTTCGTGGTCGCCACCCCATCTTTTGGGTCATCAAGGAAGTGGAGCCTGGCAACAGTGGATTTTCCATCTCCAACTAACGCATGTCGAAACAGGCGATGTAATAGACATGTAAGTACCTTCTTAAATCCGCACATTTGATTACGTGTTTCGAAAATAACACAGCTCTAATTGAAAAATATTTTGTTTTATTTTAGTGTGAACATAACGGAATCGACGTGTATTGTGGAAAACTTGAAACAAGGTGCAGAGTATGTGATTAGAGTAGCAGCCGTAACTGAATCTGGTTCAGGTAAAAGATAAACTGAACTCTACTTTTTGAGTTATCTTGCTTTATGTAAAGGGAGAGGGAGGTGTTTGCCCAGCAGTAGGACATTACGCGCTATATATTATGTAGATCGATAGATACATTTTGTTTTATGAGTATATTAATGTTGTAATATCTTTAGGTCCATGGTCATCAGAATTTGTTGGTAAAACTCTAGCGTCGTCGCCGAACACTCTTCATAGCACTTTGTTATGGTCCGGGCCCGATGGGCTGTTGCAAACTGATCTAACAGGGGACAATTTACAAATCTTAATTCACGGGTAAGATGCTTCTTTATTCATCTCATAATTTTTCGCATTTAAAGTTTTAAGGCACATGAATTTTGAAAGCGCATTTTCGTTTTAAAATTCAATTTTACTTACTAAAACGCAAGTACGCATCCTCGACTATTAGGGCTGTGCAAAATTCTCACATGTGGCACCTAATCTGCGTTCGTGATTTAGTTTCCAAAAAGTAAACAAATATGAGTTATTGGAAAAATTAATTTATTACCTATACAAAAAAGTTCATTTTACGCTACAACTTTAAATATTTTTATAATTTTTCAATAATACTAGTCACTCTGAAATCAACTTAATTCTCACTACAATACATTTGATATTTGTTTAACTTGAAATAACATCAATTGGAAACATGAATTTGAATAGACCTAACTTAGTAAGTATATCCAAGTAACCGATTTTAACTAAATTGTTTTTATTTCAGGGCCGATCTAAAAAACTTTCAAATCACCGATATATCATGGTATCGTGACAAGCTATACTTGGTCACGAATGTCTCTACCGTAATGTGGTATAACACTACAACTCATGAGAAAGGCTTCATGCCTAGCATGGACAACGTGGGCAGTTTAGCTGTAGATTGGGTCGGCAAGAAGATTTACTGGTCGAATCCAAAACAGCAATTGGTAAGGAACCTAAGCAGTGCTTACATTACGTAAAGTTTTTTTGACACATCAAGTACAGTATTTTTATCTCACGATGCGACGCGCGCTTTATTTGTGTTAACCAAGTGTACAAACACGCTGTGAATGTTTGCGTCATGACGAGTAGTGTGAGCACATAATACACACGCGCACACACACACTTCTGACTTCGCCATTGTCTCGGACGGTACCGAGAGCTCCGGCGCTTAAACACACATTCACAGCGTGTAAGCACAAGTAGAGCGGGCGTCGCTTCGTGAGATAAAAATGATGTCGCTCAACAAAATCGTTTTATTTTTTTCTAAAACTCGATGTGCAATATTATCCCTTGGGTACTGTATCTACTACGTCTCATCCACAATAATATTGCTACAATTGCAATTTTTCTTTCTTCAGATAACACGAGGCAATTTAGACGGTAGTAATCGAGAGCCAGTACCAATTGTGACGGTTGCTAAAGAACTTACAATAGACTCGTTAGGCGCATACATATACTGGAATACAGGCCACGCCGTTGAGGCAGCGAGGCTTAATGGAGAGAACAAGATGATATACTATCCTGCGCAGTTATTTAGTGGGAAACAAGGTAATATTGCTAACTAAATGTATGGTAAAATGTTGCTTTTTGGAACCGAATGAATATTAATGATGTTATAATTGTTTAAGTTATGGGACTGACTGCGGACTTGGAAGAGAAGTGGCTTTACTGGCTCGTTCGCAGTTATGATGGATCTGAACTTCATCGAGCTCCTACAGCAGATCAAATAACCCACGGAGTTAGTGAGGTGTGTTTCATAATTTATATAATGTACCTATACCTGCTTGATTATCAATATCTTTAAAACAACATCAGCTATTGACGTACGGAACCTCACTTGACTTTCAGTTGCACTTAGGGCTTAGACTCTTAGGGCCAATCATGTTGGGGATCTAACCATTACATTTAGATGCCTATACGATTACCCTAACCGATATTAAAAATAATGAGCATGCACTAGACACTGCAGCAAAAAATTATAGTCGACCACGTAATTGCTTTACTACTTTTGACAAAAACTCCCAGTAAATTTAAACTTCTCTAAAGTTAAACTATCACATAGGTCATAACGTAAATAAGACCATAACGTTTTTTTGACGCGCAAGTAACATTTATCCTTAGGGTGGTAACGCAATTACGAGGTCGATCATACATCGGTCTTTACTCACAATTTGTATTTTCCAGATATCCGGTTCGTTGGTGACTCGTTTATCCGGCTCGGCAACTTTAGGACCTCTCTGCTACTTCAGCGGTCGCCTGGTGTGGGTGCAAGACGCTTCAAGAGCCGTTGTCTCTGACCTAGCCGGCAGGTACACCGCCGAACTGGTGCCAAGAGTCCATGTCATCGCTGTGAGAGACCCGACCCTGCATGCAGACAGTGGTAAGTTAGAAAAAAGTACGAAGAATGGACTACAGTCGAATTAAACTTACCTCTTTTGCGAAGGACGCTAACCGGCGCATTATTTGGCGTGATGTTGTTCTATGTTGCTATGATATTGCAGCAACTATGCAGACGTTTGTTGGCTTAACCTGCATATAAGGATGGAATCCATAACTTAATAAAACTCCTGTACGCCATTTTGTAGAATTCCGTTTGAAGTTTAATGAAATATGAAGAGCCTATTGCCGTTAATCAAGTACAAATCCATCGGAGTAATTGTGTAACATGCTAACAATTGTCTTTAATTTCGACAATTCAACAGTATTCATTGCAATATTTACGTTGTCGAGCAGACGAATTTTTAAAACATATGAAGCAATGGATTAGGAATTTCCTTCAAAATACTATGGATTGTGTAAGAAAGTGTGTTATGCCATTGGGGAGCTCCGAACTGCTATGGAGAAATACCCGTACCCCTCGCTCAGCAGAAAGCAGATTATTAAATCTTAATTCTTATTTCGTTTTCAGAATCTTTGATAGCAATTCCGGAGACAATAAACTCATCGTCGATAGCAGTGGCGGGCGAGTGGGACAGGTTCAACGTGACGTGGGACCCAGCCACACGCGTCAATGTCAACAACAGCCGAGTCTATTATGACGTCAACTTGCACTTCCCTGGACAATACAAGATTGAGGTGAGAACTGTGCTCAAGTGATCATCGTTTGGTAATCTAATAAAAGCTTATCAAATCTCTACTTCGTCTCATTTCACGTTGCCAACACATTGGTTATTTATCGCAACTGCGGATTCACATCAGTCAACACGGGTGACATGGAGTGTCGCGATTCGCAAGTGATAATGAAATAATAATGACAGTTATTTTTTATACATTGGAAAAACCCGAATATGTTGTTGTTGCGATCGATAATTAGCAAATACGTATAGATAAGTTGATCGTATCAGTAGGAATGCTACACGCAACTATTGTCATTAGAATTCAAATATTTATAAGGCCCTTTGTACACGGCAAGGTTACTTTACGGTACGGCGTATAAATCGCGCCGTAGTAAAAACGTGTCTGTCAACAAACTTCCATAATGATTCATAGAATACTGACGACCGTGCCTATACACGGCGTTTTTCATGGCAAGAAAAACGCGTGTGTACAAAGGGCCTAACGGGCATGTTAATATTCACAACGTCGCTTTTTCGTAGCGGTAAAAGGGCGGGCGGTTTTCGTAGTTGATGTGCGCTTTTAACCATACTAACGTCATCAAACTTTGTAATGCCTACATTATTACTAAGTAAATCTTAATATATTTTACTAATTTTATTATTAAATAACTATAATTTTTTATTTTATTTATTTAATATTGTTACTTTTAAATGTATTTCCCAGAGGACGGTAGAAGTATCGTGGGTGGAGGTGGTGTCGGTGTCGGTGGCGCCGTACAGCAGCATGTCGGCCACGGTGCGCGCGCACTCGGCGTGGGGCGGCGGGCCGGCCGCGCGCGCGCGCCTGCACTCGCCGCAGGCCGCGCCCTCCGCGCCGCGCGCGCCGCGCATCTACGTGCAGCCTGCGCTCAGGTACACTCTTATATCTTCGTCAGTTTTCTAATTCTTCCCTTTATCAAGTCAGAACATGTTTGAAGCTACGGCGCTGAGCAGACTATTCAATAGAAAACTCCAATATTACTTAAACAAAGATCAAACTAGCATACACCATTGACCAACGTTCCTGATAGACTGATACCAACAAATCATCCATCATTATCTTGCCCTTATTTGGGGTCAGCGCAAAATGTCTTTTTCTTCCATACTTCTCTATTAACCGTCATCTTGGTAATTTCCCCTTTCTAGCTATATCATCTTTCACACCACAGTCCTTCCATCGTTTATTTGGTCTTCACCTACTTTTATAGCCATCCACATTTTAAAAACATTATTTTGTTACCAGCGGTGGTCCCCAATCAGCGATATTCCGGTGGGGCAGCCCCGCGCGCGCCAACGGCGTGATCCGCGGCTACGAGGCGCAGTGCTGGGTGGTCGGCGCAGACTCTACCTCACCCACTAAGCCTTCTGCCTGTGCTGATGCTCATCTCTCGCCCTCTCATACCCAACTCATGCTGAGGGATCTCACACCTGCTTCTAAGTACTTCTTTCAAGTAAGAAGAATAGATAAGACTAAGGGCCAGCTTCTCGAACGAACATTATCGCGAAATTAATGTGTCAAGCGCGCGTAAACTGTTGTGATTGGTGGAATGATTTATCAACAACCCAGCATTAATTTTGCGTTTATGTTCTTTTGAGAAACTGGCCCTTTGTATCCGATAGCCATAAACTAAAATGAAATGTTTGTAGGTATTTCCTGAAGGAGTCTTAGATAAAAGAAGCTAGCATTTTGCCTTTAACCAGGGACACATATCTAGACTCCCGAGCTGCTACTGCGAAATAACAGACGAACAACCCCAATAGCCCAACACTTCTCGACCTGGGATTCCACCCAAAGTCGCGGTCGCGATTGCGATCACTAGATCAGCGAGGCAGTCAACCAAAAAGGCTTTATAGTTTTGAAGAAACCTTCTGCGAGACAACAATTTATAATCATTATTACGTTTTAGGTCCGAGCTCACACCGACGCTGGATTTGGTCAATATTCCGAAGTAGTATCCACTTCGTCAGACGAAGTTAACCCCATACCAAAAGTGATGGTATCTTCTCAAGAATCTATCAAGATTATTGATCTAGACTCTGGGGAAAGTGAAACGATCCCTAAAAGTACAGGAATACCCGTTGACTTCGCGGTATCTACCGAAGAAAACATTGTTTATTGGGTCAATAACTTGGAAGAAATATTTTCTTCGAGGATCAATGGTAGTGGACACTTTAAGGTGATTAAAAATCTTTAAAATGAGCGTATAAGTTACTTTTGTAACCCTGTTGTAGCACATCAATGTATCTAATTCGGTCTTATTATTGTTTAGCTAACGTCGATCAACGGTTCAGCGACCAGTATGTGTGTGGATTGGGTGGGCAGGTCTGTTTACTGGACTCAGCTGGAGATCACGGCCATCGAATCTTACGTCACCTACAGAGCTGACTTAGGCATGCCCAACACCCGGCCACACATCACTAGGATATTTGCCAGGAAGCAGCCAATCTATAGTCTGCAAATAGCACCCCTACATCAGTGAGTAGAACATTAATTATAACCTGTTTGTTTCATTTTCGAATACAGCATTTTTATCGCATGTAGTGACGCGCGCTTTACTTGTGGTAACTAACTGTACAAACACGCTGTGAATGAGTGCACGAAGACACATACACACACATAGCACACACACACTCATTTCCGATTTCGCCATTGTCTGTGAAGGTACCGGCAGCTCCTGCGCTTACACACACATTGACAGGGTGTTTGTAAACTTGGTAAACACAAGTAAAGCGCGCGTCGTTTTGTGAGATAAAAATACTATACTCCTTGGTTACTTACACAAATATTAATGTTTTAGATCGCTGTTCTGGTACGAAGAAAGCGATACCCGCTTCCCAGAACTAGGAACAATAATGACATCAAATTTAAACGGCTCCGATATCAAAAGATTCTTCAGAAATCCTGAAGCTTCCGGCCGTGATTGTAACTGCCCTGAGAACCCTCAAGTAGCAAGACCTTTCGTTATCGACATGACCAGAAATAAAAACTATGATCTATACTGGGTCGATCCTTGGGTGCATCACATAATCGCTACAGATATGGACGCCTGTAAATGCAGAATAGTTGTTGATGCCACCGAAAAGAAAAAGTACGGATTTACACCCAGGGCCATCACAGTGGACAGCAGATATGTTTACTGGTTTAATTCTACACAAAAGGAAATATTTTACACCACTAAACATCATAAGACAAGAATAGAGGAGAGGAAAACCGCATATGGATACAAAATCATGGCTTTAGATCCGGGAAACCAACCGTACCCTCCAAGACTTTGCTTATTTCCTAAAGTACTACATTTAAGACCGCGAGTCCTTTCGAATTCGGCCAACAGCATAACGTTACACATGCCTTCAGTAGAAAAACCAAATCGATGCCACTCTTTGGAGTACGAAATGTCGACGACAGAGTACACAATATTTTACAAAGTTCAGATGAAGAACGACACTTCTCTTTGTGATAAAGAATCGTGTCCGTATGTCACGACGACGAACACAGAAGTAATGATCAGTGAGTTGAAACCGTTCACAAACTATACGGTAATGTTGGAAGCAACTAACTACTACGCAAAATTGCATGAGGTGAAACCACTTGTTGGTACGCCAATGACAATACAGACAGCCGCTGAAGGTAATTCGAAATCATATAATAGTTAACAGCACCCGGCCGTGAATAAGGCACATCATATTTTAGAAAAAAAAATCGATTCTCTAGAGCACTGCCACTAATACAGCCCGATTCAAACTTTATGGCGGCTCCGAATTGCGCTACTCGCAGCGACACGTGAATTTATCACTGCGCAGGGACCCGTCTTATGTTCCGAGCCCCTATAAAATTTTAATCGGGCTGTACCGGTAATACATCTCTTTCTAAAGCTCCATGTGTCGTATTTACGCCCGGGTTCAGTACATTTATATTGTTGTGACAAAAACTAACACGTTACCTTATATTTTCAGCACCATTAGCTCCAAAAGACGTGACGGGAATGGTGTTAAGTCCGGTTTTCGCGCACGTAGAATGGAAGCCTGCTCCGGGACTGTCGTATGAGGTACACTGGACTACCGATGACTCGCCGCATAAGCTAAAGGGTAAGCAATACAGAGTTAGTGCAGTTGTTGTGGTTTATGTTGTGACCACGTTTCAAATCAAAATTAGAAGGAAATCTCTTTTAGATTCATGTTCCATATTCATATATTTATTTGCATTCCACAATGTTCTAGAGGTTTTTTTTTTTTTTATGTTAGCCTACGTTGTCCCACTCCTGGGCAAAGGCCTCCCTCCACTCCTGCCATCTAGAGGTATTACAATGGCTTAAAGCTAAGGTACAATTATAGACCCTGTAGGCCACAGCAAAAAGTATATAATTAATTATTAAAATAAAAATAAATTTAGGGACACACAAAAAAAGTCACGGAATAAATGAACTACCCGTATCTTTGATTAGACAATGTGCAGATGAACTTGCTGTACCCTTTGTGTTTTGAAACCTATTCAAAAATAATTAAAATGACCCAATAGCTGCCATCATCTCAAAAGTATTATCAACTGCTGAGTTTGAAGGTCAGACGCACTATGCCTGTTTCAACCTATCGATTTCAGTTAGCAAGACCACAAGCTTGGGATAAATAAGACCTCTTTAAAATGCAGTCATCGTTTTTCAACAGAGCACAACACATTCGAAGTGTCGCAAGACCGCAGCGCGAACATAACGCGCTTAACCCCGAACACGGCGTACACAGTGTGGGTGCGCGCGCGCTCCAAGCACAGCGCGGTGAGCGCAGACTCCGCGCCGCTACGTTTGAAAACCTACCCGCTGCCGCCGCCGCTCGCCACGAAGGAGGTCACGCCTTATGAGATACGTGTGCTGTGGCCGCCTCCTACTTCCTACCAGCTGCATCAGTAAGAATCTCCAATATAATTTCAACTCCTGGACGTAGTCACCTTGTTCAAACTCTCAAGCTCCTTATACTTCCTTGTTCCAAATCCAATTGTAGCAAAAATGGTTCGATGTACCTCTTGTAGAAGTAAAACGGCGACCTTTTGTTCTCTGGTATATCAAAACACTACAATTTACGAAGCGATTTTAACGTTACGTACCGAACGAAATTATAACATTGCCCCACTTACCAAACATCTTCAATAATCCCCAGGTTTAAAGTAGAGTACACAGAGGCGACCCCATCAAGTGCCACATGGAAGGCGTGCACACAAGACGAGCGGAACGAGTGGCTCGCCACCGAGCTCCGGCCCCGCACCCGCTATCGCTTCCGCCTCCGCCTGCAGTACGTCTCTAATGCACCGCCGTATTACTGGCCGCACGACGACCGCTTCACTTTTGAATCTCTTGGTGAGTTCTTGTTACTGTCAACATAGGACATCATAATCAAGTTATTAGGGAAACGTTTCATTACCGATTACGGCTTTCCAGAGGATGCTTGAATGCCTTGTCAAAAATAATATAATCAAGTAGGTAACTATTCAAGTATTTTTGTCATGTAAAACTTAGCCATGATTAATTAACTAAGATTAACACTTATTCAATAATTACGTACTCATTTCTTTATTTACTTTAATTAAAACGGTTAAAACGAATTCCAATAATCAAAGACATACCTACATAAAAGAAAAAAAAAAAACAAATTAAGTTGAGGTTAAAACATTGATAAAGTTAACACTTTTATGAATCCCTCTCACAGCACTTAATGATAGATTCAGTCTTTGTCATCAATCATATTACATTTTCCCCAATACGGATCCAGACTCACTTCCGAGACAGTTACTGTTCAAACATTACTGTTTCATCGTTGTGTTCGTTTCACAGGCGATGTACCCGGCCCTCCAGGTCCTTTACGTGTGGAAGGAGTAGGTGACCGAGTATTGCGCGTATGGTGGACGGAACCCGATACACGAGGCTCTGCCATCACAGCCTATCGCGTTTGGGGACGCCCGCAGCACAGGTACGAAAACTTTAGTTTTTAGAGACAGAACTAGGTACGTGGTTGTCACAGAATTTGGAATAATATTCCAGCACTTACCTGTGTTTGTTAGAGCAGTGGTGGCCCAGTGGTAACAGCCGTGACTTACGAGTTATAAGTCGTGGGTTCGGACCCAGACTGGCGCTTTACTTTGTGTGAATTATTTCATCACCACTGCTCTCAAAACGGTGAAGCAAAACATCGTGAGGAAACCGGCATGTCCTAGAACCAAAAAATTGAAGACATCTACCAACCCGCACTGGGCCCGCGTGGTGGATTACGGCCCACTCCCTCTCACAGAGAGGAGGCCTGTGTCCCAGCAGTGGGAACGTTATAGGATGATTATGCTACTTACCTGTTATAAGCCCGCATTGTCTCAATGCAGGGCAAAGACCTCGCTACTCTTCTTCTACTTACGCTCTACGAGCTACTAAGAAATCATCTGCCTAGACTTTTCCCAACTGTGTTGGGGTCGGCTTCCAGTTTAACCGGATGCAACTTTCCAAGATCCACTAACAACAGCCGGGGCTTAACGTGCTTTCCGAGGCACGGAAGGGTCTTGTAAAGATGGTAATCCATCTACGGACCAACCACGGCAAGGGTAGGCTAACCTGATCGATTGACTGCGTGTGGCAGTTATTACTTTAGCGACAAGGCCTGCAGAGCTTTTAAGGACTAGTCTTTATTAAAGGATCCATTCGAAAAATCGTATCATCGTCGCATCTTATCCGGTAAGCTGTCTGGGCCAGCTGCGATGTCGCTTGACACTAAACTAGATCTACTTACTACCAAAGGGTCAAGAGTTTGGCCCATTGGTCGTCAAAATATTCTAAATCGAGAACAGTTTTTTGACCACCAGGATTGCGCTAGGGAATGACAACATAACAAAGAATTTGAGTGAGCTTCTACCAGCAAATCTGCCGTCGGACATCGATGACAAGATGAAGATGCGCATCGCAAGGGAGGGACTGGAGTTACTTCATAACGGAACCGGTATGTGTTCATGTTCGAATATGAGATGTTTACAGTCATCTCGTGTTAATATAGTTGAATATAGTCGAGTTTAATTGACAGAAAGTTCAAACCTTGGAAAATTAAATTCCTTTGAATAATATTTTTAAACGAAATATTAAAATAAGCTAACATACGATTTTTCGACAACATCTTTCATCTTATTTACAATTACGAATTCTTTTAAAAATAGTCTTCGTAGCGTTTATCGAGTTAACGTTTTTTACAAAATGGGGAACCAATGTTTTTCTTGAGAGAGAATAATGTTTGGATCATTGGTGAAGTGCATGCAAATATGAGATAATCAACTGTAACCAGTGAGTTTTATATCTATGTGTAGACTATAGCGTGCTGTATGAAGTTTGCACTATTCGTCTCATTAAATAGTTTACCTTTCTTCGTTAACTGATGTACGTCCCGTGGTGTAGAGACGTACTGGCTGCTGAGCGGCGGCGGCGCGGAGGGCGGCGTGGGCGCGGGCTGGGTGGCGCGCGTGCAGGCGCGCAACGCGCACGGCTGGGGCGCGCTGTCGGCGCCCGCCGAGCTGGACGCGGCCGCGCTGGCGCCCGCGCGCCCGCCCGCCGCCGCGCTGGCGCTCGCCTTGCTGGCTGCCCTCGCCGCGCTGCTCGCCGTCGCAGCCGCTGTGTTCTACGGTATGTTCACATTATATTACATTTATGAACACTTACTTACATTAAATAGATCAAAACACTAAAATAACTCAGGCCGTACTTTAAATGACATGCTTACAAAATTAAGATAGCCCTGTATGAGAAAGGATGGCAATGCACCTGGTTGGATGCCTATATTGCCGGTATTCCGGATAACCATATGCGGCAGTAACCACTTACCATTACCATCAGATTCACAGCGAGGTATTTGCAAAAAAAAGACTTAATTTTTAGGGAATTAACGAGGGCTTTTCTAAAAATTCGAAGGCATGTGACATCCACTAAGCCACACTGGGCCCGCGTGGTGGATTACGGCCCACTTCCTCTAACAGAAAGGAGGTCTGTGTCCCAGCAGTGGGAACATTCTAAGCTGATATGATGATGTACAACCTAACATCCACTACTCTCGTGTTTCTTACTTATTACCACCGATGCTAGTTTAAACAAAAATGTTAACACTGTTTCACTTCTGAGAGTTCATCTAATAATCTAATTCTATGAAATCATTAGCAGCATACAATGCCCGAGCTCGGAAGAAGGCAGCTATTGAAAACCAAATATCTACGAATCCTGCAAGAAGAGGACCCGATGTGGAACTTGCAACCTTGAGGCAGTTACCGACGAGACATTCTACAAATATACTTTACAATCAGGCAAGTTTATACCTATATAGAAACCAAGTTTTTTTTTTTGTAGGATGTAACTTTGACTGCTTCTAGATTACTGATTTGATCGCTAATCAAGGTAAAGTTTGGGTCTATGTTGATCTAAAACCCTAACGGCCTTATTACAAAACAAGGTTTATTTTTAGACCCAGGGACCCCTTTAATTCGATAACTTTAAAGTCCTTATTACAAAAAAAAAACTGACGTTAAACCCGAGTCTACGTTGTCAATTTTGCATTAAGAACTTTACGTTAGCCGGAATAAGGTTCAAAATACAGAATCTAGAGCTCGTTGTGAAGTTAGAACTCGTTTTGTAATAAGACGGTAGGAATATGAAGGCTCATTTACTTGCTGTAGTCTTCATTGTAACAGAGTCTAAAATCTTATTTTTCTTATGTCATAGGGTGTCCACTGCCCAACGGACGCAGAACTGGCCAGTTTGCCCCACATTCGCCGGGAACAGATAACACTGACTAAATTCCTGGGTTCGGGTGCATTCGGAGAGGTATTTGAAGGCGTCGCCAGGCAGATCAATGGTAGCACTGCTGATACGAAAGTGGCCGTCAAAGTGAGTAAATTTATTGCAACGGTATATCCTGCCTACGTTAATTGCTAGTACATAGTATAGGACTCTACTCAAGAAAAGATAAAAAGTTTACTAGCTTATGCCCGCGACTTCGTCCGTGTGAAATTTCTTGTTCCCCGACCCACTCCGTCGCATCGCATCATCCGTCCGCGCTATTACTTCTTGTTCCCCGACCCACTCCGTCGCATCGCATCACCCGTCCGCGCTATTACTTCTTGTTCCCCGACCCACTCCGTCACATCGCATCACCCGTCCGCGCTATTACTTTTTGTTCCCCGACCCACTCCGTCGCATCGCATCACCCGTCCGCGCTATTACTTCTTGTTCCCCGACCCACTCCGTCGCATCGCATCACCCGTCCGCGCTATTACTTTTTGTTCCCCGACCCACTCCGTCGCATCGCATCACCCGTCCGCGCTATTACTTCTTATTCCCCGACCCACTCCGTCGCATCGCATCACCCGTCCGCGCAATTACTTTTTGTTCCCCGACCCACTCCGTCGCATCGCATCACCCGTCCGCGCTATTACTTCTTGTTCCCCGACCCGCTCCGTCGCATCGCATCACCCGTCCGCGCTATTACTTCGTTTTCGCTTTCTGACTTTTTTATTTGCTCAGCTCCTTAGAGTCCTAGCGTGATATTAAATAACATATAGACTTCCCCGAGAATTGGGCTATCAAACGAAAAAATACATTTTCTAATCCAACGGGTAGTTCCAGAAATTAGCTCGTTCAAACAAACAGCTTCAGCATTATTATTAGTATAGATATAGAAATGGTACCTTACCTCACAGATGTTCAATGTAGTCTATGAGCGAAGTCAACACAATCTTAGTCGGTCCATTTATTTGGTGGTTATAATAAAAGCATTATTTGCAATGGTCCCTTCACCACCGAATGGCCACATTTAACCAAGATGATACGACTCTGGTTCAGGAAAACCAGTCGGAATCTTGGCTATGGTCGTTCATGAATATGAATGCTTAATTAGACTTTGTATATTCTCAAAATCCCAACCTCATACTCAATTTCCTTTCCACAGACATTACGCAAAAGCGCCACAGAACAAGAAAAGACTGAATTCCTAAAGGAAGCGGCGCTGATGTCCAACTTCAAGCACGAACATATTCTGCGTCTTTTGGGAGTGTGTCTCGACAATGATCCGAACTACATAATAATGGAGCTTATGGAGGGAGGCGACTTGCTGAGCTACTTGAGGGCTAAACGTGTTTCACTGGTATGCAAACTTCAGCTAGCATAACCTTTTCAAAATACTGTGGTCAATGGCTTTTTCCCTGACTACGGCAAAGCCAAAGGAGGGTTATGATTGAATGTCGCGTACCTATCGACGGACCCGCCTCAATTTTTGTCACAGCGCTCTTAATGCTAGTGAAACACACAGCGCTATTGACGTTCAAAAGTGCCTTTTATGTGCCTATTTGAAATAAATGATTTGACTTTGACTTTGAACACAGATGTTTCTGTGTCGATGAACCTGTCCCGATAATTTCAAACGGGCAAGTAAACGTTTATCCCGTTCATACTCGCATCAGTAAACCTACTATTGTCAACTTTTTTGGGTTTGGGAATGAAAGATTAGTGGGATATAAAAGACACTCATATGCTATAATGCCAACTGATCCACAAGATATCGCTGAACTGAACTGGAACTGGTATTTGTCGAAACCATAGACCAAGATTCTGACGAGCTCAATAACGATGAAACCTTTCGAACCAACGAAAAACATACTTGCTCCGGACTCCTGCCAATACCACAATTACAAAATATAAAAGAATCTTTCGTTGTAGGCCTTGTAGATTGTAGTTTTGTAGACCATTATTTATTTTATTAAGTACCTGGCACTTGTTGACAGGCCTACGCTGTCCTCCCATACCTATTAATACTGTAATTTGAAATTGTAAAAGCCAATTATTTTTAAAAGAGTAACCGTGGAGTTTCTTGCCAGCTCTTCTCCATAGGAAACGACCAATTGGAACCGTGCACCTAGCTTCGTGACGTTTCATAAGTGGCCATGTAGGTTTATGTGAAATAAAATATTTTGATTTTGAATCTCAAAAACTTGCTAAAGCCAGCTATTACCAAATACCTCGGCATTTACCCAGGTAAAAAATATATTTCTAACTGGCTACCTTTATCCACAGTACACCCCCGAATCCCTAACACTACTAGATCTCTTGAACATGTGTGTGGACGTGACAAAAGGCTGTCGCTATCTGGAAGAGATGCACTTTGTCCACCGCGACTTGGCTTGTCGCAATTGCCTTGTCGCACATCGAGCCAACGGTAGAGTGGTCAAGATCGGGGACTTCGGACTAGCGAGAGATATCTACAAGAATGATTATTATAGGAAAGAAGGGGAAGGTAAGCATAAGTTTGTTGTATTTAATAAATAAATAAATAAATAAATCCCTGGACATTTCACACAGCACCATTTGTCCCAAGCTAAGCAACCTAATGCTTGTGTTATGGTAACAAGATGGCTGATAAACTACTTATATACAATTTTTTTTTTGTAAATACATACATATTATAGATAGAAAAACACCCAGACTCGGAACAAATACATGTAGGTCATACAAATATTTGTTCCGTGCGGGAATCGAACCCGCGACACGCAGCGCAGCAGTCAATCGCTTAACCACTGCGCCAACCGTGTCGTCAAATATTTATTAAAGCTTTATGCACAAGTATACCATAGAAAAAATGAACTTAATGCCTGAGACATTTTCTACCAGTAGGGATGCAGAGACAAACTTACACTGACTAGTAACAAAACATAGCCCCTTTTGGGAAGAACATACTCCTGGAATTACTTTCGGTAAAAATGTGCATTATGACGATTGTTACCAACCGCCTGGACATGTACAGTTTTTGGCCCCCAGTCCGGACTTTTTCCGACTTTTTTCCGTTTGGACTTTTCGACAAAAGGTGATGTTTGCTTTTTAATAAAAAAAGATAAAATATTCGGACTTTTCGTCAGGAATGTTAAAATTTCGAAATGGTAACCCTGTTTGAGTGTAGTAAAATATTGTAGCCGTGATCTAACCTCCTTGTGTCTGCAGGTTTGTTGCCAGTGCGATGGATGGCCGTCGAGTGCTTGGTAGACGGCGTGTTTTCTTGCCAGTCTGACGTGTGGGCGTGGGGCGTGCTGTGCTGGGAGGTAAGATCGACATTAGACAATTAATAAGTTTTAAACTTCAAATTGTAGTATATTTTTCCTTGGATAGTTCTTTTTATTTCATTTATCTGATTTTTAGTGGACATGGTGATATAGGCCAATTCTATTTTGTGATGTTTATTATAATTAATCATCTTATGGGCAAAGGCACCTATTATCTTCTGATTTCCATCTTTACTCAGTTAATTTTGTTTCGTGCTATATTTTAAATAATGTTATTGTGTGGTATCAGGTACTATCACTGGGTCAGCAGCCATACCCTGCGCGCACCAACCGGCAAGTGCTGTCGTACGTCCGCACCGGAGGCACGCTCGACAGGCCACCCAATTGTCCTTCAGCTTTGTAAGTACTCCTACACCTGATAAGTATCTCTAAAGCATACAACACGGTCGACTGCTGAAGAGGTTATTAGACCCAATTTCTAACGATCTATAATCAAGATAAAGTTTCTGTCATGGACGATGATTATCCCTCTCTGGTCAGAGCTTCGTCGGTCACTAAAGTCTAAAGTTGTCAAAAATAAAAGGCCCGTTTTGACATTGACAGTTCTTGTAGTTAATAAAGATCAAATTCGCAAAATACGTATTCGTTTGTATGAAACTGACAGGTGTCAAGAACGCATTCTCAAATGTCAAAACGGGCCTTTTATTTTTGACAACTTTATTAACCGTCAATTTCCAAAAAATATCTATTTATTACATAATAACAACCTACGCCCTCATTTGTGGGAGTAGATACCACACGTACGCTCACCTGCACTCTGCCCATTCAGGAACTACAAACGTATTTGACCGAGACTACCGACACCGACAGTTGAGATTATTTAATAAATAGATTTTCGGAAATTGACGGTTAACAGTGACCGACTAAGCTCTGACCGGCGTAGGATAATCATCGTCCATGACAGCAATGCACATAAATCTAGACTCCGGACTGCTGAAACTTTCTAATAAAAAACCCAATTTTAAATGTCAAAAACAAGTTACTCTGGGTGGAATCTTACTCTGTCCCCACACCACCAGTCTCGCTAATAACTGTAATCATTCATATTTTAGTTACGACTTACTTCAAAAATGCTGGAGTTATTCGGCGGAGGCGCGGCCGTCGTTCCGTCAGTGCCTGGAAGTGGTGCGAGCGCTACGTGACAAGACGTCACCCAACATCACGCTGACGGCCACGCCCACGCCCGCGCCGCACTACCTCACTCTACTCGGAGACGGTAAGCCTGACAGCTGTGACTGCACTCCATGTCTTATAGCAGTTTTATTTTAATACAAGCCGTGTCCATGATGGATTTCCCATCGACCAAAATGACAAACTTTTCTTTAGGGAATTTTCAAAATCCTTCCTTAGTGCTCACCTTTTTAAACAATTTTAAAAGGATGTCTCAAAATTTCATACTTTTAAACCCAACTGTTTAGGCTGTGCGTTGTGTGTCAGTGAATGAATTAATTAAATTTTTATTAAGTAGAAGAAATGGAGCGTGAGAAAGAGATGGAGCTAAACAAGACGTAGCTTACATCTGTTTCCCACTGGGAATATTAAGATAATACTGCTATAAACGTAGAGATGGTAGTTGGCCCCCTGTTCGTGATACCCCCACCATCGTACTCATTCACATGCATGAATTGCAATTAAACGCCCGGCAACACGCTCGATCTTACTTGAAAAAATTACATTTTGTATTAGCAAGCGTGCTGACTGTTGCTATTGTGTGAACACCGCATAAGTTGTTTGCGCAAAATTTTATACCAACTGTCGCTGCGTGTAGCCGGGCCTTATTTAGGTCCTCGCTCGCGTGTCGAAGTGGCTTGGTCGATCTGCCGCGAGGTTGTTGGTAACCGTGCGCAGTTATGTGAGCAGTGGTGCGGCTGTTCGGTTGTTGTAAATTATTTCTTGTAATTCTTAGGCAGAGCGACCAGTCCGGTATAATTCAAGGCACTCTTCAGATTTTAGTTCGACAGTGGAATGCATAAAATCCCAAATTCCACAATCTTAATCAATCAGCATGTTATCTGAAATGTAGAAGTGGCTGTTATTTTAATAAAAATATACGATAAATAATTAAAATAAATTTTCTTGATTTCATGTTATCCCAACTAACCGATCGATGTATTGTGCATGGGCTGCATGTTCAGATGCCGTCGACAACCGCACCTACCTATTGGACGAGAATGACAACGCCTGCTTAGGTTCGTGACTACATTCACTGAATGATATCATGCAGCTTACTTTATTCCCCTCCGTCTTGAAACTGATGAAATAATTATAATGCAGATGAAGACTTCCCGGAGCACCACATGGAACCATCGCGACTGCTTCCCGAACGAACTCCGAAGTACTTGGAACTCATGTACGACAGCGACTCGGCGCCTGGCACTATCTGTGACGGGTACGAGATACCGCGAGCGCCAATTACGTACATGCCTCCATTCTCAAGACACAGCATCGTCGGTGTCGCACCAAATAGACTGATCAAACCACCGTTGTACAGAACACATTCCTTACGAACTCACACGCGCCCGCCGAATGCCACCATCATTCCCCTGCGGAACGGACTGGTAAAGCGAGCATCATTGTGTGAAGAATTTAGCGCTCGAGAGCCGAGACCGTGTTCGTCACGAGAACAACCGCGCGTTGACTTAGACTTTGATAAACACGTATTCAAGACTCCATTTTGAACTGTGATATTAGAAAAAATAATTATGCAATGTGTAAATTTTCCACCGAATGAGGATACTGTTTTAGAATTAAGTGAATATTTAATATTATTTATTTTCACTAGATTACAGTTTGTAAATAGAGGTGAAAGAATTCGTTGTACATATTAGTATAAGCTGCTGTGCTGCAATTATTATTGCATCCGTAGAAAACATCACGAGACAACATATTAATGCATTTATTAAAAGCCAGTTAATTAAATATATTGAATAACATCTGGTTTACGTACTTTTATTTTATATTCCCGTAAGTACGTTTAAGCTCTGGCCAAACTGAAGCGAATCCAGCGCGGGATGCAGGTGAAATTTGCTCGCTTCCCATGCCTTCTAACTTGTATGGAGGTCTAAGAGAGTCTAACGCGCATATTCGCGATACTTCCTAATAATTAGAAAAATCGGCGGGATTCGCCTCGTATGGCCAAAGCTTTACACCAAGAGAGCCAATTCTCATCTCAACCTTACCTATATAACCTAGATAATGGTTCCGAAATTACTGGAGTTACTTGTGCAGGTATACAAATATTGAAGCGTAAAGTAATTCTATAAATAGTAGTTTAGTTTTGGAAATGTAATTGAATCAAGTTTTTCTTGCAAGTTTTAAAATGTGCAATGTGGGTCCATTGCACATTTTTTGGCCGATCAGCTAGACAGCCTGTCCAGATAAGAGGATTTTTGCGCTTGCGCGCGTAATACTTGGTGTGCATACACACGAGGGACACGCGTCAACAGCAGGAGCAACTACAGCCGCGGTCGATGCGTCGCGGTGCTCAATACACGAACAGCATGTTAACGACGGCACCCGCCGCTGCTTAAGAGTACTTACTGGACGCAAACGTACAGCCCTAGTATCTGATGCACGCGTTACGCGCTTTTAACTCTTAAGCATTAAACGTAATGTATTGGCAGCTGGCACCTCGTAGCTTAGCTATAGGCGGTGTACGCGTGTAGTATCCAAAGACTAGAAGACGGAAGAAAGACAAGACAAGACTATTTTAGCTCTTTTCGCCTGAAACACAGGATAACCTAGTTCAGGCACGTAAGTCTTTACTAATTTTCATGCCCTATATTTTTTCAATATTATTATTATTTATTAGTATATGGGACTAAAACGAAAACAAAGAACGAACATTTAATTTTTTATTTGACATACGAGTAATTTATTTACTAATGTTATGTTTTACAGCTAAGATAAAAGTGCATCTTTTCTAACAGTTAAATTAGCTAATTCACTTAGAAAGTAGTTTTTATTCAGCTGTATAGTGAGATGTACTTTTTGTTATAATAAAATCCGTCACATATCGGGTCACAACGTACAATTGGTACATTAAATAGTTTGATTAAAATTTAACACCAAAATATTTACTCGCTTACATACATACACAAATACATATTATAAATAAATATGCTGTAAAACTTATTGCATCCCACAACTTCAGTTGAATGCCGTTTCGCTTTATTTTAGATTTGATGATGGGTACACACCGGGCGGACTGCTACGTAGGTTCTCAACGTGGGCGGTAACGCCCCCTCGTGGGCGTTTGAGACTTTCAGAGGGGCAGTAGAAGACTCAGAGAAAATGATATATCCTATCCCATTATGTAAAAAAAATTTGGGGGCTCTTTAAAAATATCATTACTACTTTGCCCACCGCCCACGGTGGGCAAAGTAAGGTTGAGAACCTATATCTCAATGGACTTGTCGATTAAGTACATCAGAACGTGAATTCAGCATAATAACTACAAATTTCAACAGTCATCGATCCACAGGCTGGCGGATATAAGCCCCATCAGTACCCAGCAGTGGAAACGAATGACAACGGCATAATTGTGAGACTTCCAGCGTAATATTATGATTGTAAAGACGCCAGCAGGTCAACCTACCCCTGTCAAATTTTCCCAATCAACCTTGAACCTTAATACTTTATCGATAAAGTTGAAAATCTATTAAAGAAATTTGACAGATTATGGTAGCTTGATGTGTATTATTATTATTATCTTATCCACATTGTACAGCAAGTTTTATTAAAAGGGTACATACGTCTATTAGGACGACTACATCAAGACTTATTGTTGATTCGACTTTTAGTCGTTCACATGAGACATGATTAATAAACTACACTTCTTATTCTGGAAAATAAATCGAGGTAGTAAAATAATGTTTAGACGTGATACCACGTCGAGAAAAAAAAGTGCTTTTGAGCGGGTACCGCAAACGAAGTCTGATAATAAAAATAAAATATACCTTTCTTAACTAAATAAAAGTTCTTATGAGGTAATTTATTAGTCTGTATCTAATCGCCGTCTTCGGCAATTTCCTGCTTGACGCGTTTCTCGTGTTTCAACTGTTCGGTGGTGGTGACGTTGCCTGCGATGGCGGGAGGCTCCTGGTCCTGGTGGTCGTCGTCTTGTGCGTCGTCCTTGCTGTTCTCGTGGAGCAGCACGTACTCCCGCTGAGAGAAACCAAACTTGACCACATCGCGCTCAAGTAACTCCACATAACGACGAGGCTCGACCTTTTTGTTGTTCACGAAAGTACCGTTCGCCGATTCTGGTGAAAAAGAAACGGGCCCTAGTAAGTAATGGAAGTCGTGTACACACAGGTCACCAAAATGTTTGGTAGGTTTTTATTTTTACTGTAATACGTAGAAGTCCGATTACACATTCGTACATTTATTTATTTAGATCTCCCTTATAGCTATAATTACAGGTTTCAAAACCCAATCCGATAGTACGGTCTCTTATGTATAAAAATAAGATAACAACCGAGAAAAAATTATTTACAATTTTGTTGTTAGGAGCCTATGTAAAATAAATTTAACCTTTCACTCAATAGGAATCTAATTATACCTGCAATAACATACCGTACACAATAATATATAAATGTTAAAATATATACATACCTATATATTTTAACATTTATATTCCTACTAGCAGTGCCCCGCGGTTTCACCCGCATAAATTTCGATCCCGTGGGAATATCGGGATCGAAATTTATTTAACTATCTGTGTACCAAATTTCATCAAAATTGGTCTAGCCGTTTGAGCGTGAAGAAGTGACAAACATAGTGTGATGTATTTATGTATACTACAATAATCTACATTAGAAAATAAATAATAATAACCTTGCGACTGCTTCGTTCGTCTAGTAATCGCAAGCGCTATTGCTGAGCATGAGGTTCTAGATCGATTCCCGGGACGGGAATATCGATCTAGGACCTCGTTTTTTCATCTAGAATTTTTCAGTAGCAGCCTGGAGTCTGGATCATTCGGTTGATGGCCACAGGCAATTCCCTATTTCAGGGAACCTAAACATACCTGGCGAAATGTTTGGGGGTGTACTATATAGGTGCACCTCTGCCTAACCCTTCGGGGAAACGGCGCGTAAGTGTTCCACGCGCGCCTCAAAGAGATGTCAGCATAATTCGAGGGGCCCCTTAGGGCCGAAGCCTGTCGGGTCAGCGGGATTGTCCGAAAGGGTTACCGCTACCCCGGAACATAAAGGGCGAAGGAAGGAACATGGGTGGGTTTTAGTCAGTAAGAGTCTGACACTCCCTTCCGCTCCACCCAGAGCGGGAGGGGTCATTTGATGATTTCCCATCAGAAAAAAAAAAAAAACCCTTCGGGGAATACAGGCGTGATATTATCTGTGTATGTGTTACATCAAATGCCATACCAAGATCAATGACGTAAGGCCGGACCCGGCGGCCCTGCGAGCCGTCGGCGCGGCTGAAGGGCGTGGCGCGGTACTGCAGCGCGGCGTGCTGCTTGCTGATGGACGGGTGCTCCAGCGCTATGTCCACGACCTTCTTGTCGCGCCCGATCAGGAACGCAGACTGGCGGTGGATGTACAGGATCGGTAGCGCTTTGTCGCCTTTGAACGGGTAGAATCTGAAAATTATATTTATGCTATTACAGACAGGAGCTAATATGACCTGAATTCGGAACGCAGAAAGGTGTCAAACACATTTATTGAGACAACGTTCCACTACGAAATAACATAAAAAGAAGTAAAATGCCGGGAAATTTAATGGACGAGTTCTTTCCGCACTGCATATCAAAATTATTCAGAAGATATTTATTTTCATGAGATTAATTTGTTTTACTTATTAACTTCATTCGTAAATAAATAGCAAAATATTTACCTCCATCTCCTTTTAGGCTGCTTAGCGTCATCAGGTTCTGTATACTTAATCACAACTCCGTTGACCGTATTGGCATCAGCCGTCAGTTTTCCAGACAGACCGAAGTTCGGCTTCTCTTTATCAGCCGGATCTTTGCCGTCCTCTGTCTTAACATCTCCCTTTCCCCAGTCGTATTCTTTATTCTCTTCAGCATCTGCGAACCTATGTAAACAGATTTTTTGTTGATGATTTTGTTTTTAAAAACTTCTTTCTTTATCAGTTATTATTGGCTACAATGACAGTGCAAAAACAATGTTATCTCATCTAAATGTTTGACTGGCAAAAATAAATTACGCATTCATACGAATATGACCTTTTTACGCATTTATAAACATCACGAACCTGCTTTTGCGATCTCGTGACCTAGCCTCGGTTTTGACTGAAGGTCGTCCGCGCTCCGCATTGCGCTCGTTGCGCTCTTCCGGTCTGCCAGAGCGCTCTCTTCGTTCATCCCCGCGCCCGTCCCTGTATCGCTCTTCTCTCCCTTCCGGCCTCTCCGGTCTCTCCGGTCTCTCCGGCCGACGACTCCGCTCTTTGTAACGGTCTTCTTGACTTCTTGATCTTGACCGCTCTCTAACAAATAATTACAAAATAATTAACAAGTTTTCTTATCGCCCTTACGTTGTAGAAATAAATTGCAGAATCATTTTGGAAGGCGAACGACACCAAAGATGATTAAAATATACAAAAGCTTCATCATCATGTTAGCCGAAAGCCGTCCACCGCTAGATATAGGCCTTCCCCAAGCAACCCCACACTTCGGCTGGTTCTGTGCTTCCCGCATGCAGCGCATTCCTGTGGCCTTCACAAGGTCATCGGCTCACAAAAGCTTGTACGATATTATTTTAATAATATTTGTAGAAAAAAAAATGTACAGTACCTGTGGTGTGACGCAGCCGGCTTGTCGGGCCTAGCAGCTGTGCTTATGGGCTTCTCTCGACGAACTTCACGTGGTCTGTAATCGACAAACATAATAACTGATTAGCCGTACAAACACTTCCTAACACAGACGATTTACAAATATCGCCAAGGATTGCAAACTGGGTGCTCCACCACAATAAATTTTATTTCAAGCTTTAACAAAAAAAAAATACAACAAAAATAATAATAAATATATTGTAATTTTATTATTTAACTGAAGTAACCTATAAGCCCTACCAAAGATCCTTTTATTTGGTCAATAGAACAAGTGAGAATTTTATTTAGAATATATAATAAAAAAACGAACACTATCGACTCATAAATAAGAGAATATTATGCTAGAGGCAATCATCCTCAGTTTAATAACTGTTTTAGCGTAACAATATATTCATTAATTTTAATTTATCTTCAACACGAAGAACCAATTATTTTGACACTCCTTTAAATCGTACACTTACCATTACTTTTGAAACACAATGTTGATTTCACGAGCATACCTACTACGTTCAGCCTTTCGTGAACTTCTCATATTTTGACTAATTAATACATAGATGTTATAAATCAAATGGTTAGCTTTTAACTAAGCTAAAGGCCAGTGTCAACTGTTTTCTTTTTGTCTCATCAAAGCACAAAAGATGCGCGAGTCTAGGTTCTTACAGTATTAAAAGTGTAGTCTTCTATCCTTGTATCTCAGTTTGTCGCAATTAATCATATTTTTATTCCTTTCCTCATTCATGGTTTCTCTCGGGCCATATTAGCGAATTATCTTGAATGAAATATGTTTTTCATTTCCATTTACAGTTTCTATCTTGTTTAAATCTGGATTCTTTATCTTCATCTGTTTAGATTAATTGTCATTTTATAGCATTTACGTAAACATAAGCGAAATTATCTCGAAATTATATAGCTTATAAATCAATGCATTAGCAGCCATTTTCAAGGTGCTTGGTTAAAAATTTTCTGGTGTCCATAGTATACTTGTTCTGTTATAATGATGATAATGATTGATGATGAAGCACTCCAAAGTCATACAGCGCCCAAATAGATATCAGTTTGGAGATAGAAGTGATGAAAGAAGTGATATTTCCAGTTTAAATCACTATGTTGAATTGTCAAATGACAGAACATTGTAAATAATCTTGATCTGCATTTCCATACTATACGTTATTAGCTGTATGAGTTCCAATATCAAAATCCTTTTGGAACCTAAAGCAATACAGTTCATAAGAGTAGCCAGTATTCTGAATAAACACAAACAAATTAAAACAAACAAACTCCAACCCAGCTCCAGTGTACATGTATGTAATCTTCAAATCCATTCCTCAACATGATTCATTTTCATAAATATTGTAACTGAATCCTTATTCCTCAAATAGGTATATAGCATTCTTTATTTTGACATTCTGCCGACGATATTACACGTCATTTTCTTTCTCTCGTCATCTTAACAAATTCTATGTTTGATTTAAAAAATATTGTTTCATTTTAGCCTTGTGATGTCATTGCTAATGATTAATCCATCTTGCTTTCAGCTATCGTCGTCTTCGTATTGTCGTTATACATAAAATCTAATTTAATATCTGTCTATTATTTGATTAAATATTTGTGTAGAAGAATTCCCTCGTTGGAAGCACTCTAGTGCTTGCACATTCCAAAATGAAAATAGTAATCTTTTGCTAATAAGCATTCCAACAAATTTATAACAATCGATGGTTTCACACATGCCTATAGCAAGTATCATTTAAGGTGCAAATATTAAAATATCTTTGCAACACCGACATGCTCTGATCATTATATTTTTCTGTAGAGTAGTCACTGTAAAAATAAATATAGTTATTTAACGTCGCAGGTACACTGTTACTGACCAGCTGTGGCCAGCAGACACTCATGCAATAACGGTCTGTATTGTATGTGTAAAAATGTTTTTTAAATAGATGAAAGAATATTTTTTTAAACAAACTACCTTTTTATATCCAACCTATTAGCGTAAACTGCTTACATCTAATTAACAGTAGGAAACACGGATTTACGTACCTTTCAGAAGAGAAGCCCTCTTCGTGATACCTCTCCTTCCTGTCGGGGTACTCTCTGTCGCGGAAGCGCTCGTTCTCTGGTGGACCTCGTCTGGAGACAACATGCACATATGATAGTATAATATACATAATAATAAAAGTTCATTCATCAAAAAAGTAGCAATACAATGTGACGAATGCGGCGAGCCACAAACTAAGCGTCGCTTGTATCTTGTGACTCTAAAATAGTGTTATTGCATTGTTATTGTTAGATGCATCATATTACTAAATACTAAACTTGTGGGTAATGCAGTGTTACCTCTGCGGTTAAAACCTTTTTTTCCAAATAATGACTGGTCATTCGAGTTTTTTTTTTTAAACGGAATTCGCATTTTTGGCAGAATAATAGAATTTTATTGATAGAAAATTGGACAATCTTTACACGATTTTAAAATATTGATGGAATCCTAGTAATATATTTCCAAATAGTTGCATATTATACAAGCATGCACTGATCCCCGCCTGCGTGCGAAGTCTGAAGTCTTGATGTTGAGCTTCGCATCATAAGTTGACCACACTGACTGGTATAAGAAATTCTTCAAATCTGGTGTAGAGCCAGTCAAAAAAGACGCTTTCTTTATTTAATTTTTCCTAAAAATTATACGTTCTTATTCTATGTTCACTACATAGAATAAGAACGTATAATTTTTGAAGTGATTTTTTTTTTATTTCGCTACAGTAAGTAGTAATGAAAGTAATGTGTTGTAATGTTAGTTTTCCTGTTTTTATTTCAATGTTATCTCAGTCTTGTTGATTTTACTACCAAAATGTATGATTGAAATTACATTTCAATGTTTTACTGATAAGAACTTAAAACTGCCGAGTACTTTTCGTATTTTGTTATCCGTTTCTTTATGGTTTCAAAGGAACATTTAGTGCTACTTAGCAATCAGTACATAATTACCAATACTTATGCCCGGTTTCTGAGGCACTTTTATCGGTAGTTTATCTATTCGTTAGCGCTATTGGTTCGATAACTTGTGAAAGTGCGTTTCCGAACACCGCAATGTAAGATAAACTCCGTTTAAACTTCAGTTAACTTAACTGACCAATGCGCGCCGTTTATCGGTTCCATAACTTTATCTGACGTTTCATTTCATAGAAAACTACAAAAGCTGTTAGGTTATGTGTGCTTTTATCGTGTATTATTTAATTAAATTGCCAGTGAAAGCTAAATATTAAAATTATTCAAAAGTGAAAACATTGAGTGTTAGCATGATGAACACGAGCAGCTCTTCAGAGTCTGATTTGGAAGTACTGGACTTTATTTCCAATATATCAGTACCGAGAAACTTAAGACGTAGGAGAAATCCTTTCGAAATGTTTACAGATGAAGAATTTAAATTGAGATATCGTTTTGATAAAAACACTGTGATACATCTAAGTGATATCATCAACCCTGCTCTAGCTCCAATTACACATCGCAAATATCCCTTGTCTGTTTTGGAACAAATTTTTATAGCATTACGATTTTACGCTACAGGTACTTTCCAAGTAGTAATTGGTGATGACATTAATGTTCATAAAACCACTGTGTCAAGAGTGGTTTATAAAGTAAGCAGGGAAATAGCAAAGTTGGCTACAAGTTATATAAGTATGCCAAATTTTGAAGACCTGAGAGAAGTTAAGGCTAATTTTTTTAATATAGCGGGATTCCCAAATGTCATTGGTTGTGTTGATGGATCCCACATACCAATTCAATCTCCTGGAGGTGAGCAAGCAGAACTATATAGAAATAGAAAAGGTTTCTTTTCTATTAATGTACAAGTTGTGTGTGATGCAAAGTTACACATCCGTGATATAGATGCTCGCTGGCATGGATCAACACATGACAGTACTGTGTATCATAACTCATTCCTGCGAGCGCGCCTGGATAACAACGAGATAGATGGTCACCTGTTGGGAGACAGTGCTTATCCTTGTGGAAGATTCATGATGACACCTTTTTTAAATCCTTCTACAAATGCAGAAAAACGTTACAATGAAGCACAAATCAAGACCAGAAACACGGTTGAAAGGACATTTGGTGTGTGGAAAAGAAGATTTGCTTGCCTTTCTCAAAAATTAAGACTTAAATTAGATCACACTTTAGCTGTAATTGTTGCAACAGCTGTGTTACATAATATAGCTCTACAGCAAAATGATACTGTGATAATTGATTCTGCTCCTGAAGACTATAGTGTTGCAGAATCTATTCAACAACCCCTTTCCTCTGAAGGAAACCAGTTTCGTCGGTTATTATTGGAACAATATTTTAGGTTGGTAAAGTTTTACTTTTATAAAACTTTTTTACTTATACTAACAGCAAAATGTTCATGTTGTACATACTATGGGAACACAAATTACAAAAACAAATGAACTTGAGTATCTATGTACTTATATTTTATTTATTTATTTTCAAGTAAAAAAATCTTATCACATCAATAATAACTAAAAGGATACAAATATGGGAGATTCATTGATTCATATCAAATTAAAGATTTCTTGTAGAAAATGCAAGAATGGAACTAGAACTTAAAAAGAAGAATTTTAAAAGAATAATTTTAATTTATGATAGGTAATATTATTACCTATTATAAATTAAAATTCTTCTTTTTAAATTCTAGGTCCATTCTTGCATTTTCTAGATGAATTCTCTTTAATTCAATATCAATATCCAATATAATTTTTGTTTTTTCTAATTTCATCACTTCCTGTTGTCGTTGAATCTCCAATATTTCTAACCTTTTAGTTGTTATGCAATCTTCGTTTGCTTGCTTTTGGATTTTTCTTTTTATCATTGACGCAGTGAGATTATTTATATTTTTTTTCTTTGTTTCAGTTAAACTTTTCTTTCTTCTTGGTGTGCTTTCAAAGTCCTTCATATCCGGCGAAATTGGTCTTTTGGAACATTCAACTTGCTTTGATTGGTTTCCAGACACAATATCTTCTTCTGTATCCAACACTACAAAAATTTCTTGAGAAGTACCAGGATGTGCGTCTTCACTTACTTGTGTTTCAATATCTGTAATAAATAAATTGTTACTACTGTGTACCTGATGATTGTACTCACACATATAACACATAACACTGATTTAATTATGATTGTTATGTGTAACAGGCTATATTATAATTATACCGAAGCCTGCTATGTTATTGCTTTTTATTAGTAATTAGAAAAGTACATTTTTAAGAATTCTCCATGCTGAAACTTTTATTACAATAAAAGCCCACATTACATTAAATAAGTAATTATTTTATTTTTATACCTCAATCCATTTCAGTTAAAATTCTCAGGAGTTTGATTAAATTTTAACAATATTTTGTCCACAATGTGCCTGTGCACACTATTTTGATTGCTTAGGTAAAGTATAGCCTGTGCTAGAACATTGCCAATGCATTGTTAACCAGTCTATTAAGTAAATACATTATTTTTGTATGATATTTAATGAAACTCTTTGACTTACCCAAGTTGTAATATGGTGCGGATGAGTCAAATTCATTATTCAGTGGTTTGAATTGCGGAGTTAATAATGCTACCACTTTCTCATCAACTGCGGTTGTCTTAGGCCAAAATGTTCCACCTCCTGTCTTGTACATCTCGGACTGAAATTAAAATTTAACATAAATAAATTAAATTTCTGGCACTGTTGTGTAACAAAATGATACTCAATGAATATATTACTTGGGGTGTAACTGCATGAGATATAATTATGATTATTATTGGTACCATATTACAGTTTTGTACGCTTAAGGGATGCTTTGCACTTTGTACACTTAAAATATACAATAAGGACTTTTAACAAATAGGTAAAAAGTACATAACAGGGATACAACTTACCTTATCATCGCTCATATTTTTTCTCGCTTTTTTTTTAAGGTTATCATACAGGGCATGTAACTGCTTTTCGTTCCTAAATCCAGTTTCAGAGACAGCATTGTACTTATTTGTCAACGCTATCCAAGCCTGTTTCTTGGCCTCTACAGTGGTCCCGTCCGTTCTTTTATTGTCGATTATATGGACAAATTCTTTAGCCACTTCGACAATAAGCATCTTCTCTCTCTCAGTAAAATTTTTACTGCGTTTTCCAGATTCCATTACGTATTTTTTATTTTACAAATGATTAAAGCACTAACGATTTGAAAGACAAATTGACTTATAACTTAAATGAAACGGCAAAGCAAAAATTTTAACACACAAAACAAACAGTAAACAGTATAGCGACGCGCAAGTTTACATAAAAAAAAGTCTAGTCTATGTTGTCGTTCATAAATCCACCCATAGATAGGTAACGACTTGTCATATTTTTTTATTAGAACAGTGCTAAACTACTTATTTACTCTCAAAAAAAATAATATTATTATTAAAACTAATTTTATAGACGAATTAAAACAATTAAATTATTTTTAGACGCGATCTCTTAAACAGACCCATCTAGCGGCAACTAAGGAACTAGTTATCGGCTTCATAGTTATTGAATGGTTTGTTGCGTATTCAGAAACGCAGTGACAGTTAAACGGCGTTTATCTTATGCATAACTATATTGAATCAATAGCTAACGAGAACATAACTGGGGACTTCAGAAACCGGGCATTAGTCATCATCAACCGCATCATGAGCCTTTTGGCCTCGTATAGGACTTTCTGTTGTTTTTCTTTTTGTTATATAATTTGTTTTTTATTTTTATTTTTAACTGTTTAGTTTATGATCCTGTACTAGTCACAATAAATACTTTTTCTTTCTTTCTTTATTTTCATCATTTCAGAAAGACGTGCACTGCTGGACACGGGCCTCCCCCAAGCACTGCCACTTCAATACAGAGTAATAACCACAATTTACTTTTTCTGTGGTCATAACTCATCAACATATTGTTTTTTAGTAACAATGCCAAAGGTAATTGGAAAATGGCATGTAACCTTTACATTTCATACATCTTAGAATATTATATTATAATCATAACATAATACACACACAATTTCTTTTATTATTTTGTAAAGCTTTGTTTTTTTATTAAGTTATTAATACTGATTGTTCTAGGAATTTGTGGTCACATTACAAATCTACGCACGCACAGAGTCTAACATAAGTAGGTACTTTGTCCATTTTGGTGTGTTTGACTACTCAACAGTGACTGCAATTTACACAGTTTTAAGAGCATTACTCCTTAGCGGCGCGCTTCGATTTTAGGTAAATTTACTCACACAGCGTTAGAGTTAGTAAGCACACAGCTGCGCGCGTATAACCGTGTGTCATACACCGCATTGATAATTTTGATACATTGCCAGCGTTTTTAGTTAGTATGAAATGTTTTCGTTTTTTCGTAAGTAGGGACTTAGTTTTTTTTTCAGTTTATTGTAAAAAGTGAGGAATTAAATTACTATTACTTTTATGTAAATTAAAATATAATCGTGTAAAATAAAATTTTAATATTTATCATCTCTAAGTTTCATAGACCTAGCTTTTCGGGGATCAACAATCTCGGGTAGGAGACATTTATTGTAAAAATTTACAAGTCGCTGTTCCATATTTTCTCTCCAAAAATGATCGTCTCTAATTATTTTTTCAGTTTTTAACTTGAGATCTTTGCCTGTCCATACAGCAAACAGACAATAATTCCTTTGAGTTATGTGCAGCTGCCCCTGTATTTGGTAAAACCAGTCATGACGGCGATTTACAGATCCATCTTTTTTCCAAAATTTGATTTTTTTTTGGTTTATTGCAACATCTGCCTCTAAACCGAATGCTGAACTAGGACACTTAATTTCGACGATGCCATCAGATTCGATAAGTCCATCCGGCGAAGCACCTGTAACCAAATTAATTTGATACTCAATTCTCTAATTACGATTAGACGTCCACTGTTGGACACAGGCCCGCAAGTGTCGCCACAATGAACAAATATTCTCTAAGAAATTGTTGGTTTAAAAAAAAAATAAAGTACTAAGTATAGTATTTTAATCTATTTTTACAATAAGGATCTTTTCGGAAGTAACAACAAAAGAAAAACTAAAAGAAAGAGCTAATTTTTCCCTATTCCTCATAGTTACAAATTTGACCCGAAAAAATAATTCTTTGTATCGAAATAAATCTAATTGTAGTACATACCCAAGAAAAATAACTCCTCATCAACAAATAAACCGCATTTTCGTATCGTGATATTTTCTTGGACCTGTAATTGTTCTATTGCCACTTTTTCGTGAACTTTTCCATGCTCAATACTGGGGACATGGTCCAAGGAGTACGAGTATAAAAAATGTTTCACTAAAGGTGCTGGGCTAATAGTCGATCGCCGTTTGCACACTTTACTGAAAGACGATGCTGTCAGTAAACACCGTCGTAGTTCAAGCCAAAGAGCACTCTCTGCCTGAAGTACAGTGTCCCTTTCTATTTCTTGCCTATTATTTACCTATAATAGTTTGGAAACATAGTTTGAAAGTTTAATATTATCAAAAGTAAGGCACAACATATGGCACAATAAAGGTATATTTGAACTTATGAAAGTATAGTGTAAATACTCACTTGTTCTTGAAGGTTTTTTAAAAACTCGTCTTTTGCTGTTTCATATTCTTCTGGAAGCATGTCCGGCCGCTCGCATTCTCCTCCATAAGACGTTTTATCAGAATCAAATTGTACTCTTCTTTTAGGTATGCGATGCGTTTTTTGCCTTAATTTTCTTTTTAGACGAGCCATTTCTATACGCTTCAATGAGCTTCCTATAAATAATTAACTCATTTTGTGTTATAACCTATCATATAATTTATATAGTGATTTATATAATTATGTTTAAAATAATAAGTACCTGGACTTCTATTAAACTTTGATTTATACAAGACGTATTGCGGCCGTGCAGAATTGAACGATACAACAGCAGCGTTGCATCGTGCGGTGTAAGATTTTTTTAACGAATAATTTACGCGCTTGCCACCAACGTGTTTTGCAACGATGCTGTTAAATTGTTCGGCTCTGTTATTGTTCAAGTCGTACAGTAAACTTTTCGAATGTAAGGCAATTTGTGTAGTATGTTCCATAATTTTTTTAAACAATGTTTTCACTTTTGGTACTACATTTTCTTCTCTTTTCTTTTCGTCTGTGCAATAATATGCTTCACATTCTTTGTGGTCCCCGAAAATATGCTTCGGGCTATTTAAAATATCTTTTTTTAAGCTTATAATTTTGTCCGACAAAGTTGAATTTTGGGCGTTTCTAAAGCGTGCAGCTGATCTTATTGCAGTTCGCAGTCGCTTCATTCGGTCGATTGTTAATAATTTTCTTTCTACCAATGGTATAGCTGTATCTTTACCCAAGTTTATAAGTTTACCACTAAAATTACGCAGTAAATGGTTCGTGCATTCAATTTTCTCAACATTCACTTTATGGTATGGTCGGCTTTCTAATATTTTCTTATAGGTACTTGCATCTCCATCGGCTATCAATGTTCCGTATATTAAATTTCTCTTAGCAACTGACGTCTTAAAACCTTCGACAATACCAGATTGTTCCATGCTAGTGGAAGATCCAGTATGATTTCTGTGGCAATCATGTGCGACTGGCGGCATGTTTTTTGATGCTGCTTTGGCACAAGTGGAACAATGTTTATTTTTTACAGCCACATGTAGTACTTTGCCTGTTTCATGTCCAACAATAGCAGATACTCCAGATGATGCAGAGTAGTTATTTTTATAGGATCTTTTTGACCAACAACAATCAGCAATGGCCTTTACAACTGGAATCCCATCCTTGACTTGGCCACGTGAAATTGCTTTTTCACCTTCTTCTTTTGCAGCTTCCTGCATACTTACTTCTGCGGTTTCTTCCCACCAATTAGCAATTTCATCGTGGTATTTTATATATCTTTTTTGACCTATAAGTGGCAAATCTACAGAAGCAAGAAATTCATCTAAATTTGACTGTCCGCATCCAATCATTATAGCTCCCATGACAGCACCATGATTTGCATCCATACCAGTATTTGAACGATCAGATGTTTGTAATTTTAATTCGATATTGCACATATTGCATTTCATTAAAAAAACTGAATGTAAACCACCCTGGACTTCTTTCACAAATTGTAAATTGCCTATATTACAACCAAAAGCAGCATTGTGGTTATTTAAAGTCTTGATTTGATCCATGAAAAACATAAAATCTATTATACGGCGTCCCTGTAATTTGTTATCAATTGAAATATTTTCTTCAATAGCCTGCAAATAACAGCATAACTAAAATGTTTTATTTGTGCTAAAATATGTATATAAATGAACAAATAACACTTACAAGATTCCCTACACCAGGATCTTGAGTTGGAGACAACGATGCATCGTTCTGGATGTGTAGGGTTTTATCACCACCAATTTCACACGTCATTTGATTATCTTTAATGGGATTTGCTGTTTCTGATGTTGCCTGCAACTTTTCTTGGATTTCCTCTGTGTTTTTGCTAAGGTTTTCTTTTGGTTGTGTCTGAAAATAATATGTAGGTATAATTACAGTAATACAAACAGTAAGCACCTTATCATGATCGGTGATCGATTCAGAAATCAAAAATTAGTCGGCTTGAGATAAATAATGACTTATTTGTTTTTGTTAGTAACTCCTTAATCAAAATCAAGAAAACAATGTCTCTTGGTACACAATTTCAAAAAGTGCCAAATCCATACTAATATTATAAATGTGAAAGTGTCTGTCTTTCACGACAAAACGGAGCGACGAATTGATGTGATTTTTTAAGTGGAGATAGTTGAAAAGGTGGAGAGTGACATAGGCTACTTTAACGCGAGCGAAGCCGCGGGCAAAAGCTAGTATATAAATAAGTAGAAAAACAAACTTACAAGAGCATCTTTATTTATGTCTTGGTTCCCAAGGATTTGAACTTCTCTTTTCTGCCTATAAGAATAATTAATCGACTAAAAAAAAACAGCACAAACAGCCACTGGAACTCAATAATAAAACAATATATCTTAGCCGTGTTTGGACTTGTTGAAATAATTGTAATGAGATGTACTTTTAGGTGTAGGTACAACTAATTTTTTTCTCTCTTACTTTTTAATTGTATACCTAAAAAGTGCGTCTCAATACAATTCCTACAAGCCCAAACACAGCTAAGATATATTGTCTATTACAGAATTCCGGCGCCTGTCTCTCAGCCATCAGATCCATTTTACTAACTGGTACTTTCCGAATGCAAATGCTTCATTTGTTGATGAAAACACCAAAATCGCTATGTTGTCCTATAAAATTTAATGAGTTCCCTCGATTTCTCCAGGGTCGCATTATCAGATTATGATTAGGTGATCATGAGACTACCTGGAAAATCTATCCTTTCAAACAAAAAAAAAGATTGCTTTGAGGGAAAAAGATCCTTTTTTGAAATCGATTTATAAAATGGAGATAATTGTGAATTGGCTATAAACTGTTTTTAAAAGTGGCTCCTCGGTAACTTACCTTTTGGCTTCATTAGCCTTGTCCAAATTTCCGTATTTTTTTCTTTTTTTTCCGGTATAACCCCTTTTGTTAGCCATATCTGAAAAAAAAGCTGGTAAAATAAAAACATATATATAGTAGTCTAATTTTATCTTGTTAAGTTATTGAACTTCATTACAATAAAATATGTACTCACCAAAGTTTTATTATATAATAAAAAAATATTATTAATATAAAAAGTATCAATAAGATCCGGTCGCACTAAAAACTCGCCAAACTGCACTAATATTTTTACGCAGCGCGTGGCAACGAGAGCGACACGCGTCCTACCTCTGAAAGACCTCGGCCGGCACTAAGCGCTCATGCGATTCCGCGTCTATTATATAGTGATACTAAATAATTAATTGTAGTGTAAACATATAATTTATTAAAAAAATAATTGTACCATGTCTTTGGTCGTAAATGTGTTCAATTAATAAGTCTAAAAAAAAACAAAAATGCCTCATATTTTATCCTAAACTAACACGTTTAATATTTCGAAAAATGGCTAAAAATTATAGTTTTGAGTTTACTTTTCTTGAATGAAAACTTACAGCAATCGTGATTTTTTTTGGATCAAACTCTAGTCAATGTTATCATTTTTTTTAAAAGTAAAATTGTTGTAAGGTTGTCATATAAGTTTTACTCCTATCTGAAATCTGCGTAGGCCGTCGGGCGCTAGTTTTAAAAACGGCTTGGATAAGAACTGTTCTAATGAGAATACTATATGACTATTTGAAAATGTTTTTGGATCAAACACTAGAATATGAAATTTCCAATAATATGACGTCAATATATTATCAATAAATTAAGCACATTATTGTTTTATTGACCGTCGGAAATCATTTATTTTGCCTCCAGCGCGCTTTTAACGGATGAATGCTCTTAATCACTTTTGGGATAAGAAATGACCTATATTAAAAATGCCAGAAATCAATTCAGTAATCGATATTGAACAAAGTACTTTCCTAATGTGCATTAATTCAGTTACACTTTGTATTTACCGTCAAAACAATTAAATACGAGCTATGAGCTCCTTTCTGTCTATATTTCGAGATCTCTATAGATAAAATTATAAAACATCATATAAATAATCATAATAGTAGTTTCTAAACTGCAGAACACGTCTGTTTCCAAACATTCAACGAGTTTTGAATGGCGTCGAATTTTATTTGAAATGGTGTCATTTACAAGATAAGTGCTCAGACCACTCTCAGCTCAAATTAGATTGATAGCGAAAACGTCACAATATCACGAGAGGTAATTACTCTTAACATTATAAGTTATAACCAAAAAAACTCTTATTACATTGCTGTTATTGGGATGAATATTTTCGCATATGCACAGTATTGATCGGATTTTACCGGCCACCACTAATAGTCTTTTCCGTAATTTCACTTCATCATTGTTTAGCGGTGCACATAATATACCTTCTTTCTTAATTTCGTAGATATAGTGGTAAGTCTCTGAGTAAAATGGTTGTGCACATCCAGAAGGACAGACGGATGGACGGACAGAGAGACAGACAGATGGACAGACAAACAGACAACAGACAGGACGAAATTATAAGCATTCCATTTTTGCCTAATTTGGCTACTGAACCCTAAAAAATAATGTTGTAATTAGTCATTTAGGTGCAATACCTTTCACGATAGTCTCTCCTGTCTTCAAACTCCCGCCTTTTGGGTCCTCCACGCTCCTCATACTGGTTGTAGCGGTTGAAACCTAGGATAAATAAAGCAAATGAACAAATGAATATGAGCACAATGCATACAGCTATTGTAACTTAACCCACATTCTTTTATGTATAGGTTAGGCTCATGTTTGACCACAAGCTCCTTTGATGTTAACCAATGAGGCCATCAAAGTCACATAATTAGCCTATAATGTTCTGACTGCTGGGACACAGGCCTCCTCTTGGTGAGAGGGAGTGGGCTGTAATGCACCACGCGGGCTCAGTGTGGGTTGGTAGATGTCATGTCTTCGAATTTTTGGTTCTAGGACATGCCGGTCTCCTTATGATGTTTTCCTTCACTGTTTCGAGTGGTTATGAAATAGTTTACACAAAGTAAAGCACCTGCCTGGGTTCGAACCTACAATCTACAACTCATAAGACACGTCTGTTACCACTGGGCCATCACTGCTCCTCAATCAAAGTATTTAAATACATTCAGTTACTAACCTCTAGTGTCATCTCTATGATGATATCGCTCTTCTTGCTCCCTTGGTCTCCGTTGGTACTCTTCTTTTGGAGATCTGTGCTCCTCATACCTCTGATTCCTAAAGAAATTAAATAATGTACTCTATGTTTGTTTAAAATTAATTTACCCCAAACTAAGACCAGCACATATAAGTATCCTACAAGCAAACATTTACGTGTACTTGTAATGTACCTTTTATACTCATAATCCCTCTGCCGTCTATTATGTTCTTCACTATTGTCATTACAATGAGAGCTTTGACCATATTTCTCTCTATTTCTATCATACTTTTCATGGCGATATTGTGTATATCTGCAATAATTTAATGATGTAGTGTAATGGAATATTACACAATATCATTTTAGCCTGGGATCCAACTAGCTTACCTGTCATTGTGATCCCTGTCATATTGTTGGCACTGTTCCTGATAATGCTGTTGCCTTCTCTCTTTGCTGGAACCTCGGTAGAAGCGCTGAACTTCTCGCTCCCTTTCATACTCTTCGGGTGACACTGATCTTTGATATTCTTTCCTAAAATACCCGCAAATTTTTTAAATGTTTTTGAATTTCGCAGTCGTAATAGATATCTAGACTAATATTATAAAGGTTGAGTACGACTGGTCGGGATATCAACCAAGCGTGGATGGTACGCTGCAGTATGTCTGGTAGTCCGGTAGTAAAAAGCAGATGGTGAACATTTTAGAAAACTACCCTTTAACAATACAAATACTAAATCCACGCGAATGAGGTCGCGGGCGAAGTCCCAGTGATTGCTTTAGAACTTACTGATTATAATAGGTCCGTATAGGTTGATTTGCTTCTTCAGAAGATCCACGACGTTCTTTTACAACACTATGCAAGCGGCGCTGAATTTGCTCTTCATCTAATGGAAGACAGAAAGAGGCGATATAGAATAATCATTTTCAAGTATAATATTCTAATAGTGACTGTGTGTAAAAAATTACTACATCTACCAAACAACAACACGTAATTAAAAATGATGAAATGCCACTAAATCTCACCTTTCACACTAACTGAAGTGCTCCGCGGCCGCTTGTGCTTATGTTTATGTTTGCGCTTCTTCTTGGAAGATATTTCGCCCTCACTGACTGAAGACACATCTTCGGGACCCGAGACACTTTCTGCCATCACCGCGGAATCTGAACGCCTCTTCTTCTTGCTGTGCTTCTTCTTCTTTTTCTTATGCTTACGTTTCTTCGAACGTTTTTGCTCGTCGGAATCGCTTTCCGAATCTGAAGAATCAGCACGTTTCCTTTTCTTTTTGTTGTAGCGGTGTTCCGATAACGAAGAGTCGTCACTATCGCTCCCAGAAGAGCTGCTGTTACCAGTCACGTCGGATTCATCTGAATCCTCCGACGATGTATGATGGCGCTTCTTAGATTTCATGTTACGTATGTTTTTATGATAACTTACAACAATTATGAAGTAAAATCACAATTTTACAAAGCACCACGCAATACCAAAAACAAGAAGCTTATACTGAAGCCGATATATATAATACTTTACTTAGTCTATGTACTGAAGCTGAACGCATAGACTAATATACAGTTATCGAATGAAATGAAATTGAATGAAAATATGGAATGTGGAATATTTGCTTATGGTACTGCAGTGTTGCCAAGTCTATTATCAAATCATGATTAAAGGCTGTGAAACAGTGAGGTATGACATACGTACAGTGACATTAGTACTCAAAATATAATAAGTCCATGGTCCACACACAGATAGCTAGCAACCATTCTGTTGTCAAGATCTGTGTGAGATTTTGATGGATTTTGACCCTATATTATAATGTACTCTGTGGATTTTGAAATCGCCATCGAGTCACCGACGCGACGCCTAAAGTCGCAATGCGTGTACAAGTGCATGTTCGAATGCTAATTATATTGGCATGGCAGCACTGCTTTAAGAAATGTCATTTTATACTTGACATTTCACTAACTTGTGTCACTAAAAAGTGTCAAAGTCAAGTGACGAAAGTTTACAATTTGCAATTTGTTGACTTTTTCACCAGTTTTATTAACTACCGGATTTATTATTGTACTGCATAGTTTTAACGGCAGACCTCGTGTAGTAATTTATTAATTTATTACAACGAAAGTTTTATCGTTCATATTCAATTTCAATTTATTAAATGGCCAATGGAAATTTATTACAGAACTTACTCCGATAAGGCATCGTTGGCACACATAAAAGGTGGTTTACAGCAAAAAAGTGTATTATACGCCAATATATATCATAAAAAATATGGCTACACGCAAGAGAAGCGGATCGGGGTCTAAAAGACACCTGAAGGAGAAAGTGGTGCAAATATATGAATCTTTCTTTAGAGGCGAAGATTTAACTACTGACAATGCTACATTCTGGGACGAATTCTTTCTTCTGAAGCCTAAAATTCCCCAATTAGAAGCTGAAATTCATAAACTATCTTTGGAACAGCTTATGAGCATGAGAGAAAGTATGAACTTACTGGTTTCCCAATGTATTGAAATGTTAGGGCAAGAACATCATATAAGGTAGGGTATCAAATTTATTTAGTCTGCATTAAAATAATGAGTTGAAATAACCACTATTTTAAATTAATCAAAGTAACATTAAAATTGTCCATTAACCCTTCATATGTAGCCGGAATGTAGATCCACGCGAGAGTCGAGACACAACGGCTTTTTAATTGTGTCTGTAATTACGGCATTCAACAGGTTAAATAAGTTAAATGTTTCAGATTGGTGTATGCACTTCAAACTCTTAGTGCTGTTTTAATAACTATGTACCAAAGAGCTGGACAAGACCCTAACATTAATATCAAAACTGTATTAATTGGTTCAGACAATCCTGACTTTAAAATGCAAAAGTTGTTTGAACATTGTAGCACCATACTATCAGGTATGTAGCATTTTATGTAAAGATCAAGATTTGTAAGAAACAAGATAACAATATTGTACTTAGTTAATTTGTTCCATATGTGTTTTTTTTTTTCGTATTAAAGAACTGTCCGTTATTTTGGATAAGCACCATAATCAGCACCATTACATGAAACTCCACCATATAGCATTCAAGTTTTCCGTTAGTTTTAAATTCCAGAGGAATTGTATGTAATTGTCTGTCATCGGATTTTCAGGTTCAATTATTGGGATTTGATGACATTATCAGAGTATGGATAAGCCAGGTTCGCAGGAATAGCGAATGCGCCATGTACTGGTTTTGCTAAGTTGTAATATCAATCATATAGGTCAGTTTTAGTAACTGACATAATTATTTCAGTTCAAGTTAAAAAGTTCAAAGCTAATTGCCCTGTTTTTGTTCATAAACTTAAGGAAGTGGAAGTGTTCTAGACACTTTCAAAATACATTGTTTTCTCAGAAGCCTATAAGTGCGTTAGAGACATAACTGTGAGAAAGATATAGGATGTGTCAGACTATTGTTCTTTTGTAGATTGGCACACCAACATACAAGGCATTTCAATGAAAATCTTGTATAAAACATTTTAAAAAAATCAAAATTACAAAGTATTGGGATTCCTAGAATTTCGTGGGCTAATCCATATCCATACTAATGATACCGTTTGTGGTTGTTGACCCTAAATTGCACTACATAATCCAATCACTGGTAACGGTGCTCAAAAAAAATTTTTTTTTTCTTCTGATCTTATCCACAATCACTTTTAGTGGATGAGTTGGGGTAAACATTGGCAGCCTCACTTTTTACCCATAATGATAATACAACTTGTTATTTATAATATTTTCAGGAGAAGTTCCAGACAGTTTAAAGTCAATGGTTTTAAAGCTTCTTTTAGTAATAGCAACAGGCATAGACAACATTGATGATAACTCCTTAGTTGAGTACTTTATGCAAAACTCATTGTTCGAATCTTTGATACAACTCCTGTGCACATCTACAGAGAGGCAACATCATGGTAAGTAATAATATTCTATTTCTTTATTATTATATAAATAGGCTGCAAACAATATTGTGCTGTGGACTAACTAAATAATAATAATTATGTATGCTCCAGTGATGTTCAAGTGAATAACTTATGATACCTGCATAATGGAGGTCATATTATTATTTATTATTTATTTTTATTTGTGTGATTATAAAATTTAATGTTTGAAGCCACAACCTATGCCATTCAAAATGTATTAAAGGTACTGGACTGGGTATGAGGATAATTCCTTCCTACATGGTATAATTTTGTTTTACTATTATCGAAATAACTGCATCCAAACAACTATATTACTTTCGGGTACATTTTTAGGTTATTTTTTTCAGTATACCTATTCTAATTTTTTTTTTTTTTGTTTTAGGTTATGATGTGGTCATGTTGTTGATGTTCTTAGTAAATTATAAGAAACAGGAATCGGCTAACCCTTACGTTGTGAAATTATCAATACTAGATGATGAATTAGCATTAAATGGGTAAGTAAAGTCCTTGATGGTAAATGGTGGCAAAGACTTATTGGAACGAAGTTCTTTATCGCGCGTTTTACTCTGCACACTTGGTGAATGAGAGCTAGACCGACATAATGAACATTTTGACCGTTACAGCACTTTTGTTTGTAACGTACCTCTATGACGGTGTGCGAAAAGAAACTTCGTTCCAACCGTTGTCCCGCTATATCTCGGCTGTTTTTCCTTATTACTTGTGGATTAACTTTTATAAGTGGCTGCAAAAACTCAAAACATCGCCATATTTTACCCATACCACTTTGATTCGAGCTCGAATTTAACCAGCCTAGGTAGCTTCTCTTTTATTCATAATCAAAATCATCAAACATTCAAAACTTATGAATAAGAAGCTGCAATGCGTCTTTACTAAATGTAGGTAGGTACCTTGTGGAAACTCCCCATAGGGTTTTGGTTGGGTATAGTTAGCATGAGGCTTTCGAAATTTCCAACTAGGTACTAAATATACCCAAGTTGGACGTTGGAGTATCATAATCAGGTATATTTAGGACCTAGTTGCGTTGCGTGATTGCGTACTACTAAATATACCCGGCCGCGTAATGCCAGACTGTATATGACAACAGACATCCCTAGTCTGCGCTGGACCGCTTTGTGCTCGTAAGTGTCGAGCGAGCTCGGGACTTGCGGTAGGTACCCCGACTCGGACAGGTTAGGTTCGAAGGGGATCATCGGTCATCTCCTTCGTGTTAGGTTCCTTTAAACCGTGTAGACAGAAATAGGGGCCCCGCGAAGCGTGGCTCCGTCGACTACGTCTTATTATTATTATTGCTTTTAAACCAACTTAGACCCGCCACGTGATCTTCCCGACCCTAAATACTCGCACTATGCACCAATCCCGCCATTTTTCAAGCAAGTTATTCTATTGAAAAGGGTATATTTAGTACCTAATGATTCATTTCAAACTAGTGCTACTAAATATACCCGAGTAGCGGTGTCTTGGTAAGGTACAGACGCCAGCACATCAAGCTACTACAATCTGTCAAATTTCTTTAATACATTTTCAACGTTATCGCTAAAGCATTAAAGTTCAAAGTTGATTGGGAAAATTTGACAGTTTCGGGTAGCTTGACCAGCTGGCGTCTGTACATTTAGCGGTAGTCACTCGAAAATGTGATCTCCTAATTATACCCGAAGTCGGCCAGACCCACAAGGTACATTTAGTAAAGACGCAGCTGTAATATCCCAAAAGAGGATTTAATCAATAAATATATAGGTATTTATTACCTAATTGCGAACCTTATTTTAAACATAACATGTTTGGCTCAGCAGTCTACCCATGTCGGATATGGAATAGTATTAAAAAGAATTGCAAATAAATTACATAGTGACAATATTATTACTCGAAAATCTCATGCAGATTATAAAATACAATGCAATATAAAATTTTCTTCTTCACTTAGATATGGGCAAGTTATAACGGCAGCTCTGAACGACTATGTGATGTCGACGTTCGGCGGCATGCAGGGGGGCGGCGGGGGCGGTGGATGGCTCTCTTCCCTGACCAGCATGGTCGGCGGGATATTTCTGACCAGCGATGAGACGCAACCGGTTATAAGAGGGCAGAGGAACAGGTGACGAATATTTTCTGACAATATGTACCGCAAACCTACCCGAAACTGTGAAATTTTCCCAATCAACCTTGAACCTTAATGCTTTAGCAATAAAGTTGAAAATCTATTAAAGAAATTTGACAGATTGTAGTACCTTGATGTGCTGGTGTCTGTACATGTAGTACACATTTCGTCAGTTATGATAATAGGTGATATAATAGGTCTTTTTACGTACGACAGAATCAGTTAGCAGAATTTTTAGAACACCTTAGAGAAATCAAGTTTGAACGTCTGCAACAACAATATCCTCACAAGATATGTCAAAGACCTAGCTTTGTCTGTCTCCCCATACCGATTAAGGTCTACTTGTATTTACAATATGGGCTAAAAACATAACATCACGCGAACGTACTGCGAGGGCTGGTTCGAGGTTGTGCAGGAAAGGAGTTCCTGGAAGGATTTGGGGGAGGCCTTTGCCCAGCAGTGGGACAGTATAGGCTAAACAGGGTTAGGCAGAGGGGTACCTTTTAGTAATACCCACTTTTCGCCAGCTATGTTTAAGTCCCGTGTAATAGGGGGCGACCCCATTTTAGCAATAAACTATTGAACTCAAAAGTAGTAAGTATAAGTACGTTTCCGGAATTGGTCTTTTAAGAGGAACCGGGACCACCCCTATGTGCGGATGGTGATCACCGGGGTGGTTTTAGTGAGGAAATCCCACCTCACTCCCCGGAGGTCGGGTGCGTTTTGAAGGTTTTTCCCCCGAAAACAAACAAAAAAAAAGGTATAAGTACGTAAATAGTAGACTGTGAAACACCTGTTTAAACTACATATTATAGAGATGCATTTAACTGTTTAAATACAGAGTGTACAGGTAATAACTGCATAATGTGATTTGCTATGGCTTCTTACTACGACATGACAATATTACCGTCGCTACATTGGTAATACAATGTAGGTAACCGCAACAACGCTAAAGTAGAGATTAACTGTAAGGTGGATCAGTTAAATTAGGTTGTTTAAATATGGTTATCGAAATAACTGTATCCGTAGATGTAAGATATTCGATAAGTAACTAAGTGATAAACGGAATAGTGGTCGAGGGCGCGTTCACACGAGCGCGAATGTATGATATTAAATGCTAGATAAGATAACTGAATATTAATGTCTAGAGGTGGTGAAAATAAAAGGCTATTAATCATCATGGATCTTCTTAATGGCAGTGATCAATTTTTGACACAATGGTATACAACTTACAGTAAAATCTGTAGCAAAATCTCAAACTCATTTTATATCATATCCTTTATTTCATTAAATACATATAAATTATATTTTTAATTATTAGAATATCAAAAAATATAAGAACATTTAAAAATATAAAAAATAGTAGCCCATCGGTATCGGGAACAGGGTCCAAGCTATCAGCGGTCAGGGCTCCAGAGAGAGGAACCTCCTGACAATGCGAGCCGTGTCCAGAATTACCGCTTCCTGAATCAAGCCCTTGATCCAGCTGTCCAATGAGAGCCTCCTGAGGTGTTGGTCGAGACCCTTGGCTATTAAACCATTGGTTGTCACGACTATCGGCACAATGATCGCTGAGTCCACATCTCACATGTCGACAACCTCGTGAGCCAAGTCAAGATACTTATATCATTTATTATTATTTAAATCATTTTTGTGACACCCAGCGGAGGCGAAGAAGGAATGTTACTGGCTTTATACGAGGCAGCTCACTTGAACCGCAACTTCATGACGACACTAGCACATTCCTCGTCAGCCGCCGCTTCGTCAGCGCCGCCGTCACCGCCGGCGACCTTGCCGCCACATCAGGTAATAAGACACATGTTTGTACATAACAGCCACCCTGACCTTTACCAACTCCAGCTTGCGACAAGCATGCTGCTAAACCACCCCTTTGTAATGCCAAACAGATCCTGCTATTTCCCAAACTTTACTAAGTTGCCCTCTCCCCAGCGATGCTTTAACCCGAGGTCCGTGCCCCACAAGCCTTTAAATATAGATGGATAAAAAAACAAGTTGTACTAAATCACGTTTACACAATATCAGCAAGTCGAATTTTAGTTGTATTCGTCGGTAAATGCAACCAATATTTTGACGCCAGTCGATTTAATGTTTCCAAGTTGCAATGCTTGCAATTTGTTTGCAAGGTAACTAGGTACGCTAGTTAACTGCTTGTGCGCATCGTGCTAAAGATTTTTGTCAGCGAGTAAATAAAATTCCCATATTGTTTCAGACTCCTCCTAATTTAACACAAATACAAGCCCTTGACAACGAACAACCAACGAATTTACTAGTCACGTTCTTTCAATATTGGTAAGTATGTGCGCAAGAGTGCGCATACAGTTTTTTAAGGAATTCATTTAATGAAAGTGACTGTGAAGAGCTTTAAAATAACGTATTTGTTTTTCAGTTCCATTGTTATGGCTGATACGCGGACGGAGTCTAGCATAAATAAATGCAGTCTATGTTTCATTATACTGACGTGTATAGTAGAAGAACAGTTTGCTAATTCTATTATGCACGACCAAAATCTTACTTTTAAGGTAAATATTGTTTCAATTTTAGTCATTTCCATTTTAGATTCTCTGAAACATAAAAGTTCATTTTCGCTTTTCTAGGTGCAGTTGTATAGGCTCCCAATGCGCCATAGGAAAATAGTTCTAGAAGAACCACCGTCGCAGCCCCTTGCATCGACCTTGATAGGTAATTGTTATAAAAAATTATATTATATTACTGTGTTGTCCCACTGCAGGGCAAAGAGCAAGAAAAGTGGAAAGAGGGAAGGGAGGCCCTTCCTCTTTCTCCACTTTTCCTGGTCTTCTTTGGATCCTTTATAAAAATAGTGTGACACTTACTACATAAACTCACTAATTCACCAACTCTCTCTCTGATATCTATTTATTATTACAGATCTTCTGGTCGAGTTTATAATGTGCCATCTACTAAAGAAGTTCCCTGGAGAATTGTATCAGTTATGCGTGGGAGTACTGCTGCGGTTGCTTAGCTATCAAAAGCGATGTCGTGTACGACTTGCTAGGGACTGGCGACCATTATGGGCCGCACTCATTGCGCTGTTGAAGTTCTTAGTAACCAATGAGAGCACTTTATTAAGGAGACATAACATTTTCATTATGGCACAACAGGTGTGTTTGTCGTTACTATAAATTAGTAAAATGTACTTTTTTTTTTGTAAACAGTGTTGTTGTTATGCATTTTGTTTCTAGGTTGTGAACATTTTCAACCTGTTTATTACATTTGGCGACACGTTCCTGCCAACTCCTGCGTCTTATGACCAATTATATTATGAGCTGATTCGAATGCATCAAGTATTCGATAATCTATTCTATATGGGTAAGTTTATTAGTACAGAAATAAAAATAAGAAAATAAAAAGGGTTTTTTAATAATTCATTTTTTTTTTTACAGCGTTACGCTATTCAACCAGTGATGGTGAATTCAAAGCGGAAGCGTTGCGGCTAGCTAACTGTCTTGTCAACGTACGCGCTATCATCCAACACTTTTCGCCAAAAATTGAAGCCTGGCTGGCATCGCAAAATCTGTCCACGCCTACTGAAGATCAGGTCAGTATTTGTCATTTCCATCCAATAATATTAATTGATCGTAATACGAGATGCCACTCCAAGCGTTTCATCAACTTTTCAGTTGATACTTATAGCGTGCAATCGATTGCGATTGGGTTGGGCGCCGACTTAGGTAGTTGGCGCCCAACAAATGGTTGTTGGGCGTCAACTTGTGTAGCTGGCGTTGTAGTTTCAATTAAAGCATAATTAAGGCAATACTGTAATTATTTTGTATTTTACAGATTCTAGAAGTAGTCAGAAAGAACTACGACAGCCTAATCCTAAAGTTACAAGAAGGCTTGGAATCGTACGAGCGATATTCAGAGAGGGACCACCGGCCGCTGCTATCGCGCCTAGTGCTAGCCGCGCGACAGAGAAGCGACAACTCGGCTGTACACCACCACACTGCAGCCGCTCTTGAGCATTATACCAGCATTTCTTGAAAATATTAACTTATTATCACTCTAATGGCTCGAGACCCAGCTGTGTTTTTGAAGCTCTATCCACAGAGTTCCGGTAATTTCTGGACTCCGGGTTTTCCGAATCAATATTTTATGTCCGTGTATACAAGATCACACAAGACGTCTGCAATTATTCTTTATTACTCAGAGGCCGGAAGGAAGACCCTGACTGATTCGTGGATAGATCGACCTTAGGCGCCACAAAAATCTAGCGCCTAGTAGACCTATAGGTACCCCTGTTGTTGTCTAAATTACAAAATATCTAGGCTATTGTCTGAAGCGCACTGATGAGCCAATAATTAATTATATTTTGAACCAATATGTGATAAGTTTCAGGATCAGTTTATAGTTTCCGAACTGACTTCTTTACTTTTTTATGACGTTAGATACTTCTTACATGATTTAAGCCTAGTCGACGTCTAGTTTTTATAGATTAGATTATACGGCTAAAAGATGGTATATTTTTGGTTATCTTATATTATGTTATGCTTAAATTATAATTACTACGATTTTACCAGTTATGTATTTTTATTAATAGTATATCTTATCGTTTAATTTAAATCAAGTGTGGATGATCCGTAAAATAATAAGTTGATCATATCGATAAAAAGCGATTTCGCTGATAATTAGTATGTTTCATTATAATTCATCATATTAATCCCAATGGTTACATGATAAATTAATGGATTTAAAATATATCAGTCGATAATCATAACGACAATAATTGTATCGATAATTTATTTTATCACCTACATATCTAAGTTAGTTTTTAAATACTGAAGTGTAAGAAGGTATTCCTATGTATTTGTTTATCTTCCTTATTGAATATTATTTAAGGTTTAGTATATCGAACCTAGTTGATTGTTACCTTATCGCTAGCATTACTAACCAGTTTCTGCCCTGCAATTACGGTCCTATGGCCCTCGCATCGAGACGTGATTGGTACAAGAAAAGACTATGAAAAAAAACCTTTAAGTACGTCTTTTTGAGAGGTCTGTGATGCAAATGACGATACAAAAATAATAATTAAGCATTGTGTTTACTTTTAATATTTTATTCCACGTATTATTAAATGCAAGTTACGTTTTGTGTTCATGTTGTGTTTTAAATGCTTAGTGTACCTCTTTATATTATTGGCCATGTATTTTTAGAAGTTATTATACATGTTACTAATTTTAAATGAAAATTCTTTAGGTTACTTATAACTGTAATAGAATTATCATTAAATATTTATGAATTCGAGTAAAAATTTGAGTAAACAAGAAAAATATTAATTATGATAATAATTTTGATATGTGTATAGAAAGAGCTATCAAAATGGAGTTGGAGTATATGATATAGATAAAGTTACTTTAATAAATTATTTTTGTGAACCAACTGAATGGCTTTCCTTTTACACAAAAAAAGAAAATACGCATCAAGATATTGTATAATATAATATAATTAAGTATATAATTCGACGTAAAATTGCAATAACAATAATTAAACATACATCAATAGTAACAGTAGACTAGATAATTGCTTTGAATAGACTAGAATTGCATTTATGGAATGTTTCTTTGGTACAGAACTATCACAATGACGAAATAATTAAGGGCGGGTTGTTTCAAAAAAAGCGTTGCTTCAAATTACAATTACGAAATTATGGCCTTGACGTTTAACGTACCTACGTATGTTACGTTAACCAACCGTTTGAAACAACCGGCCCTGAATAACACTTGTCAGATCATTGTACTCCTGAACATATTCATCTCGATTATTCTGCAGGTTTTAGTTCAGCAAGAGCTTCCTTCACTAAATCTTGTAAGTCCTGAGGCAAAACCGTTTTGGACAAGCTCCTGTGTTCGCCGTTTGACACTTGGCACTCATCATCGTCATCATAAGCTTTCGTCAGATCCGTTGATGATCCATCACTGTTCTCTTTGTTCATGTCGTCATCACTATCAGAATACTTGCATCTATTATTCTCCGAGTTGTCATGAGACTTCAACTGTTGTTCTTTTGAGTCATTTGACTTCACAGACCCAGAGTCTGTGAGAAACTCATCTAATAACATTTGAGAAGGAAATATTGGAATGTATTTCTGGCCATTACACCAGCTTTCTAATGTTTTTTCCAGTTCTGTTATTCTGTTGGCTAGAATTCTGTAAATAAAGAATTTGTTTATTTATTTATATATAAATATACAAGTAACAATGGACTCAAATATGTTGGTAACCACGAAATAGAAAAAACAGTGGAAGTGCCACGCAGCTATCGCGCGTGTGTCACAATTATGCGGAGCTCCGCAACACCGGCTCAGTCGGGATTAGCTACTTGCTGTGATATGACGTCTACATATTTTTAAAAAAGATAACGCAATTTCGACAATTATTAAACAAATGTTTTATTTCAAGTACAATAAATAGTTTAAATTCACTATTTATTGTTTCATTTAACCATTTTACCTTTTATACTAATCGGACTTTGGTCCGTTACATAAGATAAAAGATTTTAATTATTACATTGTACAAACATCGATATTAAATTATCGATATCTTGTCCTCATCTCTAGCTGAGTAGAAAAATATATAACAAGTGCATACGAATATGACATCTATTCCAATGACTTTAGGGTGCTAAATAGAGTAAATTGGTTACAGCGCCCTCTAGCGTTGAGTAGCTGAACTCGTTGTGGATTGCTCACGGAATAGAAAAAACAGTGGAAGTGCCACGCAGCTATCGCGCGTGTGTCACAATTATGCGGAGCTCCGCAACACCGGCTCAGTCGGGATTAACTACTTGCTGTGATATGACGTCTCGAACGTAACGAAAAATATTACAAATATGCCTTATTGTGCAATTTTTACATGCAAAAACGATAGCAGGACAAAAAATTTATCTTGCGGAGGTGTATCGTATCACCGGTTATTATAAAACTACAACGACCATACAGCCCATAGACGCCTAATGCTTGATTTAACGCACCAAAACAATTCTGTCAACTAGCTGAGGTATAGGGAAGCGGGGTACTGCGTTCTGATTGGCCCTACCAAGGTCATTACGCCTCACTAGAGATGGGACCGGTTTTTAATAAAACACAAAGGTATCGATATTTTTGTATAAGTTTTAATACTTTTATTTAATTGGTTTTTTACCTTCCTATTTCTTAATATTATTTTAACATGTACTTAATGATAACATGAAATGTAAAAAATTAAAACAAAACAACAAAATTTCGTATTTATTTAAAAACAACATACAAAATCAAAATCAAAAGTCATTTATTCAAATTAGGCTGAGAATCAGCACTTTTCGAACGTCAAAATTACAAAAGACAGTTCCCCAAAAACGCCCGCCCTTCACCACTTCCTAGTGCTATCGCTGGGAAGAAGAAGTGGCGCAACAAACTCTCCAGCAGCCTTCCGTTACTAGTTTACTACTGAGCATTACGGTTTAAAAGAGTAACGTGGAGTTTCATGCCCATTCTTCTCCATACGAAACTACCTTTTGGAAGGGGCGAGTAGAATCAAATATTTTTTTTTTGTACATTTTGAAGTTGAAAAGTGCCTTAGAATAAATGATTTGACTTTGACCATTATACTAATCATTTTTGAAATGTATTAATTTTGTATAAATCCTCCGAACAGTGTGTTTGTGCTGAGCAGACTTTGTAAGAAAAGCTAGCCTTGTGGAAATATATTTGTGCATAACACACATTGACAAATCCACTACATGATTGGTTACTTCAGACTGGAATTGATGGTTACTTATATTAGAAAATAGTTCCTCGCCAATGAAACTGTTTAAAGTTTTATTGACCAGGACGTCGGTTTTGCGTTTTTGGTTTTTTGGAATTTTTTCAAGGTATGCTTTTATAGTTACTTCAGAACGACGACAAATTTTGACCACAGTTGGTGAAGGGTATATCAAGCCACCTTTGTCTCTGTAAGCTATTAGACTATTTTGGTTCTGATTTAAGGAAACTAAAGCTCCAATACATGTCTTGCATTTTATACGTTTGACTAACGAACTAGACACAAACCCCGCAATGTACTCTACTGCTCTTTCAGCGAAAAGCGACAAAGTAATCCTTTCAAGGGCTCGATTTAAGTCGTCATGACTTTCAGTTTCATCGATGCCAACATCTTGCTTGTCGTCCAACGTTGTCGTCAAGTTAATTCTACCCAATGCTGATGAACAGTTCAAAATAGAGATATGTTCCAAAGGAACACAGTTGCCAGTGGAGACATCCATTAACTCCGTGTGTATTAGTAATTTTTTATATATCGCTTCGAATAGTCGCGGAGTTGGGTTGTCATTACTACCGCCGTGTGAACGTATATTGGCAAAAAACAGTTCTATGTGATCTTGGGAAATCTTATTAAAAGGTATATATTTGATACAAGAATTATTTTTATCTATTATGTCATGAAACATTCCGATAACACTCTGAATTGCGATACAAAACCCAATGAATCCTGTGTAACGTGGCGAATTAATAAGTTTTACGGTTCTGGTGTCATTTAATTTCACAGTTAAAGTAACAATATATTTTTTACATGCTTCTAGTTTCTTTAAAACATTGGATGAATTATCTTTGTTAAGAGCTCGTTTAAAGCCGTAGCCATGAACTCTCGAGTCCAGTATGTCAAATAAGTCATTGATAATTAATAACATTTCTACAGTAGCGTCTACGTTTTGAAATTCTTGAAGTTTCAGTTCCGATTTGCAAAAGTTCAAAGCTGTTGCCACGCTACGGCTAAACAACTGGGCAGCTAGTTTAACTTTCATCACGTTCTGTTTAAATTCTATGTGGGAAAGTCTTAATTTGTTTGCTAAATGAAACTGTTCCCTTTCCTGGATTTGGTGAAGTAAATTAATGTAGTCCCACTTTATGGAACCCCCGTCGCTATTTTTAAATTCCCTGTAATATTCAAATGCATTCATTCCTTACTAATTTTAACATATGCACTGGGTCTAAGAATATAAACACGTGGTTATTGGTTATTGGATGAGGAAAAAAAGTCTTCATATTTTGTTCCAACAAACTACAGCCTAGTAATTTTACCATGGCAATGTTTGCCGGACATCCATCAAATGTTACGGCTTTAACAGTGACATTGTTATCATGACATAAAGAAATGGCCTGTATCACGAGATTATGCTTTTGTTCAGCATTAGTGCCGTTTGTAAGAAAGTACCCTATAGGTACCTTGAATCGTTTGTTTAGCCCAACAACAAGCAATACCAATGCTTCAGTACATTCACTGGAGCAATCGGTTTGGATTTCTCCGCCAAAGTCCACATATCCAAAAGTGCGTTGTGTCGAGGGGACGTATTCAACTTTGGATTTTATTTTAATCTCATCAAATACTAAAGTGGCAATTAATTCTTCTTCGCATTGGGCAGCTTTGTTTTTTAGAGCGGTAAAAGCTTCTTTGGTAAAGCCTGGTCTACCATCTACGGTTTGGTACCATTTGCTTAGTGTCTTAATAGATGGAAGACACGTTTGGAAAGTTTTCCTTACATATTTGTATGCCTTAGCGGAATAGAAATTTAATGTAAGGGCAAAAGTTCTAAGTTCCGGTGAATATTTTTTCCTAATCGTAATTCCTTTTTTATTCGATTTCATAACTTGTCTTTTTACTAATTCCCTATTGGTTACCCCAATTTTACCCAGTAAATCCGCATTACATGAATTGATTAGTTTTTGATTTTCGAGCTCGCTTAAAATGTTTTTAAGGGAAACCAGTCTTTTACGCATGTATCGTGTTTTTTCTTTTAAGTTTTTTATACTTTTATTTTTTTGCAATATCTTGTCAGATAACTCGATAATTCTTCTGCACAAGCGTTTCTTGACGGGTGTCGCATAGTCTGACGGACTTCCAGGAAAATGTTTCTTTTTTTTCGGTGTTGAAATAAATGATGGCGATTTCAAGGAGTTTTCGTTTGGCACTTGTTTTGAGGTACCGAGTGGGGACACTGGGGAATTGGTTTTTGTAAATGTTGATCCAGTTGAAGTAGATGCTATAGGTAGATCTTTTATTTTTACCATCACTTCAGGCCTTGACGTGCTGGGTATTGGGACATCTGAGTCAACCGCGTTACTCTGAAAATAAAATAGAACATTTATATACATCTACCTTCTTTGGCTTCTATCTACCTGCTAGGCCAAAGTGTTAAACGACATACTCACCAAAAGAGGCAAATACATTGTTGGTACTGCCGAACTTAGTAGCCGGCGACGGTTTTTCATAGGCATAAAACAATCTTCAGTAAAATGCCGTGAACATATTACACTATGTGTTGTTGGGAACCAGTTCTCCCGTTTGGTTGCAATAATCCATTTATTTTTTATATCAGGATCTTGTGGGTACCTAAAACCAATTATCGTTTCACAATTAATTTAATGTCTATTGTAATAATTCAAAAGATCTTCAAATTTCGTATAAATAGTAGTTATAGGTTTTTGCGATATCGATAATTTACGTCATAGGATTTGGTGTATCACTAGTTATGTTTACTAAATAATAGAGGAAAAGAGATAGCTAAAAAATTACATTCAGAAGAAAGGGACGCAAACATAAAAGACATCAACGAGAGTCGTTGCACCTTTTTTCACCTACAACTATGACCAGTATAAGATGAACTCCGATAAATAATATCAGAAAATAATTCTAATTAGGATTATGTAACTATTTACTTACCGATGAAATGTTATGCCATCTTTCCGGAAACTAGAAGTTTGGCTATTGTAACCACACCAACGTATTGTGCAAGGGGCCATTATAATAATTTATTTTCACCAATTTTTATGGACTTACGCGGAAGTGTTTACGGCTCACAGAAGTGGTCGAAACTGAATCGAAATTATTGAGTGTTGACCTATATCAGATCTATAAGTCTGATGTGTTGACAGACAACGGTCGCCTGTTATTAGGCGTCTAGGGCTGTATGGTCGTTGTAAAACTATGATATATTTCAATATAATCGTTTTTATTGACAAAACCATATTTATTACTTTGTTGCGAACTAAAAACTACCTTATGTCCATTGTTCAAAGTCTAAATCAACTTGCTCGCTGTCTTGAATATCATCGTATACATTCTAGAAACTTCGACGCTACTCGATTAGGGATGGGACACATTCAAATAGTTCGGTATCGATAAAATAATAAAATGTGTATTTATATAATGAAACTTACACGTTACTATGACATATTATATGCTCGTTGTCGTTCTTCTCGATTAATTGAAATAAATGGTTGTAGTTTGAGTACTCATATTCTGACAAATAAACCAATCATTCATTCATAGCTGGACGTAGGCCTCAAAAGTAACTAATACTAATAAAGTATGTAAATATTTCAGTTTTCCCTAAGATCCTTTTACCAAGGAGAAATGGATAGAAGCCACGAGAAGACGGAACTGGATGCTGTCAAAATTAAGTACATAGAATCTGTTCAGAGCATTTTTATGAAAACAATTTACAAACTTCAAAAAAAGGCTACATATTTTTAAAAAAGATAACGCAATTCCAACAATTATTAAACAAATATGTTTTATTTCAAGTACAATAAATAGTTTAAATTCACTATTTATCGGTTCATTTAACCATTTTAGCTTTTATACTAATCGGACTTTGGTCCGTTACATAAGATAAAAGATTTTAATTACAATTGTACAAACATCGATATTAAATTATCGATATCTTGTCCTCATCTCTAGCTGAGTAGAAAAATAGATAACAAGTGCATACGAATATGACATCTATTTCAATGACGTTAGGGTGCTAAATAGAGTAAATTGGTTACAGCGCCCTCTAGCGTTGAGTAGCTGAACTCGTTGTGGATTGCTCGAATTTGATTGTTACATGGAAAAATGGACTTCATTGATTTTGACACGTAAAATAAAAACAACACTCAGGAGTTGTAATAAGATTTAATTTTGAACAACAATAAATAAACTTTTCGCCAAAGTTGCATTTATAATTAGTAGCCAATTATATCATCGTTTTCTGTGTGTTGAAATGTTCATTTTAATTTGCAAGTGTGTGAGTTTGGCGACACTGGTTCCCGTACTAAGGGAGTCTAAGGGCACTTCCACTGTTTTTTTCTATTCCGTGGGATTGCTCGAATTTGATTGTTACATGAAAAAATGGACTTCATTGATTTTGACATGTAAAATAAAAACAACACTCAGGAGTTGTAATAAGATTTAATTTTGAACAACAATAAATAAACTTTTCGCCAAAGTTGCATTTATAATAAATTAGTAGCCAATTATATCATCGTTTTCTGTGTATTGAAATGTTCATTTTAATTTGCAAGTGTGTGAGTTTGGCGACACTGGTTCCCGTACTAAGGAAGGCTAAGGGCACTTCCACTGTTTTTTCTATTCCGTGTTGGTAACAATGTTTGACGACACGGTTGGCGCAGTGGCTGAGCGATCGACTGCTGCGTTGCGTGTCACGGGTTCCATTCCCGCACGGAACAAATATTTTTATTGCCTACAGGTAGTTGTTCCGGGTCTGGCTGTTTGTGTATGTGAGTTTAAATGTTTGTAAACGCACCCACGATACAGGAATAATTCCTAGTGTGGGACAACGTTTTTTAAAAGAAAAAAATATATATAATGATAGTAAACTTAAACCTACACATCACTGCCATAGAGTTAATGAGAATCCCTGCTACAAGCTCAACACGGATGTGGAAAGTTTGCAGCAGCAATTCACGCACAAGCAGTCCAGTCTGCTCGCGATACACCGCAGTACAATGTTGGGTATGGCCCGCACCCGGCGCACTAGTGAGGCGTATCTTTTTTCGTATCGTAGCGTAGAAACAATCCACACGAGCTTCAGCAAACATCCCTGATGCTCTACAGAGGCAGAACAGCCCCATTAATACCCGGTACGCACTATTATATTGAATGCGAAGAGCGCTGTACGAGACCCATGTAACAAGGTCTCCTTATCTGTATGTCTGTATCCCAAACACTAGAGATAACTCTTTACGGCCGGATATTTTAAAGCATTGGACATAGGATCGTAGATAACAATATCAGTTTATTATTGTTATATTTTATAATTTAACATAACCAATTTTATTTCAAACTAGCTAATGCTCGGCTTGGGTTGCAATGCCCTTGTCATATTATTTTTTTTGTTAGGAACCTCTAGTGCGCTCGCGCTCACAACAGCTTATCAAAGTTTCATCAGAATCAGTCGAGCCATTTTCGAGTTTTTGCGAGACTAACGCACGGCATTTGATTTTTATATATATAGATACTTGTATAGTACGTACTGATTTGTCTTCCGTTGATGTTGTAGGGCGACGGACTTATCATTAAGTGCTTCAAATAGGCCAAGACATAGTGACCTCAATTCAGCTGCCGAACCCTGCTTCAAACCAGCCTTCGAATGAATGTTATCCAGAAACTCTCGTACTGTAAAAATACAACAAATAAAACCTAAGTACAAGTTTCCATTATAAGAACATGTTCAGGTTTTGCATTTGACTAGCGCGCGATTAGAATCAAATTCACACTCGTGATAACCACCATATAACAACATACCTTGCTTTTGTGTCATGACATCTGCAAAACCTTTTTTCATGTAGCTAGAGTAGTTTTTATTTCTGTTATCCAGCAATGTCTGAAAAACAATAAAATTTACATGTTTATCATTACTTCCTGTACACACGATGACATATCACTCTATAAATTTCCAGTTTTAGCTGACCTGGCATTGTTTAGGCTTTTCGTTCAATGAGAAGTCAGCTTATACTGGAAGGGTATAGCTTGATATGTATGTCGTCATGCGTACATAACATATTAATAAATGAAAAAATGTTTTTAACAGCATAGAAACCTTATATTTTGTCAATGTTCGTTTGACAATTTCTTTTTCCACTTGGAGCTGTGTTATTCTTTCATGAAGGTATTTATTCTCAGTGACTAGGCCATCAATATCTACAATAGGCTTCGGTGGATCAATTTCATTACTATCTTGGAGTTTGGCCCTGTTAGATAAAATGTAACTGATCTGATGGCTCAACCTCTGTACTTTGTTCTTATAGTAATCTCTGTCAGAAACCAATTCTTCTTTTTCATCTAGTGTTGCTCGATAGTCTAGCTGGATTTGCTGATACTGGAAGAAAGATTAAATAGAAAAACTGTTTAAAATGCCCAGAAGCCTAGGTATGTCAAAAATAAATTGCTGTTCATAAATTCCTATCAAATGATTCTAATTAAACATAGGTATATTATTATCAATAACAATTATTTATTTCAGTTTAAATTTAATTTATTTTCAACCATTTATTTCGATTTTTATGTTAAATACATATTTTTTTTTCAGATTTTATGGTAATGATACTATCAAAATATGGACATAGTTTGAATTAAATTTATTTTATTTATTTATTTTATATTGTAATACCTATAGTCTCACTAACCTTCTTCTGATTTTTTTCAAGTTCATTTACCAACTGCTCATAATCCTTATGAGAATAGCTGAATATAGTAGAAGACTTCTTATTTCCATTGACTTCTTCAGAGAGACACTCTCTTTTGTGCAACTGTTTCTTTAGTGCTATGTTGTCCCCTGTAGCTTCCTCTAATTTACTTCTTAGAGCTTCTACCTAAATTAGGAATAATTACCATGATCAGTATAAAAACCGGCTTAGTGTGAGTCAGACTCACACTTGTAGGGTTCCGTACCACTGTACAATATTTAACACTATATTGTTTATTCACAAACAATTATCGGATCGCAGTCAAGCACTAGACTAAATCATTAAAAAAAAATATATATTGAAGTTATGTGTCGCTTAAACGTCAAAACTGTAAACTGTATAGTGTATAGTGTACTGTATAGATAAACAGTTGCTAATCACTACTTAACTATAAGCACAAGATTATGAATAAAGGGGTAGATATTTAAAAAAAACACTTTCTTGTATGGGGAGCCCATTTAATTTTTAACTTTATTTATTTTTATTATTTGTTGTTATAGGGGCAATAGAAATATACACTGAAAATTTCAACTGTTTGTAAACAGTTGAAATTTTGAACCGTAATATGTATATTATGGTTCATGAGATATGGCCTGCTGACAGACAATGGAGTCTTAGTAATAGGGTTCTGTTGACACCCTTTGGGTATAGAACCCTAAAAAGCTTCCTTTATAAATGGTTGACAATAGCACTAATACTGATAACATCATGCTCCTGACTGACATTAACAGCATGCTGTGACCACCACTGCATATTATTATTATTTTTCCATTTATTCTTGGTCCCAAATAATCATTTCTATAATTGGTTAAACAGCATAAGAGATGTTTAAATATTCTGGTCTCTGGGCTTTTAGAGCAAAATATAATATTTGCCTGAAAATTTTCATTTCACCACATTACTCTTCAGGTAGGTTACTCTACAGTGGACATGCTTGTTATTATTTTTAAGAGTATATTACAGAATCAATTGTTAAACACTTAGTTATTGAAATGTGAATATTGGACAAAAAAAGCCAGCAATTATTGATGAAATACATTTAGAAATAAGATTACCTCTAATTTCAGCATATTGTTATGGTCCTGTGTTTTAGCAAGCATCTCTCCACCGCTGATAGTGTTAGTAGGAGTTAGTCTATAAGCAATGTTGTTAGCACCTGGGCTAGATTTCATAGGAATTGTCTTCTTGCATATTAACTGTTCTACTAATACTTTGAACCTGTCCCTTTCCATGCTGCATTTGTCCAGTTCCCTGCTCATTATAGATAGAGCATCGATCTTACTCTGTAACTTACTTTTCAAGACTGAATTCTGAAAATATAATTGGGGATGGACCAATCAATTAAAACATTAAAAACAGATCTTTTGGATCATCTATATCTAGTTTAAATTGAGAGGCTATAATGACATTTATTCCATAAAATTTGCAAAATAAATCATTTAATACTGGACCAAAACACATACAATTATTTTTTTTTACCTCGAGAACATAGTCGTCTAGTTGTTGATCTTGAAATTTCACTTTGTTTATAGATGATTTATTAAACATGGTTTAAGAATTTGTGCTTTGTTTTTATTCTAGTATAATAAACGCATTACAGTACTTAGTAATATGAAATAATATTATATTTGCTTTGTAATACACAAACAGCAACTGGACTACAAGTTGTAACTACAATAATGACAGGACATTGATTGTTGTTTGTTGACATAAAACGTCAAAAGGATTGAATGAGAGCGAATGAAGTGGATATTTCTATTTGCTTTTTGTTTAGCATAGAACATAGAATTAAACAGTTAGTACGCTCATAGATTATACACTATATATAGGAAAGTACGCTTTCTAAACCTCGACAATCAACATACCGCTTAGTCTGTGCGACATGCCATCAACATTGCATTGCGTAATGGATTTAGCTTGGCTTGTGTGGATTTGCATTATTTTACACAAACCAAAAAAATCTTGTGCCACTAACTGCAAGCAACTGCGATGCGTAGTGCAAAACGTGTACAGCTAGCTTGGCTTTATGATTGATTGATGGTCTTCATCAGTCCTATAACTACAGTATCTTTAGACCTTTTCATCACGTTAGGCACTAAAAATCGACTATATCATATAACACGTTTTTATATCTGTGCCATAGCCGAACGTCACTCAATTAACAAATGTCAACTTGGTTTTAGAACAAGTGGTACAGAGTAGTACGGATTTTTCTCATTTACTGCAGATGTTAAGTGAAATTGCTGCTTGTATTAACACTGAGCACTGCTTCGATGCAATGCGTGCCGGACAAACACAGAGGAGTAGGTTCCGTTCATCCTAACGCATGGCAAGGATGGCCGCGTCTGGTACCGAAATCGACGAGTTCTTGAACGGGCCTCTAGTTTCGTGGGTGAGTGCACAACGATTCGTGCCTGTGTTTTTATTACTGTGCGCGTAAAAATGAAGCGTGAGATGGATTTAATCTCTCGTTCCATATGAATGAATGTGGTATTTGGTTATTTCTGCATGTTCTAGTCATTATTTATTTTAAAGACCAAGAGTGAGAGAATATTTTTTAGTTATCGTTTTCTCTGTTGTCATACTCGAGTGATCAAGTTGTTTTGTAATGGATGGTTGTTAGGACTATGCAGTTACTTTACATCCCCTTTATAATTTAATATGTTTAAGCCATTGTTTCATAACTACATCCTTCCAGCTGTTACCAAATGTATAGTGATTACAAAGACTCTTCAAATGAAAGTTATAAATAGACATGTAAATGTTTGTGATAAAAATAGACATAAACAACAAAACACACTGAACAAAATATCTGAATGGTTGTAATTTATAAATTACTTAATTATTATTTGTAAAAATTAATGAAGATTAATCAGGTAAAAACAAAGTGTCTGTGTTATTATAGAAGAGAGTTGTGTTCAATATGATTGTGTGTACTACATCTCACTAAATTTCCCACACATGTTCATAGATCCATTGTTGGTGTGGTGTGTAATATGGGTTTTCTTGATTCAATGGTAGCACCATTGAATCAAAAAAACCCACATTATTAACAAAGAGAAATTCTTCATATAATGTCTTGATGAGCCTTATAGCACACAATTATTGATCAATAACTTAATGAATTGGACTTTCTAAGCTTTTTTTATTTTAGATCAATTTCATCTTCAAATATAATCTTTGATATCTAAAAATGTACAGTACTTTTTTTTCAATTTCATCTACAAATATAATTGGGAAGACACACAGCGTTTTGCAGTCCACTGCTGGACATAGGCCCAGTCTATGATGCGCCGCAGCACCCTGTCCTCCGCCTTCCGCATCCAGTATGTCCGAGCCACCTTTATGATGTTGTAGGTCCATCTAGTTAGGACTAGAGGCTTTAGGACTTTGATTAAACTCAACTTACATTAATTGCAGATTAAATCATGTGTACCAAACCCAGACATCATCACAGAGTATTCATCTCTGTTCAATGGAGACATACTACATCAAGTCTACCTCCAGATAGACCCAGAACCATCATGTCATATCACAAAACTAGCGGGGTTAGAAGACCAGGCCCTGATATTAGGTAGAGTGAAAAACTTTGATGCCATCATAAAAAATGTGAAGAGCTTGTATGAAGAAGAACTGGGTATGACACTTCTGGTGGTCCCTGAGTGCATATGCTTAGGAAAGTCACCAGAATCAAGGGAGGGTCTGGAAACCATGAAGCTCTTGATACTGCTTCTACTTGGTGCTGCTGTGCAGTGTCCGAATAAGGAGCTGTTTATCACAAGGATCAAGGAACTCAATGTTGATCTGCAGCATAACATTGTGGAGTGCATCAAGCAGGTATGATTAATATTCTTGTCAAGTAAACTTTAATTAAAACAAACAAGTTGTAATTTACTCCTCTACGTTTGGTGGTAATTAGCATTAGGTTTCCAAGGCCCTTGCTTTGAGGTTCCATTCAAGTATAATATATGGAGGCTTGTTCATAGATAAAGAAGTCAGTCATCCATTTATGAATAAGTAAGTGCACACTTACATAATGCATGCTTCAGTCACAGAACTGATAAATGAACCAGTCAAGCATGACTTGACTAACAATTGTCTTTTAAAAATACAAGCTCACACACTTGTCGTTTCTAAAGATTGGATAAATACAATAGGTGTATTTGATATTATATATGATATTTCTTATATCAAATAGACCTATTGTATGTTTTTTTTTTTTTTTTTTCTATTTAAATGTTGTTGACATTATTAAACAGTATTATGTTTAAAAATGTCAACAACATTTAAATAGTAATTATTCCATTTGTTTAACACAAGTCCCTGATATTAAAGTACATTCAGTGTGCATGTATGTTAAGGACCTTTAAATTAAATTTACTTAATTATTTACATTTGAATTGTTGGAATTGGCCTCATTTATTGGTTTTAGATTAATTTTAGAGTAACATGATTGTGCTGAATTTCTATTTGAAAGCTATATAATTGGTTGAGATGATAAACAGAGCCAATCATGTACAGACGCCAGCAGGTCAACCTACCCGAAACTGTCAAATTTTCCCAATCAACCTTGAACCTTAATGCTTTAACGATAAAGTTGAAAACCTATTAAAGAAATTTGACAGATTGTAGTAGCTTTATGTGCTGGCGTCTGTACAATCAACTCGGTAAAAATTAAATATAATAACATAATTTTGCAATAAACTGGAGGAAACTATCAATCATAACATCAAGTATTGCATAGCTAGCTCAGTAGCTCTTGCGACATTTGACAACCAGTTAGTAATGTCAAAGGTTCATCAAGGACATCCTGCTTCGCAGTCTGTTGTGACATCTGTTGACTGTTCACATGTTAAGAGCTTATTACACCATCCTAAATATCGGACCCGATATTTAGGATCGGATTTAGGACAAGAAATTCAGTCGCCGGAGCTCCTGATTACACGTTCACTGATTTAGGACACTGAATCAGTCTGTAAGGACGAGCGACGAGTGACGGACGTTTCGAGTTAAAAAGAAGTGTGTCGAAATGGCCCTAATAGTAACGAAAAACAAAAAAATTGGTATTATCGTAGCCCTAGCGGTTGGCTCCATAGAAATTAAAAGAGAAAAAGAACGAGATGGGTGAAAAATTATTTATTATTGCGTCAAAAGCTAGCAAGCATGAACATTATGAGGGCGTTAGGCAATATATTTTGAATCACCTCCTTTTCTGTAGTCATTTTGTTTTGCGTACTTAATACCTATGCATACAAGGCGAGCGGCGACTGAGCGTCCTAAATGTGATTACACCCTTCCGATTTAGATTTAGGACGTCGGAAACCATTCTTGTCATAAATCGGGAAGGATCCGATTTATGACAAGAATGGTTTCCTTCCTAAATGCGATTAAACTATCCTGAATTTAGGAACGACTAAATATCGGGTCCGGTATTTAGGATGGTGTAATAAGCTCTTTAATGTAAACAAAGTGTGTCCTAACTTTGGACCACTATCGATGCTTTACGACTATTTACGCAACACCATGCATGTTTATATACTAGATGATAGGGGGCCAATGCGCTCAACAAGGACAAACTTGATCTTGAGGTAAAAGCAAATTGTAATGAGGCATTTTTTTAAAGGTTACCGACATGCAAACAGTGGTTTTGACGCCGGATGCCATCGATCTCTTCCAATCACCGACGATGTTCAATCACATGCGACGGCTGGCCAAAGAACGCGATCACTATTTACAAAACTGGGCTTCCTTAGTTCTCCATGAAGGTTTGTGCGAGAATGATAATGAAAACAAAAACGGAAAGAATCGATCTACACAGAACGTTAATCAAAATAATGGCGATAGTCAACATCTTGCTGTGGAGCTGGCAGATTGGAAAGCACGACTAAGGAAGCAGAGACAAGAATTGTAGGTATTTTAACAATTATATTTGTGTACAGATCCCAAAAAAAGTATGCGGTTCGGGAATGATCGTCTAAGATATCAATAAGATCTAAAATAGAGCTATTGCTCTTACAATCATGGAAGTACTTGCCTATTTTGTATTACAAATATTACAAAGTGATAGATTAACAACTTTATGCAATTCCAAAAAAGTTTTAATGACAGATGACGATTTGTAGATAACCCGACAGAGAGAAAACTTCATAGAAACGCGCAATAATAGGCGCACTCGTACAAAGCGCGGCAGTCCAGCACATAACATGCAAGCTTTGCCTCTGTGGGGTTACTATATGACGCGACATTCGTACTAATTCAGACACACGAAGATTACCGAAGCCCATACCTTGTCTGGTTTAACAGTAGAGTCCGTTTCCCGAAAGAAGTCCCGCGCCAATAAGTGGAACTAATTATTATTATATAGTTAGCAACATTCCAACAACAACTCTCCTACCCCAGACACCTTTCTCTATTTAAGAATGTGCATTTTATCAAGCCTGCTACTCGTATATGATGTCGAGATAAATAAATAAATCAATATTTATGATTCCGTCCTACGACAATGGCGCCGCGTCTACGAGACTTCTTTTGTAAAACGGACTTTACCTACTGTTTGGCCAGCAAAAACACTTAAGACTATGTTCACAAATATTTCTGCTGACAACTATTTATACTCTGAATATTTAATATGACTATTGTGACATTTTAGGGAAGAAAAATCTGAGCAGTTATCGGAATGTCGTGAAGAACTGGAACACACAAAGCTGGTGTTGGGAAAGTTACGCTCTGACAGCCAGGAGTGGTTCAACGAAGCCAGGAAATCAACTGGCTATAGAGATGAAGTCGATGCTCTGAGGGAAAAGGCTGAGCGATGTGACAGGTATAGTGCCTTTTTTTGTTATCCTTTACTGTGTCCCACTGCTGGGCAAAGGCCTCCCCTTTTTCCTATCAAACTTCTCTCCCTATCTTGCGCGATCTCTGGCTATGTTGGCCCTGTAAACCTTATTAGATCGGCACACCACCTTTGCTGTGGTCTACCTTGACCGATATGACCTCCCTCAGGCATCCAGTGAGTGACGATCTTTGCCCACCGCTCCGGGTGTATTCGCGCGACGTGTCCAACCCCACTCCCACTTCAGCCTGGCTCTTTTTTTCTCCAACATCCGCTACTTGACATAAGGAGCAGAGGGTGGTGATTCTAACTCGGGTCATTTTTATTAAAAATAAATGTAATCAAATGTGTTTCTAAGATCTGTTTGTCTGTTAACAGGCTAGAGCAAGAAATCCAACGTTACCGCGATCGCCTCGCCGACGCGGAATACTATAAAACGAGAGTTACAGAACTTCGCGAAGATAATAAAGCTTTAATGGAAACAAGAGATGCGTTAGAAGAACAACTGCAGAGAGCTAGGAAGCGAGCTGAACAATGTCTCACTTTAGAAGCAGCCATGATCAAGTTGAAAAGGGAGGCGAATGATATCGCATTGGTAAGTTAAAAATTAATATGAAAAAAATGGTTTATTATTTTAACAAGTAAACCTTAACAATTGGTGATTCGAGCCTCCTATTAAGCAGATAAGCCTGTGTTAGTAGACTATGCTCTTCCATAACTCAAATAAGTATCTTTTACTTGTTTTATACAAATGTAGGTGAAGGAAATAATAATATTAAAAAGAGAGAATTAAAGCTAAACATGCAGCATGCATGAACTTTCTGTTGAAATGAATGAATTAATGAAGCACGCTCGCAGGCATGCGAATGTGTGAGTGAAAGTGAGTAACATGTGCTTAAGTCATTCAAAACACAGCAGTAGTAAAATCATACATTCTCATTTTTCATAGGAAAGAGATTCAGACCAACAAAAGATCCAAGAGCTTATCGAAGAAAATAACCATCTACAATACATTACAAAGTCAGTCCTGAGTGAAAGCAACAATAGTAATTTAGATACCGACAACGAAGGCGAAAGCACACTGGAATCCGGCGAGAACAGCTTATCTGAACAATTGACTAGCAATGCTCAAGCAAGAGCCTTAAAGCTCGAACTAGAAAACAAAAGACTGTTATCAACTATAGACAGCTTAAGAGAACAATCATTATTGGAGAGTAGTGACAAAATACTTGAGTTAGAAAAAGAAAAGAAAAAGTTGTCTTTGAAATGTGAACAGCTTCACGAAAACTGTAACAGAGTCATGCTACAAAACTCAGAGCTGGAAGAAGTTTTCCGAAACGCTTTAGAGGAAAATAGAAAGCTACAAGACTCTTTTGACAGCCAGAAGACTTTTATAGATCGTCAAGCTATTGATCGAGATTCGGAAAAAAATAAATTGCAAGATTTTGAAAAACATTTAGAATCAATAACCAAAGATAAACAGAGAATTCAAATGTTATGTGACTCTATTCAAAGAAGAGCTGATGAATTGGAAAAGTCTTTGGATGCCAGAACTAAAGAACTGAATCTTGTGAAGCCTGAAGCTGATAAGGTGACTGGTCTTATCATTCTAACTGAGGAATTAAAAACTAAACTAACGTACAGTGAAAGAGACACGCACAACTTGCAGAGAGAAGTTAACAAACTAAGAGAAGCAGTTGAGGAAAAAGATGTCTCTCTAGATAAGTTCACCACCGAAATTGAACTCAAGAAAAAAGAACTAGAGAGGTTAGCAAGAGAACTTGAAATAAGTCACACTATAACAAGCAGAATCCAAGATTTAGAACAAAAAACTCAAGAGCTTAAATCACAAAAGAAAGTCGATTCTGAAACTATTCAAACTCTGCAAAAAGACCTTATTAAAGAAAAGGTTAATTTCGATAAACTTAGAAATTGTATGGATAAACTTGGCATCAATGCATCTGAAGTATTGAGTCGAGATGTAAGTATAGAAGATTTGTTGGAAAAAGTTATTACAAATGTTGATTATGAAGGATTAATATCTGAAATTGCTGCTAAAGCCAACTTAATGAAGCTGGTTCCATGTGACTGCAACCATGACAATGATAACATGAATAGTGACGACAGTATAGTAAACCCTCAAATTGAACAGCTCACTTCAGATCTTGCAGCACTACAAGCTTCCCTAGAAAACAGTCAAGCTGAAAATGCTAAACTGCAAGTTAACATTGCAACACTGAACTCTCAAAATGGTTCCTTGATATCTCAACAAATGACTTTACAACTGGCTAACAGTCAACTTGCTGCTGAAAAGGAAGAAATTATCAAACAGCTGGAAGTTCTAAAAGATAAACAAGATAATCTACTGAGAGACCAAGTAGCTCTGCAAACACTTCATGAACAGCTGAACTCGGAATATGAGACATTGCTCAGTGAGAGAGAGCCTGTAAAAATCACTGTTAGAGATCTGAAACTTGAGAATCGTGAACTTAAAGAAAAGTTGACGCACTTGGAGAAAAAAGTATCAGATTTCGAAGTTGAAAGAGAAAGCTTGAAAATTGAGTCTAGGAATCTAGTAAATCTTAGGGCAGAGCATTCCAAATTGAAGGATGATTTTAGAAACCTGTTCACGGCTAGTGATAGACTGAAGAACGAATACAGAAACATGCAAGAAGAATATAGAAACCTGAGAAGCGAAGTTACACAGCTAAAACTAAGAAATACAGAGATTTCTGGTGAAATCAATACTAAAGTTGAAATTATTACAAGCATGGAGTTAGAAATTAACAAGACTAATCAACATTGTGAAATGTTAATTCAAATGAATAAGAGCCTAGATGCAGATAGGCGTTCTCTGATGGATCATGTATCACAGCTTTTGACTCAGTACCATGAACTGCTTGCTCACTCACTAAAAGATAAGCAACATTATCATGAAGAGGAAAAGATGTTTGCTGACAAAGTAAATGCGTTGTGTCGGCAGAAAGAAAAGCTGGAAGAAAAAATTATGGAACATTATAAGAAATTAGATAACTGCACGACAAAAAGACGAGGCTTCGGTGCGTCATTTGTAAAGAGAGTCCGTAAAGCTGGCACTGATTTGATTAATAAAGTACCGACTAGAAATAATAAACGAATTGAAGATGCGAGTCGCTCAAAATCTCAACTAACCTTGGCTGGTTCTGAATCAGGTGAATCGGATCCCGGGAGCCAAGAGTTGGAAAAAATCTCCAAAAATTCTGATCAAGATCAGGGTTCTTCCAATCCAAGTGCGGAATCACCGAGGCATAGTATAGACTCTAGTTTCACAAGAAGATTTGATGATAAACTTCTGAAAAAATCTGATAATATTGACATAAGTGGATCAATACCAAGCCTGGATTCAACTAGGTTGAATAGTGAAAGTCACTTTGTGCGAAGGCTTTCTGGAACATCGCTGCATAGTGGTGGAGGTGACGACGCGCTCATAAGAGCGTCGCTGAGGAGGCGACCGCATAAGGCTGTGCCGCCCTCACACAGAAATAGTTTCCAAGGTTTAGAAGGACAAAGCTTAGACACAGGACTACCTGCAGGTACGTTTTAAATAGTTCACTAAACTCAATTTATTTCCTTAAAGCATTTTACTGATCAGATTGGGGGGGCCTGGTAATCTGTGTGACAGGTCTTTCCTAGTGCAGATACCAGTCTCCCACAAAGGATTTATCAGATGTAGTGTCTTATATTTTTAAGGCGCCTTTGTGGAAGAGAAATAAAGTTTTATATTATTGATATTATGTCATAAATGATTGAAACAAAATAATAACTTTTGATGGAAATGGCGCTTGGACTTACCAACTGAACACCTTTTTTCCAGCATCAACACCAACGCCTTTTGGTACAGCCGGCACTCGTCGGACGGTGTACGTAGCTGACGACGATCCTAGTGCCAACCTGAACAGCAAGCCACAAAGTACTCCCATCAAGGATACTCCTCCGACTTACTTGGTATACAATCGAATATCTACCGTCATAGGTGACGGCGCCTGTCAAAGTATGAACGATAGACCGCCCGCAGATCTTCAACGATCCATGTCTGAACACTCCAGGTCAGCAGTGGAAGAGACCTTGCCGGAAAGAGATGACCTGAGAAATGACAGAAGGTCTGTAAACCGGAACGAAAAAACAGATAACTCGAAAGAATCTGCAATTTGGTATGAGTATGGTTGCGTATGATGTATTTTTTTAAATGTCTATTAACTATATTATTAGGATGAGCGTGTGGAATGTAATACAGACTGATGAGATGCCTTGTATTTCGAATTTTACGATATTCGAGATGATAGCGTGGTTGGAGTAATCAAACATTTATACTTGTGACAAATTGGCAATGATTTGATGATGTTGTGATAAACTTCTTTTTTATTTATTGTAAAAGCAGTATTAGTTGGCATTTAATTTGTTGATATGGGTGACAATAAATTTCCTTTAAGCTTTAAAGACCTATAACGTAAACTTTTGTGACATGAATACCAGTGAACATTGTATGACATGGTACGTAAATTACTTGTAACACAATTTCATAACAATTAACTAGTATTTAGTAGTAGATGAGTAGGTTTTTATTAATTCACTAAAAATTCCTGGCAGCTACTTTTATATTTGAAACAAACATAAAAATACATTTTTCTTTTATGCTCTTGATACAACATTATTGTCTAGCCTAGGTGTTAGGCACGTTATGCCTGGGCACTATCTTGTTTGTGCGCTAAAAATACTAGAGGAATAGAACATCAAACTGGGAGGGCGATGTAATCATTCCACCATAAAACCAGAGTAAACAAAATGTCTATGAAGTTTAATTATTGTAATTTATGATCAATTTATTTTTACAGGACCAAATGATTTATGTTAGATTATATCAATTTTATTTACTACTTACTATTTGAGATTAATACTCTGAACATATTTTGAGGCTACCACTCTTATCAATTTATAAATATATTTTTAATGTAAATATAAGTTTAATTCATAATTTGATCGGCATACTTTGTGATGTATTCCTTATAGATAATATTTCCTTGCCAGTGATTCTGTGACTACTGATATTACATAATATTAAAACATTTTCGTTTTTCAATGTGTTTATGTAATTTAAAATACTTTTTTTAAATTTTAATGAACTGTTAAGCATAATATACAGCACATATGTACAAATATGTTTTTTTATAATTATTATTATGTGAATGTTCTTTTAAAATTGAGATGTAATGTACATGTACTTTGCGTACCTACTTTGATAGATTTTTATGTTTATAACTCCACTGTTTTGTATTTATTAGCAATGGAATATTACAGTAATCTATATAGCGACATAGCTTTTCATCACATATTTTGCTCTAGTACAAATGAACGTAATACAGATATGTCGGCATTGTGTTACTTAGCGATCATAACTAGATTAAGTTTAATAATATTATTATTATTTGAAAACGATCATTAGTGCAAGCACTTGGTGAGATAAAATCCAATGTCACATTGATAGAATGGACAAAACTTTATATTGATATTGAAGAACACAATTGGATTTGCATTTTATCATCAAAATATACCTAATAATTTGTTTCCATAATTGTACCGAATTCATGTTTTTTTTTTTTAATAACAACAAGTACATGATTGTTGTAGAATAGTGCCTTTTTATGCCCATAAGTTTAATTTCCCCAACGTTATGGGAAACAATTGGTTGTAGTTTGGCTACAAAATATCTTGTTAATTGGTTCTATACATGGTGCTCTTCGTCATTACGATGTGAATAAAGTTAACATTACCGAAATATGTATGTTTAAAATGTAATTATTGTACTGTTTATTCAAAGATAACATCAAATTACTATCCGATTGTAGTAGCAGCACACTTTTCCAAATTGTTTGCAAGGCTGGGCTTGTTAAATTCTAATGTTTTCTCAATTCTGCATTTGAAAAACCGATGTACCGAATATCATTTACCGTGGAAATTAAATGACTTTATCTTAACTCCCCTTCTGCCAGGCGCGGTCGCAGCCCAAGGTTTTGGGGGGGGGGGGGGGTCACCAGGTAGTAAGTTAGTAGGGCAAGTAAATCATGCAGACTCGACAGCTTGAATGAATTTCGGAGGGGGCATGAACCCGACGACCCCCCCCCACTCGGACCGCGCCTGCCTTCTGTTATAATTTGTAATATAACTAATATAGGTACTTACTTAATAAATGCCTCTCACCGAATTTATATTTTAGCACACATTTATAACTTCTCGAATACAGTTCTTTAATAAACATTGAATTGAGTGTTATTTTATGGTACCTACGCACGACTACACATCAAGCTAAACATAACCAGTATAAGCTGACTTCTGATTGTTCAAAAAACCTAAACTTATACAATGCGAGGTCAGCTTAACCTGGAAATGTGTAGCTAGATAGATGTGTCGCCGTGTGTACAACCCGCAAGAGTTAACTTGAAACTTCGCTCGGATGACGTAAGAGGCGTCGATGGAGAGAAAACTGTAACAGCGCGAGGAGGGGCCGCTCTTATCTCAAGTTAACTCTCGCACTCTCTCCCCATAGAAACTCAAGTAAACAAGTCAAATATATTCACCACAGCTGAGAGCACCGAAATTGAAAGGACCTTGAAAAATGCAATGCAAGCTGTGAAAAAGGGTATCATTTCAGATAGATACTGACTAAATCCTCCCAAAAAACGAATCGTGAATTTGAGTGTCGGTCAACTCTTGGATGGTACAATTGTTCATACTTTTAACAAGATTCTACACACTAGTGTGCCCTAGACTAGATACTAGTAGCAGTGGCGGACTAAACCTGTCGGCGGCCCCAGGTGGCAAAACTTGATTAGGCCGTGCCCCGGTATGCAAAAAGGTTTGAGAATACAAATGCTAAATGTTTATTTCTGTACCAACTAGTTTACATTAGTTTATTATTGGAGCCTCCTTTTAAGCATGATGACGCCTGTGTTAGAAGACAGACTCCGCACTTCCATAGCTTTGGCTGTTTGTACAGCTTACAGAATTATTTTATTTTTAGTTTTTTTGAGTTACCCTTTTTTACTTTAATGTGGGTGTGTTGGGTGTGCAGCGTGTGTGATGAGTGAGGGGTGTGTTTAGTGTGTCGAGTGTGTGTGTGATGTGTTTGGGGTGTGCGAGGTGTGAGAAGTGTGTGGTTGGTGTGGATGTGCGTGTGGGTGTAGCGGTGCCAGTTGAATAATTTCCACTTATTGTAACAATAGTTCAATATCTGCATAGGTGCGTGATTTTAACCATTCTATCAGCAGAATGCATGTGTAAGATTTAGAATTATTTGTGTTGTCATTAAATCACGAATATAGATGTTGTTATTTATACAAATAAATAAAATTGAAGTGTCTGTTCGTAACGTTACAACAAAAAACAATTTATACCTATGTCTGTCTGTTTGTTCCGGCTAATCTCCGAAACGGCTGGACCGAGTTTGATGAAATTTGGTATGGGGATACTTTGAACTCTAGGGAAGGACATAGGGGACTGTACTTTTTATCGACATACAACGCGGGTGACAGGTGGATGCTGGATATAATATAAGAATATGGTTTAATTAGATAATGCCATCTATCACATTTATGATGCTTAGAACTGATGTAGTACCTACTTTGACCAGTTTTGAGTGTACTACATCAGTATTCCGTTTTTGTTAACGCAATACTGATGTAGTACAATCAAAACTTATTAAAAAAAACACGGAACAAAGTCGAAAAGGTTAATTTTTTTTTTTTGAGCAATCCAGTATTTGAAGATACTTTGTACCCCAGTAGGTGCAGCTGTAGAGCGAGAGAACCACGGTTAAGCTCTGTATGTACAGGGTCTCTGACGTTATAACGGTGACGAAATCTGGTAAACGAAACCACACCATGACAATATAACATGCAGAAAAATTTTCGGAAAAAAAAAAAAACATGATACACTAGGTATTACATTTATTTTCCAACTGCAATTTACATATTTACTGGTTACATCTAAATAATTGTCGTATTAATCTAAAGAGATCCGTTACAGCCGGGTTCAGCCTTCACCTCCCACTCGAACAGAGGGCAGGACTGCATAGATACTTTGAATGATTGTCCAGATACAACTGCTTTCCGTCCAGGTTCGACTTTTTGCGGCAGATAGGATATGATGCACTGAAACAATAATTTATAACTTTAAAAATATTTAAAATAACTAAAAGAAAATACTTAACACAAAACTTTCCGTTTTTTCAATTTTAATGTATGTTTAAATTTCAATTTTTAGTCCCAAAAATTATAAAGAATGAGCCCAATATGGATGGAGTTATGGAACTATGGAGAAGTGTCTTGACGCTGCGTGAGCGTGCGTCATCCATCGACGCCTGTTGATGTCCACAGGATGGATGGAAAGCAGAACATGAAGTTATTTTTTGCTCTGTTGGTGTAATTGCTGTAAGTATGGCGTTCCAGTGGGAGGATAAATAAATAAATAAATTATAAAAACAAGTACCTTGGGTCTGTCATTTTCAGTAGACATATATCCAATACACATAGTCTTTGTAGTGTGTCCCCAAAGTAGCTCTCCCTCTCCATTTATTGAATCAAACTTTAAAGCTAAAGTACCACCTAGTCTTTCAGGAACATCCCATAAAAATGGTGATTCTAAGAAATTCTCTTTGAAACATTTATCAAGACCTAAAACAGGGGAAGACTCGAGCAAACTTTCTGCAGAATTCTTAGCTAGTTGCGTTCTGATCAAATGTTCTCCACATCCTGAAGTACAGGCCGCCACTGAAGGTTTTGTGCCATCCCTGCTCATCACTGCCCAAACACCACTTCCAAATGATGCTGCCTGGCCTACTCTTCCTTCATGCTTTAGAGAAACGCCACCGGAACTTGCTCCTGAGGCCACCACACCATTAGAATCCACACAAATAGCCCCAACCGTGTCCAAGGGGCTAAATTTAACATCATTTTGTATTGAGTAACGTTTCAGCTTTCTTTTACAATGCTTATAATTCCGAAATGCACGGGCTGAAACCATTTTGTGATCATCAACAATTTCTAGGCCCATTCGTTCTGCCCAAGACCTTGCCCCACGTCCTGTAAGTATGCAAGGAGGAACTCGACCCAGAGACAAGTTATCACATTGTTTAATGCACAGTTGTTTGGCTAAAGTAATAGGATTCCAAACATTTGATACTGCACCACAAGCACCAAAATGCAGTGTTTGACCATTCATGACTGAGGCATCACATTCTACAAAGCCATTCCAACTTAGGTTTGATCCATATCCAGCATTTGTTAGTGGACTATTCTCCAATTCTGAAAATGCCAATTAATATAGTTACAAACTAATAAAATAGCAGGCAAATTGGATGTACATTTAGGTAAGCTGCCCTAACAATAAAGGGGAGAAAAAGAAGACCCTTTTATGTAGGTAATCTAACACTAAGCTAAACTGCAGATTGAAAAATCAATACAAAGTACGGACCAATTATGGCCTTCTCCACAGCATCCACGGCGTTGCCACCCTGCTGGAGTGCTTCGGCGGCTTTTCTGCACGCTAAAAAACAAGTTTTCTGATATTCCTTCTTCAAGGCGTCACTGTGATAACCAGCTCCTGGAAATAGTTTTAAGGCTTACTTTAGTCCTGAGTAATATCAAGAAATTGTATGTTATAACTGCCATTCCATGTACAAAATGTTTCCTAAATAATAAAAAAATGTTTACCACAGTGGACTGCGATAAACCCATTCATTTTTCATGTAGTTTTAAGTCATTCCAAAATCCCTTCTCCACTAAATAGGTCACAATATAGTCATCATTATCTTGTATTTATTAAGACACTTTTATATTATTTTCTTTTAAAATAATTAAAATGAAAATACTGAAGAGCATCAACAACAAAACATAGTCTATTGTACTCTGTGAACAAAACGACGCAAATTGATTGATTGAATGAAGTTATTCAACTTCAAAAAATGAAATTATTTGTTCAGCGATCGAACGAAAAGGACTGAAAAATGAATGAAAACGAATGATGTAAAAAAAACTGTCTGACAGCCACAGCAGCGGTCTGACAGCTTTCGTTTTTTTTGCGACTCTGAACTAGCTTTGAACAATAGCTTTTTGAGTACAAGCAGACTCCGCCAGGAGTAACTCCTAGCGGAAGCGGGCCAGGGGGCTCACCACCAGCTCTTAAGCTGGGTAGAAGTTGAACTGCACTGCTTTTTTGTACTTAGTCATAAAACAAAAAAGCAGTGCAGTTCAACTTCTGCCCTGCTATAACAGCTCATGGTAAGCCTCCTGGTGGTAAGCCCCAGTATTCTACTAATAGTGAGTGAGTGAAACTCTTTTAAAAGAGGCTTAACTAATTATTAAGACAAACAAGCATGCAAGTTGTACTTAGAATTTAGCGTTCATCTAGTTTTGATTCTAGATTCTTAGTAGCAGGAGGACCGTAAAGCTTCAGTAGGCAGTATACTCGTAGTAGAACCCCCAGTTGTTGGTTGAGGGCAATCTATTACTATACTCTATGGTTGAGAGTCTTGGGTAATGGGCGCCTACCTACCACCTACTGCAATAATAACGACTTAATTGGACTTAGTACCTAGAAATCGCGCTAACAGTAATGCGCGCTGAGTTTTTTGATTGCGTGCATGCAACAAGACGCCGAACATCGTAGGGTATTCACAAATTCCATCTAATGGCATCGACGAGGCAGTCGAGAGGTTGAGAGACACGTTTCGGAAAGGCCACAAATCTTGACGTTTCTATTTGCCAGTGAACATCATGATCATTAACGTCACGTCATTAATACAACATTAATCTATAAAATTAACCTACTGAATCTTATTAATAAAGGATAATCTGTTTTCTCACTCTAATTTAGGGAAATACCTATTTGTTTGGTACCGGTACAGTACCAATACTGATTAGAAATACCAATAGTACGGGTACTACGTCTGTAACTCTACACACTATCAGTCTCAATCTGAATCATTTTGAAGGTTATTGCTAATCCATTTCTTCATGTGTTCCAAAAATGTGTCTGCTCAACAATGTCAATGACGCAATGAATGTTGTTTAAGTGTCAAAATTGCTACTGATGTGTATTATGTACGCAATTACTCCGCTGGTTCCGGTACTACTCTTATACCGATACCGGTACCACAACGGTATCGGAAATACCAGTATTTCAAGGGGTTCGTATTGCAATATCTAAAATTAAAAGAACTAACGTAAAATAACCTACGTTCAAAATCCCTAAATTCTAAATACCTAATGATTGTTTCGCTTATATTCAAAATACCGAAAGCTTAAAATATCAAATGGATATGTTACCTACCATAAAGCTAAAACTAAAACAAAATTGAATTGTTAGATTGTTCATAAAGCTAAAACTTGAAATTCCTATGTACAGACGCCAGCAGGTCAAGCTACCCGAAACTGTCAAATTTTCCCAATCAATCTCAAGATTGATTCAAACCTTAATGCTTTATTGATAAAGTTGAAAATCTATTGAAGAAAGGGGATCCGCCAAAATGGCCCCAGCTCCGGCGCAAAAGATATGTATCTCAGTTTTTAGATTAAAAATATTAAAAAAATAATCAGGTTTCGCTATTGCTAAATTCGATGGCTAACATAGTTTTTTTGGCCGTGGAAGCTAGCCGTAATGACCAATTTTTAATGATTTTTTTTTTTTTTTTTTGCTCTTCAGTTCGAAACTATAAAAAAGTGAAAAATAAAACAAGTAGTATCGTTATGAAATACTTTATTTTTATTTTCTGAACAAAAATATACAATAAGTAGTTATTTATAGAATGTCAATTAAAAGATACACATTCTTTTGACTAATATTGCGAAAAATGTTCAGTTGATGGATTCTAAATCCACTAAAACAAAATCTAAACCTAGAGCTGGGTGGTCTAAATCACGTTCGTTATGTCTAGCCCAACCCAAATAATATATGACACTTATTACATGGGCGCAACTTCCCAGTGTTCTGTTCCCATGATAACAGGAACAATAATATTCTTGAATTGCGTCGATTCCAGAAACCGCAGTGCTATATAATAAATAAGTATAATATGTCTTTGATCTGACATGGCGTGAATTAATTCTGCAGCGAATCAGTACATTGTTTGTAGGCGACTGCGACCTTATAATTCGATCGTTTATTATATGGATTTCTTCTGAGTGTCTGTAAACCTCGATTTCTTAAACGCCAGTTCTCTTAGTGTGTTCGCTGCAGTATGAACGTGCGATTTTGAGGTGGTATGTGCCTATCGCGAATTTTATAAGATCTTCATACGTCAGCTCCGGAAAATCTGATACTTCTGGATTATTTGCATCCAGTGTAGAAAATGTGGCTCTTTGCCTGTTCAAGTTGTTTTCTAAAACATATGCGGCCAACAGATTTGTTTTATGTATGTTGCGGTTTATTCGTGCAATAAAATCATCAGTAAATCTACTATCTTCATAAGGCTCCTGAAAACAGTTTATCAAGGCCGCTGCTATTTTGAATTTTAAATCCAAAGTCCAAGAGGCACTAGCTAAGTCGTCGTTAAATATATAAATCACAAGAAAAATCAAAAGTCCGGGAGGGTTAAGCGAAGTCGTCGTAAAATAAAGATCAAGATAAGGTTTCGCACAGTACACAACACAACAAACGTTAGCGAAGGACTGCGCGTGGGCATAAACCGCCTAAGCGCTGGCGTCTTTGTGTTTCTCCCTCTACCATTATGTGTGAGCGAGACAATAAGATGTACAGTTGTGCCCTCACGTTACAGGTGCGTGTCGGTCACAAACAATAAAAAGGATTGCGATTTTCACTATAAATATAATTTTTACATCTAACGCCTACGAAAATTCTACGGGTTACAAAAATATGTTAGCCACTGAATTTAACAATAGGGATGCTTTATAATAGTTTCACTACCTTTACTCTAAAATCTTAGATAAATTGCTTTGGCGCCGGGCCTGGGGTAATTTTGTATGGGATTTGGCGGATCTCCTTTGACAGATTGTGGTAGCTTGATGTGCTGGCGTCTGTACAAAGTTCCTTAAAATTGGTTTACCTTACCGTTATAATATGTTTCTTTACCCGCATGCGTAACACGCATATATCTTTTTTAATTCGAAACAGCTAGGTTAGGTTTTAGAACTGTGACTGTGACCACACAACGCACGAACCGAGCGAGCGAAGCGAGCGGTGCCGCGGCAGCGGCCGGCGAGTGCCAGAAACAATATTTTTGAATGATAGATATTTAGTCCAATCAGTATTTTAAACTTAGGTAATTCGTAGGTAGGTGTTAGTTGCTTAGGTATTTAAAAACATTAGGTATTTAGATTTTAGGGATTTTGAACGTAGGTTATTTTACGTTAGTTCTTTTAATTTTAGATATTGCAATACGTACCCATTTCAAGCCCTGTTACGGTCAGCGGGATTGTCCGAAAGGGTTACCGCTACTCCGGAACATGGGTGGGTTTTAGTCAGTAAGAGTCTGACACTCCCTTCCACTCCACCCAGAGCGGGAGGGGTCATTTGATGATTTCCGAACAGAAAAAAAAAAAAAGCCCTGTTACGGCGCTTTATAACGCCGAGTCGGTAAAGCTGATTCTATCGTGCAATGGACAGACAAAAATAGCCCTTAAGGTGACGAATTATTTTGGACGTGACTGCACATGGCATTGAAAATTATTTATAGAAATATTAGTTAAACCCATGGAAAAAAGGCGTGACTTTATGTATATGTGTATTAAGTATATAAAACCATCATGTGTTCATTTAAATGTTGTGTTGCCCCATGTTATTTATAGTTTATTGTGTTGTCAATTTTGTGTGCATGGCAAGATGAAAACACAAATTATAAACACCATAGTTGAAATGGATACTAAACAAATATGCTTTGGTTGGGATTAATCTTTAATAAAATACTACATAAATATACATCGAGTCTTAATGAAAGCTGAAAAATCAATAATAAAGTTGAGTATTACAATCTACTTTGTGAGACTTTTTCCTGAGGTCATCATAACACCAACAACTAATGCTGTTATTGTGAATCCTTGCGCCACTATTCTGAGTCGCATCATTCGTTGAGATAATCTTTTACGGCCAGTTCTGAAGCTCCACAATCCATAAGACAGTGCACCAGCAGTGGCCAGACATCCTGAAAAAAAAAAATTGTTACCACGTCACATATTAATTCCTTCCTTCCATCATAAGAAAGAAGGAATTGGAATTTGAACCTGTTAAATAATATAAATAACAAACATCACTATAAGAACTAGTGAAAAAGACAATCTAGTTATTCTATATAACACAGTAGGTAATATTAATTATTGCTTAAATATGTTTTAAAATAGGTACCTAAATATATTTTTAACCACAAAATATGTCGCTTTTTAGTCACTTTGCCTAGGTATTAATGATACTTTTTAGAGTCGTAAACACAGTTATGAGAAGGAACAGAATAAATTAAAATTATTTCGACGGGCATACCTATAGGAACAAAAGGATTATCGTAAAATTTTCTCGAAAATTTTTCACTTGTTGTTTCAATATGTTGGTGCTGTCCCATTTCTTTTCGGAGCTGCACCCAGTCCAAATCAGTAGGTTCATCATTAGCCATTATTGGTGAAGTTTAAATTTATAACGGAGGTAGTATTTTTTGTACAATACAACAGTTTGTTTTTATTGCATCGCAACAAATATTTTGTCTAAATCTGTCAAAATCATAACCTAAAAAAGTCGCCTTGTCAAAAGTGACTGCTGACGACTGACTGACAGCAGAATGAATGATCCTGTGGAATGATCAAATTATGAAAGAAGTAATGATTTTTGTTTTTGTCGGTGGGAATCAATGGCCGCCTATGAATGGATACATTTTTTTTTTCTAATACGATTCGAATGAACGATTTAACTAGCTTGTGTCACTTGTGTGAATCGATATTGTTATAATAATAATAATGTTGCCGTAGTTGTTGAAGACATCATAATAATATTTAAAAACGTTATTTACATTTTTAAATATAATTATATGGTCTTTTAAATGAACTAAAGAAACCGTTTATTAACCAGAAAAAGTTTAAATTTTTTTTTCAGTACAAGTTATTGACGCCTATACTTAATACAAAGGAAACATAATTTTAATCCTACTATATCCTATCCTACTATCCTACTAATATCCTACTTCCTACTAAGTCTATTATATTATATTAATAATATTATAAACGTGAAAGTCTGTATGGATGGATGGATGGATGTTTGTTACTCTTTCACGCAAAAACTGCTGAACGGATTTGGATGAAATTTGGCACACAGATGGTTTATAACCACCAGGGATAGGCTTTAAATCCTTACCTCTTCCTGTTGATTATGGACGCTCTGACGGCGGACATACAGGAGGAGGCACCCTGGTGCATGCTGTTTGCCGATGACATTGTTCTTGTCGGTGAAAGTGGATCTGAGATCCAGAGTAGATTGGAGAAATGGCAATAGAAGCTGGACGATGTTGGCTTGAAAATCAGCAGAAACAAAACTGAACATATGTTCTGCGATTTCGGCAGTCTCTCCAGTTCTAGAGCCATAGCGCTTCATGGCGCGCTTCTCCCAGTCTGCTCCGACTTTCGGTATCTCGGTTCACTCGTGCAAAGCGATGGCGAAGTAGATCCAGGGCCGTAGCTAGGGGGGGGCATCGTGGGGCAATGCCCTACCTTGAAATCACAATGCCCTACCTTAACTGCAATCAAGGCCTCAAACATCGATCACTAGCCTACGATCTACTAGTGATCGATGGCCTCAAAGACTGTCAACGGGTCACGAGAGAATATAGCTGGTATAGTATTTCTGTCCTTTGAAAAAAAAAAAAGAACAAAATCAGTTGATCTGATCGAAGTTCTTCGCATTTTTAATAACATGGCGAATCATAGAATTCAGCTGTTTTAAATATTTTTTATTATTATGATTTCCTTTATTTTATTTACATACTTACAGATTATATTTTTAAATATTTTTATAAACAAAAAGATAAAAAAACATTTAAAAATATAAAAAATAGTAGCCCACCGGTATCGGGAACACAGTCCAAGCTACGCGGCTAGCGGCGGTCAGGGCTCCAGAGAGAGGAACCTCCTGACAATGCGAGCCGTGTCCAGAAGTACCGCTTTCTGAATCAAGCCCTTGATCCAGCTGCCCAACGAGAGCCTCCTCAGGTGTTGGTCGAGGCTCTTGGCTATTAAGCCATTGGCTGTCACGACTATCGGCACAATGATCGCTGAGTCCACATCCCACATGTCGACAACCTCGCGAGCCAAGTCAAGATACTTGATTTGTTTATCTTTCTCGGCTTTCACGAGGTTCTCATCATGCGGGACGGTTATGTCAACAATCATTGCGCGCCGCTCTGATCGATCCACCACCACTATATCAGGCTTATTGGCAACAATAGTCCTGTCAGTGATGATGGATCGATTCCAGTACAACTTGATATTTCCATTTTCGAGAACTAGGTCGGGCACATACCTGTAGTACGGCACCTCAGATTCCACAAGGCTGTATTTCAGAGCAAGTTGCTGATGGATTATTCTGGCTACAAGGTTGTGTCTATGCAAATACTCTCCGTTAGCTAGATGAGAACACCCGGAGATAATATGCCTGATTGATTCCCCGGCCGGTGGCATGCCCGACAGATGTCAACCGTGCCGTCTTTCACAATAAATCTCCGGTAATTGTTCGTCATCATAACTTCGTCCATAATTGCACAGACAAAACCTTCGGTTTCTCCAAAGAGGTCACCGAAACGCAGCCAGGCTACGGACGCTAGTAGATCTACATCGGGTCCATGTAGGGCCCGGTAAAAGCGTCCGTGAAGCTCCTTACTTTGCCATACTTCCATGCGATCATTGGTGTCAAGAACTACTGGCTTGCGCCTGTTCTCTTTAGCCAAGGAGAGCGGGGTGAGGCCCTTGTCCACCGCGACTACATTTCGATGCATTCCCACGTCGGTTTCTAGGAAATATTCCCTGAGACTGCATATCTCGCGATTGTGGAGGGTCTTAGCGTTTAAAAAGCCTCGACCTCCACACTTTCGCGGGATATACAGCAGTCATTACCGATGACAGTGGGTGATGCATTCGATTTGCAGTCAACAGCGTCCCGACCCTCCTATCAAGGGCGTCTGGTTCGGTTTGAGTCCATTTGATTATGCCGAAAGAGTTCATCAAAACCGGCATGACCCAACTGTTGAAGGCACGCACCTTGTTTCCGCCTGATAGAAGACTATTAAGTATTTTTTTCAGGCGGCCAAAGAACCGCTCCTTCAACGATTGCTTCATGTCAGAAACATTGATGCCTAACGCTTCCGATATACCCAAACACTTTTAGGTTTCAGATGCGGAGAGGGCTCTAAGGTTTGTGGAATCCGAGAGTTGGGTTCCCACGGATTCCACAATCTCCCCTCGCTTTACATGCATGACCGCACATTTGTCCACACCAAATTCCATCCTGAGGGCGCTACTGTAAGGTGCAGTTACTTTCAGTAGCTCCATATGTTGCAAATTGTTGGGAGCAAAGAGTTTTAGGTCATCCATGTAGAGGAGGTGCGATATAACCTGACCACCTCTCCTCAGCCGATAGCCTAGACCTGAATCCTCCAGAAGTGTGCTTAGAGGATTCAAGGCTAAGCAGAACCAAAGCGGACTCAAAATATCGCTAAAGATGCCTCGTTCTATCCTTATCGGTTCGCTATTCCTCTGAATATTTCGACATCCTGGATAGCGAAGGACCGTCCTCCATTGCCGCATACATGACATCAGGAAGGTACGCAGAGTTGCATCTACTTTATACAAATCCAGTACCCTCATGAGCCATGTATGTGGCACCGAGTCATAGGCCTTCTTATAATCTATCCAACATGTCGACAGATCCTTTCGGGAACGACGAACCTGTTTTCTAATAGCCACATCAATGAGGAGTAGCTCCTAAGTACCACGGGACCCATTCTTACATCCATGTTGAGAGGCAGACATCTGACATCCATTTTGAGAGGCAGACATCTTACATCCATTTTGAGAGGCAAATTATTATAATATGTAAGTTTGCAGAAACAATATGATCTAAATTGTATTTTTGGTCGTATCTATTTACTCGTATCACCCAACAATTAATTATTACCTCACTCTCACTCAGACGTGGATCTCTACATCCAAATCTGGAAGTTCAACCATCTTGTTCGCTTGTTCTTCATCATTGAGGATTTAATAGTTCTTATATCCATGCTCATGCTCTGTCACATAAATTATTTGTCGAATAGCTATTGAATGTACATCACTGACCTAAAGGTCAATGATATACATGGTGATTGATTTAGGAGCCCGTGCTTCGAGGGCAGATCAATTATGATATTTTTTTTACTTCCGCCCTACCTGTAACCAATGCTGCCCTACCTCAAATTCGACTCTAGCTACAGCCCTGAGTAGATCGGACGGTTAAGTACAGAATTAACACTGGATGGATGAAATGGCGGCAGGTCACGGGAACAATCTGCGACTCCCGCATTCCCCTTAAACCTAAGGAAAGATATACAAAACCATGGTTAGACCTGCTGTCTTGTATGGTTCAGAATGTTGGGCCAGAAAAGGGATGGCATGGGATGGGAGGGTTGGGCAATTGCATGCAGCTGAGATGAGAATGATATGAGGGATGTGTGGTGTTACACGAATGGATAGAATAAGAAATGAGTATATAAGAGGAAGTCTGAAAGTGGCACCGGTAACTGAAAAGCTGTGTGGAAACCGGTTGTCATGGTATGTGCATGTGTTACGGAGGAGTGAGGAAAATGTCGTGAGGAAAGTTTTGAGTATGAATGTCGATGGCTATAAGAGTAGGGGAAGATCAAAGAAACAATGGATGGACTGTGTGAATGATAATATGGTTAGAAAGGGGGCGACTGTCGAGATGGCGACTAATAGAGGAGTATGGAAGAAAAAGACATGTTGTGCCGACCCCAAATAAATTGGGATAAGGGCAGGAGAACGAATGAGATGGTTTATAACCAAGATTAACATACAGGATACTTTTTATCCCGATATTCCCACGGGATTAAAACTTATGCGGGTAAACCCGCGGGCGCAGCTAGTATTTTTATAATTTGAGCTTTTAGGCGATTTGTAACTTGTTGATTGCTTCCATTGTTACTATCTTACTAAACTGAGGAACATCTCTACGGCTGCCATTTTTGTTGCTTGAAGTGAACCTCGTTCATTGAGTTGGTTACTGTTGGTTGTATTGTAAATTCGTGATAATGATGAAAATTATTAGTGCTTCAGACATTATTATTCTTGAAACTGTAAGTAATAATACCTATATTTTGTTACTTTTGGAAACCTAAGTAAGCGCTTTCTTTCACAATCATGTTACGTGTGATAGTTTCAGCCTATCCGCATGTTATGGCTATGCAACAACTCTGTATTGCGGATTGCATTGTATTGTTTTACGATACCATTATTTGTAAACAATGTAGTCATTCGTTGTAACTATTGAGATGTTCTGCCAGTAACGCTGTCCGTGCCCAGATATTACTTCTATCTAGAATCGTAACCAAAACGTTTGATCTGAACGGGCATTAAATAGTTATTAGATTGTAATTGTGATGGCATTGAAACTACCGTTCTAGTCTCGTGTATCCGCCTCGTGATTGTTCAGTGTATGTCGCTATATAACGGTTACTTATGACTGCATCACTGCTCGAAGAATGTAGATAAGTGTAGATTATACCTGTTACCTGATTTTCTGCAGCAAATAGAATCAAAACCCACCTACCTCTCATTTAGTTCGATATTCAATTAAGCAAAAGGTATAGTAATATCTCGACAGAAGGTCATCATAATTTTATTGTTTTAGAAAACAAATAAGTTTATTTAAAATATGCACATGCTTGACTATAAACTCTGAAAAGTCAAATTATATCCAAATAGCCCTGTGCATCAAAAACATCAATTTTTAATAGTTTGAATCTGAGTCAAATAAATATCCGTGAATCGTAACATGCTTCTAGTCAATAGCAATTGTTATGGGTTTATATTGTTGTTGTGAGAACAAAAAGTTCTGTTGTGTTTTGCATGTGGAACTGAGTGGGTTACCATTGACAGCTGTAGAAAAGCTATGGAAATTACCTACAAGGCAATAAAAAAAAAAGGAAAAAGTAATACCTGTAAGTTGAATTTAGTCACTTTACGGTGAGTAGATTCAGGTCATGGGCGTGTTTTTTTAACAAATAATATTGTTTTTTACGGAAATTCTTTTAGTTGTTAATTTATTCTGAGAATTAACAACATACTTGGTTAGGTGTTTAACATTTTTATTACTGTCTTTTTGATATTCTATTTATTTATTTTATTATTTATGTACCCACAAGAAAATACATAGAGATGCAACATAATTTATAATTTTGAGTACAAAGGTACTGTTTATTTTTAAAGAAATTACTTCCAGCAATGAAAAAGAAGTCCTCACTGTGCATGAACCTTCACAGCCATAGGTTACATTTGCCACATTGGAGCACATGCTCGTAACCTATTGCCCTCAAAAACAAAACTGTTCACTGTAGCCTAATTCGGCTTGGGATTATATATTATAGTATTTGCTTAGAAGATTTTATGTCAGGATGGTGAAAATAGCCTCTGCAGAGCCACACCTTGTGGCACAAGAACTTCAAAAAGAGTTGTTGCGACAACTTTATCCAAGATCAAGTTCAAGAGTGAGCAAAAAAAAAGCCAGTTATAAAATATCAATGACATTTTCATTACTAAGATGACACTTGTGGCTGATCGAATCTCTAGGGAATAATAACAAATACACTGCTCATATAACTCATAACTGTTGAATGTTTTGTTTCAGATGACTTCATCATCTCTTTCAATGAAGTCTAGTGAAGCCCAAAGCGTGTCTTGAGCGCTACCTAAGTTAATTTATTTAGTTTAATAATTACTTGTTATTAAAATATTTCATTTTTTTTCTTGTTTCATAATGTTGTCACACAATATTGCCAACTGAAACAATCTTATCATTTCTGCTCAAGATATAACACCATTCAGTTTTTAGTGTACTTTCAAGACAGTTGTCTTATTATTCTCAGTAGATAAGTGATTTTATTATAAAGTTTTGTTTTTATTCTACATTAATTTACAAAGAGATTACAATGGCTTCAAGTGACCCAGAACTTAAGGATGGATTCACATTTTCCGGTTGGATGAAAAGCAAGCCTGCCAGGTGAGTACCGTTTCTAATATTTTCATATCTATTAATATATTTTTGGAAGATCAAGACTCACATAATATAACATCACGCCTGCATTCCCTGATGGGTTAGACAGAGGTGTATAATGTCAGCCACAACAAGACTTCTCAAGTTCTCAAGGGAACAAAGGTCTCCCTATAGACCACTACAACAAAGAATACAATCCTTGCTGGTACTACCCTAATAAGGAATGCCAGTGGATATCACAATGTTTATGCTGCTGTTCCTGCTATTGTGCTGTCTTAATCTAATAAATGCCTTGGTAGAGGACCCAAAATATATGAATAATATTGAAATTATCGGTCCGGCACTTATTTTTTTCGGTCACTGCCGAATATCATAAAAAATAATCGGCCGAAAACGAAAATTGCACAAAATGGATATTTCGGCCGAAAATTGTCGAAAACAGAAATCGAAAACAGATTCGGTCGGACTCTTTTTGATAGAGGAATTCTGGGCAGAGTCTATTTAGATTGCTATCGACATGCTAAGAAGAAGAAGAATAATTTGATTTATCTCGTTTTTATAAAAAATCAACTTTTCGATCATTGTACTCACTGATCAACCAAAACAATGTTGCAATAATAACTTAGAACAATCGGCCATTTAAATTAACATAAATTGATCAATTGTAATTGTAGTAATATTGGCAATCGTTTCAATTGCATTTCGAAGACGAACAATTTGAACATCAATGTGTATCAATTACGTAAAACTTTACAATCGCTATTGATCGCTTCGGCGACCCTTTAAAATAAAACACTCGAAAATATTGTAGGTAGTGTTTAAGGCTGTTTATGTTTAAGGTCGAGGTAGGGAGAAATTTTGCGTAAGATGTTTAGATTGCAGTATGTCATATATTTCTGTAAAACATCTCATATGACCAGTTTTGCAAAAAGTTTTGATTAGTATGGGTATTGTAGGTAGGAAGGTACAGCTATAAAGGTGCTATAATTTATTTTACTTCACCAAAAATTCAAGTAATTATGATTCATATGCATTGTTTAAAGTGGTATTAGCATCCAAGCAATAATTGAACTAAAATAGAATGCATTAAGAATGCACAACTACGCTCTTGGCAAGCATAGAATAGTTTGCTTGGGTAATTGAAAGAATGTTCTAATGCCATAGAAATAAGATCACAATTCCCTGAAATCGTTTTATGTAGCTACATGTATGGTGCACGTGCACATGATTTATAAACATGAACTGATATTATTATTATAATTAATTCTAATGTGTGAACATGTAGGCACATAGATTTGAGAGTAAGATTTTCTTTCTTGTATTTTGTATTGTCCGGGTCAGGAGGACTTTTGGAATTTATTAGGCGACTATTCACCATTGCGGCAACAAGCTCACCCGTGTCACGTGGGACTTAAAAATATGTGGCGAAATGTGGGTGTACTACAGGTACACCTCTGCCTAACTCTTCAGGGATTACAGGCGTGATGTTATGATGTTATAAAAATGTAAATCGTATGAACAATAGTATGCAAGTAAAGTCTGTGATTGTCTAAGATAAGATTTTCAATATTTAATTATTTTATTATTAGAGGTTTATCTGTTTCCAAGCACAGAAAGTCGAATGCATGATGATAAGATATGACGTCACCAGAATTATAATAAGTACTATACCAATAATAAGATTGATGTAGGTAAGATCCATTTTATTATTGTTAGGTAGGTAATCGCAGGAACACGTTTACCATATCAGATTGTATTATTATCTCTGCACCTATTACGGGTCACGTTATTCATGTAGGCGAAACATTGTTTTGACTTGTCCCAGCCAATAGCACACCTCCACAACAAGATGCAGAACAGGAACTGTTTAAACTCCCTGATAATTTTGTCGAACCATCTAAGAGCCTTTCACCAGGGCACGCGTTACCATGGCCGATTTGGAAGTCTCTAAATATACTTCGAGAGCAAACACAATCTCCACAGATGGGAGGTTCATGGACGGCTCAGATTTAAAGTACGTATGCGGCGTCACCCGGTCTCCCCACTGAGAATAGAGCCCACCTTCTACCTTGCGCCGCATGTTCTGTTACCAGATGAGCTTATGACTGCGTCAGTGAGTGCAGTTCGCGTAGCTGAATGTTGGGCCAAAGATATTACATAGACTTTTTGCCATCTTTACTTTAAGAAGTAGTAAAAACCACCGAAAATACAATTCCATGCGCCTGAAGACATTTTTGGTATCGGTTTTCGACGCATAGTATTTCAAATGCATCGTTACTATTGAGGTATTAGACGGTTTTAGATTAACAGTGGGCATGGCAAATAGCCATTCCTTACTTAGGTTAGGGTTAAAATATCTACCAACTATCTGTATAGACTTTGAATTTATTAACGTATCAGTTATCAAATCATGCTCAGTCTGGAGACGAACTCTACAGAGCTGCACGGTGGCGGGATGCAGCTTTTCGCCAAAAGGGGAACCGATCCAAATATTGATATTTCACATAATTAGTAAAACGAAAATTTTATCAGCCTAGGGTAATTAAGGAACAGTCACATGACTAGTTGAGTTGCAAAATTCACGAACATATCGAGCGTTTGCAAAACATTTAAATTCGAATGTCTTGATGTGAATTCTTTAAATGTAGCACCATATTTGCTTAACATCTCAATCTGAATCATTATGATGGATATTGTTACTCCATTAGCTTCATATGTTCGAAAAATGGTCTGCTCAATAAAGTAAATAACGCAATAAATGTTGTGAACTGTAAAAATGAAAGACATTGTGGATCCTAGCGACTAAATGCAGAACTAATTAATTCTCCAACTCAAAACAACATACGGTAATACCAGCTAACTACCAGGAAATTCCTTGTTTACGTTGTTTGTTATCGGAGCAGTCATTGTAGTCTATAAATAATGTAAAAAAATATAGTATTTCTGCTACTGGCTGTAAAACAATTTGTAGGAAGTAATGTACAAACGCCAGCACATCAAGCTAGAATCTTAAGGCTTTAGCGATAAAGTTGAAAATCTATTAAATAAATTTGACAGATTGTAGTAGGTTGATGTGCTGGCGTCTGTACTATGCTTTATGCGGATACAAGAGCTAGACGTATCTCTGATAAGGACAACTTGATAACGTAATCAATGACCAAATATTCTATTAAATTTAGCGTAATATTTAGAATCTGGCTAAATACATACATTCATGTGCAACATTAGTTATTAGTAGTAATAGGTAATTTACCTAAATACATTTACGATAACAGGGAAGTATAATATGTATATGGAAATACTAGCTGGGCCCCGCGGTTTCATCCGCATAAATTTCGATCCCTTGGGAATATCGGGATAAAAAGTATCTTATGTGTTAATCCTGGTTATAAACTATCTGTGTACCACATTTCATCAAAATTGGTCAAGCCGTTTGAGCGTGAAGAAGTAACAAACTTACAAACACACACACTGGCGCCCATTCCCTTGTTCACAAACTAAACTAAGTTTAGTTTTTGAACAAGGGAATCGGCGCTACTCACAAACTTTCGCTTTTATAATATTAGTGTGATATGAAGACGGTTTTAAACCGTAAACCAATAAATATTTTTTTCGGTACCTAAATAAAGTCTTGGATAGTTTAAAATAATAGGATAGTATAATCAGCCTCTAATGCTCCCACTGCCCGCTGAGAGGGAAGTCGGCCATAATCCACCACGCGGGCCCAGAAATAATAGCGATTGCAGCGAATCTCAGAGTTATCTATGTTTGGATTCTCGTCGTCAGTTCGTCACAGATGTCTGAGGCACGATTATTTGCATGTTTGTTAACACTTCTACTTATGGCATCAACAACTTGTTTTGATTTCTCAATAAACTTGGCTTGGAGGCTTGTCCCAGACGTCACAGAAATACCTGTTTGTTTTTGTAATTGTCGCCTGTTCGACACGACGCTGTTGTACACGTTTATAAATTCATTACTTTTATGTATAGTTCTACATACATATATTTACATACAAACAAACTCACTCCTCGTAGGATAGGCAGAAAATACAGAATGCCTATGCTTAATTTTTTTTGTAATCAAACAAATATGATTTAACTAAGTCTTATGAATAATGGTTTATCTAAATGCCTACAATGTAATTCATTAAACCCGTGTGTCGGTTGGTATATAACATGACGATTGATTATGTAGGTACACTGGTAGGTACGCACGTCGACATATCAAGCTATGTATGCCTGCTTACCTTAAGTCCTCAATTCCTTGCTCGTGTTATCCTAAATTATTAACCACGATGGAAATACCAGCTTGAACTGAATATTATTTTGTTGACGCATAAGAGGTAAAGTTTTTATTTTCGCAGGTGCGGGCTGGCTAGCATTTAACATTCTATAAAGTTAGTCAAGTTATGCAACGCATGACGGCATTATTTTATATCAGCACCATAGAAATGGCATTCTCTTTATCGCCTTGACGCATTTTTACATTCCACGGTAGAAAAACCTTCTTACTAAACCTACGTCAATGTCACAGCCACGTTATGAGTCCGTGGACTAATCAATAGGATTAGGAAGATTTCATGTGGATTTCAAAATATTCCCAAGATTATATATAATATTCTGTATATAAGTAAAATAAATATTAATATTGTATTTGCTTTTACTAAATAGAGATTTTTTTTCTTATTGAGGGCCTAAGGGCCTTATCAAACTGGCGATTTGCAAGCGAGTTCAAAGCGAGGCGAGTGCGCAGCGAGCGAGCGTGTTTTCTAAGATATTTAATATTTCCGTGAGAGGTCCCATAAATGCCGCCTGTAAAAGAAATATATATAGAGGGTTAAATAGCTGCAATTATTTTAAACTGTCATAATTTTGAATTGACGTCATTTGAACCACTGCTTATAATATCTACAGTGGTTCTTAATAAGCCGTTGGCATTTGTTTTTAAACACTCCAGAGTAAATACTTGCGAGGTCAACGTGTTCAACGTAGTCAACAGAATAGAGGCGTATTTCTAAGACATTTCTATACAAATACGTAGGTAAGCAATAAGCATTACGTAAGTACATAATAAGTCACATGTTTCAGAATGTTCCTCTGCTCATTTAACTATTTGTTACTGATAAATGTTAATTGTTATTGCGAAATGACAGTTGAATGTTTGGTTTGATATTGGCATCAATTGTTACCGAGATCGAAATTATTATTTTCCTTCCAGCTATAATAATGTACGTATGTTGTTATGTACTTATAATAATATTTTGTAAAGACAAATACGTGACGTAGCGCAATCAATCTTTTCGATAATGTCACCGTATGGTACATACAGATGTAAAAGTCAAACGGTATTTGGTCGTTAAATTGATCACTTAGGTACTCTTTCTTTATCATTTATTGAAAGTGGTGAATTTGTATCATCTGCCTACTTATTTTGGTTTGGTTGTTAAACATTTTCAAGTAAATTCAAAGTCAAATCATTTATTTCAAATGGGCTTGTGGCTAAGTAATAACAGTCGCACGGGTCGATCGATCAGGTTATGCTACGCTTGCCGCGGTTGGTCCGTGGATAGGTGACCATCTTCACATACCAAGACCCCCTCCGTGCCTCGGAAAGCACGTTAAGCCGTTGGTCCCGGCTGTCATACGTGGATCTTTGACAGTCGTTACGGGTCGTCAGCCTGGAAGTCCGACAACCAGTCTTACCAAGGGGTATCGTATTACCCAGTAACTGGGTTGTGGAGGTCAGATAGGCAGTCGGTTCATGTAAAATACTGGTATTCAGCTGGCAGTTTTGTATGTCAAAGAAAAAAGAGATAACTAATTTACCTATTGGCGTTTTATTCAGAAAATATCATGTCTTGTTATTGTTGAAATTATTGTGCCCGTTGTAATGTAGGTGTTATCAAGAATCGAAACGAATAAATAGCCATGTTTGTTTGTGTCCACATCGGAAATATACCACGGCCAATTCCACAAGCCACAATTGTAGAATCAAGGTGGTAAAGTTTATGAAACTTGAATTACCAACATTATGGAAAAAATAATTTGAAATGTTTTGACTTCTTCAACAGTAGGTGGTAATGCACAATGTAGTGGATCCCATTATTTTTATGCAACTCTAATTAATATTATGTTGTAAACTTTCTTTGCAAAAATTTAAGTTTATTTAAGTCCAAACTTTGTTTACACTTCTGCATCTGATTGTACATGATTTGATGACATAAAGACTGCTTTGTCCATGACACTAACAATAAATCGGTTCTTGTCAGTCTTTGTCCGTTCGAATGATTTATTGAAACTATTAAAAAATAAAACACCTCGTGTTTTTTTCTATTATCGTTACCAAAAATTTTTGAAAATCATTACAGCTTGCATAATATTTCTAAGAAGAAAATTACTAATACTTTATTAAAATACCTACTGTGCAGAACGACCGACCTATTAGTTTAATTTAGCGTAGTAACACTTTTAGACTCCGTGTTAATTTTGCTTTGGGCGGTTCGGAAACCCAATATACAATTTTCAAATAATGACCATGCAGATGTTAAAAGTCCTACGGTTCTCGGAATGTTGGGCCATCCAGGGTTTGTTGGTTTATTGGTTTTCTGAAAACTAAAATGCATTGTTTTGTTTCAACGCTTTCATAAAAGTAAGCCTACGCCATTAAAATATGAATTTCCTTTGTAACCTTTTCATTATTGTAGTTTGTAGTTTTGTGCCGACATTGTTATCCGCCAAATGGATTTACGGTGTTCTTTAATAAACAATAGCGGAGCGAGTACTGTTGTGATTCCCAAAACGTGGGAAATGGTAGGGAGAAACTGACGGCCCTGGGGCATACAAAAGGGCCTTGCTTGTCTAAACTAAGTTAGTCCCGGTTAAGCAGACGACAACCTAACTGCAAGATACCATACATAGTTGACCAAGACAGTTGCTGAGTAGACTTCAGTGCTCGGTACCTTTGACAGTGTAAAATTGTATTTTCATTCAAGTACTTCCACCGTGGTGCACCGTCTATCTTCAAAGTGACTAGTGTCCTGTCGAATTTCCACCCTCCAAACCATCGCATAAAATTCTTTTCTCTTCAGCATATCAGACCAACTCAAAAGAAAATTCATAAATGGGGTAAGTAAAACATGTCCAAGTAATAGTCACTCACTCAGTGTGTGTAAAGTACTGGTATTCATCTGCATACTGTCATAAACTGGAAGCTGACTGACCCCAACATAGTTGTGATAAGCCTAGGCAGGTGTTGAAACACATGACAAGTCACAATCATTTAAGACCTTAATTATTAGTGTTTGTAATGATAACAAATAAATTACCTAAAGCATATGTTAATTATTTTTAAGAAATCAGTTGTCCTAATAGTAATTGTAAGAACTCATGCCACTTGTGATACAGAAGGGTAATTGCGTAACACACTATCAGTAGCAATGTCTTTCACTTTGACGGTTCAACAACATTCATTGCGTTATTTACGTTGTTGCGTTGACAGATTTTTCGAGCAATTCGAAAAATCCATTGGGATTACCCTTCAAAATGATTCAGATTGAGGTTGATACGGGCATCATACTTGTAATATCTACATGATTTTTAAGATTTATACTGTATTTTTACCAATTTTTATTTTCAAAATTTGTAATACCGTTACGACTATTTCTTGACTATTTTTTGGAATTGAAATAAAGTCGATACTTCCCAGCCGTTTTGTTGCACTCGAGGTGAGGATTGTGTGGAGACGTTCACCACACAATCCTCACCAACTTATAGCTATAACTTCGGAATCATTTGACTATTTCTTAACAATTTTTTGGCGTTCTCATAATTAATTTTCAATAAGTTTTTAAAGGTGAGGATTGTGTGGTGAAGGACACGAATCCTGTGCAGGCTTGTGGACGATAAAGTTTAAAGTCCATGTTTAATGACTTGTCATTATCGATCTACATTAATGAAGAAATCTTTCTTTAAAAAATTGCCAGCTTAGAAAAAATGCGGTAATGCGAAAAAAAAAAAAATCTGAATTTTAATTCGAAATTATCATAAGCCTGCTTCATTTCTCTTTGTAACTCCAAGACTACCAAGGAGACAATAGTAACTTTAATTGTTATAAATGTGCTAACTATGCAAGCTTCAGGCATTGTAATATTTTAGGAGTTTTTACTGAGAATTCTGTTAAAAACACATTTAATGTTGACATTTGACCAATATAATAAATCCTAAGTAGTAGGGTCCGCTCGGTAACACCATAGGAACCCTAAAAAATAATTCATCTCGGAATTTTTAATCATAATGTCAATATTTTTCAAGATTTTAGTTACCTACGTACTTGATCTTGTAATCTTGCCCACACGGATAGTTTTATCGGTCTTTGTGATAACGTTATACCTAATTGCTTTGTTTTGGAGATCGCTTGAATATTATTTTTTATAGCAGAAGATTTGACGCTAACTATTGTGTCACTACGTAATACTTCCTGTTTTCAGGTTGGTAAATGTTATTTTTGCGCGCCACAATTAATGCCTGGTACATGTGACATTAGTTACCACTAAGTTACCACTAGCGCTATCTAGTGTCAACTAGCAGAACTAATAAGAGTCAAGATACTTCTAGAAATTTTGATGCTAGAACTTTCTAGAAGTATCGATATCTGGTCAGTCGGGGCCGGTATGTACTCGAACATTCTAGATGTTTCTACAATAGAAGGTTCTAGAACTATCTGCGGTACTATATAATGCCGGGATAAGCCACAACCGAGGGAGAGTTGGCGATACAAGTGAATACATCGAAAGCGATCTTCAGGTGGGACTTTAAGTGCAATTGTGTTTTATAATTAGTGTATTTGAGTTGTTATTAGTGTTGTTTAATTAAAGTGTAATTTTTTGGTAATTTATATCGGCAGTTTTTATTGTCACGAACCCCGAAGTTCGTAACATTATTATTTAGTTAACTGACTTTTATATTACTTCTTAGTTTGGATTCGCAACGGCTATATTTTCAGTCTGTGGCATAAATATTTCACGTTGTATTTTAGCCTTTATTGGCGAGTGGCCGTGCGTTCTTTGGCAAAGGTTTTAAGTCGAAGGTTCATTGACATTTTTTTTTTAACACCGTTTAAGAAACCTTATTCTAATATACAAATTTGAATATGTTTTTCCTACTGTAAATGTTCTGTAGGTACCTACTTCACAAGTCGTGTTTGTCTAAATAAAGATCCACTCTAACATGAATATAGTTTAGCTAATGTCGCCCTGCTTCGCTGGATATTGGCTAGCGCTCCTGTTGTGTCGTGTCCACTTCTATTTTAAGTTTAGTCACCTCTTCGTAACAATTGCGTTACCAGTGTTAACGGCTTCGTCATAGAATCTGTTTTCGTGGAAATCTATATAAAATCAACATTTTATATTGTGCCAAAATGTATCTATAGGTACGTAGCTAGAAACTGTCCTATTTTAAGATTCTGGTTTTAACCTCTACACAGCTACGAGCAGTTGCGCGTGCCATTCCTCGTGATGTATTCTGGTAGAAGGGGAGTGTGCTAATCACGCGCTCTCATTGGTTAACATTATCGTGACGTCACCTCGTCAGCTTGTTATTTCAATTATTTTCAAAGTGACGTATCAGTGTGTACCTGCTCTTATCGTGAGTTCGTGTGCCTATCTCTAGGGTATAAAAGGAAAACTTGAACAAACATCTAGTTATATTGCACAGAGCGGACAGTGTAAAGTATCTCTTGCAGTCAACGTATGTTTTCGATAATTATCTTGTATCTCTGCGTTATCCTGTGATATCTGACCAAGTGCTGTGCGGCAACTAAATTCAATACTTATTTGAAAGTAACTACTTTTAACAATGTACAAAAAGAGAAATATGGTGGCTCAGTTCAACAACATCTTATCGTGAGTGCTTTCAGATTGACCGACAATAATATCAAACTCTTAAACAATAGTTGTCCATTGTTGTATTATAACATGTTTGTTATGAACATTTCTTATTTGTTATCTAATCCAATGAGTGGGGTTGTATTAAATAATAATTCACAATTGTTTTATCTGCAGGGAGTTCGAACCATTCGCGGGATCGCCACCGGCTCCAGAGGATTCATTCTTCTACATCAGATACCCTAAAACTGACGTGTTGTTTGGGAAGCCGAGACTCGACCAGGAAGGACCAAAAGTGTTCGCTGAGCAGTCCAACGAAGTCAAAGCCCCCTCGGCTTATAACATAGTCAAGGAGAAAGACTGGTCGAAACACACGAAGCCGTGCCAAGACGTGCTCCACGGCATTGCACCAATCAACACATCTGGTAAGACCACTTTATATTTCAAAAGGTTATCGAATGACATTGACATTGGCCGGGACACGGCTACATTTGTGTTTAATTAAAGTCTTTTTAATAATAATTAAGTTATAGGTATTTTACCTGAAAGTGTAATAAAATAATACTTCATAATGAAAATAAACGTTCAGTAAAGTTGTAGTCATTCTAGTGTTATTCACGATAAGGTAATGTGACAATTAAAATATTGTATCCAACAAATTATGAACGTATACGTTCATAAAATGGAGACTGCTTGTATAGAACGTTATAACGTTCTATACAAGCAGTCTCCATTTTGTAAATAAGACGCCACGCCATACACATAAAATGACGTAATGTCATCGTCTCTGTTGCATTTTATTGCCTATTGCAACATTGTTTTGATTGCGTTTGTTTATTTTCAGTGAACCCGGGTTCTTCTAAGCCGAAGCCAGCGGGGACCGACGACGGATTCAAAGGCGAGGGCGCGGCATGCGGCACCTCGATTGTCAAGGTTGGTAGCCAACAACTGTGCGAGAGATAAATTACAAGGCTGATAATATGGCACAACATCGAGTTTCGGCTTTGTAGATTGTCCTTCTTGTCACTTACACAATGTGAGAGTCTCTGTTGAAATATTTGTGCCATATTAAAGCCCGGATAGTAGTGTATATGAGACAATGTAGGTGTTACATATGGTCAAGGTGGAGACGACAATACGACAATAAATGAATCTGCGTATATCTAATGAAGATTCCAGTCTGCTTACAAAAATTCAATCAAATACATATGTGTAATAGTTTAGTCACTATAATTAGTCAAAGATTGGATAAACACATAGTCGGTCCGTCACTACTCTTAAGATAGTTTGAAAAAATCGCATTTTTTATTTGGATGTAAGGATTTATTTGACAGTTCTCTACTTTTTTACTCCTATGCGTTTCTACTCCTATGTGGTAATACTGCTGTTTTTTTTATAGTCGTAGTGTTGTCTCCACATTGTATTACTAACTAGCTTCTGTCAGCGACGTCGTCCGTGTGTAATTTTAACACTCGGCAATAGTGTACCTTTCTATCAGTGTAATCATTTTTGTAATCGTATCAGTAGTTCCGAAGATTACCCCCTAAACACAAACTCGAATATTTACCTCTTTATGATATTAATATAGAATGACTGTATAATATATGATAGTCATAAAATATAACTATACGGTCATACTATGTGACTATACATTTGTTCACCGCCAACATTATCACTATGATATCCATAAAACAGCAACCGGGATTTCCGAATCACATTGGCTGTTATCTTCTATTGACTTTCATGATTAGCAATTTATTATGCATGAACTTAAACACGTTTTATATTGTTGTAGAAAGAAAATACGTCATATGCATGACTTATATACTCGTGGGTTGGAACATGTGACATTACTACCTACTTAGTCTACAATCCATACTAATATTATAAGTTCCCTAAACCACTGAACGGATTTCGATAATATTTGGCAAGGAGATAGATGGCATCCTAGGGAAGGACATAGGCTTACTTTTTGTCCCGGTAGCAAGTTCCCTTAGGATAATTACCGACATCAACGCAACCGAAGCCGCTGGCAGAAGCTAGAATAAAAACAATCAGTGTTATTATGTACGGTCACCAAAGGAGATAAGTACCAGGGCCGTCGGATATAGTTGAAGTTTTGTAAGGAACCGATGGATGTTTTCGAATAAAATTTAATTTAATTATTAGAAAACAAACAGTTCATTTATCAAATTAAATTTCATTCGAAAAAATCCATCGGTTTCTTACAAAATTCACCTATATCCGACGACCCTGGTTACTTATCTCCTTTGGCGACTGTACCTACTAAAAAAAATTGTATGTCATCTGTCGTCGTTGATTATTTTTAATCGTGTAGGGTTCGTATACCTCTCCGCATCGCACGAGCAGTTGATAACTCGTTCTACCGATTAGCAATGACTGTTTTTAATTAGCTCTTATCAACAACCTACTTGTTTTTAGCCTTTAGTCATATTCGCGGCTATTACATCATGCTGTAGGTGATTGGTTTGACTTTAATTATTCCGTATTATATACATATTTTAGTACGCAGAATAAGTCAGTGTTGAAATGGTAAGGAAACAGAGTTCACTGTTTATTTTGCAATTAAAGATAGCGCTATCAGGGAATCTTGACTAAACATAATGTGGACACAAACAATATTATTGTTTTAAACGTCTGTAAAATTCCTCTTGTGTAGTGACAACAGACGAAGTGCGAGTACATGTAAGGATATTATTTCACCTTCTAAATTTATTAATTAAACTTAGAAGGTGAAATGATTTCCTTACATGTAGGCTCTTCTGTATTGCTGTAGCTAATAATGGTCAGAAAACCGAATATAAAAATAAAACTATAACGCGAACCTCTTTTTAACCGCTCCCGCTACAATCCACGCGCTATTGGCGGAAACGCCTCTCGTTCCCGCCCGGCCAATGAGAGCGAGTCGAAGCTTCTAGAACATTCTAGAAGCTTCGACTCGCCGTATGTTTTCTTAGGGCCGGTGCCAACTAGCGGCACGGCACGGCAAGGGATTTTTATGCGACGAATAAAAATATAACTTGAATGTATGACAATAAATTGAAATTTCAATGATAATGCCAAAGGACGTCGCGGCATGCCTAAGGATACCGCGGCATCGTTGCTGCCGATGAAATTTCAATTTTATTGTCATACTTTTAAGTTATATTTTCTATTAGTCGCATAAAAATCCTTTGCCGTGCCGTGCCGCCAGTGGGCGCCGGCCCTTAAGGAAGCTTCTTGAAGCTTCAAGAAGCTTCCTTAAGAAAACATACGACGCGCGCTCCTTTTTGACAGAGTCGTGTGACGTCCGTCAACTGGGAGCTGCGCACCGAAAGCGTATTAAACATATGAATCTTTATCTTTACCCCGAACCCTATTGTTAATAACATATCATTGTACGTTAAAAAACGAATTAACAATTTTATTCTCATTACAGGTCGCCAATCAAATAATATCTTCAAAGTCGTCTCGAGGCTTCACGGTGGCGTCTCCGGAAGAAGAAGAACACGCGGTGGCTCCTGAGCTGCATCAGTACAAGTTGATGCACCGGCGCGGCAGTAAGAGCCTGCCCGCCAGTCCCGCACACTCGCCCCCTGGAAGCCCCACCGGCCGCAGGAAAATGAACGGCAACCGGTACGTACTGATATACTTGTACTTACAGAACTACATCTTCGGTAGATGTAGTTGTCGTGTTTGTAAAAGCCTCACCGTGAAAACGTAGGTGATGTGATAGCTGATTCCAACAGATGGTAGGGATTGACACTATTGACAACTTACACTTCACTTAAGTCTTCACGGAGAGATTTTTGCAGAATAGACCGGTAGTACGACAATTGTATGTAGTCAGATTGGACTAGTGTCATGACACCGACTATAACAGCAAGTTGCTGGTACAAAGAAAACAAACGCACATCTTGATTCTAAAAAAGGCTCAGAAGGCCAATTCCCGTAGTTAACCCTACATTACTACTCATGTTGCGACGCACAAAGAAACTACTCATACGCTTGCGAGGCGCATCATATTTACTAATGATTTTATTAAAAACCTATAAGTATGATTGATATGTTTTGACTGTTTATGTAATTGTGTAGATTACTAAAAAAAGAAAAACACAATTTTAATTAATACTTATATATTTTTATTATAAAATCTTTAATCAAATAAATCTTAGAAACAAATTTTAGGAACTTAGGCAATTTAACAGTCTTCTCATTAAAGATAAAAAAATAAAAACTTAAAGTATACAATCCTCTTGAAAAATAGTAAATTATGAAGTAATCAACTAAAAAAAACTAACAATGTAACAAAAAAAATATTTTAGATGCATCCGATACATACATGAACTTGATGTTCGCCGCAGATAGATTTTTGGCACTTGGCGCACGTCATTTTGGACATCCTCTTCTTTTTAGATGTAGAATAAGAGCAATATCTTCTTTTTTTTGGCGGTGGTGGACCCTCATTTTCTTCAGAACAGTCATCGGAAGGATTTTTTAGGATGACTTCAATTATATCCCGGATATTGCGCTTCAACGTAGGTGCTTCTAGTCTTTTTTGCATCCATTCAGTAGTCAACTGCGTGCTAAGTTTTTTCATAAATTGTCTTCGACTTAGGGGTTTTTCATTTTTTGTTGATATGTTATGACAATATATAACATATGAATTTACAAAAGATATATTTAGCATGTCATACAAAATAGCCATTGGCCATCGGTTAGTCTTTCTAGAGCATGACATAGAGGAAGTCATTTGGTCCAATGTATCTACACCACCTTTGGTCTGGTTGTAGAACATGATCATCTCCGGCTTTCCAGTTTCATTATTTATGAGCCCTTTTTCGTCGCACGAAGATAAAAGGAACACCATTTTAGCTGGTTTTGGTTTGTAGGAAACCAAAGTCAAAGGTCCATCATAGGCGAATCATCATCACTGTTATGGTCGCTTTCTTCTAGCCAATTAGCTATAATATTATCAATAGCTCTTCTATTACTAGCCATGATGTTGAAGTTTCAAAACGTACCTAAAAAAAAGATAAAACACACTGGTAGTAACTAATAATGAACAAAAAAACACTAACAAAATAATTTGATTAATAGCGTAAAACTTACATACAAACTACTCATACGTCTTTGGAGCGCCAAGGGTAGTAATATCAAAAAAACTATTAACCTTACCGTAACGCAACCACCGTCCTGCGACACGTGCTGGCGATGACTGAGATGTCCTTGAACGTGAATGCCGTACGCGCAAAGGATAAAAAGAGAAAGCAATATATCAAAAACGCGGGCGCCTCTGCGACGTAGAGTAGTAATCTAGGGTTAAAAACGTTCAAAATCTAGTTGCAATCTCATCTCAGCGACAATCAATGTCAAAAATTTAGGAATATTAGAGGTATTTTTGACAGATTGAGACAGATCAGACTGTGAACGTTCTTAAAATTACGAGAATTGCACCCCGGACGTAATAGAAATGTAGATTGCTCAGATGTAGAGTTTGCTAAACAAAATAAAAATAAATAAGTACATACTGTATTTCTGGAGTTTTATGTTATTTAGGATCGCCAGGAACCAAAATTATGTCTAAAAATTATGCAGGCTTATTATAATGACTTGATCAAGTAGTTATTTCAAACATGGACGAACAAGTTTTTGTACAAAATATTATTTCGAGACGACTTTGTCAAAATGTTCTTAGCCGTTTAATTCTGGTTATTTTAATTCTTGTCAAGTCTAGTTCGAACTGGTTTTTTCAGTTCCAAGACGGTTTTATAGCGAATTAATACCTATTCCTTTGTTTATTTAAGTTTGACTGAGTAACCGTCCTATGAACTTTTATCGACTTTCAATTGCTTGTTCTTTGATTAATTTCAAGGCTATTTTGCGTTATAATGTTGAAATTCGTATTCGGGTACATTCGCAGAATACTCAGTGATAAGGTTATTATGAAACATAAATAAAATGTCGTGGCAACAGTGCCCTAATTCGATATCGTAAATACATTAAATCAATCGGCATTCGTTTTGTGCAAATTTAAGGAAAGTTCCGACATCGTCTCCACAAATATCAGGATGTCTGTTATCAACTATAGCTGATATAAACGTAGAAAAGCAGTCTTTATCTAGGCTGTCAATCATTTCGCGGGAACCGTAACGTAGCGTGAAAATCAGTATGTAGGTCAATCTGTATCACAGTACCGTTTCAGAGCAGCATTTGCCGCTCTAGACTTTATATCTCTGAATACCGTGACTTAGATTTTACTCTGAATATTTTGACTGGCGTCTTAGATTTTACTCTGAATATTGTGACTGGCGTCTTAGATTTTAATTAGTGTTATAGGTGTGATCACCATCTTATTTCTGAAGCCCTATAACTTGGGAAAATTCTCGAGTCTATGCGAATTGGTCAGAATTTTACTGATCTAACAGAGTAAACAATCTGATCAATAACATAAAGACCATAATAGGCACAATTATGTATATTTGCTCCTCCATTATTATCTCATGGGGCATTTACTTTGCCTAAAAATAACACAAAACTAAATGACTACTGTTTATTTGTTACAGTTTCTTCACATCACCGTATGAACCGGTAGAGGACGCTAGCGCGCCTCGCTCGTGGTTGTCTATGGCACTGCTTGGCTTGAAGAAAGAACTCGGCGCTTCAACCTCCACGCTGGCTGAGGAAGACGGCCTTGAAGTGCACACGTTTAAACACGGTATGTAGTTTTTGACGAGGCTTTCGTAATGTTTGTAAACTTTAATCATTTTTGTTATTTTGAATCTTGTACATTGCTTATCCCATTGCATTGAAATTAGATCAGAAAATAATTATCCGGCATTTGCGTTGCGGAATTTTCGGCGAAACAAACGAAAAAAATCGATATGTATCTATTTTTTCGTGTTATTTTTGCCATCGACACTCTAAAAAGAAGAAGAAAATAATATAGCATGAATATCAAGTATTTTTTAAACTTGAATTACTTATATTAATTACTACCGACCCTGTTTTGCATGGGTGCTGCGGCGACATGTCAAAAAATCGAGACTTCTGTGCTATATCTAAGTTAAATATTAATGTTTTATACACGTAAATCTTTCGGGAGTAAATGCCCTAAATGATGGTGAATACCGCATCAAAATCCGTTGTCATCAAAAACAGCGACTTTGTGTTTTCGTTTAACTAATATTAGGTTTTTTTTTGGCAGGTCATCTGGCGGAATCAGTAGAAAACCTGGGTCCCTCACCTAAAAGAAAAGAGACGATCAACAGCATGTCTCACGAGCCAGCGACGCCTGCAAAACCCGCGATACCTCAAGCGTATCGCCCCAAACCTTCAGAACTACGCGAAATGAATTTCTGGTCGCCCACCTCTATGTGAAACTTCTCGCAGGAGTTACGCTTTACTATGCTGTGACCACATTAATTGCGTAGCTCTAAGCTTACAAGGAGTACATTACACACGTTTCTTTTCACGTGTTTTAGACGCACAAAGCGTACGAGCCCCGCGGGGCTACGTTATGCAGAACAAATTTCTGATAACCGTATGTTCTTGTGACCTAAGTTTTACTACCACAGGGTTTTCTTCGTGTAGTTAAGTAATTTTCGCGATTGCCAGTCTATGGGAGTGGGAATGTTGTAAGAAGCAGCGATCAATATGTAACCTATATTTCTCACGGGAGCTAGAGTTTACTGGGTTACCCTAATTGAAAACATACATTTCCTTATATTGAACATCTTGAATCTTTTTGCTGTATTCCATTATTATTAGGCGTGTTGTGCGTAGCTCGTTTTATAAATTTGTAGGGTTATTCTTTGGTGTAATATAAGAAATAATCGTACATAAGATTAGTAGATGTCCTAAATACATGAATCGTTAAGTAAAAACTTATATTATCCTTATGTAATAACATTTATTAACATATTTTGTGACTTTATACATTATAGTAATAATGAATCAATATTATTATTGTGTATGTGAATGGATTCTCTGAGAGCATGTAATAATGTATGACACTTTCTGATATGACATTTATGTGATATTATTTATTATAAAGCGTGTTCAATTCTTGCAAATCGGAATATTATGTATTTGTATAACTGTGGAAGTATTAACTATTAAGACTTATTTAAAATATTTTGTAACAAAACATATAAGTATGTAAAAAAAAAATCGAACAGAAAGCTATTTTGTCTAACGCATAATACCTATGATATTTGAGCAGAATTTTTAAGATTGTATTTAAGTGTAACAATATTCTTTAAATCCATATATTGATAATAGTTCTAAGCACAGGTTTTACCACGAAGATGATATTTAACTAATAAATATTGTTGATCTACACTCGAAACGTCGTTTTATATTTTATACCCTCATGCCTTTATGTTACATATTATTTCGCCTGTAATCTACGAGAAAAAAGCAAGGAACCACCAAACATTAGTTTTCGTACTATCTACATTAGAATCAACAAATAGAAAAATATTCTGTCAGTGTGTGAGTTATTGCTACTCGTACACAATTATAATTAATTGTACGAGTAGCAATAACTCGAACACTGACAGAATATTTTTCTTTACACAAGTGAAAATAATGAGTTTGAAGTGGTAGTTTAGCTAGATAGTCTTTCAAGAAAAAAAAGCCGGTGGATGTATGAGAAAGAGCAACCTGGCCGATGTCTTTCTGAATGTCAAGTGGCGGGAAACGGGTAAGGCCCTTTGTACAGTCACGAGCACTAATATGTCAACACTTGGAAACTTTCAATAGCGATTTTTGCGTGAAATAACGAAAACAACAATAAAATGCGACACATTGCAAAAACTTGGGTTCGAAAATACTATGTTCGTCGCAAAATAAAATTTCATTAAAAAATAAAGGAGTAAATCGCGTTTGAATAAAGCCAAGTGTATACATACTTATGCTCGTGATTGTACACACGTTTTTCTTGCAATGAAAAACTACAGGTACAGTCGTCAGTGTTGTATGGATCACTATGGAAGCTTGTTGACAGACAGTTTCTACGTCGCTGTTTAAACGGCGTATCGTAAAGAACCCGTGCCGTGTATAAAGGGGTATGGTATGCGATTTTTTAGTATTTCCTTTATTTAAATGTAAACATATAAATTATATTTTTAAATATTAGAATATAAAAGATATAAAAACATTTTAAAATATAAAAAATAGTAGCCCACCGGTATCGGGAACAGGGTCCAAGCTACCGGCGCGGCGGTCAGGGCTCCAGAGAGAGGAATCTCCTGACAATGCGAGCCGTATCCAGAAGTAACGCTTTTTGAATCAAGCCCTTGATCCAGCTGCCCAACGAGAGCCTCCTCAGGTGTTGGTCGAGGGTCTTTTAGTATTTCTATTATTAGGGTTCCGTACCAAAATGGTAAAAAAGGAACCCTTTTAAATAGTCTGTATTTTCTTCTGAAAATAATTTACCAAATTACCAATACTTGAACAAGTCCAATATCTTCTTATGGATTTTTCGCTGTAGTAAGACTTCCAGATAAAATACTGACATTTGAGGGTAGGTTGAATCCACGAAAAATAAAATGCACTCAATATTTTCAAATATGTTGAGGCTAAAAATATTGTTAGCTGTTGTAATCGAAGTCTTATCAATCACTCAATATAACGCGGCGATCATCAATCATTTCCTCCGTAATGGATTTTATTACTTTCAATTGTGGCGTAGGTAAGCCAGAAATTGTTATTTCATTTTTATAAAATAAATCACTAGTCGTTACATGAAAGTTCCCGTTGCGTGACAAACCTTCGTGTACATTACCGCGATTACCGACCATTTTGTTTTTTTTAAAGCTTTTCCTATTTTTTCTGAAATTATGCCGCCGTTACCTACATTATGCCCGTTCGTTTCGTTCGTTTAAACAGGGTAATGACTAGTAATGTAAACGAACTTTTATGATAAAAACCTCGCTATAATGTTCGAGTAATTATGGATATAAATCATGGAAAGTGTATTTATTTGCGCTGTAAAAAGAAAAAAAATGGTTTAGGCTCTATTTAGATATTCACGAAAAACGCTTACAAAAAGTAGATAGCTTGTTAATAAGTCATTAGGATAAATAAGTGACCGTGACTAAACTACAGTAACCATAGGTATGCACTGTGCTCAAAATGGAGCGGCTTCTAGAGTCAAATTAAATTAGTTAGCGAAAGTCCGCAGATGTGATAAAGAAAGAAAGAAGAAGTATTTATTGCGACTCGTACAGGATTGGACGGGATATCGGTATCTAAACATGATAAAACAATGATGAATGAATAATTTTTAATTGATATTTCACGACCTAAGGTCGTTTACCCCAAAAACATATCATCAAATCAATTGTTTTTTTCGTTTTTAAATATCTATTGCCCGTAGATTAATGGCCGAAGTTTATCTCAAAATCAAAATGCGTACAAAAATACTTCTACCCATTTTAAACCATTATGAAATTTCGTTCTAAACACGGAGTAGCTCCACACGGATTTTATATTCCTATTTCCTAAACAAAAAACTAAAAGCAGAAACAGATATGCCTACTTATGAGTTTGGTGTTTTTTGATCGAAAGTTACTTGGCGAGATCAAAACAAGGTGAACAAGTTATACTGTTATGGGCGGCATTTACGTAAAGGCGGGGCCACACGCGATCTAACACACGCACCTTTGAAAGACGGCTTTGAAAGTCTGCGTTTATAGCTTCCTTGTTCAACTGTAATTCGTTGGCGGGTCGTCGATTCAGTAAGGTCACGACATAAAATCACGCATGGGCTCAAACCTGCTATGTTAGTTTATGTACCTGTGTTAGCACGCTAGTTTCCTTACAGGGTGATAAGACTTCTATGCGGAAATAACAGGCAATTCTGCTGCGTGTGTAGTGGAATAGAATTAAATAGAAGGTCTTGCGTGCTATAAATAGTTAAGCTCTTATTTAAACTTGTAGGTGGTGAACCAGCGATGTAGGGGTAGGTACTTAAAGCCAGCAATGAAATGGATTAATTAGTTGTTTATATCAACAAAGTCGTAATAGGTTACCGAGCTGTGTCGGTTCTTCGATTTTTTTGAAATTTTCTGACTTGTTACCAAAACAATTAATTGTGAAAAAACTACTCCACTCCAAACATTTAATTGGAACTTTTCTGAAAGTTGAAAAGTGAGTGATCATTAAAAAAAAAAATATTTGCCCGACTTACATAATCTCAGAAATAAAAGGCCTTTAGTAAAGTAGCAATTTATTTTTAACCATCCAGTTTTGACCCCTAGTTCACTGGACTTCATTTGTTGCTAATGACCTCTAGTATAACCCTTTTCAAGGAATACGTCGAGTTTCCCTGTCACCCTGTATATGGCACACATGTAGACCAAAATCATAGAATCCATAAACTAGATTACCGTAAAGGGTACCGTGTACTTTTTATCCGGAAGCATGTAGTAATTACCGTAGGGTGCTAGTGAAACAGTGGCCAAAAGCTAGGCTTTCTCAATATATTTTCACCACCATCGTTATTTAACAACCCATTAAAGAACTGTCCACTGTCCTCATATTATTTCACAGCAAAAGGAACCATATGCACGAAAAGATAAGAGAAAAACTTGTCGTAAGTAGGTAATATTTCCCAGACTAGAATTATAAAGACGTGTCATTTTTATTTAATGGATAAAAGTCTAAGTAAGTATGAAAATCTGGTCTTTTAACACCTACTTCAAAGGCATTATAAGTTCTAAAAAACAAATAGCTCTCAGATAAAGCCCTGTTTTTTCATAATTTTTCTTCCGACTTTTTAATTAGTCTCGTTTCATTACTCAAATCGGATTTGCGTTCGCGCCCGTGGCTTTTAAGGGACGCCTAATTTTGTCGTCTGAAAAATAAATATTCTGAGGTAAGAAATAAAAGTCTTATTGTCATTTACAATGAGTTAGATGCCAGTTCTAATTACATGGGTAGGTTCATTCTTAATTATTTTGAAAGAATAAACTTAGGTAGATATAAGTGATTAGCTTAGTTACTAAAGTATTTTTTTTTTTATAAAAGTAGGTATTGTTATAAGTTCACAAATTCCTGAAGACCCGTCAAAGAGCATTCCTTTGCCTACCTATTTCCTTACCTGCCACGAAACTAACCTACTTTCTACTAATATTATAAACGCGAAAGTTTGTAAGGATGGATGGATGGGTGGGTGTTCGTTACCCTTTCATGAAAAACTACAAAAAGGATTTGGATAAAATTTGGCACACAGTTAGTTTATAACTAGGATTAACACATAGGACTTTTTATCCCGATATTCCCACGGGATCGAGACTTATGCGGGTTAAACCGCGGTGCGCATCTACTTCATAATATGTGTTCGTGTTGTGGTACCATGTGGAGCAGTGGTGGCCCAGTGGAAACGGCCGAAACTTACGAGTGTAGGTCGTAGGTTCGAAACCAGACAGGCTAGACTTTGTGTGAATTATTTCATGACCACTGCTCTCAAAACGGTGAAGGAAAACATCGTGAGAAAACTGGCATGTCCTAGAACCAAAAATTCAAAGACATGTGATGTGTGTCTACCAACCCGCACTGGGCTCGCGTGGTGAATTACAGCCCACTCTCACAGAGAGGAGGCCTGTGTACCAGCAGTGGGAACATTTTTGGCTGATTATGTTGTGGTATCTACCACTTATTTAAGAACCATTATTATGATTATTTACCAACTATCTAAAGTTCCACTGAAAATCCCCAGCAGGCAGTACTTCGTTACCGATTGACAAGCACTATTCCTATTGCAATCGAACTCGGCTTGCTAGTACCTAGGTCGTAGTGCGTATGTAAACCCGATGATGCTTTTCAATTTGGCCCCGAGGCTCTAACGTTGTGCGCAATTCCGACCTCGACATTCAGCTGAGATTTTTTGAATGCTGCAGGAAAATCCAATTGGATTTTACCTGGGACCTGGGTTTTATACCGTATCTGTTACAAAGATTTATTTCTGCTACCACTAGATTAAATGCGTTGACCGTTTAATTGCGCTATGATTCGCAAAAAGGGTTGCCAATCGAGAGCAAAACCTCTCGATTGGGAACCCTTTGGGTTGGGTTCTTGTCAAGTAAGGTAAATAAATTGGGTTCCTCTGACATGGAACTGTTTTACTACTCAAATACATAGGTGTAATTGAGTCGTAAATCCACCTCACCTCAGTTTCAGCCGATTGATTCTGTAAAAATCTCACCGTGAAAACTTAGGTGAAGTGAGCTTAGAGTGAGCTTTCAATAGTGTCAATCCCTAGTATTAGTTGGAATGACAGCTCACTCCACGCTCACTTCACCTAAGTTTTCACGGTGAGATGGTTACAGAATCGCACTGCTGCATCCCTGCTGATTATCAGCTGAAAAATTACCCTTCATACCAAGTAAGAATGGCTTTCAATTTGACAGTTTAACAACATTAATTGCGTTATTTACGTTGTTGGGCAGACAAACTTATCGAACCTATGGAACTTATCGATGCAATGGATTAGCAATATCCTTCAAAATGAGTCAGATTGTGAATGATGGTGTGTAATGATACAATGAGGGTGCTATACCAACTTAAAAGATAGTTACCTACCTCTTGAAGAATATGTTCAGCCATGATGTCATTACAATACATAAACAATATTCATGTTTCTTCACGTTTTTTTTTTTGTTTCAGACGTCACAATTTTATTCATATCAATGATTGATGCGTCGCTTGAAGATATGGAAGGATAAAAATAGTACCTAAAATGATGATTACTTCAAGAGTGGCGTGATCACATATAAATAAGGTAACGTGATCTTGGAGTGATCCTGACTATTAATATCGTTCGGTCGTTAGGTGATACAGTTCCTCTACAATCTCTAAATCTACTCATTAGTTTAATAGTTTTTGGACCAATTTGCAATGAAACATGATTGAAGAGAAACGCGGTTTAGCATAATCAGCCTATTATTGTTGCCACTGCTGGGACACAGCCCTCTTCCCTTTGAGAGGCAGTGGGCTGTAATCTGCCTCGCAAGCCCAGTGCAGGTTGGAAGATGAAACACGATTTATCTCCTAGGTAGTTCGCGGACATGGCCGATGGAGTAGCTTCTCAAAGTGGGCGATAACGCCCCCTCGTGGGCGTTTGAGACTCAGGGAAGCAGTAGAAGTTCCCAAAGAAAATTCTATATCCTATCTTACGACTGTATAATATTACACGTTTTATATTGAATATAATCGTGGCAATAGCTGTTTCAGATTAAAATTGGGGATCTCTAGAAAAAAATACATTCTCAAACCGGGCAAAATAAGGTTGAGAACCCATGGAATAAAGATTTGACCGAACGGTGGCCAAGGTTGGGCCGTCCAAAAGCGCGTTGGGTTGACGATATCGTCAAAGTCGCGGGAATCACCTGAATGAGGGACGCACGGAACCGGGCAGTATGGCAGAAGAAAGGGGAGGCCTATATCCAGCAGTGGATGATTCCGGGGTGAAATGATGATGATGATAATTATTATAGAGTAGAACGCATTTTTCACCTAAATGAAAACGTTGGATGTGCATATTCAGCCAACTGCTTTGTGTTCTGACAATTCCAATACAAATGCTATAAATTACATGCGGCTCTATGCTTAATTCATTTACGCAAAATATACTCAATACTTCTATAATAAATATAGGCAAACTTGACATGGCACTATACCTCCCTCGGGTCTAGCGAGATGAAAATTAATTAAACAGTTATGGGTTAATTTGAAACATCTGGTTCAGATATTATAATGGATATTGGAACCCTTTGTTCTTATTAAGTTGATACTGGAGTGTCGACACAACGTCGCTTAACCAACCGGCTCCATGTCAAACAAACTCGTATTATTTTAATTACAACTAAGAATGACAAGCTGACGTGGAATTTGTTTCAATGTTTATTGTTAAACACAAATAACTGTTTCTAAAATTTAATTGCGATTTTTTTAATTTTTTTATTTAGCTTACACTGTCGCACTCCTGAGCAAAGGCCTTCCCCAAATCCTTCCAGGCGTCCTTTTCTACCGCCACCTCGCTCCAACCCTTGTGGTACGCGTCTAGGTCGTCTAGCCACAATTACTACCATTTATTTATAAAACCAAATATAAATAAATAAATTAATCTGCCTAGCCTTTTCCTAACAGTTGGCGTCAGCTTCCAGTCTAACCGGGTGCAGCTGAATACCACTATTTTACATGGAGCGACTGCCCCTTGGTAATACTTGTTGTCAGGCTTTTGGACTTCTGACTACCCGTAAGGACTGTCGAAGATCTACGAATGACAGCCGGGACCACCGGCCTAACGTGCGTTCCGAGACATGGTTAAATGACTTATTTATTAATGTATCACAGTAAATATCTTAGCTAAGATATTTACATTGACTTATAATGAAACTTAGGTATATTTTAAATATCTGCTTTCATGTTGGTCTACCTAAGTAAGCACTATAAAAAAAAAACTGGGCAGCGACAGGCATTTTAAGATCCAGGTACCTGTGGAGTATATTGTATAGTTATAAAGTAAATCTCGATAACAAGGCATATAAACATAATTATGTTTTTCTAGAGTCTAGACTTCAAGAAGTAGGTACCTACCTACCCACACTGAAGTGAATGAGTACTCAAACCACGAAACTAACAACCAACAAGCCGGCTGTAAACTGAATGTACATTAAGGTAAGTAAGTAGGTACCTGCATTAAATTACTTGTAAGTAGGTATGTACAGGTATGTATAACTAGGTATCATAATGTAGAAATAATGGAACGTTGTCCCAAAAGACTGGCTTTCAGGCTGAGTTACCATAGAGTCGTACCTACAGTCCGTTCACTCTTATTTTACCTCTGATTTTACATTACTGTCAAAATAACAGTGATCTTTATTGTCGTGGTAATAAGGTTGCTTTTGGGTTGCTGCCATTGCCAAGTCTGTCAAAATCACAATTGTCATTATGTTTATGTAATAAGGTTGTTATTCGGGTGGAGCTGTCAGAGGTAACCTAACCGTGAACGGACTACTTAACTGATATACCCGGTTTATGAATTGAGAATTTGTACTTGAAAACTTATCAAATTCTACTTTAGCGTAACTTAAGGTGAAAGTCCGCAAAATTCAAAATTTCTTTAAATAAAAGTAAGTTGAATTTCGCGGTACCTAGTCACCTCAAATACTTGCTTAAGCTGGCTTTGACAAGTTCTCAATTCAAAAACCGGGTGATTGAATCATTCAAAATACGAGTATTACTCCACCAAGAAAACTAGACAACTATCAGTCGCGAACAAAATGTTAACCAACATACTCAGCCTATAATGTTCCCACTCCTGGGACACAGGCCTCCTCTCAGTGAGAGGGCCGTAATCCACCACGTGGGCCCATTGCGGGACAAATTCGGGAAAAAATCGAAGACATGTAACATCTACCAAATTTAATCGCTTCTACGAATATCTAATATAGGACGAAAATTGCAAATACTTTAAACATTTTCTCCAGTTTCGTCTTGGAATCGTCGTGGAAGAATATCAACTATTCAGCCACACAGCGTTGAAAAACTGCTAATCTACCTAAACTATAACTTCTCCTTCGCACATGTTCATTTAAAACTTAAACGCAGTATCGATTTCATATGAAATTTAGATCTAATCTTAAATTGATTCGAGATGATCGTCCGGGGCAACCGCGCGAGCAATCGAATTTCTTCGAAGTCTAGTCACGTTTTGCTTCGTAGGTCCTGCCTGCTACATATGGCGGAACATAGTTATAATATATCTATTACATGTTCTGGGAAATACTCTACAACTTTCTATAGTACGAGATTGAAGCGCTGAAAGAAAAAAAAATGTGAAAATTATTGAAATTTTCTTATTGCAATAAACTCAGAAGTTTTAAATAATTAGGAAAACTCTAGAAACTATGGATCAGTGCCTACTTATTGTTAAAATCTACGTCTTTATTTTATAACATACTAGCTGTGCCCGCGACTTCGTTCGCGTGGGTGACGGAAAGCAATAATGCATGTAATTGCTAATTCTTTATCTAAAATAAAAGCAGCCTTACTTACTCCTTATAACATCAACTATCTGCCAGTGAAAGTCCCGTCAAAATCGATCCAGTCGGTTCGGAAAATAGCTGGAACACACAGACAGGCAAACAGACAAAAATAGTAAAAATTGTTTTTTTTTGTTATACTTAAGTAGGTACCGTATATACTTTCATTTGCATTTCGTAAGAAGCTGTTATTTTTACATTGCAAACAGACACTTCAATTTAAGTTATTTGTAGTAGGTAGTATAATAGATGTATAGATTAGCTAATTAATATTTAAACAAAATCAATTTAAAACCTATTAGCCTGAATATTCTAATATTTAAAGTGATTCCCCAAAACTCAGGCTTATCACTTTCTCGGATGAGTTCGTCTATTCTAGTTGTTCCGTTTTTAAGTCAGGACATTTAATAAATGTACCGTTCTCAGTTCCAGAGCAGAACACATCAGTTTAACTGTCACTTGGCGCTATTTCTGACTCGAAACAATTCCAGAAATGAAATATTTTTAAAGCCATTTGCTAGAAAGCCTTCCTCCTAGAGTAACACTGAAGTTATTTTTTATTTATCTGCTGTGTGAAGATAGCTCTTGAATAACATATAACTCGTATAGGAGGAATAAAATCTTTTTATAACTCGTACCTACTTTAATGTTAGGAATATAACTAGTTTTACGAACTTGTTGTCTATGAAGTGTATACAATGACATTGCTATAAAACATTAATGGGTTGAAGTGTAAGTAAATAATTCGCCAAAGTTCTGGAACTTTCAGTTGCTACAGCGCAGCGGTCATTGTGAATGCGTTACCAGTTTATACCAGTTGTAACAGAATGCATGCTAATGTTTCCCAGTCTAAGACCATATTTGCGCACGCTGTTCGATGTAGTAAAACTTTTTTCCACAATACTTATTAGTAATTAATTAAAGAATATATACCTTATTGTTTCATGAATTGTTAAACGAAATCCAATCTTGTAGTGTTAGATCACTTTTTTGGCCGACTGTGCGTGGTAGGTAGGTACCTACTTTACCCAACGTTTGTCTCCATATGTATTTCAGTGTAAATACTTCGTCAAAGGAATGCCTGGTTTAAGGTAGACTTGACAGCTGAATACGGTTGGATTCTTGTATTCATATTAAATTCAGAAAATATTTCCTAGTCTGTTAAGACAGAATCATACGCGTACACACTGTTCGATATAGAAACAATGCTTAAACACGGATTAAGTTTGAGGAAAATATTGATTGACGTAACTTCAAGATGAATTTCAAGGTAGAAAATTGCCACTTTTGTGATGACACCGTATTATGCACTTCATCATCTGCCTAGCCTTTTCCCAACTATGTTGAGGTCAGCTTTCAGTCTAACCGGACCAGTATTCTACATGGAGCGACTGCCTATCTGACCTCTACAAACCAGTTACTGGGTATATACGGTGTATCCGTATGCACTTACTATCCTAATTTATAGTCTGACCTAACTATAAAAACACGGTAGGTTTTTCAAAACCCATAGTTATCTACTAGTTTAGTGATCTACTTAATAGGGTAGCACATGTAATCAGAGTGGCAATTCTCGTAATTTTAAGAACGTTCACAGTCTCAATCTGTCAAAAATCCCTCTAATTTCCCTACATTTTGACAAGTTTTTGACATTACTTTGTCGCCGAGATGAGACTGCGACTAGATTTTGAACGTTTTAAATTACGAGAATTGGCCTTCAGATGTCGAAGCCCCCGACACCTACCTGCTAGTAATCGGCTTAAGTAAAGTGTGGACAGATTCGCCGGAATTTCGTCAACCCCGCTTCCCTATCCAATAATATCCGCCTACAAAATGTCAGACCTAATCGTTCTCTATACCAATCGTATCCGTCAAGGAAAACATTCTACGAAATCCCTGGATAAATAGGAACATAATCTGACATAATTGCTTTAAAAGTTTACATAGACGGACTGAAAAGTCTCTTCGGCAAAAGAGAGTTTCTGAGAATCAATAATGTATTAAGGTACTTCGTACATTATTGACAAACATTATTATGGGTAGGTACGTCTACCTACCAAAGTAATGAAATTGTGCCGACGCGGATGTATACACAAAATATTTGGGTAAAAGGAAATTTCACGATGGTCAGCCACGTCCGGTGGACACCTACTGTCATTATCGTTATTGAATAGCAAATAAGGGCGAGTACACACAACGAAAGGGGTGCGGCGACACCACCAAACCGGTCAATATGGCCGGATTACCCGGCTTTGTTCTACTGATGAATAATTGTGTCCAGTATCCGACCGGGATTAAAGCGCTTTCTACTGATTTAATTGACAATTCTAGTATGATTGTTAGCTATTAATTGAACAAACTGGAGCATAGTGATCCGATTAAAGTGTCGGGTGGAAGGTAAAGTTAAGATATGCAGAGCACTGTCACTGCGTAATAAAGTGTCGGTGGCTAAACGCCGGTATTCGGTCATCAGACAGTTTCACAGCTTACCGTTTATTGACGACGTGCGATTAGTGCCTGCCACTCGCCCGACACGTACCTAGTGCAGCACGAGCTAGTCTAGTCTAGCCGCTACGTTATATCCGGATAACATGGCGACGTCCTGGTTGAATTACCGGCTTTGTGTGACTGATGACTCATTGTGCCGACTTCTCGTAAACGTTATTGGAAATCCCTTCGTTCACAGTGTTGGACGATGTTTTGTTGATCTTGTTAGGTTCCCAATACTTTATTACATGGTTTGTCCAAGGTTAATGCAGGATCGTTAAAATTACATAGAAAACTCTGAGTACTTTAATTTAACTTTTTAATGATGCCATTTTGATTCACTATTAGCTACGTAATGGCGTCAAAGTTAATAAAACGTTGGAACTTATAATGAATGGGTTATGTGAATTTTGGCGCGGGATTCCCGCCGATAAATAAGCAGAAATTATAAATTTCTGAGTAAAATGAATGTGAATATTTTGATTCAAAGTGGATGAGTATTTTGGGGTTACTTCGTTATGGACGAACCCTGTATTAATAGGATATTGAAAGTGCACGCGGGGCGTCGGTAGGGGGAGTGAGTGTGCTGTCCTAAACATTTTCGGGATACGTAGCGGATTTAAAGGATACTGCTGTCGGAATTATGTATTTCCTCATTTAGTAGGGCTTGATTCATTAAACTTCGGAACTTGATTGACATTGTACCATTAAGGGCTGATTTTTACATCGCCAGATAACTTTTATACGTGGAATAAAATTGACGCCTGAGAGATTTTGTATGGAGGAACTGAAAAAATTCAAAATCATTCCTCGGACAAAATTATTTGGCGTGGGAAAAATCAACCCTAAGTCTAATATTTAAGTAGTAGACACTTCAAAGCATATGCTTCATCAGCCTATAACGTACCTACTGCTGGTACACAGGCCTCATCTCTGTGAGACGGAGTGGGCCCTAATCCATTCACAAATCTTCGAATTTTTGTTCTAGGACATGCCGGACGGTTGTAGACACATCACCTCGCCAAATGAATTGTAATAAATGCTCGTAAGTTTCTCACTCATTTGTGGCCTGCGGGTCAACTCATTTGAAATGGTCGCGGTTGATGTGATGTCGGCGTTAATGACCCCCACGACCCAGCGAGACCAACATGTACCCAATTTAAATTGACCCCTGACATTTGACATGGTAGTTACGTTGGTACGGTCGGCCAAGAAACTATTAGCTTTAACAACATTTTCTAGCTAATGAAAAAAATTGTAACGATAGAAAAAATACTAATAGAGCATTAGTAAATAAATGAAAATTAAACCTAATGTCTTAACGGATTCCAATCTTGTGGTGGTAGAGCACTGTTTTAGCCGACTGTAGGTGGGTACCCAACATCTGTCAACAAATCTAGGTACCAATTTCACTTTAAATACTTCGTCAAAGGAATGCCTTATTATAGGTAGATGTTTAAGTTGAAACTTTGATATAGCTATACTGTTGATGTCTGAATACTGTAGAATTCCTGTATTAATATTAATTTCTTAAAATATAATAATATGACTATCAACCTTTTTTTTTAAATAAAAATATTAATTTCTCAATACTGTAGGATTCCTATATTAATATTAATTTCTGAAAATACCTATATAATAAATTGACTATCAAGTGGTTTTTTATTAAAAAATATATATATATATATTAATTTCTGAAAATTTAATGAATCGACTATCAAGTTTTTAAAAGGTAAAAAGATTTTCTTTGCTTAAATGTTTGACTTTGACGGAGTCGTTTATCAATTTGATTGTTTAAACCCTCTTAAAAGTAGTCTTTAAAATCAATCATAACATAACATCATGCCTGTAATCCCCGAAGGGTTAGGCACAACTGTACCTATAAACAATCATATTTGGCCAGTTATGTTTAAGTCCCACAGAATAGGGGCGAGCCTTTTGCCAGTAAAATCAAACAAAATATTGTAAAATAATTAAGGTACCTCAGAAGAAAATCTCCAAATTACATTAATAAAATATTCTGTACGAAACATAGGTTTTTCTTCATACAAACTAAATTAACCGCGTATTCAACTCCACAACAATAAGTCTGCAGTTCGTATTCACAGTCTGAAAACAACAGTATTTCATTGAATCAAAGTTAATTCGAGCAACTGTGTCCAAACAGTTCACATAAAGGGTCTCATTGGGGTAAGTTATAACAATGCTATACGGAACCCGAGCCTGTCACTCTGACCGCAGGATACTAAAACGGATTCTTGGGCCATTCTCTGATTTGGTACCACAATTTATTGTGCTCGTACGCACAGTTTCGAACAAAAGGAAATCTCAATCAAACGTAGCATTAGCCCTTAATGGATTAGTATAGGCTGTGTTAATTAATAAAGAGTTGATGTATGGGACGTCAGTAGATTCGTTAGGTAATGTGAAGCTCTCTACGAGCTTCAGGGTACCGAGAGGAACAAATTAAACCACGGTTTATCACGTGTATTCAATAATTATTCCTAGAAATCATTCTACGTATTTTTGCATCTTTTCCATAGACTACTATTTTAAACTAGAGATAGACTGGCAACTTAAGAATTTCGTAGGCAGCGCCATCTAGTTACCAGGACATACACTATTCATCTGTCAATATACCTACCTAGTACGTATACCTAACTATATTCTACCGAGTAGAATAATGTAGAATGGTTAAAAATTTTGCTGAGGGGCTTGTGGCTAAGTAATAACAGCCGCACAGGTCGATCCATCAGGTTAAGCTACGCTTGCCGCGGTTGGTCCGTGGATGGGTGACCATCTTCACATACCAAGACCCCTCCGTGCCTCGGAAAGCACGTTAAGCCGTTGGTCCCGGGTGTCATTCGTGGATCTTTGACAGTCGTTACGGGTCGTCAGTAGCCCGAAAGTCTGACAACCAGTTTTACCAAGGGGTATCGCATTACCCAGTAACTGGGTTGTGGAGGTCAGATAGGCAGTCGCTCCATGTAAAATACTGGTATTCAGCTGCATCCGGTTAGACTGGAAGCCGACCCCAACATAGTTGGGAAAAGACTAGGCAGATGATGGTTAAAAATTTTGCTGTAGGAAAGCTAAACCTAAAAAATTCAAATCCAGTTTTGATATATTTTTTAGGTTTAGTTTAACTACAGCAGAATTTTCAACCAGTCTACATTATTCTACTTGGTAAAGCTAATTTGTTATTACAATAAACTTGTTGTTTCGAGGATAATAAAAGCAATACCAATTTTGGATGTTCATATTTATTGGGTAATACAAAACATTACATACCTTTTAAAAACTATACATTAATTTAAGTGCCAGTTTGCCTTAGTCGTTACCGCCCTCTATTGGTTATGTAGTGCACATGGGGTTTTTTTTTTTAAATTGGTTATCCCTATCCTATCATACTCCAAAGCCTTGCCAGTGAGGAGGTGGCTCACTTCTTTGCACCAAATATATATAAAAAATTCAATGCTTTTATTAATCAAACAATCGATTAAATGATCTTTATTATGGCACGCACGTTACAAAATTTACGTCCATATTAATAATTACCACCAATTTTATGTATTCCTTGGTCACAAATAGTGGCTACAACTTTTAGACCAGCTTCTTGTAGTTTTTTGATAACATTGATAATTTGTTTTTTTAAAGCCAATGTTTTAGTTGTACCGGCTGATAAGTGTAAAAAACTGGTTGCTTGTATGCCTTTACAATACCTCTTATCATGTATACCAAAACATGGTCACAAAACTTGTCTTCAATAGAGTCTCTCGTTTTGTTGTACGAACATGATGGAGTAATGGCCATTTCATCAAACACCAATGAACAGTGTCTCTGTATCTGTGGCATTTTTGCGACAATCTGTTTCAAATGATTGAAAATCCTTTGATTGTAACCAGGACCCAGTTTCACTTTGTATAATAATTATATTCCGTCATCTTTGATGACTAGACAGTCGGCCACACAACACTTGTTTCGAGACATTGTTATTTAGGTAAACACAAAACACTAAAATAATATGGTCCAAACTCCAAATTACGGAGCGCCTAAGCAAATCTGTTCGATTAAAGCACGGAGGAATACAGGAGGCTCAACTCAACGTGATTAAGAAAGAACAGACACAAAATATGAACGTTTATATTCCAAGATTTATAGTAAATTACACTTAAAATCGGAAAGCAAACGAAATAATTCAAAAATACTCGCAAGCGCAGACATTTTTGCATTGAATTTGAAATGACATTTCATATTTATAAATTCTACTAAAAGTTCCTTTTTTGTTCAATATGAAGAAAATATTAATAAAATACTATGATCGGGAAACTTTTACAAACGCACAAAAAAAATTCGAAAAATAATAAATAACTCACAATAGATCAAAAACAAAAATTATATGCTTACAGTTTTACTAAATTATACTACCAATTGCGTTATGGATTTACGCTGGCAACACTGTTAATTTTTTATTTATGTCCTGGTAGATAGATGGCGCTGAATAGTAAGAAATTAAAATGTAAAATATACCACTTGCCACCCTGTGATCTTTTCCATTCTGCTTGTCAACCAAATCTGACGCCTAATCTCTTCTAATCTTAAACTAACTTCATGTTTGTGTCGTATTTCATGTCAATAACTTTTAACTGACTCGCGGAGGTTGCATGTAAGCACCAAATATTATAGAGTCTCCTATACATTATGTAAATGTAGGTTCTCGGTTCATTACTGAAGTTACAAGTTCCACTTGTAAACTGAAGGATTGTGTTTCTTCAGAAAAACACAATAAGTACCTCGTTGATCAAGATTGGTTAATTGTATCCTTAAGGCTATACTAAAAATAAAGCTGAAGAGTTTGTATGTTTGAACACGCTAATCTCTAGAACAAGCAGTCGAATTTGAAAAAGTATTTTCAAATTCGACTGCTTGTTCTTAAGCCCAATTCTTAAGGATTGCTGTAGGCTATTTCACATCACGCTAGGACCCCAAGGAACCAGCAAAAAGAAAAAAAGTCGGGAAGAATTCTAAGCGAAAAGGAAGTAATACCGCGGCAGGCGATGCGAAGCGACCCGCGACGGGGTGATTCGGGGGAACCAGAAATTTCACACCGAAAGCTGAAGCTAGTACAAAAATAGAACTTCAGAACAAATTTAGTGGCAACGATCGCACTCTGCAAAATTCTGAAACAATTTTTATTAATTCATACCGAGTATATTTTTACAGAAAAATAAACAAATAAATCAAAAACTTTAATTTAAAGACACAAACGAAAGAAAAATGCTTCCATTGAACATTTTCAATGAAAGTGGAATATTTTAACAGGACCGTTCAACCGAGGCGCGGCTCAAAGCGCGACCGCAACATTCCGCAAAGGGCTGCATTCCCTACTACGATTGTTTAATTTTGACTTTAAGGGCTTTGTATCAGACCGTTTCGAGTGATTGAACTGGTTCAACTGTTTTATTGATATATATGGCAAATTGATGAAATTGTACGAATATTCCCAGAGTTTTGATGAGTGCAGTGCTTGTCATACTTATTACCTAAAGTAGGTATTTTGTTTATATACAGTTTTAGCCCAGTAGGTGGCCACGTTGATTGCGGCATCAGTAGCACTCTGTAAGTCATCCGAGGTGGTGGTGAACGGGCACTTAGGATACTCCAGCAAGTTGGGATTTGTTGGAGTATCCTAAGTGCCCTGGATGTATATAGTAGTAGGTAATAAGTATGTAGTCAAGAAATGAAAATGTTATGTACCTAAAGCTTTGATTTCCTAGGAAAGCGGTTCCGGCATATTATAACGGCCGTCATGGACATCTGTCATATTTTTCATTAGAGTGCGCGCAAAATAAGTCTGCGCGCGGCCGAAATCGGAAATAATCGTTTGTCGCTATCTTGACGTTTGTGTAAGGTATCAAGAGAGTGCGCTGTGTTTTCCAAAGTAGGTAAATCATTGCCATCATTATACCGAAAATGATTGTGTGAACAGTGCTGCAGGGTAATTGCGTAACACACTATCAGTAGCAATGGGTTTCATTTTGACAGTTCAACAACATTCATTGCGTTATTACCGTGGTGGAGTAGATCTAGATACATTTTTCGAACATATGTAGCAATGGATAAGTAGTATCCGTCAAAATGATTCAGATTGAGATTGATGGTGTGTTACGCAATTGGGGTACTAGCAGGGATATAATCTTGAAACCAAACGTTGCGCGCAGACTTATATTGGGCGCACTTCTAGTATGTACCTATATGACATTAAGGTGTCAAACAACGCCCTGTATTTGTCCAGCCGTAAAACTACGGTTTCCTAGAAGAGTGGCGCCCACGTAGTGTCCGCAATTTACCGGCGAATGACGTCACTGGATTTATGAAAGTAAGTAGGTAGGTGTCTTATTCTAGATAGCATTTTGTGACACCGTAAAGTCAAACCCCGCTGCCATCATTTTCATGACTGCTGACACTGCGACCGTTATGTGGCGGCCACCGCTCTTTTAAGAAACCGTAGCTTTACAGTTTGAAACGGGGACATGCGCCCGCTAGGTGTGAAAATTGACCGTACCTAAGTTTATGCCTGAAAACAACCAAGATTTTTTCGTTTATCCCGGGCCATTTTGTATAAAACTTAAAGTTTGGGCGTTTCGAAGTAGGTACTAACATTTGGATTACAATTAGGCACTGTATACATAATTTGGGTTACTTGCTAGTTCTCCATCATAATCGATTCCAACTCAAACTATTTATTTCAAATAAACCAATTACAGGCACTTTTGAATTGTCAAGGGGTCGGTCAGTCAAAAAACGAAGCTAGTTGCTCATTCCAAAGAGTAATAGGTACTTATGGAGGAGATTCTTAAACAACCAATACTGAAAACCAGGATTGATTGACTTTAACACGTTCGCGTGAGCAACGTCTTACAACGTCGTGTTGATATAATTATGAAATGGCGCAACGTCATATGACGGCCTCTAGATTGTCATATTTATTTTGACGGAACGTCTTTGGACGTCTATTTTATGGGCAAATTCCTATGACGTCGGACGTGAAATAACGTTGCGCCACATAACACAGTTCTAAGACGTAGGTACGTATTACGGCGGGACGTCTTTAGACGTTGCTTAACTTTGTATGGGAAAAAGGTGCGCCTCAGTACCAATATTCAGAAATGAGGTTGCTCACGCGAACGTGTTAATTAATATCTAGTCAAAGCCAATATACTAATATTTCGAGGTAAGTCATGAAGGAAGCTAGTGTGTCATCAGTAACGCTGTAACCCATAATTTCAATTACATCAATATCCAATTAAAGGCCTAATATAGATAAGCCCTCAGCCAGGATGCTTACGGTACGTCATTGCACGCCAGATTGGCAACCACAACATAGCTGTGTGTGTAATATTCTGCTCTACTGCTAAGTATAATCAGCCTATAACATGGGACACAGGCCTCATCTCTGAGTGAGGGAGTGGGTTGTAATCCATCACGCGGGCCCAGTGTGGGTTCGTAAATAATAATAATAATAACCCCACCGCCGTATCTCTACGTTGACGTCGTGGTGGGGCTTGCCCGCTGTAAACTCTAGGTCTATGATGGAAGAGTTTACTTTGCCGGATCAGGTCTAGGGTGAGGAGCCAGACCAAGAGAGATACAGTAACCCGCAGGGCAGCATGTGGCGAGCTGTTGCGCAGTAGCGACCCCACGGACCCTATCTCCGGGGAGAAGTCATGTTCCTCACCTCTGGCTTGCCTTTATTGGCCGGCTGGTGTGAACACTGACGATGAACAGAGCTCCCACCTCATTCTTGCCTTTATTGGCTGGCTTGAGTGGAGGTTCGCAAGAGCAAACGTGCTCGGAGGAAGGAAGTATTTCAGTAAGATGATGGTAGGGATCTTGACCGTACTTCCGGGATTGTCCTGATAGCCGTGGAATACCTCTCCACTCCTCACAAGCACCTCATGACATGTTGCCCCCTTGTTGCTACGACACTGTGTGCTAGCAACCGTTTTCGGGGGCCCATTACTGAGTGTGGAAGTCACCTCCTGCCATTTCATCTATGAATATTATATTTCATTGGTCAGGCAGGGGACATAGACCTTCCATAGTTAAAGGTAACCGATCCACTATAGCCACCCAAACCCATAGCCTGGTACATTTTGTTTCCATGTTCTGCAATAGTCCTGCACCAACCGGGGGTTGTCCTTGGGTGCACTTGCATGGTGCATACAGGGATAATCGTCGGTTGGTGTCTCCTCATTATTTAAAATTGTGTAAAGGGCCTCTGCGAGTTCGCTTCGGCCCCTAGTACGCCTTTCAAAGGGTTGGGACCCCATGGGGTTCCGAGATATATCAAACAAAAAATAATAATAATAAATTTTATTGAAATTGAATTGAAAAAGGTTACATCAAAAATAATATGAATCCCGTGGCCCTTAAACTAGTGTTAACTGTATCATAGGGACCAGTGTCTTCGCCTAGTTTTGTTGCTATAATATAATGTCGAATAGAAAAAAAAAAACAAAAATAAAAAAAGAATACAAAACAAAGAAAGGATAGGTTTAGATGAAAATTACAATTTTTTTTCTTTTCTTTCTTTCTTTCCCTTAAAACTAACAAACATTTAGTGGTGTGTGTAGATGGTATGGTATGTAGTCGATGGCTGTGTGTTGAGTATGTAGTGTAGGTGTAGGTGTACGTGGTAGTGGTGACGGTGGTGTTATAAATAAATATTCATAAACATAAATGTTACGTCTTCAAGTTTTTGGTTCTAGGACATGCCGGTTTCCTCGCGATGTTTTCCTTCACCGTTTTGAGAGCTGTAGTGTTGAAATAAATTACACAAAGTAAAGAACCTGCCTGCGTTCGAACCCACGACCGATAACTCGTAAGTCGGGGCCGACACTATCTACTGGGCCACCACTGCTCTTATTAAGTAAATTATTATAAAATTACCCTTGCTCTAAAACAACTAAGTAATTTAATTCCGAATGTATTTAACCTCAGAGTATATACCTACCTACTACCTAATTGGCAAATGGATCTTAAAGTCTTTACCCTAATATAACAAACTATAAACAGCTGTTTATTGTAACTACACACTTACGATATTTCAGGGATAAGGAAAATAATATGAAACACCAAGATATTTTATTATTCATTTATATTTCTTTGTCAACATCTAATTCAATATTCTACATCATAAGTACCATCACATCTCCTATTCTCCACATAATATTACTATTTATTTAGTATGCTAATATTTACAATATAACTTATTACCTTAATGTATATTAGATCTTCAACAATTCTATGCCAAAGTATATTTTAACGGACACAGCCATTCGGAAAATCATCCCGTCGTCATTAACGCCCGAACAAGCAGGCACGTTGTCACGGCATTTTACATTTCGAATCTCTCCGTGTTGCCAGTACAATCGAACTATATTAAATACTAATAACTGCTTTAATGCTGCCAGTAAAATATATATCCCAATAAATTTAACAATTAATTGTATATTTTATATCTTTTTTATTTGTAATGTGCGTTTTGTTTGTGCAGAATATACAATTTTTCTTTCTTTCTTTCTAATTATGCATTAATAAATTGAAATCTAATAAAAGTTACGGAAATTAGTTGACTACGAACTTAAATTTTCCATATATTCAAATCAAAATACAAACTGTCATTCTTTGACAGTTGTATGAAATGGTCATTACACGGCAATAATGGATCAAGGGTGTTCAATTGCTTATCAATTAATTTCCCTGACTGATGTGAGACCTGTGTTTCCGAGTTATATGTGTGTATCATCAAATTATACGTAAAATAAAAGTTCTCAGGAATAAGCCTAAAGGGCAGTTCTCGGTAATGTAAGGAAAGCATTAGGTCATGTTTATTTTCAATCAAGCTTAAAATAACATTTCATAAGTGTAACGTAAAAGTAATTAATAAATTTTAAAAGCTTTAAGCTTTTAAAATTGATTAAATACATGGGAAGATGTCTAGCCTTCCTCACAGTTGACGCTGAACAAGGAACACGTCATGACACTGCAAAAAAAAGAACTCCTCTGAGCATAGTCACAAATCCGTTATCAAAACTTTATTTTCACTTTTTTGGGCAGAAGTCCAAACACTAAATAAGTGACCAAATCGAAAAATAAAAAAGATGAATAAATATTTTGAAGACTTCCCTCGAATAGACCACCTCTAAATCAATGTGTAACTTTCTTTTCTTATATTAGAATAGTATTGTAGATAGTTTAATATCCGTTTATCCATGTTAGAATTTATTTATTTTCTTATTATTTATTTATCCATTTATTTCACACCCTAGACGGCTAGAGGTTTGCTGTAGTGTGTGTGTGTGTGTGTGTAGTGTGTACTTTCTAATTTTCTCAAACTTTTTTTTCATTTGCAGAAACAATAAATAGCATGCTATTCCTTAAATAAGAAGATTATACAAGTCAAGAACTAAAAAAATGTGTCAGTTTAAAACAGAAGAACTAAAATAGAAGTGGTAGAAATAATGTAAGTACTCGCAAGCGTCATGTTTCCGATGCTTTTAAACCAATTGTCTTGGGAAAAGTGAGCGGTGTTGAGTGCTGTACAAGTCACAACGAAAACAATGTTTATTTTTTTATGGAAACTTGGATACTGGAATTAGAATCAATATACTTGGAGAATGAAACTATAATTATAATAATGTAGAAAGTTCTTTTGATGGACATGTCTTATTTGTTATTAATGAACGAGGGGAAATAGGCTGTTTAGAAATGATGATTAAATGGAATATGTTTAGTTAGTTTTCTTGTTCAACGAAAAGCTTTATTCAACTGTATTAAAATTGACGGTTCCAGGTATATTCTTCAGGCTTCATACTTTAAAAAATTAAGTCTGACAATCAGTCTTACTAGGTATCATGTTACCTAGTAACTAGGTAACTGGGTTGTGGAGGTCAGATAGGCAGTCGCTCCATATAAAATACTGATATTCAAGTGCATCTGGTTAGACTGGAAGCCAACCCCAACAAGGCAAAAAAAAGCAAGGCAGAAAATGATAAAAAAAAAATCCTGGTACTGTCAGTTGGGTTAGGATTGATGAGAGGTCATGTCAAAGTTTAGTTAATAAGATTACCGTTATAAATAAGTGTATTTTAAGCTCCAAAATGTCACCTTTACATGTCTGTGCAATACTAAGTTTACCGTTAATAATATCGCCAGGAATTCTGGCTGGCTCGTTTACGTACGCGCTTAACGACCCATACATAGTTGGCAAAGCATTGCGTATTTAAAGCAATTAAAATGAGGTGACGTCGAGATCGTTTAGACGTAGGTACAAAGTTGAATTAGGCTTGGTTCGCATGTCGCAACCGCGTTGATTTCCCCACGGCCCTGTCAATTCCTCCGAGCTAGAATACCTCTAGCTGCACTCCACTTGATTAAAAATTAATGTGTTTTCAGACTTTTCAGCCTGCAATAGTATAATTTCATATAGGTACCTTAAACTCGTTCAATTAAAGGTTTTTTTACATTAAAGTTTTAGCTGATGCTGTGTAAAAAAACATGGTACACACTTCGTGGCTGAGCTTCGTAGCTAGTGACGATGAAACGTTAATTAATATTCTTACACAGCTATAAAGACGGGTAAAACAAGACATACGATGGTAGAGTAACATTTTTATCGTTAGGATTCTTTATATAAACTCTTCACGTGACCAGAAGGCTTGCCTATTTTTAGCCCAAAGAATCAGCATTGCCAACCAACGTGGTAATGCTGCCAGCCTTTTGGGCACTTATACCATTGACAGTGATGCGGACAAATTTTTTGATGCTCAATGAGCTCCTGCCTTTTTCTATATTTTTTTGTATTATATATTTGTATATAATTGTATATATATTTTAGTGTACAGTTTATTCCAATTCTTAATAAATGTTACCTATACCTAATTGTTAAAACAGTACTCACATATGTGTTATAAAAACACATTTTCTAAGATTTAAAAGCACGTTGAATAGTATAAATAGTTGCTAATTATTTGAACAAAACAATGGAACATTAATTAAACGAGCGTTATTTATGAAGAGAGATGTAGACGAGCGAAGAGCTTCAGTGAGCTTCGTGGAATGGTTCATTTTAAAGTATTGCAATGATTTTTTTGATTTCATTGCAAATACTTGTAATTGCTAAAGTACTGTCTATTAGGGATTTCAAAGACCGACTTAAGTGGAAACGATTGAACTGAAAGGTAGAGTAAAAAAAAAATATTTTAAATTAGCCTGATATCTAATGAATAGGATCTTTACAGTCTTAAAAATAAACAGAGATGCTTAAGCATGCCTGGTTGGAATAAATAGAGTTTACCTACACTGTTATGAAAATCGGTTATAGCATTAAGTACCACAAGCGAGGGTAACAGAGGTTAGATGGTAGTATCCAGTTAATTTCGTTACGATGTAGATAGAGCACGTTACCATTTGCCTCCGGCCCGTTTCCTCTTGCCACCTTTTAATTTCTGTTTAAATATGTTCACTGACTAAATATAACAAAATTTTCTTCCATCGACCTAACTGTTCATTTTTCATAATTAACTTTAGCTTAGATATAAGTAAAACATGGAGTTTGGAAATGTAATAAAAGCTTCTCCGAGTAAACAAGAAGTTAAATGTTGCTTTTTTTCTTTCTTTTAGGTTTTTATTTTTGTACAAATTATACGTATTTTAGAAGCTACCAATTTAAGCTCTATGGAGAGTAGGTAACTGCTTCTGGGATTTATTTTTATAGAGTATCGTTTTACGTTAGCGTCTGTTTATTTTGAAATACCAAATATTTATAAACAGATAAGCCAAAACAAAAAAAAAAAAAATTAATTACTTTATAACCAACTTAGGTAAAGTCACAGAACAGACTGTGGGTAAAGTGTAAGTATTCGAATTGAAGTTATTTCAAGTTAAACAAATATCAACTTTATTTTCATGTTAATTAAGTTAATTTCAGAGTGACTAGCACCTAGCACTATTGAAAAAGTTATGAAAATGTTTGAACTGCACTTTATTGTGTAGGATTTAAAATTATTTTTCCATAAACTAATATTTGTTTACATTTTTGGCAGATAAGTCACGAATGCAGATTAGATGGGCAGGAGGTTGTAGAAGAAATAACAAACAAAAAATTAAGTTCACAACAATATAACTTACTAAGTAATACAAGGAGAAAGTGTAACCTTCTGTCCCCGGCAGTACTCCACTCTGGAACGTTTTTCCACCATTATTGACATTTCCCGGCGCTCAGTCAACGGCACTTGACTGCAGATTTCACTAAGATTGATCAATCGCTCTTTGATTTTCACTTATTACACTCCCACCTGAATTAGATTAAAACATTGTCGGCATTATTACGCTTCAATGATTGATCAATTGAATCTCGTTCATTTTCTTAGAAGAATTGAACTGAGAAAAATGCTGGGTATTTTTTTATCATTACTCTAATGTTGAAGTTGCAAAAAATGTCTCTAATGTCCGTCTATATTTCTTTTATCATATGAACCAAGTGATTTTTTACATCTTAGGGTTTTCCAGCATTCCACAAGACATATTTTTATTACCTAAATTTTCAGGTTGAATTTCTTCAGAAGAAAAATAACATAAACTATGTGGTAATAATGCTCATTAGTATGTAGCCTACATAAGTGCAGATAGATATGATATGAATATGTGTTTGCAGAAGTAATTAGATACTACTTACTTAGTCACTCTTTACGCCACTTAAGGGAAGAACTAAGATGAGTCCTTCCCTGTGAGTAAATTAATTTAATAAACAGGGACCACCCTGTTTTATGAAATAAAAAAAAAAACAAATATACTGGTGTATAATTGAAACATTTGACAGTTTTTGTATGAAATAACTGTCAACATTTCAAAATTATTCCTCCAATAAAGTTATCTAGCGAAGGAGAAATCAGCCCTAAATCAATCATATGAAAATATTTTATTTCACATAAACCTAAATGGGCACTTATGAAACGTCTGAAGCTAGGTACAATTGGTTGTTTCCTATGGAGAACAGCCGGCAAGAAACTACACGGTTACTCTTTCAAAAATAATTGGCTTTTACAATGTTTTCAAATTACAGTGTTAACGGCCTCCCAGTGTAGGCCTCTCATTCCTGTCAACAAGTACTAACAAAACAGAAAATGGTCTACAAATCTGCAGTCCACTAAGTAGTTCTATAACAATACGTGCGATACCTGACACGTAAATGGCGAGTTCACTTGCAAAATACGGCTCCCGATACTCTTAGCCAAATTCACCTCCGCCAGTCTATTGAATGAGGCACTAGCTTCCTATAAATCAATCGTTCGGTAATCCAACTTGTGTTGCCGACGCTCTTCAAATTTCCTGTACGCGTCCCCCTCTGCCGCCGCTAATCCATTCAGCTAGTAATTCAAAAACGTATTACCTAGATTCAATAGGGTATTGTATGGCCAGACTTTGGCTACGACGCTCCTGGGCACTATAACGACCGAAACCAAGGCTTTATGGTGCCGTAATTAATTATCTAACTTCACAGCCCCCCAAGCAAACCTCACATTGATCGCTTCCAGCCTTCGGACAATAGATTCCGAGCCAGTTTCCTTGTTAATGGACTAATGGTAGATTAGTTATTAATTTATGGTTAGTCAAGTTTTCCGACATAGCAATACGTTGAAATAACTTCGGTAGGTACCCTTAATGTCAATTAATGGAAGATACATTAGGCTATTACACCTATAAGTTAATATTCCTTACCGAAGTTTGTAATCAATTTAGTTTCAGGCTATCGACCCTCCAAGTTTTGTAGACGAGTTTAATGTTAACAATAATACATTAATTTATTTCATAAGCCTAATACAACAAGGAGAGAAAAAGGGGTTAACAATGCATTACTTGAATAACTTATAAATGCTTATATTAATAGGCTACATGAAACTCCTGACTCCCAAACTAGGACATGTCCTGTATCTCAGGTGTCAGCGTTCCTCCCTGCCCGTCACATTTGTAAAGCCTAACTTTCAATTGCATGCTCATGTCTCAGTGATGCTGAAGAACAAGAAGAAGATGCTCACAAATAAAATAAAACAAATAATTGTACAGGATAAAGGTCGTATTTAAATTAAAAGCATAGATTGAAAGAGGAACAGAAATCTTGCCCCGAGTTCAGCCCTATGTAACACGAGTACAAAAGTGGCGAGCACAAGATACAAATTGTACAATATATCGAGTATTCACTCGAGTCGCGGCCAACGGGGAAGTTTGGAAAGGCACGTCAGCCGCGGTGAAGTACAACAAACCAATGAAAACAAGACTTGTTCGTACCAAGATCGGCTCGCTGGTGAAGTTGTGAAAGCAGGAAACATTCAATGATTCCCGACCGCGTCCGCCCCGCCCAGCCTCCCCGCCTAAATATTTTGTCATTGCATCTTTACCAAGTACAAACTTTGTCGACGAAATCTGTCTCTGCTTATGTGACATCAAGTATGTTTGCTACAATTTCGGTTTCGGGTTTGAGAAGTTTTTGTTTTGGACTTCATTATTCATGGTTTGAGTTTATTAGGTACTACACTTATATAAAAATATATTTATTGTACTTTATAATTAAGTATCTACTAACAAGGATATTTTTTCTCATCCTGTATGTCCTACCGCTGGGCAAAGGTCTCTCTCATAGCTTTGATGATGGTAGCGGTATGATTATTATCATTTAAAAAAATCTTATGAAAATGTTCTATACATATATTCCCATTTCTGTTAGAGTATTTCAATATATTTGAGTACCCATCTATTTAATAATTTTCGGCAAAATGGAAGCAGGGTCATTAAATAAATATCCTCAGCCGGAAACTTCGTAAAAGTTCTGTCAGAGTTTTTCTCCATAGCAAAGAAAACAAAAGGTCTCGCTTGCCTTCAAATATCATCATTTATTATGAGTTCGGACGGAAGAGAATTACGTCTTTGATTTTAGAAATCAGAACTGGTAATACAGGGTGGCCGGGACATCGACGCACAGACTGAAACCATGAATTCAGCAGATGATTGTAGACCTCCAGGCGTAGATTTTTTTTTTGTTAGCCTATTTCGTGTCCCACTGCTGGGCAAAAGCCTCCCCTTTTTCCTTACAAACTTCCCTGTCTTGAGTGATCTCTGGCCATGTTGGCCCTGCAACCCTCGTTAGAACCTCGTCACTCCACATTCACCGTGGACTTCTAAAATTTTTCGTCGGTTATTAAAAAAAAATCTGCTGTTCCATAAAGAAAGTGCCTACGCGGTCAAAATGTATGGATTTTTTTTTTTTTTAATAACGTACGGAAAATTTCAAAGCCTAGAATCATGTGTGCGTTGAAATTTTCGTCGTTAATAAAAAAAACTTACATTTTCATCAAAGTTTAGAATCATGTACTGAATCCATGGTAATAGGTTACGCGTCAATGTCCCGCCACCCTGTATAGCCACCTACCACTGTTTGTCTCTGCATCACCCAAAGGTTGACTGGTAGAAATTGTCTATGGCATTAAGTCCGCCTCTGGACATTTGTGTGCTTAAAGTATTAAATAAAGAAATATAGTCGTAGTGTAGTATAATTTAATATGAAAAGGAAACACGAAAACAGTATCTACAGCAAAGTGGCTTTCCAATCACCTCTACAACTTTAAACAAAAGCCGGTTCCTGTCCAGACACGAGCTAGCACAAAAATAAACTTGTCTAAATGTCTACCTTCCAATTATGTCTTAAATTGAAGTTCTACAGCCAATCTAAAAGTAGTGTTGCCAACGTTGCCGGCTAATGGAGAAGCAATATTTCAATTGTCATATTCTGAGGGCAGACAGGTAAATTCCGGAAATAGGTTTTGCATTATACAAGAGGCTTTCCGAGTTTCAGTTCAGATATAGAGCTATGTGTCAAAATCAATTTTCACGTTTACAGGTCGCTATTTTCAGTGTAGTCTGGATTCTACCTTAGTAGTTCGGGAGTGTGGAACTTTAGTGTGACCGCGTTTAGCTCGAATAATTTCCTTCCTATGTAAATTCTCTGATTTGGCAGTGTGGCAACAATGACATAATATAATGAGTACAAGTCGTTTGTAATAATAATTTTATTGTTATTTATTATCTACTCTTCTAAACGAATAATTATGAAGAGAAAATACGTTATTTTTTGTATGTTTGTTTGTTACACTTTCACGCTAAAACGGCTGAACGGATTTGGATGAAATTTGGCTCATGAGTAGGCCGTGACCTGGAGAAGAACATAGGTTACTTTTCATCCTGGCTCTCAGACGAAGGCGCGGGCAACAGCTACTAGCTGTTGCCTTGTTTGATGAGCTTTTTTCAAACCCGAATGAAAACAGTTTCATTCAGGTTTGAAAAAAGCTCGAATTTATAAAGTTTTTTACTCTTTGGTTTTGTTAATTCCATCGAAACAGAACTTTAAGCACATTTCAAGGCTTCAAGATTGATTTACCGAACCCAGTACAAGATGACTTGTGCATGTTAGATAAGTTACGTGTTAATGAACACGTGACTCATCTACCATGCACAAGTCGAGGCACCAGCTCCCGCACTACCGGCGCGTCTATTTGAGGAGCAGACGGCTCACGGCATGTGTAAGTGTGCACAGCCCCGACCTGTCCAGTCGCGGCAGGCTAAATGCATCGGTGACTGCAGCGACACCGATTTGCACTTTGCCATTTGAATCTTTAATAGCCCAGGTTATTTCCACCCGAAGTCGCTAATTAACTTAAATGTATCGCTCCCATTTAAAAATGTAGCCATTGTTATTCCACGCTTTTAGACGGTACTGTAAAGTGATATTTCATGTTATAAAGTTAATGAATGCAATGTTTTGTCATCGTTTTGATATGTGCTCTGATTGTTCCGCTTTTGAACGCTTTTAGTTCAATCGTGTGCACTGTTTCGGATCTCATTTTGTCACTTACTGGTTAATGGAATGTCATTTATATTTAATATTTTCATTCATGAATAGCTGCTATAAATTAGATGATACAGAATCTAGATAATACACTAGCTTCTGCCCGCGACTTTGCCCGCGTGAAATTATTTGTCCTCCCGACCCACCCTGTCGCATCGCATCGAATCACCTGCAAGTGCTATCACTTCGTTTTCGCTTTATGTTTTTCTGACTTTTTTCTGTTTGCTCGGCTCCTTAGGGTCATATCGTGATGCAACAAGAATATGTGAAAACAAGAATTGGGCTATCTAATGCAAAAAGAATTTTTCAAATCTGACTGGTAGTCCCAGAGAATACCCCTACATATAAACTTACAAATTTTACCTCTTAGTATAGATTTCTATCTTCGATTCCTTGTACTGTACCTTTATAGAAGAACTCAAAATCAATCAACTGAGACAGGAAACCAGTGAGTAAAACAACCGAAATCTTTGCTAACAAGAACTGACAGCCCTTTGTTTTACTTTACTTATGGGCTACGACCTCTTGAAATAGCCTCAGACTCAAACATAGAGACGCAACATAGCGATACCAACGCGATAGAATGAGACGCTAAATCCTCCCATTACAAACTGCAAAGCCTCCCCATTGATCACGGTAACGCGTAAAGCCTTCTAAAAATCCAGCAATTTATTTACTGAGTAATTCCCCACTCTACCTACAGCATGGGATGGTTTAAGGCTATTTCGGTATTGTTCAACAAGGTACGTTATTGCCAGGGTAATATTTGATATTCATTCTCAAAGAATTGAACGGAGGGGCTCGTGGCTAAGTAATAACAGTCGCACGGTTCGATCGATCAGGTTAAGCTCCTCTTGCCGCGGTTGATCTGTAGATGTGTGGCCATCTTTACATAAAGAGACCCTTCCGAGCTTCGGAAAGCACGTTAAGACGTTAGTACCTGGGGGTCTACTACGAAGTGCAAAGTGCGTATGATCGAATCGGACCGACACATGGCCGAACCGAATATTATTGAAAAATGCGAAAAATGTTCGGATCAGCTCAGTTGGCTCGGGACCGTAGTCAATATTCGAAAGAGTGTAGGAGTGTAGGATCGGGACCGACCGAAACAAATGGTAACTTCGTAGCAGGAAACTGCCGAACATTCGGCCGATACCACTTCGGAGTAGACCCCCTGCTGTCTTTCATGCATCTTTGGCTGTCGTTACGGGTCGTCAGAAGCCCGAAAGTCTGACAACCAGTCTTACCAAGTGAAGTGGTATCGTATTACCCTGTCACGGGGTTATGGAGGTCAGCAAGGCAGTCGCTCCATGTAAAATACTGGTAGTCAGCTGCATCCGGTTGACTGAAAGTAGGAAAAGGCTAACCCGATTTTGATCTCAAAGAATGAAACATCATTTAAGATTATTTAAAACGGAACAAGTTTATATTTGGATTCTAATAATGAAGCAACCTTTTCCAAAAGTTTAGAAGGAAATAATTTCAAGTGTTGAACTCGGTGCCCGCGACAGTTTCATCAATCTTACCAGTCAAAGAAACAACTAATTTAAATTGGCCTTTCTCGCGCTCAGCTCGGGAATAAAGATAGGAAATGAACGGAGTCAGCCAAGTTCTTTAATAAACTGGTTGTGTTATTTTGTATCGATATTCAGGCTGGCAGGGATTTCGAAGCGCAACTGTGACCATGAATTCAGCATATGATTCTAAAGCTCCAAGAGAGACTGTTCCCGTCGCCTTTCAAAAAAAAAATCTGCAGTTTCATAGAAATGCCAGAACGGATAGGAACCTACGTGCTCAAAATGTATTGAACTGCTATTTTTAGGGTTCCGTACCTCAAAAGGAAAAACGAAGGGTTCCGATTTCCATAAGATCACTTCATTTTCCGTCTGTCTGTCTGTCCGTCTGTCAAGACCCTTTTTCTCAGGAACGCGTGGAGTCATCAAGTTAAAATTAATATCAATACTCAGGGCTGCAACTATAGGGTACTTCCCGTTGACCTAGAATCATGAAATTTGGCAAGAAGCAATGTCATGTAGCACAAGTAAAGGAAAAACCCGGAAACCATAAATTTATAGTTACATACCTACAAATTTGTACGAAACCGTCGGTGCGCGAGTCCAACTCGCACTGGACCGGTTTTTTTTTAAACAACCGCCAACCTAGGTTGTTTAGAATCATGTATGTACTGAATGAATGATACCAGGTTGCGCATCGATGCCCTTGCCACTCTGAATTGTTTAATGTTTGATTTTAATAGAGTTTATTTAGAGTTTGAGGAATGTATGATGTGCTCAGGATAGTTAGCTTCGGATTCGTGGATATTAAGGGCCAAAAAGACCATTGAATCTTTGCACCTGTTCAAGCGGGAAAACAATTTTCATCAGTGAAATTTAGAAAGTAGGAATGTGTTAGTGTCTAAGCGTCTAATAGAGGAGTTGCTCGCTTCACAACCACAAAGCGTAATAAGTTTCAATATTCGCATGAACTTTCCTCACCACATTTAGTTCCACAATTATGACACAGGCTAGGCACAGAGTGGCAATACGCAGTTATAATAAGCTGGCGCGGCAGAAGCGCTAACTGAACACTGGAATACTGTTCGAGGATAAAGATTAGGCTGTGGCGCCGAGTGCCGACTAAAGCGGGACATTTGCGCCTTCCGGCCCGTTCTCCACTGACGTCGGATTTCTGAGAAAACTGAAACGACAAATAGATTTTTCCAAGAAAATGTCGCATTTTCTTGAAGGATTTTTTTCAGTTCCAGCAGAATTATTTCTTAGAACTAGAAACATAAATAGTGGTGATAAATAATAGCTTATAAAAATGATATATTATTAAACTATTTTATACACAACATTATCTATTGATTTCTACGGCCTCTTGAAATTGATGAATATTTATTGAAAAACTTTCATGCAACCTTACTAGCTGTGTCCCGCGGTTTCACCCGTGTAAGTTTCTATCCCGTAGGAATATTGGTATAAAAAGTATCCTATGTCCTTATCCAAGTCATGGTCTACCCATGTGCATTCATGTGTTCATCCGTGAAAGCGTAACAAACAAAAATCAAATCTTTTCTCTTTCCATTAAGTTTAGATATCATTTATGTATCGTTTAAGAACTCATAACTCATAAGTGTATTATTCCAGTGACTGAAATAATTTATATAAAACATTTCCAAGTACCAACCTATCTAATTAGACATGTATGTTTGCTTATTTACATTTAAGTTTCTATCACGTATTTTATGTTACGATTCTAATTTAATGGTAATTGCTATTTAGTTAATGTTTACGGACAAAAACACTTTCTTAAAATAATTAAGAATGCCACTCAGAAGTTCCAGAGAAATTGTTCTACACAGAAATTGTTCGACATTTCTAAAACCATTAAAGATTCATCGCGGCAATTTCCACATTCCTGCCAAGTAATTTTGTAGGAAAATTCTTTGTTTTGTATTTTATTAATAAAAATAAATATAGTGACAGTGAATATGGCACATCATGCCTTTGAAGTCCTCCAGACCGAATTTCGGCCATGGCGACCAATCCCAGCGGAAACCAGAAGAAGTTGGCCGTAACATTCCAGCGCTGATTTGCTGGATTCGTTTTCTCCTCTTCCGATCATTATTTCTCCTGATAGTTAATTTTTTTATATGTATGTATGTATCTATCTATGTATTAGTATTTATTCTTGTATTTTATGGTCATTTCCTAGCTATTTATCTCGTATGTTGCACCTGCCATGTTTTATCTCTGCATCACCCTAAGGTTGACTGGTAGAAAATGCCTCAGGTATTAAGTCCGTCTTTGTACAGTATTTTTTTTACTTGTGCATAAAGTTTTCATAAACATTATAGTGCACAGATACCGGTGCACTCTCCCCTCACTTTCATAGTCCGAAGGGACGGCAATCCGACACGACCGGAGAGAGATCAGGCGCAAGGACACCCTGCTTTAAAAAGAGACTGTCACACAGGTACCTATGACTGACAGAGACGTCGCTCTACAAAGCCGAACTTTTTAGGTTTCCGTACCCAAATGATGACAACAACTCCGCTGTCCATCCGTCCGTCCGTCTATCACAGGGCTGTATCTTTTGAACCGTAATAATTAGACGCTCGTACAGGATGAAATAAAATTTAAAATAAAGTTTTATTTATCTATTTCATCCACAGTTACTGGATAACCCCAATGCGATAAATAATACGCTTATACTAAACTAACTTAATATATAAAAATAAAAACACACTTAGTTAAAAATTAAAGACGGTCCCTATACAAGAAACGTGTTTTTGACTAAAGTAGGTATTTAAAAAAAATGTATTGTTAAATATGGTACGGTTGTACGGAACCCTTCGTGAGTAAGTCGGACTCGCACTTGGCCGCTTTTTTCTAAAACATACGGGTAAATTATGACATATCGAGTTTTAGAATAAGATCGGTTTAGAAATGTTTCAATTCCTCAATACTTTATGTCTTTCTTTCTTTGTTTTTCTATCTAATTATTATACCAATGAGTTTCCCCTATCGTTTCTAAATAGACAGTGGACGACGACACTTGGCTGAAGGCGCCACATTAATTCCTGGGAAACTTGTTAGTTCTGTCTCGACGCAGCATCCCGGCTGCATCCTTGCCGTTTAAATTTCAAATAAACATTATAAGGTACTGTGTGAGGCCGTCTAGTTGTACATTTTAATACGACCTTCGGGATTTTGGCATCGCATTTCTTGATATTAATATTATATTACTAACTTTGTAGTGCTTTTCTAATTTCGAATGAATTAAACTCATCCATTGCGGATTAGAAAAAATTACGTTAAAAAATATACAGCCCTGTGATAGACAGACGGATGGATGTACGGACGGACGGACGGACAGCCGAATCTTAGTAATAGGGTCCCGTTGGCACCCGTTGGGTACGGAACCCTAAAATCGGGCCTGAAAGTTTTTATAGAAGAACAAATCACCGTTTTTGATGAGTTTCTGATTTCAATAAAAGCATGACAAGGAATAGTTCAAACTTCGTAATAAGTCTTTACACTTTGTCACGCTGAAAAAAAATTTCAGGATGACTGTTATGAAAAAATGAGTCGCTTACTCAGCGTCATCCGGGCAACCATCAAAATTTAATTTAGTAGAAAGCGCACTCTCTCCGTAATATATGCGGAATGCGCGGGCTCCTAGTTGGTCGTCTTGAAGCAGTAACGAGACCTGTACATCTCCCTACACTTTCTTATTTAGGAAGCCAGCAACGCTGTGATGCAAATTTAAATAAAATAATTTAAGTACACATCTTATTTCAATATTTTACCTGTTTAAGTAACGGATACTCTTCCTCAGATACTTGATAAATTCAATTTATTATTCACGTACTCTCTACGTGAATAATAAAAGGTGTGTTGAGTTACGTTTTTATTTGAAAATTGCGTTCCTTTTTGCGTAGGCGTGTAGGTACGGACCGGTGAGGTGCGGTCGCTTTTAATATTTACTGAAAATGGGTATTGGTATAAGTTAAAATTGATTTAAAAATAAATCATATCAAGATCTGAATTTATCCATTTGGGCTACTTTAAGCGTACGATACCTTCGTAAGCTCAGGGCACTTTATTAAATTTCTAAAAGTCTGGAGGCGTTCCTTTTCCCATTCTCTCCATTCGGTAGTGACAAATTATATTTACCCGACTTAGCGAAGTATTTTGTTACGTCTGGGTATAAAAAAGGAGCTCATTCCAGACACCTGAATCGAACTAAGCGCCTTCGATAAAAATATATTCACATGGAAATTGTAGTTTATCGAATTGGCTGAGATTGAAATGCTCGGTTCCTAATCGATACTAATTCACGCTACATTTTCCTACTTATTGGGGCTCTGGGAGTGGGTCGGGGGTGGGGATATGCGCAGGAGAGGGGGCAGATTTATAGTGGCATTAGATTCGCATTTGTAGCGCAGCGCAGCCCCGGCTACGGACGTGTTGAACGTTGCCCTCTTGCATAATATTAATGCGATATACTACTTACTGAAATTGTGCCTTCCTACTTCCTACTTTCCAAACGTTTCTACCATTCATATTGTATATTTTTGACTTTTGAGAGATATTTTTTATTTTCGTGATTGTAATAAAGGAGAATCACCAGGCAAGATATTCTCTTTCTAGCCAATTGGCTAACTTACATAATATTCCCACTGCTGGGACACAGGCCTCCTCTTCTAGGGACTGGTTAGGACATGCCGGTTTTCTCACGATGTTTTCCTTCACCGTTTTGAGAGCAGAGGTGATGAAATACTTTACACAAAGTAAAGTGCCTGCTTGGGTTCGAACCTACGTCCTACAACATGTAAGTTGCGGCCGTTACCATTGGGCCACCACTGGTCCTTAAATTGGCTAACCTAACTAACACTAAAAGCTTGGTTCAAGTTGACAACGGATATCGAATGTTATCCATATTAGTACCTAAAAGTGTGGAAACAACCATTAGACTTCATGAAACGTTAGCTCCTGGTTAAGAACATTATGAAGGCAAGGTGTGAAAAATGATTTTATTAAAATTTAAAGTGGAAGCCACAGCTCTTTCGAGCAAGGAATTTAATAAATCTTTACGAGATTTTGTTGTACAGAAATTCAAACTGTACTAACTCGTGTATATCGAGAATTTAAATACATATTCGGTAGCTATTTTCGAAAGTCATAATTTTGGATCCTGGGAAGTAAGTTAATAGTTGGATTATGAGATACGTTTTTATTAACGGGCTGAATGCCGTAATTACAGAAACAATTAAAACGCCATTGTGTCGCGCGTGGATCCACGTTCCGGCCACGAACGGCATACGAAGGGTCAAATTGGGTTCTGTTTCATACTTACAAACAATTTGTAGGACTATTATCTATTCTGTGTCATGTTCACAATAATCGATTCTTCATTTTCATTATGTTAATTCAGACATAACGAAGTGGTAAAAGAACGTGTTAATCTCCAGGTGAATTGGGAAAATATGCTGTTAACTCAGTAATTTCATAGCTTTGCCCGCGACTTCGTTCGCGTGCATGTCGGAAAACAAATTGGATTTCATGGGTTTAATGTTCTTGCGCCGGATTCTTATTCTTTTTCTAAAATAAAAGTCGCGTCAAAATCGGTCGAGCCGTTTCGGAGATTAGCTGGTACAAACGGACAGACCGACAATATAAAATATAGTTTTTTTTTTGTTATAAGTACCGTATATACTGTAGCGTAATATTCATATGCATTTAGTAAAAAGCTGAATTTAGACATTACAAACAGATACCTACTTCAATTTTATTCATTTGTATAGATGATAAAAAATATATATGTACAGACGCCAGCACATCAAGCTACTACAATCTGTCAAATTTCTTTAATAGATTTTCAACTTTATCTCTAAAGCATTAAGCTTCAAGGTTGATTGGGTAAATTTGACAGTTTCGGGTAGCTTGACCTGCTGGCGTCCGTACCTAATAATATTTAAGTAAATTTTAGTCAAGTATGTCGTGTTACTACTCATTGACATTGAAATATTTCCAACATTTCCAAATACAGGTAACATTTAATTAAAACATAATTTAAGTTCCAAGATTTAGTTCGGCATGCCAGTCGCAAGCGAGGCGGCGCCGGCGACCACTACATTGCGGTTTTCCATCGCATATCACTGTTCCACGGGACAATTATGTCCGTCACTGAAACCACATCCATTTCGCTACGTAAGCTTCAAAGGAGGATATTGACCGCAAGCGATATTGAACATTATAATCTCGGGGATGTGAAAATGGTTTTGTCAGAATTGATTTGCATTGGAGCACGATTTTGGTACGGTGTACCTAATCAATTTTTGGTGAAGTGGGAAATGTTTTTTTTTTAAACTGGCTAATGTGGCATGCGGCATGCGTTGCAAGGCCTTTTTTTTGTTCTGTACCTTCTCCGGCGCGCACACAGCAACTTACCAAAGTTTCATTACCGGTCGAGCCGTTTTCGAGTTTTTGCGAGACTAACGAACGGAAATTGTTTTTTATTTCTAGTTTATGATTGCCCCGTTGCTGTCCCAAGCGCGACTGCAGAGCTAACAGTCTCGGGTTGGATTCCAAGTGAGTTTGGTTTGTGGGTTTTTTCCATCTGGAATTTCTAATTTGTTGGCTCAAAGGGGACAAACATAACTGGCGAACTAGGGTGTACTAAACTCTATCTTACCCTCCAAAGAATACAGGCGTGGTGTAATGTTATTTATTAAGAAATAAAAAAAAACATAGATTTACAAATTTATTGCAATACTAGACTTTGCCCGTGACTATGCTGTTAAATAACCTTAAAAATTAGGCTATCAAATGTAAAAATATTTTTTCAAATCCGACTGAGAGTTTCAGTGGTTAGCGCGTTCAAACAACCAAACTCTTCAGTTTTATTATTAGTATTATTATAGGTAGAATACACGACATTTCATAACTCATAACGAGAAAAAACTCAGAAGCTATATTTAATATTGTTCAAAGATCTGGTCATTATCTATCCCACTCCATCTTACGAAGAAGGGCATGGTCTTGATTGAAACTTTAAGAGCTTTATAACTCTCTTAATTTTTTACTGATTTAATTAATGTTTCTAATTTCCTCGCCGATTCTTTTCAAGGCTATTTACGAGCGCTTTTGTTCGGAAAATATTTTGCTCTTTTTGTAAAAAAGAAGTATTACAAAACGATTTCTAAGTTTAGACCTAGCCTAAACCTTCGAGACAGTTACTGTATTTTGAGCTTTATTCCGACAAACGTAAAGTTCTTAATGCAAAATTGACAACTTAGACTCGGGCTTAACGTCAGTTTTTGTAATAAGAACTTTAATTTTGTCAAATTATATTTCGAAATTTAAAAATGGCTCGATAGTTTAAACCTGTGTCTAAAGATAAACCTTGTTTTGTAATAAGCCCGTATGTGTTTTATCTTTGAGAAAGATAACGCTACAATAACTGCAAGGAGTTTCGAAAGAACCTGAATTCTATTTGTGTAGTTAGTCTGTTTACTTGTATACTTAATGGAACAAATGTAGGCAGATTTAATAAAAAAAGCAATACGTAGAGCACGCTTATTACAAGGAGGCAGACAACATTGTGATGCACCTCTCGCGTTGCTTTCGTATTTACCGGAATTTATGATTTCATTTTGGTGTCGCATATTTCAAACGAGCGGCATTTTGCATCGAAACGGGCCGCAATAACATACCGGATTCGCTTTGTTGTTCCTTACAAGCTTAATAAATTCAACTGTATGGTTCCCGTTATTTTAATTTCATATGTTTACGTTCATATTTGTATAGTATGATTTGTCTTTTGAAGTATGATATAATCTACATTCATATTTTAGCAGCAAAGATTCGTGGCAGCAATCACTTTCGTAGACATTGGGGTGCTACGATCTACGCGAGCGCCTACGCGGGCGCCTACGCGGGCGCCTACGCGGGCGCCTACGCGGGCGCCTACGCGGGCGCCTACGCGGGCGCCTACGCGGGCGCCTAAGCGGGCGCCTACGCGGGCGCCTACGCGGGCGCCTACGCGGGCGCCTACGCGGGCGCCTACGCGGGCGACTACGCGGACGCCTACGCGGACGCCTACGCTTTATTTCCATCTTGCAGCTTATAACATATACCTGTACCTGTATATATGTGAACTAAACAACTTTCTCCATGAGACCAATATCGTAATCGCGAAAAACAGTCCCATACAAAACTTTAATACTTACTCGACCCAAATGTATCGGACTGCTGTTTTTTTTTTTTGTGATTTGGATGTTGGTCCCATAAAGAAAGTTGTTCAGTCTGATGGTCTGCACCACACCCTTAAATTTGACCACACCTTTCTGGTACAACCTGTATGTATGTGTAGGCTCTTTTTTATTCAAACTTTACTTTATTTACTTTGTTGTCCGTTGAACTCAGGTATAAAATCTTCGGACTCCAATATACCGCTGATGAATGCGTATACTCTGTCAAGCATGTACTCCGTCAGTAACAAGATCTCACTCCATGATTTCCAGTAGTTTACCAACACAAAGGCTTTCACTGTAATGCCAAAATAGGCCCTCGATTCCGGATGTTTTTGTTCGACGACGTCTCTTTGTCTAAATATTTGAAATAACTGATCAAACTGATTGTGTGAGGTTTGACACAATGGCTGAGCTAGCAGGTAGGGACGGATACGGATGGATTGGTGTAAAGTTATATTAACAAGGAGAGTTGCAATAGTGTTCGTTTTTCCTTGAACACAGCGGGAAGCAACCTGTTGTGAAGTTTTTAATTAAGTGTGGGGTCGCGCAGTGCCGTGATCCTTTTTGCTTCTTCCCACAGTTGAAATGACTGGTTCTTACATGCATTTTATAGCGAAATGAGGCTACTTTTCATATCCTGTTTGTTTATTGCAAGTTGTGTTAAGAGAAGTTTTGTGGAACAAAGAAAGGCCGCAAGGGAGAATAAGGTGGTCGATTAGATGTGTTTGTGCCGATGACACCTCTCCAACGTAGGTAAAACTTAGTAGTTTTTGATATTTCTTTCTTTCATCGTGGTACCTATAAAAATGGTGTAAATTTAGGAGATTTTGCCAACGGCAACGTGGATAATCATCCTGGTCAGTTGCTAAGTTGTTCTTACTTCGTTGTTGTTGTTGTATATGCTGAGATACTCGTAGCATATATGATAGATATGAGCCTTTTGGCCTCGTACAGGACTTTCTGTATTTATTTTCATTTTACTTTTGTTTTTTTAATTTTTATTTCTATGATTGTGTTAATTTTGGTATGTGACAGTCCTATGCGAGTCCCAATAAATACTTTATCTTTTTTTTAAGCAATACCAGCGATATACGGTTCACGTAAATCTAAAATAAAACAGAGTTTCAAGAAGTACGAGTAAAGTGCAACTTATATTAATGCACATAATAATGAAGTTTTCTTCGTAAGCTGTTATAAACGATGTTATTTTGCACACATAAGTTGAGACTTAAGAGTAACATGGGGCTGAAAATCTTCATGCGTCGTAGTATATAGTATGGAAGATAATTTGTAGAAAATTATTGGTTTTGTATTTATATCTATACATATTATAAATTAAAGTTACCTTTTCGTGTCTGTCGCTTAGATCTTCTCTACACTACACAATGGATTCTGATGCGGTGTCCGAAAGAAGCATATTCAGCCTATAATGTTCCCACTGCAGGGACACAGGTCTCCCCTCTTCGAATGGGGGTGGGTTGTTATCTATCACGCAGGCCCAGTGCGGTTTGGTAGATGTCACATGTCTTCTAATTTTTGGTTCTAAGACATGCCGGTTTTTCTTCACCGTTTTGAAAACAGCGGTGATAAAATTATTTACACAAAGTAAAGCTCCTGCCTGGTTTCGAACCCCTGATCTACATCTCGTAAGTCGGGGCGGTTACCTCTCGGCTACCACTGCTCTATCTCATAGTTTGTATTAAACTTAGATATAGCACAGAAAAAAAAAGAAAAATAGTTTTTTTTTTTAAATTATTGTTCCTCTCAACCAAAGCACCTACCATCTAATCTCTTCACCAACCTTTGTTGACTGGTAGAGAATGCCTAAGGCATTAAATCCGCCTTTGTACTTGTGCGAGAAGTTAAAATAAACAAATATTTCGATGTTTTCACAAGTCGCCATAGTAACGTGCGAAGCAAGGGCGGGTCTCTAGTTTATAGACAAACAGTAAACCCCATAGTACCTACTCAAATTAATTATTTGGCGCTGACACGAATTAGACCACATTAATTATGAAAGATATCTACAGAATAAAACCAGCTACAATACTGGGTATAATTACTGTATGTACATTTGTACCTAACCAATTAATAAAATATCAACAGCCTTGTCCTACCTATGTAGGTACGTAGAACCATATATTATTTATGAACCAATAAGCTGTCTCGATAGCTTACGAACCAAATGCCGTGACCGACTTTCGGCGGCAGGTACCTATCAAGTGAGCACTTTTATAATTACTAACGTGACGATAGGAAATACGTGCAAGTTATATCGTTATCGTCGGCAGTTTTTTCTTCTTTGTTCTCTGTTTCAGGATCTAAATTACATGTAACAATTTGGATACTAGTGGTTGATATAAATTAGGGTAGTTTTCTTTTAATTTTTTTTTCTCTATCGTTGTTTTGCATGCTGAGTTTACCTATAAGTGATTGTACACTATTGTTTATCTGTTTTTGCATGTTTTTTTATGCCCATAACTGGTGTAAACAATCGTTGGTAGACCAATAAATAAATAAATGAATAGACAGAAAAAAGCGTCTTCATTTATTTCCATACAGTTTACTTCCCTGTGTTGTGATGTGACGTGATGTCTTAAAGTAGACGTGGAGGTGAAATTATAAAAGCGGACATTGATTACATAATTGCAACGCCTCCATCAGTGACATTCACAGTTAAAGCTTGTGATAAACTGACATAGACGTCAATTTTCCTTAGTGGTGGTGAGGAATCATCTGCCAAATTCAAGGTACAAATCCTACCGTAACATATTCGAGTCTACCCGCTCTTTGTAGAGCTCATATGACACGCTACTATACATATTACTAGTGGACCTTCCAGGCGGTTCACCCGCATTACTTTTGCGCTGAAGTAAACCCTCGAGGAGGGGTCTTAGCAGTAGGTTTAAAACCGTGTTATAAAACACTGGAAAAAGTAGTATAATAGTGTTTTCAGGCGGTCTTGTCGCTATACTTAGTATCTCTGGGGTAATTTTATGCACTAGTGGGGTGGGGTCACAAAAAATAAATATCATTTGGGGGCGTTCCCGCAGCCATTGTGGTGGCGACCTAACTCGAGTATGACTCGACGAAGTTCCGTCAAACGGCCTTAGAATATTAGCCTACAGTTATTTTACCTCTGATTTTACATCCCTGTCCAAACCACAGTCATCTTTATTCTCTTTCTAATAAGGTTGCTGTTGGGTTGCTGTCACTGACAAGTCTGTCAAAATAATTTTGATCTTTATTCTCGTTTCGATAAAGTTGCTGTTAGGTTGCTGCTGTCAAAGGTAAAATAACTGTGAACGGACTGTATGTATATTTGTTGCCTGTTACTTGGCAACTCAATATGTAGGTATGAAGGAAACCGTCTGTTTGTTTAGAAATCAATACAAACATTACGTTACTATGTGTGTATAATGTAGGTAGGTTCACATAACGCGTAACAGAATAGACATAACGCATTCGACAAATGAAATATTAAAATAAGCATAATATGGGGGTTTTTTTTTTTCTGGTGGGAAATCATCAAATGACCCCTCCCGCTCTGGGTGGAGCGGAAGGGAGTGTCAGACTCTTACTGACTAAAACCCACCCATGTTCCTTCCTTCGCCCTTTATGTTCCGGGGTAGCGGTAACCCTTTCGGACAATCCCGCTGACCCGGCAGGCTTCGGCCCTAAGAGGCCCCATAATATGGGGTGGCATGGACATCGACGCGCAACCCGTTACCATGGATTCAGTTCATGATTCTGAATCCCGCTGCGTAGAAATATTTCGTCGGTAGGTAATTAAAAAAAACAAAAAAAAAATAGCTGTTCCACGTATTTTGATCGCTAGGGGTTCTTTTCTATGAAACAGCTGATTTTTTTTTGATAACTGACTAACAAATTTTGACGCTAAGGGGTCTGAAATCATGTGCTGAATTCATGGTTTCAGTTTGAGCGTCGATGTCCCGACCAGCCTGTATAATAATAATGATTAACTTTGTCAAATAATTTTTATGTTTTTGTGCACCTTTGCTGCGTGTTCTTACTGGGAACTATGTCCACACTGGAAATAATGCAGTTTTTATTTAACTATGTATTTCGGCGTAGCTGAAGTTCTTTTTGATAATCGTGCTTTTCTAATTGCAAGTATGTTAATTATTTTTTGACAATTATATTATTTAATATCAGATTAAAAATGTCTAACTTCGATCTAGTTGTTGATTCTAACTCAACTATCAATACTTTATTCTATTACTAGCTGCGCCCCGCGGTTTCACCCGCATAAGTTTCGATCCCGTGGGAATATCGGGATAAAAGTATCCTATATGATAATCCTGGTTATAAACCATCTGTGTGCCAAATTTCATCCAAATCCGTTCAGTAGTTTTTGCGTGAAATAGTAACAAACATCCATCCATCCTTCCATCCATAAAACTTTCACGTTCTTAATATTAATAGGACATGTTGTTTTTATAGGCTCGTCGGCTATTTCCAAAAAGAAAGTGTGTGAACCTTGTGATTCTCGTTTCCCCGATGACGCTATTAGGTGTCACGTGCACACCGAGGATATTGGCATTTTTCGGGCGCAATTACTTTCACTATGCAGTTTGAAGCAAGAAAAATCCGGTTATTCTGCGGCAGAAAATATTTTTAAAGAATAGAGGTGTGAGATTCCGTAAAATTTCAAATCGGTCGGAAAACTCTTGATCGGAATCACTTCACAAAGAAATGAAGAAGAAAATACAGCATAAGTATTCTCGTTTCAATAGTGTTTGAGTTTGAATTGTAGATATAATCACCGGAAACGCGCTGGATACCGATTACCTGCATCGTAGAACTTCGTAGAGCTTCGTAGCACTCGTAGACCCATCTACGACGTAGCAAATTTTATGCATTCTATTTTTTATTAAGTGGTAGACACTTAATGAAAAGGGAATGCTTACAATTTGAATTAATTTGCAGAAAATGCTAATGTATTAATGTTTGTGATGTTATTTTATAATATAACAATTACTACAGAGGTGTCTCCTTGTCCCGGACGTGGACAGAAAGGGGTGTGTCTGTGAGGCAAGCTTTATATTAGTGTTGGCAGACTACAACTAGAGTTGCCATTACATCATCCCCTTTTTACAAAGAAAAATAAAAACAATACAGTCTTACAGACTTTTTTCTATTGTTAAAGTATTTTATGGTTTCCGAAACCCTTTTTAACAAAACATAAATAAAACAATTCAATCTTACGTGCTAAACTATATTTAAAATCAATTGACAATTTTTTATTTGTAAAGTATTCTATACTGTTCTCTCTCCTTTCCCTTTGTTTTATTAAAAAACTCTTATTCGTAGTTTGTATAACTTTATTTTTCTTATTTATAAACAAGTTTCTTATAGTTAAGGTTTTACATTTACTTCCCTTATTCTTGAAATTTACATGCTAATATTATTCTAACACAATCAAAAGCAAAGAGCATTCGTAAAAGAAAATATAAACAGCCGTTTCAGGCGTCAAACAATACACACATAACATAAGTTTACGGCTTCCCATTCAACACTTTTGATTAACAATAAATGTTAATTTAACGCAGCAATAAGGTTTTATATATTTTTTACGTCGACAAGCTGAGGAAATATTAAATTTATAACGTCCCCAGTCATTACGGCGATTTCATCAAAATTTAATTTACTTGAATAGCAACGTGAGGAAACTCATCTTGATGCCTCTCCCGCGACAATAGCAAGTAATGTTCTAATTCCTTATGTCGAGATTACTTTACGGCTCAGTGGGGTATTGTTCATATTTGCGAGATTGTTATTTTTATGCATGTAATCATAGCAAGTGTTATACTGTGAACGAATTGGAACGAAGTGCTATGCTGGAAGCATATTACTATTAACTAACCCCCACGATGTGAGAAGGATTTACGTGGAGTTGGATTTAACCTTTTGTAATGTCTGTCTCATCTTACTCGAAGTTTAGATGACAGTATACATACGGTTATATCTTAGGTACGGTTTAATGAAAAAACACAACTTTAAAGACAATTAGGCTGAAGTTTTTTTATTTGGCTGAAGGTTATTTACGATGTTAGTAATACTTCGCTTTTACCTAATTGTTTCAAGATCTAATAAAGCTGGCTCACACCAACCAATTCCAACGCAGACTCAGCTTGTTTGTTAAGCAGGCATACCTTCTCGAAACGAAGCTCATTTCTTATTAAAGCCCTATAAAAATTTAAGAGGCGTGTTTCAATCGCAGCGGATAGTAGAGGGCGCCACCGGAACTGAGCCGGGGACCGCCATAACCGTAACTCACGTACCAGTATCCGACTGCGTTCAAAAGTGATGTTACATGTGCACCCATTTATGTAGCCCGCTACCTCCGCCCGATTGATGGCGATTAACTTCGGGTACACACTACATAGCTTGGATTAAATGTATTCGGGTCACAACTGACAATTTATTGGGCAATTAAATTGTGTTTAGGTGATGTTGAACGTCAATTTATATTAACTACGTGTCACTTCAATTGAATTATTTATGGGTGGAAATTTCGTTTGAATTATTCAGAATTGAATATTAGGTCATTCATCGTAGATAATACACAAAAATGGCGTTAGGTCGCAAAACTAGCGCTGTGTTGATTTTTTGGAATGTTGTTAGGATAGATACCAATAGTGTAGAACCAAGTTTGCAGCTTCGAAAGACGTGTGCTAACTGCGGTGCTGGAAGAATTTCGAAATTTTCGGACTTCTTTAATTTTTGGACTTTTAAGTCTAAAAAGTCCATCCATGGAAAAAGTTATCTGACATATTTTTATAGTTTCAAAAAATTGAAACAATTAGAGCGTAGCCGTATCTCTGTAGATCCAAAAGAACCCGAGATACAGCACTTCAAACATTGGCAACGCTACCTATATATACCGGTGTATATATAGGTTCCGTTCAATATTTCAAGTCTGTATTTCCGAGTGTTCCTGTTTATCTTTAGAATCTATTATTTTTAAATCAGGGCCTGTTAACTCACATTATTTCTACGTTCCAATTAGACGCGCATTGCTATGTGCATAAAGGTGAGTTATGCTTATGTTTGCTCTTTTTTGACCATTATTACTGTTGCTGGGTAATCTTCTACGAAGACGGTCAGTTGCCAGATTTTATCGGAATTATTGGTCATTACATTCCCAGAAAAAATGTCCCCAATTTTGCCCGAAAATATATGCCAACCGGGAATCGTTTCAGAATACCTTTAATACATGTATTGTATCGATTAACAATAAAGAAATATATCAGTGGCATGGTTTCCCGGTCACGAAAGTACCCTTTTTGCCCATGGGTCTCGTAAGGCTAGGCAGTAGGATTATGGAATAAGGGAGCCTGCACCTGTGTTAGGCTTTGATAAAATTTCTGTGGGACTATCAACTTGTCTCCTTAATTAAGAAAAGATGGCTCCATTGAATTTGATTGTGGTGATGATTTTTATTTTGATGCGTTGTTTCTTCATGATTTTATTTTTTGGGTATATTTTTCTGTCCATAATTTAGAACCGTTTGAATACCCGTTATTGAATAACCGGTTGAATATTCGTCCTACTTAGTGAAATTCAAACCACTTTCTTTCTTTCTTAAACGTATTGATAAAAAAAAAAACATTGGCTGAATAAAACCCGAGGGCGAAATTTCTGCGAGTTAAGACTTTTCTTCCGTTTCCTTGGCCGGGTAACGAACTGTGTACGAATGTTATATTTATGGACTTTTTCGATCTCACTTTTTTCCGAGAACATTATTGCGTAAAGAGGAGACAGCAATACACAGCTATAATAAACAGTTTTATTGTTGTAGCTCAGGGTCATACGTAATCCTTACAAATTATATACGTCGGTCGTATTATTTTTTAATGGGCCCTTAGGCTTTGTAATTAGGCTTGACCTTGGCTTTGCTCGTATAACAAAATCGGTATTAAAGTAAAGAGCAGTCTATGACCTACCCTCGACCTTTTACCTATTTTGATTATTATGATTACATGTAGCTTATTATGTTTTTATTTTATTACTTTGCAGTATTTTTGGAGTAAAATGTACCACACAGTTATATCAACACAATTTTTGGACATAAATTTTGTTGTATTCGAGTACACCCTCTTCTTTCGTATTCTACATAACACAAGACATAAGTTGGATCGAGCGATATGTCACGGTAGCATCAATGTGTAACTAATGTGGTGACTGTTATGCATAGAGACCGGATTTCATGCAAATGCATGTTTGCAGAGGGGTTCGTGGCTAAACAATAACAGCCGCACGGTCGAAGGTTAAGCTACGCTTACCGCATTCGGTTCGTGGATGGGTGACCATCCATTACTTACGAGACCCCTCAGTGCGTTCAGCCATTGGTCCCTATATTCGTAGATCTTTGACAGTCGTTACGGGTAGTCAGACGCCCAAAAGTCTGACAACCAGTATTACCAAGGGGTATCGCGTTATCCAGTGCCTGGTTTGTGGAGGTCAGATATGCAGTGGCTTCTTGTAAAATACTGTTATTCAGCTGCAGTCGGTTAGACTGTAAGCTGACCCCAACAGCGGCAGCGTCGGGAAAAGAACGGTCAGATTGATTTCGCATGCTTGCATATTTTGGCATAATGGCTATTTTTAAGGTTATCGCATATTATTTTTCCTAAAATCTACTACATACACTTAATGTATACGATATCGGTGGAGGTCTGCCCCGCTTGGGCGGAGCACCGCCGTGTCATCGTAGAGGCGATCGGCAGCGGCGGCGGCCTCTCGCGCCCGGCCCTGGTGCAAGCCATGGTCCGGAGCGAGAGGGAGTGGGAGGCAGTCGCCTCCTTCTGCGAAGCAGTCATGCTAGCGAAGGAGGTGGCGGGACGGATGAGGGAGAGAGCCTCCCGTCCCAGCCGCCGCGGGAGACGCCCCGGGCGTCGGGAGTCGATTGAAGACTACCGGCCACCGTAGGCGCGGGCCTGCGGGCGGAGAGCAATGGGTAGCTCACCGCCCGATCAGGACCAGGCCCGTGCCGGACGGCGCGTAAGTGTTCCACGCGCGCCTCAAAGAGATGTCAGCATAATTTGAGGGGCCCTTTAGGGCCGAAGCCTGCCGGGTCAGCGGGATTGTCCGAAAGGGTTACCGCTACCCCGGAACATAAAGGGTGAAGGAAGGAACATGGGTGGGTTTTAGTCAGTAAGAGTCTGACACTCCCTTCCGCTCCACCCAGAGCGGGAGGGGTCATTTGATGATTTCCCATCCGGAAAAAAAAAAAAAATGTATACGATTTTGTTGCATATCTATGTATGATGCATATTTGCTTGCATATTTCCATCATCTCAAGATTATATCCGGTCTCTAGTAATAAAATATTTCATTAAGTAACAAAAACATGAATTATAAATAATTATAAGAACAGTTTCCAATGTAACATGCTGCGCCACCATGTGTTGCACATTACATACTTATGTAGTAAGAACATAATAACATTTGCGCAAAGTTAGCTTCCGCGAGACCTTACTCGCGCGGTTAAATTGTGGGCGATAAAATATATTGCATAATAAGTGCGCTCGAGAAACGTTGCTGTTGATGATCTTGCATATTTCAGCGGTTACAATATTTTTTTTTAATAACTCTCCATCGGCCAAGCGTATATAATATTCTGATCTATTCTACTATACTCTTCTCTACTTTACTTTATTCTATTTTATTCTACAGTACTCTATTCTACTCTACTTTACTCTATTCTATTCGATCTTTAGTCTCATTACATTAAGGTTGCTGTTGTGTTGCTGCCGTTGACAAGTCTGTCACAATCACAGTGATCTTTATTCTCGTCACTATAAGGGTGTAGTTGAGTTGCTGCTATCAGAGGTAATACATAACTGTGGCAGGACTGTACAATCTGTAATCTCGTCTTTCGTGTCTTCCTTTCCTACGGTGGTCATGTGAGTGCAGATTCCCTCTTTTATTCGCTTCGAGAGGTATTCTAAAGTCATGTTCCAAGACTTCACAATCTCGATGAGGGTTTTCTTGATCACATTTATTCTTTGTATCTCCTTTCAGAAATGGATCTAATGTCTTTTTGGCACGATATTTTGTTACTACAATATAATTTAAGTTTTCTTTACATGTCTTATTTAATAGGAGTCTGTATAACATGATCAGTCTTTAATGTTCCAATTGCTGGGATACAGGCGTCCTCTCTTTGAGAGGGCGTGGGCCATAATCCACCACGCGGGCCCAGTGCGCGTTGGTGGATGTCATGTCTTCGACTTTTTCTGGATTTTGTATAATCCATCGCAAATAACAAGCGTGACATTTAATTATTTGTCATCAAAGCTAATTCAAAAATAGCTTTTATGTTTCCATGACAGTGACAATAATTGTAGATAAAGCATTCAAGTACTAAGAATTGGTTGTTTACTCAAACAAAGGACAAATCATAGTCATTATATAGTGAGTCATAAACAATATACCTACGTAGAATAAACTTGATAAAAGATTCTACGTAGGTACTTGAATTATATTCTGAACCGAACGGCTTGTTAAGCTGATATCAGACGTTTTGCTCGTGAGGGTTCATTTTTGTTTCGTTCCTCATTCAAACGACACCGGAAACAATAGGAATTAGAAGATATGATAATATTTATTTGCTGAAACATGTGTACACATACCTACAAGAATAAAAACGTGCATGCAGGATAACATATAGAAAAAATACAGGTTCTGACATGTTTGCCACATACTATGGTGTGCAAATATATATAGTTGTGATTGTCAATAATTAATTTCCAGTCAATTTAAAGTGAATTTAGCAAACAAACATAAAGGAATGAACGTTCATTTGCTCTTTTAATTTATAGATCATCCGGTAGTGAAAGTTGCCGAGTGCCGAAATCCAGCATTGTTGGATCTATTCACTAATGAATTCTTTTTTCACTTTTGATTCACGTCCATCTTATGTTAAGTCGTATCAATTCGATTAAAAGATGCCGATTGAAATACAAAAATGAATAATAAGTGAAGCGTCTGATGTTGGCCTTAATGGATGTAGGTGTGAAACCCACGCAATTTTCCTTCAGAAACACCTTTATAAAGAGCTTATTACACCATCCTAAATATCGGACCCGACATTTAGGATCCGATTTAGCACAAGAAATTCAGTCGCCGGAGCTCCTGATTACACGTTCACTGATTTAGGACACTGAATCAGTCGGTAAGGACGAGCGACGAGTGCCGGACGTGTCGAGTTAAAAAGAAGTGTGTCGAAATGGCCCCAATATTAACAAAAAACCAAAAAATTGGTAATATCGTAGCTCTAGCGGTTGGCTCCATAGAAATTAAAAAGATCGAGATGGGTGAAAAATTATCTATTATTTCAGGCTTGCTAGCTTTTGACGCAATAATAAATAATTTAGGCAATATATTTTGAATCATCTCCTTTTCTGTAGTCATTTTGTTTTGCGTAGTTAATAACTATGCATACAATCAACGAAAAACATGCCCTCGCGACGACAGGCGAGCGGCGACTGAGCGTCCTAAATGTGATTACACCCTTCCGATTTAGGATCCGATATAGATTTAGGACGTCGGAAACCATTCTTGTCCTAAATCCGATCCTAAATCGGATCCTTCCTTCCTAAATGCGATTTAACTATCCTGAATTTAGGAACGACTAAATATCGGGTCTGATATTTAGGATGGTATAATAAGCTCTTTAGTCTACGTTGAAAATAAACCACAGATAACATATAATATAATTTCTGGGAACTACAACGAGTTGTGTTTTTAAACGAAACTCGAAAGGTTAGCCAGACGGCCCGTGGGCGCAGAAAAACGTTACAAAGGGATTTTATATCAAACAGATTGGTCGCTGCATTCCCCTTTGCGCGAATTAAATAATTTAGAGATTTCGTGTGTACCTACTTTATTTTTCAATAATAAATAAACATTGATCTTTGAAGAGCAGTGGTGACCAAGTGGTAACGGCTCCGACTTACGAATTGTAGATCGTGCTCGTGGGCTCAAACCCACAATTCAAGCGATTCGGCGCTTTACTTTGTGTAAATAATTTCACCACCACTGCCCTCAAAACGGTGAAGGAAAACATCGTGAGGAAACCGGCATGTCCTAGAACCAAAAGTTCGAACCAAAACATCTAACAACCCGCACTGGGCCCGCGTGGTAGATTAAAGCCCACTCCCTCTCGAATAGAGGAGGACACCCAGCAGCGGGAACATGTTAGGCTGGTTATGTGATCTTTGAAAACTCACTAATGCATCGTAGACTTGGTCAAAGACAAACGGATAAGACAGTAGACTGAGAAATCCAGGGTTTGGACGACAGATAAACTAATAACTAGCTTTCTATAAGACCAGGAGTAGTGAAATTTATTTGCGACATAATATAGATATTTACATTATATAAGCTAACATTTAAAATAATGATATGTACATGAGAAAAAATAACTTAAATAATCATAGGGCATCAAAAAATTCGTCCGCATCGCTGTCAAACAGGAATAGTGCCCAAAAGGCTGGCAGCATTGCCACGTCGTATGGCGATGCTAATTCTTTGGCCAAGAAACAGGCCAGCCCTCTGGTCACGTGAAGAGTCTTGACAACTAAAAAAAAAACTAAAACTAGCTTTCTTGTTTTAGTCAGCATAAAATTATTTGCGTAGGTAATACTAGTTATAAAAATAATAAATCGTTTATTAACCAAACAGTTTGATTACATTTCCTTATAACTAAAGTCCAAATAAACTACTCTTAAAATTATTGTTACAAGGGAAGCATAATTTTACATTTTAACTTGTGGACCCCACACTAGGTCGAGCCTGTCCCGTGGAGTCCTTGACAGTTTTTAACAACTTGAAATATCAGAGTCGATACTGTATTGTAAAATTTATTACAAATAAAATTGTTTAAAAAAAATTAACGTAAACCAAAATCAAAAATATAGACTTGAAAAATAAAACAAATATTTATGTACAGTCAATGGTAACAAAACCAGTATAAGCTGACCTCTCAGACTATTAAAACTTCGCTAAGCTAGCTCGAAGTCAAATTGTTACCTGATGTGCGGCCTACAATACTATTGATAATACTTCGGAATCAATCCACGAATAATTGCCTTCTAATTACCATTCAGGTACACAATCAACCGCTTGTCCGTTGAGTACAGTTGCACATTAATTTGAGCAGTAATTATTGACTATTGACCTGGACCAAAGTACTTATTGAATGCAATATTAATTTTCGATAAACGCACCCTGCGTTTATCGAAAATTAATATTGTTCACATTGAGCTCCTCAAAATTGAGCTGCCAGTTACTGACAAATGCGTGCACTGACCGGACACGTCCACTCAATCTGTATAATTATTTCCTCAAAATACCATTTCAGACACCAATCTACATGGTCTTCACATGACCAAGATTATGTCTGGATTTTAAAAGAGACTGTGAACTGTGTTTGTTTCGTTGTTTTTTCTTCTCAGAGTAGTCAGATGGGAATCGCCAGCCTCATGTAGTTTAAAAATATATGATTGACGTGTAAAAGTGTTTGTACAATCCTACTTACAGAAAAAAAACATTTACTGTTTTGTTTATTAACAACAATTTATAAAATGACCATTACCATTATTATGATTCGTCTTTTGTTAAAAAAAATTTGACTTTTCGGCAAGATTGTGTTAAGCACTTAGCTAGGAACAATGCTGTCATATTGAAAGAGAAAATGCAATCTTTCGTATAGACTATCAAAATATACTGTCCCAGGAATCAATTTACGTCGAAAATAATATAACAAATGACCATTGGCATAATGAAGATTCGTCTTTTTTTAAAAACAAATTGACCTTTCTGCAAGATCGTGTAAAAGCACCTAGGTAGTAACAATGTTGGGTTATATCGAAAGAGAAAATGCAAAGTCTCGTATAGACTATCAAAATATATTGTCCCAGGAATCTTTACCTTACGTGGAAATACTATAAAAATAGTCTAGATTTTTTACCCAAACTTCGTAAGATTACAAAGTAGTAATATAGCTACATAGTATCGCTTTCTTCCCAACATTTATACGAACACAATCCAACACATCTGGCGAACGTAATCTTGTTATGAAGAAAAACTTTCTTAATAAGAGCGCTGTTTGGTTTGCTATTTCCCTTCATAGTCTTAAGAGGAAACGATGAAATAATTACTTATGTTGCTGTCTGTTGCGTTCTAATTGATTTTATTTCTGTGAGCACCGTGTTGGGGAAATAATTGAGTGCAGTAATAGTTTTCTCTCGAGAGATCATTTATTGGGATTGTAGGCGCAGAGAAGAAACATAGTCGTTCGGTTTTTAGTTCTGATTTGGAATTAACAAGTTGGTGTTGTTTATATGTATTTATTGGAAATCTGATTAATAGGTGTGTTTATTGTTTCGAATTATTTTGGACTGATATTGTTAAAGTTTAGTGTTGTTTAGTGTTTCTGTGATACGCAGAATCAATCAACTGCTTAGAAACTTATTACACAAGAATATTAAGTTCAGTCTATAAATAAACTTAAACACTGAATTTGAGACAGGATTTCGAAATTGGAGATATATATATATATAAAAAAAAAAAATGTCTGTAGTTATCAACTCGGCATTTCTCAAACTATCCTTTGCCTCTCCTTAACGTCTAAACACACGAGAATCTACCGTTGGCATCCCTTCTGAAACGCCATCTTTAATATCGTTGTAGAGTGGTGAAAAATAACACATGTTTAATTTTCGTAAATGTATTTATTTCAGTGTCGATTACGTAAACAGTTGACTTCAATTAAGTAAATATTTTCAACATTATCGATTATACGATAAGATAAATAATTATTGAGAAAGATAAAAAAAAAACAATAAGTATGCAGATCTCAATATTACAACTTTCCAAGAATTTGTTGTAGTTAAAAACCATCACAGTGCCGTTATCGAGGTAGCAGGAATTGCTACGTGGTTATGCACCTTAGGATGAGTTGAGTCACGCAGATCAGGATTAATTTAAGTACCATAATCATTTGCAGGGCAGGTCACAGCCGAGGTAGCAGTTGGCGCGAATATGTACAATGTTACATGAAAGTTCGTCCAATGACTTGCTATAAGAGTGTATGGTAAACCCTGGCTTCCAGGAACTATCGCTGCATGTGGGGTTGGACTCCCCAGTGTGGATTATGCGGCGGTGGTGGTGGATGGTGCGGCGGTGGCGGGTGGTACGGCGGTGGTGGCGGTGGATGGTGCGGGTGATGGTGCTGGGGCGGTTGGTGATGCGGATAGTGATGCGGCGGCGGAGGCGGTGGCGGCGGGTAGTATTGGTGGATCTCTCGACAACGGTGATAGCAGGTCGGCGTACAGAACGTCCCGCATTGCGGTCCGCAGGGACGCGCGTGTGGCGGCGGCATAGCTGGAAGACAACAGGTCGTTAATTTAAAAAAAATCCTGTATTTTTAGTTGGTAGAGGTACAGACTCATACTCAAAATATTTTTCAAATAAACTTATTACAGGCACTTTTTAATTGTCAAGGGGTCGGTCAGTCAGAAAGATGAAGGTAGTTGCCCATTCCAAAGCGTAGTAGGTTTCTAAGGAGAACGGGCAAGAAATTCAACGGACTCTTTTTTATATCAAAAACAGTTTTTGCTAAAATTTCAAATACCGTAAAGTTAAATGCGGATTATGCAACGATAACTACTGATAAGAATGCTGATAACGAGCTTTATATGACGCCATGTCATCAAATTATTGGCTTACACAATAATTTGATGACACACACGTATGTTGTGTTAGTAGGTAAGCAAATAATCCATGACAGGAAAACTGCACCCTAATTTCGTAACACACTATCAATCACAATCTGAATCATTTTGAAGGATATTGCTAATACATTGCTTCATATGTTCCAAAAATTTGTCGGCTTCACAACGTAAATAACGCAATGAATGCTGTTGAACTGTTAAAATGAAAGCCATTGCTACTGATAGTGTTTTACGCAATTTGGGTACTTTTAAAAATGGGGAACATAAACATGACTTTGAAAAGAAATCCAATTTTTGTCGTTTCTTTAAAAAGTTGAGGGTACTTTTAAGGTATTGCAGCAGATTGGGCAAAATTGATCTATGAACCAAACACTGAGTTGTCTCAAAACTGTCAATGCCGATTTGAAAACGTCATAAAAATATTTGCAGTTTCAAAACATTATCAAGATAAATTATTGCTTCATAGACCACTTTCCATAGAACTTTGCCCAGTATCCTTGAAATTAAGAGTAAAAACAACGAAAAACTTTCCTTACCTTATACTGTTACTTCCTTTTATTCACAAAGAAAACAATAATTTTCCTAAATAACTTGTTTACTGCTGGTGAAATCAACAGTGAATGATAAGGGTCCTATCGTTGTACCTATTTATCGAATTTTTCGTAAGTCCTTATCAGACGGGCTGATAAAGTGATATCGACAACGTGACGCTGATGACTAATACACTCAGTTTATAAGCAATAGGGACTATTTTCAAATGAAAATGGAACTTGGTGAATACGGGTCTTATTTTTAGGGACCCACATTATTTCTTGTTTATCTGCACCTGGCGTGAGTCATCTCTTATTTCAAAGAGTTTTAGATTTACGTAGCCCTATAATTAATATGATTTGACTACGGCGAAAATGGCTTACCTACCTTAACAATAGTCCTCCAGACCGTATTTCGACCAAGGCGGTCAATCTCAATGGAGACTAGCCTTCGGCGCGGGAGATATTATAGTGCACAAGTATCTGCGCAGACTCAGGTGCACTCACTTTTCCTTCCCTCTCATAGTCCGATGTGACGGAAATCCGACACGACGAGAGAGGTCAGGCGCAGGACCAACGGCAGGTGCTTCCCGAGGCATACTCCCGTGCCTCGGAAAGCACGATAAGTCGTTGGTCCCAATTGTCATTCGTGGATCTTTGACAGTCGTTACGAGTCATCAGAAGCCCGAAAGTCTGACAACCAGACTTACCAAGGGGTATCGTATTACCCAGTAACTGAGTTGTGGAGGTCAGATAGGCTGTTGCTCTATGTAAAATACTGGTATGCCGCATCCGGTTAGACTGGAAGCCGACCCCGACATAGTTGGGAAAAGGATTGTACAAACACTTTTACACGCCAATGTTAGGTAAACGTACACCAATTAACAGGTCATCACAATAATCGTTTGATTGACAGCATGATTGGTGTGCGGTATAGATTTATCGACGTATCTACTCTATACCGAACCAAGCTAGTCGCAAACAATATAGTCAATCTACCAGATTATGAGGCTTTTGTCTGTAATAATCCTTCTGTCCAATCAGCGACGACGCCTATTGACAGGGACCTATTGTGTCATCGTGTACTACAGCACGTTTTCGATGTATTCAAGTCTATTGTGAATGCAATAGGTACGTGTCTATGCACACGGTTCGTGTTTTGACTTAGGAAACCTAAATAATCTTAGAACACATACGTGTGACGTTTCCAAACAACGATTTTAGTGAATTTGCTGTAATTAAACCTGCACTGGGCCCGCGTGGTGGACTAATGCCCATTCCATCTCACAGAGTGGAGACCTGTGTCTCAGCTGATTATGCTACCATATACTAAGTGAATTTGTGGAACAATCTAAGTACTGAGCTCAAAAATGTACACAAAAAAAAAGAAAAAAATTGGAACAAAATAATTTGGGTGAAAATGAATCTGAAAAACTTTATTTCTCTCCACACTCCAATAATTTAATGGTCTATGAAAGCCATAGAAAAAGTCGATAACTTTTAATCCATTTTTGATAAATGCCTTTATCTTGATTTATTATTAATTAATCTACAGATTACACTATTTGTAATTGAACCACAGCTGAGGAAGTAAATATGAATTATAATAAAAATAAGTCGGGGTTTCTTGATTGATTAGATTAGGCAGTTTATTCTTACCTACAGTACCTACTTACATTATGAATTGGCTAAGGAACGCTTGCTTCACAAATTGTACATTACGCTACGTGTGACTTAACTAGTCCATTATTGCACGGCGTGCTAAACGCACTGCATTCATAGAATACTTAAGTCACACGTATCGTATACTATTTTATAACTCGTGTGACCTAAACCTGCATTTAAGTCACGCTTAAGCAAACATGGACTATTTAAGTCACAGAAAAATGTGACTTAAGTACGGGCTTAAGTCACACAGTGCTATAATCTTATTTAAAACTAGCTGTGCCCGCGACTTCGTTCGCGTGGATGACGAAACTTATCAATGTGTTTTTTGTGTAAAGAGCTATTTGTGTAGAACGTTATCTATCGAGCATACCGGTATTAATACTTTTGTCCCGGCGCGGGCCCTTTGTGGCTAATTACAATAGAAAACCAATTGTGTCTCATTAGCGGTAATTAAGAGGGTATATGATATCTTTGCTCGCGGCATCGCTCGCGTTCTGTAAGTTTTTTGTAGTAGATTTCTACTTTGGTACCTGTTTAGCAGGATAACCGATAGCGAAGCTGACGTTTATTGCGACGAATGCTCACAAAGATAATGATAACGATCTATACGGTCTACGCCTTATAAAAGTAAACCTAAGTACCTACCTAATTAAAAAAAAAAAAAAACTCAATAACAGAAAATATAATACCTACCTACCTAAATAAACCTATATCTGATGATAACTAATCTAAACTCAATAAATAAGCAAAATCCCTAAAAACTAATATTTATATGAATGACTAATCCTACCTAACAGTATTATAATTTGATAGTGAGAGTGTACGTAGTGACCTACGGTCACTACGTACACTATCAAATATACTACCTATACTTTAAAATTAAAATCTATACCTACGACTTATAAGAATAAACCTAAATAACTCTACCTTAAACTGAACTTAGTAAAAACTAAAAGGAATAAAAAGGTCGCACTGAAATGCACGGTTTAGAATTGCAAGTAGCAGTTAAAACATACAATTTATAGAATGCTAATAAGAACGAACGCTCGCCACTCGACACGTCCGTTCAAATCAAAGTTCAAAAAATGTATGATGCGCTTGCTCAGACTCCGTCCTTATATACGGTAGCGATCCAGGGCGCCCGCGCGCCACGCGTGTGCTGCGAACGGTGTAAGCCAAATTCAACCCTCAGCACTACATTTACAGCATAACTTAGGGGCGCTGCACACGGCTAAGATACTATATTATTTTATCTTAAGATACAATATCGCACGCCATACAAATTCATCTTAAGATACGAAAATATGAAATATTATTTATTATCTTCGTCGTGTGTGATAGTCCATTCAATAGTATGGCGAGCGATATTGTATCTTAAGATAAAATATTATAGTATCTTAGCCGTGTGCAGCGCCCCTTAGTGAACTCCACTGCGGGTGACGTAACCTACGACAAACTTATTATTTGCGGTTGGTATTGTAATCGGGTCTGGGGATCGAACCGCAAAATTAAGTTTGTTTTTTATTGTATATACTTTTTCGGGATAAAAAGTACCTTGTGTGGTGCCTAGGATATTAAAGAATAATTATACCAAGTTTCATCGTAATCGAACCGGCAGTTTTTGCGTGATGCCTGAACAAATAGACAGACAGACAGACAGATAAAAAAATTTTTAATCACATTTTTGGGTTCGATGTCGGTCTAGTAGCACCCCCTGCCATTTATTTTTTTGATATTTTCAATGTACAGAATTTTCACTTCTACAGATTTATTAAAAGTATAGATATCATTCTGTCTCCGCCACCTTCAAACGACTCACAGAAATGGAACGATGCGATGCTTTAAATTAGTTTAGCTCTAAACGTAGGTATTTAGTGATTTGTGATGTAAGGGGGGCTTAATCCCGGCGATAAGTCCCCTCTTTGAGGAGTGGCTGGAGAGGCGTCACGGCGCCCTCACCTTCCGCCTGACGCAGGTCCTCACCGGACACGGTTGTTTCGGGAGGTTCCTGTTCAGGATAAGGCGGGAGGAATCGCCAGGTTGTCACCACTGTGTGGATCACCCGGAGGACACGGTGGAGCATACGGTGGAGGTCTGCCCGGCTTGGGCAGAGCACCGCCACGTCCTCGTGGCGGCGATCGGCGGCGGCGATCTCTCGCGTCTGGCCCTGATCTAGGCCGTGGTACGGAGCGAGAGTGCATGGGAAGCCGTCACCTCCTTCTGCGAAGCAGTAATGCTCGTAAAGGAGGAGGCGGAGCGCGTGAGGGAGAGGCAATCTCTGCGCCGTCGCGAGGACGACGTGAGTCACCAGCCGACTCCCGGCCACCGTAGGCGCGGGCTTGCGGGCGGCGAGACATGGGCAGCTTGCCGCCCGGCAAGGACCAGGCCCGGGTCGACGGCGCGTTGTGTTCCACGCGCGCCTCAAAGAGATGTCAGCACGAACTGACAGGGTCCGCTAGGGCCGATGCCTGCCAGGGCCGCGGGTTGTTCGAAAGAGATACCGTGGCCCCTGGCATAGACAACTGAAGGAACACGGGTGGGTTTTAGTCAGTAAAAGTCTGACACCCCCTCCCGTTCCGCCCAGAGCGGGAGATGACATACGATGATTTCCCACCCAAAAAAAGGGGGGCTTAATCTTCATGCTCATTCTTCTTCTGTGTATGAACTTAACCCGTCTTGTATTAGCAAGCGCGACAGCTGAGCGTGGGGTCCTGGGTTCTATTAACGGGTTGGGCAAAACTGTTTATATTGGGTTTTTACGTGTCTCGGAAAGCACGTTAAGTCGTTGGTCCTGCGCCTGATCTTGCTCTGGTCGTAGAGGATTGCCGTCCCATCGGGAAATGAGAGTGAGGGAAGAGAGAGTGTCAGCGGGATTGTCCAAAAGGGTTACCGCTACCCCGGAACATAAAGGGCAAAGGAAGGGACATGGGTGGGTTTTAGTCAGTAAGAGTCTGACACTCCCTTCCGCTCCACCCAGAGCGGGACGGGTTATTTGATGAAGAGAGAGTGCACCTGTGTCTGCGTTCACCTGTGCACTATAATATCTCCTGCGCCGAAGGCTGGTCTCCGCTGGGATTGGTCGCCATGGTCGAAATACGGCTTGGAGGATTATATGAAAAGAGCATGAAATTAAATAAAATAGTCCTAATTGGACCACACCGGCTCATTATAAGGAAATGATGAAACCACAAATATAAATTGTGATCGAGTGTTTTCATAAAAGTCGTTATCGGTTACGCGGATGTCGATGAAACGCCATAGAACAGCAATATACGGTGATAACACTGCGCAGGTACTTATTAAGGGTATATGAAAGAGTATACAAGTATTAATTAATCATTGAAAAGCTGATACAGTACCGACAAGTTGTCTTAACATTATTTGAAAGTACGTTTGTGAAAAGTGAGTTTTTGTTATATTCTTTTGTACTGTCTTTTTTAGGTTGTGTTCAGCCTAAGTATTTTTTTTCAAAACCAGGTAATACCTACTGGTGAGCCATTCGTGCCTACAATGGGTAACTCACGTAAGTCCTTCAAAAGTGTGTCTTTGTTTAAGTACATAGAATTGTGCGTCGGAGCATTATACTTCTTTGTCACTTCTTTCCGTGGGTCAATAAAGGACGATAAGGTATGGAGAAGTGGGGTAGCAACACCAGCAGCATAATCTAGCGCACATTAATAACTCCTAAACATAATGTTTCAAGACAAAATTTTAATAACACAAAAACGACCAAATAGGTCAAATGATCGTCATTTCTCAGAAGCACAGACTGAGTGGTATGCGAAGGAAATTTTACTGAAATTGAAACTAATTTAATTCAGATTTCGTCGAAAATTCCCTGAAAACCAATGTGGAATTTATTTAAATTATTCTTCTCGTCTCACTATAATTTTGCTAACGTATTATGATATTTTGCACCTGGTACCTCCCTAGATGCTCATACTTTTTATTTTATTTCCAGACAACATGCCGCCACCGCACCACCATGGGCCACCGCACCACCATGGACCACCGCACCACGGTCCACCCCACCATGGACCACCCCACCATGGACCACCCCACCATGGACCACCCCACCATGGACCACCCCACCATGGACCACCCCATCATGGACCACCCCATCATGGACCACCCCATCATGATCCGCACTTTCATGGACCCCCGCATTGTGGACCCCATTGTGACCCACATCATCACGGACCACCCCCACCCACTTGGAGATAGAAGGTTCTAACTCATGGCTCGTCCTAAATTAATTAAAATATTCTATATCAAATAAAACTAGGGGCCTTATTATGAAAATTTTCTTTTTAATTACGTAAGTTAATCGCTAACTTCGCAGTGAATTAAGACCCCAGGAATAAAGATAAAAATGTTAATGTTGTTTTTAAATTAACCTGGGAACTGTTGCCGTGGGTAATTTAATTAAATGCTAGTAAAGATTCAATATTATTTATTAGGAGCCGCCCAGGTGATGATGCTAAAAGATTTTATTGTATAACTCTCTATTTTAATTCTTTGTACTTTAAATAATCAAATTGAATTATCCGTTTTAGGTTTTTATTAATTAGGCTTTTTTAAGCGACATAACAATAAATAAATTTGGAACATATAATACATACAATTTCTTATTTAACCTTATCTACATGTGTTATCGACGTGCGTTTGTAAATAACTTAGAATTAAGTGGTCACTCCATAACTTTTCCGTTAATGCACTGTATAATAGGTATAATCAGTAGTTACGCACGAATGTCAAAAACGAAAGCCAATCAACTATTTGCGTTCACTGGAAACTAGTCTTGTATCAAAATATTTTTAGTAGGTATACATTTTGACAACTTAACCACAGACACACACATAATTATGTAGGTACCTTACTTTAATAATTTTTTTTTTTAATATACTTTAGTTTACTGTGACTTAACTATCAGTGGGGCTTGTGGCTAAGTAAGAACAGCCGCACGTGTCGATCGATCAAGTTAAGCTACGCTTGCCGCGGTTGGTCCGTGGATGGGTGACCATCTATACATACCAATAATTTTTTGACTCTAGGATATACCGGCTTCCTCACGATGTTTTCCTTCACCGTTTTGAGAGCAGTGGTGATGACATAATTTACACAAAAGCGCCTGTCAGGGTTCGAACCTACGACCTACAACTCGTAAGCCCCGGCCGTTTCCACTGTGCCACCACTGCTAAGTGCGACTTATGTAAAACGACGGATGAAATGGGGGTGTACAAAGCACCTATGCCCACCGGCGTTATATTATGTTTATATTTAAAAGTAGACAAACTCTAAGTAATCAAAATCTAAATATAATATTTCACATAAACCTACATGGAAAGAAAGAAAGAAAGAAAGAAATAAAATGTATTTATTTGGCACAAACTAAAAGACACACAATACACCATACAGCAGATACATACATCAGATAAAACACACAATAAAAGATTAAATAAAAAGTGTGAAGTCCGATGTAAGAATTTAGCAGGAAAAGTGTGTCTCACGGCTGCGTCAAAAAGGCCCAGTTCAGCAAAAAATGAAATATGGCATGGGCGCTTATGAAACGTCAGAAGCTAGGTGCACCTAAGAGCCGGCAAGAAACTCCACGGATAGTTTTTTTAAAAATAATTGGATTTTACAATGTTCTCAAATTACAGTAGTTATGGGAGGACATCGTAGGTTTGTCAACAAGTATGTACCAAGTACTTAGTAAATAAAAAATGGTCTGCAGATCTGTCTACCAGGCGTACAAAATCCTTACATTTTCAAAATCAAATTTATAAAAGAATCTATCAAAAAGATAAATAAAATATAAAAACCTAATCAATGAAAAACAATTAAAATTCTAGCAGTATTGTGGTAAATCCGCCACTAGAATAAGCGTACTTATGAGTCCATTCAAGCACGTTTCAAGTATCTTCGAGAATGTAAGTAAAGTACGGAAAGTGGGGCTGATAATATTGAGTGCTCGGGTATGGGCAAGGCCCTTTGTACACGGCACGGTTTTTTTACGGTACGGCGTATAAACCGCGGCGTATAAACCACGCCGTAGAAAAAACGTGGTCGTCAGTGTTGTATAAACAACACTGACGACCGAGCCTACATACGGCATTTAAACCCATCCGTAGAAGAAACGTGTCCGTCAACAACCTTCCATAGTGATCCGCACAACACTGACGACCGTGCCTACACACGGAAAATGAACCGTAGTTTTTCACAGCAAGAAAACGTGTGTGTAGAAAGGGCCTAATACTCGTACCAGGAAAACAAAGCATTTCATAAGATAAGAAAGGCTAGACACTTCTGACTGGTTGACGCATTAGGGTAACGTGTGCTTTTAATGCGATGTTAATATCTTACATCATGCTTGAGTTACTCATGTAGGTACTCTAATTAATATAGCCTTCAACAGTGGCAATACTTAATTTACCGACCAGTTACCCCGTCAGGCTGCCACCATGCTTGCATACACCATGTATCATCTGCCTAGCCTGTTCCCAACTATTTTGGGCTCGTACCCGTATTTTACATGGAGCGATTGCCTATCTGACCCCCACGATCCAGGTAATGGTTGCCAATAATGGTTGTCAGGCTTTCGGATTCTGACGACTCGTAACGACTGTGACAAAGATCTACGTATGATAGCCAACGGCTTAACGTGCTTACCACCATGCTGTCAGGCTAATATTTTCCCGCAGCGAAGAAGACCTTTCTGGTGTGAATTCATCAAATGACCGCTCCCGCTCTGAGTGGAGCGGAAGGGAGTGTCAGACTCTTACTGACTAAAACCCACCCATGTTCCTTCCTTCGCCCTTTATGTTCCGGGGTAGCGGTAACCCTTTCGGACAATCCCGCTGACCCGGCAGGCTTCGGCCCTAAGGGGCCCCTCGAATTGTGCTGACAACCCTTTGAGGCGCGCGTGGAACACTTACGCGCCGTCCGGCACGGGCCTGGTCCTGATTGGGCGGTGAGCTACCCATTGCTCTCCGCCCGCAGGCCCGCGCCTACGGTGGCCGGTATTCGTCACGCGACTCCCGACGCCCGGGGCGTCTCCCGCGGCGGCTGGGACGGGAGGCTCTCTCCCTCATCCGTCCCGCCACCTCCTTCGCTAGCATGACTGCTTCGCAGAAGGAGGCGACTGCCTCCCACTCCCTCTCGCTCCGGACCATGGCTTGCACCAGGGCCGGGCGCGAGAGGCCGCCGCCGCTGCCGATCGCCTCTACGAGGACACGGCGGTGCTCCGCCCAAGCGGGGCAGACCTCCACCGTGTGCTCCACCGTGTCCTCTGGGCGATCCTAGCAATGGTGACACCCGGGCGTTTCCTCCCGCCTAATGATGTGCAGGAACCTCCCGAAACTTCCGTGTCCGGTGAGGACCTGCGTCAGGCGGTAGGTGAGGGCGCCGTGGCGCCTCTCTAGCCACTCCTCAGTTGTGCATTCATTGTGCCCCGTTTACTGCCAATAAAACACTAACTTTCTTTTGAAATGAATAATGATTAGTATCTATTTTTGCGTCATCATCATCAGCCTGCAGCAGTCCACTGCTGGACATAGGCCTCTCCTATTGCACACCATTCAACTCGATTTTCAGCAACTCTCATCCAGCTGTTACCAGCCATCCTGCGAAGATCGTCGCTCCACCTAGCCTGAGGGCATCCCACCTCACGTACCCACCTCGACCCAAATGTATGGGACGGTTGATTATTTTTTGCGATTACGTGTTGGTCCCATGGAGAAAGTTGTCCGGTATGACACCCTTAGATTTGACCACAACTTTCTGCTATACACTAAGCTTCAAGGCTTATAAAATTTCTTCATGTATTAAAAGGTCTTCATATTCGCAGTACGCACGGCTACAAATCAAGCTATACATAACCAGTATAAGCTGAATTCTGCTTGTACGAAAAACCTATACAATGCGAAGTCAGCTAAAACTGGAAATGTATGGCTTGATGTGGTGCCGTGTGTACCTAGGCATATGAACCGCTTCAGTGATGGGCATAATATTGGTACTTCACGGTGAATTAAGTGAACCTGGTTAATTTTAATATGCGGTAATCTATTAATAATAACTCAGTTCTCATTTCCGTTAACATAATATATTATGAATCCCACATTTATTACGTGGACTGGAATATTAAAATATGTGGTGTTTTATTAAACCTGTTCCATTTATGCCTATAAGTAAACCGCTTTATTCAGCTTTATTGAAAATACAAACATATTGTATCAGTAATCCACACAATTTATTTTCGAAAATGTAGGTATTTATACATTCAAATGATTTAATGGTATAATGATATGCAGGGTGAAATTAAATTAGCTAGCGAAACTTCGCAGACGTGATGTCTATCGATAACTAAACATGACAAAACATTGACACCTATCACGTAAGTGAAGTTTACACAAAAAAAACTTGTAAATTCGTACCTACCTTTTGTTTTTATTTATTTATAAATACAGTCTATATACAGGTTCATGTTTGTTTTCCTACTACAAGTAAATACAATACCTGCGGTCGTTGACCCCGAGAAATCTCTAAACATCTTTGTTTGTTTTATCATGTTTAGATACCAATACTCATGGACACGAGGACTAAACTAATATTCATCTTTTGTCCTTTTCTTAATGAAATAGAAAGAAGAAGATGCACTGAACTTAAATTTAGTTTAGTTTGTGAACAAGGGAATCGGCGCCACTGGTTCAAAACATTTAGTCGGTGAATTAAAAAAAAATACCTACAACATCTAACCTTTTTTTTCTTTAAAGATTTTTGATCTGTGTTAATTTGTCACTCAGGAACGTTTTAATTTTTTTTATTGGAGAATGGGCCTCGATCACCCCTAATGGAAAGCGATATATGAGTTCTGTGATAGGACGAGCGTGCCCAGAAGATCGCTGTTCACTCTTGAAGGCAGAAGGGTTAATGTAGAAGGGAACACTTTCTAAACATTTAGGAACGATTTTTCGTCGTTTCAATTACAACCATGTAATTAGCATGTATCTACTTAGTGCTATAAGTAGTTTACAACGTAGTAATTTTATACTCTGTGACAATTTTTTGACTATGGTATCCCCTTACTTGAAATAAGGCGAAAGGATCAACCTAATACCTCCAAAGCTGGGTTTTATAGGTAGCAGCATCAGAAAGTAAATTATTGACACCATAGATAATGCGATCATCGGCCAAATGTAGTTAACGGTAACTTTGCTTGAACAACTAGATAAGTATCGAACACATTATTCATGAGCTCTTAGGCCAAACAAAAATGCTTGGTTGACTGGTAGAGAATGCCTAAGGCATTAAGTCCGCCTTTGTACCTTTTTTTGTGCAAAAAGATTAAATAAATAAATAAATAAATAAATAAACTAACCTTACTAATATTTTCTAATTTTTAACGCTTGCACAATTTGATTTAAGAAAGTTTAGGTAAACCCCATTCTCGCCAGATGTGGGACTACACACAAATTAATTAATTAAAGAAAAAAAGAACTTATAGCACCCCTCTGTTTCCATCGGGGTTAAATAAATAAGAGAGGTAAACAGGAAAACAAAAAAACCGATTTAAATAACGTTCTAGACAAGGAGACCGCAAACATTTCATTGAACTAACTAATGGCAAACTAGCAAGGCTCATTGGAAGCGATAGGCCACCAAATAATAATTTCAATTCGTCAGTGAAACGGCAATCCGTTAAAAGTTGTTTGGAGTTTTTCATAGCCCGTTTGTTTTGAAATTCCCTCAAAGCAGAAAATGCTATTTACTTATTGCGCCTCGTTTACTTACAAGGTATTTAGGTTCATGTCGTCTGTTCCCAGTTTTGTATTTGCAAAATGGAGTTTTCCTGTTGGGATATAGAAGGGGCGGAATTCCCAATCGATTTTCAAAAAGGATGTTTTGTTATAGCTATTTCGTTTTTGTTTACAGTTTGTTCTTTTTGGGGTTCTCCGTTTGTTTCATTTGTTCTTGTTTTGTGGTTTCTAACAACTGAGTTATACTTTGTCTTTTAACTAAAGTGGTGAATGTTATGATTCGGGTTTGTACAAACAAAAAAATATGATTTACAGTATTGCCTAAAGTGGAAGGGCTTAGTAATAACAGCCGCGCGGGTCGATCGATCAGATTAAGCTATGCTTGCCGCGGTGGTCCGTGGATGGGTGACCATCTTACATATTAAAACGCCTCGGTGCCTCGGAAAGCACGTTAAGCCGTTGGTCCTGGCTGTCAATCGTTTATCTTTGGCAGTCGTTACGGGTCGTCAGAAGTCCGAAAATCTGACAACCAGTCTTAGCAAGGGGTATCGTATTACCCAGTAACTGGGTTGTGAAGGTCAGTAAGGCAGTCGCATCATGTAAAATACTAGGTATTCAGTTGCATCCGGTTATGTAGACTGAAGCCGACCCCAACATATTTGGGAAAAGGGTAGGCAAATGAGTATTGCATAAAGTGAGGAGTGACTGATATGGAAAAACCTGAATTAGGTATAATTCCGTATAATGTTTGCATTGGCTATCGCTTGTTAAAGATAAAGACATGAATTTCCCGCGCGATGGTGTAGATAAGGGTGCTCCAGCTCAGTATATATTCATCGATCGATTTCATTAGTAACCTACAATAGTATAAGCTTCACGCAGGAATATTATTATACTCTGTCAATCAATCAATCAGTTTATTTGTGAAACACATGTGTTTACATAAGTAGGAAAAACTTTAGTTCCAATCCAATACACAAGTGAGTAATTTTATGATTTTAGAGCTATACAGTAGGCTGGCAGGGACATCGACGCGAAACCTGTCACCATGGGTTAAGTACATGCATCACACCATCGCGCGGGATATCATGTCTTTATCTTTAACAAGCCATAGCCAATTCAAACATTATACGGAATTATACTCGTGCTTCGTTCTCGAGATTAGTAACCTGAAATAACAAACCTATTACTTATTTACACATGTAGTATCACCTAGGAATTCACCACATAGTCCACTTACACAAAAAAAAAAAAAAAAAAAGCCCTCTTATCTCTCAAAATACAGTGCTATGTGGTGAATTCCTGGGTGATACTACATGTGTAAATAAGTAATAGGTTTGTTATTTCAGGTTACTAATCTCTTCGAACGAAGCACTTCGTATAATTATGATCGAACTTCACGTACAAGTAAGTTCGTTTAATCATCAATTATATATTAATTCAGGATTTTCCATATCAGTCACGCCTCACTTTGTGCAATACTCATTTGCCAACCCTTTTCCCAATTATGTTGGGGTCGACTTCCAGTCTACATAACCGGATGTTCCATGCATTTTGACCGGGTAGGTAATGCACTTTTCTATGAATTAAGAGATTTTTTTTAATAACCGACTAAAAATTTCTACTCTAGGGTCTAGAATCATGTGCTGAATTCATGGTTTCAGTTTGCACGTAGATATCCCTGCCAGCCAGTATTTCTTTACAGTTAGTCTAATATTTGACTTAGCTTGTAGGTACTGTAGAGGTTTGTCTGCCGAAGGCAACCTCATATAATGCAGGTCGGCTATGATTTAGCGCGGGTTACATTCGAACGTTCAAGCTAATGTCACATATTTTCTATTAGGATTTTTGCTTAGGACAAAAGTGGTAATTTAGTCTAGAATATGTAGAGACGTGCTTAAAATACAATCTTAAAGGAATCTTATAGTTGTTTGATTCCACGATTACCTCAGAGGGCTCTTCAAGCCCTCATATATGGTGGATGCGCCGGGTACAGGCTGAATTGACGAAAAGTTGAGGAGGAATTTGCGCCGAACTTGCGCTAAGCGTTGTGCGAACAAACGTACCCTATACGTTTATATGAATACATATATTTGAAGAAGCGAGACCGCTCACATTCAAGAGGATAGAGCAGGCACAGAAGAGTCGCCTGGATATTATATGCAGCTAAGTTTATTAAGAGGGTTAACAAGGTCTTTACTACAACAGCGAAAGGAGTTACTAATTAATTATTTTATTCTTTTAGTTTTTAACTGATTCTGACTTCAGAGAAAGAAAGAAAATTCATCGCATTATTTGGTTCGGTTGTGGTGGCTTGGATTTTTTTGGTTTAATACGGTAACGAAAATCAGAGTTATCTACTAACATTACTAACATAGCAGATAAGCACAAATTGTTACTAACTTACTACAACTATCTATGTACTGTAATGTCTGAAATAAATCAATATTATTTTTTTATTTGGAATAAACATCGCTTCAGGATCAGCATTAAATTTTTGTTATTCGTTTTTCTTCCTTAGTTCTAGTATCTTGCTTAGTGCCAAGCAAAGATTTAAATCGTTAGATTTGCTCTCAGCGTAATAAGGGAGGGTGCCTATGAGCAACTTTTATCTCGTCGGCAACTCAAAAGTATGAAATTCCTGTCATTGTCGCGTCGCTACATGCGCGCGCTTACATACAAACCCGCAGACTTGATGCGAGAGACAAATTAGTTGCTGAGACAAACGTTGCTCTAAGTCTGCCACATTGTGTGTGTCAGAAGTGTCAAAATAGAAACGCGGCCATCTTTTGACGAGGCAGTGCGAATCACCGGTTGAAATATTTGGTACTAAGCTCGGTCTTATTATAATAAACACCCTTGGTGGTGCTTGGCTCCGATATCAGGGCACACTCTAATTCTAATCTATGTTCACAAAATGTCCCGCCAAGCCACCGAGTTACAAAAGTTTGAAGTTTATAGCCTAGAATTGGAACTGAGCCCGATAAACTGCGGATAATATGCTTGCTCTAACGAGGGACCTTGCTTGGCTTATTTAATTGTGAATTATCTATTGGATTTGCATAATTTCTTAGTATAATATCCCTACTACATGTAAAAGACATGGTGGGTGCACGCCAAAGACCAAGCGAGCTAATTCATCATTTTCCTGCCTTTATGCCAAGGCACAGCAAGACATCTAACACAGTGAAGACATGCTGTGCGTTGGAAGAAGAGGTTCTTCCATGCCATTCTTCTTCTATTAACCATCTTAGGAGTAAACCCCTTCCTAGACGTATAATGTTTGTTTTTGGGCTATTGAATTTGTAAGCCACTTCTATTTGATTGATTTCAGATTAATTTCCGTCCGAATAGTTCTTAGGAACTATTTACTAATTGTCCTCAGGACTATTAGTAAATAGTTTATATTATATTATTTACTATAGAGTTTGTTAAAAAATAAATTGGCGTTGAGAATCCGCTGCGCTGTAATTGTAAAAACCAAAAGATTTACAAGTTACACATCATGTTAAAAAAACGTCTATTTTTTTAAATTCAGAAATGCCGCCACCACCGCCGCATCCTGGCCATCCTCCGCACCACCTGGATGATCATCCCCCGGGACACGGGCCGGACCCGCATCACCCACCGCACCATCCACCGCCCCACCCACCGCACCATCCACTGCAAGAGCCCCATCATCCACCGCAAGAGCCCCATCATCCACCGCACGGTGTTCCCCCACCAGCACACCGTTAAAAAGTGATTAATGTTATAACCGCTTACCACAAAATGTATTAACCTAATAAAAAATATCTTAAAACTTTTATCTACAGTAACTGTGCTTTCTTTCTTTTCTTTTCTTTCTTTACAAACAAAAAATAATTTAGACAGAGAGTAGACTGTCTACACTCTGTCTGAATGATATTGATGAGCCTCCTGGTAACAAAGAGGCTTTGAACTCTGATATTCCAACATATCATAACATTACGCTAGTACGCTCCAATGGAGAGAGGTGTATTGTATGTAGGACACCCCTATTTCGTTAGTTAATGAAATAATAAGGGACGGGCCTATTGCCATTAACCAGGTAGAAATCCAGACTCCAGACCCAGAAGTTCCTATAGACTCATATGATTTATTTTGATGAGTTCAATACATTTATTTAGCTTGGTAACGAGGGTCTGGTGATGGAGCCAGTAGATGGATAGTGGCTCTTTGGTGACCAGCAACCGCTTGAGTTTGAGGTCATATCATTCGTTTTGATGCCGAGATGACGTCGTCATCATTCCATTACAAGTAGCCGTAATCCAGCACTCGGGCCCAATGCGGGTTGGTGGACGTCACATGTCTTCGAATTTTTTGGTTCAAGGACATGCCGGTTTCCTCACGATGTTTTCCTTCACCGTTTCAAGATGGTTGAACAACAACACACGTGTCCTGACAATTACTGCACATATTTTCGCCTACCTGTGACAGGCCCACGTGCAGCACAAGAGTGCGATTTTATTGAATTATTAATAGCTTTATAAGATGGTGATTAGTTAGGAGTAAAGTGTCTTTAGATAACATTTTACAAGCACTACGTTTTGTTCTGCGTTCAAATTTTTGATAACATAATAATATGTAGTAGGTACTTATGATATATTCTCCAACATATCCTAAAACGTCATCACTACTTGCAGTAGTGCTATTCAGTAAAAATCTCATCGTGAAAATCAAGATGAAGTGAGCTGTCAATGCCTAACATCAGCCGATCGATTCTGTAAAAATCTCACCGTGAAAAGTTAGGTGAAGTGAGCTTAGCTGTCAATAGTGTCAATCCCTTAGCATTATTTGGAATGTCAGCTCACTCCACGCTCACTTCACCTAAGTTTTCACGTGAGATGGTTACAGATTCGTACTGCAGGTGGAATGACAGCTCACTTTACCTGAGTTTAGTTCGGTTGAATAGAAAAGAAATAGAAAATATTTATTGTCAAGGTAATACGGTAAGCAGGTTCATTGGTTAACAGTAAGATAAGACGACATGAGTGGCTTAAAATTGTACCTACAGCTAGGTTACAATATATTATTTGCTAGTGAGCCCCAAACTAGACAATTTGAAATAAATGCTTTGACGTTGACTGTTAGTCTGTATCTTGGGGCTCAAGGTGAAAAACTAAATGTCATAATAGATCGGTGGTGGCGGTGGAGTACCGGCTGTCGCTGAAAACCAGCGCTGTGGCTCTGTCTCGCATAGGGCCTTAGCGTTATTCTGAGCGGTGGCCGTTTTGAGTGGATGTGACGCATGTTTTCTCCCAATTTGTATTTTTTTTTGTATTTGTGTTCTTTTTATGTGTCATTTTTACCGCAAGTAAACGTATTTTCTTTTCTTTTTAGGGTTCCGTAGATCACGTCTCGGAACCCTTATAGTTTCGTCATGTCCGTCCGTCCGTCCGTCCGTCCCCGGCTTACCTTCTAAAAGGTTAGTGCTAGGAAGATGAAACTTTGCATGGATATGTGTATTTACCACGTCGACAAAGTGCTAAAATAAAATCACAAAAATATTTTTAATTGGGGTACCTTTTACCTTTTTTTTACACGTAAAACGGGGAAGACTTTTTTTTCACGTCTACCCCATTTTGTGGAGTATCTTTAGATAGGTCTTGTCAAAACATTGAGAGGTTGCTAAGACGATTTTTTGATTTAGGTATCCGTTTGCGAGATATTCAACTTTAGCGCGAATTTTTTTGTTAAAATAGGGCGCCCCCTCCCCCGCTCTAAAAGCTAAACTGCTGGCTCGAAAAATCTGAAAAATTCATGATGCTAGTCCATGTTATGAACTTTGAAGGAAAACTATAACGGCTTAGATAACTTTGTCAGTTCAGGAGTTATAAGGCCTAACTTGTAAAGTGCCATTATGGTTGTCTACGGAACACTATTCTATGCGTGGCCTGACACGCACTTGGCCAGTATTGCGGCCAATCGTATTGTTTATTGTAGCTACTAAGCTACAATAAACAATACGATCAAGTTGTAACAAATCACATTGATTTGTCCTCAATACGTGTCACTACAAAACGAGTGTTCTACGGCATTATCCCTTCACATCAAATATGTCTGTTTTGTGGATATCCCTTGAAACGGACACAAGACTATTTTACGGATCGTTGGTTTAGGCCATTTCAAGTAACTTTTTCTTGTCTATGGAAAATCCTCCCCTCCCCTGTTTTGCTTATCTATGTTCTATCGTATCGTATTTGTTTGTTTGAACGTGTTAATCTCTGGAACTACCATCGGATATGAAAAAATCTTTTTGCATTTGATAGCCTTCTTGAGGAAGGTTGGTGTATTTATTTTACGCGTACGCGCGGGGCTGGTAAGAATGGCCATCCCTATATAAACAGAATTATTTTTGCCTAAACGTACCTACTCAAATAGTCGCTTAACCGACTTCAAAAAAAAAGAGGAGGTTCTCAGTTCGTCGGAATCTTTTTTTTTAAGTAATACCTCACCATACATATGAAAACATACATACATATGTTCCCCGATTACTCGAAGACGACTGGACCGATTTGATGATGGGATCCCTGAAAAATCACACCTATAGCGATTTGGGTATTTTTTTGGGTGTTCATAGCAAGTAGCGGTTACCGACGAATTGGAGTGGGGTAGGTACCATAACAAACAGTGAAAAATATTTATTTATTTATTTTATTATTTATGTACATACAGTAAAACACATAAGGATAAGACATTTAAAATATGAGTACAAAGGTACTGCTTATTTCTTAAGAAATTTCTTCCAGCAGACCTGCGAAAGGAGGTGTATTTTTATTAATCAAGATAATATTTACACAATATAAGCTAATATTTAAAATAATAATATGTAAGTACGGACGCCAGCACATCAAGTTACTACAACCTGTCAAATTTCTTTAATAGATTTTCAACTTTATCGCAAAAGCATTAAGGTTCAAGGTTGATTGGGAAAATTTGACAGTTTCTTGGGTGTTCATAGCAAGACGAATTGGAGTGGGATAGGTACCATAACAAAAAGTGAAAAATATTTTTATTAATCAAGATAATATTTACACAATATAAGCTAATATTTAATATAATAATATGTAAGTACATGTATATGAAAAAATAAGCAAAGAATCATAGGCCATCAAAAAAATCGTCCGCATCGCTGTCAACTGGAACAGTGCCCAAAAGGCTGGCAGCATTGCCACGTTGTATGGCGGTGCTGTGAAAAAAAAAAGAGAAAAAAAATAAAAATTGTTATAAAGTATTTTTGTTACAAACAACGTCACAGAATTAGCCTGAAGCTATCCAAACAGTTGCGAGTATTTCTTGTCTCTTTCTAATTACTCACCGACTATACGGTAAGCTTAACCCGGTCGGAATAATTAAATAAAACCCAATAGCCTTCTGAACCCGTTCCGTGGAACTGACGCGCTAAACTAATTATTTATCATCGATACTTGAAGCTGAAAGAAAGTGTCGTTTTTTACAAAGCTTTATTAAACCATCAGGAGCTAGTTACTTAATTAGCAAAGAAGTCGTGAGCGGAAAAGTGAGGAAATTAGGTGTACGGAAGAGCCATCTGGCGACGGGATTGTGCGATGACCGGAACCTTTGAACAACTCTATCTTTACTTTTCATTAGCACGCCGTTGTGTCGGCGATTTTCACTTTTTTTTCCTTTATTTCATCGTCTTTTTGTCAAATTAAATGAATTAATTAGACGCTAGTCAGGTTTACTCGAGCTTTGAGATGGGCTGTGGTTGTGATTGGCTTTTTCTGTTTACAAGAAAAATAATGGCTTTAACTGTGCCATTTATGGTATGTTTTTATTCGTTTAGGTATTGGAAACTATTTTTCATTACCTGCTAATTGTTTTTTTTGTTTGTTTGTCTTTCATTTTTTTTACTTAACCTAATTAAAAAATCCTATACAGCAGAGTACTTATACGGTAAACTGAAACAAAGTTGTTAATTGTAGCTGTAACAAAGAAAGTATTAGGTTCAAGTAGGTACCTACGTACTAAAATGGCGGTTACCAAACCACCTGCCGAACAGCGATTAGCTAAATTTGTGACGCATTTTTCCTCAAGACTGTTCATTCCCCGACTCGACCGACTTCCGAATATGTAGAATAGCGACGTTATTATTTAGTCAAAAAAATAATAAAAGGCGCCCAAAATCAAGAACCAATCAAGAATATTGCTCAAGTTAACAAGGTATCGCAGATCGTTATCAGCTTCCCGAGCTTATAGTTTTAATTAGAGCGGTAAATTTTAAGCGTTGATCGCATCGTCGCTTAAATCTTAGCAGCCACGTAATTAAAATAATATTCGGAAGACGCCTCGCTCGTCTGTGGTACCACCAACATTTCCTAAAGGCTCTATGAGCCCGATAGGCTCGATACACCGTAGGTACCTGTAAAAATAGGCAATTTGTCGGTTATAGTCGGAGCTAACGTTTGTACCTTATCGGGCAATATTTTTTTTATAATGAGCTCGTTATTTCCTTGTTAAGCGTTTTTTTGGTAACTACATAGATACTTACTCGGTGTTTTCCTTATAATACCGCTTTTCTGAAAAGGAAAATTAGACAGTACAGTGAATTGTTGTTTAAAGGTTGTCTATCCAAATAAAATATTAAAAACCAGACGGAAAACTGAGCAGTAAAGTTTTTATGCGATTTCAAAATTACACGCGGCGAACGGAGCCGTACAAAAAACTAGTTTGGCTGTAAAATATTTACAGCGCTTCAATATTTAAAGTACGCCGAAGAAAACACGCCAACTTCGCCGTATTTGTGTGAAACAAACAAAAAAGAAGTCCTTTATTTAATGGCGACGTTTATAAACTTACAAAAGTGGAGTTTTTATCGAAACACAAGAAAAGTGAGAAGTTACTTTTCAATATTATTAAGCAAATTCTTGATCCGAATCTAAAGACTTGTCAAATTACGCGGCCGATTGGTCGGCTGCGCGGCGTCAGTCGAGTTCTTAATTTAAATTCACTCGACTAATTGGTCAGCCGAGTCGACTCTTATTAGCTTTTTGATGGATATTGTTTTGACTAAATGAATTGCATGATTTTGTAATCAATTTCCTTGTGACTTCATTATGGAAAGTGTTATTAGATGAGTGCTCATTCAATGAGAATGTTATTAAATATAAATTTGAAATGTTGAAATTGAGTGATGATTAGACGGTCATTAATATAAAAGGATTCTGTCTACCGATTTAGTCAAACATATAAAATAAAAGCATGAAATTTGCCGCGCCGCCGTCGTCGTTTTTGTACATTTTAGTTGTTATTTACTAAGTACCTCACAATGTTTTATAAACGTATTAAGATTGCTTAAAAGTGTGTCAAAATCCGGACAGACCTATTGAGGTTTTTGTGATGTTTCTGTTTTTATTTTGATTTATTTCTTAATAAATAAATAAAAAATAAATCGAGCTTAAAATAATTATCAGTTTGCTTTCTTAAAATGATTAAACACTTTAATATGAACCTCTTTTTGTGTATCTCAAACATTTCCCAAGCGGTGGCCAACTGTGAGGAAAGGTCAGAAAATTAAAAAGAGGCTCATTTATTAAAAAAAAGTACAAAATAAGAAGTCCTGAAAGTTTTTAGAGGTTAATTAATTTAAATAAGCGTACATAATTAGAAGGTGAATAAGTTTTTACAGGATCAGTTAAATTTTCCCTAAAATAAAATCAATTGAAAGTTACTTGCAAACAACTTCAAAATGTTCCCGGCAGTTCTCTTACATATGTACACCGTACAGTTCAATACACACGTACGTATATCCCATTGTGTTTGAATAAACATTTCAATTGAGAGGGTTTTCATTCGCGGTGTCCATTCGACCGGACCCACACATTCAGCTCTTTTTCGCGCTCCGCTGATTTCCGATGAATGAACTGCGGTTGGAATATTAGAGCTAGCCTATAACGTAGGTTACCGATGTACACTTTTAATTATTATTGATTTAATGAATGTATTGGAAATGGAGGAAAAATATTTTTGTTTATGGTTCATTTTTTTGCTACTTGCCTGTAACATACATGACATCCGAAGGGCGATAAATTCGCGTAATTAAAAACGTTCTAAATCTAGTCTCAATCTCATCTCAGCCACAATCAATGTCAAAAACTTGTCAAAAATGTAGGGAGATTGGAGGAATTTTTGACATATTGAGACTGAGATTAGAATGCAAACGTTCTTAAATACGAGAATTGCCCCTCAGGGTGTTATGCAGAGGTGCACCCACATTTCACTAGTTATATTTAAGTCCCATGTAATAGGGGGTGAGCCTATTGCCATAAATCGGGCACAAATCCAGACTCCGGGCTGCTACTGACAAATTCCAGATGGAAAACCCAATAACACTTTGCCTTACTAGGGAACCGAACCCAGGACCTCATTCATGCTCAGCAGTAGGGCTTGCAACCACTAGACCAACGAGGCAGTCCAGACTTATCTGTAATTATCTTCAAACAGTAAGGTGTACTTACCCAAGCATCTATACCTAAAGGAGACTGCTTAGAATAATCAGCCTATAATGTTCCCACTGCTGGGACACAGGCCTTCTCTCTTCGAGAGACAGTGGGCTATAAGTCTATTAGTCTACCAAGCGGTGCGGTGCGGGGTTGGATACTGCTAGTTGAATTCGAAAATATTTTTTTAAGAATATAATAAGTTGTTTGTGGATTAAAAGTTTGTTAGCGACTAAAATCACGAGACAATCTAATCTACCAAAATAATAGCCCGCAGGTGATGGCCTCTCCGTATTTACGCACCATGCCACCCGATTTAACGCCTACCTTCACCGACCGAGCAAAATGTCGCGATATTCTTAGTGTTTATTATACAGGTATACAACCAAGTACGGATCACAAGGCTTTATCCTTTATTTAATTTTATTTCAGTGCACGTGGCCTTTGAAATCGAGGACTTCTTGCCTCTCAATGGCACAGCATAATAAATAAGGTGAACCGACGAGGCAGCTATTGTCAGAACAGAATCAGTTCCGAAGAAAATAAAAATACCAATGTATTGCCACATGTGAAATGGATAGAAAAGCCTAACCAAGTTTACCAAAGACATGAATTGTCTTAAAAACGTTTACGATATTCTATTATGTTATAACTTAACAGGATATTTTCTATTTATGTCTTGATAATGTCGAAGTAAGGAAACGTGAAAGTTTAATCTATCTGTCATTGGAACAGGCCGAAGTGCGTAGTCGATTTTATCTTGACAAGCGGTACGTGTCGAACTTCACTCGATTGTTTGACATTTAGACGTCGCTGCGTTCAAGACTGGAGATATAAGTATACTTAAAACTTGATCATCAAATATTTATGCGTTCAAGCGACTGTTCCGTGAAAATTTAATGACCAATTGAGACTTTCTTCAAGGGCTCTCGAATTGGCTTGTATTATGTCTACCTATATAAAAAGACATACCTATGTACCGTAAATTAGTCTTGAACTACCTACATCAAGGTATGTTGAATAAGTAATGTATACTTATTCGTAATTATGTGTCTAATAGTTGAAGGTCATGAAACAAACTGGCGGATAAAAGGATAACAAAATGATTCAATATATTTTCCTCACAATGAATTTGTTTTCCCTGCGTATATAATGTCAACCCTGGGTTTTCAATGCGGTCCCCTGGAGGCTCTACATCTACATAAGTTAAGTTTAAGTTAGCGTTGGCTCTGTCGCGTTATATGTGTCTCTCGTGACACATCCAACAGCGAATTTTTGGTCAACACATTTACCGCATCGCGACTAAACTATGCTTTTCAAAGGACGTAAATTGAAAATTTTCGTTCAAACGCAAAAATAATAAAACAAAATGTTACTCTGACAAACACTGTTGTCTCGAAGAAATATTCAATTGAAATTGTAGAATGTCAACCTGAAAATATTTCATGAAAAGAGACAAGAGCGACCCGGGCGCGGCCGTATCACGTACCTTTCTCCCTCGGAAATGCACAAAATAAAACACCTACCAAAGAATACGAAACTGGTCGGCAATCGTAAAGTAGCCGCCGAGCCGGTCGCCAACGTATATGCAAATGTGGCGAATTTAAAATTCAATTGATTCATTTTGAAACGGAAATGTCCAGGAATAAACCTTTCCCATTAGTGGCGTGCGAGCTACACTAGAGCTGTCAATTTGCTTTATAAATTAGTCAGAGTTGCGCTAAAATAATCGCAATTAAATATTCAAATTGGGTAGTGCAGAGACGTGTCGCTACAGCGGCGCCGTCAGGACTTGCATTCGGCTTGTCACTGAAATGAACATGTCTGGGCGAGCAGCCTGCTGCTCCAGGAATAGCGTCGAACGGGACAGGTCAAACGGAAATAAAGCAAGCTGCACTCAGCGAAGTTTGGACATGTCTGATAGCTTTACTCGTGCGGCGGCTCGTGAATAAAATACATGCTATTCCTGTCTAGCTTTTTCATTTCGCTATTTCATTCGTGCGCCATTGCTATTGTCGTTTATGGTAATTTGTGCTTTATCATTCTTAGTTACAGCGTGGGTTTTAAAATGAAATAGCGGGATATTTCTAAGTAGGAATCTGAAAGTACATAGTTAACGTCCTTGGAACATTTAAAAAACAACGTTTTACCTGAGTTTAGGTAGCATTACAAAGTTCGAGTTTATTAGCATGCAGGAGAACGAATGGCGGCCAACATGGGGCCGACTGCGGCCGCCTAAATTGCGTTCTCGTAGCATGCATTATCCTCTGACACCACATGTGGTCAGGACTTTAATACTCATCCACTTCATCTTTTGTGGAGTATAATCATTGTCTCCAGCGCCAGCATATTGTGTAATATTGTTGTTTCTAAGAGCCGTACTAAACGAACACGTTGTGAGGTAGGTGTACATATATCTTTTTCATGTTGCAATATTGATATTGAAGAACAATACCAATAATTCGTAAAACCAGCAAAAGTATGGCAGTTCGTAACCTCACATGATGTGGTGGCATGTCATCTGATAACAATTGCAAAACCAATATAAATTTCTTGGCAGAGGCGCCTGGGTTATAAGAAAATGTATTATGAAAGCGAGCGGTTTTATTGTGTGGCAGTAAAACGGAAGAATTTGCATCGGGAATCGAACCAGACACTTGCAAATCGACGATCGTAAAACTATCCCGCATCGGTCACCGGCTTCATGAATAAAACCTTATTTTGGTGGTCGTTGAAAAAAATAGTACAAAAATACGTGTCTCACTGTTCAGAACCTACACAATTGATGTATGGAAAAAATGTTTTTAACAGCGAAGCTTTGAATATATAGGTGAAAAAACGTAAAAGAACAATGTACATAAGTACATAGTGTTTACGTACATACGTAATGTGGCCGCATGTGTGTGTGAGCACTGCAGAAGTCACGTTCAGGCAATATTTGCTGTATAAAATTCAGCAACTGAGTCGGCGCTGTGTGTGTAATGTATACCTACTCATCACATGTGCTGCTGCAGGATTTCTTATATCCGCATGAAATAGGAGTACTTGCTAAATAATTCCTTTATCTAAGTATGCACCGACATGTAGTCACACACATTTATGTAGGAATGCGTCAGCCTGGGTTCTAAGAGCGAGGAGTTTATGCACAAGAATCTTTAGAACTTTGTGCTACGACTACTTACATAATTAACTTTCAATCTATTCATTCAGCTATACATGAATAGCATAACATAAATAAGACTAGACTCAGTCTTAGATAGTTGCCGAGTCTACCTTCGTAGTTTGTAAACTACCTATAAGCTAGGAAGCAGGTGTACCATTTTATGAAATAACGCATGTATTGGTTCATAGTTAAACAACTGCTGTTATTTAAGTTAAGTAAGCCGAGAGCGACGCGTGCTGCTAACACGGGATTCGGAAAGTTATTATGAACTCGACACATTGCAGGCTAATTCAGAACACACGTTGTTATAATATTTGAGCAGGAATGTCGGACGCGAGTTTTAATAAATGCCTCATCTCCGTTCCCGTAAAAACGTGTCGGTTTTTAAGGGCGGACTTTCAACCATGAATGTCATTTCACGAAACACTCGTAATACGAAAACGTCAACATTACTCGCGCAGAAAAAGTGTTTCATGCCGGCAACGTTCTCACTGATGTCTTCAATTGAATCAAGTTCAGTCAAGCGAACCGAGTCCCTAGTTACATGCTGGCAAACGTACAAGTAAACGTTACCGCGCGTTAGGAGAGCAAACAAAAAGAAATATTTGTAAGTTTGGCCTCGATTCCACTTTACGCATTACACCAATTAGTTGAGTACATTAGGAAGTCCGAAACGTAGTAGTGAGCTAACAGAGTGTCTAATTAAAAAGTTTTTCCTCCAGTAACGAGAACGGACGTGTTCGTAACGTTAGATTGATGTTTGATTGAGTACCTACACGTCTACAGTAAGTTCTGCACCTGTGTCTGGCTCATTGGAACATTGCTTCTCCAAAGAACTTAGTTTCCAACTCCAAATCACTTTCAGTGGATAAGTGTGAAGTAATCGCCTTGTTAGAGATGTTACGCTACAAAGTAGGTGCTGAATCTAGGTCACCGCAGTTGATGGCGGCAAACATGAGGTGCCTTAATGATTCCAGGTATGGGGCACTATGGGGTAGGTAATATTCTAAGCTTTTTCTATGAACAGAATGTTAAAGTCCGCTGTATGTTATTATTGAATGCGTTCCTAGAAACGCTGACGTTTAAGTGTAGCCTAGGCTAGGTGAGTGCGACACCCGTTTGAATCCGTAGATTGCTTCGACTGGCTACGAGGAAATATAACCACATTTATTGATAGTTCAAAGCAGGACATGCGTTCTACGAATATTCCAGTAACTTTGTTTTTTCAACTTTATACTGTTCGAGTCGTTTGGGTTTAAAATTAGAGCCATGGGCCGAGTGCCCATAGTTTTGGTTTTTGGAGACACAGCGGTTGGTCGACTTTTCTCGTGACAGGATTCTTTGAAAGAATCCGCATTGCCATGCAACGTGGCAATACTGTCAGCTTTTTGGGCACTTTTTCTGTTGACAACAATGCGGATGAATTTTTTTATGCCCTATGATTTTTGTATACTTGTACATATTATTATTATTTTAAGACTGTTAACTTTAAAATTATGTGAACATAATAAAAAATTGATTTACTTCATTTTTCATTCTTACCGAAAATATCAACATTTTTGATTTCAGTAACCGAAAATTTGTAACTACATACTTAAAAAGCCAATGATTTTCCGAAACGACGAGTTTCGTAATTTGATTAAAGTTAAAGAACACGTTATAAATATTGGGTTCACATTTTAATAATCCTCGTATACTGAATATGTTCCTGGCTGGTTTTTACCGCATTCATATTGTTTAATTACGTAATGCACTTCAGTCGGCTTAAGGGATTACGTATGGTGAATGTTGGCGCTCCACTTACATCGGAAGTGATGGTCCATGTTCATAATTACGTATCAGGAAATATGGAGGAACGCAGTACATAGGTGGACGAGGATAGGTACACCACGCAATAATTATTATGCATAACCAGCCTATAATGTTCCCACTGTTGGGACGACACAGGTATCCTCTCTGTGAGAGTAGGCTATAATCGACCACTGCCCAGTCCCACGCGGGCCCAGTGCGGGTTGGTAGATGTCACATATTTCTTCGAATTTTTCGTTCTAGGACATGCCGGTTTCCTCACGATGTTTTCCTTCACCGTTTTGAGTGCAGTGGTAAACAAAAAAAATTACACAAAGTAAAGCACCTGACTGGGTTCATTACCACGATTACCACTGGGCTACCACTGCTCTTACCTTATTAATTATTATTGTCTGTTCCAACAATATCTGATGAAAATGTTCAGGTTAAATTCTTACGCAATCACTAACACATTCATCTGTGTTCAGAAGGTTTCATCATTATATCTCACCACTTTTCCAACAATTATTGCTTGAATGACATTATTAAATTGTAATTAAAATATCACGCCCGAAAATTAATGATATAAACCTCAATTTATTGTAAAATTAAAATCACGTCATCTGTAAAAATTGCCATTTCGCATTGCCATTGTCTGATCTATTTGTTTACATTTTCATCAGATGCTTTTGGATCAGGCTATTTATGTCGTATAATCGCAGTGATTTCCTATAAATCGCTAGAAGGTGTCTCGAAGCACACCACTTACTTTCCAAGAACTGTTTCCCTTTTCATCATCATTTCAGCCGATAGACGTCCACTGCTGGACATAGGCCTCCCCCAAGTGTCGCCACATTGACCGGTCCCGTGCGACTCGCATCCAGCGGATTCCCGCAACCTTCACCAGGTCATCGGTCCACCTAGTGGGAGGCCTTCCAACGCAACGTCTTCCGGTTCGCGGTCGCCACTCCAGAACTTTTCGGCCCCATCGGCCATCCGTTCTGCGAGCAATGTGCCCTGCCCACTGCCACTTAAGTTTGGCAATTCTTCGGGCTACGTCGGTAACCTTGGTTCTCTTGCGGATGTCCTCATTTCTGATTCGATCACGCAAGGAAACCCTTTTGTCCCTTTTGTCTACAAGTAAATCAAGATCTCTGTCTGTTATTGTCCTTTAAAGGGCAAATGACTGTCTCCACTCAGATATATAATATCGATGCTATAATTATGTCATAGAAACCTGGTACTAATGAGGCCTATCATTATATTCAAAGTGGGAAGGGTAATTAGGGGCGCTTAGGGGTCCCCGATCTAAACATGGTGATGTGTGGATTTTATTTTACTGATATAATGAAATACACCAAGTATTTAATTAACCAACATAGTTGGGAAAGGCTCGGCAGATGACGACACCAAGTATTTAATTATTTGAAAGCAACTAAAATAAAAAATATATTATGTCAATTCAAGTTGATATGTCTATAGTAATTTAAAACACAATTTGCATACTCAATTAACTTACACATGAAATTCAATTGCACTATCAGTAAAGCGGAGATAATATCCGATATTAAAATAATATCAACTTTAGTGGTTTTATTGAAACATGTTCACATCCCTCTAAAGGGGTTGATGCACGCTATGCCAGAATTTATCGCAAGAACTTCTTTTACGAGCTCGCTGTAAATAAGTAGTTTGGCAGTAACTCATGCCGTGATATAGACTTAGAGTTATGTCGATATCGAAGTCATGAAGAATGCAGACTTCGGTAATATGGAAGTAATTTTGACAAATGACAGTGCCTATGTTTTTCAAGTTTGTTCATTTGTTTGTGGCTAGTTTTGGATTTTGAAGTTGGAACAGTACATTGAACGAGTTATTTTTGAGTAGGCAACTGTTTCCTACACCCGGTTTCTGATTTAAGTATTTGAAGTTGAGAACTGAAGGTAAATTCTCGTAATTTAAAACGTTCAAAATCTAGTCGCAGTCTCATCTCGGCGACAAACAAATGTCAAAAACTTGTCAAAATATAGGGAAACTAGAGGTATTTTTGACAGATTGAGACTGAGATCAGACTGTGAACGTGCTTAAAATTACGAGAATTGCCCCTCTGGTCAAATTTATTAAAGAATAGGTTTTATTTGTTAAAAAAGTACTTAAGGTGACGCTCGCGAAATTCAACATTTCTTACGTTTTTGCAAAGGAATTTTGTCGTCGCTTTAAGTTTACCAAAGTAGAGTTTGAGATGTTCTCATTTTCAAATTCTCATTTAAAAAAACCGGGCCTCAGTAACGAATACTTAGACAAGATTAGGGTGTTTATGTTAAAAACAGTCTAGTTTTTTTCTTTTAAGCCGTCGCCTCGTCGAGGGATTTCTATGCGCCTTGATCTGTCCTCATCCATCTTCCTTCTTAACGACTTTTACCAGTAAAGTTTAATACAACCTTAATCAGCGATAACAAACAGTACTGCAGGTCTTTCTTGATTGTGGCTTGTGGCTAAGTAATAACAGCCGCACGGGTCGATGGATCAGGTTAAGCTACGCTGGCCGCGGTTGGTCCGTGGATGGTTGACCATCTTTACATACTAAGACCGCTCCGTGCCTCGGATAGCACGTTAAGCCGTTGGTCCCGGCTGTCATTCGTGGATCTTTGACAGTCGTTACGGGTTGTCAGAAGGCCGAAAGTCTGACAACCAGTCCTACCAAGGGGTATCGTATTACCCAGTAACTGGTTGTGGAGGTCAGGTAGGCAGTCGCTCTATGTAAAATACTGGTACTCAGCTGCATCCGGTTAGACTGGAAGGCGATCCCAACATAGTTGGGAAAAGGCTAGGCAGATGAACAGATATCGGTATTATAAAAAAAATGTTTAGATAAGTGCGCCGATTCCCTTGTTCACAAACTAATTAAATTTAATTTCAGTGCATCTTTTTCTTTCTAATTTATTAAGAAAATGACAGAAGATAAATATTAGTTTAGTCCTGTCAAATTAGTCAGCGCCTGACGTAAATTGACGTATTTTTAGTAGCCATGTTTTTAATCACGTCTAAACTGTCTATGGAGTATCTTAATTTGACAGGACTAAACTAATATTTTATCTTCTGTCCTTTTCTTAATGAAATAGAAAGAAAAAGATGCACTGAACTTAAATTTAGTTTAGTTTGTGAACAAGGGAATCGGCGCCATTGTAGTGTTTAATCGCAGTTGGTTAAAATTGGTTACGTTTGCCCCATTTTATACATTAGGAGCGTAGTTGATGTAAAGCTTTTATACTGCTTGGCTGTACCATGCAACCTTCTCGGGTATTTTATAGGTTGATGGACTGTACACGTATAATGTAAACGTGAAATATATATTTTTATGACAGCTGCGCGCACAGATTGCTAAAGGCCGGCGGCGCGGGAGTCGTTGCCCGGAATGTTACCATTTTATAAATATTATGTTTATAATAATATAAATATTTAGAACTAGGTATTGGGTATTTATTTTATTTTTTATTTCTTACTGTGTTATGTATGTGTATCTCATCGTATACTGCACCGGTTGACGTCATCACGTCAAAGCCGGCTGTCGCTGAAAACCAGCGCTGGGGCTCTGTCCCGAGGGTCAAAGCATTATGCTGAGCGATAGCCGTTTTGCGTGGATGTGGCACATATTTTCCCCCAAGTTGTTCTTTTTGCGTTTGTGTCTTCTTGCTCTGCGTCATGTTTACCGCAAATAAACGTATTTTCTTTTCTTTCTAAGGAGATAAACACTATTTCATATTTAAAAGATTAGAAAAAAGAGTAGCGGCGCGTCATGCTGTAAAATAAGTAGATGCAAATCTAGTAATAATTAGGTACTACATTAATCTAAATACGCCTTTCACTCTATGCTCCCTTCACAAAATCGTATACAGAAATACTACTTAATACGAATAATACTTTCAGCCAGTTATTTATTTCTACATAATGTGGAACAAAGCATTATATGATCGAAATAAAAAAGCCCGAAGCATTCATGTTTACTTTTAAAAACGTAATAAAAACTTGCCGGCCGCAATCAACATTGATGTCATATTGAAATCATATTGATGTACGAATGTAGGGCGAAGCTTAAAATACGTCGATGTTATTCATGTGCTTTTAATTCACGATAATATTTTTTGTAAGCTTATTTCATTTGCAGGTTATTTCGACTGAAAATATGTATTTATTTGTTACACTATTTTAAGTTATTGATAAAAACTGTACAATGTTGTTTTAGGGCTGATTTTTCCAACGCCAGATAGCTTTTATTCGAGGAATAAAATTGACGTTTGACAGTTCTAGTATGGAATAACTGTCAAAAATTCAAAATTATTCCTCTGATAAAATTATTTGGCGTTGGAAAAATCAGCTCTTAGTTGATTAACCCTTCGTATGAACGTAAATCCACGCGAGACATAATGGCTTTTTAATTGTTTCTGTAATTACGGCAACCGGTAAAAAATTGTGTGAAGTAAAATATTGTATCTATGCTCTTTGTTTGACCTGTTCCTAATTAATTACATGGATTTACACGCTCGCGGGAACGAGAAAACTAGGATTACAAGAGTGCTCAAATTATGTTTATTTCAGGATTACCATGTTTAGCAATTTTTTTAGTACCTTTTACTCAATCCATGGCACTGGTGGCCCAGTAGAAACATTCCTTTCGAAACGGTGAAGCAAAACATGAGGTGAGGAAACCGGCATGTCCTAGAAAAAAAATTTCGAATCCACCAATCCGCATTGGGCCCGCGAGGTGGATTACGATCTACTCCCTCTCATAGAGAGGAGGCCTGTGTCCCAGCAGTGGGAACATTATTGGCTGATTATGCTTATGCTACTCAATCCATGGTGATCTGTCGTGATGGCCCAATGGTGGAGGCCTCGCCTCTGATGCATGAGGTGCATGAGAGATATATATGTATATCCGGGCAAGTAGCAACGTGACTTTTCAATTCAAACTCAAACTCAAACAAACAAACTCTTCAAACTCCCTTCTTCACTCTCCTCTTCTTCTCTTTCAAACTTTCTTAGTTTGTCTTGGACATCACTGACATTGGTGAAGGAAAAACAACGTGAGGAAATCTGGACTTATAGTTTTTATATTTAGAAAGGGGATAAAAATATATACACTGGATAAATTTCTTCTCCTTTGCCAAACAAACTATTATAATAAAAATGTAATGTCCTAACTAAAACTATCAATAACGTAAGATATGGCGTTGGAAAAGTCCTCCACATCGCTGTGGACTGGTAATGTACCCAAGAGACTGGCGGTATTGTCACGTTGTATGGGGATACATACCCATAAAGTTATTAGGTATACTTGCGCCGCTTGAGGTTTTCTCAAGCTAGCACAGCACGCCGAGCCAGGAAGAGTATCGACCCGCGTTGTGTCCCACACAAAAGGCCTACCCACCTTCCACCGAAATAAAGACATGGCGTTCGGTATCTTGGCATCGTCGTGTGCCATTGCCATTGGGTACAGCTGGAACGCCGACGGTGACAAGAGCTCGTCGGATGATGTCGTTAAAGACAGGCAGTGGTGTCCGAGGCTGTTGACAACTTCGCCACAGTGACAGCGATGAGAACAACATGGATCTCCTAGTCGCAGGGAAGCAGCGAGGCGGAAAGTAGTGTCGTCGAACTCAATACTCAATATATTTATTGTTTGCACATGTGAACTTAGGTGGTAGGTTTTACAGAATATGTATGATCATTGTGGACCCTGTCGGGCACAGCACAAGTAGGAGAGAGGAAGAGAGCCCAATATGCCTGTGTTCGACGATGTTAGTGCACTTATAGTTAGTATAAATCTGAAATCGCCAACCTGTATTGAGCAAGGGTGGTGATCAATTTTCGGGCCTTCTCTGTATGAGCAGGGAGTTGGCTTTTGCCCTGCAGTGGAATAGTAATAGGCTAGTATTACGTTTACCTACGTGTCGTAATACGAGGAGGAGGAATTTTTTCATAATCTTTGTTATCTCTGGCATTTCAGGCTGTATAAAGAACAAAAAACATGCGTAAGAGGGAAAATATATCTATGTAGAATAATGGGCATATTTTCATTTTACGGCAATTTCCTTTTATGATGTCTTCAAGTCTGATATAATAACATTGCCACAGATGTTAGAATGTATAATTTAATAATAGGGTAGACAATATAAATGTTTAATTAAATATAAAATGCTAAAATGAATAAATGTAAAAACCTAGTATGTTTGTGCTCACCGTAAAACGAAACGTGCGTTTGCAACTGCAAACGCACGTGTTGTGTGATTCATAACCCCCGCCACTAAGTAGGCGTATAAAAACGGTTGTAGCACAAGCAAACGGGGAGTTGAGTTCGAGTGATCGTAGAGTGCGCATCTCTAGGTCTAAACTAAAATGTAAGTATTATGATTTGTTATTCATTTTATGCAACAATGATTGTTGCTATGATTTCTAATGTTTTATTTCATAATTTAATAAAATATAATCTTGTGAAGCCAAGTTTGGTATATTTAATTCATACCTACATTTATATATCCTTCTAATCTTTATGATGCACACAATTTAAATAAAGTAAAATAGATAAGGTAAGATTGTCCTACAAAAGGGTACGGCGATCTTACATATCAGAAGTGGGATTCGAATTTGACATTTGTTTAAATAAATAATGATAAATAAAAATAATTATTTTTAATTATTATATATATACTAATATATATACATTTTTTTTTCTTTTTTTTTCTTTCTTTAATTTATGTAAACGGCTAAACATGCGTAGTTTGCTTTCGTGATTTCCTAAATTCCAGATAAAATGGAAGAATTTACTGCTACGGGGCAAATACCCTCACGGCACTCTGATGGCCGATCTGATGTACATCGATCGCGAAGTCCCGTACGCCGCACTCCAAGTCCTATATTAACAATGAAGACACGCAGAGAACGCATAGACCAGCTGAACAGACGTAAGGTACATGATCAATCGCTTCACAGCGGATGCGATGATTGGTTGTTTTGCAGCCGACGCAATGAGCGATTGCCTAGCCGCCAAACCGACAGGCAATCGCCACGCAGTCAACGTGATGGGCGGTCGCCACACAGTTGGCGCGATGGACAGTCGCAGTCCAGTCAGCGTAATGGGCAAACATCACTCGGTCGACGTGATGGGCAGACGCCGCGTAGTCGGCGGGATGGGCAAACGCCAGGCAGTTGGCGAGATGGACCGTTGCCACGCAGTCGACGTGATGGGCAGTCATCGCGCAGTCAACGCGATGGGCAGTCACCGCGCAGCCGACGCGATGGGCAGTCGCCTCGCCGTCGACGCAATGGGCAGTCGCCACGCCGTCGGCTCGATGAGCACTCACCACGCAGTCGACGCGATGGGCAGTCGCCACGAAGTAGATGCGATAGGCAGTCACCCCGCAGTCAACGCGATGTGCATTCACCGCGGAGCCAACGCAATAGGCGTTCGATGTGCAGCCAAGAAGACGGGAGGTCACGCAGTCTTCAACGTGGTGGGCGGTCTTGCAGCCGACGTGACCAATGGCCTTCTGTCACACAGAACCAGCCTTCAGGAGATCAACACCCACTCCGCTATCTTGGCGAAGAACAGATCCGGAATCCGGGTGAGTCAGCTGCACGTTCTTATAAAATTGACGATATTGCGCAGATTTTTCAAATGATAAAAACCGTAAACCAAACTGATTCGTTGGATAAACTAGGGTCTATGCAAAACACTATACCAGAATTTGATCCAGGCAGAAAGGAACAGACGATGACCATGTGGCTGCACAAAGTAAACGAATGTGCACTCATTTACCGTTTGACTGAAAAACAAATTGTACACTTTGCATTACCCAAGTTAAGAGGCGTTGCCAAGAGGTGGTACGAGGGTCTAACGTCTGTCCTTTACTCCTGGAACGAATGGCAACAGAAGCTTCTGTCTGCATTTCCTCCGGAGGAAAATTACGGGCAAATGCTCAGTGACATGTTGGCTAAAAGGGCCCGATTTAACGATTCGTTAGAGGAATACTTCTATGAAAAAATTGGTTTAATAAATCGGTGTGGTATAGAAGGCACCCGCGCTGTAGAATGCGTTTTGCACGGTATTGACGACCGATCTGTGAGGTTGGGCGCCGAAGCTGTTAAGTTTCAGACCCAGATAAATTACTATCGTATTTGCGTAACGTAAGAAATATAAGACCGCTAAATGACCGTAAAAACGTTAAAGGTCCTTTAAATAAAAACAATGACTCACAGTCTCGAACTTCTGGCAATAGCAAGCCAACCCGTTGTTTAAATTGTAAACAAGAAGGTCATTTCGTTGCTCAGTGTCAGCGCCCAATTAAGAAATGCGGTAAATGCAGTAAAATCGGCCATGAAACCGAACAATGCTACTCTAAAAATCCAGTCCCAGATAAAACCGTTTTAAGAGTTGCCAGTAACGAAGTAGGCTTATCATCCGATGCCTCTGTTTTATTAAAGCCTAATCAAAAATATTTCAAACAAGCTGTTGTCAATGGGGTTTCTGTACAGGCTTTCATTGATTTAGGTAGTGAATGCTCCATGATTAAAGATTCTGAGTTTCGAAAAATCAGTAGCCAGTTTGACACCAAGAACTTGCCGATCCTGAGGGGTTTCGGTAATTCAATAGTCAGTGTCATCGGTAAATTTAACTCTCATATTATACTAGACAGCGCTGCAGCCAATGTAGACCTGCTCATAGTCCCAGATAACGTCATGCCTTTTCCTCTTATGATTGGTCAAACGTTTACAGAACAGTCGCACATAATAATTAATAAAACAAGCGATCGTTTAGATATATCAAGCCTGGGCGTTCTTGAAAGCTATAACCATAAAATTAAATTATTTTGTAAAAATAAGACTGAAGTGTCAGGACTTACTATTGTCGAGGTATATAGTAATGATCCTAGTCTTGATGGGGAAGTATTCGTAGAAGGTAGTGTACGATATAAAGAACACGTCAAATACTCGGTTCTGTCTGGTATGTATTATGTTCGAAATGGCCTCGGACTTATAGTTATTACTTGTGCTCCCTCTATGAGCTTAAGCTTCGACACAGACTTTTTCATAGCGCGAGGTCTAGTAGCCCACAAAGAGGAAACATGTCACGTTTTAAATGTCACAAACTGTACAGATCATGTCCTTTCAACCTTAACAGAAGCCCAATTAAATATTGCTGATGATATATGTGCTGAAGATAAAGAAAAACTATTGTCGTTACTGAATAATTACCGACAATGTTTTGCTCTAGATTTAACAGAATTAGGTAGTACATCGGTCGGTAACATGAAAATAGACTTATGTGATGATCAACCGGTAGTTTATAGGCCCTATAGACTGGCAATTTCAGAAAAAGAAGTAGTTAGAGGAATGATCAAGGAATTATTAGATACTAATATCATACGCCCCTCTACTTCCGCTTATGCGAGTCCCATAGTCCTCGTTAGGAAGAAAACTGGGGAATTCCGACTTTGTATCGACTACCGAGCGCTCAACAAAAAGACGGTTAAAGAAAATTATCCAATGCCTCTTATTGACGATCAATTGGATGTTTTATCCGGGAATAAGTTATTTACTACATTAGACCTGGCATCCGGATACTATCAGGTCCCTATTGCTGAAAACGATAAACACAAAACTGCATTTGTCACACCTGATGGCCACTACGAGTTTAATCGTATGCCATTTGGGCTTGCTAATGCACCAGCAATGTTTCAGCGATTAATGAATCAAATATTAGGAAATGCCCGACATGGGGAAGCTTTGGCATACTTAGATGACGTAATCATACCCAGTAAAACTCTTTCTGAAGGTATGGAAAGACTACAGTCTGTGCTAGATTTATTTAAAAACGCGGGACTTTCTCTTAAACCATCTAAGTGTTTCTTCTTTAAACGCGCAGTAGACTACTTAGGGTTTGAAGTATCGGAAAAAGGTATTCGACCAGGTTCAAAAAAAAATTGAAGCTGTTGAACGTTTCCCTGTACCACAAAACCAGCATAACGTCCGTCAGTTCTTAGGACTAGCTAGTTTTTTTAGGAGGTTTGTCCCCAAGTTTTCTATTTTGGCAAAACCACTCACCCATTTGTTAAAAAAGAATACTCCATGGCAATGGGGACCAGACCAAGACACAGCATTTAGAGTTTTACAAAAAGAATTATCTCAAAAACCTACTTTGGCCTTATACAATCCTAACGCTTTAACAGAATTGCATACTGATGCTTGCAAAATAGGCTTAGCTGGAATTCTTTTACAAAGAGATGAAAATTTAGTTCTCAGACCAATTGCTTATTTCAGTAGACAAACTACCCCCGAAGAACAGAATTACTCGTCGTATGACTTAGAAACATTAGCGGTTGTATCCGCTCTTCAAAAATTTCGTGTTTACTTAGTTGGTTTATCATTTAAAATAATCACAGACTGCAACTCGTTAAAAGCAACGTTCCAAAAAAGGGATATGCTTCCCCGTGTCGCGCGATGGTGGGAACAGATGCAAGAGTACAATTTTTCAATTGATTATAGACCAGGCTCATCCATGTCCCACGTTGATGCGCTCAGTAGGAATCCCGTACCAAGTTCGGAAATCGGAGTTTTTGCGGTGTCAGAGTCTACATGGTTAACTACTGTGCAAAATGCCGATGATGACATACAAAGAATAATAGGCATTCTTAAAGATCCAAAATTTGATGACTTAGTCGATATAAAATCTAATTTCAAACTAAAAAATGATAAATTGTTTCGAATAACTGCTGATGGGGATCGATGGGTGGTGCCAAAAGGAGTGCGTTGGCAAATTGTAAAGCAAAACCATGATGATATAGGTCATTTTGGTTTTGACAAAACTTTAGATAAAATTAAATCCAGTTACTGGTTTAATAAAATGCGGCGTTTCATAAAAAAATACGTAGATTCATGCTTGGAATGCGCATATGCAAAATCAACCAGTGGGAAAAAACCTGGTTATCTTAACCCCATACCAAAAATAGCAGCTCCTTTTGACACAATACACATTGATCATACAGGTCCCTTTGTGCGAAGTAGTAAAGGCAATATGTATATTTTGGTTTTAATAGATGCCTTTACTAAATATATTTATTTGAAAGCAGTAAGAAACACTAAAACTAGTACGTCCATTAAGGTACTTAAGGAGTATTTTGGCATCTTTGGGGTTCCTAGAAGAATAATTTCTGACAGGGGATCCTCATTTACAAGTGACAGTTTTAAAGTATTTATTAAAGAAAAGGGAATCAAGCATATACTTAATGCTGTTGCTACCCCCAGAGCGAATGGGCAGGTAGAAAGATATAATAAGACAATTGTAGATTCATTAACAGCAAAAACTATTGGTGTGACTGAAAATAAATGGGACGATCACCTGCCTGAGATACAATGGGGAATAAATAATACATTAAACAAGGGTATTAATCGGACTCCTGCGGAAGCTTTATTTGGCAAACGATTAACAGGGAGTAGTGAGAATAAAATTATTTCCGAACTAGAGGGTGATATTACTAAGACTAATGAACAAAATATAATAGAAATCCGTGACGAAATCAGTGAGCATATAGCCACCAGTCAGGAGAAAGATAAATCTTACTTTGATAAAAAACGTTGCGCCCCAATAAAATATCAGGAAGGGGATTTAGTACGTATTGAGCGTCAGGTGCCTTCTACAGGGCACAGTAGAAAGCTAATACCTAAATTTCAAGGTCCATACAGAATTAACAAAGTATTGGATCACGATCGATATCATGTCGAAGATACACCTCTCACAAAAAAGGGTGGTAGAGGTTATTCCACGATAGTTGCGGTCGATAAACTAAAACCATGGCTGAATTTTAACAGGCCACATGATAGTGACAATGATTTATCCAACGACTCTGATTAATAAGCAAGTATTTCTAATGAAACAAAAATAAACAGACATAATAATAATTCATTTAAAGGACTGATACTTTTTAATATTTATTGCCCTTAAAGACAAAAGGGTCTTTAATGCAATACTATTATTAGGTGTCATTTTGTATTGGACGGAAGGGTCCCATAATATGTATTATTGACAAAGGTGTCATGTTGTATTGGACGGAAGGGTCCCATAATATGTATTATTGACAAAGGTGTCATGTTGTATTGGACGGAAAGGTCCCATAATATGTATTATTGACAAAGGTGTCATGTTGTATTGGACGGAAGGGTCCTATAATATGTATTATTGACAAAGGTGTCATGTTGTGTTGGACGGAAGGGTCCCATAACATTTATTATTGACAAAGGTGTCATGTTGTATTGGACGGAAGGGTCCTAATGTATTATTGACAAAGGTGTCATGTTGTGTTAGACGGAAGGGTCCCATAACATTTATTATTGGAAAAGGTGCCATTTTGTAGAGGACGGAAGGGTCCTATAGTACACTGTTTTATGAAGTGTAAAAAAAAAAAAAAAAAAGGAAATAATAATAATTTGGGATATTTTTTTTTTTTTTTAATAGAACGCATGATTACGATCGGAATTGTTCAATTGTATTTTTAATTGATTAATTATTAAAAAAATAATTTTATAATTATGTTACGTTATATAAGCACGAGGTCATGCTTAAACAAGGATGGCCGACTGTTAGAATGTATAATTTAATAATAGGGTAGACAATATAAATGTTTAATTAAATATAAAATGCTAAAATGAATAAATGTAAAAACCTAGTATGTTTGTGCTCACCGTAAAACGAAACGTGCGTTTGCAACTGCAAACGCACGTGTTGTGTGATTCATAACCCCCGCCACTAAGTAGGCGTATAAAAACGGTTGTAGCACAAGCAAACGGGGAGTTGAGTTCGAGTGATCGTAGAGTGCGCATCTCTAGGTCTAAACTAAAATGTAAGTATTATGATTTGTTATTCATTTTATGCAACAATGATTGTTGCTATGATTTCTAATGTTTTATTTCATAATTTAATAAAATATAATCTTGTGAAGCCAAGTTTGGTATATTTAATTCATACCTACATTTATATATCCTTCTAATCTTTATGATGCACACAATTTAAATAAAGTAAAATAGATAAGGTAAGATTGTCCTACAAAAAGGTACGGCGATCTTACACAGATGCTTAAAAAACCTATCCCATTTCGAGGGGAATGCGCAAAATGGACACGACGCCTATACCCGGGTAATTTAATTCCCAGGAACATTGTAAAACGTGGACAGGGCTGTAACTCATAACCAGGTGTCAGGATTTACGTCCACACAATATGTTATAAAAATCCGGCCATTTTATTTTACGGGTCCACATGATATGGAGTTTTATTTTGTGCCAGAGTTATTCATCTTGACGCTTGTAAAAGGTGACGGGGTAATTTTTCTACTGTGCTTTTATACGAATGCTTTTGCTTTGTGATGCACAATTACTAAATATATAAGTTTTACGTCTAATAATAACAGTGTAAGGACTAACATTGATATTGTTATTATGAATCACGAAGCAAAAGATTAATGTATATGGGTATTAAAGTAATGTATAGGGGCCACCACTGCTCGACTAGTACCGATCTCAGTATTAGTCGAGCAGTGGTGGCCCAAAGGTTACGGTTGTAACTAACGAGTTGTAGGTCGTAGATTCAAACAGGCGCTTTACTTTGTGTAAATTATTCCATTACCACTGCTCTCAAAACGGTGAAGGACCCCACGGACCCTATCTCCCGGGAGAAGTCTTGTTCCTGACCTCTGGCTTGCCTTTATTGGCCGGCTGGAGTGAACACTGACGAGGAACAGAGCTCCCACCTCATTCTTGCCTTTATTGTCTGGTTTGAGTGGAGATTCGCAAGAGCAAACGTGCCCGGAGGAAGGAAGTATTTCAGTAAGATACTGGTAGGGATCTTGACCGTACTTCCGGGATTGTCCTGATAGCCGCGGAATACCTCTCCACTCCTCACAAGCACCTCAGGACATGTTGCCCCCTTGTTGCTACGACACTGCGTGCTAGCGACCGGTTTCGGGTGCCCATTATTGAGTGTGCAAGTCACCCCCTGCCATTTCATCTGTGAATATTATCATTGGTCAGACAGGGACATAGACCTTTCATAGTTCAAGGTAACCGATCCACTATAGCCACCCAAACCCATAGCCCGGTATATTTTGTTTCCATGTTCTGCAATAGTCCTGCACCAACCGGGGGTTGTCCTTGGGTGCACTTGCATCATACAGGGATAATCGTAGGTTGGTGCCTCCTCAGCATTTAAAATTGTTTAAAGGGCCTCTGCGAGTTGGCTTCGGCCCCTAGTACGCCTTTCAAAGGTCCGGGACCCCAGGGTTCCGAGATATGTGAAACAAATAATAATAATAAAATAATTTAGTTGCGTAAAACATGGTATACAATGGTGTTAAGCATAGGTCAGAGTGGCACAAACATGTTTAGCTAAAACAGCGTGCAAAAAATGAATGAAAATTTAATTTTTATAATTAAGTAAGTACACTAACGTTAGAATATAATGTCAATAATTTTTATCCAAATTTATGGATAAAAATTATTGACATTTTTCTACTGTGCTTTTATACGAATGCAAACATTGACAACTTTCAAACTATAAAAACTACATTCATTTAGCCATTTGTATAATTTGTTTTTAAATAATCTTACATTTAGATAATAGTTTGAGGTTGTTTGGTATTTTATTATAAATACGCACGCACATTACTAGACAGCTTTTATTATATTTGGTTAGCTTTGGTAAATCATTTAACACCTGTCCATAAGGATCACGTCTGCTCCAAGGATATACATCGCTTGCTGTCTTGAATAATTGTTTATTCTTGGTCACAAACACACATATTTCGTAAGTATAGAGAGATGGAAGCGGTAAAAAACCAAGTTTTTTAAATATTGGCCGATATGTATCATCCGACTGAAGTCCATAAATTGCTCTTAGGCATTTCTTTTGAGCGATGAGGGAGGGTTTTTGCATGGAACAGCTGTTTTATTTTCTCATCTCAGGCTTGGTTCCCTAGGAAAAGATGTTTTATATCCAGGAGTAAGTGCTCAAGTACCTAACAGGCTTCTTACTCTATTTTCGTTACACACCTATGTAGATTTGATGACCTCAGTTGTGGAGGTCAGATAGGCAGTCGCTCCATGTAAAATATTCGTATTAGACTGCAACCGGTTAGACTGGAAGCCGACCCCAACATAGTTGGGAAAAGGCTAGGCAGATGATGATGATGGATTGTGATGGATTGACTGATATTGATAATATTGCCTTTAGCGAAAACATGAATCTGATGAATAAATAATGAATATATGAAAGCTATTTTCCTGTTACAGCTTTGATAAAATTTTAAATTCAGATTCCAAGAGATTACAAACGTTTTCAACACAATTCGCTACCTTCAGTTTCAGCGCTTATGTTTTGAAGTTTACAGTTATGTTTAACAGATCTGTCTGAAGTAGATGTGCCCATATATCTAGGTAAATATGCTAAGCAGCAAGTTTGTAAACTAACCGTGTTGATCTTGTACGTTTACCTAATACCGAGTTGAGGTTCACTCGCTAAAAGTTCTATGGTGTAGGTACACTGCGTAGGGTAACGTTACGCTACATTTACTTGGCTACGTGTGCGTAGGGTAACAAGATGGCGCGGAAACTATACCCAATTTTCTTCGTGTGGAAATTGCTCTTTTAATCCGTGATGGTCTACGAGCCATGGGTTTATTTATGGATGTTTAAGGAAGTTTATGTACAATATACATACATAAACTTACGCCGTCTTCCCAGGGGGGTAGGCAGAAATTACATAACAATTACGATCCTTATATACTCCATTTGTTTCGTTAACGTTCATACATTTGATCACACACGCACACCGGTTGTGAGTACTACGCCCCTGACCTTTCTGAAAAACATCACCAATAAGGTCACTATCGTCTTCTATAGGGCGTCGCGGCGCGGCGGCGGCGTGTCGGCGTTTTCGGTATTTAGGTACAACGCAGATGTGAATCTACTTTGTAACTAAATAAATTTTCTTAGTCGTCTTTCACTCATTTTCTCAAGCATACCCTTTTCAATTTAAGTCACTGTGGTGATCACAGACGAACTTCTTTCTTAAAATCTACGTCCAACATAACTTGCGACGACAAAGAGCATAAGATATATTAGACTATATTCTTCCGCTACTTCAGTAGCGGATTTTTACGCTTTTGCTAAATATAGGGGGTCTACTCCGAAGTGGTATCGGCCGAATGTTCAGCCGTTTCCTGCTACGAAGTTACTATTTGGTTCAGTCGGTCCCGATCCTACACGCCTACACTCTTTCGTATATTGACTATGGTTCCGACCCAAATGAGCCGATCCGAACTTTTTTCGCATTTTTCTATAATATTCGGTTCGGCCATGTGTCGGTCCGATCCGATCATTCGCACTTTGCACTTCGTAGTAGACCCCAGGTATAAACAGCGAAAAAACGACCTATCAAAATAAGCCTACCATCAAAATATGGGTAGATACCGTCGGTCACCTGCAATAATTGAGATATCTCTACAGGTATAACCACTTAAAATACCTCAGAAAAGAGGGTAACCCATTAATGCAACCGTCCCCAAATAATAATGTAGGTTACAAACATAAATTAACGTAATTGAAACGTACCGAAGCGTGGAAGCTTATTTTGTGTGACCAACAATTTGGCTGTCAAAGCGATTCGTCTACAAAATGGTGGACACCGTTTAATCATTCGTAGGTACATGCGGGACCACCTGTTTTTAATTACGAGCACAGTCGTACCTATTGCTGGCCGACGAGTTACAGGCTCGAATGAAATTAACTCAACATGGGGTGTCAAATTTGTGTAGTCATAATACGCATAATAAGTTCTGTTCGGTTTAATTAAACAATTTAGAAGACCACGGTATTGTTCATTTATATACATAAATATATAAACAGACGAGAAAAAAAAAAACCGAACAAAAAAATAGGAACAAGGGTAATACTCATTTCATAAGAATTCTCTTCCAGCATACCTGCGATAGGAGAATAGATAGAGAGATCTATTCAGCGTGTGAAAGAGTAAAGGAGACAAAAAAAAACATAAAATCATAAACAATTGTTTGTTTTGTTCAAGTAGCTTTGTGTCATGGTTCTCCAAAGGATCAAAAGAAAATATTTTTTTCTATTTCATAATCCCATTCTTCTTCTCAGCGTTTCAATAGCAAAAAGTTCAAATATCTTTGGCCCAAAATTTCATAAACCCACTTACAAACGGCGAATTTTTGAGATGGGGTAGTAACGGCAGGTACCTTAACGGTTTTAGTTACAGGAAAAAGGTCTTAGGAGACTGTCCTTAACTTTGGAAAAATGTTGATCTGCATTTACAGATTTTGAAAAAAGTGCAGACAGACACAAGAACTTTTTTTGATGCCAATCGGTCCTGTTTCTTGTAAGGATCCAAAATCTCTATCGGGCCTACTGAGTTTTGAGTAAAAGAAGAGTCAAAAATCGCAAAAAAATAAACCCCGTACATTTCGTAGGAAATCAGACTCGCAACTTACTTTTTTTTTAATGGATATACTTCCATGGCGTTGTCGGTGGCAGCGCAGAGGTCACTTTGACTGCATGTTTTTGGAACACAGAGGGCAGGATAGGCGGTGGAGCATGTTTTATGACATAGCTCCACAATCAGTTGGACTTACATCTTCCTACTTGCAGTGGCAAAGTTCTAGGAAAACAAGATTTAAAATTCAGTCGTACCAGCGACAAGAAGATGAAGAAGACTGGCCGCTACAAAATCAGGAATAGGAAAAATGTTTACCCATACAATACAAGTCTAAACGTTTATTAACCTTCATGTAATGGTATGAAATCACCACCATGCAGTATAGAGCTACATAGAGTACCTAAGGTAATAACTTAAATCTTGTTCCTTAACTGAAGCGGCCGCTATAATACGATACAAATTCCATTGGCCATATTAAAATAATTTTAAATATGGTTTAATAATACGACGTAGTATGTAAAGAGATGTATAGGTAGGTATTCCTATATAGATTTATCACCATTTGTAGCCACTGGCTAATGGGTTCTTGGGATCTTACTTACAAAACGTATGTTTCCTTTATTTCCCGAGCTTTTCTAGCCTCCTGTAGATAAGGAAAGGGCAAAATCCTTTTAAAACCTTTTCCGATTATCACTAGCTTTACACGATTGGGGATTCAATCGGTGGTCGGAGGCGCCAAACGAACTCTTTCACTATTCTTAGTAAGTATTTATCAAACATTTTCATATTGCTGGAATCTATCTAATCTGAGCCGTCTTTATCTTTTAAAAGAAAACATCGTAAGCATCTTTATGTAAACGTTTATAAGTATTCATTTGAGAAAATCCGGTTTTATGTGGTAATGTTCTTTGATGTTCCTTCTCAAAGCATTCACTCTGCGTGGGATTTTACTTAAACAGATCGGAAACCTTAGGTGAGCAAAGAAAATACAAAAACTGCTCGTGTTTTGTTGATGTTTAACAAAACGTTCCGCGGAGCACTCATGTGCATAAAGAACTATTGAGGTAGAACTTCGTATAAATTACGCTAATGCATTAAACCGTTAGAATTAACTGAGTATTTGTGGTTTTGTTTATACCCCTGGAGTGCAAATTGTGTATGCTCTGCACTTTAGAAAATCTACTTGAAAGGATTGAATGAGCTTTTATACTTAGGCACATTCAATTACCTAACTTGTCGCAAGCTCAGTGGACAACGTTACCTGAGGTTTCATTGTAACTGATTGTAGCCAGAAAACCCCAATACTTTGGGTTTTGGTCAACCTGCATCTGCGTAACACACTGCAAGTGTCACAGTCTGAATCATTTTGCTAATCCATTGCTTCATGTGTTCGAAAAATTTGTCTGATCAACAACGTAAATAACGCAATGAATGTTGTTGAACTGTCAGAATGAAAACCATTGTTATTGTTAGTGTGTTACGTAATTACCCCGCAGGTCTCTTCTATAATTTTTCAGAAAGTGGTACCTATATATATTCTTTCTTCATAGTACAAAAGCGTGCTTACTGTACAACTGCTAATATTCAGCAACCGCAATCTCATTCGCAAATCATTTCGTACTCCTATCCTATCCAAGATTCATTAATTTATCAATTTGGTCTACGAGCAATCCCTTTGAAGTATAATCCGACTAATTCTCGGAGTCAGAGCAAACAGTGCATTAATCACAATATTTGTGAATACGTTACCCGGCGGGGTGCGCTCGTCGTTTGCAATTAGTTTTTACTGGCGGTAATTAGGGAGGGCCGATTGCGCACAACTCCGTGCCTGTGCGCGACCACTGTGCGGCTTTAGAAGGTTTAGAGGTGGGCAATACTGTAATTAGGGAGTTATCGATATTCTTGTTGGGAGACAATGCGGTTGTGAGTATATCCTGGTACCTATTATTGATTGTATATTCACGACGATGATTAATTTATCTGATTTGAATAGGTACCTAATCTAAATTACTATTATTTTTACAATCAATATTTAAGAGAGTTTGAATAGAAATAATTCGTTACTATTACTTTTTCTAATTATTAGCAAGCACAAAAAACTTTTCTGAACAGCTAAATGGTTTTATTTTTGTTCAAAACAATTCCACATTCTAGAAATTCAACATCTGGTTGCTGGAATAAAATACCTATTTGAAGCCAGGATCTCGAAACTTATAAATCCGTTAGCGACAAAAGTTTGGAAGAAGCTAACTCAACAACTCTAAGCATTCATAGTTCTACATTTCCAGTAGGAAAGTACCAAAAAATAAAAGTTGCCGTCATCGCCACATGCGAATTGGAATTAGCAAGAGCTCGTTGTACCGGGGAGCAAACTACATTTGCATTGGAAATTGCACCTTATTTTTGTTTTCGAAGGCACATATTGGTTTATCGATGCAAATCGATATCGGCTCGATGCCTAAAATGTAGGAGTTTAAATGGAACAAGCTATATTCCAGTATATCATCTGTTTACTTATCGAACTCTGTTAATTGATCCTAATGAAAACTGAATATTTGATTACCTATTGCTATTCGTACCTTTGATTATGATAACATTAATTTGTTGTTTATGTTCGTAGTTATATGATGGGCGTACAATAAATATAAAGTAAAGGTAATATATGTAGGGAATAATATTAATTAAGCAAATACATAAATTATAGTTTAATGGCAGACTAAGCGTAAATCATATTGATACATTTGGGGTTTGAATTTTGTGGTTTAAACTTAAAATAGTTTGGTACTTATAATATTGGATTAAATATAAAACGATATAAAGTTGTAACATACAAATTTTTATTCGTTTAGATTTTTTTTCTTTTTAATTTATTTTTTATTAATAAGAACTAGTGTTCCTAGTAATTGATTACAATCTAGCCTAACAGACTAATAAGTAATTTAACTCTAACTTAATATTTTACGAGATAGATTATGTTATAACTAAGAATAATGTCAATTTACACTTTTACACAGTTTCGTAGCACTTTCTTAGGGTCTGGTAATTGATAAAACACTTTGTTCATGTGTTACATGTATAGCACCATTAGCATCGCACTATTATTCATTCACTATATAAATACTACACTAATTCAAATGGTTTAGTTCTCTTTAGCCTACGAACTAAGTCCGTGTTGTCTAGCAGCTGAATTGCCTCGACATTGACATGTCGGTGAAGTCTGTGTTCGTGGGCTTCAGCAAATTATTGAATGATGGTGGTGACGGATTCCAACTGGAATGACTGGAATCCGTTTAGAATGATTTAAAAAAAAACTTTTAATTGGATAGTCTTACCTATTCTAATTTATTATTAATATCTTTTACAATGTTTAACACACCTATTTACATTAGGTACTAAATTAAATGACTAACCACCTAATTATACAAATAAATACGGAAACAAATGGACACTTAGGCGTCGTAGTACTCGTCCGCATCGCTGTCATCCGGAAAAATGACCAGAAGACTGACAGCATTGCCACGTTCAATGGCAATGCTAATTCTTTGGCCAAAGAACAAGTCAGCCCTCTCTGGTCATGTGAAGTGTCAACCAGTCGGTAAGAAATTTCCTTAAAAAGGCATAAGTATAGTTTTATCTTCTATTTAAAAACAAAATGCCCTGTGTCTACGGAAAACATAGACCTTGATACGAAATAGTTATTTGTGCAACAAGAGAGCAAAGTAGCTTTTTGCTGCGAGTGCTGATTTTGAATCCTGAGTGTGGCGAGGGATTCAAAGGCATGAGATGCAAAAAAACTTTGCTCTCGTGTAACACACATAACTTTTCACTTCAGTAGCGAGAACACTTTAGGAGATAAAATAATAAACCGGAATAGATTGAAATAACTATTTATTGTGAATCAAAATAATTAACATTCTAGGTAGATACCAATTCTATAAAATGGAACATTTTAAAAGTTAAAAGTAAAATTACTTCAATTTTGCAAATTTTATTCCCGCTCTTTTATTTAAATTAAGGCGTGTTCGGAAATAGCACCCATGATATTTTATTATTCAAAATATATTACGTACCTAACATTTATTGAAACTAGAAATAAATATTTACAAGTTAAATATCAGTTTTATTTGCAGTAAATACTTATTTTCGTTTAAATAAGTTAAACATTCAATAAATTACATTAAAAGACATAATTTTCTTTTTGCAAAATTTCTTTAGTTAGCACGAAATTCCGAACGTGTTTGTCTTTGAGGTCGAATTCAAAATCCGAACTTCGAAAGTGCTGGTATTTGTCTCTCTCTCTCTCTTTCTAATGGCGGGAAAGAGGTAGTGTGAATGTTTCGAATTGTATGATTAACCCAAGGCTGAATAATATATTCGCGGCTTTCTGAAAAAAAAAAATTAAAAAGTTAATTTGTCTCACTGAGTGAGACAAATTAACTTTATTTTAAAAAAAATAACTTTAAAATTAAATTACATGTTTGAGCTACTGAAGTGAAAAAGTCATTTAGTCTCTTCACAAGACCCTTGACTTCCATAAAAGAAGAAAATCAAAGACAAACATGATAAAAGAGGCAATAAATCATGTCAGATAATCAGATATTTCAATTATTCCTATTAGCAAGCTTACGAGAATTCTTTTAAATTATTCCGTATGTTTTGTACGCAACGGCCGCCATCCGACCTCCGGCACCGGACCCCTTAACCTCCGACCGGTCACGTAGGTTTTACCAGTGTAGCGAACCTTATCCGGGAAATACCCTAAAATATAAAAAAGATTAACTTATAATTCTACAAGACGGTTTTATTTTTCTATTTTGTTACCTCTATTTCGAAGTCTAATTCAGATTTCACAAGTACTTTCTAATTCCATGGATTTTACGGAATTTCCTTCGATTTTTAAAACTTTTGCGATTTGACAAATTGCCGACAATACGAAATGCAAATACCATAAAAATTTAGCGTTTTCATTTCCCACAAATGAAAAGAGCTAAATGAAGAAACGGAGGGAAAGTGGCACAGAACATTGTTTGGCACTGAAACAGAATCTTAAAGTGGCTGAGAGAGTGAATGGGGTGATTCTTAATTAGAGCTGCGTCAGACCCGATCCCGGCATCGCATGAATGAATCATAATTTTCATACTAAACATTCTCTTTGACGTATAATACCTAGTTAATTCCCAATAGCTTTATTAACTTACGATTCCATCTTTAAATAATTATTTAAAATTGAACGGTCCAGACAGCCTTTATTATTCCAAGCTCAGTCAATAAATTGTCGAAGCGAGTGCGCCCAAAGCAATTTTTACAAAACGAAAAGGTAAACGTTGTTATTCGAGAATCTACCAATTGCTAGTGTATTTATTGTTTTGCGCTGTTCGCGAACAATTTTCTGAGGAGTACAAACAGCCAGTGCCGATTGATTAGACTGTTGTTTTTAATGATACGCTAATACGAGTTGGTATTATCATCAATGTACCTAGTCTTATAGTTTTAAAAAGAGTGGGTTTTGGTTTCGATTGGTTTTGTTTTTTGTATTTTATGAGACTAGCGGTTCTTATTTAAGAAGAAGAGTATGTTGAAAGAAGTTTACCCCAGATTTTGGTGAATACATTCTTAATGTTACGGATAAAGTCCGTTTTTCGCGGTGTATGTTTAGTAGATTTGTTAGTTTTTGAAAATAATGTCTGTTTTTTTATTTTATTTATTGTAGTGGTTTTTGTTTCAGTAGTTTTATGACCTACTTGCAGGTGTTTTCCCTCGTGTTCAAAGTCTTTAAAAAAGTATTTAGGTGTCTACTGTAAAGGTTGTCTGCAAAATCACCTTACATCATGCAGGCTGGTAGAAACATGTCTCTGGGGCAAAAAATGATGTGGTGATTGTTTTCAAAAAAACGACAGTTATGTGATAGGCGCGTAAAAGTTAGCATGTCCTCTTGAAATAAATAGCGAAAATTCAATATTGCTTCTTATTTTCTTATGTAGCACCTACCCCATATACAGGGTGGCAGGAACCTCGACGCGCAACTTGTTACCGTGGATTCAGTGCAGGATTCTGAACATACCCGTTGAAATTTCCGTCGGTTATTTTAAAAAAAAAAAAATGTTCTTACATTTATGGCTTACCACCGGCTTCCACTCTGTAGATACCTGTACTTATCAACAGTACCTACCTACCTTGCTGTGTTAATTATAAAATAGAGTACTCACGGCATTATAGCAGAAACGTGCATTTTGTTTCGATTTTCTCCTGCGTTTAATAGATATATTAAACTTAGAAGCTTACAAGGGCAGAAACTTGTTCAATATGAAACTTATGAAGCAAGTAATCCACACTAGTGATGTTCGCTGCCAGACACAAAGAAATATTTTAAGAAGTTTGTTGCATCGCTCAGCCGGCACAACTACCAGATGTTTTACAGCTCCTTTGACGCACGTGCCTTCAAAATTCTTAAGTGCAGCTTCAAGTCCGGGGAACGTTAAACAGTTAGGCTGTGTCCACACTTGTATCATTTTGGCGTATCAGATCTCCGTTGCGTGGCATCGTCTTGTAGGATCATTATCGCTAGTTCGGACAATGATTCACATGACTGCGTATCATTTTGCATCGTATACAAGTGCAGACAAGGTCTTAGGTACTGAAATTATGCCGGGAAGGTGCGATCTATTTTTTTTACTTTTTTAAGACATGAGGGGGCAATGGCAATGTTCCACTTTTGCATGCCGTAGGTGGGTAATGTAATTCATGATACAGACTGAGACCGCGTTGTGCCGTATCCGGACGTGACGTCACGCCCGCCATTACACGTGCGGAGCTGTAGTGCCGTGCGCGGGTAATGCCGCACGCTACTTGATATTCGTGCGCGCACCCCACCACATTTCACCCCGGCACCGGCTGGTCTTAGGATCCTGAACTTTGTTATTTCATATACATTTTTTTTTCGTTGGCAACATTCCTTGGCTGTGCAGTAGAACTGTAATTTCCTATTATTTACTGTATTTGCTATTATTAGTAATAGCCAATAGCCGATACTATTTCGATATCTACTTACATGTGTATTTCCTGTGTTGCGGGAGTCAAATTGCACTGCGAACATTGATATTCCGACGCAGACTAGACTGGAAGCCGACCACATGGCATGGCATTATGAGGATGTCAACTGTAGATAATACCTATAATCTCCATCTATACGACATGCCAATTGAAATCGGACAGATTACAGCTGAATTATCGTATTATAAAAGACGCTGAATATTCATAGTTAGAATTACAGGATGATAATGAACACAAACACCGCTATTTGCGGTTCACAAAATTTAAATATGAATACGAAATAAACGTCAAAATATTTCCATTACAAAAACAGATATCCACACGGTTAATGAATTGTAAAACAAACGTCGGTAATTAAAACATCCCGATGCAGTGGTCCGCAATTCTCCAGTTTGAAAACCGACCAAACATGTAAACAAACCGTTCCCGTTAACCCCGATTTCGCCGACCGCATCGCATCCTCGCGTTTTGTTTTTTTTTTTTTAGTTTCAAGTTGATTTGTGTAGTTGTTGCTTGGTAACCCCAACGTTATTCTGAATTTAAAATAAAATCTCACATATCGTGAGGCGCGTTTTCCTTGAATATTTAAAAAGTCGAAAATGGAAAGAGGTTTTTCGCTTCCAGTATTTTATGTTCCATTATATTTTGTTTTTAATTAATCCGTAATGGAGTACCAGTATTATGGTGGAATTTTGTAAAAATATTTTTTCGCTTTCTTAAAATTATCTGAGCAAATATAAATCTTCGGAAGATTAGAAGGTTCCCACTCACTTTTCATCTAAAGAAATAACTTCGATAATCTCAAAAATACACATCAACAGATTCGCTGACCAAGTTCATGTAATTAGCAAAATGTTATTAGGTCGTCTCACTTCCTCTTAATTTTATGAGGTGTCGGCAGATTCTTTTGGAACGGTTCCCTTTTGATGTAGTCACCATAACCGCGGTAATTTATTACTCGTTACCGACCCGCAACGTAACCCTTATTTATTCCGACAACCCAAACTATTTAGGTTGCCTGTGAATTATGATGTAGCGAAAATATTTCGCCCGTCAAATGGTAAATGACAATGTTATTTGCAAAAAGCTCGTTAGTGTTAAAAGTTTAAAGTGGAAAGTGGTTCGCTCGCTGGAAAATCGGAAAAGCATATTTGAGGAGTTGAAAACACAAAATAAGTAATGCATTCTTTAACAGGAAATCACTGGTGGGGAAAATCGACACTCTGTAGGTAAGAAATGAAAATCAGTGAAAGATAAATAAACTTAAACTCATAGGTCGTTAATTTTGTTGTAGATGCCTCCTTACGCCATTTTTTTTATTCTATTTTTTTTGGACTTTTATACTACATGTATGTATATGTCAGTCTGATTAATCTTATTCACTAGTTATACATCATTAGCTTAACTTAAGATGATAATAGTTTAAACAAAAGACAAGCTCGAAAGGGGAAAAGTTTCGAGCGGGAAACGTTTCGTCCCCTAAATGTGATACTTGTGGAATAATAGATGATGTATATATACCATTTGTTGATGGAATGTGTTCAATTTAATGCAGAGAGAGAGGAATTATTGGCAAATTTGATTTGGAAAAATTGCAGGTCGGAATCATGAATTCTATACTTTCAAACCCTTACGCCATTTACAAAAAGCTTCCAAGAAATCCGATAGACTGGAAATACTTACCGAACGATAGACAGATCCTAAATCAGCGGGAAGGGCCGGATTGTTATTGTCTCAGCATGCAAATAAAGATTTACGGAGTCGAAACTGAACAAGTTAAACGCCTCTAAATTTAGTAGGAGCAATCTCCCTCGCGTGCGATTCGTTATGTAAAGAGTCGTGACATCGCTATAACACTCGCTTACAAGATAGAAGCCGCGATAAAAAATTCAACACGCTCTCGATTCCGTTTTTCAGTATCACCCTGACCTTTTTTACGACACCTCGACTATTACAGCAGTATTTTTTTCATAAGCTACAACATATGGGAGAGCTTCTTATAGTTAGTTCGTCGACGAATACAACTTTAGCTCCGTTTCTCTGAATACCGTGCACTAAACATGCTTGCTTTCAAACTTTTATGTATAAACTTTGTGAATTACACCCGAAAGCAGCTTCTTGGGATGCGTGCCGTTTTTATATTAAAGATATTCTTGTATGAGTATAAACTAGGTTTTTAATCTCGACATAACTTTTTACGTTTTCGTTTTATGTCTTTGTCATCTATGTTATTCTTTTGAGCTTATTCGTAATGCTGTCATTACAAGTCGATAGTGCGTACAACAGCTCTTACATTTAATGACGATCGTATTTCAGGGAAAACCTAAATACGTACGTGCTAATAAGTTATTCGACGCAATTAGCCACCATCAGCACTTACACCTTATTCATATAAAATACTTACACATTTTCTACGATTCACTATTAACAGAAAATTGTTGACACGTGTTTTTAGCTGGTATTCCATGATTGCCAAGGTCTAAAATCCCCTAAATGGTCGAGTACATCCATAAAAATAAAATAGACTTCGAGTATTCTTACGACACAGCACCATTGCTCCGGTTAGAATGTGTGCGTTTTGTAAGCTTTGATCCGAAACTAAGAAAAGTAGTTGAGGAGTGCACACGAATACTTCTTGAGAGCAACTTTTTATCTGTTTAGTTAACTTGTAGTTGCTTGTTGAAGTTTTTGTATAATATTCTACACGGTATGAAAGTATTATAAAGTACGTGTTAGAGTTTTCGAAGTCGAAAGAGCAGTTGGTTTATTGATGTTGAATCAACTTCCGTGAAAGCATTTTCCTCGTCGGTTTTAAGTTTTTGAATTGCTTTATTATTGTCATACCTTAACCTCAGTATTGATTTACGTAGATACAAGTCACGTAGGTACATTTGGGTAAAATGACATGTCCTCTTTAAAAAATCTCTTAAACCAAAGACACAAATCTTAAAAACAAATCCGTACACATCCACTTCTTCAAAGGACGTTTGTATTAATAAAATTGAAACGTCAAATTTTCCGAGAGATGAGCCAAACGAAAAGAGGGCAGTCCTTTCATGTGGCAACATTCACAGAAACATCTGAACATCTGGGATGTGTCTCTCACATGTCGAAGAGACCGAAATGATACGCGATTTATCGGATCAACGCTGTTTACAGTTGCGCTTGTGAAAATATTCAGCACGTATAGCTGGCTATACATATGTTATACGTTGTATGTAAATACCAATGCTACTAATGCTAAGTTTTTTGGAACTCTCTTTGTTTTTAAGGATGAGGTGATCGTGGTTAGATGAATGATGCTGCTATGGGTGTAAGTAGAGATCGGATAATACTTAATATGTTTTTCTAGGAGCGTTATCTACACGCTGAAATTTTTAGAGAAGTCAGTGTTGTCCACACTCATCATCTGCAACTTTTTCCCAACTATGTTAGGGTTAGCTTCCTGTTTAACCGGATGTAGTTGAGTACCAGTATTTTACATGAAACGTCTGCCTGTCTGACCTCCCCTGTTACTAGGTAATAGGATACCTCTTGGTAAGACTGGTTTTCGACTCGTAACGACTGTCAAAGACTCACAAATGGCAACGTACATACTTTCCGATTCACGGAGGGGTCTTGAAATGGAAAGATCCCAACGCATCCGCGGATCAACCGCGGCAAGCGTAGCTTAACCTGATCGATCGACCCGTGTGGCTGTTATTACTTAGCTGCGAGCCCCTCAAGTCCCTTTGGTTAGTGTTGAATACAATAACTTATTTAAGTTTTTCAAATTGTTATAATAATGTGAAGAAACATGTCCAGGATGAAGGGAAGTAGAATGGGCTCTTTAGAAACAGTTTCATGACAACGCAAAGGAAGAACAATAAATAAATAAAGTAAGTCTTCCAGGCATACCTACAATATATCGTGCTAAAAGAAATGACTTCATAGAAAAACATGACATTCCGCTTACGGTACATTTATTTTATTCATTTATATCTAGCTTTTGCCCGCGGTTTCGCCCGCGTTGATGAAAATATCCCACAGGAACGTACTACCAGCGGGTAATTCCGGAACACACTAACAGTAGCAGTGGCTTTCATTTTGACAGTTTAACAACATGTATTGCGTTATATCCGTTGTTGAGCAGACATATTTTTCGAACATTATAGCAATGGTCTAGAAACACCGTTCAAAATAATTTAGATAAGTAGTGATTGAAAGTGTGTTACGTAATGATGCAGGATTGAAAGTACCTACCCTATGTGTTAATCCAAGTTATAAACTATCAGTGTGCCCATCCAAATCCGTCCAACCCTTTTTGCGCCAACCCGGAACATGCTTTCAGATAAACAGTCAAACGGAAAACAAAAGCACTTCTCACACCTCGTACGTAATTAACAATTACTTTTATCCAAAATATTCAATTTACAATTTAGACTTTGTTACTATTTTATTATAAGTACAAATTGTACAGCGAACATTACACTACAGAGAACAAGAACAAGTAATTTCATACGAATAGGTACCACGGTAGAACTGGCTCCAAGTAGAGGCAAGTCGGTACCATTCCAGTCCCAACCACATTCTTATCACTTAGCAATGGAATCGTCTCCGGTAAAGGATTCTTCAGAAATTCCCAGCTTCCAAGTTAGTCAAAAGTTTATTTGGAACAAACTGTCTGTCTCCGTCGACGCCGTAAATGAAGCTGATAAGACTAATTTTAGATGAAACTCCTGCCACAACGGGCACGTTCGAAAGTATTCCTTAAAAAAATCTTTAGACAATTTACTCTCGTTTGTGTTTTCATGGGTTGGTAAAAATGTAGGAAACCGTTGTTCCTGAGGTTTGAAAATAAAGGGTCAAGTTAAATTAGCTAGCGAAACTCCGCAGACGCGCATCGATGTCTAAACATGATGAAATAAAAAAGAAAAGATTTGGTGGTTTGTTTTATGATCATCGACTTCATGTATTGCAGTTACTTGAAGTTTGAGTTTAGAAGTTCAGTTTTTTTATTTTATCGTGTTGAAATGTCGACAGCCATCACGTATGTGAAGTTGACGCAAAGAAAACTAATTTTGGAATGAAAAACAAACGTGTAGCAATAAACTGAAGGCCAATTCTCGTAATTTAAAACGTTCAAAATCTAGTCGCAGTCGCATATCGGCGACAAACAACTGTCAAAAACTTGTCAAAATGTAGGGAAATTAGAGATATTTTTGACAGATTGAGACTGAGATCAGACTGTGAACGTTCTTAAAATTACGAGAATTTGCACCCCAGGTCGAAATCGTGTGCGACTTTCTCTCCCTCTTCTTCTTTCTTTTATTTATAATACGAAAAGACAGAGTTTCCATGGTTTTCGAGGGTGCTAAAGCCGATAGTGAGGTCAAAATGATAATCCAAGATGGCAACTACTTCATGAGAGCTTCTAAAATCTTATACTAGATAGCTGTGTAAAAACGCGTATTAAATTCACGCCTTCTCCCTCTCTCTTTCTATTTTATACGAGTTTGTGTGCATACGAGTATCGCGTAAGAAGCTTTGTTCCTGAAGGGAGTCCCCCGATTGCACACTTTTTTTAAACTGTCAATATGTCAAGTGACTTCTATAATATGTACTTGCGGTCGTTCACCCTAAATAAATCATTTGTTTTTGTTTTAAAATGTTCATATATCCCACAATGCACATTTTTGTTGTTGAATTAATTTGATTCTAGGAATATCAGGGCAATAACAGCAATATCGTGTATTAACGTGGCATTTGGAATCGTGATTGATTTTCAGAGTAATTGTTACTGATTGATTTGAATAGTGTACAAAGGTGTACCTATATGATATCACAGAGTAATAAGCGATATCAACTAGCCCTGCCGGCATTGATATTGGTAGATATATAGCGCCACACAAGTCCTGGGGGGTAATTGCGTAACAGACATGAAATGGCAATCGATCACAATGCCTTTCATTTTGACAGTTCAGCCACGTTCATTGCGCTATTTACATTATTGAACAGATGAATTTTTCAAACCTATAAAGCAATGGACTTCAAAATGAAAAACATTGTGAATTTGCGATTCAATTCATTTTTATGTTTGTTACGCAATTACCCCGCTGTTTATTTATACTTTGTTTTTCATGATAATAAATTACTCTTTTTTGAATAAATGAATGTTGAAATTTAAATTCATTTTAAAGTAATATTAAACAAATTTTGACGTGTAGTTGACTCATGAATTCAATCAATTCATGAGCTTTTCAGATGACGTCACCTCCAGATATTTCAAAACACCTTGATCAGGGCCATATTCAAATACATCTGTATATCAAATACCTACTCGTTCATTACGATCTGTTCAATACCAGTTCTTTACGATAATTATAAACAGACAAAATACTTTGTATTCGCGCCAATATCATTTCGGAAAATACGCTAGTAAAGTAGAATGTTCATACGTTAAGCGTCGCATGTACATACAATGTAAATAATTTGTTTCATCTATTTTACCAGTAGATAGGTAATGGCAGCAGTAGGTAATGAAATGTAGAGTGCTCTTTTTTAAACCCTCTTGTTTCAAGAAATAACGTTTTGTAATCATTCATCAGAATTCTGGAAGTTTAGACTCCGGTTGTCATTGAATTTCGTTTTTCTTTGGCTAGTTATGAATTAAATGTCGGACGTGTATCCTACTTTTAAACGCAAGTCCTGTAAGTAGCTTCTTTATAATTGACTACTAAATCAATTTCAGTAACTTTTATGTATTTTGCCATACTGACCGCCGAATGAACCAAAGAAAATTAAATCTTATTTTAAGGCTCAATTATAAATGTATGAAGTAATACTAGGATCAACACGAATTTCTTAATAGTTAGTTTTAAATTTGACCCATTTCCCGATTCCGGTGGGCTCTTTAATTTTAAATGTTTTTTTTTTATCTTTTTGTTTTTAAAAACAATTGAAAATGTAATTTATAAGTATTTAAATGAAATGAAGAAATTAGGTACAGCTTTAAAAAAATAGTTTTGGTCATATGGTGTTATGCTTTTTTTTAACTCAATACTCTAATTGGGGTGTATGAGGTCTTGCGTTAATTATGTCACATATCGTATATTAGCAGGACTTTGATTATAAAGCATTTAAATTCTAACTTTCTATTACTGCTGCGAGCTGCGACCTAAAAACATGATTATAATCAGATTTTCATGCCATCTTACTGCAAGACTACACAGATGAGTGATTACCGTTTCGAAATAGAACAGAACTATCAAAAACAACAATCATCCCATCAAACACAAGTGTGCAAGCCGCCTGTATATTGTATAATTGAGTGCTATTAGTCATTACCGCAGCATCCCACGAGTGTGATCACCTGTACGCGGGATGATTTGCATGAGCCAAACCAGACGCTGATGTAGTATGTGTGATAGTAATGTTCTGTTTGATCGACGAGATTGTTATTTATTTCTGCGAAGTACGAGTAGGAGTACAGTGAGTCTCTCGTCTAACTCAACTGTGTCATAGCTGGCAATTGCAACATGTTCGGGTTTCTTTGTTTTAATCATTGGGTTCTGCTAGATTTTGTCTTGTAAACTATGCTTGGAATTTACAGACAACTTGAGTTGATTGAAGTAATATTTCTTCCGTGTGGAATTCTCCCGTGACAGCAAGCCAATTGCATATGCAGTTGTGCTAATTAGTGTTAGATTACAGCCCACTCCCTCTTGAAGAGAGGAGGCCAGTATCCCAAGTGGGAACTTTATAGAGACTGATAATGCTAATGCTATTTAGGCACTCAAGTTAGATATAAGAAAGTAAAAGAATTTGTGTTCGGTAGTCTGTTATAAATCTAATCATTTTAAGTAGGTAACTACGGTTGTCGAAACTGACATATTGTTCCCAAAAAGTTCAAATATCGATTTTTCTTAAGTACGTTTCCAAGACCCTGGTAGGTAAAAGAGACATATTTAATTAAAACAGCATTTTAATCATCTAAGTACATAACAGCGCACCTCCTACATAGTATACCACATTTTAAGCTCTTATATACCATGAAACAGTTTTAACGAGTGTACCAAATAGAACCTAGGCAATTTGCTGAGAACACCAAGTCCTTTTAAACTTGATTCTCCAGGGGCACATAACCGCTAGAGGATGGCTTACAAACTTGTTTTATTCACATTACTACACTCCGGTTAAAACCTTATTTAAAACTTCATGAGCATTTCCAGATTTCGATATAAGTGTACGTTCTTACGACTGGGTACGTACTTACATACATATTTAGGCTTAGACTAAATTATATGGATAGATATGCGATAGTAGTAGATGTGCAATGCCTATACGGTTAAAACATATGGAATGGCTATTTTTTTTAAAATAACCGACCAGTAAGTTCAACGCAGAGGGGTTCAGAATGTACAGACGCCAGCACATCGAGCTACTACAATCTGTCAATTTTCTTTAATAGATTTTCAACTTTATCACTAAAGCATTAAGGTTCAAGGTTGATTGGGAAAATTTGACACTTTCGGGTAGCTTGACCTGCTGGCGTCTGTACAGAATCCATGGTAACAGGTTGCGCGTCAATGTCGCTGTCACTCTGTATAAGCTTTGACGTATTTTTTGTAACAACAGGCCTACCTACGTATGCCTACCTACTACTAATAAATATGCCTATCATTGGCGAAGGGTTAAAACCCTTCACCAATGTAGGGTGTCGTACAAGGTACGAGGGCGGAGTGATAGGTCTGGTAAAAATTAAACAAGGAGTCAATTTAATTTAATTATTATTATTTATTTTTCAACGTAGTTTCCTTGTAACGCAATGCACTTCGATCCCTTCCATAAAGTACGACTTAGGTAACCCTTCGAAATAGGCATTGGTTTCGTGCATGATGTCTTCGTTGGAGCCAAATCTTTTCCCACCAAGCCATTTTTTTAAATTCGGAAACAGAAAATAGTCGCGAGGACCTAAATCTGGCGAATACGGTGGGTGAGAAAGCAACTCATAGCGCAACTCATGAAGTTTGGCCATGGCAATCGCGCAGGTGTGGTTGTTTAGGTGGAAGAGGATTTTCTTCTTAGCCAAATGCGGTCGATTTTTCTTTAATGGCTGTCAATAAAAAAACTAACCGGCAGTACTGGCTGAAAATTTTAATTTAGTCCTTCAAAAGAGTTGTGAACAAGGAGTTTCCATACGATCATTTTATTCCAAAATAGATTTTTACCAGACTTATCACTCCGCCATGGTAACTATGATATTCTGCCAAGGTAATGGTAGCAGCTTTTATCCTTACTTTATTTCTTTTTTTACTTGTGGTATAATATGTTGTGTTGTGTGCCTTTTAGTCTGTGCTAAATATACGTATTTTCTTTCCTTACTATACTGAATATAACATATATATTCCTGTATACCGCGATCACCAATCCATCCTTATACTTATATGTCGTAATAAGTGATTACAACTGTTTGGCATCCCATTGTATCAGACATTGGGATGTCATGCCCAGCAGCGGCTGATAAAGCCTTGTTTCCTATTAGCAGTGTATACTAGTACCTACTATATAATTACTTTGTTCTTAGGCACTGTGTTAACACGAGTGCTGTATTCTATAGGCCACATAATATTCAAATTCCAAGCAAAATGTTTATCCTTATAACTTATTTTATCGAAATATCTTTAGCCCGTATGGCTTTTGTCAGCTCTTTACTTACCCACTTCTTTTTAATACTTACGATCTTCAGTTTCACCATCACGCATTGGCAGCATCGCATTTGTTCTTCGTTGAAAGCAGCAACGTTCCCTAATATGAAATATCGAAATACTATCTCTTGAAACTATTGTGATGTTCTGTTAGCTAACATTGTTTGAATATCGTACGTCAGAAATATCAGCGAATTATAGTCAGTATATTTTGAAGTCCATAGGTCGGTATTCGAAAACAAAAGCTCTCCATCACTATTAGGAACACTGAATGAGCGTCTACGTGAACAATTGTGTAGCAGCCTCCCTGTGTCCGTAGCAAATTATCGATATCGAGTTTCGTAGCAGTTTGCTACGAAATAGCTACGAGATTTCATTTTTACTGCTTTATTAAAATTCTATGCTACGAACTTAAAATTGAGTTGTGAAATTGCTTGTGTTGGCATGTGCGTGTATATTGTTCTTGCCAAATTGCTAGTCCGCTTGATTCTTACCAAACATTACTAGTTAAACGGGAAATCCGGTCTAAATCCATCCTGAAATTAACTGGTAACGCAATTTCAACCGGCATACGTACGGCGGTCGTAGCTAATGTGATATTAATGATATTCATACTAATTTGGCCGGGGCCGCAGAACGAGGCCATGCCAAGTTTCGACTGTCTAAATAATTACTAACTCCCCAATGACGCTCTGCACACCTACTTTGTTACTAGATTAAACAAGTTGGTTGACATTAAAAACTACTTTAATGGCGCAATTTTGGGGCTGCACATAAAATTTAGAATTTATGATCCAACATTTTTATGTTGACTTTATAACTATTTCATTGCTTTTCAGGATGGAATGGTAGTTATTCATATTTCAAACTTAGCGTCTTAGCTTATCCCAGAGAAATAAGTTTCAAATCGTCGGATTCCATCTACCCCGGCTACTCGACGAGGTCGGTCACATGTCCGTAGTAAAAGAAACAAGAACACTAATTGTCACATAATGTTTATTCCCAATCTTTGGACCCTATAATGCTTTAAAACTAATAATAACATAAATACAACATTGCAATAATTATTATCGAAATAAAGAGATTTTATATTTTATCGTATCTGCGCCACTTCTGTAAACTAAATTGAAGAAAACGTTGTATTTTGATATATTTTTCTCGAATTCATTTTACAAAAGGACGCACTAAAGCTGACATGTCTACAAAGCAACGTTTTAAAAGCTCAACTGTAAATTTTATATCTAATTTCAGTTATCCTAAACTAGACACCTATAAAAGTACTATTTTTATTTACTATTAGACACATAATATTGAACATAAGTTCGTTCGAGGAAACAATGATTATATTACTTCGTTAATAAAAGATCTGTTACCTACGGGCTAATCTATAAAACATTTTCCTATTTAATGTCTGAATTCGTTTGTTGTTACGGTTGTTCTAGACACGTGCTTGGAGACAATCAGAAGATCAATGGCTCAGTGGCTCAGTGGCTCAGTGGCCCAGTGGCTCAGTGGCCCAGTAGCTCAGTGGCTCAGTGGCCAGGAGCTCAGTGGCTCAGTAGCGGGCTGACGCAGACAGGGTTTTAGATGAATAAAAACTTCGATTGAGGATGAGCTCAAATTTATTTGAATTAACAATGACGTCTCCAATGCCACAATACTCCATGAAGTAAGAAAAGAAAAGTAATGAACATCTATAAAAGTTGTAATAATGATAATTAAGCTAATTTTATCACTATTTTTACAATGTCATTATGTTTTTCTTAAACCACAATAACACTTTACCTTTGCTCTAAAAGCCTTTAAATAATCCAAGTCACACAAATCTAACAATTAATTACTAACTATATAGTTTGTATGGTTTATTTTGCTCGATATACAAATAAGTTTTCAGCAACGCACTAACTCTTGTCACCGAAATTAAAATAAAATGTCATTTAATACTGAATACGAAGCGATCTGTTAAAGTAATTTGGTAATTAAGCCATGTTAATATATTCTAAAATAACAATAAAGTAACGTACAAACTCTACAGCGAAAAACAAATGGAAACTTGCGCGGCACTACTCGGGGACTATGCGTACGATTCACGTTCAAACACAATCTAATCGATATTATCATTAACGTACGAAAACAACACTTAGCAGGTATTTGATACTCCGATTATTTTGTCTTCTTTATTCTATTCATATTGTATCTCTTAGAATAGTATTTAACTAAATTTATTAAGGGGCACAGAATTGATATGTTTCCGATGCACGGCGTTTGTGTGATACCGCTTCACTTAACCTAACTTGCAAGGCGACGCTACACCCCTACACTACCCTATCACATGCGGGCCAATGTCACGCGTCTTTATATAAACAACGACGATCCGATCACCATCTATCTACTCGATTTCACAGTAAACGTTAAGAAAATATCTTTTTGTGGGTTACAATAAGTTTTTGTGTTTAAATCCCTTAGAAATTAAATTAATCAGAAGTGGATATAAATCCGACAGAAAGGATAAGACGACAGCAAAGCGAATAATATAGTTTGTCGGAAACGTAAAAGTGGGTTAGCGTGACATATAGCCGATTGCATTATAAGTAGTAGACGAGAATACAGAATAAACGTCTCTATGAAACCGCTTTTTTAATTCCTAAATACACATTAAATATTACATGATGATATGTATCGAGTAGTCCCGCAAAGGTGACGTAGCCGTGTCCGCAGCCACTGGACGTCTCTTACTCGCTATCTAAGGTTGTTGGACGGAATCATGGCGGCGACGGCGTCCGCGCGCATGCCGCCGCCTGCCGCGCCGCGCGCTCGCGTGATATAGTGCGTGCGCAGCATGGCAGGCGATCGGACATCGCTAACCAAAACGTTATGTTTGTCGATGGCTCTACAGAACATTAAAACTATGATAGAGATTTCAAAGACTGATACACATATGTCTGAAGAGAGCTTAACATTGATCGTCATCGACGTGATAAAGCCATCGACACACTCACACAGACCAACTGAAAAGAACAAATAAACTTTTCGTTGTATTTTAGTATGCGCAGGAGGACGCCGCTCGCCGAAGGTATGGGAGATCACTACTACATTATTACACAATTACTTACACACGAATTAGCATTATATATCGAATTAAATAAGTGAACATTGACTTAGCTTAATTATTATAACCGACAATGAATAATTAATAATATATAAGAGAATCTGAATTGTCAGGAGTTTTCATGTGACACAAAACATTGTTATACATAATTAATGATTGATTTTCATTTAATAATAATGGCTTGGGTATAAAACTGAATCTAATTGTATATTTGATTTAATAAATTGATCTTTTCGTCTCTAACATTAGCAAAAGTAGGTAACAATGAAATAGTACATAAGATGCCTATCCTAGGTGTCCTCGTGTATCACCACGGCATCCGCCTCGTCTTGGGTCCGTAACAAATGATTTCTGCATAAACTGCTGTGGCTTCAAAATAATTAATTTGTCGCGACCACTAAACATTGCAGTACAATGCGCCTACAAAATACAAGTTTGGTACGGTCTGAGGTTAGTATTAAAATTATGTATAATCCTTTATCTTTGGTCTATACGCCACGACGTCCGGTACATTGTGAAGTTACAGTTACTATAAACAATGTATAAAATTTTGCTAAGTCAAAAATTGACGAAATTTCTATTAAATATTGACTAAGAGATTTCATAAGAATTCACATGCGGTATCTCTGGCCGGCGACCGACAGCAGTCGCGTGAGTACCTCAATAGATTTCTGTCGCGTCAACATTGGAACCCAAATATCCAAAACCTTATTTATATAGCCTAAGCAGGGATTTTTTTTTTTACTTTTTTTTTTGTAAATTTTACATGTTTACATCAGCAGAATACGTCACTAAATACCTATAATAACATTAGATAATATTTCATTTTTGGTTTATTGCTATCTCGCACTGTTGTGTACTTATGTCGTCACCGTTTCGTCGACATGTAGGTAACTAAGTATTCATTTTGTATGCGATAGTCAACTAGCTAAAAATAAAAAATATATTAATCTTCATTTTGATTAATCCTAACATTTCAGTAAATTTAAATTTCATTACATTGTTTCATTATTATGTATGAATAATTTTCATTAAATAGTAATGTAACTATGCTGATTGTCTACAATAAATACCCTTATCTAATATTATATTATTCACCTAACGATTACACAATAAAAGTAACTACTAAATTTTAAATTAGATTATTACCAAAAAGCTCGTCAAAGCATGCAGATAGTAGAATAATGTTTCACTATTCAGCGTCGGCGCGCACGTCGCCGGCTAATTATAACTAGGTATATATTAATTAATATAATGATTACATTTAATTATTTAACTCTCATAAGGCCAAGGCTAAATTCTCGCAACAAGAGACAAGACTGAACTGATCTCGATTGTGTCGCATCGCATACTAACCGCGAAGAGTGAGGGAACCCGAACTGGTACAATGCAGAACTTTCAAGTAAACACCCCAACTTGTGAAACCACGAAGTTAGGGTTAAATCGAAATGATTTTAGGATTCTTTTTCGCAAGGCACAAGAAATTTTGGTAGTCACCCAAGTAGAGAAGGGTCATAACAAACTGAACGGGTCAGTGTGAAGGAAGTAGGAGATGCGTGCGCACGCTCGCGTTCAGCGCTCTGTTGCCCTCGACAAGCGGCTCCGAGGGCTTCCCGTCCTATCGCACAATCCTACCCAAATATTATAATTATTGCAATAATTCATTTACAGATAGAAAGGATCGTAAGACCAACACTAGAGTGCCAGCGCGACAACGAGTGATTGAACATTATAAACATTACTATGAAAGTATTAGGTAAATATAATTTGAAATAGTCATGAAATTCATTTAAATACGCTAATCGAGGCTAAAACAAAAGTATCGTATTATTACATACAACTTCATTTAAATCATTCAACTTGAAATATTATTTAACAAAACGTAATCTTTCTATGAAGGGCACCTTTGGTTTTTAGCTTACTCGAATGAGATATATCCTAAAATGTTTAATTTCTGGTAATACACTATATTCATAACAAATCCTCTCAGTTGTATACATCGGCCTTGTAAAAACAAATATACAAACGTTACCGTACAATAAGTTAGTTGTAAATAAATCTTATGTTACACGATAAATTGAATAATAATATTAAATAAACAGGCTACATTTATAGGAAATTAATAGATTTAAATAATAATGATATATCATGAACAGTAAACAATAAACCTGGAATGTTAATAATAATACAATTAACACTTGCTAATTTTGGTATAAACGAAATAACACCACACCTCTGACGCTGGGAGTCAGGGAACACAATAATAACAAAAGAGGAGACAGAGCGCCTAATGAGGACGTAGGGGTGAGTGATGTGCTGCCCGGTCTCCTGGCGGGTCCGATGCGATGCAGAGGATCTCAACAGGCGTCCCTCAGTGAGCTGGTTGTCAAGTGCCGAGAGCCACGAACGAATTAATGCTGTTCGCCCTCTTCTCCGCCTTTGGCTCCCTGCGTAACACAACACACGTTAGTGGACCATCAAATATTGATAGCGACGTTCTATAAGGCTTACGAGTTAGCAGGCATTATATAACTCTATATAGTGCGAGGTGCATGGTGAAACATTAGTAGGGTCGATCACTTCGGCACTCATGTCACTTACAGTTAAATGTCTTGAATTCTTGTGCATGAGAGCCGAAGCATTATCGAAATTAACACATAGCACTTAAGAATATACTTTTTAGTATTTTTTCTTATTGTTTACAATGAATGTGTCATTATCAGAACTTAATTATCATTCTATATCGATTTGTAAGAAAACTATATATAGTCACCAACTATAATGGTAGATGCGATGTTGAGATATGCTTTGTAATGCTTTACGAACGTGGATGCAATATCAAGTCAGCAGTTGACTACAATGACGGACCCTACGGAATATCATTCAGATAGTATCAGAACTAAACATAGTGCGCGTGCATACTTCATGTGCGAGAATCCAGCCGTTGTGTGCCATCTTATGCCTCGCATATTCGAGGTGGATGGCGCCTTCAGAGCTGAGAAGCAGAGCGCCTTGCAGGCGAGCGAGCGCAGCGGCCGCGTCCGACGAACTAGCGAAGTCGACGAAGGCCACCGGACCCGAACTGCCGCCGCCGCTACCGCCATTCAGCAGCCGCAGCCGAGAGAACCCCGGACAGCTGTACCATCATACTCTATTGTGCCCACTCGTACCCCCTCAGTATGACTTTGTGTGTCTTTGAGACTGACCTAATGTTGTGGATTCTTGTAGCTAAATTCAGAGAATGCCACATTTTTGAATAATGTTTGATAGTTAGTGATTCTTATTTAGAAAGCAATGTTATTCGTATGGTGCTTCTAAATTCTAAGAGATATAAACTAAACAGTGCGACATTTGTCATCCTCTTTAATGCTGCGGATATAAATATCGCGGTCAGTGTGTGCGGCACGATACGCACGACATAAAAAGTAATATTCACGGCTCTCATATTGTGTGGTGTTACAGTGCTAACGTACGACTAGTTGTGACAACTGTGGAGACATAGTGACGTTCGTCATGCTTAGGGTGGTACGGGTGCAGGCTTCAGATCTCACACAAACGATGTGGCTCAACCAAATAGAATTTCCTTTGGTATCTTCTTATCAAATCAAATAGTTTGTGTGAGACATCTGAGACATAGTAGAGCCAAAATTGAAACATAAAATAATTATAACCCAATAATGTTTTACGTGGACGACATTGTGATATTCGGTGCAACATGCACTGTGGAAAGTTAAATTTTATTAACTTCATATACATTTTCGAATGCTTTCATATGTTTTATTACCTTATGTGTTGCGTGATCATGCACATAACATCGTGTTATTTTTCGACTGGAAATATTATTTTACTGTTTCATTTGAAATTGTGTAGATATTTAAATATTTGACTGTATAAATTGTTATTTTCAGTCGAAAACTTGAAGCGTTTTGCACATATACGATTGCGTATGAGTTAATGTTGTGGTCGTACCTGCTAAAAATTTCTTTAAGTTCATGTTCTGAGACGAACTGTCCGAGGTTAGCGACGAAGAGCGTCGAGCAGGGAGGTGCGGGGTGCGCGGGGTGCGAGGGGGGGCCACTGTGAGCCGGCACCGCTGCGCCCGGCGAGCCCAGGGCGGGCGCGGGCAAGACGCACGCACCCAGCGTCAGGGGGGTCTGGACATTATTACCATGATAATAAGGTCCAAACTCCTATTAAAGTTTGAATTACGTAAGAAACCACACAGTCACTGAGCGGTCAAGCGTTCTGCGTTCTACGACTTTCTGGGACAGTGCATAGTGCAGAAGTTTCTTCTAATTGTGCTGTGTCGAATATTTGCCTAAATTACATAGAACGCAAAATGCTTGACTGCTCTTACTTGTAATACACAGTTAAAATAAGTAAAACAAATAACTTAAACAGCCATCAATATTTGGTCGTGATGAGTTTTTAGCAGACTACAATCTGAACTGACTGGAGTTCAGAACAACAGTAAGCAATATTTGGAAGCGTTGTGCGATGATTAGAGAGGCTCTGGCTTAATTAGCATAAAGGTTTCGACACAGAGGGGGTGAGACAGAATTATACAACATGTCTTGACTGTGTCACCCCCTTTGTGTTAAAACCTTGAACTGTTGACTATATTAGCAACTTATAATTGTAAAAGTAACGTACGTGGTGTGGCCTATCGGCGGCAGCTAGTCAGAGGTAGGATCGAACTGGCGCCATCTGCGGGTGGATGGCGGGGTGCACCAGTCCGTGCGACAACGCAGGCAGTTCTCCGCCGTACGCCAGCGGGTGATGCCACAGCTCGCCGCCGCCCGGGAAGAACGGACTCGCTAGGTCTGTTCATCATAACAACAACGTCACCAAGCGCACATTACAATCGAACAAGCTGTGTCAGTCTGTTAACGAATTCAATGTTCACGAAGTAACTATGAATGTGATATTAGAATACTGCTATAGAAAATTATTATTTACAATGTGCTTTAAACATGTTTTCACGGTTCTGGAAATTTACGATATTTGATTTTGAAAACATATACATACTTATTGCAAAGAACATAAAGAAATAATAAAGGTTTTGATACCATATTAATTCTTCCTATACCTGTTCTGGTATCCCGTAGTAGATGACAACAAAAATAAAAAAACATCATGAATGAATGTTATCATGAAAACATGTAAAAGTTGACAACAGTGGTAAGAACCCGACAGATCAGTCAATAGCTTCGCGGAGCTAGGCCTTGCGTGGTACGTGTAAGCGGTCACAGATACTTGCCCTCCGCGTTTGCTCGACGCCCCGATCGTACCCATTACGTGCCTACTTACACCCTCTTAGAGCCTAGCGATCGGGCAGCAGTAGTGAGGATACGAGCATTATAGTGTAAGGATCGGCACAGACACAGGTCGTGCGATTTTATTAGTGTGAAGAGGTACGGTATGGGTGTGGGGGCTTCGAGCGAGCGCCGGGCGGTGTGTGCGTTCGGCGGTACTTACGTCCAGTGAGTGGGTGCATCAATGCGGGGTGTGCAGCTGGCGCGGCTGTGGCAACTGCCGGCTTCGGCTTGCTGACCTTCGTGTTGCTTTTAGCGAACTCCAGCCGAATCGTTTGCGGCATGTCGGGGTCGAACCGGACGCCCTGCTGTGAACAGCCGCGAGCGGTGCGGCGCTCCGATATAATGACGATGGAAGGGTCGGCGCCGCGAGTCCCAGTGGTACCGAGCGACCGCTGGGTGCGACCAACGATAGCGGGTTGGGAGGGCGTCGGTATTAACAAGTTATTTGGATTGCTTCAACATCTTTAACTAACATCATCATTAACCATGAATCCCAAAAACAAATTTCATTAAAAGTAACCTAAACGGGACAGTTTATGTGTAAGGGTTCGGACATAGCAATTGGTTCGTCAATTTTGTCTCTACATTGGATACATTCGATCGAATCGAGAGGTCCGCGCCTGCGCCTGCTAAGGTGACGGAACACAGTGCTCGGGATGTGACATCAAAACCTGTCAAACAGTGACATGCATTGCTGATCGTATTTACACCGCAAACATGATCGGTCACAGTCCGGCGTCGCGCGGCGGTCCTCACAGCTCAATGACACCGACTTGATGACCCGACGTGGTCTATTCTGTATGTGCATGGGCTTAGCATAACTTACGATGCGGTTACTCGATTCAGGAAAATGTTATTCCAAGTCTACAATGAGAATATTAACTATAGTGCTCATTGGCTGTGTTTTAGGCATGTGATGAGAAGAGGTTTAGTAACACCGTGCGGTATACAGGTTTTAGTATTTACAATAGCATATTGAGCTTCGGATACCTAGGACATATCTCAGTCTTTTATTGAGATACTGCGGCCCCTGTGTTACCTATCATACTGTGTTCTGAAGCCATTCAAACTGATTAGGCATTGTAGTGTACGTGGATATTTTTTGTTATTGTGTGATTTTCCGCATTGTAGGAAACATCAAATCATTTTAGTAAGATTTTAATGAGTTTTCTATCTGTCAGTTATCTACGGATAAAATATTTATTGAGTTCGCTCCAATATGCTGAGGCAAATAATGTTTGAAGAGGTTTCGCTGTGATATTGGGTCAAACTCAATGCTTAGTAGCGGTTTAGGATAAATTCTAGGGCTATTAGACTTTGTGACAATACCAACCTGAAGATCTTGTTTAGCTGCCTCTGCGCCAGCTCGCGTGTGGAACGTGACGAAACCGACAGGCTGCAAGAAAACGTACCATGTAGGGCATAATATTTTATGTAACATATTATATTTTATGTAACATAGATATAATATTTTATGGCATTACTGAGATACCACAAATATCACATAACGTGCTGTTAGTTCAATATAAAATTGGCGCATTAAATTAAATGGCGTAACATTCTCGTAGCTTCCGCCTTTCGCGTTGACGTTCGAAACAGTTTTTCACTAAAAAAACTTGATTAATGGAAATATATTTTACACGATCTATAAACACGTTAGCTTTAGGTATATACATATAATACAACGAATATGCGTATGTTATTCGTATAAACTCACCGAAGCTGTTTTCCCATTCTTGCTGGTAACCTTTAGCAGGGAACCCTCATAACCCTGTACAAACAAACAATGATTATTTTAACTTTGTTATCAACACTTCCCCCACGAGTCTAATGTTGGGTGAAACTTTTAGATGGGACTACATTATCAAATTAGGTAGGTACTAGAATCGTCAGTGTCATTCATGTCGCAATAGAATTCTATTCAGACTTATTAATGTTTAAAACTACCGAAAAAAGCTGGTACGTGGTGGTGCCAGGCGCGGCGTCGTCACGCGATACCCTCACTAAAACTAACCCCCGGTTTAACTTTAGGCACCTTTATGTTTGTGGTGCCATCCGTGCCAGCCGAGGATCGAGTGTAATCCCCCTTATCGGTAAACAGAATCGATTCAATCCGAATATTACGAATCGGAGCATGACATTTGATATTTACGGCACAGTAATCCGAACCGAGATCTAGTCGCGTGAAGACGATGGTGCTATCCCGTTTTTATTTTCTTTTGATAAATATATTGACATTTCTATTAGTTTCGGATACTTCTTAGGGAAAGTTTTGCACTGGCTGACATTATTCCGTGTTTCGAGGTAAATACACAAGAAAATAACATGCTATTCTTGGGGCAATTAATTAGAAGATTAATCAAGTATTTTTTTCGACATTGTGATATATATATAGTTCTGTAAATAGACTGTCTGGACAGATGACACCGACAATCGACACACACCAAAATAGACGACTCTAGCCAATTATTTTCCCAATATAATTGCATGTAGCGTAACAAATAAAGTAATGAATTGCCAACATACCTCGTACGCTCGAAAGAGGAGATAGAGCTCTCGCGGCTTCGCGTCCATCGGCAGCCCACTGACGAACAGTGTTCGCACCTGCAACAATACAACGTCCATTGAAATGTTTTATTTTATTGCATTCCCTATCCATTGAAGGGGAATTGGTTACATGTAGCTCATTCGGCTTTAATAGCTTTGTATAAACGTTTTACGAACATGTCGTATATTAAAGTTTATCTGATAAAGAATCTCCGGAGTTTTCACCTAATACCGTTAATTCAAATTCCGACAGTAAGGACTGAGTAGCTGTTTGAGTTATGATTAATTACAAAAATAAAAGCAAATCCATGTTTTGTTAAATGTATGAATAAAACTTTGCTTACAAACGCCTAATGACTTCGCATAAGTGCCTAGTGTTTCCACGTTAACATTTTATCTTTGTATTTCTTTGTGCCTTAGTTTGAAAGTAAACTGTACAATGAGAAATGGAGACCGGAAAATCGATTAACACCACTAAGTACAGTTTTCTACAAACGCAATGATTGACGATTCAATTATTTTCCAAACAGAGCGTAATACTTTGGGTGAAAGCCGGTAAAACCGCTAAAAGTATAACAGCAATATTTACAATAAACCGTTTTGTTAACAGAACAAAAAATAAGACGGAATATTCACGTCAAACTTTATAGGTTCAGAAAATAACGCAAAAAGATATCAAAGGAGTCGCTGGAAGACTTAACAGGCTATTTTTCCTCAATAAACAAAGAAAATGTCGGACAATTTTCACAAACAGCCACAAAGGAGGCATAGAAAACTTTCACTGCCGGTTTTTTCCGATTCTTTCATCGGTTTTGTAAACGGTGCAGCGCATTAATTCGACGGGTCCATTTAATGAAATAAAACAGAGCCAGTAATGGCGGCGCGATTTGGCGCGTGCGGGAAATGGAGATTAATTGCTGGCAACACCGACCGCCGCCAACGCTGACGCCATCTTGTTGCGCACTTTATTTATGCGTCTGAGTGCGCTTCCTATTACCTTACACTTTTTGACGGGTAATTAGTTGACAATAAGTCAATGACCGAGGCGTTTCGGGTCGAAAGGACGTCTAAATCCAGACCTTTTACAAAGTTCGAAGGGGCAACCTCGTGAACTATTGCGAACTGTGGTTTATCCACGCGTACATACACAATCATAGCCAAAGCTCTTAGTTCAAGGAATATTAAATTGTTATAACAATGGAAGCTAACTTAGTTACAATAGCTACGCATACTAGAATGCGGTAATCATTTATGTGTTAGTTGTGAATAACAAAATAGTTATATTAGGTAGGTTTCTCACTCTTTAGGTGCTAAAAGTGTGCTGAAATATGTAATAATTATAATTAGGTTTGAAAAATAAAACAATTCAATCATCTGCTTTCGAATTATTGATATTTCGCGATCATGAATTTCTATCTATCCTTGCTAACTAAACCTAGTATAAAACGCTGCCATGCCACAAAAAGCGGTCGAATTGGGCCAAAGCTCCAACAAATACAGATCTGAGGGTATAATATTTGGCCGGGGAGTGTTGATTTATCAGGTTTTATCAACATTAGGACACTTGCGGCAAGGGAGGTCCTCGGTCCTCGTATATATTTTATCGGCATCCGTGCCCCGGTCAGTGGCAGAATGTCGGACCTTTATGTCGGCTATTTTCCGGTCGAATGCACGGGAATTCCCCGTTTCGGCGAAACGCGATATTTTTACAGCGTCATTTTATAATATTACGGCATATCGAAGGAAATTATTACATAAATAAGAGCTGGTACTTGTGTATTTGTAATGAGGAGTTGATAAGGCGTTGCTGTGTTGATGTTTTTGATACCTCAGATGTATAATGGTAGGAACGTTGAGCTAGGAATGTTTTTCAAAGCAATATTTTTATTTACTGGCGTCAGTCATCAGTGACTCAATAACTCCTTTATCGAAATAAGATCATGTAGACTATTTAGTATAGTTAACCAAAAGATAAGTTTATTGATCGAAGTCACCAGCATGAGTCTAGAAGCTATCTTATTATAATAAAATTAATTATGTTAACTTTATTTTCCCGATTTTATGGGTAAATTTTCAACGTTGAAACATTTTAGAGATCACTTTCATTTTATCGAACATTTTTCTCGAAGCAGAGAAAATAAAACCTGCAACGTTGGAAGAGTTTTAGTTTGAAATATAAAAAGTATCAGTATAGATTATGTTAGATAGATAGGTACAGCATCCTCGGTGTAGCTATCACGGGAGTCGTGAGTTTGGATCCCGGGAGAGTAATAAATATCTGTTTCTGTTATATGCAGTCACTTTGGATTTCCTAGCATGAGGGATAACTCGGATATAGTTAAATCAATTTAAGGGATAAAGAAGAAACATGTTAGTGCTGAAATAAAGGTAGAACTTTGTCTTTGGAGAATTATTTTACAGAGATTTTGTAGAAGGTAAACAATCTACCTTCTCAGTCATCAGTTTCTTAACTTCATTCGAAAGTTGTAAAAGTCAATTGAGAGGGAACAAGCTTCTAAACGCCGTTTGTGGACGAACAATTTGTAACATTTACGCTTACATTAGTAGGAGTTTTAATTCTCAGCACTCTTCTCGGTGACCAACAGTAAATGAGTTTTTAAAAGAATATTTTGTTTATTGTTAACTAGCTGTTGCCCGCGACTTCGATATGCGATCCAGGATTAAACGAAGCCTTTGTCCTTTTCCAGGTCATGGTCTATCTATGTGCTAAATTTAATCAAAATCCGTTCAGCCGTTTCAGCGTGAAAGCGTAACAAACAAACAAACTTAATATTGAATTTATAATATTTATTATTGATGATTTCATATCAGAGATTTTATTTTGTTACTCTTTGTTTATATGAAGTTCTTACATGTAGCATCGAATATCACATAGTTTACTGGCACGTGGAGAGCAATTGCCTCGTTAGATACAACTTATAACCTCTGAGAGGCTGAAAAGTACAGCAAAATACCTATGTCAAAGCTTCAACATTCGTTCCGAGTACGCATTATACATATAAAATATCTACATAAGGACACTTGTTTCTATCACGGAATACCGTCAAAGTAAATCTATAAAACATGAATTCCGATCCAACACTTGTATTAAAAGCACGGCGTGTGGATATAAGAATGTCAGATACCGGCACACCTAACATATTTCAGGGAGGCGAAGGGTGGGCGCCCGGGCCGACTGTCCGGTCAGTTTGAAAATGCCCCTCCATGTCGACCATTTTACACTCGGTTGCCCCCGAATCCCTACGCTCACTATTGAGTTATGTTTCATACTCGGCCGAGATGGGAGAAAAGGAATTTTACCGAATAACACATACACTGAAAAGTTTGCGCGCTGTGATAACAAGTTTTCTTTTTGCGACACTGCATGGTCGAAAATGAAAGGCGAGTCCGCCAATGTAATAGATGTCGCTATGTTTTTTTAGTAATTACGTTAAAAGTACTCATGTGATGACTTTGTGCTGTTACATTTCGGATTATGGTGAAAATGTATTTTTAAAATCATGTTATTTGGAATGTTATTTGCCGCTACTGTGTTTACAAGCATACTCGTATCCTTGTAAAAGCTTCTATTTAATGACAGAAACCTGTACCTACGCGTATCTTACTTTTTTTATTTCATTTTTCCATGAAAATATTTTCGTGCCTCGTCTCGTCTTTATCACTCAGAAAACGGCAGCGTGGCGTAAGTGGTCTATTTTGAGCTTATCTCAATTTTACGCCTTTACGGTTCTGAAAGCGGAACGAACATTTTGATCTGTCCAGAGAGACCGATACCATCTCGAGTTGACGTTAATACGACAGGCCGCAAAAAATAAATTATGTTCCTCTTTAATATGATAAAGTATGTTTTAAAGACACGGTGATATATTTTCTCGTGCCCGCAAATAGTTGCTGCAGACTAACCGCGGGTGAACAACATCTACATTTTTAACACGCGTGAGCTGCGGTCCCCGCATGCGGGCGATCCGCAACGCGTGGAAAAACGGTGCTGCGTATTTAGTCCCTTTATAAAATACCATGTTAGAATCCTGCGATTCTTAAAACGCATACAGATTATTCCAAGGGGATGGACAACAGTTTTTTTTTTATTGCTACTAACAAGATTATGAACAGTGATCACCAATCCGTTTGTCCTATGATCATACACTTCACGTCAAATGACCCTTCATCATGTGATATGATAATGCGTTGAACATAACACATAATAATCGTATTAGTGTAGAATCGGGAATGAGTAATCAAAGAGGAATGTGGAGCGTTTCAGTGCACTCCACAATGGGTAGTTGCAAGCTATGGTGCCTAATCATGTGTGAATTGGTAATACATGTAAGTGTAGGTACATATGTAAAGTTTTGTTTTGTTTTGCAATACTTGGAATTATTGGGTGTAACTTTATATTGAAGCAAATCAAAATTTCGTAGAATATAAGATGTTATTGGCGTTTTAGATATATCTGTGAATTAATTGTTTTGGAACAAGTTGTTGCTTATAGGTGCTTGTTTTTCTGATGAATTATAATAAATTATTTTAATACGTAGCGCTTCTCAAATATTTCCATGTTGAGTCCGTTGTTTTTACTTAACTACATATCTTATTTTTTTTCTTCTAAATATCTTCTTATTTATCAAGACCAGTGGTAGCCCAGTGGTAACGGCCGTGACTTACGAATTGTAGGTCGAAGGTTCGAACCCAGATAGACGCTTTAGTTTGTGTAAATAATTTCATGTTTCCACTGTTCTCAAAACTTTGAAGGAAAACATCGTGAGGATACCGGCATGTCCTAGAGCCAAAAATTCGAAGACATGTGACATCTAGCAACCTGCACTGAGCCCGCTTGGTCTACGCCCTATCACCGAGAGGAGGCCCAGTGTCCCGGCAGTGAGAACATTATAGGTTGATTATGCTATGTTTTTATTTTAAAATATTCAACCAATACCCATTTTTTTTTATTAAACGACGATACCCGCCGTAGTAGCGTTGTTGATAGTACGAAAACTGATCTGCCCAACAGTTTGGTAATTGAACAAGTAAGGGGTCAGTAGTGCGACACAATCGTCACCGATTTCGACGCGCGTCCGAATATTAATTTAATACCTACGAGTGTTGCCCGATGTGATAATAGTAATTGCGCGTTCCAATTGGCCAGCCGATTGCATTCGACGCTTCGACAATTTTCAAAATAAAATTATTATTTTTCACTGACGTTTATTGTTAAATATTATCAAGTTATAGCTATTACAAGTTAAATTTCAATTCTTAACGTTTCCCATTTGCGTATTAATTAAAAGGGAAGTCATTCATAAAAAATATTGTTATTCGATGTTCAAGAATTTCAAAAGTGATTCTCCACACCCAACTTTATAATCACTCTCAGGTAACTAGGTTGCAGTGTTATCCGAGAATATAAAAACAACATTGTGGAAAAATATTATAGAGATTTTTATTTTTATCATTTTTATATCTACCCGACAACCTAGAAAGCAAGCGGGCCATGTTGACATTCAATAAACAGCGCCTATAAATAAATGAAAATAAAAATAAAATACGGATAAAGGTGTATTCACACGATCGATCGCACGGGCATGCATCCGAACCGATTGGAGCGGAAACGCCCGGGGCACTGCACAGCGAATTTATCATACGCTAGTGTGTACCTACCTAACTTTCAACGTGCAATCTCGCATGGTAGGTACTATGTTTACCAAGTGTGATTAATAACTATTAACTATACAGAATATACCTAACGCTCGCCAGCGAGCTGAGTCAACAAACGCCAGATTAAAATTATAAATTGGATATTGATACAAAATGGAAACCATTTTAGAATAAAAAAATGCAAAAGCTGTGTGTGGCTTTAGAACGAGTTTATCTAAAGTATGAAAAAACAATAGATTGAAGTGCAAAAAGCAGTTGTTTATTGAGGAAACGATAAGGACGGGATGTTCTCGTTAGGACTTCCCGGATTGTTAGTACCTAGCGTCTGTAGTAAGTAGACTTTCACTGGTGATAGGTTGTCGAGGAAGGTATATTTCAAAATACTACTGGTAAAATTATTCCATAGGTAAAATAAAGGTTTAAAATGTCAATATGAAACAATGAGAACGACAACCACCCTCGCCTTTTGTGGGTTGATCAAATCGAATACGTGTGCCATCTGCCTGCGATGTGAGGACGTATCATTTTCAATTCCACACACAAAAATACACAAAGTAGATACACAGAAAAGGGGAAAAAAGTAAAACACGCTTCCACGCTTCGAAATCCAACGATTCAAAGAGGAATAGAAATTAAATGTCACGGCGTCTGATATCAATAAAAGGCAAACAAGTGAAAATCAACCATTTATTTATACCTGACGGTTGAAAATAAACCATTTATTTTTACCTGACGGTTGAAATTGCTAGCGTTAGAGTTCGCTCTGGACGTGGTACTCTTTGTTGTTTAGTCTTAGTTCTTTCGAAGCCATTGTTGACTAAGAAGCCGCTGTAGTGCAAGCCAACAAGGAGATGTAAACAAACTTCTGTTTGTTTGAAATTACCGTATACATTTTTTGTTCGGATTTCCATAGGATTATTATGAAGGATTTTCTTCCGACAAAATCAAACCTTTAAGAAGTCGATGTAAATGTAATTTTAACGTAAAGCCAGGGAAAAAAATTGTTAATCAAATTGCCTTCCAGTTTAAATTGTCTGTTTGCCGTTTTGCGTGGTTTTAACGCATATCCCCTGACCTTTTCTTTTTTGTGTTTCGGTTTTCTTTGCGTCATGTCTTACCTAAAATGAACGTTTATTCTTTATTTCTTACTGTCATTATTTGACAGTTGTGTGAAATGAATATGACACTGCAAATTGACGTGGTGCCATCACCATCATTCTGTTGCCCTTATCCCGATTTATTTGGGATTGGTGCACCACGTCTTTTTCTTCCATACTTCTCTATTAATCGTCATCTCCGTAATGTGGCAATTTGATAAACAATTAATTTCCCTGACTGTACATTATGAAATGTTTTCAATATGGCCCTTTAAATAAATGCAAAATATACTTGGTTGCACTATTGCGTGGCACAGCAACAGTAGCCGAAAGTCGTGTTGTTCGATTTCGGTTCCCGTAGTTGATTGAAACAGCGGGTGCGCTGAATAGAAAATCGGTGGTTAACTTTTGTTTTATCCACTCTAACGAGAACTTTGGCAATTCATTTGTTTTCTTCTTTTACGGCTCGCCGGATGAAAAAGTGAACCAGTGCTGACGCATTGTTTTCTGCTGGCTAGTTTTGTATTGCAATCCGAATTAGCTGTCGTTCCACGAATTCAGGATGACCGATTGGATTATAGCCATGTTTTGGATTCATTTCTATTTACGGCTTCGAACTTTAACATTTCGACGCTAAATTACACTCTTCCTACAGGGACATAGACACGTCCATTATCATTCTAATCTCAAACTCAAACAGAAATAAATTTTAATGAGTGGGTAGGTTCTTTACTTACCTACTCATTAAAATCTATTTTAGGAAAATCCTCGGCTCTTCAATACCAAATATGTCAAAAAATGTCAGCAAATTCCGTTGGAAAACTCCATATTTCAATGTTCTAATAGGTTAAGTAAAAGTTTCATGTTTTTAAAACCTTAGAAAAAAATCACCACTGCGAGCGTGCCGACTAACAAACGTGAAAACTAGATTTAAAAGAAAATATGACAAAAAATTTCGACAATTTCCGTGTATAAAAAAAAACTTCATATTTCAAATAACACAAAACAATTTCAAACCAGGCCATAAAACACAGAAAAATACCTAGATCAATAACTGAGATCGTGCCGATAACACACTGTATGAAAACTTGATCCAATAGAAAATATTCCGACTATTTCCGTGTACAAAAAAAAAAAAATACTCGTCATTTCAAATCCACACACGACAACTTCAAAGCAGGCAATAAACACTAGAAAAAAAAAACCTAAATCAATAACTGCGAGCGTTCCGATAACAAACTGTGTGAAAACTTTGCAAAATGAAGTGCTGAAACTTCTCCGGGCAATTTTTCTTCGGCCCGTCAATGTCAGAGGCAATATTTCACGAGTTTAACAGGGCCGCGTAGATATCGAAGCCGTGGGGAATCCCGGTCGGACTGACTGTTCGACAGACGTTGCCCAGGGAAACCAACTCGGCCAATTTGTGTGTAAATAGTTTGTGGAGTTATTATTTATGTTATTTGTTTATTTATTGTTAATGTCAGGTTGGAGGTTTGTTTTCCTTTGAATTGACTTAGGTATCTTAGGCCGGAATGTATGAACGTTACTTAGCATGTGCTTGGGCTTACACATGTTACTTTCACTATCTTACACTGGTGTTTTGTCAGTTGTGACAGAAGTAACGCTTAGCCTAAGTACCGTTTACAGATCTTGAACTTTGTATCTAGTGGAGCTTGTACCAAGTCATAAGAATAAGTCCACGTAATAGCTCCATCATTGGCTATCAAGGGTATTGAATTGTATCTATTGCCTTGTACTTAACTCTTACAACTTGAAACAAGCAATGCCAACATGGCTCATGTTATGCAAACCGTCTCGTCTCTCTCATTTCTAACATTTTACCTTTTTCTTGACTTGATGACTTCAGACATAAGAGATCTGAAGTCTTTACTTTGCTTTTAAATTTACGCGTTGCAATGCGTTTTACTCCAACAAACATTGAATTAAGAACGCTTTCCTTAAATTGAACGATTGACTGAGATAGAGATATTTCTAATTTTTCGGTTGACCTGCGCCGCCAAGATTGTAGTACTAGGAAAATAGATAAAACGAACGCAAACAGACTGGAAAAGTAGAGGAAAAGAGCCGAGCTGCCCGATGAATAAGCGGAATATACCAACTAATTGAAATCATTGAATATACTTCAAATATTTAACTTAACCGAGCTCTTTTAGATATTATTTCAGCAACTTTGATTGAATCTTTCAACTTTGCTGTAATTAAACATCGATTCATAATTTCGTATTACTTACTAATTTTTGACTTTTAAGTGAGTAAACAATATCCGCTGATGTCACAATATTAATGACTTCATCCGACCCTTTGTCTCTTCGCAAAGTAATGTTTTCTTGAGGAATCCCTCCAGGGGGCGCAAAAACGTCTATTTAACCACTATCATTAATAACTTGGACCTCTTTTCGGGGATTACTTGCAAGAAATACGATCGCGGATATTGTACTTCATTGGGTAGATATATGAGTACATTAAGTATCAATATGTTACCTTTTAGTTAATACTCGCTGCGAAAATTTATCTGGGAAAAGAAAATTTACGACCAGTCATGAAGAAGGATCATCTTCAAGACCACATGCGTCTTCAGATTTATATACAAAGTTTAGTTTACTTCTTGTTCTTAGCTTGAACATGCGAATAAATAAAAGTTGAAGATAGTGCTCCACTAGGTACTATTCCATCTAGTAACACGAGATTCTACAATAACATAGGCAGTAATCCTTTTCGAATCAATTTTATTCTAGCGTTCAAATAACAGCTCCCACGCTGTCGATAAAGGAACGAAATCTAAATAAAATATTCGGTATAAGACCAAAAGAAGAAAGGAAAGTAAAGAAAGAGTTCCACCCGAGCAATATTGCCGACCACCTGCTCCGCTGAGATAGGGATCATAATGTTAATTTAATTAAAGGACTAATCTAAATTGCAGACGACCCAACACTCCGCCGACCATTAAAAGGATATTTCGTCGCCGACAGTAAGTTGGGAAAGTCGCTGATTATAAATATCTTGGAAAACAAGTCAGGGGAAGACGATTTACAGTGAAAACATCAAGTAAATACCGAAGTTTGTGGAAGTTTTAATCTGCAGGGTATATTTTTTATTCAAATTAGCCAAGTAAATATGTACAAGTATAATAACATTTCTGATGAGAACGGACCGTGTAAACTTAATTTAGGAGAAGACATAAAAGAAGGAATTTTGTATGTTAATAAAAAACATCGTAAGGACTCTGTGAAGGTATTCTTGAATGTAGTGTTTTTTAGAAAGATCTTCAAGAGAATAGCCGTACAATCATAGCTGATGAACAGCAATATTTAATTAAAAGGCAAGTAGGATACTTATCTAAATTGCAGACGGCCGGTTTAAGTTTCATTAAAAGGGGTTCTCCGTCTCTACACAAGGAAGAAAAAGTTTTGCAACGATAAAGATGCCTTTCGCCTTGAAAGCAGACAAAACTTGTTGGGAGGTGGGTGGAAAACAATTTATTATTTCCTTTGATAGCTAAGAATCTCGAAAGAATTTGCTAATTTTAAATGCTCAATGCACGATTATTCTTTCTTGTAAGTATTTATTTCGTTGTAATATAGTTTGCGCACTTTCTCTCGCTTCTTTTCGTGAATTTAAATTTTAGTTTTTTTGGGAATACTCTGTCCGTTGTAAGAGATTAACTTTTGATCGGCTTAGTTTTGGATAACATAGCTATACCTTGATTAAAGGTAGAATTTGGGTAATTCAATAATGACCAAAGATAATAATAGAATGAAGAGACAACAGCCGATATCAATTCAAATTGGATGGAGCGGTCTGTTACAGCAGTGGCCCGCTGGTCCGCCCAAATTATGTTCAATGGATAATTAATCGTCCCTGTTCACTTCAATAACAATGGAGGGCCATATCGGGATAGATCGATCATTATAAAGCTATATTGCACGGATAATATCATTTTAACGACCTTTAAACGACTAATGATGCGATATTCTTTCGCTGTTGACCTTTTAAATTACCTGGGCGATGGGACTTTGTTTGTTTTGCCCTTTGTCAGTGAAGCCTCGCTTGTTTGTTCCGACGCTATAGCCACTTGAGCTTCTGTACTAAATGATGAAGTCCCGAGTACACTGGTTTGTTTTATTTACTATTTTACATAAGGTATTAATTATGGTTTGGTTAGGTACTTATGGCATAGCTTTTTAAATTGAAAACGTAGAACTTCTTCCAAGCATTGTGGTTAGTCAAATTCACTGTGAAATTATATAAAAATGAATAACTATAGCCATTTAAATATTTATGTGGTTTAAAAATAATTATGACACCTGGCATTGCAAGAACTTTATGACTTTCTTGCGATTTTATCCTCAAGAGAAACATACTTGAGCGCGGTAGTATTATTTTAATGGAACCCCAAAGAGAGGGTCGGTAGCAATTAAAATTTTCCATTTTATTAAATTAACGAGCAGAGGCAAGTACGTCGAGTAGGTACACTTCACTAAGCTTTTTACTTGTGCAAATATAACGATATTTTATATTGACAAATACGTATTTAAATAATCTAAACCCGAAAAGGTTTAGAAGATAAATAGAGAGAGCGTTAACATTTCTTTGATTTCGTATTCTATATTTGTTTATACAATCAAAGCGAAATAATCCCTTTGTCAGGCCCGGAACAGACCTGCGGGGTGTCTCTAACGAAAACTATTGGCAACGATAAACATACAGGGTTACAAGGAAACTGGGTTTGTCTCATCCTATTTGAATTTCAAATCCGTGTGCAGGTGAGGATACGATTGGCCCCAACTTCCTGTACGGTTTAGATTTACCAGCCTCAATTGAATCTAGCGTCGGAACTTGCACTGTGTATCTTCTCTTTGATAAAGTAGCTTATGATACTGTATTGGGCAATTTTGATGTTTTTGTCCTGTGTCAACTTCGACCAATAATAAGTACCACATTTGCGACGAGCGCATCAATAACAGCCGGAGAAATAAGACCACAAATAATGTTGTGGTTTTATTTTATGACATAGTTTTTTCAACCTTATTGCTTAGAAATTATGTTTTATTTTTCCATAAATATTTTGTTCTTATTAAAAAAAAATACTTATAATTATTTGTCATTAAAAGTAGTAAGTAAATTGCAAACGATAATAAACTTTATGTTTGAAAAATAAGGGTTATAATCAAGTTATATGCAATCGCGACCGCTAGAGCGATGTGTTTTTGTTCCTAATCCTTAATCAAATGCTTGTGTCGTCTAATGCTAAGTGTGTCAATCGGTAAATCGTAATCAAACAAATATTAATTTTCACTTACGAATGACTGTTTCTTGTACCTACTACAATACTACGTCAAAAAGATATATTTCATGAAAATATTTCCTGTTCAATAATAACGTCTTGTGTCGTCTTGGGTCGACACAGGGCTATATTGCATTAATAATAATGGCTTTCAAGCCCATCGCCCGTAAGCATTATAGCATCCCTTTTGTCTTACCGGCTTTCACTAACTTGCATGGGAAGGTAATGTAATCATCTTGTATATCGTCGTTTGTTTTTGGTCAGATTTGGTAAACAAGGGATGTAGAGGCCTAATGTTAGTTTACGTTACACCAAAACATATCATTAAAGAAGCGCAAAAAAGACTCGAGAAGCAAGAAAAAAGCTATTGTTTCGTTGCATAAAATTAAATTAATAATTCACCCAAAACGACGGTAACCTACCCTTCCACGAACCGATCATAAAATATGACTTTCATTACAACATTCCAAATGATATTACTTACATTAAATCATTTATCGAGCAAGGTATAGTTTGTAGCGTATAGAGCTGTAATTTCTATAAGGGCCACGATTAAATTCTTTATTCCTCAGGTAGTGGGGGAGGAAGAAATTCCTCCACTCGACGTCTACATCCACGGCAATTTTTCACAAGATATATCTGTGGACGCACGGCATTGTGAGCTGGTACAATATTTAAGTTAATGTATGTCGATAAATAACGGCGTATATACTATCATATTTTATTCGAAACATTTTTATTTTTGCCAAGAAATTGAGTAATTCGGTTATCAGTTGGAAAAATTGTAAGAAAGTGTTTTGTTTCGGGCTTCATTAAACATCGGTGTTGTACGAAAATGTTGCTGATATAACTGTGAGCAAATCTTTACTACTAGACTTATACGCAATAAAGAAAATAATAAAAGCCAAGGCCTTCAGAAAAAGAAGTAGAAAGCTGTGCTAAAATCTGGATGGCTTTGGTACTTTATGGTTTGAGTTTGAAACGGTGGCATGCAAACATTAAGTTTATCTCAAAGGATATTTTTATTATAGCCGGCAGTACCGGCCACTGCTCATAACTTGCACCAAACCGATAGCTGTATCTCAGCAACCGCTTCAGACCATCTGATTGATGGCTCTAATCTCCACAACTATAGAATTTGTACGAAGATAAATAACTTCTGCACACTGCGGTGTATACAGTATATTTGCGGAAGCAAGTAAAAATAAAGACGGAAAAGAAAGACGTCCCTCCTCCACACCAAATATCTTCGTGATACATTGATCAAAAATGTCTTCGAACGCGGTCAACACAATAATAGATTGAGAGTCACATCAGTTATATGAGTCAATTTAAAGAGCGAATTCAATCAGTCCAAACAAGCAGAAAATCGAACCCGAAATCATCCAATCGTAGTAAATCTCAAATTCCGAGTACACAGCTAAGGAGCGAGCCCGGGCCATCCAAGTCCCTGATTTAAATTGCAGATGCCCCTCGGGAACGAACGCCGACTCCCGCGATATGCTAATCATAGTCAAGCCAAGGATTATCCCTGTTTACACTTAACAAACTCACTTAATTTCGCACCGACCGATGTCTTGCCATATTTGTTGTTCAAAACGTTGAATAGTGGACGGCCTAAATCTGACAGGCGAATTAAGGGATATTAATTTGTTACACTGTACTGTGCTAGTTTGTAATCTTATTCATAGCTTTGTTTTAATCAGTTATGATGTTTTTTGAAATGTTCACGCATAGTTTTTTATATGTAATGTTAACTGTTAAATTGATGATATCAGCTTGCAGCGGTTTTGGAAAAACATTACAAAGTACCTACATAAGTACTTTTACTTAATCTTTTTCTTGAATAATAAAATCATTAGAAAAGGTAGGTTATTTATAAACAAGTTAATTTTACTCTAAAAAAATCATTTATATCTAGTAGAGAAACGATACCACGGTCCTTATTTTATACCTACTGTTGCTGCAGTTCAGAACAATTTATTCTTGAATAACATCAGTTGTAATAACATGCGTTTGTTTACGTGACCAACGAGTGCTATTCACTAACTGATCTCAATATTATGTAGTTTTGTATAAAGCATTAAACAAAGGAATATAAAATGCTTAAGGTCTATTAATTACTGCAGTTTTAGATTCGCGACAAAACCTCTTTTAGATAGCAATCTTGTTTATGTATCCATTACTGTTCTTTTTAGCGTTATTGTAGGAATTTTTAGTTAAGGGCAGGGTTGAAATATTTTTTTAAACTGGTTAAGATATTCACATAATTGTTTGTTACTTGTTCATTTCCATCATTAATCTTCACAGATTTGATTGAGGTTCTCGACGACTGTGAAATGCTTTGAGAGTTAAAAGTCAAAATAATTTGAAAACACAACTTTTCCTTGAACACTAGATTGAAACTTGGAAATCAACATTTATGAATATTGGTAGTTCCATAAAATCTAGTGGTTCGAGAGTAAAAGCAGAGTAGTTCGAATACGTTATAAAAGACAAATATAGCAAGTATATCTCGAAATTCGGTTCAAACAAATATGCTGCTGGAAAATACATTAAATAACATTATTTTTATTTCCATTAAACATTTAACGTGTCGGGTAAATAACTAGACCAAGCAATAAGTACGCCTGAGGCGTCGTAAAGTCGATCTGAGGTGGCACTAATACGAATTTATGTCGATGGACCCACGGAGGCGCTCTGCTCGATATCGATTCGCCTAGAGCCTATAAATGTTTCAATTTTCAAACCGCCCATTTTATGTTAACCATTATATATTTTATTATAGTGAACAAAAAATCTTATTTATACTTTTGGCGCCCAGATTGGGACGGTCCCTGTTGGGCGCCAAATAATGTAATACGGTAAATTATATGGTTTCCATTTGTTTTCAATAATAGGAGACATAGTAATGCATCTGTTGTGTTGTAAGTCCTAACCAGATCGAATTAATTTGTTTTTGTGCGCAACCTATGGGATGTAGTGAATTTCTCAGCAAGGCATAATTTCCAACAAAACGACAAGTGCTGCAAACGCGTTAAAGTTTAGTTCCATTTTGTTTGGATACTTATCTTCTCCTCCCTTGTATAATGGAAGTAGGAAAACGATTAAGTCATATTTTACGAGCTCCAGACGACGTCGAAGAAAATTCTGTCAAATGTTAGCGTTGACATATAAGGGGCAAGTAAGCTCTCTGGTACCGTTTAACTTATATCGAATTTGGGGAGGAAATCTCTAAAATTTACATGAGAAAGCGTCGTGGAAAGAGGGCTGCGTTCCTAGAGATGTCTCGGGTCTCGCTGTCTTCTAACAAGGGACGGGAATGTTTGAGGTATCCGACGCAAGCACGCGGAATACGACTGGAATATTTGATTGAAATCGTGAACGTGTTTAATATCGAATTTTTTCTTGATTATATTTTTTTGGGTCTAAATGTAAATAAAGCTATCATGGCAGGGTATAAAATGGCATACGTGACTTTATTATGTACATAGGTCACTTATTTTTAAACGTTTTAATATAGACGCAATAATAGTAAAATGAGTGTGATATTTTCAGGAAGTGTTCATAATTTAATGAAATCAAGTATGACCAAAACTAATTTAGTAATGAAATAAAACTTTTTCTATGATCCCACATTGTTAACAAACAAGATTAAACAAGGCCCCCTCAGCTGACATTAAAAGATAAATACGGTGGCGGGGGCCCCACGTTGGGCGCCAAAGTTCGCGATATGTGGCCTGCCACATGAGTAGTAATTAACACCGCCTCGCGAGCACTCCTCCCCCGCTCCGCACGCACCCCCGGCACCCGACCCCGCGCCCCTCAGCCTGCCACCCTCCCAACACTCACTGGGGCACACCGATTGAATTAAACTTCGGCACGGTTGTTGTGGTTCGGATCCGAGGTTGGTTTTGTCGCCCGCGTTTCGTGCAGCTGCGATTAAACTAGCAATACTTGTCCGGCATTTATTAGTTTTGCTGGCAACATTTTGGGACGCAAAAAGTGATATTAGCAGCAATTTGTAACCATTAAGGAAGTTATTGATAGATTACGTAAATTAGGCAAATAGTTTGGCAAGTTTTTGGCATGGTCGAATAAATGTCCAAAAATGACCCTAATGGCATTTGGTGAATCCAAATTGATTTTCATTTTGATTTATTTATTTATTAAGGTACGCCAACAGCTTCTATGTATAATATATCTTAAGTACTTAGATCACAATAACCTCGGTCTTACACAGTATTCACATTTTGATGAGTGGTTACGGATACATATCATAAGATTTGAGTGTTTATTGTCTAGATACCTACTTAACACAGCTGAAAATTAGCACTAATGAGGTGACACCAAGAAAACTAACAATAAAACACAATTAAAAAGACTGTTCCCTTTACATGCGGACCTTATAGAGCATGAGCTCAATGTCAACAGTTATAAAGTTTTTCTCTCCGTACAATAAGTCTCCGAAACAAGAAGTGTAGAGCACTAGGCAGAGTGGGGGGAGGGTTTTGCCCCACCTAGAAGCACAATTAGCGAGCGCGACTCAACACGACTTGAGTTTTAACAACGCCGAGCCGAGCACTCGGCATCATTCACATGAGATGGGCCGGGCTCTGCCTTGCGGGATTCTTGTGTCCTACACACGCATTAAAGGAACTGTAACTGTATTTGTTTTAAGTGGGTTTTCAGGTAACGAATGTGTTTAGTGTTGGCACTCGATTCGTTGCGCGTCGGTTTGAAATGGATGCTGTTTATGTGACAGGTGCTCGAGGCTGGCATGCATTTATTTCGTTTTAACTATTATTATTTATTGATTGCGTCATCATTACCATGTTTTATTATTGCATTTAAATAATCTGTTGTGTTTTTAGTCCAAACATGGGTATTTTCTCAAACATTGAGACCGTTTAAATTAAATTAATTCATAACTTAAACTTAAACCGCAAGTTATTTTAACCAGAAGAGACAAATATTTGTATCACGTAATTACATTAAAACAGTTTGTAAGGCAATTAAGCAGATAACGGGAGATACATAACCTCCACGAAAGCTCTAAATCTCACTGGGTAATTAACACTGGCTGTGCTAACAACGCTTGAAACTGTATTTATTGTGCTGTTCTATATTTATATAGATACTAAATAGTATTCAATTTGACCGAAAACTTTAGAAACAATACATTTTCTAAGATCTAGTGGTCGTCAGTGGGCGAGAAGTCCTCGGTTCAATTCCCAAGTCGGGAAGTTTTATTGTGTTTTTCTGTGAGAAAATTTTCATTAGGAGCCCGAAGTTTGGAATTGGACCCGATAAATGGCATAAACTTGCCCCAAACTCCATGGGGCTGCATAGCGTCTTCGGGGAAATTAGGTTGTATTGTAGGTCAGTAGGTAGGGATGCAAATTTTTATTTTATTTAATTTTATCAATTCATTAATTTATTCATAAAACAACTTACAAACTTCAAATGATGTCATTCATGCAATACGTTGAAATGTAATTGTGAATTCATTACCTAAATTAATAGTGTTGTCATCATTTCAGAAATTGAATGCGTGCACGAATTGAGGAAATGCCATTACGCTTGTTTCTGGCTACAACAACATTATCACCCAGTGAGTGTTTTACGGCTTTTCAGTGTAACAGTTCTAATGATTGATAATTATTATTGATTTTATTGCTACGTTCGCCGTACGTACGTACGCCAAATCATGCCAGTTATGCTTTTCTGGAAACAGTGATGTTTCCAGGAAAGCTTAAAATATACTCCAAATGTTATACAATATGTAACAAAAACCCTGTCCGATCCTTAAGAGTATTATTCGGCATCGTACTGCGTACACATATGCGTAATCATTTAATGGATTTGAGATTATTATTTTTCCCCAGTGAATATCATTAAATTAAAATAAAAAATAAAAACTGACCAAAGGCAACACTGATCGCTCGACAAAGTTCACGTCTTACTACCTACAGTTTTGTGTGAAAGAAGCCGCCCGTGTCATTAACCGCGCTTTGTCGCGTGCCGCCAAACATACCTACATTACGCGCGGTGCGCGTAGGTATCAGCTGATATTGTTTTGTAGGCATAGTAATCCGGATTTCAGATACTCTCTGTATTTTGTGTTTTTGACTTAATTCTGTTTATCAAGAAACAATTAATTGAATTAAATGTAGCCCTGATAAGGGCTTTTTTTTAAATGTGATGTGCTTCTGGCAATGTACTTACCGACTCCAGGTGTTAGTTTATTAAAACGTTCACTTGTTGTTGTTGCATACTTCGGCGATCATGCTCCACATGTCCACCTCCAACACTAATACACATTCGACACCTTTTTGCTAAATTTACAAAAAAAACACACAAACACATTTACAAAATTCCATTCTTGGTTCGTAATCAGTGGGCAGAAGGGATTGAACCCGCCGGTAGTGATAAGGGTGCTGACCATCTCCCTTCAGCACACTCCAAACCGCACTGTGGTTTGTGTCTAATCGTCGCGCAACAGAGCGTGTGCTTTGCGTGGGGTCCGCGGCAAACATATCCAGCACTTGTTCCTCAATTTCCTCGTTGCGCTCTCGTGGTCTTCCAGCATCAGTGGCTTGCGACTCGTGCCCATGAACACTGCCTGTGGTGTATACACCGTTATGCAGGCGTTGGAACGCACGCTCCGACGGTACTGTCACACCTGGTCTATTAGCGAAACGCACCTCGTACCTACGTATTACGCGCAGCTGCATAATTGCAGTCGGTCTTGCCTAAGCACATCAACATATTAAAATATTCCTGATTAGAATACGACATTGTTCGCGAAACGACAGCGCTTGATACGTACGGACGTCAGATCGAAAGCTATCTCCACGAAAGACTAGCAACAAGTATCGCGTCGGTAGGTAACTAGGCGGCGATATCAAAAGAGTCGGCGACTAGTTAAAAGAGTGTCTACGACGCGGTAGTGTAGGGCGGTGTTCTTTGAAATAAAAATAGGTAAAAATAAAAAGATTTTGCCGGCGGGTGGAGTGTTGTCAACTTATGAAAATTTGCCATATTCAGTGTTAAATTTCGCATGGATTATAAAAATTAAAAATCAATAACTTTTGGTTTTTATGAGTTACATTTTTATAACGATTTTTTCTAGTACGTATGTTGACCCAGGAATACGCCTTTATTGGATCGGACAGGGTTTTTGTTACAGCCTGTATAAATATGTTCCAATGAAATTGGTATTTCATATCTAATGTACATACATAATATTAACGCATTGACGGAGACTAAACGCCAATAGACGTAACAACAACAAAACTTCTATTGAGTCTCAGTGCTCTTCAACAGATTAATCTTGAAATTCGTTGAACGCAAGTATTAGTTCCAAACTTTTCACATCAACAAATTAATAATTAGTTTAACGGTTATTTCAAACTCAGTTACTGGAATGAACATACAAATAAGTCTGCAGTCAAAGTCACGCTATAAAACTCTGAAATGAATTCTCTGCATGTGGTTATGTGCATAGGATACGTAGCTATATATTTGAATACCCTACTATAAGGGAAAAGTCTTTAAAAACTTTAATAAAAAGCGTATATTACGCGTCCACTTGGGCAAGGAGTTTTTATTGGATTTTGTGGTGTTTTCCTTTGCTCTTTATATCGTTTATTTACTTTCTCTAACATAACTTTACGTCTTTGTTTACCTTATACCAACAGATTTTATTGTAAGTGGATTATTCCCAACTTCTAAATTCATAAAACCCCGTGATCTTATTGAGATTTCCCTGTAACCGTACAAATTACGGAAACAGGCAAAAGCTAGTACAACGAGAGATACACGAAGATGTAAAGGTAACAAAAGTTCATTAATCGTCGATAACAACGTTTGACTATAAGGTAGCCATACAAGTGCTGCCTTGCGAGTGTCGAACGCGTGTATAGCGCACTCCACTGCTCTCTGCGACTCTGCAACACTCTAAACTCCTCTATAAGCCTCTCTCATTCCCTGTTACTCGCTCATTTCAGCTTTAGTATTAAGGATAGGCTCTTTTCAACTCGACTTCACTTTGAACTTTATCTATCTCGATGTCTCTATTGTTACGATGTACTTTTGTCTTGTCTATTGCAGCGAAATAGATTCTCCGTTGAGCCGTGCACCGTGAGAGTTTATTGTTGAGACTTTGATTATTGTCCGTGTCATTACTTTATTCTTTATTTACAATGAATTATTTGCACACTTTTTAAATTAGCTAATGCTTTTCCAAATTATAATGCGAGTAAAACAATAATTTCAATTTTTTTTTTTTGTTAAAATCCTCCGACGCGCTCGCAACAACTTATCAAAGTTTCATCTCAATCGGTCGAGCCATTTTTGAGTTATTGGGACACTTAACGCACGTCAATTGATTTTTACATGTAAAGATGCCATACATTACTTTCTGCCCTGCATACCACGTGGAGTACAAATAGCACGAACTATATTTATTCACACGTAAACAGTAATGTACTCGTAAAACGTATGTAACGGGTGGTTTAGCGTGAAGAAGTGTCGTAGAAAAACGTGCGTTTATTATAGGGAATCTCGTTTAGTATTAACGTCGGGATAGCGAAGCGACGCGAGGAAAATCCGTCCACCTTGTATAAAAGTTAATAGTAGGAGTATGTAGTGCAGTAGTTGGTGAGGGTTTTCCCAAGATGTCCATAGCAAGTACTATGTGATCTGCTCGGAGTACTCGCGGCATTCAAATCGCTGCGTTAGCATACAATATTTGAGCAGGAGTCGGGAATCTTCATTGGGTGCGGGTGTGTACGCTCTGCCCTGGCAAATAGAATTTCGATAGCGAACTGCTCCCAAAAGGGTTTGTTTGCGGATGCCACTCACGCATTCCGATCTCTTGGTTACGAGTATTTACAATTAGTTCATATCGACTAAACTTTGATTACGTATAAGATTTCATGTATATTGCACTCGGTGTTTGGGGATGAGTTGTATCCGAAATATTTGGACTATCGTGTCTAGTATGTGTTTTACATTTTGGGTATAAATATATATATTAAAGACGCGGCTGATTTATTGGCGTTATGCGTTGAACTTATAAAACTATTGTTAGACCCACGTCTTTTTTGCCGTGAATAACTACGGTTTAATCGCCGTATGTAGGCATGGTTCGTCAGTGTTGTATGGATCAGACGGATAGTGATGTGTGGACATGTTTTTTTTCTACGGCGCGGTTTATACCCCGTGTGTAGGCACGGTACGTCAGTGTTGTATGGATCAGACGGATAGTGATGTGTGGACATGTTTTTTTTCTACGGCGCGGTTTATACCCCGTGTGTAGGCACCATACGTCAGTGTTGTATGGATCAGACGGATAGTGATGTGTGGACATGTTTTTTTCTACGGCGCGGTTTATACCCCGTGTGTAGGCACGGTATGTCAGTGTTGTATGGATCAGACGGATAGTGATGTGTGGACATGTTTTTTTCTACGGCGCGGTTTATACCCCGTGTGTAGGCACGGTATGTCAGTGTTGTATGGATCAGACGGATAGTGATGTGTGGACATGTTTTTTTCTACGGCGCGGTTTATACCCCGTGTGTAGGCACGGTACGTCAGTGTTGTATGGATCAGACGGATAGTGATGTGTGGACATGTTTTTTTTCTACGGCGCGGTTTATACCCCGTGTGTAGGCACGGTACGTCAGTGTTGTATGGATCAGACGGATAGTGATGTGTGGACATGTTTTTTTTCTACGGCGCGGTTTATACCCCGTGTGTAGGCACCATACGTCAGTGTTGTATGGATCAGACGGATAGTGATGTGTGGACATGTTTTTTTCTACGGCGCGGTTTATACCCCGTGTGTAGGCACGGTATGTCAGTGTTGTATGGATCAGACGGATAGTGATGTGTGGACATGTTTTTTTTCTACGGCGCGGTTTATACCCCGTGTGTAGGCACCATACGTCAGTGTTGTATGGATCAGACGGATAGTGATGTGTGGACATGTTTTTTTCTACGGCGCGGTTTATACCCCGTGTGTAGGCACGGTATGTCAGTGTTGTATGGATCAGACGGATAGTGATGTGTGGACATGTTTTTTTCTACGGCGCGGTTTATACCCCGTGTGTAGGCACGGTATGTCAGTGTTGTATGGATCAGACGGATAGTGATGTGTGGACATGTTTTTTTTCTACGGCGCGGTTTGTACTCCGTGTGTAGGCACGGTTCGTCAGTGTTGTATGGATCACTATGGAAGTTTGTTGACAGACACGTTTTTTTCTACGGCGTGGTTTAGATATACTTACGCCGTACCGTAAAGAAACCGTGCCGTGTACAAAAGGCCTTAAAGTTGGTATCTAATGAAAGATACTAACAAAACACGATTATTTTCGTTTTTCCGCTAACCTCCCTCGACAGGGGGCAACTTAGGCATACGTAACTACGTACCCCTTTCTCTCTAGCTCGCCTATTTAACTATTAAACCAGCCCGCCCCAACGAACTAACGTATTCATGACTTGGAGAATACCACCCCCTATTTTACGAGCGGTGGTCGCAGTGAATCGGAAAGGTTACCTATTCGGACCCCGGCCTATGTGAAATATCACACTACCATATGCTACGTAATTTGAGGGATCCACGAAAGGTTTGTCCTTAAGTCGACGCTATTGTTTTACATAAAGTCAAAGAGGAACTTGAGTACATTGTTTTCTACTGAAGGTAAATTTTTACCGATTTTTTTACCAAAAAGGAGCGCACCGTTCGAAGTTTGCAGGAAAACTTGCCAACTCTATAAATGGCGATGACGTGTTCATCACCGTCACTGCAAAATACATTTTAGTTCAATTTGTTTATGAATAAAACTCAAAGGGAGATCAGAGAGGGAGAGAGCCTCCCGTCCAAGCCGCCGCGGGAGACGCCCCGGGCGTCGGGAGTCGAGAGACGACTACCGGCCACCGTAGGCGCGGGCCTGCGGGCGGAGAGCAATGGGTAGCTCACCGCCCGATCAGGACCAGGCCCGTGCCGGACGGCGCGTAAGTGTTCCACGCGCGCCTCAAAGAGATGTCAGCATAACGAGGGGCCCCTCAGGGCCGAAGCCTGCCGGGGCAGCGGGATTGTCCGAAAGGGTTACCGCTGCCCCGGAACATAAAGGGCGAAGGAAGGAACATGGGTGGGTTTTAGTCAGTAAGAGTCTGACACTCCCTTCCGCTCCACCCAGAGCGGGAGGAGTCATTTGATGATTTCCCATCCCAAAAAAAAAAAAAAAAAAAAAAAAAGGGAGATCAGAGCATTAAAATTCCGCGATTGTTTGCATCCGAATGTTCCAGTGGACGCACGGATGAACTCGGTGTGCAAAAATCGCACGCGGCCATCAGGCACTCACGCTGCGACCCTTCCCAGCATCCCTCGTCCACCTCGTTACGCGATATCCGTTTTCGACCTTTAATATTTATATTTGGAACGAGCTGTCGGCCAATTAGGCGACTCCGAATTCAAATTGGCAGTTCATGTTGACAGTTGCCAGGTGGCAGTCGCGAACGGCGCACGTCTCGGAAATCGAAATTTATATGAACGTCCCTCGACATTTAATGACCTCCTTTGAAGTGTTAGAAAATGGTCGTAAAGCTATTTTGGAAACCGACATGGCGATTACTGCCGGTGTTTGTGTTGAAATTATTGTTTCAGTAACAAACCGCAAACTGCTGAGAATGAAAGTGATCATTTTTCGTGAAGTTAATAATGAACGCGGAATGCTGATAAACAATCTAATCAGAACTCTCAATCTTAGACATTGCTGAAAAATAAAATGTAAATAATTGCTATTATTAAAATCGTACCTCGTTTAATATTAAAAGAAACAACAGCATGGTATTAATAAAAAGCGAGAGGTCGGTACAGACGACATCTGTCTACGGCTGAATTTATCTCGGGACAAATTGCAACGCCCGAGTTGGCGCACTGGCGTTCTGCTATCCTTTGTACAAATGAGACACACAACAGCGCAATGGTTTCGCTAAATTAATATGTTTGCACTATCTTAAATTCTGCAAATTGGATCTGAGTCAGGAAATGAGACAAGATTCATGAACCGCGCGTATTGTGAATACACTGACTTATATATCTGTTTCAAGTGAAACCTTTAATGTTTCTTCGCTGGCACATTCAACAATTGATCAACAAATCGTTATTCCGTATAAGTAGCGCCAAGGATTAATTTATTGCCTCTTGGTATCGCGTGTCCCCGAAGGGAGAAAACGTGTCCGTAATACTTGAATGTAGGTGAGTTGTTATCGCTAAGCACTTTTTTTTTAAATCCAGAAATTTCCACGAGGTTTCTAAGGCACAGGTATTATGACTATGTGCGACTGTGGCCCAAAAGAGAAGAAAGAAAACAACAGGTTTGTTTGACGCGGGACAAATAAAAATTGAGGGAAACCACGTTTCTTAATTGAACTGAAACAAGGACAAGAAATAAACAATGTCTTCAAAACAAATAACTTCTTTTCAATATCCCGATCAAAGCGTCATTTCTTATTAAAACATCAGAACCACAGCCTGTACTGCAAACAAGGTATAAAGTCACAAGACGACAACTTGACAAAATTTATCCCAACAACTCGGTTTGTTTAAACGTTAATTATCGTTTTATTTATGTTGGAAATATTCTAATTTACCCCGAGAGCTAATACCCGAGCTGTTCGCCGAGACGAGACAAGACGGCGCCCGTCCCGCCATCTGACAGGTGTCTTACGCGTGGTCGGATTTATCTTGAGATAAATTGCTACGAGCTCTGTTTTCTACTATCGTGTGGACCTTGCACGTCACGAGGATTACACCACGATTTAAATCTGTAAGTTATCGTGTTAGTTTAGTTTGTGTGACTTTGTCTAACCGTCTAACGTGGTATTTAGGATTTAAGGTATTTGTTCTGAAAATATATTATCTGGACGAGAAAGTCGAATCTTGATACAGAGTTGGCTTATGCTCAGTTTTCAATCATGACTTCCTCAGTCATATTATGTAGTAATTTCAAAAGGTATAGGAAAGTATAGATAAAGAACAACCTGCAGGTCACACCACCTTTTTCTCGTAAGCAATGCAGGCAAATGTTAATTTAAGAACAGACTGCGCCATTTACACCTTATACGTATTGAGGGACACTGTGGGCAGGTCCCCCTCAACTCCTTTGTTTTAAATATGCATCGCGCCGTCTCTACTCTCGAAAGTGTCTCAAAAGTGCTCCGGCGCTTTTATTAATATTTAAGAAAGGAACTCCAATCGAGACGCAATTTCTGTGGAGCGTATATTATTTTCATACCCTTTTTTACGACAAGACGTTTTACGTAGAGGTGAGAGAGATATTGGGGCAATTACTTTGAAGATAGTAAACGTTAGATCTGCTAATTGAAAACTAGAATATGAAGGGTAGTTAAAATAGATCATTAAATGTGGAGCTAGTGATTAAAACTCATCTAGCTTATGTTACCAGTTACCACATTATCCTAATTAATATTCGGAATGGATAATTAGAGAGTCAATTCAATATGAATTTGCCATTTCTAAATGAGAATTTAGGATCCAAGGAGAGGGTTTTAAAAGTAATTACTCACTAGACTAGAACATAGAACTTAGAATTAAATAGAAGTGGCCCTGGACCTAACCAGAGAGTACCACCTAGCACTTGCGTAGCCAATAAAGTTACAGTATTGGAAATAAACGAAAAGGTAGATTTAGCAATAAATGTATTGAACATGAAACGGGTGAGGGAAATGTATATTAAACTCATTTTCATAATGACGTCATTTAAAAACAACGTCATAATTTAAATATGACGTGCAAAGGTAATGTAATAACACGAACAAGATAAAACCCAATTAAATCGATATCCAGTCAATTAAAATCAGAAGCTGTGATTACTGACAGTGTCAATGTAAATTGTGTTTGCGATCCACTTGTTTGTATGACGGGCATTTTAAAATTAAAACTGTAATATCCATAGTATTACTTAATTTTGGGTTTTAATCATTGTTTCGGCGTTGGTCGAGAGGTGAAGTTTAAAATTAAAAGCTACTTTTCAGTTTGCATCAATCGTAAAATTCAATCAAGGGGAAAGGTGATAGTGATGATAGATGTTAACATTGATACATTAAAAACGTCTACTGTTGACAACAGCTCTTTAGCAATATTCTTCATGCAAATACAGCACAGTATGTAAAAGCCGATATTCACACACAGGACGATGTTGATATTATACCTTTAGACAATCGCGTGGTTGCTTTCAATAACCTTAAAGCGAAAATAGAAAGTGACCTTTAAATTTTGGGAACATAACGGTCAAAACGTAGTCTTAATTAAAATTCAACCTAAGCCCCTGCGGAATTAAGCAGCAAACTGTATGAAAACGAAATAATTATGTAAGTAGCAACATATTATGATCGTAGGGGTGTCATGTGTCGTCTTATTGTCAGTCCATAATGAGACATTCAGGATGCACGAGAGTTCCTGTCTGGCTGCTCGCATTGTTGAACATTCGTTTTTATTGTTTGCATAATTATTTTTGTAGAGACAAAAGGGATTTTAGCAAAGGTGGTGTTAGAAAGATGACGGAGAAAAGTTTGAAGGGTTCTGTCTAATTGAAATGCGAGTATTTAGGGATAGAGGTTTCCATTTACAATTGTCTGAACAAAAGCAAAGCTTTCACTGTTGTTTTTCCATTACACTTCGGGTCACTTGACTCAACTTAAATAGTCATTTAACTTCCTTTAAAGAGGGTCCATTTAGTACCAAGAACAATTTTCATTTACACCAAAAATATTAACGTTCATGTTATTGTCGCAGCGTATGAATCCTGAATTTAATTAATACAATGACTTGGTGAGACGGTGGTTATATGCAAACGTATGTTGAACGAGAAATTATACAATTAATTACATTTTGTAACATTGTTTTGAATGCCGTGGTGTCTAGCTTATGTACCCTATTTACATGAACGCGCGGTGTTTTCTAATATTCATAACATGTTTATGAGTTGCTAACTTCTGTATTCTTGAATGACGTCGCAAGATATTGTGGATTCTGTGCGTAGGCACTATGACTGACAGTTGGGAAATTATTTTGCCATATAGTTTGATATTAGTTATTGTTGTTTCATTCTAAATTACCTAATAATGTCGACTAACTGTCTAGTCTGTCTGGGAATGGCGAATAATAAGATATCCCCTAGTAGTCTTGCATATTTTCAAAATCATATCATCGTCTGCTTAGCGTTTTCTCAACTATGTTCGGGGTCGGCTTCCAGTTTATAATTAATAATAATTATTATAATTTATCTTTAATTGAGACACACCATCCATAACATATGTAGTTTAGAAAGCGTTAGTAGCGCACACACAAAAAATAAAATAAAAAGGCGTTAGTAATTTGTTAGCAAACAAAACACGTTACACAATTATTACATAAAACCGATTTCCTGTTCCTAGTTTAACCAGTAGCGAAATACAATCTTGCATGGAGCAACATTTTTAAGGATGGTGAAAAAAAATATCAAGTGACCTAGTTATGGCAAGATTTAATCACACCTTCAGCTATGGTAATCACAATAAACGATCTCTATTTCACTCTTTAAATTATGCACAGCCTAAAAGCAAGTAATTAGGCAGGTGCAAGAAGAAAAAAAACACAAAAGCCCCGCAATAGAGCATTAAATATAGTACCGTAAGCTAATGCGGTAATGCAAGTAGTGTACGGAGTAGCGCAGCCAACCTGCCCGGAGTAGCGAAAGATGCAATCTGCATACATTAGCCTAACGTCCCTTAGTTTTGACACCTGCTCTCAGCTAGTATGAAAATACGGCTGCTAGATGGATGGCGCAAACATGTCAAGAGTAAAGGCAGTTGTTTCAAAGTTGTGAGAGTCGCCTGAAGAATGTATTGTTTCACTCTCTCGTGAGTCGGACTGCGAAAGCTTTTAACTAAGTGTTAAATTGTTGTTTGTTAGTTGTTTGGGAATATTATGGATAGGTATGTTAGCACATGCTACGACCGGTGGAGCTACGAGATCCAAGATCTTCATGCGAAATTAAAATAAATTACAGCCCTAACAAGGTTTAAAGACCTTTTATAAACAGTGAATTTCCCCATTTTTTCACAACCCCAGAACGCAAACTCTGTCTATTTTAAGGTTGCCTGGAAGAGATCGCAGTAAGCGATATACATATAATAGATAAAAATGGATTTAATCGTATTTGTCACTGTTTTATTTTTAATATTAATTGTGATTAAGGTATTTTAATTCCGTAAAATACGCACTTGGACATGGAGTTGCGGACACCAGCCGTTGTACAATACAATACAAGGTATTTTAATTGCAATATAATTAGGATTAGTAGTCAAATGGATCCATATTGTTAGCATCTAACTTATAGATGACTAGAAAGCAGCTACTTAATATAGATAATCTAAATTACAAGTTATAACGAGTCCAACATTGTGTAGTACACAATTTACGGCGACATTACGACTCTGCGCTGAAGGTGCAAGCTACCATAAACTAGTACCCCACTGAAGCAAACACCTTAAATACTTAACAGCTCAGTTACCGAGTCAAGTTTAAATGCTCGCCCAGGTCGAGAGGGTTGTCACGTCACGGCACATTTTAATAATGCACCCGTTCGTTTAGTATGAAAATTAGCTGGCGTGTGGCTGCCCTGCGCGCCTGTCGCTTGTTTTATTGATGGTGTAACTACAGTGTTGGTGTAGACACCTCTATCGGGCTTCGGTAATTAATGCGACGTTTCACCTTCACTGTAAATGCAGACGCTGTTAGGTTTGACGATTTTTAACTTGATTGCCAAATGGCTCGTGGGAACCCGCCTTTGAACGTTAACGTGGAGGAAATGTAGCAAATAAATCTGGTTATAGAAATGAAGGTATGGTAATTTAATGTTTACGATTCTCTACTTTGTTGTATGATAACTTAACTAAACTATGTAAAGAGAAAAGATTTGATTTTTTGTAAGTTTGTTTGTTACGCTTTACGCTAAAACGGCTAATTGAATGAAATTTGACACATGGGTTGACTATGACCTGGATTATCTTAAAGTATTCTTTTTATCCCGACATTCTCATGGGGTCGAGACTTATGCGGGTGAAACCGTGGGATCCAGCTAGTTTTGAATAAAATGAATGATAATAAAGACAGATTATGGGATTATGTTCATAAAGTAGAAATACTTCCTGAAGCCCGTGGTTGTCAAGCAGGTAACTTAATATATTAATTAAACTAATATTATCTGTCTTCCACGATTTACAAAGCATTTCAATCTTCTGAGTTAGATGTCACTTAACAGATTGAAGTCCCTCAGTGAACATTTTTCCATTAGACAAAAAAATAATTAATCAATCAATCGACTAAGCGCGAAGTCCCCTGCTACACCTGCCAAATTACTTCACAACTCTCGGGAGTTTAAAATCCCATCCCACTTACGATATATTCTATATTCTATGTTACCAGGTTGTTGCTGATGTTAGATTCAGGTGGACCATTGTGCGTGGGCCCACTTACGATATAATATATATATATATATATATAGTATTTTACATGGAACGATTGCCTATCTGGCCTCCACAACCCAGTTACTGGGTAATATAAGTGGATATATTATACAAGCTGTTGTGTTGCATTCTCGTCAAATTTCAGGAGGCTGTTATGAAAGTATATAAATAATATATATTATCAAATATATAAATAATCAAATAAAATTACGATCCCTGGTAAAGAATGAATACATACTTGTTTTTTTAGTTATTTAAGTTTGACAGTATTTCAGAATACACCACTTTCAAAGCACAGAATCGCGTTATGGTATCGTATTTATAAGCGGCCGCGTTTTTATCTGTGTGTAAAAGGGCAGTTACAGTGCGGTTTCACACAGCCCGTGTTTTAAAATGCGTGTCCCACACATGCCGATTTCCGATAATTAGAAAAAAAAAAATACCAACTTATTTTGTTACTGGTTCGTGTGGAGCATCAGTAGCATAGTTACCTCCTTGAATTTAACGAGGATGCAAAACGACACCTTGTATATAAATAATAATTTAATATATATACTACAATTATAAATTATGAAACTTTGTATAAATGGCTGAATGGATCAAAATAGAAGATCGCACAGTGAAAGACCATAGATAGCTTTAGATTAAAACCGAATATTTTTTATCTGTGTACATGAATTAGTTGTCCTAAGGCGTGAGTGAAACTGCAGGGATAATAATTGTATAAAAGAATTAAAAGAATACGTTTTTGTATCGGAAAAAATGGGCTCAGATAATAACGATCACGTACAAAATCTATGAAAGTTAATCTATTTCAATTTTTGTTTTCAATGTATGGTCTCTTCTATCTTGTCGATGGATCTTCACCCAATCGCGAACAAGTACCTTCACGCCTGCAAATCCGATACGTGACTCGATTTTCTATAGATAATCTTTGTAAAGTTGTTTTAGAGGGAAAATGTACGAGTAACATCGTGTACATTACGTGAACATCTAAAAATTACAAGCGAGTTGAGTTTCAATGGCCAACTTAACCTGTTACTTTATCGTGTTGTTGTTGATTCGTAGACTTCGATTTATATTTTTATCTCACGAAGTGACGCGCGCTTTTCATGTTGTAACCAAGTGTACAAACACGCCGTGAATGTGTGTGTAGCGAAGATGACTAGCGTCAGCACGTAACACACATACATAATCAGTCTATAATGTTCCCACTGCTGGGACACAGGCCTCCTCTCTGTGAGAGGGAGTGGGCCATACCACGCGGGCCTAGTGCGGGTTGGTGGATGTCACATGTCTTCGAATTTGTGGTTCTAGGACATGCCGGTTTCCTCACGATGTTTTCCTTTACCGTTTTGAGAGCAGTGGTGATGAAATAATTTACACAAAGTAAAGTGCCTGCCTAGGTTCGAACTCACGACCTACAACTCGTAAGTCGCGTCCATTACCAATGGGCCACCACTGCTCGTCGCCATACACACACACACAAAATTAAAACTTCGCCATTATCTCGGACGGTACTGAGAGCTTAGACATACATTCACAGCGTGTTTGTACACTTGGTAACCACAAGTAAAGCGCGCGTCGCTTCGTGAGATAAAAATACTGTACAAGCTTCTACATGTTGAGTTCAAAACGGAAGACATCACAATAGTGTATTTATGAAGGTAGTCTTCATGATGTAGTTAGGTATTTTGAACCTTATTAGTGAAAATACCTTTATTATATAATATGGCTTTCTATCTATTTTAAAACAGTAGAAAGCAGATAATACAAAAGCAATACCCTGAAAATATTCTCTGGTCAAATAACAATTAAATCCCAACATACTCGTATCTACGTCATAATTAATTTATTCGGAACTTTATGTAAAAGTGAAACCACATGTTTACATTGTAAATGTTATGTGCGGGCCGAGGGAACAATGTTTTAAAGTCAACAGCGGGCTCCTGAAATATTCACACAACTGAAAATTCAATTTGAAGTTTCCACGTAAAAGTATTAACGTAGTTTAGTGTTCCTCTATTATTATAACAGTGGCTTCGAGCCGAACATATTTTTAACCAACTCCTGTTATTAAGTTGACACTAACTGCGAACAAGTTGGTCGTTCGTCAACTTTCGTCTTGAAACTTTACGACACCGGAACAATTAATATAAGAAATGGTTGTAGAATCAGAACTTCAGGCAGGACACCAGCGAGCTTGTTTCCTAAGTATAATAGCCCGCGCAGACTAGCGAGCAGACTGTTGTGTTGTAACAATGGCACCGGTAATTTGTAGCCACAGTCGACTGTGTCCGCAGTAGCACTCCGTCTTATACATTTTTAACTTCGATCTAAAATTGCTGTTCAAAAATCGATGTCGGGTCCATCCGCAATTCAAGTACCTTGTATTCAGTTTGTGTGTTCCTTCGCTCATTTATTATTCTTGCATGTTGTTTGACCAACGGACTAAACGCAGTCTAGCCCTCATAAATAATATAGTCTGCCATTTTCTCCAGTTTCCCATCAGGCAGGAGCGCCGAAGCGATTACTTCGCATAAATCAAACAGATTTGAATGCGGACCGCCGCGTCGTGCGGCTGTTACCGATGTAGTGCCCATTAAAGCTCATCCTTTTATTTTTATATTCCATTCGCCAGACTTGATTGTTTGCTTTTGCCTTCTTACTGCATTTTCCAGTTGTGCTACAATCTTCGCAAAGTAAACGAGCATCACTCGAACACATTGTTTCGTTAATTTCGTACTCACGCCCACATGAGCATTTGCGTAAATTAAACATTCATGAGCTCAATTACCTTCGACATGGAAAGAGAGGTAAACCGAATTTATAAGAAGGAGGAAAATTATGTTTTTGCGTTACAAAATTACGTTTTAATATAGATAAGAGACAATATCGATAATAAGTCGTGAGTGATCCTGTAGCATGTCAAAACCGTTACGCGTGCCGTTAGAAATTTTCCGGGTTCTTTAACGGGATTCATTCATAACTCACGGTCGAGTGGAGCCTTCGAATATTTCAAGCTGTAGAGGCCCCACCCCTATAAATTCCGCGCCTCGGGTTGCCAAATTAGGCGCGAGGAACGTAGACTTATTCCCCCCATTACCCCAGGCCAGCCGAGTGAGACTTTTAAGGAAACTTTCCACGTCCTGTCGCAGGTGTTGTAGTCATAAATAATAATTCCCTTGTGCGTTGAGTGTTGCAAAGTTCCGATGAAAACTTATGAATCATAACAGGAACGAATGCCATGTAGGCTTTTGAGCGTTTCAATTCTTGAAGGGTTAATTATTTACTTTGAAATGACGAATAACTGTTATATTTGACAAATATATTGTTCAGAATTAAGCATTTCTTCTTATTTTATTATGCGAGAGGATTTCCCAAACCGTTACTTGCATCCAAAGTCAAAGCGCCATCCATCCACTAACTCGTATAAATGCAATATAAAACTTCCACAATCTTGTGTGATCACCTCTAAAGCAATTATGTGGGTCGCATACTGTTCCGATGTGGAACACATTTGTACTAACAATCGAATGAACTTCCACCCAATTTACTTTATGTGTAACCCATTATTATAATTGCTACACAGTTACAAAGTTGGGAGCCGCCACCGACGCGATGTGAACTGAGGCGAACTGACTCAAATACAAATTATATTCAAGTTTGTTCTTTTAAGTTGAAATGACTTTAAGTTCAGCCTTATGGAAGAGCTTTTACTTTTCTTCCTAATGTAATTTAGTGGATTTTTATGGTCAGATGTTTTTGATCGACTTATTGCCGCTGAATTTTCGCAAAAAGCACACTGGCGTTTCGATTTTAACACAATTTCCAGTGAAATTATTATCTAGACAAGTGTCAGTTTTAGAAAAGTTAGATATGCATCGTGCGTAACATGCCGCGGAGCCGGAGGACACATTGAAATCTACATTTCCAAATATGGCTACACAGAATAACATTTTGATAACAAAACTATATTTGAATCTGCAGTCGGTGAAATGTTAGCATTCAAAATATTTGGAATATATTTTGCAGTGATATAGAGAAGGGAGATTTCATATTTCACTGGACAGTTTGTTGTCAGAATGTGATGAAACAAAAACAAACGAATTGGGGGTGAAATGAAGTGTAAATCTATATCAATATTTGGCGTGACAATCGTCATCGGGAATAATCGAGGGAACAACAACGGTTCGGTGCCACAATGACCGGTAATTTAGCGGGTGTAATTCCGACGGACGAGCGTTTGGTGAATTTAATTTTATCTCGGATAAACCCCTCCACTGTAATAATTTATGGAAACCACCGCGCGACCCCAACACGTCCTGTATTGGCGAGATTTGCAAAAAAATGGTGGCACGCTACATCACACACATGCTGCCAGTAAATATTTAATTGTTATTTTATAGACCAACTGAGAACTATTGAACACTGTAGATGACTACAGTTTTGTTGAAATACAAATCTGGAAAAGGCTTCATTCGGTTTATGCTTCCGTCTTTGATCTTTAAACAGAAATACAGTTTGCTATGTTGTATTTCAATTTGTAACTAATGGTAGAATTATTGGAACCCTTGTGTGTAAAGGGAAGCCTATAACAGACTTGTTTGAAGGTATTGTTGATCAAGGTTGGCAGACTAAGAAGTACGAGAGTCGTGTACAATGTTCAACTTAACATTTGTTTCGCGAGATGAAACAGAGCAATTGAATTAATTCAATCGGAGGAACTTTGTATAGAGCCTCAAAGACAATTGTGTCTGCTCGTGTTACTGAAATAAAGGAAGCCTCAAAGGGTTTAGGCACTGATCCACGAAATGCTTAACATTGCTGATTGGAACTCAGAAGCTAGCAACAAGTATTAGCTACTTATATCGTTATTATAATAAAGATTATAAGCCTCTTCGGACGAAGGTCTTTAAAATGTAAATCACTCAGTGCAACATTTATCATACTTTCGGCTTCAAACTTTTAGGGAAAAATTCATAATGTTGCCAAAAAAGTTCGTATCTTGGTCATAACAGTAGGTACGGATCTATAAATATGTGGTTTCCCTCCTGATAATCCTAACATCATTCATGTGATCTCGGTATAATTTATGTAAATGAGGGTTTCATGTGGCATACAAAGTTGCCAAGCGCGTGAAAACGTCTTCTTTATGCTCGCACATTCAAAAAATGTCACAAGGGACTCGGCTTCGGTATATTGAGTCATATCTGGTCCAATTAACGTCTGTTTGTTTTGCATTTCCCTTGCATCTCGGAAGCAGTGAGGGCGTAATAAAACGGTCACAACAATGCGGATCACGTCACAGCGGAATTATCTCGCAGCGCCAGAGACGATCAATTACACTGACAACGAGCACGTGGAAAAAGGGCGGACGGCTCTCCAGGAGGCTTTTATTTTAACGCGCTTTTTTGCAATACAGACCTTACGGCTGCGTATTTTAAACTGCTTTTTGTTTAAAATCCCTGGTGCGGGGGTAGTAATCGTAAGAACAATTAGGCGTAGTGGAGGCTGTTCAACGACAGTCGTTTCGTTCCCGCTTAAAGACTCAACCTCTGACTTTATTACTGGTACATTGTCATTGTTAGCGTCCTTAGTTTTTATATACTCGATACCTAGACTCGTAACTTCTTTGTGTAACTTTGAGTGAACAAATCTGGGCTCAAGTCTAGTAGTCGATCATCGTAGTCTAACAGTGCCGGCTAAATACGCAGTCACGCGACGATTCTATTTTGTTCGCTACACACTGAATGTTATGTTTGAGCGTGTGTATATAAATCTTCTCGTACAGAAGCAATATATTGTAATAAGTATTCCCACTCGTCTTGTAAACTTCGCGCAGCTCCAAATGAAATACTAATTGTATTCTCAGAACATGTTAAATGGTACCCACATGTTGTTGTGTGCTGTGAAGGGAGTCAATAGACACTACGGTTGATGACTGTGTATTTAATGCTTACAATAATACGATGTTTAAATATTCGTTGTTGGAGACTAGAAATGTTTGTCAGCATAGTATACATACACTATATTGGCGCTTATATTTACTCTTGTTATGAAAGCTTGGAATGGTACGTTGAACTTTTGTTTTAGCTGCTGTAATCGCGCATGAGAAAATAAATATATAAGATATGATAGAAGTACTCGTATGTGTTGCCAATATTTCCATACCAGACCATAATGTTGTTTAGTCTCAAATCGAATCACATCAATGATCTTGGGGATCTTCTACCTTTAAAAATATAAATTCCGTAGACGATCTATTTGCAATTTAAAATCTCCAAGTTAGCGCAGGTATTCTATTCCAAAGCGTCTCTAAGTAGACTCAACAGATTGAAGTCTGTAATGCGATGACATTTCCGCGAGTTCCCGCAATCAGCGCTCAGAGGGTAGGTAATAAAACAGTGACAAGCGATAGGACGGGATCGAGTCGGAACGAAATTATCTTGTGGAGACGATGTAGATCAATTATACGGGGCGTCGGGACTTAGAACGGACGGTAAACCGACGAGTAGGTGGAGATTTATACGGGAGAATTTATAATTTGCTTAAGTACGTACGCTTTACTGTACAGGTTGTACTGATTTCAAACGGGATCAATGTGATTTGCATTTTCACCGATAAAAGCAACAGAGAGCAAATATGTGGGAAATTAAATAAGCGTTTTTTGTGACAGGTAACCTACGAAAATGTGGAAATGCACTTAAACTGTCAGAAACATACCTATTCGACCGTATACATTACTTTTTTAGCGAGATGGATAAGTAGGCAGACCTAAATACACACTTACTTATCGATATGGAACTTTAAAGCTCAACATATTCTAAGGTGGAAACGTAGGTAAGATTAGAAAACGTATGAACCTGTAGCCTATGATATCTACCCAAAATTGGCTTATTAACACGAAGAACAGCCATTGTTATAACAGTTAACACAGGCTCTATCATCACAATCATAGGGATTTATTCTTTGTTAGATTGCTGTTTCCCTAAATATTATTTGTGATATCTTCACAAAATGTTATTCTAACAAAACAAAATGACATTAATCAACCATAGTAATCCACAATTAAGCATCGGATTATACTCATTTGAACAGTATCAATCACTTTTGTTATTTCAATACAAGTAATTTTCATAAATATGTAAGCTCCGGGATTTGAATATTTCGCAGAAACACGGTAAATTTACTGATATTTTATTTATTCCGTGAGCAATATTATGTTGATTGAGTGATATATATTTAATATCCTTGCCATGAAGTACACATAGTTTGATTTATATATCATCTGCCTAGCCTTTTCCCAACTATATTGGGGTCGGCTTCCAGTCTAACCGGATGCAGCTGAGTACCAGTATTTTACATGGAGCGACTGCCTATCTGATTTCCACAACCCAGTTACTGGGTAATACGAAACCCCTTTGTAAGACTGGTTGTCAGTTTTTTGGGCTTCTGACGACCCGTAACGACTGTCAAAGATCCACGAATAACAGCCGGGACCAACGGCTTAACGTGCTTTCCGAGGCACGCAGGGGTCTTGGTATGTAAAGATGGTCACTCATCCACGGATCAACCGCGGCAAGTGTAGTTTAACCTGAACGACCGATCAGTGCGGCTATTATTATTTAGGTGGCTAAATAATAACAGCTGCACTGATCGGTCGTTCGCCCCATTTTGATTTATATATATGTAAATCATTATAATCTACTGAGTGGTACGCAATAAAGTTTACTGCTTCTAAGAGTAGCCACCCCTCTGACAAAGTTACCGTAAGAAGTAATTAAAAGATTAGCAAACGTATAAGTTTCAAGGAAAACGTGGAAATGGCGTAAGTATGTCTCCAACTTAGCCAATTGCTAAAAAACTAAATTAATTTAAATATAATTAATAAAACGTTTCTCAATTAAATTCAAGTTACACGGGATGCACAGTGGGGCGCGTGGCAAACGCGGATTAAATACTAAAGTGTCGCGATTACCTAACGAAGCCGACCCCAAGGCGCTATTAAGAATTCAGCAAACGAATTGGGGACATCGAATCGACAAAATTGAGTTCGCCTCATCTTTTCTTACATCTTGTGTTTTCATCCTCTAACTAGAGATATTTTAATATATCTCTGACTCTAGGGAGGCGACCGCTGTTTTGATCTACAACTCGCAAAATACACATTTTACAAACATATTTATATTGTACAAACATAGAATATTCTTCTTCATTTCTTTATGGGGCATAACTTTGTGAATACGTCGCTGAATAATACGAAAATCTTTTATGAATGAGATTTTTGGGAGGGTGCTCCAGAAGGGCCAGCGGGGCAACGGAGCGTTGAGGTGAAACATGTTCTGTAACTCACCCGTGCGTTACGGACTTAAGATAATAAACAGTACCTGAAATAGACAAAAGAGACTCATTAATATACAACGAATTTTGATATTAACAAAATCAAGATTTGTACCTAAATAAATAAGAACGTTGATAGAAGATAGAAATCTCTTAAATTATAAACGTTCGCATGAAAGGATTTCAAAGATAGAGGGAATAAAATTATGTTAGTTTGGGATATTCTGGCGATTGATTTATTAATTTTAGTATTTTTACGCGCCACTGGCGATATCTTGTTCGAGCATTTATTTTTATAGGCAAAACCTTTTAACCTGAAACCTACACTTTTATTCCGAATGAAGAATTAATTTCACGAAGTGTCGAAATAATAGAATTAAAACGTAATTCCATAATGAATCAACATGCCGTCAAGTAATGGGGTTGAAACATTTTGACCCGATCTTCATTGACCCGGCGTCATACGGGCCACGCGTGTGGCCGGGTCAAGTGCTTTAATTGTATGGTCATGTACCAGTAGGTACTACGACACATTAATTATATCATCTATATTAAATTACCCGAGTAATATGGGTGACGAATGACATGGGTCTAGCTGTGGGATACAACCAAATAGGAATTTATTTTTTATCTCTCTTTATGCCAATCAAATGAGACATAAATAATCCAGAGAATTAACCAACTACAGTTTGGTGTACAAAAAATAACGTGGAATTTCCTTTCTCAGCTAATAGTAGATATCTTGTTGCCCTTATGTGTATATGTCGATGATATCATTCTGCATTCAAGTTATAAAACGGACATTTGATTGAATGATAACCCCTGTACCCTATTGTGTGCAAGGGACCAAAAATGGTAGCGAGTATTATCACCTCGGCTTCGCACACAAAGGATGTTTGCAAATCTTTCACAGTAAACACTAAGTGATCGGATCAATGTAACCTTGTTCTTACAGCTGCCAGTAATGGCGAGATACAATATGTAGTTACATTGGTATACGAAACTATAACGTACAGCCTTATATTGAAAAATATAATCATTTTCCTATTTCTTTTACCTGATACGAAATATTGCCACAAAACGTCAAAGGTCAAAGAGAAAAAATTGGATAGAATTTCCCCTTTTTTAGGGACAAACGTTTTGAACACGATTGAAGGGACGACGTAACGTTTTTAACCGTACCTAAATCCTTTTACTTTACAAAAAGAAATACCATTTCCCGAGACTAAAGTTATTTTACAACAACAATGAGAAAATTGGCGACAAAAAACGACCTACATGATGCGGTGTCAACAAAGATAATATATATCGTGGTATCAGGGCGCCTCCATCGCTATTGTTGTCCCTAAACGCGGCCATGATCCCGGGATCGCCAGCCCCGGACTCGTTTGTCCCGGGATATCCTTCGGCAAACATCGACGAAACCCGAGATTCACTAGACCTTTACACAAGTGCTTTGTTGAGTCGCTGGAGGATATAAAAATATAAATATAAACGTCTTTTTTTCTCACACCATATTCGAGGTGGTGTTATATTGGACGCGAAGATTATTTATTGTTCTATCGCATCGCAGGATAATCCTATATTGTCGTCTCGCCGTTTGCTTTATTTTGTCTTACAAGAAACTTACTCTTGTTTCCTATTATTGATATAACGAGGAAACAATTATGTTTCGATGTTTCTGGATGTTAAGGTTAATTGGATCTGTCTCGGTCACGAAAATAAAGCCAGTACCAATGTATGTAGGAAAAGTTAAACAATATTATGATGCTATTCTACTTCAGTCATATATAACGTACTTCATCATGTGCCTAGCCTTTTCCCAACTTTGATGGGGTCGACTTCCAGTCTAACCAGATGCAGCTGAATATCAGTATTTTACATGGAGCGACTGCCTATCTGACCTCCATAATCCAGTTTCCGGGTAATGCGATACCCCTTGGTAAGACTGGTTGCCAGACTTCATATTTAAGGTACTCAAGTGTTGTTATATCAGATCATTGACAGCCAATCGCCGCTAACTCATAATGTAGTACAGATACACACGATGGTCTATTAATTCGGTATTACGCGTCGTTTAAGGTTATTAGCCTAATACATTGTAGGCAATAATTAGGTAAGTGATAGTAGCAGTCAGTTGATAACGATACGATAGTTTACTATATACAACAAACCAGTGACAAATATAGCCGTTCATAAAACTGTAGTTTCTGAAATACTGCTCAAAGATCACGTCGATTCCTCAAGGAGTGTAAAAAGACGACAGAGCCAACTTTGCACGGAAACATCCAATAAAACGAAGTGTGCCATAGCACCGGGTGCACGTAAAAAGTTTGCCCGTGTAAGACTAGTCGGGCCTCCGGTCTCCCAAATCGCGCGACTTGTCGGCACAACTTCGATATTAGTTCGTGCGTGATCGATTTAGCAGGCCAGTTTGACAGTTGCGATAGTGACAGATGACGCAGACGCCATATCGCACGGGTGATTTGTCTTCAACTTTACCTAAAGACAGTTGTTTTCACTGCTCTCCGTGCAGATCATTCCCAAAGGCTTAACTTTTATCTAGAAAGAGCGATGTGTCCCGACGATGCCTACTTTATCTAGGTTATAGTCACTTCGAGGCACATCAATTTCGGTGTATATCATAAGCGAAAAACCCCGTCCAATATTATTGCCGAAACAAAATTCTAAAAATACAAGATGCCAAGGAAACCCTGCGGAGGTGTATATAAATATGGACATATGTATATATATTGTATATAAATATATATATGGAGATCAGAATCAATATAGGGTTGTTTATTTTCGGAGCCACTACGGCCCACGGAGAAAAACATTAGTCAAGTTATTAGCACCTTATTTCACCGTAATAGGCATTACATCGTGTCGCTTTTCTGGGCTGTTTGCCTCAGGAAAGTGTTGAACGCCTTCACTGTCATTCCCGTGATTAATTTGTGTCGGCTCTGTCGTGCTAATGGGCTAAAATAATTTAGTGGGCGACGCTGATTATTTATTGTCAAGCGTCCTGGTTAACGTTTGCTAAGCGATTTATCGTTAATACTACGACAATTATAATATTATCAGACCATCTATTCTCAGCAGCCTAATAATTTTCTATTGGCGTTAAATAATAGCAGTTCAGTTTACATCCTACATAATTTGCGTGTTTTCAGGAAAACAGAAAATCTATCGAGCAAAACATACATTTTGTAGTTAGGAAATTCTCAGTTTACACAGGAAAATAACAATGGAATAGTTTACAAACAAATACATAGTAACGTCAAAATTAATTTGCCAATCAATTACAATATGATATGTATTAGCGTGTAATGATTAGTTACACATTCAATATTGTGTGTGTATGCAAATGAAGCTGATTACACTTTGTTTGCTTAGTCCGCTATTACTGAACACGGCCGGACAATGGCGGCCGAGATCGTAAGCTAACAATCGACTGACAATATAAATTTTAGATTGAGCTTCATATGCGCACAGATTTTTGTGATGAATCGGTGGGCAGTATCTACCTACGTGATTGCTTGGAGAAGATGTTGGTAATCGAATATTTTGTAAGACAATAGAGGAATTCACAAGCAAAGGTCAAGGTAAAAGAACCTTTATTGTTCTTTAACAGGCCTAAAAGCACTTCATACATGTAATTGCTGATGGTCGACAATAGAAGCGAGGAAACTAAAGTTAACTTTCAACTGAGTTCATAAAAAAGGGAACCCATAGCAAGGGTCTGTCTGTCTCTGGCATTTATCAAAAGAAAGTACATGAAGTTGACTTCACAAAGCGTCGTTTTCAGACATAACATAATATTACTCGATTTGAAGTTGTTTTTTTTTAGTTTTCCCTGTTTTCAGCAGAAAAAGGTACGCTGACATACATAACAAAAATATATTTCAGGCCTGAATTTCATGTCATTTTCAGGTGCGACACAAAAACCTAATATACGTGTAGGTAAATATATACCGGAAGAAGGCTTTTTGCCATCACATAATGTATGGGCGTAGCTAAGGTGGGGCAAATGGCAAGCAGCACTCTTCCTGATTGGCCGCGAAAACACGACCAGAATATTACGATATTGTTTGAAATTTTTACTATTGGATATGTAGAATAAATATAATTTTATAGAGTTAGAATTTTCACTTTGATTTTTATTTATTAAAAACAGAGATTTTATTTTATTTAAAACAGCTGACGACTTTTCCAGATATAGATGAAAACATATTTTAGGCCTATTTTTCTTGGATTATTTGCATTCCATCGCCACCTAATCAGTTATCTTCTTTAGTGAAATGTATTCTAAGTTAATTTTTGAGTGACTATTTATAACAAAAAGGTACGTATAACCTAATAAGTGGATAGGTACAATGAAATTTGAATTTTGTTAAGTATGACATTCAGTTTCTTGTTCAATAACTTGAAAATGATCTCAAATTCTGAATTCAAATATACGGCATTATTAGTTATTAGATAAAAGGGCTTTGTTAAGCTAATTTCAGTATTTAGGTGCACAAAACGAGCCATTCATAAACTCCCTAACAAAATTAAATTTCACACAACCTCCAACAAAACTTAATATTTCACAAAATAACCACCGAACATCCATTAGGGGAAGGTATTCTGATTTCCTCCGACTATAATTAAAGTCTCAATGTATAAAGAACAAACTTGGGTCGCATCAACGTCACGCAACAGCCAACTTGGAAGTGAAAAGCCGCCAGGAATACGATGTAACTTGTCTGATTTCTCTGAAACTTGCCTCAATCGGCCGACTTGGCTCCAACTTTTCACACAACAGATCGGCAGCCGAGCAACAATACTTCGGGAAACAAAAGAGCTCTTCGAAATACTTATACACTGCCGTTCAGATTAAAGGGTGCTCCTTATATATTTCCTCGAGGCTTTGTTGCGGTAGTTCGTAGTGAGGACTGTTGTTTAATCTAATTTCATTTACCGGTTTCATTTTAATTAGCTATGTAGTATTTATGTTATTTAGCTGCCATAATTATACAGAGCTGTGTTTTGTATTTCGCCGAATAGTTTGTTCAATATTAAATAGTTTACTGTAGGTATGCACATGCACCACATTTCAGAATGTAATAAATTAATAGTTTTGATTTTAATCACAATTTCCATGAAATATTCATTAAATAAAACCTATTTAATGAATATTTCATATCTATTAAAATAAATTAATGTGAACATGAAGTTTTAATATACAAAATATTTAACTTTGTTAATGTAACTAATATTGAAGCGAGTCTGTTTAATTGGTTAAAAGTGTACGCCGAAAACTGGAGTGCCGTCATCACTTAAGATTAGTTTCGTATAAAACAGTTGCTATTAAAAGAGCATCAAGTTACATTTTAATAGCATTAGGAGGGCACCAAGGGCCTCAACAGCGTAAAGTATTTCATTTGACTTCAGCGGTACACCGACACAAGTTACCAGAACATCTGAGAATACCCGAAGTTTAACTGCCTCTGCGTAATATGCAGTTATATGGCAGTATACATAAATTGTTATAAGCATGGCAAGTTTAATTCGAGTTTGTGGCCACAGGTGCTTTCATGTGTACGTTTCTGTCAGCGTCAGGCCCTTCATCCCGCCCTCATTTGCTCTACTCGGGGTAATTTCTTACCGGAGCGTCTTAAGGGTGTCGTTACATTCCTTTGCGTGTGTGATTAACTGCATTTATATTGTTGGAATTACCTTTGTTTAAAGAGTAGTAAGGTCTTGTAAGTCTTGTTATTCTCACCCCTCGTACCTTTTTGTCCCCTCAGAGTCACAAGAGCGGCTTACGTCGGATTTAGGCGATCGATGATTGTGGAATTGTGAGTGTTGCAGCGGATTGCGAAACATGTTCTAACCTGTCCAGACTATTATGTATTAAAGTGACATTGAAAGCGAATGATGTGCTCTAGTTATGTATACTAATAATAAAGCTGAAGAGTTTGTTTGTTTGTTTGTTTGTTTGGACGCGCTTAATCTCTGAAACTATCTACCGGATTTGTAAAATTCATTTTGCATATGATAGGCCAATTCTTGAAGAAGGCTATATGCTATTTAACATCACGCTATGACCCTAAGAAGCCGAGCAAAAAGAAAAGTCAGAAAGAACGTTAAGCGAAAATGAAGAAATAGGGGGGCAGGCGATGCGATGCGACGAGATGGATCGGGGAAATAAGAAATTTCACGCGGGCGATGTCGCGGGCAGAAGCAGCAGTACATAATAAAACAGAGTAGATGCCCAATTTGTAATTAGACTAGGTAGGGTAGACTTAGGGAATGAAAGAAAGGTTTTTTTTAACTACATACAATATTTAACCTCTCTGGAAGCACTCACCTGTCCAGGAATTTTGCTATTTCAAACCGTTGTTTCTATTAAAAAACCTTTTAATTAAACAAATAGATGGAATATCCTGAAGTGGCATAGTAATAAAAAAAAGGATTATTAGTATCAAAAAAATATTCGCATCTGTTTGTCTTTCATCGAAAGCGAAATTGGGCCGAAAAACACAAATAATATTGGTTCAAAATAGTCGCGCATCTCTCTATTATTCCAATCCAATACTTACGAGCATAAAAATGGGTACAGCGTATTTGTAACGCTCGTTACAAAATATTCGAAGGTTATTTCTCTCGACCCTTGTAAGGCTGGCTTAGAGGGACTTGCCGAGATCGATGCGAGCTTCAAACCTCGACTTATATCGCTTTGTAACAATGCTCAACAAAAAGTAGATACGCACAACGCAAGTTTTGGATCAAAAAAGGTCTGATATAAAGTCTCTAAAACCCAGCGCAACATTTCAACAAGCAACTAGTTCGACTAATAACTTATATTCAAATTAAAACCTTTGTTCAATTGATGTTGTAGCTGGTGCATGAAATTTCATGAAAAAATAATTGAAAAGTGTACGCACGTAAAAGAAGTGAAACTTCATGAAAAATTAAGAATAAAAGTGATGTAGTGTGAGAGACAGACATAGTTACATATATCTTTCTTCTCTCTCATGTAACGAAATGTGTTAAAACGTGACGCGTCCTTGAAATTTCAATCTCAATTCTCGTCCAATAATCGAATCGCCGCCTAAGAAGTTACACTTTAAAAACAACAAAAAAAACCTAACAATATTTATCTAAATTACCCATTCAAAAATATCGTACATCTAAAAAAGAATAGTGAATGTTTTTATCCGCAAGTGTAGAGCATGGAAGTAATGCCCTTGTCGTGCCGAATGAACTGTAACTATTGTTTTTATCCGCGGAGCTAACAGTTCGAGGATAACAGATGGGGAGCCTTGTTCATTTTACAACTTTGTATATGCTACATACGAGTATGTATGTTTTATGTGGGTACCTTTCTTTCCTTTTCAAGATTGAAGAGGCTTTGTATGGAAGGGAATACTTTGTTTGTTCCAGAACACTATTGTTTAGTAAGAAGGAGATCGATTACCTATTCAAAGAATACTGAAACGGGCTGATATTTTTTAGAAAATTCTAAGTGCATAATATGGTTTAAACACTTTATTCTCAAAAAGGCAAAAGAGTCACATACATGAGAATATAAGATAACATTTTGTAATGAACTTATTCTAGGTAACGGACACCGGTACAATACAATAGGCTTAAAATGACTATGTTTTTAAATTAGTTGGGTTACATTTTCAACGGCTTTTTTCCTCAGCTAGTAGACTAGTCACACTGTTAGTGAGTGGTTCCAATTATGTAATATCTATGATTTATATGAACATAACACTAATCCTAGAATATTAAACAATTCAATCTGCAAATCTGCCTGGCCTTTTCCCAACTATGTTGGGGTCGGCTTCCAGTCTAGCGAATGCAGCTGAATACCAGTATTTTACATGGAGAGACTGCCTGTCTGACCTCCACATCGCATTTATTGGGTAACACGATACTCTTTGGTAAAACTGGTTGTCAGACTTTCGGGCTTCTGACTACCCGTAACGACTGTCAAAGATCCAAGAGCTAGCTTTTCCTTAGCCACGAGCACCCCAATTATTAAAAAATTGTGCTACAAATATTTTTCAAATAAACTTGAGGCCAAACAAACGAACACCATTCCCATTTCACATGTCAAAAACCAATTTGAATTCTTGAGCCACTTCGAAAATACACATCAGAACACGACAAAGCTACAAATCGAGCTTATGAAATAATAAAACACAAAGTACTGTGGAAATAGCTACGTCGTAGGTAAAATCGATATAGCACGGGACATAACCCACCTGTCGTTCAGTCACCTAGCAACAAGGCACAAACAAGGCGACTACTCAAATTATACCTCTTTTATACCACCTATATACCTCTTTGTATAGAACCTACAAATTAGCCACGTAATGCCTCAAAGACAATACGTATAATCATTTCTGTTAAAGGTATACGTTTCATGTCGTGGGGAATTAGCATGTGTTTTATGGGTGCTTATTATCTTGTAGTATGTCGTTTTTCGTATTAGGGATTTCAATGAATTTATGGGTTATGAGTATATTTGATAAAAGCTGGTTACTAAAACAGCTAAACAGCTACCTAACCAAAAAGTTTATGTTTCGTAGCCCATAAAATACGCTGTATTTCTTCTTGTTTAAGATTATATATATATTTTGTTTTGCGAATTAGATTATACAGTTATTCATAAAAAAAAATCTTCTAAGTACATTTCCAGGAGGAAAATGAAGAAAACTTTTTTACTTGTGATTGTAATATTTTGATCATATATGCGTTGACTCTGATATTTTAGTATAATGAATCTATACACTTTTGTGCTTAACATCAGAGAGATCTACGACATTGTCCACCCCTAACTTCAAGTCCGTGTTGTAATATACGACTGGGGGATTATGTGAGGATGCGCAGCATTCATCTATGTGCTAATAACATCGCCCGGCCACCAATCTGCCTGCCAAGCATAGTGATTACAGCATTATCGATCCCCCAAGGATAGCTGTTAACAACATGCAGTACAGCGGCAATAGTCGCCAGACGACATTTGGGTAAATTGGAAAATAACTATAAATTGCAATCGGAGAGCCAAAAATAGTCATTTTGGTGAATTTGAATCTAGAATGAAATGGCGAAATCTTTCGGGCTTATGGCACTCGACAATAAGCCCACTAAGCCTAAGCTACTCTCCGAAATTATTAGGGTAAGGCCATATGACAGCACTATTTCGATGCGTTTGTGTTCAGTGCAATTAGGCAGTTAGGCTCAGGTTTGCGAAAGTGGAGTAGGCTTTACCACTCGCCGTAGGCGTGAAACTACACTAGCGGAAAATGTGTTTCCTCAAACTATTACGCAATCATTTACAATTTAAACGAAAATAAATATCATCTGCATCCTGTTAAGAACAATTTACTAACCTACAGTACCTATCTATCCTACCTTGGATTAATTTCACACTTTACTTTGGTCAAAATTCCAACGCAGCAGCGCGTGCATTCCGCGCGAGCACTTACTCAATTATTAATAAACCGCGTCAAAATATCGTGTTACTTACAAACAGCATAAAAGCCATCAGCGTTTTACAGCGTAAAGAGGCATTAGCGGCATTAACGCAAACTTGCGCGTTTCCACGAGAACGCGGAGTAATGGGTTACAGTTATTGCTCCCTGTTGTTTGGTTGATGTAACGTAATTAAGGCGAGGCGCGCGCATCACGCGATATGTCGTGTCGTGTCGACTGAAAGGACCATACCTATGCTCCACGTTCTAATGGTAAAACAGACATCGAAATGTCAATGCCAAAAAAACAAACAAATTAGATTGAGTTTCGTGTCCTTTTAAACAAAAGAAAATCCGGGAAATCAGAGGGATAATTCTCGTAATTTTAAGAACGTTCACAGTCTGATCTCAGTCTCAATCTGTCAAAAATACGTCTAATTTCCCTACATTTTGACAAGTTTTTGACATTTGTTTGTCGCCGAGATGAGACTGCGACTAGATTTTGAACGTTTTAAATTACGGGAATACGGGCCCTGTTTTAAACCTCCGAAGAAGCAATTAGTATAAGCATCGGTTTCGAGAACTGTCTAACATCTGAACAAAAGCTGTCAAGTAATTTAGACACAATGTTAAACGTAGAATAATACATCAATGTTTAGGAAATGCGTAAACCATTTATCATAACAAGGGAGAATTAGATAGCAGCCCTCCGGCAGCGGAAAACCAGTGCCCTCTTATCTACACGGAGGCTACTGTAACAAGGCCGCGGCAGAGGGGAGGGAAACGAAAATGTTTATGATATTAATGAACTTTCCACTACTTGCTTTTTATTACGTAATTTAGATGGAAATGTTATTGTCACCAAAGTGAGGTCATTAGTGTCCACGAAAATGATTGACGGTGTACGAACACGCTGGTATTAAAAAGTTATCGCTGCCGTGAAATGTCATAGCGTGAGGTACCTACCCTCCCACTCCCTGACTTTCAAGGTGTTCACGAATACGTATACGAACTGTAAACATCCACTTCAAAAGACAATTTTAAGTTCTCTTTTCGCAGATCAAAATTACCACCAGCACCGTTAATATAGATTTAACTTTAACGAAGTGAAACACTTAGCAGGACGCTACTTTATATTCAGATTTAACTTTGTCCCCGTAATATGAATGTTAATATTTTTAGGTAAGTAAAGTTAAATACAAAAAGTTTCGTGTGCCAACATGCAAAGCCGTCCGCACGTTAGCAAATATTTTCTGGAAAGTAAAGGAGCCAATGTTGGATGTAAAGAGCCCAATAGACAGTGGAGCGGCTCAAAGGCACAAAAAGCCAAGCCCATTACGGGACACACGTTGCCGGAAACCACAAAAGACCCAATTATTCTGCTGTGTGAAGCCAAAAAAGGGTTGGACCAAAACCAACTTGTCGAGTGTTCTGTTTCACTTTCCGAATGCACGCTTGCCACGGATAAGCTCTCATTGGCAGAGTATTAGGTGTGTTGTTACGTCGTTTAATGAATTAGTAGGTCAGAAAAGAACCACACAAAGTAATTTTTAACTTGTATATTCCTAGAAATTCAGAGCTTTTAAATAAGAAAATTTAACAATGTCACAAAACGAATATAAAAATATTTTTCGTTTCACAAACGTAACCTGTTTCTACTGCATAATCAGCCGACAATGTTCCCACTGCTGGGACACGGGCTTCCTCTCGGTGAGAGAGGATGGAACGTAATCCACCACGTGGGCCCAGTGCGGGTTGGTATATGCCACATGTCTTCGAATTTTTGGTTCTTGAACATGCCCGTTTCTTCACGAATTTTTCCTTCATGGTATTAAAGTGGTGAACAAATAATTTACACAAAGCACCTGTCTGTTTCGAATCTGCGACCTACAACACGTAAGTCGTGGCCACCGCTGTTCTCGTTTTACTGGGCGTCATATTATTATCATACAGAACATTTATTATGAGTTCTAATGATGAGTGACAGCATTATTCAACTGAAGTTACCTGAAAAGACGTCGATTGACGTGCACGTGTCAAATTTATCACCTTTGAACAGGGAGAAGACGTGGTATGTCTCTGCTTCAGAAAATCAAAGGGAAGATAAATTGTTTGACGGAATATCATGGAGATTGTGGTAATTCTGGGGAATGTAATGAATGTATAACATTAATTCATCAGTATCATGACGATGTTTAAGAGTAGCACCAATCTACACAGTCTTCACATGATCTGTCCAAGATTATGTCTGGACTTTAAAAGACTGTGACCTTTGAGTTTGTTTCAGCCTTTCTTCTCAGAGTAGTCAGATAAGAAACGCCGACCTCATCAAATTTTTAAAATTTGATTCACGTGTAAAAGTGTTTGTACAAATCTACTTACAAAAATAAAATCATTTACTTTTAAAATAATAACAAGAGAAGGTAGTAGCCGAAACGATGACCGATTCTAAGATATTAGGGGGTTATATTATATATGGGGGTTATTAATAAAATAAAGTTACAACCCGTGTTAGCTTCAATTTTCCAGATATTTTTCGAGGTATGTATAATTTTACCCCGCGTTAATTAATAAGGGGGGCGATTATCCCCAAAGGTTAGTCTGAAAGACGACTAAAAAATTATATCTATAGTGCGACCAACGAGAGAATGCGTTCTTGACATCTGTCAGTTTCATACAAATGGATACGTGTTTTGCGAATTTGATCTGTATTAGCTACTTGTCAAATTGGCATCTTGACTGAATTGTCGCACTGACAGGTGTCAGGAACGCATTCTCTCGACGCCGACGGTCGGACTGTAGTCCGGCGTGGTCCGTGTCGGCATTATAAAATTACCTAAGCTTAGGTATCAAAGAAACTCTTCCTCCATTAAACGTTTTACATGACTTTGAAAGTGTCTCTGTACCATAAAACTATTATAGTGCGCTATATTTTTTGCAGCTATAAAATATTTTATTGGCGACAAAATTTCAACGAAATTTCAGCAATATGGTGCGTGATTTAATAACGGCCACATGTTGTTTTAAAGTATTGAAGTTGCTTATAATAGTTTCAGTAACTAAACTTGCTGGCTTACAAAAAGGTCTAAAATGAACGAACTGTTTAGGAAAATCGACAATATTTACTGCAGGGTAATTGCGTAAAACTACGAGTATTAGTAGCAATGGGCTTCATTTTGACAGTTCAACAACATTAATCGTGTTATTTACCTTGTTGAGCAGACAAATTTTTAGAACATGTATGAAGTTATGGATTTGCAATATCCTTCAAAATTATTTAGATTAAGATCGATAGTCTGTTACGCAATTAGGGTACTGGTCAAGGAATGAAACGAGATAATTTTGTATTAGCTTCGCAACATTATAATAATAAGATTGCTTTACATTCGTTTTATTTATTTGATAGATATCCCCCATTTAAATTGTTAATTTAAATTATCCACTTGACCATTTAATTAAATTACTTATCTGATGGAATTATTAACAAAAGTCAAAACTGAAAAATACAATATTTCGGCTTTTCGCTACATAAACTATAATGGTGAATAAATCACGAAGAAACTTTGTTCGGCAGTGGACCGCGGGTGGGAAAAATACGCCATTTTCATAAGGGGAAAAACAATAACTCGAGGCACGGAGCAAGGGCCGCTTTTAAGGCACATAAATCAAAACAGACGATATTTTCGGAGTAACGCCGGGTGGGCACTTTCGGTACGGGATTTTTTGGGGACATCCGGAATATTCCGGATTAGTGTTGTTTTTACGATTCACTTCTACTTTCTGTTGTTTCTTTATTGACATGGTCGTAAAAGGTTTTGATTTTAAAGTCTTGTCTTGGTTTACATGAAAAAATATCTTACAAATCGAATTTTATATCAATACGGAAGTTCTCAAAACGTGTTGCTAAATTGAACTCGTAAACGTTTCTCAATTTTTACAACGGTAGCAAAGGTAACTATACAAATAAATGAACTACGGATTAAACTCAGTAACTCAATGCTCAGCGCCCGAGTAACCTAACTATACACATCATTTGCTTTGTACAATTTCATTCATTCATACATTCAATATCCAACATCATTCCCGCTCCTAGAGCAACGCTTCAGGCACGAACGGAATGAGATTCTTCCTTTGTGTCTTCATATTTCATCCATCTACTAGGGTACCCGAACGCACCTAGCTCGTGAACTAGCATTCGGTTCAACATTAAAATCGTCCTTCACTTAGTTGGATAGAGTCCAATTTCAATTGCTCGGCATGTCAGACTAACTAATACAATGTTCTGTCACTGCACATAGCAAAATTTGCTTTTAGGAAATTCGGTTCCGAGTGCAGCGATAGCACTGCTGATAATTCAGTATAATCCGTTGGAAGCCGAGATGCATATTGTTTAATACAACCGGTGCAGCGGTGGGCCAAACATGAATTTAAAAGCTTCAGCGATAGTTTACGATCAGCCGCGTTAAAATATTAAAGTTTTCCGTTCAATAACAATATGTTTTCATATGCGTTCGCCGGAAGACACGCGTTAAAAATATGTTCAGATTTTGTCACCAAGTGTGAGCTGGAGTAATTTACATAAAAGTATATAGGGACCATACAATTTAATATACCTAACCATTATGTAGCACGCATACTGTAATAAAGAAAAATCGCCGTCTTCACTTCAAAGAAAACATTACCTAAGAATCCACTGCTCGTTATATCGTGACAAATTGTCGACATTTTTTTCCGCAAAGCTTCGAGAATTAGCGTGATCAATTGCGTTCTTCGGCACTTCTTAACTCACGTCTCTTTCACTCTTTAGGGCGACAAACGAGATGGAGTATTCTGTCTTCTTTATCTTTTATGTTGGAATTAAGCAGACGTTCCAATAGCTATAAGATCACTAGATATTTACACTTCGAGCAGTTCGACCAACCTCACTTTATTTAATAGAGTTTGGAACTTGATGTAGTTTTGTGAACTGTGTTCACTAATTTTATGAATAACTAGCCATGCCCGCGACTTCGTTCGGGTGTATGTATCAATAAAGTGTCACTTAGAGAAGGTGTAGGTAGGTAGGTAGGTACCACTCCTTCATTGAAAAGGAAGAATCATTTAAGTTTTTTTTGTGCGGTACCCTAATTATTTTTCTTAAATAAAAGCAAGATACTCCTTATAACATCCGTTATCTGCCAGTGAAAGTCCCGTCAGTACCTTACTCGTAAGTATACTTATAAAGAAAAAACCATTATTTATATTGTTATTCCGGTTAATCTCCTAAACGGCTGGACGTATTTTGACGGGACTTATGCAAATAGTAAAAAGCAGTGATTTTGACATTAGAACCAGATACTTCAATTTCATTTATTCGTATATACAAATATAATGTCGAGTTTCCGTACATTTTATAACGTAAATATAATATGTGTGTCGTATATTAAGTGTAATACTTACAGACTAATGGCCCTCAGACAGCACTAGATGGAGTCGCCTGAAGCAAGCAGCGGAGGCGTATTAAATTCCGCGAAACATGCAGGTGTGTTTCCGAGATCTTTAGTAATATACTTAACGGAAACTGTAACTGTTACTTGTATGTCGCCCACAGTAGTGCCTGAAGGCAACATTAATTACATGGTTCCTATCGGTGTTGTGTGAGTAGAAATTAATCTTGCTGTTTAATGAAAATATGGAATTTCACAGTAGCTGCCTGGAGACTAGGGGTCTATTTATAAACGTTGCTTAAAGTTAAGAGACGTTTAAACGTCAAAAATCAGTACTTAACTTTTAGCAAGGTTTTAAACAAAGAGGTACGTACATTGTTTGGTTGATGGCAATAGAAACGTCGAGAGAGAGAAGGGAGACCTTTGCCCAACAGTGGCAAATTATGGGCTAAAAAAAATATAGAAACGCCCCCTATGAAATGCTTAAAATATTACCTGTAATACCAACAATCTCCCTATTTACTAACCTCTTTTCTCTCTTTCCAATACACGCGTGCTGTTTTTAGAACCTAAAACTCTAGAAGTAGATTCAAAAACAACATCCTGATAAACCCTTCAAGCTAATTAATAACAAGCACCTAATTACAACGAGACATATCGGCATGTCGACCATAACTCCGGACGGGGGCACTCATCCGTCTGCCGGTGACAATTATGAGTTCTCAGTTATGGATAGCAGAGCTTCCCCCGCCCCCTGGCGCCTAGATAACGCAATTACGCCACCGTTATTAAGCGACGCCCATTATTCATTGCTGAGACCCTACATTCATCAACCAGCGGACTTTTAGGTGAATATTTTTATTTGAGGAACCATGAAAACAGCATCTGTTATTGTGACAGCAATGGGTTGCTGGGAATCTTGCTGTTTAGCGTTGAGGCTTTCGAAAAAATATTCCTTGTCTGCTTTAGTGTCTCATAAAGTCAAAATACTTTATTTCACATAAACCTACTTGCACGTATCGGCAAGCGTAGTGTGGGAGGCCCCCAGCAACCCAACTCTTAAGGTCGTCGTTAAGAAGGTTGCTGAGACGGCCTGGATGCGGAAGGCGGAGGATAGGGTGTTGTGGCACAGCCTGGGAGAGGCCTATGTCCAACAGCTGAGTTGATTGATTGTTGATTAAAACCTACATGTGCACTTATGAAATATCAGAAGCTAGGTGCACGGTTCCAATAGGTCGTTTCCTATGGAGAAGAGCCGGCAAGAAACTCCACGTTATTCTTTTAAAAATAATTGGCTTTTACAATGTTTACAAATTACAGTGTTAATAGGTATGAAAGGACAGTGTAAGCCTGTCAACATAATATAGCGATGTGAATGTGTACTACCTAATAAATATTTGGAATAAAAGCCGCTGTTGATTTTGAAACAATAAGCTATTAAGTTCCATCCATAGCTCTCGGAAAGTAAAACTGACAGATTTCCACCCTTCAAAAGCTATTAGTTAATTCCTACCTGTTATTACCAGGATTGAGCTAAAACCTGATATGCAAATTTCACATGTTCCACTAATGTAAATACCAAACTAAATTCCATTACGGTTAATCAAATACATATCGGAATTTTCGCGTCAGGCTAAATTTTGACTGGCGTAGCGTCAGCCTAAACTCAAATTAATCAACCACAGATTGACAGGGCATTCCAATCAATAATTAACGCTCAATTACCTAAATATTATTGGAGAACGGTAGGCTGTAGACAGCGCAGGGCTAGAGTGGCCCACTCAACAAGTCATTTACGTATATAGCTGTCAAATCAGCGCACAATGTAAAGGAGGCTAGGTATATGTACAAACACACTATAAACTTGATTTAGGAGGTTGCCGGGGACAACTATTCGACCCTTTTTTATCTGTGCCGTAGCTTTTTTTAGAGGTGTAAAGTTTTGAAGCTGATTTTAGGTATCTAGCAAAAGAAGTCACTTAAAAGTGGAACACGTTGAAATACATCGTAAAATTAATTTGAGTTGTTGAGTTTTTTTTATCTACCGATAAAAGGCATGTGGGTTGACGGGATTTTCCCGAAGAAAAGGCGAAAACTGTGTCCATAAAACTGACCATCGCATCTTAAGTAGGTAAACATATACTATTTTTTTTAAACTTTATTTTATTTGACCTACTTATGTATGTATGTCTGTATGTCAGTTTTTAGTTTGTAAATTGCTCTGTACAACGCCTTGGGGTTCAATCTGTAATGTTGTGCATCATCGCCTTTTCTCACCTATGTTGGAGTCAGCTTTCAGTCTAACCGGATGCAGCTGAATACCAGTATTTTACATGTTGTGCATGTGAACTTAAATAAATCTATAATAATAAATTGCCTATTTCCTTTACGAAAATAAAGGATAATAGGATATAAATTCTAAGATATAATGTAGAAAAAATGTCTAGTGCAAGAGATAGGGCTGCGATTTATTACCTTCAAACAAAGGGAGCGATATTTTTGACCGATACTGAAGATAAATATGAACGGTAAGTCGTGATATTAATCAGCCGACTTGGAAGGGTAAAGAGGAGAGCCACCAAACACTTTAGAGTGATCGACATTCATTACGAAAATCAAAAGGTTAAGGCTTTAAAACGAAAACAAACTGAGGACATGCATACATAAACTGACGCGTTTTTCCATGGGGGAAGGCCGAAACTATAGAACGCCACCTGCTGTGATCCTTATATACTCCTTTTGCCTCGTTTACGTTAATACATCTAGTCATACAAGCACAGGATGCGCACCTGACATTTCTGAAGAACATCACTAATAAGGTCTTGGTGCTAACATTGGAAATTATAGAGTAAAGACTGACTATAGTCTTCCATCACAGTAAAACAAAGCTCCAGTTTAACTTATAAGCAAAACCACAAACAAAACTCATCCTATTAAAGAAAAAACCACCGCAAAGCAAAAACGATGGCTATCGAACAAACCGCTTATTGGTATCAATGGTGGCTCTGTTATCTGCAGGAAAAGTTTAATTGAGTTGAATGTGTGTACAGGATCATGGATTTAAACATCGAGTAAACTGTTCGAGCATAAATCGATGGCGTATTCGATCCCAAAGTGGTATTACGAGCATACAAAAGAGTATTAACCCACTCGGCCTCTGGTGAAAAGGTGAGAAAATATTTCATGTCACCCTTGTGTATGCATAAATGTATGAAAGGCACGTGGATGACTAGTCTGTCGAACATTCGGAATTATTCGCGTGAACCTTCCCAGCTATTTCTTTATTACATCCATTCCGCCCCACCGTCTTATTTCACATGCTTTTATTGTTCCCTATAGGTTTACGAACGTAAAGTGAAACATTAACGGCAACTCGTTACTTGAAAGTGTCTATTTTATGGATTAATTACCCTTTGGTTAAGTAATTTTTGAGACAATATTACGAGAAAATTCTGCTTGTGGTCGCGTTACTTAGTTTTATATAGTCTTGCCGTCATAATTTTAGAGTCTTAAATGAGTAGTATGCATATTTCATCAGATTTCAAGGATTTTCTGATATAATTATTTTATGGCTAAGACTAGGTAGGTAAACATTTATAAGTTTTTAGTAAACAAAGTTAAAACCAAACATACCTTGTCTATATGCTTTACCAAGTTGCCATGTTAAAAGAAATATTCAGTTTTACAGTAGATTAATTCAGAGTCGCTGAAACTCGAGCATTGTTCTAAGGCTAACTCTGTTATTTTTCTTATCCGTAGCGAGGCGTTAGTGTAGCAACCAGCTGAATTTATTGCTATCGCCTTGTTAACTGATAAATGTATTGCACCTTGTTAGTCCGGGCTGTATCGACCCACCCTATAAAATGATAATGAACAGAGAGAAATCATAGTAAAATAGGTATAATAATATCTATTTTATTATACTTACAATTTCACTGAGTGTTCTATTCAGCCGAATTTTCTTATTCTACAGAACTTTCACAAGATTCTAGTAAGTTTGATTAATTTTACCGTTTTCGGTAACACTTTCCTTGTTATCGACATTTAGATTTCATCATCATCATCTGCCTAGCCTTTTCCCAAATATGTTGGGGTCGGCTTCTAGTCTAACCGGATGCAGCTGAATACCAGTATTTTACATGGACCGACTGCCTATCTGACCTCCACAACCCAGTTGCTGGGTGTTAAATCTCGATTTAGGTTTATTACAAAAAAAAAAACCAGCCGGTCTATTCTGTAAAAACCTCACCGCGAAAACTTAGGTAAATTGAGCTGTCATTCCACTTAATTTTTCACGGTGAGATTTCTACAGAATAGATTGACAGCCTTGATAAGTCTATAATTCATGATAAAATTTCTGGTTTTCTCTATATACCTATCACTGCCTTTCACCACCAAATACATAGTTCGTGACTCTTTTAGTTCACGACGACCACTTTCATCTGCTGAAAACTGACAACGCGAAAAACTTGGCTCTGTGAGTAAAGTTTCTATATTGATTGTAAATTAATATTTTACGGCGAAAAAAGATTTATTAGTAGTCAATAGAATGGACGTCAGTTTACGCGTAGCGCGACCACCTCAATCTGTCGGACACAGTGTAATAGAAACGACAGCGGCGGCGGTTGACCGCCCGGCCCCGGATATGACCTGTCATCCGGCCAACTGACAGAATTGTGTAAGGGGTGACATGGCTTGTTTACTCTCCTTATTGTGTATAAACAGTACTTGAATTTATTTTCGTGTCGCGATCGGATATCGATGTAAAATATTGGTTTTGGGGTCGAGATGAAATTTTCGTGTACTTTAATGTTTTAAATGGAAAAAGTTTGCTTGTTCTTGTTTAGGTATTCAGTAGATATTTTAGTTGCTCCACTTTTTATCCTGAAACCGGTTTAGAATTTCGGTACTTAAACATTTAACAACTCCACTACGTACACACCAAAGTAATAACATAGATCTATTCATAAACTTGAATTTAAAAACCAGGGCAATTTTCTTTGTATTTCTAACCTTCTATTTCCGCATTTAGTTCTTCAAAATCTCTATTAGTGTGTAGCCTGTGTAGTTGGGGGCCAGTTAATTGTTTGCGGGGGCCGCTCGGCCGCATCGGGGGACAGCTACACTCAGTCGCTGTCACAACGATGGCGCCCGCTCCGGCCCCGCTATATGAGGACACCGCACCGTATTTATTATTTTTGATATATACGTTTTTATTGGACGTAGGTAGGTAAATGGTGATTTAGCTTAAATGTTATTGCTTACCAATAGTTTGTGTCTAAAGCATGACCAGGGACTGTGTCGTCATGAAACTTACCTGAAATTAAAGAAAAAATACATTAGTATGTCACAATATTGATTGACACGTTGATTGCCAGACAACAGACACAATAGAAAATCGATTGTTGGCGGACACCGTGTGACAACAATGGCAGTCAATGACTTGTTGTGTGCTGTATTTTACAAATAATATGATCTTATTTGAAAGACATAGAACCAAAGAAAAATCTGCAACAAAGCTCAGTCGCATTTTCCGAGACAAAGTTGCATTTCTAGTACCAACAGCTCTACGACTGAAATAATTTAGATAAGACGTCAACACGTAATTAAGCGGCGACATTTATCAACGTCTCGCCGCGGCCGACACGTGAAAAATAAAACCTTCTTTATCTTCGTACATGGCGGGCACTCGCGCCCGTCGCCCGTTGATCCCTAGTGAACAGTGTGTGTCAGTTGATTGGACAACGGACCTGACGTGAGTGGATTGATTCCGGCTACAATACCCCCCTAACCCCCCCATCAGCACCGACCCCCGAGCCCACCACAAATTCCGCGACAAATGTTATTACAGAAACTATCTACCACGTTTATTGACCCACTTCGATATTTCCCAGAAATCCGACGGCATAACTTTGCGGTTGTAATGATAGCTTGATATTAGATACACATCAGGGCATGATTTCAAACGCAAACTGTTTAGGCAAATGTAAGCCAACGTGTGTTTGCTTTGTTAAATATCTAGTCATTACTTCGAGTCAGTTAATTCGTTAATGTTTGTTCAATCTGAGAAATGCTCCATATTATTACATTCTAATAATCTCGATTAGAATGTAATAATATGGAGCATTTTGGGAATAGAGAGGGATAGTCCATCTCAATTTCAAAGTCAGTACAAGTTGCAAAGTTGATCAATTTCATAAAAAGTTCACGTTTTCCTTCTCACATTGTATCAAAGTCATTGGGGAATCCGTTTTTCTCATTTCACGTGGTTGTCGAAAACTGGAGCAAATTGTAAAGAAACTTCGCACAAACCAGTGGCGGAGTTTTTCAGATTCTAATATACTAAAACATTACAATACCAGACATAACAAATGAGTGTAACAGAACACAGACGAGCGAAATTAGAACTTTGTTATTTTTTCAAACTTATAATAACATTCACAACTCGGAGGTATAGAAATCAAAAGCGAGTTTCGGGAAAATATCGACCATGTGGGCGACAGTGTGACGGCCTACTTAGCTGCAATCCTTCTTTATTGATACTGGCTGAAGATTTATTCACCCTTTGGAAAGAACAAATAGGTACAAGTTGATATTAGTCGTGGTACATCGAGCATGAGTCCTTCGTTGTCCCCTCCCGAGCTTATTGTACAGTGAACGGGACAGTCGGAGTACCGCCAGTGGCTGCGGTCGCGCGTACATTAGCTACACCACCCGCGTCTGTCCTCCTTAGGGGCGGCTAACAGTAGGGCAGTAGTGGAACACCGAGGTAATTAGAGCTTACACTGATATGAGTTTACGGGTTGATTTTCAGCAAGCTTTGTAGCTTTCATAGAAGATCACTATTAAGATACTGTTGGAGATTTTGTTATGGTTAACTATTATATACAATTCCAGTACTTATAATAATAAGTAGTTCTGTTAAGAATTGACTGTATCAACCCGAATTGGCTTAAAGTATCAGAACAGTGCAGACTTTTCTCGTACATAAAAAGTAAAGACAGCTTTCTGAGTCAAAACTGTCAATTCGTACAGGCATCTTCCGTGACAAACATGTTCCACATTTTCGTTATAAGACTTGCCACAAAACTGTGCCACATCTATCCCTTGGTTGCGTCCCTTGGTCACTTCAATAGAAAAGACGTGAGAAATAGTTCAATATTTATATATAGACGCACCATTCAATATGAGAACAACAATTCAATTCGAGATGAGAGTGCGGGGTGTTCGGCCGCCCACCGTCACCTGCGACGCAAATCTCGCTCATGTATCAAAAGCACGGCGCGTAAATCACGAATCATTTTACGGAATGGCAATACTAGGACGTCCATATTTCACTCGGGCCACGTTTCCCGGGTTCCGTCGGCGGCTTTATGGGAAATATTTGCGGAGTCAACGCTAAAGCGAGCGTTTTGTGTGGCGCTGTCAGACAAACTTGCGTGGAGGGTAACCAGATACGATATTATGTTTATTTTTACGCAGTTTGTCGTATTTCATGTCAGTTTAAACACCCTTTGATGATGGAATTAGGAATCTAGGATACGAACCAGCAGAAGAAATTGGATACAATGTACAGACAGCAAATTCTGATGTCACTTCTTTGAAAATAAACAAGATGATTTCATACCCATTAAACTAAAATAGTGCTCTAACAAATTACGTTAGCGCAGCCACGTTAATTAAATAATGTGGACAGCACAACTGCCCTAGTTCTTGTTAAATTGTGTGTAACATTAGTGAGTTATATATATTACAGCGGTCGTAATAAAAATCAATAAAGCGCCACCAAGTCCCATAGAGTGACGTAATAATTGGTCACCGCGGTAGACGGGAGCGGTGCCTTTGAACTCATATGAAAGGCCCAGACTGCGCCAGCGCCACGGAGGCACGTTCAACACCACATTTTTCTTACAGAATATTCACAAAAATAGATGCCTCTCACGGAAGTAATGAAGCTTACTGTATAAACGCTTTCAGTGAATTTCATACATGGCGGAAAATTTTATTGGAAATGTGGAGGTCATGCACCCCTCCCCCCATCTTGCTCCTCGGTACTGAAATATGGCGGTCTTTAAGTCTTTATTTTATTGTTACCGTTTCTTGTGCTATTTGACGTCATTTCTTTCCTGTCGTTTGTGATGTTGGTCTTATGGAGACATGTACATACTGGCTGCTTCTCGTTAGACAGGTGAAGTGGCTGTAATGTGCTTAAATGCCATTACGGAAATTGGTTACGTCGTTGGTAACGTCTTGCGACAGTATCTTCGACTGCTACAATATGCTCGAATTCCTGCTACATAGTGGAATAATAAGGAACGTTCTTAATTTTCAAATAGACGATGTGAACCACCAGACTCACCGTGCATACTATTTGCAAAAGCTACTGTGAAAAAAGGGTTCTTCTGAGATACTAGAATGAACTGTACTGTTTCATTAAAAGTTGGGTCGAACGTTTTAATCGAACAGGACTCGGTGTAAATTAAATTAGGGCTGTCCTGGAATGAAGCAGATTATATTACTAGTGTTTATTTAAGAACTATACGTCTAATTTTGTACCTTTAACCTAGTTCCATATTTATATATGAGGCGATATTTTATTTTATAAAGTAAACTACTTAGTATTATTGCTAATTGGAACAATTAGTACAACAAATACCAGTTTCCATTAAATTGAGAGGTTGCTGTGTTCAAAGTTTTGAAGCGAAATGATAACGAATTTTAATATGGGTTCTCTATTTATTTATTTATTTATTTATTTGGGACAACACATTTATTTATACCTAGACATTTATACCTACTACATAATAATAAAGCTCAAGAGTTTGTTTGTTTTTTTTTGTTTGTTTGATCGCGCTAATCTCTGGGACTACCGGAAAATTATTTTAGCATTTGATTGCCCAATTCCTGATGTAGGCTATTTAACATCACGCTGGGATCCTTAGGGACCGACCAAAATGAAAAAATGTCAAAGAGCGCTAAGCAAAAACGAAGGGCAGGCGATGTGATGCGACGGGGTGGGACAGATAACAAGAAATTTTACATAGACGAAGTCGCGGGCAGTCTCTGTGGGAATTCCCCTTATGACATTTTCAGCTGCATCCATTTTATTATCTGCATTATTACAAATACAAAATATATCTATACCACCAATATACTATATCACATAACATAACTACAGCAACACCGTCCCGCTCATGCGACCAGTATTAATAAATTCACTCACACATACAATTTTCTAATTACAAAACATAGATGGTGCGGCAACACTTATCTGGGTGGCCACGCACGACCGATGTTTGCTTAGGACTGTTGTTCTAATGGACATGGATAACGTCCGGCGGAGATTTCCAACCCTAATTTTCAAATCTGAGCCAATGAGCGTCATCAATTTTACGAACTATTCGACCGTTCGTGTTTTACTATGGTTGTATGACCTTACCCTAAAATGTGTATGGCAGGGTTAATGGCTGTGATTTAAAGACCTCACCTGACCTGACCATCTGTGTTCACTGATTTTGAAATTCATTATTGCTGTATTTGTAGAAGAAAATTATTTTGCTTCATGGTGCTAGGGATGAGAACATTAAGATACCTACCTATATTTTGCACGTCTGATATTTTTTGTACCTACAGAGACGTGTTATCTGCAGAACAACACTGTCAATAAATTGTGATTAGGTAAATATGAAAGTCTTATACTTACTGGTAAAGAAGGGCTAAGTATTGAACCTTGTGGAACTCTCTTCAGACATTAAGTAAATACAAATAATGCTATGCGAATAGGTACCTACCGATGCATAACCATATAGATTAATATGCAAATAAGCGAACTGGTACAGGTAACTTGCGTAATAAGATATAAAAGAAACACTTTAAATAAATAACATCTTTCAAAAGCGGTCGAGTAAAACATTCAAATTGTATTTAAGAACTAGCTTCTGACGCCTTCGCTATTAGGTACTTAATATTCGCTAAAAGTTTTTTTTTTCTTTTTGCTCGGCTTCTAAGGGTTGTAGCGTAAAGTTAAATAGTCTATCATCTTCCTCAAGAATTGGGCTAACAAATGGAAAAAGAAATGTTCAAATCCGACCGGTAGTATCAGAGATTAGCAAACAAACTGTTCAGCTCTGAAGCTGAAGAGTTTGTTTGTTTGTTTGAAATCATTAAATCTTAATAATGAATTGCAAGAGAGAGTTTCATCAAGTTGAAAACTTTCTGACCCTTGTAGTCAAACAAACCTTACTCGCACTAAGCTAAAAATAAAATCTAAAGAAATAGTAAATAGGCAAGTACTTATAAACAATTCCGAAAGCAACAAATAAATAAAATAAAAACAAGAACCTATAGCAAGCTTTAAGGAAGACACAAACCTTTGTCAACAGAATTAAGCTCTACAAGCGAATCTTTATTTGTATTCGTTAAAGAAAACGGTGAAAAAATTCTGGTTAGAGAGGCCCAAACGTCAGCAACACATATTATCCGACAACACGGGCAGGACACAAAACTGTTCGTATCAACACTTACGATACACCCCAATCCCGGGGGACCGCCCTATTGCGTTATATTGCCTACTTCGTGTCGAACTCGAATCGTCTTGATCCCATCACTGAATGTCGAAGCTTCGGGTTTTTAGATACACGGGCTTTACGTAAGCTATGTGAAATTTCGGAGTGTTTTGGGATCATGATTGCTAATAGTGTTAATGCGAATTTGATCATCTCAACCATTACATTTTTGCCGTAAGATTTTTGATAAATTCCATCGGTCCAGAGACACTTGTGGCAGTGGTACGAGTAGGTAGCAAGGATAAGAACCATTTTAGCAGCAAACTTTTACGAAAATATAAATTTTAAGACAGTATTCGCAACCATGTTTGATGCTGACGTAAAAATAAAACTTAAAAATAATGAGAAGCATAACGATGGCACAACGGATATTCAACATCCTAAGTTCAAGAATCTTTATATGTAATATTGCTCGATGAAATAGAATACTTTGAGCCAGCGATACCACCGCTCTCGACGCTCACCTAGTTTTGACAGCTCGGTTAATCTCCGGCTTTACTATCAAACTTCATTGAACGCCGTATACGAAAAACCGATAGATAAGAATCCTCAAGTTCTAGAACCGCAGACTACAACTTTCACACCCACACAACCAGAAAACTGTATGTTAACGCACACAAGTACCCGTTGCCATGGCAACCAGGCTGTGATCCCTCGGGAGTGAGCAATAACTTGCGCCTGGTTAATAGGGTGTCGCGAAAATTAGGGAAAGCACCCGGCCTCGAAGCACTAGCTGATTAGAAGCGGGGGTGAGCCGGAAAATTACTTAAATACTTGATGACAGATGATGCCGCGCCATAAATATTTACTCTCCTCCCATAAACTGATGTTGCTGTACAAAGTTTGGATTAACGACGTAAGAGTAAACACATGTTGCACTAAAAGCATTTTATAGACGTTCATAAAACATTTTATTTAAAACTGTCCTTTCGCTATATAAATTGCTGGAACACAAGATGCGGTGTCGTCTAAACGCCTGCTCGACTTTATTGAGCAACTTGTTTGCATTTGTATGCAGCGAACTTGCCGCTGCAGGGGCTTACGTATGAGTGACTGTTTGATAAATATCTACTTTTAAGACTTGGTTTAATATTCATAAAGAAATTTTGTGAGATACAAAATTTCAGTGCTTCTACAGTAGGTACCTATTTTACGGCAGAACTTTATCTTCTATTGGTAAAACCACTAGCCAACCAGCGTACTTGGTATCTCTTGGTAGCCGCCTCAATAAATTTGAAAGGATTTCGAGACGACATCAACAGTCAAATAAGTTTCTAGATTGAAATTGAAATTTCCTGCATCCTCTTGAAGAGCACTTTCTTTAAAAACTGATGCGCAACATAAAATATTTTAAATGTATTTCAAATGCATTAAATAAGTATTTTAAGCTCGATCACAAATATTCTTGCGTGGAGGTAAATAAAATTTTATTTCAGGAGACTACGGTGGCACTAGTTTTACTGTAATGTGGCTGTGTAAGGCATGTGTAGGTATGTACTAGAATCTAATAGGTAGATATTATAGGATGTCATCTTACACAGATAAGGCAATCACTGCTAAGGTGAATAATTTTGCATACCTACTTAGCTAAACCATCGCATCTTTCTTTCTTTAGAAGTCCAGTATGCGTTTCTCATCTCAGCCTTTCAACACAAGAATCAAAGAAGTTTCTTTCAACTAGAAAACTTTTACACAACCTCGTGTAAGTACGGAAGTAGCCCATCGTGTTCCCAGTGCCGACATTAATACATTTTCCCGTTGCTATTGAGAGCGAAGATGGATTAATTTCAGCGAGTCAAGATCCGTCTGTCGCGCCCGCTTTCAGGATCCTGTTTTCACAAGAATACTACTTTAGTTCAGACTGAGACTAAGTTCGAATTGAAACTAGTCCTGAGATGGGATACAGTTTGACGACAGATTTGCGGTTGGATTCCATTCGAGTGTTAAAACTACGTTCAAATTATACAGCGCCTGCGAAAATAGACGCAGCAATGGATATTGTTGATAACTTGAATATCAAGGGGGTGGTTTAAGAAGATATAAACACGTTTATATTCTACATGAACCTGAACCGTAAAGGTTAAGTAATCCCAGAGATCTATAGAAGTAGAGAAATAAGTTTGGTGGATTATTGGAAATGATGTTTTATTTCTACTATTGAATCAGCACAATGCAAAAGGAAAAGGAAAAGGGAAAAGGCTAGGCAGATGATGATGATGATGAATCAGCACAATGCAGCAATGTTGCTACTCGTCAATTTTTTGTACGACTTCCAGTAAGGTTCACCTTGGAAACTAAATAGGAAGACACGTTTCTAGACGAGAACATGCCCAATACAGCATAACGGTCGTAAAACACAAAAAAAAAAAAAATACGTTTGCCTTTGAAAAAGAGTTTCAAAGGTAATCTATCGTCGAATATTTCGCAACATTTATCCACAGTAACAACATTAAAGTTTGTGAATAATATGAATAATTCCGCCATTTTTCATCGACTCATCGATTCAGTTAGCCTTCAAGAAAAAAAGTGTTTTATGGCATGTTCCCTTTTCGACCTTTTCATTGGGGACAGGAAGGAAGGGCGTCTTCCTTTGATAAAGTGAAAAATAGCACCTTTAGAATGTAACCTGGTTTCACCCTTTAGAGGGTGTGCGTAGCTGAGGGCACATAGGGCTTTTGTGCAAGAAGGGTTTTGGAGATCTTCAGTTTTGGGTCATTTTTTTGGTAAAGGAAATAGCTTGGTACTTAACACAAATCTTCTTCTAAGGATGCCTTAAGTATAAAATACTTTAAAGTGAGACAAGAATTTTGTGCGTTTATCGGGGAAAATATGGGAAATCGAACAACATTCACGATGTGCCCAATTTAGATTTACACCACACTCCGCAGTCTGAACTAGATAAAATCAAGTTATGAACTCGTCAACGTACGTCCTGATAAAATAGACAACAAACATTTCTGTGTAAACTACACCGACCCCCACGAAAGAGAAACAAAAATATTTTATCTCGTTGTCGTTTTTCTCAACTTTTGTCGGGGTTTTCACTATTATACCCCAAAACAAACCTGTTGAAATACATTTTTTTGAAGTTGAGCTTGTGACGTGTACGAGGCAAGTGTCGTCATCAAAAGCCCTTTAGCGTGAGTCGCAAGTTAACAATGCGCCCGCCCCCACCCTTTGACCTGCCTGATGCTTTGTCGCCGCGGGCACAGATGAAATGACATCTCGTATACACGCCACCTCTACCTATAGCTACAGCCCTAGTACACTGCATTGAGCTCACCTGTATCTATTAATAGCTTTGGGGTTACAAGTTCAAGTGCGCTGTCACGTGATAGTACTTAGAATGCAGGACTGTGTTAGTACATCGTTAGCATAGTGATTATAGCTATCAATATGATTAAACCTTGAATTTGTTTATATTCAAGGTTGGCATATTTAAAACACCATTTAATATGTTTTATAACTTTGAGTGGGGTCGAGCTGATTGGCCTGATCGGACGATGCTGTGATGAGACTGAATAATTTTGTCTTTCCGAAGGTAATTAATAAAGTATTACAGCTGGTGATCGATTGTAGCCCGCAGTGATTGGCAATATACGAAATTCAGATAAATTACAAGAGGAAAATCAAGACCACGAAAAATTAAAGTACGAAGCCCCGTTCATTTTAGTTCATCATTTCAAAAGCTTACTGAATACAAATTCCAAAAAGGAAATGACAGAAGTTTCATGTTTTCCTTGTTAACTTGAGATATTTCGCAAAGAAATCATTTTGCCGGCGGCAATGTTTCATTTTTGAGACATTGTACGTTATTGTAAAGCAGGAAAGGCCAAAGTAACATGACATTCTGTTCTGCGTGACGTAAATCTTTACCTTTGTCTCTCTTTGCAGTCCTCCTGAATGCGTTCAAGCGAAAATATCCAGCAACTTCAAAAAATTGTTATCTGATGTTTTCGCGTGGATGTAAAGTTGAAATCTTGCGAGATTACATTCGTCTCGGTTCACGGGTTCTGACGTGAAAGACTTTTTATATAAAAACATAGATTTAAGGTAACGAAGGAAAATTCGACGAGCAATGTTATACAAAGTAGCGTTGGCCTAGATATTGAATTCGGTCTATAATAATTTTATGACTGGAAAGTGCTCAATAATTCAGCTCAATATCGCGGGACCAGGGGAAACAAAGTTCAATGAAATGGAAATTGATGCAATGAATTGTTATACCTGTCTATGTTATAATATATGAAACGTATGCTGAAAATTGTTGCCAAATGCGAAAACGATGAAAGCAAAATGAAAATGGCGATGATTCAACAAACTTATTGGATTACACAGATCAATGTTACAAATGTTGAGTTATGCGAGGGTTGTTGTGCACGATATGACCTTAGAGAATAGGGGTACAGGTCTAACGGGCGTGTTCAGTTCAGTCACGGAATAAACGCAGATTTTGTCGCGTACGACAGCTGCGCTTAGCAGTCGCATCACGTAGCACGACTTGATATCTAATATTTGGTGGCGACAAAAAAACGGATTTTACAAGACTGAAAATACGCGCCGCGAATACGAGTGTCAGGAGACATGTGCTCTGGTTTTTCCATGAGTTCTGATGATTAGTTATAGTTTTCATATGTTTTTGCGAGGTGCCACTTGAATAATAGATACCTATTACCTACTAAGTTGAAGCTGAATATTTTGAATTTTGATAAAGAAAAAGAATATGCTGGGAACTTTGGTAGAATTACTTGTTTGGATCTTATTTCTTTTATCTATACAGATTTAATTTAATAGTATTGCACCGTAGCAGATAATGTCAAAAACGTAATTCTAGATTCTAATTATTCTCATAAAATCAATAGTTTAACTAACTAAAATTAGTTTCACAAACTTCTTGAAATTAATAACATACATGAACAAGCAAACAAGATCTGTATGAACGTGTCTAAAATCATTTATTAGCAACCATTCACCCATAGTCACCTGTTATGAACTGGTTACGTTCTTCCAGCCGCTTTAATAGCTTTTAATTTTATAGCGGTTTATGATTTACGTTTCATTTTATGTCCCGTTTATCACCTGAACAACTGCACGGTTTTCAGCAAAAAGCGCTGCATGCGCCATAAATAATAAATCTAACAATTTTCGTGGAGCTGATAATGTGGATATAAGCTTTTGGATGCGAGTTTGAATGTGGGTACAATTTTGGTAAATCTTTTAAAGAAAATTTCCAATTCTTGTGACATGCGACTAAATAGAACTATGTATGTAAGTACCTACAACTGTGATGACTAGTTTTAAGATATAAAAGGAATATGCATTGTTTAGTTTATTTATTTTATAACATTACTAGAAGCACCACGCGGTTTCACCCGCATAAGTTCGATCCCGTGGGAATATCGGGATAAAAGGTATACTACATGTTAATCCTGGTTATAAACTATCTGTGTGCCAAATTTCATCCAAATCCGTTCAGAAGTTTTTGCGTGAACGAGTAACAAACATCCATCCATCCATCCATCCTCACAAACTTTCACGTTTTATTAGTAGAAAGTAGGATTAGATTCTGGGATTCCGTCCCCGTATATTAACATAAAACATATCCTATGGCACTCGTTAATAACGCAGCTTTCTATCAGCGAAAGAATTTTCAAATCAGATGAATATGTTTCGGAGATCACCTACTCACTTCCAAACTTTACGTCTTTATAAATATAGTATATAATAATTAGTGTAGACGTAGTTTTACATCGTTATCAAACGAATATACATGCACCATGTACTGTGCAAATCCTGCAATGAAAAGTAACCCAACCGACCACATACGACGGGCATCATTTGAATATCTTATTCACAAGGTTTCTCTTTAAATTGTACTCACTAATTACGCGCCTACTAATGATGTACCGGTGTAAAAACAAGACATGCGTGCCATATAGCTTGATACCACATTTTTATTACGACATTTCCGTATATATAACAAAGGAATAAAGTTTTCACCCGCTCCTGTACTATAAAGCTGTGAATGATTTTATTCCCCATCGTAAATGTTCGATACATGTACATTAACTTAGCATGTTATATACATCATGGATAATATTTTCTATACAAAAATTCAGTACATAGACCTGATAAAAATCCAATTTGTTAAAAAGCAAAATTCTAATCTACTAATGCGCCACGTCAGAGTTGACGTCGATGTACGTTTCTATTTTTACAAGCTTGTATAAATGTCAAATCGTATTGGGAGTTCTTATTTCATTAAGGAAGAAGTTTTCTGTAGAAATTTCAGAATAGCTATTTCTACAAATTACATAAGTATTGATTGGAAAAACTGATCAAAATGAATAGTTGAATATGTTGCATTATCATAATATATCATAAATCCGTATCAATAAGAATCAGATTCACGCAACATCATCTGAACACACTTTCAATCACCATCTGAATCATTTTGATTGATATTGTTAATCCATTGCTTTGTCTGCTCTACAACGTAAATCACGCAATGAATGTTGTTGAACTGTCAAAACGACAGCTATTGCTACTGTTAGTTTGTTACGCAATTACCCCGCTGGTCATTCTCTGTATTTTCAACAGTCACATCTTTTTTATGTATTTTCGTCTTTCTGCACCATTCTACCAACCATCTTTCGTTCCATAGTACAGTCGCCAGCACATCAAGCTACCCGAAAAATTCCCAATCAATCTTGAACCTTAATGCTTTAGCGATAAAGTTGAAAATCTATTAAATAAATTACCGGCTGTACCTATAAGTATCTATGAGTAGTGAGTACTACTCAGTCCCAACAGTTGTCTATTCTCCCATCTCTAACTTATAACAACCACTTCAAGTAACTAAATAGACGAACGATGGTTGGTTGTAGATCTACAACCAACCATCGTTCGTCTATTAGCTATCTCTCGTTAAATTTTGTTTTGTACTCCAAATATAAAGTCTTAGTACACCACATTCAACAATTCAGTTATCTAGGATTCTTTTAGTACTTACTGAAGTGAGTGATCCTTTCCACAAAGCTGAATAAGACTTTAATATACCTTGAGGTATGCGATCAAGAATGTCTTGCTAAGAAACAAACTTTGACCAGAATATGTGCCAATTGCCTTTCGTGTCTTAGCTGGATTTCAAAGATGAATGGACTGGACAGAGGCTAACTTAAACCAGAGGAGTATTTGAAACTGAATACAGTACTAGCTTTAATGCTGGATTCTTTTTACTATCGTACCTAACGTTTACCTACCTAAAATTTTCCTAAACCAATGTTTAGGAAAATTTATGACGGTGCAAAAATGTTATGATGGAGATTTCGAAGTTGAAATCGTCAACCTTGCGGAAAAACTGAAGCTTCATGAAAGTTATGAAAATGGTCAAATTAAATTAACTACCGAAACTGCAGATGTGATTTAAACATGATAAAATAAAACAACAAATGATTTAATGTTTTTTTTTTTTGGGTCTACGAGCGTTGGTAATTTTTTTATGTTTTATAGTGTTGAGATATCGAAACCGATCACGTCTGTGAAGTCTACACAAAAAAAAAAACATATTTTTAAACTGATATTTCATGTGACTACAATAATTCCGGAAGATGACCCCCAAAAAAAAACCATCATATTCCCATCATGTCTGCGGAGTTTCGCTAGCTAATTTAATTTCACCCTGTAGAATGCAACATGGAGGATAGGTAAAATCTGTTATGTAAATCAACGATATCCTTACAAATTAGATTTCAAATCGTGAATTTCACGAATAGAGAAGTTATCCTACTTAGAAACACTGCTTTCTCAGAGAGGCTTATTGGAAAATTTCCGATAATTCATTACAGCCATGATAAATGCTCCGTTCGACGTTACCATTGAATCAGGGCCCTTTTTACTTTACGGTGATACGCAAAAAGGGACGAAAGGGGTGAAGAGGGAAAAGGGGATGATATAATCAATCTAGGGTTGTCCCTCCACCAGTCGGATGTGCTTATTGAAGTGAGGCTGACGCGTGCAGTGATTACACACCCTGCCTATTATGTTTCGCGGTGGCAGGAAGACTTATTGTTCTTCGTTAAAACTTTCGGAGCTGCTAATTAGCAGTATTCATGCGGGTTATTGGATATTTATTTTTAAAGATTAAATAGTTTCGCGGCGTTAATTAACTTCTTTCTATGGTTTTCTACACAAGGTGGCAGGCACATCGAAACGCTAACTGAAACTGTGAATTCAGCATATGCATGAATCATATGCTGAATTCATAGTTTCAGTTAGCGCGTTTCTTTTGCAATCATTCAGATTTTTTTCGTCGGTTATTTTAAATTAGCTGTTTCGTAGAAAAACAAAAGAACGCGGATAAGTAAAGAGAACCCGGTCAAAATGTCAGAATCATCTACTGAATCCATGGTAACCGGGGGTCTACTCGGAAGTGGTATCGGCCGAATGTTCGGCCGTTTCCTGCTACAAAGTTACTGTTTGGTTCGGTCGGTCCCGATCCTACACTCCTACACTCTTTCGAATATTTACTATGGTCCCGACCCAACTGAGCCGATCCGAACTTTTTTCGCATTTTTCAATAATATTCTTTTCGGCCATGTGTCGGTCCGATCCGATCATTCGCACTTTGCACTTCGTAGTAGACCCCCTGGATGTGCGTCGATGCCCGTACCATCCTGTATAATGTTTCGGTAGGCATCAGTACCCAGTATGAAAACTTTTACCATTTTTCGAATCAAGAGCTATATAGCCAAAATATCGATCGCACTAATGTATGAAATCGAACCCAAGACATCTGGATACACAGCCAAAGACGCTATTTATCACCTTCATAATTGCTAATAATCCTAATGGTTGTGCTAAGCCACCACAGTAACGGTAGTGTGAATCTGATTATCATCGTTATTACATACGAGGCATAAGTGTGTTTATTTGTGTTTAAATTTAACGCAAGTTTCTTAGTATAATGCGTTCAGGTGGTACAGATAACTTTAGAGCAGTGGTGGCTCAGTGGTAACGGCCATGACTTAAGTGTTGTAGGACGTAGGTTCGAACCCAGACAGGCGCTTTACTTGTGTAAATTATTTCATTACATTGCTCTCAAAACGGTGAAGGAAAACATCGTGAGGAAGCCGGCATGTCCCAAAACCAAATATTCGAAGGACTGTGACATTTACCAACCCGGACTGGGCCCGCGTAATGGATGTGTCCTAGCAGTGGGAACATTATAGGCTTGTTATGCTATGCTATCTGCAGGTGTAAGTGTTTATTTGTGTTTAAATTTAACACACGCTTCTTAGTATAATGCGTTCAGATGGTATAGATAACTATAAGGTGAGTATAGACTAGCTAGAGTATTTGCTTGTAACAAAACATCGAGCCGCTCCAATGTGTCTCCTTGTCACGACTGAACAATAAACTCGACCCTCAACGCTGTGTTACAACTAGATTTTGCAATAAACGAGCCAATTTGAGTAACATTTCATCGAACAAAAACACGACCGCATCCCGTCATTTCAACGAAGAGTAAACGCAGAATAGAAACGAATGTTACCGTGTCGAACATTCGCAGGAACGTTACATTACATGGAAATTCTCGAGAAAATGCTCTAGTGTACACTGGCCTTTAGATAAACATTGAGTAGTGCACGTGTTTGAGTAGATTCTGATGTGCACTGATCATGAGAGCCAACGTTAGACCGCAGTGAAAAAGACAATCGAAAAGTAAATCTAGCCAACGACCCAGATAACGATCGCTAGAAATATAATATTGTCGTGACTTAAGAATAGATATCGGTAAACCACCTGTCGTATTGAACATCCGGTATGGGCTAATAACAGTGTTGAAAAAACCTTGCTTTCGATAGTAAAACTGTTTGGATATTTAGATCATTTGTAGGATCAAATTTCCACTGAGTAAAACCGCGCGACAAATAATGTCTTCCCTTTCAGAGCAAATTGGAAAATGATATTTGTCTTTGGTGTTGACATGTGTCGACAGTGACAGATGTCAACACCAATGCCCGTTATGACATTTACCGTATTTTGCAGTGGTATTTTTGATCATAAAAATACGGAAACATTTCTATAAAAGATGTCACATCGTAATATTTTTTTATGAACATTGTTTGACCGACGTAAATCGAGGAAGCTGTAGTAGGCATTGAAATAAAATATTTAAATGAGACTATTCTATGCAGAGGCGACGATCGGTATGCGGGCACAAATAAATCAGTGCGCAATGCACAAAACTGCAGGACCGTGTCGCCGTGTCCCATCGAGAATGTGTCACCGATGCGTCGACACTTGTGCGTTTACACACGATATGCGCTATACCTAAAACCAAATGTGCTACCTAAATTTTGAATGCAATATTGAACGGAATTTTTGCTCTATCGCATGCAGTTTGTCGACTAGAGAAAGCAATTCCGCAAACAAAGATACGACGTGCATTTGTTTGTGTTCCCAAAAGTCGCTCAGAAATATGATTATTTGTTAGTAAGTATTGTTAGATAAATTAAAAAAAATCGTAGAGGAAAACTGATACAAAAGTGCTATATTACTCACCAGATAACACACGTAATAATTATCCATAATTACTTCATTACTCCACCAAAGGAAAACAAAATGCGTGCGTTCCGTTTTTATTCTTCGGGCAACCCATGAGAGAGGAAATTAACCTGTTTCTACCTTCTATTTTTTGTTGTTCGCATCAAACAAGAATCTCTGAATAAATCTAAATGGGGGTTTCATTATTGTATTGCGAAGCGGCTGATAAATTGAGATATATTTTATCTTGACAATACATCATGGTCTTGAGTAACGGGGAAAGAATGCCGCCCTCTTACATTGGCGGGCCGCGAGCGTACTCAAGCTAGCTAGTATACGAACGTTCTAAATCATAGTACGTATCTATTAAGAAACTTGAAAGTGTGTCACATTCGCGTGTTGCTCGTAATAAAATCCGTTTCGATTACATACAGCGGGCGTGTGTTTGCAAATCGCTCTACACATTGTCGAGTTGTGTCCGGCGAGGGCGACTAACCCCACATTGTGCCAGTTACTTGAATTCCGAATACCTTTTTCACCGTTTCCAGTATTCCCGTATTACATGCACACTCAGTCCGCAGCATCGGTCGAGGACAGATGAACAATGCACGGTTTACTCCGCTGTAGTTTGCGATCCGTCGCGCGACTTATAATGTCATGACAACCCGTCCGGCTGGAATCATTGCAGTTATCCGGGTTTTAACTCGCTGTCGAAATGTCAGCATAACTGACGGGTTTATTAAAAACCTACAACAGTAAAATAGATTTATCATTCAAAGCCTTTCTCTTTTATTTTTAAATGAAACGACAATGAAAGCCAGGAGCGGTAAACTATTGTTCAATATTCTATGCTGCAGCCTAGATTATTAACCAATCAATTTCTCGGTTGTTTGACGGGTAATTTTAAAATATCGGTACATCGTTAAATCCAGGCCGTAAAATCCCTGACACCATTGCCTACTGAGACGCTTTCGAGAAAATTGGCCAACTCCGAGGAAATCCGAACCAAGTTTTGACTTACATCTGTCACAAGTTTTCGTCTTAAATGTGTCACTGGCTAGTCGATCTTTCGTCAGTTTGTCAGAGTAAATAACCCTAATTAGTTTACATTTAAACTGATTATTATGAAGCAAGTCAGAGCTTATTAAATACAAAGGAATAAAGTCAAAGTCAAATCATTTATTTCAAATAGGAAATAAGGAAGCTAAGAAAATTCGTTCTAATAAGAAAATATGGCAGGAAAACAGTTGGATGCCGCCGGAAATTCCAATCATTGATTAGTGAAATTACGGGAAAAAGCAAAGTTTCCGTATTATATTGCTGATAATATTTTGGAAGCTACATCAAACGGCACATAAATCAGAAGGAACGGTTCCCAGACATTATTTGCGCCGAGTAGGTGTGTATTGCCCGATAAATACCTTGTTGATAATATATCTGTCAGGATACACGTTAATGAGGATTCGACGCCAGATTAATTAGGGTGCCTACGAGTTTCCTGGAAATTAGGCCGTCTAGCCGTTATAACTGACAGCGTACCAAACATTCTCTAGAAATCTGCAAACGTAACAATAATACAAAGTAACAAAATTCAGTCGCAAATTAACACGGGCTAAAATATATACAGAATATTCTAGAACAAATGAGAACATTCTAACGTATTTATTTTGTGTTTGAATGTATTTCATAAACCGTTATAAACAATAGAAAAAATGCAAAGAGTCTCTTTACCGAAAGCTTGAAACTTTTTGTTATTCCGTGCCAAAGACGATCATTGTGGTCGACTGAGCGCAAAATTTTACATAGCATTATGTTCCATTTTAGCATAAAATATTAATTAAGGCCACATTTTCGGAAACTGATTCGCACTATGTTATTATTTTGATTTATCTATTCGTCTAAACGTTACTAGGTCGTGAACCCTAACAATCTCATTAATTTTGCAATAATGCGAATTTAATCATATGGTTTTACGGACGACTAAAATACTCAGAGTATTCTTAAAATAAGCCAAAAAATCATGATCACGTAAAACCCTAAAAATATCTAAACAAATATCTCGTAAGATCTATATTATTCCCATCGACGTAATTCTGTCATCGAGGACACAATTAGATAAAATAAGAGCCCTCTCACTCTACATGCCGAATAGAACGGGTCCACTCATATTAACAATAAAACGTTCTGAAATAAATGGCTGAAACAAAAGTTAAAATCACTGACACGTAGAGGGTAGAGCAGGGTTAATTAAATAGTTTTGGCACGAATAAAGCTAATCTGTTGGCTGGAGTTAAACTACAAGTGCCTAACTTATTCTAGTTTTAAAACAAGTCAAGGAAACTCGCCATTTCATGATATTTGCATACACAAATAACCTAAAACACAGAGCAAAACAAACATTTTAACAATCAAGACGTTCTGTTTGACAGTTATGACGCGGAAACGTTTCACGAATTACTTGAATCGGAGCTTATGGCACAACACTTAAGGATTTAACAAGAAGAAATATTATATATAATATATATCTAAGTGAGACCGTACATATTTAGCATGTTTAGGTACCCTCAAGTAAATGAAACTTACAGCGATATCAATGAAATGAAAGTCACGTGAAGAATTTAATGAATGATCTCACGATTCTATAAACAAATAACCTAAACACAGAGCAAAACAAACACTTCACCAAACAAGACGTTCTGTTTGACAGTTATGACGCGGAAACATTTCACGGATCTCACGAATTAATTGAATCGAAACTTATGACAACACTTAGGGATTTAACAAGAAGGAATATTCGCATCAGCGAGACCGTACTTTAACGGCCGCGACTCCCGCGACACGCGCGTTCCCGCATTTTATGACTTCCCGTGTCGTCGCGCCGCGATCAAATTTGTCCCGAAAACACGTCAAAATACTGTCCGAAATAAAATTTAAAAATATCATATATTATGGGGTGCTTAATTGTTGCAAATGGGTCTCACTATCACGTCCTAAAAGGAATACGTTGTCGTTTACCACCTAAGAATACCTACATGTGGAATGCAATAAAAGTATTGAGTAAATTACAAGTCATCCTGTATAACACTCAAAGCTTTTTTTCCATACAAGGTAGAAGGATATCCGTCAAGTATGTGACGACAATGAGAATATGGCGTGACGCTCAAATGCGCGGAACATTCGTAACAATGGTCAATTTAAAAAGTATAATAACTGCGGCAGATTGTTAACCTGTCACCACTTCTATTTCTGCGAATACATTCTTTATTGCAACTACATCAATTCAAAAACATTGTATACAAAACTTTATTATGTGGATAGAAACACGTTTACATAGGGTGATCCTATGCTATAATGAGTGAGGGAAGAGGGAGTGCATCTGTGTCTAGGCACATACTTGTGCACTATAATATCTCCCGCGCCGAAGGCTGGTCTCCGTTGAGATTGGCTGCCGTAACCGAAATACGGTCTGGAGGACTTTATGTATTCCATTCTGACATTGTAAGAAGGTCTAGTTTTAGAACAATCCTTTTAAGGTATGTCTGTGCTAGAACAAGTTGAGAAAGTACTCATACATTATCGCCCCAAAAGTACCAAGAAATATGCCAGATTGTTATGCATACCAACCTGCCATCGGTTACTAGATCCTATACCAGAAACATGATCGCGTACACCACATTTACATCGCAGTAGGTAGAAGTCGAAGAGCACGCGCGCACGCCGACGTGCGCCGGTGAATCATGCGCACTCCGTCATGTCACATCATTACGACCTCGAATCTAACACTAGTGCACACTCCACCCAGTTTGTATGTCGATAGACGCTTTTTATTGCTAATAAAATTTATTTTTTATACTCCGGTTTAAAATTGACGACTTAATGCGTATTTATATGCAAACAGACAATTCTCTTAGTTTTTATTACTGAAATTGACACTCAAATAATTTTGTTTTTGAAACTTTTGCCAGTAGATTTTTCACTGTTATTAATAAATGTATTACACATGCAATAAAAAGTACTAGTCTTTTATTACTCAACAGATTTTATTACTTATATTAGTTTTAAAGCTAAGGTATTTGCCGGCGCAACATAATACTTGAACAGTTAATTTGAAGGAGAACATTCATGAACAACAAAGTGTGTTTAGGAAATACAGCAAGAGTCAATAAATTGCGTTCCCGGTACTTAGTTGAAACGTTTGCATTGTGCTTTGCTATTAAATACATTGCTGCAATTGCATTACTTCCTTTAGACAATTTATTTGTGAAGTTCAACGTTGTAGGGAAATTTTGCTAATGTTTAGAGCGAGATGTACTTGTACGGCGTAATTAAATGCAAGTTTCAATTACAATGGACGTCTGTGAATACATTTACGGACATACATATAATCTGACTTTCTTGTTTATAAAGGGTACCTACCAGAGTTCCAAGTGCCTATAAAAGAACACAAACAAAACCAGACCAGGTAGACCTTGGATAGGTCTGCCTGGTCTGGTCTTGGTTTATGTTCTTAAGCATATATGTCAAAATTTCAAAAAATAAACAACCGAATTTAGTAAACTATCGATAAACGTGTCACAGCACTATCGTTATGCTAATCTGTGGCTCGGATGTCATCTTGCGCAACAGGCGAGCCGAGGCGAGCGCCGCGAGTGTGTGCGCGGCTTAACTTCAGCTAATGCCCCACTTCGAGACTCAGCCTTAACCACTGTCATCAGCCTAAGTACACTGTGGGATCATTTTTCGAAGCAAATTACGCAGCTGGCAAATTACAGTCATTATGTGAATATATAGTCTCGACGAAACCACGGTGCTGTGACAAAAATCATGTTGAATATGTTGAAATTGTAGGTTTATAAATGTGAGATGTAAAGAGTCGCGGGGAGACGTCAAATAACACGACGTATAATAATACTAGCCAGAAGCCCGCGACATCCGCAGGACATTTCTTGTTCCCCCGACTCACCCCGTCGCATCGCAGCGCCTGCCCGCGCCATTACTTCGTTTTCGCTTAGAATTCTCTCTGATTTTTTTGTTCGTTCCCTAAGAGTCCTAGTTTAATGTTAAATAGCCTATAGCCTTCCTCAAGAATTGGGCTATCAAATGCAAAAATATTTTTTCAACTCCAACTGTGAGGTCCAGATATTGTTCGTGTTCAAACAAACAACCAAACTCTTCAACTATAATATTAGTATAGATTGATATGGAAATTGAGGAAAAAATATTGTGTTTTATTATACATAACACCAAATCCCGAAATATAAAAAAAATCTACATCTTAGTGTTGAAAAAACACTAACTTAATTGGCAAAACCTGAACTTAATTAGAAAAAAGCATATCAAATACACATATCTAACGAGATATTATTAAGGGTAAGTACGAGTAGTCTGCCTGGTCGATGATGATCTGATTGGTTTGATACTAATGAGAGATTATGTGGAATATCTCGATGCTGTTACAGTAAGATTATATAAGTTAAGTTGTTGTGCTTACCTTGGCTGCCTTAGTTATAGCAGAATAAACAACATAGGCACAAGATGTATAGAAACAATTCTTTAAAAAAAAATCTTTTTGTCCTTTTTACAAACCAATGTTTATCTTTAGAACAAGGTTCAAATAATCGTTCCCTTTTTAAATTTCAAACTATAATCTGACAGATTAGTAGTATTTTTACAAAAACTGACGTTAAACCCGAGTCTAAGTTGTCAATTTTGCATTAAAAACTTTACGTTTGTCGGAATAAAGTTCAGAATACAGTAACTGGCACGAAGGTTTAGGCTAGGTCTAAAGTTTGAACTCGTTTTGGAATAAGATAGTTTGAGGTTTCATTATGTAAAGTTTATAGTTTATTTAATTTTAATAAAATCAGCTTGTAGGTGCCTAAATGTTTGCTGAACATAGCCCTTCTCATAGAAAGTAACAAAAAAGTTAATCTCAAAAAACTTAAGAAAATTCTCAGAAATTCGATAAAAATATGAAAAAGCCACACAAGTTTCGTAGCAGAATTTGTTCCATACACAAATATTCCGGTATTTTTCCTTCAAAATGGCAGCTTTCAAAGTAAAAGAGGTTATTATAACCTGTAGGTACGGTATAGCACCTGACGACAGTAGATCGACGGCCGTGTAGCGCCGGAAGCGAGCAGTTTGGGGGCACGGCCCCTTCCGGTGGTCGCGCGTCGTTGCATGCAAATAGTCGACCGTTCATCCGGTCGATCGGCCGTCCGTCCGGCAAGCAGGTGATGAAAGTACGGAAAGAATACCTTTGTAGTACATTATTTTAAAAGCTTTAGGTGTGGGCTAATTACATTCATGTCGTGTCCCAAATGTGTTCGTATTTGGAGTTGTACTCGCCTGTTTAAGGCTTTGGTGTAAGTTTATAGTTGGTCAGACTAGTGCTATAACTTATAACGGAGATGTTTTATGTCTGTTTGAAGTGTTCCATGACTAATTATATGACAACGCACAGCGCAACCACTGAATATATATGTGCAGTGCCCTCCAAAAGTTAGTTGACATTTTTCCTCTTCAGCTACAATGCCACATTATGATAACTAAAACACTGTTAAAAAAAACAGGTAATCTTAGGTAGGTTACGTCGTAAGTTAGTCAGTAAAAATGTTATAGTGTACAGTTGAAACATTTGTAACTAGGGTTTTAAATCATAATGTGGGAATAAGTACAGCTGGAGAGAAACAATGTTAACTAACTTTTGGAGGGCACTGTAATTATTTATTTAGGATCTCCAACAAAAGATGTACACAGTACATGACACATAAAATAAAGGGCTAATCCTTCACTTATAGGAGACCACAGCATGCACAATAAAATTAACAACCAAGCTAACAAAGTTAAAATATTAATAATAGGTAACATTTGGAGAAGTTACTAAATTATAAAGGACATAAGAAAATAAATTATGCCAAGTAGGGTGTAAAGGAGCACTAAGGAAATATCTTTTGTACGGAAACGTAACCCCTGAACATGTCTAATAACCACAAAGTAAATACATTGAAATCAAAATCAACATTCAAACAAACACATCACCCAATAATCAAATACACGTGTTAGAAATTGTGGGAGCTTCCAAGAGTCAAAAATAAACTTATCAATGTCCATTGAGTTTGGCTCTCGAACAATCAAATTAGCCCGGAATGTGGGTTACCTATATCAAGCCCAATATGTCACTTTCTCTATTACCCCGTATTGACTAAATCCTTTCTCTGAAGGGGTGTGACAGTGAGACGGATTAGATAATACTGTAGGCCAAGTGTTTCTGGAATTCCCAGTCATGTGCTGGCCGGAGTGCCCAGAGCCCCAGAACAATGTGTTGAGTTATGAGCCTGTGAGCCACAATGTGTGCTTAGATGTTTGGACATTTCATATACTTGCGATTACCTAGAATACAAGGTCTTTATGTGATGTTTATAACTAATCTTCTATGCTTATTTTATCAGTTTTATTTATGTGAAAGTGTCATCTTTTTACAACCTATTGTGTCCTTTTGCTGATGGTTATGGCTGGTATTATTCAATGGTAGATGAAATACCCCTTAGTGTGCTTACATATTAGCGACACGCGTCAACGGCAGAGGTAACTGCAGCCCTCGACATCCGTCGACGCGTCGGTGGCTGCCGTCGGCAGTGCCGCTCGTGTGTATAAGTACGGTGCTCAAATACACGAGCGGCATGTTGTCGATGGAAGTAGTCAACATTTGTCGACGGCTGCAGTTGCTTCTGCCATTGACGCGTGTCACTCGTGTATATGAGCTAGGTATAAACCTACTCGAAGATTTCAAGACTTGAATCTGGAGCCATAGGGAAACATTTGCTTTAACATTTCCGTCCATTTCAAGACAAACCCTGCTAATCTAACTAACACAATAGTAACACAAGGCGAATATTAACGTCCATACATCATATTCCAAGTTCTCCATTCTAATATACAATTCCGTAAGCGTGACGCCGCCGCCGCGCCGTCCTACCCGCACATTACAAGGATGGCATCAAATATTCGTGCCAGATCAACTAAACATGGATAGTCGTGACGATCCCACTTCCGCAATACTACTGTCGCAGTACCGTTGCTGGTCAGTGGCGCGGTGAATTTTTTATTCCCCATTATTCCCTAACTGCTTATCCGGTCTGTTTGAATCTAGGACTTCAGTGAACATGGTGCGTGACGTAACGGAAATGTGATGGGGTTTAATAATTCGAGATTAAATGCACTCAACGTTAACCGTTTTCCTAACAACGTGTACAGTCGATGAACGGAAAGGTTGAACCTTTAGTAGTGCACGAGATATTTTCAATTCTACCAACTTAACCTACGTGCTGTCAAAATGGTGAATGCAAATGACGAAGTGACATGTGGCTGCTATGCGGAAAAGAATTATTGTATGTAAGTTGGGAATTTGGGATCAGTTTCCAATGCAACGTAGGATGCAACGGAAATCATAAGGTATACTAGAAGCAATTACTGCATTCTTCGAGCTTTTATTCGTCTCCTTAATTTACAAATGAAATTAAACATTCGTGAATCATGATACTTAAATACCTTAAGCAAAGCGGTCGATCATCTTCATAAAATATTGTGTTCAAATTTACAATTTTAATTAATTGGGTTTTACAAAATATCTAGACAAAACCGAGTTGAACAAGCAAACAACGCTTATTTCAACATTAAGGTGTCACGTTTCAATCTTAAATTAAATATTTATTTTAGATGGCTTCTAGCCGCGCCTTCGCCCACATGGACTTCCGAAATTATCCCACAGGAACGGGTTACTGAGACAAAAAGGAGCCTATGTCCTTTCCCAAAATGTCGTTTATCTCCTTGCCAACTTTTATCGAAATCCATTCAGTGGTTTAGGCATGAAACGGTAACATACATACAGAGTTACCTTCCAATTAATAATATTAGTATGGATGAGCAAAGATGAGAAATTGCTTTTTGTAAAAGGAGTGACGAGTGTTTCTCAAGAATTATACTGATATTTCTAAGAGTTTTAATTTTAATATCGTATCACTTAAACACAAAGATGAAAGCAGTACTTCATAACACAACTGAAAACTCAATAAAATTTAATATTGACTTAAATTTATCATCCCTTGTTATCTAAGAGATGCGAAACACGATTTAATATTGAATCTTGAAAGTTTGTAAATTATTAAATAAGTTGAAAGTTTAGGAAACTGACTGGCGCCCGTTGCGCTGGCTTTTACACTTATTAAACTCAGTTACGCTGAGGATTAAATTGTGTGTACCCTAGGTACTTGACCTCCTATAGAAAAATTATGCGTATAATTTTCCTTCAGCATAAACCCTCACAAGGAAAATTAACTTATCAGATGCACGCACAGTCACAGAATAAAAAGACCACGAGACGGATTAATACAAATAACAGTTCGAATAAGTGTCAATTTCAACTGTCATGAAAAATTGCTTAACCTTCACGTCCCACGAGTGTACATGTGAAAATTACTATCATAACTCTGCTGTAAGCCGTATTTTGTGCTATGTGAGATGCTATTTATCTATAATAAGCACTCCAACAGCACTTTCACTTATGGTACATACTAAATTAACATCTAAAATTGGCATTTCAGGAACCATGCAAATAACAGGTATGTATGAAATCGACATGTAATGAAAGTTCGAGACAAAGAAGAGAGGGTTTAGTAGACCTAAATCTATAAGGGTCAGTTCACACAGAGACGCAACGCGACGCGACGCTGCGCGCACGCTTTAAAAGAGTGACTCAAAATATACTTTATTTTCTACACGAAAAGGTACACATTGCATTGTGAGAGTTCAGATACGTTGCGCCGTGCAGCGCTGCGCCTCGCGACGTTGCGATGCGTCTCGCGGCGGCGCGCGGCGCAGCGCGGCGCAGCGCGAAATCACTGGCCTCTTCCAGTATCGTCGCGTCGCGACGCGTCTCGGTGTGAACTGACCCTTACACTACAAAAGAAACCAATTTGAGCTACATAGACGTGCACTGTTTGCACTATGTAAGGAACGTCTGTATGGAGAAAATATCAATAGGGTAATCCGTCAAGTTGAACCTTTCATTATATTGCCGTGCCATACGTGTTAGGCGGCTATTCAATGTGGTATTTAAGGTGGATGTAGGCAATTCAAAGATACGATGATGACTCTTACTCCGTTGGCTAGACCTAAAGTTAAAATACCAATGGTGCATCATGCTATATACCACAGGTTAATATCCTCTATAATTTATTTTAATATAATACGAACGTGAGGCTCAAATCCCCATAAGGCTAGACAAACTGTCGTAAAGCAACAACCCATCGATGGCAGTATTAGGTCCCATGTGAAGGGGGCGATTCCACCACAATTTATTGGACACAATATTTTCTCAGGCCCGGGACGAAAACCTTGTAGCCTTATATATTTTATGTGCTTAAGAAATTGAATCAAAGCATTTTTTCGGGTAGACGAAACTTCAGCCATGATTGGAAGGTCGAAGTATCAATTAAAATAATTAATTAGGTACTGATGGTCACAGATGGCAAGATATCGCACCAAATAGAGAGATATGGAAAGAAAAAGGGGAGGCCTTTGACCAGCAGAGGGAAAAAACGGTGGCTCAAAAAAAAAATATGATTAGGGTGTCTGTATTCCATTCTTGAAAGATACGACAATGAGAGACAAATGAACACGATTTTTTCAAAACAAATGAATGAGTATAATCGAAAACAAACGCAACTGACCCGAGATGATGAACAGTTGCAAAAAAGCAACAACATAAGGATTACGTGCAAGAATTCAGCTTAGAACAATGGACGGCCTTGGGCGAGGAGCCGTAATCACTGTTCTCGGACTACCGACTACAATGGCGTGGATACAGATATCTATGTAGATGGCCGGCTTGTTTGTCCTTGTCAGTAAGACGTAACACGGCCGTGTTGCGTACTAGTGACGTGACATAGGCTTTGGAGGCGATTAGTTTGTAAACGAAAGAGAATTGAGTAGGCTCTGAGGCTGTAGGTGGCACTAACCTACCTTGTTGACCGACGAGGCGGTCTTTGGGCTTTGTGTACAGAAGACGGGTTTCCGTAGTTACGCTTTGGGCCGAGGTCAGCGTTTCGCCTTCAGGCATTTGATAGCTAGTTTGTGGAACGGTTCCGGTGTTTCGATCCTGTGGTATACAGAGTCCATTGATACCGTTTCTACTAGAACAATATAGGAACCTTCAGTTAACTGGCTTGAGAACAGTGTGTGTATGGTGGACCGATGAAAAGCCTACGTTGAAACATCTCAGATTTTAAGATAAGGGGCGGGGAAATGCGGTCCATGGCCCTATACGGGGCCCCGGTGTGGACGCGTTCACTGCGGCTGCGAGCCGCCCACTACCTGAACGCGCCCCAGAAGGTGGTAGCCGTAAGGCTAATCCGGGGCTACCGCACGATCTCGCGCGAGGCGGCAAGCCTCCTTGCCGGACTGCCGCCATGGGATCTGGAGGCGATAGTCCTCGCGCGCCTGCATGAGTGGCGCGCGGAGGCACTACGCCGGGGGGAAAGTCCGCTCCCGCGGCAAATTGCTGCGGAGCGGACGGACCTCCGGCTCGATCTCATGGCGACATGGAAAGAGCGACTGTCGCAACCCAGCGCAGGGCACGCCGCGATAGCGGCGATAAGACCCCTCTTTGAGGAGTGGCTAGAGAGGCGCCACGGCGCCCTCACCTACCACCTGACGCAGGTCCTCACCGGACACGGAAGCTTCGGGAGGTTCCTGCACATCATCAGGCGGGAGGAAACGCCCGGGTGTCACCATTGCCAGGATCGCCCAGAGGACACGGTGGAGCACACGGTGGAGGTCTGCCCCGCTTGGGCGGAGCACCGCCGTGTCCTCGTGGAGGCGATCGGCAGCGGCGGCGGCCTCTCGCGCCCGGCCCTGGTGCAAGCCATGGTCCGGAGCGAGAGGGAGTGGGAGGCAGTCGCCTCCTTCTGCGAAGCAGTCATGCTAGCGAAGGAGGTGGCGGGACGGATGAGGGAGAGAGCCTCCCGTCCCAGCCGCCACGGGAGACGCCCCGGGCGTCGGGAGTCCATTGGAGACTACCGGCCACCGTAGGCGCGGGCCTGCGGGCGGAGAGCAATGGGTAGCTCACCGCCCGATCAGGACCAGGCCCGTGCCGGACGGCGCGTAAGTGTTCCACGCGCGCCTCAAAGAGATGTCAGCATAATTCGAGGGGCCCCTTAGGGCCGAAGCCTGCCGGGGCAGCGGGATTGTCCGGAAGGGTTACCGCTACCCCGGAACATAAAGGGCGAAGGAAGGAACATGGGTGGGTTTTAGTCAGTAAGAGTCTGACACTCCCTTCCGCTCCACCCAGAGCGGGAGGAGTCATTTGATGATTTCCCATCCCAAAAAAAAAAAAAAAGGGGCGGGGAAATGGTATTTATTTTATTTATTTATTTTACCATTTATGTACACACATATATAAACAGACAAGATTATATGCATCTCATAAGGTATTCTTAGCATCCAATCGAAAAACTTTTGCTGAAAAACAAAATAAGAAAAGTTTTCCCAGTACAATAACAGTTAGGTACTTAGTTATTCATCAGAATCCCACTCAATCTGAAACCTGTCAAAGTATATATTTCGCAATTGCTTTTTGTCCAAATTCTCGTTAATTTTGTTAATTGTTGATAATAAACTTCATGTTCCCAGAAAACATCTGCATTACATACCACTTGTAAGTAAATAGAAGCTGATATAAAAAGTGCTCCTGAAGCGAAGCCGCTCGTAAAAACTAGTATTATAAACTTGTTAGTCTCAATTAGTATAAACAACTCTATGGTAATATCGTTAACTGCTAGCTACGTTTGCATTTGTTTAAATAACAGATGGCTGGTTCTATTAAATTATCTTAGCAAAATATAATTATTCTCATATAATTTTATGGAATTCTCGTGTTCAAAGAGAATTAAAGGGGATACGCTAAGGTAGCCTGCGAAATTCAAATTTAGTTACGTTTTTTTCAATTTGCAGGTTAGTGTCGGGTTGTATTATGTCCGTATTGAAATATCAATCAATAATATAGGGATGTATTTATGATTTTAATGATTCTGTAAATACATAGATTCATATTTTAATAAAATGTTTCCTTTTGTTATTAAGCCCATACTTGCATACCCAGTCGGAGGGCTTGAGGCGCTGCATGCTGAAACACAGACTATGAACCTAGTTCGGCAGCAGATGCTAATAATTAGACACAATTGTAACTGATTTACTCTTAAGCATAATTTTAAGTAGCTAAGACAAATTGTGTAAGTTGTTTGTTCTTTTGGTCTAATAAATATATTATTATTATCCTTTATTTAAATTTAAATACACATAAATTATATTTTTAAATATTAGAATATAAAAAGTATAAAAACATTTAAAAATAGTAGCCCACCGGTATCGGGAACAGGGTCCAAGCTACCAGCGGTCAGGGCTCCAGAGAGAGGAACCTCCTGACAATGCGAGCCGTGTCCAGAAGTACCGCTTTCTGAATCAAGCCCTTGATCCAACTGCCCAACGAGAGCCTCCTCAGGTGTTATTATAGATACTTCTTACGGTCGCGAATCATATTTTGTTCAACATAAAACCTGACCTGCAAATTGTAGACAACTTAAGAAAAATTCAATTTCGCGGGCTACCTGGTGCTTTCCGCTTAAGTTAATTGGAATCCTTAAAGGACTAGTATTTTTTCAGTGACGGTAATTCTTAAGATTGCCGGTGAAACGCAAACTTATTTGAATGTCATACATTTACTGATTCAAATATAATAAAAATAGATAAAACTTGTGTTTGATGTAGATATCTTTGCAGTTATCATACAATACTTCAGCTCTCAAATGTGAGCGATTTATGAATAGAAGAGTAAGTTGCTCTCAAAGCTCCACTATAGATTCATCGAAATTGATAAATGTGTTCCAGATACATTCGCTAACTTCCTCCGGATCTCTGTCTATGCAAAGTTTTGTCTGTCTCACGAAAGTACAATAATTTAGTACTATCATAGTTGTCTTCAAACGGGTTACCGTGTACCAAAGGTATTATCGCCTCAGTAAACGTTTATGAGCTCGTAAGTAGTTTGACAAACGTTATAACGTATTTTCGCCGTGTGTATATTGTTATGATCGTGTTATCTTGTGTGCAGAGGCGGGAGCGCGGCAAATAACAGTAATTTTATCCAATGTCGTGAGAACCGACGCGGCGACGTTGAGCAAGGAGTTAACCGCTGAACTAGTTCACAGATTAATCTCAGGTTAATCTTAACAACTATCATTTAGATCTAGTGGTAAGACACGATCTTAGATAACGACGATGTTTTACATAAAGAGGATAATGATTATGGGTCTAGTGCAAACATTGGTCATAGTATCTACTCATAGTAACAATATCTAGACTTGTATTAGTATTCTAGTATCGGACTATGTTCAAACAAGTATGACAAATGAATAAATTGTCATGCAAATCACCGGTTGTAGCAACATATTGCTGAATTATCAGATCTTAGAATATCCTTTAAAGTTTTGACTTCCTGTCAAGGAGTTGTAAATACGTGACGTCATGGTAAGGCCACTGCATTCAAAGCATTCAAATTGAACCTGTAAAGTGTAGACTAAGCATTGATGACTCAGACATGGCAATAATCGAAAACAATCATCGACAGACACGTGTCGCGTAGGTATATGAAATATGTATGAATAGACAAAGCCATATTCCATTTTATTCATTCACAAATTCTCTTTGACATAACGGGATGAAAAGTAAAAAGAAGTTTATATCAAAATCGACACATTTGGAAAACTTGGATCGATAAAAAGCACACCACTATGCTGAAAGTCGGTAACTGGACTGAAACTTTTAAAATTCTATAATGCTGGATTGCCGGCTATCTGTGGTAAGATCAAAAGAATGACACAACTGGCGTCCGAGAGTTTAATCTGAAACTCAATCAGCGAGCTCACAAAACCGACACGGTCCAATCCACGCGGTGGTGAAATCGAGACCACGGGCCATGGTTACAGTAAGTGAAACTGTACACTATGCAACTTCCGTCCACATAATGTTGTCAGATATCCGATGACTGTCGGATAGAGGGCCCGGCTGCGGTTGTGCGTCCGTCCGACCCACTCTTATGTCATATTCAAATAAAATTAACGTCATATGATACTTCCATTTTTTAGATCCCATTACTTTATTGCTATAATTGTTAGAAACCAAACTGTCAAAAATCGTTAATTATCAAATTACGTTATTAAGCTAATAACGTTATTTAGCTAATAACCTTTTTCACCATTAGTTTCAAACGTAGCGCATACTGCGCGTGGTTACATTCTAACTAAAATAAGTATTGCATTTAGTACCTGAATAACTAATTAGAATATTGTTTTCAGCAGCCAAACGCCACAAAATAAATTAGTAAGTTTAAACGCTCCACGAAGTTTTCATGCCTCGCTTTCTGCTAAACTTTTAGGTATAGGTCTACCGGAATCTCATGGCATATAAAATAAATAAAAAATTGAGATTTTCATATGGCAATGTCCATTGTCACATGTCAAATCAAATTACGAGATTTGTGAACCGCTGCTGACATTTTGTGATATCTTCTTGATAATTTGTTGTTTTTGTGAAAATGTCGAAAAAGCCACTTTGATCTCAAGCGAGATACCTATATTGTTTTCAACGTGTATCGTAAAACAAGGGAAGAAGAAGGCGTAAATAAAACTCAATCTTTGATTTTAAAGCGGGAAAAACAAAAGGGGGTAAACGGAGCCCGTCGAAACCCAACAAGGTTTTGAAAAGGCAGGGTCCAGAGAAGGACACGTGCAACGAGGATGGTTTCATCAAGGTGGAGAAGAAGAAGAAGAAGAAGAAGCCTCCTTGTCAGAACCAGTGCGGCACCGCGCTGGCAGGACCCAACATGCTGCTGCGTCCAGCAATCCCGACGACGCAGCTGTACGTGTCCAGACTGCACCACTCCACGAAGGTTGAGGAGATCGTGGAGTATATGCGTGTGAAGACCAACTGGACTTTGAGGGTCGAGAAGTTGGAGTCGCGTCACAACTCGGACTTCAAGTCGTTCGTGGTGCGTGTTCCGACACATCATCTCGAGAAGTTCCTCAAGGAAGAGTTCTGGCCGAAGGGTATTGTGTACCGCCGGTTTCGTGGTCGGCTACATGACACCAGTCAGCGAAACACGACGCAGACACTTCGTGTGCGTTAGTTTAGTGTAATTATAATGTTGTATGTATTTATAGTATTTTTAAGTTATATTAATATTGTATTGTATGTGTTTTTATGGGCCTTGATGCCTGAAATAAATGGATAAATAAATAAATAAATAAATAATAAAGTGAATGAGGTGTTAAGTTAAATGATACATTTTATTTTGTAAGTGGGTTTGTACAGACGCCAGCAGGTCAAGCTACCCGAAACTGTCAAATTTTCCCAATCAACCTTCAGCCTTAATGCTTTAGCGATAAAGTTGAAAATCTCTTAAAGAAATTTGACAGATTGTAGTAGCTTGATGTGCTGGCGTCTATACAAACTCTTTTACACGTCAAGTTATTAGTATGATTTAAACGATACATAATAAATTAGTACATAAAGTAAGTATACAATTGATTTATTTTTCATGACATATTTTCCTATGTTAAGAACCCGATCTATAACAACATTCTTCATACACATACCTAATATACTTCATGTTCATTAATACTAAAGACATAAATAAAAATTAAACAGTATCAAGATCGTTTAATCCAATTTCCCCAGTATTGCACACAACAAATTTTTATTTCCCCATTTGCCATGAGATTCCGGTAGACCTATACTTAATAATACTTCAATGAACCGATTTATAAAGAAAGAAAAAGTCTAATGTAGAGAAAATAACACTACATCAAAAGAAAATATTTGATCAAGTAGCTAAAATAAAAAAACGAGAATATTTTTATTGTGAACGAAAGTACATTCGACGAAAAGAGATTAATATCGTCGTAGACATACGAAACCGTAATAAAACATACATAAGTAAGTGCCGGGGGCGGACGGACAGAAAGTCGCACGACGCCTGCTCCTCCGGGAGCTATAAAAATGATATAGCGCCTGCAGCTTTGTCGCAACAGGAAAATCAATAGGATAGAAATGTCAAAACAAGGTCGAGGAACTCCCCATACAATAGCAACCTATCAAAATTACAAACAACTACGATACCGACGAGCCCGCGAGCACACTCTACCCCATCCCGCTCCCCCAGGGATCGAATTTCAGAAAATATTTTATAGAAGCCGCTTATGTCATTTGCGCAACGTGCGACAGCGCCCTAGAACATTTTAATTTGATGAAAATTACTCACCTCGACGGCATTCATACTGCTCTATATCATAAATGTTTTTTTTTTATTACCTGAAACAGAAAAAAACATGGTTAATTATCTACAATTTGTAATGTTGGACTCATTTTTTACAAGGAAATAGAGACAGATATAAATCACTATAATCATAATGTCTTCCCACGTGAGTCAACAAGGTCTGGCTAAAATATGAGCTGTCATTATAGCCCCAAACGTAACATTGTTGAAGGTGATACACTAATTGCGCCAACTGTCTAACATACCGATTTATTACAAAAGAAAACTGAACGCTTTGATCATCTTTATTTATTTGGCAAACGGCAATGTCAGCAGCCTTGCGAACTATTTGTTTTGGATGCAGATCGGTGGAAGGTATGCGATTGATACAGTGTTAATACAAATCTTATTTGATAAGAACCAATTGCCATTACACCCGCGCACATATCCACGTTCACTAAAGCCCGTAAATTATGCGCACCTTGCGCCAACGGCGACAGATTTATTTAAACATGTGGGTCGGAGTGGGACGTTTAATTTTATTGCGAACCAATTGATTATGGGAACTATATAAGTACCCTTTGATGATAATGAGACGTGGAACAGAACAATATGTTGCGATTGTCATTGTCGAGGCGACGTGATTATCAAACCACAACAAGCGGTGACACTTGCAGCCAGTGCGAAATAAACAGAAGGTGTGCAATGTGACAAATGTCATAAGCGTACCGAATAGCCAAGGATTAAGAAAATCTATATATAATGACAAAGCAGTGTGTTTCAATTTATTAAGTAAAACATAAAAAAGACACTATAAGAGAAAGATAAAGAAAAATACCTCATAATAGCGACCTCCATCTGGTAGAACCCAGAGTCTAAATCGACTATTACGATTTCCATAAAAAGACAAGCGAAGATTTTATTACTCATTGATAATCATCAAAGAACTGTTACAAAAGTGCAAAAAGAACTTCTGGCTAATAACGCTAAAGAAACAGCTTTCAAACGAAATCTAGATGTAACTCGGTTTGGTTAATAATCACTTAGTGAAAATACGTTGGCACTTCTGCCAGAAAATTAACTTAGTTATCCGATGTGGCAACGTTGCCAGCTACCTATCTAGTCGACTTGCCAATGTCGACTGACACGACACTTTGGTATATCTTTTTTTATTTAACACTACTTAAACTGCAATGCCAGAATAAAAAGGCGAAATATCGGTCTAGAATAAAAAGGCGTTATATTGACTGGATTTATTCAAACGTTTTGTAATGATCTCACACGGTCATACTCATATATGCTCAAATATTGATGTTTAACATTTGAATATGATTGCAATCGTTTACCGATGCGATAAATAAATGCTGTATTCAGTCTTTTAGCCGGCCCGATTGTGATTTCGGCACTGGCAATGCTAACATAATTAATAAAATTAGTTCACAGGTACCACCAATGACGCTATGTCGCAGTGATGGATTTGATCGTAGAACGGTGCTAGATTATCGCACTGAATGCACAGAACGTATTGGCAATCGTAACTGCGCTGAATCACTAATACTCTAAGTAAAGACATACAATTTGTAATTTAATGAAATTGCTGAGAGCGCGCCTGTCACACTTTAAGGTTGAAACTATTACAATACGGAACATATGTGTTTGCACACTCATTTTCATCGTTGGAATGCATTTGCAATGTTTGGTAGCAGGCTGCTGTCAGATTACTTCCCGAAACACGTTGAATTTGCCGAATAAACTACAAATGATAAACAGCTAAAAGCGCTTCGACTCATACATGTTAGCAATTTATAAAGTCTTGTTTATTGTCACCTTGGATCATTAATTTTGAATATATTTTGATAAATTGACTTACCTGTTAGATATTCTTTAAATTTCTTTTGGCTTTGTTATGCTTGGGTTCCATAATACAAAAATGAATCCCTATTTCCCTTGGTCATGCCATAACTTGAGAACGACTTTACCGATTTCATCCATTTTTTAAAGTTTTCTAATACTTTGTAGAAGGTTCTTAAGGAAAGAAAATTAAGAAAGTTGCTTCACGCGGACGAAGTCGCGGGCAGAAGCTAGTTTCATATAAAGATGATTTGTTAGTATTGTTACCGCCTAAAAATATGTTTATTAAAGTGTACATGTAAACAATAAATGAATAAACACATATAATTATATCAATTGTTACCTAGCGACAGATATAACGGAGGTCGAAAAAAAGTGTCGTTAAAAAGAAAAATTAAAATGATTTAGTTCCAACAAACAATCCCATAAAATTGTCTTTTTCATAATATTATCGTAGAATGTAGATTAAAATACCGTGTGGTTGCTATTCGCCCTAAATAATTATACCATTCTATATATAATTTTATAGTTATATCCAGTTCAAGGTTAGGTAATTTATTCTATCGCAAATGTTAAATTGAACCCAAAAATGCTGCAGCATCTGAATTCAGTGACGGTGCACAGATACATTTTATGCAGTTCACTCAAACTGATTAGATTCATTTTTATCCGACTGTGCTGTACTAAAACAAAGTAACGAGATACGTTGGCGCGTGGCAGACTTACTGTCTTTATCCATTTATTTTTACGTAAATTTAAATGTAAATTTTGGTGTAATGACGCGCAAATCTGTAAGCTCCTCATTAATATTTATAGGGGCTGCATTTACTATTTTTACTGCGTCGGTTTTATGGTTTTAGTTGTTACTTCTGTGTTTACTGAGTGTGTGATTTTATTCCTGGTTGATGATGATATTGACCAGTGGCAATAAAACACACATGGTCGCTCACAATGGGCCTCATGAAAAGGCTGAAAGTCACCCAAAAGGCAATGGAGAGGGTTATGCTTTAAGTATCTCTACGTGATCGTATCAGCCGCAGGAGAACCAAAGTAACCGACATAGCCCGAAGAATTGCCAAACTTAAGTGACAGGTGGGCATGAGCACATTGCTCGCAGAAACGATAGCCGATGGGGCCGAAGGGTTCTGAAGCGGCAACCGTACCGGAAGACGCACCGTTGGAAGGCCTTCCACGAGGCGGACTGATGACCTTAAGAATCCCTCAAGAATCACCTGGATGCGAGAAGCACACGGTCGAAGTGACAATGCAAACAATGATGATACACCATAAAAATAATTTAAAAATAAAACAACCGTCAATGTAGCAGATACGTGGTCTAACAAATCTTCAGCTGTAGTAGCTGTTAAGTGTAAAGAGCGGGGAGAAAAAATAAGGAAACAAGAGTCACTGTAAAATTTCAACGGTAGCTGTTTACGCCCGACCCTTTTTACGATGTTGTTAACTGTTGATTCTTTTTAAACATCTGCGTCGTGAACTGTAAACTACATTGTTCGCGGTTTTAAAGCTAAAATGGCGCTCGAAACGTGCTTATTGCTTAATCGTTGGATATTAACATTTTCTATAAAGAAATTCGTGACAAATGGGAACGAATTATGTCAGACTAATTTATGTACTTCTATACAATATCGGTTCACAATTCTCACACTCGTTAATAACTGCTGTGTGTAATATTTTATCAATAGAGCATTATTATACGAGACTAGCTGGTAATGACGGGTACCTATTTTACATGAAACAGACCAAAAATTTGCTAAACTTTTTATCTTTTCGAAATCCAATTCTATTTTATCCTAAACTTCCAAATTCTTTCAGCCCACAATGCCATATCCATCAGTCCGATATCTAAACACACACAGTAGCCGCGAGAAAACATGAACCATTCGGCTGGAAGCGTCATTTTAAAACTCCTTAATCGTTCGGAAGACGCTTAGAAACCACCTCACCGTGCTAAGCGCAGATTGACATATTGTTTAACTTCGAACGGAAGTCTAAGACTTTATCTTAAGGGGTGTGTGAGAAACACACGAAAAAACGTGTTTTTTGTGTACGCGAGGCCTCGTTAGTGGTTGTTTTATTTTAGCAGTTTTGTTTATATTGTACAACGATCAGGTTAGCGACCGAACTTAAGTTTATAGTTACAGCTAGACTTTGCGTTAAACTGCCACTTTCAAGAGTAAAATTTTTTAGGGTATAAGCCGTTTTGGGAGTATTAAAATGTCTCATTCGCTTAATTACTTCTTGAAGATGACGGAGCCTTTAAAATTGTCGTACCTTTTAATTACGGTTATTATTCACCACATAATTACTTCACTGATATATTCACATTTAAAATTATTAAAAATAGTGGATATTTTGTACGTTGTGGTCGATTTACCAGTACAAAATGGAATTCAATTACGTTGGCTCTTCTTTCATAGGTATAATCGATAGCCGCTGAAATCCCCAATATCACCGAATAAACGGTTGTAAATTTTTCATTTGTCGCCCGCAAAAGCCGAATTCATTTTCTGTGCGTCCAACTTCGCATTGACATGCTTCCAATGCAATGATATTTCAATACACACAGGATTATTTTGTATTTCGTATGAACGGGAGTACTGGGCTGGAATCGATAAATGGAGTAAATGATTAAATATTTGATTGGTCAAATAATTTGATTTGATGCCAAATAAATAACCCCTGGAGCCATGGAGGCCCAGCGTTAACAGCCGTGACTTGCGCTTTACTTTGTGTAAATTATTTCATCACCACTAAAAACGGTAAAGGAAAACATCGTGAGGAAACCGGCATGTCCTAGAACCAAAAATTCTATGAACATCTACCTACCCACACTGGGCCCGCGTTACCGAAAGGTGGCCTGTGTGACCTGTGTCCCAGCTGTGGGAACATTAAAGGCTGGTTATGCTAAATAACCCTTTACCCGTATGTGCAGTAGCTCCTATTCTCATTAATGTTCTTTTATTTTCTACAACAACTAATTTTCTTTTCTCACTGCATTCACTATTACAAGCACGGAAGCCTTAATCGCCTCTAGCATCAATACAATTTAAATCGGAATAAAACGAGCAAAGCGAATCGATCTCTACCGTATCGAGAGCAAATCGCACGACTAAAGACGCTCTCTCCGCCGGAATGCTCCGAGCGATTGGAAATACTTGTGTCTGAAGTTCAAAAAGAAAAAAGTTAATTGGTACTGTTTTTGTCATTGCACAGTCCCGTTACTCCTCCAACTAATCTCTCTATTCTCAATGGAAACGTCTTTACCTACTTCTACACGGTTTAGCAGCGAAATTGCGAAAGTCTTATTAAAAATCGGAACACTGACTTTATCATTTGTTCCTTTCCGGCTAAATTGATTATTTGGCTTCTTAGTAATTCATTTCGTACGCCTAAGTTGTTTGAAGTAAGTTGATTTCATTGATTTGTAACATCAAGTAATTTGAGGAACTTGGCTTAAGGAAAATTGAAGAGTAAAGTTACTGTTAAATAGGTACTTGAGTTAATGAGAATTTGTGATAATAGAATAAGTATACCTACTTAAATAAGTTCGACAACGTACCTTTGATGCCAAAAACAATAGTTTCAAAAATAGATAAGAGCATTTCGAGCCCAAATGGATGATAATATCAGAAATAAAACGGGACGTTAGAAATTGAATATTTCGTAGAGCTGTTGAATAATAAATCATAAGCTTTGCGAATATCAAAGGGGATCTTCACAGTGTTCACTTAACAGTGTTATTAAAGTGACGTGTAAATTCGAAGTATGTAAGTATAAACCATCCACCATATTCTGGGAGAACAATTTTATACACTTCTTAATCCTTTCCTAACACCCGCTGGTTAAATTCCAGACACGTAATTAAAAAGGAAACTGTCTGGAATAATACGCAGTAAAAATTGTAATATTTCATCTCTATATCAGTATCTAACTGAAGATAAAATCGCGACATGAAATATATTTATTTGGCAAAACTCAATTAGCCGACACTAAAATAACTCCCTGAGTTACTGAATCATATTTTTCTCGTTACTTTCCGGATTTGGAAAGACGGTTTAATAAATCTAGGAATTAGTTCGTAATTCCAAATAGTGAGTAAAGTTACGTAGAATTCAAACAGAAGCGCCTGCGCCGGCCGCGATGCGTAAATAAAGCGACATGCGCGGTAACAGTTACGCACATATTAATTGCGCACGCAACACAAAGTACCGCCCCAACTAGCAAAATTTTAACTTACAAGTGTCCCAAGACCTATATTTTTTTACTCTTTTAGCATACTTACAAACAACTGTAAGTGTCGATTTAGGCGCACTTTATAAGAGAATTCTCACTTAGAGTCAACTTATAACGCTCTTATTGAAGATTACTTTACACTTACAATAATCTTGTTACTGCTCTTGTAATACAATAACTTATAATGGTTTTATAATGGCATGGTTTGAGGGAAAATAGGACTTAGAGCGCTCTTACGACTGCCCTTGTAAGTGTAATTCCCCTTATGTTGCTCTATGGAAGCTCAATAAAGGAGTATTTATCACAACGGCCGAAAGAGTGTGTGCGAGCGCTGTTGGAATAAAAAAAAGTTGTCAACTCATTGAAGTATCATTTGTATTAGTAGTATTTTTATTTCCTGTAATCATTTATTTAATTTGCTTGATAGTTATGTGTCTATGAATATAAATAACTTGCGGTGTACATTTCTTCGAATGTTTTGCGGAATAAAGTGAAATATTTTCACAGGCCCACTTCGTTATGTATTTAGAATATTATTTAAAAAAATATTAATTACTTGTAAAATAAAAACTGACGCCATTAGAGATTGATAAGACCAATTACTCTTCTCTAAGATAAGCTTAATACTAAAATGTCTTATTTCACACTACCTAAGTTGATTTTAAACCTTTTGGTCTTATTGAGCACTTACATAAGGTAACTACTTGCAGCCATTTAATTAATTTAGGGTTCCTTTTTAAACCATGGCATACAAATTACCAGTTTGTGGTAGGTTTAATGTTAGGTGAGCCAAACGTGCATAAGTATATATGTACCTAATGGGTGGGTAAGTGGGTACCTACTATTAAGTGCGTGTGTTTTAAAATATTTTTATTAACTCTTTTTTATAGTGGATATTGACCCCCGGCCGTGTCACGATAGTATAATGGTTACCATAATGGATTTTGACTGCTTTTTGAGTAAAAAAAAAATGAGATTGCTCAAGAAAATGAAGTGACCCTGGACCGTAACTCACTTTATTCTTTCACAAAAATGTTTCGCTTGTAGAACACATCATGGTTTAACGCCAATGAACCTCAAAAGCCATTCAGCGGGATTGTCCGAAAGGGTTACCGCTACCCCGGAACATAAAGGGCGAAGGAAGGAACATGGGAGGGTTTTAGTCAGTAAGAGTCTGACACTCCCTTCCGCTCCATCCAGAGCGGGAGGGGTCATTTGATGATTTCCCACCAGAAAAAAAAAAAAACCTCAAAAGCCATTTCATTTCATATTAGTTCAAAGCGATGTAAATAAATTATTGCATGCCGAATTCATAACGCCAAGATCAATCAAGTGGAGTGAATCACACACAGGAATGTCTTCAACCATATCGATATTGAGTTTTAGAAACGGAGAATCCAATTTATGGTGTTCTTCGTCTTTTTGACCGAAAATCACCGTCGTTTCTTTTAGGACAGTCAAATCCCCGGAATGTGACAGTTCAAGACACCGCTGAATATTCACCTACCACAGTAATTTTAGACAGCCATGCTTGGCGTTGAAATTTACTACTCTTTTAATAAATGCTCTTGCTGAGGAGTCGCAAATGAAAACTCTGATTTTTACGGGAACTAAAGTAGATGATCCTTTTGATTTAAGGGTTACACCACTGTTGAGAATTTCGTTCAATTCTGTTACCAGAGGATTCAAGAAAGCTTGCAAATCAGATGGTTTACTATCTTCCGCATATATGTATGTATACCTGGAAGTAAAATCAATTTTTAGCAATATAATGTCGCCAATAAATATGCGAACAGTTTGAGTCGAGTTCATATTTTTGTGACGATAAGACTTAAGAATAGTACTAATGGAGAGCATGAAATTTCAGAAATACAGGATTGGCAAAAATTGTTGTCTAGAGCTGTTATACAGAGGTAAGCCGTCAATATTAAAATTTTGTGAAAGGTTATTGGGAATAGAAACAAGTTCGTGTTCAAAAACAATTTTTCCAACGGTTTTCTTAAGCTGTTATGCCAATAAAGCCCTGTCCCTATTGTGTCTATCTGTATTTTTTGTCCGCTTGTTTGGAACAAAGTTCGGGCATCTTTGGGTAGTATGTGCTCGATTCTTTTATTAATAATCACAGAAAGTTCATTAAACGCCGAGTGTGGTATATTATTCTGAACAGCCCATATTTTGATTTCTTCACGAAATTGTATATTTTTTTCGTAATCCGTTGTTTTGGTTTCACATTCACTTTCATCGCTATCGTCAGAACCAGAATTAAGACTAGAATCTGCCAGTTCAAAGTCTTCAGAGCTGATATCTTCTTGTTTTTGTACGGAACCATCGAACGATTTACTGGCTCCATCGTTGTCTATCGTAGTTCTACTAGTACCAAGTAGCCTTTTCTCTGAGTCCGTCTATTTTTGTTTAATTTTATTCCTATATGCTCCACTTCTTTTAAATCTTTTCCATTTTTCAAACTCCATGCTTAACTGTTACAAACACTTAGCAATGTTTACACGAATATAATGGCGGACATTCTTAATAAAGTATTCACAAGTCTTTTAAAAGACAAAATATTCTGATAGAGCTCTACTATTAGTCGTCTTCTCTTTAATTTGACTCAGAGAACACTTAATTCACACTTACAACTTGGCTTTATAGTAGTTTTATGTAAAAGTTTATTAAGGTCATAAGTGTTATAAAACACTCAATGTAGACTCTACTAAGAAAGAATGTACTTTTAAGATGATTTTTTAAGTACAAAAAATATTCAAGAGCAATTGCTCTTTAAAAATGCACTTGTAAGACAACTGTGCTGATAAATGTGTTACAACGATTCTTTATAGACATATATAAGAGCACGTACTAAGTGTTAGTATTCTTTTAGTTCAAAATGCCTTAGATCATGCTTTTAAAAGATGTACTGTCATAGTCTAGACACAAGTAAGTCTGTTGTAACACCTTAGTTCTTAAATCAGCATATCCGCAAGAGAAAATTGCTAGTTGGGCGTTCCTTTAATTTTTGCTACTTTTCATACTGACTGTCTGCCGTACTAACAAACGCAGTTAAAACAACACAAAAGTAAAAGATAAGCTAGAAATATTTTATTGCTACAAGATATCTCACAATCAGGGAAACATGCCAGTTATAAAAGCCTCCTGTTTTAATAATAATAACATGTTAACAACCAAGGGAAATACAAGTTTCATTAAACAAGCTTTATGTAGCTATTTCACATAGAACAACAGTGTGACCTTCATAACGAACAGCATGACTCCAGCTATCCAAATTGAATACCCGCAGGTTATAAATATCTGCCGCGAAATTAATTGCCCCGTCCTGTATAACTTCAATACATTTTTCATTGTTTACATCCGCCGCGGTTGGCCAAATGCCGCACCATGATTACATTTTCACGTCAGTGTCAACTTCGAACAAAGACATAGAGAGAAAGCCATCAGTCATTATCAGGAATTCAGGAGAAAGAACAATAAAACGACGAGTCACGGTCGTTAACGGAATTCACCTTACAATAAGGGAACTCTGAGGGCATCAACCACCCTGAATGCTTGGTTAAGGTTTGAAGGAATGTTTGCAAATCTGAAGAGTCACGGCTGCCTCTCACGACGCAAGTAATAAGGTATTTAAATAAATTAGCTACTAAGTAAATGTTGAATTTGTGTAATGGGTTTAGAGACCTTGGTCGCGCTGCGGTGTAAAATTAGTTGACAAGCCTTTTTAATGAGCACTAGGTTTTACAAAATTCTCGCTCCTTTGTTGGTTAAGTAACAAAGATACGATGGTGTAACTTTTTAAAGACGATGATATTGTTCTTTATACGCCCACCATTATCACCAACATCTTCTTCCTGTCCAGCGAGGTAATTGTAACAGTAGTAATGGCTTTCATTTTGACAGTTCAAGAACATTCATTGCGTTATTTACGTTATAGAGCAGACAATTTTTTTGAACATATGGAGCAATGGATTAGCAATATCCTTCAAAATTATTCAGATTGTGATTGTTTTACGCAATTAGGATGCTTATCCATTTATTTGGGATTGGCGCAGTAAATCTCTTTTTAATATAATTCCATATATTCTGGACCCTACTTAGGTATGGCTAGGTACAGAAGGCTAATTCTCGTAATTTAAAAAAATTCAAAATCTAGTCGCAGTCTCATCTCGGCGACAAACAAATGTCAAAAACTTGTCAAAATGAACGGAAATTATAGGTATTTTTGACAGATTGAGACTGAGATCAGATTGCGAACGATCTTAAAATTACGAGAATTACCCCTCTGTTTATAAATCACATTAACTGAATAGCGTAGGTAATCGTATCTCCGTCACAAATATCAGCAGACTACCGAACATTTCAGCAAAGAGGTTCAGTTATAAGAGAAATGGTATCAGAATTCTAATCCCCTTTCGCTATTGGAAATACGGGTAAGTAAGTAAGGTGAGCTCGAGCGCAGCATAACTCTGATTTGGAACACGACTCCTATAATAAAAGCTAACATCTCAAAGACGGCGGATGAATAGTCTGTGCTGTACAGGTAAGAAATCCATTGAAATTTTCAACTCGAATTTCCTCGGAGCATGTTAATTCAAGCTTAGAAGTCAAACAAGCCGTTCTGCAGCAATTATAAATTATTTATCACCATTATTAATTAATGTCTAAACGTTTATTGGTATCGTATTTCAATCATCAACTACACAAATTAGAAATCCATAACGACCGTTTACATAAACAACTTCCTTTTACAAGATTGAGTTAGTTTTATCAAGATTTATTTCAAACCGGCGCAGTTGAAAAGACGTAAATGATATTCAAATCTGAATAAGCTAAACAGTGCGTCGCAAGTCTTAACTTGGCTAAACTGGCGTACCTGCACGTACGTTCAACCACATAAGGGTATAATTATTAAATTTTCTTGTACGCCAGTATATGTTTTAGTACGTTTGAATAAGGGTGGGAATGGCTTGTGTGGTTGCTGAGGATTTAGGTCCTTCTCTATGCCTTACATGCGTCAGCCAAGACCATTAGAGCAAAATGACTGTACGAGGTGTAGAGTGTACGAGGAACGTTGCTGACACGGTCCAAGACTCCGCGTCAACCGCACGACGTATAAGATTTTAGTTACTAGATCGCGTATTCGTGTAACTGCTTCATATATTAACTAACTAGGTACCGTTTAACGTCTGTCCCTAATCTGCCTGATATTAGTAAGTTAATAATGTTAAGACCCAAGGTATAACGATCTGATTTTACATATTTTGGGATGCAGGTAGAGAAGCTGTGTGAAATTGCGACATAGGCAATTATTTTAGTAGGTGGGTTAGCTGGTGGTTAGCTCTGTATTTTATAATCAACAGGTTAGAAACACAGACTGGTCAAAACAAAAACAGTGGCTGTTCAGAACAGGTATTTTAACATCACGCATACCATAATATTTACCATGGCTTGTCCTACTAGTCACAATTACATCACATTACTATCATTGTATCTCGATGTTACGGCCAAGAGTACTCGGAAGAGTAATAACTACCTCTAATCGTCATGCTCCGGGGCACTCGAGTACGTCTCTGTGGAACAAGTTTCAACATCGTCAGACATCTTGCCATCTCAAAAAAAAAAAGACCATATCAATCATTAGAGCACTTTCTAAACTGTTTATTGTTATTTGAATCTTTTATACAGACGTTGCAACAGTTCAACGTCCATTTATTTATCGGCTTCTGAGTGCTTGAACCAATCTGCCGCTAGATTTAGTCCATTAAAGCTATTGGCTGTGCCTTGTTAGCAATTATTTAAACACAATATTTTATTGACGCATTTAAAGACCTCTCCAAACTTTCAAACTAATAAAAAAACAACATAAAAGCTGTTATTCCTCCATTTTTTTAAAGCAATTTTTCGTTTAAAGCAATTCGGCGAAAACATGGTCTCGGTAAATCAAATATTCTTTCATAATGTTTCTTTTTCAGCCGTAATGCATCAAATTGAGTTGAGAAAAAGAAAAAGAAAAAAGATGCGCGTAATCACTTCAACGACATAGCCTCGGACGAACAATGGTCGAGAAAGTTACGATGACCATTACTATTGTATTGCTTTCGAACTAATAACTCTAAGGGCCCTCGCCCACGGGCGACTTTTTGTAGCGATGCAGTCGCGATGCTCTCGCGCGTAGCATCGATACAGACGCGAAGCAGTCGCTAGCTGTGTGCCCGCGCCCACGGGACCAGATTCAGTCGCGATGCAAACGCGATTTGGTCGCGATGCAGTTACGATACAAAAATACCTTGGATCAGTACAGTTGCAAGATGGACTCCGTTGAGGCAACATTAGTCACAGGAAGACGTGAGTCCCATATTACAGGACGCTCCTGAATTGCCGTAATAAAAGTTTCAGTGTCAAATGACTCCATTTTACGCCTGTGACGGACAATAGCATGCACTCTGGACCTGTCTGTGTTGCTCGTTGCACTGATGCCGATTCCCAATCACGCGCCGCGCCACACTCCCTCCCCCCTCCGTTCTCTCTACCGATGTCGTCCGACGCGGTCGCGCGTTTGTATCGATACAATCGCGATGCAGTAGCGCGTTGCAAATGCGACTAACACGCGTTAGAAGTGATGCTGTCGCGCGTTTGCTAAACGCGCGACTGCATCGCTACAAAAAGTCGCCGTGGGCGAGGGCCCTAAGCCTTAAACTGCGGGGTATTTTTTTTTTATGCGTTGCCCCGCACTAGTACTCCTGTGTCGTGGGTGCGTTTACAAACATTTAAACTCACATACACAAACAGCTTACACAAACATACAAAAATTGCGTAACACACTAACAGTAGGAATGGCTTTCGTTTTGACAGTTCAACAACATTCATTGCGTTATTACGTTGCTGAGCAGACAAATTTTTCAAACATAAGAAGCAATGAATTTGAAATATCCTTCAAAATGATTCAGATTGTGATCGATAGTGTGTTACCATCGTAATGATGGTCAAATGTCTTTTGTAGCAGAAATCTTTACCGAAGAACCTATTCATTGTACCTATTCAAATTATTTGAATATACAGGGTTATTTTAAAATGGCTAGCTAAACTCCGCAGTCGTGATGGGTATCGATATCGAAACATTATAAAATTAAATTAAAAATAATTTGATGTTTTTTTTTGTGGGATCATCAACCGCAGGTATTATAGTCACTTGAAATATCAGTTTTATCGTCACCTAAACACAATAAAACATAAGTAAACGGTTTCTCTCAACTCATAATTCAAGTTACAACACTAACAGCTGTCGTTGATCTCCCAAAAAAAACATGACATCTATTTATTTTTTTATTTTATCGTGTTGGCCAAATTATAACCCTGTATACTGAAGATGCGGCGGATAAAACATCGCATAAAACTGTCCAGGTTACCTAGATATTTTATTAAAGATCGAAAACAGTCAAAATTAAGTACGACACAAAATTTAAAGATCGCTGCATAATTACTGATTTAACGACCATCATGAATAGACTAGCAAATAAAACTCAGCACTCAAAAACGCCAGCAAGTAGCTAGCTGTAAACTGTCTCTTAAAATTTTATGGTTTCATAGCTTTGTCTCCGTATCGCTCGAAAGGTTGACAAATCGGATTGTGGAGCGAGTTACCATAGTAAAGTCAGGTCGTTGTACGGCAAAGTTCTAGTTCAGGCGATAGTGGATAAGGAACAGTCAACATGCCTGGGCAAACAAAGGACGCACTTGTTTTGCTTTATTTTGCAATGTGGTGCTTTTATGGTTGCTTTTCCGGTTGGCATTTTTAAGGTATTTCTTGAACAATGTAATTTGTAACGGTCAGAGTGTCTTAAATGAGAATGGGCTCTATACAGGCGGAGTTGATGCGGTCAATGAACGGGCTTGGTTCTTTGACATTAATGAGGTTTTAAAAAAAAGTTTTTTTTTTTTAATGTTCAGTTTCATCGTAGAACCTTCGTGTTTATGGATATTTCATCATAGTTCGGACACGAAGCACGAAGTGTAACTTTAAAACTCTTTTGTGCTCCCGAAACCTCAATGACTATTTCGAGCTATTGCGTAAAAAGAGTATAGCCTTAAATGGTCTACACTTTAAAGGTTGGTCCATACAGAACGGTCTTACATTCTTCAAAGACCAAAGACCCATACGTAGAAAGACAAAAAGAAATCACGCCTAATTATCTATTTGACGTTGGCGAATAGTTAGTTATTCAAAAAGCCTGCCCCCTCCCCCTTCCCCCTTCACCTCTGTTACTCAACACAACACGGCTCATTAGAACCGTGCCGTGGGAAGCACCGGCCGACTAGTGTCGTATGCACCGACGACGGCGACAAACTTATCGATGAACGTTATGTCTACTATAAAGAGAAAAATATTCTAACAATGGACTGGGCGCACATTCTGTTATATTCTGTAGTACATACCTAATTTGAATTTTGTATATTATATTTATTCATATTAGTAAAAGTGAACATGGCCGTAAAGGCTGCTTGTCACAACCAATGATTAGATAATCTGGATTTAGAATACTGAGATAAAAGAGGAAATTAAATTGGAAAGCGCAACCGAAAAAGAGCCAATATTAATTGCGCAAGGCTGAAGAATCCATTTATCTATTTAAGGAGAGCTTTTTTTATTTCACTACCAAGGAAAGTTGGAGGACTTTACGTCCAAAACTTAAAACTGAGTACCTTTAATTTTATTTTAGAGACAAAAGATACTTTCAAGTTTTATATAACAAGAATGATGAACAGCTTTAATTACATTTTATATTGGAATAATATTTCACTAAACGGACAAACAAAATTTTTATTAAATTAGCTTTAAGGTAGATTTTCCTCCGTCTTTAGCATTTCCCATTTTATGTTAAATTATAAATTAATTCTGTAATAAAGAACTGCGTGGAATGTTGTGACTAAAGATGATTGACGACCGATGGAAATATAAATTTTACGATCATGAAATCATGACACTGTAATAAAAACAGTATCGGAGGTTTAAATTGGGGACGCAGAATTTGCACAATTTTATTACGAACTGTCAAACATAATCTACATTTTCATAAAATCTTTGATGAAGCGAAAACTTCATCATTACATTCTTTGTATTATCGATGCCAAATAAGGAATTCAGAAGTTGATGCCAAATTCATCGACATTGTTTATGAGAAAACCTCGACAAACGGCAACCACTAGTTAGTTTGCAGCGCAGCGTTTACAAACAACGGTGGCTGCGAACGACTGACTACATACGAACACTATGTGAATATAACTTTCAGTTTCAACATACGTGAGAATAGCGAACCTATGTTCAGCATGCACAAGGGCTTTGGCCGCAAACACTTGGATGTTGGCCCCAACGGCCAGGGCCAATAGAGCCAACGTACAATTTGTCAAACAGCTCACGGTGTTATTTACTTAGCCAATTTGACTGTCTTGTTTCTCGTAATGTTGAGTTATGGTAACCAACACCGGTGTTTTGGGTAATAAGTAGGATACATCAGATACAGGACGTGTGTTGGTTGAACTAGCTACATTTGTGATTTGATAAAACACTTACCTATCCAGTTCAGGCCACCAATAACTAAAAAGACATTGTTTGATTGCTCTGGTTATATTCCAAAAGTCGAACAAACGTGGCAACGCTGCCAGCCTTTTGGGCACTTATCCCACTGACAGCGATGCAGACGAATTTTTTGATGTCCAATGAGCTCTTCCCTTTTTTTCTTTTCTTTATATACTACTTGTAAGGACATAATATGTATAGTGTTAGATTACTTAAGATTTCTTAATAAGCATATAAATAAATAGATATAAAATCACCGTTCGAAAAGTTGAATATGATTTTAAGCTACTACAAGAGAAAAAAATTAAAAAGACAGTACCGTAGCTTCACAAAAAATCAAATATTTTCAGGAAGGGAATAGAGACCGCGAACACACTCACCGAACCGCACCAACTACAGTACACATGCTCGCAGTGATTTCAAAGAATCTACAAAAATTCCAACTACACAGCTAATTCCCTGAAATGCTCCAGATAGAGCAGGTTTAGTCTTGTCGCTCTCATGCGCTTACTACAGTAAGCTCCCAAATAGTTTAATCCCACCAAACTCGGCTTTGAAGTTCCTCAAACTTAACAAACAAGCACTATTAGGTATTCTCGAAATAATTTAACCTTTAAACTTCAATTTTGCGACCAAATTCATAATTTTTCCGCCATAATTGAAGGTAAAACACAAAGTAAAGGGAAAAGAAAACAGATTCAGTAGCCATTAAAAAGTTGCCAACCTTATCTAAAAATCTGTCTTTCTTAAACAAGTTGGGCCGGCCTCTAGTTATATTAGCCTGAGAAGTGACATTACAAGGAAAATTTCATCTTGTTTAAGTTAAATCGTAACTTTTTACAGCCGTGGGTCGCATGATATCACTCTGTCCCGAACAAGATGCAGATATAACGAGATAATATTTTTCTTCCTAAAAATATCTTCTGAAATATGGATTTAAAGCTTACTTTTCCGTGAGTGTCAAAATATTGTTGTCTCTTTTATAATTACTTTTCATTAAAATCTGTAAGCTCTTTTCTGATGGAGACAGAAATTGGAATTAAATGTTGGAAGGTAAATGTTTCTCTGATATAAGAGGGATCACTTGCAAATTAAAATAGGATGTAGGTAACGGGAAAAATCGGAAAAATGTTTTACAACCATTTGTTATTTAAAAATCATTCCTAGTTTCCTACTGTGTACACAGGACGACATATGAAGCTATATATTTCCAGTTTTAGCTTCCGTCGCATTGGATAGGCTTTTCGAACAGACGCCAGCAGGTCAAGCTACCCCAAACTATCAAATTTTCCCAATCAACCTTGAACCTTAATACTTTAGCAATAAAGTTGAAAATCTATTAAAGAAATTTGACAGATTGTAGTAGCTTGATATATCGTCGTGCGTACCTATATTCATAATGCTTAGTGCGTAGGCTAAAGAGAACTAAACCATTTGAATAGTGTAGTATTTATATAGTGAATGAATAATAGTGCGATGCTAATGGTGCTATACATGTAACACATGAACAAAGTGTTTTATCAATTACCAGACCCTAAGAAAGTGCTACGAAACTGTGTAAAAGTGCAAATTGACATTATTCTTAGTTATAATCTATCTCGTAAAATATTAAGTTAGAGTTAAATTGCTTATTAGTCTGTTAGGCTAGATTGTAATAAATTACTAGCAACACTAGTTCTTATTAATAAAAAAATAAAAAAAATGCTTTGGTCACTAAGAGCCAGACACGTGATCTGATATTTGGAAAAATATTCAATAATCTTAATAGTTTTTATTTGACAAATAAAAACTGCCAACCTAGCGAAACTATCAATCATAATCTGAATCATTTTGCAGAATATTTCTAATCCATTGCTTCATATGTTCGAAAAATTTGTCAGTTCAACAACATAAATAACGCAATGAATGTTGTTGAAGTGTCAAAATTAAAGCCATTGCTGCTGTTAGTGTGTTACGCAATTATCCCACAGATTATAAATTGGACAGTTCTGAAATGAAAGAAAGGAGAGCTTACAACAAGGTTGGCACAGCTCTGACGGGCCATCGGTAAAACTATCAGCAGGTTGCAGAAGAAATAAGCTTCGCCAGATCCTTGTTATTCACTAAAAGTAGGTTAAAGTTCTAAATTAAAACTACGTACAAAGTGTGTTAAGACTCGTGGATATTCTAAGACGGAGTGAAGGGATAAATTGTTTATACGTATAAATTATCGTGTCAGTTAGTACGCACCAAATAATCCCTTGGTATGCGCCAATCACAACTGACAGCTGACAGCGGGTGTTTTCATGAAAAATAAAATATGCATCTAGCGTCCAAAAATGTTATAAATTATCCTAAATTTTACTCGAAATTGTTTTAAAAGGTGTAATAAATATCATAAAAATGTTTTTTCTCGCACCTGAGCACAGTTGGACGTTGTCCAGATTTTGAACGTTAAATTGCGGCTGCGAGCTGCGTTTCGCTGACCAATGCCGCTTGTGATATTTCTATTACATAAAGTATTAACAAAACGAGTAATGTATGTTGAATTACATTATATTTTATTGCGGTTAACAGTTATATTTCACATTATTATAACGTTTGCGGATCGTCGTGATTTCATGTTTTATCATAAAACGCGTAGAAATCGTGATGTGGTGATATGAGAGTGGATTTTAGAGTAAGTATTTAGCAAAATAAATCCGCTGATTCAATGTAGTGTTTATTTAAGTGAGGTAGATTAATGCCTGTAACAATTACCAAAAGAAACTGTCACGATGCTACAAATAATACAGAGCTACTTAGTAATTTCGAAAAAATCAATGATTCAAATCGTTAGATTTGCCCTTACCGTACCAATTCGCGTGAAAAAGTGTCCATACTGAGAAGAGTGACTTACACAATAAAAAGGGGTTTCCATGACAATCAAGTCAAGTCTCTGCGACATTGTGTGTGTCAGAGTTGTTAAAACGAAACAGAACCGCGAGCATCTTTTGAATCGGCGATTGAAATCTTTGGAAAGATATAAAGGAAGAAAGAAAAGAAGTTGAAGTAAGTATCTTTTTTTTTTCTTTTTATATAAAGGTCAGGTACGTATACTACGTATCTACAGAAAATATATTCTAACATTTTCAAGAATTTTCTGATTTATATTATTCTGATGACTGTTTTCAGCTATTGATTCGGAGTTATAGGTATATTTCAAAGCGCCACATTACTTTTGATGAATGTAAAAAATACTAGGCGCGAGTATTTTAGAGGAAGATAAAAAGAAAAGTATTTTCTTTTTTTTTCGTATGATGACTAATGTCATCAGTCGTAAAGTCACGAGGCAAGAGCAAGAGGAAGCTTCACAAAAATGTTGTATATCGTATTTATGAATTATGTAGCTGTGCCCGCGACTTCGTTCTCATGGATGTCGGGAAACAATAATGTGTAAATACCTTTACTAACTCCTTTTCTAAAATAAAAGTAGCCTAAGTTACTCCTTATAACATCAGCTATATGCCAGTGAAAGTCCTGTCCAAATCGGTCCAGCCGTTTTCGAGATCAGCCGGAACAAACAGAAAGACAGACAAAAATATAAAAAAAATGTTTTTTTTTGACATTACAAACAGACGCTTCAATTTTATGCACACAAAGGTGCGTCCAGATCAGTGTGAGGCTTCGAATGGTAAGCCACGCATCTGACACAAGGCACAAGCTGAGGCATCTGACATATAAAAAAAATTAATTTGCGGCGCTTGCCCGCATTGTCGGTGCGCACCTTTACATGACTTTATAAACGCAATTCCAACATCAGTATACACAAGCAGCAGTTTATTACAAAACTGTAGCAAAAAAACGTTCAAGTCTAACTAACGGGCCACTCAAAACCGGGTCTATTTTCCCATTATAAACGCATCGTAAGTCGTAGCCTTACGAGCGGTGAAGTAGTGTATGCGGAACTTCTACGCACCGGTTTCGTGCCACTCTCGATCGTATATCATTCGACATAATTGCATTTACACTGAGTATAATAGCAGGTATAATCTCACGGTCCGGTGTCGCCCGCTATTTAGCACTGCTCGTACTGCCACGTTTTAGAACAATAGTTCGTCAAATTTATTTATAACCTGTTTATTATTCATCAAAATAACAATAACTGGCGTTTTGTTCCGTTTTGTTTTAATGTGATTTGGTTCTTATATCCGTTTACTTTATAGCATACGCGTAAATATAATCAGCCTATAATTTTCCCACTGCTGGGACACAGGCCTCCTCTTTGTAAGGGGGTAAGAGGAAGTGGGCCGTAATCCACCACGCGGGCCCAGTGCAGGTTGGTAAATGTCACATGTCTTCGAATTTTTGTTTCTAGGACATGCTGGTTTCCTCACGATGTTTTCGTTTCCGTTTTGAGAGCAGTAGTGATGTTTACTTTATGCAGTGCCCTAATTGCGTTGCACACTTACAATCTCAATCTGAATAATTTTGAAGGATATTGCTAATCCATTGCTTCATAATTGTTCGAAAAAATTGTTTCAACAACATTGTTGAACTGTCGAAATGAAAGCTACTGATACTGTGTTACATAATTACCCCGCTGGTTGTCGTTTTGCTAAAGGTGAAACCAAGCATGTCAAATAATCTGTACAGAAAACTTTTTTTGTTGTACCGAAAGACCACTTTCTAGAACAAAACCGTAATTAAGAGAGCCAATAGAAACAATACCACGCCACATTACACCAGATGTTAACTTAAAAAAAGAACTACCCCAAGTCCAATCTAACGGACGGGTCTATTTCAAATAAAAATGTCGAATCGGATCTGTCAATTCGGAAATCCTAAGTTAAAAAACGGCCGATAAAAACATGTGGTCGGGGCCGTCCGGGCACGCGGCAGATGTCCGACATTAAGACGTTATGGAGGGAGGTTATGGAGGGTAATCCAGCTCACATGTTGTACGAAAAACGATCGGGTGTGCATGCCGCCTATCGATTCAACACTACACCCCGATCCTTCGACATACTTGGACACTGTCACCCGCGCCTCTATAACATTAGAAATAGATCAGATGTAAGCAATAAAGACGAGTGACGAAAGATTCAGCCATGTATATTGAGATATCAAATAGATTTGTTCAATACCCCAGAAATATATGCCGTGCGATTTTAGTTTTATTGCGATTATGACATCCATTCGCATTTCACACTTTATAAATATACGCTGTTCTGTTTATTTATTTGCTGAAATGTCGCGAGAAATTTTCGCTAAACTACACGTAATAATAGATGCACTATGTCTAGGGTTATATTTAGATAGATTCTACGCGCAAAGTACGCTAGTTACCTGGAGCGAATGTTAAACCTAAATACGTGCAGTTTTGCGTTCAATTTACACAAACTTCTAAGAAACTCCATCGACGCAATTCCGGTCATGGATCTCGAGTTGCCCGAACCGAATTCAACTGCTCTTCGAGCTAATTTCCGAACGTCACTTTGTTCTTTATTCAATTTCCGATTTCGGCAACTCCACGTCCCAATTTTAAATTTATTTTTATTTCTTTTTTAATTAATCGCGATAAAAAAATCATGGTGTACAATTACATGCAATCTCGATTTAATTAACGATGTTTGATAAGAGAATAATAAATAAATTAGCAAACGAAAAAGGGAAAATATACATTTGGCTTCCTAAATTAAATTCCTCACCGGGATTAACGGGAATTACGCAATTAGGGAAAATAAATTACTATCAGGGATTCTAAGAAACGGGACGAATGGCGAGCTACGCGGGTCCTATCGGGAATTGAAACAAAGGGGATGCAAACACAACAGGTTGACGATGGGAATCCACAAACACCTTTTTACACAAACACATTAAAATTTTGTGTATGGATGTTTAACACACTTCGGTCCGTAATACCACAATTTACAAACGCGATCATAATCTATAGACTGTTTTGGTTGGCAAGTTAAGCTGATTGTGTGGGTCGTGTCTGTTCTCTATACCTACATACAAAGATACATACTTTATACAAATAAATGAAATTGAAGTGTCTGTTTGTCATGTCCAAATAACAGCTTTTTAATAAATGCAGCATGTGAAAGTATGCATTTTTGTCTGTCTGTTTGTTTGTTCCGGCTAATCTCCGAAACGGCTGGACGGATTTTGACGGGACTTTCACTGGCAGATAGTTAATACTTTTGTTTTAGAATAAAGAATAAGGGTTCCGCGCAAAAAAATAAAAGACATGAAATCCAATTTGTTTTCCGACATGCACACGCAAGAAGTCGCGGGCACAGCAAGTTGTACTTACAATAATACTTAATAGCAGGTGTAAAATATAACTAAACGAGATGTAGATGAAGAGAAAATGAAAAAGACAATGATTGATACACAAGGTCGTAGTAAGAGAGAACCATTTTCCTCGGGAGCTGCCCCGCGCCCCTCGGCGCCCCCCCAGCCGTCATAACAGCCGTCTCAGCCGAATATTAAATTTGCTTCATCAGTAAAAAGCGAGTACGTTTCGCAATATTGTGAATTTTGTTCGGATAAATTCGACTAAAAATGTTTTGCTGTGGGCGATAAATGTAATTACTGAAATAAATAATTCTATAAATATTGTAACGTATACTTTTCACTTGCGGATGTTTGAATGTTCGAAACACTATGCTGTTGGTTTTTTGTTAAGCTAATAATTCTAGAATATTAACAATTTTAATAGGTGGATATTGCGACACGCCCGAGGCGCGAGGGGCCCGTGGCTAAATAATAACAGCCGCACAGGTCGATCGACCAGGTTAAGCTACGCTTGCCGCGGTTGTGGATGGGTGACCATCTTTACACACCGAGATCCCGGCTGTCATTCGTGAATCTTTGACAGTTGTTACGGGTAGTCTTCTGACTACCTGTAACAACCCCCCGATACCCCGGACTGACTGGTTGAGTTAAGACTGGTTGTCAGGCTTTCGGGCTTCTGCCCGAAAGCCTGACAATCAGTCTTACCAAGGGGTATCGTATTACCCAGTAACTGGGTTGTGGAGGTCAGATAGGCAGTCGCTTCATGTAAAATACAGGTATTCAGCTGCATCCGGTTAGACTAGAAGCCGACCCCAATATAGTTGGGAAAAGGCTCGGCAGATGATGATGAGGTGGATATTGCGACATTGCTTATAGTTATTCAGTTTCTATTCTACTTACATTTTCCGACAAGAGCTTTTCGGTAGACTCGATTTTTCAGCTGTAATAAATGTTGGAAGTCTTACCTGAAAAAAGAAAAGTTTTTATTAAAATCAAATCGTGCATTTACAAAAAAAAGTGTTATATAAGTTATATTAATACAGGATAACAGAGACATCGATACTCAATCTGTTACCATGGATTTAGTACATGATTCTGGACCTGGCTGTTCCGTACATTTTAACCGCGTAGGTTGCATTGCACTTTTGTAGGAAATAGCGACTATTTTTTTTATAACCGACCAAAAATTTAAATAGTCCAGAATCATGTACCGAATCCACGTCCCTCCCACCCTTTACAGCAGACCGCCTACTAACTCCTCTTAGTTTTAAATTAAATGTATTAGAGAATAAACATCTGAATCGATCATAATAAGTATCATAACACCTCTGTCATTTAAGAGGCGGCAGTCGGTAGAACGCTAACAGTTACGATACTAATGTATGACAGGTGGTCTTGTTACTCCTATAATAAATACACTACCTGCTATAGACTGGTCGAGAAAGTCTTACAAAACTCCAGAAATAACAAAGATTAAATCTATAACATAAAACGTAATACTCGATGTATTTCTAAACTCCAAAAAAACATTTCCTTTTGTTCGCAAATAACATAATTAATCCGATCAAAATATTAGACAACGTCTTATGACAGGCAAATGTTCTTAAAATAAATTCGATGTCGTAAAACATCGTAAAGTATCGTAATGCCTCTCATGACTCTTTGAGTTCGGCTGTTGCTATGCAATTAGGAAGGAAAAACAAGAAGGAAAGAAATAAAAAGTGCATGCCCTCGACAGATGTTGGCGCATTGGCGCTGAGCGATCGAGACAGGTGCATCCCACAGGGCTGCTCCGCAACCCACAACCAACAATTACTTTAATAAAATTATAATTAACACAACACCCACGCGTTTATCGATACGATGAGAAATATAACGGTTTTCGTTGACATGTTTCACTGCCAATATTTATGTCGTCGCCAATAACTTCATAATGGCAGCGTTAAATAGTTTAAAACGTAGAACATATTAATTAATTTTAATTATGCGCATGGTAAAATATTTACAGGTCGAGAATTAATAGATATTTTGGCGATTTAATTATTTTGTTGTGGGCAATTAATGTTGGTGTAAGCAATCGATTTATCGGAGGGTTCGGGGAATCCGACCACTCAAAGGACCATAGATCCAACAATTTGGTAAACCGAGCAATTTGCACTAATCGCGATAGTTCCCTAGCAATTTGTGCAAATGACGCGTTACTGGCTCGACACGATGCTCTTCCACTAATGAGCTATCCACGCAATTATTACGCTATCGATTGTTACTCTTTGAATCGAGGGAACAATTCGGACTGATTGATTTTGTAATTAACAACCCCAGTAACTACCTACCTAATGCCTTCCTAAATATTTAGTAGAAGATGCTGTAAGCTGCACCCTAATTGCGACACATGCTATCAATAACAATTTGAATCATTTTGAAGGATATTGCTAATCCATTGCTTCATAATGTTCGAAAAATTTGTCTGCGCAACAACGTAAATAACGCAATGGATGTTGTTGAACTGCCAAAATGAAAGACATTCCCACTGTTAGTGTGTTACGCTATTACCCCGCCGAGCTTCTTTATAAAATAATTGTTTAATGAATACTACAATGCTTATAATTATTAACAAAACTACTAAAACCAGATCATCTAAGGCAGTTCTGGAAAATATGTGATATACTTATAGGTACAATATTTTTAAAAAATTAACAATAGTAAGTATACAAGTAATTATCAAAGACTTAACAGCTGATTACAAACTCTCTTGTGCTGCAGGAATATACCATACAAATTAATACATTAAAAAAAAAAACAATTGCACTCCGGGAGTGCCGGCAGAAGTGAAAACTTACCGTCTTACGAATTTTCGATCAGGTCACGTGTCCTGACGCGAGTTTAACATTTTTTACCCATTACAAAAAAAGTGTTCAACGCCGCTAAAGAAGTTTTCACTTCAAAAAATTAAAGCATATTTTTGCCAGCCCTGCGTAAATAATCGAATATCGACAGCGCAGCCGCTTCTTGGCTGCCTGCTAATCGACCTACTAATCGTCGACCGCCGAGCAGTTAGCCCACCATCCACTGAGAATAAATACCAACTTACGCACTTTATTACACCCAGACAATACCCTGCACATTATTTAAAATAGATTCGATTACTACACAACGGATGCTAATCGAATTTATGCTCCACGTTATAATATATAACCACCTGTCTTGTTATTTAGCCGTTAATTATCGATTATAGTCACACAGCCCGCAATTATATTTTATTGCGACTGTTATTGTCCGGTATTCAAGACGTACTACAACAGTTTCTCACCAAGAAATATGTTACATAACACGATTTACAATGTTAAGAAATATAAAACCGCGGGTTAGTAAGAAAGCCGCTTGTAATCGTCACGAGAAAACAAAGAAAAAATTAAGTCGTGAGCCAAAATTATAATAAAGCAATCCCAACAAAGACATTCCAAGAGTCCGGCTTACGGCACCGGCCAAGCCGCGGCGACGAGCCTCCCCCTCCCCTCCCGCCGTTGTTTAATTCCATTAAACCACCCCTTTTATCTTTTTCGCTTTTATCTTTTCCCCACTATTGGATTACTGAACAAAATGGCGTGCAAGAGACACACGCAATCTTTCGCCTTTGCCATTACTTCACCTCTATTTGTAATAGCCTTTTCCGTTGCTGCTACAGCTTAAATGCACGCGCGATTAAAATATGAACTATTCATAATTTTCTTTCAGAGTATCTTTTCTGGGATAACATCTTTTATGTTATGTTGTTGGAATGCTTTCAATGGTAACTTTGTAAAGTCACAAGTAGCAAGTCGTGTTGTCGGTACCGAGAAACTTTTATACAGCACTTTTAGTTCCAGGCTGATGCTAAAATTAACAGTGTAGCTTTAAGTAAACATAAACAGTTAGAAATAATAGTCTAAAACAAAGTGACACACACTTTGTAGTAGATTGTTATTTCTTACTGTCCTCCAGACCGAATTTCGGCCTTGGCGACCGACCAATCTCAGCGGAGACTAGCTCACAGTGCGGGAGATATTACAGTGGACAAGTGTGTGCGCAGACATAGGTGCGCAGTCACTCTCATAGTCCGATGTGACGGCAATCCGACATGACCGGAGAGAGATCAGGCGCAGGACCAAAGGCTTAACGTACTTTCCGAAGCACGGGGGTATCACACCGTCAACTTTCAAACTCCGGGCTGTTAGGAAATTCCTAATGGAATAGGTATTCCAATTAACTTTGACCGACCTGGGAATCGAACCCAAGAGTCAGCAGCTTGCAAGCACGAGACCAAGAGAGCAGTTAAACAAAGTACCTATCCACGATCCCTAACGAATTTAAAAAAAGGGCCAGATGTTTACAAAACAAACAGCACACATGAAGACTAATTAAATACCTACTTAGTTTGTTGGGTTTCGTTCTCACATTACCGCCACCCTCGCGCATCACTTTAATCTATATCACGTAACACGTAAACAACGAGTTCAATTCAATCAAACTCCCGTGTAGTGTCTGCGTGAACTGTCAAAGTTACATTCGTAGTTTAAATGACGTGCTCAAATTGAAATGCTGGCGCCCGCGACGGCGATGAATCGAGCAATTCAGTCGGTCGTGAATGTAAACTGAACTGAGCGAATTTTCACTTAATTGTTAGTAATATTATATGAGCAGGGAGTAGGTAATACCTGATCTTACTGGTATGGCTTTCAGTGCGATTAAGTATGCAGTTAATTTGAAATCAACATGCTACATTTAAAACATTCAGAGGGCAATTCCCGTATTTTGTAGGATCGTTCGCATTCTAATTTTAGTCTCAATATGTCAAAAATACCTCTAATTTCCCTAAATTTTAGACAAGTTTTTGACATTGATTGCCGGTAAGATGAGATTGCGTAACGTACGGAACGTATTCAGTTACGAGAATTGGCTTACTGATCATTAGTTACGAAAATATTGTACGTAAAATGTTTCAACAGTTTAAAAAATAAACCGTTAAAACATTTTTTCGCTATAATAACAAAAACTCGAGACTAAAGCACTCAGTATTTTTAGCAACGCTAAAAAAATCCTCTAAAGTTACATTAAAACCACCTTACCGACGTTCATAGACTGTTAACTATTAATTCGCTTTACTTTAACTCAGCACCTGAACTCCTAAACAATGTCGTTTGTCTTGAAACTCCGTCACTTAAACAAACACGCATATTCGCAAGTTGTGTAACTATCAAAGTGATAGTATAACTTCCTACACGTCGATTAGGGTGAGTAACGCTACTAATTTCTAATATGTTTCGTTAACGGCACTTACATGAGTTCCCGTCGCCGACCGGCAAATTTTCACCGTAGACAACATAGTTGGGTAACTTAGTTAGATGTGCCATGTTATCACTGCGCTGGGAGGCAATCAGGGCTTTGAAGAAACGAAAATCTCCCACGTTAAGATTTACATCTTCATACGTCAATAACCCATCCAGAATAAAGGCATCATCAGCAGGGCTGCTCTCAAAATTGTCAAAGCCTGTGATATGATTCTTCCTAAAGTATACGTTCTTGTTCACTTCTACCTTCAGATCCACATCCATTCACATATGAAATGTAACACAACATTTATAGGCAATTTTTATTTCAACTTGTGTTACATTTTATGTGGCATTGCATATATTTCAACAACATGTTCGTTTCAACGTATGTTACATTTCACGTTACGTTTCACATATTGTGTCCCCACCATTAAAAGAGCAATCGATAGTCTTTTCTTGTGTGCTGATATTTTAAAATCAATTTGTGACGTCAGTCTCACGATATGGAGCGTTCTCCTTACACTCTCATTCACAAGAAGCGAAAAGAATTTCATATTATTCGCATTTTACGTGGAATTCTGCGCCAGTAAGCAGATTGTTGACAATTCTCTGTTGCGACATGGTTTCAGGTATTTTGTTATTTATTTACGTAATAAAAGAACCTATATCATACAATAAGTCGAGGACATGTACCTACAGTCTATTTAGTTTTTCTTCGAGATATCCTTGATTTACTAATACAAGGTGGAGACGACGATACGAAAATAATTTTATTTCTAATGATGTTCCGCGTCTGCATATGAAAATGCAATCAAATTTATATCCTATTGTTTAGTCACTATAGCTGATTGGCTTGTCCCATAGTCGGATCATAACTATTTTTAGTTTGTTTGAAAAAATCACTTTTTAATTTGGATGTTAAGATTTGTTTAATAGTTCCAAAATACTCTTTTGTATGAGTATTGCTTGTGTTTTCATTTATTGTCGTCTTTATGGAGAAGAATGATCAATGAGTGGCCAAAGTTGTGTGGAAAAATTCCGGTTTTTAAAATGCTTTTGATAAAATTCGTAATATGTGGAAGAAGAACCGACTCTCCTATTTTTAAGGCTCCCGTCGTCACGCCATCGTCACCTGGGTTCTTGCTGTATTTCATATAATAGGATTCATATTCATGTTTCTCTGTTGAGAGGTCCGTCCTTTTTGCGAGGTTAAATCAAACTGGGGGCCAAACTTTGTATAATTGCGGTTGACATACAAAGAACAACTAATGGATGCATTCTTAGTAGGTACATCATTGGCAGTAGACTGTACAAAAAGAGAATGCGCGTGCGACGTGGCGTGCGTGTCTAAGCGTAAGGGTTCTCCGAACCCGGATTCCTTTTTTAGTTAACCTGTACTGTTCCAATGCTGCACAAAGACCTCCTCAAATCCTTAAAGGAACTCTTTTCCCGCGCCACCTCGAATCAATTTCTTTTTTTTTTTTATTTCTCGAGCAAAAATATTTTGAGGAAATAATCCTAATAATACATATACTGGGAAAGAATTCCTATTTGTGAAATTACGTCGTAACCCAATGAACATAGCACAATAGTATCGCTATTTACCTATATATTTATCCTGTTTTTTTTCCCTCGTAGTTTGACTATAATCTGGGTGATAATATAAATCCGTTACACATCTATATACCGAAACTTGATAACGACTGGACTCGACGAACTGGACAACGGATGGACCGAACCACCTAACCAACATGGAATTGTAGACCGGGGGTTCGCACCCACACAGGCGCTTTACTTTGTGTAAATTATTTCACACTACACTCTCAAAACCGGCATGTCCTAGAACCAAAGATTCGATGACATGTGTCATCTACCAACCCACGCTGGGCCCGCTTGGTGGATTACGGCCCACTCCCTCTCAACGAGAGGAGGCATGCGTCCCAGCAGTGGGAACATTATAGGTTGATTATGAGAAGAAGAAATAAATAAAAATTACTTGTGTAGACCAACACGTCAGCAACCCTATTTCTAATACATAGCAGTTGCGTTCCATGTGCCATATCGATAGTGGCCACTCACTTTCATCGCGCGCGCGCACCGAATTGCATTGACTTAATTACGCGTCAACGGTGCGCGGCCCAACTATGCAGAGTTAAACTGTTGATGTTAATTGCACACAAGCGATACGTGGCCTAAAAACGAACATCTGTTGCTAATTAACACCTTTTTACTGTTTAATACACGTTTAACAATATGTATGCAAAATTTTCCGTTAGTTAGTCATGACAGTTTTTTGTCGGTTTTAATAATCGTTTTGGCTTACCGGAAACTTTCTAGCATTAACTTTTTAATTAGACAGTCTCTCTCTGGATCGACTAAAAGTTCATATCCAAATACTCACCGAAAGTGGGGCAGAGAGAATTTAATAATCATTAACCAAATAGGCTTTGAGCATACACAATTGAATACCACTAAAACTAGACAACACATTGAGTGCTATTATTCTGTGTGATCGGATTCGTATTATTTAGACACAAACAATCGTACCACTAGCGTATCGGAGGTACAATTAATCGGTACGATGCCACCAACCCCTGCGAGGTGACGCCGCCGTTTTATAACCCTTTGTGATCGGAATCACTTTGATCGGAACACAATTGCTAACAGAGGAAGGTCGTAATCAGTGAACGATTGTGACAGCTTCGTAGCGTCGCGGTCGAGGCGAAGTGAAGCTCTGCGAAATATTACAGACGCATCAACAGACTAATCATTTCTGCTCGGTTCTGGAACTATACGAGTTATTTTCTGAGATCAAATAATAACACGCAGTAAAAATATAATAACATGATCAATGTGACTTATCCGGAATAAGAAACAATGGACTGAATCGAAATAATTTCACAGATTCCAAATAATGTTAAGGAAATTAACACAATCATGGAAAGTCTCATGCAAACTCTTCAGAAACTATGCGCTCAGAACGAGAATCTCATATAAGAAACTAGTTGGAGATTCCAACGTATTTCCTTAATGCACCCGTTGGCAATACCACGAAATCCGTAAAGGATCTTCCGCCAACTCTGAGTTGTAAGCAAATTGGAAATTAGATCGTGTTAAGTACCGAGTTGGCTTTCTGCAGACTGGGGGCGTATTCTAGAAAGTTGTACTAGTACACTTGTAATAACAATTCCATGATCTTACTCATTCCTCGATTTAGTTGGATAAATTTAGTTTGCGCGTAATGACGTATATCGCAGCTGATCATCATAACTCACTACTCATATCTTTGTCGCAGCCCTTTACATGGTTTCGAAAACATAGTAAACAAACAAGTACTGATGACTTCTTAAACAGCTAAGGAGGAGAAAAAAGAAGGTAATTACTGGGAAATAGCTCTTTATTTCGAAAAAGCAGTAAGATAAGCAAAGAAACTAGGAGGAAAAATCGCAACACTCTAATCACATACGATCAAGAAGATACACCAAATGAGATAGAGAAACTAATTAAGTCCGTAAATTTAGGTAGATACTTGACGCTGAATATTGCCGCCATCCACCAATTACTTATAAAAACGTCCCGAGTTCGTTCCCATTAAAGCCACATCCAATTTCCATCTGAATGAAATGACGGGCTCCGTCTAATGTTGCCGCGTCATGCATTCTATAATCCCCCCGTCGCCACTGTGTGCGGCCCTCAATCTGCACTGATTGAAACGCGACTGCTTGCCGAGCGATTCGCTTCTACACGACGAACGGTGAACGGTTATGACTGCACGTAACACAATCGTATCTCCATTCTTCACAGTTTATCTCGTCATCGCTGATTGTGATCAAACAATATGAAATATCGTAACAATACATTATGTGATGTTCACAATATGTGACATAACGGATCGACGAAATGTTGAAGAGATGTTACATTTCACAAGAAAGCATTGTTTGTTTGTAAATCAAGACTTTCTGGCGCAGAGAAATTACTCGATTGAATTTTCTCTTTTATCGTGAACTTTTACTGACAAAATTCAACACAGTTACTTTACTCCAATTCTCTCCGCTTTTACTGTACATTAACATCAAATGGCATAATTTTAAACTCGTTTACTTCGTTGGGTAGGTACGTGAAATCTGCGAGGTGGCGTTAAGTGGCGGATAATTTATTCCACATCCCTGGAAATAACGATAGACCGATCGGGACGCTGAGACACCCTCCCTTCGCCTCGCCGTATAATCCTTTGATGGATTCTACTCCGCAGACGCCTGAGAATACTGGAAAAGGGCACTCCGCTAAGGAAAAACACAAGAACATATCTTTGAAGAATTGCTTGTGTAAACTTTTCAAGAGAATGCGTGTCGAACTTATGTTACGAGAATGTAAGACGATTATTTTACGATGTTTATATCGATTTCGTAGAGTCGTGATGCCGTTAAATTGAATTGCTATATTATTATCTTTGGCTTGGCCATTGTTAACTCACATGATACATGAAACAAATTTTCTAAAAGTAATTGATATTAATTTGTCAGTCATTTCGTCGTTAATCAATGCGATACTTACATATCAAACATGAAAAATCATAACAATTTAAATAAATAATATTAAGCTTTCACAAGAAAAAGTATAAACAACAGCCAGCGAAACTATAGGTAATAAATTAACGAAAAAGGCTTTATTAATTAAAATAAACTGTAAATAACTGGCCGCACGCGCGGCAGCCGCATTTTCTGTCAATTCAATGAGAGCTACTGACCAATAGGAATGCTTCCCGCCGAGTCAACGACCGGACGGGCAGCCAATCGCGACGAGTATCGCGGCTGCTCTAGTGCTCGTCATCCGAGACAAATCGATGTTATTTTGTTTTTTTTTTTCTCAACACGACCACGGCCATCACTCTTACGAGGTCTTACAACCTTAAAAGAAATAATGTCGGCAAGATTTTTTACGATTACAAAATCTTTTTGAAGTCCGGACACGATCAAACGATTCACTTTAGAAAATATTTCCGAATAAAATAACTTTCCATTAAAATTGGGCTCCTTTTAGTTTGTTTAGTATTTAACAATGTTTGATATCTTTTTCCTCGGCATCTGATAAACTCGCATCCATCATATTTCTGGAAATTAATAACATTCTATAAATAGCGCGCGTTTTATTTTGCGACTGGTTTGTTCAAACTTAGTAAACTTCCCAGCGTACACATCCTCACTCGGAACTATCTTTATCATAATTCAACTTGACTACTAGCTTTTAATGGCTTCCTATTATATTATGGGACTTACAAAACCAGCGAAATGTGGATGTACTACAAGTATACCTCTGCCTAACCCTTCGAGGAATACAGGCGTCATGTTATGTTAAGCTTTAATTGTTAGCCAGAATCCACTAACAACCATGTTATCAAAGAGTTCCATCACCTCACAAACCACGTAATTCAGTTTTACCTGAAGCTGTTACAATAACGGTATACTGCTATTACGATTATTATACTTTATTATGTGTGCACAAAGTTAACTGTGCAAGCTATAGCATGCGAGCAGACGTTCCGCTTCAAGTTCAGTGAGCAGCTAGCGTGCAACCATGCAACCAGTATGTACCAGGGAGTAAGAAACCACAGAAGACTTGTTTACAACAATTTGTAGGCAAGACTTGGCAGACTCCGAAGTTTTAACAGTCCTTTAGAAACTATCGAGGTACTCAAACAATCGTAGTTAACTTGAAGAGGTGAACCACTCCAATAGTAGTTAATTTGCTAGACCAAGTCTATAACGGCACCGTAGATCCTCTTCCATCCAGCCTGTCAGTCATGCGGAAACCTACACTACATAAATCTGGATTCTTGTACTTATTCGAAAGGAGCCTAAACTTTCGGTTGTTAACGCTTTGCCAGTTAATTGCATAGTACAGAAATCGCAGATGACACTTCTGACATAATGCCATCGCTTCAGAATTTTATACACTATCTTACTAGCTTGCTCGATACAGTAAACCTTCTGTATTTTTTCATCATGTGCTTGTACACACGATACATCGCCCTCTATTATTAACAGCATAGCGGCACCTTACCGGAGATGATAATTGTGCATATCTCTTCTTATCATAAAACGCGACGTCCATCCTGTTCAATTAAGAGTGCTCCACTAATTATAATTACATCAATTATAGTTCTTAACCTTTAGAGTTAGTGCAGACATAGCCAGTAATTGATGATCATAGAGAATCCGTAGGAGGTATAGGGCTCGTGTGGACAAGGCCAGTATTTGATGACCATAGAGAAACCGTAGGAGATAATATAGGGCTCGTGTAGACATGGCTAGTTGTTGCTGATGGTCATAAAGAAACCGTAAGAGCTATAGGGCTCGTGAAGACATGGCCAGTATTTGATGGTCGTAAACACATGGTCAGTAGACATGGCTAGTTGTTGCTGATGGTCGTAGAGAAACCGTAGGAGCTATAGGGCTCGTGAAGACATGGCCAGTACTTGATGGTCGTAAAGAAACCGTAGGAGATATTATGACTCGTGTAGACAGAGCAGTACTTAATGGTCATAGAGAAACCGTAGGAGACACAGGACTCGTATAGACATGGTCAGTATTTGAAGTCCATAGAGACACGTTAGAAGATAATATGACAGTCTAGTTAAAGGCGATGTTCTTGGACCGTTCAAATTGTATATATGCTCTCAGGTCTCGAGTAAATTGCTTTTCGATTAATCGTAGATAGTTCAAAGCCTTGTTTAACTACAACATCTGTATATATTTACGCTCTAGAAAGAGCCTAGAGGGAATAAGAAAATCAGGAAAAATAGATGATAGCGACACAAAAATCTAACGAGACAAAACCAATTACAATTCCATTAATTTGCCAAGTACACAACCTAAGGGAGCTCCTAACGCCACAAGTACTGATACAAAGCTTATAAATAACAATGGATTAACAAAGCGAAGAACACAAGAGTCAGTAAGATTCATGTGGTGGACGGCGGCCAAACGCCAGCCGAGCGCATAATGCTCAGAGGATTAACAATTTGGTAAGCAGATAATTTGCGGCGAATATTTAATGAGACATTATATATTATGAACTATGGTGCAGATTGAAGCTGAGTAGGTGACAAAGACATTGATGTCATACTTGTTCATGATTAATGAGATGAATTTAATCTTGTTGTAGTAGGTGCGCAGAGGCGTACCTACTGCATTATGTGGGCAGGCCTTTAAAAACATAGGGAATGATTACATCAACCCACGCTGGGATACTGCGCTGCACCGTCTATTAACGAGTAATCTACCGCGAGCAATCTGCCTCGTGTAGAAATGGACGAGATCAACATTACATGCAAAAATATTGTATTGTAACGTATGTTTGTATGTGTTTATGTTGTGTATGTTCTTGTCCCATTCCTATTCTGTTTCAAGTAAATTTTCGACAATATTTCCACCCAAAAGAACCATGCTGAACGCTGAACACTAGTATGCTTATTACGCAGTTTCTGGTGCAAAGCTCAATTACAACTACATTCAGTAACGTTTAAAACTGAGAACCAAAATTTAATTCTCAAGCCACGGTTGAGAATTGTTGGTGAACGAAAAGACGGGCTTGTAAAACTAAAGCTCGCTCACTGAACTTCAAACTCAACCGCACTGTAGGACCACTTTAGGAAGCATACGTTGGCTCATGGCTGTAAAATGTTAATTATTAAAATCACAATAACAGTGAGAAAGTCAAGTTGTTGGAGTAAAAACATTGCTCGAGCATCTTTTCATTTTATTTTCTTTAAGCATAATCAGTCTACTATGTTCCCACTGCTGGGATACAATCCTCCTCTCAATCCTTTTTTTTTTTTTTTTAAAAACGTTGCCCCACACTAGGAATTTCTCCTGTATCGTGGGTGCGTTTACAAACATTGAAACTCACATACACAAACAGCCAGACCCGGAACAACTACTTGTAGGTCATACAAATATTTGTTCCGTGCGGGAATCGAACCCGCAACTCGCAGCGCAGCAGTCAATCGCTTAACCACTGCGCCAACCGTGCCGTCAAAATCTCTATGAGAGGGAGTGGGCCATAATCCACCACGTGAGCTCAGTGAGAGTTGGTGGATGGCACATGCCTTCGATTTTTTGGTTCTAAGACATGCCGGATGTTTTCCTTCACCGTTTTGAGAGCAGTAGTGATGAAATTAATTGCACAAAGTGCCTGCCTGGGTTCGAATTCACGACCTACAACTCGTAAATCAGGGGCGATACCACCGGGCCACCACTGCTCAGTTAAATTTTCTTTAAACGTTTATAATAAAGAAGCCTAGCTAGCTGTCTGTTTTGTCTTCATTCATCTTCACTACAGCAACATTACATATTACATTTCAGTATTTCCCAAAAGCTAAGAATAGTCTTCAACACCATCCACAATATTGGCTGTCATAACTCACAACAATAATACCAACACATATTGTAACCGAACACGCAGAAAGAGAAACATCGTTCCTCAGCGAACACTCGGAAAATTCGGTGTCTCAAGCATAAGTTCTCAGAGCAATCCAACCGCTGTACAAACACAGCGCCATCAAAGACAGACAGTGTGTTATGAAAACAAGCAACGGAGAATAAACACAAACAAAACACGCGAAACAATTGATGAGAATGAGACGAGGGGAGCGGGGGAGGGGCCCAGTTACGTATTCATTGCTATGTAAAGGATTTTTCGTCCGTAAAACTGTCAAGCGCGTGTGTCTCTTTTTGCGGGAATTTTTGGCCTAAATAAACATCAAAAGCGCTCAGCGTTGTCAGTGTGAAATGAAAATTATTACCGAGACCCACGGAATTGAAAGAAACAGGCCCGAATGTGGAAGGTTGATAAACAAAGATAAAATTGTATTTGCTCTTAGCCCAAAATTCATCAAACTGTCTAAAATGCCATATATAAGGCGTTCTAGAAATAAGATTCGTAAATGATATTCTATAACAATTTCTGTTTTTGTTTAAGTCATTTAATGAAAACAATCCTAACTAGGCAAAGTACCAAGTTACCCCCTGGGCCTTCGCTCCGAGTATGTTATAAAGCCTTTGACAAACCGTCAGTCTAGAAACAATAGGCTTTGAATATTGCGTATCAGTCGAATAAGCGGCTTTGAACCTGAAGAAGGCAGTTGGAAGATAATAGAGAACTGGGAACATCCTAACAAGGAACGTAGTGCGAACAGGCTTAGGGACACAGAGGGAGATTGATTGAAGCTTCAACATGAATCCCTAACAAAATGCAACGCTCTTCGGTAAATATTGAACTATCTGCTTTCTAACTTATCGTTTTATCGTCCCTGTATAAATCATCGAATCTAGTTGTTTCCCCAAAACTGCTTTATCTAATACGACAAATGTATGGTGACAACCTGTAACCTGCGCAACGCGGATACAGCGTTACTCCCGTTGGAAAATGGTTATTACCACCATTGAAATAAAACTTAGTTTGAGTGCCACAACGATATCAAACAGTGCGGTGCCAGACGGCGACGTTTATCGACAGAGGATGTAGCCGGCGAACGACGCGAAATTGCAAATTGTGTTTAACCTAACTCGATAACGATAAAACATTCTAGCGTAACTCGCGTATTCTTTTATCGAGGACCTGCTCTTCCGTTTAATTTACAGCTGTCGCCTAAATGCTAATAGCCACCATTAAGTGTTCAAGGGCTGGGCCTAGCGACTACACTAATTTAAAGGTGCCATTCCGCCATACGCTGGACATCATAACCTCACTTTACCGAGTCCATTTGGCCGGTGATACTCTTTTTAATAACGTACTTTAATTTTATGTCTCTTTATCTCAGGGATTATAGCACTTAATTGAGGTTTTTCGTCCACATGTTTATGTAAATTCATATTTGTACCAAATGTATACGAGGATTATTTTGAGGGTGATTATTATTTTTAATGATTAACATTTTCATTATAATAATATTTAACACACAATGCGTTGTCACGACCATTGAAGCCCTTTTGAAGTTTGTGAGAATGGAATCATGAAAGGTTAAAAATACTTTGGTATTTTCCTTTTTACATTATTCGATATACTTATATATATGATTGACTGATTGTGATAAATAAAGTCTATTAAAAGTACCGAAATAAATATTCAAGGAATTATGTTCACGATAATATGTTGGCACGATCTCTGTCTTTTCGGTACTAATTGTTAATTAATACCTCTTAATTGGACGCAACCCCAAACCGAGACAAACAAATGAACTCACAAAAGCAGCCATAAAAATAACAGTGCATAAATCGGAATGAACGGTGATTCCAACGGCTTAAATGGGCGGTCTAACGAAAATATTTTAACTATTAAAGTCCATTTGATTGTTTTCCCTGGCAATAATCTGGCAATTAATGATCATTCGGTTAGTTGTCTGTGCGTAATTTATTACACAATTACGTGGCTGATGTATCGACGCCATTGTACACTGAATGTTACTAAACCTGATGTTGTTTGTTAAACATTCTCACTGAACTTACACAAATGACTTGCAGGTGATAAGGAGCGGTTTGACTGCTACCGAAACGAACGAACAAACGAATAGTACAGACGACTGATAAAATAAATATGCACCAAATAACGTTGACGTCCGCAATGACTTTGAGTTCATATGTGCTACTGTTAATGTACACACTGCGCAATAAGCAAAGCAGTAAGAAGAAATAGTACAAAGTAAAGAGACGCATGCATATTCGGTGCAAACACGTAAAGCAGTTCAAAGGCTGGAGCGTCCCAAGCGTGGCGAATCTCCACGAAACGCTATAAATTTTTACTAAAACAAACAAACGCGAGTGAGCAAACAAACATAACCACGCATGCGCCGCGTCTAGTAACCGCGTAGCTTATGAAGCTCGCTATATATATAATATAATATGTATCAACGCATTTATAATTATACAAACAGCTCGAAACGATGCAGCCATCGACCGCGCCGAATCAATGTTTAACTTTTATGTGATGAAAAAATTAAGTAATGAATTTCGCACTGACTATTTTACATCTCTCGAGTGTCTGTCAAACAGAACATATTTTACTTCAAATCGAAAAGAATACGATATCCTCTGTAGTAACTAGTGTGAAATTACCTTTAACGAACCAAAGACAAGAGGACGAGTAAGAATCTCTCTAGGAACTGTTTGGGACCCTTCACTAATATAATAATGAAGCGATCCTCTCGGTCCATTTTCAGCCAGCCCCTCGCCACTCCATTTACTGCGCTATAGACACTTACTTATAAATCTATTGCTCCCAATTTAGATAATCCGCGCCAGATTCCGTCCCCGTGAATCTAATTTTAAACTTCATTGTCGTTCCATATACTCCTATGATTACGACACTGGCCTGTGACCCATTGTTTGAATTTCAAATGAGTGACATTGAACGTGAAACGAGGCCCAAAACTACCAAGATTTCCGACAAGATAACGAACTTGGTGCATGATCGCTATTCAAACGCTCCACCGTTATTTTCTTGTGTTTGGAGTATTTTTAACTGAAAATTGGGTATTCTGTAGACCTCTTGAATGCTTAAAGTTCGTAAAGAAGCTTTTTAAGAAGACTTTCTTTCAGAACGTCCTAACAACTACGACATGCAGATGAAAGTTTAAGTCCTCCACAAACTTTGTACCTTACATGAAAGTTTTAACTAGTCGCTGAAATATAAACATTGGGATGGCAACTTTTTGATAAAATTGAAGAGATTCTCTTCGGAAAGTATAAAGCTGTCAGTGAAGGGACCGAGGATATAGTGAATAAAAAAAAAATTATTCGTAAATAATTTCTATTTGTGAGAGCACCCCACGCCTCATAACTTTAAGTCGATAAATCACAATATTAGACAGCTACTCCTCGGGGGTTGGAAGGAGCCAAAAAATAAAATCGTCTTTCATCAATTACTGGGAGCAAAAGCTTTCTACTCGCCTTATTTATATTCAAAATCCCAATATCGATGGCATTACTTGTCTTGACAAATTATTGAAACAAAACAAAATTGGATTTCATGAGTTTCCGTTTCGATGTCCGATATTTTTACGTTGGAGGTAATTCTTTAGTAGCCGATAAGTCTACTTGATGTTGAGTGTCATTAACAGTGTTAAGTAGACAAAAGAGAGAGTGATTTGTAAATATGCAAATAATTGAAAATTCATTAAACGCATGGCTGATCGATTGCCAAGATCATCTCATATGCAACGATGACAGTTTGCGATTTCTCGCCATCGACGACGGGTGCATCGATTTCATTCGATAGCCTTTTAGCTAGATAACTGGATGATGCAGCATTATGAAAATTGGTTCTGATATTTTCCATCACGGGGCTTGTTGCCTCGATCGTCACCGTAGACTTGTAATATATGACGGCGTCACGACTTTGAATTTTAGATAAATATAGGGTTATTTTAAATTATTTATCGGTATCAATAATTAAAGACGATACCTACAATAAAAAAAACAAGTTTGATGTATTTTTAGGGGTCTTTTAACTTAAAGTATGTGTTCAGAAAAACAGTTTTTTTGTTAATGTTTTATCTTGTTATATATTATATTATATATTTTATCTTGTTAGATATCCTTGTCTTTTATTTAGAGACCTTTCACGTCTGCGGAGTTTAGCTAGCCAATTTAAAATAAGCCTGTGTAATGTATTGCTCGCAGACTGTTCTACTAAGCTAATCCCACGGAGTATTGATATAGACAAACAAATCATAGATATTAATGATATTATAAAACCAAGAATTGGACACTTTGTCATTTTTGTGTCTAAATTATGACTGATCGAATTAATAATTTCGTTTTCCTCAAAAACTAGGGTTGTAAATCTTGTGGATCACGCGACCAAAACAAAAGATTGCAAATAAATAACAAGTAATTGTGCAAAATCTTTTCTTCTAATCCACCACTAAACAGATCGTAAACGTCAACTGAAAAAAAAACCATAACTCCTTCATGAAGCTACTCTAAAACCGGAGAAAGAAATAGTTTTCATTCAACAAGATAGCTCTATTACACGAGATAATGAGCCTTTACCAGACACAGATTTTCATTAACACGTAGCATATAAATATTATGACGAGCCACCTAACAATGGACCTTTCACACCACAGATTTATAAACTAAAGGGAGATATGCCAAGGGGGCGTGGCGCGTGCGAACAATGTATGCACAAAACAGAAACAAACGCGGGCGCCGTTGATTTGTCAATAAGATTTGTCAATGTAGTTGTGTGTCTCAACGTTGCGATCTGCGTTACGCGATTGGCTCGCGTTGAGTGTGGTGACTGTTATAGTGTGAGTGAGCGCGTGTTCGTATTGTAGTGCATATGTAGTTGAAGGCGACAGCCGGACTCGAACAGTTGGGCAGCCACACCATATCTCCCTTTAGTTTATAAATCTGTGTTTCACACTATCTTTCTAATTAACTTAGTTTATTTTTATTCTACGAAGAACGGACTGGCATGCAGTGTTGTAATGGAATTCTTTAGTAGTCAACCGCTGGACAATACTATTACTTTTGTCGCTATATTTTTGAGTTGCATAAAGTACTAAACGGTACTAAAAACTGCAAGATGATTCTAGTCTGCTTTAACCAACGAGACAACTTTTTTTTTGTCGGTTTAATTTTTATTAGTTAGGTACTAACTTCTGCCCGCGATTTCGTCCGCGTGAAATGTCTTGTTTCCCCGACACACCCTGTCGCATCGCATCACCTGCCCGCGCTGTCACTTCGTTTTCGCATAGAGTTCTTTCTGAATTTTTTTCTTTTTGCTCGGTTCCTAAGGGTCATAGCGTGATGTTAAAAGCCTATGGCCTTCTTTAAGAGATGGGCTATCGAATGCAAAAATAATTGTTCAAATCCGACCGGTAGTTCTAAAGATAAGCGCGTTCAAACAAGCAAACTCTTCATCTTTATTACTAGTATATAGATAGATATAGATCTAACTCAAAACTAGTTGTTTTTGAGATGGCTTAACTAAACGCGATGACACGTGCCGGTAGAAGAATGGTTAGTTTCTAACATAAACATTATAGCAAAACCTATAATTAGTTGTAGACAACGCGCCATAACTTAATCATCGATATATAAAGAAACAAACGCCCACTCCGGGACTATTTTTATTTTCCTGTTCTTATATATACCTTCACAATCTTCTTAGAAGCAAGAACGTTAAACACCTCGATATTTTCCTTAGTAACTCTATACACGTGTACTAGTCAATCATCATTATCTGCCTAGCCTGTCTCCTTAAAATTTTTGGCGTCGGCTACCAGTCTAACAGGATGCAGCTTAATACTAGTATTTTACGTGGAGCGACTGCCTATCTGACCTCCACAATCCAGTTACTGGGTAAGACGATACACCTTGGTAAGATGTGTAATAGTCGATACGATACTAATTAAGGTGAAATTTTCATAATTTTGCCAATGTTCTCTGTTACCCAATGTCGAGCTATCCGATATTCTTCCTTCGGCGTGTTTGATCAAAGATTAAAGCTTAAACTTGGGTACTACATAACTCCTGAACTAGGTACCGCCGTGTACGTAGTTGTCGACCTTGAAGTGAACTCACTCGGTGAATCACTGCCATAAGATATTATAGTAACAGAAGGATTACTTGAAAATTCTCGATATCAAATCCATGCATCCTCATAACTTTCAAATTAAACATGAATAGTATAAATTCGGGAATGTTTTCTCATTGCTTGTCTTATTACTTTTAGTACTCGTATATTCGTGTGTGTGTTTATATTTACCTATATACAATTAGGTATGTATAACTTTATTATATTTACAATCTTTAATAGGTATATATCTTTACATTTAAATAAATATTCATCCCTCAATTTTCGCTATTGCACCTACCACTGTTTGTCTCTGCGTCACCCAAAGGTTGACTGGTAGAAAATGCCTCTGGCATTAAGTCCGCCTCTGGACATTTGTGTGCTTCAATCATTATCTTGTCCGCAGCAAAGTTTTCTAGCTTTGGCAGTTCATAGAAACTGTTAGCAATATGTCAGTTTACCTCTGTATCTGTTTGCTATGCTAATGCTTTTCACTCTAGAGTGAATTAGGGTTTGTGTTTAACAAATTTGTGAGATGTGAGGGGTGAAATTTATTTTGAACAATTCCATGCGTGTTCCGGTGCCATAAGGTATATTTCCAATTGTTAATAGCAACTGCTATAAGGACTGCATTAGTGAGATCTCAATGCCGTCGCCCACATTATCACTTCATTTGCTTTTAGATCGGTGATTGTTTTGACCTTCTGTTTCTTCCATTCTATGTCTGCCTAGAATATATGTAATTATTCAGCGATGTACGAATGTTCGCGAGCGTGTCTAGTTCCCATAACGTTTTGCATCAGCCGTAACATTGCATCGTGGGCTATCATACAATTCTTTGACACGCATCTCTCTGGAAACTTGTATCGCTTCACGATTTATGCATTAGTAAGATTCTTGTTTGGCTACGTCACTTTAGTTTAAGTAGGCGCGAATCTTTAGCATCGTGTATCAATGTTCCCTATTCTTCTTCGTATAGTGGAAGAAAAACATCGTGAGGAAACCGGCATGTCCTAGACCCAAAAATTCGAAGACATGTGACATTTACCAACCCGCACTTTGCCCGCGTTGTAGATTATAAAGCCCATTCCTTGTGTCCCAGCAGTGGGAACTTTATAGGCTTATTATGCTATGCTAGTGGAAGACAGTGGATATAGAAATATCTATAAAATTCATTCATTTGTTGGACAACTTTACATTTACGCGATATTGTAACCTATTGCAACCGATCATTTGTTGCGCTCACTGTTTGACGTCAAACGCTTATAAAGCGAAATATAGATTTCAAAGATTCATTCGGAAGGATACTTTTTATCCTGGAAAAGGACACCCCAGGGGCAGTTAAATACGATAGCAAAATTGTTTCCTCTAAAGGCGACTATCGACAACACGATTAAAACAAATTAATCATAACAGCAAAAATTTTTATATTTCCTCTAACTACTACTAACTGTCGAAAACACGATTAACAAAATGAATCATAACATCAAACATTTTAACACATTTTTTTAACAGGAAATCGCGCTCTATTGACCAACATCTATATAACAGATATTGATACCAGTTCTATTTTTATAATATCAGTACATATTTTTTGTTACCAAATACTACTGTAATGTTGCAGAACATCTTATTAAGATTACAACAGTATGATTCATTATTGCTCACAGCTAAATCGTGATGGATATTGTAACGTAATGTAGTGTTATCGGTTTCCTACGTAATTGCACGTTATATGATCACGAATTACACTGGTTTAGCTTGCTTTAAGAACTTCTCTTATTACGGAAATGTTCGGATGTCTGTTATAATCTTTCATTGAAACAAAACACTATCAAAAATATGATAAAGTTAGTTTAGTTATACCAAAAAGTTTTTATAAGGAAAGTTTTCATAACTCATGTAGCGGATGTTGGAGAAAAAACAGCCAGGCTGAAGTAGGAGTGGGCTGGACACGTCTCGCGAATGCACCCCGAGAGATGGGCAAAGATCGTCACTCACTGGACGCCTGAGGGAGGACATCGCCGCCGAGGTAGACCACGGCGAAGGTGGTGTGACGATCTGGTAAAGTTCGCAAGGCCAACATGGCCAGAGATCGCACAAGACAGGGAGGTTTGGAAGGAAAAAGGGGAGGCAATTGCCCAGCAGTGGGACACAATGTAGGCTAACAAAAAAAAAAGGTTTTCTGTGCCAGGGTTAAGTTTTCATTATCCTCATCATAATCAGCCTATAATGTACCCACTGCTGGGACACAGGCCTTCTCTCGGTGAGAGGGAGTGGGCCGTAATCCACCACGCGGACCTAGTGCGGGTTTGTAGATGTCACATGTCTTTGAATTTTTGGTTCTAGGACATGCCGGTTTCCTCACGATATTTTCCTTCACCGTTTTGAGAGCAGTGGTGACGGAATAATTTACACAAAGTAAAGGGCCTGATGGGGTTCGAACCTATGACGTACAACTTGTAAGTCGCGGCCGTTACCACTGGGCCACCACTGCTCTCTTTAAAGAAGAAGGCCAAGTTTTACTTAGTTCCAAAAGAGATAATATTTTTTGTTTTAAATCTCATGTAACGCAAACTTAGGTACTATAATTAACAAAAGAAACGTTGGCAAATAATAAATGCCGAGTGATGAGAAAATCGTTAGTGTGTGAAACTTTATTGTTTGTGTACCAATCGATTCAAATTCAAACATCAATCAAATTGTTATTCGACTAAAAATCAATCGTGTGTCTGAACCCTACTTAAATTAACATTTAGTGATTTGCTGCTTTTTTCCAATTCTTTGCGGACCATTAACAGCGATCAAGTATTTACCATTCCCCTAAATAGGGGTGCCACAGTATTTTGTTTGTAATTTTTACTTCAGCAGTCCCCCAAATTCGTTGTGCGTTTTATCACTTTATCTATTCAATCAGCCGAGCCAATGTCCACCGTCTGGTGCAAAGTTCCCTCTATTCGGGGGATCGTTAAAACTGAACGGAACTTGCCAGGTGTTCCGCTTATTGCCTCGTGCAATAACCAGTATCAACCCTGGCACTGAACTGTTTAATTTACATAAAATACCAACAGCCAATGTTACACCTTTAGGAGGTCGTGTTTGCGCTAGAATACTTGGAAGCACTAATTGTAGTATACAATTACAAACAATATGTGAATTCAGACCAAATTGGTATTAACTTTAGCTAATAACTACGCGGAGTATTAATCCATGTCATTAGCACCATTTGCGAAGGAGAAAGATGAAAAAATGCTGTAGGAATTAGACGCTCAAAATCAAATTAAGTAGGGTTCACAAAATAGGTACTTCCACTTTGTGCACGATTAAGTAAAGTGCCAATAAACATTTTACATTTTGCTCGCAGTTGGTAATTTGATATTCTAATGGTTAGCCTACACAATACTAATAAATTATTAGCCTTATTTATGACCACGCGTTATCTTGTGTGTTCAGCACTTTATGTGGTTTGTGACTGTGACGTCACCGCTGTTACTGATAACTGAGCTAATTTTTGTTCTAACTTTTATCAAATTCACTGAACTGAGCTAAATCCTTACTAAAAAATTATCTCGGAAATTATCTTTAGTCCGAACAATTCCGTTCTGTATAACGTCTTCGGACCGGACTTGTTTGCAACTCGATTACAGTAAAGTAACTTACAAAGATTATAATCTTTTTCTAAAAATAATACACTAGACATCCCCACATTGTATATGCGAAGGTGAGCAGAACCCACATAAGTTACCAAACAAGTAACATTTAATATTTCCACGTCGGGGGGAGGGCATCGTTACAGGGGTTTGCGACGGGCAGGTGACTCCGCATATGCCTCCCCTGAATGCCAACGACCCCGCTTTTACATAAACATAGCCGCTTTATTGATAGCTACGGCAACAGCTGATCGTTTAAAATATTAAAATTATGGCCACCCTTAATAGATGCTTTTTACTGCCCAGTTAAGTTTTGTCGTGAAAGTTTAATCTCTCCTTAAAGCGAAACGATGTACAATTTAATATTATTCAAATAAAATTATGACTCAACGTAACAGCTTCTGCATTAAACTAAAAAGGCTGGCCAGGCACAAAAACTACATGCTCTTGGGGAATTAAAAAGCCTGCACTTGTTGCTGTATGCAGGTAAAAAGAAAGAACAAATTTCTAGAACACTCATTGTGAAAATAATCTGTATTTTCATTAAAATTCTTAGCGAGTTTAATATAAAAAATATGAGGAATGAAAAAGGGTATAAAAAGTTGGCACATTGGATAGGAGCCGGATGCCGGCGGTCATTAATTAATAACTCAGTTAAGCCCCTGTACTAAAGCTTAACACATCAACCCGGGGGTTGCATAACTTCCGGTCAAATCCCGCGCTTCCACCCGCAAGCACTTCCGGTCAACGAAACTCTGGCCGGGAGTTTACAAATAACGTGAGGGAACGAATAATAATACATAGACTATTTTGTCGATATACATAAGATGGTACTTATGTAGATACTGGGAGTTCGGGGCTTGAATTAAATAAGGTAAGTACTTATGCTATGAAGAGCTTGGTATATGAGGGAATGTGCCCCGAGGGTTCTTAAATTAGGCCTGACAAAATCAAGGGGAGAAATTCGCCAAGCGCTGAATACGTATGTACTCTCAAGGCCTGTTGAATTAACCTTAACACGGAGATAAGGAATTCACTTATAGTACTTTCTCGTGGCTGTACTTCTCTTTAGCTTCTACTATAATAAGACGAGAGTTTGGATATTACGTTAACTTGGGACATAATGTGGTTCTAATGTGACTTGGTTCGCTAATAAGTTATATTTAAGATTAGATAAGTATTACGGTAGGCATTTACAAGGCAGATGTGAGTGGGAACGCCGGAGAGGACGCCCTAAAAGGACATTATAGTGACCTTATTGATGACGTTCATCAGAAAGGTCAGGTGCCTGGTACTCGCAATCGGCCTGCGTGTATGACCAGCGGGGTAATTGCGTAACACACTATCAGTAACACAAGGGTTTCATTTTGACAGTTCAACAACATTCATTGCGTTATTTAATTTGTTGAGCAGAAACATTTTTCGAACATATGAAGCAATGGATTAGCAATATCCTTCAAAATGATTCAGATTGAGATTGATAGTTTGTTACCTACGCAATTAGGGTGCAGACGTATGAGCGTAAATGAAGCAAACGTAGTGTGTAATTATCGTAGTAGATGCCGTTCTGTAGTTTCTGCCTACCATCATGGACAGAAGGTGAGTTCATGTATGTATGTAAAAGTATTGATTTTTTTAGGTTAACGTACTTTGTCCCACGGTTAAGCAAAGGCCTCCCCCAAATCCTACCTGACATCCTTTTCTAAAGCCACTTTGATCCAACCCTTGTGGTACACGTCTAGGTCATCTCACCTCTTTAGTCAGTTACAAAACTTTATTTAATTTTCGAATGAGAAAATCAACATGTGGGCGAGAGTAATTTTCTGAAGCATCTGAATTACACACAGAATATAACTACACGAGATAAAGGCCTCAGTACAATATTCAGTTAGCGTCCCCTAACGATGCGTAACATAAGTCCTTCCACCACTAACTTGCCGTTTGAACTAGTACGTTTAACAAATTATATGCGCCATTAAACTGTCTTCAAGAATAAATTTGACTGTCTCTCTCTGAGGCTATTCAGACTCGGGAAGAGGAAAAAATACAAAAGGTTTAGGTTCAGTGACATTGAACTATAAAAAAACCGATAATGAAACTCCGTGATGCTGCAAGAGTACTTTCTAGGGTTCCGTAGCTGGGGTGCCATCGGGATATTGCTGAGCCTACGCGGTCAGTCTGCCTGACTCACATTGAGCATAATTTGTATTTGGATAATTAAAAATACTTGCACGACTGTGACGTAGTTGTCTCTACCTATGTCACTTTCAAACAAAATGCCAATTTCGGGAAACATAGGCTTAAGGCTAAAGTTAAGTTTAGAAGCCCACGTTCGACTTTAAACTGTTTCACTGTTGTACAAGGTACAATTTAAATCATTAAATAATTTGTGTACTAAATAAATTAATTATTACTACCATCTGCCTAGCCTTTTCCCAACCACATTGGGCTATATCTGTGGTCATCATAGCTAGCCAGTTCAACTTTTTATAGAATACATACGGTAGACGTATGGTTGCTATGATGGCAAAAATAATAAAAATTAAGACTCCAAACCCAAAGGAAACAAAAACCTCAACATAAATTAATTTCTTACAAAAATACATTAGCAGAAGTTCTCTTTATCTTGAAACCGATAGTACTTATTTTGTTGGTACCTACGGGACCTTTAGTGTGCGAGTCCGACTCAAACTTGGCCAGTTTTTTCAACTAGGCGTCATTACCATCGTACACCGACCTACTACGTGAATAATTTCAGAGACTTATTTCAAAGGATATTTGAATGTCTCGACGGCCATTAGTTCTTGGACTGAGATAGTTTATTCAGTTTCAGATTACTTCTGCTGTAATGGAGCATTCGCCATAATGAATTAGATATCTTTTATCAGAGCTCTGGCTTTCAACGAGGGGCAATGGACTGCTCAACCTTTGAAATTCATAACTTTATAGAAATATAATAGAAAATATATATTGTCTAGGTAATACAGTAAGCAGGATCATAGTTTAACAGCAAGTTGAGACGACATGAGTAGCTTAAAGTATTACCTATAGCAAGGTTACATAAATATTATTTTCCAGTGAGCCCCAAACTAGACAGTTAGTCTGTATCTTCGGGCTTGGGGTACGAATTCCAGTGTGTGACTGGAGAGATGATCTCAGGTATGGCGTGTGTAGTGTGTGAGTATGTGCATGTTTGTCCCCATTGTGCCTCGTTTGGTTCGGTGTCATTACGAAAAAGTTTTGTATAAAAAGAAGAGTGACTATGAATAAACTTTTAAATATTTAGCTGGTCGTAGTTCCATAGCGTTCCAACTGTTGCAAGCTTTAACGTCTTAACGTTGAATTTCCGGTACAGCTACAAAATATAAAAACGTAACAAACAGTCCCAAGAAAAAGTAATAAATGCACACCAAAACAGCGTATGTAGAAAAACATTTAGATACGAATAAATTGTGAGACAAGACAGCCCACCCGTATTTCACCGGCTTATCTTCAGTCACCCGAAATGTGGTTCCCTGTTAACCTTAGATAGGAGGACGTACAAGGTGCGGCTTGCCGAAGTAAAAACAAAAGGTATTTAAGCTAATTTCTGTGTAAGCTCTTTAAACCAATAATTTCTCGGCGCTCGACTCCAAGTTGACCGTGGTCATGACAAAAGTTGCGAGTCTGCGAGCGCCTGCGGTGAACCACGGCCCTCAGTCGGCTTGGATTACGGACGGTTCAAACGACTAAATGAATACAGACGAGTAACTCACGTTTTATTGTGCAAACAACGAATTACAGGCTTTGGAATATTTGTGTTGACTTTAACATAGTTCATCTTCCCAATAAAAAGAAGAAGCGACCACATTTTCATACACATGTTTTATATTTCTGGTAAAAATTACGGGCGCAGCCTGAATGCATTTTCGCTCTGCTTACTTCGCAAGGGAAATAAGTATAACGACGATTTAGTAGCGCAATATCTGGTTATTTTATGAGGAGATAAAATAAGCGTTGTTTATTTTTCTTTGTTTTATCAGATAAATAGCTCGTAAAATCTAAACAAAACAACTGTTGGTCTATGAAAACTAAGGTGAAGTGAGCTGTCATTCCATCTGCCGGTCTATTCTGGAGGTCTTTTCTCTAAGCACAAAGTCCGTAGTTTTGGCCGAAGTTACGGTCGCTATTACTCCGTATCACTTACATAAGATCTGTTTGAAGCCCGAACTAAGAATGAATGACAACTCCATTTGACAATTTTCCTTACTCCCAATGTGTTCATTTCCGTCCGAAAAAGTTAATTAATAGGGAGTAGGTAAGGTTTATTCGAAAGTATCAAACTACTTTTGGACGGAACCGTATCTTCGTTGACGGACTAAAAGAGAAGAACCCCTGTAATCATCTCACCATGAAAACGTAGATGAATTGAGCTGTCATTATAGTGTCAAGAGCAGTGGTGGCCAAATAGAGCAGTGGTGGCCAAGTAGAGTAGTGGTGGCCAAGTAGAGCAGTGGTGGCCAAGTAGAGCAGTGGTGGCCAAGTAGAGCAGTGGTGGCCAAGTAGAGCAGTGGTGGCCAAGTAGAGCAGTGGTAGCCAAGTAGAGCAGTGGTGGCCAAATGGTATCGGCCGCTACTTACGAGTTGTAGGTCGAAGGACCAAACCCAGACAGGCGCTTCACTTTGTGTAAATTATTTCATCACCACTGCTCTCAAAACGGCGAAGGAAAACATCGTGAGGAAACCGACATGTCCTAGACCCAAAAATTCGAAGACATGTGACATCTGCCAACCCGCTGGGCCCCCGTAATAGATTATGGCCCACTCCCTCTCACAGAAAGGAGGCCTGTGTCCCAGCAGTGGAAACATTATTGGCTGATTATGTATCTTATGTGTAGTGTCAATCCTTAGCATCAGGTGAAATGACAGTTAAGCTCACTTCACCTAAGTTTTCACGGTGATATCTTTACAGAACAGATCGGCAGTACTTAGTTAAATAGATCGTGCAACTAAGGTCAAAATTAACGAATCGATAAATTCATCTATTCCAAGTATTTCCAAGGTAGATATCGATTGCAAGAATACAATTATTTAATAAGCTAGTGCATATCTAAGGTACTTTAAATTATGCGACCTTTAAAGGCGAACGGCATGCGCTCGGCAACAATAAACACTTTGAATTTTCACCGTAAGCTAATAAACAACCGGTTCAGAGCAAGGTCCCATTCAGCTGGTGGTTCGCCCTAGGGCTGAACGTATTCATAACAATTACTCTAAGCCTTATCTTCTGTCTTGACAGTTTGACAGTGCCATTTAACAGTGACTTCTTCGGCCTCCGGAACTCTACATTACACAATAATTTAGTGTTTTTGGGTCTCAACATTTTTTTGCACAAAAACTTCTTGGTATTTTAAATCATAGTCCATGTAACATAAAATGTAGACATGATACCTATGTCATATTTTAATTTGCCCGTTGGCAAACTATGTTTCATAAAAATATAACTTTGTATAAATATGTCAGCATGTTACGAATTTATTTAATTTTACAACATTCAACATTCGAAACGTGGACACGGCCAGTGCTGTATCAAAAACATCGCGTTCAAAATTCCAAACAATTCAATTCGCCACTCGCATTCATAGTTAGGACTACAACCCCGAAAAAACCTAATCAAATATGGACGAGACCCCGCACCAGGTGACTACTGGCAGGTGGAGAACAATAGCTTTTCGTCCCTTTCACACCCACGCGTTACCTATCACCGTCCCATTCTCACGTTGACATTAATATTTTTTTCGTATTAGGTTTTTTCAAGGGGGGTAGATACGCATCAGTTTGATATACAGTGGTGTTGTGACTTTTCATCCGTTCGCGTCATGCATTTCAAAAAAATTGGCTTTTGAGTTAGTCGTCGCTATTGTCGTTTTGCCTCGCTCCAGTTTCGCGTCACAGTTTCCGTGTCCATAGAGCATTCGTAGCAACTACTACGAAGACTTAGTAAAAAAGTTTTTATGTTAATTAAATTCGGCTTTTAGTGGTTTTCTTCAATCGCTTCGATGGTAAAAAGATACTGGATTAACAATAGCTAGATTGCGTTATCGGTTTCCAGAAAACAATGGAAAATGAACACATACTGTACATAGTATAAAGGCAATATGCTAAAGAGTATTATTTCAATGTAATACTTATCGGGGTGGAGATAAATGTGAGCGATAAGCTATCAGTGGATCAATAAACCGTAATGTAACTTTTGTAACCGCTTCGAAACAATACGTGGGCATCTAAACGCAAATAATAACTTTTGGTGTCGAAACCGGGCATGAGTTGTGTAACTTAGAATAGGATGGGAGAGATAGGCACACTGTAAATTAACGAAATAATACATTACTTAGAGGCCAGCAGGAGGTATTATTCTTACTAGATTTTTTGGTTAAGGGGAATGCGCTATGGCAACCCGCGAAATTCAAATGTACTTATGTTTTTTGCAATACCCTGACGCTTTCGCCTTAAGTTGTATTATGGTATGACTGATGCGAGGAACGTTAATGGCTGCATTTCAGCAAAACTTTGCAACAAGAGTTTGTCGTGATCTATCATTGTCAGGTACATGTTGAACGTCTCAGTTGAACTGAAGTTCACCTGATTCATTACTACAGTCATCAGTCAATTGCTTATCAGACATAACATAGCTTCGATCCCATACTGAACCATCCCTGCTAATGATTGGAAGAATTCCTTTTATTGAGAAAGTAATTTCCTTTTTGATCTCCAATTTTACGAAGATCACTAATGAATTATAAGATAATTTAATCAAAATGTTCTAACGACTTTTTCAATTAATTGAGTCTTCGGGCCACAAGGAAAATGTCCGAGGCTGTGTAGCGATTATCTCTTATGGCCAGCCCTCGACAAGCCCTGCTTTCTACGTCATTAACCTTTTATTAAGTTATCTGCTTAGTCTCCTACGTTATTTTAATGGGAACAGTTTAAGCACATGCTTAGTCTGGCAAATTTACTAGTGTTTTAAGACAGCTCTTGCTAAAACTGAAATTTCAAAAAAATACTAAGATGAGAACGTAAAAAAAACTATTTTGTTCATCTGTAGTGCTCTTCTGTAAAAATCTCACAGTGAAGTGAGTTTGATGTGAACAGCAGTGCGATTCTGTAATAATCTCACCTTGAAAACTTAGGTGAAGTGAGCGTGGAGTGAGCAGTCGTTCCAACTAATGCTAGGGATTGACACTATTGACAGTTCACTTCAAACTCACTTCACTTAAGGTTTAACGGTGAGTTTTTACTGATTCCAAAAGCTTTAAATCTCAATCTCAATATCTACATCTTAGTTATATCTGACCACAGTTTAACAAGATTATTTAAACTGATATTAAAAAAAATAATTCTTGTTATTTATTTGTCATAAAAATTGTGTTACGGTAGTAAATTATTGACTTTTGATGGTCATCAATTCATCAACTAGTTTGTAACACCCCATGAGATACATTAAAGTGCCATTGACAAATTCCGCAGGACATAAACATTAAAAAATCAAAATTCTCGAATCGAACACGGACATTTTTAATTCTTTATTTATTCCTTTGAAATCAAATTTAAAGACGTCGTTAAAAGTATAAATATCGAAGCAGTAAATTTCCCCTAAACTAAAAAATAATCTAAACAGTTTCTTTACGACACGTTTCACACTAAATAATTCTGTCACGAAATGATATTTTTTCTATGTCGACCAACAAAGTGTCATAAATGCGGACACGTCACTTTCATATTATATGAGCGCGTATGAAATACTGTTAGAGGAGCTAATGGTGCGTTTGCGTGTGGCCGCGCCTTTACAGCGCACTAGCCTGCTCGCTGCTGTGTGACCGCGCCTTAGTATTACCATAACGCTGATAGTTATTTCATAGTAGAACTAATTATTTTTTTAATTAGAACGCGATTTTAGGATTTTTTATTATAATTAATTAACTTGATTAAGGAGACCTTCATGAATCATTAATTTCATGAATATGTAGGTTTATGGTGTGTTGGTAAGTTGATTTATGATTATTATGCATAGTTTTTACATTCGTATATTAATATACCTACATAATTTAAACCATAAAGTAAAATTAAGCATGCCATTTAATACTCAGCAGAAGCGTGACTTGTACAGACGCCAGCAGGTCAAGCTACCCGAAACTGTAAAATTTTCCCAATCAACCTTGAACTTTAATGCTTTAGCGATAAAGTTGAAAATCTATTAAAGACATTTGACAGATTGAAGTAGCTTGATGTGCTGGCATCTGTACAAAGTCATGTGAAATACCGTTGGCACATAAATCATGTCAAAGTTAGGCGCTAGACAAAACGTCTCACGCGCAGCTACATAGAAATTATATTTTTTGTTGTAACAACATTGTTTTACAAATAGCGCTAATAACACTTCAAATAACTTAAGGTCGAAACAGATTGAAATCTAAATTGAATAACGTTGTGTCTTTTTCTCACTATTGTGTCAATTCATTCATTGGACCGTGGCGATTTACTGCCGAGTACTGCGACATACGGCCGTGTGGATTGAAAAACTAATCATCGAAGCGAAGGGAAACTGACAATCTTCATGATTATTTTACAGTCATTTTTATTGTTATCAACAAACAATGGGATTTCAACTCACGCGATACAACTTTGTGTCCGTTTTATCACCAGTTTATCTTAACTTTATGGTTCAGGGATCTTTACCCTCACTACCTCACTGAAACCTTTGAGTCTCAAAACGGCGAAGGAAAACATCGTGAGGAAAATTTTCTAGAACCATACATTCGAAGACATGTGACATCTACCAACCCGCACTGGAGCCGCGTTGTGGATCATGGCCCACTCCCTCTCACAGAGTGGAGGCCTGTGTCGCAGCAGTGGGAACATTATAGGCTGATTATTTCATTAATTGAATGAGTATTATATTAAAATAGTGAAACATTTAAAAGTGCAAGCTTATTTAAATTATAAAGCAATCAATTTAAAAACGACATCTTAGTTCTAGTAATGTCATATATAAACCTTAGAGCCCTGTGTTCAATTCTTATCTGAGCTCTCTAGAGTTCTAGCATTTCAAAAGGTATTAACGTTATTTTCAATATATTAAGCAACACTAAATCCCAAGAAAGGACCTCACATAAGCTTTTACAGCTCTCAAGCTGGCTTCTATATGTGATTTAATAACGTATCTATAATGTCATCTGAAAGCTACGAGCCCTGTGACCAATGCTTATCTTAGCTCGAGAGGTCTAGCCTTTCAAAACACTTCCAGTTATTTACAAAATAAATTAAATAAAACAACGAGCAAAGCAAGAGAAAAGAGCTTACGCGATTACAGTTCTCGAGCTAGCTCCTAGCTTAGTCTTAGTCTAAGCTGCAAGCGAAGATATTAATATGTTAACCCGCCATCTTGTTCAGCAACATGCTTGCCGAACAGCGCGGTAATATTTCACGGGGTAGTCGAGATTCCCAGAGCATTGTTACAAGTACAATGTTGTTTTCTTGTGCAATATTGCTGAATTTGCAACGATTGCGAAACATTCAAGCAGACACGTCCGTCTCAGTATGTTTGTAGTTATGCATTGTCATATGCCGTGGAATCCGTAAACGGCACACGGCACATAATGGCTGTTCTTTTGAACGAGTTTCTAGTGAAAGAATGTGATTATTTGAATGTAATTGCGTCGAGTGTGTTTTGTTTTTCGGCTGAGATAACAAAGGCTATTTAGTGCGGATTTCACCAATGAAACAACGTGATCAGCACAACTAAACCGCGTTCAAGAGCTGTCAGTGTCAATTTTTCATAACAATTTTGACACTGACCGCTCTTGAACACAGTTTAGATGAGCTGAATGTGTTCAGTTTCATTGATTAAATTCGCCCTTAAACACTTTTAAAAATGAGACACTAAAATATAATGATCATTGCGAATGCAAATGTCATTCTTATTTATTGTGTCACCCTTTATAAAATTTACATATTTATGTTCTGTAATTTATACGGTGTACATAATAAAGACTATGCTATTCTATTCTATTGAATGATTTAAAAAGTAATATTATATCAATTATGTAAAGTCATTCAAGAAAGTGAGCTTAGTCAGTAAATTCTTGGCAAGTCTACAAGCATCAAGCATCACTAATCAATGTAACGTTACACACTTACACCTGCATGTACATCAAACTATAGCTAGTCCTTCCTTGCAAACTAGACAGTTTAACCTGTTGATGAGTCAGAATATCTAATACACGCGTTGGCATCAATTTCAATACACAATATTAACCAGGCTATAAATTACACCTCGCCTGGTACTAAGCTTAGGCTAAAGACAATTATATAGTACAAATGATCCCTGTTTACATACCAATAGTTAGCAAACTGCCTCTTTGTTCCTGTGGTCGCAAGCACTACTGGTAAGCATGAGGTCCTGAGTTCGATTTCCATAGTGTTATTTCCATAGTGTTATTTCCATAGTGTTATTTCCATAGTGTTATTTCCATAGTGTTATTTCCATAGTGTTATTTCCATAGTGGTATTTCCATAGTGTTATTTCCATAGTGTTATTTCCATAGTGTTATTTACATAGTGTTATTTCCATAGTGTTATTGGGTTTTTTCATCTTGAATTTCTCAGTAGCAGCTTGGAATCGGGATTTGTGCCTGCTTGAGTGCAATAAGCTGGCTCATTGTACATGGGACTTAAACATAACTGGCGAAATGTGGGACTATACAACTTGTCCCGGAATTAACGCACACCACCAGACACCCCAATTAGAATGTTATGTTATAATCATAATACATACACTGATTTTTTATTATTATGTAATAAACATTGTTTTTCTAATAAATTAGTTACACTGATTGTGGGAGAAAATTGTGGTCACATTACAAATCTACGCATGCAAACAGTCGCACTCGTTTAAGGGTCTAGCGCAGTAGGTACTTCATCTATTTTGGTTTGTTTTGACTGTACAGCGGAAGTGTGACAGTAATTTACGTAGTTTTAATTATTTTTGGGATAAAATATTACCTATATTAAAAATTACAGAAATCGATTCAGTAAACGATTCTGAACAAACTACTTTCATAATGTGCATTAATTCAGTTACACATTGTATATACACCTCTGTCTAACCCTTTGGGGAAACAAAGCGTTATGTTAGTAAACTAATCAATACTAGAAGAAGATCCACCAGGCTTCGGTATATCGGTGTTCCAAATTACATTAGTATGCGAGGGACGGAGGAAGGGACATCGATGTCCCAATATTTTAGGTTATACGCGGCGCATACAAAACGTTATGTATCCCTTACTTGTATAACATAATTGACTCACACATACATGTACTCGTATGTGCTAATCTTGCCTTTAGTTATCTATACTAACTAACAATAAAGCTGAAAAGTTTGTTTGTTTTCTTGTTTGTTTGTTTGTTTGAACTAGCTAATCTCTGGAACTACCAGTCGGATTTGAAAAATATTTTTTGCGTATAATAGCTTAATTTTTGAGGAAGGTTATAGGCTATTTGATATCACGCTCCGACCCTTAGGAGCTGAGCAAAACGAAGAAAAGTCAGAAAGAACGCTAAGCGAAAATGGAGTACCTAACAGCGCGGGCGGGCGATAGGATGCGACGCGGTTGCTTCGTATGTATGTTCGAAAAATTTGTCTGCTCATTAACGTAAAAACGAAATTAATGTTATTGAAATGAAAGCCATTGCTACAGATTGTGTGTTACCCTACGCAATTACCCCGCTGTTGAAATATGCATGCATTTTAGGTACAACTCTGTCTACTCCTTTCAGAATACTGGAGAAGATAAAACCATTAACGAAATGCGATTATTTATTTAGCACCTGGCTATTTTGTCGCCTAAGCATTAAGTATGAATATTGTATAAATAGCTCTTTTTTTTTTTTTTTTTCTTTAATGCAAACCTTGAAGATGTTGCTTATGGTAAGGAATACAACGGCTTTGTTTATTTATTATGAAATCTAATTGACCTAGTTCTTTCAATTATAAAGTTGTTTGCTTATGTTTTAGAAGATAATTGAAAATATTAATTAAAACGGAAATTGATGCTTAACGCATTGACAACCCCTTGTCCTTGTGTAGAGCCTTAATTATTGAACAAAGCCGTAAACTAGGCTGTCAAATCCAAAGTAGGTAAGCTGTTGTGATGAGTTTGCTCAAATAATAGCCACTAAAATAACACAATACTCTCTAAGTTTGTCAACAGAGATACGGGCCCGTCCGAAAATTTCGGAGAGTACTGTATACCCTTAGAGTACTGTATGCCCGTCCGATAATTAACATTTTCGGACGGGCAAAAACATATTAGGGACAACTCCGTAGTGTCATTCACCACGTCAAATCGTGGTGTAGTGTCATTCATTGTAAGGCCGGGCCTCAAATTAATCTTATATCCTTTCTTGATACGGAGTAAGAATCGTCCGTAGCTTCGGTTGAAACTACGGATTTACGAACCTAGCGAGTAGACCTCCAGATTTGACACGATACAAAACTACCTTTTGAGAGGGGCAACTAGGATCAATTCCTACTTGAAATATAAGATACGAGCTGCGTCCCGCGGTTTCACCCGCATAAGTTTCATTCCCGTAGGAATATCGGGATATTTTTTTTTATTTATTTATTTATATATCAACCTTACGACTATCATTACAGGCCTTAACCAAATACGACAGTGTAGTTATCAACTTAAAATTAACTTATTTAACCTTACATGCCTAACAACAAATAATATAACTTTTTACCTTACATAACTAACTATATTTAATAAAAACTCTTGCGAATTCACTCAAAGAGCACGAAAAAATATCCAGTCGCTCATGGACTTCGTTCACCGCACGGATTGTTCGGGTGAAAACTATCGTATATGTTAATTCTGGTTATAAACTACCTGTGTGCCAAATTTCATCCAAATCCGTTCATTAGTTTTTGCGTGAAAGAATAACAAACATCCATCCATCCTCACAAAATTTAGCATTTATAATATTAGTAGGATTTAATTGACTTTAACTTTAAAACGGTTAATTAACCTCAAATTTGCAATGGAACAGGCCTTCTCTACTTCTAATTCTAACCTCAGGATTCTAGAAGCGAATCTGTTGTCTGGACAATGTTATTGTGATCAATCATTATCCACAGCTAACACGAAAACTGACAGCAGATTCACTTGTCAGATTGATCTGTCTTTTACAATCGTAATTAGTTTCATAACTAGATATAGTCGAACTTCTAATTGCATCACCACTTTCGACAACAATTCCCAGTAAATTGAAACTTCATTTAGGTTGAAACAAACTGTCAGACTGTCACATACACAAATACAGGGTGGCAGGGACATCGACGTGCAACCTGTTACCATGGATTCAGTACATGTTTCTGAACCCCAGTGCGTTGAAAATTTTGTGTTGTTATATAAAAAATTGCTGTTCCATACATTTGAACCGCGTAGTTATTGTACTTGTCTATGAAACAGCAATTTTTTTTAGACGGATAATTTTTACGGGAGTCTAGAATGATGTATTGAATTCATGGTTACATTTTCGCGTCGTCGATTTCCCAGCCACCCTGTATACCTAGTCGTTTTATGCTCTTCAAGTGACTTTCAAGCTTAAGCTGCTAAAGCAATTATGGAGTCTATACCTACTATATTTTCTACATCCTATTTCTATACCTATCTGAGGTCTGAATCTTAAAGGGACTGTCCCAAATCAGACCCAGACATTGTTTACGAAATCAGAACGTCTTTAAGCAGACTAAACAAATAGAAACAATTTATAACTCCTCAAGAATCCGAATGAAATAAACATGTCAGAATAACAAAAGGGTCATATTGTCTGTCAGGTCTGAACACGTAATGTCATACACTTACGGCATTACATGTTCATTATCAAAATGCATCTCAATCTATAAGTACTTATGACTCATACGTATTGATTGAGATTCATTGTATTATGTCGGGCACAATATAATTTTGACAGGACGAAGACTTAATCACTTTACAGCACTTTCAAACATTGATAGGTGTTGAATTTAAAACAATAGGTAGGTAAGTAGTACTTACCAACTATTAGAGAGCAGATATTTAATTTTTCTATAAGTGGAAAGATGCCTGTAAGTGCAAAGGCAAACATCATTCGGAACTAAAAACCGAGGTGACCATGAAAGGAAGGAATAACACTTACGAAAACATTATTAGGATTAATGCAAAATTGTGGTTCACTCGACTGTGTAACCGACTCCTTAGAGCAGTTTGGCGACGTAGCCAACATGAAATCTATTGTCTTGCAATCCAGTTAGAATAAAAGCAATGACGTTCGCAGAGAATTCGCCATCAATTCAGTCAAACTGTCTAAACATTCAGACTAATAATCGCCAAGTTGTTTTAAATGCAGCATTTTTGTTATTTACTCGTTCTTCTCACGACGTCTATGACCAATTTCTTAACAGTAACATATCTGAGAGGCTGAACTATATGTGGCAACAACATTATTTTCTGATTCACAAAAGCACATAGATTCATTCAATTACTAATGCTTGCAACAACTTAAGTATTCACAAACTAATTTATTATAATGTGTCTGCATCTACATCAGACAAGAAGAAGATATCGGTGCAAAGTTTAACGATTCTAGAAAATGTATTATTCACCAAATATTTACGTAATTTTAAATATAGTTTTAAAGTGTTATTATTTTCTGTGGCCAGGCTACTAACTATGCTCGTTTTTTGTAATATAGACTACGAAAATAAGCATTAACGTTATACATTGCAAAGTATGGTTGGTCCGACGTACGCGTAATTACCTCTCAACTGAAAAAAACGCTAATGCTTTGAAATTGTGAACACAGAGCAAGTTAGTGTTAAGAGCACAAACAAAGGGTATGCAGAGTATTGCAAACTGCACCGTCGGCTTTATGAACATAACCGAAATCCGCAAAAACACCGCTTGTAATGAATTTCTCATTTGAGTAAGTACCGCTAGGCTTGCTCACTGGACATACCTCGCATGTTAACCAGCATAGGGTTGAGTGTCAACTTCCTAATTGCATTTTATACTCGAATAAATCCTTTGTTCAGTTACCGATGCACTTACCTGAAACAAAAAAAGGAAATTGTTAGTTCACAGTTGAAACTAAAGGAAATAAATAAACGCTTATGATCGGAAAACTGTTCGAGATCATTTGGGAGTGTCTGTCGGTTCATTTACCGATCTGTTTGGCACAGGTTCTTAACTTTGTTACTCAATGTTTAAGAGGTTGACAATACTATAGTCAACTACTAAAATCGAACTGTATTTTTCGCCTTTACACATAAATGGAAGCCGGTCCCTTCTTAACGCTTTTGCCGATGTATTTTATGTAACAAACCCTGTAATCCCACGAAGGGGTAACCCTACACCCCAGCAGGGACAAAAGCGAATTTCACTCGTAACCTTATGTCTGTATCCGAACGTATTTACCCATACCACGTACTTCAGCCGCGAATGAATCCGAAATGAGGCAAATAAGCAATTATGCGCTCATATTCAGGTTCGATTACACGATGTGGGAAATTTTAGATGCACCGCTGGACACACGAGATCGCAGGCCACGTATTTCTGATTGACAGTACTGTTCGCGGACACCGATTTAATTAACGATTCTGGGATTCCAGTAAATGGAGCGCCGCTGGGTCAATATCAATATGCACGGAGTAAGGGCTGATTTTTTTTAACGAATATTTATGCCGGCATCATTAAAATTTTTCGTCGGTTTAAGCAAGTCGTCCTAGAATCATGTAATACTGAATTCATAGTAACAGTTTGCACGTCGATGTCTCTTACACCCTGGTATATATTATGACACGATTCCGTATTTAAAAGGAAGTGTAAAATCGAACTTTCCCGACCGTTTCGCATAAAATTTCGAGACGTTTCATAAGCAAGCACTCAAGGAGGTCGCGGACCGTTTTGTGCAACGTCTGTCGTCTGAATGTCTGCGCGTGTTCCACCCACCCCACTTCCCTCCGGTCAGCACGGATAAACTTCTGCTATATAGCTTACCATTCCTATTTGGAGCGTGTAGTTCGTAAGGCGCCTGCAATTTTATCAACAACATACATGAGGGGTCGCATTTACATAATAAGCCTCCGCCCGCATACGAAACATGCCCAATGTATTCAGATTTTCGTTATTATTTTACCTCATTCAATCCGCTCGCAAATTATGTGGAGAGGGTTGAATCAAACACATTGATAACAACGAAGTGAATTTAATATTCATTGCTGCGTTTGCGGGTTAACTGATATGAGAGATAATCTTGTTTGTACGATTTAGTTGCATTGATGTGACGTCACGATATGCTATTAAATAATAACCGCAGCACTAGTTGGGACTCTCGTTAGTGAATACAATGCCATTTCGCGAGCGATAACGCGGTAAAATCGTCATTTTATCGTACTCTATAAAAATAACGGTTTACAATTTCTATGCGAAATATAGTAAGCACCTTTCACCCACACAACAGAGTGTCTCCCTATTAACAGAATAGCGATCTAACAAACAAAACAATAAATTTATATTCATGAATTTCCACGAATTTCCATGAATTCATCTGCCATTTTAGTTAAATGGAAAAGCGTATTAAAAAACTTCACAAATAACCCATTTGAGAAGAGTTAGTTTTTAATACGCTTTTTGTTTTGTTTGTCACGTTTGTTTCAATAATAATTACCCAAACAACATTGTAGGTACCTATTTATTTGTGAAATATTATTGTTTATTACAAACTGGCGAACTTACTGGAAAATCGGTAATGAATAGGTGAATAGATGTACTCATTACCGATTTCCCATCTCATCATTTGATATCATGAATACGACGTAGATACTCATGTAGTTTTCCCTAATAAATTCACTGGAAACGTCCAAATCGTTACAAGGAATTAGGTGCTTGCGTCTCCCTCCAGTAATTTACCCGATAAAGGTTCTGATGAGAACATAAAATAAAACCGAATGGTCAGTTCGCAGTCAACGACACAACGTTGGTACGGCGCCAACTGTCTCGCGATGTCGCGTAATATCGTACCGACGCGCGACTATCGTTAATCGAACTACCCACCAATTTATAATTACGCTTCAGTTAACAATTGACATTTGCCAACAAAAAAAAAACCGCAACAATTTGACATTTGAAAGCTCCAAAAATATAACCCTTAGATTTTCTTATAAAACAGAACCGTTATCCCAATAAATATGAAAAACAAACATATCGCTTTATTTATGTTACGTGTGTGCTGCCACATGTTTTTCGTACTGTTAACTACCAATGAATTTAACAATTGCATCTTACTTTGATGTTTAAAATATTTTAGTTTCTTAACGAAATTGAGGAAGCTATATTTTCCAGATAATTTTTGGAGAATATTTAGTGGAAACTGTCTCGCTGCGTCGCCATTAGTCTCCGTTCGAAGGAGGAAATTCGTCATAATTATTTACTTCAACCTTATTCAAAGGACATGTCTACCAGTAAAAACAGATTTAAAAATAAATTAAAAAGTTATTATTTAGAAATTTATTAAGTGTGAAGATTAAGTAGTCGCCAAACCCCACAGTCAAACCACTACTACGGTTTTGTGGGGCTTAGTTTTAGTTTATATTATTTAGTATGCTGTGAAGTTATAATAAATAAATAATAAAATAATAATAATCGCCAACATAAATACACAAATGGAAAACTTAAGCAACATTATTGTAGGCCAAACGTAGCATGAACTCATAGTCGTAACGCGATTACATCCCAATAATGACTCAACTAGACCTCACCCGCAATATAAGGCTACAATCGCACTGACAGACGCGCGGTGCGAATGTTAATGTAACTGTGTCCGCACTTCGTACTCCCTCGTCGCGTCGCCATAAATCATAGTAGGTACCTTTTGTGGCTTGTGCCCTGTCCACACATGACTACCGGATTGGACGAAACACCTTCAGTGTTGCCAAACTCAGTTAATCCGAGACGGAATCATGACATTATTATGCATTGTATTTACAAGAATAATGACTTCTTCGCACCGTATCGCCCTTTTCATTATCGAAATTGATTCATTATCAATCAATTGGGTTATCAAATGCAAAAATAATCTTCCAAGTTCGAGTGGTAGCTCCAGAGATTACCCCCTACATACAAACTTACAAACAAATAAACAAACGTTACCTCTTTATAATTTTAGTAAAGATTGTATTTGCAGGAATAATGACTTCTTCGCACCGATATCACCCTTGCCGGAACTTGATTTATCATCTGTTACTGCGTTATGAAACAAATATTTTAATTTAAAACAATCATTCATGATGACAGTCGCTTTAAAATTGAATATTTTTCTCTTAACATTATTTTGCCGGTTTACTTAAGCTCGGCGTGCATGAAAAGGCGATTTCCTCAAATTGATTCGGGATAACTTTTTGAAGACGTGCAAGGAATAAAACAATTTCCTTGTGAAGATTACAGCGGCGAATAATGTTTGCTTTGCACTTTCAGAAAGGATATTACGAGATATTTTTTTCATTTTCTAATGAAAATTGGGTTGGCGGATATAAAATATCAGTAGGGCCGAAAGGATTTATGGAGCTTATCTGGAGCATGCATATTTTTATGAATTTATGAACTCAAGTAAAATATTCAAGATTGCCTAGAAGTGCAACAGCAAAGCTGCAGTCATTGTAATGGCTGAAAATTCTGAAAATGTTATAGCCCTTATTTTTAACCGACATCAAAAAAGGAGAAGAACGCTGGAGTTTCTTGCCCATTATTCTCCATGCGAAAACTACCTTTTGGAAGGAGCGACTAGAATCAATTCTATTTTATTGTAATTTTATGACGTTCAAAAGTGCCTGTTTTGGAATAATTGCTTTGACTTTGAGAAGTCAGTGGCTAAAAACGCGAAAATACTAAACCAAAACACTGAATTTAAAGTTATTTTTCACGTTGTAGTTTTTTTTTTTTGGAAGTTGGTTGTTTTTTCAATTGTTCCAATTAATAATTATTTATTTCGCGACACATGCCTAATGCATCGTTCTCACACACTATGCACAGAACGTCAAACTTGCCATACATAAATATTGCTCAGCACACGTACTGCAAAGTGTACCACAAAGCTTTTACTTCCCGTCTGCCTAGCTCTTAGATAACCGACTACACTACAGGTATACCGTTCGGTAAGCTGTACTACTGGTACACCTGTTGGTATAGGTAGACTGTACGTGAGGTTTTCGCCATGCGGAGGATTCCATGTGCCCCTTCGCGCCTTCGGTATAGATTAGAATGATTAATTCTCTAACTATAGACGATTCACGATGCCATGCCAATTCGATTCGGATTCATTGCTTTATTATTTGACGGGGTAGAAAAGAATGTGTGTTGAAAGTTTGGTTTTTTATAGCTTTGTGATCTTATTTTTCTGTGTGTGTACTGATAAGTTTTTGCTATTGTTTGTCTGGAAAGCAATAATTTAAACATGGTTAAAATAATATCGAAGTCATGTTTGCCGCAAATAAATGTATTTTCTTTCTTTTCTTTAAGACTACCTGTTGTCCGCGACTGTTCGTCTGCGATTCAGAATGAAAAGTAGCCTATGTCCTTCTCCAGGTCATGGTCTACCCATGTGCCAAAAATCATCCAAATCATTTCAGACGTTTTAGCGTAAAAGCGTAACAAACAAACATACAAAAAGTCAAATATTTTCTCTTTATAATATTATAAATATTATTTAAAAAAATGGCCTAATTAATTGGTAGAACAGATTTAATACGAGTAGTAACAACTGTAACAAGGTAGCTAATTATATTTGTTTTATCGCCATGTTTATGCCGAATGTGGTTTTAAATTCCACTGTTTACATACGACCACATTATTCGAATTATTTTCCATGTTAATATCAATACTGATTTATTTACCAACGCAGAAATATTTCAAGAGTCGCCGACATGAAAATGCAACAAAAGTATCCACATCAACACATTTCCTGGAACCATTCAAGCGAAAAATAATGTAATTCAATACAAACTCACCCTAGGATCCGAATGCTCTAGTTTTAAAATATCGCAATGATTCGGCTGAAATGTATTATGTATAGGTAGTTAGAGTTATATAGTAAATTGTAATCTAAACAACAATAAATAAAGACAATGCTGGGTGACCTCATTACGATCATCGCAAGTTGATCGAATCTGACGCATCGTGCATTTTAATTGTTGCGCTTGGTTGCGTCAATTATATTAACACGGGAGCAGTTTAGGGCGCGTTTACATTGGTTGAGTTACTCGACTTGTACGGTAGTGCACTCATATCATTACACTGCTGCACATGAGTCTCTCAATGACAGGCATGATGCAAGGATACACCGCTTAACTGCGCTACGCTAAGTAAGGATTGTGATCCTACTTGTGTACTTACTTATTTTTGTTGTCTGCCATACGTATATCTTGCCAAAACTATTTATTTATTTACATAACAATTGCTTGCTGTACTTACAGTGTACACCAAATCATACAGCAATACAATTACAATGCAAGTAGTCAAAATACTTCTAGTTTTTCGCCAAGAGCCTTGACTGGCTAGAAATACTAAACTGAAAATGTTTATTAATTTATATATATGTGTGTGTATCTATCTATGTATTAGTATTTATTCTTGTATTTTATAGTCATTTCCTAGCTATTTATCTCGTATGTTGCACCTGCCATATTTTGTCTATGCATCACCCTAAGGTTGACTGGTAGAAAATGCCTCAGGCATTAAGTCCGCCTTTGTACAGTATTTTTTACGTGTGCATAAAGTTTTAATAAATAAATAAAATGACTTCAGTTGCTTATAGGCGTTATACTAGTTGCTAGTACGCACAACGACATATCAAGCTATATATTTCCAGTATAAGCTGACATCTCATTGTACGAAAATCCTATAGAATGCGAGGTCAGCTAAAACTGGAAATGTATATCTTGATAATATGTCGTCGTGCGTACAAACCAATGTAAACGCGCCCGAATCATCGCTATTTATCAAGAATTAATTGAATATACTCTTGCGTAGTAAATAGACGATGTAATAAATCTGTTGTAATAAGTTTCGATACGCATACCGATAGCGAATGTTCGTCGAAACCGAAGGATAGTACCTATTACATTCGACTGTCACACGATGAATTGTTACATAATTCGCAGAGACAATAAATCCTACTAGTCCTACTAATATATATTATAAACGCGAAAGTTGGTATGGATGGATGGATGGATGTTACTCTTTCACGCGAAAACTTTTGAGCGGATTTGGATGAAGTTTGGCACACAGATAGTTTATAACCAGGATTAACACATAGGATACTTTTTAACCCGATATTCCCACGGAATCGAAACTTATGCGGGTGAATCCCGGGGCGCAGCTAGTATCTATATATCTACACATATATCAATCTGCCTAGCCTTTTTCCAACTTTGTTCGGGTCGGCTACCAGTCTAACTGAATGCAGCTGAATACCAGTATCTTACATGAACCGACTGTTATCTGTCCTCCACAACCCAGTATCTGGGTAACACGACATCCCATGGTAAGATGTGTTGTCAGACTACCCGTAACAACTATCAAAGATCTACGAATGACAGCCGGGAACAACAGCTTAACGTGTATTCCGAGGCATGGAAGGGTCTCGATATGTAATAGATGGTCACCCATCCACTACCAGACCACGGCAAGCGTAGCTTAACTTTCGATCGACCCGTGTAGCTATTATCATTTAGCCAGAAACACGCCGCAAAGACAATAAATATCTGATGCAATTAATCATGAAGGGCAAGTTATAAACAATTTTATTAATTATTACAAGTATTAAGGGACAATCTATGCGTGTATCGCGGTCATAATTGATGTAGCATTGAAATAAAGTTAGTATTGTATTGTTTACCGATAAACTATTCGCATTGGCACACTAAAGTAATGTTGCCGATGTTATTTATGCAGTAATTTGCTCTTCATTATTATAGAAATATGTATACATAGTTCCATATGCGTGTAGTAGAAGGTTTCTGTATCCCACATCTCTTGTATCTCATAATTTTCCGGTAGCCAGAAACAACAAGTGTAGCAGTGATGACCCAGTGATAACGGTCCAACTTACGAGTTGTAGGTAGTAGGTTCGAACCCAGACAGGCACTTAACTTTGTGTTATTTATTTCATCATCACTGCTCTCAAAACGTTGAAGGAAAACATTGTGAGGTTATGACCAAAAATTCAAAGACATGTGACAGAAAACAACTCGCACTAGGCTCGCGTGGTGGATTACGGCCCACTCCCTCTCACATACAGGAGGCTTGTGTAACAGCAGTGCGAACGTTATAGGCTGAATATGATTATGCAGAAATAACAAGACCGGTTATTTTTTTAACCTTTATTTCTGAAAACTTGTGTTTTAACTGGTTGCCCAACATCCAGTCTGAGCGCGGTGCTGCTGAACAGACTATACCCCATCTGCTAGTGTCGCAAATGACTGTTCACCTACACTCTTGACGATCTGAACCACACCTCTCACGCCGCAATAAATTTGGCCACCTACAGTTTAAGAAACATAGATGTACCGTCGAAACGAAAAAGAAAGACTGGTTTACGTATTCATTTTTAAGATTCTACATATCAACCTTTCCTATTGTTCTAATCCTTTGCGAGAAGTGCTATTCATTGCTCATATCTCACGTGCTAGACAGGGGAATAATAGCATCTCTCAAATAGCTGCATATCACCTTCCTTCTGTTCCTATTACATGACTAAGTGTCGCCCACCTGTATTGAGGGAGGAGATCAAACCCCGCAAATCGAATAGTGCGTCGGGTTCCGTGCCGGTTATTATTGGTGCGGGACAATATGCATGACCCAGTGGCGCGGTGGCGTACGATACGTTTAATATTCAAGAGTCGCGCGTCCGCGGCGCACGCCTCGCTGTAATAAAAGCACGCTCCGACGCTTAACGAACCCGACCGATGAGCTCCTTCGTATTTCAAACAAGGCGACCCCGCACGTGACCGCAACCAGCCAAGAACTTAATTTGTGCAGTAACAAGAAGATTGTGAATTATTGGCCGCGTTAATGCTCCCTGTTTGAACACGAACCCCCCGATGTCGGCGCCGTGATACCGCTCCTCGTTACACCAAAACTTACCCCCGAGTTTCTCCGAGACATCCTTATAAATGAACTCCCCTTGATTACCCCGAACCGTACCAACAGATTTAATTTAGTCAGCTAAAATTATTTAAATGATAAGAAAATCTTCAAGGCTAGAAAACTCTGAAACTCCATGTCTGCAGAAAACACATTACGCTGAAACTTTTTAAATAGATGCCTAATTATCTAATAAGATTCTTTCTCACAAATTATTTTGAGCAAAGAATATCTTCGTTTAAAAATTCACTTTCTATTTTGTCCCCACAATGGAGGACGAAGTTTGAAGAATTTAAACGTGACCAAAATTCAGAACAATTTCTTTCTATTGGAATACGTATAAAAATGTATTTTCAGAATGGTTGTATTTCAGAAAGAAGAACTATTCTGAAGTACAAGTACGGAATACTATTAAGTGAAGAGTTAAATATATGCCCGGCTAGCAGTTTCGAACTCAAACTTCCCGGGGTTCAAAGAAAGTTATCAGCAATCGAGGGCCCATTGATTGCGCACAAAGAGCCTTTCGTCTTGCGACATTCGAGTTCGATTTTCCGCTCACAATGCGGGCGTCGATTTTCGTCTTGCACTCTGGATTATACTTCCACGGTCCATTCGGTTTGCGTCCATATTGTTCGACCCTCGCTCGGTAGCTTTCTCGTAACGTCTGTGAGAGCAACAATTGCATATTTTTTTGCACTACATGACGCATTTATCAGGCTCTGCATAACAATTTCTGTGAATTAATACATTGCTAGGATTCATAAAGCTTTAGGGTGCGTCCATTTTGGCACGCAGCCAAGTTGGTTGCACAATACACGATAAATACCTACTACTGCGACTACTCTTAATTACTTCACTCACATTAAGTAGCATATAGCTGCTGTAGCGGAGGCCGATATGGCTTATTTAAAAATAAATATTTCTACGCATCCAAACTAAAATCACCGACCCGTAAAATGCTGAATAAAAATACAAATAGCCGTGTTACGAAATACTGTTCTGTAATTTGGAAAATAAGCGCTAAATGAAAATTCCTCAAAAACGTGTAAACGAAAATTCGCTAGACCGCTATATAGCCGGACGCATGGAGCTGCACGGATAATTAACCCTCACGTTTTAAATTTCCTTTTTGGACTTTAAAACATCAAACGAGACCTTTTTGTTCTCTTTGGTCGGTGGACGATCGTCGGTAATCCGAGGTGCAAAAGCGATAGAGAGGCTCTGCTCAGCGCATTGGAAAACAGTTATTCAATGTGCAACGTCTCTGTTTGCGCGATCAGTCCAGTGTACTCAGCCGAGTTGACCTTACTTGATGTTGCTGTGCTCTGATTTATAAAGCCGACGCTGTCGTAAAACATAGCCGTCTCCAAGTGTCATTGGTGAATTATAGCGACGATTAGAACTGTCTCGTGTTGATGTCGAATTAATGTTTGAAATGTTGCTAAACTACTTTTAGACTTCCTAAAGATATTCGCTGTCACCGCTTCATCATAATTTTGATTCAGGCATATAACACAAGAATTTTAAAATATTTCTCGCATGTTGCTCGAAATATTTTATTTTGTTATCATATCTTTGGGCGACCTTCATTATCAAGGATCTTGAAATGAAGTCCTAACAGTTGGTGAGAACTTGGACAGTTCTCTGAAGTTACATGAACAGGTTAAATAAGTTTCGTAAAGCGTTACCTAAAAATTGTTTTAAAGCCGGTTACACGCTCCCGTCAAAAAGCCAAAATCGACCAACAAATTCAATTAAAAGTTTACTGCGAGTAACTCAAACCGACGAACATTAGATAAAGCTCGATTAATTATTACTCTGTTAATGGACAAAAGAACCTCTTTGCAGTGCCCGGCAAACAAGATTCCAACTGAACTAGACAAAAGCTTGAACGTAAACACCAATCGCTCATTGAGGCGACCCGTAAAGGCGAAGCTTGGAAAACTATCCCTCCTTTTTCCCCGTTTAGTTAGAATATATCTATCTTTATCGTTCTGTAAGGGGAAATGCGGGAGCAGCTATTTGTTTTTACAGTCGAGCGCCGACGAACAAATTAGGTGGACAAACTGTTGAAACGGTCGAGGTGTCTATATTCCACTCTGTGGAAATTCTTCTCTTAAAATCGTTCGGGAGAGAATGTCTCCGCGATTGAACTCGAGCGAGGTAATAATTTTCTCTTCAGTTCCCATGGAGATGTTCCCTCGATCTGCGTATTATTGGCAGATACTTAAAGGATTTTCAAGAACGAAAGCGATATCGTCTATATGAATTTGCTTTCTTTTCGACTTTTCGAGTTTATCTTTATTACTTGTTTATTTTCAGCTTACAGGTTATTGGTTTTTTATCAATATGTACTTATTATACTCGTATCGGATATTAGAAAATACAATAGGGTAGTAAAATTGAACATATATGTTAAAAGGATTTACTACAAGAATCTCTAAATCTCCATATTGACGAAGAAAGAAATTTACTGTGGGACCTGACCGATCTATCTTTTGTACAGACTTGCTAGTAATTTATCTGCCAGAATTTACTTAAGTAATTTAGGTTTTCGTAAAAGACAAAGGGGATAAGAGGGTTTCGTCCGATGTTTGAGGGTGGTAGAGACTAATTCATTGCGCGTTTTAGGGAATAGGCAACGCGTAAAATGGAATAACATTGGAACAGTAATAATCGAGCTGTATGTAAATTTATGTAATACACTTCGGAAGAAATTGGAGCCATTAGGGATTCAGATTACTAAAACATTGGTCTGCGATCGAAGCTACGTTTCTAAACCACTCACGAACGAATGGGTAAGTGGAGTTCATGTGTAACGCGATATTGAGACTCGAAGTGAATGTTAAAAGTCTACTGTTTGCTTTCGAAAAATGATAGAACACTGAAATTATATTTCCATTTTACTACAATAGCTTGGTATCTCTACAGCGAATTCTATCTAAATCGGTTTCACAGAAACCAGTCCTCATAAAACCTGTAATATAAAATTAGCACAACAAAAACATACTCGTTAAGATTCTATCGAAACAAAACATTTATAAAATTGGAAATCTTTTCTTCAAAGTTTTAAATTGCACTCGTTGCCCAATTGACGCCTCAACATCGAAATTACCCAATTATTTAAAAGAAACCCAATCTCTTTGACCACTGTAGAGGAAGATACTACGGGAATGAATAACTCGCTTTGTTTTTTCTTGAAGACGGGACGGCCGACGGAAAATACAGATAGTCTCCTACAATAATGTTTATGAGTGTCCTTTCATTAAATTTATTGTGACAGAGTTGAGAGTTGGCACTTCCGTAGATAATGCTTACCTAGATTGAAGTTCACAATCTGAAATGTATATCTTTTACAGTTTACGAGACTTTTAAATAAAGATTTAGATGTCGGTACTCTTGTAACTACTTGTAAAGCATTTGAAGCTAGATAATAGACAAATATTGACTATTTCAGGCGGCTAACACGTGTGAATTAATAAGGAAAATGACACCAACGAAATACAAACAAACATTTGCATACATTAGCATTTGTAAATATTTTGGCCGCGTTGTTCGGGGAAGTTGTAGCGTCGCGTAACTTTCGCGGACAAAAGTGAACGAACCGTTGAACAAAAAGTAGTTACAGGTTTCAGGAAGCCGTAGCGGTGTTGTCTGCGAGGGCCGGCAGACTACGTATCACCCGACTTGTCACCCGATCGCTCCGGATACGAGGGGAAAACGATCGATGCATTTATCATGCTTACAAAATACGAAGCAATAAGTGTTTTTGTCAGCCGAGGTTTTATGGGAGTTGTTTGGACAGAAGAGAGAGAACGCTCTGTAGTTACATGTGATGGTATCAGTGACGTCGTGATTACAATGTACGGGTTTATGTTCAGTTTTATTGATCGTTTCGCTTAGAGCTTGAATTAGGAGACGGCTGTATTACTGGACAGCCATATCATCAAATGGAGAACAAAAAATAAGGATGAACGCGTAGCTTGACAAGCCAAATGATCCATGAGCAGTCAATACTCAATGTTAAATTGGTCAATGTATCCGGTCGCGAAGCCTCGTTCCGCTCTGGCTGGCATTAAAAATCGTCAGATAAAAATTTATTATACGCAATTGTTGAGTAAAAATAGACGATGGTGTCGGGCGGTAGACCCGACGGCGCCATGCATCACCCCGTCTGCCGCCAATGCCACCAGACGAACGCACTCCCGTGCTCCCGACATCCCGGGCTCCCGGTAACCCCCCCGAGATTACACACGAAACGACGTCAAACTCGATTGCGATTGTAAGAGCGCACGACAACTGAACAAAAGCAAAAGAAAGGAAGACATTTTCCGATATCAAAATAGATGCTTTTATTAGGTATGTTTTAGTTTGATGTGTGAATGATATCTCTGAATCTATCGAAATCGAAAATTCTATGATAGAATAAAACAGCACGATATTTTTACGTCCGTTATCGGCCATTGGCTTAGATTTTCCAATACAAAAAAAATGAGCAAAAGTCTAATCGAATCGATTCCCAACATGGCTAGAATTTTCATTTATTTTCCAATACACATATACAGCAAAAGGCACACATGACAGAACGTTACACACATCGCACTTGTGTATAGCAACTTAGCACAAGAGATAGTGGACCGCATGAATGAATGCAACCACGCTACATGAGCAAAGGACCCTGTTTATAAACCAGCCCCTCGCTCCGCCGACCGGACTCACATCAAAGCGAAGTGGGAAATCAACACTAACTTGCCAAACAATGGAAACTGGACAGACAACAGTATTTATTTGGTGGATTCATTATGGAAAGGATTTACACAAAAACGTGCAGAACAAAGTTTGACTAACTACGTTGGTTTGTGTCGTGGTTATTGTCTGTGTGTGATGTTATTGGGAACGAGAGTCGAGAAAATAGATTGGAAAATACAGACAATATGAAACGAAATAAATGCTGTAGACCACCGGATACCAAGAAACTTTTAAAGGACAATGACCAAAAGTGGTACCAAAAACTCTCATGCATCAAGATCAAAATAGTATAGTAATTATTTTCCTAATTTTTTTAAGACATTACGCGTCGGGGATTTGATTTCAGAACAGGGAATTTAATTTAAAGTGAAAAAGTGTCGATATTGTTTCATTCCATTTACATGACGTTTCGTTTAAAATGACATGATTAATATAACCTTGAATTTTAAGTGTCATGATCACGTTAATACTTTGCCGACTCTACATTAATTAAAAATAACTAGAATATAATAGAATAGAATTTTTATTTAAACGATTATCATTTCTTTAGAGCAATAATGACCGCTTGTGTATGACACGTCAAACAAAATAAAGTACCAAAATTTTAGGAAATTTCGATTTTTTTGAAAATCTCCGAAACCCGGTTTTTGTTTACAGAAAGAACTTTTGTAGGAGGTAATATGATAAGTGTAGTCTATAAAAAAAAAGTTTGAGTTTGATGCAGCATGGTACGGGATTCCATACATCCACGAGCATTGTTCTTTATAAATTCACTCATGACAACCTACTGAAAATCGTAAATGTAAGCGAAAATGCAATCGCGAAAATGAAATGCAAAAAAGTAGTGAAAGTTTATGACTTTCAGTTTCAAAAGTTTTCCACTGAGTAAAAGTTAAAAGTGTCACAAACATAATTAAATACAATAAACTTTAAATAATATTTGCGGAACCAACCAACATTGCGCTACCCAAAAATAAATGTTTTCATTGATATTGTATCACTCATTCATTTCGACTCATACACAGAAGAATGTCGCACAGATCATTTAGTTATTTTTGCCAGGTATAAAATTATACTACGGAATCTAAACATTGGTGCATCTGGAACACAGAAATGTCACATTGCTTCGATCCTAGTAGATACTATCGCTGTTACTGAATTTATCTTAGTAGTTCAAATGCTCATTTCTCATGCAGCGTTGCATAACATTAGCTCAAGTTCTTCCGAGAAATTCTTCCAGTGCACTTATCTAATCTTCCATATTACACATTACTCAGTATCTCTGCTTTAATGCATAGGATCTAAAAGACAAGATAATGTAACAATAAAACAAGCTATTTATAAAGCTGTCCGTTCAGGAAAGCGGCTGAAAGCGGTGAAGCGACATCTACTCTATTTGTCTCAGCTAACACAACCGCTGGCCACTTCTCTCGTCGCGTCGCCTCCTCCTAGTTTGCGTTAAGGATTTTATCGCTTTTTCTGTAGGGTTGTGCTTGTTACTTTGTTTTTCGTTGACGTTATGGTTTAGAAACATCCAAGCTTTACTTCAAAAAGATTGAAGTTTGTGTATTCTTCATTATAGTATTTTATTTTACGACTTGCCATTTTTCACTTTTCTCGTAAAAAAACGTTAAAATATTATGAAGGTTTCATAAATTGTGAAAATATTTTGACGGTTCAATCGAGTTGACAAACGCGCAACAACAATAATCAATTATAATTTATACACAAACCCAATTCGGCGTTCGCAGAAAACAACTCGCGACTCTGTTCGGAAGTGACATGGCGCCGCATGGCCCGTAGTGCTGCTTTTATAATATCGATATCAAATTCCTAATTGTATCTTTAGCTCCGACGAAATAAAGACTAAAATATAATGGTAGACGAGAGCAATATAATCTTTCGATTCGATGCCGCCTTTGTCGCGAGGAAAATTTCCTTTTATTGTGTTAGCGAATGCTTATTGTATATCCGAACGTTTTCGCCATTGTAACAGCGACGGCGCCGCACCTCTTCGGTATTACTTTACAATTGTAAGATGACAAATAGCTAAAACGAAACGATACATTAAGTCCTCTTCGCTAGGGGAATTTGGCGCGTTCTAGTTCTATTGTTAATTTACGAGAACCATGAAGATGAAAGGTAGGAAGGGTCCGGATTACGGGTTCAATTGTCGCAGCGATCGGCTATAATTAATTATGTTTGCTGAATGTTTTTTCTTGTAGCAATTAGACTTGACACATTATTTATCGTATGAGAAGACAATCGACTTACCTCTTCCTCAGTGGTGGCGGTGTTGACGGAGTCCATGCTTTGACAGAGCGCGAGCTCCATGTTCTTGTGTTGCGGCGAAGCGGGCCGGGGCGAGGGCTGCTGCGGCGGCACCAGCGCGCCTTGTGTCGCTCCTGCCGCCTGCTGCGCGCCTGCGCCACCCGTAGCTGCAGGGCTCTGCGCCGCCTGCAGATTCTGCGCTGCCTGAAGGCTCTGCGCTGCTTGTAAGCTTTGCTGAGCTTGCAGACTCTGTTGCGCCTGCAGGTTCTGCAGCGACTGATGTGCCAGATTCAACTGGTGCTGCTGCACGATGCTCTGCTGCACTATGCTCTGCTGCACTTTGATGTGCTGGTGCACCGCGAGTTGGTGGATGGGATGGAGAGACGAGGGGGGCGCGGGGTACGGGGGGGAGAGCCGCTGGCGCTTCACTTGCGCACTCTGCAGCGCTTCGTGCAGCCTCTTCACCGGAAGCGGGCTTTGGCCGAGGTTATCCACGGCTGTGGCTGGGCGGGCCGGCCGAGTCACGTGACTCTGGCGAGCACCGACTATGGCAGCGACAGGTTAGGGACCGCGCGCGACGCGTCGCGGGATCGATGTCGACGTATCGACAACGGCGCAACACTACGCTCGTTGCAGTACGCGATATTAATTGACTTATCAAAGTAGATAGTTAAAGGACAGCTATTTGCGAATGTTTTTATTTTAGCGCCGTAGCACTTTTGTATTCATTCGTATAAGTTGATCCTCTGCTTGTAAACCACTCCTGAAAGCAAAACAAAAAATATTTAACGTAACTGTTCAGACCAATGAATTGAAAAATAATAAACACATAGGAATAAAGGCAGTGATGCAACGCACTTGAAATACACTTTTTTTACATTTTCAGTGATGGCCTCTCATTTATTTTCCATATTGTGAGCTCCAATTAGGGAGACAATCCCCTTATGACGCACCGTTCTGTTAAATCGATGAGTGCCATCGAAAAAGGTATTTGTATCACATACATCCTCATTACTTTTGAAGAGCTTATTTTTGCTCCCAAATTACGTACTTATCTACCTACACTTGGAGCAAAAAATTATAAGTAGCTGTAAAAAAACATTGAAGCAGCGCGTTCAAGGAATATTCGCAGAGCAATGCACATCATTTCAATAAAATACAGTCAGAGTAACGTTGTAAATAGTCGTAAAGGTATAATATGAAGTAATTGGTTACGGCTTTGTGGGGCAATTACTATAACAATAACGCTAATGAATGACTTTATAGGCTCCTTAATACCTTAAACATAACGTTAGCCATTCTCATTACATCTTCAGCAAGAAGTCAAGAAAATAAACTCGGGTATAATGTTTTCAAGATGAAAATAGTTTTTCAGTTAATTTATGTTTATAAGACCGGGGAGCAAAACAGTTCTTTTACCTCGTGTAGCCTGATTTAAAAATTAGAAATTAATTCCCAACTCAAGGAAAAAGGTAGATTGGGATTTTTCCGTGAATTTTTTACAACGCAAACTAACGCGTTTTTCGTGTAACAATTATCACGTTATGACTACTATATTTCTGATGTCCTCAGTATAAAAAGTTCCAGAAATATGTATTATGTATTATTCAACATAATTACAATAAAATATTGCTTTACCGATTAAATCATTCTACACCTAATATATAACGGTATACGACACAATTTACACTGCATAAAATAGTTATTTTTATATGTCAAAGAGTGCCGATTGCAATTGTGTGGGTTGTAGTCAACCATTTAAACGGTTACTCATCGCAGGAAACGTCTAGAAGCTTCTAAATTACAGACTAAACTGATGAGATCAGTACAGTAATTTACTTAGATGGCGTGTTATTGTTTATGAGCCAGTACTAGACGAATGAGTACCAATGGAAGTTTAATATTAAATCAATTATTAGCTAGAAAACGAGTTCGGATTAAAATATTGACCAAAAAAAAAATTGAAGTTTTTATAGTAGATATTAAGCAAACAAAATACGCCAACCATCAAAATACATGGTCAAATTAAATTAGCTAGTGAAACTCGGCAGAAGCGATGGGTATCGATACCAAAAAATGAGAAAGCAAAGAAATATATTTGGTGATATTTTTGTTTATCAATGACCGCTGGTAGTGTAGTCACTTGAAGTATGAGTTGAGAAAATCAGATTTTTTATCTTGTTTAGATCGATATCGATACCTACACATGTACCGACAGTTTACAGTAATAGCAACAGATTTTTTACCTGACAAATACACCACCCCCAACTATGTCAACAATTTTTTTATTTTTTTTATTAGCCTTTAATGTCCCACTGCTGGGCAAAGGCCTCCCTACTCTGTGTCGCCAAATTACTTTTCTTTTGTTTTATTATCTTTAGGTATCGATCGCCACCACGTCTGCGAAGTTTCGCTAGCTAATTTAATTTGACCCTGTATATTCAAACAGCCAAAAACAAAAATACACTACCGAAATGACTCCACTATTATCTCATGGCTGTCGGCAAAACAAAACGTAAATAGACGAAAAATCTAAAGCATTATATCGTGTCCTTAACCAGCGTTGTTAAAACCGGACACAGTCTTAATACATATGTAACAATCACGTGTAAGACCATTACGTAGTCCAAGGCTGCTTTTTGCCTCAACTCCGTGACTAAGCCGAGGTGGTATCTAAAGTAAAAAAGCATAGGTACTTCACTAAAGCGATCATACGTCCAGCTGCCAAATTACAATGATGTACGCATAAAGTAAGGCCATTCGAGACCGATATTTTTTGACGTCTCCAGTTGCTACATTGATAGCATAGTTCCTCTCAAGTTACGCAATCCCAAGAATTACTCGACTTTTTGTCCGACAATAGTAATAAAGATTTGTACTGACGGTTTCGCAACGTACCTTTTGACCATTTTGTCCTCACGACCGCAAGATTACTTAATTGTGTTCCCCTAAACGTGTGAACTACTAATGTTATTTTGTAAACTAATTACTAGCTGCACAAAGTAAATTGTCTGGGAAAAACCTTTGCATTCGAAAATAATAAATCACGCCTTCGAATTCACACAATTTGAGAAGAACCTTCTGAATAAAAGCGAATTATATTCGATAGCTTTGGTTTAATGTACTGTTTCAACAGTTACGCTCGACTTTTTGGACTCAACTGCATCCCATAAGTATTCGGCGGACCTACAGATCGTAATGACCATACACAAAGACTAGATCAAACAGCGGGACAATTGCGTAACACACTGACAATAGTAATGACTTTCATTTTGACAGTTCAACAACATTCATTGCGTTATTTACGTTGTTGAATTTTTCGAACATATGAAGCAATGGATTAGCAATATCCTTCAAAATAACTCAGATTGTGATTGAAAGTGTGTTACTCACTGGTGCTGAAGGCAAAACGAAGACGACAGAGAAGACCAAAATGCATATAAATATAAATAGGTACCTATTATATCCACTAAAACATAATACATATAAACGCAGGTCGTGAAGTCGTGACGCATCTACTACCACTCAATGAACATTTTTTAAACCGTGATAATTAGCGTTTGAGGATTGCAAATAGATTTTATTTACAGACCCATCAGTTGAATACAGGCTTCTATCATTTAGAAAAGGTCCAGACAGACTTCAAAGTAATCTAGAAGTTGCGATAATATTAAGTTTAAATCAGCGGGGTAATTGCGTACCACTAACAGTGGAAATGGCTTTCATTTTGACAGTTCAACAACATACATTGAGTTATTTATGTTGTTGAGCAGACAATTTTTTCGAACATATGAAGCAATGTGATTCAGGTTGTGATTGATAGTGTTTTACGCAATTAGGATACAGATTTTAACTTTAAGATCTTATCGTTCTTATCTTTCGACTTATCGTTGGAATAGAAGCTTCTATAGTTTCGAAAATATCCAGACAGACTTTAAAGTAATTTAGGAGTTTAAATAACATCGTAGTTTAAGTCTAAGATAACTATCAAGTCCAAACTAAATACTGAGCAAATATTATTTAATTTACTCTTAGCTAAATTTATTACCAACTTATAAATCGTGTCTGACGATCACCAACAGTAATAATCGACAGCAGTTTTGTATGCTCAGTTTCTCCAACATTTCCTTTGACAAAGAAGCAGCCATACTGTCGCAAACTTTTCAAATTGTATTTATAGCTTGTACATTATTGAAACTTGCATTTTATCTTAACATCTGACCAGTACCAAACACGCAACATAAAGGTGGGTACTGACCGGTAGCGTTTGTGTGTTGTGTAACAGCCAACATTCATCGATCGGTCGATCATCATGTTAAGCTGCGCTTGCCGCGGTCGGTCTATGGATGGGTGACCATCTTTATATACCCCCACCCCCCTTGTCTCGGAAGTCACGTAAGCCGTTGGTCCCAGATGTCATTCTTTGATCTGAAGGCCAATTCTTGTAATTTAAAACGTTCAAAATCTAGTCGCAGTCTCATCTCGGCGACAAACAAATGTCAAAAACTTGTCAAAATGTCGGGAAATTAGAGATATTTTTGACAGGTTGAGACTCAGATCACACTGTGAACATTCTTAAAATTACGAGAATTGCCCCTCAGATCTATGACAGTCGTTACGGGTCGTCAGAAGCCTGAGTCTGACAGATAGGCAGTCGCACCATGTATAATACTGGTATTCAGCTGCATCCGGTTAGACTAGAAACCGACACTAACATAATTGGGAAAAGGCAAGGTAGATATCGATGCAACAGCCAAAATTCTAGTTTGGAACATTTCGATGGCGCGTTCAGTTAATGTCAGTCCGAGCTGCGTTCGCTTTTGTTTTAGATTGACGTTTGATAAAAGATAGTGGTCGAACATGAAGAGTTGTAAACTGACGTTTGTTGTCGAGAATTGTAACGCGTTACAAGTGTAGACTAAACTAAACACACAACATATCTGCAGAAAGAAATCTATCGTTACTTTCATTAAGAATTAAATATACGCAAAGTATTTTTATATTTGTTTAAGATTTAGAATCATGTTTATTTAATTCGAGCTATAAGCTACATTACAAGTAAACGCTAGGTCTGTGAGCACCTTAAAACAAACAGACAGTAATATTCGAAAAGTACATACGCGCAGAAAACTCCATCGTGCAATATTTCCTACTTCGCTGAATACTTTAATCCGTTCGTGTATTTATGCTGCGGCGGTGTCGGTAAATAAGTCCCGGCCAACTCTTACAGTTTCCATTTGTTATAACTACTAAGTCCCGGCGAGATCCCGGACTTGGGCGGGACTTTGTACCTACGGGATGTAGAAGTTTGGAATAAGTGATAAGCAGATTGAATTGGACAAATCATAATGATATTTGGGTATCTATCAGGGTTGGATTGGGATTGATGATACTGCCTAAAGCTTCAGTTAGCGAAATTGTGCATAACACAAGACGCATATAGTACACTTATTTTGTACTATATGAAAAAGAAAGAAAATTATTATAACAGTCTACGTAGAATTTTCCAGCGCAAAATTCTTTTATAAAGAGGAAGGACCAACTTTTCCTTATTGGAAAATATAGTTGAACTGGAAAAGGGTAGATACATGAAATGCACGGGACTCATAGCAACTACAGATATGTTAAGTTTTCCATAGGGAAATGGTTCTCCCGAGATCTTCTTCTTTTTCTGAAGTTATGAGATTTAATGTTCTAAAGAAACACAATTTTGAGTTAAATTGTAACAATAATCGCCATAATCATTAGCAGGCCTCGTTAAAATCGGCTCGAATAATGAGCGATAACAATACTGTGCGGTAGGTAACACATATTTGTACCTATATTAACTCATAGGTATTTCTAATGTGCGTTCTACTCCACTCCCGCCATTCAAGATACGTACCCCACCTATAAATTACATAACGCGAGAGTATACAATGTCATCAATTTATTAATCGATTTTAAATACCGTGAATAAATTATTCGATCGGACGGTAACGTCATTATTGATAACGGAGTAAAATCAATAAGCGCGCTGAGAAGTGAGTGCGCTGTTTAATTCGGTTCGTTCGCCGTAGTGATCAAATAAATACGCGATTCAACTTGCCGTGTTCCGCGGTTCTAATATTAAACCTTACACAAATCTCTTACTATATTTAGTGACGACGGAAGCCGTTGAAATTTACGCGAATAACGTGATCACAGTACTTGTTAACCATACTCTGTCTATGCCAATTACCGCTTATTAGATTACTTAGTTAAACTTTCGTTATGTACTTAATCTACGTTAAATAATTACCCTTAGTCGCCTACCCCTAACCTTAAAGTTAAATCCTGCGGCCAATGCGCAGTATTCATATTGCCTCAACAAACTCCTTTAATTTAATTGGAAAACTATGGGGTCGGGTACAAAGAAATAGTTGGGTTAGTTGGGGCGGCCCTCGCGAGTATCCTGAGGTCTAGTGGTGGCCCACGTTTGCAAAACTGACAAAAACAACTCTTATATTAGGAGACAGGTCGAAGGTAACTTCATTAAATTTTACTTTCGCGGAGGTAGAAAATTCAAAAGTTTTTTCCTGTTTTGGTGCGGATAGATAGGAAGTTTTTTCCCTACCAACTTCTTGAAGGACAGGTAGATAATTTTTGGAACTTTTAGAGAGAAAATATAAATGTCACAAAAGCATTTCCATGTCAAAACCATCCTGCTGCGAATTTTAATAGATAATATCACTCCTGTATTCCCCGAAGGGATAGGCATAGGTGCAACTTTGATACATCCATATTTCGCCAGTTATGTTTAAGTCACATTTATTAGGGCGGGCCATCAACCGGGCACAAATCCAGACTTTTAATAGAGTTGTTTGAGTGGAGAAACTCAAACAGTAGGGTGTAATTGTGGAGCTATGTCGCAAACCATGCTCCACCTCCTATCCTGCCCTCTGTCCCAAAACATGCAGTCAAAGTGACCTCTGCGCTGCCACTGTCGACGCCGTGGAGGTGGCAAAGTTTTGGGCCAACAAGTTATGAAACTCAGTCGTGCCAGCGACACGGAGAAGAAGAAGATAGAGTTGTTGGTAAGATAACGAGGCTTTGCCCACTAACGTGTCAGTTACCTAGTAGTTTACTACCCGGATGACGTAAACTTCAAGATTTTAATCACTTATATTACACACATCAAGTTAATTTATTGGAGGTAAATGACCAAAATGACACAGTTTTCATTAGATTAATAGTTGCACCGGGCGATTAAAATTTAAACTAATTTAAAATTATTCCAGTTAGCAAAAAGAGTGAGCAAGTCCAATTTACGTAATAGCAATTTTATGACCAATATTTTAGTGAAGAATTAGCATATTATGAATAACTAACATCGTCAGCTAAAACCTGCTACATGGTGTCATCACAAGCCGAAAGTGAAATGGTAGCAAAAATAACTGGTTCCTCTCTAAATGGAAGTACTCCATATTCATCAATCACAGTCTGAAACATAGATGTAGTACCTACAGTTTTTAAAAGGCGTATCTATAAATAACGAAAACCATATCGACGAACAATTGAATGCTATTCCATGAATGTGGCTGACAAAACAAGTCCATTCAATTAACATCGTCGTCCTGACGACTGATGGAGCCATTCGCGTAATGAAATTTGGACAGGACACAGACCGAGCTACAGCTATTTATAATGATTTTTACCTTACCATCCGTGTAGCAATAATGTAATTAAAACATACCTACTAAACATTCTCTCCCACAATATCTTCACAAAACGAATTTCGCCGAAAAACATTCATGCAAAGAACTTTCTCCACAATGGTGTCTAATTAGTTACATTTACAGTGTAAATTAGCGTCTCTTCGTACAAAATTCAGTCTAATTTCACGAGAAATGAACCTTTGTTACACGCGGGCCCATATTCATAGTGAGCGGAGCGTCCCGCAAATTGAATCTAATTGCCGCAACGAAGTGTTGAATCAGACCGACGGCCCTGGCGCGATGGCAGAGCGGTGGCCTAAATTGCGCCTATTTACCCATTTAGGATCAGAAATACTGAACACCCACAGACCACCTGTTTATGGAATGAAGTTTTCACGAGACGGTGACATCAGCCGTCGCGCGATTGTCTTCATTAAGCGCCATCTGCCAGGAACGTGTTTGCGCTAGACTCGACAGTTTGACTTAGGATGACTCAAGGCACAAGAACTAGAAATGCATGACAGGAATATGCGCTAAGGCCAGCACAATTTCTAGTCTTCATTCTTCAAGTAATATGTAAACCAAGAGTGTACTTTACCTTGAGCTGTCAAACGGGTATTCGGAATTTCTTATTAACCAGATGCATAAACAGTAACTGTTAATTTTATTGTTGTTCCTAACTACCTACCACTACTAACTCGGCAGTAATGGAAAGAAAATGTAATAAACTCAAAAGAATAGCACATAACAAATCATTGACTTTGACAATTAAAATGACGGACTATCGTGTTTGGTTGTTTTAACTCAACACGGTGGACCATCAATTCGATCGTTTAAAAGGTTTTTTTCTGCACATTTTTCAGCTCGCTTGAGACGTTGTTGCTCAGTGCTCGGTAGAAACCACGTCATGCTACATTGAATTAATCACCTAAATAGATTTTATTACCGCAAATATTTACATTTGCTGTAAAGTGATGTCTGTAACCAGCGCTCCAGTTTTATTTCGAATGTACGAACGAGGCGGGTGCTCCTTCTTTCTTTATTTTATGGTTTTTAAGAAACGTCCAATATTATGTGTTGCCTTGGTTAAAACTTAAACATTTCCTTAACTACAACACTATAATTTCTTCATCTTCGTCGTATCGATGATTCCCTTTATTAATTTTATATAAGCTTCGACCAGAATTTGGCCAGTGCAACAGCGTTAGCGTGGACCTCGCAAAAGTCTTCCAGTAGTGAAGGTCTTTTTGCACAGAGGGCACGACAAGAGGTGAGGCATCGTTTGTGATGTGGCTCCACAGTCGCACTGTGACTCATCGGAGTACCACCTGACTAAGTTTTACCTGCAGCGACCCACCTGGCTTCTTAGTCGGTTAAGAGATTTCCAATTATCTGAATGTAGTTTGGATTTTATCGACAAGGTTAACGAAATAGGGAATGACAATTTAAGTCAACAAGTGACTTCCCAGTGTTTCCTTTTCCAACCACATCTAAAAGAACTGTTGCATGTCAGGGCTCGTAATACTGATGAAAAATAGGGAAAAACAAACATACGGTGACGCTTGTCAAACCTAATTCGCATTGGATATTGGTCGAAAGGGAATTGCTCAGTTTGTTAGGGCAATTTGGCTTAACGTGAACATTAAGTATAATATTTAATGACTACGGTTTTTAATAGTTTATGCCTAAAAGAAATGAATTATAGTAATAAGGTTACGGGAAAGTGTAAAAATGGTTCATATTTAGCATGTCTTATGCTAAAACTTGTCGCTGAAAAAGTTACAATTATGAGTATTTATTTTCCAAAATAAATCATTTGCCTTTATAATAATGATATTCTCTTACTTTGAATGCAGTAGTTACATATCCTGAGGTCATTTATGGAAAAAATAAAACTAAAATTTTTTGTTTTCAACATTCACAATACACGGAGGCAAAGCGAATGTTTTCGTTGTCTAGATTTGTCATTATTGACAGTTAGTGTTGCCAGGTAATAAAAAAAAATCGATTTGACAACAATCGAACTAATATTATAATCGGATGTAAAATGATTTGATGGCCAAAAACGATGAGTGTTTAGTTTGTTTTTAATGTAATTAAAGGAAACTAAATATAAACCTTTTGAAAAATCACTTAATTACAGATTTTCAAGAAAATACATACTTTTTACTCAGATTTAGAAATCGATTATTTTCTTTAATAAAAGATTGAAATCTTAATTGTTATTAATGTGGCAACACAGAATCAGCTTCCAACCATAAAATGGCGACGCTTTTTGAACTCAATCAGCTTAAATACTTATTAAACGACTTGTTTTTACATTTACTTTCCTGCAACGAGAATCAAAAAAATATTCATTTTAGTTTTAATTATATTTTTTCGTAAAAATACTTTTTACAGAACAACTTGTCCACGTTAAGCCAAGAATGAGCAATTCCCTTTTCCAAATATCCATAATTCTACTCGTTTCATCCGATTGCTCAATTTCCATGCGTGTGGCGTAACTGGAGCAGTAATTAGTATCACACGTATCACATCGCCCACCTGTGGAGATCCATGTTTTCCTAATAAAATCCCATAAATATCCATTTTTATTGGTAACATTTTCGCTCGTCATTACGCGGCGGGCACTGCAGCCTGTTGTGAAAGAGGCCTCACCGAGGAAACCGTGACAAAGCAATATTTTTTATTGCAAATCAATGCTATCCGATCGCTTTCCGGAACACACAAAACAAATTGCTAGTCGGGGAAAATCCTATCAAAGCTATTTGATACCTATGCGCCACGCGATGCGACGGTTTGATGTATCTTGCCAAGTATTCAGTTGTTGCTGTTACCTTTGATTTTTTTCAGATATGACTTTTAGTATTTTATCAAAAGGAAATATCCATTTCTGTTTCGCTTTCCTGACCAATGTCTGTTTTGGAAAAGCTTGGAATTCTGTGCGGATTTCGTAAGCTATTAAGAAATACACAAAACTTCCGAAACATGATAATATTACTTGTCGTTTCCTGTTTGGCTTACTCGAAACTGACACAAGAATGTTTTAATATCCACGTTTCAAATAACAATTTCCTTTTGCACAAAGTGGTCTCCACTGGATGGATAATGGATGTAAAATTTCGGAATGAGTCGCAGACAAAGTACCTCGCCTTTTCTAACATGCAGGTGTTGCGTACAGACATAATGATTACTAACATTATAAACCTGCAAAGTTAAAAAGTGTGACTGGAACACATCAATTTATATTTTGATTGGCATAATAATTTAACTAACGGCTATTAGCCGCCCTTATAGAGCATAGTCATGTCACGAAGTGACGCAACCACCACAATAGCAGACCTTGGTACGTCTACCATTCGGAATGACCAGCGTAGTAATTACATCAACCAAATAATATTACAAAAATAGATTAACTAGGAAAAAATTTAATGGAAGGCATGCTCGTTGCTGATGTTAAAAAATTTACAACACATAAGAACCTCTGATAAAAAATGCAAAATGATGATAAACAAACGCGAGGCAGTCTTCAGTGAGTCATAAATAAGGCAAACGTATATATTTTCTTCGTCACCATACATTTATTTTTAGAATAGAAATACAAATATAACATCTCTGAATGAACACATGAATTTTGAAACATTGACTTTGACCCAAAAATTTTATTGTATACGTTTTGTAACTTTATTGGAGGGCACTGAAATTTATTCAATGAGTGTCAATGTTGAGATCGCTTAAGTGTTTGCAAATTGTTGCCATATTGCTAGCTATGCTCAAACCTTCTAGCTACACGTGGCTTTCAATCACTTTGTTTTCAATAAACCCACGTGTAAGGTCTGAATTATTAAAACGTGTACTAGAAAAAAATTGAGTTATTAATGGTGTATCTATAAATACACATAAATTACTTTAGAACAGGAAAAAAATTAAAAAGAAATCCCTTTTCAAGATACAAACGTTATTAATAGAACTTACTCTTAGACCTCTCATAATAAAAATATATTGGATTGAAATACAGGCAACATTAAACCCGTGGAGAACGCGTTTGACTGAGATCTCGATCTCTCAGTCAACCGCGTTCTCCACGGGTTTAGGAATTATCGAACATCCAAGAGGCACGATCTCGATCGAAGACAATTACAGCTAAAATAGTGCTTCAGAATCGCAAACAAGAATAGGAACTGAATAAAATGAAATAGTACACAGCCAAAAAAAAACTTGGCCGATTAAACCAGCCGTGAAAATGTACCAACTTTCAAATAACATATAAGCAATTTGCGCACAAGCAACCTGCTTGTAGCTAAAATTGTAGACATAATGTGATTACGATTGCGTTACTTGAGAATATTTCTCCATGGCAATATGGGAACCTGAGAAAAACGGTTTACTTCAACTATTTATTTTCTCACACATTTATCAGTGAACGAAAGAAAATAGGCTCACTCGGAAACCTTTCACTCCATTCTGCAATCAACCACGTAAGTTCGCTAGTGTTTTACTCGACGCTGAACTGTATCAGTAAACTTTTTCTTGTTAGAATTGGCCCAAATAGAACCTTCAGTAAAAACTTTATCGATTTATTAAAAGTTTGAATCAGCCTATCCTTCAAAGTTCTAACGCCTAATGTAATTTGACTTCAATCTACGGCGGGGCATACTTCCATTAACTCAATTAACCTCTCATTTCTTATGGTAGGGAGTCTAATGGTCACGCCGCTATTTTAGAGGTCATTTTCATTTATTGGGATCAATTAGTTAAAGCATTGTAATACGTCACGATGTAGCATTAATCATTATTTCTTGACACAATATATTGAAGAATAGTTGTAATACTTTGACGCTGAGTCCAAAAGTGATCTTGAAGTGTGTTGTATGTGATGTCAGTTTGTGTTGATTCCGTCACTGTCTCCGAAAACATTATTCATGGGCGTACGTGGCTATCTAACGACGTTGACGAGTATTCGACCGTGGCGAGGGAGTTCGCTCGTCTGTCTTGCATTTGTGTGACCATCAACCGTGAAAAAACTCATCCATTTACATCAACTTCATTCCACAAACGCCACTGTATTTGAATGCAAATAATTTGTTAAAGTTTTAACAAACTCTGCGCTGGTCGCTAACTCGTGTTATGCAAAATCTTTGTAACAAGAGCTATTGTTTGCGGCCATTGAAACTGATATTGCGAAAGAATGCTATCGACAGCAGTTACATCTCAAATACGGTTGGGTAATTAGTTATTGTAGCCGATCTTTTGGGGCACGATTTAGCAATGTTCAGTATAGTAACATTTGCCTTCATTACTTTGATACCTATTAAACCCATATCAGGAAATATCTACAGATATTTTATCTTTTTCCTCATGGAATAAATCGATGTGGTTGCCATTAATATGATCATCATTAGCAACCAGACCAATAATTACTAGCGAGTAATCACTTTAGACAGTATTATTGTTTGAGTTTTCTAGTTTCTTTTCTTCGTCACGCGATTGTGTTGCAATATGACCAAACTGACCATTCAATAAATCATTACACAAGTTGCTTTCACTTCATTATGAAATATCAACAGCTATTGATACAGTTTCTTTTGACTTTGCTCTTTTTTAATCACGCAATTAAAAGTATACTTCAGTAAGGCTTAATACTTTACTTTCCAAATGTTTTCTTATGGGAACAAACTTTTATTTTATTGTTGTATAGAATTCGGTCTGTTCGATAGTTATAATTTATTTCGGGCATTTATCGACAGCATCAATTGAGTTAGTTGTACGATAAATAACTGTTACATAATTATGTATGTATTTCCTCATTGTTTGGACCCAGTACAATGCGTGGTTTCAGAAAGTGCTCCCGCTGTCGATAGCAGTAATTTCTACGTTGCTATTGTTGTGAGCCTCGCTTTTGTGACTTTTGTGTATCACATGAATGACATGACTATGCGTGTTTCTCATTTCGAGTCCTATTTTCTCAGAAATAAGTCTTTCTGTTTTGAGTAACATATTTATTATGTTGTTCATTCAATCACATTTATACAATTCTTTACTTTTGACTTAACGTGCTTTTTTTAAATTTTTCGTTCAGTTTTTATGATTTACTAAAAATCCTTATAAGAGTCTGATAAGTTTTAGCTCCTCTGCAAGTAAAACCAGTAGCAAACATTTACAGTCTGTTAGCCTTATCTAAAGCGGCGCAAACAATTAAAGGATCATAAATTCATATCGTGACTAATAAGAGTTGCGCGCTTTAACAAAACTTTAATAACATGCTCCACTATGTGCAAATTCACTTACAGAGTAACTATATATATTTTGCTAATAAACCGGCAGCTTTACCGAAAGTACCTCTGTGGGAAATATTATAAAAGTGAAATTAACAAACGCGCCAACAAGTGCATCAATTAATACGTTGCATCCGACTGCCTTTTTCAAACAAGAGTCTCCGTTACCTAGAAAACAATAGCACATCTCACAAGCACACACACTGCATTCGTCGGAAAACGCACATGCACAATTTTCCGAACACCGATTACGGACACTGCGTCGGTCGCGTCAGAGCAAAGGGCGGCACGTACAAGCGCTGCCTCTGCGCGCGATAGACTGACGGCTCTCGGGCGGACTTGCGAGCGAGCGGGACGCGCGGCGGGCGTGCCAACACTCTGCGCGCGCATAACGCCTCTCTGTCCTACGCCCGCGGCTCCTATACGGTTGTCTCGCTCGCACACGCTCGAGCACACCTTTCAGTTCCCGAGACAGGTGTTCCTATCCCTGTGTGCGTCCAGATATGGCTGGCTTCGCGTGTATGCGCGCTTCCTGCGGCGGCGGATCGTTTTTTATGCCCGGCAGAAATTATAAAAAGTAAATGGAGGGAAAATTAAATAAAACGTTTACAATGAAGCGTTTTCCTGTGCGCTTTCAATGATTCAGTGTGCGCTATTTTTCAGGGTGGATATCATCAGTGTACACAGGGAGCGTGATTACGGGGCTTTTTACGGATGTTTGAGTGATGTAGGCGGGCGTAATTAGGCACGGGGCGGAAAGGTATATTGATTGCGGTGACGCGGCTTTGTGGAAAAATCGATATTTTTGTATTAAAGGTGGCACGCGATGTGTCCGGTCCGTGCGTCCGTGGATGAGTAAACCTTCGTATCGATCCAACGCCGTCAACTTTCGACCCTAGTTTATGGCGCGCACTATTACTTGAACCACACTTACCTATGAACGTTATCGAGAACACTTTGGCTGAACGACCTCGTCTTTCATAAAATCTCGAACGACTTGAGTTTTAAAGCCAATATTTCGGATTTCGATAGAATCAAAACATTCAATTTTGGCAAGCTTCACCTAAACGTAGACTTAAATACACGTACACTACATCTGACCGAACACAGAATTCAATAAACGATAGGATGAAAACCGTTTAAAGGAAAACAAAATGTTTTCGCCAAAAAGTGAATATAAGAAACTACCAGCTGCTTATATTTCTTCCAAAGCCTCCAATAATCTAACTTCGTTTAAAACTGTTTTCATTCCCACAAACAATTTGTGACCATCCTTACTCCAACAACTACGAATACCTACCTAGCTTATACCGAATTTTTGCTTGAATCCTGATTCTAAATTTTTCATGAGCTGCGGTAAGACCACGAAAGCTATAACATCTTGGGTTTCAACATCCCAGCAGTATGTTACTATAGCTACCTACTTCTTACTTCAGCCAATCGAACAACTTACTAACACTTTTCCCTCTCACTGAATTCTTATGACTTCATCCAGAAAGGTCAGTTTGACCACAATTCAACCCCAATGGAGAGATTAGGTCAACTTTGATGGACCCCTTGGTTAACGATACAGGATAAAGTGAAGTGAAAATGAGTGGGTGTTCATGAGCCATGCAGTTATAGGGACTTTGACGAAAATTGACACAGTTTTGTGTTCTATGCTTGTATCCCATTTTCGTCCATTAACATTCTGGTTAAAGTTAGTGGTTAAAGTTATATAGCTTACCGAAGTTATTTTCACGGATTCGACTCGAAGGACCAGAAACTTAGTAATTTCTGGTGCTTCCCTGTAAAACTGAATTTGTAGAAAAGTATTTTTGTAATGTTTGAAAGTTAAAAAAAAAATTATCATTTAAACTTCCGATTGTGCCTGTTTGGAGTGAAGGGTCCAAACGGGATCTGCGGCGGCGATCTCTCGCGTCCGGCCCTGGTCCAGGCCATGGTACGGCGCGAGAGTGCATGGGAAGCCGTCACCTCCTTCTGCGAAGCAGTAATGTTCGCAAAGGAGGAGGCGGAGCGCGTGAGGGAGAGGCAATCTTTGCGCCCTCACGCCCCTAGTCGCCGCAGGAGACGCCCTGGGCGTCGGGAGTCACCAGCCGACTCCCGGCCACCGTAGGCGCGGGCTTGCGGCCGGCGAGCAATGGGCAGCTCGCCGCCCGGCAAGGACCAGGCCCGAGTCGACGGCGCGTTGTGTTCCACGCGCGCCTCAAAGAGATTTCAGCACGAAGTGACGGGGTCCGCTAGGGCCGATGCACGCCAGGGCCGCGGGTTGTTCGAAAGAGATACCGTGGTCCCTGGCACAGGCAACTGAAGGAATACGGGTGGGTTTTAGTCAGTAAAAGTCTGACACGCCCTCCTGCTCCGCCCAGAGCGGAAGAAGTCACATGATGATTTCCCACGCAGAAAAAAAAAAGGGTCCAAACGGGCGACATCGAAAGTTTTAGGGGTTTAGGAACGTCAGTACTATAACTGAGTAGCTCATTTACTAAAAATCACTAACACAACCTCATCATACGTAATAATGTGAAAATAATACCAATAGCATCAACTAATACACACAAAACACAACACTATGTATACTATATGCTGCAACAGTCGGCAAGTCAATCACACACCTCAGTGGTCCTTTTCCTTCCGTCGACAGTACAGGGATCTATACAGAACCATTCGATGTCAACGGTTGGATTAGTAGCCACTCCGATGGACCTCTTGTTTATCAATAGAACTACGAGGTCCTGTGGTTAACTTGGGTGCTTATTACCCAAAATGGAGTCCTTTGTTCTTAGCCGAATGAGGTTAATCCATCAGTATTTTCATACGTTGTAGCTATTTATAAAGGACCTTTATTAACATCTACACAACTTAGTCCCTGTGTATGCCTTTTAATTTGCGTAGGTGATGAGCCTGGCAGATGCTTAAACGCGTGCGGTAACGGTAACTATTACAGCTGCAATAACTTGTAGGTCAAGTTCACGTAAGATGTAACTTACAAGCTCCTGCATTGCTAAATGGTTGTTCAGAGACGTAGCATTGAAACACTTCATAAAACCAGGAAAATAATACGGTTAAGCTCTATTCACCACTAAGTTGTCTTTACTTACTTACAGTGTCTTCTAAAAGTTAGTTCACATTGTTCGACTTCAACGGTGATGCCGCAATATGATTTAAAATTCTAGTTGTAAATGTACAACGTTTTTATTGACTCATTCGACTACCTACGACTTATCTAAAAAAATGATCAAGTAATCCCGTAGGATTATCTGATTATTTTTTATTATAAATCAAAATGTCGCATCACAGCTGAAGTGGAAAAATGTCAACTAATTTTTAGCGGTAAAATCCTTATTTCTTTAAATACAGTGTATTTAAATAAATAAGGACTTTAGAAACAAGATAAGAAACAAGACAATGGAAAAAAGGGCATTTTACAAATAAAATGACTGTTTAATATATTTCCAAATCTTTTTCGACGTTTTTAAAAACACCCATGAACAATCAATACCATTTTGAACTCATTTTCCCTAAATGTATCTTTTTACCTAAACAAAATGGAAAAAAGTGGATAATTTATTTTTTCAGAATTTGCTTCGTTACGTCCAAGTAATATACATTTAATATAATATCGGTCAATAAGCACCGTTCATATTTTTTATAGGACCGCAGCATCAATGGCTGTTTAAAACATGGTTGATGGTTCTGGTGAGACATAAGGCAGTACCCTAATTGCGTATCACACTTTCAATCGTAATCTGAATTATTTTGAAGGATATTGCTAATCCAATGCTTCATATGTTCGAAAATTTGTCTGTTAAGCAAGGTAAATAACGCAATGAATCTTGTTGAACTGTTAAAATGAAAGCCATTGCTACTGTTAGTGTATTACGCAATTACCCCGCTGGTCTAATGAAATCTGGAATCGCTCAAAGGTGATCGTTCCTTTGGCAATTTTAACGATACACTGATAATCAGTGTTAGAAACCATTTCCAAGATTGAACAAAGTATCTCTCCTTAATAGTACCTACCTATAAGTTTACAAACATTGACATCGCTTTATCAAACATTAGGTACGTAAGTAATAGACTTTAGAAGTTTTTTCCACGACATTCGTGGGTGAAGCAGCAAACGTAATAAATTATACTCTTTCAGAATAACACGCCGCGTTCCGTTGAGCATCGCCTTTTTTATTAAAGAGCAAAAGGAGCGAAGGCTTTCGAGTTTGGCGACTGATGTACTAAAGTAATAAGCGCGGTCTGGTATGAAAATTAAATACGTTAATTTATAATAGGATTGTGAACCGATTTGTTTTAGCGATCGCTTTTTTGCCCTAGGTCTCTATGTGGTTTCAGCTACGCTAAGCAAAGTTTTTTGAGAGTTGAAATAATTGGCGAAATATTTCATTAAACTTGCCAATCTATTCTGTAGAAATCTCACCGTGAAAATTTACGTGAAGTGAGCTTAAAGTGAGCTGTCAACAGTGTCAATTCCTAGCATCAGGTAGAATGACAACTCACTTCAACCTCACTTTACCTAAGTTTTCACGGTGAGATTTTTACATAATAGACCAGCTGTTCATTTACATGGCATTAAATTGCCATCATCAAAAGGATTAAGGGATGTTGTGTTTGCGTGTTTTTAAATTTACCGAAATATAGAGCTTTTTTCGGTAGATTTTCGTTCAAATTTCAAGGCTGTCAAAGTTGATGACGCCCTTGTCATAAAACCAAAAATGTAAAAAAAAAAAAAAAATGTTACCTTGCTTCAAGAAAAGTATCTCGATAGGTACATATGTTTATGTATATTTCATTTCCATATTCGTTTAGCTCTGTCCTCATGCTTAAAGGAAAACCTTAAAGTTAACAAGATAACTTATCTAATATGTTTTATTAAAACCCATATTACGTTAAACGAATAATTTACAAAGATCCTGTTTCACTTCGAAGAAATTCAGGCTAGTTTACAAAATCTTTACCTAAATCAAGCTCTGTTTCTGAAGGGTTCTAGTATAAATAGAAAGTGTCAGAAAATAAATTGTAAAATCTCTGTAATCTTTTGAGCAATAAAGTTTTTATTATATTATAATTACACTTTATTTTTTTAAGTTAAATATTGTTGTTACTTCAACTTCACATATTCAGAATACATACCTAACGAAACATCACGCATTATGGAAAAGTTGAAGTAAAAACTTTATACAAGCTTCGTTCGACTACCTTGTCTTTATGACTAAAGTGCTAATAGCCTAGTGTTCACATCGAAGGACCAATCAATGATGGCATTCACTTCGTGACCGTAAGAACATCTATATTTTATTATGACGGCACGGTGCGGTGGCGCAGTGGTTAAGCGATTGACTGCTGCGCTGCGTGTCGCGGGTTCGATTCCCGCACGGAACAAATATTTGTATGACCTACATGTATTTGTTCCGAGTCTGGGTGTTTTTCTATCTATAATATGTATGTATTTACAAAAAAAAAAAATTGTATATAAGTAGTTTATCAGCCATCTTGTTACCATAACACAAGCATTAGGTTGCTTAGCTTGGGACAAATGGTGCTGTGTGAAATGTCCAGGGATTTATTTATTTATTTATTCTTGCACTAATTTTTTTACTATACTACTGACTATGATCTTTAAACATTTTAAATTAATTACTCTCTGTCGTTATATCAACCAACCAACAACCAGCCTTACCAAAGGGGATCGTATTACCCAGTAACGGGTTTGTGGATGTCAGATAGTCGCTATATGTAAAATACAGGTATTCAGCTGCAACCGGTTAGACTGGAAGCAGACCCCAATATCGTTAGGAAAAGGCTAGGCGATGATGCCTCTTTGTCGCTATGTGAATTACATATGTTTAAGTATAAAGTTTTCCAGAGCTGCGACCTCATACGAACTCGAAAACCGGCAACAACGGGTTATCCATCCGAAAATATCAACAATTTATTTCCAGCCACTATAAAACCATTACAGTCCCGATGTCGAACAATTTTAATTAACAATATACCGTATTTATCAGTAAGGCTGCGTTAACAGCGGTAGTATTTCACGGTCTTTGTCATCATAATAGTATTTCGTTGCGCCCAGATGTTGAAGCACTTAGCGGCCTGCGCCGGTTTTATTATGAATAGCAACGGAAGTACGGAACTAGTATTTTGCGGTTTCCCTGTGGAGGCAGACGCAAATTAATGCCCCAGCTTTCAGCTAGAAATTAATGTAATGCACCTAGGTTACGTAGCCAAATTGTTGGCATTCAGTAAATTTTGCAATGCGCAAACGGGATATGGCGAATTTTATAATTGAATTTTTGATACGGCAGCACGATATCTGGGGTAATTACGCTGTTGTGTAATGTTTAACGTCGAAATAAACAGTATTTGTAATATTTGACATTATTAGCACTGTTTTTGATTTTACTATTTGGTCCTTGGTCCCAAACTTTGTTCTGAATCAATTCTCATCTCTTCTCATTATTCTGAAAGGTGCTTCTAACTTAGTTTTCATTGTTAATAGGTTTTTTTTTATGGTAGGTCATTTTTGGTAAGAGTTGGACTCCTTTAATAAAGACTGATCTTTATTAAAGGAGCCCTTTGCCCAGCAGTGGGACAGTAATGGCTAATAATAATAATAATAATAGGTAATTTTTTATCCTTAGGAGCAAATACTTTGTCTTTAAAACAAGACTACTGGTTAAAAGACAATTCTCTGTATTCTGAAGAGGGTGCTTCTAACATAGTTGTTTTAAATTAAACCATTTATGTTTTAAATTATTCACTATTGTTTAGTTCAAGAACTATCAAATTATTGTATATTAGCCTTTAATCGGATCAGTACCTACTTCCAGAGGTTACTTCTTACTAACAAACAAACAATTTTAGCTCTTTATGAGAAATAATATACATATAATATTAAATTACGTAAACGAAGCAAAAGAAGTACTATGTAAGAATCGTAGCAGATCTCATTCTACAGTTCTGGCTCCCTCCATAGGAAAAAGCCGTGAGTTTACTAGCTTCTGCGAATCGCCCGCGTAAAATTTCTTGCTGCCACGACCCATCCCGTCGCATCGCATCGCCTACCCCCGTTATTACTTCGTACTCGGTTATCGTTCTTTTTATTTGGCTCCTAAGGACAGGACTAAACTAATATGTATCTTCTGTCCTTTTCTTAATGAAATAGAAAGAAAAAGATGCACTGAATTTAAATTTAGTTTAGTTTGTAAACAAGGGAATCGGTGCCAGTATCAGCTATATATTTTTTTTTTTTTTGTATATATTGTGGTGTTTTACGACTTCCACGCGAAGAAAGTCGCTGGCTGTAGCTATTTAATAAACAGCAAACTGTCATGTTTACCTACTACTAAATGTATAACCATCTGTAGCTACACTTAAAGAGATTAAAACGCTTATCGTGTGAGCTTCTTGCTCGTTTTTCATTCTCTTATTTAAGGGCTTTTACTTTTCCTTGCGTTTATGTGATGTGCTCTACTAAGAGATTAAATTTGAGGCCTCCGCTCTGCATGGAGCGCTGTACTAGAGCATATGGAGAGAGCATGTTATATATTATTCAGGCAATTTTCTGCAAAGTTCATGATGGGTTTACTACAGCTTTTTAATTATATTTTTTTTTACTACTTTGATGGAATGATAGTGAAAATTATCGTTGTTAGTTTACACGTTTACCTAATTATATCTTTGCCCAAGTTTGGGATAGCGGTTTTATAGTTTGAACTTCTATCTTGGATCTATTTGTTGATAAATACCTATACCTAATATCCATCAAAATTCTAAAGCTGGACCAAAGTTATTTGGACATAATACTATTTTTCTTCCAAAGTCTAATGAAACCCATATTACTAACATTGAAAGAAAGAAAATAAGTACATTTGACCCAGGTTAAGTAAGACATTGGAGTGTTAACTTAAAACAAGTCATTAGCACTACATCCCTTTATAGACACAACGAAAAATATAAACAATGTAAATCAATAACACGATTTAACAGCATCAAAATTGATAGAAATGTTACTGACATTTCATAGACCTGCCAATATTATAAAATGTGGTGACACATACGAAAACCAAAGCAAGCTTTAATGAACTTGTTAAAATATTCTGTCACCGAAAACGACGTGTCGCCGACATAATGCGGTCCACGCTTTGTGTATGGTGACCATAACGTTAATTGCTTAGACACTCTCTCCCGTATGCTAAACATACTGTATAATTAGCTGTGATTAAATTTTAAGAGCTGGAGTAACAGGTTGGCCCATAAATGTCCATTCTGTACCGCACTTCGCAGGTAAACCCATAATTACTACAGTTAGCGGTTTCGAGATTGCAGCATCATGTTATTTGCACAAGTTGGTACTATAGACCAGAACCACCTGCTTCTTTGAATAAAGATTAACATCAGCAAGAACCAATGTAAATTTTTCAATTCATATGTACTTTCCAAGTTTATCTTGGACATCTCTGACATCGGTGAAGGACAAAATCGTGAAGAAACCTGGACTTATAATTAACACAGTCTGTATCAGAAAGGTGTGGTCAAATTTAAGGGACCAAGACTAAACAAATTACATAACCACCAACCAATACCAACCAACAACCAACCAACCACCAACAGGTAACCTTTTTAGGACCATCAAACTGAACAACTTTCTCCGTGCGACAAAAATAACCAGCCGTCCCACACATTTGGGTCGAGTATGCGCTGAAGTTTTGTATGATCTATACAAAAATATACCCTTAAATTTGCCGACACTTTTCTGATACAGGCTGTAAGAGTATCAAATCGCTAACCCGTACTGAGCAAAAATGGTGATCAATGCTCATGCCTTTTCTGTATGAGAAGAGGCCTTTGCGCTGCAGTGATACAGTAGCAAGCTGGTATTATGTCCAAAAAGTATACAACGGGTGCGGTGGGATAACACGACCACTAATTCGACCATAGCGCTTCAGCCTGTACAGCAGTGATGACCTAGTGGTAACGGCCGCAACTTACAAGTCAAAGTCGTAGGTTCGAACCCATTTATTTCGTGTAATTTATTTCATCACCACTGCTCTGCTCACAAAACGGTACATCATGAAGAAACCGACATGTTCTAGAACCTAAAAAAAGACATGTGACATCTACCAACCCGTACTGGGCCCGGTGGTGGATTACGGTCCACCCCGTCACACCAAGACGAGGCCTGTGTTCCAACAGTGAGAACATTATAGGCTGATTATATTTCAGCCGAAAACGTTGGCATTACTTTTGCTTAATTACTCAGGACACCACTGCTTTTTCTCTGATCTAAGCCACTGTGCCAATAAACTTGTGTTGACAGCATTTACTTTACCAAGAACTACACGACCAAAACCAACACTGATATTGAGTATATTCGTATTTATACTGGGCTAGGCAAACATTCTCACATTTCTCACTACTGTCACCCCTTAAAGCCTGGATCTAGGTGACTAGCGAGAATACTGAGAGTAGCACTCGGCATTTACTAGCTTATATAAGCTAGTAAATGCCGAGTGCTTACAAACAATGTAAATGATAACATGGCTATACAAGGTGGCAGGGACACCGACGTGCAACCCGTTACCATGGATTCTGAAACCCCATAAGCTGAAATTTCCGACGGTTATGAAAAAAAATAGCTTTACAATCATTTTTGCCGCGAAGGGAAACAGCCGATTTTTTTTTTTTATAACCGACGAAATAGGAACAATGGAGGACCCAATACACTGCCCCGTGGTACACCAAAGTATAGTGTGTGCGTTCTTTAGACAGGTATGTTACTTCTTCTTTAGTCTTTAAGTTTAAGTTCGACAGTGCTGAATTTATGGTTACAGTTCCCGCGTCCATGTCCCTGTCACCTTGTACGCACGGCTACACATCAAGCTATACAAAACCAGTATAAGCTGCCTTCTGATTGTACGAAAAACCTATACAATACGAGGTCAGCTAAAACTGGAAATGCATAGCTTGATGTGTAGCCGTGTGTACACAAACTAAACATTATACAATATATTCAGGGGAGCTATTTACAGAACACACTCCTCCTTTTAAGCACATCCTAGACAAATTGCTAATATTTTCCTGATTTTCCAAGAAACATTATATTCTTTTTACATATAAAAAACCCTTCAATTATAGAGGTAGATTGCTTAGCATTTTCCTGTAGTGAGTATTTTCCTTGTTTCAGAAAATATTGTAAAAAAAAAACTGCGGCGTAAAAATTATTGAGGAAGTTTTTCTTATTTCAGATTTGGATATTGAATAAAAACAGGATACTGAGTCATGATGTGTATTTTTATTATCACGCTTCTTCGAAAGATTTTATTTTACCATAACAACAGACGGCAACAATTGTATATTAAACTGCCTGCTAAAAATGGCGACAACAAGGACTACTCTGTGATTTCAAGAGTTAAGTTTCATTGCATTTCTGAGTCCCGGGAAAAAAAATCGAGACGATGCAGTCTCGAAATTCCCGGGAAAAAGTCGAAATTTTCGAGACTCAAATTCCCGGGATGACAATACAACGATGGGTATATAGAAGACGACCTTAACCTTACAGAAATAGATATCTCAACAGTTTTAATTTAAAAAAAATAAACCGTAATATTATGAAAAAGAAAAAGCAACTTTGCCAACAAACGAATAAATTCACACCCTACGCACATTCTACACCCAACTTTCCTGCGTATGCATATTAACATTAACGTTGTAATAAACATAATGCATAATTCAGTGGGTAAAATAAAAATCTCATCCTCAAAATGGGGTCGGATGAATGGACCACCTACATTTCATCCGGAGAATTTCACAGCAGCTAATACGCAGGGAAACGGTCGCAACTCGCGTCGAGTATGGCAACAATTTTAATAAATAATTACACTCGTCGGTGCCGCGGCGGATTTTCATGCGCGAGGAGATCCAGCTTAATTCGTTACTAATATATCCACTTAGGGAAGAGTCAATTTGAATTTTTAAAGCTTTTTTCTGTGTTTTGGAATTCATTGTTTGGTAAGTACTTACAATCTCCCAACCCGCTGGGCCCGCGTGGCACAGTACGGCTCACTCCGTCTAACAGAGAGGAGGCCTGTGTCCTAGCAGTGGGAATATTATAGGCTGAGAAGCCAAAGTACTTACAAATAATCAAAACTCAAAGCATTTATCTCAATTAAACCATTTACAGGCACTTTTGAATTGTCAAAGAGTCAGTCAGTTAGTCTGACAGTTGAAGCGGGAAAAAAAGGCAAGAAACTCCAAAAACGCTCTTTTAAAGCTAGATATTACTAAGCCGCTAAGGGTACATTACTCTTGTTGCTTTTATATGCGAGAACAATGTAAAAAAACAATATAAAACAAATAAAAAAATATCATCATCATTATATTAACGATAGAGTAAAAGAGTCTGTAATCTCCAAAAACTGTATTTAAATAACTTCATTTCTATACGCAAACATAAGTCAAACCCTGTAATTGCTTTCATAAAATAAAGGCGTTTTTAAAATACGGGAAAACTTGCTCAATCTCTGACTTTTGCAAAGTCAAAATGAAACAATTTCAAAACACACATTTTGAAACTTTTTAAACTCTGAAAGTTGAACAATAAGTTGTTTCCATTTTTATTCTAATTTCCATTGCATCATTATACAAAATATAAAATCATACTTTCCATCCGCAAAACTATTAAGGTAGGGCTAGAGTTCGAACACCAATAATTTGTCGCTGGTGTTCTTCACCGTATATTACGATGCCCAAATTGCCAAATAGCCCTAAAAGTTGTGGTGGGAACATTCGTCAAAGAAAAGACATACCTACCTAGGTCCGCTTGTAGAAAACGAAGCCACTTGTCAAGAGAACAATGTTCCTGTCTCAACCACTTTTAATCAGCCTTCATTCTACTGCAACGAGGCATCAGGGCATGAACATCAACATCCTACATACACTGAATATGACACAATCGTCTATGTGTGTGTGGCCAATCCTAAAACAAAGCTAAGATCGCCTTTACGTTTGAATGCTTAAACTAGTCATCAAAAAACAGGATGTCGTGCGTAACATAGATACGACCCAAATTAGTCCCCACAATTTTTGGGCACGTTGATACACCAAAAAGGTACAGCGGACAATTGGGCACTCCTAATATGCTGAAGCTAATTGCAGTAAGATACCGTCCTTTTGCTAATTCGATATGTGTTACACGGGGCGCGGCTTCAGACCAGTGTGCTTAGGTTACAAATGCGTCCAAACCCCAAAGAGAATCCAACTCAGTCGACAACGGTTTAGAGACGAATTTTGAACGCGAAGGTTAAAATTTAGGCTGTTCCTATTACGGCGTGCCTTAATGGAAATTGTGAGCCGTGCCCGTGTCGTTACGCGCTGCAAATGTACATAATGTGTCGTCAAAAGGGTGAAATATACTTTAGTAGGCTGTGATTTCGTTCGTAGCGAGCCGAGGGTTACCGGCTTTTAAAAGTTTCTCGAATGTGATCCCCGTTAGACGGGTGACGTTCACGCCCGAATAGGGACAGAGCTGTTTGTAAATTCAAATTATTTTAGACAGTTATACGAATGTTATGATTTAGTCAACTCTCATATTACTTAGTCCTCATTCATACTCATTTCCAAATAGCAAAGTCGGAGGTTTAACAAATGAATTACACTTGAGTAGTAAACCTTTTAGACCGCACAGTTACAAAATAATTTAAATAATTCATCCATATAATATCTCTAAATAATTCCTTTCTGACAGAGAGCACAAGCCTCTCTGTCAGAAAGGTAAGTAATAACTGCCGCACGGGGCGATCGATGAGGTTAAGCTACGCTTGCTGCGGTTGGTCCATGGATGAGTGACCATCTTTACATATCAGCAGTGCGATTCTGTAACCATCTCACCATGAAAACTTAGGTGAAGTGAGCGTGGAGTGAGCTGTCATTCCAACTAATGTTAGGGATTGACACTACTGACAGCTCACATCAAGCTCACTTCACTTGAGTTTTCACGGTGAGATTTTTACAGAATCGACCGGCTGATCGGCAGTCACTCCGTGTAAAATACTGGTACTCAACTCCCTCATATTAGACTGGAAACCGACTCCTACATAGTTGGGAAAAAGCAAGGCAGCTAATTAATAGCACTAGTAGTAATTTTAAACTAAAATAAGTAAAATATGTATGTAATCAAATGAAGCTTTCAAAATCGCTACATAATTATGTTTATTCGTAAAAGTTCATACCAAAACAATTAATAAATTCATGGAATTTATGATTGGACCTCACTGCTTATCAGTCAATTGTTTCTCTCAGTTTATAGGCAATTAGAACACGCAAATTTATGTGTATAACGTCATTTTATTTTATATTTTTTTCAATTATTTCGTACGCAATGAATAAGTAACTATCACAATTATTTTAAGACCGTCACGCTTTCTGAATGGCTCTTTTTGTTTCATTGTTTTGAATTATTTAGAAAAGTAATTGATTTTCTTTTAGTTCAAATGATATCATCATCTATTGTATTAAAGAAAATGTTTTGTTAATTTATCCGTCCAGTGAGTCACCAAGAGATTCAAAATTGTATGCTTGCACGACTTAAATTCCTTTCAACTTTTTGTTTTTTTCATTTTCCTGCCTAGCCGACTCCGAAACAATTAAATTCCCAATTCCACTAGTCCAGGCCGTACACAATATTCTTATCTCGCGCGAAACAAAAAAGTGTTACTCAAAATATGACGCTTTTATTAAATTCTTCTTGCGTTTATTAAGTTGGGGAGAAAAAATTCTCCAAGTTGCTGGGAGAAAACTAGAGTAAAAAAAAGTTTCGCGTTTCTTGACTGAGGAATTTTATTAATGTTGGCTACACTGTTTCTTGGGGAAACATTATTTTAACACCCATTTACAAGGCTCTGCTTGTTTGAAAATAATTCCTGTTTTGTTAAACAAGGAGGGGAAATGTGCAGAATTGATTAGATTAACGGGTTCATCAAAATGTGTCTTGTTAATAGAGGCTTGTAATATGATATCAACCTACATGTTAGCATTCATTGTCGACTAAAAATAATAATAAATAAAATAAATAAGTAACATCAGTTACGAGAAATTGGACCAAAATGTTTATACAGGATGGCAATTTAGTCACCTGCATCGGTTAAGGGGGTGATTAACACATCATTCTAAAAAACTTTCGCTATGACACTCATACACGAATTGTAAAAAAAAAAACAAAATTTCGTACATGCCTCGAAATAGTCTGTCTACTGTTGTATGTACAGGAATTTTTTTTTTTTTTTCACGAATCGGATAAGTGTTTCAATGTGAAAGTTGTTTAAAATGACGGGTAGAATCACCTATTGACGGATGCAGACGACTAAATCAACACCCTGTATTATGTTATACATTAGATAGTCGTGTAACATTAAATAGTCTTTCTACAAAAAGAAACAAAATGAAAGATACTTAGCATCATCTACATTCTACAGTTGACGGCACGGTTGGCGCAGTGGTTAAGCGATTGACTGCTGCGCTGCGTGTCGCGGGTTCGATTCCCGCACGGAACAAATATTTGTATGACCTACAAGTAGTTGTTCCGGGTCTGGCTGTTTGTGTATGTGACTTTAATGTTTGTAAACGCACCCACGATACAGGAGAAATTCCTAGTGTGGGGCAACGTTTTAAAAAAAAAAAAAAAAAAAAAAAAAAAAAAAAAAAAAAAAAAAAAAAAAAAAAAAAAAAAAAAAAAAAAAAAAAAAAAAACAGTAATATTTACTTCATCAGCTAGTACTAACAAGCTGTCAATTAAATTCCACGCGGTCGAAGCTGCAGGTTAAAGTTCGTCGCTGTGAAGTCTGAAGTCACAAAGTGCTAATAAAAACGTAATATATCTATATAAAGTACGCTTTTCGCTGCTTACTTAACCGTAACCTAATTTCGCGAAATAATGGTAGTAATATAAGTAGCATTAGGCTATGTTCATACTAGCAAGAGGCGTTAAAGGGCGTTTTTGAAGTGAAAACTTCTTTAGCGGCGTTGAACACTTTTTTTGTAATGGGTAAAAAATGTTAAACTCGCGTCAGGACACGTGACCTGATCGAAAATTCGTAGGACGGTAAGTTTTCACTTCTGCCGGCACTCCCGGAGTGCAACCCGTCGTTTTTTTTAAAGGGTTTTTTTTCTAATGCTTCTGAATACATTATTTAGACTTGACTGGGATTTTTACTAAGACTGATTGGACCTCGCACTTTCTTACCTTGAGATCAGCTCAATAATTGAGATAGACATAAATTCTGGTCTCTTTGGAGTCCTGAAGACAAAGAATACAAGATCTCACTGGGCAATTTTTTTAAGGGCTGATTTTTCGAACACCAGATAATTTTCAAGGAATAATTTTGAATTTTTGACAGTTCTTCCATACAAAATCTGTCAGACGTCAATTTTATTCCACGAATAAATTAAATAAAAAATATCTGTCGATTGAAAAATCTGCCCTAAGACATGTAACAGAAATTCGTTGCATCTAAACAAATTGGAATTATCTTAAACAAATTGGTATAAATGCTACTGGAATTAATGAGAAATATTTCAATGCTGTAATTGAGATATTTTGAACTTGTTATTTTTGGTATATTCAATTAAAAAAAAAAAACTATTTCCCGAGCCTACTATGGTTGATGGAGTAAACGGATGGTTTAATGAAATTTGGCCTAAGGCGTGCTACGGCGTAATACAAGCACCCAAATTCACAAGCGTCATGTCAAGCACTAAGGCCCACTTGCACCACAAGTCACTAAATGCAAGCACTAAACGAAATTAAAAGTCGTTCTATTTCTGTCAATTATTTGAATATGACAGAGATAGAACGATGTTTTAAATACATTTAGCGTTCAATGTTTAAATTCCCGACGCGAATGCGGGCAGTCGGCACTCCACATCTGAACGCACCCTTATTCTAGAATCTAGCAAATAAGTAGGGTGCTTTGAGTCTAGACTAAAAAAGGTAAAAAAAGCACATAAAAGTCGCAATATTCTTAACTAGTTTTATTTTTACAGTAACACTGTAAAAATATTGTTTTTTGAATCCGCGCTGATCCCGAAATGAAAGAATAACATAAAGTTAAGGTTGCTTTCCTATGATGCCTAGGTTTGGTTTATTTAATGAGGATAAAGAGAAAAATATCTAAATTATTGTCATCATCATCATCTGCCTAGCCTTTTCCCAACTATGTTGGGGTCGGCTTCCTGTCTAACCGGATGCAGCAGATAGGTATCTGAATTATTGTAAAGCTGAAAAATGGACGACAATTTTTGTGTCGCAAAGTTTGCCTTCGTGATTTTTTGTAACATTATACATTACGGTCGTTGGCTTCGAAATAAACCTACCTAATCCTATATTCCATTTCCATTTTCTTGATAAAATATTTTCTGTTAGACACTTAACAGTTTGGAATTTTCCATGAAAACTGCCATTCGTTAGTAAAGGTATCAGACGGAGGTACAGACGCCAGCACATCAAGCTACTACAATCTGTCAAATTTCTTTAATATAATTTCAACTTTATCGCTAAAGCATTAAAGTTCAAGGTTGATTGGGAAATTTTGACAGTTTCGGGTAGCTTGACCTGCTGGCGTCTGTACCAGGGTGTTTTCGCGACGGAAAAATTCAGTCTGGCGTTTAAAAATCCATTTTATCTATTTTTATGCAACGTAAACTTATAATTAAATTCTTAGAAAAACTGAAGCAGAAAATATTTTTACAGACTGAAGTACTCGTACAAGTAAACCGCAGTACAATGGCGGAGGAAGAAATATTTCTGCTTTCCTTGCTCTGCCGTTCACCGTGGAGTTTTCTAGACTTCAGACTTTGTTAGTTCGTAACAGCCTATTAATATCCGAGCTTAAGAAAAAAGCCACTCGTTGAAGTTATTAACGCAACTATGAGCTTCGCCTTTCCTTCGGGTTTCGCCTGACGAGTCGAAATTACCAAGAGAACTTGCAAAATAATAAGGATTTTAATTTTATATCTATCTATACCTACTAATTTGTATCAAGTATCTATACATATAATAAAATAAAATAAATTGTCCGTTTCTCTGTTTGTCTGGTATGTATGTTCCGGATTGGTGCAAAAACGACTGAACGAATTTAGATGAAATTTGGCACACAGATAGTTTATAACCAGCACCCTAATTGCGTAACATACTATAAATCTCAATAATTTCGAAGGATATCTCTAATCCATTGCTTCATATGTTCGAAAAATGTATCTGCTTAGCTACGTAAATAACGCAATGAATGTTGTGGAACTGCCAAAATGAATCCTATTGCTACTGACAGTGTGTTACGCAATTACCCCGCTGGATTAACACATAGAGTAGTTTGTCAAAATAACTGTATCGATCCCATAATATTTTTAGCCTTCACTCAATGAGCAATGTTCACGTTCGTCGCCATATCGCAACTGTGCTGTATCTTTTCATCCGGAATTATTTAATTAACATTGCACAAGAGAAACTGGTTTGATTGGGGTCGTCCAATTATATGTAATGGAAAAAATAAATCATTGTGCATTTCATTATTTTGAAAAAATGATCAAGAATTGAAAGCTTCGAAATAATTAAATTCAGTTGTTGCTTTTGAGGTTTAAGTTTTAAAAAAGCAAAAAATGTTCGATAACCTTTCTTAGGTACTTCCAGGTAAAAGGCTGATGGTGGTGCCAGGTGAAAATCTGTGAAATACAATCTATACATTTAGGTAAATAAATAAAATTGAAGTGTCAGTTTGTAATGTCAAAATAACAGCTTTTTACTAAGTGCATATGAGAGTATATACGGTAGGTATAACAAAGGATCGATTTTGACGGGACTTTCACTGGCAGATAGCTGTTATTATAATGAGTACTTACCAATTTTATTTTAGAGAAAGAATTAGGGTTTCGCACGAAAAAATTAAAACCCATGAAATACGTTTTTTTTTCCGAAATTCACGCGTACGAGTTCGCGGGCAAAGCTTTCGGGCAAAGTATTCTATAAATCCTAATAGCGTAGCTCGACTACTATGAATCAATATAAATACCTACCTTTATCAAGCAACGTTTTTATGAACTTATTGTTTGCTTTTTTAGATTTTTCTATGTAACACGCTACGATCTGTTTTCTTTTCTCATGAATACATATTTAATAGAACGAAAATTATTCATATTTACTGAGAATACTGAAGTATAATGGAACAATAAATTCTGTTCGAACTGTGTATAAAGGTCAAACTGGCTGACTCATATTATGAACGCAGAACATCAGGGGTCTGTCCCTCAGGGTTAGGAACTTAAAATTAAGTAGGTACTAATCCTAGGCAGCCACTTTGTAAGATTTTTTGGAAAAATCACCCAAACGGGGGGGGAGCTTGTCTTTGCTCGGCTCCTAAAGACCCCAGCGTAAAATAGCCTATAGCCTTCCTTTATCAAATGCAAAAAGAATTTTTCAAATCCGACAGTTAATTCCAGATATTAGAAAACTCTTCATCTTTATTATTAGTATATGGATTACCACGCCCACTTATTTCAAATACATCATCATCTGCCTAGCCTTTTCCCAACTATATTGGAGTCGGCTTCCAGTCTAACCGGATGTAGCTGAATACCAGTATTTTACATGGAGCGACTACTTATCTAGCCTCCACAACCCAGTTACTGCTTAATACGATACCCTTTGGTAAGACTGGTTGTCAGACTTTCGGGCTTCTGACTACACGTAACGACTGTCTAAGATCCACGAATGCCAGCCGGGACCAACGGCTTAACGTGCTCTCCGAAGCACGGAGGGGTCTCGGTGTGTAAAGATGGTCACCCATACCCAGACCAACCGCGGCAAGCGTAGCGACCTGTGCGGCTGTTATTATTTAGCCACAGGCCACGTATTTCTGATACACGCGCTGTATAAACGAATTCACACATAATCCAACACAGTATCATAGTATGGAACACAGCTGTGCAGCTAGCAGAAACATTTAAGCGTAACCAACGTTGGTAAACTGGTAACAAACAGAAACCTGGTAATGTTCCAAAAAGCCTATTAAAGCTAGGCGGGCCGGTATTCCGGTACGATATGATAAATGTCAAAAAAACCAAGCCGCATTGCGGGGTAAAGGCTCTACAATTTGCCAACGCAACTACGTTACAAGATATTAATGACTCCACAAATTACTTTAAAAATACCATTTAACTAATGACTGCCTCGTTGGCCAGCGGTTGCAAGCGGTGGCTGAGCATGAGGTATTGGGTTCGATTCCCAGGTCGGAAAAAAGTGTTATTGGGTTTTCTATCTGGAATTTCTCAGTAGGAGCCCGGAGTCTGGATTTTTGCCCGACTGATGGCAATAGGCTCGCGGGTATTACATGGGACTTAAACGTAACTGGCGAAATGCGGATGTACTATAGGTACACACCTCTGCCCAATCTTATGGGGAAACAAAGCGTGATGCTGCTGGGGAGTTTGTTGCGCCACTTCTTCTTCCCAGCAAAAGCACTAGGAACTGGTGAAGCGCGGCCGTTTTGAGGAACTGTCTTTCGTAATTTTGACGTTCGAAAAGTTCTGATTCTCAGTCTAATTTGAATAAATGAGTTTTGATTTTGATGTTATCTAAAGTATTTTTTTTCTGTTTTATTCTAGTACTGCGGGGTGATTGCGGGACACAGTATCAGTAGCAATGGCTTTCATTTTCTCAGTTCAACAACATTCATTACAATATTTACGGTTTTGCGCAGACATATGTTTCGAACATATGAAGCAATGGATTAGCAATATCCTTCAAAATGATTCAGATTGAGATTGATAGTGCTACGCAATTAGGGCTGGTGTATCGTTTATTATTGCCTGAAGGCTTAGATAAGCAGCGGGTGGCGAGCAACGGCCAGGTCGCCGCCCGGTAAGGACCAGGCCCAGGTCGACGGCGCGTTGTGTTCCACGCGCGCCTCGAAGAGATGTCAGCGCGAACTGACGGGGTCCGCTAGGGCCGATGCCTGCCAGGGCCGCGGGTTGTTCGAAAGAGATACCGTGGCCCCTGGCACAGGCTACTGAAGGAACACGGGTGGGTTTTAGTCAGTAAAACTCTGACACGCCCTCCCGCTCTGCCCAGAGCGGGACAAGTCAAATGATGATTTCCCACCCAAAAAAAAAAAGGCTTAGATAAGCAAGCTCAGTAAATACTCTCTGTAGTGATTTTAGAAACTAAACTTGAGAAGTTTGTAGTACCTAGCAATAGTGGGCGGGATATCTAATGTCTATTCATATTGATGTTATTTCAAGTTAAACAAACATCAACTTTATTTCAACGGCAATTAAGTTGATTTTAGAGTTACTAGCACTATAGTGAAATTGATATTTTTTTTGAAGTTGTATCGTAAACTTTATGTTATTTTTCCATTAAATCATATTTGTTTACATTTTTGGCAATTAAATCGCGAACGCAAATTTGATTATAAATCCCACTTAGTCTATCAATATTAGGTCGAAAAATGCGTTTTTCTGTCTGTTAAATTTCCAAAGCCTATGACCGTAGATTCTAATTATCATCGGTTAGTACCTCATTTCATAAAAAGCGTCTATCGGGCCTTTTATGAGTTGGCTTCGGCCCCTCGTACGCCTTCTAAAGGTCCGGGACCCCAGGGCCCCGAGATATATCAAAGACACTCTAAATATAATATTTTTTATGCCATTATAGATGTGAAATTTTATTACTTTCCTTATTTATCTATGTTTGAAAAACTTGTTTTTTTATTGTTAATAGTGACACAATTTCTAACTATAAACTATGATAGATTGTTCCAAAAGTAATATCTATGATAATACTATCTAGGATAGGTTAGTTTGTTTCAGAAGTAAAATGACATACGGTTAGAAATTTTGTCACTACCAATTAAACAGTAAAAAAACAAGTTTTTTAAACGTAAATAAAGAAAGAAAATTCATTTAGTTGCATAATAGAGGCAATAATAGGTTCATTACTTTAACATAACCCCTATGCTCCTAGATAAACCGAACAACAATAGTAACATTCATTCACCCTATTTATTACTCGTTTGTTGCTGTCACCGGTATATTATTGACGTAAAACGTGTTATAATACAATTATGCTCTTTGGTTATTAGTATTGAGTTTTAGTGTGGTTCCTAATGAGATTAGACCGGCCTAAATATAAATAACTACGTGCTGCCTGCGGTTGCTATCGCAACCGAAGGCAACTACGTCATATTTACGGAAAAAAGTAGACTATATCCTGCCCATTAGGTTAACCGTTTTTTGATAGCCGTCCTAGAACGTACATATTCCATATTACTTACGTAAAAGGTAACTTTAAATGCGTAATAAAATAAATATATAAACTGCTCTATCTTATTGAATTATCTTATTTATGGCTTCTTATAGATATTATAATACCGTACGTGTATCAATCAATGTATTGTGTGTTGTTGCAATCACTAGTTCCATCTGTCAAAAAACGGTTTACCTAATGGACAGGGTATATTTCCTTTTCGGGGTCTTGCTTAAGCTCTTTTTCAATAATATTGGTTATATTGTTGAGATGTCGACGGATTTGTGATATTAGGATAATGTAACGTATTATACCAGCCGGTTCTGCAATACAAAATAAATAAGAGATGTTATTATGATAATATAATCGGATATTTTTGAGAGCTTAACCTTGATAACTGAATACCCATAGCTTTGCAATTTATTTAGTCCTAATGTTTCTGGAGACAAACCTCCTCTGTAAGACGGAGTGGGCCGTTAACCACCACGCGGGCCCAGTGCGGGTTGGTACATGTCACATATCTTCGATTTTTTGGTTCTAGGACATGCCTCACGATGTTTTCCTTCACCGTTTTGAGAGCAGTGGTGATGAAATAATTTACGCCTTTAAAATGGGGTGGTATTTATATTGCAAAAAATCGGGCCCCGTTTAAATTAAAACAAATAGTAGATGTTTACAAACCGAATGATGATAACGTTAGCACCCGCAACAGAGTAAAAATCTATAATTTCTAAGAACAAACGAATTAACTTATAAGTAAAAACAAACTAGAATTTACTTAAATTAAACCATTCACCACTTTTGAATTGTCAAAGGAGTCGGTCATACAGAAAGCTGAAGCTTAGCGTATCAACATCATAAATCCATAAATCAACAAGTTAATATGTGAAAAGTACAGTCAGTTTCAACGTATGTTTATCTATATGGGGTTGTTATAGTAACGGCTTATCCTATTGATCCGAAACCTACACTATCGGATATATATCAGCAGAGCGTCCAGATTATAATAGATAGCAACCACGCGAAAGTTAAGGGGCGTCTATAATAACATTATCAGTCAATAGATAAATTGGGTATATCGCATCAATAAGGATAAAATGTTAAAGTAAATAGAGGAAATATTATAAGCAAAAGCTTGCCCAAGGCCCTTTGTACACGGCACGGTTTCTTCACGGTACGGCGTATAAACCACAGCGTAGAAAAAACATGTCCGTCAAAAAGCTTCCATAGTGATCCATACAACACTGACGACCGTACCTACAGACGGCGAATAAACTGTAGTTATTCACGGCAAGTAAAACGTGTGTGTAAAAAGTGTCTAAAGGCTAAAGGTAAAATGACACTGAATGATAACAATCGTAGCAGTGGTTAATGATGTAATTTTCCAGATAAAACAGGCGGAAGAAAAACTGTGAGGCCCACTATACATCGTAGCGTCAGCGAACGGTATTAACGTTGCTGAATTTTGGGCCCAAAAAAATAACAAAACGATATATATTTTTAGCTAGGAAAAAGAACAGCTTAGCCAAAAAACCGGTTGTCTATTGTTTACCCGAAGATTATATACCATAATCATCATATTCCCGAATTTCATTTACCCGAATTTCATTTGCCCGAATCTTTTGTTTGCCCTAAAAGATATATGACATACTTTTAATTGCCCGAAACTTAGATACCATAAGATACGAGTGCCATACGTATTGTTTTTCATATTTTTAATTGCCATAATAATAATTAGACATAATATTTAAACGCCATAATGATTATTAGACGTAATATTTAAATGCCATAATAATTATTAGACAAATACTTAAACGCCATTTTCTAATACCTACCTACTTATTAGCTTTCTGGCTGTCGATGTCGATGGGTGTGTAATGTTTGGTATAATAAGAATAAATTTATGTATTCTTCTCTTTTGAGTTTAATGGTCACAGTTCTAACCTAACTGAAATGGCACCTAACCAAAACCTTAAAATATTCTATGCATGGTCGAGGGTAGGCTTGGTCGACGGAGCCCCGCGTAGCGGAGCTCCGTCGACCAAGCCCACCCTACTTCTGGGTGGTTTATAAAAAAGTACTACACCCTACTTCTGGGTGGTTTATAAAAAAATAACCACGAAGGAGATGGCGGGGTCGTTTGAGCGAGCGAAGCGAGCAAATAGACCCCGCCATCCCCTTCTAACCTAACCTATCCGAGTCGGGGTGCCTTAAAGTCCCGATTGCATCCAGTTTCTCCTAATATAACAACCGTTACACACCCAATGTCGATGGCAAATGATGTTATGGCATATGATAATTATGGCATGTGATAATTAGGGCATGTGATAATTAGGGCATGTGATAATTAGGGCACGTGATAATTACGGCTTACAATGATTATGACAAATGATGTTATGGTAAGTGACTTCATGGGAAACAAAGCTTCTAGCACGAGACTAATATAGCAAATAAGAGTAGGGCAAATGAATATTACGTCATATAATATTATGGCTATTGACTATTATGGCAAATGATATTAGGGCAAATAAAATTCGGGCAAACGGCGGTATACCCAAAAAGCCGTATTCTTCCGAATTTAAACTTTATTTGAATGACTTTAACAACCTACCCTGTTATAATATTTAGGGTCTGACGCGTTAGACCTGGAAAATAAATAGCTATAAAAAAGAATTCAAAATCAAGTGAGAGAAGAACAATTGGAGAGAGAGATCCGTAGTTAGCTTAGCCAGAAGAGAACGAGATTCATCCACATAACATGCAGAATTAGTAAGCCAAACTGTCAGAGGACTAGACAAACTGTCATGAAGATAGACAACCCGGTGTAGAGAAAAGCTTAGTTGATTGATTGAATTGCCTAAGTATTTTCCTAGTGTGACAGCGGCGATGGCGAAGAGACAACGAGTGGATTAGGGGTCCATTAAATTAGACCTCAATGCCTAAATCTAACTACCAATATATAGCAGGTATACTGGAGGAGATTTCTTTAGAAATAAGCATTACCTTTGTTTCATCTTTCTGTTTTTTCTTCTTGTCTGTTTATACATATATGTGTGTATATAGGTGGTTAAATGAATAAATATAAGAAAACAGCCTTCTTGTAGAAACCTATTACTCCAATATTCCTACATAGACTGGACATATATAAACTCAGACCTTTTGCGAAAAGACAGCGGCGCGTGTTTGGCCAGAACGCCAATTTTCATACTTACTTAAAAAAGCGATCAAATTCTAGTTACAATCTCATCTCAGCGACAGTCAATGACAAAAATTTGTCATAACTGCAGGTAATTTAGAGGTTTTTTGACAGTTGAAGACTGAGATTAGATTGCAAATGTTCTTAAAACTAACGGGGTTTTTTATGACGTTAATCATCATTGGTCATAATACGAATTAGTCAATATGCGTCGTAATGACGGGAATGGCCCTTCAGATGACACGTGGACAAAACAAAAGAATATTAATACAGGTTGGCAGGGACATCGGCGCGCAACCTTGTTACCATGGACTCAGTACATAATTCTGAACCCCCAGTGGTGATATTTTTCGTCGGTTATTAAAGAAAAAATTAGCTGTTTCATACATTTTGACCACGTAGGTATTGCACTTTTCTCTGAAACATCAGATCATGTGCTGATCAGTCTGCGCGTCCTTGTCCCTGCCACCCTTTATAAAAAGAATCGTTACACGTGGCATTTTATACTGTCTGCAAACCCCTATAGGACAAACACGTTAGTTAAAGTTACTAAACCAACCAAAACTACACTGAACTTGCAAGATTACGAGAGAGCATATGTAGATAGGTTACCGACTCGCCTAAGAACATTAACAAAGTCTATGGAGTTAATTAAGCTAGGTACGTGTTGACACAACTTGTTCGCACGATAACCATCTGGTTTATCAACGTTATGTATGACCGGTACTATGCACGTAAAGTTACTAAGCCGGGCCCTAAACGATCAATTATATTGCACAATATCAGAAGCCCAATTTTCGTAATCAAAAATGTTCAAAATCTAGTCGCAATCTCATCTCAGCGACAATCAATGTCAAAAATGTAGGGAAATTAGAGGTATTTTTGACAGATTGAGACTGAGATCAGACTGTAAACTTTCTTAAAATTACGAGAATTGCCCATGAGGTACTGCTAGTCGTAGGTAATCTCATCTCAGCGACAATCAATGTCAAAAACTTGTCAAAAATGTAGGGAAATTAGAGGTATTTTTGACAGATCAGACTGAGTTCAGACTGTAAACGTTCTTTTAATGTTATGGTTCTAATGGTATGTTTTTAATCGTTTAGGGTTAATATTGAAGATTGCGCAATGATTGAACAAAAGTTTGAGCGAGTTGAATTTTTATTGCATAATATTTTTTATTTTTCCGTTTTTAGTCTATTTTTAACTTTGACAAGGACGACACGTGCGTAAAAATGGGATCGCATGTTTCCATAATTATTAAGGAACATCATTGTGAGGAAATAGCATTGGCTTTGACTCGAAATACTCCCGAAGATTTAATATTTTCCATATTAAATCTTCGGGAGTATTTCGAGTCGCTAGCTACCGCAATGTTATTAATAGCGGTTGAAAAGGCGGTTTTGCTTATAATTGTATTTTCTTTCTCAATCAATGGTATTAAAGTTATCAAAAAATAAAAGGCCCGTTTTGACATTTGAGAATGCGTTCTTGACACCTGTCAGTTTCATACAAACGAATACGTGTTTTGCGAATTTGATGTTTATTAACTACTAGAACTGTCAATGTCAAAACGGGCCTTTAATTTTTTGATGACTTTACGAAGTCTTAATAACTCTTAAAACTTTGGCATATCCATACATATAATTTTTTTAAAGTCCTTTTCTTCAACGCCAAGTCTTTTAAAAGATGTTCATGAGTATATTGCAGCCTTTTTTTCTCTTTCGACCGTTTCCTTCCGTTCCGTTTCGATCCTTTCGTTTTCTTATTGTCACATAATGGCAACACTGGCTGGCTGCAGCCAAATCTTGGTTTTGAAATGCTCACGGAACACTAAGCAAGGTTTGCTCACGCGAAAATATTGACGCTTATAAGCCGTCAATTTTATTGCGACAATATAATTGATCGTTTCAGGGCAAGGGGTGATTCAATATTATTGCACAATAAAAGTATTGCACAATTTTATTGGAGGTGTAGGGCCCGCCTAACGTTACTTTCGACCTTTTGTTTGAATAATTGAGTTATTTAGTATCGGCGAGGAATTTGCTGGACTATAAGCTTCATTAAGGGAGAAAAGGTGAGTTAAATAGCAACATTACTACTGCTAAAGAATTTGCTAGTATACAGGGTGGCAGGGACATCGCGCGCAAACTGTAACCTTGAATTCAGCACATGATTTTGAACGCTTGGATTTTTTTTTGGCAGTTATCAAAAAAAACTCCTGCTGTTTCATAGAAATACCTACGCGGTCAAAATGGTAAGGAACAGAATTTTTTTTTAAAACAACCGCTGAAAAATTTCGACAAGGGTCCAGAATCATGTACTGAATCCGTCTGTCTAATAGGTTGCGCGTCGATGTCCCTGCCAGCCTGTATACAAGTCACCAAAACTCTTGATTTTAGTTTTATAATGATGTGCATTTAATGAGCCCTATGACCCATACTTCAGCACCTGTAGTGCACGCTGAGCCTTGCTTCCAATTTTGCATGCTGTTAAACCCTTTCAAAACATAATAGGTACGACCGCGCCACAATTTCGGCGATATGTCCCTTCTTTGAAGACTAGCTGGAGAGGTGCCACGGCGCCCTCACCTTCCGCCTGACGCAGGTCCTCACCGGACACGGCTGTTTCGGTAGGTTCCTGTTCAGGATAAGGCGGGAAGAAACACCAGGGTGTCACCACTGTGTGCATCGCCCGGAGGACACGATGGAGCATACGGTGGAGGTGTGCCCGGCTTGGGTGGAGCACCGCCGCGTCCTAGTGGCGGCGATCGGCGGCGGCGATCTCACGCGTCCGGCCCTGGTCCAGACCATGGTACAGAGCGAGAGTGCATGGGAAGCCTCCTTTTGCGAAGCAGTAATGCTCGCAAAGGAGGAGGCGGAGCGCGTGAAGAAGAGGCAATCTCTGCGCCCTCACGCCCCTAGTCGCCGCAGGAGACGCCCTGGACGTCGGGAGTCGACAACCGACTCCCGGCCACCGTAGGCGCGGGCTTGCGGGCGGTGAGCAATAGGTAGCTCGCCGCCCGGTAAGGACCAAGCCCGGGTCGAGGGCGCGTTGTGTTCCACGCGCGCCTCAAAGAGATGTCAGCACTAAATGACGGGGTTCGCTAGGGCCGATGCCTACCAGGGCCGCGGGTTGTTCGAAAGAGATACCGTGGCCCCTGGTACAGGCAACTGAAGGAACACGGGTGGGCTTTAGTCAGTAAAAGTCTGACATGCCCTCGTGCTCCGCCCAGAGCGGGAGAAGTCATCAGCTGATTTCCCAACCAAAAAAAAAACAAGGTACGACCACGCCAAGATTTCCCCTCATCACCATCTGCCTAGCCAACTATGTTGGGGTCGGCTTCCAGTCTAACCGGATGCAGTTGAATACCAGTATTTTACATGGAGCGACTGCCTATCTGACCTCCACAACCCAGTTGCTGGGTAATACGATACCCCTTGGTAAGACTGGTTGTCAGATTTTCGGGCTTCTGACTACCAGTAACGACTGTCAATGATTCACGAATGCCAGCCGGGACCAACGGGTTAACGTGTTTTCCGCGGCACGGAGGGGGCTCGGTATGTAAAGATGGTCACCAATCCACAGACCAACCACGGCAGGAGTAGCTTAACCCGGGTCGATCTATCGTTATTATTTAGCCACGGGCCCCTGTCCCAAGGTAGCTGGCTAAGGTTTCTCCTATAAGGTTCAATAATTCCAAATCTGTTGAAAGTCATCTCTATTTTGGGTATCTAGTACGCATTCTAAACATACCATAAATGTACAAAGCCTCTGATACAGACAGACAAGGGCAAGCATTCCGACTTGTTGCTCTACCTCTCTGGGCTTTATTCCGGAGAATGCGAGATTCGTAGGATTGCCATATAATGAGCTACATTTTACGGTCAAACCCTTTGAGTGCGGTGACAAAACTAGCCGTGGGCCCCTGGCACATTCACGAGGCCTTCAGTGCCACCGTAAAACGGTCAATTAGGTAAAATTAAAAGCGTCGCATTTGCAAATTGGTGTGTTAAACCACGGACTACAATGGCGGTCGCACATAATGGAAACTAAAGCGAAATTATCCTTTTGTATGTGAAAAGTCCTTTGAAAAGCCACGGTTTATTTTTTATTTTTTATGTAGAACGCGACGCTACTGCGATTGCGTTGTAGATACAAACCATTGAGGGAAACAATGTCTTTGTTGTTGTACCATTTTTCAATATTTTGTTCGTTCTGGTATGTAAATCTTTGAGGGCGTTGTGCGGCAAATTAAATTGGTTTTTTGACAGTACTTTGATTTTCCTAAAAGTTACGGATTATTCAGGAAAACCTTTCGCTTCATGTAAAGTACTGGTATTCAGTTGAATACCAGAACTTACGCGGTTGCGTTCGGTTAGACTGGAAGCCGACCCCAACATAGTTGGGACAAGGCTGGGGAGATGATGATGATTTAGTAAAACCTTTCAGTTAAGCCTCATCTCTTCAGATGTTAGTTGCGGTAACAGCTGAATTAAAAAAAAGAATACCTTTTTCTTTATTAGCCTCCAGATTATTAAAACATGCCTTTTACAAGCATTGTGGAATCTTCTATAATAACAGTAAATGTGTCTAATGAAATCCCTGTAGACGCACTTACAGTCCGTTCACAGTTATTTTACCTCTGGCAGCAGCAACCTAACAGCAACCTTACTGTAACGAGAATAAAGATCACAATGATTTTAACAAACTTGTCAGTGACAACAATCCAACAGCAACCTTATTAGAGTGAGAATAAAGATCACTGTGATTTGGACAGTGTTGAAAATCCGAGGTAAAATAACTGTGAACGTACTGTAGTCATTATATTCACTCAAACTGCTTTAAAAAGATTATTTTACAGACAAATAATGAGATTTATCTACAGTTTCATTAATTATACATAGCCGGACATTTACACTAAAATTTGCATGAAAATGAGCAACTCCATAATAATTATCCCTTTGATCTTTATGTCTGACACTCATTTGCCGTGGAAAGTAAATATCGGGCCCTACTCTGCACTGTAGGACAAAATCACCCCATACCGTACTTAAATGTATTAAATTTTTATTATGCATGTCTCATGCTTTTATTCCCCATAGGACACACGGAATATAAAATATACCTATCGACTTATTGCGAAGTCAATATTGCTGGGGACCATGCAATTTAACATATTCCCGTTTAGAATTATAGCCGTTACCATGGTTACAAATAGTTACCGCATCGCATTTAAGCGTGATAGTAACCTATTTCTATAAACAGTAAAGAATATTAAACTTTAAGCTCCTGAAATGTTTTTCAATATTTTTATTACCGATCCATTCGATTTACAATAGAATAGCATTACTTTAGCTATGTATACCACACACGGAATCAAGTCATTACTGGGTCTATCGATCTGTTAAAAATACGAGCAACACCGCCGCGCCAAGAAATACAACAAGACTTTTTAAAACATGACCTCAAACTGGGATTTTCTTTGCTAAGCCGGTAAGCCGTGGATTTTTGGGGCATTACGTTTTATTGGCCCAGAGTGTACGATGTGCAAGCACCTGAAGCTTCAAGTATTCATAAAGCTGAGGACGTCGAGAACTAGACTAGACTTGGTCCTGTAGGGATGGGACAATGCAGGAAAATGTCGATAACCGAACGGTTGATAAGTTGACAGTCGATAGTTACTTTTGTTTTTGAAACGTAACTTATACATATTTGTAAATTGTTATTGCAATGTTTGTGATATGAAGCGTACATGAGAATTTAATGTTACTTTGTAACACATAATGGATGGTTGAATGTTTTTGCTACATTTGCCTGAAAATAGGATTTCCATGAAAATGCACGATCGTGAATACGAAATCTTGCATGCGGAATCACATACATTTTTAATAGGAGAAAATATATTATTTTCCAATTGGAAACAAAAATAGAACATCCAAAGATATAAATAAATAAACTCCAATATTTATTTTAGTAGCAATATCTTTCTCTCTCAACATGACGAGATGGGATGGGATAAGTAATAGGATGACATAGCTTGTATAAACAAAGTATCATTATGATTTGGTTTTTTTCAGGGCAAAAACTTTAGACGAACAACTTTTCCATACAAAGATTAATAACCTTAAAAAATCCATTACACCCATCAATTCCATTATTATTATGTCACCCTATGTAAAATTTCAACATTTACATTTGTAATTTATATAGTGTAGGTACATAATAAAGAGTATTTTAAGTATGCTATTAGAAAATCAAACCAAGAAACCAAATCACAAAACGAATAAATAACTTAAACTAATCGATAACGTTACCATTGCCCATCCCTATAACACTGACAGTGTTACGACTCGTCACTAGAGGTCGGCGGGTCAGCTGAAACCTGTGGGGGTGTGGGAAAGGGGTGCGGGCGTTGTCATGGCAACCGCGCCCCACAACACGCCGCGGCGGCGCCGACCGCGCTGCACACACAAACATACCTTATTATGTATGTTTTATGTGTTTGTTGGTTGTAACGTGGATTGCAACGCTAACACACACATATGCAAACACACACGAACAAATATACGCGCGGGAAATAGAACGCGTTTTAATATTTAAAAATGTATAAGGACAGACGTACGGTAGCCGGTATTAGCTGTGTATTTACCAAATTATAGGGTTCGTACCGCGGTTTCGCTAAAGAATAGAAGGTTGAATAACAATTCAATGTAGTGCCGTCGAAAATTAATATTAGATGTAGACTTACTTAGACTAATAGTAGCTGCTCTATTTAATAAATTGAAGTGGAGCTAGCGAGCTCCATAATATATTCAAATTTAATTTTGTTAGTGCCTACTATAATTACAGAAATGTTCATTTAGAACTTTCTACAAGAGCCTCTACTGTTTTCACCTGTTGTGCGGTATTTGTAGAAGTCTGACTGCACGTGAATAAAATTCCACAATCCAGGCAATATGCTCGTCATGCTCCAGTTTCATTCCAAAAAACAACCGTTAATTACAATAATTGTGGCAATTACATACGTTAGTTGTATATATTCAATTAGGTATCTACCGAACATTCGGACCGTTCTAACTCTTCACAAGCACACATTCGGTGAAATTACAGAAGCGTTATGTTAGTAATTGATGCCATAAAAGGTAGTTTACCCTGGACGACCGTTATTATAACAAATTCTGTGTCGGTAACTGCTACAGAGTAACTGCCTTCCGCACGCACACTGGCCAAGAAAGCGGACAAGTTACACTGAATTCTTTATGCTGTGGCGTGTTGTTCTGTGTTTATTTTGGTAATAATTAATAAGATTACATTTTGTGGTCTGCGCGTGAGTGCGTATGAATTACATAAAACGGTCTTTCAAATTAGTTGGTAATAGTACATTATTAGGCAGTAATAAATTATAGCAGCTAAGCGCCCGTGACTTTGCCCGCATTAAGATCTTGACACTGAGACTATCCGGTTAGGAATGGTTCAGAAAGCCAATCAAGTAATCTATGTACAAAATAGAAAAAACTCTTTAAAAAAACTGAATGCCGTAAACGACAAAAATGTATAACCATATATTTTTGTCGTTTAGGTAGTGATTAGTTACTGTTTAACCAAACAGTCGCTAATCACTACTTAACTTTAAGCAACGTTTATGAATAAAGGGTGTATAATATAATAATATAACTGCCGATAAAAAAGCAGAAAGAAAATTCTATGAAGAAACGGAATCCACCTTTTATCATAATTAAAAAACCACCACTTTCACTCCCACATCAATATTTAATAAATCGATATGCCAAGTATTCCACTTATTTCACATTGCTGACGTCATTATAAAAAATATGTAGGTTGTAATAGGTTACTCGAATGTTGCGATTGGAACGAAACATCGATAATTTCAAACAATTACAAATTCTGACCTGAAACATTCTGTTGATATTTACTGGCGGAATTCAGCGAATCGTTGCTGCAGTTAATCGATTATTGGGTATTTAGAATTTAGCGCTTTATTACAAACCGACATAGATGTGTATACAAATGTATCGATATTTGTGTGAACTGATCGTACATCACTAGAAAGAAGGACTAAGATTTTTGATTATATTGATTTAGATTTTTAAATGCTGCCCCATTTTGTTTCAGACTTTAAAATTACTTCTAAACTTCTAACGTGATAATTTAAAATAAATCCCTCCCAAACAACAAGACAGACAGTTGACAACTAAATCGTTTTCCAGAATATGGAACTAAAGAAACCTAAATCAAGAAAACCACTGACAGCTTGGAGGTCCCACATGAATATTCAATTTCAATAGACTCGTCTAAATAAACTAGATGCTAGAACAGCAATTAAATAAATTGAATTTCGGTTAGTTAACAGTCAAAAAAATAAAATCATTTAGTGTTTATTTACATTCATTCAGCAGATTCAACCCAATCTCCATATTTAACAGCCATTTCATTCAGCACCAAAAATATAAAAAAAAAACTCAAAAATATCCAATAAATTCGATGGCAATTACGACATCAATATAAAATTGGTACTGCATACAAAGAGTCAATCTGCAATCCGATATCGCTAAAATGTTCACACATTTTCAGTGCTACAGTAATAAACAAAGTGAACACATTTCGGGGGAAAATATAGGCAGATATATCGGGGACGTGTTCGCTCCTGTATTTGCCTCGTACAATATACCCTGCGACTGCGTGGCCGATTTTCAAACGCCATTTTATCGTATGTCAACGTACGACAGACGGCGCGGCTGCGTGCAACACGCCAAATCTCAAAATCTGTCATACTGCTCGCGCACGCAACAAAAATAATAACCAATTTTATTTATGAAAATTAACCATTTATTTACCGTAATGTACTGCTGCCCATTTATTTATTACGTGACTCATATCAGATATAATATTATAGGAAAATGCGTCATGTAAACCTCAACGTAAAACCTGAAAATGTAACGTAAAGATTTGAACAATTATTTCGTCACGAACAGGACAGTCCGTAGACCTTCATTATGTGAACCAGTTTAATAATACCCCTTTTTAGGGTTCGAGGAAAAACGGAACCATTATGGCTTTTACCAAAACCTGATTTCCGTTCAGAGTTATCCTGTATTTTTAAAGCCTACCATGTTTCCTGGTCGTAATAAATGAGTCGTTCTCTCACAAATTACCATAGAAATTACTAGGATTGTGATTGATACATTTACGACAATGCACTAAACTACCCTTCTAATCGTTGATTCCCCGTATCGTCACACCCTACATCAACATAAACCTATTTGAAATCAATCAAATGATTATCGTTTAACAAAATTAATCAATGCTCGTCCGATACATGAAGTGCAGTGAAATCGCAAATTGATTTATAATTCGACTTCAATTCAATAATGGTACAATCAGTTGGTACATAGTGTCACCGGAAATTGGCCCACGGGTCGGCGCGCGCGCTCCGCCGGAAATGAAATCGCGTCCGACATGGCCGCTGATCTATTGTGCGATGCGCGCGCGCTTGTTATTGTTCATGCGTTTCCAAGCATTTTATTATAACTGTAACGTTTTTTGAATAATTTTGTATAATATGCTTTTTGTATGAATTTTGATTAATTACCTTCTGTAGGCTGGAGCTGTCCAACCAGTTCAACAACGAAGTCGGTCACGGATATTTGCCCCTACAACAGACTACATCTAAACCTCGGAAAAGTTTTCCATCGGGTTATATTTTAGACCTTGCTTGATTTCATATTCTCTTTATCATTTTTATCTATTATTAAGTAAGCAGGTTCCGTCAAAACTGGAAGGAGGACGCGCGGGCTCGCGAAATATGGAAGCAATGGTGGGAGGCCTTTGCCCAGGAGTGGGGCAGAGCAGGCTAGTAAAAGAAAATCCTGACCCAAATAAGAATTGTTCGATAAATAATTTGAACACATTTGCGTGTTACAACCAAACACATTTAAGATCCGCTTCACGCCATTTTGCGCGCTTCTTTCACCAATCTCCGTCAAAAAAACTTACAATTTAACAGTCTAGACCAAACAGTAGAAAACGAAATGGTTCACAAATAGATAGAATTGTCGGCACGTCACGGCACTGCGCCCGCGCCGGATTCGAAATCGCAACCGGACAATTAGGATACTCTTTGATGCGTTACGGACCGCCGACCGCGCCTTCGCTCTTGTACAATATCTAGGACTTACTTGCTTTTTGGTAACCGTTTTAACGCCTCATTGGTCTAGTGAGCTCATGGATTGAAAAGCGAGGGTTCTTTACTGATTCGGTCTACTTAATTAGCTATAGGTTACTTTGAAACCCTTTCCACCACCCGCCAGGTGTTTGATAATACAGTTTTTCATAATATAAGTGTTCCTGACCTCGGTAGCTGACTGAGTGTATGGGTATTTCGCCAGCTGTCCGTCGTCAGAGTTGACTTTACAGCGTGTGCTGCCGATAGGTGACTTATGCTCGGACAAACCTTACATAAACCTTACGTTGGGATTATGTATTAATTTAATATTGTGATTTTTATTGATTTTATTGTGATTATTTATTGATTTTATTTTGTGACTATTGATTAATTAATTCTTTTGTCTATATTGATTTTATTGTTTTTGATTATTTATTTTGATTTGTATAAACGTCACGTATGAACGTGTACTATGAATGGGTGTTATTCACCTGAAATAAATAAATGTATTATTATTATTATTATAAAAAAAACCTTTAATCATCCCCTCTACGTTCATTAATGTTGTCGACTTTTGAGTTTTCTTTGTTTCATTACCTCTCTACCTTGGAGTACATGATGCATCCTCTGTTGTTAAAACCACAGAACAGATAAAAGAGGTTAGAAGGGCCTTGTGGGCGGGGCAGGCGCGCCGCACTTTTGAGCAGACGCTCAAAAGTCGACCGAAATTTGAATCACCGGTCAACAATCACGCTCTTGTTGTGACAGCGTTCGGAGCTCCGCGGAAAAAAAGAATTATGCCGTCTTGCGCTATTATAACGTGTCGGAAAAGAAGTCAGGAGTGTAATGTGGCCCGAGGAGGGATTTCTTTTCACCGGTTAGTCCGAAAACCTTAAAATACGAGTGATATTTGTAATTATTACAAAAGTATTATGTAGTTTGTAGACAAAAACGATAAAATCGCATTCAGATGCAAAATTATACATTGCTTGCAATACATGGGTACGATCTTGTACGTCATGAGCGGTCGCGCAATGTATTGCGTTCACTGCGAACATCGCGTGCGTCGAGCCAAAATGCGCGTCGATAGTGTTGTACCAAATTATAAACAATGTCGATATTAAGTAAGTGTATACGAATAATTATGTTCAGAAATATGTATTACAATTAAAATAACTTTGTTTTTATTAACACCAATTATTGTGTAATGTGAATTATTAATTTAATTTCTTAGTTGGTTTTTCGTCTAAAATTTGGTTTGAGGTTAGTAATTTACGATGAAAAAATTTTTTTTTAGTTTTCCAAGAGATAAAAAGAGACAAGAAAACTGTGGATTGAGGCAACTGGTAGAATTGAATGGATACCTACTAAATGTAGCACAATTTGTTCGCAACATTTTTCAGAAAATGATTATGTAATTTATAAGTTGAAATTGAGTCTAAATTATTGTTCAATATTAAAATATTCTTGTATTTTTACTTGTGTCATTTATTTGCCCACTTACTTTAGCGGACGGACACAGACAGCCCAGAAGGCCAATTCTTGTAATTAAAAAAATTCAAAACCTAGTCGCAGTTTCATCTCAGCGACAAAAAAAATGTCAAAAACTGGTCAGAAATGTAGGGAAATTAAAGGTGTTTTTGACAGATTGAAACTGAGTTAAGACTGTGAACGTTCTTAAAATAAAGAGAATTGCCCCTCTTAATTAATCCTTTCCAAATAAATACGTTACTCATCACAAGTATTTAATTTTGAACAAAATTGCCCTTGACGTCATTGGATTTCAATGAATATCTTAGGAGTTATCATGGTTTTAAAATAACTCCGCAAGGCGGCCGGTCATTAGCTTCCTATAGTAATGTACTAAGTGATAATCGTAAGTAATACTCTTAAAGTAATGGAATATATGTATTATTTTAGTAGGATTTTTCCTAAAATTAATGCGAGTGAAACCGGCGGGCATAGCTATTATTCATAAATTAACATGATAAAGTTAATAAATACATTTTTCACAGAGTAATTCACAATAAATTAATTAGATTATATTATGTTAATTCGACTTAGCATTCGATATGGCCGTGAAATTTAAAACTTATTTTTAGTTTTTTTGCAAATTGTAGCTTTGTTTTACATTTTATGTTATTCAAAATGTTATTTTTCTTTCTTTCTATTATTATGACGTAAAACAGAGCTGCAACTAGCATAAAACGAAAGAAAATTTAAATTTCGCGGCAGTATTGGATGTTCCCCCTTAATTTCACTTTGATTTAATTTAATTTATATGTAATTAGGAAGTCCAAATTATTCGTACCGTACCCGCAACTTAAAAAATTGCAAAACTTTAATTACCAAAATTACAGTAATTTTATCGATATGATCAATCGACCTTTTGGTCGCCGTAAAATATTTGAGAAACAAAATTGCTTTTACACGTGTGTGAGTGTACGTCCAGAGCAGAATTTGCGTTAGTGTGACAACCAATAGCAAACACGCGATCTAAGTGCATGTGGTTTATTTGTGTGCGTAATGCGCGTACGTATTGATCTCTTGCTTGTAGTGGAGAGTGAGAGTGGGAGACATGCGGCGACAGGCGTTCTAATACAAATCAGGAACTATTTCCTTTCTATCCTCTTTTATCTGTTCTGTGGTTAAAACATTTATTGGCAAAGCCGTATTATTATTAATCCTGGACAAAGGCCTTCCTGCTCTCTTTTCACCTCCTCTCTCTGTCCAAAGCTGCCAAGTCCCAATCTTTATAGAAATAATAAAGGCAACGCTTTATAAGTTCGGAAATTAATGTGTCTTGGAAAACCTGCTTGAGTTAAAACCGTAACTAGAGCCTTCGAAGACTAATCGATCAGCAGCATTGCTACGTCGAACTACCGACTCATCGATTACTCTACAAGGCTAAAGAAACACGAACAAAACATCAAGATATGATTCTATGCCCAGAATCAGATCATCATTGTGTATTTTATAGTTTCGCCGCATATATTACCAGTGTCTTGCTTGACTGCGTGTAGCGGGGCACTGCTAAATCATTCAGCTCACGTTGTTTTTGCAACTAGTGCATAAAGACATACCACATACTTCTTTGTTCTCCAATCGTGCATAATTCTCTTGTGGTATTAGCAGAGCTCCAAATGTTGTAGCCCTCAAAACCGCAACGCGTGAAGGTGTTGGCGTAATTAAGACTACTCGTACCTTTCTTTGAGTTGAATTTTGGGGTCGAAAATCATACAGAGCGTGACTTTTGAAACATTCCGAAGAGTGAAGCTTTGGTAAAGGTTGTTACAACAGTTACGAGAAATAAGTAATATTATATAATAATAATATTAATAATATTTACCGTTATGTGATTGTATATCTCGGCAAGTTTTTTGGAAGACCATAAGAAGACTTAATCATGCCCTATCTAGATCATTTTGGCACAACAGAAAGACTCAATTAATCCTTAGCTTGAACAAAATTAGAAATCCAATCCCAAGAAACAATAGCTCTTACCTCTTACTGAATAAATGTAACAGAAGCGACAAATCCATCATTATAATACAGTTACAAACAACCCTTACTACCTATGTCAGAGTACACTTGTACCTACAGCCTTTGAGACGCCTCGTCTTATAAAAGGCCGTCTTATAGGTCATCGTGGAATTTCCTCACATGTCTTCGAAATGCTTCCACGAAAATTATTACCAGTTTATCAGCAAAATCTTCATTAACACCTCCCAATACTAAAAGCTTATATCTACCGAATTGTTCCAAGTAATCCCTATGAATGTAGTAATATAATAAATTGGGTTACATGCACAATAGGTACGCAGAAGTCGGTCTCTTCTTTGAAAGCCTAAACATAGTAAAGCACGAACTTCAATATCCATAATTGCTTAGCTGTATACTAAAATGTGGAAAAATGTAGGCAGCGACTATGGAGGTTACGTACCGTCAGCATGCGAGGGAAACGCAAGCGCTTGTGAACACGCGAACCGCGCCCCGGTGTGTTCCATTCCAGTCAACATTTTATAGGGGAAATAGCTAATGTTCTCTGCTATTGACATAACGTTCTTGTTTGCTCGTAAAAGTACCCGCAGTGCGAGTGAAGCGGCGTCACATCGTTATCAATTTAAAACTCGCGAGGAAGGAAATTGTATCTAAGGAACACGTAATACCTACATCCTCCATTATGTCTTTATATTTATGAAGTTCCTTTCTTGTGTAATATGTTGATTTGGTTAATTTATTAAGTTATGTAATTGATACGCGACGGAAATGATAAAGGTTTTTCACGACGTTTTCTTCAGTTTTGCTTACTAATGAACCATTCGACTTCTATTGATTATTTCTCGAAACACTAATATTATGTTTAGTTTGGGGCTGGGAAATAATATATCGTAAGCTAGCTGTAGGTAGTATTTTAAGCTACTCATGTCGTCTCAACTTGCTGATAACCTGTGAATAGTGATGGGATTCTACCCGGGTAAATTCCTAAAATGGGAATATTCCCGGGAATATTCCCATTGAATCCACCCAATGGGTATTTATTCGGGTATTTATATTTTCATGATCAATTTATACAAATTTCGCATAAATCGATTTATGAAACTTAAGGTTTTCGATTTCCTTGTACAAAAATAACAACTATAAAATTGTGTTACACTGCTTTATTCAAGAAACGTTGTTATTTATTAATATAATATAACCATACTACAATAATTAAACTAAGCATTAATAAATAACTGATGCGCTTAATGGTTAAAACAAAGCTAACCAATGGAACGAGAAATAACTGAAGAGTTGAAGTCGACTGACAATTTACATCTTCAGTGCGATGGATGGAGTAACCGACGCGGGAACGAGGGTATTATTAATTTTGTTATTGCAAAACCTGAACCCGTATTTGTGAAAAGTTTAGCTACAACTAGCCATCGTCACACTGCCGAATACCTAAGTGAAGAAATTCAAATAGTAATGAGAACCTACGGAAGGTATAAATTTGTGACTTTAATAGGAGATAACGCAAAAAACCTGCAAAAAGCTTTTGATTTAGTAAAACTGCAACATCCGAACGTAATCACACTTAATTGCGTGGCGCACACATTGAATTTACTTTGTCATGATATAATGAAAGAAGATGCTATACAAGCCTTCATTTCAGTTGCCGTCGACGTAATCAAATCTATTAGAAAAAGTCAAATTCTGAGTGCGTTATTCAAGCAGATAATTGTAGAAAAAGGTTCTGGCGAGCAACTAAAATTGCTAAGCAAGACGCGTTGGGGCAGTTACCTTCATGCTGTGCGTAGTTTGCAAAATAGCAAGGCGGCTCTGCAATGTTTGGCAGTACATGAAGATGCAACAATGATCCCAGTTTAGACGAAGAATTTTGGTAAATGATCGACGAATCTACTGCAATTTTAGAGCCAATAACAGATTACATATTTAAACTAGAAGGAAACGAAGCGTACATAAATTACTTGTATATGTTATTCAAAGAAATAAAATCACGTCTGGTCTTTCTGCTTCCTGGTTTTTCTTCTTTGGTTAACAATAATGTCAGGGAGAGGATTTTAAATGCAGTTGATAAACGCAGAGGGAACTGCATAAAGCCTATTCATCTAGCAGCCTATATGCTAGATCCAAAATCTCAAGGCATCGAACTCAACGACGATGAAGAAATCATTGCCATGAATTATATTCATGAGAAAGGAAGGTAGTTACACTTGGAAATAATGACAAATTTAGCTAATTATAGAGCAAGAGAAGGTTTGTGGGGAAAATCTTTTGTTTGGACCAGCCTCCAGAAAATGAATCCCTTAACTTGGTGGAAAGGAATTTGCAAAAACAAACCTCTAAGCAAAGTTGCAGCTTGTCTTTTAACTGGTCCCTGCACCTCGGCCGTAACAGAGCGTACCTTCAGCGTTCATGGAAATATCCACAGCCTTAAACGGAATAGGTTAACAACAGAAAGAGCTGCAAAGCTGGCCTACATATCATATAACTGGAATTTGTTACACAATCAAAAAGATGAAGAAGATGAGGAACCCACTTCAAGTCCTTTTATGGTTAGCCCATTGACCATAAACAATATTGAACCTCAACCATCAACTTCTGGAAGAAATACAAGAGAAATAGAGTTTTGCGATATAACAAAAACATTCTCCGATGACAGTGATTAAATTAATCTCAATGACATTTTACCTACTAACTAATAAAACAGTATTAAACTTGAAGTGATTTTTGACGCCCATAACCTTGGGGCCAAAATGTCGTGTAGTGACAAGAAACTAAGTCTAAATTAAGAAATTAAAGAAAGGGAAGTAAAATCAATTACAGATTTATTTATAAGTTAAGGATAAAAAATGGAGATGGACTGACGGTGTTGTGTAGTGTGTGGGTGAAAGATATTTAAACAATAATTTTCATATTTGAACCATCTCGTTGTTGATTAAATGATTTTGGAGTTGGTGTTTTTGTTTTTATTCAGTACTTACTAATTCAATCGTCATAGAAACTAATTTACCCACGATTTGGGAACGCACCCGGGTAAATACCCGTTTTGGGAATATTCCCAGGAATATTCCGGGTGGAATGATGGAAACTTTCCGAGTCGCCCATCACTACCTGTGAACCTTCTTACTGTATACCTAGACAATAAAATATTTTCTATTACGATAATAAATATTAGTGTTATGGTTGACAAGTATTTGTTAAGACCAAGGGTAACTACTTACTATAAGGTTTCAAGGTGGTTGCCTTGAAACCTGATAGCTGATATTACCTATAGATATTGATTTATTAGATTAATATTACGTGCCTAACTACTAGAAATTATTTTGTTTCAACGTTCAAAAGTCACGTAGAGAAAATATTGTCTAAGTTAAAAGAAACAAGCTGCACATTATTATGTAAAATCCAGACCGAAGGAAAATTTACAGATTTACGCGAAAATCCTGCGATTTACTTTCTTCCACGGTGTGTACAAAGCTAAATATATCCTTGTTTATTTTAGAATTTCAAGTAAATAGGTTGACAAATCTTCGGATTAACAGTTAAACCGCTAGAAATGTTGGAAGTCAACCCACAAATACTGCTGTAGAAGTATTTTTTATTCGAAAACATTCCTCCAATCAAAAAAATGTTGAAACAGTTCATGCCTTTCATTCCACACGCGACGGACTTAAAGAGGTCTAATTAGGAGGTTATCAGGTACATACGTATGCTAAGTATGACCATGATTGGTAAGAACTCCATATATTTGCGACATTTTATTGGCATAGCAAGTATTGACATATTTTACATGACACCCTAGTAGTAATTAATTTAATGGTACTTGGCCCAACCAAGTACCATTAAATTACTGGATTGCAATATACGAAACGAACCCAAATTCTGCTCTGTCCAAACTTGATTGGTGGTGGCTTCCAGTTTAAATAAGTTAAAAAAAGGATTGATCAATAAATGATTTTTTTCTAGGTACCAACGCATTCTTTCAGACTATTTCGAAATCGATTAACAAGAACATAGTTATATGTACAACATGTCCTGGAATTAACGCGCACCACCAAATACCCTAATTAAAATATTATGTTATAATCAGTTTATTACAGTCGCTGAATTTTTACTATTATGTATAAAACGGTGTCCCCTTGTTTCGCAGACCTATATTTCATAGAATTTCGTTTCCCAGAAAATGTTTCATATAATATTTGGTCCTTGTATTTTTATTTCGAATATTATTCTTTCAAAGACTATTTACTTAAATGAAACATAACATATTTCACAGACACACAATGATTTTTTAATCACATTTTTTGTTTAACAAACTTATCAAACAGTAGAATTATTTTTTAACGAATATTGTTTGTTCGGTATATTTTTCCGTGGTATTTTATTTCAATGAAAATGTATAAAAATAGACGTTATGCTATCCATAATTTTAATTAAAATATTGTCTTAAAAAGTCAATATGTTGTGCTACAAAAGTTCAAAAGTTAGTGACAGAAACGAATCGCTGCAAAACTGACTCCAAGTAGCCTGCCCTACCTCTAGAGTGTAATTTAAATCCGCATAGGCGTGGAGGGGCGAGGCGGCCCGCGAGCTGAGGCAGGCCGGCAAAGCCGGCCAGCAAGCCGAAGCTGAGGTGGTGAGCGTGAATACCATCTGCAACGATAAGCTCGCGTGGGACCGCCGGAGCCCCACAGCGCCGGAGCCGTGGCAGAAACCATGCCTGCTGCATGTTGCATGCTCGCTTGCACGATGCATGTTGCATGCTTGGTTGCATGCTGCATGCTCGCTTGCAGCATTTGAATGATAATTTAAAATTGGATTATAGGGATACCAACGACATGTGGTTTCAACAGGACGGCGCTACGTGCCACACAGCTCATGCCACAGTGGACATTCTGCACGAGCGATTTGAGAGCATGGTCGTCTCACGTGGAGGTGATGTGGACTGGCCATCGAGATCGTGCTATTTGACCCCGTAAGACTTTTTTTGTGGGATTTTCTTAAGTCGCAGGTTTATGCGAATATACCACAAACCACAGCGACCTTAAAAGCCAACATAAACCATGCCATCGGTCAAATTCAGCCTTTTTTTTTTTTTTTTTTTTCTGGGTGGGAAATCATCATATGACTTCTCCCGCTCTGGGCGGAGCAGGAGGGCGTGTCAGACTTTTACTGACTAAAACCCACCCGTGTTCCTTCAGTTGCCTATGCCAGGGACCACGGTATCTCTTTCGAACAACCCGCGGCCCTGGCAGGCATCGGCCCTAACGGACCCCGTCACATCGTGCTGACATCTCTTTGAGGCGCGCGTGGAACACAACGCGCCGTCGACTCGGGCCTGGTCCTTGCCGGGCGGCGAGCTGCCCATAGCTCGCCGCCCGCAAGCCCGCGCCTACGGTGGCCGGGAGTCGGCTGGTGACTCCCGACGTCCAGGGCGTCTCCTGCGGCGACTAGGGGCGTGAAGGCGCAGAGATTGCCTCTCCCTCACGCGTTCCGCCTCCTCCTTTGCGAGCATTACTGCTTCGCAGAAGGAGGTGACGGCTTCCCATGCACTCTCGCTCCGTACCATGGCCTGGACCAGGGCCGGACGCGAGAGATCGCCGCCGCCGATCGCCGCCACGAGGACGCGGCGGTGCTCCGCCCAAGCCGGGCAGACCTCCACCGTATGCTCCACCGTGTCCTCCGGGCGATCCACACAGTGGTGACACCCTGGCGTTTCCTCCCGCCTTATCCTGAACAGGAACCTCCCGAAACAACCGTGTCCGGTGAGGACCTGCGTCAGGCGGAAGGTGAGGGCGCCGTGGCACCTCTCCAGCCACTCCTCAAAGAGGGGACTTATCGCCGCAATTGTGGCGTGCCCAGCACTGGGTTGCGACAATCGCACTCTCCATGTCGCCATGAGATCCCGCCGGAGCTCTGTCCGCTGTACCGTGATTTCTCGCGGCAGCGGAGTTACGCCCCGGCGTTTTGCCTCCTCTCGCCACTCCCATATGTGGGCGAGGGCTTTTGCCTCCAGATCCCATGGCGGCAATCCGGCAAGGAGGCTCGCCGCCTCAGCGGAGACCGTGCGGTATCCTCGGATCAGCCGGACGGCCATGACCCTTTGGGACGCGTTCAACCGGCGGACTGGTCGCCGCCTCAAGGAACGCGCCCACACCGGTGCCCCGTAAAGGGCCATGGACCGCACGACCCCCGCATATAGCCTCCGGCAGGAGGCGTTTGGACCCCCTAGATTGGGCAGGAGCCGCCTCAAGGCAGCCCCGGCCCGCTCCAGTCTGGGAGCCAAACGTCGGAAATGCTCCACGAAGTTCCACCGGCTGTCGAGGACGAGTCCCAGGTACTTCATCGTCGACTCGACGCCGATGTGAACCCCTCCTACCGTTATTTGGGAACCCGACGGTGGCGCGTCCCGAAGACCATGAAAACACATGGCCTCGGACTTGTGCAGGGCCACCTCGAGTCCCAATTGCCGGATCCTCTCAACGATTGTCGCAACCCCGCGTGTCGCTATTTCGGCCGCCGCCTGGTGCGACCTCCCCTGCGCTAGGACCAGCGTGTCGTCAGCGTAGCAAACCACGCTGACGCCGCTAGGGAGGTCGGCGCGCAGCACCCAGTCGTACCCGATATCCCACAGATGCGGGCCCAGGACCGATCCCTGTGGGACACCGCACGACATCTCTCGCCGGTTCCACTGTCCCCGGTGACCGGGGTAGATGACGGCTCTGTCCGTCAAATAGGCCTCGACAATGCGACAGAGGTAGGTCGGCATCCGGTGATACCGGAGTGCCTCCCTGATGCAACTCCAGGGCAGGGTATTGAAGGCATTGGCGATGTCTAGAGACACCGCCAAGACAACCCCACCCCGGGCCACGGCATCCCCCGTCGTGAGGGCTCGCACGCGCATGATGGCGTCCACCGTAGAGCGCCCCCTGCGGAAACCAAACTGGCTTTCCGCCAAATCCGGCCCCACCCGCACCAGCCGCTCGACAAGGCGGTCTGCAATGACTCTTTCAAAGAGCTTGCCCACCTCGTCGAGCAGCACGATGGGCCGGTAAGCGGACGGAGAGTCCGCAGGGCGCCCCGGTTTCTTGGGCGGTCAAATTCAGCCTGATTTATGCGCTAGAATCATGGAAAATTGGACATTTCGGATGCGCGCCACATTTGAACGATATCATATTCCATACTTAATGGCATCGACTTTCAAACAAATAAAAAAATTCGATGATATCTCACACACACTTTGTTTTATTTAAATTTAAAGGTACACAACATACTGATAGTGGGAGAAAATTGTCGTAGTTTACTTTGTCCATTTTGTTGGTTTTGACTGAACAGCGCAATTGTGCCTGTAATTTACGTAGTTTTAATTAGTTTCGGAATAAAAAATTTGCTACATAAAAAATTACAGAAATCGATTCAGAACAAACTACTTTCATAATGTACATTAATTCAGTTACACAATGTAGATACCGTAGCAACAACACTGCAGTATAAATAGCTCGATGCCAAACCTTTCCAAATTACAGCGAAGGCGATTTCACGGAAAAACCTAATTTGAATTGTGTATGTTGTCTTACCTCACCTTTGTGTGGCTTCCCGTCACTACCCCAAATTTTCACTCCATCAAGGAAACGACTCAGTAAATACACATTATGTACGCAACGCGATATTGTAATGGTTTGAAAGCGATATTTTACTGGTGTAAAATACTGCTATAATTATAGCTTGTTTTGACCGCCATATTTGACCATGATAAAGTTTTGCAGTTGTTACGAAGTAGAGCTGTCAAAATGAAGGATTGAGAAATAGAACATAAGGTGTAGGTATATAATTATGAGGAATCACTCATAATGACCGAGCTCAGGGTTTATGTACTGATACTCGTCAATGTGTGCTTTTCCTAAGTTACACATAAAGTGTGACATTTCAGTGAATTTCTTTATCTCTATTAGACATGAGATGTAATTACTAGAACAGGTATAAGCACTACTTAGGTATTTTTTTGGACTAGGCCGCAACTATTACGACGCGTAAAGTACGTAATTCTCGCTTTGATAGAAAATACTCCATGTACTTACTCGTACATGGAGTATTTTCTATCAAAGTGAGAATTTATCACACAATTTCCTGGTTAAAATATGACTACAAAAAACTATCTTGATTTAATATTTCTAAAAAATATTCTACATATTAGAGAGACGTTATGCCTTGCAATGAACACGTGGTGGTGGCTAATAGGTACCGACGAAAGGGCCATACGATATGCTACGTCCCGCCGCGCGCCTTTGGTTTTAGTAAATACTTCATACGTACTCGGAACAAGTATTTGGAATTAATATTTTTTGATACTCGTGATAGGTGGACCAAGTACGAAAATACCTAGTATGGTAAACCTCTATACCGCCATAATAAATAAAACTTTAGTTACTTCAAAAAATTATTACAAAATGCTATCACTAATTGGTCTGCCAATGTGGTGATTTTAACAAATTTCTTTTAGGCCCATTTTCAGTACTGAAAGTTTACGCGAAAGTGCGATCATCTGTGTGTCTCTTTCTAAAATAACAATGGCAATTATGGACTAGAAAAAAACTAAAGTTGTAACCAAAATGAGACTTATCAAAATGACGTACATTGCTAATGTAATTATTGGATATAATTTATTTATTTTTATAAGCAGGTGAAATAAAAGATAATAGTTTTCAAAACTACAAGTTCTGCTTATCGGAACGCAGTTACGTTCCTGGAGATAACCATGCTCGTTTTTAGAGTCGAAATCGATTTAATTTATATTAATCAAAATTAAATCGCACACAAACAACCTAACCAATAAACTCATGTTAATTATTTAAATAAGAGTTATCATTAGCAGTATTTGATGTTACTGATAAGTAATTTTAGTAAAGCCAATAATTATTTAAACACATATCATAACGCCTCCATTACCCGAAGGTTTAAGTCGAGGTGCACCTATAGTAGGTACACTCACATTTCACCAGTTAAATTTATGTTCACGTAATAGGAGCGATCCTATTGCCATCAGAGCAGTGGTGGCCCAATGGTAACAGCCACGGCTTACGAGTTGTAGGTCGTAGGTTCGAACCCAGACAGGCGCAATTATTTCATCACAACTGCTCTCAAAACGGTGATGAAAACATCGTGAGGAAACCGACATGTCCCAACCAACATCTACCAACCCGCCCTGGGCCCGCGTTGTGGATTACGGCCCACTCCCACCCTCTCACAGAGAAGAGGCCTGTGTCCCAGCAGTGGGAACATTATAGGCTGAGTATGTACGAGTATGTATGTATTGCCATCAACCGAACACAAATCCAGGTTCCGGGCTGTTACAGAGAAATTCCAGATGGAAAATCCCAATATCACTTATTAATAAAATTCACTTTTAAAACTAGGGCCCTGATTCACTATGACCACTCAATGATTCCTAATTAGAAACCAAGTCAATTCCTTAGCTAATCACGTCAACTTCGCGTACATTTCGCGCGATTTCGTTCATTGTGTCATAGAGAATACGTTACCTGGTACTGACGGACATAGATCGATAACGTAGCCTCCCCGTTTTTGACAAGTAAAAGTAAACAAATACTTGAAGTTTTTCTTTTGTAATTTCGGCGTCGACTCGTGTTCTGTGCGGTTTTGTGTTATTTCGTGATCTTTATTATTTAGTGTTTATTCATACATATTTATAGTGAAAAACACCGCAATGTATAATGCCACAGATAAAAATTACGCGAAAAACATTTTGCATAATTATTTTATTTTCCGTACTTCTAAATATATATTGAACTAGCTGCGCCCCACGGTTTTACCCGCATAAGTTTCGATCCCGTGGGAAAATCGGGATAAAAACTATCCTATATCCATCCATCCATCCATCCTTACAAACTTTCGCGTTTATAATATTAATAGGATGCCGTGCTAAGTTAGTAGCCAGTTAATAGGCAACTGAAACGACATTTTGTATCATCAAGTTACGTTTTTCTAGTCCAGGCATGTCAGGAGATTGGCCATTGTTCTTTTTACGTAGGACAGTGACTATCTATGGTCGACCTCATACATAATTTCTTTATCTCCCTAACGTTGAATGTCACTTACATGTCATAAAACGACCAGGCATTTATCTATGTGACAGTAAGATAGTTTCAACCACAGGGAAATTTTAATTTACCTACTGGGAGTTTTTGTCGAAAGTGGTAAGGTGATTACGAGGCCGACTATACACACCAAGCCGGCTAATTGTGAGTTTTTAATAAACTGCAGTTAGAAAAACATTAAAAATGTCTGTCAACATTGAAATTTATATTAGCGTGACTTTTAGACATTACTCAATGCACTGAGCGTTGTAATTTTTCAATAAGCGATGTTTTAAGATAATAAATCATAGTTTCCTACATTCGCGAAGAAAACTGTATGACAGCACCTACTTATACCTCGAAGTAGATATCGAAAATCCTCATACTAATATAATTATGGCAATCCGTTCAAATATGTGAAAGAAACAACGTATATTGTACAGACGCCAGCAGGTCAAGCTACCCGAAACTGTCAAATTTTCCCAATCAACCTTGAACCTTAATGCTTAAGCGATAAAGTTGAAAATCTATTAAAGAAATTTGACAGATTGTAGTAGCTTGATGTGCTGGCGTCTGTACATATACAACTATGTAAGTACTACTTAATATTAGTAATAAGATTTACTCACCAAACGATGTCTTCTTCCAAAAAGAGGTAGTTTGTAGAATGTTCAAGATTCAGTTCAGTTTTCACTTATATGATACTCTTCTCCGTATAATTAATTAATATTAAAAATCGCCAAAATATTGTAAAATGCTCTTAAGTATAATGCAATATTCATAAATATAAGGGATATTTTATATATTATTCTACAGGCACAGTAATGATATGTATTTGTTTGATATTATTTTATATGCTAAGTCATCGAATATTCGTCACTACAGTAGATTTATCGTGTTTTTTGTTATGTCATTTCTTGCTGGCACATGTTGTTTGCATGCCTCATAGCCGCGGTAACGATCAGTTCCTTCAAGGTTGGCTGAGAGGAGTCGGTGTACTGTTCACTTTTGTTAACATTCTTGAGAATCACTGTTGGCTTCCGATGTTGTTATCACTTCATATTTCGTCCGGGCTATGGCGACTTGCTGTTTAGATTACATTGGGAAACCGCCTACAAACAAGCACAGAATTTGCGTATCTACTGGTCACTGTGACGGGCAAAGCGGGGTGAAAACCTGAGCGGTATGTTAGACGCACTTCTAGATAGATTTGATGTTGGTGCAGATATTATTTAGCTCTATTTTCAGGGTGTATTGCTTCGCAGTGATTTTCTAAGCGTGCCTCAAAATGTCAGAGTTGTCAGATGGTGTGCACATGCGCAGTAGGCCCCCTTTTGACAAGTTGTTGATGTCGATAAAACAGGGCTCAGTCGGCTTGGAGGTTGAGGCTTCATGTTAGTAAATAGCTTTGTCGGTTTCGAGAATATTAGCCTGAGTCTAGGTTTCTATTTTCCATCTCGCTTTTAGTCTGTGCCGGGTCTGGCAGAGAGATATGTCCTAGTAAATTATTTAAGTAGTTTATATTTTATTTTTGTGTGTATTCTAATTGGACATTATTTACGTAGATATTAGACTGTAAGCTTTCTGAAGAATAGTTTTACTAGATTCCCCGTTGGTATACGGAAAATTCTAATGACATTTTCCGACTTTTTCTATTACTCAACCTGATAAGTCTTACTGATACGACTTGGACTATAAAAATAAATTGAAAAGAAGTGTGACTCAAAAGAACGATACTTCTCGGTACATTGACACAAACACGTGTAGGTAGGTAACATTTGATTAAAAGTATAATTAATTAGGGTATTAATAGTAAACATTCTTTACAGTAATTGAAGCTAAGTAAATAGGTTTTTACTCCCACTAATTAGTTGGAGTATTCTTACTTACGAGTAATTATAATTATGAGTTACAGGCATCATATTATTTCTTTTTGTGTACCTACAATTAAAAATCCCGCATATAGCAGCACGAATTAACTTGCGGAGAAAAAACGTTTGGCTCATAATACAGTTGTAAGAAAAACTTTTCTGTAGCGTTTCAAGATTGTGATCAAAACGGAGTATGCTTGACCTGACCACGTTTTTTTTATTAAACGCTATTTCTGTATGCATAGCGTGACAATTTATAGCATTTCTTATGTTTTTCAACATTTTCTTTGTGAAATAAAAGAAAAATACAAAAGAAACACTTCTTGTGGTCACTTATCTGGAAGCAAATGACCTCGCTTTGCGTGATTATTATTAATAAAGAGGTTTATTATAATAATGTTCGCTTTTAGATTAATACTTTCTAACGTATAATTAGGAACAGTAAAACTAATCTTAGCGATAAGATCGGGGGCAAAAAGTTCATCAAATCATTTTACTTCGCGACACGAATTGGAATCACGACTTTCTCTGACAAAAGTTACTGAAAAGGTCAGAAAACTTTGCAGAGAAAACTTGAATGTAAGCAGCTTAGAGTGTAGGAAGCAGGAACACATGACGTTAAAAGGAAAGTAAAATCGTAGCAGTTATAATAAGCGGTCACTATGAAAGTGAACAGCGCTCAGTCTTGTACAGAAATGTCATGTCTTGCATTCGCCTTGATCCATCATGCTATAATGTATTACATTAATAGTTAATATTGATTAATGCAGATAATGGAGAACCAGTTTTCCAATCAAAGACTACCAATATACAGCTGAATTAATCAGAAACTGAAAATTAAAAGATAACTACGTCTCTACGCCAAGCGTAGCAGTCGGGAGATTACCTGCTACGCCACGCTACGAAAACTACGCTATGCTATGAAGACTACGCCACGCTAGGAAGACTACGCTATGCTACGAAGACTACGCCATGCTACGAAGACTAAGCTATGCTACGAAGACTACGCCACGCTACGAAGACTACGACACGCTACGAATTCTACGCATCTCTGTCATTTGTTGGTCGCAGTCTCTCTTGACATCAATTTCAATGCTAAACGATTCGTTTTAATGTTTTAGGAACTGTGCATATATCCCTAGTACGTTTATGGGCATACAGAGTATTTGCAAGCTCTTCATACGTAACATTAACTTGTAAAATTAAAGGTTAAAACATTCGCAGTATATTCTTTTATATCCAAACCAACATCAAACTTAGAACTATAATAAAAGCGAAATATGGTCAATAAACCTCCCCGTGATATTCCGAAAATACTTTACAAGCATATAGCTTAAGTCCAAAAGCCTACGACCATCGGCAGGACAATAAAAACGCGACAACCTCAAGGTTGAGCGGTCACGGCGACATTTAAACACTGCACTACGTTATACGTATAAATAAACTATTGAAGCGCCCTAGTTTTACCCTTGGGGTAAGATATTTTACTTACAAACATTGTATTTCATGTACATATGTTGTGTAACCTTAGCATACCGGTATCCCCTGTGTTTTGTTGCAGAGGTCAGGCGGCATTCGCCACGTGTATGTACATATAATGGTGGCATTCCGTAGCATGTAGATGGACTTAAAACCAACTTAAATAATTAGATGGTGATACTTGGATTTTATACAGGGTGGCAGACATCACCGCACAATCTGAAAGCATGCATTCACCACATGATTACCCCTAGGGTAGAAATTTTTCGACGATCACCAAAAAAAAAAATGCTGTTTCATAAAAAAGTATCAGGTTGTGCGTTGAAGCCCCCACTCTGTATTTTCAATGATAAAAGAACGTTGAAATTTGACGTTCAATTAACAACATGAGCCTGTAGGAAAAAACACAGGAATTTAGACATGATAGTGATTGTAGAAAGAAATAGGTGATACCAGTTTGTGTGTGAGCTATTTTTGATGATTTTATCCCGATCTGAGAGAAGCATACGCTCTTCTCATCTTCAAGTCTCAAAGACGATTAATCAACCCATTTATTACAATATAAAAGCTAACACAAAAACATATAAATACTATGTACAATTATATAATAGAAAAAATAAAAAAACGGAGGAGCTCATTGGGCATAAAAAAATTCATCCGCATCGATGCGAATGGGATACGTGCCCAAAAGACTGGCAGCATTACCACGTTGGATTGCAATGCTAATCAACATAGACATCCAACGAGGTAATGCTTTTGGGCTAAAAATAGACCAGTCCTCACGTGACTCTCAAAACGATTTTTTTTTATTTGCAAAATAAGTAGTATAGAATTTCCTCGCTGTTTAAAGTCAGTGATTGTGTTACTGCAGAGATGAGTCACGTGAATTACTATCTACAATTCCACACGCATAGAGTTGGGCTAGCAGAGCCACGCAACAGAACAATAACATTAGGGTATATTGTACTACGCACAGTAGTCGCAATGCATTGTTTTAATGGTAGCAATAAAGTGTCTTCAAATTAATGGTTTATTGTTCTTTGTGAGCGGCCAATGGATCGGAACTTACTGTGCTTTGTTGTACTGTTATGATAATGATCCACGTAACTTTATACTCAGCGATAATATTAACGATATATTATGCTATTTAAATTAGTGTTGGGTAATTACGTCCTCCTGTATATGGTGATCTATGGTGAGGGAATGGGCACACCCATCTTCCGTTATAATAGAAGAATGAATGCTACCCAAATTCTGGCTTCATCGCCACGTTAGAATTGTATACCTGCCTGTACTCTGATGATATCATACTTCGATCGCCTGTTTGCTTTCTACGCGTCAGGTGATAATGACGTCACTTCTAGATTTCTGGCGTAGTAGTCATGCTAGTACAGTCGCATTTAACTTGGCCAGGTTTTAAGCGTAGTGGGAGTAAGTTTGCGCATGTATACTTAATGCAACAAAAAAATTACCCCTTTTGTTACTTGTCATTACTTTATGGTTATTGCCAAAATTTATTTTTAAACATATCTGTTTTGAAGAAAGTTAAAAAAGGAGAGAAACGACTCAAGACTGGTCTGGAGTTACGTGCTGTGACTGTATGTAAACTGTGTTCTATAGTAAACTTGCACAAGATTATGAAAATTTGTTTGGAATGGAAGACAGGAAGGAATCTAATCAGTTTATTTAATAACACATAACATCACATCTTGTTTCCCCAAGGAGTTAGGCAGAGGAGTATTTGTGTATAGTACACCCACATTTCGTAAGTCATGTTTTAAGCCCCATGTAATGTGCTTATGCAGTAACTCTCGCTAAATATAACCTCGTTGTATTCTATTACGGAAAAGCTACCCTAAAACATTGTCGCTTGTTGCTTGGAAGAAATAAAATTCTCCAAAGAAATAATTTTAAGTCTCACCGTTAAAGAAACCGGAGAAAAGAATAAAATTTAACGTCAACGCGCTGTGTAGTACCCTCCACGGGACACGTTATTTTCATACGAAAAAACCAGTCTCTAACGTTAATGTATATAACACAGTCACGGCCCAGAGCCCCTGAACAATTTACATTTTAAATAAATATTGAAGAATAACCATGTTGGTAATGCTCGAGATAAAATGGATTCCGGCGACCTCCGTCCATTTGGATGGGAACATGGTGTGTTAGTTGTTACCATGTTGTTATGACGAAATTATACAGGGTTTTGTATTATTGTTTGCTGATTAGTGAGTTAAACTTGAATGTTTTAGCAACTACTTTGAGTAGGGCTGATGTCTTTAAAAAAATCCCCGACACAAAACAAGTTAAAAGACTATGAAAAAATAGCCACAAATAGAACAAAAAAGGTATAAACGTGAAACCCTATAAAAAGAAAAAAATAACCTTGAAATTATGACCGTACGTACCACGTAAGTACCTACGTATGAAACTTTTTGATTAAATGTTGTCGCGTCGGGGGACCGCTCTAATTATTAGCCTAACGTTCTGTTAAAGTTCAAAATAGTAGCGGTCCCGGTTTAAATTTTTTATTTAATTTTTTTATTTCTTGCTTTGTGTGGGACTCCTTAATTTGTTTATTTCATTTCTTTTATATTCTTGCGTTTTAAGATTCAGGTAATTTGGTGTTTAATCAGGTTTTTTGTAATTCGCCATTTTGTGGTGCCGGCCATCTTGGATTTGAAATTTATTATAGTGTATATTTTGTACGTGTACACGTGTTTAATAGTATTCTACTACTCAAGCCCTTTCATTTGATACCCATATTGAGGGAGTTGTGAAAAAATATGTAATCCGCCTTTTTGTGGCGGCGGCCATCTTGGACCGATTTTCATCAAACATAGCTAAGGACACTCCCGCCTAATTCAGCTTTCAAACAAAAAAACAAAATCAAAATCGGTTCATCCGTTCGGGAGCTACGATGCCACAGACAGACACACACACACAGAGAGAGAGAGACAAAACTTATAACACCCCGTCGTTTTTGCGTCGGGGGTTAAAAATTAAAGTCAACTGTATAATCAGTTAAGGAAAATCATCTGGAGAAATGGACTGATCCTACGATGGACTAAGTTGCTAAATCAGAACAATTTCAGAAAAACTAAAACTACTGTTTCATAGAAGAGCGGTGACCGCCACATAGCGTCTGCAATATACCGGCGAATGACGGCACTGAAAAATGAAAGAAAATTGGTGTGTTTTCCTAGAGAGCGTTTTTTGATATCGTAAAGTCAAACCCCGCTGCCATCATTTTCCTTAAAAGCCGTCACAGCGGTCGTTGTCAGGCGGCCACCGTTCCTCTAGGAAAACCGTAGCTTTAGGTTTAAATATTAATTTATTGTATTGCACAACTAAATGTTAAATCTTTGTTACCAGGGAGACACTTGTCAGTTAACCACATTTGAATACAGTGTTTTAACGTTATAGACGTTGGCACACAAGCGATGAAATTCAGCCCTCTAGGGATTAACATACCATTGCTAGCACATACGCTATGTTACATTTAAAGCGTTGAAGCGTGAATCATATTTCCTTGTCTTTTAGGTTTTGCTCTAGAGACTGAATAAAATTAGCAAAAGCTAAAGTATTTAGTAACTAAATATGTCGTTCCTTCATTACGAAGTGGAGACTCCTTAGGCACTCTACTGGGTTGATGTATCTACAGATATACATAGCTCGTCACCAGTTTGTATTTTCATTTTCTAAGCGCGATCTTTAGTAAGTAACAAAAAAGTGAAGTCACTTTTAAAGTTTTAACTGGTAGGTATGCGGAGGTTCGACGTTAAGTGAGGTTCGACGTGAACTTCTTCACAGCATAGCATTAAAGCCGGTGAGCTATACTTCCGCCCGATGCTAGGAATTTACACTACTGACGACAACTGAGGTGAAATGAGCTGTCAATTTGACAGCTCACTTCACCTCAGTTATCATGGTGAGTTTTTTAAAGAATACATCAGCTGTTTACCTCGGTATGAAACATACATACCTATCAAATAGATACACTACATGGACCTCCATGTAGTGTATCTATTTGATAGGTATGTAAACACTGTCTCATTCACCCAAGAGCAAGGTAGCTGCTGTCACTAATGTCATCTGTCAGTCACGAGAAATGGCGGGAAACTGTACAAAGGTGAAGCAGGTCTACACGATATGGCTTGATGTGGTAGTGAGCCAGTGAAATGATATATGCTCGGTTCCTATAAACAAGAACAAATCATTTTGCTTTCGAATGGTAGCATTTTTTTGTCAAACTGGTCATATAAATAGATTCGTAAGCTAATTTTACCTGTGATAGCTTCTTCCATATGAGAGGATCTACTATGCAAAGCTATATGAGGTCTTTACTTCATTTTTGGTAAAGATACAAGAGTCATCTTAACCAATAACTGACCGTATAGGAATCGGCCAATAGTCAACATAACTACGGAATGAACAGCAGTGCGATTCTGTAACCATCTCACCGTGAAAACTTAGGTGAAGTGAGCGTGGAGTGAGCTGTCATTCCAAATAATGCTAGGGATTGACACTACTGACAACTCACATCAAGCTCACTTCACTTGAGTTTTCACGGTGAGTCTTTTACAGAATCGACCGGCAGGATTCTACACTACTGACAAAAATTCTCTGTTCCATTTATGTACACTAAAACCAATTTTGTTAAAACACATTTCAGATATCAGTTACATCGGAACTGCCTAATCGAGAACAGCGTTCACCTGTCTACATATAGGCAGTTTGGTAGCACATTATTATTGCACGAAGCCACCACGTGGGGTAGGATCACAGCTGGCTATGTGGAAAAGGTACACTTTTTATTATTGGGTTAGTTTACAAAAACGTTATGCGATCGAATGTGAGAGAGATGTTTGTGAACGAAGTAGGTTTGAAGGATCATGTTTATTGTTGACTTTATTCGGATCTCTGTTACCTTTTTGTGACTTGTTTTGTTTCATGATTTAGTGGTACTTATTTGAAAGGCGATACAAAAATATGTGATTAACTAATTGTAGCCATACAACGAGGCAATGCTGCCAGACTTTTGCGTGCTTTTGCACTTTTTCCATTATCAGCGATGCGAAAAATTTTTTTTGATTTCCAATGAGCTGTTTCCCTTTTTATAAGTACCTACATAATCCTACTAATATTATAAATGGATGGATGGATGTTTGTTACTCTTTCACGCAAAAACTACTGAACGGATTTGGATGAAATTTGGCACACAGATAGTTTATAACCGGGATTAACACATATGATAATTTTGATCCCGATTTTCCCACGGGATCGAAACTTATGCGGGTGAAAAGGCGGGGCACAGCTAGTAATATTATATATTTCAGTATTCGTTTGTATGATCTTTTAAGTAGGTACTTACATTTCACTGCAAAGAAAACATATTTTTTGGGGTAGGTAAGACTACAGAATAGAAATCCGTAACATAATTGTGAATGACCTCAATAGACGGGTTCGGGGTTTCTAAAACATAGACTAGCATACCACATGGGACAGTGGCTGTCATCGGAGCACTTAAAGGGACGTAACAATACATGTCTGCCTTACCCTCTGGGAGACACCAGAGTACACACATTACGTCAGTAAGTACAATATATCTACAGTCAATAAACTAGGGCGTATATATGTCAGATCGAGCTTAAACAAAAAATCTCAATGTTTTGTCAAGTCGTAGATATAAACCGTGCGAAGCAGGGGCGGGTTGCTAGTACTTTCATAAATAACGTTTCAGTGACGTCATTCACCACTAAATTACAGACGCTATGTGGCGGCCACCGCTCTTTTAGGAAACCGTAGCTTTAGTGACAAAGATGACGCTCTACAAAGCCAAAATTATTCTAAAACACGATGTGCCATATTTACGACCGGATACTGTATTTTCTAACGATAAGTAACACGACTGTATCCCACGAAGGGTTAGGCAGAGGTGCATATATAGTACATCTACATTTCGCCAGTTATATTTAAGTCCTATGTAATAGGGGGCGAGCCCATTGCCATCAACCCGACAGAAATCCAGACTCCGAGCTGCCACTGGAAATTCCAGATAGAAAAACCCAATTTCACTTTGCCCAAAACTTACCTTGCGACCACTAGACCAACTACTAAAAAACTAAAATATTCGTATTACCTAGAACCAAAAAATTTATATCAGATTTCGATGAAGGCTGTATATTAATATCAATCATTTCATTCATTATGATCCATTGTTTATTGTAAATTGCAGAAGCCTTGAGACTAAAGGCCTGCTAAGAGAAACAATTAGAAATCTGAGTCAAATGCGTTTGCGTGCTACCCAAACAATTAGAAGCAAACCTCTCGACTGGGCCGGGAGTCAATTAGCAAGATTATCGTTCGTTCGCAAAACTTGCATCAACTGGGTCAAGATGGGCGTAGTCAGTGTTTTACTGGCAAACAAAAACTATTGGCATTTAATTGAGATTGATAGACAATTGATAAATTTTAAACCCCTTCTAAATAACACGATGTCTATCGTGGGTACGCTGTCGTTCATTATAGGCAAAACTTTACAACGTGTTTTAGTGAAATAATTTTGTAAATTCGTCTAGTATAATCAGTGTTGGATCATATAATCTATATCCTATGTCCTATGTGAATGGCTATAAGAGTAGAAGAAGACCAGAGAAACGAAGGATAGACTTTGTGAAAGATGGTATGGCTAGAAAGGGTTTGACTACGGAGATGGCGACTAATAGAGAAGTATGAAGAAACAGATAAGTTGCACCGATCCCAAATAAAGTGGGTTAAAGGCAGGAGAATGATAATCATAAGTCAATGTTGGAACCTATTCTTGTTCAATGTTTTATTTATTGGGACATGACAAAACCCTGCCAGGATCTGATGCGACTCTGACGAAGGTGACTACCATAAATGTTCAGTCCAAAGGCAGTGAGAGCAGCGTCACTGATGCCAGAAGGCAGGCAGGCAGGCAGGCAGGCAGGCAGGCAGGCAGGCAGGCAGGCAGGCAGGCAGGCAGGCAGGCACGCAGGCAGGCAGGCAGGCACGCAGGCAGGCAGGCAGGCAGGCAGGCAGGCAGGCAGGCAGGCAGGCAGGCAGGAAGGCAGGCAGGCAGGCAGGCAGGCAGGCAGGCCGGCAGGCAGGCAGGCAGGCAGGCAGGCAGGCAGGCAGGCAGGCAGGCAGGCAGGCAGGCATGCAGGCAGGCAGGCAGGCAGGCAGGCGGGCAGGCAGGCAGGCAGGCAGGCAGGTGGTGGGTGGTGGTGGGTGGTGGGTGGTGGTGGGTGGTGGTGAGTTTTACAACGAGCCAATGAACTTTCGAAAAATATAACCTAGTAACAGTACAAATACACGTGCCATGAGAAAAAAAAAACTATACTATACAAATATGTAGCAGTGCTACCTTTTTATTCTAAAACGAAATATGAAAACAATCATAACATGTTCAATTTTTAACTCACTTCAACTAATTAGTTAAGTGTATTAAGTTGAGCTGAGCTCTCGCGCTAAAGTATCTATGTTACATCTAATTGCGACCGAGATCCACCTGTATAACCGGTATTGCACTGTTGGATTATGAAGCAAGCCTTTAATAGAAAGAAAGAAAGAAAAAGTATTTATTGCGACTCGTACAGGAAGATAACAAACGAACAAAACAGAAACAAAACGAAGGAACGACGGAATAGGGAACAATATTACGATTGTGAATTAGAATATTAAAGATCACTCAAGATTTTGTGCTATTGAAATCCTGTATTTGGTAGGATAACTGAGAATTAAAGGGAATATATTTATTTAGAATTAAAATAATATGTAAGTAAATAACAATTCATATTTAATTAACTAATTAAAATAACAAAAGTATCTAAACTTATCCACAAACTAAAATATAGCGTCGAAAAATTCATCCGCATCGCTGTCGAATGGTAATGTGTCTGGTGACTGGCGGCATTACCACGTTGTATGGCAATGCTTGAATTGAAGTAGTTAACGTAGCAATTATAATATTGTTTAAACATTAGGTCTATTTATTCTTGTAATGTGTGCAATGTTGAGCAGTGGATTGCTTTAAGCTGATGACGATTAATCTTAGTTGTCCTAGTCAAATCTACTCAGCTGAACTGCGCAATCCTAGCCTACTGGAGAGCGGTGCAGAGTTGCTTGAGGTAAAATCTGCATTTAACTGAGCACTAGGAAGGTTGTTTGAAGAGTAGTTTTGTGTAAAGTTGAGGCCTACAAACTCACGTTTGTAACTTGCTACGTATAAATAGAGAGCTTGGCACCACCCAGTTAAGATTTTGTGATGGCCACATCATTTAGGTAGGTACAAAATGAATATTGCTAAAATCTCATTTAGATACGTATATTTTCTCAACAATATACATATTTACAGGAGACAAAAAATACCTTGACTAACATTAACCGTAGATACAGCAAGTCAATGAAACTCCAAGTCTTCGCGGTATGCGCTCGGGACGCGCCGCGCAACCCAATCCGCGCATCCAAGATGGCGCGCATAGAGCACTGCGCACACGCCGTGTCCGTTACGCTTGACCACTGAAGCGCGAACAGTTTTTTTCTACATAAACATTGTTCGCAGTAGAGAAATCGACGGGCGTGACTGCGGCCATTGTTGTACGAAGCCAAACGCAGAGAATATTAGAGCGTGATACGGTAAAATAACGTATAAATATACAATACGTGCATATGTAATGTCGGTACGGGATGAGGTGACATTTTGTGATGTAGCTGCAATTCACTTGGAAAGCTGCCGACCTATTCTGTAACAATCTCACCGTGAAAACTAAGGTGAAGTGAGCTTGATGTAAGTTATCAATAATGTCAATCCCTAGCATTTGGAGGAACGACAGCTCACTTCAAGCTCACTTCACCCACGTTTTCACGGTGATATTTTTCAGAATAGACCGGCTGATTCATAGAAACAGCAGTTATTTTAACTAAAGCTGCTCATATCTAGAGCACTACAAAAGCTTTCAATCACTAATCAGTGCGTCGCTTCGGAGACTATTCCATTATTTCCCTTGGGTGTTTTCAGATGCAACTAAGTAAGGAGTTGTCTAAGGACGCTCCTGGGTAACCACGCGTGAGCGCCGTCCATGGTAGCTTAAGTTCTCCATATATGGAAATGGTAATATTTCCCATGTTTGATTATCGTGCCTAGCCATGAATGAAATGTTCGAAGGAAAACAATACTTATTTCTTCTTGTTCTGTGCTCGGGATGGCACGTGCCACATATAAGAATGGATAATGGCATCCGTGGTATAAAGATTTCTCAGGCAGTAAGTTTGGTAGCGGAACTGATGGCCCAGGGTGCGCCGGACGTACTTAAGTATTGTCACTAGTATCAAAAAGGCTGTTAAATGATGAGGTTAGCGACATCAAAATCATTCCGGTATTCTAAACATAGTATGATTGAGGCCATAAGTGAAGAGAAAAGTGGAAGCAAGGGGAGAAGGTCGTTGCCCAGGATAGGAACAGCACATGCTAATAAAAAAAGTATGAGATTAACACTTAGTACCCTTTACTAATTATTTTTCTTTTTCTAAAATAAAAGTAGCTTAAATTACTCTTTATAACATAAAACAGATAGTCCCGTCAAAATCGGTCTAGCCGTTTCGGATATTAGCCGGAACAAACAGACAGACAATTTTTTTTTTTTGTCATGTTTAGGTACCGTGTATACGCTTTCATATAAATTGACTAAAAAGTGTTCTTTTGGCATTACAAACAGACACTTCAAATTTACTTAAATGTATAGAATAGTTGTATAGATTACTCGTAATAACCAACGTATATTTATAATTGCACCAGACATACAAGAAGAAGTATCGCTTGAGTATTGCGTGTTGATAGTTTAATATAACTTAGATGGTCAAGGTGATGATAATATTAATAGATGGTTATTATCGAGCACATAATGTCACAATTATAATAAAACCAGCAAAACGACTTAGGTACTTTATTTCTTTCCAACAACGTTGTGTACGAAACCCGTTTGTTTATCGCTTCCGGTTGATTATCCTTTGTTCAAGCCTGTTCAGGCGCATCTATTCAAATTACATGATACTCATGCGCATACGCGATGAGCCCGCATGTACCGTAGGAGTCATTATCGATCGTACTAAGTTTAACTTAGGTACTACGATACTGCGGTTAGATTTTATCGTTCGCTTGATGACCCTTGATAGCAGGAGAAGTTATTGTAGAGTTGCTGTAGGGTCCTTGGTTTTGGATTCATGTTCATGGCTGCAGAAACATGCTTTTGATTTAATTGTAGAAATGGCTACTTGAGCTGAAGGACTATTAGAAACTACAACTACAAAAACAATGAAGCGAAAGCATAAAATGATAAACTGATAAACTATTTTGTTACTAAGAGTATTAGTAACAAAATAGTTGTATATTTATAAAACGAACTTAGTTAAAAATCATACTAATTCTTAATAACTTTACTATTATCTAGTAATTCTAGTATCTAATCTAACAATCTTGATTGAACCGAACCGAAAGTCCCGGGACTCGAGACAACTAAAATTACGAAAAGTCCCGGGACTTCGAGACACGAGACGTCCCGGGATCTAAACCCTAACTGCGAGGGACAGCTTAATATGAAAACGAAGACATATAATAAATCTATGCTCCGACGAGATATTTACACAAACACATTTGTTTACATTATTTTTCAAAATTCAGCAATTGTAATCTATTGTTAGACAAGAGCAAGTGCCGACAAACTGTTATGCAGTTTGGTCGAATTTATGTAAGTTAATGTTAACACAGATTTTGAAAAAATAAATAATAAATAATTCCAATCAATCCTTAGCTATTGATGATCTATCATAGCACCAATGTTATGGCAAAATTGTGGTGTACTTCCACAAAAGCTACGAACAAGATAGAAGAGTTGAAGTTATTGTTATTTCGGACAACCAACCACTACAGCTGAGCATGAGCTTTGGCAGCAGACCTGCTGATCGTGTTCAGAGCAATAGGCTTACAGAAACCAGAAGGCCAATTCCCGTAGTTAAATATCTACGATCAAGTTGCAATCTCATCTCAGCAAAAATCAATGTCAAAAACTTGTCAAAAATGTAGGGAAATTAGAGGTATTTTTGACAGATTGAGCCTGAGATCACACTGTGAACGTTCTTAAAATTACGAATTACGAGAATTGAACAGAACATATTATATTTTTAATAGCCTATACTGTCCCACTGCTGAGCAAAGAAAACCTCGTCTGTTTTTTTTTTTATATAAGTTAGGTAGGTAGGTACTACTTCTATCGTAACTATCGTAGGTAAGCTCAATATAAAGACCGATGTAACAATTAGGGCTGAAGACTCCTATAGATTACGAAACAAGCTTTCACGATAACATTAAAGACAAGAATTGCAATCTGTCTGTCATTTCTGCCAATCATGTTAGGTTCAGAATTGATAAAATTGCACCTTCTAATCATAGGTTCGATGCCTCGACGGCTGGTTGTCCATCACTTTCCGCTAGTGCTTACAGATGTCCCACTTTCTCTCAATCAACAGCAACCTTTATCTATAGGTACGGATTTATTATTATTATTTATATATACTTTATTGAAGTCATCATCTGCCTAGCCTTTTCCCAACTATATTGGGGTCAGCTTCCAGTCTAACCGGATGCAGCTGAATGCCAGTATTTTACATGGAGCGACTGCCTATCTGACCTCCACAACCCAGTTACTGGGTATTACGATACCCCTTGGTAAGACTGGTTGTTAGACTTTCAGGCTACTGACGACCCGTAACGACTGTCAAAGATGCACGAATAACAGCCGGGACCAACGGCTTAACAACGTGCTTTCCGAGGCACGGAGGGATCTTGATATGTGAAAATGGTCACCCATCCACGGACCAACCGCGGCAAGCGTAGCTTAACCTGATCGATCGACCCGTGCGGCGGTTATTACTTAGCCACAAGCCCCTTATTGAAGTATTTAATATAAATATAATTGCCAGTCTTCTCGGCACGTTTCCGGATGACAGCGATGCGAACGAGTACTTCGACACCAGTGTCCTTTTGTTTTTGTATTTATTTTTATAGTTAGTCATTTAATTTAGTACCTAGTGTAAACAGTTAGTTATCTAGTTTTCAATTATTTAAGTATCTAAAAGTGTAAATAATGACAATAAGGATATCATTTAACAATATAAGGTACTTTATTGAACAGATATTCTGTTTTTATTTATATCTTACTCATTCAAGATTAGAACTACGGAAGCACTGCGAAACATAACATACCATCATTGACCAGAGGGCTGGCCTATTTTGTGGCCAAAGACGGCATCGCCATACAACGTGGCAATGCGCCAGCCTTTTGGGCACTTTTCCTGTTGACAGCCATGCGGGTGAATTTTTCGATCCCCTATGATTATTTTCCCTCTTTTTATATAAATACCTAGTCTTGCCATAAATATTGTCACGAAGAAAAAAATTGTTTTTTTATTGCAAATAATATTTATTACTTTTACAGTGTGTTACTTTAATACGTAAATATAAAACAATTTAAAATATAAAAAGCTTATTCGAAGTGGTCTCCATTGGCTGCAATACAGTCCTCTAAACGTTGAGGCCAGTTATCAATAGAAGCACGCACTCTTTCCATGGGAAAATTCTTCACTGCCAATCGTATGGATTGTTTTAGGGACTCCAAATTATCATGGCGTTTAGAGCAAGCCGTACTCTCTAAAACTGACCATAAATCATAATCCAGCGGATTAAGATCGGGACTAGACAACGGCCAGTCTTCAGCTCTGATGAAGTCCGAAACGTTCACTTCCAACCAAGACTGCGTGGACCGAGCTCTATGACCCGGCGCCGAGTCTTGTTGGAAGGACCATACTTGGTAATTGAACATGGTGTTGTTAAGGGGCTTAACTACCTTCTCAAGAATGGTATCTTGATACACTTGTGCCCGATGTTTTGATACCTTTTTCACAAAAATATGGCTCAGTCACTCCTTCATAGCTAACACCCCACCAAACCATCACTGAAGTCGGATAATGCCCACGTTGCACTCTGTCGACTAATTGGGAAGCTTCCTTAGAGCTTTGAGCATAAATACGGTCATTTTGTTTAAAATGTTGCTCAATTGTAAAGATTTTCTCATCCGTAAACAAAATTTTTCTGTGACCTCCCTTTGCGTACCGCTTCAGCAGTTGTTTCGATTTTACCAGCCTATTCTTTTTTAAATTATCAGTTAAAAAATGACCAGTGCGTCTCTTATAGGCTGCAAGTCCTAAGTCATCTTTTAAAATACGCGACATGGTTCTGGGTGCCATCTTCATCTCCCGAGATAAAATCTTTTGCTTTCGGACGGGATTTCTTCGAATTCTTTTGACTAATACCAAGCGTATGGAGAGTTTTAAAAATTGCATTTGGCTCCATACAAACTTTGTGTAATGCAATCACAGCGATTTGGTTCTCTTTATCACCCCACTCCATTTTAATATCGCAAAATATTGTACAATGTATTGGCGCCAAAATTAGAAAACTCAATGAACAATCGTATAAAAATGACAGATTCCAAATTCAAATGTAATATCTTTCTTATTTTTAATTGTAACAGTATTTATGGCCAGACTGTGACGTGTATACATATTTTAAATATTATTCTAAGTCTGTTAGCTTATATATCATGTTAATCGTACAAATAAATTCTATTCTCTTTTATCATAGATATCCACAAGCAATAGCAAAAATCGATGGCCAGGTACTGAAATATTAATACACAGCCACCATTTACAGCCAGTCAAAGACAATTACCTATTAATGAGCCACAAGTGAAGAATACACGTTTGATTGGGCCATGTGTGCCTGTTCCCACAAATAGCGAGCCATAGACAAAGGAACATCGATTGCGACTACGTAGGTAGCTACTTTCATATTCTATTTGAAGCCTATAATTTCAGTCTGGATATCTAGTCCTTATCGTATTATTTATGTATAAGTGATGGTAGGTAATGAGGAAAAATTACTTATACAGGCTGGCAGGGACATCAATGCGCTAACTGTAACCATGAAGTCAGGAGTCACTAGAAATTAACTACTGTAGAAATTTTTCTTCAAAAAAATAATAACTACGCGTTTAAAAATTTATGGAAAAGCGTTTTTTTTAATATAACCGACGAACAATTTGAACGCAGGGGGATTCAGAATAATGTACTGATTCCATGATAACAGGTTGGGCGTCAATGTCCCTACCTCCCTGTATCCTATACTACTTCCTACTTCCTTCCTATTTCCTACTTTATTAATTAATTATTATTATATTAATATATTAATTAATTAATTACTATCATATTAATATATTAATTAGTTACCTAATTAATTAATAATAATATTATAAATGTGAAAGTTTGTATGGGTGGATGTTTGTTACTCTTTCACGCAAAAACTACTGAACGGATTTGGATGAAATTTGGCACACAGATGCTTTATAACCAGAACTAACATATAGGATACTTTTTATACCGATATTCCCACGGGATCAAAACATAGGCGGGTGAAACCGCGGGGCGCAGCTAGTTATAAATAGTCCAAAGCCTACAAAAAAGGTAGGTAGGTCCCTATTGTCATAGTTACCCAATTAGTTCGAATTCAAATGTACCTACCGGCAATGAAACAAACGAATAAAGTTATTACAGTTAGGTTAACTTGTTACAAAATAATCTAGGTACATACCTACTTATTTCAAATTAGTTTATGAATATTTTGATGCCCTATGATTCTTCTGCTTATTTTTTCACGTGTACATATTATTAATTAGTTTATGTAAATATTAAGTTAATTGTATTCTGTCTCATCCATGTGCTTGAAGTAACCACCTACTTTCAAAAAAACTTGACACAAAAAACTCGTTAGTAAATTAAAGAAAAACAAAACATAACATAACATCACGCGTTTATTCCCCGAAGGATTAGGCAGAGGTGCTTCTATAGTACACCCAAATTTCGCCATAAGCAAGCACAATCAGCCTATAATGTTCCCACTGCCTCCACTCTTCCAGAGGGAGTGGGCTGTGTGTATCCACCACGCAGGCCCAGTGCGGGTTGGTAGACTCACATGTCTTCGAATTTTTAGTTCCGTATGACATGCCGATTTCCTTGTTCATTTCGCCATGCTGTCATGAAAACAAAATTTCATACAATTTTCCTATTTTTCGGGCGTGCAACACACAGCTTCGTAAGGTAATTTCTGTCTCTCTGTGTCTACTAAAGTGTAGGTACCAAAAAACTACCTTCATTTAAAACGGTAAAAGGTGATTGTACCAACACTGTGCGAGTTAAGTTTACTCGCATTTGTTCTAGTTTGATAACGCCTTTAACAGTACTTTTTACTCGCTTGTTTTAACTTTTTTACTGCTTGGAACACGCAACATATTTCTGACACGAATGTCGTCTACTGCCCTTTCATTATAAATACGCAAATAGGTACTTATTTACCAAGCACTATATGTTACCTAAACTTTTTCAAGAGTACAATTAAATTTCATTTTTGTTTTTAACGAATTCAAACAAGGGGTTTATTTTTCAAACCAAACTATAACTTAAACAGTTATAGATAAGACCTCTTTACTCCCCTTATACCTAATTTATGTGGTACTTTTCTAATCCTTAATTATTATAAAACAAAGTCGTCTTTCGTGTCTATGTGACGGTATTGTTCTTCTAAAATACGCAACGGGTTTTGATGCGGTTTTTAACTTGTTTTAAAAGGTTTATGTGTAAAATAAGTACGTGAATATTAAACATACAAAAAATAAAGAAATCTCGATGTTTTTTCAAGTCGTAAACACCATGAGGAGCAGCACCCTAATTGCGTAACACACTATCAATCACAATTTGAATCATTTTGAAGGATATTACTAATCCATTGCTTCATATGTTCGAAAAATTTGTCTGCTCAATAAAGCAATGAACGTTATTGAACTGTCTAAATGAAAGCCATTCCTACTGTTAGTGTGTTACTCAATTAGCTCGATAGGGCTGGTCGCAAGTAGATACTTACTTATTTACCTACCTATATAAAAATTAAAATACCTACTTACTACGTACTGAATACCTGAAGGCCAATTCTCGTAATTTAAAACGTTCAAAATCTAGTCGCAGTGTCATCTCGGCGACAAAAAAATGTCAAAAACTTCTCAAAATGTTGGGAAATTAGACGTATTTTTGACAGATTGACACTGAGATCAGACTGTGAACTTTCTTAAAATTACGAGAATGGCCCCTCTGGTGCTTACCATGACTTTTCGTGACAGATAATTTAGTAACGTCATGTCGACGTCAACTTCGTCGTATGTAATATTCAAATACCTACCTACTTTTCCAAAACTTTGTTTGGTTCATGTTATCCATCCCCTAGGGAGGAATATTTATGGTTGAAGGGGTCTTTTTACAAGCTTCTTTTTATTTACAATCAAATTGTGAACATCAACATTCTTAAATATATGGAGCTGTTGTTCGAAAGAAATTGGGGGAAATGAAAGGATTGTCGCAAAATTAGTTGGTATACCTATACATACCTTGGGTAGATTAAGGCACGGATCAGGGGGTCTACTACGAAGTGCAAAGTGCGAATGTTCGGATCGGACCGACACATGGCCGAACCGAATATTATTGAAAAATGCGAAAAAAGTTCGGATCGGCTCAGTTGGGTCGGGGCCGTAGTCAATAGGTATTCGAAAGAGTCTAGGAGTGTAGGATCGGGACCGACTGAACCAAACAGTAACTTTCTAGCAGGAAACGGCCGAACATTTCGGTCGATACCACTTCGGAGTAGACCCCCAGTTTGCGGACGAATGGTCGAAGATTTTGTCGGCATCTCAGAAGTTACTGTAAGAGGGATTTATGAAAGTGTAGCTTCTTTACCTGAACTCGATGTTTTTATTGTTTCTCTTTTATGTATTGTGTATGTGTACAAACTGTCTTTAAGTTTTGTAATTGGTTTTATTACCTCTCCTCATGCAGACAAGGCACGAGCATTGATCACCACGCTTGCTCAAGCCGGGTACGCGATTTCAGACTTATATTAACTATTACTGCAGGTTTCCTTCACCGATGTCAGTAATGTCCAAGATAAACTTAGAAAGTACAGACGCCAGCACGTCAAGCTACCCGAAACTGTCAAATTTTCCCAATCAACCTTGAACCTTGATACTTTAGCAACAAAGTTGAAAATCTATTAAATAAATTTGACAGATTGTAGTGATTCTGAAACATTTCTCCGACATTCGTTTCGCCGTCGAACGGATCACCGACAGAACGACGAACGATTCGCCGACAGAACGATTCACTTTTCATTTAAAACCCAGGGGCAGACGAACAGTTGTGTCGGCGAATTGTTCGCCGGTGAAAGGCTCTATCGATGAAATTTTAAAAAGTGAATCGTTCTGTCGGCGAATCGTTCGTCATTGAAACGTTCCATCGGTGAAAAAATGAAAAGTGAATCGTTCTGTCGGTGATCCGTTCGACGGCGAAACGAATGTCTCTCCGACATTCGTTGTTGTTGTGTGTTGTTGTTGTGTTTCAGAATCGATTGTAGTAGCTTGATGTGCTGGCGTCTGTACCTACTTAGGTTTTTTTAATTAAAAAAAAACCGAAGTAGGTACAGTCAGCCTCAAAACGATAATCACATACATCGGCAATATAATTGATTCAATTGATCACAATTATTTATAGCCACAATTAGGTAGACATTGATCACAGTATCATGCAACACAAATTGTTGACAATTAAATGAATTCTTGTCAATGTATAGGTTCATCTTGAAGTGAGCTTTTAAAAGTGTCAATGTGGAACGAAACCTCGTTTCAAACTCCCTTCACCTAAGTTTTCACGTTGAGATTTTTACAGAATAGAGCGGCTGTTACTGGGCAACAAGGGGTCGTGACAAACTGGTGGAAGTAACGTCGATATCTTTGAATGTTTGATTCCGTCTGCGAGGGGCGAGCGAGACTGTGGAAGTGGTATGTAGCATTCGCAAGACATTTCAAGTATAGACTTATCTGTGCGTTTGGAAAAGAAATACACTGAAAATTATATGCTATACAGTGTGGCAGGGACTTAGACGCGCAAATTGATACCATGATTTCAGCACATGATTCTAGAGAGGGTCTAGAATCATGTGTTGAATTCATGGTCACAGGTTTCTTTACTGTATTTAAAATATTTCAGATAATTGACATATTTACCTACTTATTCTCATGAAAGAAGTACTAAGAAGGACCTCCACAACTCAGCACCCTAATTGCGTAACACACTATCGATCTCAATCTGAATCATTTTTAAAAATATTGCTAAACCATTGCTTCATATGTTCGAAAGATGAGTCTGCTCACCAACGTAAATAATGCGATGAATGTTGTTGAACTTTCAAAATGAAAGCCATTCCTACTAATAGTGATGTGATACGCAATTATCCCGCAGGCCTCCACATAATGGTAGGTGCTACGACACCATATTATGCAATGCACAATAGATGGGTATGTTAAGTACCTACCTACGCGCAATTGTGTTTCGGTCTACAATTAAGAGTATTAAAGACGCAATATGATATGACAATACAAGCATGGGGTTTTAAATTATTTAACTGTGCTTGTGAAAAACCCTAAAATTAAACTGGTAAAAAAATATCTTGAATCGATATAAACTATCGAACTCAGTTGGTAGGTCCTACGTATGGATCAAGAGTACCAACATGTACCTATAATACTTAGTTCACCATCTGTAACGCACATATTGCGTCGCTGCCAATGGTAATGAACACCATAACGAATAAATAATCATTAATGAATATCAATAGGAATCTGTACCTGTTTATGGGTACACACGGCGACACATCAAGCTATACATGTCCAGTTTTAGTTGACCTCGCATTGTGTAGGTTTTTCGTACAATCAGAAGTCAGCTTAAGCAACTTCTTAGATATGTATAGCTTGATGTGTAGCCGTACGTACCTATCTACGTGTCCTAAGTAACAAAGAATGATATGATCATATTGTAACTATTTGGAAATTACCTTAGGGAATAGCAAATGTAGGAATTCACTGATCTCAAATTAAATGACCTAATAGGCAGTCAGACAGACGACCGCACATCTGCATCGGTGGTAACATTTTGACCTTGAGCAGGCCTTTTTTTTTTTTTCTGATGGGAAATCATCAAATGACCCCTCCCGCTCTGGGTGGAGCGGAAGGGAGTGTCAGACTCTTACTGACTAAAACCCACCCATGTTCCTTCCTTCGCCCTTTATGTTCCGGGGTAGCGGTAACCCTTTCGGACAATCCCGCTGACCCGGCAGGCTTCGGCCCTAAGGGGCCCCTCGAATCCTAAGGGGCCCCTTGAGCAGGCCTAGCGTAGACCAAGTTTCAATAGAATAAGAACCCAGCACCCTAATTGCCTAACACACTTTCGATCACAATCTGAATAATTTTGAAAGATATTGCTAATCCATTGCTTTATATGGTCAAAAAACTTGTCTGCTCAACTAAGTAAGTAACGCAATCAATGTTGTTGAACTGTCAAAATGAAAGCCATGGCTACTGTTAGTGTGTTACCTACGCAATTACCCCGCAGCTTGAACTGGTTTTGTTACCACAGACTTACCGTGTCTGTGCTACTACTTGATAGGTACGTACGGCTACACTTTAAGCTATACATATCCAGTATAAGCTGACTTCTGATTGTACGAAAACCTATACAATGCGAGGTCAGCTAAAACTGGAAATGTACCTATAGCTTGATGTCTTGCCGTGTGTATACTATACTTAAGAGTGTAACAAATGATGTTGTGTGAATTTACTTGGAAGACTATTGAAATAAGTACAAGGGAGTCTTATTCGTCCTTCGTTGCAAACCGTACTTTAAGTATACTTCAAAGACTACAAAAGTATACTGGTAGGTATACTTCGACTTTTAATTGTATTCAGTAACTTGACAGTTGAAGGGTTACCAGCAGTGCGATTCTGTAACCATCTCACCGTGAAAACTTGGGTGAAGTGAGCGTGGAGTGAGCTATCATTCCAACTAATGCTAAGGGATTGACACTATTGACAGCTCACTCAAAGCTCACTTCACCTAACTGTTGAAGGTGAGATTTTTACAGAATCGATTGGCTGATTTTGACTAAAATAGATAGTGAGGTGGTGCAAGAAATAACGAAATTTAATGAATTTAAATAATGTACAGACGCCAGCAGGTCAAGCTACCCGAAACTGTCAAATTTTCCCAATCAACCTTGAACCTTAACCTTAACCTTATTAAACTTTGACAGATTGTAGTAGCTTGATGTGCTGGCGTCTGTACTTAAATGCAAACTTTTTATTTTTTTAATAACTTGTCTTAAAAACACGATATACACTATTAAAAACTGTAGTGTTATAGGTACACGTAAGTAAGTACCTACCTAGCTACGTACAATTATGTAATACATTTTTGATAGGACGCCTCTACCTACTAAACAATTCCATAAATAAACTATACTGTAAGTTTCTAATTACTAGTTCCATACATTAAATACGGTGTTGCTATGTCGACATAGCGTCGGCAAGTTCATACACGCACATTAATATCGTTTCAGCCTACTTTTAAAGTAACTAAAAACACTTCAAAGAAAATAGGTTAGTAGGTGCTTATAGGTATTTAATTATACAGGTATTTGTCGGTACAAACGCCAGCACATCAAGCTACTACAATCTGTCTTCTTTAATAGATTTTCAACTTTATCGTTAAAGCATTAGGTTCAAGGTTGATTGGGAAAATTTTACCGTTTTGGGTAGCTCGGTGTGTTGGCGTCTGTACATTCCCGGTAATTACAGTGTCTTTAAAACGATGATTGCGCTAGTTATATCGATTCTAACAAGACAATTACCTGTCGATATAAAAGTTGATATCAAAGTAGGTCATGAGTACCTAGGTCGGTAGGTATGTACCCACCTAATAGCTAAAACATATCTACAGCCCGAATAATTACCCAAGGATCAAAAGAAGGCTGCCTACCTGAAGGTGCCAACGGATCACGGAACCCTATTACTAAGCCTCCGCTGTCTATCCGTCTGTCTGTCAGCGGACTGTATCTCATGAACCGTAATAGGATAGGACCGATAGTCAGTGTGTATTTATATTGCCGCTATAACAATAAATAATAAAAATATAATAATGAAAAAAATTAAAGGAGGTAAATTAGGGGGGCGGGGGCATACAAAAACGTTTTTTTTTACGTTTTTTGACGCGTGGTAAGGAACCTTTCGTGTGCGAGTCGGACTCGCACTTGGCCGGTTTTTTTCTTTTTTAATGCTAGCTAAGTAGCGGGCAAGTTTTCTGGTACCTACTTACCTACCAATCTAATACTTTCGATTCATTTGAATTTGAATCAGTGAATGCTGCTTCTGACTCTCTGACTTCAGAGGGGACTAGGTAGTGTACCTGCATTCGCGACATATTCGCCAAAAATGTAAATAAATACGAGTTTATGGAAAAATAACTTTAATTCCTACACAATAAAGGTCAGTTTACGCTACAACTTCAAACATTTTTATAACTTTTGTAATAGTGCTAGTCACTCTGAAATCAACTTAATTTCCATTAAAATAAAGTTGATATTCCTTTAACTTGAAATAACATCAATTTGAAACATTAGTTTGACTTTAGGTTAGGTACAACCGTAAAAGATCAAATATGCACTTTTTCTTACCATTACTTTTCAACGCGATAATCCAATAACTTCAGAAAACAGACAAAAAAAAGCAGAAGTTCAAACACGCCTCAACCGCTACTACGTCACCTTCTTGCTCAGCAAAAGTTGACCTATAATTCAGCTGTCCGTACCATTAAACTAAATAAAAATAAAAGCACCATGTTTTATTGCACGAGATATCTGGGTTTGTTCATAATGAAACACCTGTAATACTCAGATCGCATGCTGTGCTTATGACACGCGAATGTGTCATTTTTTGTTTTTGCTTTGCAGTTAGTTGTTTTTATATCAATGTCGATTTTTCCCATTATGATATTACAACACCTAATGAGACAATAAAACAAAGTAAAAACGTATTATTTAATTATAAACACAATTTCGTGACTGAACGTTAGCTGATCTAATTTTCAGCGTCAGTTTTATTACATGATGTTTTTTTTTAATAGTTACCTACCTATTTTTGATAAGTCAACCAATAACCTAATAAACATTCGGAAACTCGGAAATAAATAAGTCGATAGAACCACTAGCGCCACTTATTATAGAGCGGCACTTGACTGAACTAATCCACGTTGAATCTGCGTGGTATTCATTGAAAGTCTATCTCTAGCCGGTATTTAGACGGATAATAATTAACCGTCCATGAACGATCAATCCGGATTAGTTCAGCCAATAGTTCACTGCAGGATCTTGCGTGGCGCTAATAGCATTATCAAGAGAATTAACTGACGTATAACTGCAAATTAATTCTAGGGTCAGTAGATCGGAATTATTGTAATTAATCGTGCAGGTTGTATTCCAATTAGATTCCTAAGAAATGTTTCAGGTTTGTTTTATTTATTTAGAATACTTTATCGTACACCAGATAACATTGCTCGCAGAACAGATGGTCAATGGGGCCGAAAGGTTCTGGAGTGGCGAACGCGTACCGGAAGACGTAGCGTTGGAAGGCCTTCCGCAAGTTGGACCGATGACCTTGTGAAGGCCGCAGGAACCCGTTGGATGCAAGAAACACAGAACCGGTTGAAGTGGAGGTGCTTAGGGGAGGCCTATATCCAGCAGTGGACGTCTTTCGCTGAAATGATGATGACACCACATAAAACAAAAAACAAACTAATGCTCAAAGGGCGATCTTCTCGCACGACTAAATAAATGAAAATGTTTTGCCTTATTTGGAAAGAGACTGCGACTCCACGACACAGGGAATCCTAGTGTGTGGTCTAGGGAATTTGTAAATAATCTAGCACCTTTTGCTCCTATGTAATCCGTAACTATTTTTTTTTTAAATATTGTACTGCGTTTTTTCTGAACTGAATAAAGTTTTTATTTATTTAATATTTTTTAGAATGTGACCCCAGCCAGCTTTTGACATGGAAAAATACTTGTTCTTTGAGATGCTTAAGCCCGGCGCACATTGGCGGCACGGGACGGCACATCCTTCGGCATCCTTACATGTAAGCGCTCACTGGCCGTAACTATGCCGTGGCATCCTTAAGTTTGCCGCGACGTCCTTAGGCATACCGAAGCGTCCTTAGGCATGCCTAGGCGTCCTTAGACACCATGCTAGCGCCTAGCTTTTTTCACAATAGTCGTATTTCTGCTTTCAGTAAGTGTGTGTATACATATAATGGTAGATTGGAACCTAGTGCACACAACAAATAAGTTAGGTACAGACGCCAGCACATCAAGCTACTACAATCTGCCAAATTTCTTTAATAGATTTTCAACTTCATCGCTGAAGCATTAAGGTTCAAAGTTGATTGGAAAATTTTGAAAGTTTCGGGTAGCTTGACCTGCTGGCGTCTGTACGTTCGACAAGGATACGTTTCGGCATGAACGACGCTAAACTAACAGCCCGTTCACGACCTGCATACCGCGGTATTTTTTTTGTACTTACGACCGTTAACATTGAAATTTCAACTTTATTTCCATAGTATTAAGTTATATTTTTATTCGTACCTAAAAATACCTTGCCATGCCGTGCCGCCAATGGGCGCCGGAGCCCTAAGCTTTACTCCACTAATCCCCATTGACATTCCCCATCAATGAGGATTTGTGAACTTTTCTTCCGCAAATTCCCATTGACATTCTCATAATGGGGATTTGTGGAAAAAATTTCACAAATCCCCATCAGTTTTAAGAATAAAATATAAACAACAGTACCTATACTAACTTAAGAATCACAGCAGTCTATTTCTTATGCCTTTACGCGGCGTTTTAGTAACACGAAGAAGGATGCTACCCTTGTATCTGGCTGGATACCGATATCTAGGTAGAAACCATAAACACAGAAAAGTTTTTTTGAGGAACTTGTTTAAACAAAATTAATAATAACAAGGCGTTTCATTTGGAGTATTCGACTTTTAATACTTCACACAGTAAATTACAAAAGTCATAAATGATTAATGTAATATTTCATAGACAATATATTAGATGTAGTTATTTACAATGAGATCCTCATTATAAAAGGTCATTGACCGAGTGCTTCGATAGATATGGTCGAAGCGCTAACTTTTTCACGCCACTTCTGCCTGGCGATAAATCAACTTATCTATTTACAAAATCCTGAAGCAAAAGGTGACTATTAATTGTTACACAAATATTAATACATAATTAGGTACAACAATAACTTAATACATCGAGTGCTGAACAGCAAAGAGCTTGCAACGCCTGTCTTCTAATTCATTGAATATAATCTTTTTACTTTAAGGGGGAAACGTCAGGGCAGCCCGCGAAATTCAAATTTTCTAACGGTCAGGTTGTATGTTGATTAAAATATTATTTATTTATTTAATTATTTATGAACACACATATAAAAACTGGTATTCAGCTGCATCCGGTTAGACTGGAAGCCGACCCCAACATAGTTGGGAAAAGGCTAGGCAGATGATGACATATAAAAACAGAAAAGAAAGAAAAAACAGAAAAATAGGTACAAATGTGATGCTTATTTCTAAAGAAATCTCTTCCAGCACACCTGCGATAGGAAAGTAGATAAAGAGCAGAGAGAGAGGTAGATTATTCGCCAGCGTAACAAATATGACTACAGGATTATAATCATTATTTTTTTTTTTACTAGCGTACGCTGCCCCACTCCTGGGCAAAGGCCTCCCTCCACTCCTTCCATCTTTTGCGAGCCCGCGCGTCCTCGTTCCAGTTTTGTCGGAACCTATCCAGCTCGTCCCGCCATCTCCTACGTGGTCTGCCGCGACCCCGCCTCGCTGTCTCATGGCACCAATTCTGTGTTATTTAGGCCCACAGTTTGTCCGGCATGCGGCAGACGTATCCTGCCCAGTCCCATTTAAGTTGGGCAGCTTTTTGAGCCACGACAGCTATCATTGTTTTGGAGCGCAGCATTGTGTTTCGAACACGATCCGTTAATTTAACGCCTAGTATACTGCGCTCCATTGTTCGTTGGCAGACCTTGAGTTTGGACTTCTTCCATGAGCCTGCGTTTCAGCACCGTAGGCAACTCACCCTTAAATATATCCTTCAAGGAGCAGTAGCTCTTCCAGGCGTTTTCCGTTCGTCTTGTGATTTAAAATTATCAACACAATATACAATCCTCTAAGTTCATATAATCATATTGATTGATATTTCATGAAATAGTCATATCATACTTTTTACGTTCGTGAATCATATTTTGTTCAACATACAACCTGACCTTATCTACAAATTGCAAAAACGTAAGAAAATTTGAACTTCGCGGGATGCCTAGCGCATCCCCCTTAAGCCCTATTTATATCATCTAAATTTAAAGGTCTAGAATAAATTAATAATGCGAGTTAAACTACAACGCACAGAAACTAAAGCGTAATAAAAACAAAAAACATTTAGAAGCAGACTAGCAAAACTATAAAAAAAACAAAGGAAAATAACAAAATGGTCAATCAATCATGGTAATTATAATATAACAATGATAAAAGTAACTAGAGGTGACTGAATTAACCCCGCGTTTATCTGGCGTTGGTTGTTGTAGCAGTCTCTGCGCCTGGGTCGCGTTGTCGCGGCGTTAGCGTCGCGTTGTCGCGGCGTTAGCGTCACATATACGTTCGAAAACGCCTACACTAGTTGCGCGAGCCGCCTAAGTCTCACAGTTAACATCATTTATCACAGAGTTTATATTTCCTAGCACATTTTCAGACCAAATTTAAAAAACAAATGACAATAAATACAAGTCCAAGTTTTTAGCAGCAGGCTTTGGTAACGTGCTTCTTTAAAACTAAAATGAGCTTGTCCACATGTTACCATCAAATATTGGGCTATTAGAAGATTGAAACTTTTAAATAAAATAAAAAAAAATTTTAGCTAGCTACGACGCCATCGCGGCAGGCCGAGACGAAGATGGCGGGACGAGCTTACCGTACCGAATTGTGTGAAAAATAGAGAGGGAGGCCTTTGCTCTGATGTGGGACAATATAATAGGCTAGTTAGATTAGCTATTTTGCACTAAAACTCTTTTCGAAAGAAATCTTCACAAAATAAGTCTTATTTTATAACTGGCTGCGAATTTGGAAACTTTGGGAAAACAAGATTTAAAATACAGTCGTTTTCGTCAGTCGCCGTTTAATGTACAGCGGCACGAAGACGACTGGCTGTGAATTCACTCAGTTACAAAATTAGATCAATTTGGTCACCGCTGAACTTATTTTACATTTTGTGATAAGTTGAAACAGTTTTTAAATTCTACTAAACAATGCGTCGACTCTCGAGTATGCCATTGCTAATTGTAGCACATTCGTAGACTAGAGAATAAAGGTTCAAGTGTAATTTAACCCTAGGTTAAAATAAATAAGATAACTCGTTTTATACTTTGAGTTAAGAAACCGACAATCAATTCACTTTTTTGCTTTTAAGAGTTCTGTAGATTGCTCTTGAAAACCATTCCAATTCACTTGGTACTAATTTCTAAAAATGTCAAATGTTGTTTACTCCTTAGGTAGCTCTGACATAGATAATTCTTGATGACTGTCGATAAAAAAAAATTTATCCACATCTGAATTTAAAAAAAACACCATAGAAACGGGTTTTGTCAACGGAAGAATAGACAAAATGACAGATTATCGATTGATCGTTTGTCTATTCTATCTATCATTTTGTATTTTCTTCCGTACAAAACCCGTTTCTATGGTGGTCATGCAAAGCGAGCTAATTTACAGTTACTTTCAGATTCACTATGTCAAGCATGAAAACAATAGAAGTTATAGGTTGTGTAAGATCTAATCTGCGTTCGCGATTTAATTGCCAAACATGTAAACAAATATGAATTAATGGAAAAATTACTTTAATTCCTACACAATAAAGTTCAGTTTACGCTACAACTTCAAAACAACGCTTACAACTTTTTCAATAGTTTTTCAATATTTGCTAGTCACTCTGAAATCAACTTAATTACCGTTGAAATAAAGTTTATATTTGTTTAACTTGAAAGAACATCAATTGCCAACATAAATTTGAATAGACCTCAAGTACTTTACAAAAACTTAAAACGATTAATCTGTTGGGATATTTTCAAAATAAACGACTAAACGACGATACGACGACGAATAAACTCATGATTATGAAAAAATTACTGTTTTGAAAGAAATGCAAATAATTAATGTGCTAGAGATAGATCGATTCAATTTCCTTATAAAATAAATTAACATAGTGAATGCCACGTTATACAGGATGTATCAGAACGGTGTGGTCATAATTAAAGGTGTAGCACAGACCATCAAACTAAACAACTTTCAGCATCGGACCAAAATCGTATTCGCAAAAAAATTATCAACCGTCCCTTACATTTTGGTCGAAGAAGAAGTTTTGTATGGGTCGGTTAATTTTTTTTTATCGTGATTACAATGCTGGTCCCATAGAGAAAGTTGTTCAGTTTGATAGTCAGTACCACACCATTAATTTTGACCACAACTAACTGATACACCTTGTATACCTGAAGAATTCTAAGATATAATTATTTACAACTAGATGACCCGATGTACTTCCTAACAACATTAAAACTCTCCCTTCGCTAAAATGGGCGAAAATTTTGATCGGTAATGTCAGGCATTGCCATTTTCATAGGTTATTATACGCTAAGTCTGTCAATAAAAGTAGAAAATAATTGAGGGAACCTTATCTATATATAAAAAATCAATTGCTGTTCGTTTGTGTCGCTAAAACTCGAGAACGGCTGGGCAGATTTAGACTTATTTTTATTTGCATTCCAAACAATGACAACCATCAAAACATAAAAATTTAAATATGCGATAATCCGAGTAATGTTGATATGTGTTGTCGATTCAAAACTCCTAATTTAATACGTGCTTCAATTCGAGCGGACCCGAGTCTACCCTACCGAAGGGACGAACGTCAAATGATTTTGATGAATAAATTATGTTTGTATTATTAAAAAAAAAAAAAAATCTTTGACAGGAAAGTAGGTAGAACAGTTTATATGAGAAAATGAAATTGTTGTTTTTACTATCTTCCTCGCAATTTATCCATATTTTCTCACTGTTTAAACCTTCCCTGGACTACGACCAACATTTCAAAACCAAAATCAGCTAAGTCAGCTCAGCCGTTCTCGAGTTTTAGCGAGACGAACAGCAATAGATTTGCTGTCTATGCATATCACCTTGTATCCGTTAAGACACTTAATGTAATTACAATTATTGTCAAACACAGAACAAAATGTTAAATAATTCAAGCTGGATAACCATGTACCGTTCTCAATTACTTGACTCAATTATTTATTACAGTTCAACAACTGTTTCCTAACTAATCTTCCTTTGTTATAAAATAGGTGATGATAACAACGCAGAAATAAATAATATTTTAATAGTTATTTACAAAAGAAATACTAGCTGACAAAGGCTTACATACTATGACAGCACGGACGATGCCTTAAAAGATAGCGACAAAAATAATACGCCTAAGGGTGAATTCCACCAAACTTTTATAGCTACAACAAGTCTTATCCCGAGAATAAATTTTGTTTTTGACAGTTTTTCCATACTAGAACTGTCAGACGTCAATTTTATTCCACGGATAAAAGATATCTGACTTTGGAGAAATCAACCCTTATTATGATACAGTATATCACATACACCCGGTTTCCGATTTGATAAATTGAAGTTGAGAACTGGCCACAAACTACTTAAGGTAACAACTTAGCCAGCTAAATTCAAAATTTCTTATGCTTTGTTGAGAAGTTTAGAATTTCGCAAGCTTTCACCTTAAGTAATTCTAAAGTAAGGTTTGAAGTTCTCAAACTCAAATTCTCAATTTATAAACCAAGCGTAAGTAAGTAGTAACTAATAAATAATAAAACAACACTTAACATGTTGACTGCAAGACAACAGACACAACAGAAATTAAAAAATATTTATTATTGTTGGCGGTCACCCATGACCGCACACTTCATAGCTTGACATCAAAATTCAAGGGTTTTTTTTGTATCTGATTTATCTTGAACTTGACAGTTCTGTTTCATTTAATAATAATTATGTGAGCAACCACAAAACAAAACTATAAACTCATTGCACAAAAGTACCTACTAATAACTAGATAACATGTTCACAAATAATAAATTTGTACTTATATTTTGGTTGCAAAACTGCAGTCAGAGCATATCACTATCAGTTACAATCAATATTATAATAATTATAATAACTCACGGAATGAAAAATACTTAATCTAAATTGTGTGTACACTTTCTTGAATCTCTTTGACTTTATTTATATTTAAATATTTTTCTATCAACTTGAGATGAAAAAAACAATAAGCAAATTATAATAAATAAATAAACAATGGCAGTTAATTTCAAGCTGATGAGATTCCTTAATTTCAAATTCAAAATATAAGACAAAAGAAGAATGGACAACTGCATACTCCTGTAAAATAATTCTTTCTTTAACTACTCTAGTGGAACACTGTATATTGAATAAAAGAAAGAATTTGCTTTTACAGGAACAAAACACTTATTACTCAAACATTAAAGGATGATGCAAGAGTTTCTATGAAATCTGGTCCCACCTTCCAATAGCTATGTGTGTTACATCGTTGGATAGGTAATTTTGAGCTGAATAAAAGTTACTATGGCGCCAAGTTCCAAATCTTAGTCTGTTCAGAGTTATTCTTTATTAAACATGGTAGTTTTATCAATAGCCAAGTAATGCTATTTAAGTAATAATTGCATTTCTTTGCTTTATACACGTAGTGTAGATACTAACCTACGGTTATCAATTGTGTCACTGAGTCACAAACTGTATGACAATAGATATTATACCTGCATGACGGGACGACGTACTGTAGGGACCTGTGCGCATATCGTGTCAATCGTTTGGTACCTAGGGCACGCCAGGCATGAGGGATTTGTAGGCCCAGCCTTATTTTTAAATAACGTCATTGTAGACAACGATGATTAAATAAATGTATAGGTTTAAAATACGCTATCGTTGTTTTATTTGTAAAAAAAAAGCATTTTGTCAATGTTGACATCTGTTTAACTTTTTGTCATAGGGTTGCGACTCAGTGACGCAATTGATAACCGTAGGTTAGTATCTACACTATGTGTATAAAGCACAAATGCAATTATTACGTAAAAATAGCATTACTTGGCTACAGATAAAACTACCATGTTTATTATAGAATAACTCTGAACGGACTAAGATTTGGAACTTGGTGCCATAGTAACTTTTATTCGCTCAAAAATACCTATCCAACGATGTAACACACATAGCTATTGGAAGGTGGGACCAGGATTTGCATCCTCCTTTAAAGAGATTGTTCATTAATATTTAACGTCCATGTTTCTTTCATACAAACATCTACAAAACATTATTTTTATGAGTTATGAAAATACATGTCACATAACAATGGAAACACTAATTGCTTATGTAAAACTAATTAAGAAAGTGCAAAATTACCATGAAATCCAAGGTGGTTGGTTCATCTTACCAACTGGCACATGTGTCATGTTTATGGGCAGATTGACCACTGCATAGCTTTTCTTTAATTTTCTTAATGTGCGAAGTATTGTGGCGCCACTTCGGCCAAGAAGAAAAGCTGCTGGTATGTTAACATCTAGCTCCATTCTGAAAAATATAATAATAGAATCAGAAACACCAAATGTTGTCAACCTTGTATTCAGAAAATTTTAAAAAATCTGACAACAGGACACACTTAGGAACTCAAAATTCAATTAAAAATGAGCATTAATGATGGTATTTAACAACATTCTGTTTTTTTTTTTTTTACTAGCCATGTACCACTGCTGGGCAAAGGTTCCCTACTCTCATTCCACCTCTCTCTGTCTAGAGCTGCCAAGGACCAATCTTTAATAAAGGAGTCCAGCTCATCCCACCATCTGTCATCCGTCTGGGCCTGCCACAAAGTCATTTGCCATTAAGCATGATCCAAGATAAAAAAAGTAAAACAAGGCTATTAAAATTTTACTGCTGCAATATAATAATTACAGATAAAAATGCAATTTAGAAGAAACAAGAAACCAAAAACTAAAATAATGGAATAAAAGTCCTTACTTATCATCCACCATCTCTATTAGATGATCAAGGGAATCATCCCATTTGTCTACGGACTCTGTTATGATAATGGCCCTCGCTCCCGCTTGCTGTGCTTTGGCTGTCTTGTACACAAAGGAGCACTCCCTGAAAAATATATATTAGAATTCATGATTAAATAATACAAACTGTACAAATAAAAGTATTTTTGAAATACCACATTGAATGACCACAACACCAGAATTGATTTTAGCTACATTACAGAACAAAAACACAATTTTAAGACAGATATGGAACCTTTTTGTGTTTAATTTTCAACATTGGCTTAAAAACATCCCATGGTTGAACGTGCCACCATATGACAGCCAATGAATACAAAGTTCCTTAGGTTTTCTTTACATGGTGCAAATAATTATGAACATAAAACTTACCCTCTTTCAGACAAAGCGATCTGTCCCACAATATCATCATGATTTACTATATCAGCGCAACTATGTAGGGGTACAGTTGGTACCAACCGAGCATCCTGGAATTGTATACTCTCATTCTGAAAAATTATTAAGTACATGATTAATTAATAGTCAATTAATCATTTAAGTTACAGTATGCAACGTTTTCAATAAGTTTTCATTACTTACAAAAGGTGTACCAAAATCTTTGGCTGGTCTGATTCTATAAGAATACCTGAGTTCAGGAGGATCTAATATTTCGAAAAACACGTCACCAAATATAACGTCTGCTGTAGAAACGCCATCGTAGAAGTGTAAATCATTAGCTGTAACAGTAAAATAAACAATAATAAACCCCTATTGGTAGCCTGTTAATACATACATAACCTACAACGACAGAATGATGAATTTACCACCAGGCGACACAGCACTTGTAAATATAATGAGTAATAAGCTAGAGTATAAGGGTAGGAGCCGTTTTTTAGAATTCAGTTTCATTTTAGTTAAAGCAAACAAATAATCTCCTATTCGCAAATACACATCTATTTGTCGAATTTGACACTGATTACACGATAAGTTATCTGTCACTAGCTGTCACTGTCACTAGTCAAAAAATGACAGCTTTAGTCCGGTAGACAGCCGATTTTTTTATTTATTACACAAACCCTAGTCTTTTAAAGATTACAATAGAATATATTTACTGCTAATAATACATGACACAATAATGGTCTTAATAAAAAAGGTTAATTATGATCTACTTGTCTCGCCATGCATAGGACAATTATTGTGCACCTAGCATCAATATAATAACTTTTTGGTATTCACAACAATACACCACGCTTCGTTATAAATAAAAGCTAAAAGTGTCATAGTTTTTCTAGAGTATGTTATTATTATTGGCAAGCTACTATAAAATTGTTTGACTAAACTAATAATCCAAAACTTAGCATCTATGTTTGTAGTTTGTCGATGCGTGGGGAAAACCGAAATCTTGACCAAACAAAGTAGTCCAGTTGTATGGTGTACAATAAAGAGTATTCTATTCTATTCTATTCTATTCTAAACAAAGCTGCACTGCGGGTGCATTATTTGTAATTTTTGCTATAATTATTTATGTATTTACAATGTTTCGAGTTATTAACTTATCTTAACGAAACCCTATATTATATTGTAGTCTGGGATCTGAATGTAAAACCATATATATTATTACTCCACTCTATGTGAATTACTAACACGGTTGTTTATCCTGTGTTGATTAAACGTGCATTCTTACGCTATCGCTTGTATACTGTGCTTTGATACAAATACAGATCTGTTGCAACTGGATCGATTTTCAAATACAAATAATAAAATTGACGTGTCTGTTTGTCATACCAAAATAACAGCTTTTCAATAAATGCATAAAAGTATATATACGCTACTTAGTTATAACAAAAATACATTTTTTTTATTTTTTGTCTGTTTGTCTGTGTTCCGGCTAATTTCCATAACGACAGGACCGACTGATTTTAACGGGACTTTCACTGGTACTTAGCTGATGTTATGAAGACACATATAGGCTATACTTTTTGTCCTGGTAGCAAGTTCCTGTAGGATAATTTCCGACATCCACATAGGGGAGGCCGCGGGCAGTAGCTTTGTTGAGACGTAAGAGTCTATTTCCCTAAATTCAAGGCCAAACCTGACCATCATACGCATGCAGCATGCTCCCAAACCACCCTAAACAGCTTATTACACTATCCTAAGTATCGACCCCGATACTTAGGATTCGATTTAGGACAAGAAATTCAGTCGCCGGAGCTCCTCATTACACGTTCACTGATTTAGGACACTGAATCAGTCTGTAAGGACGAGCGACGAGTGACGGACGTGTCGAGTTAAAAAGAAATGTCTCGAAATGGCCCTAATATAAACGAAAAACCGAACCGACGAAAAATTACCTATTTATTATTCGTCAAAAGCTAGCAAGCATGAACATTATGAGGGCTTTAGGCAATATATTTTGAATCACCTCCTTTTCTGTAGTCATTTTGTTTTGCGTACTTAATAACTATGCATACAACCAACAAAAACATGCGCTCGCGACGGCAGGCGAGCGGCGACTGAGCGTCCTAAATGTGATTACACACTTTTTTTTTTTCTGGTGGGAAATCATCAAATGAAGGGGTCATTTGATGATTTCTCCCTTCCGCTCCACCCGCTCTGGGTGGAGCGGGAGTGTCAGACTCTTACTGACTAAAACCCACCCATATTCCTTCCTTCGCCCTTTAAGTTCCAGGGTAGCCGATTTAGGATCGGATATAGATTTAGGACGCCGGAAACCCTTCTTGTCCTAAATCGGATGCTAAATCGGATCCTTCCTTCCTAAATGCGATTAAACTATCCTGAATTTAGGAACGACTAAATATTGGGTCCGGTATTTAGGATAGTGTACTAAGCTCTTAAACTGTAACTAAACGAAACAAGTTGTTTCGGTTTAGGGTTGATAAGTTGAAAAATGAAAAGGAGAACATGAGTAAGTAATGACATCGGGTTATCAATACTTACTCATTTCCTCTTTTTCATTTTTTCAATCATTTAACTTAAACATAACGTATACTTACAGTACACAATTCGTCATTTATCTTTGGTGTATCGTATTCACCCAGCTTCCTTAGTGTCATGGTCGTAACCATTGTGGGGCAGGGTGGGGCGCTTGCCCCACCCTGGCGCTGACCTGTAAGGTACCTAATCAAACTTAAAAAACTTAATTATCTAGGTACAGACGCCAGCAGGTCTAGCTACCCGAAACTGTGAAATTTTCCCAATCAATCTTGAACCTTAATGCTTTAGCGATAAAGTGATTAATCGAATAAATAAATTTGAAAGATTGTAGTAGCTTGATGTGCTGGCGTCTGTACTAACTAATAAGCTTATTCGAAGTGGTATCCATTGGCTGCAATACAGTCCATTAAACGTTGAGGCCAGTTATCAATAGAAGCACGCACTCTTTCCATGGGAAAATTCTTCACTGCCAATCGTATGGATTGTTAGGGACTCCAAATTATCATGGCGTTTAGAGCAAGCCGTACTCTCTAAAACTGACCATAAATCATAATCCAGCGGATTAAGATCGGGACTAGACGACGCACGGCCAGTCTTCAGCTCTGATGAAGTCCGAAACGTTCACTTCCAACCAAGACTGCGTGGACCGAGCTTTATGACCCGGCGCCGAGTCTTGTTGGAAGGACCATACTTGGTTATTGAACATGGTGTTGTTAAGGGGCTTAACTATCTTCTCAAGAATGGTATCTTGATACACTTGTGCCGATGTTTTGATACCTTTTTCACAAAAATATGGCTCAGTCACTCCTTCATAGCTAACTAAGGAAGCTTCCCAATTAGTAAGTCATGTAGAAACTTGAAATACTTGACCACGTGGAGCATGACGTGTATTTATTTACTCTATGGCACGGGAATAACCACTTTAGTAAATTAGAATGTTCCGTTTGTTACTTTCAATTAATAAATATTGTAATTTGATCTAGTAGATATTGAAGTAGAACATGATTGTTTCATGATAAAATTCGACTTAATAATTATAATTGTCAATTTTAAAGATCATGAAATAACACGTGAAATCTGACGCTAAAATATATCACCTCAAACGAAACGTAAAAGGGCAACAACCAGAGATGCCATATTTTAAAAGTACCATTTATATGGGGAAATTACTGAATTAAGTCGTCTCTACGTATTTTACAATGGTTTTGCGTTTTATGGACAGATTTGCAATGGATTTTAAAGCAAGCACTATTTGGGTAGTAAATCATTTTTTTTTAAATAATAGTATTCTGTGGCGAATTCTCCCAGAAAATTTCGGGAAAATTTTATTTGCGAGTATGGTAGCCTAGCCCTTTTGCTGTCATTAAAAACAAAAGGTAGAAGAGTGTTGAGAGGGAACAATAATAAATTTTTCTTGTACTTTGTAGAGTGTACTCGGTTTTAGTGAGTATGAGTCAAGTGCACGGTAAACTTGACTTATTGTAAACCCTTAAGAAATACTAGTTGCATCACCCATCGACCCAGGTATATCAACAGTTTTATAAATATTTTTTATTTAAGCTATACCTATCGCCGGTAAATAACAGTATTGTATTTCAGTAAATAATTTGTTATAGTTGCGCTCCAATAAGTCTAAAACATTGAAATATTATCTGTGTTCAAAAGTCATTGTGTGTTCATTTAGTATTGATTGTTAAAAAATTCCATAGTACTTTTTTTCATTTGTAAATGTATAAATAATTATATATCTATAAAAACTTAATAAACATTTATAGCTTATGAAATTTTGTAACTACCACAAGACTTCTATAAATATTTATATTTCTCCAAATACTATTTCACAATGATTTCTTGTTTTTATAATGACATACAAATATTTGTTTACAATAAAGATAGATGAAGATTGCTGTTCTAAGTAACAAAACTACACTATAGTACTTTGACGAAAATGGATATTTTCGTCAAAGTACAATAACACTGTTGCAAAAGGTCTGATGTCTATGTTATTGGGATAATAACATAGACATCAGACCTTTTGCAATAAAAAACTGCATTCATTTATTTATTATAAGCCTGTGTTGTCCCGCTGTAGGGCAAAGGCCTCCCTTCTCTCTTTCCACTTTTCCCAGCAATCATAATTTAGAAAAAAAAACCAGTTATTCACAATTTAAACATTATCTTATTTGCATAGACAACATCAAGATGGAGTTGAACCTGGGAATAGATGCTGAAAGTGACCAGCTAAAGGCCAGGCCTTATCAAGCTCAGCTGGAAGAAATTGCTACAGATAATAACACAATCATATACTTACCAACAGGTTTGTGTATTACTTTATTTACATAACAACATCACACCTGTAATGCAGAAGTGTATCTACAGGACATTCACATTTCGTCAGTTATGTTTTAAATACCATGTAATACCTGGGGGACAAGCCTATTGCCATCAATCGGGCACAAGTCTGGATTCCAGGTTACTACTGAGAAATTCCTGATGGTATAACCAAATAGCATCACCTAACCTGGGATATAACCCAATGTTCTATGTTATGGGATTGGTTTCCGCACTTAGTCCTTCAGGTGGACCATTGTACGTGGGCCATGGCGGCCGTCGGTGGTTATTCCAACCAGCCCACCTCCCTCCAGAAGCTTATTAGGTCTCCTGGTCTGTTAAGAACATCTGTGTAAGATCTGGGTGTCCCGAGGGTTTCCGACCTAATCTGGGTGATGCCTGTGCACTCAAAGAGCAGATATAACCCAATAACATCTCCCAACCTGGGAATCGAACCCAGCCCTAGTAGTGTAATTATTATAAATAAATTATTTTGTAAAAGTGTGTTTAGAATAAGTTAGATAAGATATGTAAACGATAAGTCCACTTCTCCACATATCTTTCTTTTGCTGTGCCCGACAGGGTCCATGGATGTTTCTTTTGGCAAATATTTAGCTCCTAAGCCTACATTGTGGAATGCAATAAAGAATTGAGTATTGAAATGTGTGACACAGACCACTAATTAATATCATCAGCATAACAATTATTTTATCAATTATATTTTAGTCTTTATTGATCATTTTGCTACTGTTTTTCCTCTTACATATTTTTGTTTGATACTAAACTTTTTAGAGTATGGGCATGTGTTTTAAGTATGAATGTTGATGGCTGTAAGAGTAGGGGAAGACCAAAGAAACGATGGATGGAATGTGTGAATGATGATATAATTAGAAAGGGGGTGATTACCGAGATGGCGACTAATAGAGAAGTATGAAAGAAAAGCACATGTTGCGCCGACCCCAAATAAATTGGGATAAGGGCAGGAGAATTATGATGACTAAACTTTTTAGAGTAGGTTGTCTATTTCTCAATTTTTGTTGATTCAGTTATTTCGAGTACCTATGGTTTCATCCTATCCATCCTGTTACGTCATGACTTACGGTCGAAAACTTCAACCACTCCACTATAACTACAGATTGGGTGGTGAAGTAATAAGTCGTGTCACCAAAATAAAGGACCTGAGCGTGACCTTTGATACTGGTCTGACATTTAGAGATCAAGTCTCCTCTCTTGCCAAGGAATCTTTTAGGTGCTTGGGTTTTGTTTTGAGAAATGCCCGTGATTTTCACAACCCAAATGTAATTAAGCTGCTGTACGCCACTTTGGTTCGTAGTAAACTTGAGATTGGTGCCCGTATCTGGCATCCCTACACTGCGACTCAAACGTTAACATTAGAAAAGGTACAAAAAACTTTCCTGAGATTTCTATATAAAAAGACGTATCACTTCTTTCCTTTCATGTACCCTACTAATTACCTCCTAGGAGTTTTGGGCTTCAACTCGTTGGAGGTTAGACGTGGCTTTCAACAGCTCACAGTCGCCTGCAAAACTCCCAGAGGACGCATCGAAAGTCCTGAACTCCATGATCTTTTCTGTCGGCTATTTGTTCCCGACAAATACATCGGACATCGCCAAAGCCGTCGACACAATCTGTTCGCACCGCCGTTATCTAAAACTGTCGCCAGAGCTGAGTCCCCTGTGTGTCGTACTTTAAGGATGCTCAATGCCCTCCTGACCACCAATCCTGAATGCGATCTGTTTGCCGATGAATGGAGTAGAATTATGCGTGTATGTCTGATGTTTTGTGAGAAGAAGTATGCTATGGTGTCCTCTATTATATGTTATTAGTTGAAATATTTTTTTTTTTTTGTATGCCTACCATATCTGTTTAAATCATTATGTTAATTAATGTAATTGGTGTTACCGTTTTAATAAACAATAAAATAAATTCTGCAATCATATTTGGCTATAGACTGTGCTAAGCCAATAATGAATAATCTTTAAAATATGGACAAGGAGTGTCTTCAGAAACTGCAGCTTACATCAAAATGGAACAAGATTTTTAGCATGTAAATCCCTTGCAGGCTCCGGGAAGACATTTATTGCAATCTGTCTTATCAAAAAATTCCGCAAAGCGCTGCAAAAACCATGGGGAGAAGGAGGGAAAAGAACTTTCTTCCTGGTCAACACTGTGCCGTTGGTCATCCAGCAGGTATGTTAATATTGATCATTCCTAATAACCCGGAACGTATCCACGCGAGATTTCTATTTTAAGTTTTTCAGTATTTTTTTAATCATCTGAGGAATAGAATAGACTAAAAATTGAATTAATGGAATGGCTCATCATAGTCATCATTGACTCTTTACAACTTGTTGTGTAGTGGGATAAAAAAAAGTATCCTATGTCCTAACCCAGGTCATGGTTTACCCAGCCACGGTCAGAGTTATTTTTATTAAAAATTAGTATCAGCAAACAGTCAGTAGAAATTCTACTGTGTGGTCACCTCTATCTTAGTATTTCTTCCCAGGAATTCGATTATTTTTTTAAATAAAACTAAATATTTTGATACTGTTTAGTAAAGTAATCGTTAGTAAAAAATTTTACTAAAGGATAGACTGTAGCATTCGTCAATTTAACTTCCGAATGCTACGTAAATTGATTTTTCTTTTAATAAATATTTCAATTGAGGGACCACCTTAAATCGATTGTAACTTTTGAATGGCTTCTTTTACAAACTACTCGTAGAGGTTGAATTCACAATCGTTCAAGTACTTTTACTAACGCTAGACCTAAATTTCAAATTCCATTGTCGTCTCCACTCAAGGTGAACCTTATGGTGATCGGTTGAGAGACCACCTTCCGCATGCTAGTTCTTTCTATTCTGTGAAAAGGAAGGGTTGATATTCATTTTACTAAGAGTTGTCATTTATAGCAGTTTTAAATTTTAACTAGATTTTGAGATATGGATGCCTGTCAGTCACGACTGAGGGACCACCTTTAACCGATTGTATCTTTTGAGTGGCTACTTTTACAAACTAGAGGCTGAATTTACAATCGTTTGCGAACTTTTACTATAAGCTCAAAATTCAAATGTGGTCCCTCAATGGGAACGCAAATACCTATAATAATCAGTCAACCCTATATATGAGCTCGTATCCGTAACTTCACATATTTAGGTTAGCCGACGTTCGTTCGCACGGACTTCGCGGCGGGATTTTTACGCGAACTGTATATTCAACGCACTGCTTAGCGCCGAGAGTTGAAAATCCAACATGTGGTTTTTTTGACGCGCTGGAATGCGCTTTGTTAGATTCTCAATGCTTGGTTCAACGCCGAGAGTTGAAAATCCAGTGCGCTTTAAAATCCCGCCGCGATATTTCTACGTACGTACTTACGTCGCACATAGGAGTATTTCCATAAAAACCGGTCAAAAGTCGAATTTACGAAGTTAAATAAATATCTATTAAAACCACACATGTTTGCAGCTTAATACCCGGTCCATTGAAAAAGGGACACATTTGTAACTCAGGTAGTCGGTCGACCCTTCCCACACAACCAGTCGGAACGTAGTCTTTGGTCGGAAACTCGGAACCCAGTCGTTATCTAAGCCGCATGTCGTTGTTTGGTGTGATAAATTGTGAATATGGAAGTACAAGGTACGTAGATTATTTTGACATAACAATTAAATAGTTTATGTTTCATGTATGTGTTTAAAAAAAATTAGAAATATGTACCGAAAATTTTAAATAAATTGTCTGAAATATTTTATTTAATCGTGTTTTTGTTTATTTGTCAAGGCTTGTCAAACCTTTAATTTACGATTAATATGTTGCCAAGAATATGTTTTAGTAAAAACAATAAAAATTTGCCGCGCCTACGCGCGCCATTTTTATTTTCAATTATTTGAAGATGATAGTGTAAAATGTGGATATATTGGACTTTACGTTGTTTAATTTTTTATTTTCAGATAATGTAGAATCAACACTGTTAGTTTTACCAGAAGAGGTTTGTACGACATCATGCGTGACTGTAAGGAAAGAAAAGTTGGAGTTTTGGGAACAAAATTAGTTGAAAAAACCCAATGCCCTGATTATAAAAAAAAACTATTTTGGATCGTTCTCTGAGATTTTTTAAGACTCAATTCAAACAAAAATGGGTAGCAGCAAGTCGCAAAGAAGAGCGCTTAGCGCCGAGTCTATACAGTTGCAGCTTCAGGCAGTACAGGCTTGACTTTTCTAGAGAAGACTGCAACAGGGACATTATTAACAGATTTTTATTAAGTTCCGATCCTTATTTAAACTCAATTCGGCCAAACCGAAAAAGGCGCTTGATCTGATGGTCGCAATTGCGCCGCCGTCTTTACCATCAACGTCAACAGAAGACAACTGCGAAAATATAGATGAAGACGATGAAGAGAAAGAGGACAATTAAGATAATTTTAAGAACTAACAAATGTGTTTTTTTTACTATGAATGTACTTTTTATCATCATTAAAGATTATATTAAATCATATTACAATGTTTTATTATTAAATAAGCCATTAAATAATTTTGACCGGATTCTACATGATATTCCTATGTGCGTCGGCTAGTGATAGAGAAACAAACAATAGGTATGTACTTAATAATTTACTAATTCTAATGTAATGTAACGTTTGAAAAGTAAGTTACAAAGTATTACTATGCTTCATTATGTGTGCCTCGTACCTAAACAAAAAGTAAGCATAACAAGGCGCTTTTGTTTTGAAATGCGTTACGATAACCCACAGGGATATGCTTACTTCATTCCATTCACTTTTGAACCTTACGCAATATACAGTTTGAGGCTATTTTAGAAAAACACTTTAATGAATGAATAATACTGCTGAAGCAATAAAATTAGAAGTTGTACAACCGCACATGTATCGAAAACCTATAAGTGGATATCGACGTAGTTCTTTATCAATGTCTTGCATAGCCCTACCCTAAGAAAATTCGTTTAACTATCAACGTATGCACTTCTAAAAAAACTAAAATCTCTTGGTCAGGCCATTAATCATCATCATCAGTCAATCTCATCAATGGTTCTTATGAGAACCGTGCAGATTAATGTCTGAGATGGTCTTTTGAGGACTGACTGACTGGACTCTACACAAATATGTGTGATTGTAACCACACAGATTTGAGTGGGTTCCAGTCAGTGTAGGAAAAAAATGTTTTTAATGAACGGAAACGGGATAAAGTCCTTGCTTTATCCCGTTTCTATCCATTAAATACATTTCCACAAAATTCTATAAAAAATGTATACCACTATCAACTCAAACAGCCCAGACACTTCATTTATTATTGCCCTGACTCCGTTGATCCTATTAGTCACTATAATGTTTATCGGGCTCTTTGCGAGATGAAATATAAAAGCCCTGGGGGTCTACTACGAAGTGCAAAGTGCGAATGATCGGATCGGACCGACACATGGCCTAACCGAATATTATTGAAAAATGCGAAAAAAGTTCGGATCGGCTCAATTGGGTCGGGACCATAGTCAATACCTATTCGAAAGAGTGTAGGAGTGTAGGATCGGGACCGACCGAACCAAATAGTAACGTCAGTAGCAGGAAACGGCCGAACATTCGGCCGATACTACTTCGGAGTAGACCCCCTGGAACGGACGGAATAACTACAGAAGTTTTAAAGTTAGGGCGAAGCATTCTTCTACCTCACATCACATCTTTTTTCAACACGCCGCGCCGGTCAAATTTCCTCTGAAATGTGCCACTCAAATATAATTTAAATACACAAGAAAGGAGAAAGCTGACAACTATTGACATGTATCTTTCTTAGCGTCTCGATGGCAAAAAGTTTAAATATTTTTGGCCCAAAATTCAGCTGCACGAACTCCGCTCATTAACGCAATCTTAGGAATATATTTCACATTTATACAAACGGTTTATCAAAGTAATAGAGAACCATATCGCTCCGACTACACGTGACTTTAACCAACCTCCCCAACAAGCTGGATCTCCATACCATACTTAATAGAAAAATACAACGAATTTAACAAACCGCTTTACCTGGCCTTTGAGAATTATGCCAAGGCATTCGACAATATAGGTCATGTCAGTTATTAATGCCTTCGAGTCCCAAAACATTTACATTGGGTATTCAGCTGCTTCTGGTTAGACTAACCGGTAGCAGCTGAATACCAGTATTTTACATAAAGCGACTGCCCATCTGACCTTCACAACCCAGTTACTGGTTATTACGATACCCCTTAGTAAGACTGGTTGTCATACTTTCAACTTCTGACGACCCGTAACGACTGAAAAAGATCCACGATTGACAGCCGGGACCAACGGCTTAACGTGACAACGTGCTTTCGGAGGCACGGAGGGATCTTGATATGAAAGACCCATCCACGGACCAACCCTGGCAAGCGTAGCTTAACCTGATCGATCGACCCGCGCGGCTGTTATTACTTAACCACAAGCCTCCTCCTTGTGAATCTATGAGTGTATTGTTACTTAGGTATTTGAAATTTTTCATTTCTTTTTGTAGAAGAAAGTCATAGAAAAGCTGTGTGCTGTGACTGGCGTCGGCGCTTACAGCGGTGAAGATGGAGTAGATTATTGGGACAAGGTCAAATGGGACGCTGAACTGGAAATCAACCAGGTAATAAATTACTTCGTTTCTAATTGTTGTCATAGGCTATTCTTAGTTTACACAAATGAAAATGTTCTGAAACATTTTTTTTTATTTGTCTGGCAGACATAACTAAGGCGGTCGTTGTACTACCTATTCTCTGTACTGCAATAAATACATACAGGGTGTAAAAGGACCCATCACATAGCCGTCAACTACGAATTCTGTACATCAAACTAAAGTAATGTTGCATAAAAATATTATTTTTTTATTTTGGGTGCAATGTAACACACACAAAACATTGTGCATGCAGCGGTACACGAGTCGTGGGGGTATTTAAAGTTGTGTTATAACATTAAAAACTTGTTTTCGTAAAAAAACGTCTGTAAAAATTGGAATTTTGACCTTCAATATCTCCGTAACCAGAAAGTTCCCAGGTATGGTCCAGTAAAAAAAAATTATAACAATGATGGGGAGTACAAGCGACTCTTGGCTTCGTTAAGTGTCTTTTTACACCACTTGTCACCACTTGACACTCACCCTACCTACATTCTTTACCCCCAAATTCTTAAACGACAGTTCGAGACATTTGTGAGACTCGACTAATACTAATAATTAAGAATTTAACTAAGAAAAAGTTCATAGTACGTCACGCTAAGCGTTTACTTATTTTATATTCTTCACTTTTATTCAGGTTATCGTAATGACAAGCCAAATTCTAAGCGACATGTTAACACACCAGTTCATCAGAATTGAAGATATTAACCTGTTGATATTCGACGAATGCCACCACGCCGTGGTTGACCATCCCATGCGAATTATCATGAAACACTTCGCGAACTGCCCGAAATCAAACCAGCCGCGAGTTCTCGGTAATACACTGTGTTGAATATTTATCATTGAATTATTCGTAATGGCTTCTGTGTTCTGCTTTTGTATGAAAGCTTAATAGACAATAACTTCCCTTGCTCACAAACAATAACAGATAAAACTATAGATATTTTAGGCTTCCGCTCGATGGAATAATAAAATTGCATTGTTTCATGTTTAAAAAAGGAGCCATTCCTTTGGTAGTAAGCTACCAATAGAATTGTTCCATTTCACTTAGCTAGTCACAAAACAGCACAGCTTAGCTTAATTTTTATTCATTACTCTTTTTTTTTCGCGGTAATGGAAAAGAAAAAATAAACGAAGAGTTCTTTTTTTCTTTTTCTGCTTCTTCCTGTTTGCTGTTTTAATTTATTTGACCGTCCCCTATCTACGTAGATTATTAATGTGATTATTTTTAAGGTTTAACGGCGACTCTCCTAAATGCAAATGTGAAGACGGGGAAGGTGGAAGATACACTCCATGAATTGGAAATTACATTTCACGCCACAATTGCCACAGTTGATGAGCTGGGCCAAGTTTTAAAGTATGTATTTTTGCTACACTTATACCCGCGAGGTAATTGCGTAACACACTAACAGTAGCAATGGCTTTCATTTTGACAGTTCAACAATATTCATTGAGTTAATTACGTTGCTGAGCAGACAAATTTATCGAACATATCAAGCAATGGATTAGCAATATCCATCAAAATGATTCAGATTTTAAGATCTTTAGATAAAATGTCAATGGCTATTGATTCAAAGTTAGCGATTCTGATTCATAGAGGAAAAGGTGGTAATGTGGCCCCCTAATTTATTTTTGAGGCCTTATGATAAAAATACGAGTTTCAGAAATGTAATAAATATGTTATATCGTTCCTTATTCATTTACCTATACATGAGTTACTATGTAATAAATAAAACTGCCATAGGATAATCGAAAACTTATGTATTCTAAAAAAAAACAAATTTGGCAACATGAGATCAAGTGAGGGTTATATGGCACCCTGGGGGCCATATTAAATGTATTCATTTATTTCGTTTTTCTCATTTCGGCTTCCAAAATGTCAAAAATATCTTTGACTGCTTCACTGTTAAACCCTTGAGCACGAGCATACGATATCCCCATTGGTCTACGTAGTGATAAACTGTCTCTATGTCGCTTCAAAGAGTGATCCAACCAAGCACGCCTGCTACTTTTCGAAAGTTATTTTCGATGTTGTTTTTTAATGCCAACTGATAGGCCATTTTTCGAACATCCATTCTAGTAAGTCCATAGTATCCAGACTCCATAAACAAAATATACTGTACTAACTTCTTTTCCAGCACAGATGGAAGTATAGGTTTTTTACCAAGAGGCTTATGCAGAAGTAACTCCAAAGATTCTTGAGAGTCCTTCACTAATCGTTTCAGTGTAGATGTTAGCACACAAAACAGTTTTACAGCCTTTTTATAGCCCATGACCTTTGTCCTCACCGCTTCAATTGCCTTTTTCATTTGGTCCTTTGGTCTTCCACTTTTATCCCATGTTTTCCTTTTCTTTGAAGATGGAGATAACACACTTTGTCGAGGCATCTGAGAGAAGAAAATAAAAAAATACGGAAGTGATATCGGTCATACATGTTATATGGCCCCCGGGACCATAATACAAACAGTGTGAGGGGGCCAAATTGAAAAAAAGAAAGAATATGTAAACGAACCATAAAACAAATATTCTATAAAATGTTTTTTTTATAATTACCTTCAAAATCCTATAGAACAACGTTTATCGAACACAATGTATAAATCACCAAAGCTAAAACTCACTTATTTCCAGTAAAATTTAATAAAATGCAGAGCGGTATTAAAAGTTGGCCACTTGCGTGTTTCGACTGGTTCGCATAAAAAGAAATCGTAACACCCCCTCACGAATTATTTGGGTTAAAATCAATAATGTCACACGAGCTCCGCGTTGCAATGGAAAAAATCTAAATGGCGTGTTTCTAAACTAATAATATCGAGGGGGGTCAATATACCTGCAGGGACCACATTACCACCTTTTCCTCTACAATTTTATTCATTACCCGTGTGTTTAGTCAAGATGATATATAAACTCCGGTTAAGTAACCGAATCCAACCAAACCAATAACATATTCATATAATTTTTTTTTCTGTTCCACAAGGTAAAACAAGACGTTAACAAAAGGCTTAGTGCTAAGAACCGTACAGAACAGAATCCTATTCGTATACTTGACCCTGACAGGGTTCAGGGTCAAGTATACGAATAGGATTCTGTCTTGTCTGGTATGAAAACTATTTAACTGTGGTGCATAAAATATATTTTTTGTTTTATTTCAGTTACTCGACAAACCCTAACGAGATGGTTCAAATGTACAAATCTTTGCAACCGTCCACACTCTCTAACCATGTAGTGGAGATGTTGATGGAGGTCCATAATCTCGTCTTGCAAGTAACATTGCCTTCTCGTAGTCCACAACGTAATATTCAACTAAAGGAGTGGCAAAAAGACATTAGTGCAGATCCCAAGAAGGTAATTGACTGTTTAAACTTGAATTCAGAATCATATACAATTATCAAGTTTTTGAAACACTAACTCAATGACATGCAAATGTCAAATTCCATTGCAATCTAAATTTATTTAGGATTTTCTTATTTGAGTCATTGACTGCCACCGCGGTCACACGGTGTCCGCCAACAATAGATTATATCGTGTCTGTGTCTGTTGTCTGGCAGTCAACGTGTGTTCACTTAAAAATCAACTTTGACTACATAACGCTATAGTCGATAGTTGAGTAAGTGGCAATGATTATAAACAAAATTTATCGATAATATCAATAGTGTGCCTTCACTGTGCGTGGTTCGACACGCACTTCGCCGGTTTTCTCAGATGAAAACGCACCTGAGATACTTCCGGTATTCCAGCCGATCTATTCTGTAAAAATCTCACCGTGAGAAGTTAAGTGAAGTGAGCTATCGATGGTGTCAATCCGTAGCATCAGGTGGAATGACAGCTCACTTCAAGTTCACTTTACCTAAGGTTTCACGGTGACTCACATATTTATTGTTTGCCATGCAATAAAATAAAATATACTTTATACTTCTATTTTATAGATCGTAAAGGCAGTGAAGAATATGATAGGTGCCATGATAATGTTTTTAGAAGAATTGGGTATTTACGGCGGTGCTTTGGGTATACTCGCCTATATAATATTGCTCGAGCGCTTGAAAAGGAAAGCGGCAACAAAAGAGGAAGAAACTCTTTACAAAATTGCTATAACAGGTTCTGTCGAGTAAGTATCACTACATAATAAGAAACAAAGTCACCCCGCCGCGTCTGTCTGTCTGCCTGAACGCGATAAACTCAAAAACTACCGAACGGATTTTCATACGGTTTTCACCAATGAACGGAGTGATTCATGAGCAGTGATAGGAATAGGTAGAGTGCCTATTTGCCTAAACTTCGAAGAACAGAGACAAGAAACGGAGACTTCCTTAGGACTACATTTTTTCCGGGACATCTGTCCCGAAATTCGGGACAACACTTAAATACATTAAAACAATATGTTATTTGGAATAAGTAATTCGTCTTTATTTACCTAAAGTTTGCGACTAGACATAACATAATAAATAACATACCTGAGTATGTTATTTAGAAAAAAAAAATAGAAAATTTTATGGTTGTAAAAACTGTTCGTTACAACCACAGATATAGATAGACATAGATAACGCAAAAGCAACTACTTCGCGTGCCACTTCGCGTGCCCAGCTTATGATGCAGAATCATAAGCCGCCACTTTCGCGCTCAGTCCTGTGTACTGCAGGCTGGGTGAGCGTGAGTGAGAAAGAGTGCTTGTGACGTCATAGTAGGTAGTCAAAAAATGGCACGCTTGGTTTTCATATAGATCGTGATACTTGCGTTATCTATGTCTATCTATATCTGTGGTTACAACCATAAAATTTTCTAAATTTTTTTTTTTTGAGATCATTTTATAAATGACTTGTTGATCTTAATACTATGAATCACAATGTTTGTATAAGGAGCCGTACACGTTTCGAAGTAAATATCTTCTTTCTAGCACACTCTCGGCTACGTTTAATGAGATTTCTAAAGTTCAAGTGTATAATTGAAAAAAAAGACATTTTGTCTTTAAAATAATAAAACGGTATTTTTTATCATTTTAGCATTCTATAGTAGGACGAATTTATCATTTCAAAAATAAAAGGTATTTGTCTTTTATCTTAATGAAATATATTTCTGAAGTATATTTAAAAATATGCATGATATTAAAAATGGCCGTATCACATTGTTTAGTAACACACTTAAACTTTAAAAATCTTTAAAAACATTATTTAATCTTTATTGCACCGAAAGTACAATAGGACTTTTACGGCAGTGCATTTCGTTATCGATAACGATTGTTACTAAACAAACTATTTTCACTATTTTTTTTATACAAATAAAGTGGCTGTTTGTAATGTCAAAATAACAGTTTTTTTACTAAATGCACATAAAATTATATACGTAGTACGAAAGTATTATAACATAAAAACTAATTTTAACATTTTTGTCTGTGTGTATTTTTTTGTGACGGGTTTTTCACTGGCAGATAGCTGATATTATAAAGCGTAACATAGGCTACTACTTTTTGTTTCGGTAGCACATTCCTTTCTGACATCCACAGGGCAGCAGCTAGTACCTCAATATTTTCTGAACGATTTTTTTTTCAATAAAGTTGTATGATTGCAGCGCACGAAACGTTTTATTAAAAGCGATGGAGAATGAAACTGGATACGAGAGAATAATTAAGTTCTCCTCAGAAAAAGTTTTGCTTATGTTGAGTATATTGAAAGAATATAATCCAACTATACTGAACACTCCGGGTGGTAAATATATTTCTCCTGTTAATTTCTATAATTATTTGGCACATACTAGATAAACTTGTAATACTAAATAAACTAACAAATTATTAAAATTAAAATATAAATCCTAACCTAACTAAAACTATTAACAAACTAAAATATGGCGTCGACATAATCCTCCGCATCGCTGTCGACTGGTAATGTACATGTCAAAGGAGATATGTAAAATCAAAGTCAAAGTTTTTATTTGTAACCAGGGTCGTCGAATATACGAGTAGTTGAAGTTTAGTAAGAAACCGATGGTTTTTTTTTTAACGAAATTTAATTTGATAAATTAACTGTCTGTTTTCTATTAATTACATTAAATTTTATTCGAAAACATCCATCGGTTTCTTACAAAACTAACTATATCCGACGGCCCTGTTTACTTATCTCCTTTGGTGACCGTACCCAAGAGACTGGCGGCATTGCCGCGTTGTATGGAGCCAAATCAAAAGTAAAATCAAAATCAAAGTTTTTATTTGTAACTAGGGTCGTCGAATATACGAGTAGTTGAAGTTTAGTAAGAAACCGATGGTTCTTTTTTTTAACGAAATTTAATTTGATAAATTAACTGTCTGTTTTCTATTAATTACATTAAATTTTATTCGAAAACGTCCATCGGTTTCTTACAAAACTAACTATATCCGACGGCCCTGTTTACTTATCTCCTTTGATGAGCGCACCCAAGAGACTGGCGGCATTGCCGCGTTGCATGGAGCCAGCCCTTGGGTCATGGGAAGTATCAACCAGCCGTATATTTTTATCCTAAGAAATAAAATTTTGCACATAAAACCTTACGTAAATTTCCTATAACAGCAGCGATGCCGCCACATGACGGTTACAATGACGGTACCATTGGTTTGACTTCAAATAACGCTCTATACAGGGTGGCAGGACATCGACGCGCAAACAGGAACCATGAATTCAGCACATGATTCTAGACCCCTTTTTTTTTTTCTGGTGGGAAATCATCAAATCACCGCTCCCGCTCTGGGTGGAGCGGAAGGGAGTATCAGACTCTTACTGACTAAAACCCACCCATGTTCCTTCCTTCGCCCTTTATGTTCCGGGGTAGCGGTAACCCTTTCGGACAATCCCGCTGACCCGGCAGGCTTCGGCCCGGAGGGGCCCCTCTGATTATGCTGACATCTCTTTGAGGCGCGCGTGGAACACTTACGCGCCGTCCGGCCCGGGCCTGGTCCTGATCGATTCTAGACCCCTTGTGTAGAAATTTTTCGTCGGTTATCAAAATAAAGTTCGGTCTTTCATAGAAAAGTGCGGCTACCGACGAAAAATTTCAACACAGGGGCGTTCAGATTCATGTACTGAATCCATGGCAACGAGTTGCGCGTCGATGTAACTACCAACCTGTATAGTGTACCACATCAACTTATTTTGTGACATTAATTGCCGCTAAACTGAGACCGAAACGTGGCGGCATCGGCACCGCTATCTTAGGTCCTAACTGGCAAAAACTCTTTTTATTTTCTAGTCATTTTAAAAGTGAATAAGGCAAGGAAACCGCTTTCGGCGATTATATTCACTAAACAAAGGTTCACAGCGAAAGTTTTGTTCAACCTTCTGAAAGATGTAAAGGACGCTAATCCAAAGGAATTTGACTTTCTAAAACACGATTTTGTCGTCGGATTCAACGTGAACCCGCTGAAAAACACAAGGGAAGAATACTATGTCAAGAAGTCCAGCCAACAAGCTTTACTGAAGTTTAGGAACAAGTAAGTTTTTGCTGTATATCTTGAATTTTTACTAATCATACTCTCATTTAATATCGTCTGGTTAGATAGACAGAATATAACATCACTCCTGTAATCCTCGAATGGTTAGGCAGAGGTGTACCTAAAGTATCGCCCACATTTCGCCCAAGTCCCATGTAATAGGGATGAGCCTGTTGCCATGAACCGGGCACAAATCCAGACTCTGGGCTGCTACTGAGAAATTCCAGATGGAAAACACAATAACACTTTACCCGACTGGAGAAACGAACCCTGACCTCGTGCTCAGCAGTAGCGCTTGCGACCACTAAACCAATGAGGTAGGCACGTGGATAGATAAATAAACCATTTATTCACTGCCCACAAAAGCACACTTAAATAATAACAAATCATAGAATATAACGAAAAAAACTAAATATCTGAATCCGACCCCAGCTTAGTTGTGAAAAGACTAGGCCGATGATAATGTAAGAATATTAAACACATATTTATGTTAAAATACACCACCATTATTATAATGACAAGTGTACATACTAGAGCAGTGGTGGCCCAGTCGTAACGGCCGCGACTTACGAGCTGTAGGTCGTAGGTTCGAACTAGGCAGGCGCTTTACTTTGTTTAATTTATTTCAACACGACTGCTCTCAAAACGGTGAAGGAAAACATTGTGAGGCAACCGGCATGCCCTAGACCCGCGCTGGGCCCGCGTGGTGGATTACGGCCCACTCCCTCTCATTGAGAGCCTGTGTCCCAGCAGTGGGAACAATAGGCTGATTATTATAATGATAATGTTAAAATCACCTTAAAAAATAATCACACGTCATTTAAAACTAATCAATAAGTGACTCATTTTCAGTGACCTCAACTGCCTAATATCGACAAGTGTAATAGAAGAAGGGATAGACATACCGCAATGTTTGCTTGTACTGCGCTACGACCCGCCCTTGGAGTACCGATCGTATATACAGAGTAAAGGTTTGTACATTTTATGCAGCCGTTCACACAGCGCTGCACTATACGATATTCTACAGTAAAATAGGATCTTCATGAAAATTGTACATGAAATGATGTTTATTTCTGTAAGTAGGTCTTTTAAGACACGTAATTTTTTTTGGTAAATATTTTAAAACTGGCTGACTGATCCCCGAGAAGAAATGCCGAAACAAGCTCAGATATCGTAGTCCTTTTTAAAGTTGAAACATTATATTATTATGATTTTATGTGAGTCTAACAATGCAGCAGGGCTATGTCTACGTGACCTGTCCCGACAGACTGCATCAGCCATCCTGTATGTCAACCCTATTTTAAGGAGCTCAACGATCCGTCACACGACGCTACCAGATTTGCAGAACATTTGCGTAGGTCACATAAAATACTCATAACCGCCAGACAGTTATAAACTCGTGTATTATATCTATCCTGCATGTTACTAACATTCACAGTCGAAATCCCTTTAACTGTCATAAAATATATCAGAAGTTTACGTCACGTAAATTAATTAAAATAAACAATATCTATGCAAATAAATAAAATTGAAGTGTCTATTTTTTATGTCAAAATAACAGCTTTTTATGAGAAACACATTTTTTTTTAAATTTTGTTCGTATGTGTGTTTGTTCCGGCTAATCTCCGAACCAGACTTTCACTGGAATTGCAGTAAAATATCGTACAGTTCAACGCCGTGTGAACGTGGGCTATTTATTTCAATTATAAATTGGCATTTACACACAGAGCAGTGGTGGCCCAGTGGTAACGGCCGGGACTTACAAGCGTAGGTCGTAGGTTCGAACCCAGACAAGCGCTTTACTTTGTAAATTATTTCATCACCGCTGCTCTCAAAACGGTGAAGGAAAACATCTTGAGGAAACCGGCATGTCCTAGAACCAAAACTTCGAAGACATGCGACATCTACCAACTCGGACTGGGCCCGCGTGGTGGATTACGGCCCACTCACTATCACAGAGAGGAGGCCTGTGTCCCAGCCGTGGGAACATTATAGGCTGATGATGTATGATTAATGATTATGTATTTACACACAATGACACAGAAATATATGAAACAATCTTATTTTCATAATTGCGCCAACTTGGAAGTAGTACAATTCGAGGGCCTGTTGTAATAAACTACTGCAAAAGTCGTGACCATGACGGTCATAAAATGAAGGAACGAGGCTGTAGTTATATTGGCTGTGTCCTATTCGCACGTTTTACAACCGACACGAGTCTCGGCGATTGGAATAGTAATGTGTAGACCCACTATATTTCGATAACACTTATCATTTTAGGCCGAGCAAGGAGTTCTGAATCCAGTTACGTGATATTAGTAGACAGAGTAGATGAAAAGAAATTCATGAACAATTATAAAGAGTTCCAACACACTGAACAACTTATACAAAGGGTAAGAAACTGTTTCTTTAGTAAGTTCTCATTAGAGACCAATGGAAAATGTTATTTTTTCCATCCAAAACTAAAATTCAGCCTGATGCATTTTCGGCCAAAAAACGAAATAAATGTTTTTTTTTTGTTCGTCAATAAGTCTCTTTTAGTCATTATATTTAACCATTTGAACTTAAATCACGAGAAAATTATTTTCTCGAAAGACATTTAAAGGATATCATCCAAGTGTGTGAACATTTTATACCCAAAAATTAAATGCCAGAGAAAAGAAGTACTGTTTTCTTTTCTTTTGGGAAATTCCCATCTTGAGCATTTTTTTACTATTACAGCGAAGGTCGAAAACTAAACCCCTCGCTGCTATTTCAGATTGAGAATCCCAAAAATCATATTTTTATAACAATTGTTTTAATCATAACATTTAAAAAATACCATCTTTTAATTGAATATAACATCCCGAACATGTTTTAATTATTTTTATTTACAATTAACCCCCTGGCTGCTATTTGGACGGCACTGTACGAAATGTCCTTTTTTATCAAACTTATATCTTATGCGAGGAATTCACTCTCAAACTCGTTTTTTGTGATTTAAATGTTTGTAAGTGTGATTTTTTATTGAATACATGTATTGTTAGTATTAAGTGGGACATTTTTTATTCGGCGACAGCCGATTATAATTTTTTTCGCTAGGTATTTAATTAAATAAAAATAATATATTTTTAGATACTGATCGGCAATAGTGATGATCGCAACGAACCTGCTCCGTCCGAAATCAACTTTCAACTCTACAAAGATGAAGATTCACCACCATACATTACACCACATGGAGGTACTTTATTAAAATAATATACTTTAATATACTTTTACCACTCAATTAACTAAAATTCATTAGTATAGTCGACCTCGTAATAAAATATCACTTTTGTCAAACTCCCATAGAATTTGAACTTCACCAAGGTTGAAACTAGCTGTTTCATTGGTCTACAAGCAAAAATAGACCGTGACGTTTTATGATGTGCATCACCTTAGCTTGTTTATGAGGTGGTAAAGCAATGGCGAGGTCAACTATACATCTGCTAAACATGAGCTCCTAGACTTTGGAGTCAATTTCTAATACTCTTCTAAATCCATAGCTATGTTAGGCTTTTGACTATGTTGTATGTGTATATTTTATGTCTTTTTTTATAATGTTGTTTGTGAAGAATAAACAATTTTTCTTTCTCTTTCTTCTGTTAACCTTGTTTTAATTGATATAATTATGTATGAGTAATAAAGAACAAATTTTACTTTGAAAAAATAATGGTTTCCACATAACTTTCTGACTCAACATATGTAACTTTTTAAAGTTTTTCTCACTTTCATAATCGTATATAGTTATAGTTTGTCTAATAATCCTACACCTTTAACGCCTTTTCAGGTCGTTTATCATCAGTATCAGCCATAAGTCTGCTAAACCGATACTGTTCAGTATTGCCACACGATCAGTTCACTGTTATAACGCCAATGTGGATTCAGGAAATGAAAACGAGCAAACATGGGATCGACCAGAGGCTTGTAACCATTGTTATGCCTATTGCCTGTCCGATTAAAGAAGAAATACTGGTAATTTATTATAGTTTGACTAACCTTAATTGCAACGTGAGGAAACCGGCATGTCCTAGAACCAAAAATTCTAAGAAATGTGACATCTAACACCCCCACTAGGTCCACGGTGCATTACGACCACTCCCTCTCACCGAGAGGCCTGTGTCCCAGCAGTGGGAACATTATAGGCTAGTTATGATTATGAACCTTAATTACTAACTAGAAAACAGCTCTCTTGAGATTTGGAATATTCTGGATCCAGTCGCGAGTCTTCTATAAAATATTTTATTTTAATTTCTGATTTGTTTTTTTTGTGTTCATCTTTTTTATTACGGACGCTTTTAACTTGCACCTCTTTCTACATCATTCCCAGGTTCCCACACGTATATTCATATTTTGATATAGAAAAGCGTCCGTGAAGTTTCTTGCCCGTTCTTGTCCATTAAGAACCTACTAGGCTTTGGAATGGGCAACTAGCTTCATCTTTCTGACTGACCGACCCCTTGGCAGGTTAAAAGTGCCTGTAATCGGTTTATTTAAAATGCTTTGAGTTTGATTGTGCTCTTATTAAAATTACATCACTTGTCAATGAAAATGATTACCATCATTGAAATTAAATGCATTTATTTGTTTTGTTTACATAACCCCCGTATACACCGGTAACAATGTTATGCAACAATCGCGCAACATCGGAAGGCCAATTCTGTAATTAAAAACGTTCAATATCTGGTCGCAATCTCATCTAAGCGACAATCAATGTCAAAAATGTATGAAAGTTAGAGGTATTTTCGACGGATTGGAATTGTTTGTTTGTTTTTTTTAAACGTTGCCCCACACTAGGAATTACTTTTGTATAGTGGGTGCGTTTACAAACATTTAAACTCACATACACAAACAACCAGACCCGTAAGAACTACTTGTAGGTCATACAAAGATTTGTTCCGTGCGGGAATCGAACCCGCGACACGCAGCGCAGCAGTCATTCGCGAATTAAAACGCGAACGTTGCTTTAAATATGCGAATGCCCCTATGTTTCGAAATATTCTTTGGTTTCCCTGAATACGAAACAGCATGTAGCCAGCACCACTAAATCATTCCACAAAAGCCAGCAAAATAGTTTCCCGGTACATACTAAAACAATGGCGCATATTTGTTTCTGGTGTATACGGTTTTTCCACTATTTCTGTAAGGTATCAACAAAACCTCCCACTATGAATGCTGAAGTATTATTTTTCTTTTTTATCTACAGGGAGTGCCTAAATATAGTTTGAAGGCTGCCAAACGATCCGCAGCACTAAATGCTTGCATCAAACTGTACGAAGCAGGAGAATTGGATGCTATTACAATGCTACCCATCCGTTACACGTACGTTCCTTCTTATAATTACACTATAAGACCTAAATGTGACACACGCCGTCTTATACAAACCGAATAAAAACTCAAGTCCAAGCCCAAACAGCATTGTGGAGCGGTGGCGGCTCAGTGATTTAGTTGTAAGTTGTAGGTTCGGACCCAGACAGGCGCTTCACTATTAATATTACTACTATAATTATTATACTATGTATAATAATTATTATACTATGTATAATAATTATTACATCACCACAGTTCTCAAAAACGGTGAAGAAAAATATAGACCGTTTCTGTGACTCACTACTTATATAGCAGGCTCGGTCGTATTGTAGATCTCGTATTAATAAATAATTAACGTATTAAAATGATATTACAGTGCCGTAGACTTTGACGAGACAGATGTAAAGTCTTGCTTCCCGAATTGGCGTGCTGATGATCTAGGGGAAGAAGGCTCCAATGTACCATATCCAGGCACAAAGAAACGGGTCCGGAAGCATAGAATACAGGTTCGTTTTACAAAAAGTTTCTACTATAAGGCGAAAGCGCCAGGGTAGCGAAGTTCAAATTTGTAACAAATATTTATTTACAGAATTATAATCATGAAAATCATCAATACATCTCTCTAAGTTCATATTACCCTATTACTATTTCGAATTACTATTTCGTGAAATAAGGACATTTGAGGCCGCCAATTATAACTTAAGGAGTTGGATTGCTGATTATAATTATTATTATTCTGTAAAGCCATATTTGTTACGGTCGCGAATCATCTTTTAATCAACATACAAGCTAACACTGACTTGCAAATTGCAAAAAACGCAAGTAAATTTGAATTTCGCGGGCTACCTTAGCACATCCCCTTTAATTGTAATCTCTAAAGCTACGATTTCCTAAAACACCGGTGGCTGCCACATAAGGGCCGCAGTGACGGCTGCCATGAAAATGATGGATGGGGTTTGTCATTACGGTGTTAAAAACTATCTAGGAAAACACACCAACTTACTTTCATAAATAACGTTTTAGTGACGTCATTCGCCGGTAAATTGCGGACACTGTGGCTGCCACCGGCACCGCTGGGAAACCGTAGCTTAACCTATTCCCTCTTCCATGAATCACATATGATTCAGGTAGATTGTTTAATTATTGTGTCTACTTTGTGGACAGTGAAAGTGTTAACACCCATACATTTGACAGCGCTTCAATGACTTAGATTGTTAGTATTATGCAATAGCTCAGGATCTTCGATGATTGACTCTTATCAAATCAAGTCAGATCGATCTACATGAAAATAGATTAGTTTTGTGTCGATACGTATCATCGACTTTGATCAACAAATAAATAAAATAATAAGAAATCTGTGTAGGAAAAACATCGTGAAGAAACCTGGACCAGTTAATATAAATCTGAAATCGCCAACCCGCCTTGAGCAAGTGTGGTGATCAATGCTCGTGCCTTCTCTGTGTGTAAAGAGGCATTGGCCCAGGCAGTGGGACAAAAATAGGCTGGTACTATTAATAAGAAATAAAATGTCATCTTAACGTCACCAATAAACTAATTTTCAGTTTCCATCGGTCCTCGACAGTGTACCAGACGGTGATGTATACTATCTACACATAATAAACTTAAAGACTGCGTTTGAAGAACCTAAAGATTCTCGCGAGAAAGCGTTGTACAACCTTCTTCAACAGAGCGAAGGATATGGTTTCTTGACTCAGAAACCATTGCCGAAACTGTGCGAGTTCCCTATGTTTATGACAGTTGGGGAAGTGTCTACTTCCATCGATGTGAACTATGCCGTTATTAAGCTCAATGCGAAAATGTTCCAGTTGGTGAAACAGTAAGTTTTCTTTTTTGGATAAAAATAAAAAAAGCCTTTTATTTCATGCATTGAAGAATAAATTAACATTTTTACTTGAGTGTGTTTACATTTATACATTTAAATAATTTAAGAAGAAGTTTATACATTCGACTCTTTGTTTGTTTACATTTCATATTAGTTAATAGTTTCATAACATCTTCTCATTTTAATTTCAATTTATTGATTGCAATAACAATATATTAAATGTTAAAATTAAATTGGAATTTAAATTATTGATTGCAATAAATAATATATCAAATGTATAAATTAAATTTCAACATTAATATTCATTAAATAAATTAAAGATTTTCTTTTTGGATAATTTACATTATTTTAGTAGACAGTAATCAAATCTAGTTTAAAAAAAAAAACAATACTTGTATTTTTTTTTATATGTCCACTTAGTACCAACCTTTATTTTTAGTCGGTAGACTTTCCCTTTCCTACTTAATATTTTCAAACATCAGGATGTTTTATAAACACCTTATATTCCAGATTCCACTACTTCCTATTCGAGCAAGTACTAGCTATTGCTAAGAAGTTCCTAGTTTTCGAGGGCAAAGTCAACTGTATGTACGTCGTGCCCGTGAAGGATAACAACGGATACGATATAGACTGGAATATTATGACCACACACGACTCCATACAGCCAGTCCAACCAACATCTTATGAGGTATTTATCATTCTGTAAAACAGTTATTTTTAGCGTGTAACAGCTCGTTTTTGTATACGTATACGTCACAATGAAAATCTCGTACAACCAGTGACCGTGATCCTACCAATCCGTCATATTGTTGTATGACACAATCTTTAATAGTATTGGATAGGCTCACGTTTCTCAACTATCTCACTCTCACAGCAGTCTCACTCACGATGATGTTTCGCAACGCGCGGGTACACGCACTTGACAAACATGCCATTGTAACGGCAAGAGCTTTGCAGATGGACTGCGCAGGCCAACAAATAATAGGTAGTGTAGAGAGATAAAAGAAACTAGCAGGTTCAGTTAATAAATATAATTATGTAATTCTCTATAAAAAAATAACACGGTGAGGGGCTTGTAGCTAAGTAATAACACTATAACATATTTTTACATACCGTGACCCCGCCGTGCCATGGAAAGCACTTTAAGCTGTTGGTCCCGGCTGTTATTCGTGGATCTTTGACAGTCGTAACGGGTTGTCAGAAGCCCGAAAATCTGACACTGGTTGTCAGATTTCTTACCAATGGGTATCGTATTACCCAGTAACTGGGTTGTGGAGGTCAGATAGGCAGTCGCTCCATGTAAAATACTGGTATTCAGCTGCATCCGGTTAGACTGGAATCCGACCCCGATATATGTAGTTGGGAAAAGGCTAGGCAGATGACAATGAGATAGAAGTAACACGGCTTGGTCGTGGGTAAAGGTCACAGTCTGTTCTGAGCACTCGCACACACTTAGGTTGAAAAGGTACGGTCCTATGCACCACGTCTGCCATGTGCTGCCAAGGAGGATACCTTTTTAACCGGTTTAACTACCTAAACCTTTAACCTTATTATAAGATTGGACATATTTTCGGGTTCATTTCTGCATTTTTTTTGTTTGTTTTTGAAATGCGAAAATTTAAAATGTTAAAACAGTACCGTCCTTGGCAGCACTTCGAAAATTAATTATAAACGTTTTTGTTCTGTAGGAGAGGCTCTTCATAGATGTAACGCCAGAAAACTACAAAAATTGCGTCGTCACGCCCTGGTATAGAGTTCTACCGGACAGGTAAGTTTTACCAGTAACTGGGGCTTAAAACACAGATTTTTCCATTCATGTTAAGATCGTGTCATTATTCCGCTTCGCAAAAAATGTTGGCGACGGAAAAAAATGTCCTATACATCTCCATCACTCTCCTTCATTGGAATAAAGATGGCTTTAGCACGTCATAGTCGTCACGTCATGCCAATGTTATTGACCGAATATGTTCCCCTTGAAATGGTTGTCTCATTTATTTTACAGGTACATTGTGTCGAATGTTCTAGAATACATGACACCGCAATCTCAATTTGATTCAGATTCTTATTTGACATATGCTGATTACTACGCCGACAAATATAAATTGGAAGTTATTGGTGAAAAAACACAACCTTTATTAGAGGTAAGTCCTTCGAGTACGCAACTAAACCATTGCCGTTCTCACCTTAAAATCTTACCTAAGCATAGGAATACACCGAAATATTTCGTTAAATAACTTGTAATAGGGGGCGAGTCTATTGCCTTTAACCGGGCACAAATTCAGACTCCGGCCTGCTATTGAGAAATACCAGATGGAAAAATCTAATTACATTTTGCCCAACCCGGGAATCGATCCCAGGGCCTCGTGCTCACTAGACGAACGAGGCAGGCAGCCATAACTGGCGAAATGTGGGTGCACTATAGGTACACTTCTGCCTAACTCTTTCCACGCCCGTATTCATAAATGCAGACGTGATGTTATGTTAGCTGCAGCTTCGGGGCATATGATACGCCCAGTTTTTCTTCTATACGAAGTAGCAATCATTGCTTTTGAACCTTTTTTAGAATTTTTGACCGACATTTTTAAGGTTTTAAAAAAGAGTTTTTTAATTTTAATATTGTCATTATTGGGGTGGTCTGAGGTGAAGCGGGAAAAAAGTTCAAGAGTGTAGGATGGATTTGGGGGAGGTTTTTGCCCAGCAGTTGGACAGTATAGGCTTTCAAAATAAACGTCGTTTCGTTCATTTTATATATATATATATATATATATATTGTCACTATTTTCGTAGGTACGCAACATAAGTTCAAGAATGAACTGCTTACTGCCCAGAGCGGCTACCATCAACTCTCTGACGGACAAACAAAAGAAGCTGGTGTCGGCTTCCCAAGGAGATGACAAGACCAACAGGGGCTTTGCGGAAATATTTGTTGCGGAGTTCTGTGTGAAATATGACTACCCCGGCGTTCTTTGGTACAAGGGCATTATGTTACCGAGTATCATACACAGGTAAATAATAGATTTATCGAAGGTTCAAATAAAAAAAATATTTTGGTGTCAATGGTTTTTTCTTTTTCATTTTTTTCTTCGATGTTTTATATTGTTTGAGCGCAGATGGTGGCAACGTGGATTGCGGCATCAGTAGCATTCTTTAGGTCATCCAAAGTGCAGGTGACCGGGCACTAAGGGCACTCCAGCAAGTGGGTCATGGTCTGATCAGAGGCAGCGCACTCGCACTGGGAAAGTAACTGTCTATCCGTTACATTTGTACACCTTAACGGCTGAACAGATTTGGATGAAACTATGTAAATTCCTGTAAGATAATTTCCAACCACCACGCGGGCGAAGCCGCGGGCAAAAGCTAGTGTACGAAGGTGTAAATGTATACGTAATTAATCTTCGGACCTGCATAAAGTGCTCTTTGTTCTTTTCCAGGGTCTTTATGCTGCTGGTAGCTCACGAATTGCTCGAAGAAATAGCCGATGACACAAAATACGGAACCCCGATCCGTAAAAAAGGCAAGTATATAAATGAATCTGGTATTTCAGGTGAGTTTTTGCTCAGTTTTCGGTAGCATATCGCATGGTGGTTAATTCCTCAGCTCTCATAAGAATATTAATATATTTCATTTGAATGCTTGCTAAAATATTTTTTTGTGTTATCAAATTATTGAACACTGCGAAATCACGTTACAACCAGCTGCTAATCTGCCGTTTTGTATAAGTTCCATTGTTGGAAACTCCTTGGCTGCTATGGTGAAGTTTTTAGAAGATTTTTTTTTATTTTAATTTTATTCTTTTCTTTTTTGTCACTTCTTCTTGTAACTGTCAAAAGATTTGTTTTGAGTTTCCAATTTATGCAATATTTTTCATCATTTTCCTACTAAAATCCTTTTATCGCACTGAGCTTTAGTTTTATTTCATTCCACCAACTACGAATACATACCGTCGACTTTCATCGCCTTCACCCATGTTATAAGGGGCGACCCTGTTGCCATTAACCGGGCTCAAATCTATACACCGGGCTGCTACTGAGAAATTCCTGAAAAAACCGAGTGTGCTGTGTGACACGACTGAAGTGAAACTTCTTTCTTAAAATATTAATTCATTAAATTGTTCAAAATCAAATAACCAAAGAATCACCGTTCGCGGAACGCTAGTAAACTCGCAAACGAACTACTGACTGAGATATACATATTTCACTTACTAGCTATAAGAGAAAGAGAAAGAAAATGTGCGCGCGCACTGCTCTCTCTTACTCCTACACTGTGATACAGACAATAGACCTGCACTGTGCTTAGATATACAGAACGTATTTGACTATGAGAGGAAGAGAGAAAGAAAATGTGCGCGCGCACTGCTTTCTCTTGCTTATATCCCCCACTCAACTCCCGTTCGCCTCGCCCGATCACACTTTTCGTAATGCTTACATCTCGCGTTCGCCAGCTTACTCCCCAAGTCAAGCGTGCGTAAAGAAGTTTCACTTCAATAATTGGGTTCAAAACAACACAACATTTAGATATTCGGTCATTTCAGTATTCATTTCTCCATGCTAAAGCCTCGACTCAACATACTAACCATCATCCATATCCAGTCATTATCATCAAAACTTAATTTTAATATATCGGCTTTATAATCGATGACACACTCTCCTTTAACCAACATTAAATCTGGTTGAAAGAGTGCGTAAATGAATATACAGTGGCCTCCAAAAGTTAGTTGACAATTTTCCACTTCACCTGTGACATTATGATTTAAAAATCCAGTGATCCAAATGTTTGAACTGCTATAACGTTGTTATTGACTAATTCAACTACCTTTGACTTATCAAAGAAATATCAAAAAAATATCAAGTAAGTAGGAGTTCCTGATATTTTTTTTTAATTATAATCACATCATCACAGCTGAAGTGGAAAAATGTCAACTAACTTTTGGAGGTCACTGTAATTACAACGACTATGAATAATTAAAAATTCATTAATCACACAAGTTTATTTGGTTTTAGGTCAAGCTATATTGAAAATTATATTACTTCATAGGGTAAATCATTAATCATTAGTTTAAAGACTAATTTACTTCCTCTTAAACGAACTCAAGAAGCAATAAAGTAGCTTTTATTTTCAAAAAAATCTGTTATCCTGTAACATGCTGACTGTTCACAAACTTTTTTAATAATTAACATTACACCATGCTTGCTTACAATCCCGACAATACAGGCAGTATGCATTTCAAACTCAACCCCGAAACAAGTCATGATAATATTATTTTCAACATTTCTGTACAATATTTGTACCCGATTGAACGCTGGAACGCAAGAACGAAGCTAGAACTCATTATTTCTGCTGTAAAATAGTAATTATTATGTGAATAATTTGTAGAAAGCGTTTCTTACGAAAATACTTATATCAGAAATAGGTAGGGTACAATATTATTATGTAGTTATAGTTTGTTTTTAAAATTGATTTCCTTACAGTGGAAGACTGGCAGCCAATAAAAGGCAACTTACAAATTGCTACTAACTCACTTCTCGCCCAAGTGGAGGAGCCAACCCCAATTACGTCAGTTGACAGGTAAGATTATATACTTTTTAGACACAGTTCACACCAAACGTATTGTCAGCCGCCGACTGTGAGCGTATAGCTGTACAAGGATATTTTGGCGCGTGGCCAAAATCGGAACCAACGCCGCCATCTTGTTTTGTCAATACAATTTTTGCAACAATTTCATAAATGTTTACCAACAACGGCATCCAGACAATGTCATTTAGGTGCCAAAAGATCTCTGTAGCACTCTAAAAGTTCAAAATGTCAAAGTTCAGAACTCAAGAGTTAAAGCGAGCGTTACACTTCGTGTGAACCAGCCCTAAGCAATTTGAAACATTGTTTAGCATTATAAGTCGCTACTGTTCTTCTTGTCGTTTATACGACTTATAAAAAAAATGTTTAAGCTACATGGTAACCGTCTTAGGAACTGACCATAAAAAAAAAACATGTTGAAGCTAAGGTCTATTCAAATTTATGTTTCAAATTGATGTTATTTCAGCTTAAACAAATATCAACTTTATTTTAATGGAAATTAAATCGATTTCAGAGTGGCTAGCACTATTAAATAACATATAATTTTGTTTGAAGTTGTAGCGTAAACTGAACTTTATTATGTAGGAATTAAAGTTATTTTTCCATAAACTCATATCTGTTTACAGTTTTGGCAAATAAATCGCGAACGTAGATTACATGGTAAAACCGTCTTAGGAACTGACCAGCTTTTAGTTTGGCAGCTTTATGAACTCAAAACATTTATATCAATAAACCATTTACTGGCACTTTTGAACTGTCAAAGAGTCGGTGACGATGACTTTTGTTTCCAAGTTCTTTGACGAAATTCTGAACTGAGTTCTTTTTTAAACTTTACCGCCTTTACGTTGTTTTATATTTAATCGAAATTATGCTGAAAATATATTTTAATTTTTTTAGGATTAACAACCCTACTGATGACAATGGAGGGAAACGTCGCATCTTATCTATGAAAGAATGCCTATACAAATTGCAGCAGCAGAGGCTCAACAAGGAATATCCGTGGGACGTAAGTACTTTTGAATTTCAGTTTGAAACTTGAAGCTTATTTCGACTGAAGGGTGATGCATTTCAGCTGCATGCGATTTAAGGTATTGTGCCTGCAGAAGGAGTATAATATACTCCGAGAATAGAACGCTACGTTCTATAGTTCCTGCCTATCCACATGGGAAGAAGACGTGAGTTTATAAATGTATGTATGTCGTCATATGTATCTTGTGTAGCATATACGGAGCGCCTCTCTGCGAGGCCATCAAATGTACTGAAATAAAGTATTTAGAAGTTGATCGACAATAGATAGATGAAAATAAAAGGTTTAGGCGTAAAATTTAAATCTATAAATGTAGTTTTTTTGACCTCCAAAATCGATTAGAATTGATCGTTTTTTTAAATAAAATAAAGTAGTCGTGTCATAACCTAAAAAACCATGTCCCATATGTTGGAGTGTCCATACACCTGTACTACTGGGTCCCAATTTTGTATGGTAATTATTATTCCACGAGTAATTATTATTGTCAAGCGTGGTATTTTAACATTTCAAACCACGCCGATTAAATATTCTTACATTTACTATCGATCCGAAAGGAAGAAGAAGAATCTTAAAAAAATCTACACAATCATCTACTTTCAACAGGAGAAGATGGAGCCGATTGACATAGACCGCAACCTGTCAACAGTGACAGTAATGGACGTGGAGTGTTATGACGAGTTCGTGTCTGCGCCGCTGAACCCGACTCCTACGTCGCCCAATGACGTCAGGATGCCGTCGCACTCCGGCTATGCACACTCCGCCGCTGCTATTTCTGCGCCACCCGCAATGTATGTACCAACATCATAGGTCTGCACTTTTCTCAACTAACGCGTTCAAAAAGACGCTTAATGAAGCCGAAATACAGCAATTATTCCAAACATCTACTTTTTCATTAAACCTATTCCGATTCTAATAACATCTTTATCTGTACGCATAATAACTATTTTTATTGTGTTATTTGTATCTCTTCTACTGCACCGTATACTACACCAGTTGACGTCATCGCGTCAACGCCGGCTGTCGCTGAAATCCAGCGCTGGGGCTCTGTCTCGCAAAGGGTCGTAGCAATATGCTGAGCGATGGCCGTTTTGCGTGGATGTGACGCATATTTTACCCCAACTTGTTCCTTTTGTGTTTGTGTTCTTTCTATGCGTCATGTTTACCCCAAATAAACGTATTTTCTTTCTTTTTATTTTTTAGATACAATGATAAAATAGAAATCCTAAGAAAAAGGGGTTCAGGAAAGGGACCGGAGTTGCGAGACATTCTAGCTGCACTGACAACAATCAAATCCCACGATACGTTCAATCTAGAACGCGTGGAGACTTTGGGAGACTCTTTCTTGAAATTCGCTGCGAGCTTATATTTATACCACAAATTCTCGACCCTAAATGAAGGACAACTAACAAACATTAAGTGCAGACTGATTAGTAACAGGTGATTTTAATTTTTATTATTTAATTTAATGATAAAAATCTTACGAGTTTTAATGGAAAATAAATCAATCTATCAATCCACCTCCCTATGACCTTGCGAAGGCCGCAGGCATCTGGATGCGAGAAGCACAGGATCGGTTGATGTGGCGACGCTTGGATGAGGCTTACGTTCAGCCGTGGATGTTTTTCGGCCGATATGAATTAAATCCATCCAGTCTAACGCAGTCCTCTGCTGGGCAAAGACCTGAGGGGCAATTCTCGTAATTTTAAGAACGTTCACAGTCTGATCTCAGTCTCAATCTGTCAAAAAATATTTCTAAGTTCCCTACATTTTGACAAGTTTTTGACATTTGTTTGTGGCCGAGATGAGCTTGCGACTAGATTTTGAACGTTTTAAATTACGAGAATTGGCCTCCTTTTCTAAGTGGCGTCACAAAACCTTCCTTCTGCATCCAGTCTGTCCCAGCCGTCGTTTTTGGTAGGACATTGACGATTAACGTAAACAGTCAGCCATTGCAATGTAACTCTTATCTCGGTACGGTAAGGTAAACAGTGAGTGCATTCTAACCCCTAGGGTGTATTCCATAGAGGACGACGTTACTGATGAGAATATTTGCTGATCTCCTTAAGTTCTGAGTTGAGCTGCACAATAATTGACAAATGCGTGCACTGACTGGACATGTCCACTCACATTTGTGTGGTGCTTTCCTCAAAATACCATTTCAGACACTAATCTACTACATGGTCTTCAAATGATCTAACCAAGATTATGTCTGGACTATAAAAGAGACTGTGACCTCTGAGTTTTTTTCGGCCTTTCTTCACAGAGTAGTCAGATAGGAACCCTCATCTAGTTTTAAAAATATAATTGACGTGTAAAAGTAGTTTTTACAAACTGACTAAGGGCTGATTTTTCCAACGCCAGATAATTCGAGGAATAGTTTTGAATTTTTGACATTTCTTCCATACAGAAACTGTCAGACGTCAATTTTATTCCACAGTTAAAAGTTATCTGTTGATTGAAAAATCAACCCTTACATAAATAAAATCATTTATCATTTCTATCCTATAATTAATTTTAGGAACCTGTACTACGCTGCGGAGCGCTTCAACCTGGCGGGTCGGATGAAAATAGAACCATTCGGCCCAAGAAAAGATTTTATGTTGCCAGGATTCTTCGCGCCGCGCGAGGTTGAGGAGTTCATTGCCGAAAAACAGGTTAGTCCATCTCAAACTACATATTAATTTTGGAGGTCGCTTTTCGTGTCTGTCTGTGTGATCGCGTTGTTCTTCTAAACTGCGCATCGGATTTTGGGGCAGTTTTCACCATCATTTAGGGGATTTATTCCGGAAGGTGTATGTGCATAATACATAATGTTAAACTTACAAATGATAAAGAAACTAGATGTTTAGTCAAGTCGTAAAATCGTTCGAATTAGCAGTATGCAGGGGTATTGCAGGAGCTGGTTGCTAGTAATTATTATTGGTACATAACATCACGCCTGTTTTACCCAAAGAAGTAGGCAGAGGTTTATTGTACACCCTTTCACCTGTTATGTTTGGGTCCCATGTAATAAAGGTCGAGCCAATTGCCGTCAACCGGCACTGTATTTATAGACTCCGGGCTGCTTCTAAGAGATTTGTAATGGAAACCTCAAAAACACTGCCTAACCTGGCGATTGAATCTTGGGCCACATGCTCAGCAGTCCAGCGGGGTAATTGCGTAACACTCTAACAGTAGGAATGGCTTTCATTTTGACAGTTTCACATCATTCATTGCGTTATTTACGTTGCTGAGCAGACAAATTTTTCGAACATATGAAGCAATGGATTAGCAATATCCTTCAAAATTATTCAGATTGAGATTGATAGTGTGTTACGAAATTAGGGTGTTACTTTAGACCATTATACCAATGAGGTATGGAAATGAGAAAATTATTCATCGTAAAATAATAAAATAGTCGAATATCTATAACCACGGGGACAGGGCGATGCGCCTCAAGTGGAATTGAGCAGGACATCTAAATTCAAATTTTGTTTATGTTTCAAATTGACGTTATTTCAAGTTAAACAAATATCAACTTTATTATAATGGAAATTAAGTTGATTTCAGAGTAACCAGCACTATTGAAAAAGTTATAAAAATGTTTGAAGTTGTAGCATAAACTAAACTTTATTGTGTAGGAATTAAAGTTATTTTTCCATAAACTCATATTTGTTTACATTTTGGCGAATATGTCGCGATTCAAATTTAGTTATACTTCGACTTTTAATTGTATTCAGTAACTTGACAGTTCAAAGAAAAATAATGTTACCATTCTAAAACTAATAGTGTTGGGGTAGTGAACGATTTTGCGTAAAGAACGAATAATAAACATGTTTAATTTAAATAAAACTTTAAATATTCGTAATATTTTCGTAATTCGTCGAATATTCGAAAAATTTAAACAATTCCCAAGCTGTCCTGGAAGAAAAAAGTTATTCAAGAGTGGCTGAATAATAATAATAATCTATACATTCTAACTAAATTGTACTACTGAGAAACAAAATATATAAAAAATCTACAATTTTTAATAGTGTATATCGTGTTTTTAAGACGAGTTATAACAGAATGTAAAAAGTTTGCATTTAAGTACATTATTTAAGTTCATTCAGTTTCGTTCATTCTTGCACCACTTCACTATCTTTTTTTTTGTCAAAATCTGGTAACCCTTCAACTGTCACGTTACTGAATACAATTAAAAGTCGAAGTATAGACGAGGAGATAGCCGATGGGGTAAAGCAGTGACCGAATGGTGGCCAAGGTAATCCAAAGACACCAGGGCCGTCCAAAAGCGCTTTTGGTTGATGATAGACGGTATCATCATATAAGTCGCGGGAAACACCAGGATGAGGGACGCACGGAATCGGGAAGTATGGCAGAAAAAAGAGGAGGCCTATAGCTGGCAGTGGGTGATTCCGGGCTGAAATGATGATGATAATAATATGCTAAAATTAACATGATTAATATACGAAGGAGAAATGAAAGACAAGGTACAATTGATTTGAAAGTTATTTACTTTGTATTTTACTTTACTTGTCTTTTTATGTGCTCATTTATAAGCATAAGTAAGTACAATTTGATCACTTAAATATTTTTTTTCACCGTTACGACTGTTTTTTTTCATTGACCCATCCTAGTGAACATACATTGCATGGCTAGTTTTGCAAGAATAAGATTTTTTATCAATGCTGATTGTTAAAAAAAAATATATTAAAATTGATTCCCTACTTATGTCTAGTATGTACATATTTTTTTTTTATTTAAAAGTATAAAATCTTACAATCGTTTACTGAAATCTCTAAAATGCACTTTCTAGCGTTTATCATGCAAACTTATAAAATATTATTTTTACATAGGAATTCATTTTTACTCAATCTTAGACTCGCAGCTGACCCCAACATATTATTATGTAGTTGAGAACAGGCTAGGCGGATTGATTGAATCCTTACGAACGGATCGCAAAAGAACTCCCTGGTTTCTCAAAGCTTATTTAATATATCTGAGTTAATTCTCATTTTCTTGGCTGTGTTTACCTTGACCAGCTAATCCAAACGGGATCCCTTCTTTTCGCATAATGGTTTTTTTCCTAATATACTTAGGCATAACTATTTAGGTATAATTTTTGTTTTATAAAAATACTTTGCCAAGATTGTTTTGGCATACAGTTTATGTTGACATAATTATATTGGTAGTCTAATTTGTTTTGGCATAATTTCAATTCGCATAATGTTACTAGTTAGGCGTAACGACTAATAGCATGACTAATAGCATAAAAAATAATAGGAATAACGAAAACAAAGGGTTTTAAACCTATTCGCCTCGTCTTTGTCCGCCATTTTGTTTTGTTTTTTTCAAAATGGCGTCGCACGATAATCCTACTCTCCTACTAATATTATAAACGCGAAAGTTAGTATGGGTGGATGGATGTTTGTTACTCTTTCACGCAAAAACGACTGAAGGGAATTTGATGAAATTTGGCACACAGATATGTAGTTTATAAGCAGGATTAACACAGGATACTTTTTATCCCGATATTGCCACGGGATCGAAACTTATGTGGGTGAAACCGTGGGGTGCAGCTAGTACCTATATATATATGCCAATATGTTTTACATATATATATAACTAGGTAATTAAGTTTTGTAAATTACCTAGTTTTGTAAAATCAGATTGATTGATTGATTGTGATTTTGCATGTTTTGATAATATTTCATGTTGTCGGTTGTCGTTCAGTTTGGTAATAAGTCGAGAGTTACATTTATAATTGTTATTCCGTCGCAATTCACACACCCAATATTGTATAAAAATGTGCATTAGTGTCTAACATTTTAGGAGTTAATTATAATGCGTATTTGTTATGCTTATAAAAAATATGTTTTAATAACATTATGCGTAAATAAATTTATGCTTTAGAATGTTATGCGTAAATGTAATTGGGATGAACAAAAGTATGCCATTTTATACTATGTTTTAAAATTTTATGCAAATGGATAAATCCAATCACCGTACGCGAGAATTAACTACAGTTTTACCGAAGTCACTTACCACTATGGGGCATTAGGCTAAGCGCGCACTGGATGCGATTTTTTAAATCGCATGTTTATCTAAACTTAATATTATAAAGAGAAAAGATTTGACTTTTTGTATTTTTGTTATGCTTTCACTCTAAAACGGCTGAACGGATTTGGATGAAATTTTGCATATAGGTAGACCATGACTTGGAATAGGACGTAGGATACTTTTTATCCCGGTATTCCTGCGGGATTGAGACTTATACGGATAAAACCGCGAGGCGTAGCTAATGCGGAATAAAATCGTGAACACTGATATAATTTTTCAAGCGATTATTTACAGCATTGCGCGGACTCGTATCATATCGGTATTGTTCACAGATTGGCGGTTATTTACGATTTATAGATACACTGCGATTAAATTTCGTGGCGCGCGCTTCGCCTTATGTAATGCCCCGTCCCATGCAAATTCTATAAGTATGAGTCTATCTTTGACGTCTTTATTTAATCTACTCTTTATGATAGCGACGCGATGGCCAGTTTTTTTATTACATAACTCAACAATTTTACAATATACTGGCTCAAAGTTCACAGACGTAATATGACCATAGGAACTGGCCAGACAATTGATTAGTCCTCTTTTTATTTGAAACGCTCTATTATGTTTTTTCAGTAAAAAAAAATGACAAATACAAATAAATGTGACAAATACTGGCTAGGTAGACAGTTGTTATATGTACAGTCGACAAAAAAGATAAATACACATGTACTAAGTAACTACTTTAAAGCCCGCTCGCCCCAAACCACTAAATACATTTAGCGATAAACACCATTCAGCATGTGGCAACTTAAACAAATAATTCAGAGAAATGAAACAAAGTTTTAAATAGTTCATAAATGTATTTAGTGATCTGAGGTGCAAGCTCACTTTACTCTATGTTAAAGGTGTTTATATTAAAGTCTTTGATATTGCTTTTCTTAGTGTGTTAAGCTTAAACATTTATCACGCAAAAAACATAATGAAAATGACAACGTTTCGAAACATGTTACTTTTTACCTGCATAAACCCTGTTTTGTTGGCTGTACTATACGCGTCAACAAACGCCAATTTACGTAATTTTTTTAGATTGCCGCAATAGTGTTTTTATTTATATTTTTGTTTTCCTATGGAACTTGATAAATTCTTCAGCAGAAGCAAACACGTCATCTGCTAACACCTTAGGTGTCTGTAACGCGGCAAAATGTCCTCCAAAGTCGAAGGACGTAGATCTAACTAAGTTCCGGAACTTGTCTCTTAGTATCCAGTCTGGTTGATAGACGACTTCATATAAGAATTTAATAGCTGCCATTGGTACTTCAGTCGGTATGCTGAAATAGAAAATTAGGGAACGGTTTAGCCAAATTAAAGTCTATAAAGTTTTGGCAGATTTCAAACTAAGGTCTATTTAAATGTATGGTTCCAATTGATGTTATTTCAAGTTAAACAAATATGAACTTTATTTTACTGGTAATTAAGTTGATTTCACAGTGACTGGCACTATTGAGAAAAATATAAAAATGTTTGAAGTTGTAGCATAAACTGAACTTTATTGTGTAGTAATTAAAGTTATTTTTCCATAACTCATGTTTGTGTACCTGTTTGGCCACTAAATTGCGAATGAAACATAGGTTAAAATCCTCTGTTTCCTAGTTGACGGCACCTGGCATCTCTATGAATATGAACCGTAACAAAGAATTGACATAGTCATCTCATGTAAACATTATGTAAAACAATGTTGTATTTGAAATCAGAATCTCAGATTCATCAAGCTATGGGAATACAAACTCAATGTCATATATGACAAAGTTCTAATTCCATAAGATTGTTTATTCAAGTACAGGTTAACCTATCAAAGATGAATTTAGATTGGATAAGTTTTCGAAACTACTTACTTTTGAACCATACTGATTTCGGGATAATAGAACCCTTCCGCGTAGAGTCTCGTAGCGGTGACAATGCACTCGTTCATCCACGCTATAGTCACTGTGTCCAACACGTCATCTATGTCAAGGTTCTCCAACCCACCATGGGGCGTATCCAGTTGGTCCCTGTTACTGCAAATTCCTATTTTCTCCATCACATACGCTGCTAAACCCGATGGAGAGTCTGTAAGGGCAACTCCTGCAAAAATAAAAATAAATTAACTCTTCAAATTCAAATTAATTTATTCATTTTGTGAACATAAAATAAAGGTAAAATTATTCAGATGTTTTATAAAAAAATTGCTCCATACTATGTCCCGCCAAAAAGCATACAAAATAACTTAGGTAAAGGAATGTCAATAGGTAAGTAGATGTCACAATTTCATGTCAAACAATAATAGTTAATAATTTGTCATCATCTGCCTAGCCTTTTCCCAACTATGTTTGGGTCGGCTTCCAGTCTAACCGGATGCAGCTGAATACCAGTATTTTACATGGAGCGACTGCCTATCTGACCTCCACAACCCAGTTACTGGGTAATACAATACCCCTTGGTAGGACTAGTTGTCAGACATTCTACGAATGACAGCCGGAACAACGGCTTAACGTGCTTTCCGAGGCACGGAGGGTTTTGTTATGTAATGATGGTCACCCATCCACGGACCAACCGCGGCAAGCGTACCTTAACCTGATCGATCGACCCGTGCGGCTTTTATTACTTAGCCTCAAATAGTTGATAAGAGTGCGTGATCAGCTCCAGATGGGCTTGAGGAACTGTTTGAGTTGAAGATTATTCTTACAATGACGTAACTTAAAGGTGCAACTAGATTGCCTTAGATCAATGAGATCGTGACATATTTTGAAATATGATAAATGGGGTCCGTCCCACTAGTCCCATTGACCCAGTCACATGATGGGAAAGGAGGGATGATGATGTCCCACTACTCCCATGGGACAACTGATGAGGTGACATCATAAGTATACAGACAGCAGTCTAGTTGCACCTTTTTTTTTTTTGCGCGGTGCCTATCCTCACGGACTTCCTCCATCGTGGGGGTGATAGAGGGGTATGCCGTACTCTTACCGGCTAAAACCACCGCGGTGTTCCACCTCTGCCTATGGCCGGGACTGCGGGATTCGCATAAGCATTCACCACTCCCGCGACAGGTCTCGACCCGCTGTTCCTCAGCGGGTCCCACCTCCCCGTGCGGCCATCCCACAGTGGTCGCACCCTCTGTCGAGTGGCGCGCGTGGAACACTGCGGCTCCAACTCGGGCCTGTCTGGTCGGACGACAGACGGCCCCTAGTCCGCCGCCCGCAGGCCACTCATGGAGGTCGCAGATCGTTTTGCACCCTTCTCGGGCGCCGGTGCGCCTCCTGCGGGAGGGGAGAGAGGATGCGGCTTCTCTCTCCCGCTTGGCCGCCTCCTTTGCAGACATGACATCCTCGCAAAAGGAGGCAACCCCGTCCCATGCGCTCAGTCTGTGTATATGTTAACTAGTAACATATTTGCTAAAAACTATGTTAACTTATCAAGCTTACATAAGCAACATTATTGTTATTCAAATATTAGACATGTGTAGTTTATTTTTAAAACAAACTGTACTGAACTGCTTTATCCAAGGCCATTACCAAACTTGTTTGTTAAATGTATATTGGCCGACATGAAAACTTAGTTACACACTTTTTAGGGTTTTCCGTACGTCCGAATGAAAAAACGAAACCTTTATAGGATGACTCGTGTGTCTGTCTGTCTGTCCGTCTGTCACATACAATTTGGTCCGAATTTACTTGACCGATTAAGTTGAAATTTGATGCACATATGAATTACTGTGACCAAAACACAGCCGCGTGACGTAAATAAACGAATTTTAAATATGGGGGTGGCTTTTGGGGGCAAATTAGAAAATTTTAAAAAAGTTTTGCAATTCTTACCGTGTGAAATATGAAATGAAAAGGCTTGTAGTCAGGGTCTCGATAATGTTATTTTTTTTTATTTCAAAATAAATAGTTTTAAAGTTATATAAGAAAGAATATGAAAATTGACCATTTCCCCCTTATCTGCGAAAGTACTGAGCCCAAAATAAAAATAAAAAACTACAGAAAATAGTTCTTTGCTTATAGGTTACAGGAAAACCTGGAAGAAGTCTATGGTATTAAAATAACATGGTAAATCTCTCAATATTGTGTGTACAAACTTACATTTGCAGTTGGAATGTATGGAATTACATATTTTTCAACTACAATGTTGTCTGTTCTTAGGATAAATTCATCCCAACTACGGTTTTTTTCTGTATTTACCAAATGCAGCAGCAGCTTCAAATTCCGCACGGGACAAATATTGATCTGGGCTTCATATAGTTTTTCCGGGTTAGATAGGTACGTGAGATTTGTGTTTCTAAAATCACTCACGATACAGGCGAAATTAGTGCGTAGCAACTGTTTTTTTTTTAAAGAACCCGCCAACTGCGATTCAGACTCGCACACGAAGGATTCTGTACCACATGAAGATGATATGGAGACCCCCTTACCTTTTTATTAACTTTATTTTATTTTAATATTTGTTGCTAAAGCGGCAATAGAAATACACTGTGAAAATTTCAACTGTCTACCTAGTACGGTTCATGAGATACAGCACGCTGACAGTCAGACGGACGGACAGCGGAGGCTTAGTAGTTCCGTTGGCACGGCCTTTTGGGTACGGAACCCTAAAATAGACATATCTTACTTACCAATCGTATCAGGTTTCGTAGACTGAATATGGAAATATCCACTTTCTCTTAATAGGTAAGTAAAATGCTTCTTCAGGGGATATACTCTTTCGGGACGATCTGAGTCTATCCAACTTGGGAACAGGGATCCAATCAGTAACTTCATGTAGCTTATTCGCATTGAAGATATTGGCATGTTACTGTGATATCTGAAAAAGAATTCAAATAAATCTTATCTTGAGAATAAATTTTGAATTTTTGACAGTTTTTCGAATAAAATTAGTTCTAAACTAATCTATATCAGAATGTTTACTTCTGTATACCGCAAGTCCATGTAGGTACACAATTATTTGAATTAAACTTATTGTCAAATAAACAAGATATGATTGGTGTTGCCACTGTAAGATAAGATACCAAATAATAATACAGCACTTTCAGTTATCGGCTAATAATGATTGTGACTATGAGATAAAGAAGGTACTTTACCCCAAAATATTCTCAGGGAAAAGAGTAGCCATATGTGTAGCGCACTGCGAACCCCAGTCTCCTGCTTGCATGTAGAACTTCTTGTAACCAAGCCTCAACATTAGGTTACGCATCATTATTCCAATCTGCAATGGGTTTAAACCTGGTTTGTTTGTTCCCTGTAAAAAAGTAAAAATAGATAAGTGAGTTGCTTATCATCTAAATCAGAATGCGAGGATATTAAATTATGACATTGATGAGGAATAACTGGCGAAATTAGTGTGTACCTACTATAGTTACACCTCTGGCTTACCCCTCGGGGAATACAGGCGTGATGTTATGTTGATAAGGAAATGTGTTGAATTTTTTTTTTTCAGCTATTCTTCTCCTAATTTATATGTAATTTAAACATTAGAATAAATAACAATATACTTTTAGCGGTAGGGGTACAGAAGATAAATATTAGTTTAGTCCTGTCAAATTAGTAAGCGCCTGACGTAAATTGACATATTTTTAGTAGCAATGTTTTTAATCACGTCTAAACTTGCTATGGAGTATCTAAATTTGACAAGACTAAACTAATATTTATCTTCTGTCCTTTTCTTAATGAAATAGAAAGAAAAAGATGCACTGAATTTAGTTTAGTTTGTGAACAAGGGAATCGGCGCCATTTTCAACTTTAGTGAAGTTTCCATTTACTGGGAATTTTTGTCAAAAGTGGTAAATTTTATTTCAGACAAAGTCCATTACATTACATATTGAAATAAAATGACGTAAAAATCACACATTACACATTAAAATAATATACAAACATACCAAATCAAATAAAATTATAATACACCCACGTCATTCTAAACAATTAAAATACATACACATGCCATCCAATACGAATAATTATAATAAAAGACATAACACAAACATATTACATAATACGAGGGGAGATGCTACTATGAAGTTGCATCCACCTCTGCAACAGGGGCAGATCCCACCGCTCAGACTATACCTTCAAGACGCTGAAGGCGAGTTAGTAGCGAAGCGCTACTATCATTACGATCGCGAAAAAATCATCAGTCGGCACCTCAGCTAACATAGTCAACGCACTACAACTCCGTGGAAACCCTAACAGCATCCTGAATGCATTGTTGTACTGCACGGGCAGTGCGCTGTACGCCCGCTGCGTAAAGTTGTTCAAATCAAATCAAATCAAAAGTCATTTATTCAAATTAGGCTGAGAATCAGCACTTTTCATACGTCAAAATTACAAAAGACAGTCCCTCAAAAACGCCCGCCCTTCACCATCAGCGGTCCACAGACTGCACGTGTAAAACGTCTGACAATATGCCTGACAAAGTTACCTTTACTGGTCTAGTACCTACATTGTGCGAAACTGCGAGCCAACATATTACACAGAATAGGTAGGTAAAGCAATTACGAGGTCAAAAACCTATCTACCTACATACAGAAATGTGTTCTAAAAAAAATAACACGTGGAACGCCCAATGTACTTGAAATAACCAGCAAAATTAAATTCAAGGATTTATCTAATACAGTTTTCTTATAAAGGTCACCGCGGACCGTTTAAACGCCTCCCGTCTCGAAATATGGAAATGCCTATATTATAATTTGTGTACATATTTGACCATTCTATACTCCCATTGTGTCACCTTTCTTGAGTTGTGTTGACAAAGTACTTACGTTAAAATCTATAAATACTTATATGAAAACTGGTTTTCGTAACTTTTCCTTTGTATTGAAGATGTCGGTCGAGATAGCCAGATTTACACATATAAATACGTTGTTATTTACTTAGCTTATTTTTTTAAATGAAAATATAAGTACTTTTCTTACCTCGGAAAACCCGTAACCTGGTAAGTCTGCAGCTACAACTTCAAAGACGAAGTTATATCCTTCTTTGGGTGACGTCAACATTGGAATAACTTTGTCGAACTCTTTGGATGAACTAGGCCAGCCATGTAACATGAGCAGTGGTAGGACTTCAACGCCTTTATTTACTTTAGGCTTGACGTGTATGTAATGTAAATCCAATCCCTGAATTTTCGTTTTGTAATGAGGAAATCTATTCAACAGCTCTACCCTCTTATTAAAGTCATATTTATCAACCCAGTAGGTCAGAACCTTTTGTAAATAGTCCGTATTCATTCCGTACTGAGATTGTATGCCTTCGAGGGGTTTGGTCAATCTCCGTCTGCTTTTTATTCTTTGTTTCAAGTCTGAGATCATCTGTAATAGTAACAAGTACAATACAGTAACACACGTAGTAGTACAGTATATACCTACAATTTATTTTGGTAGATGATTGGTATCAGTAATCGGTTAATCAAATGTGAGTCAACAATATAAATATCTACATACAAAACCATTACTTATCAATTATGATACAAGATTAAAATATAATAAAATTATATAAGTAGGTATATGGTTCTCAATTAATAAACTCTACTTTTAGCTGAGTCAGCAAAAAAGTCAGATTTTTTTGTTGAATCTCGTGTCCGACTTCTATTTCTTGATTTTTTTTTTTTTTTGCGCACATTTTTAATATGGTTTCTATATTTACCGTATCATTAAAGTCGATCTTGAAAGGCCTTATAGACTCGTCTTGCTTTTCGGGCCTAGTGCCAGTTCCCCACCATTTTTGAAGATCCAACTCTGGCACGTCATTTACTTTATTTATCACGAACTTAAGTCCTACAAAAATGGCTCCTATGACTACAAACGTCGATAAAATGAATAACTTCATCTGAAAATAAATGGAACAAATATTAGGGTTCATAGGTAATAATAATAGTCCTCCAGACCCAATTTCGGCCTTGGCGACCAATCTCAATGGCTAGCCTTCGGCGCAGGAGATATTATAGTGCACAAGTGTGTGCACACTGGTGCACTCTCTCTTCCCTCACTCTCATAGTCCGATGGGACGGCAATCCGACACGGCCGGAGAGATCAGACGCAGGACCAAGGGCTTAACGTGCTTTCCGAGGCACATGGGTATCCCAGCGCCAACTTCGAAACTACGGGCTGTTACTAAGAACGGAATCGAACCCAGGACCCCACGCTCAGCAGTCGCGCTTGCGATCACGAGACCAACGGGGTAGTTAGTGTTAATAGGTACATAGGTACACATCCACATGTGCAACATGACCTCGGAGTAAAATGCATAATAAGAAAATTCGCAGAGTTGCACTGCAAAATAATTTTAAGGTAAGTCTCTTTTTTACGTAATTCCGTGAAAATCCAATTAGCAAATGCATTACAGTCACCAGTTTTGTTGTTCTTTGGCTGCGCAGACCTAGTCTAAACAATTAAGTCTATCGTTGACATAACGCTGTTCCGTGGTCGAGACTATTGTTGAAGTGCGCGAACGAATACCCGGGGGTCTACTACGAAGTGCAAAGTGCGAATGATCGGATCGGACCGACACATGGCCGAACCGAATATTATTGAAAAATGCGAAAAAAGTTCGGATCGGCTCAGTTGGGTCGGGACCACAGTCAATTTTCGAAAGAGTGTAGGAGTGTAGGATCGGGGCCGACCGAACCAAATAGTAACTTAGTAGCAGGAAACGGCCGAACATGCGGCCGATACCACTTCGGAGTAGACCCCTGGTTCGAAAGTCGGTCTAGACTAGCTAGGTGTGAATTTTCAACCAGTGTCAGACCGGGTGCGGGTAGACGGTTGGTAACTAGAACTACATTGCTCAAATGTGGTGTCCGAAATTATAAAAAAATTACATGTCTTAAATGCATTATGAAGTAGTTAGCAGGGTTTCCTACACGTAATATATTGCTAATTAAATACTCGTAAGAATAAAATACAAAAGTGATAGTAGACATAATTATAATGAATATGTAGGTATGTGTCTAATTCTTTGTAAATCACTGCGTAAAGTTGGTGAAATCAAATGTTATTTATTCAAATTAGGCTGAGAATCAGCACTTTTCGAACGTCAGAATTACAAAAGACAGTCCCCCAAAAACGCCCGCCCTTCACCATCAGCGGTCCACAGGCTACACGTCTGACAATATGCCTGACTAAGTCACCTTTACTGGTCTAGTACCTAAATTGTGCGTGAAATTATAAAAAAAATGCACTATGAAGTACTTAGCAGGGTTTCCTACACGTAATAGAATGCTAATTAATTACTCGTAAGAATAAAATACAAAAGTGATAGTATACATAATTATAATGAATATGTAGGTATGTGTCTAATTCTTTGTAATTCACTTGACTTGCTTTTGGCTTTTGACTACTTTGTATGTGTATATTTTATGTCTTTTTTTTTGTAATGAGCGTTTAGTGTGCAGAATAAACTGTTTCTATTTTTATTTTTTTTTGTTACTTATGCCCGTCTGCAAATTTTTAAATTCTGAGAATACAGCGTGTATCAGAAAGGTGTGGTCATATTTAAGGATGTAGTACAGACCAAAACTTTCTCCACGAGAACAACATCGTTATCGCAAAAAAAAAAACAACTGCCCCATACAAAACTTCAATACCTTCGACCTAAATGTATGGGACGGCTGATTATTTTGGTAACGGCTGATTGGTTTGGTGTTGGTCCCATAGAGAAAGTGGTTTAGTTTGATGGTTTGTACCACATCCTTATATTTATGGATGTGGTACAAACCTCAAATGCATTCAAATGTAGTTTCTGGAACATTTCCTTTGAAATGGTATGCCTGGCGAAATGGTTGCTTATGTAAAAGAGTAAATGTAAAGCTAGCCAATAGTAGCATGATAAAGATAAATTATGGCTAGCTATGTAGATAATAAATTAATCTTTTGATAAATAATGTTACCTATTTGCCCATGTGCTTATTACGAAAAAAAAAATGTCAAAATCGGTTCAGCCGTTTAGGAGGTACGATGGCGCAGACAGACACACAGACGTGTGTATACACGTCAAACTTATAACACCCCTCTGTTTTTGTCGAGGGTTAAAAAAGATTAAGCAAAAGGAGCTTCTAAGGATCGTAGTAGGTGGCGTTCTATGGTTTCTGCCTACCTCCATGGGAAGAATGTATGTACTATTGGTGTAAATCATAATTTTAATTGTACCCAATTGTACAGATAATTAGAATGCATTTTTTGTGTTCTTATCGATTATCAATGAGATTTCATATACCTAAGACAAAAAAAAAACCGAGATGACTTGCACAAGTGTAAATAACTATTTAACTAAAAGCGAAGGACAAAAATACTCATCAGAATATATTTATGTGAAAAGGAAACCACTGGAAATATTCCCCGTACCATGCTGCATCAAAGTCAAACTTTGTTTTCTATAGACTACTCTCATCGTATTATTAACTCCTACAACAGTTCTTTTTGTAAACAAAACCCGGGTTTCGGAGATTTTCTAAAAAATCGAAATAACCTGAAAACTAGGTACTTTGTTTTGTTTGACATGTCATACACGAACGGCCGTTATTGCTCTAAAAAAATAATCGACCAAAAATGTGGGTCGATCCGTATCGAAGGCGTTCAAAACACTTTCACTCATTATATTGAATAACAATGGGTACTTATTTATCAAAATATGACTCACTTTTCAGTTATTCGGTACACTCCAGGCTAAAAATTAGAAACACTACACCCAGCTACATAAAAAAAGAATAAGTTGTTATCTAGGTATATCGATCACACAAGTTATACGTATTTATTTTATTTATTCGCACATGGCACGTGCGCCGCCTGTGATCACCGAAATCATATAGTGAATCTGTGATAATGTGCCCGCGTCGTTTCGAGTTCGCCGCACCGCCAGGCGACCCGCGACCGGCAACCGGCAAACCCCCGTCCTTGACCCTATTAAGCCCTTATTGAGTGTTAACATTTACATACGTACGTACTGTAAAATGAATAAATTATGAAGCCCTTAAGGAATTATAGAAGGAAGTTCTCAATCATACTGGGATGTGGATCCGGGACTAATCCCAGTTTTTATTGAACTTTTAAGTATGTATGTAGTTAAGAAAGGTACCTCCTACCTTTAATACGTAGTATACCACGTTTGCATGTGCGTAAGCGTGGGATATTTGAGTTCAATCAATTAATTAAACCAATGAGACATTTTTATTGGATCGTTATTTTATTATTTGCATACAAATGAGGGTAGATGTTGCAAGAAAAAAACACGATTTAATCCTTTGTCATCATTTAATTTTTCTGTTATATTCATAGGTACACACGGCAACACATCAAGCTATACATGTTCAGTTTTAGCTGACCTCGCATTGTAAAGGTTTTTCGTACAGACGCCAACGGGTCAAGCTACCCGAAACTGTCAAATTTTCCCAATCAACCTTGAACCTTAATGCTTTAGCGATAAAGAAATTTGACAGATTGTAGTAGCTTGATGTGCTGGCGTCTGTACAATCGGAAGTCAGCTTATACTGGTTATGTACAGCTTGATGTGTAGCCGTGCGTACCTAAATTGCATATTTTTATGACTTCAGAATTTCCTACATCATGATAAAATTTAAAGAATTCGAATGTCGATGATTTTTAATAAGAATGAAATGTTTTCGCATTTTTCTAATTACTTATCTACTTAGAAACTACGATAAAAATTAATGACACGTGCCTCAATCTTCGTCTATTTAATGCTGGAACCAAATGCTGCGAAATTGACACAGTAATTAAACTGTAATTTCCAATAAAAATATATACATTATTTATTTTAAACTCGCCGGCTGGTCGACTCTTCACGTGACCAGAGGGCTAGGTCGTTCTTTGGCCAAATAATTAGCATTGCCATTTAATGAGGCACGTTGCACGTTTCCGGATGACAGCAGCTTCGACGACCTAAGTGTCTTTTTGTTTTTGTATACAAAAAAACACTAAAAAGTGAAAAATAACTTTAATTTCGGAAGTCGGTGTCAAAAAACGAAAATGCGAAACCAACGACACCGACTTCCGAAATTAAAGTTATTTTTCACTTTGTAGTTTTTTTTGGAAGTCGGTTGTTTTTTGTATTATTAACCTCATTGAAAGAATGTTGTTTTTCGGACGAAAGTGTTAACGCGGAAACATACCTTCCCGCATCGTGTCTGCCTGCCTTCATCAACTGACTACATGAAATGATACCAAATGAATTTTTAGCCCATTCAGATATAAAAAAAACGCGTCGTATGCTAAAAATTCTTAATTTATCTTACTCGAGTTACCCACATAACTATGGGAAATTGAATACTTTTGTTTGTTCAAGGGAGTGAGTTAATAAAACATTATTGTTTGATCATAACTATTAGGTATAAACACTAAAATACCTATCATTATAAAAAAGACAATAAAAACAAATCAAGAAATTAATTGTTAAGCCAATTGACTAGCAACTTAAATTGTCTGTATCCTCAAATCACAACTCTATTTTTTTGTCAATTGTGTGAAATTACTTCAACATTCAACAATGCACGTTACAGGAACTGATGGACACACGAGTACCCGAATTCTGGACCGAGTCCATTTAGATTGCTATTGACACGCTAAGAAGAAAAAGGCGGCAATCATTTATTTCTCGAAGAACAGACTATAATTGTTCACTTAGAATGAGAAACACTGTTTGCATACATTCCTTGGAACGAGTATCGGAACGGCGTGTTTGAAGTTAATTGGCGTAGGCCGTAGGGTATCAATTTGTTTAACAATTAATTTCCCTGACTGTACGAAATTGTCAAACAAAATTAAATTGCTTTGCGTTAAGGATAAATTGCGGGCAAAGTACAGAGTACTTATGTATGTGGCAATTTGTGCAGGTATGATGATGTGAATATTGACATAATCGCTGCGGTTACCAGGCGCATTGGTAATCTCAGTGTGAGGTTAATACAATCAGATACAGGTATCCATACTAGTTAAAGTGAAAGTCTGTATTTTGGTTTCTTTTTAATCAGATTTTATGAAATTGGCATTGATCCCTCGAATATTATTACTTTAAAATTGATTCTCTTTTACCTTCATTTGTAAAAATATAAGCTATACAGTTTTAGCTGATTTCGCATTGTATAGGTTTTTCGTACAATCAAGAATCGGCTTGTACTGGTTATGTGTAGCTTGACGTATAGCCGTGCGTACCAGGCATTTTTTTACAAAGTAGTGGGTACTATGTCAATGTTTCCTATAAATTAATGCTATGCAAACTCTGTGGGGCTGTGAGAATACTTGATTTGATAATAATTATCATCTATCGGGAATACGACCATAACCGCTGCGATCAGCAGCGATGATTGATTGATTTCCGTAATAAATTCAAATGTAGGTATGTTATGGTATGGTTAGGTATGGTATGTTTGGGAACCGGTACCATTGGCCTTGGTGTGATACCGGTTCCAGAGTAGTACCTATTTTATTGGTATTTCTAATCAGTATCTTTACTGTACCGGTACCAAACAAATATTTCCCTAAGTTAAAATGAGAGAACAGATATAGTGCAGACGCCAGCACATCAAGCTACTACAATCTGTCAAATTTATTTAATAGATTTTCAACTTTGTGGTTAAAGCATTAAGTTTCAAGGTTGTTTGGGAAAATTTGACAGTTTCGGGTAGCTTGACCTGCTGGCGTCTGTACGTTATAAGGACAGTTAATAGTCATTAGAAAAATAAGTTCAAGGTTGCCAACCGCGTACAAATATAATTATACTTCTATACTAATATTATAAAGAGGTAAAATTTGTTTGTATGTATGTAGGGGGTAATCTCCGGAACTACCAGTCAGATTTAAAAGAAATCTTATTGGATTTGATAGCCCAATTCTTGAGGAAGGTTATAGACTATCTAATATCACGCTACGACCTATAGGAGCCCAGCAAAATGAAAAAAAGTCTGAAAGAACACTAAGCGAAAACGAAGTAGTAGCACGAGCGAGCGATGGGATGAGTCGCGGGCAGAAGCTAGTACCTAATATAATAGTTCCTCGTACAAATATGAGAATTGTGGTACGAGCCGGGTACCTTAGGGGCAATTCTCGTAATTTTCAGAACGTTCACAGTCTGATCTCAGTCTCAATCTGTCAAAAATACCTCTAATTTCCTTATTTGTTTGTCACCGAGATGAGATTGCGATTTTGAACGTTTTAAATTACGAGAATTATCCTTCTGATTTTAGTACCGGTAATTGTTAGGTGGAGTAAGTACCGACACAGAACCTGTACTTTTGTACCGGTTCCAAGCCCTGCTTGCAAGGTGTACAAATATTGCCTACACAGTAATAGGTGCACAGGTAGTTGTAGCCTATGCAATTATAAAAAATACTGGTATGTACCCGTCTTAAATCTTTAGCAATAAAATAAATATAAACAAAATAAAACAAATGAAGGTAGCAAAAGTTATTAACTAAAGTAAGTAGGTAATAAATAAAACTGAGAATAAGGCATTATGATATTCATGTTTCTTCTAAATATTCATTTATAGTGTTATACTTATGCTTTATGTATTAGGAACGAGTGTTTTTTTTTAAGCCTTCATCGATTTCCTTGACGTTTTAACGAACAACATGGTTTACAGGCTGCTGACTTGCTATTTTTTTGTGTCAATGTCATCTCGCAGTTCAGCCTATGAGGTTGTCGTCTGCTTAACCGGGCTTGCCAGTGGATGCCTCAATAAATTAAGGCATCCAGCCAAAAAATCAAAACTAAGCGACTACACGCTCAGAATTATTTAAGGACGAGTTTAAAACTACAGACTCTGGCAGGCTGGCTCGAGCAAGTGTCGGGGCTGACTATTGCTACTGAGATGATATGTCTTGGCAATAAGGATGATGACTAATATTAGAAATATTCGAACAAATAATGTAATTTCAAAGATGGCATAGTAAAATGAGATAATAGAAAAAATCGGTAAAATTTATAGAAATACGTAGAACTAATCTTACCTTGTTGAACTAGTTACAACTCTTCTGTGATAGTGCCGTCTTTGTCCAGCAGTTATTTTTAAAACTTTTATGACTTGGCTTTTTTAGGTTTTATGCTTTTTTATAATATTGTTTATAAAACAAACAAACAAACAACTATTTGCAAACAAAATTTTATTCTTGTTCAAAAAAAAAACATTATCGTATGAAAGTCTGGGTACCTACTTCTAATAAAACCTAAATATTAACAGCGCTAAATCTTTCCAGATTCGACCGATATTCCTGATTGGTGTGCAGTTCCCGGCGTCGGAAGTCCTCGATGGCAAGCTGTCGAAGGAGAGCATGGATATGGTACGGGAACGATACACTGACTGTGATGGCGCCGCAGAAATCGAACCAAATGGCCGCGCGCAGAACGCTATGCAGTTGTACGTCCATTCGCAGGCTGTGTCGGACAAGGTAAGATTATCTAGTTCATTCAGGGTGTAGACTACTGGGAAACGAATATTTTTGGTGTGAAAATCGATGTTTACGGCAGCGCGCAGCGGGCAATGTAGCGCACGCAAAACGTTGTGTTTATGGGTGCATAGAACAATACAGGAGTGCTGTTCTTAAAGCTAATTAAGATGAAGGGGTGTTATACGTTAGAAACTTGTTTTCGTGAAAAAAGTAAAAAAAAAAACTGGAACTTTAACTTTCAATATCTCCGTATCCAGAAGGTTCCCAGGAACGGTCCAGTAAAAAAACATAATAACGTGGAGTTAGGGACATTCAGCTTCGTTAGCGTCTTTTTACACGCGTTAATTGGGAAAAATGTAGGCTGATGATGATGGTACAGACGCCAGCAGGTCAAGCTACCCGAAACTGTCAAATTTTCCCAATCAACCTTGAACCTTAATATTTTCGCGATAAAGTTGAAAATCTATTAAAGAAATTTGACAGATTGTAGTAACTTGATGTGCTGGTGTCCGTACATACTTTACGGGTGGCGCTGAAATAGCTGGCGGTGTGCCTGTAGATAGGGTACGGGGATCTGACGTCAAAAGACGTCGTTAATGGTAACGGGTTCAAGATTAAATGTCACTTACATGTCATAAAACGTCAAGGTCTGTAATATTTTTACTTTGAGACCAATATGATAGTTACATAGTAACCTTAATCATCACCTGCCACAATTACAATTTGCGAGTTCACGGAACTATTGTTAACACTGTTATTCTACATTTTAAGCAGATTATGTACACTGGCCGGTTTTCTCCTCTGATTCATACTTTGTCACACGTTCCGCAGACTATGGGTTCCGTAGCCATTTCCTCAAAGACATTTTATTACTTTGCTTACCTACGTGCCCTGATACGTTCGATGCCCTGAGACAGTGAGGTGGGGTCGCGGCAGACCAGGTAGGAGATGGCGGGAGGAGCTGGATAGGTTCCGTCAAAACTGGAAGGACGTGCGGGCTCGCGGAGCATGGAAAGTGTGGGGAGGCCTTTGCCCAGGAGTGGGCCAGCGTAGGATAGTAAAAAAAAAATACATTTCCGTAGCTGCGTAGGTAATAGAATTTTCTATTTTGTATGTAACATTCTGGGGTTCTACTCGCTAAGAACGAATTCCGTAGTTTCAGCCGAAGTTACAGGCATTTCCTACTCCGTATCACTTACGGAAATAGAATAGTTTGGGGTCCGAACTAAGAATGAATGACAACAAGATTTGACAGTTCTTTCAACCCCCGATGTCGTTTTGCTCGTCGATAAGTTGAATTTGACACTTGTTTTGACAGATTACCTACTTTCGAACAGCCGAGCAGCGTATGTTCTTTGACAGGCAGAGTAGACCCCCAGGTCATTATTAAGTGGATATTTTTGACTTGTAAAAACGTATGATGTACATTATTTTTGATTTATTTGAGTATTTAAAACTGCATTATTTTGTGTGTAGTTTAGTATTGTTCCTCTAACATTTTGTAATCTCGAAAAGGCATTCAAATATTGTGTTGCTAACTTGAATATTTTTAATCACAATCAAACTTATAATTCAACGAAATTGTCTGTGCTAAAATTAAAATTGTAAGTAGATATTGGCACAGATTCCCTTGTTCACAAACTAAACTAAATTTAAGTTCAGTGCATATTTTTCCTTCTATTTCATTAAGAAAAGGACAGAAGATATAATATTAGTTTATTAATATTAGTTTACTTTTTGAACAAGGGCATCGGTGCCACTATCGATTTCCTGTTTACGTGACAAACAAAATTATCTAAATGATTATCTCCATGTCACGATTTGGTGCGGAACTATAAAGCTTACACGTGCCTTCCAGGCACGGGGCGCTGACATTAATTCGATTGCCCGTCGTGCCCGAGTTTGCTGTTAATGATAATACATATACGTTTTCCACGTGCCAAGAGTCGTTTCTGGGTCTATGACATTTATTTAATGTGGCTACAACTTTTTGTTGGCTGATAAAATTTAATTCTGATTTAGATAAATATTAAGTAACTAGCTGTAGGCACTTGTTTAGTTCGCGTGACAAATTGGGTTTCGTGGGTCGATGAAAGTGGACGTATGTAAATTTACCTCCTTGGAGATGATTTTATAAATAAGTTAATTAATAGTAATTCTTTATTTCTTACAAAAAATTGTCTTATTTTGTAATAACTTTTGACTAAGTAAACCGAATTTACTTAAATAAATAAAGACTAAATGTTAGCTCAGTTTACGGACTATGACCATGTTGCCAATACACGCAAAGAAGTATACACAAATATGAATACACAATTGCATGTGAATTTTAAAATCATCCCCTATTTTACCCCTTTGGGGGATGATTTAACAGTATTATCAGTTCTCACTTTCGTTACGAGTATATACAGTTTGCCATGTTTGTCAGTGAGTAAAGGAATGAATGATTTTTTTATTTTTATTAAGTAGGTACTTAGATTAATAACAATTTAGTCTTACCAAGGGGTATCGTATTATTGTGGAGGTCAGGTAGGCAGTCACTCCATGTAAAATACTGGTATTCAACTGCACCCGGTTAGACTGGAAGCCGACCCCAACATAGTTGGGAAAAGGCTAGGCAGATGATGATTCATGACAATTTAGGAGTTAAGTAAGTAACAGAAATAGCTATGTGTCTTTCTTCTTTTGACAAAGTCTAGACTCTAGACTGACGCCTTCTGAAAAAAAACCCTCGTAATAATTTATCATAACTTCTGGTGGCTCGTTCCTGGCATGGCCATATTGATAATTATATTACCTATGTTCTTTTATTAATATATGTTTGTATATTTTATATTTTACTTACTTACTGTTAGCCTGCATCATCTCACCGCTCCGCTGGGCAAAGGCCTCTCCCCATGACTTCCAGCTCTTTCGATCCAAGGGTAATGGTACATGTGGAATGTAGACTAATGCAGTCATTGAGTTAATACTCGTATCGTTAAGTCCAATGACATTATAGTAATATATACTAACACAATTATTGACCTAGTCTGAAATAAAGTTTTATTTATTTATAGTCAAGAGGCTCGACCTAGGTACCTAATGTAAAGAGGCCTTCGTTAGGTCAAGGTCTTGATACAGAAAGCGGTACTACTCCTGCAAATATTATTAGGATGTTCCTCTCTCTGGAGGCTGTGGAACCCTGACCACCGGCGGTAAATTAAAATTGAATATCCCGATAGAGATAGCAAATTTTTTTTTAAAGTTTTTTTTGTAGATATGAACAGGAAATACGCTTTTATTACCTTTGTACACCCACATTTCGCTAAGTCCCATTATTACATGGGACTGTTAAGGGGGCGAGGCGAGCCATAGAGCGTGGAGACGCCTCGACGACCACTGCTTTCAACTCTTTAGATACAAATCAAGCGTGTCAGTGAACATCACCGTTTTGCATAGAAACTGACAGCCCGAGACAACCATAACAATGGTTCGTGACAGCTGGCTTGCGCTCAACTAGGCCAAATTCGGACACGAATATTATTCATAAAGGCGTCTCTCTGTGAAATTCATCATTCATCATTCTCCTGCTCTTATCCCAATTTATTTAGGGTCGGCGCGACATTTCTTTTTCTTCCATACCACCATATCACCATTCACAAATTCAATCCATCGTCTCTTTGGTCTTCCCCTACTCTTATAGCGTCTGTCTATGAAACTCCTAATGAAAAACTTCAGTAGGTAACATTTTGCCCTTGCTGGGTGCATAACCATTGGACCTGTCGAAAATATTTTAAAACATAAATCAATAGGTATTAAATAAATTAATAATGTTTTTCCACTTTTTCAGTCAGTCGCCGATTGTGTGGAAGCGCTCATCGGTACCTACCTCCTAAACGGCGGAATGACAGGTGCCGTCAAAGTAATTGAGTGGATGAAGGTCATACCTCCAGAGGTACGTGAAAAACATGTAATAACTCGAATGTCAACAAAACATTTCAAAAATTAGAAATATCTATATTAGTTATGGACGTTTTAAGAACCTTAATTATAGGGTTTTTATTACATCGGTACTTCGGTAGATATAACTATGATGCTATTTATAATTCTTTTAAGTAGGTATCTAATTTATTATGAGGACCTACAGTCAAAACTTACATACGTGATGATTTTATTTGTTAAAAATAAAAATCCTTATTTGTATAGAATAAAGCCTGATTTACATGGAGCGATTTTATTGCCTGTGGCCTGTGGCATAAGTACTATAAGTGCTAATGATTTGTTGCTTCAATGTTATTCCCCGACTCTTGCTCGAGCTAGCCCGCGCCGCTGAACCTGTAGCTTTAAAAAATCCTCCCTAAATAATTCCGATCCAGCCTGTCTCTTGCTGCCGTATCCCAGCGATGCCCTAAGTCGAGGTCCGTACCCCACAGGGGGAAAGCCCTTAGCGTGTAGTCGCTTAGTTTTTAAGTTTTTTAATCCCTGGCTGGAAGTCGTTAATTTGTAGAGCAACCACAGGCAAGTTCGGTTAAGCAGACGACAACCTAGGTTGAACTGAGAGATCATCCCCAAAAATAAAACTTTCAATGTTATTGTATGCCACAGGCAATAAACTTGTATCGTGTAAAGGCACTTAATTGAAATAAACCGACTGTTAATTTTATTTACAACATAGGGCTGATTTTTCAATCGGCAGATATTTTTTTTTTCGTGGAATAAAATTGACGTCTTGACAGTTTCTGTATGGAAGAACTGTCAAAACCGCAAAATTATTCCTCGGATAAAGTTATCTGGCGTTGGAAAAATATCAAAAGTTACTGATTTATAATGACAAATTTATCGTGAAATATTTGTGTTAACTTAATAAAACTTTTTCTAGGATGATTTTGAAGAATATTTGCACAGACATGTGTCGACCGTCATCACAGAGGGAAAAACGACTGAAGAAGGTATCGATTTCCTATTAAACTATTGCAGATCTGATGTGGAGAAAATTATGAACTATACGTTCAAGGATCCGTCGTTCCTGCTAGAGGTAAATAGTAACATATTTGATGTCCATTTCGTTTATTACATTAAAATATTTAATTTTACAATTTTATAAAAACATAAAAGAAACATTTATAGATATAAGAAATAATGGCCCATAAAAAAGTGTATTTTGGCATTTTCAATTTAAAATAGCAGCCGGAGTTAATTGCAGACTTTCGCTATAATATTACAAAATGCTCAAGATGTTATTTCTCATAAGAGAACTGGGGTCTACTCCGAAGTGGTATCGGCCGAATGTTCGGCCGTTTCCTGCTACGAAGTTACTATTTGGTTCGGTCGGCCCTGATCCTACACTCCTACACACTTTCTAATATTGACTATGGTCCCGACCCAACTGAGCCGATCCGAACTTTTTTCGCATTTTTCAATAATATTCGGTTCGGCCATGTGTCGGTCCGATCCGATCATTCACACTTTGCACTTCGTAGTAGACCCCCAGTACTTTTTTTTCTGGCCGGCTCTTTAATTTTTAGTTACGAATTGAATGATGTCCGTTATTAAGAATCAAAGCAGTTTTAATTTTGTTAACTTTTCCTATGTTCTTCAATAACGATAACCTCTGTGTTTATTTTGTAGGCTCTCTCCCATCCGTCATACATTCGCAACAGACTGACCCGTTCATACGAACGACTAGAGTTCTTAGGCGACGCCATATTGGATTTCCTAATAACGGCGCATATATTTGAGAACTGTGGAGAACTAAAACCTGGTGAAATGACTGACCTGAGATCCGCTCTCGTCAACAACGTCACATTTGCGTCATACGTTGTCAAACTTGGACTGCATAAGTAAGTAATAGAAATAAGACATTACTTTTGAATATATAATTCAGGTTTTTTTTCTTTTTTAATTCGATATAAACTTAATTAAGCTATTTAGAAAAATCGATATTTTAATCGGTGAATAGTCTTAAGTTAAGATATAATCTTGCTATTTTTATTAATTAATTAGGTATTAGTTGTTATTTACGTATACATATTATGGTTGATATAATTAAATTAAAGTTGTAATAAAGTATTCGTAAGTTGTAAATGTGAAAAATTTAGACATACATATCATAGGTATCGGTAGGGGCTTGTGGCTAAGTAATAACAGCCGCACGGGTCGATCGATCAGGTTAAGCTACGCTTGCCGCGGTTGGTCCGTGGATGGGTGACCATCTTCACATATCAAGACCCCTCCGTGCCTCGGAAAGCACATTAAGCCGGTGGTCCCGGCTGTCATTCGTGGATCTTTGACAGTCGTTACGGGTCGTCAGTAGCCCGAAAGTCTGACAACCAGTCTTACCAAGGGGTATCGTATTATCCAGTAACTGGGTTGGGGAGATCAGATAGGCAGTCGCTCCATGTAAAATACTGGTATTCAGCTGCATCCGGTTAGACTGGAAGCCGACCCCTACATAGTTGATGATGATGCAGATGATGATGATCATAGGTATCGGACATTACATAGATATCGGTTGTTGATTATGTAGATAATTTTATTATAAAAAAATTGCCAGTTAGATGATATGTTTTTTTTTTTTAATAAGTTGCTATGGCCGCGGGCGAATTATGTTATTTATTCAGGAACAATTACATGTGCTAATGCAACTATCTTCAATTATTTTTTCTGATAGAAAATGAATGCTAAGTCCGACGACAGGAAAATGAAAATGACGGTCTCAAAAAGAAAAATATCTTTCTCATAAGACATCAATTTACCTGCCCCGTTAGTCTAGTGGTCGCAAGCTACTGCTGAACATGAGATCCTGGATTCGATTCCCAGGTCGGGCAAAGTTTTATTGGGTTTTTCAATCAAGATTTTCTCAGTAGCAGTCCGGTGTCTTGATTTGTGCTAGGTTGATTGCAATAGGCTCGCCCCTTATGACATGGGACTTAAACATAACCCGCGAAATGTGGGTGTACGAAAGTTACACCTCTGCCTGACCTTTTGCGGAATACAGGCGTACTGTTATGTGTCACATGAATTTACTAGTATACAATACACCTCTATTCCACCATCGAATCATGTTTATCAGAAACTATACTTTGTTTCAGATTCCTCTGCTCTGAACTAAATCCATGTTTAGACAATGCTATCATAATGTTCGTGGAACATCAAGAACAAAGAGACCATGAGATCGTGGAAGACGTTCTCTATCTGATAGACGAAGAGGAATGTCATGTTGCTGAATATGTTGAAGTTCCTAAGGTTGGTATTGCACCGTCTTTTTTTCTTGTCGAAATTCGCAGGGATACTCCGCGTCTCGTTAAGACGCAGGGTTATGTTGAACTCGCCTAAGAACTATGTACTATCGCCAAAACCTATATCTGACCATTTTGACAACAAAATCCCGTGCACATGATGACCACAGCTGGGTCCGTAAGTAAAACATGACATGTTGACGTCATGACGTCAACGCCTGCTGTCGCTGAAAACCAGCGCTGTGGCTCTGTTTCACAGTGTCACAGCATTATGCTGACGCATATGTCACCCCGACTCGTTCTTATTGTGTTTTTGTACTTTACTAAGACTTTCAATTTATTGTCTAACATATTTAATGCAAATAAATGTGAACGTGTGTGTCTTTCATTTCTTTACCCAAAAGAAAGCTCTAAAAAACACTTCTTTAAAAACTAAAATGTGGTATCACAGGTCCTCAGCGATATATTCGAGGCGCTGGTCGGCGCGATATTCCTGGATAGTGGCGGTAACCTCGAGGAGGTATGGAAGGTGGTGTACCGCATCATGAACAAGGAAATACATTCCTTCTCCAGCCGCATACCGCAACAGCCAGTCAAGATACTGTACGAGAAGATTCACGCGTGTCCTTCGTTTGGGTGAGTTTATTTAGTCATCATCTTCATTTCTCTATTGTACCCTTTGACAAAAGTTGCCCACGAACAACTTTTGTCTGCGCAACTAATTTGTCTCTCACATCAAGCCTACGGGTTTGTATGAAAGTGCGCGTATGTAGCGACGCGACAGCCGGGAGAATTTTTTTCATGCGGGTTTGGAGACAGGCCGGTGACGCATTTGTCGCACGTCTATTGGTTGTAATGCAAATGCGACATAATTATGTTTATGAATGCGGCAAAATTTTACGAAAAAGTAGCGTTGCTGTCGGTCCCCTTGTGCGCATCGTCGAAACCTCGGCGAGGAGACGGCGACAGAGACAAAAAAGTTACAGGCCCTCCCATCATAGATACCAACGTAAATATATGGCAATGTAATAAAAACATTGTTATGAATCATTTGTGAGCTTCAGTATAATATTATATATAAAAACGATGTACCTAGATTTGTACAATAGGTACAAAGTATCAAAATTAAGCAGTGACAGATGAATTAATTATGTTGATAGATACATGGTGCTTACATATTCACAAATATTGCAACCGTTGACAATTTTTCCTAAGCAGCCAGTTAGTACGATTGGTTTAAAATAAAATAATTTTAGCCGAGCATATTACGACAGTATTTGTATTTTATTTTCAGGAAAGCGGTAATCCTTAATCCTGACATACCTAAGATAAGGGTGGGAGTTACAATAACGAAGAATGACCGGCAACACACAGTCTTCGGTATTGGACATAACAAGTCTCAAGCGAAACGTGCTGCCGCGAAAATGGCACTTAAAGTTTTGAGCCTTTATTAACTCGAGAACATTTTGTCTCGATTTAAGCCCTCTATTCACCCTATTTTACCATTAAGTAAATTAAATGGGAGCATTTATTCTGGTATTGGTCACAATGAGCGTCTTCAATATACCGGCTGACTTTTTTACCGTCTGGACAAAAACAGGGTATAAAAGGTGAAGGGTATTTATTTATTTAAGAAAAACAAACAGTTGCAGCACAAGAAGAAATAGTCATAAATAGTCATGATTACAATTTTAAGTATTTAAAAACTAGCTAATAACACAGATACAATACCTATACAACAGACACTATCCTAGAACTCAAATCTGGATTTTTAAATTTATAAAAGAAAAGAAAAAGTAAATTTGTGAGCGTACATTATTAAACATTATGTTATTATATAATACTTTACCGATCCTTTAAGGTTGCTTGGATTTGCTTCTTAAACTTCATTTTTACTAAGAAAAAGAATGTTGATTGAAGTAAGTAAGAAAGTAGAAAAGGGAGTAGAAAAGGGGAACACAGAAATCTCTTTTTTTTCTAAATTAACATAGCAATAAATACTATTACTTATTTGAAGTAAACTTTCATAATAAAACAGTAAAAACAAAAAAAAAACGGCAAATAATAATTGTAGCGTTCACCTTTTATATCCTGTTTTTGTCCAGACGGTAAAAAAGTCAGCCGGTATATATCCTATTATTATTTTTTATAATGTTACTTTTTAATAGATGTAAATTAATTATAATTATTTTTTAACTATTTGTTTACTAGCAGCCCACCCCTGCTTCAAACGGTTTTCACAAGTTGTCAAAATATAGAGATTTCGTTATGATATGTAATATTAATTTAGCGTACACATAAACCTTTCGGGATAACTTCTCGGATGATGAAATTGTGTAAAACCGCGTCAAAATCCGTTGCGTAGTTTAGAAGAACATCACAATCACACAGACGGACTCGAAAAGCCACTTTCGTATCCGTCTGAAATTTCATGTACTCCCATTTGCGTGGCCAACTTCGTTGTTAAAACATTTCTAGATCTTTAAGATTCAAAGGATGGGTAAATCATATATTTATGACATTTGTGAACGTTGTCAACATTTATAGACTGTGTTTGATTGTCGTTATTATGGCATACATGTCTCGATAGGATAATTATGATAAGTATGTGTTAACTGAGTTCTCTCATAGAATAAAATATGATAACTATGACGCGATGTATGTGTGCTATTAAAATGAAATATTCTCTGTTAGGATACGACACTAGATTAAATCCTTCGTACGCCATAGCAACTCGACACTACTCTAGCACGGAGTAAGCTAAGTGTTGGCGTAATTCGTCGAAACATCAGCAAGGCGTCGTACATGAATTTCACATGTTAATGAAAATTATCCTGTTCGTAACAAGATATAAAGCTCACATTTCTGTATGACGGGAGACACATGTCTCGCGACATGTGTCGCTAGAGATCTACGACCGTTTTCGATGTCGCTTGACTTCGCCTGACATCTTACTGGTTGCGTGACATTAGTCTTTTATTGAACAAGAGGCATCGGTGTCGTGTCGTTACGGTGTGGGATGGCCTTTATAAGGATTTAGCATGGTCGCATGTGTTTTTTTAATTATAGACATTTATTTATAATGTATGTATAGTTAGGAGAGGGAAGTGTGTAAAAAGACATTCATACAGGGAAAGTTTAAATATGACTGGGACTATAATGGAGATTAATAAATGTAAGTGTTTTAAATTGAATTTAGTGTGGCCGTTTGTATGTTTGCCACTTTTTATGCAATTCTTTTTCGATAATCTCGTAGTTTAATGGAACGTTATTTAGATGTTTTTACTATTTTATCCAAAAAACATCTCTAATAGGTGGATTAGAAAAATCACCATATTTTAGCGGAACGATAACAGTCAGGCGCTGCTGCTTGCTTGTTTTGTGTTTTAGTGGTGAAATTTTTAATTCATACATGTTTATATTTACGACTTCTTTCTTTTAAAGCATTTCGATAGTTTCAGCTTGGTTAGTAGATATAAAAATACGTACGATAGGTGTATACTGGCGCCGATTCCTTTGTTCACAAACTAAACTGTTCGCCTATTCCCTTGTTAGCAAAGGACAGAAGATAAATATTAGTTTAGTCCTGTCAAATTAGTCAGCGCCTGACGTAAATTGACGTATTTTCAGTCGCCATGTTCTTAATCACGACTAAAATATCTATGGAGTATCTTAATTTGACAGGACTAAACTAATATTTATCTTCTCTCCTTTTCTTAATGAAATAAAAGGAAAAAGACGCACTGAACTTAAATTTAGTTTAGTTTGTGAACTAGGGAATCGGCGCCACTGTAATGCAAATCCTGATGCATTCGAACTCTGTATTGTTTTTATATTTACACTTAAGTTGTGAAAATTCTTAGGTATATTTTATTTTCAGATCCTATGTACCTTTATTAGATGTGTATTTATTAATATGCAATAATTATTTGTAATAAAAAGTTTAAATAAAACATTGCCTTGTTTATTTTTAGTAATTGTACTTGTAAACCCTTACGAGGCGTATTTTCCTGGCTATGTTCAATTCAAGACACTGGCTGCGTTTATAGCACGATACATACCAAAACCTTGCTTCAAGTTATAACATCATCAACCGAACGAAGACAATCTGGTACATCGGCGGCATAAAGCGTTTTCTGGCTAAAGTCTGGTTCATAAATAAGGGCGGGCGCGCCCACGAGCAACTTTTGGCTCCGCAACTAATTTGTCTTTCACATCAAGCCTATCACTTTGTATGGAAGTACCTGCATGTAGCGACGCGATAGCTGGGAGACTGTCCGCGGGTTTGGACGCTCTACTGGTTGCAATACGGTGCGCGCACGGCGACAAAAAAGTTGCCGGCTAGCCAGTTGCCACTCAACCGAAAAATCAACAAAAAAGTAGCGTTGCTGTTACTCCCGTGTCGTCAAAATCTCGGCGAGGAGAGCGACAGAGACAAAAAAGTTGCCCGTGGGCGTAAGCACCTAAATAGTTATGACAACCGGCAACCTAATTGCTTAACACATATTCGGCAAATGATTGAGATTAATTGGTTTCGTTTCGATCGCTTTTTGTTTCATTTTACGATTTTCGTATTGCGTAACTCCACTATCATGTAATAGCAACAGCTGTTGGTTTGAAACGCTAAAGAGTGAACGATAAATATGTGCTTAAGAAAAACTATATTTTGTTACTCTGAATGTGAAATAGTTTTAAACTTTATCAACATAATTAAGAACCAGTATCGCTTGAAAAGGTCGCGCGGTCGCTGGTGGCGACACGAACATCATATTGTGGTGTATTCTCGCGTCGCTGCCAGCCGCTACCGACTTCTGCCGTTCCGGTGTGAATCGGCCCTAACAGTGTTGAAGAACGCGACATTTTTTTCCCAATCGTTCACCCGTCATCTTAATTTTTACATTTTCAGGTTTTGTGATAATCATAACAATATGATGATGATGAGATGTCAGTCAATAATCGCAAATAATAATAAATATTTTAGTCGATAAATGAGATTTTAATAGAAACGCCTACAAAAATTTATTGAGCAAAAAGAATATTAGCCACCCGGTACAGAGACAGTACAGAATATTATTTTTAAATATCCTTTATAATCTGAGATACACAACTTTTGCGCCAGGCCTGGGTTTTTTTTTTTTGTAAGGGATTTGGGCCATTTCAACGTAATACATTTAATAAATAACGAGATAATTGAACAATAGACATTATAAAGTGCATGACCGCGGTAATCCAACCAAGTTTATGTGGTTACAGAAAAGCGGCCGCTGAAAAAGGTTAGCATTTTAATGTATACATTAAAATGCTAACCTTTTTTTTATCGTGGAGAAATGCTCATGCATTCTACAGAATGCATGAGTATTTCTCCACTAACTCGCCACTTAATTGCACTATGAGATGAGATGGGGAGATAGTGCAGTTATGTGGGACTCTAACCCACTAAAACTCCACGGTGTCCTCCTCTGCCGGTTACGGCGGGAACACGGGCAGTCGGGCACGCGTTAGCACTCATCCGTGAACCCGCCGCGGCTGTCCGTCACCGGACCCTCTTCTGGGGAGTACTCCCTATCACCGGCGCATCAGAACACATAGCACGCCGTGACCACCCCAGGGACCAAACCAAACATGGGTGCCAGACGACCCCGTGTAAGGCACACTTGGACCCCCTGCGACGGGTCAGGTCATTGGCCCCGCCGCCTGCCAATTTTCGGCCGCAGAGAATAGGGAGAGCGGCCAACGTCTACCAACAATCCTCCTCCCCTGCAGCCCCATCGCGTCCGCCATCAGACTAGTGACTAGACAAGCAATGTAAAAATCACAAAATGATACTTTATTTATGCGGTGCATCGCATGGCCGCTGGCCCGCTGCTTCTTGCGGCCGATGAGTGATGTAGCTGTGCAGATCCACCTATCGACAACAATGTCGATTACCCAAAGAATATAGTATAGTTATTTTTACAATTTGTCAACAGTTTTAACCCGGTTGGAAGACCTAAAAAGATGATGTTAAAACCCGGTTGTAAAATAATATTTAATTTTTTTATTTACTTAATTTGATTTTGCTATATTTTATTGATTTATAATATAATACTTTGTGGACATATCGGTTTTTATTTATTTTATTTTCAGAAGCCCAAATTTTTCTTAGTACAAATAGTCTTATAACAAATGGGAGAATCGATAAGTTTCCGTATTAGTCAATCACTAGCGTACCTATATCTATACTTATAATAAATCTGTAGAAGTGAAAATTCTGTACATTAAAAATATCAAAAAAATAAATGGCAGGGAGTGTTACTAGACCGACACCGAACCCAAAAATGTGATTTAAAAAGTTTTTGTCTGTCTGTCTGTCTGTTTGTTCAGGCATCACGCAAAAACTACCGGTTCGATTACGATGAAACTTGGTATAATTATTCTTTAATATCCTGGGCACCACACTGGGTACTTCTTATCCCGGAAAAATATATACAATAAAAAACAAACTTAATTTTGCGGTTCGATCCCTAGATCCGATTACTGTACGGACGCCAGCACATCAAGTTACTACAATCTGTCAAATTTCTTTAATAGATTTTCAACTTTATCGCTAAAGCATTAAGGTTCAAGGTTGATTGGGAAAATTTGACAGTTTCGGGTAGCTTGACCAGCTGGCGTCTGTACCAACCGCAAATAATAAGTTTGTCGTAGGTTACGTCACCCGCAGTGGAGTTCACTAAGGGGCGCTGCACACGGCTAAGATACTATAATATTTTATCTTAAGATACAATATCACAAAATCCCTAAAACTAATATCTTAGTTTTTAGGGATTTTGCTTATTTATTGAGTTTAGATTAGTTATCATCAGAAATAGGTTTATTTAGGTAGGTAGGTATTTTATTTTCTTTTATTGAGTTTATTTTTTTTTTAATTAGGTTGGTACTTAGGTTTACTTTTATAAGGCGTAGATGTAAATAATAAATAATTATTAAGATCTCATAATTCATTCATTTCTGAATGAATTATGAGATCTTAATCATTATTTTCATAAACAACTACCTTTTGAAGAGTGAAGTGGGGTCTTAAAAAATAACAGATTTGACTCAATGCGTATGAAAATGAAAATATACACGCGAAGTACTTATGTAAAAAACATTTTTTTTAAATTTTTGTTTCTCTGTTTGTTGCGGCTAATCTTCGAAACGGCTGGACCGGTTCTGACGGGACTTTCACTGGCAGATAGCTGATGTTATGGAGTAATATAGATTTAATTATTTAAACTTTTTGTATACAAAAAAGGTACAAAGGCTGACTTAATGCCTTAATAGGCTCAAATAGGCTGTACAGGCTACTTTTTGTTTCGGTAGCATGTTCCCGTGGGATAATTTCCGACATCCACGCGGGCGAAGCCGCGGGCAGAAGCTAGTGTAAAATAAATGGGTTTTGCACAGCACAACGATAGCGACAGATGTTTTTGTGTAAGTTGTACGGTGGTAAATGCACGGTGTTTGACGAGTTAAAGTTTGTAATTGATTATGTAGTACATACGTTCTGATTTATGAATTGCAAGTGTGTGCGCGACTCTGTATCTATTGCTTTTACTGAACTACATGTGTAGTAGTGGCGCTGCAGTGGGGTCGATATAGGGTCAGTTCACACCGAGACGCGACGCTGCGCGCACACTTTAAAACGACCTACTGCACCGCGCAACGTATTCTGAACTCTCACAATGCAATGTGTACCTTTTCGTGTAGAAAATAAAGTATATTTTGAGTCCCTCTTTTAAAGTGTGCGCGCAGCGTTGCGTCGCGTCGCGTCTCGGTGTGAACTGACCCTTAGGGTCAACTCACACCGAAAGAGCGGCGAAGGGCAGCGAAGCGGAGCGCAGTTTCAGTTTCATATGAATTTTAACTTTATTATCATTACCATAATACTTATTATCGCATGAGAATCGCGTTTATGGAATTCCCCGGAATTCCTGCGGCGCCGCGGGCATCCGCGCGACTCGTTCGAGTTTCTCATGCGATAATAAGTATTATGGTAATGATAATAAAGTTAAAATTCATATGAAACTGAAACTGCGCTCCGCTTCGCTGCCCTTCGCCGCTCTTTCGGTGTGAGTTGACCCTAAGGGTCAGTTCACACCGAGACGCGACGCGACGCAACGCTGCGCGCACACTTTAAAAGAGGGACTCAAAATATACTTTATTTTCTACACGAAAAGGTACACATTGCATTGTGAGAGTTCAGAATACGTTGCGCGGTGCAGTAGGTCGTTTTAAAGTGTGCGCGCAGCGTCGCGTCGCGTCGCGTCTCGGTGTGAACTGACCCTAAAAATTGCCACCTAATTGCTACAATTTGCCAGAAATAATTAATTTAAATAAAAAAAACAAGTTTGTTCCCACATCAGGATGTGGATTTTAATGTTATTATTATTGCATACATAATAAAATTAGAGGAAATAGGTGCTGGGCCTCTTGTATGCGAAGGTGTTGAGGCGTTTGTGGTTGTGAACGCGCTTGGGCAGCGGGAATCTGATGTGGCTGTTGTGGAACTGCTTCACCTGCGGCCGGCGACACGACGCTGCCTTGATAACTTCCACTTTGATGATCTGTAACAAGATAAAAAAAATAATGATGACGAATTTACACTTTTCTCTTTCGTTAAAAGACGTAGGTTTTTTTTTAGTTGTGACATTAGTTGTGACAGGTGTCTCAGTGGTTAAAAGATTGTTTATTTATATAGGATCCGGTATTTATTGTTGTGCTGTTTGGGATATTATGTCAGCTTGTAATATCTGTAGTTTATTTGTAGAAAAAGATTTTTTTTCTTTCTTTTTAAAATCGTTGCCCCACACTAGGAATTTCTCTTGTATCGTGGGTGCATTTACAGACATTTAAACTCACATACACAAACAGCCAGACCCAGAACAACTACTTGTAGGTCGTACAAATATTTGTTCCGTCCGGGAATCGAACCCGCGACACGCAGCGCAGAAGTCAATCGCTTAACTACTGCGCCAACCGTGTCATATCAAAGATTTAACAGAATCGTTTTTTTACAAATAGTAGAATGACTGCACTGAACTAACTATTAATTAACTTGAAAATATCCTGCAGTACTTTTAAAATAATATACGCTCTATTTATTTTCTGTATTCTTAAATGTATAGATATTCTATTTTTTACCATGTTTCTGGCAAATAGAGTACTTTTACTTTAATCAATCTGCCTAGCCTTTTGCTATGTTGGGGTCGGCTTCCAGTCTAACCGGATGCAGCTGGAATACGTGTTTTACATAGAGCAACTGCTTATCTGACCTCCACAACACAGTTGCTGTGTAACACAATACACCTTGGTAAAACTGTTTGTCAGACTTCTTCTGACTCATCATAATGACATTCAAAGATTATTACTTTGACTTTAATTAATAAAAGTTAAAGAGATAGACATATCTCCCTGATGGCGTCAGCGTGGTTTGCTACGCTGACGACACGCTGGTCCTGGCGCAGGGGAGGTCGCATCAGGCGGCGGCCGACGCGATGACACGCGGGGTTGCGATAGTCGTGGAGAGGATCCGGCAGTTGGGTCTCGAGGTGGCATTGCACAAGTCCGAGGCCATGACGTTTCATGGGCCCCGGAACGCGCCACCACCGGGATCCCAACTAACGGCAGGAGGGGTTCACATCGGCATCGAGACGACGATGAAGTACCTGGGTCTCGTCCTCGACAGCCGGTGGAACTTCGTCGAGCACTTCCGACGTTTGGCCCCCAAACTGGAACGGGCTGGGGCCGCCTTCAAGCGGCTCTTGCCCAACCTGGGGGGGCCAAACGCCTCCTGCCGGAGGCTTTACGCGGGGGTCGTGCGGTCCATGGCCATATACGGGGCCCCGGTGTGGGCGCGTTCACTGCGGCGGCGAGCCGCCCACTACCTGAACGCGCCCCAGAAGGTGGTAGCCGTAAGGCTAATCCGGGGCTACCGCACGATCTCGCGCGAGGCGGCAAGCCTCCTTGCCGGACTGCCGCCATGGGATCTGGAGGCGATAGTCCTCGCGCGCCTGCATGAGTGGCGCGCGGAGGCACTACGCCGGGGGGAAAGTCCGCTCCCGCGGCAAATTGCTGCGGAGCGGACGGACCTCCGGCTCGATCTCATGGCGACATGGAAAGAGCGACTGTCGCAACCCAGCGCAGGGCACGCCGCGATAGCGGCGATAAGACCCCTCTTTGAGGAGTGGCTAGAGAGGCGCCACGGCGCCCTCACCTACCGCCTGACGCAGGTCCTCACCGGACACGGAAGTTTCGGGAGGTTCCTGCACATGATCAGGCGGGAGGAAACGCCCGGGTGTCACCATTGCCAGGATCGCCCAGAGGACACGGTGGAGCACACGGTGGAGGTCTGCCCCGCTTGGGCGGAGCACCGCCGTGTCCTCGTTGAGGCGATCGGCAGCGGCGGCGGCCTCTCGCGCCCGGACCTGGTGCAAGCCATGGTCCGGAGCGAGAGGGAGTGGGAGGCAGTCGCCTCCTTCTGCGAAGCAGTCATGCTAGCGAAGGAGGTGGCGGGACGGATGAGGGAGAGAGCCTCCCGTCCCAGCCGCCGCGGGAGACGCCCCGGGCGTCGGGAGTCGAGCGACGACTACCGGCCACCGTAGGCGCGGGCCTGCGGGCGGAGAGCAATGGGTAGCTCACCGCCCGATCAGGACCAGGCCCGTGCCGGACGGCGCGTAAGTGTTCCACGCGCGCCTCAAAGAGATGTCAGCATAACGAGGGGCCCCTTAGGGCCGAAGCCTGCCGGGGCAGCGGGATTGTCCGAAAGGGTTACCGCTACCCCGGAACATAAAGGGCGAAGGAAGGAACATGGGTGGGTTTTAGTCAGTAAGAGTCTGACACTCCCTTCCGCTCCACCCAGAGCGGGAGGAGTCATTTGATGATTTCCCATCCCAAAAAAAAAAAAAAAAAAAGAGATAGACATAAGCATCCTCCTTGCATAAAAAATACTAGTTTTCATCACTTACATAATATGTATAAACAGTGAAAATACTATGAATATGACAAAACAAGCATACTTTTTGTCGCAGGATTATCATAAGTAAGGAATATTATAATATAATGAAAACCTGAAGAGCAACATATCTCATGAATTGAGATTTACCATAATTATCTATTCAAGCAGATTATCCTACGACATCTCTCTTATGGCATCACAAGGTAACGCGCATTTCTAAAGCACCCGCCTAGTTTCAGCCAAACCTAATGACCATATATGATAAGAGTTTGTTGATGCAACGACTTTCTGTCAGGGGAACTAGACCTTAAGCCGGCACTTCACTTCGGCATATTTGTACAAACATTCACATTTCTTCACTATTGAAAAATAAACTGTATTTATATGCACATAGAGTATTTTTTGGAAATTGGCAAAATATGCCAAGTGATGTGCCTGCGTAAATGATAACGAATGTCACAAGTTACCTGGATGGAGTGAGCGCGGGCTCTGTGCCTGGCTCCCATGTCGCGGTAGCACTGAGTGACGGCGCCGCCGACGCTGAGGTCACGGTATTCACGGTACATGTTGTGTACACCAGAGCGGGACTCGTAACGCAGCCAGATACCAAAGTTCTTGATCTTCACTGGGCTCCTTTCGGGGATTTCCTGCAATTAGTAATGTATAGTTTCGATGAATAAATGGATTGAACAATAAAAGCATGATTTTATTATTGGACCTTGTCAATATGTCTAAAATAATAATAGGTTGATCCTGTCATAAAGCAATCTTATTTTTTGATTATAATTTATGTAGACAAATATAAGGCATCACGGCAGACCCCATAAAAAATGGAGGGACAAGTTGGACAAAACAAACAACCAACTCCACACTAGCCCTGGAAGTCATGGGGAGATATCATTGTCGTCAGGTCTTTGCCCAGCAGTAGGATAACATAATCAGCCTTTCATATTCCTACTGCTAGGACACAGGCCTCCTCCCTTCAGGGAGTGGGCTGTAATCCACCACACAGGCCCAGTGCGGGTTGGTAGATGCAGCAGTAGGATGATATAGGCTAATAGTAATATAGTCAACTATGTTCCACGAGCACTATTAAAAGAGACAGACTACAACAAATCTAGTAGCACTAACTTGATGAAATTCTACAAGCAAGTGCAACTCCGCATCAATATTCAAGGCTGACAAGCCTTATCTCAACTTATTTGTTCAGGCTTTTTGATTTAAGGCCTGCTAAACAGCGATTTGTATTCTTTGAGCTACTGGTCAATTCGGAGAATTCTCAACTTTGTTTTCGATGATTCAAACTACGCTCAAGTAAAGATATTTACACGATTTCAAGTAGCACACGAAGGGTGCCAGTTTCTACGAGCACACTACAATATTTAGGACAAGAAGATACTCACCCTAATGGAGACGATTTCACCAGTGGTCTTCTTGAACTTCTTCAGTTGACGCAAGAAGTACCAGAAACGGGACTTAGCCACAATCTGGTCTGGGGAGAAGATCCTCATCTTGTATAGAGGAGGCTTGGGCTCGCTCTCCGACGGGAGCTTGCGGCCGATGACCTCATACTCCTTCAACTGAAACAGATATTTACATTTCAGCGCATGCTTGTTGTAGGAATTTTAGAAAAGTTCTTGTTAACTTGAAATCTTGGAACTTGCTGAGAAACTTTATTATAGTAGCTGTAAAGTAAATAGCTTCGTATTTAGTGTGTGTGTGTTTGTGTGTGTGTGTGTGTTTGTGTGTTTGTGTGTTTGTGTGTAATGTGCATGTGCAGATGTGCATCCCTGATGTCTCGTGTTCGTGGCGGCACCAACAGTATTCTCAGTGTATTCGTAGATCGGTAGGATTCCCCGATGTTGCGGAGGAGGATGCGGCTCCATGCCGAAATTTAATTGTATACTTTTAGGCGTCTGTAACCTACTAACACTAGAATTTAAGTTAAAATTGTTACCAACCCTATGGACTCAGGTCTGAATTAAAAATATTCTATTGTATTCTATTCTAATGTGTTTGAAAAATCCTGAAACACGAGATTCTGAACGTACGGCATCACAACATGACATAACCTAAAAGCACCCCATATTTATGTATCTATATAAATTAATAAATTTGCATCCGCCAAGCGTTAATAAGAAATATATATTGAATAATGTATTATTCGGCTCAACAAATAAGAATTTATTCACAAAAGTAATAAGCGATAAAGTATTCAGTAAAATAATTGGACAGAATGCACCGACAACGTGTACGTCTCACTCATACCGAAATTATCACTTTTTAACCACTGGTTTTCATGTTTCTGGTATTGATTAGGATTTGTAGATTAAATTTAGTAGTTTTTGTATGAATTTTTCACTTATTTTGTTAAAAATTACGAGACTCACCTCTCCTTTAGCCTTCATTTTCGGAGGTTTTAGTCTGAAAAGAATCTGTCAACGGAAGCGGAACACTGACGCGAAAGAAAAATGGCGTCTAATTAAGTTGCCATATGAAAAAAGTGAGATTGAATAAATACTCTTGAAAAACGAATGGGAAAGAAAACTTTTGCCACGGGTGTCACTGGTATCGCTTGACTCACAAACAATGTCATTAACTGTAAAATAACGAAAACAAAACTTGTTTACAAAAAGTTTTTGATAGCATCTAACAAGAAAATGAACCATTGTGTTATTATAGCAATGGAAATAATTCATTTCCCAAATACTAAGATTATCTTTTATATCTACTTATCTCTAAGAAATACATAGAAATGTTCCAGAAAACCAAAACTGTTGAAATGTAATAAAAAAAATGTAAAGTGTCGGTGTTTGCGCACAAATCGAAGGAGAATATGGATCAAAATAATTGATACATTTATTCTTTTAAAAAAAGTGGGAAATAAAGGACGTTTTTGTATTGTTACTTACTTTTTTTTGTAAGTTTCGTTCATAAAATTTAGCTTGCAAATACATCAATGGTCTTTTCCTATTTCGTTACATAGTTTTTTTTAATTCGTTTTTTTAGTTTAGTGATACACACGGGTACACATCAAGCTATACATAACCAGTATAAGCTGACTTCTGGGGGTCTACTCCGAAGTGGTATCGGCCGAATGTTCGGCCGTTACCATTTGGTTCGGTCTGTCCCGAGCCTACACTGCTACACTCTTTCGAATATTGACTATGGTACGACCCAACTGAGCCGATCCGAACTTTTTTCGCATTTTTCAATAATATTCGGTTCGGCCATGTGTCGGTCCGTTCCGATCATTCGCACTTTGCACTTCGTAGTAGACCCCCCGATTGTGCGGACGCCAGCACATCAAGTTACTACAATCTGTCAAATTTCTTTAATAGATTTTCAACTTTATCGCTGAATCATTATAGTTCAAGATAAGATAAGATAAGATAAGATAATTTTTTATTTGTTCAAAACATGAGTATACACACATAGCATGCAAGATGTTAAATCCAATTATGATTTCCGTCATGTTTTGCCTGAACGGCGTACAAATATGAGATGTCGAAGTTACACAGCCTCAATTATTTTTATAATCGTTAATTAAATTGCAGATATAGCAATGAAACAATCCAATTTAGAGCATACTAAAAGCTAAATGGTAGAATAAAATACAATCATAAATAATACTCATTTCAAAAAATAAAAAATAATAATTATACAATCATGTCAATATACAAATACATCTAAAGGAATACATACACATGTCAAAGCAACTGTTAATAAAATGAATGTCAAAATGCAAGTCAAATTAATTTGTCGGTTAAGAATTCGTCAGTGCTGTAATAGATTTTCTCTAAGAAAAGGTTTTTTAATCTATTTCTTAATTGTTCAATAGGTAATTCCCTCCAATGTTTTGGCAACTTATTATAGAGAATTGGCGCCATACAGAATACACTTTTACGCATTAGAGCTTTTCTGGATCTCGGAATACATAACTTACTATTGTCGCGTCTATTTCTAACTACTCTATCTGACTCTAAGGGGAATAGGTGTGGATTCGATTTCACAAACATGACGATCTCTAAAATGTACATTGATGGAAGGGTTAATATTTTATATGTTTTAAATAACGGCTTGCAACTCTCTGTAACATGGAGACCAGACATAGCCCTCAGGCACCTCTTCTGTGTTTTAAATATCATATCTTTATTTGTTGAATTTCCCCAAAAAATTAGTCCATATCTCAAGTTAGAGGACACCAAGCCGTGATAAGCAGTTAGCAGTGCATCAACATTTAAGATGGGGGCCAATTTATATAGGGCATATGTGGCATTACTAATTTTTTTGCTTAATTCTTCCGTATGAGCTTTCCAATCTAATTTGCTGTCAATAGTTACACCAAGAAATTTGGTTGTGTTCACCTTATCTATTTTGTTATTACAATAATGGACATTTACATTTGGTATGGATGATCTTTGGGCAAAATGTAGAATATTAGTTTTCTCAAGGTTTATCTTAAGATTATTGTTTTCCAGCCACTTTACCATTGATTCTATGGAATTGTTAATATCAGATTCGTATGTGTCTCTGTTTTTTAAAGCAATTGTAATAGTACTGTCGTCGGCAAAAAGTGTCATCGGGTGGTCGATGCTTTTGGGTAGGTCATTAATGTACAGTATAAAAAACAGCGGGCCAACGACAGTTCCTTGCGGAACGCCAAATTTAACAACACGTTCTTTGGACTTATACACAATTTCCTTTTTATTACTTTTATTTACTGCTGAGATTTCTGTAAATTGAGTTCTATTGCTTAAATAAGATCTAATGAGGTTTGAGACATTACCTCTAATGCCATATGCTTCTAATTTTTCAATAAGTATGTCGTGCCGGACATAGTCGAAAGCCTGTGTCATGTCACAGAAAATCGTACATACAGGTATATTTAAATCTACTTTTTGCATGACATAATGTAAAAAATCGTATATTGCCAAGTTTATTGTTTTACCAGTTCTAAACCCTTTCTGTTCATTAGTGAGTATGTTTTCTCTTTCAAGGTACGTATTCAACTGTTTACATAAATACTTCTCAAATATTTTAGAGATTATGCTAATAAGAGATATTGGCCTATAGAATTGCATTAGCTCTTTATTTTCCTTTTTAAATAACGGCTTTATGACAGATACTTTTAAAGCATCGGGAAAAACACCTGTCTCGATGCACAGGTTAATGATATAGCTTAGATGCGGTGCTATTTCTCCCGCTACTGATTTGACAGTTTCGTGTAGCTTGACCTGCTGGCGTCTGTACGAAAAACCTATACAATGCGAGGTCAGCTCAAACACACACATAATCAGTTACAGTTATGGTAAAATATCAAAAATATAACAAAAATAATAAAAATTAACCACAATAACCGAAAAATGGTTACAGATTGACCAAATTTTTAGGTTTTTTTTAAATGCCCATAATTTTCAAACTGCATGGGATAGATTTTTTTTCTGATTTTTCTCATGATGCTTACAATCAATCCTGTCGCCCCGTTTCGGCTTGACATTGAGTTCTAGGACAGCCTGTATACACATAAAAGATAAAATCATCAAATAAAAGTTAACAACACTTGCATAAATCCGTTACGAAGTAACGTCTTCAACGTGTTAATTAAACCATGTGAGTAACATGTACATTTTTTTACCCGTATTAATGAAGTTTAGTTCAATGTTGATTGGGAAATTTGACAGTTTCGGGTAGCTTGACCTGCTGGCCTCTGTACAACGGTTTTTCTTAAGAGCTTAAGAGCTTATTACACCTATGCTAAATATCGGGCCCGATATTTAGTCGTTCCTAACTTCAGGATAGTTTAATCGCATTAAACAAACTAACTATAATAAGCCCTTTATTACGCTATGCTAAATATCGGCCCCGATATTTAGGATCCGATTTAGGACAAGAAATTCAGTCGCCGGAGCTCCTGATTACACGTTCACTGATTTACGACGCTGAATCAGTCGGTAAGGACGAGACAGGAGTGATGGACGTGTCGAATTAAAAAGAAATGTCTCGAAATGGCCCTAATATAAACGAAAAACCAAAAAATTAGTATTATCGTAGCCCTAGCGGTTGGCTCCATAGAAATTAAAAAGAGGAAAAGAACGAGATGGGTGAAAAATTATTTATCATTGCGTCAAAAGCTAGCAAACATGAACATTATGAGGGCTTTAGGCAATGTATTTTGAATCACCTCCTTTTCTGTAGTCATTTCGTTTTGCGTATTTAATACCTATGCATACAATCAACGAAAACCATGCGCTCGCGTCGGCAGGCGAGCGGCGACTGAGCGTGAGCGTCCTGAATGTGATTACACCCTTCCGATTTAAATTTAGGACGCCGGAAACCATTCTTGTCCTAAATCGGATCCTTCCTTCCTAAATGCGATTAAACTATACTGAATTTAGGAACGACTAAATATCGGTCCCGATATTTAGCATAGTGTAATAAGCTCTTTACATGAAACGAACTAATTATTTCCATATTCTAGCTGGTAGCACAAGGGAACTCTACGCCAACTTTAAAAAAAACAATCACCCGTCACTGTGCCAACCTCACACCAAGTCCCAACCGCCAAGTTGACATTTTTGAAGATTTGACAGTGACAGTGACTCTTGCAGACAGCAGAAGTGATATTGACTATTGACATTGGTTCACGTCCTATTTGCATGCGCAGTCCAGTGCCTTTACGTAGGGAATAGTGGTTTAGACAGTAATATGTGATTGTTATGTAGCAAATAGTAGTTATTTAACATGTTTTCGAGGAAACTAACACGGGTAGTTAAGTATGGACTGTATGGTAGTGTTGCTATCGGCGGTACAGTTACGGCTGCTGTAAAACTTCAGGATGGTGATTACGACTCCTTGGCGATCGTCAGGCTCTCCAGGACAGCATTCACTGCTGTGGAAATAGGAAGAACGTATAAATCCTTGCTGTACAGCAAGGATTGGGACAGAAGCTCGGAAGAATATTTGGAGGTTAAGAGTCAAGCTCACCAAATTGGGGCAGAGAAATTGCTCACGCTATGTAAAGCGAATAAAGGTGTGTACATTAAAGTTGGGCAGCATCTAGGTGCGTTGGACTACTTACTGCCCAATGAATATGTGAAGACAATGAGAATATTGCATAAAGATGCACCACAAAATACAGTGGAAGAGCTGTATAAAGTTATGAGAGAAGACTTGAAAAAGGATGTAAGTTTTATAAGTTAAATTTTTTATTATTCTTTAAAATAATATTACTTTTTCGCATAATGTTTTCTAATTATTGCACAATGTTTTCCACTTTTTAGCCCAAAGATTTATTTGACGAATTTGACCCTGAACCTCTAGGCACTGCATCATTAGCCCAAGTACACAGAGCTAAACTGAAAGATGGCACAGAGGTAGCAGTCAAAGTTCAGCATTACTTTGTAAGAGATAATGTAAATATAGACCTAAAATGGATGGAATTCATAATCAATTCAATGTCAAAAGTATTCCCTGACTTTGAAATGCAATGGCTCATTGATGAAACTAAAAGAAATATAACAAAGGAATTGGATTTCATACAAGAAGGTCACAATGCTGAAAGAGTAGCAGACTTATTTAAGAATTACAAATGGTTGAAGGTGCCAAAGATTTTCTGGGACTACAGTACTGAGAGGGTCCTGGTCATGGAGTATGTAAATGGTGGTCAAGTGAATGATTTAACTTATATTGATGTAAGTATGAACACTGCATGTTTTGCAATAGTTACCTTTGTACATATATTGCACATGAATGAACATAGGAAGTTATAGAGTGCTATGAAATAATTTACTCCTTATATTTGTTTGGCCTACTTTTTGGTACTGTATGAATTGTATGGTACAGCCCAATTCAAACTTTATGGCGGTTCTGAAGTGCACTACTTGCTGCCTAGTACCTCAGCCCTGCTGACAGCTGAATTTGTTACTGAGTAGCGACTTGCATCATGTTCAGAGTCACCATAAAGTTAAAATCAGGCTGTATCATAAAAGTTACACAGTACCAAAATGTAGGTCCAATACAAGGAGTAGTGATTATTTCCTATGCCCTTTTTTATTTATTGAGAATCAGCTCTTAGATGTTACCTTGACCCTAAATTGTTGTTTTCCTAAATAGTTACCGAAAAATAAAAATTATACATGAGAATACTAAATATTACATCATACAGCATCGGGAAGTCAAATGATGAAATTGCATAAATTATGATTGTTTTCTTACAACAATTGTTAACAATTATACTGTAAAATTATGTAAACAATCTTCCCTTGTTAACAAGATAGCTAAGTAAAAAGTTAAGAAATTAATAGTTTGTACTTTCTATTCTAGGCAATATTCATTATTATTGCGTGCATAATAACTTTTAAACCTAATACACTGACGAACAAGTCAAAGATTTCACTACAGACCACATTCCCAAGATGGCTTGAAAAGAAGTTGTAATTAGCTGTCTGGTTAATTATGTCTTTGATTGACTGTACAGTTTGTTTTAACCCGACAAATTTAATGTTGTATGAACCAGCATTTGTTCATAAGAAAACTACACTCGAAACAACAATAAATATATTTGTGAAAACTGTTACCGCTTACAAGTAAATGGCTTCTAGTAGGCGATTGTTGTACAATTTTACTCTATTCCCTTTTAGGAGCACAGAATCAACAGATATGATCTATGTAAAAAGCTTGGTGACCTGTATTCGCACATGATCTTCATCAGTGGCTTCGTGCACAGCGACCCGCATCCAGGCAATATACTTGTTAAGAGGGATCCAAAAGACAAGGATGTTACTGTCTACTTATTGGACCACGGTTTGTATGCTGTAAGTTGTAGCTAAGTGTTTCATACAGGTATTTATGGGCTTGCTAGCTGCACCCCGCGGTTTCACCAGCATGAGTGTCGATCCCGTGGGAATATCGGGATAAAAAATATCCTATGTGTTAATTCAGGGTGTCAGCTACGTCCATACCAAATTTCATCAAAATTGGTCCAGCCGTTTGAGCGTGAAGAAGTAACAAACATACAAACACACACACACTCACAAACTTTCGCCATTATAATATTAGTATGATTTTCTTTCAAGGTTTTTCCTCAACCCAGTCTCCAACTTTCCATTTTGGTATTCATTAATTTTGTATAAAGGTCTGCTATTAAATTCTACCAAGTTATTCTAGGCATACAGACATATATTTAGAATGATAAAACAATAAGGTAGATGTAGTTTTAGGGCCGTATTACATAACATAATAATTACTTAAAACTAGCATTACTTAAAACTCGTTTAAAGTCATTTCATTGGTTGAAACTAGTTTTACGTAATGCTTGAGTCTTGTGTGAAGTTACCTTTTTTGTGTCGTTGGCAAAGTACCAATTGACTTGACGTATATCATGGTGTTACACACCTATGAATAAATATTAATTAGACTTGAACTCAGTGACCAAAAAGATATTGCGAATTACGTGCCTTGCATGTAAAAGTTAAAAACAAGGTTACGGCCAGATATGACTCACAGATAAAATCTTTAAGTCGGCGGCCTTTTGGTAAACGGCCCTTCCGTGCCTTCTGTTCTACCCTTGTACCTATTGCGGAAATACGCGGTAAAATTTTGCACGGGTTTGCACTTCATCATGCGTCGTATCTGGGCGAACGCTCGTGCATGTTGCGTTTTCCAAATTTAAATATGTTTATTTGTAGAACAGAGGCCGTCTTATGAAGTCTTAAAGCCATTGAGCAAAAAGGACAGTGCATCCTGCATAGCTTCATCTCTCTTTCATACAATTTTTTTTTGGCGTGTCAGACTTTTACTGACTAAAACCCACCCGTGCCAGGGGCCACGGCCTCTTTCGAACAACCCGCGACCCTGGCAAGTCTCTCTTTCATACCTCATCTTGGATTCATGATGGTCAAAGCAGTTCTGAATATGGCTACTTAGATCTGTCCCCAGCCTAAGCTATGGCACTACGTTCTTCTGAACTTCCAAAGCCTGAATATATATTTTTTCTTCCAGCAATTGTCAGATAAGTTTAGGTATCACTATTCAAAACTATGGCTATCAATAATTGATCGAAACCGAGATGAGATGAGGATTCATGCCGAAGAATTGGGGATTCGCAAGGAGTTATATGGATTGTTTGCTTGTATGGTCACAGGGAGACCATGGGACTCTATTATGAAAGGCATTGGTCGGACAAAACCAACATCAGATGAGGCAAGTATATCAGAAATACAGAATAATATTTTCTTACGTCTTTGCTTCATTTAAAAATGATCAAGCAAAGTTATCATGCCTATAATGTATGCTATGAATCACTGGTTTAAGACTTTGAAGTGCAAAAAATGCGCATAATGAAAAAAAATACATAATTACTTTGTTATTCAAAATTCATAAGGTCGAAAAAAGAAAGAACAAAAACTTGTTTCTTGCCCTTCAAAGTAGGTACCCGTATACATACAACTTAAATAATTTTCAATAAAATTGTTTTTATTTTTTCCAGAAATCAACATTCCAAAATGAGTTACCAAACATTTTGCACTATGTTACTCAATGTCTAGAGCACGTCGATAGACAAGCGCTACTAGTACTGAAAACGAACGATCTTATCCGTAGCATAGAATACGCGCTCGGCATGCAAGATCGCATGTGCGGGTTCGTTATCATGAGCCAGTGTTGTGTACAGAGTGTGTACAACCGAGAATATCAGGCGAGTTCTTTTTTGTTAAACATAGGTATGACGAAACTGTCAAAAAGTTTGTGTATCTGTGATTTTTTATTTGCGAAGTTTGTTTGCTTTGTTTGCGCTCATTGATGCATATTGAAGGTTGCAGTGTCCAAATCTCCATCGTTCGCAACTATACTTTTTATTTACCACACGATAGTAATCATTCGGTCCCACATTAATAATGTTTTCTTTTACGAGTTTATAATTAATTAATATATTTTGTATGTTTCTTTCAGAATTCAACGAACATTTTCAGAACAACATTTTTAAACCTCAAGTTTGGCTGGTCTTTAGTGTTGTTATATTTTTACAGTTTATATCAAAATCTACATTTTAAACTTTCGTTGAAATAGCAAACATTAGTCTGTTTTGTAAATGGTAAAGGAATTTGTAAGTCTGAACAAAGTCACTGGAAGCTTTGAGAAGTATTTAGCTATTTAGAATGTAAAGCTATTAGGCGCGCGTCGCTAGATGGGCATAATACGACAAGGACCAATAGAATCATTTGCTGGGTATCAATTAGATGAGCTTCAAATACGCAAAGCGTAATGTTGCATACTTTTTACATTTTTTCAAATCTGACTAGCAGTTCCAGAAATTTCTAACAAAAAACAAACTCTTCAGCTTTATTATTTAGGGTCAGTTCACATCGAGACGCGACGCGACGCGACGCTGCGCGCACACTTTAAAAAGAGTGACTCAAAATATACTTTATTTTCTACACGAAAAGGTACATATTGCATTGTGAGAGTTCAGAACACGTTGCGCGGTGCAGTAGGTCGTTTTAAAGTGTGCGCGCAGCGTCGCGTCGCGTCTCGGTGTGAACTGACCCGTCTTTCTCGTCTAGATAACGTCTTATTCGTCTAGATAACTACCTACACAGTGTAAAATTTGGGTTGTGTTTAGTGTAGTAATAAGGGCACGACAAGAATAGTAAGGTATAATATTCGGGGTGTTTCACAGAGGTGACGCTGTTCACATGAATTCTTTGGCGGATTTACACATTTGCAGCTAGTAGGCTATTCAATTTTTGCCGCCTTTACAATAATGTCCCATGTCTTTTGTATACTGCTTCGACAAGCTTAATTCCATCGCCTTTTCTTCAAAATACTTAAAATGTTCTCGTTCAGCTCTTTGAAAAACTTGCAAAAAGATTTGTAAAGATTGGCGACAGTGATTAAATCTACGGTAGAAGTTTGAATTTTAGCATTCACTTTGTTTATTCTTTCCAAAAAGCGTGGTAGCTATATAAATATTAATCATTTTAGTTTCAGTAAGATATTTTTGGCCATAAATTTGCAGCCTCTAAAATCTGCCGCCCTAAATCCCCACCCTACTCAGCCTGTTAGTAAATCCGCCACTTGATGAACTAGTAACTAACATAAAATGGTTACACTAGTCCAAATAATACCTCCGACGGCAGAGTATTATTTTTGTACATAACCAGTGTAAAACTGAGAACTGTAAATAATAATCAGCTAGCGCAATTTTATACCATGTATAATACTGTTACATTGATAAATAATAATTATTTTTGAATTATAGAGATGTATTTATTTAACACGTTGTTTTACTACCTACTAATTTGTACCTCCTCCTAGCGTCGTATTCCACATTACTGAGGGTCGTGATTCCCCCGATGTGATGACCTGTGACTAATTTGTAGGTAGGTACAATCCGTGGAAATAATTTTAGTTCAAATAACGGCAGCTGTAAGCTTATATCAGGCGCTTCAATTTTTGTTCATTTACGTCTTTCTCTTGAAGTGAAAGGTCTGAACACAAAATGGATCAAAAGTGAAAAATGAATTCATTAGTGAACCGATCCAACAATGTTGGATTTTGGCTTTTTCTTGCGTTCCAAATGATTAAAAAATTCAATGAAACGAGAAGACGGACGATAGGGTTAAGTATAAACAGTTTATCCACTCTATGGTGGATACGCGGAAACGCATGTCCGAGAAGCCACCCTAGGTCTGGTTGGATAAACGGAATTTATAGGGTTAGGGTGGATTTTCGGACATGCGTTTCCGCGTGTCCACTATAGGGTGGGTTAACGGAATAACCTGAACGCTCTATTTTATGTAATTTCGGTGTCGTGTGAACGTGGAATGAAACAAAAATAAACATTCACTCGAATGAAGCGTACGATTTCAGTAATTACGCATATTAATGGATATTGGAGGTCAGATAGGCGCAGTTGCTAGATGTAAAGTACTGGTATTAAGCTGCATTCGTTTAGACTGGAAGCCGACCCCAACATAGTTGGGAAAAGGCTAGGCAGATGATGACGATTCAGTAATTATGCTACTTCAACACTAAAATAAAAGAACGAAAACAGAATAATTATGCATTCATTTATTTAAAATTTTGAAACGTATTCACGCCGACGGCAGCTTCTTTTCCAAGACCGACAATTTATTGCTCAATGTAGACAGATCACCTTGTAGTTTTAAAAGTATGTTCGTAAAGTTGTCGCGACTCTTCCTGCTACCTAATTTGAACACAGAGGTACTGGAAATACGACACGATATGTCTGACTTTTTGAATCCTGAAAGCATGGAGTGATGCGCTGGGATTTGGTTATCTGTAATATGGAGTTTATTCACAGCCATTGTTTCATTCGATAGTGTAGATTGAGCTGGAAATTATAACGATATGGCTAGGTTACATTATGAATATCACACCTGACATATCAAAGGATGGGTGGACTGTGTGAAAGATGATAACATGGCTAGAAAGGGGGTGACTACTTAGTTGACGAAGAAGGTATGCTGAGCCGACCCCAAATAAATTGGGATAAGGGCAAGAAAATGACGATAATGACGTCTCCAAGAGCGACATTCACAGACCGCATTTTAACTTTGGTAAGTAAAATAAGCATTTATTTTATACGAATATGACCATTACTTATTATTAACTTTCAGTTCATATTCGTATAATCCGCTTGTTCACCGTCCGTTGTTGCCATTTGTCTAGCATTATTTCTAAGTCCAGACTGCTATGGAGAATTTTTGAATAGAAATCTCTAATTAGCAATCAGTTAAGCATTTAATTGTCAGTCAAACCATGACCATGCATACATATTGGAACACAGACTAACATTACAATGACAATCGTGTCTTTGAATAGAAATGCCCTTTTATGTATGGGTACCTATTGGTTCGTTCGAAAGCGTATATTTTAAAATGGCTGACTGCAGAGTAACACCTTTCCCTTCTATCTAGCAACATTTAGGAGTCAAGGTGTCAGTTAAGGCGCTCCTTCACCGTCAGCAATCGCCTGTAATGTAATCTTTACCTGTGACCAAGCCGTGTTACTGTCCTCTACCTGTTTAGTAATATGTATTAACCTATCCTCTCACTCTGTCCAGAGTGCCAAGGACCAATCTTTATTAAAGGAGTCCAGCTCATCAGAAGACGGAGAGAGGTGGAAAGAGAGTAGGGGCCTTTGCCCAGCAGTGGGACATTAATGACTAATAATAATAAAAAATAAGCTTCCTAATGGTTCAAATTATCTCACTATCTAGCAGTTGAGGGCCTGCGCAATCGACTTGCAAAGTCCTAGCCGTTACAAGGGAATCTTGGATTGTTACATTACAGGCGAATGCTCCTGGCGAAGGAGCGCCATTAGGTTTATCAAAGAGCGAATGTATGATATTTCTATTATTATTGTACATACATATCAGTGATGTACCTATGTATTTGAATAAAATCGATACCTATTACTCAACACTGCTAGCTGTACCTACGGTCAGCGACAAAAGCCGATTGCCGCTACTTTTACACAATACCTACATCATCTAGTTTGACACAAAATGATTCAGTAATCTGCTTTTCAGCAATCTTTATGATGCCATCTAGCCATTTCGGCCACAGCGACTACAATCCATGAGTTCTCACGATAGTTGAGAACTGATATGTTCTGCTCTTTCATGTGCTCTTATGATAGCTATATATGATAGATAGGTATGAAGAGTTCATCATTCTGTAGCCCTTATGCCAATTTATTGGCGGTGGGCGCAACATATATTTTTCTGGCATATCTACTTCTCTATTAGTAGTCACCAAGACTGGATGCGGAAGGCGGAGAACAGGGTGTTGTGATGCAGCCATGTGCGGTAGTGGACAGCGATAGGCTGAGTTGATGATTAGTCACCCCTTTTCCAGCCATCATCTTTCACACAGTCCATCTATCGTTTCTTCGGTCTTCCGCTTCCCCTAATCTCTAGTATAGCATCCATATTCGTACCTACTCAAAACCTTCTTCACGACATTTTCCTCATTCCTCCACATATATACTTACCTAATGACTGAGGAATGAGGAAAATGACCATGGGGTATTATGATGTAGCTAAGAGATACTTATATGTAGAGTAATAAATTTTACTTCTGTTCCGATTTTAATTAAATAATTTTGCTCAACTAGAAAACCGAAATATCAATCGATCTTGTTGCTGTCTATAACTACATACTTATGAAGACATCTCAATAAATTAATGATGATACTTACAGAAACAGTTACAACCACACAATTTGTCGTCTATATTATCTTGTCGGACGTTTTCAAATACCGTTTCGGTGGACGTTACTCGATTTGCATAATCTGACCGATCGTCGCCATTGCCCATGGTCAGCATATTGTTATGTACCGCAGGTGAGGCTGTAAGTACATATAATATTTGGTAATAGGTAGGTACTCATTGTCGATATTCAAGGTGACAATTTACTCAGCAAATAATACGCGGCATACGCAATGTGGTTGGATCATTTAGCACCTCTTTTTTAATTACGGAGTTCTTACTGTAATAGTAAAAGGAATGTAGTTTTTCTAGGTGAAAGTTCATAAATATATGGATATGGCTATGTTGGCTATTCATGCATATAGATTTCCGTATTTTTATAAAAGAAAGTTTTTGTAGGTAGGTACTCTGAAATCGGACCCGCAACTACGATAACCGACAAAAGCCACGTTTCATCTAAACTACGCAACGGATTTTGATGTGGTTTTAGTTATCATTTACATAATTTATTCCGGAAGGTTTATTTGTATAAAACATGAATACATATTAAACTATATACATAATAGAGAAATCACGTAGATGAGCGGACCGCTAGTAAAATGATAAGACTACCAGCCTATTACTGTCCCGCTGCAGGGCAAAGACCTCTTCTCATATAGAGAAGGCATGAGCATTGATCACCACGCTTGCTCAAGACGTGTTGGCGATTTCAGACTTATATTAAATATAATTCCAGGTTCCCTCACGATGTTATCCTTCACCTATGTCAGTGATGTGCAAAATAAACTTAATAAAGAAAGTACAGACGCCAGCAGGTCAAGCTACCCGAAACTGTCAAATTTTCCCAATCAACCTTGAACCTCAACGATGTAGCAATAAAGTTGAAAATCTATTAAAGAAATTTGTCAAATTGTAGTAGCTTGATGTGCTGGCGTCTGTACGTAGATACATATGAATTGAAAAGTCACATCCAGGCAAGTAGTTTGATCAAACCCGCTGTACCGCGCCTTCGGTATGTGCACGGCGAGACGGGGGGCAGTGCAGGCCGCTTATTCGTCAACGGTCACGGCGTCCCGCCCCCCGCCTCACCGCGCATTCCTAACGCGCGGTACAGCAATTTCGGTCAAACTATAGTTACTTGCCTTGCCTTGCGTGAAACACAAAACAAAAAAAACAATCTCCACTCACCTTGTATTCGATTGCCGGGCGGAAATACTTCAAGAATGTACGGATGGTGGGGGTCATTGCCCTTCCGCAATTCGAACAGGGGTACCACAACATCTTGGCTTGACTTGAGCACAATCATTTCTTCGCAAAAATCGGGCAGGTCCAACAAATGCCATACTTTTTGACGTAGCACTGATGTCGAAGCAGTTGGTTTCACTGCTATGTACCGGAGTCTTTCTTCGAGAACTGGAAATATTATGTAAGGTACTACATGCAGGGCACGCCGCGATAGCGGCGATAAGACCCCTCTTTGAGGAGTGGCTAGAGAGGCGCCACGGCGCCCTCACCTACCTCCTGACGCAGGTCCTCACCGGACACGGAAGTTTCGGGAGGTTCCTGCACATCATTAGGCGGGAAGAAACGCCCGGGTGTTACCATTGCCAGGATCGCCCATAGGATACGGTGGAGCACACGGTGGAGGTCTGCCCCGCTTGGGCGGAGCACCGCCGTGTCCTCGTAGAGGCGATCGGCAGCGGCGGCGGCCTCTCGCGCCCGGCCCTGGTGCAAGCCATGGTCCGGAGCGAGAGGGAGTGGGAGGCAGTCGCCTCCTTCAGCGAAGCAGTCATGCTAGCTAAGGAGGTGGCGGGACGGATGAGGGAGAGAGCCTCCCGTCCCAGCCGCCGCGGGAGACGCTCCGGGCGTCGGGAGTCGCGTGACGACTACCGGCCACCGTAGGCACGGGCCTGCGGGCGGAGAGCAATGTGTAGCTCACCGCCCGATCAGGACCAAGCCCGTGCCGGACGGCGCGTAAGTGTTCCACGCGCGCCTCAAAGAGATGTCAGCATAATCCGAGGGGCCCCTTAGGGCCGAAGCCTGCCGGGTCAGCGGGATTGTCCGAAAGGGTTACCGCTACCCCGGAACATAAAGGGCGAAGGAAGGAACATGGGTGGGTTTTAGTCAGTAAGAGTCTGACACTCCCTTCCGCTCCACCCAGAGCGGGAGCGGTCATTTGATGATTTCCCACCAGAAAAAAAATAAAATAAGGTAGGTACTAAATGCATGTGGTGATGTCGTGGTGGCCTCGTGGTTGAGGTCTCGACTCTTATGCAATGTGTCTTTTTCAATTCACGAAGTACCTACTTTTTAAACTTTATCTTGGACATCACTAACATCGTCATCATCAAAAATTATTAAAACAGTATCTACAACAATTGCACCCGTCCTTAGTCACCTGATCAATATGTGCATATTGCATGGTGTTTTTCCAAAGGAATTAAAAATTAGTATCATAAAACCGCTTTTCAAAAAAGGTAATAAAGACAACATGTCTTCCTATAGACCTATAGCACTGATACCTATTTTGTCAAAAATATTTGAAAGAGTAATATACAATCAAATCAATTCATATTTCGAGAGAAATAAATTATTTGTCGATAGCCAAAAGGGCTTCCGGAAAAATAAGTCCATTGACATGGCAATTTATGATTTTTTACAACTCGTTAGCAACAGCGTAGATAAAAGAAAACCGGCTCTGGCTCTATACATGGACATGTCGAAAGCCTTTGACCGTGTAGACCATAGAATATTAATTAAAAAACTTGACGCATACGGGATTAGAGGTAACGTATCAAATTTAATTAAATCATACCTACAAGATAGACAGCAAATAACCGTTATTAATAGAATATGTAAAAAACATGAAACAACATTTAAATCTAGCCCGAGAACAGTGATGTATGGAGTTCCACAAGGTAGCATACTTGGACCTCTCCTATTTATTATATATATAAATGACTTCCCAAAAGCATCGACCTATCCCATGACAATGTTTGCAGATGACAGCACTCTACTTTTCAACAGTGACCAATTAGATACATTAGAATCAGACATTAACTCTAACATAAAATCAGTAATAAATTGGCTAGAGAATAATAATTTGGTAATAAATTTAGACAAGACAGTAATAATGAAATTTCAACAAACAGTAAATAAGAATTTAAATTTAGATATAAAATATAATGATAAAAGGATTGATGAGACGAATGTGACAAAATTTTTGGGGTTGAATATTGAAAGCACTTTAAAATGGAACACCCAGATTGACAAAGTATGTAGTAAAGTAAACCAATTTTCTCACGCGCTGCGTATGCTAAATAAAACGGCCAATCGAAACACTGTACTAACTGCATATCATGGTCTAGTAGCCTCAACATTAAGATATGGTATTATGTTTTGGGGAAACGCCTCGGGTAAAGATGTGGTGTTTAAGTGTCAGAAAAGGTGTATTAGAGCGATCTGTAACCTGCAAACCACTGACAGCTGTAAACAATATTTTAAAAGTATGAAAATTTTAACAGTGCCTTCAATGTACATATTAAATATTTTTCTCCGTAAGCAAGTTGGTGACAAGCAAATTCTAATTCACACAGAAAAATGTCTCCAAGACCTTATTACTAATGTACCTAAGCTAAATATCTGACTACAAAAATGCATTATCTTAAGTTTATACAAACAAAGATGTTCTTCAATAATTTTACAATTATTAGCTAAACACTTAATAACATACACACACGTCTACCTTTTACAAAAAAGCAATACACATCAATCCACTGTCCGCAATAACATTCCAAACACTCCCATAATTACTCACACAAACACGTGCAAGCATTTAAACGCTCCAACCCCACTAGTAAATATATTTTATTTAAAACCCAACGGGACTCTTATATCCCTTAACCCCCTACCGGTTTGCGGAAATTATTTTAAATGTTCAGATTTTTCTACTCTTAATGGCTAATCTAATCAACGTCAATAACGACCTTGACCAAATAACCCAGGGTACATCCTTTGTTTGCAACCCAGAAGAATGTCTAAAGTACATAGACACAGCTGGAAATAGTATAAATCTATTACACATAAACATTCGTAGTGTCGGCAAAAATTTTCCGCACCTTCAAGTACTGTTGAATTTGTTAAATGTGGATATTGATATTATTGTCCTAACAGAGTGCTGGCTCAGTAAAATCAACAATATACCAATATTGGACGGTTTTGCCTCACACCACACGATTACAAACTGTAACCAAAATGATGGAATAATTATCTATACAAAATCAAGCTTGCAAACTACAGCGCGGGAGCCAGACTTTACGGGTGGAAATTGTCTAGTGTGTCACTTAGACAATAAATTATCAGTGGTAGCGATCTATCGCTCGCCATCATTAAATTCAAGGGAAAATTTTGACAATTTCACAACAAGTCTAATTGATGTCTACGACAACATTAAATCTGTATGCCCTAACATCGTTCTTGTAGGTGACCTAAACATTGACATACAACCAAATAATATGAACGAACGAACTTTGGACTATCTCACACTAAATGCATCTCATGGTTTGAGGCCAACACATCTATTCCCCACTCGAGATGAAAACTGTTTGGATCATATATTTTTAAAATCGAATCTTAATACAATTACATTAGTTTTAGAGGCACACATAACAGACCACAAACCACTACTGTTAAATATGAAAAATGCTAATCCTTCTCACAAATTATATTCAAAAACAACCCTAAACCACAAAGCTATTGTGGAGGAATTAGAAAAAGTGGATTTCACAGTAATATATGAGGTCGAAAACATTAATGCAGCAGTAAATAAATTCATTAGTATAATTAAATCAGTAATAACAAATCATTCAAAACAAGTTAAAATCCCTAGGAAAAACAGAATCATTAAACCCTGGATAACCCCTGGTCTATTAAAATGCATAAAAAACAGAGATAGAATGCACATTAAATCAAAAAAATCTCCAGATAATATTATTCTAAAAACTACTTATTCACGTTATCGTAATTTCTGTAATAATTTACTAAGAAAACTTAAAAAATCCTATGAAGCCGCCCAACTAGAAAAAGCTAAAAACAATCCCAAAGCTTTATGGGAAACCATAAAGCAAATAACAAATACTCAAAAAACAAAACATAGCCCAGTGCAGCTACTTACATTACGAGACACCCCAAAATCTGCAATTAATGAGGTGGGCCAATTTTTTTGCCAACATTGGCAAAAACTTGGCTACGAAAATAAATATTGACATTCCATCATTACCAACCGGTGGCCACCGCTCACCTTCACTTACTTCACTTACTGACACCCAAAACTCCCCTGCAAACTCTCTGACCATCCTGGAAGTAGACGAATCAGAAGTGGAGTCCCTAATCCTACAACTACGCTCTGACAGTGCAGTGGGCTGGGACGGCATCCCACCGCTAATTTTGAAAAACTGTCGACATGTACTGGTTCCACCAATTACACTTCTTTTTAATCGTTGCATACAGGAGGGTGTTTTTCCGGAGGCTTTTAAAAAAGCCGTGGTCCATCCAATTCACAAGGGAGGGAATAGAGACTGTGTGAATAACTACAGACCGATATCAGTCCTACCTGCACTCTCTAAAATTCTCGAAAAAATTCTCAATAACTCCTTACGAAAATTTCTCGATAAACACCATCTCATTGCTAATAACCAATACGGATTTCGGACAGGTTTATCTACAGAAGATGCAGTTCTAGATTTCACGCAGCAAGTTGCCTTAAATCTGGATAAAAAATCGAAATGCCTGGGTATATTCCTTGACCTTTCGAAGGCTTTCGACACGGTCTCTGTTCCCAAACTCATCAAGAAGTTGGAAAATATTGGTGTGCGTGGAATGCCTCTACACATCTTTAAGGATTACCTAAAAAGTCGTAGGCAGTGTATTAAAATTGATAATTACTCAAGTGATGAGTTTCTCGTGGCATATGGTGTTCCCCAAGGAGGAATCCTTTCCCGACACTATTTCAGATCTACGTCAATGACCTCTGCAAACTGAGTCTTCCAAACACCAAAATTTATGCTTATGCAGACGACACCGCAATCCTTGTTGATGGCACCACTTGGGACAGTGTAAAAGCAAATGCAGAAATGGCTATGGCTAAAGTAATGCACTGGTTAAACTCGAATCTTCTAACACTGAACCTACATAAAACGACTTATATTCCTTTTGCTCTAAGACGTAACGCTAAACCATCTCCTTCTTTTACTATAACTCCCCATTCCTGCACAAACCCGCCCACCAACTGCAACTGTCCCCCACTTGTAAGATCCGAAACCGTCAAATACTTGGGAGTACAAATAGACGACGGACTGAGATGGGACCAACAAATTAACGCCATCACCTCCAGAACCTTACGTCTAATACATGTATTTAAGTCTCTTAGACAATCCGCAGACCCGAAAACACTTAAGATGGTGTACCATGCTCTATGCCAATCAGTGATTGGTTATTGCATAGTTGCATGGGGCGGTGCTACAAAGACTAGCTTCCTAAGGGTGGAAAGAGCACAGAGAGCTATCCTTAAAGTCATGACCAAAAAACCTCATAGGTTTCCAACGATGGAACTGTACTCTGACTGTAAGGTACTTACGGTTCGTCAGCTTTATGTGCTTAAATCCACCCTTAGAAAGCACGCGGATCTTCCACCTCCTACTCCCAATAAACGCACGTACCTTCCGCCAAGTATCCAACACAAGACTTCATTCGCTAAACGTCAATATTATATACTAAGTACGCATATTTATAAAATAATTAACCAACACCTCAATATTATAAATCTTAATTCATACGAACTAAAATCCAAACTAACAGAATGGCTGCTGCTTAAGGACTACTCTTATACGGAGTCTTTACTTACCTATCTTGTGTAATACACCCACACCCACCACACAGACTCACACCCATACACACATACACACACTCACACGCACACACCTTACTAATCAACACATCAACATACTAACACACACACAATTTTTTTTTTTTTTTTTACTCTTTGTGTTCCATACAGTAGAATGACACAGTCCACTTGTGATAAGTTTTTGTCTAATTACCCAAACCTTAGACCGCAAACTACCTCTTAAAATACAGGTATACCCTAGCTTAAGAGGTAGAGTATTACTCTTGTACAGAACTCACAACATTAAATGTATGTACTTATCAAACTGTAAGTCAAACTCTGTATGCTTTTGGATAAATAAAGATTTATTATTATTATTATTTTAACATATCTCGGGACCATGGAGTCCCGGTCCTTTGGAAGGCGTACGAGGGGCCGAAGCCAACTCCCAGAGGCCCCTTAGGAAATTTTATTGAAATGTGGCACCACCCGACGATCATCCCTGTACGCACTATGCAAGTGCACCCAAGGATAACCCCCGGTTAGTGTAGGACTATTGCAGGATATGGAAAAATACAAATTTGGACTATGGGTTTGGGTGGCTAAAGTGGACTGGTTACCAATAACTATTGAAGAACTATGGCCCCTGCCTGATCAACGTTTTATATATACACGGATAAAATGGCAGGGGGTGACTTGCACACTCAATAATGGGCCCCCGGAAACTGTCGCTAGCACATAGTGACGTAGCAACAAGGGGGCAACATGTCCTGAGGTGCTTATGAGGAGTGGAGAGGTATTCCACGGCTTTCAGAACAATCCCAGAGCCCGGAAGATGGTCAAGATCCCTACGAGCACTTACTGGAATACTTCCTTCCCCCGAGCACGTTTGCTCTTGCGAGTCTCCACTCAAGCCGGCCAGCAAAGGCAAGAATGAGGTGGGAGCTCTGTTCCTCGTCATTGTTCACTCCAGCCGGCCAATAAAGGCAAACCAGAGGTGAGGAACAAGATTTCTCCCAGGAGATAGGGTCCGTGGGGTCGCTACTGCCCAACAGCTCGCCACATGCTGCCCTGCGGTTTTCTGTATCTCTCTTGGTCTGGCTCCTCACCCTAGACCTGTTTCGGCAAAGTAAACTCTTCCGACACAGGCCTAGAGTTCGGAGCGCGCAAGCCCCACCACGACGTCAACGTAGAGATACGGCGGTGGGGTTATTATTATTATTATTATTACATATACCAGACATCTATGTTCGTCAAAAATAATATGTATAAATTTGATCGAGTAGGTAGTCGGCGTCGAGCAGACCGGCTACAAACTGTTGGTTCTAAAACTGCTTTACACAAGAACAGTATTTTCGTAATGGCTCCAAAATTATACAATAAATTGCCAAAGTGTATCAGAAGTGAGGAAAATGTCAGCCATTTTAAAAAGAAGTTGTTCCTATTTCTAGTTGAAAAGACGTATTACTCGATTGAAGACTTTTTAAATGACAAATTATGACTAAATTTAATTTTCTTTGACATTTTTAATAATTAATAATGAAATTCAATTACTTTATTTTATGCGGCTCATGACATTTTTCAAGTGCTTCATTTATTTTATCCTAGAATTTATTAATTATGATAGTAAGATAACCAGCCCACTAATATTATATTTATATTTGTATGCCGATTATTGGCCGAACATACAGATCAGCCAAAATGTACCTATAACTAACACCATTTTGTACTTATGTTCACAAATAAACTTTGATTTGATTTGATTTGATTTGATTTGATCGTTGAAGGAAAACATCGTGATGAAACTTATTAAGTATTATATTATTTTGCGTTCAGACGTTTCACTTCGAGTGAAACATGCCGATTGAAAGTCAAAAGTGCGTTACCTACACGGTTTTCTCAGGATTTTTAAGGCGTCCTAAAGTAATAGAATAATAAATTCGGTTATTCCGTTTATCCACCCTTAGTGTATACGCGGAAACGCATGTCCGAGAATCCACCATAAAGCCTATAAATTCCGTTTATCCAACTAGGGACTAGGGTGCATGATCGGACATGCGTTTCGGCGTATTCACTTCAGGGCCATTTTATTTATATTTACCATTGATGTATTAAATTTATACATTAATGACATTTACTTACATAGTTTGAAGCTAAAAGTCTTAAAATAATAATATGTAAATATCTACTCATTGTAAGTAAGGAAAGTAAAGGAGGGAAATAATCAAAGGTATCATAAAATTCGTTCGCATTGCAGTCAACAGGATAAGTGCCCAAAGGGTGGCAGCATTGCCATACAACGTGGCAAATGCTGTCAACTTTTGGGCACTTTGGCCAAAAAATAGGCCAGCCCTCTGGTCATGTCAAGAGTCGACCAACAGCTTGGCGATGTCTCAAAAAACTACGTGGACACTTAGGGTGGATTTTTAGGGGTGGATAAATGGAATAACCCGAACAATTTACTTGAAATAGTACTTACCGCCGAGGTCATACCGTCGAATAATGACAAATGTAATGACATCCTTCCAAAACAATTTTATCGGTGCTTTTAGGAGCTTGGTTAGTGACATCGTATAATTGTATCACTGTTAATGCCCTTAAAAGCTATAAATATACGTTTACCTCATAGTATACAAAGCATTTTTGCAATTTTGTAGTGATTCTTGTGGTTACCCGATATATTACTTTAGTCTATGCTTGTGGTATTCTTTGATTTCTTTACGTCACAATCATTGTTAGTGACAGCAGATTTTGTTTCCGAATATTTTTTCCGTTTTTTTGCGGGGTCTATGATAAAAATGTACCTATGACTAAAGTACGAAAAAGTATGAATTGATTCTTGGAAACATATAACATAACATTTATTTATTATTCCCAACACTACTATCATTACAGGTTGCCCCAAATCGGTAGCGTGGTATTAAACAATATTTTTTCCATTAAGTACATAGGTACAGCTTATCAAATGTAAAGTAATTTTTGTGAAATCATTCAGAGAACAGGTAAATAAATCCACCCTTTCCGCGATTTCGTTGAGTGTATGCAAGGCGCGCGTCAAAGGTGCTTTAGCCAGCAGGTTGGTCCGGCTGCGAGGCACCGCCAGTAACCGCGGTCTCCGTCGCCGCGACACGTACCTAATTATCCGGCACGTTTAGACACACATCCTTTAGTACACCCGGGTTAGAGATCTTTCCAAGCAATAACTTAAAAATATATGTAATAAGTGCCAAATCCCTTCTGGTTTTCAGCTTGTTGTACCCAACCATACCTAACATAAATAGGGTTGGGTATATCAATGGATAGAAAGGATAGACTCCATAAAGTTGCATGTACAGGTACCGTGTGAATTTATTCTGTATGCGCTCCAGCATTAGGACATATTTCGTTTCACGTGGAGCCCATACAGCCGCATTGAACTCTAATAGCGATCTTACAAGTGCGTTATGTATAACGCACTTGTAAGATCGCTATTAGAGTTCAATAGCTATAGCTATAGCCGCCTTGTAAGGCGGCTATAGCTTTTATATTCCTAAAGCCTACTGCCCTACGAAGTATGAAACCTAAGCTTCTATAAGATTTCTTGCAAATCTTTCTTTTCATTCTTTGCAATTCTTGCGATCAGTCTATTTTGCATTATGTCAATCGCTAATCTCTTACTGCATAACTTTATGGGGTGGTGCGACAAAAACATCAATGCTCCGGATCGAACGTGCACAAAGAGCCGTCCTAAAGGTTACAAATTTCCTGCCTTTCTTATTTCCCACCAGAGAACTTTATGAGCGAACCAGACTGTTGCCAGCTGTACGTCAACTTTTCATTCTAAATACGATCTTGCGCAAACACTCTCTTCTTACCTATAATTCTACTCTATTTGAAGGTAAGAGACGTAAACACGCAGTTTGTCCCACAACTCGGTTCCATACTGCTTTCTCTCGTCGACATTTCGGGTTTCTTGGAAACTATTTGTATAACAAAATTAACGGAATTTTGTCTATATACGCCTTACCCAAACAGCGTTGCAAAAAAAACACTCTCAGCCTGGTTACAAAAATTGGACTATGATGCCATGGAGCAGCTACTCATAGTTTCTTCGTAATATTTAATTATTTCGGATACTTTACTGTAACTAACACCCTACACACCCACATTCACTCCATCATTCAACATCTCCGCACACTTCACCGGCACACTACACACACATTACACTTTACCTTTTTTTTTTAATGTTTTATTGTTCTATATTTTTTTACCTTTGGAATTTTTTTTTTTGAATTCAATAAGTAGGTAGGTACTTACATGTTTTCTATATTTATTTTTTTTCTTTTCCCTCATAATTTGTCTACAGTTATATAATTGACCGTTGTAATATGATTTTAATGTTAATTAGGTTTAGTTCGGGGTGAGAGCCTGGTGATCCGTCACACAGGGTATCCTAGTATAGACGCCAGTCTCTCACAAAGGATCATATTTTATGCATTTTTGTCAAAACGTGATATTTCTTGTCCCTTTTTATAGCTATGTGAACCTTTGTGAGGAGAGAAAAATAAAGATTATTAAAGATAAAGATTTCTTGCAAACCGATGTAATGTGTTCACGAAATCTCAGTTCAGTATCCAGACGCACCCCTAAATCGCATACATCATCCTTACCTACGATCCATTACCGAGTCATTCAGTTCAGTTCATTCATACCCATGACGTATTGGATTTCTCATGCTACCAAAAGTTATAACTGAACATTTTTGTGCATTGAACAATAGTTTTTTCACTTCAGTAGCTCAAACATGTAGGTTTTGCTGCGTGAAATCAAAGAGCAAAATGCGATTTTACTCACTGAGTGAGACAAAGTAACTTTTAATTATTTTTTTTCAGAAAGCCGCGAATATATTATTCAGCCTTGGGTTAATCATACAATTCGAAACATTCACACTCTATCTCTTTCCCGCCATTAAGACCAGCCCTTTCGAAGTTCGGATTTTGAATTCGACCTCAAAGACAAACACGTTCGGAATTTCGTACTAACTAAAGAAATTTTGCAAAAAGAAAATTATTTCTTGTAATGTAATTTATTGAATTTTTAACTTATTGTTGTATTTAAACGAAAATAAGTATTTACTGCAAATAAAACTGATATTTAACTTGTAAAAATTTATTTCTAGTTTCAATAAAATAGTTAGGTACCAACGTAATATATTTTGAATACAATAATATATCATGGGTGCTATTTCCGAACACGCCTTAATTTAAATAAAAGAGCGGGAATAAAATTTCATGACTGGCGTACAGAGTTGAATAAGTATTTTAATAGGTACTGGAAGAGTTAAAACGACAAGTTATTAATGCAGAATTAAGTTTCCTACCTGATAAGTCTCGCGAGAAATATCTGAAAGCATACCATGTCTTCAATGAATGGAGACTTACAAAGGGCGCAAGCAGTTTTTCGGAGACAGTGTTGCCATCTTATTTTTTAGATTTATCACAGACGAGGCGATCATCTACAATGTGGAGTATTTACTCAATGTCGAAAGCTACTTTAAAAACAAAACATAACGTGCATATTGAAACATACGCAAAACTCGTATCTTTTCTAAAAAGAATGTCAGTTGGGCATAAGGCTATAAAGTCCAAAATTTTCACGGCCCTTAGCATAGAAAAATTTCTTAATGAAGCTCCGGACTGCAATTTTCTTGCCGCTAAAGTAAGTGGTACCTATGAATCTATGTTGTTAGTTATTAAAATTTGTGTTTAAGAGTGTTATGTATAAAGGTAGGTACTTACTGCCTACTACTAATTTTTGGAGGCGCAATGAATCCTAGTCTGGCTTAGCAATACTGTTAAAATTTTTATTACGATATGTAAAAGATGCTGTAAATGGTAAATTATGCATATTAATTATGTAATATTTTCATTTCAGGTTGTACTGATCATAGGAATTAGTGGAGCGTGTCGCAATAACGAGCTATTACAGCTAACAATTAATAATATCGAAAAGCATTCAGATAAATTACTGTTAGTAAAATTGAAAAATACGAAGACGAACCTTGACAGGCCTTTTGTCGTACGCGAAGAATATGTAACTATTGTAGAAAAATACCAAAATTTAAGTCCAGCCAATATATAAACCGACCGATTTTTCATACAATACCATATTAATAAATACTCAAGACAGCCTATGGGAGTAAATAAAATAGGTGCTATACTGCGAGAAATTGCCACTTTCTTAAAACTGGAAGAGCCTCAGCTATACACGGGTCACTGCTTTCGGAGAACTTCGGCAACGCTCTTGGCTGATTCCGGAGCCGATCTCACCACTTTAAAACGTCACGGCGGGTGGAAGTCCAATACGGTTGCTGAAGGCTATAATGAAGACTCGAATAGAAAATAAGTCGAAAATCTGTAAGCGTATAGTGGAAACAATAAGTCTGAATTCGACCTCGGAACCTTGGTCTCACCCACGCCCATCCACTTCCAACGACGCACAGTGTACTTAGACAGAAAGCCGATCAGAGTCACCAACGTTCACCGTTGTTCCTTCTCAATCCGCCACCGAAACAGAAACTTTAACCCCAGATAATCAAACTCAACTCAATGTAACTATAACGTTGCCAAATAAATCTGTTACTTTTAATTTGCAGAATTGCAGTAATTTTACTTTTAACTTTTAAAATGTTCCATTTTATAGAATTGGTATAGATCTACCTACAATGTTAATTATTTTGATTCACAATAAATAGTTATTTCAATCTATTCCTGTTTATTATTTTATCTCCTAAAGTGTTCTGGCTGCTGAAGTGAAAAGTTATGTGTGTTACACGACAGCAAAGTTTTTTTGCATCATTCAACTTTAGAATCACTCGCTACGTTCGTGATTCAATCGTTGAATCCTTCGCTTGCTCAGGATTCAAAATCGGCACTCGCAGCAAAAAACTACTTTGCTCTCTTGTTGCACAAATAACTATTATTTTTAAACATGTCTGTTTAGAAGTAAGTTAAAGGAGAGGAACGACTACCCGGTATCTTATAGTACGCACGGCAACACATCAAGCTATACAAAACCAGTATAAGCTGCCTTCTGATTGTACGAAAAACCTATACAATACGAGGTCAGCTAAAACTGGAAATGCATAGCTTGATGTGTAGCCGTGTGTACCTACTCTTTGGGAACGACTAACAACTTTTGCCAAGTTACGTGCCGACGACTGTACCATTCTGTCTATGTCTTTTTGTAATCTATGACAGTCAGCCTCTGTTTGAATAGCCATTAATAATTTCAGATCGTCTGCGAATAACAAATAGGTGGCATCCCTGACAAAATCAGGCAGGTCATTTATCATAATAATAAATTGTAATGGACCCAAATTACTTCCTTGACTAACTCCCGATCTAGTACAATAGGGCTCAGATGTAAATCCCGCATAATCAACATTATCTCTCAAGTAGTCAGCAAAGAACCGAAGTAGTTTAGGAGTATATGCAACCGCCGCCAGCTTCGATAATAAGATGTCGCTAACTACTAAATCGAAAGCTTTCTTAAAATCAAAGTAGGCAGCATCTACTTGTACTCCCGCATCCACCTGCGGGGTCACCTCCGAAATGAAGTTTAACAAATTGCTAGTCGTGCTGCGCTCTGGCTGAAATCCATGCTGAGCGTCAGATAACAAGTGGGACACTTGATCGAATACGCTCTTATGTATTATTGACTCAAAAACCTTGGCTGGTGATGACAGGACTGCCACCGGTCTATAACCACTATTACGTCCGATCCCCCGCTACCCTTCGGTACAGGTATCATACATAACATGATGCCTAGTCCCCGTAAGGTTATACTTCGCCAGTTATTATAGTAGTTAGCATAGTTGCTATGGCTTATTTTAATTTTAAGTAACATTTTAATTGTTTTTTTTTTATCTTTTCATTATGGACGCTTTTAACGTTCTGCATCGTTCTCGCATAATTTTTAACGTGAATGATGTAACCATATTATTTTTTCTTGCCCGTTCTTCTCCATACGTACCTACTACGCTTTGGAATGGGCAACTAGCTTCATCTTTTTGACTGACCGACCCTTGACAATTCAAAAGTACCTGTACCGGTTTAGTTGAAATAGTTTGTTTGTTTTTTAAGTCCCATGTAATAGGGGATGAGCCTATTGCCACCAACCGGTCACAGATCCAGACTCCGGGCTGCCGCTGAGAAATTCCTGCTGGAAAAACCAAATAAGACTTTGCCTGACCTGAGAATCGAATCCAGGACCTCATGCTCAGCAATAGTGCTTGCGACCACTAGACCAAGGTTTGGAAACATTTATTATAAAACCGCTTTGGGTCTCAGGCCCCGTGTTCATCCAAGTATCTAGTTATCAACCCGTCAGGCTTCGAAGCAAGTGTAAACAGGCATCTTCTAGGCACACTCGTTCCACCGTGGACGTCATCCATCGCTTTCCATTAGGCGAGATCGAGGTCAAGAGCAGCGGGGTAGTTGCGTAACACACTAACAGTAGGAATGGCTTTCATTTTGGCAGTTCAACAACATTGATTGTGTTATTACGTTGTTGAGCAGACAAATTTTTCGAACACATGAAAAAATGGATTAGCGATCCTTCAATATGATTCAGATTATGATTGATAGTGTACATCTTGCAAGGCAGCACATCATATTATAAAGTGCTCTGTGCAGCACATAGTGACACAACATATACAATTGTTATTAATTTGGTTTAGCTGTTGGTTCTCCTACCTACTTATAAATAAATAAATTTGAATTTGTGTTACGCAATTATGGTGCCACTTAAGTGGCAGTGGGCAGGGCACATAGCTCGCAGAACAGTTGTCCGATGGGGCCTAAAGGTTCTGGAGTGGCGACCGCGTACCGGAAGACGTAGCGTTGGAAGGCCTCCCACAAGGTGGACCGACGACCTTGTGAAGGCGAAAGGAACCCGTTGGATGCGAGAAGCACAGAACCGGTCGAAGTGGAGCTGCTTGGGAGAGGCCTATGTCCAGCAGTGGCTGTCTTTCGGTTGAAATGATGATAATGAATTAGGGTTCTGGCCTATTTGGCAATAAAAAAGCACCGTTCATTACCGTCGATTTGCGAATAAATTCACGACTGTACAGTCGACAGTACGTCGGGCGGTGGTAACACTTTGGTTTGAGGTACAGTTTCAATAGAATAAGCTTAAACTGGTTTTGTTTCCACTGGCGTACGGCTTCTACTGTTGCATCAAATATAGAAGTTTCGATCTTGAAAAAAAAACTTGAATAAAAGTAAACAATAAATTATAACACAACAGCTCTATTTCAAACCGTAATAAAAACTTTTAGTACATAAATCAATCAACTCGTCCTGACTGTCACCAATAAATTGGAAGTATTTCTTAGATAACCCTTTCTTTCTTTTTTTTGTACAGAAATTAACTTAATTTCGCAGCCTGTATAGCATACATTAGGTGTTGGTATTGCGAGAAGGCCCATTTGAGAGTCATCGGGTTGTAAGTCACGCCGTAGGTCAGTTCTACAAGGCAATTATCTGTAAGAAATAAATGAAGATGAACATCTAACAAAAAAAAAAAACTAAGTCATGCAAAAGTATAACATATGATTATAATCGTTTGTTCTCTTTTGGGGATTGGCACATGAAAAGAGAAGCCTATCCTCTCTTTTCATGTGCCAGCCTCATCCTCACTCCGAAGTGGTATCGGCCGAATGTTCGGCCGTTACTATTTGGTTCGGTCTGTCCCGAGCCTACACTGCTACACTCTTTCGAATATTGACTATGGTCCCGACCCAACTGAGCCGATCCGAACTTTTTTCTCATTTTTCAATAATATTCGGTTCGGCCATGTGTCGGTCCGATCCGATCATTCGCACTTTGCACTTCGTAGTAGACCCCCAGGTTTACCCGCGATTGTAGCAATATCGTCCGCCCATCTCGACGCCGGACGACCGACACTTCGTCTTCCAGTCCAGCCACTAACTTAACTGCCCACTCCCCCTCAAATGGACTTCGAGTCCCCCGCAGAGGGAACGACATTGGAACAAGAGCAGGAAATAGCCTTATTTTTTATAAATTAATTGTTATGATTGCAAATACTTACTTTTTTCTAATAAAAATGTTAGTTCATTAGGCGTAATAAATTTCTCGAACTGATGGGCCCCTTTGGGTACGTCTTTTAGTACATTTTCAGCGAGGAATATGACTGCAAACTTAGACAGGCTTGTCCTGTTAGGAGTCGTGATGAATAATTTGCCTCTTGGTTTGACAGCTTTTATGCAAGATTTGACAAATAACTCCTGGTTCTGTACATGCTCTATGACTTCTGAAGCCACTACTCCATCATAGCGGTTTGAAGCGTTTTTTACATGCTCCTAAAAGAAAAAAAAACATAAGTTCCGAGCTATAGAAATTAACTAAAGAGAACGGGGGACCATCACACCCATAGCTATTGTTTCTGTGTCAATACAAAATTAAAAATACATATTTTATTTCATTTAAACGCATTTAAATGGTACATACAAGCTGTTGTTTTGCATCCTCGTCAAATTTCAGGAGGCTGTTATGAAATACATAAATAATCAAATAAAATTACGATCCCTGGTAAATAATAAATACATACTTGTTTTTTTAGTTATTTAAGGTTGACAGTATTTCAGAATACACCACTTTCAAAGAACAGAAACGCGTTATGGTATCGCATAAGCGGCCGCGTTTTTATGTGTGTGTAAAAGAGCAGTTACAGTGCGGTCTCGCGTTTTAAAATGCGTGTCCCACACATGCCGATTTCCGAAAATTAGAAAAAAAAAAATACCTACTTATTTTATTATTGATTCGTGTCGAGAATCAGTAGCATAGTTACCTCCTTGAATTTGACGAGGATGCAAAACGACACCTTGTGTAGGGTCAAATTAAATTAGTTACCGAAATTCTAGACATCATGGGTCGATATCTAAACATAAGGTGTGAGTTCCATGAAATAACTTTTTTTTGTTTTATTTTTTTTAGATATTGATACCTATCACGTCTGCGGAGTTTCGCTAGCTAATTTAGTTTTACCCTGTTTGTAAAAACTTACTTCTATAGTACAATGGATGTATTCAGGTTTGTTCATTTCTATTTTAGGGTTTAGATTTTTATGTCTATCGGCCATTTGGATGAGGTCTCCGGAAGCATCGATGCCCGTCACGCATGCTCCAAGTCTTGCTAATCCCTGAAAATGATATATTTTATAATACAGCAGTGCAGTGGTGGTCCAGTGGTAACCCCCAGCCCCGACTTACGAATGGTAGGTCCTGGGTAAGGTAATTTTCTTTAGGTAATTTATTCTATCACCATTGCTCTCAAAACGGTGAAGGAAAACATCGTGAGGAAACCGGCATGTCTTAGAACCAAAACATTCGAAGACATGCGACATCCACCCACCGGCACTGGGCCCGCGTGGTGGATTACGGCCCACTCCCTCTCAAAGAGAGGAGGCATGTGTCCCAGCAGTGGGAACATTATAGGTTAATTATAATATAATATATACTAACGGTAACGATATCGCCGTGGAAATGGCGAGGTTATGGGCCAACAAAATTTGAATAACTCGTGCCAGTGACACGAAGAAATAGAACTTAATAACTTTATTTTATATTATTCTGGCAAGCAACTCCACTAATATATTACTTTATTCATTACCAAAAAACAGTACCAATAATATTATGGTGAATTATTTATAATAATTATATCTAAACGCACAAAGCTTAAGAGTTTGTTTGTTTAAAAGAGCTAATCTCTGGAACTACCAGTCGCATTTCAAAATATTTTTTACATTTGATAGCCCAATTCTTGAGGAAGGTTATAGGCTATTTAACATCACGCTAGCACCCTTAGGAGCTGAGCAAAAAGAAAAAAAGAAAGTAAGTCAGAAAGAACGCTAAGCGAAAAAAATAGTAATAGCTCAGGCAAGCGATGCGATACGACGGAGTGGATCGGGGGAACAAGAAATTTCACGCAGACGAAGTCGCGGGCAGAAGGTAGTTACATTATATATTTGAAAATAAATTTTTGATTTCAATCTCTGGATATACAGGGCATTAAATAAACTGGCGAAACTCTAATCTAACGACAATAAAACAAAACTAAAAGATTTTCTCCGTCCTTAGGGCCGGCGCCCACTGGCGGCATGGCACGGCAAGAGGTTTTTATGCGACTAATAAAAAAAATTACTTAAAAGTATGACAATAAATTGAAATTTCATCGGCAGCAATGATGATGTGGTAACCTTAGGCATGCCGCGACGTCCTTTGGCATCATCATTGAAATTTGAATTTTATTGTCCTACACTTAAGTTATATTTCTATTCGTCGTTTAAAAATCCCTTGCGGTGCCGTGCCGCCAGTTTGCGCCGGCCCTTAATCAGATGTAGTTCTTTACTTAAATTATGGTGTTTAGAATATGTTTTTTTTTGTTTTAGCATCACGTCTTTGAAGTTTCGTCAGCTAATCGAATGTGACCCTGTCTAAAGATACCTACATGTTGAGTCTATTCTCAAAAATAACAATTATTGTACCTATAATAACTCTTTTTAAAATCATTGTTATTTTCAAGTTCACAAACACCTGATTGCATAACTTAATTATTATAAGCTATTGTTCATTGTTATCTTTTGTAATTATAAGATTATAATAAATACTATCTTAAGCATTATAATAATAATAATAATGGGTCCCGCGGTACTAAGGAGCTACTTCTCATTGATATGGCCATTAGCCAACAGGTTCGTCGTTCCCGAAAGGATCTGTCGACATGTTGGATAGATTATAAGGCCTATGACTCGGTACATGGCTCATGAGGGTGCTGGAGTTGTATAAAATAGATACAACTCTGCGCACCTTCCTGATGACGTGTATGGGGCAATGGAGGACGGTCCTTCGCTATCCAGGATGTCGAAATATCCAGAGGAATAGGGCCATATTCCAGGGCGACAGTTTGAGTCCGCTTTGGTTCTGCTTAGCCTTGAATCCTCTAAGCACGCTGCTTGAAGATTCAGGTCTAGGCTATCGGTTGAGGAGAGGTGGTCAGGTTATATCTCACCTCCTCTACATGGATGACCTAAAACTCTTTGCCCCCAACAATTTCCAACTGATGGAGCTACTGAATATTACTGAAACCTTCAGTAGCGCCATCAGGATGGAATTTGGTGTGAACAAATGTGCGGTCATGCATGTAAAGCGAGTGGAGATTGTGGAATCCGTGGGAACTCAACTCTCGGATTCCACAAACCTTAGAGCCCTCTCCGCATCCGAAACCTATAAGTATTTGGGTATGTCGGAAGCGTTAGGCATCAATGTTACTGACATGAAGCAATCGTTGAAGGAGCGCTTCTTTGGCCGCCTGAAAAAAGTACTTAATAGTCTTCTATCAGGCGGAAACAAGGTGCGTGCCTTCAACAGTTGGGTCATGCCGGTTTTGATGTACTCTTTCGGCATACTCAAATGGACTCAAACCGAACTAGACGCCCTGGATAGGAGGGTCCGGACGCTGTTGACCGCAAATCGATTGCATCACCCACGGTCATCGGTAATGAGGCTGTATATCCCGCGAAAGTGTGGAGGTCGAGGCTTTTTAAACGCTAAGACCCTCCACAATCACGAGATATGCAGTCTCAGGGAATATTTCCTAGAAACCGACGTGGGGATGCATCGAGATGTAGTCGCGGTGGACAAGGGCCTCACCCCGCTCTCCTTGGCTAAAGAGAACTGGCGCAAGCCAGTAGTGCTTGACACCAATGATCGCATGGAAGTATGGCAAAGTAAGGAGCTTCACGGACGCTTTTACCGGGCCCTACATGGACCCGATGTAGATTTACTAGCGTCCGTAGCCTGGCTGCGGTTCGGTGACCTCTTTGGAGAAACCGAAGGTTTTGTCTGTGCAATTATGGACGAAGTTATGATGACGAACAATTACCGGAGATTTATTGTGAAAGACGGCACGGTTGACATCTGTCGGGCATGCCACCGGCCGGGGGAATCAATCAGGCATATTATCTCCGGGTGTTCTCGTCTAGCTAACGGAGAGTACTTGCATAGACACAACCTTGTAGCTAGGATAATACATCAGCAACTTGCTCTGAAATACAACCTTGTGGAATCGGAGGTGCCGTACTACAGGTATGTGCCCGACCCAGTTCTCGAAAATGGAAATATCACATTGTACTGGGATCGATCCATCATCACTGACAGGACTATTGTTGCCAATAAGCCTGATATAGTGGTGGTGGATCGATCAGAGCGGCGCGCAATGATTGTTGACATAACCGTCCCGCATGATGAGAGCCTCGTGAAAGCCGAGAAAGATAAACAAATCAAGTATCTTGACTTGGCTCGCGAGGTTGTCGACATGTGGCATGTGGACTCAGCAATCATTGTGCCGATAGTCGTGACAGCCAATGGCTTAATAGCCAAGAGCCTCGACCAACACCTGAGGAGGCTCTCGTTGGGCAGCTGGATCAAGGGCTTGATTCAGAAAGCGGTAATTCTGGACACGGCTCGCATTGTCAGGAGGTTCCTCTCTCTGGAGCCCTGACCGCCGGTAGCTTGGACCCTGTTCCCGATACCGGTGGGCTACTATTTTTTATATTTTTAAATGTTTTTTTATATTTTTTGTTTATAAAAATATTTAAAAATGTATTTTTAGGTATTTAAATGAAATAAAGGACATAATAATAATAATTTTAATTCAAGTAACAAGACTCATAGTGTTAGTAACAATATACTTACAAACTATGTTAGTTATATACTATTTTAAATTTCAATATCTAAATATATACAATTGTGTAGTTTTTTCTTATCATTGTTTAGAGAGATAGTTTTACTATCACACATAAACCTCCGGCTACACCTCATAAACTTCCATGTGGACAATACTATATACATGCGAAGTGTAACCGTGAATTCAGTACACGATTCTAGCTTAGAAATTTTTCCTTGGTTATCATAAATAAAAATTAGCTATTTCACAGATAAATGCAATAACTACCTACACGGTCAAAATGTATGGAACAGCAAATTTTTTTTTAGTAACCAACTAAAAATTCAATTGCATGGGGATTGAAGGGACATCGACCGCATCCCGTATATTGTTGCGGGGTTGCAGTGAGTGAAAGAACCTCTTACAAGTGACAGTTACACAGTATGGCAGGTAAAAGAAGGGACATACTTTAAGACAGTGTATTACTCATGAAAACTAATAACTTTTACTATGAAGTCAACTCAGAAATATGAAAAACCAGCTGCACCCGGCGGTTTCACCCGCATAAGTCTCGATCCCGTGGGATAATATGTATCCTATGTCCTAATCCAGGTCGTGGTCTACCTATGATGCCAAATTTCATCCCAATCCATTCAGCTGTTATAGTGTGAAAGCGTAACAAACAAACTCTCCTTTGGTGAACAGTCACCAAAATACCTAATCTTTTTTTTATTTTTATTTATTTATTTATTTATCACATGTTTCCTTTGACATTACAGATATTTAATCTAATGCGACAAAGTAACTTAAAATATACTTAACTATATAATACCTTACATGCTACACAGTATGTGGCCCTTGTGAAGTCACCCAGTGTACAGGTGAATATGTCTATGGCATCTGCCACCGTGTTGACAGTGCGCTATCTCATCAGCTCATGTACAGACATGGGCTGGTGAGATAGATTAGATTTTGATTTTATATTCTATCTGCGGAAGAATATATTGATATTATTTCTCACCTCCGCTAGTATACCTCCACCGCAGCCAACATCCAAAATCTTTTTACCCTGGAGTGGGTTCAAGTTTTTTTGGGCAGTAGATATGAGTCCGTCTCTGATAAAAGGGACCCTGTAAGTATAAAAATAAGAGTTTAAATTGATTAAAGCAGGTAGCCACTAGCCAAGTCTGAAGTCTTTTAAAGACGATCTATGTTCTCTGCTAGGTAAGTTGGGCTATTCTGTTGAGTTTGGTAAAATTTATCTGTAAAAGTAAGTGTTTGTTGGGTATACCCAACAGACACTTACTTATGCCTTAAGAAAACAGGGTGCTAGCTACACCAACACAAAAACCGAAACCATGAATTCAGCACATGATTCTAGACCAAAAAAATCTGCTGTGTCATAGAAAAGTGTACCTACATGGTTGAAATGTATAGAACAGCAATTTTATTTTAATAACTGCTGAAAAATTTCAACATGGGTGTACAGAATCATGGAGGTTCTGAATCCATGGCAACAGGTTGCATGTCGATGTCCTTGCCACTCTGCATACTGCTAGGCTTTATGCTTGTATTTTGATTAGTTTAATAAAAGTGCTACTGGTACTGCATACATGCAGTGTGCTTGTTAGAGGGTAAAATTTAGTATCCAGTAGCAGGCTTAGGGGGTTGGAAGGGGTGGGGAAGGGGGGGTTACCCCTTCCCCCCTGGCACCACTCCCATGAAAAGGCAATGCACAACTCCTGAGAAAAACCAATTAATGTAACCTAACCTCAAAACTTTTTACAGTCGCTTAAAAACCGTAGTCCGGTAAAAATTTTGCATAAGGAGAGTGGGGGGAGGTGCCCCCTATGCCCTGGCACCACTTTCATGTAAAGACGACGCACCGTTCTTGAGACAAAACAATTATTGTAACCTAACCTCAAAACACTCAACGTATCACAGTCGAGGAAGGACCGGTCGACGGAGCCCCGCTTTGCGGGGCTCCTACTTCTGGGTGGTTTATAAAACTACTGATTAACGTCTTACCTTATTAGATTCATTCTGTGTAGCAGAGCCCATTTCCCATCAGGATCCCACCAGTCATTCATTTGTTTTGAAAAGAATTCCACTTCGGCGACTTCGATCGTTGAGGTAGGCGGTTTAGTAGTTTCGCGACTCTGAGTAGGAACTTCTTTGCTTTGCATGTATCTTGAGGACATCAAGAAACCCCATTGAGGTAATTTTGATGTAGTATTTCTGTAAGTTTTTAATGAACATCAATCAATACAAATATTAATATGACCAATTCAATATAACTGCATCCACGGTTAGTATACATACATAGTCTTATATGAAACACATCTGCTTAATTTCCTAGACCACATTTTCGTAGTTATAAACAAGAAATGATTTATAAATAAACACCGGTTTTGATTTTAGTTTTACTTTGACATTAATGACATAACCTGTCTTTTTTCGTCATAGAGGTGTCAACATTGATTTTCGTTTTCGTTTCTAACAAGAAACGAAATTCAAAGTTGACTCGACTATCAATCGGTTATTTTTAAATATTCTAAAAGCTATGGCTATGCAATGTATTTTTGTTGTAGTGTACTGTAATAGCGGAGCCTAAACTATTTTTCGTAGTGTGATTCTGCTAAGCAATTTTATTCATATACATTTACACATTACATTACATTACATTTTATAGAATTACACATTACATTACATTTTATAGAATGGCAAGGACATCGACGTGAAACCTGTTACCATGGATTCAGTACACGATTCTGAACCTAAATGAAAAAAATACTGTTTTGTGTTGTACAAAACACCATTTTTTTTAAAATAACCGACGAAAAATTTCACTTAGGGACGTTGTAATTTTCTATGAAACAGGCCATTTTTTATTTGTTATCTGACTCAATATTTCTAAGCTAAAAAAGGGTCTAGAAATATGATTGTGCTGAATTCATAATTACAGTTTGCGCATCGATATCCGTGCCAGCCTGTGTAAGATTAAAATTAACGAGCTCAGAACGTCGACGTGTCTATCTCTTTATAAACGGCAATAGCATTGAATTTTCATTCATTGATTCAGGATCTTATAATAATTATACTATAGTTTATCAGATAATTATGTAGGGTATAAACACCCTCTAATGATTTGACTGTGCCTCACCAACTGTTTTTTTAACACGCTTTTATCTACTTTTTTGTACTGTATTATTTGGAATTTGGAAAACTATGAATGTATGCACATGCATGGAAATTGAGTTTTTGTTTTTTGTTAGCCTATATTGTATCCCACTGCTGGGCAAAGGTGTCTTCTATCCAAACCTCCTGTCTTGTGCCATCTCTGGCAATGTTGGCCCTGCAAACGTTAACAGATTGTGACACCACCTTCGCCATGGTCTACCTCGATGTCCTCCCTCAGGCGTCCAGTGAGTGAAGAAAATTACTCATCTCTCTGGGTGCATTCGTGAGACGTGTCTCCAACAGCCGGGAACTTGAACTGGGAGTCCAGTTCAAGTTCCCGGCTGTTGGAGACAAAACAGCCAGGTTTTGTCTTCAAAAGCCGCTACTTGAGTTATGGAGCGCAGGATGGTGTTTCTAACTCGGAAAAAAGTTTACTCGTACGAAAAGGCGAAAAGTGTTTCATTAGTTTCTCCGTAGGAAAAGTATTCTCTGGTTAGAGAAAACAAGCAATAACTGGACTGATTATTGCGCTGACAAGTTTCGGTGTTCAATTAGATGATGGAATAGCTCTCACAATCGAGTTTGATCCTCTCGCTGGGTTGCGAGATGCACGACTGGCGAAGTTAAACTAGAGCCTCGCAAGTCGCAAGAGCCATGAGAACTGATATTTCCATAATAGGTTATTGATTTCTAAAGAAACAGATTTATTTCTGTATTTATACCAAATTGTAGATTTAAGTAGTTGCTTATTTATTTGGATTTGAGTGGCAGGGACATCGACGCGCAAACTGTAATCATGAATTCAGCACATGATTCTAGACCCCTTAGCGTAGAAATATTTCGTAGGTTATAAAAAAAAAACTGCTGTTTCACGCTAAAGTGATAATAACTACTCGGTCATAATGTATGAAACAGCTGCTCTTTTTTTTTTTAATAACCTGCGTAAACAATTCATTCCCATTCATTGTATGGCCACCTTAGAATAGCACACACTACAGGTTCAGTTTTCTCATACAAGGCCGACTTAACGGTGGCTGTATGTAAACATTTCAGTTGTACGGACGCCAGCACATCAAGTTACTACAATCTGTCAAATTTCTTTAATAAATTTTCAACTTTATCGCTAAAGCATTAAGGTTCAAGGTTGATTGGGAAAATTTGACAGTTTCGGGTAGCTTGACCTGCTGGCGTCTGTACTATATATCATCATCATCTGTTAAAGTTATTGCATGCAACCTGTATTATAATCTAAGTATGCAAACTTCTTTGAGTGCAATGTGTGTCACCATAGAAACCTTGCTATTATGGCTTGTCAAATAAAAAAAAACCATTGAACTTGAGATCACGTTTTTTCTTATTACTGATAATAATTATCATCATCAGTCTATAGCAGTCCACTGCTGGACATAGGCCTCTCCTATTGCTAGTGTAAATAGTAGGTACATACTAATACCATATAATTTGTATAGACAAAATAAGATGGCGGCGTTAGTTCCGATCTTGGCCATGCGTCAAAAGAAACTTGTAGCGTTGTAATTGCTGCTTTTGTTTGTTTTGAATCGAACATGTCAAAGTCAAAATATTATTTAACCTTGATAAAATCATATTTTTTTGTACAGACGCCAGCAGGTCAAGCTACCCGAAACTGTCAAATTTTCCCAATCAACCTTAAACCTTAATGCTTTAGCGATAAAGTTGAAGATCTATTACAGAGATTTGACAGATTGTAGTAGCTTGATGTGCTGGCGTCTGTACAAAAGAAGCGGGAACAACAAGGATCCAATGAGTAAGCCGCCGACAAAAGTAGAACCAAAAGATGACACGAAAGGACTGAAATACTTAGTCACAGACATAAATAAATTCTTTCCAAGTGTCTTCACGCTTACTTTTGTGATAGAAGTGGTTGGCATTGATGTCTGGCACGATTGCAATGAGGGATGGCTTGACCTCGGCCCGGTAATTCAAGGGGTCAAAGTATCATACCAATTGTATCCAGGACAGCAATTTGAAGTGGATGTGGTTATATGGCCACACGTTGCGAAGGTGATGGCAATTGTTACAGTTGATAGCGTTGTTATTTTAAAATAATGCGTTTGGTAGATGCTGTACTAAATAAAACGGGTTTGTTATAATAGGTCTATAATTGATAGATTGTTGGATACGTTGATGACACTTTTTCCTTATGTGACGATTTCTACCAGTCAACTCCACCGCAAGCGTCGTTATAGAATATCGTTCCAAAAACAAAATTGGCATAGGTACCTAAAATAATAATAAGACTTATCTTATGACATAACCGTCCCGCATGATGAGAACCTCGTGAAAGCCGAGAAAGATAAACAAATCAAGTATCTTGACTTGGCTCGCGAGGTTGTCGACATATGGGATGTGGACTCAGCGGTCATTGTGCGATAGTCGTGACAGCCAATGGCTTAATAGCCAAGAGCCTCGACCAACACCTGAGGAGGCTCTCGTTGGGCAGCTGGATTAAGGGCTTGATTCAGAAAGCGGTACTTCTGTACACGGCTCGCATTGTCAGGAGATTCCTCTCTCTGGAGCCCTGACCGCAGGTAGCTTGGACCCTGTTCCCGATACCGGTTGGCTACTATTTTTTATATTTTAAATGTTTTTATATCTTTTATATTCTAATATTTAAAAATATAATTTACCTATATGTTTACATTTAAATAAAGTAAATTATAATAAGACTTAAATATCTGAATATTTTTTCATCGTCCAGGTGGTCTGCGGAACCAATTACGGTTGGGTTCGCACTTGGCAGTTTCTAGAACGGAGATGGCTGACTTTCTCGATTCGTCACGCGTTTCCTGTAAGAGTGACAGACCTGTGCACCTTCGAGGCAACAGTGAACCCAAATTTCGGAGTAGGGGTACTTGGCGCCAAGTATGAAAGCAGTTTCTTTCATGTTATAGAATAGAAAACACGCCAAGTGTCCCCTTGCCGGGAGTACCTACCCCCCTTAAAGACAGTGTTGTTAAGCCAGAAGATTTCATTGGCAAATATTCATACCCTTTAGGCACAGAATTTAAGGTTAAAACGAGACACAGTGGTAAATGATTATCTTAATGAAAATCCAGTCTTAAACCTACTGATTATTGTTATCACGTTTCTTTAGCTCGAAAACCGAGAGTGCTACCGAAGTATATCTGCCTCCTTTGCGATTTGGCGATCGTCGACAGTTCGCCAAAGTTGTAGAGGCGGACTATCCTTTGAAGAGTTATGTTCAAGAAATGATATGGTTTCTCGTTGTGAATTATATCCCGGCCTCGTTTATGGATGGATTGTTCGATACGCCTTATCCCGTTCAAGGTTAATCATTGTAATTCTGCTTTATTATGAGCTAATTATTGTTTTTCGTGCTGTTTGTTTATCCATAATTTACGAAAATGAATAAGTGGTTTCTTTGGTTGGCTAAAGTCCCCAGGAAAGCTTGAGGTTTTCCACTTAAAGAATTTTGGCTGTGAAGGGTTAAAGAATCGATTATGTAAGGTTTTCGACAGTAAATGTTTGTACAATATGAATTATAAAGAGATAAAATTGGTTTGTTTGTATGTAGGGGGTAATTTCTGAAACTACCAGTCAGATTTGAAAAAATCTTTCTGCTTTTGATAGCCCAATTCTTGAGGAACGCGGCTAACTTTAACATCACGCTATGACCTTGAGAAGACGTACAAAAAGAAAAAAAGTCGGAAAGATCGCTAAGCGAAAACGCAGTGAAAGCGCAGGCAGTTGGTGTGATGCGACGGGGTGGGTCAGGGGAACAAGAAATTACACGTGGACGAAGTCGAGGACAGAAGCTAGTGTTTGAATTAATAAACACGGAAGAAGTGTTTACAGCAGGAATCTTTGTTTAGTAATTACAGAGCGTTTCATGGAACTGGTCCTAAATTACAGACGTAAGGCACCAAGATGCAGCAATATACCAAGTACAAGATGTGATCTTAAATAGCCGGGTAGAGGAGGAAGAAGAAAATGAAGAAGAAATGGTAGTAGAGGTAAACACTAAACTATCAAAAGCGAAACCACCCAAAGATATCAAGAAAAAGCCTGTAGAAAAAGTTAAACGTGAAATCAAGTTATCCGGTGATTGGATCTTAGCTGGTAATTTCTTTAGATTATGTATTAGTGCTGTGTAGATGTGAGAGCAGTCAGTGGCCCAGTGGTAACGGCCCCGACTTACGAGTTGTAGGTCGTGGGTTCGAACCCAGCCAGGTGCGTAAATAATTTCATCACCACTGCTCTCAAAACGGTGAAGGAAAACATCATGAGGAAACCGGCATGTTCTAGAACCAAACATTCGAAGACATGTGACATCTACCAACCCGCACTGGGCCCGCGTGGTGGATTACGGCCCGCTCCCTCTCACAGAGAGGAGGCCTGTGTCCCAGCAGTGGGAAATGTTCCCACTGCTGGGACATAGGCTGATTATAATAATAATAATAATAAGGTTTTGTCTGTGCAATTATGGACGAAGTTATGATGACGAATAATTACCGGAGATTTATTGTGAAAGACGGCACGGTTGACATCTGTCGGGCATGCCACCGGCCGGGAGAATCAATCAGGCATATTATCTCCGGGTGTTCTCGTCTAGCTAACGGAGAGTACTTGCATAGACACAACCTTGTAGCCAGGATAATCCATCAGCAACTTGCTCTGAAATACAGCCTTGTCGAATCTGAGGTGCCGTACTACAGGTATGTGCCCGACCCAGTTCTCGAAAATGGAAATATCACATTGTACTGGGATCGATCCATCATCACTGACAGGACTATTGTTGCCAATAAGCGTTTTTTTATGCATAACATTTTCGAAAATTTTAAAATGGAAATAAAACATTATCGTCTTGTTTATGGTGGCAAATCCGTATCCTGGCCAATAATTTATATATTTGATTGATATTTGAGTGGATGCAAGGTTTAGGTTTATATACTGATTTACCTATAACATAAAATTTTTATTTTCGATTTTCATTTTAAAGTTAACTTTTACGTAATAGTTCCGTTCTAAGGCAGCTGTCACTACTCACTGTACATTGTACTCAGCCCTTCTCCTCCACATTTATTATGCACACGGCCAAAGTATGGAACTCTCTGCCAATGTCTGTGTTATTCCACGTATAACCCGCCAGCCTGCAAAGTAAGAGTGAACAGGTATATATCTTCTGGGCTTGCTATTGCGATAAGCGATGGATCAGATCTCTGGTGGGACGCCACCAGAGACCTCATCCATCGTTTTCGACCAGGCGAAATCGAGGTGAAGAGCTGGTCCATTACACAATAAAAAAAAAGTATGTCACAGGCAAGGTTAGGTTTAGGTGACACATTTAGATGAGGTGGAAATTGAGATTAAGTACAGACGCCAGCAGGTCAAGCTACCCGAAACTCAAATTTTCGCAACCAACCTTGAATCTTAATGCTTTAGCGATAAAGTTGAAAATCTATTAAAGAAATTTGACAGATTGTAGTAGCTTGCTGTGCTGGCGTCTGTACTTGGATTTATGGTATTAATCTTTTTCTTTCATTGATGTACCTGAGAAGTAGAGTTACAGATTCAAGAGAAGTATGTTACAGATTTACACACATTTATACAAGATGGACGATCAGTGAAGAAGAACAAAATTCAGAACAGCAACCCTTACAAACAAAAACACCCAGAACTGAGGTTGATTTCAATGATCATCACGCGGTACCACTACCAAGTGCTGTGGCATGGGATGTCATGGCTACATTCTTGGATGAGCCTTTTCGAGTAGAGGTAATTGATTTTTATACGCTTCTTCTTCTTGTGGCTGGCACGACAGTATTTTAGGTCTGCGCTAGTTCATCGTCATCACCAGCCTATAGCAGACCACTGCTGATCATAGGCCACTCCAATCGCACTCTACTTGTCTCGATCCTATAGTTACTCTCAGCCAGTTAGTGATTGAACACCTTTGTGACACTCCGGTTCTACTGGGAAACTGAATACAACACAATTAGCATTGTTTTTCTTAATTATAAAAAAAAAAAACAATTGGGATTCGAGGTACTGACCTGTACAGGTATTTTTTTCGTTTTCGGCTTTTGTATTTCTTGAAAATGATAATGTCATTTTGTAGGCATATTTACATTTTGCATAATTATGTAATTGTAGCTCCGTGGAATCAGGATACCTCCTCCGATAACAAAGAAGTCGACATTTTTTGGTTATGAAAAAACAGATCGTAATTTTGGCAGAGGTGTGCCACCTCCAATACCTAACCAAGACGTAGATATTCTGATCGCACAAACAAGGATTGATGCAAGAGCACTAACAAAAATTAATGGATCTGTCAAAGGAGAGTTTCCGTTATATCCCCCTGAACCATCTGTGGTGCAATTGGAACGTGAAGGAGTTTGTACAAACGATGTAAATGCAGTGAGAAATCAAGTTAAACCTGACTTCATTATTCAGCCAGGTGTCATCCTAGAGGCACAAATGACGATAGGAGTATCTTTAGGTGTCGTTGGGTGTAAACCTAAGTCAAACGCCGAAAGATATTCTAGATTATACTGTCTTATTAGTGATCGTGAAGCTATAATGTCACTAATATATCAAATAACAGAAATAAATAAGTTAGTGACGCAAACCCCCTCTACTCTCTGTAAAGGGGATTTGTTGACAGGATTCGCATTGGATACAGGGGACACAGTAATATTTTACTTAGAAGGTATAAAGGAGGGACACATTTTGCGAGTTTGGGAACGGACACAAGACTTTTATCCCGCTGTGAAACCCATTTTCTCAACTTCCGCTAAGTACAGATGCCGATTGTACCCTGGTAAGTGGAAATGGATAATTATCGGTTTTATTTATAACAATAGCGTCTTCACACAAATGTATGTATACTGCGTTCACCGTTTGGTTTCTAAACATGTCTACAACTTCATATTCATATTCGTTTATTTGCATTGCACAAGGTATAAAGTTGTTCACAAAAGGCTTATAGCTAGCTAAGAGCCGTTGTAGACCCTGTCAGGGCACAGCAAAGTTATAGTTATACATATTTAGTAAAAATCTAAATCGTAGAAACAAAAATCAAAATAAAATTCTACATGAAAACTACAAAATTACGCTTACATAAAAAAGTTAATAACAATCATCATCATTCATCATTTCAGCCGATAGACGTCCACTGCTGGACATAGGCCTCCCCCAAGTGTCGCCACATTGACCGGTCCCGTGCGACTCGCATCCAGCGGATTCCCACAACCTTCACCAGGTCATCGGTCCACCTAGTGGGAGGCCTTCCAACGCAACGTCTTCCGGTTCGCGGTCGCCACTCCAGAACTTTTCGGCCCCATCGGCCATCCGTTCTGCGAGCAATGTGCCCTGCCCACTGCCACTTAAGTTTGGCAATTCTTCGGGCTACGTCGGTAACCTTGGTTCTCTTGCGGATGTCCTCATTTCTGATTCGATCACGCAAGGAAACTCCGAGCATAGCCCTCTCCATTGCCCTTTGAGTGACTTTAAGCCTTCTGATGAGCCCCATTGTGAGCGACCACGTTTCAGTCCCGTATGTGATCACTGGCAACACACACTGGTCATAGACTTTCGTCTTGGGACACTGTGGTAAGTTGGACGAGAAGATACCGCGCAGCCTCCCGAACGCTGCCCAGCTGAGTTGGATTCGACGATTGACCTCTTTCTCGAAGTTAGACCTTCCTAACTGGACCGTTTGTCCCAGGTACACATAATCGTCTACAACTTCGAGTGTTGAGTCTCCTATTGAGTGAGAATACTATTTTTACTTTTAGATATATTTACTTAAGTAATATAATATAATAGGGAACACAAACACTTATTTAATAGGAGATCATATTTTACGATTACAAATAAAAGAGATCAACTTTACGTGTATCACAATTAGAGATTCAGTAGGTCAAATTTTATAATTTACTTATTGTGTATTTAGAAGTCATGTTATGTTTAATTATATAATGTTCTTGATAAATATCCACATGTATATACTTATTTAAGAATGTATTTATTGCAATTATTATCTTTCATTTAAGTATTCGTTTGTACTAAAATATGTAGCTTTTATAATAATAGAATGACTCACTAGACTTAACCACGTGTACTCAAATTATATATTTACATTTATGTTTAAGTCAAATGTACGAGAAATCTGATTTTTTAACTTATATAGCCGCTACAATAATGGTTCCACAGTTTTGGTGCCATAGTACCAAATGCTTAAAATGATGTCCCAAACAGATTAAAAAACTTTTTTTTACTGACACTTTCGGTTTTGGCCCCAATATGAATCTCTCCGTCTCCTTTAGTTTTTCAAACATAACTACTATGACAATTATGAAAAATTATTCGTTTAAAATCAAAGTAGGCAGCATCTACTTGTACTCCCGCATCCACCTGCGGGGTCACCTCCGACATGAAGTTTAATAAATTGCTAGTCGTGCTGCGCTCTGGCCGAAATCCATGCTGAGCGTCAGATAACAAGTGGGACACTTGATCGAATACGCTCTTTTGACTCAAAAACCTTGGCTGGTGATGACAGGACTGCCACCGGTCTATAACCACTATTACGTCCGATCCCCCGCTACCCTTCGGTACAGGTACCATACATAACATGATGCCTAATCCCCGTAAGGTTATACTTCGCCAGTTATTATAGTAGTTAGCATAGTTGCTATGGCTTATTTTAATTTAAATTAACATTTTACCTACTACCCTTTGGAATGGGCAACTAGCTTCATCTTTTTGACTGACCGACCCTTGACAATTCAAAAGTACCTGTACCGGTTTAGTTGAAATAGTTTGAGTTTGAGTTATGTTTTTTAAGTCCCATGTAATAGGGGACGAGCCTATTGCCATCAACCGGTCACAGATCCAGACTCCGGGCTGAGAAATTCCTGCTGGAAAAGTGTGCGTACGCGCAGCGGAATGTTGTTGAATTTAAAGATTTTAATTATGCAGATATTTAGTGTATGACGTCGTATAATTGTGTATGGTAAAAAAAAATTTGTGCACGCAACCATTGTGGAGAAATTCACCAAAAACTGATTCCGCTGGGCGAACGTTGTCCTGGCGGAACTTTTTTTAATCCATAGACTTTAGAAGAAAAGAGATGTGTCCAAAAATTAGTGTGTATTTGTGTGTAATTGTGTATGTATGAATAAAACTAGTGCATGCATAAACTTCGGAGAAATTCAAGTTTCCGCTACGCGAACGTTTCGCCATTAGCTAGTTTTCATATAAAGCGCTTACATAGAGAACTGTAGATTTTTACATACGTTGTTTTGAATTTGTTTATATTTGTTTAAAAAACAGATTTAGAAAAAATCGTAGGGCTTAAAAGATAAAAATATAAACGTAAAATACGCTTATTAGGTCTTAGTTCTTAAAGTATGCACTTTGGGGTCTAGATTTTCACGTTTATACAAACCTTGTAAGTGTCTGCAACATGTTGCTAAGTATCAATGATGTTCCGTTAGTAACTAAATAGTTATAGGACAAATTTACCATGAACAGATCACTGTTTACAAAGCAGTCAAATATCACGACGTTCTGAAGGAATTGCATAGTAATATGTATGTCAATAATTAGTGTATTCATTCAACTATTCTTATGCCAAATTTCATGTCATTAAATTCAGTAATTAAAGAAAAACAATTATAATACTGACGAAGCATCGAAAACCTACATAACCCGACCAAGTTCGGATGGCTACCAAAAAGCGGCCGTGCCATATATCTAAGAAACGTTCTTAACCTTCCAATATAGTATTTATTAATATGGTACAGTTGCGTACACAAGCGTTAGGAAAAAATAAAACAATTGCATTTCTTGAATGAAAAATATTTAATAATAATATTTTTTAATAATAACGCCACTATCTACGATAAAAACAAATCTTCAATTAACAAGTACTTCTCTATTTAAATATCCGCGTACAAAAATACTTTTAATTACATATAATACTTAATTATGTAATTATAATAACGTTAACAAACGCTTGCAATGACAGCAATAGACTTAAATGTGTTTTAACTAAAATAGATTATGAACTAGCTTTTGCCCGCGACTTCGTTCGCGTGGATGACGAAACTTAGGGGTTAAATAGTGTAATAAGCTACAATATGATAAATATTTACCTAAACAGTAGTACATACTTACATGTGGTAAATATTTAATTTCCCTAAGGGGTCTATAGTTAGAATCCTGATCCGTGAAATCTTCAATAGAAATTAGCTTATGAATTTTATTTGTCTTAAATAATATATTTAGATTATATCTCAAGTCTCAAGCGCATACTTAAATAAAGTACCTACGTAAATAGTACCTACTTTCTGTCATAGTCAAATACATTTAAAAAAGTAGGTGTACAAAAATAAATGACCTATAAATTATATCGAAACAACAATTGTGTTATCACCTATACCAATTCAATACCGGTATTATACTGTAAATTTTGGGATGTTACCTAAATATATTGCACGGCCGCTTTTTGGTAGCCATCCGAACTTGGTCGGGTTATGTAGGTTTTCGATGCTTCGTCAGTATTATAATTGTTTTTCTTTAATTACTGAATTTAATGACATGAAATTTGGCATAAGAATAGTTGAATGAATACACTAATTATTGACATACATATTACCATGCAATTCCTTCAGAACGTCGTGATATTTGACTGCTTTGTAAACAGTGATCTGTTCATGGTAAATTTGTCCTATAACTCTTTAGTTACTAACGGAACATCATTGATACTTAGCAACATGTTGCAGACACTTACAAGGTTTGTATAAACGTGAAAATCTAGACCCCAAAGTGCATACTTTAAGAACTAAGACCTAATAAGCGTATTTTACGTTTATATTTTTATCTTTTAAGCCCTACGATTTTTTCTAAATCTGTTTTTTAAACAAATATAAACAAATTCAAAACAACGTATGTAAAAATCTACAGTTCTCTATGTAAGCGCTTTATATGAAAACTAGCTAATGGCGAAACGTTCGCGTAGCGGAAACTTGAATTTCTCCGAAGTTTATGCATGCACTAGTTTTATTCATACATACACAATTACACACAAATACACACTAATTTTTGGACACATCTCTTTTCTTCTAAAGTCTATGGATTAAAAAAAGTTCCGCCAGGACAACGTTCGCCCAGCGGAATCAGTTTTTGGTGAATTTCTCCACAATGGTTGCGTGCACAAATTTTTTTTTACCATACACAATTATACGACGTCATACACAAAATATCTGCATAATTAAAATCTTTAAATTCAACAACATTCCGCTGCGCGTACGCACACGCTGGAAAAACCCAATAAGACTTTGACTGATCTGAGAATCGAATCCAGGACCTCATGCTCAGCAATAGTGCTTGCGACTACTAGACCAAGTTTTGGAAACATTTATTATAAAACCGCTTTGGGTCTCAGGCCCCGTGTTCATCCAAGTATCTAGTTATCAACCCGTTAGGCTTCGAAGCAAGAGTAAACAGGCATCTTCTAGGCACAATCGTTCCACCGTGGACGTCATCCATCGCTTTCCATTAGGCGAGATCGAGGTCAAGAGCAGCGGGGTAGTTGCGTAACACACTAACAGTAGGAATGGCTTTCATTTTGGCAGTTCAACAACATTGATTGCGTTATTACGTTGTTGAGCAGACAAATTTTTCGAACACATGAAAAAATGGATTACCTATCCTTCAATATGATTCAGATTATGATTGATAGTGTACGTCTTGCAATAGTGACACAACATATACAATTGTTATTAATTTGGTTTAGCTGTTGGTTCTCCTACCTACTTATAAATAAATAAATTTGAATTTGTGTTACGCAATTATGGTGCCACTTAAGTGGCAGTGGGCAGGGCACATAGCTCGCAGAACAGTTGTCCGATGGGGCCTAAAGGTTCTGGAGTGGCGACCGCGTACCGGAAGACGTAGCGTTGGAAGGCCTCCCACAAGGTGGACCGACGACCTTGTGAAGGCGAAAGGAACCCGTTGGATGCGAGAAGCACAGAACCGGTCGAAGTGGAGCTGCTTGGGAGAGGCCTATGTCCAGCAGTGGCTGTCTTTCGGTTGAAATGATGATAATGAATTAGGGTTCTGGCCTAATTGGCAATAAAAACGCACCGTTCATTACCGTCGATTTGCGAATAAATTCACGACTGTACAGTCGACAGTACGTCGGGCGGTGGTAACACTTTGGTTTGAGGTACAGTTTCAATAGAATAAGCTTAAACGGGTTTTGTTTCCACTGGTGTACGGCTTCTACTGTTGCATCAAATATAGAAGTTTCGATCTTGAAAAAAAACTTGAATAAAAGTAAACAATAAATTATAACACAACAGCTCTATTTCAAACCGTAATAAACACTTTTAGTATATAAATCAATCAACTCGTCCTGACTGTCACCAATAAATTGGAAGTATTTCTTAGATAACCCTTTCTTTTTTTGTACAGAAATTAACTTAATTTCGCAGCCTGTATAGCATAAAATAGGTGTTGGTATTGCGAGAAGGCCCATTTGAGAGTCATCGGGTTGTAAGTCACGCCGTAGGTCAGTTCTACAAGGCAATTATCTGTAAGAAATAAATGAAGATGAACATCTAACAAAAAAAAAAATCAAGTCATGCAAAAGTATAACAGATGATTATAATTGTTTGTTCTCTTTTGGGGATTGGCACATGAAAAGAGAAGCCTATCCTCTCTTTTCATGTGCCAGCCTCATCCTCACTCCGAAGTGGTATCGGCCGAATGTTCGGCCGTTACTATTTGGTTCGGTCTGTCCCGAGCCTACACTGCTACACTCTTTCGAATATTGACTATGGTCCCGACCCAACTGAGCCGATCCGAACTTTTTTCGCATTTTTCAATAATATTCGGTTCGGCCATGTGTCGGTCCGATCCGATCATTCGCACTTTGCACTTCGTAGTAGACCCCCAGGTTTACCCGCGATTGTAGCAATATCGTCTGCCCATCTTGACGCCGGACGTCCGACACTTCGTCTTCCAGTCCAACCACTAACTTAACTGCCCACTCCCCCTCAAATGGACTTCGAGTCCCACGCAGAGGGAACGACATTGGAACAAGAGCAGGAAATAGCCTTATTTTTTATAAATTAATTGTTATGATTGCAAATACTTACTTTTTTCTAATAAAAATGTGAGTTCATTAGGCGTAATAAATTTCTCGAACTGATGGGCCCCTTTGGGTACGACTTTTAGTACATTTTCAGCGAGGAATATGACTAAAAACTTAGACAGCCTTGTCCTGTTAGGAGTCGTGATGAATAATTTGCCTCTTGGTTTGACAGCTTTTATGCAAGATTTGACAAATAACTCCTGGTTCTGTACATGCTCTATGACTTCTGAAGCCACTACTCCATCATAGAGGTTTGAAGGGTTTTTTACATGCTCCTAAAAGAAAAAGAAAACATACGTTCCGAGCTATAGAAATTAAGTAAAGAGAGCGGGGGACCATCACACCCATAGCTATTGTTTCTGTGTCAATACAAAATTAAAAATACATATTTTATTTCATTTAAACGCATTTAAATGGTACATACAAGCTGTTGTTTTGCATCCTCGTCAAATTTCAGGAGGCTGTTATGAAATACATAAATAATCAAATAAAATTACGATCCCTGGTAAATAATGAATACATACTTGTTTTTTTAGTTATTTAAGTTTGAATACACCACTTTCAAAGAACAGAAACGCGTTATGGTATCGCATAAGCGGCCGCGTTTTTATGTGTGTGTAAAAGAGCAGTTACAGTGCGGTCTCGCGTTTTAAAATGCGTGTCCCACACATGCCGATTTCCGAAAATTAGAAAAAAATATACCTACTTATTTTATTATTGATTCGTGTCGAGAATCAGTTGCATAGTTACCTCCTTGAATTTGACGAGGATGCAAAACGACACCTTGTGTAGGGTCAAATTAAATTAGTTACCGAAATTCTAGACATCATGGGTCGATATCTAAACATAAGGTGTGAGTTCCATGAAATAACTTTTTTTTGTTTTATTTTTTTTAGATATTGATACCTATCACGTCTGCGGAGTTTCGCTAGCTAATTTAGTTTTACCCTGTTTGTAAAAACTTACTTCTATAGTACAATGGATGTATTCAGGTTTGTTCATTTCTATTTTAGGGTTTAGATTTTTATGTCTATCGGCCATTTGGATGAGGTCTCCGGAAGCATCGATGCCCGTCACGCATGCTCCAAGTCTTGCTAATCCCTGAAAATGATATATTTTATAATACAGCAGTGCAGTGGTGGTCCAGTGGTAACCCCCAGCCCCGACTTACGAATGGTAGGTCCTGGGTAAGGTAATTTTCTTTGGGTAATTTATTCTATCACCATTGCTCTCAAAACGGTGAAGGAAAACATCGTGAGGAAACCGGCATGTCTTAGAACCCAAACATTCGAAGACATGCGACATCCACCCACCGGCACTGGGCCCGCGTGGTGGATTACGGCCCTCTCCCTCTCACAGAGAGGAGGCATGTGTCCCAGCAGTGGGAACATTATAGGTTAATTATAATATAATATATACTAACGGTAACGATATCGCCGTGGAAATGGCGAGGTTATGGACAACAAAATTTGAATAACTCTTGCCAGTGACACGAAGAAATAGAACTTAATAACTTTATTTTATATTATTCTGGCAAGCAGCTCCACTAATATATTACTTTATTCATTACCAAAAAACAGTACCAATAATATTATGGTGAATTATTTATAATAATTATATCTAAACGCACAAAGCTTAAGAGTTTGTTTGTTTAAAAGAGCTAATCTCTGGAACTACCAGTCGCATTTCAAAATATTTTTTACATTTGATAGCCCAATTCTTGAGGAAGGTTATAGGCTATTTAACATCACGCTAGCACCCTTAGGAGCTGAGCAAAAAGAAAAAAAGAAAGTAAGTCAGAAAGAACGCTAAGCGAAAAAATAGTAATAGCTCAGGCAAGCGATGCGATACGACGGAGTGGATCGGGGGAACAAGAAATTTCACGCAGACGAAGTCGCGGGCAGAAGGCAGTTACATTATATATTTCAAAATAAATTTTTGATTTCAATCTCTGGATATACAGGGCATTAAATAAGCTGGCGAAACTCTAATCTAACGACGATAAAACAAAACTAAAAGATTTTCTCCGTCCTTAGGGCCGGCGCCCACTGGCGGCATGGCACGGCAAGGGGTTTTTATGCGACTAATAGAAAATATTACTTAAAAGTATGACAATAAAATTGAAATTTCATCGGCAGCAATGATGATGTGGTAACCTTAGGCATGCCGCGATGTCCTTTGGCATCATCATTGAAATTTGAATTTTATTGTCCTACATTTAAGTTATATTTCCATTCGTCGTTTAAAAATCCCTTGCGGTGCCGTGCCGCCAGTTTGCGCCGGCCCTTAATCAGATGTAGTTCTTTACTTAAATTATGGTGTTTAGAATATGTTTTTTTTTGTTTTAGCATCACGTCTTTGAAGTTTCGTCAGCTAATCGAATGTGACCCTGTCTAAAGATACCTACATATTGAGTCTATTCTCAAAAATAACAATTATTGTAGCTATAATAACTCTTTTTAAAATCATTGTTATTTTCAAGTTCACAAACACCTGATTGCATAACTTAATTATTATAAGCTATTGTTCATTGTTATCTTTTGTAATTATAAGATTATAATAAATACTATTTCTTAAGCATTATACTATTTTAAATTTCAATATCTAAATATATACAATTGTGTAGTTTTTTCTTATCATTGTTTAGAGAGATAGTTTTAACAAGTTTAGGCTACACCTCATAAACTTCCACGTGGACAATACTATACACATGCGAAGTGTAACCATGAATTCAGTACATGATTCTAGCTTAGAAATTTTTCGTTGGTTATCATAAATAAAAATCAGCTATTTCACAGATAAATGCAATAACTACCTACACGGTCAAAATGTATGGAACAGCAAATTTTTTTTTAGTAACCAACTAAATATTCAATTGCATGGGGATTCAGAATTATGTACTGAATCATCATATTGCATGTCAATGAGGGACATCAACTGCATCCCGTATATTGTTGCGGGTTTGCAGTGAGTGAAAGAACCTCTTACAAGTGACAGTTACACAGTATGGCAGGTAAAAGAAGGGACATACTTTAAGACAGTGTATTACTCATGAAAATTAATAACTTTTACTATGAAGTCAACTCAGAAATATGAAAAACCAGTTGCACCCGGCGGTTTCACCCGCATAAGTCTCGATCCTGTGGGATAATATGTATCCTATGTCCTAATCCAGGTCGTGGTCTACCTATGATGCCAAATTTCATCCCAATCCATTCAGCTGTTATAGTGTGAAAGCGTAACAAACAAACTCTCCTTTGGTGAACAGTCACCAAAATACCTAATCTTTTTTTTATTTTATTAATTTATTTATTTATCACGTTTCCTTTGACATTACAGATATTTAATCTAATGCGACAAAGTAACTTAAAATATACTTAACTATGTATATAATACCTTACATGCTACACAGTATGTGGCCCTTGTGAACTCACCCAGTGTACAGCTGAATATGTCTATGGCATCTGCCACCGTGTTGACAGTGCGCTAGGTATCTCGAATCGACTACTTCCTGGTAAGACGAAACAGCCTTAAAAGTGTGAAAAACTGCGAAGTGCTCCCAGGTGAAGACTTAGTCTCACAACATAGACTGATAATAATGGAGGTAAAAGTCAGTGTCTCGTCCAGTAAGAACAAGGAACGGCCCCCGCCCAAAACAAGATGGCGTATGATAGAAAAAGAGGAATTTGCCAGTATGTTTAAGAGCCAAGTGGTAGATAAGATGATTGAAATGAAGGATATGGAAGGAAAATCTGTGAATGAATGTTGGAAAGAGATGGCGGAGTGTATAAGGAGCGTAGCAAAATATGTGTTTGGAGAATCGAAAGGGAAAGGTATAATAGACAAGGATACATGGTGGTGGAATGAAGATGTGCAAAAGTTGCTTAAAGAAAAGAAAATTGCGTTTAAAGAATGGCAGGGTGTAGAAAACGGGAATGATAGTTTGAAAGAAGATAAGAAGAAGATGTATAAAGAATGGAAGAGAAAGGTAAAAAAGGCGGTAGCAGTTTCGAGGGCTAAGGCGCAGGAGAAGTTGTATGAGTCACTGGACAGCCCTAGAGGCCAGACGGAACTCTACCGGATTACAAAAGCAAGAGAAAGGAGAACGAGAGATATAATTAACATTAAATGTATGAAAGACGACGCCGGTAAGGTTCTGTACAAAGATGACGAAATAAAAGAACGATGGAAGGTTTATTTTGAAAAACTAATGAACGAAGAGAATAAGTGGAATGGTGTGCTCAAAGAGGTACAAGTAAATATGGGTTTGGTGAGGGAAATTAGCATGGATGAAGTAAGAAAGGCAGTTCAAGGTATGAAAAATGGGAAGGCTATGGGCCCTGATGATATACCAGTAGAAGTATGGAAGTGTTTAAAAGAAGATGGATGTATGTGGCTGACTTTATTCTTCAATAAGTTGTTGCACGAAGGAGGGATCCCACAAGAATGGTGCAATAGTTCCCTAGTGCCCATTTTCAAGAATAAAGGTGATGTACAGGACTGCAACAACTATCGAGGGACAAAGCTCATGTCACATAGTATGAAGGTATGGGAGAAAGTAATAGAGAAAAGATTGCGAGAGGAGAGTGATATTACCCCAAACCAGTTTGGGTTTATGCCAGGTCGAGGAACAATGGACGCCACTTTTGCACTCCGCCAATTGTGCGAGAAGTACAGACGTGCACATAAGAACTTGCACATGGTGTTCATTGATCTGGAGAAAGCGTATGATAGGGTACCTCGTGATGTGCTGTGGTGGGCCTTGAAAGAGAAAGGTTTGCCCGGGAAGTATGTAGAGTTAATTCGTGCTATGTACAGTCAATCTCGTACCTACGTCCGGTCGGCTGCTGGCTATACCGACGAGTTCAGTGTGGCTGTAGGCTTGCACCAGGGATCGGCTTTAAGTCCTTACCTCTTCCTGTTGATTATGGACGCTCTTACGTCAGACATCCAGGAGGAGGCACCCTGGTGCATGTTGTTTGCCGATGACATTGTTCTCGTCGGTGAAGATGTACCTGAGATCCAGAGCAGATTGGAGAAATGGCAACAGAAGCTGGAGAATGTTGGCTTGAAAATCAGCAGAACAAAGGCAATTGCATGCAGCTGAGATGAGAATGCTAAGAGGGATGTGTGGTGTTACACGAATGGATAGAATAAGAAATGAGAACATAAGAGGAAGTCTGAAAGTGGCACCGATAACTGAAAAGTTGTGTGGAAATCGGTTGTCATGGTATGGGCATGTGTTACGGAGAAATGAGGAAAATGTCGTGAGGAGAGTTTTGAGTATGAATGTCGATGGGTATAAGAGTAGGGGAAGACCAAAGAAGCGATGGGTGGAATGTGTGAATGATGATATGGTTAGAAAGGGGGTGACTACCGAGATGACGACTAATAGAGAAGTATGGAAGAAAAAGACATGTTGCGCCGACCCCAAATAAATTGGGATAATGGCAGGAGAATGAATATCTCATCAGCTCATGTACAGACATGGGCTGGTGAGATAGATTAGATTTTGATTTTATATTCTATCTGCGGAAGAATATATTGATATTATTTCTCACCTCCGCTAGTATACCTCCACCGCAGCCAACATCCAAAATCTTTTTACCCTGGAGTGGGTACAAGTTTTTTTGGCCAGTAGATATGAGTCCGTCTCTGATAAAAGGGACCCTGTAAGTATAAAAATAAGAGTTTAAATTGATTAAATCAGGTAGCTGCTAGCCAAGTCTGAAGTCTTTTAAAGAGGATCTATGTTCTCTGCTAGGTAAGTTGGGTTTTTCTGTTGAGTTTGGTAAAATTTATCTGTAAAAGTAAGTGTTTGTGGGGTATACCCAACAGACACTTACTTATGCCTTAAGAAAACAGCACACAAAAAGACAAAAACCGAAACCATGAATTCAGCACATGATTCTAGACCAAAAAAATCTGCTGTGTCATAGAAAAGTGTACCTACATGGTTGAAATGTATAGAACAGCAATTTTTTTTTTAATAACTGTTGAAAAATTTCAACATGGGGTGTACAGAATCATGGAGGTTCTGAATCCATGGCAACAGGTTGCATGTCGATGTCCTTGCCACTCTGCATACTGCTAGGCTTTATGCTTGTATTTTGATTAGTTTAATAAAAGTGCTACTGGTACTGCATACATGCAGTGTGCTTGTTAGATGTCTAGCAGGTGTGGGTATCATAACATTTGAAGCTGGGAGGTTGAACAACTGAACTGTGTAGTGCAAATTAATCAGGGTATATTAATTTTGGGTTGACTTTGATATCGAGTCGCACAATTTGGGGGTTAAAAGTGGTTAAAGCTGGTAGGGCTTGGGTCCCCGATTATAACGTTACCACTCTTATTACAAGGTAATGCATATTTTTCGAGAAATTAATGAAAAATGTTTTTAACCTCAAATCAGGTAAATAGGGAAAACGGAACGTTAAAATGGGCAATTGACAACCAAATCTGTTTCACATTATTGTCTATCGTGCAAAATGATGTGAAGACAAACGCAAAACGGAACGTAAAAAAAGCTATGATAAGTGTCACTGTCATTCGTTTGGTTCATTCATGTATGAATGTTTTGTTTAATTTCTTTTTATAACAACCTATAAATCCCCAATGTTACTACTGATACCAGGAGAATTTGGATGCATGAGCGAGCGAAGCGAGCTCTGGACTTGGGGCACCCCGTTATTTTTTTATAAACCACCCAGAAGTAGGAGCCCCGCAAAGTGGGGCTCCGTCGACCGGTCCTTCCTCGACTGTGCTACGTTGAGTGTTTTGAGGTTAGGTTACAATAATTGGTTTTTCTCAAGAACGGTGCGTCGTCTTTACATGAAAGTGGTGCCAGGGCATAGGGGGCCCCCTCCCCCCACCCCCTTCCGCCCCGCTACGCCTGCTACTGGATACTAAAGTTTACCCTTTTTAAGATACCTACTGATTAACGTCTTACCTTATTAGATTCATTCTGTGTAGCACAGCCAATTTCCCATCAGGATCCCACCAGTCATTCATTTGTTTTGAAAAGAATTCCACTTCGGCGACTTCGATCGTTGAGGGAGGCGGTTTAGTAGTTGGGCGTCTCTGAGTAGGAACTTCTTTGCTTTGCATGTATCTTGAGGACATCAAGAAACCGCATTGAGGTAATTTTGATGTAGTATATCTGTAAGTTTTTAATGAACATCAATCAATACAAATATTAATATGACCAATTCAATATAACTGCATCCACGGTTAGTATACATACATAGTCTTATCTGAAACACATCTGCTTAATTTCCTAGACCACATGTTCGTAGTTATAAACGAGAAATGTTCTCTAAATAAACATTGGTTTTGATTTTAGTTTTACTTTGACATTAATGACATAACCTCTCTTTTTTTCGTCATAGAGGTGTCAACATTGATTTTCGTTTTCGTTTCTAACAAGAAACGAAATTCAAAGTTGACTCGACTATCAATCGGTTATTTTTAAATATTCTAAAAGCTATGGCTATGCAATGTATTTTTTTTGTAGTGTACTGTAATAGCGGAGCCGAAACTATTTCTCGTAGTGTGATGCTGCTAAGCAATTTTATTCATATATATTTACACATTACATTTTATAGAATTACACATTACACTACATTTTATAGAATGGCAAGGACATCGACGTGAAACCTGTTACCATGGATTCAGTACATGATTCTGAACCTAAATGAAAAAAATACTGTTTTGTGTTGTACAGACGCCAGCACATCAAGCTACTACAATCTGTCAAATCTCTTTAATAGATTTTCAACTTTAACTCTAAAACATTAAGGTTCAAGGTTGATTGGGAAAATTTGACAGTTTCGGGTAGCTTGACCTGCTGGCGTCCGTACAAAACAGCATTTTTTTTTAAATAACCGACGAAAAATTTCACTTAGGGACGTTGAAATTTTCTATTAAACAGGCCATTTTTTATTTGATATATGACTCAATATTTCTAAGCTAAAAAGAGTAGAATTATGATTGTGCTGAATTCATAATTACAGTTTGCGCATCGATATCCGTGCCAGCCTGTGTAAGATTAAAATTAACGAGCTCAGAACGTCGACGTGTCTATCTCTTTATAACCGGCAATAGCATTGAATTTTCATTCATTGATTCAGGATCTTATAATAATTATACTATAGTTTATTAGATATGTAGGGTATAAACACCCTCTAATGATTTGACTGTGCCTCACGAACTGTTTTTTTAACACGCTTTTATCTACTTTTTTGTACTGTATTATTTGGAATTTGGAAAACTATGAATGTATGCACATGCATGGAAATTGAGTTTTTGTTTTTTGTTAGCCTATATTGTATCCCACTGCTGGGCAAAGGCCCCCTGTCGTCTATCCAAACCTCCCTGTCTTGTGCCATCTCTGGCCATGTTGACCCTGCAAACGTTATCAGATTGTGACACCACCTTCGCCGTGGTCTACCTCGATGTCCTCCCTCAGGCGTCCAGTGAGTGACGAAAATTACTCATCTCTCCGGGTGCATTCGTGAGACGTGTCCGCCTACTCCCAGTTCAAGTTCCCGGCTGTTGGAGACAAAACAGCCAGGTTTTGTCTTCAACAGCCGCTACTTGAGTTATGGAGCGCAGGATGGTGTTTCTAACTCGGAAAAAAGTTTACTCGTATGAAAAGGCGAAAAGTGTTTCATTAGTTTCTACGTAGGAAAAGTATTTACCCAAAGATGTCTCAGTTCTCTGGTTAAAGAAAACAAGCAATGACTGGACTGATTATTGCGTTGACAAGTTTCGGTGTTCAATTAGATGATGGAATAGCTCTCATAATCGAGTTTGATCCTCTCGCTGGGTTGCGAGATGCACGACTGGCGAAGTTAAACTAGAGCCTCGCAAGTCGCAAGAGCCATGAGAACTGATATTTTCCATAATAGGTTATTGATTTCTAAAGAAACAGATTTATTTCTGTATTTATACCAAATTGTAGATTTAAGTACAGCTTGGCAAGAAAGTCCTGAAACGGAACTAAAATATTTAATCATTGGCAACACTCGCTCTGCCTCGTCGAGTAAGGTACATATTCTGTCATTTCTTGTAATCTGTGACTGTTTCTCGTGTTATTATTTATTTATTTGCTTTATCGTGGTGATACTGGTGACCCATTGTGTTCATAATGAACAGATCTGTTATTCGCAGCTCCGCAAGAGCAATAATTTATAAAGTGTACGTGAGATATTTGGCGGAACTCGAGGCCGGACAAATCTTAACCGAAATCAACGATGTGTATGAAAGAACCGCTGAAATGACAGGTAAAATTATATTTTATACATGTAATCAGATCTAATGTGTGTATTTCAAGGTGCAATATCTATTATAAACCTTTCATACAATTATTGAAATGTACATTCACGAATTTGAGGTTATGTTTACAAAACACATTCGGAATGCAGCGCGTTCGTATAATTTTGATACTTTTTGTTAATATTGCATAAAATAAATCACTGAACAAAAATAACTATAGTATTTTTTAGGTAAATCCATCAGTATTATAAGGCTATATTTTTAATTCATTACAATAAGTAATTGCAAATGTTTAGTTGTTTTTATTTTATTGTTCTAGGCAGTGGCTGAACAAGCGTTTCAGAGCATATCAGTTGACGACTGGAAAAATTCATGTCATCATGTCATGAAAATAGAAAAAGGTTATTTTCGAAGGGGGCAAACTGTGTATAGTGACATTGAAAAAAATATCATAAACCTACAAGATGAAAGCAGCAACAGTGACACAGCTGAACATAGCCAGCAGAGTTTTGGTGAAAGCTCACACCAAGACATGGATGAAGAGTTTTCGGGCGTGGAATACTTAGAGGAAAACATTTTTTATTCTGATTAAAATTTTTGATTCTGATTAAAAAAGTTTATTCTGATTATTTTTTTAGTTTTTGATTAGAACACCAACTATGGAACATTTTGCTTGTGGTTAGAGGAGAACTTGGGTTTGTGGGACACAGTGACACAGTAGTAAAGCTTCCAACTTGTCACTGGGATCTAAACCCTATTGAATTGATCTGGGGTCTTGTGAAACATAAAATTGTCTCACATAATGTGGGATTAGTTGACATTAAAGTATTTTGAAATACCTAATAATTTTATTTTTAATTCATTAAATTAAATAACTGCAAATGTTATCGTTCTAGGCAGTGGCTGAACAAGCGTTTCAGAGCTTTTCTTGTTTTTATAAAACCCGCTTAATTTAAAAAAAAAACTAATATCAAAACCGTTTTAGTCGTACTATTTAGGGTTACAACATGCACGATAGTGGCGCCACCATTATTTTCACGACTTTTTTGCCAAGCTGTAGTTGCTTATTTATTTGGATTTGAGTGGCAGGGACATCGACGCGCAAACTGTAACCATGAATTCAGCACATAATTCTAGACCCCTTAGCGTAGAAATATTTCGTAGGTTATAAAAAAAAAAAACTGCTGTTTCACGCTAAAGTGATAATAACTCGGTCAAAATGTATGAAACAGCTGCTCTTTTTTTTTTAATAACCTGCGTAAACAATTCATTCCCATTCATTGTATGGCCACCTTAGAAAAGCACACACTACAGGTTCAGTTTTCTCATACAAGACCGACTTAACGGTGGCTGTATGTAAACATTTCAGTTGTACTATAGGTATATCATCATCATCATCTGTTAAAGTTATTGCATGCAACCTGTAATAAAATCTAAGTATGCAAACTTCTTTGGGTGATTGCACCCAAAGAAGTTTGCATACTTAGATTTTATTACACAACACATTGGTGTTTCACCATAGAAATCTTCCTGTTAGTAAGGCTTGTCAAATAAAAAAAAACATTGAACATGAGATCGCGCTTTTTCTTATTACTGATATTCATAGACTACTATTTTAAACTAGTTTTGCTGATATTGTTCAAATCGAGACTACACAACTCGTAATAGGTTATGGGCCCAGATATTTTCACTTATATATTTTTTGGAAACTAAGCATGGAGCTAAGTAAAATACAAATACGTAAGCTCGATGGAAATAACTGGATACAATGGAAATACCGCATGACTGCTCTGTTATGGGGCATGGACGGACTTTTGGACATTATTCAGGGAAAATCTCAAAAACCGAATAAGCCTGTAGCTGAGGGCAGTGATGCTGATGCTGCTTCTGCAGAGACTTTGACGGAATATAACAAAAAAATATTTAAAATCAGTAATGCCGATACCTGTTTATTTGTAAGAGAGAAAAAACCACTGAAAACTGATTGTGGTTCTCTACGTTGAAGATTGGACTAGTAACTGGAACAGATGAAGAAATCATTGATGAATTTATTAAAGAGCTTAAAGAAAAGTTCAAAATTACAAATAACCAGCTACCTATTTTCTAGGTATAGAGATTTCAACCAGAGAAGGTATTGGAGTAGTAATATATCAAACATCTTAGTATGTTAAGAAAGTTTTAAACAGGTTTGGAATACAGGACTGCAAACCTGTGACTACACCAATAACCAAGGAGAATAATTGTAGTCTCACGAAACGAGAACGATAAGTACATGGAGCACTTGCGTATATAATGGTCGGAACAAGACCTGATATTGCATATGCAGTAAGTGTAGTATCAAGGAGTCCAGAGAAACGGACTCAAGCGGATTGTGTCAGAGTAAAACGTTTCATGAGATACCTACAATACACAATAAAATTGATCTCAGCATTATGTATAAAAATAACTATAAAATTGGAATTATAGAGTCATACAGTGATGCTGACTACGCAGGCGATATTGGAACTGGAAGATCGACTTCTGGAGTACTTTGCCTATATGCCGGAGGACCAGTCTCTTGGATGAGTCAGAGACAGCAAAGTGTCGCTACTTCGACAACGGAAGCTGAAGTGATCGCTGCAAGTGAAGCTGCGAGAGAATGTGTATGGTTGACTCGGCTCATAGGAAGTCTCGTATAACTTAAGGCTCTTCCTACGTAACAAGTGGATAACGACGCAACAATAAAGTTAGCTGAGAATCCCGAGTTTCACCGACGCACCAAACACATCCGTAACTCTGTACACGTCACTTCTTCGTAAGATAGCTTGTGACTAATGGAGAGCTGCTAATAAAGAAGGTAACAAGCGAGCTTCAATTAGCGGATCTTGTCATCAAGCCGTTGCCTAGACCTAGGCTTCGCAAGCTTGTGGTCATTATGGGACTACATTGAGAGAAGGTGTTAAAGTTGATCCATGCAACCTGTAATAAAATCTAAGTATGCAAACTTCTTTGAGTTTTTTCTTGTTACTGATAATAATTATCATCATCAGTCTATAGCAGTCCACTGCTGGACATAGGCCTCTCCTATTGCTAGTGTAAATAGTAGGTACATACTAATACCATATAATTTGTATAGACAAAATAAGATGGCGGCGTTAGTTCCGAACTTGGCCATGCGTCAAAAGCAAAGACATTAATATATACCTATCTTAAATCTCTTTGGTCAAAAGAAACTTGTAGCGTTGTAATTGCTGCTTTTGTTTGTTTTGAATCGAACATGTCAAAGTCAAAATATTATTTAACCTTGATAAAATCATATTTTTTTGTACAAAAGAAGCGGGAACAACAAGGATCCAATGAGTAAGAAGCCGCCGACAAAAGTAGAACCAAAAGCAGACACGAAAGAACCGAAATACTTAGTCACAGACATACATACATTCTTTCCAAGTGTCTTCACGCTTACTTTTGTGATAGAAGTGGTTGGCATTGATGTCTGGCACGATTGCAATGAGGGATGGCTTGACCTCGGCCCGGTAGTTCAAGGGGTCAAAGTATCATACCAATTGTATCCAGGACAGCACTTTGAAGTGGATGTGGTTATATGGCCACACGTTGCGAAGGTGATGGCAATTGTTACAGTTGATAGCGTTGTTATTTTAAAATAATGCGTTTGGTAGATGCTGTACTAAATAAAACGGGTTTTTTTTAATAGGTCTATAGGTAATTGATAGATTGTTGGATACGTTGATGACACTTTTTCCTGATGTGACGATTTCTACCAGTCAACTCCATCGCAAGCGTCGTTATAGAATATCGTTCCAAAAACAAAATTGGCATACCTAAAATAATATTAATAAGACTTATCTTATGACATAACCGTCCCGCATGATGAGAACCTCGTGAAAGCCGAGAAAGATAAACAAATCAAGTATCTTGACTTGGCTCGCGAGGTTGTCGACATATGGGATGTGGACTCAGCGGTCATTGTGCCGATAGTCGTGACAGCCAATGGCTTAATAGCCAAGAGCCTCGACCAACACCTGAGGAGGCTCTCGTTGGGCAGCTGGATTAAGGGCTTGATTCAGAAAGCGGTACTTCTGGACACGGCTCGCATTGTCAGGAGGTTCCTCTCTCTGGAGCCCTGACCGTCGGTAGCTTGGACCCTGTTCCCGATACCGGTTGGCTACTAGTTTTTATATTTTTTAATGTTTTTATATCTTTTATATTCTAATATTTAAAAATATAATTTATATGTTTACATTTAAATAAAGTAAATTATAATAAGACTTAAATATCTGAATATTTTTTCATCGTCCAGGTGGTCTGCGGAACCAATTACGGTTGGGTTCGCACTTGGCAGTTTCTAGAAAGAAGATGGCTGACTTTCTCGATTCGTCACGCGTTTCCTGTAAGAGTGACAGACCTGTGTATCTTCGAGGCAACAGTGTCCCCAAATTTCGGAGTAGGGGTACTTGGCGCCAAGTATGAAAGCAGTTTCTTTCATGTTATAGAATAGAAAACACGCCAAGTGTCCCCTTGCCGGGAGTACCTACCCCCCTTAAAGACAGTGTTGTTAAGCCAGAAGATTTCATTGGCAGATATTCATACCCTTTAGGCACAGAATTTAAGGTTAAAACGAGACACAGTGGTAAATGATTATCTTAATGAAAATCCAGTCTTAAACCTACTGATTATTGTTATCACGTTTCTTTAGCTCGAAAACCGAGAGTGCTACCGAAGTATATCTGCCTCCTTTGCGATTTGGCGATCGTCGACAGTTCGCCAAAGTTGTAGAGGCGGACTATCCTTTGAAGAGTTATGTTCAAGAAATGATATGGTTTCTCGTTGTGAATTATATCCCGGCCTCGTTTATGGATGGATTGTTCGATACGCCGTATCCCGTTCAAGGTTAATCATTGTAATTTTGCTTTATTATGAGCTAATTAATAATTGTTTTTCGTGCTGTTTGTTTATCCATAATTTACGAAAATGAATAAGTGGTTTCTTTGGCCACGCAAAGCTTGAGGTTCTGTTTTCCACTTGAAGAATTTTGGCTGTGAAGCGTTAAATTTGAATCGATTATGTAAGGTTTTCGACAGTAAATGTTTGAACAATATGAATTATAAAGAGATAAAATTGGTTTGTTTGTATGTAGGGGGTAATTTCTGAAACTACCAGTCAGATTTGAAAAAATCTTTCTGCTTTTGATAGCCTAATTCTTGAGGAACGCGGCTAACTTTAACATCACGCTGTGACCTTGAGAAGCCGTACAAAAAGAAAAAAAGTCGGAAAGATCGCTAAGCGAAAACGCAGTGAAAGCGCAGGCAGTTGGTGTGATGCGACGGGGTGGGTCAGGGGAACAAGAAATTACACGTGGACGAAGTCGAGGACAGAAGCTAGTGTTTGAATTAATAAACACGGAAGAAGTGTTTACAGCAGGAATCTTTGTTTAGTAATTACAGAGCGTTTCATGGAACTGGTCCTAAATTACAGACGTAAGGCACCAAGATGCAGCAATATACCAAGTACAAGATGTGATCTTAAATAGCCGGGTAGAGGAGGAAGAAGAAAATGAAGAAGAAATGGTAGTAGAGGTAAACACTAAACCATCAAGAGCGAAACCACCCAAAGATATCAAGAAAAAGCCTGTAGAAAAAGTTAAACGTGAAATCAAGTTATCCGGTGATTGGATCTTAGCTGGTAATTTCCTTAGATTATGTATTAGTGCTGTGTAGATGTGAGAGCAGTCAGTGGCCCAGTGGTAAAGGTCCAGACTAACGAGTTGTAGGTCGTGGGTTCGAACCCAGCCAGGCGCTTTACTTTGCTTAAATAATTTCATCACCACTGCTCTCAAAACGGTGAAGGAAAACATCATGAGGAAACCGGCATGTTCTAGAACCAAACATTCGAAGACATGTGACATCTACCAACCCGCACTGGGCCCGCGTGGTGGATTACGGCCCGCTCCCTCTCACAGAGAGGAGGCCTGTGTCCCAGCAGTGGGAACATTATAGGCTGATTATACTGTGTAGATGGAAAACGACGAAAAACCGGTTCCGATGATAATTTGTAAGCAAGAATTATGTGGCGTAATACGTTCAACACAATGATTTCAAGTCAATGGACCAACGTGTTTTTTCAGTCACTAACGTCATTTTTGATCTCGAATCAATGTATTTGGAAAAAAAGGTTGAACGTACCCATTGCATTTCTTGTCGACTCTCAAAAAAATCTAAAGAGTGTCTAAAAAGTAAACCTATGTGAAAATTCCCTTTTAAAACCCTATTTGACAATTTTAAAGGGCGACATTGAATCAATTTTACATGGATCAATATTGTAATTAATTAAAATTCTTACCAAGAATAGATCTTAACAGATTAAATATATGCTGTGAAATGCTTTGTCTTAAAGTAATTGTTTTGTTTGTGTTCGCAGAATCATCACTAGATTCTAAAAATCGTTCGCCAGCTAGGTTGCGTAGAGCGATTTACCTAAAATATCCACTAAAACATATTTTAATTTTAGGGATTGGAAGAGTCACTCCATTTGTAATAACAGGGGACCCAACGGGGCTTGGAGAAGTAATGGCATTGATTAGCAGCACGAATCTGCCGGCGGTAGACGACTTACCAGTTTTCTTTGTAAATGTTTGCAATCTCACTGATGTTCCAATAGATCATTTGATACAAAACAGGTAATTTCCTCATCGCAGCACGACATTTATAGTGGCTCATGCTTGTGCTGACTAGGTTCATCTTAGATAGAGTTGAGGGTTGGTGTCCGACAGAGCTTGCAGAGTAAGAAAGCTGAAGTGGCAGTGAGGTGGCCATGTTTGTCGAAGGACCGATGGCCGCAGCATAAATTCCGCAGGTTTTACAAACTTCAAATATTTCTTCAAAACCGGTCAATGCAATATTTTTTTGCAAGGCAATTCAGGCAAACAAGGTTATTTGAAATAAAAAGTGTGAGTCATGGCTTCCTTGTAAAACACGGGATGGCACGTTGCGACTTCGAATATTCGTTCATTTCAGATTGGTTTTGCACCTAATTCATTGACATCCGTGATGAGATGCGGCATTTCTATGCATCTTACCCATGGCGGCGGACGTGTTTCTATTCGCGCAACCCTTCCGACTGCGCTGACGCAATTGTTGACGTGATACGTCAGGGTCTCTGGCGTCCTACTTGGCTGCGAAACTCGGCCCTGGTATAATGTGACATGTGCGTAAGCAGATTTGCACAAAGAGCACGCATACCAAGCCTAGGCTTCATATAGTCAAGGTATTCCCGCAATGAAAAGAGCGTTCAATTTTGTCGCCAAAAATTTCAAATGACCTCCATACTATGTAAAGTTATGTGCTCCTCAGTGACCATCAGTATAGTTTCCACGGTGGTCGGTCAACTGGAGATCTTCTTGCGTATGTTACGCATTGCTGGGGCGAGGCCACTGAGAGACACGATAAAGCCGTTGCTGTAGCCCTTGATATATTTTTACCGGGTCTGGCATGCTAGTCTGTTGGGCAAGCTTCCTGCAATTGGAATCCCTGCTGACTTTTGCAATTTTATTTCCGACTTTATATATTGTATGTATACTTAAATGTAGAGTTTCGTTTATTAATCAGTCCATCACTCGGCTGTTATCGTAAACCCAATACGTGAAATGTGAATTATTATATTTTTGACATTTCTCGGCACTCCGGGGTCCCAGACCTTTGGAAGGCGTACGAGGGGCCGAAACCAACTCGCAGAGGCTTTTTACACGTTTTTAATGAAATACGGCACCAACGGACGATTATCTCTGTTCGCACCTATGCAAGTGCACCCAAGGACAATCCCCGGTTGGTGTAGGACTATTGCAGGATATGGAAACAAAGATATTGGATCATGGGTTTGGGTGGCTAAAGTGGACTGGTAACCGAGAACTATGCCAGAAATATGGTCCCTGCCTGATCAATGTTTTATAAATACACGGATAAAATGGCAAGGGATGACTTGCACACTCAATAATGGGCCCCCGGAAATTGTCACTAACACATAGTGACGTAGCAACAAGGGGGCAACATGTCCTGAGGTGCTTATGAGGAGTGGAGAGGTATTCCACGGCTTTCAGAATAATCCCAGAGCCCGGAAGATGGTCAAGATCCCTACGTGCACTTAGTGGAATACTTCCTTCTCCCAAACACGTTTGCTCTTGCTCCACTCAAGCCAGCCAGTAACGGCAAGAATGAGGTGGGAGCTGTGTTACTGGTCAGTGTTCACTTCAGCTGGCCAATAAAGGCAAGCCAGAGATGAGGAACCAGACTACCCCCGGGAGATAGGGTCCGTGGGGTCGCTACTGCCCAACAGCTCGCCACATGCTGCCCTACGGGGTTTTGTATCTCTCTTGGTCTTGCTCCTCATCCTAGACCTGTTCCGGTAAAGTAAACTCTACCCCACCACGACGTCAACGTAGAGATACGGCGATGGGGTTATTATGTTTATTAATACGATCATGACCTCAAGATCGATATCAAGTGCGAGCTCGCCTCTTGGGCTGAGTAACGTTTATTAATACGGGCTCTAGAGTGAGCAATCGATCAGAGTGGTCATAGATGACTGCTCGTCGTATCATCTAGATATTGATGCCGGTGCTCATCCATGGTGGAGCGAAGAGTGTGCGCTCCACGACCTGATCCCACCATCTCCCTTTCACTACCGGACTATCAGACGTACTGCAGGGTACCATCCGCACTTGGTCGATATACCGACTACACTCTGTCCACTAGGTTACCTATACGTTTTTTGAAAGATGGAACTAGTGGTTGCAGCAACGTAAAATTTCTATAATTTACACTTTAATTTGTATGTAGTACCAATTATCGATTTTTTGCTGTCAAATAAAAAACGGTACGGTTTATATGCCTGTGTAACCAATGTAAATTAACCCCTTTGTTTACTTTAATTTCAATTTTGCTGCGTTTTTATAGCAGAAATCAGCGTAAAAATAAAGTATGCACTGGTTTGCCGTATCAATTGTGTTGTAGTGTATACACATACATACATATGGGGTTTACTATAGTATATTAAAACAACGTTTTTTTATGCATAACATTTTCGAGAATTTTAAAATCGAAATAAAACATTATCGTCTTGTTTATGGTGGCAAATCCGTATCCCGGCCAATAATTTATATATTTGATTGATATTTGAGTGGATGCAAGGTTTAGGTTTATATACTGATTTACCTATAACATAAAAATTTTATTTTCTATTTTCATTTTAAAGTTAACTTTTACGTAATAGTTCCGTTCTAAGGCAGCTGTCACTACTCACTGTACATTGTACTCAGCCCTTCTCCTCCACATTTATTATGCACACGGCCAAAGTATGGAACTCTCTGCCAATGTCTGTGTTATTCCACGTATAACCCGCCAGCCTGCAAAGTAAGAGTGAACAGGTATATATCTTCTGGGCTTGCTATTGCGATAAGCGATGGATCAGATCTCTGGTGGGACGCCACCAGAGACCTCATCCATCGTTTTCGACCAGGCGAAATCGAGGTGAAGAGCTGGCCCATTTCACAATAAAAAAAAAAGTATGTCACAGGCAAGGTTAGGTTTAGGTGACACATTTAGATGAGGTGGAAATTGAGATTAAGCACAGACTCCAACAGGTCAAGCTACCCGAAACTGTCAAATTTTCCCAATCAACCTTGAATCTTAATGCTTTAGCGATAAAGTTGAAAATCTATTAAAGAAATTTGACAGATTGTAGTAGCTTGATGTGCTGGCGTCTGTATTTGGATTTATGGTATTAATCTTTTTCTTTCATTCATATACCTGAGAAGTAGAGTTACAGATTCAAGAGAAGTATGTTACAGATTTACACACATTTATACAAGATGGACGATCAGTGAAGAAGAACAAAATTCAGAACAGCAACCCTTACAAACAAAAACACCCAGAACTGAGGTTGATTTCAATGATCATCACGCGGTACCACTACCAAGTGCTGTGGCATGGGATGTCATGGCTACATTCTTGGATGAGCCTTTTCGAGTAGAGGTAATTGATTTTTATACGCTTCCTCATCATAGGCCACTCCAATCGCACTCTACTTGTCTCGATCCTATAGCTACTCTCAGCCAGTTAGTGATTGAACACCTTTGTGACACTCCGATTCTACTGGAAAACTGAATACAACACAACTAGCATTGAATTTTCTGAATTATAAAAAAAAAAACAGTTGAGATTCGAGGTACTGACCTGTACAGGTATTTTTTTCGTTTTCGGCTTTTGTATTTCTTGAAAATGATAATGTCATTTTGTAGGCATATTTACGTTTTGCATAATTATGTAATTGTAGCTCCGTGGAATCAGGATACCTCCTCCGATAACAAAGAAGTCGACATTTTTTGGTTATGAAAAAACAGATCGTAATTTTGGCAGAGGTGTGCCACCTCCAATACCTAACCAAGACGTAGATATTCTGATCGCACAAACAAGGATTGATGCAAGAGCACTAACAAAAATTAATGGATCTGTCAAAGGAGAGTTTCCGTTATATCCCCCTGAACCATCTGTGGTGCAATTGGAACGTGAAGGAGTTTGTACAAACGATGTAAATGCAGTGAGAAATCAAGTTAAACCTGACTTCATTATTCAGCCAGGTGTCATCCTAGAGGCACAAATGACGATAGGAGTATCTTTAGGTGTCGTTGGGTGTAAACCTAAGTCAAACGCCGAAAGATATTCTAGATTATACTGTCTTATTAGTGATCGTGAAGCTATAATGTCACTAATATATCAAATAACAGAAATAAATAAGTCAGTGACGCAAACCCCCTCTACTCTCTGTAAAGGGGATTTGTTGACAGGATACGCATTGGATACAGGGGACACAGTAATATTCTACTTAGAAGGTATAAAGGAGGGACACATTTTGCGAGTTTGGGAACGGACACAAGACTTTTATCCCGCTGTGAAACCCATTTTCTCAACTTCCGCTAAGTACAGATGCCGATTGTACCCTGGTAAGTGGAAATGGATAATTATCGGTTTTATTTATAACAATAGCGTCTTCACACAAATGTATGTATACTGCGTTCACCGTTTGGTTTCTAAACATGTCTACAACTTCATATTCATATTCGTTTATTTGCATTCCAGAAGGTATAAAGTTGTTCACAAAAGGCTTATAGCTAGCTAAGAGCCGTTGTAGACTCTGTCAGGGCACAGCAAAGTTATAGTTATACATATTTAGTAAAAATCTAAATCGTAGAAACAAAAATCAAAATAAAATTCTACATGAAAACTAAAAAATTACGCTTACATAAAAAAGTTAATAACAATAACATACATAAATGTATTACTTATAAGGGTAAGTAGGTAGCTATTTTCTTAAAATACTATTTTTACATTTAGATATATTTACTTAAGTAATATAATATAATAGGGAATACAAACACTTATGTAATAGGAGATCATATTTTACGATTACAAATAAAAGAGATCAACTTTACGTGTATCAAAATTAGAGATTCAGTAGGTCAAATTTTATAATTTACTTATTGTGTATTTAGAAGTCATGTTATGTTTAATTATATAATCTTCTTGATAAATATCCACATCTATATAATTATTTAATAATGTATTTGTTGCAATTATTATCTTTCATTTAAGTATTCGTTTGTACAAAAATATGTAGCTTTTATAATAATAGAATGACTCACTAGACTTAACCACGTGTACTCAAATTATATATTTACATTTATGTTTAGGTCCAATGTACGAGAAATCTGATTTTTTAACTTATATAGCCGCTACAATAATGGTTCCACAGTTTTGGTGCCATAGTACCAAATGCTTAAAATGATGTCCCAAACAGATTAAAACCTTTTTTTTTCACTGGCACTTTTGGTTTTGGCCCCAATATGAATGGTCTCCTTTAGTTTTTCAAACATAACTATTATGACAATTATGAAAAATTAATATTCGTTTAAGTGGATAATATACATTTGGAACAAAGACTTGAATAGACTTTAGGTACCGAATGTATTTTTTAACTTCAGAATTGCTACTTGCCGCAATACCTTTCAATATCATGAAGATGTACGTGCCGTTATCTGTTTTGTTGGGTGTCACGCCAATTTACACCCGACCAGCATTACCACTACCTACTCGGTCTGTAAGTATTTTAAGTTATTTATCAGCAGCGTTTCTGAGTTTATCTTGGGGCATTACTGACATCGGTAAAGGAAAACATCGTGAGGATACCTGGACTTAGTTAATACAAGTCTGAAATCGCAAACCCATCTTGAGCAAGCGTAATGATTAATGCTTGTGCCTTCTCTGTATGAAAAGAGGTCTTTACCCTGAAGTGGGACATTAATAGGCTGGTATTATTATATTACCAGCAGCTTTGTCTATTACCCTGGAATATGTGTGTTTCCCAGACATGTTGACATTCATTTTTCTGTAGGTAAAAAAGATATCAATGCTAAACGTACTTACATACTCTTTGTAGGCGGTGCTCAAGCTAGGACGCTTGGTGGCCAGCAAGTTCAAAAGCCCTCCATGTTGCCATGCTATGCCAACGGCTATGGAACTCAAGAGTTTTAGACTGGAGCTCTGCGTTGCACCTCGTCCTCCACCTGTTCACGTTTCGGCAATACCAAGAATAACACCAGGTTTGTTCAAGGCTTATCAGCGCAAAAAATAGCCATAAGCAATGACTTAATAATCCTATGGTATACCTACAAAATAAATGTGTCTAGGTTTAGTCAGTCATCATTTGCCTAGCCTTTTCCCCATTATGTTGGGGTCGGCTTCCAGTCTAACCGGATGCAGCTGAATACCAATGCTATACATGGAACGACTGCCTATCTGACCTTCACAACCTGGGTGACACAATACCCCTTTATAAGACTGGTTGTCAGACTTTTGGGTTATTTACGACCCGTCACGACTCAAAGATCTACCAATGGCAGCCGGGAACAACGGCTTAACGTGCCTTCCGAGCCACGGAGGGAGTTAGTGAGAAACAAAAATGGCGGATTTATGTGGGACTAACAGTTTTTCACAGTTATCTTACCTCTGATTTTGTATTAGTGTAAAAATCACAATGATCTTTATTAAAGTTGGTATAAGGTTGGGTTGCAGTTTGGATTTCTGTCAGAAGTAAAATAACTGTGAAAGGACAGTGATATGAATTTGCCATCCCTTCGCCTGCGACAGGGAGTGGCTTATCACCACGCGGGCCTAGTGCGGGCTGGTAGATGTCACATGTCTTCTCCCTATTTATTCAGACTAGCTTTTAGCCCGCGGCTTACCAAAGTTTTGAACGGACGGCGGTTTTTAGGTGTTTTATAATTTCAATTGTAATTATGGATTGAAGTTTTAGTTACAGTAGATTCCTGGGAGCAACGGCCTTCCGTGCAAAGCGTAACGAAGATCAATTGGCAAAAGACAAAATCGAAGCGAGGTTCTTCAAGGTAGAAAGTGACTTCGAATTAATAGGTAGGTAAAACAATTATAAAATGTACTTTTTTAATATTTACAATTTTATTTTGCCTTTGTTTACTTATTAAAATGTTATGATTTTTGAGATTGTTACTATCGAACTTTACGTACCTATACTCTTTTGCATTCTGAATAAAAAATACCCTTACACATTTGTAATTTTTTTCTTGTATCACATTACCTGCTGTTATAAGGGTGGCAGGGGAATCGACGCGCAGCCTGTTACCATGTATTCAGTACCAGATTCTCCTACATGAAACAGCATGCGTTGAAAATTTTGACGGTTATTAAAAAACAAAAATCATTTTGACCGCGTAGGATAGTCATAGAACTTCTAGGAAACAACATTTTTTTTTTGATAACCAATGAAATATTTTTACGCTACGTATACAAAATAAAGAATGATGTAAAGGATTATGCCAGCAATGGCATAATCCTTTACATCATTCGTTTCCTGTAAGAGTGACAGGCCTGCGCAACTTCGTGGCAACAGTGACTCCAAATTTCGGAATAGGGGCTAAGTGCGCCAAGTATGAAAGCAGTTTCTTTCATATTATAGAATAGAAAACACGCAGAACCTTGCCGGGGAGTACCTAGCTACTGAGTTAGGTTAGGCTCTCATAGATATTACGAGGCGGCCTGCGCACTGGCCGGATCCCCGCCCTGGGACCTAGAGGCGAAAGTACTCGCGTCACTGTTTCGGTGGCGCGAGGAAGCGAGGGCGCGGGGCGAGCGACCGATGCAGCGACACATGGAGCTGCATCGGTCTCAGCTTCGCGAGGTCCTGGTGGCGGAATGGCGGGACAGGCTCACACGCCCTACCGCCGGCCTCGTCACCATCGAGGCGGTCCGGCCGGTGCTCGAGCGCTGGCTCGGGAGGAGGCACGGCTCCCTGTCGTTTCGGGTGACGCAGGTGCTCTCGGGGCATGGTTGCTTCGGGAAGTACCTGTGTCGCATAAACAGGGAGCCGGACGCCCGGTGTCACCACTGCGTCGACTGTCGGGAGGACACGGCGCGGCATACGCTGGCAGAGTGTGCCGCTTGGGAGGAGCCGCGCCGTGCCCTCATCTCAGAAGTAGGCAGTGACCTGTCGCTGCCGGCCGTGGTCGAGTCGATGGTCGGCAGCGAAGAGTCCTGGGACGCGGTGGTTTCCTTCTGCGAAACGGTCGTCTCGCAGAAGGAGGCTGCGGAAAGGGAGAGGGAGATCTCGTCCTCTCACCCGGCCCGCAGCAGGCGCACCGGGCGTCGGCGGAGGGCGGATAACGCCCTCTTCCAGCCCCCCTAAATGGGTCCAGGGGCGACGGACTTGGGGCCGTCCGTCGCCCCCCACACATCAGGACCCGAGATGGCGGCGCGTAGTGTTCCACGCGCGCCTCTCTTAGACGTCGCGGGGGGAGTCAAACACCTCACTCCCCCCCCTGACCCGAGGAGGCCCGCTGCGGCGGGCCGGCACCAGTCGGGGGTTGCGGAAGGATCTTACGTTCCCGCGACCCCCGGCGTAGGTGAGAGATGGAACACTGGGGTGGTTTTTAGTCAGTAAGAGTCTGACAGACCCCGTCGCCCGCCCCAGGGCGGCGGACATCCATGAGGATTTTCCACCCCGGAACAAAAAAAAAAAAAAAAGGCTCTCATAGATATGGCGGGACAGGCTCACACGCCCTACCGCTGGCCTCGTCACCATCGAGGCGGTCCGGCCGGTGCTCGAGCGCTGGCTCGGGAGGAGGCACGGCTCCCTGTCGTTTCGGGTGACGCAGGTGCTCTCGGGGCATGGTTGCTTCGGGAAGTACCTGTGTCGCATAAACAGGGAGCCGGACGCCCGGTGTCACCACTGCGTCGACTGTCGGGAGGACACGGCGCGGCATACGCTGGCAGAGTGTGCCGCTTGGGAGGAGCCGCGCCGTGCCCTCATCTCAGAAGTAGGCAGTGACCTGTCGCTGCCGGCCGTGGTCGAGTCGATGGTCGGCAGCGAAGAGTCCTGGGACGCGGTGGTTTCCTTCTGCGAAACGGTCGTCTTGCAGAAGGAGGCTGCGGAAAGGGAGAGGGAGATCTCGTCCTCTCACCCGGCCCGCAGCAGGCGCACCGGGCGTCGGCGGAGGGCGGATAACGCCCTCTTCCAGCCCCCCTAAATGGGTCCAGGGGCGACGGACTTGGGGCCGTCCGTCGCCCCCCACACATCAGGACCCGAGATGGCGGCGCGTAGTGTTCCACGCGCGCCTCTCTTAGACGTCGCGGGGGGAGTCAAACACCTCACTCCCCCCCCTGACCCGAGGAGGCCCGCGGTGGCGGGCCGGCACCAGTCGGGGGTTGCGGAAGGATCTTACGTTCCCGCGACCCCCGGCGTAGGTGAGAGATGGAACACTGGGGTGGTTTTTAGTCAGTAAGAGTCTGACAGACCCCGTCGCCCGCCCCAGGGCGGCGGACATCCATGAGGATTTTCCACCCCGGAACAAAAAAAAAAAAAAAAAGGCTCTCATAGATCCCCCCCGGTGGGTTCCCGCATTGTTGAGGCGGGGGGGTTCAGTAGCCGTGGCTTGGACAATCACGGTGAAGCTAAGAGGAACCCGAGGAGGGGCCGCTCGTCAGGGCTTTGCCAGTAAGCCGACGACGTAGCGGCCAACAAGTAGGTTGCGGTGCCGTTTGGGCGACATCGCAACTGAGGCGGGCCGTGATGTGGTATGGGAGGCATCACGGCTGAGGGTTGGAGGCCGCGGCGGGGGAGGAGTGCCGGTATTGCGGTGCGCCGCTCTCCTTACCTTCCGCGGCCTTGACGGGGTAGCCACCGTATGATGGCGGAAGCGGTGGGGCCGCAGGGGAAGAGGAGTGTTGGTATGACGTTGGCCACTCTCCCTATCCTCTGCGGCCGAAAATTGGCAGACGGCGGGGCCAATGACCTGACCCGTCGCAGGGGGACCAAGGGTGCCCAGACACGGGGTCGTCTGGCGCCCATGTGCTGGTTTGGTCCCTGGGGTGGTCACGGCGTGCCATGTGTTCTGGTGCGCCGGTGATGGGGAGTAATCCCCAGAGGAGGGTCCGGTGACGGACGGCCGCGGCGGGTTCACGGATGAGTGCTAAGGCGTGCCCGTGTTCCCGCCGTAAGCGGCAGAGGAGGACACCGTGGAGTTGGGTAGTGGGTTGGAGTCCCACATAACTGCGCTATCTCCCTGTGGTAGTGCAGAATGCATGAGCATTTCTCCACGTTAAAAAAAAAAAAAGGCTCTCATAGATACTTACGACACCAAGAGCTACCCTCTTACAGACGATGTAATAAATCAATAAATCCACAATATGTCACAAGCTTAAAAAACTTAGCTAAAGATTCTTACTCTTCAGGTTAAAACAGTAAACAGGTCTTACTATAAAATCATTTTTCACTTTTATTCAGTTCGAAAATGGGGAATGCTACTGAAGTATTCCTGCCTCCTTTGCGATTCAGCGACCGTCGACAGTTCGGTGAAGTTATAGAGGCGGAGTATCCTTTACAGAAGTATATCGAAGACATGATATGGAATCTCGTTGTGAATTATATTCCAACCTCGTATTTGGATGGATTGTTCAATACGCCGTATACAGTTCAAGGTTAGGTAATCATTGTAATTATGCTTTATTATGAGTTTGTGGATTACTTTTTCGTATTGTTTAATTATCTGTAATTTACGAGAATGAAGTGGTTTCTTTGGTTGGCTAAAGTCTACAGGAAAGCTTGAGGTTCTGTTTTCCACTTGAAGAATGTTAACCGTTGACATTTGAATCGATTTGTTTCCGAATAATGATACCGGCAGTCACCTCTACCAAGTTTATTCATAATAATAATAATAAAGCGTTAGCGCACGCGTTTAGTGATTATAGAGCATTGTCCGAAGGTTTCATGAAACTGGTCCTACATTACAGACATAAGGCATCAAGATGCAGCACTTTATCAAGTACAAAATGTGATCTTAAATGGCCGGGTAGTGGAGGAAGAAGAAGTTGAAGAAGAAGAAAAGGTAAAAGAAGTACGCAGTAAACTACTAAAAGGGAATAAATCAGTAAAAGATATCAAGAAAAAGCCTCATAAAAAAACAATTCAATACGAAATCAAGTTATCCGGTGATTGGATCACAGCTGGTAGTTTCTTAACATTACTGTGGTACTGCGTAGATAAACTCTGATAACTTTATATTAACATTGTCCTTTATAGCGGTTTTCACTTCATTTTCACTCATTACTCGTTTTATTTATTTCTGCGATAAAATTTGGAATTAAAATCTACGATCTGACGTTTCATTTCACGCTGTTTACCGACTGTACCGATTTGACTATTCATTATATTAAAATGTTCGTAACAGTCCAAATTAGATTTTTAAGGAAATGTAAAGTTTCCCGGGAAATTTTCAAAGGGACAAACTGAACGACCGTTTTTCTATGGAATTTTATATGAGCCAGCTAGTTAATACCAAGAATAAATCAGATTAAAATATTAGTGCTGTGAAGTGCTTTTATTAAAGTAACTAATTGTATTGTTTGTGTTCGCAGAATAATGTAATTTTACATTCTGAAAATCATTTTGCCAACCAAGTTGCGTAGAACGATTTAATTGCCTACTAAAATATATTTTAATTTTAGGAATTGGAAGAGACACTCCATTTGTAAGAACAGGGAACTGTCCAACGGGGTACGGAGTAGTGATAGCACTGATAAGCAGCATAAATCTGCCGGCGCAAGACGACATCCCAGTTTTCTTTGTAAATGTATGCAATCTCACTGAGGTTCCAATAGAATATTTGAAGCAAAATAGGTATATTTTTCGTCTCAAGCCAATATACATGCTGACTACGTTCACATTTTAGCAGGTTTTACTTTATATATTTCCTCACAGTCGGTCCAAGGAATATTTTTTTGCAAGGTTTCAGCCTAGGAAGGAAGGAGACGACCTAGACGCGTACCGCAACGGCTGCGTACCGCAAGGGCTGGATCGAGGTGGCTCTATAAAAGGATATTTGGAAGGATTTGGGGTAGACTTTTGCTCAGCAGCAGCTTCACTATCTCACTGCTGAGCACTGTTCGGCTGTTCGCCTACGCGAACGTAAAAAAAAAAAAAACATATCTGGAGCAAAAACTGTGCCTCATGTGGGGGACGAGGCTGGATAAACTGGTAATTGAGATTGAATACTTGGATTTATAGTGCGAATCGTTACAGATTTACACACATTTATACAAGATGGACGATCAGTGATCAAGAACGAAATTCAGAACAGCAATCCTTACAAACAAAAAAACTCAGAACTGAGGTTGATTTCAATGACCATCACTTGGCACCACTTGCTGTAGCATGGGATATCATGGCTACATTCATGGATGAGCCTTTTTGAGTAGAGGTAATTGATTTACATCAGCCTATAGCAGACCTCTGCTGATTACAGATGTCTCCAATCGAACTCCACTCGTCTCGATCCTATCGCTATTCTCAACCAGTTAGCATGACAACAAGGGTGCTCAATCAAGCACCCTTGTCACACTTTGATCCTACTGGGAAACTGAATACAGCACAGCTAGTATTTAAATTGTTGATTTATAGAAAAAACTATAGGGATTCAAGGCACTGCATGTACTGGTATTACTTTTACGTTTTCGTCTTTTGTGTGTTCTCACAATGATAATATAATTATGTATGCATATTTACGTTTTAAATTTGTGACTGTAGCTCCGTGGGATCAGGATACCTCCGGAAACAAAGAAGTCGTCATTTTTTGGGTGCGAGAAAGCAGATCGTCATTATGGCGTCGGCGTGCCACCTCTAATACCTAATCAAGACGTAGATATTCTGATCGCACAAACAAGAATTGATGCAAGAGCACTAACCAAAATTAATGGATTTGTCATAGGAGAGTTTCCGTTATATCCCCCTGAAATATCTGTGTTGTCATTGGAACGTAAAGGATTTTGTACAAACGATATAAATGCAGTGAGAGCTAAAGTTAAACCTGACTTAATTATTCAGCCAGGTGTCATCCTAGAGGCACAAATGACGATAGATGTATCTTTGGGTCTCGTTGGACGTAAACCTAAGTCAAACGCTCAAAGATATTCTAGATTATACTGTCTTATTAGTGATCGTGAAGCTATAATGACACTAATATATCTAATAACAGAAATAAATGAGTCAATGAAGCTAACAGGGAGCAAAGAGGGTTTCTTGACAGGATTCGCGTTAGATACAGGAGACACAGTGATGCTATACGTGGAAGGTTCGAAGAAGGAGGGACACGTTTTGCTTTGGGAACGGACTAGAGACTTTTATCCAGATGTGAAACCCATTTTCAATTCTTCAAAGATTCTCATAATAATAAAATTCATTTGCAGAAGGTTCCTGGGAACAAAATGAACTGCAACGCGCAACGAAGATCAGTAGTGCTATTCTGTAAAAATAACTAACCGTAAAGTAAAGTGAGTTTGTAGTGAACTTTTATCCCATCTGATGCTAAAGGTTGACGAGTGAGAGAGACAGTGTTAATTTCAAATTCATTTTACCTAAGTTTTCACGGTGATATTCTTACGGATTAGCACTACAGTAATTGGAAACAGAAGTAAGGTTCCTGAAGTTTCTTTGATGTACTCAGGTAAAGGAATTAGTGTAGGTACCTATTAATATTTTCTTATTATCTATTTCTTATGTTTAAATGTTATGATTGTTTGTTAATAACATTTGGAATAATTAAATACCTCCTAAATATTTGTATCAGTTTTTCTTGTATCATGACCACCACAAAGACCACGATGTTTCTGAATGTTCTTTCTAATATATCCATAATACAGTCTTACGATATCCACATCAATCACACACTCACTATTGTGTTCCATTTCAAAAGAAGCAGAGCACTCCTTGCTCTAGTTAAATGATGTTTATTTCTGCACATTTTGGTGTTTAGCCAACCAACCGGTGTTTAACCAAAATAAACTCAGAGATCACAGTCTCTTAAAGTCCATGCAGGTTAATGTCTGTGAAGATCTTTTGAGGAAAGAACCACTCATATTTGTTTGAGTGGACCTATCCAAGGTTATAACTATTGTAAGAATATTTAACCCGTATACTGTGACGGACCTTTTAATAATAAACACCTAGGTGGCATCTTCCTAATACATTTTTGAAATTCTTTCATTCACTGATAGACAACGCACAGCCTCTGGACCGAAAAGAAAAAAAAATACCAAGAGTTCCTTATGAAAGCTTGTTTCATTAAAGAAGGATTTTTGAAAATTATTCTCCTAAATGGGTTAAATAGTTTGCATGAAAGTTCCTCATTTTTACCGATGAGAAATCCCATCGGGCGCACGGCTTGTATAAACATCACATGAAAACCGGAATGCGTACAATAACTTCAACCACCAAACTTCACTCCGTCTCACTCAACTTGTGTGGGTCAGAATGACGGGTGAATACTGAAATTAATGTAATAGATATTTTAAGGTTACCTAATATTCGTCACGTCATTCTGACCCAGACCTCAAATTCTAATTAGAATTCTTCCGTTGCGTGTCAACTCACATACGCCTAACTTCCAAACTTATAACAAATCGCGTCAAACTTTAAATTTGTTGTGGCTAAAACTAAAATTAATTGTAGGAAACTGTAACTTCTTAGCATTGTTACAATCTCTGAACACGCTAAGAGTTATAACACACTAGCAATTTGCAAGTGTGTTTCCAGTGAGGCGATTTTTAAAGACTGCGACGCGTACACCAAGTTTTCACACTAGCGTAAATCGCTCTCATTTCGCAGACCCAGCTAACTTGGTACACACCGCGGTGAACTTGCTACGCACCCGCAGCGAATTCACTAAACACCAGCGGTGAACTTGCTACGCACTCGCGGTGAACTTGGTGTGCCCCGCTGTGAACTTGTTACGCGAATGTGGTGAACTTGCTACACACCCGCAGTGAACTCATTACGCGCAGGCGGCGAGCGAGCTACGAAATACGCTCGCAAATCGCCAGTGTGACAGCGCTCTAGGTTACATTATTCCGCTACAATAGTGTACCTTAACAGGTATTTAAGCCAGGTAGGTTGTTTAAACTTTAAAGTTTACACGGCTTGTTGGCTCCTAAGTCAGGTAAGGAGCTTACTAAAGCATTGGTTTGGGTTTCTGTGTTAACACTTTGTGATTGGTTAGCGAAATTAACGTGATTGAATTTAAGGCGAAAGCGTCGGGGTAGACCGCACAATTCAATTTTTTCTTACGTTTTTTGCAATTTGTAAGTCAATATCAGGATGTATGTTGATCTAAATATGATTCGCGGCCGTAACAAATATTTATTTGTAGAATTATAATTATAAAAAACATCATCATACAACTCTTGTAAGTTCATACACACGTTTATACGATTGAAAGACTATTTCATGAAATCATGACATTTGAGGTCAATTCTAACTTAAGGAGTTGTACTGCTGATTCCTTTTTAATATTTGTAATTTCGGATGTGGGCGGGCAACTTTTTATTTTTTACTTTTTTTTTTCTGGGTGGGAAATCATCATATGACTACTCCCGCTCTGGGCGAAGCAGGAGGGCGTGTCAGACTTTTACCGACTAAAACCCACCCGTGTTCCTTCAGTTGTCTATGCCAGGGACCACGGTATCTCTTTCGAACAACCTGTGGCCCTGGCAGGCATCGGCCCTAGCGGACCCCGTCAGTTTGTGCTGACATCTCTTTGAGGCGCGCGTGGAACACAACGCGCTGTCTACTCGGGCCTGGTCCTTGCCGGGCGGCGAGCTTCCCATTGCTCGCCGCCCGCAAGCCCGCGCCTACGGTGGCCGGGAGTCGGCTGGTGACTCCCGTCGTCCAGGGCGTCTCCTGCGGCGACTAGGGGCGTGAGGGCGCAGAGATTGCCTCTCCCTTACGCGCTCCGCCTCCTTCTTTGCGAGCATTACTGCTTCGCAGAAGGAGGTGACGGCTTCCCATGTACCTACTCTCGCTCCGTACCATGGCCTGGACCAGGGCCGGACGCGAGAGATCGCCGCCACGAGGACGCGGCGGTGCTCCGCCCAAGCCGGGCAGACCTCCACCGTATGCTCCACCGTGTCCTCCGGGCGATCCATACAGTGGTGACACTCTGGCGTTTCCTCCCGCCTTATCCTGAACAGGAACCTCACGACGGGCGGGCATCCTTATGATTAAAAAAAAAAAACACTATCTCTCTCTCCTTTAACGTCATTTTTATGTTCTTTGCACTTGTTTGATGATTATTACTGTATACATTATATTTATAAAGATATAATGTTTAATAATTTATAATGTTTCATGTGTGTATGTATTTATTGTATATATGTAAATGGCACACCACAGACTCTGCAGTATTGACTCTCCTTTCTCCCTTAATCCATCCAAAGGTTGTCTTTAAAAGATCGCCTTTAGCGATAACACCGCCCATTGTATCCCTTCCCCTGTAAAATGAATACATTTATGTATATAATTTTTATGGTTTACATAATAAAGAGTATTCTACGAGTATATATTCTTGAAATAAAAAATACGGCTAGAGATCAAATCATTGTGAGCAAACGAATGGAATAAGTAAGCGTTCCAGGCATAGTGCGAATAATAAATCTGTGTGTCATAAAAATGAAAAGGAGGATAGCAATAAAATCTGTCATCTTAAGTAATACCGTCGTGTTTTAGGCTTATCTGTTAACGAGGACAGAAATCATCGCGTCCGTGAAATTGTTAAGATGATAAAGGTAAAGTAAAATTTATCGCGTCGCTTGTCACGGGTATAACCTTTTCTTGTTACCTAATTAAACGTAATATATTTTCGTAAAGGTTCCCCAGAATTGATGCGTAATTTTATTGTAATAAATATTTCTAGTGGAAACGGCTGAGACTTACGAGTTGTAGTTCGTAGGTTCGAACCCAGGCAGGTGCTTTACTTTGTGTAAATTATTTCATCACCACTGCTCTCAAATCGGTGAAGAAAAATATCTTGAGGAAACCGACGTGTCCTGGAACCAAAAATTCGAAGGCATGTTATATCTACGAACCTGCACTGGGCCCGCGTGGTGGATTACGGTCTACTCCCTCTCACCGAGTGGAGGCTGTGTCCCAGCAGTGGGAATATTATGGGCTGATTATACTAAATATGTTTAGGTAAACCGTTACCTCGTTGCCGCTGCCTGGTTGGTCTAGTGGTCGCAAGCGGTACTGCTGAGGGGGCCAAACGCCTCCTGCCGGAGGCTTTACGCGGGGGTCGTGCGGTCCATGGCCCTATACGGGGCCCCGGTGTGGGCGCGTTCACTGCGGCGGCGAGCCGCCCACTACCTGAACGCGCCCCAGAAGGTGGTAGCCGTAAGGCTCATCCGGGGCTACCGCACGATCTCGCGCGGCGGCAAGCCTCCTTGCCGGACTGCCGCCATGGGATCTGGAGGCGATGGTCCTCGCGCGCCTGTATGAGTGGCGCGCGGAGGCACTACGCCGGGGGGAAAGTCCGCTCCCGCGGCAAATTGCTGCGTAGCGGACGGACCTCCGGCTCGATCTCATGGCGACATGGAAAGAGCGACTGTCGTAACCCAGCGCAGGGAACGCCGCGATAGCGGCGATAAGACCCCTCTTTGAGGAGTGGCTAGAGAGGCGCCACGGCGCCCTCACCTACCGCCTGACGCAGGTCCTCACCGGACACGGAAGTTTCGGGAGGTTCCTGCACATCATCAGGCGGGAGGAAACGCCCGGGTGTCACCATTGCCAGGATCGCCCAGAGGACACGGTGGAGCACACGGTGGAGGTCTGCCCCGCTTGGGCGGAGCACCGCCGTGTCCTCGTAGAGGCGATCGGCAGCGGCGGCGGCCTCTCGCGCCCGGCCCTGGTGCAAGCGATGGTCCGGAGCGAGAGGGAGTGGGAGGCAGTCGCCTCCTTCTGCGAAGCAGTCATGCTAGCGAAGGAGGTGGCGGGACGGATGAGGGAGAGAGCCTCCCGTCCCAGCCGCCGCGGGAGACTCCCCGGGCGTCGGGAGTCGAGTGACGACTACCGGCCACCGTAGGCGCGGGCCTGCGGGCGGAGAGCAATGGGTAGCTCACCGCCCGATCAGGACCAGGCCCGTGCCGGACGGCGCGTAAGTGTTCCACGCGCGCCTCAAAGAGATGTCAGCATAACGAGGGGCCCCTTAGGGCCGAAGCCTGCCGGGTCAGCGGGATTGTCCGAAAGGGTTACCGCTACCCCGGAACATAAAGGGCGAAGGAAGGAATATGGGTGGGTTTTAGTCAGTAAGAGTCTGACACTCCCTTCCGCTCCACCCAGAGCGGGAGGGGTCATTTGATGATTTCCAATCCGGAAAAAAAAAAAAGCGGTACTGCTGAGCATGAGGTCCTCGGTCTGATTGTCAGGTCGGGCTAAGTGTTACTGCGTTTTTCTACCTGGAATTTGTCCTGGTTGATAGTGTGACTGTCTGTCACTTGTTCCTATTTAATAACAAAATGTTTTATTTTAAATTCTTATTTTAACATTGTTCCATGATATGGGCCCTCTTAGAAACGCATTAAATCTCAACTTTATGGCCTGACAGCTCGACATGTTCCCGTAATAAATAACAAAATATCCTATTTCTTTAAACCAGTAAAACAATATTGAAACACTCACAAACCCATTTCATTTATATTTTATGGGAAACAGGCCCGGCAATTATAGACAGTTATCAATAGAAAGCGATATTTTAAGTCCCTTAAGTTGCAATACTTTGTACGAATTCTAAGAACGTTTAGACCCTTGTACAATGCTAGCCACACATCTGGTGAGCATAAAAATGGGTCCATAGGCCTAAAGAGCTTACAAACAAAAAAAGGGACAAGGGGCTGAGCCAGGCGTGGTATTTTTGAGGAATGGTGAGGGCACCGCTGATGGAAGGCAAGACACTCGATTTCGAACTACGAGAGAGGACGGACTCCCTAGTCCAGGCTAGTTAAGTTAGGAGATTTAGGGAATATCAGGAGGCTATGTCCGAATGGGCTGTCGCGAAATAGCGAGTACATTAATATAGTTGGGTTGAAGCCCAGACTCTACTAATCTAGTATTTAAAGTAAAGTAGTGTGTGAGAGGGTTGGTTGGAGACCACGATAGTGAGCGGATGGCGTAGACTAGGCTAGCAGAGCTAGGACTTAGGGCAGTAGCATCGAACCTGTGTGTCTGTTGAGAGATGGAGAGTGCGGGAGTGTTATTTAATACATTAAATAATAAGTGTTGTTTTAGACTAGGTTATATTAGCCTACAACGGATGTAAGTAGCGTGTAAGGCGCGTGAATCTCAGTGAGTGTGTTTGTGACCGTCCAGGTGAGTGTTGGCTAATTTATCCCTCCATGTTCCTTTCTCTGACATTATCGAGGTATCCTACACATGTGTTTGGTCGTAGGGACTCGGGGAAAGCCCACTATAAGGTGTGACTCTTACCAACATAATGTAGACAAATACTCTACCAACTGACTATAGACAACCTCAACCAAGACATGACGCTTAGGGCAGTCACACCGCTTATGGAAGGCTGAACCGAACTCGCAACTCGTTAGGGCCAATTTTAATAATAGTGCTTCCTTGTAGTCTGTTGTTTGCGAACACAAACCAACCAAACGTTAGTGATGGCGACCTTTTCCTTAAGGACAGACTAACTGCAGGACACCTTGCATTGCTCTTGATATACGCACTCTTCCAGGGAGTGGGTTAGGCATCACTAAGTACCCTTAACTGGATTGATAGTCGTTCTAAGGAACGCTAGGGATTGTGTCTCGTTAAATCACACCCGGCCCCCGTAGGCCTCTTACTGAACAAAAAAATAATATTTAGCGAAACACATAATTTGGATGCCCAGATAGAAAGGCCCCGTTGCTGCATAAATATGTAGGTAGACCAGTATGTACGCACGGCTGCTGATTACACTGCAAGCATCTCTAAATGGGGTAGATTAGGGAAGTGTGAAGTGACGATTTAAAATAACCACTTCGGCGTATAGCAAGGCAATCGTAAGGAATTCTGCAACCGACTGACGATGCGGTACGCTTGCGCTAGTTTTGTATTGTATTAGTAAAGGGTGAGTAGGCCGTAATGAGGGGTTATTACTACTGCACGCGTCCAGTACTTCTGGAAACTTGTCTCGCTCAATGGTAGAGGCACTTCGCAGTCCTTTACCTTAGGATTGAGTAAGACATGCTTGAGTGTAGGGAGCGTGTCCCGCTGGAACCGCAGCAGGTCCTCTCTAGGCCTATGCACGTTAGGACTGGTGGCACACGCACGACGTAACAGCTGTTGTAAAGCGGCCCTACGTCTCTGGGGGGGGTTCCTCGATTATTGTAAGAACATTCAGTAACGTAACTCAAAACAATGTATTCCCCAACGCAAGCGTTACGTGTCAATTTGCCCCTTTTGTATTCCTCTCATCTCTTGTAACTTTCATAATTAAAAGAAAAGTAGATTTTCCTTTCCTTAATCACCTTATCTATGAATTCCCAACCCTATTTTATATTGCAATTGTATTATTATATCCCCCCCTTGCTCCCCAGCTTTCTAAGTCGGGACAAGGCAAATCACTTCTTGGGAATTCATTACAATCGGTGGAAGGGTGTCCAGTCAGGAGCCGAGCCCTACAGAACAGTACGGAGGCGGGGTACTGTTCTCCCCCGCAAGGGGGACCTACCCCTTTTTCCTGTAATTTCCACATAATTAGGAAAAACGAAAATTTTATCAGCCTAGGGTAATTTAGGAACAGTCACAATAGCAATATGCTCGCCCCTATTACATGGGGCTAAACATGACTGGTGAAGTGTGGGTGTACTATAGGGACACCTCTGCCAACCCTTCAGGGATCACAGTAAGGTAATTATGTTTTTTTTAATGAGAGTGTAGCGTTACTTACCTCAAAGTAATAGAATCATGATCGATTCCATAAATTGGTCGGTCTATAACCCAAGAAACAAATTTTATCATATTTTAAATACCGCACCAATGAATCTGCAACTCTATCCAGTAAAAAAAGTACTCTTAACATCCCTGCAATGAAAAATAGTCGCCAAGAAATATTTATAAATGGAAATGCATAATTCATTTGGATCTTTTCCAGTGGACATAAAACATTGAGTCTTTTATTACTGCTACTAACACGCCTGTTAAAAGTCGAGTCCCATCTTTCATATATTATCAATATTATGTTGAATATCATGAATTTGAATAGGATTTTTTGAGATGTGGATATAAAAAATGGTATGGGTTACGAGCTTAATATTAGCTTCAATATTAGTAAAAGGGATTTCATAAAAAAACATTCTTGGCAGATGGATAGTGCTCGTTCAGATCTTCAGTTTCTTGTTACCTATAATTAGACACTGCTCTCATAATGGTGAAGGAAAACATCGTGAGGAAACCGTCATGTTCTAGAACCAAAAATCCGAAGACATGTGACATCCATCAACCCGCACTGGGCCCGCGTAGTGGATTACGGCCTCCCTGTCACAGAGAGGAGGCCTGTGTCCCAGCAGTGGGAACATTAAAGACTGATTATGGTTATGGTTGTGTTATAATTAGACAGAAAGGATCCTGCTGCCCATTCACTTGACCGTAGGACAACATCAACCCTAGGTTACTTACAGCACCAACAGGTTAAAAGGGGTGGCCCATTTTTTGTACGGAACCAGATGGTAAGCGTTACATTTTGATCTATCATTCACAAACTTTTGTTCTACGAGTAGGTCATAATTTAATAAAATATTACACAGAATGGTGTAAAGTATTCAATGAATTAGTCAGAGGGACGCAATGTTCCAAACTTGGGGAGAATATACTTGATAACAATACAGCATCACTTATTCATCATAACATACTAGGCACTCCAGGCGATAACCGTTGCTTTAAACAAAGTGAGATGTTAAAACTTCCAGTGTTGCCACTAACTTAATACAACATTTTGCACACCTAAGCGGAATGAAGTTAATAATTATACATAATTTACTTTTACAACTTTATTAAAGTTTACGCGAACCACCCGGTGAAGTTGGTAAGGTGTTGTAACTTTGGCCCATCTCATAAGTTTGTAACTTTGACATCATCACTGTGTTGTGTTCACACTTAAGTTATTGTGAAGTCTACTTTATATTACTTGCAGGTGTATATAAATTATAGAGACGTATTGTTTCAGAAAACAGCACTTAACTGAAGTGTTCTCTGTCTTTGTGTTCGTACTTTAATGTTGAGAACTAGGTAGGTAGGTTTTTGAAAGTCTGACACCATTCAGAACATTTTGTGCAGATGGTATAAGATTTTACGAAAACCCTTGTTGATATAATGTATCAGATAATGGTTTCTGAATAACCCCTCAACAGCGATTACGAATTCAAGCTAAGTTATCCTTTACAGATAACCGAGACAATTTTCAATTTCATTCAATAAATCACCCCTTGAACGGCTCGAACGGTGACTTTGGGGGGCTCGCGAATAGCCGGGAATCTTAGAGTGATAGCTAAACATCCGCTAGTAAGATTAATTTGAGTTTTTCGAAGTAGATTTATGGGGGAGGTTGGATTCCGTCAGCATGGGCGCGAGCGACGACCGTTCTGTGCGTCCGATCATTTGTCAGTGTCTCGCTTTATCTGATCCGAAAACTGAATGAATTTTGGCAAACGCTTTCAGAATGCCTTGATTGGATCAATGCAGACAGATGTATGTGGTGCCTGAGGCTGGTTTGGGTTGGGTAAATATATGCTGAATGGCTTTGGCGTATTGCTTCTTGGATTTATAATTTACAGTAGCTCGGAGCCTGGATTTCCACTCGGTTGATGGCTATAGGTCGTCCCCCGAAATATGGGTGCACAATTGCAAATACTACATTTACGCTTCTGCCTATATCTATACTAATAATAAAGGTGAAGAGTTTGTTTGCTTGTCTTCTTCTCTGTCTCTCTGGAGCTACCTGCCGAAAAATTATTTTTGTATGTGATAGCCCAATTCTTGAGGAAGGCTATAGGCTATTTAACATCACGCGATGACCATTAGGAACCGAGAAATAATAAAAAAGTAAGAAAGGCGGAGCACAGGCAGGCGATGCGATGTGACGGGGTGGATGAAGTCCCGGGCAGAAGCTAGTTACACAACCTATCTACCTACCCATTACATAGTAATTGGAGATAAGATAAAAATTGTGAGAAATACACTTCACAAAAGTTTTAGGTACATACTTCTTAATGTGTTTAATTAAGAACATTAACCCCACATATAAATACAGTTAATTAACTTGCATCAAAGTTACTGCCCCGTTAAGGTAAAGACGACAAGTGTGGGTTTCTCAAATAATACGAAAGATGTGTCTCGAGACATGGGACACTCCGTAGTCCCGGAAATACCCTACTCAACCCTTACGTGACGCGGTTACCGACTATCTGATTTTTATCACAATTAATTTAGCTTTACAGCTCCAAATGTTCTTTGTAAAATATATGTTGCTGATTTTATTTGAAAATACGATAACGTTCTCTTTATGGTTGCAGAATGGAATGGTTTAAGTTATGGCCTTGTGTGCGTGGTGTTTGTTTAGTAAAATACGGATAGGGATGTGACGTTGTTTTGTTTTCCCCTTTATAGGATAGCAATGTATTTATTAATTAAAATCTCCCTTACAATTTAGACGAGTCTCTCTCGAGTTTGGGGCCACTCGCTGGTCTTCGGGGTTTCAGATTTGCTTCAGCAAGTCTTCTTCTCACTGTACTGTCACTAATGTAGTCCCTTCGGGTCTGAAGAAGCTGTTGCTGGACTTCAACTGCATTAAGGTGGCGATTTCTCAACACAGTGGAAACAATACGACGACGCCACGGTTGGCGCAGTGGCTAAGCGATCGACTGCTGCGCTGCGTGTCGCGGGTTCGATTCCTGCACCGAACAAATATTTTTATTTCCTACAGGTAGTTGTTCCAGGTCTGGGTGTTTGTGTATGTGAGTTTAAATGTTTGTAAACGCACCCACGATACAGGAGTAATTCCTAGTGTAAGGCAACGTTTCGCATATTAAATGTGATGATCCCAATACTTATGAAAATGAAATAAATATGACATTAAATAGAATTATAACATGGTTTGACAACAATAATCTAATTATCAACTTAGAAAATACTACAATTATGCATTTTTATCAGAGAGTACCAAATACAATCGTTGACATTAACTATTTAGGGACAAAAATAAAATCAACTACTGTTACTAAATTTCTTGGTATTAATATAGACAAAAATTTGACTTGGAGACCCCAGACAGACGAAATATGTAAAAAATTTACCTATGCTCTCTATAAACTATCAAAAATAGTAAGCCTAGAATCCGTACTAACCGCCTATCACGCCTATGTTTTATCAACACTCAGATATGGCGTGATTTACTGGGGCAATTCAGTTGATAGAGAACTCGTATCTAAAGCCCAAAAAGATGTGTCAGAGCTATGTGTGGCCTAAAAGTACAGACAGTTGTCAACCGTTCTTTATACGTCTAAAAATTCTTACCTTGCCATCGCTGTACAGATGTACATACCTATACGAAACAAATATGTTCGTCAAATCTAACATTTCATTATACAAAATAGCTACTAAAAGTTACTACCGAAAATTACGCGATAAAAATAAGTCAGAACTCGAAGTGACTCATGGCAAAACTGCACTATTGAATAAAAGTACGGACGCCAGCACGTCAAGTTACTACAATCTGTCAAATTTCTTTAATACATTTTCAACTTTATCGCTAAAGCATTCGGGTTCAAGGTTGATTGGGAAAATTTGACAGTTTCGGGTAGCTTGACCTGCTGGCGTCTGTACCTTCTGTATGGCCAAAAAAAATTTAACAAACTACATGAAAAAATAAAAACGTTAAACCTGGACAATTTCAAAACAGAACTATTAAGAATATTGATAAATAAATGCTATTACTCACTACAGGAGTATTTGGACGATAATTCTATAATTACTGCTTCAGAAAATTGTACATCACCGGCATGTCCTAGAACCAAAAATTGGAAGATATGTGACATCTACTAACCCGCACTGGGCCAGCGTAGATTACGGCCTTCTCCCTCCCGAAGAGAGTGTCCTGTGTCCCAGCAGTGGGAACATTAAAGGCTGATTAGGCTATGATAATTATATTGATGGTTTTGCCGCCATTATTAGAAATAGAAGTGCATCCCTGATGACGCGTGTTCGCGGCAGCACCAATAGTATTCCTAGTGTTTCGCAGATCGCGTCGGTGTGATTTCCCGATGTTGCGGAGCTGGATGCAACTCCACCCTGAATTTTAATTGTATATGTTATCTGTGTCTGTAACCTACTAACACTGGAAGTTTTAAGTAAAATTGTTACTCACCATATGGACTGACTGTCTGAAATAAAACTATTGGATTCTATTATGTAGCTATATTTAAGACTGGCCACTTCAGGTACAGTCGTTTGTTTCTACAATTCTCAAAGTTCGTTAAGCAGTTGGTCCCGGCTATCATTTGTAGATCTTTGACAGTCGTTACGGCTAGTCAGAAGGCCGAGACTCTGCCATCCAGTCTTACAAAGGGGTATCGTGTTACCCAGTAACTGGGTTGTGGAGGCCAGGTTTCAGTCGCTTCATGTAAAACACTGGTATTTAGCTGCATCCGGTTAGACTGAAAACCGACCCCAACACAGTCACACAAGGCTAGGCAGATTGAATTTGTTTCGTTTCCACAATTACCAATAACCTTGGCTGTCAACTCTGTAGCGACATTCTCGAAGCTGTTAGATTGAAAATAGAACCCATGGCTGAACGCTGACCCCTAAAATACAGGTCTAGGCCTAGTTTGGGGGTTAGGATCAGATTTGTGGCAATACACTCGTTTGTTTTCTTATTGTGATTCGCTTGTAACATGTATTTTTAAGTGCCAAATATTTTTTTTTTTTACAATTATTTTAATATATAAATTGAAGCACTAAAACAATAACGGTACTGGAATAATGTTAATGTCGAAACTAACTGGAAAAACACTCTTGTTAGTTTAAATAAATTACATTTGAGTTTTTAGTAATAGGTTGAAAACGTTTTATATCCTACTATCCTATCCTACTAATCCTACTATCCTACTAATATTATAAACGTGAAAGTTTGTATGGATGGATGGATGGATGTTTGTTACTCTTTCACGCAAAAACTACTGAACGGATTTGGATGAAATTTGGCACACAAGTGGTTTATAACCAGGATTAACATATTATAGGATACTTTTTATCCCGATAATCCCACGGGATCGAAACTGATGCGGGTGAAACCGCGCTAGTTTTATTATACTTTTTCCGGAACCCGTTGCACACCCGTTGTCCCGCAGTGGACGTCTGGCGGCTGAAATGATGACGATGGTACTTTTTCCAATCAAAAAGTGTTTTGTGTTTTGCATTGTTAGTTACGCGTTTAGTGTTTTGCGTTGTTGTTTGTAAGTTGTTAAGAAAAAAACCATTTTAGCTATAATATTGTTTCCCAATGTATCGAAATACATGCATTATAACGTTATCGTGGACGTCATCTTGATATATTTCCATACATTTGACTTCCCCGTGTTATCGTGATGCCGTGACGTGGTCGTGGACTTCCACGATAATATCGTCACGAAAAAAATTATAAAAGCGCACATTCGCTCAAACTATGAATAAATTGATCATCCTTTAAACCTTCCTTAAACCTTTAAACCGTGGATCCACGCGAGACACATTAGCTTTTTTAACTATTTCTTTAATAACGGCGTTCAACTGGTTAAACATCCCTGAATCGATCTTTTATTTTATGTTTATTGTTTGATCCTAATACTCAATAAACGCGATTTTATTTATCTCTAATACCTTTCCAGGATAAGATCATAAATAAAAATGGTAATCTATACTCTCGTAAAATCTCGGCGGGAATCTTAAAAGTTTTATGTTTCAAAATATTTCAATGCAATCATTTGCGACGGCCATTTTTCGAAGGAGAACAATTGGTTCCAGGAATTCGTTTCGTGCATTTTCAATGCACGAAACGTGTTTTCTGTTTTTTTTTGTTGTTGTTGTTGCAAGGTATGACGGATTGCTTGCTGTTTTTCTAATGGTCTTTGACGGAAAAGGGAATCTGTTGGTTTACTTTTTCAGTAGGTTCTCTACAGTTTCGTTTGTCGTCAATTTGAGAACTACTTTTCTTTTTTTGACAACGTAAAAGTACGGGATCTGTATTTTACAAAGAGGTATGGCTATGTTATAATTGACTAGTGGCCCGCCCTTGTTCGGGTTCTATTAATGTGGCGAAAAAACCTCCAGGATTCTGTACTATATCTTCATCATCATCATTCACAGCTCGACTTCACCCACTGCTGGGCATAGGGTGTCTCTCCTTTTTTGTGTCAATTTCCATTGTCCTGTGTCAGCCTCATCCAGGTTTTGCCCGCAACGGCAATAATGTCGTTCGCCCATCTTGCCGCCGCCACCGCTATATCTTAGTTAAAATTCAATGTATTATACACATAAACCTTCCTGAATAATTCTCTAAATTAATGATGTTGAAAACTGCATCAGATTTTTTTGCGAACGAGGGCATACAGACAGACGAAAGGAAAGTGTTTATTTTTAAGATTAACTTTATAGCTCAAAAAAAAAAAAAACTAACTAACTCAAAATGAAATCAACAAATTGATTAGTTAACGTTTAACAATGTGATAAAAATATAATTTATTATATTGAAACATAAGTTAACAACCAAATAACCACTGCTACAGTGCAAACGAACAAATCGATTACATTCTAGATACTTAAAATCTGTTACTATCTTGAAATTATTGTTTTTTGATAAAAATGCACCCTTTCCTTTTTTTTGCCGTGTGTCATGACTTCCGCGAATTTGACCCTTATTAACGACACCATCGGACGGTGCAATAATACAGGCCGTGTCTTTTTTCAAAATCAATAAGTTCGATTCCTAGCTAGAGAAATTGATTTCTCAAAAATCTAATGATGTAGTTTTAGTTTTCATCAAAATCGGCCATGAGATTCTTTTAAGTATTTTTCGCCATTACCTATAGTTTGGGATTTGGCCATCCATGCTGATTTGCAACATTCACTCTGTATATACAGACGAATTGATAACATTCTTCTTTTAGATGTATGTCGGTTAAAAATAAATTTGTATCTCATGATCTTTCATAACTAGTTATCTCGCAGCTGGCGGCCTAAACTCATTAAAACGAACTATCACAAAGAAATAGGGGCAACATTAGTTATGATATCGAGTGCAAACAATTGCAGTTACAATAAAATCTGGAATATAAAAGTGTCACGACGTAAACAAGGCGTTAGTTTAATGTTTTCGTTAATTTTAGTAATTCTGGTTTTCCATCTTTGCCGGCTTTATCAAACAATTGACTGGCACCTCTGAATATTTTTTTAAATGTTGATAGCTGTTGGACAGCCTATATGATGAGGATGTTTGTTTGCTTAGTGACAGTAAAATTTTGAAATAATGAACTCTGTTTATGGTGTACTTTAACGATTTTCTAATTTTGCTACTTAACTTTTAATCATGGTTTTCTAGTGTTTGACATTTAAAAATTTCTCAATACTGAAAAACCATCACAAAAGGGTCAGATTCAAATTCAGATAGCAACTAAAGCTATTCGATTAGTTAATTTAGAGATAAATGCAAAATTATGACCACTTTTGGGTACTATTCTGAATGAATGAAATTTCGTCATGTTTGCCAAAGGGCTCCATGAATCCGTCAAATATTTATATATTCACTATCAGGACATGTAACACTATTGCACAGAATAACTTTCATTCGACCTGAATATCCTTTTAAAAATGGCCCAAATTTGAATTTTCAAAGTCGCCAGATTTAGGGAAAACCCACAATTTCTTCGTCAGATTTGCCTATTTAAGTCATTATGGGTTAGGCCACACACGATCAACGGGCCTGGAGATCACTTTATTCTTGGCCCTTTTTCTCTTCCAGGTATGAAACGTCAGCCTTCACAGAAAGCGAGTGAATAGGCATCTTCTGGGCTAGCTCGTTCCATCACGTATGTAATGGAACGAGCTAGCCCAGAAGATGGAAAGAAGAAGAAGAAAACGATGGATGAAGTATTTCATCCATCGTTTCCACCAGGCGAGTTCGAGGTTTTAATATTACTTGTTAATAAAAAGAACTAAAAAGTTTTTTTTATTTTTTTTAAATTTAAACCTGATAAGAAATAATTAAAAGCGTGTTACATTGTGATTGCAAAAGAAAAAGAATGAAGGTGTTATGCTAAATGTTCTTTAATGTTCCATCAAAATATAACACGCTTTTATTTTTTTCTTATCAGGGTTAATAATTTTTAACCTTTTAGTTTTTTTTATTAGACCTGTTTTTATTAGACCAGCTAGACCTGCTTCGGCAAAGTAAACTCTCCCGGCACTGGTCTAGAGTTCGGAGCACACAAGCACCACCACGACGTCAACGTAGAGATACGGCGGTGGTTATTATTATTATTATGTCGTTGATTTATTTAGTTATGTTATTTAATTACATTTATAAATATAAAAAATAATATATTAATATAGATTTTTGTCTCTTATTTCAGCCATCTACGTTTCAAAGTTGCATTTAATTTATTTTGTCGTATATGGATACCCTAAATCGATTAGAGTAAAGACGAAATTAAAGATAGCAAACTATTTTTACCCACTTTTTACAGGTAAATGACATACTTCATTGTATACATTTTCACAATAAGGCTGGAATTATTTTCTCCACCTAGAATTATTGCTATAGATGAGACAATATTACGTCATCGTGAGACACACTTAATAAATATATACAATGAGGGCTTGGTTTATAGCGTCGTAGAGTACGTAAACCAGTTAAATACCCTCTGAAACTTATGAAAAATGACTTACCATGTCTTATGCTATGCCATCTATTTTGTACCAGAACATTTTGCCATTTTATTACTGCAGTGGCACCAAAACCGCAAACTGTGTTAGATGCTCATTTATTTCCGTGCCTTCTATTTTCTGAATCATAGAATAACGGGGTCAAGTACTGGCAACCAAAAATCTGCGGATCAGATTTTATTCGAATTTCAAATGCTTGAAGCAGGCAGCCTGCCAACTGCACTGTTTGATCGCGACAATTGCACAGCCACGGCATTTCATACAGCGACCCAGCGACCTTATAAAACCAGAGCTATAAGTCATTTTCACAACTTTTTACGTCGAAATGTCAGGAGGCAATTTGTGAGACTTGTTTTGTGTGCGTCGTGATGCTCACGGCATGCGATTTATGAAACTGCACGTTAAAAACTACCGGCTTTCTGTTGCGTTGGACCTGCACCTTATATCAAGGGGTGAGAGATCATTTTGCAATGTTTTAAAATTCGTAGCTTTATTCCATAGGCAATATACCGGGAGCTGAATAACGGTCGGGTTGTCTGCGATTTATGCTTGGCGAAATCTGTTATTGGGATCCGGTATAATAGACACAATTTATTACTGTAAGTAGGTGTTTAAATCAATAGATGTTTGTTTGTCTTGCAGGGGAAGGTAGGTAAAATCTACATATTTCGAGATGATTTAAGTTTTCTATTTGAAATCCAGTTCGTAATATTAAAGTCGTTGAGAGAGCCAGCGTTGAAAGTAGAATTTCTTAAGAATTATGAGAGTTCCTCTGGTTGTAAAATGAATAAAAAGTTGGTGGACAAATCGTATCATGTTGGAAGGTTGTTCTACTAACCATAGATTTAGCAGCGTTCATTCAACTAAATTTGTATAAGTAGTAGGTTTATTCTGTGAATAAATTTTGAATATTTGAGAGTTTTTGCATAATGAAACTGTCAGAAGTCAATTTTATTCTAAGGTAAAAGATATGTCTTTTTTTTTTTTTTTTTTTATGTTGGGAAATCATCATATGACCCCTCCCGCTCTGGGTGGAGCGGAAGGGAGTGTCAGACTCTTACTGACTAAAACCCACCCATGTTCCTTTCCTTTGCTCTTTATGTTCCGGGGTAGCGGTAACCCTTTCGGACAATCCCGCTGACCCGGCAGGCTTCGGCTCTAAGGGGCCCCTCAAATTATGCTGACAACTCTTTGAGGCGTGCGTGGAACACTTACGTGCCGTCCGGCACGGGCCTGGTCCTGATCGGACGGTGAGCTACCCATTGCTCCCCGCCCGCAGGCTCGCGCCTACGGTGGCCGGGAGTCGTCACGCGGCTCCCGACGCCCGGAGTGTGTCCCGCGGCGGCTGGGACGGCAGGCTCTCTCCCTCATCCGTCCCGCCACCTCCTTCGCTAGCATGACTGCTTCGCAGAAGGAGTGGGCGATTGCCTCCCACTCCCTCTCGCCCCGGACCATGGCTTGCACCAGGGCCGGGCGCGAGAGGCCTTTCCCCCCGGCGTAGTGCCTCCGCGCGCCACTCATACAGGCGCGCGAGGACTATCGCCTCCAGATCCCATGGCGGCAGTCCAGCAAGGAGGCTTGCCGCCTCGCCCGAGATCGTGCGGTAGCCCCGGATGAGCCTTACAGCTACCACCTTCTGGGGCGCGTTCAGGTAGTGGGCGGCTCGCCGCTGCAGTGAACGCGCCCACACCGGGGCCCCGTATAGGGCCATGGACCGCACGACAAGATATATGTCTTAAGGCTGATTTTTCAATCATCTGATAACTTTATTCGAGGATTATTTTTGAAATTTCGACAGTTAATTATACAAAAACTGTCAAACGTCAATTTTATTCTTCGAATAAAAGTTATCTGGCGATGGAAAAATCAGCCCTAAAAAAGAATAATAAATTAAGGTAGAAAGTCCAGCCGCGGTAAGTGTGAAAAAGAAATGCTCACCCAAGGAAGTATATACAAGAAACATGTTTTTATATTTGACGGAGAAGGTATGTGTGTGTCCCTCTTTATCATCAGGCATATTTTAATTACTGTGGGCGTGGATGGGTAGTGTTGGTTATTGCTCAATAGAAAATCTGTTTGCAGTACAAATCAGAACATAATTTAGGAACAAGTTAGTCACGCTAGCGAATCACACACTGTACGAGTAGGTATATAGGTACACAACTCGTACTCGTGATACGGAACGTGAGACAGTTTCTGAGCACATGTTGTCCGTACGATGTCCAAATGGTCAAGACAGCTCTATTCCAGACCGATCTTGTAGCTGTAGTTCCCCTCCACCCCCACGAATTCAGCCTAGACTCTGTCTAGCGCCACCAGATGGCGCTGGCGTTCCGAATAGTCACACGAATGACTCCGACATACTAAAGTATCTTAAAAAGAATGTAGTATTCAGTATTTTACGGAGGTACGAGTAGCCTAGGTAGTTCTAACCGGAGGCTCTCGAGGCTTCAATCCGTAAGGAGAAGCTTTCCTGTCTGCGATTCTGTTATAGGACCAATCAGAACAGATTTGTTTAAGAATATATAGTTTTGCCGGGATTTCGAGAGGAATAGGCAATTTGACAGGTTGCAAGAACCTGTCAAATTGCCAATGAGGTTTTTGTTGAGTTGTTAAATATATCAATATTATTTTTGTGAGCATTTTCCGTTTTCTTGCAATAGTCAATGATGTATACCTCGTTTGTTTGCAAATGAGCAGCTTATAGAGGTATGAAGAACAGGGTGTAAAGTTCACTCATCTATACTATTCGCGCGGTAAACTCTGCTTGAGCGAATATTAAGAGTATTTTGCGTGACGTCAACAAAATCATTTTTATTCTCTACGACCGAAAAAGAGTTTCTTTACAAAAAAAAAACATTAGTTACATTTACCGTCAATATACGTATACATAATATACATTATATTGTAGTGTTAGCTTGCATATTTTATTTAAGATTTGTCAAAATATATTGTATGTCTCATAGATATGCAAAAAAAAAAACGAAATGCATGCCCAAGCATCTAATATGTAGCACGTAACACTGTATACATACGTCCTCGCTAGTTAATTGTTTGCGAACAGTTCGTTATTTGGCTGCTGCGCTCACTGAATTTAAGTGGCTATTAAGTTGAACGGACGCAACCGTTGACGAACTGTGCACATCATTGCTGTGAAATTACAAAAACGGTCTCGGTTTGCGGACACGTTAATTTGGTTATTTTTCTCATTATTCTATGGTGGATTATACACTGGCCTGCAAAAATAAGTATCACACTTTGATAATTGGAATAACTTTTTAAGTAGGTACACAAGATGTACTCTCGAAATAAAAAGGACTCGAAGAGTTTAATTTTGTATGTAAAACTTCATAGTCTAGAACCTTCTTTTAAGAAATGGCTGATTAAAGCTTTGAAAACCTTTTCGAATTACAATTTTACCATTAATTTTTTTTGTTTCTGTTTTTGTATTCATATTTTTTTCTTGATCGATTAGTCTTGCTACGAAAGCTAAGTTAGACAACAGCACATAAATTTTATTTATCATGCCTCTTTCACCTGAAGAATGTACTAGGATCATGACTTTTCTGGAACTAGGCATTAGTATGCGTCGTACTGCAAGAATGGAGGGTGTGACGTTACGAACGGTCCAGAAGGTGAAGAGAAGGTACGAAGAGACTGGAAACCATCTGAGGAGACCTTGTAATGGCAGACCCAGGTGTACTACTGCCCGAGAAGACCGTTATATATACCGTTTCCACTGTGTTGAGAAATGCACTTGAAGTCCAGCATCAGCTTCTTCAGACCCGAAGGGACTACATTAGTACAGCGAGAAGAAGACTTACTGAATCAAATCTGAAACCCCGAAGACCAGCGAGCGGCCCCAAACTCAAGAGAGAGCGTCGAGTAGCGAGACTGCGATACGCCCGTGAACACATACAGTGGGATGAAGAAGAGTGGTCAAGAATTTTGTTCACAGATGAGTCTTGATTCTCAATTTACACTTCTGATGAAAGGCGAAGTGTCTACAAGCGGCCTGGTGAGCTATACCTTTAAGACTGCTTCTCAGAAAGAGCCCAGTACGGTGGAGGGAGTGTACATGTATGGGCTGGCATATCTTCAGAAGGTCGCACAGAGTTAGTGGCCATAGAAAATGGCACTCTGACTGGGGAAAGATGTACCCAAGAGATGCTCAACGAGTATGCAGGGCCGTACTTAGCAAATATGAGTGATGGATCGATGCTGATGCATGATAATGCCCGGCCACACACGGCTCAGGTTGTGCAAGAGTATATTCAGGAGGTTGGTATCAGCGTGATGGCTTGGCCATCAGGAAGTCCTGATCTCAACCCGATTGAGCACGCCTGGGATGAGCTAGGGAGGCTAGTCAGATTCCGCAGACCACCACCTACCACCCTCAGGGCACTGAAACAGGCCCTGATTGAAGAATGGGAGAATATTCCTCAACATCAGCTCCGAAACCACTAGGTTTGGCATACTGAACACTAGTTCAGTATGCCAAACCGGCTCGAAGCTATAGTCAGCCCGAGGAAGCAATACCAGTTATTAAAAATTAAATAACATGTAAAACATACTTATAATGTTAATGAAGTTTTTTGACACTAACTAAAAATGGCTATTTTTATTGTTTTATCTTTTTTTTTTAAGTTAAAAATGTTTATTTGTTTATTTATTTATTAATCACAATTTGTACAAGAATAGAATAGACGGCGACCCCCAAACTAGGCATTTGCCTGTATCTTGGGAGTCAGAGTTACTAATGTATAGTTTACTAGTATCAAAGAAAGCTGATAAAATTTGCTATAAAACCTTTTTATTTAAAATCTCTAACTTCTATAGAAAAAAATATAAAAAATTGAAATTTTAGAAGTACTTAGTTTTGCAGGCATGTGTATATCACGTGATCAACATTGAACGTTAATATCTCCGAAACGTGACACTTTACGGCTTTGGTTTTATTATGTTTTCAGTTTGCATTGATGTCAGCTAACGATTTTATAGGTTTTAAGAGTTTGAAAAAAAAAAAAAACAAAATGACGGAATCTTTGTAGCCAGCATTAAAATAAACTTGGAAGAGTTGCACGATGTGTCTTCTTGTGGTCTGATAAGATAACCGTGATGAACCAGAGCACAAAAGGACGTTGGATCCAATGCAATTATGGCAATGGGTAACCAGATAAAGATCCTGATCTTAAAACAATTTAAGTATTTTATATAGAAAAAAACATGATTAAATATGTATGGAACAAGAAATCATGCTCCGCCAACCCCAGATACATTGGTAAAGGGTTTTCCAATAGGGACGCTTGAACTTTAACAGCTTATAGCGGCTATCTTGGTAAAGCGATGGCTATCAAATTTGGCGGGAATACAGATATTGTCGTGACATTTCACCATGGAACTCTACACGCTTCAACAACTCGTAGAAATTGTTAAAATTTATCATCAAAATCAGTGCTCTGTTCACCTCGAGTTCCGTGCATTGCGTCCAATTTATGGCATTCATGGCCGTCGATCGATGAAGCAGTGCCTGTACGTCAAAGAAACGCACGGTCGTTGGAGGATATTGTTGCCGTTCGGAATAGTGTGCGAGAAAACCCCAGGTAGTCTATTCCGCGTCGTGCGTAAGAGCTGGGTCTTTCTGCGACATCAACTTGGCGGATTTTGCGTCGAGACTTGGGTTTTCATCCATACAAAGTTCAATTCATTCAAGAGCTAAAACCCAACGACCAGACAGCGCAGTGTATTCGCTGATTGGGCTTAAAAAAATATATCTTTAGCGATGAGGCTCATTTCTGGTTGAGTGGCTTTGTTAACAAACAAAATTGCTGGATTTGAAGCGACGAAAATCCACGGGAGATTCATCAGAAGCCTCTACACTCTGAAAAAGTCACTGTTTGGTGTGGATTTTGGTCCGGCGGAATCATCGGCCTTTATTTCTTCGAAGATGCGCAAGGAGCCGTGCTCACTGTCAATGGCGACCGATATCGGACGGTGATAACAATTTTTTTGTGGCCTAGGATAGACGGTATGGATCTCACAAACATGTGGTTCCAACAGGACGGCGCCACTTGCCATACTGCAAAGGAAACATTAAATTTATTAGATGAGAAGTTAACACCGCTCGACTACTTTCTGTGGGGCTTTAAAATCTCTGGTCTATGTAGACAAACCACAGATAATTGCCGGCCTGAAGGCCAACATAACTCGAGTTCTTACCCCATTTATGCGATTATGTCGTCCAAAATTGGTCCTCCAGAAAACACTACCTACAGCGGAGTCGCGGCGGTCATTTGACTGAAATGATATTCCATAAATAATGTCATTGAATTTCCTTTAAAATAAAACCAAAATTGTAGCAATATCACTTAAACAGGTTGTTTTATTTCATTTCAAAATTCGAGCGCTCTTAATGAAAAACCCTGTACAATGGCAGGATATGATATTGAGAAAAAATAATTATTTCACAGGTATTTGTTTATGATAGGTACATAAACTGGAGGTTACCTTATAAATTTCGATGTCGATGATATGTAAACAAAAACCTCATCCTTGAGGAGTTATTATAGCCATTACCACCAAACGGCTTGTTGCTATCAGAACATTCTAGATTAAACTAAATTATTCAGCTCCAGTTCTTGAAGGGATTAAATTATTTGATGAACATTTTGTCAGTTTACAAAAAAGGGTCGCGCAATACTCATAGTAGGGAAACAAGTGCGACGAGCAAATCTCTCATACGATTAAATAAATAGTTTTATTTTATTTTGACCCACAGTGTTTTGTTGCTAGCTTCTGGTTTTATCTGGCCATAAACAATGTACTGCTTTATTGCTTCACAAAGATCTAAGTGCTCATAAAATATTATTGTTACTATACTGGGGAGATTAAGAAGAGCTTTCTAAAGTTATGGTTTATATCCGAATCGTTTAGTGTGGCATTAGCGGTCACTGACCCACCCTTTTTCTAGCATTCTTTATTAAAAAAAACTGGCATAGTGACCGTTAACGTCCTGAATATTTATCTATCGTGATCTTTAACATGTTCGAATAACGAAAAACCATACATCTGTAGTTTGAGGAGAGATGAGAGATATTAGGGAAAGCGCAATGACCGCTATTGTATTCGGGTATAGTTAAGACGGGCTACGGTGTAGTGCGCATCGCCTACGGCGGAATACGCATCGCCTATGGCGTAGCACGCTTTTGGCTGAGTGTAGTATGCATTTGGCTAAAGCGCAGTACGTATTTGGCTATGGCGTAGTAACTACGCCCGTTGCTACAATCGCCTGGTTTTTGCGGAGTAACATGTCGACATGGAAACCTTATAACATTAGTTATCACTGTCCACTCACCTTTTCGCTAAGATGATCATCTTTACTTTGTTGTTTTGTTAATGGACTACTCTTGCTGCCTTTGGCTTACAATAATATCATTACATTTTTTTATTACTTTAAGCTCTTATATGTACGGACTTAATGCCTTAGGCATTTTATACCCGTCAACCTTTGAGCGATGCAGAGACAAACAGTGCAATAACGAAAATTATAATACGAGAACCATGCCTCTGAAAGAAACTAAAGTATGTAAGGTTGAGTTGAGACGAAGAAGAATAATTTTTTTTTTTTGTAGGTAAAACCCGCTTTTGTCTTAGTCACACGTGGCTAGAACATAAAGTGTTCCCATTGTCTTTCTGATATTAAAATACTTAGAACAATTCTCGTTGCACGGACTATTGCACCACTCTATCATGGACGCTCCTCGAAATTGCATCGTGCCCAGAATTAATTCGAGATAGCATAGCGGAATACCTAACGAGCTTATTACAGTTTCTTTTGTCGTAAAAATTGGCGTTGAATTCTAAGCATTATTGCACTTTATAAGGGCTTTAAAAATCCTAAATAAAAATAAGATTATAAATGCGAAAGTAAGTTTGTTTGTTTGTTACATTTTCTCGCCTAATTCACTGAACTGTGATCGGTTCAGTGATTTGACAGTGATGAAATTTTGTATATACGTTATCAGGAGTACAGAAAAGGACAGTTTACCTTAAAAATACGGTTCCCGAGGAAAAGAACGACGGTCACAATTGCTTTAGGACGCTAGATGACGCTACGTGTGTTTCGAATCATGATTGAAATATGACCCAACTTTCTGAGCAGTATTCTAACAAAAAGTACTAGGCTTGCATGAATTCACGATTGTATTTCAATCAGTAGTATTATGCTTTTAATAGGATTTGGATGAAATTTGGCACATAGTTTATAGCGTTTCCGTGGGATAATTTCCAGAGGTGTACCTCACATTGCGTCAGTTGTGTTAGTCTCAAATTGTAATGGGGTGCGAGCCGATTGCCATCAACCAGGCACAAAGCATGACTCCGAACTGCTTCTGAGAAATTCCTGATGAAAAAAACCCAACAACACTCTGCCCAACCTAGTAATCGAACCCAGAACCTCATGCATACACAGCAGTAACACTCGACCAATGAGGCAGTCAATACTAGAAATATGTCAAAACAATTTGATCATTAAATGTTATGCTGTTAATGTTATTATTAGAAACTATAGTCCCATTCAGTTAAATACACTACTTTCTCTAACAGACAAAGTTACATTGACGCGCCTAATAAGAACCAGTCGCTTGCAAATTATACACGTAAAACGAAACTAATAACCGTTCCCTTTATACAGAAAGTTGAGGCTTCGATATTGTTACTGCTTCTACCAAACTGTTATCTACAAGGTTTCGTCTGTATATTTGGCACAAGTTGTTATCGGCATTCGCAGTTCGACTCCTACTGCGAGTCTGCAACCAACACGTAACATTATGTGCGTGTTTACATATAACTCCATATTCCTATCTGATTAAAAGTTGTCAAATTCCACTCGAAACATCTTATAAAAGTTGGGGATGCTTTGCAACGCCTGGAATGTTCCTGCAAATAAATTTGATTTAGTTATCAGACCCTAACCTGCTTTACAAAGGACGTGACCTAAATACATTTAAAAGAGATTCAAGCGGAAACGATTTCCCGAGTTCCGTATAAAAATATAGAAATGAGCCGTCCGATTGTGACTGGGTTTCCTATTTAACACTTCGATAGAAACGTTCACTTTTGTATGAATGAAATAGCAAATATAGATGATAAGTGTTGGGGTCCTAATCAAAATATAACTTATCATATTTTAGCGGGTCCCTTGTCGAATAAGTCCGTCATATTTCCATTTGACTTGGTAATTTTTCCAGCGCGTTTGTGAGACAAAACCTCTGCAATCTCTGTACAAATCAAGTGACTGATTTATTCGTTGGAATCTTCTGGGACCGGCTTCGGAATTCATGTTGGCGTACGCGAACGTCGGATGACAGCTGTGTAGATGCTGACGTAGAGATTATACCAAGCTTGTGTAGTGGAATAATAAGATTAGTATTACAATGTATCAGGAAAAGTTGTACTAAAATGTTAAAGAAATGAACGTTGAATAATTCAATGTGTGCACGTGTCGTTCAAGCCTTTCTCAATCCGTTGAACCGAAAATTTATAAGTAATTTGCGGTTAATTGGAAAGTACATTCGCAAATGAAATCGCATGAAGTTTTCCCAGTACACTGATGTTTGTTTTTCTTATTGAATGTACATTTCCCAGCAAGGATAACGTTCGAAATGGAATGAGCCTTTCCAATCACTCGCTACAAATAATGATGATCGCAAGGATTGATGGTGGGGATGGAAATGGGCAAACATGGCGCTCATGTCGGATGCCATAAGCCGTGATAGAGCAAATGTTTACAGTAATACATTATGTACGGAAACATTTCCTCTGACAGGACTCTATGACTGTAACGAGATGAAAAATCTAACTCGTGTATTTTCGTCTAAATCGAAAAGTAGTTCCATAACTGAGAACATTGGAGCGTAATCAGGTAAAATTACGTCATCTCCTCAGAATCCTTTCAAAGGTTCAGTTGGGCTTTTCAAAACGTCTTGATGGTTATGTAACACGATCCGTTTCAGACCTTCGCAGCCTTAGGAATTACTTTTGTAATCGAATTCCTTGAGGGTCTTTTCTTATTTTAACCATGTAAGGTACAAACACTGAAACACGCACCTTAATTGCGTAACACATTTTCGATCTCAATCCGAAACATTTTCATTAGAAGAAATTCATTATCCATTACTTCATTTGTTTAAAAAATTCGTCTGCTTAGCAACGCAAATAACGCAATGAATAGTCAAAGCGTTTATTTGTAAAAAGCATGGTCATTGTTAGTATATTATACAATGATTCCGCAGGCCACATTTCAGTCCTCCTTCCACGTACAAAATTAAATCTAACCCATAAAGAGTACGCTTTATTCGACCCAAACCGTCACACTATTTATGAAATGGCGACACGTTACTTTGTATTCGTCCCGGGGCAAACATTACTTGTCTAGGATCTGGGCTTAATTACGGGCGGGCTTAATAGACTCGTTTATAAATTACAGGCCACTTTGACGGACAAGATCAGAATTCCGTTGTGTATAGGGTTGCCATTAAAAAAATTAAAAAGTCCTGATAAAAATCTGGATATTTGATAAAACGTCCGGGCAATTTCATTGTCATCAGCTGTCCTTTTTCAATTACACGCTATTTAGCTTGATTTAGCTGCTACCAGCCAAGATCGTCGATCCACCTAGCTTGAGGTCTAAGTACCTCATTTGCTAATTCACAGTCTCCTCTGAAGAGCACGTTTACCCCCATAGTCAACGGTTCAACGGTTAACATGGCCGGCCCATTGGCACTTCTGCTTTTTTATTTTGTGTGCTATGTAGACTACTTTGATTCTCTCTCATATCACCTCATTCGGAATTCGATCCCTCGGACAATTCAATTTCTTCATTTAACTATAATCCTGTCAAAGTCCGGAACTCCGGATGGGATGCCAAAAAGGCCGGATATGTCCGGACGGTTGGTAACCCTAGTTATGTAGGGCCCGTCTCTAAGGGACAATAGGTCTGCAAACTCACACTACTGAGATTATCTCCTGTTCGCTTATTTCGGACCGAATTAAGTTTTGAGGCGGTTCGTGCTAGATAATAGAATTTGGTATTTCGTGGCAAGATTGTCCAAGATGAATGGTCGAAATGTCAAAGCTGATTCGATTTATTGTGTCTTGAGATAGTTGTGTTTGGCTCAATTATTTGGCACACAGAGAGTCCATGTCCTGAGTTGACACAACGGATACTTTAAATACAAGTACCTACATGCATTAGTTTTCCCAGTAAGCGAAAGAAGCCGCGGGTAAAAGATAATAAATGTTACCGTATCAAGCAAGCGATCTTTTCTAGCATGAATCACAAATCAATCACAAAACTAATTTCCATTTCAATGCCTAACCGGACAAAACGCCTATATCACAATCATTTATGTGAAAGATTAATTTCGACCGTGTTGCTCACTGTAAACTATTCGAGTACGAAATAGTCCGGAAATCGACACTGAACGTGAAAAATGTGTCGGATCGTGGCAATAGTCCGGTTTCCTGTTGTTTTTATAACGTACATAAAGGTTGGTTCTGCGCGATATATCGTTTTACTTAACAAGAAATGAATTTTCATACTACTTACGTATTCAAAACAAAATACGTATAAGTATAAACAAAATAAGTATAATAATCAGTTAAGTTTAGGTGCTTTCCCTGAATAGAGGAGATATTAGGTACCTACAACCATACAGTTTCGGTCGCCGTTTTAATGTTGAGATTTGGTTTGGAAGGTATCGGTACTGGTGACGTAACCAAAGAAGAAAATAAACAAATAAAATAGGTTTATTTGCGGTAAATACAAATACAAACCAAAAAAATGACAAGTTGGGGGAAAATATGCGTCACATCCACGAAAAACGTCAATCGCTTAGCATAATGCTAAGGGACAGAACCCGTTGACGTGATAACGTCAACCAGTGCAGCGTACGATTACTTAGATATAAATAAAAAACAACAATCAAAATAAGAAATAAAATAAAAATACATTACCGAGTTCTAAAAGATGGTATAAACATGAAATTTATGAAGTGGTAATGGGAACATGAAGATTTTAGCTTTCACTGAAGGTTTGGCAATGTATCAGCAAACCACACAGAGAGGCATAACTAAAGGCAATACGGAGGCAGAGGCAGAGACACTAAAGAGGGAGAGGTTACCACTTTTCGTAAGATAAATAAAAAATGGACGTACGAGTAAGTTTCGTTCGTATAATTATAGAAAATGCCTTCAGAAAATATGTTTTCGAACGCTCCCATTCTGTTTAGATGGTAAGTTAAGGTATACTTAGATACGGATCATTTACCTTTACGTGTTTAGCAAAGTTTTTTATGGCGTCGTTCGTAAAGTAGTAACTGTTGACGATGCCGCGGCCGTGGGGACGAACGTTAACGAGCTTTTTTCAATTTGGAAAGATTTTCTTTATTCAGGTTTAAGTAATACAGCTAAAACATCTTAATTAAAAGTAATTAATTATCACTGCTCTCAAAACGGTGAAGGAAAACATCGTTAGGAAACCGGCATAGCCTAAAACCAAAAATTCGAAGTCCTGTGACATCTACAAACTGGGCCCACGTGGTAATTTACGGCCCACTCCTTCTCACAGAGAGCTTATGCTAAAGGTAATTATAATCCACAGGGTATGAATAACTAAATGTCAATAGAAAATGGTATTCAATATTACGAAGAAATTTTTTCAAAAATGCAGACTAATTATAAATTTACATTCAAAGAGCTCTTTAGAAAAACTAACCCGACGTGATTAAGGAGTCATTACTAAGAGCCCAGCTGCATCAATCCCCCCCATCCCAATCCAATTGCACAGGGGGGTGAGACAGGGGGATGTAATATCCCTAAAACTGTTTACAAATGCGTTGGAAGACGTCTTCAAGACGCTGGACTGGACTGGACAGGAAACGTGAACGGCGAGTACATTTTACATCTTCGATTTGCCGATGACATCGTCATAATGGCAGAGACGCTGGAACAGCTAGACCAAATGCTGCACGGCCTTAATGGAGCCTCTCGGCGGGTTGGCCTTGGCATGAATTTGGATAAGACGAAAGTCATGTGTAGTCATGTCAATTCGCACGTCTTGCCGAGTCCAATCCACATCAAAGGGTCACTTTTCGAAGTTGTGAAGGAGTATGTCTACCTGGGGCAAATAATCCAGCTCGGTAGACACATCTTTGAAAAAGAAGCCGACAGAAGGATTCAGTTGGGTTGGGCAGCATTTGGAAAACTCCGTCAAGTGTTCTCGTCGCCTATCCCACAGTGTTTGAAGACTAAGGTCTTCAACCAGTGCGTCCTCCCAGTCATGACATATGGCCCGAAACGTGGACACTGACGGTCGCGCTGTCCACAGATTCAAGGTCGCTCAGCGCGCTATGGAGCGAGCTGTGCTCGGTGTCTCTTTGAAGGATTAAATCAGGAATGAAATTATCCGGAAACGAAACGGAGTTACCGACATAGCGCGCAGAATAAGCAAACTGAAGTGGCAGTGGTCTGGCCATGTTTGTCGAAGGACCGTTGGCGGGAGGAGCAGACGAGTCTTGGAGTGGAGACCGCGTATCAGCAAGCGTAGTGTGGAACGCCCCCCCCAGTTAGATGGACAGACGACCTAATTATGGTTGCTGGGACGGACTGGATGCGTAAGGCGGAGGACAGGGTGTTGTGGCGCAGCCTGGGAGAAGCCTATGTCCAGCAATGGACTGCGATAAGTTGAGTTGATTGACTAAGAGACGTGAAAATGTACCGAAAAATTATGCACGAAAATGTCCAAAGAGTACGAAGGCTTAGACTTATTTAAATAAGGTAAAAAGTAAGTCTACTTAAGCCCTTATGGACTATTAGGGTGATTTTCTTGTGTCTATATAAAGTGAACTGAATTTCAGTAATGTTTACTAAGTAGATCGATGTTCTGGCTTATCTGGTACTGGCTGAAAGCTGAAAAACTACTGAAAACAGTTCAATTTGAATGTAACCTATTTAAGGCGAAAGCGTCAAGGTAGTCCGCGAAACTCGAAATTGTCTTACGTTTTTTGCAGTTTGTTTTTTACATTTGAAGCCAATTCTAACTTAAAGAGTTGTATTGCTGATTTTAAGGATTATAATTCTGTAAATACATATTTGTTACGATCGCGAATCATATTTTGATCAGCATACAACCTGACATTGACCTGCAAATTTCGAAAAAACGTAACTTAATTTGAATTTCGCGGGCTACCTAAGCGCATCCCTTGAAATATCCACGCGGTCAAAATGTAGGGAACAGCAATTCTGCATTAGTATGCAAATAAACAATACATTTTGACTGCGTAAGTATTGCACTTTTCTATGAAACAGCTGATTTTAATTTTAGGTACTTACCGAACTAGGGGTTGAAAGTGGACTAGGTATGCCTATCCTTTATATGAAAATCCACTCTCGACCCCCAAGGGTCGAGAATAAACTATAGTAAGGGATCCAGTGGAAACATTATTGATTGGGGGCGAGGTGCCGAGACTGGACTAAACTATTTTCTTTAGATAACCGACGATACATTTCTTAGAAACATAGTTTAGAATTAAACAAAAAAAAAGTCTAGAATCATGTGCTGAACAGGCTTCAGTTTGCGCGTCGATATCCCTGCCAGCCTGTAGATATTAACAGAATAACTGGATTGCTCTTCACCGTCGTCAGAGCTTCGACTTTTAATTGGGAAAATGGGCACACCCATTCTCTCATCTTCCTACCAGAATGCAAACCCAAAAATTAAAATGTCAATAAGACTCATGAAAACATCGTTACATTCACAAATGTGGCAACACAGTACATCTGGCGTTTAGCGTCTATAAGTGAATTAAAGAACGAGGAACGGGTGTCTTAGTAGATTAAGATCTCAATTTGCGAATGCTAATGTTGGTTAATTGTGTTATCCTAAGTCTACCGGACTCCGGATGGCTATTGTGGAAGAGGGTATTTCGACTTGTTTGTCCCATTGTTACCTAATAAAGTCGGGACTGCTTAGGCTTAGCTTTGTACCGTTTTCAACTTGTTTAGTTGAGTCGCCTGTCCTTGAAATGGATATTAGATGTTTAGTCTTCTATTCGGGAATTTCGTCTTGAAGTTTTTGAATGAGGGTACTTACTCGTATTAAAATTACTTGGTTTAATTGGATTTGGGGCTTGTGGCCAAGTTAATACAGCTGTACGGATCGATCGATCAGGTTAAGCTATGCTTGGTCCGCGGATGGGTGACCATCCTTACATACCAAGACCCCTCCGCGCCTCGGAAAGCACGTTGACAGTCGTTACGAATCGTCAGAAGCCCGAAAGTCTGACCACCAGTCTTACCAAGAGTATCGTATTATTCAGTAACTGGGTTGTGGAGGTTAGATAGGCACTCGTTCCATTTAAAATACTGGTATTCAGCTGCAACCGGTTAGACTGGAAGCCGACCCCAACACAGTTGGGAAAAGGCTAGGCAGATGATGAAGGTTTAATTGGATTTCGTTTGGTTTTTCGTTTTGACTTGCTTGCTTGTCTAATGAATCCGTAATGATGCAAGTGGATGTTTGATGAGTATTCAATTAACTATATAAGAAGTCGTGGTGACGTAAAAAGCAGTTGTACGATTATGTCAGAAGCATTATGACATTAGGGACTGCCAAACTGTTGCAGTTTTTAAAAGAAGAGTAAAATATGACATTAGGGACTGCCAAACTGTTGCAGTTTTTTAAAAAAGAGTAAAAGAACACTATCTTTCCACTTCACCATAGTTGTGTATGTATTGATTATCTTGATAACGTTATCATTATTAACATTCTGGTGATATTTATTTTAGAAGTATGTATGTTTATTTGTATGTATGTAAGTATATTCTCATAATATTTCTATAGTTTTATTAAGTGAATTGTTTATAATTTTATATTTTTTTATTTGTCTCCCTTACTCTTTCTCACGCGGCGCCTGTCTACATCTCTCTATCTATTGTCCTATCGCAGATATGCTGGAAGAGATTTCTTATGAAATAAGCATCACCTTTGTAGGTCTGCTTATATACATATGTGTGCACATAAATGGTAAAATAAATAAATAAACAATGACAATACTACGATCATTGATCTGCTTTGCAACTGTAGTAATGTGAAAATCTCCTATGTATGACTGTTAGAACAACTGTCAGTATAGGTACATTATAATAGCGGCAAGCCCCACATAAAATAAAATAAAATAAATAAATAAATAAAATAAATAAATAACGATCCTATTTAAAACAAATGAATTGCTCGAAACAATAAAATAAAAACAACAAACACTCAAAGAAAATCAAGTTAATATCGTTACTCCGGCAATATATTATGTACAGTCGACAACACACGAGCATCGAGCCATTTCATTAGCTCCTTCCGGATCCCCCAAGCCCCGAAGCCCCCAACAGATTACACAAAGAGAGACGAATAAAAAACATATTTTTCACCTTTGCCACTTACGAGTATCTTTGTCGGCCGTAACGTATTGTTGCGAATTAGGTGATAATACGAACCGTGGGACGAAATAATACTTATTCCGAGGTTATTTATTGCATTCGTGTAATTTTGGTGTTTTGTTATTTTTATATGGTCTTGAATATGTTTTTGACTAATACATTTATTAGGGTTGGTTGTTAAGCCGTTGGTCCCGGCTGTCATTCGTGGATCACACACAGTCGGACAGTCGTTACAGGTCGTCAGTAGCCCGAAAGTCTGACAACCAGTTTTACCAAGGGGTATCGTATTACCCAGTAACTGCTTTGTGGAGGTCAGATAGGCAGTCGCTCCATGTAAATTACTGGTATTCAGCTGCAACCGGTTAGACTGGAAGCCGACGCCAACATAGTTGGGAAAAAGGCTAGGCAGATGATGACATTTATTAGGGTTGAATACAGTATTCATTTGAATCTAGGTTTACATAGTAACTATAGGTACTCAATCAATCTGCCTAGTCTTTTCCCAACATTGTTCGGGTCGTCTTTCAGTCTGACCGGATGCAGCTGAATAGTGAATACCAGTATTTTTCATGGAATGACTGCCTATCTGATCTCTACAATCCAGTTACTGGGTAACACGATACTCCTTGCTAAAACTGGTTATCAGACTTTTGGGCTTCTAAATACCCGTAACGACTGTCAAAGATCTACGAATGCCAGCAGGGTCCAAGGGCTTAACGTGCTTTCCGAGGTACGGAGGGGTCTCGATATGTAATGAATGGTCACCCATCCACGAACTGACTGAGGCAAGTTCGATCGACCCATGTGGCTGTTATCGTTTAGTTATGGGTACTGAAAGTATTAAATGTAAGTAGGTATGTATATATTTCTTTTTGAGACAAAACCACGCAAACCTAGATTCTCTTGTGGCGGCATCTTCATCCCCACATGCGAACTACGCAACATACCGACTTCACGCAAAATCCTGCATCGCAGAAACAGAGTACACCGCGCCACTAGCATACTGCCAGCACATCAAGCTACTACAATCTGTCAGATTTCTTTAATAGATTTTCAACTTTATCGCTAAAGCATTAAGGTTCAAAGTTGATTGGGAAAACTTGACAGGTTCAGGTAGCTTGACCTGCTGGCGTCTGTACATACAACGTGCCGACATGAATCTTCGGGCAGCAGCCCACTAGACACAACGTCCGTCTGGTCCTCCCTTTTCTATGGAGGATGAGTGACTTTTACACCCTCTCATATTCTAATATAGATACATGGCATCGTCCAAATCAGAAAACAAAACACAATGAATAAAAGTAGGTATCAATCGACTGTACGTTAACAACCCACGAACTGTTCCCTGCTCTATACTAAGTTAACAAAACTTATTCGCCGAAGTTACGGCGTTCTGCACTGCCCTAATCCACAAAGATACGTGACACGTTACACTGTTCCAAAAGGCGGTAACTCACTCGGAAATACTTCAATCAATAATGCAGTATCTGCCAACTTGGTTCATCTCAGTGGAGCCGCTCTTCTGAAAGAATACGTGAGAGCATGTCGTAGTTGTCGAGAAATAAGTTAGGAAAAACGAGGATAATAAATCAATGTGTAGGTATTTATTTATTTAGGATCTCTTACAAAAGATATACACAATACATGACACATAAATAAAGGCCAACATCTGAGGGGCAATTCTCGTAATTTTAAGAACGTTCACAGTCTGACCTCAGTCTCAATCTGTCAAAAAAACCTCTAATTTCCTTTTATTTTGACAAATTTTTGACATTTGTTTGTCGCCGAGATGATGATTTTGAACGTTTTCAATTACGAGAATTGGCCTTCAGGCGTTAAGTAGGTGCACTCCTTTATAAGGAGACCACAGCATGCACAATAATATTAACAACTAAGCTAAAAAAGTTAAAATATTAATAACTAGATGACCCGGTGTACTTCGTATCACCTATCCTAACGACATTAAAACTCTCCCTTCGCTAAAATGGCAGAAAATTTTGATCGGTAATGTCAGGCATTGCCATTTTCATAGGTTTATTATACGCTAAGTCTGGCAATAAAAAGTAGAAAATAATTGAGGGAACCATATCCATCTTCTTCACTTTCCTGTCAAACTATAAAAAAAAAACTAATAGCAAAATTTAAATACGCGATAATCCGAGTAATGTAATGATATATGTTGTCGATTCAAAACCCTTAATTTAATACGTGCTTCAATTCGAGCGGACCCGAGTCTACCGTACCGAAGGGACGGACGTCAAATGTTTGACAGGAAAGTAGGTAGAAAAGTTTATATGGGAAAATGAAATTGTTGTTTTTACTATCTTCCTCGCAATTTTTCCATATTTTTTCATCGTTTAAACCTTCCCTGGACTACGACAATCATTTCAAAACCAAAATCAGCTAAATCGGCCCAGCCGTTCTCGAGTTTTAGCGAGACAAACGAACAGCAATTTATTTTTATAGATATATAGATAGAAGATAGATAGATCGGTGACATTTGGAAAAGTTAGCAAGTAGTTTGTGTTTTATAGATATACACAACAACCGTTAAACCGATAAGCGGGTTAGCGGTTGTAGGTTCAAATATTATTTTGTTATAATTATTATTTTCCGTATTTTGTTATCAAATAAAAATGATTCAGCCAGATATGAATTATATTAATAAACAAAAATGTGACATTTGAAAGAAACTATGTTTTGGCAATTTGCGACAATGTAATTGTAAAGGCTAGTGTCAGCGTTTCAGTTCAACGCAATCGTGTCCGTTCTTTCTAGACACACCTTATACTCGTATGTCTGGGATAGCCGTTACTACACTGGTACGGAACAGAGCGATATCACGGACTATATATTTTTATTTCCTACGTTTAAGCGATGTAGCACTGTGATTTTCAACATTTTCAACACAAAAGTTCAACAGGATTCTCTGGCAATAACATGGAAGTCAAGAAAGTCTTATAAATTTTATGGCAACAAGGAGATCGGGAAAAGTCGACAGATAAAATTTTACAACGGACTAATGCAGACTTTAATATATTTTTTTATTACTGACAATTTCATGATCTCTGATGTTCAGAATTTCCGGTCGAAATATTTTTTAATACATTTTTTTATGTTCGTCTATGAGCTGGGTATACACATAAGCGAAAAAAGGGTATTTAATTTCGAAACCAAAGTAAGGAAGCAATAAAAAGGAGGTTAATTTAAGAGTCCTTGCTTTTAAGGATCCTTTTAAACGTACGTTAAAGTTACGTTTTAATTTATTAAATCGCATTAAGTTTGTGGGTTACTACGGGATACCAGAAATTCAAGCGGAGCTCGAGTTTTTTGGTTCCAGTCCGGATAAACATGTTTTTCGTTCTTTTGAGTAAAAGTGTAACGTGTGTATGTAATGTTCGAGTAACATGTACGTGTAGGTACAATTTAACGTGTTGGACATGAAGTAGGTATGTGTCGCTTATTTGAAACTTATCGCTGTGTAGTACTTTACATTACACTCTAGTTCTTACGAATGAAAATAAGTACAGGTAAGGATTTTAAATATGCACAGTGTACTGTAGAAATAAATTATAACCAGAGGGATGAATGAAAAGGATACAACTTTTGATTAAAATAAAAAAACATATTGATCAAAATTGGTTTCAAGAGTTGCTTTGCGACGGTTTATGTCGCTAAAATCAAAGGACACTGGGATAAGGACATGGAATCAAAAACACGGATGAAGTAACACGAAGACGACGCAACCATTGGTTACAGCTTTATCTCACTCCCACAACTACCCACTACACGGCCACAGCTCCGTCAAATACATTTTTCACACCATTCATATTCCGACCACGACCGCGAACTGATCACGAACAAAACTAGGAATATCGAATATTACAAGTGGTAGGTCTCCGGGGAGTGACTAACTATAAATGTCACAACGACGCAACCCCTGCAGCTTGTTGAAACGTTTTATGGACTATAAATTGGAACGTAGCACCCCCGTTAAGTCCTCTGCTTGGTCAGATGTTGAAATGTTTTATTCTCAGCATTAAAAGGGTGAAAACCTTTAGAGTAACAAATTATACGTTTTATTGAATCTTAAATTCTCATACTTAGTTAGTAGAGGCGGGTTTTATGGAACGGAATTGGTTTAATTCCATTTAATTACGTGACTTAAATCTTTTAGCATGTTTTTTTGTCGGATCAATTACAGCAGGTGCTTACATTTTTCTTGTAGTCAGTGGGACGTACCTACCTATTTGATATTTGCCCGTCTTTCCTAGCTTGAGTCACAAATAGATAGACCAAGGGTATGTTGCTATCCACAGTGTTTCAGAGAAAATACAGTGCTATGTACATACACACGTACACGCCGAGAGCTGCAAAATTAATGTTTTATTTTAGTTTATATTTACTTTTTCTTTAAGGCTCTTGCAGACAGGCACGACGTGACAGCGCGACGCGACTTTAGTAGATATTTTTTTATGAAAACTTCATGGAAATTGGACCATCGCGTCGCGCCTGTCTGCGGGAGCCTTTAAACCCTCTATTTATTGACCCCATCATTGTGAAGCTACCTGGGACGGCTCCGACACGAGCACTTTTGTAACTTACTGGGGGCTGGCTCAATAATTTATGTATGACACAATGTTTAAGTTAAAATAAGTAATTTTGTAATAATAAATAATAATACGCTGAGAAACAGAAAAAAAAAACTAAAGACAGTACACGAGGTTGTTGACATGTGGAATGTGAGCTCGGGTGCCATTGTGTCGATAGTCGTATTGGGGAAATGTCCTGATGGCCAAAAGCCTCGATCAACATCTCTTGAGGCTCTCGTTAGGCGGTTGGATCAAGGGCTTGATTCAGAAAGGCGTACTTCTGGACACGGCTCGCATTGTCAGGAGGTTCCTCTCTCCGGAGCCCTGACCGCCGGCCGGTAGCTTGGACCCTGTTCCCGATACCGGTGGGCTACTATTTCTTTTTTTTAACTTATTGTTTATAATAATATTTAAAAATTTAATTTTAATAAGTACTTAAATGAAATAAAGGATACAATAATCATCATTATTATTATTAAATATTATTATTTGAGTATGTTTGTATTTATGTCTAATTTAAGTGTGGTTTATAATTGTCACGTAAAACTAACCAAAGATCAATAAAATAACTGGGTGAAGATTGCGAACGCATTAAAAGGTCGGCCTGTAAACAGGTACCTAAATGAAAAAAATCCGTTACCATCTTTATTTTCAGGTAGGGACAAAAGAATGGCAGGAATTTCTCACATTACTGCTAGGGTCTGTGAATGTTGTAAGCTAGGATATTTAAATACCTTCCAGCCGTATTGATGACAATAAAAGAGAGGCCTTTGCCTAACAGACCAGCAGTAATGTTCTAGTATTATATTCTACCTAGAATAAGGGTTAAAGGTCGAAATAAGGAATTTGAATAAGACGAAATGAATTTATGTTACGAACGGGTAACAATGTAAATCTGAAGTATTGCTTTCAATTGAACTGTCTTATTTCAGTTGGCTCATTCAAAGTACTTCAGTAAATATAGATGAGTTACAAAATATATTTCAAATAGAATATATAAATTTATTTCTTATAGAATAAAATCTTTTTCATTTGGTTACTTTTAACACAGGGTACCATCTCCTTACAGTCTTTGATTTAGTTTGCACCGTGTTCCAGACGATATACATTAATGAATTCTTATTTTTTTGTTAATTTTCATACAAACTAAATACTTTACGTAAATCAGCCGATATGCATGCCTCTTTATCCGAAGCATTTGATATATATATAAAGAAAGAAAGAAAGAAAGAAAGAAAGAAAATACGTTTATTTGCGGCAAACATGACGCATAAAAAAGAACATAAACACAAAAAAAAGTAACACACACACACACATATATCATTTTAATTGCACTAAGCGGCAACATAGGCCAAATTAAGACCTATTCCTACTGCATAGCTCAATTAAATTTCATTAAATGAAATTACAAATATCTTTGTAACGAAGCCTTTTTAAGTTATACTTGCGTTGTTAGATTTGATTTGTAAAAGCTATACAAGCGTTTGCCAAAGTTTATGCATAACGTGAATAACACGGTGTATACTACAAGCGTTGGATTGGCAATGCAAAAGAGAAACAACATACGATTTTTTTATACTAATGTATGTGGAAAATGATCGCATTGTGTCACATTACTGCGCTGAATGCTTAGGAATTATATTTAAAATAATAACAAATACAGGCTAGGCTGCCCATTGTATGTTTTGTAGTAATAATCGTATTTTTTGTTATGTATTTTCTGGTGTACAATAAAGTATATATAAATACATAAATACGTGAATTCCTGCTCTTTCTAACATCACTTTTGTCGTCGAGTGCCAAAAGATCATAGAGGGACTTTATCTACATTTTAGCACCGCCGATCCCCCCCGGAACAGCACGATTGCTCAGCTAGAATGCTTGCGGTCCGTCAGAAGTAAATATAGGAACAGTGTGGTATAACTTTACTACGGCTTTTCTCGGGTAGAAACTGTCTGTAGATAACTATATTAAGTTAGTAGCATAAGCATAATCAACCTATAACGTTCCCACTGCTGGGACACAGGCCTCCTCTCGGTGAGAGGGAGTGGACCGAAGCCCGTAATCCACCACGCGGGCCTATTGCGGGTTGGTAGATGTCACATGTCTTTGAATTTTTGGTTCTAAAACATGCCGGTTTCCTCACGATGTTTTCCTGCTCTCAAAACGGTTTTGAGAGCAATGGTGATGAAATAATTTACATAACGTAAAAACACCTCTCTGGTTTTGAACTACGATACGTTACCACTGGTCCACCACTGCAAGTAAGTAAGTGCGTATAAATTAGTATTCACAGACCGATTGCCAAGTCTAAAGGCCTAGGTACCGACGGTTGTCATTTGATTCGGCTCTGACAGGGATTGAGAATAATTGATGGGATTACAGTACGCACTTAGCCAGCTATGTTCTACTCGTTCTAATTACCTGGATTACGATTAGAGTTCATTGGCAAAGTATTGGTTCTAATTGCGGTTTCTTTTTGTCGAAATTATGTTATTCTAGCTTCTGCCAGCGGTTTCGCCGACATTGATGTCGGGACTTATCGCACGGGAATGTGCTACCGGGACCAAGATTAGCCTATGACCGTCCCCAGGATGTCTTTGATCTCTTTGCTAAATTTTATCGAAATCCGTGCAGTGGTTTAGGCTTGAGAAGGTAACATACAGAGCTACATTCGAATTAATAATTTCGGTATGCATGGATTAACATTGTAATGATTCCGTCATATGCGTGCAAAATAATACGAACATTGCATGAAAATTGCTCTCAGTACGGTGAAGGAAAACATCGTGAGGAAACCGGCATGTCCTAGAAAAATTCGAAGACATGTGATCATCCGCCAACCCGCACTGGGCCCGCGTGGTAGATTATGGCCCCCTCCCTCTCACAGAGAGAAGGCCTGTCTTCCAGCAGTGGGAACATTATAGGCTGATGTTATAGACAAATTTCTAGAGATTGAAGATCAGTCCTGATTCCATCATATCCATATTCATATCATATTATTTCCATAATATGAACACGGCATCAAAATTCATTGGCACCAAAAATAAAGCTGCATAAATATTTAACATGCCAAATTAAAACTCAACACGTAAGTAAATTCCAACCAATGAGCATTGATTTTGCTAGTGATGTTATCGTTATAATTTATTACACTGTTAATGCGATCGCTGGATCTAATCTGGATAGATTATTGGATGGAATTACTGGTACAGGTATTGGATGGAAGCATTGAGCACCATCGACGATTTTATATTTAAAAAAATACGTTTAACGTTTGGAATTGAGGGCTTTCACAGTTATGTTAACTCTGAATTTGACTCACTTTCAAAATCACAGTGATCTTTATCATCGATGTAATAAGGTTGCTATTGGGTTGCTACCATTGACAAGTCTGTCAAAATCATTGTGATCTTTATTTTAGTTACGTTATGGTTGCTATTGGGTTGCTACTGTCAGAGGTAAAATAACTGTTTATGGACTGTATAAGAATATGTAGGTGCCTGAATGACACTGACACTTGTGAAATTGTATTGACAAAACAAGATGGCGCCGTTAGTTCCGATTTTGGCAACGCGTTGCAATAACTTTGTAGCGTTGTACTGCATTTTGCGAATTCTTGTAGTCCATGTAGCATAGGTAATTCAGAACAGCCTTCACGCCTATTAGCTGGTTATTTAATAAAATATGTTTCATCATCATCCTCCTGTCCTCAAGTCAATTTCTTGGGTTCTTGCGAATACGTTACAATAATCATGATTTCGTTAAACTCAAGTTACCTAAAGAAAGAAAGAAAAATTGTTTATTCTGCACTCACAAAACGCACATTATAAAAAATAAATACGTATTATGGTTGTCAAAAAATAAAAGGCCCGTTTTGACATTGACAGTTCTAGTAGTAAATAAAGATCAAATTCGCAAAACATGTATTACCAACTGGGTTAAACGAACCCCTTGGTAAGACTGGTGGTCAGACTTTTGGACTTCTGACTACCCCTAACGACTGTAAAAAAATTGCGAATTTCAGCGGGACCAACAGCTTAATGCGCTTTCCGAGACAAGGAGGAGTGTCAAGGAGGAGTGGATGGATGGTCATCCATTACGCATCGACACTCCTCGTTGTCTCCTCCTTGTCAAAGGTTAAGTTTCGAAACTTATGATACTTTGATCGAACCGTGCGACTGTTTATTTTGCCATGACATGAGCCCCTCGTCTTCGAATAAGCCTGATGTCGTTAAAACTGCAGTTAAAACCGTTTAACTCAGAGATAGGTACAATGTTATGTGAGGAGTAAATTAAATTAACACACGTAGCATCAAGATTACTCTTGTGCAAGGTGTAACTTGCTTCGTAGTACCTGACTGCAAGGCTTGAGATGTTGTTTGCAACAAACTATATAAGCAGACATGTTGTTTGAGTTTCTCTGAAGTACTAACTAGCTTCATCGCTTTTAATGAATGTAATGTGTTAAGGTAACATTCAAATTTTAGTATAGGTGTAGTCTCATAAGCCCACGCCTTCTTCCCATGGGGGAAGGCAGAAACTACAATACACCATCTACTGCTATATTTTCAGTTTGGCAACATAGAGGCCGTAATCTGGAAACACGTTACACTGCGGTCTCCGTTGAAATACGAATTTCATATGCTAAGGCGTTGTTCACACTGGACGTCTGGGTGCGGGATTCATGCTCCGTCGCATTACACTGGGCAGTGTAAACTACGCCTTAAAAAAATGGGCAGTAATCATTTGAATAATTCGAACAGCCATTCCTGAGAGGCGTAGTGTTTTCCGGGAAAATAAGTAGGTACCTATGAAATATGTAGTTGTAACTTGCAAGGGAAAGAAAAGGTACTTCTTTTAAACTGAGCCCTTTGAAAGGGGTTCTATCCTTATTCCATTCCTTTTGGAGTCTTTGAATATCTTGTAGACTGTCCAATTTACAGGGCGGCAGGGACATCGACGCGCAAACTAAAATCATGATTAAAAAAAAAAAACTAAAATCGTCAGTTATTAAAATTATATCCACTGTTCTTAGAAGAGTGCAATACCTACGCGGTCATAATGTAGGCATAGCACAGTTATTTTTTTTTTAAATAACCGACAATTTCAACGCGAAGGGTTTCAGAATCATGTACTGAATACATTGTAACAGGGGGCAATTCTCGTCATTTTAAGAACGTTCACAGTCTGATCTCAGTCTCAATCTGTCAAAAACACCTCTAATTTCCCTACATTTTCACAAGTTTTTGACATTTGTTTGTCGCCGAGATGAGACTGCGACTAGATTTTGAACGTTTTAAATTATGAGAATTGGCCTTCAGGTTGTGCGTCGATTTCTCTGCCATTCTGTATTACCAAACCTACCCAGATGAAACCTATAAATATCGAGCCTAATCGACAAAATTAGAACAATTTACCTATTAGCCATTATTATTTGAACTATGAGCAAAATGGTCGGCCTCATTGATTTCGGGACGACTCGATTCATAATGGCTTGGGTTTGAATGCCCCAACAAATTGGCGTAAATTACTACGATTCACTAAATGTCGCTTACGACCTATTTGCCAGGGTGGTAGTAACTGGCTTATTTGTGATGTGGCTTTGGAATGTAATTTATTTTAGTTGAATGAGAGTTTTGACCATTATTATGTTCAATTAATGTACGAGGTTTATAAGAATTGGTTCATTAATAAAACTTTAATTGTTTTAAAATATAAAGAACATATCTTTCTTACAAATTATAGGTACTGTAGGTATTACTTAGAAATAATGAGATCGGAATAATGTACCTATAGAAAATAAAACCTCACGGTTAGCTTCAGCACCCTCAGAAACCGTGAAAACGACTCTCATGATGAAACATTTGATAATTTTCGCTGCCGCCATCTTGGATTTTCATTTTGACCTCACTATTGACTTTAGCATCCTCGAAAACCATGAAAACTATATCTATCTCTCTCTCTGTCCCCATATATAAAAAAAATCGTTACGTAATGAAAAAGCGTCGTGTAACAAAATTGTTTATTCTACATAAACAAGACGCACATTAGAAAAAAACAAAATTCACACACAAAGTAGCCAAAAGCCTCATATTCAAGTTAGGCAATGTTGTCTATAGTTTGATGTCAGGGCAGGTCACAGTTTACTGGTTTACATCAGAACCAAAGACAATACACATTTAGTAATGCTATTATAGCTATTATATTCCTGCTTTTTGCGGTCTAGTTATTGAACAAAAGATTCATACGTCTCCATGTAAACGCTAGACAGTACTGTGGCAAAAAGATCAAGATAAAATTGTACTAAGAAACACCTATAAAAATTGGTTATAATAGCATATCACCACGTTCCCACGCACCTAATTCAAAGAAAAAGTCACCTGACGCCCCAGGTGATACCTCAAACGGGCCAAAACGTTTAGTTTGTCAAAAATTTGAACATCAAAAGAAATCCTTCCACTCAATTCTCGAGTTCTCAACGGAATTCGGTATTATTGATACAAGCATTTGCAAATATACGAAAAATATTCTCTTGGGGGCGGGATCGCTCGTAATATACGAATACGTACGTCGAGGAGATGGCTTTTACGACGTGCCAGTGGTTTGCGAGATACGGAATAAGGATATTATATCGAACCTATCCGCATCAGAATAGTGTTTTCTAATAAACATCTCACGGAGTACATTTGATTTAATAAAAATCTCTGCGTCAAACCTTAGGGTGGTGTGGTTTCAATACGTATTGCATTAAGTAGGTGAGATCTCCCGCATTATTTTCATTTATTTTAGAACATAACATAACATCACACCTGTATTTCACGAAGGGTTAGGTAAAGGTGTACCTGTAGTAGGTACACCACATTTTGCCAGTTATATTTAAGTCCCATGTAATAGGGGGCGAGCCTATTGCCATCAACCGGGCACAAATCCAAACTCCGGCCTGCTACTGCGAAATTCCAGATGGTAAAACCCACAGAACAGATAAACCTTGCCCGACCTGGGATTCGAAACCAGGTCCTCATGCGCTTACGACAACGAGGCATTGGAACTTCACGTCGTTACTTTAGTTAATTTAGAACATTGAACGAATAATGAAACTATTTCTACCTGCATTTGGAAAACAAAAGGAGAACATTCACGGCTTTGTCTGCTTTCTGCTTTAACAAACAATGGATCGTTTAAAAACAAAATGTGTACCATTAGAGCTCTACAAGAAAATTTACATTTGCTTTTTTTCGACGTGCATTAAACAGCTACTCGCATCTATTTCTCGTAACTGGCTCTTAACATTAGCCTGGTATACATTTTCATGCTTAAAAACGAAGTTTGAAATTAGCAACATTTAAAAGCGAGACCGATAGCTAAGGTGAACCATTTTAGCTGCCTCTAGGGTGGCAACGCACATGCGAAGCTTCTGGTATTGCAGAGTATGTCCATAGACGATCACGACGATAGTATGTAATCCATCCCACCAAGAGGCCGCTTTATTGCCACGACAAAACATTTTTTTCGGTAAACATTTTAGTTTGCCTCGTCAAAACCTCATCATCATCTGCCTCACTTTTTCCCGACTACAAGTTGGGGTCGGCTTCCAGTCTTACCGGATGAAACTGTATTTTACAAATTATGAAGCCACTGCCTACCTGACCTCGTCAAAACCTACCTCAAATTACTCATAATAAAATTAATTGATGATTTCATACGTAATTTAAATGTAATAAAACGAATAGTGTTGTAGCATACGTTCAAAATGGCAGCCAGTCAGACAAACCGCGTACAAACGACGCGTAATGCGGTGTATTACGACACACTCATTCTGATATATTGCACAGAGACCTGACAAGATTAATTTATACGACCGCGACGAATTTTGGTTGGAAACTCTTTATTTGTTTAACGTTGATCGTGTTGTTTCCACAACGATTGTAGCACCATCTCTCTTTTTGTGGGTGTCGAAATGGCAGTCATAGACTATAGGAAAAGATACTGACATAAGTACTTATCTATCCAATCAGGGCCCTATTTAATGTAATATCAGCTACATTAAACAGGGCCCTAGGGTGTGATGTGTTTGTACAAAATTGATACATTTTTCCGACAGGTACTGTTTACAGTCCATTCACAGTTAGTTTACCTCTGACAGCAGCAAACTTATTGTGCCAAGAATAAAGATCACAATGATTTGACAGACTTGTCAATGGTAGCAACCGAACAGCATCCTTATTGGAATGAAAATAAAGACTATTGTGATTTGGACAGTGATGCAAAATCGGAGTTAAAATAACTGTGCCAGGACTGTAGTATACACATACTCGTATAATGCAGAAAACTATGAAAGAAACTTATGAAATGGTTTGATTGTCAGATTGTCACCTGTCAGCTGTCACCTTTCGGTTTTATAAAATAGGCCCCCGCTTGTGTAAAGTGCCAATAAACTTTTAATTAAGGTGGTCAATTGCAGCGGTCAAGTGTCATTATTTATTTAGTCTGTAAAAGTAGGTTTTCCTCTAATTGGTTGTCAATGATTTCAGTTAATAGCTTCTGCAAGTTTCATGAGTTTTCGAGTTTCATGTTTACTTTTCTGTATCCTTAGCTGAACTTGTGATTTTCTATTTGTGTCATTTTGGAGCTTCTAAAATACTTTTAGTGTGCGTCCCTAATGACTTAGCTGTGGCTCAGATAATCTGCTATGTCAGGTCTCTTGAATCACATAGTATGCACTTCCTCGGGCCACAAGAACAATATATTGTCCCGGCGGACACATCGGTAAGTGCACGCTCTTAAATGTGTGGAAACGCTTTGGAGAACGACATTTAGTGATCTAGTTTATGTTCCTCGGTTAAAGGATCGTTTATACCTCGTGAAAGACTCGTGAGCATTTCAAGTCTTGTTGAAATTCTTTGCGGACCATACATAAACTCACACCTTTTTTTCAACAATCCTTACATACTTCTTTTGATTTGTTTTCGTTCATACATATGGACAGCCCCAAAAAGATATACAAAAGTATACACGAACAAGGAACCATTTTATTGTCAACAAACTTTTTTCCTTGACATTGTATCCACCGTATAGATACAAAAGATAATATACAATTTATTTTACCAAAACAAAGTGTAGGTACATTTGTCCAAAAATATCTATACACCCTATAACTTTTCTAGAGAGTCCCCTCCCGACGTTTCCATTTACTGCCTGTAAATAATTTTTCTAACCCTGGATAATATCTCTGTCGTATCCGCGGGCTATCAGCCTTGCCACCAATCTTGCTGATTGGGTAATCTTTTCACCACGGTTTGTGTTAGTCTCAGAGGAAAAGAGAGCTGGCCCCAAAGATCTTCGTATCTTTTATCTTTAAAGGCAGCTTTGGAATACTATCTGGCAAATTTGAATACTAAAGCCCACTTGCGCTAAACGTATCTAAAAAATCACTTTGTCTGTCATCTTCAACCGATTGCTGACATTTTGAATTCGTTAAGCGTTAAATGCGTTTAGTGATTTGTGGTGTGAGCGGGCATCAACAGTCTAAATACACTCGGGAGCAATGAATCCGGGTCACCAATATAAACCTTTCCGAGTTAGTTTCCGAGATGTTAAGGCAGTGACCCAGATTAATTGCCCTCGAGTGTAGTCTGATATAATAACGAAATCTTAACAATACAGTGTGTTATTAATTTACAATTGAGCACTGACCATCCAGCTCCGATATAAGCCTTAGTGCCCTCTCATGAGAAGAGACGACGCGACGGGACCCTTTCTCATCTAATATTCATATGAACAAAGTACCTGAAAATACATTTCTCAAGTCCGCTATTATAGATTTTCTAAAGAGTATTACTCCCGAAAGGACATACAAAATGGGTATTTAAACGTCAACAAAAGTTGTGCAACATGTTTGGTGTTGCTGGGCCCGACATTGTATGCAGTTTATGTGTGAAACACGTTTTAAGCAACCGAAAATCACGCAATCGAGTTGCGCAACTCTTATTTACAACGAATACGGGGTTTTATAATAAGATAATTAAGTAATTACACAATTAAGCACGGTAAATTGCTTGACTCGCATCGTCAAGGGTAATTTAAAATCATCATCTTCATCTGCCTAGCCTTTTCCCAACTATGTTGGAGTCGGCTTCCAGTCTAACCGGATGCCACTATTTTACATGGAGCGACTGCCTATCTGACACCCTCAACCCAGTTGCTGGGTAATACGATACCTCTTGGTAAGACTGGTTAAGAGTAATTTCAAATATTTGTGCAAATCAAAAACAAAATAATGAGTCTGTCATGTCAGCGGTAAAGGCTCCCAAAACAGGCAAAATCAATCTAAAACCGTCCAAATTAGCAACTAAATCAAACGCCGCGACAGTAAGTTATGCATAAACTCCAACTAGACCGTTAAATTAACCACGGAACAGATTTAAAATTACATTTTCCGGTACAGAGTCACAATTGGCTGTTACTCGGCAGATTCCGGCCAAGTTCTTGACGGCTGTTATCAATCAAGTAGTGTTGTGTGATCGTTGTTGCTTCGTTTGTAAATCGTGTGTTGGGAGCCTTAATAGGATTTTTTTTTTCTGGTGGGAATTCATCAAATGACCCCTCCCGCTCTGGGTGGAGCGGAAGGGAGTGTCAGACTCTTACTGACTAAAACCCACCCATGTTCCTTCCTTCGCCCTTTATGTTCCGGGGTAGCGGTACCCTTTCGGACAATCCCGCGGACCCTTAATAGGGTTTCTTGATTATTTTTTACAAGGTACAGCTGTGTTAGAGATTATAATAAGTCACAGAATAACATCACAGAAACAGACAGGTGTGAAGTAGGAACACTCACATTTTGCTAGATAATATGTTAAGTCACATTTAAGCTAATACAAAATGTTATTTGAACATTTTTCCTTAAAATAGGGCCAGCACTTCAAGCTACTACAACCTGTCAAATTTCTTTAATAGATTTTCAACTTTATCGCTAAAGCATTGGGTTCAAGTTTGATTGGGAAAATTTGACAGTTTCTGGTAGCGTACCAGTCTGTACTACATTAGGTTCGGTAGTTTAAACATAGGTAGTACGAAATAAATGGAAGAGATTTCGTCTGAACAAAAGGTTGTCCATTAATCAGATAATGTTTTTTAGCAACTTGTCTCTTGTGATATTTCGTGATTTTATCCGAACCCCCTCCCCCTTTTCGAGCCTCACGTGATTAATCGACAATCCCCAAGAACCTATAAATCAAGGCAGCAATGTGATTATTTTAGTGTTCATAAAACTTGTTAATAGATTTAACCTTAGAATACACATAATTCCCAACCTACAGTGACTCCTTCAAAGGAAATAACTTCCATAATGAACTAACCCTCAGCCACCATCCTTCATGTATGTAGGTAGGTCCCTAGTTATAATTTATAACGAACGGTTTCACTGGCAGCGCTTTTACCACTGAAAAGCGCGTGGGATGAAAAACTTTGCCATTTAATTAGAGGCTCTGCAATCTCTCGGTTTTTGAGCTTGTTCAATTAGTTTTGCGTTTGGGTAGAAGTTTTGTACTTGTAAATGTGTCAGTAGTATGTAGGGTGGGGTTGTGGTATTTGCGAACACTCTTAGAAGTGTGTGTTAACAGTTCATTTCGGAAAATGTTTGCCTTTTGATGTAAAAACGTAGATTTATTTTGGGTAAATACGTTCGAAGTAACTTAATAAACATGTAATTCTGTTGGGCTGATTTCAATACTCAGTTAACTTTTCCTGAAGAATAAATATGAGAGTTTGACATATTTTCTATATAAAAGCTGGTTTCTCCAGATAAAAGTTATCTGACGATTGAATAATCAGCCCTTTTTTTTTTTTTTTTTCTGGGTTGGAAATCATCATATGACTTCTCCCGCTCTGGGCGGAGCAGGAGGGCGTGTCAGACTTTTACTGACTAAAACCCACCCGTGTTCCTTCAGTTGCCTATGCCAGGGACCACGGTATCTCTTTCGAACAACCCGCGGCCCTGGTAGGCATCGGCCCTAACGGACCCCGTCACTTCGTGCTGACATCTCATTGAGGCGCGCGTGGAACACAACGCGCCGTGGACTCGGGCCTGGTCCTTGCCGGGCGGCGAGCTGCCCATTGCTCGCAGCCCGCAAGCCCGCGCCTATGGTGGCCGGGAGTCGGCTGGTGACTCCCGACGTCCAGGGCGTCCCCTGCGGCGACTAGAGGCGTGAGGGCGCAGAGATTGCCTCTCCAGCATTACTGCTTCGCAGAAGGAGGTGACGGCTTCCCATGCACTCTCGCTCCGTACCATGGCCTGGACCAGGACGCGAGAGATCGCCGCCGCCGATCGCCGCCACGAGGACGCGGCGGTGATCCGCCCAAGCCGGGCAGACCTCCACCGTATGCTCCACCGTGTCCTCCGGGCGATCCACACAGTGGTGACACCCTGGCGTTTCCTCCCGCCTTATCCTGAACAGGAACCTCCCGAAACAACCGTGTCCGGTGAGGACCTGCGTCAGGCGGAAGGTGAGGGCGCCGTGGCGCCTCTCCAGCCACTCCTCAAAGAGGGGACTTATCGCCGCAATTGTGGCGTGCCCGAATAATCGGCCCTTAATGCATACTTAACATTTTAAGTACCGTACTAAATTTATGTGTGATCATTTAGTGATTTAAAAAAAAAAAGATATTTGTGTTAGAGTAGTGTTGGCTCAGTGGCAACGGCTCCGACTTACGGAGTTGTAGGTCGTGAGCCCGAAGCCAGGCAGGCACTTTACTTTGTGTAAATAATTTCATCAAAACGGTAAAGGAATAAATGGAGAGGAAACCGGCATGTCCTTGAAGCAAAAAACCTGCACTGGGCCCGGGTAGATTACAGCCCAATCCCTCTCGAAGAGGAAGAGGAGGCCTGTGTCCCAGCAGTGGGAACATTATAGGCTGATTATGCTCATGCGTTATTGCTATGTTTGTGTTTGCTAGTTACCTTTTCTTATTGTTTTTTTTTGTTTTTTATGTTCTTTTTTGCGTCATGTTTACCGCAAATAAACGTATTTTCTTTCTTTCTTTTCTTACCTATAGTTATTTTTACACAATAGCCTCTGTGAGTTTTTGCACAGTCATGTTGTTCAAACAACATGTCTAAGCCAGGCATTACTGCAAAATAAACAAACTGCACTAAATTAATGAAACTTCTAGTTTGTTTTTAATTACAACAGTCGGTGTTTGTCTGTTCTCGACATAATCATTTTGTAAATAAAAATATTTCGATGACATTACAGGCGTTTACCTTTTGGTCACGCTTTTAGTGTTTATTATTACTTATTTGCTGTCTGTAAGTATTTATTATCATTGAGCAAAGCTATTTAATCACAGAAGTCCTTCTTTACTTCAATGGCGATGGAAAAAATACGCGGTGCCTGCTGTCAATTTAATTGTTGGAAACAAGTGCTTTTTTTTTGTACCCGAATATATTATCCTGGTTTAATGCTATTGTGGTATAAAATGGGGATTAGCTCATCGTCTGCTGGGCACGCCACGTTGTCGTTTTCGTTTGGCTCATTTCAGCATTGATTCATACAGACTCACACCATTAAATTAGCGTACATTCTTGATAATATCCCCATTATAAGGGTGTAATGTTTACACATCCATCATAGAACTGGGAGGATGTCTGGTAGGCAACTGTCCGACGATGGATGTCGGGACGTTGTATATATGTTAGTTGTGCGGTAAACTCTGATCCACTCTCATTCACTCTGATTCTGACTCTGATGCGTAGTTCGCATGTGGCGATGTAGATGGCGCCACGGACACACACCATTAAATTAGCGCACATCCTACTAATATTATAAACGCGAAAATTTGTATGGATGGATGGATGGATGCTTGTTACTCTTTCACGCAAAAACTACTCAACAGATTTGGATGAAGTTTGGCATACAGATAGTTTGTAATCTGGATTAACACATAAGACTTTTTATCCCGATATTCCCACGGGATCGAAACTTATGCGGGTGAAACCGCGGGACGCAGCTAGCCCTTCATTATATCACCATCTAAACTCAGTCTACCAAAGCCGCTCAACAACAATGCCTAACAAACAAAACTACCAAGCCACCAAGCGAACCAAAAAGTCGCTTTTCTAACAAAATCTGGCCAAAGATTCCGCGCTTATATTTCAGTCAATCTCATTGCATGATGTGCAAGAATGAGAATGATGGATTAATCCTTAATTGCTATGACAACACCAACTGTTCTCGAATTTATTCAGTTCCCATTAAACGTACTATGCTTCCAAAACACTCTCCCCTCTTTAATTTTTAATGCAGTCTCACTCGTGAATGGCTCTTGCAAAATATTTTGTACGATTAGGCAGAAGCCAAAAATTATTCTTCCGTGGAACAATATTTTAACAGTGTTTCTGATGCTTTTGAAAAGATTCGTTGATTTAATTCGACCTAAATTAACACGTTGACGGACAGTACCGCCGACAGGCGTCAAGTCGCTAAAAGTAATACGACAGTACGTTTGTCGACGTTAAAATTTTGACTTGTGTAAAATCGGTACGTTCCACGACGGTGGATTTTTCATACTATCATAAGGCATGGCATTTCCTACTGTCACCAAAGGTACAAAAACGACCATCGTACTAGCACAACACATTGTTAAAAACTCGTCCAAAGAAAGTACCTCCACGCACACATACACATTTTAATTGTTCCCTCCATACGCACACTACGCCCTTAGACGTCGCTGTCATAAGATATGTTTTTTTAACCACGCGATATGACACTACGCCTCTAGGCAATGTATGGAAATGAGTACCGTCTTAACAGCCAAAACTAGTGGGATAGTACTGTCCGTCAACGTGTTAAGGTATTTTATTTTAGGTATAAATATTGTTGTATTACCAACTTAGGACGACTGTGCATGGACGAAAGCCACTAGAAGATCAAGCCAGGACACAATATAAACGACTATTTTTCACTTATCCAGGTAAACAGTAGATCAAAGCTAAGCTAAAACATAGGCATAGGCTAGGTGGAGCGACACGGAGTCGTCTGGCGCCTATGTGCTGGTGGGTTCACGGATGAGTGCTAAGGCGTGCCGGTGTTCCCGCCGTAAGCGGCAGAGGAGGACACCGTGGAGTTTTAGTGGGTTAGAGTCCCACATAACTGCACTATCTCCCCGTGGTAGTGCAGAATGCATGAGCATTTCTCCACTATATATAAAAAAAAAAAAGTGACACAGCATGCAAAAACAAAATTATAACATCAATAAAATTGCAATAATTGTGCAGAAATAACGCTTACAGCACTAGTAGGTAGTTTTAGAAAAAATGATAAAAATAAAAAATAATACAAAATGAAGGAAAAAAAAAAACAGTCAATTGTGTTGGTTACTTTATATGAACTTGGAGCTTGAATTTTTGAAGTGATGTGGAAAAAATATCTATTGATTCATCGCAATTACTAAGAAGCCTGCAAATTCTGGGGATGGGGGAATTGGATCCTGAAACAGTTTTGCGAAATCGGAGACGTAATAGTTTGATAGGGTGACGCGGATAATTGTGGGGTAGGTTAAAACTTAACTTACTTAACAACTTGGGGCATTCTAATTTACTCTGAAGTATTTTATAAAGAAAACTAGATCAATACCATCTCTTCGTTTTTCGAGTGAAGTCATGAAAAAATCTTCAAGCCGTTTTGCTGAGCTCGGAACTTTTTTGTCTAATCTAGCAGAAAAGGCAAGATGGTATAAAAATCTATTCTGGATCCTCTGTAACCTAAGACTATGTGTTGCATAGTGGGGACGCCACACAACCGCGCAGTATTCCAATACAGTACGCACAAGATAGTTGAAAAGATAAATCTTAGTTTTAGGCTTGCGAAAACATTTAACATTACATAACACAAAACCGAGTGTATTTGAAGATTTTTTAATAATGTTGTCCATGTGGGGAATGAAAGTTAATTTACGATCAAGAAGGACTCAAAAATCTCTGATCACATCAACTTTACTGAGGTCCGAACCATTCATACTGTAATTAAAATCCACAAAGTTAGCCTTGCGAGTAAACGTAATTTGGGAACATTTTCCTACATTAAATTGCATACTATTATCGTTACACCAGTTTAGAAGTCTGTTTAGGTCTTCTTGAAGTAATGTTGAATCGGCTAGAGAATCTATAACGCGTGCTATTTTCAAATCATCGGCGAATAAGAATGGGGTGGAGTTAAAGAAGCGATAAGGAAAGTCGTTCACAAAGATAATAAATAATACAGGGCCCAGATGGTAACCTTGCGGAACACCGGAGGTTATGTTCATGGTTTCAGATTTATAGCCATTGGCCACGACATAAAAGGATCTGTCCATTAGGTAAAAATGCAGCCACTTAAGAAGAGAACCAGCAAAGCCGTACGCAGCAAGTTTTTAAATCAACACTTCATGGGAAACTTTGTCAAAAGCTTTACTGAAATCAGTGTATATGGCGTCGACTTGCTGGTTCGAGTCAAGCGAAGCTGCAATAACCTCAAAGAAAGATACTAAATTACTGCAGGTAGATCTTGTAGCAGTAAAGCCATGCTGGTGATCAGACAGATATTTCCTAAAATAGTTTTGTATGTCAAGGCATACTATTGCTTCAAAAACTTGAGCAAATATCGAAAGGATAGATATAGGACGATAGTTTCCAACCAAATCATCAGCGCCTGATTTATAAATTGGTACTACACTTTGGTCAGCTTCCATTGTGTAGGGAAAATATCAGCGCTAAGAGATTTGTTGAAAATCATGCATAAGCCCCCTATGCCAGTTTGTCAGCGCAAGTTATGATAAAGTAAGGGGAAGTTTCATTGCTGCCGGAGACTTTGGATATGTCTAAGCTTTTGAAATGCTTGGCTACTTTATCCAATGGAATCTGAATCAAGGAAAAGCTGTCGGAATTGCAAATAAGGCTTTCAAAGAAAGGCGAAGTTTGAACTACGTTGGAGGCATGGGTAGCTGGACTGTACACTGAAGAAAAATAGAATCCGAACATGTTGCACATCTCATTGCCATTACAAGTTTTGCTGACGCTATTTGACATTGAGGCTGGATAGCTCCATCTTTATCCACTCACAATACAAAATTACAGCCTATGGTTACATTCCATTCATACGTTTACTTTGGCAAACACCACTCGTTCATTCAGCCTAGTGAAAACAACTATGACAACAATAGTTTTCCCTCAATAAAAATTTGAATATAACAAGCGTTCCCATATCGTTGGGGGTCCTGTTACATTCGTGTATCTGTGTGAATAAATAGAACAGGCCTGGATTGGCATCCGGTGGGCCGTTTGCGTCGGCCCTTATAGTTGCGAGTTCTTTCAATTAAGGGCAGGCTGAACTTCTCCAAGTAATATAAGAGAAACTAAGTAACCATTTTAAGACACTCCTTTTTATTATGGTCTACTTTTAGAGAAATTAATCATCACCATTGAACCGAACAGTTAATTAGTAATTTTCTTAATTTTCCTTTCAATTTTATTTCTAATAAATTGAAGTTTCACAAACTCATCAATCATTTCTCTGTTCTCAATACTTTCAAAATTTCTGGGAAATGAATCCTGAGAGTAAAACTAATTAAGTTGAGGTAGCGTGACGTAGTTTTGGGTCAACACATACTTTAGAAGGAGTTAAGTAAATTTTCACACTAAAAGCATAATTTATGAGTGCGATAAAAAAGCCTCTGGAAAAAACTGGAAGCCCTAGAACAAAGATTTAAATCGCTAGATTTGACCTACTGCGTCAGAAGATAGTCGCGTTTCCGTTTCTTTATGACACCTCAGACTGCTTATTGTATCATCATAATTATGTAAAGTTTCTACATTATCTGTTAATTTATGTACAGACGCCAGCACATCAAGCTACTACAATCTGTCAAACTTGTGTAATAGATTTTCAACTTTATCGCTAAAGCAAATAGGTTCCAGGTTGATTGGGAAAATTTGACAGTTTTGGATAGTTTGACCTGCTGGCGTCTGTACAAAAAAATGTACAAAATTATAAAAAGTATTCTATTTTATTCTCTCCTTGCAGCACTGCACGAGCTAAATATTCTTGTACTCGTACGCTTGTGCCAAGAGGGAAGTTTTTTGGGAGTATTATTTGACTGTGCCTTAAGCGCGACAGTGTCAACACAGTGAACAAACCAGTTGTACATGAAACTGTGCGTTATGCGGGTCTCATCTACGACATTTGCAAATCCACCCTTATGAGAATTTCTTTGTGGATATCATATTAAATCGCTCTTAGCTCAAAATATTTCGAAGTTGAGAGCATTTATTACCAGACCAGTTTCATAAAAATATATCTGCTTGTCATTTCCACACTGCAGAGCAAAGGGTCTTTTCCGAGCTCGATTCTTCTCATATTAAGAGAAATGAGCCCAAAAAATTTAGCCACATAAAATGTATGTCCGGAAACCAAAAGCCTTATAAATATTCGTACGAAGCGAAAGTTAAGTCATCAATATCGTATGACAGTTTACCCCTGAACAAGTATCAAACAGGCAGACATACGTAGGTATACACTTAGGTACTTTAGCATATCCATCCATCTTAATATTATAAATGTGAAAGTAACTCTGTCCGTCGGTTACCTTTTCACTCCTTAATGGCTGAACGGATTTGGATGAAATTTGAATCACGGGTACACCATGATCTGGGTTAGAACATTGGATACTTTTTATCCCGGTAGCACGTTTCCGTGGGATAATTTCAGACCTTTATGCGAGCTAAGCCGCGGCCTAAAGCTAGTAATGCATAATATTAGAGACGATATTAGTACTGGATAATATTAGATCCAGGCGTTTGAATAGGAACACGAGGAAGTTTGGTCGCTGCGGAAACTTCGGAACGTTTGATCTTCATTCCATGTTGCAAGCATCGGTGCAAGTTCAAATTCCACAAACGATGAGTTCTACGTGTGTCAATAAGTATATGTATGAGGTATTTACATAAGGCCCGATTGCACCACAAATTGCTATCATAGAGTCAACGTTTACCAAATAATTCAGAACAGTTACTATTCGTCTTAGCGTGTCTATTGCTATCTAAATGGAATCGTACCAGAATTCGGCTACGCCTTTGCCGCCATCAGTTCCTGTAACGTGCAGCTGACAGGATACACAGGATATGATATTAAGTGTCCCATCGTTTGAAGAACAGCAAAACATTTACACTCCAAAGCGGAGTCGTCTATGAATCTCTACCTGAATAGATACTATTGAAACTACGTGACAATTCAGCTCAGAAAGTCTCAGTTGGGTATATCTAAATGAGAAGTTTTCCGTCTCCATTTCATTCGTCGCTTTATTCCGACGCGCGACGGAACGACATACGAGAGGCGATGTAGGACGTGGTAAAACATTGAGAGTCGAGGCTCTTGAATTATTTTAAGCCTTATGTCTCAGACATTTTCATCCAGGCACTCCGTTGAAATATAGAAAGAATAATTGAAAATCACAGTGGAAAAGAAAATCACATGAGTTTCAAGCAATATTCTTCTTTTTATAGTTTTTAGTAAAAATTCAAAGAATTTTTCAAAAACAGAACCAAAAGTTAATCTAACTTTTTGAATTTATTAGTCTCTATGGAGACTATTATATTATGAAACATAAAAATATACTCACTTTAAACTAAATATGAAATCTTGGACGGAAAGAGCTGTGGGAGCGAACGGCAAAGAAACTGGGTTAGTAGAATAGGTATTATGCCTATTTGAGTTTACTTCATTCTCTGTTGTTCCGAGTTCTTCAGTCTGTTACAATATTTACTTTTTTATTTATAAGGTTGTAGCTTTCAATTGTTTAAATATTATCTTTATACCGGCTGACTCTTTTTATCGTCTCTTTTTACCCTTATCAATGAATAACAAAAAAAGAATAAATACAAAAATTAGATTTTTTATGAAAGTTTTTGTGAAAAAAAAAAAGAAATTTCTGTGCCATAGGCTTGTAATCTGTTCACCTTTATACCCTGTTTTTGACCAGACGGTAAAAATGTCAGCTGGTATAATATTATACCATTCTCCTGTACGTGTGTATGTCACTGCTCTCAAAACGGTAAAGGAAAACATTGTGAGAAAACCAAAAATTTGAAGACCAACCCGCACAACCCGCACTGGGCCCGCGTGGTACGACCCACTCGCGTTAATGGCGTCTTTATCAATACAAACAGCTTCTTCTTACGCACATATCACATTTTATATATCAATAACTTATTCATATATATATGAATATATATATAAATAATAACATATATACATATATTAATTTATATTTATTTGGGCAATTTGGGCAATCTCCTTATTTTGATTTTGTTACTTTTTTTATTTTTTTTATTTTTTTGGATTCCTTGTTTTAAGATTACGAGTACTATCTTTAATTTAAGAATTAGTTGTAACAAAAACTTGTAAACGGAGCGAAGGAGCCTGGAACTCACGACACAGGGAATCCTAGTGTGAGTTTCAGGAATCAATGCATTAACTGTATTTTCTTGAACAATAAATTATTCTTTATTCTTTATTCTTCTTCTTATATCGTTCACTCTTTAGCGTTTCAAACCAACAGCTGTTGCTATTACATGATAGTGGAGTTACGCAATACGAAAATCGTAAAATGAAACAAAAAGCGATCGAAACAGAACCAATTAATCTCAATAATTTGCCGAAAATGTGTTACGCAATTAGGCTGCTGTATCACAGGCGACATGAGTTCTTACAATTACTATTATGACAACTAATTTCTTAACAATATTTAACATACGTTGTTTTTCATTTATTATGTTATAATTTACTTAAACATTTTATAATTACGGTCTTAAACATTTAGATAATTTCTTTATTATGTAAGGAAAATAGTTGTTAACTTAGTTACACGTATATGTATGAGTCAGCGATTCATTACTAGATTGAAACAAATATTGCATAAATCACCTTCAAGGCTATATTAGTTTTGCGAAGCAGTTTATCACTGCATAAAGTACCTAAAACAAAATATAAACGGCCACAGAGGAAACGCTAAAAGTAAAGTGGACAAACAAAGAAATTCTAATCCACTCGACAACATTTTATAGTCCAAACTTTGTTGCTAAAAGACTACAATGTCTAAGGGTTTAAGTTTTAAGAAAAACGATGTCAATTCTCTACCGGAGACCTGAGCCGAATAATATTTACACTGAAACAGACCGAATTTATCTAAGTACGTCCTTGCTTTCTAGGTCGGAAGAGAAAAATGTGGAACGACTGAACTTTTATGTTTGGCAACAAATACAATATGGTTCCCGTAAGTGAGTACGGGTGGACGGAATTAAATGTCGGATAAAGATTGATGACCCCTGCTAAAGTTCTTACACCTAGAGTCTGTGATAGATTAGAGTTTTAATTTACGTTTATTATATTTTTTAGAACACTGTCTTATTGACATGAAGTATTATTGACATAAATTATAATTGACATTAAGTAGCTATTATTAGCATTTTAATTTGAAATTATTATATTAATTATTGTATTAGTTTTACTTAATAATGTATTGAAGTTTAAAATTTAATTTTGAAATTATTGTATTAATTATTTTATTAGTGTTTAAATTTGAAACTTAATTTGTTAAATTTTGCATGCCAATACTCAGGCAGAATGTGCACGCGCCAATATATATATTTTTTACCAACTTTTTGTTAAATACCTACATTCTATTCGAATAAATGATTTGATTTGATTTGATTAGACACTTTTATTTTAATTTTCTGATGGCTTACGTTATTGATTGCAAGTTTTAGCGTGATTTTAACTCATAAATAAGGGCCAAGTCCGAGTCGGACTCGTAAACGAAGGTTTTCGTACCACCGTTCAATATAATTACACTACATATTTTTTTAAGCTTTTTTTTAACAAAAAAACGCGAAAAACAGGTGTCTTGTATGGTCAAAATTAAATATAATTTTTAACTTTACTTGGTTTTGTTATTTGTTGTTATAGCGGCCATAGTAGTACGTACTGTAAACATTTCAAGTGTCTAACTATTACGGTTCAAAAGATGCAGCCCTGTGACAGATGGACGGACAGTGGAGGCTTATCAAAAAGGTCCAGTTGGTACCCTTTGAGTACGGAACCCAAAAAAATGTCTAAAACAGGTTTATCCTTATTTCATAACTTGCACGTTACTCACATACCGTTAAACTATATGCAATAGGAAACATGTTGGTGCAAACGTGGCGGTATTAGTTTATGTGGGGAACATTATGTACATAGATATGGTGTTATACGGGAAAAAAAATGAATTCAGCATATGATTCTAGACAATAGGTTCTCAATGTGGGCGATAAAGCCCCCTCGTGGGCGTTTAAGACTTTCAGGGGGGCAATAGAAGACTCAGAGAAAATTATATATCCTATCTTACGACTATATTACACGTTTAAATATAATAGTTGTTTCAGATTCTCGACAGATTATGAGTAAAAGAAATTGAGGGGTTTTAGAAAAAAATTAAATTGCGCCGTGGGCAAAGTAAGGTTGAGAACGAAACAGAACGTTATAAAGAAATATATATTTGCTGTTCCATATATTTTGAACGCGTAGGTATTTTTCTATGAAGCAGCTGATTTTGTTTTTGATAACCGACGAAAAATTTCTACGCGGGGTCTAGAATCGGGGTCTAGAATCTTATGCTGAATTTATTCATGGTTAAAGTTTGCGCACTAGTTAAAAAAAAAAAAACCTGTAGATATCAAGCATGTTTCCATTTTATTTTTTTTTATTTGCTAATATTAATATTTGGTGTAATGGCAGATAGATTGGATGGGTTGTACCGAAAACTGCTACAGAACTTATAACAAAACGAAAATTGACATTGAGTCTATAAAAATTGTAGAAGACATGCCGTTTAGCACTGAATTTTCAGCAATATAATATTGAATTAGCAATATAGTATTGAACAGACTTCTAGTCAAATTTTTGAGCTAGTGAACTCAATGAAATAATCTAAAAGTCAAACTAGAACCACCCAATACAGTCTATTTTCCTTTAATTCCGATACCATCATGGAAGAGTTTGCCCCTAACCAGTCGCCCCGAATGTGGAATAATATTGAACCTGACAAATGTTTTCGTAATAGGAGACAGGTGTCTCTTCACTTTATCGGGACCCAAAACTAATAAGGATACTGTTATTAAAATCACAAAGTTTGAATATTTTTGTAGGCAGTATGTAATGACACGTTGACTAATGAATGTTGCCCTAATTAAAAAGTAAGGTCGTCGCGCCGTGAAGAAAGTGTTACAATGATGTTGTCTGCGGTAGGTATTGTACGCCTAGTGTTGTTGAGTTTGAAAATCGAGGATAAAATCCTCTTATGGCTTTGACATTATAATATCCTACAGACCAGAGGCGACCAATCTCAGCGGAGACCAGCCATCGGGAGATATTGTAGTGCACAAGTGTGTGCGCAGACACAAGGGCACTCTCTTTACGAGTGCCCCTGTCCTTCCTTCCTTCCTGCGACACGACCGGGGAGAGATCAGGCGCAGGGTCAATGGCAAACGTGCTTTAACATACTTAAGTATAGAGAATACGTATCAATTAGATGTGCTTATGTGGATAAGCAAATAAACTCGTCAAAGCTAGAGCAGGATTTGTGATTGTTGAATGCCTAAATAATTCGCATAATGTTTCAAAACAGAAAAACAAAAGAATCTGGCTTAATTTTCTTATTTGTGTTTGGTCCGCCTATGAAGTTGGTCTCGTTATCGGACGTGGTGCTTCGAGGCTTGCCACGACGCGCCACGAACGGATTTAGAGCGGCCATGTAGGCCTCAATGGTGAGGTCGGTGACGAGCTCCAAATGTATACGGCTTTCACTACTGAGCAAACAAAGATGCACATATATGATTTAGTAAGTTTGTGTCCTCGGCCTTTAGGATTGACCACTAATACTGGCCAACATAGTCAACATAACTATTAAAGAAAGGAAACTCAAGATTTTTTCTTGAGCTCGGTAGTTGACCCCTTTATAGGCTCTACGTTTTGAGCCTTATGTCTGAAACATTAAAGACATTTATTCACAACAAATCTACACATGTTTCTGCTACCTAGAGGCCAATAAGTTTGTCGTATATGTGACAATAACAACTGTGGACCAGCAAGCTTTAAATATTCCATTTGAAATATAAGCTACGTAAGTATGTGCTTACTGCATAAAACAATGGAATGTTTCACACTAAAATCGTAGGGGGAGTTATCGAGCCCACGCGTTAGGTTATGATTGTCAATATCAAAACAGTGTCAGAGAAAGTAATCTACTTTTGCATGGTAATTTTTGTCCAGACTTGAACAAATTATACTCTTCTGGAAACATCCCATTGTTTTTTTTTATATTTAATAGTTTCCAAAAAAAAAAATACGTTGGCATATACTTGTATTTCTACTTATCTACATGATCTTCATATGATCTGACAAAGATTATGTCTGGACTTTAAAAGAGACTGTGACCTCTGAGTTTGTTTCGGCCTTTCTTCACAGACTAGTCAGGAAGGAAACGCGACCTCATCTAGTTTTTAAAATATGATTGACGTGTAAAAGTGTTTGTACAAACCTACTTACAAAATAAAATCATTAATTTATCATTTATCGAAAAAAAAAAAATGCTCCCAAAACGACACTTTTTCAAAATATCGTCTATTTAAATCAGGAAAATCCATTGGTGAAAATTGAATGCCATTTTATTCGTCGATATTGCGACAGTAGTCTACGAGAAAATCACAAAAAGTAAATTCCCTCGTATGTATATTTAAGGGGTGAATTTATCGAGTCAGGTGTGCGTAGGTAAATATAAAGCTTTGGCACCCCTGGAATTGTTTGTTTGCTGTCTATCTCTACGATTATTTTTCGGTAATGCGTGACGCTGTGCATTGATATTTATATTCTTAAAAAAGAAAAACTTGGTCTTTTGCAACAAAAATAAAAACTTTCGCGCACAAAGTAACAAAAAAGAATAATTCAATATGGAAAATTACTATTTCAATCAAAGCATATCGAATAAATAATAATATTATTACGACAAAACAGACTGCTATTTTAAATTTAACTATTAGCTATTTCGTCATTCATAACCCTAATTATTCATTAATGCTCCTACATTTGTAGCAAACCAAGGGTTAATTAATATCCATTATTAGTTATAATAATATTGCTAGTGTGGCCCGGTCACGCAAGTAACTTGACCTGATTCCACCCCATATGTGTCAAATTATGACAGAGATTTATTAATGAAATAAATAAATAGTCATTAGGATACTTTGCCCCTTTCTCCATATTATGTTTTTAACAGTTTAATTTGAGTACACGGAAAAATTCAGTTCACAGGTTAATTTGCTCATCAATCAAATACCCACACACGGTTGCATATTAGAAAATCAAAACTTTCTCGAGCTAATTTCAAAAGAACAATAAACGAAATAACAAAATTTAAATGACCAAATGTTTTATTTAGAAAAAAATTAAAATCCCAATGTATGTGACATCAAATGAACGACTGATCAAAAGTTGCTAGATGTAATTTTAAAATATCAAATCATTACTAATCAAATTACATAATCACAAATGACGACTGAATTTTGCTAGCAGGTCGACGGAGCCCCCGCTGCGCGGGGCTCCTATTTCGTCTGCAGGGTTTAAAGGAACCTAACCAACCGAACCTCGGGGTGCCTCTGACGTCGATCGTCTAGGGATAGACGGAGCCCCGCGCAGCGGGCTCCGTCGACCTGCTGACGGAAACCCTATCCCTAGACGGTCGACGTCAGGGGCACCCTGAGGTTCGGTTGGTTAGGTTCCTTTAAACCCTGCAGACAGAAATAGGAGCCCCGCGCAGCGGGGGCTCCGTCGACCTGCCGACGGAAACCCTAACCATAGACGGTCGACGTCATGTCATCATGTTTTCTTTTCTGCATTACATTACACCAATTGAATATTTGATAAAATACTTGTTATACCACCTGAACATTAATAATATTTACGATTTAAAAATGAAAACCTGTGCTGCACCGACTGCCAAAACATGCCAAATCATTCAAAATCACCTGGCATCAACTTCTACAGACCTTACAAGTAATTTACCATCAAAAGACGCACTTAGATAAGTAATCACACGACAAAAAAATAAATTATTGAAAACACCGAAAGAACCCACAACTTTTGATATTTCGAAGTAGATGAAAAGGCGGTCAAAATGTCCGAAGGCGATAATTTTATAATTAAAGACAAAACTTTCGGGTCAAACAAAAGAGTTATTTTATTTAGTACAAAGGCTTTAATGACTTTGTTGGGCATTTGATAATTAATAATTTATCCAGTAATCCATTTTGACCTTTAAACGATTTGGTCAATAGCGTAATAAATAATTTAAACATTAATATTCCAGACTTTGGTCAGCTGAACTTTTGATCAAATGACCATCGTTATTTTAAACTTTGTTGATTTGTACGTTGTTCTTTTGAAATTTGCTCGAGAAAGTTTTGATTTTCTAATATGCAACCCCACACACACATTCACAAATACTATACATAGTATATTTATTAGGTTCTACATTATTTTTGTTTTTTATTTTAATTAGTCTACTCTGTCCCACTGCTGAGCAAAGGCCTCCCCTAAATCCTTCCAGGCATCCTTCTCTAGAGCCACCTCAATCCAACCCCTGCGGTACGCGTCTAGATCATCTCGCCACCTCTTCCTGGGCCGGCTTTGGCGTGGCTGTCCATCCTCAGGCACCCACCGTGTGAAGACTGTTGCCCGTCACTGTGCATGCGGCTGACGTGACCCGCTCAATCCTATTTCAGCTTGGCAGCCTTTTTGCCTACGTCTAGGATTCCCGATTCGGAGCGCAGCGTGGTGTTTCGTATTCTGTCAGTTTGTTTAACGACTAAAATGCTGCGCTACATTGTTCTTTGGCAAACCCCAAGGCAAGTTTCCGCTACCTGGAGGCGAAACTTTTGCGACTCGGTGAATGACCATGTCTGAGCACCGTAGGTTAGGATAGACAGGATACACATATAAGTTTTCGCTTCAGGGAAACCGGTAAATCGCCCTTCATTTGCGTCTTCATTGATGCTATTTACTTAATATTTTAAATTTTCTAAGAAAAATATACTGAAGTAGTAACTGTACTGACCAATAAACTTTCCAATTAATGCCTAATATTATCAAAACAAAAGAAAACGCAAATAAATAATTCACGAATAGACCAAATGTACATACACGAGTACACATCACGACCCACTTATTAAGAAGAAGCTTATCTAACGCTTCAATTCAGCTTCTTAAGCCTAACATAACGTAACTAATGACCAAGGAAATACATCAGGGTGCTAAGTCACCTCAAAGGAGTACTTCGTCCCGGATTAATTATTACTCAACCTAATATTGTTCGACGGGTTGAGTAAAGCATGATACCTATTAGAACCTCACACTATAGAATAAGAAAACTGTATAGACACGAAACTTATGTAAAGCCAGATAAATTAATTCCACGAATTGACTACCAACTTAAATTGTCCGTATATTCAAATCACAACTGTAATACTTTGACAGTTCTATGAAATGGCTATAACACGCCAAAATGACGAAGTGTGTAAATTTGAAAAAAAATCCCTAGCTGTACCTATCATCCTTTGCCACCGATACTGCCGAAATAATCACTTAAGGATCACCTACCGCTATGAAAGAGGGTTGTTAAAAAAAATCGAACCCGGCCTGTGTAACGTGCGCCAACCCTGACTATGTTGGACGTTTCTTTCACGCCGGAAACTATAGGCATTTAGAAAGCATTCAAAGCGAGAGTTTCACTTCTATACATTCTTGATCTATGCTCTCGCTGTGATTACTGCATTACAACGTCCATGAAGGGTAACTTCAAACTGTGCCTTTGAGGTTACCTATTATACATACTATATATCTATTAGAGAAATGTCTTCTTAGACCGTTTAATCCCAACCCTTGCTGCTATTAGGCTGATTTATACAATCTAGGGTTGGTTTATTGGGTGGGTGGTTCACAAAGGTTAATAAAATTATTAATACGGTTAATAATCTAATATTCAGAATTCTGAATATTAGATTTAGTAGTCATTTAAATATAAGTTGATAAATGTGAGAAACGTGTATGAGTCACTTATGCAGATTGTTGTAACAAATTCTTCCTGGGGTGTAAATGTGGTGCTGTTCCTCAAACGATGAGACATTTAATATCATGTTATGCGTGTCCTGTCAGCTGCACGGTACAGGAACCGATGGACGCTAGTGATGGCGCCAAACACGTAGCCGAATTTTGGGCCGAGTCCATTTTGATTGCCATGGACACGCTAAGAACAAGAAGTAACAAATTAATGTTCGGGGAACGTTTCATACATGATTTAATAAAAACTTTTATAGAGTTTTTCGGTGAAAATTCTCAGCAACCGTTCAAAATACATTTCGGAAAGTACGTTAAGCCGTTGGTCCCGACTGTCATTCGTGGATCTTTGACAGTCCTTATGGGTCGTCAGAAGCCCGAAAGTCTGAGTCTTTCCAAGGGGTGTCGTATTACCCAGTAACTGGATTTTGGAGGTCGGATGGGCAGTCGCTCCATGTAAATTACTGGTATTCAGCTGCATCCGGTTAGACTGAAAGCCGACCCCAACATTGGGAAAAGGCTAGGCAGATTGATTCCGTATTTGAAATCACTACAAATCTTATTGATATTTGGAAATCGTGACATAAGTATGTTTCGGTTTTTAATCAATGTCCTTTGTTCCATCTAAAAAACTACTTTTTCATTAAAGTTCAAAGTAAGGTCGCCGTGGTTTTGTACGGTCGTCAAACCACGATTAGCACGGTGGCGGGTGAAAATTTAATTTCGAAATGTTAATTGATTTCAATAAAAACCTTTTGCCCGTTTGGTTACAATTGAAGTCGTGTTTTTGTAGGATAAACTAATGAATATTAAAAGGTTTTTAGTGTAGTACTTACTTATATACTTGCGCTTTAGAGTGAAAATATTTGTAACACACTTTATGTATGTTTAAATGTTTTATATTATGTATGTCTTCTATTTTTTTAAGCAAGCTTTTTTGTTTCATACACATACTTATAACATGTACTATATTTTTTATATAATATAATTTTCGGAGATAATTTTGCTATTTTAGTGTTAGCTTGTAAATTGTAATTGCTGCATGTTTTGGGCGAATTAATTATGGAGATAAAATATAATATTTTTATTTAATATTTTTTAAATACGTACATTATTTCACCGTATCTTCTGTGTGTCAACCCAATGTGTCACTTGTTTTAGAGATCATAGGATAAGGAACAGCTCTGTTTCCCATACATAGTTCCACATACTTACAATAACCAGGTTTTCTTGAAAGGATAAGTGAATTAGGTAGACAAATTTTTGGGAGTTTTAGGGTTGTCAAGTAGTGGTGAATAGCATAATCGGCAATCAATGTTCCCCCTGCTGGGACACAGGCCTCCTCTCTGTGACAGGGAATAGGCCGTAATCCACCACGCGGGCCGTGTGCGGGTTTGTAGATGTCACATGTCTTCGAATTTTTGGTTCTAGGATATGTCAGTTTCCTCACGATGTTTTCCTTCACCATTTTGAGAGCTGTGTTGGTGAAATAATTTACACAAAGTAAAGTGCTCGCTTGGGAATAATCAACCGACAAATAATGCTAAAGAATATTCCAGTCCAATAAGAGTAATGTTCACGGAACAAGGAATTAAAGTCGATAGAACATTAGTCTACGTTGTAACAAATTATTCGACTCATTAACCTCCTAAACGGACAATGTAAAAGAAATGTGCTTACGTATTTTCAGACTAAAGACACAAATCGCCGAATAATTGTGTCTTTAGAAAAAGTGTAGATTATTCGAACGTAAGAAGAGTTCTGAACAAGCGAATCTTTCAGTATTTATTCGAATTTGGAAGAAATATGTACGCGTTTTTTTCTAACGTCCAATTTTGAATCTTTTTTTTTGCTATTGTACAGATGAATGTATCATCACCGCTTTATAATTTTTTATTTAAAAAAAAACGTTGCCCCACACTAGGAATTTCTCCTGTATCGTGGGTGCGTCTACAAACATTTAAACTCACATACACAAACAGCCAGACCCGGAACAACTACTTGTAGGTCATACAAATATTTGACAACTTAATTCATTTTTTTATGTCCCTATTAGTAGTTTAATACAAATATATTTACACTGGATAAACTTTTTATAAGTACTCAATTAACTAACAAACTATTACGGATACAAAAAAGACGTGTTTTACAATCTTTGTTGTCATTCAAAATTTGAAACATTATGAGAGGCTGACTTGGTTTGAACGAATTTATCCATAAATTTTGTTCAGGAATCTCATAAGCTTGTACAAGGGAGGGTTATGAAAGCCAATGGTACCAGGGCGACATGTAAAGGGCGCAAGTTATTGCGCTCGTTTTTCTCGGCTCGTCACGTATGCACCAAAGTAAGTTATGGCGCAAAGGGATTCCTTTTTTTGTTAAGCAGGTAGATGATCCTATAAAGAAAACAGTTGGTTTTTTAACCCTTTTATGATAAATATAATTACAGTACAATGAAACAGGATAACAAGGATAAAATAAATGTTTTTCAAGCGTACTGAAGCAAATTTCGAATCGGCTTCCTCTCTAACACTTTATGCAAATTTGTGAAGCCATATTCTTTAGGAACTTTAGGTAGGTGACATATTAGGGGTGCTACCTAATATCCAGATCGGCACATTCGATTCGGCAATATTTGATAAATACCCGCCTTCCCGAAACAATTGATATACATAAGTATTAGGCCTTCGTTCCGCTCGTGCCGATGGACAAACTCCGTTCGGCATTTATTCTTGCTGAATCATGTTCGGGTCTGCTCGGCACAATACGAGCGGCTTTTGCCTTTTTTATATTATATCATTATACATATTATATCTTATTATATATAAAATTCATTATATCTTATTATATATATATTCCATTATATCTTATTATATATATATTTCACTATATTATATCTTATTTTGCCGCCCGGCTTTGCCGAATCATGCCGACCCGAATAAGCAAGTATGAAGCCTTAAGGTGTCTTGCAGTGTGGCTACAAAAAACCCTGAAGGCGGGTCGTTACCGTCTACAATGAGTCCGAGACTCGCCTAGATCTAAATTAACGAAGAGATTTAGTGCTAAGGAAAAAGAATTTCGCAATTCAGCTTGTTTAAAAGGAAAGGAGCGGGTGAAGTCAGCGAGGCGGTATAATGAAGTGCCTATAATTAATATGACAGATGTACTTACTCGGAACTGTAGCAATCGGTTTTGCACTGACTCTGCTTGAACACGTTACGAAAATCTTCATTCTCATTTCGTTGGCGCCTTACTAAGTACTGTGATGTGTGTAATATTGTGTGGGTAAAGATTATACAACGTTATACACAGTCTGGCCATAAATACTGTTACAAGTAAAAACAAGAAAGATATCACATTTGAATTTGGAATCTGTCATTTTTATACGATTGTTCATTAAGTTTTCTAATTTTGGCGCCAATAAATTGTACAATATTTTGTGATATTTAAATGGAGTGGGGTGATAAAGAGAACCGAAACGCTGTGATTGCATTACACAAAGTTGGTATCGAGCCAAATGCAATTTTTAAAACTCTCCATACGCCTGGTATTAGTCATATGTTTGTGTACCGGGCTATTAATAGGTACAATGAGACCTCCTCTGTTTGTGACAGAAAAAGATCTGGCCGTCCACGTAGTGTTCGTACGAAAAAGGTGGTCAAAGCAGTAAGGGAAAGAATTCGAAGAAATCCTGTCCGAAAGCAAAAGATTTTATCTCGGGAGATGAAGATAGCACCCAGAACCATGTCGCGTATTTTAAAAGATGACTTAGGACTTGCAGCCTATAAGAGACGCATTGGTCATTTTTTAACTGATAATTTAAAAAAGAATAGGGTGGTAAAATCGAAACAACTTCTGAAGCGGTATGCAAAGGGAGGTCACAGAAAAATTTTGTTTACGGATGAGAAAATCTTTACAATTGAGCAACATTTTAACAAACAAAATGACCGTATTTATGTTTAAAGCTCTAAGGAAGCTTCCCAATTATTCGACAGAGTGCAACGTGGGCATTATCCGACTTCAGTGATGGTTTGGTGGGGTGTTCGCTATGAAGGAGTAACTGAGCCATATTTTTGTGAAAAAGGTATCAAAACATCGGCACAAGTGTATCAAGATACCATTCTTGAGAAGGTTGGTTATTACCAAGTATGGTCCTTCCAACAAGACTCGGCGCCGGGTCATAAAGCTCGGTCCACGCAGTCTTGGTTGGAAGTGAACGTTTCGGACTTCATCAGAGCTGAAGACTGGCCGTCGTCTAGTCCCGATCTTAATCCGCTGGATTATGAATTATGGTCAGTTTTAGAGAGTACGGCTTGCTCTAAACGCCATGATAATTTGGAGTCCCTAAAACAATCCATACGATTGGCAGTGAAGTGAAGTGTATTTATGTATTAAACTGTAAAAGTAATAAATATTATTTGCAATAAAAAAAAAAATTTTTTTCTTCCTGACAATATTTATGGCACAAAACACACAATATTTATTTACTGCGTTAATTTCGAGGGAACATCTTTGCAACGCACCTATATTATCACTGTTTTTTCCAAACAAAAACCTAATACAAAAAGCAAACAGAAACCTCATTCTAAATTCGCTTGACTGTTCGAATGCAATCAGAAATATTTTATTGCCAGGCAGCACTACATAAGTTCGACTATCAGATAACCTTTACAGTATTTACATAGTGGGCTACTAGAGACTATGATAGAAAGAATCTGAAGGCCAATTCCCGTAATTCAAACGTTCAAAATCTAGTAGCAATTTCTACTCAGCGAAAATCAATGTCAAAAAATTGTCAAAAATGTAGGGAAACAAGAGGTATTTTAGTGGTGGCCTCGTGGTAGCGACCCCGAATTACGAGTTGTAGGTCGTGAGTTCCAACCCAGACAGGTGCTTTACTTAGTGGAATAATTTTATCTGCTTTAAAAACGGTGAAGGAAAACATCTTAAGGAAACCGGCATATCCTAGAACCAAAAATTCGATGACATGTGACATCTACCAACTCGCACTGGGCGTGGGTTGTAGATTACAGCCCACTCCCTCTCACCGAGAGGTGGCCTGTGTCCCAACAGTAGTAGGAATATTATATGCTGATCATACTTTGTTTTTATTGGTCTACCGTTTGCTACTACTCAATAAACTTAATTTAAGTCAAAAGAAAAAATACCTAAATCACTCCAATGAAAAACATTGCATCTACAAATCAAACTACATATATTCCACAAATCAGTGCTTTTATTTACCACTCTTTCATTCAGTGTTTCTAAACAGCGTAAAAACGTGCATAGTATAAGTTTGGCGGATAGTTTGTTTGTTTCAAATTCAACCTGTTGAACTTGCAGTATATTGCAACTACGGTGAGCCAGACCATTCCAGCGGGATTCCAGAAAATATTAAACGAAAACGAAACCTTGTTAGGTAAATAAAATTCTAAAACTGGGCAAAGCTAACACACGTTGGTTTAAATTTTTGGCTAGAATAGGATTGTGTAGAAACTAGATTCGTACATTTTTGTGTCGGTTCACCAGAATCCTTTGTGTGACGTACCTAAGCCGCTAAGCAGTAGCGCCATGACAGTTACAGATCCGTTAATTTTCTATTTATTTACTCAATGTAACTGTACATAGTGTACATGCACGACATTACAAAATACAGAATTCGAAGGTGTACAATTCAATTTAAAAACTAAAATGTGTTACAAATGTGACATACATACGGAAAGTAGGCAACTTCTAATACTAAATAAACTACAAATTATTATTAACTAAAACTATTAAAAAACTAAAATATTGCGTCGAAATATTCTTCCGCATCGCTGTCGACTTACCAGTCGATGTCGATGAGATGTGAGATGTCGATGAGTCGGCAATGCCGCCAGCATTGCCATGCTTTATAGAAGGCTAGCTAAAATATAATTTTAAATTATCTAGGTATCACACGAAAAAATTACAAAATTAACAAACAAAATAAAACTTACTTATACAATAAATAACGAAATATAATCAAGTGAAAAAAAGAACAATATGACATGTATACTTATTTAATTACCTTCACATCAAATTTTAAAAATGTACGACACACCTCTATGCTGGATATGGCCTGCCTCGATACTTTATCAAACAGAACTTTAACAGTTATCAGAATAACCAGTAATGATGATCTTCTTCTTCGTGTCACTGGCACGACTTTCCTCTGATCTTGTTGGCCCAAAACTTCGCGACCAACGACTGTCTGTGTCCTTAAACTTATTTGCAGGATAGGAGATGAAGCATAGTTTGTAACTTAGCTCCACACGCACACCCTGCTGCCGTTCCGTCGAGGTAGCCGCCCCACTTTACCAGGTGATGATAAAAATAAGTGAGTAGATGGGTCCTACGATACTAATTACCTCAGTGTTCATGGTCCTTTATCCGCCGAACCACATGTACAAACAAACACACCTACCTAAGTAACACGCAGTGTAGACCACTGTTAGTAAACCCATTCAAATAATGTACAAACTAGTTTCCATAGCATGCACAATAAAAAAGGACAAAAAGAACTAGCCAACAATGTGTACCACCGCTTAGGAGCACGGACATTTTTTATTTATTACAGAACATGTTACCTATATGTTTTTATGTGTTTCTGCGGGGATTTATCCGGGTACAATGCAAATAGTGCCGCTGTGGGGGAATTGTGGGCAAAAACACGAATTACGACGAATCTGGGCAATACGTTAGTGGAGTAAGTGGCACATTATGTTTATGGGAAAAAGGAAAGTTACTGTGTTCAGTTGTTTCATGTTTCAAATTTTGCAGAATGCGTTGTGGTGGAATGAATCCTATTACAGCGCATTATGTTAAGGATGCTTTAATGTAAAGTTTTAATTAGCATTAATGTTTTCCGTTTTTAAATTAGAAAATCGTTTTGTTTCATTTTGTTTATTTTCTTTACCCGTCTACTCTTTACACAAAGTTGTTTACATCTCTTTTTATCTACTTACCTATACCTTACCCGCAGGTATGCTGGAAGAAATTTCATTAACAATACAGCTTTGTACGTATTTTTCTGTTCCTTATTTCTTGTCTTTTTAATTATATGTGTGTACTGAATATAAATAGTTAAACAAATAAACCTGCTTACGAATCTAAATTGATGTAAAAACTCGGAACATACAATATACTTTCTAACAAACCCAAATAGGCCTAATTTCAGAACCTTTAATTCTTCATCTATTTCGACGATAACTTAGTTGCCCAGAAATTTTTGAAAGGACTTACATCTGATTATGATACATGATAAGTCCCTATTATACCCTATCCATTCGGTAAACCGTGTTTTGAAAGATGAAACTAGTGATTGCAGCAACACACAATACATTGATTGATATACGTAATCTGGAATATGTACGTTCTAAGACAGCGATCAAAAAACGGTTAATCTGACGGACAGAGTATAATAGGGACTTATCATGTTTTATTCGTAATTTTATCAACTTTACCAAGATACAGTGGCCTAGAAAAAGGAATTTCAATTAAAATGAATTCCTGATGTAAACAAGGTAGGTATTAGGTATTAAATACTTCAGCTTAACACATCAGAGTTCCCAAAACCTGTTTTGTTGAAAATATGTGGTTTCTGCTAAAATCTCGGAGAGGAAAGCTGTCGCAAGTAATGTTAGAATCCGTCATAAAGGCGATGTTATCTACCAAGTTCCAAGAACTGAGAGCCGTTAGTAGGTGTACTGTAATGTTAAAATGGATCTAACAGGCTCTTTGCCTCAGCAATTATGTAGGTGAATAATAAAATACCTGGTAAACGCTAAGTACTAGTATGTAGGTACCAATTAATGTATATATATAAGGCTGAAATTACAGAATGCCACCTGCTACGATCCTAACATACTTCTTTTATTTATATAAAGGCTTACCAACACACAGCATTAACCCAAAGTCTCTATCGTAATAAAGGTCTCGCATGTATCAAAAAAAAGAAAAGCACGGCATTATAAATAAACGTACTGGAACATAATACAAAAAAAAAAACAAAAAATAATAATTAAACATTAAAAAAAGAAAATACGAGCCATATTGCGAACTTGATTTTTCTAAAGGAAAACCAATACCACAGTCTGGAAATCAAACCCACAATTTTGGACATCGCCAGGCGGCGTATAATAAATCAATATTGACCCAAACAGAATACAAGAGAACGTGCGTGATTTACTAAGTTAGAACGTAAATCATTACTTTCCGATTATTCCCCGCCCGCGTCGGTTTAAGAACAAAAATGTGCTTTGTAAAACGGGTAGATAAGCCCTCTTTGTTCGCTTTTGTACCGCGTCTATATTTTATATATTTTGTTCCGCTGTTCAATAATCTTTTCTGTTTGTGCAAAGTCTCAATACAACGTTTTAGAGATTTGTATTCGACAATGGCGCCAATTCCCTTGTTCACAAACTAAACTAAATTTAAGTTCAGTGCACCTTTTTCTTTCTATTTCATTAAGAAAAGGACAGAAGACCAATATTAGTTTAGTCCTGTCAAATTAAGATACTCCATAGACAGTTTAGACGTATTAAAAACATGGCTACTAAAAATACGTCAATTTAAGTCAGGCGCTGATTAATTTGACAGGACTAAACTAATATTTATCTTCTGTCCTTTTCTTAATGAAATAGAAAGAAAAAGATGCACCGAACTGAAATTTAGTTTAGTTTGTGAACAAGGGAATCGGCGTCAATATTGTTGTTATCCCTTTGTGACTGTTTCAATTGAAACATTATGTACGAGATTTGTATTGGATTTTTCAAATTGGTTTTTTTATATTTTCGGATGCAACAATTGGTTGTGGAATTTTAGCCTATTTGTTCTAAAAGTTTCGCACAAACTAATAAACGTAACATTTCTTTCCAAGGTTTAAAATAGATTACGAAAATTACTAACGATTACTTTGTTATGATGTTTTAAGTAACTAATTGGCGACATTCATTAGTCATTTAATTTAGTACCTAGCGTAAATAGTCAGTTAGTTGTGTAATTAACTTCTCATTGCTATTGATAACAGTATCTACCTAAGGGGGAAGCGCCAAGGTAGAATAAATAAATTCCATACATTACTAAATTCAAAATTTTCTTATTTTTTTTGCAATTTGCCGGTCAGTGTTAGGTATGTTGAATAAAATGTGATTCGCGACCGTAGTAAGTATTTATTTACAGAATTATAATAATTAAAATTATCAATACAACTCTCTAAGTTCATATAACCCTATTGAATGACTATTTCATGAAATATGACAACCTGACACTGACCTGCAAATTACAAAATACGTAAGAAAATTGGAATTTTGCGGGTTACCCTGGCGTTTCCCTCTTAATATATTAATATTTTGAAAAGCGGCAGAATTGAATTGCTATTAATATTGCTCGTTTAACTCAATATACTCGTTCAAATGCTGTAAATAAAGTTGCAAATCGTTGGAATAACTCTGAGTATCAGGGGCACAGAGATGCACAGGAAGTGATAAACGACGTCACTTGTTACGTTTCTCACGAACTGCCAACGCAACCCACTCGTTGATACTTGATACTTGAGACCTACTCATGCATTAAACACGCGTGTGTAATGTCCTATCAAATCACCCGAGTTTTTCCGTATTTTTTATGGGACAAATTGCCTTAGTCCGTCTTTGTTTTTCTTTTGTTTTATCACATTAGTCCAATGATATTGTGAGGAAGAGGGTGACTACTGAGAAGACGGGTGATAGATGTTTATGGGAGAAAAAGACATGCATGATAGAAGGGGGGGGGGGGGGGGGAGGATAAGATATTGACAACTGCTATTACTAGATATTAATGGTACTAGATAATTTGACTACTAAATTTTATCTAATTATCTAGTATCAGGAGTGCAAACATGCAGAAGGAGTTATAAAATGGCGTCACATACTCATCATAAACTGCAAAGGCAACTTACTTTATCAACTCCACGTAAACACGGACAAGCCACGTAAACAAGTTTACGTACAGCGCTTGTTTTCCAATGTATCTATGTAAAATAACATTTGTAAAAGTTTTAACGTCATTACAGTACTATTTCCTAACAAATTCAACAAAAACTGCCATATTGTAAAACAAAGATGAAACTCACCGTTTTTCTCCCTGTTCTACTCACATTACCTATTATAATGTGATGAGATTCAACTTTTACGACGAAGAATAAAAGGCTCAGTTGACAACCGTTAAGGTTCCATCCTTATGTCGTCAGCTTGTAGAGTATTTTGCCAACGCTTTTTATGACGTCATAAAATATAAAGCCTAAACTTGAACTTTTAGTAGTTACGTTTATTTAAGACGCGTGTCTACTGCTGCGTAGGTTTTCCATGCACAATGGAGAAGTTATGAACGTTAGCTGTGCGCGTTCATTTGTTTTCCAGCCACGCATCCGCGGACGACACGTGGCCGTCTCACAGTGGGCGATCCCGCCTAGGTTTTTGTACACAGCGAAGTACGCGTGCGTAATTTATTTATTAAGGTACACAAAAAGCTCTGTGTTTAACATAACTTAAGTACTGTGAAGCTCTCTACGAGCTGTCAAGGTGCCGGGAGGAATCAATTACACCACAGTTTATTACGTACATTCAATAATTATTCCTAGAAATCATTCTACGTATTTTACATCTTTTTCCTTTGGCTTTTCAGCCAAATCTGACGCCTAATGTCTTCTAATCTTAAACTAAGTTAATGTTTGTCTCATATTTCTTGCCAATAACTTTTAACTGACTCGCAGAGGTTGCATGTAAGCACCAAATAGGTTATAATCTCTACAGTACTATAGGTAACAATAGCCTCGGACTTACACATTCGCCAATTACAGGTTAAGTAGCAATCTTAGAAATAGGTGAAAACATAATAATAATATTTTTTTTAAACCCGGGCAATAATGTAGCCGCGCCTTTATTCCACTTTGAGGTTAAGTAAATAGCCTACCTGCCTACCTTATAATCTACTCTGTCGTGACGATTTCAATAGGCACATCGGTGAATAGCGGGCTTGAGAATAATTGGATTTTTGATAGAAATTCTCTGCCTTACAAAATATTAGGCGTTCATAAGTTGGGCATACTATTTGTGTTGTGTACATATAATACATTTCAAACTCTGGCGGTGATAATAATCGTATTTTACATAATTCACTTACGAGATTTTCGAATGTATTAAATCTGTTTTTGAAATATTATTTAATTTTTTTTTTCTAATTGGCTTATTGTGAATGTATATTCATATAAAAGTTGAGTCCTTGAATCTACGCGAGAAAAAAAATTACGAAATTGAATTTTAAATTTTATTTAGGTATATTATTTATTTCGCTAGCTGCAGCAGCTAGTGCTGAGTCTGTCCTGTGCTGTACTCTCCTAGGTTCGATTCGTAGGTCGTGCAAAGTGTTATTGGGTTTCCACCTGGAATTTCTTAGTAGCAGCCAGGAGTCCCGGATTTGTGGCTGGTTGAGTTACAGCTGGCGAAATGTAGGTGTACTCTAGGTTCACCATTGCCTATCCTTTCGGGGAATACGGGCGTGATGTTTTGTTATATGTTCTGTAGTTGACCTCGGTGGGCTTTTTGCTTACTCATAGAAAAGAAACATATTTTTTACATAAAAAAATCTAAGCAATTCTTTCTGCAATAAGAAAAGTGCGGAAAACTCTAAATGGCGCTATTCCCCAGTAATGTGGGTAGGTACTCGGTACTAATGCACTATTACTACCACTTGCCTTCATGACGTAGAAACCGCTTAAAACACCTCTGAGTTCGTGACTTTTCGTCGAGATTTCGTAATTGTTTGAGTTTCGAGAGGAATAACAATTGTTCTTGCGTTATAAGCGTTTTTCAGATGAGGTCATTTAACAGGTTGAATGCCGTAATTACAGAAACAATTGAAAAGTATTGTGTCTCGCGTGGATCCACGTTCATATCACATAAAAAGGGTTAAAGGGTCAGGGTCTAGTAAAAAAGTACTTGACTAACAATCCTACTAATATTATAAACGCGAAAGTTTGTAGGAAGGATGGATGGATGGATGTTTGTTACTCTTTCACACAAAGCCCACTGAACGGATTTGAAAGAAATTTGGCACACAGATAGTTTATAACCAGGATTAACACATAGGATACTTTCTATCCCGATATTCCCACGGGATCGAAACTTATGCGGGTGAAACCGCGGGACGCAGCTAGTAAAGAATAATATAGTTGGTCTAGTAGTCGCAAACGCTACTGCTGAGCATGAGGTCCCGGGTTCGATTCCCAGGGCGAGCAAAGTGTTATTGGATTTTTCCATCTGGAATTACTCAGTAGCAGCCCGGAGTCTGGATTTGAGCCCGGTTGATGCCAATTGCTCGCAGAACGGATGGCCGATGGGGCCGAAAAGTTCTGGAGTGGCGACCGCGAACCGGAAGACGTTGCATTGGAAGGCCTCCCACTAGGTGGACCGATGACCTGGTGAAGGTTGCGGGAATCCGCTGGATGCGAGTCGCATGGGACCGGTCAATGTGGCGACACTTGGGGGAGGCCTATGTCCAGCAGTGGACGTCTATCGGCTGAAATGATGATGATGATGATGATGCCAATAGGCTCGCCTCCTATTACATGAGACTGGAACATAATTAACGAGCCCTGGGTATACTATTTATAGGTACACCTCTGTTTAACCCTTCCGGGAATGCAGGCGTGATGTTATGTTCTCTAATAGTGAAGAATCGTCAACTTATTAATGTCTGAAAATACTCACACGTACACGTGACGTTCGGAGGAACATATGTGATCAATTTTCTGTATTGCAAAGAGCGTTTGGCCCTGCAGTGAAACAATAACAAGCCAATATTCTTTCAACACCCTGCCCTGGAGCTGCATTGTGGAGGCACTCCGGTATCACCGAGTGCCGCCCTACCTCCGTCGAATAGTCGAGGCGTATCTGACGGACAGAGCCGTCACCTACCCCGGTCGCGATGGGGAGTGGAACCGGCGAGAGATGTCATGCGGTGTCCCGCAGGGATCGGTTGTGGGGCCGTTCCTGTGGGACATCGGCTACGACTGGGTGCTGCGGGCCGACCTCCCTGATGGCGTCAGCGTGGTTTGCTACGCTGACGACACGCTGGTCCTGGCGCAGGGGAGGTCGCATCAGGCGGCGGCTGACGCGATGACACGCGGGGTTGCGATAGTCGTGGAGAGGATCCGGCAGTTGGGTCTCGAGGTGGCATTGCACCAGTCCGAGGCCATGGCGTTTCATGGGCCCCGGAACGCGCCACCACCGGGATCCCAACTAACGGTAGGAGGGGTTCACATCGGCGTCGAGACGACGATGAAGTACTTGGGTCTCGCCCTCGACAGCCGGTGGAACTTCGTCGAGCACTTCCGACGTTTGGCCCCCAAACTGGAACGGGCTGGGGCCGCCTTCAAGCGGCTCTTGCCCAACCTTAGGGGGCCAAACGCCTCCTGCCGGAGGCTTTACGCGGGGGTCGTGCGGTCCATGGCCCTATACGGGGCCCCGGTGTGGGCGCGTTCACTGCAGCGGCGAGCCGCCCACTACCTGAACGCGCCCCAGAAGGTGGTAGCCGTAAGGCTCATCCGGGGCTACCGCATGATCTCGCGCGAGGCGGCAAGCCTCCTTGCCGGACTGCCGCCATGGGATCTGGAGGCGATAGTCCTCGCGCGCCTGTATGAGTGGCGCGCGGAGGCACTACGGCGGCGGGAAAGTACGCTCCCGCGGCAAATTGCTGCGGAGCGGACGGACCTCCGACTCGATCTCATGGCGACATGGAAAGAGTGACTGTCGCAACCCAGCGCAGGGCACGCCGCGTTAGCGGCGATAAGACCCCTCTTTGAGGAGTGGCTAGAGAGGCGCCACGGCGCCCTCACCTACCGCCTGACGCAGGTCCTCACCGGACACGGAAGTTTTGGGAGGTTCCTGCACATCATTAGGCGGGAGGAAACGCCCGGGTGTCACCATTGCCAGGATCGCCCAGAGGACACGGTGGAGCACACGGTGGAGGTCTGCCCCGCTTGGGCGGAGCACCGCCGTGTCCTCGTAGAGGCGATCGGCAGCAGCGGCGGCCTCTCGCGCCTTGGCCCTGGTGCAAGTCATGGTCCGGAGCGAGAGGGAGTCTGCGAAGCAGTCATGCTAGTGAAGGAGGTGGCGGGACGGATGAGGGAGAGAGCCTCCCGTCCCAGCCGCCGCGGGAGACGCCCCGGGCGTCGGGAGTCGAGTGACGACTACCGGCCACCGTAGGCGCGGGCCTGCGGGCGGAGAGCAATGGGTAGCTCACCGCCCGATCAGGACCAGGCCCGTGCCGGACGGCGCGTAAGTGTTCCACGCGCGCCTCAAAGAGATGTCAGCATAATCCGAGGGCCCCCCTTAGGGCCGAAGCCTGCCGGGTCAGCGGGATTGTCCGAAAGGGTTACCGCTACCCCGGAACATAAAGGGCGAAGGAAGGAACATGGGTGGGTTTTAGCCAGTAAGAGTCTGACACTCCCTTCCGCTCCACCCAGAGCGGGAGGGGTCATTTGATGAATTCCCACCAGAAAAAAAAAGCCGATATTCTTGTTAAATATGAAAGATTAATACGTTCACAATAATATGATAAACTCGTGAACTAAAAGACAAAGAAAAATCTAGCAACAATATTTCCATCATCCGACAAACAGCTTCTTGTTTTAATAAATATAATGTGTCTATAAGTGCAAAGGAGGAAAACTCCCATTTGCAGCTTTCCTTAAATAAACAATGCCTTACATAATCGAATATCATAATTCACTGGCCGATTTTCGGTGTTGCCAACTGCAAAGTTTATGTTCGGTTATAAAGCAGGCGCGACTCGATCAGGCGTTCGGAAACGAATATTTATTGCCCCCGTTATCGAGTTACAAAATTAATTCAATATTTCCAATGACAGCAATATCATGGAGTCGAACATTTGTGGTAATGGTGCGACGAACTTTGTAAATGTATGGAGTTGCATTGATTTACACATTCCGTTTTAATGAAGAAAAATTTCAGTTGATGAGCGGTTTAATATGGATTAATGTGTTGACGATATTTTATAGGTTGTGTGTATTTTGATTCTGAAAACTCATTTGAGTATATAGGTAAGTATACTTACAGTGACACATAATAAAGAGTAATGTGTTTTGGAGGTGAATGAATAAAACCTAATTCACACATTAGCCAACATTCCACATGCACGACTTTAAACAATTCTTCGTAGACCTTATACATACACCAAATCTCTACACAATCCTGTGAATAGAACACGTATTTTCCGCTACTGCATTATTTAAATTCCGTAATGAAAAACATGAGAAACATCGCAGAACCAAGTCAACGGAACACAAATATCACGTAGGCTTCGTAGCCGCGTAGCAAAATTATTCAGCTACGCTTGCTACGAGCTGCTACGCCGTTCTTAAAAATACATTGAAATTATGCACGACATATTTTGTACTTAATATTTCCTGACTTTTGCACATACCATGTTGGCGACACTTCAACCGTCGCGTATTGACATAGTAGGTCCATTAAAGCAGTTATTAAACCTTTTAATGGAGGTTGACGCGTGGCCAACATTGGCCATAATCTACAGGCACCATAAAATAGTAGTACAGCCAAGATTTACGAGGTACTCCATTCATTCAGTAAACAATATCGATTTTATATTTCAACACTGAGAATCTGACGAAATTACTTATTTACTCTAACCTCATGACATAGTACTAAATCAGCTGGCTTATGGTATTTGGCTTTCGGCCAAGCGAATTGAGTGATTTGATCAAGATCTTGGGCCAGATTTTCTTGGATTACGAGCCAGCGTAACTTAGACATAGTCGTACACGGGATAGTTTTACCATTTTTTGGCAAACTTTTAACTAAACTCATAAAGAACTTTGTTATATTAGAAACACTCAAAATTGTTACTTTATTGTTTTTGACCATTTCGATTTTTGTCTTGCGACGTCATCGTGTCCACTTTTCCTAGATCCATCCTTACACCAAAAACATAAATTTTTATTGTTAAGCGATGCAACGAGTCTCAGGAGTGAACCAGATTGAATGTATGGTTTGTCAGAAAAGTATCTTATAAAAATGTAAACACATGGATCAGAAGACGTACCTGTGGACACCAATTTATTTTGCGGTCCCACTTACAAAATTAGTGTTTTGTTTTGATTATTTGAATACAGACCTGAAATTCTAATTTTAAATCACTTTAACATGTTTTTAATTTGATATATTGAAGGTAATTATAACCTCAATTTTCGTCGATGATTTTTGAATTACAATTTATTAATGTTATTCAAACAATAATCCTTCAATAAAGTTGAAACCTTCTAAATACAGATAAATGTGCTACTAATTCCCTTTAGTGAGTGATTACGTCAGAATTTAACTTGCAAAGGGTTTGTTTACACTTTTATCTGATACTTTTGAAAAAGACATTAGCGTAGTGAATGTATATGTTATGTACTTGGAGTTCTTTCTAGAACTAAGTTAAGGTTTTCCTATACTTGAAAGCGAAGTAAGATTTTCATCATGTTCGAAGCGTGAGACCGAGCAATATATTGAAGTTTCTCAGAAATTTTATGTACCAAAAACTTAATACAGATTTATTTGATTGTACTGTGTGCGCCGTAGTATTACAGTTAACTTACCTAGAAATTTTATTATTGAAATTTTATATACAATTTTATATTTGAATATTCTGTATTGTATAGGATACGCTGGAATTATTAATTGCCTCAAAAAATTAATATCTGCGCTTGTTGTAAGGTCAGGAAAGTTGATTGTTTAGCAAATTGATTACCAACTTAAATTGTTCGTATATTGAAACCACAACAGAACAGTCACTGTCTGACAGCTTTATAAAATGACTAGCGAGGTTTCACCCGCACAAGTTTCGGTCCCGTAGGAATATTGGGATAAAAAGTATCCTATATGTTAATCCTGGTTATAAACCATCTGTGTGCCAAATTTCATCCAAATCCGTTCAGTAGTTTTTGCGTTTCACAAAATTTCACGTTTATAATCCTACTAATACTAATATACTAATACTATAATATACTATTACTATACTAATATTATAAATGTGAAAATTTGTATGGATGGATGGATGGATGGAGTCAAAAAGAGGCTTAATTATTTTTAAAAAGTATGCGTTATTAGAAACGTAAAAGTTTTTAGAGCATCATTAATTAAAAAAAAAGTGTCCATCATTAGAAGGTCAATAAGTTTTTTAGAGGATCAGTTAAACATTTCCCTATAAATATAATAAAACACTTCACCTAATTTCAAGGATATTAGAGTAGGTTCCGTTTACATAGAGCCTGAAATATCTTCCGAATTTAGTTTAGGTTTACGTAATCCAAGACGGTATCGGTAAAGTAGTTTTATCTATCTGCTTATTTTAGGTACAACTCAAACTTGAATCTATTAGTGCCGAGAAAATTCCGACAATTCCTATCTGACTGAGAAGAAATGGCGAAACAAACTCAGTGATCAAAGTCTTTTTTAAAGTCCAGACACAATCTTGGTCAGATCATGTCAACACCGCGTAGATTGATGTCTGAAATGGTCTTTTGAGGAAAGAACCACACAGATTGGGTGGACTTGTCCAATCACTGCAAGCATTTTGTCAGTAATCGTGTAGCTCAACCGAGCGATACCAAAGAAAGAGTACATTTGGGTAGGCCGCATAAGGTACTCAAACTGCTAGGCCATCATTTATACAAACAGAAAGAAAAAATGAAATAGATATAAAAATGACGTGGGTCATTATTATATTTATTTTATTTTCTCTTTCCCTCACATTCACAATAATGAAAGTAATATTCAGAGTTAATAAGTTCATGTCATTTGGTGTATAATATTCATCAATGTAAATGCGTATAATATTGAATGATGATTTTGCATAATAATTAAAATGTCAAGTATTATGGTTTTATCACAAAGCTTAGCAGTAAGAGCAGCTCGACACTCGACACTATACCTGACCAGCGGGAAAATTGAATAACACTTACAGTCATTTTGTCAGTTCAACAACGTTCATTGCGTCAATAAAGTTGTTGAGCTGACAAATTTTTCGAACATATGAAGCAATGAATTATCAATATCCTTCAAAATCGTAGAGACAATTAGGGTGCCGGGTGTTTTACCCAGGAACAGCTCAGCAGTCGCTTTTTTCGACCACTAGAGACCAATAAGCAGTCTTAACAAATAAAATATAACCAATTATTCAGTTTGTGTCACTACGTTGTCCCTGGTGGGCAATATATTTACAAAATAGGACAGTACACGTGCGTCCTGGTGGTCAATTAACGAAACACTGAAATTCTGAAAAAAAGGTTCAATAGTTTCATTTTGTCCGAACAAAGAGCTCCGCTGTATCACATATAGGAGGTTCATATTTATTTGTGTACGCATTTAATTATCGCGGCGTCCCCTAGAGGGAATTTAAAACTCAAAGCTACGAATTTAATTAATAACTTCCGTAAAGTTTATCTGAATCATTCATCATTCTCCAGTCCTTATCCCAATTTCTTTTGGGACGGCGCAACATACTTATCCTTTTCTTCCATACTTCTCTATTAGTCTTCATCCCGGTAGTCCCCCCTTTCTAACCACATCATCGTTCACACAGTACATCCATCGATTTTTGGTCTTCCCCTACCCTTATAGCCATCATTAAGTCAACATTCATACTAAAAAAATCCTCTCGACATTTTCCTCATTCCTCCGTATCACACGACCAAACCATGACAATCTAATCCACACAAATTTTCAGTTACCGGTGCGATTTTCAAACTTCCTCTTATGTACTCAATTCTTATTGTAACACCACATATCCTTCTTAGCATTCTCATCTCAGCTGCATGCGATTCCCTTTCATTCATCCTTTTTTGTGGCCCAACATTCTGATCCATACAAGTTGATCTGAATACGACATACAAATCTAGCATAGATTAACAAAATAAGTATAGGTAGCAGAATATAGTTGATGAATTGTTTTCTCATAAATGAAGAAGTGTAACTATCAGTCAAATTATAATTTCGAACATATAAGCATAGCAGTGGGAACATTATAGGCTGGTGATGAAGCATAGCATAATCAGCCTATAATGTTCCCACTGCTGGGACACAGGCCCCCTCTCTGTGAGAAGGAGTGGGCCGTAACCCACTACGTGGGCCCAGTGTGGGTTGGTGCATGTCACATGTCTTCGAATTTTTGGTTCTAGGACATGCCGTTTGCACTCACGATGTTATCCTTCAACGTTTTTGAGAGCAGTGGTGATCAAATAAATTACACAAAGTAAAGCGCCTGACTGGGTTCAAACCCACAACCTAAAATTAGTAAGTCGGGCCGTTACCACTGGGCCACCACTGCTGAATTTCGAACATAATCTTTTCTAAATCTTTCAACCACACAAAAAAATCTAAATATATTCTGAAAATACGACAGTATTTATTTATGTGCCATACATAGCCACTCATGGAGCCCTTGACGAACTTTCGATGTCAACATAAAACGTAATGCACACCTCCATTTCTTTTACTATCGCCGGAAAGTGATAGAACGATAAATAAGACGTAAACTTGTACATCAGTCACTTGAATAAAAACTGGGTGCAAACATGTAAAGACCGAAGTTACAGGCATCGTTTGGTAGTTTAGTTTGACGTCAAGAGATATGTTTTGCGGGCTGCATATTATATATCTGAATCAGAATACAACATATTGAACCTAAGTCATAAATTCTCAATCAAAAGTACTTCACAAGATTTTAAACTGTGTAAATGTTTCATAGTTTTACGCTTGAACGATCGTAATGTCTCAAAATGCCCAATCTTACCAATTATTATTTATTTATTTATTTAAACTTTTCGCACAAAAAGGTACAAAGGCGGACTTAATGCCTTAGGCATTCTCTACCAGTACCAAGGGTGGTGAAGAGATTAGATGGCAGGTGCTTTTTGTTGCCAATTGTTTTTTCATCACTAGTGTATCTAAGTGTTTAACGAAAATTACCTATAGAATCTTTTTAGGCCGTAGCTATCGCTCGCTTATTATTTTCTAAAGCTAGGTCCAGACATTTGTAATGTAATGTAATGCGGATAGTGTGGACTGCGTGTCTTCGACTGCGAGTGCCGTTGTGTCCGCGCTAAAAACCGACAGTGGATGGATCAGCGCGAGCGCCGGTCCGAGCTTTAAATGATCGTAGTGCCGTCCACACGCAGAATTCGCGTTACATTACACATTACACACGTCTGGATCCGGCTTAAGACGTCGAAATGCATGCACGTACGAAGATTCTAAGCCTACTTTAATCTCAAGGGAGCCTGTAGACTCGTGGGTTTAAAACTCCTTCACCCATAAAAAGTATCCGAATGCTATTGGAATACGTGACTTCGAGTTCGCTTTTTAAATAACATTTTGTTTTTTCCTTATTTCAAAAAGTTTATGGCATCTTGGTGTTTCTGGCACTGTGAACAAAGTTTTGTGTTGATATGTAAAAGAGATATTAACAGATCATTTTTCCGTTGAACAGAAAAGGCCAAAACTTCGGATCACAATGTCCGTATGATAATCGTATGAGTTTTACAAGAAAAAGTTATTACTAACTACCCCTGTTTTAAAAGTGCGTACATACTACATGGTACGCATGTCTAATTTTGCAGGTTAAAAGCGATACGACGCAATTTCAAATTTAATATAGCGCAGTCGTTAATTAGGTACTTTGATCACACAGCTAGTATACAGGGTGAAATTAAATTAGCTAGCGAAACTCCGCAGACGTGAAGGGTATCGATATCTAAACTTGATAAAAATGATTTGATGATATTATTTTTTTGAGTCATCGACCTTATGTAGCGTAATTAATTGAAATAACCGTTTATAAAATCAGTTTTTTTTGTGTAAACTTCACATACGTGATGGGTATCGGGTAAACACGATGAAACAAAGAAAACCTGATTTTCTCAACTCATCCTATTAATCCTACTAATATTATAAACGCGAAACTCTGTATGTCTGTATGGATGGATGGATGGATGGATGTTTGTAACTCTTTCACGCAAAAACTACTGAACGGATTTGGATGAAATTTGGCACACAAATAGTTTATAACCAGCATTAACACATAGGATGCATTTTTATCCCGATATTCCCACGGGATCGAAACTTATGCGGGTGAAACCGCGGGGCGCAGCTAGTATTTCAAATAATTCCCAGCGCTCGTTGACACCGGAAAAAAAAAATCAAATCTTTTTTTTTTTTGTTAGATATCTATATTCTTCAAGTCTGTGAGGTTTCAATAGCATCTATAATTTTACCTTTAACTAAATGTTAAGCAATACCTAATACGATCATAACACGTGCGACATAATTTAGCTTGAGGAGATTAACTCGGAAACTCGAGGCATTATGTAATCGTACAATAAGTTAATAATTATTTACACTTGTTCCACAGAGTTCATTTCTAATGAAGAACATATTTTGTCGGTTATCCAAATTAGAAGAAACTTCGTAGGTATTTTGATGAAGTAATTGTGTAAGTATGAAGTTAACGAATACCTTTTAAAGTTTGTAAAGTCATTACAAATTGTCGATAATTTCCGTATTACTCGGTTGATTTGTTCGCAGGAGTTTCAGTCGTTAACGAAATTATTTCCGGTAAAGAATTATTGGGGAATTTCACACCCCTAAAATGTTAATTTGAAAGATCATTGTTTTGAAGGCTGGTATTTGTTTACTAGGTACTGACTTTTGCTCGCGGTTTTGCTTGCGTTGAGGTCAGAAAATGGGATAAAAATAAATACGTAACTGTGAATGGTTATTAAACGGGATACAGGCCCAGGTATAAAAATTAAATTCACAAACACATACATTTCCACATGTAAAATATTTTTTCCGCAAAATACTTGAGTACTAAACGTTTTCCGAAATGTACATTCCTTTACACACTGATTATGAATTACAATAATAATAAAAAAAAAAAAAAAATAATAATTATTATTTTATGGAAAGGCTTGCCCTTGTTGGTTAGGCGTGATTAATATGTGTTAATTTACAGACAGACATTAGAGACAGTGTTTTTTATGATAATTTATAAAAAATATCATAAAAAAACACTGTCTCTCCATAAACATATTTTTTTGTACTTTGCACTTGTTTTAAGATTATTATTGTATCTATCTATCTTATGCCAAAATTCCTACAGAAGGATCTTATAAATCATTGGTTTAGTAGCTTTAATACATATTCTTATACTTCTTGTCTACGATGACAAAACACTGTTAAATAAAGAAGTAGCTTCCTTGTTACGATATGGGTTGATACTATGGGGAAACTCAACGGACAACCAGCGGGCCCTTATAATATCTCAAAAACGTTGCATAATAGCTATTGTTCCTCCATATGAGTCTTGTAAACCTCACTTTATAAAACTCAAAATATTACTCCTACCGAGTATGTACATTTTTGCAATTTGTGTGTTAGTAAAATGTAATCCTAACCTGTTTGTGAAGGCTTGTGACATTTATAAACGTGAAAATATATACCCTCGTAGTTCAAGACATGGTCAACGTCTGGTGTTAGAATTTGTACCAAAGACTGCGGTGTTTCCCAAAGGGTCATGGCCGTCCGGTTGATCCGAGGATACCGCACGGTCTCCGCTGAGGCGGCGAGCCTCCTTGCCGGATTGCCGCCATGGGATCTGGAGGCAAAAGCCCTCGCCCACATATGGGAGTGGCGAGAGGAGGCAAAACGCCGGGGCGTAACTCCGCTGCCGCGAGAAATCACGGTACAGCGGACAGAGCTCCGGCGGGATCTCATGGCGACATGGAGAGTGCGATTGTCGCAACCCAGTGCTGGGCACGCCACAATTGCGGCGATAAGTCCCCTCTTTGAGGAGTGGCTGGAGAGGCGCCACGGCACCCTCACCTTCCGCCTGACGCAGGTCCTCACCGGACATGGTTGTTTCGGGAGGTTCCTGTTCAGGATAAGGCGGGAGGAAACGCCAGGGTGTCACCACTGTGTGGATCGCCCGGAGGACACGGTGGAGCATACGGTGGAGGTCTGCCCGGCTTGGGCGAAGCACCGCCGCGTCCTCGTGGCGGCGATCGGCGGCGGCGATCTCTCGCGTCCGGCTATGGTCCAGGCCATGGTACGGAGCGAGAGTGCATGGGAAGCCGTGACCTCCTTCTGCGAAGCAGTAATGCTCGCAAAGGAGGAGGCGGAGCGCGTGAGGGAGAGGCAATCCCTGCGCCCTCACGCCCCTAGTCGCCGCAGGAGACGCCCTGGACGTCGGGAGTCACCAGCCGACTCCCGGCCACCGTAGGCGCGGGCTTGCGGGCGGCGAGCTATGGGCAGCTCGCCGCCCGGCAAGGACCAGGCCCGAGTCGACGGCGCGTTGTGTTCCACGCGCGCCTCAAAGAGATGTCAGCACGAAGTGACGGGGTCCGTTAGGGCCGATGCCTGCCAGGGGCCGCGGGTTGTTCGAAAGAGATACCGTGGTCCCTGGCATAGGCAACTGAAGGAACACGGGTGGGTTTTAGTCAGTAAAAGTCTGACATGCCCTCCTGCTCCGCCCAGAGCGGGAGAAGTCATACGATGATTTCCCACCCAGAAAAAAAAAAAGAAAAAAAAAAAAAAAAAAAAAAAGACTGCGGTGTTTAATAAGAATTGTTTAGCTATATGTGTGTTAAAATTTATAATAGGTTGCAAACAACAATCCGAGATCTTCCTCTACCAAAGTTTAAGAAAGTGCATAAAAAAATATTTACTCTGTAAACGAATGGTTACAGGAATAATATATATTTTGTATGTAAAAGTGTGACATTGCTTAACGTAAAAAAAATAAATAAATAATAATATCTGACTTTTTATTTGTATTTGACTGTATTTACTATATTATTGACATGCACGCAGAATTCTAGAGACATTTGTGACTAAATTATTATTAATATTAAGTTCCCATTACTTTTCTATCTCTATAAATACATATTAGACAAAATAAACTTCACATGCCATACCACAGGATAAATAGAAAATAAGACCGAATAATGTAACACGAGAAACAATCGATTGTAATTACTTTATTTAAATGTGAATAAATTAATTTGAATTTTGAAACATAATATAATTATTATTATCTCGAGAGCTCTAAAAAATAAAAACTTTGTTTTAATTCTCGTAAAAGTTCTAATTTGACAGAGAGCAGAAATTGAGAAAAAAAACTATACTTATTCCAAAACTTAAAACAAAATCGTGAATCCTTCTGCTATTTCTTTTTGTTCTTTAAATAATGTGCGTAGTACGCGTGTGACGTGTGTTCAATATCATTACTTTTTCGTGTTGATGTGTTGATATATCTGAGAAAATATAATCCCAAAGACGCACTGACTGACGAGACTATCTTATTACACGTGGCTCCGTAATTAAAGCATCTGAAATCAATATTCAATGATTATTTTCTTATATAAACAATTTTGTTATTATTTCTCGGATATTCGCCTGAAGGACAATCTTGGAAAAAGAAAGAAACGTCTGCGTGTTTGCAGTAAACATGACGCAGACAAATAACATAAACACAAGAAGAACAAGTTAGGGGAAATTATGCGTCAGATCCCCGCAAAACGGCCATCGCTCAGCATAATGCTCCGACCCTATGCGAGACAGGAGCCCCAGCGCTGGTTGCGCTTGTGGTGGTTTGGGACTATGAATATCGGCACCCTAATTGCGTAATACACTATCGAGCACAATCTGAATCATTTTGAAGGATACTGTTAATACATTGCTTCATATTTTCAAATAATGTGTCTGCTCAACAATGTAAATAACGCAATGAATGTTTTTAAACTGTCAACATGAAAGCCATTGCTACTGTTAGTGTGTTACGTAATTACCCCGCAGGACTTCTGAGAGCTGATGGACAAAACATTGCTTCCGCGTTTTATTGCTTTACTAGGGACTGCCTACAGATACAGCTAGTAACCACCGTCTGCTGCGTCTCAAATTTTCATAGATTCCGTACCTACCAATACAGTCTCCATACAGCAGTTTGGTGCGTAGAAAAGAGATATAGTTTTAAGAAAGGTTGTATATTGAACAAAATATGATTCGTGACCGTAACAAGTCTGTATATACAGAATTAAAATCATGCTGCCAGTCTTCGGTGCGTTTCCGGATGACAGCAATCCGGACGAGTACTTCGACGCCTTTTGTTTTTGTATTTATTTGTATAGTTGGTTAGTTAGTCATTTAATTTAGTACCTAGTGTAAATAGTTAGTTCACCTTCTAAGTTCATATTACCCTATTGATTGATATTGAATGAAATATTACCCCGCAATAACATATTTTGGATTAATAATTTGACGAATAATTTAATTCAATTATTAATTTGATCTAAAAAAAGAAAATTTGAAATTCGCGGTCTACTCTTGCGCTTCCCCCTTAAATATTTTATTTAGACGAGTAAAATATACTTTATGTATAATATATTGATTGTATAATGTAAATGGTACACCACAGACTACCTATTATATTTGTCTCTCTTTAATTTTAATCTATCCAAAGGTTGTCTTTAAAAGATCGCTCGTAGCGATAAGACCGCCCATTGTGTCACCCTTTGTAAAATTTTATATATTTATGTTCTATAATTTGTATGGTGTAAAATAAAGAGTATTCTATTCTATTTTATCAAGATTGTATAGCCAAAACACAAGTCGTGTCTTTAAGGCAAAACATAAGACGTGACCGAGTCTTAAGGATCATGTACTTACAATGTATACGACGTGGTCTTAGACGCATACATAGGGTCCGATTGTTCCATGTATCCATCAGCACTGATGACGAATTTAAAATCATTTTACCCTCAATTCCGGGGTCCACTCCCATGGATTTGGGCTGCAAATTCCGACCATATAACGTGCACTGAATTTCAATCGCCTATATTCCGAATTTCGGCACACGACACGTTCGCTTATTGGTCAAATCCAAATGGGTTGGTCTGGAATCTAATCAGGGACTGGAATAGGTACAGTATTACGGACAAATAACCGTAAAACTATGAGAGAATTTTACAGATGCCTTCAGTTCCAAGTAGGATGCTGTTGCCAAGCTTAGGTAGGTACCAACTGCTAGTGAACTAATCAACTTTTACGAGACAGGTGTCCAATCTATCCTGGGTCAGTATTAAAAAGTCCATGTGCTGTGAATTTTTTTGCTGTATCATGTGTGTCGGGTTTGAATAGGTAAATAGACACATTTGTCATAATGAATGTACTGCAAATGCTAATCTTTAAACATTACAATGAAACTCAAAAAGTTAAGAATCCGTTAGAATCAGATAAGTGAGTTCTCTTTGTGTGGGGCTTGATTGAGGTTCGAAGCGAATTTTATAGATTGCTTTTGAATAAACATAGACCTTATACATTTTTGTCCTGTGCCTGTTTTATCCATGCCCCTATAGGTATACCGAGGTATACCAAGGTATACCTATAGCTATACAAGGATCTTTTGGCGCGTGGTCAAAGTCGGAACTAACGGCGCCATCTTGTTTTAAGGGTTCCGTACCTCAAAAGGAAAAAACGGAACCCTTATAGTATCACTTCGTTGTCCGTCCGTCTATCTGTCAAAGACGTGTGGTATCAACTTGAAATGGATATCAAATAGGTACACTTGTACGGTCTCTTGGAGCTCTAAAACCAAGCTTCTAAAGTTCTGACTGAACATATTTTTTTTGCGATAACATTTTCTTCATGTAGAATGTTAAGTTTGTTATTGGGATACATTCACCCTAATTACGGAAACACGCACTTGGTCGGTTTTTTTTCCATACAATTACACAAATATTTACTAACAACGGCAATGTCATTCAATCGTCAAAAAGTCTTTGTAACACTCTACCCATGGCCAGAAACCCAGAGGCAATCATCGCGTCTCCATTACCGTGTTATAATGTGCGGTTGCACGGCGCGTCCTAGTTCCCTAATAATATTCTCTTTGGCGCAGCGGGTAGCCAATTCGTGGCCGAGACCGAAATACAGGGCAAAGGCGTGAAATGACAATAGTTAATTAAAACCAAATGTTAGTAGGTTTCAGAATTAAGTTGGAAAGTCTTTTAGGGTTGTTAGAGTGAAAATATAAAAAGGCTATTCTGTTTCATGATTAAATTATTAGAAAGTGTAAAGTTTGGTCATGTCTGTCCTTTCCGGGTAACCACTGAAAATCAGCGCTGTGCTGCCTATAGCACAGCATCATGCTAAGTGGAGACTTTCTTGTCACAGTCATGACGTGCAGCTGTCGACTATTTCGGTTTTATGCTCGTGATTATAGATCTACTAGCTGTTGCCTGCGACTTCGTCTGCGATCCAGGATAAAAAGTAGCCTATGTCCTTACCCAGCTCCTGGTCTATCTGTGTGCCATATTTCATTCAAATCTGTTAAGCCGTTTTAGCGTGAAAGCGAAACAAACAAACAAGCTTACTTTCGCGTTTCTAATATTAGTAAGGATTTTGTTTTTATTATTTTTTATTATTAGAGATAATCTTTTTGTATGCACGTGTTTCTGTGACAAATAAACCTATTTTTCTTTCGTTCTTCCATGTTGTGTGATGATTGCCATCAATAATACCGTGGTGCTATCGTAATGACTCTTAGGACACTAGGCCTATTTGGTGCAGCTTTTTTTTTTTTTTTTTTTTTTTTTTCCGGATGGGAAATCATCAAATGAAGGGGTCATTTTTCCCGCTCTGGGTGGAGCGGAAGGGAGTGTCAGACTGTTACTGACTAAAACCCACCCATGTTCCTTCCTTCGCCCTTTATGTTCCGGGGTAGCGGTAACCCTTTCGGACAATCCCGCTGACCCGGCAGGCTTCGGCCCTGAGGGGCCCCTCGTTATGCTGACATCTCTTTGAGGCGCGCGTGGAACACTTACGCGCCGTCCGGCACGGGCCTGGTCCTGATCGGGCGGTGAGCTACCCATTGCTCTCCGCCCGCAGGCCCGCGCCTACGGTGACCGGTAGTCGTCACGCGACTCCCGACGCCCGGAACGTCGTTTCGTTCGACGTTTGGTGCAGCTTTGAGGCATATTCCTTCTAATTTCTTACAACGCCCTTTACATTTTTTATTTGATTTTTATGTTGATATTATGTTGTGTGCTTTTTAGTCTGTGCTTCTTCTTTCTTTCTTTCTTACTAGGGGGCAATGCTATTGCTATTACCAAAGACGTGAATTTTTTTATTGGAACAAAAAATATTATTCCATACACATTTTAACAACCTTCCAGTATCGTCGATTGTGTCACCTTTTGTAAAATTTCCATGTTTATGTCTGAAATTTAGGTAAATGGTGTACATAATAAAGAGTATTCTATACGTCCCATTCCAAATTGATTCTCGAATTTCTTCCGCCGTTATCGCAAACGAACTTGAACGATATGGGGAAAAAATAAAACGCCCTTTCGCTGTATATTATATACGACGACCATAAAACCATACATTTTATTCTCATGGTAACGAAAAGGCTTATAACAATAAAGTATGTAATAAAGCGTCGAATAGCGGCTTATCTCATATTATCTTATTCTACGTCGCTTATTATTCATTCAGTTAGTATGAAGGTTTAGTTCGTGAGCCGAAAAGGTAAAGTTTATCGTCCACTGCCACGTAGGATGTGCACGGAGAGGTAACCCACATTAGCTGAGCGGTTCATTTGTTTGCTAGCCACGCATACGTGCGTAGCGTAGCCGTCGGACTCGGTCGTTAGTGAGGAATCCAGCCTTCATCTTACCGTGTGACACACATTACTATTTTAAGTTTTTTTCTGTATTTTTTTTTTTTGTTTTTGTGCGATTATTGTGTGCCTTACTCAAGAAAGAAAAAAATCAAATAGTTTATTTGACCCAGGGGCCAAATAAACTTATTTTATTTCTTTCTTTCTTACTAATATCATAAATGTGAATGTTTAGATATTTGTTACGCAATCATGCATAAACGGCTGAACGAATTTGGATGAAATTTGGCACACAGATACTTAGTTAATAACCTGGATAAACACATCTTATATTTACTTATCATCCCGTTATTCCCATGAAATCGAGACTTATGCGGCTGAAACCGCGGGGTGCTGCTAGTGTTCATATAAAGCGAAGCTAAGTAAACGTGCGTAGCTTAGCCGTGGGCTGCTGTGGAATGGCGCCTTATGAATTAATGCACGAACAGTTTCTATAGTACCTACCTGCGTTAGTATTCAAAGCCGGATAGCTATAAATCCTCTGTCAAAATGCTTCCTCGGTAACCGCCCATGGTGCACCTTCGACTTGCACTACGATCGAATTGCGGTGATAATTCGTATTTGCAAGTCTGAAGTGGATTTAAAATATTCGCAGCGGTTTTTGCGGGATTTTTGATCGCTATCCAGTAGGAAATTCAGTAAGAGAAAATATCGTTTATTTTTAATTTTCATTATATGACATGTGGTCATGTAATGAGAATTGCCCTGTTTAAATATCTGCCTTTATCAGTAAAACATGAAATTAAGTTATGCCAAGCAAAATGTCAATTACCCGTATTATAAAGTGCTCTGTGATGTCAATTTACACAATACATTGTGTGAGTATGTGGTAGTACCCACATTTATCATAACTTTACTCTTGGAGTTAAGGGTCCAACCAATATCGAGAAGGCATATTCTGTTATTTAATTATTTTCAAAGGCATTGGTTTTGTAATGAATACCGATGAAAAAGTCTTATCCGACCGCACTATGGTATAACGAACAAATAATAATTGCCAGCAACAACAACAATGAAGTTGTTACAACAACTAGCAATAATCGCACAGATAATCGCGTAGTCAGTGTAAAAACAACAGTAGGTGCTATTTATCTTACCATTGTGAACAAGCGTTGCCTAAGATTTCAAGCCAGTTATGGCCGATTTATCTCTGGATCTGTTGCGGATTAAAACAAAGAGTGGGGGTGTGGGGACGACTTAATCTTGTGAAATACGGTCCGGGGAGGGGGCTTATCTTAAGTGGAAATGCGTACCAAAATATTAGCAACTGAGGTCCCCCGGTTTTTTCGTTTCTGCGGTTAAATAGAAGCTATAAAATACGTTTGGGGTGCCTCGTTAAATTTTATGTTCGCGATTGCTTTTCCGGCGCATGGCACGTGGTGTTAAGTGTGGGCGGTTTTTCAGTTACCTTCATTTTTTTTTGAGAGGACGTACTCGTAACTTCTACAGGGTCAAATAAGCTGGCGAAACCTCAAATCTATTTCGAATGAAGACCCTACAAATTCAATACAAAATTCGCCCTGTGCGACTTTTAATTTAACTCTTTAGAGAGTAAACTTTTAATACATATTATGTGTCTTTACAGACTACAAACATTCACAAAGACCTTAAAATAAAAACACACATAAATCTTGACAGTTTTAATGAAAACTGTTAAAGTAACCATTACAGTTAATGAAGGTTTAACTAAACGTAGTTTTACATCAAGTGTGCAAAATTACATGTAAGATAAGATAGTGGGAACCCCTGCTAAGCGAAGTGAGCGAACTCGTATATCCACGCGAACTCATTTCCCCACACGAGGAGCTGATTAAGAAAATGCCTCTAAAAATGTCTAAGTTGAAGCAATATTTTTCAGCCGTCACGTACACCTGTTACTTAAACATTCAGTAATTGAATTTTCTTACAGTTTACTTTAAATATAGTCCTAGGATATTGTACAGGCGCTGAAATTTCTATAGAAATTTTATATCGGCAACGTCTGATATTGATGAATCGAGTTCATTCGATGAAATTCCTTAATTTATTAGGCTTGAAAATAACTGGGTTTATGAGTGGCTTTGGAACGAGGATTCAAGGCGATTAAAGTTAAAGTTCAAGGGCGATTATTTTTAGATGAAATTATAGGTACTCGATACTATTTTTGCAAAAACACTGTAAAAGTAAATCTCACCACATAATTCTCTGAACTAATATTACGAGTATGAAGACAAAATATTTGATGTTTTGTATTTGTGTTTGTTACGCTATCACGCTAAAACGGCTGAATGGATTTAGATAAAATTTGGCATATGGATAGACCATAGCCTGCATTAGGACATAGGATATTTTTTATTCCGATATTCTTACGGGATCGAGACTTATACGGCTGAAACACTTAGTTAGTCATCAATATTTACGACATTCGGGATGATCAATAAAGTCCAAAAGTTTATTTTCATTTTTAAACCCTTTGAAAATCAATACCAACAGTAACTGTTTAATCACAGCCCAACCCTGTTGTATACCATCAAGTTAATTACACCTAACCTTCCTATTACCGGCAAACATTAGGGTTTCAAATAGCATCGAGAAGATTAGTAGACACAACATGCAAGTTATCTAATAACTAACACTAGGAACAGATAGTCTGGTTGTAGATACAGCCTGGTACATAAATCGTGTTACAAATAGTTCGGCTGTGCCATAGAATAAGAATGTATAGAATTGATTCTTTGTAAATTAAAATGTCGTATCTGGGAGAGCCGAATGATCTGTAAGTCAGGACCCTCCTACCTCAGACACCTTTATTTATTTAAGATTGTGCGTTTTACTAACCAGTGCCTGTAATTTGTGATGTTGAGATAGATTTTTCTCATTCCGAACGCATTTTGAATACCAACAATTTCGAGGTGAAAGAGAAAGATATGTTCAATACAGTCAGGATGGTCGCTCTGCGCTCGATCATCAACAAACTAAGTTAATAATTGTTTTAGCTTTAAACGAGTTTCGCTTGTACTTTATCAAAATAAGCTCCACGGACACTCTTTTAAAATCTATTGTCCGTTCTTCTCCATAGGTTACTACGCTTTGGAATGGGCAATTAGCTCCAGCTTTCTGAATGACCAACAATCCACTCCTTGACAATTCAAAAGTGCCTGTAGTTGGTTTAATTGAAATAAATGCTTTGAGCTTGACTTTGAGCCTGAGTTTGGCATGATTATTGTGACGGCAAAAAAACTCACGCAAAAATGGAAATACTTGAGCGGCGCTTCTATTTTTTCTTATTCCATGGTTGTACCCCTGGTTTAATAGTCTGTCGAATCAGTTCGCTGGTGTACGCTCTACGAGGGTGACAGATGATAGTGTTGTGGGTTACACCAGAACTGTCTTGTGTGCGTTCTACGGTTGGTTGGACTGTCTTGTCTTGCTGACCGTGTGACCATGTCCCTGTTGTTTATGGTAGTTTAAATGTGATAAAGACCTTAGACAAGATGTTTTATGGGAAGGCTTTTCACAATCAGCCTATATTGTTCCCACTGCTGGGACACAGGCCTCCTCTCTGTGAGAGGGAATGGGCCGTAACCAACCACGCGGCCCCAGTGCGGGTTGGTAGATGTCATATGTCTTCGAATTTTTGGTTCTGGCACATGCCGGTTTCCTCACGATATTTTCCTTCAGCGTTATCAGAGCAGTGGTGATGAAATTAAGTACACAAAGTAAAGCACCTGCCTGGGTTCGAACTCACGACCTACAACTCGCAAGTCGGGGCCGATACCACTGTGACACCACTGCTCTCTTGTAAGGCTTTTATTTAGGAGTAAATTTTAAAGATTTGATGTTTATCAAATGGAGATACTATTAAAATTCTAAGATGTTGCAGAGAAAAGCCGAGAGAGGAGAAATAATTTTGTTATCATTATAAATTGCACCAGTATTCTTTTATCAAACGAGTTAAAGATTCAATCTTTATCGGTTTATCTAATAATTTTGCCCGTAGAAACCAAGAAACCAATCCTACATTACCTTATGCTCTTTCATACACGTCATCATCATAATCTGCCTAGCCTTTTCCCAGCTATGTTGGGGTCAGCTTCCAGTCTAACCGGATGCAGCTGAAAACCAGTATTTTACATGGAGCGACTGCCATCTAACCTCCACAACCCACTTATTGGGTAATACGATATTCCTTGGTAAGACTGGTTGTCAGACTTTCGGGCTTCTGACGACCTGTAACGACTGTCAAAGATCCACAAATGACAGGCTAGGCGAGACACGGAGGGGTCTTAGTATGTAAAGATGGTCACCCATCTACGGACCAACCGCGGCAAGCGTAGCTTAACCTGATCGATCGAACCGTGCGGCTGTTATTTCTTAGCCACAAGGCCCTCCTCTTTCTTACACGTCTATATTTAAATAACCAATATTATACTCGTATGTATTGCTGTATACTGTCCGGGGATCGTTTCCGCCGCCTATATCTTCGTTACTGCCCCAATGAACCTGTCTACATACAAAATTATGCGGCCATCCAATCTATATTGGTCGGCTAATAATTGAAAGACTGACCTTCTCGACCTTATGTCTATACGAATGTAGACCCTATGTCTACCTATATAACTTGCCTGGCCTCTGTGTTCAGGTAAACAGAGGAGAATGCCGTGTCAATATACTGTGTATCTATCAGATTTGCTTCAAGACCCTGTACAGTGCAGACAACACAGGAATGGATGGAGTATGGGGTATAGGGAAGTAATTATCATGTATACAATGTTGAAATGTTGTTGTAATTGTTTTTGAAAGAGCACAATAATTAAAATCTAAGGTTTCATAGAGGATCGGTGGTCGCCACATAACGTTTGTTATTTGACAGCGAATGACGTCACCGAAACGTTATTTATGAAAGTAAGTTGGTGTGCTTTTCTAGACAGCGTTTTTTTGACCCCATAAAGTCAAACCCCGCTGCCATCATTTTCATGGCAGCCGTCACTGTGAGGCTTTTATGGGGCGGCCACCTGCTTTTTAGAAAAACGTAGGCTTAAAAGGGCTTCCACGTCAAAGCATATTATTATCTTGGTGTAGCTCCACCTCTTTCCCACACTGAAGTAGGATTAAAACAATAGTGTTATAAGTGGTGGAGGTAGGCACCCGGTACAAACCTGCTGACCGGTTAATCTTTTGACAACAGTTCATGCCGATATACAGCGTGTATCAGAATGATGCGGTCATATTTAAGGATGTGGTACAGACCATAAAACCAAACAACTTTCTCCATGGAACCAATATCATCATCGCGACAAAATAATCAGCCGTCTCATACATTTTTGTTAGTATCACACCTTTAAATATGACAACACCTTTTTGATACATGCTGTAGAAAGCACCAGACACATTATCCGGTAATCCGGGTTATCCGGTTATTTTGGATACCAGCACCCTAATTGCGTAACATACTATCAATCACAACCTGAATAATTTTGAAGGATATGACCAATCCATTGATTCTCGTGTTCGAAAAATTTGTCTGCTCAACAACGTAAATAACGCAATGAATGTTGTTGATCTGTCAAAATGAAAGCCATTACTACTGTTAGTGTGTCACGCCGCAATTACCCCGCTGTTTCTTAATTTTTCAATGTCTTCTTTCGAAACTGAAAAATACTTTATAGATTTTTATTTTACTTTTATATTAAATGATAAGCTCATTTAGAATAGGTATGCTCAGTCTACTTAGTTTTTATTCGAAATAAACCATAATTTGTCAAAATATGAAACGTTAAGTTAAGCCAGCCAGTTAGAAGTTCGACAACCCTTAATTAAGATTAATTACTAATTTAATCATAAGCTGCCTTCGGAATAGTTTAGCCAGCATATGTTAGTGTTTGCAGCGAAGTTATATACCATGTGTTTCCGTTTAGGTCTGGGCACCGCTTGTATACCAAAAAGTGTTAAGTAATCACCGCTGCCCTTCAATTTTCGACTCTAATCGACCAGTATTACGATCTGAAGTGTGACAAGGGCGGTTTTTAGTTAGGACATTAATGTATTGAACAGGTCTCAGTGCCTGTACAATATTGCATTGATAAATCATGACTTGAGCGCTCTAGTGGTTGGATTGTCTGTAGCAGTAGTCAAGAGGATACCCTTTTGATTATCGTGTGTAAGGTATTCGTACGATCTGTGTGCAGTTGCTTGTCAATTGCAATTGGTTCCTTTGCCGGTTGAAATCAGTCGCGATTAGCTAGAGAGACTTTTTCGATTGAAAAATGTGTTTTTTTTTGTCATGTTAACGTTTTGGATTTTGTTACGTTCGTTGCATGAAAATATGCCACCTTGTTGCATTTGGGGTATTAATAAATATAAATAAATAGTTTTTATAAATATATCACGTTATTTTATAAACACGCAATAAAATAATGGCAAACTTAAACTTGGTAAAATGTATGGGAAATCTGAAGCTTATCGAGTGTATCTCCAAAGAGCCCTTACTGCCACTACGCTGTCACTGTCAAATTGTTACCATATATACTTTTGAATTGTACCTTTAATCTTTCAACTCAATCAACTCAGCCTATCGCAGTCCACTGCTGGACATAGGCCTCTCCCAGGCTGCGCCACAACATCCTGTCCTCCGCCTTCCGCATCGAGTTTGTCCCAGTCACCTTTGCCATTGCCATTTTTTAGGCTGCTATCGCGTCTGCTGTCCATCTTACAGGGGGGCGTCACATGTTACGCTTGCCGATACGCAGTGTCCACTCCATGGCCGTAATTCTCTATGGCACAATTAATGAAACTGTGCGAAATCAACGTGAGATTGGTGAGGTTAAGTAAAGAAATTGACTTGATCGAAGAAGGAATCGTTAAGTGGTCATAATGAATTAGGGCCCTGGATCCATCTTTATTCTTTACGTATACCTAATACACTTATAAAACTCTATTAAAAACACAACTGGTTGTAACTTTACTCCGCGTTAATTAAGCTAGTCCAATAACTTTAGGTTCATCTAGTGCTTCTTGTAGTTTAGTATAACATGTTACAAACCTTTTGTTTGAGCTCGAGTATTCGACTTGGGCTCTCACAAAAGGTCTAAAGTTAGGTTAACAGTATCTTTAGCAAAGATCAGATTTACGGTTTTTTTTTTTTTTTGAAAAAACCTTGCCCCACACTAGGAATTTCTCCAGTATCATGGGTGCGTTTACAACCATTAAACTCACATACACAAACAGCCAGACCCGGAACAACTAGGTAGGTTATACAAATATTTGTTCCGTGCGGGAATCGAACCCGCGACACGCAGTGCAGCAGTCAATCGCTTAACCACTGCGCCAACCGTGCCGTCAAAATTAATAATAATATTATTACAGTAGTAATTATTTTAGAAGTATGTAGGTATGTGTGTAAGTATATTCTTATATTGTATACTGGTACTGTTAGCCTGCATCATCCCAGCGCTGGGCAAAGGACTCTCCCCATGGCTTCCAGCTTCGATCCAGGGCTGAAGTATATTAGATAATTGTTTTTGATTTTATGTGTTTTGTTTTCCCGTCTACTCTTACATACGTTGTCTACATTTCTTGTTATGTACTTTCCTATCGCAGGTATGCTGTAAGAGATTTCTTTAGCAATAAGCATCACCGTTGTACAAAATTTTCTCTTCCTTTCTTCTTCTCTATTTATCCCACTTCTGGGACACAAACCTCCTCTCTGTGAGAGGGAGTGGGCTATAATCCACCACGCGGGCCCAGTGCGGGTTGGTGGATGTCATCTGTCTTCGAATTTATACATATGTGTAAATAAATAATATCCAAAATTAACCAACAAATTCAACAAGCAAATATAACCTCACTAGGGCGTGTAACGCACGATTCACACTTGACGGAGCGCGTCATAGCGTTTAATTCATTGCAAAATGCGCTTCGATGCCCGCCGGTGACCTCTGATACGCTCTGCCAAACAGGGAATGTACTTAATGACGATAATAATTAGTATAGCACCCAGAAGAATAATAGCTTTCAAGGATTTTAGAAAAGACTAGCAGTGCCCCGCGGTTTCACCCGCATAAGTGTCGATCCTGTGGGAATGTCGGGATAAAAGTATCCTATGTGTTAATCCCGGTTACAAACTATCTGTGTGCCAAATTTCATCCAAATCCGTTCTGTAGTTTTGGCGTGAAAGAGTAACAAACATTCATCCATCCATCCATCCTCACAAACTTTCGCGTTTATAATATTAGTAGGAAGTAGGATAAACACTGCAAGATATATCAGTCCATTATTTTCACTCAAAACAACCACCACTGTGGAAAATTTTTGGTGGACCAATAAAATAAATTAAATTAGGTTAGGTTAGAGTACGTACCCTTTTAGTTTTTTTCTTCATGCTTTTTTAACACTTGAAGGGGCTTGGAGCTAAATAATAATATCCGCACGAGTCGATCGATCAGGTTAAGCTACGCTTGCCACGGTTGGTCCGTAGATGGGTGACCATCTTCACCACACGGAGACCTCTCCATGTTTCGGAAAACACGTTAAGCAACGGCTCAACGTGCTTCGTAAAAATCCACGAATGACAGCCGGGATCAACGGATCCTGGCTGTCATTCGTGGATTTTTGACAGTCGTTACGGACCCGTCAGTAGCCCGAAAGTCTAACAACCAGTATTACCAAGGGGTATCATATTACCCAGTAATTGGGTTGTGGAGGTCACAAACGTAGTCGCTCCATGTAAAATACTGCTGCACCCGGTTAGACTGGAAACAGACCCCAACATAATTGGGAAAAGGCTAGGCAGATGATGATCATACTTTTTTAACACTTATCAGGTTTCCAGTGAAATGAGAAAGTTGTCCGTATTATGAGATGCTGACCCCGGTGGGTAACTATGATTTTCATAAACGTAAACGGTGTCTAAGTTGGTCATGACTTTGAGATACCTGCTCAGCTCTAAGTACCTACCGGCGTCGCGGTGCTTACTAAACTAAAGATAACATTAACAATAACATCACGTCTGATATCCCCAATGGGTTAGGCACAGCCGATCGAATCTGTAAAAATCACACCCCGCCAGACACAACTCCCGTCTGGTCGGAGGATCCTCCCTTTTCTATGGAGGATGAGTGAACTTTACACCCTGTTCCTCATACTTCTAAATAGTTAAAGCCTATTGTCATCAATTGGGTACAAGTCCAGACACCAGACTGCTTCTAAGAACATCCGGATGAAAAAACCCAAAAAAAAATTTATGAAACTCAGCAATATAAGATAACGTAACAATACGTCACTATGCCTCACACGTGACAACTAACTTCCGACAGCACCAAGATACAAACCCTGTCACAAACTTCTCTACCGTCGTCAGTCGATCAAAGTTCGGGCCCTCCATCAAACTGACGACACGGATAAATCTCGAGGCGGTAGAAAGCGTAATTATAATATATTCTCTATGATCTACGACGCAAATAAGGTTGACGTGGCGGCTCGTTCCCCCATTAATAATTATCAGGAGTTATCAGGCCTTGTGCATAATTGATTCGGAGATAACGGACTTGGAGAGATTGTTGATCTTCCTTAATTATCTCTGGCCTATATATGAAGCCTTGTGAATACATTGAGGGGTTACAAAATTGCGTTTACCGCCGTACCCTCAGATGTTCATTAAGGCTAATGGACTGTTAACTGAAGATTATGTAAATTGTTAGTGTTAGAACGTAAAAAATTGGTACCTACTTTGGCGTGAAGAGTTTATTTAATATTGGCCATCATATAATACATATTAGTAGCGTAGTTAACCTTTTCTTGGTTTATACGATATTGAGAAGAGAGAGCCACTAAATCCACGTCTAAAACCAGCAGCAGCACTTCTAACTAATGTTCCTAGAACCTATCAGTTATCTAAAACAATATTTGCTAATTTCTACAGGGTCGCAGGGACATCGACGCGCAACCTAACCTACCATGGATTCAGTACATGATTCTAGATTCTTCCACGTAGGCTCTTTTGTAGGAAACAGCAGGTTTTTTTTGGTAATAATCGATGAAAAATTTCAATTCTGGGGTCCAGAATCATGTACTAAAACCATGGTGTAGGTTGCTCGTCGATATCCCTGCCACCCCGTAAATCTATTCTTCTTTTCGTTTCGACGGAGCTACGTTTCTTATATTGTTTGAGCCCAGTAGGCAGCCACATTTATTGCGGCCTCAGGAGCATTGTTCAGAATGTCTAGGTTGCAGGTGAACGTACATTTTTATGGGACACGCAGATGGGGCATAGTCCGCTCAGAAGCACCGCGCTCGCACTAGATGCTGGATGAATTTATAGTGCCCCATTTCGCAAAATTATGTTTGCAGTACCACGTCATCAATTATATCTACAGCTTTATCTATTCATATACTTCTTTATCTATACATATTATAAATCAAAGTTGCTCTTGGTGTCTGCCTGTGTGAACACAATGTTCTTCTAAACTTCACAACGGATTTTAATGCGGTTTTCACCATTAATTAGAGAATTTATTCCGAAAGGTTTATGTGTATAATACATTGATATTAAACTGGCATATAATAGAGAAATCTCGATGTTTAGTCAATTCGTGAAAACCGTGCGGAGCAAGGTCGGATCGGTACTTCGCTGGTATATTTATAAATATAAAAAGATTCGCTAGTTTGATCAATCACAAGTCTTAAGCCCCTTACTTAATTAACAGTAAAGAGACATTCTCCGAATTGGGCGTATAGATTTATGTTAAATAGAACAGTAAATACTCCTATTTCGGTAAATCCGATAAGGTTTAGTGTAAGCTTAAGATAACAATCACTCGCTACCATTTCTTGTTCCGATTTTCCAAATTGTATTTTTGTGTTAATTAGTCTATAAATCGTGCGAGGACATCATCTAAAGCTGAAGAGTTTGTTTGTATGAACGCGCTAATTTCTGGAACTACAGGTCAGATCTGAAAAAATCTTTTTGTATTCGATAGCCCAATTTTTAAGGAATCAGCTATCATAATCAGCCTATATTGTTACCACTGCTGGGACACAGGGCGTACTGGGCCTGCGTGGTAGATTAAAGCCCACTCTCTCTCGAAGAGAAGGAAGGCAATAGACTATTTAATATCACCTTTAGGAGCTGAAAAAAAAGAAAAAAATCAGAAAGAACACCAAGCGAAAACAAAATAATGGCGCGGGCAGGCGATGCGATGCGACGGGGTGGGTCGGAGGAAAAAGAACTTTAACGCGGACAAAGTCGCAGGCACCTGTATTCCCCGAAGGGTTAAGCCTTTAGTACAACCCACATTTTGCTAGTTATGTTTTAATCCCATGTAACAAGGGGAGAGCCTGGTTGATAGCCATCAACCAGGCACAAATCCAGACTCCGGGCTGCTACTGAAAAATTCCAGATGGAAAAACCCACAATCCCACCACTCACTTATAAAAACCCACAATCACACCATCCACTCATAAACACCCACAATCTCACCATCCACTCATAAACATCCGCAATCACACCATCCACTCATGAACACCCACAATCACACCACCCACTCATAAACACCCACAATCACACCATCCACTCATAAACACCCACAATCACACCATCCACTCATAAACACCCACAATCACACCATCCACTAATAAACACCCACAATCACACCATCCACTCATATACACCCACAATCACACCATCCACACATAAACACCCACAATCACACCACCCACTCATAAAAACTCTTCAAACTCTTTAAAGTTCTTGATTGCTATATCCGGTTAGAGATCGTTAAACCTACTAACAGTATCTTTTTTAACATAGTCGGTTAAATAACAGAGTATCGTGTTGCTGTTTATAATACAGTTTGAGGCAACATGAAGCCTCAAAAACGTGACTTCAAATTGTGGTTATTAGGGTCAGATGTCAGTCACCTCGCTTAACTACAAAGACCTGTATCCTGTTACTTTGGCAGCTGTTAATTATAAGGTCAGGAGGACAAAAATTATAACACACTTACGTAGAAACTACAGAACGCCAGCTGCTACGATCCTTACACACATAATAATTTTAATATTTACCAGATAATAATAATAATACATTTATTTTCAGAAAAAACACATTTAAGGTTATCAGACAATTTTCCAACTAAAAATGAACAATACAGAAAAAAGTATATCGTGTATATGCGTGGGAAGCCCCAGCGCTTGATCGCGTGGACGTTTAGGCTAAAAGCTAGCCAAAACGAATTGCAATAAAATAAATAATAATGTCTTTATTAGATTTTATTAAAATAAAACTGTAAAGGTTTAGTAAGGTATGTGTTTGTGTTTGAACAGTAACCGAAAACAGGAATATTTGAAATGTAATACAGATTCGATAAAAGCTTTCGGGTTTCATTTCAATGTCAGCAATAAATTCGTTAGTAACATTAATATGAAACCAAAGGCCAAAAACGATTGATTTTTATCTACAACTTTCAGGAATCCTCAAAGTCGGAAACTTGAGTTTGATTCTTTGCCCGGGAAAATATTATTGAGTATTCTAAAATTGGGCCGTAACAAATTATAAGTATTGAATCTCAGTATAAATTGTTTTTATTAATCTGAAAGTCCTACATACAGAATAAATAAATAATTAGGTAGAGGCCATGGCAGCAAGTCCCAGCGGAGACTAGCCACCAAGTCCCAGCGGAGACTAGCCACCAAGTCCCAGCGGAGACTAGCCACCAAGTCCCAGCGGAGACTAGCCACCAAGTCCCAGCGGAGACTAGCCACCAAGTCCCAGCGGAGACTAGCCACCAAGTCCCAGCGGAGACTAGCCACCAAGTCCCAGCGGAGACTAGCCACCAAGTCCCAGCGGAGACTAGCCACCAAGTCCCAGCGGAGACTAGCCACCAAGTCCCAGCGGAGACTAGCCACCAAGTCCCAGCGGAGACTAGCCACCAAGTCCCAGCGGAGACTAGCCACCAAGTCCCAGCGGAGACTAGCCACCAAGTCCCAGCGGAGACTAGCCACCTACGAGGCAGATATTATAGTGCATGAGTGTGTGCGCAGACACGGGTGCACTCACTCTTTCCTTACTTGTAGTTCGAGTGGACGGCAATCTGACACGATCGGAGAAAGATCAGGCACAGGATCAATGGCTTAACGTGCTTTCCGAGACACGGGGTATTACACCACCAACTCCAAACTCCGGGCTGTTAATGAGGAATTCTTACTTTTTCTTTATTTCTTCTACTTTTCTTCATAATTATTTCAGCTGAAAGACGTCCACAGCGGGACATAGTCCTCCCCCAAGCACCGCCGCTTCGACCGGTTCTGTGTTTCTCGCATCCAGCAGATTCCGCGGCCTTCACCAGGTTCAGGTCACCACCCCCTCGGTTCTGGTTTCTTTTCTTATTCTTACTTAATTCTTCTTCTTATTTATTCTTGAGGAGTGCTCTGTATATAGCTAATCGACATGTTTCTTCCTCTTAAAGAAATACCAGCCCTCTCATAGTTTCCTCTGAAGTTATTTATTTCATACCATACCATCGGTCGTCTAGAACGTTGTAATGAAACATACCAAGAGAAGTAGAAACATAGCATATAATATTTAAAACATAGGATGTTATCTAATATTATAAGCGTGAAAGTTTGTACGGATGGATGGATGGATGTTTGTGACTCTTTCACGCCAACACTCCAAAACGGATTTGGATGAAATTTGGCACACAGGTAGTTTGTAACCGGAATAAACACATAGGATACTTTTTATCCCGATATTCCCACGGGATCGAAACCTATGCGGGTGAAACCGCGGGGCGCAGCTAGTATTATATATTTTATCTATCACTATCATAGTAAGGTTTTGACTTTTGATTGCCTGCCCAGCTAATTGCATAACACACTTTAAATCACAATCCAAGAGTTTTAAAGGATATTGCTAATTATTGTTTCCTAGGTTTGGAAAAATCGTCAGCCCAACAAAGTACATAACGCAAGTAACATAGATGAACTGTCAAAATGAACCCTTTCAGAAACACAGCCTGTGTTTCTTCTTCTTGAAGTTTCCGCTGAAGTTATTTATTTCATGCGTTAATTGACAGTATAGTCTAAAACTAGAAGATATCATAGGTCGTCTAAAACGTTGTAATGAAACATAGGTGTCAAACTAATTAAAAACATAGCTTAAGCTCTCAACAACATAATTGGTACTTAGTTTGTGAAGTTAAATTGAGGCAGCTTATAACGAAGCTTAGAAACTTGGGTTTCGCATCTAAGGCTAGATCGGGATTCTAGATTATGCAGACTATTAAAGGAGCGATGACCAGTCAAGTTCATGTGTGCTGCACGGACTTATTAATAAATAAATAATAATAATAAATAAAAACTTTATTGCTCAAAAAATTACAGAGATTTTACATTGGCCCCAAACTAGGCAAGCCTGTATCTTGGGCACCAATATGGAGGGTTTACCATTTAAACATTTATTTTAAAAACATGTTTGAATCAATAAAAGTATAATATGTTTGTTTCAAATTACAAAAACAAAAAAAGAACTAAATGAAATCTAAGAATCAAAATTAAAGAAAACATAACAATCAAATCGAGAATTAAAAGGAAATATTAATAATAAAACTAGAAAAAGAAGAACGCTATTATTATGTGAATGATTGTGAGTATAAGTGTGTGATCATGTGTGTTGTGAATGAGTGTGAGTGTGTGTGATCATGTGTTGTGAATGAGTGTGAGAGTGTGTGATCGTGTGATGGTGAGTTAGAGGGTGTTTAAGTGTGAGTAGGTGTATGTGAGACAAACGAATGAATTGTATGTGCAAAAACTAATTAATCACTGTAATAATCTTTTCTGCTTCGTCATATGACAAGTTTAGTAACCAGGATGTTAGTGTATTTTTTATTTGTCTGCGAGTGCAGTTTCTTATATTGCACTGTTTGATCACCGCGTTATAGACGTGTACATGTAGAAAATGTGGGAGTCTTTGTGCGTATGCGGATTTTACTGGGGGATTTGAAACTCTGTTGCCCCCGGTTTTGCTCGTATCCTAAGTAAAAATACTGCACGTACCCGTATAAAAAAAATTCTGTTTGTTAATCCAGGTCATACTGACTATGACCTGTGGGGTAATTGCGTAACACACAATCAGTAGCAATGGGTCATTTTGAAAGTTTAACAACATTCATTGCGTTATTTACCTTGTTGAGCAGACACATTTTCCGAACATGCAATGCAATAGATGCAATGAGCAATGGATTAGCGATATCCTTCAAATTGATTCAAATTTATATCGATAGTGTGTTACCCAATTGGGGTGCTGGATTTGCAAACAGAAAACTTTTTGTATGTTTAAAATTTTACATAAATTTTCTCAGCCGTAAAAGTGGAGTAACAAACATACAAACTGCTAAACATCCTAGCATTAATACCTAGCCTCTACTTCTTCTTCGTGTCGCTGGTACGACTGTATTTTAAATCTTGGGTTCCCAAAACTTTGACACTTCCACGGCGTTGTCCTCCTATCCTGCCCTCTGTGTCCCAAAACATGCAGTCAAAGTGACCTCTACGCTGCCACCGACAGCGCCGTACCTTCTACTTAATGTTAATCATCAATTCATTAACCCCTTCTCTGACAAACAGCGCATAACCTAAGCTGCTGGATCTAGAAACACGAAAATTTGCGCAAGAGATCCTTATACATGGTTATATTAAATTGGCTAGCTAATCTCCGCAGACGCGATGTGGATATATCGAATTTAACTAGCTTGTATTGTCCCAATGCAGGGCAAAGGCCTCTTTGTCCCCTTTCCACACAATTCTGTCTTTTGCGAGTGCCGGCCAGTCCTTCCGGTAGGAGTCAAGCTCGTCCCGCCATCTTCATCTTCGCCTGCCGCGATGGCGTCGTGCGTTTAGTGGGGTCCAATCGATGATTCTCTTAGCCCAATTGTCATCTGACAGCCCCGTCCCATTTAAGTTTAGCGGCTTTCTGGGTAAAGTCTGTTATCATGGTTTTGACGCGGATATATATCGATATCCACCAATCCGCACTGGGCCCGCGTGGTGGATTACGGCGCACGGGAACATTATAGGCTGATTATGTATGTACACGTGTCTAATATTGAATTTCCGCTTCCTCTTGAGCTTATCCATAGAGAGGGATCCTAATTCCTATCTGGAACTTAAAGTAGCAGAACCCAAACTTACAAGGTTTCATATTAAAATTAGGTATTACGAGTATCTATTATATTTCGTAAAGTAGATAACGATATTGTTCAAAAACTAATTTGTATAGGCTCATCCGTATTATGTTTGGAATTTTGGATTGAATTCTGGTGGGAAATTAACTACAACGAAATTAGATCAGAAGCAAATGAATGTGCTAAGTTAAGAGGGAGAGCTATTTCATTTTAATACCACAAGCCAAACCTATTGGATATATACAACCTGAACCCTCAGGGTTGAAATTTTTCGTCGGTGTCGGTTATTAAAAAAAAAAAAATTACGTTCAATGCATTTTTACAGCGTAGGTATTCTACTTTTTTATGAAACAGCTGTTTTTTTGTATAACCGACGAAAAGTTTCTACACTAGATGGTTTAGAATTATGTGCCGAATTCATGATTACAGTTTGCGAGTCGATGTCCCTGCACCCTGTATATTTTTTATCAGTGTAAAGGAATATTTATAACCAAAAATTATGGATCAATATTTAATGTTGTCGAAGTTCACATCCTTGATTAATTTCTTTATACTACTAATACGGACCTACATGGATACTATATTATGTATAGGTAACACGTATTTGATAGTAACAGTAAGTGATTTTCTCAAAAACAGGGCTATTTCCTGAAGGTTCTAGTAGAAGGCTGTAAAACTACCCTGAAAATGTTTTTCCATTTCCAAGTTAGGTATAGTTTTTAGGGTTCCGTAGTTCTGACAAGCAACCCTTATAGTTTCGTGATGTTCGTCTGTCTGTCTGTCCGAGGTTTTCCTAAGAGACCGTCAGTACTGCTGTAATTTTGTAGAAGTTTGTATATCAATTACGCCGACAAAGTGGTAAAATAAAATTTTGGAAAATATTTTTTTTAGGGTAGCTCTCCTACATGTGAAGTGGGGATGAATATTTTTTTCGTCATCTTATCGTGTGGGGTATCGTTAAATAGGTCGTATTTCTAAAATTATTTTTCGGTTTAATCCTCCATTTACGAAATATTAAACATTAAAAAGTGCAAATTTTTGTTCCAGTAGTCCCCCCCTCTAAAAGTTAAACGGCTGGCTCGGAAAATCTGAATAAATTCATGATGGTAGAGTATGTGATAAACTTTGAAGGAAAACTATAACGGCTTAGATAACTTTGTTAGTTCAGGAGTTATAGAGGACTAACTTGTAAAATGCGCTTACTCTTACAAAAATAACGAAATAATAAGTAAACATGTAAAATATCCTTCTAAATCCACGTGCCATTATGGGTGACTACGGAACCCTATTCTATGCGTGACCTGATACGCACTTGGCCGGTTTTTTTTAAGTCTAGGCTGGATCGGACAACGTAGAGGTAGATTTTATTAAACAAACTATATAGTAACGAAGTTAAGTTTGCCTTTCAAGTTACTTTTTCAATATATAGATAGGAGCTAGGGCTCGAATTTAAATCCTTATGTCAACAGACGTGAATAAAATACACTATGCGACTCACAATTAAATTACCGTTGTATGAAGTTCTTTAGCTCATTTATTCGAAGAATATTTATTCTATTTCAGTTTCAGATAGATAATATTTACATAATATAAACTAACAGACTTAAAATAATAATATCTATGAAAAAGAATCAAAGGGCATCAAAAAATTTGTCCGCATCCCTGTCAACAGGAACAGTGCCTAAAAGGCTGGCAGCATTGCCACGTTTTATGGCGATACTGATTCTTTGCGTGGATGGTTTATGAATGTTTAACAATAACATGAATAGGTAGCACGAATAAAAAACTTACTAATTCAATAGGAATATTGGTTATGTTGCAATATACCTAGAAGAGAGTGGACATTTTGAAGGTCGCAGGAATCCACTGTATGCAAGAAGCACAGAACCAGTTGATGTGGGACAGTCCTATGTCCGCCAGTGGACGTTTTCCGGCTGAAATGATGGTATCCAGAAGAGACTGTCTTATACTTATTGATAATTAAGAATGCGTATACTGAACCCACACCACCTCCGTAAATCTTTGGGCCTGACAATTTAATAAAATCGGAATTTTCATTTAAATTTATTGCATGTTATACCGAGACTCTTTGAAGACAAAAAGCCAAAGTATTTTCAGTAATTAACCAACAAACGGTGACCTCTCTTTAAATTTTCAAGATACTTTCCGCTCTTAAGAGGCTTAAAATTCAGACATCCTTTTAAGCTGGCCCATGATGCCGCCGGAAGCTTTCGTCTGGTTTAGGTGGATTTTATTTATTTTTCTTTAATAAATTTTGTTTTATGCATATTCTTGCCGCTTAAGTTGGTAATTTAACAGCATGATTTATTTGGGTATTTCCTTTCATTTCATTTTTGCCTTAGAGATTTTAACCTTCATTCAGTAAGTTTTATATGCCTCTTTTGTGATTAACTAGCTGACCCGGGGAACTTCGAATCGCTTCAGAATCAATAAATACAAAATATATGAGAAAATGAATTCTTTCAATGAATCTTTATTATTATTTTTTCGTGAACTTTTCCCATATTTTAATAGTTATTCTGCTATGAGGGGCGGAGACGAATCCAACAAATCAATGATAATAAATCGGACCAGCCGTTCTTGAGTTATAAATGTTGTGACTACCCCGACTTTGTTTTATTTATATATACAATGTTTTTTTTTTTTTATATCCCTTCACTCTAGGGTTATATTCTACAAGTAAAAATAATACAAAAAGTCCTAGAACATGTGGTCCAAAAATGCATAGTTTCGAAAATATAAGATATGTGTGTTTGTTTGTAGGTATCTAAGTTTCATTGATAAATACTACTAATTCATTTTAATTCAAACCAATCATTCATATTTAAAGTTAAGACGATGCGACGTTGTCATATTTCACGTCAGGGTGTTTTACATTAATAATCGTGACTTTGTCTAATTATTTTGTATGAAAAATGAAAACAAAAAAAAAATGATAATTGAAAAATAATACACATGCCAGTTGATTCTTTGACATGGTCTCAGAGTTACGGGATATAAAAAAAAAACACCTTGTATAGATTTAAAGTATTATAGTATTTAATGATCTTTTTATTTATCTCACTCATAATGATTTTGGTTTTGATAATACTGGTACAAAATTGGGAGATTTGGACCTCTATACCAAACCAAAATACGTAGTGGTTAGCTGTATAGTCATTAATGAAAAACCTGATTGTATTATTGCTAACTTACGAAAACCTCTTTCTAAATGGTTAAAATTGTAGTGTCTAAGATAATATTTACATTATACCTAGTCTTGCCATAAATATTGTCACGAAGAAAAACATTTTTTTTTATTGCAAATAATATTTATTACTTTTACAGTGTGTTAGTTTAATACATAAATATAAAACAATTTAAAATATAAAAAGCTTATTCGAAGTGGTCTCCATTGGCTGCAATACAGTCCTTTAAAGGTTGAGGCCAGTTATCAATAGAAGCACGCACTCTTTCCATGAGATAATTCTTCACTGCCAATCGTATGGATTGTTTTAGGGACTCCAAATTATCATGGCATTTAGAGCAAGCCGTACTCTCTAAAACTGATCATAAATCATAATCCAGCCGATTAAGATCGGGACTAGATGACGGCCAGTCTTCAGCTCTGATGAAGTCCGAAACGTTCACTTCCAACCAAGACTGCGTGGACCGAGCTTCATGACCCGGGGCCGAGTCTTGTTGGAAAGATCATACTTGGTTATTGAACATGGTGTTGTTAAGGGGCTTAACTACCTTCTCAAGAATGGTATCTTGATACACTTGTGCCGATGTTTTGATACCCTTTTCACAAAAATAAGTCACTCCTTCATAGCTAACACCCCACCAAACCATCACTGAAGTCGGATAATGCCCACGTTGCACTCTGTTGACTAATTGGAAAGCTTCCTTAGAGCTTTGAGCATAAATACAGTTATTTTGTTTGTTAAAATGTTGCTCAATTGTAAAGATTTTCTTATCCGTAAACAAAATTTTTCTGTGACCCTTTGCGTACCGCTTCAGTAGTAGTTTCGATTTTACCACCCTATTCTTTTTTTAAAATAACCGGTAAAAAATTACCAGTGCGTCTCTTATAGGCTGCAAGTCCTAAGTCATCTTTTAAAATACGCGACATGGTTCTGGGTGCTATCTTCATCTCCCGAGATAAAATCTTTTGCTTTCGGACAGGATTTCTTCGAATTCTTTCCCTTACTGCTTTGACCACCTTTTTCGTACGAACACTACGTGGACGGCCAGATCTTTTTCTGTCACAAACAGAGGAGGTCTCATTGTACCTATTAATAGCCCGGTATACAAACATTTGACTAATACCAAGCGGATGGAGAGTTTTAAAAATTGCATATGGCTCCATACCAACTTTGTGTAATGCAATCACAGCGATTCGGTTCTCTTTATCACCCCACTCCATTTTAATATCGCAAAATATTGTACAATGTATTGGCGCCAAAAATAGAAATCTCAATGAACAATCGTATAAAAATGACAGATTCCAAATTCAAATGTAGTATCTTTCTTATTTTTAATTGTAACAGTATTTATGGCCAGACTGTGTATATAAGCTAATTATTAGTCTTAAAATAATAATAATAATATGTAGGTAATAGTCTCAAAACGGTGAAGGAAAACATCGTGAAGAAACCGGCATATCCTAAAACTAAAAGTTCGAAGACATGTGACATCTACCAACCCGCACTAGGCCCGCGTGGTGGATTACAGCACATTCCCTCTCACAGAGAGGAGACCTGCGTCAGCAGTGGGAACGTTGTAGGCTGATTATATAAAAAAAAAACAAAAAAAGGGGGGAAAAACTATAAGACAGAAAATTCCGTCCACATTCACGTCCCCAAAAGGCTGGCAGCTACAAGTTTTTTCTAAATTAGTTTATCGAAGTTAACGAAAATACAATCAGGATTTTCATCAATCAAACAAACCGAAGATGTAAATAACCAACAGATTAAAACAAATGCCGGTATGACGCCGGTTTCCCAGGGAAAGGGAAGACGAAAGCACTACAATATTCATTACACCCAGCAATTTATCTCGGCCCTTCATGATCACAACTAAGCTCCTAATTTCTGATTTGTTTATAGGTATTTTCTCTTGAATTGTTAATTAATATTAGTAAAAGATTTTATTTATTACACTCAGTAGAGCTCAAACTTATATAGTTATTAAGTTAATTTATGGTCTTAGGGTCTGTAAGAATATTGATCCATTGCTTTATATGTTCAAAAAATTTGTTTGCTCAACTATGTGAATAACGCAATGAATGTTGTTGAACTGTCAAAATGGAAGACAATGCTTGCATTGTATTACGCAATTACCCCGCTGGTTCTAAACTGCAGAGATTAAAGCATAAAATCACGCTTCCTTTTATTAGAAGTAAAGCCATGACTCTCTATAATAAGTTGCCAAAACATTGGAGGGAATTACCTATTGAACAATTAAGAAATAGATTAAAAAACCTTTTCTTAGAGAAAATCTATTACAGCACTGACGAATTCTTAACCGACAAATTAATTTGACTTGCATTTTGACATTCATTTTATTAACAGTTGCTTTGACATGTGTATGTATTCCTTTAGATGTATTTGTATATTGACATGATTGTATAATTATTATTTTTTATTTTTTGAAATGAGTATTATTTATGATTGTATTTTATTCTACCATTTAGCTTTTAGTATGCTCTAAATTGGATTGTTTCATTGCTATATCTGCAATTTAATTAACGATTATAAAAATAATTGAGGCTGTGTAACTTCGACATCTCATATTTGTACGCCGTTCAGGCAAAACATGACGGAAATCATAATTGGATTTAACATCTTGCATGCTATGTGTGTATACTCATGTTTTGAACAAATAAAAAATTATCTTATCTTATCTTATCTTATCTCATGACGATTGTATTTTTGCTAATCTAAGAAAAAACTTTTTTCTAATGCAAAATTTAATCTAAAGGCAAGCGCATATTACAGCCGCATCGGGCCATAACTCATCGCATTTCAATACAAAAAGTGGGTAGCGGCCTGCCCAATCGTGCGTCAGCGTTGTAAAGGAAACTGATGAATGTGTAAAACACCTACAGACTAAAATAATACCGGTATAACAACGGTTTCCCAAACAAAGAGAAGACGTAAGCAATACAATATTCATTATACCCAGCAATTTATCTCGGCCCTTATATTGATCATAAATAAGCGCCTAATTTCCGAATGATTCATCGTTTACGAATCGATTTGCATTTATCATTGTGATACAAAGGAGACGACAAGGTTCCATGAAAGCGATTGGAGTTTCACTTTGTAAAGGTGGTTGTTTTACGCTAAATTGAAGACAGGGTTGTCGTTTGTCGTGTTTTGTTCGGCTTTCAATTGTTTTCAGAAGATCCTTATGAATACAATAAATTGTTTGATAGCTAATTTGAACAAGGAATTGTTGCATCATTATTCTGTATAAATAAAAATAAAATGCTTTTTGCTGATAAGCGCGTCATCTATGAACGGCGGAAACTAGTTTTAAAAAAATAGAAATATTTTTTTTTTATTCTGTACAATCAAAACGCACATTACAAATAAAAAAAGACATGAAAATTACACATACAATGTAGTCAAAAGCCTCGTACTCAAGTATATAAAATGTGACAATTTTGTCCATTGCTTGATGTCAGGGCCAGGCTATAGGGCTAGTTGGCTATTTTTTATTTTAAAATGTTCGTAATAGTCCGGATTAGGGCTGATTTTTCAATAGTCAGATAACTTTTATCTGAAGAATAATTATGACAGTTTGACATATTTTCTGTACAAAAACTGTCAAACCGCAATATTTATTCCACAAATAAAAGTTATCTGACTATTGAAAAATCAGTCCTTAGGTTTTTATGGAAAGAAAAATTGGAAAAGTATTCCGGAAAATGTTTAAATTCAACTGAACTGAACGTAATTTTTTATACGGGACTTTTGTATGAAATATTTAAAAGACAGGTCTATCGCGTCAGTTACATAGTTGGGAAGAAACGTTGTTAAAACACTTTACATGATTAATTAATCAGTGTAATTTGGTTTAAATTGTTCTGGTATGGATAAACAACGTTACAACGTTACGTGACAACTACGTTACTTGCATCTGTTAAAGTTAAAACAAGCTTTTTCAAAAACCTATTTAACGGTTATTTGTATGCAACAGCGTCGCAAATCATGAACAATTATAAAATTGTAATTGACGGGTGACGGCGTCATTGACGTTAATCGTCATTGGATGGTCGTCAATGGACGGAGATAGTTTAACCATAATTGTCAACATTAACGTAATTGCAAGTAATTGTAGTAAAATTGAATGAATTTAGCGAGTTTCTGGTTTAAAAGAGATAACGTAAAATGTTGATTCTGAATTTTACTAGCTAACAAGTTTGTCTTTATTTATCCAGCTAGCGCAGTGGTAACGGCCGCGACTTACGAGTTATAGGTCGTAGGTTCGAACCCAGGCGGGTGCTTTACTTAGAGTAAATTATTTTATCACAACAGCTCTCAAAACGGTGAAGGAAAATATCGTGAGGAAGCCGGCATGTCCTATGACCAAAAATTCGAAGACATGTGACATCTACCAATCCGCACTGGGCCCACGTGGTGGATTATAGCCCACTTCCTCTCACAGAGAGGAGGCCTGTGTCCTAGCAGTAATAATAAATAAATAATAAATAAATAAATAAATAAATAAATCCCTGGACATTTCACACAGCACCATTCGTCCCAAGCTAAGCAGTGGGAACATTATAGGCTGATTATGAAGTTTGTCTCTATTTATAACAGTTGATACACCCACACCTATTAAGATTGATATTATCTACTCGCGTATGAGTCACAGGATCGTAACACAATTACTAAACAGAAAAAAACCTATTAAAAAGACGATCCTTACTAGGTCTTTAGCTAAAAGGCTCTATGTCTTTCTAGCAGTAAACTGATCATATTCAGCCTACAGGTACCTGCTTTTTGCATCTAGTATATATATGAATTTATTTTAAGTCAGTTCTAGGAAACGATAAATAATCGAAAATTTATACAGAATTACCCCTTCACTTATATAAACTTTACATAAAGTTAAGTAATGATTAGCGACTGTTTAACCACACATTTTTGACGCTTAAACGTCTCTTAACTTTTAGCAACGTTTATGAATAAGTCGTTTAATGTTCAATTGTTGATATTGATAGAAATGGACCATTATTTAAAGCTAAATATAATAACCAAGTATTAATACAAAAAAAACAAATCTCGAAAATGGAATTCCAGAAACTGGCCCCTCGTTTTTGAACAATGGACACCTAGCATGCTAAAAGATAGTACACAGACACACGTTGCACTTATTCAATCCATCCATCCGAACAAATACTTAATTACAGGCACCATGCGTACCTAAAATTCATTGACATCCCCATTAATTATGCACTTTGCATGCTTACATAGTTTTCCCGAAACTATGTGGCTCTGGGCGACGTACCGGCCTGCTATATATGATTACCGTTGCCACTAATTAGTTATACTTGTATAAAGCCGGGACAAATAGCGACAATTATCTCGTATTGCGTAGTTACGCAATAGTTGAGCAGCGGGCCAGGTGGCCCAGTGGTAACGGCTTCCACTTACGAGTTGTAGGTCGTGGGTTCGAACCCAGCCAAGCGCTTTACCTTGCGTAAATAATTTCATCACCACTGCTCTCAAAACGGTGAAGGAAAATATTGTAAGGAAACCGGCATATTTCAGAACCAAAAATTCGAAGACATGTGACATCTACCAACCCGCACTGGGCCCGTGTGGTGGATTGCGGCCCACTCCCCCTCACCGAGAGGAGGCCTGTGTCCCAGCAGTGGGAACATTATGGGCTGATAATGCTTATGTATGCGTAGGTACACAATTAGTACACAATGCTAAAGTTAAGTAAATAATAATACTAGCCTATTATTGTTCTCTTGCAGGTCAAAGGCATCTTCTCATGCAGAGAAAGCATGAGAAATATCCACGCTAAGATAAGAAGATTCAGACTTCAAACTTATAACTATATTTTAAGTTGGGGTATTCCCACGATGTTTTCCTTCATTGCTGTCAATAATGTCCAAGACGATTCAGAAAGTACATATTAATTAAAAAATACGCTTTGGTGATATTCAATGTACAGTTTTGACTTCGCAACAATTTTATTATAATTACTTGCAGCACCCTGCGGTTTCACCCGTATAAGTTTCGATCCCGTGGGAATATCGGGATAAAAAGTATCCTAATTGTAATCCTGGTTATAAACCGTCTGTGTGCCAAATTCTATCCAAATCCGTTAAGGAGTTTTTGCGTGAAAGAGGAACAAACATCCATCCATACAAACTTTCACATTTATAGTATTAGTAGGATTTTGTTCTAGGTTTATTCCAGGTCTTTCTTTTTAAATAGTAGGTAATATATAATTATATTTTTTCATAAACTGGACATTTTAATAGCTCATTAATGAAATCAGAAAAGGTCGGGGTTATATCGAGAAGGTTACAAGAAGGTCAGTCCGATAATGAATTCATTGACGATGGTTTTAATTTTCATAAGGACCGAAATTAAATTAAATGTGCCAAGTCCAATCAAACGATCAATTATTAATTTATTATATTTGAAACAAGAATAATTTCATTGGTCCTAGCTGTCATTTGTAGAACTTTGACAGTCCATACTACTAGTGAGTAGCCATGAAGTCTGATGACGAGTCTTTCCAAGGAGTATCGTGTTACCCAGTAATTGGGCTGTGGATGCCCTCCACAGTCTACTACCCGTATGGATTGTCTAAGTTCTAAAAATGACAGACAGTCGCTCCATTGAAAATACTGGTTACTGGGTGGATACTGGGTGTGGCGAAATACTAGTTATTTCGCCACACTGCATTTGGCATTTTTGTTTTTATTGTGATTGTTATTGTTTTGTGGTCATTTGCCAATATCTGTACTGTCAACTGTCAATTAATGTTAGTTGTCATTGGCCCATGGCCTTGACAGCGAGCAATGGACAAACATTTTTATGCATGAGTACGTGTCTTTTGACTATGTGTATCTTATGTCTTTTTCGTTTTTTTTTTAAATTTATTATTATTATTTTTTTACTTGTAATTGTGCGTTTTGTTTGTGCAGAATAAAATATTTTTCTTTCTTTTTCTTTTGGTATTCAGCTGGCATCCGGTCAGACTGGAAGCCGATCCCAACACAGTGGGGAAAAGGCTAGGCGATGATGAATAATTTGGATTTACAGATTTGGCCGCGATGAAAGATCATTTAGTAATCGCAGCATATTGGAAGCTAATACTGCCTTTTGATATGTTTTTAAGCCTTCTCTTTTATCATGAACCGTTATCCGGTTTTACAAATTTGTAATTTTATTATGTTAACAACATCATAGTTATATTGACACAAACACATTTGGTCCCAAAAGCAGGAACAGTACCAGCTACCTACACCTGTTATAAAACTTTATATTGATTTAATGTCCCAAACGGGCCTTCACCGGTCGGCCTCTGATTGACATTGGTTTAACTTTCTGCACATTTACATTCCCTTTTACCTTTCTCTGGGTTAAGATAAACCTTTATACTTTTTGAAATTTCTTTGAATATTACTTTAGAGGTTGACGGGGATATCAATTTTACTCTTTTAGAGATTTTAACTTTTTTATGACATAGAACGAACCCATGAACTGTATGGTGCCAAAGTACCGAGTAAATTAGTAGCAAGACACAAGAAAAAACCGGCAAAGTGCGAGTCGGACACGAAGGGTTCCGTACCACAAGGCAAAAACCACCGAAAAAACACGTTTCTTGTATGGAAATCCTACTCTGAAATACCCAATAGAAATACATACTCTGTGAAAATTTCAACTGTCTACCTATGTCTACCTATTACGGTTCATGAGATACAGCCCTCTGACAGTCAGACGGACGGACGGTCGGACAGCTGAGACTTAGTAATAGGCTTCCGTTGGCACCCTTTGGGTACGGAGCCCAAAAATTGTACAGGGAAACCCAAATGTGTGTAAAGGAAGGTTACAAGGAAAACACCTTTATCATCAGAATGAGGTTTTATCACGCTCTGACTCCTCTGTTTCTTTGAATAGTTATAATTCGGTCCTGACGGTCAAATGACTGTTATTATGTAATTACTATCTACGCTATGTTCAGCTACTTACTTAGCTATATACAGATTGTAACTCTCAACGTCATAGCGGTTCATAAAAGCGATATTTTGTATGTAAATCAGCTGCTGTAATCAGCTGAATTCAACCTTGCAGCCGATCATGCACAGTTTAACAGGTACCTCCACGTTCCAGAAGTTCATTCAATTCCGAAGGTCCTCGCCTTTCAACTGCATACTACTAAATCTGCAATTAAATAGATTTGCTTCCAGGATTTGGTTCCGTGAAACTTTATATGACTGTTATACTTAAGCAAGCAATTTGTTTGCAAGAAACGGGTTGCAATGAAAAACTACTTTAATTTACAAAGTGTAAAAGTACTCGGTAACCATGAGGTCACAGAACTGAAAGTTAACTCTAAATTATACTTGCTAATGATTTCGAACTCAGTATTTTTATTTTGAATAAGGATTACTTTGGATTTTCGGATAATAGATTATCCCGGGCGCCGACAAACAAGCTTAGTTTTGATTGATTTTGCGTTATAGGACTACGCTTTGTTTAACTTTTAATGGAAGGAACGGAGATTTTTTTGACAATTTTTTTTTTGTTTTTTTTGCAATTTAAAAACTTGTATTTGGTAACGTTGCGGCAGTTGACGTGAAAAGTGATACAATATTTTTCATAATTCTTGACATTATTTAGTGTGTAAAATAGTATTTGTCTAATATCACTGTTATTGACAAAATACAAATCAAAAGAAAATACTTGTTTACACAAAGGACCAAACAAAAATTTGATAGGTACGAAATCAAAAATGTTATTTCAGTACATCATGTAAGATCATAAAGAATGGTAAATCAAACCTAGGTAAATCATCAAACGATCCGTTTAATTCCGAATGATAACCACATCAGGCCGGGTTACCGTCTCCAAGGTAAACAAATACGTCAATTTAACATACGATAATCCGCGACGATAGAATAAATATCAATATATACGATATTTAGCTTATAAACACACATGAAAAACAACCTCAAGTCCCAATAGAATATTGATATTTATTGAAACACAAAGTAAGAAAAATAAATACGTGTGGTTGGACGAAAGTTAATCAAACTCTCGTTATATGTAGAAGACGCTAGTTATGAGAATGAACTCTCGATTGATGCCCAAAGGAAGAATCTTATATTAATGTTGCGCGCCACAAGTTACAACTAGCGCCATCTAGTATCGAGAAGCAGAAATAATAGATCATTCCAGAAATTTCGATGCTAGAACTTTCTAGAACTATCGACATCTGGTCAGTCGGGGCCGGTATGTACTCGAACATTCTAGATGTTTCTACAATAGACGGTTCTAGAACTATCTGCGGCACTTTATAAGACGCGATCTCTCGACGACAGACAGAGTTGGATAAGCGATACAAGCGAATACATCGAAAGCGATCTTCAAGTGCGACTTAAGTGCAATTGTGTTTTATAATTAGTGTTTTTGAGTTGTTATTAGTGTTGTTTAATTAAAGTGTAATTTTTGGTAATTTTTATCGGCAGGTTTAATTGTCACGAACCCCGAAACTGGTAACATTAAATATTATTGATTAACAGAACTGCTGTATTATTTTAGTGAACAGTCCTATTCTGTCATGTTCGCTTAGTTTTTATACAGGAAGGAACCAATAAGGCTTAGACTAGACGTTCAATCTAACTTTGTACATCCAAGTCTTTAGCGCGAACTATTTATTTGGGAGTCGCAGAACTGCTGAATCAGATGTATGACGAGGCAGAACGGATCCGCACGTATGTTCTAACCCTATTGTTAGATTTCAGGAATTGCGAGCGATATTAGTAAGGTGGATTGGATCGTACTAAGCTGGTAGCATCTATCAGTTATTGAAAATGTTTGAATGTATGCTGTACCTAAGGATCAATCCAAACCTTAAGATCTGTTGATGAGTTTTCTTCAGTAAAAAAAGTCTGGGTCAATCATATCACTTAAGATTTTTCCAATTTCAGGGCATGTAAGTAGGTAATGTAAAACCTCTTCAATTTAGATCAAGTCGTAAATTACGAAGTTTGTATCTAAAAGCGAAAACGCTTTTCAGATTCACGTCGCATTTTAGCAGGAAATATTTCAACAAAGACCGTATTTTACTTTCAATAGATGCCATTACCTAACATTAAGAGGAGGTAAAGATAATTATGTATACTTAGGAAGATTTGGGAAAAATTACACTCCGATACGCATGATAATCGTATTGAGATGGTATGGAAAAGTTTTCTGTATTTTTAGAAGCTCGCTGTTCTTTGTTTCGACTATTTAAGTTTTTATTCAAAGAGTAGAAAGTAAGAGTTTCATTCAAAGTGAAACGGATGGTGAATATTTGAGCAGTCGGAAAAGGAGAATAGAAACAGTGGTGTTAAATCTGTCTTTTTATAACAATGAGGTGACGGAAAGAGACTTAAATATTTTCTTGCTCGCTTGTGGCTTCGGATTAGTTCGGTGGCTGGATGTTTGCTTGTTTAATTTTTGGCGTGGATGGGCGTTGCTAATAGGTAACATTGTTACAGAAGATTGACGTCTGAACAGTCAACTGGTGAAATAGGACGCTAACAATTGGTTCACTGTCGTTGTTTTACCGTATTCAGGCTAATAAATTTAAGCACTAGCGTTCATTCGATTGGTTTAGAGAGTACAATGAAATAGCGGACAATGCTTTTGCAGCAGCATGTGATAAACAAATGTATTGCCGCGATGGGTTTCAATATCTAAACACGTAAAATTAAAATGATGTTATCCTTTATTTTGGGATGTCAACGACCACTGTTATTATTGTTTTGCAGCTGCGTGGGATAGACAAATGTGTACCTAATTGATGGACGCTGTAACTATTTTTGTCTACTATGTATCCTAAATCCATCCACATTTGTAAACAAAGGACGTGGGATCTGTACCCAAGCCGATGGGTAAATTCCACTACTAGCAGATTTTTTTAAATTGAACATTTAGCGTTATACTTTTAGAGGTATTAGGAACAGGGTGTAAAGTTCATTCATCCTCCATAGAAAAGGGAGGATCCTCCGACCAGACGGTTGTTGTGTCTGGCGGGCAATTGCCCAACGATTGATGTTGGGAAATTGTATCTATGCTAATTGCGCGGTAAACTCTGCTTGCGAGATGCAGGATTTTCGTGACGTCAGTATGACGCGTTGTTCGCATGTGGCGTTGTAGATACCGCTACACCACTCAAAAGGGATTTGGGGTACAAGTTGGCCACCTTGACCGTACCTAGTAAGTAATTTAACGTACGTATATTAAGATCAAATACTTTTTACCCTTGCAAGTTTAGACAAGACTCGTAAAATTTCTCGAGACATTGTCGGATTAACAACGTTGTCGCGTATCAAATTGAGTCAGGACTCGTATAAAAACAAAAGACAAATTTTAATATTGTTCCTAATTCTTTCGTTTTTATTCAAATACAGTCTAATTCAATGCGGCTTAAGAATTAGCGGATGAGATTACACAGTTTAAAAGCCCATTGTACATTTTTTCTTTTGGAATGTTTAATAAACATTTTATAAGAAAATTTGCTTACGCTTTTCTTACATCTAGGTACATGTTCTGACGATTAACAGACAAAGTAAGAAGGTACTTTCTTAACGTATTATTACTTAGATATTATTTTCTTAACACTTAAACATGCGCTGGTATAAGAGCGTAATAATGCCGACAATATTTTGTTCTAGGCCATTTTATTCTGCCTCGACAAAATACAACCAATTTATACATTACGGACGGTTCCAGCGCCGAACTTACCGCAACATACTCTAATTGCAGGTAGGTACAACAAATATTAAAACAATCGCCCATGTCACATAAATATGAATAGTATATTTCCAATTTGTATTCATCATTGGGAACAAAGTGATCAAATAATAACAATCACCAACACAGTTTGCGTGAAATGATGCATTTGTCTGATTGAAAACAGTACTAAAATTGTTTTATTATTGTTTTAGCATAATGGCTTACCAGAGAACATTTTCTGTGAGAGAAAGTGGGCTGTAATCCATCACACGGGCCCATTGCGGGTTGGTAGATGTCACATGTCTTCGAATTTTTGGTTCTAGGACATGCCGGTTTCCTCACGATGTTTTCCTTCACCATTTTGAGAACAGTGGTGGTGAAATAATTTACACAAAGAAAAGCACCTGGCTGGGTTGGAACCTACGACCTACAACTCATAAGTCGCGGCAGTTACCACTGGGCCACCACTGCTCTACCAGATATGTATCGCTCCAAATAAGTCTAGTTTAATGAATCTTGACTCAATTAGCACATATCATAGGATAGCATTAGTTGAGTCTTACACATACCATAATATTTTGTGAAACACTAGCCTTTGCCTGTGGCTTCATCCGCGTGTAGGTCGGAAATTATCCCACAGGAACGTACTATCGGGATAAAAGGAACCCGCATGCGACCCCTAACCCAGGTCATGGTCTACCTGTGTACCAAACATCATAAAACGTTCAGCCTTTAAGGCGTGACATCGCTTTTACACCTTAAAGGCTGAACGGACAGACAGACAGTTACTTACGCATTTTAAATATGAGTATGGATAACGCAACGTTACTTTGGCAACGAACGCTACGCTCATCTATCTTTACTCTAAATCGTTTCATCTTTTACTGAGACGAACGGTAAAAGATAAAACGATTTAGGGTAAAGCAAGGGTAAATTAAAGGTATTTAAAGTATACGTATCTAACGTATCGTGTAAGTAACGTATCTTTTTGTTATCTAGTAAAAGAAAAATATAAGAAAACAAGAACAATATCCACCGTGTACAATGCTCACTATAGCAGGAGCCAATTACGCAGACTCGAATGCAAGTAGGGGCTGACAATCTCACTGGCTATAAAAATAAATGTCTAACATTTACCCTTCACGGAACTACAGACATTTGTAGCGGAAAAATGCCTTGTACCATACATTTTTCATTCTAGCTTTTCATAGCAGCCTCGCTTTGTTTGATGTAATTGGTCGTATGCTTATTACGAACGCACTAACTTTTTCTGAAAGTTTTACTGTCAATTTTTCCTCAGGCATAAGGCTTTTCTAATTGCTAAAAAATATATTCTAGGAACAACTATCTAACTTTATCCTTGTAGAACTGTTCTGGGTCGACTTCAAGTTTGACCTCTTGATTCATCAAGAGGGCTGGAAAGCTGAGGAGCTTGATGAACCTGGAAGAAAAATAATGCACTCTTTAAAAACATGTATTTTTTTTTTTAAAGAATCTGTAAATCTTCTATATAATTTCACCAACTGTTCAACTTTTCATTTCACGTGAATTTTGTGCACTTCATGAAGCGATGCATGTCATGCTACTTCACCATACAATCACGCTTGTTTGAATTACCTGGAAGTTACCTTGACGTCGTAAGTTCGTGCTATGGGCACGAACTTACGACGTCAAGGTAACTTAAATATGAACGATTTTTGAATAAAAAACACAAACATTATATAAACATTATATCACCCATAGATATGAATAAAGTCATTCAGCGAAGTAAATAATATGCGAAACGAGTATTTTCAATTTAAAAATGGTTCGAATTTTTGATACGTTTACTCTGTGCGTTCGTGATAGGCCCACTGAACTACAACTATTTATCGTAAAGTTCTCGACTATATTACTGGCACGGTGTAAAAGGAGTTTCGTTAAGTGCACTAACTCACTAGCCAAGCAGAACCGATCCAGTTCGCTAAGTACATACCTACGTACTTGCAAACTACAAACTTTTACTTCTTATTAGGACCTGCTGGCAACATGAAACTGTGTATCGGTTTTGTGGAGGAAATGACTATGCATGTGTCCGTGGAAAGGCTATCCTGTTTCCAATGGTTTCGTGAAAGCTGAAAGGGGAATGGGGATGGCCAGTAAATCCCTCCTTGTTTTACCATGAGTATTGTGACGTACATTTTCATGTAGGTAGGTACGTATTTAAAATAATGTATGAAAGTTCCGATAGAGTAAAGATGTGACCGAATGGTGGCCAAGGTTAGGCCAAAGAAACCAGGCCCGTCAAAAAGCGCGTTGGGTTGACAATAACGTCAAAATCGCAGGAAATACTTGGATGAGAGACGCACAGAACAGGGAAGTATGGCAGAAGAAAATGAAAAATGAAAATGAAAAAGTGTTTATTCACGGAAATAATTTTAACCCGAAAAATGTAGCTCCTTTTTTCTTTTATATACATAACTTTCAGTTTACACTTTTTCACCTATAGGTACACTACACTAACATGCATTCATTAGATTTAACAACAAACATACAAGCTTTTCATATATTTTCTACAGTCAGGCTTTGTCTAAACATATTAAAGAGGTACGTATGTATTTTATTTTTAAAAGATGTTTTTGTGATACAACTGTTTATATCGACTGGAAGGTTATAAAAAATAGTTGGAACTAAAAACTTCTACACCTTCGACCGTAATAGTTATTACATGTGGGCACTTTGATCTTCTCATATTATTGCTCCTTTGGGATCTTCTCATATTATTGCTCCTTTGGGATCTTATGGGAATAATTTTGTTTTTATATTCATCACTACCTTACCGTTCTAAGGCTACTGACAACACTGCCCTATCATGAGCCGGAAGCATTTTACATTCCAAAAATAATTCTTCGTAATCACTACTTTTACAACGGTTATTTCTGTTTTCGTCCACTAATATCTTCATGAATCTGATTTGCAATTTTTTTATTTTATCCAAATAAGTTTTAAATGTGTTACCATAGCATGTCAGCCCATAAGAAAGCAGAGTCCACCAGTGCATAATAGACCATGTACAAAGTTGCTATCCAGCACAAAACTAAGGTGATGGAATTTCACAAGCACATATCTGAACTTGTCACATGGCCTGCGGGCGGAGAGCAATGGGTAGCTCACCGTCCGATCAGGATCAGGCCCGTGCCGGACGGTGCGTAAGTGTTCCACGCGCGCCTCAAAGAGTTGTCAGCATAATTTGCGGGGCCCCTTAGGGCCGCAGCCTGCCGGGTCAGCGGGATTGTCCGAAAGGGTTACCGCTACCCCGGAACATAAAGGGCAAAGGAAGGAACATGGGTGGGTTTTAGTCAGTAAGAGTCTGACACTCCCTTCCGCTCCACCCAGAGCGGGAGGGGTCATTTGATGATTTCCCACCAGAAAAAAAAAAAGGGTTCAGGTTGTATATATCAAATAGCTTGTGGTATTAGCTTGTCACATAAGTGTGTATTGTGGGGATAAAGGGGAGGCCTATATCCAGCAGTGGGTGATTCCGGGGTGAAATGATAATGACGTCTAAGTTCTCATGTGGACATCTTTGCGCCGTTATGATATTTTGTACGCATTATAATATACACACAATAAAAGTCGCAGTGACTTCAAAGTAAACCTCACAAGTGAAAACGGTCCGCTTTACATCATCTATTCAAAACGGAAAACCGCGGCGTGACGCAAGTACTCAGCCGGTCAGGACGTGCCTCGCAAATCTTTGGATTAGAAAGAAATTAATGAACGCGGAAAAACGAAAAGTCATTTTCCCCAAAAATATGAAAATACTGAACGCTAAGACGATGACGCTAACAAAATGCGCAAACAAATCCCAGCGAAAAACGTGACGTAAAAAGAAAACGCCGAATCAATATTTTCAATATCCTGTAGGTATACTTTTAGGAAATATCAGAGATCACTTCTGGGCTCTTCAAAACCGCCTTGCGGTCCTAAAGGGCATAATAATCTTTCCGGGTTCCTACTGCTACTGGCTTTTATTCGAAAGAATTTAATATTACGGTCCATGTAGATGATATTTAGCGCAATTGAAAGGATAAAAGCTTCACAGTTAAGTCTCAAATGCCGCTGAGTGTGTGTGTGGGAGTATTGATAAAGATAATGTCCGTAATTATTGTTAAGCTCTTTTGTATTTACTTGAGTTGCGTCGACTTGAATACGAAATTATAGGTCCGGACTGATTTGAGAGAAAAATAAAATTCTGCGCCTAAACTTTTTCCGTTAGCACATAAAAACATAAAGGTCGTAAAATTGTGCATTTATTTATTTAATACTTTAAGCATAGAAATGTACTGAGGCGGACTTACTGTCATAGGCATTTTCTACCAGTCAACCACTAGGTGACGCAGAGACAAACACTGGTGTTGCAATCATGAAAATTGAGGAATAAATATTTTTAAATATAAAGATACGCATAAACCTATTTAATACTTCAAGCGAAGAAATGTACTGAGGCGGACTTAATGGCATGGACATTTTGCGTTCAATGTGTCGAGCTTTGTCGATAGATATTTATATAGGTAGGTAAGCTGTTCCTCTAAATCCTATGATATAAATGCATTTTCCAAAGCTATTCTACATAACAGAACTGCAGTGGAGCTGGTTATACACAACATGATTATACAATCAAGTATTTTCTAACTGGAAAAACAGCTGTGCTGCTGCGAAAGCACTAAGAAGTGGTGAAGGGCGGACGGTTTGGCGGGACTGTCTTTTGCAATTTTGGCATTTGAAGAGTGCTCATTCTCAGCCTAATTTGAATAAATGACTTTTGATTTTGATATACCTACTATTATATACTATCATAACCTTACATTATTATCTCGAACATTATAAATATCAAGTAACAACAGTCTCACTTTGTGCATATCTAAGGAGAACGTATCCAATTTACATAAGTTATGCTCATACAACCTATAAATGCGAGTGAACTAGAAACGCTTTGTAAATATAAAATCGATGTAGACTTTCGAGAACTCTCAAATATACGGAAAATTTTAAATATGCATCCAACAGCGCAAAGATTTGAAAGATAAGGTTGTATCGTGAAACGCTTGGAACAATATTACATTTACAGACTGTTGAACGGAACGGGGCGTATAAGCACTTTTCTTCTACTTCATAATCATTGATTTACATTGACGATTGATTTGACGGCACGGTTGGCGCAGTGGTTAAATGGTTGACTGCTGCGCTGCGTGTCGCGGGTTCGATTCCCGCACGGAACAAATATTTGTATGACCTACAAGTAGTTGTTCCGGGTCTGGCTGTTTGTGTATGTGAGTTTAAATGTTTGTAAACGCACCCACGATACAGGAGAAATTCCTAGTGTGGGGCAACGTTTTTTTTAAAAGAAAAGAAAAGAAAAAAGTAAAAAGACATTTCGGTTTATAATTTCTTTATTTCTCAAAGATTACAAATCACTCACGAGCACGAAGGGAAATAAGATATAAAACATAACTCAAGTAATTTAAAATACAGATGCGCATAGACGGTATTCTTAAAAAAGAAACAAAATTACATTTCTGTACTGGTAGGTAATTTCAATTAACTTTGTTATTGGGCGACGGTTTTTGAGCAGATAAAAGGGATGGTTTACATGGAGTGGGTACGATAATAATGTTGGAATCGGACAGATTTACTTTTTTGTGATGTCTTTGAAAATTTGTCGTTTTAATAACTTTTTGAGTAAAGATATTGACTTAGTGTCTTTTATTTGCTTAGATAAAGAGTTGTAGATTTGTGCTATTGACACAAAATACACTTTTTACCATAATTAGTTCGCGATTCACCAGCTTGAATAGTTAATAATTGGTCCCCGATTATTGCCGATTGGGGCCGAAAGGTTCTGGAGTGGCGACCGCGTACCGAAAGACGTAGCGTTGGAAGGCCTCCCACAAGGTGGACCGACGACTTCGTGAAGACCGTAGGAACCCGTTGGATGCGAGAATCACAGAACTGGTCGACGTGGAGGTGAGTGGGGGAGGCCAATGCCCAACAGTGGACGTCTTTCGGCTGAAATGATGATGATGATGATGATTAGTTAGTAATTTATGTAGTCGCTCTATGTAAAATACTGGTATTCCGCTGTATCCGGTTAAACTGGTAGCCGGCCCCAACATAGTTGGGAAAAGGTTAAGTAGATGATGATGATGAGCTAGTAATTTATGTTCTATGAACTGATTGTCTCTGTACGGACGCCAGCAGGTCAAGCTACCCGAAACTGTCAAATTTTCCCAATCAACCTTGAACCTTAATGTTTTAGCGTTAAAGGTGAAAATCTATTAAAGAGATTTGACAGATTGTAGTAGCTTGATGTGCTGGCGTCTGTACACAAACCAAATTATCTCATTTTCGGTATTCTAGTCGCTAACAAAATTCCCAGCCTGAAGCAAACTGTTGGACCTTGTCCGTTGAAAAGGATCAATATCATCAATATTATTATTGTTGATTATACAATATAAGCAATTGAGCAAAATTCCTTAGGGTCCGAGTGCTCATCCTATTTTTCGGGACATCGGTTGGTTGACTCTTTACGTGACCGGCTGAGGGCTGGTCTATTTTTAGCCCAGAGAATCAACATTGCCATCCAATGTGGTAATGCTGCCAGCCTTTTGGGCACTTATCCCATTGACAGCAATACGGACGAATTTTTTGATGCCTAATGAGCTGCCTTTTTCTTTATTTTTATTTTTATTTTATATTTTTGTATACAGGGTGGGAGGGACTACGACGCACAACCGCTTACCATGGATTCAGTACATGATTCTGGACCCCCCTGCGTTGAAAGTTTTCGTCGGCTTTTTCTTAATTTTTACATTTTTTTCTGCAAATTTTTATTTTTTTTATTTGTGTAAAATCATTATTTCTGTCTAACCCAATGAGATTTTTAATTAAAAAATAGTAAATTCACTTGTTACACTTAAAACAGCAATGTAAATAAAACTCGAAAGGGCAGCGCGCGCGCGCGCCATCCGCGGAGCGTTTTGATCGCGTTGGTTGCAATACATTGGGCACTCAAAAATGAAAATTTTTTAACCGGCCGTTTTCGAGATGAATGAGTTTCGTAATTTTATTTATGGCATCAGGTGTAACCTTTTCACGACGTTTGCGCGTCGATGTCCCTGCCACCCTGTATAATATAAATTAGTAATTAATATATATATAATTATTATTCAAAAGCATAAGGCAGAAGAAAATTACAAATCTTTCGCTCAAAATATAAAGAATCGTTTTCCATATTTTTGTGTCGACAATAAAAACAATTACTTCGCCCGGGGCGACGAAGTTCTTGACAAAATGACTGAAGTGTGGTTGCAAATTATTTCTCGTTATTAATGTTTCTAAATGAGGTCCATTTTGTAGATGAATCAAAGTCGCCTCCGGGTAATTGCCATCATTGTTAATGTAGATATCGCCAGCGCGTCAGACTAATAAATAGCTGGCTTTTGAATATTAGTTCCAGTTAAGTAATTGGAGGTTTGTTGGTTGAGAGACCCTCCGTGCCTCGGAAAGCACGTTAAGCCGTTAGTCCCGACTGTCATTCGTAGATCTTTGGCAGTTGTTACGGGTCGTCAGTATCCCGAAAGTTTGATGACCAGTAAGTTAACCAGGGGTATCGTATTATCCAGTACAGTCACTGGATAATACGATACTCCTCCTGCCTATCTGACATACACAACCCAGTGGTTGTGGAGGTCAGATAGGCAGTCGCTTTATGTAAAATACTGGTATTCAGCTACATCCGGTAAACTGGAAGTCGACCCCAACAAAGTTGGGAAAAGGCTTGGCAGATGATGGTGAAGTAAATAGAGGTTTGTTAAAGTATAATAAAATACCCTACAACTAATTGTTTATCTTTTTACCCGACTGCGACTGAAGGAGGATAGATACATTTTTTTTGTTGTTAGTGGCATTTTCATTTTCTGATCTTATGGTCCGAAATAATTTTAACGCCTGATGCGAAATGTAATCTCAGAAAAATAATATTATTTCAGAATTTTCAAGAGTTAGTTTTGGTTGCAGGTTTATATTTATACTATGATGAAAAAGCTTAATTCGGCGATTTCGCAATATCCATCAGCTTTAAAAGCCGCTTTTGAAGCTGATGGATATTGCTTTTGAAGCGAATGTTGCTTTATTGTATGTCTAACAAGCAGAAATTCCATTTGCAAAATATTACATTCAACGAACTTTCATTCTGAATAATTTGTATACTATTAAATACATTTACCTGGTACGACTATTTTTGTATAGCGTCATATTTGCGAACCAATTTTGGTTATTTTGAATCATTGAAATCTACGAAATGCTTTATTTCATATCGCAATTTTCCATTGAATTATTTTTTGTCGGACGAGAATATTCAACCATAAATATTGATGACGGAGCGCCACCATCTGATTTTATTGATATCCATCTTCACTTTGAACCGAGACTACAAAGATAACGGAAAACCTTCATTGTATGAAATCAAAACTTTCGCGGAAACATTATCATAAAAAGGGCAATGGTAACTTACAACCATTTTGTAATAAAACTTCGCTCATGGCATCCTTTATTGGCAAGTTTACCCAGTACGTGTTCTCGCATTCTTTAAGAGTCACTAACCCGTGAAAAGTTAACGTCTGAAACAGGTACCAAACCAACCCTATCTGAATTGGACGTGACTTGTCGTCCACTGAACGGAATATAAATTTTAGGTCATAAAGAAATCTGATCAGGTATTGAGTTGGAATAGCAAGGCGGCGATTAAGGCTAGGTTTTCTGAAAATCGATTGTCTTTTTGTCTGATTTTGGTCCTTCGTAATAATATAAACCACCGATGTTGCAGCAATAAAGCGAAATAGGTCAGTATATATGTATATCAACATACATCTAAAACTCGGTGTTCAATATTGAAGATAAAACAAAAAGAAACGGTCAATTTGATTGAGAGATACCCGAGGGATCAATTTTCAATTATTTCTGTAACACACAAGCGGCCATATTGCTGGATATCAGGCGGGGAATATGTAGTCCTGAAAAATGACTCCACATTCCGGTCCCTCCCAAAAAGGCAGAATGCCTTTATTACATCAATATCCTGGGTCCACGGCGTGGCTATTCGTTTTAGGATAACGAGAGATTGGGCAGGAGAGATGAACAATTTTAATTATCTAGATTTCATAATCTACCCTTTGTTTCAGAATCAAATAACTCAACATTATTAGGAATTCTGAATTCACCTCAAAAATACTTGAATAGATAAAATATTTTTGGTCCTCTAAGTCAGAGGTTCCCAGACTTTTTTTCTCATAGACCACTTTCAAAATTTTGCTGGTTCCGGTGGACCCCCTGCAGCTACATTTCTACCATATTCCCAAAACTCGACAAAAAATGTGAAGACTAGATCTAACTATGGAAGCTGCGTTGCGGCTGCGTTCCAACCACGAATTAATAGTTTTCGAAAAAAAAAGTGAGAATTGATGGATGAGTGGATGTCAAAAAAGTAAAGTTGGCCAATCAAAAAAGTGATTCCATTACTTTTCTTTTCGAAATTCCGGAAACAAATGAGTAACGTTTATCCTTGGCATTCGTATTTATATTGGTGAAGAATCAAACAAGTTCATGCAAGATTGCAAGCACACACACCACAAGTCGTATTTATTACTATAAGTCAAGTTTATTACGAGTCTCGACACGTTGTACTGAATATGGAATATGCAAGTTTTTATAAGTAACATTCGCTGAGCTTCTTAAAATATTATCTGCCTACATTGATATGTAGATGAAGTCAAGTCAACATTTTAGTTCGCCACTATCGAAAGCAGATAAATTTTCGTGGCTTACGAATTGTGAACCCTCATTTTTTGTCACGCCAACGTAGACCCCTGTCGCGTGGACCCCTGGGGGGCTACCTGGACAACAAGGCTCCAGAAGGACCACAATAATTTTGCTCTCAGGTGCCACTTCTCCGTGAAATGAATCGACAGCCATTTCCTCTATAATCATCATAAATTTGGTTATCACGGTCTTCATTCTCATTGACTCCGTGCTAGAATCCTCAGTCCAGTGCACAAAGGCTCAGAGCAAAACAGAATCAGTTAATAGATCTGGGGCGGCGACGCCTCAATTTGTTACTGCCACTACAGCGGTCGAGCTTCAACACCAGAATTCAGAGTTTTATTGGTTGGCTTATTCGTTCCGTCGCTGTGTAAGATAAATAATATTTTTTTTAGAATGGACAGTTTAGTTTCCTGTAGTTTTATTTTGTTGCAACATCGTTAACGGGTTTTTAATTGACAATTTGTTACTGACCTCGTTTGTTTTATAGGGTTTTGTAGTGTGTCTCAATTTATTTCAGTGTGATTCCCGATAGAGAATAGGTAGAATCGAAAACTTTTATTTCTGACAAGAGTCTAAAGGATTAATAATAATTTTACTTAAGTTCTATTGTAACACAGTTCTATTGTTGTTTGTTCTGTTGTTGTTTAGTTGTTATGTTGTTTAGTCACAAATATACGATTAAAATTCAGCGTGGTGCTGCTCCGCAACGTCGGGGAACCTCACCGACCGGCAGACGCACTGGGAATACTTTTGGTGCTGCAGGGATGCATATCTATTCCTAACAATGGCGGAATGTCCGCAAACATCTCTGATGCACTACAACGCCACGACAGCCGCAGAATAAAGAAGATAAGAAATTACTGAAGGAATATCCCGCAGCTTTCTTTCAATATAATAGCAAAAAACTGCATCCACAACATACGCCTTGGTGGTAAAGTCAATTTCCTTATCCCACACACAGGACGGGAAGTCAAAGTTTTGCATGCTCATGGCAATGAGGCATAATTATCAAACGCCTCCTTAAGGAGTAAGCAACTAACTTCGAAGTAACCGCGCGAATCAAATTATAGGCGTGTTTACAACTACAACTACCTTAACTACGTACTTAATTACACACAATTTAAACTTTGACGGCGCAGATCAGGCAGCCAAGTTGGTTACGTTCCTAGCTGAACCTAAAGGAAACGTTTTAGCATAATTTAATAAAACAAAATTAAATTCTGAGAAGCATTAGTGTTGACACACTACCCTTCCTAAACACACATTACATTTCATTCTGACTCGTCTGAGCGGTACCTTATAATCTGGAACAAAGTGACTTGCACATCTATACTTATAATAAATCTGTAAAAGTGAAAATTCTGTACATTGAAAATATCAAAAAAATAAAGGGGGTGTTACTAGACCGACACCGAACCCAAAAATGTGATTAAAAAATTTTTTGTCTGTCTGTCTGTTTGTTCAGGCATCACGCAAAAACTACCGGTTCGATTACGATGAAACTTGGTATAATTATTCTTTAATATCCTGGGCACCACACTGGGTACTTTTTATCCCGGAAAAGTATAGATATACAATAAAAAACAAACTTAATTTTGCGGTTCGATCCCTAGATCCGATTACTGTACCAACCGCAAATAATAAGTTTGTCGTAGATTATGTCACCCGTAGTGGAGTTCACTAAGGGGCGCTGCACACGGCTAAGATACTATAATATTTTATCTTAAGAAACGATATCACAAAATCCGGATTTTCCGGAGTTTAGATTAGTTATCATCAGAAATAGGTTTATTTAGGTAGGTAGGTATTTTATTTTCTGTTATTGAGTTTATTTATTTTTTTAATTAGGTAGTTACTTAGGTTTACTTTTATAAGGCGTAGACGTAAATAATAAATAATGATTAAGATCTCATAATTCATTCAGAAATGAATGAATTATGAGATCTTAATCAAAAACAACTACCTTTTGAAGAGTGAAGTGGGGTCTTAAAAAATAACAGATTTGACTAAATGCGTATGAAAATGAAAATATACACGCTAAGTACTTATACAAAAAACATTTATTTTTATTTTGGTTAGTCTGTTTGTTGCGGCTAATCTTCGAAACGGCTGGACCGGTTCTGATGGGACTTTCACTGGCAGATAGCTGATGTTATGGAGTAACAGAGATTTAATTATTTAACCTTTTTGCATACAAAAAAGGTACAAAGGCTGACTTAATGCCTTAATAGGCTGTATAGGCTACTTTTTGTTTTGGTAGCATGTTCCTGTGAGATAACTTCCGACATCCACATGGGCGAAGCCGCAGGCAAAAGCTAATACAATAATGACATACTAGTAATAATAACATACTAGCAACCCACCGATGCTTTACACTGTTTTTTTTTTTTTCTGGTGGGAAATCATGTAATGACCTCTCCCGCTCTGGGTGGAGCGGAAGGGAGTGTCAGACTCTTACTGACTAAAATCCACCCATGTTCCTTCCTTCGTCCTTTAAGTTCCGGGGTAGCGGTAACCCTTTCGGACAATCCCGATGATGGCTTGGTTCGTCTTTACACTGTTGACTTCGAGATTTATGCGCTAAATATATGTATGTACATGTAGGTATTATACAATGACATAAACATTCCGTAGTAGATATTATAAATGATAGTGAAAACTGCGTCAATATCCGTTGCGTTATTTCGAAGAAGAACGCGATCACACAGACAGACGAACGAAAGGCGACTTTGCTTTATACTATGTACAGATAGATTTTTTGAAATTAGCCTTATGTCGTTCCAGTGTGAGGATAAATAAATAAATAAATGTCAACAAAGAATACAGTCAAAAACGTCTATAGAAAAGCAGATTGGTTTGGTTCATAGCCAAAGTTTATCGCAATCACCCTTTCTTATTGCTCAAAGTCACATGAAGCGAACAAATTGCTCCATAAAGGAAAGGTATTTTCTAACCTCTTTAATAAAGACCGACCTCAATAACTATTTTACTGAAATTAGTCTTATTAGACTTACCATTTGTAACATCAGGCAAAAAGGAATGGTCGGTAACGACCAGAGGTTGGCCGACGGTACGTCGTCGTTCCTTTGTTGCGGAAACAGCAAATTGTATAAAAACAACACAAAAACGGCCCAAAATTGTTTCAGCGCTTATTTCCGCGTTTCTGAGAATTAAGTACCTACATTTGTTTCAATGTATCGCACCATTTTGCTAGGAAAATATTTATTTAAATGAAGGAACACTTCATGACGGATTCGTTTATCATTGAATTTACAGGTGAATGAGTCGAAATTGATTGTTAAAATAACACTTAGTTTATATATTTTCTAGTATGGAATGCCTGTTTGTCGGGCACTCTGGCCTAAACGATCTCAATGGCGCTTAATATATATTAAATAATAATATTTTGTTGTTTGTAGACTGTAAAGGTTGTCTGCAAAAGTCGACGCAGGCTGGCAGTAAAATAACTCCAGTTATATTCGAATATTCAAGCGAATTTAGAATAAGCATTCAAATTATTTCGAATAGGTTTTTTGTTTCGAAAAAAACAGTGATATAAAAGGCACGTTGACGTAAACACGTTCGCATGGAATAAACGTAATAATTATAACGTTATATCATTTAATAGTCCTGTAGCGGTATCTACAACGCCACATGCGAACAACGCGTCATACTGACGTCACGCAAATCCTGCATCTCGCAAGCAGAGTTTACCGCGCAATTAGCATTAGCATTAATTATTGGGAAATTGCCCGCCAGACACAACACCCGTCTGGTCGGAGGATCCTCCCTTTTCTATGGAGGTTGAGTGGACTTTACACCCTGTTCCTCATACCCTCCAAAGTCCCTATAATACTGACTTATTTTACTTATATTTATATACTTAGTTATATAGTAGTTGAAGAGAGGAAAATTATCACTGTGATATTGTGATCAGGTAACTTGCTACTTACATTTATATTGATCTTTCTTCCGAGATCTTTTAATAGAAATTTCCATTCGGAACAAAGTTAAATTCAGTTTATGCCAATCAAGTCGAGATTCCGGGACTACATTAATCATCTTAACGACACCATAAATCATGTGGACGTTATATTTTTTGATGGTCGGTGTTATTTCACTATACTTTAGATATTCTAGACCTCTTTTTTTCTACTACAGTTGATCAGGGGCTTGTGGCTAAATACTAACAGCAGCACGGGTCGATCAATGAGGTTAAGCTACCCTTGCCGCGGTTGGTCCGTGGATGAGTAACCATCTTTACATACCAAGACCGATCCGTGCCTCGGAAAGCTCGTTAAGCTGTTGATCCCGGCTGTCATTCGTGGATCTTTGACAGTCGTTACGGGTGATCAAAAGTCCTAAATTCTGACAACCAGTCTTACCAAGGGATCGTATTACCCAGTAACTGGGTTGTGGAGGTCAGATAGGCAATCGGTCCACGTAAAATACTTATATTCAACTGAACCGGTTAAACTGGAAGCCGAACCCGACATAGTTGGGAAAAAGGCTAGACAGATGATGGGTTGCTCCTGTTAGCTAGCCTCCTCTTTAGTAAGATAAAGACAAACACACGTACGTAAACGTGTGCATCGCACTATGACACCCTCTTGATTGCATACAAAAACTTTAAAATAGGCACACACTTATACGGTAAGCGTGTTTCTAATGCATAGTTTAGCATAATGGTAGAGACAAACTGGTCCCATGTGCGCAATGTATGCAACAACTTATTATGCCATCTGAAGGCCAATTCCCGTAATTAAAAACATTTAAAATCTAGTCGCAATCTCATCTCAGCGACAATGAATGTCAAAAAATGTAGGAAAATTAGAGGTATTTTTATTTAATGCAAACGTTCTTAAAAATACGAGAATTGCCCCTCTGGACTCTTGATTGTGTACAACTATGCACATAGACACACCTTATCGTATGTAAGTGTGTTTCTAATGCATCGTTTTTTGCAAATTGGTAGGGACAAACTGGTCCTCCAATGTAGGTATGCAACGCATTATAAAATCTGGACTCTTGACTTTGTACAACCACGAGTATGCACATAGAAACCCACCTTATCATACGGAAGTGTGTTTCTAATGCATAGTTTTTTATTTCGTCTGTTTCGTTACGTCATCGTTCAAACTAGAATAAATATAAAATAGGGGAACTGGAAGAATATCAGTTTGATCGGCTTAAGTAAGTATATTTTGGAGCAACATCTAGGATATGTATTAGCTTAGTTAGAGTGCTACAGCACTTACTTTGACATATTACGTGGGTATAGGTATCGGGAAGGCATCATAAATATGTGTAGAAAGAAGAAGAAGAAAGAAGAAAGAAATTTTTATTGACAGTAATAATGATACATGGTTATTTGCAGTACATGAAGGGCTAATACATTCTAGAAACAGAACACAACAAGAACATATAGTACATACAAATACTTGGGCGAGGCACTGATCTCCTAGCTAGATCACCAAGTGATCTGTGTTAAGGAGAAACAGATTCCACTCCCTAGTAGAGTAACAATAACATTGCATGTTTTTGAACCTATAATATGGACCCATTGGGACCAGCCACGTGGTTACAAAAACAAGTGAAAGAAAAGAAAGAAAGTAAATATTAAATGAGAAAAAAAAAAAAAAAACAAGACATTAGTATTCTAAAATGTGTAGTTAATATAGTGTGTTGTATTGTTGAGATGTGGTGTGCTGTGCTGTGCTGTGGTGTGTTGTGTTGGGTTGTGTTGCGATGTGCTGTGCTGTGGTGTAGTGTGGTGTGTTGTGTTGTGTTGTGTTGTGGTGTGGTATGTTGTGCTGTGGTGTGGTGTGGTGTCGTGTATTGTATTGTAATGGGATGTGATGTAATGTGGTGTATTGTGATGAGGTGAGGAAAGGTGGTGTGCATGCCAGTAAGTATGAGTGTAAGTACATTAATTAAAAAGTCGAAAGATATGTTTCAGTCTCCTCGTAGGTTTTACCGAGGAGGAATGAACGAAGGACAGTTTTGCTTTTGGTGTAAGGTAAATCATAAATAGGTAAAGTTGCACTAATTTTGTTGTATAAATGTGGGCCGAGATAGAAAAAAAATCTTTTGGTGAATGTGAACTTAGGAGGCGGAACAGAGCAAATGATATCTTTACGACGCTTTGTGATTTTAGTAAAAGGTGTTTGTGAGTGTTGGCGAAGAATGGTCTGCAGAATGAAATGTTGTCTTACATTAAGGACGTTACAGTTATGGTATAGATCTCTGGTTGGATACAGAAAGGGCCGAAACGTTGCGATTTTTAGTATAGCTCTGTGGGCCACTTCCAAAGGTTTGAGAGCAGTTTTGGGGGCGCCACCCCAGCAGCTAATACAATATGTAATGATTGACTGACATAATGCATAGTATACACTGCGTATAACAGATTGTTTAGCAACGTGACGAAGAGTTTTGAATATATACATGAGCTTTCTGACTCTGCTTGTGAGTAAACTAATGTGTGTTTTGTAGTTAAGTTGCCGATCTATGGTTACGCCTAGGTATTTAATAGTGTCAACTACGACAATACTGGGACATTGACATGAAGTACCTGAATATGAGTTGTGACAGGAGTGGGCTTTTAGGCAGATCGGAATATTTGGTTGTGAGGTCGATGAGATAGAAAAAGTTATCAGTTTCGTTTTGGCTGTGTTAAGTGTGAGTGTGTGGGAACGAAGCCAATCAAAGGCGGAATTAAAACCATCTTGTGCAATATTCTGAAGCTCGGACCAAGAATTAGCGTAAAAAGTAAGGGCAGTATCATCTGCAAAAGACACAATTTTCGAATTATGAATATTAAGGCTGCAAAGGTCATTTATGAAGATGAGAAAAAGTGTAGGACCAAGGATACTACCTTGTGGTACTCCGTAACAAATGGGAAGGTCGTTGCTGGTGTGTTCACCGATTTTTACCATTTGCCGTCTATTTGAGAGATAACTGGCGAAGAGATTAAGCTGCAGCCCTCTGATGCCTGCTCTCTCCAGTTTTAATAGGAGAGTAGAAGTAGGAATGGTGTCAAAGGCCTTGGCGAGGTCAAGAAATACTGTTAGAACCTTTTTACGATCGTTAATTTTCGCTACAATAAAATCAGTAACTTCATGTACAGCATCACAAGTAGATTTATTTTTTCTGAAGCCGAATTGCTGGGAAGAAATTATTTTATTTTTCTCAAGAAAGCTAACTAATCTTTTGTTAATTAGGCGTTCAAGTACCTTTGACAGAGCAGGAAGTATAGCTATGGGACGATAGTTGTTAAATGAGTTCCCTTCTCCACCTTTGAAGATAGGGTGTATAATAGCCTTTTTTAAGGCAGGTGGAAAGTTACCAGTATGAAAGCAGAGGTTAAAGATGTAGGTCAAGACAGGCGCCAGAGTGCTGCGGTATCTTTTCAATATGGTAGGAGAGATGCCATCGCAACCAGTGGCAGCGTTGGATCTGAGCGAACTAATAACAGTTTCTATCTCATCGTTGTCCGTGTGTTCCAATACAAATGATAGTGTAGGAGTAGAAGTGTGTGTGTAATTCGTGTTGAATGTATTGTGCTGGTTGAGAATATTTTCTGCAAGACTTTTACCTACGTTAACGAAAAACTTGTTAAGATTGTTACAAGTCTGTAGTGGAGTATCCGAGTGCGAAAGTAGTTGTGTAGATGAATGTTGTTGTTTTTGTGTATTTGTAATTTTCTTTATTGTTTCCCATAAGACTTTTGAGTTATTTCCAGCTTTATCAAGCTCTTGTGTATCGAACTGTCTTTTAACTTTTTTTAAAATTTTGTTACAGAAGTTCCTATATCGCTTGTAGGTGGTTTCGAGTATAGCATTTTCTGGTGATAGTTTTGATTTCTTGTGTAACGCATCTCTGTGTCGCATACAACGGATCAAGCCTGGAGTGATCCATGGCTTGATTATCCTCTTTTTACATGGTAATGTCTTAATTACGGTGTTCTCGGATATAGCTTTTGCCATGAGATTAACCAGAGAATCTGTAGCCACATCAGCATCGGACATAGAGTAAATGGGTGTAAAGTCTAGTTCCTCCATAGTTTTATCCAATGTGTCGAAATTAGTTTTGGTGATATGTTTAATCATATTGTTTGGAGTTTTTTTATTTGGAATGCAAAGCAGGGATGAACAATGGTCAGTAACAGTAGTATCGAAGATTAGTGAGATAGCTGTTATGGTGGTTGATCTTAATAATAAATGATCGAGACAATTATTTCCTCTGGTAGGAAAAGAATGTGTAGGAAGAAATCCGTAAAAAGCAACAGTGTTGAGGTAGTCATGTGATCGTGTGTCGAGTGAGAGAGGTTTAATGTCTATGTTAATATCACCAGTTATAGCTACAGTATTAAATTTGGAAAAGGTGGGAAGAATATTGTTAAGAGCGGTAAGAAAATCATTAGTGTTATTGTTTGACGGCGACCGGTAAACACATAGTATGGCAAAGGTCGTTCCTACTTCCACTGCGAGACCAGTGGCAGAACCGTCAAAACAAAGTTCTTTGCAGCTGACAAGGAGTGTGGATTTTATATAAACCACAACACCATCACTTTGGTTTTGGTTTTTGGTCGTGTTGAACATAACATAGTTTTGTATAACAGGAAGGTTGTGGTTACTTGAACATAACAACCAGCATTCTGTCAGGACTAAAATATCACAATCAATTGAGATACGTTGCAGCAGGGTTTGTAGATTATTAAAGTTGCAATTGATAGATCTAATATTTTGTGTTAGGATTTTAAGATAATTATTTGGTTGCTTAATAAAGCTTTTTGCCTGTTCGGGGGTGCAAATGTGTGAATCGGATATAGCTATCTTGTCTATGTTATTGGTTAGATCAATTATGTCACTGAATTTTTTTGTAAGGTATAATTGTATAAGAAATTTTTTGAGGGTGGAAGTTTAACTTATGGCAAGCATCTCTGTGTGTTACGCGGTGTGTACTGTGTACGTGAGTTATAATTATGTTTGTGTGAGGGTATCTGTGTAGAACGAGTGCGTGTGAATTAATCGCTTTATAGTTTAAATTTATGGTAAGGTTGACAGATATGTATTGAGTTTTTACGATATAGTAGGTGTATTGTGAGTGTATTTTGTACAATGTGTGACAAAGTGCATTATTATATCTTAAACTATTAAAATAAACAAAAACATGCATTATAGAAATCACAAGGTAATGATAACTTAAAGCAAAAAATAGTCATATAGTGTTTCTCAGCTTGTCTATGTCCGAGACATGGGTTACGCGAATATGAGGCGAGCCTTCGTTTTGTTTAAGATATATAAATCCATTTGCCGTCCAACAAAAATGAAAGCCATGGCTTTTCTTGAATTGCCGTGCTAAGAAGTATAGCTTCTGAGTTTTCTGTGTAAGCGTTTCCGCTATGTACAGAGGTTTAGTCTGGTATTTAGTGTTCAAATGAGTGGTATTTAACTTATCTTCTTTGGCTTTGGATTTGTTAAAGTTCTTGACAGCCCTGATAACTTTGTCTTTCAAGGGTACGGTAGTGAGGTCCACGATGACTGGGTTGGAGTCATCCTTAGACTTAAGCCGGTAGATGTCTCTTATGTTGGATTCGTCGATATTGACGTTTAGAGTTTTTCCTAATTGCAAGAGTTCGGCGCATAGGGTTTCTTTTGTTTCTCGGTTTTGTTTTGGTATGTTTCGAATTTCGATGCTAGTTCCCCGGGATTTTCGTTCAAGCGTTTCCAGTTTCTCTTCAAGCTCTTTGATTGCTAGTTTGTCCGCCTGCCTTTCTTTTTCAAGAGCACTGATCTTTGTCAGAAATTCGTCATATTTATTTGACATAACGTCAATGCTAGATTTCAGCTCTTGAAATCGCTTTTCCTGTTCTTTCGTAAAGACTGAAAACATTTCCTTGATAAGTGCCTTAATATCGGTATTTTCTTCCTCTAGCTTCCTTTTTTTCCGTTCCGTAACATTAAGCGTTTGTGAGTGGAGGTCAGGCTCTGACTCACTATGTTTCAAGGGGGAGTCACTTAATGCCTTAGAAAATTTTAAATCGGTGTTCTGCACAATCTCAGGCACAACAACTGACATTGAGGGTGAGGCAGGGGGCGTTCGTCTTAGTGGCATCATGGTAGCAATGCAATGTTATGTGTGCGGCGTGCAGTACAAGAAATAATTAGGTATAGTAAAGTTATGGATTTTGGTTTCCTCACAGTCGCGGAGGTCAAGATAATTTTGCTACTATTGACGAAGGCGAACTTAGTCTTTCCCGTCCACTGTAGTAAGACCTCTCTGCGATAAGTAATGAGTTGCTGTTTCTTAACAAAATAAATATGACTCACCCGCAAGCGCTCGCGCAGCGAAGGAACTTGTTTCGCACAACCACATATGTATACGTAGGTATCTGAGGACGTTTGGACATACACGGTACTCTAGTAGTGACAGCGATGACTAGCCGATCGGGCGCCGACCGTTGTCCTTGAGGTCCCGATGTTTGCCGAAGGCCGGTCGTTGACACGAAGCGCTTCACAGGTGATTCAAATTACTTGCAAAAACGATTTAACGTCGAATTTGGATTGCTTCTGTTCTTCTTATTTCTCTTGGTGGAATCAGGAATACTTTTGTAAATTATGTAGCCTGAGCTAATGGCTATTTGCTGGTGAAGATATATTAACAGAAGGTGAATTATTTCTAATGATAAACAATTTTAAAAAGGAGCACACGGATTTACTTGTGTACGCTCGCGCGGTGGCGGGTAGGAGATGAAAATGATAAGTAGAAGTAAATGATAAATAACAAAATCAAAACACCCAGTTCCTAGGCCCTCGAAAAGTTAAAAGTTGTCCTGTGATACGAGCTTTTATGTTTAATTCCAGCGCAAAATGCTGGGGAATTTGTTGGACCTAGCAATATGTTTCGCGACGACACGCGACATATCCAATTTTCCGGCACTACTGTTGGCCGTACAACGGTCCGGCTGCCTTTGTTGGAGGAATACTGCATTTGTGTAGCTTCGACACGGAAATTACGTTAGGTAATATACATAACTAACTGTATCTACCCCTAGAGCAAATGGATCTATGTAACGTGGTGGTAACGTATTCGAAGACTAGCCTTTGCAAAACTCGATAACATAACGGACGAAAAATTATTCGTACCAATAAGGGTCTACCTTTTATAGCAGAACTTTTTACGTCATAATATTGTTTTGCATAACAACGGATAGCATAAACTTCATTTCGCATACACTCAGTTGTCATACATTCAAAACTCATAATTTTGTTAGTCAGAATCATCTTTAGGCATAATGTTTATATCCATAATAATTAAAAAGCAGAACCATCATATCGCAGAAAATTCACAGTCAGAATCGTCTTTTGGCATACATTTTATTTTTTATTTTTATTCTGCATGTATTTACTCAATAAAACAGTTGATTGTGAAAGCATGCATGCAGCATGCATGTAGCATGCAAGCAGGCATGCAACATGCAGCATGCATGCAGCATGCAAGCAGGCATGCAACATGCAGCAGGCATGCAGCATGCAAGCAGGCATGCAACATGCAGCAAGCATTGTTTCTGTCACGGCTCCGGCGCTGCGGGGTTTGGGCGGCGCCACGCGAGCTTATCGTCACAGATGGTTTTAACGCTCACCACCGCAGCTTCGGCTTGCTGGCCGGCTTCGCCGGCCAGCCTCAGCCGCGGTGGCGGGCCTTCAAACCACCTGCTCCTCAGCTCGCGGGCCACCCTACCCCTCCGCGCCTACGCGGGTTTAAATTACACTCTAGGGGTAGGGCAGACAAGACTGCGTAAAGTCGGTTTCGCAGCGATTCGTTTCTGTCACAAAATTTTGCAGCACAACGTATTGACTTTTTATGACACAAATTTAATTTAATATTGAAAATGCTACCAATACATGCTATATTTAGAACATTCTATGTCACTTTTGCAGACCATTCGATTTTAAATACATTGCACGTAGGTTATCTAACCATTCGACAGCATAAATTTACTTTATTTAAATTATCAGTTTTATTCCATATATTATAAGTTTTTGATGTTTTGAACACTAATTTTTACAAGAAGATACATCTATTTTAATTTTTGATGTTCAAATATGCACCCATACCAAATAATCGTATCTCTAAATAAATGTTATGCTAAACAAAATTATGCATAATATTAATTATGGCAATGGTAATTATGCGAAACAAAATTCTGCCAAGATAAAAGTATGCCATTGTAAATTCGGACACGTAAATATTCTGCCAAACAAAAGTTATGCTAAATAATTTTTATGCCTTAAAAATATTCGATTAAATAAGATTATGCCATGTGAGTTATGCCAAATAAAAATCGGAGTATCAAGATTCTGCCAAATAGAAGGAACCCTACCAATAAGGTAATAGAATCTTCAAAAACTGCTACTGTGCCATTTTGCTTGAAGATTGCGATGCTCTTTTTGGTTACTAACGGGAGAAAGGTTAATGAGTACCTAATAAAAATTAATTATAAATACATCGATCATTAATAAAGAACTTTATCACTAATAAAGAAGTTTATTAATTTTAAAATTAACTCTTTTTCCAAATATTTTTAGAAAAAGAAAATGTATCATTACGCCAAGAACAAAAATTAGAAACATGGCTGCGGTAGATATACATAAAAAAATATTTGGACTATTTAGTATGTTAGTATGGAATGAACGCCAACGACCACGTTTAACACATTCGCCTAGTTTTAGAAACTTCAAGTAGAAAATTAATTATCTTGTAAGTGGCCCAGAACATTGCAACCCTCCATTGTTGATTAATCGATGGTAAGCCTAAAGTAATAATTTTATTCTAGCAACATTATTCACGAATACCCTTAACTTACAGACACAATTGAATCTTTCGTAATTAAAGGCGTATTTAGTTCAGATTATGGCGGCATGATCTCCTTCGCATTATGTAAACAAAGACGAGAGTTTTAGTTCAAAGTTGCTGGATCTGGATCTGGAGCATAATTGGATTAAAAGCCGTATGCCAGATCCTCCGGTTCCTATCTGTGAAAATTACGAACTTACATACAAACTTTGATCCCAAATTTTACCCGTTTTAGGGATGAATCTAAAAAATCCTCTCTTCATACTTTACTCACTTTCGTTACCTATATATTTATATAAGCTACCTTCGTTATATCAGAAACTATTGTGCCATATTTCATGCTTATGTCAGCTTATTCTTATGCTTTCATGCCAGCGGATAGGCTGTATGTTTTCTGTCACAGAGTCAATGTATTTAAGATTTTTACTACATACATTTATGGTGAAAACATGGATTTACGGTGGAAACTACGATAGTTCAATTTAAAAAAAAAAAGCTGTTAGTGATGGACTACCCAGCGGCCTGGGTACAGCTCCCATGTCCTTTGTTTATAGACGTCAATGAATCCAGGGGGTCTACTACGAAGCGCAAAGTGCGAATGATCGGATCGGACCGACACGTGGCCGAACCGAATATTATTGAAAAATCCGAAAAAGTTCGGATTGGCTCAGTTGGGTCGGGACCATAGTCAATATTCGAAAGAGTGTAGGACCTACACTCCTGGGTCGGTCCATCGGGACCGACCGAACCAAATAGTAAATTCGTAGCAGGAAACGGCCGAACATTCGGCCGATACCACTTCGGAGTAGACCCCCAGGACCAATAGTAGTCTACAATAGCTACAGCGTCTATCAATTAGACATTCATTTGTTTATCTCACGCAGCTGCAAAAACATACCCCGCTATTTCACTGTACTCTCTAAACCAAACGAATGAACGCTAGTGCTTAAATTTATTAGCCTGAATACCAGTAAAACAATGACAGTGAACAAATTGTTAGCGTCCTATTTCACCAGTTGACTGTTCAGACGTCAAATCTTCTGTAACAATGTTATTAACAACGCCCGTCCACGCTATAAATTAAACCAGCAACAATCCAGCCGCCGAACTAATCCGAAGCCACAAGCGAGAAAATATTTATGTCCCTTTCCGTCACCTCATTGTTAGAAAAAGACAGATTTAATACCACTGTTTCTGTTCCCCTTTTCCGACTGCTCAAATATTCACCATCCGGTTCACTTTGAATGAAACTCCTTAATCGCACCGTAAATAGACGAAACAAAGAACGAGCTTCTGAAAATACAGAAAACTTTTCCGCTTCATCAGTGCATTTGCATTTTTTTCACAATCTTCCTAAGTATAAATAATTATCTTTAACTCCTCTAATGTTAGGGAAAGGCATCTATTGAAAGTAAAATACGGTCTTCGTGGAAATATTGCCTACTAAAAAGCGACGTGAATCTGAAAAGCGTTTTCGCTTTTAGATACCAACTTCGTAATTTACGACTTGATCTAAATTGAAGTGAGGTTCTGTACCTAAACTACACTCGCCATGTAGGGTAAACGGGTAATAAATTGTAAGTTTTGTAGCACCTACTTACATGAAATTGGGAGTCTCTTAAGTGAATATGATTCACCCAAATACGTTTTTTACCGCGAAAACTCTTCAGCAAAGCTCTAGGGTTGGATTGGTCCAGGTACAGTAAAGATTAAAACATTTTCAATACATGATAGATGCTACTAGCTTAGTACTCATAGGATCCAATCCATGTTACTAATATCGCTCGCCATTCCTGAAATCTAACAATAGGGTTGGAACATACGTGCGGATCCGTTCTGCCTCGTCATACATCTGATTCAGCAGTTCTGCGACTCTCAAATAGTTCGCGCTACAGACTTGGATGTACAAAGTTAGATTGAACGATTGAACTAGTCTAAGCCTTATTGCTTCCCTGCTATATAAAAATGAGCGATAGAATAGGACTGTTCACTAAAATAATACAGCAATTCCGTTAATCAATAATACTTAATATAAGATTCTTCCCTTGGGCATCAATCGAGGGTTCGTTCTCATAACTAGCGTCTTCTATACCGGGGGTTTGATTTACTTTCATCCAACCACGCGTTTTTGTTTTTCTTCCTGTCGCTTCTTCTTTGTGTTTCAATAAATATCAATATTCTATTGGGACTTGAGGTTGTTTTTCATGTGTGTTCATAAGCTAAATATCGTATATATTGATATTTACTCTATCGTCGCGGATTATCGTATGATATATTAATGTATTTGTTTACCTACCTCGAGACGGTAACCCGGCTTGATGTGGTTATCATCCGGTATCATACGGATCGTTTGATGATTTATCCAGCTTTGATTTACCATTCTGTAAGTGATATACTCAAATAACTTTTAGTATTCAATATTTATTTTTGGTCTTTTGTCTTTACAAAGTTTAGACAAGTTATTTCCTTTTCATTTGTATTTTGTCGATAACAGTGGTAAAAATAGCATTTGTATAATCAAATGCTATTTTAGGCTTTATAAACAACAAAAGATGTAAAGAATGATGAAAAATGTTATGAAAAAATATTATTATAATATAAAAAATATATTATTTTTTATTTAGCAAAACTAATATTTCTTTTTTTAATTTAAAAAAAATCTCCGGACCTAAACAAACCGTAAACAAACCGTAGTCCCAAAAATCAACAAAACGCAAGACCAATAAAACTAATTCTGATTGTCGGCGCCCGGAATAATCTATTATCCGAAAATCCAAAGTAATCCTTACTTAAAGAAAAATACTGAGCTTCAGTTCGAAATCATTAGCAAGTATAATTTAGAGTTAACTTTCAGTTTTGTGACCTCATGGTTACCGAGTGAGTACTTTGTCACTTTGTAAATTAAAGTGGTTTTTCACTGCAACTCGTTTCTTGCACACAAATTGATGGGTTAAGTATAACGGTCATGTAAAGTTTCACGGCAGACTTAGTTGTATGCAGTTGGAAAGCGTCAAAGTTAGCTCCTTAGCTAACCTTCGGAATTGAATAGACCTTTGGAACGTGGAGGTACCTATTTAAGTGCGCATGATCGTGTGTGAGGTTGAATACAGCTGTATTACAAACAAAATATCCCTTTTATGAACACTATGATTTTGATAGTTACAATCTGTGTATAGCTAAGTAAATGAACGGATTTAATATGAGTATACTTACAAAAACACTGTTATTTGTCCGTTAGGACCAAGTTATAATTATTCAAAGAAATAGAAGTGCCAAACCTTTACCAAACTCCAAGCATAGCCGTCCATACTTTGACACAGTACCGTTCGTGGATCAAACTATGCCATAAAGAAGTTTAAATCTCTAAAAGAGTGAAACTCATGTTGATATCCCCGTCAACCTCTAAAGTAATATTAAAAGAAATTACAAAAGATATAAAAGTTTATCTTGCCCCAGAGAAAGGTAAAAGGGAATGTAAATGTGCGGAAAGTTAAACCAATGTCAATCAAAGCCCGACCGGTGAAGGCCCGTTTGGGACCTTAAATCAATATAAAGTTTTATAACAGGTAGCTGGTACTGTTCCTGCTTTTGGGACGAAATAAATAAAAATAAATAAAATAAATAAATAAATCCCTGGACATTTCACACAGCACCATTTGTCCCAAGCTAAGCAACCTAATGCTTGTGTTATGGTAACAAGATGGCTGATAAACTACTTATATACAATTTTTTTTTTTTTTTTGTAAATACATACATATTATAGATAGAAAAACACCCAGACTCGGAACAAATACATGTAGGTCATACAAATATTTGTTCCGTGCGGGAATCGAACCCGCGACACGCAGCGCAGCAGTCAATCGCTTAACCACTGCGCCAACCGTGCGCAATGTGTGTGAGTCAATATAACTATGATGTTGTTAATATCTTAAAGGAAGTAAGGAAGGGGGTTGTTAGCTCATGTATGTATGGAATCCCGTACCATGCTGCATCAAAGTCAAATTTTGTTTTTTATATACTACACTTATCTGGTTAACTCCTACAAAAGTATTTTTTTGTAAACAAAACCCGGGATTCGGAGATCTAAAAAAAAAAAAAACTAAATAACCTAAACACTAGGTACCTTATTTTGTTTAACATGTTAAACGCGAACGACTATTATGCTCTAAAAAATGATAATCGTAAAAAAAAAAATTCTATTCTATTTTATTCTACATAGTAATGTAGAATCGGCAAAGTACAATTTTTTTACATGTGTTTAGAAAGACATGATCATGATCACTTTCAAAATTCAAAGTTATATTATTCATATCGTTTGAAACGGAACGTCATGTAAAGGGAATAAAACAATATCCACACTTTTTACTTTAAATTCAATTCCCTGTTCAAAAATCAAATCCCCGACGCGTAATGTCGTAAAAAATTATGAAAATAATTACTATAATATTTTGATCTTGATGCATGAGAGTTGTTGGTGCGACTTTTGGTCATTGTCCGTTACTAACTTATTAGTACTTGTTAACAGTGGTGGCCCAGTGGTAACGGACGCGAATTATGACTTGTAGGTCATAGATTCGAACCCAGACAGGCGCTTTAGTTTGTGTAAATTATTGCATCACCACTGCCCTCAAAACGATGAAGAAAGACATCGTGAGGAAACCGGAATGTCCTAGAACTAAAAATTCGAAGACGTGACATATGTAGATGTCACGTCTTCGAATTTTTAGTTCTAGGAACCCGCACTGGGCCCGCGTGGTGGATTATTGTCCCCACTCGTTCTCACCGAGAGGAGCCTGTGTCGCAGCAGTGGGAATAGTATAGGCTGTGGTGGATTAACGGCCCACTACCTCTCACAGTGGGGAGGCTTGTGTTGCATTAGGAACATAGAAGGCTCAATAATAATAATAATGAAATATATATGTATATCCCGCGAAAATGTGGAGGTCGAGGCTTTTTAAACGCTAAGACCCTCCACAATCGCGAGATATGCAGTCTCAGGGAATATTTCCTAGAAACCGACGCGACGTGGGGATGCATCGAAATGTAGTCGTGGTGGACAAGGGCCTCACCCCGCTCTCCTTGGCTAAAGAGAACTGGCGCAAGCCAGTAGTGCTTGACACCAATGATCGCATGGAAGTATGGCAAAGTAAGGAGCTTCACGGACGCTTTTACCGGGCCCTACATGGACCCGATGTAGATCTACTAGCATCCGTAGCCTGGCTGCGTTTCGGTGAGCTCTTTGGAGAAACCGAAGGTTTTGTCTGTGCAATTATGGACGAAGTTATGATGACGAATAATTACCGGAGATTTATTGTGAAAGACGGCACGGTTGACATCTGACGGGCATGCCACCGGCCGGGAGAATCAATCAGACATATTATCTCCGGGTGTTCTCGTCTAGCTAACGGAGAGTACTTGCATAGACACAACCTTGTAGCCAGGATAATCCATCAGCAACTTGCTCTGAAATACAGCCTTGTCGAATCTGAGGTGCCGTACTACAGGTATGTGCCCGACCCAGTTCTCGAAAATGGAAATATCACATTGTAATGGGATCGATCCATCATCACTGACAGGACTATTGTTGCCAATAAGCCTGATATAGTGGTGGTGGATCGATCAGAGCGGCGCGCAATGATTGTTGACATAACCGTCCCGCATGATGAGAACCTCGTGAAAGCCGAGAAAGAGAAACAAATCAAGTATCTTGACTTGGCTCGCGAGGTTGTCGACATGTGGGATGTGGACTCAGCGATCATTGTGCCGATAGTCGTGACAGCCAATGGATTAATAGCCAAGAGCCTCGACCAACACCTGAGGAGGCTCTCGTTGGGCAGCTGGATCAAGGGCTTGATTCAGAAAGCGGTACTTCTGGACACGGCTCGCATTGTCAGGAGATTCCTCTCTCTGGAGCCCTGACCGCCGGTAGCTTGGACCCTGTTCCCGATACCGGTGGGCTACTATTTTTTATATTTTTAAATGTTTTTATATCTTTTATATTCTAATATTTAAAAATATAATTTATATGTTTACATTTAAATAAAGGATATAATAATAATATAGTGGTGGTGGATCGATCAGAGCGGCGCGCAATGATTGTTGACATAACCGTCCCGCATGATGAGAACCTCGTGAAAGCCGAGAAAGATAAACAAATCAAGTATCTTGACTTGGCTCGCGAGGTTGTCGACATGTTGGATGTGGACTCAGCAATCATTGTGCCGATAGTCGTGTCAGCCAATGGGTTAATAGCCAAGAGCCTCGACCAACACCTGAGGAGGCTCTCGTTGAGCAGCTGGATCAAGGGCTTGATTCAGAAAGCGGTACTTCTGGACACTGCTCGCATTGTCAGGAGGTTCCTCTCTCTGGAGCCCTGACCGCCGGTAGCTTGGACCCTGTTCCCGATACCGGTGGGCTACTATTTTTTATATTTTTAAATGTTTTAAATATTTAAAAATATAATTTGTAAGTATGTAAATGAAATAAAGGATATAATAATAATAATATTAATTTGTTTAAAACACCGTATAAACAGGTGTTACAATACAATATGTGATCATACATGTTTTTCTTATAATTAAAGCATGCAAAGTTGCGCTGTCAAGGTTAGTGTTTTAAAAACTCCCTAATACTATAAAAATGATTTTCATTTAACTAGTTATACAATTCAAGTTTAAATAGCCTACAATTCAAAACTTTTAATGTCTTTGGTAAATTATTAAATATACGTACACACAATTTTTAATTACATTTTGCATACCTAGGCAGCTCGTCTAGTACAAGTGTGTATTGGTCACGCCGAATAGGCTGATTATGCTGATATAAGGCAACTAGCTTCATCTTTCTGACTGACTGACCCCTTGACAATTTGAATGTGCCTGTAATTTGTTTATTTGAAATAAATACTTTGATTTTGAGTTGATTTTACTTTAGCAGTGTAGTAACACTGCTAAAGGCGGCCGGCGGCGGGAATCAAAATGGCGGAAATCAAAGTAATTATTAAAGATACTTACGAAGCCAGAGCAAGTAACTTCCATAATGTCACATTATGGACACAGAAGGGAGTACCCTATTGTGTCCATAATGTGAGTTAATAGTCGTTACTTGCTCTGGCTTCGTAAGTATCTCTAATTAGTGACAACGGTAATCAGATTTAGCAGGCCGGTACGTCGCCCAATGGTATCTAGTTCCGCGAAAACCACGGAAGCATGCAAAGTGCATAATTAATGCGGATATCAACGAAGTTTAGGTACACACGGCTACACATCAAGCTATACATTTCCAGTTTTAGCTGACCTCGAATTGTATACATTTTTCGTACAATCAGAAGTCAGCTTAAACTGGTTATGTATAGCTTGATGTGTAGCCGTGCGTACGCACGGTGCCTGTCATTCAGCATTAGCATTCAACCACGCGAGCGTTTTGTTGGGGTGGATGGATTGAATAAGTGCAATATGTGTCTATGTCATATGCACGTGTATATGTCACATGTCGATTTAATTATTAAGTGGGGCCTAAGCCGTTACTAATACAGATCAATTTTGAATTGTTTTGATAAATGTGTCGTATTCTCAGTTAAAATAATGAAATAGTGCTGGGTAATTCCAAAATGCATAACATGTCAAAGCGGAGCCTACAACCAGAAATCGGAGAACATGGTTACATTTGCCAAATCCATGGGATCCACGTGATTTATTACTCCCCGAACCCTTCGTCGGGGAGAGAGATGAGTCCCAGCAGTGGGAACTTTAACAGATTTATGAGAGCGATGTTTTTACATGTTTATTTACAAACATAAAAAAGTTTTTTGCAATGACCAGAAACAAAAGCGAATGGTCCAAAAACGTAAGGCATCTGCAAACACTGACTAACCAAGCAAGAAAAACCAACGACAAAACCACAATCAGAACGATTTTGACGGAAATTGCTAATCCATTGCTTCATAATTATGTTTACAAAATTTCGTCTGGTCGACAACGTAAATGAAGCAATGGATGTTGAATGTAACGCATTGCCATTGGAACCTCCCTGGTCTCTAGATCTTTGACATTTGCTATGCCTAAAATCGTCAGACTCCAGCCAGAATCGCATTACCTACAACAATATCTATGTAGGTACTCGAATTTACATCATAATTATATTAGTGTTCAATCACGTTAATTTCTAACAGACGTAGACAGACTAGTAAAGCCGCGTTCCCACTAGGGTCGCGCAGCTCCGTGAGGCCGAGCCTCGTGAGTTTTTATACTGGGGACGCGTTGCAAACAATAGCAAAAGCCTCACAAGGCCGGGCCTCGCGAGGCTGAGGCCGCGCGGCCCGTAGTGGGGACGCGCCTTCACAGTTTCGTTATGTCAAGCCACATGTTGCGGTGTTAGACTTTCAGTTGTAACGAAGTTCCTGAACACATGTCATGTTATACTCTGCAGCCTGGCAAATGAGAGCTAGACCGAAAAAAGCGTAGGTAACATTTTAACCGTCAAGATACTTTTGTTACAAGTTTTGTTATAAGCGTGCAAAAGTGAAAGGAAATATGTTTCAACCGGTCCCACGACACCTCTATTTTTTTGTATTAGTACTTGGTCCATTTGGTTTGTATTAGTACTTGATTATTACATTTTCTTAGCCTTATGGACCATTATTTCAATTTCAACTACTGAACGTTAATTCTTTAGAAGTTTTCGCAATGACAAGGGTGTCAAAATCATTGTGATCTTTATTCTCGTTACTATAAGGTTGCTGCTGTCAGAGGTAAAATAGCTGTTAACGGACTGTAATAGATTGACCCCGTGCAAAGCAAGAATGGATCACTAGTTTCATATAGTATATATACCTATAGTATATAGCCCTTTATTTAAAAACGATGCCGCTTAAACGTCAAAAATGTATGGTTAAACAGTTGCGTATCATTTCCTACATTTAAGCTTTAAGCAACGTTTATAAATATGTAAACCCCTTTACGTTTTGTGCAAGACTCAACGCAAATTGTTCTATTTTTATTTTGAACTGTGTTTAGTTTATAATCCTGTACGAGTCGCAATAAATACTTTTTCTTTCTTTCTTTCTTTCAAATTGAGCCACGATTTATTTTGCAACTGCTGGGCAGAGGCCTCCCCCAAATCCTTCCAGGAATTCTTTTTCCGCGCCAGTTCGAACCTGGCCTCGTGGTACGCGTCAAGGCTCATCTCGCCATCTCTTTCTGGGCCAAGATTCATGAAAGTCGTTTTTTTTACTGATGCGTATTTGGCTATAATGGCTTACTATTATACTAAAATAATTTTAGTACTGTTTTCAATCGTACAAATGCATCATGTCATGCAAACTGTATTGGTGATTGTTATTATTTGATCATTTTGATCACAATGATGAATACAAATTGGAAATAATATACTATTCATATTTATGTGACATGGGCGATTCTTCTAATATTTGTTGTACAGACGCCAGCACATCAAGCTACTACAATCTGTCAAATTTCTTTGATAGATTTTCAACTTTATCGCTGAAACATTAAGGTTCAAGGTTGATTCGAAAAATTTGACAGTTTCGGGTAGCTTGACCTGCTGGCGTCTGTACCTGCAATTAGAGTATGTTGCGGTAAGTTCGGCGCTAGGACCGCATCTACGTATCAATGTTCTGGTTGATTTGGCTGTATTTTGATATGCTGTAACTGGAGCTCGGGTAGAATACAATGTTGTCAGCATTCAAATTCAAAAATCATTTATTTCAATCCATTTAAAATCATATGTTTTACAACTGATATAAAATTAAAATTTTAATCACAATAAATACATATACTTAAAAATAATTACTAAAATACATAATATAAATTAAATTAAAATTATAAAAATAAATTAAAATCATAAAAAAACAAGATTAATAATACGCCTGCCTTTGAGTCATTTGTTTGTTTGTCATTACATTAATCATATAACAATGGTTAATGTACTGACAATCAAACCTGTTCGCAAATACGCTCAGGATGGTGTTAGAGGTGCTCCGGAGCCTGCGCCCCAGAGATGAGCACCGCTTTCGCATCGTCGTGTAGAAACAGTCGACACGGGCGTCGGCGAACATCCCCGACGCGCTGCAGTGCCGGAGCAGCCCGAACAACACCCTGAACGCATTATTATACTGAATACGGAGAGCGTTGTACTGCTTTTGAGTATATGACCTCCAAAGGCTAGCTGTGTACAGGGACGTACAAAACGCTCTGAAAAGAGTTATTTTGACGGCCCCCGAGCAACGAGCAACTCTGCGGGCGATCATATTGGCTCACAGACAACGCTCTCCGCTCCCTATCGATGTCCGCATCGTCCCTCAGGTCAGAGGTCACGATATGCCCGAGATATTTAAACTGTTGAACTCTTTTTAACTGGACACCGTTCAATCTAATCTAATAGGATTACGTTCTTATCCCAATATATATTTTACTGGTAAGAAAATAATAAGTTATAATACAGAAAGTAAGTACCCACATAATATCTCTGTTACTCGTCAGAACACGTACCTAGATTTAAGAAAAACGTAATCATATTTTCTTAAAAAATCTTTATTAAAAATTCCAAAAGAAAATATATAAAATGACATTTTTAAATCAACCTGTGTAATCTCATCCGTTAATTCTTAAGCCGCTTTGAATAAGACCGCCTTTGAATAAAAACGAAAAAATTAAGAACAATATTAAAAATTTTCTTTTATTTTTATACGAGCTGCTGACTCAATTTGATACGCGACGATGTTGTTAATCCGACGATGTCTCGAGAATTTTTACGAGTCTTTACTGAACTTGGGAGTGTAATTCGTATTTGGTCTTATTATACTGTGTGCTTCGCAATATCATTGTTGCTATACAATGATACAGGGGACCGATGGAAATTTTCACTACTTAGTGATGCTGGAAGGATCTTGACCGATTTACATTTTGTCCAAACAAAATCAAGGAAAAACTTGATCTTCCCTGTGATCGATAAAAAGTTTTTGAATGTCATTAAATATGTTCAAAGAGACGAGTATACAAAAAACAATTGATAAATTGATTAATTTTGTATTAAAAATGTTAAAATTCATGGTCTTCCTTTTATTTGTGACACTACGTTATTTAGCAAAAAATAATCCTTATGATGAAGCCTTTCGATCGGTATGATAAAGCTACAGGGTGATTATTTTTCTCATGTAACGGGTTCGATTCCCGGCTCAACCATGTAATTATTTAAATATCTGTGAATGCTGAAATTGTTTTTTAAATTCAAATAATGTCTTCTTTCAGTAAAATGTTCCATCTACAATATTCAAGGTACTTTCCCTTCATGTGGCATATCCCTGGGACGCCCTGTACCTATATGGAGTTAAAACTTGCCAACAAAGTGGCCAGTCCGTCAAGAAACCTACATTCAATCAGGATACATTAAATAAGGGAAACTTACAAGGTCCCCCTCGCTATAATCCGAGGCCAACAGCGAGGTACGGACACAAGAAGACCCAGTCCTCGATACAAGCCTGGAAACATCACGGGCACTATTATCAGTCCACGGCCAAGAAAGCCAAAGCCTCATAGGAGAAACCTCCTGCTCGCACATATAGGTAAGTCATGCTGGAAGGCTCACACATTTTTTACCGTGCTGGAACAAAATTTGCAAAGACGAATCCATAATTAATTATATCAAAGGATACTCAATTACCTTTGTAAAGGAACCTCATCAGAAATCAGTGCCACTTCCCCCTTCAGTAAAATCAGCTGTGGAAAATACTGATACGCATACTGCTGTCACCAATTTATTTAAATTGGGAGCTATATCCCCTTGAAAGCCTTGTAAAGACCAATTTATCTCTTCTATATTTTTGATTGATGAAACATAATGGTACAAAGAGATTCATACCAAACTTAAAGTCATTGAATAAATATGTAAAAACATCCCATTTTAACATGGAGGATTTAGGACAGCAATAGCTTTACTTTCTCCAGGTTACATGGCAAAAAATTGATTTGAAAGAATAATATTTATTAGTAAATATAAATCCACAGGACAGAAAATACCTACGTTTTCAATATAATAAATTGTACGAATTTAATGCAGGCCATAAGGGCCTGTGCTCTGCACCTAATATTTTCACAAATATTATGAAGAGTGTAGTGACACATCTAAGAGGAAAAGCGTACAAATCAGTTCAATACCTAGATGAGCTACCTATGTATAGGATCTAGTTATCAATCATGTTTGCAGAATGTTCAAGAAACAATAGCTTTTTAAAGTGCCTGGAATTTGTTATAAATTTTGATAAATGTGTAATAGTACCATCACAGTCTTGCAAATTTCTAGGTTTTGTGATTGATACAAAACATATGACATTACAATTGCCAATAGACAAAGTATCAAATATTAAAAAATACTTAGTTCGCTAAATGTATTAGCCTAGAATTTTCCCAACTATATTGGGGTCGGCTTCCAGTCTAACCACATGCAGCTGAATACCAGTATTTTACATGAAGCGACTGCCTATCTGACCTCTACAACTTACTTACTGGGTAATACGATACCCCTTGGTAAGACTGGTTGTAAGACTTTCGGGCTACTAACGACCCGTAACGACTGTGAAAGACCCACGAATGACAGCCGGGACCAACGGCTTAACGTGCTTTCCGAGGCCCGTAAACCCATCCACGGACCAACCGCGGCAAGCGTAGCTTAACCTGAGCGATCGACCCGTGCGGCTGTTATTACTAAGCCACACGCCCCTAAACTGTGTATCTATCTTTCTAATTAAAACTGGCCATAATACTTTGAAGAATTGCTCCAATTCCGTAATTAGGTATATTAAATCCAAGATAGTAAAAGTTTATATAAGAATTCTTTACTGAAGCAGTGACGCGTAAGAATTCAAGTGGACTTTCAATTTCTTAAAAAATACAAGATATTCTAGTCTACTTTGATAAAAGGTAAAGTATAAAATATTTTTATGAAAGTGAACGAATCGAGATAAAGCTTCTAATTGTAAGGGATATTCCATTAACTTATGCTTTTTGGGTAAGATAAAAGGAAGGAGTGATAGTCTATATATATTTCTTCCTTGTTATCCTACTAATCTAAACTATAATAATAAAAACGTGAAAGTTTGTATGGATGGATGGATGAACGTTTGTTACTCTTTCACGCAAAAACTACTGAATGGATTTGGATGTAATTTGGCACACAGATGGTTTATAACCAGGATTAACATATAGAATACTTCTTATCCCGATATTCCCGCGGGATCGAAACTTATGCGGGTGAAACCGCGGGGCGCAGCTAGTAATATTATAAATGTGAAAGTTTGTATGTTTAGATGTTTGCTACCCAATCACGCAAAAACGGCTAAACAAGTTTAGATGAAAAGACATCATTCAATGTGTGCCCAAAAATTAAAGTTTCGGCCAGAAAACAAAAGTACCATGATGGACAAGCGGACCGTCGGTTATCGGGGGTCATTGTAGACTTCCGATGTAATAGTAAAAAATGCTCAAGATGTGTATTTAATATAATGACTTTAATTTTTGGTTACAAAATACTTGAATGATTTCCTTTGGCACACAGATAGTTTATAACCTGGATTGAAACATATACAATCCCGGTAAAATATCACCGGGTAAATATTTTTGTCCCGGTAGTACGTTCCCGTGGGATCATTAAGCACTGAACAAATTCGTTACGCTTTCCCATCAAGGAGTCCTTTGCGATAGATTTTTGAATATTTCTCTTAAGTACACATTCGTGAATCCCGCGGGATCGCTACAAACACGAATGTATTGACTCCAAGTCTCAAAGGGGAAGTTTTTAAAAATAAACAATAAGCAGATGGCAAACTAACCGTAGTTTCTCAATAAAAATCCCACGCTCGATTCTCCGATCCCGCTCGCAAAGAAGATATTTGCGGAGAAAAGTTTTAAAAATTGTTGTGCTCCAGATTTCAAGCTCTTTGTCCCAGTCACGAGCGAGTCCTCGGGGAACGTTCTCGAAACATGCTTACGGTCAATGTATGTTCAAACGGGCCTTTTTAAAATATATTGTCAGAGGCCTGGAGCAGCTACTGTTTAAAAAAAAATGGCCCGTTATCGTATCTATTTTGTTTTAGGCACGTGTAACCTGGGAGCTTGTTCCAGGTAAATTATTTTCGGTTATTAAGCAAAACAACGCCATGTGATACTGGCGAAGAACGGTTCATAATTTTTTCTTTGCAGGGTGTTGTTAAGGCCAGCCAAGGATAATAACATGTAATGGGCTGAAACTCATACTACAGCCGGTTTATAAAGATTATAAATAGTAAAAAAATCTGCGACTGCTGCTGATACAACAAATTACAACAATTTACCTAGCCTTTTCCTAGTTATTTTGGGGTCGGCTGCTAGTCTAACCGGTACACGGAGTAACTGCTTATCTCCACAACCCAGTTACACGGTGACACGATACCCCTTTGTAAGTCGTGTAGTCAGACTTTTGGGCTTCTGACTACCCGTAACGATAGTCAAAAATCTACGAATGACAGCCAAGACCAACAGCTGAACGTGCTGCAGATATCAGTCCTTTATTCAGAACAGCGTAATCTTTGTCGAAAGCTCTCAACGCGCCAATTATTTATTTTTTTTTTTTATTTATTTTATTTATTTATTTATTTCAGGCGACGAAGGCCCATAGATAAATACCTTAACCTAAACATACATAATCTTATTTAAAATATATATATATATACATATTTAGTTTTATTGTAGCTTCCTACACTAGCTTGTTCTTGTGCTGGTCTGTGGTACTTGTCCGCGGAAGCGACGGAACACCACGTCCTGCGGCCAGAAGTCTTCTTCCATGACGATGGGCAGATAACAATTCGGTACGCGCACCACGAACGCCTTGAAGTTGACGTTGCGGTGCGACTCCAGTAACTGCACCCTCGGCGTGTACCTCGTCTTCTGGCGCACGTACTCCACGATGTCCTCCGCCTTAGTGGTGTAGTGTAGGCGGGAAATGTACACCGGTGTGTTCGGCTTTGCGGCACGCAAACTGACTTCGGGCTCCGCAGGAGCTTTGCCGCAGCGGTTCTTGTTCGTTCGCGAACGGTGCTTCTTCCTTTGCACCGTCACGAAACCCTCATCACCAGCCCTATTCAGCGGCTTTTCTGGCATGGGCTTCATAATTGGAGCACCTGGGGTACTCACGGTGACGCTAGCCGATTCCTGTTGTAGGGGCTTCGCCAGGGCTGCAGACACTGGCAGCGGTACGGAGCGAGGGGCTCGGGCGGCACTGCGTGGCCGTGGAGGAGCCGCGATGACGGGCGCGGCGCTGCGGGGCACGCGGGCGGGGCGCTCTGCAACCTCAGCAAACGACGGGTGCGCTGGCGGCGAAACTGCTGACGCGGAATTTGACGACGATACATCGAGGCCAGCTCCGCGACACACGTTTACGTTAGATGCATCGACTGATGACCTCATTACCGCCACACTGTTGCGCAACTCGCTAAATTCTTTGCGCAAATCAGCGACGGTGTTTTGGGATGCATCTAACTTCACCAGAACATCCGCGAGGCGAGTCTTCAGAAAGACAATGTCCTTCAGAAGGCTTGTTACATCGACGTGGTCGAAGGTGACGGGTGGCAGCTTGTGCAGCTCCTTCGCCACAAACGTCGGCACGTCGTCCGGGTCGGTCTCCTTGAACAGCGTGATAATGTCTTGCAGGCTTCTCTTAGTCCCGTCACGCCGGCGGGACACCATCTGGTCGCGCTTATTTAGCACACTGAACAACAATAGCTTGGCTGCAGCTATGTCATCCTCGCTGAAGTTCGTTGCGCATATTTGGACAGCGGATACCTCATCCATCACATCCAGCTTCTGCTGCAGGAACGCCAGCAGCTCATTCGCCACAAGTTCATTACTCATAGCGGAAAAATCACGAGCGACAGCTTGCGCCGCGCTATTCAATACACAGAAAATGCAAACACGTGCGCATCGGAACGCGGCACTAACAAGACTCTATCAAACTTCTCAACAGACCACCCATTATGGTCAGCGAGTAACATCGCGCGAGTTAATATTTTGGCGTGTAGCGGTCGAGCAGCAATTACTCGAATTAATGCCAGTTCCATTTAATTGCCGTCACTTTTCCGGCAACGTTACATAACTTCTGTACCCCGATAAATTGACCAGATGTGTGTTTTTGCACCGCGACGCTTAAACGGATAATGTTCCTCATTTTTTTGGTCTATACTAAAATTATTAAGAGGTAAAAGTTTGGATGTAGGGGGTAATCTCTGGAACTACCAGTCGGATTTGAAAAATTATTATTGCATTTGATAGCCCAATTCATGAGGAAGGCTCATAGGCTATTAAATGTTACGCTATGCTCCTTTGGAGCCAAGCAAACAAAAAAAAGTCAGGAAGAAAGCTAAGGGAAAACGATACGAGTATGCGACGGGGTGGGACGGGGAACAAGAAATTTCACGCGGACGAAGTCGGGGCAGAAAAGCTAGTTTATTATAAACATGATGTTTGAGACTGCCTCGTTGGTCTAATAGTCGCAAGCGCTACTGCTGAGCATGAGGTCCTGGTTTAGATTCAAGTGTTTTCTATGAGGAATTTCTCAACAGCAGTTCGAAATCTGGATTTGTGCCTGGTTGATGACAATAGGCTCGCCGCGTATTACATGGGACTTAAACATAACTGGCGAAATGTGGCGGTATGTCTATGATAATATGCTTGGGAAATTATCGAGGGTTGATTATCCTGAATGACTACTACAGTGAACTGTCAAACGGTTTGCAAACTATGTTCGATGTTATTATCTTCTGGACATAGTTCCTCAGTCGCTTCTGTACTGTGTTTTACGAACCATTTTCTCTCACAACAAGGTGGTCTCCGCATCGGAGGCCTGCGAGGTGAATCTCAACATTACACCACGACAACGTAAATATCATTGTAGCAGATTTTTTGTTTTATTTTTGTTCCTCGTGTCGTAAACAACACATGAAACATTTGAGATTGCGATCATTACGCAACGTTTCGCCATTTATTCTACCTCGGTAATATAAAAAATAATCACTGGCAAGCGAGTAAATGGTACTTAAGGGGCGCGAACTGAGCAGTTCCGACCTTCACAATCAAATTAACAACAGTAATTACTATGTAATTCAAGCTGTGGAGAATTAACAAAATTATTTCATTGTCGTCTTCTGGGACATGCCTTGACTGCTGTACCTAAGCTCATCACTACATCCAATTACTGAAGTCCTTTGACTGAAGGCTAAACATTTGAGTAAACACGGATTAAAGCAGTGAGTTCATAGTAATGTCTTGGGATACATAAATAACAAGAGACTTTGAAAATATGACAAAACAAATACATTTTTATAATCTCGTGGAGGCAGATGTAAGCTTCAATAAAAATGAAACATCTGGTGTAGTAAGATAAAGCGTTTGTTCTCCTAATAAAAGACAAATGAGTTGAATTAAGTTATGATTAACTTAATGACTATAATTACCCAATAGGTAAAGTATACAGGGTCAAATTGAGCTAGCTAGTGAAACTCCGCTGAAGTGATGGGTATCAGTATCTAAACATAATCAAACAAAAAATAATTTAAAATTTAATTTAATTATTTTTTTTGGGGTCTTCAATCTCAGGTAGTGTAGTCACTTAAAGTATCAGTATAACAATCTCAGGTAGTGTAGTCACTTAAAGTATCAGTATAACAACCTCAGGTAGTGTAGACAATGAAAGTATCAGTATAACAATCTCAGGTAGTGTAGACACTTAATGTATCAGTATAACAATCTCAGGTAGTGTAGTCACTTAAAGTATCAGTATAACAATCTCAGGTAGTGTAGTCACTTAAAGTATCAGTATAACAATCTCAGGTAGTGTAGTCACTTAAAGTATCAGTATAACAATCTCAGGTAGTGTAGTCACTTAAAGTATCAGTATAACAACCTCAGGTAGTGTAGTCACTTAAAGTATCAGTATAACAACCTCAGGTAGTGTAGACAATGAAAGTATCAGTATAACAATCTCAGGTAGTGTAGACACTTAATGTATCAGTATAACAATCTCAGGTAGTGTAGTCACTTAAAGTATCAGTATAACAATCTCAGGTAGTGTAGTCACTTAAAGTATCAGTATAACAATCTCAGGTAGTGTAGTCACTTAAAGTATCAGTATAACAATCTCAGGTAGTGTAGTCACTTAAAGTATCAGTATAACAATCTCAGGTAGTGTAGTCACTTAAAGTATCAGTATAACAACCTCAGGTAGTGTAGACAATGAAAGTATCAGTATAACAATCTCAGGTAGTGTAGTCACTTAAAGTATCAGTATAACAACCTCAGGTAGTGTAGACAATGAAAGTATCAGTATAACAATCTCAGGTAGTGTAGACACTTAATGTATCAGTATAACAATCTCAGGTAGTGTAGTCACTTAAAGTATCAGTATAACAATCTCAGGTAGTGTAGTCACTTAAAGTATCAGTATAACAATCTCAGGTAGTGTAGTCACTTAAAGTATCAGTATAACAATCTCAGGTAGTGTAGTCACTTAAAGTATCAGTATAACAATCTCAGGTAGTGTAGACACTTAAAGTATCAGTATAACAATCTCAGGTAGTGTAGACAATGAAAGTATCAGTATAACAATCTCAGGTAGTGTAGACACTTAATGTATCAGTTTAACAATCTCTGGTAGTGTGGTCACTTAAAGTATCAGTATAACAATCTCAGGTAGTGTGGTCACTTAAAGTATCAGTATAACAACCTCAGGTAGTGTAGACAATGAAAGTATCAGTATAACAATCTCAGGTAGTGTAGACACTTAAAGTATCAGTATAACAATCTCAGGTAGTGTAGTCACTTAAAGTATCAGTTTAACAATCTCAGGTAGTGTAGTCACTTAAAGTATCAGTATAACAATCTCAGGTAGTGTAGTCACTTAAAGTATCAGTATAACAATCTCAGGTAGTGTGGTCACTTAAAGTATCAGTATAACAATCTCAGGTAGTGTAGTCACTTAAAGTATCAGTATAACAATCTCAGGTAGTGTAGTCACTTAAAGTATCAGTATAACAACCTCAGGTAGTGTAGACAATGAAAGTATCAGTATAACAATCTCAGGTAGTGTAGACACTTAATGTATCAGTATAACAATCTCAGGTAGGGTAGTCACTTAAAGTATCAGTATAACAATCTCAGGTAGTGTAGTCACTTAAAGTATCAGTTTAACAATCTCTGGTAGTGTGGTCACTTAAAGTATCAGTTTAACAATCTCTGGTAGTGTGGTCACTTAAAGTATCGGTATAACAATCTCAGGTAGTGTAGTCACTTAAAGTATCAGTTTAACAATCTCTGGTAGTGTGGTCACTTAAAGTATCAGTATAACAATCTCTGGTAGTGTAGTCACTTAAAGTATCAGTATAACAATCTCAGGTAGTGTAGTCACTTAAAGTATCAGTATAACAATCTCAGGTAGTGTAGTCACTTAAAGTATCAGTTTAACAATCTCTGGTAGTGTGGTCACTTAAAGTATCAGTATAACAATCTCAGGTAGTGTAGTCACTTAAAGTATCAGTATAACAATCTCAGGTAGTGTAGTCACTTAAAGTATCAGTATAACAATCTCAGGTAGTGTAGTCACTTAAAGTATCAGTATAACAATCTCAGGTAGTGTAGTCACTTAAAGTATCAGTTTAACAATCTCTGGTAGTGTGGTCACTTAAAGTATCAGTATAACAATCTCAGGTAGTGTGGTCACTTAAAGTATCAGTATAACAATCTCAGGTAGTGTAGTCACTTAAAGTATCAGTATAACAATCTCAGGTAGTGTAGTCACTTAAAGTATCAGTATAACAACCTCAGGTAGTGTACACAATGAAAGTATCAGTATAACAATCTCAGGTAGTGTAGACACTTAATGTATCAGTATAACAATCTCAGGTAGTGTAGTCACTTAAAGTATCAGTATAACAATCTCAGGTAGTGTAGTCACTTAAAGTAGCAGTTTAACAATCTCTGGTAGTGTGGTCACTTAAAGTATCAGTATAACAATCTCAGGTAGTGTAGTCACTTAAAGTATCAGTTTAACAATCTCTGGTAGTGTGGTCACTTAAAGTATCAGTATAACAATCTCTGGTAGTGTGGTCACTTAAAGTATCAGTATAACAATCTCAGGTAGTGTAGTCACTTAAAGTATCAGTATAACAATCTCAGGTAGTGTAGTCACTTAAAGTATCAGTATAACAATCTCAGGTAGTGTAGTCACTTAAAGTATCAGTATAACAATCTCAGGTAGTGTAGTCACTTAAAGTATCAGTTTAACAATCTCAGGTAGTGTAGACACTTAAAGTATCAGTATAACAATCTCAGGTAGTGTGGTCACTTAAAGTATCGGTATAACAATCTCAGGTAGGTTGGTCACTTCAAGTATCAGTATAACAAATCAGTTTTCTTAGTGTCAACTTCACAGACGTAATGGGTATCGATATCTTAACACGACAAAACAAAAATAAAACAGATTTTCTCAACTCGTACTTCAAGTAACTACACTACAAGTTATCCTTGACCGCAACAAATAAAATCACCTTTTTTTTTAAATTGTCGATTTCATAATTATGTGGATACCCATCACGTATGCGCAGTTTCGCTAGCTAATTTAATTCGACCCTGCAGTCTTAAGTGACATATCGATAGAACGGTGGAAACATTAAAGCTTAAAGTTTTCTTACTTTTCTTAACTATACGTAAGTTTGAAGTTTTATAACCTAAAAGGTATGAATGCGCTGCGTGTCGTAGTGTGGAGCCTGTGTGTGGAGCAACGTTTTTTTAAAATAAAAATAAAAAACCTACCAGATTCAAAGCAGAGCAAACGAATTCAGAACGCGATGCAAGAATGATTTTAAAAAGCACCGGATTTCAAAGGATTAATCAAAATCTATAGAGACATACATGAGTTCCGAAAATATGACACAAAATACGGTGAATTTTGCGCCAGTCGATATCGCGGTAAAAAGTGTCATATCAGTGTATAGTGGTTATTCTGATGTATAAGCTATATTATTGTAATGTTTCATCATAATCCGTTCAGTAGTTTTTGCGTGAAAAAGTAACAAACATGCATCCATCCATCCTCACAAACTTTCGCGTTTGTAATAGTAGGATAAACCAATTACAGACACTTTTGAATTGTCAATTATGAAGAAGAAGAAGAAGCAACCAACTCCACGGATACACTTTTAAATCAAAATATTGGTTGCCTACATCAAAAGCGCATGTTAAAAGCGTCCGCAATAAAAAGAAAAAACTAAAGAAAAAACTTGTAGGTAACCGTGTGCTTTTAAATGACCTGCTCCCTAATTGCGTAACACATTATCACCTCAATCTGAATCATTTTTAAGGATATTGCTAATCCATTGCTTCATATGTTCGAAAAAATTGTCTGCTCCACAACGTAAATAACGCAATGAATGTTGTAGAACTGTCAAAATGTAAGCCGTTCCTACTGATACTGTTTTACGTAATTATTCCGCTGTTTCTCAAACTATTAATGAATCAAATAAGTGCCGTTGGCCATACCAGTTCCGGGAGGAGTACGTTACGTATTGAGAAGTCACAAGCTTAAGAGTAGGTTTTGTGTTGGTTGATTCATTCTATTTCTTATTTTCTTGTTACAGCAGTACAATATATACGATAATAGTTCAGATTATAGACAGAAACATGACTGGAAGAGGAGATAACTATCTAACTATGACAGTGTGCCAAACAAACTGAACTATGAAATAACTCTATTAATAGGAAGCAAAGCATAATTATGGCTTGGTTCGTCTTATAAATAGAGCAGGGTAGGGTATTATATGACAAACCTCGAATTACTTAACTGTACTGTTACTAATATTCAAAAGCCAGCTATTTATTAGACCAACGAGCTTGGGTTTTCCCACCTCAACAAGGCGACTTTGATTCAACTACCAAATGGATATAATAATAACGTAATAATAATAACGTTTATTTAACCAAAAAATACAGATTGACAGATTAAAAGTTCACATTCAGAGTTCATGTTGCAAATCTGTACAAAAAGGTTGATCACTATGCCTCTTAAACTAGGATATTCACCTGTATCTTAAGAGGTAGTGGTTGGTCGAGGTAATACAAGGACATGAACAACAAAAACTTAGCAAGAGGACTGTGCCCGTCTACCGTTTGACTTACAATCCAAAAATATATATCATCTAGAAACGTTAATATATACATAATAGGAATATCCTTTTGTTTTATTTAAATAGGAATTAAGTATTTACATTATATAAGCTAAAATTTAAAATAATGATATGTACATGAAAAAAAAAATAAGCAAAATAATCATAGGGCATCAAAAAATTCGTCCGCATCGCTGTCAACAGGAACAGTGCCCAAAAGGCTGGCAGCATTGCCACGTTGTATGGCGATGCTAATTCTTTGGCCAAGAAACAGGCCAGCCATAATAATACATAATCAGCGTTTAATGTTCCCACTGCTGGGACACAGGCCTCCTCTCTTCGAGAGGGAAATGGCTGTAATCCACCATGCGATCCCAGTGCGGGTTGGTTACGGTTAGAAAAGTAAATAACGAGAAATAACTTGCACCGAAATACTTATTAAAAAATATAAACTTTTCCTCAGCGTTTCAGAAGAAACATGCAGGAACAATAACTCCTGAAAATATTTTTCAGAATAAAGGAAAATTTAATACACCGATATTATTACGATAATGGCAGCAAGCAACATCTGCTATTAACGGTCAATTAATAATTCCTTAATGGCTTCCGATTTTAGCGGCAACATTATATATTTTTGATACCGATACCGAGTGACGCGTAATGGTATCGATGGCTACCCACATCCGGATTCTGGATAAACTGTTTATCCTGGTTTAAAGGTTTCGTTCGGGTCGCCTTAGATGTAAGCTTTATAAGCTTATTTGGGGTAACATTTTTCTATTTTGGTATAAAAATGCTGCTGGAAGTGCAAAATAAAGATGTCAATACATTTGCCAGCAGCATTTTTACAATAAAGAGGAAATACTAATAGGAAGGAAGTACTAGTTGCGCCCCGCAGTTTTACCCGCATAAGTTTCGATCCCGTGGGCATATCGGGATAAAAGGTATCGATGTGATAATGTGCCAAATTTCATCCAAATCCGTTCAGTAGTTTTTGCGTGAAAGAGTAACAAACATCCGTCCATCCATACAAACTTTCGCGTTTATAATATTATTATAGTAGGAAGGAAGTAGGAAGTTCCTCAACTTCGTTCGGTTCTCAGCTTCTGTCAGGGCGGTCGTAACAGAGAATCCAGTGAGGGCGGTCAGTTGTTCTGTTCGGTTAGGTGACCGGCCGCGAGGTCTTTTCCTACCTACCTTGCCCCTCGCCACCAACTTTTCAAGATTATCTGGTTCCCGACGGGCAATTTCACTAAAGTAACCGAGAATAAATGTCTTAAATGCACTATATTGAGGTATCTGTGGTTTTATCACATCATCTAAATTAACTAACACTAAAAAGCCAGAAACTAAAATATTTCAATTCAACCCTTCATATTACCATGAAACACGACTCAACCTGCATTCAACCCTCAATCCATCGTTCGCTAAATACCATGGATAATCCATTCATTATTTAGTTTGACGTCTTAGTCCCGGAGATCCCAAGACACTTGCTAGACCGGACTGCGGCTTGGAACCACTCTCGAGTAATTATATTCATGGCATGTTTAGGGTTAGGCTGCATTCAGTTGAGGTACAAATATTACAAAGGATATTTGTAGCTCAACTTGTGAGTTTCTATATATCGGGTAATCTTTGGAACTATTGATCCTATTCCGAACATTCTTTCACTAATGGGAAGCAATATTGCCGAGTGTTAAAGGATATTTTTATGTTAACACAAGAAATAACACGCGGACTAAGTCGAAGATAGAAGCTAGTGAAGATAGATTCAAGGCTAGAGTGAATAGGCTCATAATAAATTAGTGCGCTTTACCATCAACGATTGCATCACTGCTTTCCATCAGGCGGGATCGCAGTCAAGCTCTAGTATATAACATAAAAAAAAATACGGTATAAATTAGGTTATTGGAAAACCACTGTTTTGAAATGACTGTTGTTATTAATAAGTTAAGTTTAAATTAAGCACTGGTTCTCGTAGTCACTATTTATGTAGATTGCTGTGATCAAATTGCCTGAATAATTAAGATATAATAATTTTGTTGAATTCACGAAATACAATGCATTCACACAGTTTCATAATATTATATAATAAATTAATTATTTAGTTTGACGTCTTAGTCCGAGACATTAGCATGATGGAACTGCGGCTTGGAATCACTCTAGAATTATTATATTCATGGCAGGTTTAGGGTTAGGCTGCATTAAGTGTGTATTGACATATTATACGGTTTAAATAGGATTATTGGAAAACCACAGTTTTGAATTGGCGTTTGTTGTTAATAAGTTACCTACGTTTAAATTAAATGCAGGTTGACGTGGTTATTGTTTAGATTGCTGTCGTCTAATTCCTTCGGCCTATGTCCCACTGCTGGGACATAGGCCTCCACTCTGTGTGATGGATTGGACAGTGGAATTGTAATGTATTCATATACAATTTCATAAGTTCGTGTTCTGGTTGTTGATTATCTACGAAACCATTTTTGTATGAACATAAAAAAAAAACGTAAAGTGGGATGCCCTCAGGCTAGGTGGAGCGACGATCTTGGCTGGTAGCAGCTGGATGAGAGTTGCCGAAAATCGAGTTGAATGGCGTGCAATAGGAGAGGCCTATGTCCAGCAGTGGACTGCTATAGATACCTAATTGATTGAATTGTGTTGAATTTCGCTATACTCTGTTTACACAATGTAGTTCTCCAACAATGTACTCAAATCATCATGGTTTGTTTCTTCAATTGTTTTGTCCCATTTCTGGAAAATATCTCCCCCCTTTTTTCCCGTCAATTTCGAATCCCATTCTGTCACGAATTTTGGTAACAAATACCTCCAGAACAATAATTTTAAGATTAGTCCAATAACGAATTAAACTGTACTCAGAAGAGTCGTTACGTGATCGTATTTTTAATGTGCTGCGATATGAAATGGAATTCAGAAAATGGTGTCACGTTCGATCGTCAAATCTATTGAGCTGTCCCATCCATTGCAATTTGCAGTATTTGATTGAATTGGAAGTGATGCGAGAGAGTGTTGTTTATCAAAATCATACAGCCGATCTATTCCGTAAAAATCTCACCGTGAAAAGTTAGGTGAAGTGAGCTTAGAGTGAGCTATCAAAGGTGTCAATCCCTAGCATTAGTTGGAATGACAGCTCACTCCACGCTCACTTCACCTAAGTTTTCACGGTGAGATGGTTACAGAATCGCACTGCTGTATGCATATGCATAAAATTCATGACCTACTGATATATACTAGTTTTTCAAATATTAAGTAGTATTTATATTAGAGCTGTGGTGGCCCAGTAGAAACAACCGCGACTTGCGAGTTAGTTGTATGTCGTAGGTTCGAACAAGAACAGGCGCTTTACTTTGTGTAAATAATTTCATCGCCACTGCTCTCAAAACGGTCAAGGAAAACATCGTGAGGAAACCAGCATGTCCTAGAACCAAAAATTCGATGACATGTGACATCTACGAACCCACACTGGGCCCGCGTGGTAGAGTATAGCCCACTCCCTTTCACAGAGAGGAGGCCTGTGTCCCAGCAGTGGGAGCATTGTACTCTGATTATGCTTATGCTTTATGCTTAAGTAGTATTTTAAACTATGTAATGACCAAATGACTTGTTCCTAAATTCAATTCAGGTCAACTTTTAGTCAAGTAGTACGACTGAGTTTCTTGATACTCGTACCTTCAACCAAGAGTAAGTAATATTATAAAGTGCACATTCTATACAACCTACATACCTCCTTTTCCCAACTATGTTGGGGTCGGCTTCCAGTCTAACCGGATGCAGCTGAATACCAGTATTTTACATGGAGCGACTGCCTATCTGACCTCCACAATCCAGTTACTGGGTAATACGACACCCCTTGGTAAGACTGGTTGTCAGACTTTCGGGCTACTGACGACCCGTAACGACTGTCAAAGATCTACGAATGACAGCCGGGACCAACGGCTTAACGTGCTTTCCGAGGCACGGATGGGTGACCGTTTTCACATACCAAGACCCCTCGTCTTGGTATGTGAAAACGGTCACCCACCCTCGGACCAACCGCGGCAAGCGTAGCTTAACCTGATCGATAAACCCGTGCGGCTGTTATTAGTTAGCCACAAGCCCCTCCTACAACATGACACATAATTTCCTAAAATAGCCTACGCAAAACACGTACGTATTTAAAGCAAAAATATGAAACCCATTTCACCAGTTCACCCATTCAGCTCTCATATTAAAATTGAAAATCATATCGATATCAAAATGCAAATGTATAAAATCGTGTCGTCTTCTAAATATCGATTACCCTCGCACTCGTAGAGTACGCTCTCGATCGTGCCTCACATGTTTGTCGGACAGAGAAACCCTGTTGGCAGGAGAGCCCAGAGGGTTTTTGAGCAAGCTTATTCAGAGCGAAAAGTTGATAGCTGAGTAGGTGTGGAGAGGAGAGAACACCGAAAATATATTTGAAAAGCTTCAGATAGGAGCCCTTTGGTCAGGAGACCACTTTCAGATTTCAAAAAAGGGCCAAACATAAAGTGATCTTCAGGGCTATTGATTTTCATATGATCGTGTGTGGCCTAACCCAAAATGACTTAAATAGGCAAATCTGACGAAGAAATTGTTGGCTTTCCCTTAATCTCACGACTTTGAAAATTCAAATTTGGGACATTTTTAAAAGGATATTCAGGGCGAATAGAAAGTTATTCTGTGCAATAGTGTTACATGTCCTGAATATATAAATATCTGACTGATTGATGGAGCCCTTTGGAAAACATGACGAAATTTCATTCATTCAGAACAAAAGCACCCAAAAGTAGCCATAATTTTGCATTTATCTCTAAATTAATTAATTCAATAGCTTTGATTGCTATCTGAATTTGAATCTGACCCTTTTGTGATAAGTTTTCGGTATTGAGAAATTTTAAAGTATCAAACACTAGAAAACAATGATTAAAAGTTAAGCATCAAAATTAGAAAATCGTTAGATAAACAGAGTTGATTATTTCAAAACTTTACTGTGTCACTAAGCTAAATAACTTGAAATACATCCTCATCTTATAGGCTGTCCAATGAGCTATCAAAGCCGGCAAAAGTGGAAAACCAGAATTACTAAAATTAACGAAAACATTAAACTAACGCCTTGTTTACGTCGTGACACTTTTATATTCAAGATTTTATTGTAACTACGAATGTTTGCACTTGATATCATTACTGATGCTGCCCTTAATTCTTTGTGATAGTTCTTTTTAATGAGTTTTGTTAAATAAGCCTTAACATTTCTGCTTAGGCCGCCAGCTGCGAGATAACTTGTTTAATTGAAAGATAATGAGATACAAATTTATTTTTAACCGAACATCTAAAAGATCATCATTAGATTTTAGATAAATCAATTTCTGTACCTAAGAATCGAACTTGTTGATTAAAAAAAAAAAAAACTCGGCCTGTATTATTGCGCCGTCCGATGGTATCGTTAATAAGGATCAATTTTGCGGAAGTGCCGAAATGCGGAAATGCGGAAGAAGACACACGGCAAAGTAAAGTACCATGTAGCAAATTGAATTTTCTAATCTGCAAACGGTAAAGGGTGACTGCTGCATACGAAAGGATCGTACCGTTATTGCGAAATAAAATTGCAATGATCGGGGATGGAATTGAATTGCAGGTACCTCGGTGTGTTCCTATGTAATATACCGTAAAATTAAAGTTTTTTTTTTTTTGTTCGCAGGTTTACTGGAAGTGATTTATCAAATTAATAGTCAGAAGCCTTGTGCTTTTTGCTTGTGCTTTATCTTAACCAGTATTATAAAGATGTAAAATTGTTTGTATATTTTTGTAAAATTTAATCTTTGGAAGCACCGATCCGATTACAAACATTTGAAAGGATGGTACACTATTGCTGCTAAGTGCCCTACAATATAAATCACTTTCTACGCGAATGAAAGCGATGGCAGAAACGGTAACATAATATTTATTCACAAATTTTACGTGTAGAAACTCGTTTAACATTCGAATAGATTTTACAGACACAGGCATGTATGAACTTTCAAAAATAAAACGCATGAAAGCTAAAATAAATATTCTTTTAACATAACGTGATATTTTTTACCAAAAATAACCGATACATTTTGAACAAGATAACAATAATTTTACCTGAAACTACACAAGTGATCATACCGGCGAGAAAAAGTAATGATAATTTTTAATAACCAAAAGTATGCCTCAGCGACTTTCTAGACAAACCAAGACATGTTTACTTAATTAACCTTAGCACTGAGTTACTTCATAAAGTTTTATTAAGTTAATAAAAAGGCTATCTCCAAAAAACCTGAACAGGAAGGTAAAAAAAGTTTTTATTTCTCACAAACAGTAACACAATTTCAGAGGGATGAAATAAATATAGGCTCAACGAAAACCCTCTTTAAAAGAACTCTGTAGTGATTTTATCTTTGAGGTTCAAATTCGCGTGACTATCGCAGGTATTAGGTACTTGTTGTTGTGGCTGGACTGCCTCGTTGTTCTAGTGGTTGCAAGCGCTAATACTGAGCATGAGGTCCTGGTTTCGATTCCCACGTCGGGCAAAGTGTTACTGGACTTTTTCATCTGTAATTTCCCAGTCTCAGTCAGCCTGGGGTCTGAAATTTGTGCCCGATGGTGGCAATAGGCTCGTCCCTTATTACATAACATAACCGGTGAAATGTCTGTTTACTATGAGTACACTTCTGTCGAAAACCCACCCGTGTTCCTTCAGTTGTCTATGCCAGGGACCACGGTATCTCTTTCGAACAACCCGCGGCCCTGGCAGGCATCGGCCCTGGCGGACCCCGTCAGTTTGTGCTGACATCTCTTTGAGGCGCGCGTGGAACACAGACCCGGTCGAAGTAGCGGTGCTTGGGGGAGGCAGTGGACGTCCTCGGCTGGAATGATGTCATTTGCAACAATCAAAAGCAAATATTAGTTCCTTTCCTTTACCAAACAATTAACAGAACTTACAAAAAGCATGCCAACTTAGAACTCTTTTCACACACTTCTCTAATCTCAGAGGAAGAAGAAGAAATTATCTCTAATCTCAGAGGAAGTCCCAATATTGATCAAAATCTTCATGGAGCCCGGTAAGTATTGTCTCGCAGTACTTAATCTTATAAACAGCCACTAATGTTCACCGTGAGTAACTATCCAATCAGGATTCATGCGTGCCTAGTAGCTGGAGTGTCGATTTTATTTCAGAATGGATATCTCTAATTAGTGAAGTACTGTGTTATAGGTTAGGTTAGCAAGATTATTAGTTTATTAGGCACATGCTTAATGGCTAGCGTATACATACCCACACACATACCCCTATGTGCTTGTGTGCTTATTATAGGCATATCGTGGCATCCACCGCGCGGGCTCAGTGCGGGTTGGTAGATGTCACATGTCTTCGAATTTTTGGTTCTAGAACCTGCCGGTTTCTCACGATGTTTTCCTTCACCGTTATGAGAGCAGTGGGCATATACTTTAGCTATTTGCTTGAGAAATATACGGAAGCTTTACATCTATACCTATTTAGAGGTATGAGGAATAGGGTGGAAAGTTCACTCATCCCCCATAGAAAAGGGAGGATCCTCCAACCAGACGGATGTTGTGTCTGGCGATTGATGTTGGGAAATTGTATCAATGCTAATTGAGCGGTAAACTCTGCTTGCGAGATGCAGGATTTGCGTGACGTCAGTATGACGCGTCGTTCGCATGTGGCGTTGTAGATACCGCTACACCTATACAAATAAATAAAATTGAAGTGTCTGTTCGCAACGTCAAAATAACAGCTTTTTGTATATGAAAGTATATGTGGTACTTACAACAAAAAACAATTTTTATAATGTTGTCTGTCTGTCTGTCTGTTTTACCGGCTAATCTCTGAAACGACTGGACGGGACTTTCACTGGCAGATAGCTGATTTTGTAACAAGTACATAGGCTACTTTTTAGCCCGGTAGCATATTCCCGTAGGATTATTTCCGAAATCCACGCGGTCCAAGCCGCGGGCTGAAGCTAGTAGAACATTAAAGTAGATCAGAGCTAGCCATTTGCTAGAATATTATAGTATAAACTACTTTGCTCATGAATATATTTACGGGATTCTGAAAGATGCTCGCGCGTAAAATACTCATACAGATTTTAAATGTCAGACTGAAGTGTTCAGGGAGTGATAAATCTATCAGTAGTAGAAACTGATATTTTCAGGAGCTTTCTTGGCGAAAAAATCCATTTAGCAGGGAAACTTGCAAAGAAAGAATTGCATTCTCGAAGAGAAACGAAATAATTTATATGTTAATTCATCCTGATGATTACATACATATACATAAACTCATACCTTTTCCCCATAGGGGTAGACAGAAACTACAGAACGTTACCTGCTATAATCCTTACATAATCCTATTATAATAGTCCTCCAGACCGTATTTCGGCCATGGCGGTCAATCTCATCGAAGAGTAGCCTTCGGCGCAGGAGATATTATAGAGCACAAGTGTGTGCGCAGACACCGGTACGCAATCTGACACAACCGGAGCGAGATCAGGTGCAGGATCAACGGCTTAACGTGCTTTCCGAGGCTCAGGTGTATCCGCCAACTTCCAAACTCCGGGCAGTTACTAAGAAATTCTTAATGGAAAAACCCAATAACAATTTTCCCAACCTGGGAATCGAACTCAAGTCCAGGTTCTACGCTTAGTAGTAGCGCTTTAGACCACGAGACCAACGTGGCAGTCCTCCTATTACTTCGTTTACGTTGATCAAACATCGTTCATCCTTTTGTTTTTGATGATTAATAACCAACTAAATCAAATAGATTGATTAGCTTGTTCATTCATAACACTGACTTCATTAAAACCATAGTCCTAATAGAGTGTCTAAAACAAAAATAATTACAAAGCAAACTTAATAATGAAAAACTTGGCGCAACTCGACTTCGGGCAAGACGGCAGCATTTCCTCGTCCATCAAAAGTTTGCCACCGGGGGCAAGTTCAGTCGTTAATCATGTGTGTATCCGGCAGTGACAGTGCCACCCTAACTTTACTCTCACGTGAAATTATTAGAAGGTTCTTACCTATTATTGGTGAGACTTCTATAAAGTTTATATTATACAGGATGGCAGTGACATTGCGCAAGCTGTAGCCATCAATTCAGCACATGATTACTAGACCTCCAGCGTAGGAATTTTTCGTCGGTTATCAAAAATTATCTTTTATTTCAAACAGCTAGTTTTTTTTTTATATAACCGACGAAAAATTTCACGTAGTTGGGAAAGGCTAGGCAGATGAGGATGAACCGACGGAAAATTTCAACGCAAGAGGCTCAGAATCATGTTCTGAATCGATGTCCCTTACACTCTGTATAGTGGCTAGCAAAGACAGTCAGGGTATAAATAATTAGGTCATTGCTTTGAAAAATTATTTTACTCTCACGTGAAATTATTAGAAGTTTGTTACTAACGTGAAATTCCTTGAAAGTGGATTTTGCAGTTTTGGCAGTAAAGATAATCAGGGCTTCATGTGTTATCCGGCAGTGACAGTGCCACGCTTAATTGTACTCCACGTTATTTTTTACGCCAATAAAGTATGTACGGATCGTATCGTATGTATCAGATGTTCTGTAGTTTCTGACTACCCCGGGAAAACGGCGTGAGTGTATGTATGTATATGAAGTTTTTTATGTTAATTCAGGTGAGATATTTTTAAGTTGACTTTTAAAGTAACATATGTTTAATTATTTTCCAATTTTATTTCCTTGGCATTTTAGGCTTGGCATTTAACTATCTATTAATTCGCCTTGCGAAAATGACGTGAAACATTACCTTATTTTAGGTTAAGAATTTTCGTATGGCATTTTAGTTCAAAGTTTTTACTCGTTATACGCTCGATAGCTAAAAAGTTCAGTTCATATGGAAAAATGGCGGCCAATTTAAGATTTTTTTTTTATTCCAATGATTATCCTCGTTAGCAAACTGTACTCATTACTCGATCAGTAACTTGGTGCTCTGTCCTCATAGGGACCGTGGCCCCCTTGAAAAGCTGCAGCCGTCGCGCCATGGTTATAACTTTAACAAGTGTTATGGTTTGGAGTGCCATCTAGAAGTTTGGCGCCAGTAATAATGCTTCACTACTCCAAACGGTTTCGACACTTTGTTATACACACTCGCAGACTACACAGATTCATATTCACACACATTTATATCTCGTGAAGCTGCAACGTTGTTTTCTCAAGACAAAAGATTTAATACGCAGACTTTACATGTACGATTGTACCTACGTCCTAGTTGTGTTTAACGTACTCGTACACTTGCGAAACGAAATCACAAGAAATTTTAAAGTAAAGGGCGTGTGGCCGTGGTGTGGGCGTGTGTTGCTAGTGTTTTTTCTAATTGATTTTTTTATTATTAACATGTAAATAAAAATGTACACAAAAGTGAACGTGTGTGGGTTTTTTTTTAAATTTCTTAATGGGTCTGCTCTTGACCTCGATTATGGAAATGGATGGAAAGCAATGGTGATGCTATGATGGAATGAGCACGCGCAGAAGATGCCTGTTCACTCTTGTTTTGAAGGCAGACGGAGGTTTAAATGTGGAAGGGAACACAGACGCTGGCAGAGAGTTCGTCACTTTGGCTGTGGAACACACACACCAATATACACACTGCAATAATACAGAAAGAGTTATATTAGTGAAATATTACAGAACGTACGTCACATACACCCACCCAACATATGGCGTTTTTACGGCTCAAGCCACGTTAAATGTATTGCTGAGAAAAAATTCTGGGTCAGTGTGCATATTTATTAATATGTTGTGTGACGTTAGGGGAAGGTAATCTCAGTCTAACTTAGGATAAGTATAGCTAAGATACACTAAAAGGCACATTTTCTTCAAAAAATCTTATTTTGTTACTGCTACTGGAACTTTGGAGACGGTAAAGTTTCAGGTTTTCGTATGTACAAATGAATGTCCAAATTCGTAATGCCACTTATTATGAATTGTTGAAGTTAATTAGTTACTCAGTTAAACATAGAACCAATTATTTGCTAAATTACGAGCATAATTTTGCAAATAACAACCTTGCTCTGGCCTTTCACAAAGAAAATGTCTAGAATTCTTGCAGACAGATTTTTATTTGAGAATTTATTACTACATTGAAGAAATCACCTTAAGTATTTTATACTATCAGCGGGATTGTCCGAAAGGGTTACCGCTACCCCGGAACATAAAGGGCAAAGGAAGGAACATGGGTGGGTTTTAGTCAGTAAGAGTCTGACACTCCCTTCCGCTCCACCCAGAGCGGGAGGGGTCATTTGATGATTTCCCATCCGAAAAAAAAAAAAAGGTATTCTATACTAATTTAAAAAAGCTCCAGGGTTTGTTTTTTTTTATTATTGCAAAATGGGCCAGCTTTTTACCTCGATCTGACCTGGTGGAAAACGATGGATGAAGTTTGTGATGGAACGAGCTAGCCCAGAAGATGCCTATTCACTCTTGCTGTGAAGGCTGACGGTTCATACGTGGAAGGAAGAGATTTTTTTTGTTTGAACGCGCTAATCCTGGAACTATCAGTCGGATTTAAAAAAATCTTTATAGGCCGATTCTTGAGGAAGATTATAAGCTATTTAACATCACGCTACGACCCTTAGAGGCCAAACAAAAAGAAAAAAAAGAGGTACAAAACTAAGCAAAAACGAAGTTGCTGAGGGAGTTTTACTTCCACGCGAACGAAGTGACAAGTTCCAACTTCAAATTCTCAATTTAGAAATCGGGTTGTTGGCTAAAAATCTAAGATTAATTTTCGTTACTATTTGGCAGGCACAATCTCATCGGCTAGTTCATACTCCACAGCTTCCACTGTACCGAACTCATTAATCATCTTCAGGATACTGACGGGCGAGGTGGCAGCCTGATGTTACCAGATTACAGGGACATGAAATTGAGGCTAAATAAAGGTGAGATTATAGGGAATTGCTCTGATTTCGTGTTTGTCATTGGTTAAAATATGTCGTGTGGCCCAGTGGTAAATGCCTCGCCTCTCATGCACTAGGTTGTGGGTTCAAATCCGGGCAAGTACCAATGTATCTTTTCAATTGATACATGTACTTTCTGTGTTTATCATGGACATTACTGATATCGGTAAAGAAACCTGGACTTCATACATAGCAATAAAAGTCTTAAATCGCCAACCCATCTTGAGCAATCGTGGTGATCAATGCCTTCTTTTCTATGCTCTGCAGTGGGACAAATAGGCTGGTATTATTTACTGGTGTGAAGAGTCACACCCACATTCGTTTGCAGCAAGAGTAAAACATAGTGATAGTTACGATAACATTTGGTCTAACTTAGTTGTCTGACATTTATGCTGAACTGGGTCTACTTATGGTGAACATTTTCTTTTATAATAATAGACCTCCAGACTCAACGGAGACTAGCTTTCGGCGCGGGGGATGTGCACACAAGTGTGTGCGCAGACTCAGGTGCATCCTTTCTTCCCCTACTCTTATAGCCCGATGGGACGGCAATCCGACACGACCAGAGGGAGATCACGGGACCAATGGCTTAACGTGCTTTCCGATTAACAGGGGTATCACAACGCCAACTACCAAAGTCCGGGTTGTTACTTAGAAAATCCTAATGGAAAAACACAATAGCCCTTTGCTTTTGTACAAAGCTTCTATTCAGGTATTCAGGTAGGTAACTAACTGCTTTTTCAAATTATTCAAATTCAACGTAACCGTAACAAAGTTTTGTAACGTTTCCGAATATTAATTATAATTAATTGCTCTTCAAGGAAACCCAATATCGGTTTTGAGTTATCAATACTAAGTTTTCGTTGAGAAAATTACGTAGGTGCTGGAATACCGTGGGCTTCGTTATCGCAAGGTCGATAACCCTATATCTACCTACGGCTGCTAGGTATCAAAGTTAATATAGGCAGAGGAGATATTCTTGGAGATAGTTGATGTAAGAATTGAGGTGCACTAAGAGCAGGCTGTGTTGTCCCTCGAGCAATCAAGCTCAAAGAGTCGAATAATCGAAGGCTGCACTTGGTGATGGAGCCCGTTAGGCATGCCGGGCTGATACCAGTCGGGGGTGAGGCGAATGTACAGTCAAGAGATAAGTAACAGGGTCGTCGGATATAGTTGAAGTTTAGTAAAAAACCGATAGATTTTGGTGACCGTACACGTATCTCCCGGATAAGTGTACTGTGCAGTGGTACTGGAATGAACAGTGGGGTTTCAGTCGGTAGGAGTCCGACATAACCGTCTGTTCTTCCCAGACGGAGGATATCCATGATTTCCCCACGAATAAAAAGGTGTACTGAGAGCAAATTTGTAGAGCACTACAATTGTCTTTAAAAACGTTGATGTGTTATTTTGTGCACGACTGATTTAGGATTAACAACACTTGCTACTGTTAAAATATTAAGTACATTAGTTGGTAAATCACTGTCTTGAGATAGAGTATGTAGGAACCGTAATACAAAGGTCAGAAAGAGGTCATGAAAGAACAGTAACTTACATTTTATGATAACTGCCATGTGTTTATATTTTTTTCAATACAATCATTTCTCATTCTATAATTAGAAGCTTACAAAATTATAAATGTCCCAGTAAATTACACTCACGGCTCCCAAAACACAGAAGCATTTGAAATCACAGAAACACAGATAGCACTAAATTCGCTCCTCCGTCCTGCAAAATCGGTGCATGCCAGTATTTCTGGTGTCACGATGCGAACGGTCTCGTTGTGCCCATAACTTTACGTTTGTACCCCGCCAGCGACATTCCACCGAAATTCAGCGCACGTACTCATATCGCCAAGTGCGAGTAGGCTCAAGTACCTCACACTGGGATCGGATGAGGACTACCATTGTGTGATGGAGGACAATGCTGTTGGAGTTGTGACATTTAGATTTATCTCGGACTATGTGTACAGTCACGAGCACTAATATGTCAATACTTGGAAACTTTCAACAGCGATTTTTGCGTGAAATAACGAAAACAATAATGAAATACGACTTGCAAAAACCTATGGGTACCAAAATACTATGTTCGTAGCAACATAAAATTAATTTATTTAACAAAAAAATATAGAAAAAGGCGGAGCTCATTGGGCATCAAAAAATTTGTACACATCAATGAAAAAAAAAATTCATTCAAAAATAAAGGAGGAAATAGCTTTTGAATAAAGCCAAGTGTATACATACTTTGCTCGTAACTGTACCTAACGTCAGTTGGACTGAATTTGGCTGTAAACAAATGAAGGTAGGAAAACATAATCTGCATAGCGGATTTGATGGGATGCTTGTCCACGCAGTGTTATCTTTCTATTTTACAGAAGGTATTATTTATAGTAATTCATTTCTTACCATTTTTTTAGACCTTTTTTTAGAAACTTAAGTTAATAGGAAGTTTTTATAAGAAAACTTTAGTAGACCCCAGATCCTATTCGTAGAATTCCCAAAGGCCTCTAATAGTCTTGAAGTCTTGCACGTCATAAGTAACGGTTTATGTAAGAGCTGTGTTTTTGATATTTGTTTTTAAACCCAAGACATTGATTTAATATTTTAGTTTGACGGTATGTGACTTACAATAACTTTAACTAACATGCACGTGGAGACCCAGCCTTTTTTAAAATTTTATTTCATATGTTTTTTTTATATTTTTGCGTATTTACATATATACATATATATATATACAGGTTTCTCATTATCTTCCAAGCCAATTCAGAACTATGTTGGCTTCCAATCTAACTGGATTCAGCTGAATATCTGCAGGTATTTTAGCTGTATTTATCCAAATGGACACAGGTTTAATTCGAGGAATTCTTCTTTTTAAAATGTTTGGAGTTTAGTGTTAATGTCTAGTAAATTGATAGGAATGGAACACAACAATTATTTAAGCTTCAGTGTGTGACTAAAAATCAATAATCATGTTCTATTTAAATAAAATTCAGATTAAAAAATATAATATCTAAGTAGATGGAAAGATAGATAAAAATTTGTTCAGCATGAAGGATTGATGTAACTTAAAACCTCTAGAAGTACCTACTTTAGGAATACCAGACCGTAATTGAGGTCGTCTAAACCATCAATCTTTTACGCCGCCCTAGTACCTAATCTTGAAACATAATTATTATCTGTGTCTTACGTAGGTAAGTAACACAAAAACTGCTTAAAAATATCTTTCTATCTTGGAATAATAATTAAAACTGAGCGTTGGAGTGGAAGGGATAGAAAAAGGTGCCAGACTTCTTATAAATAAAGTCGACGAGAAATGGATTACAGCGTCTTTGACTGATCGCTGTCGCAGAGACAAAAAATGTTGATTTTATTTCCGCGTTTTTGTAGAACTAGGCAATACTATAATAATAATAATAAACTTTATTTATTTTCTCTCTCCTCACAAAGGTTCACATAGCTATAAACAGGGACAAGAAATATCACGTTTTGACAACTGCAGGGATTCTGATTACATTAATGAGGGAAAATATTGGTAGGTAGGTATGTTACTGCTTCATTACCCTAAGGTTGAATGTCACTTTGGACGTCATAAAATGACAAGATCTATTTATTTTGTCTATATAGACAAAAATAAATAGATCTTGTCGTTTCAGCAATCTAACAGCAACCTTATTGTGACGAGAATAAAGATCAATATGATTTTGACAGACTTGTCAATGGCAGCAACCTTATTAGAATGAAAATAAAGAACAGAACACTGTGATTTGGACTGTGATGCAAAATCAGCAAAATTATTAAAACAACGCTGAAAATACTTGTAGTGAAGTTTCAATTTTGTGGCAATTGCTGTCAAAAGTAATAAAGTTCCTACGAGGTCGATTATATTTCTTGCGTTTTTTTTCCGAAGTTAAGAATAACTATGAAAATCAGCGGACACTAAAACCAACTATTATTCAAACAAAAAACTAAATCACAAAGCATTTTACCGTGAATTTATAAACGTTTACGTCTAAACTAAATAATAGCCCAGCACTCGCTAGAGGTGCCCAGATATTTTTGTAGTTCCACAACTAGCATAAATTTTCAAAATGGACGCACAACACTACCTAAGTTTTGTACGTTTATCTCTTGAATTTTCACAAACACACTGCACCGGAATAAATGGGATTCGTGTGATATTTAAGCACTTATGCTCGTTGTGAACTGCGTATGCTGGATTTGATAACATTTTGTATTCAAATGATCGTTTCTATACAGTTTTTGTTATGATTAAATTCAAAATTCTGTTGGATTGTCACCGACTTTTATTCAAATCTTTCAGAGCCTTAATATTGGCAGCTTAACAATGTTCACTGAATTTTACTGTTTCACTGACCTGCAAATTGAAAATACAATAGTTATCGGCTCTATATCTTGATATCATTATTTATTATACCTACAGTCTGCTGTAAAAGTATCTTATGAAAGTGTAAACAAATCCTGTTCAAGTTGAATTCTTATATAATTACTCACTGAAGAGAATTAGTAACACATTCGTCTGTATTTAGAAGATTTCAACTGCATCTCTCACCACTTTTTTCAACAATAATTGTTTAAATAACATGATTAAATTGTAATTGGAAACTTACGATATTAAATGAACCTCAATTGTCAAATGAAAAACATGTTTAAGGTGATTTAAAGATAGAATTTCGGTTTAAGTATCCAAATAATCAAATCAAAGTACCCAATTTGCAAGCCGCAATACAAAATTCGCGTAGGTACGTTTTCTGACTCAATGGTTTACATTTTTATCACATAATTTTGGAACACACCCTAAGTAATATGACGTTATTCATACCGTATGATAATATACCAGTATTCGTTTTATTCATAGAGGTCTTTGATCTACACTCAAACTATTTGAATAGACACTTAGCGTGGATTTTTTATGAAAAGAGGACCCCTCGTCTTGGTTCTTTATTCACAATTTCACAAAGAAAGAGTTAAGTGCACTACAATTTACATAGTAGTCGTAATAAGATTTTCATGTTTATTAAGTATATACTTGAGGTTTACTGTAAAAAGAAAAAGTAGCCACAACTCTAAAAGCAGGTTAATAATGGATGAAAAGTGAGTGTCGTGCGAGCGTATTTAATCTTTATATTTCGAATTGTTTATATGTTTTTTTTTTACATTGTTCTCGAATAGACAACGAGAATGATGTCCCAAGGATTTTGTAATATCTGAGTTTCCATGGAGTTTATTGTCCGGTTTTCCCCTTAGTTTTAGAGGCTGGCTGCTGCGTCGACCAGAAGAGGGTGCTCTGCTTGGTGACCGGCTGAAAGTGCAGTGTGCTGTGCCAAGGTTGCTGATGAGGCTGAGGGTGATGACCGGGTATGAGCGGACGCTGCATGCTGGTGGTCAAGATACTCGTTGATGCCTTGGATGCTCGCCGCTAAAGCTTGCGGGAATGATGATGATGACGTCACGCTGAAGTAATTGCACGAAGGCTGCGCTGACCTTCATACTCGGGGTCATCAGTATAGTGGTATGAGGAACAAGGTGTAAAGTCCACTCCTCGTCTATAGAAAAGGGAAGATCTCCCGACCAGACGGGTGTGAATGGCGGGCGATTGCGCAACGATTGATGTCTGGAAGTTGTAAGTATGCTAGTTGCGCGGTAAACTCTGCTTGCGAGATGCAGGATTTGCGTGACGTCACATACGCGTTGTTCGCATGTGGCATTGTAGATACCGCTACAAAAGTATATTCACATAGTTTAAAAGCTAACAGTCTTAAAATTATAATAATAATAAATGCAAGTAGGTATATAAAAAGAAGAAAAAATATTCAAAGCGCATAAAAAAATGTCAATAGGAAAAGTGCTCAAAAAGCTGACAGCATTGTCAACAAAACAAGTAACTAATATAAGTAGTCATCTTACCAAGTGGCTTTACTTTTTGGCCTACATAAGAAACCTAATGTCTTTTTTCTATTTATTGTTCCCTGACTCCACATGAGAGACAAAATCCGACACAAATCCGTAGTAACACCCAGTTGTTCTAATGTTCCGAACAGAAAGAAAGTTTAATTTCATCCTCCCAGCGTTCAGGTGTATATCGAAGGCTATAGGGGTGGAATACACGAATACCGAAGTCCCTGTAAGTATGCCAAGTCATGGCAGCTTTCCCTAAATCGAATCCGCCGAGCCGAATAATTGTTGGAACATTCAACTTAAATACGTAATACGGGTATGTAGCTGAAAATGCAGTTTACGATTGTTTTTAGCTGAAAATGCAGTTTACGACTGTTTCGAGTTAATATTTAAAGGGCTAGACTGCCGAGATTATTTTGGACGATTCGGAATTATAGTTTCGTGGTCTGGTTTCGGCATAGAGCTACAGTTTCTAGTCTGAGTAATATTGCTAACTTTATAAAAGTACATACATGTGTCATCAATTTTCATTTCACGCTCTTAATCCTATAGGGCTAGGCAGAAGTATACCTATAGTTCATCCACATTTCGCCATTTATGTTTAAGACTCATTTGGGGGTGAGCCTATTGCCATCAACTGGGCCCAAATCCAGACTCCGAGCTGCTACTGAGAAATTTGAGATAGTAAACCCAATAACACTTTGCCCGACCTGAGGATCGGACTACACTTACTACTTACACCAGACACACACACCCTGACACACACTACACACACACACACACTCGCACACTCGCACACACTACACACACGCACACGCACACGCACACGCTTACAAAAGTGTAAGCGTGTGCGTGTGCGTGAAAAACAAAAAACAAATAGAAAGTATAAAGATAATTTCTATTTGTTGCTATCTGAGGGGCAATTCTCGTAATTTTAAGAACGTTCACAGTCTGATCTTAATCTCAATCTGTCAAAAATACCTTTAATTTCCCTACATTTTGATAAGTTTTTGACGTTTCTTTGTCGCTGAGATGAGACTGCGACTAGATTTTGAACGTTTTAAATTACGAGAATTGGCCTTCTGTTGTATGTATCTGGTGTATTGTGTCTTTTAGTCTGTGCTAAATAAATGTATTTTCTTTCTTTCTTTTCTTTATTTCTAACCCAAGAAATATTCATGGTAATATCATGCTCAGCAGTGGCACTTGAAACTACAAGACCAATGATAATAACATAACATCACGCTCGTATTCCCCGCAGAGTTAGGCAGAGGTATCCCTATACTTAGTACGCCCATTTCGCCAGTTATATTAAGTCCCCTGTAGTAAAGGGCTAGCTTATTGTCGTCATAATCAGCCTATAATTTTCCCACTGCTGGGACACTGGCTTCCTGTCGGTGAGACGGAGTGGGTCATAATCCACCACGCGGGCCCAGTGCGGGTTGGTAGATATCACATGTCTTCGAATTTTTAGTGTCGATGGAGACCGCGTATCGGCAAGCGTAGTGTGGGACGCCACCCCAGCTAGATGGATGGATGACTCTAAGAAGGTGGCTGAGACGGACTGGATGCGGAAGGCGGAGGACAGGGTGTTGTGGCGCAGCCTGGGAGAGGCCTATGTCCAGCAGTGGACTGCGATAGGCTGAGTTGATTGATTGGACCAGTCAAAAAACCTAGACTCCAAGGTGCTATTGAGTAATAAAAATAAACATTGTATCTTTTTACATATCTCTCTCTGCATATAAAAGTGAAGTTGATTGAAACGACTGAATTTAGCAATAGGTAAGCATAGAGTTTTTACAACGCTGGGAAGCAAGATGGTTCGAAGAAATACTTTAAAGCGGAATCGATACCGCTTAATACCAATTAGCAATTCAGATTTAATTCCAGAAAAAGCGTATCAATGGCTGTAAGGGGGAAAACTTTTGCTGCAGGTTGCTGAATACTGCTGCAAACTGACAGGGGTGTGAAGACTAACAAATGGCGGGATGGTTACCGCTTTCACACTGAATGATAAATTAAAAGACCAGGGTTTTATAGGCCAACCGCTTAACTGAGACGTTGCCTGAGGAAGCAGCGCGGTGCGAGAGGGGTGTGGTGACGTGATGCGAGAGCTCAGTGATTCGTCAACTTGTGACAACTATCACCCCTCCCGCGCCGCGCAGCTACCTTTTTTTTTTGTTTTTTAACGTGGAGAAATGTTCACGCTTTCTGCACTACCACGGGGAGATAGTGCAGTTATATGGAACTCTAATTCACTAAAACTCCACGGTGTCCTCCTCTGCCGCTTACGGCGGGAACACGGGTACGCTTTAGCACTCATCCGTGAACCCGCCGCGGCCGTCCGTCACCGTACCCTCCTCTGGGGATTGCTCCTCATCACCGGTGCACCAGAACACATGGCACGCCGTGACCACCCCAGCCGCGCAGCTACCTGAGGCAACGTCTCAGTTAAGCGGTCGGCCTATGGTGATAATCACGTGCAGCAGGCCGCACGTCAGTGGTTACAAATTCAGTATAAGTTGGTCTTTTATTTTATTAAAACTTCTTACTACGCTAATTTATAAACTATCCAGCTCAAAGACAAAGTGTTACCACCGGCTTGTAGTCGACTGTACCAAAATCTTGTGCGTGTTTTCAGTAAAAAATGGTGCTTTGACACAAATGCGAAAAGAAAACATTTGATTTTGTGTATGTTCGCTTTTACGCTAAAACAGCTGAACAATTTGGATAAAATTTGGCACATGGGTAGACCATGACCTGGATTAGGACATAGGATATTTTGTATACCAATATTTCCACTGGATTGAGACTTATCCGGGCGAAAGCGCGGGGCGCAGCTAATCCTAAATAATTTTTTGTTTCTTTGAACCACACTATTTCAGTCAAGTTTATTAATGAACAAGAAAATGAAAACCTCGACACAAGTTTCCATTTTCTAACCTAGCCATTTAATTAGTTTACGGAGTGCAGCTGTTACTCTAGGCTAGGCAGATGATGATGAGCTGTTACTCTACATATAGTTACGAAAACACTCAGATATACTAATACAGTGCTACAGACCGGGACAAGTGCAAATATCAGAGGCACTGAATATTTGTATTGCAACGAGGTAAGGCCCCGCGGGGTAATTGCGTAACACACTACAGTATCAATGACTTTCATTTTTACAGTTCAACAAAATTTATTGCGTTATTTACATTGTTGAGCAGACCGAACATTTATGAAGCCATGGATAACAATATCTTTAAAAATTATTCAGGCTATGATTGATACCGTGTTACGCTTATTAGGGTGCCGTTCACGACATCGAGCGGTGCGACTTGCTACGCGTCTAGCGTCAAGCGACACGCGCGCGCTTTGCCTGTTTCCGTCCGTTGTGTCTTGGTGATTCATGGCATGTTCTAACTAAACAATTGCTTTCAATACTTTTCTCCGCAGTCGCAAGACGTGTGTCGGTTGAGAGTGTAGCTCGTGGTCACGAGGTAAATAAAGTAAAACGATTATGAAGGGATGTTTTGTACTGGCGATAATATTAGGTATTGGTTTCATGACTGTAGTTTATTTTATTTAAGGACTGTATTAATTAATTAATCATCATTGTTTTAAACTTTTTTCAACCTTTCTAGTCCTACTGCTGAGAAAAGGTCGCTATAGCTTTCCATTGTTCTTTATGTGATGGCTTCTCAGGCCAATCTCACGTAAATTTATTATTGTTATGGGTTTAATTTTTTATTCATCTAGCTAGTCAAGTGGCTAAAATACCGACGAGTATTATTTTTTCTATTCTTAAATATTTTCGGTAATTATTTTTAAAGCAGAAACATATTATAATAAGACGATTGAACCCAGGTCTACGACTTTGCAGCAGGTCTACGACTTTGCAGCAGGTCTACGACTTTGCAGCAGGTCTACGACTTTGCAGCAGGTCTACGACTTTGCAGAGGCACAGAAACGCAGATAAATTATTTTATTATGGTGAAATAAAAATCTATAAGGTATCTGATAAGAAAATAGAAAGTAATTTATTTTGTAGAAACAACGTTATAACGTACGTATAAGAAAACTTTATTCTCAAAGTTCATGACAGGATTATGAAAATGATTTTCAAGTAAGGTTCTACCCAATTTTGCACTTGACTACTTATATCAAGCGTGAATGTTTAAGAAAGACTACCAAAAATAAAGAATTTGAAACACATTGAAAGGTAAAATGAAATAAGATAGGTTTATGAATAATATGGATAGTCAAAATATACTCCATCTGTCTGCAAATAGAATACCTATTACGTTGAAGGCAAAATAAGTCGGCAACATTTGCACCACAGTTCAGAAAGACCTAACTATGGATACCTATATCTATTTTATGTTTTTGCATGACTACCATCGGTTACTCACAACACACTTTGCCCACAAAACATCTGCGCCGTTTTCGTCCTACTTGAAAGTTCAAATTTCCAAAACTGCTCTCTAGTCTAGGAGTCGCAATATGAATTCCGACGGCATCTTCGTCCATATTTGTTTGACGCTGCATCCTATTGCCATAGCCCACTCTTGGCGAGGAGCCAGTCGCCTAGTCCGTGACCAAAGGCACATTACAGCACACCATTCGCTCCATACAAATCTGGAATTTAATTTTAGTGATAAATGGATTAAAAACCTGTCTCCTGGTGTGAAATTGTGAACGACGTGATTTGTAGTTAAAGAGATTTCAAAATGGCGCTCGTAATGTAATTTTATGTAAAAAGTGTTTCAGGTTTTCATGGATTTCGCAATTTGAATGTATAATATCGTAACTGGAAATCTGATGGAAGAAAAATAAATGATCACAATTCTATTTTACGATGGAACTGTACGAGTAAAAGAAAAGTGTCGAGCGATTCTACAATTTTGCCTGAATTAGTATTCTTAGTAAGGCTTGAAATTAATAAAAAAATATGAGCACTTCAGATGTTGCAAGGAAAACGTTCAAGGAATGTAAATAACTTATACATTAGAATAACATACAGGATACTTTTTAATTCGATTCGATCCACCCACGGGATCGACACTTATGCGGGTGAAATCGCTGATAGTCCAACGATATTTCAGGGAACTAAAATCAAATTAAACACGACACGATAAGAAACTGGGGGTCTACTACGAAGTGCAAAGTGCGAATGTTCGGATCGGACCGACACCTGGCCGAACCGAATATTATTGAAAAATGCGAAAAAAGTTCGTATCGGCTCAATTGGGTCGGGACCATAGTCAATATTCGAAAGAGTGTAGGAGTGTAGGATCGGGACCGGCCGATACCACTTCGGAGTAGACCCCCTGGACTGCCGTCAGACGATCGTTAAAATTGTAAAGCTTTCTACGAATACACACGGTAGACTCGTCTAGACTGGCTTATTAAACATGCACATGGAACATTTACAAACTTTTAACTCATTACCCAAGTGATTTTGTTGCTTGAATCATTGAATGCCAAAAATGTATTTGAATCGCAAGCTGGAGAGCAGTTGTTTACCTTTTAATAAGAATGTTGTGCAAGCATATAAGTGATGTATTTACACAGTAATTCTTCTACAGTTAATTCTTTTTACCTTTTGTGGTAGAGTAATTTTATTCAAGGTGCATCGTTTTCACATATAATTATACAGAATGTATACATTTATAATTCAAATTAAATTAAACAATTTATAACCTTGTAAAACATTTTAAAAGAGTAACGTTGGAATTTCTTGCCCATTCTTCTTCATACGAAAACTACCTTTTGGATGAGGCGACTAGAATCAATTCTATTATATTGTAATTTTTGACTTTCAAAAGTGCGTTTTGTGTACCAATTTGAAATAAATTATTTTACTTCGACTTTGACTCTGAAGACTCGTGCTTACCTATTGCTACTATATTTGTTAATTATTAAGTCGTTGGTGCGCCTTGTTTACTAAAACGCCTAGAAAGAAACTGGCGCCGATTCCCTTGTTCACAAACTAAACTAAACTTAAGTTCAGTGCATCTTTTTCTTTCTATTTCATTAAGAAAAGGACAGAAGATAAATATTAGTTTAGTCCTGTCAAATTAGTCAGCGCCTGACGTAAATTGACGTATTTTTGGTAGCCATGTTTTTAATCGCATCTAATTTGTCTATGGATTATTTTAATTTGACAGGACTAAACTAATATTTATCTTCTGTCCTTTTCTTAATGAAATAGAAAGAAAAAGATGCACTGAACTTAAATTTAGTTTAGTTTGTGAACAAGGGAATCGGCGCCATTGACGACGATTTTAAAACCACTCATCATTCTATTCAAAATGAATTATTTTTAACAATATTAATCGACAGAAATTATAATATATAATTATAGTAATCAAATATCTCATCGCTATTTAATTAACGATTCATTATAACAAATTCAACCGAAAAATTAATTTGTTTTGGACGGTTTAATAAAACAATATCACTTGAAATTTTCATGTAATCGAGCAGAATTTAATAAGTCAAATTATTTTGTTTATAATGTTACGTTGATGGTTACAAAACAATTAAGCATGCCACTCAATCGTGTTTCTCATTTCATTTGTTTATTCTTCACAAAAATCATCATCTGCCCAGCCTTTTCCCAACTATGTTGGAGTCGGCTTCCAGTATAACCGGATACAGCTGAATACCAGTATTTTACATGGAGCGACTGCCTACCTGACCTATACAACCCAATTATTGGATGACGATACTGGTGAATAATGGTGGTGGATGGGTACTGACGATACCCCTTGGTAAGACTGATTGTCAGACTTTCGGGCTTCTGACTACCCGTAACGACTGTCAAAAATACACGAATGACAGCCGGTACCAACGGCTTAACTTGCTTTCCGAGGCACGGAGGGGTTTCGGTATGTAAAGATGGTCACCCATCTACAGACCAACCGCGGCAAGCGTAGCTTAACCTGATCAATCGACCTGTGCGGCTGTTATTATTTAGCTACAGGTCCCTCGTTACTCTTTACAAACAATGACATGATAAATGATTTAAAACCAGCATAAAAACTATGTGACAAAGTTTGTGAGGCACTAGACTCTGCACTAGGAGTATCAGGGGGAAAAATTTAATTTGACCCCCTGTATGAAAAGAAAGAAAGAAAATATATTTATTTAGCACAGACTAGATGACACAAAATACACTAGATACATAAATCAGATAAAAACCTGTACATATTAAACACACAAATATATCAGAAGGTCAATTCTCGTAATTTAAAACGTTCAAAATCTAGTCGCAGTCTCATCTCGGCGACAAACAAATGTCAAAAACTTGTAAAAAATGTAGGGAAATTACAGGCATTTTTGACAGATTGAGACTGAGATAAGACTGTGAAGGTTCTTAAAAATACGAGAATTGCCCCTCAGATCACTAGGGTCCCACCACACGGAATGTAAACATAATCATCCTACTAATATTATAAACGCGAAAGTTTGTATGGATGGATGGATAGATGGATGTTTATTACTCTTTCACGCCAAAACTACTGAACGGATTTGGATGAAATTTGGCACACAGATAGTTTATAACCAGGATTAACACATAAGATACTTTTATCACGATATTCCCACGAGATCGAAACTTATGCGAGGTGGAACCGCGAGGCGCAGCTAGTAAATCATATTTAAATCAAACTGAATAAGACATAAAACTAAACAAAAGAAAACTGAAAAATTGCGTGTGGGAAAATCAGCGGGATCGACTTATACAAGTATGAGGAACAGGGTGTAAAGTTCACTCATCCTCCATAGGAAAGGGAGCATCTTCCGACCAGACGGGTGTCATGTCTCATGAGCAACTGCCCGATAATTGATGTCGTGACGGTGTATAGGTATATGCTAGTCGCGTGGTTTACTTTGCTTGTGCGGGTGCAGGATTTTGCATGACGTCAGTGTGATGCGTAGTTCGTATGTGGTGATGGAGATGCCACCACATCACTCCCCTTCGAAGGCCGCAAGGACCGGACCGGACCTATTTGAGAAGATTCTCCAGTGATGCGTAAGTAATTCCTCAGTTGCTTTCAACTAGAGTTCTCTTAAAGGCCTTTTCTGTACTATTAAAGCGATATACATATAATTCAAAGCCAATGTCTGATTAAATAGCTTTCGTGTAGCACCATAATAAATTCTTTGTCGAATATTTGATATTAAAGTTCCTAGTAAATGGCGTAGTGTGGGCGGATATTACCAAATCCCTATCCCTTCACAAGTTTTCCGCTTACAAATACATATTACAAAACTTTTATTTGAATTCTGCTGACAATATTAGGCTGTAGGAGTCTTTAAGTAGTTACTACATACTTATATTGTAAAGATTTTTTATTTTTTTTGTAAAGATTTTTGTTCGTATGTAGGGGGTAATCTTCGGAACTCCTGATCGTATTCCGAAAATTCTTTCTCTAATGGGAAGCTGAAGTGCTGAGCGATTGGAGTGAAGGAAGTGACTAGGACAGACTGGATAACTGCGGAAGGCGGAGGGCAGGATGTTGTGGCGCAGCCTGGAAGAGACATATGTCCAGCTGTGGACTGCGATAGGCTGAGTTGATTGAATGAGAAACTGCAGTTTTGCCGAATGTCATAAGATATGTTTTATGTTAAAACAAGAAATTTTAGGCGGGCGAAGTCGCAGGCACAAGCTAGTCTACAATAAGAATGGTGAAAATTCGGTTATATCTTAACCATTCTTAAAGAAATGAATTGCTGGAAAATGGTGTACGAAAAATAATATGAATATGAATTTCGAAATCATTTCTGGGCGACTGTCGGCAAAGACATTCGATATTACGAATTTCATAATTCCTTTCTTCATCGAAGATTCCTTTGAAGTATTTTCATTTCACCATTCCACAAGTATTAAAAGATTTTTATTTATTAAATCGACATTCTAGTAATAAATAAACTAACAAAGTATTAAAATCAAAATATAATATCCTAACTTAACTAAAACTATTAACAAACTAAAATAAGGCGTCAAAATATTCCTCCGCATCGCTGTCCACTGGTAATGTACGCAAGAGACTGGCGCCATTGCCACGTTGTATGGCAATACTTATAGAGGATAAGGCCAAGGTAAAAGCCAGCCCTTGGGTCACAGGAAGTGTCAACCAGCCGTTTGGAGATCTCATTGAACAAGCCACGAGCACTCGGACCCCACGGCCCGAGGGTTTCAACCCCAAACGGCTCGAAAATATAATTACCGATAAGGGTATTATACTTTCGTCACTTGAGGTTTTCCGCAGCCGCAGCAGTAGCGCCAGCAGAGCACGCTAAGCCAAGAAGATGGGATGGCGCAAGAGTTATAAGTATTAAAAAATGTGATGAAGGTTTTATGAAAGATCCACAGGATAATGTTTATTTATACCTATTAACATTATTAGAAATCGAAATAACAGGTCGTTAAAAATGTCGTTGCATCTTTGTTTACTCAGAGAAACGACAACATTTTGCAATGTCTTTTGTGAAATCTAATTGCCCGTGTATTTCCTGATAGAGAACAGTTTTCATCGGAATAGACAAAAGTATGATTGTCGTACTAAATGGCGTCTAAGGGTTGAAAAGAGAATTTGTTATACCTAATATGTCTTAGGTAGGTTGGTACCTACTACTAAATGTGTGAATGCGAATTAAAATAATAATAATAATAATAATAACGCCACATATCATCATCAATTATCACTTAGGTTAGGACTCTCAAGGGTAGCACTTGGCTTTGGCCCGTGTTACCCAAAAAAAAACCGGCAGATTAGTGCCGAGATACAAAAATGTATACTAACAAATAATAATAATAATAAATCCCTGGACATTTCACACAGCACCATTTGTCCCAAGCTAAGCAACCTAATGCTTGTGTTATGGTAACAAGATGGCTGATAAACTACTTATATACAATTTTTTTTTTTTTTGTAAATACATACATATTATAGATAGAAAAACACCCAGACTCGGAACAAATACATGTAGGACATACAAATATTTGTTCCGTGCGGGCTCTTTGATCAATGTGTCGATGCCACTTGGAAACCCATCTTTATCTACACATAACATCACGCCTGTTATTCCCGAAGGGTTAGGCAGAAGTGTGCTTACAGTATGCCAATAATTCGCCAGTTATGTATAAGTATCATGGCATATACCAGACCCCGGGCTGCTACTGAGAAATTCCTGATGAAAAAACCCGATAACACTTTGCCCCACCTGGGAATCGGACCCAGGACCTCATGATCAGTCATAGCACTTACGACCACTATACCAACGAGGCATTCCTTATCTGAACTAATCACGTCCGTGGAGTTTCGCTAGCTAGTTTAATTTGACCCTATAAATATGACTATGAATATTACATACGTATACATACTTCCATTACAGAAGAACCAAAATATCGGTCAAAAACGTACCATAGGCGTAATTACTCTGATTAATTAATAATTGCTGTTGTTTGAGCAAGTACTTACAACTCATATTTTACCAAAACCACCTACACATTTGTGTACACATGAAATCATTCTACTCAATGACAAATTACTCGGAGCGACAGTAATGGCTTCATTTGTTACCCTCATACCCCGTCTGATAAGAAATGAGCTTATCTTCCAGAAACATCGCGGCAATCTTCGGCTCTGGGCTGCAACACAAATTACGAAAAACGCACGGTCGTGCCTACATGAATAATAACACGGAAATGTTATAAAACGTATTTGGGACTGTTGTGGAAGTAATAAGCATTTTTTTTTTGGAGTTGAAATGGTACACACGATTTCACAATTAAAATAATATAATACTCATTGCACGTCGATGTCCCTGCCATCCTGTATATGATGGATTTCTGCTCAAATAACAAAAAAAAAAAAAAAAAAATATATCCAAATTGAGAATCGCCTCCTTTTTTGAAGTCGGTTAATTAAAAATTATTCTAACCACATATTTTGTTTATTAACCAGTTGAATGCAGCAATTACAGAAAACATTCAAAAGCTATTGTGTCTCGCGTGGATCCACGTTCCGATATACAAAGAGTTAAAGCTGTAGTTAGCCACAGCAGCAGCGATAAATTTTTGTCTAACGACCTTTTGTCGAACACCCATTAAATTCCATGATAAGAAAATCATAAACTACTCGTACCTAAACGAAAGAGGTGCAGTTCTTTCAAATCCAAATGGACATGACAAAAGTTCGATGACATTAAAACAACCGACGATCCAGACTTCTTCCTAATCATCCAGTAAATTCTACTCGCGATTCGCTGCAACCATTTAAAAACGAGAATCTGAACGTCAAACTGTCAGTCCATAAAACACGAATTACAGCATTGCTACTGCATCATCCAATTATTCAGTGGAACGCTTCGTCCGCATCTCAGTCAGGAGATGCAAACTCCGCATTTTCAAGATCTATCCATTAGGAGTAAAGACCCAATTTCCTAGCAACAGTTAATCTCGGGGTAACGAGTCCATTAAGTAGACACGACGGTCATTACTGCATCGGGGAAGACGCTTACATAAAATATTATTACGTGGTTTAAGTGGGTGGGTTGGCAATATGTGGATGATAACCCCTCATAGTTCAGTGATGGTAAACACGATAGATTGAAAAAAGGATGCACACATTTTCCTTCAATTTTTATACTGGCAACTATGTTAATGGTCTTAGAAAAAAAGTGTTTTTCACCAAAGTGAAACAAAAGTCTACGTAAACTGTGAGTGAATGAACCTAAACAAAGATTATTATCGAATCGAGTGATCGGCATGAGGTTTAAAGATTTTTTATAATTTTCTATCACGCATTTTCTTAATTTATAAAAGCATATTATGTGCATTTGCATTATGCGTAGATGTGACGCATATTTTAACCCCAACTTGTATTTTTTTTTGTGTTTGTGTTCTTTCCTTGCGTCATGCTTACCGCAAATAAACGTATTTTATTTCTTTTCGTTTTCATGTATCACTCATCATAACGGCGTGCGGCTGTTATTACTTCCGGTCGATAGATCAGGTTAAGCTACGCTTGCCGCGGTTGGTCCGTGGATGAGTGACCATCTTTACATAAGAAGACCCCTCCGTGCCTCGGAAAGCACGTTAAGCCGTTGGTCCCGGTTGTCATTCGTGGAACTTTGACAGTCGTTACAGGTCGTCAGAAGCCCGAAAGTCTGACAACCAGTCTTACCAAGGGGTATCGTATTACCCAGTAATTGGGCAATTTGGCATCCGGTTAGACCGGAAGCCGACCGCAACATAGTTGGGAAAAGGCTAGGCAGATGATGACTGAAAAAAGAAATGATAGATATTTCTTATCATATCGACCCTTCCCATACCTTCCTTCCTACCTTCCATATTTCCCATACTACGTTCTATACGTCTCAACTTCTGTTTAACAGTTCCTGAACCCAACACATGTCACTTATAAAACAAATATAATATTTACTAACATAAACACTGTTGTGTGTAAACCAGAACGCGCAACTCATAACTGGTCCTGTTTAATTACGTACGAAATGAGATTCCCGTGCGTAATGAAAAACAAACTCAGACTCAACCCAGACTGTTGTCACAGAGGCCACAGATACAACAAACAGCATACAGGCTACATACGTTGAAGTTTGAATGCCGGTTTGCGAAATGGAAGGGAAACATTCATTGTAGTTAGTGACAGTCCACAGCGATGAAGGGTTAAAGTTTTCATAGGATGCTGGTTAGAAAATGAGCGGATAAATTCAATAGCAATTGTAATTTATTGGCACGATAGATTCCTCACTATTGATGTAGATGTGTCCATGTTTGGAAGGTGAAAAATCTCTGATGATGCTTTCATCAGCGAACAAAGCAAAAAATAGTAAGCCATGGTCGCTTAAAATGGAGAAAAGATCATACATAAATATTAACTCACCTTTATGACTTAGGACTGTGTTCACTAACTTTCAAACCACTGGTTATGTATATAAACAGTTGGTTAATGTCAAATTTCCTAGAGTAAGGGCTGATTTTTCAATAGTCAGATAACTTTTAACTGAAGAATAATTGTGACAGTTTGACATATTTTCTATACTATATATAAACAATTAAATATAGTACTAATTAATTATTTAATTAGTTGATTTAAATGTTGGTGGACATAAGACTACGAGCTGATTTTTCCATCGCCAGATAACTTTTATTCGAGGAATAAAATTGACGTTTGACAGTTTTTGTATGAAATAACTATCAAAATTTTAAATTTATTCCTCGAATAAGGTTATCAGATGATTGAAAAATCAGCACTTAGTTAAGTATTTTTAAATGATTTTGGGAAAACCGATTTTATAATTGGCTTTGATAAAAATTACTAATAAAATAGCTACCATTATAAATACCATTAATATGTCTTAGTAAAAGTAAGAAAACCGCACAGTCTTTTAAGCGTGGTTTATCTAAATTATTATGGATATTTGTTTAGACGTACTTTATTTATGAACGTGCGCAAACTCAAACAGCAATTTATATTTTGAATGTTTTGCTCAATGGTGGTATGAAAACATTTTGCATTAAAGTTATATTTCAAGCTCACATTGCTTCGAATGTTTACACGAGACGTGACTACGTTGTAGGCAAAATGGTTATTTTTTAGAAATACAAAAATAGCGTTTTTTCTTCAGATAAATCCTTTGAAAAATGCTGGATATTTTTATAGTCACTATGCAGATTCGTTACCGTAGTCTACACTTTACAAAAACATGTATCCATGGAAGCATGTATCCAATGTTGTACATTTTTTGTTAATCTTTTCGTGCCGAGACCAAAAATTTAGCAATATTCTAAAACATGGATGGGTTTCGGGGATTCATATACCCGGAGCGATACGTATGACAACAGCAAAAACTTTCATTCGTACCAATGTTGGAATAAAATTGTACGTAGCGTAGAAGTTGGTCGACAGTCGATAGACGATATATATACTATTGATAAACTAACATTTTAGAAATACACAAACCACATGAGATATGTCCAGAATATTCGTTCTTCTATTTTCTTAAAAAAAAATCATAAAGCCGGAGCGAAAAGATAAAGACTGGTCCTTGGCAGCTCTAGATAGAGAGAGGTGGAAGGAGAGTAGGGAGTCCTTTGCCTAGCAGTGGGACATTAATGGCTAAAAAAAAAAAGCCGGAACGAATATGTTAACCTACAAATTTTAAAATCACTTTATAGCCATTGAATGTATTGATATTAGGAAATAGCAAAATAAACAAAAGCATGTTATATTTTGTAAGAGTAGTGACTGCGGTACTAGACTATGGTTGATACTAACTTATTTTGATGTGCAGTCAGGGAAATTAATTGCTAAGCAAATTGATACGATTCAATTTGTCGTGTTGTAGTAATTGTGTACAACTGACAAAGAATGACATTTGTGATTTGAATATACCTAGTCTTGCCATAAATATTGTTACGAAGAAAAAAAATTTTCTTTATTGCAAATTATATTTATTACTTTTACAGTGTGTTAGTTTAATATATAAATATAAAACAATTAAAAATATAAAAAGCTTATTCGAAGTGGTCTCCATTGGCTGCAATACAGTCCTTTAAACGTTGAGGCCAGTTATCAATAGAAGCACGCACTCTTTCCATGGGAAAATTCTTCACTGCCAATCGTATGGATTGTTTTAGGGACTCCAAATTATCATGGTGTTTAGAGCAAGCCGTACTCTCTAAAACTGACTATACATCATAATCCAGCGGATTAAGATCGGGATTAGACGACGGCCAGTCTTCAGCTCTGATGAAGTCCGAAACGTTCACTTCCAAGCAAGACTGCGTGGACCGAGCTTTATGACCCGGCGCCGAGTCTGGTTGGAAGGAACATATTTGGTTATTGAACATGATTTTGTTAAGGGGCTTAACTACCTTCTCAAGAATGGTATCTTGATACACTTGTGCCGATGTTTTGATACCTTTTTCACAAAAATATGGCTCAGTCACTCCTTCATAGCTAACACCCCACCAAACCATCACTGAAGTCGGATAATGCCCCCGTTGCACTCTGTCGACTAATTGGGAAGCTTCCTTAGAGCTTTGAGCAAAAATATGGTCATTTTGTTTGTTAAAATGTTGCTCAATTGTAAAGATTTTCTCATCCGTAAACAAAATTTTTCTGTGACTTCCCTTTGCGTACCGCTTCAGTAGTTGTTTCGATTTTACCACCCTATTCTTTTTTAAATTATCAGTTAAAAATGACCAGTGCGTCTCTTATAGGCTGCAAGTCCTAAGTCATCTTTTAAAATACGCGAGATGGTTTTGCGTGCTATCTTCATCTCCCGAGATAAAATCTTTTGCTTTCGGACAGGATTTCTTCGAATTCTTTCCCTTACTGCTTTGACCACCTTTTTCGTACGAACACTATGTGGACGGCCAGATCTTTTTCTGTCTCAAACAGAGGAGGTCTCATTGTACCTACTAATAGCCCGGTACATAAACATTTGACTAATACCAAGCGTATGGAGAGTTTTAAAAATTGCATTTGGCTCCATACCAACTTTGTGTAATGCAATCACAGCGATTCGGTTCTCTTTATCACCCCACTCCATTTTAATATCGCAAAATATTTTACAATTTATTGGCGCCAAAATTAGAAAACGCAATGAACAATCGTATAAAAATGACAGATTCCAAATTCAAATGTAATATCTTTCTTATTTTTAATTGTAACAGTATTTATGGCCAGACTGTGTATAGACCATATAAGTTGGTATTCGCTTTGCTTAATAATTAGTTTCCCTGACTTTACTTATGAGGTGAAACGTCATTTTGAGTCGAAACTGACGGTCGACATCGACCGATGACGGTATGTTAACAATCGACGCCCCAGCCGCGATAAGACCGCCCATTGTATATTATTGGTTCGATATTTTTTTTTTTTGTTATGTAGTTTTGTGGTTTACAAACGCCAGCAGGTCAAGCTACTCGAAACTGTCAAATTTTACCAATTAACCTGAAACCTTAATGCTTTAGCAATAAAGTTGAAAATCTATTAAACAAATTTGGCAGATTATAGTTGCTTGATGTGCTGGCGTCTGTACAATAAAGTATCCCACTAATATTATAAACGTGAAAGTGTGTATGGATGGATGGATGTTTGTTACTCTTTCACGCCAAAACTACTGAACGGATTTGAATAAAATGCACCGATAGTTTATAATCAGGATTAACACATAGAATACTTTTTATTCCGATATTCCTACGAGATCGAAACTTATGCGGGTAAAATCGCGGGGCGCAGATAGTATAAATATAAATAAGGGGATTCAACTCCAGTAAAAAAACATTAAATACTCGTTTACTGGAATCATACCACACGGAAAATTAACTACTACTAGTTAGTCAAATGAAAGGCGAACGGCAAATATAGGCTGAAAAACTCTCCTCATAAAACACAGTTGATGGGAACCAATAAAGACTTGTAAATTATACAAGGTAAACCTATTTGACGATGAGATTGGTCGTTCCATTTCACTGGGTTTAATATCGAAACGCAGGGAGTTTTCGCTCATAGGATTCTTGTCGTTTGCCATAAGAGAACTTATTGGCTTCATAATTGGCTTTCTTTACATTTTTTTTTAAGAATCATCAATATTCGTAACAGCACACTGCGCTCGAAAGCGCAGATTACTGACGTTACTCAAAAAGCCGCTAAGCTGAAGTGGGACTGGGCTGGCCACGTCTGCCGTATGCCCAATGAGCTGTAGGCTATAATAACCACTACGTGGAGCACTGCACAGCCGGAAGTTAGTAGAAGATGGCGGGACGAGCTGGAGAAAACAAACCACCAGTGATCCAATTTGGCCCTGGATCGAAAGAGCTGAAACTCACTGCGGAGGCCTTTGCCCAGCAGTGGGATGATGCAGGCTTACAGTAACAGTAATAATAATTATCCAGCGGTGGGATGGTGCAAGCTTACAGTAACAGTAATAATAATTATCCAGCGGTGGGATGGTGCAGGCTTACAGTAACAGTAATAATAATTATCCAGCGGTGGGGTGGTGCAGGCTTACAGTAACAGTAATAATAATTATCCAGCGGTGGGATGGTGCAGGATTACAGTAACAGTAATAATAATTATCCAGCGGTGGGATGATGCAGGCTTACAGTAACAGTAATAATAATTATCCAGCGGTGGGATGGTACAGGCTTACAGTAACAGTAATAATAATTATCCAGCGGTGGGGTGGTGCAGACTTACAGTAACAGTAATAAAAATTATCCAGCGGTGGGATGATGCAGGCTTACAGTAACAGTAATAATAATTATCATCATCATTTCAATCGACAGACTTCAGCCCGCCAGTTCGACCGGTTCTGTGGTTCTCGCTTCCAGAGGATTTCTGCGGCCGTCATCAATATCTTAACAATTTCCTAGCATACAGTTTTTAGCCAGGAAAATCGAGATCTGATTTCAACACCAATAATTACATTAATAATGAATATCATTTAACGAAAAATGGTCACCTATCCACGGACCAACCGCGGCAAGTGATCGATCGGCAGGCCGGCTGTTATTACTTAGTCACAAGCCACTTGCGTTAATTTTCAATTGAGGGAGGGTAAAAATTACAAAATTAAAATATACATAAGCTCAAATTCCCGAGAACCGCTTCAGCTCATTTAACGGCCGATAAATAATTTGACAGTTTTCCAATTTTCAACCGTTTTTCGCTTATATTTTTCTACGCTTTAATTGATGAATTCATTACTGTACTGTGGAATTTTACACTGAAATGACACGGTATCCAGTTTCTCAGCGCCAGAGTCGGAAAAAGGCAATGCATAATTAGGTAAAGTGTAGCCCAACGAGACGAGATAAAGAATGTAAAAAAAAAAAAACAATAGTTCATAACATTTTTGTTTAAAGAAATTATATACCTACAATTTTTTAACTTCCTATTATAATCGTTGTCGTTTGTATTAGACTAAGATGATTCGTCAGAAGAGTCCGATTCAGTCGTTTTGATGACAAAACTATCTTTAGTATTACGTGTATCAGTCATGTGCTGCCACGCTTTGATTCCATAATTAAAATCAACAACCACTCACAATAACAGTAAAGATGAACAAGAAAACTAATAATAACGGATTAATAATACAACAAAAAACTAAAAAAATACGGAAATAAAAAAACATCATATTTGCTGCTATCGATAGCTGCTGTACCGTCCGCTTTCCTTAACCACGAATCGTACAACGACAGCCGCCGTCGACCAACGGACGTCATTATTGCGCGCGAGAGATAGGAAAGATACAATCATCGCTCGCTATCGTAATGTAACTCAGTAAAGGTCAGGTTGTTTACGTATGTTATCTCGTCTCGCTGGCTGCACTTTTTTTTTAAAAAAAAAAACGTTGCCCCACTCTAGGAATTTCTCCTGTATTGTGGGTGCGTTTACAAACATTAAGCTCACATATACAAACAGCCAGACCCGGAACAACTACTTGTAGGTAATACAAATATTTGTTCCGTGCGGGAATCGAACCCGCGACATGCAGCGCAGCAGTCAATCGCTTAACCACTGCGCCAAGCGTGCCGTCAAACTTTAATTGTGCATTGGCGCTGATAGACTGGTTACCATAAAATATACTTGTAACAGATCTATGGTACAAGTATATTTCCCCTTTTTCCAAAATGGGATAGGATTTATGTATAAGTTACGGTAGGCACAATAATTGATTATTTGACTGTGTGAAAAGGTCTATTAAATATTCCCTCGAACAATAAAATATTCAACAGCAACAATGAAAAATGTTTCTCGGCCCCATAAATATTCATCGCACAGTCCAATTCACACAAAACTATAAGAGCTATAAATCTGAAGGTGCGTAAATAAACAAGCGGTTTCGAAACGGGAGTATGGCTTGAACACGTAAAACGTAAAACAAAGATTGGTCCGGTACATAATAAATAGTGACGCGAAGTCGACCCGGTCGCCGGTCGCGACTACGTTGGCTCGCTCCCAAACAACGTGATATGTGGCAGCGCCTTTCCTACCACGCTCAACGCTCAGATTCAAATTGTTTTTCTCTGAAGATTTTCATTTGAAGAGTTCTGAATAATATCTTAGGAAATATGATGCTAATAACGCTTGGCTAGTCATGTGAGGTGGTGAGTTATGTCTGTAGGCTTTGTTATTTTATCTAGCAGACGCCTTTGTTCAGTAGACATTCATCAGCTTACGTGACAGCAGTAAAAGCGTCATGGCATTACTGAGCATTTAATGGTGCTTGTACACGGTGCTTGTAGCATGCACGAGTGATTTATACTCCGCATATGTAACCTGTACTGTAAGTAAAATGTACATGCTAAAATTATTCTCGTCGTGACTTCGTTTGTGCGGATATCTTTAAAACAATAGTTAAAGATTTCTTTTTAGTGTTTCACCAAAACTTACCAAATAGTTAAAGATTTCTTTTTAGTGTTTCACCAAAACTTACCATCAATAAATCTGCCTAGGTGACGTGAACTGGCTCATGAGTGATATATAACCATGCATACTTGTATTGGTAAATAAGTTAGTTGGTTAAGTCCAATTACGACCATAAATAGGAATCAAAACCTCAAAACAAAAAAGAGGAATTCCTGAAATCCATTCCATCGATAATCAATTTATTAAATTTTCTGCCGACTAAAAAATGTAAGTCAGCTGAAAAAATGTAAGACAGCTTCAAGAATTTAATCAGTCGTTTATTGAAATGGAACTCCTTTAAACATAAACATTTTCAAAACATTTTCTTAGAGTTTCAGTTGTAGTTCATTCGAATCAATCAATCTGCCAAGCCTTTTCCATGTTGGGTTCAGCTTCCAGTCTAACCAAATGTAGCTGAATACCAGTTTTTTACATGAAGCGACTGACTATCTGACCTGCACAACCAAAACTTTCACCAAAACTTAATGAAAACTAATAATGCTTCCCAGACAAAACCATGTTTTTCCACTTGTTTTGGATAAGCACAAAGACTGACTCCAACCTCTTTCTTAAACTAAAGTGTTTATTAAGTTGAGACTGCCTAAGTAGGGAAACTTATTTGCATGATCAGGAAATTAAGCGAATATGTCGCGAAACAAATTTCCAGCAAATGTCTTGTGAAAGTCTTTAGAACGGAAAGCGAGTGACAATAGGAGTTGAGTATACAGAATTTTCGCAAGTGAATGTGTTTTGTTTCAATAGAATTAAAAGCAGATACAGAACAAAATGTTTGTGTATTTTCTTCTCGAAAATTTTAGGTGTGTATTAATAATTTAATTAATCAATTTTTCGGCATTCGATTGTAGTCTTACTGTACTTTATGGATAATTGAGTCACTACCAGAAAACATCTTGATATAATCAAAACCAGACAGTTATCCTGGTCCATATACCAAAGAAAAATTTATTAGAAAAATCCTCCCCTATCCTAGTGACATACATTGGTCCCCCATCTAAATATATATCCCGATCAGTTCCCTTGAAAAGTACTTAACGCAAGCACCCAACTTTTAAGATCTCGAAATAATGTTCCCGTTTCAAAGAAAGTGTATGCGAATGCGTATGAAGCATCCTCTTGAGCTTAAAACATTTTTATCGGCAACACTCGCCATTGGACTCCGTGCTGGAGCGATACTAAACTTTAATAGGGAAAGAGAGGGTTGGTTTTAGCTTGGCTGTAATTATGTAGATCGATTGGACACAAGTGGGCCGTGCGGGACATGTATTGCGGCTCTCGATACAAACAGTTTAATGCAAAGTGCTGTAGATAACTTGTGATATAGCTTTTTAGAGGAAATCAGACGTGCATTGCATTGGTTCGCTATTACATAAGTGCTTTTTGTTTTAATTACCTTTAGGGGCACGATTTTATTGGTATTTAAAACTAGGATTTGCGCAGCTGTTTCCAATAATGAAACTTCTTCAAAGGGTCGTTTTACGAGTAGCATTCCGTCCGATTTGTCAGTAGTTTTCATAAGTTAATGAGTTTTGAGGACTTCTTACCTAATTATTAAGAAATTCATTTGAAGTTAGTGAATCCGTACTGAATTTAACTTCGTTCTATCTTTGTTCAAATGGTCGTTTTAGCATACCGTTCGATTAGTCAGTAGTTTCCAAAAGTTAAATTGGGTTAATAAGTGGAGTGGACTTCTTACCTAGGTACTTATTAAGAAATGGATTTGAAGTTAGTGTACCCGTAGTGAACTTCTATGAAATCTCAGTACTTGCAGGCTTGAATAAGTATTCAAAGGATTTTGATTTTTTTATCTGTGAGGATCAAACATTTTTAAAGATAAAATCAAAGACATTTATTCAAATTAGGCTGAAAATCAGTACTTTTCGATCATCAAAATTACATAACACATCACAGCCTTTCAAGTGCTTTCGCTGGACATAGACAAACATTTTGTAAGTTAGGATTTCAAACTTATTACAGAACTGAAAAGTGAATCATCAAATAGACCGTCTACCTGTCCAGGTACCACTGAAAATTTAAAAAGCACTTGAAAATCTCCTTCCAGCATTGAAGTAGTCGCAAAGCATACGTCTTTCTAGCAAAGTGCCATCGACGGCGAGAGGAGGTAAATCACCGGTGACTCGAACATTTCAAGTTTTACTCAGCCACTGAATAACTTACTATCAGCTGTAGGAGCAATAAGTTCATAAATGTCAATTTTATTTGGAAATAGTGCTGAATTTTCTGTTCCAAGTAAACCAAAATAAAGATTTTGTTGTTTTTTTACGGTTCCGTACCCGAAGGGTGCCAACGGGGGTTCTGTTCACACCCTTTGGGTATTACTAAGCCTCCGCTGTCCGTCCGTCCGTACGGTTATCTGTCAGTGGGCTGTATCTCATGAACCGTAATAGGTAGACAGTTGAAATTTTCACAGAGTATTTCTATTGCCGCTATAACAGCAAATATATATGTAAAAATCAAAATTAATGGTAGTCTCCATATAAGATTTTTGTGTGTTTTTTTGGTGGTTTTTGCCTTGTGTTACGGAACCCATCGTGTGCGATTCCAACTCGCACTTGACGGCATTTTTTAACAGAATGCGCGAGAAAAGGACAATGAAAGAAAATAAATTTATACCCAGGTTAATTATTTGATTCTTTCTTTCGGTGATGGTTCACAGCTGTCAAAGTTTGTAGGTCATACTCATATAGCTTGCGCGAGTTTGCGTCTGTCAGCCGGCATTTAGGTGGCATGTTCTAACGTCATTTTTAAACTGATTTGGCAGCAGGTTTTTGTCTCCTTAGCCTGTTTTTTATCGCTTTTAGTGATAAGACCGCCCATTGTGTCACCCTATGTAGAATTTCTACATTTATATCTGTAATGCATGGTGTACTGTAGAGGTTTGTCTGCCGAAGGCAACCTCATAATAATAATAATAATAAGCGGTACTTCTGGACACGGCTCGCATTGTCAGGAGGTTCCTCTCTCTGGAGCCCTGACCGCCGGTAGCTTGGACCCTGTTCCCGATACCGGTGGGCTACTATTTTTTATATTTTTAAATGTTTTTTTATCTTTTTGTTTATAAAAATATTTAAAAATGTAATTTGTAGGTATTTAAATGAAATAAAGGAGATAATAATAATAATATTTATTGAACAAGAAATTGAAACAGGTTTACACAATTTGCTTATATGCTATAGACTTATTACATGGTAGCCCTAAACAAACAATTGTGTCTCACTATTAGCATCTGCTGCCGAACTAGGTTTATAGCCTGTGTTTCAGCAAGCAGCGCCTCAGGCCCTTAAGTAAAGGATGTCCATGTGAGGTACATGCAAAAGAAACAGTTTAAACAGAAATATGCTTAAGATAGCAATTTAAAATTAATAAACAAAATCTTAAAGTGTTAACGGTCCTCTGTGTGTATAGTGGAAAGGGTGAGTGTATGTATGAGAGAGGGTGTGTAGAGTATGAGCTTAGTTCATCTAGTAGATTCCATAATTAATTTCAAGCCTTTACATAATAGACTAGTATGTTGTAACCATAATTATTGCATCACTACTGTAGGATTGTCAAGAGGTTTTCAGTTTCATCATATGACAGCTTCCAGAGCCACTGAAATACCGTTTTTTTCAAGGATGATTTATTCATTGGATATATTTCAATACTTTTATTAATTTTATTATAGATATAAGGGCCTAAAAAGGGGTAGAATCTTCGAATAAATGCTGTTTTTGCCTGCAACAATGACTTACAAACCGGTAAACCTCTTCGCCTAGCTAATAGGCTCGGACTGTACTCTAAATTAGAATGCTGTTTTGATACAATACTTAAGAAAAATAGTTGGCGCACAGTCAAGACCTCACAGTACTCATAAAGAAGTGAAGTTGGGTAGCGAAAAGGTTTAAAAGTACATAGTTTAAGTATGGATCTTTGGGAGACCTCAAGCTGTTTTAGTGTTGTTTTGGGAGCCCCACCCCACGAAGATATGCAGTATGTAACCAGAGACTGACAGAGCGCATAGTAAATTTGCTTTAGGGTTACTGAGGTAACTATATATCTCAGCGTTTTGAAAACGTAGATAAGTTTTCTTATCCTTTTGCTCAACACTTGAATATGTTCTTTGAAGCTAAAATTTTCGTCGATTATAACACCCAAATATTTAACTGATTTTGATCGCTCTAATGTATCACATGAGCATCTCAGATCAACTGAAGCATCAAGGCAACAGTCATGTGCGATCAAGTTTTGCTTCACATGGGAAACAGCACGTATCGAAAAAGTGAGGTATTTTGTTTTGCCGATGTTTAACGTAAGAACATTATCATGCAGCCATCTCTTTACTAAATTAAAGCCATTTTGGGCAAGCTGAAAAGTTTCAGCCCAGGTTTTTGCGGCAAAAATGAGTGCAGTGTCATCTGCGTAAGAAATTATTTTACCCTGAAAAGAGTTCAGACAAAGGAGATTGTTTATATACACGAGAAAGAGAGTCGGCCCAAGAATGCTACCCTGCGGCACGCCGTAAGTTACCGGAAGATCAGAACTAGTATAATTACCTACCCTAACACATTGAGTCCTGTCAGTTAAATAATCAATTAAAAGTGCAAGCTGTGTCCCCCTTATACCAATTTTTTCTAGTTTTTTAATGAGGAGTGGAACAGAAACCGTATCGAAAGCCTTTGCTAGATCTAAAAATATAGAGATACATTTATTACCTTTATCTAGGTTTGTGGTTATAAAGTTAGTTAAATTGCTGACTGCGTGATCAGTAGATTTACCACGGCGAAAACCAAACTGATGTTCAGATATAATGTGTTTGTTTTCAAGATAGTTTACTAGGCGAGTATTTATAATTTTTTCCAGAATTTTAGACAGTGATGGGAGTATTGAAATAGGCCTATAGTTTTCGATACGGTCTCTGGCCCCACTCTTGTGAATTGGACGGATCTGGGATTTTTTTAGGTCTTTGGGAAAGATACCATTTTCAAGACACATGTTAAAAATATGGGTTAAGTGTGGCACAAGAATGGTTCTATGATCTTTTAATAACTGATTTGGCAGATCATCCCAACCAACGGAACACTGATTTTTAAGCGTAATTATTATACCTGCAACTTCATCTTCATCGGTGTCAAAAAGAACTGCCGAATCGAGGTTATGTCCAAGAGAATCTATAGTTGCTATTGGTTGTACCGATGTTATTTGTTCCGCCAACGATTTGCCAACATTGGAGAAATAATTATTTATATAATTTACAGAGCTCTGTGGAGAGTCCCCTAGAGTGAGCAATTCCTTAGGATAGTTCACGAATTTAGTGGTATTTGTGACTTTTTTTATTGTGTCCCACAACTTTTTGCTGTCTTTACCAGCCTTTTGAACGAGTTCTCTGTCATAGTTACGTTTAACCTTTCTTAATATCTTGTTACAAAAATTCCTATAGCGAACATATGTACTATTATTGATAGGGTTATCTGGAGACGATTTAGCCTTTTGGTGTAGTTTATCCCTGTTGCGCATGCAGCGCAACAGGCCTTGTGTAATCCAAGGTTTTATGATTCTTTTGCGACGTGGAAGTATAGTGGTTTCTGAATTAGTACTTAGAGCATTCTTTAATTCGTGAATGACATAGCTCATTGCAACATTACAGTCGTCTCATATAATGCAGGTCGGCTGTAATTTAGAACGGGTTACATTCGAACGTTGAAGCTAATGTCATATTTCTTCTAGTAGGATTTTGGCTTAGAACAAGAGTGGTAATTTAGTAAGAAATACGTAAAGACGTGCTTATAATATAATCTTAAAGGAGTGTCATAGTTGTTTGATTCCTCGCGTTACCTCAGAGGGCTCTTCAAGTCCTCATAGTACATAATAAAGACTATTGTATTTTATTCTGTATTGCTTTTTCTGCCAAGAAATGAAAGCAATAGCCAACGTGTGCTTGGCCCATAGCAAAATCAGTACCATTTTCTAATACCGCGTTTCACTGGGCGGAATTACACCTAATTTACATTAAACGTTTGTTCGCACGATCAGTTGCAAGCCAAATGCTTTCGAATTCGGACGCCTGCATGTTATCGGTGGTTGCAGTGTTGCCAATGGAAGAAGTTGCTACGTTTGAATTTGCACGTAAGCCCCTTTTCACACGTTTGCTAGCACCCATGTCGGGGCAGAAGTATAGAAACTTTCACACGGAACGAATATATTCGGTTACCACTTCGGCTACCGGGAATCAGGCGTCGGCTTTGCTTTAACACGTGACAAGGGGCTTATGCCCATCCAAACGTTAATGACGAATGCCGAAATAAAAGCGCGCTGTTGGATTTTTAACTCTAGACGCTGAGCAGTTTTCTTTCAGTTTGACATCTTCACATACCAAGACCCCTCCGTGTCTCGGAAAGCACGTTAATCCGTTGGCCCGGCAGTCATTCGTGGATGTTTGACAGTCGTTACGGGTCGTCAGTAGCCTGAAAGTCTGACAACCAGTCTTACCAAGGGGTATCTTATTACCCAGTAACTGGGTTGTGGAGGTCAGATAGGTAGTCGCTCCATGTAAAATACTGGTACTCAGCTGCATCCGGTTAGACTGGAGCCGACCCCAACATAGTAGGGAAAAGGCTAGGCAGATGATGATGACGCTGACCAGTTTTCATCAGCATTCTCCTGTCCGTATCCCAATTTATTTGGGGTCGACGCAACATGTCTTTCCTCCATTAGTTGACATTTCGGTAGTCACCCCTTTTCTAACCATATCATCATTCACACACTCCATCCATCGTTCCTTTGGTATTCCCCTACACTTATAGCCATCGACATTCATACTCAAAACTTTCCCCAAGACATTTTCCTTATTCTCACCCTGAGCAGTTTTATTAGGCAAAATATTTAGGAGACCCGTAGTGTTGGTGAAAACGGGCATTACTGTGAGGCTTAATTAACGTGCCAGCATAATATGCGTCGTTCAAAATTACTCCTGAATTTGAGTTTACTCATTTAGCGTCGAGTCTGGCACTTCACTATTGTAGGTAACCGACTGTAAACCGATTCCAGCGCCTTACTTAAACCGTGGTGGTCACGAGCTACACGCTCAAGCGACACGCTTCTTGCGACAGCGAGTGCGGAGAAAACAAATGAAGGAAGTTGTTCAGAGTATACCTCCGAGTCGCACGACGTGCGGAGCCACAGACGGAAACAAGTGACGCGCGCGCGTTTCTCTTGACACAAGTCGCGTCTCAAGTCGCACCGCTTGATTTCGTGAACGGGGCCTTACATAGTTTCAAAGCACTTGTTTGGTGCCATGTTGTTTCCTCATATATACACAAAATTCACATAGTATAGTGCAGGTGGAGCTATTGAAACAGCTATGTGTTTGAATATGCAAATCCCGGAGCGCAGCGTCAGTTACAATGACTGTTCGATATGTCTGGATACGTTATCAAGGAATATAAATGTGGATTTTAGTGCTGCATCGGTAAACCGATTGGCTGGGTTCAGAATTGGTCTCGAGTTTCAGTCAAGTGTATTGGGCGATATTTGGCAAACCTTAGGACCTTAGCATAAGCATAATCAACCTATAATGCTCCCACTGCTGGGACACAGCCCTCCTCTCTGTGAGTGGGAGTGGGTACGGCCCACCACGGTGGAAGTTGGTAGATTTCACATGTCTTCGAATTTTTGGCTCTAGGACATGCCGGTTTCCTCACCATGTTTTCCTTCATCGTTTTGAACGCAGTGGTGATGAAATAATTTATACAAAGGAAAGTGCCTGTCAAGGTTCAAACCAACGACTTACAACTTGTAAGTCGGCCGTTTGCTGGGCCACCAGTGGTCAGGACCTTACATTGGCTGAAATGTGGATCTAAAACAGAACAGCTCTGCCTGTTCGGTTCAGAGAACACATGCGTGATGTTCTACACACACGTGAACCCACGTATACCACCTAGCATAATCGACCCATTATCATGTTTTCGCATTAAGGCCATTCGCGCAGATTGCCCTAATCTTTCCTTTATTTAATCCACCGAGTCGCCATTTTCGAGATACTTAAGATAAGATCGTGAACACTTCCCGAAGCGTCGACTCTCATATTTAAAGGTTCCGGGGAACTGCAGATGTTTCAGAACACGAATGTTTAAAAGCGTAATTTTTGGCTTTCGCTATCTCATTCATTCATGTCGACTTGGCCCAATTTTCACGATGTTTCGTTAAAGCATTTTCTTGTTATTGGATTTCAAATTAGCCTTATTAAGATAAAGCTACTTTCTGTGTATATTCTAACATAATTCCACGAAGTTCATTTAAAATAATATTACTGTACGAGCGGTATTTTCTCAGCATTTCGTATTTACTAACGAACTAATGACGTTAATTGGCTCATAGCGTTAAGTATATGGTTAAGACAAGATATCCTGATTAATTATTCCTCTTATGAGAAGCTATTTATTTCACAGAAGTTGCTATCCAATGGTTGTAAGGATATTTAATAAACTACCAAAATTGTATTATACATATTATATAAACTACCAAATTGTATAGCGTTATTTAAATGGCTTGTAGAAAAATCATTCAATTCTGTGAATTAGTATTTAGACTTTAAATATTCTCACTGACATCTTATTATTAGAATTTGACAAATACTTGGGATTTTATATTTAATAACTGTGTTTTATGTACCAATTGTATTAACTTCATTTATTTAAATAATGTAATGAACAATTTATTTAGCATGTTAGTTTTAGTGAATTGTTAAAAAAACCCCACCATCTGCAATGTACTACAAGGACTTTCATAAGTCATAGATAACCATACATACTTTTATTGGTAAATAAGTTACTTGGTCAAGTCCAAATTAATTACGATAATAAATAGGAGGCAAAACCTCAAAACACAAAAAAGAGGAACTCCTGAAATCAATTTCATCGATATTAAATTTTCCGCGGACTAAAACATGTGCGCCAGCTTAATAACTTCAGGCATTTAATCAGACGTTTCCTGAAATCGATCTTCTTTATCAAAAACATTTTCTTAGCATTTCAGTAGTAATTCATTCGAATCCTTCAATCTGACTAGCCTTTTCTAGTGAGAAACGGCCAGTCAGATTGAAAGATTCGACCCCAACATAGTGATGTTGGGGTCGGCTTCCAGTCTAACCAGATGCACCTCAATATCAGTATTTTACATGGAGTACCTATCTGATCTCCATAACTCAGTTACTCGGTAATACGATACCCCTTGGTAAGACTGGTTGTCAGACTTTCGGGCTTCGACCCGTAACGAGTGTCAAAGATGTACAAATAACAGCAGGGACCAACATCTAACATGCTTTTCGAACGGAGGAGTCTCATTATGTTTTGGATCATCACGTCATCCACGAACGGACCGCGGCAAGCGTAACTTAACATTCGATCGACCCGTACGGCTGTTATTGTTTAGCCACGGGTTCCTGCAATACTTCATTCGAATAACTATTAAAATGTAATGTACTCACTGTAATGGAATGAATAGCGTAGTGGAGCTCAGCGCATGCATTTTCGACGAACACTGCAAATTCCAATTTTTTTTTATTAAGATCCCAGATCCAATGTTTGCGGTGAAATAGATTCTATTCTTAGCTAACTCAACGTCGAAACAACGCTCCTTTTATCTTTTCTCATTTCCGATGTTGTTTTTTCTTCATCTTTGTAGTTTTTCATACTGACTTTCGCTATCTTTTATTTCTTTTTGTCATTATCTGGGAGCAGTAAAGGTTAAAATAAAAATAAATGTTGGGTCTTGTCATTTAGTTGAGATAATTGATAAAGTGGCTTACTATCATGCCCTTTGGTCATTGACTGGTGTTTTTTTTATCTTTCTCTCTGTATATATCGATTTTTTGATCAACTTGAACGAATTAATAAAAATAGTCCTAGTAGTATTTCGGCCATTGAGGCCAATCTCACCGGAGACAAGCCTTCGGTGCGGGAAACATTTTAGTGCACAAATGTGTGTACAGAACCAAGTGCACTCACTCTTCCCTGACTCTCGGGACGGCACGCAATCCAACACGACCGGACCGAGATCAGACGCAGGACTACAATGAGCACGGGGTATCACACCACCAACTTCCAAACTCGGGTTGTTACTAAGATATTCCTAATTGAAAACCTAATAACACTTTGCCCGACCTGCGAATCGAACCCAGGACCCCAAACTCAGCAGTCGCAGTTGCGACCACGAGACCAACGGGGCAGGACAAACAAATTACTCTACGTCCAAGTAGACATATGAGATAGGATGACGTGAGAGGTATCTATGCATACAATATTGTCTGTACAATATCAAACCCAAGCCATTCTATTTCAAGGCATTTTGAAAGCTTAAAGTAATTGCTCCGCTCGAAGTAAATTCTACAGTGAAATTTCAAGCATGCTCCATCACTTGGTTCACACGTAGCTTGTTATTAAGCAAGTCAAACTGGAGCACGATATAGGCCCTTACCTCTGAAGTTTCGTTAATTAATATTCAACAAACAACGTAAGCTATTTCTCTAATTTGCCTCACGTTTCCCACAAACTCACTTGACCTGACTGTAACTACTAACTAACATACACAAGAAACGGGAAGTAGGCTATTCGTAGACGTTCAATTAGTGGAATTATGGTTACTGAAGCTAGAATTCTGTAGTAATTGGTTTAAATGTTCTTAGAATGAAGGCAATTGGAATGGATGACACCGTAAGTTTTCGTCTATTGGCGGCAAATTGAATTTGTGCGCTATCTTGACATCTAGAGCGATTTACTCAGAATTGGGAGTCGTTTCCAAGATGAAAACTGTGTTTAGATTTGCATCCTTGAGTATGTTAGAATTAAGTATGGGATTAGTGAGTAGTAGTTAGATTAGTTGAAGTTTTATCTCGATTAAACAGCGGTTGTTTAAACGATAAGGTCTGTCGTTGTTATCGCTCTTATTGTTTTTATCTATATAAATAAAACAAAGAAGGGCTTGTGGCTAAGTAACAACAGCCAAACGGGTCGATCGATCAGGTTAAGCTACGCTTGTCGCGGTTAGTCCGTCGATGGGTGACCATTTTCACATACGAAGACCCCTCCGTGTGTCGGAAAGCACGTTAAGCCGTTGGTCCCGGCTGTCATTCGTGTATCTATGACATTCGTTACGGGTTGTCAGTAGCCCGAAAGTCTAACAACCAGTCTTACCAAGGGGTATCGTATTACCCAGTAACTGGGTTGTGGAGGTCAGATAGGCAGTCGCTCCATGTAAAATACTGGTACTCAGCTGCATCCGGTTAGACTGGAAACCGACCCCAACGTAGTTGGGAAAAGGCTAGGCAGATGATATAAATAAAACAATGTTGGGTTAGTTACACCATTTATAAAATGGCTATTCAAGAATGGCTGGACCGTATTTATGATCTTTGATTTATTGGATTTGTCTCCGCCCCGAATAAAAGATTAACTATTAATAAAAAATAATTTTCAAACTCAAACTCAAACTCAAATCATTTATTTCAATTAAACCATTTACAGGCATTTTTGAACTGTCAAAATTAAATAGTCGTCAGTTAGTCAGAAAGTTGAAGCAAGTTGCCAATTCCAATTTCATTTTGTCATACAACATTTATTGAAAGTTTGTTGGGTTAGCTAGTTGTTAATAAATAAATGAAACGTTCTGAGCAGTGGTAACAGCCGCGACTTAAATACGAGTTGAAGGTCGTAGGTTCGAACCCAGACAGGCGCCTTACTCTGTGTAAATTATTTCATCACCACTGCTCTCTAAACAGTGAAGGAAAACGTCATGAGGAAACCGGCATGTCCTACAACCAAAAAATTCGAATCATCAACCAACCCGCACTGTGCCCGCGTGGTGGATTACGGCCCACTCCCTCTCACAGAGAGGAGGCCTGTGTCCCAGCAGTGGTAAAATTATAGCCTGATTATTATGTAATAAAAAAATTTGCTTTCTTTCAGAGTACAAAGCCTAACTAAGCAAAGTAGTGCGCCTCTCTGGGTTCGAACCTACGACCTACAACTCGTACTTAAGTCGCGGCTGTTACCACTGCTCAGGACCTTACATTTTTTTCCCCTAGCTGTTAGGTAATATGTATTACCCTATCTGCGTTCTATTTTGTAAGTTGTCAAAAGTCGTAAAAATTATAATAAAATTATTACAAGATAAGGTTTTCATTATTATCAGATTTTTTTTTGATAAAAAAAAAATCTGTTCCTTTCTAATCTCGCTCTATTTTGTACCACATGTTCAAAGGAGTTGGTAAATCCAAAACTTTCAAGGTAGCCTCCTGAAAGTTTCCTAACGAAGACCGATATGTCCATCAGTCAACGGAAAAGTCGTTTGTTTTGATTAATTTCATTTTCTTGGAAGGAAAGGATAGAGGTTTTGTTGAAAAATTTTATTAGTATTAGTCTAGATATATGTATTATTAGTATTAGTCTAGATATATGTAAGCACGTTAAGCCGTTGGTCCCGGCTGTCATTAGTGGATCTTTGACAGTCGTTACGGGTCGTCAGTAGCCCGAAAGTCTGACAACCAGTCTTACCAAGGGATATCGTATTACCCAGTAACTGGTTTGTGGAGGTCAGATAGGCAGTCGCTTCATGTAAAATACTGGTATCCAGCTCCATCCGGTTGGACTGGAAGCCGACCCCATTATAGTTGGGAAAGGCTATGAGTCTAGATATATGTACTAGTTAGATAATGGTGTACTTACAACTGAATAGTCCCTTTTATGAAATAAGGCTTTGACGATTCTGAGAGAAATTAATTTATACTACAAGATAAACTTTTTTACTAACTTAAATATGTAGACGAGCCTAAACAAATTAGTTCCAACACAAACTGGTATTTGAATATTACATTGTAATACAGAAGTTACAAATTTTAATGAATTTTGTTCATTAATAAATAGATGAGTAGGTTGAGTTCTGAATGAGACGGATATAATATTTATGTATAACTTAAAAGGGCACATTATAATATTACTGAAACGTTTTCAGGATATTTATTGGTAAAAAGAGTCTTTAATGATAAAACTCTTGACATTATTATTTATTATGGCGGGGGCGACAAGGATGTGAAGTACTTTAAAAGACGACATTTCCTCTTATACAGATCATTAATTGTAAATGAAAGGGCCAGGATTTTTAATAATAAGAATACATAATCAGCCTATAATATTTCCACCCCTGGGACACAGGCTTCCTCTGGGTGAAAGAGAGCGGGCCTAGTGCGGCTTGGTAGATGTCACATGTCTTCGAATTTTTGGTTCTAAGACATGCCGCTTTCCTCACGATGTTTTCCTTCACCGTTTTGAGAGCAGTGGTGATGAAATAATTTGCACAAAGTAAAGCGCCTGTATCGGTTCGAACCTACGACCTCGTAAGTAGCTGATGTTACCACTAGGTCACTGCTCTCACTGCTCACCTTAAAAAAATAATGTAATGCCGTACTACTTTTGTCTAAAAAAATCCGAAAGACGTAATTCCAATAATTTGTCTTTGAAAGCGTAATGCCGATAATTTGACACACGAAATCATTTTAAATAATATATTGTTTAGCCAACATCCAGCCCAAAAACTTGCTCGTCAATTTTCTTTCATTCTTTTCAAAAACTTTTCATCAACTTTTCGAAAATTTTAAATAAATTATTGAATTCATAACGTAAAGTTGTTGAAGTATGATTGTGTTATTATACAGTATATTTTCAGCTGTGCTCAAAACTTAAGAAGAAAACTTTTAATAAGAAACTCTTTCTCCCAAGAATTTTAATTAAAAAAAAACATTTTGCATGCGTGTCCAATCTTAAAAATGGTCATAATTTTCTAAAGTTTTTATCACTTTATGGAAGTTAAGAATAATGAATTCAAAAGGCATCAGTTACTGTGCAAATTGAAAAGCATCCCAGATTTAAAGCCAATTTAACTTGGCTGCCTACTCGCAGTTTTCAATAGTACGTTCGCGTTTCGTTGGAGACATGAGGCAAAGAATTTTCAATTCCTGATCCAATTTTTATCACGCCTCGAAGAGTGATCTACTGCCGACGCTGATGAGTTGGCAATCATAATAAACACTGTTTTTTTTCATAGCTCTCGTCAGTCATTTAACGGTATTATGAATGATTTCTTCCGCTTCAGAGTTCTTTTTTCCGTCCGTGTTTATGAATTTGATTTTTTCGTCTTCTTTACAGTATCACGCGTGGCAGAACAGTGGTGAGCGGTAACGGCCCCGACTTACGAGTTCTAGGACGGGGGTTCGAACCCAGGAACGTGCTTTACTATGTGTAATTTATTTTCGTCACCACTGCTCTCAAAAACGTTGAGGGAAATCATCGTGAGGAAACCGGCATGTCCTTCGAAGACATGTGACATCTACCAACCCGCACTGGGCCCGAGTGGTTGATTACGACCTATCCCCTCTCACAGACAGGAGATCTGCGTCCCAGCAGAGGGAACGTTATAGGCTGAATATACATCACGTGTGTACTGCCCGGAAGAGTAGGCAGATATGCAATATAGTCACGAGCAAAAATACTTTGACACTTACGCTAGATTCAAAAGCGATTTTCTACTAAAGTATTGATAGATATTTTATAGTATTACAAACACGGTAATATCGAATCTAGACTAATATAAAATTGGTCCTGGGTTCGATTCCCGGATAAATTGTCATTGGGTTATTCCATTAGGAATTTCTCAGTAGTAACCCGGACTTTGGAAGTTGGCGGTGTAATACCCCGGTGCCTCGGAAAGCACGTTAAAGCCTTTTGTCCTGCACCTGATCTCTCTCCGGTCATGTCGATTTGACGTCCCATCGGACTATGAGAGTAAGGGAAGAGAGAGTGCATCTGTGTCTAGGCACACACTGCACTATAATATTGCCTGCGCCGAAGGCTACTCTCCGTTGAGATTGACCGCCATGGCTGAAATACGGTCTGGAGGACTATACATATGTAATTATGTAATTATGTAAATTAGAAATAACAAAATCTACGTATTTATTTAGGTATCTAGGCTTTTAACATAACGTACCAGTTGCTGTTTTCCTAAATAATTAGGTAGCGAAGAAACTTTAATAAATTGAGCTTCCCAGGCTTATTTATTTAATTTTAGTTACACATTTACGACTTGTTTAATTAGGACACGCACTGACCGAAAAATAAACTAGGTAGGTCCTTTATTTGTTAGTTATTAACGTTATTTTAATTACTTTCTATAATTAATGCTTGCTTCGTTGGTCGTGGGTTCGAACCCAGACAGGCGTTTTACTTTGTGTAACTAATTTAATATAATATAATAATTTCATCACCGCTGCTCTTAAAATGGCGAAAGAAAACATCGTGAGGAAATAGGATCCAGAATCCAGGATATGCCATTCTAGGACCGAAAATTAAACGACATGTGACATCTACCAACCCGCACTGGGCTCGAGTGGTGGATTACAGCCCTCTCGAAGAGAGGACGCCTGTGTCCCAGCAGTGGGAAGATTATAGACTGATAATGCACGTGTTGACGGCAGCTCGACATGCACGTGTTGACGGCAGCTCGACAGCTGCCGCGGCGACGCGTCGCGACGGGTGTGGCGACGAGTGTCGACACACTCGTCGACTGCTGCAATGGGCTCTGCCGCTGACGTGTGTCTCTCGTATGTATAAGCAGTAATATGTACTAATAGTTGAGAAGCGACACAACAACTGCGAAGGTCGTTGATAATAGGGGCGAGAATTCGTTACTATTTCCATTTACACCAAGTTTTCAGTATATTGTCCCTGTATAACGGTTGCCACATTTCAGTTCATTTGTTCTAATTTAAGTTGCTTTGTTGGGCACCCGCCAACCAATAAGTTGTTTCGACAAGCTCCCAACTTAGTTTATCGATGCTTCTCCAATTTATCGTACAATGCAGATAGCGAGTTTGTAATTACTGTTACAAGTTTTTAAGGAGGTCGAGGTTTTGATACTGTTCTTTTGTTGTTTGTTATAACATAGTATAACATTACGTCTGTATTCCTCGAGGGAGGGCAGAGTTGCACCTATAGTACAGACGCCAGCAGGTCAAGCTACCCGAAACTGTCAAATTTTCCCAATCAACCTTGAACCTTAATGGTTAGCAATAAAGTTGAAAATCTATTAAAGAAATTTGACAGATTGTAGTAGCTTGATGTGCTGGCGTCTGTACATCCACATTTTGCCAGTTATGATTAAGTTCCGTATAATACGGGGCGAGCCTGTTACCAAAAACCAGGCACAAAACCAAACTCTGGACTGCTACTCAGAACTTCCAGATGTAAAAAACCCAATAACAGTGACCTACCCAGGATTCGATCCTAGGTCCTCATGCTCAGCAGTAGTGCTTGCGACCACTAGACCAGGCAGTTCTTTGCTATAGTATTTTTACTATCATTATCAACCTATTAGTATACTTGACCATGACTTTCCTATCATTATGTCTTCTTGGTGACCGCACCATGAGTTTCTGAAGTAGCCTACATCAAGACCGCGCCAGATTAGATGATCACAGCATGATGTTCGGAGTACCTAACCTAAGCCTCTTAGATACTGCTGTCAATTCCTCTTAGTATAATCCCACCCATAGACTATCAGCTGGTCTATTTTGTAAAATCTCACCGTGAAAACGTAGTTGTTGTAGTCAGCTTGAAGTGAGCTGTCATTCTAGGAATTGACACTATTGACAGCTAGCTCATTTCACCTAAGTTTTCACGGTGAGATTTTTACAAAATAGATTGGCTGTACCTACGTACATAAGCAGTCAGCACGACTAAACCAAGGTACTTCTTAAACCAGGAACAATACCTTTTTGTTTTTGATTTACGATTCCAAAGTATGCCCAAGTATTTAAATCCCAAAAAGTGATAACAAATAGTCAAAGTTTGGCTGTGTACTCGACAAATTGTCGAAGTTTTCAACTATAGAACACGAACAGTGCCACGTAATTCAAGCTTTTACATTTTGTTCATCCATTTCAAAAGCGTTTTGTTTTACACAAATGTTTCGAACATTATTTGAAAAGAATGTAACCTAAACGATGCAACTGGCCGGAAATTATCGTGAAATGTAAATATGTAAACTAAAAGATTCGAAAGTAGCAAGTAGTACCACGTATGTGCGTACGGGGCGGGGGGCGTATGGGCGTACGTATTAAGTGGTGCTTGGAAAGTAGACTGTAAAGTTTTTATTGATTCAATGAAGCTGGGATTACATGAAGGCCGTCGCAACCCAAATTTTCAAATCAGCACCTTCATTGATAACACACTGTCAATCACAATCTGAATAATCTTAAAGGATATTAATCCATTGCTTCATATGTTCGGAAAACTTGTCTGCCCAACGACATACATGCAATGAATGTTGGTGAACTGTCAAAATGACAGCCATTCCTAGTGAATGTGTTACGCAATTACCCGGCCGAATCGTAACCGACCTCATGTTGTCCTGGCCTTAAACCGGTTATGTTTCCCACGATTTTTGAACGTGGAAAGTAAATTAAAACTCAGCGGAATAACTGTCGATACTAACAAAAGTATAACATATGGAGGCCGTTTAGTACATTATAAACGTACATAGTTAGCGGTTAAGTACACAATTTTGTACCGTAAACGTTTTCAGCAGATTGCTTAGGATTTGGCAAGAGCACAGGACCCCAGTCAATACCTAAGTTACGTGTAGTCCCAAGTCAATATGAGGTACGTGGGTTTAGTAGACTCTGACTTTGTTGGTAGTCTGTGCAATTTAATTTGAGGCATGTTTATCATTCTGAGCATTTGTAACTACATACATACATAGTATACGTAAAACAAACCCCCTTTTTTACCTGTCTGTGAGACCGCTTACATCTCCTACACTACACTATGGATTTTGACGCGGTTTTCACCACCATATAGAGCACTAGCTTCTGCCCGTGACTTCGTCCATGTGAAATTTCTTGTTCCTCCGTCCCACCCCGTCGCATCACATCGCCTGCCCGCACTATTACATCGTTTTCGCTTAGCGTTCTGTCTGCCTTTTTTTCCTTTCTCTAGGCTCCTAGCGTAAGCCTATAAGCCTTCCTCGAGAATACGGCTATCAAATGCAGAAAGATTTATTCAAATCTCACTGATAGTTGCAGAGATTAACACGTTCAAACAAACAAACTCTTCAGCTATATTATTAGAACAGAAAGTTAACTTTAAACAAAGTTCCTTTTCGTGTGATTGTTAGATCTCCTAAACTACACACTGGATTTTGATGCGGTGGTCATCACCATATAGAGCATTTATTTCGGAAGGTTCATTCGTATAATTCATTCATATTTTACTTAGATACCTATAGCACGGAAATCTCGATGTTTCGACATGTCCCCATTGCACCTGAGTGAAACAGCGAAGTAGTGGTTTGCTGGTTGTGAGTAAAATTAGCTTTCCATTTTCCGTGAGTACTGATTTTGTCGTGACAACGGCTGTTTTCGTAGACGAACATGCACAATGAATTTTCGCCTCGAAAATAATCTTGTCAATCATCGACTGTTTTGGGAACTTGCAACGTCTTTATTACTTAGAGGCTTAGATTAATGATGATTCAATGCTTCAAATATAAAGTAAAATGTAAACGAACGGTTTTTTATATGTAGATTAGCTGGGGGAATAAAAGACTAGGCCCAAGTAATGTTTCAAAATTGTGTAATGATTCTAAATGGTGTATTTTCTTCACCTTTGGCCATGTCGAAGTTATTACAGCTCACTCAATTTTTTGTGTTCTTCAGAAAGGTTAAGTACGTAGTATGTACTCGCAGACCGCGAGCGTGTATGATCAAATGTATGAATTTAAACGAAGCAGAATAATTGATGCGTTGATGTAACGCGTTCTGTATTTTCAGTTTACCTTCGTGGGAAAAAGGCGTGCATTTATGTATGTATGTACGTCCACTTTTATTTGATAAGAGAATGGGCAGATGAAGCCCTCTGTGATAAGTGGTAACCTCTCATTACAACTGCAATACCTCGTGCGTAAGTCACGTCCGGAAAGGACGTGGTCTACGTGACGTTGCATCATTCCCATCACCCATAGAAACGGATGAAATGTCGCATGTGTCTGTAGTTTCAATGGCAAGGGATCAAACGGGATCGTTTGTTTATATCATTGCATTTTCTAATACGGTTGTTTTTGGATGATGTTTGAACGTAAACGAAGAAAAAGCAGTAGGTATGTAAGGATCGTTGCAGGTGACTTTCTGTAGTTTCTGCCTTTCCCTATAGGAGAAAGGCATGAGTGTATGTATGTATACGTATGTAGATGTTTTTTTTTTATTAGCTGGGTGAGTTTTTAGAACGTCTTGAAACTATGGGCTGTATGTGATTTTAGAAAATGTGATTTTAACCTTCAATATTTGAAGGTTAAAATCACATTTTCTAAAATAGAAATCTTGCTCTTAGCGATAAGACCGCATGAGGGAGAGAGCCTCCCGTCCCAGCCGCCGCGGGAGACGCTCCGGGCGTCGGGAGCCGCGTGACGACTCCCGGCCACCGTAGGTGCGGGCGGAGAGCAATGGGTAGCTCACCGCCCGATCAGGACCAGGCCCGTGCCGGACGGCGCGTAAGTGTTCCACGCGCGCCTCAAAGAGTTGTCAGCATAATTCGAGGGCCCCCTTAGGGCCGAAGCCTGCCGGGTCAGCGGGATTGTCCGAAAGGGTTACCGCTACCCCGGAACATAAAGGCTAAAGGAAGGAACATGGGTGGGTTTTAGTCAGTAAGAGTCTGACACTCCCTTCCGCTCCACCCAGAGCGGGAGGGGTCATTTGATGATTTCCCATCCGAAAAAAAAAAAGCGATAAGACCGCCCCTGGTAAAACCCTTTGTAAACTTCTGTTTTTTCTTTTTGTCTGTAATTTATATGGTGTACTTAAGAAAGAGTATTCTATTAGATAGGTATTAGTATATAGAAATAGCCATATTCTCTTTGTTAATTCTATCAAAGTAAACTCTCAGAGCTAATCTTTTAAAGTGAAATCGAGAATCGTTTGTTATTTTGATCATTTATCTTCGCGTGCCAGTTTCCAAATTAGCGTGGGTGGGTGGCGTGGCTCTTTTTCCAAGCAATTTCATCAACTGCATTAAGACACAACTGACACCGTTATCCGTCTTGATTTGACGGAGCAAGCTTTTGTCATTCAATTTGCACTCTAAACTCCATTTTCTCGGGGTTTCGTACGATTCGCTGCTTATTATGCCTGAATTCTTTTGAAACTTACGCAGCTTTGTGAATTTGAACCCAACGCCTCAAGTTTTAAGATCTATTTATAGGTGGGTATGTGGCTGTTGTTCAATTTGTAATTCTTCGAAGAATAGCAACTATTATTCAGACAATGTTTTTCTTGAGACGTCTCCCGACGTTGTTGTGTTGTTTAGAAACGTTTGTGCACAAAGAACTTGATTTGATTCAATTAGACGCAAATCTTAATAAAGAATTTCTATAAAAAGTTAAGCTTATTTATTTTTGAAGAAAACATAATTTAATTACGTGTTTTTGATGAAGTACAGGCAGACGGTTTTCTTCGAAAAAGTAATAAACATTGTTATGTCTTTGATCTTAAGCGTAAAATTAAAACAATTTTACAATACAATATTATGATTTTATAACAGGCTCAAGTTGTTCATCTGCTAAACTTTTAAGTCCTAAGTAAATACAGTCATTGTTCTACCTTCTTTGTCAAAGTTAGCCCATTTCATTGAATCCATTAGAAGTTTCTTTCACTTTGTTCCCGTTAAATCTAGATTTTATACAACGAGTGTGAGACGGAGGCTCGTGTTATTTAATAACAATCGCACGGATCAATCGATCAGGTTAAGCTACGCCACGGTCGGTTCGTGGATGAATGACCATCTTTACTCTTCTTCATCTTTATTCTGTCTTGACTGTGAGTTATAATCTAATAAGCTAATTTAATATATTTTATTAATGTAATGTGCCGAATTAATATTAACGAAGCAAGACTGTTTTTATTATGATTATGATGTGTATGACTATTCAACCCCCCCCCCCCCCCTTGACCCCTTGACAATTCAAAAGTGCCTGTAATTGGTTTAATTGAAATAAACACTTTGAGTTTGAGTTTTGAGTTTGAGAATGACATTGATGTAATTTCATGATATTATTGTGCATGTACTAAAAATATTTGCACAATTGATAAGCCGAATATCACCATATTCGACTTATCAGTGGTACTAATATTTATAATAAGACTAAAATTATTTTGCCAAGTTATTATGTAAGTACCTATGGACAGATAGTCTGAAATAAACGTTTATTATTATTATTATTATTATTATTATTATTATATTCTGGCAAATAAATTAAATTGCATTTCATTTACATACCGAGAGCTCCCATGCCTCAGGAAGAATATTAAGCCGTTGGTCTCTGCTATCATTTGTGGATCTTTGACAGTCGTTACGCGTAATCAAAAGCCTGAAAGTCTGACAACCAGAAGTATTGTGTTACCTGGTAACTGGGTTGTGGAGCTCAGATAGGCAGTCGCTCCATGTAAAATACTGCTATTCAGCTCCATCCGGTTACACAAGAAGTTGATCCCAAAAATAGTTAGGAAAAGGTTCAGTAGACAATGAGTGTCACAGACAGCTTCGGAAATTACATTTTCGACCAATGGTTTCTTGTTCGTTCTATACCTGGAACCTTGCCAATTGATATTGACACGTTTAATGTCCATTAATTACTAATTAAATGCTAATAGACCTAATTAATCTTATTAATTAACGTCTGCAAATAGGAAATTGGGTCCTTCACTAAATTATACATAAATTTAGTATTATAATAAAGTATTAAATAAATTAGAAGTACGTGGTGGCCATGCATGGATGATCTTTGAAGATCTTTGTGTTTGAAAGAACATACCAAGGTTTTTATAAAGGCTCCCGCAGATAGGCTCGACGCGACGGTGCGACTCGATTCCTCGATTCCCATTAAGTTTTGCATAGAAATTGTTCTACTAGAGTCGCGTCGCATCTGTCTGCGGGAGCCTTAATGAACCGACCATCTCCGAAACATTAGGAGCGATATCTACCTATTTTTAACAAGCGTAGCTGTTTTTAAGACACTAAAGACGTTGACTTCTGCAGCAGGTCATTACATAATCGATCAATCGTTGTCGTCGATCGATTCTTAAAATAAGCAAAAATTCACTTCTGCACGAGGGTCCAAAGCCAATTTTAACGTGATATCTATACCTCCGATACAATACATGTATTGTATCAGAACTGCTGTTCTGGCACCAAATACAAAACCAGAATTGCTCAATGATTGGAACGCAGATTAACAGACAGACTGCCGATTCGTGAGACATGTTGAAATGCGGTAGACAGATTGAGCGCCATCACATAAATGTGCGAAGGGAGAATGGCTTTGCAGACGGCATTAGTTCGCGTTATAATCAAAGTCAAAGATTCACTTATCTAGAGTTTCAACCGCATATTAGCACCGACCCCAACATAGTTGGGAAAAGGATAGGCAGATGATGACGATGACTAAGGGATGACGAACCTTGAACTTCATTGTGTTAACATGGTTTGGCACTTATACAATATTTAATGTGATTTCAAATTGTTTAGTAATAAATTTAGTTTAGTAATAAGACTGTTCTTTGATTCTTTGACGTTCTTTTAATAGTATTGTCATTCTCAAATTAAGTTTAATGTAAGTTAACATATTACAAATTTCAAGTATTGTAATAAGTTTACAATTTAAAATGGTCTACACAGGCACCTAGCTGAAGAGTTACTTAACAATAATATGAATTTTCAAACGTAAACTGCAATAATCTAATTCAATTTAAAACTAAGTCTTTTTTATTAAATCGTAAGTCTATAATTCACTTGGTTGAGGAAATTTAGAAAATATATTATTTAATAACAAAACAAAGTGCATCAGTGCGTTAAAGACAAACTACATACCTATATTATCACTAAAGTTCAGCTGTGCTACAAAGATAACCTTCTCAAAACAGTCTAATTTCTAGCCACTCATTAAAACGCTAAGGGACGAAATCCCAAATTTCAAAGTAGTAAAACTGTACGGCTCCTACTGGTTAGCTTATCTAAGTACTCAGCGCTGAACTATCTGTGCTAATTCATGCGGGCTGAACTCCGAAAGCGTTCGTTTTATATTTAATACTCGACGCAATCTATGAATTGTGCAAAGTGAACCCAGACAAGGCTCTCTGCCAGACAGATTTAAGAGGGGAGCAAAATTGCTTAGCGGTAATTAAATTTGGCATAAAACTGACAATTAAGACATAAAATAATATATTTATATGAGTAAACCACGATATTTTTAAACTTTTCGTGGAACATAATAAAATTTTCTTGAAATTTTTTTGAATAAATCCAAAAGTTGCTTCTAATTTCCACGCATTTTCGATTTGTAATTGATATGCTAGTGAGTAATGGGATACAAAATTAACAATTAATTGAAATTTATGATGATGATGCTCTTTTGTTTGATTGTTGTGAATGATTTTTTGGCTCTTGTGATGTAGGACCTCCTAGTACAAGAGCCAGGGCTACACTGATGCTTGTGTCTTCAAGTGAAAATAAATAAATACAAGAAGAAAAACTTTGTTTGGGAATTTTATGAGATTCCTTTTATTTTTGGATTTATTACGATAAAACGCTTTCAGCATTTAAGTTCCAAGTTCGACTTCTTGCTTGGAATATCAAGGAAGAAGTCACCTTTCGTCGCATGTCGCGGGAACTATATGCATATTTTTATTTCACAAATCAGAGGGAAAATTCTCGTAATTTTAAGAACGTTCACAGTCTGATCTCAGTCTCAATCTGTCAAAAATACTTCTAATTTCCCTAAATTTTTGACAAGTTTTACATTTATTATAGCTGAGATGAGATTGCGACGAGATTTAGAACGTTTTTGATTACAGGAAATGGCCTTCAGGGGTACGCACCCTTAATTCATTATCCTTTTATTATAGTAATATGGACTTTATAATTTGAAATTAATATGCTTTATGTGCCAGTCAAAAAATCAAGAAGTAATCGGGGATCTTATCATGAAACCGATACCGTTATTGACACGGGCGGAGCCTAAAAAATGTCCCGTTTTGATTTTCACAAAGGTATTTCGTTGCCATGCTTTGATATTATTTTTTTGAAGATATTATAGGTTTCTTTTGAGTTCGGTGCTATTTTGTATTTTTTGAAATCGAAGTATCTTTTTGATAAGAGATTTTTTTCGAATAAATTTTCAATCATTTCCTAAGGCCTGAGCTTTGGGAGGCTCCAGATACATATAACGGTGGGTACGATGTTGACTTGGGGTATCGCAAATTTGGTACACGACTCGATCGTACGAGGACCTTTTTCGGGATTTAGATAGAAAGTTTTTCATGTATATTTAAACAGAGTCCATTTAAAATTTCCTCTAGTACTTTTTGTTGCCGTACCTTCTTTATTGGTAATAAGGATACTAATTTGCCTTAGACGATATTCACTTTGATGACAAAACTTATCTTATCGAACTAATAATAATAAAGCTAAAGAGTTTGTTTGTTTGAACGCGCTAATATTAGGAACTACAAGACGGATTTGAAAAAATATTTATGTATTTGATAGCCCAATTTTTGAGTAAGGTTTAAGGCTATTAAACATCAAGATGCAACACTTAGGCGCCGAGCAAAACAAAAAAAAGCAATAGGAACGCTAATAAAACACGATGTAATAACGCGGGCGGGCGTTGCGATGCGACGCCACTGCGTCGCATCGCAACGGCCGTCGGTGGCCGAAATTTCACGCAGACGAAGTCGCGGGCAGAAGCTGGTGGGTATATATTTGCGGAGGTAGCAAAAGTTTCGCGAATTCAGGATGTTCAGGAATCAAATTACATTATCTCGTCAGGTTTTCCTTCGGGGGTGCTGTAAGACAATGCAAGATGGAAGTCAGGTGCTGATTAATTCATGGCACTTAAGGAATTCAGTTCTGCAAAGTTATTATGCAAAGTTCATTGAGTTTAAGTACTCAAAGTTTCTGTAGCGACGTTTCATTATGCACACATTAGATGAAACTTCAAACACAGTTTTCGCAGAGCTACTTGCGTCCCTCGTAGGTATGGGGGCGACAAAACTGGCATGGCATAATGGCATGGAAGACCATCGTGGCTCCCATTGTGAAGAACAAGACGGGTGATATCTCAGACAAGGGTAACTACCGTCCCATTTCCCTTGCGACAATAATGGCAAAGGTGTTGGACGGTATGCTTGATACTTGTTTAAATAAGTTTATTCATCTTCATGATGCGCAGTTCGGGTTTCGTCCCGGACTTTCAACTGAAAGCGCTATTTTAGGTCTCAAGCATACCGTTCAATACTATATAGATCGCAGGACGCCGGTGTACGCATGTTTCCTTGATCTTTCCAGGGCCTTCGATCTTGTCTCGTATGATGTGCTCTGGGAGAAGATGGTAAGCAGGGGTATACCCGCGGAAATATGTGGACTATTTTGCCATTGGTACAATAATCAGACCAATCATGTGAAATGGGATGGTATGCTCTCTGAACCGTATAGGTTGGAGTGCGGGGTGAGACAAGGAGGTCTGACGTCTCCCAGGCTCTTCAACCTCTACGTAGATGACCTCATTGAGGGACTCAGCAGCATGCGTGTCGGATGCAGTGTTGATGGGGTTAGCATAAACAACATCAGCTATGCTGACGACATGGTGCTGCTGGGTCCGTCTGCAGGGGCAATCAGAGAGTTACTAAAGACTTGTGAAGCCTACGCTGCTGCACATGGATTAGTTTATAATGTTAAGAAATGTGAATACATGGTCTTTGAGGTCGGTGGCAAATGCCGTGAAGTGGGACCCGAGCTACTCGTAAACGGGTCAGTAATTAAAAGGGTATCCACTTTTAAATACCTAGGTCACTTTCTTTCCGACGACCTTAAGGACCATGTAGATATAGAGAGGGAGCGCGGGGCACTCGCTGTCCGGTGCAACATGTTGGCCCGTAGATTTGCTCGGTGTACGGACCTAGTAAAAATAACAATTTTCAAGGCATACTGCCAGAGTCTATACACGAGTAATCTATGGGTCAATTACACTAAAAGGTCGCTGGATGTTCTTCGCGTTCAATATAATAATGGTTTCAGGATGTTGTTGGGACTTCCTCGCTACTGCAGCGCGTCAGAAACGTTTGCGCTTGCTCGTACCGACGGGTTCCACGCGATTATTCGCAAAAAAAACAGCGTCACTCCTGAGGAGAGTGAGAGACAGTCGCAACAGCATCCTGAGAACTGTAGCGGATAGTTTCGGCTCTCCCATTGTAAAGCAGTTTGTGCAGAGGGTGATTGGTACTAACACTAGATAATAAGTTGTTTTAATATTATGTTACTAACACTCTATGGATTCTTTGGTCCGAAATAAAAATTATTATTATTATTATTATTATAATTTTTTTGGCGTCGGTGTGATATATCATCTGCCTAGCCCTTTTCCCAACTAAGTTGGGGTCGGCTTCCAGTCTCACCGGATGCAGCTAAATACCAGTATTTTACATGAAGCGACTGCCTACCTGACCTCCACAACCCAGTTACTGGGTAATATGATACCCCTTGGTAAGACTGGTTATGACTTTCGAGCTTCTCTCTACCCGTAACGACTGTCAAAGTACTGCGAATAACACCCGGGACTAACGGCTTAACGTGCTTTCCGAGACAAAGGTCAAAGGGTCTTGGTATGTAAAGATGGTCGCCCATCCACGGTCCAACCGCGGCAAGCATAGCTTAACCTGATCGATCGACCCGTGCGGCTATTATTACTTAACCGTCGGTGTGATAAATATTTCCATTTAATTCTTGTCACTTTACCACAAAGAGATTCTGCAGGTACCAATTTCATTAATATTATGGTTGTGACAACCGTGATCTTGCGAATATACAGATGTAGGTACTTAAATATAATATTCAAAAGCTTACTAAAAATTTATAACTGAAATTAGTAAGTACACTTAACAGCAAAATTATTGTATTTGCTAACTCTATGTACGTTTCCATACAAATAGGGTTTAAAACAATTGCGAAAAAAAAATTAAAAAAACCAATTGACTATATACAGTTTTTTTCTTTTTTTATCAGTGTACAAACGAAAAAAGCCTATGAAGGCCATTTTAATATAATGTTATAAAAGAGAATGTTATATTTTGAGTTGGTCGCAATTCGTAATACTTACTTTTAATAATCGGGTTTTCATAGTATCATACTATTGAATGTAGGTACACGCAATGAATACGCTCCTTTCAGAAGTCTCACCTGGGAGTAACAGGGAAATAGTGAGTTGATACTGCCAATTTTAAACAGCTTAACGCTCATTAGAGTTGCTTTTCCAATAATTTATAGTGTTTAGTATAAAACGGCTGAAAAGGAAAGGTTTTTTTAATATGCAGAATAATGTATTTACTACAGAATATCGTTAATGCCAAGGTAATGATGACACAGATGACACAGCAATAACCTTCATCTCGGATTCCTGATCACAACTAGAGCATCAAACTCAGCTTGGCTTTGACGTGGCGTTAAATTGGCTTATTTCCCACACTAACACTCAATACCTCCAAAACCAAATTTCTAACTTATTCTAACAGCTCGGTCTCTCAACCAAAGACTTCAATGTTGATCAAAGCTCACACTGGTCATCCACTAATACAGGGTTCAAACTGTCATTGTCCTCTTTTAACCTCTGTTGAAAGCATCAGATACCTAGGAATAGTATTGGACAGGAATCTCAATTTCAAGTCTCATATCGGTCTGCTAACTGGACGAGTTCGCAAACTGATATACATCTTTAAAACTCTTCAGCATATTGCCAATCGATCATAATACGTAACGTCTATTTCGCACTTTGCCTATCCATCGTAACATATTGCATTTCTTGTTGGGGTGGCGCAGCCAAAACCACCGTCAAGCCGCTAGAAGTAGCACACAGGCATATTAAAGGTAGCCACTTTTCGTCCTATTCTGTTTCCAACCGATCAAATATACAATGACTGCAAAGTGCTAAATGTTCGGCAACACTTCATACTACAGACAGTCATTCTGCAACACCGCAACACCCTATACCGAATAATAGAAAATAAAAAACGTAGCAAACGTCGAAAGGATGGGATATGCACCCTGCCGCGCGTACGCTCAACTTTCGTCAAGCGATTTTTTCATTTTCTTGGTCCGTTTCTTTACAATAGAATAAACGAAGAGTGTCAAATCTACGGTCTACCGTTCTACAAAAGCAAAAAGATTGTGCAATCGTACCTCCAAGATAAGTCATATATGACGAAACTGAAAAGATCTTAACGTAAGGTGATGAACATCGACAAGCACACACACACGAACACCCACACACACATACAAACACACACACACACACACACCACACACTCAATCACACACACACACACACACACACACACTCATACTTACCTCAAATTATTTTAAATTTTTTGATTTTATTATTTTATTTTAACGATACCAAAACGTATCTTAAACTTTTAATTGTCTGACTCAATTCTTCGAAATTGAAACAGTAACATCAGAAGCACTATGTAACTTTTACGTCATTGTACCTTAGGGGAGCGGACTGCTTCTCCTTAACACAGGTTTCCATAACCTAGCTAGGAGAGCAGTGCTCACCCACATGTTTGTAGAAATAGTACTTATTTTGTAAAACTGTATTTTAACATGTTCTACAATCCTTTGTTTTGAGTAAATAGATTTTATTATTATTATTAATGTTTAATTGCAGGGCTTATTTCATTTGGCCAAAAATCGCTTTCAGTATGTTAGGTTATGTCGGGAAAAATACGCCCGTGCACACCTGGGATTTCAGATTCAGCAACTAATTCAGTGTAGTGTTGTAGAAGCTTTATAAATAATATCCCCTCTCTTCCTAAAAATATGGCTAAATTCAGACGACAAAATTCAGCCAAGTGGAATAAGCCCTTAAGGACGTGCGTACATTAGTTTAAGAGTCGTCACAGACAAAATATAGGTACATTTTGTTTTGTAAACTGGAACTACAGTCTGTTCACAGTTATTTTACCTCTGATTTTGCATCACTGTCCATATCACAGTGATCTTTATTCTCATTCAAATTTATTCATTTATTGAGGATCTCCAACAAAGGATACACATATACAAAAGGAATTTACAATAATAAAAAAGGTTTTTTTACGTGTGCTCCTTCAATTACAGACGACCACAGCATGCACATACATGCATGCACATAACTAGGTGTAAAAATGCTGCTACTGTGGCAGTAACTCAATAGCAACCAATTTCAATTAGAATAAAGATCACTGTGATATGGACAGTGATGTGTTGAGTGTAGGTGGTGTGATATGGTTGCAGCAACCCAGTAGCAGTCCACAGTAGCTAGCTAGTGCTACTGAAGGGTCTGTCAAAATCATCGTGATCCTTATTCTCGTTACAATGAGGTTGCTGACAGAGGTAAAATAACTGTTAACGGACTGTCACTATTTCGTTGCAAGTGATCATGCCATCATAGTTTTCACGGAGTAATATTCTGTGTACAACACTACCAGGTTATACTGGCGCGTGGTCAAAATCGGAAATAACGCAGCCATCATGTTTTGTCAATACAATTTCTGTCACAATTTCACAAATGTTTTCCAACAACCCCTCCCTGTCAATGTCATTCAGACACACTAAAGACAGTATTGAGCACATTGGGTGTCGACGATACGGCTTATATAAAGCGAAGAAAACGTTCGACAATGTTTGTCACCAAGAGTGTTTTCAGGGTTAATTTAATAAAGGCACAAACATCTAACTTGAAGTTATGAACAACGTTACGTGATCCGAATAATGTCCGCCCCGTCTTATGTGACTAAATTCCTTAATTGCGTTCAAGACTTTGAAATCTTTAATTAGCGAATGAAATACGAACGCGGAATATCAGATTACTCGAGTTCTTGAGTTTCGCGGTTTGTTGAGATCCTCTTAGTTTCATTTGTACGAGTAGTAAAGATGGCTGATATTTGACAGATCATGGTACATAGAGGTTATTTTTGATTGGTTGATACGATTCGTTTCTTGTTTTCGATTTGTTGATGCGAATATTAGAACATAATTTTTCATATTTACGAAACTCTGTGTTGCAAATGATTGCAGATATTGAGAATAAAGTTGTACGTAGTAGGTTTTTTAATGGAAGCTTACCATATCTTTGTAAACCTAATGTTATTCTTATATCATCTGACATTATATTTGCGCCATTATAGTTGTAAGATATCGAAGATCATACGTTGTAAACTTACATTCAGGAAAATAAATGAATTGGAATTTATGTAATTATATAAGAACCTTTATCCCATGTGTTTCTTCATAAACTATGTACAGAAAACCATCTGCTACGATCCTTATAATAACTACCTACTTAAAAAAGTTGTATTACAGGTTAATCTGAATTTATCGACTAGCGCATTGAATAAATATACATCTATCGCCCCTCATATTTGACCTATATGTGAAAGTTCCTGGAATTTCGAATGAAAAGCAAACAAATCGACAAATACAACCGAAATACAGAGATGAGAAAGTCGATTCCTTAACATGTTTGATCCACTCAAACAGTCCTTTTGATAACGTCTAATACCTTCTAATATTAATGTAAAGTAAATATTTTTGGTATAAAAATATGTTGAACTTGTTTATTTCTCATTAAAAACCATGTTATTTTCGGCAGTAGTACTTAAGTAGTACTGTTTTAGTAGAACGAGAAAATGAAGCATGCCTTAAAAAAGGAATTGAGCGTAAAGCGTTTCAAAACCTTAGAGCAAAGTATATTTTGCACAACTCTATGCTACACAAAAAGCGGTCTTTTTGTGCGAAAATCATATCAATTTTATTAAATAGAAAAAAAATAGAGACCTTACTGGAGAAATTAGATGTCCATTAAGAGCCCAACTAAACCCAGTTACTGTGAAAAACGTTGAATAAATCGTCTCATTGGTCAAATGAGCGCAAAAACAGCAAGCATTTTCAGTCGAAAACACATGCGTGTTAAACACAACAAAAAAGAATCGTTTCACCCGCTGTTTCCCAAAACGACAATTCGTTCATGCAATTAGGTTAAAATTAATAGCGGAAATGTGAAAGGAGGATTATTATGTTTACAAATTGCTCCATAGACAACTCGCTCGTTAAGCGATTTATTGTCGAGGTGGGCCTTTTTGGTCCAGTCTGGGCCAGCCTGGGCCACTCTATAAAGCTTTTACTCCCCACTTATTCAAATTACGTGTTTTTTCAGACATTAAGTTTCACGCCGGAGACTTTAATGGCTCCAATAAGATTACGTCGTTTGGAAGAGTATGACTCTTTAAGTTATTATTCGTTTTATTTGATGCTGGACTTTATGGGGAATTAAGTTGTTTTAGGAAGGTCCGCGATAATAGAGTTCTGATTCCAGACGGATGTCAAGGAAAAGAGAATGTAGAAGAACATGCAAAAATATCCTTATTCTTGTCGACACACACACACACCACAACACACAACACTGACATTCTTGAAAAAGGCAATAAATAAAGACACAACCAATTTCCTAAAAAAACACATATTTTATTTATTAATAGGTTTAGAGGTATGAGGAACAGGGTGTAAAGTTCACTCAACCTCCATAGAAAAGGCAGGATCCTCCGACCAATCGGGTGTTGTGTCTGGCGGGCAATTGCCCAACGATTGATGTTGGGAAATTGTATCTATGCTAATTGCGCGGTAAACTCTGCTTGCGAGATGCAGGATTTGCGTGACTTCAGTATGACGTGTTGTTCGCATGTGGCGTTGTAGATACCGCTACATAGGTAATTTTTATATTGGGTGGCAGGCAACGACATGATTAGGTAAGCACATGATTCGTCTAGAATTATGTGCTGAATTCATGGTTTCAGTTAGTCCCCTAGCGTAGAAATTTTTCGTCGGAAAGATGTACTGAATTCATAGTAACAAGTTAAGTGTTGATGTCCCTACCGCCTGTATACAATAGTAAATTATTATACAACTGTTAGTCCCCATTTAGTTATTTATATTTTCAGTAACTAGTGTAAATAGTTACTCGTGTTGTAGTTCATGGAAAACTTGTACCAATCATGGTAAAGGACCACATTCAAAGGATCACCTTTGAATGCAAACTGTTCTTCCAAACAAAGTTCGCAGCAAGATAAGGACGTTACAGGAAGTCAAGTACATGCTAACTTTAATTGCATTGGTATCACTCAAAGTCACAGTTAGCAACAAGTATCTAGTTAATTTAACTGTTCCTTTCAGCTTAGTTGTGAGAAATCTGTGACTTCAAATTTTTATTTCCTGTATGCACAGAACTGAACTGAACTGTTCATACTTTACGTGAAGATTAAAGTTTAATTTTCGCAGTCATTCTATTAATAATCTTGGTCGCTTGAAAATTAAATGATTTCTTAAGTATTTAAATGCTCCTAAATACAGGGTAGCAGGGACATCGACGCGCAAAGTGTAATCATGAATTCAGCGCATGATTCTGAGCCCCCGATGCTGAAATTATTCGTCAGTCATAAATTAAAAAAAAAAAATCCATATATTTTGACCGCGTAGGTACATTGCACTTTTCTATGAATCAGCTGCTTTTTTTTTTGATAATTAACGAAAACTTTCAACTCTTGGTGGCCTAGAGTCATGTGCTGAATTCATGGTTATAGTTTGGGCGTCAATATCCCTGCCACCCTGTATATTCTTATAATTATAGCTGTAGTTTTCTATAATTAATTAAAAAACCTCTTAGAAAAACCACTTGGTATATCCTTCTATATAAACTGTTTAATTTTCTAGCTAATTAAACATTTTCAGACACGTCATCACCGCTGATGGTCCAAAATCTTCTGAGTTCAGCGCTTAATTTTCTCTTATGTGCCCACAAATTTGAAAACTAATTGCCTCATTTTGTGGTACCAGCTATTTCCATATGATGCCAAGGTAATGAGATTGTGTCTCGGATTTTCTACATTCTGTGTCTGAAATGGTAATTAAAACTTTAACTATGTGGGAACGAGAAACGGCTGCGTGAGTAATTCTATTATCTTCCTTTTCATTTAATGTGTACTCCATGTTCATTTAAACTTTAACCTTACCAGCTAAATTCCGTGAGTCATATTTAGATCTACATACAACCGGTAAATTGCAAAAATCTTAAGATTTTTTTTTATTTCGCTGTCTGTCCTGGCGCTTCCCCCTTTTTTTTTCTGGTGTGAAGTCATCAAATGACCCCTCCCGCTCTGGGTGGAGCGGAAGGGAATGTCACACTCTTACTGACTAAAACCCACCCATGTTCCTTCCTTCGCCCTTTATGTTCCGGGGTAGCGGTAACCCTTTCGGACAATCCCGCTGACCCGGCAGGCTTCGGCCCTAAGGGGCCCCTCAAATTATGCTGACATCTCTTTGAGGCGCGCGTGGAACACTTACGCGCCGTCCGGCACGGGCCTGGTCCTGATCGGGCGGTGAGCTACCCATTGCTCTTCGCCCGCAGGCCCGGGCGTTTCCCCTTTAAGATGATGTTTTTTTTTTATTGCTAAATCGATCAATAACGCCTGATGGAAAGCGATGGATCAGGTCTATGATGGAACCAGCGTGCCCAGAATCGTGCGTGCAATCTCAAATATTTTGAAGGATGTTGCTAATCCATTGCTTCAGATTGTTCGAAAAACTTGTCTGCTCTACAATTACGGAATTAATGTTGTTGATGAACTGTCAAAAAGCTTTTTTACAAACAAAAAAACAATCGACTTCCAAAAAACACTACAATACGTGAAAAATAACTTTAATTTCGGAAGTCAGTGTCGTTGGGTTCGCATTTTCGTTGTTTGCCCTAGACAGTAAATCTTTGACAATCTAAACTTAATATTAAAGAGAAAATATTTGTTTTTTTGTATGTTCGTTTGTACGCGTACACGATAAAACGGTTAAACGGATTTGGATGAAATTTTGCACTTGGGTAGAACATAACCTGGATTAAAACGAAGGGTACTTTTTATCTCCACATTCCCAAGGGATCGAAACTTATGCGGATAAAACTGGGGGTGCAGCTAGTCTATTTATAAAAGTATACTTTTTGTGACAAACATGATAGTGTGCAATTTACACGCATGTAAAAAAAATAAAAGCTTACTTACTTACTTCTCATAGTTTAGCATAAAAATAATAGGATTGATTGACAGCACAAACACCTTAGATTAACTTGAGTAACCTCATAAAAATTACTCTTTACCTACTATAATTTAATTCACCTGCATTTGTAAAACTATCGTAAGTAGTAAACGTTTGTTACGACTCCTACACAAAATAGAAAGTAACGATAAGTAGACACAAAAAATACAACAATTTATATCCTTTTGACAACCCAATAAGGTTCTACGTATGAGTATGAATCAAAATCATTCATCCTGCTGCCTTTATCATGTCTATGAAAGTCAATAAGCCGCTCTAGGGTCTGATAACAGATTTCGGCAACGGAAACATCATTATTTTCCTCAATGCCTTTTTCATATCTTTCCAACAATACATCATTTATCCTGCCGCTTCCTGTGGCCTTCACAAGGTCATCGGTCTGCTGGATGCGAGGAGCACAAAACTAGTCGTTGTGACGAAGCTTGGGGGAGACCCGTGTTCAGCAGTTTCGGCTGAAATGATGACATCATCCATACAAATACATATTAGAAGTAGGTATATATATATTTTTTTTAATATATTTTTTTAAGTTCAATTAATCAATCAACTCGGCCTATCGCAGTCCACTGCTGGACATAGGCCTCTCCCAGGCTGCGCCACAAGACCCTGTCCTCCGCCTTCCGCATCCAGTCCGCCCCAGCAACCTTCTTTAGGTCGTCCGTCCATCTAGCTGGGGGGCGTCCCACACTACGCTTGCCGATACGCGGTCTCCACTCCAGGACTCGTCTGCTCCACCGGCCATCGGTCCTTCGACAAACATGGCCAGCCCACTGCCACTTCAGTTTGCTTACTCTGCAAGCTGTGTCGGTAACTCCGGTTCTTTTCCGGATAATTTCAATCTTGATGTTATCCATCAAAGAGATTCCGAGCATAGCTCGCTCCATAGCGCGCTGAGCGACCTTGAATTTGTGGACCAGTCCGACCGTCAGTGTCCACGTTTTGGCGCCATAAGTCATGACGAGGAGGACGCACTGGTTGAAGACCTTAGTCTTCAAACACTGTGGGATAGGCGACGAAAAGACTTGACGGAGTTTTCCAAATGCTGCCCAACCCTACTGAATCCTTCTGTCGGCTCCTTTCTCAAAGTTGTGTCTACAGAGCTGGATTATTTGCCCCAGGTCGACATAATCCTTCACAACTTCGAGAAGCGACCCTTCGATGTCATTCGATTTTTTTAATTAGTAGTACAATTATATTTCAAAATCAGCTAGAGTCAAGTCGAGTAATTCGTTATCAGCATAAGCTCCTGGGTTCGATTGTCAAGTCGGGAAACGTGTTGTTGGGTTTTTCTTTCGAGAATTGCCCAGTAGCAGCTCGGAGTCTGGATTTATGGGTTGATGGCAACAGGCTCGCCCCCTGTCATGGGACTTAAACATAACTGGCAAAATAGGTACACCCAACCCTTCGAGGATACAAGGCTTTATGTTATGTCATATCAATAAATAGGAAAATTGACGCCGAAAATAAACGAATAATAATTATGGTATCCATGGTTAGATAATTCTTCTGCCTGGTTTGAAATGAGTTGTTATATCTTTTTAGTAATATAAATATAGTACCTAATAAAATAAAGTCCTCCAGACCGCATTTCGGCCACGGCAGCTAATATCAACGGAGACCAGCCTTCAGCGCCGGAGATATTATAGCGCACAAGTGTGTGATACAGGCGCACTCCCTCTTCCTTCACTCTTATAGTCCGATGGGACGGCAAACCGACACGAACCGAGAAAGATCAGGCGCAGGACCAACGGCTTAACGTGCTAACATCGCCAACTTCCAAACTCCGGGCTGTTACTAAGAAATTCCTAATGGAAAAACTGAAAAACACTTTGCCGGTTTCGGGAATCGAACCCAGGACCCCACGCTCAGCAGTCTCGCTTGCGACCACAAGACCAAGGTCAGTCACGACATAATTTATAAGCGTTTACACAGTTGAATTGATAATAAATGAATTTTGATAGGTCAATGTCTGTATTAGGTTTCTTTGAGACGTGTTCGTTTTCGGTGACAGACGAGCAGCAGACGTCAAAATATAATAAGACCGAATTTCTCAAAGTATTAACAAGATTGTGAATGTTATTTACAATATAAATATAGTTTTTATTATTGCTCACCCCGCACTTCATAACTCAAGTAAATGGTGGAGAAAAAACAGCCAGGCTGAAGTGGCCGGACACGTCTCACAAATGCACCCGGAGCGATGGGCAAAGATCGTCACCCACTGGATCGTCACTCACAGGGAGGACATTACCGTCGAGGTAGACCACGGAGAAGGTGGTGTGACGATGCGAGAGGGGGGCCTAACAACAACAAAAAATTGCTCATGCCAACTATCTAAAGTACATGTTTGTGAAGTCTTCATATCTTTTTATATCGCAAACAAAACAACTGCGCAGGTTTACGCAGTATTTTTATATCGATTATGCTTATTCCAAAACCATGTATCTTAAAACAAATGATTGAAAACTGCAATATTACTTGAGGCATCAAACTATTCGAATATTTTAAAGGCCTTTGTGCCAAGACAATAAATATTGTATTGTGTTCAATAATACAAAGTTTTCAGTAATCAGATAAATCATCGCTGGAATGAAAACGTTTATCGGTTTATTAAAAACTGTCTTTTGTCCGCGTCTTTGCCAGCGTGGATGTCGAAAAATATCCTATAATAATAATTAAAAGCACACTATGTGTTAATCCAGGTTATAAACTATGTGTGTGACAAATTTCATTCAAATCCATTCAGCCGTTTTGCGCCAATCTGGAACATACATTCAGACAATTAGACAAACCGACAAAAAATAAAAAATAAATATATTTTCGGCATCAGGCTCGTTCCAATTACCTTTTTTTTTCAAAAATATTAAATCTACAGAAAATAAACGTTTTATGCCAGTTGTCGGATAACGGGTGTATTAATTGACACAGACATTGATAATATTGTGCCGAAGTTGCAAAAACTCGATATTTATAACCGAAATGAAATTAATGGTGGTTTCATTGAGAATAAGTCTGCTTGTGATTACTGCTCAGTCATTTAGAATTAGATTAATTATGAAATTCTACAAAAATGGCGACGATTTCTGCAGAGGTATCTTTAATTGCCTACAAAGATACTTATTACTGCGTATTACCTTGATTGATACTACATATACTGTAGCAGAGGTGTTAGGCATCTACACACATAGGCTGATCCAAATCTGTGTGTGTAGTATTGTAATATCACGAAGCGATACGCCCTTTACTTGTGGATACCAAGTGTGAATGAATGAACGCTGTGAATGTGAGACTTATGGTACTCTTTGTGTGAGGCTAAGCGCAGGAGCTCTCGGTACCGTCGTGAAAAGTCAAAAGTGTGTGTGCGTGTGTCTGTTATGTGCTGACACTACTCGTCCTCACTCACACATTCACAGCGTGTTTGTACCCTTGATTAACAAATAAAATGCACACATGTTCGCTTCATGAGATAAAAATACTGTAGCACTCCTTTTTTTTTTCGGTGGGAAATCATCAGATGACTTTTTCCGCTCTGGGTGGAGCGGGAGGGCGTATCAGACTTTTACTGACTAAAACCTAGCCGTGTTCCTTCAGTTGCCTGTGCCAGAGGTCAGAGTATCTCTTTCGAACAACCCGTGGCCCTGGCAGGCATCGGCCTGTTGTTGATTCCCGACGTCCAGGGCGTCACCTGTGCCGACTAGGGGTGTGAGAGCGCAGAGCTTGCCTCTCCCTCACGCGCTCCGCCTCCTCCTTTGCGAGCATTCCTGCTTCGCAGAAGGAGGTGACGGCTTCCCATGCACTATCGCTCCGTACCATGGCCTGGATCAGGGCCGGACGCGAGAGATGCCGCCGCCAATCGCAGCCACGAGGACACGAAGGTGCTCCGCCCAAGCCGGGCAGACCTCCACCGTATGCTCCACCGGGTCCTCTGGCCGATCCACACAGAGGTGACACCCTAGCGTTTCCTCCCGCCTTATACTGAACAGGAGCCTCCCGAAACAACCGTGTCCAGTGAGAACCTGCGTAAGGCGGAAGGTGAGGGCGCCGTGTCGCCTCTCCAGCCACTCCTCAAAGAGGGGACTTATCGCAGCAATTGTGGCGTGCCCACTGTGGCACTCCTTAGGTACAGACGCCAGCAGGTCAAGCTACCCGAAATTGTCAAATTTTCCCAATCAACCTTGAAACTTAATGCTTTAGCGATAAAGTTGAAAATCTATTTAAAAAAAAATGACAAATTGTAGTAGCTTGATGTACTGGCGTCTGTAGTACAGAACCCACTAGGTAAACATAGTTAGAAACTACTTAAAATACATGTATCAGTGTATCGTAGCTTTGACCATTAAAAATCCAATTCGATAAATAAACCATGTTTGAAGTCGGGATAAAAAGAGAAAAAGGTTCTATACGACCTCCATTCAATTAGCAAATAGCTTTATCTTATTTAAATAAATCATTGTACCTATTCATTCCATTTCGGAATTTGGTGGCTTTAATAGTCATATCTGGTGAAGATACAAAGACGAGCCCCTCACGAGACTGTTATCAGTGATGCGAGATTGTTGGAGAATAACTTGAAGCTCGGATTCTAGACGTACTTATGAAGGTACACTTGAACTGAGCCCCCTAAAATAGCGGTTTTATGTAGGTATTACGGAGACATTTTTTTTCCTTGATTGTTTTTGTTTCATCATTCCTGTAATACTTTTGGGATAAACCTATATTTCGTCAGTTATGTTTACGTCTCATGTCACTGTCATATCACTAGCTGTGCCCGCGACTTCAATTGTATGGATGTTGGAAAACAATAATGAGTCTTTTTACTATTTCTTTTTCTAAAGCCTAAGATACTCCTTAAATCCGTCTAGCCCTTTCGGAGTTTAGCCGGAACAAATAGACAGCCAGACAGGAAAAGTTTTTTTTAATACTACCGTATATACTTTCCATTATTATGCATTTAGGGCTGATTTTCGATCAACCGACAGATAATTTTTATTCGTGCAATAAAATTGACGTCTGACAGATTTCGTATGGAAGAATTGTCAAAAATTCAAAATTATTCCTCCGATAAAGTTATCTGGCGTTAGAAAATCAGCCCTTATTAAAAAGCTGTTATTTTGACATTACAAACAGACAATTTAATTTTATTCAAAATCAAAAGTCCTTCAAATTAAGCACCTTTCGAACGCCAAAATTATAGAAGACAGTCCCCCGAAACGGCCGCCCTTCACCACTTCCTAGTGCTTTCGCTGGGAAGAAGAAGTGGCGCCACAAACCCCCCAGCAGCACAGCGGTCTATTGATTAATAATAATAATAACAAAGTTTAATAATAAAGTTTATTCATCAAAAAGTAAAAACATTGTATTTTTACTTTTTGGTGACGGATTCGGTGAGCAACAAACTAAACATCGTTTGTATCTTGTGGCTCTGGAGTGCAATTTTACAATACAGTTTGTGGATGTTAGATAATTACTTAATTACTTACTTACAACTTACTTTACTTAATTACAAAAAAAGGTAAGTGTTAAAATAAATAAATAATGTATGTACAGATTACCGAAATAGTTTGCCATTTTAAGCTGATATTCCACTTTTATAATTTGGAGGTGGTCAATACAAATGTTTACTTAAAAGGGATGATAAATAAATATAGTTAATCAAACAGCACGATGAAAGAAAAATCCAATGCTTTAAAAAAAATATCATATTCCTGAAAGGACACGGTATTAGTTACAGGACAGTAATAATTTTATTATACAATGTGAGGACAACATATGTAATAGGGGATGTCGCGGTTTATCTTCTTACTAAGTATAATATCTTTTCCGCTCCATATAATACCGACACAAATTTACCTTTTACCCAATAATGCAACGTATCAGATAACTGTACAGTAATAGCTATCAAATTGCTGTTATGGACAGATTTCATGCAAAATGATTCCTACCAATAATTTTCAATATTTTAGTTGTCGTAAATGCAAATGCTATTAAATTATGGAATACTGAACTGGTGGCCAATAACATCAAAGCTACACTTACCGAAACCCAATTAATCCTTAATGACATTTGAATTCATAATAACCATAATGAGATCGCAATATTAAATTTTTGGGACAAAATTAAACATAAGAGCGGTAGTACTTGCGTGCTTTATTCAATACTAGCTGCGCCCCGCGATTTTACCCGCATAAGTTTCAATCCCGTGGGAATATCGGGATAAAAAATATCCTATGTGTTAATCCTGGTTATAAACTATGTGTGCCAAATTTCATTCAAATCCGTTCAGTAGTTTTGGCGTGAAAGAGTAATAAATATCCATCCATCCATACAAGCTTTCGCGTTTATAATATTAGTAGGATAAAAATCCAGCTGGCGGTTAACTTTATGGCCACAAAAAGGAAGATTTGTATTTTGCGATGTAAAAATATACAAACAAGTCAAGGATAATATTATCTACGGTTGGCCAGGCCGGGCCAGGCCGCGGGGACTTAGCGTGAATGCGGCCTTAGACATTCATCCTGATAAATTACATTTGGAAACCGTAATGGAAGAAAGTGTAAATAGTCCAGTTTCTTTAAATAGCCAGGAAACTTTAACTTTTCTTTCTTTTTAAATCCGTGTTTCTCTAATGGTTTTAATGATTTCTCACAATGTTCCGCCATAGGTATCGTATCCTTCGAATGAAAATTTTACTTCAGGTGTAGTGGTACCTTTACATAACTAGTAATGATAATTTTTCTGAAAAGTTTCGGCTAACTTAAAACTGGCAGAAAGTTGCAGGCAAAAACTTTTATCTTTTTTCTCCACTGTGTCTTCTTTAAGTTATAATGAAAATACTTAGTCCTGAGTATATTTATAGCACTGTGTGATATAAACCCGCAGTTGTCTCACGGTTTTCTGTGACTTAGTAGTCCATTTTTACACAGAAAAGCGTGATTTAAGTGCGGGATTAGGTCACACAGTGCTATAAAATAAAATACGATACGATACGTATGACTTAAGTAGTATTAATGCACGGCGTTTATAGCACTTAAGTCATACGTATCTTAATGTACTATTTACAGCGTCTTATAAAAACGAAAAAATATAGACCAGCACCCTAAGTGTGTAACACATTATAACTTTCAATTTGAATACTTTTGAAGCATATTGCTAATCCATTGCTCCATATATTCTAAGAATGTATCTACTCAACAACGTAAATAACGCAATGAATGTTGTTGAACTGTCAAAATGAAACCCTTTGCTACTGATAGTGTGTTACGCAATTACCCTGCTGCATCTAGGCTTTTTCCCTTAGAGAATTTCATCAATCTATCATTAATAACAGACTAAAATCGTCGTGTCTCAGATACATTTCAGAAACTCCTAATGCCTCTGCAACTTCTAATGGAGAAATAATGTTTATCCCGTATTAGAGTTTGTCAGCCCTGTTGACCGACCTCGTAACTTTATTTCGGAAGAGCTCCATAAGCGGTTACAAATTACGGTAAATTACTCTCTGATTGCCAACTTGTTAAATGATATCCAAACTTTTTGTGACCCAAATAGGTTTTGGTACTACTTCTAGTTGCTTATAGTTGTAATTAGGTTAATTATGTCTTTAGGATAAGGATCGGGAACTAAAACCATCAAGGGAGAGGAGTTGGTCATATAGGTACGGACGCCAGCAGGTCAAGCTACCCGAAACTGCCAAATTTTCCCAATCAACCTTGAACCTCAATACTTTAGCGATAAAGTTGAAAACCTATTAAAGAGATTTGACAGATTGTAGTAGCTTGATGTGCTGGCGTCTGTACCTAGTGGGTTAATTTTTTATTTTACCTGTGTCGCCCAGCTGTTGCCGTAGCAAAACTTTGAATTAATTCAGGATCTATGACAAAATGTGGATAGTTATGTTATTTATAGAAGTTAGCCGTTTGGCCTTTGATAGATAACATTTAAAAAGTAACATGTAACATTTAAATTCAATACTTTGATCATCTATTCTATATAAATAAAAATGAAATGCTGGTCGTTAGTCATCATCACTTGAAACGGTTGTATTGGTTTGGCAATTTTTTGTTTTAAATTGTTCATAATAGTCTGAATTGGGTTTTTATGGAAGTAAAAATTAAAAAGCAGTCCCAGATTTTTTTTTTCGGGGAAACTTGAACGTAATTTTTTTCTATGGGATTTTTGCATAATTGAAAAGATGGGAAAACGTCTGTCGGCTCAGCTTGTTTTGGTTCATATCTCATCTGATAAGCCTGCATATCGATATTCACTGGTTAACGTATAAGCAGCGATAAGCGAACTGTGATAAAGTACCAATTACCATATACATATATTCGGCATCCGATTCCAGAGTACACCATAAAGATGAGAGGCATTTGAAGTGCCTAATCAAGCGTACATTTAGGGGCAAAGGCTACTTGCGTGTAAAATTTCAGCTTCATAAGTTTTACGATTTATGAGATATTTTTGTACGGAAATTCGACCTCTAGTGGGTTTATTTGAAAGACTTTCGTGCGTTATATTTCAAGAGCTACTTGCAAGCTTAAAAACTTCGTGCAGTGTTAATTCTGTTTCATACATTTTTACCAAGTTCCTAGTCGAAAATTAAACGAAATAATATTTATAAGAAGGAACAGTTATAAGCAGTTTTCTACGACAGCGGTGGCCAGCACATAACAGCCGCCGGCTATCATTAATATGATGGCAGCCGGATTTGACTTTACGTTTAAAAAAACCCTTTCTAAGAAAAGAAACCAATTTACTTCCATAAATAACGTTTCAGTGACGACATTCGACGCTAAATCGCGGTCGCTATGAGGCTGCCACCGCCGGCTTAGCAAGCCCTAGCCGTAAGTTTGGTTTACAACAAAAGTACAGACTATTTATTTCGATACACAAACATCATTCCAACTTTGTATTGGCAGGAGTAATCCGTACCGATTCCATTTCGACCAGGTTTAAAAGAAAACCTGTTTTATATTCGATAAATCCAATAAGCGCCAAGCTTGCAATAATCTGTTTTCTAAGTTTTCAAACACGCTTCAATCTGGAAGCGTTCCATAAAATCTTTTTATACAAGTTTGTACTCTAGAATTTCTTCTTTACTTGCAGTAACAAATTTTTTTACTTTGTTAACAGTTAGTTTACAAAGCTTTGAAAATTCTGTACTAGTTATATATAGACTCCTTGAGTGAACGCTGAAGTAGATATTTTATTGCTAACATTTTTATAGTAAGAAAATCTACTTCATCGAACGCTCGTTCCCAATTCGTTTCTCCGGTGCATAACATTAGTTTACTGTAGGATCTGAAGCTTATCTTTACCTACAATATTTTGTCTGATTAGTTGTAAACTTGTTCCTTTACCAATATTTTATTTTTATTTATTAAGTTAAGTTAGCAGTGGTGGCCAAGTGGTAACAGCCGCGCTCGGTGGTAACGGTTCGAACCCAGTCAAGCGCTTTAATTTGTGTAAATTATTTCATCAACACTGCTCTCAAAACGGTGAAGGAAAACATCGTGAGAAAACCGGCAAAATAAAATATCTTAGAACCAAAAAATCGAAGGCATGTGACATATGGTGGATTACGGCCCACTCCCTCTCACAGGGAATAGGCCTGTATCCCAGCAGTAGAAACATTATACATAGGCTGATTATTATGCTTATTTTGAAGTTATGATGCTGGATATATAATTCAAAAGCATACATATGAAATGAAAATGTGTTTGCAAATATTACCTCTTTTATGTTTCACTTAACTTCATCATTGGTATTGCTTATTCGTTACTACATAATAATATATCCCTGCAGGTACATATTTATGCCCCTTAGAGTATCTAACTTTCCAATACTATTATGTTCATGTTTGATTGTGATTCCGTTAAGTCGGGAACATGTAACTTTATTATCTCAACATAACTTGTGTCTCTTGAGGCTTTATCCTTGGGATGGCAAATTATATTTGACAATCGGGATATTACACTATCAAGGCTTTCCTCTTTACATATATCAAAATGGCGATGATCAAATCGTCGTTTTTGTTATACTAGATAGAATATCGTGTGTAGGTACCGACCTAACCTATTAACTTCTATGAAGAAGTTAAGAGGTTACGTCGGTACATACTACGATTTGGAATGGGCAACTAGCTTCATCTTTCTGACTGACCGACCCCTTGACAATTCAAAAGTAGCTGTAATTAGTCTATTTGAAACAAATGGTTTGAGTTGGTGTAAGGTGGTACTTATGCAATAGAGTTTTAAGATACAACTTGAAGTAACTCTGAATAACATAGGCAAATAGAACAATGCATAATTAATTAGTAACTCCTTGTTAATCCTTGCGCAAAGCGTACCAGCGATGCGACATCTATTTTTTAAATGTTGAAGCATCATGCTGAGATATGAGCCTTTTGGCCTCGTATGGAACTTTCTGTTTAATTTTTCTTTATGTCACTTTTTTATATAATTTGGTTTTTTATGTATGACTGTGTTTAGTTTAGTTTGTGATCTTCCTGTAAGAGTCGCAATAAATACTTTTTCTTGCTTACTTTCAAATATTTTTGTTTTATTCGATTGCATTTGTTTTGATTGAATCGAGACACAAAATGTTTTCAAGGTAGGAATTTTCCCACCTATTTGTTAGGATCGAATCGGATATTAGGAAATACTATCCGATTCAAACCTAACAAATAGTTGGAAAATTGTTATTAGTCGTAGTAATTTATTATTATTGTGTGTTCCACACACAGGAGATTTTACATTAAGTATATTTTATTCTTTATTAGAAGTATCGACATTCCTACTTCCTTCAAATAGTGTTAAAATAGATACAAAACCCTAATAACCCTTATAATGTTATCAGAAATGTTATAATTTTAACAAATTCATGTGTTAAATTTGTTACATTTAACATGTTTAAACGTTTGTACGCCAGTCCATGGCGAAACATGTAAGATCATAACTTTATTTATAAAACCTTAATGTACCATGATTTAAAGATTTATTCTTCTCCCTACTTAGCGGGAAAAACTTTTTCGCAGAAAATTCAAACAAACACTTACAAAGGTCGGGTTAGTTTCTGTCCGTAGCAGCAAATACTTACTACAACACACAAGAGGAAAACAACTCGAGTGCTTCTCGAAATTGGGACGGCAAACACTTGACATTTCCTTCTTTTTGAATAATAATAGGTCAAAATATTTTTCTGTTAAGGAAACCCTGGAGTGATTGGGATTTGTAATAATAAATGTGGAGTTTACCTACTAAAGAGGCTCTCGTTAGGTAGATCGATCGATAGTCTTATAAAGAAATCGGAAATCCAGCACCCTAATAGCGCAACACCCTATCAATGTCAATCTGAATCATTTTGAATGATATTGCTACTCCATTGCTTCATATGTTCACCAACGTAAACACCTATAGATGTTTTACATCAAAAATTTCGTGTACATATGAATAAATAGTCCTTTTATATCCGGGACCACACAAGTTCAATAAAGATGACCAATATATATTATCATCATTTCAGCCCGGAATCTCGTCTTCGTGGAGCATTTCCGACGTTTGGCTCCCAGACTGGAGCGGGCTGGGGCTGCCTTGAGGCGGCTCCTGCCCAATCTAGGGGGTCCAAACGCCTCCTACCGGAGGCTATATGCGGGGGTCGTGCGGTCCATGGCCCTTTACGGGGCACCGGTGTGGGCGCGTTCCTTGAGGCGGCGACCAGTCCGCCGGTTGAACGCGTCCCAAAGGGTCATGGCCGTCCGGCTGATCCGAGGATACCGCACGGTCTCCGCTGAGGCGGCGAGCCTCCTTGCCGGATTGCCGCCATGGGATCTGGAGGCAAAAGCCCTCGCCCACATATGGGAGTGGCGAGAGGAGCCAAAACGCCGGGGCGTAACTCCGCTGCCGCGAGAAATCACGGTACAGCGGACAGAGCTCCGGCGGGATCTCATGGCGACATGGAGAGTGCGATTGTCGCAACCCAGTGCTGGGCACGCCACAATTGCGGCGATAAGTCCCCTCTTTGAGGAGTGCCTGGAGAGGCGCCACGGCGCCCTCACCTTCCGCATGACGCAGGTCCTCACCGGACACGGTTGTTTCGGGAGGTTCCTGTTCAGGATAAGGCGGGAGGAAACGCCAGGGTGTCACCACTGTGTGGATCACCCGGAGGACACGGTGGAGCATACGGTGGAGGTCTGCCCGGCTTGGGGGGAGCACCGCCGCGTCCTCGTGGCGGCGATCGGCGGCGGCGATCTCTTCGCGCGTCTGGCCCTGGTCCAGGCCATGGTACGGAGCGATAGTGCATGGGAAGCCGTCACCTCCTTCTGCGAAGCAGTAATGCTCGCAAAGGAGGAGGCGGAGCGCGTGAGGGAAAAGCAATGGGCGGCGAGCAATGGGCAGCTCGCCGGCCGGCAAGGGCCAGGCCCGAGTCGACGGTGCGTTGTGTTCCACGCGCGCCTCAAAGAGATGTCAGCACGAAGTGACGGGGTCCGTTAAGGCCGATGCCTGCCAGGGCCGCGGGTTGTTCGAAAGAGATACCGTGGTCCCTGGCATAGGCAACTGAAGGAACACGGGTGGGTTTTAGTCAGTAAAAGTCTGACACGCCCTCCTGCTCCGCCCAGAGCGGGAGAAGTCATATGATGGTTTCCCACCCAGAAAAAAAAAAAAGCCCGGAATCACCCACTGCGGGTATAAGCCTCCTCTTTCTTCTGCCATACTTCCCGGATCTGTCCGTCATAGATTATTATGACTCCTATAAAACATTTTGTCAGTTCTAAAGACACGTTACATTAATTAATTACCAAACAAAACTGTACTGATCAGCATTCAAGTCCAAACACAGAACCCAATTTGAGACGGCGAATTGAATTTCAAATAGCTACACTAACTGCTTCGGAGGGGCTAAATTAATACCGTATTTAGCTTTGCAGGTGTTTAGACTGTCGGAGAAAATTAAAGGAAGCTGAATTGGGTGTCTGTTTAGTTATTCATACTTCCCATTAATATTGTAGACGTGAAAGTTTGTGGAAATGTTTGTTTATTTTTGGGCATACATATACGAGTAGATCATGTTCTGGATCAAAACGAAGGGTACTTTTTATCCGGATATATAAAGCAGTTTCACTAGGATGGGAGTAAAACTGCAGGCGACAGATGCCCTTATCTACTAACATTATATGTGTAAATATGAGTTTGTTTGTTTTTTTTAAGTTTTGACTAGATACGCTTTAATCTAGGTACGTAATCAAAACTCGTAGATAGACATTAATACTTTTCTGATCCGGCTGCCTGAAGTAGTGCCAAAATCAAAATTCATAAAAAAAACTATTTACTGAAATCAGGCACGGACGTCACAATTACATAAAACAGTCACCCAAACGCCCGTCCTAGTGCCCGCCCTAGCTGGGACGAAGAAGTAGCGCAACAATCTCCTCAGCAACATATCTCTCTGGTCTGGCTCGCCTACGTCTTCACGGATGCTAAATAACACTGTCGACTGCAGACAGTAGTCACAGGACAATTAGTCAGCCGAAAAGCCGAACCGAACCGAAAAGTTGCCTGACACAGATTGCCTGAGGCATTAATTAAGTCTGTCAAGTCAGTCTGTCTGTCTGTTAAGTCTGTCTGTCTGTGTGTGTTAAGTGTGCACGTACGTTCAACTTTGTATATGAAGTATATGCAAATAAACAAAAGCTAGTACCTATTGTATATTTGGAAGAGCAGGTGTCTCCACAGCGGTATCGTAACGCTCAGTATATACAGACATCGGAAGTATTTACTGCAAGATGTTTGTCAGTATTGAATAGCATAGCACTTTGGTGTATTTAGTATGCTTTTAGCTAATTTGTAGCTTGTAGGATTTCACATAATTTGCACAGCGATGAGCAACGTCACAACTATCTCTATTTGAAGATCTAGGTATCTGTTTCCATACAAAACTATCACAGCGACTAAACAGTTTCTTGGCGTCTAAAAGTCAAGAACTGAAGCCAATTATTTATTTATTTATAAATATAATAATTGCTTGCTGCACTTATAGTAAACTCTAAAGCGCGGAGCAATCCAACAACATAACATTTAACTAAAAAACTTCATACAGACATTAAACATAGATTTACAGCTATACAAAAATATGTCAACTTCAGGCTCCTGAGCAATCAAGGCGTTCAGCAGATTGATAGCCTGGGTTGTGGGAGCATAGCGAGCAGTATGGACCAATATTTTCACTACTGATGTTCTTCAGAAAGCATAAGCATAATCAATCTATAACGTTCCCACTGCTGGAAGCTGCTCAGTGAGAGGGAGTGGGCCGTAATCCGCCACGTTGGCCCGGTGCGGGTTGGTAGATGTCACATATCTTCGAATTTTTGGTCAGATTTACCAATTTCCTCACTCACTATGTTTTCCTTCACCGTTTGTTAGAGCAATGGTGATGAAATAAATTACACAAAGTAAAGCGCCTGGCTGGGTTCGAACCCACGACCTACAGCTCGTAAGTCAGGGTGGTATGCATGTATACTGACCATATGAACTTGAACGACACAAAAAGAGTATGTACGGATGCATTGTATAGTTTTTGTTTACCCCCATGGGCAAAAGGCGTTAGTTTATGTAAATGGTACTAACATGAGGTGAATAGGTGATAATCAATAGGAAAAAAAAAAACTTGCACATTCTTATAAGTATTAGGACTTCGTGAGAGCATTGCTCGCGGGTGGCAACAGGCGCGTGCGCCTGATATAACGTCATCTGCAACTTCCAAATTCTATAAAAGGGCAAGGTACGCCATATGACTTAGCGAGTTAATGTGAATTATTATACAAGTCTTTTAGTTTGTGCAAATAAATAAACTACAATGAATTTCATTTCCTTGAAACACTGGTTGTCCTTGTCGCCTGTGGATAATTTTATTCTAGATTCACTCGAACGTTGCTGGAATCTTAACTATGTAATAAGAATAAAATATGTATAATGTTTGTAGGTATGTCTCTTACTGAAGTAGCACAAGTCTTAACATAAGATATATTTTTATTATTGTTGTTATATATTAATTTGTGATTTAAGTTTTTTTTTTATATTTACTTAAGTATTTCGAAGCACTTGGCGGTCTGTCCTGCGGGGTAATTGAGTAACAAACTAACAGTAGGAAAGACTTTTATTTTGACAGTTCAACAACAATCATTGCGTTATTTACGTTGCTGAGCAGTCGAATTTTTCGAACATAATATGAAGTAATGGATTAGTAATGTTCTTCAAAATGATTCAGATTGTGATTGATAGTGCAGTCCTATTCAGCTGCATCCGGTTAGACTGGAAGCCGACCCCAACATAGTTGGGAAAAGGCTAGACAGGTAATGATTATTGATAGTGCAGTCTTAAATGAATCAAGCCGTTCAGTCTACTTAATGAACACTTGTTGTTAAATTCACAAAAATCACTTTCAAGTTGTAAAATTTCAAGAAACTTCTAAAATAATGTTCGTGTGAGACCACAGGTAAAATGATTTTAAACAAATAAAAAAAATGTTGTCTTTTTTCAATTTGTTTGACAATTTTATACACATAATAATGAGCTCTTCAAATACGTGTATTAGAATATCAATAAAATTGAATAAATCAGTCGTTATTTACTTGCGTTCAAAGGTATGTACTTAGATACGTATTTCGTCATCAAAATAACCAAACTGGTAAGTGATGTGATGAAGACCAAAGAAACGATAGATAGACTGTGTGAATCATGATTTGGTTAGAAAGGGGGTGACTACCGAGATGACAACAGTTGTCATTTAGTATACTAATAGAGAAGTATGGAAGAAAAAGAAATGTTGCGTCGACCCCAAATAAATTGGGATAAGGTGAATGATGATGGTAAGTGATGTGATGAAGCCTATATCTCAACATTTATTTTCAGTGTATCTGTATTGCTCTGTTGCTGGGCAAAGGTCTCCTCCATATTTTTCCATGTTTCTTTGTGCTATGCCTATTCCATCCAATCAGTTAGGAACGAGTCCAAATCGACACGCCAAGGGCTTAGGCTAACCTCGGTGACGACGCCTCTTCAAACACCTACTGTGTGACGACTTTGGCCTATCTGTCTGGATGCATCCTATAGGTGTGATCCATCCTGTCCCACTTCAGCCACGCAGACTTATCGCCAACATCGGCGATACCTCTCTTGGAGCGTATTGTGTGGTGCAAATTTTGGACAACCATGTCTTTGGTTTATTTCCCAATGCTTTATTTTTTTTAGACTTTTGACAAGAAAGAGCTTTGACCTGTTACAGTGATTACAAGCAACGATAAAGAATGATTCCAATGGCTTTTTTGTGTTTTGAGGTAAAAGTGCCTGTTAAGATTTGAACGATAAGGACTGACCGAGAGTTGACTGTTTTCCTATCCTGGTCTTTGAATATTTCAATGGATTTTGAGAGTGATACTTGGTAGCCAAACAGGGGATTTAAAAGAGCTGCTTCTGAAAGTTTTATTGACTTATTAGCTCCTGCCCGCGACTTCGTTGGCGTGAAATTTCTTGTTCCCCGACCCATCCCGTCGCATCGCATCGCCTGCACGCATCATTACATCGTTTTCGCTTAGCGTTCTTTCTGATTTTTCTTCCGTTTGCTCGGCTCCTAAGAGTCCTAGCGTGATATTAAATAGCCTATAGCCTTTCCCAAGAACTGGGCTATCAAATACAAAAATATTTTTTCAAATCCGACAGGAAGTTCCAGAGATTAGCGCGTTCAAACAAACAAACTCTTCAGCTTTATTATTAGAAGACGATTAGATAGATAGATATACATAGTCAATAAAATTGTTCCAGAAGTAGGTAGGTTATTTTCGCGGACAACCTTTACGGTTATACACAGCCCGACTGAATCCTAAATTTGATCAGGCTCTTTTAAGTAGGTAAGGAGTATATGGTAATAAAATGAACACTATAAAGTATATATATAGTATATAGTATCTCAGAGATATGAAACTCTAAATATTGCCAAATTGGTTGTATAAATATTTGAAAATAAAGTTGTTCAAAAATGAACCCTAAACTAAAATTAGTTTAATAGGGTCTGCAGAACAAGTACATACTTTAGAGTTAAACGAACCGTTCGAACAATTTTTTTTACTAGAGAAAAACCTTTAATTATAATAAACAGTTACGTCTAGAATATAATTCACGCGATATTAGGTTTATAAATTTACATAACTGAATAAAAGACATCATGAGGAAACCTGGAATTATAGTCAGAAAACGCCAACCCGTCTTGAGCAAGCGTGGTGATCAACACTCGTACTTTCGAGCGACTGCCTCCCCAACCTCGTTGACCTCTACAACCCAGTTACTGGGTAATACGATATCCTTGGTTGTCAGAATTTCGGGCTACTGACGAACCGTAACGACTGTCAAAGATTCACGAATGACAGCCGGGACCAGTGGCCGAACGTGCTTTCCGAGGCATGGAGTGGCCTTGGTATGTGAACGTGGTCACCCATCCACGGATCAACCGCGGCAAGTGTAGCTTAACCTGATCGATCGACCCGTGCGGCTGTCATTATTTAGCCACAAGCCTCTTACTAAAACTATCATCCGAAAACATGCCCAAAAATATTGGCAGCATTGCTACGTTGAATTGCAATGCTAATTCTTTTATTGATTACTTTTGTTAATGAGATCGTTTTACCTCCTGTTTCTTACTATGCGGGAGTCTACGGCACGTTTAACAAAAATGCAATTTGGTTCTCTGTTACGAACTGATTTATTACTGAGGGGCCCAATAATTAATGGGCTTGCACAGGCCTCTTAACAGGATTACACCCAATTCTATCATCAGCCCTGATCGCAGATGTGTACCGCTTAACGTTTTAAGAAGAATGTCAATTAAAAGTGTGCTTAAAAAAAGGAATTTGCTGTAGGGATAGTGTGTTGCTTAATCTCTATATAAATAGTAGGTATAAAAAAACCGCTTATGGGATAAAATAAAGTCTAGTTCTTCGTACGGACGCCAGCACATCAAGTTACTACAATCTATCAAATTTCTTTAATAGATTTTCAACTTTATCGCTAAAACATTAAGGTTCAAGGTTGATTGGGAAAATTTGACAGTTTCGGGTAGCTTGACCTGCTGGCGTCTGTACATTCACAATTAATTTTGAGGCAGGTTTCATCATCATTTAGATAATTTATTCCGAACGGTTTATGAGATTAATACATTTATATTAAACTTACACATTAAAGAAAACTTGTATTAGCAAGGCGTAAAAACCATGTGAAGCAAGGGCGCGGGGTGCGCCGCTATTTCTACAGAAAAACAACGGTAAATATTACCTAGGGCGATTAAAGCTCATCTGCCAAGTGTTTGTGGTATTTCCCACCGACCGACCGCTGATTGCAGCGATCTATTGGAGAATTTATAATTATAGCAATTTTGATCGGGTTAACGGACTACTTAGTACAGCCAAGAAAAATAATTTTTAAGCAAATTGACACCTTACGTCTCCTTTTTTTTTTTTCTGGGTGGGCAATCATCATATGACTTCTCCCGCTCTGGGCGGAGCAGGAGGGCGTGTCAGACTTTTACTGACCAAAACCCACCCGTGTTCCTTCAGTTGCCTATGCCAGGGACCACGGTATCTCTTTCGAACAACCCGCGGCCCTGGCAGGCATCGGCCCTAGCGGACCCCGTCACTTCGTGCTGACATCTCTTTGAGGCGCGCGTGGAACAACGCGCCGTCGACCACTAGGTAACGATGCGGCTGACGAGCTGGCCAGAAGGGCATCAAGCACGTCAGTCTATGGTCCAGAACCAGTCGTGCCCACCCCCTTCAATCAGCTACGCAGGTGGCTACAGGAGCACACCCATACACAAGCGGAGAACTGGTGGTCCTCGTCACCGGGCTGCAGGCAGTCCAAGGAGGCCATGCCATCACTAGATGGCAAGCTAATTAAAAGATTACTACGCCTGGATAGGAAAGGCCTGCGCCTGATGACGGGGACCATCACGGGACACTGCTCACTAAACAAACACTTTCACACGATTGGTATAACGGACAGCCCCCTGTGCAGAGCCTGCATGGAGGCTGATGAGACCGTCGCGCATGTGCTCTTTGAGTGCACAGGCATCACCCAGATTAGGTCGGAAACCCTCGGGACACCCAGATCATACACAGATGTTCTTCAGACCAGGAGACCTAATAAGCTTCTGGAGGGAGGTGGGCTGGTTGGAATAAACCACCGACGGCCGCCATGGCCCACGTACAATGGTCCACCTGAAGGACTAAGTGCGGAAACCAATCCCATAACATAGAACATAGAACATAGAACGCGCCGTCGACTCGGGCCTGGTCCTTGCCGGGCGGCGAGCTGCCCATTGCTCGCCGCCCGCAAGCCCGCGCCTACGGTGACCGGGAGTCGGCTGGTGACTCCAAACGTCCAGGGTGTCTCCTGCGACGACTAGGGGCGTGAGGGCGCAGAGATTGCCTTTCCCTCACGCGCTCCGCCTCCTCCTTTGCGAGCATTACTGCTTCGCAGAAGGAGGTGATGGCTTCCCATGCACTCTCGCTCCGTACCATGGCCTGGACCAGGGCCGGACGCGAGAGATCGCCGCCGCCGATCGCCGCCACGAGGATGCGGCGGTGCTCCGCCCAAGCCGGGCACACCTCCATCGTAACCTTACGTTTCAGGAGCGAGAGCAGTGGTGTTCCAGTGGTAACGGCCACAACTTACAAGTTGTAGGTCGTAGGTTCGAACCCAGACAGGCGCTTTACTTTGTGTAAATTATCATCACCAATGCTCTCAAAACGGTGACGAAAAACATCGTAAGGAAACCGGCATGTCCTAGAAGAAGCCTGTGTCATTTACACAGGCTTCTTCACGGTTTCTTTCATATTACAGGTTGATTATACTATTTAATAAACATTTTATACAACTATCAAAGAATGACAGTTGTGATTTGAATATAATATGGACAATTTAGGTTGGTGTTTACGCTTAACAAAAAAAACACCCAGGCTTTACCTTTTACAAAACGAGATTGCGGTTATAATATTGGCAACATTCAAAAGTATTTTTAAACCTTTTCAAGAAACCCGGGCGAGTAGGTACTTGATTTTATAATTCCAATAAGACAGATAAAGATAATATGACGTCAATTCGTAAAATAAGAGCAAAGACTACTTTATTTCAAAGTGATAAATATTTTCAACCTTATGTGCAATGAATTCGGTTCAAATTCACTTACAGCAATAAGGCATTAACTTAAATACTTTGCAATCTAGGTATGTTTGTAAATATGTGAACGTTCGTAATACAGATTTACTTTTAGAAACCATGACTGCTATCTATACAGGGTGGCAGGAACATCGACGCGCAACCGCTTACCATGGATTCAGTACATGATTCTGGACCTCCCTGCGTTGAAAATTTTCGTCGGCTTTTTCTCAATTTTTACCTTTTATTCTGCAACTTTTTTTTACTGTAAACTGTATCAAATCATTATTTCTATCTAACCCAATGAGATTTTTAATTATAAAAGAGTAAATTCACTTGTTTCACTTAAAACAGCAATGTAAATAAAACTCGAAAGGGCAGCACGCGGTATCGCGGTAGGTGGTTGGCGCGCGCGCGAGCGCCATCCGCGGAGCGTTTTGATCGCGTTGTTTGCGCACTCAAAAATGACAATTTTTTTAACCGGGTATTTCCGAGATGAATGACTTTCGTTATTTTATTTATGGCATCAGGTGTAACCTTTTCACGACGTTTGCGCGTCGATGTCCCTGCCACTCTGTATTATATTTATATACTTATAATAATATAAACAGGTAAAATTTATGTAAAATTTATTTGTTTGTAGGGGGTAATCTCCGGAACTGATGATCTAATAAAAAAAAAAATCACTGGTAATAAGCTACATTATTCCTGAGTTCTATAGGCTATAAATTATATTTATATCATGGATATTAGCCGCGCTATTACCATCTTTGTATAGTAAGTCGGAAAGAAATACACTCGAGAGCAATGAATTAGGGTCACATAAAGATAACTGAAAGTCTCGGAAACTAAGAATGCTAGCTGAGTGAAATAAATTGTTTTTAATAGACAAGCACTAGGAAGTGGTGACGGGCGGGCGTGGAACCCGTTTTGGGGGACTGCCTTATGTAGTTTTGACGTTCAAAAAGTGCTGATTCCCTGCCTAGTTTGATAAATGAGTTTTGATTTTGATTTCATTAGTCACATTTAATAAATACATGGGACCAATCTTGCGTTTAGTGCTCTGTGCAACGGTATCAATTTAATAAATTAATTAAAAAAAATACATTGCCAATCAATACCTGCCAATCACATTTACCGTTCAAAATTTTCATTTAACCCTAGTCCGAATAGCTGACACGTAAAGCCGGCTTCACACGTCGTGTTATACCTTCCGTTCTCGTGTCGCTTTAATATGGGAGTTTGAACGGTTTCAGCATTATTTTTTATGACAAGATACATTCGTGACACATCTGGGCTGACGAAGGCTTATTTTGTCAAACGTGGGAAGGTGCCATAAACATATTCTGTTCGTGTGAAGAAAAGCTGTTTTTTGTAGTTATACCATGTTTTCGTAGTATAAAATGAGTTTCGCGGCTCTGAATATCTAGTTAGGTGATATTGTGTTTTGCTTCAGAATATTTTAGGGTTTTCTGAGTACCCTCTTCTGTGAGATGGAATCATATTGTGACAAAGGTCACGCTATTATGATTTAGGATTATGTTTACGAACAGCTTATGGATATACATATTAGATATGTAAGTTTTAGGGGCTCATGGAAAAATGTCTCTCTGATAGTGGCGCGTGTGTTCAATCATTCGGTTGCTTACAAATTGGTTGAGCTGGATGTTGCTGATCATAAATTCTTTCTAGATGATGGGTTTTTAACATATTTGAAGGTAGGAACTTCTAGGTGGCGGGACGGATGAGGGAGAGAGCCTCCCGTCCAAGCCGCCGCGGGAGACGCTCCGGGCGTCGGGAGTCGAGAGACGACTACCGGCCACCGTAGGCGCGGGCCTGCGGGCGGAGAGCAATGGGTAGCTCACCGCCCGATCAGGACCAGGCCCGTGCCGGACGGCGCGTAAGTGTTCCACGCGCGCCTCAAAGAGATGTCAGCATCAGCAACGAGGGGCCCCTCAGGGTCGAAGCCTGCCGGGGCAGCAGGATTGTCCGAAAGGGTTACCGCTACCCCGGAACATAAAGGGCGAAGGAAGGAACATGGGTGGGTTTTAGTCAGTAAGAGTCTGACACTCCCTTCCGCTCCACCCAGAGTGGGAGGGGTCATTTGATGATTTCCCATCCCAAAAAAAAAAAAAAAGGTAGAAACTTCTACATCCTGTATGGTATAGTAATGAAGGATCACAATAGTATTCGTGCTTACTTATAAATAAAGGGTATACAATAATATTGACCTTGATAGTTTTGTATGAACACTGCACACAGTAACGACCACGAAAATACGCAGTAACTCAAATTAGCTGTAATCATAATATAATTATAGCGGCCAAAGTCATACAAATGTCACATGTACGAGTATTACTAATACAATAAAGTTGAAGAGTATGTTTGTTTGTTTGAACGCGCTAATCTCTGGAAGTATCAGACGGATTTGAAAAATTATTTAAGCATTTAATAGTACATTTATTGAAGAAGGTTAGAGGCTATTTATATATTTAACATCACGCTACGAGCCGAGAAAAAAAAATCGGAGAGAACGCTAAGCGAAAATGAAGTAATAGAGCAAGTGGGCGATGCGATGCTATAGGATATACCTAAAGTATATATAAGTATGTATACAATGTGTAACTGAATTAATGCACATTATGAAAGTAGTTTGTTCAGAATCGTTTACTGAATCGATTTCTGTAATTTTTAATATAGGTAATATTTTATCCCAAAAATAATTAAAACTACGTAAATTACTGTCACACTTCCGCTGTACAGTCAAAACAAACCAAAATAGATGAAGTACCTACTGCGCTAGACCCCTAAACGAGTGCGACTGTTTGCATGCGTAGATTTGTAATGTGACCACAATTTTCTCCCACAATCAGTGTAACTAATTTATGAGAAAAACAATGTTTATTACATAATAATAAAAAATCAGTATATGTATTATGATTATAACATAACATTCTAATTGGGGTGTCTGGTGGTGTGCGTTAATTCCGGGACAAGTTGTATATGTTAAAACAAGAAATTTTACTCGGACGAGTCGAGGGCAGAAGCTAGTAATAATGTAATTATGGACAATGTATTTTTATAACATGGTAATACAACTAGCAAAGCAATCTTTTATTTTCCACTCAACTGACCTTCCATACTACGTAATTATACCGGTTGTTTTTAATTACACAAGTAATTATTCCATGTAAGTACCTACCTATAAGTCAACCAATTATAACGCCTAACGAATCCTTATTTTATAAGCGACTAATTAGCTGATCTAACGCGGTTTAAAATAGATTGGTAGGTTACAATAAAGACAGAAGATATATTAAACTTAAACATTTTGAGTGGTATTCATATACATAAATATTATTAATATATTATAACAATTGCTTGCTCAACATTTGACTAGAGAACTTAATACAAACATTAAACATTTATTTTCTGCTATACATAAATATGTCGACATCCGGCTCCTACTGAACAATCAGGGCATTTAGTAGATTGATCGCCTGAGTTATGAGAGCATATCGAGCAGTGTGGGTACGCACTGGAGGTGCCGCGAATAGGTACGGCGAGGCAAAGGCGCGCGACCGTCGTCGTAGCCTGTGCGGAGCAAACAACAGCGAGCTAAACCGGTCACGTCATTGATCTTGTTATTGAGCAATTATGTATGTAAATACATCAACAGCACTCACTTACTTACAGTTCCAACGTGTTGATGTTTACCATTTCCGTAACAAAGAGAGACCGATATAATTAGGGGTCATCATCAACTACCTAGCCTTTTCCCAACAATGTTGGAAGCCGACCTTCCAATCTCATCGGATGAAGCTTAGCTAGATTTTACATGAAGTGACTGCCTATCTGACCTCCACAATCCAGTAACCGAATAATACGGATGGTAGCGAAATTTATTTTGTTGGACCTGTTCTCTCATGAGCGTATATTTTTGCTCAGGTGGATCCCATATGCGCTGGCATTGTATTCAAGTTTGTTACGTAGAAATGAATAATAAATAGTAAGTATAACATTCATGTCTTTAAAACCACTTTCCTATTATATTTTGTTAATGCTTCAACATGTAGGTGACTGCAGTTACGAGTATAATTTATATATTTATAGACTTCCGAAAAATCAATGGCGTTTTTCATTTCTAGCAAGTTTTTTAGATGATCTTTAATACTTTCAATTATCGATTAAGGGCTGATTTTTCAGTCGACAGGTAATTTTTATTCGTGGAATAATATTGACGTCTGACAGATTTTGTATGGACGAACTGTCAAAAATTCAAAATTATTCCTCGAATAAAATTATCTGGCGTTGGAAAAATCACCCCTAAGTCATTATTTAGACTAAAGTTCGACTTAAAAAAGAATAAAATATTATGAAACAAAATAGTTAAAGCTGTTTTTAAAATAACCCTTTCACAAAACTAACACCTAAATATTTTGCACTAAAATTGATGTTTAACTCTGGATTATGCTTGAATATTTTAGCTCGCGTTCCATTTACACATGAATATTATAACGCTTTCAATGAAAATATTCTGCTTGTGGCAAAATAATGAATTAGCTTCATTAAATATTAATAATATTATCCGCACATGTGTAATATTATCTTTCGGTAGGAATCTAATAGGAACTAAAATTTAATACAGAAAAATAATATTATTTATTGGTTCCACTGGTGGGCGATGACCTCATTCGTGGGTCTTTGACAGTCGTTAGGGGTCGTCAGATACCCGATAGTCTGACTACCAGTCTTACCAAGGGGTATCGTATTACCCAGTAACTGGGTTGAGGAGGTCAGATAGGCAGTCGCTTCTGAATTTAACATACTACTGCCTGGAAGAGTTCGCAGAAAGCGATAAGGCCGCCCATTGTATATTTTTAGTGTTCGATCAATATTTTTTGTTATGTATTTTATGGTGTACAGACGCCAGCACATCAAGCTACTACAATTTGTCAAATTTCTTTAATACATTTTCAACTTTATCACTATAGCTTTAAGGTTCAAGGTAGATTGGGAAAATTTGACAGTTTCGGGTAGCTTGACCTGCTGGCGTCTGTACAATAAAATGCCTACATATAAATAAATAAATACTGGAATATAACTGCACCCGTTTAGACTGGGAGCCCACCCCAGTATAATTGGGAAGCAAATAGATTATTGAAACATTTCATATACACTTCTGGACACATCTATTGGCCCACCTTGTATTTTCAGTTTCGTTTGGTCCTAGCTAAAATTTTATATTAGGTCGAGCAAAAAGTTTTTATGCAGTTTTGAACCTGGCACATTCACAATCTCATTCAATAGTCTTTTTTTGAATTTCGAACACAGAATTTAAAGAAACAAAAGACAATTTGGAGCCTGTTTGCTGATATCAAACAATCGAATACTAAGAAAACTTGGTTTTATTGGTTTATTTGGATTTAATTCTTGAAAAAGTGATTGATATCTTTGGTTTTGCAACAAACATTATTTATTCTTAACATTAAGGTGAGGTTCTATCAATAATCTATGGATACTTCACCTGAAGTCGCCGCCCAAGCTGTGGCACTTATTCAGGCCGGACACAGCCAAAGAAACGTGAGTGCTCAACTTAATTTAAGTCGATCTGCGGTCCGAAATGTTTATCGGAGGTACCTAGAGACTGGCGGCTTTGTTCGTCGCCAAGGAAGGCCACGATCTCGGGTCACAACTGAAAGGCAGGATCGATTCATCGTGACGACCAGCTTGAGAAATCTTCACCTTACCTCCATTGAGATACAAAACCAACTTCGCGACTTCCACGGAGTATCTGTGAGCGCTCGAACTGTTCGGAGAAGGTTAAAAGAACGCGATATGGTACCACACAAGCCAGCTAATGGGCCCAAACTAACGCGAGCCCACCGAACAGCGCGCCTTCATTTCGCACGCAGTCATTTAAATTGGACACAGCAAGATTGGAGCCGTGTACTCTTTTCTGATGAGTCTAAAATTGTGTTACATGGCAATGATGGAAGGAAGAAGGTCTACCGACGTAAGGGAGAGCGTTTCGCACAATGCTGCTTTGAAGAGAGGGTTGCTTATGGCGGTGGCTCATGGACTGTCTGGGGCGGTATATCCGCGAGCGGCAAAACTCAACTTGAGGTTGTTACAGGACCACGGCTGCCAACATTAAATGCTGAAAGGTACATTCGTGAGTGCTTAGAACCTCACGTGATACCATACGCGGAGTATGTGGGCCCAAATTTCCTTTTTAGGCATGATAATGCAAGAGCCCATGCGGCCGGCATCGTCAGGGAATATCTTCGGGATGTGAACATCACAGTTATGGACTGGCCAGCCAGAAGCCCAGACATGAACCCCATTGAGCACATGTGGGACGAGCTAAAAAGACGTGTTAGGGCTCGTCAGCCAGTTGCCCAGACGATGCAGGAGTTGAAAACTGCCATAGAAGAGGAATGGGAGATGATCCCTCAAAATTTCATAGAGCGGTTAATAAACTCTATGCCTAATCGTATGAGAGCTGTGGTAGATGCCCATGGAGGCAACACGCGTTATTAAATTAAACCTTTATTTGATAAAACATGTTTTTTATTCAAAAATCAATTGCCTTTAACAAGGCGCATATCCGACTTGTTAGGCGTAGCTCCATGTCGTATGATATTCTGAATTCAAATTTAAAACAATACGATCGAAAAAGATAAAATGTATCAGGTTTAAAACTGCATCAACAGTTTTTGTTCAATCTAGCAATCATATTTCGGTAGGGGCCATCGAAACCTAAACTCTAAGGTGGGCCAATAGATGTGTCCAGAAGTGTATAATACTGTACGTTTACTTTATATAAAAATATTTTCATGATTATTTAGTAATCCATTAATACCAACAACTTTCAAGAGTCCTTCAACATGAGAAACAAGACAACATCCATCGCATATCCTGGCACGCTAAGAATATTAATATTACCGAGATCTAGAATAAACAAAACCAAGTGAGCCAGGGCAACAAAATTCTAGTACATTTTTATTAAATAAAAACATTCGTTACGGTTTTTTGCCTGTCCTGGCTGCTTTCTTTTGTTTATATTCACCCGCTGGAGGACTTCGCTAGTCGAGCTGAACCAGCTACCTCATTTATTTTATTCGTCCCCTTGACTCGATGCGAGCGGGTAGGTCCAATGACCGCTACACTCACTGCCAAGACGATGTATGTAGGGTCATAGAATATATAAAAGCGTTTAGAAGCGACCTACATACTTCTCTTACTGCGTAAGCCGAAAAAATCATCAGTGAAAACTTCTGGTGAAAACCAGCACAGTGGTTTTGATTCGTGCATGTGCAGGATGTGAGTGGAAACGCCGGGAGGGGTCGTCCTAGGAGGACATTTTCGCAACCGACGTGCGTGAATGAACGTAAACGAGGCAAAATGAATATGTAAGGATCGTGGCAGGTGGCGTTCTGTATTTGCTGCCTATCCCATAGGAATAAGGCGTGAGTTTGTATTATGTGATAAAAGCATTGTGCTCAGCAATCGCTGTATCAGCGTAGGTATATTATGACACATATATTTTCCCAAAGTTTTTTTTCACATGTAGCTATCGGTCCGTTTGATTACTACTGGCCATAAATAAACGTATTTCCTTTTTTTTTTCTTAATGCTGGCGGGCTGACCCGCGTTACCTAACCGGCCTGGAACTGTAGGCATATAGAAGGTTTTTTAGGAACGGAGAGTTTCTCTTCTCAATATTTATATTCTATGGTAACTCTCTACACTACACGTCTAACTTCATACGTTTTGAGATGTAAACGCCGCGCCGCTTGAAATCCACTAAACCATTACTGTCTGTCTAGAGGACGGCCAAAGACTTTCTAGTTCAACTGTTAATAATTAAATAAACTTAGATGTTTTAAAATAATAAAAACTTGTTTATATTGCTTGCGTGAATAGGAGAAGAGAGTATTGACGTATTTTAAATGTCGAATAAAACTAAATGATCAAATTCTGTCTGTGAATGTCTTGGAACGCCTAATAAAATAACTAGTGTTTAAAACTTTGGCATGTATTTAATTGAAAATCTAATCATTCGTTTTGCACTTCTAAAAATGTTATTGAACACTCTAATATAATGATTTCGCTTCTTTTTTGTAAACCTCTAACAATTTCTATTGGCCACGGTTGGTCACAGTTCTAACCTAGCCTGACCTAGCCTAGGTCGAGGTTCAAGAGGGTACAACGTCCGAGGCGTGGAGCAGGGGTGCGGTGGTTCTGTTCTTCAAAAAAAGTGATAAATCCTTACTGAAGAACTATACACCCATCTCACTTCTGAGCCACATATCCAAGCTGTTCTCGAGGGTCCTCACGAACCGTCTCGTCAGGAGACTAGACGAGTTCCAGCCGCCAGAACAAACCGGTTTTCGAAAAGGCTTCAGCACCGTAGACCACATCCATACTAGTTTAGTTACTGCGACCAATTCGGCTCGCGCGTGGTTGGTTGCAGTTCCAACCTGATCAAACCCGTTTGGTCAAATTAGTAACTGCGGCCAACTGTGACAAAACGCCTGAAAGTTCAAAGTGGTTCAATTATTTTTATAAATTTTTCATCATTAGAAGGGATTAGTTAAATATTTCCCTTTATTCGTTTTTCTTGAGTGAGGTCAATTAAATGTCCAAGTCCTTGAAATAAATGAAAACTTAAGAAAGGAAAAGTCTTTGAATATTTTTCATCATATCTTTTATCTATTCCAATTTTGCAATATTTCGTATTACTTTTCCTTGTTCACAATTTAGTCATTTTGAGGCGTCTAAGTCTGCGCCTTTTATAACATTAGCATAAACAAGACTATATCACGCGCTCCCCCGAGCATAAACAACGTAAGGTTACACAAGAAACTATCCGTGTAAACGATAATAATTGTCCCAGATAGTCAATCAGCACGCACCACCTCTATGAACCGTCCTTACACTCATCTATCTATACATTGTTCCGTCGACGTCATTGTTATCAGACAATGACGTCACGGGTCAAAGGACCGACTTTATCCAATGTCAAGGATATAATCCTAAAGGCAAGATTCAGGGAACACGCTTTGAATATATTTTACTTAGTAACGTGAGCGTCCCATACGGTTATAAATCTTATTAATTTGCCAACAATGTTTATATTCGTATATAAGCGAATTTGAGCAAGTATTTTATTCGAATATGAATATAAGAATAACATAATATATGTATTTTAGCAGAATTGGCAACGGGCCGTCCATATTAGCCAAAAACCGATGACCGTTGGGGTAGTCGTGGTCTTGAGGGTAGACCGCGAATCAGCAAACGTAAGTTAGGATGCCCTCAGGCTAGGTGGAGCGCTATCTTCAAGGGTGGCTGTTAACAGCTGGATGAGAGTGGTCGTAAATCGAGTTGAATGCCATGCAATAGGAAAAGCCTTTGTCCAGCAGTGGACAAGTAGATAAGTTTCTAAGTGGATAAGTTTATTTTTCTTAAAGTATCGATAGCAAAAAGTTCAAACATTTTTGGCCCAAATATCAGCTGCGCAAACTCCACTCACTTACGCAGTCATAAGATCATCAGTGACAGGGGCATATAGTGCAGAATGGAAGGTGGGCATGTAGGCTGATGATGACGATAAATATTACAGTCTCTGAATCTTGCCCTAAGCAAGCTGTAGGTAATAGATTGCTATACTTTTATTACTAACATTCTGACCTAACCTTTATGTCCTAATAAATGTTACACTCACTTATTGAATGTCAAGGACATTTCGAAACAATCTGCCTTATGCCCGGGTTACACGAGGCTAGTTTTTGAAGCTAGGACTAGACTAGCAAGCCAGTGATATCCTGGTTTAACACAGCTAGAACTGTTTTCACGATGCTTGGACATTTTAAGCCCAGCATTGCAGTGACTTAGTCCGTACAGTAAAATGATCCTTGGATGCTAGCTTTACCGGTCACCCGAAGCTAGTACGACGCACGACGACATATCAAGTTATACATTTCCAGTTTTGGCTGACCTCGCATTGTATAGGCTTTTCGTACAGTGAGGAGTCAGCTTATACTGGTAGCATAATAAAAACAGTGGTCGGGGGCGCTACTAACTCTAAAATAGAACCCCATCCTATTAAAATATCACACTAGCTTACCATCTTTCTTCCTAGCTTACTAGCTTAAAATATTATACACGAGGTCAGAGTGACTAGCTTGCTAGCTTACAAGCACAATCTTTATAAATATAAAGATTGTGCTTCTTTATGGATATAAAGATTGTGCTAGTAAACTAGCAAGCTAATCCCTATTGCTCTAGCTTGATAAACTAGCCTCATGTAACCCGGGCATTAGTGATACTAGTTTTAGGGACATAAACCGTATGAGATAATTTTTAGTTCCTGATCTAGATGGGTAATAAAGTCTGCGGAGTAAGGTTGTAAACAAACAGACAATGGGGCGACACGTCAAAAGACTCACGCTTTGCTAATAAAAAAGGAATCGTATTTATTAGGTGCGTTAGTTTTATTTTGTTGTGCTCGTTCCTAAGCAAGCATATTGATGGAAAAGTATGTTGTAGTAAAAATACGATGGGTCTTGAGGACCTAAATAAGGAGGACCGAATGTGAATTACGCAAATAAAGTACAAAGTTAGGTACAGGAAAAGCTAGGACATCAATTGTAGAAATTTGACATTGACAGTACCTTTATGTCATGGCAGTAAGGGCGATTTTCTTAGTACAAGTGGTTGTTTAGGTTCCATATGTTAAAAAAAAGCTAACATCTCAAATCTTGACTATATAATAGAACAAAATAACGGTATTGCTGAAATCTTTTTAAAACCCGTAGTAATCTACAATCCAAAAAAAAGTGCAGAATTCCTTCTACTCCCTCCTATTCCTACCTTAATATTCTTTTATTTATATATATTTCAATATTTTTATATGTAAATGGTACATCCACCACAGACTACCTGAAGTGTTGTCTCTACTTTCGCCCTTAATCCATCCAAAGGTTGTTTTTGAAAGATTTCCCACTGTGTCGCCCTTTGTAAAACTACATTCATATCTATAGATATTATAAAGAGGTATTTGTATGTAAGGGGTTCTCTCTGGAAATACCAGTCGGATTTGATAAAATATTTCCATTTGATAGCCCAATTCTTGAGAAAGGTTATGGGCTATTTAACATCACGCTATGATCCTTAGAAGCAGGGCTTTTGCTCGGCTCCCAAGGGCAAAAAAAAGTAGCACGGGCAGGCGATGGCTTGCGACGCGATGGGTCATGTGCCGAAATGTCCCGGATAGAAGCTAGTCTGTAATAATATGGTGTACATAATAAAAAGTATTCTATCTATATATCTTTTGTGTGGTACCTACCCACAGGGTTATCATAAATTATCCCATACCTAAATTAATTGAGTAGAAAATGCGCCTAAAAGGCATAAAAAGGTCGGTCAACACGCCAGGCTTCCATAAATAAAGGGTTTCTGTCCATGCAGTCTCGCCTGAGTGAATATAATTTTGCAACTTCTTTTCATAAACCAGATAAAGATGAAAATGAGGTGTGAGCAAAAAAGATTAAATTTATTTAAAAAAAAGTACCTAGTGTAGGTACATAGTTAGTTGTAAGACTTAATAATTTATTATTGTATATGATTTGCGGGGTAATTGCGTAGATAACAATAACAGTTGCAACGGCTTTCATTTTGACAGTTCAACAACATTCATTGTGTTATTTACGTTACTAAGCAGGCATTTTTTTCGAGCATATGACGCAATGTATTAGCAACATCCTTCAAAATAATTCAGATTGTGACCGCGTGAGTTAGCGACGCTATTAGGGTGCTGTTAGGAGCGTTGGCAGACCGACGCTCAGGTGGATATTTGTATGTACTCTTTCAAAAAAGAATGTAAAACCTCTTTAAATATAAGTTAGTCTAGTCTAGAATCTATTCTATTTAGCATAATAGGCAGGCAATTTAAAACAGAATCTCTATGAAACTCAAGTTTTTAATCTAAGTTTACAAAAGCAAGGCAGAGGCTTTTCTCGAAACGACTTTAAATAAACCGCGTTCGTTATTACAATGCGAGCAGACGTGTGAGGCTTTATCAACACAGCGTCTTTTAAATTAAACTTAGACGGTCTTTATGCTAGAGAATACGACTTCTATATCTATACAAGTTTAAATTTTGAAGTCGCTTTTCATGTCTATTTGTGTGGCCGTGTTATTCTCCTAAACTACACTACGGATTTTAATGCTGTTTTCACCATTATTTACACAATTTATTTCGGAAATTTTGTATGAATATTACATTAATATTAATATTGGTCGTGGGTTCGAATCTAGGCAGGCCCCTTATTTTGTTTATTTAATTTCAACACCACTCTTCTCAAAACGGTGAAGGAAAACATCGTGAGGAAACCGGCATGTCCTAGAACTAAAAATTCGAAGGCATATGACATCTACCAACCCGCACTGGGTCTGCGTGATGCATTATGGTCCACTTCCTCTCAAAGAGGAGAGGCCTGTGTCCCAGCAGTGGGAACATTATAGACTGTTTATGCTATTAATCTTACGTTATTATAAAGCAATTTCGATGCTTTGTCAAGTAAAAGCGGTGCGAAGCAGTGGCGGGTCGCTAGTTCAGTATAAACAAGTGAATGGCAAAAAAAGTAAATAACACTAGTGCTGGTCTTTAAATAACTTGACTTTAAAAATGTTTACGCTCGTTCAATTGAACGAGCATAAACATTTTTAAAGTCAAGTGCCTCCACGGAAAATTTTATACGGAAGCTTGCTACGACATGAGTAGGTTCTGTGAACGTCAATGTGACATAATATGAATGGAACTCGCTGGGTGGAATTCTCACTCTATAAAATATACAGGAAAAACCAACAATTTCGGTCAAACCACAATGTCAGAATTGAGATAAATATTATAATCAAGTTGGTATTAAAATACTATTTGCCGCCCAAAATCTACGGAATAGTGCTGCATTTAAAACACAACCCTATACGCGCATCATAAATAAAATCAGGGAATATTCCCACGAAACGAAAATCCTTGCCAATATAACATAACATCATGCCTGTATTCCTCGGAGAGTTGGGCAGAAGTGTACCTTCACCAATTACGTTTAAGTTTCATGTTATAGGGAACGAGAGTATTCCCATCCGCGCACAAGCCCAGATTCCAGTCTGCTACACATTGCCCGACCTGGGAATCGAACCCAGGTCCTCATGCTCAATAGTAGCGCTTGCGACTACTAGACCAACGAGGCTATGTTTTGCCAGCAACATATCAATATCAAGTACAATATATAGAGCAGAAAGTAAGTAGACACAAGCAGATGTTACGGCAACTTGCCTTTCTAAGAAGTAAAACTTGGAGTTATAAACTTGGACACAACAAAGCTTGCAGGTGTCTTGATACTAATGAAATAAGACATATTAAATAAGACATCAATACACCAGCAGAAGTGATCATGAGTTCGAAGTAAGATAACGAAAGTGGGTAATTGTTTCGAAAAATCCCAAAATCAAAATTTGCTATGAGGAAAATATTTGTGCAATGCAATTTTGAAAACAGGTGTTACCAGTTTAGAGTCGTATTTTGAATTTAATTCTGTGACGCTCTCGCAGCCCGTCTTTTGGAATAATAATCCTGAGGGGCAATTCTCGTAATTTTAAGAACGTTCACAGTCTGATCTCATTCTCGATCTGTCAAAAATACCTCCAACTTCCCTACATTTTGACAAGTTTTAGACATTTGTTTGTCGCCGAGATGACACTGCGACTAGATTTTGAAAGTTTTAAATTACGAGAGTTGGCCTTCTGATTTGATATTATGGTTTAAGACATTTATTTCTCAAAAACAGAATACAATTATTCACTTAGAATGAGAAACACTGGTTGCATACACATAATCGTTCCTTGGAACGAGTATCGAACGGTATGTTTGAAGTTAGAAGTAGCTACAATATTGTTAGCCATTTTATTTTCTGTTGGGAAATCATCAAATGACCCCTCCCGCTCTGGGTGGAGCGGAAGGGAGTGTCAGACTCTTACTGACTAAAACCCACCCATGTTCCTTCCTTCGCCCTTTATGTTCCGGGGTAGCGGTAACCCTTTCGGACAATCCCGCTGAATATTATTAGCCATTAACTTATCATTTTAGTAAAATAAACTATACTCAAAAAGATCGAGATCGATAATATTAGTTTTATTAGTGGATTGGACCATGCAGCCTGCGGGGTAGTTGCGTAAGACACTCTCAGTACCTGTGGGTTTCATTTTGGCAGTTCAACAACATTCATTGCGTTATTTACGTTGTGGAACAGACACACATTTCGAACATATGAAGCAATGTATTAGCAATATCTTTCAACATTTTGAAGGATATTGCTAATACAATCAATAAAAAAAAAATCCAAAAAAAATTATCAATCATCATCATCATCAATCATCATCATCATCTCATCTGAATCATTATTCATATTGAGATTGATAGTGTGTTACGCAATTATGATGCTGCTCTTTTGAGCCGCGTTGTTAACAGACAAATATAATCCCGGTATAATTTGATGGCATTAATTGTTCAAAGAATAGTTATAGAATTATATAAGAACTTTTTCTCAGAAATGCGGATGAAAGAATGTACTGCGAAATAGTACCTCCAACAGTACGTCATTATAGTTAAGTCGGTCAGAAATCTGAAGGCCAATCCCGTAATTAAAAACGTTCAAAATCTAGCCGTAAGCGCATCTCAGAAAGAAAGAAAATGTATTTATTGCGACTCGTACAGGAAGATCACAAACTAAACTGAATAATAAATAAACTAAATTATTACAAAGAAAAAAAAGTAACAAAACGAAAAATGAAACAGAAAGTCCTATACAGCCACAATCAATGTCAAATACTTGTCAATGTAGGGAAATTTGAGTTATTTTTGACTGATTGAGACTGAGATCAGACTGTGAACGTTCTTAAAATTACGAGAATTGCCCCTTTGTTATAAGGAAATATTCTAGGTACTTGGGCAAAGGCGAGGTATTTGTACTAATCTCTTGACGTAGTAAGCACACAGGCGACCACAAACCACAGCAACTTACATTGCTCCAGTCTGCCTATTAACTACGCGGAACTCAGATTGTTGTTAATAATTCTCTATAAGCTCTAAAGGTTCACATTACTCAATTAAAATTATTATACAGGGTGGCAGAGCTTTCGACGCACAGCCTGTTACCGTGGATTCAGTACAATATGATTTTGAACCTCAGCGTTAAAATTTTTCGTCGGTTATTAAAAATTAGCTGATCCATTTTTTTTAACACTTTTCTATGAATCCATTCTATGTATTTATTAGGTTACCTATGAAATATTTACATAATTTAAAAAGCTAACAGTCTTAAAATAATAATAATATGTACAAGTATATAAAAGGAGGGGAAATAATCAACATTTCTATGAAACAGCAGATTTCTTTTATAACCGACGTAAATCTAGAATCATGTGCTGAATTCATGGTTTCAATTTGAGCGTCGATGTCCCTGCCATCCCTACGTTATGTATTAGAGGAGACCGCATTATATCGATTGTTATCAACATAAGAGGTCATAGATGACGTAAAAACGAATCTTAACCATACAAACAAAATAACTCTAATTATTCGTGTCTATAAAAACGAGTCTGAGCAAAGTCTAGCACATAACCTACCTACTTATACGAGTATTCTGACTTCTGACGCACAAGGATCTCACTGCTCGGTGTGAATTGCATTTGCATTCTGACTCCACAATTCTAATAACAAACTGTTACTTAGCTGTCATGCCACAGTAGATATTCAGAAGGTCAGCTCATTGTAAGGGCTAGAGCTTTGCAGGTAGACTGCGTAGGACGTTAAATAATAGGTAGTGTAGAGAGATAAAATAAACTAGCAGGTTAAGTTAATACATATAATTCTATAGCTAAAGTTCTGAGCTTCACTTTCCACCAGGCGAGATCGATGTCAAAAGTTGACTTATTTCGCAATACAAAAAAGTAACACGGCTAAGTCGTGGGTAAAGGTCACACAGTCTGTTCTGAGAACTCGCACACACTAGAGTAGTATAAGAAGGTACAGCCCTTAGTAGCACGTGGCAGACGTGGTAGGCTCCGCAGATCAGGCCTTGTAGATCAGAAGGCCAATTCCCGTAAGTAAAAACGTTCAAAATCTAGTCGCAATCTCACCTCAGCGACAATCAACGTCAAAAACTTGTCAAAAATGTAGCGAAATTAGAGGTATTTTTTACAGATTGAGACTGAGATCAGACTGTGAACGTTCTTAAAATTACGAGAATTGCCCCTCTTTCCGTGCAGCATGCAGTGACATCAGGCCGGAAAGGAGCATGTGATTCGGCCCCGCGTGCAGTTCTGAGCAGCGTGCAGAGTCTAGTCCTCCTGCCTTCAACGTGGTGGTTGAACCTCTCGGTCGAGGTTGCTTAGTGTAAGTTAGGATAATTAGTTATAATTTAAGTTAGGATAAGCGCATTTACCGCATTGGGTTATATCCTGTCATGGCACCTACATGTATGTAAGTAGATAAATAAATAAATAAGACCAGATGGTTCTGGAGAAGCATCCGTTTGTATTGCGCGCAGTAGGTGCTTAGACACTTACTCATTACTGGACTAAATACTGTTGTTAAGCCACAACTTTACAACATAAACTAAACACGCTTCATATACAGCAAGTGCAAGCGCATTCGCGACTGGCATTAGTTTGACATCGTCCTTTGATCTCTGTACGTATGCGTCTATGTGGGCGTGCGACTATTGTCACTTGTCGTAAATGATGTCGACCTTCTATAGGTACTATTACGTGCCATAATGCCATACCACAGATCGAGGGAGTAATCTGTGTGCCATACGCAGTCTAAACACGGCTTATTATTCCAGCGGCCATTTAAATGGAATAGACAAAACATTTCTGTACCATTTTCACCCGGTCTCTGAAAGCTTGTTGAATTTAATCTGTTGTTAAATTGTGCGACAAGTGATTTCATTGGCTGTTGTTATTACAATCAACCAATCGGAAAGGCTCGATCGGGCTTACAGAAACCAGGCTTAAACGGAATAAGCTAATAATGGAAGTTGTAGAGTTACTTAATATAACGTAGATGTAGACCTATACGGAAGGTTACCCCACATCATGAGGTATTGAATCTTTGACTCTTGAAATAGATATACGAATGATACTAAGTACTTTCACAAATACGAAATAATTATGTAATAATAATGTTGCGAAATGTGCTAGCAGAACAGATGGCCGATGGGGCCGAAATGTTCTTGAGGTCTACTCCACGCACATGCAATCCGCATGCACAAAGTTACGGGCGACACCTACATATCAGTGTAGGGTTCACTCCGAAGTGTCGAAATACTTTCGGACGGGCCATTACCTTTGATGACGGACTTAGAGAGGAGGCCCTCGGGATTGGTGACCGTGTTCCGGAAGGCGTAGCGTTGGAAAGCCTCCCACAACATGGACCGATGACCTTGTGAAGGTCGCATGAATCTACTTGATGCGAGAAGCACATAACCGGTCGATATGGCAACGCTTGGGGAGGCCTATTTTTATTTATTTATTTATTTCAGGCGACGCAGGCCCATAGATAAATACCTTAATCTAAACATACATATTTTTATTATAAAATAGTAGTTTACTAGCTTGTTCTTCTTTCTATGTCCAGCAGTGGTCGTCTTTCGACTGAAATTATGACAACGAATGTTGAGAGGTCTATTTAATAAATCACTTGAGACCTTGCAAGCTTAAATACTTTTCCATCATTAGGATGTTGAACAATTTAATATTTAACCCTAACTAATTAACTCTCCAAGCATTATTATCAAGACGCCTCAACTCGAAGCTTGCAAGCAATTTGCAACTAATATTATATTAAATTGCATCGCCCGGCATCCTGCAACATAGGGTTCCTTAATGCATAAAATTACTTGCAAACGTCAAACATCCGAAGTTCTAGAACCGCTGGACGGACTAGCAAGATGGAATCTCTAAATGGCTCGTGTAATTAGACTTTGTAGTAACGAAGCTAGAACTAAAGCATAACATTACGCCTCTATTCCCCGAAGGGTTAGGCAGAGGTGTACCTACATATATTACACCCATATTTCGCCAATTATATTTAAGTCAGACAGACGGAGAGTGTCATAATGAGTGACATGACATAATATCACTTCTTGTTTCCCCGAAGTACAACGACTGGTATACTATTAGGTACACCTCAGCCTAATCCACTTTCACCAGTCATGTTTAAGTCCCACGTCATATGGGGCAGAAATCCAGACTCCGGGCTGTAACTAAGAAATTTCATATAGGAAAACCCAATAATACTTTGTCTGATCCGGGAATCGAACCAGGACCTCATGCTCAGCAGTAGTGCTACCGACTACTAGACCAGCAACATATCTAGAACCATTCAACGGACTAGCAAGATGGAGTCTCTAAATGGCTCATCTAATTAGACTATCTAGAAACGAAGCAAGAACTAAAACATATCCTAATTTTAATATAACATAACATCGCCCCTGTATTCTCCGAAGGGTTAGGCACAGGTGTACCTATAGTACACCCACATTTAACCAGTTATGTTTAAGCCCCGCGTAATAATAGATGAGCCTATGGCTGCTTTTCCACCAAAGATGTGCTATACAGTAATGCTGCGAGGAAGTGAATGCTAAGCTACGAAGCTGTGTGACCGTTTCCACTAATGCTAAGCTGTGTAGCGGAGCCAGTAAGATGTGTAGGGAAGGCACGGTAGGTACTCTGCTGTACATATAGCTACACCACTCGCGCATCCATAGCTCCCATCCATAGCACGCATGCTTCCATAAAAAAAACATAGGTTAGTTGAAACCCTTTCCACCAGTGCTGTGCTATGTGGACCAATGAATATGATTGGTGGATATCAAACGCAGCCATAGCAACGTAGTATAGCACATCTCTGGTTGAAAAGCAGCCTATTGCCATCAACCGGGCACATATCCAGACTCCAGGCTGCTACAGAGAAATTCCAGATTGGAGAATCCAGTAACACTCTTCCCGACCACTAGATAAACGACGCAGTCTAGAACTACTGGACGGACTAGCAAGATGCAGTCTCTAAATGGCTCATGTAATAAAATTAGACTATATAGGTACGAAGCCAGAACTAAAATACTTCGTGTAATGAAACGTAGCTGTTGTAAATGTGCGCCACTGAAGCTGACTTTATAAGGGTAATAAGAACCCTATTTGATATCCTCTTTCTTCTTGTTTTGTATTGGTTTTGTATCTGTTTACTTTTGTTGAACGAATAATGAGTAAACTTGATTTTCTACTTCGTTTGCTTGTTTTTTCGTATTTTCATAAATGTAACAGTTTTTTTTTTCTTGTTTCCTTTTTTTCTGTAGTTGTGTATCCACATGTTTGTAATCTGCATTCCCGGATTTATGGAAAAATAATTCTTTAATTCCTACACTATATAGTTCAGTTTACGCTACAACTTCAAACATTTTTATAACTTTATAAATTAGCCCAAAAAAATCACTCAAATTCAACAACGCAGTGATATAGTGGACTCGTGACGCGAACAAATATAAAACCGAAATTCAATTTTGATTTCACTCAACCTAACTCCGTACGTCGCTGCGCGCTTCCGAAAGGGAAAATAGCTCGTAGTTGGAGTCCTTTGATGTGACGTCAGTAATGGTTTGAGAGGTACTTCCGATACATTTAGCCGATTTGTTTGACACTTACCTCATTTTAGCTTTTCATGTCAGCGATGCTCCCATCCCTTGATCATCATGTGAATTCGATCGGGAAAGTAGTAAAGGAAACATTAATCATCTCTTATAATAATATCAATTAGGTACATTCTCCAAAGCTTATCATAATATGATAAGCTTATTATGTATTTAAATGATTATGTTTTTATGACCTACATAAACAGAAATCGCTACAATGAAAATAAATATATATAAGGAAAACGATTTCAAACGATATTCAAACTTTGATGAGCAGCATAGCTATTCACAACCATTCGATACGCTTCCGTACCGAATCGAATATCAATCAATGTTATCGAAGGAGCCCTGAAAACGCTGTTCACAAATCCAGAACCCAAAGATGTCAGTTTAAATCAAATATACGAACGCTATTATTCCGACAGCTGATTGACTGTCGGGGGCAAGAACAATCAGGTTAACGAAATGTGTTATTTTCGATACGATAACCTGTCGAATGGTTCTGAGTAGCTATGCAGGTGTCTTTTTATAATGAACTCTAAGTCATGGAGCATTTAGTTTACATTCAAGAAAGTTGTTGCATCATTTTAATATAAAATAACAACAGAAAACAACAGACTTCGGATCCAAGTTGGCCGAAGCAAGGAAAACCTGTTCAGGTGTAGATTCGTAGACAACTTCGCCTTGGAGTGTAAATGTAGTGCTATTACACAAACGGTGGGACCTTAATATCGTGTCTTGTCGCTGCACGTTACAGGAACTGATGGACGCTGGTGATGGCGCCAAACAAGTAGCCGAATTATGGGCCAAGTCTATCTAGATTGCTATCGACACGCTAATAAGAAGAATATAAAATATACTACAATAATCAAGGTAATATAACTGTCCCGCATGATGAGAACCTCGTGAAAGCCGAGAAAGATAAACAAATCAAGTATCTTGACTTGGCTCGCGAGGTTGTTGACATGTGGGATGTGGACTCAGCGATCATTGTGCCGATAGTCGTGACAGCCAATGGCTTAATAGCCAAGAGCCTCGACCAACACCTGAGGAGGCTCTCGTTGGGCAGCTGGATCAAGGGCTTGATTCAGAAAGCGGTAGCGGTACTTCTGGACACGGCTCGTATTGTCAGGAGGTTCCTCTCTCTGGAGCCCTGACCGCCGGTAGCTTGGACCCTGTTCCCGATACCGGTGGGCTACTATTTTTTATATTTTTAAATGTTTTTTTTATCTTTTTGTTTATAAAAATATTTAAAAATATAATCTGTAAGTAAGTAAATGAAATAAAGGTAATATTATATAAGCTAATATTTAAAATAATATATGTACATGTGAAAAGATAAGCAAAAGAATCATAGGGCATCAAAAAATTCGTCCGCATCGCTGTCAATAGGAACAGTGCCCAAAAGGCTGGCAGCATTGCCACGTTGTATGGCGATGCTAATTCTTTGGTCAAGAAACAGGCCAGCCCTCTGGTCACTACAATATATATTAACCGAACTCCAAACCGCTGTCAGTTGATTACTATTTTATTTAAATAGACAAAGAAATGATTGGGTTAAAACGTTAATGATTAGGTATTTTTGGTGAAATTCTAAATGAGGATAAAATACATTGTTCTGTTGCTTAATAATTAGCGATTTGATAATGTTTGAAAATTAAACATTTAACAGTAATTAGGCAATTTTTAATTAATATCATAAGTATCAATCCTACTTCCTACTATATAATATAATAAACATGAAAGTTTGTATGGATGGATGGATGGATGGATGTTTGTTACTCTTTCACGCAAAAACTACTGAACGGATTTGGATGTGACACACAGATGGTTTATAACCAGGATTAATATATAGGATACTTTTTATCCCGATATACTCACGGGATCGAAACTTATGCAGGTGAAACCACGGGGCGCAGCTAGCCGTTTATATTTGTAATTAGGTCTTTTAAATCTAGTCGCAGTGTCATCTCAGCGACAATCAAATGTCAAAAACTTGTCAAAATGTAGGGAAATTTGAAGTATTTTTGACAGATTGAGACAGATCAGACTGTGAACGTTCTTAAAATTACGAGAATTGCCCCTCTGATTCGAGCTACAGCATATTGTAGAGGAAGAACACAATCAAAAATAAAGAGTTTGTACTAACGTAATCCTTATTATTTTTTAAATATTTTTTAAATATTTTTAATATGGACTCTTTTAACGTTCACGTCTTTCTGCATCGTTCTTATATATCATGTAGGTGCCTATAATTTCAACACGAATGATGCAACCAATATTTTGATTTAAAACAGTTTCCTTGGAGTTTCTTGGACTTTTTTTCCATAGGAACCTACTATGCTTTGGAATGGGCAACTAGCTTCATCTTTCTGACTGACTGCATGAATGAGTTTACCAAAAACACCAACATAATCAGCTATTCTTTAAAAGAATTACTGAGGAAAAACTAACCAAAATTAGAAGGACTTTCCGAGTAAAAAAGAGCAAACGATCTAATGTACTTGAGCGCGAATAGCTACCGATAGAAATCTGCGGGAGTAGTTCTAGCACTTATATCCAGCGAGGAAATGATCACGAACTGGATTGCAGGGTTTTTATGCACTTAAATAAATGCAATGAGAGTTTTACCTGCGAGTTTGTTGCGAGAAAAACTTTTACATACATTTTGTTCTGAGAATTAGGAATAAGGAGATTTTCTAAACAGGTGCGAGGCTTAAGGCGAAAGAATCTTCAATATTCCCCATTGAAGAATCTTTAGAATTTTGGAGGCTGAACAGGATTTGCAAGATTTTGGGCCTTAATTAGATACATAGATAAAAAGTTTATTCAGTGCAACAAAAGACACAATACAAGTAATAAAAAAAAACATAAAAAAAGGTAAAGCAAGAAAAAAAAAAAAACAAAGACTAAAAAGGAAAATTGACACATAGACACCTCGTATAAATTAATCTATAGGTAACGGTCGATCACTACTGGGCGGTGTGTGTCTTATAGTTGCACCAAATGGGAGTCCAGCTCAGCATATGCCAGGTACAAATACCTCACCCTGGTATTCTGCTGCATCCGTCATACATGCATGCGTTAGTGACACACGGATAATATGATTCAGTTTCAATCAATCAATCAAAATATTTTACTACACATAAACCTACATGGGCACTTAGAAGCTAGGTACACTGTTCGAATTGGTTGTTTTCTATGGAGAAGAGCCGGCAAGAAACTCCACGTTTAAAAATAATTTACTTGTACAATGTTTTCAAATTACAGTATTAATAAATATGGGAGGATCGCGTAGGCCTGTCAACAAGTACCAGATACTTAATGAAATAAAAAATGGTCTTTAAAACTACAGTCCACAAGTGTTTGAAAGCAACAGTCTCTTAAGAGAATCCACTGAATTTGAAGTAGAGTCGAGTAGATAATAGTTTATTAGCTAGACTTATAGGAACATAATTCTGACACCATGTTGGGGTTGACTTTCAGTCTAACCGGATTCAGCTGAATACGAGGATTAAACATGGTGCGACTGCCTATCTAACTGTTAGTTAGTTAGTTACTGGGTAATAGGATAACTCTGGTTCTTACGAGTTTTATCGTATTATCCATTTGTCAGATTATCGGGCTTCTGACTAGCCGTAGCGACTGTCTCCATCATCATCATTTCAGCCGATAGACGCCCACTGCTGGACATAGGCCTCCCCCAAGTGTCGCCACGTTGACCGGTCCCGTGCGACTCGCATCCAGCGGATTCCCGCAACCTTCACCAGGTCATCGGTCCACCTAGTGGGAGGCCTTCCAACGCAACGTCTTCCGGTTCGCGGTCGCCACTCCAGAACTTTTCGGCCCCATCGTAGCGACTGTCAAAGATCTACAAATAGACAATGTCTGTTTGTAGATCTTTCCCAAGAAGGAAGACCCAAGAAGGAAGTCCCATGAAATAAAGCCTTATTTCATGGGACTTCATCATAACTGGCAAAATGTGGGTGTACTATGGATATACCTCTGCCTAACCCTTCAGGGAATATAGAGATGATGTTATAAATGTTATGTTAGTATTCACAACCCATAGGATCTAGTCTTTACTAGATTCTGTTAGGTTGGATTAATGATGAAAGATGTTAAAACTTCCTACCATTAAGTAAATCGTTTAGCCGACTGTTTGTGTGTCGTAAAACGAGGCACATTCTACAATTTATAAAAAAATTCCATACGTAAATACCGAATGGAAACTTCTGTGGATTACATTCGTATCTTATAGTCAGTCATGTTTTATTAAAAGTTAATAGCACTCTGGGTTTTTTGCTCCCATGTGGAAGGACGAGAGCCTCTCGTGAGAGCGTGCGTCAATTGAGTTTTTTTACATGTTTTTATTTGTTTCTTTTTTGATACTTACGGAGTTTTTATACCTACAAACTTTTGTTTGTAGGTCTAATTTAGTTTTTGTCTGTCGTGATTGAATCGTTGGTATGGACTTTTATCTTTTATTGAAATATTGTCTACGGTTATAATATTATCATTATAGTACCTTCCAAAAATTCGATAGTTACGTCAGCAGTTTTCTTTAGATTACTTTGTAAATAAAGTATAGTCTTCCAGACCGATTTTCGGCCATAGCGACCAATCTCAGCGGAGACTAGTCATCGGCGCGGGAGATATTATAGTGCAAAACTGCGTGTGAGTATCACTAAGAAATTCCCAATGGAAAAAACCCAATAACATTACTACCTACATTATTTCCTACTAACTATGTATATATATTATGGTACGCAATAAAGAATTGAGAATTGAGAATTGAATTGAACATTTTGCCCGACCCGGGAATCGAACCCAGGACCACACGCTCAGTAGTCGCGCTAGATACCACGATACCGACGGAGCAGTGCCACTTGGATAAAAGAAGTAGGTAAATACCGTTTATTGATAACAATATTTATTCGTGAATTTCATCTTCGATATTTGTTTCTATTTGCCAAAAGTTTTTTTTTTCAATTGAAACGTATGTATATCTATTAGGTCACTGTAAATAATAAAAGTATTTTTACATAAAATATTTTATTTTTGAATGATGGATATGTCCACTATTTTCTAATATTCATTTTGTTTCAAATAGCTTCATCGGAATGAAAACATCAAAGGCATTTTTTCTAGTTCATATAGGAAAATATATTTCATATTTTGTGACAAAAATAATCAATCCAACTTTCATCATCGTACGAACTGTTTACAGTTTTCAAAGCATCATAAAGTTTATTATTCCCTGCAGAAATAGAGCAGACTATATTAAAATAAAGGAACATTGTTAGTAACAGCATAAGATTATCTTAAAGGATAGTAGCCCGTTTAAACACTAACGAAGATGCACATTATGCCGAGCTTAGCCATAAAACAGATGTTCACAAAGATCTTAATAACCCTCAGTAGAATTATGAGTACAATGTATGAGCTGAAATTCATTTAGCAGAATCTAAAATGCAACGAACGTTTTCATGTAATTATACGTGTAATTTTCGAGATTATCTTGCACACAAAGTTATAACATGATTTAACAAAACAAGAGGAGCGTTAGGCCGTTTGGCCAATTAGAATGATATTTCAAGAATGGGATTTAGTTTTCAAAATTCAAAGTATTGAAAATTTTGGTTGTTGAATTTATAACTTTTGAATGTGATTAGAAAACTAAAAGAGTTTTAATTCGTTTCTGAACCACAGTTATACATAGAGTACTTATATGTATTAATATTATAAATGTGACAAGTTTGTCACTCAATCATACAAAAATGACTGAACGGATTTGCATGAAAGGCACACAGATTTGAGATTTTTTGGATATAAAATAGCTGTAACTGAATAACAAAGAAAATTAATAAAGCGCTCTTCCTCTCTCTACTTATTTAAAAATTTGCTGTGCCCGACAGGGTCCATAATTGTTTTTATTATTTTTCATATATTTGCCACCTGTAATTGTACATTATGGATTGCAATAAACGATTTGAGATTTGAGACGTCATAGTTTATAACCTGGATTATTACACAAGATATCTATCCCAGTAGTACGTTCTCGTGAGATAATTTCCGACCTCCACGCAGGCGAAACCGCGGGCAAAAGCTAGTCAGAAATAGAATAAAGCACAAGCTAAATAAAACTGCAGCAAGAATGCACAAGAACCTTTTTATAGATATAAATATCAGAATCAAACCCTTTGCGATCATACCTTCGCCAGTAAAATAAGTTTCTTGCTACAAATAGCTCAGCACTAGCTTTTAGTGTTCATTTTTTATGCCCTATCAGCAACGTTAATGCCAACAGGTTCTGTGTATAAAACCGGGTCCAGACGTGTGTAATGTAATGTAACGCGAATTTTGCGTCTGGACGGCACTACGAGCATTACATGTAACGCTCGGTCTGGCGCTCGCTCTGATCCATTCGGCTGTCGTTTTTTAGTGCGAACACTAAGGCTCGCGCAGCCGAACACATATAGCGGGGTAGTTACGTAACACATTATCAGTAGAAATGACTTTCATTTTGACAGTTCAACAACATTAATTGCATTATTTACGTTGTGAAGCAGTGGATTAGCGATATCCTTCAAAATGGTTCAGATTATCCTATCCTAATAATATTATAATATTATTTTCCTACTATATATATTATTTTTATATATTATATCCTACTTATGTAATAAACGTGAAAGTTTGTATGGATGGATGGATGTTTGTGACTCTTTCACACAAAAAACTACTAAACGGATTTGGATGAAATTTGGCATACAAATGGTTTATAACCAGGATTAATATATAGGATACTTTTTATCCCGATATTCCTACGGGATCGAAACTTATGCGGGTGAAACCGCGGGGCGCAGCTAGTAATATTATAAATGTGAAAGTTTGTATGGATGGATGGATAGATGGATGGATGTTTGTTACTCTTTCATGCAAAAACTACTGAACGGATTTGAATGAAATTTGGCACACAAATGGTTTATAACCAGGGTTAACATATACATAGGATACTTTTTATCCCGATATTCCCACGGGATCGAAACTTATGCGGGTAAAACCGCGGGGCGCAGCTAGTGATTGGTAGTGTGTTACGCAATTTAAGGTGAATCCAGCGAATCCAGCGGCTCCCTGTGACCTTTACAAGGTCATCGCTCAACCTTGTGGGAGGCTTTCCAACGCTACGTCTTCCGGTACGCGGTCGCCACTCCAGAACATTTCGGCCCCAACGGCCATTTGTGTGTATTACATTACACAATACATTACTTTACACACTTCTGGACCCGGCATAAAAGTAAAGTACTTTAATTTCCTTTGTGTAATTTAGTATTTAAAAGAAGCTTATCTAGCGGGGAATAGTGCTGTGTGCTTTCTCATTTTTCAGGGATGGGAACAGAGCTTGTGTAGTTAATTCCGCGGAATTGTTATTATTATTTCTAGGTTTCCATTACATTAAATCGCTTTTAAGCTGAAACTAAAAAATGATACTTATGAAAAAAAAATACAAAAAAAATCAGTTCTTTTATTTCTGTTTTTCAACATTAAAATGTGTTTTCCTTTGTTCGAAAACCAATCTCTTTGGGAAGGGATGTTTTACCGCAAAAGAACAACAGATTGGATTTGTTCAGTAATTTTAATAACAGTCCCGTGGTTTTCCCATCCTTAACCTATTAGAACTGACGTCTCTATTATTTATGTGTGGTGTGCACACAGATGATTCGCTTGTGCCTTTTCTGTAAACTGATAATTATTAAGCTTTCGTTGGCGGTTCTTTATTAAGGGAGCGCGCCCACGAGCAACTCTTGTCTCCGCATCTAATTTGTCTCTTGCATCCAGTCTACGGGTTTGTATGAAAAAGCGTACATGTAGCGATGCAACAGCTGGAAAACTATTTTGTCCGCGAGTTTGGAGACAGGCCGGCGGCGCAACTGTCGCCCGTCTATTGGTTGTAAGGCAAGTGCGCACACGGCGACCAAAAGTTGCTGGCCAGCCAGTTCCCGCTCAACCGCCCCCGTCGACAGAATAGCATTGCGGTCGCTCCTGTGTGCGCAAAGTCCAAATCTCGGGTAGGAGATAGCGACAGAGACGGAAAAGTTGCTGGACCACCGAGTTACTCGTGACTCCCTTAGACTGTTTTTTAACTAGCATAAAGAATCAAGCATTCTCTTGAGTTTAATATCTCAGACTGGTGCCTTATTTTTCTAAACAGTTCTTTTTTGTGGTTCTTTTCTTTAACTTATTTGATACAGTGTTGCCATAATGTTTAATGGATCATATTAAGAGTGTTTTTGTTCCGTTGTTCGGTTGAACATTATGGAGTCATAAAAGGTCTGTAAATGGCTATTAAGACGAAAGCAACAAAGATTTCCTTTCAATTAGTTTGTTTAAGGGCAAGTTGTTTTCCATTTTCTGAAGATTGTTTATGTTTATTTTGTAAAAGCTTCCTCTTTACATTCAGTTATTACAAATTTATAAAAAGCCTTTCTAAGTATAAAAGTACTTTCTGAAACAACGTCAGTTTGATAAGGTTTTTGATGTTTTCTAATGTAACTGTCATCAGTTCAAAATATAATTTTTATATTTTTTTTATTTACACAGAATATTTTTGTTTAGTTTTACTCTATTGGAACGGCCTAAGCGGGAAATTGAAAAGATTATCAGAAAGGCAGTTCAGTTCGTAGAATTATTTAGTATTGAAGAAGCAACATGAATTGGGTACCAAACAAAGAGAGCTCTATTGCGGGCATATATGTATGTGGCTCTATAAATTGACATACAAGTTTGACATAATTTAATAACCACTCTATCATGTCATAGCACGGGCTAACAAATAATATATGTCGGGGCAGTAGGCCGATTGGAGCTGGATTCTTCAATGTTGAACATTTTACTGAGCGTAAATGTGTGTTGCGGGCGAGAAGAAAATCTCTGAAGATCATTATTGATTTTTATGTTATATTTGAACTTGAAAAAATGTATAAAACGAATCTTTGAACAGTTTCTAGGCATTTGTTGTCCCTACGATGACCGATGGTCAAGAGAGCTGTGCCACGTCTGTAGTGCTCTCGTTGACTCATACGAACGTCAGGCTAATATCTGTCGAAGCGCGCCAACTTCACACTTGCGTTTTGTTGTCAATTGACATTCCGTACTCATGACTCTACGGATACGTATGTATGATTTCGTCATAATCAAATTTAACAAGGACGGCAATTATCAATCAAGTGAATCGCATTGAATTCCACATTTATTTTACTATTACCTTAGAGCCCTCAAATGGGGTACCAATTACCTTCCAATTATTATTTATTGATTTGTATAATAGGATGCAGGAAATGTTGTTGTTGGTCTAGTGATCGCTAGCGCTACTAGGGATACAGGCGTGATGTTATGTTACGTTAAAATCAAAAACAAAAAAAATAATCGCCTGTCTATCTATGGCATGACAGCCGTAAGTGACTGATCGAAGAGGTAAGGCCCATCGTCCATGACGCTACTCAAAATTAACGTTTATGTACCGCCAATCCAGCGCTGGAGCTGGAGCTGGCTGTTTTGCATAAGATCGTAGCATTATGCTGTGAAAAACGGTGACGAAAGACATCGAGATGAAACTGACATGTCCTTCCTATTCGAAGACGTGTGACATCGACCAACCCGCACTGGGCCCGCGTGGTGGATTACGGCCCACACTCCCTCTCACCGAGACGAGGCCTGTGTCTCAGCAGTGGGAACATTATATGCTGATTATGCTATGCATTATGCTGAGTGATGGTTTGCGTGAATGTGACGCGTATTTTCCCCCAACTTGTTCTTTTTTGTGTTTGTGTTCTTACGCTACGTCATGTTTCTGGAAAAACGTATTTTCTTTCTTCCTTATTGAAATACTTACTAGTGCTGTGACATTCTGGCTACTCATTGGTGATTTGTGGGTAGCGTCGTGGACAACGGGCCCAAGGCTTAGAGCTTCATGCTATAGAGGTATGAGGAACAGGGTGTAAAGTTCACTCATCCTCCATAGAAAAGGGAGGATCCTCCGGCCAGACGGATGTTGTGTCTGGTGGGCAACTGCCCAACGATTGATGTTAGGAAATTGTATCTATGCTAATTGCGCGGTAAACTCTGCTTGCGAGATGCAGGATTTGCGTAACGTCAGTATGATATGTTGTTCGCATGTGGCGTTGTAGATACCGCTACAATGGCAAAGAAAAAACGTTAATTTGTCTAATGTTTAGTAAAAATATAATTAAACAAGTAGTTATACAAAATTAATTTAAATAGGGTACCTAAATGTATGAGCATTAATTTTCAAACATGGTAGTTTCAATTAGAAAGTTATAGTTTTCTTCTTAGCGTGTCGATAGCCAATCTAAATGGACTCGGCCCAGAATTCGGCTACTTGTTTAGCGCCATCACCAGCGTCCATCAGTTTCTGTAACGTGCATCTGACAGGACACGATATTAAGTGTCCTATCGTTTGTGGAACAGCACCACATTTACACTTCAAGGCGAAGTCGTCTATGAATCTCCACCTGAACAGGTTTTCCTTGCTTTGGCCAACCTGGCTCCGGAGTCTGCAATCCAAAGAAAGTTATAATGCTCTAGTGAGACATATCGTTATGACAACATTGTTGAAGTTCCTTGTTCTACGTAACTCTAGAAAGCCACTTTACGGTTCCTGTTAGAAGTTGCTGTTGAAACAAATGACAAACGAATGACTTTGCATCTATGAATATTAGTTGCCAATACATGTTGATTTCTTGTTCGTAACGTAGCTAAAAGGATAGGCAAGCACATAGGATGTCAAAATCTAAGTCAAATTCAAATAGTCATATTTTTTTGAATAGGCACTTAGAAGGCACCTTTGAACGTCAAAAATAGAATTTATTCTAATTGGCCCTTTCAAAAGGGAAAAAAATGGCCAAGAAACGTTCGTTACTATTTTCTAATCGTCGTCGTTACTATTTTAAAATGTTTTACAATATTTTGTACTTCTAGGTACCAATATATACCAATATGTACCAATAATAAATTATATATGAAGACGTTTTACGATGATTTCCACTAAATTACTCATCAAGACTGCCTCGTTGGCCTAGTCGTCACAAGCACTACTGCTGAGTATGAGGTCCTAGGTTCGTATGGCGGGACGGGCAAAGTGTTTTTGGGTTTTTCCATCTGGAATTTTTCGCCCTTATAAATACCCGTTTGATAGTAATACGCTCGTCCCCTATTACATGGGACTTAAACATAACTGGCAAAATGGAGGTGTACTATTAATAGATAGACCTCTGCCCAACACTGGGAAAGAAGGCGTGATGCTATGTTATGTTACTCATCATGACACTGTACTTTATACTCTATTATGTATATGATTGCTTATAAAATAGAACAAGGAAATTCCATTATAATGTTTCTTTTAATTCATTTACGCAAATTGGTTGCAAAATATTCCGCTGGAATCGTTTACACCGAAGCGTAACAGTGGATTGTAAGAAATTAAAAAATGTTTATTCTGGCTTCTTAGACTCAAGATAGAGTTTTATGTCGACGTTTTAAGCTCTTCAAGATTGATGTTATTATTTTATTGCAATCAGTTATTTATACCTGTTTCTATCTATGGCATGACAGCCGTAAGTGACTGATCGAAGAGGTAAGGCCCATCGTCCATGACGCTACTCAAAATTAACGTTTATGTACCGCCAATCCAGCGCTGGAGCTGGAGCTGGCTGTTTTGCATAAGATCGTAGCATTATGCTGTGAAAAACGGTGACGAAAGACATCGAGATGAAACTGACATGTCCTTCCTATTCGAAGACGTGTGACATCGACCAACCCGCACTGGGCCCGCGTGGTGGATTACGGCCCACACTCCCTCTCACCGAGACGAGGCCTGTGTCTCAGCAGTGGGAACATTATATGCTGATTATGCTATGCATTATGCTGAGTGATGGTTTGCGTGAATGTGACGCGTATTTTCCCCCAACTTGTTCTTTTTTGTGTTTGTGTTCTTACGCTACGTCATGTTTCTGGAAAAACGTATTTTCTTTCTTCCTTATTGAAATACTTACTAGTGCTGTGACATTCTGGCTACTCATTGGTGATTTGTGGGTAGCGTCGTGGACAACGGGCCCAAGGCTTAGAGCTTCATGCTATAGAGGTATGAGGAACAGGGTGTAAAGTTCACTCATCCTCCATAGAAAAGGGAGGATCCTCCGGCCAGACGGATGTTGTGTCTGGTGGGTAACTGCCCAACGATTGATGTTAGGAAATTGTATCTATGCTAATTGCGCGGTAAACTCTGCTTGCGAGATGCAGGATTTGCGTAACGTCAGTATGATATGTTGTTCGCATGTGGCGTTGTAGATACCGCTACAATGGCAAAGAAAAAACGTTAATTTGTCTAATGTTTAGTAAAAATATAATTAAACAAGTAGTTATACAAAATTAATTTAAATAGGGTACCTAAATGTATGAGCATTAATTTTCAAACATGGTAGTTTCAATTAGAAAGTTATAGTTTTCTTCTTAGCGTGTCGATAGCCAATCTAAATGGACTCGGCCCAGAATTCGGCTACTTGTTTAGCGCCATCACCAGCGTCCATCAGTTTCTGTAACGTGCATCTGACAGGACACGATATTAAGTGTCCTATCGTTTGTGGAACAGCACCACATTTACACTTCAAGGCGAAGTCGTCTATGAATCTCCACCTGAACAGGTTTTCCTTGCTTTGGCCAACCTGGCTCCGGAGTCTGCAATCCAAAGAAAGTTATAATGCTCTAGTGAGACATATCGTTATGACAACATTGTTGAAGTTCCTTGTTCTACGTAACTCTAGAAAGCCACTTTACGGTTCCTGTTAGAAGTTGCTGTTGAAACAAATGACAAACGAATGACTTTGCATCTATGAATATTAGTTGGCAATACATGTTGATTTCTTGTACTAAATAACGCAATTTGCAATAAATGAGGTAGACAGTAATGATATCTACATTGCACGATTACACTCATAGACTATACAGGGTCAAATTAAATTAGCTAGCGAAACTCCGCAGACGTGATGGGTATCTGAGCATCAATGATAAAATAAAAAATAAATTAATTTGATTTCTTTTTGTAGGGACATCCACTGCTGTTAGTGTATTCACGTGACATAATATCAGTTTAATAAACCAGTTTTTTATTGTGTAAGCTTCATAGAAGTGATTGGTATCAATATATTTTCTCAACTCATACTTCAAGTAAAAACAATGCCAGCGGTCGTTGACCCCTAAAAAATAATCATTTTTTTTTATGGTATTTAGGTATCGATACCCATCACGTCTACAGTTTCGCTAGCTAATTTAATTTGACCCTGTATAGAATACTCGTTGTTGTACACCATTACAATTAAAATTAAACAAAATAAGACATGAACGTCTGATAAGAAGAATATCAATTGGAATGGCAATTGGAATATTAATTTTAGCGATAAGATTGCCCATTGTGTCAGCCTATGTAAAATTTATACATTTATAATATTTATGTAATTCGTATGGCGTAGGTATGAATAATAAAGAGTATTATATTCTATTATCTTCCTCTAGAGCTGATGAGCTCTTCAGGGTACCGGGACGAATAAATTAATCGACGGTTTATAACGTATAACATAATCAGCCTATAATGTTCCCACTGCTGGGACACAGGCCTCCTCTCTGTGAGAGAGGCCATAATCCACCACGTGGGCCCAGTGCGGGTTGGTGGATTTCGGTACGCATTTTACATCTTTTTCATTTGGCTTGTCAGCCAAATATGACGCCTAATCTCTTCTAATCTTAAATAATCTTAATATTTGTCTCGTATTTCATGCCAATAACTTTGAACTGACTCGCGGAGGTTGCATGTAAGCACCAAATAGGCTATAGTTTCTCATCATCTACATTACCTTTTCCCAACTATATTCAGGTCGGCGAGGCTTCCAGTCTAACCGGATGCAGCTGAATATCAGTACATGGACCGACTGCCTATCTGACCTCCATAACCCAGTTATTAGGTGATACGATACCCCTTGGTAAGACTGGTTGTCAGACTTTCAGGGTTCTGACTATTAGTAACGACTGTCAAAGATCTGCGAAAATGACAGTCGGGACCAACGGCTTAACGGACTAGGCTATAGTCTCTACAGGACATTATATCAAAATATATAATCGCAGCTAGTCATTAAATATTTTAGCGTTTTAACAGAACAAAGAAGCCCCGTGTGAAAATTCCCGAAACATTAAAAATTGTTTCTAGCGCGTCCGCTGATATAATGAAACCGGACTTTCCATACCATACCATAAATTTCCATATTTTATTTACAGAAGTGCAATATGAGAGCTCTTGGTAAAAAATGAGCGTGAAAAATATAGACCCATCCTTTGTGGGGGCTATTTTATTTCACGAAGCTGTAAGCAAGCCAAAAAAGCATTGACAGCGTCAATGTTTTAAAAAAAAATGTGGATTTATTAAACCACTGCCCAGGCTACAGTATAATGCCACAATACATATTAAAAGCCAGAATAAAAATCAGTGTATTTTAAAATGTTCAAACAAAAGATTTATTCAAAAATATTTTATAAAAAATAACATAGTAACCTGATAAACCGTAAAACAGAGCTGAAAAAAATATTTTCGTCGTTTTGAGCGTAAACTATGTAATGATAATAAAGGGAATTCAATCAACTGAAAAATATGTAAAAGTTATTCCAGAGAGCCGTGTATTTTTTTGTAATTTAAATAAAACTGCAAAATTATTTTTACTTTGATGGTCCTTCGATTCAACTAACATCAAACGCAACGCTGTTTTAAATTGTATATGTTGCTGCGATGCGCTATTGTTTATTCCGTTAACTAATGGCTGGGATAGTTATCAGATATAAGCTTTAATGTTTTAAATTGCAATATTTTTTTAATTCACCTGGCATCACAAGAAGTATGACATTAACATAGCATAACGGCTACTGCTGGGGCACAGGCCACCTCTTTGTGAAAGCGAGTGGGCCATAATTAAGAACTAATCTAACGTTCAAAACAAAACATGCGAACATGATCATTGCTAAAATCCAAATGTATTCCACTTAGAAGTTGAAAACTCCAACAAAAGCTTACTAAAGTATTACAAAGCATCCATTAAAAGCTCAATCAGCGCTATCAACATATTATTAATATTTCATGTCCAACTTAGACGAAATATTTTACGCTCAATTTTTAATACCTTATGAATAAATATCCTATTTCATTCTTATTGTTCGACGTGAATTGTACGTTAAAACATTCATGAATATTAAAAGGAGCCGCTATTTTTAATATAAAATGTTTTGATGTGAATGTAAGGGCAGTTAAACTAGGTTTTTTAATAGATTGTCGGTGTAAATGAGGTCTAACGGACCGGTTGTACACCGGTTGCTGAACGACGGTGACCAGGAGAATGGCAAGGCCTATGCTCTACCGTCTACAGGTCGATAGTTTGTTTAGCAAAGCCTCTGCCGGCGCACGCGACGGTCAAATTGAAACAACCGTTTTACGTTCGAATTTTTAAGTATTCTTTTTAATATTTTGTGAATTGAATTTTCTGTGGAGTGTCCTTTTTCGAAGTAAGTTTTTACTTGTTAATTATTACTGTAATCACATTTTTAATTACTGTACGAGTGAAATTATGTTGTGTTCTTACATTCAATTAAACTTTGTCTCTGTTATCTTTTTATTAGAGTGTGACCGGTGTGCACTGCGGTTAATATTTTTTTTTTTTTATAATTGTAAAGAGGAATTCGTAGAATTCTGTAGTGAAGATTCAATAGAAATATTTATTATAATAAATATTTATTATAATAAATATTTCTACACTTGGTCCCTACACAACTACAAATGGTATTGTGTAAAATAAACTGTTTTAATATTCAGAATGCACACCATTTACGTTCATTTATTAATGAGGAAATAAACAAAATTAGAAAAGGAATAATAGTCACACAACTAAATCTAGATACAATCTAACCTGCGAAGCGTTTCAAGGCAAAACATAAATACAATGATAATTGTATAGTAATTAAATTATTTCTTTCCACTTGTTGGTCACTTAAACCATTATTATGGCAAGATGTACAGCTAGAACAATAGGCTGATTTTGTATTCTTTACAGCGAATGATCACAATCCGATGGACGCATACTACGTATAGCATTAGTGATGCGGTTGTCTTTGTCCATTCATTATTATTTACCTGTACTTACAAATGTATTCCAATGGGATTATTATTTACCTAAGCATATATACCTCACTGTAATACAGTATCAACTATTACCGGGGGTATTATTGTGACCGTTACTGATGGCCTTATATATTGTTATATCAATAGTATACTAAGGGCTAATTTTTCAATCATCTGATAACTTTATTCGGGGAATAATTTTGAAATTTTTGCAGTTTTCATACATAAACTGTCAAACGTCAATTTTGTTCCTCGAAAAAAAGTTATCTGGCAATGGAAAAATCAGCCCTTAAGGTAATAAATTGTACACAAATAAATGAATAAAAGTTCAAACGTAAATCTGCTTTAGTTTATGCTAAATTTAATAAAAAGCATTAGTACTTCAGCTAACTAGGCACAAACAGGTGGAAAATAATACTAAAGCAAGTAACTTTACGCCGTTTTCCCAACTAGCCTTTTACATTATCTAGTTTCAAAATTAAAAAGTTTTGTTAAATGTTTTTCAAATGCTCTAAAATTGTACTTCCAGTCCGGCTGTCGCGGCTTACAGTGCGACAATTTTAGTAGCTAATAAAGATCAAATGTAGCTTAGCATAATAATTGCAAAATCAGCCTCTAATATTCCCACTGCTTGGACGCAGGCCTCCTCTCTGCGAGAGGGACTGGTCCGTAATCCACAACGTGGGCCCAGTGCGGGTGTGGTAGATGTCACATGTCTTCGAATTGGCGTCTTTGGTTCTAAGATATGCCGATGATTTCCTCACGATGTGTTCCTTCACCGTTTGCACCGTTGCTTGCTATTTTCTAAACTCTAAATTATATGTGTAACATCATAACGTTTACTAATATAAAAGCAAGGACAAGTTTTTGGTCTAGCATCGTTTGCACAAAGTGAGAGATTTTAAAAGTTAAAATAATCATGTTAATAAACATAAATTACTCCTCTCTTTCCTAAAACATGTTAAATCGAGTTCACATTGATGCAATAATACGAATACTTCGCATACAAACAAACGATTAAATTATCATTAACTTTGGTGTTACGGAACGGATTTGTTAAGGTACGTGACGTAAATGTATCGCAAATTCGAAAGGATTTTGAATCGAAAATACAACTTTAACCTATAACTTTTTGGTTTTGGTGACATGCATAATTAGATATCACCCATAGATATACCAAAATAAAGTCTTAAACATGCTTTAAGCCTTTTTTCAAGTATATGGCTGCATAATACTTATTGTATTATGCACCCATAGACATGAAAAAAAGCTTAAAAGTAATTCGATATTTTGTGCTACAAAAATATTTTGAATTATAAATTCGTTCGTTCTTACGTAACGTTTACTCCACCCGTTCGTGCTAGCTCCACAGTACAATTCGGTGGGGTGTTTTCATTGAAGGGCGATCGATGGTGTAGAATTCACAAATATCAATCGTCCATATTGGTCGATGTTCGCCCGTTCTTTGATCGATATTGAAATATCGCGTATGTTTTGAGGGATCGATGCCAACTGCTGGCCGACGTTCGATCGACCGCAAGAGTTGAAAATCCATGACGCGCTTGGGATGCGCTCTGTTGGATTCTCAATGCTTGGCTCAACACAAAAAGTTGAAAATCCAGTGTGCGACGTACATACGTTGGCTTGCACACAAAAACTATACAGATGTTTTTTTTTTTTTTTTTAAAATACCTTGCCCCACACTAGGAATTTCTCCTGTATCGTGGGTGCGTTTACAAACATTTAAACTCACATACACAAACAGCCCGACCCGGAACAACTACTTGTAGGTCATACAAATATTTGTTCCGTGCGGGAATCGAACCCGCGACACGCAGCGCAGCAGTCAATCGATCGAGAGATGTGATCTAGGTTTAAGAAACATGAATCTTGTGACAGCATGATTTCAAAACCGACAGCAGTTGCAATGTTTTTTAATATTTTTATAAATATTGACTTTAAAAAAATTATCAGGCATTATGTTATGTATGTGGTGTTGTTAAAAAGTAATAATAATATAATATTATATCGGTAGGTAACGAACTATAATATCATTTAGATTGATGCAAAAACAATTTCTGACCACAGTTTCATCGTAATGCCCCATTATATCTGGAAAAACCCTTTGCGAAATATGTACCTAATGATGTAGTCATTACGTCATATTTTGCAAAGTATCTTTTAGTGATTACAGTACTATTAGTAACCCCAAAAACGATAATTATTATATGTCAGCAATTGGTCGCATTCTCGTTAGGGCGTGTAACCACAAAACTAATTACTAATCGCTACACAAATAGGTGCATTGTCTGTCCGTCTCGCCTGGCGTTCAATGTTTTAATTAAAATGGCAACACAGAATCTGGACATTCCCTGCATTTAGCTGACTGTAGATATTCTGTGATTGCAGCTGGGATATTATGTCCTCTAGGACCACTTGCATGTTTAGTTGGGTTAAATGAATAAATCTAGGGTTTGTAAACTCGGAGCAAATTAATTAACATTTTAACTCTTTTTACGCGTTGCGCCAGTAAAGGTCACACCGGGTTAGTTGACCTGGTGTTAGTGTTTTTTTAGTTGAGAACATTGCAGTTCAATCGACAAACATAAAATTGAATTGCAATGTCTGTGCCCTAATATGTAATCCGACCATAAATTAATGAACAATGAACGGAACTTGTATACCCGTCTCTTTTACACTATCTACATTACGATACACTTTCTTGTTTTTGAATGTAACATGACATTTCGTTTTAATCGTATTGTATGTGGTTTCCATGGATATTTAGTTTATTGATGGACGATAATGACAGATAAGGAAAAATATGTATTAAGTTCTTTTATTTATGTTTATTTTTATATAAGTTCATGAATATATTCCCTGCTGTTATAGAACCGAACTTTCGGTTTGTAATCCAACCATAAATGAATGAACAATGAACGGAACTTGTATACCCATCTCTTTTACACTACATTACGACACACTTTCTTGTTTTTGAATATAACATGACATTTCGATTTAATCGTATTGTATGTGGTTTCCATGGATATTTAGTTTATTGATGGACGATAATGACAGATAAGGAAAAATATGTAGGTAATAAGTTCTTTTATTTATATTTATTTTTATATAAGTTCATGAATATATTCCCTGCTGATATAGAACCGAACTTTCACTTTCTACAACGTCAAACAATATAAAATACAAATTCAGTTATCAGTGGTACCATGACGTCATAATTTATTTTGACATTTTTAAAACTAACCCAGAGTTTAGTACATCGGGTTTAATATTTAAAAGTTTAACTCTAGGTTAACTCTTGGTGGCACAAAGACGCATTATTTGATTAACCCTAATTTAGTTGTTAACTCCGGGTTATTTAGGATATATTTAAATAAATAAAATAAATAAAAAATTTTATTCAAGTATAAAGTAAAGTAAAACTATGATTTACATTAATTACAATCGAGGAAAGTTAAATTCTAACTGTAATGTAGACCTGCCTGATCTAGGTTTATGAAAAACCTGTGTTTCAGGCCATCAATTTAGGAACCCATGAACGCGTAAGTGGGCCTAAGTGATATTATGGTGAGACGTCAATATTTATTGCTTTTTTAGGGTTCGTACCTAAAAGGAAAAACGGAACTCTTATAAGATCACTTCGTTTTCCGTCTGTCTTTTCGTCGGTGAAGACCCTTTTTATCAGGAACGCGTGGTCTTGTCATTTTGAAATTAATATCAAATATTTATGACTACAATCCCTTAAAGCAGTGAAAAAATCAAACTTCTAAGTCAACGCAATCAAAAGAAACGGGCGTTTATGCTCCGGAATCAAAACCTATAGGGTACTTCCCGTTGACCTAGAATCATGAAATTTGGCAAGAAGCAATATCATGTAGCACAAGTAAAGGAAACGACCTGAAAACCGTAAATTTGTAAATATATTACAAAAAAAAACTCGTGATAAACTATTTACATACCTACAAATGTGTACGGAACCTTCGAGTCCGACTCGCACTTGACCGGTTTTATTCTTTTACTTTACTCTTTGTGTCTAGAAAACAAGAAAAAAAAAACATCTGTGTTGTCAAAAATAAATGATTTCTAATTTAATTACTGTAGCTTCAAAGCTCGAGTTTGTCTTGACTAAGTTTATATCGAAAGATCAAACGATTTAATATTGTTGAGAACACTTTTACTCTAAAGTGAGGTCGATGAACGACGACGCTATTCGACGTCAAGTAGTTGATAAATTTCTTGTAATACTTATGTATCCGACCCCAACATAGTTGGGAAAAGGCTAGGCAGATGATGATGATGACTTATGTATCCTTGAGTGGACAAAAAGCTTTCAAAATCGGAATAAAAACAAAACCGGTTTTGCTTTTTCCCGTTATTGCAATAAAACTCTTTTTCCGATCTCATCGCAACCCTCTTAAGTTCTAAAAATTGTATATAATTGACCTTTGATTGCATATTTGCCGTAGTGTGTTATAATGAGTCACATCAAAGTTTAAGTATAGGTACTAGAATATAGGACTGACGGATGCATGGAAAAGATCGTGGATCGTAGTAGCAATGGATGAACTGAAATTAAGCATTACAAACCAGACACGACTGTAGTTTTAACAATATTTTTTTAATAGGAACGCATGTGGCGTTGTAGATACCGCTACACGACCTTCGACAAAGATCTACAGAAAGATAAGGATAATTTCGTAACTTTCCACAACAGTATCATATGCCTCGCCTTTTCCCAACTACATAATTAGGGTCGGCTTCCAGTCTAACCGGATGAGGCGAACTTACGACTATTTTACATGGAGCGACTGATTGTCTGATCTCCACAACCCATTTACTGGATACCACAATAATTCTTGGCAAGAATGGTTGTCTAACTTTAGGGGTTTCTTACTACCCGTACCCACTGTTAAACATCTCATAACTTACTTATCGACCTAAATTACTCAGTAACGATCATATTTTTTAACCAGTAAGTTATCGTAACAGCAGTCGAAAGCCGGAGCTCCGTTATGACGTAACTGCGGCCGCCGCGCCGTCGCAGTTGTAACACAGTTGTTGTTCTACAACGCATCAGGTCAAGTTCATTGTTGTAACGCACTGAGGCGGACGCAAGAGTCACTTGGAGTTCCGTTATGAGACCCTAAAAAAATATTTTTGCTATACAAAATATTATGAAAGAAAATTTGGTTGTTTATTGAGGTTTTTGTGCTGGAAATGTACGATAAAGTAATTTGGGTCGTCTGAAGTTTTTAGCTGTAGACTGAAGGACTATTTAAGAAGACTTTTAAAACAGAGATTCTAAGTAGGCCTTCGAAGCTTTAGGATGATCAGTGATTATGGTAGGTGTTCTTATCTGCTTTTGAAAATTGACCTTTAAAACTATTGCTATAAGGGTTACGAATTATATTCTGGATTCAAGTTGGATTAATTACCGGCATCTATTTTAGCTAATAAATTAATCATTGATGTTCCTTTGTTAGGAAATATTTTGATAAAAATTCGACCTCTATACAAGGTCTTTCGTACTAAATGAACAGTACCTAACACGAAATGAATACGTAGAAAGTAACACAAAAACACAACCCAAAACATTTAATATTTCCGTACACAGCTCTCCAAAGCAAAGCACGGTAATTGGTACAGCCAATTCAATCACTATGGATAACGTAGATAGGTACCGACTACCGATCGAATCTAGAAATGAATCAGCATTTTTCAGAATGTATTTTAGTACAGGAATATTTTTGAAAAAAATTGTGAACCACTATTTTGTAACCTATTTTTTTTTGTTTGTAAATTAACATCACGCACACACACATATGATTTTAGGTGGATTATGTTAGGGATTACAGAATCCCTTTGAGGGTTAGGCAGAGTGGTATCTACTCCATAAACCCCACGACACAGGGAATCCTAGTGTGGGGACAGAGATAAATTGTAATTTTTTTCTCTCTGGTGACACTAGGATTCCCTGTATGTATTGCACTAATGTTGGAATGAATAAAGATGATTATTATTTTAAACCGGGTACAAATCCTGACTTCGGGCTGCTACTGATAAATTCCTGATGGAAAAACTCAATATCACTTTGCCCGTCGTGGGAATCGAGCCCAGGACCCCATGGTCAGCAGTAGCGCTTGCGACCACTAGACCAAGGAGGCAGTCTTAGGGCCGATTTTTTGATCCGATTGTTATAAATAGTAACTAATGGTTATTTTTTTACAAAATGTGGTTTTTGATCAATTTTTAGTTTATCATATGCTTAGCCGCACAGGCCGATTGATCAGGTTAAGCTACCTTAACCTGATCAATCGGCCTGTGCGGCTGTTATTATTTAGCCACGGGCCCCTCTTCTGCTCATCATCAGTCTCCCTAACCTATTTATCATTCAAGTTTCTAATTTAATAATGTACATAAAATTAGTTTAATTTAGGATTATCGTCTAACATCTAAGTTATTATAATTATCCAGAGGATCCGCAGCCAACTATGTCCCAATTAATATAATAATACATTAATTAATAATACGCTAGCCTAGTACTGATTATTATCGATATTACATAGATAAAGCCAAGTAATTTCAATATTGGATCATGGGTCTATGGTGAGAACCACGGAAATCGTAATACTATGAACATAACTGCCAATATCTAACAGTCAGGAAGCCTTATGTTCAGCCAATTTGGGTAAATTATGTTCTATTTAATTTAGCTGTTTGTTTTCAGGTACCTAAGATCAGTTCCAAAAGTATCTGATTAAAATGTAAACAAATAAATCAGAAAATGTACCTGTGGGTCAATAGCGCCATTTTCAAAATTAGTGCTTTGATTTAATTATTTGAATGCCTAAGCCCGAAATTATAACTTGAAAGCACCCGAAAGACTTGTTTCATTTGACAAATTAATGAGCTTAATTTTTTAAACGAAATGTTGATTTTTCAATTACATTGTAAACTCATCGAAGTTCAGAAAGTTGAAGCTAGTTGCCCATTCCAAAACGTAGATCTCTATGGAGAAGAACGGGAATGGAAGTGACCTAAAAATTTTTTTTAATTTTTTTTATTTACCTAGCTGCGCCTCGCGGTTCACCCGCATACATCTCGATCCCGTGGGACTATCGGGATAAAAGTATCATATTATTATGAGCTAATCCAGGTCATGGTCTATCCATGTGCCAAATTTCACCCAAATTCGTTCAGCCGCTTTAGCGTGAAAGCGTAACAAACATACAAAAAATCAAATCCTTTCTCTTTATACTATTAGTTTAGATGTCCAGTATATGAAGAAGCCTTTACACTTAACATTTAGATGGCACATTAGGTAGTCTAAAAAAAAAAGCTAAAAGAAACGGGCTGGTAATATATATACCTACATACGGAGCCATTTACCGCAAAACTCTTAGACGGTGTTACTTCTAAATGTAAAATCTATTCATATATTTTCAGATAAAATCCATTCCATTACCTACATTAAAATTAAAATATAAAATTGATTTAATAATCACACATATACAATAAAATAATACTCAAACATTTAAATCAAATAAAATTATTTTACGCAAACCGTTACTTGTATAACGGTTTGCGTTAGATGTTAGAGGATGTCGCTGACATCAATCTTTTAATCGATGAGACCGGTAAAAACTACTAACCATATTCAAATTTTATTTGTTTCAAATTGACGTTATTTAAAGTTAAACAAATATCAACTTTATTTTAATGGTTATTAAGTTGATTTCAGAGTGACTAGCACTATTGAAAAAGTTGTAAAAATGTTTGTAGTTGTAGCGTAAATTGAACTTTATCGTGTAGGAATTAAAGTTATTTTTCCATAAACTCATATTTGTTTACATTTTTGGCGAATATGTCTCAAATGCAGATTACATAACAGTATGCTAATAGCGTTATAAACAAGCGACACAAAATAATAAACAGTAAACAGTGACAAAAGAGTTTCGTTGATTAATTTTACTCACAAATTCATAACTAATTTTTTTTTTATTTATTTATTTTACCATTTATGTACACACATATATAAACAGACAAGAAAAACAGAACAGAAAAAATAGGTACAGAGGTGACGCTTATTTCACAAGAAATCTCTTCCAGCATACCCGAGACAGGACAATAGATACAGAGATGTAGACAGCGTCTGAAATTGTAAAGGAGACAAAAAAAATAATACCTACATACCTACAATCAAAAACAATTCACTTAAAAACTAAACAAAAGTTACGAGAATATACTAACATACATACAAATAAACATAGATACATACATACTTCTAAGCAGTACCCCATCTACTAGTACCTATAATTTATTTTATATCTCGTCAAAAGATATTCTTTGCTCATAGTTAATAAAAATACTTTTAAAATAAACCTGACTAGCAGAACCTACATACAATGACATCCCATTTCAATTAAAGTCCATCAAAACCCTATTTACATCACATCGAATTGCATTATCAACACATCACATTACTTCAGTATCATATTACCGAAGCATCGGTCACATGAAGTAGCTCTTAATGGACTATGTGTAATGTTTCCTTTTTGCCTCAAACAGCCCTTTGTCGCCAGCGCAGGTAAGTAATGGACTCTCTCTGGCAGAAAATTGGAATATTCGTAATATTGAACTAACTTTTAGTTATAAATTACCAGTACGTAGCTTTGTGGAATAGTGCTATTTAGAAAATTATGTTTTAGAAAACTGGTCTGATTTATTTGTTAGCGAGCCTTCGTTCGCGCACATTTCGGAAAATGGGCTTTAATTTTTTTGCGCGGAACCTTACCCCTACCCCCCTACTCCCCTGCCCTACCTTACCTTAATTATTTTTCTAAAATAAAAGTAGCATAAGTTACGCCTTATAACATCAGCTATCTGCCTGTGAAAATCCCGGCAAAATCGGTCCAGCCATTTCAAAGATTAGCCGGAACAAACAGACAGACGGACAAAATAAAAAAATAAAATATTTTGTTAGACGAGTATGTACCGGAAATACTTTGACATGAATTTGGTACAAAGCTGTTATTTTGACATTACAAACATACTGTTTATTTCTATTTATAGGGTATAGATGATTAAATCGTAGAGTAGAATATTATATTACATTATTATATTATTATGTACACCATATAAATCATCATCATCGTTTTAGCTGATAGTCTACATATAGATAGGTTTCCAACTAATTATGGGTTTATACCTACTCTACTTAGCTAGTTTGCTTGTAAGATACACTGGAATGTAAAAAAATATATAAATGTATTCATCTTTCAAGAAAACTATTATTATAATTATAATATAAATTATAATAAGATTGTAGTTTCAAAAATATAGTAGTAAAAAAACTTAAATAAGCAAGTAAACGATCTTATTCTAAAAATAGATGATGAGAACGCAGTTTTTGCCCACGCAACCTCCAACATTGTGTTTAACAAATAGTTAGATAAAAACTATGCTAATAAAATTTACATTGACCAAATGAATTCAGTATTGGTTTACCTAGAAACCACACATAACTAAGTGAATACCAGTTGATTCAAAATTCAATAAAAGTGGGTACTTGCATTTACAATAGTACACATAAACGGGGATCCGTTTGTGTGTAATATCTAACTTCACTTAGGTTTACTCTTTAGGGATCTACAGAGTAAACCTGAGTGAAGTTCTAATTAGTTCCAAATTTAATTTCCCGAACCTGTTTTACTGTAAACATTGCCATATTGAAAAAAAAAGTTGCAACGCGTACCTAATTGAAAATGTTGCCAGTCTAACTTTCAGTGGGTATTTAGTTTTTATTAAACACTAGCTTTTGCCCGCGTTTTCGCCCGCACAGGTGAAAATATCCCACGGGAACGCACCTAGTACTGGATGAAAAGTACCCTATATGTTAAGGGTATAAAGTCGTATGTGTGACAAATTTCATCCAAATCCTAGCAGCCGTTTTTGCGCCAATCCGGACTATACATCCAGACAAACTGGCAAAAAATCTAAAAACTATATTTTCGGCATCAGACTCGTTCAGACACCTCGTAGGAATTATATTTTTTCAAAAATATTTTTAGTTTGACACAGTTTTGACTCCGTTACTATTTTCTTATATTTTATGTATAGACTAACTGACTCGATGGATATTGTCCTGTCCAAACAATTATAATAGGTTCATACAAACATCCCATACAAAAAAGGACTTTCAGTTTTTCCCATTTTTCCTAATTTTCCAGGAAACTTTTTCAATGTATCTGCCCTACAAACCTTATTCGGAGTATTATGAATAAAAAAATAGCCATATCCGTCCATATTCGTTTTTATTTATAATAGACCAGCTGCGCCCCGCGATTTCACCCGCATAAGTTTCGATCCCGTGGGAATATCGGGATAAAAAGTGACATCCAAATCCGATCAGTTGGTTTTGCAGAAAAGAGTAACAAACATCCATCCATCCATCTGTCCCTCTATCAATACAAACTTTCGCGTTTATAATATTAGTAGGATTTTAAGACATGTGTCGATTTCAAAAAAACTAACTGTGATTAACCACTTATACAATTGAATTCGGGTTATCAGATTGCATATGTCATAATAACTCTAAGATGACGTAAGAGTGAAGTGAAAGTAACTGTGACGACAAGCATCTGAGATTGATGCAATGATTCAAACCTTACTGGCTACCACTGAAGTAAGATGCACATAAACTTTAATAGTGTGCTGCTTGAGAATTTATTTTGAGGAAAATCTGGTAGGTACCTGATAACATTTTGGAATTGATATACGAGTACAAACTAAACAAATTGAAACACGTTTTATTTTTATATTTTTGAAATAATCATGCAATTATCGTCAACAATAATCCAAAATATTAAAGAAAATAAGAATTAAGTTTTATTCATAATCAGCCTATATTGTTCCCACTGCTGGGACACTGGCCTGCTCTCTTCGAGAGAGATTGGGCTATAATCTACCACGCGGGCCCAATGCTGGTTGGTAGATGCCACATGTCTTCGAATGTTTGGTTCTAGGACATGCCGGTTTCCTCACGATGTTTTCCTTCTCCGTTTCCCCGTTCAAGTTTTATAAATTGTTCCTATTTTTTTTTTGTAATATTTTTCTCAAACAACATAACGTATTTAAGGTAAAAAATGGAGTCTATTATTACCATAATAAGATAAAGTAAGGAAGCTACAGACGTATTAATTGCTACATTAAGTTTATTTTATTTTACCTTAGGCAATTTAATTCAACATATATTATAATTGAGGAAAATCTGAACATTAATTAAAAGTTTTCATTGAAAATACTTTGTAACTCTCATATTATTACTCTCAAAGTAATACATAAAATTACTGGCCTTCAACAATTTGGATATTATCATTGTTACGAAAGGAGAAAAATAATTAACAATGAAGTATTTACGTATTTCTATAAATACGTAAATACTTCATTGTTAATTGAAAAACATTCCAGGCTGGCTGGCATAATATCAAAGTCAGTCAATCATATTATGTTTATATGTAAATTAGACCACCTGTGGCTTTTATTACTCACCTAAAATTAAGCTCTCACAGATTTCAGCGAAGAAACCTTCTAAGAAATGGCAAATATCGTAACTTGATTAATTAGATATATTCGTAGAACTTAGGTAAATTAACCAAATGAAGTCAAATTAGATTTGGCACGTGGCCCGTTAAGTCTACTGTTATCAAAGATCATGTTCCACGTGATAATAGCTTAATGTAAATCAGTGTTTCTGATAAATTGATATATAACACAATATTTTGATACAAAAGTAGTATAGTGATGCTAAAGTGTTTGAAGTGAGGTGAAGGGAGAGCTTGAGTTGAAGTCGAGCTATTTTATAACAAGTAGGTACATACTGTGATAAGTACACACATATTCAGCCTATAATGTTCCCACTGCTGGGACACAGGCCTCTGGGTGAGGTAGTGGACCATAATCTACCACGCGAGCCTAGTGCGAATTGGTGAATGTCACATGTCTTCGATTTTTATATTCTAGGTCATGCCAGATTCCTCACGATCTTTTACTCCACCCGTTTGAAAGCAATGGTGATGAAATAATCTACACAATAAAACCAAACCAAACCAATCATAATTAGCAACAAACAACTTATAGACGTATACCCGAATCAGCGCCATCGAACCGACCTTGACAGGTTAGTTTCGCTTACTGATCGGAAAGAGTGCAAAGTGCGCCTCTTTGGGCGCACTCGGGGTTTAGGTCTATAATTTGTTAAGTGAAAACCTCTTTAGGTTTTCACTTAACAAATTATTGACCTAAACCTCAAACATACTGTTGTGCACCACAATTAATGCCTGACACGTGGTGACATTAGTTACCACTAGCGCCATCTAGTATCGAGTAGCAGAACTAATAGAGTCAAAATCCTTCCAGAAATTTCGATGCTAGAACTTTCTAGAACTTTCTAGAACTGTCGACATCTGGTCAGTCGGGGCCGGTATGTACTCGAACATTCTAGATGTTTCTACAATAGAAGGTTCTAGAACTATCTGCGGCACTATGTAAGGCGGGGATTAGCTACGAACGAGGCAGACAGTCAGAGACAGTAAGACGACCGAGGGACAGAGTTGGATAAGCGATACAGGTGAATACATCGAAAGCGATCTTCAAGTGCGACTTAAGTGTAATTGTGTTTTATAATTAGTGTCTTTAAGTTGTTATTAGCGTTGTTTAACTAAAGTATAATTTTTGGTCATTTATATCGGCAGTTTTAATTGTCACGAACCCCGAAGCTCCTAACAATACTAAACTTGAATTGCCACAACCAACCCCGAACAGATTGTAACCAAGTGACATTATTGGCCGTTTATTGAAATTCGAACCACGCCATTTCCATGGGACGTCGTTTTAGGTCGACATGCGTTGTGCTCATGAATAAAGGCCCTGCGGGTCTGAGAAACAATTCCGGGCCCCGTGTTACTGTCTTCTATAAATATCAAAATAACTTGGACTTAAATAAAATACACATACACAGACATACCTACTAAATAACATAACACCACGCCTATAATCCGAGAAGGGTTAGGTAGAGGTGTACCTATTAATAGTCCAGTGTACAGACGCCAGCACATCCAGCTACCCGAAACTGTAAAATTTTCCCAATCAACCTTGTAGCTAATGCTTTAGCGATAAAGTTAAAAATCTATTAAAAAAAATTGACAGATTGTAGTAACTTGATATGCTGGCGTCTATACACCCACATTTCGCCCGTACATACATACACACACCACACACCTACTATTTTCTAAAAGAACAAACATAAGCGAGTACATCGAGAAAAGCAAAGCATTTATTTATACTAGAAATCTTTTGCACTTTGTGCAGTCACAGCTTCAAAGCTAGACCACCTAGAGCTGGAATATTTCCTCATAGAATATATAATATAATGGTATCATTGACACACACAAAAGTTATTGACTATGTGGGTGATATGAAAACACAAACTGTAGGTGTCATATCAATTTTATCACATATTTTCCTTTTACTGATCATAAAGATGTTATTTCGGCGTGACATGGATGAAATTCAATTTAAATACTTGGAAATACGGCTAAATAAATTATACATATTAGTTACTTATGGCGTGGTTTACAGCTTCATCAATGTGAGTCATCTTCATCAGCTTAGTTATCCATATAGCTAATTCATTTATTAGGTACCCATAAAAAATCAGATAGATTCTCGGAGCTCTTACTAAAACTAATTTTGTCTACTTAAGTACCTATCAAAACTGTTAAGGAAAACATCGTGAGGAAACCGGCATGTCCTAGAACCAAAAATTCGACGACATGTGACATCTACCAACTGGGCCCGCGTCGTATATTATAGGTACCTACTCCCTCTCATAGAGAAAAGGCCTGTGTTTCAGCAGTGGAAACATCACAGGCAGAATATACTTATGCTTATGCTATATACCTTTCGATAAACTTAGTTATTATAACATTCTTGCATAAATAAAAAAGCGTTATTCAGAGTTTACCTCATCTTTAAAACGTAAAGTTCAAACTGAACATCAAAACTTTTACGTTCATCGTATGAATTAATTTTACGGATTCCAAAGACATAAAAAATACTTTTGTTGGAATTTGCGTTCATTCAGATGTGGTACCGACATGCTGACAATTTTTATATATTTATAGGTATTTGAAGAATTCGAATAAATGAAAGACAGCGGTCTGGTATTTTATTTGTTTGAGCTTTTTCGCTCAAAGATATTTCTGTCAGTCTTTTCGTAAAAATATACCAATTCAACATAACCTCGCTCATTCTCTGCGGTGATTATTTTGCTCTGAAAAACGTTTTCTTGGTCCAGATTTGTAAATCAGACTTTGAAGTCTGTGAATCAACATGAATTCTAAATATCACACCGTAAATTTTATGTCAATATCTTGCAGTTTCGACCTTTTGAAGGATCTTTTGAATTTCATTACCTAATCAAAATTATACGAAAACCACTACCATCTCTAGTAATATTTATGTATTACTACTATATACTAGAATACTGGAACCGATAAAGTAGTACTTGTACTGGTATAGACTAGAAAAATATTGTTTCAAATACACAGCAAAGATTTATGAAAAACGTCACTACTGTCAGAACCGGGACTGAATGTAGTGGCGAACTTTAGAGTCAATTCATCAAGAACTCAAATAACATTTATGTTATTTTAAACTGGCTTCTGCCCGTGGCTTCACCTGCGTGGATGTCAGAAATCATCCCACGGGAAAGTGCTACCAGGACAAAAAGCCCTGTCCTTCCCCAGGATGCCATATATCTCCTTGCCAAATTTTATCGAAATCCGTTCAGTGCTTTAGGCATGAAAACGTAATATACAGACAGAGTTACATTCGAATTCATAATAATATTGGTATGGAGTATGAATCAGGTAACTACCTCAAAAGCAGGAACGAATACCTCTGCGCCACCTGCCGATCGATTCTGTAAAAATCTCTCTGCGTGGAGTGAGCTGTCATTCCAACTAATGCTAGGGATTGACACTATTGACAGTTCACTCTAAGCTCACTTCACCTAACTTTTCACGGTGAGATTTTTACAGAATCGATCGGCTGAATAGTTTGTAAATGAAAAACATGTTACTTATTACCCCCTTTTTCCTTTTTTCCAGGAAAGATGAGGCAATCAAGTACAGTAATATTAGCGGTGCTTGTGGTACAGGCGTACTCGGTAAGTAATTTTCTTTTTTAATAACTTCACAATTCATATAGAAATGACACGAATTTGAATCGCAGTAACATTATTCTCATTATGACTTTCTGCGAAACTTTTGATGAAGATATTTTGGCGGTAATGATCAAGTTCTTGAGTGTTTCATTGATATTGAGTCCCATAATAATAAAGGTATCTGTTATGAGATGTAAAATGGTAAAAAAATATTTACGCATCGACTTGAGAACCTCCCCCTTTTTTGTCGGTTAACAAGGGTAACATCAATCAATATTTCTATAATTATAATTATCAGTCTCATAAACAGATTTCGACGGACATTATTAATTTACGGATTCCAATTATTTCTTAAGTCATACAATGACAATCACTTCGGACAAAATACTTGTCCGAAGTGATTGTCATTGTATGATTTACTACTTTACTACGCCAAGGACTGACAGAGGCCGAGGAATTTATTTACTACTAATATTTGTATATATAATAATATCGTTAAACATACCACCGTTTTGGAAACCTATTAAGAGAGCCAACAACTTATCTAAGAACAATCAAAATCGTATTTAGATTACCATTGAAGAAGGTATATAAGTTCAAGGACTAATTAGGATAGTGATATTATATAACTTCTCGTAATATTATATAATTTCTCGTATAATTAATGAGAATCTCGTGTAATTTCCTCAAGGCTTGAAAATCCTTTAATTTATTACTACATACTTTGTCACTTAACAATGTGTCATGTATGAAAATTTTGTAGGTCGTGTTACATTTACTTTATTAAAAGGAAGATGGATGAAGACGTCATATTGAACTAATGTGAAAACCAACGTCTCATTTTAATTTACCTTAGCTTTTGCCTGCGATTTCGCTTGCGTGATGTCGTAAATTATCCCACGGGAACCTTAACCGTTACTGGGATCCTATGTCCAAACCTATAATTTCGAACCAGATTGTCCCTTGCTGCCCTCTTCCAGTGACGCCCTAAGCCGAGGTTCGTACCCCACAGGGGGTGCCCTTAGCGTGCAGTCGCTTAGTTTTTAAGCCCTGGCTGGAGCCTTAATTTATTGAGGCATCCACAGGCAAGCCTGGTAAAGCACACGACAACCTCATAGGTTGAACTGTGAGATCCAAACCTAGGTCATGGTCAACCTGTGTGCCAAATTTCATCCAAATCCGTTCAGTTAGGCATTGAGGCCTAAAAGGGTTGAAGAAAGACGACAGACATAGTTAGTGCGTTTATAATATTAATATGGATAACCAAACGTGTTTGTGGGTTCATTAGCATTCGTGATTGATGAGAATTTTAATATTTGATGTGTGGTCCATCAAACAGTGTTTGCTTATATCTTTGAGTAAATTTTACGCAATGAGTTTCAAGTTTTATAAATATTATAGAAGAAACTTTAATCTCAACCTTTGACTCTAAACTTATACGAGTATGACTTCGAGACACCGTAAATATTGCAGTGTCAATGAATACAAATATTTTAAAACAAACGAACTCCGTTTTCATTTTTAAACAGCAGACGTCATAAAACAATGGGATTGAGTTAAATTATTTATCACCAGTCGTCTTTCAATTGTTTTTGGGCAAGCCCATCTATTGCCATGAACTTTTTGTGTCATGTTTTTCCTTTACGCGTCAATCAGTCACGCACAGGTCCTGCCTAAGAAGGCTAGAATAATATCTAAGGTTTGATACACATTCGACTTGAATGAAGCATAGCTAAGCTTTCCGACGTTACAGAGTTCCTGTGAACTTTTATCCTTTGAAATAATAGCAATGAATTCAGAGTCAACCTTATGCGATGCGTCTAAACGGTGGATTGAATGGACAGTTCAGTAATTCTAGAGCTCATATACATTTAAAATCTTCTTTAACAATTACATCCGTATGGTCGCAATACAAACCACTGGCCCTGTCATAAAGTGTGCTAACCTTCATAAAGTTTTGCCTAGACGTGGAGCTGTCTCTAAAAACGCTTGTTTATTTTAGCTGGCCTGCGTGCCCGAGTTCATATGCAGAATTAAACGATTTGTCAATGTCACACGGACCTCGAGCGCTTTGTGACTTGTGAAATATTATGCGGTCAGTGTCCGGTAGCCGGCTTTGGCGACGTTTTCAGGATATTGTACAATAATCATTTTTGGAGGTCTATGGTGTAGAAGCTTAGAATCTACTGTGTTTTAGTTGCATGATTTACGAGTTCACGGGGTTTGCGCATTTTTGTATATTTTTATATTTTTTGTTTTCAACAGTGTTCAGCCCCCTTTACTGATCGTCATTTCTTAAGTTTTTCATTATGTAATAAAATTAAATAATGGACAGTATACATCATCATTCCAGCCGTGGCGTCGTACGGCTGATATAATGACTGCTGAAGATAGGCCTCCCCCGAGCACCGGTCAATATACCTACATAGTGACAAAATAATACCCGAGAAAAAGTTATTGTGACGTTTTGAGGACATTGCACAAATTAAAGGTTCAAGAATCTGCAGTTCTGATATGATTTCATACGCTGAACCTGCTTTTGTTTCTCAGCCGTGACAGCTGTGAAACACACAGGGTCTTCGTGTTGACCCGGCATTTGTTTGTCCGGTTGTTCGTTTCGCATCGTCGACTGCAGCGGTCTGATTGTATCAATATTTTTTTGCGAAAATTAGGAACTCACTAAATATGCATTTCACAAACATGTCTGCGTCTTTTTATTTAATATATTAAACAAATAATTGCAGTCGTTAATAATTACGTTGCAACGGTCATTATTTTCAAACATTCCATTACATTATTATAATTATCGTGAAAATCGAACGAACGCAAATTACTTATGTGCTTGCTTAAAACGTTAAAACAATTACTTGCTATTTTACAATTATTAGTTAATTATAGTTATGGATTAAATCTTATGTTCCAACGCGGAAGCAAGTATTCCAAAACCGTACTGTAAACCATGCTGAAAACGGCAACGTTTCCCATAAATTGGCTTGTTACTTATACAGCATGTACCAGAAGGATGTGGTCATATTTAAGGGCGTGGTACAGACCATCAAACTGAACAACTTTCTCCATAGGACCAACATCGTAATCGCGAAATAAATATCAACTGTCCCATACAAAACTTCAATACCTACTCGACCGAAATGTATGAAATGGCTGATTATTTTTTCACCATTACGATGTTATTTCCATGGAGAAAGTTGTTCAGTTTGATGTGCTGAAATAAGTACCTACCTGCAATTCGTAAACTTTTGCACGCAGCAAGACTTTTCGTTTCTCAAAAAGGATTAATATTTTATATTGAATTTTCAATATTAATATAATAAATTGAATTGAGAAAACTTATTTTTAGTGCAAACATTTTATTAAACCTTTTCGAATATAGTTTGAAAGTGATTTCTGTAATAATGGAAAATATGAATCGGAATCATAGTCCATATTTTCGGATCTGTTTATCGGAATTTTTGACAAAAGAGATATAATATTTCTCTTTGCATGTAGCTATAAGTTTTATACATATTTTATGGTAAAACTTGACATATAAAATGGCGACTGTTTATGGCATTCGTCAAAATATAAAATATCATAACATAACATCGCGCCTGTATTCCCCGAAGGGTTAGGTAGAGGTGTACCCATAGTGCACCCATATTTCACCAGTTTTTTCTTTTTTACTTTGCCCCACACTAGGAATTACTCCTGTATCGTGGGTGCATTCACAAGCATTTAAATTCACATACACAAACAGCCAGACCCGAAAAAACTACCTGTAGGCAATACAAGTAGGTATTTGTTTCGTGCGGGAATCGAAGCCGCGACACGCAGCGCAGTAGTCGATCGCTCAGCCACTGCGCCAACCGTGTCGTCAAAGTTGTATATTTTATATATTTTAGGGCTGATTTTTCAATCATCTTATAACTTTAATCGAGGAATAATTTTGAAATTTTGACATTTATTTCATACATAAACTGTCAAACGTCAATTTTATTCCTCGAATAAAAGTTATCTGGCGATGGAAAAATCAGCCCTTACTCCGATGTAAAGAAGTCGATGGGCGAGCCTATGGACCTCATGCTCGGCAGTAGAGCTTGCGACCACTAGACCAACGAGTCCTCATCAAAATATCTTATGTATTTAGAAGGATTTGCCTTTTTTATCTTGTTAGACTAGCTTCAGTCCGTGGCTCCACCCGCGCGTTATTTTATTTTATTTATTTGGGACAAAAAACAGTTATGAGTTACAACAATAATAGTTAGCTAAGGTATAATAGTGAACAAACGCATTACCCACACTATTGTTCACGGAATCATATCGATTTTAAAAGAAATAAGGAAACGGACGCATACAGAAAGGGACAGTAAGATAATAAAAATAAATCCGAAAAGTCACACAAACCAACTCAAGACAGCGCTCCCGTCCAGCCGATCGATTCTGTTAAGTTTTCTCGGTGAGATGGTTACAGAATCGCACTACTCTGATTTAGTCCGTAGTGACCAATCAGATCACACCATAACATCAGCAAGAAGCAGCCATCGTTAAGGATGACCAGAAAGTAAATCAATAACCATTTTTCTAAATTTGTTCTGATTAAGAGCGAAATTATCAAAATTTAAAAAAAATGTGAGTTATGTCAATGAAAAGCCTAGGGTCCCCAGGGTTCAAAGTATCTCCATACTAAATTTTATCAAAATCGGTCAAGCAGACAGACAGACAAATAAAAAAAAATATTTCTTGTTATTATTTATTTGTTTCTTGTTATATTTTATATGCGTTTAGTAAAAAGCTGTTAGGTTGACATTACAAACAGACACTTAAATTTTATTTCTTTGTACGAGTATGTATGTATTTTATGTATATATTAGAAGCCGACCCCAAAGTAGCTACTAGTAGCTCATTAGCCACTAATTTTATTTTATTTTATTTGGAAAAAAAAAACACGATATTACATTACATACATCACTTATCAGTAAGGTATATAAAACAAAATCAATGTAATAACCACAACATTTTCCGTCTTCTATTAATCCGATAATTAGTAGGAGATGAGTCTTTACCTATGACGTGGAAAAGTTAACGCATCATCTTTCTTAACAAGGGTTAGGGATCAAGATTCGGGTTCAATTAAATACCTTTGTGGGGCTAAAGTTAACGGCAAAGTTGTGGTTTGGCATTTATACTCTATGTACCTACACACATAATGGAGAGTAATTAATAATTTCTTGGCTATCGCTTTAGGTTAAGTAAGACATGTAATTATAGTTTTAAGGCATTTAAATAAATAAATAAATAAACAAATAATCAGCTTATAATATTCCTACCATCGGTGAGAAGGCGTGGGCCGTAATCCACCACGCGGGCCCAGTGCAGGTCGGTAGATGTCACATGTCATGACATGCTGGTTTCCTCACGATGTTTTCCTTCACCGTTTTTGAGAGCGGTCGTGATGAAATAACTTACACGAAGTAAAGCGCCTATCTGGGTTTGAACCTACGACCTACAACTCGTAAGTCGCGGCCGGTACTTGGCCACCACTGCTCTCTATACTATTAAAATAAATGCAAAAGTAACTCAGTCTGTCTGTTTAGTACGCCTGAATGGCTGAATATATTTGGATGTACTCGGATAGAAGATGACCTGGGTTAGGACGTAGGAAACTTTTTATCCCGGTAGTACGTTCTCGTGGAATAATCTCCGACACCCACGAGGGCGAAGCCCCGGACAAAAGCTAGTATGATAATATATGAACTATGTAGACTATTTCTACTAACTTACAGACGCCAGCACATCAAGCTACCCCAAACTGTCAAATTTTCCCAATCAACTTTGAACCTGATGCTTTAGCGATAAAGTTGAAAATCTATTAAAGAAATTTGACAGATTGTGATAGCTTGATATGCTGGCGTCTATACAAAGTCAGAGTACTTGCAAACACGTGTTAGCAATACAACATGCTACGAAAACCAGTGTTCCAATAGCAATAACGTCCTAACTGCTGGTCACTACAGACTGTTGAGGGCACCTATCTCCAGCAGTAAATGTTAACGTGTTTCATACTCTATGACACACCTATTTGAGGAAAGCAATATTCGCCGTCTAGTGTTCGTTTTTAGTGTTCCACGCTCAAATTGGCAAAAAAGAAAGCTTGATGGTATCACTCTGTGTTTGTATGTTTGTCTCTTTCGTCGCACAGATTTCAATGTAGTAATTTTAAGAGGTAGAATTTTGATTTTGCTGGTGGTGACAAAAATAGAGGGGAACAATTTTGACGTTGCCTGAGGTAGCAGCGCGGTGCGGGAGGGCTATGATGACGTGATGCAAGAGCTTAGTGATTCGTCAACTTGTGACAACTATCACCCCTCCCGCACCGCGCAGCTACCTCAGGCAACGTCTCAGTTAAGCGTCGGCCTATAGGTGGTGTCAAACTGTCAAGTATCATCGACTAGGACTTAGGAGTATTTGGTACAGTAGGCCGTTTGTCAGTGGTAACAAAACTATAATAAGCTGGCCTTTTATTTTATTGAAACTATCTGTACTACGCTAGGCCCGGTCAAGGTCAAAGTGTGTACTGACCAAGCTATCATCATCACATTAAAATCCAATAAACCATGTAAATCAGTCTTACAAAGGTACAGGAAATGTAAAAAAGTATACAAGTTTCTTATTAGACCTCTCTGTTAAGAAACTTGTATATTTTTTTAAATTGAAATAGAAGTAGTTTTGATAAAAATAAAGAAAAATGTCTATGGGCTCTAGAAATATATGCATAACATGATATGAAATTATAACTTGCGCGTTTATAATTTTAAGCAGGATTTTGTGTTCAGTTCAAATCCTACTTAAAATTATAAACGCGCAAGTTTGCAAAAACTACTAAACGTTTTGATGAAACTTCACAGTAATATAGCTTATACATCAGAATAAAAAAAAAGAGAGAATACTTTTCATCCCGATATTCCCACGAGATCAACACTTATGCGGGCGAAACCGCGGGACGCAGTTAGTATAATACAATGTCATGTTTGGGCAAAACTATTCTTTGATGAAAACTTCGAAGAAATCCAGTTAAAATCCAAACGGAGCCTAGATAGAAGTCGTTTGATTAGATGGATACTTTTTTTATTACTTTCGCAACTCCTTGTTTAGTCCTTTGTATCCTATACAACTTTATTATAGTTCCAAAGTTAGTTTGTACGTGTATAGGTTTAGGTACCTTTAAAGACTATAAAATATTTTATTTATCCGATATTTTCAATCTTTATTCGTCCTGCAGCTCTGGACAGAGATAGGATGGAGGAGAGTATGAGGCCTTTGGCCAGTAGTGGGACAATAACGGATAATAAAAAAAACATGACAAGTTGAGTTTAGTATTTTACTATGCAATTGCAGTACTTACTTAAAAAACTGGAAGGAGGATGCGAGGGCTCGCGAAAGATTTAAGGAGTGGAGAGAGGCCTTTGCCCAAAAGAGGGACAGTGTAGGCCAGTAGAAAAAAAGTTGTAAGGTCATCTTTGTAACAATAAACAAAATAAATGTATTCTTACTTATTCTTGCTTTCTCTCAAGGGATTTTTATTTTCGGTTATTTCTTTAATTCTTCTTAAGGTATTTACTTAAAGTTGATTGAGTGGTAAACATAGACTGTCAACAATCTATATTTACGGCATGGATAAATTGAATTATTGGAGACCAAAGGTCAGAACGGACCAAAAATATTTCAAAAGAAGTGGGATTATATTTTTCATTGCCTTGAAATAGCAGAATTAATCATTTCGAATTGAGAGCAGTGATGGCCCAGTTTTATCCGCTCCGACTTTCTAGTAGTGCAGGTCACGAGTTCCACCCAGGCAGGCACATTACTTTGTGTAATTAATTTCATCAGAACTGCTCTCAAAACGGTGAAAGAAAACATTGTGAGGAAACCGCCATGTCATAGAACCAAAACATAAAAGACATATGACATCTACCAACTCACATTGGGCCCGCGGGGTAGATTACGGCCCACTCCCTCCTCTGAGAGTAGCCAGTGGGGATTTTATAGGCTGATTATGCTTATGCTAGGTAAAGATCAGAACGGATCAAAAATATTTCAAAAGAAATGATATTACATTTTTCATTGTCTTAAATTTTTTTACTGGTATTTTCTAAATTAAATTTACTTTTAACCATGCAATGAGCCAAAGCTGACTATAACTTTAGCAAAGGAGAGACTTTAAATTGATTAACAAAGTTAATTAATTTTGGTGGCATTTTGGATAAGTCAAACTTAGTTGGATTGTTTTGAAAGTATGCCTGTGATGGTTGCCAAGTTCAATGTCTAACTATATTTTTATTAAAGCTTAATTTTTAAGGCTTGTCACAAGGCAGATGTGAATGGAAACGCCAGGAGGAGACGCTTTAGAAGAACATAATATAGTGACATTATTGGTCATGTTCTTCAGAAAGGTCAGGTGCAACCAGCGTGCGTGTATGACCAGCACCCTAATTGTGTAACACCCTCATCATCATCTGCCTAGCCTTTTCCCAGCTATGTTGGGGTCGGCTTCCAGTCTAACCGGATGCAGCTGATTACCAGTATTTTACATGGAGCGACTGCCTATCTGACCTCCACAACCCAGTTACTGGGTAATACGATACCCCTTGGTAAGACTGGTTGTCAGACTTTCGGGCTACTGACGACCCGTAACGAATGTCAAAGATCCACGAATGACAGCCGGGATCAACGGCTTAACGTGCTTTCCGAGGCACGGAGGGGTCTTGGTATGTGAAGATGGTCACCCATCCACGGACCAACCGCGGCAAGTATAGCTTAACCTGATCGATCGACCCGTGCGGCTGTTATTACTTAGCCACAAGCCCCTCAATTGTGTAACACACTATTAATCTAAATCAGAATTATCTTGAAGGATATTGCTAGCACTTAGAAAAATTTGTCTGCTCAACAAGGTAAATAACGCAATGAATGTTGGTGAACTATCGATATGAAAGCCATTGCTACTGTTAGTGTGTTACCTCGCAGATATGTACAGACGCGAGAGGGTCAAGCTGCCCGAAACTGTCAAATTTTCCCAATTAACCTTGAACCTTAATGCTTTAGTGATAAAGTTGAAAATCTATTAAAGAAATTTGACAGATTGTAGTAGCTTGATGTGCTGGCGTCTGTACTTAAATGAAGCAGGAGTGTAGGTCGTAGCAGGTGGCATTCTGTAGTTTCTGGGGAGGCAAATCATGGGAAGAACGCGTGAGATTATGTATATATTTTAATATTTCAAATGTCATGCCTTTGTAGGCTTACAAAATTATGACTTTGAGCTATTGTAAATATTAACAATAGATGCTCTTTGTCTTGATTGACACCAACACACGAAATTACTAAGAATAAACATACATTATCTATGCAAAAATAACACCATCCGTAATTACAATGGGTAACTGTTTAGTTTTAGCTGTCATGTTACTATTTTAACAAAACAACATTATACCTTTATTTCTCGAAGGGGTAGGCAGAGGTGTGGCTATAGATATACATTTCCCAGATATGATCGAATGCATAAATTATTGGCTTCAAGGAAGACATCGACTTATACCTCTATCACCGTTTCGAAAATTATTATCGCGGTTTCACCCTTAGTAATAAACTGTGCATAGGTAGAGGTATATTGGCATATTGCTGGATGGAAATAGTCGGTGGATAATTCAGACAGCGTAACCTACTAGTAACGTTAACAAATTATGTAGGAACTGACGAAACTGTTGCCCGAACCCACAGGATGTTTCCATTAACATTCACGTCAATTATTGGCTTCGTTCGAACCATTCGTTGCTTCAGAACTTCCTATAACATGTTTAGTACCGTCAAACATTAATGGTTATTTTTTTTTATAATAGTTGACGGCGCAGCTATTGGCGCAGTCTAGTTTTTTTTGTAACGAAGCTACTAGCATAATCAACCTATATTGTTCCCACTGCTGGGACACAGCGCTCCTCTCAGCGAGAGGGGGTGGGCCGTAATCCACCACGCGGCCCCGGTGGGGGTTGGTAGATGTCACATTTCTTAGAATTTCTTTATTCTAGGACATGCCGGTTTCCTCACAATGTTTTCCTTCACCGTTTTGAGAGCAGTGGTCATGAAATTATTTACACAAAGTATAGCACCTATCTGGGTTCGAACCCAAGATCTACAACTCGTAAGCCGAAGCCGTTACCACTGAGCCACCACTGCTCCCACTGGGCCACCACTGCTCCCCGAAGTTACTAGGAATCACCCAAAAGGTCGGATAAGAGTGCCACTGGCTGGCTGTCGCTTAAGCAGAGCGTCGCATCCATAGTTGCGTGGCGGCTGTATTTTGGTGTCAGAGACGACATCAGAGGAGCCACTGTCGTACCACGTTCACGACAAACGGCTATATTTCAGTATAATCTTGATGATATTGAAGCTGGTCAACCACTTATACGATAAACACTTCTGGTAAAGACTATCCTTCGCCGTTACAGTTATTTTATAACTTACCTTCTAAAGATTAACATTCAGAAAAACGAATGTAGGTATACCAAGTTTTATCTTTTATAATAAAATTTTATTATACGAATTAATTTAGTTTTTACTTAATTAGTTAATTTATTGTATACGTTGTTTCGTAGACTCGATGAGGTTGGATGAGGATGAGCTTAATTATTAAAAAACTTCTGTTTTATTTTAAAAAATACCAAAATGTTGTAGCTATTTAATAGTGCTGTGCCTAGTTTGGGACCAACGATACCTTCATATTATAATTTTGAATGTTGAATATACTATTTTTACTTTATTAAAATAGAAAGTGTACTTAACGGCCTCTTTGTAGTATCTGCTATTATTAACTTACGGCATAAAGAACAGTTGCAAAATAAATACGCACGTGAGCTGTTCCATATTTACAAGTCAGATTAAAAAAAAGAACAAATGAAAAGTATTGTACGCCGCGGAGTTATAACAATGCGTTAACTTACTCAATTAATATCAGTTCAAACAAAAACAAAACATTATCTATACGTATTGTGTAACTTCGTGGAGGTCCTTGTCCATTAACGGCTTCCACCGTCTTCATCATAATCTTTTTTCCTTTGCCCCATGATACTTGGGGTCGGCGCAACACATTTTATTCTTCCATTCACTTTCTTTCCGTCACGCTATCATTCGCCCCCTTTTCTTTCATTTTGAGGCTTTCATTGGCAGAATTCGTTGATCAGCGATCTCACATCAAATTACAGACAAAAGTTGCTGTAGTTTTTAATTAAGAGCGGGAAGTAATCAAAATAGCCTAACTTCAATATTATTTTTCATGAAATTGATAAGACTTAGGTATAAAATAAAAAGAACACGAGTAACTGCATTGTGAAGGTCAGATAGGCAGTCGCTCCATGTAAAATACTGGCACTTAGCTGCATCCAGTAAGACTAGAAGCCGACCACAACATAGTTGGGAAAAGGCTTGGCAGATGATGATTATGTTTATATTATACTATAGATATACTCAGTAATAAAATGAACACTATAAACCCACTCAAATATACATTGAGGTTGTACCTGCCATATTGCTTCATAGACACTTCTCAGTAAGCCTGTGATTACTGTTGATGTCATGTGCATTGGCCTTCACCCAATGTAATTTTAATGTTTAGAAAACCACGGTGAATGGACTGGCGAACGTCATAGCATGAATTATATATGTTCAAAAGGAATGAATGAAAGGCAATTGCATGCAGCTGAGATGAGAATGCTAAGAGGGATGTGTGGTGTTACACGAATGGATAGAATAAGAAATGAGTACATAAGAGGAAGTCTGAAAGTGGCATCGGTAACTGAAAAGTTGTGTGGAAATCTGTTGTCATGGTATGGGCATGTGTTACGGAAAATGTGGAAAATGTCGTAAGGAGAGTTTTGAGTATGAATATTGATGGATATAAGAGTAGGGGAAGACCAAAGAAACGATGGATAGGATGTGTGAATGATGATATGGTTAGAAAAGGGGTGACTACCGAGATGACGACTAATAGAGAAGTATGGAAGAAAAAGACATGTGGCGCCGACCCCGAATAAATTGGGATAAGGGCAAGAGAATGATATAAGCCAAATTCGTACGCGAATGTAGGTAGAAATATTTATTTTATTTAATAAGTAACAAGTGAAGTGGTTTTAACACTGACCATTTTTCTAGCAAGAACCAGTTGACTTACAGTTTAATATCATCATCATAATCAGCCTACAATGTTCCCACTGCTGGGACACAGGCCTCCTCTCTGTGAGATGAAATGGGCTGTAATTCACCACGCGGGCCCAGTGCGGGTTGATAGATGTCACATGTCTTCGAATGTTTGGTTTTAGGACATACGGGTTTCCTCACCATGTTTACCGTCACAGTTTTTGAGAGTATTGGAGATGAAATAAATTATGTAAAATAAAGCGCCTGCCGGGGTTTGAACCCGTGACCTGCCACTCGGAAATCCCCCCTACTTAAAGATACAATTTAAAAGTTAACAAAATAACAAAAACATTTCAGTTATACATTCCAACAACAAACTTTCTTCAGCCTAATAACAAAGTCAGCGGAGCATGCTAATTGAATTATCCTATTAACAACTAATTGAACCATCCACCTTTTGCTGTTCCCTATGATGGAACTGGCAAAATTGATTTCGAAAGCCGTCAGTGACCAAATTTGAATAATTTATTTTAATATTACTCAAAGGAATCAAAATGTACGAAACGTCTTGAAATTGACTTACAAATTGGATTAGTGAAACCAAGTTGTAATTTGTTAACTGGTTAACAATATTGGGCAAATAATTATTTCTGTTGCTCCACTGCTTGAATTTTTGACATTTTTGAGCGTCCTTAATTAGGGACAGTTTATTTTGCTTGAATAAATTAGAAAATATTATTCAAACAACATCTTCTTCAAAATAAAACAGCAGTCTCGTTCTTAAGATGCAACGAATGGATTTCAAAGGGGAGGACTCATAACCGCAACACTGAGTAATTTCCGTTGCAAGCAAAGTCCATTCATTTTCTTCATTTGACTAATGACTTGCGCGAGATGATTAAAAACCAACGTTCATGAATAACTAAGGAAATATACAATTTGTTATATAAATAAATGTCGGTCCTATAGTTTACATTAAATAGGAAAACCGATCTCACAAGTATTTTATTCAGTTTATTGTAGCAATCCATGTTTTTTTTTATTGACTGTGTTTAGTTTAGTTTGTGATCTTCCTGTACGAGTCGCGATAAATACTTTTTCTTTCTCTCCATTTCCGAGATTCGAAGGTCCCAATAATCTTCTCTGGCTTCGACTAAGAGTTGTCTATAAGAATCTAATAATATTGGTTGACTTCGAAATCGATGCTGTTCCTTGTCTCCTGTCAGCTGCTTGGACCAAAGAGACAGTAAAATCGTTATTATAAAATTAAAAATCTTAGGCTAGTACTTTTCTGAGTTTATTTTGGACTTTACTAATAACGGCGAAGGAAAACATCGTGAGGAACCCTGCGGGGTAATTCCGTAACACACTAACAGTAGCAATGTCTTTAATTTTTACAGTTGAACAACATACATTGCGTTATTTACGTTGTAGAGCAGACCAATTCGAACATATGAAGCAATGCGTTAATAAAGCAATGGAGATTGCTCCTTCAAAATGATTCAAATTGTAATTGATAGTGTATTACGCAATTAGGGTGCTTGATTTATAGTTAATATAAGTCTGAAATCACCAAGCCGTCTTGGGCAAGTGTGGTGATCAATGCTCGCGCCTTTTCTGTATGAGAAGAGGTCTCTGCCCTGTAGTGGGTTAGTAATAGGCTAATAATCCTAATTAACGCGCATCGAAGCGTAAAATAATTTACGCGCAGTATCTCTGTATGTCGTAACATTATCGTCGTAATAATTACATCGTGTAATTGCCGCAACAACGGGCCATGGAAACATCACATTTGAACAATGGTGTAATAGTGACACAACTATGCATCTATAATATTAAAAAAATAATCCTTTACATTTAGAAAATAACTTAACAAGCGTGAGTGATTGTGAATACATTGCAGATTGCGATAGAGTGAATTATGATGAGCTGAATTTTGTAACTAAGAATGACCCCTCTTGTGATTCATAGGTCATTGTTTTATCAAATATATTTCTGAAAATAGTTAAAATGCTAAACATAAAAATATTATAATATTGTTTTTTTTCGATACATATACAGACACCAGCACATCATGTGACTGTCAAATTTCTATAATAGATTTTCAACTTTATCGCTAAAGCATTAGGTACAAGGTTGATTGGGAAAATTTGACAGTTTCCAAGCCTGATGTGCTGGCGCCTGTACTGTGTGAATGATGATATGCTTAGAAAGGAGGCCACTACCTATATGACGACTAATAGAGAAGTATGGAGGAAAATATATGTTGCCCCAACTCTGAATAAATCGGGATATGGGCAGGAGAATGACGATAATTACCTTTTTTGTGGAACGTATTAAATTGCAAAACAATTTGATTTGCCTGAGTGCATGCCAATATGTTGTCTGTCTGTAGATACAGAGACAGAAACTGTTCCCTATTGGTTTCGTTGGGAACATTCATAGGGGCATAGCAGTTTTTTTATCCGTGTTTTTTATACAATGTATAAAGTAAAGTAGTTTGTTCACTATCGATTTCTGTCATTTTTAATATGGGTAATTTTTTATCCCAAAAATAATTAAAACTTCGTAAATTACTATCACACTTCCGCTGGATAGACAAAACAAACCAAAATAGATGAAGAACCTCCTAAGCTAGACGCTTATGCTGTGTGCATGCATAGATTTTGTATTTTCTCTCACAATTAGTTTAACATATACAGGGTGGCAGGGACATCGACGTGCTACCGCTTACCATGAATTCAGTACATGATTCTGGACCCCTTTGCGTTGAAAATTTTCGTCGGCTTTTTCTTAATTTTTACGTTTTTTTCTGCAACTTTTTTTACTGTAAACTGTATAAAATCATTATTTCTATCTAACCCAATGGATTTTTAATAAAAAACAGTAAATTCACTTGTTTCACCTAAACAGCACTGTAAATAAAACTCGAAAGAGCAGCGCACGGTATCGCGGTAAGTAGCGCGCGCGCGCGCGCCATCAGCGGAGCGTTTTGATCGCGTTGTTTGCAATACATTGCGCACTCAAAAATTTCAATTTTTTTAACCGGTTATTTCCGAGATGAATGACTTTCGTAATTTTATTAATGGCATCAGGTGTAACATTTTCACGACGTTTGCGCGTCGATGTCCCTGCTACCCTGTATAATAAAAAAAACAAAGTTTGGTACATCATCATCCTCATAATTCAGTTGAAAGACGTCCACTGCTGGACATAGGCCTCCCCCAAGCACCTTTATTTCGACTGGTTCTGTGCTTCTCGCATCCAATGGGCCTTCACAAGGTCGTCGGTCCACCTTGTGGGAGGCCTTCCGACACTACGTCTTCTGGTACGCGGTCACCACTCCAGAACCTTTCGGCCCCAACAGCCACGTGTGCCCTGCCCACTGTCACTTAAGTTTGGCAATTCTTCGGGCTATGTCGATTAACTTGGTTCTCCTGCGGATCTCTTCATTTCAGATTCGATCACACAGGGAAACTCCAAGCATAGCCCTCTCCATTGTCCTTTGGGTGACTTTAAGTCTTCTAATAAGGCCCATTGCCATTACAAGTTTGATACATAATAATAAAAATTCAGTGTATGTATTATGATTATAACATAATATTCTCATTGGGGTGTTTGGTGTTCAATTATTATTATGATCAATAAATGGCTCGACTGATACTAGTTTAGAAAATTGCCTCGCTACTTCTTCTTCCCAGCGATAGTACTAGGAAGTGGTGAAGGGCGGGCGTTTTTGGGGGACTGTCTTTTGTAATTTTGCCCTTCGAAAAGTGCTAATTCTCAGCCTAATTTGAATAAATGACTTTTGATTTTGCCTATACTATACTATCTGTAAATAAACGTCGAAAGAATCGTAGATCATTGTCCGGCGCTGCCTCGGTTCAAACATTATGAAACCCGTTGCCACGAAAGTTGGTTGTATAGTGAATGACTGGACCATAACCAAACAATGTGATAACGTTGTTTTTCTTATTTAAACGCATAGCTGACACATTTTATGGTTTTACTGAAAACATAGAGTGGCGTGAATAATTGATGATTTTATGGTACAAGCCGTGGTAAGTTACATTTATTATCACCTCGTCATTTATAAATTGGGATAATCTATTTGGGGTCGGCGCAGTTGTCTTGCACTGGTTTTCTTGTATTTATTTTCCTATGTGCGTGTCCCAAATAAAATAATTTTCTTTCTTTTTCTTCCATACTTCTATTGGTCGTCATCTCGGTAGTTACTCCCTTTCTAGCTATATCATTTTTCAGACAGTCCATCCACCGTTTTTTTTTATCTTTCCCTAATCTTTTAGCCATCCACATTCATACTTAAAATTTTCCTCACCTAAACGAAAATATTCTAAGAGAAAATTATATCTGAGTAGGTATATAGCAAGTCCGTAATAAAGAGTGCCATTTCGAAAATAACAACTGTTTGTATAGTCAATGTCAAAACTGGGTGTTTCCGTTTTCCGTACGTTTACGAAATTACCTCGATAGCGATTTTTGACAGATTAACTCTCTAGCTGTATTTGACTTCAACATAATAAATTGATTGCAAACAGCTATATATTTTGTGTAATTGATCATCATCTGCCTAGCCTTTTCCCAAATTTGTTGGGGTCGGCTTCCAGTCTAACTGGATGCAGCTGAATACCAGTATTTTACATGGAGTGACTGCCTATCTGAACTCCACAACCCAGTTACTGGGTAATACGATACCTCTTGGTAAGACTGGTTGGCAGACTTTCGGTATTCTGACTACCCGTCAAAGATCCATGAATGCCAAGCGGGACCAACGGATTAACGTGCTTTCCGAGCCATAGAGGAGTCTCAGTATGTAAAGATGGTCGCCCATCCATAGACCAACCGCGGCAGGCGTAGCTTAACCTGATCTATCGATCTGTGCGGCTGTTATTATTTAGCCACGGGCCCCTTTAGGTAGTTACTCAAAGGGGCCATAATACATAATGCACCATTTGATTTTAAATATAATTTCCCGAAATAGCTAATGACGGTCGTTCAAAGCGGATAGCATTGCACATCAAAAACAGCGAACAGTAATCACGGCTTGTATCAGTTCCTATTGAGTAAGTTTGTATATATAATTAGCGACCTTGAACGATTTTACGATAATATGTTGACATAAGGGAGTGGTGGAAAATATTTATAAATAACTAGCTAATCCCTGCTTCGTACGGTATTTATGACTTGACAAACCATCGCGATTTCTTTATTATATTATGTAAGTCTAATATTAATATAATACCTATATTCATAAACGTTCCGCAATAATACGACGGCACGGTTGGCGCAGTGGTTAAGCGATTGACTGCTGCGCTGTGTGTCGCGGGTTCGATTCCCGTACGGAACAAATATTTGTATGACCTACAAATAGTCGTTTCGGTTCTGGCTGTTTGTGTATGTGAGTTTAAATGTTTGTAAACGCACCCACGATACAGGAGAAATTCGTAGAGTGGGGCGAAGTTTTTTTTTTTTTTTAAAAAAAGTAAGTACTCTATGATGGTGTGAATACCGCATTAAAATCTCTTGTGCAGTTTAGAAGATCAAAGAGCGACTTCAATTTATAATAATGTATACCTAGATATAGGTAGTATTTTTTTTTTTCAGATGGGATATCATCAAATGACCCCTCCCGCTCTGGGTGGAGCGGAAGGGAGTGTCAGACTCTTTCTGACTAAAACCCACCCATGTTCCTTCCTTTACCCTTAATGTTCCGGGGTAGCGGTAACCCTTTCGGACAATCCCGCTGAAGATATAGGTAGTATTATACACTTCACCAGACATAAAACTTAGATTTGGTGGAACGACTGTAATTAAGAAGATGTTGTTCAAATCGTAGACTTAAATTAGGCACGCTCTGTAGGCACGTTCCTAGTTTTTTTTTTAATCAAGGTTCCCGCATATTGCTCTGGTGATACCTACCTACATATCCGGCGCCATCTAGTTTTAAAATATTAACCGAAAAATGGACGTGTATAAGGGGTGGTAACTAGCTTCATCTTTCTGACTGACCGACCCTTTGACAATTCAAACATTCCTGTAATTGGCTTAGTTGAAATAAATGATTTGAGTTTGAGTTGAGTTTGAGTTTGGGTGCTAAAGATTTACTTCCGAAAATAAACATTTTATTTCAAGACGTGTGTGTACTTTAGTCAGTCAACCCGCTATCAACATTGCTGATTGCATTACTCTTTCACGACCTTTTCTGGTACAGACCACGCTAAAAAAAACTAAAAAGACATTCTCCATGAAATCTGCTTAGTTATTATCTTATATATATGCGTTTTATGTATAAATACCGCCATCATCAAGAAAATGGCTTCTCAATAACTAACGGGCACACCCTTCTCACGTAACAAGGCTTGGAGTGGCAAGAAATAAAACATACCGAACCATATAATGCAGATATCAAGGTTTGGCAGTAAATATCCCGATTATACTTAACCCCAACTTGAGGAGCACTTTGTATGCTATCTTAGTATTCCATAAAGTAAAGTAGGTCTACTTATAACGTATGGAGATAAAACTCGATATATTGCTGCGTGCAATAAAATGGAATACACTTCATTGGTGATTTTTTTTGTCTATAAGCTATATTTATATTTGTATATCGTATAAAAATCATAGAGTAGCTAAATCGAACATCGACTCGATCTTCATGTCAAGAATATTTTGAGTCATAGCAAAATTATTATTATGAGCAGATGCAATCTATTTTTCAGTACCTCTATAGTTATTTAGTAACGCAGATTTATAAATGTCTTATAATTCACAATCAATCAATTAACTCCGCCTATCGCAGTCCACGGCTGGACATTGGCCTGTCCCAGACTGCGCCACAACACCCTGGCCTCCGCCTTCCGCATCCAATCTACGCCAGCCACCTTCTTTAGATCATATACTTCACAATTTAATCTAAAGCTTCTCTGGTGACAAACTTGTGTACCAAAGGACTTATTCAATACGTATCCTAATTATAAGATATCGCCAAAGAAATATTCCATAACAAACCAACGTCGATATCAACAGATCGGTTCTCCCGGCATCGCCGCTTACCACATACCTAATCCCATTGCGGTGTCGATTTCTCAATCGCACGACTAGTTTCTATACAAAACACGTTCATTTATCGGGAACGGATCACCTTACCGCAAACACATTTCCGTCGATACGAAGCGAAGTTGGAGATAAAAGCACAGCACTATCTACATATATCGAACACCTTACGGGGAATAAGAGCGGTTTTTATCGAGCACACGAGAGGGGTTAAGAACGGGACGCACATGTAGATTATGTCCCAAGCTGTCATACAGTAACTCGGGACCAGACATTAGAGTCACTACTGTCATTGTTGTACTGTCATTTATTTTGTTTTTGAGAAGAGTTTATAAATTATCTTCATGAGTTGTGCGAGAATAGATAATGTCTATGTTGGACTCTTGGTCAATGGTAGCAATGACCTGAGGGGCAATTCTCGTAAATTTAAGAACGTTAACAGTCTGATCGCAGTCTCAATCAGTCAAAAATAACTGTGATTTCCCTTCATTTTAGATAAGTTTTTCACATTTATGTGTCGCCGAGATGAGACTGCAACTAGATTTTGAACGTTTCAAATTACGAGAATAGACCTTCTGGTCAGGGTGTGGTGGATGTGCTTAAATACTCGAGGAAGATTTTTTCATATATTCCATAATTATACCCAAATATAAATTGAAATCAACGGCTTAATTATAATACATTTTTGGAAAATTACAATTGTTTTTCAGTAATAAAGGCGGTATATCAGATAAATAGACAATGCACCCGAAAGTGCCATGGCTGACGTCAAAAGCAGTATGCCACCAACACAGCGCACGGAAATATTTTGTGCTCTATTCACAGTTACCAGTAAAATATTTCTTTGACAATAATATTCAATAACATTTCATACATTACACACCCGATTACATATATTATATACAGGATACATTTTTAACCAGTGCGAAAACTGTAACCGTAAATAAATTCAGTTCATGATTCTGAACAGCTTTGAAATTTTTGGTCGGTTATTACGAAAAAAAAAAACATTGCTCTGCCATACATTTTGGGATTGTCCGAAAGGGTTACCGCTACCCCGGAACATAAAGGGCAAAGGAAGGAACATGGGTGGGTTTTAGTCAGTAAGACTCTGACACTCCCTTCCGCTCCACCCAGAGCGGGAGGGGTCATTTGATGATTTCCCACCAGAAAAAAAAAAAAAAAAAGGGCCACCTGCTACGAACCTTACAATTTACATACTCTGGTTGCGTAGGTAAATATCTCGATAAAGTACTCACAAAAAGCGCTGCCTAATTATAGACAGCGCTTTTTGTTAACCATATTTATGTTGCGTATTAATGCTTCGGTATTTATAATTAATGTAATAGGAAACCGACCTTTTCCCGCTAATGGGTCGATGTGTACAAACAATTACAAATATAAGAGAAAATCTTCTAAGAGCAAACAATGATGAAAGGAAAATTTACGAAAACACAATTTTCCTAATAAGTATTAACTTTGTATTTGCGTCATAATAATAATTTATGTATTATTTATATAGATGTTTTATTTATACATTCTTTGCTTGCGGAAGGATCGACATCTCAAAGGCAATTGTATTCATCTCTGAAAAAGTCCATCCATAGTACAGAAGAAAAGGTAATCAGTCTTATTAGTTGCTAATAAAGTACAAATTGCAACGAAGCTGTGGATTTTTTTTAGGTTATACGGTCAAGAAGCGATAATAATAAGCAATTTTCAAACAACTTCCTTCCCCACATAGCAGGTTCATGTCATCTTTTTGGACTGTCATTATCGTTCATGTGTCACTGTCATGTCATTAATTAAATTGGCGGTATTGACTTTGTAGGAAAAATTATAATGTGCAACTAAAATAAAATGGAGTTTCTTGCCCGGTCTTCTCCATAGGATCCTACTACGCTATAGAATGGGTTATTATCTTCATCTTTCTGACTTAATCAATTACAGGCATTTTTGAATTGCCAAAGGGTCGTCCTTGACAACTCAAAAGGTCTGGAATTGGTTTAATTCAAATAAATGCCTTGAGTTGAGTTAGAAGTTATCCTGCAGGTGATTAACATATTTATTCCTTGAACAAACACATAGTACACTTGGTACTATTTCATGGCATGTCTTAAGACTAATTGGAGGAAATCGAGAACATTTTTCTTATAATAGCTCTTGGAGGATAACAAATGATACAAAAACAAAATTAAAGTTTTCATTTATAACTAGCTTCCGCCCACGGCTTCGCTCGCGTGGTGTGTCTATAAGGTAGCCTATGTCCTTTACCAAGGTTTAAAGTATCTCCATAACAAATTTCACCAAAATCCGTCCTGCCATTTAGAAGATTTGCTGGAACAAACATACAAAACATTTAAAATGTGTTTTGTTATTTTGCTGTAATACTTTCATATGCATTTAGTACAAAGCTGTTATTTTGACATTACAAACAAACACTTCCATTTTATTTATTTGCATATTTATCTAAGTATGTAGCATGTATTGAAGGGGCTTGTGGCTAAGTAATAACAGGCGCACAGGTCGATCAACCAGGTTAAGCTACGCTTGCCGCGGTCGGTCCGTGGATGGGTGACCATCCTTACATACCGAGATCCCTCCGTGGCTCGGAAAGCACGTTAAGCCGTTGGTCCGGGCTGTCATTCCTGGATCTTTGACAGTCGTTACGGGTAGTCAGAAACCAGAAAGTCGGACAACCAGTCTTACCAAGGAGTATCGTGTTATGGGTAACACGATACTCCTTGGTAAGACTCACCCCCACCCAGACCTGTATAACAGCCTATTTGACCTCTACAACCCGTCTACTGGGGTAGACTGGGTTGTAGAGGTCAGATAGGCTGTCGCTCCATCTAAAATACTGGTACTCAGCTGCATCCGGTTAGACTGGAAGCCGATCCCAACATACATAGTTGGGAAAAGGCTAGGCAGATGATGATGATGTATGTACCATGTATTTTATTACAAACAGATACTTCAATTGTATTTATTTGTATAGATTACTTTTACAGTCTCTAGAGTCTGATATTTTCTTTCTTTCAGACAAAAAAATTTTAGATGCTTCTTTTTACCTTTCACTAATCTACATAGTCTGTGTAATGTCCGAGATACACAAGGCTAGTTTTTCAGAGCTAGGAAGCTAGAACCTCAGTACACTATTTTGATGCCATGATGCCAGATAATTTTAAGCCAGTACCATTGCGTGCATGAAGTAAAATACTAGTTATGCCGGCCACATGAAGCTAGTACATAAGCCAGGATAGTAAAATAAGTGGTGGGGCGCTACTAGCTCATAAAAATAGAACCTCATCTTGTTAAACTATCCTTCATTGAGATGCTAGCTTACTAGCTTAGAAATGATGCTAGTTCTGTATACACGAAGCCGTGGTGACGTGATGCGAGAGCTCAGTGATTCGTCAACTTGTGACAACTATCACCGCTCCCGCACCGCGCAGTTACCTCAGACAACGTCTCAGTTAAGCGGTCGGCCTATAGTTCTGTATACACGAAACCAGAGTTACTAGCTTGCTAGCTTTAGTAAGCTAGCAAGCTAGTACTTTGGCTTCGTGTATACAGAACACTAGCACTAGCTTATTATCCTGACTTAAGAAACTAGCTTCGAGAAACTAGTGCTTAAGACTTCTTACGATGTTAAGCAAAAGCCATTGTCTATGACACGTTACGTAGGTGCTAGGTGTACTACAAGTACCTTTAATTCAGTCGTTAGTAATCAGAATCACCTTATAACTGCCAATGAAATAAGCCGCCGCCGTGAGCTTGCTGTAGTTGAAAATGTTGACTGGCAATCCAGTGCGGAAGACATTTGGATTTCGATTCAATTAAGAACCAACTGTGATAAACGTACCTACCGACTTAACTTATGTACTCTGTATCTGTGTGAACAGAATTCAGGCAATAGCTTTGCTAGTCAGTTACATGCATATTTGGACAATCTTTCAGACTTAATAAATAACCACCCTACAGATAAATTTATTATTCTTGGAGACTTTAATATGAGCTGCATAACCTGGACGACTTCATATGAGGGAATTAGACCTAACGCGCCTCAAACTAGCTTGTTTACTCATTTTGTTGACGCAATTGACTTGTGTAGTCTACAGCAATTTAATCTTATTAATAACAGGCACGGCAAAATTCTTGATCTAGTCCTCGCAAATACTCATGTCACCGTCTCAGCATGTTTGGAACCCCTGACTGTCGAAGATGCTTATCACCCTGCGTTATTAATTCAGCTTGTAACCACGCAACCTCAGTCACTTAACGCCAGTGCACGCATGGCGTATCAATATCACAAAGGTAACTACGAACGTATTCGATCTGACCTGCGGGGCACTAAGTGGGACGACATAATATTGAAGGGTACTGTTGAAGAAGCTGTCAAGGATTTTTATTCAACGTTATTCCAAATCAGAGATGAACACATCCCTCAGCGCCTATGTAAAGTCTTTAAATATCCACCTTGGTATAACTCAGCCCTCATTAAAATACTTAAAGAAAAATTCAAATACTATAGGAAATTTAAAGTCTACGGTAATATTTCTGATCGCTTGTCTTATCAATTACTTCGCGACAGAGCCAGTGATATTGAACAGCTTTGTTATAAGGCCTACATGACTAAAATAGAGGCCTCAATAGGTACTAACCCAAAATTATTCTGGTCATATGTGAAAAGTAAACGCATGAACAGCAATTTTCCATCGAGTATGTCATATGGTGATATTAGAAGTGACTCAGGGGGAGGAATTTGTGAGCTTTTTGCTAATTACTTTCGCACAACCTTTCTAGATGCTTCTTCCGCATCCCGTAGCTGTGGTTCGACCGGCTGTATCTCTAACTGTGATATGAGTACTATTGAAATTGACATAGCGGTCGTCCATAGACATTTAAAATCCCTTGACTTAACCAAATCTGCCGGACCCGATGCTCTACCTGCTGTGTTCATAGTTAAATGCGCAGATGAACTGGCTTTGCCTGTATCACTTTTATTTAAAAGATCAATATCTGACGGTACTGTGCCTTCGTTGTGGAAATCTGCTTTTGTGTCACCCATCCATAAGAAGGGTGCTAAAGACCAAATTGAAAATTATAGGCCAATTTCAAAACTTTGCCTGCTAGCTAAAGTATTGGAACGCATAGTTTATAATCAGTTGTACAGCAGTGTGGTTTCTAGCTTGAGTCCTCAACAACATGGGTTTCTAAAAGGAAGGTCTACAGTCTCTAACCTGGTTCTGTTCACAGATTATATTACTGAGCACATGGATAATGGATCCCAGGTCGACGCTATTTATACTGATTATAGCAAGGCGTTCGATAGGATCGATCATGATATTCTACTGAGGAAGCTTTTTGATTTGGGCATTAGGGGAGACTTATACAGATGGTTTTCATCATATGTGCAAAATAGGACACAAGCAGTGGTCCTCAGTGGCTTTATATCCTCCTGGTCAACTATCCCCTCTGGTGTTCCGCAGGGGTCGCTGCTGGGGCCGTTATTATTTGTGCTTTTCATTAATGATATCGGCGAGTGTTTCAAACATTCTAAATACCTAATGTTTGCAGATGACATGAAAATTTACACATCAGTTGTGAGTTTGAATGCCGCTAGACTTTTGCAGGCGGACATATCTAGGTTAGTAAGCTATTGTAGAATAAATAAACTAGATCTTAATATATCGAAATGTTTAGTTATAACCTTCACACGGAAGAACCTATCAGTCATGTTTAACTATTCAATTGCAAATCAACCTTTATCTCGAACTCATGTCACCAGAGATCTTGGTATTCTTCTGGACAGTAAGCTCACCTTTGAGAGCCATGTTGACCATGTCGCCAAAAAAGCGTCCAAAGCCCTGGGATTCATTATCCGTAATGCCAGTTCATTCAATAAAATGAAAACACTGAAAATTTTGTATTGTGCTTACGTCCGCAGTCATCTCGATTATGGTAGTCAAATTTGGAATCCGAACTACGCAGTGCATTCAGACAGACTGGAACGAATACAAAGGAAATTCACGAGATACTTAGGTTATAAATTTAAAATCCCTTATTTGAGTTACAATGAACGATGCGCTCGATTCCACTTACTTCCACTTGTAGTTCGGAGAAATATATCTGACGTTCGGTTCCTAGTTAAAATAGCACAATCAAGGATTGATTGTCCTGAACTTCTTTCTAAGCTGTCTCTTAATGTTCCACCTCGACATTCTCGTTTGAGAAATCTCATTCATGCTCCTTACTCTCGCACAGTTTACCGTAGCAACTCTTATATGGTTCGCTCAGTCAAAGTTTTTAACCAAATTGTTAACGATAAGCACCCTTCAATCGATTTGTTTGCAAGCAGCTTAGCGTCCATTACTACTGTCTTATCTAAGCAGTATAATATTGTTTCTGATGCACTCTGACAGCGGCTGCGCATATATGGCAGATGCATGTGCCGCTGCTGTTGGAGTATGTGCCGTACTGGTATTTAATTTAATTTATTAGTTAAGTAATTTATTTTATTATTTAAGTAAGTCAATTTTGAAAATGTGTTCAACAATACTCTATTACTAACTGTGGAGGCTTGTAAATAGCTTGTCGTTTATTACCTCACTACTACTTCTGTATTTAATAGCTGTAAGCCACCCAAAGACAATAAAATAAAATAAAATAAAATAAAATAAATAAACTTATGCAGCACACAACGCTGTATATTGTTGAAACACGTGTTTTATCATGTGAGTCAGTATGTGTGGGTATTTCCTATAAATTATTTATAAAAAGTTGTTTTGAATGCTTCCTAATGGTTATGTTATTGAAATAACTAATGGATTTAAAGACACATACGATGTAAGAATCGTCCGTCAATCACATTAGTTTTTTTTTTACTTTTTTTTTTATTGCTTTAATGGCCTGTTCTTAACCTCGGTTACGTCTGATGGATAGCGATGGATGAGGTCTGTGGAACGAGCATGCCCAGAAGATACCTGTTCACTCTTGCTTTAAAGGCAGACATAGTTTCATGGACAAACAAATTTACACCCAAGGGGCAATTCTCGTAATTTTAAGAACGTTCAGTCTGACCTCAGTCTCAATCTGTCAAAAATACCTCGAATTTTCCTACATTTTTGACAAGCTTTTGACATTTATTTGTCGCCGAGATGAGACTGCGACTAGATTTTGAACGTTTTAAATTACGAGAATTGGCCTTTTTCTTTCTGTATTGAGAATTTGAAAGAGAGAACTTCAAATTCAAATTTAGCATTATGGTCGTCATCGTTAAAGGTACGCGGAGACTGTAGAGGCAAGAAAATAGTGGATACCAACTTCTAGTATATCTCCTAAACTGCACAAAGGATTTTGATGCGGTTTTCACCACCATTTAGGGCATTTATTCCAGAAGATTTATGTATGTAAAACATGAATATTTAATTAACATATAGCACAGAAATCTCTCGATACTCTGACGTGATGCCATTGCACCTTGCTAGATAAAAAAACAAGTTTTTATAATTGTGACGACTTTAGAGCGCTACTTTTGAAGATAATGCGATTCTTAAAGCTATATCTATCGCGCTCGGATGCGTTATTGCGACAATGCGTCCCGTCCTTGCCACACAGCTGCGTTTTTATCGTCTGATATTTCTAATGTCTGCGTGTAACTGACACTACCCCACTCGCCTTACACGTTAATTATTAACGCAGGTGTGTGTAAGATCGTATGCGGCCTAATACAAAATGTTCTAAGAACTCATATCGTAATACGGCAGTATAGAGGAACACAGGCGTCCTACGGCTATTGCGTCGTTATTTTCGCAGCAGTATGTAACTTAGTGGTCGTCTTAATACAAAATGTCTTTAAGTTGTCATCTCTGACAGAAAGATGACGCAACTAGCGTAGCATTGTACGAGTACCTACCCATAAAAACTTAACTGCGAGGTTCACGACAAAAATAAGTTCTTGTACGCACGGCTACACATCAAGCTATACAAAACCAGTATAAGCTGCCTTCTGATTGTACGAAAAACCTATACAATGCGAGGTCAGCTAAAACTGGAAATGCATAGCTTGATGTGTAGCCGTGTGTACGTACCTACTAACGTAATTATGAATGCTGGGAAAATTAGAGTTTTTACTTGTGTTATTGTTCTTTTGTTCATGGGTTGTTGTGTGCATACGATATATTTATTTTTAATTTCCAACCCTAAGATTTATCAAGTGTTCCAAAAATATCGAGCGTAGCGTTTTAGGTAATAAGTCAACACTAATACGCCCATATATTTTAGTGTTCGATATTTTTTTTGTTATGTATTTTTGTGGTGTACAATAAAATATAATTATATAAATAAATAAGTAAAGTTTGCTAGTTTGTATAAAGGAAGTAGTCTTCGAAAATACTCATCCGATTTCAAACATTCTTTCACTGACAGAAAGCTACGCTATTGCCGAGTTCCTTATGCATTTTTTATGTGAAAACACGCTGTCGAATCGCGGGTAGGAGCTAGTATTTTATAAATAATCTGATCCTTTTTTGTCTTTATAGAAAAAGTCAATCTCAGTCATAGATAACTGAATTTTTATGTGCTACTTTTCCGTAACACTGAATAGGTACCAAAGTGGAGAACAGCTATTTCAGCCACAGTGTAAACATTGGTGGAGCTCATATTTTTGTGATAAAACCAATAATAAAAATAACTAAATGGATCCCTTAAAATATAATTTATAGTCTAACCTCTATAACATTTTCAATTAACAACTCTCTTGAGGCTAATTCTGTTTAAATGTCTACCATTACCGTGTCTACTGGAGCTAATTATAATTCATGACGTAATAAGGATTCATTTATATTACTGCTCACAATTACATTAATGTGTTTTGTTAGCATTATCATTGACCGTGAGACTAAATTAAGCTGCTCGTATGAATCGCAATTAGTCCCAATTAGTCCGAGAAACCCCCTCACAGAAACTCCCTCTCACAGAGACGAAGGCTGTGTCCCAGCTGTGGGAACATTAAGCATGCCTCAGGCATTAAGTCCGCCTTTGTACAGTATTTTTTTTACTTGTGCATAAAGTTCTAATTAATAAATAAACAGGCTGATTATGCTTATGCAAGTCCGAGGAAAAAGCAAAATCCGCTTCATGGCTAGGGATTCTTGACATTGCCCATGGGTACTGTCAGCCACGAAAAGACGTATACACGGACAAGATATAATTTTATTGTCAACAACCTTTGTTCCTTATCATTGTATCCACCGTTAATGTACAAAACATAGTGTACAATTTATTTTACTAAAATAAAGTAAAAAAGACTTTTACAATATTTACATTATTACTTAATTAAATGACTAATTACATAACTACAAATAAAAACATTTAGGCGTTGAAGTACTCGTTCTCATTTAGAAATAAGTTATATAAAATGGAACATTAGGTATTGAGAACGTACTCTCACACGTATCGCAACCATTTCCACTGAAATTGACTACTTATCCCAACCACAAAATTTACTACTTATCCCAGCCACAAAATTGAGTACTTATTCCAACCACAAAATTTCACCACAAATCTACTACTAAATACCGCAAAAGCAATAATTTAATTAAAATTACCCAAAGTAAAATAAATTAACTCGTAAACTTGATCAATTACTACGCCATAAAATAGTAGTAAAGTTATTAACGTTGTGCTCAACTTAATTTGTGTTAATTTAATTGTTTTGTCTCTTTACAGGCTCCGCAGTTTATTACTTTCAGTGAAGGCAAATTGGGGGTCAACTTCGGAGGATATCATGCTGGCGTCGGCCTCGGGGGCTTAGGTGGGTCTCATGTTTTGCATACTTTTAAGCCTATCATTTATGATCTATTACATTAACAGCTAAGCACATAAGCTATTAAGCATTAATCGATCAAGTTTATCTACCGGGACAACTTTTGAGTTTTGTGGCCAACAAGCGCCCGCGTGAAGGTATATGTATACCTAAGTATCCTATGTCCTAACTCCGGTCATGGTCTACCTCTATGCCAATTCATCGAAATCCGTTCATCCTACTTAATATCATAAATGTGAAAGCTTGTATGGATGGATGGATGGATGGATGTTTGTTACTCTTTCACGCAAAAACTACTGAACGGATTTCGATGAAATTTGGCACACAGATGGTTTATAAGCAGGATTAACATGTAGGATACTTTTATCCCGATGTTCCCACGGGATCAGAATTTATGCGGGTGAAACCGCGGGTCGCAGCTAGTATAATTATAAATGTAAGAACGATGTAAAAAGACGTGCATGTTAAAAATGTCCGGAGTAAAGCAAAAAGAAACAAACACAAAATCAGAATTAAAATAAGTCATGGCTGATGAGATGAGAGAGACCGCGGGGCACAGCTAGTATATAATAAAAGCCATCATATCAAAAAGAAAATAAAATAATTATCAAGAAAAATAATGCACTCAGTATTTAAATATTATGTAATCACAATTTTTAATTTTCTTATTAAGTACAAGTGGCATTCATCAAATCTTATCTTTCCTTTCATATACAGAATCTGAGGATCAAAATAAACTGAAGAATTTGGTACATGAATAATATCATATTTTGTGTACAGACGCCAGCAGATCAAGCTACCCGAAACTGTCAAATTTTCCCAATCAACCTTGAACTTTAATGATTTAGCGATAAAGTTGAAAATCTATTAAAGAAATTTGTCAGATTGTAGTAGCTTGATGTGCTGGCGTCTGTACAAAGACAAATATTGCTCCGTCATTTATTTTTATCTTATGGATATTTAATGAGGCTCTTGTCTATGTAAGATATTTTGACCTTTGGGTTTTCTTAATCAGTCAATAAATTCACTTTCGCAAATATTTGAAATATTTATTTAAGGTTTTAGGTATGCTGAGTATTATTTTATATGGCAATATATTTTATTCAAAATTATACGAGCAAATTTTTCATTGCCTAATTAACTTAACTGTCACCTAAACTTTTAGCAACTGTCAGTTATGTGAGTAAAATTCCCTAATTTTCTTGTAAGTTTCATTTTAATAATGTGACTAATAAGGTTCTTGCAATAGCAATATTTTCTTTTATAACTTTAGAAATCTTACTGTCAAGAATGTTTTATAGAAGTAATTGAGAGGATATTGTATGGTATTCGCACGATGTCGTATCAAGCTATACATTTCCAGTATAAGCTGACTTCTCATTGTACTAAAAGCGTATACAATGCGAGGTCAGCTAAAACTGGAAATATATAGCTTGGTCGTCGCGTGTACAGTCGACCGTATGTCACGTCGGTGACTTGGAGCTTGGGCTGGCTTAGCGTTTTAGGAAGTTTCAATAGAATATGTTACCAGCTTATACCTACTGGTTTTGTTACCCCTGACGTGCAGCCAATCGTACCATCAAACAGAATTTGAAGGTAACAATGATGAATAATGAATATTTCAATGTTTTTGTTATAGCTGGTGGTGACGCACGTACCGCAGGCGGTCTTTACGCTGAAGCTGGCACACCTTTTGGACCAGCAGCAAAGGCTGGCCTTGGCGGATCAGTTGATGGCAACAGTGGCACTGCTGGTAAGGAAATACAAAAACCTCCATTTACACGATGCGAGTATCTTGCCTGTGGTATACAAATAATTTGAAGCAACAAACGTCTTGCATCATCTAAATACTGTTAAAATGTTGCAGATTCATGCTTCGACTTAGGTATGCCACAGAAAATTTAAACCGCTCCGTGTAAACCAGGGTTTACATGTTAATAATTTTATAAAGACGCGATGCAATACTTATTTCCATACTTAGTTTCAGCCTTTCTTTGTAGGTAGATTTTAATAATTACAATCTTATCATCCTGGCTTTAACTGCCATATTGAAATAATTGTAAAAATATTTATTTTTATTGACTGCTCACAGAATGACTAGAATTCATTGAGTTTGTACTCTAGAAAGGAAGGCGTTTTATTAAACATTTGAAGCAATCTCACGTGCCTATCTATTCCACTTCATTGCAATCACAATAACGTTCATGTGCCTACCCAATTATAAACTTATGATTATAATATCCTGAAATGACATACCACGTCAATCACAATAACGATTCAAATGTAAGAAAATAAATGGAGATGTCAAGGAATATGAAATTCCTAATCCTTTTTGTTCCAATGTGAATAATATAAGTGAAGATTAACTCGAAGAGATTGTAGAAAAGAATACCTTATTAGACGGTGTTTTATCTCGCTAACTCAACACAATGATCACTGTAACTATTAATTGAGCATCAACTCCACCTCGACCTTTGAAGTCAGTTTGCAATTAACTTGTGACGTTTGAAAAATGAGGGAAACCTCATTGCCTTGATTGCATATGCCATGTTTGCTCAACCAATATCAGAGCCAAAATGAATATTCATTTGTATAAATATATGAATCCGCTCAACCATTCATTTATTAGCGACTAATTTTGTTTGAATATGGATAGTGTTTTCTGATACGTGCTAATGTTCAATCGAAATAGAAAATGATTTAGAGATTACATTGGGCTCAATTTTGAACAAGTGAAATTTAATTGACAATGGTATTATTAACTATTACTATTTATTTTAGTAGGTCAAATAATAGAAGAGTTAATTTATGAAATTAAATTTCGGATGTATAAACGATTTTACGTCGAATGTGATGTCGATTACATTGTGATGGTCTAACGTAGCTGCAATATTTTTAACGTATGTATATTGCATACGCATAATCTGCCTATAATGTTCCCACTGCAGGGGCACAGGATGTGAGAGAGAGTGGGCTGTAATCTACCATGTGGGCCCAGTGCGGGTTGGTGGATGTCACACGTCTTGGAATGTTTAGTTCTAGGGGGTACGTATTGCAATATCTAAAGTTAAAAGAACTAACGTAAAATAATCTACGTTCAAAATCCCTAAAATCTAAATACCTAATGTTTTTAAATACCTAAGCAACTACCACCTACCTACGAATTACCTAAGTTTAAAATACTGATTGGGCTAAATATCTATCATTCAAAAATATGATTCTGGCGTTGTGTGATCACAGTTCTAACCTAACCTAACCTAGCTGTTTCCATTTAAAAAAGATATATGCGTGTTACGCATGCGGGTACAGAAACATATAACTGTAAGGTAAACCAATTTAAGGAACTTTGTACGTAGGAATTTCTAGTTTTAGCTTTATGAACTTCAGTAACATATCCATTTGACATTTTAAGCTTTCGGTATTTTGAATATAAGTGAAACAATGATTAGGTATTTAGATTTTAGGGATTTTGAACGTAGGTTATTTTACGTTAGTTCTTTTAATTTTAGATATTGCAACACGTACCCGTTCTAGGACATGCCGGCTTCTCCACGTTGTTTTTCTTCATCATTTTAAAAATAGTGGTGATGAAATCATTTACACAAAGTAAAGTGTCTGCTTGAGTTCGAACCTATGACCTACAACTCGTAAGTGGCGGCCGTTCCCACTAAGCCACTGCTCTTCTCCTTAAGTAAATTGATTGAGTAAATATTGTATGTTATGCAGGTGGACTATACGCTGGTGCCACCGCTGGAGGCAACGTTAATGCAGCTGCAGGTCTTGGAGGCGTCGTAGGTGGAGGCAAAGCAGTAGGCGGAGGCTACTCCTCAGCTCAAGCAGGAGGCAAATCCGCTACCTCTGTCCTGGTAGGTGACAAAGCCGAAAAAGCTAGGAGGAAAGCAGAAAGACGAAGACTGAAAGAGTTGAACAAACTTCTCAAAGAGCTGAAAAGTCATTGATTGGTGGAGGATTCTATAATTTTATGTACAACCTACCCTCTTTCATAAACGTTCTATAAGAGATATTCCTGCATTTTGTAACACTTAAATATGATTTTTATTTCAGTATTTACCTATGGCTATTGAAACATTAATAAATACAGTGGGTAAGTTTGGTATGCAATCTTATCGAGCGTTTATGGATCAAGTTAATGTGAATAGAGGATATTAATCATAAAATAATATCTACTTTTATACTCCTAAATTAATACTCATTTTATTCAGAAATAAATATCTAACAAACAATGTGTTGTCATTAAAATATCAATGGGAACTCCTTCTTATCGGATCATGGCTGTTATCTCGTCTTTCTACTATTCAGTCATCAAAAATCTGCTACAAAACGTGACGTAGGTGAGAGTAAGGGGTGGTTACTTACTGGAATAAGGTAAAAGTACCAAGTTTTCTCTGTGCATGCACTCACAATGCACGTCCATTTGTCATTTCGAGTCTCGTTTTTGGGACCCCATTTTTCACTTTTCCTGTTACGCCGCAAAATACCTTGCATGGTGCTTTGTAGGATGCTCTGTACCCAAAATATGAACAATGATCAACACTTTTATATGAAAAGTTCATCATTATAGAAGTTTGAAAGTCATGCATGACATGAACTTTAAATAAAATAAAAAAAGAAACAAACCTTTAAAATTTATTTTATCATTACAGGGAGGTGAATCAGGCGCTTCTGGATCATCAGGATTTTCAATCTCTGCCCACAAATCTATTGGAGTACCAGCCACAGTGGTAAAAGAAAAGGAAGTTTCTGTAGTTCCTGTCAAATCAGAAACAAAGTTCGAGGCTGTTAATGAAATCACCCCTAGTGCAAATGCTGAGTTTGAAGCAAACGCACACGTCAACGTTAACGCCCAGCCAGAGTTTGTAAAAGAAGTGAGTACGTGGAAAGGACCACACTTTCACACACGTAAAGTTCCTCAGTTTCATTTTCAAGATATAATGAGTTCTTTGTTTAGGAGTCCACAGAGAAGTTATAGGCCACCGATGAGGGTGCCTCCACCACAATATAATTATATTCAGCAGGTTCGTTGAAATCGTCTTTGCTGAATTTGTACGTGCACCCAGAGGCTTGAAGACAGCTGCAATAATCTTTGCACCTTGTTCATAACAACATATTTCAGCACTTCTACTAGTGCATTCTCTACGTGTCATTTGCTAACTTATACGTGTTATTTGTCTAGGTGCCGATCATGATTACAAATGCTACCAATTCAAATAAAAATATAACATAGTAATAGACGATATACAACAATAAATAACCCTGAACAGTTACTTTCGCTACATAATCATTATTTAAAAAATTCATATATTTCTTTTCACAAAACATAACACTCATTAAATACTTTTAGTATTTACTATACTATATTGACAAACACTTTTAGATATAAAATCTGCCAATGACCCCAGCTTATGTTTTTAGTTCTCTCTTAAAAAGAGCCGTTTTCAAGTTGTTAAGTGTTTGTTTATCAATTAATGTTCCTAAATCTCTAGCAGGTGTAAATTACGCAGTTTTAACCTCCTTCCTACTTCAATAATTATATCAACATAATCCCATTCTCTGACGTCATCAACTAAAAACTGATCTTTTTTTGCAAAGGTACACGTTCAACCTACACCAGTAGAAACTGTATACGTTCGCAAACACAAGCCTCACAGACATCACTTACACAAGACCGTCTACGTTGGTGGTTATGCAGGACTTGGTGGAGTAGCTGCTCCAGAGCCAAAAACAGTCTACAAAACTGTGCAGCCAATAGAGAAGAGAGTTGATGTTGATGTTGAAGCACATGGTGGAGCAGAAGCTAATATCAACGGAGAACGCTACGGACCAGGCCAAGGTCTTACTTACAGCAAGGAGGTCACCGTCAATGCAAACGCAAAACCGAGTACTTTCTTCCAAGATATTTTCAATGTGAGTTGTATACAATTTCTCCTGAAGTCATTTTATTTAAATTTGACACAATATGTCGTCTTCGCCTCTATAAGTGTTATTGATACGACTCTATCTGCCATCATCTCAGTACTAATATTTGCCATCGTGATGAAAGGATCAGTCAATCGACAGGAGTCAATTGCCCAGGGTGCGCCGCACGTAACAAAAGGTCGGAGGGTACGCCACTGGTCACTCGTTTCATGCACCCTTTCGGTGTTTATGCGATGTCTCTCCACAGACAATGGCTCACCTCCCATCATGCACCGCATGCTCTGTCACCTATACACGTGAAGACCTAATGGCTGCGTCAGCGAATGGTATCTGCGTTATGCTGAATTTTGGGCCAAATAACGAATTTATATAGCCATTTCATATTTTTCAATCTATACATATACCGTGTAGTGACTATTTATATTCATTTTAAACTACAGTAAGGGTGTCTGTCAGTTTGGTGTGACGAATTAATATTTTGTCTTTTGCAGATCCCTATTTCAACTCTGAAGGCAGTGAGCGGTTTTCTGACAAATACCGCTGAAAATACTGGTATTTCAGTACAAAAGTCAGCGACATTCAAAGCAGGTGGTTACTCTGGTTTCTCTGGAAAAGCCGGATATTCCGGCCATTCCGGCTATTCTAGTTATTATTAAAAATAAACTTTAAATTATTTTATGTTTAGAGCTTAAGTTTTATACAATTACTACAAGTGAGGGGTACCAAGAAAATGATTTGTAATAAAGATATTTCTATAAAAAATAACATAAAAATGACAAATAAGTTTTATTTTAAACTGAAGTTGATTGAACTTGTTAGTAGACTTTTTCATAGCCTTCATTATGTGAAGGCTATGAAAAAGTCTGCAACTAAAGTATGCAGCTAAAATGTCTCTGGGGTAATATCATTAACAGAGGTTTTATCAAATTTTATTAGAATAGTAGTAGTACCTTCTGTAAATCATGAAAATATTTTACGTCGCTGTTACAAATTGTGATAAGCCTTGTAAGCGACCTGCAGGGAACGACTCACTATAATCTTGCCCTCTCCTTTGCCCTCATAATCTTCATGATGTTTTTATCTGCTAGCTTTTATTACGTTTTTATTTTTTACGAGCATCCCCTTTTGTAGCAAAACGTCTTCGTTGGACTTATTAAATGAACAGATAAATTCACACAAAATAACAGCTGCATCAAATTCCGTAAAATTGCTGGGTTTGTTTATTTAAATTTAAGTGTAAGTAATAAAAATAAGAATTTATTTTGACAGTCATGGCGTTACCCTTTCTTTTTAATTTAAGTCTTTGCTCTAGTTTCTCTGTTTCTTCGAAATAATGTAACTTGTTTAATTTTAAACGTTTATTATATATAAATTACATTACAAACCATTTTTTATCACCAAAAACATGAAACCGATATTTTGTTTGGTTAAGTAAATTATTGCCAATGTGTAGCGATTAAAGAGATATATGGTGACATTTATTAGAAATAAAACGATCTGTTTTATTAGATATACATCTAGTATCTATAAATTTGCTGAAAAATCCACTTTGAGACTTTATTTTCGTATCGAATCAGTACCAAATTAATATCCAGTGTTCATTTTATTGTTTCGTTTCCATCATCGCATGCTAGTTCTTTATAATCTTCATCCGATAAGTAGGTTTTAGTATTTAAATATAAGATTCCTGTTGTGATTAACGATTTCTCATAAAATTCCGCTTTCCCTACAGACTCAGATATAACATCGAAGCATGTTTCTCCATCACAATCATCATCATCATCCGAGGCTCATATATCGGTAAAGACACCGAATGCCTCCACCTTTATAGATGACATATTCTCTGTAAGTTCACGATCATAAGTCTAATTCATTACTGTTTTATGTAATTTGCATGATTATTGTATGTGTATATGATTGTGTAGAACCCAAATGTATATTGCTTTTCACACAGTTTGTTATGCACGTTTAATTTTAACATCTACTTTATAGCTTTGATGTGCAAAAATAATTTTCGTCAGTTTTTTTATAAAGGCTAATACACTCTTTGATCAATAAATCTTCTGTCAAATCTAATAATAGTTGTTGTGAATTGTAAGCCAAATAAATAACAACACACAATCATGCTTTGATATGGGATTTGTATAATGATTAAATTTAATTGGCTTTTGATACTGGGAGCAGAACAAACAAACTACATATTTATAAATTTGATAATATCCACCAGTGACGCTTGTTGGGTTTGGTAAAGAAGTTAACTAGCAAAAACGTACACAACACAATGACATAATGTAGTATTTTATCTGGATAGCAGTGCATGATGAGGATGACTCTTTGATAAAATTCAAACTTTTGTGTCTTTTGGGCCTGGCATGAACGCGCGGAGTCATCGAAACGTGAATTTGAACTATCTTAAAATTGGAAATACTAGTTTCTTAAAAACGAATTATTCAGTTTTAAGACTCCATTATTATGTATGGTTGATACTTAGTGTTCGTGGCGTATTCGTTTGAACGATAATGCTATAGGGTTATATTTATTTTAGATTTAAACATTTATAGAATTTACGCTACGATGAATTCATGCGTTCGTGCGAAGATCTAGAGGCCTTTTTTTTCTGGTGGGAAATCATCAAATGACCCCTCCCGCTCTGGGTGGAGCGGAAGGGAGTGTCAGACTCTTACTGACTAAAACCCACCCATGTTCCTTCCTTCGCCTTTTATGTCCCGAGGTAGCGGTAACCCTTTCGGACAATCCCGCTGAAAGATCTAGAGGCCTTACCTCCAGTATTCAAGTTATTCTATTGAATAATTTCAACGGCAAATAAGACATCCGTTGTATGTAAGTTCGAACACCAAAACCAATTGGGTTATAACCCCGCTTTGGCCGAAAATGGATTAAAAATAAGGTGAATGTAGGTGAAAGGTTTACGATACGAATATTCCAATAATTTCAATTTATTGGCTAAAGTGGTTATGGCAATATAATAATACTTATGGAAACGGTACTAACGATATTTATTTTGGTAATACTAACAAAAGGAGCGGTTTATGCCCTGTGTGCATACACGGTGTGTTATTTTTGTATCAAGGTTATGAAAAGGGTGAGTGTCTGGTCTGGTAAGTACTTACCGCTTTGTACATATATGCACAATTTTATAATTTTTGATTACATTGTTGACGTTTGAATGTTTATCTCATAAAACTTTATATTTTATAGATACCAATTAACACTCTGTCGGCTGTAAACAAATTTTTAGAAAACAACGTTGCGGGAAGGAAAAGAGTTCAGGTGCGTACGAGTGAAATACTTTTTTTTTTATTTTAGAGAACTAGGAAAATTTTGCAAACTGCATTGAATTTCAACGCTGCCGCAAGCGAAATCAATCTAAATTCTTTTTTTTTCTATTTTATTTTTTTAAGTAACGAAACATCACTATATTGGAAAATTGTACGTTTTATTTCTATTTTGGTTAGATTTTTTAAATAACTTAGCACACACTGATGGTGCACCTTGCATAGCGCAGATCTAAATTGGATTTGGAGAATTTATTAAATTAGGCAGAACCGAGCGTTGTAGTGATGCTAGGATGAAGGCTTAGGTCCAACAGTGAGTGTCTTTTAGCTAAGATGGTGATAATAATTATTATTACTATCTCTCCAACTGGGATTAACAACAATTATTAGCATACCTAAAGTCTATTCAAATTGATGTTATTTCAAGTTAAACAAATATCAACTTTATTTTAATGCTAATTCAGTTGATTTCAGAGTGACTAGCACTATTGAAAAGGTTATAAAAATGTTTGAAGTTGTAGCGTAAACTGAACTTTATCGTGTTGGAATTAAAGTTATTTTTCCATGAACTCATATTTGTTTACATTTTTGGCAAATAAATCGCGAATGCAGGTTACATCCCCGTACTGTAGAAAGTATTTCAACATTTATTCAAAATCGAAATAATCATTTAAACCTCCCATGCAGGTGACATCGGAAGTAGCCGGAGAGCCAACCAGAATCAGGCTCGGACCTCACGCTAGGAGGAGGGCGAATAAGCAAGTGGTCATATTCCAGGAGCCTGCAGAGGAAAAACCTCAAGAATCTAATTAAAACTATTACTTAATAAAGCTAAAGTGCCTGAAGTTTACAACTCAAATATTTGACTTCCTTGGGGGAAGATAAATTGTACAAAATTGTGTTGCAATTATTACTTGTGTAAATATCTTAGTATTATATATTATTAAACAAAAATATTAAATTAGTTTTTATTTATTTCTTCTTGTTGATTTGACCAAAAATCTTAGACCCAGACCAACTGCTATCAGCGTGTTGAAAACAAACACTTAGATTCTGCTAGATACTTAAATCCTAAATAACTGTAGGTACTACTGATTCAATAATGAAATGAAATGTTTATTTATGTAAGTAGATATTTTAAGATACTTTTACGCTGGCTGTAGAAAAGGATTCCTGGTAGGAATTGGGAGAGGCCTTTGTTCAGCTGTGGGAGAGCTAGGTCTGATGAAAAAAAAAAAGTTAACGCCTGCATTTCCTTGCTGACTGATCCCTGAGAAGAAATGCTGAAACAAACTCAGAGGTTATGGTCTCTTTTTTACACCTGGTCCAGGCAATGTGTTACCTATTAGGTTTTACCCAAGAACAGCACCCATCAAATCTCAAACCTGCCACCACCGTCTAATCTCTTCACCACCCTTGGTTGACTGGTAGAGAATGCCTAAAGAATTAAGTCTTTTTTTTTAATGAAATAAACTAGTGCTTGACTGCGATTCCGCCTGATGGAAAGCAGTGATGCAATCGTTGATCGTAAAGCGCACTAATTTATTATGAGCCTATTCACTCTAGCCTTGAAGACACTTAAATTATAATTGGACGGAAAAACCGCTGCAGGCAAATTGTTCCAGTCCTTCGATGATCGCGGTATAAACGACGAGGCGAAACGCTTCGTCCGGATCGTAGCAGTTTCAACAACGTAAGGGTGGAAACTCGCCGTGCGACGGGTTGTCCGATGATGAAACGGTGATGGCGAAATTAAGTCATGTAATTCCCGCGCACACTCTCCAGAATGCATCCTATAGAATACCGAAAGGCTGGCTACCCTACGCCTGTGTTCCAGGCTTTGTAGATTGGTCTTAACCAAATCTGGATCACCAATTAGCCTCTTCGCACGCCTCTCCACCGAGTCCAAAGCTGCTAGATGGCATTTTGCAGCACCAGCCCATATGTCGCTGCAGTACTCCACACACGATCGGACCTGCGCTTTGTATAACATTAGAAGCTGTCCCGGTGTGAAGTACCGCCGGAACTTTGCAAGAACGGCAAGTTTCCTAACAGCCATCTTAGCTTTGGACTCAATGAACCGCCCAAAGTTTAGGTTTGAGGAAATTTTAACTCCCAATAGCTGAAGGCGGTCGGTGCACTACAAGGATACATTCTGAAAAGCAGGAGCCAGGGTGAATGGGCTCCTTTTGGCCGTGAACAGACACGCTTGTGTTTTGGCGGCGTTGAATCCCAAAATGTTGGCTTCGCCCCACTTGGAGACTGCCTGAAGTGCGACATTCATACGCTCTACCATAGCTTCTATTTCGGACCGGATTACTTCCTTACAAGCCCAAGCACTCGGCAGGTATCTCTCTACAACTGTGCTGTCATCTGCATACCCATAGATTCCGGGCATCAGCAGATCTTTGATATGCAGCAGGAAGAGAGTCGCAGAGAGAACATACCCCTGAGGAACACCGGCATTAGTCGTCATGGGCTTCGATGAGCACCCGTCGACAATAACTCGGAGAGACCGTTCACCCGGGAAGTCTTTTACCCAGTCAGTCAGACCAGGGGAAATTCCGTACACTGGAAGCTTAAACAAAAGGCTAGCGTGCCATACCCTGTCGAAGGCCTTCGAGACGTTTAAGGAGACGGCAATCGCTTCACCATTCCTCTCGAGGGCCTCACCCCACAAGTGAGTGGCATACACTAGTAGGTCCCCAGTAGACCGATTGCGGCGAAACCCGTACTGTCGGTCACTGAGGAGATTTACGTTACCTTCCAGGTATGCCATGAGACGCGAGTTCAACACGCGCTCCATAATCTTGCAGAGTATGGAGGTTATTGAAATCGGCCGATAGTTGCTAGGGTCGGCACAACTACCTTTTTTCGGCACAGGCTGCACGTTGGTAAACTTCCAGGACTTGGGCACTATACCAGTCCCAAATGACAGGCGATACAAACGTGTCAATACAGGAGACAACTCTGGCGCACAAGCCTAATATTAAAAATATCATAATGACGGGGTACAAGTCACTCTCGGCTTCGTAAAGTGTCTTTTTACACAACAAGGAAGGATCTACTTTGAAAGGGTAATTACATGCCGAAGATCCTCGCGACCACGGTCGCTATCTCAATACCTTGATATTGATACTCACTATTTCTACATGAATAGCGGTGTGAACACGTCGGTTCAGTCGTTCCTGTTAGTCGTACAGTTCAGTTACCCAGTCCTGTGTTTATGCTGTACTCTACCTACTCCAGTAGAAGAAGTTGAACCCATTTGACCAATCACGAGCCAGATCACATCGGTGCATGCCGTCGACCGCGATGTAAAAACAAAATTCTTTATTTTCATGTACAGGCATTGAGGTAAACCCCCAAGCAGACAGCGATGGACTCTTTGGCATGTACGTACCTATATATTAGCACGTATTTGTTTTACATGGAGTTGACATCGAGGTAGTGAGCTAAACTACGATCGCTAGATATCTTTGGTATGTAATTACCCTAATATTGTTAAATTAATTCGCTAACTGACAGACAATGCAGTCTAAATAGCAGGATTTTGATAAAATTTTATTTTCATTAAATTTTACGCAAATATATAACGAAGGTGAGCTAAGAAAGACGTATTTTTGAAAATTCTTCCCCAAAAGGGGTTTAATTGGGGATGAAAGTTTGTATGGAAGTTCGTCATTTTTCAATGAGAAATCCCATCGGGCACACAGCTTGTCTTTAAATAAAACAATAACATGATACAGAGGTGTATGTTTATTTTTTCTTCACTTTCACTAATAAAGGATGTCAATAATCGAATTAGTTATTCTTAACCGCGTAACGCGACTTAAAACAGAAACTAGTCCCTTTATTATTGTACATACTGAAAAACACGAGCGTTTCACCAATCTCTTTAATAGGAAAATAATAAGCTCCTGAATCCAACTTGTTTAAATCCATTTTTTCAAAAGAATAACTCCCTTTGTATAACTCACAAGTTTTGACATTATATCTGACGTTGGATGACATTAGAATGATCCTGGGTATCACACTTTTACAGGTTAACTTTTTAAAAGTATTCATATGCTTTATCACGTTGCCAGGTCTCTCGATGGCAGTTTTTATTTTCCAAAAATATCCTTTCAGGTTTTCTTTTATTGTCAAATTTCCTCTGAAATAGACTTCACCACTTTTATTGTAGGGCTGGACGCGGAGCTCCACCATTGGATTCTTTTCATATGGTGGTTCAGGATTGCTACACCTTTCAGTACCACGTAGTGTTATTTTTAACATCATTGGTGACACTGACATTACGAATTGAATTAAAACCATTTTTAGAATAAATTTCCATGACGGCTTCATAATAATTTTGGTTAACCATGTATAAAACGTAATGGTTGTACTAAAAACAAGATTCAAATAGCCATACCAATTGGGTACAGCAGTGACCAATTAAAATTCATTCTAAATCTCGTTATGTGCGTTTTTCAAAACATCACGCTGTGTTTAGAAGACTTTATTGCTACTAATTTCTTTAAAATAAGGTTGAAATATAACAAGCTCTAAATGTTTATTATGTTCGCATCAAAACACAGTGATCGATTCTAAACTTTTCTCATTATGGTTCAGTTTATGATGAATAACTTTTCTGGCTCTGAAAATATTTTTAAGAGTAAATTGTGATATTCATATTGGTATATTATGACTGAACACTTTCTTTAAAACAATAATTATGTATCATTTAGTTTTTCAGGGCACTGATTCAGAAGGTGCTGATACATCTCTCTACAAGTCATTTCCTGAAACTAATTACGAACCTGTTGCAGAGCTTAATTTTCAAACCAAATCCCTGTTGCCGAGTCTCACCGTTAAGCTGGAATGCGAAATCCGGATGCAGGCTTATGGGAAAACAACAAGTACCTATCTAGGGACCAGAAACTATTTAGCATACGCGCAAAGTCAGCCTTTTCTGTTCCCACTGTTGGACACAAGCCTCCTAGGGTCTAGCACTAGTGTGTTTCTAGTACATGCTGGTTTACTCACGATGTTTTCTTTCTCCGTTTTGTGAGCAGTGGTGATGAAATAATTTACAGAAAATAAAGCTCCTGTCTGGTTTAAAATCTACGATCTACAACTCTTAAGTCACGGCTGTTACCGCTGGGCTACCACTGCTTTATAGGATACGTATTACGTACGTCCTAAGTATAAAATAATATAACGTAGTGTAGGTTGGGCATCTTCTAAGAGTCTTAAAGGTTATGTCGTAAATCAGATCCGTATTCCATTTGCGTTTAACATAAGTGGAATGGAAGTAACCGAGAATTCACTTAGTACATTTTGCTCCTGTATACTTACTTATTACTTTATAAAATATAAGAAAGACCCACAAAATAATTATTTCTTTCTAATATAAAATATTACTGTTCTTATTTATAAGGCCTTGCGAAGCTTCTGGTATGTCTAATGGAAAATTGATGTTAAAATAGGTTGGAAAATATAGTTGCGTAAATAAAATGCATGTTTTTCTAATTGAAGCTTTATTCTTGCAAAAAAAAATGCACACTTTTAAATTATAATTTAATTAATTTAAATGATTTATCTTTATTTGTGATCTATCTAACAAAGATAGCTGACGTGGCTCAAATGTCTGCTCAATTTAAATGAGACTCGGACAGGACATGTTTGCCGCATACCGGACAAACTGGTGGACCCAAATTATACAAAATTGGTACCCTGAGACAGTGAGACGGAGCTACGGCAGACAACGTAGGAGATTACGGGACGAGTTGGATAGGTTCCGTCAAAACTTGAAGGAGGACGCGCGGGCTCGCAAAAGATGAAAGGAGTGCAGGCAAGCCTGTGCCCAGGAGTGGGAAAGCGAAGGATAGTAAAAAAAAAATCATTAAACACTATTCATCTACGTTTTTATGAATAAGACCCGGTATTTTAAACAGAAGCAGGTTCCTTTAGGTTTGTAGTAACTTAAGAAGTAAACGTTTGTCCCAAGTTGCCTCGTTGGTAAGAAAATTGCGGCGCGATCGATTTTAGTTACTTCCAATTTATGAAAAGAATAATTTCCTTTGAATATGTCGCAAGTCTTAGGGTCTTTAATGATAATAATAATAATCAAAAATATTTAAAAATATCATTTGTAAGTATGTAAATGAAATAAAGGAAATAATAATCACTTTATTTCAGACAACTAAGGTCCATAGATAAAATACACAAAATAATCTTATACGATAATAAACTAATCAAAAAATAAACCTTTCTACAAATTTATTAACTACGTTGGGTCGGCGACGTATTGCGCTGTTTAAAGTCGACATTTCATAGATAAGTTTAAAAATAAAACTTTTGCAGGACAATGCTTTTTTTTTTTTCTGGTGGGAAATCATCAGATGACCTCTCCCGCTCTGGGTGGAGCGGAAGGGAGTGTCAGACTCTTACTGACTAAAACCCACCCATGTTCCTTCCTTCGCCCTTTATGTTCCGGGGCAGCGGTAACCCTTTCGGACAATCCCGCTGACCCGGCAGGCTTCGGCCCTAAGGGGCCCCTCTGATTATGCTGACATCTCTTTGAGGCGCGCGTGGAACACTTACGCGCCGTCCGGCACGGGCCTGGTCCTGATCGGGCGGTGAGCTACCCATTGCTCTCCGCCCGCAGGCCCGCGCCTACGGTGGCCGGTAGTCTTCACTCGACTCCCGACGCCCGGGGCGTCTCCCGCGGCGGCTGGGACGGGAGGCTCTCTCCCTCATCCGTCCCGCCACCTCCTTCGCTAGCATGGTTGCTTCGCAGAAGGAGGCGACTGCCTCCCACTCCCTCTCGCTCCGGACCATGGCTTGCACCAGGGCCGGGCGCGACAGGCCGCCGCCGCTGCCGATCGCCTCTACGAGGACACGGCGGTGCTCCGCCCAAGCGGGGCAGACCTCCACCGTGTGCTCCACCGTTTCCTCTGGGCGATCCTGGCAATGGTGACACCCGGGCGTTTCCTCCCGCCTGATGATGTGCAGGAACCTCCCGAAACTTCCATGTCCGGTGAGGACCTGCGTCAGGCGGTAGGTGAGGGCGCCGTGGCGCCTCTCTAGCCACTCCTCAAAGAGGGGTCTTATCGCCGCTATCGCGGCGTGCCCTGCAGGACAATGCTTTAAAATCGTTTCCGTAAATAATTGTACCATCTTTTTCGAATCCTTTTTTGTATCTCCATACTTATCCGCACAAGTTTTCCAGGACACTGAAGTTACCATTGTAGTAGAAGTCATCACTATTGTTGAATACAGCAATGTTGACTTCAACCTTTTTATGTTCTTCGTATCCGGTCCGGATCCGGGCAAATTTCGGCACCTTTGGAAATCATTTTGTACTTCACGCTTACCACAATCGAAGACAGAAGATGCAAGAAAATAATTGCACCAAAAATAGATTTCATATTTACAAAGTATGAGTATATTTTTAGACTAAGTACTTATGTACCTACTACTGATGTACTGAGTTCTGATTGACAGGCTCATTAGAATGTAATTTGTGTTGTAGCTGTTCCTAATTACTTTATCTATAAAACAATTTTACAGACATTGAGCACATTATACACGCTAATGCCCTAGATTGCCTTCCCGTCTTCGCTGATGCGCTAGTTTACCCTTTAGGGACAATTCTTCTCTGATCATCAAAAAACTTTTTTAGTTAAATATTAAATATTGATATATTAATATTGACCATTTTATTTCAATGAATTTAAGTGAGGAGGTCAACCAATTGGCTCTCAATAGAGCAAACTGGAAGGGCACCAAAAAGAAGTTGTCAAAGAAGAACGTCAAAGGATTTGTGGAAAAAGGAAAACAATATATCAGCTGGATCCAGGATCACAGGAACACCAGTTCATTAATTTTTTATTAGACTTTAGTAAACTGAACGCGGGCTTGTATACACAAACAGGTTTCCTTAGGCTTATAGAAACTTAAGTAGTAGACGTTTATACCAATTCGCCTCGTTGGTAAGAAATTTATAGCACGATCTAATGTAGCTATTTCCAGTTTGTTTACAGAATAATTCCCTTTGAATATTGCGCACGTGTTACGGTTATACCTGATTGTAGAGAGTTCAGAAATAATTTTAAAAATAAAACTTTTGCACGTGAATCCTTTATAGTCGTTTTCGTAATATACTTTTCCATATCTTTCAAATCCATTTTTTATTCTCATTTTATACCCATACAAATTTTCTCTGATAGTGAAGTTGGCATTGTAGTATGCTCTCTCAGTATCATTTACCATAACAATGGTCATATCAACATTGTTATTTTTGTCGTATGGTGGATCCGGATCCACGCAACGTTCATCACCTTTGTAAACCATGTTATACTTCACGCAAAACGCAATCGATATAAGTTGCAAGACCAATATTGCACAACATTTATATTTCATATTTGATCACAATATGTACGTTACTATTAATGTCACAGTTGTAATAGACGAATTAATTGCTGTTTCGTTTAAATCATAGTAGTTTCCCATTAAAATCAAGTCAATAGATACGCAACAATTTCACAGCCAATGAGCACATAAATATAACTAAATGTTGCATTACCAGTAGGTAAATAAATTGCTAGTTAACTAGTTCCTTCCTGTTTACAAAATACCTGTACAAGTAGGTAAAATATTTTAAGCCATTTTGTTCCAGTGACAATAGCAATTCTTTGCCGCACGTGCAGTAGACGCAGAAATACAAGTTGATACAAACATTGAGTAATAACATGTGTCAAGTTCTCCACTATCGCATAAATTAAAGCACACACATGCACATAATATATGACACACAGTGTATGAACTTTTTAAAAAGGCTGAATCTAGATTAACATCTTTGAGATAACGTAGGAACTGAAAATTTCACCTACACATACTCACAACGACACCACAAGCACACCACACACACACACACACATTCCTACACTGTCAATATCCTACTCTCTATCTCTATACTTTTTGAACAATTAGGTACTAATTAAAAGTGTAGGAATGTCTGTTTAAAGCGCATTGTCAAACTGAGTCTCATCAAATAGTCAGTTCTAGCAAGACAAGGGTTCCCATACTCAAATTTAGCAAGCCTCAGTTGGTTTTAATAGCTTTTCTCCGCTGCAACATGCGACATTCGGAAAGAAGTAGTAAATATATTTTATTAGAATGAATTGTTCCGTCCAAAAGAACTTTTGAACAAACTAGGAAAAATTTTGTACATTCTAGGAAAAATAATTTGACCTAGAAGACGCAGTGGTTCTTCCTTAAAATCAATATTTGGACCAATTTCTAATTTAATTTAGAATGACAAAATAATTGTATGAAGATTCCTTTTTAAACTTTTACGATTACGAGGTACGAGTTTGGATACAAAATACTTTTCCTTCGGTTGATAGTAACTTAAATAAAAAACATTGACCCCAAACCGTTTTCTCGGATTCGTGGCCCAATCTAATTTTGTTATTTCCAATTTGTTAAAAGAATAATTCCCTATAAGGATGTCTCAGGGTCGAAATTTATTTTAGCCATTCCATATATTAGTCTAGGGACGAAGGTTTTGAAGGATGATCCTTTAAAGTCCTTTTCGTAAATTACCTTGCCTGATTCCGACAGAGAACCAAAGTTACAAAGCTCACATAATAAGCAGGCTGAAGTGGCAATAGGCTAGCGATATTAGCCGTAGAATGGATGACCGTTGGGGTGCAGGTGTTATTGAGTGGAAACCGCGAGTCAGCAAATTTAAGATAGGACGCCCTCAGGCTAGGTGGAGCGACGATCTTCGCAGGCTGGCTGGTGGCAGCTGGATGAGAGTTGCAGAAAATTGAGTTGAATGGTGTGCAATAGAAAAGGTCTTTGTCCAGCAAAGGACAGATGTAGGCTAATCATGTTCCCCGATTTCTCAAATCCATTTTTGAATCTCCAAGAATATCCGGATAGGTTTTCCTTAACGATGAAGTTTCCGTAACAGTTATATTTATTGTTAGCCACTAGCCCAAGCTTTTTTTCTTTTTCCTAGGGTGGATCCGGGTTCAAGCAATAATTATAACTTTTGTATATTAATTTGTATATGTCGGAGTCAGGATCCGACATTATTTTTAAAAGAAACACAAAAGTCTTCACACAATCACTTAGTTTATTTTGATTAAATAAATCGTAATTAATGTCACATTCATTTTAATTAGAACCACTAAATTAATCTACACTGATTATAAAAACTACCCAACACTAAGATTACTCAGCAATTATGTAACGTGTGCACTGGGCAACGGTCGACAAACCAATGACTCGAGTCGTGCGCGCGCGGCCTTATATATCGCTCGGCGTGGGGGTTGAAATGACGTCGGTCAGTTGTTTGTTCACTGCTTGCCCGTTGCACTCGCAATTTACAAAATAATGACAATGGCGCCGTCACGGCCATACTGACGTACGCTCGTCCTCGAGCGTCTTCTGAGCATCATGACAACAACCTGTTCGTTCATCCTGGCATTTTTTTTATTATTTTTTTTTATTATTATTATTTTTTTTTTTTTTTTAGCGAATGCTAGACCGGACATCAGTCCCTATAGCCAAACATGCTAGACCGGATTGCAATCCCTTTAGCGGGGTCATTGGACCGGATTTTCCCTTCAATGACTCTTTCCTACATTTTTTTTTTCTTCCTACATTTTTTGCTTCCTACATTTTTTACTTCCTACATTTTTTGCTTCCTACATTTTTTACTTCCTACATTTTTTACTTCCTACATTTTTTACTTCCTACATTTTTTTTTAATAATTTTATATCACATTCTCTCCCTTTTTTTTCTCTTTTTTTTAATTAATTACGATCGTCGTGGTGTACAATGGCATCAGGTACAACAGTTATTGACTCTGATGATGGACTTTAAATCACTTAAATTTATAATAAACACGAATCATACCAAATTTTGTTAACTACCCACAATTGTAATCAACAACCAACGCCGACACGGCCAGAACTGACGTTCTACACGGCCTCGTGTGATCCAAAAAAAAAATAAAATCACTTAGCGAATATCGATCGGCCTTTCTGACAAACAAAAGCCTTAACAAAAGGTATATTGAAAAGAAAAAATCCTGAATTAGTTAAGTAAAATCAATCAATAGCAGTTGCATTGCAATCATTCAAAATGATCATACTGCTACAGACAATACACAGCTCAATCAAAGTAGAGACATAGTCTCCCAGCCAAAATCACACCATGGGATTTGACAAGTAATTTGAAATCGAATAGACAACTCGCATAGGCGTCAACATAGACAACCCGCATAAGCGTCAAGTTCAACGTCCAAATCTAGGAGTCAACATAGACATCCGATTAAGCGTCAAAATAGACATTCAAAACAAGAATCAACATAGATATCTTGTCAATTCAGCTATAGTATGTCAGTAGCAGATGAATTATCATTATCAGTGTCAACATTGACATCATTAACAGTGACTGGACATTCAGGCATTTTTCGTACACGATCATGGGCATATTTGAAAATTCTATTGCTACTCAAAGATTTTAACAAATATCTATCACCATCATTTCTAAAAAAAAAAACTGTCAAAACAAAATGAAAACGACTCACCAGATTGTACAGACATCCACTCGCTTCTCAACTCGGCCGTTACCGCCGTCAGTTTCTTTGGACACCTTGTGGTGATGTGAGGGGCTCGCCACCGAAAAAGGAAACAAGTCACCGGAGTCGATATTTTCTCTGTGACCACGTCTTTGGCCGGTTGCAATCCACTATTTCCTTGGCAGAAGTCGCGAAACTCCTTGCTCGAAAAGCACCGTCCTTGATCAGGGATTATTCGTGCAGGAGATCCAAAGACTGCAGCGCTGTTTGACACTGCCATTCTGTTTGCACACGTCGTGTGTTAATCTGTAAAGAAACATACCCGCAAAGTATCACATAGCTCGGTCACTTTTGACCACATTTGGTTCAGGCAAAAACACAATGAAAATTCGAACAAACTAAAAATAGCAGAGTTCAGAGCATTACCCACTATTTCATTTCCATATTTCAAGGTTACAATAAAAATAATTAAATAAGATGAATGTGTCTCATACTATCTAGTAACCTCCAGTTACTTAACTCGTCAAATTAATTTGCGCATGGGCCCCCTCGGATCGCCAAGTCACTCTTGGACTTTATGGTTTCTCACGAAACCCCACACAACACACACAACATAATCTCTACTCTGTTTCAGCAACAAAACTATTACTTGACTTTCCGCAAATTCGTTAGTAATACTCTGATCAAAACTATCATCGATAACAAAAGGTTCCTCTAAGCCTCAGTAAGAATTGGTCAGGAACTGTATCCATTTACTCGTAGATTACATACAACGCTCATGGCCCGGCTGCCGCAGCAGCTAGTGACACTCATGCCACCCATATCGTCATCACCTCAAGTGATACGATCTACACCCATCACTTCACATAGGGTGTACGACTCCGAGGTCATTACAAGACCAACAGAAGAATCGTCTCCTTTGAGACCCGGGTCCCCGCTGTACCACCAGCTGCCCATCGCCCCCTGAACTACTCACAAGTGAGTTGCAGTTACGACTACAGACAAGTAGTCGTTGCGTACAGTGCGACCTAATAGTCATGGTACTCGTATGTGCTCTACTACTCGGTGGAGGAACTCTCCTCACCGTCTTCTACGTTTAACTCGTTAGGAACTCTACTTTAGAGCCATCTTTTGTATGTGATCGTGAGCGTACTTACACGTACGCCTGGAGTTGAAGGCTTTTAGAGTATTGATTCAACCACAGTAAAACAAACTTTGTTTATTTAATCATAGCGTAAATCATCAACCAGAGCCATGTACCATTGTTATCCACATTAACAATCATTTTTATCACTAAGAGCCTTAGACACCTGGAAACCCACACACGAGTAAACCACTCTAAGGCCACGGCTCTCCAGCCAACCAGCAATCGCATTGCTGTCACACATCCAACGCATGGATCCGTGTGCATCACCCTGTGACACCACACAACTTTACTACGGCCGATAGAGAACCCCTACTCGCGTGCTTCCCATAATGTAGGCTTGCTCATCACCACTGTGATTACTATCTACTTCGACTGGTACATGACCTACTGGTATCTTTCTTTACCTATGCTACCTTAAACGGACCTCTGAACTTCAGATCTAATTTAATCGTATAATCTGATTTCACTCTTCGTTTTCTAATAACACGAAATCATCAACCGATCATTTTATTACAGCTGCCTTTGTTCTATCAAATCTAGCTTTCTGTTGTTGACCGTTTAAAACTGTTTTTTTTTTTTTTACAAGACACAACAAAAACTCTGTGTGTGACATGTTAATCGAAGACAAAGCCTAGGTGTCATTATTTATTATTTATAATATTACTTTGCAAGTAAATGTCGGGTAGAAAATAGTAATAAAATCTCAAGCTGTTGCTCGCTAATCGCAACACTACATATGATTTGTTATGTGCCGACTAAACATGTTTGACCAATACCAGTCAATGCAACAACGTTATTATCTCGTTTGTCACTTAATTTGGCTGCACAACTCGCTTTTAATAAACGAGCATTCAGCACCAGAATCGTAAACAAAACAATACAGCTCACCTTTATTTTCCAACGTGTCTGAGGGTAGTTGTACAACGTCCACTCGCCGTTCACGACTTCCAGCACGTTGTCCACCATCTGCTTAGCTGCTACTACTCGTGCACTGGACTGCGATATGTCCTGGTTTCCCTTACTTGCAGCACACGAAAGGCTTCGCTGACAGCTGCGGGGCTGCTGTTCTATTAGACGCATCCATTGTCGACACTAGCATCTTCATTTTGAACACGTGGGTCGTTGTGGTCCAATCCCGCTTCTGATGTCGGAGTCAGGATCCGACATTATTTTTAAAAGAAACACAAAAGTCTTCACACAATCACTTAGTTTATTTTGATTAAATAAATCGTAATTAATGTCACATTCATTTTAATTAGAACCACTAAATTAATCTACACTGATTATAAAAACTACCCAACACTAAGATTACTCAGCAATTATGTAACGTGTGCACTGGGCAACGGTCGACAAACCAATGACTCGAGTCGTGCGCGCGCGGCCTTATATATCGCTCGGCGTGGGGGTTGAAATGACGTCGGTCAGTTGTTTGTTCACTGCTTGCCCGTTGCACTCGCAATTTACAAAATAATGACAATGGCGCCGTCATATATATGAAGTTATATCTGTTATATATGTAAGAGCGGGTGGACTCGGGGATCTCGAATGATAACGATCAGACATCTTGTAAACACTTTTAATTATTCACAACCAACAATGAATCACACAAATTAATTTTACCAAGAGATGTACACCGTTCAAAATATAATTTAATACTGTGCGCTCAGCGACTAGAGCGAGCCTATTTATACATTGAAACAACTGTCAACGTCAGACAGCAACGACTTCCGTTGACACTTGTTTTACAACAAAATTTAAATTGTATTTAGTAAAAATAATCTAATTGTGTACAAAACTTGATTTGTAATCAATAACACTTATTAAATTGTAAATTTAGTTAGGTAACAATAATTTTAATCAAAAGAACTGACAGTTACAATGTTTCATTTTTAGACTTTTAGATTAATAAAAACAAACCTTAAAATTAACAATACTTAATTTAATACGATTTTATAATGTAATGCAAAATCACTTATTTATTTATTGTACTGATTCGGGTTTCCGTTACGTAATCAACTGTTAAGACGTTTGTTTTTCTCTGTTTTATTTGCCAGCGCTATCACGGCCATACTGACGAGCGGGCCTTGCTAGGGCCAGCGAATCTTTCTGAAAAACACACAAAACTTTTAAAAAAATGCAAACATTTTTAGACCAGACTCAGAGGCAACAACATTGCTTAGTCTGGTGAAACTGTCAAACTCAGAGGTCGCAGATCGTGGCTTGATCATAAAGATTCAGAGGCCTGTCTTTGACTTGGCTCGACTGAAATGTTTTTTTTTTTTTTTTTTTTTAACCAACCATCCGAAACCATGGCCATGACCAAGGCCTTTGAATACAACAATTTTGTCAACTCGAAATAAAACGTTTCACATAATTTTATCCATAAACTTAACTTTTCAATCATAAACTGTTTCTCACCTTATTCTCGCTATCACGGTCTATTCATTCAGTTAAATTAGGATTAGGTACCAATCTCATGTGTTCATGTGTGATTACAGTATTTTTATTTCGCTGAGACCGAATGTCTTTTACTTCGTATCTGTGATTGTCTAAGACTTTTATTATTTGATAGGGTCCCAGATATTTTGGTCCTAGTTTGTTACCCGACCACTGAGTGTCTTTACAAAGAACAAAGTCTCCTTCTAGAAAGGGTTTAATTTTAGCACACTTAGAATCGAAACGCATTTTGTTTTTTTCTGCTGTTTCGGCCATTCTGTGCTCAGCGTCTAAACGGATTTCATCTTTGTTTATATCTTCGTTAGATAGGGATATCTGTTCGATTGCAGGGGGAGAGCATCTTTTACCTAGCAGAAGTTCTAAAGGGGAATACCCTGTAGCTTTAGATTTCGTACAATTTAATGCTAATTGCAATTCACCTATTTTATTAACCCAAACTCTCGATTGCGTTAGAGATATGGCTGTAAGGTGATCCTTAAGAGTGCGCATTTGTCTTTCAGCTTGACCGTTAGCTCTAGGTGTACCGCGGGCAATAGCATGATGTTCGATACCGAAAGATTTAAAAAAATCTTGAATTTCTGTGCCCATAATAGCCGATTCCCTGTCAGAAATAATTCTACATGGGGTGCCAAAAATATTAATCATTTCGCGGAAGCTTTTTAATATTATATTAGTACTTTTATCTTTCAGTGGATACAGAAGTATAAATTTGGTAAATGCGTCAATAGCTACCAGAACATATGCTTTTTTGTTTGTGCCGGTAAGATTACCCATAAGGTCTACATGTATCGTATGGAAAGGTATGCTTATTTTATCAATGGGGTGTAGTTCCATTTGCTTTTTACCGGAAGGCTCTTTGCCAATTTTGCATTGTAAACAGTTATCGCAAAATTGGCGTACTCGTTTTGTCATGTGTTTAAACCAAAACTGTTCCCGAATTTTATCCAGAGTACGTTCCCATCCCGTATGCGAAAGATGTTCGTGGTATCTATTTATCAATGAACAAACAAGTGATTCGGGGACTACTGTACGAGTTAGTGATTCTTTTTTTTGGTTTTGTATGGTTATCATCAAGAGATTCGATCGAATACAAAATTTTCTGTCATAGTCATCTTTATTCTTTATAGCATCGCGAAGACTTTTGAGTTCTTTGTCCCTTTCTTGCTCAACTACAATCCACGCTGGATCTTTCGTTAAAATATTAATTTGTGGATTTCTACTCAAAAAATCTACGTGGGCCATTTGTTCCCCCTTACGGTAAATAACATCAAAGTCAAAATTTTGTAAGTATGCCCATAGCCTATGAACCCGAGGTGTAAGTTCCTTTTTATGTTTTGAAGCCTTAAGGGCATTGCAGTCAGTTACAACTGTAAATTTGCGGCCATATAGAAAATGGCGAAAATGTTTTATTGCTCTGACAACAGCTAAAGTCTCCAATTCGTATGAATGGTATCTTGTTTCAGCATCACTAGTGCGCGTACTAAAGTATTCAACGACTTTGCGACGATTATTGTCGTTCTGAATGAGAATAGCCCCGAGACCTTTCGCGCTAGCATCTGTATGGACTTCTATTGGAAGAGTTGGATCAAAAATGCAAAGTATAGGTTCAGAGATCAAAAGTGTGATGACATGTTGCCTTCTTGATTCGTGTTCGGGAGACCATACAAATGGTACGTCTTTTTTTGTAAGTCCATATAGTGGAGTCATTAGTTGGGAAAATTGAGGGATAAAACGTCGAAAATAGCTTGCCAGACCATTGAATTGCCTAAGTTGCTTAAGTGTTTTGGGTGGTTCTGAAAATTTAAGTGCTGTCAATTTAGTAGGATTTGGCTTCACTTCACCATTCTTAATAATATTACCGAGATATTCTATGGACGTCTTGAGGAATTTACATTTTGAGTGATTTATCGTAAATCCTGCTTCTGATAGTCTTTTTAATACAAGTGCCAGCCTTTCCAAGCCTTCTTGCTCACTAGATGAGGGTATTAAAACATCATCAATATATACTAGTGCAATGTCGTCGCGATAATCGCCTAAAGCTGCATTAATGGCGCGCTGGTATACTGAAGGTGCATTACTTAGACCAAATGGCATTGATAAGTACTCATACTGGCCATCGGGCGTAACGAAGGCCGTTTTTTCGATTGATTCCTCTGAAATTCTAATTTGGTGGAACCCTGATTCCATATCAAGGCTTGAAAAGAATCGAGCTTTACCAAGTTTATCAATATGATCTTGTATCAGTGGCAGAGGATAGTGGTCACGAACCGTATTTGAATTTAGTTCGCGGAAATCGACACAAAGCCGGTCATCACCATTTTTCTTTTTTACTAGCAAAATAGGACTTGCAAAAGGTGAGCAACTATCTCTAATAATCCCCTTAGTTTTAAGATCTTCAATAATTGTCTTAACCTTTTCTCTCTCTACCGGTGCTAGTCGATAGGGCCTTCTTTGCACTATACGATTAGGATCTTTTAATCTGATAGTTAATTTTCCCGTGGTGACTTTTTTCATTTTATTGAAAGTAAATAAATCTGTGTGTTTTTCTAGGATACTTATTAACTGAGAAGTATCTTTCAAATCAGTATCAATATTAGCCAAAGATGATATTTCGTAATTAAAAATGTAACTTACTCTTTCTATTGAAGTTCCTTCGTTTGTAATTGAAATTTTAATCCCCGGTATTTTGATAGAATCTAGTCCTAAAATTACATCATAATTTAAATCATCAACGACATGAAGTTTTACTTCGAATGTCACACCATTTAATGTGGCTACAGTGTTTATCGATTCACTTGAAGGTATGCTACTGCCCCCAAACCCTCGTAATTGCAAAAGTTCTATTCGGCGTTTACCCTTAATTGACCCAGAAACTTTTTTCTTAATAAGCGAACATTCGGCACCACTATCAATTAAACAAGAAAGAAAGATATCACCTATTTGTAGTTGAACTTCGTTGGGCAGCTTTTCCTTCTGTATCGTATTGACTTCCCGGCGTGAAGGTGGTGGTGCAGATGTTGAAGCAGTAACAGGAACAGAAGTCTTCTCAGATTGTGACTCGTTTTTCTTTTTATGCCAGCAGCGGTCAGATGTGTGGCCTGGTTTCTTGCAGATTTCACAAAGTCTGTTTTTGCAATCACGAGAAATATGCCCTGGTTTGTGGCAATTGTGACACGTCGCAGTTGTTGGAAGGTCAAGCCTTGGTTGCTTAGCACGGGGTTCATCTGACATTGCATCGGCGGGTCGTTTACGATAGTTCGCCAATGTGGCTATCAGTTCTGCTTGTGATCTAGGTGCTGACCTGAGGAGTTCAGCTTGGTAAAACTTTGGTCTTATGCCAGATATTACAGCCTCCACCATGAGCTCAGTTGGAGCATTCGGAGAAATTCTTGAAAACAAACGCCATGATTCGGCAACATATTCAGAAAAAGATTTAGCCTGATTTGAAGTATATTCCCGAAATGCATTGACGTACACAATGTACCTTGTTTCGCCACTAAATTGTGCTATGAGTTCTCTTTGGAGTGAATCCCAATTAGCAAGAGAATGAGCATTAGTGTCTGCCCATTGCTTCGCGCGTCCTTGCAAGCATGCTAATCCCTTCATCATAGCAACAAATTGTGAACAACCTCGCATGGTGATTAAAGAGGTGACTTGTTTACACCATTCCTCAACTGTTATTTTATGCTCGTCGGGATCATAATTTGGTAAATAAATTTCACTTAGCTTGTGGGTACTCGTGGTTTGGTTCCGTAAAACCATCCTTTCCAGCAACTTCACCTGGCAGCGAAGTAAAGTCAGCTCCTCCGAAATTCCTGGTCGAGAGGTCGGCAGGGTAGGCGAGTACGTTGATTGGTTCAGTTCAGGAGCGGGCTCATCCCTTTCTTCTGATGTAAGAGCGGGTGGACTCGGGGATCTCGAATGATAACGATCAGACATCTTGTAAACACTTTTAATTATTCACAACCAACAATGAATCACACAAATTAATTTTACCAAGAGATGTACACCGTTCAAAATATAATTTAATACTGTGCGCTCAGCGACTAGAGCGAGCCTATTTATACATTGAAACAACTGTCAACGTCAGACAGCAACGACTTCCGTTGACACTTGTTTTACAACAAAATTTAAATTGTATTTAGTAAAAATAATCTAATTGTGTACAAAACTTGATTTGTAATCAATAACACTTATTAAATTGTAAATTTAGTTAGGTAACAATAATTTTAATCAAAAGAACTGACAGTTACAATGTTTCATTTTTAGACTTTTAGATTAATAAAAACAAACCTTAAAATTAACAATACTTAATTTAATACGATTTTATAATGTAATGCAAAATCACTTATTTATTTATTGTACTGATTCGGGTTTCCGTTACGTAATCAACTGTTAAGACGTTTGTTTTTCTCTGTTTTATTTGCCAGCGCTATCATATATATTGATATACATAAGTCCTCATGCAACTTCACAGTTTCTCACACTAAATATTTATCTCGTGTTTTTTTTTTAACATTTACTTTGTTAGAATTACGAATGAATCGGTAGATACTATTAAATTGAGGAAATAATAGTTATCTGATAATGTTACAGTCACTGAACACACTCTAATGTTGCATTATATTTTTAAATATGGAATCAAATTACTATTACAGTGGGTATCTTTTTAAACACAGAGTGGCCAATTCTGTATACAACTTTAAATTATGATTATTTTGATTACAAACCAAAATTACCAAATATTTTCCCATAATTATAGAGTAAGAACTTGGAAGTTTTTTATAAAAAATAATATTCACATGATGTCCAACTTTTTGCTGGTTTAAACTACGATCACTTTTCATCGTGTCCCGGTCCGTGCTTGGACATTTTTGCATACTTTATTAGGTATTTGAATTTCACAGTCACACATATTCGGCTTTTAGTGTTCAAGATTAACCACGACGTCTCTTTACCCCACAGAAAAAAGGTAGAACTTGTGTCATCTGGTGAATTTAGAGGTCAGTTAATGTCAACATTTCTTGAAATTTTATTGTTTCGAAAACATTCCTCTCAAAGTATCGTTTATGTTTAGTTTAGTAGTAGCTGCTGCGGTTTCTGGCTCCGTCTCATTGCAACCACGTCCTTTCTGGGTCTAACTGATTGATTTGATGAAAATTAATAAATTAAAAAATCTTAACATTGTTGCGATTGCCAGTCGCAGTAACAGCAGCACCTGTTCTGTAGCCTCTTCATGGAAAAATTATGTAATTACTCCACCTAACCAGTCAGGCAACAAGAATTTCGAGATCCACTTGGTAAAAAAAAAATGCTCTTTTTCACAATACTGAACATTTTGTTTATATACTTACCCAACCTCTATAATAAATTAAAATGAGGTTGGTGCTTGGTTACTTATAGGTACCGATTTGTTGAATTTGGTCGTTTTTCAATGCGCTTTGGCCCCGTAGGACAACATTGCTGAAGTTAATACGGTAGTCATCGTATCGTTGGTCTAATAAATGGTGCATAACGAATTTGCCACATTTTAACTAAATAGTGGATATCAAACAACCGTTTTTGGCGCCAAATCAAAATGTGGCCACAAAAAGTTGTTACATTCGAGTTGGCCACCCTGTATTTAAATTATACTAGACTATCATTTTAAACAATATTTCTTCCAAACACATTCTTTTCATTCGCAAGTTGTGGGTTATCCACCGCTGAGTTTCATATATACCTATAACTTTTTTTTTAAATATAACTTTGCCCCACACTAGGAATTACTCCTGTATCGTAGGTGCGTTTACAAACATTTAAACTCACATACACAAACAGCCAGACCAGAAACAACTACCGTAGGCAATACAAATATTTGTTCCGTGCGGGAATCGAACCCGCGACACACAGCGCAGCAGTCGATCGCTCAGCCACTGCGCCAACCGTGTCGTCAAGTCAACTCCATAGTTATAGCCACGTCTCCGCCATTACTTCTCGAATACTATTGGTTGCTTTTGAAATTAACTTACTAGAAAAAATATTTAGACCTTTTTGTATGATAAATTTATATTTTGAATTTTGTTTCATTGATTACCACAAGATGTCAAAATGGTCTTGCTTCAAACTACTGCGCAAATTAAATGGGTACAAATTCAGTGTACACACTTTTAGTTTAATTATTGAACAAGCCAAAATCCATGTTCTCGCAGTTTTGCGCCACGAAGCGAGGTTCGCTGAATATATACGTAATTAATCCATCAATAACAGTTTGTAATACAATCATAATAATTACATTGATTGCACTGTAAGTTGTCCAAACTCACACACAAACCAATTAGATATGGATTATATGTGGATTTTGATTCATCAAAATTGCTTAGCAATTTAACATCATTACCCATCTTGGGCTTATTGATTTTGTAACGTGGAACGGTTTAGAAAAAAAAAAAAGAGGAAGTCTTCGACCAGTAAACAGTAAAATGACAAACCGACTTTTGCTGTAGGATACTGATAAAAAAAAAGATCGCGATTTTTAGAAATCTTACATATTGGTATAGCAGACGCGATAAGACTTGAAAGTGAAATCGATATGTAACATTGTATGAACACTACATCAACGAGCTCCATTAAAGTGTAAGTCAGTTTGAAAGTCACTGGTGCATTTTGACCTCTAGAAAACAAAACTATATAGGAGAGAGACATTATAAAATATTTATAATACGAGTAGGCGGAGAATATACAGTAAGTATTGTCCGTTTTATAACCAGAAGAATAATTTCTGCAATATATTTTTCTTTTATTGATCCAATTTAAAATTTTTATGTTAGTTAAGGAAACTAAATCTAAAACTTAAACTAGTTTTCTTTATTCTACAAAAATTCAAATATATGAAACTACATCATATCCTCATACTCCTCATAAAACGTGTTCACATTTGAAAGAAGTTATGTGAGATATCAAAAAACCGTAAAATTTGGGAATCCTTATGCCGCACACGAATACGAATAATGCAAACATCACTAGCACCAAAATAAAAACATGGGGATGACAATAAAAACGTAATAATACGCAAAACGTAATAATACGCAATGTAGACTCATAAACCGTGCAGTTGCTTTGTTTACAGCGTTTCGACAAAATGAAAGTATGAATTAATTTTATGACCGACATCTTTTATGATGGCAGCTATCAAAACAAAGAAGAATACTAAGGAAGTTCATACATCGAGGCAAGAATAAGTAGCGCCATTTTTCCAGGTCCCATCGAGTCATTTGCGTTCTATGTTTAATGCAAATAGTAACACGACTTTATCAAGTTAGGAAAATATCGGCTTCCACGCTTAGCTCCTGTGTGCGATGTCATGTCATTCTTAGATCATTTTTGAATGTACACATTGTACACGTTCAATCAAATAACAAATTAATTTTTTGGTTTGTGATTTAAAAATAAGAAAACTTAAACAAAATAAAAATAATTTAAAAACGTCATCTGTCTGGAATTAATGCTGAAATGACACTTTTTGGCGCAGCCGTGAGGCGCATACTATTGTAGTTAAAACATTATTTTCACTTTTTCATTTTGTTGTTTGTATTTTGTGTTTTACGAACTGTGTCTAAATAAACGTTATAAAAATAGTATACATAAGGTGGTAACTATATTTTTTTCCACAAAAGTTAATAAATTACACTCACAATACCAAAAAGTACGCATTAAATGCGTAACTACGCATTTGCCACGGCACACGGTGGGCTGAAAATCGGCTTTCATAGACTTAGGGATTCCAATTTGCAAGTGCTTGTTTTTATGTCGGATATCGCTTCTATTAGTCATTACTATGTACAAAAATGACACCCGAGTTAATTCTGCCCAAAAACGAAGGAAATATAATTTTTTTACGAAAAATTTGTATGAAGCTAGTATGAAAAATCGAATTATCTCCTAAACGGCATGTTTAACCGTAATATCCTTAGAGGTGGTCATAGTGCTAATTATTTATGATTTTTTGGTTGGCGATCGGACGAAAAATTTAACGCCGTTTTTTTTTTTAAAAATCGTCAAAATATTTTTATTTATTTTTACATGTAAAACGATCCCTTTTAGTGTCCAAGTTAAAAAGTTCGATATGTTATTAACCCAAATATTAAGAACACACGAATCAAGAAAAATGAAATAAAAAAATTGCTGTTTTTGACACATTTATATTAATTTAAATAAAAAAAGATTATCAAATTATTATTAAAGTAACATATAAAGTTATATTATATACAAAATAATTTAATTTAAGGAATTAACACTACGCATTTGTAAAATAAAGTAAAATAAATAAAAAAAAAAAATATCATCAAATATTACAAAAAAACCCAAACACACTCAAATACAAATTTACAAAATATGTACATATATATTTTTTTTACAAATTTTCCTTATCACTCTCGTTGTCAGACTCCAATTCTGAGTCAGCATCCAGATTGGATATATCCAAAAACTCGAACTCAGTTTCCTGAAATTGAATTAAGTCGAGAGTTTCAGCAAAAAAGCTCTGCTTTTTCTTGGCATCTAACTTAGGCCTTTGTGCACTTAGCAAAGGATCCGAAGAAACAACAAGCATATTTAAAATGTCTTGATTAGAATCCTGCCTGCTTCTTTTCCGCGAATGATGTTCTCGAAACCTCCTAAAATCTTTGTTTCGAGACTCTGAGGCTTCTTCCGAGAGAGTCCCAATCGGCACAATATTATTTTTCTCGATTATGTCAGCCCCATGGATTAATAACTTATGAACGGTTGACGACATGTAGTACCAGTCGTATAATAATACGTACTTTTCTGCTGTTTTGCGAGCATAATCTCTAAATTTTATTATATCGACCTGCTCTCCAGATGTAATTGCTTGTAAAATTACAGCAAATCTTTTGATGAGGTCTTCATCCAAACCGGTTATAGCTGCGGTTTTATTAGGAAACTCAAAGAATTTTCTTGCAGTATTCCCGTCATTGGTGGTTCCCGAGCCTTGTTTTACTATATCAATCAACAGATTGAGCTCATCTTTGAATTTATTTTGAATGATTTTCTTCCTTGTCTGTAGCATTTCTTTGTGCTCATCACTTCTCGCTGCCCACCGTTTGAAGTCGAGCCTGTATGCAATGTGTAACAGACATTCCATACAATTTATACGGGCGTGTAGGGATGACAAGCCAAACTCATACAGGTCCGAACATACAATTTTTGATGTTACAGCATCTAAGCGGTTCATTTCTGTAGGCTTTGCTAAGCACAGGTATCACGATGCATTTGATCTAGCTTCAGAAAGGTAAGTGCAGACTTTAGCGTCGATCATCGTCATCATTAGTTGATGAGTCACCTTATTATTATTATTGCACTCTGTGGGGATAAGGGCCTCAATTTCTTCATCAATTTGTTTTTTCAGCTCAAGGACAACTGCTTCACTCTCCTTTACAAAAGTAAACTGAACTGGACGACAATACAAAACTGAGCATGGTTTTGGGTTCGTCCATAAAATGTTGTCTCCATCTATGAGTTTTAGTGGCACCAAGGAGGTCATGAAAATGCTCGAGTCATCTTCCTCACCCTCAATTTTCTGCTTGTATCGGCTTTGGTTAGAAGCACCATCAAATCCCCACTTGGATATCAGCTTCAACTGCTTGTTATGCTCTTCGTTAGAAAGGCTTTGAAGGATTCTTGTAACCGTGATATCAAGTAAAGCTTGAAGTGTAATCCTAGCCGATGTAACTGTCACTGATTGCTTCGGAGGGTAGCAATCAAGCTTAGTTTGTTGCACTTTATAGTAAGATGGATAAATATCCTTAGCACCTTCCCGAATGGCAGCCTCACGCAACGTAATATATTGCCACTTTGAGAGTTTTAGCGAAAGAAGCAATCCAAGTGCCTTTTCTGGCGTAAATATGATTGTTTTCGCTGGGTCTTAAGCGTTTCATTTAATTTAGCGGCTACTTCAGGATTTTTCATCATGTATTCGATGACAGAGGCGATATCTCCATGCCCTGATTCTTTTCAACTGTGCTGCAGCTGCATATGCCAATTCACTGGAATCTTCGCCTGTGTGTTCATCAGATCTTCTCTTTTTTTTGTTTACTTCCCAGATCTTCGAATGGTTTACGGGATCTTTTCGTCATTGTTCCAATGGACGTTGATGTCGACGGTTCTGGAGAGACTGAGGGCGCTCTTGGTGCCTTATCAATACTTGGTTCTTGATTAACTAAAGTTTGCACAAAACTCGGCCAATCAATATTTGCTCCCAACCAATTCTCGTACTTTCTCCTGAAATTATCAAGGAATCGGTTGGATTTCTGCCACCTTTGTAAAGCGGCTCGCGTAAATCTCCGACAAAATTCTTTGAGAACAACACGATCTTCGTCAGACAGGCAATCGCCTATGCGGGATACAACTGCACTGAACAATACTTCATGATCAAATGAAGTACTCTCACTTCGTAGAAGAACAAACAAGTCTAAATTGGTGATTAAACTTTCCATTCTAATATTTTATAGTCGCTGATTTGGTGTTAGCAGTTACACAGTTGTGAACAAATTAAATTATAAAACAAAACTTTAGCCCTTTTATTGCAAAACGCCAATAATTATTTAACTACCCTCATTAGTTATCTCCTCATTAGCTAATGAAAATCTATAATTGTCACTAACTATTCTTAGAACTCATAGCACTGCTAATTAACAAATTAGCTTACTTATCAGGAAATGTTGAATGTAATCCATAGTTGGCATTGTCGTGAGATATTGAAAATCATTAAATCACCTATTAAGACTCATTAGAAGACCTAATCAGTGCAGTTACTTAATTACTTATTTTTGGACTCATTAGAAGAGTAAACAATTGGTCATTTGGTTGTATGAAAAGTTTTAAAACTCATTTTGTGTTGATAATTATCTAGCTCAAACATAGTTGTCTACGTGTGGGTGTACTATAAACCTCTGCCAACTCCTTCGAAAATATAGGAGTGATGCTATTTTATGTTATGTGTAGTTATAAGTCCGTGTTCTTCAACATAAACACCAAAAGGAATCGTTTCATACGTAAAAACAAATAAAAATATTTTGACGATTTTTTTAAAAAAAACGGCATTAAATTTTTCGTCAGATCGCCAACCAAAAAATCATAAATAATTAGCACTATGACCACCTCCAAGGATATTACTTCGATTTTTCATACTAGCTTCATACAAATTTTTCGTAAAAAAATTATATTTCCTTCGTTTTTGGGCAGAATTAACTCGGGTGTCATTTTTGTACATAGTAATGACTAATAGAAGCGATATCCGACATAAAAACAAGCACTTGCAAATTGAAATCCCTAAGTCTATGAAAGCCGATTTTCAGCCCACCGTGCGGCACCGCCATTACTTACTTCTCGAACACTTTTGGTTGCTTTCGAAATTAACTTACCTACTAGAAAAAATATTAGTTGGACTAACTATTTCACGCTCCTACTAATCTGATAAAGAGATTTTACCCAATTTTGCACTTTCCACTAAAATAGACAAGTCCATCCAATCGCCGTGTTAACTTGAGATCGATCCTCGTTAGGTTTCTACACTTCTAATTAAATTGAAACCCAAATCATTTACTGGAAACGCTTCAAGTTCAAACATTCTCGCCCCTGGGGTACACCGCGACCACAAAATAGATTGATACAGAAGGCTGGCTCCATGGTCGTGCGGTCCATGGCCCTATACGGGGCCCCGGTGTGGGCGCGTCCACTGCGGCGGCGAGCCGCCCATTACCTGAACGCGCCCCAGAAGGTGGTAGCCGTAAGGCTCATTCGGGGCTACCGCACGATCTCGGGCGAGGCGGCAAGCCTCCTTGCCGGACTGCCGCCATGGGATCTGGAGGCGATAGTCCTCGCGCGCCTGTATGAGTGGCGCGCGGAGGCACTACGCCGGGGGGAAAGTCCGCTCCCGCGGCAAATTGCGGCGGAGCGGACGGATCTCCGGCTCGATCTCATGGCGACATGGAAAGAGCGACTGTCGCAACCCAGCGCAGGGCACGCCGCGATAGCGGCGATAAGACCCCTCTTTGAGGAGTGACTAGAGAAGCGCCACGGCGCCCTCACCTACCGCCTGACGCAGGTCCTCACCGGACACGGAAGTTTCGGGAGGTTCCTGCACATCATTAGGCGGGAGGAAACGCCCGGGTGTCACCATTGCCAGGACCGCCCAGAGGACACGGTGGAGCACACGGTGGAGGTCTGCCCCGCTTGGGCGCGCCGTGTCCTCGTAGAGGCGATCGGCAACGGCGGCGGCCTCCCGCGCCCGGCCCTGGTGCAAGCCATGGTCCGGGGCGAGAGGGAGTGGGAGGCAGTCGCCTCCCTCTGCGAAGCAGTCATGCTAGCGAAGGAGGTGGCGGGACGGATGAGGGAGAGAGCCTCCCGTCCCAGCCGCCACGGGAGACGCTCCGGGCGTCGGGAGCCGCGTGACGACTCCCGGCCACCGTAGGCGCGGGCCTGCGGGCGGAGAGCAATGGGTAGCTCACCGCCCGATCAGAACCAGGCCCGTGCCGGACGGCGCGTAAGTGTTCCATGCGCGCCTCAAAGAGATGTCAGCATAATTTGAGGGGCCCCTTAGGTCCGAAGCCTGCCGGGTCAGCGGGATTGTCCGAAAGGGTTACCGCTACCCCGGAACATAAAGGGCGAAGGAAGGAACATGGGATCAATATCGCAAACATAATTAAACTGTATGCTGAGTGTTAGGTTCCTGCAGACAAGTGTTCCACCCACAGATTTATAAACTAAAGGGAGATAGGCCAAGGGGCCGTGGCGCGTGCGAACAATGTATGCACAAAACAGAAACAAACACGGGCGCCGTTGATTTGTCAATAAGAATTGTCAATGTAGTTGTGTGTCTCAACGTTGCGATCTGCGTTACGCGATTGGCTCGCGTTGAGTGTGGCGACTGTTAATAGTGTGAGTGAGCGCGTGTTCGTATTGTAGTGCATATGTAGTTGAAGGCGACAGCCGGACTTGAACAGTTGGGCAGCCACACCATATCTCCCTTTAGTTTATAAATCTGTGGTTCCACCAGAGTCGCGTCGCTCGCACCGAAGCGTCGCACCTCTCTGCCTTTAAAAGGTTTATATTAAACCTTAGTTTTTGTAAATTAAAAGACTAATAAACTAACTAGGTATATAAATAAATACAAATACAAAAGGATATTTAGGCGTTGAAGAACTCGTCCGCACTGCTGTCATCCGGAAACGTGCCCAGAAGACAGTTGTTGTTATTAATAAACCTTTTCTATATTTTTGAATTAAGATTATAAAATTTTGCCAGTCAAACAATTCGTTTTTATTTTGCCCTTTATCTAGGGATATTATTTATTTATTTATTACAGCATGGAAGACTTACAGCTAAAAAAAAACAAACAAAAAAAAAAGGAAACAATAGTCGACAGAAAGCCAATTACAAGTCTTCGCGTTTAGCGTTTAATTATAATTATCAATGGTACAGAGTCTCAAACTACATAAAGTCTAACGAATGACAGTCGCGGAGTACGACTGCATGCAGTCCCTGAACATACGTGAAGCCGCGTGTCTATGTGTACGTGCGTTTTCGATGGTTGAACGGAGCCGGCTTTCTGTACTTATCTATTTTGTGCCTCGGCTCAACAATTATAATCACTTCGGCAAGCTTTGACTCACCGAAAATCAATCGAGAGCCCATAGATGTCATGAACAACGTTTCCTTTGTTGCGTGTTACTAATAGCTTTTCCTAAAATCGATTCCGGGTTCCGTCAAATGACGGTTATTTTTAGACACGAATTTTTGGTCGAAATTTAACATGATGATGACAATGATTCATCATCATTATCAGCCCAACTTCATCCACTACTGGGTATATGCCTCACTTTTTTTGTGCCAATAGCTATAGGTAATACGGGCTGGTATCCACAACTCCACGTCAATGCGCGTATTTAGCGTACAGGTGGGAAAATGCTTTATTCGATCCACCCCAGCTCCTCAACTAAAGCCAGCAACGTCTTGATGTTACTGACCGTCTCACGGAGTGTACCTGCCAATATCCATGCTCCTGTGTCAGCCTTATCCCGGTTCTACCCACGATGGCAACATGACATCCGCCTATCTCGATAATTATATTATATCTCTTTTGGGAGACTATGCTCAAAGCCGTGTTATTATTTGATTTGCAGAATAATATATTCTTAAAAATAATATTACTCAACTGTGTATCTTTTACGGTTTAAGATAATTTATTTCACTCAAAAAGAATACAATTATTCACTCCTATGGGGAAAAACATAAAAATTAAGGTAGGCGACGGTTTCGATGGGTTATAAACTAAAATTAAGTTATATAAAAATAAAATAAAAAAATACTAAAATAACTTTTCAGTAACTAAATTCAATTCTTGACCTATTTGTTCTTGTAACTAGCTTGTGAACGTCTTCGCGATAATGTACAGACGCCAGCACATCAAGCTACTACGATCTGTCAAATTTATTTAATAGATTTTCAACTTTATCGCTAAAGCATTGAGGTTCAAGGTTGATGGCGAAAATTTGACAGTTTCGGGTAGTATAGAGAATTCTGTTAAAATTTATTACGCATAATTACATTCTGCAATGTGACGAGCTACCACTTCGGATTGAAGTTAATGATTTACAAGAACAGTCTATTGTAACCAGCGGTAATTTACTTTCTTTGAACCAAATATTGAAATTTCCGGACTGAAATTGTAGGTACCGTCTTTACAAACAATTTGAAAAGTTTAATTAAAATTATTTTATGCATCTGATTGCTTCATTTATGTTGGTGTGACGGAAATTTGCTACCATTGTATTGTTAAAGTTCGCTTTCAAATTAATAGACTTTGTTTCGTATTTTGGAGGGAACATCTGCCATTTTGTGTTATTGTTACCATTTATTTTAAAAAACATTGTAATTCTGCAAAAGGTTCTAAAAACATAATAAAGGTTAATACAGGGTGGACGCATAACCTGTTACCATACATTCAGTAGGTACAGACGCCAGCAGGTCAAGCTACCCGAAACTGTCAAATTTTCCCAATCAACATTGAACCTTAATGGTTTAGCGATAAAGTTGAAAATCTATTAAAAAAAATTGACAGATTGCAGTAGCTTGATGTGCTGGCGTCTGTACACGATTCCCCAACGCGTTGAAATTTTTCGTCTGTTGTTAACAAAAAATTAGCTCTGCGATACATTTTGATCGCGTAGTTATTACACTTTTCTTTGAACAGTAGGATTTTTTTTTGATAACCGACGAAAATTTCTACGCATCATATGCTCAATTCATGGTTTCAGTTTATGCGTCGATGTCTCCCTGCCAGCCTGTATAATACATACACGTTATACGTATTAAAAAGCCATCTGCAACCAGTCCACCCAATTATATGTGTATAAATAATTGTGGCAAGAAACATGGATAGCCATTAATATAAATATAAAAAAATATTCTTCCTCTAGACGAAGAATATTTTTTCCAGCTCATAAAAATACTTATTCTTTTAATAAGTATAATCTCGTGGAGGAATTATTTGACTTCCAATTATTTAGGTCATTAGTTGTATCCAGACAAGAGGGTTCTTAGGCACAAAAAACCTTTTGAAGTACAAAAAAGAAGTCTGTATATTATTGTACTAGCTGTGCTCCGCGGTTTCACCCGCATAAGTTTCGATTCCGTGGGAATATCGGGATAAAAATATCCTATATGTCAATCCTGGTTATAAACCATATGTATGCTAAATTTCATCCAAATTCGTTTAATAGTTTTTGCGTGAAAGAGTAACAAACATCCATCCATCCATACAAACTTTCACATTTATAATTTGTAGTAGGATTTTCACCATAAAACAATAAAAAAGAGAAATGTGGAATTAATTTATAAGGATGAAGATTCCTATGTCAACCTTTACTTATTATAATTATACATTTTGGTATTTTTTGGAGATCTTAGCTCCCAATTCATTCAATTTATAGCTTTTACATTGGTCGAAATACTGAATGAAGTATATTGAAAAACCGAGTAAATCTATTTCTGTATGTACCCATTTAAATAATTATCCAACTAATATTCTTTGTTGCGTAATTTCGCGAAATAAAAAGGAAAATGGCTGTTTACTGGGGAGTGAATATTAAAGGGATGAACTTAATTTTAATTTACCTTTCTCTTGACGAACAGATTTTGGAGTTATTCATTTTATTTTATTTATTTGTCTATTTATTTCAGACATCAAGGCCTATATAGACACATACAATACAATATTAATATAACTCAAAAATACTATAAATACATACAAAATTATAATTACTAACTAATTGTTTCGCTGACTGGTGACATGTAGCCGGCCACGAAACCGGCGGTACACAACACCCTTCAGCAAGAACTGTTTCTTGTGGAACTTCTCGAAATGATGTGTCGGAACACGCACCACGAACGATTTGAAGTTCGTATTGTGACGCGACTCCAAGTTCTCGACCCTCAAAGTCCAGTTGGTCTTCACACGCATGTACTCTATGATCTCCTCAATCTTCGTAAAGTGATGCAGTCTGGACACGTACAGCTGCGTCGTCGGGATTGCTGGACGCAGCAGCATGTTGGGTCCTGCCTGCGCGGTGCCGCACTGGTTCTGACAATGGGGCTTCTTCTTCTTCTCCACCTTGATGAAACCATCCTTGTCGCACGTGTCCTTCTCTGGACCCTGCCTTTTCAAAACCTTGTTGGGTTTCGACCGGCTCCGTTTACCCCCTTTTGGTTTTCCCGCTAGTTTTACCTGCGAGTTTTGCGACTCAGCAGGCTTGTTAGCGGCTACTATTGCTGCGTAGGCTCGTTTGGGGGTCGACGAACCTACACACGTCGTTGTCTCCACCTGTGTCGAGGCAGTTGGTGACGCATTCGAGCCCGCCGTCTAGAAAGGGCAAATGGAGGCGTTTTGTGCCCCGTGACGCGTAAAAAAAAATATAAAGAGTTGTATTTAGAAACTTATAAGATAAACCAACGTGATATGGAATCATCTTTACCAGTAAAACTTGGGGATTTTAAAGTTTGTAAATAAGTGGATATTTAAGAGGAGCTTCAAATTCAATAAAATAAGTCCAATTTCTATCAGCAGTTAGATAAAATAACGATTAGAGGTGAGATAGATTGACGGATTGGCAGGCTGGTTCGAGAGTCACCGAGGATCGAGTTAAGGTGCAAACGATAGGGTTGCCCAAAAAAAAAGTTACAAAATTTTTATTTCGCGGGCTACCTTAGTTTCCGCCCTGAAATGGCGCGCGATTTCAGAGACCTATGTTCAGGAGGGAACGCTGCTATAGTAAATTATATTAACTAATGACGTTTCCTACTTACAGATAAAACTAACCTACAATGTTCCTACTGCTGGGACACAGGCCTCGAAAGGTAGGGCTATAATGTACCACGCGGGCCCAGTGCGGGTTGGTAGATGTCACATGTCTTCGAATTTGCTTTTAGGACATGCCTGTTTCTTCTCGATGTTTTCGTTCACCATTTTGTTGTTAGTGATGAAATTATTTACACAAAGTAAAGCTCATGCCTGATTTCGAACCCACGATCAAGCAACTCGTAAGTCGGGACCGTTACCACTGGATCACCACTGCTCTTCAGTGAGCAATTCAAAGACCTTTCAATCCCATCATCATCATTTCAACCGAAAGATGTGTACTGCTGGACATAGGCCTCCCCCAAAGCACCTCCACTTCGACCGGTTCTGTGGTTCTCGCATCCAACGCGGTCTGCATTATAGAATCACTTAATTCATATATATCCCTCGAAACTATACTTGCTGCGAATAAGACCATTTCTTGAAAATATAACGAGATGCAGTAAATATAATTTCGAGAGCGTTGCATGTTGAATTTTTTTTATTTATTTATTTATTTATCACATGTTTCCTTTGACATTACAGATATTTAATGTAATGCGACAAAGTAACTTAAAATATACTTAACTATGTATATAATACCTTACATGCTACACAGTACGTGGCCCTTGTGAACTCACCCAGTGTACAGGTGAATATGTCTATGGCATCTGCCACCGTCTGCCACAGTGCGCAGCGCACGAGTCAGCGGTGCGCGCCCCAGTAGCTGTGGCTTGCGCCGCCGCTCCACGTACATATCCGGTAAATTAAACCCTATTTCTGATAGTATACCTGAGTTTTGTATACTATCTCTTAATACTTTAAAAATATACTTTGCCAGTGCCACTTCACGCCTAATTTCTATTTTGTAGTAGCCCACCATACCGAGACAGAATAAGGTAGGATACAGTAACGGGTATCCCGGGTATCTCCCACACAGCTTTAAATACATAAATCTGACGAATTTGTTCTATATCCGTTCGAGCATATTTTTGTATTTCATTTCACTCGGACTCCAGACGGCCGCATTATATTCCAGATGACTCCTCACAAGAGCCTCATACAAAGCCCTCAAGGCACTGATGTTTGTGAAATCATTTAGATCAACATGTAACGTAAAACAGCGCATTCAAATAACGCGGTCTGCATTATAAGCATCACCTTAAGATATAACATATCCTGTCACGATATATCCCATCTCCATGTCATCGTTTTAATAGTTACGCAACGGTAAAATGATTATAGAACCGTGTTCTACCCACAACCCCGAATATAGCCGAACACCCAAACATTCCCGGCTACTTGATAACTGTTCCCGAAATGAGATCAGGCCGTCCCGCGGGAGAATTAATTTTGGACCCCAATCAAACTTGGTCCATGTTCCCTGAAGTCGGTTAAAGTCAAGACTGGAACTTGTAGGATAAGATTTCGCATATGCATTGGTACTATGTAATCTTATATTTACGAGGTTATAAACTTTGTTAAGGGTGCAGCAGCCATAACTCGACGGCATCAGGTTCGTAATCATTATCAACATTCTCCTGCCCTTATCTCAATTTATTTATTTACAGGAGAACCAACAGCTATAACAGAAGGATAACAATTGTATATGAGACATAAAGCCAATTACATGTTCTCACGGGTAAAAACAGAAAATGTAGTAGAAATCTTAGGATCACTAAGAAGCACGATAGAAAAGAATACATATATAAGGTATCTATATGAAGGTAAGGTATTTCGGGTTAGTGCAACATGCCTTTTACTTCTATACCTCTCTATTAGTTGTCAACAGCCAGACCCGGAGTAACTACCTGTAGGTAATACAAATATTTGTGCCGTGCGGGAATCGAACCCGGGACACGCAGCGCAGCAGTCGGTCGCTTCGCCACTGCGCCAACCGTGTCGTCGAATTATGATCGATAACTAATGAGTTTGTCGAAAGAGGAACAAAGAAATAGAACTCATCTTCATTTTGTTTAAATTTTAGAATAAAAAAAACAAATGACGTCTTGGTATAATTAAAGGCATAGTCTGATAAGAGATCATCATCTGCCCAGCCTTTTGCCAACTATGCTGGGTCGGCTTCCAGTCTCAGGATGCAGCTGAATATCAATATTTTACATAAAGCGACTGCCTATCTGACCTCTTGGTAGGACTGGTTGACAGACTTTCGGGCTTCTGACGACCCGTAACGACTGCCATCACACAATGCACGATGCACGTAACACGTCCACGAATGACAGCCGGGACCAACGGCTTTTTTTTAATTTTAATTTTAAATTTTTTTTTCTTTGTGGGTAATCATCATATTAATTCTCCCGCTCTGGGTGGAGCGGGAGGGCGTGTCAGACTTTTACTGACTAAAATCCACCCGTGTTCCTTCAGTTGCCTGTGCCAGGGGCCACGGTATCTCTTTCGAACAACCCGCGGCTCTGCCAGGCCAACGGCTTAACGTGCTTTCCGAGGCTCTGATTGGGTCTTCTTGATATGTAAAGATGGACACCCATGCATGGACCAACCGCGGCAAGCGTATGTTAACCTGACCTGATCGATCGACCCGTGCGGCTGTTATTACTTATCCACAAGCTCCTCCATGATGAGAGATATGAAACCTCTTTTGGCCGCAACAGTCTTAATAAAGAGTAAATAAAAGTTTTTCTTTCTAAAGAGTATGATTGATGACGTTAGCAATTTTGCATTCTGTGAACTAAAAATAATGTTATGTTTGACCACATTAATGGCCTCTTGTAATGTCATACATATACTATCATATACATATGTCATTTTACTTACAGAAATAAAATCATTTATCATAAATATTGAGTAACCGTCTTGTGTTCTAAAATTTACAAATTCTACGTCATGATCCTTCGCTCAATATGTTGGTTTATTCAGCAAATATCGAACAAAGTCGTCTACATTAAAGTTATTGCTTTGAGACGCATAGAGACTGCATAATGCTACTTCATATTCTGTGAAAACTTTATTTTCATCCTGATATTTAATATAGTAGCGACATACATTTAGGTGCATATAACGATTCTCAGAAGCTTTTAGATAGGTAGCTTTCAGAATTATATTGCTGTACAAGGTAATCAACTCTTGAGTTTCCAAGTAAATCTTTTAACGGAAGATGGTTTAAATTCTAGGTGTTTTTTTGCAATTTTTTCAGTAGTGGTCGCAAAGCATTCTTAAATAAGAACGTCGAACTGAGTTTTTTGTAATATATGTATTATTTGGTTCAACTATGGAATAAGGCTTGCACTATACATACATATAACATTTTACAGAAATTATACTTTTCTTCAAAATTAGAAATAAATAGCTACAGCTTCAATGCACGAATCCAATAATTATTCTCTTTTTCATCACCCTTTCACCAATTTCATAGTCTCTTTGTTGTACAGACGACATCAAGCTACTACAACCTGTCAAATTTCTTTAATAGATTTTCAACTTTATCGCTAAATCATTAAGGTTCAAGGTTGATTGGGAAAATTTGACAGTTTTGGGTAGCTTGACCTGCTGGCGTCTGTACACGGGACTAAAATTATTTATTTAAAAGACGTTCGTTACTCAGCAGCAGCCCGGAGTCTGGAATTTATGCCTGATGGTGGCAATAGGCTCGCTTCCTATTACATAGGACTTAAACATAACTGGCGAAATGTGTGTTTACTAAGGGTACACCTCTACCGAACCCTTCAGGGAATCAAGGCGTGATGTTATGTTTGTTATATCACGCTCGTTTCCTGAGTGTTTAATGTAGGTTTTATTTCACGAGTAAATGCTTCGTCATGTAATTATATAAGTCCCAACGTATGTTTTATTCAATTAAAAAGGAATACACATGTTGTTGTTGAATGTTCAAAGTTGTGATCTCATTGAAACAATTTAGCTTCAATGATTGTTTTTGAAGCTGCTTTTAATAAATAATAGATACCGGTAACCTCGATCACGTGCAACATATTGAAAAGTAGATAGATCAGTAATTGTTATAGTATAGGAAAATAAACCCACCATTCTCCGCAAAAATTCTGACAAAGACTAGGAAATCTGTTCAAATGTTACACGTGTCATTTATTATCATTGAGTCTTGAGGAATAAATATAAAATAGAACATCATTTCTACATACATTCATACAATGAGTACCTATTAGGAATTGGGGTCTGCCAAAATAATGGCAATCTTTCTTACTAACGAATTTACGAGTTACCCCAGCCAGAATTGCACTTAGCGGTATTTCATCACTACTGTTATAAAAAATTACGATGAAGAAGAAAAACGTATAATGCGAGAAAACCAACCGATAAAAATATATGTGTTTCAACAAGAATTCGAAAAACGTGATTAAACCTCACTCTTTCTTTCAGAGGGGAGGTCTGAGTCCCAGATGTATGATCATCATAATATGCTGTTTAGGTTCGTAAGGACAACGCCTCTCACCTTTTTATCCCTTTTGTTTTTTTTTTCTGGGTGGGAAATCATCATATTCCCGCTCCGCCCAGAGCGGGAGAAGTCATATTATGACTTCTCCCGCTCTGGGCGGAGCGGGAGGGCGTGTCAGACGTTTACTGACTAAAACTCACCTGTGTTCCTTCAGTTGCCTATGCCACGGGCCACGGTATCTCTTTCGAACAACCCGCGGCCCTGGCAGGCATCGACCCTAGCGGACACCGTCATTTCGTGCTGAGATCTCTTTGAGGCGCGCATGGAACACAACGCGTAGTCGACCCGGGCCTGGACCTTGCCGGGCGGCGAGCTGCCCATTGCTTGCCACCCGCAAGCCCGCGCCTACGGTGGCCGGAAGTCGGCTGGTGACTCTCGACGTCCAGGGCGTCTCCTGCGGCGACTAGGGGCGTGAGGGCGCAGACATTGCCTCTCCCTCACGCGCTCCGCCTCCTCCTTTGCGAGCATTACTCCTTCGCAGAAGGAGATGATGGCTTCCCATGCACTCTCGCTCCGTACCATGGCCTGGTCCAGGGCCGGACGCGAGAGATCGCCGCCGCCGACCGCCGCCACGAGGACACGGCGGTGCTCTGCCCAAGCCGGGCAGACCTCCACCGTATGCTCCACCGTGTCCTCCGGGCGATCCACACAGTGGTCACACCCTGGCGTTTCCTCCCGCCTTATCATGAACAGGAACCTCCTGAAGCAACCGTGTCCGGTGAGGACCTGCGTCAGGCGGAAGGTGAGGGCGCCGTGGTGCCTCTCCAGCCACTCCTCAAAGAGGGGACTTAAGCCAGTGCTGGCACTGGGTTGCGACAATCGCACTCTCCATGTCACCATGAGATCCCGCCAAAGCTCTGTCCGCTGTACCGTGATTTCTCGCGGCAGCGGAGTTACGCCCCGGCGTTTTGCCTCCTCGCGGCACTTCCATATGTGGGCGAGGAATTTTGCCTCCAGATCCCATGGCGGCAATCCGGCAAGGAGGCTCGCCGCCTCAGCGGAGACCGTGCGGTATCCTCGGATTAGCCAGACGGCCATGACCCTTTGGGACGCGTTCAACCGGCGGACTTGTCGCCGCCTCAAGGAACACGCCCACACCGCTGCCCCGTAAAGGGCCATAGACCGCCCGCCCTCTTTATCCCTTAGTTGCATTTTATTAAACCGACACCTAATCTATACCGATAATAGACGGCCTACACCAAGTAGTCCATAATGATACCTCCAGAAAGCTTACCTAATCAAGTCTTAGTCATTCAGATCACATATTCCAATTTCCCATCCCTTACATTCAGACAAGGGACCTAATCACAGCTTAATTATACTGTAAGTAAAAAAATATCGCAAACTATTTCTCGATATCTTCTTCTTCTTAGATCTTTATACAAGGGATTGTTCCCGGCAATTTTATGTAATGAGTACCTTTACGGCTTTTCTTTGGATGTTTCCCTGTTGTTATTGTTACGGATAATATTGTCTTTTTTTACGGTGTTGTGTTATATGTAAAAAGTTACATTTCGGGGTATTGTGTTTATGTTCGAAAAAGAGTGGTCGAAAAATGCGAGTGCAAAATAAAATAAAAAAAATATTCTGATCACGGTACACGTAAACGGTAGACGGAAGACTTGCCTTGTCTTTAAATAATATCGTAAAATCGTCTCAACCCAAATGACAATGGTGTTAAACTTAAAATGTCAAACGTCAAACCCTTCTGCCTAATAAGTAGTACCTGCCTGCTGCTGTGCTACCTGCCTGTTGTACCTGCTAATCAAACGGAGGCAGCAGCGCGGTGCTGTGACGTCAACTTGTGACAACTGTCACCATTCCCGCACCACGCAGCTACCTTTGGCAACATCTCTGTTATGCGGTCGGCCTATAGTTACTGAAATTTAGTTATCATTAGTACTTCGAATTGAAAGATGTTTATTTTACAGACACCTTTTGGGCAAACAGTAGTTTGCCCCAAAGATGTCACTCGTCACTCTATTAGGTCAAACACAAAACTGACAATTTACTTTCCAATTTATAACAATGCACATTGTCCCGTGTACCTACCATACAGCTTCATCCTCATTATCGGCCTATAGCAATCCACTCTTGGACATAGGCTCGCCATTCATCTCGATTTTTGGTGTAAATCATACGTGATTGACAAAATAGTGAGTATAGTGTGGAAAACAAATAAAATAATAATAGTGAAAAAATAAATAAAAAAATAAACCAAATTCCAATATATTTCGTTCCCATGTTCTGCAATAGTACTGCACGAACTGGGGGTTGTCGTTGGGTGCACTTGCATAGTGCATACAGGGATAATAAAAAAAAAAAAAACTACATTCTTATTTAAAAAAAAATCATTACGCATTTCAAATTTATCACTAATAAATAATTATATGTCAGTAATATAGTAGCAATAAATTAAATAATTACTAACAAGGCATTTAAATTGGCAACTGTCATCCTGCTGCTCCATCCAGCATCCTGCTGATCTTCGCAGAGTGGCTGCTCCCAGCCACTCTGCGAAGATCATCACTCCACCTAGCCTGAGGGCATCCTAGCTTATGTTGGTCGATTTACGCTCTCCACCATACAGCTTGAAAACCATTAATCTTTCGCCGTGTACATGTATTTATATATTTTATAAACTCTTAAGTATACGCGTGCGTGTAATTTTAACCAACGTTAATTCTTATTTGCATACTTCTAATTATGATGGAAGAGCGGCTTTGTATAATTTTCAATATTATTTCCATGAATCATGGGAACTTTGCGTTTCGCTACTCGTGGCCTTGGTTTGACTTTGAAGGTTGGAAACCTTTTATATAGGTAATTAAATAATTCTACCGAAGCTCTAAAAATCCGACAGTAATTTGAGAAGTTGTGTTTTCGACCTTCATGTTTTTTTTAATAGTTTTTTTTCTCTTACTTTTATCTTACATCTTATTCGATAATACTACTTAAACATAAACTCACGCCTGCGTCCCATGGGGGTAGGCAGAAACTACAGTACGATAATACTGTTGTTGGTAATACGCTTTAATCGGTTTAATAATTTTTAAGTCCTATCCTATCCTAGTCACACTTGACTTTGTGGGGTATCTACATGTGTGTACACTATACCTATCTAAAAAGGAAAAAAAGGTTTTTCATCCGACTGAACTTCATGCACATTAAGAATAATAAGAAATGTGTTCACACATTCCCATTTATTATTTGAACAAGGCTTCATAACGTAATACATTTTCCACAACGTTTGGTCTCGGGTCTAGTGAATACGTTCATGTAATACCTTGAGGTATTAGGGTTCCATGAACAAAAGACATTTTTATGATTAACAGGATATATAACCTTTATCCTACCCGACAATATCCACTTCACTAACAGCTGATTCACCCGCTCGACCCTTTTGGAAAACTCTTGTAAAATGGAAAACTTCAACACCATTTTTAAAGAGTCGTCGTGGCGCGAAACCATACCTGGTTTCAAGTTTAGCACGTTGTATCTCGGTATCTATGACGGTAAAGGAAAACATCGTGAGGAAATCGGCATGTCCGAGAACCAAAAATTCGAAGACATGGTGACATCTACCAACCCGCACTGGGCCCGCGTGGTAGATTACGGCCCACTCCCTCTCACACTATCTCTTACGCCATCTCATGTTCCTAGCACGGCTGTGCTAGCGCCGCCGTTGAGGGTGCTGAGACCTTCAAGCTTTGCAAATACCTTACCGTAAGGGTAACCACAGCTATGAGCCGTTTGCGGTCGAAAAGCTCGGGGCCCGAGTGCCCGTCTCCATTTTAAAGAAATTTTCGCCGACTGTTGATTTTTTAGAAATGTTTCATCTACCTACCTATAGTAATAATCATGATGACTACGGAACTCAACTTTCCACATGATTTAAATCACACTTCACTGGTATTTTTCCTCTAAAAATGTGAATAATTCAGCCCAGTGCATCCACAATGCAGATGCAAACTTTCCCTCATACATTATCTTTCTGCACCGTTACTTTCTTTGAAAATACTTTTTGGACTAAAACTACGTTAGAATAGAATAAAGTTGCTACAGTGTTGCAAGTGTTGGAACACTTTTGACAGTCGAGAACCTTGTCAGACATTTGTGTAAGCAGCCGAGTAGACGAATTACTTAACTGAGTTGCAGTTATATCGTGTTGAAAAGTTTAAGCACTGAATTCAGTGTTTTAGTTTCAAAAAATTATGTTCAAGCTGTACCAGGTCAAACTTTGTATTTTGTATTTCGCTATTTATGCTGGATCTTAGTAAAAATAAAGGTCCTTATTGAATATAATGGGTAGGTTCAAAACATATTTTTTCGATTTCACCGATAACCGATTTACGTAATTCGCTCCCTAAGTTAGTTAATACATAATTTTTCCGGGTATGGGTGTTTGTGTAAGTATTTTTATTTTAGAAACTCCTAAGAAAAAGAAAAAATCTTTAAATAAAAAATACGATACAAAATAACGTCACAACAAAGTTACCTAAAGCTTCACTTTTCTAGAAAAAAGGTGACCGCACATAATGGCTGCAATGAAAATCAAATGACAACTGTCATGAAAATGACAGCGGCAAAGATTTAAATAGTTAGCCCTATAGTCTAGTCAATAGATAGTCGCGTTTCTGTTTCATTACGACACCTCTGACACACAATGACGCAGTGACTCGACAATTAATAATATGGAAACGCTATATTATAATGTGTGAGCTCATCAGCTCACTCTTATCGGTATGGACACTTTTCGCGTGACTAAGTACGACGAGGACAAATCTAGCGATTTAAATCTATGGGCACCGGTGTTTGACTTGATGGTGTCAAAAAAGCTCTCTAGGAAAACATACCAACTTACTTTCAAAAATAACGTTGTCATCAAACAAGTGTCAACATTCTCGGGTAAAGTCGACAATTTACCGGTAAATACCAATTTCCAAGAAGAGCAGTGGCCACACTGCACTTCTAGGAAACCATAGTTTAAGTCTATCCAACCTTAGCCAACACAGGGTGCAGTCGAACGGAAAGAGCCATTTCCTCACAGCACTTTGGTTTACCACGAACTTCCGACTGAACGGTGTTGGGCAAAGTTATTGTCAAACTAAAGTTATTGCGATAGTTTTGTTAGGGAAATCATAATAACTATAAACCCCATTCAACTGAAATTGCTTCGTTAGACTAACTTTTTAGTTTTTGGCAACAATAATAATAGTTTTGTTAATTTTAATATTATGATTCGTGGAGGCCTTTTTCGGAACCACGTGTTTTTGACATACGCATAGCGTTCTATTTTTAAACATTCCATTATCAGTGTTTCAAACGTAGTGTTCCAAAGTTAAAAAAAAAAGTTTTGTTATTTTTTTCAAATGCATTCCAGCCTTCCCAGTACTTCTATTAAATTATTTTCAAATCTTGTTTATGCTTTAGGTGGTCAGGCTATCCAACATAATCTTGTGCCTGTAACGTATGGGAGGGAAATTTCCCAAGAGTATCGTAAGAGATGATAGAGCCGGGTGGGAAGCAACCACTTGTGAATTAATAACACCATACTATGATCTCCAATCTATCTGCCAAAAGAGATGAATATGGTTGATGGGATCCCTTAAGACTAGGCATAAGGATTATATAAGTAACTGTAACGTGAGATTATCGTGATAAATTATACTCTTTTATAATCTGTGTTCTAGTTGCAACTAGCATTGTATGGGTATGAAGCTCTCTATGGGATGAAGGTAGCATGGAAGTTTCGTATCACGAGCGAGCTTTTACTCTTTTAATTACTGATTACTCTCATACGAAAAAGTCGTGAGTTTAGGGATGGTTGTGCTACAGGCTGAAAGGGCCATCGACACGCAAACTGTTACTATGTATCCAGTACATGATTCTACACCCACTAGTCCTTGTCCGTTCTTGCTTCGGCCAACCGAAGAAAAGCCTATTCAGGTGGACAGACGACTCCACCTTGGCGTGTAAATGTGCTGTTCCACAAACGATGGGACCTTTGAAAGAAAGAAAGAAAATACATTTATTCAGCACAGACTAAAATACACACAGTACACCAGAGACAAACATCAGATAAAAACAAATAAGAAAGTGTAAAGTCCGATGTAAGAAATTAGCAGGAATGTGTGCCAAAAAGGCCCAGTTCAACAAAAATGCCAGACAACTAGTGCCGTTTTCAACTGGACCTGATGTGTGAGGTGACAGAAGTAAATCAGTTGTATACTGCAACGTGACGCGTGTATGTATGCATACTTAATATCATGTCCTGCTTGTCATGTCAGCTGCACGTTACAGGAACTGATGGGCGCTAGTGATGGCCTCGATACGCTAAGAAGAAAAGAGCATGGTTCGTCGGTTATTAAAAAAAATCAAATCCAAATAATATATTCCAAAAACGAACGTAGAAATTAATAAATTAATAGAAATAAACAGGCAGTCTATGTATTGGCGCTGGCGTTCATCTTGATGTTTACAGCAATTTCTTGGAATTTTCAGCAAAGCATTCAAAATGCGATGTTCACATTTCCTTCCATGCTAACTTTGAAGTAACAGATAAGTAAGTTGACTGAACTCAATTAAGTAAATTAAGTTAGAAAAGGATGAAGTGTAAGTTAAGTTAGAAAAGGATGAAGTGTATAATTATTAAGATTTTTATTTTAGCTCACACTTTTAAAAAACTGTTTTATATAAAGTAAGTTTAAAGTTTTAAATGAGTTAGTTTACCTGCTTAAAACAAGGTAGTGTTGCCGGCTAGATAGTACGAGATTATTTTATGAGGTTTGCTAAGTGTTTTAATGTGGTTATTAATGCGCTGGAGCAGAAAAAGCAATCCATTTCACGTTTAAATACTTAATTTGTGCGTTTTATACTCGACCAATTAGCCTGGGTCACCTAAAAAAGGAAACTTTAAGATTTTGTGAAAATTCTCTTTACTATGAAGACGACACGATGTCCTTGTAACGACGCGCAAACTGAAACTATGAATTCAGCACATGATTTAGAAGTCTTTAATATTTACGCGCACAAAATGTATGGAACATTCTTTTTTTTAATAACCGTATTAATATTTCAACGCCGCCTGCGTTGAAATATTTTATTCAATGTCCCTGCCACCCTGTATTTTAAGGCTTTCTTGTTGTAAAAAAACTTAAGGTTGGAACTATTTGAATACAAATGCATGTAATCTAGGCAGCATTGGTTCTAAGCTCCTGAAACCTTGATATTTGATGTTATATACCTTTTGAAGCCAAACCTCGGGAGAAAATAAATTATTGTTAGTATATTTTAAGGCTTTTTTAAACCGGGAAATACCCTTCGACACAAGTTACAAACTCTTTTTGAAAAATTAAGGTGGAAAAGTTGACAATTTCTATCATGGAATATTGCTTATAATGGAGAGCCTCTTGAATAATCGGATAAGGTTTTGCTTCTACTAGCTATTCGTTGCTCGTCCTCGGGTTTATTGCTCTTCGATAAAAAAAGCCTAGTCTTTTCCCAATTATGTTGGGGTCGGCTTCCAGTCTAAACGGATGCAGCTGAATACCAGTATTTTACATGGAGCGACTGCCTATCCATCCGACTTCCACGGCCCAGTTACTAGGTAATACGATACCCTTTGGTTTATTGCGCTTTCCAAGGCATCGCGGGGTCTCGATATTTAATTGATGGGTACCCATCCACGAACCGACCGCGGCAAGCGTAGATACACCTTCAATCGACCCGTGCGGTCGTTATTATTAAACCACGAACCCCTCACACATAAACATACAAATTACTTTCAGTTGCAAATACGTTACAGCCATAACATTGCTCTTTAAGAATAAATCAATTAGAATTTCCTGAATAGGATGACCCAGGTTGCCAGTCTTAAAGTGTTTTTCTCTTAGAAATTACCTAATAGCATCTTGGGGTCTTTTGTATTATATATGTTACAGTTAAAACCAGTTTTTAGATAGAACGCGTTTTCCCTAGTTAGAACTAGTTTTTACTAAATGCCTTTGTTAAAACTAGAATTAACTAATACTTGAAATGGAATATCAGTTAAAACTAGTTCTTACTAGACAACACGCGTTTTTCCGAAGTGAGTCAGTTAAAACTGTTCTCAAAATTGATCGTACCTTATTCTCATTGATCGCGAGACATCGCCTGATTCGACAAGTTTCGACAAGTGCGGGAGAATCCCTTTCCGAGCGCCATCCACGCGCTGTGCGCTCGTTCATTCCCGGCGATTCGCTTCTGGCACATCGCCGGCCGCTGCCGCGGCACGCTCGCTTCGCTCGCTCGGCTCGTGCGTTGTTTGTCATACTCTAACCTAACCTAACCTAACTGTTTCCTTTTCCAAAAGCGATTCGCTTCTGGCACATCGCCGGCCGCTGCCGCGGCACATTTCTAGTTTTAACAAAGGCATTTAGTAAAAACTAGTTCTAACTAGGGAAAACGCGTTCTATCTAAAAACTGGTTTTAACTGTAACATATTTACATACTCCTTATGTTTCGTTTACGTCCATACATCAGCTGGTGATACACAACCGCCCGTTGCGAGTACTATGCACCTGATCTTTCTGAAGAACATCACCAATGTGGTCACCATATTATGTCCTAGGCCGTTTCCAGTCACAGCTGCCTTGTAAATATTAAATTTATTAACCTTTTGTTAGTCGCCTCTCATTCATCCTCTCAACGTGACCAAACAATCTAAGCATACCCTTCATCATCATCATCTGCCTAGGCAGATGTTTAGTCGGCTTCCAGTCTAACCGGATGCAGCTGAATACCAGTGTATTACACGGAGCGACTGCCTATCTGACCTCCATAACCTAGTTACTGGGTAAAACGATACGGCTTGGTTGTCAGAGTTTTGGGCTACTGACGATCTAAGTATACCCTTACCAACATATAAAAGGACTTTATGTATTCACAAATTAGCCGTAATAGTTTCAAGGTACTTTTCTTTTACGAAGGCTGGCATAATTTTTATTATCCGCTATCACAAAGTACCAAAGTACCTTTTTGTTACATTTCAACGACAACCCGTACTTCTGGACGTTGTAAAAAAGCTTTTAAGTTTTCTCTTAACAAAAGGTCTATTGCGTGTCTTTTGTTTTCTTTTTCTAGAGGAATGTTGCCTTATATCCTTTAAACAGGCAATCTTCTTTATATTGGCAAAGTTATATGAGACTAGTTTTTTGCGGTTTCGCCCGCGTGGCAGTCGGAAATTATTCCACCGGAATGTAGTACCGGGATAAAAAAAGCATTTGGTGTCCTAACCCAGCACCCTTATTGCGTAAAGAACTATCAATCTGAATAATTTTGAAGGATACTGCTAATCCATTGCTTCATATCTGAAAAATTTGTCTGCTCAACAATGCAAATAAAGCAATGAATGTTGTTGAACTGTCAAATTACCCTGCTAGTCATGATCTACCCTGTGTGCCAAATTTTATGGAAATCCGTTCCGTAGACAGATAGACAGAGTTACTTTCGCATTTAAAATATTAGTATCGATAACAATCCCTAAGCAATGCTTTGAAGATAAAAAAAATCCGTGGAAAATTCTCTTTATTTAGTATATAATTTCATTTCATAGTCGACAGCATTACTAAAATAAAGCTATTAGCCAATTTATAAAAGTTAGAAACATAATTTATCAACGTCCAGATCCTAAATAAGTTATCTATAAAAATACAAGTTGTTGTTTTGCATTCTCGTCAAATTTCAGGAGGCTGTTATGGAATACATAAATAAGCAAATAAAATTACGATCCCTGGTAAATAATGAATACACACTTGTTTTTTTTTGTTATTTAAGTTTGACAGTATTTCAGAATACATCACTTTCAAAGAACAGAATCGCGTCATGGTATCGTATAAGCGGCCGCATTTTTATGTGTCTGTAAAAGGGCAGTTACAGTGCGGTCTTATACAAGCCGCGTTTTAAAATGCGTGTCCCACACCGTTCCGAAAATTAGAAAAAAATAAAACCTACTTATTTTATGATTGATTCGTGTCGACAATCAGTAGCATAGTTTCCTCCTTGACTTTGACGAGGATGCAAAACGACACCTTGTATAAAAGTGATTCTTGATTATATTTAGCTTTCCAGGCCTACACAATACTTACTACCAGATTTTGCCTTATACCATAACTCCATGAAAGTATTTAACACCAAAATACTGTTAGTATATTTAGGAAACTTCACTTTTTTATACTTTATTTTATTTTACCTTATTTTATAAGTTATAATTGTTTATGACGCAAAACTGCGATATTGTTTGTCTTGGAGTTTTATATTCTTCTTTTTTGTTATTTATTTTGAGTTGTACTGTAGTGGGCACTACTCCTGTTGACAGCGATACGGACGAATTTTTGATGTCCTATGATTCTTTTGCTTCTTAAGTAATTATTATTATTTTAAGTCTATTAGTTTATATTATGTAAATACTAGCTGCGCGGTTTTACCCGCATACGTGGGAATATCAGAATAAAAAGCTATCCTATATGCTAATCCTGGTTATAAACCATCTGTGTCCCAAATTTTATCCAAATCCGTTCAGTAGTTTTTGCGTGAAAGAGTAACAAACATCCATCCATCCATCCATCCATACAAACTTTCACGTTTATAACAGTATATTATAAGATATATATATATGTATATATTAGTATTATAGGATTATCTGTATGTTTTTAAAAACTGTCTTTAATGTTTTAAGTTTAAGAAGTATTTTGCCATAATTTTATAATTTCTAAATTCTAGAAGCCTTTAGTTTTATTATTTCCTTTATTTCAATATATTATAAGATTTTTGGTTAACCTGTAATTGGTGACTGTGCAATTTGAGGCTATTGTTACTTATAGAACTTAACATATGTTGTTGTTGTTAACATTAACATTGTTGTTGTTAATGAATTAATAAATACTTAAACATTCTATCAAATGTTTTACAATACCAGACAACTATAATTCAAATCGCACTTGAAAGTTGAAACACTATCACTTATCTAACCACGTCTATGTCAGAGTTTAGAGCTAGAACGTCACGTAAATCTAGCAACTAGGGCCATATATTAGAAGACGGATATAGAGCTGTATTTTACACGGAAAGAGCGTTTATCAATCAATCAAAAAGCTCAGATAATCTGACGTAAACCAATTAACGGTAGGCTTATGTAAATGTACGAGCGTTCAATGTTTGTTTAATTAGTTTAATAAATAATTCATGTATTATTTTCATGATGTACCTGGATGGTTTTACCCGCCAAATTTTTACATTAATAGATTTAAAAGGCAAATTTATACTAATATTATAAAGAAGTAAAATTTGTTTGTTTTTAGGTTTTTATGTAGGGGGTAATCTCCGGACCTACCAGTCGGATTTGAAAAAATATTTTTAGATTTTATAGTCCAATTCTTGAGGAAGGTTAGAGGCTATATAACATCACGCTAGGAACCTACGCTAAAGTTGTCAAAAAATAAAAGGCCCGTTTTGACATTGACAGTTCTAGTAAAGATCAAATTCGCAAAACACGCATTCGTTTGTATGAAACTGACAGGTGTCAAGAACGCATTCTCAAATGTCAAAACGGGCCTTTTATTTTTTGACAGCTTTAAGCGAAAACGAAATACTAGCGCGGACAGGCGATGCGATGCGACGAGGTGGGTCGGGGACGGGGGAAGAACAACAAATTTGACGCAGACGAAGTTGCGGATAGAAGCTAGTTAGTTATAGTAATAGTCAGTTCATAGCCCCTCCATTTCTGCAAATAAAAAAGTGCATATCCTAGGCTGTTAAGTAACAAACTGCTTTTAAAAAGTGCAATTTAATCAAGCCTAGTTTTCTTAGTGAAACAAATTGAAATAAACATCAGGAATTTCATTCGTATATAAGTGGTAAACGACAAATAATTTTAACATATTAGTATCAGTAGAATCGTTTTCAATACTTCATAGAATGTGTTCTATAGCTCGCCTTTTAACCCGAAATGTATCTTTGAGTTTGTTTCGGCCTTTCTTCGGAGTTGTCAGATAGGAAACGCCGAACTCATCTATGTATCTAACTAGCCTGTATTGACCCACTACAGGGAAAAGGCCACCTCTCCCTTTTCCATACAATTCTGTCTTTTTAATCCTTACGGTAGGAGTCAAGCTCGTCCCGCCATTGTCGTCTTGGCCTGCCGCGATGGCGTCGTGATTGGAATTAAACTCATCTATGTAGTTTAAAAAAAAAATATTCGTTACAGAAATAAAGCATTTATCATTTGCCTACATACACTCACAGGTATCTATGAAAATATTGCTGCACCAAACGATACACAATTAACATCACTTATTTGTTCTCAACAATGAAAGAGAACAATTGATGCACGTTTGCTGAATATTGAGCAAACCCACGACAGCTCAATCGCTAAAATTTTCCATAACGTTATGACGATGTTCGATTTCAATGTGAACCTTATTTCTAGTAGCTTAAAGATGAAAATTACAGATAATGATGCTATGCCTCGATTTGAGGATTTTCAAATCGATCACAGTAGATTGGTTTGTGTTTATCCAGTTGATTGCGTGATGGCGAAACGTTACTAATGATGATTGTGTTTTGAGCGATTTTAATGATTTCCTTGCCTGTGTTAGCTGTCAATTCGTTTTAATGAATACTTTTTGCACTTTTAATTTTAAACGTTGTCTGATTTCCTAAGGGCTGATTTTTAGAACCCCAGATAATTTTATCGGAGGAATAATTTTTAATTAGTGAAAATTCTTCCATACAAAAACGGTCAAACGTTAATTTTATTCCTCGAATAAAAGTTGTCTGGCGATGGAAAAATCAGCCCTAAGACGTTTACCTTGATGAAAATTCATGAACGTTAAGCATGCCGAAGATATATTAATCACGATATCGTTGCATACATATCAACCACATACAAGGGTCGGTAATAAAAATAAAACGTTTTACATCTTAATTTTCTGACTCTAGCTATCGACGCATGATATTATATTCGATTAGCGTTAACCCGCGGCTTCTCCCGCGTGGTATGTCGATAAAAAGTAGCCTATGTCCTACCCCAGATTTCAAAGTATCCAACGCAACAGGAAATATTACAGTGCAGAAGTGTGCGCGTAGAGATGCACTCTTTCTCTGATAGTCCGATGGGACGGCAATCCGACTTGAGCGGAGAGAGATCATGCGCGACGCAAAGGCTTAACGTGCTCCAATACAGGTACCATATTTATATTTAGTTTTTTTTTTTTCATGTCTTTTAAATTCATTCTAATATGAACCAAAAATGCATCATATTCAATCCTTTTTTAATTTCACTCACGTACTGTTTTCAAATAAATGTTATTTTTTCTTTTATTTATTTTCAATTAGCTTCTGACCGCGACTTTATCCGCGTAAAAGGTCATTGGGCGTAATCCGACCCGGTCGCGGACATGAATGAAAATGATTTAAAACGAAAGAGTATAAATTCACTTAACATTACATAAGGTTATTTTTTATTTAATCCATGGGAAAACAAAGTTTGAACTAAAAATACATTTACTTAAAAAATCGAATACTACTACTAAATATTAGTTGTCGTTCTTCGCGAGTGCATGTGCGTCCCGTCATCCCGTGTGATGAAAACGGCAGGTATACGTTCGCTCCCTCTCTCTCACACAGTAGGTTGCGTCTCGGACTTCAAAATAACAGCGGCTATCATCAATGCTACCAGGCGCAGTGTATAATAATATGTCGACCAGTTTATTAACATTATAAATGGTAGGATGAATAGAGAGAACGAACTGGCACGCACGTAATTGAAAACAATATGAATAGACAAAGAGTTGCTTTCATGCCATTAGATGGAAACAATCCAGATTTTAGAGACTTCCCACAGTTAACATTTGAAGAACTTATACTGTTTACATTGGGCAGCTATCATATAAGACTTGCTAGGTCGTACTGCCATGAACACATAAGACCTAATGGTGTCTACATGATAGAACTCTATCGTCATTAAGAATTAATAAATAATAAAATATTGATAAGGGGACGAATTCAGTCGCGACATGTCAGAGCGCGACAATATTACACATATATTTTAATTAACCCAGCGACACAAGGAAGACAAAGTGTTGAAGACTACTACTGGTCGTGTATACACGGCCGCCGCACCGTCGGGAGCTGCGCGCATATAGCCAGTATAGTTTATTTTTTATCCTGGGCTAGGCACCAACAACAAATTGAAGCCCCTGCGGTATTTTTAGATGATATAACAGTAGATATTGATCACGCCGAATAAATAATTTGAAAATGTAAAAGTTTTTTTTTCTCTTTACTCCCACATCCCACAAGAAAGCGACCCTTACCATGATAACTAGATACATTTTATCTATATATCTTCACAATTGCATTTCTGTCCGCCGTGGGTTTTTCTCCCATACTATTTGCCCATTGACCTTTCTTGTTCTTCCGACCAATGCCGTAGCATCGCATCGCCTGCCCCCTTTTTAATTTCGTTTTCGCTTCACGTTTCTTCTGACTTTTTTCTTTTCGACTCCTCAGAGGCCTAGCATGATATTAAGGTGCCTATAGCCTTCCACAGAATTTGACTAACAAATGCAAAAAGATTTTCTCAAATCAGGCAGGCAGTTCTAGAGATTACCCCCTTTTTTTCCGGATGGGAAATCATCAAATGACCCCTCCCACTCTGGGTGGAGCGGAAGGGAGTATCAGACTCTTACTGACTAAAATCCACCCATGTTCCTTACTTTGCCCTTTATGTTCCGGGGTAGCGGTAACCCTTGCGGACAATCCCGCTGAAGAGATTACCCCTTACTTTTAAACTTACAAACACATTTTACCTCTTTATAATAATAGTATCTAGATCACATTCCGTTTACAGTGGTCAGTAGTATCGCCATGTTAAATTCAATCCGCCATTTCAATGCAATTTCCTTAGTTTCTTAGCTCGCCGGTAGATAAAAAGCTTTCAGTAGGATAGTGAAGCCACACCGCCACATCCGATTCAACGTGGTACGCCAATTTAGCTTTAAAGTTTGTTCTCTATTTACATTCCATTTAAGTCTTGGATTTGTAGTATTTTTGTATTATATTGCTTGTTATTTGGTCTTTTCTAGTCTTTGATGTTTTTCTAGACAGAAAATGATATATATTTAGATACATGACATTATTGATAAATATGTGTTTGCTTTGGTATCAATAAATGGGCTTATTGCAGTCGATTTACCAGTCGGAAACTGACCTCTATGTTGGACATTTTCCGATAACTACATTTATTTACTCCGTGACAATATTATGGAACACCAGAGCATAGCTTCAACGATGATGTTGTGGTCATGGACAAAGCCATAAACATGGTGTAATTATAAATAGCTGAAAACCTGAAAAAGGGTCATTGAACATTAGGAAAAACTTTTACAATGGGATCATCACAATCAGCTGCTCCATACCTTTTTTTTCCGGATGGGAAATCATCAAATGACCTCTTCCGCTCTGGGTGGAGCGGAAGGGAGTGTCAGACTCTTACTGACTAAAACCCACCCATGTTCCTTCCTTTGCCCTTTAAGTTCCGGGTAGCGGTAACCCTTTCGGACAATCCCGCTGACTGCTCCATACCTTAAATGAACATAAATCATTATTTTATGTGAAAAGAAATCGGCTCCACTAGAGCCGATTTCTTTTCTTTTTTTATTTCTTTATAAACCTGAATTATACATTACTTTACATCACAATAACACCACTATTTGAAGAATCATTGATACTTTAACGGCACGGAGACTTACTTCACATTATGAAGTGCTGGTGAATTCACCTATAACTAGAATCTGCATTGTCCAAAGATCCGTTACGCTACATGTTTCCCTATTGCTTATCCTATATCTCTTACACATGTTGCGTTGCCAACAACGCAAAGTTCCACATAACATTTACTGTATGTTTACTCAAGTTTTATTACACCTTAAGATCTTAAATCAAACTATTGTGGTACAATTTCCTTGTAAATACAGAAAATGCTACGAATAAAATGTAACTTGAAGTTTTAAATTTTCTTTAAGTGGACTCATTTATTTTAGCAAACGCTACTGAATAGGAACTTTGGTACAGAAATCCTTGAACGTTAATGCGGTTATTCAGAAGGTGGAAACGGTAAATGAAACAAAAGGATTAGACGTTTTGTAAGCTTGGATTTTCGTCAAAGTATTAGACCATAAATGCGTCTAAGTTTTAGACCTGTCACTGTTCCTCTTCATAGAAATCTTTTATTCATTCATTCATTCACTGACACACAACGCACAGCCTAAACCGATGGGTTTAGAAACATGAAACTTTACTCAAGACTTAACAAAAGTGAGCACTAAGGATTTTTGAAAATCCATCCCCTAAAGGGGTTAGATGTGAAATCCTATCAGAAACAATCATGGCTTATTTGATTATAAAACAGGACTACTAATATTATACCAAACTGATATTGCAATCAGTGTCTTTATACAGGATGGCAGGGAAATCGACATGGGGTCGTAGGGAAATAGCTGATTTTTTTTTTTAATAACTGACTAATAATTTCTACGCTAGCAGATTTAGAATCATGTGCTGTATTCCGGCTCCAGTTTACGCGTTGATGTCCCTGCCATCCTGTATAATCAAAAGACAGTCTGATAGAAAATGAATACAAAGACCTCATCATTAATATTAACATAAATAATTTCTAAATTTCAGCTAAATATTTACATATTTATTCAGCCAATTAGGGTGTTTAATTTCAAAGAAAATTTCTCCAATTTATCTTATAATACTTCATTAATAACCAAGACTTTTAGATAGATTTTCCGAACACAGTTTCCAGAAAATCCCTAGTTTTCAAACATCTTTTGAGTATCCCTAATGGGCTGGAAATTAACGTCGAGACACAGCAGAATCTTTTGTCTTCTAGTTTCTAACTGAATATCACGAAAACCTTGCAAATTTTCCGAGCAAGTAATTTCCTTTAATTTATATGAAGTGCGCCGTAACTTGGCAAGTGCGCGCAAAGGTGCTATAATTTGAAATGGTCTGTTTCACGTAATCCATCATCGAAGTAATTTAGCGAAGGTAGCATGACCCTACTAATGGAGAAATGAAGTTCATGCGACAGGCCTTGTAATTTATGTTTCCTGATATTCCTGATGTGAGTTTGAGGGTAGTGTTATTGTTCACAACGCAAAACAGAAAACGTATGCAATGTTAATTCGGACGTTGCTAATGAGAAAACATGAATTTGTTGGTTTTGAGGGACTTATTTACTTTGCTGACAAGGTTTTTGTATTTGTTTTAGCTTTTTTGGACGGATTTTTTTCTTAGTGTGAGTACTCGTAAAGGATTTGAATGTAGCGCAGGGATTTGGGTTGAAAAATTTCACGAATATAACAGCACATTTCAAAAAAAATATCTGCGTGCGTATACGAAATAAAATCTCGAAGTTATTTTCTGCATTGCAATTTTTATGTTCTTATTTTCGTATTTTTTCTTATATCTAGATCTGTAAAATCTGTTCATATAAACTCGATATCAAATACCCATAAATACTTTCAAAGCTGCATCCAAAATTACGGTGTACTATTTCAAGTCTCCTATCTCTACTCACTCGGCAACTTCATTTATGTAGCTCTAGTGCACGCTATTTTCGACTGTACATCTTAGCAATAACGCTGTTATCAGAAACCAACACATGGAGAAAGGCTGTTACTTTGTTTGTGACACTGCTATTAGAAGGAAAGTAAACAACGTTCGATGAGCGACAACGTCCTTATTTTTTACTTTAATCTCAGATTTTCTCATTAAGATTGTAGTCTTTGAACTAGATTATACTCGTAGCTATTAGCTTGGCAGATTGGATAACTGGAAAAATATTGTGAAATGTATTGACATGACATTGAAATTATGATATCTATTGTGTTTGCGGGGATGTTTGCCCAAATTGGAATAAAATTGGAAGTTAGTAGGTACCTAACCTGCAACCCAATTTATTTATTTTTTGATACAGTAACATCAACACATAATGAGAAAAACGATAATAAAACAAAATTGCTGGCTTTTGCCCCTGGATACGCCGCGTGGAGGTCGGTTATTATCCGACGGGAACGTACTACTGAGAGATATCTTATGTTCTAACCCAGGTCATAATATACGGGTGTTGGTATGCATGCCTATTAAAGGTACTATAGAGAACTAGTCGAGCCCTCTGAGGTAACGGGAGGAATCAAACAACGGTACATCTCCTTTATGATTATATTGTAAGCACGTCTTTACATATTTCTGACTAAATTACCACTGATTGTTCTAAATAAAAATCCTAATTAAAATATTTGGCACTAGCTTGAACGGTCGAATGCAACCTGCGCTAAATAATAGCCAGCCTGCTCCACATGAGGTTGCCTTCGGCAGGCAAACCTCTACAGTACACACAATTTACAGCAGAAATTTACCAGCACTAGTATTTCTACGATTTTTTTTAAATATTTCATAACAAAAATTGTCTGAACATTGGTTAATGGCAACCCCTTTAGAAACCCTAACAAGTCAAACCACACTTAGCCGAAATATATGACAAAAGCTTCCTTAAGTATGTCATATTGTAACTCTATTGTAGAGGAATCCTTACTGTCCCTGAATTATATTTGTAAGGGACAGCTATTGACATTCAGAAAAGGTCCTCAGGTGTTTTATTTAGTCAGTCACCCGAGGGCCGGCTTTTTGTATTGTTTTCTTACCTAAATAAAAGAGGGAATATTATAATATAATCTAAGGATTGCGGACTCGGGGAGATTTTTAGTGTTATCCAATTTTATTTTCAGTAGATAAGTGTCATCATTGTTGTTTGATTTAAAATTAAATGGATAACAATGTTAGAAATTAAGGTGAGGGAGAAATTAGTCTAAGCAACATAACATAACATCACGCCTGCTTTCCTCGGAGGGTTAGGCAGAGATGCCAATCAACACATCAATTCAGCCTATTCACTGGTGGACATAGGCCTCCCCCGTGCTATGCCACAACGAAGGCGAAGCACAGGGTGTGCTTCGCCTACCAGAGCCTATATACCCGCATTTCGCCAGTTATACATAAGTGCCATGTAATAGGAGGTGACCCTATTGCCATGGGTTAATAGCCAAGAGCCTCGACCAACACCTGAGGAGGCTCTCGTTGGGCAGCTGGATCAAGGGCTTGATTCAGAAAGCGGTACTTCTGGACACGGCTCGCATTGTCAGGAGGTTCCTTTCTCTGGAGCCCTGACCGTAGCTTGGACCCTATTCCCGATACCGGTGGGCTACTATTTTTTATATTTGTAAATGTTTTTTTATCTTTTTGTTTATAAAAATATTTAAAAATATAATTTGTAAGTATGTAAATGAAATATAGGAAATACCAGGCACAAATTCAGATTCTAGGCATAAGCCTAGAATCTGAATTTATAGGTAGGTACCTACCTACCACCCACCTACCTTTCCTATCGCAGGTATGATGGTAGAGATTTCTTTAGAAATAAGCGTCACCTTTGTACCTATGTTTAACCCCCGACGCAAAAACGACGGGGTGTTATAAGTTTGACGTGTCTCTCTCTGTGTGTGTGTGTATCTGTGGCATCATAGCTCCCGAACGGATGAACCGATTTTGATATTGTTTTTTTTCGTTTGAAAGTTGATTTAGTCGGCAGTGTTCTTAGCTATGATTGATGAAAATCGGTTCAAGATGGCCGCCGTCACAAAATGGCGGATTACATATTTTTTCACAACTCCCTTAATATATCAAACGATAGGGTTTGACCAATAGAATCCCACTCTAATTATTTGCCTAACGTTCTGTTAAAGTACATACGCTGTCCCCCGATGCGACAAAATTTAATCAAAAAATTTCATACGTACTTACGTAGGGTCATAATTTCAAGATTATTTTTTTCTTTTTGTAGGGTTTCACGTTTATACATTTTTTGTTCTATTTGTGGTTAAGTATTTTTTCATAGTTTTTTAACTTGTTTTAGGCTTTTTACGTTCATACTATTTTTATTATTTTGTGTCGGGGGTTTTTTAAATTTTTAATTTAATTTTTCTGTTCTTTTTTTTTCTTGTCTGTTTATATATATATGTGTGTACATAAATGATTAAATAAATAACAATTTCCCGACATGGAAATCGAACCCAGTACCTCATCCTCAGCAGTGCTTAAAGATTTGTTTTCGTAACATACATGCTACGCAAAATTGACTAGCAAGTATCTACCATCAGAAAATGTCTTAGTTGTAGTGGGTTTTCCTGATTATTTACCCACACAAACATATCACAATTATCCACTTACCTGGGAGCAAAAATTGCTGCATAAATTCCAGACTAGACTTAATAGGGTTTATTACGCAATTCGCAGTACAAATAAACCTGGAAATCCTGGAATATCCAGGGGAAACAAGATCAAAAGCAATGCAGATAATGGCATTGTGATTTGTGGGGACGCTGATTGAGGATCATAAGGTATTCGCATTGATTCCAATAAGTCTAGTGGAATGCAACGCATTCCTATGGGAATTTTGCTTTGTGATGGGGCAAAAGTAATGCCATAATGTGAATGTGCCGTATTTTTTGTTAATGGCGTTATATTATTTTATTTTGAGGGGCTTGTGGCTAAGTAATAACAGCCGCATGGGTCTATAGATCAGGTTAAGCTACGCTTGCTGCGGTTGGTCCGTGGATGGGTGACCATTTTTACATACCAAGACCCCTCCGTGCCTCGGAAAGCACGTTGAGCCGTTGGTCTCAGCTGTCATTCGTGGATCTTAACAGTCGTTACGAGTCGTCAGAAGCCCGAAAGTCTGACAACCAGTCTTACCAAGGGGTTTCGTATTACCCAGTAACTGGGATGTGGAGGTCAGATAGGCAGTCGCTCCATGTAAAATACTGGTACTCAGCTGCATCCGGTTAGACTAGAAGCCAACCTCAACATAGTTGGGAAAAGTTTAGGTAGATGATGATGTTATAATATTAACCAGAACAAACCACAAATTTTGCAAGTCTTAAAAGCCAACATTTAAGAAGAAATCATCTATTTGGAGGATGTTTTGCAACAAACAATTCAAAATGTCGTAAAACGAGCACAAATGTGCATCAACTCAGGAGGTGATCGTTTGACCGATATATTTTTTTCGACTTAATTTAAAAAAATTTAGACATTTAAATAGACTTTCCGTGAAAACAGAGACAATTCTTTTTCATTTTCCACCAAATGGCAGCGAATTCACATTATGACATTTCTTCTGCCCCCTGTAGTTATTGTGACTGTTTTGTTGAATCTCTTTGTCGAACACAGCCTTACTCGCATGGTAGGTGCCCTATTATTATTTGGGCAAATCTTATGCTTCTAATGCCCAATTTTACTAACAATAGGGGAAATTTAAATGTAATATCTAAATATTATTGCATATTATTGATTTGTCTCGGCGTCAAAAGTCAAGCGTTAAAAGAGCTTTTGTTTAACCATTTCAGGAAGGTGTTACCCTGCCCAGAGTTAGTGACAACAGCCATTAATGCTGAAAGGACGAACTAAGTATAAATCAAATAATTATTTGCTTAACTTTGTAATGAGAGACAACCAATTAACAAATTAATAGAAATACTTATGTATTAAAAAATGATGCTTTATATTAACAAAATTGAAATGAATTGAATTGAAAGTAATGCGAAGTAAAATTGAAATTTTACTGTTTCTATAAGGGCCCGATCACATGTACTACAACCACACCACAACGACCACACGTGGTCGGGCGTTTATATAAATTAGCGCCCGACCACGTGTGGTCGTTGTGGATAAACTACAAATTTTCATATAAATGAAAATTAATGGGTTATTGACACGGACAATATTTTGCCATCATAATCAACCGCGTTGGCGATACTGACCATGTAGCAACCACAACGCAACCACCAGCAAGACCGCGCACAAGTGGCACAACGTTGCGTCGACCGTTGCGTTGATTTTGTAGTTACCACAATGCAACTCCAAAAAGCGACACCATCCACACGTACCCACATGTTGTCGCAGCAATATGATCTGGTTGTGGTACGTGTGAACGGCCCCTAAATAAATTGTGGCATTCAATAATAAACGGTTGAACAACCAATAATCCGCTTACAATGATAACAATTAAAATGCAATTTTATCAAAGGGTGAACATTCAATCAAAATCTATCATGAAATACATAGGCTAATCCTACTTAATATTATAAACGTGAAAGTTTGTTTGGATGGATGGATGGATGTTTGTTACCCTTTCACGCAAAAAGTACTCAACGGATTTGGTTGAAATTTTGCACACAGATGGTTCATAACTAGGATTAACATATAATATACTATTTATCCCGATATTCCTACGGGATCGAAACTTATGTGGGTGAAACCGCGCAGCTAGTTAAAAATAAAAATGGATGAAAAATTTCGCTATCCGATTAATTAAACGATAGCCTTTCTATACTTTCTATTTTGTTTTCTTTTTGTTACTTTAAAAAAGTATATTATTTGGTTTTTATTTTTGACTGTGTTTAGTTTAGTTTGTGATCTTCTGTACGAGTCGCAATTAATACTTTTTCTTTCTTACTTTTATTTTCGTTATAAGTTTGTAATTTATTTGTTTTTCAGAAAGGGTCTATGTGGCGGTGCTTTGGGGAGGCCTATGTCCAGCATCCACTGCTGGACATAGGCCATACTCTTATTTGATGATGACTTAATTTGTTATGAGCTAATATGGACGAATAAGAACACAATATAGAGCAGTGGTAGCCCAGTGGTAATGGCCCCGACGTACGAATTGTCGGTCGTGGATTCGAACCCAGGCAGGCGATTTACTTTGTGTAAATTATTTCATTACCACTCAAAACGGTGAAGGAAAACATCGTGAGGAAACCATGTCATAGAACCAAAAATCCGAAGACATGTGACATCTTCCTCCCCGCACTAGGCCCGCGTAGTAGATTACAGCCCACTCCCTCTCACAGAGAGGAGGCTTGCGTCCCAGCAGTGGGAACATTATATAGACTGATTATTATTATTATCAATACTAAGAACACAATCTGTTTAGTTTACCTAAGTTTTCAAGTAAAAACTTCTTTAGACGCGTTGAGCGATTTTTGGTAGAGGAATTTTGTTTGGATTTTCGTGGTCATTCTAATGTTAATAGTATATTTGTAGCTACGAGTTATATGACGTGTTGCCGAGGGGCCCCTGGCTAAATAATAACAGCCGCACGGGTCGTTCGATCAGGTTAAGCTACGCTTGCTACGGTTGGTCTGTGGATGGGTGACACTCTTTACGTACCGAGACCCCTCCGTGCCTCGGAAAGCATGTTAAGCCGTTGGTCCCGGCTGTCATTCGTGGATCTTTGACAGTCGTTACGGGTAGTCAGAAGTCCGAAAATCTGACAACCAGTCTTACTTAGAGGTATCGTATTACCCAGTAATTGGGTTGTGGAGGTCAGATAGGCAGTCGCTCCATGTAAAATACTGGTATTCAGCTGCATCCGGTTAGACTGAAAGCCGACCCTAACATAGTTGGGAAAAGGCTAGGCAGAATGAAAATGAGTATGACGTGTTGCGCTTAGCCAGCAGCGAAAGTGAATATATATACTAACTTTTGCCCGTGGTTTCAGCCGCGTGGATGTTGAAAAGTATTCCACAGGAACGTATTGCCGATGCCTGCCAGGGCTGCGGGTTGTTCGAAAGAGATACCGTGGTCCCTGGCATAGGAAACTGAAGGAACACGGGTGGGTTTTAGTCAGTAAAAGGGGAACGTATTGCCGCGTTTACCGGTTTTTTTACCGTTTTCATTTGAAAATTGTGTACGCGTGTAATGTATTGGTGTACGCGTGTAAGCCATTAAAGCCCCCCCCTCGGCATAATTTTTTCGACGTCTATATTTATCATCGTCATATTTCATCCAATTTCAATTTGTGCCGTCCATTGGTGGGGACCGTACGAAAATCCGTTTGGTAGTTATTGAGTTTATCGTGTTCAAACAGACGCTGCGGGGGACTTTGTTTTTGTAGTGATAAGTTTTAAGTTTTCACTTCCGTCCCCATGCTGCTTATGTTTTTACGACAAAAAAGTGGCGTTCAAGAGACGAGAGATTGAATGTAACGGGTTGAAGCAAAACAGCGGCAATCCCCAACTTCCCGAAACCCGAGTTTGATTAAAACACTCAAGCGAAGCGCCCAGGCTTTCCTGACGTTTTTCTTCTAAGATTTGTTTTATGAATTAATTTAAATCTCTCGCCGCAAAATCTTTGTACTTCTTGAGGTACTTAGTGCTTGAATTTGAGCGCACCTAGAATATTTAAAAGAGTTTATCTTTGCGACAGAATCTGTGATGAAGTGTTAAATTATAGAAATGCTTTCTTCTTGGTTGCTTAAGTTATGATAAAACAATTTTGTTGTTAGTTGGTTATTATAAAGTAGCTATTAAGGTGCAAAATTGTTTCATGACATAATGAAGCCATAAAAATCAGCCAATCGCTGGTGAATGCGGAATGAGGAAAATGTCGTGAGAAAGTTTTGAGTATGAATATCGATGGCTATAAGTGTAGGGGAAGACCAAAGAAAAGATTGATGGACTGTGTGAATGATGATATGGTTAGAAATGGGGTGACTACTGAAGTGACTAATATGACTTATAGAGAAATATGAACAAAAAGACATGTTGCGTCAACTCCAAATAAATTGGGATAAGGGTAGGAGAATGATGAGGATCGCTGGTGAATGTAGTCGTGATGTTCTTGTCATTATCTCCTGCATCTTATACAACATCTAGCTCCTTCCCTCTTCTAAATCTTTTTTTTATGTAATCGATCTCTCTGCCTGTACTTCGGTCGGATATGTGAAATCTGTTGAGAATATGTCGTGTACAAAATCAAAGAGGTACACGACGCCGTCTGCCGTGTAGTAGTTTGCCACCATTGACGCCACAAAGATTTTAGTAATTAACCGTCATAACTTTTCTGAATATTTTATCTTAAAAATTTCGTTAAGCGTAATTTGCCAAAATTATTGACAAATTTGAAGAGATAATATTTCATTTCACTTTCCAGAGTACTGAGTAATTATCCAGTCACCCTTAGAAACTTTCAGGCTTTTAGATAGGCGATTACATAAACCAAATATTATTCTATTCCACTGAATGTACTGTATAAATTAGCCCCCATCTTAAATGTTGAAGCGCTGCTAATTGCTTATCACGGCTTAGTGTCGTCTACCTTAAAATATGGACTAATATTTTGGGGAAATTCAACAAATAAAGATGTGATTTTTAAAACGCAAAAGAGGTGTCTGAAGGCTATGTTTGAACTTCATGTTACAAAGAGTTGCAAACCCTTTTTTAAAGCATATAAAATATACCCTTCCGTCAATGTACATTTTAGAGACCATTATGTTTGTCAAATCGAATCCACACCTCTAAATTCCCATTAGTATCAGATAAAGTAGTTCGAAATAGACGCTCCAATAGTAAGCTATGTATCCCGAGATCCAGGACAACTCTAATGCGTAAAAGTATATTCTGTGTAGCGCCAATTCTTTATAATAGATTGCCAAAACATTGGAGGGAATCAACTACTGAAAAATTAAGAAATATATTAAAAGGCCTTCGGTTAGAGAAAGTCTATTATAGCACTGACGAATTTCTAACTGACAAATGAATTTGACTTGTTTAATGACATCCTAATTTTATTAATAATTGCTTTAACATTAGATTTTTTTGATTTGTATTACTTACTTTGATGAGCTAACACTCATCATCATCATTTCAGCCGATAGACGTCCACTGCTGGACATAGGCCGCCCCCAAGTGTCGCCACATTGACCGGTCCCGTGCGACTCTGTTAGCTCACTCATCCAGCGGATGAGTGAGCTAACACTATTTGATTGTATTTTATTGTACCTTGGTCTAAATTGGATTGTTAGTTGCTATATTTGATGTGTGTAATGGACGAATTTAAAATCACTTGATGTTGTGTAGCGTCCTACGTCTTATATTTGTACGCCGTTTAGGCAAAACATGACTGACAGATAATTTGATGTAACATCTTGCATGCCATGTGTATGTATACTCATGTTTTGGACAAATAAAAATGATCTTATCTTATCTAACACTTTTGCCTATTGAATGATATTTCAGTTTAAATGATCATCAGATTTTATGAACTTTCTCTCTAATAGGTAATACTCGTATTATATGAATGTTTCTTAATAATGCTTGATGTGCATTTATTTATATTATTAAACATGATACCTTACTGTTTAAAAAATAAATAAATATGTACAAGTGTATAAAAAGGAGGAAGGAATATCTTTATAATTGATACAAGTATATTTATACTAAGTTAAGTATATTTTATTATTTTTTAAAAATATATCTAACCTACCAGACGATTCATATGATACTTGTTTCAAATTTGTTGAATTACGTGTGTATGTATTTTAATTTTATTTGATTTGAATGTTTGATTATTATTTTACTGTGTAAGTATGTGTGATTATTTTTTTTTTTATATTAATAATATATTTTAATTTAATGTAATGAACTTTGTCTGAAAATAAATAAATTATGATTATAAGTTGGCAAAGCAAAGATATAGAATAAAAAAAAGAAGATTTTATAAAAGGGTTTATTTTGGAATTCCGTGAATAAAATGAATTCTCCCAATTGTGAAATATGCGGAACGGATTAAGATGTTCACCATCTACTTATGGAGTGTCTTAAGACAACGAAGGAAAGAGAGATACTGCTGAGTACGATAAAAGTAAATTAATATGAGATTGGTCCATATGTTAAAGTTAACAAAGTTCACAAGCCTTCACACCAGAAGGCTAATTCTCGTAATTTAAAACGTTCAAAATCTAGTCGCAGTCTCATCTCGGCGACAAACAAATGTCAAAAACTTGTCAAAATGTAGAAATTAGAGGTATTTTTGAGTGATTGAGACTGAGATCAGACTGTGAACGTTCTTAAAATTACGAGAATCACCCCTCTGATAGCAAACCTACTTTCTTATTTGTTTACAATCATCAATAATTTATATTCTATTTGTAGATTTAGTTTAGCATAGTTTAAATTATGATGAGGCTGATATGCCATAGTGGATAAGAGTCTCTTATAAAATTTAAAAGTAAAAATAAAATATTGGGGTCAAGTGAAAATGTCGCTGCAGATTCTGAATGCATTTTGGTCCAAAATTTAGTTTTGCATAGATATTGAATTTCATCTACACTGCTTCTGCTTCACTTGGCTTCCAATGGTTTCTGAAAATGAAATTGACGCTTCAATTCGGTTTGATTCGACTCATCTATTCCAACCTTTAGGCGGGTATCACTTTTCCGCCGCGAGACCTGTAGTTTCGCCATGACTTGTCCGTTGTACAAGCGAAACAGAAGAGAAACCGCCTGTAGAACATGCAGTTTCAGTTAGAAGTAGACCTGTACTGTATTTACTCCGATAACTACGACTCGAAAGCGACGACATTTTGCTCCGATTGCATCAATTCAACTGCCTCTCATGATCTTGCGCTACTAGAATTGCGACATAATGTAGTAAAGTTTCTTAGCAGATTTCGTTAAGCAATTCCGTATTATTATTTTCCCGGCGGAGGTCTGCTACGGCCCTTAAGGACCAAGGCACCTTCAAAAGAAGTAAAAAGCTATGATGAACTGGTTGACAAACGCTGAGGCAATGTCGGATTTGAATAGCCACACTTTTGAAAGGTCACGTCATCATTCCATCACCTCATCTCAATGCTCTAAAGAGTTTTCACAATTTTACAAGACTACAACAAGAAATAATCCTACTTGTACCTACTAGACTAATAAAACAGTAAATTTTAAAGCATAAAAATAAAATAATTGAGTAAACAATTGGTACAATAATCCTTTCGTTAAGACCATTATTAAAATTAATGCCTGTATACATGCTTCCGTAGTGCAGGAACAAGCCAGGTGTTACATCGCTCGACGTTCGATGTATCAGAACAGTAATTTCCAATAAAAAGCTCAACATTTTTTAATTTCCATGGCCGATGCATACGTGTAAAACCGCATGAGGAAGTCTCTGTACAGAGTTGGCGTACTTATAACTATTGTTTTTCATTTCACCGAATTTAAAGTTATCCTAGTCGATTAGTGATAAAGGTGTAACTTAATAAATCCCAATAGGTCGATTAAATTTATCTTAGCTCGCTTAAGATTATATTTTCATGCGTGTAAAGTTACGGTGAATATTATATACTGATCTGGTTTTCAACATATATTCGTGATATTTTGTTAACTGAAAATATATTTCAGTTAACAAAATATTTTTTTTATTATTTTTTTTATTATATTATTTATATCATTTGGTCAGAAAGCATAAGTATAGAAGATTGAATGCTCACTTATTGTAAGTCCAATGAAATATTTTGTAGAACAGTTATAGAACCACTTTGCGCACAGCTTCATGCACTATGCGCACAAAGAATTCTCAGGGCAGCATATGCCAAAACGACAAAGTCTATTGCCACTTGCGCAGCTTTACTTAGAAATTCTGTATTTCTGAATGACAGACGGTATTGAAGATCGTTGCCGATACTACTGGTCGTGAATGGCTAGAGGCCAAATAGCCTTTACGGTTTCTGAGAACAGTCTGCGAGGTAGTTTGTTTGAAAGAAGGATTTAACATGACTGTATTAAGCTTTAGGAGTTTTCATGTAGGTATATTACTGGCTAGTAGATTTTATTACGTCAAAAAAATATTGTGAGTGCAATCAGAGTGGTACTAAGATTGAAGACAGCCAACTGAATAGAATAGAATAGAATAGAATACTCTTTATTGTACACCATACAAATTATAGAACATAAATATATAAAATTTTACAAAGGGTGACATAATGGGCGGTCTTATCGCTTAGAGCGATCTTTTAAAAACAACCTTTGGATGGATTAAAATTAAAGAGAGACAAATATAGTAGGTAGTCTGTGGTGTACCATTTACATTATACAATTAATATATACATAAACTCTGATTGATCACAGTAGAGCGCAAAAGATTAATCTTCGTTCAAAGATGATCCTAGCATTTATCAAGCTATGTCAAGTGCAATTAAATTAAAGTTGTATATAGTGCATGTTTATTTGTTCAATGTAACCAACTGACAGTCCGAGCACATATATCCCCTAAAGATGACGATGCATAATGAGCATGTCTGTCTACCAAAACAGTGGTCACGTCTCAGCAGGGCCAATCCGACAACCATCTTGAATGTACGGACACGCGCCATCAAGAGGGAGGGGTTCGGAGGTTTGCACGACAAATTGCAATGCTCCATTCCCGGATTATTCCGGATATACCGGCGAACATATTGCCCGGATATTTCTCACCGGGACGCGTCGAGAGTGATGCCCCACCGTGTTCTGGTTTTACGCTTAATTATTTTGTTGCGCCAAGTTTTGCGCGAAGTTCCTTGTTTAAGCCCAATATATTGCTAGCAGTTGAGTTTGCGTTTAAGATTTGAACGCTTCTTTAAGTATATTGTAAGTCGACTTAAGTTTGCAGTTAAGCAAATTGAATTTGCGGTTTCTGCTCCAGTACTTGCTGTAACTACTTTTAGTAGGTACTTCTACATTGTTATTGGTTTTCTTTCCAACTATAGCCTCTTATTCTTATTCAAGATAATTGAGGAAGGAATCAATTTTCTTTTAGTTATGGTAAAATAAAAGAAAATTGATGTAAGTAGTTATTGTTTTGTAGGCAATGTCTATTATACAGGCCCCCCTTCTATGGACAGATGGTGACTACCGGCAGAAATCCCACACTCCCCGGCCTCATCCTAAAGTCCGGGTGACTTTTCAAGTTTTAAAATCTAAAAAAAAACAAAGGTGATGGCTAGTTTACATTTGCATTGGTTATGAAGCGAACTTAGTTCAAATAGAAGTTATGTGTCAAACGTCAGTCCATAAGTGACAGTTTTTCATTATGAAGTGCATCATATCAGTGTTTCATATTTGCATTCGTAAAGCGGTGATTTAAGTCCTTTTACGTCTGTCAAAGGATTTAAATCACCGCGTTACGAATGCAAATATAAATCAGCCTTAACGGATGCATGATAGACACAAAAACTATTACCTACTAAAATAAATACCTACCTACTTAAATACACAGACAAAAACTATTTACAAATGCACCATTAACAGCAACATCAGATAAAAAACCATCGAGAACGTATCAGTCATCGAAGTTATATAAGCCGATACACCGATTTGCATGCAGACAAAATATGAAGTACACTTGCCTGCAAAACTAAGTATCACACTTTTAAAATTGGAATAACTTTTTCAGTACACAAGATATACTTTCGAAATAAAAAGGACACGAAAAAGAGTTTAATTTTGTGTATAAATACTTCATAATCGAGAACCTTCTTTTAAGAAATGGCTGAAAAGAGCTTTAAAAACAAAAAATAATCCTTTTCGAATTATAATTTTACCATTCATTTTTTTGTTTCTGTTTTCAAATTTTTTCTTGATCGATGAGTCTTGTTACAAAAGCTAAGTTAGACAACAGCACATACATTTTATTTATCATGCCTCTTTCACATGAAGAATGTGCTAGGATCATGACTTTTCTGGTTGAGAAATCGCCACCTTAATGCAGTTGAAGTCCAGCAACAGCTTCTTCAGACCCGAAGGGACTACATTAGTGACAGTACAGTGAGAAGAAGACTTGCTGAAGCAAATCTGAAACCCCGAAGACTAGCGAGTGGCCCCAAACTCGAGAGAGAGCACCGAGTAGCGAGACTGTGATACGCCCACGAACACATGCAGTGGGATGAAGTCAAGAAGTTTGTTCACAGATGAGTCTCGATTCTCACTTTACACCATTGATGGAAGGAAGAGTAAAGTGAGAATCGAAGTGTCTACAGGCGGCCTGGTGAGCGATAACTTCAAGACTGCTTCTCAGAAAGAGTCCAGTACCGTGGAGGGAGTGTACATGTATGGGCTGGCATATCATCAGAAGGTCGCACAGAGTTAGTAGCCATAGAAAAGGGCACTCTGACTGGGGAAATATATGCCCAAGTGATTCTCAACGAGTATGCAGGGCCGTATTTAGCAAATATTGGTGCTGGATCGATGCTGATGCATGACAATGCCCGGCCACACACGGCTCAGGTCGTGCAAGAGTATGTTCAGGAGGTTGGTATCAGCGTGATGGCTTGGCCATTAAGAAGTCCTGATCTCAGCCCGATTGAGTACACTTGGGATGAGCTAGGGAGGCTAGTCAGATGCCGCAGACCACCACCTGCCAGGCTCAGGGCACTAAAACAGGCCCTGATTGAAGAATGGGAGAATATTCCCCAATATTGGCTCCAAAACCTCGTGTTCAGTATGCCAAACCGGCTCGAAGCTGTAGTCAGAGCCCGAGGAGGCAATACCAGTTATTAAAAATTAAATAACAATATGTAAAACATACTTATAAATGTTGATTAAGTTTTTTGACACTTAGCTAAAAATGGCTATTTTTATTGTTTTATCTTTTTTAAGTTAAAATGTTACTAATGTATAGTTTACTAGTTTCAAAGAAAGCTGAACGTTTTTTATTTTAAATCTTACTACTTCTATAGTTTAGAAAAAATTGAAATTTTAAAAGTGTAGTACTTAGTTTTGCAGGCCAGTGTATTATACTATCAGAAAATGAGTGCGATACATTACCGGAACATAATACAGACATACATACTTAATCAGCCTATAATGTTCCCACTTCTGGGGCACGAGCCTCGGCTCAGAGACGGAGGGACATAATACGTCTTTACTATTCCAAAGTCATAGGCGATCGGTCTTGATAATATAGGTACCCGTACGCACTGCGAAGATCCGGTGCGTTCAAAAGAACTGGCTTACTGCCAGAAGTAATGTGAGAAATGATTTAAGTGGCCCATATTTTATTTTAGCCAATGATATTGTAATATTTGGATTTTATTTGGGTACTTTTTCATTCAATTTATTGAACGTTTTTTTTTGGGTTGTCTAGTAGTACACACTGATTTTGACAGCCAATTTGTCGCTAGCGATATCAAAATCAGTGTGTGGACGTGAGATTCGTCTATCTCCAGCGAGTCGCCGGCAACGAAGGTCGCTTAACCTAAAAGAGGGAGTCTGCATTTTACAGCCGAATGACGTCACTGAGACGTTATTTATGATAGTAAGTTGGAGTGTTTTCCTAGAGAGCGCTTTTTGATACTGTAAAGTCAAACCCCGCTGCAATCATTTTTATGACAGCCGTCACTGCGGCCGTACTGTTACGGCCACCGCTCTTCTAGGAAACCGTAGTTTAAGTGTGTACCTATTATAGCATTATAACAAGGAATTTAAAGTCTATCATATCAAAATTCATCATCATTTCAGCCCGGAATCACTCACTGCTGGGTATAGGCCTCCCCTTTCTTCTGCCATACTGCCCGGTTCCGTGCGTCTCTCATCCAGGTGTTTCCCGCGACTTTGACGATATCGTCAACCCAGCGCGCTTTTGCACGGCTCTGGTTACTTTGACCGAACCTAGGCCACTATTCGGTCACAAATTTACTCCATCGGTCATCTCTTCGTCAACACTCACTTCATAGTAACTACTTACTTTGACAGCACTTTTATTTCCTTGCGGTTTTGCCAGTCCTCCGACGCGACAACATTTAATCAAAAAGGAGAATGACCAAAAGCCGTACCAAAATCCGGTTTTTTTTTACAAAAATAACTTTTGTAGGAGTTAATATGATAAGTGTAGTCTATAAAAAACAAAGTTTGACTTTGATGCAGCATGGTACGGGATTCCAATGGAATCCCGTACCATGGAATCATTCCATACATCCATGGGCATTGTCCTTTCATACGTACTTACGGTAGGGTCATAATTACAGGCTATTTTTTTTTCTTTTTATAGGGATTCACGTTTATACCTTTTTTGTTCTATTTGTGGCTTTTTATTAATAGTTTTTTTGTTCGTCTAAACGTGTTTTAATATAAACTCCAATGCTTCTAATACTTTTATAAAAATGTAGGCAATATGCAATATTATTAGGTTTTGTGAATGCGTTGATTCGTGCTTGCCAAAAATATTTCTTGAATCGAATTCTAATCGCGTTTTTATGAACATGATTTTTTTTTATAATACTCGTATTGACGTAGATACACAAACAAACTCATGCCCTTTTTTCCACGGGGGTACGCAGAAACTACGGAACGCCATCTACTACGATCTTTACATACTCCTCCTTTACACACATGCTGCACACACAAACACACACACATGCACACAACCTCGCACACACCCTAACACACGCACACACACACATACACACACAACCATGAACATACACTTAAAAATCGTGTAAAGAACTTATGTAAATAAATACCTACATTTGCTAAGCTAATTTAATGTATTCTAGTTAAGGGAGTGCGGCTTGTCCTGGCACAGGTGTTTTCACACATAAAAGGAGAAGTCAACCTCATTATTGTTAAGACAAATTTTGTTGTTGAATAAAACATTTTTTCATTTATCATATTCCATAATATTATTAACTAGCTTCTGCCCGTAACTTCGTCCACGTAAAATCGCATCGCATCGCCCCTGCCCGCGCTATTACTTCATTTTCGCTTAGTTTTCTCTTTTATTTTTTTGCTCGGCTACTAAGGGTCCCAGTGTGTTTTTAAATAAGCTATAGCCTCCCTCAAGAATTGGGCTATAAAATTGAAACATAATCCGACTGTTCTATCCAGAGATTAGCGCGTTCAAACAAATAAAGCCTTCAGCTTTATTAATAGTATAGGTAGATAGATAAAAGTAACAGTAGGTAAGCTTTTAATGTGTACTCTAGATTTAAATAGTAACTTTAGAGGTACGTAGGTACAGAGAAAATAATCAGGACAGGTGTAGTCAGCCTGTAACTATCCCACTCCAGGAAAAAGCCTGATAAATTTGTAGGTAGGTGTTTCCAAAAAAACAAAAAACAAGCGACCTTATAACAAAATATTACCTATTTCAATGAAATAAACACTTATTACTAATAATTACAGTAGATCCATACGATTCCATGTCTGAATGCAGCTCAATTAAAATCTTTTACACGAACGAATACAGCACTTTCTTTGTTTATTTACTACTGAAGAAAAAAAGAACTAAGAGACGAAATAATATGAATGTTGTCGATAGCTATTTTGAACGTTTTTCTTAACGAAACAGGCACAACGGGAAGATATTTTTCATTGCGATTTTGCGACAATTTTGAAGGTAAATAAAAGATGCCGTGCTAATGAAATGGTACTATTTCTTTGTACAGAATGTCTTACACGGACTATTACTGATAAACATGAATATATATATATAGTAGGTATATGTTTGGCTTCCAAACTAAATAGTATAACCGTAGGCGCGGACTTGCGGGCGGCGAGCAATGGGCAGCTCGCCGCCCGGCAAGTACCAGGCCCGGGTCGACGGCGCGTTGTGTACCACGCGCGCCTCAAAGAGATGTCAGCACAAACTGACGGGGTCCGCTAGGGCCGATGCCTGCCAGGTCCGCGGGTTATTCGAAAGAGTTACCGTGGCCCCTAGCATACGCAACTGAAGGAACGCGGGTGGGTTTTAGTCAGTAAAAGTCTGACATGCCCTCCCGCTCCGCCCAGAGCGGGAGAAGTCATATGATGATTTCCCACCCAAAAAATAAGCCTTTACCAAACTGTGTTGGGGTTAGCTTTCAGTCCAACTTGATACAGCTGAATATCAGTATTTTATATGGAGCGACCGACCTACACCAGCACTGGGTAACGCAATACCCCTTGGTAAGACTGGTTCTCAGACTTTTGGACTTCTGACTACCGGTCCTTACGTTGTCAAAGATCTGACGAATGACAGCCGGGACCAACGGCTTAACGTGCTTCCGAGGCTCAGAAGGGTCTCGATATGTAATGGATGGTCACCCATCCATACTCTTTATGTAAGGTGTAAAACTACCGGGACAAAGTAGCCGTCAAAATCGGTCCACCCGTTTTGGATATTAGCCGGAACTGATAGACAGACAAAATTTAAGAAAAATGTTTTTTTTTATACGTACCGTATTACTTTCCTATGCGTTTAGCAAAAAAGCTGTTATGTTGAAATTACAAACATATTTCAATTTAATTTTTGAAAATTTTTAGGTATAGATATCGATAAAATAATTTAGATCCTAATAATTACACGATGTATAAAGAAACAGGCGTTTTATTTATCTTTGTACCATCAGCATCCTCCGATGCTTACAGTACTGTGAAGGATTGATGAGCCCTTCTAAGAAATCAACCTTACGATTTCTTCACGTTTATTTTGACTACACGAATGGAACCCGCGCTAAATTATAACCAGCCTGCACTATACAAGACTTTAGCGGACAACCTTTAGTGTATTTACCCATATTTATCATTGCAAACTAAGCTATCTAAAAATGTAACTAATATGAACACTAATGAGGAAACGTGGCGAGATCAGTTACCGGTTCATAACACCTGGAATGTATTTAATACATTCCATAAACTTGGAAACCTAATATGGAGTTAGTTATGTTCAGATTAAGTGCAACTTAGCTGAAATCGATCTACGAGTAGTTCGGTTACTTAGGGAGATGTGAGATTACAGATGGATATGTTTGTAAGTAAGAGACGAGTGCAGAATGGGTTCTACAGAGTGATTTGTAGATTATTAATGTGAAGTATTAAGTAGATTTATTAGTTGTTTAATTCTATGAGAGAGCAGTGGTGGTGGCCCAGTGGTAACGGCCGCGATTTACGAGTTGTCGGTCGTAGTTTCGAACCCAGAAAGGCGCTTTACTTTGTGTAAATTATTTCATCACCACTGCTCTCAAAACGGTGAAGGTAAAACATCGTGAGGAAACCGGCATGTCCTAGAACCAAAAAATCGACGACATGTGACATCTACCAACCCGCACTGGGCCCGCGTGGTAGATTATAGCCTGGAGAGGAGGCCTGTGTCCCAGCAGTTGGAACAATATAGGCTAATTATGGATATTTCTTAAATACATTTATGGGGCAGTAAGGGAAGCTAGCTACCTTAGCCACAGGAAATCGGTGTTAGGAGACATCCCTTAACTTATTGCGAAATTTTTATTTGCATTTACAGATTTTGAAAAAATGTACAGCCAGCAGGAAAATAGGCAATTTTTACAAAAAAAAAAAATGTCAATCGATCCTGTTTCTTATAAGGATCAAAAACCTCTATTGTATATAAAAATCAATAACCGTTCGTTAGTCTCGCAAAAACTCGAAAATAACTCGACCGATTGCGATGAAACTTTGGTAAGTGCGAGGGTGTGGTTGGAGAAGGTCCCTAACAATAAAAACTAAGAACTTAAAAAAAAAAATATTGTGAAAAGGAAAATCATAAAAGCGGTTTTCCTCTCTCCTATATATTTAAAATTTTGCTGTGCCAGGGTTCATAATTGTATGTAATTAATTAATACTCACCACATACGTGTGTACACATTATGGATTGCAATAAAGATTAATTGAATTGAATTGACGGGTATACCCACTGTATAATTAGAGGTCAAAACTGTTAATCGGTTATAACCAGTTTCGACTGGTTTTTCAGTCACTCCGTAATTAAATAATTCAGACATTTAGTCAATACCGTAATTAAGATAAAACAAGTTTTCTCTTTTAAAATTTTGTTTTTATGGACCTTATAATTCAACGCCGCCGCGCCGGGCGGCCTTTATAACTATTTAGGATCACTACATTTTTTTTAAATGATCACATGAAATACCTTACAACCTACTGTACTTACAATAGGTTTATAAGTAATGTGAATATACTTTTAACTAGTGTAAAGTAATTTTGACTGTGGTAACATCTAAATTCGGACTTTTAATTAGCTGCAGTAAAATGACACTTCTTACTGTCATTTCGTTAAAAAATGTTGCCACTCTATCTCTAATAGTGATGTGATTAAAACGCATTGAAACATCATTTTAATATTATATTTATTATGATATTCGAAACTGACCAATTTTATTTAAGCGTAAACAATAAAATATGCTTTGTATTGATCGGATAAAGGTATATGTTGTAGTTTGAAATCAGCGTAAATACGTAGTTTACTTAAGATAATTTTGTTTCATTTTTTACTCTTAAAATCCTACTACCTATTTTTTTAAATACATTCAAGTTTTTTTAACGTTTACTATACAGGGTTATTTGCAAAACACAAAAAACCTCAAAAATAATTATACTCAGCTTCGTCCTCGAGATTAGCATAAACACAATGTAGTAACACGTACGGTGTTGCTTTTGCGCACTGAAAGTAAAAAGCCCTATTCCCCAAAACTAAAAAAATTATATTATTTTTGTTTTGCTGTGCCCGACAGGGTCCACGATTGTTACAACAAATGTTACCTACCGCCTAAGCATATACATTGTGGAATGCAATAAATGATTGAGTATTGAGTAATCAGCAAAAAGCGAACTGAAGAAATACATTTTTTTAATTTTATTTTAATTTATTCAGTTACATATTGAAAAGCTTAATTAGGCTGCGAGCTTATCCTTTCATTATTTTACTGTCAAAATTTGCTTGTATTTATCCTTAAAAGTACCAGAATAATTTCTAACGACAATAACATTATAAAAACACGCAATGACACAAAGCAAACCTTTATTTATCTCCAACACAGATACCATAATAACACATCAAACACACTACATATTCTTCTTTTCCACACTACCCTCACCTTACTCAAGAATTTATCGCTCATGAACTGCAGGACCCGTGTCGCATACGAAAGCAAGCGAACACAAAATGTCCCTAGAGTGACTTGCACTTTGTTGAACAATACAGATGTTCAATTGTGTGGTACGATAATGCATCAATATGTTATGACGTGTTGACAGTTTGGGGAGTCTTGGAGAGTTTGCTTTGGGACTTCGCTTGTGGGCCGTGATAATGAAGAGGGTCCTATTGTGGCGAGTGGCATCATAAGTATTACAAAAAGTGAATGTGGTTTAAATTATCTTTCTTTGACAAACAAGAAAAGAAAAAAAGAAAGAAAATACGTTTATTTGCGGCAAACATGACGCATAAAAACACAAAAAAAAAGAAGTAACAAGACAAGCAACAAGCCAAAGCAAGCTTCAACAACAAGCACACAACGACAAGCTCTCAAGCGACAAGCTTCTGATAAATTGGGATCGGGTCAGGGGGATGATTATGGATAGAACAAGCTTTTGCTAATATTAGCTATTGAACGGCAAACAATTTTGTGACCAACTTGATAGTAGGTCCTACCGAACTTAAGAGGAACCGGGACCACCCCTATGTGCGGATGGTGATCACTGGGGTGGTTTTAGTGAAGGTCCTACCGAAAAGACTAGCTTGCAATGGCAGAAGACCGACGTATATGGACAATTAAAAGGAAAGATTTTGCCTAGCGGTGGGACATTACAGGCTGAATGGATAAATAAACAGACTTGATGGTAGGTGAGTGGTCCTCACTGTCTATGGTCATATGCAGAAAGAGGCATAGCAATAAAAAGTAAAATATAAGTAAAATATTTTTGTTTTCTTTTACCATCCAAGAAGCGAAGCTGAAATGCTTCAAGTGCCTGTAATTGCACCGCAACCCATTCTTTTTAAATCAAAACAGCAACACTGCTTATTAGCGGCGTACATATTGTATGGTGGTGGTTCTGTGAAAATTAAATGTGACAGTCAAACAGTTAGGCGTCTCTTCCTTAGAAAGAGGATCCCAATGCCTCTTGAATGGACAAACAAAACCAGTTCAATTCCCCTATGAAAACTTAAATAGAACGAAAACTACGCTAGAATGAAGAACAAAACAATTCTATAATATTCTCAGGTAGTAACAATTCCTATAGTAAGTTAGTTAATATTATGGTCTGCGCACACTATCTACGTAAGTAAAGGTTGGCATTCGGCTCTGCATATTAATTCCGAGCCGCGCGAATCAGTCCGTGAACAACTTGAATGTTACGTTAAATTCTATTTCATTTTTATTTTAAGTGCTGCAGTTTATACTCTTATCTCTAGAGTTATTTTGGAATAAAATCTTATTTAAAATGTTAACGTTTGTGAGTTTTCATGTTTCCTTGTTACCTCATCACGCTTTAACGGCTGAACGGATTTTAATTAATCTGAATCTGACTTCCACAACCCAGTTACTGGGTAATACGATACCCCGTTGGTAAGACTGGTTGTCAGACTTTCGGACTTCTGACGACCCATAACGACTGTCAAAGATCCACGAATGACAGCCGGGATCAACGGCCACGGAGAGGTGGGTAACCTCTCCGTGTCCACGGACCAACCGCGGCAAGCGTAGAGTAAGCTGATCAATCGACCCGTTCGGCTGTTATTACTAAGCCACAAGTTCCTCCTCCCTTATATTTGAATACATAATGGGGTTTATTTATAAACGTTGCTTAAAGTTAAGAAACGTTTAGAGTCCGTTTCCCGAAAGAAGTCCCGCGGCAATAAGTGGAACTAATTATTATTATATAGTTAGCAACATTCCAACAACAACTCTCCTACCCCAGACACCTTTCTCTATTTAAGAATGTGCATTTTATTAACCAATAATCAAGCCTGCTACTCGTATATGATGTGGAGATAAATATTTATGATTCCGTCCTACGACAGTGGCGCCGCGTCTACGAGACTTCTTTTGTGAAACGGACTTTAAACGTCAAAATTGTATGGATAAACAGTCGCTAATTATTGCTTAACTTTAAGTAACGTTTATGACTAAACCCCTAAGTATTTCTGTTATGATGCAAGTGAAACTGCGGCCAACAGCTAGTTTTACATATAACACTGTGATTGCATTTATGGAGTTAACTTTATAGAGCTGTGAGCTTAGTTTTGAAACTAGAATTTGGATGTAACCATATAGATTTTAATCAAAAGTGCACAGTTTCTAACCTGCTGAACTTTGGAGGGTAAACTCATGAGGATTAGTAGGAACGAGTACCTAGTGCTACCAACTTTAAGTAGGTAGATTTCTTCCAGGTTACAAACTGGGGACAGAGTGAGGACGCCTAGGTATAAGGTTATCTTATTGATGGATTGATTTGTCAAGGTTTTTATTACTACAAAGGTAGTGTTTACAAATGATAATTGTTATTCTATTTGTACATAAATTAATTTTGTTACATAGGCTATACTTATTTCACCTTTACAAACATTAAAACATGTTTTTATTATATTATTTTGCGCTGACATTAATTAACTTATAATTTACTTCGTTTAACTACTAAGTATGTGCATGTCTTACTTTGTATCAATGTCAATTAATGTGAGTTGTCATTGGTCCATGGCCTTGACAGCGAGCAATAGACAAAAGTGTCAACATTTTTATGCACGAGTACGAGTCTTTTGACTATGTGTATCTTATGTCTTTTTCCGTTTTTTTTTTTTTTTTTTTTATTACTTGTAATTGTGCGTTTTGTATGTGCAGAATATAATATTTATCTTTCTTTTTTCTTAGAATGGATTCACATAATATTATGTACCCCTTTATTCAAAGAAGTTGCTTATAGTTAAGTAGTGATTAACAACTGTTTAACCATACGTTTTTGACGTTTGAACGTCACTTAACTTTAATAATCGTTTATAAACAAACTATGTTTAAGTTATAAAATGTACGCATGATTATAATCCTACTAATATTATAAACGTGAAAGTTTGTATGGATGGATGGATGTTTGTTACTCTTTCACGCAAAAACTACTGAACGGATTTGGATGAAATTTGGCACATAGATGGTTTATAACCAGGATTAACACATAGGATACTTTTTATTCTGATATTCCCACGGGATCGAAACTTACGCGGGTGAAACTGCATGGCGCAGCTAGTATACATATGATATAATAACATAAGTAGCGGGTAGTCCGCTCAAAGATCTTACATACTCGTACACGGCCCGTCAAGCCGCGTCGGTTAGCACGATCCGATGGATCTTACATATAATTAGTAATGTCTCTTAAAAGATCAGCCGGATTGTTCTGTAATAATTTCATCGTGAAAATTTAAGTAAAGTGAGCTGTTATTCCACCTGATGCACTTCAAGTTTTCACGGTGTGATTTTTGCAGAATAGGTTGGCAGGTGCGTTTTACTCACAAAAGGGACGTGTTTATGAAGATGTATGTAGGTATGAATATGGACGATAAACAGGATTATGATTGTAAATTATCGTGGCACGTGTTGTTCTGGAGTTTTTGCCCTTATGTGCGAACAAAACGCTCGTATCTGTATATGTTTTGGACTCCCAGGATAATTACATGTTTATTCAATTTCATTTACATATTTATTACTCCATATCACAAGTACACAAACAATATTGCTCCGTATTTCCTCATACTTTTCCTCAAAAAGTTCCGGAATTTCCTTTTGCCAAGCCCGCTTCGGGAGTGTGAATCCTTAAATAACATGAGCGGAATTAGATTAGCACGGGTACGGCCTCTAATTGAATTGCTACAGCGATTTGTAAGTGCCGACTTCATTTTTGTCACAATTCAAAAAACATTCGTCGTAATAGGAAGAGATTTGATTTGTTGAATTCGTTTGAAATTCTTTTTTTGTTTTCATTGATATCGTTTTGAATTGGTTATGTTTTATAGCTCATTGTAACTTTATACATTTTAGTTCTTCTTCTTAGCGCGTCGGTGGCAATCTAAATGGACTCGGCCCAGAATTCGGCTACTCATACTCTCCGACGACCCAGTTTCGGCCGAATACTTATAGTTTGTAAGATTGTAGGATGCATTACCAAGCAACGAATGTTCCGTGATCGCCATATTTTAGTTTGTTAATGGATTTAAGTTAGGATATTCAATTCTTATTTTTTTAATTATTTAAATATTTTTTTAGTTAATTTAATTTTAGAAGTTTATACAATTCAAACTGAGTAAGTTAAGTCATGTTAAGTGAATATTATTATATTATGTGGACATACTTATACATAAAAACATAAAAATCGACGCGAAAAAATACAGCTGAGAACATTCTCTTTTTTACATAACGTACAAACATCCTCTTTTTCATACAGGCTGTCCATTTATTGGACAATTTACAGGTGTGCTTACATAATTTAGAGCCTGGTGTTATAGTTGGGTGTATTATATTTCAGGTTCATAAGGGTATAATCTCTTTATCGCCTCCCATGGGACGGGTCAAGTGTGATAAGGGATGAGTTCATTTGTTATCGGAGACCTTTCGTTGTCCTTGTTTCTTTCGGCACTTCACTTTGTGTAAATAATTTCATCACCACTGTTCGCAAAACGGTAAAAGAAAACATCGTGAGGAAACCGGCACGTTCTAGAACCAAAAAGATGACGTGTGACATCTACCAACCCTCACTGGGCTCGCGTGGCGGATCTCACTGAGAGGCCTGTGTCCCAGCAGTGGGAACAATATAGGCGGATTATAAATAATGATGAACCTTTCATTATATCGCCAAAACAAGGAGACTTGATGACGTCAGGCACACAATAAGTTAGAAATTATCAACTGTATTCATTATTATTATTAACTGTCCCGTTGGTCTCGTGGTTGCAAGTGCGACTGCTGAGCGTGGGGTCTTGGGTTTGATTCCCGGGTCGGACAAAGTGTTATTGGGTTTTCCATTAGGAATTTCTTATTAACAGTCCGAAGTTTGAAAGATGGCGGTTTAATAGCCCCGTGCCTCGGAAAGCACGTAAAGCCGTTGGTCCTGCGCCTGATCTTTCGCCGGTTGTATCGGATTGCCGTCTCATTGGACTATGAGAGTACAGGAACAGAGAGTGCATCTGTGTTTACGCGCACACTTGTGCACTATAATATCTCCTGCCTAGTACGCAATCTCAACGGAGATTAGCCAGGGGACTAATCTCCGTTGAGATTGGTCACCGTGACCGAAATCGGTCGGAAGGCTGTTATTATTAGATTTAAAATTATAGCTTGCTATCATTTATCTTACGAATTTTAGGTACTTTTTCACTTATATAATGGTGTTTTTGTAAGAAATTCCTAGGCGACATTAACTTGGGAGGAGATTTCGACAGACACGTTATGGATAGCCTAGATTTTTTCTGCAGACATTTTCTCAGTTTTTGGAATTCGCGCTATTCTTGAAACTTGTTTGTAAGCCTAGCTTAATATATTGTTTCTTAAACATGGTCAGTATCTACGGTATTTAGCCTTTAGCACATTTACCGTATGAATATATAGTTCACAAAATGCTAACCTAACTCACAACGTGCACAATTTTAGCTCCATTTTACCCCTAGCTCTCAGTTCGTAGTTGAAATATTACCGACTATCGTCCGATCAGCAGCTAAACTTTGAAGCGATGTTGGTTTCCGAATATATTATTTAGTGCTCTCTAGCAAAATTCCAGATAAACCATAACAAAAGCTCAGTAATCTATTCTTTGCCTTAAAATGCTACTCACTTTCCTTAAAACCCGGTTTTAAAGCGGGTAACTGAAAGCTGCAAACTTAGCAAGGTAGCCACTGAAAATTCTATGCTTTAGATCATAAGGTTTAGAATTGTTAACTTGGGTTGTCGTTAGTAAAAAAGCCAATAGTGAGGATCCTAACTCTTCTTGAAACAAACTTTAATCTAATATCCTAACACTTAGGGAGCAGATTCGACAGACTAGTGGAGAATTTTATTATGCATCCCTATGCATTTATAGTTTCATTGTAGCTGTCTGCATCGAAGGTGCTAGAAGTCTGGGGGTGTACTCCGAAGTGGTATCTGCCAAATATTCAACCGTTTCCTGCTACGAAGTTACTATTTGGTTCGGTCGGTCCCGATCCTACAATCCTACACTCTTTCGAATATTGACTATGGTTCCGACCCAACTGAGCCGATCCGAACTTTTTTTCGCATTTTTCAATAATATTCCGTTCGGCCATGTGTCGGTCCGATCCGATCATTCGCACTTTGCACTTCGTAGTGGGCCCCCCTGGAGCCTAATTTTGTTCATGAGAATTCATCGTTGGTAGGTAGGTATGTTAAAAATAAATCTAGTTACTACTATCCCATTTCTGTCTCTTGATGTTTTCTAAAGATGAACGAAGGTCTGCAGCGTTCAGCGGGATTGTCCGAAAGGGTTACCGCTACCCCGGAACATAAAGGGCAAAGGAAGGAACATGGGTGGGCTTAGTCAGTAAGAGTCTGACACTCCCTTCAGCTCCACGCAGAGCGGGAGGGGTCATTTGATGATCTCCCATCCGGAAAAAAAAAAGGTATGCAGCGTATCTTTTTGTTTGTTTTTCTAACCTATATTTTTATTCACCGTTGAGTCAGGATTTGTTCATCTCTTTTTACCGTGTCGATGGACAAAATATCATGAAAAATATATATAGGTTTTTAAAGTTTAGCCCAAAATTCAGCAACGCTAATACAGTTCCTTGACGCAGCCGTTAGGTCCTCACGTGTGCAGGTGACAGGGCATGCGGCACAAGATGGGAGGTGAGCCATTGTCTGTGTTCATGACTGCCCAAAAATAGAGTGTTGCTGTATGTTCTATTAGTCTTCTATTTATAGCTTTTCCCGTCCGTCATTTCACTTTTACTCGGAGTTGAACCTTAGGAAAAAATATTGATAATATTATTATTATGTTAAAGCACATTCAGGGGCTTATTTATGGACGTTGCTTAAAATGTATTAATGATTAACGCCATTCAAATATGTTTTGACTTTTAGGGTGCTTTTACAATCGACAGATATTTTTTATTCGTGTAATAAAACTGTCATCTGACAGTTTTTGTATGGAAGAACTCTCAAAAATTCAAAATTACTCCTCCGGTATAATTAAATAGCGTTGGAAAAATCGGCCCTTAAACGTCTTATATCTATAAACAACGTTTAATAATAAAGGCGTCAAATATACAATATTGCATGAATGGTTTTATTTATAAAGCTTTTAATAATCCATTTTTTCTAAAACAGCATTGTATTCCCCAAATGTGGCTTCCACGAGAATTTTCCTACCCACAATTTAGCAAAGTGACAGCCGGAATTTACAAAACTCTGTTTATTTTCCACTTATGTATATTTATTTTCGGACATCTAACATCGCATGTGTCCGCTGGGCACTATTAGTTTCATCCAAATCCTTTTGATCTAACCCAAGGCTTCAAATTGTCAGTATAACTAAGACTTATGTGCGTCTTAGCTTTAAGTGAAACAAAAGTCTCGGGGTTTAATACCCCATAAAGTTTCTGTGTAATAAAGTTTGCGATACATAAAACATTATTCCGCTAAGCTATTTTTTCTTGGGAGACTTTTTTCGTGACAAGATAATGTCATCGTCCATAATAATGGATTACTTACTTTTCACCCTGTTGTCAAACGAGTTACCGACATAGCTTGCAGAGTAAGTTAACTGAAGTGGCAGTGAGCTGGCCATGTGTGTTGAAGGATCGATGGCCGGTGGAGCAGATGAGTCCTGGGGGTCTACTACGAAGTGCAAAGTGCGAATGATCGGATCGGAACGACAAATGGCCGAACCGAATATTATGAAAAATGCGAAAAAAGTTCGGATCGGCGCAGTTGGGTCGGGACCATAGTCAACATTGGAAAGAGTGTAGGAGTGTAGGATCGGGACCAACCGAACCAAATAGTAAGTTCGTAGCAGGAAACGGCCGAACATTCGGCCGATACCACTTCGGAGTAGGCCCCCAGGATTGGAGACCGCGTATCGGCAAGCGTAGTGTTAGACGCTCCCCAGCTGGACGGACTCCGACCTTAAAAGGTTGCTGCGACAGACTGTCTGCATAAGGTGGAGGAAAGTGTGTCGTAGCGCAGCCTGGGAGAGGTCTATGTCCATCAGTGGACTGCGATAGGCTGAGTTGATTGATTGATAGTACATACGAGTAGTGTGTTTTCGATAATAAATTCAGTATTTTAACCAGTATAACATAACATTATGCCTGTAATACAGAAGGATTAGGCAGAGGTTTGCCTTTAATCCACCCAAATTTGGCCAGTTATGTTTAAGTGTCATGTAATAGGGGGCCAGCCTATTGCGCTTGCGACTACTAGACCAAAATCCTAAATCATCATCATCAGTTCAGCCGAAAGACGTCTACTGCTGGACATAGGCCTCCCCAAAAAATCACATCCTCAATCCTGTGTGAAAAATCGAGATGGATTAGTACAGAAATTCATTGATAAATGAGACCTTAGACTAGTGATCTGAGAGAAAAACTTGTAATCTCGAAAGATTTCTGTTGACTTCTATTATAAGCCCCTTTTTTCAATTTTCTTTAGCATTAATTGTGCTCTTATTGCAATAACATAATCCTCAACAAACTGATGAGTATCCGTCTGATTAATAGGCGTTCGTTTTCACAAGTAAGCCGAAACTAAGCCTTATTTTACTAAGCTGTCTAAGACTTTTTCAACTAAACTTTATTGTACAACATTGGGTACGGTCAATGATAATAGTCGATTAATATTCGTATAGCTACTTTTACACAACATCTAAATTGACACAAAATTATTCGATAGGTTGTAGTTTAGCATTCATTCAAAGGATGGCTAAATGTTAATATTCTTATAGAAGTATGAGGAACTGGGTGTAAAGTTCACTCATTCTCCATAGAAAAGGGGGGATCCTTCGACCAGACGGGTGTCGTGTTTGGTGGGCAGTTGCCCAATGATTGATGTCGGGACGATGTATTATTCTAGTCGCGATGTAAACTCTGCTTGCGTGATGCAGAATTTTACTTGACGTTGGTCTGATGCGTAGTTCTCATCTAGCGATGAAGATGCCGCCACATTCTTTTAATTTTACACCTGTCCCGATTTCAATTAAATATTTAGCTGAATAATTAAGATTTAAAAACTGAAGTGTTAAACGACTTTTGTCGCTGACTGTTCAGCAAGATTGATGTCATTCAATATCAACTGCACTTCAGTTTCTTTTAGAAAAAAATCCAGACCCTGTTCGATTAATCATTCTCAATCTGTAACGCGCTAAGCTGACATATCTCACTCAAAGATGATTGGTTTAGCCTCAGTTCAACGACGTCTACTTAATATTCAGATTACGGTGAGAAAAGTGTATCGTTTTGATATACATATAATAAATAATTTATGTTTAGGGCTTTCTACACTTTGAAGGCAGCGCTGGCCCGAGAGCAGTGGTGGCCCCGTGGTAAAGGCCACGACTTACAACTTGTAGGACGTGGGTTCGAAACCAAGCAGGCACTTTACTTTGTATTAATTATTTCATCACCACTGTTCTCAAAACGGTGAAGGAAAACGTCGTGTAGAAACCGGAATGTCCAAGAACCAAAAATTCGAAGACACGTGACATCTACCCGCACTGGGCCCGCGTGGTGGATTACGGCCGACTCCCTCTCACAGAGAGCAGACCGGTGTCCTAGCAATGGGAACAATATAGGCTAATTATGCTATACTTTATTTATTATCTAATTTCAGATAAATCCTGTTGCCATAAATAATTTATTGTAATAATATAATAGCTTAGATACATTTTAATTTATGTAGCCTCTTGACTCTATAAATAATATTGTAATCTTTCTGAGTTTTACAAAGCTCGCCGAAGTATGTTGAAAACCTTTTGAAAGTCTATAATTTTCTCCAGATTGTTTGAACTCTACTTTAGATTCCTGCTCAAATATCTCATTTTAACGTTCGTGTCACTTGTCAAGTTTCCGTAAGCAGCAGCTTCCTCCTTTATCTGGATGACACGTCATCATCTTATCTCCCTTTTTTAGGCGGATCACATACTACAACGCGCTACGGGACGGGGCGCAGAAACGGAGACAAACTCCCCGCTTGGAAGCGCGTTTTTATTGAATTTTTATATAAAAACTCACGCACAAGGGCGCGTTGTCTTCGCCCCGCGTCGTGGCGCGTTGTACAGTGTAATCCGCCTAAAGAGTCAAGATTTTAGAAATGACCTGAGGGGCAATTCTCGTAATTTTAAGAACGTTCACAGTCTGATGTCGGTCTCAATCTGTCAAAAATATCTCTAATTTCCCTACATTTTGACAAGTTTTTGACATTTGTTTGTCGCCAAGACTGCGACTAGATTTTAAACGTTTTAAATTACGAGAATACGATTTCTGATGTAGTTTAGTTGGTCTGTGGATATTGGCATAAATGAAGAAAATAATTTGGCTATTAACTTTGACATTTTTCTCATCTCTAAGGAATGGTTACGAAATGACTAATTAAGCTCATTCTCGTTATAAATCAATGTGAAAGGTCTCAATGCCTAATCGACTGCTACTTCTTATTTGATGTTGTATTATATTCGATTATTGTGTTATTCATGATTTAGACATTATTACAATTTTTTACCAAAAATCTAATTTGTAAGTCATTACAAATTACTAACAAATTGGATTGTATGATCTGAAAAATAAATAATAATTATTATTAAAAGAATCGTCGCTTCGATCCAAATAATAATGTAAATGAACGAAACCTTTTATAAATCGGACAAATAACCTACCTAGTTCCAAGATTCAACGTGACTGAAGCTACGGGACTTCATCAGTCTTTTTTGCCACACAAGCATAAACGGGATCAAATGCTACATTCCGTCGCTCACAACACAATTGCTTGGTGATTGATGTCTTCAGAGATAAGAAAGTAATTTATTCCGGGATAACTGAGATATTATCTCTTATAGGAGATGCACAAGGTCATTCTGTACCACAGCTGCTCTACATATCCAATGGATCATTAATTTTCTTCACAATACAGATACGCACCGTCACGAAATCTTGTGGATCCTCAGTGTATGTTTACACTCAAAGGCTACCAACAATATCGAACGCAATGCTTTTATCCGTATAAACACATTCATCATCTGCCTAGCCTTTTCCCGACTATGTTGGTCGGCTTTGTCTTACCGGATGCTGCTGAATGCCAGTATTTTACATGGAGCGACTGCCTATCTGACCTCCACAACCTAATTACTGGGTAATATGATACCCCTTCGCTAGACTAGTTGTCATAGCTTCAGGTGTCTGAAAACCTGTAACGACTGTCAAAGATACATAAATGACAGCCGGGACCAACGGCTTAAAGTCTTTCTGAGACACGGAGGGCTCATCAATTGATTGAAACTGTCAATAAGTGTGCCGAAAGTGTATTTAATTTCCGTCATCTGAAAATTCTGCGTACATATTTCCATACTTCCTATTTAAAATAAAATGAAAATGATAAAAGAAAATGTATTGGTATTTACATTTTATTTTACTCTTCTGAAATTCAGAATCAGACATTCACCCCCAAAATTTTATTACATAAGTTAAATCAACGACACTCCCGAACCTTGAAAGGGTTCGTATGAATGGAATCAACGTCTTCAGAGCGTTTAATTACATTTCGCCGACGGCAGGAGCACAGAATAGGTAGGCACAGAAGTTCTGGTCCTTAAAACGAGCAACAATAGACGCACATACACAGAAACGCGCACGATGTCGAACTGTTTCATACGAATGCCAGTCGCGAGTGCACTTGCACTCGCTGCACGTGAAACTTGTCTATGTGTGCGTGTGTTTTCGCTTTATCTATGGAGCCGCCCTTCTGTGTCGACCTATCTATTCTGTGTCAGGAGACTCTCTGTTTGTTCTAAGACTAATACGTTCGAGACGCGTGGAGTCTATTAACATTTAAACCGGTCTTGTTAGTTAATGCTGTAAAAAGACAGGGGTTGGCACAGATTGGCTTAGGTTTAATTAATTTTAAAATAAGTCATATTCGTATGTTATGTTATGAGTTTGAGGTCACGATATGTAATAATTATTCTAGGTAGTAATTTATAACGTGTACCTAACGTTCGGAACGTGTCCGTTAAGTTATTTTACCTCTGAGTTTGCATCACAGTCAAAATCACAGTGACCTTTATTGCCGTGGCAATAAGCGTGCTGTTAGGGTGCTGCCATTTACAAGTTTGTCAAATTCACAGTGATCTTTAATGCCCTTGCAATAAGGTTGATATTGGGTTGCTGCTGTCAGGCAGAGATAAAACAACTGTGAATGGACTATAGCGATTGGCAGGAAATAGCATGATGTTTTAATTATTTTGAGAACTAATTATATTATTTTGTTAGCTGTTCTGCAATCGTGTCTATGTTAAATGTTATTATGTCAAAAGCTAATAACGACATGACTCTATAGGTCATGTTGCTAAAACGAATTGCTTACCTGTCAGCAGTGGTGGCCAAGTGGAAACGGACGGGACTTACAAGTCGTAGGTTCGAACCCCGGCAGACACTTTATGTAAAAATGATTTCATCACCACTGCTCTCAAAACGGCGAAACAAAACATCGTGAGGAAACCGGCATGTCCTAGAACCAATAATTCAAATACATGTGACATCCACCAACATCGCACTGGGCATCGCGTGGTGGATTACAGTACAGCCCACTCCCTCTCACAGAGAGGACGCCTGTGTCCCAGCAGTGGGAACATTATAAGATAGTTATGCTTAACTAGTTAGTCTATTTCCGTTTTCCAGGCGTGAGTTTCGAGAAACTCAATATAACTGAAGCAGTTTACAAGTCCTACATAGATCAATGGACGTATATGATGATCAGTATTGAATATAATGCCTTTATGCTATACCTAACAGACACAATACAAGTGTACGGTCAATTCTAAGCTCACAACGCATTCTGCCTCATTTACATTCATTGATAAACTAATATAGCTTACATTCGATATTCTGTGTCGACTGATACCTATTTTCTGGTGCTTGTGGCTAAGTAATAACAGCAGCAACGGTCGATTGATCAGGTTAAGCCACACTTGCCGTGGTTGGTCCGTGGACGGGTGACCATCTTTACATACCAAGAACTCTCCGTGCCTCGGAAAGCATGTTAAACCGTTGGTCCCGGCTGTCATTCGTGAATCTTTGACTGTCGTTACGGGTCTTCAAAAATCCGAAAGTCTGACAACCAGTCTTACCAAGGGATATCGTATTACCAAGTAACTGGGTTGTAGGGGTCAGATAGGCAGTCGCTCCATGTTAAATACTGGTATTCAGCTGCATCCTGTTAGACTAGAAGCCGACCCCAAAGTAGCTGGGCAAAGGCTAGGTAGATAATTTCGATAGTATCAAGTAAGCCAAGTATCTTAATGCGAACTGCTAGAGGGCGGAGACCTGGTGACCTGAAACACAGGCCCTTAAAGCCTAGCTTAGGCACCAGTCTCCCACAGTAAACTAAGCAAAATAACATATCATGTGTAAGAATGTCTGTATTGTTTATTGTGGTGAGAAAATAAATACTTACTTACTTACTTACTTAATTGAATTTATAAGTACGTATCGGTTGCATACGAAACCGAGCGCAGTCGAATCGTACACCAAATGTCCATACAAGTGAAATAACCAATTATTATCGACCTGTCCACCTGAATTTAAAATGGAAATTTTTGCTGAATGACTTTTATGACGTTATAGACTTTTATTGGTGTTTCAAATTGGATTTATTACTGGTACACAGTGTACACATTGGGTTTTCACGTGTTTTAATAATTAATGTTTTTATTTGGAGCTATGATAAAATTTGCACAGAGAAAAATTATAAATAAATATAATATAATGTCACGCCTTCTTTCTCAGAAGGGTTAGGCTGAGGTGTACTTATAGTAGATACACCCACATTTCGCCTTTTTAAGTCCGATGTAATAGCCTTTTTAGGGCCAAACCGGGCACAAATCCAGACCCCGGGCAGCTACTGAGTAATTCCAGATGGAAAAAAACCAATAACACTTTGCCCTGGGATTAAAATAAAATTAGGTGCAAAATATCTTACTAAAAGCTTTCGGACACCGTTTCCCAAAGCTCCTACCTCAAATCCCGATTACCTATTTCTAAATAAAGCTTTTAAAAGTACGTATTCTCGAACCAATATCTCCGTGATTGGTTCACCGTCTGTCAGAATCCAACATGAATTTGTTCTGGCGATGATTGACAGGACTTCGACGTTCTCGTTTCGCATACATACGTACCTTAAGGGCCTTAGCACACCTGTGCCGCGAAAATAATGATGGGAAACTGCTTTACGAATTCCAGTAACGGAACATCAAGAGAGTCTCAAAAGTCCAAAATGTCGTCGCTTTCGACTTGGTAATTACAGCATAGGTCTAAAAACTGGGGTCAAACTTCGGACTTATTAAATTCGTTTTACCGTAAAACCACCACCAACCACCCACACCAACATCACCTCACCACACCACACGCCACCACCACCACACCACACCACCACCCACCACAAACAATTTTACAAAAAAAAAATATAGTTTCGCTTTATAAACTTGTCGACTGCCACAGATACGTGCGAAATAAACTCCACAACGCAACAAAATTGTGGGATGAGCGCGGAGGTGTGAGCTGGCTTCCGAGCAGATCGGTAAAATCACGTGCGAATGAGATAGAATCACAATCTGTGCGTTAGGGCAGGCAGTTTCGCTTCTATTTCGCTTGTCGTATAACGGACAAGTCGTGGCGGAATCACTGCGATTTTGCTGCTATGGTTTCGCGGCGGAGATGTGATACCCACCTTAATACTTCCAAAGGATCTGGAAAACAGTTTCCTGAAAGGGATTACATAAAGCCGGATAGTGACTATGGGGTTCTAATCCAACTCTGATTTCGTATACGAAGAAGGAGCTGACAAGATAATTGTTTGTGTACTTACCCATTGAAGTATGATGCTGTCTTTTTTCATTTAAATCTACAAAAACAAATCTGCTTGTTAAAGTTTAGTAGATTAGTTTATTAATTTTGTAACTTATGCATGCCTTCTAGTAAAATATCGCTGAATCTATTATCCCCTATATCACCATGTACTGTACCCATTTTTACAAAATAAAATATCTTCATCTTATCTTCAAAACTTGGCCAAATAATTCTGCTATCTTTTCTGCCAAATTATTCTATATTTTAGCAAAGATATCGCAAGTAGGCCACTACTTTTTAAGCGCTTGTTTATCAGATTTTCAATCAAGGTTGGCTTCCTACTAGAGATAGTTGAAGGAGTAGGTACGCTACGAAGTTTTCTGCAGTACGGAAGAAATTGAGTTTATTGCTTTGCTTATTTGCACTTGAGAAACACTCTTCGTTGATTTGAAAGTATTTTCTGATCTATAAATAGATCGTTTCTGTGGCTGCAGCCAGACCAATTTATTTAGAAGGGTCGGGTAATAGTTGTAAGTGGTAAACCTATTATATTCGTAGTGAAGTAAATGGCATCATCATCTGGGACTAAGGCCAGGTTGGCACGCGAGCGTTTTACCAGCAGCGATTTTTTTCACGCATTATGTTTTCAACACACTGCCCAGCACACCGAGAGTCGAAACTCCAACAGTGTATTTTGACACGCTGGGGTGCACTCTGTTAGATTCTCAATGCTCGGCTCAACAACCCAGTGCGTGATAAAATCCTGTCGTGATATTTTTAGCTGCTGCTTTATGGTGCTCAATAGTTGCGTGACTGAAAATCATTAAAAACATCGACATGCGCAGTCTACGTGTGCTATTTTTCGGCACAATCATGACGATATTGAGGCTACTGAATCACTAATATGATGACCACTTCTAGTAAAGGTTATCCTGCGCCGTTAGGTATATATAACCTAACTATGGGACCTATATGCAAACTAATTTAGCACCACATTTTACCTACAAACTAAACGTTCCTTATTACGTTACTGGAACAAGAAACCACTGAACTAGAGCTCTTCAATTCCTATCTAGGTACTAGTCGGAAACTCGTGGACTTGTTTTTATTACCCCAAGTTGGAATAGTTTTAGGAGTATCCGGGGTCCTCTAATCATGGGCATCATCGCTCGCTGCGAATCTTGAGAAAGTTTCGAGCTCAACTTTGGAGTATAAACTTCTCTTTACGTTGTTTTTAATACCGGTCTCGTCTTTAAATAGTTCCTGATCTTGATTAGGTTACTGAAATGTTCGATGTGAGCTTGGATTTATGTGGTGTGACTGTGTTGACTGTTCTATTATAAATAAAAATATATATATCTTCTTTAAAGTCCTCGTTACCCTTTATAAAAATAATTAACAGTCACACAATTCCAGTCACGATCCGAAGGATTTTGAAGGAAAATGCTAATCAATTTGTTGCTTCATATGTTTTAAAAAAAATCCTGCTCAACAACGTAAATGACGCAATTTTGGTGTTGAATATTCAAAATGACAGACATTTCCATTGTAAGTGTGTTGCGCAATCACCCCGCAGGTGTATTTTAATTTGCAATCCAATAGTCTTTTTTTTGACACATCTAATGCCTATGTTTCTGTATAATTTGTCTAATGTTGAGTCAAATCATTTATTTATTTAAATGCCTTAAAACTATCATTACAGGTCTTAACCTAATGCGATAGCCAAGTCACACACACAGAAATTATGTTATTGGCTAGAGCCTCATAAGTAAATACTCTGAAACTGACGGGAAAAGTGAAGATGTCACATTATTAAAAAATAAAGAAAGAAAATACATTTATGTAGCGCAGACTAAAAGGTACACAAAATAATGAACATCAGATAAAAAACTGAATAGTCCGAATTAGAAATTAGCAGGAAAGCGTGCATCAGGGCTGCGCTAAAAAGGCTCGGTTCAGTCATAATTCCAGACAACGAGTGCCCTGACGCTGGTTTACATATCGGCGACTCAATGCTGTCCGTAGGCAGTTATGCTTTACAAGTCTACGATACAAAGTTTATGATCCCCAACATCTGTTTCCATTCCGCATATAAATAAGCTTCGAATAGTCAACTGTTAACAAATAATCAGCATAGGACAATGTTTTTACTAACAATGTATGACGTAATAATGCTTAGCGTCGGTAACCCTAATAGTGTAGGTACCTATTGGAATAGCAACTAAATAGTCAGGAGTGTATGCGGCAATGCCTAATTAGATTACATGCATAATTTCATATTCCTTTGAGATCTAATTATATGCACACTGTCTTGACTGTTCTAAATTAGTGACTGGTGAAGAGAAAATAGGTACAGACGCCAGCAGGTCAAGCTACCCGAAACTGTCAAATTTTCCCAATCTACCTTGAACCTTAATGGTTTACCAATAAAGTCGAAAATCTATTAAAGAAATTTGACAGATTGTAGTAGCTTGACGTGCTGGCGTCTGAACTAATCGTCATGCACATTCTGGGGACTTTCAAACCCATACTGATAAAAACCACATGGTGTTACTGTAAGTTCCCCTGACTAGCACCCTTATTGCGTATAACACTTTGAATCATATTTTGAAGGAAATTGCAAATTTTGTTTTTGGTGACGCTGTCCCACTCCTGGGCAAAGGCCTCCCCCAAATTCCTTCCAGGAACTCTTTTCTCGCGCCACCTCGAACCAGCCCTCGCGGTGCACGTCCAGGTTATTTCGCCATCTCTTTCTGGACCGGCCTCGGCTGCGCTGTCCATCTTCAGGCACTGATTGTGTGAAGACTTTTGCCCCGCGGTCGTCGTGCATGCGTCTGATGTAACCCGCTCAATCCCATTTGAGCCTGGCAGCCTTCTTTCCTACATCCAGTACGCCCGTTTTGGAACGTGATATTCTGAATTCTGCCCTGTCTATTTACACTCAGAATGCTACGTTCCATCGCTCTTTGGTAAACTCCAAGGCGGAACTTTTGCGACTCTGTGAGCGCCCAGGTCCTGAACATATTGCTACTTAAGTTTGAAAAATGCTCAACAACGTAAATAACGCAATAAATTTTGGTTGAACTATCAAAATGTCATAAAAACGCTTTTTAATAATGTGTGAGGTCGGTCACTCTTCTCAGTATGGACACTTTTTCTCTTGTGCCAAATCTAGCGATTTAAATCTGCGTCCTAGAACTGTCAGTGTCAATATTCCACAAAAATGAAAAAATGATGCCACTGACAGCTCTTGAACGCTATCTAGATATGCTGATCGCGTTTAATCTTTCCATAGTTATTTTCAGCGGTGTTGAACTTAATGTCAATTACTGGTGAAAATGACAGATTTCATGGCGGCCATTAGAATATGACGAAACCGTTTTACTAGGAAACCTAAACTTTACACATTTCCCCCGCTATTCTATACGTGAAAAAGGAGGCTTTAAATAAAGCGAATGGTCTTTAACTGCAATGTAAGAATTAAACCAAATCAACCAAAACCATCAGAAAAATATCCAGCCCTTAACGTGGAAAATTTCACACAGCAACATGTTATATTTTTCAGCCATATTTGACACCACCAACAGTCAAACGAACATCACCAATGTATTCACTGATAATCATTTGAACCAAGTACGTTGCTAACTAAAGTGGTTAGCGAAGCACTTAATTAGGGCGAAGCGCTTACGGCACGAGCATGTGTTTGCGGGAACCCGTTCACTTTGTAAATACACTCCCCCACCTCTGCTTTGCATGCCCCACAGATAACGCTAGCAAAATATTCGAGATCATAAAACAAAAGAGTTCCAATTTTTTTTTCTTTATTTTCTACATAAAATCTAACGCTTTAAAAATGTTGTAAAAATACCTATGAAAGGTTTTGCTTGATCGTAAAGCGATGTAAAACGTGTGTGGTGTATTGAATATTTGATGATGTGCCTTAACAAATGAAGTGTGCCACAGAAATATATTTTTGTATGTTATGAATATAAATTGTACCTACCTTATTCGTTAATTTTAAATGGAAAAATTCCGATTTTTTTTAGTAGAAGGTATTAGGTTAGTCTCGACTAGGCGACTACCTACATAAATATCAACATATTTTATTACACACTTATGAAATGTCAGACGCACGGTTCTAATTAGTCGTTTTCTATGGGGAAACGCCGACAACAAACTCCATGGTTATTCTTTTAAAATAATTACTATTCTTTTAAAATTACAGCGTTGACAGGTATGGGAGGACCGTGTAGGCCTCTCAACAAGTACCAGGTACTTAACAAAATAGAAAATGGTCTACAAATCTAGTCTACAAGACCTACAATGTTCTCTCATTCACAATAATTCTATTTAATGTATAAATAAAATACAAAAATAAAAACTTATTTAAACCAAATGACATGACTGCCGTTATCTACAGCTGTAACAAATCTGAATAAATTAATATCCTGTCCACAAAAACACTGAAAACGGTTTTCATAAGTTCCTGAAGGTATTAATTGAGTTCAGCAACCCCTAACATTCAACATTCGACGTTACTAAGCTAGAAAGATTATTCAAACGTTTTATAAAAGCCACCCATTATAATGATTCACCCAGTGAAGAAAATCTGAAACAAAAAAAAAGTTAAATTTGAGTTTTTCGTCGTTTAAATATTCGTTACAGCAAATTTACTCTGCATACCTCACTCCTAGAAGCTTAACTTTTCTTGGGAAGTCACTTTTCTTTGCCGAGTTTAGCTTTTTTCGCCTCATTAAATACCTACGTTTCTTTTTAAAACATTTTTTGTTAACTCCAAGTCTCAAAAGCTATTCGTAAATAAGTTTTTCTTCAGTAAACACTACCTCTACGTAAGAAATTGCTTCGTTTTTAATTGTCGGTCCTAGCGGACCCCGTCACTTTGTGCTGACATCTCTTTGAAGCGCGCGTGGAACACAACGCGCCGTCGACCCGGGCCTGGTCCTTACCGGCTGCATAGCTACCCATTGCTCGCCGCCCGCAAGCCGGCGCCTACGGTGACCGGGAATCGGCTGTTGACTCCCGACGTCCAGGGCGTCTCCTGCGGCGACTAGGGGCGTGAGAGCGCAGAGTTTGTCTCTCCCTCACGCGCTCCTCCTCTTCCTTCGCGAGCATTACTGCTCGCTCCGTACCATGGCCTGGACCAGTGCCAATCGCCGCCACGAGAACGCGGCGGTGCGCCCAAGCCGGGCAGACCTCCACCGTATGCCCCACCGTGTCCTCCGGGCGATGCACACTATGGTGGCACCCTGGCGTTTCCTCATGCCTTATCCTGAACAGGAACCTCCCGAAACTGTTGGTGTTCCTTAATAAATAAATAAAACTAAATGACCATCGATGTAATGTATAAACGAAAATATTAGTCTTGTTTTACTTTACTTTTATCTTAGTTTAACTTTACGCAGGTATTATTATTAATGAATTGGATTGCTTTAATATACATAGGACCAATTTATTGAAACTGTTTTTTTTTGGCTTGACGATTCAAAACATTGTTACAATGATTTTAAGCATTCATTTATATCAGAATACGTAATTTAATTTAAATCTAATTTTAGTGACAGACCTTCGTTTTCACATTTTCACGCGAAACTCACATACACTCTTATTCGACCTTTTTATTCCCCTTTGACGACCGATGAAACATTGATAAAATTGAACCGAACGTAATTAATAAGATTTTGCTCAATGGTATACTTATTCAATTAATTAAGGACTCTTTTGCCGAAATCTCTGTGAGCTTTGGATAAAATACTTGATTGAAAACCTAACTGTTATACACACGTCGGTGGCCCTATATAGTACCTATTGATTCAATGTTTTTAGGCAGTCATGTGCCAATAGATTTAGTACTAGCTAAAAACCTGCTCTTAACTAAGTTGGGGCATGCCACCATGTTACTTGGAGCGTCTACGCTGTCATTTGTCGTCCAAAACCTAATTAAATGCTGTAGTTATCTTAGACAAAGTCTGATGACTCTGCCTACGTGATGGTTACTCAAACCCATCCCTTACATTTACTTTACTTTACCTACTTATCTATCTATTAAGGCCGTAATCTCCGACAGCTGGGCAGAAGTCACCCTCGTCTATTCCACAGACATCTGTTTTGTGCCAATGAGGGCCAGTCAAAGATGGAACGACGAACGAAGAACGAACTTGACTCATACCAGCCATGGCGGCCAATCTCAACCGAGATTAGCTTTCGGTGCGGGAGATATTATAGTGCATAAGTGTGTGCGAAGACAGGGATGGGACGGCACGCAATCCGACACGACCGGAGAGAGATCAGGCGCAGAGCCAACGGCTTAATGGGTTTTCCGAGGCACGAGGAAATCACACCGCCAACTTCCAAACTCCGGGCTGTAACTAAGAAATTTCTAATGGGAAAATCAAATAACACGCTCGGTAGTGGCGAACAGCGCTTGCGACCACATTACCACTTGACACCTGCCTTGTATGTGAATTCGGTTAATCAATCCTAGAACTGTCATGTAGTCAGATACCCTCCAAATGATCTGCGACCTCCATGAGAGGTGGCTTGCGGGCGGCGGACTAGGGGCATCCGTCGACGACCAGACAGGCCCGAGTTGGCGCCGCAGTGTTCCACGCGCGCCACTAAAGAGTGGGTGCGACCATTGTGGGAATGGCCGCATGGGGAGGTGGGACCCGCTGAGGAACAGCAGGTCAAGGCCTGTCGGGGGAGCGGTGAATGCTTATGCAAATCCCGCATCCCCGGCCATAGGCAGAGGTGGAACACCGCGGTGGTTTAAGCGGGTAAGAGTCCGGTATACCCCTCCGTCACCCCCACGATGGAGGAAGTCCATGAGGATTTCCACCGCGAAACCAAAACAAAAAGGTACCCTCCAATGCCAATAGTTTTAGTCTAACCGCATATAAATTGTTTGGTTTAACTATTTAATCGGTTACTGGTTTAAATAGCATTAATATTTAAACAGTTCAGAATGTGTACAAATGTATTAATAGTTAAATTTTATAATCCGCACGTAAAGAGTATCGGCCGTAACATCGAACATTAGCAGTTAATAAGTTAAGCATAGACAAAAATGAAAGAGTTTTTTCTGTCACTGGTAGGTTTGAGCTTGACCATGGTAATCTATCTGAAATAATGGTAAAGCGCGATTTATTAACTACTTTCTAATTGGTTAGGTCGTGATTGAGCCGCCATTGAAATATTAGTGCTGTGTTAGTCTCATTGGTGATTGAGTTTGTAACGGACGATAAGCCTAAGCCGAAGAGATGATGCGGTCGACAATGGTGGTATACGATTCACTCTTTATGACTCCCAGGTTTCACACATCAAGAAACAGACTCCAACAGGGAATCAAAGTTAATAGTTAAAACAAACTTTACTTCAACTTTTCAGGTCTAATTTTGGGTGCCCAGTTCTATCATCATCTGCCTAGCGTTTTCATAAATGCAGCTGTATACCAGTATTTTACATGAAGTGACTGCCTACCTGACCTCCTCAGCCCAGTTACTGGGTAATATGATATCCCTTAGTAAGATTGGTTGTCAGAGTTTCGGGCTTCTGACGACCCGTAACGACTGCCAAAGATCCACATATGACAGCCGGGACCAACGGCTTATCATGCTTTCCGAGGCACGGAGGCGTCTTGATATGTAAAGATGGTCACCCATCCACGAACCAACCGTGGCAAGCGAGAGAGATTTTGAGTGTCCAGTTATTTTTTATATACCTATAATTTTTTTTTCGGTTATAGTCTATAGCAGTGGGACAGCCACTGCTGGACAAAGGCTTTCGGCAACTCCTTCCAGGAACTCCTTTCCCGCGCCACCTCGAACCAGCCATATTAATATAAAACCAATATTAATTTAAAAAACTTTTTATAACGCAAGAACATAATAATTTGCTATGGCAGTGATATAAACATTAATGTTTATAGCAATCATTATTTTATAATCCTTAAACATCATCTGTGCAATAGCAGACATCTGTGCTACGAGCAGATAAGGCATTATAATTAAATGAACCCATTTATATTACTTATCCTAAACCTCAAAACTAAAATCTAAATGCATTTGTCAGGTCTTTGCCCCTTTTTATAAACCACTACATTACAACGAGAAGCCAGCTAATGTGCCTTGGATTGATTAAAATTTAAATCCATGTTTCATGTAATTTATACGCCGAAGTTGCGTTGGAGTAACATAATATTCGTCTGTGTTTCTTAGCAAAATAATGATTAACTTAGACTGATGTACAGGGTTTTTCATTAAGAGCGCTCGAACTTTGAAATGAAATAAAAAAACTTGTTTAAGTGATATTGCCATAGTTTTGGTTTTATTTTAAAGGAAATTCGATGACATTATTTATGGAAGATAATTTCAGTCAAATGGCCGCCGCGACTCCGCTGTAGATGGTGCATTCTGGAGGACCAATATTGGACGACATCTTCGCACAAATGGGGCTCAATTTTACGAAGAACGCGAGTTATGTTGGCCTGCAGGCCGGCAATTGTCTGTGGTTTGTCTACATAGACCAGAGATTTTACGTAGCCCCACAGAAAGTAGGCGAGCGGTGTTAAGTCACACGATCTCGGTGGTCAGTTGATGTTGCCACCACGCGAGATGACGAAGCCCTCGAACTTCTCACCCAATAAATTTAATGTTTCCCATGCAGTATGGCAAGTGACGCCATCCTTTTGGAACCACATGTTTGTGAGATTCATACCATCTATCCTAGGCCACAAATAAAAATTGTTATCATCGTCCGATATCGGTCGCCATTGACAGTGAGCGCGGCTCCTTGCGCATCTTCGAAGAAATAAGAGCCGATGATGCCGCCAGACCAAAATCCACACCAAACAGTGACTTTTTCGGAGTGTAGAGGCAACTGATGAACCTCTCGCAGATTTTTGTCGCTCTAAATTCGGCAATTTTGTTGGTTAACAAAGCCACTCAACCAAAAATGAGCCTCATCACTAAAGATTATTTTTTTTCCGAAAGCAGGGTCAGCCACCAAATGCTCTAAAGCCCAATCAGCGAATACACGGCGCTGTCTGTGGTCGTTAGATTTTAGTTCTTGAGTTAATTGAACTTTGTATTGACCCTCGACGCAAAATCTTCCAAGTTGATGTCGCAGAAAGACCCAGGTCTTGCGCACGACGCGGAATGGACTGCCTGGGGTTTTCTCGCACACTATCCCGAACGGCAACAATATTCTCCAACGATCTTGCGTTTCATTGACATCCAGGCTCTGCTTTATCGATCACTGAACCGGTTGCCTCAAGTTTAGCCATTAAACGACGGATTGTGGGCTCTGTAAGATGGCCATGAATGCCATAAATTGGACGCAATGCATGGAACGTAAGCCGAACAGAGCACTGGTTTTGATGATAAATTTTAACAATTTCTACGCGTTGTTGAAGCATATAGCGTTCCATGGTGAAATGTCACGACAAAATCTGTATTCCCGCCAAATTTGACAGCTATCGCTTTACCAAGATGGCCGCTATACGCTGTCAAAGTTCCAGCGTCCCTATTGAAAAACCCTTTAATTGACTTAATCCAGACTGTTTAGAGGATTTGGGTTATGTACTCAGTAAGGCTCTACTGTTACTTACTTAAACAGGCTGACGGGTAAACGACGGACATAATTAATAATCATGCGGTGGGTAGGATATTCAGTTTTCCATTTTCATTCCAAATCTTATTTTTGCTTTCTTTTCACCGTGTGGCAGAATATGTTGCGAATTGCACCGTTTGTGTTATTGTTTTTTTTACTGACTTTAATTTATTTATTTTATTATTTATGTACACAGAGTAAAATACATAGGGATATGACATAATTATAATTTGAGGTACTTAATACTTTTATCTTTAAGTGATTGTCCAATAAAATTTAATAACCGCTAAAGTTTCTATTTACCTATTAGTCTACTCTGTTGGTCTCGTGGTCGCAAGCGTGACTGCTGATCGTGGAGTCCTGGGTTCAATTCCCAGGTCGGGCAAAGTGTTATTGGGTTTTTCCCGCGCTAAAGGCTAGTCTTAGTTAAGATTGTCGTCATGGCCGAAGTATGGTCTGGAGGACCTTGGTATGGAACATTCCTCCCAACGTTACCAAAATTCATTCCGATTACCTATCGCCCGTTGCAACCGGCTTCGCACCTAATGGAAGTTTGGAGGTATGAGGAACAGGGTGTAAAATTCACTCATCCTCTATAGAAAAGAGAGGATCCTCCGACCAGAGGGTGGTGGGTGTTGTATGTTTGGAGGAATGAGGTTGTTGTTCGCACGTGGAGTTGTAGATACAGCTACATATGTATGCTAGTTGCGCGGCAAACTCTGCTTGCTCGATGATTTTGTGTGACGTCAGTGTTATGCGTAATTCTCATGTGGCGATGTAGATGCCGCCACAGTAGTGTGTCCACTGCACAAAGCACGAATCTTAATTATAATCCCAATTAATTTTAATGAGGATTTCTTTGTGGTATATCTTTTTTGTTATAATGAGAGCATAAATATACAATATCTTGTCCTCGAGCACGTCCATCGACCAACCTATCCTATTTTGTGTACAGATTGTACCAGAAGCTTCGATCACTGATTCAGCACTGTATTCAGTGATTGAATCTAGGTACTGATATAATTTCATAATAAACCAATCTATCGAGAAGCTGTTTACTTGTTTGTTAGTCAACAGCGCCTCGTGGATCGGCTCATAATGAAATTTGTCTGGTGGAATATTGTGAGTTTTCAATTGAACACAATTTCTGTCATGCGCCCGACAAAATACATCTACGCAGGCTTGCCAAATAATGTGTCTTTATCGAAAATGTAATGTGGTATTAGTGACAGTTGAGCTCATATTACGTATTTCGGTCATGGCAGCCAATCTGAACGGAGACTAGTCTCCAAGATATTACAGTGCTCAAGAGAGTGCGCTGAAACAGGTGCATTCCCTCTTTACTCACTCTCATAGCCCAATGGGATGGCAATCCGACACGACCGGAGAAAGATTTTGGCGAGAGAATTTGTCGGTGCGATACTCCCGTGGCTCGGAAAGCGCGTTAAGCTGTTAGTCCTGCGTCTGAGTCTAAGTAGTACCTTTTTTTTTTGTTTTCGGGGGAAACCTTCAAAAGGCACCCGACCTCCGGGAAGTGAGGTCGGGGAGTGTGGGATTTTTACCTCACTAAAACCACCCCGGTGATCACCATCCGCATATAGGGGTGGTCCCGGTTCCTCTTAAAAGACCAATTCCGGTCTAAGTAGTACCTATACCATCGAGACACATTTTAATCCTTTATTTATTCATTAAAAAAATTGTTGATTAAACTTAAGTATATTAATTGCTTGAAAAAATGGGTAAGTAATGGTTATAAGCCATAGCATCGGTCCTTAGAATGTATTTAACAAGATTCACTTAATTCGAACCCATCAGTTTTATCAGTGTCAGTGATTTAAGTGTTGTTTCTTCCATAAATCCAAATATGTTAGAATAAAAGAATGCCACAACCTCAACAATATAATAATCACAGATTTCCATATCTCTCTACACAGAAGTAGGTGCTCACAGACAGACGCCTATTTATAGAGATCCATGTAAATTGGATAGGAATACGAAACAATAATGGAATCAGTTCCATGTGGCGTGTTGGCCTGTGTATCCTATTTCCATTCCATATTTTTCCAAACAAACTTGCCTTACTTATTTGATTCTCGTACAACGTTAGCAAGAAAACGTATCAAAGTGTTTTTCCTTTTGTGTTTGGCCATTAAAAATAATAAGTTTACACTAGAATGGTGTCAGAAGAAAATGAAAGAAATAAATCTAGACACAAAAGGGAAACAAAAGTGTGGGGCGTTGTTTGTAAAAAAAACGTTTACTTTAACAAAAGGGTTTAATAATATCCATTCAATCGGTTATTAATATGGATATAAAATATGACCTAGATAGACAGTAAAAAAGTAAACAATGGTTGTCTTTTTGTAAGTAGTAGATACTTTTTTCATTCATATTTTCAGACTTAAATTCAATAACTACACAGAATGACTACACAGAAAAACTTTGCTGAATGACTACACACAATTTTATTACAACACAGAAATACTACACAGAAAGACTACACAAAAATACTACACATAAAGACTACACAGAAATACTACACACAATGACTACACAGAAAGATTACACAGAAAGGCTACATAAAAAGACTACACAGAAATACTACACAGAAAGACTACACAGAATGACTACACAAAATGACTACACAGAATAACTACACAGAATGACTACACTGAATTACTACTTAGAAAGGCTTTGCTGAGTGACTACACAAAATGACTACACAACATAACTACACACAATGGCTGACAAAAATGCACTTTTGAAGGAATACATTTATTAGCATTGCGACTAAAGCATATTCAATACTATGTGGGATCGGTCATCACCAGTATAACTAGTAAAATTTACGACTAATCAGGCGAATCAGACAATAAAAAAATACGAATACTAGTGTAAAAGAATGTGTCCCAAGAAAATTAAATGAAAACAACGATTTATCATTACCGCAAAATCAGGGGTTACTTGTACAAGTGTATGACCAAAACGGCACAACCAACCCCGGATAGAGGCGTCAGCTAAAGTGATGATAAATATTAATGAAGCCCTGAGATATATACCTTATATTAATATGACAAAACCTTCAAACAAAAGATACACAGCCCCCACGTTATCTCAGCACAATTAAATTGATGGTGATAATAAAAACTCATTAGCATTTAGCACGTAATATTATTATAGCCATTACTGCCTATGAGATAGCTTGGAACTAAGACCCTAAATGGCCCGAAACTAATGAAGTCGTCATTAACAGTTCTCATAAGTACCGGGAAATTAATTTATCGTGTGTGGGAGGCAGGTTCACGTGTAGGTATTTACCTAGCCTTTTCCCAACTATTTTGGGGTCGTATTCCAGTCTATACGAATATAGCTGAATACGATTTAGATTATATATTGATAGATTTTATTTGCGAATCTGGGGGTCTACTCCGAAGTGGAATCGGCCGAATGTTCGGCCGTTTCCTGCTACGAAGTTACTATTTGGTTCGGTCGGTCCCGATCCTACACTCCTAGACTCTTTCGAATATTGACTACGGCCCCGACCTAACTCAGCCGATCGGAACTTTTTTCGCATTTTTCAATAATATTCGGTTCGGTCATGTGTCGGTCCGATCCGATCATTCGCACTTTGCACTTCGTAGTAGACCCCGGTTTTATTAATCGAAACATCAAATTCGTCTAGACTGAAATAGTTACGGCCATTTGTTAACGTTGCGCAATATTTTACCGTTCGTTTTCATAGCTGAAACTATATATTTTTTTTTTATATAGATACTGATTCACTAGCTTCTGCCCGCGACTTCGTTCGCGCGGAAGTCGTAAGACACCACAATGTACTAAAATAACTGTGCTTCTTTCTGGAGAAACATTACAAAAAAATTTGAAAGTAGGAATGCAAACGATGTTAAATACCAAGACCTGTAGCATAAAATTAATAAAATACCATCACAGAAAACAACAGAAAAGTCGGTATTTATTTTTATGTAGGTATGATTGATAAAATACTTACTGTTTATTATGTATACCAATAAATGTAGAACATTTACAAAGGGTGAATCAATGGGCGGTCCCATCTCTAAAAGCGATCTTTTTAAGACAACATTTGGATGAATTAAGGGAAAAGGAGAGACAATACTGCAGGTATAGTATATAGTTATGTATGATTGATTATTAAACGTCAATGGAAGCCTTTGGTCTTATACCACTTCAGCTAATCTTCGTATTCATGTGAAAAATTAAGTAGAAAAATGTATTGGACAAAACTACGATTCCCTCGATAAACAAAAAAAATATAAAAAAGAGTTTGGACGATTTTTTTTTATAGCTATGTCCAAACAAGAAACATTGGGAAGAAATAAACTCAAAAATTCGAGCACATCGTATGAGAGTCTCTCAGTTTTACAGAGAGTAGGCGGTCAAAGAGATGCCTCGCCGTCTCGCGAGTATGACGGATATGTCTAAGTAAACACTTCCTCCTCTCCTTCACATTTGAACCACAAAGAGGAAAACAAAAGCGAATATTCTGAAGTAAATAAATACAAACAGAACGGCTATTTTTTTGTATGCAAAACTTCGCAACAAAATAGCCGTGCTGTGTTTTAGATAGATACGGAAATATTAAAAAAAAATTGTCAGATTTTTTTGAATATTATATAAAAACGGCATGTTTCAATTCTGTGTTAGGATTTTTTTATTGTCTTTTTTTTGTGAATAGTCCCATCATCATCATAATTTCATTCGAAAGACGTGCTGGAAATAGGTGTCACCCAAGCACCGCCACTTCGACCAGTTCTGAACTTCACTTCGAACTTAAGTGGCAGTGGGCAGGGCACATAGATCCCAGAACGGAAGGCCGCAGGGGCCGAAGGGTTCTAGAGTGGCGACCGCGTACAAGAAGACGTAGCGTTGGAAGGTTGTGAACGCCGCAGGAATCCGCTGGATGCGGGAAGCACAGAATAGTTCCGAATCCATAAAATTACTTTTGGAAAATGTTTTGTGCCTAGACATGGCCCTGGCACATCAAGTTAGGAAGAAACTGTCACGCAGCTTTAACTGATTAAGGTCATCACTCATCATAACCGCACCGCTCCAGCGCAGTAACTGCCCGTAGTAACGCGTGCTTCTCATGCGATATCACTCTCTAATATCCGCAAACCGGCCTGTAAGCTGAAAATTAGCCGTTTGCGCGTGGACGGTGAGCTACCAACTAGTAAGCGGCGCGTGAACAACAAGCAGTCACCTCACTGCAGCCGTGCCAGCAGCAGGAATTCGTCTGGCTGAAGACACGTTTCCGACAAGCGGGTGGAGTTTTTCGAGGCGGTGACCGGTGGTTTCTTCGCTGGAGCGGTGCAGTTATAATGAGCGATGACCTTTTAACACGATGCTCACAACCAGGATTTTTTCTAAAACTTGACATTCAATTATAACAACCACGTATTGTATTTGTAGGTATAGTTAGCGACAAACGATTCATACTTTAGGTTTTTTAATCTTAATTATTGAGCTAAAAATTTAATTAAAATTAGAACAGAAGTAAAAGAAAAATAACTCTTAACAACTTAGTATATGCAATGCTGAAATACAATGTATTGATTTATTTTGTGTCAACTAAATTTTGTCGCTGACCGTAGCAGAGTGCCTGTAATTGGTTTATTTGAAATAAATGCTTTGAATTTGAGTTTCGTAAGAGCCCTTACGAAATTCAAACTCAAATTCAAAGCATTATAAGCATTATTTATTTCAAATAAACCAATTACAGGCACTTTTGAATTGCCAAGGGATCGGTCAGTCAGAAAGATGAAGCTAGTTACACATTCCAAAGCGTAGTAGGTACGTATGGAGAAGAATAGGCAAGAAAATCCACGTACACGCTTTTAGAAATCAAATTATTGTTGCTAATTATCGGTTACATCATTCATGTGTAAATTATACATGTGTGAACGATGTAGAAAGACGTGCACGTTAAAAGCGTCCGTAATAAAAAAATGAAAGCAGAAAAAAAAATTCAGTAATTAAAATACCTAACTTCCTATTACATCCAAGTGAACTAAGTCACCGAAAGCGAAGCAGACAGAGTGCTACTGTTATGTCAATTAATACTTTCCGCGGCACCAGTAGTAGACTATAAAATTGTTAATCTAACACGATACAAACTGTTATTTTACGACGCTACATAAACTACTTATTATGTAGCGTACTTACTCCGTCGATATTACATCTTCAAGTCTTTGAACCAACAGTTAATTCCGTCGATGAAGATCTCAAACAAAGTAATAAAATGGATACGTAAACTACTGAACATGAGTTGGTTCCTAAACCATTGAACTAGAAAGTTAGCTTTGAGGAAAGTGGATTACTTCGTCTTATAATATACCCAGTGATTTATTTAGATTGAAGATAGGTTGGTATAGTCGAACTAGTGATTGATTTGCCACTTTTGAAAAATAGGCCTTTTTGTTGTATGACATGCGAGTAACGTTCATGAACTTATATATAAATAACTTAGGGTGATAAAGTTATTACGAGGGGTAGGCTAAGTAAGACAGGGAGATTTGGAAGTAAAAAGCCGAGGACTTTGCCCAGCAGTGGGACACAAAACAGCCTAACAAAAAAAAAATTGTAGGCCGAGGATGCACCCAATTTTCGCTAGTTAAGTATGATAATCATATAAGTCAAAATATGACAGTTAAAAACATTCCATTTTTGTTGGTGGTGGTGTTTAATTGTTTTTTGGATGGCGTCTCTGATTGCAGTAATTGTGACTACATTGTTCTAATGGGTTCCTATCTGTAAAAACAAAGTAGGTGGTACTAGTAAAAAAAATAGTTTAACGATTGCTATTTTATTAACCTGGAACAAATTCAGACTCCGGTCTGATACTCAAAAGTTTGTAATGTATAACCGCAAATCAAATCAAATCAAATCAAATCAAATCAAATCACTTTTATTTGTTAACACAGGTAAAGAAATACAGATCTTGAGTTTGGTGTATAGAACGCTATGTTATGCCAGGAGGCGTACAAATATGGTGTGCATCTAGCTCAATATCACAAATTTGAATTTCAAAATAAAAAAAAGATGTTTGAGAGTCATGCATAATTAAAATTTCTGAATAAATTATAACAATTATATAATATTATTTAAAAAATTGAGTGATGTCAGATTTAAATGAGGAATTATTTAGTTATAAAATGTCAAAAAAAAAAATAAGAAAAATACAAGAAAGAAAAATTTAAACAAGTCAGAATAATTGAAAATGTCAAAAATGATTAAATGTCAATATTAATAATAAATTTCAACTCCAAATTAATTCATAACATAGTAACATAGCATATATAGATATAGCTCAATTTAATATTGAGCCATCATTGAAAAATTCATCCAGTGTGTAGTAACATTTGTCAATAAGCAAGTTATTAAGTGCCTTTTTAAATTTTATTAATGGCATATTTTTAATGGCATCCGGTATTTTATTATAAATTTTTGGAGCGTTGCCGAAAAAACTTTTACGCATTAAGGCTGTTTTACATTTAACATTACATAGCTTGTTACAGTATTGAGTACGCAATGGATTTCTTCTGACTGCCGATAAGCTGATAAATAAGTGCGGGTTTTTTTTTACAAACAATGCAGTTTCCATTATATACATTGCTGGCAGTGTCAATATTTAACAACAACACTTTCGCAAATAACAACACTTTCTCCAACCCAGTGACATCCGCACTACTAGACAAACGCAGCCGAATTCTTAGCAATAACACGCCAACAAGAGTCACTTTTCTCTGCACCCCTTTGATATTGATTATTCAATGTGTAAACATTCTATCAACATTTTGTTATTCTTTCAGGAAAAAAAGCCTCAAAGCCTGTCGCGTCGAGATACCTTCCCGCAAGTAATCGGATGTAGATCTCTACACTTTGAAAGGGGAAAAGCACGTCGCAGTTGAAAATATTCTTTTCGATTCGTGGAAGGTAGAAACAGCTTAGGTACAGGTAAACTATGTCACGTTAAAATACATCATCTTTATTATACGGAATAAACAGACAGAAGGCCTATTCTTGTACGTAAAAATCATTCAAATTCAAGTCGCAATCTCTTCTCAGCCTTTTTACTATATACCCTGTACATTAGGTAAACCGTTTTTTGACAGATGGAACTAGTTGATGTAGTTAGTAGATTGTAGCAACACACAATACATTGATTGATACACGTACGGTATCATGATGTCTGTAAGAAGCCATGAATAAGATAAGGCAGTTTAAATATTGATTTTATTACGCATTTTAAAGTTAACTTTTACATAATCTGGAATATGTACAGACGCCAGCAGGTCAAGCTACCCGAATCTGACAAATTTTCCCAATCAACAATGAACCTTAATGCTTTAGCGATAAAGTTGAAAATCTATTAAAGAAATTTGACAGATTGTAGTTGCTTGATGTGCTGGCGTCTGTACCTACGTTCTAAGACAGCTGTCAAAAAACGGTTAACCTAATGGATAGAGTATAGCGTGCCGTGTCATCTCATTGACAATCAATGTCAAAAACTAGTTAAAATAAATGCGCTAAAAAGAAAAAAAAAACTTTTTCTTTAAAACTTTTACTATCAACTTATAACGTCATTACACAATTTATATGATAATATATAAGATTGTCGCGAGATTTAATTAGTACTCGTATTTACTTAGTTTGAAAATTCTAATAGTTAAAATCAATCACATCAAGTTATTTAATTTACTTGTTTATCTACACAAGTAAACTTCGCGACATGCTTCATTGTTGCAAGGTCGAACAATTCGACCTCAATATCATAATCGAGGACTCCAAAAACCCCATTACACCAAAATTCCAAACGGATTGGAGCAACGGAGTTGATGTTTAGCATCTTATTTTTTTTTAAACTCGTATTAATTTGTATTCTCAGTAAGTCCTTTCATTTGATACCCATATGGTAGACAAGCATTAAAAACTTAGTCCGCCATATTGGACTTAGAGTGACGTCACTTTATTTTTCGACTTATTCTCAGCAAGCCCTTTCATTTGATACCCATATTATAGGAATGCATTAAAAATAATTAGTCCGCCTTGTTGGGTGTCTTGGGTGTGCCGCCATGTTGGATTTAGAATTACGTTACATAATTAACCATGCATTGTCATCTAAATTAAACGTGTATACAAGATTTCAGCTCAATCGATTGAAGATATCTGCTTCAAAATTGAGTTGCAATATTCCACCCAAACAAACATACTCGTACATAAATTGCAAGTTAAATAAAAGCTTGTAAAAAAATAGGTATATTTAAGTTTTTTCTTGATAGATTGAGACTGAGATTAGAATGCAAACGTTCTTAAAAATGCGGGCAGTGTTATTGGGTCTTTCCCTGGAATTTATCAGTAGGTCCCTGGAGTCTTGATGTGCGCCCTGTTGATGGTAATAGGGTCGCCCCCTATTACATGGGACTCAAACATAACGCAACATAGCGGCGAAATTGTGGGTGTACTTATAGGGACACCTTTGACCCTTCGGGGAATAGAGGCGTGATGTTTATGTTACAGAAGCCAGAGACAAAATTTTTTTTTTGTCTTAAAGTGTAAGTATTTGATAGATTCGCAATTGACCACTATCTCACTTGATGGTACCTTTACCCATATATTAAGTCGGTTGGATGCGAGAAGCACAGAACCAGTCGAAGTGGAGGTGCTTGGGGGAGGCCTATGTCCAGCAGTGGACGTCTTTCGGCTAAACGGTGATGATGATGAATCATCAAATAACTTATCGCATTAAATAAGTAACTCACTGACTGCTAAATTAACCACGTACTTACAACAATTTACAAGACAGCATATTCGCTACAGAAATCTTGACAGTACACAAAGATGCATGCCGACAATACATGAATACAAAATAGATAAACATCTCGCTACATCCCGGGAGACATGCGACTCAGTCTCTTTGCGACACGCTACTATGCATTCCAAACGACGATGCATTGACGACACTCCTTGTTAATCTTCAAGGCAGCAAGCAGCTTGAAACAATGCGGTGAAGTTATCAATTTTAGAGCGAAATCTCTTAGGAACGAGCGAAGCTGCTAATTGTGCGACTATTTGCTTAGGAGTTTGCGCTCCGCTGCAGTGTTATAATCGAATTGAAATAATTATTATGCTCCATTTACAAGGTGCGACTTAATTGCCTGTGTCATATCACAAGTTGCAACAATAAAAGTTGCATCGTCTAATCAATGTTTATACGGTGCAAGTCATTTGTTGTTTCAGTTTAATTGTATGTCATAAGCCAGAAACTTGGACCGTGTAAATGGGGCTTTACTGTCATGTCAACTCTCAACAGTTCATCAAATATTGTTTTAATTATTCCTTATTTGATTAACTGAAGGTCAGTGTGTTGTGTAACATGTTGGTTGTTGATATTGTCTCACATACAATCAACCCTTTATCAATTAAACGTTGAGTAATCCACAAGCAAACGAGATCGCATATTAACAATAAATATACAAAGCCAGAAATTGACATGGGGATTAATTTTTTAAAGCTAACAGATTTTAATAGTATTGTTTTTAATAGACAAACAACATTCCTGCCCTCCTGCTCTGTGCTCTCTGTTAAAATAAAAAATAAATATAAGTATGTGCCCCAAAAAATGCAGCTGGAGGAAGGAAGCTGGAGGCTGGAGGAGGGAAGTTTTGGGCCAGCAAAATTTAATCACAGTCATGCCATCGACACGACGAAGAAGACACAAACAATACGTACAAACAAAGAGAAATTGTCGCGAACAAGTCACAGAGTAGGCAATAATTTCAGAAACGACATGACGTCATCGCCGCGGGTGTAGAGTCTGATTCCGACTTTATCGAAGACATCTGCAGTGGTATTGATTTTCCTTATCTTGATTACTCGACACTGAAGCCAAAAGGGTAACGTTCTCCTTTATTTATGTGCATATATTTCTTATAGCGCTGCCAAAGCATTTTTTTTCAAAGACCTGAATTCTAATGTCTTCAGATCAAACAATGGCAGGTCTTGTGTCGAATCTTAACCCAGATTTCTAAGGTCCACAAATAGGTTCTGAAAACGTAGGTATTGAAAGAATATTTCGTATGAAATCCCCTTCATTTTTTATACACATATACATCTAAAAAACGTGAGCGATACCATGAAATATTTATTTTGAATGCTGTAAAGTTGGAAATGATAACTTCAGTTTTCTTTCACTTTCAATTGAATTCATTGACTTGAACGTTCTATACGAAAATATTGTGACAGAAAAACTCCATCTAAATTCGTCTCAGAACTAAGCATAGGTAGGTAATATTTTTACAGGTCTACCCGTAATCAGATAACATAAGTACATATAACTTTTCGGTAAAACTGTTTTGCATTTATATGGAGTTTTTTTACTTTCGCATCATGTAGTCTAGAAAAGAACTTTACTTTTAGACAAACTACCTCCATATTTCACCTTAATATGACGCTTTAAAACTGTAGAGTAAAAGTGCCATCCATGCAGACAGGTTGACAAAGTTATTATATAACAATAAAATTATACATTATTCATGACAATTTGTATGTAATATGTATCATTTGTATGTAATATATATAAATATTTCATATTATGTAGATTTTTGGCAAGTTTACATATCCACCTTTATATATACATCTAAAACGCAAATAAACCGCAAAATTGCACAACTCAAAACCAAAATCAACCTTGAAAACTCAGCATAAAGTTTAAATTTCAGTGTCAAATATACCTCTGTGTTTTATAGCCGTGCCCATCAATAATGCAACGTACACTGGCAACATTTAACCCTTGGGATTCTGCCCCTAATTAACTTGGGTCCACGAGACCCCGTTACCACTGTGATATTACGAATGCAAAGCCGGTGTCAAACTCTGAACAATCAAAGTAATAATGATGGTTCGTTGTAAACAAGGTGCGTCCGGTACTTGGGGTAAAAGTTTATTTCGTTAGCTGATTGTGAGCTAAAAATATTTTGGGTCGGAAAACTTTTCAGGTTGAGAAACTTTTTCGTACCTACTGTTTCGTGGTGAGAATCTAGAAATGATCAGTATTCTGCTGGTTATTTCATTCAGCCGTTAGTATTATGGCTTCGTGGTGGCATCCACATTGCCACATGCGAACTACGCGGCACACTGACGTCACGTCAAATCCTGCATCGTGCAAGCAAAGTTTACCGCGCGTCTAGCATATTGTATACAACGTCACGACTTCAATCGTGGGGCAGTAATCCACCAGACACAACACGCGTCCTCGCGAGGATCCTCTTTTTTCTAAGAAGAATGAGTGAACTTTACACCATATAGCCTTAAATGGATCCGCAAGTTTTAAAAGAGACTGACATGCGGGTAGTTTTATTGTTTGTTCCAGATGCTCTACCAATCCGAATTTGTTCTTAAACTTGATTATGTGCAATATTAACAGCTTCGTACTATACTACTATACTAGCGATGTTTTTTCTTACCCTCCAACTAAACTAATATTGTCCTAAGAGTGGGTGACAATAGTGCTAAAATTGGAGACAGAAATCACGACCTCTCGTCCGTCAGTACAGAATATAGAGCACTGAGGCCCCGTTCACATCATCGAGCGATTCGACTTGCGACGTGACTTGCGTCGAGTGACCCGCGTGCGCGTCACTTGTTTCCTTAGCGTAAGTACCGTCGCTCCGTCACGTCGCGATGACTCGTGGCATGCTCTATACAACTTCTTTCATTTATTTTCCCGCAGTCGCTGTCGCAAGACGCGTGTTGCTTGAGCGTGTAGCTCATGGCCACGGGGTAATGATTCAATATGGCCCAACGTACATTCACTCATCTCAGCCTATCGCAGTCGCAGACAGAGACCTCTCCTAGGCTGCGCCACAACACTCGATCCTCCGCCTTCCGCATCCAGTCTGTCTCAGCCACTTTCTTAGCGTCATCGGTCCATCTAGCTTGGGAACGTTCCACGCTACGCTTGCCGATACGTGGTCTCCACTCCAGGACTCATCTGCTCCACCAGCCATCGGTCCTTCGACAAACATGACCAGCCCACTGCCTCTTCAGTTTGCTTACTTTGCAAGCTATGTCGGTAACTCCGGTTCTTTTTCGGATAATTTCATTTCGGATTCTTCAAAGAAATTTCGAGCATAACCCGCTTCATAGCGCGCTGGACGACCTCGAATTTGTGGACCAGCCCGACTGTCAGTGTCCACATTTCGGCACCATACGTCGTGCCTACATTAGAGCGGCTTAAATGGCATCCCATCAACATATTAACCCTTTAATTACCACTGCTTAACATGACCCAACCCGAACTCTACAAGTGACAATCCCATGGAGATTATATTGTAATCAACACGCTTATCAACAAGATTACTGATCGCAGTAAGATGTTGCCAGTATATACAGATGGGTAGCAACTGCCCATCGTCTTGATACGAGTACTCGTATAATCCCTAAGACATGTATGGGGTGAATGGGTGGAGTATTTAAGCCGGACTATTATATTTCATCTTGGGGTTTTATGTATGAATAATATTGATACCCATATAAGACTACTGTCATCATCTGGGATAAAACTACTGTCAACTGTTTTGAGAATCTAACTTCAGCCTACATCACAGCCTACATCCTCTGAAAGTAGGCGTTCCTACACCTACTTTCAGAGGATGTAGGCTGTGATGTGTATGTAGGATCTGATGCGTGTGTTCCTACAAACGCTAGCTATCTTTTATCATTTAAGAAAAGTGGAATTTCCTTCAAGGAAAAATCTCTTTTTGAAAACGTATTGTATTTACAGACCAAATACTCGTTTGTTCACAGTATAATAACTAAATAAATAGTGTCTAGCTTTTACTTAGATCCGGAAAAACTATCAGATTAAAATCCGTGATCTGCAAAATCCGTTTACTCGGCTACCAAGTCTATAAGATATCTCCATGAATACATTCGACATGTGGAAAAAAACACAGATTAGTACTCGTATAATATTCATTTAATATAAGCACATACTGTATGTTATCAAAATATATGAAGAACCACATTTCAAATCATATTCATCGCATTTAATCATTTTCCCCTAATTGACTTAGTGGCAGCTATTTAAATTAAGCAGCAGGCTTAATTTAAATAGCTGCCACTATCAAACTAATTTAGGAATTACAAAATAGACATTGGCGTCGATTCCCTTGTTCACAAATCAAACTAAATTTAAGTTCAGTGCATCTTTTTCTTTCTATTTCATTAAGGAAAGGACAGAAGATAAAATATTAGTTTAGTTCTGTCAAATTAAGATACTCCCTAAACAGTTTAGACGTGATTAAAAACATGGCTTCTAAAAATACTTCAATTTATGTCAGGCGCTGACTAATTTGACAGGACTAAACTAATATTTATCTTCTGTCCTTTTCTTAATGAAATAGAAAGAAAAAGATGCACTGAACATAAATTTAGTTTAGTTTGTGAACAAGGGAATCGTGGCCAGTAGGTGAATTTGTAGACAGTTGTTGACTCGTTGAGAAATGCACGCTGACTGGGCTCGATCATCTCGTGAAACGCCTTTTACTAAACGCTCGTTTGCTGTGCGGCCTGCCCGTCAAGTGGCGGATGTGACGTCGTGAAGCCTTTTCCTTATCGTCGATAATATTCATACATTACAAACGTAATATTTCATCACAATAATCTGCTCAGTAGTTAAATGGGGATATGCCTACGATTTATCATTTTCCACTGACTTGCCCTAAGGCACCGTTCCCTTTTATCTCTGCCCCTTGCCACGAGGCCGAAAGAATCGTTCTTTTCTCTGAATCCTACCAAGAATTTGATAAGCGGCCCCGAAGGCTTTTGAAAAGTATTGTGCTGAATTCAAAATCGCTTTCCGTGTACCCTCATTTGAAGCCTAAAAATGTTTATCCTGTTAAACATTTTTAATGGTCACATTGTACTAAAGTATGTTAAAGAAGGGTTTTGTTAAAACAAGCCTTCATTAAAAATGCTCAGTTGGGGATATTATATGAATTGTGTAGTTTATTTTAGCTTAATATTTTCATTTGTCATGGTTGTCTGCACATTTCCAACCTTGATTTTTTTTTTCTTCACGCTGTGAGTTGAACATGTGACGAAAAAATTGTGATGAATTTAAGTTTTTTTTTTTTGTTACTTCATAATAAATTGTATGTACGCTCTGACGGCGGACATACAGGAGGAGGCACCCTGGTGCATGCTGTTTGCCGATGACATTGTTCTTGTCGGTGAAGGTGGATCTGAGATCCAGAGCAGATTGGACAAATGGCAACAGAAGCTGGAAAATGTTGGCTTGAAAATCAGCAGAACCAAAACTGAACACATGTTCTGCGATTACGGCGGTCTCTCCAGTTCTAGAGCCATAGCGCTTGATGGCGCGCTTCTCCCAGTCTGCTCCGACTTTCGGTATCTCGGTTCACTCGTGCAAAGCGATGGCGAAGTAGATCGGACGGTTAAGCACAGAATTAACACTGGATGGATGAAATGGCGGCAGGTCACGGAAACAATCTGCGACTCCCGCATTCCCCTTAAACTTAAGGGGAAGATATACAAAACCATGGTTAGACCTGCTGTCTTGTATGGATCAGAATGTTGGGCCACAAAAGGGATGAATGAAAGGCAATTGCATGCAGTTGAGATGAGAATGCTGAGAGGAATGTGTGGTGTTACACGAATGGATAGAATAAGAAATGAGTACATAAGAGGAAGTCTGAAAGTGGCGCCGGTAACTTAAAAGTTGTGTGGAAACCGGTTGTCATGTTATGGTCAGGGCATTTGTTATGGAGGAATGCGGAAAATGTCGTGAGGAAAGTTTTGGGTATGAATGTCGATGGCTGTAAGAGTAGGGGAAGACCAAAGAAACGATGGATGGACTGTGTGAATGATGATATGGTTAGAAAGGGGGTGACTGTCGAGATGGCGGCTAATAGAGGAGTATGGAAGAAAAAGACATGTTGCGCCGACCCCAAATAAATTGGGATAAGGGCAGGAGAATGATGATAATACTTTGTATATAATATGAGTAAATAAACTCTTTAAGTAAAAACACAACAATTTAAAGTGAAAATATTAAAATACCCACGTTTCCATGACTTAAATGTAACTCGCTGGAAAAAGTTACACTGGGGTGAGAACTCTAGGGAACGATAAAAGTATGTCTGTATGTCCAATTCTCCAGGGATGTCTACTGCACTTTTATTAATACAAAGTCTTTAGCACGTTAGTTTTACGATTTCATTATTTATTTTTTTAAAGGAAAAAGAGGCGGAAGGTATGGTTTTTTCTGGAAATAAATACCTTTAAAAAGTTATGTTCAATGTAAGTGTGTAATTTTAATGAAAGTATGAACCAAATATTTACAAAACTAAATTGTCTAAAATCGCTGAATCGTATAGTTCAAAGTTGTTTTTATTTAGAAACGTACGTGTGCCAACAAATCAAAGACAAACACAAACTTGCACACACAATTTATTACTTATTGCAAAAAAATCCGAACAGTGTAAAACGCAAATATTTTTTTCAATTTTACAATATCTACAGAGAGGTGACACCGACCGCACCTCAGGAGCATTATGAAAATATTGAATATATTGCAAACATTCGATATATCGAAAGTATTCAAAAATATTTATCACCCACTCCTGGGAAATATTTTGAAGGAGATCCCTCTACTTAATACTTTATAGTTGAAATTCGAAAAAGTTTCATGAATTGGGTACTTACGTATTCTATATAGCGTACCTATATCTTAAATACATATTACATATAAATTAAAGTACCAAGCCGCACTGGGCCCGCGCGGTAGATTACAGCCCACTCCCAGCAGTGGGAGCATTATAGGCTGATCATGCTACGTTATGCTTATGATATATATATACGTACATTAAAGTCTGTTTCATGCCTGACTGTGTGACCACGTTGTTAAACTACGTAACGGATTTTGATGCGGTTTTCATCATTATTTAGAAAACTTATTCCGAAAGGTTTATGTGTATAACACTCTGATATATATTAAACTAACATAGAATAGAGAAATCGATGTTTTGTCAAGTCGTGAAAACCGTGCACAGTAGAGGTGGGTCGCTAGTACTCAGTTTCATTCTAAAATCGTACTAAAGTGTTTTTTTACACATAATGTAATCAATAATTTTAATTGACGATTGCGTATTTGAAGGGAATCACTGGAAGAGTTTTCATTCAATTCGCTAATGAATTGTAGATATTTAATAACATTCTCTAACAAAGTTAATAGTTTTGTAAATATTTACAGTTCGTATGAATATTTAAGTTCGAGCTTTTATTTACTATAGATTTTGAATTTCAGTGGCAAATCAAATTGAAAAGGCGTTTCCGATTTAAAAAAAAACATGAATGATTTATTGTGTGCAAGCGTAAATATAATAGTAATATTCACGAATCGATCCATCCCTATCAAATTCCAATATTTACAAAAAAATAGAATCGATTCTAGTTGCCAAGGGGCAACTAGAATCGATTCTATTTTTTTGTAGGGTAGTTTCATATGGAGAAGAATGGGGAAGAAACTCCACCGATACTCTCACTTAGAATAAAATTACTCTACCACAAAAGGTAAAAGGAATTAAAATAAAGCAATGACAGGTAAATCAATTATCTGATAGCAAATATTGTAAAAGTAGATGATTTTCCTAGAATTTTAACAAGTGTGTGAGTCACATAATGTACAAATCAATGTCATAAAAATTTAATAAATATACTATTAAATTAGCAACCAGTTAGATTTTCTCTTTCTATACGTATGTGTGTGTGTGTTAGACTGTTATCCTACCTACCTACACACGAGCACTTTCCCAGACTTTCTCCTTGACTAAAAGGCACGGAACAAGGATCACACGTAAACAGACAAATGTGCGAAATCATAATATTAACGTTCATTAACATACGCTAAAATATTAAGCACTGAGAGAGCATAATCCCGTACAGTGTTCCCCAAACGACACGTGCCCATCAGGGCCGTGCCCATTCGAGGCCATGCCCAACACAACAACGCATTTGCAATTTTTGCAATGCAAATGCAATGACTGCGTACAAATATATTAATGTGAAAACGTAATTAAAACTATGAACTGTTTATTTTATTTGCTTCTGTTTGTTCTGATATCGTTCTATTAGCTCGAATGTTGGTTTTGTGCACTGATTTTGTATATGTTAATTTTTCGCATGTAAGGTACCAACTTCTGCAAACGTTATCAAATCGATAACACAGGCTAACGAAAAAAAAAGGTACCAACCCGCACTGGGGCCGTGGTGGATTATGGCCTACTGCCTCTCACAGCGTGGCCTGTGTCCCGGCAATGGGAATGTTAAGGCTTATTATGTTATGTAAAGCACTGTAAAGGTTCACATCATTAGGTGGGAAGAAACGCCCGGGTGTCACCATTGCCAGGATCGCCCAGAGGACACGGTGGAGCACACGGTGGAGGTCTGCCCCGCTTGGGTGGAGCACCACCGTGTCCTCGTAGAGGCGATCGGCAGCGGCGGCGGCCTCTCGCGCCCGGCCCTGGTGCAAGCCATGGTCCGGGGCGAGAGGGAGTCGGAGGCAGTCGCCTCCTTCTGCGAAGCAGTCATGCTAGCGAAGGAGGTGGCGGGACGGATGAGGGAGAGAGCCTCCCGTCCCAGCCGCCGCGGGAGACGCTCCGGGCATCGGGAGCCGCGTGACGATTCCCGGCCACCGTAGGCGCGAGCCTGCGAGCGGAGAGCAATGGGCAGCTCACCGTCCGATCAGGACCAGGCCCGTGCCGGACGGCGCGTAAATGTTCCACGCGCGCCTCAAAGAGTTGTCAGCATAATTTGAGGGGCCCCTTAGGGCCGAAGCCTGCCGGGTCAGCGGGATTGTCCGAAAAGGTTACCGCTACCCCGGAACATAAAGGGCAAAGAAAGGAACATGGGTGGGTTTTAGTCAGTAAGAGTCTGACACTCCCTTCCGCTCCACCCAGAGCGGGAGGGGTTATTTAACGATTTCCCATACCAAAAAAAAAAAAAAAAGCCCTGTAAAGATTGTCTGCAAAAGTCGACCTTATGTTGTGCAGGCTGGCAGAAAAATGACTAGTTACATTCGAACATTCAAGCGAATTTAGAATGAGCTTTCAAATTATTTCTAGTAGGTATTTTGTTCCGAAAAACAGTGATAGAATAGGCGCGTTGATGTAAACACGTTCGCTTGGAGTAAACGTAATACTCGTACATAATTACAACGTCGTATCATTTAAACGGCCCCCAAACTAAGCTCACTACAGTAATTCGAATGATAAAGTGATAGCTAACAGGGATGAATGAGAGTACCTATGGAACCCTACAAAGGAAGAAGATGTTGTGTAACTGGTTGCTTTAAAAATATAAGTAATTGTTTTAATACTTGTTGATGGATAATTGTTTGCTGCACCGTACGACGTCATTACGTCGGCGCCGGCTGTCGCTGAAAACCAGCGCTGGGGCTCTGTCTTGCATAGAGTCGCAGCATAATGCTGAGCGATAGCCGTTTTGCGTGGATGCGACGCATGTTAACCTTTTCTTATTGTTTTTTTTTTGTTTTTTATGTTCTTTTTTGCGTCATGTTTACCGCAAATAAACGTATTTTCTTTCTTTCTTTCTATGTTGTCTGTTTCTGTACTTAACAGTGTTAATATGGTAAAAGTACTATGTATAAGTAGTTCTTTCTAACTTTTCCCTATGTGGTTTACGATGAGCTCTCAACGAACATTGTAATCAATTTACTTGCTACATTTAGTTTTGTGCGACTACGTAACTTGTACCTCATAAGAGATAATGGGCGAGCTAGATTCTCTTTCCCCTATTTAATAGTACGCCAAAAAGTACACTGTATGATAAAAAATTTCTTTAGATGCACTCGTAGAACGGAAATTATTCTCATGTAGATTTCACACCGTCGTATTTTTAAGTCATACGTTTTCTAGTTACGGGGGGGCTCGTGGCTAAATATTGCCAGCCGCGCAGGTCGATATTCAAGGTTAAGCAACGCTTGTCGAGGTTGGTCCGTGGATCATCCATGATATATCAAGACCCCTCCATGCCTCGGAAAGAAAGTTAAGCCGTCCCTGCTGTCTTTCGTAGATTTTTGTCAGTCGCCAAGGGTCAAAAGGCCGAAAGTCTAACAAAAAGTCTTGCCAAGGGGTATCGGTACCCATTAACTGGGTAGATAAGCAGTTGCAGCTGCATCCGGTTACACTGGAAACCGACCCCAACATATTTAGTTGGGAAAAGGCTAGGCAGATGATGACGTATTCCAGTTACGTCCTAGAGTACTAAACATCCATGTTTAAAAGTGATTTTGTTCGATGAACAAAATAAATAAATTGGACCCTAAAAATATTCAAAAACGCTTTCGGCACACTTTAACTTGACATCCCCTTGGTTGTTTTAACATTTTTACAGGCAATTCCGGTCGCCCAGGATTTGTGGTGCGGTATGTGGAGGGTTACGTAAAAATACGCTTTTTTTTATAAAAACTGTCGGTTGAGTGTAACCATATTCAGCGTTTAAAAATGCTGGCTTCATTTTCTGAAATTAAAATGCGTACCTTAGTTTACGACGACTGAACGCGAAACTTTTCACGTGGAAAAATGTGAAATTGTTTGAAATCGCGATAATTTCTTTAATATGGGCGTTTTAGTTGAAGCAATTATGGAGCCAAAAGAAAGATATTTTTAACAACATTTACTCAGACACCGTAAAATGGACAAAGGAAAATGGAATAAACTGTTTGGTAAAGTGGAATTTCCATTTGAAACGTCTGTAGCGACAACGGCATTTAAACGAACTTAATTTGCGGGAATTTGCGATGTAAATAAGGAATTGTTTAATGACCTAAAGTCCGTTTGGACATTTAAAAAGAGGGAAATGAGCCTTTTGGAGTCGCCATTATGACGAAGACACTTATTAATAGAGCGAGAGGGCTTTGTTTCGCCTGTCTCATTAGTCTTTTTAATCTCTTTATTTTGCGTGATTTTGGTCAATTTGCTTTGGATTTTTTGATCTTCAAGAGTTCTTTTTTGGCAAAAATATCTGAAGAAAATCTAACAAAACATTGGGTTGAAAAACTAATTCATTTGGTATAATACTAAATGAAGCCCAGTTGAAAGTGACATTTATAAAATACCTACTAATCAATTAGCACGATTAGGAATCAAATTTATTAGAGGAAAAAAAATCGTTTGAATTAAATTTACTTAGTAACTTCTGAGTTTACCTTAGACGTTACTGACATCGTTGAATGAATAACATCGAAGGAAACCTGAGGTCTACTACGAAGTGAAAAGTGCTAATGATCGGATCTGACCGACACATGGCCGAACCGAATATTATTGAAAAAAGTCAGGCGCTTTACTTTGTGTAAATTATTTCATCACCACTGCTCTCAAAACGGTGAAGGAAAACATCGTGAGAAAATCGCCATGTCCTAGAAACAAAAATTCGAAGACATGGTGACATCTACCAACCCGCACTGGAATAACGGCCCATTCCCTCTCACAGAGAGGAGGCCTGTGTCCCAGCAGTGGGAACATTATAGGCTGATAATGAAATCATACCTATTGCTTATCAAGCAAGTACTTATTATGAACAATTGATTTGACAATCCCAACATTCATTACGCGAGTAAACTTAAGTACTAGAAATGGTAGTAACACTTCACTTGGATCCTACTTTGCATAGAGTTTCTCAGTTAACTTAAACAAATTTAAGTTTACGGTAACTCTCTTTACAAGACATTTGAATTGTAAAGCGTTGCAACCAAATTGTTTATGTGATTACAGAGTAGGAGTGTGAAATATTAAATCTGTTACGGGAGCAGATTTTGCAGTATTTTCCCTTCAATCGAGTTTTACATTTATGAATATTTTTGATGTTTAACTTTGAGTTCTTAGAAAGTACAGAACTTCAGTAATTAATCATTTAAAAAAATAACGAGGAAGAATACCATTGACACGAAAAGAAGTAGAAGTAAATTATAGATTTACTAGCAGCGTCCCACGGTTTCACCGGCATAAGTTACGATCCCGTGGGGATATCGGGATAAAAAGTACCCTATGTGTTAATCCTGGTTATAAGAAATGTGTCTGCCAAATTTCATCAAAATCCGTTCCGTAGTTTTTGCGTGAAAGAGTAACAAACATCCATCCATCCATAAAAACTTTCACGTTTAAAATATTAGTAGGAATAGTGGTAGGATTTTTATTTTTCTGCAGTCTAGCCGGATGCAGCATAACCAGTATTTACATGGAATGACTTCTTACCTGACCTCGACAACCCAATTACAGGGTAATACGAAACCCCTTGTTAAGACTGGTTGTCAGATTTCAAAGATCCACGAATGACAGCCGAGATCAACGGCTTGACGTTCTTTCCGAGGCACAGAAGGGTCTTGGTATATAAAGATGGTCACCCATCCACAGACCATCCGCGGCAAACGTAACTTAACCTGATCGATCGACCTGTGGACTGTTATTACTTAGCCATAAGCGTCCATCAATGGCGTTATACACAAAAATAGTAATTAACAAATACTATGAAGACATCTTTAAAGCATAATACTTTCACGAAATTGGGTTTCGTGTTTGACTTAAGAATGAGATCCTTGAACAGTGTTTCGTACAAAATGAACCGTTTCAAGCGTTTATTTTGATTTCTATTACAATTTAAAGTTTGATGGCTCGCCTACCCTACTGTAATGCTATTAAGGGCTGATTATTCAATCAACAGATAATTTTTATTCGTGGAATAAAATTGTCATCTGACAGATTTTGCATGAAAGAAGTGTCAAAAATTTAAAATTATTCCTCGGATAAAATTATCTGGCATTGGAAAAATCAGTCCTAAGTATAGTTAGTTCGTTTTCAATCGTCCTTCACCGGTATTCCGTATTGCTAATTCACGTCGGCTTTGCTGTGGCCTTAATCTTTCGCTACGCTTATGTAAGAAAGAAAGTAAGAAAATACATTTATTTGCGGTAAACATGACGCAGAAAAAGAACAAAAACACAAAAAAAAACAAGTTAGGGAAAACATGCGTCACATACACGCAAAACGGCCATCGCTTTAATGCTAAGACTCTATATGAGACAGAGCCCCAGCGCTGGTTTTCAGCGACAGCCGAGAATGTTGTGTATGGCAAAAGAAGCATGAAAGTAGAATAAATGCTGTTTGAAGCATGTGTGTTGTGACTATGAATGATAGGCTGAGGAATGATGTTATAAGGCAACGGTGCGGTTTAAAACAAAATATAGTGAAAAAAAAATTAAAGAGTATGCTTAGAATTGGATGGTATTTATTTATTTATGGAAAAACAAACAGTAGCACAATAAGAAACAGTCACAAAATCTTAAATATAACATTTAAACCAATTATGCTACCCACTACGTTCTCCACAGATTAGAATTTAAAGTACTTAAAACTAGCTCATACACACAGATACATAACTCAAACATTCATGACTCGTACTCATACATTTATAAATTTATGAAAGAAAAAAGAAAAAGTAAATTTATGTGCGTACACTATTAGACATTACGTTATTATACAAGGTCTACCCGAACAAACGCAAGTCAAAGAAAGTTAAATCCTATTACAAGGCTATAAATACAAAAGACAAGGCAATATGAAAAAAAAAACAAAAACAAAACAAGACAAGGTAATAAGAAAAAAATAAGTAATGTACATTGTATTATGCTTTTAATCTCAATACTCTAATTGGGATGTATAAGGTCTTGCGACAATTATATCACACATTGTATATTATGTTATTATGATGAGAGGATGAATGAAATGCTGCTACCAAAACGTATATACCAACGGAGATGTGACTGGTAACGTCAGGAGAGGACGTAATTACATATACATATTCAGCCTACAATGTTCCCACTACTGGGACACAGGCCTCCTCTTTGTGAGAGGGAGCGGGCCATAATCCACCACGCGGGCCCAGTGCGGGTTAGTAGATGTCACATGTCTTCGAATTTTTGATTTCGGTTCCCTCACGATGTTTTCCTTCACCGTTTTGAGAGCAGTAGTGATGAAATAATTTACACAGAGTAAAACGCCTGGCTGGGTTCGAACCTACGACCCACAACTCGTAAGCCGCGGCCGTTACCACTGGGCCACCACTGCTCCCCCTGAGGAGATAATTATAGTGACCTTATTGGTGATGTTCTATTATTCTTCAGAAAGATCAGGTGCGTAGTACCTTCTAACAACCGGCCTGCGTGTATGACCAAATGTATGAATTTAAACGAAACACCTGCAATACATACTCCTTGTATGTAAGGATTGCAGCAGGAGGTGGCGTTCTGTAATTTCGACCTACCCCCATGCAAAGAAGGCGTGAATTTATGTATTTATGTAATCTTTCGCGACCTTGTTTGGATTCAACTACTTACTATCACTATAGGACGAAAATGAGGATTATAATAAGATCCTCTATTATGTTCCACATTGCTATATTCCGATCAATATAATATAATATAATGGAATACTCTTTATTGTACACCATACAAATTACAGAACTTAGATATATAAAATTTTAGAAAGGGTGACACAATGGGCGGTCTTATCGCTAAGAGCGATCTTTTAAAGAAAACCTTTGGATGGATTAAAATTAAGGAGAGACAAATATCTAGTCTAGTCTATATATAGTCTGGTGTACCATTTACATTATAAAATTAATATATACATATATAAAGTATATTTTACTCATCTAAAAATATAGATATAATAATAAACATGAAACAAGAGCAAAGAAAAATAATAAATAATAATATAGATCTATTCAGGCATATTATCTCCGGGTGTTCTCGTCTAGCTAACGGAGAGTACTTGTATAGACACAACCTTGTCGCTACGATAATCCATCAGCAACTTGCTATGAAATACAACCTTGTGGAATTTGAGGTGCCGTACTACAGGTATGTTCCCGACCCAGTTCTCGAAAATTAGTACCAGTACAATGTGATATTTCCAGTTCTGGAAATATCACATTGTACTGGGATCGATCCATCATCACTGACAGGACTATTGTTGCCAATAAACCTGATATAGTGGTGGTGGATCGATCAGAGCGGCGCGCAATGATTGTTGATATAACCGTCCCGCATGATGAGAACCTCGTGAAAGCCGAGAAAGATAAACAAATCAAGTACCTTGACTTGGCTCGCGAGGTTGTCGAAATGTGGGATGTGGAATCAGCGATCATTGTGCCGATAGTCGTGACAGCCAATGGCTTAATAGCCAAGAGCCTCGACCAACACCTGAGAAAGCGCTCGTTGGGCAGCTGGATCAAGGGCTTGATTCAGAAAGCAGTACTTCTGGACACGGCTCGCATTGTCAGGAGGTTCCTCTCTCTGGAGCCCTGACCGCCGGTAGCTTGGACCCTGTTCCCGATACAGTTAGGCTACTATTTTTTATATTTTTAAATATTTTTATATATTTTATATTATAATATTTAAAAATATAATTTATATGTTTACATTGAAATAAAGGAAATAATAATATTAATAATGGCACTATAGTCCCAATAGTAATATCAACAGCAGGTGTTATCCCAAAATAAATATTCAATAGTTTTATTATACTAAATCTATCCAAATACACGTACATAACACTACAAAAAGCTGCCATATTTAAACACTTGCCGCATAGTAAGAATTTTTTTACAACTAGACTTGGGTAATAATTTCACTGCAGTACAAAGCACTTTACCTTCTCAAAATAATAACGTGAATCTCACATTGGTTCACACCCGTGAGATTCTGAAAATACCAGGTAGTAACCTGAGAAAATTAAATTGAAAATCAAAATAATAATGATGATGTTTAAGGAGAGAGGAAGTGCTTTTTTATCATAATTTTGAAAGTGCACAAAGATTGAGCACGCCACACCGACACGAGCAAGTCATTCCATAACCGTACTGCTTGAACAGTAAAAAAATTGTCAAAGAAACTGGTGGAACGCATCGGCATCTCGAGTCTCAGGTTTTCCGATGACCTCAGATATCTATTATGTGTGTCATGAAGAAACTTGAAACGTTCTTTAAGATAAGAGGGGGTTGTAGGATTAAACAAAATATTGTAGAGCTGAAATAAGATATGAGAATTCCGGCGAAGACGTATGGGAAGCCACTTGAGCTCAATACCTACCAACTTCGTAATACAATTTTCTCCGAAGTACCGGGAAGGCTACGTTTAGTCAGACTCCTATTAGTCTTGGATCCGAGATGAATTGAGCTAAGCAGCTTACTTTACTTAGCTTACTTACTTTATCTTCACATCTCCGGTATATGCAGCTTTATACATGTTTAGTTACCATATTTTGATTTAAGAGTATCCGTGAAGTTTTTTGCCTGGTTTTCGCCTAAGTACCTATGGCGAAAAACAGGCAAGAAACTAACCTACAGCTTCATCTTTCTCACTGACCGACCCCTTGATAATTCAAAAGTGCCTGTAATTTGTTTATTTGAAATAAATGATCTGAGTTTGAGTTTAGTCCTAGGAAATCTCCGAATTGTTGTGAAGATTGAATTGTACAATTTTAGAAGTCGTGTTTTGTAAATGACGGTATTATTTTAAAAGCATTATTAGGATTGCCACGCATTAGAGTAAGTACACGGCACTTTGCGTAAATAATCTAAGGGAGAAAGCAGACGAATTTAGACGTTTTGTGGAAAGGAATTAGACTTAAGTCAAAGTGCAGATGTGTTTACTCGCAAGATTATGAGAAAAGTATGTATTTATGGTAAGACTTTCTTGCTTATTGATGACGCTGTTATCATCTCGAATTTTCATGGAATTTCTTCCAATTATCGCCAAATCTTAATCTCAGATATTAATTGGGAATAATAAAGTTATGATGATATACAATGCTGTTATCGAAGCCAGATATTCGTGCCCGGTAACACAGTAGTTATTATACTGTGCCATTAATATAGCGAAAGAACCAAAAGTTCGTATACATGTGACATCTACCAACCCGCACTGGGGCCGCGTGGTGGATTACGGCCCATTCGCTCTCTCAGAGAGGTGGCCTGTGTCCCAGCAATGGAAACATTATAGGCTGATTATGCTTATGATAATGTAGATTATTATTATAATTAATTATAAAGTAATATAATAATTCTACGTTACAAATATTAAATTCGATTGTCCTTTACATGAATCGTTTGAGAAATATCGACCGTAAATATTGGTCCCGCCATATTTACGACTCAACCAGTAAGTACAAGAAAGTTTTGAGCTGAAATACAAAGTGTTTCAAGAGTGTGTTTCAAAGAAAATCACACACAGAATTCACTGTATCGGTTCGTTATCATACCAGACAAGTTGTCGAAGTGTTCTCAAGAAATAGGTCACTATGTTACCTGGCGGGCAATAATTACTTACACGAGATACTTATGTAACACTGCAGTCTTGGTCACCAAGTACAGACGCCAGCAGGTCAAGCTACCCGAAACTGTCAAGTTTTCCCAATTAACCTTGAACCTTAATGCTTTAGCGATAAAGTTGAAAATCTATTAAAGAAATTTGAGAGATTGTAGTAGCTTGATGTGCTGGCGTCTGTAACTAGTGCCGATGTATTATTTTCATCTCGTCCTATCTTTTTGGCAAAGGCCAGTATTTTCTAAAGGGTAATGGGAAATATTTAACTGATCCACTAAAAATTTATTTACCTTCAATGATGTATGTCTTTTTTTACATTATCCTCTTTTTATCATTCGGGCCTTTTCTAACCGTTATTGGTCGCAGTAACTAAGCTAAGGTACCTCGATCAAAAGGGTTAGGTTAGAAATGTAACCAACCGCAGAAAAGGAATTATTTGAAGTTCGACAAAATACATGCGCCCAATATTCGCCTCTTGATGAGCTCAATTCGTAACCGATATTTATGTATATAGTGCTAGTGGCTACAAATTTTGTTTCTAAACACTCATATAAGGAAGAAATTTTGCTTGCATTGTTAACTTTGTCGAATTAACAAATTTGGACTTTATCGGGGACCTCAGAAACCAGTCATTAGAGCTTTAACTCGAGTTACAAAGAAGTCAACCCAAACCCGAAATAAAGGAAAGTCGCTTTATTTCGGGTTCAAGGCACCTGAACCAAAAATTACAATCCTTATCATAAAAAAAAAATAAAAACTATAAAGATTCAACGTTTAAACATAAAACCAACCGCAAAATGAACGTGTTCACTTGCCGAAGACTTAAACTCACGACCTTCGCAACACGACAGGCATTCCAGTAATCTAGACAAATGGTTATCGAAACTCGGCTATTTTCATTCCTAGGTGTTGGTTCCATGGAGCCTCGAAAGGAGCGATATTCTATTTTAATTATCTGGTGAAACTTCAGTGACTGAGATCCCGTATCGATATTATAATTGAAAAAAATGATAGCTATTGCCCGAGGCTTCGCCCACGTGAATGTCGGAATTTATCCCAATAAAATGTACTACTGGGATAAAAAGTACCCTATGTGTTAATCCAGGTTACAAACGATCTGCGTGCCAATTTAATCCAAATCCGTTCAGTCGAATTTGCGTGATTGAGTAATAAACATCCAAAGAATATTTATTAGTAGGATTTTCTAAAGGAAAAATGTAAAAGTTTGGAAAAGCTGTTTGTTTCTTCTTCATAAGATGTCGACAGCTTATCACGTCTGTGAAGTTCCACTAATTAATTCAATTTCCCTGTTTAATATTTGTATCAAATATGATTACATTTCCTAAATAAAAAGTTAGGCGTATTGAAAAGTTCTCCACGAGTGACAATGAGAAGTTGGTTGTATTTTTTCTTTCATCCTAATACTAACATACATATTTACAATCACGTGTTCTTCCCACGGGGGTAGGCAGAAACTACAGAACGCAACCTAATAATTATGATCTTTACATACTCCTTTTGCTTCATTTACGTTCATCTGGTCATACATGCACGCCGGCTGTGAGTACAGTCGCTTGGCAGCATTATCTGACCCACCCTAAAAACAAACGAATTTGGACCCTCTGCCTGTAACATTAAGGTTTATTCAATTTACATGAGCTTATCAGACAAGTGCACAAGGACTCAGCGAAGAAATACAATAATAACACAGACATGCAAATTTGATCTTTATAACGTTACCATTAGGTTATATGTTATAACTACTTGTTATAATATAATTAGTGTAATAGCTTATTTTAATGGTTGCGTTCAAGTAATTCTGGTCTCGTGGTCTGTGTATAAGACTGAGAAAAACAAGTTGCGAGATCAAATCCTGCGACGAAGATATTCTTTTGCTTTCAATTTAGAATGTATTATTGTAAAGAACTATAGACGGATGATCTTCAAACATAAACTTTCTAAAATGGTAATATTTTCGCATAACTTTTAATAAGTGGGTAGTTGAAAAATAAATATTCGTATTCATTATAAAACTGGTATTCAAATGCTACTAAGGGTGTGCAGTGACTACGCGCAAACATATTTTACCCTGCCTTACTAAATTGCAAAAACAACGTCCCTTTACAATTTTTTATTTTCTATTTTATAGGTAGTTTTTTTTATTATCATGTCTCAATGGAGTGATTATTTAAAATACAAAATAATCTATTTGCACGAGGAGAAGGTTGGCTGCTTGTGCTGTGCAAGAATAAACTTTATGAAGTATACTATATGGTTCAAATTCTTTAGAATATGCGTCTAGCATTACAACTAAGATCAAATTTCAATGCGGCTTATAAGAGTTGAGTTGGTCTTGTGGTCTAAGGTAGTTCGGTGTTCATCGTTGTCTAGGTTCGAAACCAAGTTTAACCTAAATATATCTTTTTGCTCAGCTGTTTCTTTTTTAATTATTTTATTACACTAAAGAAATGTAAACAACATTTCTTTAATGGACGACATAGGGTCTTGTCTTTTGAAATGGGTAGGTTGTATAGGAATAAAACTAAACAATTGCAAGTTTAAAATGTTTATTATTTTATTAAAACAATTAGGTAGGATAAAGTAAGTAAATGCTCGTATATTTCCAAATTAATAGACATTTTATATTAGTATGCCATAATCAAATCTAACCATTTATAAACATTAAAAAAGGCGTGCTTATGCTTAAAAGTTTGTTATCGAGAAAATGAATTCATCTGTGAAATGCTTTACAGATTTATAGCTGCCTATATGTAGTGAATAAACATGATATTTAAATAGAAAAAATCTATTGATAACAATAACATCACCACATAATCTGCAACATTTTAATGGTTTAACAATCAATCCATTGAGCATTTACTTACATGGTGTGTTTAAAAATACCTACTAGATTACATAATTATATGCTGCTATAACTTGCTGTAAGCGGCTACGCATACCGCGCACCATATTCCAACACAAATCTTTGCCATTTAAATATTCCTGGGCAAAACGAACCCTTTCTTCGCGATGAGCAGGTGTCAATGCAATTTTAAGTGCTGGTTTATAATTCCTTATCCCAGCAGCGTGTAAATGCCTTCTCACTGTTTCCACTGAAATATTGTGGTTTATTGCGGTTACACGAATGAGCAAAAATGGATTTTCAACATTGCTTGAAACAAGGGCCCGGTGGCGTTCGAATTCGGGACTAACTTAATGGCTTTTGCTCCTGGACGAATACGCTGAATATCTCCATTGTCTCCATAACGTCTTAGCCATAGTCTGACCGTATTTCTCTAAAACAAAAAAAAAAAAAACATTTTTGGAACCGTGTATATAACTTGTAAGGAGTGAATGTAGTGGTAAAATAGCCAACTACGCGTTCATTATTCACAATCAATAAAATAAAATAGATATAAAAACACTTACTGCTATATTAAGTCGACGACCAATCTCTCTAATTCCAACATTCTGCTCATGTAAAAATATGATTTTATGTTTGGTATAGTCGTTAAGTTGCGACATGATGCTTTTTTACACCAAATTGCTTAAAAATACTTAACGAGATATGTGAAACGATTTACAAATGTGTGTGCAGTCACTGCTATAAGCGTAGTGTAACTTTTGTCACTTAGATGAATTTATTATCTACCTCACGAAGCAAATATATGTTTTACTTCGTATCCAACCATTCTTGGTAAATATAAATTCTGTGAACTTAAAGTTTTTTAATTTACCCACCAGTTTACAAGATAATTTATTAGGCGTAAATCATATTGGTCGTTCTTTAATAATGCAGGCAATATTGTAGAAATGAAAACAAATTAAAAAAGAAACCGATAATAGGTGGACTGTGTTTTCGAACCCACATGTTGTTCGTCGCCAATCCAGTATCAAACCGCTAAGCCACAAGAACTTGTTGGGAATACGCGAAATTAAAGATTGCGTTCTGATTATGTAGTGTGACTTAAAAGCTTTTCAACTTTAATGTCAACGAGATAATGATTAAAGTAGCTTAACAAAATGATATATGTATAATGCCGGTGGTTCCGACAATGTTGCACGAGCGCGAGCACTATTGTCTCATATAAATTGAATGAACCTTAATGTTACAGGCAGAGGGTCCAAATTCGTTTGTTTTTAGGGTGGGTCAGATAATGCTGCCAAGCGACTGTACTATGCACGTGACCTTTCTAAATTACATCACCAATAAGGTCACTATATGCCCTTCTAGAGCGTCCCCCTCCCGGCGCTGGCGTTTCCACTGATATCTGGCTTTTGATAATGCTAATAATAGCTACGTATCTGAACTGTCACCACGAATGTATCTCGATGTGGGAGGTGGAGACCCAAGTGGTATAACGTTAATTAAGTGAGACATATATGTTCTGCAGTGGACGGTGAGGTACTTTTTGAGTAAAATTTGGAAACAACATGTTCTCATACCAACTCCATTGTTTCTAAGCCCTTGGTTTACTCGCTTTCACAGATAAAATACGTGTAGTTGTATTGAACGTAAGCTCTTTAGAAGATTTTACGCGTTTCCACCCAGCGTTTGCACAGCGATTGAATACTAAATTACCGCCACCAAAATATGGTTTCGTCGTAAAATATATGTTTACCCTTTCGGAGTAAAACGTTTTGATAAAGTTGGTCTCGCTGTGTTCATCTTTTAGTATGAAATGTTTTTTTGTACTACATAGCTAGGTACATATATATATATCAGTGCGTAGGTTCATGTTGCTTTTATGATGATTAGAGTATGATTTATATTTTGATTTACTTTAGTGGTTTTTTGTTGGAGTTAGAATGCCTGTATATTTCTAGAAGGTTATGTGAGATGTGTCAGAGATATAGAAGTTTAGTGGTAGTTTATCTATTGTAAAATATTATTTGGTTACAAACAAGCACATTTGCTATACCAGAAGGATTGTAGTTGTAGAGGCAAAGGTGAAATTGAAATGCCTCATTTGCTTGACACACCGATACCTGTATCTACCCAGGCTAAGGAAGCACTCCCTACGATTTATAGCCGCCTCTCGAAACAGTTTCTCCGACTAGCTAAACACCATCCGCGTACAGATACAGCAGTTTTTACTGGCCACGGGCCATTTAACAAACACCTCTTGGCGTGTAGCGACAGGTAACCAACTTTAAATTAAGGAAGTAAAGAAAGGGAAGTTGAAGTCAATTAAAGATTTATATACAAGGTAAGGATGGAGATGGAATGTCAGTGTTGTATATAATGTGGAGGAGGGGTGTATGGGTGACGATGTGCGATAGGTGGGTTGAGGAGGCTGAGGTGTAGTTGCAGATGGAGCTGAAGAGGTAGACCGACGCGAGCCAGGTGCCGGTGACAGGTGCAGGTGCAGGTGAGGGTAGGTGCTGGTGCGTGTGCGGCACGGAGGATACCCGTAAAAGGGCCCACGCAGCAGGAGCAGAACGCAGCACGACAGCAGGAGGAGGCAGGCACGGCGGGGATGCTGACGGCCCGCCAGGTGAGGCGGCCCCCGGATGAGGCGCGGCCTAATCGGTACAGGAGGGTCTTCGGAGTCCTCCGGCGAGGCGAGTCCGACTGGTACTGGAGGCCTTCACGGAGGACGGAGGACTGAGGCGTAGGGAGGGTCCGTCAGATATCGGAGCCTTTAGGAGAGGCACGCTGGATGTCGAGCTAGGGTGGATCGAACAATCAGCCGTACGCAAAATACGCACATTGACGTGGAGTTGCGTATACCAGCCCGTATTACCGTATACCTACATATCTACGCTCCAAAGCGGAACACAGAAATATTTAGGTATACATACAGAAAATCTCCTCTCCTTCCCATGGGAGTAGGCAGAAACTATGAAACGCCACCCTTCGATCCTTACATATCCCTTTTGCTTCGTTTAGGTTCACAATCTGGTCATACAGGTACGCTGATTGCGCGTACAACGCACCTGACCTTTCTAAAGAACCTCACCAATAAGTTCACTATATATATCATTATACAGACATAATCAGGATGCTAACACGTCTTAACCCCGGTGTTGGTAGTAACTATAAATACATTGTAGGGAAGGTAGTTATTCGAACTCAAATCGAACGGAGCAAAGGTATTTTCAATATACGCATGGGATCACGGGTTCAGACCTTTAATAACTATGTCAACTCAGCCTATCGCAGTCCACTGCTGGATATAGTCCTCTCCCAGGCTGCGCCACAACGTCGTCGTCTATGATTTTTTTTTTTCCGGTTGGGAAATCATCAAATGACCCCTCCCGCTCTGGGTGGAGCGGAAGGGAACGTCAGACTCTTACTGACTAAAACCCACCCATGTTCCTTCCTTTGCCATTTATGTTCCGGGGTAGCGGTAACCCTTTCGGACAATCCCGCTGAGTCGTCTATGGTCGTATAAGGAATTAGATGATTAAAATTTCACCCATATGGGAAAAGGGTTTACTAAGGGTGTTGAAAGTTTCATGCGAATAGAGTCGTGGAGAACCGCTGGTTAATAATGTAGAAAATTAAGACAATTATAGGTAGTTATTTATTTCGCTTACATTGAAATAAAGGAGATAATAATAAAAGCCTTTCAACCGATTTTGGTCACGGTGGCCAATCTCAACGGAGATTAGCCAGGTTCGCAGGAGATATTATAGTGCACAAGTGTGTGCGCAAATACAGATGCACTCTCTGTTCCTGTACTCTCATAGTCCGATGGAACGGGATAGGTACTGAATTATAAAACTACAAGCCGTGTAGCCGCCTGAGGGCCGGCGCCCACTGGCGGCACGGCACGGCAAGGAATTTTTATGCGACTTATAGAAAATATAACTTAAAAGTATGACAATAAAATTGAAATTTCATCGGCAGCAATGATGCCGCGGTATCCTTAGACATGCCGCGACGTCATTTGGCATCATCATTGAAATTCAACGGGACGACGACGGCACGGTTGGCGCAGTGGTTAAGCGATTGACTGCTGCGCTGCGTGTCGCGGGTTCGATTCCCGCACGGAACAAATATTTGTATGACCTACATGTATTTGTTCCGAGTCTGGGTGTTTTTCTATCTATAATATGTATGTATATACAAAAAAAAAAATTGTATATAAGTAGTTTATCAGCCATCTTGTTACCATAACACAAGCATTAGGTTGCTTAGCTTGGGACAAATGGTGCTGTGTGAAATGTCCAGGGATTTATTATTATTTATTTTTTTTTTTTAATGCTAGCACATATTATACTTTCTTAATGATCTACAACTTACAGCTTTGAAAAACATTTTTACGAGAATTAAATTGGAAGTCTTTTTCAGTTTTCGCAAAAGTAGCGGTCATATATTGCGTTGTATTTTTTGAGGTGTGCAAGAAAGACCTTGTAGAATCAAAATCGTAAATTGTAATGTTGACGTTCGAAAAGTGCTGACTCTCAACTTAATTTGAATAAATGACTTTTATTTATTCAAATTAATTTGAGAGTCAGCACTTTTCGAACGTCAAAATTACAAAAGAGGGTCCCTCAAACGACCACTCTTCACCACTTCCTATTGATTTCGCTGGGAAGAAGAAGTAGCGCAACAAACTGCCCAACAGCACAGTTGTCTGTTCAGTTAGAAAATACTTTATTGTATACAATAGGTATGTAAAGTAATTAACATTACAAGACACAGAACATTAAATTAAATTATTATTTTCCATAATTATGTCAGCTAGCCGCGCATGATCGGACGTAGGATCAAAAACTTAAATCTATAGGTATAAGAATCTATCCTGCAAGTTCATTTACAAGAACATTTACTTGCACAAGCATAAAGATAGGGCACATATCCGAAGGTCATTCAAATTTCAGCACGGAAATTGAGTTCCTGGTACAGTGCAGCAAGCAAGCACAAGCTTCTTCGACATTTAGTTTGTCTTTGCAAATATTGTCATTTATATAACAGGAACCAGCCTTCCAGGTTCGTAATAGAATTTTCAATAAGGAAATTTCTTGGCAACACGGTTAAAATTGTATCTCATAATGGAAATAGGGACACCCCATGCAATTGTGAGCTACAAGCTTATTGACACCCTAAGGCCCTGTCAGCAATTACTCTTTTTTAGGTTATATAGATCAGGCCATGTATGTGTTGCCTTAGGTTAAACCAATACTATTTTATATTGTGATCCTTAATCGCACGAACGTTTTATTTTATTTTAACACTTAACTTTTTTTTTGTAACTATCTAACATCTTCAAACTGTAATGTAATCTTTATCATTGTGAAATTGCACTCTAGAGTCACAAGATGCAAGCAATGCTTAGTTTGTGGCTCACCGAATTTGTCACGTTGTATTTTTATTTTTTGATGAATAAACTTCTTATTCTTAATATAAACGACAGTCGCGTAAATTCACGATCTTTTATTACATTCGGAGTACCTAATATTAAGTATATTTTACTACCAACTAATTTGTAATTTGCTAGACTAAAGTGACAGCTACGATCGACCGTTTTTCTGTCAACATGACTTTAATATAATAATCGCTGCTTCGCAGCTGTCATTGTGGTCTAGCAGATAAAAAAATCTGAGTTTAGATAAGTATTTATGTTTTGCTTAGTTCTCATCCCATAGGAGTCATTTTGCGAGCCTATTATTTCGTGAAAGCTCTCTATAACCTTAATGAAGGTGGCTATGCCTGCAACTGCCCACCAAAAAAGCCGTCAGACTTTATTAAACGTAAGTGATATAATGGAAGTCGTTATCGGCATGCGCCCAGTTAACTGCACCATATGCACCCAAGAGCCTTGTGTTAGGGCCCGCATAACTTTAAAACTTTTGCCTTTGTTCATTTGATTTCATTCGGTGTTCGGGTGAATTCATGGCTTTTGAATTTAGTATGTTGAGTTTAAATGTAAAATAAAATTTATTGTTTGAGACATTTAATAATATTATATTTACTTGTGTAAAATTGACATTTGGTTCAACAAATCAAAAACAAAGGTCATTTATTGAAATTAGGCTGAGAGTCAGCCCTTTTCAAACGTCAAAATTACATTAGACAATCCCCCAAAACCCCCGCCCTTTATCATTTTCTGGTGCTTTAGCTAGGAAGAAGTGGCGCAAACTGCCCAGCAGCACAGCTGTCTGCCCAGTAAAGAAAGAAAGAAGAAAGAAAGAAAATACGTTTATTTGCGGCAAACATAACGCATAAAAAAGAACATAAACACAACAGCATAATGCTATGACTCTATACGAGACAGAGCCCCAGCGCTGGTTTTCAGCGGCAGCCGGCGTTAACGTAATGACGTCAACCAGTGTAGCATGCAATTATACACAAATAAATAAAAACAACAATCAAGACAAGAAATAAAATAAACCATTGCAACATAGATAATATGATTCGAGACAAACAGCAATCAAAACATGAAATCAAATAAAGTAAACATAAATTAAAAAAAAAGATGGTGAGACATGACAATACAATAAGAAAGACAAACAGTAAGAAAAACTTGATTCTATACAATAGTAGGTATGCAAAGTAAATAACATTATGAGACACAGAACATTAAATGAAATTATTTGCCATATGTCAGCTAGAAAGCGTGGGTTAAGTGGAAAAAATATTCTAACCAATCTGATTATGAATTATTCTCCCTTTATAGAGCCCGTTTTGCTACCGAATGTCTTACGTGCTATCGCAAGTACATACAGAGAGTTGAAGATAGTATTCCAAAAAATGTTAAATACTTCTGGTCATACATTGCCAATCGCAAAGGAAAGTCCGGCATCCCATCACGTATGCATTATAAAAACATTACCACCAGTGACCCCCGCACAATCTGTAATCTATTTTCATCATTTTTTAAATCTGTGTACGAACCCTCTAGTCTTTCGGACAGTTGGAGCCCAAGTCTTGGTGATAGTAATACCAACAACAATCTCCTAAGCAGCTTGCACTTTAACCAGGATTCTACATTTAAACAATTGATGGCACTTGATATAACCAAAGGGCCTGGACCTGACGGTATCCCTCCATACTTTCTAAAACGTGCGGCTAAGAGTATTTGTAAACCATTACATATTTTATTTAATAGATGTCTAGATAGCGGCATATTCCCTACAGTTTGGAAAAACGCAAATATAATACCAGTATTTAAGAACGGTTCTAAACAAAATATCGAAAACTATCGGCCAATTTCTATTTTAAATACCCTCGCCAAACTCTTTGAAAAAATGGTACACCAAGCTCTCTATCTTTTTGTCCAAAACAATATAATATCACAGCAGCATGGTTTCGTTAGAGCGAAATCTACTGTTACCAATCTAATTATTTTTACCAACTATGTCTTTGAAAATATGGATAAACAAAAGCAAACAGACGCTGTGTATACGGACTTCCAGAAAGCCTTTGACAGAGTCGATCACGAAATTCTGTTAAATAAAATTGCATTTAACGGAATACGAGGAAATTTGCTACGCTGGTTTTGGTCGTATATTTCTAATCGAAACCAAACTGTGGTGTGTAACGGATATAGCTCAGATACATTTCGCGCTACTTCAGGAGTCCCGCAGGGGTCAATTTTAGGTCCCCTTTTGTTTATAATATATATTAACGACATAGCCCACTGTTTCCTTCATAGTGAATTTCTGTTATACGCTGATGACCTAAAAGTATTTAAAACTATAACTACTACTAACGACTGCTCTCTACTTCAAGAAGACTTAAACAGAGTATCTACATACTGTGTAAAAAACAAACTTAAATTAAGCATTCCAAAATGTAAATTCATGAACTTTACTAAAAACAAAAACATAATCCAGTTTAATTATTCTCTTTGCAATGAGTTATTAATAGGGGAAACATGTATTTGTGACCTCGGCGTTCTTTTAGATAACAAATTACATCTGAATCTACACATAGATAAAATAACGACTAAAGCGCAGCAAATGCACAGTCTTGTCATGAGAGCCTCATCTGATTTTAAACGCCCTGCTACATTTCTTCATCTTTTCAACTTTTTAGTCCGCCCTCAGGTTGAATATGCCAGCGTGATATGGGATCCACACTATGATAAATACATTAAGGCCGTCGAAAAAGTCCAACGTAAATATCTAAAAGGAATGCAATTCAAATGCCGCTTGCAACGTTCCTCTTATGTTGAATCACTCAAAAAGTTTAAGTTGCTTTCCTTGCAATCGAGACGTCAGCTCTTACAGGTCATGTTCCTTTATGGACTCCTTCACCATACTATTAACTGCCCAGAACTGGTATCTGATATATTTTACATAGTGCCAAGAACTGTAATAAGGCGGGAGTCGCGTGCGTATCCTCTTTTTGCCACCAATATCTGTCGTACAAATGCAGGTCAGCGGGCGCCCCTGCATAGAATTGTCAATACTTATAACAAGTACTTTATAAAAGTTGATATATTTGCCTCAACTCGTTCTGGTTTTTCAAGGGAGTCAAGATCCATTTTGCAAATTAATGAGCCAACTTCAACTAACAATTGTTAAGTTTAGCTGTTACGAATTTATGTATTATTTTGTTGATAAGTTAATATAAGTTTACATAATATTTAACGAACTATAGAACACAATAAATACGTGTCACTGTACATCATTCTGTAATACGTGAAAACGCAGTTGACTGTACATTAATATATTTGTTAAGTTTATATAATTAGGTTAAGATGAAATGTATAGTTGTTTGTTTTCCAAATAAATAAATAAATAAATAAATAAATAAATAGCTAAACCAATATACCAACCAATACAATGAAAATCTCATCATAGTTATGAAAAATCATATAATGTGGCAAAATATCATCAGGGACTATACAGGCTTGCCTAGTTTGGGGCCAATGTAAAAACGTTTTTAATATTATATTATTGTACAAGACTAGATAAACAAAGGCAATGTACAGCCCTGTCCCTCTGGCTGTACATTGTCTTTGTTTCTCCAGTCTTCGCTAAGGAGGCAGATGGGACAGTATGGACACTGTCTGTATACAACTCGGCCAGGACTTGGACACACAACTTGTCCCTTGTACCAAGTTCTACTCATAACTTTTGTTTGTGTCGAAGCAGTGTAAGTACTGTAGAGATTATGGTCTGCATGGTTTGTGGCATGCAACCTTTTTGGTAATAATATGGCATAACCATAAGATGAACGCGAATACGAATTGAGAATATAAAACGGTATTCGTCGGATTTGACTGACAAGCGAAGTGACAAGGAAAAAAATATAAAAACACGTAAAACGATTCAGTAATAATTATTTATTTGAAGGTTGGAGGATATTCTTTTATTGATGTACCTCTCTCGTGATTTTTTAATTTAAGTGATAATTTTTCGAAACATACGTTTTAAATAGACACGGCAACCGTCATAATCAGAAAATATGCTGTTGTTTCTCGAAGAGATGTTTGGTGGCACTGGGTTTTTTTGTACAGACGCCAGCACATCAAGCTACTACAATCTGTCAAATTTATTTAATAAATTTTCAACTTTGTCGATGAAACATTAGGGTTGATTGGAAAATTTTGACAGTTTCGGTTAGCTTGACCTGCTGGCGTCTGTACTTACCTGTTTTTAATTCTTGACCTAAGTAGCAATGTATCAAAATTGTATTAATTCTAGTTTAAACATTGATGAGCTGGACTCTTTTTATCAAGATTGGTCCTTGGTAGCTCTGGACAGAAAGAGATGGAAAGAGAGTAGGGAGGTCTTTGCTCAGCACTGGGCAGGGACACTGGGCAGGACAAAAAGTTTAAACATTCATCCAAGAGTCTTGTTGCGCTGCAATGGTCTATAGACGAAGGAGATAGCTTTTACATGAATCCAAGCACCTGTACGCATAACCCCAAAAGCCGGAATGTAAACAAGGAATATAGTTGTGACGTAAATCAGTTCCAGTAAGCTGTTTATCTGACATTTTGCAAGTTGGAATAGTTTACTCAGTCGCGTTACAAGGATTAATCAATAACAGTCCTTCGGTTTTACGCAACAAATGGAGGAAGAGATTACTAGGAGTTACAAGTTATAATAGGAAACAAAGTACATAGGTATTATGGAGTTCACAAACGCAATAATAATTAGTCTAATGGAAATATAATAGGTTGTGTAAGTTAAGACTTACAGAAACAATAAGTTGTTTCTGGCTGGACTTATTGAGAACAACTACAAAGACCTCGATGTCACACATAGAGACACAAGATAACTATAAATTAAACAACAACAAAAAAAAAACTCTTTGATTTCCGACAAAGGCTTCGAAAAGATATTTACCCAAGGGGGCAATTCTCGTAATTTAAGGAACGTTCACAGTCTGATCTCAGTCTCAATCTGTCAAAAAATCCTCTAGTTTTTGACATTCATTGTCGCTGAGATGAGATTGCGACTAGATTTTGAACGTTTTTAACTACGGGAATTGGCCTTCAGAAGTTAAATAGCAGAATCCAGAATCTTTCGTTGCATCAGTCTATTAATAAGCAAATGACCATCATCATCATTCTCCAGCCCTTATCCCAATTTATTTGGGGTCGGCGCAACATGTCTTGTTTTCCATACTTCTCTATTCGGTAGTCACACCCTTTCTGACCATTTCATCATTCACACAGTCCATCCATCATTTCTTTGGTCTTCTCTAGCCTACGGTTCCATTACACTGATATCAATGAATTCGCCTCACAAGCATGCAAATTACATCATGATTCATGAGACAGCTATGTCTCCGCGTTTATGCGTGATAATTTTTATGCCGATATTTATGACGTTACAGGAAAATGTGTCCCGTTTGCAGCCAGTACGAACTGGAAGACACCAGGGTGACTTCAAAACTTTTTAGGTGTTATATCAGCGGATTTACGGAAGAGATTAACAGGTGCCAGATCCATTATAAGTTCCAAATAGCATGATCACATTTAAAGGAAGATGATCAATGCTAGTTTTTCTCCGAATAAAAAGAGACCTCGCCTCTCTCTCGGCTTTGGGTGAGAAAATTACCAGTCTAACATTAACAGTAGGTACTTAAGTGAAACTTCAAACAGCTGTAAAGAAGTATTTTCGTCTGGAACTAAGAAAAGTTTAATTCCGTTCCAGACAAGAACACCGGACACATTTTAAACTTAATCAAATGTAATTTCCCTTGCGTCTTCAACAACCGTATCCTGCGATCCTCCGTTGTTTCCAGTCTTAATACCACGAATGTAATAAACAACGTTGCTAAGCTTTAAAAACAGCGTACGCGGCTGCATAACAAAGAATAGATAGGTACAGAAGGCTGATACCATACACCAAGCGAAAGCGCAAGCAAACATACTCTCCTAAGCATGCGTCTATGTGCAGCAAGTGCAAGCCGCAAGAGTACTCGTGACTGGCATTTATTTTGAGATTTCCGTACTTATGCATCTAAACTGCGTTCGCAATTTCGTATCTAAACATGTAAAAAAATATGTGTTTTGGAGAAACAACTTTAATATCCACACATAAAGTTCAGTTTGCTGTTATAATATCATTCTGAAATGTCAGGTTTCGGCTTACACAACTTATAAAACTAAATTCACACGGACACAAAGTTTTTACCTACAACAATTTAAATATAAAATTACAACTTATTAAAAAATATTTAGTTGTTTTCGAGAACTTTTCGAAAAGAAAATCATTTTAATAAGTAATCATTTTACTAATCATGTTCTTGAATTCCAGGACTTTTTTTTTTAAATAAAAAAGTGTCAGGTACACCTGTTCTGCCACTGTAATCGATTATTCTAAATCTAATTGAAGCGATTTACTTTTTATTTACCACCTCACAATTGTCTTTTATTATTATTATTATTTTCCTAAATAATACGTTTATCGTGTTTATTAAGTATAAAATACATTTAGTGTTTTTTAAAGAATATAAAAACGAAATTCTAGGAATCGATTTTCTTGATCTGTGTTCATTAACTTAATCGCCTTGTAATGGCAACCCTGTTAGGTTACGTCTTCTGCAATTCTGTCAAACATCTTGTGTTGTGTTGTTGTCGGTGTTTTTCTATGTGTACGTTACGTTTGTTTCCTTCTCGAATTCCTCTGCGTTTGCGCTAAAGACTTATTGTTATATTTGTTATTTTTATTTGTTCTTGTTATATTTATATCCGTATCACACATTTTCTGACAATGTCCCATCAACTACGTTGTATTAATTGTGGTATAAATGTTTTCCGGATGGAACGGCATTTAGTTGAATCTGACGATGCCCGTTCATTGTTACGGCAATGGACTTCACTTTGTAAGGTAGGTAAACGAACTGTGGGATGCTGTTCCCACACTATGACCATTTTATGGTATTTAGGATGGGCTCGGCACCAAAACCTTGATGATTTGTTAATTGAATTTTATAACGAAATAGATGATAATGAATGATAATGATGAAAAAGAATAAAACTATTCAATTACTTTATATTTTTTGTTTAACTTACCTACTCTGTAAAAATACATAACCTCCAATTTAAAATGTCTGAATAACTTCTTTTTTAGAAGTTCAGTGTAAAACTGGAAATCACAGAAAAGCTTTTGACAATAAACTACACAAAAAAACGTAAGAATTTTAACTGTCCATGACAAATCAATATTGAGCCAAAGTAACTATGGACATCTGACATTGTTCTTTGCATTATTTATTTATTATTCAATACTTCAAGCACAGAAATATACAGAGGCGGATTTAATGCCATAGACATTTTCTACCAGCCAACCTTAAATTGATATTCGTTTAAGTGGAAATAACATCAATCGGAAACAAGGATTCGAATAAACTATATCTGTGCGTGCACCTGTTTTCATTCGTTGTATGGAGTCGACTCTCTGTACCTATGTTTTTGTATTCATAATATCAAAGCGAAGAATCCAGTGCGACAGACAATAGGTATACGCTCATTGTTCGTGGTCTTGCATGCACGGGCGTATGGATTAAGCGACATACAATGCAGAGTCAACTACCCTGACTATGGAGATATAACAATCTGCTGATTAAATTATTGTGCTGTTAGGAAGGCCGCTTGTTTCGCGTGACCGGCCTTATAAAGCCAGGTGTTAGGGATATGGAGGTTTACCTGTGTGTTATTTAGGTGTGATAAGGACAATATCTGCATGGTCAAAAGAGCCAGCTTATGTGTAGAGGTTTGTTGTGATAAGGGTAATATGTTTGGGTAAAAAGGTTAGCTTAGTTGCATAGGGACTTGGGGAGTTGTCATGCTTTCTAAATTACCAAAGTATTTCCTTCATAATTAGCCTATAATGTTCCCACTGCTGGGACATAGGCCTCCTTTCGGTGAGAGGGAATGAGCTATTATTCACCGCGCGGTTCCTAGTACAGATTGGTAGATGTCACATGTCTTTGAATTTTTGGTTCTATGACATGGCCGGTTTTCTCACGATGTTTTGAGAGCAGTGATGATAAAATAATTTAGATAAAGAAAAGCGTCTGTCTGGGTTCGAACCATTGACCTTCAACTCGTTAGTCGCGGCCGTTACCACTGGGCCACCACTGGTCCTCCACCTCAAGTATTTTCTTAATTTACTAAAATGTTTAGGCTTTCTCTCCTCATTTTCCAGTCATGCATGTACTTGAGACAGAGTATAAAGCTGCAAACTTGCAGTATGTATGTACAGCATTACCAACCAACACTCCGCCTCGCCACAGTCGGGTAAAATGCAACGCAACTTTGAATAGACAGGCGTCATTCGTAAAACAATGGTCGTTCCACGTCCCAAGTCCCCTCAACTTGAGTCACCACGTTGTTATCTCGAGTAGAACCTTTAACTTAATTAAGTCTATTAACTGCGTTGTAAAAGAGGGATAAACTAACACGTACGTATGGAAAAAAATAGCAGAATGTTAGGAAATTTCATGTCATACCTATCCATTACGCGGGCCCAGTGCGGCTTGGCTGTAGCCAATTTCGTGGGAGATCTTAATAATAGGTATAGAAAGCCACATTCCGCATCAAGATACTTACATTGAATGGCACTTCAGCCATCGAAATTGGCAGATATTTGCTCTATTCTGCATACTTACCTTTTCCGTGCTCTGAGAGTAAAAACATGGGTTTTTGGCGTTTCCAAATTAAAATTCGGTATAGGAACATCATTCAAATGTATAAACTGTAGGTAACCTTCTCCAACTACGTATTTTAGATTATACTAGCGTTTTATGACTTGACAAAACATCGATATTTAATTAATATGTATTAGTTTAATATTAATGTATTATACAAATAAACCTTCCGTAATACATTATCTAAATGATGGTGAAAAATGCTATAAAATCCGTTGCGTACTAATTAGTTTAGAGGAACGACGCTGTCACACAGACAGACACGAATCGAAACTTAAACTTTTAATATGCAAAGATATAGATAGATTTATAGATTCGAAACCCAGAGCCAAAAAATAAAATACTGCTTTGACAAAACATAAGCATCTCTGTGACGTCACAAGGAACGGTCCTTTCTCATAAACCCACAAAGCCCTACCTTTGAATCCAGCCTTATTCGGCTAAAAACACGCAACTTTGAATAGACAGGCGTCACTATTCGGAAAACAATGGTCGTTCTACGTCCCGAGTCCACTCCAGTCACTACGTTTTTCAGCACAAAGTCCTTTAACACGTTCACGTCGCGTCAGCAGGCTTCGCAACTTGTTCGAGTATGTCGTTGTGGAGGTACCCGCTGGACAGCTCAACATTAAATTAGGATATACGTCTACCTAAAGCGTAGCCGTCTGTAAATTTGGATTTTTTGGATATTTGCTCGTGGGTGTGTGCTTAGGACTTGTATTTGAACTGAATTGTGTATTTTAATTATTATGAATTTCATAAACATTCGGTTTCATTAATAATGAAAAACAAGCAAGTGATGCAGAGCCGAGAGTGTCACATTGCTGTAATGACAATAAACGCATTTTCCTTTCTTACTTGTGTGACGATGGGATGGTGCTCATCCGTCACGGACGAGCTACAATATCTAAGTACTCTTACATACAAGTGAGAAATTTATATCGTCTTTATAAGTAGACCAAAATTGTATCTTATTTAAATGCCAATGCCTATTCACCAAATGAAACCAATCTGAAGAATCCTTAAACCGCAGTACATTTTCTGCAATGCTCTGTATTCACTGGTCAACTGCCCTTAACAAGGGTCGAGTAATCCGGGCAGGGTCCACAAAATTTCGTTCGAAAAGGACTAAAATTTGCCCAATAACTCACCGAGGTCCGAATTTGGTTTTGTCAGACTAATATTTGGCATACGGGATGGATTTCAAGGGTAATGTCAGTTGGTAATTATGTTGTTTATTTGGAAGCCTAAATAAATTAAAATTTCTGGAAATTTTATTACCAGGAATTTTAATTAAGGGGCTATATTAGGTATTTACATTTATTTTATTATTCCAAAATCAAAATCAAAAGTCAGTCAAATTAGGCTGAGAATCAGCACTTTTCGAACGTCAAAATGACAAAAGACAGTCCCCCAAAAACGCCCGCCCTTCACCACTATCTAGTGCTATCGCTGGGAAGAAGAAGTGGCGCAACAAACTCCCCAGCAGCACAGCTGTCTGTTCAGTTAGAAAATTAATTGTATACAATACTAGGTACCTATGTTAAGTAATTAACATTGCATTACATTACATGTCAGCTAGCCACGCCAATATAACAACAATATAATAAAAAAAACTATACGTACTCAAGCTAAAAAAATAATTAATTAAAATGTAAATAAAAGCCTCCAGGCCTAAAGGGCGTGACAGCTTACATATTTATGCATTGCGGGGTTCTGTTCACATAGCTGTCACTTGAAGTCACAAATGATAAACTAGGACCATTGAAGTAAAATAAATAAATAAGTTAATACTAATAACAATAACCTGTCACTAAGCTAATTCTGGAGAAAGAACACAAACATTGTCTTGCGTTAACTAAGGCAACCAACTATTCTTATCGTGTACCTAAGTAGTCGGTGATGGAATAGTATGATTTTGAACAAAGGTTGGATTTTACTTGAGCTTTAAACGCATTGAAAGGCAAGTCTAGCAAAAAAGAGGGTATCTTGTTAAGGTTATACCAAGGCAAACAAATGAGTTATGAAACTTATGAAGCCGGTGAAAGGGGCACGTAGTTTGTCCTTATTTTTAGTGTTAACACTGTGAATATCACTGTTTTTAATGTACAAGTGTAAATTTTGCCAAATATATAAGATGTTGGCGAAGATAAATTGTGATGCAACCGTGAGAATACCAATATCTTTAAAAAAATCTCTTAGAGAAACTCTGGCACCTAGCTGGTAAATTGCTTGAACAGCTCGTTTTTGAAAGACAAATATATTTTGTATATCAGCGGCTTTACCCCACAGCATTAGGAAATAACGCTGTGAAAATAACTAAAATAGACTAAACGAGCTGTATCAACATCAGTGTATTGTCTTACTTTCCTGACAACATAGGCAGCCGAACTGAGCCTTCCTGCTAGACTTGATATATGAGGTCCCCACTGAAGTTTGGCATCTACTGTTAGTCCTAGAAAAATTGCGGAGCCTACTGTTTCAAGCACCTCTTTATCTAAGACGAATTTGGGTTTGGATTTGGGTTCCCTTTTTATATTAATATTTATGAAACGTTCGCTAATGTAGGTACATACTCTAAAGTCAGATTGCGGTGACACGTCCCATTAACAGTTAATTAACATCGCAGCTTATACCCATGTGATTTTTAAAATTGACATTATTACCACTTAGGGCGAATTTCACCAATGAAACTGAACGCGATCAGCATATCTAAACCGCGTTCTAGAGCTTCATTGGTGAATTTCACCCTTGATCTCGTATGTCACTGCATTGCGTCTGTCACCCAGAGATGTTCCTTATTGATAAGTTCGTAAAGCTTAGGTATTCTAGGAAAGCGTTTCCGTCATATTATAACTCTTAAAATAAGAGTGAAATATAAACCTATGCCTTACTCTTGGGGGAACACAGGTGATGTTATATACAGTTAGGGAAATAGCACTCTACGTCAATTTGCCGTAAAGTCAAAATACAACTGTCAAAGAATGACAGTTGTAATTTGAATATACGGACAATTATTTAAGTTGGTAGTCAATTTGCTAAACAAGTAATTTTCATAACTACTATGTGTGGAAATGTGGTGCTGGAGAAGAATGCTTGGGGTATCGTGGACTGAGTTTCGCACCAACACCTCTATACGCCAAGAACACAAAATCGAAAAGCATCTATCTGTTCAAACCTGCGTCCTCAAATACTTCGGACGTGTTTCTAGGCGTGGGGCAAAATATAGAGCGCCTTGTCGTGAGGGTAGAGTGGAGGGCACTAGACCACGCGGACACTCATTCATGAGATGGACTGACCGAATTAAATCTGCAGTGGCGGATCTCTTGTATGAGTGCACAAAAAATACCAGAATTCGGAGTAGGTGGCAAGAAATCGAGAGGCGAATAACATCATAAGCCCCTAGACGAGAAACTACATGAGAACCACGACCGCTCTAAGAAGAGTACTACGAAGAAGCAGAGATGATTTGAAACTTTTCCTCCTAATTAAGAAAAAACGTATTGCTCAATTTATTTATTTACACAATTCATTTGAACTCGAAAAAGCACATTTAACATGCACAGAGCACAAAAGCACAATTCAGGCCATACTTTTATGCAACGCGTTTTTGAATGAATAACGATGAAACTCTGTGGTCACAGCTTGCACATTAGCATATACTGTGAGACTCAGATTTTTTGCGTTACTTTTGTTTATTTACAATGCAGGATTTTATTGGTTTTACAGTAGCATACAAACAAAAGGTTCGCACGAGTGACCATAGTCAGCCTGGCGTATCACAAGATATTTACTTTTAAATAAAGCATTTGCAACGATCCACAAAGGATAAATGCTCTCTATTGGTCTTATTTCGTATCAAGACGAACTATCCTACTTTCTACTATCCTACTATAATATTAAAATTGTGAAAGTTTGTATGGGTGGTTGAATGGATGGATGGATGTTTGTTACTCTTTCACGCATAAACTACTGAACGGATTTGGATGAAATGTGGCACACAGATGGTTTATAACCAGGATTAACATATAGGATACTTTTTATCCCGATATTCGCACGGGATCGTCGAAACTGTGAAACCGCGGGGCGCAGCTAGTATAAAAATAATGAGAAAATAAGTTTGTAGCGATGTTCCTTTGATCAGCACCTAGTCAAACTCAAATTCAAACTATTCATTTCAATTAACAAGCACTTTTGAATTGTTAAAAGTAACCAGTTAGAAAGTTGAAGCTAGTTGCCCATTCCAGAATATAGATCTCTATGGAGAAGATCGGGTAAGAAACTCCAAATCTCTCTTTTAAATCAAGATATTATTACAAAATCCTGGGTACATTATTCTTGTTGCTTCTATATGTGATAATAATTTATTTAATAGCTTAATTCGAGCAACAAGACTCACAGTGTTAGTAACAATGTACTTACAAACTACCAGTGTATTAGTAATACACTTACAAATACAAAACCAAATACAGAAACAGGTTATGACATCATTGCTGCAAGGTGACAGGCCCAGCCAGAACCTTGCAGCAGTGGTTCACAAACTCACAATCAAGCCTGCTAGCTATCATAGATACGATGCTGTTGGCGCTGCCCCGCACCCTACGGACCAAGGATGAGCACCGTCTCCGCATCACCGTGCAGAAACAGTCTACGTGAGCTTCAGCAAACATCCCTGATGCGCTGCAGTATCGGGCCAACCCCATCAGCACGCTGAATGCGTATTGTATTGGACGCGAAAGGTGCTTTATGACTTTTGACTACAATGAATCCACAGACTGAATACCTAATGTAAAAAAATGAAGAAACAATAAAAAAGAAATAAGCCCTGGCAGTTAAGAGATGACCAGTCTCAACCGACACCGACGGCGCCCGTTCACGAACTATAAAAATGACGCACGTGTAATAAAGCACCCTAGTTATGTAGGTAAAGCTCGAAATTAGAAGAATCTTAAAAATACGGGAATTAATCCCGTGTTTTTAAAAACGTTCATATTCTAATCTCAGTATTAATCTATCAAATATACCTTTATTTTACATACATGTTTGACATTGATTGTCGCTGTTTTTAATTACGGGAATGCCCCTCTGAATTGAAAATTTAAGCACTACGTTAAAAAGCTCTCAATTAGTGTATCCTAACGTCATTAAAAAAAGATACGATAAAGTAAACTATGTATAGAAACGGCTCTTAACGCCTACTGTAAACCCTAGGCTGAAAAAGAAATGAAAAAAGCTCCCTAGCAACATATCTAATGGAAATTAAACGAATGATTCGAGCCAGGCGATATTTTGCGATAATCCGAAGTAGTAGTTAATAATTAGTAGAGGAAGACTGTTCGAGTTTTTTCGAAACGACTCAACAAGCATCCGATTTTTTGTAAAGGCCAAAAAGTTTGTAATTAGCGATGTTCATTTGAATTTTCGTTGAAACTTCTATCTGAATTTTTTACCATTACAGTTCGAGTGCCAGACGTTTTCTAACAAATTATTTTGACTTGAACCATATAGGAATAAGTTGGAAGTAGGTACAAGCATTTTAGTAAGTTTACATGTTCCTTTATATATGCATAATAATTAATTTAGTCTTGTTATTGTAAAATTATATTATAATAAATATTATATACAAAACCTTGTAAGACATTTAAAAAAAGTAACGTTTCTTGCCCATTCTTCTCCATACGAAACTATCTTTTGGAGGGGGCAACTAGAATTAATTCAGTTCAAAAGTGCCTTTTATGTGCTTATTTGAAATAAATGATTTGACTTTGTCTTTGTTAACAATGGCTCTTCGTTTTCTTATTTGTCAAAGTTTTCATCCATACTAGTTATACTTAACTACACTTCCATACGTACCTACTTATATAATAAATGAAAGGTCTGTCTATTACCATCACGCCTAAACCACTGAACCGATTTTTTTTTTTTCAGGTTGGGATATCATCTTATGACTTCTCCCGCTCTGGGCGGAGCAGGAGGGCGTGTCAGACTTTTACTGACTAAAACCCACCCGTGTTCCTTCAGTTGCCTATGCCAGGGACCACGGTATCTCTTTCGAACAACCCGCGGCCCTGGCAGGCATCGGCCCTAGCGGACCCCGTCAGTTTGTGCTGACATCTCTTTGAGGCGCGCATGGAACACAACGCGCCGTCGACTCGGGCCTGGTCCTTGCCGGGCGGCGAGCTGCCCATTGCTCGCCGCATTCTGAAATTTGACAGATAGGTAGCCAAGGACTTGAGGAAGGACATAAGCAACTTACAAAATACACGCAAACGAAGTTGCGGGCGACAGCTAGCCTATACTATATCTGTATGTTATGTTTAATATAGATACTCCACATGAAGCTTATAAACATATTTTAAATATAAGTTAATTTTCGTGTCTGTCTGTGTGACCGCGTTGTTCTTTTGAACTACGCAATTGATTTGATGGTCGTCTGAAGCCCGAAAGTCTGATAAGCAGTCTTACCAAGAGGCATCGTATGACCTTTTGGCCCTCAAAAAAAAAACCATATATATCCTTAATTACAGTTCGAAGTGGTAACCGAATCTATTTCATTTAGTACAAAATTGTTTTTATCACATTTTTTAGTTTGCTTACTCTCGTCTAAAGTAGTTTAAAAATCAACTTGAAACGGATTGTGGTTTTTTTGTTGCTTGTCAGTTTGACTATAGTGATGTTACTCGGTCATTACCGTTCAGGCACTCGATTTACTCGATTATATAATTCTAAAATTAAGTTCCCAGCAGGTTCGGACGTTTGAAATGCACACAAAAAAAAAAAAAACTTAAAGAAAAGAATCATAGCAAGATCCAAAATACAGCAACCATTAAATGTTGGTACTTTAAGGTTTAGTCAGAGACTAAGATCGGCCTTGTTCGACTTTGTAAAGAGCGTCTTTTCCTACTCACACTTCACTGTCAATCTGATAATCAATGACGATACGATGGCGATTTTAATGACAAAATACACGTTATCAACTGACAGCACTAACCAAAAGACTATGTATTTTTACTCTTATTAAAATCCTGTGAATCTGTACATCACAGTATTTTGAAGATTTATTACATATAGCATTTACTCCAGAAGGATGTTGTGTTAATTGTTTAGTAAGATTTCAAAGCAATGTGCAAAGACATTGTCCGAGACTGCTGCAGATGTGCGGTTAATTGTGTACGCATGGATTTTTTGCTTCTTACAATCAACCCATCTAGATGCAGTTTGCGTATTGATGATGCAAGAAAGTATTGAAATTGTTTATTAATTATGGAGATTTGGATACAGGAATTCCATGTCGATCTTCACAACAAACGCATACTTGCCTGTTAACTTTGCGGAAAAGAACATTATTTTGCAATGGATTCCAGGACACCAAAGAGAAGAATAACAATATTATTTCTAATGCGTTATTTTCTAAAACAAATCTTCTATTGTTTTCAGGTGCATTTAGGTACCTAGAACGTATATACATTTATATAACGAATATACATTTCTAACACTAGAGCTACTACTCTTGCTGGATATTGTTGCAATTATCCAGCAAGTTGTTTGGTGGGCAGACGTTGGTACTATTGGCTACTGTGCACATAATAAATAATAATAATAATAATAATGTAATCTTAAGCGTATATGTACCATTTAAGTATTTTTATCTTAAACACGGTATCAAGATCAGAGGTGGAGCGACCTGCGTCTTTTTTAGATGAAATAAATATGATCTACTTCTAAGCCGTCTGTGTTGAAATGGATATAGTTATAGTAACAAAAATGCTTTGTTACATTATGTGATTTTTTATTTCACGAACCGTTCAATACACCCTACATTCATACTATGTATTACTGAACAGTGCACTATTTTAATACATTATAATACTGCCGACCGATTCTATAAAAATCTCACCGTGAAAAGTTAGGTGAAGTGAGCTTAGAGTCAGCTGTCAATAGTGTCAATCCCTAGCATTAGTTGGACTGACAGTTCACTCCACGCTCACTTCACCTAAGTTTTCACGGTGAGATGGTTACAGAATCGCACTGCTTATGAGGCCAACCGACTTACTAAACAAGTGTTTTAGTGATTTTCTTAGGTTAAGATCATTTTTCTCAGAATTCCCGTTAGGTAAAGTATAATTATTACTATCACTGTAATCTAGAGATCATAAGGAACAAATCAACATGCGTTTCACTAGTAGAGGCCACAATTTTTGGAGGCCTCATCACCGAAAAAAAAAAACTATCTCCTTTGGGACGTTAGTAAGTAATCATTTATTTACCAAAAGACTTAGCCAAGGTAACATCAGTGTTGTTTCAATAAATAATGGGTATGGCTATTATAGATGAGTAAGACCCCTGCGCTTTAAACTAGAAAAATGCCGTATCTTGAAGGAACAGTGTACAAACGCCAGCATATCAAGCTACTACAATCTGTCAAATTTATTTAATAGATTTTCAACTTTATCGCTAAAGCATTAGGAAAAAAGCCCCAGCTTTTAGCATGCAAAACTGGGAATATATTCGTAGGAACAAATACGATAAAACATTCATCAAACATTCAATATGTTCTGTACGACAACCTATTTTGAAATACGTGTTTTAATTTCAACAAACAAAAAATACGATTTTACTAACAAAGTCGAAGAACCGTGATAAATGACTGAAAAATGTGAAAGTTTTTAAGGAGATTCGTCTTTGTTATAATGTTGGTATATTCGATATTGCACCATCCATCAAGTTACCAACAACGTGTCCAATGTGTTCCAATAAACGTCACTAGTCCATTCGTTATGAAGGTAGGTACGGTGCTACCTAATGTAACATGATGTCCACACCAGCTGATTGATTCTGTAAAAATCTCACTGTGAAAAGTTATGTGAAGTGGCGTTTTCACAGAATAGTAATTTAGTTAGAGATTTTTAGAGATTTCAGAGAGGCCCAGACGGAGATGATGAGCGATGAGCTGATGTAAAGATTGGTCCTTGGTAGCTCTGGACAGAGAGAGGTGGAAGGAGAGTAGGGAGGAAAAGTTAATAAAAAAAAGTGATTTTTACAGAATAGTCATATTTCATAACTCACGATCCATAACTCTGTATTCACTTAATTGTACTATCATAACCAGAGGGCATTTCGCATTTTTGGATTGCAAATGAAGTCTGTGTCATTCCTCGTTGTACAGATTTCAAAAAAATAAATAAAAATAGCATGCCAGGCTACATTTAAAATTGCGTTTAAAAACTATTTTTCAACATAGCAGTTTTTAATATTTAAAAAAAAAAACACTTACAACTTAGTGCAAAACTGTTCGTAGGTACTGCCGACTCCGAAATATTTGAAATGTAAAATTTATTTATTTATTTATTTATTTATGCACTCCAAACATACAAATATCAACATACAAAATGACGCGACAACGTGCTCTATTTTTTCTGGCGCTGATGAAGATATGACGTTCGAAGTGGCTGTGTCGGGTAAAATATACTCACGCATAGAATAAACAGTTTTTATTTAATTTAATAATTAATTGACGATATTTACATTATATAAGCTAACATTTAAAATAATGATATGTACATGTGAAAAAATAAAAAAAATAAATAAATCGCTGTCAACAGGAACAGTGCCCAAAAAGCTGGCAGCATTGCCACGTTGTATGGCGATGCTAATTCTTTGGCCAAGAAACAGGCCAGCCCTCTGGTCACATGAAGAGTCGACTAACCGCTTGGCGATATGTCGAAAAACCAAGTGGGCACTCGGACCCCATGGCCCTAGTGTTTCAACCCCAAACGGCTCGAACATATAACTCCCAATAAGGTTGGAATATTTTCGCCGTTTGAGGTTTTCTGCACCAGCAGCAGCCGCTCCAGCACAGCCCACCGTGCTAGGAAGATGGGATGGCGCAAGGGTATGGACACATGTTGCATCCAACACCAAAGGTTTGCCTAACTTACAGGGCATTATGGTCATTCCGTGTGGTCTCTTCCCATCGTCGCGTGTCAGGCCGTTGGGTTCTAAAACAGCTGGCACCCCGGCGCGGCGGCGGTGACAATAGCACGAAAAGAATTATTGGAGATCCACTGTAAATTAAGGTCCCCTATTAGTTTTAATGTAAATATTAGAATATTCAATAAATTGTGATATGATGTGGAGAATAGGAGATGTGATGGTATGGTGTAGAATATTGAATTAGATGTAGACAAAGAAATAGAAATGAATGATAAAATATATTTGGTGTTTCATATTACTTTCCTTATCCCTGAAATATCGTAAATATAGTTACAGACAGTAATATATAGTTTGTGATATTAGGGTAACGACATAAATATCCATTTGGGGAATATGTTCGAAATAAAATTATTTATGGTACTTATCATAAGGTAGGTACTTAGGTATAACACAATGTTTAAAATAGCCAATCCTAAGCTATTACGTAAACTTAACCAATCAGCAAGATTGATAGTGTGGCTGACTGTCCAGAGTACGTCACACCCCGTGGCCGCGAGCTACTCGTGTAGCTCGTGGCCAGGGGGAAGACGCTCATCGCTTGATCGTTCAAGCGACGAGCGTCTTGCGGCAGAGATTGCGGAAAAAAATCATGAAAAAATGTAGACTTGCGGCGCGACGGACGGGAACTCTGGTGACGCGTGTGTTAGATATTTCATTTTGATATAATTATATTAGAATATTGTTTGTTTAGGTAGTGGCATCTGTCACATTTAAGCTTGGGACCAACGTAGAAGTACCTAATTTGACTAGATATTGTGTTTACAAAAAAATAGTCCTAACTTGTAAAAAACACTTAAATGTTATTACTATGACTGATTAAGTAATATTTGATTATACTTGTAGTATATCTTAGATTTTATATTGCTATTTTAATATAATAGGTTGTTTCAAATGATTGGCACAATACTGTCAGTTGATGTTGATATACTTTTTAATGATGTCTAAGAATTACGAATTATGTCCTATTAAATTGATTAATTGCCTTATAATGTTTTAAAACGGTCTCACTACATAAGATTTGTTTATTACCTGTCTTATAAGATATTAAGCCAAAATATATGATGATCTGTGATTGGTTCAAAATGGCAGTAGATGTTTGACGTAAAAAGGATTGTAATGACGTTTAGCCTTGTCTATCTCTGTTTTACTTCATAAAACCCTTTCCCTACAAACCATATTCAGTAATAACCTTCATACACAGTAAATAAGTAACTAGTAACCATTCTGATATTCAAAGCTTGTTATTTGGGTAATATATAGGTACATATACTTCTAGTATATACTGTAGAATCTAACACGTGCGCTTGTCACTTGACGCAAGTCATGTCGCAAGTCGCATCGGCCAAAGCCTCACGTCATCATCATTATCATCAGTCTGCAGCAGTCCACTGCTGGACATAGGTCTCTCCTATTGCACGCCATTCAACTCGATTTTCGGCAACTCTCATCCAGCAACTGCAACTGCACACACAACAACAACGTTGCTGCAGCAACTGGGCACACGTAACGCACGTCAATTCGTTAAAAAAATATCGTCACCCACCTATTTTTAAAGTCCAATACTTTATTTCAACAAGTTTTATTATTAAATATTATTACAAAAATATATTACAAAATAAGAGCATTATGAAATGACAAAAATGATATGGGCAAACAAAAAATGAGCGGCCTATTAAATTCGTATTATCTGATATATCATAAAGTGTTACATTTCAGAAAAGGTACAAACGATTCTGAATAAGTCCTGAATTAATTAACGCCATGACAATGGATTAAATATAATCCGGCCGAGCACGCGAGATAATTTCACCCACGAACCATGTCTGATTTCCGAGGCGCATTCACTAAAATCATTGGTTTTATTGTAGGGGGAATGTGGGTGAGAGTAAACTCGTATGTTACCTAAATGTATGACGTATGTATTTTATCATCACATGGAGTAATGAATAATAATTGTAAGGTACTACTTTTAGATGGAGGACAGGGTGTTGTTGCGTTGTTGGTCTTTGTCCAGCAATTTACCCTATACTAAAAACTACTAAAACTAAAATAAACTAAAACTACAAAAAAACGACTACTAAAAACGACCACTAGGTACTACTACAAACTACAAACAAACTAAAATTACTAAAATACTAAAACTACATTACACATTACATTTCTACTAAAATTTTTCGCCAACGTTTAGTTCCGTAGTAGTTAAGTCATTTCAGTCATGAAATTACCTATCGTTTACTGTGGCGAACGTTTAAATAGCTAAAAACCAGCAATGGACTTTGCTGGCCGATATAGCAATGAGTCGACAAAGAATTATCATTATTAATACAGACGGACAATAAAACCTATTTAGGTACGCTATTTATATTCTGAAAGCAAAAGTAACTCACAATGGACTCACAACCTAAACATCGTTTGAGTCCGAAATCACTTCACCGTCCATACATATTACCTATAAATTGACATATGGCAAATAATTTAATTTTATGTTCTGTGTCTTGTTATGTTAATTATGTTAAGTATTGTATACAATCAAGTATTTTCTAACTGAACAGACGGCTGTGCTGCTGGGGAGTTTGTTGCGCCACTTGTTCCCAGCGATAACACTAGGAAGTGGTGAAGGGCGTGTTTTTGGTGGACTGTCTTTTGTAATTTTGGCGTTCGAAAAGTGCTGATTCTCAGCCTAATTTGAATAAATGACTTTTGATTTTGATTAAAGTCGTTTTTCGTGTCTGTCTGTGTAACCGCGTTGTTCTTCAAACTATGAAACGGGTTTCGATGAAGTTTTCACCATCATTTAAATATTTCGTTCCGCAAGGTTTGCGTATATATAGGTTTATGTATACACTAGATACTGCCCGCGATTTCGTCCGCGTGATCTCTCGGCCCCCGACCGACCTACTCCATCGCACTATTACTTTACTTTGTTTTCGCTGAGCGTTCTTTCTTTATTTATTTTTTTGTATTTATGCTTGGCTCCTAAGGGTCTTATCGTGATGTTAAATAGCTTATAGCTTTCTCAAGAATTGGTCTATAAAAAAGTATGTTTTTTAATTTGACTGGTGGTTCCAGAGATTAGCGTGTTCAAACAAACAAACAACCTCTTCAACTTTATTATTAGCATATATATAGGTTATTATGAAACTTACGCATAGTAAAACAATCTCGATGTTTAGTCAAGTCATAAAAGCCGAGCGAAGCAGGGGCGGGTCGCTAGTTACACAGTAACATTGCGAACACTAAATGCTCGATGTTGAATCAATTCCGAAGAGTACTTACATAATGCTAAGGTCAAACTCGTATATCATAGAAATACCAATAGGATAAGCGGTAAATATGCCGCGTCCGTCATACCCCATCCTTGGCTCTTGGCACATCCAATTTGCCGGTATGATACCCGAACAATCTCTCTAACAATAGAACCACAATGAATGGGGCCAGATCCACCCGTAAATATATCAAAATTATGTACAACCCCCGACGGCATAAGTTGAGAAAAATTGTTTGCCCTTATTTTATTATTCCTTTTTGTTCTTATATTGAAATTAATTGGTGTAATATTAATTAATACTCGTAAGGACCTATTTCGAGATTTATTCGTTTTGCTTTAATTGTGCGTAATTAAATTGTTTGCATCGTTGCTTTTAATTACCTGCCTGCACTTGAAACTGGCTAGATTTTTTGTTTATTAAAAAGTTAGTTAAGCAATATTTTTTTCTAAAAGAAAGACACGTCTTTTATAACAAAATATTGCATAACTTTTTACTACAAAGTAATTACGTAAAATAACGCCTGTATTCCCCGAAGTGTTAGGCTAGACAAAGTAATTACTTACCTACATAATAGATAAAGGTTCGACATTTGCAACCTGCGTTACAATATTTTGAAAACATTTACAAAATTATTGGACTAAGAACCTTACTGCACTTTAGGAATTGCTTTTAGGTGATCCCGAGGTCAACAAACCCACAGAAAACCTTGCAAAAAACAAAACTATCATACAGAGGTAACATTTTATTTGCCAGCCGGTCATCACGTAACGCTCCCAACCTTTTAGATTGTTTCATAAAAAATGTAACAGCGTGCAAATGACTTCCTTGTGGGAAGAAGGGGCAAGATGACCCCGAAGAAAAACCGCAAGAAGCGAAATGTTTCGGAGGAGGTAAAAGGCTCATAAATTCCTGGTTTCATCGCGTTAAAGATGTTAGATAAAATAAAAGGAAATTATAAGGAAAACTCGGAGACATGCAATGTAACACGTGGGAGTCATAACTCCTACACCTACGAAAATGATCTTAGATAGATAAGTAAACGTATTCAAATGTGTAGTCGTACAAGCTATTTGCACATAACATAACATACTTTTAAATAATATTGTGAGTGTGCTGAGTTCCACTCTCCAAATAATGCCTGGATCAGCGTAAAAAATTATAACGCACACAATTAATTGAATTGCCATGATTCAATTTATTGTGCGCGTTATAACTTTGTGTGGTGGAGTCATTTGTCTGTGTACCGAATAGGTTGTTCTACCTAACTGATTTTGAGTACTCAATTTCTTTAAATCACTCTCTAAAGGTATGCCTGGATCAGCATAAAAGCTTATGACGCACACAATAAATATCGAATATTTGCAGTGTAGTGAATAGATTTGCTTGTATACCAAAAAGCTTGCTCCACTTTACATAAGCAAAACCAGTTTAGTCGTTTAAAAAAAACTATATTATCTGGTAAACTGGGCATGCCTCACTGCAGGGCAAAGGATAAATGTAATTTAATGGTTCAATGGTTGTCTGATTAAATTAATTAAATTAAAAAGGCCTTCACAAAGGACAAACAATTGCTCACTATACACGTTGAAAGCGCCCTTTAAAACTCGGGCTCAGTTTTGTTAAACGTTCATTCTAATTATAACTCAGTTTAATTTCTATTAAACTATAAATAAATTGCAGCTATTAGTGACTGAACAATGACATGTGTTAATTTCTAAATGAGAATCCATCAAAATTTGTCCATAAATGAATTATGGCGCGCCACAATGAAATATGAACTAGATAAAAATTATTGAATGTTCATTTGTTTCATTGAATGGTTGAAAAGGTAGTAATTAAAGCTTTTCAACACGGTGCAAGTTTCTGGAACGTTCAAGAGCAATAATCGCATGCAATATAGCACGATCAATATTATTGCCATTCAAGAATTGCATGCAAGTGTTTACAATCGCGTGATTTCTATAAAATGACAAACGATTAACGAATGAAAAATTTGTCATTCAATAATTGCATGCGACTTCTGTTCACACCAAGACAATTATTGCAAGGCGAATATTGTATGTAAGTTTTGGCTCGGGTAAACAGAGTTACACAATTGATTAAAGTAATAGTTGCAGTTTATTGTAAGTTCTGTTTACACCTATCCCACTTTTGAACCGCAACTAACTTGCCCGTGTCGTGCAACAATTGTACGTGGTGTTCAGATGATGCTTCAATTGTTGCATCAATTTTATGGTATGCTACAGGCAATAAACTTGAACCATATAAACGGCAGCGGCGGCTTTACATGCTATTAACATAGTCCTGCACTTAGATAAGTCAATTATAACACCTTTTATCATAGGTGCTAATCCATGCATCTTCTTCATGAACTGACGCCGTCAGTGAGGACTGGTCATCTCTTAGCTGCCACGGCTTATTTTAATTTATCTAAAATAATGAATTGTTTTTTTTTTTTTATTCCGTGCGTTTTTATAATTTCAACATGAATGACGTAGCCAATATATTCATTGTTGTTGAGTTTCTTTCTCCATAGGAATCTAGTACAACTTTGAATGGGCAAATAGCTTTATCTTCCTGACTAACCGACCCTTGACAATTCAAACGAGCCTGTAATTGTTTTAATTGAAATAAATGCTGTGAGTTTGATTGTCACTATTACCAAAAGATCCTTCCAAAACGCGTTTTGGTTGCCATAGTGCACATTTAGTATCTGCAAAGCAAATTCAATCTCATAGATTGATTCTCTAGTGCCCGCTCGTCAAAGGAGCAATCAACAAATCGGTCTTTCATAGTCTAATAAATGCTGCATAGACCTAGAGGCAAGTTATTAATAGATGTATAGCGTAGCGTAAGGGAATAAACCCACTTGCACCATAAATAACTAAATGCATAATCAGCCTATATTATTCCCACTGCTTGGACACAGGTCCCCTCTCTTCGAGAGGGATGTGCTGTAATCTACCACGAGGGCCCAGTGCGGGTTGGTAGATGTCACATGTCTTCAAATGTTTGGTTCTAGGACATGCCGGTTTCCTCACGATGTTTTCCTTCACCGTTTTGAGAGCAGCGGCGATGAAATTGTTTACACTAAGTAAAGCACCTGGCTGGGTTCGAAGCCACGACCTACATACATCTCGTAAGTTAGGGCAGTTACCTCTGGACCACCACTGCTCTACTAACTAAATGTATTTAACGCTAAACGTAGTGAAAACATAACATATTTTGTTTTTATATCTTTCTGTTTTTGACATCTTCAAACAATTGACAGAAATAGAATTAATTTTTAAATTCGTTTAGCATTACATTCATTTAAGCTACGTTTCCTAGAAGCGCGGTGACCACCACATGCGGCCGTCATGTCATATGCCCAAATACAGAGAACTTTTTACCTTAACCCAGATGTTACTGAATCTATTTTTTCCAGGAAAGCCAGGAAAAGGTGACCTTTTAAAAGGCCCGTCGTCGTAAGAGTCGTATGTGTGTCGTACGTATGCGTATCTGGGTATTTAAAAAGGCCCATCGCAGTATCTGGATTAATGCCAAAACAGGTGAAAATGACAGAAACACTTCTAGGAAAACGTAGCTTTAGTGATTGGTGGTGCAAATGGGCCTTAATATAATTTTGAAGTGTCAGAAATAGAGTAGTCTTATGGCTGATTTTCCCATCGCCAGATAATTTTTATTCCATGAATAAAATTGACGTTTGACAGTTTTTGTATGAAATAATTGTCAAGATTTCAAAATTCTTCCTCTAGTAAAGTTACCAGATGATTGATAAATCTGCCCTTAGTTGTCTAATTTAGGTATATGTAGTGAAGAGAAAATAATGGCGTCAATATTTATAGTAAAGAGGATCCAAGTATAAGGGGTTGTGATTGCTGCAGCAAGTTCAATAATCATTCACTGTGGTGATCATTGGAATAGCCATTCTCATCAATATAGTCAGGGAAATGAATTGTTAGGCAAATTGCCTACCAACTTAAAGTGTCCGTATATTCAAATCACAGCTGTCATTCTATGGCAGTTGTATGAAATGGCTATAATATGGCAAATTGACATAGTGTCAACGCCTGTGTTAGTGAAAAAGACGTGAGGAGACGCCCTAGAAGGACATAATTATACATAGCGACCTTATTAGTGATTTTTTACGGAAAGGTCAGGGTGCGTAGAACTCGCAACAGGCGTGCGTGTATGATCAGAAGGCCAATTCTCGTATTTATAAAACGTTCAAATTCAAGTCGCAATCTCATCAATGTCAAAAACTTGTCAAAAATGAATGTAAATTGATTTTTTTTAACAGATTACGACTGAGTTTCGAATGCGAACATTCTTAAAAATACGGGAAATGCCCCTCTGATTTATGAACGTTAACGAAGCAAAAAAATATGTAAGGATAGTAGCAGGTGGCGTTCTTTCGTTACTGTCTACCCCATGGGAATAAGGTGTGTGTTAATGTACGTAATAGCATTACCTATGTCTATCCAACATTGTTTAGCGAAGTATTGTGTAGTAATACGAGCGCCAAACTAGCTAAACGTTGAGCAATAACATACTCTCTGGAGGATTGGACCGATTAAGTTCGCTCAGTCGCCATTCGGTCGGAACTACCTTCACTGTAATTCAATATTGGGTAGTTAGTGCTGTATGTTCTCCTTTATTAATAGTTAGATGTTATTATGTGGCTGTATCTTGCGTCTGTGTGCTAATCCACTAACCCGCACTGGGTGCGTTGTGGATAACGGCCCACTCCCTCTCGCAGGGATGTGGCCTGTGTCCCAGCAGTAGGAACGTTATATGCTAATTATGTATGTGGCGGTATTTCACTTACAGGCATGACCATAAGACATTACGTGATGGGACTAAGGACAAATCCATTAATTCTGCTCGCGTGAGTGTAAAAGCGTAATTAAGAAATTTTTGTTCAGCGCGGCACATTAGTTAAAACGAAAATACAGGGTGGCACGGACATCAACGCGCAAACTGAAACCATGCATTTGGCACATGATTCGAGAAAGCCTAGCGTAGAATTATTTTCTTAGGTTATCAAAATAGTTTGATAGAATTTATAATTTATATTCGATTTTTCCGCCCGACTGTGACGAGTCATGCGAAGCCGAATAAGTGTGTACCTACCCCCTAGGTACAGTAAATAAGATGGTGGTTGTCAATCTATTTAATATATTATATCTTGTATTTTCTTTTGCCATAATTATCGTATTCTGCATTTTCCCAATTATGTAACCTAACCTAACCGGTTACAGCTGAGTACCAGTATTTTACATGGAGCTACCACCCCCTTGCTACCCCCTATCTAACCTACCTACCCCCATTTTCCAAAGTGAGTGGTTCAAAGAATAATATTGGGCTTAGTGCTATTCTGAGATTGTGTTTTCTTCGAGGAAATCCAATATTGCTTTAGTATTTTTTATTGTTTTTTTTTATTTGGACTTCACAGCTCAAACCACCTGAAACCAGTTTGTCTTTGTGTAGGTAATAGGTACCTACCTAATGTGTTTTATACCTTTGCATAAGGTACTTTAAAAAAATAAGTATTTCTAAGGGTACGTATTGTCATCAGCGGGATTGTCCGAAAGGGTTACCACTACCCCGGATGATAAAGGGCAAAGAAAGGAACATGGGTGGGTTTTAGTCAGTAAGAGTCTGACACTCCCTTCCGCTCCACCCAGAGCGGGAGGGGACATTTGACGATTTCCCACCAGAAAAAAAATAAAAAGGGTACGTATTGTAAAATCTAAAATTAAAAGAACTAACGTAAAATAACCTACGTTCAAAATCCCTAAAATCTAAATACCTAATGATTGTTTCACTTATATTCAAAATAGTGAAAGCTTAAAATGTCAAATGGATATGTTACTGAAGTTCATAAAACTAAAACTTGAAATTCCTATGTACAAAGTTCCTTAAATTGGCTTACCTCACCGTTATCCGCTCTGTACCCGCATGCGTAACACGCATATATCTTTTTTAAATCGAAACAGCTAGGTTAGATTAGAATTGTGGCCACACAACCAGAAACATATATTAAATACTAGCTATGTCCCACGGTTTCACCAGCATAAGTCTCGATCCCGTGAGAATATCCTGATAGAAAGTATCATAAGTCCTATGTCATGGTCTACCCATGTGCTAAATTTCATCCATCCATTCAGACGTATTAGCGTGAAAGTGTAACAAATAATCATACAAACATACAAAAAATAAAATCTTTTCCCTTTTTATAATATTATTCTAGATAAATCCAGGTTTCCTAACGATGTTTTTCCATCACCGATATCAGTAATTAGATATAGTTTTCCACTATTTAAAAAAATATCAAATCCTTAATTCAAAGATGCTGGTAGGGATCTTGACCGCACTTCCGAGATTGTTCTCATAACCGTGGAATACCTCTCCACTCCTCATAAGCACCTCCGGACATGATGCCCCCTTGTCGCTACGACACTATGTGCTAGCGACCGTTTTCGGAGACCCATTATTGACCCATAACATTGGTCTATCCATAGTTCTAGAGAAACAGTTCATCTTTAGCATTTAGTATTAATAATTAATAGTATATTCCTATATTTTTTATAAGTCAGTGTATATTATTACATTTACCCCTCATCCGCGATATGTCGGCATAATAATGTGATATGTCACTACAATGTTCTGCTTATATTTTGCTGTTCTTTCCTTATTGCTTCTGTGTGGAACCGTCGGGTCGTAAAACCTTATATTTTTGTTCATTTCTCATCGACACGGTTTGCCGTTGCTCTATTTCTTTATCCCATGAAACTGCCCTCATTTTGGGAAACAACTTGGTTACGTGAACTATAAAATGAGACCGGTATGCTATTTTATAGGTATATGCACTACAACTTGGTACCTACTTTGTTCTACGTTTTATTTTTGTTGATGTTATTGGTCAACATCCTTCTTCAGCTGACGATCTTCTACCTAATAAAAACAAATTTATTCGTGCACTGATTTATAATGCACAACCATAATCGCTGAGTTTAGAAGCATGAAATTTTGCTTCGAAACTCAGCGAGCTTGTTGAAGATACAACGAAAGTGCACCAAGAAAGTATTTTTGATTTTCCCCTTAAAGGGGTTGAATAGGAAAATAATAATTATTTGTCGATGAGTAATCCCATATTGCTTTTTTAAATAATTTAGCGTAGGAAATTGAATTGTATCGGTGACAGTTATGTCACCGATACAATTCAAATTCAATTCAAATTCTTTTGTTTTCAAATTGGTAGGGTTACACGTTCATCGGTAACATTTTAGTGAGTGGTTTCAATTGCTGTGATTTAAAACCACTGAAAGAGCTTACCTCTGTGTGTCATATAGCATGGTAAATTATTATAAAATTGCTCCTTCCTTTGTGCTCCTTCATAGGTGTTTTTTTTAACATAGTTTTTAGGTACGTTTCTTTTGCATGAAAAGTAAGCTGGGTCGGTGAAGACTGCGTTTACATATTTGAGATTTTTGGTAAACAGCACTTGCCGATTGCAATAGCTACTCAGAGCTCAGTATAAAGAAATAAAATTCTAAACGAATGCTTCCAACTTTTTAAAACCTTCTCTAACTGATGCCCAGAACACATGCCTCATCTCCGCCACACTGAGTGGCGAGCCGCAGATGTGCCGAAGCGAGTTACGATGACTGTTAAGCGAAACGACGCGTGCATCCTCGACTCAAAACTTTATCTAACACGCTAAGTTTCCGCTCACGTGTTTGTGGCTTCGCTTGCCTATTTTGCTGTTCTTGCAACGAAACGTTGGTTGCAGTGGAATTGAGACAGTGTTACATTGTGTGTCACTTCTATCGTTCAACGTTTATCCTAGAAGTATAGGTGCCTACTCAAAAACAGATGCTAAGTTAGTTAGGAAGATGTTTTAATAAGCCAATATTGTCTCCATTACTACACTAGATATTTAAAACTAATTAAAATTCCAACAACTCACACATCTGTTCTGCTGTTCTTGCAACAAAACTTTGGTTGCAACGGAAATGAGGCTGCGTTACATTGTAGGTTGCAGTGAGACAATTCTATCCTAAAATAATAAAAATGGCAGGCCAATTTGCGTGCAAAAGGAAATTATTTTCGAAGAAATTACGCCGTATTGTACATTATGGTATTGCAAACCTCGTAGTGATAAAGTTACTGGACTTAATAACGGTTTACTTTCCTTAGTATTTTATTTTTATATAATGTCAAACTTTCTGACGGTTAGTAATCAAAGGTTGCTGTCGGTGAAATTGTATAGTGTCAAACTTGGCTATTATGTAGTTTTGGTATATAATTGCTAGATTGTGTTACTGAGTTATGGGGATCACAGTTTTTCTATGACATTTCTTTTAATATCCTCTCTATAGTACTAAGCCTCAGTCTCTTTAGTTGCAACAAAAATGAGAAATGTATCTTATGTGTTAACGCGTAATCAATATTTGAAATGCTCAATTGCTCTCGAATAACTAATTTATACGTTGTTTTATCAACACAATGTCTCAATCGCCGTCTATTCTGTTCTAGAAACTGATCTATAAAACAAATTAAAATTCCAACAACCGTAAAAAAGTGCGAAACTTTCCGAACAGATCTCTCTGTCTCATAAACTTTTGCAAACGATGTAATTAAACGAAACAATAGATCTAATTTTCAATTACAAATGAAACCCCGACTCAGACATTGTACGCCTACATAAAATCCTTGAGCCGTACCTAATATTGATGTACGTAAGCCTACGCAAGATTTCATTTCTCATGTTACGGCCGCCCGGCTATCTATGCCCGTCATCTGAGACACTGAGTCCATAGAAGAAGAACGCGTTTTGTGTTTGTGCCTGCGCCCAAATCAAAACAGCATAATCAGTCTGTAATGTTCCCACTACTGGGACACAGGCCTCCTCTATCTCTATTTTAATCCATCCAAAGGTTGTCTTTAAAAGATCGCTCTTAGCGGTAAGACCGCCCATTGTGTCACCCTTTGTAAAATTGTTGTATATTTATGTTTTATAATTTGTATGGTGTACAATAAAGAGTATTCTATTCTATTCTATTCTATTCACTATTGGAGAGGGAGTAGGCTATAAATCTAGCACGCTGGCCCAGTGCGGGTTGGTAGATGTAACATGTGTTTTAAAACAGCATAGTAACGGAATTTTGGCGATGAACGACCGCAGAACGTAAGTATTACCCACAATAATTCAACCAAGGCGAAGATACTACACTTCACCCAAGGGCTGGCTTTTACTTTGGCCAGAGGCTAAGTATTGCCATACAACGTGGTCATACCGCCAGTCTCTTGGGCACATTACCAGTCGACAGCGAACTGGAGAAAATCTTCGCTACCATTTTTTTATTACTTACTTTATTGTTAGGTTTGGTGTTACGACATTTTATTTAATGAATATAATTAGTTACTGGATGAGGTATAAGCTGTGCTACTATACTTCTTTTTCGCATAACGTTTTTTTTATCTTTTTTTTCCTTTTACTCGGCTCCGGGTCGTAGCATGTTATCTATATAATAATAATATGTATCATGTCATGTTAAATAACCTTCTTCAAGAATTGGGCTAACAAACGCAAAAAGTTTTTTTTTTAATTTGACTAGTAGTTTCGGATATTACCCCACAAAGTTACTAACAAACAAATTTTCCTTACCTCTTTACAATTAGTATTGAAGTTAAGATATTCTAAGATCTATGCACATATATTATAAGTATATATTATTATGTAAATAGTATGTATGTGTATTATAGGTTTATAACCTATTTATGTATTTGTGTACCTAGTTTTATTAGGTTTTTTAAATCATTTTTCCTCTCAACCAAAGTACCTGCCATCTAATCTCTTCAGCACCCTTGGTTGACTGGTGGAGAATGTCTAAGGCACTAAGTTTGCCTTTGTACCTTTTTGTGCGAAAAGTTTAAATACATAAATAAATGCCCTCGGTCGGTAGAAAACGAAATCGAAAGCAAATGGACTGGGTACTATTCGAGTATGTAAAAGTTTGATATATTGAAAGTCGCTTCTATGTACCAATTCTTATTCTATGACAGTATAGACTTCTCATTATCATCAAAACGTTCATTTAGAACGAAGTTCAGTGGAAATAGCTGCTAAGTATATGAATAACCGATAGGCCTGAAATCAAGTGGCTATTAAATAAAGGTAACCTTGGAGATCACAAAGCCGTTAAGCGACCTTGACGCCGTTGTGGGAAGCCCTTACTGTGACGGGATTTAGTAAAGGGCAGTTCATTTATTACGTAAGACGATTTGAGGAGGTCCAAATAAGTCTTATTTTTTCTTACGTGGAGGTGCGAGGGGTCTAGATTGTTCTTACGTAAATAAACACAAAAGTAAAGAAAAATTATAAGTTTAAATAAAAAATGTTACTTTTTTTACATTGATGATACCGACATACTTGATCGAGTTGCTCATAATATTTTGGTTACTGAATTATCCAAAATTTGTACGTTTGTCGTTTGTGTTGTACGTGTTTACCTTTTGTATTTGAGAATCAAGATTTGCTTAGGTATGCAAATCTCGATTCTGAAACAAAAGGTTTAAAGGAAACTACCTAGTAATTTTGTAAAAATGTAATTATTCATTTGAACTAAGAGATAAAGGAGAAGCATTTGCATGCCATCTGGATAAAACATGTAAATCTATCTGTATGTTTTTGTAATGAAACTAACAAACAAATGAAACTATAGGCCAACCGCTTAACTTAGATGTTGCATGAGGTAACAGCGCGGTGCGGGAGGGGTGGTGACGTGATGCGAGAGCTCAGTGATTCGTCAACTTGTGACAACTATCACCCCTCCCGCACCGCGCAGCCACCTCAAACAACGCCTCAGTTAAGTGGTTGGCCTATAGCTGTTTTCTTAGAATTAATAAAATAAATTATATTCAGATAAGTACTTCTATCTGTCTAAGCCCTTACGTCGTGTGATAGCTATTCGTCGAAATAGAGAAACCACTTCATATGATCCTTTCAGCTTTCCAAAGGCCGCCAATTCGACATAATAGTAACAAAATGGCCACGGGCATTTGCGTATCTATACATTTAGTATACATACAGTATGTTAGGTTAACCCAGTTTATGTATTCAATCCTACAATAGTTCATGTTTTCATACAGTAGTTAATATAAATATACACAAAGAAAACACTGCATGACACCTAAAGGACACAGAAGTAATTAACAAAAAAGGAAAATGTCTCGAAACGTGTATCCTTGCGATAGCGACTCGGTGTATCTTGTCTAAAGTCATTTACGCGTGTGAATAACCTTTGTAGATATGACAATACCTTGGCAGTTTTTAAAAAAATAATTAAAAATACAAATATGTGTGGTGGGTTTTTAATTTCGATTAACATACCGCGTGAAACGGCGTTGCAATTATCATAAAACCTAAGACATTTTAAATTAAACACTCCTAACTAAACTCACCTGACTCACTAAAGGATGAGTGAGGAGGAGTGTCTCTGTCTGTCTGTTTGCTCAATTTTCATGGCTTAGCTGATCGGATTTAGATTCAATTTTGGTACAGAAAAAAAACTTTGCTTTTATAGTTTGTGACTGTGAGGACACTAATAACAGACTACACAATAGTAATAACAGGCAAGAAAAACAAGTTCGAAAGGGGTGAAATGGAGTGTCGAAGCCAGAAAATTTGAAATCCACGCAGACGAAGCCGTGGGCAAATCACTAGCAATTCATTTTCTTAGCAAACTCCTTGTGTTGTTCGTTTTAGTAACACACGCTTCAGTATTCCTCGAATAGCGCTGTGTTTTGTTAGAAAATTCCATTCCGTTTGAACGACATGACGTACAATGAAAGAACATATTTCAAGCTTTTCTGGAATGCTGAGAAAATAACCTACTTAAGTTTGTTGTTTTCACTTTGGTATTATGTTAAGACTGATTGTCATTTTGATATAACATCTGTATAAATGAGGGTGAAACTCTTAAGATAGACTACTGAAATGAAAATCTTTGATAATACAACATTTAGCTTAATTGAATGTTTCTGTAAGATAGCAAAATAAATCCTACTTTTATCACAGTACTATGTATATGACTACTATATAATTTGCAAATTGTTGAAATAGTAAAAAAATGTGTGATAATCGAATTAATTAACTGGTTTATGTTATTCCTTTACCTTCTCACTACCGTTAAGAAAAAAATGTTATTTAGTGACGAATTCTGGGACATTTTGAAAAATACATAAAAATTGGGTTTTCTCAAATCCCATGAATTTTCACCTAGGCATTATGGGGTGCTTAATTGTTGCAAACGAGTCCCATTGTCACGTCCAGCCGGTCGATTCTGTAAAAATCTCACCGTGAAAACTCAAGTGAAGTGAGCTTGATGTGAGCTATCAGTAGTGTCAATCCCTAGCATTAGTTGGAATGGCAGCTCACTCCACGCTCACTTCACCTAAGTTTTCACGGTGAGATGGTTACAGAATTGCACTGCTGGAAGGAATACGTCAAATTACCAGTCACCCTGTATAAATAAAAGTATTTTACTATATTTGTCTTTAAAATCATAAAAAACAACAAATTGTAAAATATTTCTTGCTTTTATCACGTTAATTTTGTTTTCAATTATTGCAGCGACTGTACTATTTTTGCAGTAAATACATTGCTCCTTTACCACTATTTAAGTATGTCGCTAAGTGACTAGACAAGCAATGTAAAAATCACAAAACGATACTTTATTTATGCGGTGCCGCCGCTGGTTCTTGCGGCTAGCTAGTGATGTGGCTGTGCAGATCTACTAACGTAGGCTATCGACAACAATGTCGATGACCCAACGAACATATAGTTAATTTTACAATTTGTCAACCGTTTTAACCCGGTTGGAAGATCCTTGAGAAGATGTAAAATAATGTTTAATTTTTTTTTTTTTTGCTTTTTTTATTGATTTATAATATAATATTTTCTGGACATGTGGTTTTTATTTAATAGTAAAATAAATGGCTTTTGCACAGCACAACGATAGCAACAGATGTTTTTGTGTGAGTAAGATGTACGGTGCACGCTATGTTTGATGAGTTAAGGTTTATAAATGATTGTGTAGTACGTTCTGATTTATGAATTGCAAGTGTGTGCGCTACTTTGTATCTATTGCTTTTACTCAACTACATGTGTACCTAGTAGTGGCGCAGTAGTGGGATCGTCTTAGGGACATGGAGTTCTGATACATTTTCAACTACCGGGGCATATCTCCTTCTTTCCTATATCTATGATAATTCCATAAGAAACACTTTATTGCACAGCAAAAAATGTTATAGAACCTCTAATATAAACATATATAGCATTATAGCATTTTTGGGTGCTGACTCAGTCTGTGGTTTAACTTGACCATAATTCATAAGGAAGGCCTCCTTCCGGCTTATTAACTTACAGTTAATAATTCCGTAACTAATTGACGATGAAAATCAACAAAATTAATATTCTTTTAACTTGTGAAAATTTTCGGTAAATATTACTACCGGAACTCCTTGGGGGACCAGTGGTAACGGCCGTGACTTACGAGTTGTAGGTTGTAAGTTCAAACCCAGTCAAGCGCTTTACTTTGTTGTAAATTATTGCTACCACCACTGCCCTCAAAACAGTGAACAAAGAGTGATTCGTCAACTTGTAACAACTATCACCCCTCCCGCACCGCGCAGCTACCTCAGGCAACGGCTCAGTTAAGCGGTCGGCCTGTATTATTGAATTGACACATACTTTTGAAACCATACAGCAACCTATATTTTGGCGTCGCCTGTCTTGCCAGATAGTTTTGGTGTTCCTTGATGTCAGATATGTATTTATGCTGCCACTTGTATATACAAGTGTAGGTATTACTTGTATTTATGGAAGGCATATGCCTTCCATAAATTATCAAATTATATTTACCGCCATATACTTATTAATGAATGAATCAAGTAATCAGATATTATTGCCGAGGGTACGTATTGCAATATCTAAAATTAAAAGAACTAAAGTAAAATAACCTACGTTCAAAATCCCTAAAATCTAAATACCTAATGTTTTAAATACCTAAGCAACTAACACCTACCTACGGATTACCTAAGTTTAAAATACTGATTGGACCAAATATCTATCATTCAAAAATATGTTTCTGGCACTCGCCGGCCGTTGCCGTGGCACCGCTCGCTTCGCTCGCTCGGCTCGTGCGTTGTGTGAAAAAAATTATATGCGTGTTACGCATGCGGGTACAGAAACATATAACGAATATTGCAATACGTACCCTGGCACGGGTACGTATTGAAATATCTAAAATAAAAAGAAGTAACGTAAAATAACCTACGTACAAAATCCCTAAAATCTAAATACGTAATGATTGTTTGTGCGGCGAGTGCCAGAAACATATTTTTGAATGATAGATATTTAGTCCAATCAGTATTTTAAACTTAGGTAATTCATAGGTAGGTGTTAGTTGCTTAGGTATTTAAAAACATTAGGTATTTGGATTTTAGGGATTATATTACGTACCCTATAATTATGCTCGTGACGGTATGATATGGTTTTAATGGACAAACTTGATAGAAACATGTTTGGTTTAGGGATCAAAGGATCAAATACAAATTCAAATATTTAATTTCCTAATATGAGTAGAAAAAGTATATACACCTTAGTTTGGGTTTATACAGTATCACATGCACATAAGCACATCGTTTAGTCCCCTTTACGTCCTAACCCACACTACAAAACCTAAGCCATAAAGTCGGGAAAGTTTCGTCACAGTTTGTGGGAACAAAAACCCAATTTAGAAATTCGTTGCCTTCTATCTAGCGTATGTTGTTGAAACTTAAACAGAACCGCAGCTAGCTTAGTTCACTTTGTTTAAGTTTTCTATGTTAGCTATTTTATTAAAATTTTTTTTTGTAAGTACTGACTTATAAAAAAAAATTACACCCTCAAGATGCACTTTATCCTAAGTTATCATCATCTGCCTAGCCTTTTCCCAACTATATTGGGATCGGCTTCCAGTCCAACCGGATGCAGCTGAATACCAGTATTTTCCATGGAACGACTGCCTATCTGACCTACACAACCGAGTTACTGTCCAGTCTGACCCCTTGGTAAGACTGGTTGTCAGATTCCCGAGTTTCTGACGACCCCTAACGCTGTCAAAGACCTACGAATGACAGCCGGGACCAACGGTTTTACACTTTATCCTAAGTATTTTAGTAATTATTTTCGTTATTTTTATGTACTTTTACGACTAATTTGTCTTCTGATGTTGTGCCTCATTTAATACAAATCATAAAATACCAACAATTTATCAATATTTTTACACAAAGCAGCATCATCAGTCCCTCTGTTCGGTCGGAACTGGCTAGAAGTTAATCACTTACACAATTTCCTTGGTCACGCCGCCTTCTTACTTCTCGTAAATCTTCGTCAACTAAACTGTCACCTCTATAAAGAGATACAACCTTTTTTACAAAGGGCCGAGAGACCGTTTGCCGCAAAAAGAGGATCAAGCTCATTTTGGTGACGTCACTAGCTCGAAGACCGCCCGATATGGACTTGCCCTCGTTTTTACGACGTATAACTAAACATTTTTTCTCTATAATACACATTCATGATGTTTTTCTACTGCAGATTCTGTATGGGATTTCTTTTCTAATAAATTAGTTTTGACATAAGTTCGGGAAATACGTTGTCACTTGCCCTTGGCCTATGGGAATATATTTAATGGGAAAAGTATGTTAGGACCGGCGAAATAACCTTTTATTGAAATGACGTTTTTACCATCTCATAGGTTAAATGAACATGAGGTTTGAGGTCATGGGTTTTTAAAGCGTGTCAAAATCAAAGTATTTATTAAAATTAAACAATTAAAGGCACTTTTGAATTGTCAAGGAGTCGGTCAGTCAGAAAGATGAAGCTAGCCGCCTATTTCAAAGCATAGTAGGTGGGTACCTATGGAGCAGAACAGCCATAAAACTCCATAGAAAATCTTTTAAATAAAACAATTGTTGGAAAATATTGGAAACATAATTCAAGTTAAAATTTACACATGTGAGAATGATAAAGAAAGACGTGCACGGTAAAAGCATCAATAGAAAACAATCCTATCCTACTTCCTACTATTCTACTAATATTATAAATGCGAAAGTTTGTATGGATGGATGGATGGATGGATAGATGGATGGATGGATGCATGGATGGATGGATGTTTGTTACTCTTTCACGCCGAAACTACTGAACGGATTTGGATTAAATTTGGCACACATATAGTTTATAACCAGGATTAACATATAGGATACTTTTTATCCCGATATTCCCGCGGGATCGAAACTTACGCGGGTGAAACCGCGGGGCGCAGCTAGTTTAAAATAAAATAATAAGCCATGCCAGCTAAGAGATGACCAGTTCCAACTGGTGGTGCCCGTTCACGAACAAGACGCATTTATCAGCGCTATTCAACCATTTTTGTTATCCTTATTTATGACACTATAGTTAATCATCCGTAAAATATTACGTTGGCTGTTTAGTTGAACAAAACGGCAGGCAGGCTTATATCGAGTGGCTTCTAAAAGCCGAAACTAAGCCTTTCAAAACAGGCTGATTGCAATTCATCTGATCGTAGCACGAACATGAACTCGGCTAGGAATTTCGAATGTGCTGTGCCTTCCATGCAAGTGGTGACCGAGCTGTAAACCATTTAACGAGAGTAGAGAGTACTTTGAGTAGGCAGAGTATTCGGCGATCGATTGATGTATTAAACGGGTTTCAATCTTAGAATAACGGCACTCAGAATTACTTTGTTCGGATTCAACTGTTCGGTTGATTTTTATTCTTGTAGCAGCATCATCATTAGCATCAGCTGGGTATTTGTGTTTTGACCACTAACTAACTCACTATGAGCAACTTTGTTTAGAGTTCATAGAGCTTAATGCGAGCTTGTGGATCGGTCATTGTACCGTCATGCTGCATATACAATTTATATGCTACATATAAAATTATTCTAAAAAAAAGTCCTTCTGATCGAATTTCAGCCATGGCGACCGATCAGCGGAGACTAGCCATACGCGCGAGAGATATTATAGTGCAAAAGAGTGTGCGCAGACACAGGTACACTCTCTCTTCACTCATTGTCCGATGGGACGGTAATCCAACACTAGCGCAGGGAGATCAGGCGGAGGACGAACGGCATAACGTGCTTTCCGAGAATTATTTATCAGAGTATGAGATACCTACAGTCTTAGGGACTATAATAACTGACATTCTATCAGCGATAACGACGATGAAAAAAGTGTCCTTGGAGTTTCTTGCCCGTTCTTCTCCAAAGAAATCTACGTTTTGGAATGGGCAAATAGCTTCAAGTTTCTGACTAACTGGCCGACTCTTTTACATTTCAAAAGTGCCTGTAAACGGTTTAATTGAAATAAATGCTTTGAGTTTGAGACTCAAACTCACAACATACACAAGTTAGCGAAAAACTATGTCAATCCTTGTTGAAACTTGTTGTAGAAATACAAAACACTTTCAAAGCGATTGCTTGTCTATGTCCTCGATATCGGTGCCTTTCTAGCTGTAGTTTGGTATACCCAGCTCCAAAATTTCAAACCGGTCTAGCTTTAGCGTAACTTGATATGGTTATTTTCCAATAATCTAGTTGTAGAGGCCAGGTGGCAATCGCTCTGTGAAAATACTGCAGTGACATCGACGCGAAAACTGTAAGCATGAATTTAGCACATGATTAGCTAAGGTAGATGGAAGACAGAGATGTAAAAGTTAACGAATTACTCATTGAAGTAGTAAAATAGATACCTTGTATAAAAGTAGATAGTAATGTAAAAAAAAAAGAATGTTGCGCGACACAATTAATGCCTGATACATGGTGACATAAGTTACCACTAGTGCCAACTTCAAGTGCGACTTAAGTGCAATTGTATTTTACAATTAGTGTGTTTGATTTGTTATTAGTGTTGTTTAATTAAAGTGTAATTTTTGGTAATTTATATCGGCAGTTTCTATTGCCACGAACCCCGAAGCTCGTAAAAACAGTAGGGTCATAGCATTAATTAGTCAGAAGAAAATCTTACTAAGCAAATAGTGTACGGCATTAAAGTCAGGCTAGGATTAACAAGACAGAACAAAGTAATCCCAGAATAGTAACACTTAGTACCTTCATTCCTGGAACTAACCAGTTTACTGGAACTCGGGACCGTAATCTGTGGGTAACCACCGATACTTGTAAGTAATAAAAATCTTTATTGCTACTTACCAAGTTTATAACAAGCAATGAAAAGGGATTACAAGGAATATCACGTGGGTAATGTACGAGTCTAGCCTAGATGTGGTTTGTTGAGTATCAATAAGACAAGTGTATACCGATGAAGTCGTTTTTACAAGCTTTTCTTTAACTTGCCTTGTTAGTTAGTATGTATTGGGCAAATCTTGCAAGCTGAATTAAAACCACCGCTGAATTGAAATTTTACTCGTTGATTCTGTTTCGAAGACTATGCATTTTTGTGATGCATGACCTGATTCTACACCCAGGATTGGCCAAGATATAGGAACTCCTCAGCGGTTAACGGTACAGACAAGGAATTGAATATACGCATTTAATTACACACACACATATACTGTTCAGTTTTTATCTTATTTTTTTTTTTAGTTTTATTTTAATTTAATTTTTTTAATTTGGTCGTATTATTTTATTGCATCAAATTATTATGTTATTTATGATCACTTTTTCAAAATCTATATAAATATATATATATAGTAATCAAAAAAAATGTTAACATCTCTACTTGATTGCTATTTTTAAGTGTTTATTATTTGAGGGTTTGGGCGCTGATAGCCGGAATACAGGCTTTCGCCTAGTCCGGTTACAGATGTCTAATTCGTTTGTAACAAGAAATTATAGCCTATAATATATTTGTGTATCATTGGAAACAATTATTGAATAAACTTATTATTATTATTATATTAATTATGATATCCCGTTCTAAAGTATGGAATGATTTGGATAGTGCAACCCGGTTGGCTTCTCACCATGACTTGTGTAATGGCGCGTTTGGGTTTGTTGGATTGGTCTTTACAAATACCTTTCAAGTGAAGTTGATTTAAAATTACAAAGATATATAGTAATATACCTACTTACTAATATAATAATTATTATAAAATGATATGATGCGTAGGCTACCCAGGCGACTCGTTCTTACGAGTCGCCTGGAATGGAATTATTGGAATTATTCGATTTAAGGCTCTTGCCTTAAATCGAATAATTCATGATTGTGTGCTGCTGCAGGCAAGCATCGTGCCTTCTACCTCATAATTTCAGTTGCCTTGCATATGGCTTAGTTAAGTCGCACTAGTTAAGTTGAAGGACACGATACGCGTACTCGAATTTTGCTTGCATGTCTCTGCATTCGTGTTGCTGTTGACTTGTCATACTTCCATAGAAGCGCTCTATAGTTGTTCATACTTAACCCCAACCCCTATAAAACAAAGTTCAACCCGAAACGCGCTCACGTCCGACCTATTTATTGGTACTCCCGACTTACGGTCGGTACGGTACATATGCTGAAAAATATATGTACGTTATAGAATTTTGAATTCGGCACCGAGACTATACAAACACGTTTTAGGAGTAGGCAGTAGGCCTACCCACTGAAGTTATTATTAGAGCAGCATAGGTGCTGCTCTTTGATCTATTTAAGAAAGAAACCTACGTACTGTTGATTGACGAAAGTGTTATTAGGTATTGTAGGATTAATTTACATAAATCACCCTAATAATAACTTTTCGCCGTTAATACTTCCATAAAGGTGTAATTCGGTGTGATGGAATGGATGCCTTCAGGTAGGTATTGTAGCTAGCTTATAATACTTCCAAGGCACTGCTCACATACTCGTATATCAGAAATCACAAGAAATACGGAGGATTGAAGATCACAGATAGGTTTTTATGTATTGTCACAAAGAGCAGTGGTGGCCCAGTGGTATCGGCCGCGACTTACGAGTTGTAGGTCGTAGGTTCGAACCCAGACAGGCGCTTTACTTTGTGTAAATTATTTCATCACCACTGCTCTCAAAACGGTGAAGGAAAACATCGTGAAAGGAAACCGGCATGTCCTAGAAACAAAAATTCGAGACATGTGACATCTACCAACCCGCACTGTGCCCGCGTGGTGGATTACGGCCCGCTCCCTCTCACCGAGAGGAGGCCTGTATCTCAGCAGTGGGAACATTATAGGCTGATTATGTATGTATGTATGTATGTCACAAAGTTTACACGCATAGGAGCCGAAAGCGGAAAGTATATGAGTTTAGGATAATATGGTAAATTCTGAGGATAACATGATAAATTAATAAACTTTAGTGAGATGTAAATTCAGCTGCATCCGGTCAGACTGGAAGCCGACCCCAACATAGTTGGGAAAAGGCTAGGCAGATGATGATGAGTGAGATGTAAATTCATCGATAACATCATTTCAGCCAAAATACGTACACAGCTGGATATAAGCCTTCCCCAAACACCGTCACTTCGACCGGTTCTGTACGATGAAAATTACTTTAAACATAAACGATAAGCAGGTATAAGAGAGCAGTAAGCAGCTGAACGGCGTGCGCTTCGCTTTGAGGGTATAGGACACGACGACTGGGACTAAATAAATAAAACACATAATAAACCCAAACATTATAAACACAAGACAAACAATAACAATATCATATAATATGATAGGTACTGTTAATGTATATACACATAGTATACATAAACATATTATTTACATCGGTTACATCAAACTGAACAACTTTCCCCATGGGACCAACATCGTTATCGGGAAGAAATAGTCAGCTGTCCCATACATTTCGGTCGAGTAAGTATTGAAGTTGTTTGTGCCTGCAGCTCCACATCAATGCGAGTATTTTGCGTACGGGAAAAAGGTTCGAGAAAATCGATTATTCGATCCACCCCAGCTCCATAAGGAAGGCTAGCAACGCCTTGATGTTACTAACCGTTTCACGTAGGGTACCTGGGTTACCGAAGTACTTTGCCCTATACGTGGCGATCATCGGGCAGTTTAGAAGCAGATGTACTGCTGTCTCCATACAGGCCCTGCACAGCGGACTGTCTGAGACTCCCATGACAAAGAAGTGTTTATTAAATGGCCCGCGGCCAGTTAAAGCTGCTGGAACTATACGCAGCTGTTGTTTTTTATTTACTAAGGGCCGGTTGTTTCAAACGGTTGGTTAACGTAACATATGTACGTCAAATAATAACGAATATGTAATCGTAATTATTTGACGCAAGTCAAGGCCATAGTTTTGTAATTGTTATTTGAAACAACGCTTTTTTTGGTTTGACGATAGTTAGCGCCATTTTTGACGTAGGTATACGCGTGCGTCAATTGGACGTGATACAACCCGCCCTTACCTACTCACTTACCAACATGATGAGTAATAGAAGCAGTAAAAACAATCACTTAGTCGCATTTTACGTCACCCAAGCTTGTAGAAAGAGCCCATTTTTATCAACAACCTTACGAAACGATCAGTAAACTTTATTACCCTATGTATGAGATCCTTCATTACGTTGTGCACGCGTAATATTGTACGAAAATCTTTTTATCTCCGTATAAGAATGTAAAACAAGATAACACAGTTTTCGTTGGCTTCGAGCCGGGACACTCATGTACTAGAACAATTTTTATAAGACCCATGTTATGGTTGTAAGCCTCATAGAAGGCAGCGTTTCTGTGCCAATATGAGTGGAAAATAGAAAATGTATGGTATTTTAGTTTAACATTTTCATGTATCCTGCGTTTGCATTTTAATTTCCATAAATGTAAACATATTATGTGTTTTGGAAAATATACTTTAATACCCAGATATAAAGTACAACTTGCGCTAGAAATTTAAACATTTTGACGGCTTTTGGCACTTATTATTCTGAAATCAGCTTAACTCACACGGACATAAAGTTGATATCCCAGCAACTCTCAACTCAGTCGCAAACTACGGGCGCTTTTAGAGGTAGCTTCTGTTATGCGGCTTCCAAATTGTGAAATAACCCGCCGCCACCTATTCGATCAATTAACACGATCGACACATATAGAAGTCGTGCAGCTATGAAATACCGCCGTAGGCGTATGCGGTTGGCGTATGCTGTAGGGGTCTACAGCAGCAATTCATAGATGTTCATGAATGTTACATTAATTTGAATTACGATACCTATTATGTATAGGATATTAGTATGAGGAACAGGGTGGAAAGCTCACTTATCCTCCATAGAAAAGGGAGCACCAGACGGGTGTTGTGTCTGGTGGGCTACTGCCCGCCGATTGACGTCGGGACGTTGTATATAATAATTATGCTAGTCATGCGGTAAACACTGCTTACGCGATGCAGGATTTGAATATGAAATGGGTTGCTTACCTAGATATGGAATCAAGACCCCTGCGTGCGTCGGAAAGCACGTTAAGCCGTTGATCCCGGCTGTCATTCGTGGATCTTTGACAGACGTTACGGGTCGTCAGAAGCCCCACAGTCAGACAACCAGTCTTACACTCACGACTTGTCTCAGTCTTAGTAAGGGGTTATTGCCCAGTAACTGGGTTGTGGAGGTCAGGTAGCCAGTCACTTCATGTAAAGTTCAACTGCATCCGGTTAGACTGGAAGCCGACCCCAAAATAATTGGGAAAAGGCTAGGCAGACGATGCTGACCAAGACCAAGATGATGATGCTGACCAAGATGTGGAATAGATTACTTAAAGTAGGTTATTTTAGTTCTAGTCTTTTGTGCAACCATACATCTACGCCGGAAATTCTAATAATAGTTCTAGATAAGGTACTTATGGAACTCAAAGTAATGGATGCGAAAGGCTCATAGCAGTCTTGATAAGATTAGAAGGCTGGGCAGATGTAGATGTACCGTACATAATCATTAAATACGTTGGTTCCCTTTGCCATGATAACGCTTACAAACTGGTAGGTAGTGAAACATGCCAGCAAAAGTAATTGCTGCGAGGTATGGGAACGAGTCTGATGCTGAAAAAACAGTTTTTTAGGATTTTTGTACGATTCTCTGTTTGTCTGGATGTATGTTCCGTATTGGCACAAAAACGGCTGAACGGATTTGGATGTAATTTGGCACACAGGTAGTTTATAACATGGATTAAACCATAAAATACTTTTAATCTCGGTTCGTTCCTGTGGGATATTTTCCGTCCACCACGTGGGTGAAGTCGCGGGCACAAGCTAGTCTTAAATGAATTAATTATACTTTTCTTCCTGAATGTACCTGCATACCTATTTACATAAAATTCGGCTGTCAAATATGTAGATATTGCTTTGCGTACAAAGAGTACCAACGTACTTCATATAAAAGAAATACCTGAGATTTTTGCATTAAGAAATCCTGTTAAGAATGCCTTTTGTAGTCTTTGGGGGAGAGAGGTACTAAATTACTTAAAAGCTTCTTATGAGGAGTAGGTATGTAAGTAATAAATACCCTTACAATGTTTTATTAAGTGAATCTCTTTTGTTTCATATACTTTAATAGCATTCTTTTGTAGATCTAAAGGACGTGAGCAAAGTAAACGTTCAGATTTTTTGGAGAATATAAAGATGGAAGTGAGAACCTATAAAACACTAGCTTGCTTTAATGTAAGGCCTTTTTTTTCTGGGTGGGAAATCATCATATGACTTCTCGCGCTCTGGGCGGAGCGGAAGGGCGTGTCAGATTTTTACTGAATAAAACCCATCCAAGTTCCTTCAGTTGCCTATGCCAGGGGCCACGGTATCTCTTTCGAACAACCCGCGGCCCTGGCAGGCATCGGCCCTAGTGGACCCCGTCAGTTCGTGCTGACATCTCTTTGAGGCGCGCATGGAACACAACGCGCCGTCGACCCGGGCCTGGTCCTTGCCGGACGGCGAGCTGCCCATTGCTCGCCGCCCGCAAGTCCGCGCCTACTGTGGCCGGGAGTCGGCTGGTGACTCCCGAAGTCCAGGGCGTCTCCTGCGGCGACTAGGGGCGTGAGGGCGCAGAGATTGCCTCTCCCTCACGCGCTCCGCCTCCTCCTTTGCGAGCATTACTGCTTCGCAGAAGGAGGTGACGGCTTCCCATGCACTCTCGCTCCGTACCATGGCCTGGACCAGGGCCGGACGCAATTAATCGCCGCCGCCGATCGCCGCCACGAGGACGCGGCGGTGCTCCGCCCAAGCCGGGCAGACCTCCACCGTATGCTCCACCGTGTCCTCCGGGCGATCCACACAGTGGTGACACCCTGGCGTTTCCTCCCACCTTATCCTGAACAGGAACCTCCCGAAAACAACCGTGTCCGGTGAGGACCTGCGTCAAGCGGAAGGTGAGGGCGCCGTGGCACCTCTCCAGCCTTTCCTCCTCCACTTATCGCCGCAACTGTGGCGTGCCCATTAATGTAAGGCCTGTGTTCGCGTTTTCAAATGATGTCAAAACTCCCAGCGCTACTTTTGCAGAAGTGCTTATAGTTGCATTAGTTGACGGCCTGAACTCGTTGGTGAGTGTGGCTAATATGCACACTATTAGTTTATTAATTTAGTGTTTTTATTTTTTTTTGCATTTTTTATGCTATGTATTTTTGTGGTCTACAATAAAGTATATATAAATAAATAAAAACGACATTAGTGAAATAGGCGAAGATTTATAATGAAAACGTGAGTAAAACTCCTGGATGTATTTATTAAAAATTAAGGTTTTTAAATAAATAATGTCAAAATAATGTCATGTGTGTGTGTGTGTGTGTGTTGTGTGTGTGTGTTAATGTCATGTGTGTGTGTGTAATGTCTGTATTGTTTATTGTGGTGAGAAAATAAATAAATACTTACTTACTTACTTACTTACTTAATGTATTCCTGTACGGTAACAGTTTTGCCATTTTCTTACTCCGGGAGTTATTTATTTACGCCCAAACATGCGTTAAAATAAGTAAGTTTCGATGCTCATAACTTTAAACCAATATTTTATTAATTCTGTGTCCGTACAGGGCTAGATAATGAAGACACAAGTAGATATAATTTGTAATGTACACTGTCAAACAGTGAAGTAAACTCCATATGAAGTTAATATAGAAGAATAACTGTTTAGGTGTAAGCTTAATTTTACCTTAAGTTTATGTAACTATCCGAGCAGTGGTGGTCCAGTGGTATCGACCACGACTTACGAGTTGTAGGTCGTAGGTTCGAACCCAGACAGGCGCTTTACTTTGTGTAAATTATTTCATCACCACTGCTCTCAAAACGTTGAAGGAAAACATCGTGAGGAAACCGGCATGTCCTAGAAGCAAAAATTCGAAGACATGTGACATCTACCAACCCGTACTGGGCCTGCGTGGTGGATTACGGCCCGCTCCTTCTCACCGAGAGGAGGCCTGTGTCCCAGCAGAGGGAACATTATAGGCTGATTATATTATGATTATGCCCAATTCCACCTTGAGACTGCAAATAAAAAGGTTGGGTGACTAAGTAATAAACAAAACGTACACGTGCCATGACTAATGACTAATAAAATTATTTGTAATATGTTTTTCACAGTCGGCCAAATAAATTGTACAAAACCATACACAATGATTCGAATAAACAGTTGTGTTTCGTTGTCAACACATTACACCGGCCGGTCTAGGCGTCTAGAGCGAACCACATTAAATATGTATTCAAAACACCGAAAAAGGTTCCTACATAAGCTTCATGAGCTAAAAATCCGTACAAATACCTTTGTTATGTAGCATAAAGAGGTAAGTAATTCCTTTCAGTACCGTTAAGAGTGTAAGTAAATTCAAGAAACGTGTGAAAAATACATTTGGTATAGTTCCGTTTTCTCTGGAGGTATAAAACGGTAACGTTATCTTATTTCTTATGTTGACTTCGTGACGCGCCATTAGCGGTTACCCCACTCTACGGGGGAAAGGATTACGATACGGTAATACACCCGCAGCAATTGTGTGGCTTTTGAATGAGATGCCTTCATACAACTTCAGAAACATCTCTATTCAGGGCGGATTTTGAAATGAACACTTTCTTATAATGCTGTTTGCTTCATCTGATTTAGTATCTCAAAGGATAAAAGGTAGAGATTTATGGAGTTCTCCCATGATACATACATAGATAAACGCACGCATTCTTCCCATGGGGGTAGGCAGAAGCTACATAACGCCACCTGCTGCGATCCTTACATACTCATTTTGCCTCATTTACGTTCATACAACTGGTCATACACGCACTTTCATTCATCCCACTATGGTGTAGATTTATTATGTGCGTAGGCGGTGGCGGTAGGTGGTGTTTCTTAAAGTGATATAAAACACATTACAAATAGGGATGTAGAATGAGTTTTATTTTCAGACAATTTTTCTTACAAATCTCGCCTGTTCGATGCAAAACGGACATTTGAGTAGAACGGCTTATAAAGTGGTTGTTACATTTTTATTGCACTGTAACCGTAAAATGTGAAACGTTATGAATTCCTACGTGAACACAAATACTCTTTTATTTAACTTGAATGTCAGAACGCAGGCAAAAGCTGCGCTTGTCATTTTCGACTTTTGTGGAAACGACACGTGCGCTGTTGTCGTTATTTGCGTTGTGTGTCGACCCAAATAACTCAGGCCATTGAAGAGTGCTCGTCAATGACAAAAGGTTCTCACATTCTTACTCTGCGATATTCAATACATAAGCATGTATTGAAGCTGATCACATAAGTATGTGATCAGCTTTACTTCTTTTATGATCAAGAAGTCCAGCATTGGTAATGAAACACTAAGTTAGATTTTTTCGCTTCTTAAATATTAGAGATTCGCTTATTGATGTATAGTGGTGTAAAGTGGAAAAGGGGTATAAGGTTCACTCATCCTCTATAGAAAAGGGAGGATCCCCCGACCAGATGGGTGTCGTGTCTGGTGGGCAACTGCCCGACGCGCGACGATTGTTGTCGGGACGTTGTATATATGCTATATGCGCGGTAAACTTTGTTTGCGCGATGTAGGTTTGTGCATGATGACAGTGTGACGCATAGTTCGTATGTGGCGATGTAGATTCCGCCACAGACGTTTAAAAGCGTTTGTACAAATCTACTTACAGAAATAAAATCATTTATCATTCAAGTAGGTTCCAACTTCGCCAGGCAATTTAATCAATAAATAAAGATAAACCGCCGAATACTACTGAAAATTCGGTCAGAACTTCCACCAACATACAGCACACACGCGCAACATATTATTCATTACACCAACTGCGGCCCACGCAAGATAAATGCGATAGTCCAACGCGGTTTCACGTTATTACCTAGATATAAATCTGCTGAACACACGTTGTAAGCGCTTTCATCTTGGAACAAAGCGAACACACGTCACGCTGGAAGCGCCACAAAAGCTGTCACGTCTATTTTGGTGTTACAATTGCGTTATCGCCCTTTGTGTCAACCAGTAGCATTCGCGCTTTTAGTGACAACTCGAACCAATTCAGGGTTTTGTAGTGTACTATGTACACCAAGTTCGGTGAATAATAATTGTGAATGAGTAATTCATTGAATTACAAGTAGACTTACCTAAAACTTCTTATTCTTAAGTTACCCTGCACTGTCCCACTGTTGAGCAACGGCCTCCCCCAAATCCTTCCAGGCATCTTTTTCTAGAGCCACCTCGATTGAACCCTTGCGGTTCCAGAAAAAGTTAAATCTCATCACACGCCTACCAGAAAATATATACAATTCTTTCCCTGAGAATCTTGTATTAGCTCTTATATGTTGAACATCTTATCCATACAACGCAATCTCAAAATGAAAGTAAAATCGCGATAAATCATGTTTAACTCTTTGATTGTTGTAATTAGAGACACAATAGAAAGACAATTGCTTATGTCGGACTGTGTAACATAAGACATTCGAGAGGTTAATTTAGTATGCGTTGAATGCGTAAGAGAACGTTTAATATTTTACCTACCTGATAATGGGGAGGGTTGGTGGTTTTACCTTACAGACTTAGGGAAGGTATTTCCCCTTAATATAAAATTATGGCATTTCCTCTTATTGTTTCAGCCCACACACGAAGATCGGATACCGTTAGAATATTAAATGTCGTGCACATTTTTTTAAACGCTCTTTTTGTTTACTTTCAGTTTAGTTTTCAGAGTCTAAGATATTGAGCACTAAAATAGTAGGTAATTTATCTCTCGCATCCGAGGTCAAGGCACATTTTAGGTCGTCGACGCAACGAAGTATCTAAGTACCTGGTAAAACTAATCTCTATGGCTCCATTGCCCACGTAATGAATACTCCTAAGCATATCAACAAAGGCATTTTCATTAATTGCAGCCTTATGAGATGCTAATTAAACCTCATACACACGCAACAAAAATGATTTCATACGCCATAATCAGCCTATAATGTCCCCACTGCTGGGACACAGGCGTCCTCTCTTCGAGAGGGAGTGGGCCGTAATCTACCGCGCGGGCCCAGTGTGGTTGGTAGTTATCACATGTCTTCGATTTTTTTATTCTAGGCCTGTAGTACAACTGGGCCACCACTGCTTTTACTCCTTTCAGCACTTATAGCCAAAAGATTGCCAGCCAATGTAGTAATGCTGCCAGCCTTTTGGGCACTTATCCCATTGACAGCGATGCGTACAAATTTTTTGATGCCCAATGAGCTCCTACCTTTTTCTATATTTTTTTATTATATACTTGTATATAATAATTATATATGTATGTCGCATCTTTGACTATTTATTGGTTTAGACGCTCAATTGATTTTTGTAATACCGGTGAACGCAGTGACATCACATGTCACGTGAACGGAATCGGTTGGAGGGGTGTCGATTTTAAAGTTATAAAACCGCGAGTCGCAAGACGAATTCAGCACCCGCCTAGCGAGGGGGATGTTCGCGCGTGCCGACGCCTCCGAACAGCACCACATCAAGGACATCGCGCCATGGCACGCGCGACCACCCGACTACAAAAGATTCCCGCGCGACCTCGTCGCAGACGTCGCGCCAAACCCACCGGACTAGACGCCTGAGTAGGTCGCCCTCACTCTACACGCGGCCTACTCAACCAATAGAACTCCACACTCGCCACACGACACCCGCCGCGCACAAGCGGGCTAAGTTAATATAGGCGCTGCGTGCGCGGCACACATACACACGCCACTCCACACTCACGAGTAACACACAGACGACCGCACGAGCGACGCACACACACCCACAAGTCGCTCGACACTCACCACCACGCCTCGCCCCCCGCACCGCTGCCGGCCAGATCTGGCTACGTTGTAGGGGGGCGGGTACAGCATCCGCTGTAGCGGAGCGCCAACCAAAACCGGCGCCCTCGTTGCTAGATCGGCTCTAGCCGGGCCTTCCCTAGGGAACTAGGGATCTCACCCAGCAGGAGCCTGGTCGCACGGGCGTCGTGAAACACTTCGGGCGCTCCTACAGCCACTCAACAGATACACACTAGCAGCCGCCAGGGGGAGGCAAACCCCCTGGCGGCGGATAGGTGTATGCGAAGAGCCCCCGCCCCCCCCTCACGGGAGGGCGGGGGGAACCCAACGACGGGCCCCCAATTCTGGGGGCCGAGAGACCAATACTTCGGTCAAGGGGCCGAGAGGAGCCCCAACACCGACTCCTCGCGCCCCCTTCGGGGGCGCAGAGAAGACTACGATGGGGAGTCGCAAGAGAACTTGGCTCAGAACGATACTTCAGATCGGACCTCCAATCGGGATCGTTGGTTCACAGGTACCTTATTACTATTGTCTCTAACTATTATAACCGTTATTATTTAAACTGTGTTTTGCTATTATTCAAATAAACCTTTGTGCAAGTATTTGGTATTGTTACTGAGTTACTTAAGACCTACGCCATGGAATCTCTACCTCAAAACCATACTGATGATGGCGAGCTGCGCAGACCTCTCAGCCGTCGACATATATTATTATATACTTGTATATAATAATTATATATATATATTTTAGTGTTAGCTTGTAAAAATCGTATTTAATGTGTTGAGTACCAATAAAACTACATTAGTATTTATTGTGAATTTGTGAGTAAACTACCGACGTGTTAAATGCAGACCTCTTTCATTCTTCGGTACATTTCTTATTGAGTTAGGCGGGGTGAAAAGCCAACTTAGTTGATTGAGTTATATCAAGCGGGTTATCGAATTGCTGAAAAGAAAAGCTTAATCCCGTGTCGTTTCAAAAGGTATCGGTTTAATAATTTCCTTAAAAGGGACGAGACAGAAAACAACATTTCTTTTAAAAATCCATTTATTGATGAGACTAAATAAATATCAATCGTCACTTTAATGTTATATTTACAATTAACTGTTGTATTTACATTCCGATCTGCGTATTTACATTTATCATATCCTGTACAAAATGTTTTTGATCACCACGGATATATTTTACACTCAATTATTATTTAAACAGTCAACAGCAAAATTTCGCAGCCGACTGTACACTGTCTGTAAAAGTACATTTACTCATATAAATATTTATAATTTAATGACTAAACAAACAAAACTTAGGCGGGTGATGTATTCGATGAGCCTTGATATAAGGTTGCTGCAAGTGATAAGCGTAGCGGGTAGCGAGGCGGAAGAACGCGGCGCGCGCTCATCCGCCATGACACTTGACGCGACTACGATGCGGCGTCCGCTGGAACCATCGCTTCTAGTTTCATCCGCAGCTGAAACGCTGCTTACCTCCGGAGGCACGCAGTTCGCAGGCTTTTCTTGCTATAAATAATAAGATTTCTGTCAGATTCTCCCTATGGTATTTTATTTGCGTAATTTATTTGTCGCCAATAAAGTTATTACAAAATTAGGCGTTACAAGATTTTTTTATTGAAGAAGTGTGGCAATTTATGAAACAATACTGACGTGAAGACATGAAACTTCTACAAAATGCGAAAGAAACTTGAACACTTCCCTAATTTTTCTTTTGTCTGAAAATTATTTATGGTAAAATATTGGGTCTGAAGTCGAAATATTCATGAACAGGGAAAACTTCTTTTGTGTTTTTAAATGCTTACCGGTGGTTGTGTAAAGTTGACTTTTTCTTGACATCTCCGAGACTGATGGGCGATGCAGGCAGCATATGCTATCGCATGAGGGATGTAGCTCTGCTCCACGACCCCCGCAAACAATATCGTTGCCATTGGACCTGGGAAAGAGCAAAGGTTGGTTATAATTGACATCTTAATAAGACTAATTTCTTTTTAAAAGTTTTTTTTTTATAAATTAAAAGTGTTACCTAGAGCCCAAATAGGTACATCTTCTCCACCATGAGTAGCCCATTGTCTAGGAACTGCAGCTGCGTGAACAGCGTCAGCCGAAGCTGCCGCGGAAGACGTTGTATTCAATGGCAGAGCCCTAGGTTCCGAATGACCAGGACCAGTGCCGTAAAGTAAAGTAGTATACCGCAGGCCATCAATATCCGAGACCACAGTATCCGCACCTAAACACAAACACTCACTTGAAATTTCTACTAAGTACTCTCATATCTCTATAAATATAAATACTTCTAAAACCGCAAAAACCGCGGGGTTAAAACAATCTTTAATTAATTTCCAGAATTCTAAGCTGCAATTTCAACGGCGGAGCTATCAATGCGGTTTAGAGGAAATCATGTAAACGAAAAACGTTTGGCACACGACTTCAATTAGCAACTTTTGTACTCTGTGCCAAATGTTGTTTGCTCCTATACATATTTGGCTTCCATTATCCACATTTCAACTTGAGTATTATATAGGAAATTGGCTAGACTAAAATAATAGAACTGAATTTGTGTTTTAATTTTCCGTTTAGTTTGTTACCTAAAACGGGGTGTCCTCTCGGCGTCGCTTGCCCGCCGAAAGTCATTACATGGCCGTGATCGGCGGTGACTACGATCAAAGTTTCAGCGGGATTAACCCTCTCTAATGCTGCCAACAGTGCGGTTTCTAACTCCAAAGTCTCGTCAAGAGCTCTATATGGATTGTTGTAGTGATGAGCGTGATCTATCCTTCCACCTACGAATGAAAACAAGAACATTACAATGAGAGGTTGTATTAAAACAAAGAGAAAATTATTCTGGAAAATATCAAATTAAAACGTAAAATCCTCTTAACTTAAAAGAACACGGAGAAAAATAATTTACTGCAAAAAATCTTTAGATTATACGAATAAAATTATTAACACTGTTCTGAAATAAAATTACGAAAGGTGTATGATATTTTAGTAAATAATTCAACAAGTAATAAGATAAGATAGAAAATAAATAAATGAAAGGCGATATCGAGTAAAATCACGTGAAAATCTAAAAATATAGAAAACAAATTTTACCTTCGATAAGGAGAAAAAATCCTTTATCGTTCTTTGTCAAAATTGACAAGGCGGCTCGTGTCATATCAGCTAAGGACGGATCATCCGCCTTTACAGCAGAAGTCGCGCTCGCTCCCTCTTCCGCGTCCGCGACCGCCCCACGCTCCGCGTTGAAGTCCATATGTGAGTATTCGAACAGACCTGCATTTTAAAAATGGACTCTTTATTTTTTATTCGCAATAAGCGCACTTCCGTGCAATAACATCATTAAGCGCTTTAACACCGGATAAATGTGTAATCTCATTCGCAACGCTTCGCCGCCGCGCTGATGCTGACGAATCGATGTTATGGTCATGTTCGATAGCATTACTTTGCATTTTATTTTCTTTTGCTCATCTTTTCTTGTTTTCCTTTACTTATCTCGTGCAAGAGATTGAAATATGCAGTAGTGACCAAACATATTTAAAGTGGAGGTTGTTATTGAATTTTATATCTTCATGCTTATAGAGGTATGAGGAACAGGGTGTAAAGTTCACTCATCCTCCATAGAAAAGGGAGGATCCTCCGTCGAGACGGGTGTTGTGTCTGGCGGGCAACTGCCCAACGATTTATGTTGGGAAGTTTGTATATATGCTAATTGCGCGGTAAACTCTGCTTGCGAGATGCAAGATTTGCGTGACGTCACTATGACGCGTTGTTCGCATGCGGCATTGTAGATACCGCTACAAGTTGTTGTATCAAGCAGCCGATCTATTATGTGAAAACAACACAGTGAAAACTTACTTGAAGTGAGCTGCCAATAGTGTTATCATTATGTGGAATAACAGCTCACTTCACCGAAGTTTTCACGAAGACATTTTATAGAATACAAGTAGATTGGCTGTTATTAACCAGAGTTTTAAAGTCACTCACAAAAACATTTATCACATCACTAATCTGAAAACACCCTCATAATTCATTAAGCGAGTACGGTCCTGCAATCCCAGAGCACTTACTTAGGTGACAGATAAATTAAAATATTAAGAAGCGTGGTTAACAATACAATTTTTGAATTAAGGATGTTGGTAACGGTATAATCCATATTTGAAATGCAAATACTACTTTATGTCGGGCGGGTGAGATTAAAAAGGATTCAAATAGGATTACACAACGGGGCCGCACTGATCATAATGTAAACTCGGTAAACGTAATTTGGGTGAACGTAAATATTTCATAAATTCCGCAAAAGGGACCGGAAACATTTTTGATCCGACTTTTCTTAAACCGAATGCTGACTTCCACACCCCTGTTGTCTCTCCTATATTACATAATTTTCCACAGGAAATTCATTACGTTTATCGTTTCCTGATCTTTACGTATCCGGGAAAATTAAGTGCTGTTCAAAAGTCGGGGGATTGCTTTGTACATTTTTTAAATAAAAAATACAGGAATTTTGGTAATTGTTTAGGCTGAGATAAGTGGAAAAACATATTAAAAGAACCAAATTTAATACAAAATGGCCAGTGTCTGGGCACTTTTCTTGTTGACAGCGATACGGACGAACTTTTTGAAACCCTATGATTCGTTTCTCCCTATTTTATACCTACATAACTCGTATGCACATCTTTATAATTATTTTGAGCCTACATAGAAACTATGTTAACCAATATTTTTCAGTGAAAATATATTTAAAACATACTATGTACAGACGCCAGCAGGTCAAGCTACCCGAAACTGTCAAATTTTCCCAATCAACCTTGAACCTTAATGCTTTAACGATAAAGTTGAAAATCTATTAAAGAAATTTGACAGATTGTAGTAACTTGATGTGCTGGCGTCCGTACCTTCATAATTATCCCAATATTATTCATTAGTTTGAATGCCTTTATGTTCATCACGTCGAATTTTAATTAAAATTTAAAGCGTAATCGAGCTTTTCTGAAATCAGAGATACTCGTAAGTTTCTGTTCGCTTAATAATGATGTCATTAATCCTATAGCCAAGTAGAGCTGCTACTGACATTTTGTTTAAAAAAGTATTAAATTCCTGATTTCGCGTACTTATAAATAGCTTTCCCTATGTGTTATTCATTACACACCTTTAAGTTATATTTTAATACCCTATTAGCGAATATGCTAGATTTTAATGCGAATAAAATATCATTCATTAACTGTGATACTTTATAAACGGAAAAAAATTACGCACCTACTTCGCCAAAATAAATATCAACACGAATAGTAGAACCTGTTTATACCTTTTAATTTATATTCCTTGTATAATTGTATACGGGTTTAAAACGGGAGTCACCCAAAACAGGCTTTGTGGGCGCTCAAATTGCTGAGTAAGCTTCAACTCTTAAACAAACCCAACAAAGCACACAAAAGGGACCAGACTTGACTTTCTTAAATAATCCGACGGTAGGTGAGGCGTTTTAGAAAATTTGTATAAAAACGCAGTTTCATAAAAGTAATGGCTCTTAAACTGACGGTTTAAGCCATAATTTGAAGACATAATAACGAGTTTTTAGGTAGTTTTCCCGGAAGTAAAAGTTTAATGTACGAGTAATATTTTCTGTGCCCTAATAATGTATAAGTTTTATTATCTACTCGTATTATAATCGTCAGGTAACCTTTGATATTTTGCAACCTTCACTTAAAATGGAACTGTATTTTCTATAAAAATTTACATCATCATTTCAGCCGAAACTTACAGGCAAAACTTAATTATTCTACCTAAATAAATGCAACAAAATCGTGCCAGTAGTCCCCGCCAATATTTTTCTTTATAGGTAGTAATTAACACTGGTTCGGCACGACGAAAATAAACGAACATAATATTTTCAATATCGAAAGAGCTTCGGCTACCCTTCGGCCTTTTTATAGCCTCAGATTTCGCCCTAAATGTATAGTGTATCGAATATCATGATTCACATCTTATAAACAGACCTTTCCAGCATGATTGACTTTTCCTTGGCTATCAGCTACCCCAGCCAGTCATATTTTTCCCAATATTGTGACCTTGGCATGAATTATGTAGATCAGGAGCCGTCTTTTGATCGCATTAAACTTCTTGCCTCTTTTCTTCAAGCTCAGAATTTTTCGGTGACAAATTACGAAGTATTGGGAACAGATGTTTTGGCTACAAAGTTGAGTTTAATCGTCTGTGCTTTTTTTTTTTTTTTTTTTGGGATGGGAAATCATCAAATGTCTGTGTATAGCTTAAGTTTATTTACTAAATCTATGGGGCAATATCTTCGAAAACAGTTGACTGTCTAACCGAGCGTTCGGAATTTACTGGGAATCGATTTTCACACTTATTGAAATGCATAGTGAACGCAGACACGTTTGCAGAGTACTTAAAATTGAATCTTCAGGTCAAATGTTTGTGAATAGAGAAGCGTTTCTAGGATTTGACATCCATCTGCGCGAATATCTTCACTGAATTCAGCCACAATTTAAATATGAATGACTGATTTCAAATAAGTGCACTTGATGATCATGCTTTTATGGTTAGAGTATTATTTGGTTATTCCATTAGGAACTTCTAAGTAACAGCAAGGAGTTTGGAAGTTGGCGGTGTGATACCCCGTGTGTCAAAAAGCACGTTAATCTGTTGGTCCTGCACCTGATCTCTCTCCGGTCGTGTCGAATTGCGTGCCATCTCATCAGACCATAAGAGTGAGGGAAGAGGAGTGCACCTGTGTCTGCGCACAAACTTGCGCACTGTAATATCTCCCGCGCTGAAGGCCAGTCTCCGTTGAAATACGCTCTGGAGGACTATTTGATGGCCGGATGCAAATGGCTTCTGTTTTGAGTGCCCAGATTATGAATACAGAAAAATCAATACTTTTCGAAACACCACGTGGATCTAAATGAGATTCTCACAGACCAGAAAAGCATATCATAATAGACAAGAGGCTTACAATCAGCAGTGGTTGAAACAAGGCTGTCAATGGTGATGATAATCCTACTTCCTACTATAATATTATAAACGTGAAAGTTTGTATGGACGGATGGATGGATGGATAGATGTTTGTTACTCTTTCACGCAAAAACTACTGAGCGGATTTGAATGAAATTTGGCACACAGGGAGTTTATAACCAGGATTAACACATAGGATTATTTTTATCCCGACATTCCCACGGGATCTAAACTTGTGCGGGTGAAACCGCGGGGCGCAGTTTCACCCGCAGTAGTGAGTACTTTTCTATGAATTAAAATGAATAGGTACTGTTGTTGAACTTACCTAACAAATAATCCACTGTTCTTGGATCTAACTTCGCAAGTTGTCCCCTTGTGTGAATGTATTGAGCACGCAATCGCCGCCTCTTCTTTTCTCTTGCCCAATCTTCTGCTAAATTTCTACCATCCAGTCTTCTTCCTTCACGGTTTGGATGCTCTGGATCTGGGGTAACAGTTGGCAGGAAATGTCTTCTTCCTCCACCCATTATAACCTGTTCAAAAAAAAAATCAAGAGTTTATTATTTCAACAGTTCCTATATAAATAACAGAAGTTGTCAGAATATTGTTGCTACCTAATAACTGTTATCAATAAAGCCAGAACACTTCTTCTTCCCAGCGCTTTAAAGCACTAGGAAGTGGTGAAGGGCTGGCGTTTTTGAGGACTGTTTATGTAATGTTGACGTTCACAAAGTGCTGATTCTCAGCCTAATTTGAATAAATAAAAAATTAAAATAAAGTTTTATTTTTATTATTATTTATTAATTAAGGAACAAGACAAAATATAAACAGAAACATCATCAAAACCTCAATAGGTCTGTCCGGATGTTGACACACTTTTAACAAATCTTAATACAACGTAGTAATCATTATACACACATTATACAAAATAAAATCCCTAAAACCTGAACTCCACATACAAAATAATACCAGCTGAATATAACTTACGAGGAAACTCTAAAAATAAGTAAACCATTAAAATAGGAAATCTGGGTAATCTATTGTTGGAAAAAGATATAATTTCACACCCACGCTAAACAAAACGAACGGGATTCTACTAAAATCTGAGGTTTATTTTCCACTATGTTGTTGGTAAGCCGTGCAGATTGTTCCGAAGAAAGCAAAAGCGGTAACATTCTTGAGCAGCTTGTCAGAAAAGATGTTCTGTTTTTAGTATATAAACTTGATTACATTTCACAAGAAACTGTATTGTTACACATTTCATTTACATTTTAGTAAGTTTAATAATATTAACATTTCCATATGTAAGTAGATTCCTTCTGAATTTATTTGTGTTCATTGAGTTTATCTTACTGAGAAAAATGACGGAGAAAAAAAATGTTTTCTACATTTTGTCATTTGACGTCTTTCGAAGCTATAATAAATAGAAAACTTCTGAAAAAATACCGACATATATTTCCTGTACATATGTTTTCACACTATACACCTACAACTTCTAAATAATTGATACACAAAATTACGTCAGAATTTCCTTCCGTCCACATCATAGTACCCTGATCCCTATTCAGAGGATTTTAGCCGTTATGCTTATAACTTACAATGTTCATAAACGTTCCTTTCTTAACTCTCCAGGCCTGTAATCTTTACTGGCTATAATACTGTAGCAAAGAGTGAAATGCAACAGAACATTAGAACATCTTGCTGAAAAGATTTCCCTAATTACAATTGTTTCTGGTCGAGATCACGACTGTGCCGCATCCAACCCTTCAAATTCGCTCGTATTTCTGCCAACCGACGAGGTTCACATTCTAATTAATAATTTAAAAGAAAATTGTGCGGTAGGATTTGATCTGATAAGCAATAAAATGGTTAAGAGATACGCAAATCTCCTCACGCCTCCTATTACACATATATGTAACCTAGCTATCTCATCGGGGATCTTTCCTGCGTCATTTAAAACAGCACTCATCAATCCGATACATAAAGCCAGAAAAAAAGACTGTGTAAATAATTACAGCCCTATTTCCATTTTACCGGCGCTTTCTAAGGTCTTGGAACGCTTGTTAATTCGGCGTCTCTCAAAATTAAATTTCTCGAGACAAACCAACTGCTATCTCCCGCACAATTTAGCTTTCGAGCCGGTAGAAGTACTGATGATACAGTCCACGAACTGCTACACTCTAATGTTACCAATCTTGATGAAGGTAGAAAGTGCATTACAGTGTTCCTTGACCTTGCATTTGATACAGTGTCTGTTCCGCACCTTTTAAACAAACTAAATCGTCTCGGCATAAGGGGAATTCCGTTTAAATTGTTGGAGCCCTACTAGCAGAATGCAACGGGTTAAAGTAAATGATAGTCTGAGTGACACGCTACCTATTAATTATGGTGTTCCTCAGGGAAGCATAATAGGCCCCACTCTCTTTCTTGTGTACGTCAATGACCTCTGCCAACTCTCTCTTCATAACGTTAAAATTATGTCTTTTTCTGATGACACCGCCTTATTTTTCACTGGTGACAGTGCGATTGTTATATATTTAGTTTTAGAAACGTTAAGCGTCAAAACGTTATTCTGGATCCAATTACAAACAATGTTTGAACCCGATTGTGCAGCGTAAAAGGCCTCATATTTTACGCTGCACAATCGGGTTTAAACATGGGTAGCTCACCGCCCAAACAGGACCAGGCCCGTGCCGGACGGCGCGTAAGTGTTCCACGCGCGCCTCAAAGAGATGTCAGCATAATTTGAGGGGCCCCTTAGGGCTGAAGCCTGCCGGGTCAGCGGGATTGTCCGAAAGGGTTACCGCTACCCCGGAACATAAAGGGCAAAGGAAGGAACATGGGTGGGTTTTAGTCAGTAAGAGTCTGACACTCCCTTCCGCTCCACCCAGAGCGGGAGGGGTCATTTGATAATTTCCCATCAAGAAAAAAAAAAAGGTGAGGGTCCTGGTGACCTGTAATACAGGGTTTATTTCTAAAACCTACTTCAGGTACCAATCTCTCCCAAAGGTGGAAAAAGTTTACAGTTTTAAGTTTGCATTATTTTTAAGACCACTTATTGTGAAGAGAGAATAAATTATATTATTATTATTAATCCTAACAAACGCCAACTAAGGTACCACCTAGTCGAATCTAATTAACATCAATTACTAATTCACAAAAAGGGCTTTTGTACAATTTCAGGATTCAGTTTTACTCATCCTCCGAGACCTATTAATAAAAAAAGAGATTCTTATTATTGTACTTTTAAAAAATTCAAGCGAGAACTCTTCCTTTTGTTTTTGAGACGCATCGCAAGTTTCTGCCCGTAAGCTTTAATTTAACAAAACATTGCGCTGTATTTTCTTTCAAAAATATTTTCGAGGACATGAACTTTACAAAATTAGTGCGCATTTTGCATGAAAATTATACGGGTAGATTATGTAAAAAGATATATACGTAAATGTGCTTATTTTGATGCAAATATCAGGCTTATACTTGGCCAAAATGTTTGCTTCTTTCGAGATTTTTGATAGTTCATAACATTTTAGTCTTAGATAACATTTTATGTGAGAGGCTATCAAAAGCTCATTACTTCTTTTAACCAGGTTTCTTTTTATGAAGAACCTATCTACAGTAAAGGAAATTGCCTGTGTTCTTATTGGTTTTTCTTAAGACATTGTTTGACGGCACGGTTGGCGCAGTGGTTAAGCGATTGACTACTGCGCTGCTTGTCGCGGGTTCGATTTCCACACGGAACAAATATTTGTATGACCTACAAGTAGTTGTTCCGGGTCCTGGCTGTTTGTGTATGTGAGTTTAAATGCTTGTAAACGCACCCACGATACAGGAGAAATTCCTAGTGTGGGGCAACGTTTTAAAAACAAAAATGTACAACTTACTCAAGTTGCATCAGCAGTTTATGCATCACTTAAGACATTGTACAGACGCCAGCACATCAAGCTACTACAATCTGTCAAATTTCTTTAATAGATTTTCAACTTTATCGCTAAAGCATTAAGGTTCAAGGTTGATTGGGAAAATTTGATAGTTTCGGGTAGCTTGATCTGCTGGCGTCTGTACAACTTAATCAAATTGCATCAGCAGTTTCCGAGTATTTGGAACGATTCCTTTAAGGCTAAATTAGGTCGGGCCGTGCTGCAAAAATCTTCAGGTATCACTTTCATATTATATTTTGTAAGAACTATCGCACACTACAGGCCTTTTTAGGGTTCCGTACCCAAGGGTGTCAACGGGTCTTTATTACTATGGATCCGCTGCCCGTCCGTCTGTCACAGGGCTATATCTTTAGAACCGTAATAGATAGACACTTGAAATTCACACAGAATATGTACTACTATGGCCACTATAAAAACAAACAACAAAATATAGCTAAAAATTAATCCCCCCTTTAATTTTCCACTTTTCATACAAGAAACATTTCGGAGTATTTGCTCGATCTTAATACAGGGTTTACCACTAGCTCTTATAGCAGGGCAGAAGTTGAACTGCACTGCTTTTTTGTACTTAGTCCTAGAACAAAGAAGCAGTGCAGTTCAACTTCTGCCCTGCTACTGGTGGTAAGCCCCCTGTACTCGTGTGCGAGTTCGAGCCTCACTTGACCGCTTTTTTGCATTGAAATGCGATGCGCAGCGACCTGATGTAGCTGTAATATGCGCTTAGTTTCAATACTCACATTTATACTCCTTCCTGGCTCATTCTCTACAAGCTGCATGGCTATATCCTTGCAGTCTTTCCTGACAGTGGGAGGTACTCTGCTGTCGTCTTCCCAGTATCTGGACGGCGCATGCGCGTATAACGCCGCAGGAGTTGCATGCGTTATCCGCGCTGTTGTGACAATGCCACTGGATTTACCTGGACAATGGATTTAAAAATAAATATAACATTAAAAATAAAAGCACTTGACTTTGATTGTGAAACGAATGTTTGAAATTATATTTTAAAGTTTATCAATTTTTGGAATTTTATCACGTTCAAAATTCCCGTTTTTTCGAAATCAAATTGGAAAATTTTCATTTCTGCACCAAATACTATAAATTAATTTGAAATGATATTGATGATTCAGATTGATGATCAGAATGGGCTAATCTAACAGTTAGGTGGGTTAATTGTGCTCACTGCTCAATTAGGAACAGTTAATAATGGCAAGGACAATTAGAAAATATAAAAAATTAAATAACCTATTAAGTACCTACTTACTTACTGCTTACCTAACAGTTCAAAATAATACTGAAAAGAGGATCATAGCAGAAAATATCTAAACTACAGAGTATACTTTTCACGCACATTTAAGCTCCACCATTCAAAAATAATAAATGCAAGAATATAAAGGGAAAACTGACTGAATATTTTAAGAACATTGAACTTTAGTAAGCCTATTTGGTTGATACTAAACTGTTTATATAAAACATAAAGTTAGCTTTCAGTCGTTTTCAGGTTTATGATTATGATCTAAAGTGAAGCTATAGATCTAAGCTGAGAATGTGGTGTGACGTCACGAAATGGAAATTGTTTCGACAGAAAATATAGCGGGGCTTAGGCATGAAAAATTCATGTTTTTTGTCGCAGTTATATTTGCGTAAGTAAAATAAATAGTGTTAAAATATGATATTTTCAGCTTCAGAGTGAATATGAAACATCTAACATTTTGTGAAAACATTTTGTAACCATAATAATCATATTGTTATTATCATCATTTTGTTATTGTAAAACCGAAGAAATAGAACTCGACAGAGAATTCTTGTATTGTTTACCTCAAAAATAAAGCGATCTAGTGTTTTAAATAAGCCTGAAAACATTTCTCACACAAAGAACTATCAATCAAGACACAACATCATATTCCAGAAATGTAATAAACTGAAACATTATCTTCACAATAGCAATATAGCATCGCATCGTATAACTAGATATAACATGGCCGAGATACGTTCACACACTTGTCCATTGAGTGCCAGTCCATCGAAGCGAATGGACCACACAATGGCACTTGACGTAACTATTGCACCCATCCCATATTTTACCAACGCGACAATTTTGCCTTACTCAGAACATTTCACTTCGAGAGTTTGTTATTTAATGTTCGAGGTTTTTGTGCATTAAAATATGAAGCCAGACATTTGAGTAGTGAGCTGAACAGGGACAAACAATGTTGGAAATTTGGAATAGATGAATGACGAATTTCAACAGTGAGGCATAAGTATCTAGCATTCGACGTAACTATTGCACCCATATTTTACCAACGCTACAATTGCGCCTTACTCAGAAAATTTCACTTCAAGAGTTTGTTATTTAATGTTCAAGGTTTTGGTGTTTCTCTCAGCATTAAAATATGAAGCCAGACCTTTTGGTACGTCAGCTGAACAGGGACAAACAATGTTGGAATAGATGAATGACGAATTTCAATAGTGAGTCGATAAGTATCTAGCATTCGACGTAACTATTGGACCCATATTTTACCAAGGCGACAAAGTCGCCTTACTCAGGTTGTTTTCCGTTGATAGTTTGATATTTAATGTTACAGGTTTTGGTGTTTCTCTCAGCATTAAATTATGAAGCCAGACTTTTTGGTACGTAAGTCGAACAGACACAAGCGTGTCGTGTTAGAATATACGGAATTCCAATACTAAGGATCAGCATTCAGACTTTAGATTCTCAATGTCGATTTCTAATTATGTGATAGAGATTGTCTAATTTAAAATTGCCACGCCCTTCCACTGCATATACATTTTAAATATTGGTATAGAAATTTTTGTGGAGAGGCGTGAAGCACCTGAATTTAATAAGTACAGTAAACCTGACCTATCTACATTCATTTACCAGTAATATTGGTTCTCATGATATGAATATAATTTTAATTATCAACTTTCAATTTAACCGATTCCATTCGTAAACGTGCAAATAAATCAGCATTCTTCGTAGTTGACATTTTAATCGTCTAACTTTTCCTGTGGCGATATTGAAATTCCAAAAATATTTATCATGTTGCTTTTACCAAATAATGAACATTTGATATTCATTAATATTTTATTGATATTCATTATTTCTATACATTTGTACATTCCAAAGAAATAAAAGAGCGAAACAATTTGATTGAAACCCTTGAGATACATTACATAACAAATATTATAGAAAACGTTATGATGTACTTGATAAAATGAATGATATCTATTCGTCTACTGTGTTCCCTTGGGTAAATATCGTCGTTATTGCATAGTTTTCTTCTGAAGGCAAAAGATAGAATTCCTTATGGAGGGTATAATAAAACATTGTTTTGTGACATCACTCATAAGTGACGGGCTCACAAGGTTGGTAGGGAGGGAAAGAGGTCAGATTGGGAAAATATATTATGTACACATATATAACTCGGCAGCATTGAATGTTGTGTCTGGAAATTGAAGACACATCTAATAAAATGTTCCAATCAACTGTTTGTAGGTGTTGGAATGAAAATATCAATTTTAGTATTCCAATTACATACATATGTGTGTGTTAAAAGAGGAGTCCTTTTTGACATCTTCTGACGTTGCACGATCTGTACCATGTGGATGTGACATATATATTCCCCCAACTTGTTCTTTTGTATTTTTGCTCTTTCTGTGTCATATTTTTCGCAAATAAACGTATTTTTTTTGTTTTTTTTCTTATACCTAATGATCCATACTAATATTATAAATGCGAACAGCGAAAGTGACTCTGCCTGTCTGTTACCTTTTCAAGCCTAAACCACTTAACCAAAGGTTATGTTTGACTGGTAGGTAACCTGGGGACCGGGATAAGGATGTGTATGGATCCTGGACATGGTGAAGTATAAAATTCACACAGATGAAGTCGCGGGCAACAGCTAGTAATAAATAAACATAATCATTAACCAGCCTATAATGTTCCCACTACTGGGACACAGGCCTCCTCTCTTCGAGAGGGATGATGATCTCCCGGCATGTCCTAGAACCAAAAAATCGAAGACATATTGTGACATCTACCAACCCGCACTGGGCCCACGGGGTAGATTAGTCCACTCCCTCTACCAATAAATAAATAAAATAAAACTACATTATATTCTGTTATAAGCCGTTATTTATTCTCCCCGATCCAGTATTGAGTGTACATATTATACTAAGTACTGCTATCCACAACGTGACCCCGGCTTAAGAAGTGGGCTTAACTAAATATTTGTTGACATTCTTAACAAGTGTTTCTATAGTTATCACAATTTAGGGTTAAATTTTATTGGATAACTGACTCTTATTTAGTCACAGTTTATCACTAAATTATACAATAGGTTTTTAAAACTAAACTGCTTTATTGTTTACTAGCTGCGCCCCGTGGCTTCACCCGCATAAGGCTCGATCCCGTGGGAATATCGGGATAAAAAGTATAAATATGGTTGAGTAGTTTTTGCGTGAAAGAGTAACAAACCATCCATCCATCCATCCTCACAAACTTTCGCGTTTATAATATTATTAGTAGGAAGTAGGATATTGAAAATGGTAATCATGTATGAATGAAGGTCATTCGGCTTTTTTTTTTAATTTATTGTTTTTTTTTAATATGTTTGTAATAATCATTTTCGCGTGGATAGACATTGAACCATGTTTTTCAATAATAAAAGGTAAGAATATAATAACTAAGCTTTCAATCCTATTATGAAACTATTATCTCTAGGATACAGCATCTGGTATGATACGTAAGCCTAATCATCGATCAATTTTATATAACGCACAGAAATAAATATCCTTTTCCCGTCATATGCAAATATTGTTATAAGAGCGAAGAAAATGATTGCATCATACTCGTAAACTTAGATATAATGCTTACCGGCTTCATGTGCCCAGTCAACCAGGGATGTGACTTTGGAGTTGATAGTAGAAGCACAGCTGTTGAACCTGCCTCCAGCATCCAATCCCAAGGTCTCGTATCGTGCTTTCACACCACAGAGAAGAGCAGTAGCACAGGCTGAAGACTCCCCAGTTTGGGCATCTATGTTGTAAGTCTGGGGAAAAAAAATATAAAATTTAGAAGAAAAAATCCAAAATCCTATTATAATTGCAAGGCTCGATGTGCATAGACATGATTGGACGTGGATAAAGGAAAGGCCCTGTCCCTTTCCGTTATCCACGTCGCTTCTTCTGTCTTCTTTTCTTCTATCACGGACGCTTGTCCTTTGTCGTCCAATGCATTTTAATCAATGGCACAATGCTTACTGAGGCGTTGAACGGTCGTGACCGGAGCGTACATAATTATAGTTATCTTTACTAACACTATAAAGAGGTAAAATTGGTCTGTTTGTTTGTGTGTATGTAGGAGGTAATGTCCAGAGTTAATTATCGAATTCTAAAAATGTTTTCACTGGTAGAAAGCTACATTATGTGTGAGTGCAATAGGCTATAAATTATGTTTATATTTTAGCTAAACTAACACAACTTTTGTCTAGCAAGTCGGAAAAAAAAACCTCTTAAATCAGAATTATTTGCATGCGCTGCCTAAACAGTCAATCTGATCTACCTTATGTAGTTCGACAAAATGTCCGCGACACCATATATCTATCTTTTATATTTTATCTTTTAATATCGCTTTTATGTTTTAAAAAAGTATTTTTTTGAGATGCATACGTTTGGATGAAAATATAAATTTTAAATATGAATCCTTATCAAAATAAATTATTTAATGATCACAAGGATATCAAGGAGATAAGATTTTCCCCTTTTTTTTTTTTTTTTTTGGGATGGGAAATCATCAAATGACTCCTCCCGCTCTGGGTGGAGCGGAAGGGAGTGTCAGACTCTTACTGACTAAAACCCACCCATGTTCCTTCCTTCGCCCTTTATGTTCCGGGGCAGCGGTAACCCTTTCGGACAATCCCGCTGCCCCGGCAGGCTTCGGCCCTGAGGGGCCCCTCGTTATGCTGACATCTCTTTGAGGCGCGCGTGGAACACTTACGCGCCGTCCGGCACGGGCCTGGTCCTGATCGGGCGGTGAGCTACCCATTGCTCTCCGCCCGCAGGCCCGCGCCTACGGTGGCCGGTAGTCGTCTCTCGACTCCCGACGCCCGGGGCGTCTCCCGCGGCGGCTTGGACGGGAGGCTCTCTCCCTCATCCGTCCCGCCACCTCCTTCGCTAGCATGACTGCTTCGCAGAAGGAGGCGACTGCCTCCCACTCCCTCTCGCTCCGGACCATGGCTTGCACCAGGTCCGGGCGCGAGAGGCCGCCGCCGCTGCCGATCGCCTCCACGAGGACACGGCGGTGCTCCGCCCAAGCGGGGCAGACCTCCACCGTGTGCTCCACCGTGTCCTCTGGGCGATCCTGGCAATGGTGACACCCGGGCGTTTCCTCCCGCCTGATCATGTGCAGGAACCTCCCGAAACTTCCGTGTCCGGTGAGGACCTGCGTCAGGCGGTAGGTGAGGGCGCCGTGGCGCCTCTCTAGCCACTCCTCAAAGAGGGGTCTTATCGCCGCTATCGCGGCGTGCCCTGCGCTGGGTTGCGACAGTCGCTCTTTCCATGTCGCCATGAGATCGAGCCGGAGGTCCGTCCGCTCCGCAGCAATTTGCCGCGGGAGCGGACTTTCCCCCCGGCGTAGTGCCTCCGCGCGCCACTCATACAGGCGCGCGAGGACTATCGCCTCCAGATCCCATGGCGGCAGTCCGGCAAGGAGGCTTGCCGCCTCGCGCGAGATCGTGCGGTAGCCCCGGATTAGCCTTACGGCTACCACCTTCTGGGGCGCGTTCAGGTAGTGGGCGGCTCGCCGCCGCAGTGAACGCGCCCACACCGGGGCCCCATATATGGCCATGGACCGCACGACCCCCGCGTAAAGCCTCCGGCAGGAGGCGTTTGGCCCCCCCAGGTTGGGCAAGAGCCGCTTGAAGGCGGCCCCAGCCCGTTCCAGTTTGGGGGCCAAACGTCGGAAGTGCTCGACGAAGTTCCACCGGCTGTCGAGGACGAGACCCAGGTACTTCATCGTCGTCTCGATGCCGATGTGAACCCCTCCTGCCGTTAGTTGGGATCCCGGTGGTGGCGCGTTCCGGGGCCCATGAAACGTCATGGCCTCGGACTTGTGCAATGCCACCTCGAGACCCAACTGCCGGATCCTCTCCACGACTATCGCAACCCCGCGTGTCATCGCGTCGGCCGCCGCCTGATGCGACCTCCCCTGCGCCAGGACCAGCGTGTCGTCAGCGTAGCAAACCACGCTGACGCCATCAGGGAGGTCGGCCCGCAGCACCCAGTCGTAGCCGATGTCCCACAGGAACGGCCCCACAACCGATCCCTGCGGGACACCGCACGACATCTCTCGCCGGTTCCACTCCCCATCGCGACCGGGGTAGCTGACGGCTCTGTCCGTCAGATACGCCTCGACTATTCGACGGAGGTAGGGCGGCACTCGGTGATACCGGAGTGCCTCCACAATGCAGCTCCAGGGCAGGGTGTTGAACGCGTTGGCGATGTCGAGTGACACCGCCACGACGACCCCACCCCGGGACACCGCGTCCCCCGTCGTGAGGGCTCTCACGCGCATGATGGCGTCCACCGTCGAGCGCCCCTTGCGGAAGCCAAACTGGCTGTCCGCAAGATCCGGCCCCGTCCTCACCAAGTGCCCGACGAGGCGGTTTACAATTACTCTCTCAAAGAGCTTGCCCACCTCGTCGAGCAGCACGATGGGCCGGTATGCGGACGGAGAGTCCGCTGGGCGCCCTGGCTTCCGAATGAGGACCAGCTTCCCCGTCTTCCAACGAAGCGGGAACTGGCCTCTCTCCAAACATGCGCTTAAGAGCGCCTCCAGTCGAGGCCCGAGAGCCCTCGAGGCCAGGACCCAGGCTTTACCTGGCAAGCCGTCGGGTCCTGGGGCGGTATTTTTGGCCTTCAGCCTTCCTACCGCCACTCTCAGTTCTACCCCGGTCACTTCAGGGATGTCGTCGTCGTCCGCGTGGTCCGCTTCGGGCACCGCTATTGGCGGAGCCATGGGCGGGGGTGTGTGCACCCCCCGTGAGGGGAACAGAGCGCTCACCACCTCCTCCACCAGCTGGGGGCGGAGACTCTGCGTCAGCGGGGGGGCCCAGGTGCGGAGTTTATTCCGCACCATTTTATAAGGGCGCCCCCACGGATCTCTGTTCAGAGTCTCCACCATCTCCTCGCGGGCCATATCCTTGGCCCGCCGGACAGCCTCTCGGAGGGCGGTCTTCGCCGCTCTGTACCCCTCGTACAGCTCCGCCTCCGTGGCTTCCGCATCCGGAGAGCGGATGCGGAGCCTGCGGTGCCTGGTGTACCGGTGTCGCGCGTCGACGCACGCCTTGCGTAGCGACCCTAACTCGTGCGACCACCAGTACACCCGACGCCGGGCGCGTCCCGGCCGGACTCGGGGCATTGCCACGTCGCAAATGTCGGACATGGCCTCCCGGAACCACTCCGCCTCATCGTCGATATCGGCAGGCCTGTCCGGTGATGACACCCAGGCCTGCACGATCGAGGCTTCCAGGAGGAGCTCCCGGTCCAGCTGCTTCAGCGCCCACCGCGGACCACTCGGGGCCTGTCGGACCAGCGCGCTAGAGGTCTGGGTGGAGACGTCGAACCGGATATACCGGTGATCGGAGTAGGTCTCCACCTCCTCCATGACGCGCCAGTCAATGACACGCTGTGACAGAGCGGGGCTGGCGAACGAGATGTCCACCACCGACTCCCCCCGCATCCGCACACACGTGGGAACAGAACCCCGATTTAGGACGACCAGGCCTGTTTCCAGAGCCCAGTCCTCCACCATCCTGCCCCGCACATCCGTGCAACGGGAACCCCAGGCCAAATTCTTGGCGTTGAAGTCCCCGAGCACTAGAACGGGGAAGGGATGGCTTCCGGCGACGACGACACTCAACTCTATTAAAGAGTTGTGGAACTCGGCGAGAGTTCGGCTCGGAGAGAAGTACACTCCCACTACTACCATCTCTCCGAACCGTGCTGCTACGCACCCCTGTCCCTTCGTGACGCATTCGAGGGACGGGGTGCCGGCGGCGGCCGACGAAATTATGGCCACTGAGCCGCTCAGGTCCTCCACCCAGTCATCCCTGGGCGGGACAAAGTACGGCTCAGCGACCACGGCGATATTAATCGACCACTGCGCCACGCTCTGGAGCAACAGGTCCTGAGCGCAGGCGCAGTGGTTGATGTTCGCCTGGAGGAGGCGTAATGGAGGAGCCATTACTCCTCCATTTCAGCCCCCTCCCGGGCCCCCTGTGAGGGCCCCTCGCCAGAGATGGCAGCGGCGGCGGCGGCGGCGGCGGCCACGGTGGTGGCGGCGGCAACGGCGGCGGCGGCGGCGACGGTGGCGGTGGCGACGGCGGCAGAGGGCCTGCCCTTCCACTTCGCTCCGGTGGGCGGAGCGCAGGGTTTGCTCCCCGCCCGGTGATCGGCCGGCTTGCCAGCTGCCGCACATGCGATGCAGTGCGGCGCGGCGTCGCACGAGCCGGCCTTATGTCCGGGCTGACCGCAGCGGAAGCACAGTGTGCTGCGGTCTACCTCCGAGGTGCACTGGACGCCAACGTGGTGCCCCACATGGCATCGGTAGCACCTCAGAGGCTTGGGTTCCAGCAGTTTGACCTGCGCTGAAACCCAGCCCACCAGGAGCCTTCGGCCCTCCACAATTGTTTTGGCCGCCGTCACGGGGCAGCTTACCACTAGGGTACGCATGCCCGTGGAGTCTGGCCGTATGGTGCCGGCCTTCACCTGCTCGGCCAGACACCCGCCCGTCCTGACGACGGCGGCCACCACCTCTCCCTCCGTTACCGAGTCATCCAGGCCCGAGATGCGCATGTCTGCGCACTTGACGGGCCTGGACACCCGAGCCTCCTCCGCATCAAGGGACGCCCTTAGCTTCTCAGCTAGGGCGTCAGCGGTGGGGCCACTAGTAGCCCCGGGGATCTCCAGCATGCGGGCGCCAGTGGCGGTCACCCTGTGCCGGAGGCCCCCGGTGATCCCCAGCTCTCGGAGGTCCACCGTCGCCCTCGCCTTTGTAAGGACGTCGCCGTAGGTCACGCCCCTCTTAACCGCGTCCGGCTGTAGTGTTATCACTACAGCCGCGGTCTTCGGGGCGCGAAGCCTAGCCGCTACGGCTCGCTCCTTGCGGCGCCGCCTTTGCGCCTTCTTTCTGGCCGCTTTGGCCGCCTTCTTCTTCTCCCCGACCACCTGCCATTCGGCGTCGGTCGCGGGAGAAGTGGGAGGGTTTTGCGGGCGGGGCGTTGGCTGTGGGGCCTTCGCCTCCCGCGCCGTTTTTCCCCTCCTCTGGGCCTGTGCCGGGGCTCCACCTGCCGGCGCCGGTCTGGCCGGCGCCGGTTTGGCTGACGCCGGTTTGGCCGACGCCTGGGCCCGAGACGGCCCGGATTTAGGGGCGGCAGCTGCCGCAGCGGCCGCGTACGAGGCCGCCTTCGGCCCCGGGGCCGTTCTCCCCGCCAGGGTGGGGCGCAGTACTATGCCCTCCAGGGCGGAAAACCGCGCCTGGAAGGCCGCCAGCTCCCGCCGAACCAGGCTGAGGACCTGGTTCTCCTCCGGGTCGGGCTGGCTTTTCGCCTGCGCGCCCCCGGTGACCCGCAGGCCGGCCAGGTCTGCCCGGAGCCTCTCGTTCTCCTTATGGAGAAGCTCCGTGGCGTTTGTCAGGCGGGCCACCTGCGCCCGTAATTCGGCCACTTCGCCGGCCGAAGGGCCGGTGTAGTTGGCCGCCTCCGCTGCCGCCATAATGGAGGCCGTCGCCGAGACTATGGCCCTGTTTTTTGAAGCCTGCAGCTTCTTCAGGGCCACGTCCCGTATCGCGGCCTCCACGACCGCCGCAAATCGAGGTTTGCTTCGGTCCTCCTCGGGGTTGGGGGCGCCAACCGCATCCGCCTCGTCGCCCGAGGGCCCCGAAGCGTACTCCTCCGATAATTCGGCTGCCTCGCGAGCCGTGAGCCCCCTCCCCTTGCCTCGCTCTCGGACTCCACCCCGCCTACTGGTGGGGATCTTCCGAGCCGAGGCCAGCTCTTCGTCGGAGGACGACCTCTGGCTGTCCCCTGACCTTGGCCGCTTGCTCTTCTTCGCAGCGGCCACCTCCTTGGCACGACAGGGGCTCCCTGAGCCTCCCGTGCTCGCGCCTCCAGATGCGACGTCGGACTCCGACCCCGCATCACTCCCCATCTCTTCTGTAGTTTTTGGTTTTTTGATTTTATCCATGTTGTTCCCACGAGTAATAATCAATCTGTACTTGCTCAAAATTGAATGGTCCGCACTAGCGACTAAATCAAGCTACCCATTAGCCAAGCTTACAACCTCCCTCACGGTGCGCCGCCGCTTGGAGGTTTGGGGAATTTTTTATAGAGGTTAATCTTCCTCGCGGTCCGGGCGGTTAAGCCAAGACCCTCGACCCCCTTCAACAGCCAGAGACATGACCTTAACTGTCTCCGGGGCTACGAGATTGGCAGCAGTGGCAGAAGGGTTGCCCCTCCTGCCTGCCCGGCGGCAGGGTAAGTGCACACCGGGCCCGCTCTGACCCCCCACAGTTGTTGCTCTGCTACTCAGAGCGACCTGTGTGGGGCGATCCTCTTGGCAGAACATTAGCATGCGGACAGCGAAATCCCACTGGGAAATAATCCCAATGGGAAATCGCTGCCCGCACCCCAGGATGTACCGGCCCGAACACTGGTCTTCCCCTAGACGTATCCAGAAAGGAACCCCAGTCCCCGGGCACACGTGGAGGTTTTCTGCCCTGACATCCCAAGATTTTCCCCTTTACAGTATGTCAATTGGTCTTATAGTTTTGGAGATAATATAAAATTACTAATAACGCAAAATGCCGCTAAAACATTCACGAATACAACTTTCATTCATCGCGTGCTCATGCTTTGTGCAGACGTTTTATCCATTCACCCATAGATGGCGTTGTGCAAATACGTAATTTTTCTGAATTGCGGTGTTAAGACTTTCCGCGGCCTCTGACCCTCTCGATTTATCTAAACTGAAGAGTTTGTTTGTTATTTTGTTTGGTTGCGTTCAACCAAACAAAATAACAAACAAACTAATCGCTAATCGCTAATCGCTAATCTCAGGAACTACTGGTTCGAATTGAAAAATTATTTTTTTATTGTACAGTCCATTTATCGAGGAAGGCTTTAGGCTATATGACATCACGCTGCAACCAATAGAAGCGCAGCATCGATGATAAATGTTGCAAAAACGGGAAAAATGATTCCTTTTTGAGAGCTACCGTTGCGTTCGCTGCGATTTTTGCGTTACTTAAACCGTTTAGGTTTATTTTACGCAAAAATCATGTATAATGAAATTGTTCCTCTTTAAAAGTTCAAAAAAAAAAGTCCGCGGCAGCATATGTCTATCTTTTAAGATTGACTCACCTTTTTTATAGTAATCAAATTTGTTCGAAATTATTGCATTATTTGCGAAGGTGTTTTATCAACATGATATTAATCCTTATCCAAATAAATACGTTATTCATCACAAGTATTTAATTGCGAACAAAATTGCCCTTGACATCACTTGATTTCAATCAATATTTTAGGAGATAATTATCATAATTATAAAATAACTCCGCAAGAAAAGCTGAATAGTTTGTTTGAACGCGTTACTCTGGAACTACCAGTCGGATTTGAAAAAATGTTTTTAAATTTGATAGCCCAATTCTTTAGGAGGGCTATAGGCTATTTAACATCACGATAGAACTCTTAGGGGCCGAGCATATAGAAAAAAAAAGTCAGAAAGTCAGCGCGGGCGGGAGATGCTTTCCGACGGGGTGGGTCGGGGGAGCAGGAAATTTCACGCGGACGAAGTCGCGGGCAGAAGCTAGTGTGTTAATAAAGTAAGACCAGTGGTGGCCCCGACTTACGAGTTGTAGGTCGTAGGTTCGAACCCAAGCAGGCGCTTTACTTTGTGTAAATAATTTAATCATCACTGCTCTCAAAATGGTTAAGGAAAACCATCATAAGGAAACTGGCATAGACCTAGAACCAACCACTTGAAGACATGTGACATCTATCAAGCCGCTCTGGCCCCCGCGTGGTCAATTACAGCCCACTCGCTCTCGAAGGAACATTATAGGCTGATTATGCTATTGAAAAATGTATGTCTATGCCCCATCTAAGTACAATATAATATGCATTGTCTATTTGCATCGTGGCTAAGCTTATGTCCCAATTGGTGAAATAACATACTTTTATTAAAATCTTAAGCAACTCTCCAAAAATTCAGTTTCAAACTCAGCAATAAAACGATACCTATTGGTAACTGTTTGGAAGTATTGTCATAATAACGACCGGCAAGAAAGTATAACAATCTTGAAGTACCACTTCTAAGTTCTCAAAACCACACTGCGTCTTTTGAAGATGACTGAAACATTGCGCTCCAAAATTGTCATAACACCACGCACAGATGGGATGGTGATCACAATGGAATGTTATTTGTTCATAGGTAGCTGCAGTCCCATAATCCTTTAATCGGCGCTTACGACACACATGAAAAACAACGGGACACTCTCATGCCGGAAGCCATATGCGCATAACTGTTTATGTGAAAGTATAAGAAGGGAATTCTCATCAGATGATTGTTCCGCAGCGCGAGTTATATGTAAACAAAAGAAAGTAGGTTAGTGTGTTGAGTGAAGTGGGAAGCTGCAACTATTTACACCGTAAAACTACGTAATATAGAGTATCTCGTAAACATTCAACGCTTATGGTGTGCCTCAAAGACCGCAACAGCGCGCGAGTATGTACTGATAATGCTGTAATCCCTACACTGCCACCATATTTTTTTTTTTGATGTCAGAGAATTTTACAACTACCATTTTGAGGAAAGTAATTAATTAAGTCTAGGCAATTATAAATCTATACTAAGAATGAAGCTGAAGAGTTTGTTTGTTTAAACGTGCTATTCTGGAACTATCATTTGAATTTTTATGAAACCACGGTAAAAGTGTAACATTTTTTTCAAAAAAAAACAAAAAAAAAAAATTATAATAAAAGTTTCACTTAAAAAAAAAAAAAAATAACAACATTTACATTAAACACTGACAAAAACAAACAAAATAGTGTGGAGCACTGGCACAAATGAGTAATAGTCTATACACCATAGAGAAAGTAAAATTATCCCTATTCCGCGGCCGACCGTCACGCGACATGCAACACACAGACGAAAAAGTGTGAGACGATGTATTAAAAGCTTCACTTCAAAATGAATTATGGAAAGCTTGAGATGACGGTTAATAAACAGATAATGTATGTATGGAAGAAGACATAGATACTACACCAAGAAACAAACTGGAATAAGGGCAGGTCGATGATGTTATGTTAGTGAGATTCCGGCAGAATTTAAAATGAAGCTATAAGAGTGGAAGCTATTCACTCTCAAATTAAACCTGATTAGCATCAAAAGCCTTCGGAGTGTTCTCTCTATAAAGGAAAAATGAAACGTGAAAGGGGAACACGAAAAAAATGCTCTCTGAAAATTGACTGGAAAAATTAGCAGAACTTGGTGATAAAGGCACATGAAAAGATAAAATAAAATGGCGCCCTATATTCACTGTTTAGCATGATATCGTTGATGATATGTATTATGCATGTAGATTTTATACGTTGCTTTAAGTGTATCTTTGAATGGATTTGATCAATTCAAATTTGGTAATATGAAATGATTAAACCAACTTGACATATTCAAATAAGTTTTTACAGGAATTTCTGATATTACCATGAACAGCGAATTTCTTATACTGGGTAAGATACTTTTTGATGGCCAGCTTCCAAGAATGGTTGTGACCATCAAGTTTGCACGTGTGATGTGGTCCTGATGCGATTAGGAACATTGTCCTTCCAATATTTTTAGCACAATATAATGACTTTAGTATCCTGTTCTTTATAATCACTTAACGATGACCACGTGAAGACAAGGAGTAGCTAAATTGAGCCTAGTAACAGGGAACGTTTTTTTTTTTTTTTAATTTAGTTCACAATATCGTATCAATTTTATTATATTGTGTCTCCTCATAGTTTATTGAATGCTTTTAGAATTTTATAGATATAATTGGATATTACCAACACTTAAAAAATACTGAATTTATTTATTCCCTAGGATATGAAGGCCAATTCTTGTAATTAATAAAAAAAATCGCAATCTTATCTCAGCTACAATCAATGTCAAAAATGTTGATAAATTATTCCTAGGTTTAACAGATTGATATTGAACTGAGATAAGAATGTGACGGTTATAAAAAAACACGAGAATTACCCTTTATTTAGATTAGTATAATGCTTTACTTTGTATATGTATTCATTGTATTATGTAAATGGTACACCACAGACTACCTACATACAGTATTTATCTCTCCTTCCCCTTTTTAATCCATCCAAAGGCTGTCTTTAAAAGATCGCTCTTAGCAATAAGACCGCCCATTGTGTCACCCTTTGTAAAATTTCAATATTTATGTCAGTAATTTATATGATTTGCATAATAAAGAGTATTCTATTCTATTCTACCCTTCTGGTTTCATGGTATAAGGTCACGTAGCTTTTCATAATACATCAAAACATTAACCCGTTAAGTACGGAAACTATAAACAACCCTTAAACAGGGCACTTAAACTTGCTCACTACATTCGCACTCATTTAAAATTTAATACGTTCCTGCTGTTGACTTAATCTTCATTATAACAGTGTACTTACTACCGCTGCGATCCGTATACATGTTGTTTAAAAACAACCTTTTATTACATCCTCTAGTTCAGTAAGTAAGCACAACTTAATTAGTTTTAAGTCGTGTCTGTGAAGACGTGTTATCTCGGTAACTAATAAGAATCATAACAAAATACTAATAGTAGACTACTAGTAGTATTTTCTAATGTTCTTTTCTATTGTTTGTATTTCCTATGCGTGTCCCAAATAAAATATCTTTCTTTCTTTCAATCTACATGGTGTTCACTAGATCTGACCAAGATTATGTTTGGACTTTAAAAGAGACTGTGACTTCTGAGTTTGTATCTCATATTTTTTTTTGTTAGCCTACATTGTGGCCCACTGCTGGGATAGGCCTCCCTTTTTCCTTCCAAACCTCCTTGTTTTGTGCGATCTCTGGCCATGTTCGCCCTGCAAACGTTACCAGATCGTCACACCACCTTCGCCGTGGTCTACCTCGACGGCGATATAGAGCGACGATAAAGCTATTTGGAAAGGCAGTGAAGCCGCTGTATTATCTTTTCGAAGCCATTTATGAAGTAAAAAAAGTGGCTTCGAAAAGATAATACAGGCACGAATCACGTCAAGACTGGAAATTGCCTAATATACAGGCCAATTACGTATACACGTAAGTGTACGCAATTTCCCTTCCTTCGGTGTTCGCAATTGTCCTTTATTTTGACCATTTTATTTTGTTCATTGCATTATTAACGCTGTCCAGCAGACAAACTTTTCAAATATGAAGCAATGGATTATGAATTTCCTTCAAAATTCTTTGGATTGTGATTGTAAGTGTATTATTTTACGCAATTTATTTATTACGCAATTGGGGTGTTGACTCTATTGAACGTTTGACGGCTTAGGTATATGATGATGAATGAATAAAGCATACTTTACCTTAGCTAAAGCGACTGCAGGAAAGGTGTCCCACGCCAAATCAGTGTCTTCACCCGACTGGCCTCGTCGTTGACCTCTGAGGATCCTGGCTGCTGTGGCCGTAGTCAGGCTCATACCGTCTCCCACAACTAGTATCACGTTCCTGTACACAAAAAATGTTTTGATGTTTTATTTTTTTATGCTAAATAACTTGGCGTTGGCTATAGAGAAATTTGTTATAAAAACAATTTCTATTTATAAATACTATGTAATTTTGAACAAACTAATTTTTTTTTTTTTGAATTGTGCCGTGCCTATTTGAATACGCAAACGGATTTTTTTTACCCGTTTTAAAATACGATTTATTTTGTTTATTTACGATACCGTAAAATATATTTCAGGTACATCATTTATAAGCTAATAGACATCTACAATTTAATAATAATAACATAATGTAGGGTATAAAAATGAGGGGGGGGAGGAATCATAGGGCATCAAAAAATTCGCTGTCAGCGGGAGAAGTGCCCAAAAGACTGGCAGCATTGCCACGTTGTATGGCAATGCTATTGCTTTGGCCAGAAACATGATTGAATAATAATGATATTTCTTCAAGAACAAGTCTTTCTAAGCCTAAGTATTAAATGAATAGCATTAAAGCATTTTCAACTGAGATCCAGAACTTTTCATTTCAACGGGAAATAAAAAAACAGAAAACTATTGTTGTTACAGTTCTTGAAACAACAATATCGTAGAATAATCGTAAAATAGTTCGTTATCACTTTTATAAAAACTTGAAGTGAACGATTTATTTAATTAAACAATAACCAATATATAACCAATGCGCTTATAACTGCCTACCATGGTATTGTCGGCTCCATATTGAAGTTTTGAATTATATTTTGGGGAAACTCTACTAATAAAGAAATCATTTTTAAGACACAAAAAGATGTATCAGAGCTAAGTTTGGATAAAAATAAACTGATAGTTCAAACAGTACTATATTAAATATAATATTTTAAGTCTGCCATTCCTTATTTATTTATGAAATGGCAAATTTTATATAAACCAATCCTAACCTCTTTATGAAACTATCGGACGTTTCTATTCGTAATCGACGGGATAATAAAAAATTATTCTTACCAAGATCAAACACGGCATTGAAGCATAAAAGTATTTTTAAAATACATTTAAAAAAGTATCTCATAGCCAAATGCTATTATACCATATCGGAATTTTTAAATGACCGCAATTCATTAAATAGATTCCTATAATTACGACATCTTCAGAATTTGACTTTGGAATTTGATTTTTTCCCCTTTTTAATTAGCATTAAGATTAAGTTATTAATCTCATAGTTTGTTAATCTACGTGTTATTTTAAGACCTCGCACATATTATTTGATGTATACTAATTTTTTACAATAAATATATTCTATTATATTCTATTCTAAATAAGACCTACTATTTAATTGTGAATAAACAATTTTATTGACAGATCAAAATATTTTTGCATTTGATAGCCCAATTCTTAAGGCTAGGTATTTAACATTACGCTAGGAGACGAGCTAAAAGAAAAAGTTATAAAGAACGCTAAGCAAAAACGAAGTAATAGCGTGCGTAGGTGATGCGATGCGACGGGGTGGGTCGGGAGAACAAGTTTCACACTGACGAAGTCGCGGGAAAAACCTGGTACAATAGTAGCTACTATTGGCTCCACCATCTTATTCAGTAGAAAACACTCGGTTTATCAATACATGCTTTGCATAACCATCTTCAAGATTCGGTTACACAATAAAACGAAAGTATCACAACACATCCCTTTTCCTATTTTTTTGTATCACATTTGTCAGTGTCAACGCTCCCTTAGACTAATGTAGGCCAATGTGAGGACCTGGGGGCTTAACTTGTCTCCCAAAAGGGTCGAGTGGCAGGTATGTAAACAGAATCATTAATTACATATCAATCTTTTGTACCTGGTGGAGGGATTGGGGGAAATGGGGAGTTTTTCTTGCTACCATGAAAAATATTTTCCAACGTTTGACGCGTTTTTATTACATGACTTTGCTTTGCAATGATAAATGAGCTGAATGATTTGCCCGATTACCGAACATTGTTTATGTCAAGGCACTGCGCAAACATAGCAACTTTAGGTGACGCAACTGTTAACTTTTTAAAAGGTTTCCGTTAACGATTGCCACTTAAGTGGCAGTGGGCCGGGCACACTGCCCACAGAGCGGATGACTGATGGGGCCGAAAAGTTCTGGAACGCCATCTGCGTACCGGAAAATAAAGCGTTGCGGGGCCTTCGACAAGGCGGACCGATGACCTTGTGAAGGCCGCATGAATCGACTGCATGCGAGAAGTATTGGACCGCACGATGTGGCGACGCTTGGGGGAGGCCTACGTCCAGTAGTTGACGTATATGGCTGGAATGATGATGGTGATCAATTTGCCAGTTGCAGCAACGTCTACGTCTGACCAGTTTCTTGAAATTATACAGGGTGGCCGGAACATTGACGTCCAAAAATAAAATTTAGGTCCCTCGTATCGTGGGGTATCCGAATCACCCCCATGTATGTTCCGCGACTTTTCATAGTTTTCGAGTTACGAATTTTTTTCTGAGTTTTTGAGAATGATCGACCTGACCAATCTAAAAAAAATTAAAAAAAAAAGTACATGGCTTTGTCGAGATTTTTTTTTTTGCAACTGTATCTTCGTGAGTAGTACTTTTATGCATAAAATAATCAGCTTCGTAACTGTGATGAAAGTTATGAAAAAGTTGGTCTAAAGTGAAAAAATTACGTTCGGTAAATTATGGCTTAGCATTTCAACTTTAAATAAAAAAATTAAACAGGAAACTTCATGGTTCCTAAGTAGGCTTCAAGAATGCGCCAGACTCTCAGCTTTCATAATCATAAAAAAAATAGTACTTAATGGGGCTACTTTGGCTTAAATCGGCCTTCAAAAACTGCGAGGTAGAAAATTCTTAAAATTAGCCATGCCATGTCGGGCCGTGCCGCCTGGTAACAGTCGACCGGCCTTTATTTACCCTATGTTGTATTTTGCGGTAAATGTTAGAATGATAATGATGATGCGATCTTTCAGCCCTAGGCAAATAACTAACTCAAGCAAACTGTAATTTTATCCGCAAATGACAGAGTCACGGTAACACCCAAAACCGCTGGTAATGCACTTAATTACTAATTGTGAAGATACGGAATCTGGATTAAATTACTCATTTAAATCACGTTAACAGGCAACCGGACACCGTATTGTGGAATTCTATGAATTCAGAACTTATCTGTACCTAGGATCTTTTAAGATTAAAGCTAATACGATAAAAACAAAGGTCGTACTGAGAATTGGACTCTGAACTCTCTCATTGTAGAGTATTCACTCAAGTGAGTGCATTAATTGAGTGAGTACTTCTTCTTCCAAGCTAAAGCACTAGGAAGTGGTGAAGGGCGGGCGTTTTGGGGGACTGTCTAATTGACATTGTATTTAATTATTTTTGTTGTCTTGTGCTTTTAAAGGCGCAGCATCATGTTGAGACAGTTGCCTTTTGGCTTTCTTTTTGTTCCTTTTTTTATATAATTTGTTTTTTTTTATTTTTGACTGTGTTTTGTTTAGTTTGTGATCTTCCTGTACGAGTCGCGATAAATACTTTTTCTTTTCTTTCTTTTTAATTTTGACGTTCAAAAAGTGCTGATAGTCAGCCTAATTTAAATAAATGACTTTGATTTTTTGTTTGATCCTTGAAGTGGCAGTAGTAGATATCTTTTCCCATCAGTCCTTTATTTCCTTTATTCATGATTATCTTAAATTTTTTGTTTCTATCTGAGGTAGTTCCTAGGTATATATGCAATTTGTGTTCGTTAAAAATAAGGTTGTCTTTAGGTTTCTGACACTGACAAGCCTGTCAAAACCACTGTGATCTGCATTCTCGTTGCAATAAGTTTGCTGTGGCGTTGCACCTGTCAGAGGTAAAACAACTGTGAAAGGACTTGTATCTATATTTAGATAATTTAAAAATCCTGACATCAACATTTTATTTACTGTCTGTCTTCTTCTTCTTCTTGTCGCTGGCACGACTAAATTTTATATCTTGTTGGTTCAAAACTTTGCCCCTTCCACGGCGTTGTCAGTGGCAGCGCAGAGGTCACATTGACTGCATGTTTTGGGACACGGAGGGCAGGATAAAAGGTGGAGCATGGTTTGCAACATAGCTCCATACTGTCTATGAAATCCACTCTCATGTTTACCCCACTCTAGTGGAGTCAAAGGAGGAGAGAAAAGGTCAAGAGTCCGGCGACTGTTAAGTATACAGGATGACTTTAAATAAATGCGACAAAATGAAATGGGAGCTTCATTTACAGTAACATAGTAATTATAAACTGTTTTTTCTACAATCTAAATCGTTAAAAAAAATTACGTGATTATCGTTTTAAAATGGTCCATTGATGTTATTATCTTTATTTAAATACGAATTATCGGTATTCCAGAAAAATAATTAATATGCAAAATAAATAAGAAAAATTAAAGTATCAAAAAATCTCGTTCGACTCATCGCAGTGCTCAATAATCGTCGTGGAGTACTCATGTTATTAAACGTTGCCGTTCATAGCGGTCATTTACCTAATTTTGCCTATTTTCTAGTGTAAGTATCGCGCGACGTTGCCAAACTTCGCATATGCGCCAGCGCTGACATCCCTTCCCGGCGACCGCCCGCCGCCCACCCTTCCTTCGTTCATTAGTCGTCCTAAAACGTTTGTAGGTCACGGTCGCGCGCGCATCCGCAAATCCTACTTTACGTATTGCGAATAATTTGTATTGTTGTCTTGTGTTTGTGTCATAACAATGCCTAGGACGAGATGAAATAGTCGTGAACCGTTTACAAATGTACAGTATCTTGATATTGTCGTGTGGTACAACACCGTAAGAAATCTACGTGAAACGCAGCGAAGATTTCGGCTAAAATATCCCAATGTCGTTCCACCTTCATTGGGAAGAATTCTAAGAATCACTCAGAACATGCTGGACTTCGCAAGTGTACACGTGCCGGCACACGCCCGGGGTGGTGGAAGACCGCCGGTACACCCAAGGCGCATGTACCGCATGGTACAGCGATTTTTTCAAGAAAATCCTCAGGCCAGCACCCGACAGGCAGCCAGGCGGTTTAATGTGAGCCAGTACTTCATATGGAAGTACTAAACACGTCTGGGATGTATCCATATCATTTTCAGCGCGTGCAAGATATCGTGCTCGCCGACTATCGTCCGCGGAGACAATTTTGTGAATGGTTGTTGGAAAATCTCCATCACAACATTTTATGGAGTGACGAAGCCACCTTCACAAGAATTGGACTGTTTAACGTTCATAATGAACATTGGTGGAGTGCTCGTGGTCGCAACCCACACGTAACACGGAGGGACGCTTTCCAAGTGCGATTTAGTGTGAACGTATGGGCTGGGATAATTAATGACAAAGTTATTGGGCCGATCTTTATTAATGACAGGTTGACCGGTCCACGTTATTTAAAACTTTTAACAAATGCAGTGTCTGAACTATTACAAGATGTGCCCGTGTCTTATCTTGCCGGTATGTACTTCCAACAGGACGGAGCTCCGGCTCATTATTTTAGTGAAGTGCGGGCTTATTTACAAAGTGAATACGGTGATAGGTGGATAGGTCGCGGCGGACCCGTAGCATGGCCGGCACGATCACCTGACCTAACACCGTTAGACTTTTATTTGTGGGGAGAAATAAAAAGACTCGTTTACGAACGCGAATCCGAAACTTTAGACGAGCTAAAAAACAAAATCAGGAGTGCATTCGAAACTGTAAAATCACAAACTTTAGTATTATTTGCGGCGCCGTGCTCAATTGTGTTTACAAAACGGAGGTGGACATTTTGAACAATTGTTAAAATACACGTAAGTGTACCAATTTGATTTATTGTAAATACTTAATAATTATTGTAAATACTGTGATTCCAACTTTTTAAATACGCCAAAAATACAATAATTGATTTTTTGTTGTAACAAACATTATTCAGGTTATACGGTATACCTCATACTAAAACATTGTTTTACTATTTACTTTTATTGTATTTTTGATCGTCCTAAGCCAACAAAAGTATGAAGGGAAATTTGGTTTCACAAAATTTTCATTAATCGTGCGCGCGGGAAAGATGCGCGGCGGCCGGGCGGACGGGGGCGGCGCGATTCATTCATAGCGAGAATGTACCTAGATCGTGCCCACTACACGAAAATCGTACGCGAAATTCTTTGATACTTTAATTATTTTAACGTTATTCGTAACACTGATAAAATATTATTAATTTTACATTTGATATGTTCTAAATTTTCTTGACAACACGTAATACTGTATATTTAGATTTGTCGCATCTATTCAATTTCACCCTGTATAGTGTAAAAATGATGTCAATATTGTAACACGTGCCCGCCTGCCTACCTCTCCGGGAAATACAAGCGTGGTGTTATGTTTGTACACGTTTACCATAAAAAAATATAAAATTACTTCAACATAACTAAAACATTTGTATTATTCCGCAATACACTAAAGGTCTGAATAATGTTCGTGTAATAAAGCTGAAATTGCTGTGAGCTTCGTAGGTATAGTTATTACCTTTCAACTTAATTACATTGAAAGTAAAGAGCCCAGAATTGTTGGGACTAAACTAATCTAAATAAATAAATAAAATTAAAACAGCAGTAGGGTGTGATTGTGGAGCTATGTATGTATGTCACAAACCATGTTCCACTTTCTATCCTGCCCTCTGTGTCCCAAAACATACAGTCAATGTGACCTCTGTGCTGCCACAGACGACGCCGTGGAAGTGGCGAAGTTGTGGGAAAAGAAGATTTAAAATACAGTCGTGCCAGTGACACGAAGAAGAAGAAGAATAAAATTAGTGTAAAAGCTGTTATTTTGACGTTACTGTTTGTAACGTCAAAATAACAGCTTTTTACTAAATGCATATGATAGTTAGATAGTTTCATATACGTTTAATAAAAAGCTACTATTACGGTATTTATTACAAAAATTGTTATTTTTTTGTCTGTTTGTCTATCCGGCTAATTTCCGAAACAGCTGGACCGGAGTTGGCAGGACTTTCACTGGCAGATATCTGATGTTATATGAAGTAACTTATGTTTACTTTTATTATAGAAAACAAGTTAGGGTTCCGCGCAAAAAATTAAAACTCATGATTCCAAAATATGTTGGATGTTTTATTTTTTATTTTTATTCATTGTTGAAAAAAAAAGGGTTTTTTCGGGGGTCGGAACGGGGACGGGGTTTTTAATGTTGGATGTTGGAAACTGGAATTTCCAACAACCGCGCGGGCGAAGCGTCGGGCAGAAGCTAACTAAATTACGGAACGATGTAATTACAAAACCGTTTCTAGTTTATGGTGTTTCATTTTCCTTGGTTAGTCGACTTTTCTAGGTATAGGTAGGTAGGTAGATAGTACAGCATAACAAACATAGTTGCTTGGTCGTGGAGTTGCTCCACGTCCAAGCAACTATGTTTCGTGCAAAATACAAGGTGTCGTTTTGCATTCTCGGCAAAATCAAGGAGGTAACTATGCTACTGATTCTCGACACGAATCAATCATAAAATATGGTGTTTTTTTTTTTAGTTATCGGAAATCGGCATCTGCGGGACACGCATTTTAAAATGCGGCCTGTGTAAGACCGCACTGTAACTGCCCTTTTACACATACATAAAAACGCGGCCGTTTATACGATACCAAAACGCGATTCTGTTCTATGAAAGTGGTGTATTCTGAAATACTGTCAAACTTAAAAAAAAAACAAGTATGTATTCATTATTTACCAGGGATCGTAATTTTATTTGATTATTTATGTATTTCATAACAGCCTCCTGAAATTTGACGAGAATGCAAAATAACAGCTTGTAGAAGTAGGTACCTATACTGGAAAAGAGGCCTGTGGGAGAAGGCCTGTGTCCCAGCAGTGGGAACATTAAAGGCTAATTATGTTTATGTTATGTATACGGTCAAAGAGTTTTCTGATATTTCTTCAAATGAGACCTCAATTATAAAATCGAAAATCTGACGCATTTTCGATTTTATAATCGAATTAGCTACCCCTCACAGTTTCACCAGCATAAGCAGCATAAGCATAAGTTTCGATACCGTGGAAATATCGGGATAAAAAGTACTCTATATCCTAATCCAGGTCATGGTCTACCCCTAAGCTTTATCTAATTTCAATTAAATTTCATTCAAATCCGTTCAGCCGTTTTAACGTAAAAGCGTACCTAACAAACAAAATCAAATATTTTCTGAGTCAAAAGTTTACTTTTCTTTTTCTTGTATAAAAACAATCTTCGTAACAGAATTTATGAAGACAGAAACCCTTCAAATAAAGGATTCTGGCTCAATATTTATTCACATAACATTCAAATTACATGCACAGGAGGGATCCTAATATTTGTCTCTAGTTCCCTATTGTTTGTACTGTGTTGTGTCTGGACACATAGATCCTAGTTCGGGTCGAGTATGTTTGTTCGAATAAACAAAACAAGTGCGAAAGGTGGTATTTTGCTGTGAATAAGGCAATGACGTCAGAGGGATTTGTGGAGGAGGGAGAGGAAAAGAAGAGGGGTTCCGTCATTTGTTTTTTTTTTTGGAAAAAAAAGAGAAACTTCTCCATCCACATTTTTTTAAGTAAGTTTCATTTATTATATCTGGGTGTAGAGAGCAATCAGACGTTTATGAGGCGTATGCGAGGTTGATCTTACATACGATTTATTTTTATTGATAAAAAAAGAGGAAACAATAAAATCTATTTGAAAATTGAAAATAAATATGAGTTATATTTTTTGTCTTATTTATTTTTAGTATACTTATGTATTTATGTACATTTATTTGTGCTTATATTTATATAATTAGGTGTATTTTATATTTAAAATATTGATTCCTCAATTTTCATGACTGCGCACCTACCACTGTCTGCATCACCCAAAGGTTGACTGGTAGAAAATGCCTGTGGCATTAAGTCCGCTCTGTACATATATGTGCTTGAAGTATTAAATAAATAAATAATAAATAAACATATTTAGCTTTTGATACACAAAATGTGCCAGTATTTTTAAAATTACACCTAAGTCAATCTTATTTATTTAGTAACCTAAATTACTCCTCCAAAATCTGCTTAGAACCAAAAACATTTCTGTTGTGATCCTAAAAAGTATTTTCGCCATAGATACAAGTCATCAACACATCGGTATTTGGAAACTTTAAGTCCGATGTGGCCCATATACGAACTTGACCGAGTTTTCCACGTAAGTATTGCTTTTGTGAAAATGTCGGTCATGCTACACAACCGACCGCGACATAGAGGCATCCCAAATACTGTGTTCTCGCCACAAAGCATATTTATGTAGCTTTCAAATGTCGAAAAAATCTTGGATCCTGCATCGGGAATTCCTGATAGGTTTTGATATGGTTTTTTTTTTTCACTTGGCCAGGAGTTTTCACATTTCAGTGGCAGAGATTTTTTAACATTGATTTTTTTAAAGTCGTAGTGCTAAAAACATGGGACACATTGTCTATGAAACGAATAGCCTACCTACCTAGTGAGTTTGATGGCCAGTCAGAGTAGAACTTCTACGACTGACTGTAGGATGATAATATATTTTTATGACAATAAAGATCATAATTCCTTGTGTCAATATTATATATTTGAGCACTAATAATAATTAGATTATTTAAAATAATGATTTAGTACTTGTGTGTTTAAAAAAACACAAATGAAACAAAACATTTAACTTTTCATACTAACTTTGCGACAGGATTTTTATCAGCTGCGTACTGCAGTCGTTTCTGCAACGTTTCCTGCGCCTGCGCGTACCAGTAGTGGCGATCTGTGAAAGAAAGAATATAAAATTATACTTATTTATTTATTTTACTCTCTTTCTCTCTTTATACTCGTAATATTAGTACAGACTGCATATTTACATAAAGGTTAACAAAATACACTAAAGCACTGTTTGTCTCAATACAACAAAGAAATATTTAGTACACTAACAAAAACACAATGTCTTCTAAATTACATACGTTATTGCGAGCAATGCCTTCAGTCATAAGGCTTCCGACTTAGTAACTGTGCTAGAAAAATGTGGTAACAAGATTGTTGTGCGCCTAACGACAGCTTAGCATGGAATTCTTGAGGTTTTAATTTCATTTTACTGAGTAAATTACTGCTCTATTCTGCTTTGCTTGCTTCGAATAATGTTGTGCTAGTGAAAAAAATACGTATCGTTTACTTTCAATCATGTCAGATTAGAAGCAATGATTTTTTACGTGCTTACCCAATTGGTATGGTGACCCTGATACAGTTCTACAGTAACCAAAGTATACTACGGGTAATGGCTTGGTCCGTGGTCCGTGGCAGGTCTGGATAGAGAGAGGTCGAAGGAGAGTAGGGAGACCTTTCCCAGCATTGGGACAGAGGTAGCTACAAAATATTATGTAAAAAAATGAATGATGAGACTGAGGGGCCCTTCTTTAGATTTATATGAAAAAAAGGAGTGAGGTTTTTGCCCAACATCGACTTCAATCTTCAACAAATCTGGTAAATTCTAAAATAGTCTCAAAAAATATTGAAACTTGGTGAGTTTCCATCGTATTTTCCGCCACACTAAAACCATTTCCCAGGAAGGTTTTACTTAATCTATTAAACGTGCGGAGGCCAGAGCCGGCTGGCTAGTTTACAATCTATAAATAAAATATAACTTCTACTGCCAGGGTCCGGCACTTTGCTGGCGAAAACGTAAATATTCCAAACTTTCAACCGCACAGTTTTCGAGACCAACCTATTCCGTCTAGGAAATCGAGCAATATATTTATCAGTTCTTGCCCATATGCTTTAAATTTGGTTTGAGTTAAAAATATGTAAGCAAGTCTTTCAAACCCAATAGGTAAATGATTAGTTTAAGTAACTTTTCATACGTAGAGACAGTCTCAAGAAATTTTACAGTCTCAATAAACAACACGATCAATCAACTCAGCCTGTCGCAGTCCACTGCTGGACATAGGCCTTTCTCAGGCTGCGCCACAACACTCTGACCCCGCCTTCCGCATCCAGTATGTCCCAGTCACTTTCTTCAGGTCGTCGGTCCATCTGGCTGAGGGGCGTCCCACTCTACGCTTGCCAATACGCGGTCTTCACTCTAAGACTCGTCTGCTCCACTGGCCATCGGTCCTTCGACAAACATGGCCTTCCCACTGCCACTTCAGTTTACAACGACATAAACTCGTACAATAACCGCAACTGAACAAAGTGCCTCAACCCCAATATGGGTAATTTATGTGCATTGTGGTACAAAACGCCACATAGCATAATTTTAGTGTCAAGAATCAATCAACTTCATATTGCCTTCATACTTAATATAGCCTTTTATTTACAACAAGCTGCTGCCCGCAACTTCGTCTCCAGGATGAAAAGTAGCCTATGTTCTTCTCCAAGTCATGGTATACCAATGTGCCAAACGGCTTTGAAGATCAGTGGCATACCTACCAGTCCACCATTTTGTTTTATTTTTTTCAAAATGGCGGCCATACATGAATCCTATAACATCTAACCTCTAAGCAATAAGATGTAAGCAAGTTTAAAAGTATGGATGTCACGTGATCAACACTGAGCGTTAATATCTCGGAAACGTGACCCTTTACGGAGTTTGGTCCAATTATGTTTCCTGTTTGAGTTGATGTCAGCTATCGATTTATATAGGTTTCATACGTGGCTGCCATTTGGAAAAAAAAAAAACAGTTTAGTTTTTTTGCGCGACAGTGGGTAGCCAGCTTCCAAAAGAACATCTTCAATCTCCTTTCATCCAAAAATGTTCAGCCGTTTTAGCGTGAAAGCGTAACTGACGAATATACGAAAAATCAAATAATTTATCTTCATAATATTAGTATAGACATGTAGTAAAGACTGCCACAAAGAAAATACTTAGAGAAAAAGTTTCTCGAGATCCAACATTTCAACAGCGATCAATGACCGAGAGGCACACACTAGATACTGATCGAATAACTTTGTCGAGATTGCAGGAAGACCCTTTCATATAAGCGCTTCAGAGAAGTTTATGTAGGTTATTTATAAAGCAGGAGTTTATGATCAGAAAGTGTATATCTATCGGAAAAACTTACGACGTCAATAAAATATACAACAAAATGGGGCTTAAGCAAGGTAAGCAAAGATAAAATTGTGAAAAAGAAAAAGTAAACAAGGCTACAGGTGACACGAAAACGACAGCTGTAAACGGTATTATTGCGTAACAGTTGCACAATAGGGTTGATGATATTTTTTTTCATTTTAAACTCTAAAAATATTGTTTACAAATATTGCAAACAATATTATAAAAAGTGATGAAGCCGACCCCAACATAGTTGGGAAAAGGCTAGGCAGATGATGATGATGATGATGAAGCTTGTAAAATTGCCAAATTATAAACGATTTAAAATAATAATGCTAGAATAATAAATTCCTTCTCAACAACTTTTGAAGCTCCTCAATATTTCCATCGATTACGAGTATATTTTTCGATTATAACATTTTACTATGCCTCCTTCGAAATTAGATTATTTGTTCGAAAATTTCTAATATTAGTCATCATACCTATTCAATAACATTCATTGCCTCATTTACGAGCAGACACATTTTTAAAACATAATAAAGCAACGGATTAAGAAATCAAAAAAAAAAAAAACAATCAATCAACCATTCAACAACAACAACAATCAACATCACACATAAACAACATCAACAACAAACAACAACAACAACAACCAATCATTACAATCAATCATTTGGATGTGATTGAAAGTGCGATACGCAATTGGGGTACAGAATACGGTTACACAAGATCATCATCATCATCACCATCCACAGTCCGACTTCACCCACTTTTAGGCATAGGCATCTATTTTATTTTGCAAATCCAGGTCCTGTACCAGCCTCATACAGGTTCTGCCTACGATGTCAACAATGACGTCTGCCCATCTCGCCGTCAGACGACCGACATCTCGTCTTCCAGTTCTTGGACGCCACTCTGTCACTGTCTTACTCGACTTGCCATCATTGCGACTTGACAGGTGTCCTGCCCAGCTCTATTTGAGTTCCATAGTATGCTTTCCGAAGTCGAAGACCTTCGTACGTCTTCGTATTTCGACGTTCGGAACTCGGTCTATTAGCTTGATGCCAAGCACAGAACGCTCCATGACTTTCTGTGCAACTCTCAGCCTGTACACAGCCTCCTGCGTGAGCGTCCACGTCTCAGTACCGTACGTCATGGTGGGCAGAACACACTGGTTATAGATCAGCAAGTTTTGTATATACATATAGATCAGTAAGTGTGTACTTTCATTGAAAAAACTTGCCCGTCGTCCTTCGTCAATTATAATCAAATATTTATTTCGTGGACTGACTCCATTATTTTTACGAGCCAAATGAGAAACGAGCGTATTTAATCAGAACGAAAACAACTGAAAGTCGTTTCTGCCGCGCTGATGCCATTATTTAAATTTCCTTAGTATTGTTGGGTGCTTAACCGGGCATTTTGTTTATTTGGGCCATAAATGCTTGTTATTTAATAATGGTTGTTTGACGTGTTAACTTATATGAAGCTGTGTGGTTTTATGCCTATTAATGTAATGAGACTAAAATGCGAGGCCATTTTAGCGGCTTTTTTGTGAACCTATAAATAGAAATCTCTCATAATAGAAATCTAAATATAATATATTTTTTTGTGAAACTATATTAGCATAGAGACTATTTGCAGCATAGAGACTATTTGCAAAATATCAAGGTGTTCCTATTTCCTTCTTTACCTTTCAAAAGTCAGTACAAGATGGGTACCGCGAATGCTCACAGGGCCTCAAAAGCAAGTGCGAATCGAGTGCTGTAGAAAGTTTTTAGAGTTTTGTGGTGAAGTTTCACAAAGTATTTCCGATAAAATGTTTAAGCAAGAGTCCATGCAGTGGCACAAGAAGGGTACTGCGCCCCCTAAGAAATTCAAAGTCGTTCCGTCTGCCGGAAAAATCATGGCCACTGTGTTTTGGGACTCAAAGGGAATTTTGCTGATTGAGTACTCGTACACAATAAAAGGTGAAACCATAAACGCAGCATCCTACGCATCCACTTTTCGAAATTTACGGGAAGCAATTAAAGAAAAAAGACGGCGTAAACTGACCACCGCTGCACCGGTGTGTTGCTTCTTCACGACAACGCCCCGGTCCACACGGCACGTGTTTCCAAGGCTGCTGTGCGAGATTGTGGTTTCGAAGAAATTAACCACCCACCCTATAGCCCGGACCTAGCCCCGAGTGATTATTATTTGTTCCCTAATTTGAAAAAAGTCCTTCGTGGGAAACGATTTTCCAACGATGAAGAGCTCAAGGCGGTAATAAATGCGCATTTTTGATAGTTATTTTTTACATGGTATTGAAAAGTTAAATTCTGGATGTAATCAATGCATTGAGGTAATGAGGAACCACATTGAAAAATAAAAATAATTTTAATTGAATTTACAGTTCCGCGTTTGGCTTCTACCGAGAACGGACGTGTTTCATTCGCGTGCGGGTGCTCTACTTTAGAGTAATTCGCTGGCGCATCACAATAACACCGTCATTGCCGCGTTGCGAAATCGGTTTATGAAGGTCGCCAAGATGACCCAGTTATTAAACATAGTGTAAACAGTGCAATTAAATATATACATACATATATAAATACCTTACTATGTCTCCAACAAAGGTAAAAATTAAAACCGATCTGGAAAAGCTGTTGTATGACAGTTATATCCAAGAAAAATCGGGAAGAGAACAGCTGGAACTTCTTGTTAAGAATCTGAAGATCCAAATAGAAGGCCTCCAGCAACAACTTCAAAGCCTCCAAAAAGCAAATCCCAGCTCCAGTGGTCAAGGAAATAATGACCCTAAGCAGTTAGAAGCTAAGAGCAACAAGCAATTTGCTCAATCAGAAACGGGAAATTTCGAGTACTGCACAGACGAGGAAGAACTCGCTAAAGAGACTGAGTGGATTAGGGCTAAAAGTAGGAAGAAAAGGAAGCTTAACATCTCCCTCTCTCCACCACAACAACCTGGAACAAGCGCCCAACAACAACAAAAATGTGAGAAAGAACAGACATTAGTCAAAAAAGTGTCTCCACCGCCGCCAATCATAATAGACGGAGTTAAGAACTACCAAATGTTTTACGACTCACTAACTGAAACCCAACCAACTGAATCATTCACCGCAAAAATGATGAACGGAGATTGTGTGAAAATTAACGCCAAAACCGAAGACTCTTATAGAGCGATTGCTAGGTTTTTGTCAGAAAAAGAATATCTTTGGCATTCTTACGAGAACAAACAGGCTCGACCAATAAGAGTTGTAGTGAAAAAAATACATTCTTCGTGCCAGCCAGATCGAATTAGAGATGATTTAATATCGCAAGGTTTTAAAATAGAAAAAGTTGACAACAAGTTGAGCTGGAAGACTAAAGAACTACTCAATATGTTCGTCTTATCATTTAACAATGACGAAAATGTCAACAAAATCTATGGCATAAAGCACATTTTAGGGTGTAAAATTGAAATACACCCTCTCAAAAACCCGAAACTCATTCCTCAATGTAAAAGATGCCAGGCATATGGACATACTCATAAATACTGCAGGAAAGAGCCGAGGTGTGTCAAATGTACTGGCAAGCATCTTACAGCCAACTGTACTAAATCTCCGCAAGAGAAACCAAAATGCGTCCACTGTGGCTTACCCCACCCTGCTAATTATAGAGGGTGTGAAGTAGCCAAGGAGATGCAAATTATGAAAAATAAAAATATCAAAAAGAAACTCGTTGTGCCCACTGCCCAACAGTCTTCTTCCATAAAAAATCTACAGAAACAGGCACCGAAAGAAAGTTTTCAGGCAACGGCAAAACCTGTTCAAACGTTTTCCTATGCACAAGCCGCAAAACAAGGCTCACAACCTTCGAATCTGGAAGATAAGATAAATCAGATCTTGAAGTGTATTACTACTTTTGACAAAAGATTAAAGATGCTAGAATCCAGCACCGAAACAGTTGTTTTTAATAACCAAAAATGAGTAACACACTAAAAATAATGGCATGGAACTCCAATGGGCTCCTCAAACATCAGAATGAGTTACAGGCAGTCCTAGAGACAGAAAATATAGATGTGTGTTTGATCTCCGAAACGCACTTCACTAACCAATCTTTCATCAAATTTAGAGGATACAAGGTATATAACTCGCTCCACCCTGACAACTCGGCCAGAGGAGGTAGCGCGGTTATAATCAAAGAAAACATCAATCATTATGAGCAGAGTAAATTTGAAGAACCCGACATTCAAGCCGTGGCAGTATCTGTTAAATCCCGATTTTGTCACGTTTCCATTGCAGCCGTATACTGTCCTCCAAGGCATATGATAAGAAAAGAGCGATACTTGCAATTCTTTGAACTTCTGGGCCAGAGATTCATCCTAGGCGGTGATTTCAATGCCAAGCATACGCACTGGGGATCAAGACTTACTACAACAAAGGGAAGGCAGCTTTTAAATGCAGTTAAAGACACACACTGTGAAGTTATGAGCACAGGCAAACCAACATACTGGCCCACTGACCACCAGAAAATACCGGATCTTATAGACTTTTTCATAATCAAAAATGTATCCACCAATTACGTTAATTTGGAGGAAGATTTTCACATGAATTCGGACCATTCCCCGATTATCCTAAGACTCAGTCAAAAAATCCTACTGAGAGAAAGCCATCTAAGCCTGGTTAATAAATCTACAGATTGGGACAGTTTCGCCCTTGATCTAGATAATATTATCGACCTAAAAACTCCGTTACAAAATCAGGATCAACTGGACTCGGAAGTAAACAAATACGTTGTTAATATCCAACAATGTGCATGGAACAACACACCACAATTAAAACGTAAATATAAGGGACATATCTATGCCAAGGAAATTGTGAGCTTACTATCTGATAAAAGAAAGCAAAGAAAGCGGTGGCAGCAAACAAGATGCCCGCGGGATAAAACATTATTAAATAACCTAACTAAACGACTAAAGAGGAAAATTCTACAATTTGAGGATGACTGTCTGAAAACTCACCTTGTGCAGCTTACCAACGACCAATCAACGGATTTCTCTCTTTGGAAAGCTACAAGAAATCTTAAAAGGCCAATTATGCCAATTCCACCCATCAAAAACAGCGACGGAAAATGGGCCATAAGCAATGAACAAAAAGCGTTTAGGTTTGCCCAACACTTAGAAAACACTTTTCGGCCCAACAAGAGCTCCATAGAAATAATTGAGAGTGAAAAGTTATCACAAAGTGAAAGAATTCGACTTGTAACTCCTAAAGAAGTTCTGAGAGAAATTCAACACAACATAAGCTCGAAGAAATCTCCGGGTTACGATCTCATAACAGGAGAAATACTAAAACATCTCCCGCGCAAAGCCATAGTAAAGCTGACCAGACTTATTAATGCTGCATTTATGCTAAATCATGTGCCTGAGTCATGGAAGGTTGCTGAAGTCATTATGATAGCGAAGCCTGGGAAACCACCCCATGAAGCATCATCATATAGACCCATTTCCCTGTTGCCAGTATTATCAAAACTATTCGAGAAACTGTTATTAAAACGGTTAAAACCAATAATAGAAGAAAATAAGCTAATACCAAACCATCAATTTGGCTTCAGAGAAAACCACTCTACGATAGACCAGGTACACAGAATAACTAACATTATTGAAAGAACACTCGAAAACAAGCAAGTCTGCGCCACCGTATTCCTAGACGTCGCGCAAGCTTTTGATAAAGTTTGGCATGAGGGTCTGGTATTTAAACTCAGACGCATGCTACCTCCAGAATTTGCAGACATTTTAGAATCATATATAAGTAACAGAATGTTTTGAATAAGGCAAGAGGATGCATATTCTGAGCTAAAAACTATAAAAGCTGGGGTACCACAAGGAAGTGTGTTAGGACCATTCCTCTACTTGCTATACACATGTGATATCCCAGAGCTGGAAAACAACACCATTGCGACCTTTGCAGATGACACTGCTATTATGGCTACCGGATCAAGCCACAAAGAAGCAGTAGAAAAAGTTCAACTAGCTGTGAACAAAGTTTATGACTGGACACAAAAGTGGAAAATCAAACTGAATGAATCAAAATCAATCCATATTGACTTCACTAACAAACACTGCGATTACCACCCAATCTATATAAATGGCATGCAAGTGCCTTATGCTAACACAGCCAAATACCTTGGCATAACTCTTGATGCCAAACTGCGTTGGAAATCTCACGTCAAAAAGAAAAGACAGGAACTCGACATACGTTATAAAAGTATGTATTGGTTACTCGGAAGGAAATCCTGCCTATCAATACATAATACAATTATAATATACAAGCATATTCTTATGCCAATTTGGACGTATGGCATCCAACTTTGGGGCTGTACTAAACGAAGTAACGTTAAAATAATCCAACAATTCCAAAATAAAGTACTCAGGGATGCTGTAAATGCTCCATGGTACATTAGAAATGACGACCTCCACCGTGACCTTAAAATGGAATCCGTCACCACCATCATTCAAAAATTTGCTGAAGCCCACGAACACAGACTTCACCGACATGTCAATGTCGAGGCAATTCAGCTGCTAGACAACACGGACTTAGTGCGTAGGCTAAAGAGAACTAAACCATTTGAATTAGTGTAGTATTTATATAGTGAAGGAATAATAGTGCGATGCTAATGGTGCTATACATGTAACACATGAACAAAGTGTTTTATCAATTACCAGACCCTAAGAAAGTGCTACGAAACTGTGTAAAAGTGCAAATTGACATTATTCTTAGTTATAAACTATCTCGTAAAATATTAAGTTAGAGTTAAATTACTTATTAGTCTGTTAGGCTAGATTGTAATAAATTACTAGGAACACTAGTTCTTATTAATAAAAAAAAAAAAAAAAAAAAAAAATTGAATTTACGTCTCTTTTCATGCCGATACCGAGAATAAATAATAATAATAACGTTTATTTATAAAAAAATATATTGAACGCCCCTCGTATAAGCACACTCGATGCTTACACGAATGTGTAAGTACTTTTTAATCCTTACAAGGCGCATCGCATTTTTGAGTTAGGGTTAAGGCTTAAATTGTATAGTTGAAAAAATAAAAATAGATACTGTAGTGTACCTATTTAATACATACGAGTATGTACAGTCTATTCACACACATTATTTTACCTCTGATTATGCATCACTGTCAATATCACACTGATCTTTAATATTGTAGAAATAAGGTAGCTGTTGGGTTGCTGCAACTGTCAAGTCTGTCAAAATCACAGTGATCTTTATTGTTGTTGTAATAAGTTTGCTGTTGCGTTGCAGCTCTCAGAGGTAAAATAACTGTGAAAGGTCTGTAAACACTGTCTCATTCACACAAGTAGTGAGGTAGCTGCTGTCACTAATGTCATCTGTCAGTCACCACGAATGGCGGGAAATAACAGTGAAGTGGCCCTGTACGGGAGGCGTGTAGTGTGGTAGTGAGCCAGTGTAATCAACTTAAATATAAGATCAACAGGATTCTACAGATAGGTACAGTCTGGCCGCCGAGAGAATGCTTTCTTGACACCTGTCAGTTTTATACAAACGAATACGTGTTTTATGAATTTGATTCTAGTAACTAATAAAGATCAGATAACAGGATTAATCAGGAACACATTATCCTGACGGGTGGACTGTAGGTACTTACCATAAGCTTCCTTAGCCTCAGTCTTCTGCGGAGCCGGTGTTAGAACACTTGTACTGATAGTGGACATCATGATCGCGATGTAACACCAAGCACTCATGGTTCACAAGCCTCATCGGTGCTGCAGTCTTGTCCGGGCGTACCGAAGAAAGTCCAATTTACCGCTACGCACTGCGACGCACTGGTTGTGACGTAATCACCGAAGTTCGTGCTTTATCTGTAAAGATGGAAAAGTTTTGGGTAATTTTTATATTTCGGTAAAATAAATTGTTTTTTGGAGGTTTATTGTCCTTACTTGAAAATAATTTCGGTATTTTAGCAACAAGGTACCTACAGTAGAATAAATGGAGTTATTTTTTATATTGTCAAAATGATCCAGGTTCTGTGATTTTATTGTATACCAATATTGAGTATCAGTTTCAGAAGGTATTTTTCCGTTATTACATACACAAAGATCGTACCAATATAATATCTCATATCAATTATTTATTATTTCTGAGTTGTGTAGCCCTAATTGTCTAGGTCTCGCCTACCTTCCAAATAAAACTAATCACCTAGCAAAAAATTTTATCAATATCGTATATTCTTATGCCTACACGTTATCTGATTTATTAGGCTTTACTAATGTTCGTTACACACGAAAATAACACAATTCCAATACCACGAAAACGCTCGTAAACAAACGGTAACAGGGTAGAAAAAAGCAATAAAGCGCGATCATGCGAAAACTATTTCATTTTGACAAAAAATCCGAGAAATTATGACATGTCACCATGTGAGGTGCTTTTTCACGCAGCCTGTATTCGGTGCCGGGTGCCACCCGGTTGCAAAGTTCATGTATGGGTAAGTATGAAAGCTTCTACATATGCAATATTCTTGGCATATTCATACATTCACCACCGGGTACCCTTCGACGTCTATCCGGCAGTCAGAGCGTGTGTAAAGGAAGGCTTAACGTCCATATGATAGTTGGGCATAAACACACACACCAAGTTACACACATAACCCATAGACATTTATTTGATAACACAAGTTTTGTTTATAATAAAAACAGTATGTTGAGGTTTACCGTATTTATCGATGGACCTGTGTCGCATGAAAATAAATGGACTAGTATTATTATTATAAACGCATTTTTTTCCGAAAGATCGTGATGTGTAAAATTGATACACTCACTACACTTGGCTGATCTATTGATGATCACATTATGTTGGTATTAATGCAAAAGTAGACGCTAACTATTCAGTCAAAATTGTATTATACACATGCATCAAGTGTCTTCCCTTGAACATAATTGAATAAGAAGGGTGTTATTGGACGTTTTCTTAATTTTAAAGTTTTTTGACAGTTTTAGTTATACCTTTATGATGTGGCAAAAGTAATGTCATAATGTTAATTGGCCGCCATTTTTTTTTAAAGAAAAAATTGGGCTCTGTTTTCACGAAAAGTTTATTAAGGGCTGATTTTTCAATCGATAGATAATTTTTATTCGTGGAATAAATTGACGTCGAGATTTTGTACGGAAGAACTGTTGTGTCTGTTGTTTTTCAAAATTATTCCACGGACAAAATTATCAGTTGGAAACATCAGCCCTTTTTTTTTTTTTTTTTTTTTTTAATCTAAAAGTTGTTTAGGGGCTTTTATCAAAGATATGTCAGCCCCATCGTACCCCTTTACATTAATAGGCAGGCTTACTTAAATAGTATTTATAATATAACTTAATAGCTAATGAATTAGAGTTATTCGTGTAGGACAGTAATTAATTGACACAACTTTTTAATAATTTCCGAACATGGTATAGATAAAATGGATTGGATTATGCCTATATCAAATTTATTTATTTTAAATTCCTTTACGAATAATTCACGTTCTGCTCCGTTCCGAGCACACTCCATCAGCAAATGTTGTACGTCTTCGATTTTATTGCAAGCTGTGCAATTAGGAGAGTCAGCCTTTTTCATAAGGAATGCAAATTTTGCCGATGGATAGTGTCCAGAACGGAGTCTTAATATTAATTTAACATAGTTTCTGTCTAATTTAGTATTCTCGAACCAGGGAACACAAGATGGCTGACCTTGAATGCTTTTGTACCAAATGCCTTTATCCAGAGATATTGTGAGAAAATGTTCTTTCCAGGAATTAAAGCATACAGATTTAAATTTAGTAGTATATTCCCAGTAATCAGGTACATAATAAGTTACACATCCGTCTATTGCCGCTGATTTGGATATACGGTCAGCCTCCTCGTTACCTCTTAGTCCAATATGCGCTGGAACCCATTGCAATCTACATTCTATATTATCGTTGTTAAGTATCATTATAAGCTTTAAAATATCATACGCTATCGATGTACCTCTGCTGTAGCCAGAGGCGCATCGAGCGATATGCTGGAGTGCACTTTTGCTATCTGAAAAAATTACTACTTTATTTAATTGTTGTGCCAAGACGTAGTTAATTGCTTTATAAATTGCTATGAGCTCCAGCGACATAATTGATATATCACAATTAATTTTATATCCTAATTGGTTCCCTAAACTCTGATCAAATAACCCCGCTCCTTGTCCCTGAGCACTTTTTGATGCATCCGTGTAAATTTTATGCCATCCGAAATATTTTGTGTTCAGTTCTGCTACAATATCACTCAGTAACACATTTGGGTTATGATTACGTTTAGAAGTGTTTAAACTTTTGAGTTCAATTATAATATTTTTTTGAATATAGGATGTCCATATTTCTAAGCTAAACATTTTCAGGTATTCTGATGATGTAATTTCTAAATGTCTAACGTCATTGTATACTTTCACAAGCAATGGTTTTTTTTTGTTTTGCCAGTAAGAAGTATGACAATAGTCGCTCAACTCGGATATAAGATCAATTGTGACATTATTTGACCACGATCGGCTTTTTAGACAGTATTTGTATGCTAAATATTTCCTTCTTAAATATAAAGGTGGGATACATAAATCTGATTCCATCACATGGATAGGGGAACTTTTAATGTAACCCCCTATTATTCGTAGGGCTTGATTTTGCAGTTTGTCTAGTTTCAATAAATGTGTTTTGGCACTACAGTCATAGAGGAACGAACCATAATCCAGTCGGCTTCTAATTAAGGATACGTACAGTTTGCGTATATGTTTAGTATGTATACCCCATGAGCTTCCCGTTAATAGCTTTAAAATATTCAAAAACTTTGAACTTTTCGCGATGGTTTCATTTATATGTTTACTCCATCGCAAACTTTGGTCTAGCCAGATACCCAAATATTTAGTACATGGTGAAAATGTTATCGCCTGTTCATTGATTTTAAGGGAAGGTAGTATTCTGCGTCTGCCCCTACTAAATACACAGTATGTAGACTTATTGGGTGATAATTCGAGACCAAGTTCGGCTAAAGACGTAACAATATGATCTAATGCATTTTGAATATACATTTCACATTTCATAATGTCTCTATCTTTAACATATAAAACAAAATCATCTGCATATTGTGACACTACTACTGTATTAAGATGTTGTTGACATACTTTATATGTAATTAAATTAAATAGTAGCGGGGATAAAGGGTCTCCTTGAGCTAAACCTTGATTACTACATCGATCTGTTATTAAATCACTGTATTCTGTTTTAATTTTAAGATGTCTCTCATTCAAGAATGACCATATATAAGTACAGAATTTTGATCCAATTTGAAGTTCATCCAAAACTTTAACCACTGCATTAACAGATACATTATTGTATGCATTTTTAATATCCAGGAAACACGCCAACGTGGGTAAATTTTTAGAAAAACCATTTTGTACATAAGTAACTAGGCGACTCAATGAATCTAAACAGGACAGGGATTTTCTAAATCCAATGTTGAGTGGTGATAATATTTTTCCCCTCTCAGTGTACCATTCTAGACGTCGTACTAACATTAAATGAAATATTTTACATAAACATGAAATTAGAGATATGGGCCTTAATTTAGGATCAGCAGGTGTATTATTCGCTTTAGGAATTGGTATTATCTGAATGTTACGCCACTGAAAAGGTACAATACCTGAACTAAAAATTTTATTGTATATATATAGTAAATAAGCTCTTGCAGAATTGGGCAGATTATAAATCATGGAATACGAAATTCCATCCTCACCAGGTGCAGAATCCTTCTTTTTTAAACAATTTTGTAGTTCCTGGATACTAAAATTACACTCTAAATTTTCATTTTTAGATACAAACAAAGGTGTTTTGTTTGTTACATAGTCAGGAGTCAGTGACCTTAGTAACTCATTTTGTTTATCGATAGGAGGGTAGCTAGTAGACTGTTTATAACCCTTTATCCACCGCATACGTCGCCACATGTCATAAACTGATACTACATGGTCAATGGAATCACAAAATCTCTGCCAACCCAATGATTTCGCTTTTTGACTTGCTTCATGAAATTCTTTAATTTTTTCTTCAAGTTTAGACAAGTTATTAGGGGTTGGATTACGACGAAACTTTGCTAGAGACAACCTTCGCTGCGCAACAATGTGGGATAACTCAGGTGTCCAATAATTTTTTGGTTTGAATTCATTTGTGGGTTTAGAACTAAATTTAATGAAAGGGATATATTTATCAGCGGCTAAATTTATTTGCTTTATAAAAATGTCATACATTTCTTGAACATCTGAGTCATCGCACTGCACGTCAAAGCTTTTAGATAGAAAATCTGTATATTCTTTCCAATTGGCCTTTTTGTAGTTTCTTTTTTTAATTATAGTGAAATCATCAAGTATTGTGATTGTCATTTTAATTATTAGGTGATCACTACCAAGATTTTCATTGAGAACTTTCCAGTCAAATTTGATTGCGATATCAGATGTAGCAAATGATATATCCGGTGAAGTTTTTTGCTTCAGCCCTTAAATGTATAAAATTGATGACATTAGGTCCAAAAAAAAAAACAGTCAATTTATCACCTCTTGAGTTGATGCGCGTTTGTGGTCATTTTACGGCATTTTGAATTATTGTTGCTCGTAAATTTGGCTCCAAATTGGCGATTTCTTCTCCAACGTTGACCTTAAGGATTTGCATGGTATGTGGTTTGTTGTGATAAACGCGACATTAAAGCCCCAAAACGAGAAGTCTGGTGCCGTCAGATCTAGCGATCCGGACGGCTAGTTCTAATCGTCAAAACGGGAGATCATACGGCCCGGAAATTGGTGTTTAAAATCCTCCATCTCTGCCTTAGCTGTGTTTACCGCTCCATTGCATTGTCAACTAATTCTCTATCTGTCCAGAACATAAGTGTCAAATAACTATGACATTACAATGCCATTTTCAAAAATATGGCACATTCACATTATGATATTACTTTGGCCCCAAAATTACATATAATTCAATAGGTTAGATTTTAGGTAATATAAATCGACTGTGATACATACAACCCAATAACATTTTTCAAAAACAAAAAGCAAGTGATATTATTCTTCATTCGAATGCCGCAACATTAGTCACGAAAATTGTTACCTGAATCTATTTGTTATATTCCGAGAAATATACGAAAACTAAAGTAAAACGTTTGTAAAATAAAATTGTACGTGCCTATCTAAGTTCTTTTACTAATATTTACCAAAGTAACTCCCTGCCATGCCATGTTGCGTCGAAATATATGAGAAAAGTAGTTGAGGCGAAAAACGTATCAATCAGAAAAAACTTCAATCAATTTGGCGTTTATTCTCACAGGACTTACGGTCGCAGACACAGTCGAAAGGCCAAGACAAAGTGGCATTCTATCAGTGTTAATAACGATGGAAAAGTCAAAAACGTAGGTATTGGGCTGACATAAGCTACCGAAAAGCTCATATCAATACTGTTGAGAGTCGTTTTAGAAATACTAAACGCTTTTAGAGTATGAACGCATTCAGAATATGATGATTTCACTATGAATGGATTCTTTATTGATCTGAAGAGGTAAATAACGCTTGCACGCGGTGGAGAAGCCAGTGGAGACCACGTAGCAGAAAATACGGTATTGTTCTAGATTTCGTACTTCACGCTTTTCTTGTTGTAACATTGCACTAAATAACCAAATCTGCCTTTAACAAGTTATCTATTTTCTAGCTTGTAAGTCAAGCCTCTATACCCACGTCAGCTACAACAAAAAAAAAACCTCGCTGTGCAACAGAAAACTACCCCTAAGTTTGCATAACAAGATGTATTCCTAAAGATAAACAAAGAGTGAAGCTCATAAATTTCATAGTGGTTCCTAAACCTATAGTTCCGAGCACATGTGCCGAGAAGCTCTCGTAACACCATAAAAACAAAAGCTATTACAATTTATTAACATAATTGTGCCGATGACAAAATACGGGAATTCTTTGTTCGGGGCGAACCGATAGCCCACCAAATAAGTTTAACTTTCGACAACGTGTCTGATGATAGCTGGGTCATGACCAACGAAGAATATTATAACAGCCACCCGATAGTTCTGCAACGAAACAACCAACGTGAAAACACCACAACATAGTAGCCATAGCAACATATAGCCTTTAGTTAACCAGTACAACACACGTGAAGAGGAAGGATAATCCACGAAACCCCAGTCTCAAATGCCTTGGGGGCTTGGGTAGCTCATTAATACAGTATGAACAACAAAGACGTAATGGGAACCAATAATAAAATGCTCCCGGAACTGACCAAGTGGTAATTGAGCTTTACAAAGCGATACCCCAAATACATATTACAGGAAGCCCTCACGTGTGTTACCAAACCCATCAATAAAGCCTGAACACAGAACGAAGAGTCCGACACGTGCCTGGGGCCATGCAGGCACCAATTCCAAAAAACAATAACCCTAAAGATGCGAATGACTATCGCTGCAAATTGGTGTGCAGTACGATGCCATGAGCATCGAGATGACGACAGAATTCGCTTAGCATTTCGAAATAATATACAAGAATTTCTCCCTATCAGCAATCTCTCCCAGGAACAAAGGATAGCAAAATACATAACCACGCAGTTTAACATGACGTTCTAGGGGAGGAGAGGATATCCTAATCGCCGCGTCCGAGTTCTATCCAATTATTACAGGAAACCGTCACGTGCGTCACCAAACGCATGGACAAAGCCTGGACACAGAACGAAACGTCCGTTACGTGGCTGGAGCAGATACCAATTGGCAGGTAAACCAAAAAGAATAACCCTAAAGATGCGAATGAATAACGGAGTTGGGCAACTATCAAGCTGGCTTTTAAAAACAATAGATCAACAGACGACCACATCTTTATGCTTAAAAGGGTCTTAGATGAAGAACGGCTTGCTGGTAAAAGAATGTATGTACTCGCTATATGAGCGAGTTATCATGAGAGACTTGATTAACCACGCTAGGAATAAATCAAGACAAAAGGAAATGCATGAAATCTTAGGAGCAAAAACAGTAACCAAATGCATTAAGACCGACTGGATGTGCTAACTCGCACATCAATGCAGGACAAAGCCAAATTCTAAAAGATCGGCCGACCTATTTACACATGGAAATACCACTTAAAATAGGACATGAAATACTTCGACAAGGGAATCAATTTTTTTGGAGGGATACGGCGGAACACAGAAATAAGAAAAATAAACCTGCTAGTGAGATTTACAAAAACACTGACAGTAGCAAGACTTACGACGAAGACATTGAAAACAGCAACATTTAACACAGTAGAGCAAGGATATAGAAAAAAGCAGAGAAAGCAGTTGAACCCCCGCCAAAAGATTCACAGGTGAAGCTCGACCTGAAGCACCAGGCCGCGACGTCGTTAAAAGATGCCCATCCATAGACAAATTTCACCCATCTCTCCACTAGTCCAGTGCTTACTCTAGGATGCATATCCGGTAAACTCTTAAATTCTACCCTTGCCTACGGGCACGTCTTCCCTACAATTACCGCACCCTCCGGTCTACTCCTTGATATGCAATGGTCGCTGTAGCTCCATGAACATGAACATTATTATTCGATTAATCGAGTCTGGTCTAACCACGCTGGGATCGGTGCATTTCATTAATTCATTACAAAAACATGCTTCTTACTTAAAAGCAGAATTCGGTCTGGATCTTCGCAGAAAACAATTCTACATAAAAGGCGAAATACAAATGGACTACTGAGTGTTTACTGAATCATCAGAAATAAAGAAAATCAGAAGCATTGTTGAAAATTTTTCGTCATCGTATAAATAAAAAAACGAAATGTTGTTCGTTGGTAAGCACATCACTTGAGAGTGACTGGACCGATTTGGCTGTTTTTTGTTTTAAATGTCCTTAACAATCTGAATTAGGAAGAAAAGTTGGAAAAGTTTGCCGGAAAATCTTCAAATTCGGGAAAAAACTGAACATCCTTTTTGTATGAAATATTTAAATTTGGACAGGACAACGTCTGTTGAGTCAACTAGTTCTTAATAATTTTGATCCCTGAATAAAATCAATGTTACTAAAAGAACTTTAATAAACTAATTTTAAACTGCATTTGCCTATGATAAGTTACAAAACAAAGGCTTTTTAAAATGTAATGTTAACTGGCAAAGAGCTGGGTTAACAATAGGTATTATATGCAGCCAGTCTTCCCCGATTTTCCACGTAGAATTATTCTATTTTACGAATAAGGTTGGAACATTTTCTATTGTTTTTGTTACCTTTAAAATTGTTCATAGCGCATGTTTTGGTAGACTATTTTGAAAAGAACGTAATGTAATAACCGCTGACTGAAATCACTAAATCAAGTTAGTTACTGTATGAACGCTTAAACGGATTTACATTATAAAACTAGTATCGTGAAATAGTAGTTTGACTGTCCTGTTTCGGGTTATAACTAACTAAAAACGGGTTTATAAAATCTGATAAATTGAACTAACACGCTTTAGTATCTACTGTTCTATCTAATGTTAACTGCCTAGAAATATTTAATATTTCTCTATATGACAGCGTGTCTCGATATGTAATAAATGGTCACCCATCTACGAACCAACCGTGCGGCTGTTATTATTTAGCCACGAGCATAATTAGAATTAAAACAGAAACATTTGGCCAAAAATACCGCCTCACCGCATTGGGGTAAAGGAAATAATGGCCTTCTAGCAAAGCGAATCCCAGCAATAAAAGACACTCTGCCTAATCGAGGTAACAGGCGCGATACATAATAATGCAATAAAGAATTAGCACAAGCCTAAATAGGATATAATGTTTTCTCTTGAATTACAACTTAAGCCACAAAGCGTTCTCATTTCCTCTTACATCTAAGGAAGTAACCCAAATTAATATTTTGGTGCTCGATTTGAAAATAAATCTTCGCACACATAGTGACAAAGCGATTAAAGAACAAGAGAGAATCTCATTTATCTCGGAGGAACTGGGAGTACTTTGATAAGGATAAGTTTCCCGAGGTTGGCAGCCGACAACCATGAAGTTCGAAACTCCATTCTTCTGATTGTGGTCAGCGAAACGGCGAACTTTAAAATTGTTTTGTACCCGAACGGAGGTCGAATCAATAGGATTTGTATTATCAAACAATTCATTTAAATCCCTTGCGGATCTCCCTGTTTAATCTGTGAGTTTCGTGTTAACCACTTCGTTATCATGGTCCCGAAAGAAAATGTTAATAAACAAGCTTAATTATTTTGTTACAGATTTCTTCGAGCGACGATAATTGAATTATTACAGCGGGCAATGTTTATGTCAAGAAATTGGGTTTTGATACTCAAATTAGACTGCTCTAAATAGTTACGTCAAGATATTTCTGTTTTCACTTTGCTTGAATTAATGTCTGAGTTTATTCAATTAAAAGGAAGCGAACAAGGTTATTGGATAATTTTAATTGGATAAAGTAAAAATATTTTTTATTTATAAAAGCCTGTGGCATTGCTGAGGCTTCATAATGAACTTCCGAAGCCTTCAACGAGATTGCGTCACAACGGTTCCTGTATGCGAAACGGAGATAATAATACGTGGGTATGTGTAGCTCCATGTATGTATATGAAGCAGCTGAAACGACATGTTGCAATGTGTAACGGGAAGGGAACACAAATTTTAGAGGCACGATACTCGGTCCGCTCCTGTTTAGTATACTACTTAATGACAGATTCCAACTATCGATAACTACGTGTATTTCTAAATTGTCGTACTATGTTGCGTTTTCAGATACGTGCGGTTTGCAAATGCTACTGCCAAATATTTATCAAAATATCAATTTACACAGATACTTATGCAAAGCAGCACGCTTGAAATTGAAGATTAATTAACATTACCTGCGGTACTGCAAGTTTGGCTGTATGTGAAAGTGTGTGATTTGAAAGCAGATAAAAAATCCAAATTTGTATTGTTGCCATGCTTAATCATCAACATAACACACCATTTACTACTACACCGGACTATAAATATTGCCACTGCAGGACTACGGCATTTTCTCATACAGAAATGGCGTTAGCATAAAATTACCAGGTGTGTTTGCAAAAAATGGCTATTATAGTCTATGTTTGCTGATGATCAGTGATGTCTAAGATAAACTTAACTGGGTCTTCTGAAATCGGTCATATTGGTACTTACTAGGTTCAAACCACAGATTTATAAATTAAAGGGAGATATGCCAAGGGGGCGTGGCGCGTGCGAACAATGTATGCAAAAAACAGAAACAAACGCCGGCGCCGTTGATTTGTCAATAAGAACTGTCAATGTAATTGTGTGTCTCAACGTTGCGATCTGCATTACGCGATTGGCTCGCGTTGAGTGTGGTGACTGTTATAGTGTGAGTGAGCGCGTGTTCGTATTGTAGTGCATATGTAGTTGAAGGCGACAGCGGGACTCGAACAGTTGGGCAGCCACACCATATCTCCCTTTAGTTTATAAATCTGTGGTTCAAACCGTTAACTTCGAGCTCGAGAAACAGATTCCTTACCGCCAAGCTATCACTCACCTCTTTCATCACAACAACTTTAATACAGGTTGTTTGGTAGAAGGACCGCCACAATTTTCTTAGGGATAGAAAGTGTCATATTATCCTAGTTTTCACCTATCTAGCCTAGTTTTTACCTGTCTTAAATGTTATGTAAATTATTGCGCTCTATTACAACATTTCGGGTGATTAAAAAGACACATAATTAGGTAGCTACCTACCTAATTATGTGTCTTTTGGTGTTATCTGCAATGTACGAGTATATGTATGTACAATTGGTTCTAAAAAATTCCTTGGGTGTTTCCAAATTTCAATTTAAAAATTCATATTAAAAATGAAAAATAAATCAATTTTATGCTAGCAAATGACATTCCCAACCCCTCAAAAAATTGTTTTGATCCTTGTACCAAACACCTGTATGTACACTTTTTATACACATAAAACTATAAAAACAATTTACCTACAATAACTGCATGTCACAGTTCACAGTTTACATTCAAGAGTTTAATTCAAAAGTGAAACAATGGCATAGATACTATTGTTCCACAGTGGCATTCCATTTTCAAAGTTGGAACAGCTATTCGAAGTTTAAACACGTTCTACAATGGTCAATAATCTGATTTAAACTGCACGAAATTCCATTCCGTTTATCATATTGTAGCTTATGAGGTTTTTCAAACAAAAGTGGCTTAGGAATACAATGGAATTAATAAATCTGATGATTAACAAAAGATTGGGGTATATTTTAGTTCGTCCTGTGGAGTTCGAGGAGGTTTTTGGTTTATAACTTCGTTGTGACTCTCACATACAGTGCGGTTTTCAGGAATTCAAGGTGAGTGGGGTAGTTCCATCAAAGTTTGTTTAAGAAGTAAAGGTGAGGTTTGTGGAAGGCAAACACGACATAGTTTGTCGTGTTCGATTCGTTAATATTTTAGACGGAAACACGTAAAGCTGTCGGTTTTGTGACAAAAACTGAAGGTTTTTATTTTGTATGAGCATTTTTACGTCAGCTGGCATCCGATCGCTATTATATAGCACTTATAACCCGACGCTGCCACAAAAAGCAATTCTAGAAATATTGTTTTAACTCCAGACGAAAGAAAATACGTTTAGTACTAGAAAGAGGTATTCTTGTAAAACACTCCCAAAGATACTTTGGCGCTGTTTGTATAAATAAAATGTTTGAAATGTAAGTAAAGATAGGAATTGTATCTCGATGTCTTAAAACAAAGTAAATCAAAGAAAAAGACGAAATATTAAATTTCTAGAAATAATAGTATTTTGTTTATTTAGTCTGTATTGTTGGCAAGAAAAGTTCACGTTATAAAGAAAAGAAAGAAATAAAGTCAAGTATTTAATGCGACTCGTACAGGATCATAAACTAATAAACTAAATACAGTAAAAATAAAAAATAAACAAACTATATAAAAAAGTAACAAAAATAAAAATGAAACAGAAAGTCCTATACGAGGCCAAAATGCTCCTATCTCAGCATGGTGCTTCAACATGGTTATAGTAATCCTACTAATATTATTAATGTGAAAGTTTGGATGTTATGGATGGATTTGGATCAAATTTGCTACACATATAGGTTATAACCTGGATTAACACATAGAATACTTATTATCTTGTTCTGACATCCACTAGGCGAAGCCACGGGCAAAAGCTAGTACCTATAATATCTAGACCGAGGCCATTGTCCATCCCTGAAAATAAATCTCACAAAGGACGAATTAAAAAAAAAACAGTTTGACAAAAAAAAAAGCAAATTGGTGGTCACAATATGGTGAAATAAAAACAATGCAATCTAAATTCCATTAGCTATAGGCATTTTCTATCACTCAGGACCTGTTATCAATGAAGAATGCACCGCTCCCCTGACTGAAACATTGAAATCTGCTGCCAAGGACAGATCCTCATGAAATCAACCCTCGTAATATTTCACATAATAGACAATAGATATTGTGTGTTAAAACTCGAGTAAACAACGGAGCGTCTGTTGACTTAATTTCAACTTTATGACACACACGATAAGAGAGATTGTGGCTATTATGGCAATAGGCTCGACACCTAAGTATAAGTTATATGAGACTTAAACATACCTGGCCAAATCTGGGTGGACTATTAGGTATACCTCTGCTTAACCCTTCGGGAAATTTTCCTTCTACTGGGACACAGGCCTTCTCTCTGTGAGAGGGAATGTCCGTAATCCACCACGCGGGCCCACTGCGGATTGGCAGATGTCACATGTCTTCGATTTTTTGGTTCTAGGACATGCCGGTTTCCTCACGATGTTTTCCTTCACAGTGTTGAGAGCAGTGGTGATGAAATAAATTACACAAAGTAAAGCGCCTGCCTAGGTTCGAACCCACGACCTACAACTCGGAAGTTTGGGCCGTTCCACTGGGCCGCCACTGCCCAATACAGGCGCGATGTTATGTGTATAAACATACAGCGAAAATGGAGGTCGCCTATTTGTTGACCTGTAACTAACTTATTTACACAAAAATTATTCACCTCCATGCAACATAAATCGTTATAACTAATTAAGTTCGCATAAATGACTGAAATGCTAAAGAAAATTACATCTAACACACTTGTAAATTTTCAATTCAACATGCACTATAAAAGTTGCGGCTGGCTATTATGTCAAAAGTAACATAATAGTGTAATTATTCGCAATTACCTTACCGCAGTTTACTTTAAATTGTATGGAGCAATTTGCACTTTTCAAGCTGCTAGAGGAAATACTAGTTCAAAAGCAGAAGAAAAGTTTTAGTTTTCGGGTTCTGTTCACGTTTTTATAGCAATAAGTCTTGGTTAAACTAAACTAGACGTGACAACTTATTTAAATGTATTCTCTTGATTTTGGACTGAAAAACAAACAGAATTTTATGGCTATGTTCAAATTGGTTTATAGGTCATCACTTATTATAATAGAAAACTACTCTTTGGAGCGAGGACGGTGAGCTACCAACTGGTAAGCGGCTCGTGAACAACAAGCTGTGACCTTACCGGTGGCGTGCCAGCTGCGAGCGGTCCTTTTGCTAACGGCGCCTAGGCGACAAGAGGATGGAATTTTTCCAGCGCTGACGGACGGTTACTGCCCAACGCAGTCAGCGGTGCGGTAATAATGAGTGATGACTTTATATCGGCGAAAGAAATAGCTTTTCAGTCACGAATTTGTTCTTCATTAACATTTTGTTATGTCAGTAATAGTATCGTGTGTCGTATTCGGAATTAGTTTCATTTCGTTCGACATTCTTACAATGTTTATCAATCGTATTTCAATAGTACGTATTTTGGACGTCAGTGTTGTCACAACAGCGTGTTTGTTGAAATTGTCAGGTTTTCAAAAACCGGGTGTTAGCTTTAGCCCGAAACAGAACAGTCAAGCTACTGTTTCACGACAATAGTTTCAAAATGTTATTCCCGCTTTATGGATGCTATAGGTATTTACAACGTTGCCTACACATGGAATTTTTCATGTATCGTGGGTTCGTCTAAAAACACTCTCTCATACACAAACACTGCGCCTAAAAACTTATCGGCAGCCGTATCATAACATATATTTTTTAATTTTGATATTTTTACGAACCACATGGTCTCGCGTTACTTCAAACAAAGATTGCATACGTAGAATGCTATTAAAATATAGTTATGTACCTTTTTTAAGAATACCAATTAACATATTGTTAAAACTCAAGGATTTTATTCCCACCGTGAAAAAACTATATATACAAAATAATCGAATGAATTTTCATGAATTTTCGCCTAGGCTATGGGATTCTTGCAAATGGGTCACACTATTGCGTCTTGGAAGGAATACGTCACCATGTATATTTATTCAAAGTATTTGGGTAAGTCTTGTAAATAGTTTTGTTATAGATGTAGATTTATGTCCGTTTTTAACATAATAATTGATTTTCTGACAATGTAGCTCCAGAAATTTAAGGTCTGGAAAACCGGAATAAAAATGTCGCCAAAGGAAGGTTGCCGAAGAAATATTTTCAAACATTATTTAAAACTAAAGTTGAGTCAACCTAAGGAACAAACACAAACGAATTGAATACTGAAAACTCACGGGAAAACGAAAAAAATGGACGGACTATCTCAAAGGAAGGGCAACTCATTTCCCAATGAAGTTAGATAGACAAAAGAGCTTCCGTAATGAGATCCCCATTTCAGCGGAACCTTAAAAATACTACAAATAACCTAAACTACGGCTAGTCACGCTAACTGAAGTGATTACGTGAATCAGATTGAGTTCGGAAAAAAGCCGAACAATTTTCTTTTAGTCAAAGAAAGATGCAAATCAAATCACTACTGAAGTTTTAGCTATTCCTTTTTTCGTTAAGACTTTTTTGATAAGATAAGACATTTATTTGTAGAAAGACATTTGTAACAAGATACTAATACAATATTGTAGGTACAGAAACTAGGTAAATTGAAGGACCAATATTTGTAAAGTAATTTAAAAAAATATTTTTTCAAGGTAAGGCATGGAATATATTATCGATCTATATAAATAAAAATGAATCTTCAAAATGTATGTACGTGTATAAATTCCGATCGACTGCGCCAAATTGGATATTTTTTTTTTTTTGTGTTTGTTATTGTCAGGACAAATATCCCGAAAAAAATTCAAATTCAGGAAAAACTAAACGTCTTTTTTCTATGCGATTTTTGTAAGAACTATTGAAATATGGACCGGACAACGTCTGCCGGGTCAGCTAGTTAAATGTAAAACATATTGGCCCTTGCCAATATTTATTTTATTTTATTTTATTGTCTTTGGGTGGCTTACAGTTATCAAATACAGAAATAGCTAGTAGTAGCGTGGTTTATCTCAGGACCACGAGATAAAACAGAATGATAAAACTGTAATCCCTACATTGCTTAAAAGTAATAATGAAGTTGAAATTCAGCTCACAACTTTTAAGTCTACAAGAGAAACTGTTTCAACGGCGGATATAAACAAGTTTCAATGGAAAATTATAATTCAACTACACAATTCAATTCGTATTTAAACTAGAGGTAATGCAAACAATTCAGTCTTGGAAGTTTCTTGTGCTGTAGAATGAATGAAGAGTAATAACTGGTGACAGAATTGAGTTAAATTTTCGTAAAGGACAATTTTCATGCTACGTAATACTTTTTTTTTTTATTACTGGCATGTTGTTTGCAAAGATATTCAAATCTCTGCCCGGATGCTGGAACATGTTTGTACTTATAACTAATTCATAATCATTGCAGGCATTAAACTCAGTTATTATTAAATGGCTTTAGTACATTGAGCCAAAAAATGAAATTATTATTAAGTTATAATAATATTATTTTGGTATGATTAGTAATTATTATTAATAATTATTATGTTGTTGTTTGCCTTGGCAGGTCATGTAATGTTTCGATAGTATTAACAAGTTAGATTTTTTTATTGGTTTACTTACAATATTTAGCACTAGGTACCTACTTATATAATACAAATAATTACAAAAACCAAAGAACACTTAGGCGTCGAAGTACTCGTTCACATCGCTTTCGAAAACGTGCCCAGAAGACTGGCAGCATTGTCACGTTTACTGGCAACGCCAATTCTTTGGCCGTAGAACGACCCAGATCTCTGGTCACGTGAAGTGTTGATCAGCCGGCGAGAAATTTTATTAAAAAAGAGACGCGCATTCGGGTTCCATGATCTGAGCGTTGCGACCCCAAACAGCTCAAAACTGTAGTTAAAAATAAGGGCCCTAATTCACTATGACCACTCAGTGATTCCTTACTTCGAAACCACGTCAATTCCTTGACTAATCACGCCAACATCGCGTTCATTGTGTCATAGAGAGAGCGAGAGAATACGTTATAAGGTTACCGTATTTGCGCCGCTTGAGGGTCTCATCAGCGCAAACAGATAAGTTAGTCAAAAATAAGACCGCCTCTGGTGACTCGGTACTAATATAGAAGGAAAGTATATTTCATCTCCAAAAATTAATTGAAAACATTAAATGCGGCCACAGTTGCTAAGGTCATTAATAAGTCGATGAACTTGAGGTCTACTCAGGAAATGGCTCATTTTATGGGCACATAAGTCACCGTTATAGCCTTTAGTTTATCCCTAAGAAAAAGAAATATGGTTTAGGTACTAATTCGATAGAAATCTTCATCTACACAAAGAGATTCAATTTGTGAGGTTGTATCTTCGGAACTATTAAGTATTAACCCGATTCTGAAAATTATTTATATAATGAGAAACTACAGTATTGCGAAGTGTCATAGGATATAAGCTTAATCAGCCTATAATGTTCCCACTGCTGGGACACAGGCCTCCTCCCGGTGAGAAAGAGTGGACCGTAATCCACTTCGCGGGCCCAGTGCGGGTTGGTAGATGATAGCTCAGGATTGAGTTGAATGGAAAAAGGAAAGGGAGAACATTGCCCTGCTGTGCTGGCAGTGGGAAAATACAGACTGATTATTATTACATGTCCTCAAATTTTCGGTTCTAGGACATGCCGGTTTCCGCACGATGTTTTCCTTCACCGTTTTGAGAGCAGTTGTGATGAAAAAATTTACACAAAGTAAAGCGTCTGTCTTGGTTCGAACGACATTCAACTCGTAAGTCGCGGCCGTTTGAGAGCAATGGTGACCCCATTGCTCTCAAAGGATAGATTTATATTTAAAGAAATCATTTCAAGCGGATGAAGTCAAAGACAGAAGCTTGTAAAAAAGCCCTTTATTCATAAACGTTGCTTAAAGTTAAGTAGTGATTAGCGACTGTTTAACCATATATTTTGGACGTTTTAACGTCACTTAACTCTAATCATCGTTTATAAATATACCCCCTATTATCCCACTAACAAATACCCAAGACAAAACACGTTATTATGTTACGTACAGACGCCAGCACATCAAGCTACTACAATCTGTCAAATTTCTTTAATATATTTTGAACTTTATTGCTAAAACATTAAGGTTCAAGGTTGATTGGGAAAATTTGACAGTTTCGGGTAGCTTGACCTGCTGGCGTCTGTACATATAAAATAAAGTTAGAAATAATAAAATTATGAAGCAAGACGACAGTAATTAACTTCGCGAGCCAAATAATACGCTGCACTTTTGCCACCAAGATAAAATTAATTAAAGACACACACACGTGACGTTAATGAAATTAATTTGCTTTGCTTCGCTATTGTCTCTGAGAAAGAAAAAACCGCTAAGCATCTAAACTAATTTCATGTTGTGTCTTTTGTCTTCATTCGTGAAACGTTACTTTTTTAATTTATGCAAACATTAAATAAATATAGTATAGCTAAACCACGTAGAACCGTGTGGGCGACTGCCACGGGCTAATGACCTTTGATAAGGCAGGGAGGTACCGTGCTATCCGCTTTACCCTTTATACTAGATAGGTATTTGTTGTATACTAGCTTTTGCCTGCGACTTCGTCCGCGTGAAATATCTTGTTCCCTACCCCGTCGCATCGCATTGCCCTTTTTGTTTTTTTTTTTTCTTTTTGCTCAGCTTCTAATCTGGCGTGATGATTAGTAGCCGACCTCAAGAATAGGGAGCTACCAATGCAAAACATGCAGTCAAAGTGACCTCTGCGCTGCCAACGACAACACCGTGGAAGTGGCAAAGTTTTGGCAAAACAACATTTACTCGTAAAATATAGTCATGCCAGCGATACGAAGAAGAAGAAGAATACAAAAATAGTTTGTTCCAGAGATTAGCGCGTTCAAACAAACAAACAAACTCTTCAGCCTTATTATAAGTATAGAAGACTAGCGACCCATCCCTGTTTTGCAAGGCTTTTACGACTTGACAAAACATTGATATTTATTTATAAAATGTAAGTTTAATATGTACTAATGTGTTTAATGTACACACCTGACCTCGCATTGTATAGGTTTTTCGTACAATCAGAAGGCAGCTTATACTGGTTTTGTATAGCTTGATGTGTAGCCGTGCGTACTGTTCACATAAACATTCCGGAATAAATTCTCTAAATGATGATCAAAACCACATCAAGATCCGTTGTGTTTTTTAGAAGTATAACGTGAGTACACAGACAGAATGGAAAAGCAACTTTCTAATCTAATCTAAACTAATATTATAATTTATAATTACAAAGAGAAAATATTTGATTTTTTGTATGTTTGTTTGTTACGCTATCACGCTAAAACAGCTGACCGGATTTTAATAAAATTTGGCACACGGGTAGACTAAGGAAATCCAGGTCAATAATCGGGGATCAATAATAATTGGGGAATATCGGGATTGAGACCTATGCGGGTGAAACAGCGGGGCGTAGCTAATCTATAATAAAGAAAAACAGAAAGTAGGTAAAATAAAGGATCATTTTTACTTATGTTTAACTAGTCACCCTGCAATATGGATTTACTTTATTTGGGTACTTTACCGTTTTCTAAGTTGGCAAAACTTCGCTAAGCGATCACTTACAAGTTAAGTACATGGAACAAATTATTTACTTTGTATCGAAACAAGGAAAACCAAACGAAGTTAATTAAGGAAAAACTTTATCCCGTAAGTACGAAACTTCATAATGATCAACTATTAGTATTGACAACGAATAAACTCCTACCTATTACCTAACTACATTAAGATTTTAATTTCCTAGTAATTTATGATGTAGGTCGTAGTTTCCAACACAGTTAAGCGCTTTAATTTGTGTAAATTATTTCATCACCATTGCTGTCAAAACGGTGAAGGGAAACATAGTGAGGAAACCCGCATGTCCTAGAACCAAAAGTTCGAAGACATGTGACATCTACCAACCCGCACTAGGCCCGAGTAGTGGACTGGACACTGAGAGGAAGCCATCCCAGCAGTGGGAACATTATAGAACGACCGACTAAGAACCAATTTCACAGATGAAACTGTCAGTGTCATCATTGTTGTGAAATACTGACACTAACAAGTGTCAGTATTCCACAAAAATGAACACTGACACTTGTGAGTGACAGTATTCTACATCAACGATGACACTGACAGCTTTTGAACACAGTTTAGATAATTATGCTGATCGCGTTCAGTTTAATTGCTCAGTTTAGTAGAATTCTTAATAAACATAAAAAAGTACTTACAAATAAAGTAACATACACTAATGTTATAAACAACAGTTTTATTGGGGAAATTCGCCTTAAATACGACTTGAATGTTACTTTTTAATTTTTACTTTTTTATATCTTGCACAGCTGTTAGGCAGAGTTCGCCACGACCGTTCAGTCTGCCATTACAAACTTATTAAGTGCTTTACTTGCCCTTATTATAATATCCTACTTACTTTTTTTAGATACTTGGATATAGTAGACTGAACACTTCGTCTGTGTGTATTTTTAATGGACGGAAAAAAACGAGTTTACTCTCAAGTCGACACATAGATACAATTATATTTTTATTCAAACAAAATAAATTTTATTTAAAAATAAAAATGAAATTGTTTGGGCTCGGTGAAATTATGGTAGCTTGATTGAACTTCGTTGATTTGGCACCGACACAAAATTTGTAATCATCATTAATTTGGAAGCTTAGTTAGACTAAAAAGGTTTTATAAATTCTTCGCTTTTCAGTTCTTTTTTTTGGACTGTTTATTTTAGCTAAATAATTACAGCCGCAGGGGTCAATCAAAGGTTAAGCTACGCTTACCGCAATTAGTTCGTGGATGGGTGACCATCCATTACATGTCAAGACTCTTCTGTACCTCGGAAAGTACGTTAAGCCGTTGGTACCGGCTATCATTCGTAGATCGTTGACGGTTGATCGTTTACGGGTAGTAAAAGAAGGTCAAAAGTCTGACAACCAGTCTTCCATCAATCCAACCGTCTTACCAAGGGGTTAGACTAGACAGTAACTGGGTTGTGGAGGTCATATAGGCAGTCACGCCATGTAAAATACCGGTATTCAACGGCATCCGGTTAGAATGGAAGACCTCATCATCATCTGCCTAGCCTTTTCCCAAATATGTTGGGGTCGGCTTCCAGTCTAACCGGATGCAGCTGAATACCAGTATTTTACATGGAGCGACTGCCTATCTGACCTCCACAACCCAGTTACTGGGTAATACGATACCCCTTGGTAAGACTGGTTGTCAGACTTTCGGGCTACTGACGACCCGTAACGACTGTCAAAGATTTACGAATGACAGCCGGGACCAACGGCTTAACGTGCTTTCCGAGGCACGGAGGGGTCTTGGTATGTGAAGATGGTCACCCATCCACGGACCAACCGCGGCAAGCGTAGCTTAACCTGATCGATCGACCCGTGCGGCTGTTATTACTTAGCCACAAGCCCCTCTTAGAATGGAAGACCTCATAGTTGGAAAAAGGCTAGGCAGTATTTCATATTTTTTTAATCCAGGAAAAAAAGATGCCTATGTCCTCCTCCAGGGCCCAGGCTACCTATTTGTTTTTCATACTGATCGGTTCAGTGGATTTGGCGTGAAAAGGTACCAGGCAGAGAGAGAAAAGTACAGTTACCTTCACTTTTATAATATTAGTCCCTTTGTAAACACACGTTTTTCTTGCCGTGAAAAACTATCTAACTACCACCGGTTCATTCGCCGTGTGTAGGCACGGTCTACTGACGTATTGTATGGATCACTATGGAAGCTTATACACAGACACGTTTTTTCTACGGCGCGGTTTTTACGTAAGTAAACGTGCACAAATAGACCAAAAAATAAAAAATAAACCAGCATATAAAATATTAATAGAATATGCGAATGAATGGAAATATAAATATACGTATATAGGTATAAAATGATTAACAGGATATAAAATAACTGTAACTGAATAACAAAGAAAATTAATAAAGCGCTCTTCCTCTCTCTACTTATTAAAACATTTCCTGTGCCCGACTGGGTCCATAATTATTTCTATTATTTACCACCTGTAATTTTACATTATGGATTGCAATAAATCAATTTGAGATTTGAGAAAAGTTACGACACCGATTCGCCGATGCAGATTTGGAAAAGTCTTAGAAGTTTTGTTGCTTAGCAACTTACAAATATTATTTTATTGTATAATCAGCCCATAATGTTCCGACTGCTGGAACACCGGCCTCCTCTCTGTGAGAGGGAGTGGGCAGATTATATTACCGAACTTGACTTGAAAATCGGTCCCAAACATTAAATAAAAACGCATCTCAACAGTAACAATGTAACATAAACCAACCAATCATAACTTTCATGATACTTGCCTTTCCAAACATTTCGGAATTCAATGACATACACGTCCGCTAATTAAACCTTTTTCCTGTATCTCTGTCATCTGTAAATTTGTCAGCAAAAAAGTTCATATACATACCTACAAAGCTGACGCGCACATTTTTCATTTGAATCACAAATGAAAAATGCCGCCAGGTAAATACCGGAAAAATACTGAAAATGTTTATTAAAACTCAGCTTGTGCGGACTAAATTAAACACTAAAAGCTAGCTAGCATTTCTATGTTTGAGTTAATTCCTTAATCAGATAAGTTGTTTTTTGAGTTAAAAGTTCACTAACGACAGATAGACAGAGAGTCGTTACATTTTATATTATAAGTAGAGTAGGTACCAACGTATAAGTACCGGAAAAACATCTACTGTCCGGCCACAGTGGGGTTATTCTGACCTCCATTAAACTTAGCCCCCTAAGCTCTAAAGGAATGGTAAAAGAGTTTTTCATTCCCGCTACTAATTACCTCCCAGATTACTTCTGTCTACTTAATTGCTAAACAGTTGAATTGACGCCAAAGGGTTAAGAGTATTTTTCCTTTTTGATTCTGGGTGTGGAGTACCAACTCGCAGTTTTTTGGAAGCAAAAATGTTACCGACAGCTAGCTTTAGTTTATAAATATGGAAAGAGTGAAACCGGATAGCATTCTGTTATCTATTTTCACGGTAAAAAGTACACAAATGTACTTTACATACGCATGTAAAGTAAACGTTGGAAACAATTTCTTCTTCGAGAGACGTTCTGCAACTTTAAAATATGTATAGTGGAAAAACACACACAGAATATTCTCAATAACTTTATAATATTAAATTATTCACTAAGGGGATAAAGCAGGTTGTTGTGTCATGGGTGCGAATTGCACGGTATTGATTCAAGCTCGTCGACGAAGATGCCTTTATCCCCGCGATGAAAACTCCAGTTTTAACACGTTCTGCGAGGTAATAAAAAGAAATTCAATGTTCGATTTTTTTATTTTTTTGTTAATGAACTCTTGCAAGTTTTTATTGAGGTTCCAAATTATAATCACATTATTGACCAGTGGGTTATAATGAAATTCAGTAATACGACATATAATTTGTCCTTACCGAACAGGTGGTGTGAACAAAAGTAAGGCGGATTACACACTATAACGCGCCACGCGACGGGGCGCGGGAAACGGTGCCAGTGGTGCGCGGTAACGCGTTTTTATTGAACTTTCATGTAAAAAATCACGAGCGAGAGCACGTTATAGTGTGTGATCCGCTTAAGCTGCAATCAACGTGGCCGTGGCTGTAGCAACGTGGCTAGACTCAAACAATATATATAAAAAAGTCAAATCAAATAGTAGCGTCGACATGAAAATAATAAGAAGGACTCCGTACCTAAAGGATGCCAACGAAAAGACGGAATTCAAGTCAAGTAAATGTTTTGATAGCAAAACATTTCTTTGACTTGTAATTCCGTCTTTGCCTTTACCGTTAGCAATTTGCGTAGGATGATGTTTTCGATTATTTGTAACAAATAGAATATCTCTCGTAGTGACATCTTAATGAGGTTGTTTAGTTTTGCGAAAAACTATGTATTTTTGGTGGTGGATTTCAGTTGTCGTGAAAATAATTTACCTAATTATAGAGAAGAATCTAACGTGACGGTACCAGTTAAATCTACTTCGTTTTATCACTTGAGATTTTTTTTTAATACCTTTGAGGATGCTAGTGGTGCCGACTGTCCTGTGGTGCAATTGCGTAACTGACATAAAAATACATTTGATCGCAATGCGTTGAATTTTGACAGAATACACACGTTCATTGCGTTATGTAAGTTGTTGAGCAGACGAAATTTTCAAACCTATGAAGTAATGGTTTAGCTATATCTTTGAAAACTCTCGGGTTGTGATTAACAATGTGTTACGATGCATGCGTTGGGGTGCTGAGTAGGTACGCCGCATATACTTGTACATAAAAAACGTAAATAATTAGTATTAATTTGGATATTTATACATATTATATCATAAATATACCTTTTTCTGAATAAGTACCTACTACCTTGGATCACTAGGCTAGTTCCTCCTAGATTCTATCATATTGCGAAAGTATTTTTATTGTTTAGGTTTAAGAACAACTATATTTCTCATAAGAATTGCATACATAATTCACTTACTGAGAAACAATATCTAAATTAAGATTAACGATTAGAGTGCACAGATGTAGGTACGTATATAAAATAAAAATAATAAATGAATAAATGTGGGTATTCAACGTAGTATGGACGTTGGCATATTGGAATGGATTTCCTTATTCATTATTTTACGTATTAGGATACATATATAGTATATGTAACGTACATATATTATGTTTTATATTCATTATTTTTGTATTCTCGTATATCTTTTCAGTTGGTGTCCGTAATTTATAGTTAAATAAAATTTTAATTAATCTATTATTAAGTCGTTGAATTGGATCTGTATTAGTCTTCGCTGCAGTACCCAAGATTTCAATGAAGTGGTCGATATGAGGCTTAACCAGTTGTTTTTTTTTTGGTTGAAGTTTGATATATTACTTTTTTCCTCAAGCTTCCTTCCCTTCAAAAACTTAGTCAAGTTCAAGACCAACACCGATCAATACAAATGTTATTATAATAATGATGTATCGACAATGTTCCTATCAAGATATAGCTCAAGGAATAGCCCTTTTTCGAATATCACAGAAACACTCTTGAATAATTTATTTCAATTTTAATTTATTTATTTTCTTGAAATTATACAAAATACTATCATTGATCCAAAGTCAAGGCCCTGTAATCCTTTATAGGGCCTTGACTTTGGATCAATGAGAGAGTATTTTTATACTTGAGTCTTACTGGATAAACTTATTAGGTATAAGGCGTGAGACAAATAATTTCGGGAGGTTCCTGTGCAGGATAAGGCGGGAGGAAACGCCAGGGTGTCACCACTGCGTGGATCGCCCGGAGGACACGGTGGAGCATACGGTGGAGGTCTGCCTGGCTTGGGCGAAGCACCGCCGCGTCCTCGTGGCGGCGATCGGCGGCGGCGATCTCTCGCGTCCGGCTCTGGTCCAGGCCATTGTACGGAGCGAGAGTGCATGGAAAGCCGTCACCTCCTTTTTCGAAGCAGTAATGCTCGCAAAGGAGGAGGCGGAGCGCGTGAGGGAGAGGCAATCTCTGCGCCCTCACGCCCCTAGTCGCCGCAGGAGACGCCCTGGACGTCGGGAGTCACCAGCCGACTCCCGGCCACCGCAGGCGCGGGCTTGCGGGCGGCGAGCAATGGGCAGCTCGCCGCCCGGCAAGGACCAGGCCCGAGTCGACGGCACGTTGTGTTCCACGCGCGCCTCAAAGAGATGTCAGCACGAAGTGACGGGGTCCGCTAGGGCCGATGCCTGCCAGGGCCGCGGGTTGTTCGAAAGAGATACCGTGGTCCCTGGTATAGGCAACTGAAGGAACACGGGTGGGTTTTAGTCAGTAAAAGTCTGACACGCCCTCCTGCTCCGCCCAGAGCGGGAGAGGTCATATGATGATTTCCCAACCAGAAAAAAAAAAACAAAAAAGATAAATTATATTTGACAAGTTAAGTCATTCTGTATATTATAGGGTGACTCAACCTGTATTTCGATGTATTCCCTTTGCAACAGTTAATCACTCCTTATATCCTAGGAGAAACTCCATAGGATTCCAGAAAATCCAAGTTTTACAAGTTTTAGGGAAAATTGATATTTAGAATGGCAACTACTGAGAAATTTTCAAAACAAATAAAACTTACCTAAAACACACAAAACCGATCCTGGATGAAAATCATCATCATTCTCCTGCCCTTGTCCCAATTTATTTGGGGTCGGCGCAACATGTCTTTTATTGTTTTTTTTTGTCTTTTTTATCCTGGATGATAATAATAATAATAATATAAATATAAGGGCTTGATTTAGAAAGCGGTACTTCTGGACACGGCTCGCATTGTCAGGAGGTTCCTCTCTCTGGAGCCCTGACCTGTAGCTTGGACCCTGTTCGCGATACCGGTGGGCTCCTATTTTTTTGTATTTAGAAATGTTTTTTTTATAATTTCGTTTATAAAAATATTTAAAAATGTAATGTATATGTACTTAGTTGAAATAAAGATATATATAAATAATAATAATAATATTTTTAAATGTTTTTTTATCTTTTTGTTTATAAAAATATTTAAAAATATAATTTGTAAGTATTTAAATGAAATAAAGGAAATAATAATAACCCGATCACCTCGAATTATAAGTCACTCTGTAAATAAGACGCGATACCCAATTATAGAAGATTTTCTTAAAAAAATACATGTAACATAATAGTGAGAGTACCAATTTACTGATAAAAATCTTTCAAACAACCGACAATTAAGATTACAGGAACACGAAAAGGATATAATTAAAGGAAGTTACGCAAGACGTTAATTAACAAAGGAAGAGAGAAATACTCTCTACTATGAAGTATCATTTCATGTGTGACCTCTTTTTTCAGGAAATTGCGACGACGATTTCTCCGACTTGTCGAGGAAAATTGACGTGTGAAGGGTAAGTCAACGTCATAAGATGGGAAGATTAACAGTCTATGTCACGTAACCGTGTCTTCCTATTTCAAGAGAGGAATCTTGCATTTACCTGAGGGTCTACACAAGTGACAATGGGTTTCAAAGCGTTTCTTATATTTCTAAAAGGGCTTTGTTGTTCTATACATTTATGTCCAGAGAGTAGCTCTGAACATAAATGACCTAAAACTCGTAAGTCGAGGCCGTTACCACTGGGTAACGGACCCGACTTACGAGTTTTAGATCGTGGGTTCGATCCCAGACAGAGACTTTACTTTGTGTAGTTTATTTCATCACTATTGCTCTCAAAAACGGTGAGGGAAAACATCAAGAGGAATCCGGCATGTCCTAGGACCAAAAGATTGAAGACATGTGTTATCTACCAACCCGCACTGGGCCTGCGTGGCGGATTACGGCCCATTCCCACTCACAATGAGGACGCATGTGTCCCAGCAGTGGGAACGTTAAAGGCTAATTATGCATACATTTATGACTTTTCCATTATAGTTATCACGGATAGTATGTAGCTTCGTATAGGCCCTGTTAATGTAAAAAAGTAAAACCCGGGGGTCTACTACGAAGTGCAAAGTGCGAATGAACGGATCGGACCGACACATGGCCGAACGGAATTTTATTGAAAAAATGCGAAAAAACGTTTGGATCGGCTCAGTTGGATCGGGACCATAGTCAATATTCGAAAGAGTGTAGGAGTGTAGGATCGGGATCGACCGAACCAAATAGTAACTTCGTAGCAGGAAACGGCCGAACATTCGGCCGATACCACTTCGGAGTAGACCCCCTGGTTGTTGATTGAAAATTGGTGATGGACGATGTGCCTGTCACCCTGTATAGTACCCTCGTTCGTATCCCAATAAGAACGAGGGTACTATACAGGGTGGCAGGCACATCGTTGCGCAAAACATAACCATGAATTCAGCACATGATTGTAGAGCTCCCAGCACAGACTTTGGCCGGCTAAGAAAAAAAAAAATCTGCTGTTCCATAAATTTTGACCGCATAGGTATTGCATTTTTCTTGCAACAGCAGATTTTTATTTTTGCTAACCGACAAAAACAACGCGTGTTCAGAAGCATGTACAGAATCCTTGGTAACAGGTTGTGCCCAGTCCCAGCCACCCTGTATAGGCTAATTCAATATATAAAAACTACCGAACAAAGAGAAACAAAAAATCTAAATAAAAAGCCTTAAAACGTATACAAAAGAAATGAGGACAAAGAAAGTAACTTTAGCTAATACATTATCACTATCACAAATTGAAACATCTGCCAGATTAAAAGCTTTATAAAATAAAAAATACCCTGTCTATGTCACAAAGTACCTAAAAGACTGACCTTTATCCCGTGCAAAAACAAATCGAATTTTCCCGTAAACAAAAAACAAACATTGAACAATACGACGTAAACTGGCAAACAATTCTTCATGTAATCAAATAAGTGGTGTTTCAGTTACATAATCAAAGGTTCGACTAAGTTACCGAAAAATAATAAGGAAATAATCATGTTTCCCCTTATCATCCTCTTTGCCGAATATTCGATTAATTCGATCGATTATCGAAAGTTATATCGAGAATCGCGGTACTTGGGAATCGTTATATCATTTTCTGTAATCGATTTCCGGGGTCTTGGTGAGTTTAACTCGGTGTTTTACGTAATTTATTTTGCGTAAAATATAGGTTGTTTATTATTATTATTATTTTTTTTAAATATTATTACAAAGTTATACAGTTTACATATATTACATACATAATTATGTTTAAATGAAAAGTAAGCTATTTTGAATTAAATTAAGGTAGATTTGTTAAAATTTTGAAGTAAATAAAGGTCAATTATTCCTTATTACAATTCCATACGGAACTTCTTGCAATGATAATGTACAACTTGCAGTTTCAAGACATTGAGAAAATACTATTTATAGCAATTTCCTTTCTCCAATTACTCCTCCATAATAGCGTGGATGTACACAGCAACTAAAATAATTTTACATTGTTTTTCTTTAATTTTCCGTTCACAATGGTGGTCACCTCAAATGGAACGACATTTACGTGAACATAAATTGCACCGGTGGTCACGGTAGACACGACCCGGGATGCGGGTGTTAAAATTTTAATAAAATACGAAATAATCCGTAAAAGCGTGTTTTGTGATTGCAGACTTACAGTTGTTTTATTTTTAAAACGATAGAAGTACCTACATATTGTGTAGCTTGCACTAAAATTATATTACGTTTATTGTACAGACACCAGCACATCAAGCTACTATAATCTGCCAAATTTCTTTAATAGATTTTCAACTTTATCGCTAAAGCATTAGGTTCAAGGTTGATTGGGAAAAATTGGCAGTTTCGGGTAGCTTGATGTGCTGGCGTCAGTACTTTGCGCTTGAAAGTCTAATTTTCCGGACAAAGGTTTCTCATCATTACCCTAAGTGCATGCATGCTACTTTCACAAAATGTTATCGATAATCGAATTTTAGGGGCAATCTTCGGCGTTAATAAAAAATACTACTGGAGATTGCATCTAAGTATGTAAGTACCAATATGTTAAACGGGATTCAACATTATTTGAGACATAAAGGTTTTATTTTCAGAAAGCTTTCTAAGAGGCAATGTTATTTGATTTAAAACATGATAAGGTTTGATCAAATATTGCAATACTTCAGAGCTACAAATCGTGCAGAGAGAGCAGGAGTAATACTTCTATCTGCACAATTTGTAGTGAATTTGTATCCAGAACAAAATGAAAATAATATCATTCTTGGAGAGATACGATTCATTTTATTTTGCGATCATGTTAGTATGAAACTGTTACTAGAAAACAAATACAAAAGAGAGACATTACCGGATATGCATTGGTTGAAAAAGTAACAAAAACTAATAAAGCTCTACGATGACAAGAAACTATCAAGTAACTACTTTTCGAACGGAAAAGAATTTCTTTCGACATAGTTACTTTAACAAGTATTGCCATTTTGGATAGTACCCAACACAAGTTGTAAACTTTCTTTTACATCATTTCGTGCTGCGGTTTCACAATATTTATGACACAACAATTGTTATAGAAAATCTTAATGTGAGTAGGTACTGCAAATGCCCGGTACAGATTGGTGAAACGTAACAGGAAATATAACACACATTGAAACTTTGCTTAGTGACCGTGTTACACTCCATGTTGCTTTGCATAAGTTCAGACGGCTTATTTGTGGTACATGTAACGCCTCACCAATCTGTACCGGGCAAAAAATATCACAAAAAAAACAGAACAGTGGTTAAAAACTACATTTGCGGTGGAAGGGGTTGTGGGCTTTTCCAGAAACATAAGATTCCTAGTAGCTTTCTGTGAATATTGGTTAATTTTTTCAAACCCCACTTGATACTATACTTTGAGAAACTACCTCACTTTGTACATCAAGACTCAAGCGGGTACAGGCGTATGTAATCTTATGACAGGCATTAAGGATAGCTAGTAGCCTGAAAAACCGACCATCGCTTCACATCCCACATTTCAACAAATTATAATGAAAACCAAATTGGTATAAACCGATTCAAAAACATTGTTTGCCATTCACGTTAATCCGTAACCTATATAAATGCAGAAAAATAAATCCCGTACAAATAAAAGTACAATATCCACAGAGCCTTTATTATTTAAACGGAGCTCAGCTCTAACATCGTTGTGGACATAAACTTTCAATATTTTTTCATGAGGCGGACCGAGCCAATCTCTCCGTAGTCCCCAAACGGGATTACACTCAACACCGAGCATTTTATGTTGTTTTGGGGCATTCAGTTACTATTCAACACAAACGTTACGAACCGCTGAATTATTATAAGCAAGTTTTGTTGAGTACAAAAGTTTCTGAATCTGTGCTACAAAACTCCACAATTGAAATGGCGTAGCACTTTCGTAGACATGTGCTACGATAAAATTATGTGCTACGAGATGCAGCTACGGTGCTTGTTACGTCATATCTACGTCCCAAAAGTTACATTCCACTTTTGTATGCGCTTCTATATTTGTGCGAAGTTCAGAACGTGTGAATTTTGGGATGAAATAGGCTATCCCCGGGGATTGGTTTAGTTATGATTGCCAATATACGTGTGTGAGTTATGCCAATACTTTTTTCAAAACTATAGTGTCCCGGTTCAAAAAATACACTTGTTTACTGCCGAAATCTGCTGCTTGATATATTGTTAGTTTCTACGGTATAATCAAAGTATAAAAACTAATGCATGCTGTTTATTAATTTACTATATTTAAAGTTTCGTCGACACGGTTCTTTATCGTCAATAATTATAGTTTACAGGCCCAACTTCGTGCAAGAAACCTAATATCGCTGTAAGTAAAAATTTTGTGTGTTCAGTACTTAAAACTTGAAAAATATTTTGTAGGAAAATTAAGTTGAGCAGATTTTTCAACAACAACCGCGTCAACACTGTTTTTCGTACTAAGAAACTGAACAAGTTAAATAATTTGTACGTAAAGTATTGAGTGATCACTTTCACATCGCGATTTTTTGTCACGCTTGATTTTACGAGCCTGCATTTCTTACAAAGAAAGAAAATAAGAATGCAATCAAGGAAGCAGGCACGTCACTCTTTTATTTTCGATGTCAAGATTCTTGGCTTCATCATTTTTTTTCTATCATTTCCACCACAACAACAAAAAAAAAAGATTTCTATTATTGTTAATAAAGTGCTGTGCTTACCTTTAATTTAGATGCATGCAATGCTATTGTATTTGTAAATGATATGTACCTTGAATGTCTTTGTGTGTATTTAGTTGGTTTGCCTAAATAAATAAATAAAAATAAATTTCCACCAAAACAAAAAAAAAAATCAAGGCCCAAGAAAAGCCCATAGAGCACGAAATTGCCATGCCGCCAACGTACAACTTCTGCCACGGACCGCCATCACCATTCAAAGCCATAAATTTTTATACGTCATTTTTGTCGTAGCACGAGTAAACGGTAACTCGGTTTGTATAGAAAGTGTTGAGAATGCCGTCCCTACAATCCCCGGGGTTAGCCTATTCTATCCCAAAATTCACACGTTCTCAACTTCGCATAAATATAGAAGCGCGTACAGAAGTGGAATGTAACTTTTGGGACGTAGACATGACGTAACAAGCGCCGTAGCTGCATCTCGTAGCGCATTAATTTTATCGTAGCACGTGTCTACGAAAGTGCTACGCCATTTCAATTGTTGAGTTTCGTAGCGCAGATTTCAGTAAGTTTTGTACTCAACAAAATATACTTATAATAATTTAGCGGTTCATAACAGTAACCGAATGCCCCAGAAGAAAAAAAAAAGCAAGGTTCCAAGAAAAGTCCACAGAGCACGAAATTGCCGCGCCGGCAGAGTATAGGGATGGTATCACCTACTTATGAAATTATATAAAAAGTGCGTTAAGCGCAACACTTCTGCCACAGACCACGCTTAAAAGCCCTCAGTTTATATACGTCATTTTTGTCTGGGTGCGAATAAACGGTAATACGCTTGGTTGAAAAAGAAAGTGGTGACAATGCTATGTGTATAAGCGGATGGAGCGGCAATTTCATGCTCAGTAGAAAAACCTGTCACATCATAAAACTAAAAACAACTATAAGACCCAACAAGGGTTATATAAAGTTAGATTAGATAGACAGAATCTACCTTTTCCTTACAAAGTAAGAGATCAACTCTCCTTCACCATTTTCGTTTGTCGTCACTTAACTAAACAGCCAGTTAATAATGAGAAAGCTCTTAGTGCTAACCATTTACATTATTCACATTCATGTCCCTGACCTCATTATTACAAGGATGTGTGGAAAACTCCCGTTGGTCTCGTGGTCGCAAGCGCGACTGCTGAGCATGGGGCCCTGGGTTGGGAAATTGCGTTTTCCGTAACGGAATTCGGAATACAGATTTCATACGGAATTTCATAGTAACAGCCCGGAGTTTGGAAGATGGCGGTATGATACACCCCTTGCCTCGAAAAGCATGTAAAAGCTGTTGTTCCTGCGCTTGGTCACTCTCCGGCCGTGTCGGATTGCCGTTCCATCGGACTATGAGACCGAGGGAAGAGAGAGCGCACCTCGATATCGCCGAAGGCTAGTCTCCGTAGTAGATTGGCCGCCATACGTTCTGGAGGATTATAATGTAAAACCGTTATAAACATAACTCATAGTGAAGATAAAAGTTTTCGTACGGAAACCGGTAAAAATGTGTGCTGAAAAAGTTAAAAGAATCTTTTAACTTTTTACAGAACACAGATTGTTTTGTATTAACAAAACGTGGAAGGAATTGTGTTTTTAGATTATTTTATAGTTACAGTTCAAGACTCAGGTCCAATGCTGATTACAGGCATATCACACGAATAATCTCCATGTCAGAGAGACAGATTGGGTACCACTTATTTACATTTTCAGACGACACTAGAACAAATAGTAGTGTAATTTTCTTTCCAGGAAACTATTTAGAGTAGGAACATACTTTCGAGGCACATACGGTACAGAATACTGAAATAAAATATCTAACTATTTCAATGTCGCCACAGTGGACAAAAAGATCAACTGTAACAGTAAGACGATCCCTTAGGCCCCTTTTACACACACGTTTTTCTTGCCGGGAAAAAATACGCCGTCTGTAGGCACGGTCGTCAGTGTTGTATGGATCACTATGGAAGCTTGTTGACAGACACGTTTTTTCTACGGCGCGGTTTAAACGCCATACCGCAATGAAACCGCGCCGTGTACAAAGGGCCTATGGAAAATGTTCTGTACGGCTTTAGATTTTCTACCGCAAAACACAAATACAATGCCGATTGAGTAAGCGTGAATCCGAAAAAAAATGTAGCTTCAAGCTATTTATTGTAAGCAAACTATATCCTCCCGTAGGGGTTCTAAAAGATGACTAAAGGATTGACAAAGGGAAAGTCATTTTTTGCTTTAGGTATTTGAGATTCGACGGCACACATGTCGGCACAAAAAAACTGCTATTTTGTGATTTATGATTGAACAACTACAGTCTATCCAAATCCTTGTTTCCAATTGATGTTACTTCTGCTTAAACGAATATAAACTTTATGTAAGTTCTCATTAAGCTGATTTCAGAAAGACTACTGAAAAAGTCATAAAAATGTTTGAAGCGGCAACGCATACTGAATTCGATGTGATGGCTTTAAAGTTGTTTGTTCATAAACATATATTTGTTTACGTTAGGTTAGTTAGAGGCATACCACATTATATGTTGTGTTGCTGCGAAGTCAGTATAGAAAAGTTGAAGCAATGCTGTTGCGGCACCGCATTTACCGTGTGGCAGTACGGGTAAAGCACCTGCCTGCCTTGCCTGGATGTAGTGCTCTGTTTCAGCCACGATGCATCGTGTGACTTTAACTCGATAATATACTTTATCGAATTTTCATGCGTATACGTACTATCGAATCTTTTTGTGTTTTCTTTACTGATAGTCAGGAGCCCGAACGTCTGACTACCAGTCTCACCAAGGGGTATCACATTACCCAGCAACTGGGTTGTGGAGGTCAGATAGGCAGTCGCTCCATGTAAAGTACTGGCATATAGCTGCATCCGGTTAGACTGGAAACCGACCCCAACATAGTTGGGAAAAGGTATGACAGATGATTATCGAGTTTAAACAGAAAAATGGACTTTGTAGATTTTGTTTGTTTTCTCTGACACTCATGCCAGTGCGAAAGTTCTTTTCTATAAATTCATAGAAACCTACATAAACTCACGCCTTCTTCGCATGTGGGTAGGCAGAAACTACAGAACGAAATCTGCTTCGATCCTTACATACTCCATCCTTTTGCTTCGTTTACGTTCTTACAGCTGGTTACACACGCACGCCGGTAACGAGCACAACGCACCTGACCTTTCTGAATAACTTCACTAATACGGTCCCTATATATTCTCCTAGGGCGTCCCCACTCACATCTGCCATGTAAATAACTTATGTTAGTCGCCTATCATTCATTCTTTCTCTTAAGTAAGTATTTTCTTAACTACTCTCGAGTGTTAGTTGAGTTATGTTAGTAAAAGAGTGTCCATAGAATTTTCTGGCCGTTCTATTCCATAGGAACCTACTACGCTTTGCAATGGATAATAATCTTCACCTTTCTGACTGACTGACTCCTTGACAAGGCAAAATGGTTTTATTGAAATATGCTTTGAAATTGAGACAATCAAAACTTTTGATTGCCTACTTTCAACTTAAAATTATACAGGGTGTCAGAGAGATAGACGCGCAGACTATAAACGGAAGGCCAATTCTTGTAATTTAAAACGTTCAAATCTAGTCGCAGTCTCATCTTGGCCACAAACAAATGTCAAAAACTTGTCAAAATATATGGAAATTAGAGGTATTTTTGACATATTGAGATTGAGATCAAACTGTAAATGTTCTTAAAAATAACGAGAATTGCCCTACTGGAATTCAGTACATGATTCTAAACCCCCCAGAATATAAAAAATGTTTTATGTAAAAAAATTAAGCACTTTTACGATCATCAATGGTTCCCTTTAGCAGAACAGTGGTGACTTAGTAGTAACGACAGCAACTTACGAGTTTATATTTATAGGTTCGAACCCAGACAGAATGTTTACTTAGTGTAGATTATTTCATCACAACTGCTCTCAAATCGGTGAAGGAAAACGTCGGCTGGAAACCGGCATGCCCTAGAACCAAAAATTCGAAGACATGTGACATCTACCAACCCGCACTGGGCCTGCGTTGTAAATTACGGCCCACTCGTGTCACCGAGAGGAGGCCTGTGTCCCAGCAGTGGAAACAATATGGCTGCTTATGCTAATGGTTTTCTAAAAAAACGCCATCTAGCCAGTTGTATGAATGAGTGAGAGAGATGATGAGTGAGATGAAACCCGAAGGCCGAAGGTGAACGAACGAAGAGTGTATTATTATATACTCTTCGTTCGTTCCCCTTCGGCCCTGAAAGTTTCAGAAGTTACTTGTAATCCCTATACGTTTTTGTTTTTATTTATTTTATTTTATTTTACCATTTATTTACACACATATATAAACAGACAAGAAAAACATAAGAGAGAAAATAGGCGCAGAGGTGATGCTTATTTCACAAGAAATCTCTTCCAGCACACCCGAGGCAGGACAATAGATACAGAGATGTAGACAGCGTGTGAAATAGTAAAGGAGACAAAAAAATAATACATAGAATCAAAAACAATTCACTTAAAAAACTAAACAAAAATTACGAGAATATACTAACATACATACATACTTCTAAAATAAATATCACTAGAATGATAATAATTATACCATACTCAAAATAATAAATACATACACAACTATGATGAAGTGGACAGATAGTGTTAACTCCTGTTTTAAAAACTGCAACAGTTTGGCAGTCCCTAATGTCAGGCGGTAGTGAATTCCACAACCACACCGCGTGCACTGTCAAGGAGTAGGAGTAGAAGTCGGTGGAGTGGGGAGGGGACTTGAGAAGGTTTTTAAGATGCGACCTGCAAGGTGCATCTGAAGGACGGGCGTAAGAATAACGCTCCCGTAGATAGGATGGTGTTTTAGGATTGTGAAGGAGATTGAATAACAGACACAAAATCCGCGAGTTCCTGCGAAGTCGAATGGGGAGCCACTTGAGTATCTTGCGAAAGTTGGAGACGTGATCATACTTTTTAAGATTTTATTTATTCTTACAAGGAAAAGGCATCAAAATAAGTATTTCTTTCTGTGAATTTAATTCTTTTTGGGAAGTTAGTTACATAAAAATACTAGTTTTTGTTCCTACTAGCAGTCCTAAAGTAGTTATTTTATAGATTTTATCTTACTTAAATCGTAAACATATTCGTGTGAGATTTGTGGTCCAAGATTCGGGACTAAAAAAAATAAACCACAAAGGTATTCAACCTTCTCTTATTGCCTCGTTGGTCGAGTGGTCGCAAGCACGACTGCTGAGCGTGAGGTCCTAGATACGGTTCCTGGGTGGGGCAAAATATTATTGGGTTTTTCCATCTAGAATTTCTCATAAACAGCCCGCAGCCTGGATTTGTGCCCGGTTGATGAAAATAATCTAACCCCTATTACATGGGACTTAAACATAACTCGCAAATATGGGTGTACTATATTTACACATCTGCCTAACCCTTCAGGGAATACAGGTACGATATGATGTTATGTAGTGAGATCCTGCTGTTCTAACTGTAAAAATCTCACTGTGAAAACTTAGGTGAAGTGAACTTTCAATTCCAATGGAACACTTCACCTAAGTTTTCACGGTCAGATTTTTATAGAATAGACTGACTGAAATAGTTGTTTTATAAATTTTATTTTATTTAAGTAGTAAATATATTCGTGTGAGTTATTATTATTAGTTGTCGAAGTTTCGAAACTAAAGGAGGTAATACAAAAGTAATAAACTTTCTTTTTTTTATCCTAAAAACATACGTGTTAGGTATTCATGTGGGAAAGCGAAGTAGGTACCTACGAGAGATGAATAAAAGCCGCGGGTTCACTTGATTTTTTTACTTTTAAGTCCACACACGTACAACATAAAGTTCGAAGAATAGAAGGAGAAAGTCAACACAAGAAGAAGCACAGATAGGAAGTCACGTAAGCACAAGTAAGAGTTCATAAGCTTAGGTACGAGTAAACAAGCGCGCGAGAAGCATACGGTACTTAGCGATTGCATGTGTCGAGTTAGAGGGCATATAGCGGACTGCCGCCGGCGGCCGCGCAACCGGTCAGTGACTCACGCGCTTGTTTTTTACATTTCTACATACTAATAGGAGAATCAGTTTGTCCGTTGGTTTACACATAATATAGTGGTAGTAATGAATTTATATAAAACTAATGAACTTATTTATCTATGTAATTAACTCACAATATCCGTTTTTATACATTAATAGTACATTAATATTTGTATATAATATACAAATATAAATTTAGTACATATTCACTCCCAGAACACGTACATTTACAAGTGATCCTAAAAAAGTTTTATTTGATTATTAAGTTTCACTTAAGGCTTATTCGATTGGTCCCGGCTGTCATTGGTCGTTAAGGGAGGCAATGGCCCTAAAGCCTGACAACCAGTCTTACCAAGGGGGATGTTACCCAGTCCATCCATCCATCCATCCATACAAACTTTCGCATTTATAATATTACGTTTATAAGTAGGAAGTAGGATTACTTTTATTTTTATTTTTTTATTTTACGGTTTTTGGAAAACTTACAGCTAAAAACTTTTGCACGATTGAGAGTAGCAAAAATAAGTCCAATTACAAGTTTTCACAGAGTTTTCAAGTTTTCAGCCGTAAATGTCCCACTGCTGGGCAAAGGCGTCCCTACTCTCTTTCCACCTGTCTCTCTCCAGAGCTGCCAAGGACGATTGGTCCTTGGCAGCTACCAAAGGAGTCCAGCTCATCCCGCCATCTCCATCTCTAATTGTTGATTTTAAAGAACTGATTATTCGAGATCAATCTTTATCGTTATACGCAGTGTATAAAAATAACATAAAACGTTATTTAAGTATGTTTCGTTTTTAATAAAATAATAAAAGAAAAACAAACTTACACATGTGGATATAGGTACATTTCAACAATATTTTATTAATAAAATTATTTTTAATTACACCCCGAAGGTTTTGAATATTGCTACCCTTAATGTGCCTGAAAACATTTTTTTTTTAAATAACAAGTTTAGGCTAACGAGTTTATGAGTACCTAACCTTTAAAATATCGCATGACGCAGGTATCGAATTACTTAAACATTAAAGCTGTTTTTACGATCATAATGGTAATATTATTATTTTTTAAAAAAAGGTCTCCTAACAAAAAAATTGGTATGGGTACTATTTACTCCTAAATATTATACCTAAAACAAAACGTTTAAATAATGGATCAAAAAGCCCAGCTCGGCTTTTTGGGTTAAGTATTAATGAATGGGTCAGAAATGGGCCTTTTTAGGATTCCGTACCCAAAGGATTCCAACGTAACCATATTACTGAGCCTCCGCTGTCCGTCCGTCTGTCTGTCAGCGGGCTTATCTCATGAACCATAATAGGTAGACAATTGAAATTTTCATAGTGTGTTTTCTATTGCCGCTATAACAACAAATAACATAAAAATATGATAAAGTTAAAAATCAAAGGTCCCCATACAAGAACCGATTTAAAAAAAAATATGTAGTGTTAAATATTGTATGGTGATACGAAACCCTTTAGTGTGCGAGTCCGACGAGTTTTCCAACTAAATGTTGGCTAATCGGATTATTTTGTTCACAGTACCCGTTTTATGTTCAGGCGATAGGCTAGTTAGAGGATTTCAGATAACTGGAGAGCTAGTTACACTAAAGCACGGGATTGTGGTAAACTTTCCAAGTGTATGTTGTGTGAATTGCAACTTCCATAATACGTAGTAACGTAGTAAAGTTCGGCTTTAAGCTTGAACATGAGTACAGCTTACAGACCGCTGAACCGAAGCGTAAAAAGGATATTTCACGGACAAAAAGTCTGTATTAATAATGAGGAGAGGCCCGTGGCTAAATAATAACAGCGGCACAGGTCGATCGATCAGGTTAAGCTATGCTTGCCACGGTTGGTCTATGGATGGGTGACCATATTTACATACCGAGACCCCTCCGTGCTTCGGAAAGCACGTTAAGCCGTTGGTCCTGGCTGTCATTCTTAGATCTTTGACAGTCGTTACGGGTAGTCAGAAGCCCGAAAGTCTGACAACCATTCTTACCAAGGGGTATCGTATTACCCAGTAACTGGGTTGTGGAGGTCAGATAGGCAGTCGCTTCATGTAAAATATTGGTATTCAGCTGAATCCGGTTAGACTGGAAGCCGACCCCAACATAGTTGGGAAAAGGCTAGGCAGATGATGATGAAAAAGTATGTATTAATATGTTTTATGTGGTAAAGAATTTTATTCGAAATCCGAAAAACTTTCAGAGGCAGCATTATTGGCTTACTGAGACGTTATTAACTCTTCATTAATCTTCTTATTTTCGTATCGATGGTGCTCGCTTCACATAGGTCGTCCTGCCGATCGATTCTGTAAAAATCTCACCGTGAAAACTTAGGTGAAGTGAGCTTAGAGTGAGCTGTCAATAGTGTCAATACCTAGCATTAGCTGGAATGACAGCTCACTCCATGCTCACTTCACCTAAGTTTACATGGTGAGATGGTTACAGAATCGCACTGCTGGTGCTCAACTGTCTACAAAAGCGAAAAAAAGCGCATCGATACACTAACCAAAAAATGCTAAATACTTAAAGAGAGATCTAAGCCTTCCTATACCTATACCCATCTTTAACCCTGCCGGCTAACTCTTAGTTGTGATCTAGTATTTAAAACTAAATTCGGTCTGGCAAGTCGTATTAAGGCACACGATAGGAAATAATAATAATTTTAAAGGGTCGCCGTTATCGAAATCGCTGCTTTCAATTGCCATTTTCCATTCATGCATTTATTGAGGCAAACTGACTTCATTGATTTTGTTTTAAGTCATTTCATCGAGCAACCACAAACAAAAAAATTGTTTACAAACTACATTGAATCAAGAACGCGTAGAATGGCATTCATGTGAGTGACTCTGGTACCGGAACAACTCATAAATGAATGCCTTTTGAGCCGAGCTGAAAAGTATTTATTATTTGCTAAGCAAACTCCTAAAGTCCAAATAAACATGAAAGTATACTTACGAGTATAAAGACAAACATGAAATTCAAGTCCCAACACAACCTCGGCCTAGTTTTGTCAACAACTAAGTTAGTTGCTAAATCACTTAAAAGTCAAAGATTAGTTAGTTACTAGGCGATGTCGAGTTAATTAAATAAGTAATCCAAAACTTTGAGTACGACAAAAATGAATTTGGGTTGAAATTTTAGCGGACGGTCAATTAGAAACTTACAACGGTTTCCCAAGGCCCGTCATCAAGGATTCACGTTATTTGGGCAAGACACAGAGTAATGAGAGAGTGGAGTGTTCATATTCAAATGTTGACCGTCTTTCTGAAGCCTATATAAAGCGTGGTAAATAAAGAATCAAGAATTATGATATTTTTTTAACAATATTATTCTGGCTGTAACGATCATGAAGACGATAATTTGCAATTTTCAATAAAAATGCAGGGTATACTTAGTGGAAGTTTACAAATGTATGATTACAAAAAAACGACAAATTCAGTCTCAAATTGAAAACTATCAAAGCTGATGATTAAGATCTTCCAGTAAACAGACTCATTTCCTGTACTTAACCCAGCTATAACTGAAACATTTTTCAAGGAAGGCCAGGAAAACGTGGCCTTTAAAAAAGCCCGTCTTAATATAGGGCATATGGCATGTCGTACGTTTGCGTTTTTGGGTCCGCCCGTCACAGCACCTGGCCCGTCACGAATCAACTATCCTCTTAATTCTCAAAATTAAGAGGGTAGTTATTAACTTTTGTTTGAAAAAAATAAAACAATGTATTATCACTCCATTGACTCAATACTCTGTGGTAACAGCTAATTAATTCATTCTTCACGTTTGTTGAACATGGCCACTGAAATACAAATAAAATTTGAAATAAACAGGATTTTAGGAGCCTGAGTTGTGCATATGTATCCTTGTTAATATGATGTTATTACGTCGGTTTTGTGCGTAGTAATATAATGACTTTCAGTTTATGTTGAATTTTTAAAAGCATTGTCTGGTCACTGGTGTCAATGTGAAAATGTGAAGTAAAAAAGCTGTAGTGTGTAGAATATAAAAATAGGGTTTACCAACGAGTGTAGGATAATCAGCCTATATTGTTCCCACTGCTGCTACACAGGCCTATTCTCTGTGAGAGGGAGTGGGCTGTAATCCACCACATGGGCCCAGTGCGGGTTGGTGGATGTCACATGTGTTTGAATTTTTGTTTCTAGGATATCCCGGTTTCCTCACGATGTTTTCCTTCACCGTTTTGAGTAGTTGTAATTTTGTTAACCTTTTATAAGACCTGGTAAGTTATCATCTTCAGTTTCCTGTGCCTTATAAAGGATGCCTTGTCATAAAATATAACATCTTGAGCTTTACTATCCTTGACTTTTAATGTCACTAGAGTTCAATGAGCACACACGGTGGCAGGGACATCGACGCGCAACCTAACATTTTGTATTTTTTTATAATTTCTCAAAACCTAATTTTAATTTTATATTACTAATTATGTTTTTTATTATTAAATTGAGTACGATTGTTATTTTAAACAATCGTTATGGTAAAATATTTGTATGCTTTAATGGCAAAACATGGCGACCTCTATAAATATGTAATGCAAGAACCCTATGTTTGACAAATAAAATCTGATTCTGATTCTGACCCTGTTACCATGGATTCAGTACATGATTCGGAACACCCTGCGTTGAAACTATTCGTCCGTTATTTAAAAAAAACTGCTTTTCCATATATTTTGACCGCATAACTATTGCACTTTTCCAGTTTTACTTTAAACTAGGTACTTTTCCTTCATTTAATTCTTCTCTGTGGTACAAAGAAAAATATTTCACAGCAGTTTGCTTAACAATCCTCATTCAACAAAAACTATACTTTCTCATCATAAATGGTGTTCCACTAAGTACATCAAACTACTTTTGCTTCCTGTAATATCTGGTAACTTAAGTGGACAGGAACTTCTTTTGTAAAGTACCGTAATATTAAAGTGAAACTATTATGGAAAACTCAGTCGGAAGTTTTTTAAATGTTCTTCTTTTGCATAATTCATGCTACACTCCTGGATAATTTTCTTACTAAAGAAATCATATTTCAGGTAAAGAAGTCATATGTGACAATTTTATTGGCTCGTTGCAACATAACACCACGCCTGTTATCCCCGAAGAGTTTGGCAGATGTGTACCTATAGTACACCCACCCCACATTTCCCCAGTTATGTTTAAGTCAACTTAAAGTTAATTGGCCAAAATGTGTAATGAGCCTCTTGCCATCAACTGTTCACAAATCCAGTCTCCGGGCTGCTACTGAGTCTTAGCAGCAGCAAGGAATCTGGATTTGTACCTTATAATGTAAACATGAGTGACGAAGTGTGAGTGTACTCACCCTTATCTACGTTTCAGGGAAAACCAGTCCTTATGTTACGTGTCTTCGATCAATTCCAAATTTGATCCACCTAAACACGTCTATGCGATACAAGGTGTGCTATCGAACGCGATGCGATGCAAAATGTAATTACACGCACGACACGGTGTGAGAATCCAATACCTAATTAATTTCAATCTGTATTAGTAGAAGCCGCTTACAATGCCGTTACAATGTCATAATCATCACACGTGATATATGTAGGACGATAGGTTACGTTTGTACATATATACATGTCGTTTTTCTTAGTCTCCCCATATCTTTTTACGGACTTGCCAACATCTACACAACACCTACTAATGGCTAGAAAAATATTCTGAGTTTAAACCGAATTCACACTACGAAACTAGTTCACCAACATAGTTATTCATTGACAGTTTCACGTGTAAATAAATTATTATTTACACGAGAAACTATCGATGAATAACTAAGTTTGCGCAGTAAATTGGGCTCTATGGCCTAGCGATCAGTAATTGGGAAAACACCAGAACAAAAAAAAAAAAACCTAACTTGGCAATGTTTTAAAAAACCAGTTCTATATTTTTTTTTTTATAATTCTTGTCAAAAAAAACTAACTACGCCCCCGGGGTAACTTTGAATGAACAAGAAAAACTTCGCAGTTTCTCTAGATAGTACAAGAACATGTTTAAAGTAAAAGAAACCTCTTCTAGGAGTATATTTATTTCGTCGTAATTAAATTTCGTCCTCGTCAAAAAAGAAAAAAAGTCGTTGTTCAGTATTCTGCGATCTATTTAGCTACTGCTTGTTTACATTTTATTTCTATTACGTTCTACAAACGGCACATAATAATCTAGTGCAGTGGATCTGGGGATCTACTCCGAAGTGATATCGGCCGAATGTTCGGCCGATTCCTACTATGAAGTTACTATTTGGTTCGGTCGGTCCCGATCCTACACTCCTACACTCTTTCGAAAATTGACCATGGTCCCGACCCAATTGAGCCGATCCGAACAATTTTTGCAGTTTTCAATAATTTTCGGCTCGGCCATGTGTCGGTCCGATCCGAACATTCGCACTTTACACTTCGTAGTAGAATATCCCTACTTATATTATTTTTTTTGGGTTGTTTTGTTTTTGTTCCCAAGGGTGCCAAAAGAATCCCATTACTAGCATAAGCATAATTGCATAATCAGCCTACAATATTCCCTCCCACTGCTGGGACACTGACTGGTCTCCTCACTGTGTAATCCCTCACGCGGGCCAAATGCGGGTTGGTGGTTGCCTTCGATTTTTTGGTTTTAGGACATGCCAGTTTTCCTTCACCATTTTGAGAGCAGGCAGTGGTAATGAAATAATTTACACAAAATAAATTGTCTGATTGGGTACGAACCCACGACCTACAACACGTTAGTCGCGGCCGTTACCACTGGGCCCTCTATGCCTATGTTCTATGTTACGGGTTTGGTTTCCGCACTTAGTCCTTCAGGTGGAACATTGTACGTGGGCCATGGCGGCCGTCGGTGGTTATTCCAACCAGCCCACCTCCCTCGGCTCCCTCCAGAAGCTTACTCACTGACTATTACTAAGGGCTGATTTTTCAATCGACAGATAATTTTTAGTCGTGGAATAAAATTGACGTTTGACAGATTTTGTATAGAAGAACTGTCGAAAATTCAAAATTATTCTTCGGATAAAATTATCTGGCGTTGGAAAAATCAGCCCTAAGTCCATCTGTATATCATAGTGTTGTAACTTTTTAACCATAATACCCACTTATTAGTCAGCAAGGTCTTCTTTTTATCATGTCGATGGTACTTCTTCGTTGTTTTTTTATTTAAATCCTTTACTATAATTTATTTAATTTCATTTATTTTTTAATTGTATTTTTATTCTGTTCTTTGACTTCATTTTCATTGTTAGGATACCACATAAGGGAAGAGCGAGACAGCTTCAACACAAGTACTATTGTAACTTACTAGGGCTGCCTTTTGTATTTTGTATTTGTTTTTGTATATAGTTAGAGCTCAGTAGGGCCACGTTGATTGCGACTTAAACATAACATCCGAAATGTGAACGTATATAGGGGACCCTCTGCTAAAACCCGAGGTATAAAATCGTGATGTAACATATCATCACGAGTTTATACCCCGGGTTTATAACATCATCACGCCCGTATTCCTCGAAGAGTTAGGCAGAGGTGTACCTGTAGTACATCCATATTGGTTATGTTACTATTATGTGTTACAGTTGGGGTTGGTCCCCGCTGTCATTCGTTGATTTTTGACAGTCGTTACGAGTAGTCAGATGCCCGAACGTCTGACAACCAGTCTTACCAAGAGGTATCATATTACCTAGTAACTGGGTTGTGGAGGTCAGATAGGCAGTCGCTCCATGTAAAATACTGGTATTCAGCTGCATCCGGTTAGACTAGAAGCCGACCCCAACACCTCGGGAAAAGGCTAAGCGGATGATGACTGTTATAATACATTTGGAACATAAATTTGTGTAAATTATTATTTAAATAGGTAACCACGGCTTTTGGGTACTACAGTGCTCATTACTGACTACTTAACCGAATAAATTGGTTACAGGAAATCGTGACCCAACATTCAATCGAATTGATTTGAAAATTAGTGCGTTGCTGTGCTTTTGAGGCCACTAGAATTGTTTGAACAGATATAGTAGTAATTTGTGGTTAATTTGGATTTTATTTGCCTTTGCACTGTACAACACGCATGTAATCCCTGAAGGGTTAGGCAGAGATGTACCTACGGTACACACAAATTTTGTCTAGTTATATTTAAGTCCCGTTTAATGTAGGGGCGAGCCCATTGCCAGGAAAGTGGCACAAATCCAGGATCTGGACTGCTACTGAGGAATTACTGATCCGATCGACCGACTGACCTGGGAATCGAACCCAGGACCTCTTGGTCAGCACTGTACTGGTATATAATATACTGGTGGTATTATTATATTTATCCTACTTCCTACTTTATTAATATTATTATTATTGTATTATATTATATTATATTATATTATATTATATTATATTATATTATATTATATTATATTATATTATATTATATTATATTATATTATATTATATTATAGTATATTATTATTATAATATTATAAATGCGAAAGTTTGTATGGATGGATGGATGTTTGTTACTCTTTCACGCAAAAACTACTAAACGGATTTGGATGAAATTTGGCACACAGATGGTTTATAACCAGGATTAACATATAGGATACTTTTTATCCCGATATTCCCACGGGATCGAAACTTATGCGGGTGAAACCGCGGGGCGCAGCTAGTTTATTTATATGAGGGCCTAGACATATAGCAATTACTTTCAAAGCGTTTCTTAGCACTACAATGACTTTCAACAGGATTGACATACATACATGTAAGCTTTTCGGTAGCTTATGCCAGTCCCATACATTTTTTACTTTTCCATCATCATTATCGCCGATAGAACGTCACTTTGCCCTCTGCGAGGTAATTGTGTACTACCAGTATCAATGGGTTTGATTTTGACAGTTCAAACACATTCATTGCGTTATTTATGTTGTTGAGCAGATCAATTTTTCGAACATAATTATGAAGAAATGGATTAGCATATCAATGGCCATGCAAAATTTAAATGAATAAATACGACGCTATAATAAAAAATAAGAACTTTAAAAACAATTATCACATAAAAATTAACAGTTCAATAATTAAAATCAATTCAGACAAAATGCACTAGTCAAAATAAAATCTAAATGTCAGAATACAATTAAAATGTCAAAATACAATTCCAATGCTACAATACTATTCAAATGTCAAAATACCATAATAAATATTACCTATGGAGCACGACCAATGATCGAATTTCCATACAACACGTACAGTCAGCGATAAAAGTCGATTAACACTTCAGTTTTAAAAATATATTATAGAGCTAAATATTTAATTATTATTAGAACAGAAGTAAAATTTAAAAAAACTTCCTACTCTATAAAAATGTTTGTTACTAAATCACGCAAAACCGGTCAAACGGATTTGGAAGAAAATTGGCTCGCAGATAGTTTATATCCTGACACATAGCGTACTTTTTATCTATAGGTAGTATGTGCCCGTAGGATTAGTTCCGATATTCATGCGGGCGAAGCCGCAGGCAAAAGCTAGCAATAGAATAATTTTGTGCCAACATAAATAATGTGTAAAAGCGGCAGTGTTAACCGACTTTTGTCGCTGCCCGTAATTGCACAATTCACAAATAATTAACAACAAAAACAAGCAGCAATTCACAATTTAGGCACCTAAAACAGACATAAAACTATCTCCTAACAGAAAACAAGCTGATTAACACACTAGGAACGTAACCAGGGTTACGTAGACGAGTCAACATTAGCTTTAGTGAGCGCATTTGGTCATAATGATTGTTCTCCGTTCACAGTTTATTCGGTTGGCGGTTCTCGGTTCACGGAAACGAAAATGTACTGTGTGTGTTGGAAACTCATTGCCTAATGGTTATTTAGTTCGGTGATGAGATTTCCCGCTGCTTTTAGGTACTGGGACATGATTAAACATCGGGTTTGGGTTGTATTGTAGGTGTCTGCAACTCCACGTTCGAGCGTGTTTATTGCCTATAGATCAGGTTTTAGGTTTAAACTGAGACAGTTTTTGACACACCTACATTCAATTTTGACAGTCCATTGTTGAACATATGTGATAAATGAACTAGTACCTAGGTCATTTATTAAAGACTAACTGCGCCCCGCGGTTTCACCCGCATAAGTTTCGAACCCGTGGGAATAAAAGGTATCCTATATGTTAATCCTGGTTATAAACCATCTGTGTGCCAAAATTTATCCAAATCCGTTCAGTAGTTTTTGCGTGAAGGAGTAACAAACATCCCTCCATCCATACAAACTTTCACGTTTATAATATTAGTAGGAAGTAGGATAGTAGGATGATACAAAATATATACACTGGATAACTTCTTATACTAAATGACCTGAACAAACTATTAAAATTAAAATATAATATCCTAATTTAACTAAAACTATTAACAAACTAAAATATGGCGTCGAAAAATTCCTCCGCAACGCTGTCGACTGGTGATGTACCCAAGAGACTGGACATTATCACGTTGTGTGGCTTGCTCAGCCTCTACCCAGCCCTTGAGTCACGGGAATTGTCAACCAGCCGTTTCGAGATTTCGTTGAACAAACCATTAGCACTCAGACCATACCCCATCTCCTTACATGTGTCCCAAAACTCAGATTTTCACCGGCCAAGTCCAGAATGTTTCAACCAGAGGGTAATTGCAGTCTTTTAGTCGCTTCAGTCTTGTTACAAGTCGGTATGCTGTTTATGGAAACTACCATCATAGTCTAAACTAACAGAATTAGGTATGCGTATACAAATTAATCGAGTACCTCTGTGCCTTTTTAAAACAACTGACGATCTTCGTCATTTTAAAACAAAAAGCGACTGCGATCGACTAAAAGTTTAACGCATGAAATAAACACTAGCACAATTTGCGTTCAAGCAAAGGTCTGTTTGCCGACAGGCTACTAAACTGTCCCATTTTAGTACGTCGTGACACTGCTATCTCGGAATTCTATCACTATCTAGCAGCCCCTCCTATTTAATGAAAGTTGGAAGTCTTAAAATTCCGTTGAAGAGACAATATATCTGTGGAAGGTTGCCGGTTCACTGCTGTTGAATATTCGTAGTGTTTTTGGCATTTCGTTCTGTAATTTGCATATTTGGAGAGGTTTAATTTATCCTACGTTTTTATTACCCGCATAAGTTTCGATCCCGTGGGAATATCGGGATAAAAAGTATCCTATATGTTAATCCTGGTAATAACCATCTGTGTGCCAAATTTCATCCAAATCCGTTCAGTAGTTTTTGCGTGAAAGAGTAACAAACATCCATCCATCCATCCATCCATACAAACTTTCACGTTTATAATACATATTATATAAAAATATAAATATAATATATAAGTAGGATAGGAACTAGGTTTTGACCTCTGATGGGCGTAGATTTAATTTTTGAAGGAGTCGAAATACGAAATCGATCGCATTGAAGCATTTTCAAAGCCAATTCAAACATACAACGCATGAAATCTATCCGTAAGTTCCATATCGCATTCGAAGTTGATAAACGAAATAAGCCCTTCAACTTTTACGACACACAGACAGCCGTCTTCGTCTAGCTTCGAGCACCTAGATTGAATACAACAGAGACCATTTCCTTCAGACTTCTTTTACGAATGGCCGAAGGACTTATCTGTAATATACAGTTTCTATGCTTTTCTCACAGACACACAAGTTAATATTCTTATCAGCTTTTTCTTGCTAATAATACTTTATATGGCAGCCATTTTATTTTATTTTTTTTTATAGACGCAAAAAGCGGAAATATTGTTAATCAGGGTTTCAAGCGCTATATTAAAGGAAATATACAGTGATTTGGTTTTCCATTTAGCTTGCGTGATACACGACGGTAAAATTAATGATCGTAATATAAATGTAAATAAGAAAGGTAAAGAAAATCGACAGGTAGGTAGGTAATTAGAGAACATTATAAGGAAAAAATACCTGTAGTAGCAAAGTCACATCTAAAATATATTCGTCACCTTAAGGGCTATTTTTGTCTGCTAATTGCACAAAAGTGACGTGATACAATTACTTTGCGATATGCCTAGTGGGAAGCTTTTAAGTAAGTAAGATTTCGTCGAACCGCCTGACTTTCAAAAATTTCGATTTTCGAATTTTCGATTAGGTGCATCGTGATATAACCGGTCAAATCATAAAATGGCGTATCATGAAATTGCCAGGCGGATCACGATATGGCTATTTGTACGATCGGGCGACGACATATATGTACATTGCGTTGTAATGTCAATACCGCAGAATGACATTCAGCAAATTTCAATTTAAAAAATAAAGTTGTATTTCATTGATGTCAACTTGACATTGGTCAAAGGTGTATGCTAATTTGATATTTCTTATCAAGTAATTAATATAGTTTTCCATGCAATAGTCAGTTCCGTAGCGTCAAAAGATACCTAGGGCCGGTTTTTTGATCGGTACTTAAACTCAACCAATTTTTAAAAATAGTAACTAATGGTTAAATTTTAGCAAAATGTGTTTTTAGATTAATTGTTAGTTTATCTAATTTTTATTTTTTTAACTAATGGTTAATTATTTTACCATTATCAATGATATTATATCATAAACTAAAAATTGATCAAAAAGCACATTTTGCAAAAATTTAACCATTAGTTACTATTTATAACAATTGGTTGAGTTTAACTACGGAGCAAAAAACCGGCCCTAAGTGTCCTTTTTATGAAATACTTGCCTGTACATTACCTATAGATAAAACATTTTACGAAAACGGAACAATCTGTTTTATTAGTCGTATTTCTTTAATGACTTTGGGAGGGACGAGTTTGAGCAGCGATTACAGATGAAAAAATCCAGTTTCGAGAATTATTGTCACATTAGAACCGTTCGCGGTCATAATGATCAAGTAGTCAGTTTTATAGCTGTTAGTTGTTCAAGTTTATTGCTCACTTTAGTCCGAGCTTCATCTGTTTGGAAATTATGGTCATTGCACGGAATTTGATTACCGGTGGAATAGAAAGAAAACACCCAATAGGGTGTCCTTTTTTATACATTTATATATACTTTATTGTACACCACAAAAATTCATAACAAAAAAGAAATTGATCGAACACTAAAGATATACAATGGGCGGTCCTATCGCTTTCTGCGATCTCTTTCAGGCAATCTATATTTATCGTCTTCATCACCTGACGGACCTGACGGGCTGCACCAGTGGAGAAGTGGTGGCCCAGTGGTATCAGCACTTGGGAGTTATAGGTCCTTCGAATCCAGACAGGCGCTTCACTTTGTGTAAATTATTTCATCACCACTGCGCTCAAAACGGTGAGGACATCGTGACAAAACCGTCATGTCCTAGAACCAAAAAAATCGAAGACACGTATCATCCACCAACCCACACTGGGTCCGCGTGGTCGGCCTGTCACAGAGAGGAGGCCTATGTCCCAGCAATAGGAACGTTATAGGTTGATTATGCTTTGCTGTTCACCTGACCTAAGTAGGACCTTAAATTACCAGCTGCCTCAGTTAGTTTGGAAAACTGATTCTTATTCAGATTACAAGTAAACTTAAAATCAAGCCAAAGTCAAAGCGTAATTTTAATGTTAAAAGTTAAAAACCTTTACACTTTCTGCAGAAATTATGCGTTAAATATAAAAATAATTATCAAATAAACGCCGCATATAAACGTATTTTCTTACTTTCTTTTTTATTTAACAAAAGATTTCTATACTAATCACGGTTTTTATAAATAGACTAACGACTTTTTAATTAGTTTTACACACAAACGAACCGAACTCTGCAAAATATAGATAACATTTTTATTTCGCTGTTTTGCCCTTTCTACAAATTATAAGTTATTTGTAATTTTTTTCTTGTAAATAATATTGTTGGAATTGTTGGAAGAATAAAATTAAAATATTCCGATTCTGATTTTTTTTTAGGAAACAATTAATAATGAACCTACATACAGACTCCATTTCATTTTCCTGTGTTTTTATATTTCCAATGAAAACGAGAAAAAATGTATCAAAAAATAAACAAATTGTAAAAATTGAATGTAACACCTTTAATCTCATTCTCATAACTTTGAATAACATACCAACCAGTTATCAAGAAGCGCTTCAATACACTCAAAAAGAATCGTTTGTTATTTTATTACAAAAAACCTCGTTGTCAAGACGAACACAGTTCGCCCTAATCGAATTTTTGTCGTTCAAAACGACTTTACCATTTTCTTCGACGAATTCAATAATCCCTGTGAGGGCAACTCGAAAAACAAGCCGACCTAAATCAGGCATTGACGGCGAACTCAAAATTTGACAAGCCAAGTCATTTAACTTTGTTTATTTCCCTAGGCACTTGAATTCAAAGGCGTTGACGGGCCGAAAAATCTGGAGAACGTATTTTGCTGACGAGAAAAACAATAAGAGTTTATTCACCAGCAGTAGTTCAATGCTCGTTGGAGAAATCTAATAACGGGAATAGCTGTTACGTACGTGTTTTCTTGTTTGTCATTTTTAACAAGAACAAAGCCAATCTTCAAACCAACCCGCACTGGGCCCGCGTGGTGGATGATGGCCCACTCCCTCTCATAGAGAGGAGACCTGTGTCCCAGCAGTGGGAACATTATTGGTAATATTTATTATGTAAGCCAATCTTCATGAATGAAAACTTTGTGTAGAGGGTGCACTTAGGTAGACCGCGAAATTCAAAATTTCTCACGTTTTTTTGCAATTTGCAGGCCAGTGTCAGATTGTATGTTGGTTGATCAAAATATGATTTACGACAGAATCAAATATGCATTTACCGAATTATAATCAACTATATATGTCAGCATTGGCTTCCAATGTCATGATTTCATGAAATCATTCAATAGGGCAATTTGATCTTAGAAATCTATTATTATTTTATAAAAGCATATTTTTTTACGGTTGTGAATCATAATTTGATCTTTACAACTTGATACTGATTTGCAGATTGCAGAAATTTTAAATTTCGCGGACTACCGACTACTGGCACTTCCAACTGAACTTCAGAATTAGTCGATCAATCCCGAACACGCACGAGAGTAAAACCGTTGTCAATCTTAAACATGAATGTGTCCAAAAAGTTTTAATCCAAAAGGTAACTCGTTTGATTCCGTCACCAAAAATAAGAAATAACTAGTATTTTTCGTATAGGCAAAAGTCAATCAGGTCTCCTCGTCATGTAAATACGTCCCTAACTTTTATGGCTTGTTTTCATTAGCAGAGAAGGGGAAGTATATTTGATTGGTCGACTGTCTCAGTAGTTATTGAACGCGGGTTGTAACGTTAAGAAAAACAACAGCACTAACTGTGTGTTTACGTTTAACAAGATTGAGAAAACGTGTTCGGGTACTGCCAATTAAAATTCAATCAAAAATCCGTCGATATTGTTTCAATAAAAGACACTTAAAAAATTGTTTTGTCGTTCAAATGCTATTCAAGGGGTTATTTTCCTATTGTGATTGTATCACTGAAAATGTACCAAATGGCCGTGATATCACTATTTTTCTTTTATACATTCATTTTCCGTTGTAAGTAAACTATTTAGAATCTCTAGAAGGAAATTCAATCAAACGTTAGAATGATTGGAAGCAAGAATGGAAGCAAGACCTAAAGGGAAATTCCCGTAATTAAAAAACGTTCAAAATCTAGTCGCAATCTCATCTCAGCGACAATCAATGTCAAAAACTTGTCAAAAATGTAGGGAAATTAGAGGTATTTTTGACAGATTGAGACTGAGATCAGACTGCGAACGTTCTTAAAATTACGAGAATTGCCCCTCGGGGCAAAGATTTGCATGCAAAAGATTTGCTTTAATGTAAAAACAACTTCCCATTGTTTAATGCACCTTTACATTTATGACTGCGTATTTCCACGATCCGTATCTGCTTCTGTATCAGAAGCTGTAACGCAACGTAGCGAAACGCAAACAATCGCGATGAGGTCGGCATTCGCAGATAACGTGCCTTTCGCAGCGATGCGCTTTGCATTGAAGCCTTTTGCTCTTCACTAAGGTATTTTTACTTCGCAAGCCGGTACGAGACCAATCCGATTAGTGTTGGAAAATATTCTGTGGTGTTTGAAAGGGAATACGTTACTTTTGTGTTTTTGTAACGTGCGATGTACCGAAACTTTTGTGGTTTAAATCGCGCATGTCAAAGTGACGAGCCGTGTGCCCGATAGGATTTCCAATCGGCATAAAAGGGAAACTGTAATCCCCAATTTAACCCATTTTCGAGCCGAATTTTCAAAAATCCTTCATTAATGTATACCCTTTTGACAAGGAACCTTTGTCACTCTGTGAAAAATGTATTGCTTCTAATAGGCCTAGACGTTTAGGCTGTGCGTCGTCTGTGAGTCTTCATCTTCTTAGCGTGTTGATCTAAATGGACTCGGCCCAGAATTCGGCTACGTGTTTAGCGCCATCACTAACGTCCATCAGTTTCCGTAACGTGCAGCTGACAGGACACGTAGGACATGATAATAAGTGTCTCATCGTTTGTGGAACAGCCCCAGATTTACACTCCAAGGCGGAGTCATCTATGAATCTCCACGCGAACAGGTTTTCCTTGCTTCGGTCAACTTGGGTCCGGTAATCTATCTAAAGACTGTCGGTGATTGTTTTTTTTTTTTTAAGAATTATACTTTTTTTAAAGTTAGTTTAGTTTAGTTTAGTTTGGTTAGTTTTTGAAAGTTACGTGCCGCAAGACCTACTTTATTTTGCTTACATTGCACATTTCACAAATCTAGGCTCACCAAGAACCGCATTAAGTAATAAATAATCAAGTATTAATTAGGAATAATTCATAAGCAGTGGCACGTTTCTGGTTCATCGCTTTGATATACAGACGCCAGCACATCAAGCTACTACAATCTGTCAATTTTCTTTAGTAGATTTTCAACTTTATCGCTAAAGCATTAAGGTTCAAGGTTGATTGGGAAAATTTGACAGTTTCGGGTAGCTTGACCTGCTGGCGTCTGTACCATATGTTATAAATTAACATGAAGGTAAATATAGGTCAATGGTTTGAATGTAGATAATATAATATGATTTGTTGTAGAAATAGGAAAAGCAGCATAGATACAATGCATAAAAGTTTCATTTGAGGAGACAAGTCTTCTTGACTCCAAAAACCTTTAGAAAAGACAAAAATGACGTGAGCTTCGAAAAATTGGAGATACGTAAAGCCCGATTCAAACTTTATGGTGGCTTTGAAGTGCGCTACTTATTGCGCAGTAGCTCACCCCTGACCCCCGCTGACAGTTATAATTTGTTACTACACAGCGAGTCGCCTCATGTTCCGAGATGCCATAAAGTTTGAATGGGGCTGTATGTCGGTTTGATCAATTTTATTCCAGTTGGATAAAAACTACAGGGCATTAGAAAAACAAGTTGGAAGAACCACACTTCAGTCAGTTAAATCGTTAATGTAGGTATAATTACTTTACTTAAGCTAATGGGAACCAGTACATCGTAACCAGACAAAACTAGCTAGAGGTCTACCTAACCTTATACCATTGTGACTTTCGGTTCCCGAACAGTTAACGAAGATTAGTTGCTATGTTCACGTTGGTACTTCGAAAGCTCGCATAGTTTATTGTTCTATTTGGGCAGGGTCCTAAATTAGTATTTGTAGTTCAGAATATGCACATAAATAATGATTTCGGATTGGAATAATTGAATAAACTTTATTCACATACATTTCGATTGATATCACGCTCTTAATACAAAGTTGACAACTTAGACTTGGGTTTTAAATCAGTTATTGTGTTTACCTTGTCGGTATGAAGTTCGAAATTCGACAATGCATCGATGGTTTATGGGCCGGTTGTTTCAAATGATTGTTTAACGTAACATACGTATTTGTAGTCTCCTAATACAGGCATATTTTGCTTAAAAGGAGGCTCCAATCTCAAAATTGTTGTACGTTTAAGGTTATCAAATAAACTATTTTTATTTTATTTTATTATTTATTTATTATACATACGTCAAAATAATAACGATTACTTAATCGTTATTTTTGATTATCGTAATTGTAATTTGAAACAAACGCTTTCTAAGGTTTGACGATAGTGAGCGCCATTTTTGACGTATACTCGTGCGTCAGGTGGACGTGAAACAACCCGCCCTAAATCTTGGCCTAAAAATTAAACTTGTTTTGTAATAAAACCGATAAGTTTGTTACTACTCTAGAATCAAGAAGTAGTTTTCTTAGGTTATATATTATTCATTTTGTTAACTACAAAACACTGTTTCAATTAAACTTATTTTCAGTAGTTCTAAGTCGAACTACTCAAAATATGTTTACATGAAAATGACCTCCACAGGCCCCATTAAAAATATGCACGAAAGTATTGCCGTAAAAGGACGTTATTCATAAAACGTTGTTACTGTCACAAAAAAATTTCAATCATCATCTGCCCAGCCTTTTCCCAACTATGTTGGGGTCGGTCTAGTCTTACCGAATGCAGGTGAATACCAGTATGTATTTTACCTGGAATCGGTAAACTTCTGGTGGGACGACCTCAGCCTAGGTGGAGCGACGATCTTCGCAGGATGGCTGGTAGCAGCTGTATGAGAGTTGCCATAAATCGAGTTGAATGGTGTACAATAGGAGAGGCCTATGTCCAGCAATGGACTGCTATAGGCTGATGATGGTGATGATTTTATCATCATCATCATCAGCTTACGAGCAACTGCCTATCTACATACGCCTACGAGCATATGCCTAATACGATACTCCTTAGTAAGATTGGTTGTCCGGCTTTAGGGTTTCTGTTTACCCGTAACGACTGTCAAAGATTTAAAAATGACAGCCGGAACCAATGGTTTAAAACGTGCGTTCTAAAAAGTATTTATTCAAAGAGAAAATTTTATTGAATCTCGGTTAAGTTCTCCACTGTTCAGTGCTCAACAAATAGGTACCAACGCAAGGGGAATGCGCTCAACCTACTAAAATTTTCTCCGCTGTTTGTGAAGTCAGTTCAAGCCTGCAGACCCTGCAGCTGAATAAATATCTCGATGAAATCGACCGTACCATTGTTTTCTAAAGCAATGCAGTTGGGATGATATTTTTGTTGAGAATTTAAAGAGATTAAAGCTGCTTACTAGTCGTAACGTCAACATAAGCTTAGTCTTAAGCTACGATTTGCTAGAAGAGCGGTGACTGGTGTCATGTGACAAAATTTAATTGAATTTAATTGGATTTAACCTTGGCCAGAGGCTAAGCATTGCCATACAACATGGTAATGCCGCCAGTCTCTTGGGTACATTACCAGTCGACAGCGATGCGGATAAATTTTACGACGCTATAATTTTAATTTGTGTATAGTTTTAGTACGCTGACATATTTAATTAATCAACAAAATAATTACATAATTTAAAAAGCTAACAGTCTTAAAATAATAATATGTACAAGTGTATAAAAAGGGAGGGGAAATAATAAAAGGGCATCAAAAAATTCGTCCGCATCGCTGTCAATAGGAACCGTGCCCAAAAGGCCGGCAGCATTACCACGTTGTATGGCAATGCTGTGACTCTTTGGCCAAAAAAGAGTACACCAACCACATGGCGATATCTCGAAATACTAAGTGTGCACTCGGACACAGTTTTAGTTAAATTGGGATATATTTTTATTAATTAATTGGGTATTAGTTGTTATTTACTTATTTATTATTTTAATTAAGGGCTGCTTTTCCATCGCCAGATAACTTTTATTCGAGGAATAAAATTGACGTCTGATAGTATTTGTATGAAATAACTCTCAAAATTGTTCCTCGAATAAAGTTATCAAATGATCGAAAAATCAGCACTTACAGAAATAAATTTATTACTAATTAACTTCTTAAAATAATATTAAAGTATGTAAAATTTGCACGCCGACATAACACGTGATCGATGTAATTATCTTAAGAAGTTTCTGTATTTTATTTATGCAAATAAATGATTTTGTTTTGATGTTGGGGTTTGACTATACTTACCTACTTACGGTGTCAAAAAACGCTTTCTAAGAAAACACACCAACTTACTTTCATAAATAACATTTCAGTGACGTCATTCGCCGGTAAATTGCAGACGCTATGAGGTGGATATTATTTTTTCATGCATTTAGTACTTCTGTTATTTTTTTATAACTGTATAACTGTTTGTTTAGTATGTGAATATTTACAGAATTGGCTAACGAATTTGATGTAGCCAATTTTCTATGTCTCAATCAACACGAAAACGAACAATAGTCAATCTGTTTTGATACTATTCTACATATTCGAAAAAAAAAATGTATACTACCTAAACGGTAGCAATGAGTCGAGCCATAAATGAAAACTAACAACAAACGTGTCAATTCAATTAAATTTTTATTGCATCCTTAATGTACACATACAGGTCATCATCTGCCTTGCCTTTTCCCAACTATGTCGGAGTCGACTTCCAGTATTACCGGATGCAGCTGAGTACCAGTATTTTACATGGAGCGACTACCTATCTGACCTCCACAATCCAGTTACTGGATAATACGAAACCCCTTGGTAAGACTGGTTGTCAGACTTTCGGGCTTCTGACGACCGGTAACGACATACAGGTGGCAAGCATAGTTCAATAAAATCAATTATGGGCCCTGTCGGGCACAGGAAAATTTTAAATAAGTAGGAGAGAGGAAGAGCGCTTGTATGGTTTTCCTTATTATTTCATAATATTGATTACAATGTTCTTTCTATCTGCCAGTTTTAAAATACATTCGATATTTACATAATTTAAAAGCTAACAGTCTTAAAAAACAAAAATATGTGTAAGTATATAAAAAGAAATAATCAAAGGGAATCAAAAAATTCGTCCGCATCGCTGTCAATAGAAAACGTGCCCAAAAGGCTGGCAGCATAGCCACGCTGTATGGCAATGCTGCCAATAACAATAGTATTTGTTCTATATATATTATTATATTCTATGTTTATTCTGTATTTGCTCCATATTTATTCTATGAATATATGTATAAATCAATATGAATCATTGGAACTAAAATTTTGAAAATAAAGCTTGAACATCATCTTCCTGCCCTTGTCTCATATAACTTGGGGTCGGCGCAACACGTTTTCTTCTTCCATTCTCCCCTGACAACCGTCACGCTATCATTCACTCCCTTCTCTTTCATTTCGTTCCTCACACAAGTCATGCATCTTTTCTTCGGCCTTCCTCTTCCGGAGAGAGAGAGAGGCAGGCCATCAACATTAATATTCATCACTAGCTTCTGCCCGAGACTTCTTCTGCGTGAAAATTGTTTCTTCGTCCCATCGTATCGCATCGCCTGCCCGCGTTATTACTTCGTTTTCGCTTAGCGTTGTTTCTGACTTTTTTTCGTCTTCGAAGGGTCCTCGCGTGATGTTAAGTAGCGTATAGCCTTGGTCTAGAATTGGCCTATCAAATGAAAAGAAAATAGATTTTTTTAAATCCTATTATTAGTTCCAGAGATTAGCGCGTACAAACAAACACACTCTTCAGCTTTATTATTAGTACATGTATTATAGATTCTGTTAGTCAAAATAAATCTAAGTTCTTAAGGTGAAATTCATTCGTTTTTATTATTACGAACTTGAAAGTTATAGTTAGTGGCACTATGCATTTTATAGTCATCGTAAAATGGAGGATGTGGTAAGTTCCGAAGGGTAAGCTCGTAAATTTCAGATAAAGATTCCGATGTTATTATTAACTTTAAACTATCATTGTTTAATAATGGTTTCTTATTTTAAGTAAATCAAAACCATGCTCATACGTAAACAAGCCGTATCACAGCAAAAATCATGAACTTCCATACAAACATTCATCCGGTATATAACCCCTTTAGGGAACGAATTTTCAAAATCTTTGCTTAGTGCTCACCTTCGTTATTTAAGAATCTCTTTTGCAAAATTTTATACTTCTTGGGTCAGTGGTTAAGGCTATGCATTGTCTGGTAGTGAGTGAATGAATTTAAGATACCCAATTAGGTCTGTAACTCGTTTTTCCACTTACCATTCGATTAGTTGTGATATTGTCTAAGGGCTGATTTTTCAATCATCTGATAATATTATTCGAGGAATAATTTTGAAATTTTGACAGTTATTTCATACTTAAACTGTCAAACGTCAATTTAATTCCTCGAATAAAAGTTATCTGGCTATGGAAAAATCAGTCCTTAGTATAATTACACTTACTTATCCTGCCATTAGCTTACAGCAGTCCACTGCTGGATATAGGCCTCTCCAATTGTATCAACACCATTCAACTCGATTCTCGGCAACTCTCGGCAACTTACTCATTCGTAAGAGAGAAAACTATTCCTCATACCGGAAAGCTACCATCAAACTTATAATACTTCATAATAACTGCAAATACAGTAACACGCTCTATTCAGCTCATTATAACTTTACATTGATACTTAATATGAGTGCAATTTCTAAATAAACTGGTTTATATTTCCGGGAAACTAGCCTGCTTTGTGGGAACTTCATTGTTTCACCTCCTGGTGACAAAACCTTAAAATCATCATCATCATCATTTCAGCCGAAAGAAGTCCACTGCTGGACATAGGCCTCCTTCAAGAACTGCCAATTCGACCGGTTCTGTGCTTCCCGCATCCAGCGGATTCCTGCGGCGGTGAGCAGGGCATGTTGCTCGCAGAACAGAAGGCCGATGAGCTCGAAATGTTCTAGAGTGGCGACCGTGTACCGGAAGACGTAGGGGTGAAATGCCTCCCACAAGGTGGACCAATGACCTATAGCAACATAGATTGTCCATCCTTTGTTACCAAAAGGAAGAAACTTTTGAAAAATGTTATTTCTTTAACCCATTTAAATATTGGGAGCATAAAATTCTCCTTTTTTTTTTGTGAAACATAATGGAATATCCGATTACTTAAGCGTACACTAAATATATCTTCCGGTCCCGAATTTTCATTCAGGAAAATGTACCTACTAACCTCGAATTCCATTTTAGGAATCGTTTCTTGAGCACACGAAAAGTGTTTTTAATATATATGTTAGATTTTAACAGGGAGGTTGACGTTCGTACTTACAATTGTGAAATTTCTTGTTCTCATAAAAAATTCCACAAATACTTAGTATTCCACTAGAAGCCAAAATCAAGAGTGACACTTAATTAGTGTGGGACTGGGTGGCGCGGACTGTGTAAAGCGAGATAGATAGGGCAGCCAAAACGGGTTTTTTTTTCAGTTAAACTTTTTACCCCTCGGACGGTAGGTATTCAATTAGTTAAATTAAGCAGAGCAGTCGCTTTGCGTCCATATTTTTTTTTTATTCAGATCGTTTTTGCAAACGAAAATAGTCAAAAACCATTGAGTAAAAAGTTTCTTTCAAACGCAGCCTCGGTTTACATCGAATTACGATCCTAAAATAATATTTGGTAATATAGCGATTCCTCGCCCGGTTTCGATGTACAGACGCCAGCAGGTCAAGCTACCCGAAACTGTCAAATTTTTCCACTCAACCTTGAACCTAATGCTTTAACAATAAAGTTGAAAATGTATTAAAGAAATTTGACAGATTGTAGTAGCTTGATGTGCTGGCGTCTGTACAAAGAAAAGCATATTATTATCAAGTATTAAAATAATAATGTCATTTATAAAGGATTGCCAAGATAACGGGGTTTTTTCGACATTGTGGTGATTCCCTTAAGAATAGATTTTTATATGCGAAAAATAAGCTGATTTTCATTAGCCAAAATACCTGAGTACCTAACCTTACCTTTTTTTTTTTTTTTTTTTTTTTTCGGGATGGGAAATCATCAAATGACCCCTCCCGCTCTGGGTGGAGCGGAAGGGAGTGTCAGACTCTTACTGACTAAAACCCACCCATGTTCCTTCCTTCGCCCTTTATGTTCCGGGGTAGCGGTAACCCTTTCGGACAATCCCGCTGACCCGGCAGGCTTCGGCCCTGAGGGGCCCCTCGTTATGCTGACATCTCTTTGAGGCGCGCGTGGAACACTTACGCGCCGTCCGGCACGGGCCTGGTCCTGATCGGGCGGTGAGCTACCCATTGCTCTCCGCCCGCAGGCCCGCGCCTACGGTGGCCGGTAGTCTTCACTCGACTCCCGACGCCCGGGGCTTCTCCCGCGGCGGCTGGGACGGGAGACTCTCTCCCTCATCTGTCCCGCCACCTCCTTCGCTAGCATGACTGCTTCGCAGAAGGAGGCGACTGCCTCCCACTCCCTCTCGCTCCGGACCATGGCTTGCACCAGGGCCGGGCGCGAGAGGCCGCCGCCGCTGCCGATCGCCTCTACGAGGACACGGCGGTGCTCCGACCTAACCTTACCTTGGAATACCTTAGTTTCTCTCAACCTAGTTTTAATGCTTGATAAATATTTTCCAAGAATTACCTTCATCATACCGCTGAAATTTGAGCCTCGATTAACGTAAGCAACTAAGTGGTCTTCTCCTTAAATCCCTACAGACCGATTTAAATAAGAAAAGCTGAATAAATTATAATAGGATATTACACAATCTTCTTTCAATAGGATCTCGGTTTTCCTCATTTCCTGAAGTGAATTTTGTTATTAGAACTTTAGCCCGCGGCTATCTTTGAGTGAAAGCTAAATATTCTAATCGGCTCGGATCTTTTTTCTGGGATGAAAGGACTTTTTATGGAAGTCAGAGAATAATGGATTTTATGTACAAGTACATTTAGTTAAACTGTTTTTGAGGACGTAGGAGAGTAGAATATACTATGCTATGGAGAATTATTGGCGAATCAGCTTGCATTGAACCTGAACTGTACTAGCTTCTGCCAGCTATTTCCGCGTGAAAATTCTTGTTCCCCCGACCCACCGCGTCGTATAGGATCGCACGCCCGCGTTGTTACTTCGTTTTTCCTCGGCTCCTAAGCGACGTAGCATGGTGCACCTTTCTCAAGAATTAGGCTATCAATTACAAATGGATTTTTGTATGAAATAGTTCATACAAAAATCCATTCCGTTTGGACAGGACAACGTCGGTTGAGTTAGCTAGTCTTAACTCCCCCCCGGTGGGTTCCCGCATTGTCGAGGCGGGGGGGCTCAGTAGCCGTGGCTTGGACAACCACGGTGAAGCTAAGAGGAACCCGAGGAGGGGCCGCTCGTCAGGGCTTTGCCTGTAAGCCGACGACGTAGCGGCCAAAAAGTAGGTTGCGGTGCCGCTTGGGCGACATCGCAACTGAGGCGGGCCGTGATGTGGTATGGGAGGCATCACGGCTGAGGGTTGGAGGCCGCGGCGGGGGAGGAGTGCCGGTATTGCGGTGCGCCGCTCTCCCTACCTTCCGCGGCCTTGACGGGGTCGCCACCGTCTGATGGCGGACGCGGTGGGGCCGCAGGGGAAGAGGAGTGTTGGTATTACGTTGGCCGCTCTCCCTATCCTCTGCGGCCGAAAATTGGCAGGCGGCGGGGCCAATGACCTGACCCGTCGCAGGGGGACCAAGGGTGCCCAGACACGGGGTCGTCTGGCGCCCATGTGCTGATTTGGTCCCTGGGGTGGTCACGGCGTGCCATGTGTGCTGGTGCGCCGGTGATGGGGAGTAATCCCCAGAGGAGGGAGGGAGAGGGGAGGGAGAGTGCTAAGGCGTGCCCGTGTTCCCGCCGTAAGCGGCAGAGGAGGACACCGTGGAGTTTTAGTGGGTTAGAGTCCCACATAACTGCACTATCTCCCCGTGGTAGTGCAGTATGCATGGGCATTTCTCCACGATAAAAAAAAAAAAAAAAAAAAAAAAAGCTAGTCTTAACTAATATTATCAAGAGATAAGATCTGAACGGATTCGCACATGGGTAGACTATGGCCTGGATTAGGACATAGGATACTTTTTATCCCGATATTCCCACTGGATCGAGACTTATGCGGGTGAAACCGCGGGGCGCAACTTGTATTGTATATGTGCATTAAATAAACGGAACTATTTTATTTATAGAAACGGAAACAATTTTATTTTTGCCCCTCCGTTTCCAAACGTTTTTCAGGTGAAAAGTCATTAACAACAGGTAAAAATCCGCTCAACATCAACACGAAAACAGACTAATAATTCAAAGGATTAAAAGCCAATTCACACATCACGTTATTGACAAAGCCTATCACCGGTGACGTGAATAAATATTGTTGCATACAATTTGCACGATTTGTGTGGTTGCAACGCGTTGAAAAGGTGCGATGCAATCCGGGCGCGTTCCGACTGTCGATCCCGTGATGTATAAATACACCAAAAGTAGGGATGTCGAAACTGAAATTTTGTGCGGATAACTCTGAGTCAACTAAAGCGTTGATTTCCTAAGAAAGCGGTGAACGGTCACACAATTACAGCTTTCCAAATACAGAGCGTTTTTAAGCGTTTCGATATTCGTCGCTTAACTTAGGTTAAGCGGTTGGCCTGGCGACGTTGCCTGATGTAGCAGCGCGGTGCGGGAGGGGTGTGGTGACGTGATGCAAGAGCTCAGTGATTCGTCAATTGTGACAACTATCACCCCTCCCGCACCGCGCAGCTTCCTCAGGCAACGTCTAAGTTAAGCGGTCGGCCTACAGTCAATGTCGACTTTAATTTTTTTGAGTGTTCTTTCATTGACGATTTCTTCTTCTTTTAGAATGTTTTTTTTTTTTGTTGTGTGCTCTATAATGAATTTGCTCTGCTTTTGTTTTACAATTAATTTGCTCTATGCGCCTTCGTTTTTGCACGAAAAAACTTCGATGTATAGATTTTAAAGGAAATCTTACCTTTTTACAATACTCCATGTGTTGCCTTGCTGGATTTTGGCTCATTCTGCAAAAAAAGAAAAACACGTTAGACGTATGAAAAATTGTCGCACAATTTGCCTATAGTCCTCCAGACCGTATTTCGGCTATGGCGGTCAATCTCAACGGAAAGTAGCCTTCGGCGCAGGAGATATTATAAGTGCACAAGTGTGTGCACAGACATAGGTGCACTCTCTCTTCCCTCATTCTGAAGGCCTGAAGGCCTGAAACACAGGTTTTCATAAACCAAGATCAGGCAGGTCTAAATTACAGTAAGAATTTTAACTTTCCTCGATTGTAATTAATGTAAATCATATTTTTATTCAATAAAAAAAAATATATGTTTTATTAAATTTCATTCTCATAGTCCAATGGGACGGTATGAATTCCGACACAATCGGAGTGAGATCAGACGCAGGACCAACAGCTTAACGTGCTTTCCAAGTCACGTAGGGTAACACACCGCCAACATCAAAACTCCGGGTTGTTACTAATGGAAAAACACTATAATACTTTGCCGACCTGGGAACTGTGTTTTCCGTGAAAACGAAATCCCAAACAAAAACAGATCGGTTTTGTGGAATTCTTTTCTATTCAAGGTGTGTGCACATAGAAAAGAATTCCACAAAACCAATCTGGAGTTCAACCCTCTTTGCTGTGGCTTGCTCACAACAGCTGCAACCAAAAAATGTCTATGAAAGCGATATAGCCAGCACTCGCGTGATTGATTTCTGTTTGAACAGTAGTATTGCTGACGGACGATTTAACTCAAACAAACCGCTTTTGTTTCTTTGCCTACAAACTAGAGGTTTTCGATAGATTCAACTCAGTCGGCTGGATTACCTATGCTGCAACATTCGATTCGGCTATTCAGTCATTGAAACTGAAAATTCTTCTTTTCTTCAGCAAACTTTATCCTCGGTGGTTTTAATGCCATAATACTGGACTCTAGTGATTATGGGTTCTATCCTTGTCAGGGGAAAGTACGTTTTTGTTTTGTCATATTGCACAGTGCCACTGCGACTACTGAGAATATCTTATTTCAGTAGCAACGTGAAGTGTGGTATGGCCGAGTTTGTAGCAATAGGTTCGTCCCCTATTACATGGGACATAATTCTTTTTTTTTCTTTAAAAAAACGTTACCCCACACTAGGAATTACTCTTGTATCGTGGGTGCGTTTACAAACATTTAAACTTACATACACAAACAGCCAGACCCGGAACAACTACTTGTAGGTCATACAAATATTTGTTCCGTGCGGGAATCCATCCCGCGACACGCAGCGCAGCAGTCAACCGTGCTGTCAAATTGAAAAAATCTGGATGTACTATCCCTATCATCTATCCTTTTACGTAATACAGGCGTTATTTTTCTTAGCGCATCGATGGCAAATAAGAAATTAGTTGTGAAAATTCGAATGTTATATTTAACCCACGAGATCTCCATTCGCTGACGCAATCATAAGATCCTCAAGTGCACAGGTGACATGGTAGGTATGCGGCGCAATATGGGAGGTGGGCCATTGTCTGCGAAGAGACACCGCATGTACACTTGAGGTCCGAGTCATCCATAAACTCCCATCTGTGGAGGTTGGTATTTGCTACGGCTGACTTGGGTCTGTTGTCTATTTAGGGATTTACTCGGTCACGGTATCGCGTGCTCAGGTGGAAGGCTCTTAGGAAAAGAGAATAGGCGTAATATTACATTAATATTGGAAAAAAAAAAATCTAAATCCTTTTCCTGTGGCAACCCTACTTAAAAGTAAAGATATTAACGACTGTCAAGGAACGTGCGCTACAACTCCCTCGCAAACAACTAAATAAATCACCCTACTTTACTTTGTGTTGTGCACGCTTTTGTTGAAGATCTACTTTATCTCTATTGTGAGTTGAACTTGCAATGGTGCGACGAAAGCATCAAAATACTGCGACATATGTAGACGTTAGAGAAATGAACCACTTTATTTGTAAACGTTGCTTAAAGTTAAGTGACTTTACACGTCAAAAATGGATGGTGAACAGTCGCTATTTATTACTTAACTTTAAGCAAAGTTTATAAATAAACCCCTAAATGTTAAGTAAATTCATTTCCTTCGTCAAATTGCCGTGTTATAACCTTCCTATAACTGTCAAAGCATGATGGTTGGGATTTGAATATTCGGAAAATGTTGGTATTCATTTACGATAATCAGCCTATAATGTTCCCACCACTGGGACACAGGCCTCCTCTCTGTGAGAGGGAGTGGGCCGTAATCCACCACGCGGGTCTAGTGCGGCTTGGTAGATGTCACATGTGTTCGATTTTTTTGGTTCTAAGACATGCCGGTTTCCTCACGATGTTTTCCTTCACCGTTTTGAGAGCAGTGGTGATGAAATAATTTTGCACAAAGTAGCCTGTCAGGGTTCGAACCTACGACCTACAACTCGTAAGTCGCGGCCATTTCCATGGGGCCACCACTATTCATTTGCTTAGCAATAATTTTTTCCTGAATTGACGTTAATGGCCCTAATATTACACTTAAAGAAAGAGACTTTCAAACGGGTATACGTGAGAGAAACCATGCCTATAAGGCCAACATTTTCTGAATCTCGATGTGCCATGTTTGCGGTCAGATACTGTATGCAGTGATTGGACAGAAAACTGTCAGTTGACTTGACAAACAATATGCTGACGAGGTAACCAGGACATATGTAGCTACGGTTTCATATAAGGTCTTCTCCGTCTTGTTTATAACGAACGTCACAAAAATCTGTCATGCTCACCAGTTTTTGACATTAAGGTGTCAAATAAAGCTTTGTAGTTATTTATTTCATTTACATTTTTTGATCCACAGCATGCATAAACTACACTGTTAATTCATTAATTGAATGAGGCGGGAAACCCAACATATACTGAAGTGGATATTTTACATCAGCTGATAGTAATTTATGTAACGGATACTCAACCCTTTCACGACTACGTATACATACATATACAAAGGGGCGAGAAACAGTCGATTAACTCTCAAATCAGAGTAAAAGCTTCCGTATTTACAATAGCAACATACATTTTACACTACAGTTACACCACAAAACAGATAGTTTAGAAGGTTGGCTGCGCACAATGAGCGCAAACGCACGCACACATAGCTACGTTTCACGTACAGAGAGTACAAGTGCACTCGCGAGATTGCAATACAGTCACGACCATAAATACCTTAGATACACATAGTTCTAGAGAAAACGCTCCTAATTTTGCGTCAATCAACTCAGCCTATCGCAGTCCACTGCTGGACATAGGCCTCTCCCAGTCTGCAGCACAATACCCTGTCCTCCACCTTCCGCATTCAGTCTGTCCCAGCCACTTTTTTAATGTCGTCGGTCCACGCTACGCTTGCCGATACGCGGTCCACTCGAGAAATCGTCTACTCCACCGGCCATCGATCACTGCCACTTCGGTCTGCTTACTCTGCAACCTATGTTGGTAACACTGTTTTTTTTTCCAGAAAATATCCACGACTTAACGTACGCGTCTTTGTGTGCGTGCGCCTGTATTTGCTCAATGTATAGAGCCGACCTTCTGTACCTACCTATTTTGTGGCTACACCATCAGACTCCCACTAAGTCTCACACTTATCTCCATTTATCACGGGAAGCAATAAAGACGCGCACAGTTATATATTTGCGTCTCTCTCCCATATATTGTTGCTAATGACACTGTTCGCAAATAAAAGGAAAGCTTTTAGAAATTGTGGACACGTTCTCTTTTTGCTAGAGGCTCTTAATAGCACGTGTTTATTTCGGGTTTGACAAATCGTTTCGTACCCATCGTGTTAAGCGAGTGATGTGAGGACATCACGATGGAGATGGTGAAATGCAATACGATTTCATACAAGTAAAGAAAAGAAAGAAAGTACGTTTATTTGCGGTAAACATGACGCATAAGAAGAACACAAATACAAAAAAAGCAAGTTGGGGGAAAACATACGTTACGTCCACACAAAACTGCCGTCGCTCAGCATAATGCTAATAACCTATACGAGACAGAGCCCCAACGCTGGCTTTCAGCGACAGCCTGCGTTGACGTGATGACGTAACCAACGCAGTACAAACAATTATAAACTTATAAACCGGTAACCGCGAAGCTAGTTTTTTTTTTTAATAACAGGCCTATGTCCAGCTACGAAAGTCTTTCGGATAAATGCTGATGATGAAACAGAAGTCCCGACTTATTGGGCAAAAAATATACATTTATATGTTTTTGTCGCATGAATATATTATGTTAAGGCACTTATTAAGAACTAGATAACGCCCCTGCTTCAAACAAGACATCACATCGAGATCCTCGTGCGAAATCTAAGTTAAATATTGATGCATAGACATAAATCATCCCGATACTGACCTATAATAAACAAGTACACTGGACTTCATACCATCGATGACAAAATGAAGACATTTGATTTTCGCCATTTTGGCGCTGACAGCAACGTAAGCGTCCATGAAACTATAGCGAGTTTAACAAGATGCGCATACTCTCATGATAAAAAATTTCCTACATATCTCGTAGTAAACACAAAATACACAAAAAAACGTCTTATTCCACGATTTAGACCTAAATCGAGACGTACCAAAATAAAAAGGAGCCATTTGCGGTAATGTGTCAATTTTAGTTCCTGAGACGCTCGAGCGGGGCGCTTTGAATCGGCACAAAAACAACTGTCATTTCATATGGTATATTTAGTCCAGCATATTTGTATAATATAGGTCAATGTAAAAACCTCATCAAAATCAATTGTGTGTGTTAGAAGATCTAAGCAGTTAGACAGACAGTCACGAAAAGCAACTATGTCTTGTACTACGACTATGTTGTTTTGATAACCGACGAAAAATTTCTAAGCTATAGGGTCTAGAATCATTTGCCACCGTGTATAAAATTGTCGCATCGCATTTGTCGCTCACCAAAGCTTAAGATCATTTCCCGTATGCTAGGTACTGTACGGTAGTACATCGTCGCATACTACCTGATGCATGAACGATTAATCAAGATGAACATGGCGTAAGACGATATATTACTTAAGCCTGTCTGGTTTTACAGAACGGATTGCTAAAGTGGATTATACAGCGTTATTTTCACATGTTGGCAAGGCGCTTTGTTTTTATCTTACTGTTGATATTGTTGAGAGAAAAGTTTGGTTTGTTTGTGATTCCAATCACAGTAGTAGACGGGGTAATAAAGTGTACAGTTGACATTATAGAGTGTACTTTTTCAGCTAAAGATAAGGCTCAATATCGACTGCGAAAGCGTCTAAACGTAGATTCCGGAGTAAGAAAATCTGAGGGGCAATTTTCGTAATTTTATGCCCGTTCACAGTCTGATCTCAGTCTCAATCTGTCAAAAAATACTTGTAATTTCCCCACACTTTGACAAGTTTTTGACATTTGTTTGTCGCTGAGATGAGACTGCGACTAGATTTTGAACGTTTTAAATTACGAGAGAATATTACTTTTTATTTAATATAATGCTTTAATTAATTTCAATTATAATGCTTTAATTTTGAATAATGAAATGGGATTGGGTGGCTCACATCAGCCGCGTACCCAGTGACCGCTGGATAGCAGTATCCACACGGTGACTGAGGATGGACGGCGCTGCCGATGCTGGCCCAGAAAGGGTATGCGCGACGTTCTAGATGCGTACCGCAAGGGTTGGGTCGGGGTGGCTCTAAAAAAGAATGCCTACTGGTAGGATTTGGGCGAACCCTTGGTCAGCAGAGGGACAATGTAGGACAATTTTAAAAGCAAATTATTATTCGCTGAAATTGTATATAGATAGATATTGATTGAAAGATATTCTGTCTTTCCAAACATACAAAATGTGGGTATATTATTTATATTTTTTTAGGAAAGATAAAACCGTTTGTATTAAACAATGGCTTACTACATACACTAATGAAAAATAAAATGAATACTTACATGATGTTACACTTAATTTAACAAAAAAAAAATACTAAAAAAATATATTCTGAAAGAACACAAGCATTCATTATCCCAAAAGACATAATTAAGGCCTAAGGAAATTAAAAGAAGAACATTTTTAAAGGAAAAGTTTTCAGTAAACAATGTTATAAGTACAAGTACAGTCAAAATAAAAATATTACACAGAAAGTCTTGCACAAATGAATAAGAACCTCATTAGATTTTAAGAAACTGTAATGAAGCTGGAATAAATTTTTCCTACATCATTATTTTGAGCTTAGTGTAACAACCTATCTAAGGCCTGCCGACGTCTGGTATTAAGTCTAAGTAGAATTAATTACCTCGATAAAGTAGTAGCTACTGGTGGGCTCGTGGCTCAGAATATTATAATAACAGCTGCACAGTGCTCACAGATGGGTGACCATCTTTACTTACCGAAACCCCTCCGTGCCTCGGAAACATCATTCATCATTCATTTTCTGTCATTCGTGGATATTTGACAGTTGTTACGGGTCGTCAGAAGCCCGAAAGTCTAAACCAACCTTTTTTTTTTAAAATTTTTCATATTTTTAGTTAAGATTACAAATCAAAAAATAATTTTATTTACCAGCGGGTTATAAGGAAATTCAGTACCAGTATTATTGCCCGGCTAGACTTCGGGGCTATAATGAGATATTTTAGGTTAGATTTACATGACGTAATGTGACATTATCGAGCAGTGTCAAAAGAATATTGTATCTTATATTGCCTTAGCTATTTATAAAAATTCTGAAATACAATGTTTAGTAAAAAAAAAAAATAAAAAAAGTGGTTATTTCTCACCACAAGCCAAAAAAACAATACAAACATATATATATTTTAATATATTTATTTTACACACAAGAAATAGCTGAAATTTTTTTGGCTGTGGATCGCTGGTGCCTGTGGTAGTAACACCTGTAATACCGGTCACCAGGTTCCCCATCTATTTATGACTACAAAATGTTGTGCCTATTTTGATGATATGTAAAAGTAGCAGTGTTAATAATTTTAGTTGCTGACCGTATCTCTGCCTATTCAAAGCTTTTTTTTTTTCCGGATGGGAAATCATCAAATAACCCTTCCCGCTCTGGGTGGGGCGGAAGGGAGTGTCAGACTCTTACTGACTAAACCCCACCCATGTTCCTTCCTTTGCCCTTTATGTTCCGGGGTAGCGGTAACCCTTTCGGACAATCCCGCTGACGCCTATTCAAAGCTTCAAATTGACAATTACCTTAATGTGCTGTCATTCATTAATTCATGGCGCATGTTTTATTTGTCCTTTAACAAAAGCAATTCAAATAAATAGTTACTAAACTCTTTAACACACACAACACAGTATTTCGGTTAATCCCCTTAATTGCCATTTAATTGCTCACGCTATTAGATTATTTATATACTAAACAATAATGGTGTACCTCTTTGTAATCAACTGCAAATTATTTCGATTGTCAACACGCGAAACTAGAATTACTAGAGTAGTTAGTTAAAAATGATTAAACGAACTGTAATAAAGAACAGTCCCGTAGGGCTTGTGGCTAGTATCGCGACTGCTGATAGAAAGATTTTATTTCTGAGTCCATAGGGTTAGTAACAATTTTAAATTGGCAGGGGCTTTGTGGCTAAATACAAACAGCAGCACGGGTCGATCGATCAGGTTTAGGCTACGCTTGCCGCGGTAGGTCTGTGGATGGGTGACCGTCTTTACATACCAAGACCCCTCCTTGCCTCGGAAAGCACGTTAAGCTGTTGGTCCCGGCTGTCATTCGTGGATCTTTGACAGTCGTTACGGGTCATCAGAAGCCCGAAAGTCTGACAACCAGACTGGAAGCCGACCCCAACATAGTTGGGAAAAGGCTAGGCAGATGATGATGAGGGTTAGTAAAAATTTTACTTAACTTCTAGTGTTAGTAGGTTAGAGACACAGATGTACAATTAAAATTCAGCTTGGAGCTGCATCCCCCTCCGCGTCATCGGGGATTCCCACCGATTGGCGCACACACTGAGAATACTGTTGGTGCTGCCGCGAACACGCGTCATCAAGGATTAAATCTATCCGGATTTACGGATACATAATATATATGGTTTTGCCGTTATTATTAATCCTAATAATAGCGGCAAAACCATTAACATTATTTATCCGCAAATATCCCTGATGCACTACAACGCTACATCAGCCGCAGCAGTACTCTCAACGCATTATTATATTGAACGAGTAGGCCGCTGTATGCCCGTTGAGTGGAATTCACCCACACACACACACACACACACGCACGTGCGGAAGGACTGACAGAAAGCTTTGAAAAGCGTTACTTTTTGCGTACAGTTATTTATTTTTTTTTACCCAGTTCAGTACAGAAACCCTTGGGGCACCCAGATCTTTTACAGATATTCTTAGCAGACCAGAGGACGTAATTAACGTCTGGACGTAGGTGGGCTGGTTGGAATAGCCACCAACGACCGCCATGGCCCACGCACAATGGTCCAACTGAAGGACTAAGCCAAAGACAATAAATTATTTACACTAAAACTAAGAAGACTACATACGTAGCGTGTTTGTCACCTACATTCAGAATCTTGCATCTTCGTTAGCTAAATTAACATAACTTCATGGTAGGAACCACGTCCTCAGTAAACCGAACAATACCTTGTTATACACTTACATAGCTTCAAGAAAGAAGACGACTTCAGTTAAATATTATTACATTTACCTACACATATAGGTACTGTATAAACTCACGCCCTCTTCCCGTGGCGGTAGGCAGAAACTATAGAACCCCACCAGCTACGATCCTTACATACTCCTTGTAATCTCAGATATTTTACATTCCATCGCCACTTAATCAGTTATCTACTTGTATTGAGTGATAATTTATTACAAAAATGTCGTAATAAGTTTTTGGTTGCAATGGAATTTGAACTGTGTTAAGTCTGTCATGCAGTTGTTTTTTATCTTCCTTCCTTCCATCTTTAGATGTATAGAGAAAAAAATGTAATTTGGTAGAGAGAACATTGTCACCAAATACATTGTTATATGCTCATTACAGACAGGTTACCTGACAGCACCTGTCCTTATCTTATCCGTTGATATAATAATACTAATAATTAATACACAAATACTGAACAGTTAATTACTAATGATGTGTCGTAATGTCATACCTAATGGGGAGGAAATGTCATTATGTACTATCGGGAATTCCCGGCGACTGGCATTATTGATTGGGTTTAGATTAGATGTTAGATTAGATGTTACGTACGAGTCAACGGCTTCGCCCTCGTAGAAGTTGGTAATTATCCTACGTATAATTACGGGAATAAAATGCATCATATGTGTTCATCCGGATTATAAACTATCTGTGGGCCAAATTTCATCGAAATCCGTTCAGCCGTTTTTTCGTTAGAGTAACAAATATCTAAACGTACCAACTTCGCCCACGACTTTGTTCGCGTGGTTTTCGTATTTTCCCCTGAGATTTTTAAAACCCTTTATAAATGTGATAGATAATTTATGATTACCTTTTACATTTATATCATCATTTATATCTTTACAATTTAGTTAGACATATTGTGTTCGGGCCAAGTTTAAAATTTATAGATCAAGGAATGTTTTTTCTTACAAACTGTTTCCCCCCTTCCCTATTAAAGGGCGAATTGCCGAGAACCCGCCATATGTCCTAGGAATAAAATCTATTTATTATTTGAAGCAACAAATAGGCAAATGTTCAGCCAGACGTGCATTTTATTTTGTTTTTGCAAAAACACGATCGTAAAATCTAAATTACCGGTCCCGACAATGTTGTGTAAAAGACAATTTTTATAAACATAAGAATTCCCCTGACGATAAGCTTTTACGATAATAATATGACATTACTTTTGTACTTAAATAGCAATTTAAATATTTATTTTTATTTTATTTTACTATTCGACAATATAAACTTACGTTATTTTAATTTTTGGTTTTATGGTCATTCGATATTTAAATTTTCGATGTTTTGAATGTTGACATTTTACATGTAGGTATTTTAATGTTCAACATTGAAATATGTACCCGCGAAAAATAATAAAAAAGACCGAGTGAAAGAGTTCTAAACTTCATTTTATTATTTGTCGTACTACTTTAAGGCTGATATGAAACCATTGTTTACAGAGAACTATTCTTTTTTAGTTTTTCGTGATCACACATAACCTTTGTTCTCTTCTATGGGTTATTTTCACCTCAAAGCCATTATTTTTCAGAATAAAGTCAATAGGCCTGGCAATGACCAAAAGTAATATATATTTTTTTAATATATATTTTAATTTACATTTTGTTTAATAGTCAAGTTTACCTATACTAAAAATGTTATTTAAATAATAAGACAACCCTGTAAATATTGTAAATCCACAGAATTTATAAGTAAACGTCAACTAACTTTGGCGACAGGAATTCAAGTACCTATTTGACAAATAAAAGCCGGTTATTAAAAATTTAATCAGTCAATAAAAACGTTATATGTAGTAAACAGTTCAAACATTTGAAACTATAATAGAATTTTAAAATCATAATGAAGCATTGGAGCTGAAGTAGAATAATGTCAACTAACTTTTTGAGGGCACTGTATATAGCAGGCTATATTTATTTGGACCTATTCTCGGCTGAGTAAACAGCTAAAGGAGACTGGTCTACCATCGTCTAAAATTGAACGAGGGTGGACATACCTAGATATGTACCTAAAACGACGAAGGAACGAAGGAGGTACCATTTGAAAATAACACCCGAATAAAACTCCTTCTTTACAGCCTTAATTACGTAACTATTTATAAAGATAACAGTTCGAAGAAGACTTTAGGAAAACAGAAATTTCGCATCAATTTTAAATTGAACCTTATAAAACTATTTTTCTCCTCGACATTAGGTGTATCCTTTGAACTCCGGCTGAACTATATTCGAAAGATGTCGAGGTAAACTTCAACCAAAGGAAACTTTGAAACACAGAGTCGACCATCTCTTTGATAACTTGAGTATTATTTTATTCTCTGCTGTACCGAATCAATGGAAAGTTTTCATGTAAAGTTACAAAATTTCGAAGAACTAAGCACTCATAAAATTAACTTTGTGACTGTTATTTCGCTTTCGCTGTTATTTTGATGTAAGTTATTGGTATATTTGATGCGAAAGTTTCGCATAGTAGCTTTGCCAACATGGTTACAAATGGCGTCGTCGGTGATATGCGAATGGAACAAAAAACAATACGGTGTGAGTGTTATAGTTTACAGCACCGCGTTTAGAACGATATTGCATAACACACTATTAATCTCAATTTGAATATTTTTTTTATGGATACGATGGATATTGCTAATCCATTACTGCGTATGTTCGAAGAAATTGTTTGATCAACAACGTAAATAACGCAACGAATGTTGTTGAACTGTCAAAATTAACCATAGTGCTACTACTATTGATAGGGTGTTTCGCAATTAGCCCGCAGTATAGAACATAATATTCTGATTAAAAAGATCACAGGAACCTTCTACGCTTTGGAATGGGCAACTAGCTTAAACTTTCTGGCTGACCGACTCCATGACAATCCAGAAGTGCTTGTAAATGGTTTATTTGAAATAAATGCTTTGAGATTGAGTTTGAAGAGCTGATACCAAAAAAATATCTCAGCTAATTTTAAGCGTTCATCAAAACAAAAATCAAGGGCACACAGAGCTTCTAGCGCTAATCGATTTTAGGTATTCTTTGCGCTCCGTGTATGTGTGCGTGAGGCACACCGGCAAGAGAGCGAACGGCTAGACAGATAAGAGCACTGCGCCGTCCGCGCGCCGCTCGCGCCGAGCCGTGCGCCGATCGACTCGCGAGGTGCTACCAATATTTACAAAATTAAACAAAAAAAAAAAAAAAACGATTTCAAATACTTTTATTGGAAATATACAATTTTTAAAATTTATAATTTACCGTCGTTAGATGAGTATCTATGATCAGATCAATAAAAAAATAATATTAGGTATTTAGTCTAATAATACTCAATTAGTTACCTTTTATGATAATATTCTAATTTCTAAGTACAAGAGAAACTTAAAAGTGATTTCAATAACGTAAAATAACTTATCAGCTAAATAAGTAGGGTAAAAATCCCAGTAGTCGACCTTTTATTTTCAATTTCAAATTATTTATTTTTCAAAGTAGATTCAGTAAACTACTTTCGTTAGTACGTAAGGTTCGACTTTTAATTCCATTTAGTGACTTGATGGTTAATTTGACAGATTTGAATAAAAAAACAGCTATTTGAGTGGGTGTAAGAATAAACTATATTCAATGAACTTCACAAATGTACTTGTCGGAGAAGGTGTGTCTGTCTCTCGTTAGCATCAGGCATATTTTAATTACTGTGGGCGTACTAAGGGTAGTATTGGTTATAGCGCAATAGTAAAACGGTTTGCAGTTTAAATCAGATTGCAATTCATGAACAAGTCAGTCACACTAGCGAATCACACACTGTAGGTACCTACACAACTCAACGATACGGAACGCGGCAGTTTCTATGCACATGTTGTTCGTACGATGTCCAATGTGTGTGAAATTTCTTGCAACTGTTCTAATAAATACATAAAATCTACAACTCTATTTCCACTTATTTTGATCTCTTCCAATTTTTCTTCTGGTTCTATTGTGTAATAATCTTCTTCTGAATCTGAATCAGCTGGCGAATGATGTGTAGAATGCTAAAAGGTGAAAAAATTATGATATTAAATCAAATAAACAAATATCCTATTTTTCTCAATAGGTTCAGGATACGTTGATAAATTCATACCTAATACTACTTACATTGGGATTGTTTTGCGTCCTAGTTGCAGCAGCACGCGTCTGTAATTTCTGTATTTCATCAAACGGAAAACTAAAATGAAAAAAAAAAGAAGATTTATGTTAGCAATCAATATTTTTGTAAGGATTTATAAAATATAATAGAGGGCGCCCTGTGAGGAGGGAGCAGTGGTAGCCCAGAGGTCACGGCTGCGACTTAAGAATTGCAGGTCGTAGCTTCGAGCCCAGACAGGTGTAAATTATTTCATCACCACTGCTGTCAAAAACGGTGAAGGAAACATCGTGACGAAAACGGCACGTCTTAGAACAAAAAATTAGTAGACATATGACACCCACCAACGCACGCAACGCACTGGGCCCGCGTAGTGGATTACGAATCGTAATCCACTACGCGGGCCCAGTGCGTTGCGTGACAGGGCTAGAGAGTCGTAATTTACGACCCTCTAGCCCTGTCACTGAGAGGAGGCCTGTGTCCCAACTGTGGGAACAGCAACCTGTTAAAATTAGGGTGCTAGTGATAAAAATATTGCCCAGTATACCTAAATATTATGCACAATGTACACACGGCTACATATCAACCTATAAATATCCAGTATAAGCTGACCTCTCATTGTACAGAAATCCTATACAATGCGAGATCAGCTTATACTGGAGTAGTATAACTTGATTTGTAACAATGTGTACACACGCATATAAAAAAATATGAGGAAACAAGCAACAATAATAATCAATATCGGACTTGCTTCATGGCAATATTTTCTCTGTGTGAGTAAGTCATGTCACTGTCTATTTCTCCTTCCACTGGAAGACAACAATTTTGTTCCGGTGTAATTGGCATCCTATAATAAAAAAGAACATTTGATTTAATTATAATTTCTAGAATTATCAACAAATCCGTTTTGGGATGAAAGTAAGACTTATTTCATAAAAATAATTAGTTTCTGAACTTACAATTCCAGAGTTTGATAAATTTTGGAATCGGTGGCTTCCATGAAATTTACCCTGAAAATTGAAAGTTATAAAGATAATGTGGTACTTAATTTATTATAATGTTTTCTTAGACACATCCTATTATTTTTGCGCTTACCTCACCAGTTCATCAGACGACTCTTTGTTTTGTAGTGAGGTGCCAACAACTGGTACATTTACCCTATAAACAGAAAAAGATAAAGAATTTTCCAGCGTAACTATTTCTTAAAATATCGTAAATAGATAGATAAGTGACAACTATGTACTTACTTTTATTAACTGAGTATAATAAGTATGTAGGAAGATTATACTTACGAAGCCACGGTATTCTGTTTATCCTCAAAATTTTCTATCTGTAGTTGTCTTTCTCTCTCGGCATCAGATGGTTCAAGTTTATTTTGCAGTGAGATACATTTACTCTATAAATAGAAAAAAATAATACAGAATGATTCAAATCATAGTAGATTTAATCCGTGATTTGGAAAATATGTTGTCGATCCGTGCATAATCACGGATCGAGAACATATTTTCCAAATTTCGAAATTAATAGAAAAAAATTACGAAATTCACAAAGACGGTCATCGAACCTTGATACTGAGCACTTACCGAGTCTTCAGTATGCATTTGGCTGCATGAATTAGTGTCACCAGATACTAGAAAGTAGGTAGGTACTGTACTGAGTATACTTACGAAGCAACAGGAGTATTCTTTTTGTCTTCAACATTCTCAGCCTGTACTTTTCTTGCTCTAAAAGATAAATTCAATTCTTTTTAAAATACCCCATAAAAAAAATAACACCACTTGGTAAGGCAATTAGTAAATAAGTAGGTAAGTATACGAATTTTACTTACTTCATTTCTTCATGCAAGCGTTTAGCATTGGTTTTTCGCCAACCCCTTCTGTCTTGATTTCTTTACTTTGTTCCCCATTTCAAATAAAAATAAATAAATAAATAAATTTCAAATACGCTACAATTAGTTTTCACACAATTTTCATCGTTACGTTATTAAATCCGTGCGTAAGCGCAAGCGACACAAGCTCCCCGTCCGATGGCCGACGGCGGACTAAAGCGGATAAGAGGGCGGCGCGGCGGCTCTGCTTATGATGGGCAAAACTCGCGCGAATTTAGGTATTTCCTTCTTATTGTTAAACAAATACACATTTTGAAAATGTAAATCGTATACGTTGTATAAAACATGTTGTTTTGTTATTATTAAAAAACTGATGACCTTCCGCGAAGTATTCACGCCGTACTAAGCGTTTGTTGTGTTTTTTAGAGATAACTTTGTGAATTTATTCTATCGAGCCAACTTTATCAAATCGTGTTTCCATCCTGTATACTGCCTAGTATATATGGCCAATAATACCAATTTATTTCCTGAGATTTTAATTTAATTGTTTACTACTTCAAACAACCGTTATAAAAGCGCGTTTTTGTGTATAAACAGCTCGGTGCCCCGTTAAATTGCAGCTTGTGGCGATCAGAAGTGGCCAAGTTGTGTCTTCCACTAGCTACCTACCACACTTGCGGTGATACTAAGGCACCTATCCGACCACCGACGAGGAAGCGACTAGCTACGAGTATCAACGATTTTCTGGCTCAAGACACGTACATAAGATTGTTGCTCCCGTGTAACTAAAAGAGTGTTATTTGTGTTTCTTGCCCGCTCTTCTCCATAGATCTATGTTTTGGAACGGGCAAGTTTGAGTTTGATACATATATTAATAGTTGTGACACCGGCAGTGAGTACTCGTTAGTAGCAGCGACAATACTGGTAGCTCGCATGGCAAGCAGAAAACTTGCTGACAGACTCACGCTTGGTACATACACATACCAGCGAGTAATCGCCTGTCATCGTTGCGTACTCGCTGCTCGTTGCTCGTCAACTCGTTTTTAGTTGCTAACTCCTCATCACCATCATTAGCCTATAGCAGTCCACTGCTGGACACAGGCCTGTCCTATTGCACGCCATTCAACTCGATTTTCGGCAACTGTCATCCAGCTGCTACCAGCCACCCTACGAAGACCGTCGCTCCACCTAGCCTGAGGGCGTCCTCACCGACCTTGCGTTTGCTACTACGCTCAAGATCATGTTTACCCCAACGGCTAATAAGGCCAGCCCATTGCCACTTCAGCTTGCTTTTCTGTGAGCTTTGACAACTTTGATTCTCCGCCGGATCACCTCATTCACTAGATTCTCGTTAATCGCCGGCGATGGGACAGCTGGCTTAGTCAGTGACAGAATATTTCGACGCAACAAACCCACACACTTTACCTTTTTTTTTTTTTTTTTCTTTTGGGAAATCATCAAATGACCCCTCCCGCTCTGGGTGGAGCGGAAGGGAGTGTCAGACTCTTACTGACTAAAACCCACCCATGTTCCTTCCTTCGCCCTTTATGTTCCGGGGTAGCGGTAACCCTTTCGGACAATCCCTCCGAACACAACTTTACCTCATCTAAGTTTCTAAATTGGACATGCAACCTATTCTTGCTCCCAACTGTCCTATATTTAGTATCCAACAATGGAATTGCTATATCGGTTCTATTCGGAATCACTGCACGGATACCCTGAGCCAATGTTTATAATTACCGTGGTAGCCATGTTATGTAAATTGTCGCAGGGTGGTTCGAATAGCAATCAAACGCAATAGTTTGTAGTGCGTTAATCCGACCGACTTTTTTTAGGCATTATGGCCCGTGTGAGTTGCAGGTTGTAACCAGTAGGTCACAACATGCATGCATGGTTGTTCTTGTCTGTGCGCAACTAACATGGTCTCTAAAATAAATGGGATTTTGCAGCGCCAGGGTAAACGGATAGGTATGATATTGTGAATGTATTTTAATATTAAATTATATTATTTATTCTTGATGTTGATCTTGTAGGTATATTTTGTGACACAGTGGATTATAGGTGTATACGTCTACTCTTTATTTTTTACTTTTTGTGTCCGTTTTCACATTAGGCAAAACGACAAGCACATTGTTGGATTTGCAACGCTCGGGTCAGCGCCGTAAGCTGAAAATCCAACAGCGCGTTTTTTGAAGGAAAAACTTCGTTAGAATCACTTTGCGCCCTTTCTCAACAGTGAACGAAACTAAACCGTCATGCTCGGGTCGGTAACGCTGAATCAGGTACACTCGGTTCCAGTCGGTCGGTGACGATTCACGAATCAGTTAAGTATAGATCGGCACCAGTCGTAAGCTCTTACATCTATCGTATGGTCATAAGCTCACAGCCTCTTTTTTTTAAGCATTATTTAAGGTGCTACCTAGTCTTAGTGAAAACAGACATAACCTTACCTTTAAATTCCAACATAATGCCTGCACAGATTGTAAACAAAGAAATAAATACAGTAAAAGTGCTCAAAGTCTATACAGCAGTACATTTAATGTTGAAAATCGCACAGTTGGCCCGGTTCCTAAAAAGACAAGTCTTATAAAAGAAGCGGTACGAACCGTCATTACTAACAGCTGACGTCAATTTGCACGCTAGGTCAGACATTACACCTTCTATACCAGAATTCAGTCGATTTTTTGCCGTAAGGTTGCCTAAGATAAAGATCTAGGCTACCTACTCTATTCAGGTAAAGAAATCTGCCTAGGAATTTATAGCAAGGTAAAAAGGTGACCATTACGATATCGTATGGTGATTTATTTAGGTAGGCATTTGAGTCTACGTGCGTTTGATGTAAATCAAAGAAGTTATGAATCAAGACCAGCGGGGTAGATAATTGCTTAACACTGCACATAAAATAGCAATGCGTCTCGTTTTGTCAGATCAGCCACGTTCCTTGCGTAATTTAGAAAGAGAGAAATTTCTTTCTCTCTTTCTAAATTACGCAATGAAATAAATTTATTTAGCACAGACTAAAAGATAAGCAATACACCATACATACATCGGATAAAAACAAAAAAATAAAGACCAAATAAAAAGTGTAAAGTCCGATGTAAGAAATTAGCAGGAAAATGTGCCCCATGGCTGCGCCAAAAAGTCCCAGTTCAGCAAAAAAGCCAGACTACTAGTGACTGACGCTGGTTTTCAACTGGACCAGATGTGTGAGGTGACGGATGTAAATCAGTTTTATACTACAACGTGACTTGTGTAATAAATACCGATAAAACGGGGTGATAGGAATGCAGGGGTGAATCGGGACGAAACTTTAAAATGGATTTGAACTTTAAAATAATATAGTTTATTGCTAACAAGGACACTTAATCTATAATTAAAAAAAAAAACAGTAAGCATATTAGAGTATTTTCTGGTAACAAACTATATTATTTCAATGTTAAAATCCATTTTAAAGTTTCGTCTCGATTCACCCCTATTTAAAATAAATTTGTGTTAGATAAAAAAAAAATACTTATGTATAAATAGTGTGATATTGAGTAACTGAGGAACATTACAAAATTTACGTTGTTGAGCAGACGATTTTTTCAAACTTATGGAGCAATTGATGTGAAAATAAAAGCAGTTGTGGTATGTGTGTTACGCGATTGCCTGTCAGATCATCTACTCCTTAGAGAATCTATTTTGCTGCAATGAACTGCGATTGACTAAATTATGAAAAACGAACGTTTCGTTATCTCACCCCGAAAACGGCGAAGCTGAATTCATATTCAGCCTCGGATCAACGAGGAAATTGCTATTCTTAATAATCACGAGTAGCACATGAATTTGTGATTCAATTTATTGTTATAAGTAGACAAAATGGTAATACCTATTCGCTTAGCTTGATACAATGTGATATTCTGTTACATAAAACATTTTCAATCGAGGAAAAACGTAGCCTTGCAGGATTTTTTTGCTTGTATTCGCAAACCCAAATTTCCGCATCTATTTACACTAACATTCAGACCCGCAACCCGGAAGCCTGTAGGAAATAAATGAATTAAAATGATGTGTAATAATGATGTGTATATTATCGATCAAAATTTCCGTCAAACTTTGAAATCATAAGTAATTTTGTTGCAAAAATAATACCCCTGGAGAAAACAAAACCTTCTCTTTCTAGGGAAGTAGGGTAAAAATAGGCTAATAACCAGGTCAAGCTATAATAAGCCTTCCGTGACGCTATAACTAATGATTTGAAATACATAGTAAGCTGCAAAGCTAAAGAAATAATTGGATGATTATAAAATACCGTAGAAAAACACGCAATACTTTACCGTTTGATTAAAGTAATAAACTTTTTATAAAAGAAATGACTAAACTTATTTTGTGTCTAGATGACGTGGAATAAGTAACTGGTTATTTCACTAATTAGGCTTACCACCAAGTCTTTCATTCAACGAATTGAGCGTTGAGAACTTCATTTTACTTAATTTTTAAGTTGGAAAGTCGAAATGATGGTAAAACTGATTGAAATCTAGCATTAAATAAATTCCTGAGTCAATTCTGAAAATTCATTATTTGTTATAATGATAATCAGCAGTAGTGGCCTAGTGGTAACAGTTGCGACTTATAAACTGTAGGACGAAGGTTCCGACTCAGTCAGGCGCTTTACTTTGTGTAAATTATTTCATCACCATTGCTCTCAAAACGGTGAAGGAAAACATCGTAAGGAAACCGGCATGTCCTAGAACGAAAAAATCGAAGACAAGTGACCTCTACCAGCCCGCACCGGGCCCACATGGTGAGAGAAGGCCTGTGTCCCAGCAGTGGGAACATTATAGGCTGGTTATGTAATCATATCGTTGACACTTTAACAAGTATAAATCAGTACGTAAATAATAAAATTAATTTAAAAGTACTTAATGGTTGTACGGTGTACAGTAAAGAGTATTCTATTCTTTCTATTCTTAGTAAATTCAGACTTGATTTGTTTGCGAATTCGCGGTCTGCATTCAACAACTTTTGTTTAAACCACTATGCTGTGCCGTTCTGAGAAAATCACGAGCTTATTAACTAATTACTTTTCAGTTTTCACGTTTCCGGGCAAAGTTATTTATTATTATTGTTTTATTTGGTTAAAAAATTAGGGACGCCATCGACAATATTTTATTATTAGTAGTAGCTTTGACATATCTCGGCATCCTGAGGTTCCGGACCTTTGGAGGCGTACGAAGGGCCAAAGCCAACTCGGAGAGGCCTCTTAGACGTAAGTGTTGAGGGTTGCGGCAACGATGGTTATTCCTGTATGCACTTGACGAAGCAAATGCACCCAAAGACAACCCCCGGTAGGTGCAGGACTATTGCAGAACATGGAAACAAAATATACTGGGCTATGGGTTTGGGTAGCTATAGTGGATCGGTTACCTTGAACTATGGAAGGGTTATGTCCCCTGCCTGACTAATGGTAATTAATTATTGATATTATTCGCGGATGAAATGGCAGGGGGTTACTTGCACACTCAATAATGGGCCCCCGAAAACGGTCGCCAACACATAGTGTCGTAGCGACAAGGGGGCAATATGTCTTAGTAGTATTATTATTAGTAAATTTCCTATCGGCAAAAATTACGAATTTCCAGCAAACTTTCAACCCCCATTCGTCATTTCCATCCTGAATTTCATTCCCAATTTTCAAAAATGTATCCTTATTCTACAGCTACGTTATATTAAGAATTAGTTCTCTGTGTTCTGTTAGTTTTTGTCATGGTCTGGCAGTTTGAGTAATTTATGCGGCCTACCCAAATGTTCTTTGGTATCTCCTTAAGTTTTGAGTTGATTTCTGACAAATGCGTGCACTGACTGGACAGGTCCTCTCAATCTGTGTGATTTCCTCAAAGGACCATCTCAGACATCGATAGACGATCTACATGATCTTTGCGTGATCTAACCAAGATTACGTCTGGATTTTAATAGAGACTGTGACCTCTGAGTTTGTTTCGGCCTTTCTTCTCAGAATAGTCAGAAAGGAAACGCCGACATCATCTACTTTAAAAAAATATGATTGACGTGTAAAAGTGCTTGTGCAAACCTACTTACAGAAAATAAATCATTTATCGTACACACGCTTCTATACCCAACAGTTTAGGCTGTGCATTGTCTGACAGTGAATTTAAGATTTTATTAAGTATATAGATAAATATTGCTATTTCTTACATAAAATTCGCTTGAATTTAGTCTAAAACAGAATGTATTACGTTCATTACTAAATTAAGGACTTAGAAAATGTCCTAAGTCCTTAATTTTATGCACTTGGGAACACTACACGAGTAAATCCGAGCAAAGCTCGCTCATAGGTACTTTTAAATTCCATTTGAGCATTATGAAACTAGTGCGACAGGCGACTCGTTAAAGATGCATGAAGCCCCTATTCTGAGGGCAGGCTGCGATAGCGGCGATAAGACCCCTCTTTGAGGAGTGGCTAGAGAGGCGCCACGGCGCCCTCACCTACCGCCTGACGCAGGTCCTCACCGGACACGGAAGTTTCGGGAGGTTCCTGCACATTATCAGACGGGAGGAAACGCCCGGGTGTTGTCACCATTGCCAGGATCGCCCAGAGGTCTGCCCCACTTGGGCGGAGCACCGCCGTGTCCTCGTAGAGGCGATCGACAGCGGCGGCGGCCTCTCGCACCCGGCCCTGGTGCAAGCCATAGTCCGGGGCGAGAGGGAGTGGGAGGCAGTCGCCTCCTTCTGCGAAGCAGTCATGCTAGCGATGGAGGTGGCGAGACGGATGAGGGAGAGAGCCTCCCGTCGCAGCCCCCGCGGGAGACGCTCTGGGCGTCGGGAGCCGCGTGACGACTCCCGGCCACCGTAGGCGCGGGCCTGCGGGCGGAGAGCAATGGGTAGCTCACCGTCCGATCAGGACCAGGCCCGTGCCGGACGGCGCGTAAGTGTCCCACGCGCGCCTCAAAGAGTTGTCAGCATAATTTGAGGGGCCCCTTAGGGCCGAAGCCTGCCGGGTTAGCGGGATTGTCCGAAAGGGTTACCGCTACCCCGGAACATAAAGGGCGAAGGAAGGAACATGGGTGGGTTTTAGTCAGTAAGAGTCTGACACTCCCTTCCGCTCCACCCAGAGTGGGAGGGGTGACATTTGATGATTTCCCAACCGAAAAAAAAAGCCCCTATTCTGTCACAAAAATTATTTACCAACTGTATTCATTAAATAATATAATATACCTGATAATAATATAATGGCCTGATTCGAAGAATTTCATTTATCAGTTTTATTAGGTGATAATAACCCTCGCCTTTTTAATAAAAAATACTCTACTACACCCACGTTATACGCAATATCTTAATAAAACCAAAATATTATGTTAGTCGTCAAAACTTAACACTTTCTATATCAGAGCAAAAATCTAGTTATCAACGAATGAATGAATCACAACTGGAGCGAGAATTCCAGAAATAGAGTTCTGTGAAATTCTATTAGCTTTATGATATTTGGGACGCTATTTCTGGCATGTTAAAAGATATATATGTACTATCGTGCATGTTATAAACGAAAATATGATGTGAATCTGATATTGAAAATGACACAACGTCTACATTCGACGAATAAGTACGCAGAAGTATTGTAAATGTCACCGTTGAATGTATTTAAAAGGCAAACATTCCGGCGGGGAAAGGCTGTCACTATTGCTCAAAAAAGAAAGAAAAGTATTTATTGGGACTCGCACATGTCATAAACTAAGAACTGATTTGTCAATTGCCAGATATTTTTTATTCGAGGAATAAAATTGACGTCTGACAGTTTTTGTATGGAAGAACTGTCAAAAATTCAAAATTAATCCTCTGATAAAATTATCGGGCGTTTGGAAAATCAGACCTAAATTAAATACAACCTGAGAGTAAGAAAAGAAATGAGAAACATCAGTTTATCAAAAAAATAAAAAGTCACGAGGCCACAGAGACCGAGACATAAAAAAAAATACATTGTCTTGAATCAACATGTACAATTTCAGCTTGCAAGATTTTAACCAATACGTACTAACTAACCAGGCAAGTAAAATACCTAAAAACTTGTAATAAAAAAAAAGGTTTAATACTTGCGCAACATAGAAAGCAGCTGGCTTAGAAATTATATCACCTACATAGACCTAATTCTTGAGCACCTTGAGGGGCTTGTGGCTAAGTAATAACAGCTGCGCGGGTCGATCGATCAGGTTAAGCTACGCATGCCAAGGTTGGTCCGTGGATGGGTGACCATCTTTACCTACCAAGACCCCTCCGTGCCTCGGAGAGCACGTTAAGTCCCGGCTCGTCATTCGTGGATCTTTGACAGTCGTTACGGGTCGTCAGAAGCCTGAAAGTCTGACAACCAGTCTTACCAAGGGGTATCGTATTACCCAGTAACTGGGTTGTGAAGGTCAGATAGGCAGTCGCTCCAAGTAAAATACTGGTACTCAGCTGTATCCGGTTAGACTGGAAGCCGACCCAAACATACACAGTTGGGAAAAAGCTAGACCGCGACTCACAAAAGCTATAAAAAATAAATCAATACAGAAAATTTAGTAGCTATTTTCACTAGGGACATAATTTTGCAACTTATTAGATAACAACTTTACTAAGTTACAAAATTATGTCCCTAGAGAAAATAGCTACTACATTTTCTTTTCAAACAATTTGATACACAATCTTAAAACTTAATTTAAGCGCAATCTGAAGGTTCTTACCATGAGTCATCACTTAAGTTACTATTGTGAAGCTACCCTAAGCAACAATTTACTTAATTTGAGATCGTTAACAAGAAAACTTAAAACACCATTCACCTTGCTTACTTAAGTAGGTATACATAAAAGCTGATCATTATTTTACGTTATTCCGTTTTATTACGGTACACCCCGCGGTTTTACGCGCATAAGTCTCGACCCCATGAGAATATCGGGATAAAAAGTATCCTATGTCCTAATCCAGGTCATGGTCTACCGATGTGCCTTTCATTTAAATACGTACAGCCGCTTTAACGTGAGGCGTAACAAACAAACATACAAAAAATCAAATATTTTCTTTTTATCTTAAAATATGTACCTACATATAGAATTCTTCTGTACGTGTGTTTGTCACCTAACTCCTCCTAAACGGGTGGACCGATTTGGATGAAATTTTGTGTATATATTTCAATGGGTTCCTGAATGGTTTGAAAATACAATTGGACCAGGTAGGTAGCGCTGCTCGTACTATATTCAGTTTAGATGACATTTAAGCAAATTACGGATTCCCGGATGAGGTTTGAACATTATCATCATTATCATTATTGTTTTAATTTTAAATAAATAAATAAACATCTTTTGGAAACCTGGACTTACAGTTAATATAATGGAATAGGCAACTAGCTTCCACCTTCTGACTGACCGACCTCTTCACAGTTCAAAAGCCCCTGTAAATGGTATTTGAAATAAATGCTTTGATTTTTTTTTTTTTTGTTTTTTGAGTTTTGTAAGTCTGCAATCGCCAAACCATTTTGAGCAAGCGTGGTGATCGATGCGAGTGCCTTCTCTGAATGAGAAGAGACTTTTGCCCTGCTGTGGGACAATAATAGGCTGGTATTCTATTATAAAGTACCTAACGTATTCCTCTAACCAAGAGGTAGACAGAGGTGTACACTTAGTACCCAGGCAGCAAAGTTATAATTTACCCGAGCATAACTTAAAAATTCAGGCTGCTAATGAGATTTTCCTTATGGATTTACCGACGGAGCTATTCCCGAGGATTTAATACTTTGGAACCTCCTAAAATTGTAAATCCATTTTCCTAGCAGGCTTTTAAATACAGCCTTATTAGGGACTCTTAATAAGTAGCACCCCTAATTATCTCTCTTCATGAAATGAAAAGGGATTTACTCAGAAGACAATTTAATTTTTTAAAGAAATCATTTTCTGCCTAGCCTTTTCCCAACTATGTCGGGGTCGACTTCCAGTCTCACCGGATGCAGCTGAAGACCAGTATTTTACATGGAGCGACTGCCTATCTGACCTCCACAGCCCAGTACTGGGTAATACCCCTTGGCAAGACTGGTTGTCAGACTTTCGGGCTACTGACGACTGTCAAAGATCCACGAATGACAGCCGAAACCAACAGGTTAAAGTGCTTACCAAGGCACGGAGGGGTCTTACTTAGCCACAAGCCGCAAAGAGTAATAATTACGCATTATTATTGAGTAGTAGAATTTTTTTTAAAAGAAATACTCTATTTAAATAAATGAGTTGCGTTATTCTGACCAGCTCTCTGTCTAATTACAAAAAGATAGGCGAATAATTTAACTGAAAAAAAAATATGATATAAAAATTGAAAAGTTGGCAACGCGCCTCCAGATTATAAATGGTTATCGTCGCCATATTTCAACTTGAACCTAAAGCTGGCAAAGTACTCGCAAACTTCTAGGTATTGCAAATTACAGGTCCCCATAGACAGTTCCCACAGCTAAATGGTGGATTTATTCAGATTTACAAACTCATCTATAACTATACAAATATATAAAATTAAAGTGTCTGTTTGTAATGTCAAAATAACAGCTTTTTACTAAACGCATATGAAAGTATATGCAGTTTTTTTATTTTGTAATGTATCTAACTACAAAGGGAATTGCTCAGTTTGTTTTGGCAATTTGGCTTAACGTGAACATTAAGTATAATATTTAATGACTAGGGTTTTTAATAGTTTATACCTCAAAGAAATGAATTATAGTAATAAGGTTGCAGGAGAGTGTAAAAATGGTTCATATTTAGCATGTATATTGCTAAAACTTGTCACTGAAAAAGTTACAATTATGAGTATTTAAGTTCCAAAATAAATCATTTGCTTTTATAATAATGATATTCCCTTACTTTGAATGCAGTAGTAACATATCCTGAGGTCATTTAAATGGAAAAAATAAAACTAATATTTTTTGTTTTCAACATTCACAATGCACGGAGGCAAAGCGAATGTTTTCGTTGTCTAGATTTGTCATTATTGACAGTTAGTGTTGCCAGGTAATAAAAAAAAATCGATTTGACAACAATCGAACTAATATTATAATCGGATGTAAAATGATTTGATGGCCAAAAACGATGAGTGTTTTGTTTGTTTTTAATGTAATTAAAGGAAACTAAATATAAACCTTTTGAAAAATCACTTAATTACAGATTTTCAAGAAAATACATACTTTTTACTCAGATTTAGAAATCGATTATTTTCTTTAATAAAAGATTGAAATCACAATTATTATTAATGTGGCAACACAGAATCAGCCTCCAACCATAAAATGGCGACGCTTTTTGAACTCAATCAGCTTAAATACTTATTAAACGACTTGTTTTTACATTTACTTTCGTGCAACGAGAATCAAAAAAATGTTCATTTTAGTTTTAATTATATTTTTTCGTAAAAATACTTTTTACAGAACAACTTGTCCACGTTAAGCCAAGAATGAGCAATTCCCTTTACGGTTTTCGGATTTTTTCCATTACTTGTGGTACATGATATTGCTCCTTGCCAAATTTCATGATTCCAGGTCAACGGGAAGTACCCTATTAGGTTTTGATTGCCTTGTGCGTGTCAAAATTTGCGGCATAAACAGAACATAAACGCCCGTATCTTTTGATTGGGTTGACATAAAAGTTTGATTTTTTCACTGATTCAAGGGATTGTAGCCCTCAGTGTTGATATTAATTTCAACTTGACAACTCCAAAAATGTAGGCAAAATGTGGACTGTATTATAATATAGATCAATAAAATTGACACTTATTTTTTACGACATGTAAAATGAGTAAAAAACTATAAATATAATTATGTAAAAAAGGTCGCAACACCACGGGGTTCTTGAGAAAAGGGGTCTTGACAGACGGGTAATGATGTGATCTTATAAGGGTTCCGTTTATCCTTTTGAGGTACGGGACCCTAAAAAACAATTATTTTTTGTCAGTCTGTCTGTTTGTTCCGGCTAATTTCCGAAACGAATCGGTGAATATTCTGTTTCCTAAGAGAAAACAAGTGCTTGCGAGGTCATTGACTCTAAAGTACGTTTCAAGACTCACCAATACACGAAATAGCCCATAAAGTACAAAATAAAGAACCCATTAACATCGAATCACAAAACACGAAAACACTTTCAAAATAAGTGGTTCCCAAAAAAGGCATTACAAAACTCCTTTGTCTTCCGAAGCTAATTTGGCTTCCGTACGTATTTATGGGTTCCGTGTTAGTGCTGATTCAATAATCCTTATACAACAAGTCTGAAACAAAGCGAGTCGAGGGGGAACGGGGGATTATCACTTACTATCCCATTGTACTGCGGCCAGCCACTCTACAGCTGGGGCTCAATTAAAACAGAATTTCATTTAAGTTTACTAGGTATAGGAGAAAATACCCTTTACTGTATAACTGACTGACAAACTTTGAAGTTTGCTTTATGTAGAGTCAGGGAAAATAATCGTGTAACAAATTGACACAACTACGTCTATTTGCTGTGGTTCTAGGCCCAGTTTCTTAAAAGAACGCATCCATACTTATAGTAGAATGCTGATTGCTGTCAGATGAGAATGACATTGACCTATGGTAACGTTCCATTTCAACAACATATTTGTAAGTTTTTTCATACATACCTATTAAATAACTAGTAATCATTCTGACACTCGAAGCTAGCCAATTAAGTGTATATCGATAAATATAAATGTAGTTTTCACCGACTTTCTAACACGCGCTTAACATTATTTTTACGATAATTTTCGTTCTAGAAACTGGGCCATAGCCATTATACACAAATGTCAAAGAGCGACAGTTGTGAGTTGAAACAATTTAAGTAGGTACTCAATTTGTTTAACAATTCATATCCCTGGCGTTACAACCCAATTATTCAATTTCTATTTGAATTCTATTTACTGTTTGCAGAATTTATGTTCCACTGCCTGGCAACGATTTTCCCTTTCAGCCAAACCTTTTGTACAAATTGAGTCGTTTTAGCAATCTATTCAATAATATATATTCTATCTATTCTGTGGAAGCAGAAACGATAAAGCTCTTACATAATTCAAGATCATCCACGTGTATCTAAGGGAACCTATAGGCCGCCCTTTAGACCAGTGCCGGATTAGACTACTTGATGCCCTAAGCAATCCACGCCTCTGGATCATCTGTCCACTAGTAAACTAGAATCGGTCTCTAATTTTTTTTAAAGTATTTATTACAACGAGATAGATCATTATGTACAGACGCCAGCAGGTCAAGCTACCCGAAACTGTCAAATTTTCCCAATCAACCTTGAACCTTAATGCTTTTGCGATAAAGTTGAAAATCTATTAAAGAAATTTGACAGATTGTAGTGGCTTGATGTGCTGGCGTCTGTACCTTAGAATATTTACGAAAGCATACATTTTTTTTTTGTGTTGTTCATGGTGCCCCCGAGACGTGATGCCCTAAGCAATTGCTCGATTTGCTTAGGTGCTAATCCGGAACTGCCTCTAGTTCCTACTTTCCGTAGTATACATGGAGATAGGCAGAAATTACAGAACGCCAACTGTAGCGATCCTGAAAAACTCCTTTTGCTTCGTTCACGTTCATACATCGCACTGGCGGCGGTTGCGAGTACTACGCACCTGGGGGTCTACTCCGAAGTGGTATCGGCCGAATGTTCGGCCGTTTCCTGCTACAAAGTTACTATTTGGTTCGGTCGGTCCCGATCCTACACTCCTACACTCTTTCGAATATTGACTATGGTCCCGACCCAACTTAGCCGATCCGAACTTTATTCGCATCTAATCAATAATATTCGGTTCGGCCATGTGTCGGTCCGATCCGATCATTCGCACTTTGCACTTCGTAGTAGACCCCCTGATCTTTCTGAAGAACATCCCATCATAATCTTTTCGTAGTAAAAGTTATCAATTTACGTTAAATCATTGAAAATGATGTTCTTGTTATATATTTTATGTATTCAATCCTCAAGGTGCCTACTTATTATTTGTTGAAAAACAAATCAATCACGAAGCCAGAATGTAATTGTGTAAAGAATAGAGCCTGTCATTTACAAATTACGTAACTTGTTCTCAAGCCCTCTGTCAGTTTTCTGGAATGAACATGTTAGTAGAAAACATTTTTCCTTTATTTCATTTTTTCCTTCTTGTGGAGTGGTTTTCCCCTTATTTTGTAAAGAAATTCTAAAGGAAATCTGGTTTTAATTAGTCACTAGTAAAATACATGTGACCTAGTTTAATTACAAGGTTTTGAAGCGTGTTTCTTTTTTTACAGTTTCCTAGTTTGTAGTAGTTTAACCGTTTCAAGTTTGTAGGTATTCGAACTTCAGAAACATGTGCGCTAAACCGCAGCACAAAATTCAGGGCACACTCTTTTAATTTTGTACAATTTGTTGATTTTCCTATTATATTGTAGGTAGTTAAGAACATGCTGTCGTAATATCAAGCAGTTTTTCAAATCGATGAGAATGAAGTGACGGGAGATTAGGCCCTTTGTACACGGCACGGTTTCTTTACGGTACGGCGTATAAACCGCGCCATAGACAAAACGTGTCCGTTAACAGTCTTCCACAGTGAATTGATCACGACACTGACGATCGTGCCTACACACAGCCAATAAACCGTAGTTTTTCACGGCAAGAAAAACGGGTGTGTGTCAAAGTGCATTCATAAATTCTCATCAATATTAAAAACAAAACTTTGGTAAAAGACCAACAACAGTATACTATAGGATTTAGTAGACAAATATGCTGAATGATAAAACAGAAATCTGAAGCGGGTATTTGATCGACATCAACAATTTTCGAATAAATCATTCCAAAAAATACAAATTAAGTTACGGCAAAACATACATAGTATTGTGTACGTATTTGACGTTTCGCGCTCTCTGCTTCCGGCTTATGCTCCCATACAAAAACATCCTGTGTCAACATTTACCTATTTGACATCAGATCAGTCAAAGATGACAACTGTCTGTTGCTAGCAATATCACTGTCCAAACCACAGTGATCTTTATGCTCATTCTAATAAGGTAGCTGTTGGGTTGCTGCCACTGACAAGTCTATCAAAATCATTTTGATCTTTATTCTGGTAACGATAAGGTTGCTTTTAGGGTGCTAATGTACGAGGACAAATAACTGTGAACGGACTGTAGAGAAACAGAAAATAAACGGCTTTTGACGATCGAGATTCCACTTACTGCGTGCATCGTCAGATTCTTGCTTCAGGGCAAATGTTCGTACGTCTATTTATTTGTGTAGTCGACCGATGTTTGTTCCTGTCTGTGTATTCTACCATTTCTAACTGCAGGATTTTTGTTACTTGTATTTTTTGATGGAGACGAGCGAAAAGGCTGGCCAGGATTAGCAGAGAACAGAAGGTTGTGAGACCCTTCCGTGCTTCAGAATTATTCGTAGATCTAAGACAGTCGTTACGTGCCGTCAGAAGCCCGACAATCTGACAACCAGTCTCACCAAGGAGTATATTATTATTTATTAAAACTTTATGCACAAATAAAAAAATACAATACAAAGGTGGACTTTTAAGGCCTGAGGCATTTTCTCCCAGTCAACATTTTTATTTGTCGTAACTATTTCTGGTTTTAATTATAAGTCACATTTAGTACGGTTATGTTACGACTTCACGGGTAGTCAGAAACACAAAAATCTGACCACCAGTCTTACCAAGGGCTATCGCGCTACCCAATATCTGTGTTGTGGAAATCAGATGAAAATTGTGTGGATAAGGGAAAGGGAGGCCTTTTCCCTGCAATGGGACAATGCTGGGTAGATAGATGTGTGTAAAGTGCATTCAATTCTGTCGATTGATTCGGTTTCCACGATCGATATTATCACTCCCGAACATGCCGTACAATTTTTGTCAATACGGCTCTATTGCGAAGCCGCTTCCAAAGTGTCAATGAAATTGAAAATGCACTACAGCTTTTCCCTTTACGGATTAGGCTGCCAGAAAAGCTATTGTAAAATGTTTAACGGTTTCATAGATAAATGGAAATCTGTATTTCGCAGACTGTATTGTGTGAGATACACACAGACTGACTAAACTGAAAACTGGCCAAGTGATTGTCGGACTACGCACAATGAAGGGTTGCGTTGCATAATCAGCCTATAATGTTCCCACTGCTGGGACACAGGCCTCCTCTCAGTGGGTGGGAGTAGGCCGTATTCCACCACGCGAGCCCAGTGCGGGTTGGTAGATGTCACAAGCCTTCAAATTTTTGGTTCTAGCACATGTTAGTTTCCTCACGGCGATGTTTTCGTTTACGGTTTAGAGAGCAGTGGTGACGAAATAAATTACGCAAAGTAAAGCGCCTGTCTGGGTTCGGACCTACGACCTGCAACTCGTAAGTTGCGGCCACTGGGCCACCGCTACTCTCAAGGGTTGCGTTCGAAGGGTTGCGTAGTTGGGATTAATTTATCCCAAGAACAAACTTAACACTTTGCGGGACACCAAACGCCGCCAGACGTAATACAACTTAAACTTCTATTATATCTCGTTCAGTGGCCTTCAATCGGTTGTGGTTGAAGAACATGTTCTCCCATACGGGATGTAATGGAGAACTGCAAATGTTAGTTGGTCGACTATTACTCTTTAACTTGTTACTTAGCTGTGATAGTTTTCCTTTACCTTTACATTTCCTAACTTCGTTTTGTATACCACTGCCGGGATTTTTTTTTCTAAACGAAAATCAACTATTTAGCTGACAGGCTAGGGGTACACCTAACTCTAATACCCAATCGAAAAATGGTTTTTACACAACCGCAATATTTTAACAGCCTATCCAATGACACCCCACACCATGGAATAGAGGAACCAAAAAAAAAGTATTTTATTTTACCACTTTGTCAATTAACAGCTTTCAAATATTAAGGCCCGTATTACAGAACCTCACTCAAGACTCAAGCATTACTTGAAACTAGTTTAGAGCCATTTGATTGGTTGAAACTAGTTTTAACCCTCCATTACGGAGGTTCTATAATACGGGGCTAAGAGTATCAAAGTATTTACTTTGATACCATTAGTCCGTCCGTGGATTTCCACGAACAAACAGACGGACGGACATGGCGAAACTGTAAGTCCGTCCGTCTGTCTGTTTTCTACCTTGTTGACTACTGAACCCTAAAAAAGACTTAGTTACTCTGCTTCAGTTACCTGCCTTGACATTATTTTGCTCGACACATAATAAATAATAACTAATTCAGATTGACCCTTTTATACACCATAAATCTATACGTGTCTGTTCAAACTTAAACATTTTTTTATTTAGCGAGATGTCTGGCGCAATGAAGTAAAAAATACAGGGTGGCAAGGAAATTGACGCGCAACCGCTTACCATGGATTTAGTACATGATTCTGGACCCCCTGCGTTGAAATTTATCTTCGGCTTTTTCTTAATTTTTACGTTTTTTCTGCAATTTTTTTTTACTGTAAACTGTATAAAATCAATATTTCTATCTAACCCAATGAGATTTTTAATAAAAAATAGTAAATTCACTTGTTTCACTTAAAACAGCAATGTAAATAAAACTCGAAAGGGCAGCGCGCGGTATCGCGGTAGGTAGCGCGCGCGCGCGCGCTATCCGCAGGGCGTTATGATGGCGTTGTTTACATTGCGCATTCAAAAATGTCATTTTTTTTAACCGGTCATTTCCGGGATGAATGACTTTCGTAATTTTATTTATGGTATCAGATGTAACCTTTTCACGACGTTTGCGCGTCGATGTCCCTGCCACCCTGTATATCAACTGTAGACATATTTATGTTTTGACTTCATTTCGCCAGACTCGACATTGTTGTCTGGTAGAACCGAATTCTAGACGGATGGCTCCGAATATTACTTTCGCTCGTCAAGTGAAATAATGAACTGTAATGAAAAAAACTCCGAAGGCCTCCGGACGGATACAGGAGGATAAAATTACAATTTATTGAACAAGAATATGGTACCTACATTATTCATGTCAGGATTTTCAGGTCTAATAGACTTTCAGTAGGTCAGGCTACGATGCTGATAAATGGAGCTGAACATCGGAATTGATGAACTAGATATACGGAGGCCTTTTTGGTTGGTTTAATAAACACGCGTTTTATACCCACCGACAAGGACTTGTGAGTTTTACACAAAAAATCAATCAACTCAGCCTATCGCAGTCCAATGCTGGACATAGGCCTCTCCCAGGCTGCGCCACAACACCCTGTCCTCCGCCTTCCGCATCCAGTCCATCCCAGCAACCTTCTTTAGGTCGTCCGTCCATCTAGCTGGGGGAACACAGCATCGCTATTCAATTAATAATTTAGCAAATGAAGCCAATAAATTCTTAAATCTTATAAAAATAGGGAGAACCCCCTTCCATTTTTGATTCCCCAATATTATTGAAGGTTTATCTTGATTTAATAGTTATTTTGATAACTTGACAACTCCCTTAAAGTACATTGTCCCAAATTTAACCTAACACCCGGTATAAGCTTAAATTCCCATATTATGATTATGTAATCATGATCTGTAAATTATATGAGACATTTAGAGAGGACTGATGGTCCCGACTTACGAGTTACTCAATACTCAATTCTTTATTGCATTTCATGTGTTACATAGATGGTATTACAAGGTAAAAGATCAATATGGACCCAAAAAATTGTTGTAGGTCTTGAGTTCAAACCCAGACACGCACTTTACTTTGTGTATTTAATTTCATCACCACTGCTCTCAAAACGGTGAAGGAAAACATCCTGAGGAAACCGGCATGTCCTAGATCCAAAAATTCGAAGACATGTGACATCTACTAACCAGTATTGGGCCCGCGTGTCGGTTACGGCCCACTCTCTCTCACAGAGAGGAGGCCTGTGTCCCAGCAGTGAGAACTTTATAGGCTGATTATGTAGGGAGGCCAGGGTCAAGAAGCCTACTCCGAGCGCAGGAAATTGTATGCCTTGTCAAAGCCAAGCGTGGTCCTCCCAAAGGGTGGCCTCACCCACCTCATCTTAGTATAGCACTGTTGACACTAAGCGGCCTAAGAACATAGGTATTTTGTTTTACAGAACATCTTACTTTTAGTTTGAAAACCAATTAATCGTCCATCCTTTTTCCTTGCAAGTGACTGCGTTTCTTGCTAACACAGCAAGAAACGCAGTCACTTCCAACAAGGGATGTTTTCCATCCGTTTAAAGTCCAACTTAACAAAAAGCTTACTAAATTGAATTGCTAAAGTGCCTTACTAGTGACAATAGTCCATTTCTCTTAGCGGACCCCTACAAGTTGAGAAGGAGCAGCTGTCGCATCTAGTTTGTAGATGTTTTTCTTTAGCTGTTGGTTAAGGATTGAAATGACGTTATGAAATTGAAAAACTTTTCGTTTTCCTAGATATTTCCTCTTTGATAACAAAGTGAATTTATGAACAATAGAACCTCTTTTGCCTTAGTTTATTACAGCATTTATTACGGTTTCGAGTTTGAGTTTTTTACTTCTTAAAACTTTATACTTTTTTTATTAAACCAATAAGGTGTGTCCAAAAATCAAGCTTGTTTAAAAAGTAACTGTTTTAAAAATCGTTAGCGTTATGAAACTTAAACGAGATTATTGTAGGAAAACTTTTTAATTACTTGGACTTTTTTATAAAATTATTTTTTCTTTATGAAAAACGCAATGTACTACTGAACTTCAAGCTTCCTAATATTACATGCACATGCATACATACATACATAAGCTCACACCTTCTTCCCATGGAGGTAGGCAGAGAGTACAGAACGCCACATGCTACGATCCCAACATACTCCTTTTGCTTCGTTTTTAAGAACGTTCATTGTCTGATCTCTGTCTCAATCTGTCAAAAATACCTCTAATTTCCTTACATTTTTGACATTGATTGTCGCAGAGATAAGATCGCGAATAGATTTCTAACATTTTTCATTACGGGAATTAGCCTTCTGGCGATAGACGCACGCCGGTTGCAAGAGCCACGCACCCGACCTTTCTAAAGAACATCACCAATAAGGTCCCTAATATTGCTACCACAATTACAATAAAATGAAAATATATTCATTCAAAATTAGAGTTATTCCAGTTGGATCCCCTGAACTGATCCCTTGCTTGCCATCAGTTGACGTAAAGTTAAAAGCCAGGTGCATATATTATAACATCGAAAGTTATAATTACTTTCAAAAATATCTGGAACATTCACTATAATCTCAGCTAATTTCCTCGAGATCATAAAGAAAATGCCATATCGCGAGTGTTAGGGACTTTCATTGAAGTTGGCAATGCCATCACGTGTGTGTAATACTCCTTAATTGTACTTCGGAGGCCGTTACTTTTTATAGCTTCAGTAACTGTTCTTAATTTCTTTCGCTCCTACTATTTCTCCGTCCCTAAGTCCAGGGATCAGTTAGACAGGAATGACCATGGGCGGCGAAAAGCTCAGTAATTTATAGTTTCTCATAAAAAAGAAAGATTTATGGTCAGTTCTTGGCCGTACAGTTTCCTTTGTCGCCCGGCTACATAAGTGTTATAACATCAGCATTCATGTATTCGGTTATAACCGTTATTCTTGCAAAAGGATGACAATATCAGGTTTTTATGTTTGCCACTTGAACTTTAACTGATATTGGTCATCTGTCGTGGAATTATGACGTACGAAATGTCTGGATTATTTCATCGGGTACTGTTTTATGAGTTTTGAACTGTCTTCGTTGTAGTAGCTGTCTATAAAACTGCCCATTAAGTTACAATCTCTTTACAGTGCTAACTTTTTGCTTCGCTCCAAGCTAAAAATTTAATTACCAAAGAAATTATACAGCAAAAGTTATAATTTAACCGCACACCCGAGAATATGAAAACAAATTCTCTTTCAAGTTTCGTGACCCGCGACCGTTTTAAAACAGTTGAATAAAATTAAAAAGTTAGAGCTTGTAAAAAAATCATATTCGAAAGTCAAATAGATACCTACTATTTTAAAAACAAAACACGTAATCCATTTCGGTATGGACGTATGGAATTCCATTTGATGCTGATCAGCTTCTGTACACGGTGTGACCGGGTTTTCAAGGCCAAATTTGGTTTTGCAAGTCATCAGAGAGGTCATGAAAGAAATAAAAACTAGTCCGGGGCTACTGTGAAGAGTAGTTCCATGTTATAATAATAGGTTCGTTCATTTGTTTTTACTGACCGATTTCAGAATCTGAAAAGCGTGTTGGTTTTCGCCAATAAAAACTATTTTTTCATAGCGCCCATTTTGTAATCTAGATTATCTTCATAACGTACCACTATTACGAGTAAAAGCCTTACTTAATCCTGCCAAGCACATCAGTCAGGTTAAGGATGTTGATGTTTTCTTTGAGAACACAATTCCATCGGATGTCGCAAGATGAGTACAAAGCCTACACGCATTCCTGAACAAACAACGGTCGTTGGAAAACATTACCCTCTTTATTCGAGTGTTAGGCTGTATACACAAGATATTGTACCAACTGTACTTACTGTACTGTACGTTCTTTTGTACCCAGTGTTCTTCAACCAACCAAGTGTGTACGTTTTTGAAGTGAAAACTTCTTAGGTGCACATTGCGCTCTTTCTGAAAAATGAACGAAACTGAACCGTCAAGCTTGGTACGGTGACGCTGAATCGGATATACTCGGCTCCAGTCGGTCGGTGACGCTGAATCGCGTATACTCAGCGCTGAATCGCGTATATTCGGCTTCAGTTGTAACATTTCACTTTTGTTCTGCGGTAATAAAGACACACCCTCTTTTTTGGTTATTATTTTTGGAGTCTACACTACAAAAAAGAAATAGAAAATCTATCATTACATAAAATTGAAAGAACGGAAAATGGAACAAAAGGATCAATTGCGGGACTAATTAGGCTTAACTGGACTGGTCGCTCGATCTCTTATAGTTCCGTTTCATATTTAATTTAAATTATATTTAATTATATTCTAAGAAGATTGCTGTAAAAAATGATCGTTTCACCCCTCCTTAGTCCTTACTCCTTACTCAGTGCTAGGAGTCGTTTCACGTACAGACTCGGGCCTCCTCTCTGTTAGAGATAGGATATATTCCACCACGTGGTAGGTTACGTGAGTCAGTTGAAGTTTTTCAATCACTTATCTATCCGCTGTGTGTTCACACACAACATATTGAAAACCGTACAGTTCCACGTTCTATGCGATGTGTAGTGTGTACCTAGCCTTAGGCCACGAATCCACGCAATATCATGCTTGGAGTGAAGTCCAATAAAAGCGTTATTTATTTAATTCATACCATTCAGTGTTTAATTAAATGCGTTTTTCAAACAGAATAGTCGCGTTCAGCTGTGTTTACGATTTAGAATTTAATTGAACTGTCTACTAATTTGTTGCAGGAGAAGTTTTAGTCACACTTTACAAGGTAATTTTGGACGCTACGAATTTGTATGTGTCAGTATCTGCCAGCGTTGCGGGCGCATCACGGATTAATTTGTATTGTCAATGTCAAATAATGTGTTTTGTCTTTGGTCCTTTGCCCTAAGATCAAGCAATGGATAACATTGACAACTTTTTATATGCTTGAGTACGAGGCTTTCGACTACGTTGTTTGTGTATATTTTTTTTTTTGTAATATGCGTTTTGTTTGTGCAAAATAAACAATTTTTCTTTCTTTTTCTTTCTAAAATTGTTTATTTTAGTCTAGTTGGGTAAACGTAAAAAGGGTGCCTTGTATAAAAGACAAACTTGTCTCTAATAAAAATACCTAACACAAAACTTCACTCCTGTTTTACTGGGCAAAGGTGTACTCCGTGTATTTATAGCACACCCACATTTCGCCAGTTATGATTAAGTCCCATGTGGTAGGCGGCGAATGGAGAAATATATTTACGGCTTGTTCACTATTCGTGGTGATAATAATATACAAAAATCGTTTTAATATGGATAGTTTCAATTTAAATTTTATCATTTTCAATAAAATAGCGACGAAATTCAAACTAAGTAAGTTCGTGACAGAGCCAATAACCGGACCATTGAATTTATTCAAGCAAAGCGAGGTGAAAGCGGTAAAAAGACGAGGATTTATTTGATTTATTTCAACTGAGCTCGAAAAGCTTTATTACTAAGCGAGGAATAAGTAATCCTCAAGCGACTTACAGATTTTTAAATATATGAGTACCATGTCTTACTAAGTGGTATCGTATTATCCAGTTAAGCCGTCGGTCCCGGCTATCATTCGTGGATCTTTGACAGTAGTTACGGGTCGTCAGTAGCCCGAAAGTCTGACAACCAGTCTTACCAAGGTATATCGTATTACCCAGTAACTGGGTTATGGAGGTCAGGTAGGCAGTCGCTCCATATAAAATACGGTATTCAGCTGCATCCGGTTAGACTGGAAGCCGACCCCAACATAATTGGGAAAAGGCTAGGCAGGTGATGATGATGATGATGTGAGCGTGTGCGTGTGTGTGTATGTGTGTGTGTTTATCTATCACATAAGTAATTTACCTGTCATTGCTTTATTTTTAATTATGTTTGCCTATTGTGGTACAGTAATTTTATTCTAGGTGCATCATCTTCACGTACCTATAAATAATTATAAAAAATATTGTAAGACATTTTTAAAAGACTAACGGTGGAGTTTCTTGCCATTCTTCTCCAAACGAAACTACATTTTACAAGGGGCGACTAGAATTAATTTTATTTTCTCGTAAATTTTGACGTTCAAAAGTGCCCTTTTTGTGCCTATTTGAAATAAATGATTTAACGACTTTGACCGTTTTTTGACGCATGGAGCTAGTTTTTTGCAGCAACACACAATACATTGATTGATACACGCACGGTATTATAATATCCGTAAGAAGCCATAAATAAGATAATTCAATAAGATTTTGCAGCAGTTTATACATTTATTTTATTACGAATTTTAAAGTTAACTTTTACGTAATCTGGAATATGTACGTCATAAGGCAGCTGTTAAAAACTGTTATCGTAATGGACAGGGTATACGGGAGGTGTCATTAAAACTTCTACTCACCCACATACACAACACATTATAAAAAACCAAGCACAGAAATGGGCCATGTAACTAAGAATTAAAACAATAATTACTCAGAACAATTTAATAAACATGTTCAATTGTTCACGTGTTTCCCTTCCATATGTAAAGACGTAAAGGTACTAAAACTAACGCTGTACATAATAACTCGGCAAACTATAACAAAGAGAAACTTCCCCTACAACAATTATATAGCAATAAATCTGAAGAACAAAGAAACTGCGACAGTTATTGGAATGTGAATATTCATGGTCCAGACTTTGCGTAGAATACACTTAATGAGGTTAATACTGAGACTTCTCCCAACTTATAATGTTCCGCTGTACAGTCCCTGCATTGTAGCTTCGGAGTACGTATATTTTAATAATAGCAGTCGGGATAACGAGTCCTTTTCTTGAGAAAATTACTTGCTGCTACCTACGGTTTCTTAACGAGACAATTGTCTAGTTTTTGAGAACGTAAACGCCAAAGAATAAAATCTCAAAGCTTACTTTTAACAATTTAAACATACTAGCAGCGCCCCGCAGTTTCACCCGCATAAGTTTCCATCCCGTGAGAATATCGGGATAAAAGTTTCCTATGTGTTAATCATGGTTATAAACTATCTGTGTGCACAAATTTCATCCAAATCCGTTCAGGAGTTTTGGCGTGAAAGAGTAACAAACATCCATCCATTCATCCATCTATCCATACAAACTTTCGCGGTTATAATGTGATGGGATTTACTTACTTAGTCAATATTCTTTTGATATCAAACATATCATGATTATCAATGTATTTTTTTTTTCGAGGTCAGAAAACGTGTTAAGTCCACCATATTTAATTTAGGGAGAACATAATTAGCCTCTATTCTATACTTCATTCAAATCGGTTCAGTTGTTTAGGCGCTAAGGTGGAACAGACGCAAATACTAACATATATAGACTGCTAAAACATTACCCTTCCTTTTGGCTTTGTATAGTCGCCCATAGTCGGGTAAAAATGGGGCCGACTCTTAGTCTACTAGATAAAAGAAATTGACACTATTTCCATCTTTTTCTCAATTATTAAACAACAAAGGGACGGACATAATATGAGCCTACGATATCAACTGGCCATTTCGGTTGAACAAAAAGTTTCGTACTAAGAAAGTTGACATTTCAGAACGCAATGACAAATTGTTATTAAACCCTGTCCATTAGGTAAACCGTTTTTTGACAGATGGAACTAGTGATTGCAGCAACACGCAATACATTGATTGAAACACGTACGGTATTATAATATCTGTAAGAAGCCATAAATAAGATAATTCTACAAGATAAGGCCGTTTATATGTTTATGTTATTACACATTTTAAAGTTAACTTTTACGTTATCTGGAATATGTACGTTCTAAGACAGCTGTCAAAAAACGGTTAACCTAATGGACAGGGTATAGTTCTAATATGTCACCGTAATTTTCTCGATATGTCAGGGTCAATTTCACCAATGAAATATAACGCGATCAGCAGATCTAAACCGCGTTCAAAAGCTATTAGTGTCAAAATTGTTGTGGAATATTTACACTGACAGCTCTTGAACTTGATTTAGATATGCTAATCGCGTTCAGTTTCATTACCGAAGTTCGCCTTTAGTCAGTAAAATATGTCAATTCTCCAATTTTAGTTTAGTTTGTGAAGAAAGGAATCGACGCCAAACTGTATCAAAAAATAAAGAACAAAAACCTATTCAAAAAACAATTTCATTTGTCTTTCGCACCAGTGTCTATGGTCCTCCCTACCTATCATAAGCAGAAATTTCAATATATTCACAAACTATGAGCATGAGACTATGGCAATTTTCCCGTAGACAATAGATTAAATCAGCAGGAAGGCGTTCCATGCAAGGTCCATTATTGATCAGAACACGTTCAATGGTAGCTGTGTTCTACGCATAACTTCGTCTTGTGTATTACATTATTGGGAAATAGCCATGCTATCTTAATTGGTATACAGGTCATTTGTCATATTAGATGTAGGACAGGAAACGTGGAATGTGATTTAATTAATACCTAAATAAATAATGGTCTCTATCAGATTGATACATTCATTCTGTTAAGCAACGAAATTGACTTAAACGCACAAGCGCGATATGTGGTTTATTATCAAAATGGAACGCGAAACAGGGTTTTTTTTGTTTTAAAACTTAAATGTTTGTTCGAATCATACATGCGAATTAACAAAAAAGTGAGTTAACTTTGTTAAAATTTTATAAAATTACAAAAAAAAAAACATTAAGCTCTAAGTTTAAAAAAAATGTTTTTGAATGAAATTTACAAAATAAAGCTATGGTACTTAAAATTAATAGCGGGTATTTCCACCTCTGGACTAAATGACCGCCTGCATGTGATCAGGCATGCTGTCGGTCACCAGAGCAGTTTTCAACTAACTGATAGTCTCTGGAGGGTTGGGACTGGCTCGGATGCGTCTTTTAAGCATGTCCCAGACATTTTCTATGGGATTAATGTCTGGGCTTCGTGCCGGCCACTCCAATTTTGTAATACTCACCTCCAACAGGTCCACGCAACATGCTGTGTGAGGTCGGGCATTATCTTGCATTAAGATGACATCTACGCTACCAATGAATCCAACGAATGGTAAAACGCGTTCTTGGAGGATCTCTTCAATGTATCGCACTGCCGATAGACGACCTGCAACTACTGCCAACTCTGTTCGTGCGTCTGAACAGATCCCTCCCCAAACCATAACTGATCCACCTTGCACCTGACGGTTTGCCTGGTAGTGATTGGCAGAAACCTCTCCCCATGCCTTCTCCACACACGTTCGCGGCCATCTGGAGCTCTTAAGGCCACTCTGCATTCGTCAGTCCACAGAACTTTACTCCACTGCTCGTGAGTCCAATTTGCGTCTTTGCGAGCGAACCGAAGTCGAGCTACGCAATGGTGCCGGAGCAGTTCTGGACCTCGAGCTGGTCTTCCAGCACGCAGATCCCGTTTCTCCATTCTCCTTCTTATTGTCCGCTCACATACGTTGACCCCTCTTGTCGTTTGTAACCGCTGCCGTATTTCAACCGCGATATCAAAATCGCCTGATAACGGTGTGTTTATGTTTGGGCAACATTCCGTGCCGCTCAGTGTAGTTAGTTAACTTAGTTCAAGAGTCATTATGAGACAGTATTTATGTAACGTTTAGTGAGTTTAGAAAATAAATTACGATTATTATCACACCAGGTTTCTTCCGTAAAGAGAGAATACATGCAGAAAAGCGTCAGTGTTAGAGAAACTATGCAAATAGTTAGACACGTGTACAATAGTTTGATATATGTAATGTTAGCTCACTTTTCCCACTTCACACCCGTGGTTAAAACTTTTAACGAAATTATTGGCCCTTTCGCATCGTGATGAAAAACGAATATATATCATTTTGAATCCCTGGGGACATATCCATCGTAACGGGGCTTTGTGCAGAATTTTCAGTCATGTATATTTCTATAGAGGCATTATGGTTTAATGGATTTGGTGTTATATGTCAAAAAGGAATCGTTTGCTTTTAAGAATAAGTACTTTGTGAGGGATCTAGTAACTAACTGAGACAGATAGTTAGTGTTCTGTAAAGTAGAAATATAATATAATAATCTCATCATTTAAACTCGCAGAGGCCGTTGGGTTGCTGGCTGTTGGCTTCGGCACCTGGCACGCCTTCCAAAGGTCGACCCCAGGATCTGTCGGCCCATCAAGCTGGGGGTGTCCCACGGTAATGTGGGACAACCCCAGTAATAAAAAAATCAGTATACTTCGACTTAAATCCAGTCCCAAAATAATTGTCGTATGAGAAAATATTCAGTTTGTAAAATCAAGCTCCCCATACGTATACCTAGATATTTACATCATTTCAAAAACTGAAATTCCCGTAGGGGTGACTAAAGTAGGAGCTATAAATAACAGTTCGTTGAAAAGTCAATTGGATTGTACGTCAGCGTCGCTCGCTTTAGCAGAACCTTTGATATAGCCGAAACTGCAATATAGAGGTGACTATTGGGAATTTGAATAATTTTGGAACTCTATTATGCTTCACTAGAGATGAGTGAGTCCTGACATAGTGGCCTTTTGTAATGCGTAGTGGTTTGGCGATCGGAATGATCTTAACATAGTTATATGTTATATGAAATATCCACGTGAATTCTCCTTCAGGGGATGAATTCTTGCTCATACTGCTCTTATTTCATCATCATACTCTTTTCCTTTTTTCAAGTAGGGTCGGAGTAGAATGCCTTCACATATATATATATATATGACGGATCGTCAGAATGGTTTGAGCTACGATCAGCCATCAGGCGGGTTTATGTGGGTATCGTGCTAATAAACAACAATTACTTAGGCCACAATTAATATTCACTTTAATCACTTTGTTACACAATCAACAAAACGTAGGACAGTTCCGAAGCGTCTTCACTGCTCGATCACGAGGATCCAAGCTAAGAATGCCGACCTGTTGCTTTTTCTTCAACCTCGTAACCGACCGGAAACGCCCCGACTCTGTCAAAGCGCGCCAATTCTAGCCCTGATAGTTGCCGCTAGGTGGCGTGCCTTGTTTTGTTGTAAAAGTCAATTGCCGGATGCGACACGGCCATCCTACGAGAACACACGTCCTCGTGTGTTAATCTGAAACAATATTACAACAGCACAGTATACGTTCGGCTATGCCTGGCAACGATTCAAAGTGTATATTGCTATCTGCTTGCTTTCAATTAAAGAAATTTGGACTGTAAAGTTTGTTTATTTAACTAACACTTACATCATATTTCTAACATTATTCTATTAACATCCCAAATAGCAAAATCAATTTAAAACAATAGCTAAACAATTAAGTGACAAGTCAAGTAGTAGGCAGAGATAACAATTAAATAAGCAATATGACAATCAGTCAGAGTCCAGGTACTATTGAGGATAAGGTGCACTGATAATTTAGGAATTGACCCAAAGTTATTAACCAATTAACAAAGCCCCAGGTATCTCATTCGTGGTCAACAATCACAGCTATAACATAGCTCCATCACATTTGTCACATACGCACTTCCCGGAGGAATGCCGAGTCGTCCTTGACTCTACGGTCTTGGCTTCGAGGCTAGACCCGACCATACTACCCAGAGCTACCGCGTACCACGTACCCACGGTCTAACATGTAGATGCCGATTTCTAACGGGCTGTGGCTACGATACCCTGGTACAGTCTCCGACCCAACGAATCAAGAACCCGTGCATCAACACAAACAATTCAATTCGACTCTACCTCCACTATCTCGTCTTCCTCAACAACCTCAATAGGTACTTGGCCCTCAGGCATTTTTCTAACGCGATCGTGTGCGTACTTGTAGGTACGCTTATTGACCAACGACTTTAATAGGTAACGATCTCCGTCTAGGATCTCTACAATTTCAAATGGTCCTCTATACTTGGCATCTAACTTTGTTTGATTTCGCCCCTCATTTTCTATTAAAACGAACTCACCGATGGAGAATTTACAAACGTTAGCCTTATTACGATCAAAACGTTCCTTGTCATAACGCGAGGATTTTTCAATATTTTCAGATGCTAATTGCCTGACTTCGTCAAGATTTATGGTTTCGTCTAAATCATTAGCCATTAAATCAAGGGGACGCGCAACTTTGCCTATAAGAAGCTCTAACGGGCTAGCTTTTGTTACTCGGCTTACTGTACAATTCAAAGCTAACTGTACTTCACCCAGTGAATCTTGCCATGACCTATCTTTGTCAGACTCTACTGCAGTAAGCATTGACTTTAAGGTGCTCATTATCCGTTCTACCTGACCGTTAGCTCTACTAGACCCGGTAGCGATCAGGTGGAGCTTAACGTTCTTACTCTCACAGAAGTCCCGAAACTCCTTGCTTGCGAAGCATCGTCCTTGGTCCGCGATTATACGAACAGGAGCACCAAACAACGCTACACTGTCCGACACTGCCTTGATACTGCTCTTGGTGTCTATGTGCTTAGTATGGGAAAGCAATACATACTTGGTAAATGCATCGATCATCACGAACACATACTCCTTCCGGTCACTCTTCCCGCTAAGCTTACCAGTAGCGTCTATATGTACGGTATGCCACGGTATCGCCACCTTGGGAATAGGATGTAACTGAGCCTGCACCTTACCTGAATGAGATTTTGCCACCTTACAGACCACACAGCTATCCACAAACTTTTTAACGTATCGACTCATACATTCAAAATCTGTCTGTAAATAGTATTAGATACCTGGGCGTAATTTTAGATAATACCTTAAACTTTAAGGCCCATGTGGAAGTATTGACGGGCAGAGTGCGTAAGTTGATGTTTATTTTCAAAACACTTAGAATTGTAGCTAACCAATTTATTATCCGCAATGTCTACTATGCGCTCTGTCAGTCAATATTATCTTACTGCATTTCTTGCTGGGGTGGTGCTTCTAAAACCACATTACTTCCATTGGAAATTGCGCACAGAGCGATATTAAAAATTGCAACCTTTCGTCCAATTTTATTCTCCACCACTCTGTTATATAAAGAATGCAATGTTTTTAATGTACGACAGTTGTTTATTTTTCATGCAATCTTATTACAACATTACCTTACTCCCTTTGTTAAACTTAAAAAACGACGTAAAGATTTAATTTGTTCCCTTCCACAGCCCCGCTACTCCTTTACGAAAGGTTTTTTCTATTATCTTGGCCCTTTCTTGTACAACAAAATTAATGCAAATATTTCAGTATACTGTTTATCATTTCAAGAATGTAAATCAGCAGTCCGCTCCTTCCTACTAGACAAAACGTATGACGAAACTGAATCCTTTCTTCCACACTGAATCTTTTTTTATACTATCATAAGTATACACGCTTCACTCGTACTCTCAAAACTTAAACACACACATACACACATACACACATAAACACACACACACACATATACTCCCACACAGCACACTTACCCATATCTGATATAGACTTTAATACTTTCAGGCATTTTCCATTAATTTAACTATTTGTTTTATATTACAAAACAAAACTAATATCTTTAATTTTTTAACTTAAACACTAAGCAATTGATTTCTCCATTCTAGAGGGATACGGCACTGTTTCTCTTTACTACAGGCTATTATGTAGCCTATCTAAGAGGACAGTACCCCAACCATTTATGTTGTATACCAGTGTTCATTTGTAAAGTGCAACTGTTTTTATTGTATTTACTGCAACACCTTTTAAGCAATAAAGTTTTTATTTATTATATTTATTTATTTTATTATTCAAACCAATAGTGATTATACAACTTTTCCAAAGTTTTCTCCCATCCGAGATGCATGAGAGACTCGTGGACGTTACTAGTAACCGACCACCGCATAGCACGAGGAACAATCGGTAAACATCGCGTCCTACCGTGCCGTTGCACCTTGCGATGTAGTACCCCTGATCTTACCTCGTATGTTTTGGCAACATCTTCATTGAGTTGACCTTGGTTAAGGTCAACCATCATCTTCTTGATCTCTTCATCTCGCAGCTGCTCCGCAAGAAGCCAGTTGTCTCCTAGTTCGGTTATATTTACCTGCTTTTGCTCGACTCTGCCATGGGGATGCCGTTTAGGTATGTCAGATACCAAGTTGCGTGAAAAGAAATCAGCATGTGCCATTTGCTTACCAACATTATATTTAACGTCGAACTCGAATAGCTGCAAAAACATCCACCACCTATGTACCCTTGGCGTTAAGTCCTTTTTGTTGAGCGACGACTTCAAAGAGTTACAATCGGTGACGACTGTAAATTTTCTGCCATGAAGATACTGCCTAAAATGTCTTACCGCGTTGACGACAGCGAGTGTCTCCAATTCGTAGGAGTGATAGCGTGACTCAGCTGATGTCGTGCGCCTGCTATAATAAGCGATAGGTCGTTTCTTACCGTCTACGATTTGCAGTAGGATCGCACCATAACCGTCTGCGCTAGCATCGGTGTGAAGCTCAACATGATACTTCGGGTTAAAAATCATGAGCACTGGTTCATTAGTTAAAATATGTACTACCTTTTGTCGTGACTCTTCACAAGTAGAGTTCCATTGGAATGGACATTTACCTGATGTCAGTTTGTATATCGGTGCCATGAGACGGGAAAAGCCTTGTACAAACTGGCGGAAGTATGACGCCAAGCCTACAAATTGTCTCACCTGCGTTATTGACTTAGGCGGAGGCAGGGTTGATAGAGCCTCTATCTTACGCTTGTTAGGTATAATCTCACCTGCCTCTACCTCGTATCCTAAGAATTCGACACGTGATTTTAAGAATGAGCATTTTTTCATGTTCATTGAAAACCCAGCTTTTGTTAGTACCTCCAAAACTGTGCGCAACCTGTCTAAGCCTTGATCTATAGAGTCCGATATAATTAAAATATCATCAACGTATACGATCACATACTTATGCGCTAGTTCACCTAAGGCATTGACAATAGCTCGTTGAAAAACTGAGATGGCATTTCTAAGACCGAACGGCATCGCTAAAAATTCATATTGCCCATCAGGTGTTATGAAGGCCGTTCGCTCAATCGATTTGTTTTGGATTGGTATTAAATGAAAACCGCTCGCGCAGTCTAATTTTGTAAAATAATTAGCACCATGAAGTCGCGAAATTTGATCAGAAATCAACGGCAGTGGGAAACGATCCGGAACTGTATTGGTATTCAACTCCCTATAATCTATGCACATACGATGTGACCCGTCTTGTTTATTTACTAAAAGCGCGGGACTAGCAAAAGGAGAACAGCTAGGCCGTATGATGTTCGCCTGTAATAATTCGTCAACCCTATCGCGTATTATTTGACGTTCCGTCGGAGAACACCTATATGGTCGCCTCTGAACTGTAAGATTCTGATCAATAAGCCTAATTTCTAACTCGCCAGTAGTCACGCGACTAGTAGGAAAACCGGTTATGAAAAAGTCCGAATATTGTTGTAAAATTTTATCGAGGTCGGGTTTTCTGTCTAAAGAAATGTCAGTGTCAATGCAATTAAAATCATTTCTATGTAAGAGGTAACCATTACTTGATTTGCAAACATTTACAAACTTGTCCTTTGACAAATTAAACTCAGTTGCGGTCATACTAACTCGAAAACCGTTACACAAAATCTCTCGACCTAATAAAATATCACTACGTAGGTACTCATCAGGCAAAACGTGAAATAATATCTCCATCGTGAAATCATTAATTTGAACTCGAGACAACAATTGTAGGGTACTCTTAACTTTGTCATTACCAATACCAATTAGAGAAATCACATTATCAAATCGTTTTCCTTTAAATTTACTCGCAATACTTTCTTTTATTAAAGAACACTCTGCACCCGAATCGTAATCAAATTTAAAATGCTCACCAAAATGTTCTAATGTACCCGACGGGGGCTCGACCACGCATAGGTCGACTCGCTTCTCCGCGGGGGCTGCGGCTCCCGACGCGAGGGCTGTGCAGCGGCTCGCGATGTGGCCCGGCGCGCCGCACTTGTAGCACGTGAGCGAGCCGGTCTGCTGCCGTTGTCCGAAGCTCGAAGTAGCCGCCGGTGCTGGAGATGGTTTCTTCGCGTTGATCTTCCTCGTACGGCACTCTGCTTGCTTGTGTCCCAACTTCCCACATGAATGACATTTTATTGGAAGCGGTGACGAAAACCTTGGTCGTTTTTCATTTCCTGCATCAGGCGTCGTTCGTGCATCTGAGGGGTTTTTGCGCTTTAGGTAGGAAAACGCCTGTAGTTCTTGCTGCAATTGATGACGCGTCTTGATTTCAGTAGTGAATGCAAGCCGTTGCAAGCGCGTGTCTATTTGTGCCAAATGAGCGATAACTGTTGACACTGCTATTTGTTCAACGCTCAAATCCTTCCACTTATTTAACAGAGACGTAATTAAGCGACTCGAATAGGCAGCGTAAGTTTCGTCATCTTTAGGTTTTTCGTTATTAAATTTTATGAGGGTAGCTGCAGATGTCTCGACGCACACAAATCTAGCTTTAAATAACTCCTTAAATTGTGCCCACGTTATGCCTGAGTAGCTTACTTGCGATAGCCATGTAGATGCGGAGCCTTTTAACGCTTTACTGATGGTCATAATAAGCCGACTCCCTTCCATCGCACATTCTCCAAAACACAAGTCTGCAGTTGAACACCATGATGCCGCGTCAGATTCTTGTTTTTCAGGATTGAACTCGGGTAGAACCACGTGGTTGTTCACACTTGGGCTCTTCAAAGCGTGTATCAGTGCTTGCATTTGCTGGTTTTGTAGTTCGAAAAGTAGACGCCATTGTGTATCACTGTTACTCACACCGTTTGTCGATTCATTTACACGACTGAATCCCACTTCTGATGACGGATCGTCAGAATGGTTTGAGCTACGATCAGCCATCAGGCGGGTTTATGTGGGTATCGTGCTAATAAACAACAATTACTTAGGCCACAATTAATATTCACTTTAATCACTTTGTTACACAATCAACAAAACGTAGGACAGTTCCGAAGCGTCTTCACTGCTCGATCACGAGGATCCAAGCTAAGAATGCCGACCTGTTGCTTTTTCTTCAACCTCGTAACCGACCGGAAACGCCCCGACTCTGTCAAAGCGCGCCAATTCTAGCCCTGATAGTTGCCGCTAGGTGGCGTGCCTTGTTTTGTTGTAAAAGTCAATTGCCGGATGCGACATATATATATCTCTATCAGTCATTTCGTCAGTCACCAACCCCTTTCTAGCCACATTATATTTTAAATTATCCATGCATCGTCTTTTTTGCTCTATAATTGTAGCTATTACTAATTTCTTATATACCTACTATAGGAGAAAAAATAGAGAAAGATATAAAAAAAGTAAAGAAAGAAAGAAAAAGGAGAAGGAAAAGAAAGAGTATTCTATTCTATAGGTTCCAGCTGTTAGTATTAAACCTGGGAATACTATTCATATTCACCCAAACTTACAAGTTTTACCATTACAATATGGATAATAGCTTTTTCAATCAATTATTTATAGTCCAAGTAACCTTGCAATAGCTACCTACAGCTTAAAACCTCCTTGAACATAACAATAGACACATCGTCCTACTTTTCTTTACTCATAATATATGATACCCTAGTGGCGTAGTACATCGCCTCAACACATTGACACACCCTCCTTTGCAATTTCTCCCCTCGTTATCACCTAGTTTGCTTCGTTAAATTCATTAGACTGTTACTCACCTTATATTATATTACCTCACTTGAGAGTATTCTTGGTTTTAATACAGCTAGTGGTACGTCAAGGAGTAATTTTTCATTAGGATCAAGCAAGGCGTATACATGCAAGTATCTGCATGATTGACTGTTCTGCAAATAGTACCGATGACAAATTGCGTAGGTAGTGGTGGTTACTGATGTGAAAGAGACTAGATTTAATGATGAAGTGGAAGTGTGAAATAAAGTGAATAATGGAATACACCTGAGTTTTCTTTACACCTAGCAGTTCCAATGCATACCTACATTTTCTACTAATCCTTAATACACTGACAGACAATGTACTGTTTAAACCAATGGGTCTAGAACCGTGAAATTTCGCAAAAAGAGTTCTTTTTATAATGAAAGTTAGCACTAAGAAAGGATTTTTGAAAATGCATTCCCTAACTGCGTTACATAAGGGAAGAGAGTTTGTATAGTAGTTCGTCGATTTTGCCGATGAGAAATTCCATCGGGCACACGGCTTGTTAAATAATATATCTTTGCCTGAACTAAACTGAATATTTTTCATTACCAAGTAACACATGGAAAATACATAAAGCAATATATTTTTATTTAATCGCATATTTATAATAATAAAGTCTCTTAATCAAAAAGAAATAATACAATTTAGCATTTGGTAAGCCACAAATTAAGCGTCGCTTGTATCTTGTGGCTCAGGAGTGCGATTAACAAAGTTATGGTTACCTTACAGTTTGAGGGTTTTATTAAAGACAAGATTGAATAAATTTAACAATAAAACATTTGTCAAATTCTAGACATAAATTACAAGAAAAGTAAGAATAGTTTACATTTTGTTGTGCTTGCTTGTGAGGTGTGAGTGTGTGTGTGTGTGTGATGGTGCGTGTGTTTTGTGGTCGTGGTTTAGGTTCTATATCAAGGCTTCGGTGTCATCCTATGATAAGAGAGTAGGAACACAATTCATAAAAGAGATAAAAATAAAATCGAAAACTTTCAAGATCCTAAAATATACAATCTCCATCCAATACAAACGTCAAGAAGGGATCAAACACTTCCTGATTTGGATTACCCTAAACATTTTTTAACCCTAGAGAAAAAAATGACACCAAAACATGGAACACACTCATATAAATTCAAATAACCCAAATTTTGCGAAAAAAAAAAACAACTTTTCACTTGTCTGACACGTTCTGAAGGAAGATCAAGGAGTGTGAGCTGACACGACAAGATAAATGCGTTTCCCTCGGAACGATCGGGGGGTCTTTATGAGAGTATTCTATGAGTGACGACACTTTTACGAGTTGGATAGTGGATCTCATCGGTCGGTAACAGTCTGGATGGGTTCAACCATCTGTCAAACGGCTGTATGATTTTTGACACGTTTTCGTATTGATCGTAAATTGTGGATGCATTACTTACCGATTACGCTTTTCTGCATTTTGCAAGAAGGTATTCGGTTCGGGTATTTCGGTTTGGTAGGTACGTTGTTTATACAGCGTGTAAAAACAATGTTGTACAGACCATCAAACAACTTTCTTACTGGAAACAAATTCGTAATCGCGAAAAATTATCAACGGTGGCACCGTTGACAATTTTTTGCAGAAAAATTATCAAAAATATAATCAACGGTCCCATGCAAAAAAATTATCAACGACCCCATGCAAAAAAATTATCAACGGTCCTATGCAAAAAAAATAATCAACGGTCCCATGCAAAAAAATACTCAACGGTCCCATGCAAAAAAATTATCAACGGTCCCATGCAAAAAAATAATCAACGGTCCCATGCAAAAAAAATAATCAACGGTCCCATGCAAAAAAAATATCAACGGTCCCATGCAAAAAAATAATCAGCGGTCCCATGCAAAAAAATAATCAGCGGTCCCATGCAAAACTTTAATACCTACTAGACTCAAATGTATGGGACGGTAAATATTTTTTTCGCGTTTACGCTAACACACACATATGACCACACCTCACCTACCAAGCGGGTAGCTAAGTATATTAAGTACTTTTTTCTGCTGATTTTCAATATTAATAGGAATTTTATTTAAATTACAATAATAAAATTTAACGAGGAGCTAAGTGTGCCTAAGTCAAGGGTACTTGTTATATCAAATAAGGACCCCAACTAGTCGATAGAGACCGTAAATGCTGACTGCCAAACACGGCCATTCTAAACGATCATTATAAAAAAAAAAAAGGAAGGAGTCTCGTATTTGGTGAACTGATTGGTGTACCATTTATAAAATTGCTTAATATACCTACCCGCTTAAAAATCCTCCTAGCTAGTACTAATAATATGTTTTTATTAGTGCAATTAATCTGGATAGATCATCAAATTATCAATACAACAATAGATACTAAATTACACAATTCTGGCTGATCTTAAGATCTTTAACTCTTCTTTTTAGGGTTCCATAATCAAAGGGAGCCAACGGGACTCTACACTAAGCATTCGCTGTCCGTCCGTCTGTCTGTCAATGGGCTGTATCTCATGAACCGTAATAGGTAGACATTTGAAATTTTCAGTGTGTATTTCTATTGCCGCTATAAAAAACAAATAATATAAATTAAATAAAGTTGAAAATGAAAGGGGGTCGACAAGAAATGTGTTTTTTCGGCGTTTTTTGCCTTGTGATACGCAACGCTTCGTGTGAGAGTTCGACTCTCACTTGGCGGGTTTTTTAATTCATTGGTTTAAACTAAAAATCACTGACACGATTTACGACCACCCCCGCTTTGGTCAGACATTCTCTGTAAAAAATTTGACCTTAAACTTTCATATTGGAAAAGTTTTCAAGTGTTATCAATTCAGTTACTGATTGGCAAACTGCCGTAAAACATTATTCGATAGAATTGATATCAATTCGAACTTTAATAGCCATTCGATTTTGCTAGCCGAAAGTGGTTGAAAGTCATTTATTGGCTAAACTATTATCCGATAATTTAATTTAACGTGAAACAATAATCATTTTGTATGAACCAGTAATCTATTACCTTTTAACTTCAATGTTTAAACATTATTATGGAAATTGCCAACCAACTACCAACGTAATAATTTATTAGAACGATGGCTTTATTTACCATTAAATTCAATCCAACAAAATTATTTTTAAAGTACCACCCTACCAAAGTAGTTGGTTGGAGCAGTGGTGGTGCAGTAGTAACGGCCGCGGCTTACGAACTGTTGGTCGTCGGTTCGAATCCAAACAGACGCTTTACTTTGTGTAAATTACTTTATCACCACTGCTCCCAAAACGGAACCAAAAATACGAAGACATGTGACATCTACCAAACCGCATTGCGCCCGCGTAGCGGTCCACTCCCTCTCACGTAAAGGATGCTTTTGTCCCAGCAGTGGGAACATTATAAGCTAATTATGTGTTTAAGCTACTAGAGTATAATTATTATGTATTCTACTATTAATTAGGTATTTTAAAGGTAAAAGTTTGTATGTTTCTTACTCAATCACACAAAACATTTGGATACAACTTGTCACACAGGTAGATCATGACCTGGTTTAGAATATAGAATACTTTTATCCCGGTAGTACATTCCGTGAACGTGGATAATGTCCGACATCCGCGCGATCGAAACCGCGGGCAGAATCAACTACTTAGCAGTCTCGAAATAATAATATGTACCAGTATACAAAAAGGAGGGGAAATAATCAAAGGACATCAAAAAGTTCGTCCGCATCGTCAATATGAGTTGAAAAAAATACACACACGACACGCACACACATGCATACACACGCACACACACCCTTACACACATACACACACCCTCACATACACACACAGGCACACACTCACACACACAGTGTTTTAGGGTAGATCTCTTAGTAAGTTATTATTATTTTTTTTTTTCTTTTATTGTTTTTTGTTTAATTTTAGATTTTACCTATTTTTTATTTTCTATTTTTTATTTTTTAAATTCAATTTTATTTTGGTATACCACTTTTACCTTTTTATAATTTGCCATTGAAGAGCGGGGCCTTCTAGCACAGGTATATCTTTTACTTAAAAGGAGGTGTAAGATTTACTGTAAAAGTTGTACAAGTTTCTGCAATAAACCTTTTATTTATTTATATAAAGGAAACGTGACCAAAAGACTAGCTACTTTAACCGATTGCAAGTTTGTTAAGTAACCAAGGAGTTGATGAAAGAAAAAACCCAGTGGTTAGGTACTTTCGTCAGAAAACTCTGTAAAGTTGAGAGTAGCAGTACCTACCTAAGTAAGTAAGCAGTATTAAATTAGCGGCGTAAAGCTTTTAAGTTGTGAAAAGAGTGAAGCAATATGTATTATATAACGTACTCATAGCGAAGTTTGAACAAAGACGTCCCATAAATAACTCTGTAAGTGTAGCCGTGAATAATTTGAGCAAAACTTCCCTTAATACCTTCACAAAGTTAGTCTCAACTGTAACTAAATTTGACACCAGAAGCTCCTGTGGTTTATTAAAACACCGTCTATGCTAGAACAAAATGTTCGTGCCTGTAAACCCAAAGAGAATAGGCCACTTCGAAAAAATACTCTAGCTACAGAATTTTTGTTTTCAAAGAGACAAAATTTGATTTTTTTTATATACAAACAAGATGCATATTTCTAAAAACCGGTCAAGTGCGAGTCCGACTCGCGCACGAACGGTTCCGTACTATTAGGCAAAATATGACGAAAAACACACGTTTCTTGTATGGAGACCCCTTTTATTTGTTGTTACAGCGGCAATGGAAATACAACTCAATGAAAATTTCAACTGTCTACCTATTACGTTTCATGAGATACAGCCCGCTGACAGACGGATGGACGGACGGACGTACAGCGGAGGCTTAGTAATACGGTCGCGTTGGCACCTTTTGGATACGGAACATAAAGACATAGGTAAAGTACACACACTCATACAAAGTAGCCAAAAGCCTCGTATTCAACACATAATAGTTAAAAGTTTGACAATGTTGTCCATTGCTTGCTTGATTGCTTTCTAATCCAGTACCAAAGCTTAGGTTTCAAAATAAAGGCACAGTTCGTTCACAGTTATTTTAGTTCAGTTTACATCACTGTCAAAATCACAGTGATCGTTATCCTCATTCTAATAAGGTTGCTGTTGGGTTCCTGCTACTGACAAGTCTGTCAAAATCCATAGAGGTCAAAATCATTGTGATCTTTATTCTCGTAACAATATGGTTGTTGTTAGGTTGCTGCTGTCAGAGGCAAAATAACAGTGAACGGACTGTAATCCAGGGTTTGTTTCACACTATCTGTATGGGGATTAAGCACCATCTACCACATAAATTCGCATCCACGATACAGGAGAAATTCCTAGTGTGGCGCAACGTTTTTTTTAAAAAAAAAAAAATGTAATAAATTCATTTGTATGAAGTATCGGCCAAAAAAGGTAACCGGAACTAACTCGGAGGTCATAAATGATTCAAATGTTCAATTTGCAACCAAATGACCTTTTTACATTCAAAAAGCATCAACAATTCGGCCGAAGGTCCCCTGTTTCGCCATGTTGAATTGTTCCGTTACGTCATTGCCCATTCTCCGTAAAAATAACAACGCGAGATATATCGTTTAAATACATTAGCCTAGATCCAAAGCGATTAAAGCCTTATTAATGGGTAGTGTTTAAAAAACAAATGAATTCTGACAAAAAACAAACTTTACCTAATTACCCTAAACGTCAAAGAAGTTTTTAATCGGTCTTCACAAAATAAAAACTGAACAGCCGGTCGATTCTGTTAAAATCTCACCGTGAAAACTCAAGTGAAGTGAGCTTGATGTGAGTTGTCAGTAGTGTCAATCCCTAGCATTATTTGGAATGACAGCTCACTCCACGCTCACTTCACCTGAGTTTTCATGGTGAGATGGTTACAGAATCCTACAGCTGTACCTAATCTGACTGCATGGTTGACGCAGTGGTTAAGCGATTGACTGCTGCGCTGCGTGTCGCGGGTTCGATTCCCGCACGGAACAAATATTTCTATGACCTACAAGTAGTTATTCCGGGTCTGGCTGTTTGTGTATGTGAGTTTAAATGTTTGTAAACGGACCCACGATACAGGAGAAATTCCTATTGTGGAGCAACGTAAAAAAAAAAATCTATTAATTAACTGGCAGCGCCCGCGGCTTCACCCGCATAAGTTTTGACCCTGTAAGAATAATGGGATAAAAATATCCTGTGTTAATCCTGGTTATAAACTATCTGTGTGCCAAATTTCATCTAAATCCGTGCAGTAGTATTTACGTGAAAGAGTAACAAAAATACATCCATCCATCCTCACAAACTTTCGCGTTTATAATATTACTAGCAGCGCCGCGCGGTTTTCACCCGCATAAGTTTCGATCCCGTGGAAATAACGGGATAAAACGTATCCTATGTTTTAATCCTGGATATAAACTATCTGTGTGCCTAATTTAATCCAAATCCGCACAGTAGTGTTTACGTGAAAGAGTAACAAACATCCATCCATCCATCCATACAAACTTTCACATTTATAATATTAGTAGGAAGTAGGATAGTAGGAACTAGGATTAGTAGGAGAGGATACTCTGGACTATCCAAATTTAATGTTGAATAACAGTGACAGTTACTAATTAGTTCTGTAATGAATACGTCATTTACAGAATATCTGCTTCGATACTAATACAATATTTGCCAGAGAAATTTAATTACGATGTCTAGTTAATTAATCTTAATACTCGTGTAATAACAAATAATATAATTTAGGCTGGTACGTCTTCATCAAGGCATTAAAACTTTCATGTAATTATTGAACCGGAGGGGCTTGTGGGTATGTAATAACAGCCGCGCGGGTTGATCAATCAGGTTAAGCTATGCTTGCCGTGGTTGGTCCGTGGATGGGATCTTCACATATCAAGTCCCTCCATGACTTGGAAAGTACATACGATAAACCGTTGGTCCCGGTTGTCAATCGTGAATCTTTGGCAGGCGTTGCGGGTCGTCAGAAGCCAGAAAGTCTGACAACCAGTATTACCAAGGGGTATCATATTACCCAGTAACTGGGTTGTGGAGGTCAGATAGGCAGTCGCTCCATTTAAAATACTAGTATTCAGCTGTATAGCTAGCTAGACTGGAAGCCGATCCCAACATAGTTGGGAAAAAGCTAGGCAGATGATGATGATTGAATCGGAGAAGGAATATTGTCCTCTGTTCCAAGATATACCTAGTAGAAAATAAGCACAACAGAATCACTGATCACGCCTGTTTTTCCCAAAGACTTAGGCAAAGGTGGATTTAGCAACTACCCGCATTTCGCCAATATTATTTATTTATAAACTAGCATCTGCGACTTCGTTCGCGTAGAAGTCGTAAGATACCAGAAGGCCAATTCTCGTAATTTAAAACGTTCAAAATCATTGAGACTGAGATCAGACGGTGAACGTTCTTAAAATTACGAGAATAGCCCCTCAGAATATACTAAATAACAGCCGATCGATTCTGTAAAAATCTCACCGTGAAAAGTAAGGTGAAGTGAGCTTATAGTGAGCTGTCAATAGTGTCAATCCCTAGCATTAACTGGAATGACAGCTCACTCCGCGCTCACTTCACCTAAGTTTTCACGGTGAGATAGTTACAGAATCGCACTGCTGTTAAGCATCGCATCAGCCGCCTGCGCTACTACTTCGTTTTCGCTAAGAGTTCTTTCAGACTTTTTCTCTGTTTGCTCGGTACCTGAGGGTCTTAGCGTGATGTTAAATATCCTTTGATGATTTTTTTCAAATCCGACTGCTAGTTCCAGAGAGATGACGAACTTGGAACTAAAAATCCAATCATGAATTTCATAAACCAAAATTCGTCGCCATAGATTTTATCTAGGTATACCTGCTCTATTGACTATCGACAAATTGAGAGGACTAGAATAGATAATCCAATTACAAGATTATCATTTCTGACACAACAGACCAATAATTTCACCAAGATATGAGATGTCTAACTTGGATTAAGAACTCATATCCTATCCTACTTCCTACTAATAATATTATAAACGTGAAAGTTTGTACAGATGGATGGATGGTTGGATATTTGTTACTCTTTCACGCAAAAAGTACTAAACGGATTTGGATGAAATTTGGCACACAGATGGTTTATAACCAGGATTAACATATAGGATACTTTTTATCCCGATATTCCCACGGGATCGAAACTTATGTGGGCGAAACCGCGGGGCGCAGCATTAGTTAAATTAGGTTAAACAACGATTTCCCTTTTTTTTCATTTTCTATTTACCAAAAGATACGAATACAATGAGGCACTATATGTATTAACATTATAGCATTTGTATATAGTGCGAAACCAAAAAAAATAGCACTGTGCACATTTTGAAACCCATAACGCCATCTGTTAACGACATCTGTAACTAAAATTCTAAACACGCTGCAGAAGTGTAAAAAATTCAATGGCAGCAAAGATGGTTACCAATTAAACTTATTTGTCCCCAGGTTGTAGTAGTCGTACCACTTTCCATTTACAACACCCTACTTATCTTTTCCATGAAAATTCAGTCAACGTACCTCTTGGGGTTACGTAACGATTGTTCCGATTGTTAAGATGCCAAGACATTTTACCCACAAATGATTCCGCGTCAGACCCATTGAGCAGCATGGGAGATTTTTCTTTGTCATATCGTCAATGGGAAGGAAGTAATCGCGAAGATGGTCGTTCACAGATTGAAGAGAGGGGACATAAACGAAATTATGTAAGAAAGGTTATTTGTAATTTTATTACTTATTATGCACTTGGGGTGTAAGTTATTTTTATTACTTTGTTCGGGAATTGCGCTCGTTTTTCGTTGGCTTTTAGCAGCTTTTGGTGCCCAAGTGTTATGAAAATCGCTTTTTTTTCTCAATTTTACATCACAGTTTGTATTGCTAAGTTTACCAGATAATCGCGCAGCGAATGTGGTGGATTACGGCCCCTCACCGAGAGGAGGCTTGTGACCCAGCAGTAGAATCATTAGGCTGATTATGTAAGTATTAATAATTAAGTTTCACATGAAAAAAAACACACCTACTACAATAACCGAAATAGAAGGTAGAATTTTTATTTTCTCCTGCTACAGCTGGATCAAAGGCTTGATGAGAAAATAAAGGCATTACAACTTATTTTACGCAGTACCCACTGCGTATAGGCGCGAACGAATCGTACATTAGCCCCGCGATAATCGTCTGCGTGGGACACAGAGCAAAAACAAAGTATCTAAACGAGGAAAAGTTTTTGCGTGGCCGACACCCAAGCCACGCGCTCAGAATTTCTCTCATTAATTTTGCCCACGGAAATCGTTTGACAGACCACTGGGCATGTCATGAAGCTATTCATATACCTTATTCAGACAGAACACTAATCCTTTTATGGTTGACGTAAGAATAAAAATACTGGCTTTTTCAGTTCTGCAATACTTGTAATGTTCGTATAAAAATAACAAAAGAAAAATACTTCCCATTTTGTTTGAAATATCTTTTGTTATAAACAAAGCTTGACTATTATATGACATATGACGGAATTAGACGTCAATACTTGAAAGAAACAAGTCAGTCGAGTTGAAAATTACGGGCAGGGCTGAAGAATCGACTCTACATATTTAAACGCTTAACAATTTCTTATACCTGCTGTCACTGAAAACCATCGTTGGGGCTCTGTCTCATATAGGGTCAGCATTATGCTGAGCGATGGCCGTTTTTCGCGGATGTGATGCATGTTTTCCCTCAACTTGTTATTTTTTTTTGTTTGTGTTCTTTCTTTCTTTCTATACCTAATAGCAAAACTTTCTGGTTCGAAAGATTAATAGGTACTCAAATACTTAAAAGAAAAACGCTTAATAGTTTCAACAAAAAACAAAGTAAAACGCACGAACCGAACTTTTATGTTCACAATTACCCACATGCGCGCCGAAAAATAAGTGAAAAACACTGTCGAATTTCAACATCGATTGATTGCCTTTGTAATCAAAAAACGTCAACACGACTGATGACTACGTATCCTTTTAATATAGGCTGAAAAGGGCAAGTTCTGTGATGGCCGAATAAATTTTATAAATATCCTCTCGTCTGTTAAGAAATATTATTAAGTTCGGAAATAATACAAAAAGTAATTGCGTCTCATTAGGGAAAGTTGAGCTCATATTCTGATAAAAATAATTTGGCGCAAACTTCAAAAGTGTCAACATAAAGAAAGAAAATACATTTATGTAGCAGAGAATACAAGACACACAATACACCAGATGCATACATCAGATAAAAACAACAAAATCAAGATCAAAAAAAAGTGAAGTGAAAGTCTGATGTAGAAAATTTGCAGGAAAGTGTGCTTGACGGCTGCGCCAAAAAGGCCCAGAAAAAGCTTAAATTACTCACTGATATCCAGCAAGGTCTTACTCAACTAGTGTTACTCTAACCCAGCACCATAGTTAACTAAGTCCTTAGTATTTAAATAGGGTTTTTTAATTAGGGTATTTAAATACTTACTTTTTGCGTTGGAACAATACAACTATTCGATATCGGTTTTCAGTACATTTTGCATTAGGACGGCCACGAAGTTACACACTGCTGTGACAATAACGAAGCAATAAAAGTAGGACGCTTGTGTTCCTCTTTTTTAGAACATTTTGTATTAGGACGCATATGATCTTAAACACACCTACGTTAGTTTCGTAGTAACGTGTAGTGTTGGTTACATGCACACGCCAGAAATATCGGACGATAAAAACGCAGCTGTGCAGCAAGGAATCGGGACGCATTATCGCAATAACGTGTCCGATATTATCGACCATAACGCGCCTGTGGGGAGAGGCTTTCTAAAACTACTGCTTAGCTTCAGAATTGCGCATCGTGGTAGTTCTTCTTTGAATTTTCCCTTCACAAAGAGCTCGGCTACTATAAAGAATACTAAATTGGTAGGTTACTGGCGCTATAATAAATGGGTAGGGAATTTTCTTGATCTACATATCTACTTTGTATACATATGTATTACAAAATTAATTTCGCTTTTCAAGTCTGTATGTATGACCGTGTTGTTCTTCAAAACATCGCAACGGATTTTGATGCTGTTTTCAAAATCATTTATAGAATTTATTCCTTCATCATTTAGGGAATTTATTTATTAATTTAAACTCAAATTCAAAGTATTTATTTCAATTAAACCAATTACAGGCACTTTTGAATTGTCAAGGGGTCGGTCAGTCAGAAAAATGAAGCTAGTTGCCCATTCCAAAGCGTACATAGTAGGTACCTATGGAGAAGAACGGGCAAGAAACTCCATGGACACTCTTTTAAATCAAAGTATTAGTTACATCATTCATGTTAAAAATTATGCATGTGAGAACGATGCAGAATGTTAAAAGCGTCCTTAATGAAAAGTTTAAAACAATCCAAATATTAAATTAAATTAAAATAAGCCATGGCAGCAAAGAGATGACCAGTCCCTACTGACGGCGCCCGTTCACGAACATGACGCATGGATTAGCACCATAAACATTTATATTTATTTGTAACCCGTAAAAATCGTGCGAAGCAGGGGCGGGTCGCTAGTTAAAGAATAAAGGATCACATAAAACGTGTTATCTCCTTGCTGAAATATCAAAAGGCATCCAATTGTAAAAGGGTCGAGTTCTTGAAAGCTGCGGTTGAACGTTTTGTAATTAAATTGTCACAGCTACGTGCCCTTGTAATCTAGGATCAATTCAATATTACAAAGAAAGAGGTGGAATTAAACTGGAGATTATTTTATGCCACAAACTTCTTTATAGAAAAACAAACTTCTAAATGAAGATGTAGTGACAAAAATTTAAAATAGTATGCTTAGTTGGTTTAGTCATATTGAGAGGATGAATAAAAGGTGATTACCTATCAAAAGGCATTTAAAAGTAAGGTATACAGGGCAGATATAAGTGGAGGAGACGCCCGATGTCAGGGGCGAGTTCTTGCAACCGGCGTGCATGTATGTCTGAACGTAAATTAAGCAAAAAGGGGTATGTAGGGATCGTAGCAGGTGACGTTCTGTAGTATGTAACTTCAACAAGATATTTTGTAGTAAATCACAAACTCATTGCTGATTTTATTACCCTTTTCGCTTTTTAAGTTTCACTATTCGGATGGGTTCGTTGTCTGTGACTCTTTATTCTCACTATCAACTTAGCCTATCGCATTCCACTGCTGGATATAGGCCGCTCCCATGCTGTGCCACAACACCCTGTACTCCGCCTTCCGCATCCAGTCTGTCCCAGCCACCTTTCTAAGGTTGTCGGTCCATCTAGTCAACTTCTTACTAACTACCTACTATAAATTACGAATGAATTAGTTAATTCTTAAATAAAGGCTTAATTTGGGATAACTGGAGGCTATTTCTAACATAATTGTGCGTTTAGCTTTATTACAATGATTATTTTAACCTCCATAATAGGAGGATGGAGGACAGTGGTGGCCCGGTGGTAACAGCCGCGACTTACGAGTTGTAAGTCGCTTTTCGTGTGACCACGTTTTTCTTCTAAATTCCGCAATGGATTTTGATGCGGTTTTCACCATCATTTAGTGAATTTATTTTGAACATTTTATGTGTATACATTCATCATCAGCCTATATTGTTTCCACTGTTGGGACACAGGCCTCCTCTTTCTGTGAGCGGGAGCGGAAAATTAAATTTACATCATCATCATGTGGATATTAAACTTACATAACATAGAGAAATCTCGATGTTTTGTCGAACGGGTCGCTGGTATCCTGGTAAATACATAACACCAGTGTCCTTTCTACATAGCTGACGAAATTTAGGTGACGCGGGTTTACGCCTCTGCCCAGCACTTTAGAATCTACAGGCGTGACGTTATGTTAAAATAATAACACCTACCAACTAGTAGGTACTTACCTATTTACGTAGTTGGTAGGTGTTATTATTTCCTAATTTTACTAGTGTAGGCACATGCCTACACTCATTATTATTTACTTCAGCAAGCACCACAGCAAGCTAAGCGCCCTAATATTGCCTAACACACTAGTAGGTACTTACCTACTTACGTAGTTGGTAGGTGTTATTATTTCCTAATTTTACTAGTGTAGGCACTTGCCTACACTCATTATTATTTACTTCAGCAAGCACCACAGCAAGCTAAGCGCCCTAATATTGCCTAACATATCCGAAAATTCATGCTCCTTGACATAAGCCTACGTGTGTGGACATTGGCCATGGGACATACCTACCTATTATGGGCAAGTCCGCAACGCCCTCTGTCTTGGAACACCGCTTATAAATGAAGCCGTCAGTCTCCTTGGTTATCCTCATAAGTAACTGTTGAACCACAACACTAGTGGTCAACGTTGTGGCACTGCACTATTACTTAGTCCTTACTTAGTTCATAGTAGGTACCTTAATCGCGCACCCACAAACTCCAAATGTGAGACCCAGCACCTAATTGTGCAACACTAAAGCAATGGCTTTCATTTTGACAGTTCAACAACATTCATTGCGTTATTTGCCATGTTGAGCAGACCGATTTTTCCAACATGATTTACAGTGTGTTACGCAATTAGGGTGCGGATTTGGAGGTTTAGGACACAGACAGGCCATGATCTGACTTGAGACATAAGATACTTTTCATCCCGGTAGCACGTTCCCGTGGGTTAATTTCCGACATCCACACAGGCGAAGCCACGAGTAGAAGCTAGTATGATCATAAATACTACTTAGAAATCTTTTTCATAGAAGATTCACAAAAAAAAAACTGGAAGGCCACTTCGTTATTTATAGCCTTCTTGTAAATTAAGTTCTTTTGTTTTTCTATGAAAAATATGGAACCTGGGCTTTTTAGGTCGCCTATTTTTTGTAACGTAGGAACATAATGTAGCACATAATGTCACGCTTAGAAAATTAAATCCCTGCAGTGGAATGAATAACGTCATCAATTTCGTTGAAAATCTATTTGTACGAGGAACTTATAATTTTGTATTTCCACTAACTATTTGTGTTTTTTTTTTTTACATTACATGTTTCTTTATTCAACCTATGGACTGGACACATCTGCCGTATATCAGACTATCAATGGGCCAAACTTAGGACCCAGTGGGTCCCGCTTATTAGCAAACGACATCGCGGCAGGCTCAGACGAAGATGGCAGCTCTGGACAGAGAGAGATGGAAAGAGAGTAGGGAGATCTTTGTCCAGTAGTGGCACATTAATCTATCTCTCTATATCTATATAAATAAAAATGAATCTCCGAAATGTATAGGTATGTGCGCGCATAAGTTTGTATAGAAGAAAATTAAAAGAAACAAAATGGCGGTACGACGTTCGCCGGGGTCAGCTAGTGGCTAATAAAAAAATAAAAAATAAGTTACGAGTACTGCATTGTTTTATTGGTCCAAATCACAGGCATCTAGCCGCGCGAGGGCCCTGGTGAATCGTAATGCAGTTTTTTTTTATAAACCTACATACTTCAGGCACCTGTCTCTCACAAAAGTTAGTTCCTTATTAAAAATAATAAATAAAATATTTTTTTTATTCAAGTATAAAGTAAAGTAAAAATATGATTTACATTAATTACAATCGAGGAAAGTTAAAATTCTAACTGTAATTTAGACCTGCCTGATCTAGGTTTATGAAAAACCTGTGTTTCAGGCCATCAATTTACATCAAACATTTAAAAAGAAGACAACAATAAATGTATTAGAAGCTAAATTCAAAAGAAGGTATAATATTTTCAATGACTTAAACAGTTACTATTTGGATATATTATTTTAAAACTAGATTATGTAAGATATACAATAATGTTTAAATAACATTATTGTATATCTTACATGCACTATTGTCAAATATTAACCAGTACATAACTTGGGTAAAGAAATAAAAGCTTATTATTAATTTTAGATCCAACATTAATAGGTATAGGGTAGACTGGGGTCAATTGAAACGCTTTTGGGAAAAATGTTTTAAAAATTTATCAAAGCCAGAGAAAAAAGAACATCGTTTCTTTTGTTTTGTAATATCTTTAGTAATGATTTAGAATAGAAAACATGTTTAGAACGCACTTATTGACGATTCATTTCGCATAAATATGAAATGACTTCGTTCGTAGGTACGAGTCCATTTACAAATCCATGCTAATCTAAAAATCAGGTCAGTAAAAGAATATGTTGCTAAGTATTTATTTAACTCTACCTATTATTATGTTATTTAAAAAATATGTACCGTACCTATTATTCCATATTTTAATTACTGCTTTTATACACCCGGAATTTACAACATAAAAACTAAACTAAATAGCAACACATTGCGACCTCATATTAAACATTTTCATCGAAAAATTCCTAACATTGTCATAAAGTAATAATCTAAAAATAGCTATTGAGTATCGACGTACTCGAGAACTCGAGTCACCACATGATCGATTATGCGGAACTAATCGATCCTCTCGATTAGACGTAACAAAAGGGATGAGCTTAACTTCGTTCGCGGTCACTAGACAAATTGACAGCGGGTACAATGTCGTTACTTTAGGTTCTTTTTTGTTGACTTTTATGCCACTACTTTTTCATACATACTATAGGACCAGCTTTTTCGACATATTCATGACCATCAAAGTCCGGTGGCTGTAAAGTGTGAAAGGCAATTAAAAAGTATTTGCCTATATTTGTTCTCAACGTCTGCCTAGCCTATTCCCAACTAAGGTGGTTTCGGCTTCCAGTCTAACCGGTTGAAGCTAAATACTAGTATTTTTCATGGAGCGACTGCTTATCTGACTTCCACAACCCAGTTACCAGGTAACACGATACCCCTTGGTAGCGCAGAGGGGTTCAGAATCATGTACTGAATTCATGGTTACAGTTGTCGCGTCGCTAACCCGGTAGGGTTAAAAATACGTAAAAATACAGAATTATAATGGTGGCGGTGGAATAAAACCAACGTTGGATGACAGATAAGGGTTTATTCACTTTACTTCAAACACTTGACAGATTTTAGCAAACAAAGTTAGACTGAGGTTAAACCTATTAGTGGTTCTAGGGATGGACTGCGGGGCTATCCTATCCCTTTACCTCCTAGCTCGGCTATTCCTGAGGGCGACGGGGCCTCCACTCAGGTCCAGCTTATGACAACAGTGGTGACTGCGGGGCTATCGACCACTGTGCCTTCTAAGTAGCGAGTGTGTCGTTCCTCCATGGGTGACCGTTTATATAGTCGATTTGACTGACAGTAGTGTGTGTCTTCCTCATCTTTTGCTTGTATGTGGTTGTGATCGTGACCTTCGTTGACGTCAAGGACACTTCACACGTCGAATGATAGATGTCGCTAGTAGTCTGTAGATACTGTTGCTGTTATCGATAATTGATCTTGTTTGTGTTGTGTTCTACTCGGGTGGCGTGGTGTTTTGCACACAATCCGGTAGATGGCGTAAGGCGTCGTGTTATAGAATTAAAATAATTTATCTAAAAGATTCTAATGATAAATGATTCTAATTCTGTAAGTAGGCTTGTACAAACACTCTTACACGTCAATCATATTAGGTCGGCGTTTCCTATCTGACTACTCTGAAAACAAACTCAGAGGTCAGTCTCTTTTAAACCCCAGACATAATCTTGGTAAGATCTGTGAAGACCATGTAGATTGATGTTTGAAATGGTCTTTTAAGGATAGAACCACACAGATTCAGTGGACCTGTCCAGTGTCGGTGGAAGGTAGGTACTACTCTTTACATTATATCTATTTTATTATTTATTTAGTACTGTAATTTCCCGTGACATCACAGCGGGCCCTATCAGAATATCAGCGCTGCGACATTTATTTTTTAAATGTCGAAGCATTATGCTGGTATAGGGAGTCTTTTAGCCTCGTATAGGACTTTCCGTTTCATTTTTCCTTTTGTTATTTTTTTTTATTAATAATATAAATAATTTGTTTTATTTTTATTTATAACTGTGTTTAGTTCATAATCCTGTACGAGTCGCAATAAATACTTTTTCTTTCTTTCTTTTTATATATAAAGATGTAAAGATTATTTCCTTTTACATGCACATACATTGTCTACCCTTATACGATCGCTGCTGATCATGAGCTTAATAATGAACAGCTACAAAAAAGGGATAAAGCGATTTATAGCTTTAATTACCTCGCTTGACAAGCGAATAAGTGATGGTAGAATGGCGTAATTAGCACACAGGGATACAGCCGATTGACAGCCTTTTACTTTTACCGATGTTTACGGCACCCATGAGATAAGTACCTAGTTAACGATTCATTGAAGGATTTGTAGGACCCTGTGTGTTAGAAAAGATCGCCTTCATAAAAATTAAAATGAAGCTGTTTTGTTCGTTATTTACGTACTTTTTTGGGGCGGTAGCTAAATGGTTTCTATAGACAAGTCCCCTAATTGCGTAACATACTATTACTCTCAATTTGAATCATTTTGAAGCATATTGCTAATTTATTGCTCCATATGTTCGAAAAATGTGTCTGCTCAACAACGTAAATAATGCAATGAATGTTGTTGAACTGTCAAAATGAAAGCCATTGCTACTGATAGTGTGTTCTGTAATCACCCTGAAGCCCGATCATGCAATAAAATTTGGTAAATTCCTAAGTCTTCGGTCCGTAGCGCCCATAAGACGTACTCTAACTCCTTTTTTAGTTCATTTTTACATTATTAAGATATAGTATCAATAATGCATAGGGTAATAAAAAATTAAAGAACAGTGCCTACCCACCCCCCATCCGCCTTTTGACAGTTAAATAATACTATTAAAAAATTGAGAACATCCTCCTTTTCACAGTCGGTCAATTAAAAGTAAAATCGTTAAAAAATGAAAGTTAAGTACTTATGGTTTCCTCATAACAATAACGACTTTCAGCCCAAATTCGACATGAAGTTTTATTTTATTTTTACTACAGTAATAAATTAGGCTCTTTTAACATTTTATGGCAATTAACTGGAATATCATTGTTCTTTTTTTCTTAAAACCTTTCTTCTACTTATATGGACGGAATGTTTCATGATTACTCTATGGTTTAGACTTTAGAGTTTGTGTAAATCATGATAAAACCCTCAGGATCTATCGAAATTGCATTCTTTTATTTTAATTGCATTGAAATTTTATTATATTCTGTTGCGGTATTGTGAAGTTGTATTTTATGTAATATGGGTTTTGCCTGAATTCAATAAATTTTATTTTTTATTATTATAGACTGAATCATAAAAGGGACTTGCTAATGGACAAGTACCACACAAGTCTGACAACAAATTCCTACCTATTACTCAATGTCTGTTTTTTTTTTTTTTTAATCAGTTTATAATGTTCCCACTGCTGGGACACAGGCCTCCTCTCTTCGAGAGGGAGTGGGCTACCACGGAGGCCCAGTGTGATTAGTCTCTTTTAAAGTCCAGACATAACCTTGGTACGTTACAACGTACCACATCATATCACATACGTAACTAATATCCTTAAACGGACAGGGAAAAATGTATGGCCAATACTTTATCGATAGGAGTAGGTACCTACCTAATAATTAATTTAACTTTTTATTCCCCGAGATTTTAAAACTTAAATTATAACTGCATAATTTAGGTTTTGTTTTGGGTTTTCGTCTGTACCTATGTATGCAGTCTATAAACACCATATTATCGTTACGACGCGATTCATTATTAAATCTCACATAAATTTAACACGTCAATGAACTCAACCAATTGCGGCAGCTTTCTAAAATCTTGTCTATTTCAAATTAAATTCTTCACGTAAATTAATTACGAGAATTAGGAGATTAAGAGGACTAAGAGTGCAATTTAAAACCTCAAAAACAAGGAGAGAATACTTTGCTTGAAACATAACCTTAACTTTCAGGTTATATTAAACAATTCAAAATTAAAACAGGTCCAAGTCACCACTCATCACAACGTACCTATTTCAATTTTAAATCAATGCTCTATTTTTGCAACCAGATATTAAAAATAGTATATAAAATTCGTGTGGGAATAAAAATTGATCGTGTAATTTGTCCATTTAATTTTTTTCGCAAGGTTCTGTCAAGTAACAGTAGGTACCTAGTTTTGACAAAGTTTTACAAAATTATGTTTAGCTCTGCATAACTACACCGTACAAAAGAATGAAATGTACCTACTTAAGTTAATTTATAACAATGAACTTACCAGTTTCTATAAAAGTTTTTTACCACTTCAAACTTCGACCACAAAAACAATATTCTGCATTCACACACTACAGCCAGTCACACAGTAAAAATCACTTTAACAATGTTCTAAAACTAAATTCAAAGTTGTCATTTATTGCAAAAAAAAATCCACAGTTTTTTTTTTATATTTCCGTCACTATTCAGTATGTTCCATTTTGTAACACGAATTTATTCGAAGTCGTAGTTACGTGAGAATCTCGCGAAGTCGAAACACCCCAGTCCGCTTTCAGGCGCGTTTCGGAATAAACTGTCTCAACAGAAAGGGTGCTAGCATCGCGCATGCGTAAAGCGGCAGATGACATTCTTAACAGAGAAATTAAAAATTAAACCTACTGAACTTTACCATGGTAGAAATAGAGAAATTAGATAGAAATAATTGTGGGAGAAATGACTTCCATTATTTCAAATAATGTCGTTACAACTACAGTAGCTTTCAACAACGTACAATGTTGTTGTATGTAGATGCTAGGATTTAATATTTGGGAGCCGGACTACTCGTATAGAGTCTGACCAGCGGGGTAATTTCGTAAAACACTATCTATCAGTAGTAATCGCTTTCATTTTAACAGTTCAACATTATTCATTGCGATAATTACGTTGTAGAGCAGACAAATTTTTAAAAATAATATATGAAGCAATGGATAAGTAACATCCAAAATGACTCAGATTATAATTAATACCTAATTGCGTAACACACTAGTGTTACGCAATTAGGCTGCAGATCTACCTATTTAAAATATTGTTCGACGAGTTTTGCTCTTATTGTGTAAATGTAAACTTATCTAGTGTTACGCAATTAGGCTGCAGATCTACCTATTTAAAATATTGTTCGACGAGTTTTGCTCTTATTGTGTAAATGTAAACTTATACGAAATCTGTGCTTAAACGAATTGTAAAAGTAAACGAAGAAAATAAAATATGTTCTGCGCGTGGCTTGCTTGCGTGGGATGGATATTTGAAAGCTCATAGACATTATTTATAATTTTCATCATAATCATCAGCTCACAGCAGAGGGGCCCGTGGCTAAATAATAACAGCCGCAGGTCTATTGATCAGGTTAAGATTGATTTTTGGTATTTTCTCCATAGTTAATTGTTCATCGTGAGTCGGTAAAAGAACACCTGACAAGCATAAGGATAATCAGCCTATAATGTTCGACGACATAGTTGGCGCAGTGGTTAAGCGATTGACTGCTGCGCTGCGTGTCGCGGGTTCGATTCCCGCACAGAACTAATATTTGTAACAGTACAAGTAGTTATTCTGGGTCTGGCTGTTCGTGTATGTGAGTTTAAATGTTTGTAAACGCACCCACGATACAGGACAAATTCCTAGAGTAGGGCAACGTTTAAAAAAAAAAAAGTTCCCTCTCACAGCCCACAGGCCACAAGGCCACAACCACCCACAGACCACAGGCCTATAATCTACCACGCAGGCCCAGTGCGGGTTTGTGGTGATCTCACATGTCTTCGAATTTTTGGTTCTAGGACATGACGGTTTCCTCACGATGGTTTTCTTCAGCGTTTCGAGAGCAGTGGTGATGAATTTATTTACACAAAGTAGGTAAAGCGTAAGTCGGGGTCGTAAAAATAGCTGGACATCAGCTATTTACGTTTGCAAACTATCTCTCTCTTAAAGGTATCTCTAAGGTATTTCGACTTTTAGTACATATTTAGAATTTGAAGTACGAGTACCTACATACTTATTTCGAATTCCAGGAGTTTTAAATAAACTTTTATTATATTTTATTTCATAAAATAAAAAGTTTACACGCAGATAGAATAGGTACAGACGCCAGCAGGTCAAGCCACCCGAAACTGTCAAATTTTCCCAATCAACCTTGAACCTTAACGCTTTTGCGATAAAGTTGAAAATCTATTAAATAAATTTGACAGATTGTAGTAGCTTGATGTGCTGGCTTCTGTACACACCGTTTACATTAGGTAGGTACCTACCTGCTAAATTTTTATGTATTGGTTCTAAGCAATTTAAAGTTTGGAATCGTTTTACCTGGATATCGTTTAAATGGGCTGAAATAGTCGAGCGACGACTACCGGCCACCGTAGGCGCGGGCCTGCGGGCGGAGAGCAATGGGTAGCTCACCGCCCGATCAGGACCAGGCCCGTGCCGGACGGCGCGTAAGTGTTCCACGCGCGCCTCAAAGAGATGTCAGCATAATCAGAGGGGCCCCTTAGGGCCGAAGCCTGCCGGGTCAGCGGGATTGTCCGAAAGGGTTACCGCTGCCCCGGAACATAAAGGGCGAAGGAAGGAACATGGGTGGGTTTTAGTCAGTAAGAGTCTGACACTCCCTTCCGCTCCACCCAGAGCGGGAGGGGTCATTTGATGAATTTCCCATCCCAAAAAAAAAAAAAAAAAAAATGGGCTGAAATCGGAGCCTCGGTAGATATGTACTATGTCCAGAACTAGCATAGAATTTGTTAGTTGTCGCTAAAAACGAACACTATTGCGAAAAAATGTTGGACATGGATGTGTGACCATTCGGTGAGTCATTTTGGTGAATTTCACTGACCTGAAACTGAACCAGTTAGGAGGTGACCACACATATCAGAGAGTAATGCGCCTTCTCCTAAAGGTGCATACTCGCAATATTTTTTTTGCGTAGAGCAGTTAGTTCCCAAGTCAATGCATCATCATTGCCAAGAGTTGTATAAAACTAACGCATAGCACGAACTATAGTAGGTACTTTCTCGGAGTTTCTTTGGAGGAAAAATCAGAAATGAATTTATCCGGAAAAGAACCAGATTTACCGACATAGCTTGCAGAGTAAGCACACTGAACTGAAGGACCGATGGCCAGTGTAGCAGACGAACCCTGGAGTGGAGACCGCGTATCGGCACAGACTGGATGCAGAAGGTGATGGATAGGGTGTTGTAGCACAGCCTGTAAGAGGCCTATGTTCGATAGGCTGAGTGGATTTATCGTAGTTACCGAGGTTCCTATAATAATGAAAAAGCATGGCTCGTGGCAAAAATATTAGCCAGCTTGCATAGTGATAGTGTGACTGAAATTCAATGTAAGTATCAGCGATTTACCGATCGGTGTTCGCACTACGCTAGTTCAGAGATAACACTAATAACATAACATCACGCTTGTTTACCCGGTGGTTTAGGCAGAGGTGTACCTACCCTCACATGTAGCCAGTTATCTTTAAGTCCTATGTAATAGGGGGCGAGCCAATTGCCATTAACTAGGCACAAATCCTCCGGACTGTTTCTGAGAAATTCGTGATGGAAAAACTCATTAATACTGCTAGGCCTGGGAATCAAAACTAGAACCTAATGCAGCACGCTCAGCAGTAGCGCTAGCAACCACCAGACCAACGAGTAATAACAGCCAGTTTGAAAAAAAAATTACTTTTTGGAACCTATAATCGTTAAAGTGCACCTTTGACAAGTTTTTCAAAAATTATAAAATGAAATAAACTAATTAGGTTTAATATTTTATTTTTTATTAAATATCTTATTAACGGACATGGGCCACTCTTAACACTAACAAATTACTAATCAGTAGGTACTGATAATTTTAAACTATTACTAATTACTATCTAGGGCGAATTTTTCAATTGACAGTTAATTTTTTTACGTGGAATAAAATTGACGTGTGACAGATTTTGTATGGAAGAATTGTCAGAAACTCAAAATTATTCCTCGGATAAAATTTTTTGGCGTTAGAAAAATCAGCCCTTATTAGAATAATTATATTTGTTTCCTGATCTATTGCTTTCCATCGCGCAATAAAAAAAAGGCTTTTAAAATTTGGTAACTCCTTTAAACATCATCCAACGAGGGTTTTTTTTTACCGTGCAGCTGGTTGAGCTGTTTTTTTTATCTGTATCTGATTTTTAACAGTAGCGCAAAATTCAGGTGTTAGAAACCGTTCACAAGCACTTTCAAAATCTTCAACTGTAAAGAGGTGGTCAGGTTTTACTTGCTTCGGCGCTAGCCTACTCGCATTCTTGCCACATCGTAAACATTGCTGGAAACATTTATTATTTGTGGGTATCTTATAGATAACTACTTTATCAGTTTGAGATCGTTTGTGAAACTTAATCATTTTCGCTCTAGATTCAGTTTCCATTTTAATTGGTGTCTGTGGTATGTTTTTCTTTCTTAGTTTTTCCCTGATTTGGTTTTTAAGCCCGCTTAGCTGTATGAAGTTATCAATGGGCATTTCAGTTGTTTCGTCCTCTGATTCTTGTTCACTATCTGTTGATATTCGTATAACTTCGTCTGTTTCTTCTTCTGTCAGTTCCGTTTTGACTTCTTTTGTTTTACTTTCAGATTTTAGTTTTAGTTCATCACATTGCAAGTCCTTAGCTTCAAGGTTATGATTAGCACAGAGAATAAATTCTTCAGTTTGTGTTTGGCATGTTCTAACTTCTATCCTTTTAAGATCAGGTAATTCACTTATATCTGGGGTAGGCCCTAAGAATTTTATAGATTCCCATGTCTGTGTGCCAGAATCCCGAGATTTCGCTGTCCGATGTAATGAAGGGGTAGCGCATCGTTGCAGGTTTTTGTACCTGTACATAAATTTTGAAAAATGCAAACCGCATACAAATTGATTTTTGAAAAAATTCGGGGGTTTATCCATTAAATCTTTTCTTTTGCAAGCTATAATCCAGCCTATGCGCCTGTAAAAGAGAATTTGAGATAAATACATAAAATACCACAATATCAGCGCAGTGGTTGACCAAGACGCTTGATAATCCTCATCCCACACGGGCAAAATACAAATAGTGTAATGATATAGTTATGTAGTTTTTAAGATTACTTAAATATTAAAATATCATTGTCAATTAATGCTTTAAAGGAGGTGGCGAGATTTTCTGTGGACGTTAATTCTGATCCGGCCTGTCCCTTGCTGCCCTCTCCCAGCGACGCACTAAGCCGAGGCCCCACAAGGGATGCCCGCAGCGTGTAGTCGCTTAGTTTTTAAGTTTTTTTAAGCCCTGGCTGGAGGCCTTAATTTATTGAGGCACCCACAGGGAAGTCCGGTTAAGCAGACGACAACTTCCTAGGTTGACCTACGAGAACCCATTCCAAAACAGCAAAAAAAAAACCGTGGACTTTTGCCCAACTATGAAATATTTTACACACACAGCGTTCCTATGTGGGGACTCCTCGCGTGTTAAAATGTAACACTATGTGTACGCTTGCTCTTTGGACCTGCGGTGTATTAAAACAGAGTGCCCCAAGCAGTTTTTGGTTTCTGTTCAGGTCGTTTAAAAGAGCGCCTGACTGTTTCCTGTTAGCAACATTAGTAATGTTGCTAAGCTAACACGAAAACTTCAGGTGCTGTTTATGTTTTATCGTTCATCTTGTTTAGATGTGTTTACATAACTTTTACGATTCTAAAAATAAAGCATGCTTTTACTGGAACATCATCATCATCTTCCTGCCCTCATCGCATTTAACTTGAGGTCGGCGCAACACGTTTTCTTCTTCCAATCTCCCCTGTCAACCGTCACGCTTTATTTCACTCCCTTCGCTTTCATATCATTCCTCACAAAATCCATCACAAAATATTCAAATTCGAATTAAATCGAAATGATTTTTATATGGGATTAATTTTACATTGGGGGCATCCCATACGAATTTGACTGTTAAGTATTCGTCACCAATGGCATAGAGCCCAAGGTCGGAAAATGGTTATGCACGGTAAAAGGAACATTAACGGCAGATAAAATAATAAGTTAGCTATATCACTTTACACATTTTTTAGGGTTGCGTACCTCAGAAGGAAAAACGGGACCCTTATAAGATCACTTCGTTGTCCGTCAAGACCTTTGTTCTCAGGAACGCGTAGAGTTATCAAGTTGAAATTAATTTCAAATACTCCTCGAAAATGTTGCGTAAGTACTTACAAAAAGTACAATCAAAAGTGAAAAAACTTTTTTACAAAAAATAACTATTTAGTTGTCTGTTGTGGGTTAAGGAGAATGATGAGTTGTCCTACCCCACACAAATTCATATAACATTACTTGCTTTGTAAATATCAGTGTCAGGAAGTTATTAAAACATCATCAATATAAACTAAATGGAAAAAATCGTATTATTGAAGCCAACTCAAAAAGTACCCCAGCAAAGTTAATAAAATTTATATGGGATCCCTGAGGCCTGCATACCTTATCCATTAAATTTGCAATGAAGAATTTTGCTATGCGGTTGCAATCCCTTGAAGCAATGAAAAAATCAAAGTTCTAAGTAAACGCAATCAAAATATACGGGCGTTTATGTTCCGTTTATGCCGCATATTTTGGCACTCGCAAGGGCACTCACTCGCAAATCAAAACCTATAGGGTACTTCCCGTTGACCTAGAATCATGAAATTTGGCAAGAAGCAATATCATGTAGCACAAGTAAAGGAAAAAATCCGAAAACCGTAAATTTGTAGTATCATACCCTCAAAATTGTACGGAACCCTCGGTGCGCGACTCCGACTCGCAATTGACCGGTTTTTTTTTTAATAATCAGCTGTTTTTTTTTTTTTAATAACTCTCGAACACCCTCTTTGCGTAACACACTATCAGTTACAATCTGAATCATTTTGAAGGAAATAAATAGCTAATCCATTGCTACATATGTTCGAAAAAATTGTCGGCTCAAAAACGTAAATAACGCATTATATTATGTCGTTGAACTGTCAAAATGAAAGTCATTGCTACTGTTAGTGTGTTAGGCGTTTACACACTATGCCGTAGCTGCAGCCGCGCCGCCGCCGACCCCTAACTCCTGCCAAACGATACTACATAGATCCAACCTAAACATAATAGTTACTTAATATTTTTCAAGAAAAACATTCAAACATTGTTTCAATAAGCAATCGCAGAGGGCGCCACCTCGGTCATCGACCAATTACACCTAATCTGCATTTTCGATTCATTTGCCAAAAATGAAAACAAATATGAGTTTATGGAAAAATAACTTTATTTCCTACACAATAAAGTTCAGTTTGCGCTACAACTTCAAACATGTTTATAATGTTTTAAATAGTGCTAGTCACTCCGAAATCAACTTAATGACCATTAAAATAAAGTTGATATTTGTTTAACTTTAAATAACATCAATTTGAAGTATTCGTTTGAATATACTCGGGGTAATTGCGTAACACACAACAGTTGGCATGGCTTACATTTTGACAGTTCAACAACATTCATTTTGACAGTTCAACAGCATTCATTGCGTTATTTACGTTTACCGTAGGTACTTCAAAAACAAAACAAATAACTCTGTAATCGTGATTTTAGTATTGCTTGAAGCATTTCCATTGGGTTCATAACGCTAAAATAAACGTTTCAAACCAAAAGAAAAATATATAAAATATACAAGGTTGACCTAAAGATAACTCTTACCTTTCTTCATCACACGGAATGTGATGAAACTTCAAATCCTTATTGTTTCTTGAAGACGACATACAATTTAGTGCCATACAAGTCAAATTCGCCATTAGTAGTCAAAAATTTGGTGGTTATGAGAAATAAAATAAACATGCGTGGCCCTAAAGTCACGTCCCGAGTGACACTGCTCTAGAAACTAGCATTTCATATTGTTCTATCTCTAGCTCCCTCTAACACAGCGGCGCGTTACACCATCTCCCTCTTTCTGTTATCACGCGGACGGAATGCGAGATGCATTCGCGCCCACGTGCTAGAGAGAGAAGGGACGATCGTCCAGCCGATAATGTCACGTGGCACGCTAAAGTGCGCATTATTTCTATGACAATACAGTACATTTTCTAGGAGGCTGACTGCGCGATTGCGTCGTCTTGTACCGCATTATTACCATTATTGTTATTATTTCTTTCGAAACTCATAACTCATGCGAGTTGTACAGACGCCAGCAGGTCAAGCTACCCGAAACTGTCAAATTTTTCCAATCAACCTTGAACCTTAATAATTTACCGATAAAGTTGAAAATCTATTAAAGTGGACAGATTGTAGTAGCTTGATGTGCTGGCGTCTGTACATACACCGAGAACCGTACAGGCGAGCGGTTGTGTCGAATTTGCGTGTCCCGCCATTGTATCGGCGCGCCGTCAGTCAACTCATCGACTAAATATTATCCGACTGCTCCAGAAGGATTATATATATGTACAGAGTAATGTTTTTCGAGCGTTTCTTTTTTTTCGATTGTATAATCGAAAGAAGAATCGTTTTGAATATTTGTAGAATCCATGAACCTGGTCATGCTTTGTTATAATTAGAAGTTGTGCTGTTTATCTTAATACCTACCTACTTTCACTCGTAACAAAAATGTGAAACTTCACCTACTTCACTCGATATTTTACTAAACTTATTTTTAATGATCACATATTTTATAAATAAACCGAAATGTTACGTACTTACCTACAAAAAGTACAACCAAAGGTGAAAAAACTTTTTTACTTACTTACAAAAAAAAATATTAGTCGTAAATTTCATTTTTGATAAAACGAAAATGTGGAACCAACGACACCGACTTCCGAAATTAAGGTTAGTTTTCACTTTGTAGTGTTTCTTTTTGGAAGTCGTTTGTTATTTTTTTGTATAAAAGTTTTTATTTTTCACTTTTAGTTGTACCTACCCCACACATATTCATATAATACTACTTGCTATGTAAGTATCAGTGACAAAGAGTTATTAAAACATGAATATAAACTAAGTGGAAAAAAAATTGTATTATTGAAACTAACTCAAAAAGTACCCAGCAAAGTTAATGAAAGTTAAGTTAATGAAATTTATATGGGATCCCTGAGATATGTCTCAGGGATCCCATATAAATTTCATTAACTTATCCATTAAAAGAATTTTGCAATGCGGCATAAATAACGGAGTTCTGAGGTATCAAACATAAAAAAAAACAAACGAATTGAGAACCTCGTCCTTTTTTTGAAGTCGGTTAAGAAATAAAACTATCTACCTGTCTACCACTTTACAGTACCGCTAGTGATTTGCTATCAATAAATAGACTTTTAATATTGAAGAATTTCGGAGACAAATTTTAACGAAATTTTAATGGGACCGTTTCGGAAATCAAAATGATAAATAAATTAAATCAATTCATAAACAAAAAAGCTATGCCCTTTACTTGTACGATTAGAGGTACCCCAATAACAACTTTGACAGAAATGAGGGAGTACCGTAGTATACTGAACATCACGCCTGTACCCTATAAAGGGTTACGCAGATTCGTAACCCTCTAGAGGGTACAGGCGTGATGTTGTGTTGTGTGATTGCGTAAACAATGCATACATATGCGATAGCAGCAATCGCGGTTGATTTGCTGATATTTATTGAAGAGTTCTGTTGTCTATCTCCGAAACGTATAATCAGAACTAAACGAAATTTAAATGGGACCATTTCGGAATAAACCTCTTTCGAACAAATAAAGGATTCTGCAAATCCCTCTATAAATGACAGAGTTATGACCGAGCATAACATCAGAATTAAGAACCTCCTCCTTTTTTTGATGTCGGTTAAAAATTATATATTTTGAAAATACCTATGATATGAATGTAGAAATGATTACCTATTTAATATTTGAGAACTATATATATGTTAGTCCCTAGGTACAGACGCCAGCAGGTCAAGCTACCCGAAACTGACAAATTTTCCCAATCAACCTTGCTGGCCAAAACCCCTCTGACTCGAGCAATTCGCACCATCAATTATATAAATTCAGGTCGAAATCGATATTAAATGTCACTGGGGTGAATTCGCAAAAGTACTATAGTTTACACTGTGTTACAAACAATGCTCTTTATGATCTTGAGATGTAGTTTGTGACTTATTTTGAATTTTGTGTGTGTGACTTGGCTATCGCATTAGGTTAAGTAAGACCCTGTAATGATAGTTTTAAGGCATTTAAATAAATAAATCTTGAATCTTAATGATTTAGCGATAAATTTGAAAATCTATTAAAGAAGATTATTAAATTTGACAAATTGCGGTAGCTTGATGTGCTGGCGTCTGTACTTACTTTATTGTTAGATGACTGCCTCGTTGGTCCAGTGGTCGCAAGCGCTATTGCTGAGCATGAGGTCCTTGATTCGAATTCCGGGTCGGGCAAAGTATTATCAGGCTTATCAATCTGGAATTTCTCAGTAGCAGCCTGGAGTGTAGTGCCCTATTTGTGTCCGTTTGATGGCAATAGGCTCGCCCATGTTACATGGGACTGAAACATAACTGTACTAGGTACAAATCAGCTGCCTAAACCTTACCTTTCTACAGTGTTTTTATCTCACGAAGCAACGCACGCTTTACTGCCTAAAAGGCACTTTTGAACTTCATGAGTACCCCAAAAACCCTTACCGTGTTTAACGTATTGTGTGCAATCAACGCTGTATGGCCAGACATAAAATATCTGCAAAAAAATATCTGCAAAGCCAAAAGGAGCACAGGCGTAGGGTAGCCAGCCTTTCGGTATTCTATAGGATGTATTCTGGAGAGCGGGAATTACATGACTTAATTCCGCCATCACCGTTCCATCATCGGACAACCCGTCGCACGGCGAGTTTCCACCCTTACGTTGTTGAAACTGCTACGATCCGGACGAAGCGTTTCGCCTCGTCGTTTATACCGCGAACATCGAAGGACTGGAACAATTTGCCTGCAGCGGTGTTCCCGTCCGATTATAATTTAAGTGTCTTTTTTTTTCGCATGGAAAATCATCAAATGACCCCTCCCGCTCTGGGTGGAGCGGAAGGGAGTGTCAGACTCTTACTGACTAAAACCCACCCATGTTCCTTCCTTTGCCCTTTATGTTCCGGGGTAGCGGTAACCCTTTCGGACAATCCCGCTGACCCGGCAGGCTTCGGTCCTAAAGGGCCCCTCAAATTATGCTGACAACTCTTTGAGGCGCGCGTGGAACACTTACGCGCCGTCCGGCACGGGCCTGGTCCAAATCAGGCGGTGAGCTACCCATTGCTCTCCACCCGCAGGCCAATTTAAATGTCTTCACGGCTAGAGTGAATAGGCTCATAATAAATTAGTGCGCTTTACCATCAACGATTGCATCACTGCTTTCCATCAGGCGGAATCGCAGTCAAGCACTAGTATACATTAAAAAAAATCTGTCTTACAAAAAAAAGTAATTGATGCTAGTTGCCCCCTTCCAAAAGATAGTTTCGGGTAGTCAAGAATGAGCAAGAAACTCCGTCGTTACTCTTATAAAATGATTTACAATATTTTGTATAAATACATTCATTTTATAATTATATTCCGTAAACACGATGCACCTAGAATAAAATTACTGTACCACAATAGGTCAAAGCAATAAAAAAATTAACAAGTTTTACCTAATTTTAAGAACGTTCACAGTCTGATCTCAGTCTCCATCTGTCAAAAATATCTCTAAATTCCCTATATTTTTGACATTGATTGTCACTGAGATGAGGTTGCGACTAGATTTTGAACGTTTTTAATTACGAGAATATTGGCCTTCTGTTATACGACCAACACTATAATACCTATGAAAAAGACTATACTCTAGGATTTTCAGCACACAAATTAAGTCATTCAATGCCTCCATTTTATGTCTCCAACTACGATAATAGTTCCATAAACATTGAAAGCCTCTCTCGGTCACAGGATAAGCTGTTTATGATGCAACCCATCGTGGACCCTAAATATACAGACGCCAGCACATCAAGCTACTACAATCCGTCAAATTTCTTTAATATATTTTCAACGTTATCGCAAACGCTTTAGGTTCAAGGTTGATTGCGAAAATTTGACAGTTTTGGGTAGCTTGATGTGCTGGCGTCTGTACTAAGTGGACTAACGCAATGGAAATCTACGCATTATTATATTAAGTCTCAATTCATGTGCTTGTTTCTAATTGATGTTATATACACTTAAACTAATATCGTTTTTTTTCCATTAGCCTATTTTGTCGCACAGCTGAGCAAAGACCTCCCCCGTATTCTTCCACCTTTCTTTGTGCTGTGCCTTCTCCGTCTAATCGGTTAAAAACGAGTCCAAATCGTCACGCTAGCTTTTCTTAAGCCGGGCGTAGTCCCAGTGACTACGCCCGTCTTCAGGCACCCTCCGTGTGACGACTTTGGCCCATCTGTCTGGATGCATCGTATAGGTGTGACTCGGCAAGTCCCACTTCAGCCTCGCAGACTTATCACCAACATCGGCTATACCTGTCCTGGAGCATATTGTGGTGTTGCGAATGAGATTGGTGAGTTTAATTTTTAAGATGCTACGCTCCATTGCTTTTTATAGTAGTGTAAATTTAATTGATTTCAGAAAGACTGAAAACTTGAAAAAATTATGAAGTCGTAACGCAATCTGAACTTTATGTGTAGGTTCTAAGGTTGTTTTTCCAAAACCACATAATTGTTTAAATGTTTGGAAACTAAATCGCGGACACAGTGTATGTCTATCAATAACGGCTGTCATAAATCTTTGAATAACAACCGGGACTGAACTGGGCCTCGGAGGAGACTATGATGAAGATAATTATTATTTGGTCATTTTTATAGTCCAACAGTAAGAAATCTTTCTTCAGCGGGAATCAAACCCACGAATATAAGAACCCACAAAAAAAAGTTATGTACAGTTAGTAGTAAGTACAACATATCCCCCTTGACTTTTCGTTGACACTATCGGGTGTCGTACCCACCATAAACAGATTAAGTTCAGAAATTAAAACAAGGATATCACAAAAATTACAAAACATATTTATTTAAAAAATACACAAATATACATTTAAGTAGAAACTTAATATAGATGAACCAGGCTACAATTAGGTCCTTCCTAAAGCGTCTTTTTACTCCCGATATTTAATTCCAAATAAGATGTTTAGGAACCTAAATGAGCATGTCTTTCTATTCGGAATTGAGTGAGTCTGTCCAGGGGGCCAACCCCCACCAGCAATATGATTTTAATATAACTTCACAGTGGGAAAGAGATGGAGCTATACGTCCTGTATAGCTGCATCTTTTTCTCACCCTGAAGTAATAATTAAAATAATGCTACTGAGACGTTGGTACAGTGACTGGTGACTGGTACGGTGTTGTGCTTTCATTGAAAAGGAAGGGTTCTCCGACCAAGCGGGTGTTCTACCTGGTTACTGCGACAAGCAACCCGAGAAGCGCTGACATTGATGCGACTTGAAAGAACCCTTTGATCGGTAAGAGAAGGTGAATAAGCTGAGCAAAGTGTTGGTTGGGCTTGCCGTAATATTTTAAATGCGAATGACCGGTGGTGAACAGCAACTCGCGAAGGCACATTATACATATAGATGTTTATAGGGACCATCAAAACAGAATTTAACCCATTCGATATAATCTACATACAAAGAAATAAATAACAAGATAATTTGAGAAAAAAACAAACAAAAACAACCGAGACATTTTCAAACCCCATTAACATAAACCGCCCATAATCATCTACACACGCACAAAGGCATACAAAAATAAAGATATTATGCAGAACGCTTCCTTTTCCGACAGTTAACATTAATTTTTGATGGGAGTTTTTGGAGGGAGTGCCAATCTGACCAACAACCTTCGAAGCATATATACTCATTGCAGGTGACGCATGAAGAATATACCATTTTTTGGATACCTTTACGAGAGCAAATGAAACAGCGCCACCGATCAGTGTCGTTAGTGTGGTATTTGGGAATGTGAAGTATGTCCTTCCTCAGCCGCGTGTATTTTTGTTCGACAGGAGCTGAAATTTCTTCTGGTGACTGGGGACTATTCGCCAGTAGAGAATTGGCGAGCTCTTCTCGGAAATCACGATCTGTACAAAGAGGCATACCTCGACGATTTAAAGAACCCGACAGGAGAATAAAAGCGTTGCGCACACTTACATTCAGCAACCTTATGAAGATTTTCATATACCATTTCAGAGATCTCTTTATTCTCTTTCTTTCGAAAATATACATTGAGAGTTTTTTATCCTTGAGATTAAGCCCTTTCATAATCTTGTTGTAATCCCTTATAACAACGGGCTTCACATCTTCCTGACCAGCGTTACGATCTATGCACGTTTTGCTGGTGTGGTAGGTGGAAATCATAGTCACCATTTTAGTATCTTTCCATGCAATACAAGAAACGTCACCACAATGGCGAGCTATGGTGGTCCCCTTCGCCACATTCTTCGGAAAGTACTTGATCTCCAAAGGTACATTTTTGCGATTTGGACGCAAAGTTCCCAAACAATCGAAGCCTAGAGACTTGAGATGCCGCGCTAATGCTGGAGAATTAAAAAAATTGTCCATCGTTATACAGTGACCCCGAGTCTCTAAGCCTGTGAGCAAGTCCATCACGACTTGCGTACTCTTTTCAGCCAAGGCCTCACTGAGAGTCGCAAAATTACCTTGTTTACTGTTCTTCTCCGTGTAGATCTCGAACTTGTATAGATATCCAGTACTCGAATCACAAAGTTCGTAGGACTTCATACCATCCCAGGCAGTCTTCGACCTAATTGCTTTTCCCCACGAAAACCGACCCTTGGTTAAAGACTCATCTAAGGCTATATCGGCATGCAAATTATACAAGCTAGAGAACTTGTTATTCAAATGTCCGACAATTAGGGCGATTTTGCGCCACTTCGCAGTGAGCGCAGTCCCACCACTTTGAGGAAAATACTGACTCGCACCAGAATTGTCCTCAAAGTGAAAGAATCTAGTCAGCAATAAGAAGCGCCTATACTGCATCAACTTTCGGAATTTAGGTATTTCGAGATAGCCAGTGCACTTCCAGTATTCCTGTTGTGTGGTCCGTTGGTCCAACCCCATAAGTATATGTAATGCAAGAAACATGTAAATCTCATCTTTGTCGGTGTCAGTCCAACAGCGAAGACGAGATGACGGTTTCAATGTTTCTGCTACCGTTTTATCAAGTATCACCTGTTTGGCGTACCTATTGGTTTCAATCACTATATGTTCTATTATATCATTACTCCATATAGCAGTAAAGGCATCATAAGGCGTATCGTAGTCTTCGATAGGCCCTGGGGTAGGACCCGAAAAATCTTCGGGAACACCTTGGAATGTATCGAAGTCCGCGCGCCAGTTAAAATCATTAGGCACGCCAACCAATTGATCGATGGCATTATCCATTACTCTCTCTATCGAATTAATGATTTTACTAATAGACTCATCCAAATCATCATCGTCCGGGATATTTCTAGCTATGCTAGCCCCGGAAGAAGTGATTTCGTCCAGATCGAAGTCGTCTTCAAGATCTGAATCAAATTCGCTACCTTCGGCTATCTGATCTACAAAACGTCTTACTTTCTTAAGTTTCCATTTCTTAAAAGTTACGCCAGAGGCCTCTGAGACTGGGCGAGATATGCTTTGGAGAGATCCCAGCGGTGACACGTCACTCATCCCATGCCTTACATGATCATAGTGATCATTCCCAGTCACATCACAGTCCTTATTGTGTAGGTCGCACGCAGCAGGACGCTCTGGCTCAACACTGCAAAAATAATGTTGTGATTAGACAAACAAAGGGCCTTTCCGCGCGACAATTGGAGCTTAAAACGTCCGGCGTACTCTGTGCAGTCAACCTCCAACCTTGTTGGCTGGTTTCACCAAGTCAACCAACTGACACTAAGAAGAAGGATCAATGGTTATTGCTCGCCATCTCGTGACAAGGTGACTGTTATACGTTAAGCCAAAACTCGAAAACCCAAAAAACTTTATCTCGAAAGAACGCAGTCCCGAGTAAACGCGACTTAAAAAATCCTTTTTCTTTCACAGGATGTTACAAATGTATCACGGGATTACGAAATTAGTAGTAAAAGTTGGAATTTTAACCTTAATTATTTACGTAACCAGGTATGGTCCAGTACAAAAAAAAAATATTAGAATGACGGGGAGAGCACGTGGGTCTCGGTTTCTTTTTAAACCCGTTATTACGTCACGCATGCAAGATAATCCCGCGTAAATCCACATGACAGCAACAACAACCTTAATCCCAGTTTTGATACTAAAGCAAATTACCTTTGAGCGCAATCAGTCGCACTTACTGCTGCACTTGCTTCAACGCAGTCAACGGCGTCCAAGTCAGTTTCAGCGCTATCAGCAGCAATTTCTGTACTAGCAATGACGACATCAGGCGCGACCAATTCCCCGCATCCAGTAGCATTCAATTTAACACTCTCAGGCGAACGCGTTTTACGCTGCCGCACTGTATCACTGCTTTCAGCTTTGGCTACGTCATCTAAATGCATTCTTTTTCTAACAGTGATAGCAAAGTCTGCAGACAAAAATTCACTGCAAGCTTCATAAAATTGCAAACGGGTCATGTCAACATAATCATTTCTATCACAATTGCATTCTTCAGGATTTATCGACCCTGCACTCCCATCGGCTGTAAGTCTCAAAACAATTACTCTATCAGTTTGAATTGATTCATTCGTTTCTCTTTTCAAGACTGGCATCGTAGTAGTATCAGATTGAAAAGAATGCGTAGACTTCAATAAAGGTAATGTTTCATTTTCAACTATTTCTGTTTTCATTTCTACATCTTCAAAAGCTCCCGAGTCACTATTTTCATCATCATTTTCTGTGTTTATTTCTACATCTTGTTCAACGGATTCAGATTTTTTTTCAGTTATTATTTCTCCTTTTATGTTAACGTGCGTATCGTGTGGCAAAGAGTCTTCTGTTTGTGTATACTTTGTTGTAGAACTCTTTTGAACATTCGGTACAACATATAATATTGATACATCATTTTCAGATTCTTGATCGACGTATTGTATGGATTCTACTGTTTGTGTGGAGGAATCGTGTTGTAAAAGTTTTTCTGATAAAGTTCCAGTGACGACGAAATCGGGCGCCACCACTCCCCTACATTCACCAGCAGTCTCTTCAACACACTCAGCCGCTCCCGCTTTCATGCTACCACTGCTACTAGCCTCATTAAGTCTATTCCCACCTTGTTTGGCAAGTCCATCTAAATGTATTTTAACAGTGTTAGCAAATTTTTCAGATAAAAATTTACTGCAAGCTTTATAAAATTGCGGACGGGTCATGTCAAGATAGTCGTTTCTTTTGCAGCTGCATTCTTCAGGATTTATCGACCCTGTACTCCCATCGACATTCTGACTCAAAACAATTACTCTATCAGTTTGAATTGATTCATCCATTTCTCTTTTCAAGATTGGCGTCGTAATAGTATTTATAGGGTTAGTATTAATTTTGTTTACGATAGGTGCTGTTAAACCCTGATCAATATTTTGTAAGAGGTTTTTAGTCTGGGTGCTAAGTGTTCCGTCATCTGTCATTATTTCGAGATCTACGAATTGTAAAGACTGCGTAGACTTCAATAAAGGTAATATTTCATTTTCAACTATTTCTGTTTTTATTTCTACATCTTCTTCAAATTCTTCTGAGTCACTATGTTCATAATCATCATTTTCTGTTTTTATTTCTACTGCTTGTTCAACAGATTCAGACTCTTTAATCTTCGTATGAGTTATTTTTTCTTTTATGTTAACGTGCTTGATATCGTATGGTAAAAAGTCTTCAGTTTGTGTATGAGTTGTCGTAGAACTCTTTTCTACCTTCGAAATGACATATAATATTGATACATCATTTTCAGAATGTTGATTAGCGTATTGTATGGATTCTACAGTTTGTGTGGAGGAATTGTGCTGTAAAGGTTTTTCTGATAAATGAAGTGATGGGATTGCAGATTTTTTGAGACGATCCTTTTTACTGTACATACATTTCTGAAAATGCTTGCTGCATAGATATTTGTGCTTGAAAAAATCCCAGTCTTTATCGATCACATCGGATCTTTTACAAGCGGTTATCCAGATTTTGCGCCTGCAAAAGAAAAATTGATTGAATATTAAGATAGGAAAGCCTATCTATAATCATAAATATAAAATACAATAGAAGATATACACAGACGAACGATTTGTAGGACTAAGATACGTTACTTGGTCACAGCGCGCGGTCTTACTGAACCAAGTTCAATGGACACAGTTATACTCGGTCACATGCTCAATAATTTTAGTTTTTGAATATTTACATAAGCATCAAAATGCCTTATTGTGAATTTAATAAGTATTCTGATCATTCAAGGAAGAAACATAAGACTACTTTTCACGCAAGTACACACGGCTACACATCAAGCTATGCATTTCCAGTTTTAGCTGACCTCGTATTGTATAGGTTTTTCGTACAATCAGAAGGCAGCTTATACTGGTTTTGTATAGCTTGATGTGTAGCCGTGCGTACCTACAGCCAAAAATTTTAATTTGTTGATAATTATAATTTTATTTATCGTTTGCTTCACCATTTTTGTGAGAGCGAAATAGATAATACAAAATAGGTGTGAGAGACACGACGCGACGCATCGCGAGACTCTTGCCAATAATATTACCTTGTTTTACATTACATTGCCTTGTCATTCATAAACGTAATTATTCGGGGGCTAACGCGGTTGCGCTCGCACGACGTAACTAAGTATTCAATTGTGATCACAGAAGAGCGAGTTTGTTTCATTACATGTAGTTGTGCACCGAGCCCAGGGTTAGTGATTGCGATGTTAGATCGTACCGTATCTTCCGCTTTTAAGTTTATCTAAGACTTCGGGCCCGTTTCTCGTACAAAAATCATCGCAAAATTGATGTGACAAATTGTCCCTTAAACTACTGCGATTGGTTGGATGATTTATCAACAAACAATATGCGCTTTTATAATTTCTAATGGGACGATATAATCGTGGACCTCCACTTCCACATCACGGCATCACATTAACACAGAGAAGAAAATGTATGGAAATATAGGAAGACGCTTTAAGATTTCTGTCAACAATTACGTAATTACGTGCTCGTATCTCCATATATTTTATGACGACTAAACGTAATACATGTCACTTAACAGCTGTCATATGCTACGTCACAGTTGTACTTTTCAATTTAGTAACGTTATCTAATTCGTTGTACTTTTTTAAAGGGCTCTTTACGTTAGACAGACTACCAAATATTATTATAATAAAATAAAAATAAAAAATGTGCTCAAGCAGTTACATTTACATCTGCGAAGAGTAGTTTAAGACTAAATTATAAAGTTAACACACTAATAAAAGAGGAAACTGCCGTAACAATCTAAAATGAATTTAATTTGGTTATAAGTATTTTTAAACATGAAAGTCTCATGTCACCTTTAGTTCAAAATCAAAATATTTTATTTCACGTAAAGCTACATACATGGACACTTATGAAACGTCAGTTGCTAGGTGCGCGGTTCCAATTGGTTGTTTCCTATGGAGAAGAGGGGGTAAGAGACTCCACGGTTGCTCTTTTAAAAATAAATTGTTTTTACAATGTTTTCAAATTACTGTTAATTACCTTAACCAATGGAGTACGGTTAACTGCACAATTTGAAATTACCAATTTCGTCTGTGTGGGTGTGGTTTGCGTATACAGGACACCCTGTATACGCAAACCACACCCACACAGACGAAATTGGTAAAAAAGACCCTTCACCACCGTCAACTACGCATTCTGTACACCAAACTAAGTAATATTGCATAAAACTAATTGCTGGTGGACGACTTTTATTTTTGGTGTTTATTTACTGTTCGTGGTAGTGCGCAATGCAACACACGCAAAACATTGTGCATGCAAGGTACAGGGGTCGTGGAGTTTTTTGTATTATAACACAAAGTTGTGTTATAATACAAAAAACTTGTCTTCGTAAAAAAAGTTGGAATTTTGACTTTCAATATGTCCGTAACCAAAAGGTTACCTTTTACTTGCTTTCCGTGGCGTGGGGGTATTAAACCGCCAACTTCCATACTCCGGACTGTTACAAAGAAACTCCTAATGGAAAACCCAATACAACTTTGCCCGACCCGGTAATCCAACCCAGGACCCCACGCTGAGCAGTCGCGCTTGCAACCACGAGACCAACGGAGCAGTCATATAAACGATGACCGATGTACGGTGTTTACAACTTGACCTAGCATCGTGTTTTTTTATTAACTAGGTGTGTCCGAGACTTCGATCGCGTGCATGTCATTTGAAATTGACATTTTATTAAACGACAACATGCACAGTAATCTGTTGTTACATTACAGTGTTTTTAATAAGTAAAAAAAAACATAGCTATGTACAGTTAACAAAAGAGATAAGTATGCATGGGTCGTCGGATATAGTTAAAGTTTAGTAAGAAACCGATGGATGTTTCCGAATGAAATTTAGTCTGATAAATTAACTGTTTGTTTTCTATTAATTAAATAAAATTTTATCCGAAAACATATTACTAAACTTCAACTCTATCCTACGACCCTGCATACTTATCTCTTTTGTTGACTGTACATAGGATTTTTTTTCCGAGGGTTGTGTAGGTTAAATTATATTACGGGTATATGTGTGTTTATTATATGTATTTGAATGGACCAAATACAAGTAGTATTTTATTGTTGTATTTTATTCCCGTTCTTATAACTGTGCATGACATCATGAGTCATGACGGACATGACAGCAGGTGCATTCTTCATATCGTATCAATGGCAACCATGACAAGAACCACTTTATTCTTAAAGTTAAGATACGTTTAAACGTCAAAAACATATGGTTAAGCAGTCGCTAATCGTTACTTAATGTTAAGTAAAGTTTATAAATAAACCCCTAAATAGCTAACGTTAACTAAAGTCTATCTATCTACTTAGATCTGTGGTCTATTCTTTATGTTTCAAATGGATGTCATTTCAAGTTAAACAAATATCAACTTTATTTTAATGGGAACTAAATTGATTTCAGAGTGACTAGCACTATGAAAAAGTTATAAAAATGTTTGCAGTTGTAGCGTAAACTGAACTTTATTGCGTAGGAATTAAAAGTTATATTTCCATAAACTTTTATTTGTTTACATCTTTCATCAAGTTATTTTGCGTGGCCAAAATCGGAACTATCGCCGCCATCTTGTTATGTCAATACAATAATTATTTTTGTGACTAACACTCCCGTGAAAAGGAATCCAAACCCTCTGACCGGAATATGCAAATACAACAGTGACCACCTTATCATGTAGGTATTTATTACTTCTACAAAATCGTATGTAATATTGGTTTATCAAAACAAAATTTGACAAAATCTTACCTTTCTGCGTCGTGAGGAAACTGATGGAATTTCAAATCCTTGTCTGTGTGCGAAGATGAAAGGCAATGAAGGGCTGCACAAGTCGCATGCACCATTTTATCCAATATTTTTTTGTAACAAACAAGAAACCACCGAAATACGACAGCAATTTTTTTTACCGAGGACGCGCGAACCCCTACTAACACGTCCCGAGTAACTGAGGCTCACTCGGTCCGAACACCGCTCGCTCCACGGAGCCCGCGGTCGGTAACGGTCGGTCAAACAGACAGATGCGGCCGATGCGGGGGGCTGGCGGGTGACCCCCCCATCCGGCTCATTCATGCCGCACTCCGCGTGCTTGTCTAAATATGGCACCAGTCATACGATCGCAAAAGTAATAATGGTGGGCTTTTATTTACTTCCTAATAATAATAGTGGCGGTTTAGCAGTCGACTGTCAAACTCGTCTATTAAAACTTATGTTTCAAATTAATATTATTTCAAGTTAAACAAATATAAATTGACTATTGAAAAAGTTATAAAACTGTTTGAAGCTGTAGCGTAAACTGAACTTTATTGTATCGTATTTAAAGTTATTTTTCCATACATTCATATTTGTTTACATTTTTGGCAAATAAATGGCGAATACAGATATTTATGTTATTCTTTTTTTTGATCTACCTAGTCATTATGTAAGAAAATTAAATACTGAGGAGCAGACGCTAGTTTGCTGCTTCAAATAAGTAATAATCATTGACCAAGCTATAAATTAAGAACAAATAATAACAAGGTATAAACAACATGGCGTAGGTAGGTATCTAATAGAAAGATAAAATTATAGTTTATTGTACAAAGTAAGCCAAGAAAATATATAAAGTACAAAGCAAAAAGTATGCCTTTTATTATAGATGTATTATTGATCAACCTCCGTTGTTACTCTTTATTTCTGCACATTTATTTTGATAATCAGCCTATAATGTTCCCACTGCTGGGACACAGGCCTCCTCTCTTCGAGAGGGAGTGGGCCATAATCTACCACGCGGGCCCAGTGGGGGTTGGTAGATGTCACATGTCATATCTTCGAATTTTTGGTTTTAGGACATACCGGTTTCCTCACGATGTTTTCCTTCGCCGTTTTGAGAGCAGTGGTGATGAAATTATTTACACAAAGTAAAGCGCCTGGCTGGGTTCGAACCCATTACCAGTAAACCGGGGCAGTCACCCCTGGGCCACAACATCTCTTCATTCATTTTGATAATATAATAATAATTATAGTCAAGTGACAGACGCCTTCGCCATTTTTTTTAGCAAAGTGTTGCTTCCACGAGAGTGTATGCCAACCTTATGTACCAACCAGCTGCACTGGGATTTTTTTGAGACGTAAGGGTTCAGAAAGACATTGAATTACTTCATGGTTATATTGGTCATGATGATAAAGGCCTTATAAACCGGCAGTACTTTTAGTCTATACCAATAAAGAGGGTTTGGAGAGAGAGAGAGAGAGATGCGAGATGCACAGAACCGGTCGAAGTGGAGGTGCCTGGGGGAGGCCTGTATGTACCAGCAGTGGACGTCTTTCGGCTGAAATGATGATGAAGATGATGAAATAAAGGCCACGAAGGGGATTTATCTTTTTTAATAGATACCAAAAAAATACATTGTGCAAATATTACTTTACAACCTGAATTAGAGCATTACTGTCAAAAATTCTTTCTGAAGTCTTGTTTAAAGTCTTGTTCAAAATCTTGTTTGAAGTCTTGTTTGAAGTCCTGCTTGAAGTCTTGTTTAAACTGTTGTTCGAATTCTTTCTTAAATCGTTGTCTAAACTCCGGTTGAAAATCTGGACCGAAATCTTGAGTCAGATGATCTTTTTTCATCGGATAACAGCTCATCGTGCTCTTTAATCAGGTTTCTTTTTATTCGGATATAATTGGAATGCAACGTTAATTTGCTTGTTTTTGGCAACTATTGATACTATTCGAGTATTATTTAATGAAGATAATATCAGAAAAATCCGCTGTGTTCAACGAAATCAATAAAAAAAACTGTTGTATTATGTCACTTCTCAGCTGTCATCAAGACTTTAATACACTGACAACTACTGACAACTGACGGGTATCTTTATTATTGAGCGTTCAACGAAAGAGTGTTTATTAAAAGTATACGATGGCCCATGGAAAATGTTCTTGAGTGGAGACCGCGAATCGGTAAACGTAAGGTACGCCCTCAGGCTAGGTAGAGCAACGATCTTCGCAGGATGGCTGGTAGCAGCTGGATGAGAGGTGCCGGAAATCGAGTTGAATGGCGTGCAATAGGAGAGGCATATTGCACGCCAGTTTACACTACTGTAGGCTGATGATGAAGATTATGATGATGGAAAAGGTTAAAAGGTTTATTATCAGCCTTATAGCAGACAACTGCGCCCTAATTGCGTTACAAACTTTCAATCAAAATCTGAATGATTTTGAAGGATATTGCTAAATCATTACCTAATTCATATCTTCAAGAAATATCGCCAATGAAACCCAGGAGTGACTGTTAGTATGTCAAGCAATTACCCCGCTGGTGGACATAGGCCTTTCCTATTGCTGCTCATTCAACTTGATCCTCGGCAACACTCATACATGTGCTACCAGTCACCCTTCTAAGATCTTCGCTCCACCTAGCCTGAGGGAGTCCTACCTTATGTTTGCCGAGTCGCGGTCTCCAAAACCACATCTACCCCCACGGTCATAGGTTCAACCTTCCCATTGCCACTTCATCTTACTTATTCTGTGAGCCATGTCGACAACTTTGGTTGTCTGCCGGACCACCTCGTTAATCGGCCGTTATTGGTCATAAATCAATATCAGACCCGACAATTAAATAGGTAACGTAAAATTTCCATGGGGCATGAATGATGCTTTCCGTCATTTTGTCATATAAATGCAAATTACGGAATCTTACAATATTAAATTGATTCAAGATCATCATTTTGCAAACAAAGAGAGCCCATGAAATTGGATTTTACAACTTGAAATGAAACTGTCATTGCTGCCGAGTGGTGGCCGATTTTAGCAATTTTTTTTTTCTGTATTAACAATGCAAATTTCTCTTTTATCCAAACTCATCCAAATACTAATTATTCTGATGAATAATATCTGGGATTCATACTTTAATTTCCGCTGCGGCGATTGTAGGACATTTCGTTGGAATGAGATTTAAATTGCCTTTTGTCGTGTTTTCGCATGATTGGGCTTATCAAGATTTGTAATGTTTGCGATATTGAATTATTAGGAATCATTGCGGCTGTAAATTCAACGAAACCGGCTTTACTAAATGGTTTTATCAAATTACAAATTAAAATAATACTGTTGTTAAGTTTCAAAGGGGGATATTATTCGAATTGCAACGAGAAGCGATTCGCGATCACCTTCTTTCCTATATCTATGACTTCTCAGGAAATTGCTACATTCTCAATGTACAAACGCCAGCAGGTCAAGCTACCCGAAACTGTCAAGTTTTCCCAATCAACCTTGAACCTTAATGCTTTAGCGATAAAGTTGAAAATCTATTAAAGAAATTTCACAGATTGTAGTAGCTTAATGTGCTGGCGTCTGTACTTATGACTAGCTGTTGGCTGCGATTTCGTCTGCGATGCAGGATGAAAGTACCCTTCCTCATCTAGATTATGGTCTATCTGTGTGCCAAATCCGCCAATATCAGTCTATAGAGCCGTTTTAGCGTGAAAGCGTAACAAACAAACAAACTCACTTTGCATTTACAATATTAGTTAGGATTATGAAATATAGAATTATACTTCGTAATTAGTCGGGTTACGATCCAAAGGGTCCCTCTTAATGGCAAGCGACATCGCGGTAGGCCCAGACAGAGAATGCGGGACGAGCTGGACTCCTTTAACAAGAACTGGTCCTTAGCAGCTTTGAACAGGGAGGACTGGAAAGAGAGTAGGCTGGCCTTTGCCCTGCGGTGGGACATCACAGGCAGATACTCCTGATATTAGTAAGATTAATAAGGTGAGATTATCTGTAATATTCGTTCATTCCTATTTGGTGAATGGTGGATTAAATTTCATTTGGCCTATTTATTCTAAGATCTAGTTTTATGCAGGTAGCGGCGTGTTTCGAACCTAGGAAGTACCTAATTCGCACTGGTACGTAGGTAGTGCATCATTTAAGGCAGGTGGGTACTTGGGGTAGCGAGCGCTCCGAGTGGGGACTCTCCACTGACTGACCTCGGAGAAGACGGCACACAGTGGTCACGTGCTGCCTTGCACACTTGCACCCCTTTACAGCCTCCTCAGACATGTGCACAAAGGCGGTTTCGGATCGGTCTTTTGACAGGTAACGGTGCCCCTCCATGTGCACAGGATGACCACAGGGGTGGTTTTAGTGAGGTAAAGATCCCACACTCCCCGTTCTTATACAAGGTGTAACAGAATAAACGCAAGTCCTGAAAGTACTTTGTTCATAATTGACTGCTGAATCGATTTCAGTGTATAATATAGGTCTTTTTTTCATAATGATGTTTTTTGACATACTGACCGCCGATTGAGCTAAAGATAATTAAATCTTATTTCAAGGCAATAAGACTCTAATTTAAATGCATGAAGTAATGCTAAGGTCAACACGGTTTTCTTAATAACAATGGTTAGTTTTAAAAAAATAGTTTTGGTCATTATGCTTTTAACACAATATTCTAATTGGAGTGGATCTTGCGTGAATTATGTTACATCCTAGATACTAATATTGTAAACGGGAAGTTAGTATGGATGGATGGATGTTTGTTAGACTTTCACGCAAAAACTACCTAACGGATTTAGATGAAATTTGGCACAAAGATAGTTTACAACCAGGATTAACACGTATGATTCCTTTTATCCCGATATTCCCACGGGATCAAAACTTATGCGGGTGAAACCGCGGGGCGCTGCTAGTATTGTATATAAAAAAAGTTAGGTACAGACGCCAGCACATCGAGCTACTACAATCTGTCAAATTTCTTTAATAGATTTTCAACTTTATCGCTAAAGCATTAAGATTCAAGGTTGATTGGGAAAATTTGACAGTTTCGGGTAGCTTGTCCTGCTGGCGTCTGTACCTCTACTTATCTGTTATCTCTCAGTTCGGAAATCCCGAAGTGGTCCCCGATTGTGTTCTTAAAGACAATAAGGAAGTAGGTAAGTAATTGTTTTCCTTGTATTTGATGTTGTCCTCTTGTTTTATAATTAGAAATTCTCTTGAGGCCAAAGTGAACAAAAAAATAGGGAAGTACCAGGTAAGTAGGTACTTATGTACCTATTATTTTGCCTTTTATTTATAACTAACTGCGCTCCGCGGTTTAACCCGCTTATGTCTCGATCCCGTGGGGATATTGGAACAAAATGTCCTTATACAAGTCATGGTCTACCCATGAGCTTTAGCCCATGGGTAGACTGCCGAACTGCCGAACAGATTTAGATGATTTTTTTTTTAAATATAATTAATAATAATATTTTTTATTTTGCCTGAAAGCGTTACAAACAAACAAAAAAAAACATTATAATATTCGTTAGATAAGTAGGGTTGTCTTTAACGATCGAGTTTAATCCTTCCTATGAAAATGTTGTGAAAGGCAATCAAAATTACATTCATAAAAATGTAACCCTAGTAGATTCCGCTAAAGATTTATTAGCAGCGCCCCGCGGTTTCACACGCATAAGTTTCGATCCCGTGGGAATATCGGGATAAAAAGTATCTTATGTGTTAATCCTTGTTATAAACTATGTGTGTGCCAAATCTCATCCAAATCCATGCAGTTTTTTTTGCGTGAAAGAGTAACAAACGTCCATCCATCGATCCATACAAACTTTCTCGTTTATAATATTAAGTAGGATGTAGTAGGATTATTCTATAGGTACTTTTATTTCCTAGTATAATTGAAACCCCGCACTAATTACTACACGAGTGATTAGAATAACATAACATATTAATCAGCCTATAATGTTCCCACTACTGGGACACAGGCCTCCTCTCGGTGACAGGGAGTGTAATCCACCACGCGGGTCCAGTGCGGGTTGGTAGATGTCACATGTCTTAAATTTTTATTTATGACCATTTTGTGCTGTGGTGGCTCAGTGGCAAGGACCGCGTTGTAGGTCGTAGGTTCGAGCCCAGACAGGCGGTTTTTTTGCCGTTAATATCCCACTGCTGGGCCTCCCTGCTATCTTTCCACCTTTCTCTGTCCAGAGCTGCCTAGGACAAATCTTTAGTCAGGCACTTTGTGTAAATATTCACCACTGCCCTCAAAACGGTGAATAAAAACATCGAAAGGAAAGCGGTGATTAGTATGTAAGTTCTCTATTATTATTGTCATTTTGTAAAAGGGCGATGACCTGGTGTCCTGAAATACAGGCCTAGAGCTTAGTTTAGGCTCCAGTCTCCCACAATATTAAAATGTTGCCTGACTCTAATAACATTCAATATGTATTTTGTAATATTGTGGTGAGAAAATAAATCTTATCTTATTGTCATGATCTAGAGAGGACAGGAAGGTTGTCTTATCTGCGCCCTGTGTGATTTTTGACGCTGTGAGTGGCCACCTTGAATCTATAACACAGTCAAAACTTTTATACGAAAAACAATATCTTACCTACCTACCCACGGAGCTGCGAAATAGTCTTGCCTAGATAAAGCCAGTTACTTATCAGAGATACTGAAAAAATACTTTCCACACAAAAAGGGCCCGGAGCGCGAGCGACGTAATTCAGTTTTCATTCATGCCATATTTTGAACATGTCTACATGTTACCTTATTCCCAAATCCTAGGTTTGAGTCGAAGAGCATTTTGATTTTGTTTTTTCTTACAGAAAATGTACACGATATTTTAAGCCTTTAAGAATATTTTCTTTGACGTTAAATTGCTTTTATTTCTTTCTTAGAGTTATGTTGGTGAATAAGGAAGCTATTTCCTTGAGTATGTCGAGTTAATCATTCATTATTACTGTTTCTGACCTATGTTTCACCCAGATAATTTATCAGTGTTCTCATGAGGAATGGAAGGAAAAAAAACCTCTCCATCATGGACGCCCTCTGAAGGATATAGGCGTTCAGGTAAACCTCGGCAAAGGTCGGGGTGACTGATTGCCATAGTGTTACACACCTTTTCATTCGGTTTGTGATCAAAGTGTGCTCTTGATAACCCACAGGTGGTCGGAAATGACCATTCCTCATTGTGTAATCTCTTTGTCACAATAACGATACTTGTGGGGGTCATCGGTTTTAACTATGGGGTACCTAGTCGGTAATTTGGGGCAAAAGCCGTCCGTCTGACTGACAGTTGAAATTTTTCTTTCTTTCTTTTTTTCATAATTATTATCATGTTACACGATTTACATTACATGGTCTAGCAGATCTAAATTAAGTACTTAAAATAATATCCATAATATTCCCAAAAGATCGAGTTAGAGGTATAGAGTACCCTATATATATAGAGTAACCTACCTGTGGGGGCTATAAAATGATACAATATTATAAGTTTTACGTTCATTTCAAGCGAACGTGTTCACATCAACGCCTTAATACTATCACTGTTTTTCGAAACAAAAAAAACCTACTAGAAATAATTTGAAATCATCATTCACCTGCCCTCATCCCAATTTAATTGGGATCGGCGCAAGACGTCTTTTTTTCCATACTTCTCTAAGTATTAATCGTCATCTCGGTAGTCACCCCCTTTCTAACCATATCATCATTCACATAGTCCATCCATCGTTTCTTTTGGTTCGTCGTTACATCGTTACATTCATACTCAAAACTTTCCTCAAGACATTTGCCTATTTGAAATCTAATTCTAAATTCGCTTGACTGTTCGAATGCAACTAGAATTATTTTTCTTCCAGGCTGCACAACATAAGGTCGACTTTTGCAGACACCCTTTACAGTACCTACTGGAGCAACACAACATCTCTGGACAAGGCCTGTCCCAAATTGGAATGATAAGAAATCATTACGCGTCATTAGCATTTTAATTGTTCCAATTTATTTACTCAAGCCCATTCTCCTAAACGCCTTCTGAAAATAATTGAGCTTAAACAGCAACGGTTGTAAATGTGCGCTTTTATCATTTCTAATGTCGACGATAATATCATGACGTTCGTGGTATCTTTCGGCAAGTGCGCGCGTGCCTTATAATCATCATTTCAGCCGAAAGACGTCCACTGCTGGACATAGGCCACCCCCAAGCACCTCCACTTCAACCGATTCTGTGCTTCTCGTATCCAACGGGTTCCTGCGGCCTTCACAAGGTCGTCGGTACAATTTGTGGGAGGCCTTCCAACCCTATGTCTCCCGGTACGTGGTCGCCACTCCAGAACCTTTCGGCCCCATCGGCCATCTGTTCTGTGAGCAATGCCCTGCCCACTGCCACATACTCGTAAGTTTGGCAATTCTTTGCTAATAGTAGCATGCTTTTCTTTTACATAGTGTTGACATCGAGGTAGCGAGCTAAACCGCGATCGCGAGGTATCGTAGTGAGGCATCTTCGACATGCAATTACCCTAAGGCTCCACGTGTCAATGTCCCACTCCCACCACGATCCACTATATCTCACTTCTGACACCATATAACATGGTCGTGTGCAGGATGAACATGATCTCCCCGTCTTCGGGGACGAAACGTCGCTGGATAAAAAAACGTCGCTGGGAAAAAAGTACAACTACAGTAGGTAATAAGATATAAAAATAACAGAAGTACCTTTTTTAAACTAGTGCCAGGAAAAAGCTGTGAGGAGCATCTAGAAAGTCGCAGAGAAAAAGTTAATCTCTCAAAGAGCCCGCAACGAATTTAATTAAAAGAAAGAAGCCTACAAATTTCCAGCATTTGAGACGGAATTGACTTAATAAAAAAAGACAGCATTTCACCATAAACAATTGAGTGGTATTATCTGAGTGCTGATCCATTGATCCTCTTTGTATAGGATTTAGCGTTTTGTTAAAAATTTGATTTGAGTAAAATGTTTGGGACAATACAAATATTGATTACCATGCCATCGATGTAGTTAATTAACAAGATTGAGGGAATTAGCCAATAGGACCACCAACCAGTAGGGGTGCAGGGAGGGGCTCGTGGCTAAATGATAACAGCCGCAAGGGTCGATAATATCCTCTCCACCGATTTCGGTCACGGTGGCCAATCTGAACGGAAATTAGCCAGGTACGCAGGAGATATTATTGTGCGCAAATACAGTTGCACTCTCTGTTCCTTTACTCTCATAGTCCGATGGGACGGCAATCCGACACGACCGGGGACAGAACAGGCGCAGGACCAACAGCTTTCCAGCTTCCGAACTCCGAGCTGTTACTGAGACATTCCTAATGGAAAAACCCAATGTCTTTGCCCGACCTAGAAATCGAACCCAGGACCCCACGCTCAGTAGTCGAGCTTGCGACCACGAGACCAACGGGGCACGGGTCGATAGTAGCATGTCGGTTCATGAATGGGTGACCATCCATTACATATCGACCTTTGACAGTCGTTACGGGTAATAAGAATCCCGAAAGTCTGACAACCTGACCAAGGGGTATCGTGTTACCCGGTGCCGGTGCCGGTGTTAATTGGTTTATGGAGGTTAGACAGGCAGTCGCTCTATGTAAATTTTATTTTATTTTATTTTATTAGGTCTACCAACAATTGTTTACACTAATTTACAAACAAAGATAAAACATGCGTTTAAACTCTACACAGTGCAACAATTACTTAGAGGTAAACTCCACATGGACAAAAAAGAAAACAATAAAAAGTAACTTCGTAAGCTACTTAATGCACAAGTAAACTAAGCTAGATATATATCTATGTATAAATAACATAACTAAATACAAAATATTAAAAGCATCGTTTCTTTAATAAAGTTACGTACATAGTCCAAAAACTTTTACTTTTTTAACAAATCTGATAAACAGTTCAGAAAAGATTTTTGTTTATTGAGAGAATCAAAGTGAAAATCAACCATATCACTACAACCATTCAAAAGCCTACAAAACCTAGCACATGGAGAGTTAAATCCTAACACCGTTCTTCTCATTGGAGGACAAAGTGGAACAATAGGTTTGCGCGGAATCCTCGACGAAGCACGAAAGTTAACGAGTGCGAGCAGCGGCGGTGATTCGATATTTCCCTTCAAGATTTTACAAGCAAACATTGCGTTATTCAGACATCTTCGTTCTTCCAAGGTGTGCATGTTGAAGAATTTCAATCTCTTTTGGTAAGAACGCACTTTTTTGGTTATTCCCACAGAAAAGGCCAGATGCCAAACGAAGCATTTTTGTACACGTTCTAGACGCAAACTATTTGTAGCGTAGTGTGGCCGCCACACCACACTACAATACTTTAATATGCTACGTACTAAACTCTGATAAAGTAATATTTTAGTTTTAATTTGACGAAAACCCTTACATTGTCTTATGACAAATCCCATCATCCTGGATGCTCTTTTAGAAATGGAATCTAAGTGTGGTGCAAATGTTAGTTTTTGATCAAACAGAACTCCGAGGTCACGAATGGTGTCAACTTCATTAAGTTTGTCCTCATTTATGTAATACACTGTCTTTATTGGATTATTTTTTCTTGTATATTCTACGTGGTAACATTTCTTCGAATTCAAGTACATTTCGTTACTTTTACACCATTGAGTAAGACTATTAAGGTCCATCTGCAAAAGTGAAGAGTCTCTGTTAGATTCAATGATTCTAAGAAATTTCAAATCGTCCGCATACATAAAAATTTTAGAGTGCCGTAAACAATTGGGAATGTTGTTAGTAAAATAGTTGAATAATATAGTACCTAGATGAGAGCCTTGTGGTACTCCAGATGAGATGTTATATACGTTAGATTGATAACCGTTTACCACAACATAAAAAGATCTACCTCTCAAGTATGAAATCACCCATTCAAGCAAGCCACCAGTAATACCATAAGCACTTAGCTTACAAGACAAGATCTTGTGGGAAACTTTATCAAAAGCGTTGCTGAAGTCAGTATAAATGACGTCAGCTTGGTGACCAGAGTCAACGGCTTCAATCAAAAGTTCCGTGAAAGGGGCCAAACTAGAACTTGTGGATCGTGATCCAACAAAACCGTGCTGATGTTCGCTAATGAAATAAATCATTAGTATTCAGCTGCATCCTGTTAGACTGGAAGTCAACGACGATATAGTTGGGAAAAGTCTAGGCAGGTTGATATTGTATCTATTTTGCAGACAATAAACTGTGTCATCAGTCAATCTGACTGATGTTTTTGCCGTTCCAAGGGCATTCTGAAGGCCAGAGAGAAATACACAAATACAAAAATTTATAAACAGCACCATAAAATATCGCGAAGACAGGCGTCAGATACCTTAAAGGGTACACACTATACCTACCTCAGTACTATCTAGTTGTAACCCGACATCACTGTAAAATGGCGACTGACTCCTACTCAACTACCGGAACACATCAACAATACGACGTGACGTACCCTTCATATTTGCTGACGGATTTTCGTGGTTTCCCAGATTACCAAACCATCACTGAAAATCAAACTTTATTTTGAAAGCGACATGGTCTCTTCTTCCTCGATGGAGTACCAGTTTCGGTCATCTTAGTCAAGGTGTACTTTACCTATGTAATCTATAATACGGCCTGCTTCCGTTACGGGCTCGCAGAATAAAAGTTGTGTTCGGACTTATAATGAGCTCTCGACATGGCTCGGGAAACTCGTTTTATGCAAATACAATTTGAAAATATGTGGGCTCAAGTGTATATTACGTAACCACTTAAGTCGTTAGGATTTTATATTAAGAAGTAACTTAGGAGGTTCACCTGGATTAATATTACGACGACGTTGCTTGTAAAAATCTGGGAAAAAAATATATTTTCGACCGTTATTTGGACAATCTTCTGGCATGTAGGTACAATCATATTGTGGTAGGTAATGTGTATAGTCTAGAAGAAGAATCAATCGCTCGTTAATCAACATCGATTCTTAAAATATTTTGTAACAAATCTCATTTTTTTATTATTAAAAAAGGTATCTACTTACTGGATTATAATCATGAAAAGGCACAAAATGATTACTTACCAGGTGACCCAATTTCGTATAACAACCACAACACATTCTACAAATTGTAGTCGCGATTCCGAACAACAGCTTTGGGGCACGCTTTAATTAGAAAATATCTGATACATGTATGTAATTTGCAATAAAATTTCCATTCAGTCATTATATGGAGCAATGTCCCTGTTTCAAAATGAGGATGGCTAAGTAGGTGCAACGTTAGCATAAACAATGATTACAGGTTTCATTAAGGGTACCTACAGTCCATTTATAGTTCCTCTACCTCTGAATTTGTATCACTGTCAAAATCGAAGTGATCTTTATTCTCATTACAAGAAGGGTGCTGTTGGGTTGTTGCTGACTAGTCTGTCAAAATCACAGCGATCTTTATTCACGTTTCAATAAGGTTGTAGTGGCTTGCTGTTGTCAGAGGTAAAATAATTGTGAAAGGACTGTATACTAAATCTGAAAATCCTCTACTTAGGGCGAATTTCTACCGCATTCAAGGGATATCCCACAAAAATGATGACACTGAGAGCTCTTGAATGGCATTTAGATGTGCTGATCACATTCACTCCAGTAGTGAAACTCGCCCTTAGTCTTTTCTAGCAAGTACTATTGTTTTTTTAAGTCTTTCGCTTTCTTCCATTTGGTTCCAGCTGACCCAGACAAGAGGGACTAAATAGATCATCCGGAAGAGTTGACCAGGCCAGCCTGAGAAAATCCATAGCAATGTAGATGAATCCATTAAAACAAAATGCAGATGCCTTCCTATTTTTTTAAATTATTTTTTTATTTATCCTATACTGTCCCAACGCTGAGCAAAGGCCTCCCCCTAAGTCCTTCCAGGAACTCTTTTGCCTACATATATTTAATGAATATTTTTGCAGATTGCAATCAGTCATTATTATTTTCTAGTTCATCTCGGAGAATGGTTGGTACGGCAAATTGTCTCCCTCATGAAGTATTTTATGTTTCAACTGAACAACATAATAACATTGTTTATATTACATGTTTGGATGCCTGCCAGATGTATTTGGTACCACTACTACACTTCAATTGCTAGGAGAATGCGAAACTGTTCATATTGTAAGATTAGAACTGTCAGCGCCAAGTGACATATTAGAAAAAGTTGGTAATGATAATGTTGGAAGATAAAGAAGTTGGATTAAACTAGTACAGAAATGAGGTCTAGGACAATAACAAAATCGTTAATCGTACAACTTTGAGATATTGCAGTAGGTGTTGGAGAAATAGAAGAGAACTGCCGGGTCTATTCTGTAAAAAACTCCAAAGAGTGTCCATCCCTATTATCAGGTGGAATGACAGCTCTCTTCACCTAAGTTTTTCACGGTGAGATGTTTACAGAAACGACCGGCTGGTGTCCTACAAAGTGCTATATATGTATTACTTTCGTAAGAATAAAAGTCGAGGCTGTCGGTAGCTATATGAAAATATTTAATAATTATTCATAAATTAAAATACACGAATCCCCAAAAGTAAACGTAATTAAAATTTTCCTAACTTAATCGAAACTGAAACCCCTGAAGCACGCTACCAAAGAGTTCTTAATAACTTTGTATACAACGGTGCATTTAAATTGGAGCCAACGATAACGCTACTTCAAAATTGAGGCAACTATGTATAATCAAAGTCTGGTTCTCCTGAAGTAATGTTATTATGGCCCGACTCGCTAAAACGAGAAGTTTAGTTAAGTGGACGAGTTAACGAACTAACTAATAATGTAAGCAGCTCTTGTAATGTTAATCTGAGGGGTAATTGCGTAACACACTAACAGTAGCAATGGCTTTCATTTTGACAGTTCAACAACATACATTGCGTTATTTACGTTGTTGAGCAGACAAATTTTTCGAACATACGAAGCAATGGATTAGCAATATCCTTCAAAAATCATTTAGATTGTGATTGAACGTGTCTTACGCACTTTGGGTGATGGATATGGAATAAAACTTAGGATTTTTTGTGAACAAGTTCCATATGTGAGTGGTTTATTTATGAGCTCTATGTCATAGTTCCCCCAGCGACAATCGATCGGTACACATAATAAGAGGTAAGAACAAATGGAGCAAAATAGGCAAATTGACATACAACGATATTATTATAAACAATCGCCAAATAAGTACGATGCTTAAGACTACATTTTACATTTGCCCGAACAAGAGAGTCGTAAAAAAATACGTTACCTACATCTCGGTTATACCGTTTCAGTAACATCAACCAAATCAGCACCTTAATTGCGTAACACACTATTTATCACAATCTGAATCATTTTGAAGGATAAAGCTTTTCCATTGCTTCATATGCTCAAAAAAAATTGTCTGCTCAACAACGTAAATAACGCAATGATTGTTGTTTAACTGTAAAATCAAAATCAAAAGTCATTTATTCAAACTAGGCTGAGAATCAGCACTTTTCGAACGTCAAAATTACAAAAGACAGTCCCCCAAAAATACCAGCCCTTCACCTGTATAAAGATAGCCATTGCTATTGATAGTGTGTTACGAAATTCATTAACATTTCAGCCCGGTATCACCCTTTTTTTTCTGGGTGGAAAATCATCATATGACTTCTCCCGCTCTGCAGACTTTTACTGACTAAAACCCACCCGTGTTCCTTCAGTTGCCTATGCCACGGGCGACGGTATCTCTTTCGAACAACCCGCAGCCCTGGCAGGCATAGCCCCAGCGGACCCCGTCAGTTCGTGCTGACATCTCTTTGAGGGGCGCATGGAACACAACGCGCCGTCGACCCGGGCCTGGTCCTTGCCGGGCGGCGAGCTGCCCATTGCTCGCCGCCCGCAAGCCCGCGCCTACGGTGGCCGGGAGTCGGCTGGTGACTCCCGACGTCCAGGGCGTCTCCTGCGGCGACTAGGGGCGTGAGGGCGCAGAGATTGCTTCTCCCTCACGCGCTCTGCCTCCTCCTTTGCGAGCATTACTGCTAGGCAGAAGGAGGTGACGGCTTCCCATGCACTCTCGCTCCGTACCATGGCCTGGACCAGGGCCGGACGCGAGAGATCGCCGCCGCCGATTGCCGCCACGAGGACGCGGCGGTGCTCCGCCCAAGCCGGGCAGACCTCCACCATATGCTCCACCGTGTCCTCCGGGCGATCCACGCAGTGGTGACACCCTGGCGTTTCCCCCCGCCATATCCTGAACGCCCGGAATCACCCTCAGCTGAGTATAGGCCTCCCCTTTCTTCGGCCATACTTTCCAGTTCCGTACGTCCCAATTTACCCCGCAGAAAAGGTAAGATATCATTGACTGACTGATTCACTAAGACGAAATCGGATTTTCAAACCAAAACTTAAACAGGTAGGGCATATCTGTCTTCTTAGATATTTTCTCTTTTACATCCTCTTACACTGTCTACATCTCTTTATCTACTGTCCTATCGCAAGTATGCTGGAAGAGATTTCTTTACAAATAAGCATCACCCTTTTACCCATTTTTTCTGTTCCTTTTGTCTGTATATTTATATGTGCTGCACCAAAGGAAATAAGTAACCAGGGTCATCGGATATAGTTGAATAATTGAGTTTTAGTTGAATAATTAAATTTTAATAAATAACATCCATCGGTTTGTTACTAAACTTCAACTATATCCGACGACCCTAGTTACTTATCTCCTTTGGTGACCGTACATAATTGAATAAATAAATAAATATATTCAAATTCAACCTGTGGTTTAAGTTAAGTTAGATAGTTAGAAGCGAGCGAAGAAGCCGGAAATATACTTACTATTTCATATTTCCGAAGCCCAAGTACCTTGTTAAACAACAGTTAGAGACTCGTAAGTTGAAAGTTGTAAACTTACTGTGTGTCGTTTACTTACAAGGCGGGATCGTTAGCGAAACGTTGAATATCTCCTGTATGCTTTGTAAGCATCAACGTACTTGCAACGAGGTCTTACGTGATGTACTAGCGTAGGTACTACCTGAAGTGTTCAAGATAAAACTTTATTATAAAGTATTTTCTTCCATCTTTATCATATCACTTCCTTAGGACCGGTTGTTTCAGACGTCGTTACGTCGTTATTATTTGACGTACGGCGAAGCCATAATTTTGTAATTGTAATTTGAAAAAACGCTTTTTTGGTTTGACGAAAGTTAGCGACATTTTTTGAGCAGTCGAATTTTTCAAACCTATGAAGCAATTGAGCAGTCGAATTTTTCAAACCTATGAAGCAATGGATTATTACAATCAAAATCAAAAGTCAGTTATTTAAACTAGGCTGAAGATCAGGACTTTTACATAAGATAGCAAGATAAGCTCCCTCCTTAAAAATCTCCGATTGTGATTGAAAGTGTTACGCACTTAGGGTGGCCGTGAATGCTTATGCGAATCCCCCACCCCCGGCCATAGGCAGAGGTGGAAAACCGCGGTGGTTTTAGCTGGTAAGAGTCCGGCATACCCCTCCGTCACCCCCACCATGGAGGAAGTCCATGAGAATTTCACCGCGAAATCAAAAAAAGGTGCTGGGTCGCTCGCCAGTCCGAGATACTTTGTATTAGTAATCAATAAATATTTTCAAATTCAACCCATGGTTTAAGTTAATGTAATAGTAAATGTATTCAAGTTCCAACATCGATTCTACACCCTCGGAAAAGGGTCACTCTTCTTGTCGGGATTAACACCAAACGCATTTCAATAAGGAGATTCTCCAAAATATCCAAAAGTATCGAAAAGCAAGTTTTTCCCGCACGGTACAAATATTTGTATGGCCTACAAGTAGTTGTTCCGGGTCTGGCTGTGTATGTGAGTTTAAATGTTAGTAAACGCACCCACGATACAGGAGAAATTCCTAGTGTGGGGCAACTATATTTTTGAACTAATATAATATAAAAAAAGTAAATTATTTAAGATTCGTCCACCAAGTCAATAAATCTAGCAGAATGCAGATGGAGCATTGGTGGCCCAGTGGTAACGGCCGCGACTTACGAGTTGTATGTCCCCCACCCCACCCAGTTTAGCTTTAGTTTGTGTAAATTATTTCATGACCACTACTCTCAAAACGGTGGTCGAAAACATCGTGAGGAAACCGGCATGTCCTAGAACCAAAAATTCGAAGACATGTGACATTTACCATCCTGCACTGAGCCCGCGTGGTAGATAATAGCCCACTCCCTCTCGAAGAGAGGAGGAAATTTATAGGCTGACTATGCTAATAAATCTAGAATATAAGTTTATTAGAAATATTGAACTGAAACCTAGTATCTTATTACTATCTCAATATTATTTTCACATAAAACTAATCCACATAACTCTCCCGTTATCTATCAATTACTAACTATTAACGCAAGAAATAACTACCCAATAGTGAATTACGATACGGCCAAACTATTGAAACAGCCACTTAGCGCACAAACTGCAGAACTTCCATCCATATTCCGACCAGAAATAGGTGAATATTAGAAAACGATTTTCTTAATCCGAGAAAACATTAGCCATGAGCCACGAGCCCCGAGCAACGAGCCATGAGCCATGATTCAACAGAGTTCTGTGAAAGAGACTGTAGAAAACATTAATCTTTTGCAATGGAAGGTTTGAATATGTCGTTATTAGGTCTGGATGGTCGCCAGCGCCATTTTTATTGATCTATTAGTAATGCTGGTATATGCGTCTGACTCTGTTGTGACTGCTTCTGTATTGTGGGGCAGTGATTGATACTCCTTGGTAGTTCAAAGGTCAAGTCAAGAGTCTGCTCTTGTGAAAACCGGTTACTGCTTCATATGTTTGAAAAACTATTAATTTTATTTATTTCTGAATATCCTATTGAGAATCTGATATTTTGAGAATATGGTATTTTGAGAATCTGGTATTCTGAGATGAAAGGCTTAAAACCACTTCAGGGTTCCATTGTTTTGCTAAGTAAAAATAATATAAAGTCATATGAGCGAAGCCGCACAGAAGAAGCAGCGGGTTAGGACTTAGTCGTGAATAAGCCAATGTTGTTGAATTGCAACAATGAAAGGCAGGTTTTAAATCGACACAACAGTCACACACACAAATCAAGTCCGCTACGTGACATCGAAAGGAGTGACTTCGGTCAAAGACAAGTTATGTACGGACGACAGCAGGTCAAGCTACCCCAACTGTCAAATTTTCCCAAACAACTTTGAACCTAATGCTCTAGCGATAAAGTTGAAAATCTATTAAAGTTTGACAGATTGTAGTAGCTTGATGTGCTGGCGTCTGTACATCAATGTAAGCTTAGCTTACAGTTTGCTTCTAAGATTGGAGTACCCTGTACCTGCTTAGTACAATGTCGTATCACTTGTCATTCGGTCCTGCTTTGTATTATTTGTGTTACTTGAAAAAACATCTTCTATGGAGTTTAGATGCAGTTCTTTCATAGAGTTCTAGCAAAATACTGCTTTTAGCCTTTTGAACGCCAGAGTATAAACGTATCGCCGTACTCCTGACGCCAGGCCACTTTTTCTGTCAAATGACCTTCATAAAAAATAGGGATTCCAAAACTTATATCGATATACACCTGAGTTTTTATTTTCGTCTTTAATTTTCTAATATACCGTACTCACGACACTGAAATTTTATTTAACCTGCCACTATATTCCAATATAGTAATCTTTACACAGCACTTAACAGAGACTATCAATGAAAAATCAGATATTAGAAAACTAAAAAAATATATTTATTAGAATATGGTTACAACACTATTCAACGTGACTTGTCTTGGTATTGTGACAATGCGTTGCTTGCCAGTCAATTTTATAATGTAATTAATTGTTTATTTCATAATATGGTGCGACGTGTATTTTGTCATATATTTGTGACGTTGGCGTTCAGGGTAAGATTTCGTTTGTCACATATATGTGACAATGGCGTTCAGGGTAAGATTTCGTTTGTCATATATGTGACAATGGCGTTCAAAAGGTTAAATACTTATTTTAAGATCTTAACGATTAACAATAATTTTAGTGCTGGACATAGGCCTCTCCCAGGTCTCGCCACAATACCCTGTCTTCGGCCTTCCGCCTTCCGCATCCAGAAGATCATTATATTTGATGATGTTGACCTCTAATCACATAGTTTGAGCATAATTGCTGAAACACCGGCCTCCTCTCTTCGAGAGGGAGTAGGCTACATAATAGTCCACGACGCGGGCACAGTGCGGGTTGCTAGATGTCACATGCCTTCGGATTTTTTGTTCTAGGTCATGCCCTTTTCCTCACGATGTTTTCCTTCACTGTTTTAAGAGCAGTAGTGGTGAAATTATTTACACAAAGTTAAGTGCCTGTCTGGGTTTGGACCCACGACCTACAACTCACAAGATGTGCTCTAATAGAGCATAATATTCTGAGACTAATTAGATAATTAGTGGTTATATTCCAAGGTAAATTAATTGCGAGTCGTAAATATCCATTGTAATAAATATTTATTAAGTAAAAAGCTCCCTCCACAGATTTCTGCAGAGTTCATACTTCGTCGACCAGCTAAGGTTATTGAACTTCAAGACTTTAGTCTTTTGGGGACTGCAGTGGAGATTACTAGTAGGAACTTGTGCTGTGCAAATTGCAATGTAAAAGTTTTGAGTGTACCGTATGTCTAGCCAAAGCAGTAAATTATTTGGTTTAGAAACTTCAGTGTCCTACATCGGTTAAAATCAACTGGTGTAAGCACACCAGCGTGGAGAAAATTTTAATAATTTGATTTTATACTTTATTTTAACAGTATTCCAAAAACAACCAATCCAAGCAGGAACCAAGCACCTCCTTCCAACGAAATCCACAATCTCCATTCCGCATCCACAGACAAAGGCGCATATTTCAGAACACAAAATTATAATTGTCAAACAATTACTCGGTCTATTACTGTTAGGTACCTTGGAGTAGAAATCGACGACCAATTGCGATGGGACAATCATCTAAATAAACTAAAAACAAGGTTAAGGAGTATGATGTACTCGTATGTGTTTAAAACTCTTAGAGAATCTGTATCAATTGAGCTTCTTACAAAAATATACGATGCACTATGTCAATCTCTTATTCAGTATTGCATTACAGTATGGGGGGCGCTGCAAATACACCCTTCCTCGCGTTGGAACGGGCACAGAGAGCTGTCATTAAAGTGATGACCCGAAAGCCATTTCGATACTCGACTACTCAACTATATTCTGACTGTAAGGTGCTTAGTGTCCGACAGATCTTTGTGCTTGAATCCATCTTGAGGAGGTATCGATCAGTTCCCTCCTCCTGATACTACCAGACGTAAACATAAACTAGTTTGTCATGCTTCTTCACATCACACATTTGCGAGAAGACGGGTAACTAGCAGTTTACTTTATAACAAAATTAACAAAAAACTTAATATAGTACATTTAAGCAAACATGATGCTAGATCTCAGTGAAAAGATGGTTGTTACAAATTAGACTACCTAAATACCGAATATCTTTTATCTTTATAAACATATTCATTAATTAATTAACTACACACACATACACACACACCCTCTCTCTCTCACACACACACACACCCTTATTCACTACTTACATTTTTTATTAATAAATTAAAACCGTAGCACACCATGTTTTTAGGTTATAAAATAATGAAATTGTCAGCTGAGCGCTATCTTCTGAGATACAGGCCTCGCCTAGTTCAGAAGATACAGTCAATACCCTAAGTAAACCTCTCTTTACCACCACAAATGCTTTGGGATTGTTATTGTACAATGTATATGATAGTAGTATGGTTACCTAGTATTAAGTAGTTTTATTTTTTATTTCTATTTTTTCTAAGTTGCTATGTTGGTGAGAAATAATCTATTGTTATTATTATTATTTAGTTTTTAATGTATCTGGTATATTTAATTTTATTAACAGTTTATAGCCACACTATCGAATTAAGTCTAAGAATTTTAAAGATAGTTGTAAGAGGAAAAAAACTTTTAGCCCAGTTAAGCACATATGTACACCCTGTACAATTCGTACATATCCCCTGATGAGGAGTTATTCATTATCTGTATAAAACAGTATTGTGACGTCATATAAAAGGTACATATCCATGTTGTAAAATGTCTCAAATTCCGCGGTTTTACAGAGAGGGGAAAAGCCGTAAGTAGCTCAACGAATATCACTTAAAAGGGTGATTCAAACGCTTGACATATTTGAGTGTTTGGAATCTTCAAATCTGGGGTGAGAAAGTGGTAAAGGAGTCTTATTAATTATGTAAAATTTTGCGAGTTTACTGAACCTGTTATTTAATATTTTAAGGGCTTTTCTGGCTTCTGAGTAGGTACTACGTGTTTTTGTTTGTTAAGATGCATGAAATAAGTAGGTAGGTACTTAGGTACTCAGGTATTTTTTTTTTTTTTTTTGGGATGGGAAATCATCAAATGACTCCTCCCGCTCTGGGTGGAGCGGAAGGGAGTGTCAGACTCTTACTGACTAAAACCCACCCATGTTCCTTCCTTCGCCCTTTATGTTCCGGGGTAGCGGTAACCCTTTCGGACAATCCCGCTGCAGGTACTCAGGTATTAACAGGTATATTAAGTTTATTATATATGGAGAAATTAGATGCCTACTTCAATTAATTAGAAATCTCAGTTTGCTCAGGACCCACGCCCTTACGTGTCATTTTCGAGACAACGCTGCGCTGTATCTTTAACATGCAAATAGACCTGCCTCAAATACGTTGAAATTCTTGGAAATTCCACTGTCTAACAAACTTTTCTACTAAAATAAATGATGAAGAATTTTTACATAGTTGACATGATTGATAAAGTTTTTATGTTTATTTACCAAATGTTTTATTTTTCCATTCAGAGCCAGAGACGTAAGGAACCATAGTGTCATTGTGACCCTCACTAGGCCCGAGTATTCGCATGACCTATTCTTCAGCAGTCTCCAGTTCTACCAGCTCGCAGAGTGAGCTAGCACCCCCAAAACCCTCACGAAGCCCGAGGGTTTAACTATCTCAATCATGACAAACGCCTACTAAAAATTTATAAGCAAAACAATGACAGACGGACAATGTTATAAACACCTTTAGGTGTAGTCGAACGCATCTTAATTTTTTTACCACTTTTTATAAGAATTCTCAATAAATTGAAAGTTCACTAAGATTGAAACTATCTAACAGTCACATAGACAAATATACCTTGTTGTTTTATGCAAGTCCCATTCCGCTTTAGGGTGATATCTAAAGCTACGGCGTCGATTCCCTTGTTCAAAAACTAAACTAAATTTAAGTTCAGTGCATCTTTTTCTTTCTATTTCATTAAGAAAAGGACTAAAAATAAATATTAATTTAGTCCTATCAAATTAAGATACTCCATAGCAAGTTTAGACGTGATTAAAAACATGGCGACGAAAAATACGTCAATTTACGTCAAACGCTGACTAATTTGACAGGACTAAACTAAATGAAATAGAAAGAAAAAGATGCACTGGACTTAAATTTAGTTTAGTTTGTGAACACGGGAATCGACGCCAATAACGATGTCGACTATTCCTGTTTACTTCAATAAAAAACAATCAATAGGCCTTTTACCAATATGTTGGGGTCAGAACCTGGGAAACCAATCTAATCAACGACTCTTCTTCACGAGCATGTAGAGCATATCAACAAAACAATAGGTACCTACCTCTCAGCTACCTCCAACACATAATTAGTCACACAAATGACAATTTAATCCATCGCCAATTAATAACGAGCTAATTAAAGCGATTAGGATCACAGCTCTGCAGTCAAATGTAACAGAAGCTGGTTTAATTGCTGCGGTTGACTGCCGCAGTGCGCTCAACTCTAAGCTGGCTACTTTACTATACCTACTTGACGCACAACGCAGCTTTTTACTAAATTACGGTTGCGCTGTTTTGAAATATTTTAATTCTGATTCTGAGTCCAAAAGGCCAATTCCCGTAATTAAAACCGTTCAAAATCTAGTAGCAATCTCATCTCAGCGACAGTCAATGTCAAAAAATTGTCAAAACTTTAGGGAAATCAGAGGTTTTTTGACAGATTGAGACTGAGGTCAGACTGTGAAAGTTCTTATAATTACGAGAATGGCCCCTCTGATCGTAAACAAAACAAAAGGAGTATGAAAAGATCGTAGCACGTGGCGTTCTGTCGTTTCTGCCTAACTAACCCCATTCCTATGGGGTCAATTAAATACATATGTAAACTCTCGCCATCTTCGTAGAAGGCGAGAGTTTACTTATATATTTAATTAAAATTATTTTATTTACACTATACATAGTTTCAAGTACAGATGGGCGTCGGGTAAACAGCCAAACCTTGGGTAATAAATTAAAATCGACGGCACGGTTGGCGCAGTGGTTAAGCGATTGACTGCTGCGCTGCGTGTCGCGGGATCGATTCCCGCACGGAACAAATATTTGTATGACCTACAAGTGGTTCCGGGTCTGGCTGTTTGTGTATGTAAGTTTAAATGTTTGTAAACGCACCCACGATTCCGGTAAGAAATTCCTAGTGTGAGGCAACGTTTTTATTAAAAAAATAAACTTTATTAATCTTTATTAATAAAAATAATAACAGTGATGTTAGTAGAAGATGTGTGCACGTGCGTACCTACTTATATTTCTCGAACTTCGATTATATTAAAATTGATGTGAAATCAAAAAAAGTTAGGTTATAATGTAATCTACCTAATAAAAATCTTAAAATCACTAACCGACAGCGCACAGACATGACATTTTACACAAGAGTTCCTTTTATAACGAGAGTGAGCAAAACCCAAGGATTTTTGAAAATTCATCCTCTATGCGGGTTGAATAGTGAATGAAAGTTTATATTTGTCGTCTCAAATATTTTGTATTTGTCATCTCAGAGACAAAGTACAATATCTCATGTGCCTGCAGCCACCTGTGTGGGTCATAACCAGCACCCATACTGAAACGCAGCAACGCCTTTAGATTACGTTTGTGGTTCAGTCAAGTGATAACAAAAAATATTTTTTGTTCTGCTGTTTTCTGGGCTTGTGGCTAAATAATAACAGACACACGAGTCAATCGAAGGTGAAGCTATGCTTGCTACGGTCGATGCATCGCACACCACGCATGGCGTAGCATGCATAGCATAGCATAGGATGCATAGCATTCATAACACAGTATGCATAGCACTGTATGTACCTACAGCACAGCATGCGCAGCACAGCATGCACAGCACAGCGATTTTGACGGGTCGTTCAATGGCATCTGCCATGACCCTAAAATAGGGTTCCGAGCAGACAAATTAAAACCCATGACATACAATATCATTATTGTTTACCCACATGTATGCGACCGAAGTCGCTGGCACAGATAGTCATTGGGATTTACCCAACGTATAATATTCTCAGAACTGAATACATAGTAAACAAACACACGACTGTACCGATTAAGGCCATGAGTACACTGTAAATACGATTCTAGAACTCAGCATGCACCCGAAGCCTTACAAAGGGTAGACTTAGGTACCTACGACTGCACCCGGTTAAATACTATGTCATGGTACGAGACAGAGACACAAACACGCTGCGAATGTGTGCGTGAAGACGAGTGACGTCGGCACGTTACACACACATCACACACGCACCGATTTTCCCCGTGTCTCGGACGGTACCCAGAGCGTGTTGGTACACTTGGTTACCACAAGTAAATCGCAGGTCGCTTCGTGAGATAAAAATGCTATACCTATACTTACGATAAATGGGACAACGCGCACAACATCAACATATTAAAGTACAACCACCTCGCACCTCGCTCATTTTCGAAGAAATATGCCGAAATCTTCATTGCGGTATTGCAAACCTCGTAGTGATAAAATGACTGGACCTAACCACGGGTTTTTCGTTAGTATTTTATAGTATTTTACTGAGTATTTAGAGAAATTAAAAAAAAAATCTTAGATAAGTAAAACAATCTGTTGGTTGGTAATCAAAGGTTGTCTGCTTGGTAAAACTGTTTCGTGTCAAACGTTGGCCATTACGTGATTTTGCTACATTTTCGCTAGAGTAGTTTTGCTAGCTTATTTAATTTAACCCTCTATAGTATCTTAAAACTCTTTGATTTCAGAGAATTCGACGAGTGACGAGGAGTCGAAGACGTAAATAAACAGCAGGATGGAGTAGCTACGAGTATACTTAAATTGCAATTAAATGTCAAGTTAAATCTTGGGGAAAACTCCGATTCTGAGTACATAAATTTCCAAGAATTACAACACTTATTGTAAAGAGTACCTTTAATAATTCTGAATTTTTAATTCAACTGTGAGAGAACTGAGAACTTTATCTTGATTGTTTAATAAATCAAAAGGACCTACGTTTGATTGACAGTAGATCACACGAAAGTGTTAGCATTTTTATCTTGAGCTGGCCCGCAGGGTACAGATTTCAAATACATATAATACGAGGCCAACTTATACTGGCTTTGTTCTCACTGACGTGTGACTTACTGTACGATCAGCACTGTCATTATTATCACCTTGAGCTGCAATTCCGCAACAACCTTTTTGTTATGAATAAGTACTCTTTTGATCGCATTTATCTTATAATGTTATCAAGCACAAAATCGTAGCAAAGCAAGTTTCCAACTCGCAGTAACGACTAACGACCAATAAAAAAGACAACAAATTACTTAACGTCGCAGATAAATCCTTTATCTTAACTATCTTTACACGTAGTAAGAGAATTATTAAAGGTCAAAACACGTTTTCAACATACCAAGTGACAAAGTGATGTATGTCCTAGAAGTGGATTCTTCCTTCATGGATTGAATTATTTATATGTCCAGTGTTGAAGACAGCAAAAACAAGGTTACACTGGGAACACACAAAAGAAATACTGGCACAGTGGCACATGATATGAAAACTTTGAAGTATGAATGAGAAAAGCTAGTATAATGAGGACTCCTGCAGAAGTTTGAATTGCTGCACACTAGACTTACTTAATACGCACGGTATTTGTTTACGTTATGTTAACATTCACATCCAAAACTCTAGTAAATTTTAATACAAGCAGCTTACGGGATTTGCAGAAACTAATAAGGTTTTATTAACATCTCCAAAATAAAAAAAAATGTTTTTGTTTACCTTATCTTTATGTTAAAAATAATAATATTTATGACGTATCTAATCTGCTAGTTTACTTAGATTAAGATTCATATAAAATCAGCCTACTTTACAAGCCTTGCATTGATTACATACTGAATCATCATCATCATCAGCCTACAGCAGTCCACTGCTGGACATAGCCCCTCCTATTGCACGCTATTTCACTCGATTTCGGCGACTCTCATCCAGTTGCTCCCAGCACAGTACATACATACATAGGTACTAAATATTGGGTACCATCAAAAAAAATGTTAATTCTAATGATTACTCAATATTGGGTACCTTTAGGTTTTAGAGCCTCAAAGAAATTAGTTAATTCTAAGAATAAAACAAATGAAATAAAAAAGCCTTTTAATTCCCATAACCAAACAATAATAATTATAGTTAGGTACGGCTACTCTGATTTTAAACAAAGTATTTGAATTACACTAAGTAATAATAGTTTTACAAAACATATGCGTTTCTCGTTTCTTGGTTTGAACCCTTACATTGTCTCATTCCTACTTAAAGGAACTCATGAGATAGAAACATTTGCTCTGGACAACATCGTCCGATATTTTCGCGTCCCAAAATCTTCGCAAGGGAAGCAAAACGCTCCAAATAGTTCAGAGATAAATGATCTGAGGAATTCATCTTTATAGGCGACCCCGTTGCCGCCTTAGCGCATTGGCAATAGTGCTAGCTCGTTCCTCATGCTACTTTAGTATTATCCTGTATCATAAATTGTTTATTTATGACTTTTATTTGTGTACTGTCGTTCTTCACGTGATTGGTTTTGTAGAAGGGAATTTCAATAGAAGACCAATAGGTATTTTTGACAGATTGAGACTGAGATTAGACTGTGAACGTTCTTAAAATTACGAGAATTGCCCCTCAGCACCCTTACTGCGTAACACAGTATCAACTACAAGCTGAATCATTTTGAAGGATATTGCTAATCCATTGCTTTAAATGTTCGAAAATGTTGTCTGCTCAACAACGTAAATTACGCAATGAATGTTGTCGAACTGTCAAAATGAAAACCATTGCTACTGATAGTGTGTTACGCAATTATTCCACAGATATTTATGTTACACAGGGTAAGTTTTTTTCTTCAAGCCAGTGTTGGTAAATTCTGATCCTGGAGGAAAACGTTGATTTTAATTTTCCAGTGCTCCTTATGAGCAATATTTTAAAGAAAATTGAAAATACGTCAAAATATATGAGTATATTTACAAGTTCGGAAACTGGAAACTAGTTCAAATAGTTTTCGAACTCATGTTACTCCTTGACCCTACTTGATCTATAACTAGCTGCGCCCCGCGGTTTCATACCCATAAGTTTCGAACCCGTGGGGATATTGGGATAAAAAATATCCTATATGTTAATCCGGGTTATAAACCATCTGTGCGCCAAATTTAATCCAAATCCGTTCCGTAGTTTTTGCGTGAAAGAGAGACAAACATCCATCCATCCATCCAAACTTTCACGTTTATAATATTAGTAGGATTATTATATGCGCTGAGCTATTGGACAATGAACTTAATTGCCATGGTGAGCTGTACTACCAACTTATATGGTCCGTACCGGCAGGCACTAGTTATCTGGCATTTTTGCTGAACTGGGCCTTTATGGCGCAGCCGTGAGGCACACTTTCCTGCTAATTTCTTACATCGGACTTTACACTTTTTATTTGATCTTTTTTTTATCTGATGTAGGTATGTATCTGGTGTATTGTGTCTTTTAGTCTATGCTAAATAAATGTATTTTCTTCCTATTTCTTTCTTACCTATAATTCAAATATTATTTGTTTCAAATTTACATTATTTCAAGTTAAAGAAATATCAACCATAATTTAGTGGTAATTAAGTTGATTTCATAGTGACTAGCGCCATTGAAAACGTTATAAAAATGTTCGAAGTTGTAGCGTAAACTAAACTCTATTATGTAGAAATTGAAGTTATTTTTCCAAATACTCATATTTGTTTACATGTTTGGCAACAAAATTGCGAACGCAGATTATATTTGAATCACAAGTGTCATTCTTTGATAGTTGTATGAAATAATAAATTGATGTAAGGAAGAAGGATCACGGTCCATACAAAATTCACCCACGTCCTGCAGCAAAGAGAAGTATCTGTAAAAAATTATATTTTTTTTATATTGTAGACTGTAATAAGGATGGCGTTCGGAAGTATGCCATGTTTTTATACTCATTTTTTTATCATTGTTTCAAAATACTTTTCTTTGCTGTAGGACGTGGGTTAATTTCGATCCTTCTTTTTTGATACACAATTAATTTCCCTGACTAAGTACAGACGCCAGCACATCAAGCTACTACAATCTGTCAAATTTCTTTAATAGATTTCCAACTTTATAGGTAAAGCATTAGGTTCAAAGTTGTTTGGGAAAATTTGACTGTTTCGGGTAGCTTGATGTGCTGGCGTCTGTATATTACATTGTTTGGGATTATTTGGTAGTTACTCATATATCAATATCTGACTACCTCTTCTTGTAAACGATGTGTAGATAGATATACCAGAAAAGACACCAAAAGAGAGAAGATTACTTTGGCAAACGGTTTTTGAGCCGTATCAGTAACATTAAATTAATGTTGTTGCCTAAACTGACAGGCCATTAGTCCCTTTTTGCGACACCCACGGGAAGAAACTGAGATTAACTACTCCAAGAAAGTATTCACTTGAATATTTTCCGAAATGCGAGTAAAGTATTTTTTAGGGTTCCGTACCCAAAGGGTGCCAACGGGACCCTATTACTAAGGCTCCGCTGTCTGTCCATCCGTCCGTCTGTCTATCACAGGGCTGTTTCTTTTCGACCGTAATAGGTAGACACTTGAAATTTTCACAAAGTGTGTACTACTATGACCGCAAACAATAAACAAACAACTTAACAATAAATAATAAAAAACAGTTAAAAATTAAAGAGGATGTGCATACCAAGAAACAAGTTTTAACAAAAATTGTGGTAAATAATGTGCGGTGGGACGGAGCCCTTCGTGTGCGAGTACAGCAGCACTTGGCAGGTTTTTTTTTACTTTAATAGATAGGTACTTATTTTTTAAGGCTTTCCGTGAAGGCTCGTTCTGAAAGTTGACGTGGGTAGGTCTTAACCGAAGGGTTAAGCCACAGTCCAGCACAGGTGTTCTAGGGTAGATAAGTAGGTGCACCCAGTATCCGTGTATATATTATACCTACCATTGTGTCCCTCTCATAAATAATTTAAAATAGGACAAATTGAGTAAGGCTGAGTACCCAAAACCGTCTACAATTATAAAAAATACTAGCGACACACGGCTTCGCACGGTTTTCACGACTTGAATACAAACATATATGTAAGTTTCAAGACATCATTCAAGTGCCAAACATTTTATACCCAAAAATTGAAGTGGCAGAAAAAAGTACTATTTTCTTATGGGAAATAACCATCTTCAGCATTTTTACTATTACAGCGAAAGTCTACAATCAACCCCGGCTGCTATTAGAGATTGAAAATGCCAAAAATCATATTTTTATAACGACGAAATTAATGATGTTCTTTATCGTAAAAGTACCTATAAACTTTCCCGAATAAATTCTCTAAATTATGGTAAAAACGACATCAAAATCCGTTGCGCAGTTGAGAAGAACAACGGTAGATACCACTATATACAAAAAGCGACTTTAAATGTATAATACGAGAATGTATACAAGATATAGACGACACAAATAAACTTTACAGCCTACAAACGTTAGCTATATAGTCATGTCAACACTGATAAAGACGCCACAGTAACCGGCAACATAAAACGTAACTATCTGCAAAGCAGTTTATATTAGAAAATATGGCTCGTGGCTGCCACAGGAACCGCACCGATTTATGAACCCCTCTGAATAGCGCAACTTCTGCCCGGAGTAATTTATACGGGAACCAGCTAATGCCTCGGATATTTGAACCCTTTGAAAAGTGATACCTATGGAATTTGATTGAAATTCCATTTTCATTCGGTCATTTTTCCAAGGCCTTTTTTTAAGAGTTTTTTTTTTTCATGACTGTGGTGCGACGATTTAATTATGATTTATTTAATTATTCGCGCAAAGTAGAGAGGTTTGGAAGAAAAAAGGGGAGGCCTTTTCCCAGGAGTGGGACAAAATCTAGGCTAACAGAAAAAAAATCCAAGTGATATCTATAATCTGTTTGTAGGCTTATTAAATACAAACACTTGTATATATGTATGTAAATAATATTTTAAAAACTAGATGGTGGTGTTTCCTGTCCGACTACTCTGAGAAGAAACACCGTTGAAACCACAGTTGAAACAAACTCAGTCTGAGTGAGTTTGTTTCGGTGATGAAAAATCTTAAAGAAAAATCTTTTTTAAGTACAGACATAATCTTGGTCAGATCATGCGAGGAATATATATATTATAGCTTAGTATCTGAAATGGCTTTAAAGTTTTGAAATTTAGAAGAGGTTGGGGTTTCAATAAAGCTCTAGAACCGAACCAGTTATTAAGAGTTGGGCAGAGATGTATCTATAGTAGATACATCCACATTTCGCTAGTTATGTTTAAGTCCCATGTAATAGGGGCGGTCCTAATGCCATTAACTGGGTATAAATCAAGACTCCGGGCTGCTACTGAGAAATTCCAGATGGAAAAACCGTCCTGACCTGCCCAGCAGCACCAGCGCTTGCGACCACTAGACCAACGCATTGTGGTTCATTAATCGATTCGCATGTATTTACTCGCCCGAAACTGGCGAATCGATACTTTAAAATATATTTTTTATAGGCGACTCGCACGTAGTTAATTTATGCACTAAAGTGATACTAGTAAAATATTTGGAAACGTATCCTTTTTTATTCTATACTTTATTGCGCAAAATTCAGAATGTGCCAATTGCCTAATACACATTTCTAGAGTTGTCAATTCGCCCACAAATAAATTAACTTCGAGCGCGTCGCTTATAGAAAAAAATATATTTATAAGCGTCGATTCACCCGTTTCGGGCGAGTTAATTTGTGCGAACAGGCTACTTAGCCGAATAATAATTTACAAATATCAAAATCCATAACAGTATTGAATAGTTGATCATTGATATAGTATAATCATTGATTTGATTTGATTTTGATAAGTAATTGAATACCTATTTATGCCGGAGGAAGTATACAGGCTCAAATAAAATTAACTAGCGAAACTCTTCAGACGTGATGGGTATCGATGTCTCCTCAACACGATACAATAAAAATAAAAATGATTTGATGTTTGTTTTGAGGGAAACTTCAAGTAACAAAACTAACAGGGTCACTGTTAGTTTTGTTCCTTGAAGTTTGAGTTTAGATATCGAAACCTATCATGTTTTCACAAACGTGGATAGGTTTCGATATCTAAACTACAAAAAAAAAACAAAAAGTTAAAAAAAAAAAAACTGATACTTTTAATGACTAGAAAGAAAGAAAAATTGTTTTTCCGCACAAACAAAACGCACATTATAAATAAAAGAAGAATAATCCTACTATATTATATTATATTATATTATATTATATTATATTATATTATATTATATTATATTATATTATATTATATTATATTATATTATATTATATTATATTATATTATATTATATTATATTATATTAAAGAAAGAATGAAAAAGTATTTATTGCGACTCGTACAGGAAGATTATATTATAATATTATAAACGTAAAAGTTTGTATGGATGGATGGACGGATGGATGTTTCTTACTCTTTCACGCAAAAACTACGGAACCGGTTTGGATGAAATTTGGCACACAGATGGTTTATAACCAGGATTAACATTTAGAATACTTTTTATCCCGATATTCCTAAGGGATCGAAACTTATGCGGGTGAAACCGCGGGGCGCAGCTAGTACCTAATAAAAAAAGACATAAAATACAACGTAGTCAAAGCGTCGTACTCAAGTAATTGCGGTCGATGACCCCACAAAAAAACTCTCAAATTAACTTATGTTTTGTTTTATCATGTTTAGTTATCGATACCCACCACGTTTGCGGAGTTTCGTTAGCTAACCTGACCCTGTATTTCGTGGTTCACTGAACTCTTGTCTCGAACTCCTATTAGGTATTGACATAGCGAATACGTATAGGATGCCTCGGTTCATGAGTTGAAGGCTTTATTTATCTAGACATGCATAGATTTCGGGCAGAACAAACTTTTTCATGTAGACGGGTGTATTCAGAGAACTGAGAGCTTCTTGTATCACGAAAATGAGATTTTGGGTTGACTTCATAAATAGTATTATTACAGACAGAATAAGGCTGAGAACATATTCTAGTCGGGGTGTTATTCTGTTTTTCTACAGGGTGACAGGGATACTCGACGTATTCCTTGAAATGCGTTAAACTAGAGGTCATTAGTAACAAATTTAGTCCAGTTAACTAGGGTTCAAAACTGGATGGTTACCGAGCTGTGTCGGTTCTTCGATTTTTTAGAAATTTTCTGACTTGTTACCAAAAACAATTAACTATGAGAAAAAACTACTCCACTCCAAACATTTAATTGATACTTTTCTGAAAGTTGAAAAAAAGAGTGATCATTTTAAAAAAATGCTTGCAAAACTTACATAATCTCAGAAATATAAGGTCTTTAGTAGATTTTTTTTAACCATCTAGTTTTGACAGACCTCTAGTATAACCCCCTTTCAAGGAATACGTCGAGTTTCCCTGTCACCCTGTATATAGAATTTCTCAGTCTCGGTGCCTAGGTGTGTGTCCGATTATTAGAAATAGGTGCCTGTAGGTGCTCGACCCCTATTACCTACATGAAACCAATGTGTTGTATTTGCCATACTCGCAAAATTTGGGAGAGCTACACATTCGGGGAATAAAGTCATGTAATGTTAGTTTTTTTCAATAAAAATCGTAAGTATACAAGGTCAAATTAAATGAGCTGGCGACCTGGTGGGTATCGGTACATTTAAACACGATAAAAACAGATTTTCTGTACTTACTCATAATTTCAAGTGACTACACTTCCCGCGGCCAGGGTGGGTATTACAGCTGATAACAGAGTCAATGCCCTGTTATCAGCTGTACAGTCGAGTACGAGTTTAGTTTTTTTTTTTTGCTTTATCGTTTTTAGATATTGATGATGCCCATGACCTTTGGAGTTTCGCCATCTAATTTAATTTGACATTATGTGTATGGTTGCGCGTGCACTTACAGCGCTTTCAGGAAAAGCAGCTCTTGTACTTCAGCGCGAGTGTTTGAGAATTCTGTGGTTACGTAGTAATCAATCAATCAACTCAGCCTATCGCAGTCCTCTGCTGGACATAGGCCTCTCCGAGGCTGCATCACAACACCCTGTCCTCCGCCTTCCGCATCCAATCCGTCCCAGCAACCTTCTTTAGGTCGTCCGTCCAGATGGACGGACGCCCCACAGCTATCTAGCTGTCGTCCGTCCATCTGGACGGACGACAGCTAGATAGCTGTGGGGCGTCCCACACTATGCTTGCCGATACGCGGTCTCCACTCCAGGACTCGTCTGCTCCACCGGCCATCGGTCCTTCGGCAAACATGGCCCTAGATTTAGCCCTAGATCGAAAGGGCTGGAAGTCACGGGGAGACGCTTTTGCCCAGTAATGGAATAATGCAGGCTAGCAGTAAAGTTATCTAAATAACCATGCGGAGTGGATACTGTTATACGATACCTACATGATTTATTTTCTGTAAGTAGGTTTGTACAGACGCCAGCAGGACAAGCTACCCGAAACTGTCAAATTTTCCCAATCGACCTTGAACCTTAATGCTTTAGCGATAAAGTTGAAAATCTATTAAAGAAATTTGACAGATTGTAGTAGCTTGACCTGCTGGCGTCTGTACGCACGGCTACACATCAAGCTATACATAACCAGTATAAGCTGACTTCTGATTGTACGAAAAACCTATACAATGCGAGGTCAGCTAAAACTGGAAATATATAGCTTGATGTGTAGCCGTGTGTACAAACACTTTTACACGTCAAACATATTTTTTTTAAACTAGATGAGTTCGGCGTTTCCTATCTGATTACTCTGAGAAGAAAGGCCAAAACAAAATATTAAAACTTACATTCGTCAACTTAGATAATTATACTAAAAAAAAAACCCCTCATTATTATTTAATTGTGACTACCTCGTTGAAATTAAATGAGAAGTTTCAAACTTTTACGAACGTAAAATCCGTCGCTTTTTTAAGGGGAAAATGCATCTTTTATTTTAATGAACTTTTTAAGCTTCAACCCGGTAAAATCCACACAATGTCCCCTCAAAGAAGGATTCTGCTATATTTACATCGAGCAAACAGAATTACTTAATTAATTGTTGATTGAATGTTGCCATATACATAGTATAGCAGTGTAGTGTTGTTCATATTTTGTTTATTACTTTTATTACCTTTACTACTTTTATTCTACACTCTATTTGCGTAACACACTATCAATCACAATCTGAATCATTTTGACGGATATTGCTAATCCATTGCTTCATATGTTCGAAAAATTTGCCTGCTGCACAACGTAAATAACGCGTATTACGCGCTACATAGTGCGTGTCGGACCTCGCACTATGAAGGGTTCCGTAGAGAAACCTAAAGTAGAGTCATGGACGTAGCTTCAAGTGTGCGCAATGCCTATCCTAGAAACTTCTTTGTCCACCCTCGAAAAATCGTCAGTATTGTAGAATGACTTAGATACTGTTTAATCGCTTTTTATCAGAGCCATACACATTGACCAAGATATAACGTTTATAGAGTTAGGCCTGATAGAGTTAAGGACTGGGATTAGGGGCTCTCAATAAATAACTGTGGTTAGATCAGCTGGATGGCTGCCCAACTACGCCAATGAGTAGATAAACCATTTCCAATTTGATTTTTGTCGCTTATAAAGGTAGGTATATCAGCTCCCTATAACTAATTAGTTATTGTTGAAGAAAATGTGAATTATTGGTCATTAAACGTAAGGTAAACAGTACTCTTTGCCTTGATTTGCACCATCGATAACATTTAAACCCAAATAATGTTGTATCTAAGATTTAAATCATTAAAAGTCAAAAGATAGTTGCGTTTCTGTTTTGTTTTGACATCTCTGACACACAACGACGCACGACTTTACGTGATTATCATGAAAATAATAATGTGTGAGCTCACTCTTTTTTTGTGAGGCAAATCTAGCGATTTAAATCTTTGATCTCCATGCAAAGTCTATGTATCAAAACTCAGCAATATTGTCAACAAAGGAGATAGTTTCTTTTGTTCGGCGATTAAAATGAAAAAATCGACCGTTTTAAATGATAAATTGGTCATTTTTTTTTAAGTATAATACGATTAACAGATGTTACAAAAGGTGGGCCCAAAAAAAACTATCTCCTTTATTAAAGTAGGTATCACATCACATCATTTCAGCCAAAAGACGTCAACTGCTGGACATAGGCCTCTCCCAAGCACCTCCACTTCAACTGGTTCTGTGAAAGTAGGTATAATAAATCATAATTCCATTGAAAGTCTATTCATCCTAAAATGAGGTTTTTTAGTAATAAAACCTAAGTTATTCGAACCAGTGAGCTTTCTTCGTGGAATCTCGACCATATTTTCAAGCAATTTTGTCTGAATAAGCAATTTTGTGAACGACGGTTGTATATGTGAATGTTCATATACATATTTATGATTATGTTGCCTTCGATATGATTTTATTAGATAACACTTTATCCCAGTTTCAGATATTTCAGAAACGCATTCATTCTGCCTGCCTTTTCCCAACTACGTTAGGGTCGGCTTCCAGTCTAACTGGATGCAGCTGAATACCAGTATTCTATATGGAGTGACTGCCTATCTGACCTCCACAACCCAGTTACTAGGTAATACGATACCCCTTGTTAAGACTGGTTGTCAGACTTTACTGACGACCCTTAACGACTGTCAAAGATCCACGAATGACAGCCGGGACCAACGGCTTAACGTGCTTTCCGAGGCACGGAGGGGTCATGTGAAGGTCACCCATCCACGGACCAACTGCGGCAAGCGTAGCGTAAACTGGTCGATCGACCCGTGCGGCTGTTATTACTTAGCCACAAACCCCTCAGAAACGCATTGTATTTAATAAACAGGAGATAAACTGAAGTATGAACGTTAATGGAAACATGTCTGTTCACGACAAGCGTTTATTACCAACTACTTAAAGGTTACTTACTTAACAATGTTGCTTAACTACTAAGTACAGACGCCAGCAGGTCAAGCTACCCGAAACTGTCAAATTTTCCCAATCAACCTTGAACCTTAATGCTTTAGCGATAACGTTGAAAATCTATTAAAGAAATTTGACGGATTGTAGTAGCTTGATGTGCTGGCGTCTGTACATTTACCCACTTCAAAACATTCAACTTTATATTCCATTTATTCTATTTTATCTCAACAATGCTGAAAGTGCTGACTTTTATCATTTTTTAAATGCTAATTAGGACCAACCGTTCCTTCACAAAGACTCTGAAAATACGAATTGCCCCTCTGACGTCACTCGGAGAGCAGCCACGCAAAAATGAAAATGGGTTAGACACATCTGCCGCGTGTCAGACGACAGGCGCGCCAAACTCACGACCCAATGGGCGACATTGCGGACGGAGATGGCGGAATGATTTGGACTCCGTGACGAGAACATGTCCTTATTAGCTTTAGCCGTGACACCACAGTGGGCCCTATCAGAATACCAGCGCTGCGACATTTATTTTTTAAATGTCGAAGCATCATGCTGAGATAGGAACCTTTTGGCCTCGTATAGGACTTTCTGTTTCATTTTTCCTGTTATTACTGTTTTTTTTATATAATTTGTTATATTTTTAACTGTGTTTAGGTTAGTTTAGTTTGTAATCCCGTACGAGTCGCAATAAATACTTTTTCTTTCTTTCTTCTTTAAATAGAAAGAAGTGGAAAGAGAGTAGTGAGGCCTTTGCCCTGCAGTGGGATCACAGGCTTTTAATAAGGCTTATGCAGCATAGGGATTCCCCTAGCCATCCAATGAATCATTATGATTCAGATAGCCACTTAGACGATTATATTATTATGTTCCTACAAAGCAATTATAATAATAGGTAGAACAGTAACTGCATCATTTTCGTAATAGGTTAGGACGTTAGGTAGTCCAAAATGGTTTTCCCTTGAATCTATTGGTTGGTGGTTCTTATAGGTTAAAGAGTAACATAGTTAGTTAGTTATCACAGTTAGTATAGTTAGCGTACTAATTATATGGATTTTACTATTATTCATCTGGGATGATTAAAGAGCAAGACAGATTTAGGTGTTATGAGCTAATACATCAATGGTTATGAGAGTGTTCAGTCTTTGAACCAATATTTTGCCATCCCTTGAAGCTAGGGATTAGTAGATGAAAACAATAACATTTCATTAGGTGTATTAAAGACAGCAAATCAAGCTATCATGAATGTAATAATTCTTTGATAGAAATAAATCTGTGGGTATATGAAGAAAAGCAATACCCAGGAGGTCTGTTCATGTTTCATGTTTTACTTTTGTCTGAAATATAATATGTTATTTTGTTAGGTCATACCTATTTAAAAATTAGTAATAATTAATAATAATAATTAGTAGGTTAGGTATTTAAAACATTTTTTGAGACCCCTGCGTAGGTGGCGTATCGGTGCTAAAACGAATAATGTTTGGTTCTCGAGAAGGTCTTAATCAGTCGTGAATATTGAACTCGGAATAGTTTGTAGAATATATTATCACATGCCATTAGCGACGTTTTGTCCTGATATAACTAGTTTTGACTAGTAAATAGTGACTTTTAAAACATATAATCTGCTACTCACGAATTCCAATCTCAACAATCAAGGTTATAAAGATAATATTAATCTTAGATAAGTGAGTATTTGTGAAAATAAATGTGAAAACAATGGTAACTTTTACTTGAAATGTGTCTGAAGTAAATTAACCAGAGATGCATTACGAGATTTACTAATACTAACGCTTGGATTAAATCAATTTAAAAAGGCACCTGATAAGTGTTTTAAGTTCTTATTTACAGAAGAGATGACCGTAAATAATACCTAGTTATCAATGAGATTAAATACAATATTAATGTATACTAACGGACATAATAGAAAACAGATATTGAGAGTTGTTTTCGTTACAAAACAGGAAATTTCACTCTGACTCTACAATTTAATTGCGAATTACATTATCGCTTTTATCAAAGAGGTACGATCACAAAGATAAATGAATCACTATAAATTGCTATCTAAATGCGATACGGTACTTTATCGGAGTACTCAGGCTGAAGTAGGACGATAATTCCGTCTAGCCAGCGGCACACCCTGATTTGTTTGTGCTAAAGAACAATTGTCAAGACGAATTTGCGTCAGTGTCTTTAATTAAGTTATTAAATGTTTTTTATAGGAAAATTCCACATGAGTTATCGTTTGTTAAGCTACTCGTTGTCAGCATTTCTTACGTCAAACGTAGTGAATTATATGTAGATACTCGTGCAGCGTTGTCGTCGTCACTGTACGACAACACTCGAGTCTCAAAAATAAACAGACACACTATGCCAAGAAAGTGCTTGAGCGTGCGTTTGTCGTGACGCGAAACGATCTCATTTTATTTATAGTTTTTCCTCAATTATTATGATGTTTACCAATATTTAAACTCAACCAATTGTTAAAAATCGTAACTAATGGTTAAATTTTGGCAAAATTTGTTTGTTGATCAATTTTTAGTTTATCTAATGATATAATATCATTGCTAATGGGCAAATAATTCACTATTATTAAAAAATAACCATTAGATAAATGAGAAATTGATCAAAAAAACACACTTTGCAAAAGTCTAAGTATTATTAACAATTGGTTGAGTTTAACCACGGATCAAAAAATCGGCCCTTAGGCTTTCGTCGGACAGTTGGATCAAGGGCTTGATTCAGAAAGCGGTACTTCTGGATAAGGCCCGCATTGTTAGTAGGTTCCTCTCTCTGGAGCTCTAGCTGGCGGTAGTTTGGACCCTGTTCCCGATACCGGTAGGTTACTATTTTTTATATTTTTAGATGTTTTTGTTCATAAAAATATATAAAAACGTATAATTATAATTAATAATTAGATACATTAACAACATAGACTTCGGTTAGTCTGTTAAATTTTGATAGATCAGCTATTAAATTCCAATTTACAAGAGATAACAATGAACGTTAATGTAGCAGTTTATCTCTAAACACAAACAAAATCATAATGTTATCCCAAATGTTACGTCAAATCAGGTCGTTGGTCTGCTAACCACATCAAACCGACCACATCAATCAACCAAATCCATTACCTAAATAACGCTAATGTAGAAAAATAATAAACCAGCCACCATTGTGTAACGTTATGACATGATAGATAATGTTAGGTTAGGTTAGAAATAGAGATTAGGTTCGGATATAGGATAGAGTTTATTCAGCAAATAAGGGAGAATTTTTGATCGAATTCGAATCGACAAATAAAATTGACGTCTGTCAGTTTTTGTATTTAATAAGAATAACTGTCAAAATTTCAAAATTATTCCTCGAATAAAGTTATCAGATTGAAAAATTAGCCCTTACGCTGTTTTGTCAATCGTACAGACAGATAACTACAACAGATCACAGACTATCGACAGATAACTTTTATCTGAAGAACAAAAATGACATTTTTTATATATTTTCTATACAAAAGCTGTCAAACGTAAATCATTATTCCTCAGATAGAAGTTATTTGACTATTTAAAAATCAGCTCTTGCTTAACTAAACGCAATCTGAACCGGGTTTAAGAGCTGTCAGTGTCAATATAAATGTTTAAAGATGTACGAGTGTCAGTGATTAATACACATAATAAAGTTTATATATTACTTTATGAAAATTTCTTCATTTATTTCAGGAATAAAATTATCCGAAGAAAAACCAGAGTTACCGACATAGCTTGCAGAGTAAGCAAACTAAAGTGGCAGTGACCGATGGCCGGTGGAGTAGACGAGTCCTGGATTCTAGACCGCGTATCGGCAAGCGTAACGTGGGACGCTTCCTAGCGGCCCCAACTAGATGGACGGACGACCTAAAGAAGGTGGCTGGGACAGACTGGATGCGGAAGGCGGAGGACAGGGTTTTGCGGCGCAGCCTGAGAGAGGCCTATATCCAGCAGTGGACTGTAATAGGCTGAGTTGATTGATTGATATATTTCTTCGAATTTTTTGTTTCTGAATTTTGTACTTCATCATTCATCATTTCAGCCGAAAGACGTCCGCTGCTGGACATAGGTCTCCCCTAGGCATCTCCACTTTGACCGGTTGTGCTTCCCGGATCAATTTTATACTTGCTTATACTTAATTGCAATTTTAACTTTCATTACATAATATCTAACTCTAACTGTTGTTGTATAAAGTAAAATGTCGTATATAATGTCGTAGGTATATCTAAGAGAGTCGGGTCTCCGGGTCGGGTGATCTGTAACTCAGGACAATCTTATCACAGACACCTTTCTCTATTTAATATTGTGCATTATATTATTCAGTGCCTGTAATATGATGTTCAGATAAATAAAGATTTATGATTATGATTTATATTCCACAACTCAAATTCGCCCCAAGCAGGTAAACATCGCAGGATTTATTTATTACATGGATGTTAAATTGGTTTTATGATGATTGATGACTTGATGAGTGACGATAAAACTGCCTTCCCTGTTTACCAAACTATTTACTTATGCTATTCAAGCCTTTGATTCCAATTGATGTTATTTCCACTGAAGCGAATATCAACTTTATATCGATCGTCATTAGGTTGATTTCAGAATAACTAGTACCATAAATTTTTTTTTACGATTTTTCGTAAGAATTAAGTTGTAGCGCAAACTAAACTTTAAGTGTGGGGATTAAAGTTGTTTTTCCAAAACCAAATATTTGGTTACATTTTTGAAAACTTAATCGCAAATGCAGTTATAGACGTAAGCTAGGGTAGGTATTTTCAGACACACAAACAACAAAACAAACAACAAAATCCGACAAAATCACGACAAAATCACGACAGACACGACGACACGGCACGACAGTTTTTCAAGTTTTGTTGGCTCAATGCAAGGTTAGCTTATTTGAAAAACTGTCGTGCAAGCGACACGAAGAAAAATAAAACCAACAAAAAAAACGGACAATACCTTTTTTTTTTCCGGATGGGAAATCATCAAATGAAGGGGTCATTTGATGATTTCCCATCCGGAAATCCGCTTCCCGCTCTGGGTGGAGCGGAAGGGAGTGTCAGACTCTCACTGACTAAAACCCACCCATGTTCCTTCCTTTGCCCTTTATGTTCCAGGGTAGCGGTAACCCTTTCGGACAATCCCGCTGAACGGACAATACCTTACGGTTTTTTTTTTTTTTTTCTGGTGGGAATTCATCAAATGACCGCTCCCGCTCTGGGTGGAGCGGAAGGGAGTGTCAGACTCTTACTGACTAAAACCCACCCATGTTCCTTCCTTTGCCCTTTATGTTCCGGGGTAGCGGTAACCCTTTCGGACAATCCCGCTGAACGGACAATACCTTACGGTTTTTGTTTTTTTTTTTTTCTGGTGGGAATTCATCAAATGACCGCTCCCGCTCTCGGTGGAGCGGAAGGGAGTGTCAGACTCTTACTGACTAAAACCCACCCATGTTCCTTCCTTTGCCCTTTATGTTCCGGAGTAGCGGTAACCCTTTCGGACAATCCCGCTGAAATACCTTATGCTTCGCTTTATTATTTCTTAGGCTTAGATTTGTTTTAAGAAAATGCATAATTTTCTGATCACCACAAACGATGGTGATTTAGCTTAACAAGGCATTCAGTTAATTTTATGCAATGCTCAAGAGCCTTACATTTCTACACCCTTTGACAAGTTGCTACAGCTAAGTCTATTACGACTCAACTAGTGTTACCATCTCACAAACAGGTAGTTTCCATGTGTTCTCGGAAACATCACGTCGTATTCATTAGCTGGATAATTCTATATCTGTGGGAAATGGCATAATGGAGCTTACAGTCCTTTACCAGTTCGATTACCTTTGACAGCAGCAACTCAACAACCTTATAATAAAGAGCATAAAGATCATTGTAATTTTGACAGTGATGCATAATCAGAGGTAAAATAACTGTGGATGAACTGTAGGAAGTTCTGCTTATATACATACATTTAATAGTGTCTCTATTGGGGCAAAGAAGATTAAATAAAAAAGCATTGTGTGGTTTTATGAAACCACGGTAAAAGTGAAAGATTTTTCAAAAAAAAAAAAAAATATAATTAACAACATTTACATTAAACACTGACAAAAACAAACAAAATAGCGTGGAGCACTGGCATAAATGAGTAATAGTCTATACACCATAAAGAAAGTAAAATGATCCCTACTCCGCGGCCGACCGTCACGCGACATGCAACACACAGACGAAAAATTGTGAGACGATGTAATAAAAGTTTCACTTTAAAAGGGATTAATTATGCCGTTTATACGCATTATGCCGCAGCTGCAGCGGCACCGCCGCCGCCGCCGCCGCCGCGGTGCCGCTGTCTTTAGTCACCCTTGGATTTGTATGAACCAAATGGCGCCGCCGCGTCGACGGCAGCGGTCTAAGTGTAAGGGTGGTGCCGCTGCAGCTGCGGCATAATGTGTAAACGGCATTAATGTAGACAAAATTATTAAACAAGACTGAAGGTGTCTTCTGAGTGCTGAGAGTGTCAAACGCTTTTGTTCATTCACTCGAAGTAAAACGTCTGAACACAAAATGAATTAAAAATGAAAAATGAATTCAATAGTGAACCGATACAACGACGTTGGATTTCGGCACTGGGCACCTTTCACTCGCCTATCGAATAATCGAAACATGAAAGGAAAGGAGTAGATGAACGTTCATTCCTACGTAATTTTGTCGGTATCGTGTGAACATACGAGTAACAATCACTTGAGTGAACTATTAAACTCGACTGAAGCGTCGTTTCTATGGGTATCAGATATACCCATTGAAATATAATTCTTATATCTATGCATAATAACGCATTCTTTTTCTTGTACCGCAGCTGTTCTTTTAAAGACATAATACTTCGGCTGGTGGCACTGAACATGTAAAAAAAAATCAAAAAGTACCACCAGAAACAAGTTCCATGAACCTCGTTAATTGAGCTGCATAGGAAACGGTTCCAGTCCTTACATCTTGTTTTTCATTCAGATCAAATTAATTCTAGGCAATAAAATCTCGACGCGGTATAACCAATATCGCAGAGACGGCGTCCCCTTGTATAAGTTACGCTTCAGCAAACATTGCACTGGCTGCATTCTATACCTACTTATCTATTATATATCTACGAACTTTCTCAGTTCAGTTGAGTAATTTCTACTCCTATTCTAAGGTAAAATAATGCACGGTTGTAGGGAATTTTGTGCATCATTGTATGAGTGTGTAAGTATCGGTTATGTTAGTTAAAATCTAGATAAAAGATTCGCTACTGATAAATTTTTGATTCAAAAGACAAAGGTTTTCTTGGTACAGAGTGGATTACCTAATTTGCGACCCCATCTGACATCTGTTACAAATATTTTTTAGAAAGTGTATGTTTAAGAAATATTATAATATCTATTTATTTATTTATTTTATTATTTATGTACACACAGTAAAATACATAAGGATATGACGTTAAAATATGAGTACAAAGGTACTGCTTATTTCTTAAGAAATTTCTTCCAGCAGACCTGCAAAAAGAGAAGTAAAAAAGAAATGTAGACAATAGTGTGAGAGAACAAGAAGAGAAAAATATGAGTGTGTGAAGTCTAAAACTAAAATATAAATATACCTACACATATAATGCAAAAAAATAAATACTTATGTATACTTAAATAAATACTTTACAAAAATATATAAACGTCGTATAAATATCGTTCGTTTTTATGATACATATTTATTCGTCGTTTGATGATAACCGTGAGCATTTGTCACTGCACTCTATTGAGCCCTCGCCTTCCCCGGCTCAAATGCAATAACGCACACTTGCACCAAAATACGATACGATTATTTTATTGTACGGACGCCAGCACATCAAGTTACTACAATCTGTCAAATTTCTTTAATAGATTTTCAACTTTATCATTAAAGCATTAAGGTTCAAGGCTGTACGTAGCAGTATCAACATGAAATTGTCCCCTGTACCTAATGTGAATGCATTTACAAACACCTATCCTAACAAATAATGGAAAAGTGCAATAGGCTGACTTGGGTATTACTAACAGCAGATACTGCGACCTTAAGGCTGGATTAAATGCTAGACCACGGTCAGAAGACGGCTAGAATGAAAAACTCGAAGACATTTGTGAAAATCTACCAACCCACAATGCGACCACGTGGCGGGTTACGGCCCACTCCATCTCACCGACATTATAGGTTGATTATGTTATGCGACGGTAAGCGTTGACAACGGTTTTTTTTTCCGGATGGTAATTCATCAAATGACCCCTCCCGCTCTGGGTGGAGCGGAAGCGAGTGTCAGACTCTTACTGACTAAAACCCACCCATGTTCCTTCCTTTGCCCTTTATGTTCCGGGGTAGCGGTAACCCTTTCGGACAATCCCGCTGACCCGGCAGGCTTCGGCCCTAAGGGGCCCCTCGAATCATGCTGACAACTCTTTGAGGCGCGCGTGGAACACTTACGCGCCGTCCGGCACGGGCCTGGTCCTGACGGTGAGCTACCCATTGCTCTCCGCCCGCAGGCCCGCGCCTACGGTAGCGTTGACAACGGTCGAGTACCGATTTATATGGACTCGCGCTCGCTGACCGGTGCTACACTATACACGTTCATTTATCGTCAGCGTGTAGTACGCGTGACAAACGGTACCCGACCGACGTCAGCGTAGCACTAAATCCGGCCTAAGACCACGTAGTCGGTAAAATAAAAGTTCCTAATCCCACCATCAAGAACAGATTTTCAAATATTTACGCTAGTAACACGACAGTAATTGAACAAGTTAATCATGTTGGAACGGTGCTGTATTGGCTCCCGTGATCGCACTACTAAACGAGGCTCCCGGAGGAATGAGTTATAATGCCAACGTGATGGCGTACACTGTAAAGGATGAGTTCTGAGTAAATGCTACATGGATGGATCTTATTATTTCAGGCGAATATTTGACTTAGTTTGATTCCCGTCTATTAGGAATAGGACAGACTTTTAATCGGATAAGTAAGGGTAACACATTAACGGTTTTCATTTTGACAGTATAACAACATTCATTGCGTTGCGTTTGGTTTGGTTATTCACTATGCATGAAGCAATGGATTAGCAATATCCTTCAAAATGATTGAGATTCTGATTCTGAAGTGTGTTACGCAATTAGGATGTTGGTTTTTTGGCATGCAGTATACGCGCCTTAATGGAAGGACGTACCGTCGTAGGATCGGCCCCACTAGGCATGGCGGGCTGATACCAGTCAGGGGTGCGGCGAATGTACGAGTACAAGTATCTCCCGGGCCTCCGATTCATGGTACTAGAACACTATTTCTATTTATTCAGTCTGTCCCAGCCACCTTCTTAAGGTCGTCGGTTCATCTAGCTGGGGGGCCCACACTATGCTTGCCGATATGCGGTCTTCACTCTAGGAGCAATTTCCATTTCTTTCACTTTGGTGAAATTTGATCTATAAGCAAAACGACCAATTTGGAGATGAAAAAAAAGTGTTGTTCTTTTAACCCATGTTATTTCAATCAAGACCATAGCAATCGGAATTTTGTTTATTTTTACATTATAAAATATTTTTTTAACGAAGTTAGAACAACAATTACAATATTCAAGTAATTCGAAAGCGCTCTTTTTTAAATATATTTTCAACTTTATCGCTAAAACATTAGGTTCACAGTTGATTGGGAAAATTTTACAGTTTCGGGTAACTCGATGTGCTGGCTGGCGTCTGTACCTTCTCCGTCCAATCGGTTAGGAACGAGTGGGACAATTAGTTTCATTGACAAGAATATTACAAATACAGCATGACGTGTATGCTAGTATTCATATTTTACAAACTATACAGGTTGGCGTAATTCTGTTACCAAAAAGAATCCGCATCCATCTCCGTTTTTCCATTCATAATAGTCTGACAACTAGCCTCATTTCAGAATATTGTTTTTGTTTTCAATCAGAAACGATATAACAAAAATAAGAATTAAATTCACTTCAGTATCTATACTGAAATGAACAACATGAGGAAACCGCAACCATTAGAACGGAACCAACGATGATCGTGGTTATCGTTAATTTTGTGATAACAGCTAATAATAAAACGTTGAACTTAAATAATTTACTCCAGTTCACCATGTATAACAGATCTCAATAAATATTTTGAGGTCGAATGGGCATGCAGACAATAAGAGATTTAAAAAAATATCAGTCGACATTTACGCATCATAAATTCGAGCAATTCATTGCCTCTATCCGCTTAATGTCACAAAATTATATGTTTTATGGAATCGTTACTTCAGTAATACAAACATTATCTTGGAATGTAATGCTTCTTTTTTTTTTCTTTAGCCTATACTGTGTCCCACCGCTGGGCAAAGACCTCCCCTTTCGTTCCAAACCTGTCTTGAGTGATCTCTGGCCATGTTGACCCTGTAAACCTCGTTAGATCGTCACACCTTCGCCATGGTCTACCTCGACGGTGATGTCCTCCTTCAGGCGTCCAGTGAGTGACGATCTTTGCCCATCTCTCCGGGTGCATTCACGCGACGTGTCCGGCCAACTCCCACTTCTAGGGCTTCTATCAAAAGAAAAAACCTTGTTGTTCCAGGATCCATGACCTATATTTTTTGCAATGCCGGATGATTCCTCTATACTTACAGAGATGAGCATTCATCACCGCGCGTGCTTAGTGTGTGGTTAGCGATTTTTATACAATTATCCACCACCCGCACTGGGCCCGCGTGGATTACGGCCCACTCCTGTCCAGTAGGCCGGTGTCCCAGCAGCGAGAATATTACCTATGTACTATCACTGAACATGATGACCACATCTGCGTCTGTAAGTAAAACAAAAGAGGATCCTTTTTAGATCGACTAATAATATGCGGCGCAAGCAGGAATAGTCCTTACGGTGCGGTGGTCAGATATAGATTTTGGCGATGGCACATAATTATGCATAATTATATGTTCCGATTTGCTCACCTCCAAAGTCTATTTGAAGAATTGAAGATAATGTTTTCTTAATCTACTCGTCTGTTCCTCGTCATACAAAGATGGGGGAAAAGCTCTGGTATCTTAGATATCCTTACGAAAAAGCAATTTCTGCTATCAAGCAGAAGTTCTGTGGTGTCTCTCGCAGAACCTTTAACTTTAAGCGGCTGCTTAAGTGGGCTCTCTTGCCCTAATTAATTAAGACGTTATTGATTGCACGCTAAGGGTAATCCCTGCGGGGAACTGGCCTCGGCTTAGGGCATCCCTGGGGGAACGCAGCAAGAGGCAGGCTGAATCGGAACGAATGTAAAGCTACATTCTCAGCGGCGCGGGCTGGCTCGAGTAAGGGTCGGGATGGAAAAATTTGAGGTCCATGACACTATTTACCTTTATCTCTAACGGGTGAGCCGTTAAAAAGAAAAATCAAAGACCAAACAAATGCTCCAATGAAGAGAATAAGTACAAAAGAACCACCCCGAGTTAATAGAAAATTGACTTTAAAATAAGAAGCCTAAAGTTTAAAATCCAGTCAAAGCTTATGGTTACCAGATTATTTATAAAAAAAACTTTCAGTAATATGTTTGAATATTTCTCATAAATCATTGACTCAATAAAAATGACTTTCTATTTACATACTCAAGTACAATATTTATCGCATCTCTCATTCTAACGCAAATTACAAAGTCTGTATTATCTCCTATATAATTATATTTTCCTTGGCACTGAACCGTTGTTAATCTATCTATATGTATATGTAATATGTAAACATATTCTTAGTAACGAAGTCAAAATTGTACATTGAATAATTAAAAAAAAAAAAGTAATTGCTATGAGGTGTGGCAATGATTCTAATGCCGAAAATATAGTTTTAAGGATTTTTGTCCGTTTGTCTGAACGTGGACGCAGATATGGTGGGCAAAAATACGACGAACAGTGAACGGATTTCGATGCAATTTGGCACAGATATAGTTTATAACCTGGACATAACATAACAAGCAGCCTATAATGGTCCCACTGCTGGGACACAGGCCTCCTCTCTGTGAGAGGGAGTGGGCCTTAATCCACCACGCGGGCCCAGTGCGGGTTGGTAGATGTCACATGTCTTCGAATTTTTTGGTTCTAGAACATGCCGGTTTCCTCACGATGTTTTCCTTCACCGTTTAAAGAGCAGTGGTGATGAAATAATTTACACAAAGTAAAGCGCCTATCTGGGTTCGAACCTACGACCTACAACTCGTAAGCCGCGGCTGTTACCACTGGGCCACCACTGCTCTACGAAATGCAAAAGTAACTCAGTCTGTCTGTCTGCCTATTACCTTTTCATTCTTTAACGGCTGAACGGATTTCAATGTTTAGCACACAGATAGCTATGACCTGACCTACAACATCCTTATCACGCTCGGTAGTACGTTACCGTAGGACAATTTCTGACCTCCACGTGGGCTAAGCCGCGGGTAAAAACTAGTACTCAGTAACCAATATATCCAAAGCACTAACGTTATTATCACTAGCGTTAGGTACCCATGTCACATGCGTCTGATAACTGTGACCTTTGTTATCAAAATTGTTAGTCACTTCAATTATTATTGTATCAGCTAGTATAAACAAATGAAAGTGTAGTGATAAATCGTGGTCACTAATCAGTTCTTAATTATTCTTCGTTCAGTCAGTACTCCTGCAACATGGCTGCTTATAGGACCTTCTTATTGCTGGCGTTCGCGTGTTGTGTCCTTTCGGAAGAAGGTATGTTATTTACTATATTATTAATATTGTAAGGATCACTATGTTCATCAATAGTTTCTTTGTTCTGTTTAGCGTTATATTCCTTTGGATTGACAATAGATTATTGTTTATGAAGTGGAACCGTTCAATCGGTTTCCTGGCAGGGACTTATATGTGCCTAAGGAAAGTAAAGATTTAAATTAATTTATTAATTATGGAAGAAATATTTTGAAATTTACCCATTTCAACAGCGTAACTGATTTAAAAAAATCAGTAAAATCAGTTCACACTCATACTTGGCATCTTTATCTGATGACAATGTGAAGTGCCATCCTTTTTACTCCAAAATTTACGCCGCTGATACTACCGATGAACTAAACAGAACTTCTGAATATACATATTAGTTCTCTAAAAGAATACCTTTATTACCTTTATTTTTTTTTTACTATGGCCTTTTTGCGTGGATGTGACGCATATTTTTCCATAACTTGTTCTTTTTTGTGTTTGTGTTCTTTCTCTGCGTCATGTTTAGATATCGCAAATAAACATATTTTCTATCTTTCTTCTTTATAGGAAAGCTATTCGAACCATGCTTCAAAACTGACATCAAATGCTTGAGCGAGGCTACGCAGAAATTTTTGGAAAAGTCCTACAATGGCTTACCACAGTATAACATCAAACCTTTGGACCCCTTGATCATCCCCGAATTAAGCGTCGCTGTCGACCCAACTATGGGACTGGCCTTTGATTTCAAGAACATCAATATCACTGGATTGAAGAACCAACAGATTTCAGACTTCCAGTAAGTTATTTTTGTATTTACTGAAAATAATGTTACTGTATAAGTATTTATCTTTATCTGTGTTCCTGAAGGAGTTGATGATATTTCATTACTTTTGTATAATAATAAGAAGCAAGGCTATGCAAAAGATGAAATAGAACAGAATAATACAGAATAAGATTTGGAATTATGTAGGTAGGTTCATTAATTATTATTTGTGCTTGTGCCCTAAATACATATAGGTCTTTCTGTATACAGGGTGGTAGGGACATCGACGCGAAAAGTGAAACCATGAATTCGGTACATGATTCTGAACCTTGCGTTGAAATTTTTGGTCGGTCAGGTTGTGCGTGGATGTCCCTACCGCCCTGTATACAGCATTAGTCACTGTACTGCATATACAGTATTCACTCTCTGAGTTTGTTTTCACTGTCCAAATATGAATGAAACACACAATAACTAAATAATTCCTCATTTAAATCAGACATCACTCAATTTTTTTAATAATATTATATAATTGTTATAATTTATTCAGAAATGTTAATTATGCATGAGTTTCAAACATCTTTTTTTTGTTTTGAAATTTAAATTCTTAATATTGAGCTAGATGCACACCATATTTGTACGCCTCCTGACATAACATAGCGTTCTATACACCAAACTCAAGATCTGTATTTCTTTACCAGTGTTAACAAATAAAAGTGATTTGATTTGGTTTGATTTGACTGCTGGTTCTTTAACCTACCCTTTAAATTGAACTTTTAGAATATATCTAAAAGTTCAATTTAAAGGGTAGGTAAAGTTTGGGCTGTACTTTATAATAATAATATGAATGTTGGCCCTCATAGAAAGCTTGAACAATAATGTGCTACTGGCAACATTAAGTAAATTCATGATATGAATGTTTCTTTATCAAATACTTTGGCCTAACGACTTTTAGTGTGAAGAATAAAAAATTAAACTGGTTTAAAGTAAAATGATCATTCTTCTTGTAAGAGAAACCAGTTAATTATTGCAGGTAAGAAATCTTTTTGGTTTGAATGACTAAAAAGTGTTACGTCCTGCTATTCAAGTTTTTATTTGAATTTTCTTAGTATTCAAACTTAAAAGTGGTCAAAACATTCCGTTTTTGGAAGATAAGTAGGTACCTACATTAAAAGGTTTTATTTTTACGGTGGCCATTCCATTCATATGTGGTGGCTGACTAACAGAGCTCAATACCAACTAAATTACTATACATTGCCTGCAATAGTCCTACATCAACCGGGGGTTGCCCTCGGGTGCACTTGCATAGTGCGTATAGAGATAATCTTCAGTTGGTGCTCTTCTCTTCACTGAAAGCGTCTAACGAACCTCTGGGATTTAGCTTCGGCCCCTCGTACGCCTGCCAAAGTCCCGGGACCCCTGGGTCCCGAGATATGTCAAAGACACTATATTAGAAATGATGACAATACAAATTAACTCAGTACGCCACAAAGTTCAAAAGCGACCGGTGCCAAAGTTCTGATATAAAAATCTTAAAATAACACCATTATCGTCAAGTCCACAAATCACATAACCCAAGCTTTATCAAAGAAAAACAAGAACCGAGGATGGAACATTAAATCAACTTTATTGATAGCAATAATTGCCTACCTACCTCGTTATCTCACTGATAACCTTTTAGTATAATTTATTTTCAGAATGGATATGGAAAAGAAGTCGGTAGTATTAAAAACGAAAGCTGTTTTGAATATCGCTGGTGATCTTACAATCACATTTACTAAGAAGAACAAGGTGTTCAATGGAGCCTACACTGCCTCTGCAAGTAAGTAGAACAATTTAAATTTTTTTCAGAAGTAACATGAATTTGAGTTTAAAATCAAGAAAAGAAAAAAATAATAAGAACATACTAAACCAAAGAGAAGGCAAGGACAGCTGCAAAAGCATAATCAGCCTATATTGTTCCCACTGCTAGGACACATGCCTCCTCTTGGTCAGAGGAGTGGGCCGTAATGCAGGTTGGTAGATGTCACGTGTCTTCAAATATTTGGTTCTAGGACATGCCGATTCCCTCACGATGTTTTCAAGGCAAGGATACAACTAGGAAAATATTTTTACATAGGACGTATATCTAAAACTAAATATTTTTTGATAGTTCCAAATAAAATAGGGACAGTCCTAGGCTGCACGTTTAAATGGAATTGGGTTGTACACATCTGCCGCATGTCAGACGATCAGTGGGCCGAACTTATGACCCAGTGGGGCCCGCCGACATCGCGGCAGGCCCACACGGAGATGGCGGGATGCGCTGGACTCCTTTGATAAAGATTGGTCCTTGGCAGCTCTGGACGGAGAGAGGTCGAAAGAGAGTGAGGAGGCCTTTCCCCAACAGAGGGACATTAACGGCTATAAAAAAGGCTTCATGTCACTGTTAACAAAGCCAGTATAAGCTGGCCTCTTATTCAATTGAAACTCCATACTTTGCTAGACCAGCTCAAGGTCAAAGTAATCACAGACGTGCTGACGACTGTACTATGCAGTTCTATTCAATTTTCTCTCTCTTTCTATAATATGAACCTTTACCTTGTCAACAGCTGCTGTGGGAGGCTCACAATACGGCTACAGTCTGACAAATAAAGAAGGTGAAGAATACTTCGAAGTAGGTCCGGAAACCAACACCTGTGAAATTATTGGAGAGCCAGTCGTGAACATTGCTGACGTTCTCCAAGACGCTTTGAACAACGGTACGTAGAAATAAAATTAAAATTAATAAAAAAATATATGTTGGTACGAGTACCAGTGCGAATACGGTAGCAGGGTCGCTTAACCAAGAATTCATGCAGGATACACATACTCGTACATACATATAGGATTCGAACATGATTCTGAACCCTGCATTAAAAAAATTCGGCGGTTATTAAAAAAAATAGTTTAGTTAATAACCGACGAAAAGCCTGTATACAGCAGTGCGATTCTGTAACCATCTCACCGTGAAAACTTAGGTGAAGCGAGCGTGGAGTGAGCTGTCATTCCAAATAATGCTAAGGGATTGACACTATTGACAGCTCACTAAGCTCACTTCACCTAACTTTTCACGGTGAGATTTTTACAGAATCAATCGGCAGGTTAAAGAAAATCGATATTTTGCAAAAGTAGGTTTATGTTTAAATGCAGATGTACAGACGCCAGCAGGTCAAGCTACCCGATACTGTCAAATTTTCCCAATCAACCTTGAACCTTAATGCTTTGGCGATAAAGTTGAAAATCTATTAAAGAAATTTGACAGATTGTAGTAACTTGATGTGCTGGCGTCCGTACTTACTTTTGAAAAAAAAAATGCTTTGAGTAAAAATTGATGACACCAATACTTTCCATTCTGCATACTCGTATTTTCTTCATAACAGGGAGTTTCAAACCTATTGTGAGTGCAAGGAGACATAAATATACGCAATAAGGAAAACCGAGTCGGCACTTCTCAACTTAATGCCTCTTGACCTTTTTTGTGCAAATGGCATTCAGATCATAGGTCACCTACAGGTTACAGCCCGATTCAAACTTCATGGCGGCTATGTATGAAGAGCGCTACTCGCTGCGCAGTACCTCACCCCTCACCCCCGCTGACAGGTGAATTCGTTACTGCGAAGCGACTCGCCTCATGTTCCGAGCCGCCATAAAGTTTGATTCGGGTTGTACTTCTCACACATTATCTAACCAGTAGCCACCATCTTTAAGAAATATCCTTTCGAACACTATCTTCCTAAAACAAACTTAATTATTGAAAACTTTTTAAGTTTTGTATTAAATTGTTTTTTTAGAATATCTCTGAACACACCAGTGTTACTACGTCCCTAGTTCTTATAATTATTCTATAACTACTTTTAGAGGGGCTTATGGCTAAGAAATAACAGCCCACGGGTCGATCGATCAGGTTAAGCTAAGCTTGCCGCAATTGGTCCGTGGATGAGAGACCATCTTTACAAACCAAGATCCCCGTGCCTCGGAAAGCACGTTAAGCCGGTTGGTCCCGGCTGTAATTCGTGGATCTTTGACAATCGTTACGGGTCGTCAGAAGCCCAACTGGGTTGTGGAGGTCAGATAGGCAGTCGCTACATGTAAAATACAAGTAATCATCTGCATCCGGTTAGACTGACCGATCAACCCCCACATAGTTAGGAACAGGCTAGGCAGATGATGATGGACTACTTTTTTTAATCAACTTTTATTATACTTACTTTATCTCGATAATAAATTGATAAAACTCACAAAATGACTATAAGTGATGTCATCAAATATCATCCATTTAATTTGAGATACCTCCTAACCATAAACCTATTTTTTATGTTTTTCTTGTTTGCTAACAGACCCGGACGCAAGAGACATGAAGGCAGATTATGAGACCAACAAGGTTTCGTTGAGGAAAAAGACGCTGTGCCAAATAGTGGAGACCGCCTACATTACCGTCATTCACAACATCAGGGCTTCGGCGAAATCCTTCCCGAAGTCTGCTTTCTTCAAAGACATATAATAATCTAATAAATAACAACACTACCTACTGATGGATTTTATTATGTCCTTTTCCGTACGATGTTTTCCTTCACAGGATCGTGTTTACTGGTCCCTTGGAATAACCCACGTCCTAACCATCACTTTGGTTATAACGTGGCGTATTCCATTGCCGGCCGACCGAATAATCAATAGTCGCATACACATAACATCACGCCTGTATTCTCCGAAGGGCTAGGCAGAGGTGTACTAATAGTCTAATCTAACTAGCCAGTATTGCCCCACCGCAGAAAGAAAAGAAAGAAAGAAAAGAAAGAAAGAAAAGAAAGAAAGAAAGAAAGAAAAGAAAGAAATAAAATAAAGAAAGAAAAGAAAGAAAGAAAAGAAAGAAAGAAAGAAAGAAAAGAAAGAAATAAAATAAAGAAAGAAAAGAAAGAAAGAAAAGAAAGAAAGAAAATACGTTTATTTGCGGCAAACATGACGCATAAAAAAGAACATAAACACACAAAAAAAAGTAACAAAGCAGGTGTGCAGGGCAAAGTACCTCTCCCTTTTCCACACAATTCTGTCTTTTGCGAGTGCCGGCCAGTCCCTACGGTAGGAGTCAAGCTCGTCCCGCCATCTCCGTCTTGGCCTGCCGCGATGGCATCATGCATTTAGTGGGACTCAATCGGTGGTTGCCTTAGCCCAATTGTCATCTGACATGCAACTAGCTTCATCTTTTTGACTGACCGATCCTTGACAATTCAAAAGTACCTGTAATTGGTTTAGTTGAAATAAATAGTTTGAGTTTGACATCCGGCAGACATGTCCGGCCCAGTCCCACTTAAGTTTACTTATAGTACAACCACATTTCGCCAGTTATGTTTAAGTCCCATGGAATAAGGGGCGAGCCAATTGCCATCAACCGAGTACATGTCAACGTCATGTACAGGCGTCGCGTTTATAATTGTTCCTTCTTTGTATGGAAAAAAGTAGAACAATATTAAAGACTATATACCTAAAATAATATGAAATTACCTACTTGCCTTTTTACATACCTAGCAGCAGTTTTAATAAGATTCAAGAACAATGTAGGAATTCTATAAAGCTTTTATATGTATAATAGCTTCCCATGTATATTTTTTTGCATGAAAATGCGGGTTTGCATTTTAACGAGAATCTCTTATGCAGATTCAAAAGGTTCCAGTGAGTAAAAAGTAAGTAAAAGGAGCAGTGGTGGCCCAGTGGTAACAGCCCTAACTTACGAGTTGTAGGTCGTAGGTTCGAACCCCGACAGGCGCTTTACTTTGTGTAAATTATTTCATCACCACTGCTCTCAAAACGGTGAAGGAAAACATCGTGAGGAAACCGGCATGTTCTAGAACCAAAAATTCGAAGAATTGTTACATCTACCAACCCGCACTGGGCCCGCGGCCCACGCCCTCTCATAGAGAGGAGGCCTGTGTCATAGCAGTGGGAACATTATAGGCTGCTTGTTATGTTATGTCCAGGTTATAAACTATATCTGTGCCAAATTGCATCGAAATCCGTTCACTGTTCGCCGTATTTTTGCCCACCATATCTGCGTCCACCAAAAAATACACTTACGATACTGCATACTAAACTCTACTCCTTGCAAAGAAAAGAGAGCGTCTGCTTACGGCCACATAACTTACGGCTGGAGGCAAGTATACACGATTCAGCGCCGAGTATACGCGATTCAGCGGCGAGTATACGCGATTTAGCAGCGAGTATACGCGATTCAGCGGCGAGTATACGCGATTCAGCGTCACTGACCGACTGAAGCCAAGTATAATACCGGATTCAGAGTCACCGACCCGAGAGTGACGGTCCGGTTTCGTTTACTGTTCAGGAAGAGCGCAAAATGCGCCTTAAGAAGGTTTCACTTTTTATGAATACTAAACATTTTGTGTTTGATGTAGTATTCTAGTACGTTTTTCTTTTCTTTACTTCTTTACATTCATTCAAAGAATCACGAGTTCAATATTTTCCTATTCGGTAAATTATTAGCAGTATTACAGTCAAAAGTACGATATTCTATTGAAGTTTAAAGGTCACGAGACCTTTAAACTTCTACAGAAGGCTTTACGGCTAAAGACGGCTGTAATTCGGCTCCGTATTCTAAAGGAAAAAAGGTCAACTTTGAGACGAGCATATATTTATTCCGCGTACTGTATATTAAAAATAAGTGAGTGGCGGGTGTCGTCAAAGGTAACTGCTGACCTCATAGAATTACAGGTCTTACTAATATAGGGTAAATAGGTTAATTGAAATAAATTCTTTCTTCTTTTCTTCTCCGAGTCTCCGACCTCATCTAGTGATTTAAACCTACTTTTTTTTTTGTTAGCCTATTTTGTATTCCACTGCTACTGCCTCCCCGTTTTTCATCCCACGCTTGCCATGAATTCTGGCCATGCATCACTAGTGAAATTGGCCTTACTCCAATGAGTAAAGATGAGGTATCCGTACACAAATATCAAACCGTATCACTATTGGTCCATAATTCCATAAACCTCTTTCACCCGGTCTCCTTTCCTTGCAGCTGGAAAGGAGACTGGGTGAAAGAGGTAAGAGCTTGCGGATCTTGAAAAGAATATAGTGCTTTCCTATCTTCTTGCTCACTTCTATGAACATAAGTCCATCCAAGTTCATCCATGATTCAGATGCACTGTGTTTTGACGCAGGCGCAGGACCGATGGCTTGACGTGCTTTCCGAGGCACGCGGGGTATCGCACCGCCAACTTTCAAACTCCGGGCTCTTATTAATTAATTCCCAATGGAAAAACCCAACAACACTACACTTAGGTAATTTTATTGTTATCGATGCGCGTTACATACTAACATTTGGAAACAAATATGAAGAAGATAAAGTAGTACCTAGTGGTAGTGAGACGGACTATGTAACGTTAACAAGTAAATATTTACCATGTCTATGAAGTTGAAATACGTCTGGATTGGTCTATTTGATCAAACATTTTGATATCCCTATATTTATGTAGACATACATTTGGAACCCATTTGTATCTTCCAATAACTACAAATATAAATATTTTATTGGAACAAAAACATATTTTTGTGTACGTTAATACTGCGTTATTTTAGTAACTGTGTCGCAGTCGTAAGCGCCCAGGAGCGGAAGACCACTGAGTTCCATAACAACAAAGGTTATACTTATAGGTAGAAACTAGACATAAACATTAATAATAACACAACTAGAACTAGACATTCTTAATAATAGTTGTAGCAGTATAAGAGGGTGTGAGTGTGTGTGTGTGAGGGTTGTGTGGATGAGTGAGTGTGTATGTGAGGGAGGGTGTGGAGGTGCGTCCGCCTGTGTGTGTGAGAAGGGTGCATATATGTGTATGTGGAGGATGTGATATGAATGTAATAAGCTTATATGAGGCTCTCTGTTTCCTCATAAGTCAGGTTTTGGAGCCATTTTTTCAATTTTCAGTTTACACTCTCGTAACGAGAGCGGATATACTGTTGAAAACAGGGGGTCTACTATGAAGTGCAAAATGCGAATGATCGGATCGGACCGACACATGGCCGAACCGAATATTATTGAAAATTGCGAAAAAAATTCGGATCGGCTCAGTTGGGGCGGGACCAAAGTCAATATTCGAAAGAGTGTAGGAGTGTAGGATCGGGACCGACCGAACCAAATAGTAACTTCGCAGCAGGAAACGGCCCAACATTCGGCCGATACCACTTCGGAGTAGACCCCCTGTATTATACAGAGACATAATAAAGAGTATTCTATTCTGTACTGTTTTTGACTCTTATTTTAAGATAGTAAAACTAACATACGAGTATAGTCCTTCAGACTGTAGCGAGCTATCATTCCACCTTATGCTATGGATTGACACTATTGACAGCTCACTTCACCTATGTGCCCACGGTGAGATTTTTAAAGAGTAGGTCAGCTGGTCATCATCATCTGCCTAGCCTTTTCCCAACTATGTTGGGGTTGGCTTTCAGTCTAACAGGATGCAGCTGAATACCAGTATTTTACATGGAGCGACTGCCTATCTGACCTCCACAACCCAGTTACTGGGTAATACGATACCCCTTGGTAATACTGGTTGTCAGACTTTCGGGCTTCTGACGACCCGTAACGACTGTCAAAGATCCACGAATGACAGCCGGGACCAACGGCTTAACGTGCTTTCCGAGGCACGGAGGGGTCTTGGTATGTGAAGATGGTCTCCCATCCACGGACCAACCGCGGCAAGCGTAGCTTAACCTTATCGATCGACCCGTGCGGCTGTTATTACTTAGCCACAAGGTAGGTCAGCTGCTCATAGACTATAATTATAATTGAAGAATAGGTAGGTACTTATTCAATGGCATAGAACATTATATCAGCGTTTATTGTCAAATAGCATTCACATCAGCGCATCAGCGTTTATTGGAAAGTACTTCAAACGCTATCAATATTGCGTAAACATTCCCTTGTTTTATTGGTAAACAAGTCTAGGTAATTTCCTAATTGTTTCATAACTCACAAGCCTGCCGTCAGGGCAAGTGGCAATTAGTAACAGATCATCATTACATGAAGATATTCGATCGATCGTGAAGTACAGACGCCAGCACATCAAGCTACCCGAAACTGTCAAATTTTCCCAATCAACTTTGAACCTAATTCTTAATTGATGAAATTTAAATCTATTAAAGAAATTTGACAGATTGTAGTAGCTTGATGTCCTGGCGTCTGTGACCTTTGAAGCACGATGAAAGCTTCCTGCGGCCGTAAACCGTTCATATCCACAAAAGGTCAAAGTTACATAACAAAGCCACTTGGATTATATAAATCCAAAACACAAAACGATGTCCCTAAAATTGATTGGTAATCAATATAAAAAATCGATACAAAAAAAATTGTATGTCTTCTCTTTTCATAAGAAATATGAAACACAATGGCGCCGATTCCCTTGTTCACAAACTAAATTAAATTAAGTTCAGTGCATCTTTTTTTTCTATTTCATTTAGAAAAGAACAGAAGAAACTAATATTTATCTTCTGTCCTTTTCTTAATGAAATAGAAAGAAAAAGATGCACTGAACTTAAATTTAATTTAGTTTGCAAACAAGGGAATCGGCGCCAATGTCTCTCTCCGTCTATATTTTAGTGCACTTTTAACTTGATAACCACTATCCGATTTACCCGTACATAGTTCTTGTTTTCATTCATACCCACAGGAAAGTGCATCAATATCTAGTCTACCAGCCACCATGACCCAATATATGAGAACATTCTAATGTTCTTTGGCCATGTTCCGAAACACACACCTTTCGAAAATAGGTGACGAAAAACACGGCGTGATATCGCTTGCAATTCGTTTAAAAGCACGCATAATTTTCGTCCCGTAATGTTCAGCAGGTGAGTTTACGCGAGCGATGCCAGGGACAAAGCTCTATATAAATAGAGCTCATACATTTTGAAGATAAGATGTACCTACCTTTCTCATTTGATGACTCGGTAAATATATCTTGGACTTTACTGCCTTCGATTTAGAATCGCATGATAAAATCTTGCGCTATCCAATAAATAGATTCCAATAAATATGGAGAAGAATAGGGTATGTTATTAAACTTGCCTATATTGTACTTATAGGTAGGTCAATCGGGTCATAGGTAGGTCAGGTTCGAACACAAGCAGACGCTTTACTTTGAGTGAATTATTTCATCACCACTGCTCTCAAAACGGTGAAGGAAAACATCGTGAGGAAACCGGTATGTCCTACATAGAACCAAAATTACGAAGACATGACACGCGGGCCCAGTGCGGGTTGGTAGATGTAACCAACCTGCATTGGGCCCGCGTGGTGGATTACGGCCCACTTCCTGTCACCGAGAGGAGGCCAGAGTCTCCCAGCAGTGGGAACATGATTATGTGTTTATTTTATGTGTTTATATTGTACTTAGGGCTGATTTTTCCAACGCCAGATAGTTTTATCCCAGGAATAATTTTGAATTTTTGGCAGTTCTTCAATACAAAATCTGTCAGGAATCACGAATAAAAATTATAATTTTTATTTATATAGATAATTATCTGTCGATTGAAAAATCAGCCCTTAAGCGAATATTTTTGGGAGCTTTTGGTGTACAAGGTCAAATTAAGTTAGCTAGCGAAACTTCATACACGTGATGGATGTCTAATGGCGATTACACTACAAAAAAAAATATTTCAGACCCATAATTTCAAGTAACTAGTCAACTGATTGTAGGTAGGCACATAGTTGAAATGTTGTAGAAATGTTTTAGTTCTCGTACCTATGTATTTGTGATTAGGTCAGATCTTAGTTGACCACCAAAGAAAAGTACATGTCTTCCAGCTAAAATCCGAATTGGCGATCACAGCTGCCACAAAAAAAAAAAAAAAACAAAAGAAAGCTGGTGACCGATCACCATTTACGATACCCATGGACTGAAAAAAACCGTCTATAATTTGACTTTGATCAAACTACCAAATTCATCTTTTTTTTCTTTTACGGCTTTATCTCTCTAAGAATTTGTTTTATAATATAAATCCAGTAATTTTGATATAAATCTTGTAATTTTGACATTAATCTTATAATTCTGACATCAATCTTGTAAATTTTACATATCTTTTAATTTTGACATATTTTGTCTTTTTCTTTTGATTTTTTATGTATATATTTTGTAGCTTTGACATTATTCTTGTATTTGTTTGACATCAATCTTGTAAATTTGACATATATTTTGTAATTTTGACATTATTATTGCATTTGTTTGACATTAGAGTTTTTGAGTTATTTTGAATTTTAACACTATAATATAAAAATAACTTTTGGTTTATAAAGTTTCATAATTATAAAATGTGTAAATGCTTATTCCAGGTATTTTTTTTGTTTTCTTTTTGTCTTATTGTTAATTATTTTCAATGTTAACCTTTAAGCACCGACGTGCATTTTTTGTAACGTTAGTACCGACGTGAGGCCTAAGAAGCCGCTTATATTATGTTGTGTTTTTTAAAGAAAGTGTTGATTTAAATATTTGTCTCTGCGATATAATGGAAATAAAGGGTTTTAAGAAAAAATAAGCATAGAAAGAAAATAAACTTTACTATATTTTTAAATTTAAGACTACAATAATATTTGGCTTGAATTTTGGGGGAAAATCCGTCTATTAGATATAAAAAATCATAACACAAAGAATAATCCTCTGAGAATAACAAAAAATGTTATTTCGTACTTAAGACTAATAAAACTTTAAGAAAAAAACTATAGTAGGAACATTAAACCTCTGCAAAAAAAAATGTCCACAGTCGAACTATACCTTAAATTCTAAGCACAGTCAGGGCACACTTGTTTCGCCCATTGTAAACAAATGTGTTTTTTGCACGAATAGCACTTATACGTCGATTTTCTTTTGAGTTTAGGTTTACAAGAGAGGCAAGTCTTGCGTGTCTTGACTTCTTCGGCTTGATCTTCAGATGCCTCCGGCTTATCAGAACCAAGTACTCTTGCCAAACTCATCCTAAGTTCACGAGGCAATCAGGTTACAAAATCTTTGCTTCATGTGCTCTAATAACAACTGTCGAGCTAATTTTTTTATGAAGGCTCCTCTATCAGTTTGTCTTCCTACATGTACATCATGTAGAATATGAGACGGAGCTTATATCCAGAATCCGGTAAAAAAATTGTCATAGGCCAGCGTCTTGATCGGCGACTGCAAGTGTATATGGATCATTTCTTATCTAATTCATCTACACCACCTTTCGTAGAATTATAAAACTGTATAATTTCTGGCTTCCCTGTGTCCGTATCTGTTCCTTGAGTATGATGCATTGATGAAGCCAAAATGACCGCTTTTCCCTTCTTCCCTCAATCACTTGCATATAATTCGAATTAGATTCATTTATTTCAATCCGAGTTCTCTTTGAATGCTGTATATCTGTCACAGAACTATTTCTTTTACTACCTGAAGGTCCTGGTCTATCCATAGTTTACAATATCTGTGAAAATAATAGTTTAGTGTAACAAAGGAATAAAACAAAAAACTTACGTAAGTACCGACGTGAGGCCTGAGAGGCCGCGTCGGAATTTCAAATTGTAATTACTCACCAAATGCACGCGCGACGTCACTTCTTTCCGTTTCGATGTCAACGTGGGCACTGTCCTTGCAGCTACTTAAAAGTAGGGATCGGAATTCAGCGGGGAAAGGGGTAAACTAGCATGTCAAGTGGCTGTCGAGGCCTGTCAGACCGCACGTCGGTACTTAAAGGTTAAGGAAATATTTGTACTTACGGATAAACATGACTGGGCTCAAACGACGTAATATCTTGCATGCTTTTGTATGTATACAATATTTAAACACATAAAGAAATCTAATCTAATCTCTTTGCAGAACAGTTTCCGTACAAAAAGCTTCTAGAAAATTTCGTATTTATCGTTTAAATTTTATTCCTCCGACGTTCCTAAGCCCATTACGTTACAGTACGGCCCGCCCGCTGGCTCAGGTAACTGTACCGATAAACAAAGGAATCTTTTACTTTGATTAATGTTCGGTAAATATTAGAAAACACCATTTTTCCTCAGTCAGCTGAATGTCAGGTGAAATTGGTGTTTGTTATCATGGAATAAGGATAATGTGCTGATGTAGGGAAGTTGTTGGTTTATTTTTTTGTTATGAAACATAGTACGAAAAGCGTGACTTTATAACACAAACGTCTGCTGTATTAATGCTGCGTAAATGTTTCTTTCTATTTATATGTGCAAGAGAAGAAAGACGTGAGGTATGTTTGTGTGTGTGTGTGTGTGCATGCCATTTTTATTGTAGTTTTCTTTGTAGTAACAAAAATTTATTTACTTAAACATTTTTTGTATGGATCATATGATGGTTTGCAATAAAGTAAATAATGTTATTTATTATTATAAGTATTTTACTACCTACTACACAGCTAGGTATAACTCTTACCTTTATCTACAAGTAAACAAGCCTTACATAGCACAGTTAAGAAAAAGAAAACAGTTGTGACATTGTTGCACCGGATGTTCGGTGAGGTACCGAACATCCGGTGCAACAATGTCACAACGTTGAATGTCATGTGTATTAGAGAGGATAAATATATATGTATAGACTGGATAAACTTCTTAAACAAAGGGCTGATTTTTCCAACACCAGATAATTTTATTGAAGGAATAATTTTGAATTTTTGACAGTTTTTCCATACAAAAACTGTTAGACGTCAATTTTATCCCACGAAAAACAATATCTGTCGATTGAAAAATCAGCCCTCAATTAACTAACAACCTATTTAAATAAAAATATAATATTCAAAGTATAATATCACTACAGATTTTGTTTTACCTATAGCAGCAAAAGTGTCCACATTATGGGTACCCGAAGATGGTCGGCGCCGCCGAGGTCGGCCCAGAAAGCGGTAGCGAGATGACCTGGACGCGTACCGCGAGACCTGGTTCGAGGTGGCAAAGAGTTCCTGGAAAGACATGGGGGCCTTTGCCCAGCAGTGGGACAGTATGGGCTAAAAAAATTAAAAGAGCGAAAAACCTGGACTCCACGTTGTCGCCAACTCTCACTTCCTATCTTCGTAGTATTTCAGTACAAAGATTAATTGAAACTTCGCCCGCTTTGGATATTAAGATTAGACTCTTGTTGCGTCCGATTACCAGCTGGGCCCACGGCGAGCAGGTGAACTAAAAGTTTGGAAATCTATGTATAGCGGTTCTCCCGAATTTCACAAACAATCCTAAATGTACAGAACGTGTTTTCGCAATTTCTCTGCAAATCCTGAGTATGTTACTCTTGTATTCTACGGTACCTACAAAATGGCGTCGAAATCTATCTATCAATAACTGTCAAAATACGTATATTCACAGGGGTTTCTAGCTGACACTCCGTTAGTGCAATCTGCAAAATCATACATCATATGAAATCATACGAGAACATCACGAAATTGAAACATTTTCTGTACGTGGTTTTGCACTCTCTACCTAACACTCGTAGTGTTGCAAGCACTGATAAATTAATGGGGAGGTGGCAGAGTGATAAATGTAAGGGCCGAATTTTAATTAATGGATGCTTTGGACTGCTAATCTGCGTAGATTTAAAGGTACCAATATTGTTTTTAAAGAATGTTGAGGAATGTGTTTTATTTTTGTTTTATATTTATTTATTTATTATGTATTATAAAAACGAAAATTAAGATTGTGATAATCCGATTGTATATAATGGTGATAATTTCGAAATGGCACATGAACAATCGGTTCAAGGACACAATAGCAGCGTTTTACCTTCAAACAAAAAACTTGTTGTTTCCGGAGAGTTATGAGGGGTCATAATTTTAAAGACTAGCTGCGGGGTCACGCTAACAGTAGCAATGGCTTTCATTTCGACAGTTCAACAACATTCATTGCGTTATTTACGTTGTTGGTCAGACACATTTTTCGAACATATTAAGCAATGGATTAGCAATATCGAATACTATTTTGAATACTATTCGCACAAGACCTAATATGAACTGCCAATTTGTTAATTTTTATACCTATTTAACGTTAATTAATTTTTAATTACTATCTAATGTAAAACAAATATTTAATCTAAGTTTAATTTAATTTAAGTACTTAAATATCTGTTTTGTTTTTAAATTTATTTTATTACCAATCACTATAATACATTTAATTCGATTATCTTGATTTATCTGTTCAATTTCTAGATATAGGCTTTGTTTTACACCAACTTTATCATTAATAATTCGCAATTAATTGCAATAATGAAAATATATAATGTAATGATATGATATAATATAAATAAATTAGTGCATGTGGTGTTAGCCTGTAAGTAATTGTTGCAATTACAAATGTATATGTGTGCTTTTAAAAGAAACGTAACGTGTAGGTAAACAATTGTAGGCTAACCTAAATAAATAAATAAATATCCTCCAAAATGATTCAGATTCTGATTGATGGTGAGTCACGCAATAAAGGCGCTGGTTAGATTGATATAAAATGAATACGTCATCATAGTGTTGTCAAGGAGATAGTTGCATATGCTTATATATAATATATGTGGCACGAAAACGGAAAATGCTAGACTATACTAGTAGGAAATTGCCAACGATCAGCAGCCCCTTGATGGAGTCCTCATCGGACACGGTTGTTTCGGGAGGTTCCTGTTCAGGATAAGGCGGGAGGAAACGCCAGGGTGTCACCACTGTGTTGATCTTCCGGATGACACGGTGGAGCATAAGGTGGAGGTCTGCCCGGCTTGGACGGAGCACCGCCGCGTACTCGTGGCGGCGATCGACGGCGGCGATGTCTGATGTCCGGCCCTAAACCAGGCCATGGTACGGAGCGAGAGTGCCTGGTAAGCCGTCACCTGCTTCTGCGAAGCAGTAATGCTCGCAAATGAGGAGGCGGAGCGCGTGAGGGAGAGGCAATCTCTGCGCCCTCACGGACGCCCTGGATGTCGGGAGTCAACATCCGACTCCCCGCCAACGTAGGCGCGGGCTTGCGGGCGCGGGCCTAAGGGCGGCGAGCAATTGGCAGCTCGCCGCCCGTTAAGGACCAGGCCCGGGTCGACGGCGCGTTGTGTTCCACGCGCGCCTCAAAGAGATGTCAGCACGAACTGATGGGGTCCGCTAGGACCGATGCCTGCCGGGGCCGCGGGTTGTTCGATAGAGATACCGTGGCCCCTGGCACAGGCAACTGAAGGAACACGGGTGGGTTTCTAGTCAGTAAAAGTCTGACACGCTCTCGCACGCTTCGCCCAGAGCGGGAGAAGTCATATGGTGATTTCGCACCCAAAAAAAGAAAAAGGCCCCTTGTTGGAAGTAGTTGATTATTGCTGCCTCCAACGGGCACTAGCAATACGGATGGCAGTACAATTAAATGGCGACTTCAGATACAACATTGCAAAGTCCCTTGTTCACACAACAAAGGTTGTTGACGTCAAAAAGTGTTAATTAAATGTTTTGTTTTTCGTTGAAGTTACCTTAACAATGGGACTTTAAACAGACTCCGGAACCAGGTTAGCCGAAGGAAGGAAAACTTGTTCAGGTGGAGATTCATAAACAACTCCGCCTTGGAGTGTAAATGAGGTGCTGTTCCATAAACGATGGGACACTTAATAGCATGTCCTACGTGTCCTGTCAGCTGCACGAAACAGGAACTGATGGGCGCCAGTGATAGCGTCAAACATAGCTGCATTCTGGGCCGAATCCATTTAGATTTCCATCGACACGCTAAGAAGAAGAATGTGTGATCGTTCAGTTTTTCACTAGTAGCTTGTGTGTCTACTACAGTTGTCAGTCGTAGAAATTTCATTAGAAGCTGAGTGCCTCGCATACAAACAATAACGTTAAGGTTTATACGTCCCAGTAAACAGTAACCGGCGAACCGATGAAGAAACGTAATTTCTTGCAGCTGGTCGGAACTCCAGTAGTTAGTAGGTAAGCTAGGATTTTGCCCACAAAATATCTGCATCAGAAAACCTGAGACTAGAGATGCCGATGCTTTCCAACAGCTTCTATGATAATTTTTTAGCTGTTCAAGGAGTACCGACTTGCCCATGTCGGCAAGGCATGCTTAATCTTTGTCTACTTATAAAATAAATAAATATGTAAACATACGAATTGAGAACCTTCTCCTTTTTTAGAAGTCAGTTATTAAACACTTCCTCTCTCCTTAAACATCAACATTATATTTTATGTGCTCCTTATTCATGATATATATTTGTATAGATTAGTGTATGCTTTATGTATGTATTTATTGTATTATGTAAATGGTACACCACAGAATACCTATATACCAGTATTGTCTCTTCTTCCCCTTTTTCATCCATCCAAAGATTGTCTTTAAAAGATCACTTTAGCGGTAAGACCGCCGATTGTGTTACGCTTTGTAAAATGTCAAAATGTATATCTGTAATTGATATGGTGTACATAATAAAGAATATTCTATTCTACGTGTTCTGGGGTTCTGCCGATAGTCACGAACCAAACAAAGCCACACACACTAGATTCTACAGTCGGCTTTGTTTCCTCACAAATAATTAATGTACGGAATATTTTAGTACGCAGTCCAGCCTGAAACTGCAGAATAGCATAATGTTGATAAAAGCGAACTTGCTATGAAAAGGTAGGTACATTCACCAAAGGAGATAAGTAACCAGGGCCGTCGGTTGAACTTTAGCAAGAAAGTGCTGGATGTTTTCGAATAAAATTTAATTTGATAAATGAACTGTTTGTTTCCTATTAATTATATTAAATTTTATTTATAAACACATGGGTGTTCCTTATTAAACTTCAACTATATCCGACGACCCTGGTTACTTATCTCCTTTGGTAACCGTACATACATGGTGCTCATAACCTTTGGTAGAACTAAAAGACTGGCTTGAATTAAAAGGTAGACCTACAGTGCTGCAGTCCTGTTCTGTTAAAAACTCACAAAACCTCTATAATTACAGTGAAAGTAGTATTTTGTCACTGACGGTGTGAATGAAATTCCAAAATGAGCTGTAATAAGAAAATGAGCTTCCAAAAGATTCAGCAGATAAAGGTAACCAAGCTACAACGCGTTTTTGAACACTTGCATGCAATTCTTTAATGGGAATAAAAGAACGTGCTTTATGGCATGCGATTATTGCTCATGAACGATTCAGAAACTTGCAACGTGTAAACGGGAGCTTCATAGACCTTGTCGTTTTGTTACGTGCAAGTGATATTTAACACTAGGGTTGTAAAGCAATTATGAGGTCGACTATACATAGATGCCGATGAAAGTGTGTTTGAACGACTTTTAAGTAGATCTACCTGTCATTATTCTGACGAAATAATATTAAAGCTCATTACAACAAAACACGGAATGTCATAAACATTTCAAGGAATATGTCGCGAGTTGTAACCAACATGGTTAACCAACTCGCGATACAATTCTTTCAAGGAAGCGTTTGAATACTATCCTATTAATATTGTAAACACGAAAGTTTGTGAAGATGGATGGATGGGTAAATGTTTGTTACTCTTTATCACGCAAAAACTACTGAACAGATTTGGATGAAATTTGGCACACATATAGTTTATAACCAGGATTAATACATAGAATACTTTTATCTCAATATTCCCACGGGATCAATACTTATGCGGGTGAAACCGCGGGGCGCTGCTAGTCAATTATATAATAATGTTAAACCGAGTCTTGCTTACGAATGAGAAATTCAACAATTTCCAATTTAGCTCATCTTCCAATAATTAAAGGTTTTAGCGACCTCAGCAAACATAAATTATCACCACCGCAATACCGGTTACTTCTTTGTGGAGCCACAAACTCCATTAATCATCTTCAAAGTTTCACAGGAATAATTATTACAAACCTTTATTTCAGTACCACAGAAGGCGAGGATACTCAAAGAAAAATTGAAGACATTTTTATTTCTTACTAAGACGGAAATTGGAATTATAATTTAATCAAACTCGAAAGAAAATTCTTGCCAGGTATTGCCTTGTTACAAAAACAAAACTCTTTTGATATTCTGTTTTTTAGCGACTAAAGGGGACCTGCAGAATAAACAGAAACCCTTTTCGGCAAATGCTTTTAGATAATGTTAGTTGTGTGCCTAAACAAAGATTGTCTGTGTACCCTGAAGAGAATTAGTTTTAAAGAATCACAAAAACAAAAATGAGTACTGAAATAAAAATTGTTCCCGAGTTGATGTTTTTGTTAGGCATACTTTCTATGTAGCAAACTTGTTTTTTTAAATTATCGTAATAATATAATTACGATTTTTTTATAAGCACGAATTTCAGAAACAATTATCACAATTCGTCATCTGCCTAACCTTTTCCCAACTATGTTGGGGTCGGCTTCCAGTCTAACCAGATGCAGCTAGACCAGTATTTTACATGGAGCAACTGTCTATCTTAACTTCCACAACCCAGTTACTGGGTAATACGATAAGACCTTTGGTAAGACTGGTTGTCAGACTTTCGGGCTACTGACGACCCTTAACGACGGTCAAAGATCCACAAATGACAGCCGGGACAAACGGTTTAACGTGCTTTCCGAGGCACGGAAGGGTCTTGCTATGTAAGGATGGTCACCCATCCACAGATCAACCGCGGCAAGTCTTAACCTGATCGATCGACCCGTGCGGCTGTTATTTCTTAACCGCAAGCCCCTTTTTTTTCTTTTTTTTTTTCTGGGTGAGAAATCCGCCCAGAGCGGGAGGGCGTGTCAGACTTTTACTGACTAAAACCCACCCGTGTTCCTTCAGTTGCCTATGCCACGGTCCACGGTATCTCTTTCGAACAACCCGCGGCCCTGGCAGGCATCGGCCCTAGCGGACCCCGTCAGTTAATGCTGACGTCTCTTTGAGGCGCGCATGGAACACAACGCGCCGTCGACCCGGGCCTGGTCCTTGCCGGGCGGCGAACTGCCCATTGCTCGCCGCCCGCAAGCTCATGCCTACTGTGGCCGGGAGTCGGCTGGTGACTCCCGACGTCCAGGGCGTCTCCTGCGGCGACTAGGGGCGTGAGGGCGCAGAGATTGCCTCTCCCTCACGCGCTCCGCCTCCTCATTTGCGAGCATAACTGCTCCGCAGAAGGAGGTGACGGCTTCCCATGCACTCTCGCTCCGTACCATGGCCTGGACCAGGGCCGGACGCGAGAGATCGCCACCGCCGATCGCCGCCACGAGGACGCGGCGGTGCTCCGCCCAAGCCGGGCAGACCTCCGCCGTATGCTCCACCGTGTCCTCCGGGCGACCCACACAGCCCTGGCGTTTCCTCCCGCCTTATCCTGAAGAGGAACCTCCGGAAACAACCGTGTCCGGGAGGACCTGCGTCAGGCGGAAGGTGAGGGCGCCGTGGCGCCTCTCCAGCCACTCCTCAAAGAGGGGACTTATCGCCGCAATTGTGGCGTGCCCAGCCGCAAGCCCCTCAAACAACAACAATAACAATTATCACAACTTATTGTACCTTTAAGATAAATGTTTTTATGGGAGAAGGGTCAGGGTAGACCGCAAAATTAAAATTCTCAAGTACGTTTTTTGCATTGTGCAAAAAATAGGGTTATATGAACTTAGAGGGTCGTATTGATGATTTTAATGATTATATGTATTTCTGTAAATACATACTTGTTACGGTCGCGAATCCTATTTTGCTCAACGTATCAAATTCAAACTCAAAGCATTTATTTAAAATAAACCAATTACAGGCAGTTTTGAATTGTCTAGGGGTCGGTCAGTCGGAAAGATGAAGCTAGTTGCCCATTTCAAAGCGTAGTAGGTACCTATGGAGAAGAACGGGCAAGAAACTCTACGGACACTCATACAACCTGACCCTCTAATCAAAAGTCATTTATTCAAATTAGGCTGAGAATCAGCACTTTTCGAACGTCAAAATTACAAAAGACAGTCCCCCAAAACGCCCGCCCTTCACCACTTACTAGTACTTTCGTTGGGAAGAAGAAGTGGCGCAACAAACTCCCCAGCAGCACAGCTTTCTGTCTGTCTGTTCAGTTAGAAAATACTTGATTGTATACAATATTAGGTAATTAACATTACAAGACACAGAACATTAAATTAAATTATTTGCCATATCTCAGCTAGCCACGCCAATACACCAACAGATACAATCAAAACTATACGTACTTAAGCAAAACAATAATTAATTAAAATTAAAAACTAACTGCAAAAATCGTACTTGGACGGTTGAACATCGCGGACTAACCTGACGCTTCCCCCTAAAGCCTCTAATTAACCTCAAAGCGTTCTGATTGGTTGTCAATAAGATTAACAGACAATGAAACCAATTGCCAACAGATTAAATTGAAAGCCTTAGTAGGATTTCTGATATCGGTTGTTAATTATCTTCGGGTATTTATCCATCCGGTTTATCTTCACAATTACTTAGGACTGATTTTTCCAACGCCAATTAATTTTATCCGAAGAATAATTTTGAATTTTTGACAGTCAGACCATACAAAATCTGTCAGACGTCAATTTTATTCCACGAATAAAAATTATCTGTCGATTGAAAAATTAGCCCTTAGACGAATATACCTATATTATAGGCATTTAACTCTTTATACGAATATAAAGACATAAATGTGATGAATAATAAACAATTATTTTAATAAAAATAAATATCTATGGAACGTAGAATAAAACCTTCGTCATTCGTCATTCATTACCCTGACCTACTTATTTACCCAGGTTCGCTTGGCTTTGTCTGAACTAACTTACTCAGCCCATTAGCGGCACAAGGCGTTGTTAGTATTTTATATTTTGTTACAGAAGGACTAACAAGATTTATAAACGACTAGGTTTTACCTGCGGTTTCGCCCGCGTGGAGGTCGAAAATGATCACACGGAAACGTATTACCGGTATAAAAAGTCAATCTTGTAAATCTTATGTGTTAATCCAGGTTTTAATCCTACTAATAGTATAAACGTGATAGTTCGTATGGATGGATGGATGGATGGTTGGATGGATGGATCGATGGATGGATGTTTGTTATTCTTTCACGCAAAAACTACTTAACGGATTTGGATGGAATTTGTCACACAGATGGTTTATAACCAGGATTAACATATAGGATATTTTCTATCCCGATATTTCCACGGGATCGAAACGTATGCGGGTGAAACCGCGCGGTGCAGCTAGTTATCAATAAGGTTATTATATTTACGCCGCTTGAGGTTTTCCACAGCCGCAGCAGCAGCATCAGCGCTGCACGCCGAGCCTGGAAGATGGGATGGCGCAAGAGTATTGACAGACATTGCATCTTACACTAAAGGCCTACCCACCTTCCATGGAAAATTATCACACTAGATTAGATTTGGGAAATGACATTTTTTTATGATTATGCAACAGTTACTGCACCTCCTATTTCGTTTTGTCGCAAGTTTTCAATTTCATCCTGTATAACTTAATTTTAGTTCATAAGCCAGCGAAATCGCCGCCTATCTTATTTATGTTTTTCCTCATACGAGTGAATAATTGTTTTATTTTCGAGTGAAATAAATTATCTTAAACAGTAATGTGATTGTAGACATTTAAATAAATTATTTTCGATGTTTATATCCTTTTAAAGTAAGCACAGACGCCAGCAGGTCAAGCTACCAGAAACTGTAAAATTTTCCCAATCAACCTTGAACCTTAATGCTTTAGCAATAAAGTTGAAAATCTATTAAAGAAATTTGACAGATTGTAGTAGCTTGATGTGCTGGCGTCTGTACATTACCAACAAATCATGAGTCAGCCAAAAAAAAAACCGAAGTTCTTTACAAAAAGCTAACGAAATGCCAAAGAAAAGAAATCCATTTAAGGCATTAACGTTTACAATATTCATATTTCTTAAGCATTATCATCGTATAATGTTTATGTAATAAAGATAAATAAAATGCCATTAGCGTTATGACATTATGTGTATCTAAGAACAAAAAGATATACATTAAAGGATGATTTCCAACAACCGGCTCGCAACGCATAGGATCGGAACGGATTTTACAATCTTTAAACGATATTATATCGTGTACACAGTATTTAAAGTCTATATTACCAAGCCGCGCACAGCAGCTTGACCGCGGGCATCTTCCGCGACACACGATCGTAGCTGAAAGTGTGCTGCGACGCGCGATCGGCTCCGTTCGCCTGTCGTCGTATCCGATCGAATCCTTTCGGCATTAGAACACGTCAACACGGTAGGAATGAAACTATTTGACTAGGCGCAGAAACGTATACGTTCGCAAGCGATAGTGTGGAGCTGATCGTATGCGTCGACATCCTGCCGAACGCGATCAGCTGTCACTGCATTCGTTCGTATCCTTTCCGATCCGATGCGATGCGAGCCGTTTTATGGAAATCTTCCTTAATTCTTACGTGTGTGATAAGCTCTGGCGTGAAGTCGATGAACTTTGGAGAATAAGTAAGCCGCTACTAGCAATTTGCTTAAATTGTACAATAATTTTGCGACCGTTGCTATCAGAAGAGTAATGGGGTTCCGGGTTTGTCTTTGGCATGTTAATTTAATACTGTAACAAATGGACGAAATATTGATAATTCTGGTACAGAAAATTCAATTGAATACAAATGAAGCTTAAAATTAAACTTCATGATATAGGACGGTAATGTACCTATTTATCATTGTTTGGTAGGTTATCAGTAAAATAATGATGATCGGCTCAGCCTTTTCCTAACTTTATTGGTCTTCCAGTCTAACCGGATGCAGCAGCTGTATTTTATATGGAGCGACTGCATATCGGACAGGTAACCACTGTCAAAGATCCACGAAGGACGGCTGGGACCAACGGCTTAACGTGCTTTTCGAAGCACAGAGGGGTCTCGGTACATAAAGACGGTTACCCATCCACAGACCAACTGCGGCAAGCATAACTTAACCTTATCGATCTACCCGTGCGGGTTTTATTACTTAGCCACAAGCCCCTCCCCTTGTTATCAGTAAACTAGTAAAAACGTATATAACTACATATTTTCAGATCAGCCAGTCTAGAGAGTACTAGAGGTAAACTGATAAAAGGCCTCCGTAAATAGTATATTTATATTGGTCACAACGATCTGGGAGGTAAATACTGCATTAGGTAGGGAGTGAGGTACAATGGAAGCTAAGGCAAAAGGTTACAAAATGAAAATAATTCAACGAATGGCACGGTCTTAAACAGGTCCTAGAACCAAACAATTCGAATACGTGATTTCTACCAACCCGCACCGAGCCGACGCCACGACTTGGTGAATTACGGCCCAACACGAGGAGAGGAGGCCTGTATTCACAACAGTGGGAACATTATAGGCTGATTATGCTTGGTCTTCAAAAGAATCTACATTTAAATTGATATATACCAGATTCAGGATTGTCAACCATTCTTACCAAGGGGTATCGTATTACCCAGTGACTGGTTTGTGGAGGTCAGATAGGCAGTCGCTTCATGTAATGTACTGGTATTCTGCTGCATCCGGTTAGACTGGAAGCCGACCCCAACATAGTTGGGAAAAGGCTCGGCAGATGATGATGACCAGATTCAGGATCAAAATAAATCCACACGTTATTCGATCAGGCAGGCAGACAGGAAGTCTACGAACTGGGGAATACCCATAACATAATTTAATGAACCAGCAAGCAGACCCGTGTCTGCCATTACAAAAGGAAAATACCACAATAATGAGTACCGACATAATTGTTCCAGCCGACAACCGGTTGCTCGCTCAATTTGCACCGTAAGTCCCCTCGAGCTTGAGTAACAGGGTTGATATGTGCAAGAAATATAACAACATTACGCCTGTACCTCTGTCTAACCCTTCGGGGAGCCCAAGGGTTAGACAGAGGTGTAACTACAGTACAGTCACACTGGTAATTGTAATTGGTAAACCAGTTATGTTAAAGTCCTATGTCGTAGGGGGAAAGCTTATTGCGTTGCCATCATACATTCAGACATACATAACCAGCCTTTTAGTGTTCTCACTGCTGGGACACAGGCCTCCTCTTTTCAAGATGGCTGAAATCCACCCTGCGGGCCCAGTGCGGATTGGTAGATATCACAATGACATGTCATCGAATTTTTTACCTAAACCTACAGCTCGTAAGTCGCGGCTGATACCACTGGACCACCACTGCTCCTTGCTTGACATCAACCACGCACAAATCCAGGCTCCCGGCTGTTACTGAGAAATTCCTGTAGGAAAACCCGATGACACTGCCCGACCTGATCGAGCTCAGCAGTCTGTAGTATTCGCGACCACTAGATTAATGAGTCAGCTAAGAGATACTAATAATTTAAACTGTATCTCGTATAGTTTATTATCAAGAAATTGTTTAAGTCTTTCCTTAATCCTTCATGTTGTTTCGCGAGCAATATGTTGACCGGAAAACTTGTAAAGCGGACTTTCTCAAAGTCGAGATTGAAATGAGATACCGAGCAATCTCTCTCCACTTAGCCTGAAGGAAGCTACTCAATATCAGTTCCGTAATATCTTGAAGAATAGCAACAATAACCTACTAATATTATAAACACGAAAGTTTGTATCGATGGATGGATAGATGGATGGATAGATGGATGTTTGTTACTCTTTCGCGCCAAAACTTCTGAACAGATTTGGATGAAATTTGGCACACAGATAGTTTATTACCAGGATTAACACATACGATACTTTTTATCCCGATATTCCCACGGGATCGAAACATATGCGGGTCAAACCGCAGGGCGCAACTAGTACATGTATAATTTGCTATGTAAGGGATATCGATGTGCAAACTGTTATCATAAGGGCACACCTTCGACGCGAAAATAATTATGCGAAACAGCTAAACGAATTCCGCTGCGCAACCTTATATAAAGGGCCTTAGCACACCTTCGCCGCGACAAAATTGTTGGGAAACCGCTTAACGAATTCCGCTAAGAATCGTTACTCATTATGTCGCGATTCGAGTAAGGGAACATCATGAGAGTTAGTTGAATTGTAGTAATCGGAGCAAAATGTCGTCGCTTTCGACTTATTAAATATGTACAGTATAGGTCTACTTCAGACCTCTTTTTTTTTCTTTTTTTCAATTCCCTTGATGACCCCTCTCGCTCTGAGTGGAGCGGAAGGGAGTGTCAGACTCTTACTGACTAAAACCCACCCATGTTCCTTCCTTCGCCCTTTATGTTCCGGGGTAGCGGTAACCCTTTCGGACAATCCCGCTGACCCGGCAGGCTTCGGCCCTAGGGCCCCTCGGATTATGCTGACATCTCTTTGAGGCGCGCGTGGAACACTTACGCGCCGTCCGGCAGGGCCTGGTCCTGATCGGGAGGTGAGCTACCCATTGCTCTCCGCCCGCAGGCCCGCACCTACGGTGGCCAGTAGTCGTCACGCGACTCCCGACGCCCGGAGCGTCTCCCGCGGCGGATGGGACGGGAGGCTCTCTCCCTCATCCGTCCCGCCACCTCCTTCGCTAGCATGACTGCTTCGCAGAAGGAGGCGACTGCCTCCCACTCCCTCTCGCTGCGGACCATGGCTTGCACCAGGGCCGGGCGCGAGAGGCCGCCGCCGCTGCCGATCGCCTCTACGAGGACACGGTGGTGCTCCGCCTAAGCGGGGCAGACCTCCACCGTGTGCTCCACCGTGTCCTCTGGGCGATCCTGGCAATGGTGACACCCGGGCGTTTCCTCCCGCCTAATGATGTGCAGGAACCTCCCGAAACTTCCGTGTCCGGTGAGGACCTGCGTCAGGCGGTAGGTGAGGGCGCCGTGGCGCCTCTCTAGCCACTCCTCAAAGAGGGGTCTTATCGCCGCTATCGCGGCGTGCCCTACTTCAGAGCTCTTAGATTAGTATTTCCGTAAAATCAACATTAGGTAGATAATGTTTACAAAAAATGGAAGTTTCGCTTTATAAATTACGCTGCGATGGTTTCGCGGCGGAGGTGTGATACCTCATACATACCTCAAATCTTACAATGACATGATTCTAAAACCCAAACTGACCTAAACCAGACTTTTTATCGGTAATTAAAAAAAAAAAACAGCTGTTTCATAAAAAAGTGCAATACTGACACGGAAAATGTATCCAGAACGCGTAGCATGAACTGAAGAATAGCCAAATCTAGTCTAGTCTGTTGCCAATAGATGACAGAGACATCAACTCAACCTATTGCAGTCCACTTCTGGACATAGGCCTCCCGCAGGCTGCGCCACAACAGCCTATCCTCCGCCTTCCGCAGAGACATGCCTAATAGAAAAAACACGAATAACATTTACCTTCAACGGACTTATGAATCGAATTCACGACCCTAGCTCACCAGTGATAAGCACTCATGGTTCCAGTATCAGGCAGTTTTAAAACCAACCTAAGGACTTGTTTTTTTTTAATTTACAATCAATAAGAGCAAATTTTTTATTTATCATAATTAAACCAGGGCCTGACATTTACAAGAATGCAATAAAATTGCGTTGGTGGTGTGAGGTAGTGAACCGACAGAAGTAGCTAGAAATGAGTCAGCTTTTGAGTTAATTGAACTCGTACTGCAACACTGCTGGCCCAGTGGTAACGGCCGCGAGTTACGAGTTGTATATCTATTGTTTGAACCCAAGCTGGAACTTTACTTTGTGTTAAATTATTTTATCACTACTATTCTCAAAACGATGGAGGAAAACATCGTGAGGAAACCGGCATGTACTAGCATCAACAATTCGAAAACATGTGACTTCCACCAACCCGCGTGGGCCATAATCCACCATGCGGGCAAAGGGCCTGCGTGGTGGTCCACTCCCTCCCACAGAGAGAGAGAGCCTTTGTCCCAGCAGTAAGAACATTATAGGGTGATTATGTTATGATTTAAGTATGTAGTGCAGAATGATGAATTATCCTTACTTTAGAGGTATGAGGAACAGGGTGTACAGTTCACTCATCCTCCATAGAAAAGGGAGGACCCTCCGACCAGACGGGTGTTGTGTCTGGTGGGCAACTGCCCAACGATTGATATTGGGAAATTTTACCTATGCTAATTGCGCGGTAAACTCTGCTTGCGAGATGCAAGATTTGCGTGACGTCAGTATGACGCGTTGTCCGCATGTGGCGTTGTAGATACCGCTACATTACTAATTTTAGTAAGGACCTGCTTACCAATAAAGAAACGAAGGATCATCTGCAGGTACCATCTCTCTAACTCTTACCTAATCACTTATATCCTATCTCTTACCAGGCAAGTCCGGCTGCTGTCCCATTTCTGAGAGCGAGAGTTTGGAAGAAAATATTAGATAGCGCTAAAGCAGACGAAAAAGGAGGTTCATTTAAAAACCAACATTGTGAACCACTGGACAAGACACAGGAGCAGTTCCAACACGATAAGCATGTATTAGTCTAGATAAAAATCCAATAGAATGTCTTGACCCCACCTACAACCCTACATAGTAGGAATGTATAAAATGTTGCCAAAACTTACCCCATTATTTACAAAGGATCCGTATGCTATGCATAATAATGCATTTTATGAATGGAACGCTGCACATAATATGCTAATATGTCATCCTCTATGTTCGTTGATTCATATCTCTTGATATAGCATCGCATTTTGCTTTGTTTTGGGTCGTATTTAAACTGGTTTACGTTGTGATTATATTTTACGTTTCCTGTATAAGGTAAAATTAAATTTATTGGCAAAACTTCATAAACGTGGTGACCGTGGGTATGGATCTCGAGCTAATTATGATAAAACGGACTATGTACCAGATGCCTAGTGTCCTAAATGACCGTTCACCTGCACCCTTAACGATCTGAACAACGCCTCTGACGCTGCAATAAGCAACAATGATGTACCGTTGACACGAAAAGAAGAAAATTATAAAACAAATAAATATTATTTAGTAATTGACTCTTTAGAGTCTGTTTAGTTTCGGCAGCTAATTTAATTTGACCTCGTAGTCATGTTGTTTTATAAAAACTACTTATTTCAAATTCTATTTAAAGTTATCACACCCTTTGTAAGTAGATATGAATATAGACCTACGCGAGATTCCGCGAGAGACAATGGACTTTTTATTGTCTATAGTACGTATATTGCAGGATGCCAGAGATGCCTCGCCGAAACAAAGGAACTGTCAGTAACTATAATAAACAAATAAATAAGGATCGTAGCTGGTGGCATTCCGTAGTTTTGGGAAGAATGAGAAGAAGGCGTGAGTGTATAGTCGTCATCATCTGCCTAGCCTTTTTGGGAAAAGGCTAGGCAGATGATGACGACTATACACTCACGCCTTCTTCGCATAGCTGGGGCTATGTTAGGGTCGGCTTCCAGCCTAACCGAAATGCAGCTGAATACCAGTATTTACCAGTAACAGTAAGGCGTCAGTATATACCTAGTATGGGTATATAAATCAATTAATAATTCAGAAAGAATAATAAAATTCACGAAAACAATTTTCAAAGTAAAAAATTATCATTTTACATAGAATGCCACAAGTGCCAGTACTAATGAAAAAAACATTGTATCACTGACACCAGAAGGCCAATTTCCGTAATTAAAAACGTTCAAAATCTAGTCGTAATCTCATCTCAGCGACAATCAACGTCAAAAACTTGTCAAAATGTAGGGATTTTAGAGGATTTTTTGACGGATTGAGATTGAAATCAAACTCTGAACGTTCTTAAAATTACGAGAATTGTCCCTCAGGAAGCTACTTTATTTTCTAAAGACTTTTAAATAAAACCAAGCCAGTGACTTTTAATTGGAACGGCCAGAATAGAACAGAAATATTAAAAAATAATAATAATATGATATACCCAAAATAAGCTCCATCAGTATTCAGGACAGCCGTAGGTATAAGCCAAATGACGAAAATGGAATTATTTTCGCAAAATAAAATGACTGTTAGTAAATCCGCTTGAGGTTTTTATTCATAAGCTCTTTACGGACCCGTCTATACAACTAAAGATTACCTTATCTTTTTTTAAATTCTACTGCTTCGTTTGTTTAGTGGTTGCCAACGCTACTGCTGAGCATGAGGTCTTGAGTTAGATTCTCTGCACCGTAATTGTGTTACACACACTATGAATCAGAATCCGCATCATTTTGAAGGATATTGCTTCATTTGTTGAAAAAAATTGTCAGCTAAAAACCGTAAATAACGGAATGAATGTTGTTGAACTGTCAAATTGAAAGACATTGCTACTGATAGTGTGTTACACAATCACCCTGCTATTCGGACGTTGATATTGGATTTTTCTATAAATTACTCAATAAAACTCAAACTCAAAGCATTTGTTTTAAATAAATCAATTACCTTTGAATTGTCACGGGGTCGTTCCAAAGCGTAGTAGGTTCCTATGGAGAAGAAAGGGTAAGAAACTCCACGGACATTTTTTTAAATGAACAAATAGCAGCCCGGAGCCTTGATTTGTCCCAGGTCCCAGGTTAATGGCAATATGCAAGCATATTGCCATGAACCTGGGACAAATTCTCCTATAACAACGGACTTATATATAATTGGCATAAAGTGGGTATACTACTAAGTTACACCTCTGTCTAACCCTTCGGGGAAACAGGGTGATGTTATGTCATAGGTTCTTACTTCTACTTCGTAGCTCTCTTGTTAGAGCGGTCCTGGTCCTCATTTAGTTTCTTGTCTAGGGGCTGATGTGATTCGCCTCACGATTTCTCGCCACCTACTCCGATTTCTGGTATTTTTTGTGCAGTCATACAAGGGATCGATCTCTGCGGCTTTAATTTGGTCAGTCCATCTCATGGGTGAGCGTCCGCGTGATCTAGTGCCCTCCACTCAACCCTGCACAACAAGGCGCTCTATAGAGTCTCCCTCACGCCTCGAGCCATGTCCGAAGTATTTGAGGATGCACGTTTGGACCAAAACAGATAGACGCTTTTTGATGTTGCGCTCTTGGCGTACAGAGGTGTTGGTACGAAACTCAGTCCACGAAACCCCAAGCATTCATCTCCAGCACCACATTTCCACATTTCTTAATTGGGTAGGTACTTATATTACGGTCTAAAAATATCCGGTAAATGTTTTAAAGCGAATCCCACCCACTGAACAAAGGGTCCCGTTGTCTGTTCATCTCTCAGGATTTTACATAAAGAGCGATCATTAAATTTGCACAGATCATTTATCAACAAGCCACAAACTTAATTAAGGGTGAAGGAAATAGTGAAATTCGTCGTTTTTTTCAACGTATTTCCTTGGTAAAGTCTATGGTTCCGAAACGGTTTTATTGACTTTCATAAGGAAATAAAATCGCTGTTCGATGCTTAAACAAGTTTAAACGCAGGATCATAAAAATCGAATTCCTTTTTGTTTCAAGGACTCTGTGGCTATAAAAATGAAAGTTGTAGTCATTAAATCAAATCATCACAATCTATGCTCGTCATTATACACTGCAATCATATGCACATAAAAACTTCTATGAAAACTGTTTTTAAATGTTGCGAACAGTTATTAAAAACAGTTTTCATAGAAGCTAGCTAAGCCCGGCACTATCGTTTGAAAGTCTTCTTCATGCACGCACAGTTTACCTTAGCAATTCAATTTTGATTCGCTCGGTAAAAGGTTATGCACGAACACAATCCAATTGATTTCTTTACAAGTAGCTTAGCATACATTTCTACAAGGTAGTATATCTAAAAGCTATACTGTATCTAACATATATATGTTTTTTTTTATATTTCTATGGTATCTAACACAACGGTGCGTGCTGGCAGATTATTTCCAGTGGGTACTTGCAAGACCAACTCTGGCTTGCGCTGGCCTGTTCGCAGAATGGTCGATTACTACAATAGGACGTTTGAAAATATAGACATTTTTGCATGTGCTCCCATAGGTTCAAAAGTCTTATACTTAAGGAGCTTTCATGAATTTTATTCTTTATTTTTCTTTTATTGTGCCATTTTTTGAGTATTAATATATTTTAATATTCATATTATGATTTATGTTATATGTATTATATACATCTTAAACACGAGAGTTAATTTAATAACTTATAAATTGTATTTGTAACCTTAGCGATTGTTTTCACTGTATTGTGCCCTATTCTTAATCTGTGAACAGCGTTGTGGGCTGCAATATTGTCTATATGTCTTGTGTTTTTCTTGTTTATATTGTAGCTGTTTGTTGTTCCTCTTAAATAAATAAAAAAAAAAAAGAAAAGAAAAAGTATTTATTGCGACTCGCACAGGATTATAAGCTAAACTAAACAAAGTTAAAAAAAAAAAAAAAATAGAACAAATAGGTATTTATGAAAAAGTAATAAAAAATAAAATGAAACAGAAAGTCCTATACGAGGCCAAAAGGCTCCTATCTCAGCATGATGCTTCGACATTTAAAAAAAAATGTCGCAATCATCACGCCTATAATCCCCTAAGGGTTGGGCAGAGGTCTACCTATAGTACATCCACATTTCGCTATAGGGGGCGAGCCTATTATATCTAATCCTTTGTAAAAAGGGGTTGCGCATATGTCTACCTGTGTACTGAATACTTAAGTATTTTCTTTAAAACTTTAAACACTTCTACAAAAATATTTTTTCTATCTGTAATTGTAAATAGATCGTCGTAATTTACTATACTATTACTTTATGTAGATGAAAGCTACCCAAGTACTATTATATAAGCAAACTTCTATTTCTTAGCTGAACTTAAAATCATCATCTGTTGTAATGTCTTCATCAATCTAATAGGAATGTAAACCATTATAATATCTACGGGAGAAAACGACCATAGATGATCCGTATTACCTAATAGGGATCAATTGAACCTTCCTATTGTTTGAATTAACAAAGCAATGCTTATGCAAACCGTTTAAGTATGCGATTTTATTGTCATCTTTCATAACTACTGGATCTACATATACAGGCTGACAATGAAACTCGACGTATCCCTTGAAAAACGTTATAGTAGATGTCATTAGCAACAGTCCAGTTAACTAGGGGTCAAAACTGGATGGTTACCGAGCTGTGTCGGTTCTTCGATGTTTTAGTAATGTTCTGACTTGTTACCAAAAACAATTAATTATGAGAAAAACCTACTCCACTTCAAACATTTAATTGATACTTTTCTGAAAGTTGAAAAAAGAGTAATCATTTTTTTTTTTAAATGCTTGCGAATTTTTTTTTATTTTTTTTTATTTTGAATTTATTTTTTTTCTATCTTTTGTTCCTTTGTTTTATAACTTTGTTTTCTTTTTGTACTCAATCGATAGCTACTTACCCAATGTAACTCCGTACTAGTGTTGTATAAATTGGGAAATGTATTAACAGAGAGAACCCTGGCACCCATAACACAAGTTTAATCTTAGCTTGGGTGCCAGTGGAGTAATCAGTGGTTTATGCAATTTAAAAAAAAAAATAATTTGTCATAGAATTAACCTATTGCCTTATGTAAATTGTAAAATTGGAAATAAAGTTATTTATTTATTTATTTATTAACTTACATAATCTCAGAAATAAAAGGTTAAAGACCTTTTATTTCTATAGCAATTTTTTTATTTTTTATCCATCCAGTTTTGACTCCTAAGTAGTTGACTGGACTAAATTTGTTGCTAATGAACTCTAGTATAATCCTCCATATGAACATGTATATGAATCAGTAGGCTTTATAGGATTCCGCAGAATACCGTAGCTTCGCTGAGAGCAACTGATTTCAGTTCCTCATTCAAAGTGGACAAAGACGGGTACAAATGTTTTATAAAAAAAGGTTTCGCACATTACATTTTAAACCTTAAATAACCGAGTAAATCGTCACATGCGGGTCGAAAACTCGAAACACAACGTAAACTCACCTTAAATTCGCTCCAGCGATTCGAATCCGGTTTTTGTTTTTGAGAAAATAAGTCCCCTATATAAAACGTTGGTACTAACAACGGACTTTTTCATCGTGTTTATTAGTGCAAGCAAGATGGTACTCGGTCGTGTGCACTTCGCCTTTTGTGTTATACTTATGTTCGAAACTTTATTGTATTGTGACGGTCAGACTGCACAGAGGAAGAGTTATGATCCGAGTGAGTATATTTTTGGCAATGTTATAACAGTTCGTGTAAGAACTTAGAAGGATATTGTGGACTTGCGGTCCATTCTATAAGTATAAAATACCTTGGAATATAAGTTTTTGGAATCAGCTCAACACTACTGTAATAAACAAAGTACTTTTGCTTGTTTTCGGGACCAATTTTCTTTACCGATAGATTTTTATTGAGGTTACTACACTCCCTATTCTCTTTTGCGTTTGCCTAGCGATGGTTATATCACACCTGAACTGAAGGGCAGTTGTCGTTACTTTTAAGAACGTTCGCAGTCTAATCTCAGTCTCAATCTGTCAAAAAATCCTCTAATTTCCCTACATTTATGATAAGGTTTTCCATGGATTATAGCTAAGATTAGATTGAAACTAAATTTTGAACGTTTTTAATTACGAGAATTGACTTTATGTTGTTAGTATAGCCTACTTCAACACGTCTATAACGAATGGATTTGATAATGAAAATCTATGAAAATAGAGGTATTTTCGTAGCCTTTTTTATAGAGAACATTTTTTTATTTTTGTTCCCACAAAAAAAAAATGGAAATATCATGTAGTTACTGACATTATTTTAATTTTATACCTAAGCCTTATCAATTTCATGAAAAATCTAATTTACGAATGACAATTATGGTTTGCTCCCGCTCTTTTAATTATCCTTTACACTTTACTAATGACTACTCAAAACGGTGAAGGAAAACATCGTGAGGACTAAAATCTAGAATTAAAAAATCCAGGACATGTGACATCTACTCAAATGATTTCATCCTGATGCTCAGTTTCCAAGATGGTTCAAAGAAACAGTGGTAAAAATAAAATTCGTAAACAAACATCGCTGGGATCTAATATTACAAACAACAAACGGTTTAATTTTATTTAAATCGTGTAAAAGATACTAGACGAGGAATTAATTGGTTTCTTCTCCAACAGATTCTCCCTTTCTGCTTTAATTTCAACGGTTGCCAACAGAGGTTCTTTCCTATCTATCTCTAACTTGACCCAAATAATGAATTGTTTGTCGCAGCTCGTTCTATTTATTTTTATTACGAGATAGTGTATCTTTTATAAGAAATCTATGTAAATATTAGACATATATACCTAAAAAAGAAACACATAAAAGGAATGAATTACTTCTTCCTAGTTTTATTGTTGTATTAGATCTAAGCTGAAGGTCGTTGTGACTTGATAACTATAGGCATACAGACTAGGACAGTTATCAATAAATTATTTAAAATATTGGGTTCAAATTTATCTTGGACATCACTGACATCGGTGAAGGAAAACATTGTGAGGAAACTTGGACTCATAAGTAATATGGTAATTGTTTGTAGAAGTCTGAAATCGCCAACCCGTCTTGAGCAAGCGTGGTGATCAATGCTCAAGCCTTTTGTGTGCTAGGCCGAAGTCGTAGGTCGTAGGTAAGTAGGTAGTTAGGCATTGCTTGGCAACCAAGCTTGATGAGTAGCTTGGTTAGTGAAATAATTACGTAACACATTATCAATCATAATCTAAATGATTTTGAAGGATATTGCTAATCCATTGCTTCATATGTTCGAAAAATTTGTCTAGATACTTATCAACGTAAATAACGTAATGAATTGTGTTGAACTGTCAAAATGGAAGCTTCTGGAACTTGTGTGTTAGGCAATTACGCCGCAAGTACAGAAAAAATAATTGTTTTTCTTTTTATTTATTTGTTGTGTTGAAAACCTCGTAATGCATATTTAGAACAAACGTACACGGCTCTGAAATGCTTCTAATACCTTCTATTGAGAACCTCGGAGAACGTCAATGGCAGCCATTTTTCAGACAGTTTTTATCTTCCTCTTTAAATAACATTTATTGCAATCATCAAATCAAAACGAAAGATTTTATTTCACATAAACCTACATGGGCACTTATGAAACGTCAGAAGCTAGGTGCTCGGATCCAATTGGTCGTTTCCTATGGAGAAGAGCCGGAAAGGAACTAAACAACATTACAAACATAAAGAAGTAGGTATGCCTGTTAATTTGTATGTACCTATGTAAGTATATTCTCATAATACTTATTTGTTTAGTTTTATTCAATTAATTGTTTATGATTTTTTTTTCTCTCCTTTACTCCCTCACACGCTGTCTACATCTCTCTACTATTGTCCTATCGCAGGTATGCTGGAAGAGATTTCTTATGAAATAAGCATCACCTTTGTACCTATTTTTCTGTTCTGTTTTTACTTGTCTGTTTATACATGTGTGTGTATATGTACATAAATGGTAAAATACATAAATAAAAAAAAAGAACAAACACGAGGTTTTCACGGCACGGTGACAAATAGTAAAACCATGCATTTGCTAGGAGCGTGTCGCCTAGCAGGAACCACTCAGTATTTACCTACAAGTAGTAAGCGAAGTACCTAGCTGTGTGACTGCGACCTTTGAGAATTTATAAGATGACCGACCTTGACTTCGGGCTCCAAACTGACACTAAAAGGAGCACTTAGTGAGATATTATCTAAATTCAATTTAACGTAACTAGGAAAAGTGGGCCCCGGCTGTGAACGTTGTCTTTGTATGCCACGGCTACATCATCGCAATAACGCAAACTACACTTCGCGCGCTCTCTGTTGTACAGCGAGACGTCGAGCGGTGTGCGAGAGAGAGCGCAGTAAATGTAGTTCGCGTTATCGCGACAATGTAGCCGTAGCATAAAGGATGTCACTCAACTAAAGTCCCAATTTTATTACCCTTCCCTTTTCTTTCTATGGTACTTAAATAAAGTTGTTCTTACATACTTCAAGTTTGTACTCGTACGTTTACTTTTTTCTTTCAAGGGGTATCTAGCCTTCATACTTTGAGTAGCACTCAGAAAAATACTAAACTATTTTTATATAAGTAGGTAGATTTAGACAAAAACAGGGACTAATAGCTTTCAGTGTCCCACGGCATTGATCTCCCTCTCCTCTTTCCACTTAGAAGAATCTTAAACAATTAAGGGTAACCGTATAACCCCTACCCAGTGCCAAGGTATATTGCCTTCTTTGAATCTGTTTTCTTCCCACTTTGGGAGCAATCCTATCATTTTCTCCGTATTATTTCCGCTATCTTTACCTGATTATCCGTAGGGAGTATCGATTTCCACCATTGATTTAGATAAATAATATAAATATCAAACTAAACATATAGTTTATTACAACATGACGTGGTTCAAGGCAGTTGAACTATTAGCATAAACCTTTTATTTTTATGTCCTTACTGGCATAAATATACATAATCTTAAAATCTAACAAGCAACCGCTACAATACATAACGTCACTCGAACTATAGAGCTATGGCCACACTGAAGCGAATCCCTCGCGTGATTCGGCCCAAAACAGTCGCGCCGCTTTTGTCAATTAACTCGTATGAAATGGAGATGTTAAAAGTGGCACGAATAAGTAGTAGCATAATCAGCCTATAATGTTTCCACTGCTTAGATACAGGCCTCCTCTCTCTGAGAGGGAGTGGGCCATAAACCACCACCCACCACATCCACCCAGTGCCAGTGGGTAGATGTCACATACCTTTGAATTTTTGGTTCTAGGACATGCCGGTTTCCTCACAATGTTTTCCTTCCCCGTTTTGAGAGCAGTTGTGTTGAAATAATTTACACAAAGTAAAGTGCCTGCTTGGGGTTCGAACCCACGACCAAATATAAGTCATACAAATTGTAAGTCGCGGCTGTTACCACAGAATAAGTAGTAGCGTGACTTAAGAATTATTAAAACAATGAACGCACGCAGTCGCGTCGAGAATCCCGCGCGTGATTTGCCTCAGTGTGGCCATATCTTAGAACAAATGAATGTAAAGATATTAACCTTTCCTTTGCTAAGTATATTAATACCGTAACGGTGTTAGTAACCCTCTATGACCTCATTCAGTCAAGTTTTATGGATATAGTTAACATGCAGGCGACAATTATTTATTTTTCTTTATTATTTTCAGCCTCTTTTAATTAAATAAAGTGTTGGATATGAATATTATGGTACGATAACCTAAAATATAACGGTGTTTTATTTTATTATTGTCTAAAAAGGCCGTCAGGAACTCAGGAAAGGTCTGAAATTATATATATTGAATGTTAAAAAAGGGCCAGTAAATATAAATTGATTGTCATATGAATATTGTATTATCTTTTCCAGCATATATAAAAATATAATATGTATATTAATAAAATTGAAAGCAAGAAATATTCCATTTGTTTTAATTAAACTAAAGGCTGATTTTTCCAACGCCAAATTATTTTATCGGAGGAATAATTTTGAATTTTTGACAGTTCGTTCATGCAAAAACTGTTGGACGTCAATTTTATTCCACGAATAAAAATTGTCTGTCGATTGAAAAATCAGCTTTAAATATAATTAATTTTACATAACATTTTACTGTCAAGGATTTTCGCTAAGTAACGACTGTTTCCATAACATAGTTAATTCATTGTTTATTATTTAAATTGTTAGGTTGCTAATTGCCTCGGAAAGCACGTTAAGCCGTTGGTCCCGGCTGTCATTCGTGGATCTTTGACAGTCGTTACGGGTCGTCAGTAGCCCGAAAGTCTGACAACCAGTCTTACCAAGGGGTATCGTATTACCCAGTAACTGGGTTGTGGAGGTCAGATAGGTAGTCGCTCCATGTAAAATGCTGGTATTCAGCTGCATCCGGTTAGACTGGAAGCCGACCCCAACATAGTTGGGAAAAGGCTAGGCAGATGATGATGATGATGATGTTAAGTTGCTAATATATTATTTTAATATACTAGCGGCCAAGTGCGAGTCAGAGTCGCAAACGAAGGGTTTCGCACCACAAGGCAAAAAACGCGGAAAAAAACACGTTTCTTGTTTGGAGACCCTCTATAATTTTTTACTTTGTGTTATTTTATAATTTGTTGTTATAGTGGCAATAGAAATACTTACACACTCTGTGAAAACTTCCACTGTCTTTATATTACGACTCCCTTTGGGTACGGAACCCTAAAATAAAACTTTTGTGTGTGTTGAAACTTTTTTTAAATATTTTTTGTTGACTGTGATACAAGATATAATCACTGAAACCTCAGAGCGTTAGAACCTACCAAACAAAGCACAGAGCTTTGAAAAAGAAAAACTTTGATAGGTAGGAAAATTTTCAAGAGCACTAGGTAGGTACCAGCAGGTCAAGTTACCCGAAACAACATTGAACCTTAATGCTTTAGCGACAAAGTAGAAATCTATTAGAGAAATTTGACAGCTTGTAACAGCTTGATGTGCTGTACCTAAGAGATTTTTAATTACTGAAAGTTGATATCAGTTTATAACTTTTGGTTTTCAGCAAATTAATTAACTACAATCTGATATAATAATGAACTTGCGAACAAATCTAAATATTCCTCTCGTGATTACAAAGAAAATTAAGTATTTAGGGATAAGGTATGATATGGTACTAGGACGATCAACAGCCTCCTTCTCAACAATGTCTTGCTTCCATTGCATTGCATATAATTGTGTGATCAATTTATTAGGTAACTACTTATTCGTATAAAAGTAAACGAGGCAAAAGGAGTAGAAATGATAAGATCCCCCGTGGCAGGAATGAGTTTATGTGTGTATATATGTACTTATTCACTACGCAATCGGCATCTTGTTTTTGTTTTCATTGTTTCTTTGTTGTCAATTTGCCAGTGTCGTAACATTTACGCAATGTTTATTGTTTTAGGTCCTTGACATCAAGCAACGCATAAAATTAAATTAACAAACTTTAATTGGTTGAATACGAAACTTTTGGGTACCTACTTTGTATGTCAGTACATATTTTATATCTTTTTTTTTTTTTGTAATAAGTATGCGTTTAGTTTGAGCAAAATAAAAATAAAAAAATATTTTGTGGCTAAGTATTAATAACCGCAAGGTCGATCGAACAGGTTAAGCTACGCTTGCCGCAGTTGGTCCGTGGATGGGTGACCATCTTCACTTACCAAGACCCGTCCGTTCCGTGCTTCGGAAAGCACGTCAAGCACAGTCGTTACGGGTCGTCAGACAGCAAGGGGTATTGTATTACCCAATAACCGGGTTGTGGAGGTCAGATAGGCAGTCGCTCCATGTAAAATACTGGTATTCAGTGTATTCAGCTGCTTCCTGTTAGACTAGAAGCTGACCCTAACATAGTTGGGAAGTGCCTAGGCAGATGATGATCTTTCTTTTTTTCTTTATTTGTCTGCTATAAAAGTGTATAGATATTGCAATATTAACATTAGACTGCTACAATGTCCGGTTCTTTTCCTTGAGCTTTCAAATGGGCCGCCCGGGAGCATCCCGGTCCGAGAGGTCCATTTAGCAAAGGATATTTACAAGCTATTAAATTATTCAGATGACAAGTTATGGAGGTCTTTATGGCACAACTGCCTTCAACAAAACTTAGAGAGGTACTGTGAGAGCTTTATGAGCTCTCAGGGTACCGGGAGGAATCAATTAAACCACGGTTTGTCATATATTATGTTCAATAGTAAAATTATTCCTACAAATCGTTCTGCGTGTTTTTACAGATTGCTACAGTTTTAGAGCCGGTTGTTTCAAACGGTTGGTTAACGTAACATAGGTACGTACGTCAAATAATAACGATTACATACTCGTTATTATTTGACGTACGGCAAGGTAATAATTTTGTAATTGTAATTTGAAATAACGCTTTTTTTGGTTTGACGCTAGTTAGCGCCATTTTTACACCAACTAAGTGACCAAGTGACAAGGATAAGGTAGGCTTATCCTTGTCACTTGGTTTGTCAGCCAAATCTAACGCATACTGTTTTTATCTTCTAATTTTAAACGAAATTATCGTTTCTCTCATACTGCTATAATCTCTACAGTACAAATAGTACACAAGATACTTTGCTTAATTAAAAACCAGTTCAAAATTTTATGAGCATGAATGCACTTCAGTGCACTTTTATAGCAGGAAGTCACATCATACTATTCTTATTATGCAGGTTAATATTAAAAGTAAAAGTAATATTGCAGGATATTCAGGCCTTGATCTTTTAACTGAACCAAGTAGTATCAAGAAGAATAAAATACCTATTTTGTTTTTTAGGGAATAATGTGGCTATTGTACTTGGTAGACAACCTCGTAAACCTGTTATGTAGGTACTTACATAGGTATGTATAATGATCTAGCCCTGTTCTTGGCCAGAGTCGAAATTAGGAGCGTGAATCCACTTAATTGCGCTTTGATCCTTATTCATAGTCGGCCCAGCACCTAAAATATGCCTTGAAAGTCGTGGAACAGTCAAAAATGTAAAGGATTGTCATTCTGAGTGTGTTAGGTACACAATTAGGATGGAAGCAGAGATAGGTGAATGCGTGCATGGTGGTGTTTTGACATCTACTACAGCGGGGTAATTGCGTGACACGCTAACAGTGGCAATGACTTTCATTTTGACAGTCCAACAACATCCATTGCGTTATTTTCGTTGTTAAACAGATATTTTTTTTCGAACATATGAAGCAATGGGTTAGCAATATCCTTCAAAATTATCCAGATTGTGATTGATAGTGTATTACGCAATTAGGGTGACGGTCTGCAGCCACTCTACTGGACTAATGGACTATGGAGTATTCACTGTTCTAGCACTAGTGTGATGATGAATGGACACTGCAGACTTTGGGGTGACGCTTTGTAGTGAATAGTGTACCTATACTAGGTAGGTACGTTCAGTGCATTAGTATATACCTGTGGTATATACGATCAATCAATAGTGGCTTTGGTCTAGTCTATAAATATACCCAATACCAATCAATCAGACTAGCTTTTTTTCAACTATGTTGGGGTTGACTTCCAATCTAACCGGATGCAGCTGGCAGCTGAATACCAGTATTTTACATGGAGCGACAGCCTATCTGACCTCTACAACCCGCATTTACTGAGTAATACGATACGCCTTGGTAATACTGGTTGTCAGACTATGTCGATCTCGCCTCGATCCCGTAGGAATATCGGAATAAAAAGTATTAGTGTTTCTAATCCAGATCATGAATGAAAAGTATTAGTGTTTATAATCCACCCATGTGCAAAATTTCATCCAAATCCGTTCAGCTATTTTAGCGTGAAAGCGTAACAAACATTCAAAAAATCTAATATTTTCTCTTTATAATATTAGTTTAGTTTTAATGACGACTCCAATGTTACTACACTCAATGTAAAAATAACAATACAAGATAAATGATAAATTATTTTAATTTGTAAGTAGGTCGTACAAACACTTTTAAACGTCAATCATATTTTAAAACTAGATGAGGTCGGCGTTTCCTATCTGATTAGTCTGAGAAGAAAGGCCGAAACAAACCCAGAGGTCACAGTCTCTTTTAAAGTCCAGACAAAATCTTGGTCAGATCATATGAAGACCATGTAGATCGATGTCTGAGATGGTCTTTCGAGGAAAGAACCACACAGATTGAGAGGACATGTCCAGTCAGTGCACGCATTTGTCAGAAATCGTGCAGCTCAACTCAAAACTTAAAGAGCTCGACGATTCGACGAACAATACCAAAGAAAGGACATTTGGGTGTTGCAATCAGACACCTCATACAAAATAACTACATATATTATTACAACTTCTGACTACACCCGAGTTGAAACAAAATCAAAGTTCAATATCACGCCAGGTGTCGATAGAACTACAAAATTTTATGATCCACATTTATTTTCTCCATTACCTTCGCTCCTTTTAGCCGTTTTTAGAACCTTTTGTAAACTTTGTACAAGGGTATACCAACGTACAAAATTACTCATGTGAGAATGAAAAAAATCTAATATTCCGTCCCCTTTAAAAGGGTCAACGCAAAATATGCACATTGTTTAGCAAAAGAAAAAAATGCAAAAAAGGGTTTTAAGCGCACATACCTATTCAAGGCCCAAATTTTACATATCTGCTTAAAACTTCGTACATAAGTACCTACCCCATTAAGATATTTTTTTTCTTATTGTGAAATGGGCCTGCTCTTGACCTCGACCTCACCTTGAGAAAAGCGATGCATGAGGTCTACGATGAAACGAGCAAGCCCAGAACATGCCTGTTCACTCTTGCTTTGAAGGCTGACTGACTGGGTTATACATATGTGAAAGGGAACACAGACGCTGGTAGAGTCCGTCCTGACCCTTGCCCGAGCTAGCCCGCGCCGCTGAGTCTGTAGTTTTAAATTTAGGTAGGTAACTACAAATTTACGGTTTTCGGATTATTTCCTTTACTTGTGCTACATGACATTGCTTCTTGCCAAATTTCATGATTCTAGGTCAACGGGAAGTACCCTATAGGTTTTGATTCCCTTGTGAGTGTCAAAATATGCGGCATAAACGGAACATAAACACTCGTATCTTTTGATTGCGTTTACTTAGAACTTTGATTTTTTCACTGCTTCAAGGGATTGCAGCCCTGAGTATTTAATATTAATTTCAACTTGATAACTCCACGCGTTCCTGAGAAAAAGGGTCTTGACAGACGGACGGGCAGACAGACGGACAACAAAGTGAACTTTTAAGGGTTCCGTTTTTCCTTCTGAGGTACGGAACCCTAAAAAGGCGCGCTATTGGTGTTGTGGCGTACCCTGGAAGAGGCCTATATCCAGCAGTGGACTGCGATAGGCTGAGTTGATGAGGAACCTAATAGTATAGGGATAATCACATCATACCAGACTAAATCTGTCCACTTCATATAGTTGTGTATGTATTTATTATTTTGAGTATGATATTATTTTCTCCTTTATTTCAATGTAAACATATAAGCGTTGATGTACCCCACACTATTTGTACTGGGTATGGTGGGGTACAATGAACTCAGGGTTCGCAGGGAGTTCAGTCTTACTGCGTATTTAGTGAAGCTACTGCGTGGCGTAGCACATAACCCGGGAGTGCTGCGTCAACTGGAACTTAAGAGTGCCGGACCAGTACGTGTGGAGGCGGAGACGCCCGCAACTGCTAAACGTGCCCGTGGCCAGAACCAATCTACTGGCGAAAGCACCCCTCACCTGAACAATCCGCGTTGTAACAAAGTCCATGAGAGACTGGATATTTTTTTGTGCTCTTTGAATGAATTCGCAAGAGTTTTATTAAATATAGTTAGTTATGTAAGGTAAAAAATTATATTATTTGTTGTTAGGTATGTAAGGTTAAATAAGTTAATTTTAAGTGGATAACTACACTGTCGCATTAGGTTAGGCCTGTTATGATAGTTGTAAGGTTGATATAGAAAAAAAAATATATATATTTTTAAATATTAAAAAATAGTAGCCAACCGGTATCGGGAACAGGGTCCAAGGGTCAGAGCTCAGAGAGAGGAACCTCCTGACTATGCGAGCCGTGTCCAGAAGTACCGCTTTCTGAACCAAGCTCTTGATCCAGCTGCCCAACGAGAGCCTCCTCAGGTGTTGATCGAGGCTCTTGGCTATTAAGCCATTGGCTGTCACGACTATCGGCACAATAATCGCTGAGTCCACATCCCACATGTCGACAACCTCGCGAGCCAAGTCAAGATACTTAATTTGTTTATCTTTCTCGGCTTTCACGAGGTTCTTATCGTGCGGGACGGTTATGTCATCAATCATTGCGCGCCGCTCTGATCGATCCACCACCACTATATCAGGCTTATTGGCAACAATAGTCCTGTTAGTGATGATGGATCGATCCCAGTACAATGTGATATTTCCATTTTCGAGAATTGGGTCGGGCATATACCTGTAGTACAGCACCTCCGATTCCACAAGGTTGTATTTCAGAGCAAGTTGCTGATGGATTATCCTAGTTACAAGGTTGTGTCTATGCAAGTACTCTCCGTTAGCTAGATCAGAACACCCGGAGATAATATGCCTGATTTATTCATTGAGTATGATATAATTATTATCATTTTAGTGATAGTTATTTTAGAAGTATATAAGTATGTTTATTTGTATGTATGTTAGTGTATTCTCGTAATATTTGTTTAGTTTTTTAAGTGAATTGTTTTGATTTTATGTATTATTTTTTTGTCTCCTTTACTATTTCACACGCTGTCTACAGCTCTGTATCTATTGTCCTGTCTCGGGTGTGCTGGAAAAGATTTCTTGTGAAATAAGCGTCACCTCTGTACCTACACCTATTTTTTCTGTTCTGTTTTTTCTTGTCTGTTTATATATGTGTGTACATAAATGGTAAAATAAATAAAAAATTAACATTACATACCTAGGAATTACAAGCAACTTGCTTTGTTGCGATCATTGATATCTGTTGTTGTTGAGCCAAGCTCTGCGGTTGCTATCTAATTATACTACGTACTTACTCAATTAATTCTCAACGGGTTAATTGATTTATACAAAGCGTAATGACAGAGTCAACTATCCTAATTAGCCTCTAGGCAAATAGATATTTCTAATTACGAGGTTGAGACGGTACCTATATAAACCTACCTAACTAAGGCCTTGCAAAGCGGGACCTACGCAAGACACGTCTCATGAAATGTCACAAAAGAAGGCAGATTGTAGGTCACCTGCCAAGCCTTTTCCCAACTATGTTGGGTTCGGCTTCCAGTCTAACCGCATGCAGCTGAATACCAGTATTTTACTTGGGGCAACTGCCTATCTGATCCCCACAATCCAGTTACTGGGTAAAGAGCCACGGAGGTGTCTTGGTATGTGAAGATGGTCACCCATCCACAGACCAATCGCGGCAAGCGTAGCTTGACCTAATCGATCGACCCGTGCGGCTGTTATTACTTAGCCATAAGCTCCTCAGGAAGGCAGATTGTGGGTACTATGTCTCTTTTAATTATTTGGCGAAACTTCACACAAACTTGGGTATTGGTACCCATCTAATACTTGATAATGAAACAATTATTATTAAGTTACCCAAAACTAAATTCAAGTAATCAACTGATACCCGTTATTAGCTGTTGCCCGGTCGACGTTCCTGCGCATGAAATGAAGATCATGAGCAAATATATTTTTTTGTTCTATTGGCATTGGTGGGGTATTGGAGGCCAATACCCCACCACGATTGTGTAGTTTTCTAAGAGGTTAATTAAAAAAAAATCTGTAGTGTAGACAATACACGTCTTCCTTCAAAGACGACTAGAAAGACTGCAGCTGTGTTGCCACCGTTGACGGTCAGATCCAACGGGAAGCTGAATTTTACAAAAATGGTGGTTAATTTATTAAACACTAGGGCCATGGGGTCCGAGTGCACACTTAGTATTTCAAGACATCGCTAAGCGGTTTGTCGACTCTTCACGTGACCAGGGGGCTGGCCTATTTTTTGACCAAAGTATCAGCATTGCCATACAACGGCAACGTGGCAATGCTGCCAACCTTTTGAGCACGTTTCCTATTGAGAGCGACGCTGACGAATTTTATGATGCCCTTTGATAATTTCCCTTCCTTTTTATATACTTGTACATAATTATTATTATTTTAAGCATTTTAAATTATGTAAATATTTTGTTAATTTATGTATCTAAACTCTGTTCTCCTACCAAAGGTTAAAATAATCTGTTTATTTTAAGATTTAATACTCAATCATTGTTTTTGGGGGAAGGGGGGGCTGTTAATCTTTGTGAAAGGTTTTTTCCTGTCACTCAGTCTCCCACAAAAGATTTATCAGATGTAGTGTCTTCATATTTTTAAGGCACCTTTGTGGAAGAGAAATAAATGTTTTATTTATTTATTTTTATTTATTTAGTAACCCTACTATTAACCGAGTGTAAACCATAGTGGCGAAGTTCATTACCGCGAAGTAGCCACTGACCCCCCCCCCCCCCCCCCCCTCCTATTGAACCCTATTTAAATATTTATACAAACACCATCTAATCCCTGTTAGCTAAATTATTACTTATCTAGAATTTTACTTATGGGCCTACAACTTTCGAGTCATAACCTGTCGAGACCACTTGGAACATACCTACATATTTTGAAACATCAGCAGGTATTTACCTAAATACCGACATTTTGTTGTAAAAATGTCGGAGACCCTTCTCCAAATCTCTGTAGATACTTACCAAGTGATTTATACGGTGTCAACGACCTCGCATAATAATGCCAGTGTTTCGTTTTTATCTCCGTTATTATCTTAGCCTTACGAACAAAATAATTTAAAGGATATTTTATTCCAAGAAAAAGGAAATACAAAACCTTCGACAGACCTTGACAATTTAGCACAACCAGTATTGAAGCTTTTGTTATTTTATTGTAGACTTTATAGTAACCGCATTTTTATCAAGTTTCAATTCTTCGGACATTGGCATTGTTGTCACAAAAAAAAAACAATAAGGTACGTACCTAATGGCAGGAAACCGTAGAAGCAATTTCGTTTATGATTATTTGAAGGAACGAAAATTATATTCATAAAAATTTACGACCGAAACATCATCAGAACTGTATTGTGGATTTGATTAGACTTATTTCAATAAATCAGTTTTTGCCTACAAGCTTTAGTGGTGACATTCTCCAGAATTACAGATTAATCTTGCCCACAGACAATCTAAATAATATTATTTAGATTTCTGTGACCTTTCCTTTAGAATAATAAATGGTTCGTTTCTCGTTCAGCTACTTTATCTTGCAGACTTATGTACGTACGACATTAAAGGTAATGCTAACATTGGCAGTGATTCGGTTGACTGTACGTAATAGGAAGGATTGCCTCGTCTGCGAGGTAATTGCGTAACACACTAACAGTAGCAATGGCTTTCATTTTGACAGTTCATCAGTTCACATTCATTGCGTTAATTACGTTGTTGAGCAGACAAATTTTTCAAACACAAAGCAATAGATTAGCAATGTCCTTCAAAATGATTCAGCACCCTAATTGCGAATCACACTATCAGTCTCAATCTGAATCATTTTGAAGGATATTGGTAATCCATTGCTTCATATGTTTGAAATTTTTTTTGCTCGACATCGTAAATTACGCAATGAATGTTGTTGAACTGTCAAAATGAAATTAATTGCTACTGATAGTGTGTTACACAATTACCCCGCCGATTATGATTATACACTCATGCAATTAGGGTGCTGGTCTAGTGGTCTTAGTGCGACTACTGAGCATACGGTCGTGCGTTCGATCCCTAGGTCGGGCAAAAACTTACCTACAATTTTGCACTCAGTAGGCACATATTGCGTGTCTATTGTGTGCTGTCCTTGACCTAGGTGTTCCTGATTTAATTCAAAACAAAAAAATGTTTATTCAGACTAGGTACTCTGACAATCAGGACTTTTGAATATCAAAAATACATAACACCCAAAAACTTTTTTTTATTGACGTCTCCCAGTTCTACCTAGGAGGTTGTAAACAAATTAAATACAGAACTAAGCGACTACACGCTAAGGGCAGCCGCAGCAGCGACGCCCTTTTTTTTTTTTTTTCCTCATGGATGTCCGCCGCCCTGGGGCGGGCGACGGGGTCTGTCAGACTCTTACTGACTAAAAACCACCCCAGTGTTCCATCTCTCACCTACGCCGGGGGTCGCGGGAACGTAAGATCCTTCCGCAACCCCCGACTGGTGCCGGCCCGCCACCGCGGGCCTCCTCGGGTCAGGGGGGGGAGTGAGGTGTTTGACTCCCCCCGCGACGTCTAAGAGAGGCGCGCGTGGAACACTACGCGCCGCCATCTCGGGTCCTGATGTGTGGGGGGCGACGGACGTCCCCAAGTCCGTCGCCCCTGGACCCATTTAGGGGGGCTGGAAGAGGGCGTTGTCCGCCCTCCGCCGACGCCCGGTGCGCCTGCTGCGGGCCGGGTGAGAGGACGAGATCTCCCTCTCCCTTTACGCAGCCTCCTTCTGCGAGACGACCGTTTCGCAGAAGGAAACCACCGCGTCCCAGGACTCTTCGCTGCCGACCATCGACTCGACCACGGCCGGCAGCGACAGGTCACTGCCTACTTCTGAGATGAGGGCACGGCGTGGCTCCTCCCAAGCGGCACACTCTGCCAGCGTATGCCACGCCGTGTCCTCCCGGCAGTCGACGCAGTGGTGACACCGGGCGTCCGGCTCCCTGTTTATGCGACACAGGTACTTCCCGAAGCAACCATGCCCCGAGAGCACCTGCGTCACCCGAAACGACAGGGAGCCGTGCCTCCTCCCGAGCCAGCGCTCGAGCACCGGCCGGACCGCCTCGATGGTGACGAGGCCGGCGGTAGGGCGTGTGAGCCTGTCCCGCCATTCCGCCACCAGGACCTCGCGAAGCTGAGACCGACGCAGCTCCATGTGTCGCTGCATCGGTCGCTCGCCCCGCGCCCTCGCTTCCTCGCGCCACCGATACAGTGACGTGAGTACTTTCGCCTCGAGGTCCCAGGGCGGGGATCCGGCCAGTGCGCAGGCCGCCTCGTAGGAGATCGTGCGATATCCTCTGATGACTCTGACGGCCATCGCTCTCTGCGGTTTCCGCAGAATCGCGATACTGCCGGCCGTCAGGTCAGAGGCCCACACCGGGGCCCCATACAGGGCCATCGATCGCACGACCCCCACGTAGAGCCGCCTACAGGCGGCGCTCGGGCCCCCCAGATTGGGAAGCAGCGTTGACAGCGCCCCAGCCGCGCCCAAAGCAGCGACGCCCTAAGTCGAGGTTCGTGCCCTGTGGGGTACGAACCTCGACGTAGGGCGTCGCTGATCAGCGGGATTGTCCGAAAGGGTTACCGCTACCCCGGAACATAAAGGGCGAACTAAGGAACATGGGTGGGTTTTAGTCAGTAAGAGTCTGACACTCCCTTCCGCTCCACCCAGAGCGGGAGGGGGTCGTTTGATGATTTCCCAACAGAAAAAAGAAAAAAAAAAAAAAGGGCGTCGCTGAGAGAGGGCAGCAAGGGACAGGCTAGATCGGACGCCCTTCTACACTTCCAAACCAATAACAAGTATATTATCTTTCTTTCCAGTGTCACCACTCCCGTTCCCCACATGCAGAGCGGACAACATCGACTGCCTTCGCCGTAGTCTGAGGACTTTCTTTTTTTTAATGGACGGCGGCCATTTTGGCATGCTGCCTGTCGACCCCGCCATTGTGAACAGTATAGCCCTATCCTTACCCGAACAACAAACGACATTTTCTCTGAGAAGGGTCAACGTTACCGGCGTCAGGTGGACGAAACTTGTCGGAAGGAGGTTTTAATCATTATTCAAACAGAATTTACTTTAATGTTTTTGTATTAGAGATTTGTGGTATTTAATCTTGGAAGGGATTTTGAGGGGGGGCAGTTGGTACGAGCAAAGTACTTACTTGACTTAGTTTCATGAATTTGACCCTGTAAGTATATTAATACTTACAGGGTCAAATTAGCTAGCTAGCGAAACTCTGCAGACGTCATGGTGGGTAGGTATCAATATCTGAACACGATAAAATTAAATTTAAAAATATTTAATGTTATTTTTTGGGGGTCAACGACCGCAGCCAGTGTTATAAATGATAAATTATTTTATTTTGTAAGTAGGTTTGTATGTACAACCATTTTTACACGTCAATCAACTTGAAGTTTGAGTAATCTGTTTTCTTTTCGTGGTGTTCAGGTATTGATAACCATGAAGTCTGTGAAGTTTACACAAAAAAAAATATAGTAGACTAGTATTCCAATAAAATCATCCTGTTAATTTAATTTTTGAATTATCGTTTTTAGATATCGATACCCATCACATCTGTGGAGTTTCGCTAGCTAATTTGATCTAGTATAGTGCTACTTATTCAGTATTTGAAGCCTACAGCCCTAAAAGGATAATTCCTGTGAGGCTAGTATTCGTTAATTTTAACACCCTTACCTATCGGGGATGTAACTCAGTGGTAGAGTGTCTGCTTCGCATGCTGAAAGTCCTGGGTTCAAATCCCAGCATCTCCAAATTAGTCTTTTTGCTTTTTGTTAACGTTTAAATTAGAACCATCTTACTTTTGATTTTATTCTTAAAAATGTAATCGAATTTGACCAACATTTTTATGTTTTCTTTCAGTTTTGATTTGAAAGATGGCAAAAATGGAGTGACATTCAGCAGTGACTTGCATTTGTCCGGACAGTTAAGTATGGAGGTGGCTGGAAGCACAGAACTGCGTAACGCTTACATTACGATGGATATTCGTAAGTAGAGGATAATCCCCACTATAATTTTGCAAAAAAAAAAAATATCAATACTACCGACCTCGAGAGTATTATTTTGATGGCATGGTTGGCGCAGTGGCTGAGATTGGCTACAGGTAGGCAGATAGGTATCTGCTGTCGCAGGTTCGATTCCCGTGTGGTAAAAATATTTGTTTAACCATACATACACTAGTCTTACCTACCAAGATCAATTTAGGTAAGGTAGACCAATAATAGCTATAGGTACACTTAAACTATTCATATCTACTTAGTAAGATCAATATCGGCAAGGTAGAATTTATAAGTAGATTTCCTACTTATAAACTGGATGTTTGTTCATTGTAAGTTACCGGTTATGAGGCAGCTGCGACACGTAGGTAGGACAGCAAAAAAAGCTGTTTTGTAATTAGTGATAAGTGGCCCGATAATGGAGCATTTACTAGTAAGTACTTATCTGAACTTTCCTGTTTATTTGTTGCAATTACAATTACGACTTGACTCCAGAGTATGTATACTAATTAATGGACGAGTAGAGTAGGTACTATATAAATTAACATGAATGAATAATTTTATTGGAAGGAAAGGCCAAATCCGCCCAACAACTACATAAAAAAATATGCTTATATACCTAATACCTATTATGGTGGAGGGGCCCGTGGCTGAATAATAACAGCCGCATAGGTCAATCGATCAGGTTATGGATGGGTGACCATCTTTACATACCGAGACCACTCCGTGCCTCGGAAAGCACGTTAAGCCGTTGGTCCCGGCTGTCATTCGTAGATCTTTGACAGTCGTTACGGGTAGTCAGAAGCCCGAAAGTCTGACAACCAGTCTTACCAAGGGGTAGCGTATTACCCATTCATGGGTTGTGGAGGTCAGATAGGCAGTCGCTCCATGTAAAATACTGGTATTCAGCTGAATCCGGTTAGACTGGAAGCCGACCCCAACATAGTTGGGAAAAGGCTAAGCAGATGATGATGACCTATTATGGTGCTTAGCTGAAGGAATAAAGGTTATTTTATTATAACATCACGCTGATATTTCTGATTTCTAATCATAGTAATTGATGAAAGTAATAAAACTATTCCCTTTCCAAATGGGTATCACTAGTCCACACCTATGGATTAAGTAATTAGGTATGTGGTTAGGTATCCACATACCTAATTACAAATCTTGTTATTACTTTGTTACAAATCTGAAATACCTACCTAAACAGGTGTGTAGGTAGGTATTTCAGATTTGTAACAAAACACAAACTAAAACAACCTGAGTCCAAACTCCAATGTACCTAAACGCTAACACCACCCCGTCTCGTGCAATTAAACTTTGTTCAACTGCAGTTTAGCGCACTTTTGTTATTTTCCGACTACCCACATAAAAACAGCAACGGTTTAAATTTCAGACGGTGCGGAGAGCAACATAACTTATGCGGGGATGATACAACAGGGCACCGATCATGAGGATTATATTGTAATCGGTCCAGAGAGGATAACTGTCAGGAATAGGCGACTACCGACGTATTTTTTGCAACCAAGTAAGCCTTGATTTATTCGTTCCTGCTTTGTTTCGGTTTTTTCGGTGCCCGAGTTTTAAAATACTCGGGGAATGACTGCCTTGCAACACACTTCCACTACTTCCAGTATAGCTATACATAGCCATTCGATACGTGCCGAATAGAACATCAATTATTGTTACCGAAGGACTCCTCTAAACGCTGTTCACAGATCTAAAACCCGATTTTTTTGTCAGAATAGTCGACCGCTTTTTGCTCTCAGGCAAATCAACTGCCTGTCGTTTCGAATGGTGTGCATACTGGGCTAACACGAAAACCATGAGATGTCGTAATCATCAAGCTGATAAAGGTTTTAACTAATCATGGATTCGATAGCTAAAAGAACAAAATCGGATAAAAAATATTGTTGCCGAGAAATTCTAAAATTGTGCTACCGTCCGGCCGTCGAAAATATGCGTTCCTGAAACTTGTCAGTGCGACAATTCTAGGAACTATTATAGATCAAATTCGCAAAAAGTGTCAAGAACGCATTCGCTCATCGGCAGGACTATAGGGCTGTAATGCTAATCACGCAGCGCACAGCGGTCAGAGTGCTCATTCAAAAGATTTTACGACAGTTTTCTTACCCAACGATCCCTACAGTTGAAAAACTATTATATATTAATCATTCACGGCAGTTACAGACGTATACTACTGAGGACTGTGTGGGTCATTTTATTTTATATTTTCTCTCTGTTCTGTTAGTTTTGTCATGGTCTGGCAGTTTGAGTAAATAATGTGGCCTACTTAAATGTCCTTTCTTTGATATTGTTCGTCGAATCGTCGAGCTCCCTAAGTTTTGAGTTCAGCTACACGATTTCTGAGAAATGCGTGCACTGACTGGACAGGTCCTCTCAATCTGTGTGGTTCTTTACTCAAAAGACCATCTCAGACATCGATCTACATGGTCTTCATATGATCTGACCAAGATTTTGTCTGGACTTTAAAAGAGACTGTGACCTCTGAGTTTGTTTCGGCTTTTCTTCTCAGACTAGTCAGATAGGAAACGCCGACCGCATCTAGTTTTAAAATGATTGACGTGTAAAAGTGTTTGTACAAACCTACTTACAAAATAAAATCATTTATCGTTTACTTTAACATTTAGCCGAAATATCTGTTCAGAGATTTTAGATATCTAGTTCCATCTAGAATAAAACATGGATAATCCATTAGTTGGTTAATAATTAATTGCCTTTAATGTAATGTATTACTGCCTATAATGAATTCAGAACTCCCCAGACTAATAAAAATAATAGGATGTGAATACTTTCTCCCTTATTTGATAAGAAGTTGAGATTATAAATATTTTAGCAGGTTCATCTAATATTTTAGGCCTTTATAGGTACTTATTTTTCTGCCTTGTTTGTTCCCATTAGTCAGTTTCTCTTCACCATGCAAAAGATTCTGATTAATTGTGAACATTAAGGCAAAAGCGTCAGTCCAGCCCGCGAAATTCAAATTTTCTTATTTTTTTTTTTGCAATTTTCAGGTCAATATGGTGAAAACGGTCAAAACGATGAAGGAAAACATCGTGAGGAAACCGGCATGTCCTAGAACCACAAATTCGAAGACATGTGACATCCACCAACCCGCACTGGGCCCGCGTAGTGAATTATGGCCCACTGCCTCTCACAGAGAGGAGGCCTGTGTCCCAGCAGTCGGAACATTATAGGCTGATTATGTTATGTAGGTCGATATCAGGTTGTATGTTGATTTAAATATGATTTGCAGCTGTAACAAATATTTATTTATGAAATTATAATCATAAAAATTACCAATACAACTTTCTAGGCTCATATTACCCTATTGAATGATTTCATGAAATCATGACACTTGAGGCCAATTCTAACTTAAGGAGTTGTATGATTTTAATGATTCAATCAACCAAATCAATCAACTCAGAGTATCGCAGTCCACTGCTCGACATAGGTGTCTCCCAGACTGCGTCATAACACCTTGTCCCCCGCCTAACGCATCCAGTCTACCTCAGCCATCTTTAGGTCGTCCGCCCATCCTGGGGGGCGATGCTGGGGGATTTTAATGATTATTATTCTATAAACCCATATTTATATGGTCGCAAATCATATTCTAATCAACATACAACCTGACACTGACCTGCAAGTTGCAAGAAAATTGGAAAAATATTAGGGAGACCTTTGCCCAGCAGGGGAACAATACAGGATGCTAAAAAAAGAAGAAATATAATACAATAGTAATAATACATGATTTATAATTAACATTTTGGTAAAAATAAATAATGGTAAAAGGTGTGATAATTAGTTTTGTACAGACGCCAGCAGGTCAAGCTACCCGAAACTATCAAATTTTCCCAATCAACCTTGAAACTTAATGCTTTAGCGATAAAGTTGAAAATCTATTAAAGAAATTTGACAGATTGTAGTAGCTTGATGTGCTGGCGACTGTACCTACTTGCTACTAGAACCCTAAATTTTGCGTGGCTCGACACGTAAACTAAGGCATTTACTAACTAAAGCATTGATTAAGACTCCCTTTGTACTTAGCATTCACGTTCGCCGCGTCAACGCGGTCTCATCGTCCAGCGCTACATGCGCACATGCATGTAGTAGCTTGATGTGCTGGCGTCCGTACCAACCTTGTAGACCGAACTGATTAGCATTTTTCTTTTACAGATTCTGAAGACTCTTACATAATTGATGATGCATTACTGACAAAACCAAGTATCTTGGATCACTTTTCAAATGAAATTGTAACAGCCTTGATGCATGCAGTAGTTGATAATTTTAGATTATTTTCTGTTCAAGTACCTATAAAACATTATTATAAGTATTACAATGAGTAATCGTTTTAACCATCACAACCATCATTTCTGTAATATCATTCAGCATGAAAACAAAATTGTAAAATTGAATTTAATTATTTATTAAAAATGATATAAACAGGCACAATTGAGGAGTTTTTTTCTTAATACCATCCCTTAGAAGGCATCACCCATGGATTCTTCAACAAACTTCTTGTAGATCGCCATAAACTTGGCCACAAATGCTTCGAGGTGGAATATTGCTTTGTTACCAAGTCTCATTCTATGTTCGTAGGTAGCAGCATGACTGGCAATTTGGCACTTCATAGACATGTCACAATTCCGGACTAATTCCTTCAAAAGTCCCCCAAAAATCATATCTGGGGGCACACCATGTATAATCAATTCATACAGTTTTTGTCGGACCTCACCAAGCTTTTTCGGAGTCTGTTCTGAGAGTATTAAAGTAGCTGTTTCTCTAATAAATTGCTGCCAATCCGGTTCCGGTATCTTTTGGTCCACGGTGAAGGGATACTGCTGAACTCTACAAGCCTCACACATAAGTAATGCTCGTCTCAAATTACGGTCTGCAGCCTTAGCAAGCCGCATGGCAAGCTCTGGTGGTATACTCAAACTTTCTTTCCTACAAACTAATTTCAGTACAGAAGCAATCTCAGTCTCTGTAGGTGCTGGTACTCTGATGGTCAGGCAACGGGATCTGATAGCAGGTATGACTCGGGAAATAGAATTGGCAATAAGTATCAAGCGACAGGTTGCGACGTATTTCTCCATCGTCCGACGTAATGCGTGCTGTGCATCCTTTGTTAGGTCGTCTACCTCATTCAATATTACAACTTTGAATTCTCTCTGTCCAGATGAATCTATCTGATGGGTTTGTGCCACATTCTTCACCAAATCCATAATAACCACTCTATCGTGGATACCGACATCAGTGGGGTTGACTTCAATGTGATAGTTGCTACTTACAGTCATGATTTCTACTTTCTTATTGGATGGTGTTGTAAACGTCATGGTTTCTTGCCGCAGCCGTTCTACGCCAGATCCGTATAGTTCTCGCAGTAAGCACATGATGCGAGTCTTCTTACCGGCTCCCGAAGGACCGTAAACAAGCAGATGGGGGAAATCACTTTGTTGAACGAGACTCTTCAATCGAACCGCTTGATCTGTATGAAAATCTAGTTTCAACAAATCTCTCGGTCTATGTTTATCTACCCAAAGACTCATTGTTAGAATTTACTAAGTAGTCACTGCAATTTTTGGGATGTTTCTAATTTTATCTGAGCGGTATGTTCGCAACATTCATAGTTCGTAACACAATTTCACACACAACACAAATTGGGGAAGGAACCGTTCCGTTATAATTTTGACGTATAATATATTTATATTTCGGGCATAAAAAGTGTTTGATTTCTCTCTCGCCTTCGCAGAAGTGCATTATGCTATCCTGCTCTTATAAAGGATACAGGCGTGTCGTTAGAGTCGTTAAGATGTCAAGATAGCAAAGTTTGAAGTTAATCTGACATTACATTGACATTGAAAAGCGCGCGTTTCATTGTTTTGCCGAGTGTTGCTATATTATTTATGTACGAAATAATCATGATACTAAAGCCGGATTTTTAACATATTTTTAATTTATACAGTCTATAAGCCAACTTTTTTATTTTTTTACAAGTTTGTATATTTTTTTCATCAGTTGAAATAAGAATTTTAGCGAGCTCTGTATTATTAGCATTCAAAATAGTTAATAGTAGTATTTCATAATAAAAAGGTCTGAAAAGTATCTGATTATATCGGTAAATATTATATTATCCTCGCAACTTTTATCAACGCTGTTTGTCAAATGTGACAAAGTGTCAGTCAACTGACTGTCAGGTCAGCGTTCGTCTGACAGTTGATAGCATTCGATTAGTGCATCAGCGTAAATATTTATTAAAAATAATTAATTTTGATAGTTTATTTCAATCAAATACTAAGAAAAACAGCATTCTTAATATAAGTTGCTGTTACTTAATCGTTTAGTCGTATAATGTCAGTATAAATAAAGATGACAGTGATATTTATTATTTTTCAAATCTGTATTGTTTGGTTGAGTAATTCTTTTTGCGAAGAAATTAATTTATACGGCGATGCTGGGGAAGCTTATGCTATAGAAGTTAATATAGGCCATCCGCATCAAAAGGTAAGCTAGAAACTACATCATTAGATTAGTATAAAATAAAAAATATTAAAAGTAAACAAGAGTAATGTAACATTATACCTACTAAAGATGAACTGCAGCACCCCTAAGATCACCTTCTGACTGACCCTCTGACTATTTGGCCGTCATCCAAATATAACTGTTTTTCACAAACTAAAAAGTTAAACGAGGTCATATGGAACATCTTAAAAATAGATAGGTGTTGCAGTAAAGTTAGCCGCCATTCCTATTATTTTTTTTTTAGCTCTGTGTATGTCTGGGTACATAATCTTTTGATATGATTGCATTGAAATCATGTACCCTATAGTTACTACTACAGGTTATATGATTTCAATGCAATCATACATCATCGTAGATGATGATATTGGACAGTGCAGCCAACGAGAGAATGCATTCTTGACACCTGTCAGTTTTATACAAACAAATACGTTTTTTGCAAATTTATTCTCTAATTGCTACTAGAATTGTCGCATTGACAGGTGTCAGGAATAAATTATCTCAACGGCCAAACTGTAATTCTTTGTGAAGGGCATAATATGGTTCTGCATATGATGCTGGCAGAATAGTCGACACAGCTCAGTACCAAAGAAGAAAAAAAAATGGTTCTGGGCCCAGATTGTAACCCTTGTCTTTTCACACACAAGACTAAAAATAAATATAATAAGCTCAGGCTGATATAAAATGTGTGGGGATTATTACAAGAAAAGAGAAGCCTATTTACTTATTTATTTATTTATAAAGGTGCACCAACAGCTTCTGTATACAAAATATGAAATAACAGTAGACAACAGTCATGGGCTTATACAGTTGCCAATAACAGGTGAACCAACATTCTCAAATATAGTGATAACCTAAAGTGTAAAAATTAAGAAAGAAAAAAAAATGAAGTTCGAAATGTATAAAAATTAAGTGGTAACAAACTATATAAACAGAAATATAAAATGACACAAGAAATAAGTTACAGAGGTACTAACACAATGAATTCTTAGATTGTGATATTGAGGTTTCTAATATAATTTTTTTCTAAACTTAATAGTTTGCGCGAGAGACACTTCCAAAGTGGTAAAATGTGGGTTAATTTTCCCCACACTAGGATTTACTCCTGTATCGTGGGTGCGTTTACAAACATTTAAACTCACATACACAAACAGCCAGACCCGGAACAGCTACCTGTAGGCAATACAAATATTTGTTCCGTGCGGGAATCGAACCCGCGACACGCAGCGCAGCAGTCGATCGCTCAGCCACTGCGCCAATCGTGTCGCCAAAATTATTTTAGAAGTTACAAGCCCCCCCCCCCCCCCCCCCCCCCCGGGGCTTGTAACTTCTAAAATAAGAGAATGATAAAACTACAAAAAATATATGATGTACACACGGCTACACATCAAGCTATGCATTTCCAGTTTTAGCTGACCTCGCATTGTATAGGTTTTTCGTACAATCAGAAGGCAGCTTATACTGGTTTTGTATAGCTTGATGTGTAGCCGTGCGTACATTACCATGCAAACTTCCACCGAAAATTACGGAACCCGTCATGGGCGAGTCCGATTCGCACTTAGCCGCATTATATTATACGATATGACATAAAAAAATAAATAAATATCTCATATAATATAAAAGGAGCATTATTGGAAACTAAAGGATAAAACAGTACAATACTATCGTATCGGACTGTTTTTTCCTCGTTAATCGTATATGGCTATATTTTTGTACATAAAGTTTCATGTGGTTAAGGTTGCACCAATGCTCAATCCTGTCCAAATCCTCCTGAATTAGGGTAGTATCTTCATTTGAAGTTATAGTTTTATAAATTTTAAGATTGTCAGCACACATTCGATATTTACAGTGATGGATTTGGGCAGTAATATCGTTAATGAAAAGTAAAAATAGAACCGGTGCAAGGTGAGAACCCTAAGGAACTCCTGAGTTGGCTAGTACGGGTAGGAATCGTAACCATTAACAAGAAGAATTTGCGATCATGTATCTGCTATGCTCAGCAGTGGCTGAAGTTGTAGATGATGATGGCCAGTGATAAAAATACAAAATGAGCTGAGCATTCTGCTTTAGATAAAACTGAGTAGATCCTCTCAGTACCAATTGATTAGGAAATGGAAAGAAAAGACTATTCTTCAGATGTAAACATCTTGCTTACATAGATACCTACTATGATATTATTTATTGCAGTATTCTAAAGTCATTGAATTCATAAAGCACATCTATACATCTATAGAAATAAATAAAAGTGTCTGTTTGTAATGTCAAAATAACGGCTTTTAACTAAATGCTTAGGAAAGTATATATTATGGTACTTATAATTATATTTTTAAATTTTGAATTTTTTAGATAGGTATTTTAAAGTATTTGTCTGTCTGTTGGTTTCGGCTAATCTCCAAAAAGGCTAGACCGACTTTGACGGGGCTTTCCCTTTCAGATAGCTGTTACAAGGAGTGACTATGGTCACTTTTATTTTAGAAAAAGAAAAAGAACTGGTAAAGTGACACATTGTTTTCCGACATCCACGCAAACAAAGTCTTGGGCACTACTAGTTATAAATAATTCCCATTACGTAAAATTATCACATTTTCAACAGTACATAAAACATCAGAAACTATGCTAGTTAACATAAAAACTTTACTTTATGATAATGTATAACAATGCAAATAATGATTAAAGAATGATTTATTTATTTACCTTCTTACAGAAACAATTAGATGAAATTGTTTATGGTGACACAGACAGAGACAACAATAGGTGTCCTGTGTCAATATAGATATTGTTATGATGCTAATCACAATGGTGTTTATGCTAACAGTTCACGTTTTATGACTAAAGTGTTTGCATTTGAAAGTGTTGTTGTAAAAGAGAGCATCAAGGTTTATCGTAGAACTCTAGATTAATTGCTGAATCCTTTCAGGAAACTGCAATAACTATTCATAAGTAAGATGATTTTTCACTGTTACTTGGGTGGACATATTTCTTTTACTTTTATATTTTATGCTGGTACTAAAGATTTGGCAGAATTTTATTTTGTTGCTCCATGTAAAATACTGGTATTCAGCTGCATCCGGTTAGACTGGAAGCTGACTCAAACATAGTTGGGAAAAGGCTGGGTAGTTGATGACTAGAGATTTTTCAGCTCTGTAAAACTATCTTTACCTTACCTTTTTTTTTTAAATTGGTCGTTTTTTTTGTTTGAGGTTGGTTGGCCCACTCCCTCTCGAAGAGAGAAGGCCTGTGTCCCAGTAGTGGGAACATTATTGGCTGAAACTAATAAATAATTTCATAGGAGGATGCGGTGTTATTATTATTATAATTCCAGTTCATTCTTCAACATTCCTCAGTTATTTTGCACTAAATTGTTATTATAAGTTGAAACAGATGTCGTCCTGGGTTGTCGTCTTGAGCTTCATAATCAACAATACCTGTTTACCAGTAGATACAGCCCGGTTCTAACTTTATGGCGGCTTGGAACATGACGCGAGTCGCTGCGCAGTAACGAATTCATGTGTAAGCGGGGGCGAGGGGTGAGGTACTGGGCAGCGAGTAGCGCACTCCAGAGCCTGTATCATGATGAAAAACTAATTGATTAAATACTCATTCTTCTTTTTTTTCCAGTTCAAATTACTAGTAGATACAGGGAGCACAACTTTAGCTTTAGCATCTTATGCTCGGAATGATAGTGACAAATACTTCCATGCAAATAATTCAAGCAGCCTCTATAATAGTGGTAACAGTGTAAGTAGAACTTTGTGTGTATAGATTTAAGGTCTAATATTATAATTGGGGTTTCTAAAATCCACTTCATAAAAGAAAAACTATCATTGATTGCTATAGATAGTACCTACATACACGTATACATCATACATGGTGGATTACGGCCCTCTAACAGACAGGAGGCTTTTGTGTGTGTGTGAACGTTATAGGCTGATTGTCTATAACGTTTCCACTGCTGTGACACAAATCTTCCTCATTTCTCATCTAAGCATAATCATATGCTTAGATGAGAAATGAGGAAGATTTTTTAACAGACACGTTGATTGCATCTTGATTTCGTTAATGAAGTGTCCTATACTGCCAATTTTAGTACAGACATCTTATATCTTTTACAGATACAAGCCGCATACACTCAAGGTACGTGGACAGGGCTGTTAGCCTCGGACTTCATACAATTTCCGTCACTGAAAAGTGTACACGAAGTGCGCTCAGACTTCGCACTTATAACAGAAAGCCATGATTTTTTCACTAAAGACTCAGGATGGCAGGTGAGCAGCAAATCCATATTTCCATAATAATATCGTAAATGTGAAAGTAACTATGTTTGTCTGTTACCTGTTCACGCCGTAATGGCTAAACGGATTTCGATGAAATTGGCCATGACCTGGGTTCATCATCGTCGGTAGACTGCTTCCCTGGTCTATGCGAATCTCATCCAAGTCTTCCTTGCGGATGACTCTAGGATGACTTGGGTCATGGGAAACCAACTTTTTATCCCGATAGTAAAGTCCCGAGCCGCGAGCAAAGCTAGTAATAAATAAGTAAATATCCTTTGTTTGAATTGGCAAAAACTATAATTTATTATGAGAATTACTTATAACATGTCATGTTAATGTTTTTATCAAGGCTGACCCGCCCTGGGTGTGTCAGCCGCACGTTTAAGTGTCGTCGTACCCCAATAAGTAATTAAGTAATGAATGTTTTAGTGTTACTTTAATTATACAGTTGAGCTCAAAATACTGGGTGATTTAAACCTAAACCTATATAGTCTTAAAATATTAGATTTATATTATTCCTGCCGAAATGATAGAAACTACTGTCTCAAATAAAGATTATATTTAATTTTCTAGTGAAGTACTAAGTTTAAAGTAATTCTAAGTAAGGCAGAACTCATTCAGCGGGATTGTCCGAAAGGGTTACCGCTACCCCGGAACATAAAGGGCGAAGGAAGGAACATGGGTGGGTTTTAGTCAGTAAGAGTCTGACACTCCCTTCCGCTCCACCCAGAGCGGGAGGGGTCATTTGACGATTTCCCACGAGAAAAAAAAAAAAGGCAGAACTCATAAAATTCTCAAAATTTACTATTTCGAACAACTTAATGCACACAATAGGACTAATCTAAGTTAAACAATTAATTACTAGACATTACAGTAGAAAATAAACAGATTTCACCCCTGGTTACAACCAGCGTGGTAATTGCGTAATACACTAATAATAGCAATGGCCTTCATTTTGATAGTTCAACAACATTCATTGCGTTTTTTACGTTGCTGAGCAGACACATTTTTCGAATATTTGAAGCAATGGATTAGCAATACCCTTCTAAATGATTCAGATTGTGATTGATAGTGTGTTGTGCAATTGTGGTACAGTTTTGTCACTGACTGAAAAGAAATCAAAATCTCATTCTATCGTCTGCTAACTTTCAGGGTCTCCTTGGACTAGCCTACATGCCAGTAGGTGCATGGGGCAAGGCTGGCTCAGTCGAATCCTGGCTGGATGCCCTGGATCGCAATATGAACAAACCAATGTCATTCCATTTGAAACTCTGTGGACCAATTAGCACGACCAACACAACAAATTATGGCTATTTTAATGTTGTTGGTAAGTATGTAAATTAACGTTAATATAATTATTGTACAGAGCGGCAGGCACGCCCAACCTGACGGGCAATTGTCGTAATTTTAAGAACGTTCACAGTCTGATCTGTCTCGTCTGTCTAAAATACGTCTAATTTCCCTACATTTTGACAAGTTTTTGACATTTGTTTGTCGCCGAGATGAGACTGCGACTAGATTTTGAACGTTTTAAATTACGAGAATTGACCTTTTGTTATCATGGACTTAATACATTATTCTGAACCAATCTGAAAATTATTCGTTGACATAACCGACGAAAAATTTCTTTGCTAGGGCCCTAGGGGGTCTAGAATCATGTGCTGAATTCATGATTGCAGTTTGCGCGTGGATATCTCTGCCACCCTGTATATGATGACAACACACCTGACGCTACCTTTTAGCTGCAACCCATTTAAAATATACCAATTTGAAACGCTTATGAAATAAGTTGTTTTCAGAATGACTAATAACAAACGTTTTTCCCCCGAAGGGATAAAAACGATATATTTCATGTCTTGCCTAGGCTTGACCTGTGAGATTACATCCTTCAATTTACCCTTTGATTCATGCGCGTCTTAGCTTCCCGTGTCGTCTAGCCGCGCTGCATCCCTGTCCCGCGCGACCCCACCCCCTCGGGAGGGACGGCGGCCATGTGCAGGCGCGGTGGTCGGCAGTACCTTGAGATGGCAGAGTCGTCAAGGGCTTACCTGGTCAAGCCTAGGCAAGACATGAAATATATCGTTTTTATCCCTTCGGGGGAAAAACGTTTGTTATTTCATGGTCTGTGCCGTCGGCTTGACCTGTGAGAAATATTTGGATTCTGACGACACGGGAATAGCGTACTGTGAAATAATATTTATTTGGAGTATTGTGTATGTCGTATGCGAGTGAATGTATGTAAGTGCTTGTATTGAATTCAATAAAATGACATTGTAATCATAATCATGTTTATTTAGACAGTATAAAAACGGTTACAAATCTATATTAATAAAGTGCTAATTATCACAAAGTAGTAAAGCTAGAATTTACTAAACATAAGTCATTGGAATCATCTTTGGACGGAGTATTAATTATCTCTTTAAAATAATGTTTAATCACATTTTTATCACTCCTCCAGTTACCATTTCTTAATATTATATCAATTGGAACCCCAACCAGCAAAAACTAGGCTTACAACAATCCCAAGACTACTGTTTTTTTGCTCTTAAATCACTCCTATATAATCGTATAAGCCTGGGTTTGGGCACTAATTACAAGCATATTTAGTTTAATATCGTTCTAATATCAGTCTAATTGAATGCGGTTTGCACTTACAGTAATTTAACCAAAATTAATTTAAGCCGACTTAGGCTAATATTGCTTTTACGCAAGTATCTTGTAAGCCTGCATAGGCTTATATTGGTTTAGGGTTAGATTCTTTTGAGGCAAAACAAGCTCATATTGATTTTACGTCAGATCAAACTTAAAAGTTCGTGTGAGTGCTGGTTTCAAAGTTACAACGGAAGAAAAAACAATTATTAGATGAAAACAATTAAAGTTGCTGTGAAGTTAATGTTTTTACTAAAGTGCCGTTATTCAAGTGCGTGTATTTAAGTTTTACGGTAAGTATTCGTATTGGAATATATTATTTACTGTTAAGTAGACCTCGTTTTACGCTTCAAAATTCATGCGCCTTATTAAATATGGTATTTCCTGTTCTCGTTTAATTATTTTATTTGTTAATTTGTATTGATAGTGTCGCCATTAGCGTAGCTGCATTTTACAAGCGCACTATTAGACTATTGTAAGATTGTTTACTCTAATCTTAGCATTCGGAATACTAAAATATGTTGATCCAAAATCACTCTAATATCATACATATCCAGTGCTATTGATCTTATAATAGTTTCAAATAAGATCAGAAATGCACGTACTTACAGTGCTTTTATGCAATGCTGATATTAGTCTAACATTCTTACAATAGCATTTGGCAAGTCTACTATAAAATCAAACGAGCTTAGAAAATATGCATATAAGAGCAGGTTTTCTCAAGTGCAATTAGTCTTAGTAAATGCTATTACAGGAGCAAGTGGCTTACAATAGCATAGTTATATGCTCTTATATACATATATGAGACTTGGTTATGAGACTGAGCGTTCTTGAGGTCATATCGGCTTGTCTAAAAGTAATATAGGATCGATGGCATGTTCCAAAACAATTATAAGAGCGCTTAAAGCCTACCACTCTTATAAAGTGCGGGTTCTGAGACTGTTTTGCTGGTTGGGACATTACTGTCTTTTCTGGAGGAAGCAACAGCAGACCTGATGCTGCCAGGTGGGAAATTAATGTTTAATTCTGAAAAAGCTGCTTTTATCCAACCTGCAATTACTGCTTTGGAAGCAGGTGCTACTCGACCTCTAGAGGTGATGAACAAAGACTGAATCTGATTGCCACCCGCGTTTCTTCTTGAATTTGACACATTAAGATATAGCCTGGTCCATAGAACGGGATCAAGATTTCTATTTGGGACTTGTAAGAGTTTCCAGGCGGATTGCCTATATGAGTGACTATCAGTTTTAGAACCAAATTCTGGCCAGAAAGTAACCGACGAATCATCTATTATCATGCTATTTTCATCAATCCTAAGTAAGGTAAGGTCATGGATTCTTCTCCCAGATGCTAACAATAATAATAGAGCAAGATGGCGTGAAATTTGAAAAATACTATCTTCTTGAATTGAAATATTCTCTAACCAATTAATTAGATGCTTAACATCCCAAATTTGTTTTTTAACTGTAGGTGGTTTTGACAATTCAATGGCTTTGATAATTTGCTTAACTATTGGGCTGTTTGTTATAGAATCCCTATTAGTGGGGTCAGCAAACGTAACAATAACTGATTTATGTAATTTTATGGTACTGGGAGACAACTTCTTTACTCTATGTAGAAAACTCAAATGTTGTGCTACGGATGCTGCGTCCGGTTTGTTAGGGTTAAGACCAAGAACCTTACATCTTGTCAACCATGCTTTCCATGGAGCATGGTATGTTTTTAATGATGAAGTGCGCCATGCCTTTTGAATTAAGCTATAGTCTTCTCTTGACCAGTTTCTTGTTAAGATTGACCACCCCGTACCTTCCAAGCCTCCAAACGTAGATGTTGAACTCTCGCGAGATTCGTTTGGAGTGTTAAATCTTTCAGGTGATGGTGCAGGTTCCGGATTTGAAATGGGCGGTCTATCGCCCGTGATCGTAGATCCGATCTCCAGAACACTCTGTCCCAGCGTGGAACAATCAGTATGTAGGAGCCTTTGGCTTGATTTAGATGAGCCAACACCCGAGGAATCAATGAAGGAGGTGGGAACATCCATGCTAACTTGTATTCCCATTTCTTGCTGAAGGCATCTATGAATAGAGCATCTTTGTCCTTTGTATCTCGGGAGACATAGGCAGGGACTACCCTTGAATTGCTCGATGCGAAGAGGTCCACTTCGGGAATGCCCCATTTCTGAAATATCTGGCTGCATATCTTCGTCGAAAGATGCCAATCCGAAAGACTCTTTTGTCGGGATAGACTGTCGGCTACATCGTTGAATACCCCTGGTATATATTGGGGACAAATTTCTGCGTGTAGCTTGTTGGCCAAAGTTAATAGCTGGAAGACTAGACCTGTTAGTTGCGATGATCTCGTCCCGCCCTGATTTTTTATGTAGGCGATTACAGTTCGATTGTCGGACTGTACGACTACTCTCTTGTTTTTTATTGAATCTTTCTCGGACTGAACAGCGAGAAGAACAGCAAACAGCTCTTTTTTGTTGATGTGCCACTGACGCTGGTGAGCGTCCCAAGTGCCACTGATATGCTTTTCGTTTATCTGTGCTCCCCAACCCTGGTCCGAGGCATCTGATGTGATGAATATGGTCTCCGAAGATTTGAAAAGGGGATCTTTCTTTTCGAGATTTTGAATCCACCACTTGCATTCCTCGAGTGCCTTTGCAGGAATGGGAAACTTTTTGCGGATTGACTCTTCTGGCAAAATGTTTGCTGCTCTTTGTATCTTTCTGGAGTGAAGTCTTCCGAGTGGTATTACAAAAGACGCGAAGTTTAGCTTTCCTAGCAAACTCTTTGCGGACTGCCAAGTCCATCTTTGACTTGATAGAAGTTTGTTGAGATCTTTTCTCAAGGAGGATATTTTCTTTTCCGGAAGGGCTTTTGTGTTGTGGAAGGTATCCCATTCTATCCCTAAGTATTCTATACGTTGAGATGGGTCTTGTAGAGATTTGTTCATATTGATTATCCATCCCAATCTTAGAAGGAATTGTACCGTCTCGATAGTATCTTTCTGTAGCTTTATCGGATCCTGATTGGCAATCAAAAAGTCGTCCAGGTATACAATGACCCTTATATTCATCTGTCGCAGTCGGGATGCTATCCAGTTTGATATCCTCGCAAAGGTAAGAGGGGCTGTTGATAGACCGAACGGAAGGCATGTAAACTGAAATACCTTCTTTTGGTGAACTATTGATAAGAATCTTCGATGACGATTGGCTATTGGTATGTGAAAGTATGCCTGTGAGATGTCGATTTTTATGAGGAAATCTCCTTTCTGTAAGAAGTGGGGTACTCTGAAGTGGTTTAACAGGCGGAATTTCTTTGGGGTGAGAAATTTGTTGAGGCCTTTCAGATTGATTATCGGACGTATTTTGTTGTTGGGTTTTGGTACTGGAAACATGGTTGATAAGAAGCCTGCCTGGACGGTTGAAATTTCTAAAACCTTTTGCTGTATGAGAGTCTGGATCTCTGAATTTAACTTTTTTGTTTCGAATCTCGAAATTATTTTCGAATGAAAAGGTACCCGTGGGGGTTTTTTTACAAAAGGAATGATGTATCCAGTTATCGTTTGAAGGATATTTAGTGGTGCCCCCTCCTCTTTCCAGACTTCTACAAAACGTGAAAGGCGTCCCGCTTCGAATGCGTCATTCTTTTCTATTTCTTTTTGAGGTATGGTCCTTAGAGGGTTTGTTTCGGGAAAAGGTTTGGCCATGGTCTTTGTTTTTGGTGTTGAATTGTCGTTTAAAAGTTTCATGCGTTTTACCGGTACCTGATTTTCGTTGTCTATTGTAAGGTTTCGACGTCTTTGAAACTTTGTGTGTTGGTCTTGCTTGGCGTGTAGAGTACGTTGAATTATAGTTCTTAGGTTGCAAGGGTTTTCTGTGGGGGTTGCGAAAAAATGTTTGCTGAGATGGTTGTTTGAGCAATTCCGCTAGTCCTGTTTCACAGAATAGGTGGGTTGTTGATGGGGGAATAGCACCAAGGAGAGCCGCTTGATATTCTTCCTTCGGAAGGAACCCATTTCTTCTTTGCTCTATAAGCTCTGCTCTCCTGCCACACACGTACTGTAGTAGATCGTCCGAAAGAGACTTAAAAGTTGAGTCTGTCGACAAAATGTTTTTGAGGTCCTGTTTCATAGACGGATGTTTGTTAGCCAGATCCTTTAGCATGTTCGCCAGAGACTCTCGTTGAAGCAGCAGGCCATGAGAAATAGTACCTAGGGTATAGTCCATTCGAACCAGATGATCTTGATTGGGGGAGGTTCCATACGCAGTAAAAATAGGATTAACTTTTAACGGGCCGAAGACAGGGCTAGCGTGTAGTTTTTTCTGAACCTCTGCGTATCGGATCTGGTTAAAAGTTGAATCACCTAGTCGTTGACATTCAGCGCCCTGTGTGGCGATGTGAGGTTTAGCAGCTGGTATCAACGGTTCCTGTTGTTTCGTAGCTGGAGTCCAGTCAAAGTCATCATCAGCGATGGGAGTAGGTGGTTCCCAGGGTTTTGGTGATAATGTTCGAGGTTGAGGACTATTTTGTTCATCCTCTGATGATTCTTGGGAAGAGGACTCATTCTCTGAAGCAGAACACGATTGAGGCTCTGGTCGGAAGTTATTTATAAACTGTTCCATCATTTTTTCTAATTTAAACTGGCTTTGTTCCAACTTGTCCAAACGACTTGGTTTCTTAGTTCTACCAGATGTAGTTATTGTGGATGGAATTGACACCTCATCGTCAGAATGACCAAATTGTCCACCCAACTCCTTATCTGCCTCTTCCCTACTTATGAGTAGTGGTTTCATTTCCGTAATGGACGCAAGCACCAGTTCGTTCTGGACTGCTGAGCCACGGATTCTAGCAGCCAGAGACATGGGGTGAACGATAAGTCCAATGCCCAGTGGCCATTCCAAGAGCTTCAATTTTATGTCCCGATAAGATTTTTCTTTAAGAGAGGTACAATTTGGTGAAAACGCTCTAGCTAAGTCAACAGTGGGGATTGCGAACCTGATTTTGTTTAAAATTTGGGGGTCGAATTCGCTGCCTAGTAACTCCTCCTTTTTGAAGATTCTAATTTTCCATTCGTTCCATCCCCTTGGCAAGTGGTTTCTTATAATTTGTTTGATTCTGGTCAAGATGATGTTGTCCCCGGGGTCGTCTGCTTCCCATTCCATAAGGGACTCAAAAGTGCGCATGTCCGCATCGGAGGTTGCCTAAAACAAATAGACAAAGTTAGCCTTTTCATCTTACCAGCCTGCGGGAACATGTCTTATATGACCCGTACTTATCAAAATGTAGTCTGTACAAATCAATTAAATGACCCGTACGGCTCGAGAACGGCCCGTACGTCCCGAGGAAACGGCCCGCACGGCTCTAAGAATCGGCCCGTACGAGTCGAAGAGTCGGCCCGTACGGCTCTAAGAATTGGCCCGTACGACTCGAAGAGTCGGCCCGTACGGCTCTAAAAATCGGCCCGTACGACTCGAAGAGTCGGTCCGTACGACTCTAAGAATCGGCCCGTACGGCTCGAGCAATCGGCCCATACGGCTCAAAAAAATTGACTCATATGGGTCAGCGTATTGATCTGTGTACTTCATCCGTAATGTTAATAGACAGTTACGGATTGTGAAGTTACCCCCACAAGCTTACCGGATGAAACCGAGGCTTACTTGATAGGTAAAAAGATCACAAATCTGGGCAGTGTGGCACGCAGATTATAAGTTACGCATCTAAATAACTACTTCCTAAATGAGGGAAGTGAGTTAAACAAGTAAAGTATCATGAAAACACAAGAGGTACTACGTTTTAAATAAAGTAACTAGGTATACGGTATACCGAGCATAAAAATAAAGTTTATAAGCACTTACAAAACAAAAAAGGTTAACAACTTACCATTATTCACTCGTAAAACACAACACTGTCGATCATAAGTTTCTTCTTACGATCTCGAACGAACACTCGTCGTTAATTTTCGTAAGTAACGTGACACGCGTGCGTCGCGGGTCAATCGAAAGCGTACTGCCGACCACCGCGCCTGCACATGGCCGCCGCCCCTCCCGAGGGGGTGGGGTCGCGCGGGACAGGGATGCAGCGCGGCTAGACGACACGGGAAGCTAAGACGCGCATGAATCAAAGGGTAAATTGAAGGATGTAATCTCACAGGTCAAGCCGACGGCACAGACCATGAAATATACTTAATAGTGAAACGGTTTTATCCTTTTGAAGTGCCAGCGAAAACTGAACTTCAAGTGTCGGTATTTTAGTTTTAATTTTTTTCAAAAACACTTTCTTTTACGTACCTATATGGAGACTAGATTGCGAACGCAAAATAATTTCATCTTTTTTTTATATTGCAGATAACCGCACACCAAACTCAAATACTAACAAAACATTCCGGACGCCAGTATTACGTCAACGATGGTACGAAGTAGGTGTCATATCAATCAGAGTCATGAGTTCAATGACCCCGCAATCCAAGGAGATCTTAGTTGAAGACAAGGTGAAAGATCCTGATGAAGATATGTGCATCAAACTGAATAGTGTGAAGAGCATTGTAGACAGTGGAACTACTCAGATTAAATTGCCGGATAAATTGTTTAGACAGGTAATTCATAATTAATTCAAAGGTTATTTTATTTATTTATTAAAATTTTATGCACTAATAAAAATGAATACTGTACAAAGGCAGAGAATTATTACGCATTTTCTACCAGCCAACCTTAGGGTGACGCAAAGACAAAACATGGCGTGTGCAACATACGGGATAAATAGCTAGGAAATTAATGTAAAATACAAGAATAAATACTAAACTCAAACTCAAACTCAAAATATTTATTTCAATTAAACCAATTACAGGCACTTTTGAATTGTCAAGGGGTCGGTCAGTCAGAAAAATGAAGCTAGTTGCCCATTCCAAAGCGTAGTAGGTACCTATGGAGAAGAACGGGCAAGAAACTCCATGGACACTCTTTTAAATCAAAATATGGTTACAAAGTATTACTTACCTACATAATTCATGTTAAAAATTATGCATGTGAGAACGATGCAGAATGTTAAAAGCGTCCGTAATGAAAAGTTTAAAACAATCCAAAAATTCTAATACATAGATAGATACATACATACATATAAAAAAAAATGAAATGTCAGGAGAAATAATGATCAGTAGAGGAAAAAACGAATCCAGCAAATCAGCACTGGGATGTTACGGCAAACTTCTGACGGATATGTAGACGTGTCTTCACTTTAAAAGATAACCGACTGTTTGCCGTCCTGATGTTCAGAGGGAGCGCATTCCAAAAAAAGCCGCCTGGACAAAGAAAGAAAAATAAATGAAGCCAGAACGGTGAGAAAGACATCGTAGAAGACGATTGTTGGTGGAACGAACGGTTATGTTTTGATTCACGATTTTTTTCGTTTGATTTTCTCGTTGCATAATATCTATAGACTACAGCCCCATTTAAACGATGTAACTCTCTTGCCTGTGGCATATTATAGAATATAATGACTTTTTTATTTTAATTTGGAATCCCAGCTGATAAATGTCAACAAACTTTTGAAGGTACAGACGCCAGCATATCAAGCTACTACAATCTGTCAAGTTTCTTTAATAGATTTTCAACTTTATCGCTAAAGCATTAAGATTCAAGGTTGATTGGGAAAAATTGACAGTTTAGGGTAGCTTGACCTGCTGGCGTCTGTACATGAATTACACGAAGTCCACAAGTAAGTTTTAAAGCATGAGAAACATCGGTACAAACTTTCTACGCAGTAACAAATTCACGTCTCAGCGGGGGTGAGGGGAGGCGCACTTCACAGCCGCCGTAACCGACTTTCAGCATGCGAAAACTCAAACCAATCCAACTTAGTGTAGTTTCTAAAATTGTAAGTCTTTCTAACATCGACGCCATGTATTAATTTTGCAATTTCACGTTCCAGGTTGTGGACGAACTAAAGAATGAATTTAGAAAATCTCAGGTGCTTATATTAGATGAATTCTGGAATAGAAGAGAGGTATTTCATATTATTTTGTTACCACTGTCCTTTTTACAATAGCATCCTTTCTGCAATTGCTAGATAGTATGCCTTGTCTGGTTGGCGTTTTCATTAGCCATCCCCCGACGAGACGACGCGACGCTTGGATCAAAATATTACCTACAACTTACTTTAAGGGCCAATAGATATTATTTTTTTGAGAAACTTGATTATTATAATGCTGTAATTGATAGCAACCTTTTTGTGTTGTAGTTGGCAGACATTTTTATAAGATTTCTTGAAACCTAGAAAAAGATGCGAAATATCTAAAAACAAAAAATAGTAATGTTGTAAGCGTTATAAAGTCTATGTTAGACAGAGACAGCACTCCTAGCATCTGACGTCACAATACACAAGCGCCATATCAACTTCGCGCCATTCAATACAATAGTGACAAGGATATAAGAATACCTTTAAAACCGCTCAACTTCTTCATTTGTTCACCGATTCTATTTTTTTAGTAAAATCTTTAAAATAAGTATTAGTTCATGTATATTTTTGATACTAGTCAAATATCCTATTGACCTGTGAAAATACTACTTATTCTAAGATTTCGTTCCCCTGATTTCAGGCTGCCTGTTGGCCAGAGCCTCAAGTATGGACACTGCCCTGGTTAGCCATAGATCTTCTGAGTGCTGATGCTGATAACCAGTACTTCACATTGGAGATACCACCACAGGTAACTAAAACTGCCGATATACAAGGTCAAATAAAATTAGCTAGCGAGACTCCGTAGACGTGATGGGTATCTAATATCTTAAGACGATTAAACAAAAAATTAATTAATTTCTTGATGGTTTCTTTTTGTGGGGTCGTCGAACGCTGTTAGTTTAGTTACTTAAAATATCAGTTTAAAAATATACTACTATATAGCCTGAGGGCATCCTACCTTACGTTTGCCGATTCGCGGTCTCCACTCAAGAACATGTTTACCCCAGCAGTCATCGGTTCTTCGACTAATAAAAAAAAAAATGTATTTTAGCAAATAAATAAATAATATGGCCGGCCCATTACCAATTCCAGTCTGTCCCAGCCACCTTCTTTAGGTCGTCCGTCCGTCTAGCTGGGGGGCATCACACAATACGCTTGCCGATATGCGGTCTCCACTCCAGGACTCGTCTGCTCCACCGGCCATCGGTCCTTCGACAAACATGGCCAGCCCACTGCCACTTCAGAACTGGATGCGGAAGGCGGTGGACAGGGTGTTGTGGAGCAGACTGGGAAAGGCCTATGTCCAGCAGTGGACTAGAATAGGCTGAGTTGATTGATTGCCAATTCAGCTTGCTTATTCTGTGAGCTATGTCGATAACTTTGGTTAAAAAAAGAAGATAGAAGTTCATAATAGAACATTCTAACAAATTCCTCTACAATCTGTATAAGATCGTATAATTTTATTTCATACTTTTAATTTTTTCAGAACTACATTTTAGTTGTTGGTGTTCACAACAGCAGTGTTACATCAGGAACGCTGTCCACGTATTGTTATAAACTAGGACTGGATACGGGAGGTTCGGAGACTGTGTTAGGATATAGCGCTATGGAGGGATTGCAGGTAAACATAAATTAAATCAAATTTTACTTCCATCTACAAGCTTAAATTAAATTAGCTTGCGAAAATTCAGACGTCATGACGTCACCTATCGATATAAAAATATGATAAAACGTAAAAAAAAAAAATTACGATAATTTTTATGCAGGCAACAACCGCACGTATTGTAGTTACTTAAAGTATGAGTTTAGGAAATCACGATAACCACCGCGCCTTTGACGCGAAAAAAAAAACCAGAACTTTTAGACTGTTAATGCAAGTAACTCCTCGGTACAAGCTACACGGTATGATGTCTACGTCTAATTTTTTGTCATTAGAAGATTTAACCAGAGGGGCAATTCTCGTAATTTTAAGAACGTTCACAGTCTGATCTCAGTCTCAATCTGTCAAAAATACCTCTAATTTCCCTACATTTTGACAAGTTTTTTACAATTGTTTGTCGCCGAGATGAGACTTCGACTAGATTATGAACGTTTTAAATTACGAGAATTGGCCTTCAGGTCAAATTAATTTGATATCAACAGTCATCTACTCTTCTCAGAGTAGTGAGATAGGAAACGCCGACCTCATCTAGTTTTTAAAATATGATTGACGTGTAAAAGTGTTTGTGCAAACCTACTTACAGAAAATAAATCATTTATAAAATAAAAACTTTTTTGCAAAAAAAAAAACCGACTTCCGAAAAAGACAAAGTGAAAAATAACTTTAATTTCGGAAGTCAGTGTCGTTGGGTTCGCATTTTTGTTGTTTGCCACCGACTTCCGAAATTAAAGTTATTTTTCACTTTGTAGCGTCTTTTTTGGAAGTCAGTTTTTTTTTTGCAAAAAATTTTTTATTTTTCACTTTTAAGTTGTAATTTTCACCAGTAATTTTGGTTTAAAAAAAACGATGTGTGGGCCCATAAAATTTGAGGGTTGCCCTCGATTTCTTCAGGATCCAATCATCAGATCCTGTCTTGGTGACTATGGGACCACTTCAGAAGTATCTCCTTTCGAACAAAAAAAGAATTTTGAAAATCGGTCCAGAATTGGCGGAGTAATTGCGTAACAAACACACAAAAAAAAACATACCGTCGAATTGAGAACCTCATCCTTTTTTGAAGTCGGTTAAAAAAAAAATAGAAGGAAAAATCAATAAAAATGTGCCCTAACAAGTTTTCTCATAATTTTCAGGTGACATTCAACAGATCAGCCGGCTGGATCGGTTTCCAAACATCAGACTGCGGTGCAAACGTTCGCATCACTGGGCCATACAACACTTCCTCCTCACTCAAAACAACTTGCCAACTTATAAAGTCAGATGCGGAAGTGGCGACATCTATCAAAGCTGCCCAGTGGGCTTTATGCGCGATTTCCATAATCGCCGCCGGTGTGATACTGTATTTATTAGCGCCGTGTGTAAAAACTTTTTTTATGAGAAAGCTGCCGAGGTCACAGCAGATTTCGCTGTCTCAGGCCGCGTTAGTTGAAGAGGAATCTTCGTAGGATGTAGAAATATTGGTGGTTAAAAGCGCCCACCAGGCGGTACGCAACGGCATGGCATGGCAAAGGATTTTCGTACGCGGAAACGGTTTTGAATCTTATTTTCATACTCTTAACACTCACATTTTATTGATATCGACATGGCATGTTGAACAGCATCAGAAGGCTTCGGCATGTCCGGCCATATAGATGTTAAAACATTGCTGCGACGTGCCATCTAGTGAGGAATGCCCTTAATTCGTAGTTTATTTGCAGCTTTCGAACACAAAATGCAAAAAAATTCTCAATATATATTTTCGTTTCGCGTTGTAGTTAGTCAATCGATGCACGTCACGCGGAAGTCTGTGTGCAAGATATTACGGTATACAGGGTGTTTATTTGGACTGTCAAATAATATTTTACGATTTTTGTCTCGATTCTGATCTGATCTCAAAGCACTAAACATATATATAAACTGGAATGGCCTGTGGAACAAATTGTACCAATTTTATTTAAAGTTGAGATTTATACCCTGTATAGAATAAGTGATATTCATTTCAGTATGTAGGTAGCGTCAAACGGGGTGAATAGTGATACAGGGGTGAATCAGGACGAAACTTTAAAAATAATTTTAGCAATAGAATAATATAGTTTGTTGCCAAAAAAGACTACTGTGTTATAATTAACGATTAAATGCCCTTGTTGGCAAAAAAACTATATTATGTCAACGTTAAAATCCATTTTAAAGTTTCGTCCCGATTCACCCCTGCATCCCTATTCGCCCCGTATGTAGTTCTCGTTTGTGATCGTGAAACAAATGAATACCAGTGAAAAAATTATCGGAAAAAGAAATTAAGTAGGTACTCAAATATTTGAGACCTTTTCTCTGATACAAAGCAATTAATCTTTAGCTAAAATGTCTTAACAAGTGTGATTTTCTTATCGTAAGTAATTAGTAAGTAAGTGATCTACTAATCAAAGGTTTTGGGCCACAGTTTCAGTTTTCATTATTATTCATAGCAATATTTATTTGAGTAATATTGGGTGAAAATCTAAACTAATTCATTCTATTCGAAAAACTGATTGTGATCAATGTGGATGATTGAAGGAAGGATTGTGGATGACTGATTGAAGTCAAATGGATTGTGGTCCAAGCCTTTATCAGTGTTATGTCATTAGGAATAAGAATGTTTTTAGTTTGAGCGACTAAACAGCGCAACAATAGCGCTGCAAACCATCGCCCAAATGGAAATAGCCCTAAGGGTAATTACATGAAGAAGATGCCTCACTGCGATACCTCACGATCGCGGTTTAGCTCGCTACCTCGATGTCACCTCCATGTAAAACAAATGCATGGTGATAGACACGCACGCACATGCGAGGCATCGAGGTAAATCCCTAAGCAGCCCGCCATGTATCGCAGTGAGGTATCCCTCGGCTGCATTTGTTTTACATGGAGGTGACATCGAGGGGCTTGTGGCTAAGTAATAACAGCCGCACGGGTCGATCGATCAGGTTAAGCTACGCTTGCCGCGGTTGGTCCGTGGATGGGTGACCATCTTCACATACCAAGACCCCTCCGTGCCTCGGAAAGCACGTTAAGCCGTTGGTCCCGGCTGTCATTCGTGGATCTTTGACAGTCGTTACAGGTCGTCAGTAGCCCGAAAGTCTGACAACCAGTCTTACCAAGGGGTATCGTATTACCCAGTAACTGGCTTGTGGAGGTCAGATAGGCAGTCGCTCCATGTAAAATACTGGTATTCAGCTGCATCCGGTTAGACTGGAAGCCGACCCCAACATAGTTGGGAAAAGGCTAGGCAGATGAGGAGGTGACATCGAGGTAGCGAACTAAACCGTGACTGCGAGGTATCCTCAGTGAGGTATCCTTCGGCATGTGTGTGCGTGTCTATGCCTGAATTTGTTTTACATGGAGGTAATTGAGGTAGCGAGCTAAACCGCGGCCGCGACGTATCGCAGTAAGGCATTTTCGGCATGTAATTACCCTAAGAATTATTCTAGTTAGTATTTTTGTAAATAATTTTGAAAAAAACTCATACCAAAATTCGAAAAATGTAGTGTGATATGACTGTAATTACTCAATTCGGGACATTGTGGTATTTAAACTAGTTATGTACTCTAAAAGAGTAGTGTTTTATTTTTATAAGTCTGAGTAAATAGGCAGGTACTAGGGTTAGTCGAATATTTTTAATATCACTTTTTGAATTACACTCTCACAATTTTTATGGAGTAATGCTATATGAAACTTGTGAAGGAAATATGTATGAAACTATCTTAATTTCGAAACTATACTATTGTTTACACCAAAGTATTTTCTGACCAGTACTTGCTACTAAAGATGGAAACATTTTTTCTTAATCGATATTTTATTCTAGACAAGAGATTAAAATAATAATGCATATCATGATAATATCACAAAATCCTATAGAATTGATCTCAATAACATAAAAAAAAAGTTGAAACCATATTTTAAGTAGGTAATAGGTACGTCACTAAACGAAATGTTTACTTCTTTTTTAGCAAACTGGAACTTTTGTAAATATACACAATCAATTATAAATATCAGTATTCTGGCACCTTTTAAATTTTCTAATCAACATTTTGCCATATTTAATATTGTCACAAAGACCTATACGTAAGTATTCCCGCTTAGTATTAAAGTATTTTTAATAAGCCATAAGTTTTAAGTTATATTGTACTATTATTTGACTAGTTTCTTAGTAATAATGGGCCTATAGATAGGAAAATATGGTCCTAACCTAAAGTAATAGGTAGGTAGGTCAAAAGTTATTATGATTGCAGCCTATAATGAATGAATCATGACCGGTCTGAACATATTCTCTCCGAACTTTCGCGCATGTACACTCACTCACACTCGCCTCTGGTCACCATTTGTTTCCTAAAAAATGTAATTGCGCAGCCTTCTGCGCAAAGTTCGGACCGGCCATGATTGTTGTACCTTTTAAGGCGTGATGCGTAACAGTTCAGATTCGAGCATTGCATCAGTGAGTGAGGAGAACCGAGCAATTACAGTGCGCAACGTGTAATGAATAATGATACAATTTGTAACATTACATTCCCTGGGAGCATTCGCTTGTAATGTAACAGTTTAGATTCGAGCATTATACTAGTGAGTGAGGAGAAACGAGCATTACAGTGCACAACCTGTAATGAACAATGATACAATTTGTAACATTACATTCACCGGGAGCATTCGCCTGTAATGTAACAGTTCAGACTCGAGCATTACATCAGTGAGTGAGGAGAACCAAGCATTACAGTGCGCAACCTGTAATTATTATATAATTTGTAACATTATATTCACCAGGAGCATTCGCCTGTAATGTAACAATATTGAGCAGGAGCACCCGTGATAAAAAAAAAAATTACATGAATGAAAACAGCTGATCCGTCTACAAGCGAATGCTTGTCAGTCAGGACGGCAGTATTGTAACGTAATGCTCAAAATCGAATATTGGGATGTTACATTACAGGGAAATGCTCCGGCGAGGGAGCGCCTTTAGTTTTCAACAATATCCCTAAAAACAAATGACAGCTCGTCAACCGTGTCAACGTGATATTTGACAAAAAAAACTAACATAATAAATAAAAAATGATACTTACGGTATAAGTAATAAGTAGACATAAGTACTTAATAGTATGATGATATTAGTAATAATAATTAATGTATTTTGACTACGCTTAGTTTTATTCATAAAACTGTCATGTTTTCTTCAGAACTATTCAAGAAGGGTTGGCAGTTAAAATAATTTTTAAAATTTTTAAAACGTTTAGTCATCAACTTATTTGGTTAGTCATTTTAATGTAAAATGTTTGTAAATTCGGAAGCTGCACAAGTATTGTTAATATTTTAACGTAAAATGTTTATAAATTCGGAAGCTGCACAAGTATTGTTAATATTCAGTATTGCACATTCTGCTTCCTCAATTTAAAAAAAAAACTTGCTATTGTTTTCGTAATTTTGACTACAGAATTCTTGCCATACGCTAATAATTTTGATATTCTATCAATATTACAATTTTTTTTTTTTATGTAAAAAAAACTACAAAAATAATTCATTGCCTGCTAAAAGCCGGGCGATTACGACTCAATTCTTTAAAAAAAAAAATTCAGAATGGGAAAGTTATATATATGCCAAGCACTCGACAGAATTTGTGGCAGCGTGGGAATATTAATCCTATAACTTTCTTTACTGTAACTATTCCTAGTGATATAATAGCTAACACAATATTAAGCACAAGTTTGAAAATTATAATGCGATTACAACATTCAGCATTCCAACGAAGTATAGTGGAATTTCTTATTTTTTGTGGCAATTTATTATGTTTGTACCACCACATACAAAAGTTACTATAATTTTCGATTTACATACATTATCAATTGTAGTTACATGAATACCTTTTAGGTACGTATTTTTTTGTCAGAACTTTCGTAGTTTGTATTTTAGTCAAGTATATGCCATTTATGTATTATAATAATGATATTTTTGTTCTTAATTATTTGATAGAATCGGTTGTATTGTATTTATTGTTTGGAATTGTATGGTCTGTAATACCTTCGAACGTTATTTTCGTCTGTTTACTGTAAACTATGAAGACCAATTTAGGCAAAAGGGTTAAATGCTAATAAATTAAAAAATATATTTACAATTCATTAAATTGATCTAACTTTTCTGGTTCATTTTGTTTTTTTATTATAAACGGTTCCTATAACAAAACGTGACAGCCCCATTTAAATGTATGGCGGCTCGGAACTTGAGGCGAAAAACACCAAACAAATTGGTGTCAGCGGGGGTGAGGGGCTCACCCCTCACCCCCCGCTGACACGTGAATTTGTTACTGCGCAGCGACTAAAACTTTATTGCAGCTGTGAAATGCGCTACTCGCTGCGCATTATCTCAGTATTGCGCAGCGAGTAGCGCATTTCAGAGCTGCAATAAAGTTTGAATCGGGCTGTACGTCTGACGTAGGTAGTCCATTCGGGGGTAGTATAAAATATCAGGGCCGCCTTCAGGACGTGACACACGTAGACACTGAACCTCCTTCGCTGGCCCGGACACGGAAGTGTGTGAACGAGTTTATAGAGGTAAGAGGAACAGGGTGTAAAGTTCACTCATCCTACATAGAAAAGGGAGGATCCTCCGACCAGACGGGTGTTGTGTCTGGTGGGCAACTGCCCTACGTTTGATGTCGGGACGTTGCATATAATGCTAGTTGCGCGGTAAACTGCTTGCGCGATGCAGGATTTTGCGTGACCTTGCGTGATCTTGCGTGATGCGTAGTTCGTATAAAATATACATACCGAATTTTTTTTAAGCCCATTTCATTGCCCTATCTTTCTACGTCCTGGGCATGGCCTTGATATTATGTGTGGATAGACCTTAAAACATTACGTTTGTATAAGTATCCACGTGTGTTGATAATAAAGTTAATTATTTTGCTTACGTATTAACATTAATTAAACTTTAATGAGTATTATTTTTATCGTAGTAGACCATGCTACCATAATTCTGAGTGAAAAATGATACCTAACTAAAACATACCTACAACATAGTACCTAATTAGTTAGTCTTATGACATCTAATAATTTACTTGGGTGATAAAAACATGACACCTACTTACCTATGTACATACGCAAGCAGGTGCTATAAATAAACCGCTGAATTGTAAAGAATTGTTTTAGCAATGCACTTTGCACCGCTTTTCGCAGCTCTATAAAATAATGTTCAGTCAAGGTTTTTGGTGTAAGTATATTATAGGTTTTAGACATAATTATCTAGGAACCAATCTATTGATTCTTTCAATTACTACTACTTGAAAGTTTGTGTATTTTAGCCTAAACCTAATAGGCATCTAGGTAGTACTTAGTATGTTCAAGTCTGGCCTATTCTGTGTTCGCAATTTACTTTCCAAAATATAAATAAATATGCGTATTTGGAAAAGTTATTAATACCGACACATAAGGTTCAGTTTGCACTATATCTTCAACTTCAATTTTTCAATAGTAGGTACTGGTCATTCTAATATCAACTTAACGTACTCTAACATAAAGTTGATACCTACTTAGGTATTAGTTTGAGGGGAAATATTTAGTCCTATTCACCGTACGCGGAGACAGCGACCCAATCTAATTTTCTTTTGTAGGTAACTATTTCTCGCTTTCGCGGGTTGACCATAGATAAGATTGACAAAGGAGCGTGGAGATCTACAATTTAGTGATCATTTTGAAGGATGGTGCTAAACCATGGCTACATAATGTTCGAACAATTTGTCTGCTCAACAAAGAAAGAAAGAAAATACATTTATTTAGCACAGACTAAAAGAAAAACAAAGTTAGGTAATTACGCAATGAATGTTGTTGAACTGTCAAAATGAAAGCCATCGCTACTGTTGGTATGTTACGCAATTATCACAAAGGTTCTGCATTTTCGTTTTAGGACACCGACTTCCGAAATTAAAGTTATTTTTCACTTTGTAGTGTTTTTTTTTTGGAAGTCGTTTGTTTTTATTGTAAAACAAGTTTTTATTTTTCACTTTTTAGTTGTACCTACCCCATACAAATTCATACAACACTAGGTACTTGCTATGTAAATATCAGTGATAGGAAGTTATTAAAACATCATCAATATAAACTAAGTGGAAAAAAATAGTAGGTACCTATTATTGAAGCTAAATCCAAAACTGCTCAAGCAAAGTTAGTAAAATTTATATGGGACCACCCCTGATGCATGCCTTATCCATTAAGGACTGATTTTTCCATAGCCAGGTAACTTTTATTCCAGGAATAAAATTGACGTTTGACAGTTTTTGTATGAAATAACTGTCATTATTTCAAAATTATTCCACGAATAAATTTATCAGACGGTTGAAAAATCATCAATGATGGTTCAATCATCTGAACAAAAATTATCTGGCGATGGAAAAATCAGCCCTAAAAAGAAGAAGAAGAAGAAGAAAGATAACAATAATAAAAAAAAAAAACAACCGAATCGAGAACCTCGTCCTTTTTTTGAGGTTTGGTTAAAAAGGGTATGGCTAGGTATGCTCAGTACTGGTGAAGTCGGTCTGTGGATGGTGATGATAAGCGTCACCTTCAACCTTTACGCGTGGTTGGTCTTTTTATTTATAAAACCTGTCATTAAGTTCTGTCTTATTTACATAACCACCTACTTATGCCACATAATAAACTAGCTAGCACGACAGAACAAGAAGCTAATAGAGCAAAATAATTATGTTTTAATTTCCTAGCATCGAGGCAGAAGCGGTAATTTCCTTGAACTTAATAGCTAGATCGCGTCGGAAATCAGAATATTCTCCGATTTCCGCAAATCCGCACTGATTGGTAGCAAATTAAATTAATTTGCTGATATCTGTTGACATGACTGGCCTACGTAGGTATGATAGATAGGTATATTTATAATTTATTAATGATTTATTTAGTTTCTTACCCAAGCACCAGAAGTAGCCAAAAGCACACGAAAAAATCTTGTTGTAGGTATCTTTGAGGACAATAAGCGTATATCAAATTATTGTAGATATTTATCACCGACCATCATACATAATTTTATATTATCTAATAAGTATGCACAATCTTCTAATCTATCTATACTTAGGTATAATAAATCTGTAGAAGTGAAAATTCTGTACATTGAAAATATCAAAAAAATAAATGACAGGGGCTGTTACTAGACCGACACCGAACCCAAAAATGTGATTAAAAAATTTTTTGTCTGTCTGTCTGTCTTTTTGTTCAGGCATCACGCAAAAACTACCGGTTCGATTACGATACGATACCAAGTTTCGGTATACGTATTCTTTAATATCCTGGGCACTACACTGGGTACTTTGTATCCCGGAAAAGTATATACAGTAAAAAACAAACCTAATTTTGCGGTTCGATCCCTAGACTCGATTACTGTTCCAACCGCAAATAATAAGTTTGTCGTAGGTTACGTCACCCGCAGTGTAGTTCACTAAGGGGCGCTGCACACGGCTAAGATACTATAATATTTTACGGCCGTCGCTCTCTGCGGTTTCCGCAGAATCGCGATACTGCCGGCCGTCAGAGGCCCACACCGGGGCCCCATACAGGGCCATCGATCGCACGACCCCCACGTAGAGCCGCCTACAGGCGGCGCTCGGGCCCCCCAGATTGGGAAGCAGCGTTGACAGCGCCCCAGCCGCGCCCAACAACTTGGGCGCCAGCCGCCGGAAATGGGGGCCAAAGTCCCACCGGCTGTCGAGCACCAATCCCAGGTACTTCATTGTAGACTCGACAGCGATCCGAGCCCCCCCGACCACGATGTGTGAGCCGGGCGGCGGCGCCCGCCGGGGGCCATGAAACACCATGGCCTCCGACTTGCTGAGGGCCACCTCCAGGCGTGTGCAGCGCCCCTAAGTTATGCTGTAAATGTAGTGCTGGTTGAATTTGGCTTCCACCGTTCGCAGCACACGCGTGGCGCGCAGCCGCCACGGTTCGCTACCGTATCTAAGGACGGAGGCTGAGCGCGCGCATCATTTTTTGAACTTTGATTTGAACGGACGTGTCTAGTGGCGAGCGTTCGTTCATAAGCATTCTATAAATTGTATGTTTTATCTGCTACTTGCAATTCCAAACCGTGCTTTTCAGTGCGACCTTTTTATTCCTTTTAGTTTTTACTAAGTACAGTTTAAGGTAGAGTTATTTAGGTTTATTTTTATAAGTCGTAGGTACCTATAGATTTTAATTTTAAAGTATAGGTAGTATATTCGATAGTGTACCTACGTAGTGACCGTAGGTTATTTTATAATACTGTAAGGTAGGATAATTGTCCGAAAGGGTTACCGCTACCCCGGAACATAAAGGGCGAAGGAAGGAACATGGGTGGGTTTTAGTCAGTAAGAGTCTGACACTCCCTTCCGCTCCACCCAGAGCGGGAGGGGTCATTTGATGATTTCCCATCCCAAAAAAAAAAAAAAAAAAATAGGTAGGATATGTCATTCGTATAGATATTAGTTTTTAGGGATTTTGCTTATTTATTGAGTTTAGATTAGTTATCATCAGAAATAGGTTTATTTAGGTAGGTTGGTATTTTATTTTCTGTTATTGAGTTTATTTTTTTTTAACTTAGGTTTACTTTTATAAGGCGTAGACCGTATAGATTTTAATTTCAAGTATGGGTAGGGACCCGCGCCGTGACAGAAGTATTAATACCGGTATGCTCGATATAACGTTCTACACAAATACCACTTTACACAAAAAACGCTTTGATAAGTTTCGTTTTGCGATTGCGCGATTGTTCGTCAAAATTCTCCTCAAAAATTCAAATCTTCCCTAATTGTTTTACCGCCATACAAAGTATCCTTTCCAGACATTATGTAAGTGTAACATTCCCAGAAAAAAATATCCATTGAAATGGCTTTCGAGTTCGATTAAATAATTCAGTCGTCAAGCGTTTTGCGGCAATTTGCATTGAAACGAGATAGGACAGAAGCCGCGACTCGAAACTGAAATTAAATTGCGATTATACTGAGATTGGAAAGCATTGTGCCTAATGCCATGTAGAAAGAAATTAAATTTTGTACGCGACTGAACTTTTTAGATTACTGCAAGTTGTTACGGATTTACCGGATCATTTGAGGGTTACGGTGGGTAAGTATTTAATTTTGAAAACAAAATATTTGATCGTTTATGACGTAGCAGATCGTTTTGGAACCAAAGTATGTTAGGTTTGAATTTACTTAAGGGCACATTTTACCGATATATCTTTTATCCGTGGAATAAAATTTAATTTGGAACAAAGTTTTAGTATGGAAAAACTGTAAAAAGAAAATCTCAGTATACTCAGTAGACTTATTCTAGGCATTTCTAGGTAAGTAAGAGGGTTTTGATGTTAAGTAGGTACGTAAAGTGCAAATAAATACCTATCCAGGTAGATAGATATGGGTAAGATTAGCAAGGCTTTTCAAATCTATGTTTGTCAAATGTAAAATTGAGGTGCAAAATATTTAATGTTTAATAATTGTTATAAAATCAATTATCCGAAAAGAGGAAATTAATATTTCCGACCGTTTGCATGTAAATATACTCTTTGGACTTAGACCTACCCTTTCGAGGACGAAAAAAGGAAGACATGATTGAAATCATGTTTTAATTGCTAGAAAAACAGGAACTTGATACCTAGAAGAATAGGTTATCTGAGTAGCGTTTTCAGAGGACACGGTGGAGCACACGGTAGAGGTCTGCCCCGCTTGGGCGGAGCACCGCCATGTCCTCGTAAAGGCGATCGGCAGCGGCGGCGGCCTCTCGCGCCCGGCCCTGGTGCAAGCCATGGTCCGGAGCGAGAGGGAGTGGGAGGCAGTCGCCTCCTTCTGCGAAGCAGCCATGCTAGCGAAGGAGGTGGCGGGACGGATGAGGGAGAGAGCCTCCCGTCACAGCCGCCGCGGGAGACGCTCCGGGCGTCGGGAGCCGCGTGACGACTCCCGGCCACCGTAGGCGCGGGCCTGCGGGCGGAGAGCAATGGGTAGCTCACCGCCCGATCAGGACCAGACCCGTGCCGGACGGCGCGTAAGTGTTCCACGCGCGCCTCAAAGAGATGTCAGCATAATTCGAGGGGCCCCTTAGGGCCGAAGCCTGCCGGGTCAGCGGGATTGTCCGAAAGGGTTACCGCTACCCCGGAACATAAAGGGCGAAGGAAGGAACATGGGTGGGTTTTAGTCAGTAAGAGTCTGACACTCCCTTCCGCTCCACCCAGAGCGGGAGGGGTCATTTGATGATTTCCAACCAGAAAAAAAAAAAAAAAGAGTAGCGTTTTTTATAGACTGGACTTGCAACCTTTGCAGTGTTGTAACCTTTGTTATTTGTGATAGGACATTAAGGTATAAGGTAGGTATCTATGTACCTACCTACCTACTTGTAAAGCCCTTGATTACGAACCAAATCACGCGATCGCAATGAGTTTGAAGACACATGGGTAGCGAAACTAACTGATGAATGCCGAAAATAACTGTCAGCAAAGAAGGTTGCTCAACACGCTACGGGGACGGCCGCAGAGGGTGACGGGGTCCACCTGATCATTAGGCGGGCCAAAAGGTAGTAGTTGTAATAGGCCTACCGGAGTTAGACATGAAAACCGGTCAAGTGCGTGTCAGGCCACGCATAGAATAGGGTTCCGTTGTCAAGGTTTGCCATTAAAATTCTACTTTACTTATATAGCCTGTATTGTAACGAAGGAATGAATGCACAACGCCATCTATCGAGTGTCGTTGCAAACTTTTTAAGCCCCTAATCTTATTTATCCTCTTTAGAGGATTCAAATTGAAATAAAATCGTGTCCAATACCTAGCTAATTGTAATGATTTTTAATATTTTACGTATTATTTCATTATTTTTGTAATAAAATTTTGGAAGATTTCCAAGTAAGCGCATTTTACAAGATAGACCTATACTCGTATAACTCCTGAACTAACAGTTATCTAAGCCGTTATAGTTTTCCTTCAAAGTTCATCACATGGACTACCATCATGATTTTTTTCAGTTTTTTCGAGCCAGCCGTTTAGCTTTTAGAAGGGGGGGGGGACCAGATTTAAAAAAAAAATGCGGATACCTAAATAAAAAAAACGTCGTAGCAACCTCTCAATGTTTTTAAAAGACTTATCTAATGATACATACCCCACACTATGGTGTAGACGCGAGAAAAACAAAATCATCCCCACTTTACGTGTAGGGGATGATTAGGATGGGTACCCCAAAAAAAAATACATTTTTCGTGATTTTATTTTAGCACTTTGTCCAAGTGTGGTAATAATACACATATCCAAGCAAAGTTTCATCTTTCTAGCACTAACCGTTTGGAAGGTAAGCCGGGGATCGCCCAGAGGACACGGTGGAGCACACGGTGGAGGTCTGCCCCGCTTGGGCGGAGCACCGCCGTGTCCTCGTAGAGGCGATTGGCAGCGGCGGCGGCCTCTCGCGCTCGGCCCTGGTGCAAGCCATGGTCCGGAGCGAGAGGGAGTGGGAGGCAGTCGCCTCCTTCTGCGAAGCAGTCATGCTAGCGAAGGAGGTGGCGGGACGGATGAGGGAGAGAGCCTCCCGTCCCAGCCGCCGCGGGAGACGCTCCGGGCGTCGGGAGTCGCGTGACGACTGCCGGCCACCGTAGGCGCGGGCCTGCGGGCGGAGAGCAATGGGTAGCTCAATACCCGATCAGGACCAGGCCCGTGCCGGACGGCGTGTAAGTGTTCCACGCGCGCCTCAAAGAGATGTCAGCATAACGAGGGGCCCCTTAGGGCCGAAGCCTGCCGGGTCAGCGGGATTGTCCGAAAGGGTTACCGCTACCCCGGAACATAAAGGGCGAAGGAAGGAACATGGGTGGGTTTTAGTCAGTAAGAGTCTGACACTCCCTTCCGCTCCACCCAGAGCGGGAGGGGTCATTTGATGATTTCCCACCAGAAAAAAAAAAAAAAAAAAGGTAAGCCGGGGACGGACGGACGGACGGACGGACACGACGAAATTATAAGGGTTCCGAGACGTGAACTACGGAACCCTAAAAACGCGAGTAATTCAGCGCCCAGGACATACGAAGTTGGAAGGATACTGCGTGAATTTGTTTAAGTACTTACTTAAAAACAGTGTGATCTATTTAAAAAAGGCGATAATTAGGTATTAGGAGATCAATAAGTTTTTCTCGAAGAGAGGAGGTCTGTGCAGTGGGGACAGTAAAGGCTGAATATGTAAGTTTTCTGGTCAATTAATTATTAAAATTACATGTGACTCGAATATAATGTAAATAAATTAAATTAAAAATAGAAACATTACACACAACAAACATTACAAGTATATAGATAGGTATAGATATATTTTTACTAAAAGAATATTAACAAAAACTTATTTTCATATAAGTGCTATGAATTAATAAATATTACAAAAAGTTGACATTCAGGATGTCTGTTTTTGTATTGGTTTAATTGGTGGACCGATAAATATTTAATAATTAACTAGGTAGGTATCTATAAGATCTTTATCCACAGTATCTCTATCTATAGTATCTTTTTACATTTATATGGGTGTACCGAATAGTAGGTACCTAGTACAAATCCAAACTCCGGGCTGTTACTGAGAAATTCCTGTAAGCACATAACCTAACATCACGCCAATAGATAATCCCCGAAGGCATAGGCATATGTGTACTTATGGTACACCCACATTTTGCTTCTTATGTGTAAGTCCTAGTGACACGTAAAATAAGCCCTATAACGCTTTGCCCGCCTTGAGAATCAAACCCAACACCCCATGCTCGGCAGTAGCGCTTGGGTCCACTATAGCAACGAGACAGTCCAGCCTTTTGAAAAGTTTTCATGATCAGCCAGCAAGTGAAACTGCCACTATTTTCATTGTTTCATCTCGGGAGACAAAATTATTGCATACACACGTCACGTTGCAGTGTATATAAAACTGATTTACATCCGTCACCTCACACGTCAGGTTTATTTGAATACCACCGTCAGGCATTAGTTGTCTGGCATTTTTGATGGACTGGGCCTTTTTGGTGCAGCCTTGATGCACATTTTCCCTGCTATTTTCTTACATCGGTCTTTAAACTTTCTATTTTGTTTCATTTTAGTTACTATCTGATGTATGTATCTGGTGTATTGTGTATTTTAGTCTGTGCTAAATAAATGTATTTTCTCTCTTTCAAAATTCTGACCATTATCCTAAGTTCATATCACATGTATCATTACCCCAGGCCCAATCAATGTTGTAATATATAGTAGGCAAGCCTGCCTTTTTCAACTTCATGCTTCACTTACACAGCGCAAATTATAATTTATAGAGGCGATGATACAAAAAATATATAAAAATCTAGTAGAGTTGGATCGTAAATCTCAATTTTGTTTGCTAGAGAGATACTCTAGACATGTTTGCTTGAAGTATTACTTTAACAAACACAGAAGATACATCTGAGCCTTCGGGAATGTGGGCAAGTTATAATTTTTAAGGAAAAATTGTTTTTTCTTTCTATGAATTGTTGGCTGGTATTATGAAATTAAAGATAAAGATACTATACATATTTATTTATTGCATAACTGTGTACATTTTAGGCTCAATCACAATGGTCCACCCATTTCGGATATACTTATTATGCAATTTTTAAACGGAATTGATGTGTTTGAGTATGTATGTATGCCGATGGCTATAAGAGTTTTCTTCTTGGTCGCGTATTTCATTACGAAAGGCCTTCGTGGCTATCGTAGGAAATTTCTATTCCATTGCTTCTTAGGTTTGAAAAAAATCGTCTGCTCAACAACAAATGAACAACTAACGTAATGAACGTAGATGAACTGTCAAAATGAAAGGAATTGCGATCAATTGTCATTTTATGTATATTACGCAATTGCCCCACACGCTGTTTTCCTTTACCGATGTCAGTGATGTCTATGATAAACTTAGAAAGAAGACTCATTATACCAACATACACCAATATTATTTTTTATGAGCCTATGTTGTCCCACTGTAGGGCATAAAAAGTGGACGGAAGGAAGGGAGGACTCCCTTCCTTCCACTTTTCCCGGTCTACTGCGATTGTGGGTCAATCCTTTAAGGAGTCTAGCTCTTCCCGCCATCGCTTTCTAGTTCTGCCGCGCGGTCGTTTCCTGTCATTTGGGATCCACTGAGTAGTGGCTTTTGCGTATTGGTGCTACGACATGCGGCAGATATGTCCAGCCCAGTTTAGTCCAGCAGCTGTACGGCCAGCGTCCGCTATTTGTGTTTTGGAACGAAGTACTTATAGAGTTCTTAATGCGGTCTGTGAGTTTGACACCTACCTATATATACTTAGTTCCATAGCCCGTTGGCAGACTCCAAATGCGGACTTTTGACGCTTTGTTAGAGACCATGTTTGAGCTCCGTAATTGCCAAAAATGCATTGCACTAATGATACACTGTAACATTGACTTGCAAATTAATGTTGACGTGCAAATTGTACCTAACTATCAATACACTAAAGAATAAGTCAAACAATAGTCTCTAAAAGTATTAAGGATTACTAAATACGAGAACCATGACCTTTCAAGGAAACATTTTGTAGATATTTCGGCAAGACCACATGCTAATAGTGTTACCCTTCTACTCGCAAAAAATATAATTTAAAAGAATATGACCGGTGCACGTTGTCATTAGCATTTATGCACGTTTTTAAGTATTCATATAATAAAATCGTAGCGAAGTCGAACATAAGTTCGACTGAAAACAACACTGACACACACACACATACACACACACTGATAGAAAAAACAATGTTTTTTTTAAGTTGTTTTTCGAGGTCTGGGAACGATTCTTTTTTTTTGCATTTTCGTCGGTTTGTCTGAATGTACACATGTTCCAGCATCACGCGAAAACTATGCAGCTTTGCAGTCAATCATGACATAATATAAGAACGGCTATTATAGTCAACTTAGAACAAAGGAAACAGATTAATTAAAAATAAATATACCTAGTCTTGCCATAAATATTGTCACGAAGAGAAAAACATTTTTTTTATTGCAAATAATATTTATTACTTTTACAGTGTGTTAGTTTAATACATAAATATAAAACAATTTAACATATAAAAAGCTTATTCGAAGTGGCCTCCATTGACTGCAATACAGTCCTTTAAACGTTGAGGCCAGTTATCAATAGAAGCACGCACTCTTTCCATGGGAAAATTCTTCACTGCCAATCGTATGGATTGTTTTAGGGACTCCAAATTATCATGGCGTTTAAAGCAAGCCATACTCTCTAAAACTGACCACAAATCATAATCCAGTGGATTAAGATCGGGACTAGACGACGGCCAGTCTTCAGCTCTGATGAAGTCCGAAACGTTCACTTCCAACTAAGACTGCGTGGACCGAGCTTTATGACCCGGCGCCGAGTCTTGTTGGAAGGACCATACTTGGTTATTGAACATGGTGTTGTTAAGGGGCTTAACTACCTTCTCAAGAATGGTATCTTGATACACTTGTGCCGATGTTTTGATACCTTTTTCACAAAAACATGGCTCAGTCACTCCTTCATAGCTAACACCCCACCAAACCATCACTGAAGTCGGATAATGCCCACGTTGCACTCTGTCGACTAATTGGGAAGCTTCCTTAGAGCTTTGAGCATAAATACGGTCATTTTGTTTGTTAAAATGTTGCTCAATTGTAAAGATTTTCTCATTCGTAAACAAAATTTTTCTGTGACTTCCCTTTGCGTACCGCTTCAGTAGTTGTTTTGATTTTACCACCCTATTCTTTTTTAAATTATTAGTTAAAAATGACCAGTGCGTCTCTTATAGGCTGCAAGTCCTAAGTCATCTTTTAAAATACGCGACATGGTTCTGGGTGCTATCTTCATCTCCCGAGATAAAATCTTTTGCTTTCGGACAGGATTTCTTCGAATTCTTTCCCTTACTGCTTTGACCACCTTTTTCGTACGAACACTACGTGGACGGCCAGATCTTTTTCTGTCACAAATAGAGGAGGTCTCATTGTACCTATTAATAGCCCGGTACACAAACATTTGACTAATACCAAGCGTATGGAGAGTTTTAAAAATTGCATTTGGCTCCCTACCAACTTTGTGTGCAATCACAGCGATTCGGTTCTCTTTATCACCCCACTCCATTTTAATATCGCAAAATATTGTACAATGTATTGGCGCCAAAATTATAAAACTCAATGAACAATCGTATAAAAATGACAGATTCCAAATTCAAATGTAATATCTTTCTTATTTTTAATTGTAACACTATCTAAGGCCAGACTGTGTATATAGTTAAGTGACTGTTAATGAGAAATATCACACGGCAAATTACGTACATCGCTTGCTCCCGCGTCACCAGTCCTGACTCTCTTCATATTTTGGCTGCTCAGACCAAAACTAGAAACGTAGTATACAGGAAAGTTTTATAAAAATGTGGACGTCATTTTAGTAAATTCTCGACTTGCCATACGACTTCCATGCGAACGAAGTCGCGGGCAGAAGTTAGTAATAACATAAAATTCGAAAACATAAACGAAATTGCCTTATTATCATGCAACAGGAAATGCCCAGACTCGTTTTCCCAGTCAAGGGTCAAATGGAGTCAACGCTTACATAAAGGTAATTTATGATAGACATTTTTTTCCTCAAATTTTAAGTAGTGTTATTTTTACCAAGTTTCATTTATTTATTTATTAAAATCTCCAATTACTATTATTACTATTGCTTTACTGCGTTAGGTATCAAAGTATCGGCGGGATTGTCCGAAAGGGTTACCGCTACCCCTGAACATAAAGGACGAAGGAAGGAACATGGGTGGGTTTTAGTCAGTAAGAGTCTGACACTCCCTTCCGCTCCACCCAGAGCGGGAGGGGTAATTTGATGATTTCCCACCAGAAAAAAAAAAGGTATCAAAGTACAGACGCCAGCACATCAAGCTACCCGAAACTGTCAAATTTTCCCTATCAACCTTGAACCTAATGCTTTAGCGATAAAGTTGAAAATCTATCAAAGAAATTTGACAGTTTGTTAGCTTGCTGTACCACACAAGTTTTTCTTGCCATGAAAAATTATGGTTTATTCGCCGTGTGAAAGCACGGTCGTCAGTGTTGGATGCATCACTATGGAAGCTTGTTGATAGACACGTTTTTCTACAGCACGGTTCATACGCCGTACCGTAATGAAACCGTGTCATGTACAGTCTCTTCTCAACATTATCTGACCCACCCTAAAAACAAACGTATTTGGACCCTCTACCTGTAACATTAAGGTTTATTCAATTTACATGAGCTTATCAGACAAGTGCTCGAGGACTCGATGAAAAAATATAATAACAATACAGATACGCAAATTTGATCTATAACACGTGACATTAAAGTTGAAAAGCTTTCAAGACACACTACACGCGTATTCCCAACAAGTTCTTGTGGCTTTCAAGCTGAATCTCTATTTTTTTTTAATCTTCTAAATTCGGGATAGTGTTATCTATTATTATTATTTCATGAACATGTTACTATTACCACTTGCATTATATACGTATCCAAAATACGCGCATTAACGTGGAGTTGAGGACACCAGCCCGTATTACCTATTACCAACCACTTACATTTGTTTTTACAGATGGGAACCCAATCCTACTAATCCTACTTCCTACTAATATCCTACTAATATTATAAATGTGAAAGTTTGTATGGATGGATGGATGGATGTTTGTTACTCTTTCACGAAAAAACTACTGAACGGATTTGGATGAAATTTGGCACACAGCTGGTTTATCACCAGGATTTGTTAATCGTGGTTATAAACCATCTGTGTTTAAAAAGTATCCTATATGTTTATAGGATACTTTTTATCCTTATATTCCCATGGGATCGAAACTTATGTGTGTGAAACCGCGGGGCGCAGCTAGTCATGAATATTTATGCTCGTGACTGTATCTATTATTTAAAACTATAAACTTGAGACCGGTTTTTTCTTTTATTTCTCTCTGCGTTAGAAATTGCACTTATAATAAACGATGAAAAATAAATTGGGATAGCAGCAGGATTATTTATTTGTGAGTCTCACAAGTTCTACATTTTTATATATTAATTTATTTTATGTAAGTATTTCAATAATGTTAATAGTAATTTATAACATTAGACCTAATTACATCATTAATGATGATAGTGATGTGTTGCAATTATTTGACACAGTTTTTTAAAGCACTTACTTCTGTTGCATTTGATTTCTTAGTTGGCCATGAAATGTTAGAAAAAACACGGAAAAAATATAAATAATAGTCAACGTGTATTTTTTAATCTCTAAATACTTGAAAACACACTTAGCAAGACCTGTTTTTAATTATAGTTTGCAAAATGTGACACCCATACATAATTTTTAGGGTTCCATATCTAACGGGACCCTATTACTAAGCATCCGCTGCCCGTGCGTCCGCCCGTCTGTCTGTCAGCGGGCTGTATCTCATGAACCGTGGTAGTCAGTTGTTTTCACAGAGTGTGTATTTCTATTGCCGCCATAACAACAAATAATAAAAATAAAATAAAGTAAAAAACGAGTCTTTAACTTTATTTTATTTTCCATTCAAAAAACGTGTTTTTTTCGGCGTTTTTGCCTTGTGATACGGAACCCTTTGTGTGCCGCAGTTTGACTCGTACTCGGTCGCTTTTTTGTACCTAGGTACAAAAAGAGGGTAGGCAGATACCTAATTTGGGTACCTACCTAGGCGAAAACAGCGAGAAAGTATGGAAAGATCAACTTTAAAGTGCCTATGTTAAAAGAGCCGGAAAAACTACTTAGTACCTTATAAATTTTATAAAATGGAATAAAAACTCAGCTGCAGAATAATTCGAATATTTCACTGTCATCCTCATACTACGCAAGATTGAAACTACTCATCTTGCTATTTTTAATATTCACGAGGCAATTACAGATGTTTTTCCACTACTTTTTATAGGTTAACCCGCTCACTATACCTACCTTTTTTAGGGTTCCGTAGTTCATGTCTTGGAATACTTACTCGTATAATTTCGTCATGTCCGTCCGTCGTCGGCTTACCTTCCAAACGGTTAGTGCTAGAAAAATGAAACTTTGCATGGATATTTGTATTTACCACGTCGACAAAGTGCTAAATAAAATCACGAAAAAAAAATTTTTTTTGAGGTACGTACTGACGCCAGCACATCAAGCTACTACAATCTGTCAAATTTCTTTAATAGATTACCAACTTTATCGCTACCTAGGTAGGTAGGTAGGTAGGTAAAAAAAAACATCCCCACTTTACGTGTAGGGGAGGTCCCCTACACGTAAAGTGGGGATGTTTTTTTTTCTCGCGTCTACGTCGTAGTGTGGTATATCATTAGATAGGTCTTTTGAAAACATTGAAAGGTTCCCAAGACGATTTTTTAATTTAGGTATCCGTTTGCAAGACATTCAAGTTTAAAGCACATTTTTTTGTTAAAATTGGGCGCCCCCCCGCCCTTAAAAGACTGGCTGGCTGGCTGGACTGGTTCGAAAAATATGAAAAAATATAACTATATCGGCTTAGATAAGTTTGTTAGTTCAGGAGATATAGACGCCTAACTTGTAAAATGCGCTTACTTGGACTACTTCGTACAAAAATAACGAAATAAAATAAAATCATAACAATTATCTATTGGTACGGAACCCTTTGTGCGCGAGTCCGACTCGCACTTGGCCGGTTTTTGTTTAAATATTTTTAATAAGAACTTTGATAAAAGTTTTTGTCTACCTTTGTTTGTTATGGCGGCTTTTTGCATAAAACGATAAACTAATTAATTGCCACATTCAAAATGTTCGTGTACCTATATCCTTTTTTTATGGTATTTACTTGTCTGGTTCAAACCGGTCACTAATAAAACGTCTAATTTAGGCAGGCATAAGATATTTTGCAGGCGAAGATGCGAAAGACAGTTTTTTATTTCGATTTGTGTTTTGCCTAGGTACAGTTTAATTAGTTAATTTAAATGTAGGTATCTAAGTAGTACAGTACCCCTAATTAGTTAATGGTCCCTTATTTTTCATAAACTTACGAAGATGCGCCGGTAATGATGGTGGAATCTAGAAGTAGCCGAGAGCTTCTAGATTCTTTTTGTAGGGTGAACTGCTATAGGTTTGTTTTTGACTTGCGCTTTGAGTTTTGGCAAGATATCGGTTACTCGTTAGCGGCTTACGGTTTTTTCCATCTCCCCCAAGTTCCATTTAGCACGTTCTATCTTCCTTTGGTAGTGCCTAACCAGTACTTGTATCTGCAGAAAAAATATATATAAAAAGATTAATACAATTATCCGAGTAATTATTATAATAATAGAATAATAAGTTTTTATTTCTCCTCACAATGACAAGCTTATTCTAGGTTTCACATATTTGTTTTTGTTTTTTAGCAATGATGTGAGGAGCTGGTGTCTGAGTTAGGCGTATAATGCCTGTATTACAAATCACCAGGTGCCCATCCCACGGAAGAACAGAAAGTTTTACTTAAAAAACACAATATTGCAATCTAACGTTATAGATAAGGAGATTTAAAACATATATCTTAAGTTATTATAATTTTGGGGGTAGACGTTAAAACGAACCTAATAAACAAAAATTTAATAAGGGCGCCTGTATCTGTGTGTATGTGTGTGTCTATGTGAGTGTGTAGTGTTGAGTGTCAGGTGTAGTGTGCCGATGTGTTCGTGAAAGGGTTTTGGTGCAAGTTATAAACTTATATCTTACCAATTTAATTTGAATGAAGTTGATTTTCTGTAAAATTATAATCCAACTTTTTTAACCAGTCAGAAACCAAAGACTTACATTTGATTTTTGGCAAGGGATATAGCTTTAAGTCTCGATTTACCTTATTGTATAAATTTGAACCCTGGTAACAGAAAAACCGGTGTGCAAACTTAGTTTTGAAAGATGATGAAGAACAGACTATATAGTATTTGCGACGTTTGTTTCTGATTCTTTCTGGTTCAAAAAGTGTTAGGGCATGTTGTTTCATGAACGTTTTAAGGATGAAGAGCTGCCTCACAGTAAGTACGTCCCATTTCGAGTAGAGATCAGTAGTTGGGTGATAAAAAGGTAGAAACAAACTAACCTTAAGTAGTGCTCTTTGCGCTCTTTCAACTTTTAAGAGATGAGTTTTACATGTGCCACCCCATGTGGTGATCCAGTATTCAAGCTGAGACTGACAGAGAGCATAGTAGACCGATTTTATAATGGATTTTGGCGCAGTGTTCTATAAGGCTTTAAATATTACTATAAGTCTACGCACTCTCGCGGATAGAAGATTAATATGATCTAGGAATTTAAGATTTCTGTCAATAATTACTCCTAAGTACTTTGTGGATTCAGTATTTTTAAGATTGGGACACTGACAATTTGTGTCATTTGCATTTGTGCACAAATGGGAGACAATACTCAAAGAGGGATCCGGTTTGTCATTCATTTGAATGGAGAACGTGATGTAGGTTGTTTTTTCTACATTTAATGTAAGTAGATTTTTATTTAACCAACTGATCACAGTGTTCATGCCTATCTGAGCTTTGACAAAAACTTCAAGCCAAGAGTTACCACTGAAAAGTAAAGCCGTATCATCAGCAAACGCAACAACTTTCGAGTCCGGCGACATTAATTGACATATATCATTTATATAGACTAGGAACAGCGTCGGTCCAAGAATACTGCCCTGTGGAACTTCAAATATCACTGGGACCTCTTCACTAGTTAAGTTACCGATTCTAACACATTGTGTTCTGTCGGTTAGGTAATCTTTAAAAAGTTTCAACTGAAGATCCCGGATACCCAGGCTTTCGAGTTTTGTTAACAGAATGGGGACAGAGACTGTGTCAAAGGCCTTTGCTAAATCTAAGAATAATCCAATGGTTTTCCTCTTTGAATCTATGTTGTTAACTATATAATTGGTTAGTTCTGACACAGCGTCGGCGGTGGATCTCTTGGCTCTGAAACCAAATTGTGCTTGTGAGAGAAGATTTTTATTTTCTAAGTAATTAACAAGTCTTTTGTTAATGATGCGCTCTAAAATTGTTGATAGAGTAGGGAGAATTGAAATTGGCCTATAATTATTGACACAGTCTCTGTCACCACTCGTTATGTATCGGGTGACCTCGTGACTTCTTATAGATTCTCGGAAATATACCGGTAGTGAGCGACAAATTACAGACATATGTTATAGGTATTGTTAGAATATCCATAATATTTGATTTCAAGATGTCACTAGATATCAAATCAAGGCCCACCCAACAATCACTCTTTAACCCTGTTATTAAAGACCTAACCTCATCCTCATCCGTAGGGAGCAGACAAAAAGAATAGCTACACGAGTTAAATGTGCTAGATCCCGTTTGTAGATTATTCTTAGACATTTTTTCTGCTAGCATTTTACCAACATTTGCAAAGAATTGATTAACATTGTTTACCGAATTTTGGGGGTCAATGGTGCTTACAAGTTCAATCGGGCTGTCTTTGGGTTTAGTTGAGTATGTAATCTCTTTAACTATTTTCCAATTTTTTTTACTATTTTTCCCTGCGTTTTGGAATTGTATTTTCTCATATTCTCTTTTAAGTTTTTTTAATAAAGACGAACAAAAATTTCGGTATCGTTTGTATGTAGTTTTTTATTATTACCTTGCTAATTTTGCCCTGCCCGAACTGCCCCCGTGGTCATATAACATGTTAAAATGTTAACAAAATCGAAAGAATATTTGATAATTAGTTCACTACTTTTTCTAGTTATGTGGCCACATAATTGAACGCAGTAATTAACTTAACAACTAAGAGGTTAACTAAATCACGAATTAACTAAAACAACGATATAAAAACGAAAAACACAATAGCTAAAGAGTTATTTTACATATCTTCGTTTTGTCTATTACGTACGTGACGTGCTTTACTTACCGCACAAAAAAAACGTATGTGTGTAACATATGTGTATATATATATATATATATATATATACACATATGGATGGATGGATGGATGGATGTTTGTTACCTTTTCACGCAAAAACTACTGAACAGATTTGGATGAAATTTGGCACATAGATGGTTTATAACCAGGATTAATATATAGGATACTTTTTATCCCGATATTCCCACGGGTTCGAAACTTATGCGGGTGAAACTGCAGGCGCAGCTAGTAATTTATAATTATGATGTACAATGATGAGATTAACGATTGGCCTTGACAGCACATTGCTCAAAGTTTATATATAGGTAACAGAAGGCGATGTTTCAAGCGATTTGTATTGTGACTGAGCTTTCGACCGGACTGTGCGACGAATTAAATTAATCGCAATGAGTGCTATTTTCAATACGTTTATTTTGTTAACGCAAATTACAGTTATATTTTCAGCGTGTAAGTCTAATTTTTTTTTTACTATAAAAATTATAAAAAAAAAAATTTAAACCATTTTTTTTTTCAAATTATCGGATTTGTTTAGGTACATACTATATTATTATACATTTTTAATTTAATAATATACACGGCATTTGAAAATATGATATCGTCAATATCCTAAAATTAGTTAAAAATTAGTTTATTCGTACACAACACCGATGATTATTTTTAAGCAAGATAATATTTACTTATAATAAAAATATCAACTTAAGTAACATAAATTCACTCGATCATGAACTTTGGTCAAGCGTAACCTTCACAAGTTAAAAACAGTATAGTTCTTAAAGGCTAAACTAAGTAAAAATATTATATACTTCGTTACGTTTTAATTGACCTTACCAGTAAATTATTATGTACCTATAACTGATCTCAATATAAAAATAAGTATGTTTTAATTTAATGAATTAATGTTAATAATATATTAAAATATTTACAGTATGTATTTAGTTTCAAAGAAGATAATATTTACATAATATTATATAAGCTAAAGACTTAAAATAATAATATGTACATGTATATAAAGAAGGAGGGCAAAGAATCATAGGGCATAAAAAATTGAGTCTAAATTCATCGTTAAAAAGGGTAGTAGGTACCCTTTTTACGTAAAAAGTTTTTACAAAAGGAATGTTTCACTATTTTTTAAAATTATTTTGACCAAGTGTCACTTTGAAGATATTTTAAAAGGGCTGCATTGTTTGAAGTTCTGTTAATGTTTGAATATGTACTTTGAAGTGCATTAACTATTGCAAAAAAAAAACCGACCCTGGTGCTAATTGGACACCAAGAGTTTCGTACCACGAGGCATAAAACGCCAAAAAAACCCGTTTCTTGTATGGAGACCCCTTTAATTTTAAACTTTATTTGCGGCAATAGAAATACACACTCTGTCTACCTATTACGGTTCATGAGATACAGCCCGCTGACCGGGTTCCGTTGGCTCCCTTTGGGCACGGAACCCTACAAACGAAAAACACATCGTATTTGATTACTATCGATAATGTGTCGGTCATTAATATAACAACATAGTCTGTTTAAACATCTATACATATTATAAATAATAGTCAATTGTCGTGGCTGTCTGTGTAACCGCGTTGTCCTTCCTAGTTACGCAACGGATTTTTATGCGGTTTCCACCATCATTTAAAGCATTTATCCCAAAAGAGTTATGTGATTAATACGTCCTACTAATATTATAAACGCGAAAGTTTGTATGGATGGATGGATGGATGTTTGTTACTCTTTCAGGCCAAAATTACTGAACGGATTTGGATGAAATTTGGCACACAGATAGTTTATAACCAGGATTAACACATAGGATATTTATCCCGATATTCCCACGGGATCTTATGCGGGTGAAACCGCAGGGCGCAGCTACTAGCTACTTCATAATAAACTTACGTTTTATAAAGTCGTAAAAACCGAGCGAAGCAGGGGCGGGCCGCTAGTAGGTATTAAAAATTAAAGTCGCCTTTTGTGTCTGTTTGTGTGATCGCGTTGTTCTTCTAAACTAAGGTACCGATTTTAATGCGATTTTCATCGTCATTCAGGAAGTGTTGTGTAATAATACAGTAACTTACCTTACATATAAAAAGAAATCGCGATATTTAATCGTGTTTAATGTAATTTAGAGCAGTGTTGGCCCAGTAGTAATGGCCCCGGGTGTAGGTCATGGGTTCGAACCCAGGCAGGCGCTTTACTTTGTGCAAATAATTTCATCACCACTGCTCTCAAAACGGTAAAGGAAAATATCGTGAAGAAACAAAATCATTTTTTTTTTTCTGGATGGGAAATCATTAAATGACCCCTCCCGCTCTGGTTGGAGCGGAAGGAAGTGTCAGACTCTTACTGACTAAAACCCACCCATGTTCCTTCCTTTGCCCTTTATGTTCCGGGGTAGCGGTAACCCTTTCGGACAATCCCGCTGAAAGAAACGATGTCTTAGAACCAAAAATTCGAAGATATGTGACATTTACTAACCCGCACTGGGCTCGCATGGTGGATTATGGCCCACTCCCTCCTCGAAGAGGGGAGACCTATGTCCCAGGAGTGGGAAAATTATAGGCTGATTATATCTATCTACTAAAACAATATACTAACTTATTTTAAATGATCGTGTTCATCATCTTGCATACCAACATTAGATCATCATCAATTCCTTGTTTGTAATTAACACCTTGACCTCGCAGCTACCGGTACAGTCAGAATAAAAAATAATTGATAATATTATGAAGTTTCTTATGATGGTATTTTGAATGAAAATTAATTGCTAAATGAAAAATATCTATTAATGACCTATACATATAAATAAATAAAGGAGGGGCCCGTGGCTAAATAATAACAGCCGCACAGGTCGATCGATCAGGTTAAGCTACGTTTGCCGCGGTTGGTCTATGGATGGGTGACCATCGTTATATATCAAGACCCGTCCATGCTCTCGGAAAGCACGTTGAGCCGTTGGTCCCGGCTGTCATTCGTAGATCTTTGACAGTCGTTACGGGTAGTCAGAAGCCCGAAAGTCTGACAACCAGTCTTACCAAGGGGTATCGTATTATCCAGTAACTGGGTTGTGGAGGTCAGATAGGCAGTCGCTCCATGTAAAATACTGGTATTCAACTGAATCCGGTTAGACTGGAAGCCGACCCCAACATAGTTGGGAAAGGGCTAGGCAGATGATGATGACATATAAATAAATAAAACTAAAGTATGTGTTAAGGTACAAATACATACATAAAATTAGAATGCCTGATTGTAATGTCATAACAGCTTTTTACTAAATTCATATGAAAGTATATACGGTACTTGTTGTAACAAAAAAACAATTTATAAAGCTTAAGTCTGTCTGTCTGTTCCGGCTAATCTCCGAAACGGCTAGACCGATTTTGATGAAATTTGGTAAAGGAGATAGGGTTTTCTAGGTACTTTTTATCGACATACCACGCGAGCGAAGCCGCGGGCGGAAGTTAGTATCAAACTAATAAATTATTGGTGCTTAATTAATCGCCCTCTATTACATGGGCCTTAAACAGAACTGGCGAATTTGGTGAATACAGTCGTGATGTTATGTATGTTAATTAATATTATTGATTGGAAAGTAACTCTGATTTGGAAGAAATTTAGCACACATATGGTTTATAACCAGGATGACATATAGGATACCGATATTCCCACGGGATCGAAACGTATGCGGGTGAAACCGCGGGGCGCAGCTAGTTAAACCATATAGTAATCATAGGGCACCTGTTTTAGACTCCTTGACATTAATACTGATCCGGGTCATATCAATGTCAATATGAAGTCTTCTAAACAATAAAATAACTTCGACAGTTTATGTTAAAGATAACTTTAGACCCTATTTAACTTTTGACGTCAACTGTATTAAGCAGCCATTACCTCGATCTTCTATATCTACATATTACCTATACTAATATTATAAACAGGTATTTGTCTGTAAGTTTGTATGTAGGGGGTAATCTCTGCAAATACCAGTCGGATTAGAAAAAATATTTTTGCATTTGATAGCCCAATTCTCGAGGAAGGCTATTTAACATCACGCTATGACACTTAGGAGTCGAGCAAAAGAAAATATGCCAGAAAGAACGCTTAGTGAAAACGACGTGATAGCGCGGGCAGGCTTCATTAAAAAAAAAAAACGATACACAAACAGCCAGACCCGGAACAACTACCTGTAGGCAATACAAATATTTGTTCCGTGCGGGAATCTAACCCGCGACACGCAGCGCAGCAGTCTATCGCTCAGCCACTGCGCCAACCGTGTCGTCAAAAGTGATACGACACACAAGATATTTCACGCGGATGAAGTCACGGGCAGAGGTTAGTAATAAAACAAAGTGTCGCTTTTCGTGTATGTCTGTGTGAATGCGTTGTTCTTCTAAACTACGTAACTACACTTTGAAGCGGTTTTCACCGTTATTTGGAGAATTTATTTCGAAAGGTTTGTGTGCAATAATTTTATATAAAACTCACATGTAATGTTGAAATCTCGATGTTTTCTCAAGTCGCAAAAACCGTGCGAAGCAGGGGCGGGTTGCTAGTTACAAACTAAGTTATTTATCTACCTACTTTTTAAATTAAATTCTTAATTAATTTTAATTCTTTACTTGATCTTATTTACAAAACAGAGATTTTTAACTTGATGAAAGCGCTTTATTGTCTTTGAATTTATTTTTACGTTTCAAATAATTATTGTAACTATGATAATAATTATTGTGACTAACTTTGGAACATCGTATCTATCAGAGTTTTTTTTAATTCCATGGCAAATACACAAAAATAATATGAAATTAAAAAAAAACCAACCTAATAAACCAATAATATTATAAATAGTAAGTCATAATATTATAGTTGCTTTAGTATGTAAATAATAACACTACCTATTAAATACTTTTTTTGAACAATTTTTTATTTCAATATTTTTAATATTTTAATAATTAAATTCGAAACCTGCTCAGAGGTCATCTAGGTATGTTCATATAATGTATTTTCCCATTTACATATTTTGTTAATATTATGCCAAAATCAAGAACAGGCATGCACTAAATTACATAGATAACTCGTCGTACAGACGCCAGCACATCAAGTTACTACAATCTGTCAAATTTCTTTAATAGATTTTCAACTTTATCGCTAAAGCATTAAGGTTCAAGGTTGATTGGGAAAATTTGACAGTTTCGGGTAGCTTGACCTGCTGGCGTCTGTACTTGGATGTAACATTTTTAAGATATAATTTGTAGTTTAAACACGTACGTGTTTATATATTTCTGCTTGTTTGAAGTATTTGTGGTCACGGTCGACTAGATTAGGTTTCTTCAAAGTCTTGTTTTATTTACCTAATCACTTGAGTAAGTTATATAATGTCAGTTTGTCATAGTGCTAACTCAGTGATTTTTAGCAGAAGATTTTACACTTTAATATACTACATGGCCAAATCTTAAATAAATGTTCAAAGACAGTGGAGTCAATAGCGGACTCCCGGCCACCGTAGGCGCGGGCCTGCGGCCGGCGACCAATGCGTAGCTCACCGCCCGGTAAGGACCAGGCCAGGGTCGATGGTGCGTTGTGTTTCACGCGCGCCTCAATGAGATGTCAGCACTAAGTGATCCGCTAGGGCCGATGCCTGCCAGGGCCGCGGGTTGTTCGAAAGAGATAAAGTGGCCCCTGGCACAGGCAACTGAAGGAACACGGGTGGGTTTTAGTCAGTAAAAGTCTGACACGCCCTCCCGCTCCGCCCAGAGCGAGTCATCTGATGATTTTCCACACAAAAAAGGGAGTCGTTGACTCCCAAAAAAAGAACATCAATAATTTTATATTTTTATTTTATCGTATTTAGATATCCATCACGTCTGCAGAGTTTCGCTAGCTAATTTAATTTGACTCTGTATAAATCCTACAATTATTATAAATGCGAAAGTTTGTATGGATGGGTGGATGGATGGATGTTTGTTACTCTTTCACGCAAAAACTATTGAACGAATTTGGACGAAATTTGGCACACAGATTGTTTATAACCAGGATTAACACATGGGATACTTTTTATCCCGATATTCCCACGGAATCGAAACTTATGCGGGTGAAACCGCGGGGCGCAGCTAGTATGAAATACTGATACATAATATTTCTTGAATAATAAATAGTATCAACTCCGTTTACGCAGTGTATAGCCAGGGTTAACAGCTCTTGATTTTTTTGTGACACCCCGACTCGGACTTCGATTTCGAATCGGTTAGGATGGCGGGGTCTAGTGAGCGAGCATAGCGAGCGAATTCAGACCTCGCCATCCCCATCATAGCACCCTTGGTGTACGGAACCCTAAGAACATGTACATCTGATAAGTGTTTCTTGGAATTATGTATAAACTCATTAGTGGACAGTCGTAGGAATCACGTTTTGTAATAATGGAGACATGTCATGTTCTTATGTAAATCTTTTGTTTCCTTATAAAATTAGCGTCAGATAAAAAGTGGAATAATTAATTAACAGGATATTTAAAGAAATAATAAAACAATGGTTCTTGCATTGTTGCATGTTGTGTTTAGTCCAGTTGTTCAGTGTGGATCATCTAGTTATAACATAGGTAATTAGTTAGATAATATCATAATACTTAGCAAAAAGTATAGGTTCGAAGTATATTGCGTCAATGTAAAACAATTAACAAGTAATTGTTTTGTTTGTCTTTGCTTGTCATTTCAATAATTACTCTGACAGCAGCAACCTAACAACAACCTTATTGTAACGCTAATAAAGATCACAACGATTTTGACAGACTTGTCAGTGGCAGAAAACCAAAAACCACCTTTTATGAATGAGAATAAAGATCACTGTAATTTGGACAGTGGTACAAAATCAGAGGTAAAATAACTGTGAAAGGATAATATCGCAAATGGTTCAATTGACTGTCCTGAACTTGTTACATTATGCAAACGCTAATTATAGGTGTAATGCGTACTTTCTGAGAGCCAGTTGCAGTTTTAACGAGATTCGTTGTGAAGAAGACATTGACATTTTCTGCACCAAAGCAAACACACTAAGAAAGCTCTTAGTAAAGCCATTTTTTGTACAGGAGGCACCTGCTTGCACTTGAACTGTTTGTTGTCCAGATTAGCTTAAAATTTGAACGAACAAGAAAAACAAACAGAAAATAATTAATGTGACTTGGGGCTGATTTTTCAATCTTGATAACTTTTATTTGAGGATTGAATTGACGTTCGACAGTTTATGTATGGAAGAACTGTCAAAAATTCAAGATAGTTCCTCCGATAGAATTATCTGGGGTTGGAGGAGTCGGCCCTTGGACGATGTAGGAGTAATACCTTTTGTGTTTATCTGTGGAGGCTTGTAATTAGCAATTTAGTTATACATATATTACTGTTATTAGTCTGTAAGCCTTCCGAAAATAAAGAAAATTAAATTAAATAAAATAGGATTGTATAGGTAGGTTAGTCTCGTATGTATATACCTAGTTACTCTATTTCGCAAAATATTAATTAAATAAATTGCAAGTTTTTACTGTAAAATATTTTTTCATGTTGACTGTCCCCTACTTATACGTCAATAATATCTAATATTGTGCCATTTTTATAGGTAGCATTTCCAAAAATCACAGAACTATTATTTTACCACTTTGCAATGGCAAATTACAGCTTTTCAGTACTAAATCTCTAAGCTTAACCGCGGGCAGACAGACAGACAGACAGAAGGACTGACATGATGAAAGTATAAGGGTTCTTTGTTGACTACGGAACCCTAAAATCAAGTAATTTTTACCAATAATTAGACAATAAAAGGTCAGTCAATATTCTTCTAATATAAATATTTCTTTTTCGGACATTTCATTTTCACTTTCGCCATTACTGTTTACTTGAACAAATATAACTTTACGGTGGAGCGAATAATTTTATTTTTAAATCACGTGTCAGGCAAATCGCCACTCAAAACAAGAAGTGTTTTACTTGGAATTACCTAGTCTTGTCGCGCAATACCAATTAAATTAACTTGTTTTACGAGTCATTTGTAGCCTGCTTATGACCTGTTTATAGTATAGGTATCAAGACCACACAATTGGCAAACATAGTCAGTCAACATCATCCGATTTCTGCTGAGTACAGGCCTCTCTTTTTTTGTGCCAATCCCCCACGCTTCTGCGCCTGCCTCATCCAGGTTTTGATAGACACAATGCTATTAACTATTTTTTTTTTTTAGGGAGAGTCCCTCTCACAGATAGGAGGCCTGTGTCCCAGCAGTGGGAACATTATAGTCACTACCTAGTCTAGTCATTACCTTGTTATGAAACTGGAAAAAATTCAGAAAACTTAATAATTTTTGTTGTTTTCGCATAGATCTAAATTTTACTCTCCATGGGACTTAGGGTTAGGCTGAGGTGTTTTTTGAACGTCAAAGTTACTTAAGACAACCCCAAATCCCTGCCTGTCACGTCACTTCCTAGTTTTAGCTGTGAAGAAGAAGCACCGCAACATTAACATTATCTAGTTGTATAATAGTAATATTGTTATTTTTATTTTATTTTATATTGTATACTAGCTGCGCCCCGCGGTTTCACCCGCATAAATGTTGATCCTGTGAGAATATCGGGGTAAAAAGTATCCTATGTGTTAATCCTGGTTATAAACTACCCGTGTCACAAATTTCATCCAAATCCGTTCAGTAGTTTTTGCGTAAAACATTAACAAACATCCATCCATCCATCCATCCATACAAACTTTCGCGTTTATAATATTATAAGTAAGAAATAGGATAAGTAGGATTAGTAGGATAGTAGGATTAAAGTACAAATGTCCACAGTATAAGTGTTTTGTATTGTTTATTAGAGTATAAGTAGTATATAAGTTAGGTTTTATACGTATTACGTTCACATTGTCAATATTCGTATGCCGTTAGTAGTGGCGGATGTGTCGAACTTATCCATTTGTACCAACCATATTTGTACCTATCATATTCGACGAATAAATGTCTTTGTCTTTGAACAAACTCCCCAGCAGTTATTACTGCGGGTTAATTGCGTAACACACTGACAGTAGCAATGGCTTTCATTTTGACAGTTCGACAACATTCATTGCGTTATATAAGTACCGTACGTTGTTGAGGAGACAAATTTTTCGAACATAAGAAGCAATGGATTAGCAATATCCTTCAAACTGATTCAGATTGTGATTTAAAGTCTGTTACGCAGTTAGGGTTCTGATCTTTATTTATACTCGTACATAGCTATATTTATACTCGTACATAGCTATAATATAAACCTTACCCATAAATCATGCTGATTTTATGGCTTAGTGTTCCATTATGCTTCCAAAACCACTGCGTTTGAAACACAGCACAATATATTTAGCGTTCATACATTTTAATATGCCTTTGTTATCCAAAGCTAATTTGACCGACAGTTGCCCACATTATAAATTAATGATCATTGAACTTGCCAAAACATAAACATTTTAGTGCTGACATTTTAAACATACTCGTAATATTGATTTTGTATTCATTGTATTCATATATGGCAGCAATGGTGACTCCACAGATTTATAAACTAAAGGGAGATATGGTGTGGCTGCCCAACTGTTCGAGTCCGGCTGTCGCCTTCAACTACATATGCACTACAATACGAACACGCGCTCACTCACACTATAGCAGTCACCACACTCAACGCGAGCCAATCGCGTAACGCAGATCGCAACGTTGAGACACACAACTACATTGACAATTCTTATTGACAAATCAACGGCGCCGGCGCCCGCGTTTGTTTCTGTTTTGTGCATACATTGTTCGCACGCGCCACGCCCCTTGGCATATCTCTCTTTAGATTATAAATCTGTGGGTGGCTCAGTTGTATCGGGCCCGGCGTACGAGTTCGAACCGAGTCAGGCACTTTACTTTGTGTATTTAATTTCATCACCACTGCTTTCAAAACTGTGAAGGAAAACATCGTGAGGAAACAGTCATGTCAAAGAATCAAAAAAATCGAAGACATATGACATCCATTAACCCGTACTGGGCCCGGGTGGTTGATTATGGCCTACTCTCTCACAGAGATGAGATCTGTGTTCCAGCAGTGGGAACATTATAGGCGGATTATGCTGTATTTATTAATGTCAGTTCTTTGATATATTAATAAAAGATCATTTATTTAATTGCGGTTCCGAAAAGAGTCGTGAACATCTGCATAGCAACACGTACCTACGTACACAGCACTTTAATTATGTAATCCTCCATTTCTCTTATCAAATCGCAGCCGACAGTCATCATCTGCCTAGCTTTTTCTCAACTATGTTGGGGTCGGCTTCCAGTCTAACCGGATGCAGCTGAATACCAGTATTTTACATGGAGCGACTTCCTATCTGACCTCCACAATCTATTCGTAATACTGGTTGTCAGACTTTTGAGCTTCTGACGACCCGTAACGACTGTCAAAGATCCACGATGACAGCCGGGACCAACAGTTTAACGTGTTTTCCGAGACACGGAGGGGTCTTGGTATGTAAAGATGGTTACCCATCTACGGACCAACCGCGGCAAGCGTAGCTATTACTTAGCCACTAGCCCCTCTAGCAAGCCCGGGCAGCTAATAGTAACTTATTAAAGTTAACTAAATACGAATTACTTATTTTTTTTGTTTATGAAACATTTTTTCTCCTAATTTCAGTACCACCAATCGAAAAATGCACGTTAACTGACTCAAGCTGTTTAAAGAAGTCAGCACAAAATGCTCTGGCGGTGTTTGCTGCTGGCATCCCAGAAGTAGGCGTTGAGGCCTTAGACCCGGTCCACATTGACGTCATCAAGATCGACCTGTCTGGACTGAAGCTGACCATCAGAGATGCTGATATTAAGGGGCTCAAGAATACTGTGGTTGATAAAATCAAGTGAGTGTGTTTTATAGTATAACACCTCGCCTGTATTGTAACGGGTTAGGCAGAGGTGTACCCAGAGTAAACCCACATTTCGCTCCATTTAATAGGGAGCCATCATCTATATCTAATATTGCCTTAAACTGCGCGCAAAACCCCAAACTCCGGCCGGATATTGAGATATTTCTAATGACGAAAAAAATCAAAAATATTTTGCGATATTGGTGAATGACATTGTTGCCATCGCTGGTAGAACACGGATGAGGCTGGTACTAGAGCGTGAAATTGGTAAAAAAAAGAGAGGCCTACACATTTCCAGCTGTGGGTGAAGTCTGGCTGTGGATGATGATGGAACTAGAACAGGTTCTAGTTCAGACTTTTGAGCTTCTGGCGACCCGTAACAACTGTCAAAGATCCACGATGACAGCCGGACCAACAGTTTAACGTGTTTTCCGAGACACGGAGGGGTTTTGGTATGTTAAGATGGTCGCCTATCTACGGACCAACCGCGGCAAGCGTAGCTATTACTTAGCCACTAGCCCCTCTAGCAAGCCCTTATCGTGATCGTTGCGTTGATCTCGCACGGGCCCTTTCGGACCAATGGGTTTTGCAATACATTTAGTAGTTACTTCGATCTGAGGACTCACACAGAACGATGAAAGCGATATTGTTATCTTAATTGTTTTGTATACTTAGTAATCCACTTCAAACCCCGCCTCGTGCCCAGTAAGTTTGTGGTCGCAAGCGCGACTGCTGAGCTTGGGGTCGTAGGTTCCCGGGTCGGGTCAAGTGTTAATGGGTTTTTTTCGTTGGGAATTTCTTAGTAACAGCCCGGAGCTTGGAAGTTGGCCGTGTGATGTCCCCGTTCATCGGAAAGCGCGTTAAGCCATTGGTCCTGCGCCTGATATCTCTCCAGGTGTGTCGGATTGCCGATTGATTGCCTCATTCCCATCGGACAATGAGAATGAGGGAAGAAATAGTGCACCAGAGTCTGCGCATACACTTGTGCACTACAATATCTCCCGCACCGAAGACTGGTATCTAATAAGAGTCGTCGCCATGGCTGAAATTCGGTCTGGAGGACTTTTTATTTATTTTATTTTATTCACCTAAATATGTATCTTCATCTTACAGGGTCGATACTGCGAAGAAAGTGATTGAGTTCAAGTTCCACGCAGCTCCCCTCTCATTGAAGGGCAAGTATAAGGCTGGTGGCATGCTGCTCATTCTGCCAATCAGTGGAGACGGAGATGTCGCTATAAAGATTAGTAAGTTACAGGTTTTTATTTTATTAGCTTTTGACGTGTATTGGAAAACAGAGCATTAAAGAACGATACTAAAGTACATTTCGTTACCCTGGCAGTCAACCCGGCTGCTAGCCTTATAGATGAGCCAATTCTGATTGCTTAGGCGTGGTTCAAGTAACATATGTAGATAATGTCGAAAGAGAGAAAAATAACGAATTATAGTCAGCGACTTAGATTTAAGTTCTTGTGAAGAAAAGCTTTGGTATAATAATTGAAGAGTGGGGCATTTACCCTAATTTTAAGAACGACCGCATTCAAATCTTAGTCTCAATCTGTCAAAAAATGCTCTTAATTCCCTGCATTTTTGTCAAGTTTATGACGTTGATTGTCGCTGAGATGAGATTGCGACTTGAATTTTAAAGTTTTTTAAGTACGAGATTAAGCCTTCAGATTTTCACACTTGAAAAATTTTCGTCCGCTAACATTCCACCCGCTCCATGATACAATGCTCTCTTATCCAATCCTATTATAAAGGTTAATGAAAACAATGCCTTTATCTATAAATAAAAATAATATACCTATAAATAAAACAATACTATATAGGTATTTTGCATAGTTATTTTTATTACAGAGCTTACGGTTTAACCAAAATTAATTTGCATCATTCCTTTTCCAGAAAACATCGAGGTCGCTATGACAATGCCGTACGAGATCACCAAGAACGAGAACGGGAAAGACGTCATCGACTTGAAAAGCTACAAGTACAGCTACGAGAACAACGAGAACACACACTTCAAGCTGACCAACTTGTTCAATGGAAACAAACAGCTGAGTAAGTATCCAAGATTATCACTTTTGGTTGATTAGGGTTTTCTAATCTCTGACTCAACCAATGCTCATCTCTAAATCAAATGATTTAGAGATGAAGATTGGTTGAGTCAGAGATCAGAATCTAAAGCAGTAATCAGTCGCTGCTTCTTTTTGTTCATTTTTGGTTTTCATTCGGCTTTATTCACTCGAAGTGAAACGTCTTAACACAAAATGAATCAGAAGTGAAAAATGTATGTCGGATTTCGGCACTTGACGTCTTTCACTCGCCTACCGAATGATCCAAAATTATTAAATGATATGAAATGTAATTTGGCCGGTGTGGTGTGAACGTGAAATTAAATCAAAATGAACATTCACAGGACTGAAGCGTCTGTTATCAGCTTAAGGGTTGATTTTACCATAGTCAGATATCTTTTATCCGTGGAATAAAAATGACGCATGACAGTTCTAGTATGGAAAAACTGCCAAAAATTCAAAATTTATTGTCAGGATAAGACTTATTGTAGGTATAAAAGTTTGGTGAAATACGCCCTGAAATACGCGCTGAAATAAGTGTTTTAGTAATGATTGGGATATACGAGTAGGTAAGACTAAGAACCTTGATTACAGTTCAATATCCCCTGATTATTTATAAAGCCGATAAGGTCAATACTAAACTATGTATATGAAATACGTTTATGCCAAAATGGTCTTCATTGTATAGCGTCGGATACTTTCAACGTTGAAAAGTAAAATTGGTCTAGAATGTTGACAGAAACGTACATAGTTGCGTATTTAAATTAACGGGAGAAGCCTTTGCCCGGTAGTGGATTCGACTGTAATACAAAAGACAGCTACCTACAGTACGACAGATGAGAGAATGCGTTCTTGACACCTGTCAGTGCGATCATTCAAGTAGCTAACAAAGATCAAATTCGCCAAACACGTATTCGTTTATGAAACTGACAGATGTCAAAACGCATTCTCTCGACGGCCGGACTGAACACGATTTTCATCAGTTTTAATTAAAGAATCACTCCCGAATAGATTTTGTCAGTTACATTTGTGTATTTTTAATAATTCCAGGTGATGCAATGCACACATTCATGAACGAAAACTGGAAGGCGATCTCCCAGGAGTTCGGCACCCCTATGCTGGAGAAGCCGCTGCAGAAGATATTTAACGCCATCAGAACTTACTTGCGGTCACAGCCGTTGGAAGAAATTACTAATGTTTAAATTATTGCCAAAAATTAAGCTTTAATAGAGAGAAGATACGGTTTAGGCTTCGGATAATAAAGTAATAAAGATACAATGTTATAAATGTTTTTTTTTTCATGTTTGATCGAATATTTGCTTAAAACCACTTGAAACTGGGGGTTAAATTGAAATAATTTTGATATACAACTGTATTTCATTGTTAATATCTTTAATATTAAAAGATATTCAAAGTAAAAGATAAACTATCATGAACAGGTGCAATTTAAAAATGTACAGACGCCAGCAGGTCAAGCTACCCGAAACTGTCAAATTTTCCCAATCAACCTTGAACCTTAATGCTTTAGCGATAACGTTGAAATCTATTAAAGAAATTTGACAGATTGTAGTAACTTGATGTGCTGGCGTCCGTACTATGTATTTGACATTTGTGTGTATTTGACATCCACCAAAGGCATTGGGCCCGCGTGGTAGGTTATGGGCATGGCCCACTACCTCTCACAGAAAGAGGGGGCCTGTGCCCCAGCAGTGGGAACATTAATAGGCTATCATGCTTATACTTATGCTAAACAACGTTTTATTAAACGACAAAGGGGACTAACGATTGCTATTAAATATCTGCGCACTTTTCAAAGGAGTTTTCCACTATGACTTGAAAGAAAGAAAGAAAACGTATTTATTGCGACTCGTACAGGATTATAAAGTAAATAAAGTTAAAAATAAAAATAAAACAAATTACTTAGGTATATAAAAAAAAATAACAAAAGGAAAAATGAAACAAAGTCCTATACGAGGCCGAAAGGCTCCTATCTCAGCATGATGCTTCGACATTTAAAAAATAAATGTCGCAGCGCTAGTATTCTGATAGGGCCCGCTGTGATGTCACGGGCAATCACAGTAGGTAATAAATAAATAATAAAATAGATATAATTATGTAAAATATTAGCAATAAAATAAATATTATTTATTTTAATCCGCGCCAGACGTAACCTCATTACCTACTTGTCTATGCCCTGAGTGTCAGAAGCACTCTGGCATTATTGTGACAAGTGAACGAACTTTGACTTGCGAAGTAAAATCGTACACAAATATTGTAACACATTCGAAGTTTGCATTTGTTTCTAAGAAAATACTAGTTTACTTTTAGACGTGGAATCTGCTACTAATATAAAATTGAGATTTTAGAGAAACTAGTGGATTAAAACAGTCACTATAAGGCAGGCAGGAGTCTGAGAACCAGTCTTACCAGTCAGATAGGCAGTCGCTCCATGTAAAATAATGGTATTCAGGTGCATCCGGTTAGATTAGAAGCCGACCCCAACAGGAAAGGAAAAGGCTAGGCAGATGATGACTTAGTTGTATTTAAATATTACAGTGTGCAGAAGAATAAATTATCCGTCTTCATTAGAAGTTAAAATTACATTTACGCAAAGTCTGTTCTTGGTATTATGTAAGACAGATACAATTAATAGCCAGAGCCAGACTGTAATTCTGACTTGCCAAGAGCACCGACTAATGTACTCCAGTCTTAAATCATTTTGAACCATTGTTCAACGTTTTTGGTTCAACTAATCTTAATTCTGTACTATTGTCTAAAATCAGGCTCATTTGTAGTAACTATTCTGTCTAGTAACGTCTGTTACATTCGATTTTATACAGACCTTTTTTTTTTTTTCTGGTGGGAAATCATCAAATGACCCCTCCCGCTCTGGGTGGAGCGGAAGGGATCGTTAGACTCTTACTGACTAAAACCCACCCATGTTCCTTTCTTCGCCCTTAATGTTCCGGGGTAGCGGTAACCCTTTCGGACAATCCCGCTGATTTATACAGACCTTAGAAATGAATTCCAGTACAAATAAAGAAAACAATGAGGGTATTTTGGTAAATGAAAGTAGGTACCTACTTACCTATGTTAATCGATTTTTGTCGGTGATGTACCGACGCCAGCACATCAAGCTACTACAATCTGTCAAATTTCTTTAGTAGATTTTCAACTTTATCGCTTAAGCATAAGGTTCAAAGTTGATTGGGAACATTTGACAGTTTCGGGTAGCTTGGTATGCTGGTGTCTGAATCTATGAGTGAATGCAGGGAATACTCTTGAAAAAAGCGTCAGGTGCGACTTTTTCAACTTATGTTTTAAGATGAGACCGAAGTAGTGTACAGCCGGTCGATTCTGTAAAAATCTCACCGTGAAAACTCAAGTGAAGTGAGCTTGATGTGAGTTGTCAGTAGTGTCAATCCCTAGCATTATTTGGAATGACAGCTCACTCCACGCTCACTTCACCTAAGTTTTCACGGTGAGATGGTTGCAGAATCGCACAGCAGATTATAGCCTTTTTGGTGTTTAAATGCAACCTTTATGAATACTTCGGAAACTAGATCGCAGGAATACGTGACAAACATTGGTTTATAAAAAACATGCTTTTAAAACGTACTAAAAATTAAATTAATTTTAATTGAATTCTAAATGAGTGAGCGCAATTATAATTAATTCACAAAGCGCCCCACGCTTTTAGAATTAAATTTAAGTCAATTTTATTTAGTTATTTTAATTGTTTAAATGTGGGTTTTTTTGTTTTGTTTTAACTGTAAATTTTTATTTGTAATAAGAATATTTTAATTATTAAGTTAATAAGTATAAAGTTAACCAAAATAAGACGATTAGGGGCTACTAACGAACTCGAGGGGTTTACAAGTAGCCCCTAACGAGTTCCACTATCCACCTCCTGGCTCCATCATCAAACCGACACCAAGTGCAATATACGTAACGTAACGTACGTAACTTAGCTAATAAATTGTTAGAATCAGATTTTTGTATGTACAGACGCCAGCACATCAAGCTGCTACAATCTGTCAAATTTCTTCAATAGATTTTCAACTTTATCGCTAAATTATTAAGGTTCAAGGTTGATTGGAAAAATTTGACAGTTTCGGGTAGCTTGACCTGCTGGCGTCTGTATTATTTTATTATCCAATAAGATTATTTTGTGTATTTTATGTATGAGCCTTAGTTGCCTGCAATAAAGTGATTATTATTATTAATATATAAGACTCGTCAAAACAAAACAAATGAGCCCAAACTCGAAGGGCTTACTCGTAGCAACTGGAGAGTTCCACTATCCACCTCTTGGCTCCATCATCTGACCCTCGACACCAAGGGCAATCTATTGGACTCGTCAAAACAAATCATATGAGCCCATTCATTTTATTTCATTTCGATACGACAATTAGACGTAGGTTAAAATTGACTTTTAAGATTTTGTTACATTGTTAATATTTTGAATGTTGAACGTTGTATTATCTTCTAGGAATAATTTTTGAACTTATACGTATTTTTTTTTTAAATTGATTCCTCCCGGTGCCCTACGTAATCAGCCTATAATGTTCCTACTGCTGGGACTCATGTCTCCTCTCTGTGAGAGGGAGCAGGCCGTACCCTGAGAGCTCGTAAAGCTCGCACAGTGGCGTTTTCTGTCTAGACGTAAAGCGCACTGAGTATAGTGATACGCCTGCAAGAAACAGATTGCTATTTTAATTTAATAGTAAACTCAAGTGCGCAGTGCTGCGATCCAAACATGCAAAGATAGATGAGTTCTACATAATTATGGTACTTCATCATTCAAGTTTATTTTTAGTAAAGTCAACTTTGTGACTAACAAAATAAGAGGCATTATTTTAGCTCATCTTTTTTGTCCAGCGGTACCTACTTATCCTGAGACTCTGAAGCATTATTTGGGGTAACGACTGCCTATAGCGTCTGCTATGATAAACGGGAGTAACGTGACAAACCTAGTCTCTACGGAACGAAGAGAACTTGAAGTGTAAATTGCAATCAACAAGACTTGACCGCAACAGAGTATCTAGCTAGAGATAGCGTTTCTTAGCGTTGCTTAGCGTTTCCGTAAGAACCTAGGTTCTTACGGGGTTCCTATCTGATCTAGGTTCTATGTTAGAGGGTTTGGTATCCGCAGAAGTTGATTAAATCAAAACATCTGGGTAAGATTTGGGTGCCCCGATGGTTTCTGTCCTAATCTGGGTGACGCATATGCATTCAAAGAGCACATGCGCAACGGTTTCCTCAGCCTCCGTGCAAGACCTGCATAGAGAAGACTGTCCGTTGAAGAAGAAGTCGAAGTGTTTGTTTAGCGAGCAGCTTTCCTATCTGATAATGAATCTAAAATCTGATAAGCAGTTTAAATGAAGAAAGAACATTTTATTTTATATCATCACCGAGGGGCCCGTGGCTAAATAATAACAGCCGCACAGGTCGATCGTTCAAGTTAAGCTACGCTTGCCACGGTTGGTCTGTGGATGAGTAACCATGGTTACATACCGAGACCCCTCCGTGCCTCGGAAAGCACGTTAAACCGTTGGTCCCGGCTGTCATTCGTGGATCTTTGACAGTCGTTACGGGAAGTCAGAAGCCCGAAAGCCTGACAACCAGTCTTACCAAGGGGTATCGTATTACCCAGTAACTGGGTTGTGATGGTCAGATAGGCAGTCGCTTCATGTAAAATACTGGTATTCTGCTGCATCCGGTTAGACTGGCAGCCGACTCCAACATAGTTGGGAAAAGGCTCGGCTGATGATGATCATTATAGTGGCGGTGGTATTTACAGAATAATCAAGCCCGCCGCATTGATTGCAGTCTCAAATTAATAATTTCACTGTCTTGACCCAAACTTGACAACAAAATAAAAATGTTACCTTAAACTACACAAGTTCTTAGAGAAATTTGATCAATGTAAGTGTGATGCTACGAGTATTTGATGGCCCGTTATAAATTTCGCTGTCGCTGATCTCCTAGTATTATTGAAATGTCTCTGCATAAAAGAACTGCAATATCTCACGACTACCTAGGATGTGCTCTACAGTTTGATTGCATTGTACTCTTCAAACAAAGATAAAGCAGAGAATTCTGAAGTGCCAGTAAATTAAACGACACCCATTCCTTTGAAGCCAAAACTGTGTTTGGCGGCCAAAATTGGAGTGCTTTTCCGGTCGAACTGCTCCACCAAGGGATACCTAATACAACTAGGTTTCTATTACAAAAAAATAGCGGGGTAATAGCGTACCACACTACTGTTAGTGTGTTACGTAATTACCCTGCAAAATGTTTGTAGCAATGGGTTTCATTTTGACAGCTGTTCAAAAACATTAATTGCGTTATTTACGTTGTTGAGCAGACTTTATCGAACATAATTATGAAGTAATGGATCAGCAATATCCTTCAAAATGATTCAGATTGTGATTGATAATGTGTTACGCAATTAGAGTGCTGGTCTGTGTAGCTCTAGTTAAGTTTTTAGAAGAGGTAGATACTTTACCTACCACAAACCAATTAGAAAAACGTTTAACAACAAAAAGTTCCCGTTCATTATAAGAACAGCATTGTTTGTTGACATAATTACCGTTGCGTGATGGAACAAACACTTTAGTGCTATATCATTATAATTACTAAGTTCTAATAATATTCTTTAACATCTCAAATAGTTTGACCTTTGCTCTATAATTTTATGGCATGAAAAGATTTTTATGATTTACAACTTGTTGTTCTACAATCGGATGGAGGTGTTAATGAGGACTCTCATGTTGAAACGTAGTATGTTCACGACACCTATGTAACTGTATTAATAATAATAATAATAATGGCTTAATAGCCAAGAGCCTCGACCAACACCTGAGGAGGCTCTCGTTGGGCAGCTGGATCAAGGGCTTGATTCAGAAAGCGGTACTTCTGGACACGGCTCGCATTGTCAGGAGATTCCTCTCTCTGGAGCCCTGACCGCCGGTAGCTTGGACCCTGTTCCCGATACCGGTGGGCTACTATTTTTTATATTTTTAAATGTTTTTATATCTTTTATATTCTAATATTTAAAAATATAATTTATATGTTTACATTTAAATAAAGGAAATAATAATAATATAATATAATATACTCGCATTGTCAGGAGGTTCCTCTCTCTGGAGCCCTGACCGCCGGTAGCTTGGACCCTGTTCCCGATACCGGTGGGCTACTATTTTTTATATTTTTAAATGTTTTTATATCTTTTATATTCTAATATTTAAAAATATAATTGATATGTTTACATTTAAATAAAGGAAATAATAATAATATCTTTATTTATTTCTCCCACAAAAACAAGACTTAAACGATAAAAATTGACTAACATAACAAAACAATTTCAGTCAAGTGTATGTGCGGAGCTGGTGTCTATTATAGGTATAAACCTGTATTACACATCACCAGGTCCTCACCCCAAAAAATTAGGTATAACATAACGAAGAACTTAAATAGGGACACGTATAGAAGAATTTAGTTGAGAGTATTGCTACAGTGGGCTGACTGGAAGCCATAAAAAGCAGTCATTATGGACGACGACTATGGTAGACGCGTTGCCTATGATAACATCTAGCCGATTTCGACCATCGTCATTATTCTTTGAGCATTACTCATCATTTCGGCCGAAAGACGTCCACTGCTAGACATAAGCCTCCCCAAGCACCTCCACTTCGACCGGTTCTGTGCTTCTCGTATCTAACGGGTTCCTGCGGCCTTCACAAGGTTGTCGGTCCACCTTGTGGGAAGTCTTCCAACGCTACGTCTTCCGTTACGCGGTCGCCACTCCAGAACCTTTCGGGCCAATCGACCATCTGTTCTGCGAACAATGTGCCCTGCCCACTGCCGCTTAAGTTTGGCAATTCTTCGGGCTATGTCGGGTACCTTGGTTCTCCTGCGGATCTCTTCATTTCTGATTCGATCACGCAGGGAAACACTAAACATAACCAAAGGGCTATGCTTGGAGTTTCCCTACACAAAGGGCAATGGAGAGCCATTGCCAATTGGGTGACTTTTAGCCTTCTAATAAGGCCTATTGGGCATTACTGCTTACCTCTAGTAATACCTTTATAGTAAGTTACTTTGTAATACTATGTTATACAAAGTTACTATTGAGGCCAACAGGGAGTAAAGTTCACTCATCTTCCATAGAAAAGGGAGGATCCTCCGACCAGAAGGTGTTTTGTCTGATGGACTACTGCCCGATTGATGTCGGGACGTTGTTTAATTGCTAGTCGCGTGGTAAACATTGCTTGCTTATATGCAGGATTTTACAAGACGTCATTGTGGCACGTAATTCGCATGTGGCAATGTAGAGGCCGCCACATTTTAAAAACTAGTACCCATTGTTAAGATGAAAAAAAAATATTGTATGTCCACCAGGAAAGGTTTCTATTGGAATAAGGTTTCGTTCAAGAATCACGTTCAGGGTAAAGGCCCAGAATCAATCTGAAGATAATGACCATGTTTGCTCGTTTATTCCATTATTTCCATAGGCACCTACCTACATAATAATTGAATTAAATCAATTTAATCTGGGATCAACTGACCTGTAACCACAATCGCGCGACTTCCGGGTATTAAACAATTAAAATAGACCCAATCCAATTTTCCCATGAATTAATTGAACTTTTTGTAAGCTTATAAAGTAATACATACCTTCAGTACGGTAGATTGCGCTAACTAACAAAACCAATATAAGCTGGCCTCTTATTACATTGAAACTTCGTACTACGCTAGGCCTACATAATAGTACATAATCACCCTTTAATGTTCTCACTGCTGGGACACAGGCCTCCTCCCAGTGAGAGGGAGTGGGCAGTACTCCACCACGCGGGCCCAGTGCGGATTGGTAGATGTCACATGTCTTTGAATATTTGGTTCTAGGACATGCTGGCTTCCTCAAGATGTTTTCCTTCACGGGTTTGAGAGCAGTGGTGATGAAATACTCGTAATTTACACAAAGTAAAGCGCCTGTCTGGGTTCGAACCTACAACCTACAACTCGTAAGTCTCGGCCGTTACCACTAGGCTACCACTGTTCTCGTACGCTAGGCCTGCTCAAGGTCAAAGTGTTACCACTGACATGTGGCCTACTGTACGAGTGATCAAGTCAAGGATCATGTCTCTCAACGGGGGATCCTTTGGGGCAGATAAGTCTATAGACTTACTGCAAATCAGCAAGTGCAATCTTAGCATTGTCCAGTCAAACAATTTGACTGTATACAGGATGGCTTGTGATTTGACGTATTCCTTCCAGGGTGTGACTTAGTGTGACCCATTTGCAACAATTTTATTAAGCACCCCATATGAATGTTTCCTCACGATGTTTTCAATTTTATCATTTGCACGTATTGTTGAACGTTGTATCCGTCCATGGTGATTTGCCGAAACAGACTGAATCAATGACAGCTAATTTGACAAACGTAGCTTCAACAATATGGTCGCTATTAACTGTCAAAGTTCGGAAGTCCCTATTGGAAGACCCTTTATTTATTATTGCGAAATAGGCCTGCTTGATCTTGACTTCGATCTCGCATGATGGAAAGCAATGGAAGAGGTCTACGATGGAATGAGCGTGCCCGGCAGATATCTGTTGACTCTTGCGTTGTAGGCTGACTACACCACAGACTAAGGCAAAGCCAATCTAAGTTAGCTCAGCTTGCAGTGTGGCCTGCGCTTTATCTAACACAGTTACTGCCTACATTTTCACGCATAGGTGGGTAAATACATAATAATAACAAAACGCGTTATTATTCTGAAGGATGTACAGATGCCAGCAGGTCAAGCTACCCGAAACTGTCAAATTTTCCCAATCAACCTTGAACCTTAATGCTTTATCGATAAAGTTGATAACCTATTAAAGAAATTTGACAGATTGTAGTAGCTTAATGTGCTGGCGTCTGTACAATACTAGTCGCTGGTCAAAACTGTGTTAACGTCATTTTTTATGGCAGTAGTTACACCAAACATCCTGAGAAGTGATATTATAAGTTTCAACTACCTTTATTTCATAGCGTGTTTATAGGTTATTTTTTTTTTCTGCATCTATTAGACACAACATTAGGCCACTTCTATGTATGATACTTGTATCTGTTTAGGCTTCTTAGCTTCGTGAGACACTTCTCAGGTAGAGGCCTCGTTCCACCCTGACGATTCTATGACGACGGTTGAAACAGTATTTCTCTTCAATCTTGATGGCACGGTTGGCGCAATGGTTAAGCGATTGACTGCTGCGCTGCATGTCGTGGTTCGATTCCCGCACGGAACAAATATTTGTATGACCTACAAGTAGTTGTTCCGGGTCTGGCTGTTTGTGTATGTGAGTTTAAATGTTTGTAAACGCACCCACGATATAGGAGAAATTTCTAGTGTGGGGCAACGTTTTTTTTAAATAAAAAAAAAAAAAATCTTCTATGTTGAAGGCCTTGATCTCCACTCAATCTGAGGGCAAGATCATTTTTATATGTCTACAGTGACAAAAACATATTTCGGCGTATCTGAAGATTGTACAAAAAATTATGTTAGATACCATGTCATTTTTTTTGGACACATCTATTTATGGTGTATTACAAAATTGAAGTACCCGGAATGATTAAAGTAGGTACGTAGGTTTTTTTAAATAATATGTCATGTTTTTTTCTCTACTGGTTACAGAATCATCTACTTCGGTTTTCGTCTTTGACAAACCAATGAATTTTAAATCGATCAAAACATCTAAACATAATCCTTAATTAATTTAATTTTTTTCCGTTAGCGTAAACCGTCCTACTTCTGAGCAAAGGCGTCCCCCAAATCCTTTCAGGCATCCTTTTGTAGAGCTACCTCGATCCAACTATTGCGGCCTTTTTGCCTACTTCTAGGATCCCCGTTTTGGAGCGCAGCTTGGTGTTTCGTATAATTTTACTTGAATGGGTAATTTTTAAATTAGGAAGTAACTCATCATCTGCCTAGTTTTTCCCATCTAATGATGGGGTCGGCTTTCAGTCTAAACGGATGCAGCTGAATACCAATATTTTACATGAAGCGACTGCCTATCTGACCTTCACAACCCAGTTACTGGGTAATACGATACTCCTTGGTAAGACTAGTTGTCAGACTTTCAGGCTTGTGATGACCCGTAACGACTGTCAAAGATCCACGATTGACAGCTGGGACCAACGGCTTAACGTGCTTTCCGTGGCACAGAGGGGTCTTGATATGTAAAGATGGTCACCCATCCACGGACCAACCGCGGCAAGCGTAGCTTAACCTGATCGATCGACACGCGCAACTGTTATTACTTAGCCATGGTATTGATAGAAATCGACCAACAAAACCTTGACTTTGTCAGTCAAGGTTTGTCAAGTAGGTGCTGCTTTCGGGTTATTCACCCATAATGGGTATTGATTCAGCGTTTTCCTAATGACCCAAAATGTATGTTGGACTTGGACGTGGAGTTGCGGATACCAGTTGAGGATACATTATCATCATCATTTCAGCCGAAAGACGTCCACTGCTGGACATAGGCCTCCCCGAAGAACCTCCACTTCGAACGGTTCTGTGCTCCAGCCGCCCGTCATACAATGCCACTCATCATCATTTGCCAATCCTTTTCCCAATTTTGGGGTCGGCTTCCAGTCTTACCAGATGCACATGAATACCAGTATTTTAAATGGAGCAATTGGCTATCTGATCTCCACTACCCAGTTAAAAAAGAATTAATTATTATTACATCATTTTAAATAAGAAATTATCCTTGCAATTTCTTCTGTAGCGTTGTAGGCGTTGTGTGTTGTAGGTGCTTTTATGGACAGAAATCTCTTGCACGTTCAAATATTCATTGATTTTAGAATTTATAAGGCAATAAAATTACCATCGCAGAATATTTAGCTCTTTGTGGGCAAAATATCTTCATTTGTGTGCTTGATGGCTATGCGGAAAGCCTTTGAATTTTACGGATTATATACACTGGCCTGCAAATCTAAGTACTACACTTTTAAAATTTTATTTTTTTCTAAAGTACTTATAGTAGTAACGTTTTACAGCAAATTTTATAAGCTTTCTTTGAAACTAGTAAGCTATACATTAGTAAAAATTTTTTTACCTAAAAAAAAAGATAAAACAGTTAAAATATACATTTTTACCTTAGTGTCAAAAAACTCAATTAACATTTATAAGTATGCTGTAAATGTTATTTATTTTTTTATAACTGGTATTGCCTCCTCGGGCTCTGAAAACAGCTTCCAGCCGGTTTGGCATACTGAACACGAGGTTTCGGAGCCGATGTTGGGGAATATTCTCCCATTCTTCAATCAGGGCCTGTTTTAGTGCCCTGAGGGTTGGTAGGTGGTGGTCTGCGGCTTCTGACTAGCCTCCCTAGCTCATCCCAGGCGTGCTCAATCGGGTTGAAATCAGGACTTGTTGATAGCCAAGCCATCACACTGATACCAACCTCCTGAATATACTTTTGCACGACTTGAGCCATCACCCATATTTGCTAAATACGGCCCTGCATACTCGTTAAGAATCTCTTGGGCATATCTTTCCCCAGTTGGAGTGCCATTTTCTATGGCCACTAACTCTATGCGACCTTCTGAAGATATGCCAGCCCATACATGTACACTGCCTCCACCGCACTGGACTCTTTATGACGAGTAGTCTTATAGGTATCGCTCACCAGGCCGCCTATAGACACTTCGCCTTCTATCAGAAGAGTAAAGTGAGAATCAAGACTCATCTGTGAACAAAATTCTTGACCACTCTTCTTCATCCCACTGTATATTTTCACGGTCTCGCTACTCGATGCTCTCTCTCGAGTTTGGGACCACTTACTGGTCTTCAGGGTTTCAGATTTGCTTCAGCAAGTCTTCTTCTCACTGTACGGTCACTAATGTAGTCCCTTCGGGTCTGAAGAAGCTGTTGCTGGACTTCAACTGCATTAAGGTGGCGATTTCTTAACACAGTGGAAACAATATAACGGTCTTCTCGGGCACTAGTACACCTGGGTCTGCCATGACAAGGTTTCCTCAGATGGTTTCCAGTCTCTTCGTACCTTCGGTTTACCTTCTGGACCGTTCGTAACGTTCCCATCATTCTTGCAGTACGACGCATACTGATGCCTAGTTCCAGAAAAGTCATGATCCTAGCACATTGTTCAGGTGAGAGGCATGATAAATAAAATTTATGCACTGTTGTCTAACTTAGCTTTTGTAACAAGACTCATCGATCAAGAAAAAAAAAATGAAAACAAAAACAGAAACAAAAAAAAATTATGGTAAATTTATAATTCGAAAAGGATTATTTTTGTTTTTAAAGCTTTTTTTAGCCATTTCTTAAATTAAGGTTCTCGACTATGAAGTTTTTATATACACAATTAAACTCTTTTTCGAGTCCTTTTTATTTTGAAAGTATATCTTGTGTACTTAAAACGTTATTCCGATTTAAAAAGCGTGATACTTAGTTTTGCAGGCCAGGGTAATAAAAACTATACGAATCTATGAGTTATTTTCCATAACAACCAGTTAAAAAACATGTTTGAGAAAAATAAAGACAGTGTATTCATCATTCATTCATCGATGCATAATCAGCTTATAATGTTCCCACTGCTGGGACACAGGCCTCTCGGTGAGAGGGAGTGGGGCGTAATCCACAACGCGGGTCCAGTGCGGAACCATGAATTCAGATGTAACATGGATGATGTCACATTTATTGATGATTTATTTATATACGACTACCTAATATATTTCGTATGTAAAATACTGTTTTTCTTTCACGTAAAACAGTACTTTATGCAACACAGGAAGCCGTCAGTAAAAATTTTAACTTTAATAAGATAAATTGACCTGATCATGAACTTTGGTCAAGCGTAACCTTCACAAGTTTAAACATTTTGGGTTTTAGAGGCTAAACTAAGTAATAATATAATGTTGTTGTTGTTGTTTAATTATATTATAGGTAATTAATATGTTATAATTTACTTAATTAAAATTAATAAATATATCTAAAAAATGTTAATATTTATTTTCAAACAAGATAATATGTACATAATGTATAAGCTAATACACTTTACCCTGTACATTAGGTTAACCGTTTTTAACAGCTCTCTTAGAACTTACATATTCCAGATTACGTTTAAGTAATCTTACTTTAAAATGCGTAATAAAATAAATATATAAACTGCCTTATCTAATTGAATTATCTTTTATACGCCTTCTTACAGACATTATAATACCGTACGTGTATCAATCAATTCAATCAATGCAATCACTAGTTCCATCTGTCAAAAAACGGTTTACCTAATGGACAGGATATAAGGGCGATTATTCCAACGCCAGATAATTTTGACCAATGAATAATTTTCAATTTTTGACAGTTCTTCCAAACTAAATCTGTCAGACTTCAATTTTATTCCACAAATAAAATTATCTGTCGATCAAAAAATCAGCCCTTAAAATAATAATATGTATATAAAACAAAACAAGGGTAAAGAATCATAGGGGATCAACAAATTCGTCCGCCTCGCTGTCAGCGGGGAAAGTGCCCAAAAGGCTGGCAGTATTGCCACGTTGTATGGCGAAAATTTGTAATTGTTTCCTAGTTTTATTTTTATTTTAAGAATTAATACTATCCTTTTTGCAGTGCTCTACATTGGTACATACGAGTTTGGTAGATACTTATTAATTACGGACAGTCCGTAATTGTATGTAGGATCTACCACAGCTTTAAGCCATGACGCCATGACAGTGACCTTCAAACATTATGGAATGATAATAAAGACTGAATATGAATAAGTTCTTCTAAACATTGGTCGAATCTTTCCATGTGTTAACTTTTGCTTGATATATTTTTTTTATTATAAATAATAGGTACTTAATTTTGTTTAATAATAATTGTAAAAGATGTTGCGGTATTATTATTTAACTTATGGACGTATGTAATTATAGTCGGTGACGATGTTTCGTCTAGTATATTAACGCATTCACTTCAAGTTCACGATCAGTTCGCAGTAAACAGTTGAAGAGTTTGTGTCGAAGAAGAAGTTACCATGGTGTTCAAAGTAGCGTGTTTGGCTGTGCTGGTGTTCGGTTTTGCTCAAGCGGCAGGTAAGGATATTTTGCAAATTATTTGGGTTTTCTATAATACCTAGAAAATAATAGAATACACCATACATTATGTACAGACGCCAGCAGGTCAAGCTACCCGAAACTGTCAAATTTTCCCAATCAACCTTGAACCTTAATGCCTTTGCGATAAAGTTGAAAATATATTAAAGAAATTTGACACATTGTAGTAGCTTGATGTGCTGGCGTCTGTACATCATATTATTATAAATTACAGATATAAATGTAGAAATTTTACATAGGTTGACACAATGGGCGGTCTTATCGCTAAATGTGATATTTTAAAGACAACCTTTGGGAGGATTATAGGTAGAAAGAGACGAGAGAGAAGATACCATATATATTTAAGTATGCTAGAAGGTAAAGTTTTAACTGTAGAATTCTGGAAATCTTAGATTTTTCTATATATCTAGGATAATTCCCATGGATATGGGATTGGTCCTATACATTAGGTGATTGGATACATTAAGAACAAGGAAAGCACCTAGGGGTTTTTCATAACCCTAATAGCCCTTGGAAGATGGAGGGCTATATACATCCCACATGGTACTGTTATATGGGGGCATTAAATAATAAATAATATTTACTTTTATTGCGAAAATATTATGGTCTTTAAATTAATATCTTTTTTTATATTTGTTATCATAACTTCCGCCTGCCAGCTAAGTTGACTCCTAATTATTTTTTCTGTCTTCTAAATTCGCGTAGGCGTTTATCTCATAAATAACGAGTTTCTGCCTACGACTTCGTCCGCGTGAACTTAGTTGTTTTAAGAATTAGGCTATCGAAGGCAAACCCAATTTTTTTAGATCCGACTGATAGGCCCAGCAGTATCGCGTTCAAACAAACTCTTCAGGTTTATTATGATATTAGAATAGATGTTATGCCATTATCCTTATAATTACTAGAAAAGGTTGCAAGCCACAAACTCTTACTACTCTTGCTCCTTACCTATCCCAACAATAGTATTGAAGACATTTAGCGACTAGTTACGTCAGCAAGTCTTAAAATCAAAGGCCTCAAAGTAATATGAATTTATTAAAAAAAAAAAAAATTATTAATATATTCAAATTATAATTTCGTACACCCAAGAGGTATTCGGAGAAACACTTTTATTTTGTTCTGGCCTGGCTGGTGTAATACTAAAGAGCGATTTTAGTACACAACTTATTTTTAGAATAATATAGCCTTTCTTCTGAGAAAGGTCACAGTATTATATTCATGGCTCTCTTAGATATTACTTCTTAAATTAATTAGAACCGAATTATAAAGTTTAATTTAATGAGTTTAAGAAGCTTCGACTTATATAAGTTAGAAAAGAGCTTTTCAAAGTTGTTTTTAGCACTAAGGGCTGATTTTACCAAAGTCAGATGTCTTTTATCCGTGGAATAAGGTTGACGTCTGACAGTTCTAGTATGGAAAAACTGTCAAAATCAAAATTTATTCTCAGGATAAGACTTATTCTAGATATAAAAGTTTGGTGAAATTCGCCTTAACTGTATTAAAATTAACTTAAACTGTGGCAAGAATAATAAATGCTAAGTAACCCCAGCTTTATATAAAACATAATTCGTTGTCAATAATAAATCTTCGTATAGTTTATTTCGTCAATCCAAATAATTGAATAGCGGAACAGAAAAATATCTATGGAACATGCATGAGGAAGTGAGATGCGGGTTCTTTATATTTTGCAGTCAACAGGCCAAATAATATTTTAAAATATACATGTTATAATGTTAAATATGTAACGTTAAGATTTCATAATATGTACGGCTGTAGGTCAAAATAACTAAATATGGGGAAGCCAGCTGTCAAGAAGTAACTTCAGAAATACTTTGAGTTTGGTATATAGTTCTGCCTCGCGATTTTTCCCGCATAAGTCTAGTCTATATCTAGTCTAGTCTATGTCCTAATCCAGGTCACGGTCTACCGATGTGCTAAATTTCATCCAAATCCGTTAAGCCATTTTAACTTGAAAGTGTAACAAATAAACATACGAAAATCAAATCTTTTGTCTTTATAATAATATAGTAGTTTAGTAGCTTCTTTAGTTGTACAAAGTTTTATCAATTAATCAATCAGCCTAGCCGAAAAGCTAGGCTGATTGATTAATTGATAAAACCACTACTACCATGAATATTTTCATGAGAATCGGTATTGGAATTGTTATTGGTGAGAAGAAATAGTATTCCTAAGTATTTTATGAATTGATTGCTTAATGTAAGTAGAATTAATCACCATATATTAAGTATTTGTTATTTTACAATCATTATCGGTTAACTATATAATTTAATGGGTCATTTATGTAAAATTAGTGTTATTTCAATTTTGGCGAACGTGACACTCGTTGGATACGCATCAGAATGAATCGGTCCCATGACGCCTTTTGCAGAAACATTGGTATATTGATCAGACTGTGTACTCAAACCACAATCATGTATTTCAATTAAACCAATTACAGCCACTTTTGTATTGTCAAGGGGTCGGTCAGTCAGAGAGGAGGAGCAGTGGTGACCCAGTGGTAACGGCCGCGTCTTAAGAAACATGCGCGGTCATGGGTCCGAACCCAAGCAGGCACTTCAGTTTGTGTAAATCATTTTATCACCACTGCTCTCAAGACAGTGAAGGAAAACATTGTGAGGAAACCGGCACCTAGAACCAAAAATTCAAAGACATGTGACATCTAAAAACCCACAGTGGGCCCGCATTGTAGATTACAGCCCACTCCCTCTAGAAGAGAGGAGACCTGTCCCAGCAAAGGGAACATTATCGGCTGATTTTGTTCGTGACCATAGCTGGGGCAAATACTAGTTTACTAATGACAAGTCATAAGAGCATTAAAAATAATCCGTTCAATTAGTTATGTTACCTAGGCGAATTATTTAATTAACTTCATGGAATACTGAGTTATTATACTTTGTTAAAAGTTTGACATTATATCCGCTGCATTTAACTACAATTGCAGCTGAGTTGTTATTGTACGAATAATCATTTACTTTATTCACTCTTTTATGATGATCATCTTTATTTTTAACTACATAGCAGCGTCCCGTGTTTTCTCCCGTATTAGTTTCGATCCCTTGGGAATATCGGGATAAAAAGTATCCAGTGTGCCAAACATCCAAATTCGTTCAGTAGTTTTTGCGTGAAAGAGTAACAAACATCCATCTAGCCATCCATACAAACTTTCACGTTTATAATATTAGTAGGATGGGTTACCCCTGTCCTTATTTGTTAGGAACAACAAAACCCGATGTTTCTTTGTCTGTATATTTTAACTTGATTACCTATTAGGTCTTTATCGACTGAAATGTATTTGGTAACAATCAACCTAGTATTAGGCCGAAAATATAGGCAGATTTTAATACCGAATGTGTCTTGGGAACAAAGAACTAAATGAACGGATTGTGTGAACGGTGATATGGTTGGAAAAGGACTACCGAGTGGAAAGGAGTGACTACCGAGATGACGACTAATAGAAAAGTATGGTAGAAAAAGACATGTTGCACCGACCCCAAATAAATTAGGATGGGTACCTAGGAGAATGATGATGATACGTGTCTTGAGGTATTTTAGTGGCCATCCAAAAAATCAGTAAATTAACTAGTTTTTTTTTAATAGGTACATAAACTATTTATAAAAAAAATAGCCATGTCATAGTGTAATCTTGAATAATAGCACGTAATTTATATAATCGATCGTACTTTTAACTTTTGAATGGAACCAATTAGTTTCTATGAGCGAGACATTAGTTTGTAAGTGATATGACATCTCATTACGCACGCGACGTAAAAACGGACTTATAATTTTCCAAGTGTTTTACACTTACATTCTACTCATAATAATTATGATTTCCTCGGATGTGGATATTCTAGTAGTGATAGTATATGATATAGAATTCAGACTTGGTTAAGGATCTTCATCTTAAACGTAGAAAATGCAAGATGCTGCCGAAAAAATTTAATATAGTTTGCGAAATCCTGGACGCGGAACTAAAATAATGTATATCCAATCTCGAGGAGAGAAAGACAAAAGATTTAGTTGAAGCCCAAAATTAGATTTGTAACATTTCGCAAAAGGATCGCCCCTGTTGCAATTCATGGGACCTAAAATTGTTATGAGTAACTGGTGAAATATTGGTGCACGATACACCTCAACCCCATAGCATATACAGGCGTGATGTTATGTTGTAGTACAAAAGTAAATCAGGCCATAGAATCATTGATTTTTCCTAAAAACATATTTTTTGTTCACAGTTTTACCATCGGTAGACAAATGCAAGCTCGGCGACAATGCCTGTTTGACTCCGGCGTTCCAGAAAATGATGCCAATTTTCATGGCGGGAATATCGGAGAACAATGTCGAAGTCCTAGACCCTATGGACATGGATGACCTTGCCTTCGACCTGGCCGGTCTTCAGTTCACCTTGACAGGAGGCGTTATGAAGGGATTGAAGAATTCCGTTGTTGACAAAGTTGAGTAAGTACCGACTTCAGATAAAAAATTAAGTAAGAAAACAGTCAGATTTCGTGGCCTTATGCAAGATTTTCTTCCCAGAATGCTTTTAAAAGCTTCACAATATTTCGATCTTGAAACTTAATCCACTTCGCACTCAATCCAAGAGCAAAAGAAACTTACAAACAATTAGTATCAGATAGATATGCATTACCAATACTTGCTACAACACAAACTCAAGCAACACAAGTCAACGGTGGCTGTTTATAGCAGAACCGAAATACATCGTATCTCGTTTCTAATATAAACAGCCACCGTTGTCTGGTAGCAAGTATCGGTAACATTCCTACAAGCATTCAAAATTTGAATTATTTTGAGTTTTTTCAAGGAACCCGTTTAGTTTTACTTAAAGTTACTATAGGTTCATTATAGGATAGACCTTAAACCTACTATGAAAGCAGTGGTGGCCCTGGGGAAACAGCTGCAACTTACAAGTTGTAAGTCGTACCTTAGTTCGAACCCGGGCAGGCGCTTTATTTTGTGTAAATAATTTAACCACTACTGCTTCAAAATGGCGAAGAAAAACATCGTGAGGGTATCCGCATGTCCTAGTACCATAGATTCGAAGACATGTGACTTTAACCGACTCATTGGGTCCGCGTGGAGGATTATGGCCTACTCCCTCTGACAGAAGGAGGCCTGTGGGAACATGTGGCTGATAATGCGGTCAGTCAGAAAGATGAAGCAAGTTGCCCATTCTAAAGTGTAGTAGGTTTCTATAGAGAACGGGCAAGAAACTCCACGGACTTTCTTTTAAATCAAACTATAATGTGGCTGAAAGAGCGTGGTGGATTATGGCCTACTCTCTCTCTTAGAAAGAGGTCTGTGTCCCAACACTGGGAACATTATAGGCTGACTATGATTACCTACTATGTCTCTCTTAACCTTATATTTTCCTTACCAGCTGGGACACAAAGAAGAAGACCTTATCTACAGATTTCCACGTGGACATCTCGGTGAAGGGTCACTACACTGCTGGAGGTCGCATCCTGATCCTACCCATCACTGGTGATGGACAGCTGAAACTGAAATTGAGTAAGTAAAATATTTTGTGTCATTTGATGCAGTTTCCTTGTGATAGCTGATAAAAACCCAAATTAGAACATATTATATTGTACTCTTTGTCTCCCGAAGAATTAGCCTTTGCATAGTTTTAAGAGGTTGAACAAAGTGGCATTCTATCAGCGATAAAGGTGATGGAAACGTCAAAAATATCCGATACATTTTTGACTTTTCCATCATCTTTATATGCCACTGAAAAGCTTATTTCCATCCTATTAAAAGTCGTACCAGAATTGTCAGTTATTTAAGCTATCTTAGCTTTTCATGGTTTTTTTTTACTTAGTTTGTTTCTTGCATGCAGTTAATTTATACAGGATGCCAGTGACATCCGCGAGCAAACTGAAACCATGAATTCAGCACATGATTCTAGCATAAAAGTAGTATAAAAAAACTTTTTTTTTTAATAACCGACGAAAAATTTCAACGCAGTGCTTTCAGAATCATGTATAAATCCATGGTTAAGGGTTGCGAGTCGAGGTCCTTGTCACCCTGTATTTTAAGCTATGAGTAAATAATACTGAAACTGCCCAAAACACCTATCTTTCTTTTATACTCAATAGATTTTATTTTCAGCAACTTCCACTAAATATTCTCTTAACTTTCAGAAAATCTTCAAATAAAGCAGGTAATTCACTACGATGTGGTCAAGAATGCTGACGGCAAGGACATCATCAAGCCTAAGAAGTACAACTTCGATTTCGAAGTCAAAGACAACGCTCACTACCACCTGACTAACTTGTTCAACGGAAACAAGCAGCTTAGTAAGTGCCTTCAATATCATTATATTCCTATTTGGAAAAATAATCTAATCTTATCTAACTAGCGTATATTGGTCTACTACAAGTTAAAGGTCTCCGTCTTTTGTTTTTTACACAATTCTATTTTCACTAAGCGCTCATACACACGAGCGACACGCGTCAACGGGAGAGGTAATTGCGGCCGTCGATGCGTCGGCGGCTGCCGTCAACAACGTGCCGCTCCTGCCGATCTATTCTGTAGAAATGTCAACAATGTCAATTCCTAGCATCATGTGGAATGACCACTCACTTCAAGCTCACTTCAAGCTCACTTCAATCAAGTTTTCACAGTGAGATTTTTACAAAATAGAGCAGCTGTATTTGACTACGGTGTTGAAATACACGAGCGGCATGTTGTCGGCTGCAGTTGCTTCTGCCGGTGTCGTTCATGTGTATGCACACGTATGCGGGTTACTACTCTCGGGTAGGAGGCAAGCTCGTCCCGCCATGTTCGCCTTGGTCCGCCGCGATGATGTCTAGCGTTTAATGGGATCCACTCGATGGTTATTTGAGACGATTTCTCATCTGTCATGCGGCAGGCATGTCCGGCCCAATCAAGAAAAATGAATAACACAATAATAGCTGGTGGCGTCAAAGGCGACTAGGGCATCATAATTTATGAGAATAGTCAAATTATTCATTCTATGAGCACTACAATGTATGTATTTTTTTTACCTAGTTTTAAGAGTTTTTTTTTATCATTGTCCCTCTCAACCAAAGCACCTGCCATCTAATCTTTTCACCACCCTTGGTTGACTGGTAGAGAATTCCTAAGGCATTAAGTCCGCCTTTGTACCTTTTTTGTGCGAAAAGTTTAAATAAATAAATAAATACAGCCCGGCCGTCGAGAGAATGCTTTTCTGACACCTGTTAGTGCGACAATTCTAGTAACTAATAAATATCAAATTCGCCAAACACGTATTCGTTTGTTTAAAACTGACAGATGCCGAGAACGGATTCTCTCGAAGGCCGGACTGAAATAATAACATGTTGCAATTTTTCAAATGTTAACTCTTGCGAAGTGGTTCTTTTGATTGAATACCCTCAATAATATTATTGGTAACAATTTTGAGGAAATCTATGTTCTACCTACTATGGCATTTGGTTTACCCGCTAAAAAAGTATTAAAGATGACACAAAATCGAATCACCTAACTTTAAATAATATCCACAGATTTATAAACTAAAGGGAGATATGCCAAGGGGGCGTGGCGCGTGCGAACAATGTATGCACAAAACAGAAACAAATGCGGGCGCCGTTGATTTGTCAATAAGAATTGTCAATGTAGTTGTGTGTCTCAACGTTGCGATCGGCGTTACGTGATTGGCTCGCGTTGAGTGTGGTGACTGTTATAGTGTGAGTGAGCGCGTGTTCGTATTGTAGTGCATATGTAGTTGAAGGCGACAGCCGGACTCGAACAGTTGGGCAGCCACACCATATCTCCCTTTAGTTTATAAATCTGTGATAATATCCTATTCATTTTCATGGCTCATGAGCAGTTCACCTATTTCTCAACTCACCTGGGGGTCTATTACGAAGTGCAAAGTGCGAATGATTGGATCGAACCGACACATGGCCGAACCGAATATTAATGAAAAATGCAAAAAAAAACGTTCGGATCGGCTCAAATGGGTCGGGACCATAGCCAATATTTTAAACAGTATAGGAGTCTAGGATCGGGACCGACCGAACCAAATAGTAACTTCGTAGCAGGAAACGGCCGAACATTCGGCCGATACCACCTCGGAGTAGACCCCCAGATTCTTAACCCACCGGATTATCAATTTAATAAACTCTCAACTAACTAAAGAAAGACCCAGTTTTACGAGTTTGTTACTTTTGTAGAATTGAGAATACAAAAGTACAAACTCGTAAAACTGGGACTTTCGAATTTCCAACGCGTGATTCGAGACTAGCTTTGCTTCCGAGTGAGGTTTTTAATTACAACAAAAATAGTAACGTACGAAAAACGTTCTATGCTAACGTACATTTAAGTAAAATGAACAAAAACGCTTTAAAGGCACTGAAACTTGAGTTTCTCGATCAAATATCAACAAATTATTCCAATGAATGTTAACAGTAGATACGGCATTAATATTTGTCGAACATAATAGATGACGCCACATATTGCCTTACGCCCTGCATAAAATGCAAAGCAATCATTTTTTCTCGCGGATTTTCAATTACGGTGTGACGTAGATATTTTAGTTTTTAATTTAAGTGTTAAATTAAGTTAAAAACTGTTATAGCCACACTGATGAACAATGTTATATACCTATAGGCAAGAGCAGCCAGTTTGTGTCTTTGGTACTACGTTTTCACAGACAAACTAAGGGACCAATTTTAGCAACTTTTGGCGGCAAAGCTGTCACACTTTTTTCAAACAGTGTCAGCAACCAATTCTTAAAGGTTCAGTCAGGGAAATTAATTAGGGCACGCCGCGATAGCGGCGATAAGACCCCTCTTTGAGGAGTGGCTAGAGAGGCGCCACGGCGCCCTCACCTACCGCCTGACGCAGGTCCTCACCGGACACGGAAGTTTCGGGAGGTTCCTGCACATCATTAGGCGGGAGGAAACGCCCGGGTGTCACCATTGCTAGGATCGCCCAGAGGACACGGTGGAGCACACGGTGGAGGTCTGCCCCGCTTGGGCGGAGCACCGCCGTGTCCTCGTAGAGGCGATCGGCAGCGGCGGCGGCCTCTCGCGCCCGGCCCTGGTGCAAGCCATGGTCCGGGGCGAGAGGGAGTGGGAGGCAGTCGCCTCCTTCTGCGAAGCAGTCATGCTAGCGAAGGAGGTGGCGGGACGGATGAGGGAGAGAGCCTCCCGTCCCAGCCGCCGCGGGAGACGCTCCGGGCGTCGGGGCCTGCGGGCGGAGAGCAATGGGTAGCTCACCGCCCGATCAGGACCAGGCCCGTGCCGGACGGCGCGTAAGTGTTCCACGCGCGCCTCAAAGAGATGTCAGCATAACGAGGGGCCCCTTAGGGCCGAAGCCTGCTGGGTCAGCGGGATTGTCCGAAAGGGTTACCGCTACCCCGGAACATAAAGGGCGAAGGATGGAACATGGGTGGGTTTTAGTCAGTAAGAGTCTGACACTCCCTTCCGCTCCACCCAGAGCGGGAGCGGTCATTTGATGATTCCCCACCAGAAAAAAAAAAAAAAAAAGGGAATTTAATTGTAAAGCAAATGAACACCCTTCTTCAATGTGCCGTGTTATAGCCATTTTTTATACCGTTGACAGTCAACTTGCTTAACAATGAATTTCCCTAATCTTTATAATATTATGAGCAACGTCGTGTGTACCCCTTCCTTCCTAAAATAAATAAAACTATGAATATTTCTTTTTTTTTTTAGGTGAGGCCATGTTGAAATTCTTGAACGAGAACTGGAAACAAATTGCACAAGAATTCGGCAGTCCCATGGTGGATTTGGCCTCGAAGAGAATATTCAAGAACATTGTCAAATTCTTCGAAGCGCTGCCTATTGAAGAGATCACCAGTGCTTAAACATTGCGTGTTTTATTGATTGTGTAAAATAAATGTTGTTGGTTTTTTATTTATGGTCTTTTTGTTCACATTGGCACCGATTCCCTTGTTCACAAACTAAACTAAATTTAAGTTCAGTGCATCTTTTTCTTTCTATTTCATTACGAAAAGGACAGGAGATAAATATTAGTTTAGTCCTGTCAAATTAGCCAGGGCCTGACGTAAATTGACGTATTGTTAGTAGCCATGTTTTTAATCACGTCTAAACTGGGGTTCTATTACGAAGTGCAAAGTGCGAATGATCGGATAGGACCGACACATGGCCGAACCGAATCAGAATCAGAATCAGAATTATTTATTTGTGAAACATAGGTGAAGAACATATATACATTAATCATACATGTCAAGGTCTTAAATAGATAAGTGTTGCACTATGCTTTGTCATTGTTGACATACAAATATTAAAGTCAGGTTCGTCAAAGTTAACAAAATTTTACGTTAACAAAATACATTAAAATAATCAATTTAATAATGTCCACTACAAGAAAGAAAGAAAGAAAAACAAAAAAACACACACTAGAAGATCATAACAAAAGAATATGCGAGAAATTATTCGTTCGTTACATTAATAACATGAATTAATAAAATTACAGAATTTAATCAAATAGTCATCCAAAATTAAAATAGTCATCCAAGTCAACATTAATAATATAAATTTATAAAATTACAGAATTTAATCAAATAGTATTATCATTAAAATAGTCATCCAGGGTATAATAACATTTCTCAACTAATAACTTGTGAAGACACTTTTTGAATTTCTTTAATGGCATACACTTTATAGCATCAGGTATTTTATTAAAAATTTTTGGTGCAACACCAAAGAAGCTCTTTTTCATTAACGCAGTATTACATTTCAACGTACATAGTTGATTTTCATATTGACTCCGAATGGGGGTCTTCTTAACTGTTGAAAATTTTGTAAATAAATGTGGATTTGATTTTATAAATAATGCAGTTTCTAATATATATATAGCTGGTAATGTTAATATTTTTAATCACTTAAAGTAGGGAACGCAACTATCTGTTGACTTTAAATTACACATGGATCTTACACACCTTCTTTGCATTCTGAAGACCAGGTCCCTATTAGTTGATTGCCCCCAGAATATTATTGAAAAATGCGCAAAAAGTGCGGATCGGCTCAGTTGGGTCGGGACAATAGTCAATATTCGAAAGAGTGTAGGAGTGTAGGATTGGGACCGACCGAACCAAATAGTAACGTCTCTTAGACTCCCTGGCTATGGAGTATCTTAATTTCTCGGTCGATTCACTAAGTGCTCAGTCATAACAACGATTGTATCAAAGGTACAGAAATCTGTGATCCAAATAGGTACACTTATTGGGTACCTATCAACGTTAAAAAATATAATTGTCCCGTTGGTCTTGTGGTTGCAAGAGCGACTGCTGAGCGTGGGGTCCCGGGTTCGATTTCCAGGTCAGGTTATTGGGCTTTTCCGTTCGGAATTTCTTAGTTTGGACGTTCTTGGCGTGCTACGGGAAAGCACGTTAAGCCGTTGGTCTTGCGCCTGATCTCTCTTTGATCGTGTCGGATTGCCGTCCCATCGGACGATGAGAGTGATGGATGATTAAGTGCACCTGTGTCTGCTCATGCACATGTGCATTATAATATCTAGGACTATTATTATCATTAAGTACTTTAACAAGTACTTAAGCAGAATTTATAATTTAAATATTTTAAAAGTAATTAACTACCATAATACTATCTATGATGATCTAATATGACGATCATTCAGTAAATAACCAACCGAACAACAAAAAGCCGAACTACAAATTCTTTAATACTGTAAACAAAAACAGCTTAAAATAAATAATAATGTAGGCTGTCATGTCATGTCACCTCCCATGCATGTCACTCACATTTTTTATAAAGAAACCATTTTAGTAGCACCTGCAAAACCAATTTGTCCGCTTTATGAATATTTTATTAGGTACGACAAATCGGATTTCGGGCGAAATGAATCTGTGTGTGCAAACTTCTCTTTCATTACTGGGAAGTTGTTTAAACTCTGAAACGCCCTGAATACCTTAATATCCGTGTTGCAATATAATTATCTCAATACATATTTGATTTTGACTTTGTTTTCAATGTGGTTTTCCTAATTAAATACAAGGATATGAAGAAGTTGGGGTTAAGAGGTAAGCTCCAGGGTAGTCCACAAAAATCAAATTTTCTTACGTTTTTCGCAATTTGCATGTTTTTCGCGACCGAAACCTTGATTTTAATGATTATTATGTTGTTTATGTATGATGATTAAAATCAAATCAACACAGCCCTCTAAGTTCGTAATTTTAACTCTGTTGAATGATTATTTCTTGAAATATTTCGTTTTCTTTTTTCTTTTGTTTAATTGGTTAGAAAGAGCTAAGCAGACAAACATGATAATAATAATAATATTATACTATTTTTTATATTTTTAAATGTTTTTTTTTATCGCTTTGTTTTTAACAATATTTAAAAATGTAATTTGTAAGTATTTAAGTGAAATAAAGGAAATAATAATACATTTATTAAAAAAAATATAAGGCATGAAAATTAGTACAGTTTTGCTTAAATGTAAATGATATTACTAAGACTTACGTGCCTGAACTAGATAATCCTGTATTTCAGGCGAGAAGAGCTAAAATAGTCTTTTAAAATGAATAAATAATCAAAAGTTGACAATAGAAAAATAATTATATGATGAGTAGCATAACTCCTAGTTTCTAAATTTTATAAATATTCGTATATCTATATTTACTTAAACACAGTTAATAAATTCTCTGTTTCTTCGTAAGACATACTTTGGAGAGCCTCCTTGAGGATTCTCTTACAATTTGTATAGTTCAGAGAATACGTTTGCTTTCGAGTTTAGTCTATTATATAGGAGAGGTCCGAGGTACTGGTAAAATTTGGCTATAAAAGGATGTTTTGTAGAATTTTGTGGACATACTATATCTTTACGTCTTTTATTAGTATATCTAGTGCTGTAGGGTAGAGCTTTGTGTTGTATGATGTAGATACAGACGCCAGCACAGCAAGCTACTACAATCTGTCAAATTTCTTTAATACATTATCAACTTTATCGCTAGATCATTAAGGTTCAAGATTGATTGGGAAAATTTTACAGTTTCGGGTAGCTTGACCTGCTGGCGTCTGTACATATAATAAAAAAAAAACCTGCTAAACATGTTTCGAACATGTTAAATTGATGAATGGCTTAGCATGTCAAAGTCAAATCATTTATTTTTTAAATAGTCACACAAAATGTAGTCTTGAACGTCAACATTTACAAGACAACGACCTATATCATTCTCTAAATCCATAATGAAATCCCCGATTACATTGTCCCGTTTACTCGAAAGGACCATCGACATTTGAGGGTTGACATTCAACTTGGGTGTCACTCCAATCAGATCATGAGTCCATTCCGTGTTTTTTAATTATTTTTATATCCTGCGGGGAAGCTACTGGGTTGAAAAACTCGTTAACTTTCGCGAGCATTGCGATTGATTGTAAAGCCGTTGCAAGTAAGATAAACATCAATATTTGGTTTGTGTTTCACTGGGTGGCCGGGGAGTTTAATTTGGCCTATTTTTTAAAGGCTTTATTGAGTTTCACTTGGCCGTATGTATATGAAAATGAAATTTTTCAGGCTAAGTTTCTAAGCTAACTTCCTTTTGATTGGTTTAAGGCGTAGGTTTCCAACCTTTTTTTGCCCATCCCCCACTTTGGGAATTTTTTTTATCACTAACGAGCTGACGTGTAATATTATGTAGTTGTAAGATAGGATATATAATTTTCCTCTGGATGCGATGCCCCCCTGAAAGTCTCAAACGACCACGAGGGAGCACGGGCGTTTAAGACTTTCAGGGGGGCATCGCCCATGTTGAGACCTTATGGTTTAAGGTAAATGAAATAAAAACAATACCACTTTTTTGTTAAAGGGCTCCGTTTATTTCTCAAAGATGGGTAAGTATTCTATTGACAAAGATCAAACATTTTTTTAATGGCAAGGAAAAACAAAACACTGCGAGAACATGATACTCCAACAGGTTTTAACAGCGATAGCGTAGCGAGATTCAACTGTTTATTTTCATTTTTTAAAACTCTTTGCTCAAAGAACTGCAATTTGATTCAAACCTTTTTTCTAAAAAGTATCTAATCTATAAGAAATTAATAAATAAAATAATTATTAAAATAAATAATAGATTCAATAAAAATAGAAATAAACAATTTCTATTTTTACAGACTCTTTGCTCAAAGAACTGCAATTTGTTTTAAACCTTTTTTCTAAAAAGTAATCTATAAATAATTAATAAAATTAATTATAAATGAATAAATAAATAAATAAATTATGTATATAATTCTTATAGATTATTATTATTTATTTATTACCCACATGTCGGTATTTTTTTGCTTTTAAAACACCTGCATCAGTTAACTCATTGCTTGTTTCATTGGTCACCTTTTGTCGTAAAAGGTGACAAATGAAGCCCATGGGATTTAATAGGAACCACGAAAAAACCATCAAATACGTTTTTTTTTTGTTCATCAGATATACCGTGATTAATTTTTTCCACTCACATAAATGTCGCGAGATTTTTGGGACAATTTAAAAAAAAATGGTCCAGTTTAATTGACCACGTCAGAACAGATAAAGCAAACGGCCCGGAAATGGACAGGCCGTTAAATTCTCTGATCATAAAGAGGGTAGAAGTACGAATTCACGTGAGTAATTATTGGAGGCATGGCGTCACCTGTTCTACGGTCACTTCAATTTAAACTGATTGACACTGTATCGTACCGTGACGACTTTATTAAAAGTTTAAAAACAGACCATTCTCCATTCATCCTTTCGATTGTCTGAGTTTTAATATTCACGATGTATAGTCATCCTCGAAATTACTTTATCAACCTAAGATAGAATGACACTCATAAAACGTCAAGGTGTATTTGTCTGTGACAGTTACAGCGGTACAAGGATTTTTTGACGAGTGGACAAAATCGAAACTAACGCTGCCATCTTGTTCTTTCAATACAATTTCTGTGACAGTTTCACAAAATATGTTTACTCTGTCAATGTCTTTCAGGCGCCAAAAGATCCTTGTAGCACTCTAGATAGTTTTTAACTTTAGTGAACGGTGAATTAAGTGGGAATTGTAGTCAAAAGTGAAAATGCAATTACGAGCCAATTACGATACATGGTACAATTAAGTGCAGAAGAAACTCGGAAAATTTAACATTTAAAGTCTTTGGATTTGAGTTTTCAAGTTTAATGAATTAATATAACTTTTTTGCTACACAGGGATTTCCATATCTGGAGACTTTTCATTTGCATGCTGCTCCTAGCTTTGTATTTCCGGCATAATATTATATAAAACTTAAAGATATTTTTTTTAATTTTAGGATGTTTCTTCAATATGTTTTACAAACTACTGCTCTATGTATATTCAGTATACAACGAGTACAGGTACATAACTAACATCATTAACTGCACCCCGCGGTTTCACCCGCATAAGTATCGATCCCGTGAGAATATCGGGATAAAAATTACGAGTATCATATATTGGCGCTGATTCGTTTGTTCACAAACTAAACTAAACTTAAGTTCAGTGTATCTTTTTCTTTCTATTTCATTAAGAAAAGGACAGAAGACAAATATTTGTTTAGTCTTGTCAAAATAAGATACTCCATAGGCAAGCTTCGACGTGATCAAAAAATTGGCTACTAAAAATACGTCAATTTAAGTCAGGCACTGACTAATTTGACAGCACTAAACTAATATTTATCTTCTGTCCTTTTCTTAATAAAATAGAAAGAAAAAGATGCGCTGCACTTAAATTTAGTTTAGTTTATGAACAAGGGAATCGGCGCCATTATGTCCTAATCCACGTCATGTTCTACCCCCAAATTTCATCCTAATCCGTTCAGTCGTTTTAGCGAAAAATATTTTATTTGAGACACGCACAGGAAATACAAATAGTGAAAAAAAGGCAAAGTTTAGTTTGCTGTATTCCCCGAATGGTCACGGGCATATACACACAACTAACCAAACACTACCCTACCCACCACCCCCCACCTACCACCACCTACTATTATCCAAACACTTCCCGACTGTCATTCGTGGATCTTTACCCAGTAACTGGGTTATGGAGGTCAGATAGGCAGTCGCTCCATGTAAAATACTGGTACTCAACTGTATCCGGTTAAACTGGAAGCCGACCCCAACATAGTTGGGAAAAGGCTAGGTAGATCATAGATGACAGCCGTTGTAAAAATAACTTTAATTATATCCTAATACTACAAACTCTAGAGCGTGGTGACGGCCGCGACTAACAAGTTGTAGGTCGGGGGTTCGAACCAAGTAGGCACATCACTTTATGTAAATTATGTCATCACCACTGCTCTCAAAACCGGCATATCCTAGAACCAAATATTCAAAGACTTGTGACATCTACTAACCCGCACTGCTCGCGTGGTGGACCTCTCGAAGAGAGGAGGCATCCCAGAGCCGGAACATTATAGGCTGATTATGTAATATCCTACTAATACTCATTCCTTTTCATTGCGTAAATTTATAAGCAGCCTTAACATTTTGGCCTGTAGGTGTATATTTCATTTTTTCCAGCCAGACGCCCATTGATATGACTGCAGTATTAATATTTTATTTTGACGCAGTTGGTATACACGAACGGACATCGCCTTACAATGTTGGCGTTAATTTTTTATCGTGTGTACCCTGCTGATTTCGGCTGCGTGTTTTCGTGCTATATATTATGTGAGAGGGCGACAATTCAGATTTTATTATTATTTCTTAACTTGGGTTTTGTAATTCTTGTGTTTATATTTGTATGGCAAACAAAGTCAACTTTTCCAAATTTCTGTGAAGAGTGATATTGTTATTGTCCCTTCAAAGTCAACGTCAAAGCATTTATTTCAAATAGGCACATAAAAGGCACTTCTGAACGTCAAACATTACAGGAAAATAGAATTGGTTCTAGTCACCCCTTCCAAATGGTAGTTGTCGTATGGAGAAGAATGGGCAAGAAACTCCACCGCTACTCTTTTAAAATGTTTTAGAATATTTTGCATACATTAATTATATAATAATATGTGAAGACGATGCACCTAAAATAAAATAAAATGACTATACCACAGTAGGTAAAAGAATTAAAAATGAAACCATGACATATAATATATATTTTTTAAAAGCTATTGCCAAACGTTATACGCGTGCAACCTATGGAGCAATTGCACTAAAAAAGCCTGCAATGCTCTGTGCGTCCAGTATAAGAACGCGTTCAGAGGTTTGTTGGCGCTCCCGTGGCAGTGCAGTGCCTCCGTTATGTACACCGACCTCAGCACGGAAGCTTTCAGGCGGTTCTTCGCATAAGAACAGCCTCCCTGTGGTCTCGGGTAAAGGGTAGCACTAACACGCTTCTGAACGTGGTGTCAGATAGAGTGGATCAATTACTGTGTGCTTAGTCTGAAATAAATATTTTCAATTCCAATAAATTAATTATGTGATACATATATGGTGCTCACATATTAAAAAAACATTGTAAAAGTAGACGATTTTCATCAAAAAAAAGGTTGAGGTGTTGGTACCTATTATTATGTTTTTTTTTGGCATTTTTAACTCTTTACCTTAACAACCTCACCAAGCAAGCATCACCTCTGTACCTATTTTTTCTGTTCTGTTTTTCTTGTCTGTTTATATATGTGTGTACATAAATGGTAAATAAATAAATAAACCTATCATCCAGTTAAAATTTTCGATAAATACACACTTTTAATTCATTATAAGCTAATAAACTTAAAATAATAGTTGTAAAATGTACATGTATATAAAAAAAAACGAAATCGGTTCAGCCTCTTGGGAGCTACGATGGCGCAGACAGACACAGAAACACACGTTGAACTTATAACAAAGGGGATCGAATCACAGGGCATCAAAAAATTCATCCGCATCGCTGTCAACAGGAAAAGTGCCTTTTAATTCAATTGATTCACTTTATTTATTCCCATTTAACACGAAAACAGGTTGCCTACATACCCACGCATAGCAACTACAATCAACATTCATAAAACAAACAAAGACAAACATTTGCCCAAAAACAATTGCCGTACGGAAATTGATTACAGACTTCGTGAAACAATTAGCACAGTTGGTCGACTTGAAACCAATTGGGCAATAAGGTGAACATCTCGACAAGTCAATGTCCCAGCCCCTATTCTATCGATGTGACGGACATTGATTAATGCGCTTACCCTACCTTGAAGGCTGTTTCTAATTAGGACCGATAACGTTATCATTACAAGTTGGGAACTGACAAGGGATTCTAGTAATGAGTGAGTTTAACGCGCTTGTTGTTATAGTTCGTGGGGGTTATTATTGAGTGATGTCAGGGTAGCGATGGGTGTCAATGTGTAACTGAATTAATACACATTATGAAAATAGTTTGTTCAGAATCGTTTACTGAAATTTCTGTAATTTTTAATATAGGTAATATTTTATCTATTAATTTTTATCTTGAAAATTTTAATATGTTTCTTGAAAATCAGCAGAACCAAAACGGAATATACCTATATGATATGCGATTTCGGCGGTCTGGCGCACTTTTCCCAGTCTGCTCCGACTTTCGGTATCTCGGTTCACTCGTGCAAAGCAATGGCGAAGTAGATCGGACTGTTAAGCACAGAATTAACATTGGATGGATGAAATGGTGGCAGTTCACGGGAAAACAATCTGCGACTTCCGCATTCACCCCCCCCCCCCTCCCCTTAAACTTGAAGATGTGTAAAACCATGATTTGACCTGCTGTCTTGTATGGATCAGAATGTTGGGCCACAAAAGGGATGAATGAAAGGCAATTGCATGCAGCTGAGATGAGAATGCTAAGAGGAATGTGTGGTGTTACACGAATGGATAGAATAAGAAATGAGTACATAAGAGGAAGTTTGAAATAGGGACCGGTAACTGAAAAGTTGTGTGGAAATCGGTTGTCATGGTATGGGCATGTGTTACGGAGAAATGAGTAAAATGTCGTGAGAAGAGTTTTGAGTATGAATGTCGATGGCTATAAGAGTAGGGGAAGACCAAAGAAACGATGGATGGAATGTCTGAATGATGATATGGTTAGAAAGGGGGTGACTACCAAGATGACGACTTAATAATAATAATAATACGAGTAAGCTTTATTTCATAAAAACAGTACTTAAATTACATTACGGTTTAAGTTCTATGATAAAACAAAAGTACACAAAAGTTTTAGCATCTGGAGCCGAACTAGAAGGAACCTGTATCTCGGCTAACAGCGCCAATTCCCTCGAGTTACATTCGATTAGAAGTTCTTAAATGCTAGCATTTTATAAAACAAAATAAAAAAATTAATGTCTAAGGTTGTATTTATGGTCTGCACATGTCAAATAAATTGGGATAAGGGCAGGAGAATGATGAGGTAATATTTTATCTCCAAAATAATTAAAACTACGTAAACTGCTGTCACACTTCCGCTGTACAGTCAAAACAAAACAAAATGGATGAAGTACCTAAATTCAAATTCATTTATTATGATGATTTTTGGTACATTTTACACGAGATCTTAATACTAAATAATTAGTTCCTCAAAAATCTACCTTAAAGGTGTTACACTCTTTCACTTTCACATAATTAGTAATTATTATAAAAAAGAACAATCGACACATTAAAATAATATTATTACAACAAAACACAACATAACATAATGCATGGAAATAAAGATAATAGTACAATGTCAAAATTAAATAAATATCAATGTCATATAACTTACAATTTATCATTAAGGAATTCGTCAATAGTATAATAACATTTTTCCAATAATAGATGTCTTAATTTGTTTTTAAATTGAATAATATGGTCCTTAATTCCATTTGGTAATTTATTAAATATTTTTGGGGCCATGCAAGGCCTACTACGCTAGACCCTTATACGAGTGCGACTGTGTGCATGCGTGGATTTGTAATGTGACTATAATTTTCTCCTACTATCAGTATTATCAATTTATTAATTTTTTAATTTTAATTTATTTATTTTAAAGCTTATATAATGTATTTATTAAAAAAACAATGTTTTTACATAAAAATAAAAATTCAGTGTATGTATTATGATTATAACATAATTTGGTTTCCGGGACATGTTGTATATGTATGTTGTAGGTAAAGGTTGATTACTTTTACTCTGTGGTGTACCTAACTAGTAGTGAGAAAATCTACCGCTCTCACGTCATACAACTTAATTTATTTATAGTATACAACTTTTTTTGGCCGCCAATTTATTTTACGGTCTTTGATATTCACTATTTATTGGAACTTATATGTTCGAGCCGTTTGGGGTTGAAACACGAAGGCCATGGGGACCGAGTGCCCACTTAGTTTTTCGAGACATCGCCAAGCGGTTGGTCAACTCTTCACGTGACCTGAGGGCTGGCCTATTTCTTGGCCAAACAATCAGCGTTACCATTCAACGTGGTAATGCTGCTAGCTTTTTGGGCACTTTTCCTGTTGACAGCGATGTGGACGAATTTTATGATGCCTTTTGGTTATTTCCTGCCCGCTGTATATATTTATGCATTTTTATATATTTGTACATATTATTTTTTATTTTTATTTTATTTATTAAGGGATAATAAACAACTACAACATAATAAATAATACATAATGATAACAAAAGCTTAAGAAGTAATGTTGCAGTCCACTGCATTATCCGCAGATAAGACATATTAAAAGATCAGTGGTTGCCACTAGACGAGCATTACCAAAGTTAACAAATAATTTAAAATTAATAAATAACTTACTATAAGGCTAGCTAAAGTTACATAACCAAATCATCAGAAACAGGTTCATTTACTTAAATTATGCCATAAATAAAGAACAATAGTAAGATTACAATTAGAATAAAATTTTTATAATATCAGATTTAATTTTTTTTTTTTTTATAATATATATTATTCGACTGTTAGCTTTTTAAATTATGTAAATATAAATAAATACCATTATATTATTTAGTTCTGCTGCTGCTGATTTTTCCAACCCCAGATAATTTTATCGGAGGAATAAATTTGAATTTTTTACAATTCTTCCATACAAAAACTGTCAGACTCCAATTTATTCCACGAATAAAAATTATCTGTCGATTGAAAAACCGGCCCTAAGTTCAATAATTTTATCCCAAAGATCCTAAACGGATCCAATTCATTTCAATAAATCAGTACGAGTGATCTAATCCCATCTTGATCACAGAGGATTTGTAAATACTTAAACAAAATTTTCACTTTTGTGGGGACCCACAAAAGTTCCCTAAATTCCCCCCTGCCCTTTTGGGCCCTTTGTTGACCCACGCAGGACCCCTAAATTCTTTTTGTCTGGTTGGTTAGGTGGAGTAATTACACGATTCTTCTTTGAAGAAGCTACGGGATAGATGCTGCTGTCACTGCGACTGGGAGTCGCAATTGTGTGTCGTTTTGTTTTTCTGTTTCAAGATCAATCAGGTAGATCTGGAAATTACGTGGTTTCAATAAGATGGAGCCAGATACCATGCAGCACGAAACACAATCGGAACCTTGAGAGGAGTGATTCCGAAGCAATAAATTTCAAGAAAAGGTGACATTATTTTACCCCCCTAATTCACTCGACAGGTTCTTACTTTTTCGGTGGAGTTACCTAAAAGAACCACGACGCTGTCAATTTTGAACACTAGAAACAGAATATTTGTCACTCTGATAGTGGAATAGTATGCGAAAATTTTGTGAAAAACACAATGAAAAGCGATCGCATTTCAAACCAATAATAAGGCGGAGATTTGGTGTATTTTATTTTCATAAAAAATTGCCCAGCATGTACTATATTATTGTGGGAAAATATCTGGTAAATTTTATTTCATATAAAAAAAAATCTTCATTTAAAGTTGTATACATTCAAATTGGCCAACCTGTATTATAAGTCATTAGTCATTTACAGGTACAATAAATAGGTAGTTGTTACAGAAATTTACAAGAGCGCTATGTTATACGGAAAGGCGTACAAATATTCATAGAGGTCATTGACATTAAAATTGATAACATAAATACATACATTAATGGAATGCATACAGTATTAATTGATTATAATGGAAGACTACAATAGATTTGTAGCAGACGGTATGATTCTCAGAATGTCTGTTCTGAGGGGTAATTCTCCCAATTTTAAGAATGTTCACAGTCTGATCTCAGTCTACCAAAAATACCTCTATTTTCCCTCTAGTTTTTTGACATTGATTGTCACTGAGATGAGATTGAGACTAGATTTCGAACGTTTTTAATTACGGGAAATGACCTTCTATTTAAGGCACGATTTTCTTGCCGGTACAAACTATGCATATCTATCTATATCCTGCAAAGTGTATAAAAAATCCAACATGTATTCCCATTGATGGTCGATTTGAATAACAAGCTGAGACTTGATGAACTTATCGAATTAAAACAAAGTTAACTTTAATGAATGAAAAGGCGCCAAATAAATTGAATAAAGCGACAGTCAGTTTTATTGGTATTTTGCATTCAAAATCAAAGTTGTTACTGCTAAGGCCTAACGCAAAGGACCGATTTTATCACCATTCGTCGACTTTGTTGCAGTGGATTGGTTCCCTGTCTTTCAGCTCAATGCACAAACGTCTTAGGACACTTGTCCTGCATTAATACCTGTCCACTGATCTGATACATCCCTTTCTTCGCGTAAGTGGTGATGGTGACAATAGTCGGGGAAGATCGGTAAGATTCGGATGGATTCGGAAGTATCAAAAAGATACTGACTATAGTTGTTGCGTTTTAGCATCGCAATAGCGGTCATTGCCCTTTTCCTAATATCTTTCCGCAGGAACCCAAACAATAAACAAAGTATGGTTTCTTGTTATTGAAATATGTTGAAGATCACGATAGATATTGATTCAGGACGTTAACAAACTTTATTTCAGTTTTCGAAAAAAAAAAAATGGAAAAATATTTAGGTGGATAAATGACCGCTGTTGCAATGCTGAATTATAATAACTACGAGTTTACAATGACTTGATAGCAATTCGTTTAACCTTATATAACGTTGTTCATTATAATTATAACGGTCAGTAATTATTTAATAAGTCTGACAAACCAAAAACCAGTCTTACGCAGGGTCTGTCCATCTGATTCTGTTAAATGACAGTCTGGTGCATTTGTGTCGGCATCTATAACGCCATATACGTACAACGTATCACACTGACGTCGATCAAAATCCTGCATCGCGCAAGCAGAGTTTACCGCACAACTAGTATATATACAATGTGTATTAAACACCAGACACGACACCCGTCTGGTCGGAGGATACTCTCTTTTCTATGGAGGATGAGTGAACTTTACACCCTGTTCCTCATATCTCTATAGATTCATTAACAGGGCTTCCAACTACGGATTTAATTTGATCGGTCCACCCCATCAGTGTCCTGCCGCTTGGCCTATTTTTCTCTACTCTGACAGCACCACTATACGCTTTAGCGAGTCATTATTTCGTCTCGAGACTTAACCAAAGAAATACCTTTTACTAATATTTTTTTTTTAAATCATCATCTGCCTTTCCCCAGCTGTGTTGGGGTCGGCTTCCAGTCTAACCGGATGCAGCTAAGTAGCAGTATTTTATATGGAGGCACGGAGGCTCGGAAGGGTCATGGTATGAAAAAATGGTCACCCATCTGCAGACTAACCGCGGCAAGCATAGCTTAACCTGGTCGATCGACCCTTGCGGCTGTTATTACTTAGCCCATCTATGAATTAGCCACAAGACCCTTTTTTTAATAAAATTGACAATAGTTTATAGTCGATCGTGTGTGCGCCTTAAATAATTGGTTTCTGAATCAATTCGTTAAAAAGGTAAACAAAAAAGGAAATTAGAAAAGCAAATAAGTTTAACAATCAGCTGGTTTTATTGTTGTTTTATGATTTGTTGGAAATTAATTGGCCTGTAAAGTGTTTCAATACTCGGAGCTTTTTAATTACCTTTGTGAATGCTGCGTTAAATCTTTCATTAATACTTTGACGATAAGTGCTTGTTCACTGATTTGAACTATTTAGAATCTATCTGAATAATTTATCTGAACAAAGGCTTTAATTTTTCGCAATCATTTTTTTTTCTCTTTTGTGTCTGCATGCACAGGTACTACAGCGCTAACACTTGCACTAAGAAAATAGTCCTTACTGCTCCGATTTAAAGGAGCTGTCAATGACAAATTGTTATCACTGATTTGCGGTTTGCCTGTAAATTTAAGAATATAGTATGATGAAACTCAAATCTGTCTCTAACAACTCCATTTTCTACCTATCTTTATTGTGTGTGAAGACAACTAACTATTTACACAAGGTACTAAATTAAATGACTAAGTAAGTAACTACACAAATAAATACAAAAACAAAAGGATATTTAGGCATCGACGTACTTGTCGAAATACAATTATGTTTCAGTTAGGTTTAGAGTTAATTATGCTCTTAGTTGATATGCAAGCTTTCCTAAACAAAATAAAATGCATGAAGAGCACAAACACAACAAACTCATGAAAAGTACAAAGTATTTCAATTCCCAACGTGTCAAACCAAAAAGGCGTTTGGGTCATTCTAAAACATTTAAATCCAGAATTTCATATTTATATTTAGTCACCTTAGCAGATTAAGCATTTAAGCACAATTTTGTCCTTAATTCAATTATCTAAGCCCTCGTTTGACTTCCAAATTGTAGCGTATGTACTCTCTCCAAAGATAAGGGATGCTGATTTGCATAAAACAATTATTAATTATATCTCATGGGATGCTACCATTACGCTAGAATACCAAACATAGGTACTATATTGCATACGATTGTTATGCAAATTTTATTAATTAAGGTGACATATTCATAGTTAAGTTATGCTACTTTGAGTGGGACTTGGTTTTAGTTGTGTTCAATTTGTGAATATGTTACTTGTGTTACATATGACTGAATAGTTAGGGTTTGATAAAGAAAACGGGATAGGATTTATTTTGATATAAATTAAAAGTAAAAAAACTTTTTAAAAAACAAGCTTTTATTTAAATGTACTAAAAAGAATAAAATAAACATTTTCAATAAAACTTTAATGTTAACTTATAACGTCTTTACACAATTTATATGATATAAAAGCGTGTCGCGAGATTTACCTGTGTAGATAAATAAGTTAAGATCTAATTGTTTTTATTTTTTTTTTAAACAAAGTAAATACAAGTACCCACTTAAATCTCGCGACAAGCTTTTAGAGACAATAATTTAAAATGGCAAAGTCATATAGATTTTTTTTGCAAAGAACTATCACAATCATCCTATGCTCTAGGTACATATATGTTAGCAAAAAAAGTTAGTCTCCCGACGTTACTTGTGGCTTATCACGAATTTGTTGCTTCACGTTTTATCATCTTTTGGGGCAATGCTACTAATAAGGTAATGTCTAAAAAGATGCATCCGTTCAATATGCCGTCTACAAAAAACTGAGAGCTGTAAGCAGTATTTTACAAAACTAAAAATACCCACAGTACGATCACTGTATATCTTTGAAATGGCCCTTTTTGTCCAAAAACATCCATATTTATTTGAAATAGTGACGAGATCACGCAACATAACTAGAATATTTACAAAACTAAGTACGCAATATAAAACTACTCTTTATGGGAAAAGTACATTAGTCATGGCGCCTAAAATATATAATAAAATTCCCAAGGACATTAGAGACGGCAATAACATCCATACATTCAAAAATAAATTATTTAAATTTCTTAACGAACACTCATTTTACTCAGTGAAGGAATTTTTAGACTTGGGATGATTTCGCTATGTTTTTGTTATTTCTTTCCTCTTTACTGCTTTAAATAAAGTGTTAATGTCTGATTGAGCTCATTGTGAACTGTATTCATAATTGTTTATTGTTTAATATATATTTATTTTTTAATAAATGTTGTATGCCCATGAGGCTGATTACAGCATGAACTCACTGTGTATTGTAAGACCTGTATTAAAACCTATATCACAAATAAACTGTTTGATTTGAATTGATTTGACGTAGAGCAGTGATTGTGGGTAAAACGGTGAGGGAAAACATTGTCATGAAACCGACATGTCCTAGAACCAAAAATTCGAAGACATATTATTTCTATGAACCCGCACTGGGCCCAGGTGGTAGATTACAGCCTACTCAAAAAGAGAAGGCCTGGATCCCAGCAGTAGCAATATTATAGACTGATTATGTAATAAGGATAAGGATAGGATTTTGTGTAAAGGATCGTATATAACAGGAGGCATTCTGTAGTTTCTGCATACCCCTATAGAAAGAAGTGATGTTTATGTATGTGTGTGTGTGTAGTAAGACGCTAAGTCGTCGATTAGGTGTTAAAATTATTAAATAGAGCTAGTGAAAGTTAGTGAACAGATATTTATATATTACCTATGTTCTAAAGTACCTCGTGAAAAATAATTATATTCATCGTCATACAACTGTGTATGCGACCAACAACTTTTAGTTCACACACTTTTAGTAAAAGAATAGGTATTACTTAATCTAAGACTAGAGTATAATCACTTTAATATTAATAATAAAATATTTAATTGTAAGACAACTATTTAGGTCTACAATAGGTGTTACTTGAACTTAGTATTACGTTACTACGTTATCCCTTAAGTAATAAATAGCATAAAGCATAATAATCAGCCTATAATGTTCCCACTCCTGGGACACAGGACTCCTCTCTGTGAGTGGGAGTGGGCCGTAATCTACCACGCGGGCCCAGTGCGGGTTGGATGAATTCAAAATCTATTCTATTAAATAAATTATCTAAATAAAACGAATAAAATTAAAAATACCATTCACATAATCAAGAATAATTTAAATTTAAATATCAGGAAGCAAACAAGCAAGCTATGCGATGTAAGAAGGGACATATGAATAAAGCTAATTGAAAAAGACCCCACGTTGAAATACCTCTCATAACTCAACCAATTTTTCGGATCCTCTAACCAGAAGACCACAATCCTCTGTCGAACGAATTTATCACTTTACTATTTTAACATTAATTTTCATTATGAATCCCAACTTGAATCCACGAAATTAATAATCAGCCGAAATATGGACAGTTCAATTTTAAACTCTTTCAACTTTGCCCATTATTCATGAAGCTCCATGTTTGAAACTCGCCGTGTCAGTGGTCCATACAAAAAGTTTTACGGAAAATACCAGCTATGTAATAAGGGAATTGAAAAATGAATGATGAAAAACCGTTTCAAATATTTTTTCCGTTTGCAGTTGCAGCGATGTGCAATGTGATTTACGAGTCCTTTTTGAGGACTCTTTTACGGATCTATTTTAGTAGTTTTGAATAAGGTGTGAAATAGTTATTCGGTCGTTCATTTACCAGTTGTCGACGATTGCATGTAGTCATGACCATAAATATCTGTTTACTATGGACAACTCTGCAATACTATCTGATTTCATGATCATCCATTAGCACATACTTCTGATTTTTTTTTTTTTTTTTTTTTTTATACTTTTAAATTTTAGGGACTTTTATAACGCACAGCGTATGTCAGTCCCATCGTAACCTAATACCAGTACACAACAAACTAACGAGATTAAAATGTCAGGGCCTTATAGTCGAACAACTTTCTCGCATCTTCAGAGCTCGGCTTAGATAGTATTTGGTGGAATGTACCTATATCGTTCTTGTTCAACTTCAAAGCCCTGAACAACTTACTCCAATCAGCCTCAAAGCGAACACATTCCATCAACAAGTGATGCATGTCCTCTACAACTCCACACACCTCACAGTTGGGAGAGGTATTTTTTTTCATCATTTTTACAATTATAACGGAAAACAGCCATGTCCGATATTATTGCAATCTAAGAGGTGACGCATCTTTTTGAAGCCGACGCAGCATCCAATATTTTGGCGTCACTTGCCTCGTCAGATAGTTTTGGTGTTCCTTCAATGTCACATATTTGTGCTGCCACTTGTATGTACTTTCCACAAATGATCACATAATAGTATATTTGCCTTCATTTTGTCGACAGATATTATTGGATGAATCATGAAATCAGATATTAATGCCAAGCTGTCAATCCTATCCTACTAATATTATAAACGTGAAAGCTTGTATGGATGGATGGATGGATGTTTGCTACTCTTACACGCAAAAACTACTGAACGGATTTAGATGAAATTTGGCACACAGATGGTTTATAACCAGGATTAACATATAGGATACTTTTCATCCCGATATTACCACGGGATCTAAACTTATGCGGGTGAAACCGCGGGGCGCAGTTAGTTATAATATATTTATGCTCGTGACTGTACCATAGTCAGCTTATAATATAATGTTCCCACTGCTGGGACACATGCCTCTTTTCTGTGAGAGTAGGATATAATCCACAACGCGTTTTCGAATGTTTGGTTCTAGGACATGCCTCAAGTTTCCTCACGATGTTTTCCTTCATCGTTTTGAGAGCAGTGGTGATTAAATAATTTACACAAAGTAAAGCGCCTGTCAGAGTTAGAACCTATGACCTACAACTCGTAAGTCGCAGCCATTACCACTGGATCAGCATTGCGCTTGTGACTGTATTATTGAATAATATGTAAGTATTTTATCATAGGGCAAGTTCTCATATTTTAAGAACGTTCGCATTCTAATTTCGAACTCAATCTGTCATAAATATATTATCTAATTTACGCTGATAGCGAATGTCTACGCTAATCACGTTTAGAAGACATTTTTGACATTGATGGCCGCTGAGATGAGATAGCGCCTACATTTAGCACGCTTTAAATTACAGGAATTGACCGGCACTAAGGTACAGACGCCAGCACATCAAGCTACTACAATCTGTCAAATTTCTGTGATAGATTTTCAACATTATCGCTAAAGCATTAAGGTTCAAGGTTGGTTGGGAAAATTTGACAGTTTCGGGTAGCTTGACCTGCTGGCGTCTGTACCTCGCGAAATTTAAATGTAATTCGCGATCGTAACAAATATGGCTTTACAGGATTATAATCATTAGAAACACCCTGCGACACACACACGAATGACACTTGTCGACGACACAGGCAACTGCAACCATCGACGAGACTCGGCGGCAGCCATCAACGCGTCACACTTAGTTAGAATTGCCCTAAAAGAGAAATGTATTGAAGATTTTACTACACACACCACACACACACTTTGTTTTTTTTTACTACTTTTTTTAATTTTTTTATTATACTTCTATTAATAAATACTTGTAACGGCCGTGAATCATATTTAGATCAAGATACAAGCTGATACTGACCTGCAAAATGCAAAAAAAACTAAGTGGGTATAGGTAGATAGTGTAATGAAAGAAAAGAAAGAAAGAAAATACATTTATTTGCGGTAAACATGACGCAAAGAGAAAATAAAAAAACAATAAGAAATGGTTGACATGCGTCACTTCCACGCAAAACGGCTATCGCTCGGAATGTGGATGGTTAGTTCTAGAATTCATTATGTAACTTATTTCTTTCATAATAATCCTATTTGGGTATAATGTATCACTAACATACATTAGAATCCTTGCATGGTACCTAATCTAAGGGATTACTGCCACCCGCAATATAATATGTTAACGAGGATTAACCAATTATAGGCAATTGAACTGTCGAAATCCAATTACAAAATTATGGTAATCTCTATTAGAAACATCATTGGTAGGTTTTCTATTCTGATATCTAGGTATTCTATGTAATAGAGAGACAAACACTAGGTAGTTTTTCTCGAATAGATTTGAGTAAATGCCAAAATATGAAGTAGTACCTACCTTAGTATGAAAATACTCATAGGTATTATAGTCGAACTCGTAATTACGTGACCACTTTTGACAACTCCTAGAAAATTTAAATCAGTTGAAACTATCTATCACATAGTTACTTAACATAGTCACATACTCGTAGTTGTCGTTTTATGACGTGCAACTGACGTTTTTTTTAATCATAATAATAATCTTCATTAAATGAGTCTAACGGGCCTCTATAAGTTGGCTTCGGCCCCTGGTACGCCTTCCAACAAAGGTCCGAAGATCCCGAGATATGTCAAATTCTATATAAAAATATGGTAAAAGTACAATTTTGAATAAAACGTGAACCTTAGAGTACTAAGGCAATTGCGAGATCGACTATACAGTCTGTACTGTAGGTACTAGAGTTCGAACGAATTTCGTTTTCAGTTTTCGGCAATTTTCAGCAGAAATATCCACATTTGGGCCATTTTCGTTTTCCATCGAAAATATGGGTACCGGAAAATCAATAATAACAAATAATTAAAAGTAAAAACATCGTTACAACAAAATAAATAACCGAGTACATGCTGAAAATTTGTTTTTCCTCGCATATAATATCAGATCGTTTGTGAAAAGTATAAAGTTATTTTTTTATGTGATTTAAGTTTAAAAGTTTTGTTTCAATGATTAAACGAATGAATGAAAAAAAAAAAGGTTTTTGTATTTACAGTCTTCGGCCGAAAATGCAAATCAGGACGGATTTCGTTTTGGTTTTCAGCCACCAAAAAAATCCGTTTTCGGTCGAACTTTATCTATTTCCAACCTAATTTAACTAACTGTAAACCAATTTGAAGAAAAACTTTTCACAGTTTTTAATCAGACGAACTGAGCGTTAAGATCATTCTCTATGGTAAAAGTTTTCAATACAATGTGTCTTCCACCGTGTATTTTATTTCCTCTACTGATATAGAACATCGTTCTCTAAAAGAAAACCTTGCCCTCAAGATTCCCATCTGAGTATGTCGCCCTTGATCTCAGTACAACAAAGCAGCTTTTTCTATAGAGCTATTGTTTTTAGAGGGCCTATACAACCAGGTAACCTTGGTTAAAAAGATGACAAACTCAACATTATGCTTTAGTCAATGAAAAAATCATGTAAGGGGAAATAAGCAGCTTCCGGTTTAAACAAATTTTAATATTTCTCCTTCGCGTGGTAAACCTACATACTCGTAGTAGGTAATGAAAAATCATCATCATCTGCCTAGCCTTTTCCCAACTATGTTGGGGTCGGCTTCCAGTCTAACCGGATGCAGCTGAATACCAATATTTTACATGGAGTGACTGCCTATCTGACCTCCACAACCCAGTTACTGGGTAATACGATACCCCTTAGTAAGACCGGTTGTCAGACTTTCGGGCTACTGACGACCCGTAACGACTGTCAAAGATCCACGAATGACAGCCGGGACCAACGGCTTAACGTGCTTTCCGAGGCACGGAATGGTCTTGATATGTGAAGATGGTCACCCATCCACGGACCAACCGCGGCAAGCGTAGCTTAACCTGATCGATCGACCCGTGCAGCGGTTATTACTTAGCCACAAGCGCCTCCTTAGGTAATGAAAAATATAGGTAGGTTATAAAGGTATGGGTAGCTGGTGTACCCGGTTAATGGTAATAGGCTAGCCCCCCATTACATGGGACTTAAACATAACTGGCGAAATGTGGGGGTACTATAGATACACATCTACCTAACCTTGCGAGGATTGCAGGCGTGATGTCATGTTATGTGTAAAGGTACAATAAACGTCCACTGTATGTTTGTAAGACAGTTTTATTCATGAGTAAATATTATAGGAATCTCTCTATTAATATCCAGTAAAAAGCTACACGTTAAAACGTCATTTAATAGTATTTCAGTTTAATTAAATCGGACACAAAATCATCAATTGTTTTTTTATGCCCTTGTTTCTTTACCTTTCCTTTTTTATACTTGTACATATTTTTTTAAGTTTTAACATATCTCGGGACCATGGTCCTTTGGAAGGCGTACGAGGGGCCGAAGCCAACTCGCAGAGGTCCTTTACACAATTTTAAATGATGAGGAGGCACCAACCGACGATTATCCCTGTATGCACCACGCTAGTGCACCCAAGGACAACCCTCAGTTGGTGCAGGACTATTGCAGAACATGGAAACAAAATATACCGGGGTATGGGTTTGGGTGGCTATAGTGGATCGGTTACCTTGAACTATGGAAGGTCTATATCACCTGCCTGAGCAATGAAATATAATATTCACAGATGAAATGGCAGGGGGTGACTTGCACACTCAATAATGGGCCCCCGAAAACGGTCGCTAGAAAACAGTGTCGTAACAACAAGGGGGCAACATTTTTACATATGATTATTATCAGTTTACGACTGTTACTTTTAATTTATACAGAGTGACTTGTAATTTGATGTATTTCTTTCAGGCCGTGACAGTGGGACCCATTTGCAACAATTAAGCACCCCATAAAGCCTAGGCGAAAATTCAAGGGATTCCATAAGTATGACAAATTCTAGGAATATATTAAAGACTTATAATACATTAGGTACAGTCACAAAAATTAATTGTTAATATGCTTGACACACTACGTCAACTGACCTTATTATAACTACTTACTTATTGTAGCCGTTTCAAACAACTTCCAAAGAATAACATTTGTAATTAGAATATAGGTACGGAAAAATATAATTTGCCTGTCAATTTCATACACAATTAATTCCCCTGGATTTAAATACGGTTCGACCGTATGTTCGACTTCAAAGCGATATACAAAGACAAAACAGTATTTACCGACGTATACTTAGGTACATAAAATTGTTAAACGGAGTAAGACAACCCGATCCTTTATCTACTCTGTTGTATAGGAGTATTGACTCCTATACAACACATAAGGACAAGCAAACTACTTGATTGAGGTCAACATTATTCAGCTTGAGCCGTGTATACCTTTCAGCGACAATTTTCATTCATTAACTCCGAGAGATGCAAATTGTCCGACGCATTACATGTGGCTTCCATTTTACTCCTCAAATAGCATTGTATTTATCAAGAGATTATTTTACCTATAATTTAAATGAACAAACCTAAAACAAGAACGATAACGTGTAATAACAGTCCCCAAACAACCCGTTAACGGTGTCTATAATATTAAAACTTGAACATTGAAGATAGAGAATATCTGAACAGCTCATAATCAGCTTAGCGCAAGTACTATTGGACTTATCTTCACGGCAGCGGGTGGCTGTCCACAGGGATCGTCAAATATTTCAGATTCTCAGCTTCAGTCTTCACTGAAACGTCGCGCGGGTAGGACGTGTGCGCGGGCCCATCGCAACGCCCACACTCCGCTCGAAAAAATATCTCGAATATTATTAACATTCGAAGTTTAACACTGACTACGCTTAATTACAATAGACTGTATTTGTGAATTTGTTTCGGAGTGGACTTGAAACTTTTTTTCTTTTACTTTTTTTTAGGTCATAATTATAGTGTTGCTAAAGTGGTGGTGTCGAGTTAATGAATGTTGACGATGTTGACAGATGAATGTGGTAAGTGGCAATACCAAATCACTCATCGATTTGTAAAGGACCTGCAATACCAATTAGTCCTTTTTCGTTTTTTGTGCAGTTTTATTTGAACTATTTTCGTCAAGACTTAGCGAAACTAGGCTTAGGGTTCACGCCCTTTACAGTGCTTTAGAAAAGAGGCTTAACACTCTTTTCTAAAATAGAGCAAGAAAGAAAATACGTAGAACTGGGAAAACTGAATTGCGAAATCAAAATTGTACAATTCGTGTTCCGTTCAGGAGAGATAACGAAATAAAACTTTCGTACAAGTTCGTCCAAAGGGTTCTGTACACTCGAGTGATTCGTCAACGTTACAAAGTGGGCCTCGAGATTGACGGAGGAGAGAATTTTCCGACTAATTTTTTACTTTAATCACAATGGAGTCGTTGTTAGCACAGCTTTTAATTCACTTTTTTATTCAATCTTGCCTCGAGTAATCAAATTTTGAACCCCGTTCCTTTTGTAGATTGAACATTCTGATGATTGGATAGAACTTTGAACGTGTTTGTTTGAATTAGAAATTCATTACTATTCGTTAACTGGGTAGGTTTTATACAGAGTAAAATGAAACGGTAGATACGTTATTATTTTCATAGAGTTCTGCTGAATGTAAAGGCATTTCGTTACAAAAGCATTTAAAAGAAAATGATAGGTCCATTTGTTAATTTAATTGAATCGCAGATAGCCAAGAAGCGAGAAATCTTTAAATGAATCCATAACTTCGTTACAAAAACACTTTGATATTTCTTACTTTCAAATAATTGATTTAACTTTTCTTTGGCTTTTGCCACTCCGGTGAAAGGTTACCCTTAAAGCAATTTTCTTTAGGAACCGAAATTTATTTTCTGAAGACAATGGCTGAGTTACACTTGAAGCCTGGTTTATTGAAAATCTTGTTAGATATTGTATTTTTGTATGGCACTTTAATGCGGAGTGGAATATATACCAATGAATACGTATAAGTCGCAGGGTTAACTAGATATGAATTTTATACCCATTTTATTATGTTCTTTGGGAATGGTTTCATGTATCTTATGTGCACAAATGAGTGTGAAAGATTCGAACGCCAAGTATAAATAATGTTACACATACGGAGATCTAATACGCATACATTTGCTGAGAAACCTACTAAGAACTTTGGCTAATACCCAATGAATTTGTAAGCATTACTTGCTTTAATTATACTTAGGGCTGATTTTTCAATCATCTGATAACATTATTCGAGGAATAATTTTGAAATTTTGACAGTTATTTCATAAAAAAAAATATCAAATGTCAATTTTATTCCTCGAATTAAAGTTATCTGGCGATGGAAAAATCATTCTTTAGGCTTGATTTTTTAATAGTCCGATCATTTTTATCTAAGGAATAAATGTTGCGGTTTAACAGATTTTGTTATGTCAAACTGTCCTAATTATTCTTCAGATATAAGTTATCTTAATATTGAAAAATCAGCCGTTACTAAAATAAATCTGAAATTAACTCACTGACAGTCAACGCACAGCCTAAACCGCTGAATCTAGAAGCATTAATATTAGAAGATAATTTTGCACAAGAGATCCTTATAAAACGAAGATGAGCACTGAGGAAGGGTTTTTGGAAATTCAACCCCTAAAGGCAGGGATAGAAAATTTGAATAGAAGTTTGTCATGTTTGTTGATGGGAAATCCCAGTGGGCACACGGCTTATTAAGTTATTTAATTTATGAAGTTATTGCAATTTTGTACTAGGTAGCGCAACGACGTGAGACGTAGCGCAAATGTTAGTAAGCTCTCCATATACGAGACAAGTCTTTTCACAGTTTTGAAGTGTTACTTGGTAGTGTTAAAATATTATGCAAAATTAATGGCATGTTCCAAAATGCAGTTTGTTCAAACTTGAGTGCAAAGTCTTCGCACTAAATGTCAAAACTGTGTGTCACAGTGACTTGGTAAGAGTAGATACTGACTTGTTCCTAGAACACTTTACCGCAGAAATTCTGTGAAGATGGCCTTAAGTTTATTTCTTAGAAGGGTCTTGGGAGGCTTATCTTAACATAAGACAAGACCTTTTACAGTTTTGAAGGTAAGGGTGTTGAAATGTCATGTTAAATGCATGACATGTTCCAAAATGCAGTTTGTCCGACTTAAGTGCAACGTGTTGTTAAAGATTTTCGCGAGGGGCTTGCATGCTCCTCGAATTGGCACATATTATACGGTGAATGTATAATATTCAAGATTTGCTTGTTCGTCCATCACTAAAGCACTAGCTCGGAGCTTCATGTAAGTTTAGACCTTGTCTTAAACTATGAATAAAATTACCTTAAACTACCCAAAACTAGTACCTAGTACATACGCCACTCTTGGTTTTGACACGTACGGGCGACCCAAAAATGTATTAACATGAGCACTGGGGTATAGTTTCCCTCGATAACTGATGCAGACTCATGTCCTGTCTTTGTAATAATTTGCTACAACTGTTTCTCGTCGCGAGAAAAAGAAATGTCAAAGTGCCTTTTTCGAGTTTACTCGAGCTTGGTCGGTCATGATAGGCATTAGGATGACCTCAGTATTGTAGACAAATCGTGAGAGAGAGTGTTCTCGCGCTTTTCATATTAGCTATGCTGGACAGAAAGAAAAGAAAGAAAGAAAAACACAGACACACAACACAACATAACACAGCACGCAACACAGTCTATCAACAAGCATTCCGTTACCTTCAATCTCTTTACATATGTCACAATCAAGGGATGACAATGTAATTAGCGTTGTTTATTTTGTTATAATTTGGGTAATGGTATTCATGTTGATTTACGGCCGAACCTAATAACATACAGTTAAAGACAGATCGCTACTGATGGTAACCAGTATAATATAATCATACAAATTGCTACTGTTATAGATTATTGGGATGTTAAAACCAGAGATAGATAGGTTTTTCTACCTCCAGTATGCCAAAACTGGTGATAGATAGGTGCTATCTATCACTAGTTGTGCACACCTATAGGTGTGGACACCTGTGTCCTGTGGTATAAATACACGCAGCGTGCTTAAAACACGTTGCGTGTTCAATATAATAACGGATGTAACAATGATCTGTATCATAGAGCGTTTCAATGGAAGCGATTAATTGATTTTAATTCTGGATAATCTACCGTTAAAATAAAGGATATTATTTTGTGTCTTTTTAAGGAAATTTCGAAATGGCTGGTTGACACTTTCCCTGACCCAAGGGCTGCTTTTACCTTGGCCAGAGGCTAAGTATTGCCATCGTTGTATGGCAAGGTAATGATGGCAGTCTCTTGGGTATATTACCAGTCGACAGCGATGCGGATGAATTTTGAAACGACGCTATATTTTAGTTTGTGAATAGTTTTAGTTAAGTTAGGATATAATTCTGTTATTTTTATTAATTAATTAGGTTTTAAATATTAAATTAAATTATGTAGTAGGTAAGTATGTATGTATTATTCATCATAGTCACTGTGTTTATTTATAGAGGTTTCAAACCGAAAAGTTTGGTGTGACAAGATGAAGCCGTAGATCGTATCGCATTAATTTATTACAACTTATAAGCACGCTCTTAAATTAAAAGGTGGTATATGAATAAAGTACGGTTGGAACCTAAATATAGAGTTTTATAGGCAGATGATGACATCTGCCTAGCCTTTTCCGAACTATGTTGGGGTCGGATTCCAGTCTAATCGGATAAAGCTGAATACCAGTATTTTACATGGAGCGACTGCCTATCTGACTTTCATAACCCAGTTACTGGGTAATACGATACCACTTGGTAAGACTGTTTGTCCGACTTTCGGGCTTCTGACGACCCGTAACGACTGCCAACGATCCACGATTGACAGCCGGGACCAACGGTTTAACATGCTTTCCGGGGCATGGACGGGTCTTGATATATAACGATGGTCCACCGACCAACTGCGGCAAGCGTAGCTTAACCTGATCGATTGGCCCGCGCGGCTGTTATTACTTAGCCACAAGCCCCTCTCCCAACCTTACTTTATTATTATTATTAAAAGCCTGTTTTGTCCCACAGCAGGGCAATAGCGCACTTCACTCTGTTCAAAACTGCTAATCTTACTTATAGTCTTACTTATCTTCTCTTAGAATATCGGAGGCCGAGTTGAATAATTTATAAAACCTCATCAGTTCCCAGAAATTCGGTATTTGCTTTTTGATTAAAAATTTAGTAATCCTATCCATTATCGGAGGCTTGACCGCGATGGGGCAAATCGGAAAATTTAAAAAAAAAATGTATGTTCGTGTGTATTGAAACAATAAATACATTTCTCAATTAAAACTCGGCACAGCGGAAATTTTGTGTGCGGAACAATTTGAATTTGGAGCTCGCGAATTGTGTGGCTAGATGAAAAAAACAAATAAAAAGGAGACAATAAAAAGGCTGGCAACAAATCACGACTAAGGATGCGTAAACATTGTTCGTGGCTCTGAACAATGTTCCTTGTGAACTATTAGGAGAATTAACCTCAGAGCAACCGATGTCGGTTGTGCGTTTAACGTAAACGAGTATTTTTTACCCCGAGCTGAATGTTGGACAGTTTCCATGCTGATATGGGTTTGGAAAATAAAATGGAGTGCCCATTTGTTTTAGGGGTGAAGGATCGCAAAAATTTTTGCGAAGTTGTTGAGTTTTTGAATTTATGGGTAGTAAAAAATGAAGGGTGTTTTCACTCTGTCGGTTTTCTGAACAAAATGTTTGGAAATAGGTTGTTATTTCAGATAGTATACTTTTCTTCGATTCCTTAATTATTTTGTGTCTACGATTTAAATGATAGCCTGCGGGGTAATTGCGTAACACACTAACAGCTGCAATGGCATTCACTTTGACAGTTCAACAACATTCATTACGTTATTTACGTGGTTGAGCAGATAAATTTGTCGAACATATGAAGTAATAGATTAGCAATATCTTTCAAAATAATTCAGATTGTTATTGAAAGTGTGTTACGCAATTAGGGTGCTGCAGTGCGATTCTGTAACCATCCCACCATGAAAACTTAGGTGAAGTAAGCGTGGGGTGAGCTGTCATTCCAACTCATGCTAGGGATTGAAACTACTGACAACTCACATCAAGCTCACTTCACTTGAGTTTTCACGGTAAGATTTTTACAGAATCGACCGGCTGGTTAACGATCATAATTAAATTGTTAAATTCACCATTGAAACTGAACGCGATCAGCAAATCTACACCGCGTTCAAAAGCTGTCAGTGTCAATATTCCACAACCATGACGACACTGACAGCTCTTGTTAGATATAATGATCGAGTTCAGTTTATACCCTTTCCATTAGGTAAACCGTTTTTTGACAGATGAAACTAGTGATTGCAGCAACACCAATACATTGATTGATACACGTACAGTATTATAACGTATGTAAGCAGCCATAAATAAGATAATTCAATAAGGCAGTTTATATATTTATTTTATTACGCATTTCAAAGTTAACTTTTACGTAATCTGGAACATGTACGTTCTAAGACAGCTGTCAAAAAACGGTTTACCTAATGGAGGTATAATTGGTGTAATTCGCCGCCAAGGCACCTATAGCTTTTTGTACGGACGCCAGCACATCAAGTTACTACAATCTGTCAAATTTCTTTAATAGATTTTCAACTTTATCGCTAAAGCATTACGGTTTAAGGTTGATTGGGAAAATTTGACAGTTTCGAGTAGCTTGACCTGCTGGCGTCTGTACCTATTATTTATTTTATTTATTTTTAGCCTATGTTATCCCACTGAAGGGTAAAGGTCCCTCTTTCTCCTTTCCACTCCTCTCTGTCTTGAGCTAGTGTGGACCAATGTTATTATTACTTGCTAACTTCTACCCGCCACTACGTTCGCGTGAAATTTTGGCCCCTGACCCAACACGTCGCATTCCATCAGCCGCCTGCGCCTGACCTTTTACTTCATTTTCGCTTAGCGTTATTTCTGTTTTTTTCTTTTTGCTCGGCCTCTAAGGGTCATAGCTAGATGTTAAATATCCTGTAACCTTCCTCAAGAATTGTGCTATCAAATACAACAAGAATTTTTAAATCTGACTAGACTTTCTGAGATTAGCGCATTCAAACAATCAAAGAAACAAAAAACAAATAAACTCTTCAGCTTTTAATTAATTAATTTATTTTTTATTTATTAATTAATCACAATTTGTACAAGAATAGAATAGACGGCGACCCCCAAATATAAATATAATATAATATAATAAAATATAATATATATTAATATTATATTTTATATACCTAGTTAACTAGATTTTTTTTATATAAAGTTTTTTTTTTTTTAAATTAGTACATCAGTAGGTACCCAAAATGAATGCTAGATTGCTGGATTAGCATAAAGTGCTTCTCGTTCCAGAAAACTAATAACTTTTCAGTGAATCCGCGAACACGGCTAGCCTTATTCTGCCAGGTCAATATTCAAACGACTTTTAAAACTACGTTGCGCTTTCATTGGAAGAATAACTTACTCCGGCGTTTTGCCTACTGTAGTTGCAGGAGCATCAAACAGAATAGTAGGTATAGTCACTGCAGTTGCAGTTATCATGTTGCCATTGACTAATGCACAGCAATTCTTATTGCAGTATATATTGAAACTATAATTAACCTTCAATTCCATGAATGTAAAAAAACAATTGTTCACGAGCTCGAGCGGCTTGGTTACTGTGATATAGAGAACCTATTATTTAAATACGAACTCTAGACAATATTCGCGACTTCTAGTGGTACTTCCCGATCCCAAGATATTACATCGTAGGGCTAGAAGTCTCCTAATTAGGAGTCAAATTCACACAGCCTATATGAGAAATAGTATGTTCTAACTATCATAAAGGCATTCACACACACACACGCACACACCTCCACACACTCACCACACACACGTATACACCACACACGCATCCACACACACATAAAGAGAAGTCATACCGATATCTCTAACTTTTCATTCATTGTGTACTTGTTTGTAATTACTTAAAATAGTTTAGTTATCTAATTACCTAAAAATATGTTTATCCGAGGGAGGAGCAGAACCACCCAATACAAGCATTACTACATGCTTCCTGGGAGGTTCTAGCCACGTAACAATATTGTACAAGAAAGTTACAGAAATAAACTATTTTATTTTTTTTTTTAATTTTTTTAATTATGAAACTTTAAACATAAAGCTTAAGTTAACTTAATAAAGTGTGGGAAGACTCCCTATTTCGCTTTTGACGTATCGTACTGTTTTACAAAGTCTGGGTAGCGTAAAACGCGTTTGTAAAACGGAGTTAGGTCTATCTTTTTGACGTGTATCGTTTTCCTCAAGCTTTGAAAGCTTTTCCTATGGAAGCGATGTGCGGTCACACAATGACGGCTGTCCAAATACGGAGCGATTTTTGACACCTTTATGCCAATTATGCTGGTGAAAAGTACTGATGTCCAGAACAGCCGCTATAATATGACTACTTAACTGCTTTCCTAGGAAACCAAAGCTTTAGGGTGGCTTGTGTAAAACTTAAATTTAGATACATTGATTCGTGCAACAACAAAATCTTCTCCTGCAATATGGACAGCTTGACGACTTCCTTTGTTTTTAAGCAAACAAATTATCAAGACTTCCGTCTTTCTTTTGTTTCTAAGCCTCTTTACACAGCAGATAAGATTCTTAATTGCAAGTGTTGAAGCTAGTGTTTGTAACGTCTTGTCCAGCGGAAATCTATTGTAGACATTTATTAAATTCTGCTGTGTTTAAACGGCTGTGGCCTAGTCGGTGCCTGATAAATTAAACAGATTATAATCATTTAAGAATTTGAAAAATATTTTACCATAAATAAAAATAAAATAAATAAATAAATCCCTGGACATTTCACACAGCACCATTTGTCCCAAGCTAAGCAACCTAATGCTTGTGTTATGGTAACAAGATGGCTGATAAACTACTTATATACAATTTTTTTTTTTTGTAAATACATACATATAGATAGAAAAACACCCAGACTCGGAACAAATACATGTAGGTCATACAAATATTTGTTCCGTGCGGGAATCGAACCCGCGACACGCAGCGCAGCAGTCAATCGCTTAACCACTGCGCCAACCGTGCCGTCGAAATGTATAATTATAGAATTTGAGAAATATTTTCAATCCTGAAAAGAGGTTCTCTTCTTTTATTTTAATAATAATAATTATTATTATATCGGTTCAGTCATTCAATGTAGCCTTTTTGTAAACTATAAACATACTATGGGAAGAACTATGAAATGGTGTATTAATCAAGTTGCAATTTTTTATTTTCTGATACCTCGAGCAACATTCAGTGACTCTCGTTGACTTCTAACAACTACTAAGAAGCCAGAAGTTCATTTAGTCAGTATCTAAGACCACACTGAGAACAACTGAACATCGTACGTGTAACTAACTAAACATATTTACCAGTCTCCCGGACCAAAATTGATCACGAGTTTACGTGAACAGACCAAGCTCTGCTAAGCTCATTTACAGTAGTATCAAGTTCGTTAGAAAGCAGTTATATTAGAGGTACACGTTCCAAAGGATTTCGGCTTTGTATCCGGTAACTTCCTCTTGAAGTTTAATCATATTTAACAGGTTTAATTCGCGTGAATAAGTAATTTACTTCGGATATCTTAGAAGCTTTGGTACTATTTGTGTTATTATTTTAGGACTATTTGAAGTACGGTGATTGAAACGTCTTGCGATAACGCTCTGAATTTCCGTAATTAATTTGAAATCTTTGGCGTGGAATTCCGTGTCTGTATTTTCCGATATTGAAAGTCGGGGAGCTTTGGAGTCTCGAGTCGATACTTGACTCAATACGACTTCTAAGGAAACGTGCACCATAGTTGACCGCATTATCGCTTACTATCATGTGAAATACTGGTCAAACCATAGATATAGGTTTATTTACATTTCTATGGGTCAAACGCTAGCCTGTCAAACATTAAATAAACTGCAATCATTGTTTTTAGAGCTTTATTCATAGGGTTCATATTTCACCCTCGACAGAGTTGTTGCCTCTGTTTATTTATTTATTTATTTTATTATTTATGTACACACAGTAAAATACATAGGGATATGGCATAGTTATAATATGAGTACAAAGGTACTGCTTATTTCTTAAGAAATTTCTTCCAGCAGACCTGCGAAAGGAGAAGTAAAAAAGAAATGTAGACAATAGTGTGTGAGAACAAGAAGAGAAAAATATGAATGTGTGAAGTCTAAAACTAAAATATTAAATATACCTACACATAATGCAAATAAATTACATAAGTATACTTAAATAAATACATAATACAAAAATATATAAACATATATATATATATATACAAATACTTACGGTATATAGGAAAGGTAATGCTCTTTTAATCGACGTTTAAATAGAGAAATAGTTTTTAAATCAGGAATGCTAGGCGGAAGTGAGTTCCACAATCAATTACAGCAACAAAATAATTACAGTTTCAAGGCTACTTTTTTAAATTGGCTACTTTTTTTAGATTATATTAGATAGAAGTTAGGTACAAGGGCGAGTTCATTTGCCTAGCTTTTTCCCTACTATGTTGGGGTCGGCTTCCAGTCCAACCGGATGCGGCTAAGTACCAGTATTTTACATGGAGCGACTGCCTATTTGACTTCCACAACCCAGTAATTGGGTAATACGATACCCCTTGGTAAGACTGGTTGTCAGACTTTCAGGCTTCTGACGACTCATAATGACTGTCAAAGATCCAAGAATGACAGCCGGAACCAACGGACCCTCCGTTGGTTCCGGCTGTCATTCGTGAATCTTGGTATGTAAAGATGGTTACCTATCTATGGACCGACCGTGACAAGCGTAGCTTAACCTGATAGATCGACCCGTGTGACTGTGAGATATTATATAGCCACAAGCCCCTCAGTTATAAAGGTGTGTTATTGGAATCAAATGAATCAGGAAGCACGCAAAGGTTTACACAATTTTGGTTAATACCAATTTGAGTCAAACCTGACACCTTCCCTGTGGGAAATCTTTGTATATTGAAGACACTACGATATGGCACCTTCCCATAATTCAAGGGAACCGGAGCATTTATGTTATTACAGATACATGCGAGGATTGAATTTAGTTTAAATCAAATTATTGTTACACGATAATAACATTTACAGTGGATTTGTTGAGAGGAGCTCGAATTTATGTACTAACAATAATAATCCTACTATCCTTCCTACTATATATAATATTATAAACGTGAAAGTTTGTATGGATGGATGGATGGATGGATGTTTGTTACTCTTTCACGAAAAAACCGCAGGGCGCAGCTAATAATATTATAAACGTGAAAGTTTGTATGGATGGATGGATGGATGGATGTTTGTTACGCAAATCTACTGAACGGATTTGGATGAAAATATTCCCACGGGATCGAAACTTATGCGGGTGAAACCGTGGGGTGCAGCTAGTTGCTAATAAAATTCAAATGTATAATTTATTCTATAATATAATTAATTTATTTCTAACATTATTCTTAACATTTAAACAAATTATTAATATCTTATTTGAATTCCTATAATAATTCAATTAAGATATTAATAATTTGCTTAAATATTATCTCCCATGACATCAAAAATAAGCAACACAAAGATCCCAAGGAATCAATTAAAGCTTTTATTATATATCGCCGTGGAAAATATAATGATATCTCCCATACTGTGGTTTATCCGTAAAATTTATCACAAGCACATAAGTCATCCTCTACAATAGTTTCGTCTTTGCCTCCTCAGACGTAACCCTAAAAAGGGACGTAAATTACATTTTATTGTACGAGGGAAGCGGGTTAACCCATTATTTTCCAACTGTATCTTTTTATGGCAATGATGGCCATGCAGCCTCTGGTTTGGATATTATGCTATGTTTTATTGTTTGTGGTTGCATAAAACTTGATCTCTTATCATAAAAATTAACGCAATATGGAATTATAAGTTTTTAATGGTCAGCCTTCTATCATATTAATTTGAACCTACATTAAGAATGATCTAGAAGAGCAACATTAAACCACTTCGTACACTATGCGACATGCGAATGCGACAAGACACTAACCTGTCGCGCGTGCACCGTGCGTCTATACGCTGCGACAAGGAAAGACAGCGTGCGACTTTCCTAGCCTGTCATTGTGAGTCTGCAACTGGTCAAGTGTACGGAGCTTTGAACAAATTATTTTAAAATATTTTCGGATGCAACCTGTCGTTGCGTCTAGTAGTCTAACTATGGCAGTCATATGTTGCATAATGCGCGTCATGTTGATTTCTTTCTTCAAGATTTTATTTATGACAAATAAGTTATTTCATCTCTTTCTAGGTATCCAAACTTTTTAGAGCGGATTTTCTTAATTCAGACAAACGTAGTTACATTTGGATTCTAGAGCATCGATATTACGAATAACAAATAAAACTATGGTTTCGACTGTTGGTGCTGATTTCATCAGGAATGGTAAACTTGTGAGTTCAAAGGCATGATGTTTATTTTTAGTAACAAATAACGGTACAGTTGTTTCTATTCCTACTCTAAAGTCACATTTCATAGATATAATTTTAGTAGGAGTAGAAATAAATTGCTGTATTAATATTTAATATGGAGTAAACTCTTACATATTTTTCCTCTCATCTATATCTTCCTTTAATAGATTTTCTATGTATGTTTGGATTTCATCAACTGATTTACCACGATTTACCTTATACTTTTAAATGGTTTTCCTGGAGGCGTAGGATAATATTTTTTATGAATTAGAAATATGTTAGCAGCAAATTTTGTAGATATTTATTCGTTATTTCGCTTTCACATACGAGTATGTAATAAAGGTTTGTATTTATATTTTAGAAAGCGTTCTCTTACGGGAGTTTATTGCTCTACTATTTGGTTTTGTCATCAGTCCTGAAAAGCTTGACATAAAAGTAAAACCTAAGTAGGAAATAGACTGGAACCTCGTCATCAGCCTAAGTAGTCCACCGCTGGACATATACTCGTATATGCTTCTGCAATTGCACGCCATTTAGTTCTATTCTCGGCAACTCTCATCCAGCTGCTACCAGCCACCCTGCGTAGATAATTGCTCCACCCAGCCTGAGGGCGTCCTACCTTACGTTTGTCAATTTGTGGTCTTCACTCAAAAACACGTCTACCCGTACCCGTACGGCTAATATGGCCGGCCCATTGCCACTTCAGCTTGCTTAAGCTCATCATCTGCCTAGCCTTTTCCTAACTATATCGGTTCGGCTTCCAGTCCAGTCTAACCTTTTACAGCTGAATACCAGTATTTTTCATGGCGCGACTGCTTATCTGACCTACACAACCCAGTTACTGGGTAATACGATACCCCTTGGTAAGACTGGTAGTCAGACTTTCAGGCTTCTGACGATCCGTAACGACTGAAAAATATCCACGAATGACAGCCGAAACCAACAGGTTAAAGTGCTTTCCAAGTCACGGAGGGGTCTTGCTATGTAAAGATGGTCACCCATCCACGGACCAACCGTAGCAAGAGTAGCTTAACCTGATCGATCGACCCGTTCGGCTGTTATTACTTAGCCACAAATCCCTCTTTCTCAAGCAATATTAAACTTCAAAATTACCCTGGGAACAAGAAACAAAACACAATCACCCGAAGTACGAACTGCAGTCGCCAATTTTGAATCCTATTCCAAATAAGTAGAAAGCTGAACACAAATTGACCGTTATTATAACGCCTTGAAGCCTGCTCCTTATTCAATTATGTCGCATTTCCTTGAGGATTCCAAGTACCCTCACATTTGTTCTGAAGGTGACCTCAATAGCCTCTGGAGACGCGACTGAAGTGGCCAACTATTGGACGAAAATAATAGGACAATGAGATGGGAAGAAGGTTGTGTATTGGTGAAGATTTTTGAACCGTTTTTTTGATGTCAATGGGTCCTTCTATGTCTATGCATAATAATCTATACATATCATACAATAAAGTCGCATTTCGGGTTCGTGTAGGTGTATAATAAAGATATCTCAATGTTTTGTCAAGTCATAAAAACCGTGCGAAGTAAGGGCAGGGTGGCTAGTAATTATTATAAATTGGATTCTCGTTCGTATCTATCTGTGTGACCGCGTTGTTCTTTCAAACTTCACAGCGGTTTTGATGCGGTTTTCAACATCATTTAGAGAATTTATTCCGGAAGGTTTATGTATATAATACATTAATATTTAACTTAGATATAATACAGAAATCGTCTTGTCTTGTCAAGTCGTAAAAACCTCGCGAAGCAGAGGCGGCTGTCTTGGTGCGGTTTTTAACATAATTTAGAGAATTTATTCTGGTTTATATATGTAAAATAAATTGTAAAGGGCTTCGAAGGTCCATGGCATACTTACCTGTCCAGCATTTTGACGTTTTTCAAAATGGCGGCCTCGCATGATACTTATATAAATCAATAGCTGACATCTATGTAAATAGAAAACATAATAATACCAAACCGCGTAAAGCCGCCATTTTGAAAAAAAAAAAGAAATACAATATGGCAGACAGGTAGGTATGGAGCTTTCCTTATAAAAATCTTCAATTCCCTTTAGAAATACTACAGAAAACTCGATGTTTTGTCAAATTGTAAAACCAAACTGCGAAGTAGGAGCGGGTCCTTAGTACTGAATAAAAAGCAGAAAGAACACAACATTGGCGAAAAGTAGAAAGAATACAACCTTCTTTACCCATCGCTATTTGAGTGAATTGATAAAAAAGATTACCTACTAAATGAAAAGTCCGTTTATTCTCCAACACTTATCCCCGTTTTTAGAAAAGATGTTAGAGAATAGGATTACCTGAAAACCACTGAAATCCACATGAAATTACGAATTTAACGGAACAAAGAACAAACGGTAACTTGGGAATTTTCTGCTCAGTAGAGCTTAGCGTAATGTTTTCGGTTTCTAAAATAACAACAGTGAATATTACCGAGGATAAGTTGCAGCATCCATTATCGCACCACACGGTAACCCTTTCACTTGAAGTGAAGCGGAAAAATATTCCCCTCTTAACAAGGAAATTGTGAAGTGTTTTGTATTTTTATTGTCTTGTGTGGAAAATCTTCCGTTAGGTGGGAAAGTTATCTTAGGGGCCATGATTCAATCGTCAGATAACTTTTATCTGAAGCATAAATATGGCGGTTTGACAGCTTTTGTATAGAAAATATATCAAATCGTCTTATTACCCTTCAGATAAACGTTATCTGTGTCTGCCTCTTGATCTAGTGGTCCCAAGCGCTACTGCTGAGCGTGAGGTCCTGGGTTTGATTTCCGGGTCGGGCAAAGTTTTATTGGGTTTTTCCATCTGGAATTTCTGAGGAGTAGAACGGAGTCTGGATTTGTGCCCGGCTGGTCGCCATAGGTTCGTCCCCTGTTACATGGGATTTTGACGACTGGCTAAATGTAGTACGTGAATTATAAGTGCATCCCAGCCTCACCCTTTGGAGAGTACAGACGTGATATTATGGGTATTATGAAAGTTATCTGACTATTGAAAAAAAGTCTTTAGTGAAATGAATCTTGGTGTAGTTTTAAGATGTTTTCCGCTCCATAGCGCGCTGAGCGACCTTGAATTTGTGGAATAATCCGACTGTCAGTGTCCACGTTTCGGCACCGTATATTATAACGGGCAGCAGACACTGGTTAAACATCTTAGTCTTCAAACATTGCGGGGTAGGTACTGACTTGGCGAAGTTTTCCAAATGCTCCCCAAACCAAACTGTACCCCCTGTCGGCTTCTTTCTCAAAGTTGTGTCTACCGAGCTGGATGCCGTGTGTGCAGTAATGTATGACGTTGCCATAAAAAGGTTAGGTATATTATTATGTCCCAGGATTAGCTTGAGAAACACCTGAAGGCATTGGCCTTCAGGTGTTTCTCAAGCTACTCCCGAATCCTGAGTTTTTGAACGTTTTTAATTAAGGGTAATTAAAAACGTTCAAAATCTAGTCACAATCTCATCCCAGCGACAATCAATGTCAAAAACTTGTCAAAAATGTAGGGAAATTAAAGGTATTTTTGAAAGATTGACACTGAGATCAGACTGTGAACGTTCTTAAAATTACGAGAATTGCCCCTCTGATCGCGAGTTTAATAAATATAGTTAAGCCTGCAGTGGAACTGTGCAGTGGAGCTTGTATTCAATTATTGAAATCGCTAACACTTAGGGTCGGTTTTTAATCGTCAGTTAACTTTTACCCGACGAATAAGTTTGTTATATTGACAGTTTTTGTTTGATAATATGTCAAAACGTCACATTTATTTTTCAGGTAAAAGTTATCTCACAATTGAAAAATCGGCCCTTAGTGAACAAGCGTGGTAATTGTAACTTAGTGAACAAGTGCTTGTTCATGAGCATTAAATATTGCGATTATTATTAAGTACAACACATCCCAACTCAAAGTACGACTCACCACAACAAAGCAGTTTTCAGCTTCTAAAACACAGCCAAGGGCGGATAAACCCAGGTATACATACATAAGTTCCAGTATCTATTAACACACCACCGGATAAGTCCGCGTTGCGGGAAACAAATCCTTATGGTTCGGATAATCTCCCAAATTGCCAGCACCGTTACCCCATACGAGTTTTTATGGGGAACTATTTGGTCTTTAGAGGTACCTATGAGGAACAGGGTGTATAGTTCACTCATCCTCCATAGAAAAGGGAGGACCCTCCGACCAGACGGGTGTTGTGTCTGGCGGGCAACTGCCCGATCGTTGATGTCGGAAAGTTGTATGTATGCTAGTTGCGCGGTAAACTCTGCTTGCGAGATGCAGAATTTGCGTGACGTCAGTATGACGCGTTGTTCGCATGTGGCGTTGTAGCTACCGCTACAGGTCCTACAGGAGGATATTAAGTAGGTACGTGTGTAAATAGGTAATGTTTGGTAATGTTTTCGATTCTATTTTTTTTTTGTGCTGCACCTTTTTTTCTGAAACTGTAATTTTAATGTAGATTAAGGAATCGTTATTTTGGTAAACCAATCACAACAGATCCACCGTTGTAAGAGCGTCAGTTTTAGTAAATTGAACAAACTTTAAAAAAACTTCAGGTTAATTTTCGCCATTTGAATATTATAGTCTAGTTAAAAGGCACTTACTTTTAAAATGACTTAAGCAGATCACAACCTTATAAAATAACCAGCTGCGCCCCGCGGTTTAACCCGCATAAGTTTCGATCCCGTGGAAATATCGGGATAAAAAGTATCGTATAAGTTAATCCTGGTTATAAACCATGTCTGTGCCAAATTTCTTTCGAATCCGTTTAGTAGTTTTGGCGTGAAAGTGTAACAAACATCCGTCCACCCATACAAACCTTTACGTTTACAATATTAGTAGGATAGGAAAAACGCATCACTTGAGCACGGCTGGACCGTTTTGTTTTAAAATGTTCTTAATAGTCTTAATTATGTTTTTAAGAAAAAAAATCGAAAAAGTTTCCCGGAAAGTGTTCAAATTCGGGAAAACTGAACGTTTTTCTATTGTTTTTTTTGTATGTATTATTGAAATTTGGACAGGGCAGCTAGTGATAAATAAAACCACTACCTACGCAGTTTTATAGAAAAAAAAATAAGTTTATTTGACCCAGCGGGGTAATTGCGTAATACACTATCAGTAGCAATGGTTTTCATTTTGACAGTTCCATCACATTAATTGCGTTATACGTTGTTGATCAGACATTTTTTTTGAACACATGAAACTATGGATTACCAATATGTAATGTAATAATGTTACGGCACGGTTGGCGCAGTGGCTAAGCGATTGACTGCTGCGCTGCGTGTCGCGGGTTCGATTCCCGCACGGAACAAATATTTGTATGACTTACAAGTAGTCGTTCCGGGTCTGGCTGTTTGTGTATGTGAGTTTACATGTTTGTAAACGCACACACGATACAGGCGAAATTCCTAGTGTGGGGCAAAGCTTACAAAAAAAAATCCTTCAAAATAATTCAGATTGAGATTGATAGTCATCTGCCTAGGCTTTTCCCAATTTTGTTGGGGTCGGCTTCCAGTCTCACCGGATGCGGCTGAATACCAATATTTTACATGGAGCGACTGCCTATCTGACCTCCACAATCCATTTACTGGGTAATACGATACCCCTTGGTACCCTTTGGGATTGATAGTGTGTTACACACAAAAAACAAAAAAAAAATAAAAAATATGTTTATACAGTTACCACAAAGTGACGACGAAATGTAAGAGACTTTTTGTCCAAGAATTAAATGATAATGAAGGCCAGACAATGTAAATTTTTACAGGGCCTTAATAATATTATTATCAGACGGTTTCATTTGAAAATTATCTCGCCATGAATTTCGTTTCTTTAGCTAATTACATTTATTCAACATTTTCAATTAAAATGTCAGATTCTACCTTATTCCCAGTTCGAGGCTTTTTTCATTAATATGCTAATCTAATTGTTTTAGTACTTTAGAGGCTTTCGAGGAATTCAAGAAGGATAAAAAGTTTTTTTATATTTTGTTGGGACACAAACGAAGCTAATTAGACCACGTTTTTTTTAAACTTCTGTTGGTTCTCCTTTTCTCACAGTAGGTCGAAGTAACTAAGTTAGGGTACACCGACCAAATTAGTTAGGTTAGTTAGAACTGTGACCAATCGCGCAACTTACGTTCTAGTTAGTCTGTTTAGTATTTTTAAGACCCCGAATAGGAATTCTGCTGGGGAGTTTGTTGCGCCACTTCTTCTTACCCGCGAAGGCACTAGGAAGTGGTGAAGGGCGGGCGTCTTGGGGGACTGCCTTTTGTAATTTTGACGAAAAGTGCTGATTCTCAGCCTAATTTGAATAAATGACTTTTGATTTTGAATTATATTAGGTTCATTCAAAAGAGTTTTCGACCTATCATATCTCGGGACCCGGGGGTCTCGGACCTTTGAAAGGCGTACTAAGGACCAAAGCCAACTCGCAGAGGCCCTTTACATAATTTTAAATGATGAGGAGGCACCAACCGACGATTATCCCTACAAGTGCACCCAAGGACAACCCCCAGTTGGTGCAGGACTATTGCAAAACATGGAAACAAAATATACTGGGCTATGGGTTTGGGTGGCTATAGTGGATCGAAAAAACGGGTTTTATTATTAGTGTTCAATAATATTTTAAGAAAAGCAAAATGGGAATTATTTGAGTTTGATTAACCGGTTGAATGCCGAAATAACAGAAACAGTTAAAAAGCCATTTTGTCTCGCGTGGATCCACGTTACATATGAAGGGTTGAATACATGTTAAAAAAATTCGATGACCGACTACTTTGAACATAAAATCAAAATTATTGTACGTATAAAAAATGAGATAGTGTGATCAACATTAAACATTGGATGTCTGGTCGAACAATTGTATTGTACGAATTGATTCGATAGACAGGTGCGGTAACATTAATTACCACCTTTTGTGACCGCGTACGTAACAGCATAATTAATCAAATAAGTACCTACCTTTAATTATTCTCTATAGCTCCGATGCTCAGAATAGAATATTATTATATTGCTCTTATTATTGGAATACTCTTTATTATGTACACCATATCCATGAGGGGATTGTGGCTAAATAATAACAGCCGCACGGGTGATCGATCATTAGGCTACGCTTGCCTCGGTTGGTCCGTGGATGGGTGACCATCTTCATATACCAAGACTCCTCCGTGCCTCGAAAAGCACGTTAAGCCGTTGGTCCCTGCTGTCATTCGTGGATCTTTGACAGTCGTTACGGGTCGTCAGAAGCCCAAAAGTCTGACAACCAGTCTTACCAAGGGGTATCGTATTACCCAGTAACTTGTGGAGGTCAGATAGGCAGTCGCTCCATGTAAAATACTAGTATTCAGCTGCATCCGGTTAGACTGGAAGCCGACCCCAACATAGTTGGGAAAAGGCTAGGCAGAGGATGATGTTACACCATATCCATGTTAGTTTTCATGTGTAATTTTTAATATCTTATCATATACCTATTGCACCGGATGACGTCATCACGTCAACGCCGGCTATCTAAAGGTGGATCCACACATTGCGAGGCATGCGCTCCGCACGGCGCACAACGCATGCCTCGCCAAGTGTGGACCTGTATATTCGTGGCGAGGCATGCGCTCCGCACACGCGAGGGCGAGCCAACGTATGTCGGCAAATGCTTCAAGATCAAAGTGCCTCAGTGCGAGCATTACGTTAGGTGTGGACGTAGCCGCGCATGCACGTTCGAGGCGTGCGCCGCGTACAATATCAACGCACGCCTCGACTGCGAAAATGAAACTGCGTTTGCTCGGGCCAAACAGCGCGCAGCGCATGCTCGGGCCGATCCAACCCACACAGCAGCAGTCAAGATGGCGCCTTTTCATCGCGTGCGCGTATCCGCTGCTGCTTTTATAATTATTAATTCAATTATTGAAAAGAAAAGGAAAGAAAAAAGTCGTCGTCGTTGGTGGGTTAAAAAGTTCTTCCGCCTGCGTTATGAACACGGAAATAAGCTTTTCGATGATCTCTCATTTGAAGAAAATAACTCCAATTTTATACACATAGCTGAAGAAGATTTTAATTTCCTCTTGAATGCTGTGGAGCCTATACTGATAAAAAAGGATAATGCGCGCGTACATCCGCAGCGAGGCGGACACAACCATCCCAACGCAACGCACTGCTCGCAATGAGCCGGCCGCCACACGGCGCACAGCGAATAGCGCGTGTGCGGCGCACACGAGCTGTGCGTTGTGCGCCGTGCGGAGCGCATGCCTTGCCAAGTCTGCGCGCCTACTTACCTCGAGCATTTGCTTCGCACGCGATGGCTCGACCCGAGCATATGTTGGTATAATTTGTCAACACGCACGCCTCAAGCCGAGGCATGCGTTGTGCGCCGTGCGGAGCGCATGCTCGCAATGTGTGGATCCACCTTAAAACTAGCGCTGAGGCTCTGTCTCACATAGGGTTTTAGCATTATGCTGAACGAAGGCCGTCTTGCGTGGATGTGACGCATATTTTCCCCCAACTTGTTATTTTGTGTGTGTTTGTGTTCTTCTTCTGCGTCATGTTTACCGCAAATAAACGTATTTTCTTATGCAAAATACAGATATAAATGTACAAAGGGTGACACAATGGGTGGTCTTATCGCTGATAGCGATCTTTTAAAGACAACCTTTGGATGGATTAAAAAGGGGAGAGAGTGACAATACTGTAGGTAGTCTGCTCAGTTATAGAATAGAATAGAATATAGACTATAATATATTTATTTGCTTTAAAACATGGTACATTATGGTCTTATAAATAGAATTATGATCTTACATGTTTCGCCAAGGACTGGCATACAAATATTTAAACACGTTACATGTAAAATATTAAAAGGATACATTATTCCAACATGTTCAACATGTCTAATAACTTTAATGAATTCTTAACAATAATAGGTGTTTACAAAAAGTATGTAGTAATTAAAATGAAAATTCCATATTTATCTGTTACTTTTTTATCAATAAATTCTTTCAAAGTTTGTCCCATACTATATGAACTGAAGCTTACATGAAACTGAGTCGAATATCAAAGATAAGCCAACTTCAGCTTTATCAAAAAGAAATAATAAGCCAGTGAAAAATTTGTGTAAATATTTAAAAATAAAGTATTCCGTTTGCTACTTTACTATAGGTACATACGCTAGCACATCAAGCTACCCAAAACTATAAAATTTTCCTAATCAACCTTGAACCGTAATGCTTTAGCAATAAAGTTGAAAATCTATTAAAGAAATTTGACAGATTGTAGTAGCTTGATGTGCTGGCGTCTGTACCTACTGCCCCATTTAAATAAAACATTCTGAATACAAAGTATATGACAGTATTGCGACACTTCATTACTTCCTCCAGCTTATTCCAGATCATAAAGCTTTGCTCTTTGATTGTAAAAGTACCTATCTGTTGTATATTGTTGGGAATATCAAACGAAAAATTGTACATTCCGTATTATTTTGTGTTATATAAAAGGTCTTATTTTTGTTAAAACAGCCAGTTACCTAGTAGAAGAATTAATGCTGAAAGGTAGCCAAAGGGTCCTCATCAGATGATGAGGACCCTTTAGGCCCCGGGTGTCACCATTGCCAGGATCGCCCAGAGGACACGGTGGAGGTCTGCCCCGCTTGGGCGGAGCACCGCCGTGTCCTCGTAGAGGCGAACGGCAGCGGCGGCGGCCTCTCGCGCCCGGCCCTGGTGCAAGCCATGGTGCGAGAGGGAGTGGGAGGCAGTCGCCTCCTTCTGCGAAGCAGTCATGCTAGCGAAGGAGGTGGCGGGACGGATGAGGGAGAGAGCCTCCCGTCTCAGCCGCCGCGGGAGACGCTCCGGGCGTCGGGAGTCGCGTGACGACTACCGGCCACCGTAGGCGCGGGCCTGCGGGCGGAGAGCAATGGGTAGCTCACCGCCCGATCAGGACCAGGCCCGTGCCGGACGGCGCGTAAGTGTTCCACGCGCGCCTCAAAGAGATGTCAGCATAATTCGAGGGGCCCCTTAGGGCCGAAGCCTTCCAGGGTCAGCGGGATTGTCCGAAAGGGTTACCGCTACTCCGGAACATAAAGGGCGAAGGAAGGAACATGGGTGGTTTTTAGTCAGTAAGAGTCTGACACTCCTTTCCGCTCCACCCAGAGCGGGAGGGGTTATTTGATGATTTCCCACCAGAAAAAAAAAAAGGACCCTTTAGGCAGATGCCTAGCCTTTTGCCAACTGTATTGGGGTCGACTTTCAGTCAATATTAGATGGAGCAACTGCCTGTCTGACTTCTACATCCCAGTTACTGGGTAATACGATACCCCTTGGTAAGAATGGTTGTCAGACTTTCGTGCTTCTGACGACCCGTAACGAATGTCAAAGATCCGAGAATGACCACCGGAACTATCGGCTTAACGTGTTTTCCGAGTCACGGGGGGTCTCAGTATGTAAAGATGGTCTCTCATCCACAGACCAACCGCGGTAAGCGTAGCATAACCTGATTGATCGACCCGTGCGGCTGTTGTTACTTAGACACAAACCCCTCTTTCTCAAGCAACATTAAACTTGAAAATTCCCCCAAAGGGCCAAACGAATATATTCGCAAGTTTTTTACTTTCTGTGAGTTATTAATCTAAGAATTTCAGACTTTAAACATTCATGTTAATCCAAAATACTACGCCAACTTCCACCAATTAAATAATTACAACTTTTAACAGAACTCAGCTACCCATTTTTACAAAGATCAAAATGAAAATGATCCGCAGAACTTCTAAATTAAATACGACTTGGAAACACCTTGCGAATTACAAAGCTCTTCAATTTAAACCGGGTTTAGGCACGCCTACACGGTTCTAAACTAGGAACGTCTTCAGAACGCGCTCTGGTGGCTACAGTCCTTAGTCTTGGCTCTTCAAAGTGACGTGTGGGTGCTCTCGCTTTGATTTTATTTAGTACTGCAGCTGTCATGGCGGAACTATGCGCGGGAAAGTCTGTTTTAAAGAAATGGGGACGGTTGGGGTGGAAAGTAAACTATGAAGAATAGACTGTTATTTAACATGTGTTCAAGCTAATTTTCCATTAACATAAATATACACTAGGAAACGGGTAAACGGGTTATGTGGTACAGCCATAACAATTTCGTACGTTAAATTAAAAACATCATAATTTTGTTGAGTTAATTCTTGGCCAAAACAAACGACCAGTGGTCCCTTTTGCCCTGGATTGAAAAAGCTGGAAGTAATGGAGAGAGACTTTTGCAAGTGGGATGATGCATACTAACAGTAACAGTAATTCTTGTGCAAGCCATAGTAGGAGCGAGAAATGATAAAAGCTATTGACTCTGTTATAAACTCCGAAAAATACACCACCATCATTATCTGCCTACGCTTTTCCCAACTATTGTTTAGGTCGGCTTCCAGTCTAACTGGATGCAGCTGAATACCAGTATTTTACATGTAGCAACTGCCTATCTGACTTGTTACTGGGCAAACCAATACCCCTTGGTAAGACTGGTTGTCAGACTTTCGGACTTCTGATGACCTGTAACGGCTGTCAAAGATCCACGAATGACCAGGAGAGCCCCGAAAAATACACCATGGGAGCTTTTATTTTCCGTATTTCTTTGCTTCTTTTCTTCGTTCTTTGCAGTATCTGTAGTGACGCAATAATAATCTTTTCTCCTTAAAATATTGTCCACGGCAATAGTACCTTATTTATTGTTGTATATTACTACCGCTATTTATTACGACTACTACTCATGTGGTATCAAGAAAATATACGACATTTTTCATGACATAACTTTCACAACGCATTCTTTCAGTGAAACTTAAAACTTTACCGTCACAACGTCCGATTATACTTCAGTCGTATACAATTTGTTTTTGTTTAACTCCAAAACAAATTGTTTTATTCATGCAGAGAGTAATAAAGTCATTTATTCAAAAAGTTTGAGACAAAAATTCGACAGACCTATACTAGTACATAATCTATGTATACTAATAATAAAGATGGACAGTTTGTTTGTTTGAACGTGCTAATATGTGGAACTACCAGTAGAATTTCAAAAATTCTTAATTTCATTTGGTAGCCCAATTGGGTATTTGCATGATATTGAATACTATATATTCTAGTAGATAATATATTCACATGCGTGATACGATAACAGAATTCGAAATCAAATTTGAAATCGGTGGAAAAATAAAAAACTTATAACTTATAAAAGCTTTTTGTCTATCTCTTTCTCGCAAAACGAAGTTTTGTATGTAATTTATATGGCGATAGTACTGAACTATGATGTCACAATTCAGTATTTTCCTCTCTGTCTAATTGAGAGTTTTGAACGCTTATATCTTTTTAATTTCCGAAGATATTAAAAAACTGGTTATACCAAGCTATTGGTGAGGTAAAAAAGCTTCAATTTAAATAATAATAAAAAAAGAGTCAACTAGCCAATTCTTGAGGAACTTAACATCACGCTAGAACCCTTAGGAGCCTAGCAATGAGATTTTATTTTTTAAAAGAACGCTAAAATAATTTTTGAGAATGTCTTAAGGCTATATACCATCACGCTGGGACAATGAGGAGCCGAGCAAATAATAAGTAAGAAAGACCACTAAAACGAAGTAACAGCGGGGGCAAGCGATGCGACGCGATGGGTCGGGGAAGAAGAAATTTCACACGGACGAAGTCGTGGGCAAAAGCTATAATAATATAATAATAAAGCTAAAGAGTTTGTTTGTTTTTTTGTTTGAAAGTGCTAGTCGCTGGAACTACCCGTCTGATTTGAAAAATTCTTGTTGCGTTTGATAGCCCGATTCTTGAGAAAGGATATACGCTATATAACATCACGCAATAGCCCTTAGGAGCCGATCAAAATGAAAAACACTCAGAAAGAACGCTTAGCGAAAACGAAGTAATTTATAAGTAAATTCAACGGCGAGTGAAACCGCGGGGCACAGCGAGTGATATTATAAACATACCAGAGAAAAATAATTATGCGTAGTTTTTCTAAAAGAGACATTAATTTATATGCCGTTTTCCAAGTTACGTCCACACAACTCATCGCGGAACATAGTCAATTTGCAAAATAGGATTTAATTAACGCGAACATCGTCATTTAGCACGAAATTTTCATAACTCTCGAAGTTATAAGGAGTCTGCGTCACTCCTTTGAGGCCCTCCGTGATAATACTTGCATGTAAATTTCACTGAGGTGTGCGTAGATTTACTCACTTACAATTAAGCCTTTAAGTTTGTTAAGCCTTAATATATCAGAGTAATAATGAACAATATAATCCCTGGTTTACTCTTAGCAAGGAAGAAAATATAAGTGAGAGCACTTTAGTAGATGTTAAATGTTGGATAAATAGGTGCCGTTTAGGTTAGCACGATGTTCATCTTACTTAGTGAGGCGTACTGATTTTGAAGGTTGTTTAAACAATTATTAGGAGTGGCACGTGGATGTAGACGTTTTGCGTAATTTCTATGTTTGCGATGTTTTAAGTTTCGTTTTTGGGTTCCCAAAATCAAAATTATCTTATCTAATTCGGGATAGCGTTCATTCGGGATAGAGTGCACGGGATAGCGTTCATTTGGCATAGCGTTCATTCAGGATAGAGTGCTATAGCGTTCATTCGGGATAGAGTGATTCGAGATAGCATTCATTCGGGATAGAGTGATTCGGGGTAGCGTTCATGCGGGATAGAGTGATTTGGGATTTCGAGTTTCGGCCTAACGTATAAGAGTCTAATTCTACATGGGCAGTAATTGTATGTGTATTAAACTTCATAACCTAGGTGCACGGTTCCATTTGGTCGTTTTCTATAGAGAAGAACCGGGAATAAAAACCAAGGGTACTCTTTAAGAAAACCGGCTAATTGCGACTTGGACTCGCACGCGGTCACAAAGCAAAAACGCCGAAAAAAACAAGTTTTTTGTAATAGTTTAATTTTTTACTTTATTTATTTATTATTTATTTATTTAATCTTTTTGCACAAAAAAAAGGTACAAAGGCGGACTTAATGCCTTTTATTTTATTTATATAATTTGTTGTTACAGCGGCAATAGAAATACACACTCTGTAAACTCCACCAAGTGTCCTTTCACTTCGTGAACTGTCTATCTATTACTGTTCACGAGATACAGCCGCTGACAGACAGACGAATGGACGGTCGGATAGACTGACGGACGGACAGCGGAGGCTTAATAGCCCGTTGGCACCCTTTGGGTACAGAACTCAAAAAATAATACTTTTAAAATGTTTTCAAATAGATAAATAATGATATTCATCATTTTAGGACACATAAAATGTCCGTCTCAGGGTCTATATACTATCTACATACTATACGAAGCCATAAAATATTCTACAGTATAAGAGTACCTACTAAAGTTTTATTTTCATATTGTCCCAGTTTTTCCATTTACGTGTTCTATGCCGCAGGGAGTACTTCAATTACTTTTAACTCTTCTATGAATTAACGTTAGTGTTTTATGAGTTATATTTACAAGGGATTTAGTCAGATATTATGGAAATGGAGATGGCAAAAAAACTTAAAAAAAAACCACCGTCTTTCAAAAAAACACTTTAAAGTGAAAAATAACTTTAATTTCGGAAGTCGGTGTCGCTGGTTCCGCATAATCGTGTTTTGACGCCGACTTCCGAAATTAAAGTTTTCACTTTAAAGTATTTTTTTTGGAAGTCGGTTGTTTAAATAACTTTAATTTCGGAAGTCGGTGTCGCTGGTTCCGCATTTTGGTGTTTTGACACCGACTTCCGGAATTAAAGTTTTCACTTTAAAGTATTTTTTTTTGTAAAAAAAAATATTTATTACTTTTTAGTTGTACCTACCTACCCCGCACGAATTCATATATGCTTAAAGATTAGAGGTACACCAATAACAACTTTGACAGAAATGAGGGTGTACCGTGGTATACTGAACACATCTGCGTACCCCTTTAGAGGGTACAGGCGTGATTATATGATTTGCGATTGCATAAACAATGCATACATAAGCGATAGCAGCAATCAGGGTTGATTTGCTGGCATCTATTGAAGAGTTCCGTTGTCTGTCTCCGAAACTCATCACCAGAAGGCCAATTCTCGTAATTTAAAAAGTTCAAAGACTAGTCGCAGTCTCATCTCGGCGACAAACAAATGTCAAAAACTTGTCAAAATGTAGGGAAATTAGAAGTATTTTTTGACAGATTGAGACAGATCAGACTGGACGTTCTTAAAATTACGAGAATTGCCCCTCAGATCTTTACGAAATTTAAATGGGACTATTTCGGAATAAACCACTTTCGAACAAACACATTTTGCATATCTAATTAAAAAATTACTAAAAAATTACTTTTAAACGAGAAAAAAACCAAATGCATTAAGTTTACGCTACCTTACGTTAGGCAGGTGAAAACTAATGTGTTGTTAAATGGCGAAGAATTTAATCCTGAGTTTGCAGCATTGCCACACAACGTGGCAATGCTGCAAACTCTTTGGGCACTTTTTCTGTTGACAGCGATACGGACGAATTTTTGGATGCCCTATGATTATTTTCCTTCCCGTTTATGTAATGTACATATAATTAATATTATTTTAAGTCTGTTTCACTCTCGTCACTTTTAAGTAAACAAAAAAATTGCATCATACGAAAACATTTTTGATTCCATGAGGCAAGGGAATGATTAAACAGCAATATTTAAAACAAATTTCCAAACTTTGTCCACTTTGACCGAAACATTTAGTCTTAAGAAGTTTACCCAAGTATTCCCAAGAGTGACTGGAATTAACCCGCCAACGTTGCATACAAACTGAGTGAAATATACAGGAGCAACTTTGCAGTCGTTTATTTGAAATTTAACGGGATACGCCACTTTGACTACAAAACATCTCAGTTCAGTGAGTACTTGATAATCTTTGTGCCTTTTTATTCATGTTTTTGCTCAATTTTTTTTACTCTTCCTTGTTTTCCTTCGATCAATCCGTATTAAGCTACACTTGCCGCGGTCAGTTCGTGGGTAAGTGACTGTCCATTACATATCGAGACCCCTCCGTGTCTCGGGAAACAGGTCAAGCCATTGGTCCCGGCTGTCATTCGTAGATCTTTGACAGTCGTTATGGGTAGTCAGAAGCCAAAAAGTCTGACTACCAGTCTTACCATCATCCTCATCATCTACCTTTATTCCAACTACGTAAGGTTCGGCTTCCAGTCTAACCGGATGCAGCTGAATACCAGTATTTTACATGGAGCAACTGCCTATCGGACCTTTACAAACCAGTTACTGGGTAACACGATATCCCTTGGTAAGAACTTATCGTTCAGTTGCATCCGGTGAGACTGGAAGCTGACCCCAGTTGGAAAAAGGCCAAGCAGATTGACTTTTGTTATGTCATGCTACAGTTCGTGTTTTTTACTCAGATTATTATACACAGGAAGAAATCTCTTCACTAAAATATTATGAGTGCTTTTTCCTTCGAGCAATTAATACCGTTATGAATAGCGATCATCACTTGTGAAAGCTTCTTTAATTAGTACTAAGTACCCTGTCAATACGGAAGACGTAGCGTTGGAAGGCACAAGGTGGTCCTTGTGAAGACCGCAGGAATCCGTTGGATCCGAAAAGCACAGAACCGTTCAAAGTGACGATGCTTGCGGTCTATGTCCAACAGAGGACGCTTTCGGCTGAAGTAATGATAATGACCCTGTAAATGTCCATTTCTAACCCAATTTCATTTCAATCTCTATGTAAATAACACAACTACAGTTAACCCTATAACCTACCAGTGATCCAGTGATAACAAACATTTCAATTTACCTGTTGCAAGACAATTCTAAAGTGATAATAGTTTCGTTGTTATCGTAGCAGCGGTCTTGATTATTTACGTACGAAATTCGTGGGGTAGGGTCGGACCCTGATTCTGACCGCTTATTTCGGATTGCTCTCCATTAGGGGGGCCCTTAATGGACAGACCCATAATAAACTACATTATAAAGACAAGACAAATGAAAGGATCACGTGTGTAAACGTCTTTACTTTCTGAGAACACAATGTTTTTGATAGACTTACTGAAATTGGATTTTCGTTTGAAATTCTGTATATGGGATGGTATCTAACGAAGTTTTATTACTTTATCCTATTTTGTGTGAAGATCTTACTTTTCTAATAATATATTAAGCATTTCATATTTTAATAATCTTGAAAACTAACTTATTCTGTCATCTCGCCATGCGAGACAACAAATAAAAAAAATATTGATGATGAAATATTGATGTGTTCGATAGCCTGCCGAAATTTGTGTTATGAGCACAAAGGTGCATTGAAGGAGGCATAATATTGTCATTTTTATTAGTTTAATTTTTATTTTTATGGTTGAATTTTATGTTTGTATAGTTATGAAGTGTGTATAACATCGCCTTGGAATACTGTAAGATATATGATAGAATAATAAATAATAATTATTGTAGTCATTATCGGTCTAGCCTAACTATTTTCGGGTTTGGCTTCCAGTTAAACAGGATGCAGCTGAATTATGTATTTGAGAGGGAGCGACTGCCTATCTTACCTTCACAACCCAGTCACTGGGTATATTCCTTGGTAAGTCTGGTTGTCAGACATTCGAGCTTCTGACGACCCGTAACGACTGTGAAAGTTCCATGAATGACAGCCAACAGCTTAACGTGCTTTCCGAGTCGGAAACGGAGGGGTCTCGGTATGTAAAGATGGTCATCCGACCACGGACCGACCGCGGCAAGCGTAGTTTAATTGATTGATTGACCCGTGCGGCAGTTATTACTTAGCCAAGAGGGTCAAACGTCAAAAAAAAAAACTAGTATGTGCATTAATAGCAATGGAGAGTTCAAAGTGTATAATTAATTATGTCACAGTAATTTAGTACAAATTCATTCAGGGGAATGAAATAATACAACACCAACATTGCCAATAATTTTAACATTTGTTGCAGTAAATTCTACGAATAAGGTTAGTTAATTACTGATAGTGCATTGAAATTACAGATAAAATTTAACAATAATTTACCTTTACGTACATGCAATTGTATTTCAACGAGCCTTTTGTAGTATATCAAAATTCAATTTGTAAATTAAATAAGCTTTATTACCGAATTTTGCGAATTAATCACTGCAAGGTTTATAGTTAGCTATGATTATGTTCCGCTTTGTTGCCCTGCTCACAATTTAACCACGGGATGAGATTTTCGTTGACATAATCTAGTTCGTGCTGACGTGAGAGACGAAAGTACTAGAACAAAAGAAGTGGGTAGACGGTAGTTAGAAGAGACGAAAAACCTATAGAGTACTTCCCTTTCACCTAAAATCATGAGGCAACAAGCAAGCACAAGTAAAAGAAAAAGACAGAAAATCAATGATTAGTAGTTTTATGACATAAAAAAAATTGCGATTACAAACTTACATTTGCAGTTGGAGAATTGACCGGAGAACGTTTTCTCAATTACAAAGTTAAGTTTTTTCTTGGGATAAATTCATCTTAACCCAAAAACCTGGCCAAGTGCACTTGACCGACATATGTATTTGAACTTGAAGACATGCATTTGGCCGGTTTTTTTTATACCTACACAAATATCAAAACCGTATCGCTATAGAACCATAGACCACTCTTGCCACTTCCTGTCCGGCGGTACTTCACACCGGGACAGCTTCTAACGTTATACAAGGCGCAGGTCCGATCGTGTGTGGAGTACTAAAGCCACATATGGGCTGGTGCTGCAAAATGCCATCTAGCAGCTTTGGACTCAGTGGAGAGGCGTGCGAAGAGGCTAATTGGTGATCCAGATTTGATTATGACCAATCTGCAAAGCCTGGAGCACAGGCGTAGGGTAGCCAGCCTTTCGGTATTCTATAGGATGCATTCTGGAGAGTGTGCGCGGGAATTACATGACTTAATTCCGCCATCACCGTTCCATCATCGGACAACCCGTCGCACGGCGGATTTCCACCCTTACGTTGTTGAAACTGCTACGATCCGGACGAAGCGTTTTGCCTCGTCGTTTATACCGCGAACATCGAAGGACTCGAACAATTTGGCTGCAGCAGTTTTCCCGTCCGATTATAATTGAAGTGTCTTCAAGGCTAGAGTGAATAGGCTCATAATAAATTAGTGCGCTATACCATCCACGATTGCATCACTGCTTTCCATCAGGCGGGATCGCAATCAAGCACTAGTTTATATCATAAAAAAAAAACAATATATATAAATTTAAATAGCCTTCCCAAAGTCCATGATAGAATTAATTCAAATAAATACATAGATAGTCTATTCAAAGTCGAAACACAGATAGGCGGCAATAATGAGGTCCTTTAAAACGGTCGACCTTTTGAATATCTGAAATAGAACTTGGAGGATGCCTTCAAACGTGCCGGCTCTACGTGCCACATTCACTCTAACCCACCCTATTTTACTCAATTACGAAGTAATTTCACCTTCAATCGACCTATATTTAAATGGATTGTGAATGTATTTATTTTGTTTAGTTTCGTCACCCGTGTTGTGCGAAAATTTAAATACAACATGAAAAGTAATTTTGTATTTAAATTTTCACCATGCAATCATCATCTGCCTGGTCTTTTCCCAACTATGTTGGGGTCGGCTTCTAATCTCACCAGATGCAGCTGATTATCAGGATTTTACATGAAGCGACTATTTTTAATATACAATATACGTAAATAAATACCTGCAATTAATGTACACTAGCGACACGCCCCTGCTTCGCACGGGTGCAATATACACAGCCGTGTCAAATGACACGTCAAAACATGTATTAGAAATTCTTTAAAATTGATGTTGACAACACCATTGCGTAGTATAAAAATTCGTATCTGTAGTTGTCAAAATCCATTGTGTACTTTAGAAGAACTTTGAATTATGTTATGGGTATAGATATAGAAGAATGTATTAGTCATGAATTCATTTCAAAATGAAACGCACGGAACTCAAATAAAGGCATGCATAATAATCAGCCCATACTGTTCTCACTCCTGGGACACAGGCCTCCTCTCTTCGAGAGGTAGTTGGTGGTGGATCTACCACGCGGGCCCGGTGCGGGTTAGTAAATGTCAGAAATCTTCGAATATTTTGGTTCCAGGACATGGCCATAGAAATGCAAAAAACAGGAGAAGTGGCAAGTGTCTGTGTCGTCGCGGTATGTTAAAAATGACCATGTTCTAGTCAAATGGCCGTCTCCGCGAACTAGTGCGCTTTCGATCGTGATCGTGAAAAAATATAAGAATGCCGTGTTGGTGAGTGGTTTCTTGTAAAAACCGAAGCCAAAACCAAAACTTTGTAGATCATGGAATCACTTACCATATACAAATAAAAGTATTTTACTATATTTGTCTTTAAAATCACGAAAAACAACAAGTTGTAAAATATCGCAACGACTGTACTATTTTCGCAGTAAATACATTGATTGCTCCTTAACCTTACTTAAGTATGTCGCTAAGTGACTAGACAAGCAATGTAAAAATCACAAAAGGATACTTTATTTATGTGGTGCATCACATGGTACGGCCGCTGCTTCTTACGGCCAGCTAGTGATGTGGCTGTGCAGATCCGATGTCGATTACCCAACGAATAGTTAATACATGGGAGAATCGATAACTTTCCGATTTAGTCAATCACTAGCGTATGTATATGTAAAATAAATGGCTATTGCACGGCACAACGATAGCTACAGATGTTTTTGTGTGAGTATGTTGTACGGTGCATGGTAAATGCACGCTATGTTTGATGCGTTAAGGTTTAGAATTGATTGTGTAGTACGTTCTGATTTATGAATTGCAAGTGTGGGAGCGACTTTGTATCTATTTCTTTTAATCAACTACATGTGTAGTATATCACCTTCTTTCCTATATCTATGAATATGCCGGTTTCTTCACGATGTTTCTTTTGCTGATTTGAGAGCAGTGGTGAAATTATTTACACAAAGTAAACCGCCTACCTGGGTTCAAAACCGCGACCTAACAACTTGTAAGCCGGGGCCGGTACTACTGGGCGACCACTGCTGAACCAAAAGTAAATTCATTCATTTGTACATTTTACTTTACCTTAGTGTTTTTTATGATTTTATTTCATAGTGCTTTTATTACAAAGATGTGCCCCCTTCATAGGAAATTATATCCGATGTTTAACTATTAGAGATGGATAGATCAACCTATCGAAGAAACATGTTTCTACAGGGGCTACTACTCTTTTAGGCCCCCCTCTGAGCCTACTTAAATTCAATTTACGGTCCGGGGCAATCTTAGTGCTCGCTAAAGCGGACAAATTAACAATATCAATAAACTGACCCCTTAGTTTGTTTCGCCATTTCTTTTCAGGGGTAGTCAGATTGGAAATGTTGACTCCATCTAGCTTACTTATTATTTTATATGACGTGTTAAAGTCATTCTGATCCTGTTTACACAATTTTTTATTTTTTTATTTTGCCTACTCTGTCCAACTGCAGAGCAAAGACCTCCCCCAAATCCTTCCAGGCATCCTTTTCTAGAGCCACCTCGATACAACCCTGGACACGTCTAGATCGTCTGGCCATCTCTTCCTGGGCCGGCCTTCGCGGTGTTTACAGAATAAAAAATTAAATTTAATTACAAACCAAAATAGCTAGCGAAACTTCCCGATATTTTAAATTATTAGCTCGCTCTCGATAAGTAGCTGTTTTTTTTATTTCTTGACCTTCCTAGCAAAAATTAAAATCTTTAAAGAAAATCCTTAATTGCCTTTCTAACGCTAATAAGGTTGCTATTGGTTTACAGTATTGACCTGACCTTCAGTTATACGGTTTATATTAGAGATGGAGCTAGGCCCCGTTAAGGCCCTTTATTAATGAAACTATTGACTTACTAGCAGTCAATAGATAGACTGAGGTAACAGCGCCGGGGTCTATGGAATCTATGAATGCAGAAGCCAATCAATTTTGGTAAGAGGTTGCTAAGGTTGAACTACCAGGAGTCGATGATAACAAATATCATTATGTCGTATTTAAGTTTTGTTTGGATAATATGAGTAGTGCGCTGAAATATGAGAAGTACATTTTACCATTGTAATTGTTTGTTGTTGTTTGTTGTGTGTGTTGGGTTTGGTTTCGGCACTTAGTCCTTCAGGTGGACCATTGTACGTGGGCTATGGCGGCCATCGGCCAGCCCACCTCCCTCCAGAAGCTTATTAAGTCTCCTGATCTGTTGAGAACATCTGTGTAAGATCTGGGTGTCCCGAGAGTTTCCGACCTAATCTGGGTGACGCCTGTGCACTCAAAGAGCACATGCGCGACGGTTTCATCAGCCTCCATGCAGGCTCTGCATAGAGGGCTGTCCGTTATGCCTATCGTGTGAAAGTGTTTGTTTCGTGAGCAGTGTCCCAGTGTCCCCAGTGTGTGTGTATAATCTACGATATAAGAATAAGAATATTTTTAAGTAGACGGAAGACTAGCTCAGGTTATTTTTTTAAGACTTAAATTCAATCAAGCTACAATATTTTTATGCGTTAATTTGCCATGATAAATAAAGATAATAAATCAATAGTCTTTTATTCAAACTAGGCTGAGAATCAGCACTTTTTGAACGTCAAAATTACATAAGACAGGCCCCCAAAAACAGGCGTTTTTGGGGGCCTGTCTTATGTAATTTTCCCAGCTAAGGCAGTAGGCAGTATTGAAGGACAGGCGTCCTTCAACACTGCCTACTGCCTTAGCTGGGAAGAAAAAGTAGCGCAACAATCTCCCCAATAGTATTCATATATTTGCCATAAAAATACCAACCGATATTCATTACATATAGGAAGAAATTTTCAAAGGTGGGAAAACGACTTGAAAGCTATGGAGGAGAAAAACTCACGATCGTGACTTATGGAAAAGCCTGGGGGAGGACTATGCTAAAGAGCAAAGGAATCTGGAGATTTCTGCAGTCTAAACCTTTAATTTAAATTTAAACTAGTTTTAAGATTCCTAAAGGAGACTATTTGTAATTGATATTTATTACATGATGGGAGGAGCTTGTGGCTAAGTAATAACAGCCGCATAGGTCGATCGATCAGATTAAGCTACGCTTTCCGCGGTTGATCTATGGATTGGTGACCATCTTCACTTACTAAGACCCCTCCGTGCCTCGGAGAGCACCTTAAACCGTTGGTCCCGGTTGTCATTCGTGGATCTTTGATAGTTGTTACGGGTCGTCAGAAGCTCGAAAGTCCGTACATAAGGAAAACTTCACCGTTGATGAGAAAGGATTGTTTTACCAAGTTAATCTTTCATGTCGACGAAAGTTTGTGGAAATTATCGTCTTTATAAATCTACAGACATTTTATATTATTCGTAAAGAGGAATCTCAGTTGGTTTTCTTTTGCCTACCTTTTCGTAATCATTCGACGGTGCGATATTTTTTAGGGTTCCATACCCAAAAGGTGCCAACGGGGGTGTCAGGGCAGAAAACTTCCACGTGTGCCCGGGGACTGGGGTTCCTTTCTGGATACCCCGGAACATAAAGGGCAAAGGAAGGAACATGGGTGGGTTTTAGTCAGTAAGAGTCTGACACTCCCTTCCGCTCCACCCAGAGCGGGAGGGGTCATTTGATGATTTCCCATCCGGAAAAAAAAAAGGATGCCAACGGGACCCTATTATTAAGGTCCACTGTCCGTCTGTCTGTCTGCCGCAGACCACAGATCTTTTGAACTGGAATAGGTAGACACTTGAAATTTCACAAAGACCACTATAACAACAATTCATAAAAATAAAATAAAGTTAAAAAAGACATTGTCCGGAATCGCCCTGTGCACAAGAAATATCGGACATACACGATAATGAATTGTCTATAGTATTAGTTGCAAATACTTTTGTAACATGGACTAGCTGCATGCCAAAATGAAGATTTTAAAGTATTTTACGCGACAATAACATTAATCGCCGCCATCTTCGACAAACGTCATGTCTACCTTTTCTTCCATACAGAGTTATTACAAATGTAAATATGTAGTTTCAAACGAAAATAAAAGCTTACTATTTGTGGTGTGGTGAAGAATATTTCCTCTTTATCTATTGAAATGAATACCACAATTGACAATGCACTAGATACTAGTCGCGTTTTATAGTAATGCCGTTTAAGCGCGCGCTGTTTCTATTTTTACATTAATACACACAAACATTTTATCTCATTCCAAAACCAATGCTAAGAATATAGGTACCTTTGTTAATTAGATTCTATGCATTTAAACGTTGCAATCACATACACTTAGGTTTTAGAAAAAAAACTGCATAGATACCTAATTATCTAGGTAGGTACAAAAAATAGCTAAATGCTATCACTCGGAGCTATGAAAAACTATACCTAATATTCGTTGTTATGGTTCGAATATAACCTGAAAATATGATACTTTTTTTTTTTTAATATATCTATTCTACAGCTAATCCGCTATACAAATAAGATCTTAAAGGAGTTTACTAATGATCGACAATACAACACATAATTTTCCGATGCTCTTGGTTCCAGGGCGAACAATGTGTGGGCGCAGAGCAATATCCTTTAAGGGAATATAAGAAAAGTGTTTTCGGCGTGTTTTGCTAGATTTTAATAATGGCAATACATACAAACAAGTAGGTAGTACCAGGCAAGTAAATATTGTACGGTGGAACGAAACCCTTCGTGTGCGAGTCCGACTCTCACTTCACGTCCGGCCGCCTTTTTTACATTAAAATTATTTCTACGCAAGTCAAATTCCCTCATTCCATATGTTCCCATTCTTTCAAAAATAACCGTGCTCTCTAGATTTATTTGAGTTCATATTAATCCATTCATCCATATACTCCGGAGTCTGCGTCTTGGAGTTTGATTTAACATTTCATAAGGAGCAATAACTTATTTGAATATTTCTCGCAGATATTATGCTTGCGTAAGATGGGCTAGATGGGACATAATACACATTCATGGGCCTACAGTTCATGAATACTAATATTCCGGGCCTTGGTTTTAGATCCGGTCTATGTGGTGCCATCTTTATTATTAATGCCTTGTATTAGAAGAGTATAATTTTATGGTAAGTTTTACACGCTCAGATTTCTCTTAAAAAGAAATCGGACTACTCTGTAAAAATATATGCGTGGTCATCTGGTCAAACATAAAAAAAATATATTATATATGTATACGCGTCGACTTGAGAACCTTCTCCTTTTTCCATGCAGCTATTATATGTGGATAACAGAATTATAATTATTGGTAGTAGGAAAAATGGTTTCCGTTCAGTAAGAAGTAACGGTTTTGTACTTACGCTAAGCATTATTTCGAATTCTGCCATGGTTTGTATGTTGCCAGGATATTGTTTGTTAGTTATTATTTATTCCGAAATTTTATAATCATTGCTATTACACGACCTAGAACGTTTAATCCATGCCAAGTATTCACACATTAAAACATACAGGCCATTTAAAAAATAATAGATAAAAATATTATAATATTAGAAACTGATATAATAATTAATTATTATATCAGTTTCTAATATTACAATATTTTAATAACAATACAATTTTAATATTTTAATAACAAATATCATCTTAAGATGATATTTGTTATTAAAATATTAAAATTATCCGTATATTGCCAGGATCTGTTATTGTTAAAATCAATCTATCTTATTATATTAATCTGTTATTGTTATTATTTTTGTAATAATTGCTACTACTTGATCTAGAATGTTCAATCCATTATATTTAAAGTGAAACAACCAGGAATTTTAATTATAAAATACGGCTTTACTCATTTATTATTTTCTCACTAAGCTAAACAAAACAAGGATACGTTTTACACGAAGCGGGGAGGAAGGGACAACATGACGCCATAGAGCTGTTATCTGTCTCTGTTATCCCTTATTATATAGATTGCCATTTTAGCCAGTATCACCCGCTCGTGAAAATGAGTTACAAGAAACCGTACGTCGTGTGATAAATTATTTGTAATATATTTTATCCTATGTAACAGCAGGGGTACGCTTGTAAATGGCAGGCGGAAGAATCAATTTGTTTTTCGATATTCCGTGAACGGAATCTCTTGAGGTAGAAAAAGACTTCAATTCAATTATTTTGACATTCCAAAGTGCCTTTTATGTGCCTATTTCAAATAAATGACTTTGACTTTGAATTTGACCCGGTTTTAATAGACAGGTTACCGCTTAACTTCAGAGGGGTAATTCTCGTAATTTTATGGACGTTCACAGTCCGATGTCAGTGTCAATCTCTCAAAAATACGTCTAATTTCCCTACATTTTTGACAAGTTTTTGACGTTTGTTTGTCGCCGAGATGAGACTGCGACTAGATTTGGAACGTTTTAAATTAATTAAATTACCAGAATTGGCCTTCAGGTAGGTTTAGTTATTATCAATCCTATCACCTGCCATCTGTTTCTGAAATCTTATTGAATTAAATGTTTTCATATCATGTGAGGAACACGTTAAGTACATGACATTTTCCCCAAATGTCACTTTTATTAAAGAATGACATTTAATTGTGTCAGTATGGTCAATAAATTACAACCTCTCTGATTTTTACACTAGACTAGTTGTGTTGACGACTTCGTTCGCGTGCATATTGGATTATTTTTTAATGCTTTAAGTTTTTTACGCGGACCCCTCTTTTTTCTGAAATACTTTACTACTTTCATCGTCAAAATCTGGCCAGCCGTTTCGGAGATAAGCCGGAAGAAACAGAAATACAGACAATACTGCCGTACAGGCCCTAAAGTGCAGTATGAGGAAAAAAGCGGTTTCGAGATAACCGCGAAAAACTTTTAAACACTGTTTTTTTTTTATATTATTAATGTGTATGGTGCATATTTTTATTGCTACGAGGACTAAGTGACAAAAAGATGGTATTTACAAAAACAAATGTTAATTTAGTTTATTAGATTTCAAATAAAATCGGGTTTTTTTTAATCTTAGCAGTTACTGCACGCAAAAAGTTACACATATGCAGATTAAAATGCGGTAAAAATACTCGATACTACAAAAACTTTGATTTTTTTGCTACTTTGCAGACTAATTTGCAGCATAAGACTTTCTTTACTGCATTTTAATTTGTGTCTTGAACTAATTGCACATGTAGAATAAACAATTTCTTCCAACTTACTAGTATGTTTTAGGTAGGAATTTACAAAAAAAAAATACATTTATGTATGTATAAAATTGTCGTTTATTTTATAATATTTTAAGGTAATTGTAACTTAAATTTAAGGTGCTTTGAACACAAGCGGTGATATAAAGCTTTTTAGTTTCGCAAGAAACATGAGATCTTTCAATTAAATGGCACATTTATATATAACTAAAAATACAACACAAAAAATATCAAAAGTATCAAAAATAACATAATTGCTCTTTGTGAGTTACGTAGCGTTTCTTTTTGGTCTTAATATTTATCTTGGCACATTCATTGGTATGAACTAAACCCTTAAGAAAAAGTCCTCTGGATTCCCAGCCCATAGACCAGTAATCAGCATGGATAGATTGCCTTTTATCCTCACTAAAACTTAAAGAACACAGTTTTTTGCAGAGATTGTGACACGGTGGTCTAATATAATATTTGTCAAGGTTCTTTATTAGCTTTTTACTAGATTTTTGTATAGTTCTGGTTTTTCTTATTTTACTTTTTCGTTTATTGGTGGTTCCTTTTCCGACTGCTTGCGTATGAACTACTTCCCAATGAAGGCACAGGAATATAATTTTTATCTGCTACCGAGTCGTCAGAATCTTCAAAAACTGGTGTTTTAGCTATTGGTGTCGCGGTCTGAAAAATATCTGTTGATGTTGGCGAAACCTCAGAATATAATAAATCTTCTAATGTCACAAGATCATTTAATGAATGTTCAGAAGCTATTTCTGTCGTAGCTAAATCCGCTAGACCAGACTGAGGGAGAATCGATAAAGCAGATGTTTGATCTTCTTGAGACAGTTGTACTGGAACAAGCTGGGTCAGATTTGGAGGTGACAAAGCCATTTCTATAAAAGCTGGTTGTATTGATAGTATCTGTGTTGAAGCTGTTTGTGACATAGCTGGTAATGTCGAAGCTGGTTGTGTCCAGGCTAGTTGTGGCAAAGCTGGTCGTGGCCCAGTTGGATATTCCTAAGTTAGTGGCAAAAGATTTGGAGTCATAGCAATTTCTGGTAGTGGTTGGATGAGCTGCTTGTTAAGTAAAGCTTGGGTGAGTTGGGATAATTGGATTTGTTTGATGTATTCATATGAATTACTATATTCAAAGTTCCCGTTTCTAATTTCTTTCATATCTTCCAACGTTAGATAATAAGACCAAATTCCTTTATCATCATTTTTTTTTTTTTTAAATCATGTGCTGGTTGTAATTTTCTTTATCTTGGTACTTATTTTTTGTATCGAACTCGTTACGTGTTATTATAATAGGTGGTGTTTTATTTTTTTGGCCATTCGCCAATGACAGAATTTTTTTTGACCTGGTACTCATCTTCCTTATTAAAATGTATTCTGTAAATAAAAAATATATTATCAAGTAGTGTGCATCAGAAAATAAAGCATTATATTTAATTTTTATCAAAAGTAAAATAAGAAACCTATTTGATTGCGACAATAACCATTCTGCATTTAATTATAAACAAATATATTTAGAACTGTTGAACTAAAGTAGATAAAGTCTCGACTCTATCCGCCTTATTATAAAATAAAGTTTTCGCTTAAACCAGGTTTAAACTATCGAGCCGGTTTTTTTAATTTCGAACCTTATTTCGACACAAATAAAGTTTGTAATACAAAAACTGGCTCGATGGTTTAAACCTGGTTTAAGAAAAAACTTTGTTTTATAATAAGGCAGTTTGTGTGTATACAAATGTTTTCAAAATTCAAAATCATCTTAAATGAGCAACTAGATCAAAATAAAATCTAACGTAAGGAGGTACTTACTTTAACTATTACTAGGTACCTACTTACGGTGCTTTATTTATTGGTTTGACAGCTATGAAAAGTTATATTTCAATTCAATAAAATTATTTTATTCTATCTATTTCTTATTGATATGATCTAAACCTCAGGAATACCTTTATTATACAAAACTACTTTCTTTTGATACTACATAAACTACGACTGGATAATTAATCATGCCTTGTCTGAACTAAATAATGAACTATAATATATTCACTGTATTACATACTAGGTATTTATTTATTTTATTTGGATATCATAACTAAAACCCACTTAGGACGCCCGTACCTATTATTAAATAAATCGGTTTCTGTTGGTTGCCGTGTACGTACGAAATTTACAAGTTTTTGTTATTATTCGATTTTGATATTTTATGAGTGATAATGTTATTTACGAACCTTGAGAATTCCGAAGCAAACACAAAACACGCTCCCTCGACGAGCCTTCGCTGCCTACACTGGCGCGGCGCAGACGTCTTCCTTGCGCGGCAGCGATCGACACACGAACACGACTGATTGAGCGAGAGAGACAGCGACAAATACTGACTAGAACGCAGTAAAATATGACCTGTACTGCAGTGAAATTAGTTAAATCGTTCAAGTTACCAATTATAATGCAGTAACAGAGTGTCATACTGCGTTTTAATTAGCATTTAAGTTATTTTCATCTTTTGAAAAATACCGAATATACTGCAGTAAACAAAGAACATACTGCAATTTAAATAGTAACTTCACACTTAAAAGTCATATTACAATAAAAGTAAAAGAAAGAAGTTTTGATTATGCTGCACTTTAGTTGGTTTTCACGATATAAACTTACTTGAATAACACTAAATAAAATACCACATTTTAGTACATTACTGCATTTTAATCTGTAGTTCATGTGAAATAAACTAGTGATCAACCATGCAGTATTAACACTGTTGGTACAAAAACTATTTACTGCGTTTTAATTTATATGCCTCAATATTTTTTTGAGTGTAGAAAACAGATTTTTTGTGGTAATATAGATATTTACTGCGTTTAACCTGGTAAAGTGACGGATCGTGGTAGACGTAACTGCTATAACTGTATTTTAGTTGGTATTGTAATACATTTAGACATGGAAAGTTAAGTTACTGCTTTCACAAATGTGATTTTTTAACCGTTTAGAGCATCCTAACAAAAACCTGATTAGATCTTCATGTTCCTTATAACGTGTCCGTTAAGGTTCAATATTCAACAAAAAAATGTCAAAAAACCTGTTACTGCGTTTTAGGGTCTGCACGGCAGAATAATTTTAAAAATTGTTTCTTTGTTATAAGTACCGTATATACTTTCACATGCTTCAGTAAAAAGCTGTTATTTTGACATTACAAAGAGACACTTAAATTTTACTTTACTTAAAATTTTTATATTACTTTAAAAAAAAAATACAGAGCGCAAAGTTCATTAGGCTTTTGAAAATCCGGTTCAAATATTTACAACGGGTGGTAATATAAGAATGGTACTGTATTATTGTAATAGACAGCCTCAGAAACAGAAAACGGCTTCTACATCTAGTATTACCAATTATAAATAAATTCATTTGTATTTTACAGTATTATTACTGTTGGGTTTTGTATTTCCTAATAGAATATCCAATAAGACCCATGTCAACGGTATAGTAATGATCACTTTACATAAAAGGTCATCTTTAACATATCCTTAGAATATATTAAAGCTACTATAAGCCCACAGCTTAACTGAGACGTTGCCAGAGGTAGCTGCGCGGTGCGGGAGGGGTGATAGTTGTCACAAGTTGATGAATCACTGAGCTCTATCATCACGTCACCACACTCCTCCCGCACCGCGTTGCTACCTCAGGCAACGTCTCAGTTCAGCGGTTGGCCTATAGGCGTATAGCTTCTGCCCGTAACTTCGTCCGCGCGACATTACTTGCTCCCCCGACCCACCCCGTGGCATTGCATCGCCTGCCCGCGCTGTTACTTCGTTTTCGATTAGCGTTCTTTCTGACTTTATTTCTTTTTACTCGGCTCCTAAGGATCCTAGCGTGATGTTAAATAGCCTATAGCCTTCCTAAATAATTGAGCTATCAAATGTAAAATGATTTTTTGAAATGCAAATGGTAGATCCAGAGATTAGCGCGTTCAAATAAACAAACTCTTCAGCTATATTATTAGTATTAGTATAGAAATTTACATCATTGTTACTGCTGGGTATTGTAACAGTATAGTAGGATCAATTTACATAAAGGATCAACTTTAACATATACTTAGAATATATTAAAGCTATTACCCACGTTTGAGAGCAGTGGTGGCCCAATAACGGCCACGACTTACGAGATGTAGGTCGTGGGTTCAAACCCAGGCAGCCGCTTTGTGTAAAGAATTTCATCACCACTGCTCTCAAAGCGGCGAAAACATCGTGAGGAAACCAGCATGTCCTAGAACAAAAATTCGAAAACATGTGACATTCGCCAACCCGCACTGGGCCCGCGTGGTGGTTTACGGCCCACTCCCTCTCACAGAGAGGAGGTCTATGTGGACATTATTGGCTGATTAGGGATATCGTATAATGCATAGTTGTCATACATTGGGACGGGATGAATAATGATCTTTGGAAAATCCATGGAAAATCGAATGATATTGCGAAAACTCTGCGTTCGTCGAGCTCTGCATAACGAATGCGGTGCGGTGTGGCATGGACGGTTACCGATTTTGGTTTGTTTTTGCCCTGCGTTTCATATAGGTAAATGGATTGAAAATCGAAGTTATGAAAAAGCTATCTACACAATGAGTTAATTTTCATACAAAAAATTACGGGGCAGCCCGTCTGTAGTGTGTTGGTTAATAAAAAATGTACGAAAGTGATATAGAATGATTCTGGCAATGCCTAAGTCAGCCTTAAAAGTCCCACATTACACAACACAGCACTATTACAAATATTATAAACACAAAAGTTTGCCAGGATGGATGGATAGATGGATGTTTGTTACTCTTTCACGCAAAAACTACTGAACGGATTTGTATGAAATGTGGCACAGAGATGGTTTATAACCAGGATTAACACATAGGATTCATTTATCATCCCAATATTCCCACGGGATCGAAACTTATGCGGGTGAAACCGCGGGGCGAAGCTAGTATAGTTATAACAGCGAAATACGGGTGAGTTTTTGACATGGAGCTTTAGGGGGATTACCGTTTGATGCTTTATTAAATAATAACCCTGTGTACTGGATTAAACAATATATATCTACATAATAATAATGTATGTTCAAAAATGAACGTCCTAGTAAAAATTAATACTCATCATCATCATAATTTCAGCCGAAAGACGTCCACTGCTGGACATAGGTTCTGTGCTTCTCGCAACCAACGGGTTCCTGAAGCCTTCACAAGGTCGTCGGTCCACCTTGTGGGAGGCCTTCCAACGCAACGTCTAGAGGTCAATCGTCGAATCCGACTCGGCTGGGCAGCGTTCGGGAAGCTACGCAGGATCTTCACGTCCCACATACCGCAGTGACTCAAGACGAAAGTCTTTGACCAATGCGTGTTGCCAGTGATGACATTTGGCACTGAAACGTGATTGCTCACAATGGGCCTTATTAGAAAATGAATACCAAAGAGGCAAAAAAATATCATAAAACTTAAACTGTCATTTAAAAATGTACTCGACCATCACCAGTAGTGCTATTCTGTAAATATTTCATCGTGAAAACTTAGGTGAAGTGAGCTTGAAGTGATCTGTCGTCCCATCTAATGCTTGGAAGTGATATTATTGACAGCCCATCCATTCTGTAAAAATCTCACCGTGAAAACTTTTATGAAGTGCGCTTGAAAAGAGCTGTCATTCCATTCGAACTGATCCTAGTGATTGAACTATTGACAGCTCACTTCACCTAAATTTTCACGTTGATATTTTTACAGAATAGCACTGCTGCAGTGCGATTCTGTAACCGTATCACCGTGAAAACTTAGGTGAAGTGAGCGTGGAGTGAGCTGTCAGTCCAACTAATGCTAGGGATTGATACTATTGACAGCTCACTTCACCTAAGTTTTCACGGTGAGATTTTTACAGAATCGATCGGCAGTTCACTTTAAGCTCATTTCACCTAAGTTTTCACGGTGAATACTTTGTAGAATAGTACTACTGTTTCACTGTTGACGTGAACCTGCAATTACTAGCAAATAAGGCTTAGTTAGAGAGGTCTGCGGAAACAGAACGTACGAAGTAGTATAATGAATCAGTGTGAATGTTTCCAATGCGGTCGCTACACACTATTGAAACAACTACAATTTCGAATGCCGAATTAAACAAGCTGGCTAGAAACGATACCCACATGTGTGGTTTAATTCAAACTATAGATATTAAATTAAACCCGCAAATGTACATGCGGAAGTGAGTCTGGTTCTGTGAATTGTTCTTAGAGTCTGGCCACTTTTAGGGAATACATATTTATGTCTATTTTTTTGTTCATTCTTTATGCATAGTAGTGCGATATGGTTACTCTACAAAAAGTTTGTTCAAAGGCGGACAAAGCAACGCATCACAGCCAAAGCCAGTCTACATTTTTTTAAAATATTGTTTTCCGTATGTATAATAATTACTGTTTTTCTTGTTTTTAAATAAATATAGTTGTTTTATCTTCTGTAGATCTATATTTATCCATAGATAACTTCTTCCAGAATAGTCTGGAAGAAGTAAAAAAACTATTTACGTTTTACATATAAACTTTTTTTGCAGAACCAGACTTTTAACTTTGTACTTTGTACATTGACAGCCTTCTTTAATCTACATATGTAGACACAAAAAAATGCGGAATCGTCACTTTTTATTTTTATGCCGTTATTATTTTTTGTGTTGTATTAAAAGCTTAAAAAGGTCAGACATGTGATCTTGTTTCGGCTAACAAGTACACGGAGGAGCAAGGATAAATCATCTACGCTGTTATAAAAATGTGAAACAAATTTTATGTACAATTTTTTTGTTATATAGGTATGTAAAATTTCGAACTGGAGTAAGGGTATTCTTAAATGTACGCTTCTGAACTCCTTTACATCGCGTAACACACTTTCAACCACAATCTGAATTATTTTGAAGGATACTGCTAATCCATTGCTTTAGATGTTCGAAAAATTTGTCTGCTCAACGACGTAAATAACGCAATGAATGTTGTTGAACTGTCAAAATGAAACCCATTCCCACTGATAGTGCTATAGCAATAACACCGCTGCTTTATGATTTATTTATTTAATAAGTTTAATGGCATTTTATCCTGCCTGGCTTGGCAATTTTTGATAGAACTATAATGCTATTTGAATAAAGCCCATCACCCAGATATAACTGCATCATTTTTTTTATGTCCATGCCAGCCCCATCGTAACCATCGTACAAGTGAAGCTACATACCTTATAAACTATTAGGCCTCTGAAACCTTACTCACTATTTCATAAACCAAGATAGCTGCGTTAGAAAGAGGCTCGGATAAAGTACTTTGAATAAAACCAACATTTATCAAATTACATTTAAAAGTATTCATCAGTGTTTCTCTAGCAGCTCGGGTCCTGACGCATTCCACCAACAAGTGATGGACATCCTCCACCGTGCCGCATTCTGCGCAATTTGAACTCTCACTTTTTCCCATTAGATGCTGAAGCTTGTTAAGTGGAACGTGTCCAGATCACAGTGTATGTGCTATTATTATAAACTTTCTATTGAGCTTAATACTGGCAAACCAAGGAATACAAGGATGTTCACATTGTATTGTCTTGTACCAGATTCCCTTTTCTAGTGATGGTTTATTAAAATATTCTTTCCAATTCTTAAAATATTCCTTTTTGTATTTCGGTAGTAGTTCAGTGTAGCTTGGAGTAATATTCACCTCAATACCATCCGATACAGAAATCTGTGCCAAACGGTCGACCTCCTCGTTTCCCTGCATCCTCTGATATTTTATATCATTTTTTTCCTAATATTTGACAATAACTTTCTTACATCACAAGAATGAATAATTTAGCTAATGAGGGCAATGTTGTAAAGTAACTAGTGCTCATGTTCGGTACCTATTAAGATCGATGACGAATCTTCATTGCTTTTTAAACACAAAAAATCAACTCCATTTCCACTGTATTTACATAACAGTAACACTCGCAAGCAGTACTTAACAAAAGAGTTCCTAACTACTACTCTTTTAACCCTTTATAGGGCAGAAACGAAATTTTAGAAAGTCACAGTATCAATTAAAAATCGACCTTGAAGTTAGACTAGCTGGGTCGTCACAGGCGCCGCGCCGTACAAATTTCGTTTTAACCCTATAAAGGTTTTAAAAAGGTTACCAGAACGCCAATTCTCGTACTTAAAAAACGTTCAAGTTCAAGTCACAATCTCATCTGAGCGACAATCAATGCGTAAAACTTATAAAAAAATATGGAAATTTATTGTATTTTTGACAGGTTGAGACAGATTAGAATCTGAACGTTTTTAAAACGGGAATTGCCCTTCTGATGTAAGCCATAAAAATAAAAACAATTTTATTTAAAAACATCAACTTAATAACACCAGAATAAAATATGGAACCGTACCTACTTATTTACTCGCTTAAGTACCGAAACGCTAGGAAAATAAAATTAAACGGTGGCCGGTAAATGAGCCGGAAAGCTGATCTCCTTTTAGTGGGTACTGGTCGCATAAAAGTGAACGTCATGTTTTTCCATCGTTTTAATGAAAATCCTTTGACAATCGATTTTATGTTGGCACTTCAAACAGCACTTTCATGTGGTTCGTTTGATCTTAAATCTTTTGGTTTGTATAACAAGATTCTATTAATATATTGTATACATTGCGTTGGTAGCGGTGCTCTACCAACATCATGGCTAAAAAGCAGGCACAGTTTCTTAAAATCGACAGCGTCTCTGTCAGGAAATTCGGCCGACGCCCGTTGCAAACTGTAGCAGGATACTCTTCCCCCTCCTACTAACTATCTACCACCAAAGGAGCATCTCCCTGCAGGGTGTAACCTTCCGTGGTCCACTTGGAAGTCCCTGAACCGTCTCCGGAAACAAGTGGGTAGATGTAAGTCCAACCAAGTGGGACTACCTTGACGTAACGGCAATAGGGTGTGATTGGGAGGGAGCTATATCGCAAACTATGCTCTACCTCCTATATTGCATCCCAAAACTTGTAGTCAAAGTGACCTCTGCACTGCCACTGACGACGCCGTGGAAGTGGCAAAGTTTTGAGCCAGAAAGATATAAAATTCAGTCGTGCCAGCGACACGAAGAAGATTATAAGCTTCACAGTCCTATGAAATGAAATGTTTATTTCTGTAAGTACATCTTTTAAGAAACACGTAAATTTTTTATTGGTCAGTGTTTTAAAACTAGATGGCGCCAGTTTTCTTAGCTTAAATCAATACCTAAACTTTTCACTTTTTTGTATAGACACGAGCCTAAAAAATAACAGCTGCACAGGTCGATCGATCAGGTTAACCTATGCTTGCCGCGGTTGGTCTGTGGGTGGGTGACCATCTTTAGATACCGAGACCCCTTTGTGCCTCGGAAAGCATGTTAAACCGTTGGTCCCGGCTGTCATTCGTGGATCTTTGACAGTTGTTACGGGTAGTCAGAAGCCCGAAAGTCTGACAACCAGTCTTACCAAGGGGTATCGTATTACCCAGTAACTGGGTTGTGGAAGTCAGATAGGCAGTCGCTTCATGTAAAATACTGGTATTCTGCTGCATCCGGTTAGACTGGAAGCTGACCCGACCGAACATATTTGGAAAAAGGCTCGGCAGATAATGATGACGAGTTTTATCAATTTTTGTTTAAATGATATCGATATAATAATGCTTACTGGCTGCCATTACTTAATACGAGGTAGGTGGTGGTAACGCGAGTCCATCTATACATATCTAGTATCGAGCATGTATTATAAAGGTGTGGTCATATTTAAGGGTTGGGTACAGACTATCAAACCGAAGAACTTAATCCATGAGACCAACAACGTAATCGGGAAAAAAATGTCAAGTGTCCCTGTACAAAACTTTATCTGTATGGGACAGTTGATCATTTTTTCAGTTGATAGTTTGATGGTCCACATAGTTAAATAAGTCCACGCATTTGTGATACCCGCTGTGTGTATACATAACCAATCACCAATCAAAAAGCTTGTCATGAAAGGATCATAAACAACCTAACCAGGTAAGATTTCGATCAGATATCTTCTACTAAAATCTCTTCTCCACTATTCGGTAAAACCAACGTCCAACTGTACGGTAGTGATTACAAAACTTTTTCATAACATGACGTTCCGTTCTTAGGAAATAATCTAACTTCATACCAACTTGCCTACCTAAAAAACTTTTCAAATTTGATGTGCTCCTATAAATTATTACTGGGCATCACTTGCCTCTTTCCTCGTCACGTAAGTAGATGTTCAAATTAGCTTAACGATTTGTTGGATCTACCTTCACGAGCGATGCGTATGTACTCGTAAACACTTAGTAAAATTCAATGACGCTTCAATCAACTCAGCCTCTCGCAGTCCACTGCTGGACATAGGCCTCTCCCAGGCTGCGCCAAAACAACTTATCCTCCGCCTTCCGCACCCAGTCTGTCCCAGCCACCTTCTTTAGGTCATCGGTCCATCTAGCTGGGGGTGTCCCACATAACGCTTGCCGATACGCGGTCTCCACTCCAGGACTCGTTTAATTCACCGGCCATCGGTCCTCCGACAAATATGGCCAGTCCACTGCCATTTTAGTTTGCTTACTCTGCAAGCAACGGTTGTCTCCTCTTTTTATAAAATAGTTCATAACACCAATGAACTCAGGCTATCCCGCTGGACATAAGGTCTCACCCAGGCTGTGCTACAACACCAGCCACCTTTTAAGGTCACAATATAATCTGCTTATACCATTCCTACCATTCCCACTATCTGTGAGAGAAAATGGCCATCGTTAATCCACCAGTGTCTTAGAATTTTAGGTTCTATAAATCCTTACAAAAAATTTCATTTTTTAACGCAAATTAATTTTCTTAACTATAGACTGAACATTCATGACTTTTGTGCAAACAGAATCTTATACCGCAACGTCCGCGACCTATTATGGTTTGTGTTAAATTTCTGCATTTGAATGAACATTCTTCGAGAAATCAGCTTTCAAATTAACTAAAGACAAGTGTGTACATATTTTGGTTCGTGACTGTACCTACTGCGGAGTGCGGTCGTGTGTGTTAAATATTTATTCAGTTATCAGGTCACGTGTAGGCCTTGATTAAATGTTGCTATTTTGATAACGAATTAATAAATTACATAATGATATTAGTAGCATGTAATTGTCGCAATGCAGAGCAAAGGCCTTTTCTCAATTAGTAAAGACACAAGCAGATTGATTACCACGATTTCTTACTGCTTGTCTGTGGTTTCAAATGTATGATAGGGAGTTTGTTGCGCCACTTCTTTTTCCCAGCGAAGGCACTAGGAAGTGGTGATGGGCGGGAGTTTAGAGGTTTGGGTTTTCTAATTTTCACGTTTGTAAAGTGCTGATTCTCAGCCAAATTTGAATAAATGACTTTTGGTTTTGTTTTGGTGTGATATTAAGGGCCGATTTCCCAGTCCTCAAAAGACTTTTATCTGAAGAATAAATATATATTTGAAGAGTAAACGACGTGTCAAGTGGCACAATGGACGATTGCCATCATAAACAACATAGTCATAATCGATATTCTGTAAATACAAAAGCTGTCAAACTGCGATTTTTATTCATCAGATAAAAGTTATCTGACTATTGAATTTGCCCTAAGTTCAAGTTTTCTTCAAATATCTTCCTTAATCATAAATTCATAACCATAGAATAAACGTATTTGTTCTATCCCCTAACTTAGAAATCCTAGATTTAACTCAGTGCGTTATTTTGTCATATTATTACTTGTCAGATGTGAAAACCCTTGAGCGGAACGATATTAAAAACAAATGAAAAGTTATAGTTTTAATTGCTGCAAACATAAATAAAAGGAGTGCACTTTTAATTCTGAGTTATAAAAGCGATCGCGAGCGTAGTGAATCCTATTAAAAATAATGCTTTGATGTAGAGAAATTAGTTTTCCAACATTAATTTATTGTTCGTCTTCCTGCTTCAGTATAATTTTATTTAAAAAAATATTTTTCTATGTTGTGAGGCAATCCAAGTAGGGAATTACTGTCTTATATATTATGACTAATCGAAATGCGAATAAATTAAATACTTGCTGCAACATGCTAATGATCTGGACGATAAGTAGGTAAACAAATAGAAATAGTATGTAGTGTTTTTTCAAAGACTCAATTGTGTCACATAGTAGAAATAGATGCAATTTTTTACTAAATTTATTTAAAAAATTGCATAATTAGCCTATGGTGTCCCATCTGCTGGGACACAGGCCTCCTCTCAGTGAGAGAGAGAGTGGGCCGTAACCCACCATGCGGTTCCGGTGTCAGTTGGTAGATGACAATTAAAAGCTCATATCATTAACTTAAAAGCTCTAGAATAATAATATCTATCCCAAAATATAAATCCACTCTTCATCCCCACTGAACAATTTAACTAGACACACAATCGGAACAACAGCTCCCTTACTATGTAGATCATATTCTGGCACTATCGACTTGAACCCACACATCAAATACAAGCCTATTATTCAGTTCAGCAGTTATACCTATTACATACTATACATACAGTGAATGTTGGCAAAACGACATGACGTCACTGCTTGTCAAAACAAGACGATTTGCGATCACACGCTGTGAGCTTGTCTCGGCGGCCATTGTTCTAAGTGTTGAGCGATATGTTCTAGTTATTGTTTCTAATGATCAATGGGGAGGTATGGTATTGGCATTAGGATTTTATTGTGTGGAGAAATGGGTAGTATGATTTCTGTGTTGGAAGGAAGTGATAGGTTATTATTCGGTTGTGTTACGGCTCAGGGAAAAAGAGAAAGTATTTGGAAAAGCTTTATGCTCAAGAGAAAATCTAATAACACATTTAGCAAAATAATAATTATATTATGTAGAAAGCTATTATAAGTATTCTAAGTATTCTATAAAGCTATTTGTATGTGTAAAAGTGTATTAACACTTTTACACATACAAATAGCTTTCTAGAATTAGATAACGAAAATTGTGATCTAACATCACAGTTTAAAAGGGTCACAATTTTCGTCCATTCCATTTTAAAATCAGTTCGCCAGGGAACCTACTTTAGAGTTGTTTTAATATAAGTACCGTAGGTACACAGACAGCTGTGGTAGCCCATTGGTAACAGCCGCAACTTACGATTTGTAGGTTGTAGGTTAGAACCCAGACGGCGGCTTTAATTTGTGTGAATTATTTCATCGCTACTCCCCTTAAAACGATGAAGGAAAACATCAGAACCAAAAATTCGAAGACATGTGATATGATTTATCAACCCGCACTGGGCCCGCGTAGTGGATTACAGCCCACTCCCTCTCGAAGAGAGGAGGCCTGTGTCCCAGCAATGGGAACATTATAAGTTGATTGTGTAGGTATATATACACAGAATATTCCATATCACTGTGTAACTTTGTTATGAACCAATCTAAGTACATTACTATCAAAGCGGCAAGATATAAATAGGTTAGTTCTGTAGGCTGACGATATATTTTATTTGCTGTCCTTACAATTCCGGAAAATATACAACCACATCACGATTTATCTACATGCGTAGATCAAGACGTCGAATAACTGAATGTTTCTTTCCCATTTTCAGTCTATGTAGGTACGCATTTTTAACGTACGTGACTTTGGAAAAAGGTTCGAAAATGTACGAAAACTGTCAAAGGATACAATACCTATTCGAACGTTGCACGTGTATAAGCGGTAAATTCGAAAAGTTGGTTCCAAAGTTGGTCGCGAACTTGGTATAAAGAAAAAGTTCTGTACGTGTGGCTTGGAAATCGCCGGAGGGAAAGGGAAACTGTTTGTTACGTAAATAATTATCTGACAACAGAATCTTGTTAAGTGAATAATGAGTTACTTGTACATTTGCTTACTTTGGCTTAATACATTTCTTTTTTACAAAAAAAAAAACACAAACTTGTCAGACATTTTTCTAAGTACTGTGAGCGCTTTACGAGTTCTCAGTACCGGGATACATTATACGAACGTTTATAACTTCGATAATTTTTCCTAGAAAACCGTCTAATAGTGTTAATCTACCTATTATCTTCTTTCCTTCGAGGTTGCACGAGCTAAAAGCCTTTTATTGAGTTAAGTTATTTTTATAAAATTCTAATAAACAATTTTAAAAACTTTCTCTGTAACTTTTTCTGTGTTTCTGAGGGCCGATTTTTCCAATGCCAGATGAATTTATCCGAGTAATAATTTTGAATTTTTGACAGTTCTTCTACACAAAATCTGTCAGGCGTCAATTTCATTCCACGAATAAAAATTATCTGTCGATTGAGAAATCAGACCTTAACCTTTCACTTTTGAAGGAAGGTACCGGAGTATATTTTCTATTGACATAAAATAAAGTATCTGATTCACCGTCTAGATTTCTCGATCTATTTCCTCAGACGCCTTAAGTATCCCATTACTTAGCAACAATAGTGGTAATCTAGTGCCATTAAGTGACGTCACAAAGGTACGGACAGCTGTCCAGATACCATTGTGTCTTTGATTTAGTGTTTACAAGCGCTTCAGACTATAATCGCATTGATAGGAGAACTGATTTATAGGGATTTAGTGCCTACCTTAGTTTTGAAACGTGGAGTTGTAGTGTAGTTTACGGAAAATAAAAGGCCACGCTCGCTTTTCACGTAGGTTTTAAGACTATTATTTGTTTATCAAAAAATTCATAAGAGTACCATAACTCTATTGCAAAAGAGTTTACTCGGAGAAATTCACGGATTCGGTACACACAAGTCACCAAACGAATTTTTGCTGCAAAGCTGCATTATACCTTTGCAGTAGGTGTGTTTTCAATTTTACCAGCACCCTATAGGTGCTGGTAAAATTGCAAGCATTAATCATTTAAATGTTGTCTCTAATTTCGACAGTGGCAATATTTCTGATCAGTTGCTTTCTAAGATAATAGAAATAATAGACTGGGTGGATGACCTTTGGCACTACTTTGAATTTTGCAATTATAGGATAAGTTCTAACTAATCCATGCGTGTTAACAAGCCTTTGATTTAACATGGAAAAGCTGGCGCCTGCGGTAACAACGAAATTAAATGAATCAGCTTAAATGTATGTTTTCTAGTGAAATCGTCTGTTTAGGTAGGTGATGCCAATACGGTAGGTATTGGCATCACCTACCTGACTATAGAACGCAAAGGTCTTGCTATCATTTAAGCAAATAGTTGAAGTAGATATCAACCTAATGATATAATTTTTTTAATAATTTTTCGTTTTATTCTATGTTGTCCCACCGTCACTTTACTCTGTCTTGAGCTAGTGTAAACCAATCCTGTCGTTAAGCTCGTCCCACCATCTTCTCCTACATATAATATGTATGCCCTCTAAGCCACAGTAAGTACCGATCTTGACCTTTGACAAAGCACTGCTTAGCGCAACTGTCACGTACGAAATTATATTTTTCGAACAAAAATTCAACAAGCCGTCGACGGCTTTACGTACTTACATTACGTACTCTTATTTTACGAGCCTCGGGAAGAGAAGTCTTAAATCTGACAGCCTGGAAAAATATGAAGCGATTTATACTCAGAAGTGCGAAGAGGTCAAACGGTCTCACATAATTCTAATTTCGTTGACAAATACTTACATGTATTTGAATAAATTTCACAGAAAATTGAATACACGCTCCTCCATTTCGTGTTGTACAAATATCAGTGAAGATGCGAGTTGACGTAAACCTCGTAACACAGAAAAGATAGATACAGAAGATCTGCTTTATACGACGAACCGATACGCACGCATGCAGACACGCTTCACATACAGCGAGTGCAGGTGCACTCGCGACTGGCACTCGACCGAGATGGCCACACCTATGGTCTGTTCAGGTGTGTTGTGGTTTAAAAGATTATTTTTTTACGCTATCATATGTATGTATTTAGAAGGTTTCAACTTTATATCTCACTACTTTTTCCAACAATTCTTGTTTAATTATTACTGTTAAATTGTAATTGAAAAATCATCCACGAACATTGAGGCTATAAAATTAACAAAAATTGTATTGTCATATGAAAAACATGTTTGTAAGGTTGATTCAAAATTAGATTTCGGGTTAAAAGTATTCAAATACCCAAATCAAACCACTCAATTTATAGGTGGCACTAAAAGTTTCCATTAGACGGGCGTTGATAGTTGCCACACAGTTTTTAGGGTTCCGTAGCCAAATGGCAAAAAACGGAACCCTTATGGATTCGTCATGTCTGTCTGTCTGTCCGTCCGTATGTCACAGCCACTTTTTTCCGGAACTATAAGAACTATACTGTCGAAACTTGGTAAGTAGATGTATTCTGTGCACCGGATTAAGATTTTCACATAAAAAAAGAAAAAAAACCAATAAATTTTGGGGGTTCTCCCCATACTTAGAACTGAAACTCAAAATTTTTTTTTCATCAAACCCGTACGTGTGTTGTATCTATGGATAGGTCTTCAAAAATGATATTGAGGTTTCTAATATCATTTTTTTCTAAACTGAATAGTTTGCGCGAGAGACACTTCCAAAGTGGTAAAATGTGTGTCTCCTACTGTAACTTCTAAAATAAGAGAAAGATAAAACTAAAAAAAAATATATGATGTACATTACCATGCAAACTTCCACCGAAAATTGGTTTGAACGAGATCTAGTAATTAGTTTTCTTTTAATACGTCATAAATCGTAAACCGTAATTTGCTGTTACGGAACCCCTCATGGGCGAGTCCGACTCGCACTTGGCCGCTTTTTTTAATTTTTGTAGCTATCATCGATTCTATATGTGTCGCGTAATATGTTAATTTGATTTTGTTACAAAATAAAAAATCTACTACTACGAGAATTGGCCCACTGATATTTTTGCAACAGACTGAGGGGCCGGTGGTAAAATAATAACAGCCGCACAGGTCGATCGACCAGGTTAAGCTACGCTTGCCGCGATTGGTCTGTGGATGGGTGACCATCTTCACATACAGAGACCTCTCCGTGCCTAGGAAAGCACGTTAAACCGTTGGTCCCGACAGTCGTTACGGGTAGTCAGAAGCCCGAAAGTCAGACAACCATTTTTAGCAAGGGGTATCGTATTACCCAGTACCTGGTTGTGGAGGTCAGATAGGCAGTCGCTCCATGTAAAATACTGGTATTCAGCTGAACCCGGTTAGACTGGAAGTCGACCCCAACATGGTTGGGAAAGGCTAGACAGATAATGCAGATGATGACTTTTAGAATAGACTTTACGCGTTTACTACGTGTGCCTGTTTTCCCTCGCTGTATAGAGGCGACCTTCTGTACTATCCCGTGCTCGTACCATGCATTTATCACTTGTGTGAAAGCAAGTGACGTCGATTCGCCGAGTACGGACCATTAGTCGTCTGTCTGCTTTCGCACTCTCCAACGCTTCCTTTGTGACGGTGAGAGACAAACGATGCGATTATAACACGGAAATGGACACCAATTTAGGGAATCTAACGTTTTGGTTCTCGAAAAATATCATACCTATTTGATAGGTCAAAAGGCTTTTGGGTAGAGGATAAAATATTTTGCAGATTTATTAAATAAGAGAGGGTATTATATTAAATCTTCCATGGGTTATATATAATTTGCGACATTTTAAAATCTATGAAAATTAGATATTGCATTATTGGCGATTTCATGAATGATTTAGCGTAAGGATAATTTGCACCCGTGAGGTTACGATGATAGATTTGTTCCAACAAACTTAAGATTGGTCCTAACTTTTAAGTGACTTCGAAGCTTTTACGAATACAGCCAGTCCAAAATGGCTATATCCAAACATTATCAGCATATTCTGCCTAGCCTTTTCCCAACCAAGTTGGGGTCGGCTTCCAGTCTAACCGGATTCAGCTGAATACCAGTATTTTACATGGAGCGACTGCCTATCTGACTTCCACAACCTGTTACTGTGTAACACGATGCCCTATGGTAAGAATGGTTGTCAGACTTTTGGGCCTCTGACCACTCGTAACGATTGCTAAAGATCAACTAATGACGGCCGGGACCAACGACTTAACGTGCTTTCCGAGGCACGGAGAGGTCTCGATATGTAATGGATGGTTACCCACCCAGGAACTGACCACGGCAAGCGTAGCTTAACCTCAGTTTAGCCACGAGCCAATTTAACCAATCGTATAAAATAAAAAATCAAAAATATTCATAAGCATTATACAATCAGATTAAATTGGTTGTGATTTTATTACTAATGACATTTTCTCACACAATTTATATGAGCTAGCTAATATAGGTGGGCAATAAAATTACATGTTAACTACTTACTGCAACCTGAAGGCCAATAGGCTACTTGACACTTATCTAATTTCATACAATAAATGAGTATTTCTTACAGTATTTAGCTTACGAAAACGAAATATATCGATTTTAATAACAAAAAGTGTAAGATTAATTTATAAATTCAATTTAAAAAATGTGTTTTTTTTTTTTTAATTTGAATCGCCGAAAACGCTGTCGTCCATGATGTGACGTCATACAAATTGTAAACAAAACGAGTAGGTACTCTTGATTTGACGTGGTGTTATTACAAGTATAAATATTTCGATAAAAACTCCTTAACACGTTCTTAATTTATTTGCTTTATTGAAAAACAATAATAAATTCATTATGGACGTTGGTTTCACAGAAGCAGACAGCACAAATTTGCCAAAAATTGAAACATTAATGGTTGGTAATTTCTTTGCCTTGAATGATTTAAATAACCTAAAAAAGTATTTCAAAAGTAACTAAAAGTTTCTGTACTTTGGCAGGTACTTACTGATCTTCGCAAAAATAAATTTGAGTTACAGTTGATAATGATTCAGGATCCCTTTGAGCAAGTCTTAGCCATGTTTTGCGAATATTTGTTTCACTAGGCACTCTAATCCACAACTTTCCTGGGGTCTTTATCGATGTGTTTTTGCATTCTCGGACGATAATTACTTCATGTAAATTAGTTGAAATCATGTTTTTAAAGTAAAGTAAACTGGAAAATTGTCCACGTTTAAATGTGTGTCAAATGTTTGTTTACAATACGTATGACGTCAGAGCACAGATAATCTATGGACTAAAATGGCGGACAGCGTTTTCGCACCTATATGAAGAGTTTGTTTTTAAATTACAGTTTTGTAGTTTCATAGGTGTTGAAAAAATTTTGTAATATTTTTTTTACCTTAGTAGAACAAATATGAACTATTTAGGACCTAGTTTAAAAAAGAGTCAACTAGCCTATTCTCGTAATTTAAAACGTTCAAAATCTAGTCGCAGTGTCATCTCGGCGACAAACAAATGTCAAAAACCTGTCAAAATGTAGGGAAATTAGAGGTATTTTTGACAGTGAACGTTCTTAAAATTACGAGAATTGCCCCTGTGTTTGTCTAGAGGATTTTTTACACTTTGTCGAAATCTTCCCCATAAGCCTTATAAACAAAAGACATTGCTTCAATAGCAATACGAAATTCACAAAAATCATACCGTAGCTTTAGTACGCCCTTAATGAATAAAATGAACATATATCAGCAAATATTATATATCCCGTTGTTAAGATATGCAAATACAGTTATTGATTTTCCATCAGGTGTGGGAGCCTCGTCCGTCTTCGTACAGAATGCCTCTTGAATGCCTTTAACTTCTATACTGAAATGTATTAATGAAATAGCTATGTCATGTAGAAATATTTGAGTGGGAACTGGAATATTATGTGACGTAAATTATGTTGAGAGTAGAAGTGATGTATCGTTAAAAGTTGAACATGAAAAGACTCCAGAAACCAGTAAAGACATGGATATAGAACCAAATTCGGACAACGTTCTAAAAGAAACTATGCCGAATGACGGTCTAAACAGAAACATTACTTAAGCAACTACTAAGATATGAGATGCAAAACAATCAGACAAACAAACACTTTCGCATTTATAAAATTAACATATGAATAGGCTTTGAGCGTACGAAGATTATTCGCTTCAGTCTTGCGATGAACAAAAATATGCAAATGTATGAAAAGCAGTCATGGAAAACAACAGTACTTTGGTAGTACTGTTGTTTTCCATGGCTGCTTTTGTGAGTGGTGAACAACACGTATGTTCCATTTGTAGAACTACGACCGCATTCAAAGATGCAATCAACATTCTGTTGGTTAAGGTAGATTAATTCTGTGGTAATGATGAAGCAACAAAAGCTGAAATAAAACAATTAAAAACCCTTTAATACCTTTTTGTGGTGCATTAAAATATTCATGACATAGGAATTCTGTAATAATAAGTTAACTACTGGTACTGTTAATCCTAGTTCATTGGGCCCGGTCTAATACATAAAACAAGGTTCCCATTATGTTTGTTAATAAGTGCTCTCTCCATAACGTCATCAGTAGCCGTATTGAGGTCATCTTTAGTACAGGTGAGGGTACTTGGAGCAATCGAGATGACGTAGCTAGGTTAGCAAAGATCATTGATATTGACAATCCTAGCAAATCTAGCCGTAATATCGAACCCTGACCGCCAACTTATCGTAAACGACCTTTTTACGAAAATGCAATTTTTATCTTGTACGTTTTTTTGGACCAAAGTCGGATTTTCATAAAAATGAAATTACGATAAGTTAGTTTAATATATGCACACCTTAGTATAAGAGACAAAATAATGAGATATAGTGTCATGATTTTTTATCTGTATGATTATGATTGTGGTTGATCTATAATAATATAAGTAGAGAAACACAGCGTTTAAAGCGAAACGAAGCAAGCTGAGGAAGAAATTAATAAATTGTCAACGCTAAGTCACAAAGGAGCGGTAGTCGTTAAATGCAGAAATGGTAATGTCTTTTACTAGCGAGGAAAGTAAAGAGGCACATTTTTATTTGTTCAACAGATGCACTGCAGATGTTGCTGGTTTAATGAAAACTACACATAGAACAGCCAATTAATTATATTAACGCTCAGAATAAATAAATTCTCCGATACATGTTGATACTTCCACAAAAAAATTAATCGGACCTCTTCGTTTAATAAAATGTTTGCGACATCTGTGTACTCGGTACAAAAGCCTTGGAGTATACACATAATTTATCCATCCCTGTCTTCGTGGAATTGACATGTTCTTCCAACGAACGTTTTTTCTCTTCGCACCCTTGATGAAGTTAGAGGAACATCAATCGTGTGGCTGAATCGTAAATGTACCTAAAGTTGTTCACTGTCAATTGTTTACGAATTGTGAATACAAATAATGGGACAAAGAAACGGTATTAGTTTGCGAAGTCTTGGCAATATTTCAGTATGGAACTGTTACATGTTGGAACTGTAAACATAATGAGCGTTTGTTTCCTATCCTACACGTGTAGGAATGTTTCGTATGGAGCTTTTATGTAATGCTGTTTTCGCTTTTGTTGTAAAATCAAATTTCTTTGTTCTATTGGTATGACTTTTTTCGTCAAAAAAATTTGATAGCTAACAAAACTCTGAAGAGCTCTTTCATGTTCGTTTGTATTTGGCTATATTTGATCGGAAATATACATAATTATGTATTAGCGTGCCAATTATAGTAATCAAGAAACCCTATCTAATCTGATCTAATGAGTACATGGATGACAAATTGTAATTTATTGACTTTTATTGGTTTGACGTTTTAATTGTAATTTAATGACATTTATGTAATTATTGACATTTTATTAATTTTGAATATTTTAGTACTTTTTTGTCTATTTTTATTTTTTTCATTTTCCATTTATATACCTACTATTAATTATAAATAATAATTAGAAATTTGTACGCCGTTGATGGCAAGACACAGCGTTCATTTTTATAAATTTAGACATCCCCTTTGTTTACCTATGGTCTATAAATAAAAATATTTGAATTTGAATTTAACTAAATTCAATCTGTTCTCAAGTTATGACATACTGTATAAGGTCAGTATATCACTGTCTTACCTGTATGTAACCTGTGTTCACGAAATAAATAAATTTGAATTTGAATTTTGAATCTGACCTCCGCAGCCTGTTAATAGGTAACACGATACCTCTTGGTAAGAATGGTTGTCCGACTTTTGGACTTCTGACTACCCGTAACGACTGCCAAAAATCCACGAATGACAGTCAGGACCAACGGCGTAATGTACTTTCCGAGGCACGGAGGGGTCTCGATATGTAATGGATGATCACCCATGCACAAACCGACCGCGGCTAGTTTAACCTTCAATCAGGAGCCTCTACCAATTATGTTAACCAATTGTATAAAATCCATAATAATGAGATTTTTCAATCTCCTAAATATTCATGAACATTATTACAATCAGATTATATTGATTCTCATTAAATTTCACGCATGAGTTATCATAATACATTTGTATGTGGTTACTTTTCTACTCGTTTAGCGGGGAAAAAGTTTTATTATGGCATATCTCATATTCGATTACCGTAGCGGCGGTTTTAGTACGAGTAGGTAATACGATCAACGTCTTTCTTTACTTTTTCATCTCCGAGATTTTATGAGCCCGAATAATGTTTGTTACCGAACAAAATATTCGATAATTATTTGGTCGAAAAAGTTTCGGATATATGTATATAACAATATTTTTTAAAGATTCGCGTAAGGAGACTTAGCATGCATATTTTACTTTTATTTTGGACAGTAAAATATTTTCTATTTGACTTTCATTGTGTTTTCCGCTGCAGTGTTTATCCCCATGCTCAACGGAGAAAATGATAGTTCCAAATTCCATGAAAACGTGGTTAATTTTAGGAGTGCCGCAGACTGCTTTCAGTAGTAGCTGTACCTACTCGATTCAATCGTAATTAAAGGAACTGATCAAACGACCGTTAATGAACACTTGAAAAGCGTATCTCCCGGTACTAGAGACAAAACAAGAACAACAGCAACTCAATCTACCGAGCCTTTTCCCAACTATGTTGGGGTCGGCTTACAGTTTAACCGGATGCAGCTGAATACCAGTATTTTACATGGAGCGACTTTCTATCTGACCTCTACAACCTATTGGTGAGACTGGTTGCCAGTCACTTTCGGGCTTCTGACGAACCGTAACGACTGCCAAAGATCCACGATTGACAGCCTGGACTAAAGGCTTAACGTGCATTCCGAGACTCGGAGGGGTCTCGACCCCTCCGAGTCTCGGAGCCTCGGAGTCTCGAGTAAAGATGGTCACCCATCCACAGACCGGCCGCGGCCAACGAAGCTTAACCTGATCGATCGACCCATGCGGCTGTTATTACTTAGCCACAAGCCCCTCAACAAGACAGCAAATATGAACAAAAAATGAATACATCAGCTGCTTACGTCTTTGGGTTGAAGGTTGGAGGTTTTAAGGCGAAAAACGTGACAGACACATTTACACATAATCCCACTTTCGCCCTGATATTAATAATATTCTGTCGGAAAGTAAAAATGGTCAAACAAATTGCCTTCACTTTTTCCCTGTAAGATTTGTGTGGGAGTCATGTGTCTCCACATTTTGCGATTAGTAGGGATCCCGAATATACGTATATACAGACTCATCTGAGTCTCCGTATCGCACGTCTGTTATCTTTATTTAGCTATTCTCTTCGGGGAAACGATCATAAAAAAGCAAAGGGCATTACCCAGGCCGTGATTTAAAGAGCACGACGAACTTGGTCCCGTTTCCTTAAAGGATGTTTATTTGTTTTCCGTTTAGAATTTGCGTTGGCAAAAGTTTTGTCTACTGTCAGGGTAATCAAATTTAATTTGCTTGCGAACGTTGGGAGAATTTGAAGAAGTTTATTACCAATAGGTAAATAGGTACGGAAGAATAGACGAAAAGGTGTTACAGTTGTTGACATACATAGGATCCGAATGTGTTTTGTATCTATACATTTATAAATTAAAGTCGATAGTATAGCTTCAAATGTCTGTCTGTGTTTAGGGAGCTTTTGTTTTGATTGAGACGGTCGAGTTAAATGGTACAGTGGGGATGTACAGTGGATTTTTGTTTTGGGATAGATTTTATTTTAGCGGTTTTATGTGCTATCATCCAACCCACACTGGGCCCGCGTGGTGGATTACGGCCCATTCCCTCTCACGGAGCGTAGGCCAGTGTCCCAGCAGTGGGAACATTATAGGCTGATTATTCTGTGACCGCATTGTTTTTCCATACTACACAATGGATTATGATGCGGATTTCACCATCGTAAGTCATAAAAACATGTGAAGCAGGGGCGGGCCGCTAGTCTTGTATAAAAGCTATTGCTTATTTTATTTGTCACTATAACCTAATAACATAACCATTTCCCTAGGCAAATGTTTACAAGTTTATCTACTAGAATAATAAAATACAATTGTGAATACAGAAAAACACCTTACTTACTCCTCTATTACCTAAAGTGGTTACAAGAAGGTAACAGACATTCGCCCCACTCGGGACTTACCTAAAAAAGATAAGCGGTCGGGCGTAAATGATGTTGTGTAAGTATGTAAATTTCTTAAAATTCTTACTGGCTGGGACCCCGCGTCAGCGAAGACATTATTGATTATACACGATGGGGATTTCGTAGCCAATCTTATTACACGTTTTAAATACATTTTTCTTCGGTCTGAGCACTGATTTCAACAGCACTTGCCCGAACCGCACCTAAGCACTTTCACTAACCGCATTGAAAAAAAATTTTGTAACGTGCGCTTCGGAGGAACGGTTGAGGAAATGAGAATTCCGAATAATAACAAATCGATATAGTAAAATACATAACAAAACCCCAACATAGTTGGGTAAACGCTAGGCATACATATATATGATGGTAATGACATAACAAAACATCTGTCTATAGTACACCCTTCGCCAGTTATGTTTAAGTCCCATGTACCTGTAAGAGACGATCCTATTGCCATCATTCGGGCACAAATCCAAACTCCTCAACTGAGTATTTAAAAAAAATATTTCCAAAAAGTACCACACAAGGTACCTACCACTATTACAATATTCCTTTTATTGAATAACTAACCCAACTCATAGATTCCTTCAAATAAGTGCGCGCATAAAACAAAACCACATAAGTAACTCCATCTCCGTTTCAATACGACGCAATAATTTCGGTATCGGCATAACAATTTCTTAGAATAGAAACCTATTCTGAACAACTGATCGTAAAAATGTAAGGTTTCCCCAAACACAAGTGTACCAGACCGTAGTGAATGTTGTTTTCGTCTCACCGACTTGCAATTTGGAGCGCAGAATAGATAGGAACAGAAGGTTAGCTCTATACAACAAGCGAAAATTCACGCAAACGTAGATGCGGCTTAGTTTTAAATGTAATTTTCCTCTTATGTCATCATCATCTGCCTAGCCTAGCCTTTTCTCAACTGTGTTGGGGTCGGCTTCCAGTCTAACCGGATGCAACTGAATACCAGTATTTTACATGGAGCGACTGCCTATCTGACCTCCACAACCCAGTTACTGAGTAATACGATACCCCTTAGCAAGACTGGTGGTCAGACTTTCGGGCTTCAGACGACCCGTAACGACTGTCAAAGATCCACGAATGACAGCCGGGAACAACCGAGGCACGGAAGGGTCCGGGTAGATGAAGTTGGTCACCCATCCAAGGACCAACCGCAGCAAGCGAAGTCACGGGTCGATCGATCAGATTAAGCTATAACCTCATCGATCGACCCTTGCGGCTGTTATTACTTAGCCACAAGCCCCAATTTTCTCCTTATGTATTGATTGTATTTTTTTTGGAATCTATACTATTATGAAATATGTCTTACCAGCTTTTGCCCGCGACTTCGTCGGCGTGAAATTTCTTGTTCCCCCGACCCAGTCCGGCCCATTGCATCGCTTTCCCGCGCTATTGCTTAGAGTTCTAGCGTGGTAGGGTGGTAAGGGTCTTAATGTGATTTAAAGTAGCCGATAGCCGTCCTCAAAAATTGGGCTATCAAATATGCAAAAATATTTTTTTCAAATCCGACTGGTAGTCCAGAGATTAGCGCGTTCAAACAAACTCTTCAGCTTTATTATTAAGATATTATATGGATAGTTAGTATATATATAGATAGATAGAGTACACAGTTGCTTAGTTGTAATAGTTATTTCAGGAGAAGAAGAAAATTGCTTCTGAATTTTGCTAGGGCTCGTGACTATACAGCGAGCGTAAGCGCGCTCGCATCCGGCGTTAAAGGTCTATTCAAATTTAGGTTTCCATTTTATGTTATTTTAAGTTAAACAAATATCAACTTTATTAGCGTGGTAATTAAGTTGATTGCAGTTAAGTGACAACCTTATTTAAAAATTCTTAAAAATGTTTGAAGTTGTATCGTAAACTGAACTTTATTGTGTAGGAGTTAAAGTTATTTTTCAAATAACTCATATTTGTTTACATGTTTGGCAAATTAATTGTGAACGTAGATTGGGTAGTTTGATATCGCTGTACCTACACACGCGTCTATGTGTTCATGGCCGTGCTTTCGCCCGTCGTCTTGTATGGAACTAGCCTTCTGTACCCATCTTTACTGTGTTGACAGGAAATCCCGTTTCTCGCTCCCGCTAATTCTCGTGTCGCTACGAAAACAAGCTTAGTAAGTTTTCCGCTTACTTCTAAAGTTTGCCCTTTATTGCCATGTATTGTCAGATCGCCGGAAAGAAAAGGAGTTTGTGTGGTGTGGTGCAGGAAAACTGACCATTACAATGATTGTTGTGATCGTTAGTTTGTACAATAGGTCCCATGATTTGATTGTAGTCTTTACAAAGATATTGGTGGTGTAATAATAATTCAGCCGAAAGACGTCCACTGCTGGACATAGGCCTCCCCCAGGCACCCCTCTTCGACCAGTTCTGTGCTTCTCGCATCCCACCTTGTGGGAGGCGTGTAATAATTACTGTCGAGAAAATGGGTGACTCGTTGCAGTTGCAATGGTTTTTATTTTATATTTTTTTCTGCGACTTCCAATGAATAATTTCATTCGCATTCTGTGAACACCAGGATGAGTCTATTAGGTTGATTGGATTTGTGTTTGAGGGCGTCTCTAAAATGCTCTCCTTAAGGCCCTTTGTACACGGCACGGATTCGTTACGGTACGGCGGCGTATAAACCGCGCCGTAGACAAAACGTGTCCGTCTATAACAAGCTTCCATAGTAATCCAAACATCATACTGATGACCGTGCCTCTTATATAGAGGTAAGAAACCATAGTAGTAAGAAAACGTGTGTGTACAAAGGGTCGAAAGCGTTGATCGAACATTTTCTATTTCACATGTTCGATTGTTCGTACTTCACAACCATAGATGTGTTATATTTCTATATTCAAAAAGCTTGTAGCCTGCAAGTACGAGCGCTGAAAAGCAAGCAATTAAACTGAAGATAGATAGAGAGATAGATAAAAAGTTTATTCAGTGGAACAAAAGACACAATACAAGTATTAAAAAAAACATTTAAAAAAAGGTGAAGCAAAAAACAAAAACAAAGATTAAAAAGATAAATTAAGAATGCAATGTGTTTTGTTAATGTAATTAAACATACTAAATGCACAGAATTAAAATACCAACCTACATAGAGGTATATTATTCGGTGCTTTCTCCTTCTGGAAGCACTACACTCGTTACTCGGTACTCCAATTGACGTTTTTAAATTGTGCAGAATAATAAACGAAACAGATACTGTTCCCGCTTTTATCTCAACATTTACATAAAACAGTGCTCAATTACTTTTTCAATCCCAAACAATGTCAATTAAAAAGTCCACAACTTTATTCAAATAAAATTTTGATGTTCCCCCTTTCGTTGCTGAATATGTATCTACAAAAGGTTTTTACTTTTTAATCAGCAAACGTGGTGCAGTTGTCGTATAAAGCCAGTGTCTACATAGAAAGCACAAAGAAACGGGGAGAATAATTTTCGTACTTATAATATAGGGGTTGGTTTCGCTCACTCTAGTCTTGGCCGTCCAGCCAAGTTCATGCTGCAGCCAAATGGGACGACATATCCCTGACCTGTTTTGTGCGTTTATTTTTAGGGACACTTAGTTGAATTTGTTGTTTTTATCTTCCGCTAGTGATGCGCCAATGGACGTTATTTAGTGTTGTGAATATTACTGTAATTATGGATGGTTTGCATAAATATTCAGTCTATATTTCAGGACTTTTTTTTGTTGCGTTTTCATTAAGTAAGTCTCATCGGTAGCGTGATGAAATTCGTCCTGAAATTATTTAATGAATGGCTTGCTAGTTACGAAAATGATGATTAATTTGATGAGTGTAGAATATAAAATACCTGCAGACTGTAGAATGCAGTTCTTTATAATTATTACGTTGATAAGCGACAGTAGAGCAACGGATGGATGCTGTATAAATTATTTAAAATCTATTTTCATGTCTCTGAAATTAATTAAACCAAGTTATTAATAATTATTTTAATAATTTAGTATTAAAGCTTCAGAATAGTGTTAAGAGATTTAGTGCGTGTTTTTCTCATAAAAACAGTACGTAAAAGTTATTTAAATATAAAATAAACATGTTTTCCCCATTAACCTAACTTCTAAGGTTTCTTTCCACTGTAAATATAACTAACCAGCCCACTTGTTATGGTTTGTTTTATAGGTCAAATACACAATGAATTTGTTATTTTTAAATTATGAGTTGCACTCGAAAAAATGTTAAGTACATATTTTCTTAGAAAACAAGTAAAAGTAAACAAAAAGTAGAAACATGGTAATAGAAACAGGAAAAAGGTTATTTAGTTTTATTACGCCGGTCTATTCTGTAAAAATCTCACCGTGGAGTGAGCTGTCATTCAACATGATGCCAGGGATTGACACAATTGACAGCTTACTTCAAGCTCACTTCACCTACGTTTTCACGGGGAGATTTTTATAGAATAGGTAGGCTAGGTTGTTTACCAGCGTTCTATTGAAAGCCAGTAAAAAAGTAAAGATTTATGACAGCTAACGGTTGTCAGTCAGTATCTTAAGCGCCATAACGTCACAGTAATGGCGATAGTTTGACGATAACGACTCTGTTAGAGAAGTTTTGCCGTTGCCTTCAAGTAATAATATTGTTGCAACGTCAAAGCTACGAGACGTAGTTTTAGAAGCAAAAGAAAACGTGGAATGTAAAAGTTAGCGTTGATGATACTATTTCAATAATGTTACTTTTTTTCTACAATTTGGCAACAGTGTTGTACAAACACCATACGCCAACACATCAAGCTACTACAATCTGTCAAATTTCTTTAATAGATTTTCAACTTTATCGCTAAAGCATTAGGTTCAAGGTTGATTGAGAAAATTTGGCAGTTTCGGGTAGCTACCCGAAACTGCCAAATTTTCTCACGCCACGCCAGTACATCAAGCTGTGTGCTGGCGTCTGTACAGTCCCTATTTCCACCATAATTTCTGAGATGTTTCAGTGGGGTTCGTGGCTAAATAGACAGAAATTAAAACGTAATAACAACCAGCAGGGTATCAGATCCGGGGTCCGACCGGAGTAACTCATAATAACAGTCGGACGGGTCGATCGCGGACCAATCGGAAGGTTAAGCAACGCTTGCCGAGATCGGTCTGTCGATGGGGACCATTCATTACATACCGAGACCCCTCCGTGTTTCGGAAAACACGTTAAGCTGTTGGTCAAGGCTGTCATTTATACATCTTTGACAGTATTTACGGGAAGTCAGAAGCCTGAAAGTCCGACAACCATCTTACCAAGGGATATCCGTGTTACCCAGGAACCGGGTTATGAAGGTCAGATAGGCAGTCACTATAAGTAAAAATACTGGTATTCGGTTCATCATTTGCATAGCCTGCTTATAAATCTAACGAGAAATCATGTTCTCACAATAATATTTACAAAATTCCGTTCCTTTTACGATCATAACTGCCGAAATGTGGGTGTACCCTTGTTACACATCTGCCTTACCCTTTTGAAAAACAGGATACAAAAAATACAACAACATCCTAACTCGGAAAACAACACTGAAAATTGGAAAACACAACCAATTTTAGATACAGACAAATAAAGATAGAGGAAAATATGATTACACGAAGTAAATCAGCCGCCCACTAGAGTGAGGAAAATTGTTAAATGAATCGCGAGTTCGTGAGTTTGGTAGTAAGTCGCGCTGTGGGTGGTCTGTCCGAAGCCAAGTCGGTATTTTCAGGGAATACCGTTGGCTTATATAAAAAAAAAACCTCATAAAAAAAATCGAATTGGTATTTAATTATACGAATTTAATGAGAAGAGTCAATTTGAAATGTTTATGGTTTGAGATCTTTTGATTGACTAAGTAATAACAGCCGCACGAGTTGATCAATCAGGATAAGCTACGCATGCCGCGGTTGGTCCGTGCATGACTATATTTCATACCAAGACCCCTCCGTATCTCGGAAAGCACGTTAAGCCGTTGGTCCCGGCTGTCATTCGTGGATCTTTGACAGTCGTTACGGATCGTAAGAACCCCAAAAGTCTGATAACCTGTTTTCCAAGTGGTATCGTATTACCCAGTAACTTGTGGAGGTCAGATAGGCAGTCGCTCCATGTAAAATACTAGTATTCAGCTGCATCCGGTTAGACTGGAAGCCGACCCCAACATAGTTGGGAAAAGGCTGGCTGATGTTTTCTTTGGAAATATGTTATGGATAAAGGGTATGTAGGTACATACTTGTTGTAATGTTGCAGAAAATTAATGGTAACACCCATCAATTATTTTATGTAACTTTATTTACAATGTTACGCCATGTTACGGTATATCGATATTGTGGAAAATTGTTAAATGAATCGTGAGGTTCGTTATTGTAAGTCTTAGTGGGTGGTCTAACCGAAGCCAACTCGGTATTCGGTTCGTAAGGCTTCCAGGAAGGTGGCGGCCAATCGATTCATGTCAGAAACCTCATAAAAATCTAGTTAGGTAGTATCAAATTTTTTGGTAAAAGAAAAATGTATGCATGAAGATGAGCTCATTATCATCAGCCTAAAGCAGTCCACTGCTGGACATAGTCATCTTAGGAGACGCCAATGTTCAGCAGTGGATAGTTACTGAAAATCAAGTTGATTGGCGTGCAATAGGTACACCATTTGTACACCACCATGGTAGCACCATTCAACCCGATTTTCAGCAACTCTAATCAAGCTGCTATCACCCTGCGATTATAGAGAAATCAGATATATTTTTTGAAAATAATAGTATCTTTTAAAAAAATACAGTTAACACTGATAGTACTCTTCGTAATAAAATACGTACATTCCCACAAATAAATGAAGTCAAACACTAAAATCTTTAAAAATAAATTGCAGTCATTTGTAACCACTGTCTGTATAAAATTCATTGGCGGTCTTAAATCTTTCAGTTTTAAGACATCTATTTAAGCTCAACAGTTTCGAAGACATAAAGTATTTCAAATATCGCCAGTCGTTTGAGGTAACAAATAAAACAAGCTTACTCAATAAGATTTCAAAGAGAACCGGCTGACTGGATTTATTCGAGGGAAATTTTAGAAGCTATCATCGCACGGAGTCGTGTGAGCGCCGAAGCATAAAAGACGGATTTTACGATTGCGACTGTGCAAATAACGCATTTTGTGAAAATATTATTCGGTTTCACGCCACGACACCGGGTTATTAAGCGTAGTACACATACGCGTAACGAAATTGCACGAACTCCCACGAAATCGGGACCAACCCGACACGCAGCGATGACGCGGCAGCGTTGCGTGATATCGCGACAACTTTTTATACCAATACAATTATTTTTATTGGCCAAACTCTGTTTTTTATTCTGCGAAAGTTGGCCTCGTTCCAACAGAAAAGGTACGGAAACATAGGGATCACAACCTAAAACGGCAACAACAGTAAAAGCTTTCTCGTGTTTATCGTACAATATCTGTATTGAATGAACTGTGACCAAAGCAGAAGTTTATCTATTGTTGTTAAATTCACATTACAAGAAACTGTTTGGCAAGAAAGTATTAGTTAGACTTCTTGCCAAGTCTGAATCATAATCTGATATAGTCGTGATTACGTGTTCGTATTGTGGGTGCAACGAAAAAGTGTGCATTGCCCTTTACAGTATATTTATGGTGATTCTAGTTTATCGCCTTGGCAATGTGCCTGTGGGGATATAAAGTCAAAATTTCGGTCTAATGACTTTTCACATGGTGTTAAGCTGAGTAATAAAAAGATATGAATATTTAAGATAAAATAACAATTATGATATATTAATTTAATATTATTTATATGAATATTTAAGATAAAATAACAATTATGATATATTAATTTAATATTATTTATTATTATATTATTATCAATTATAATTTACGTAAAATGATCAACTATCATTATATGTTTTATAATGAAGGAAATGAGACAGTAAAAAATGCTTGAACCGTAATAATTACATTTTCTTTCATAATAAAGTAAAACTTCGGGTAAACCTTTTATTTGATTAAGGGCTGATTTTTCCAACGCCGGATAATTTAATCCGAGGAATAATTTTGAATTTTTGACAGCTCTTCCATACAAAATATGTCAGACGACAATTTTATTCTACGAATAAACATTATCTATCGATTGAAAAATCGGCCGTCAATCAGCATTTTATCAGTCACGTCCAAGTAAGTGTAAAATGTATAATTTTGCTAATTTTTATCCCTAAAGAGATGTGCCGTATATCTTTGGTGTCCATAATCGTTAACAGGTCTCTGGTGGCTGTTTATCATAAAAAATATGGCAGGGTTAAAACGAGTCCTATTTTTTCACAAAAAACAAACTATCTTTTCGGTGGTGCTGAAAGAAAGACTGATTTTAACAGTTGGTAGTAGGTATGCAGTAAATTCCCTTTTTTTATTGGGAACTCTTAGGTCCTGCCAATTTATTAGTGTCCTACCGATCTATCAACTATGATCTTTACATGTGTACACATATATATCTATACATATTATAAAATAGTAAAGAAGTCAAAACTGTGAATTGAATATTTCTAAAAAAAGCATGTTAAAAAAGTAATAGTATAAGCATAATCGGCCTATAAAGTTCCCACTGCTGGGTCACAGGCCTCCCCTCTGTGAGAGGGAGCCGGCCGTAATCCACCTCGTGGCCACGTGGCGTATCCTAGAACCAAAAATTCCAAGACAAGTGACATCTACCAACCCAAAAAGTAATTATAAACTAAAATAAAAAGTAATACATTTCGTCACATTGCATTGTGTGTGATAATTGCATCATAAAATATGATTGACGTGTAAAAGTGTTTGTACAAACCTACTTACAAAATCATTTATCATTTATTTATCATGCAATGTGACGAATTGTATTACTTTTTATTTAAGTTTATATTCTAATGTTATTTAGTATATTTTTATTTATAGAATTATAATCATAAAAGTCATCAATACTATCTTATTGATAATCTTCATATTATCTTATTGATTGACTATTTTGTGAAATAATTAAGGTCAATTCTAACTCAAGGATTTGTGTTGCTGATTTTAATGATTATAACTTTTTAAAGTCATATTTGTTACGGTCGTGAAACACACTTTAATTAAAATACAACCTAACATTGACCTGCAAATTGCTAAAAACGTAAGAAAACATGAATTTCGTGGACTACTTTAGCTAGCGCATTCCCCTTAAGAACATAATTCTTCCTAATAAAGTAATTTGTATAGAAAGTTCGGTACAATTTTTCTCCAGTAAGGTCAATTTGTCATAATATTTTACGTGTGGGCATCGCTTAAATCTAATAAAAGCTATTGGGTTTGCCGCTAGGGACCTATAAATCTTAGGGTTTTTATGAGACTTGACTGTAAGCTTTGTAATCCAGAGCTATAATGTGATACGGAGCGCAAAAGCGTGCGACTTTTTACCTTTTGAAAACTTTTAATTGAATGAATAAATTTTTCAAAATATGTAACAGTTTTTATTAAGTTTTGTTAATTTGACATTATCAGCCTGTAAAAGACATTATCCGTCTGTACCAGAAAATATCCACGAGAACGTATTACAGGGATTTTAAGTACCCTAGGTGGTACTTCAGGTTATAAACTATCTGTGTGCCAATCCGGAACATACATAAAAAAGGGCAAACATTTTAAAAACTATATTTTCAGTTTCAGACTCGTTCCCACACCTTTGCAGTTACTTTTTCAGAAATATTCTTTTTACAGTATTGACTTCGTTACTATTTCTAATAATATCTATATGTATAGATATACAACATTTCGTCAGATTGTATGATGTATTGTTCTCATGCAACGTGACGAAATGTATTACTTTTTATTTTAGTTTGTAATCTAATCTTGTTTGGTAATTTTTTATTTATAAACAAAATCACAATAAAATATTCGCACATAAGTTAACAAAACTGAATATGATATGGAGGTACGTATTTAAATGATCTGATAAAAGTTAAAACAAAAAAAAAATGAGTATCGTAAAACTAAATTCAAATTCAATGAAGTATTAAAAACTAAACAATGTTCATTCTGTATCAACATCCATTGATAATGGCAGTTATGGGAGTCCATTTGAAGATATTGGCGCCGATTCCCTTGTTTATCTTTATATTCTATTAAGAAAAGGACAGAAGATAAATATTAGTTTAGTCCTGTCAAATTAAGATACTCCATAGACAGTTTAGACGTGTATAAAAACATGGCTACTAAAAATACTTTAATTTACGTCAGGCGCTGACTAATTTGACAGGACTAAACTAATATTTATCTTCTGTCCTTTTCTTAATGAAATTGAAAGAAAAAGATGCACTTGTTTAGTTTGTGAACAAGGGAATCGGCGCCAATGTCATGTAGTATATGAGAATTGGTAGGAGGAATCTATTATAAAGAATCAATTAAAATTAGAGTGTAGTTGAAGACTATCAATATAAAAGAAACATGTTATTTACTAGCTACTACGGTACTACGTGTACTGTATTATCCAATCGTAACATGACACGCCTATTTGCAATCAAATCGCTTTTAACAACATGTTCACATTCATGTAACACGTTTCATTGCACGTAATTATTACAGGTCAGTCGCCACACTAATCTCTAAATTAATTTACCCTGAAGCTCTAGCAATACTAATTACACTAGCAACGCCGTAATGCCCCATTTAGCAGTAAGTGTTGAGGTAAGGCTGGCTTCACCGGAGTGACGTAGGATGTGTCTAATGTACGATGTAATGTTACGACTTGGAAAGATATTTCAGGTGTAATTGTGAAGGAAATTATCTGTAATAAATAATGTGCTTCAGTACTTAGTTATGTCATTGACACATAATTATTCAATTAATTGAGTGGTGGTCCAGTGGCAACGACTGTGACTTACGTGTTGTAGGTCGTAGGTACGAACCCAGAAAGGCTTTACTTTGTGTAAATTATTTCACCACCACTGCTCTCAAAACGGTGAAGGAAAACATCGTGAGGAAACTGTTATCCTAGAACCTAAAAATTCGAAGACATGTGACATCTACGAACCCGCATTGGACCTGCGTGCTGGATTACGGCCCGCTCCCTCAAACAGAGAGGAAGCCTGTCTCCCAGCAGTGGGAACATGCTATTCCTATAAAATGCATGTGGGAGCCATTTTAAATAGTATCTGTACAAATGTGAGAATATTGGTAATGTTAAAACTACAACCTCGACATGGACAAAATACTATAGAGTTTAAAACTACACCATAAGAAATGATATTCAAGCAAGTTTCTATATAAAAAAGGAGTTAATAAAAATCTGCATCATAAAATAAACTGGTCAAACTATATGGCGCATAGAGTAACTGTGTCAGCGAAAGACTTTGCAGGGATTCGGACTAGTCGATAGCCAACCACATTCATTAATGGAAGTTAAGCTTGGAAAAACGCATGAATGAATGTAAGGTTTTAATGCTGGTTCAGACAGTAAATTCCACTTTTTATGTTCGATATTATTTTTTCGAAGTCTTTGTGTTGTTTCTAGCGAATTAAATGTAAATTGATCTGTTCTCTGTCTGCTTTTGTACGTATATTTATTTCATTAAATGGTAAATAAATATTTTGAAGTACTTCTTTTGTTTTAGCGTCAGAATTTTCAGTAAATTCAAAAATACGGAATAAGGAGTTTGTTAAGTACCTATTTGTTAAAAAGAAGGTACTTTCTAACGTTATATTCACTATCAAGTGATATAGTACATAAGAAAATGTTCATTTCATCACCATAATCATCATTTCAGCCGAAAGACGTCCACTTCTGGACATAGGACTCCTCCAAGCACCGTCACTTTGACCGGTTCTGTGTGTCCCGCATCCAGCAGATTCCGGAGGCCTTCACAAGATCATCGGTCCACCTTCTGACAAGCCTTCCAACGCTACGTCTCCCGGCATGCGGTCGCCATTCCAGAACATTTCGGCCCAACGACCATCTCTTCCGCGAGCAATGTGCTTGGCGCACTGTTCATTTATTCTGTGTTATTTGGCAAATTAAATTCTTCGTCTTTCGGACTCTTTAAGAAGAGCCTGTCGATATTAATACGGATATCAAAACCCATCACACGTTTTCATATGTTTCACGACCTTACAAAATGCCTCTAAGATACAGTAGAAGAACTAATAAAAAAGTATACATTTTTTATTCTAGCCGCGTTCCCAATAAAAATATGAAAACCAAAACAAAGGTCACCACTGAGGCCAGACACGCTGTCGCCAAATGTGGCATTAAGTTTGGCCAAACCGAGGATATTATCGCAAGAATATAATGGAACTTATTTTGTAGCAGTTTTTATTGTTTATCGTAGATTTATTGGTGGGAGTAAATTAAATGTAGGATAAACTGTTCTATTAAAATGTCTGAAAATGTGTTAAATATTTGGTAAACTTTGTGAAATTGGACGGCTTATCTATGCTTAGTTAAATGGATTTAAGCACTATGCCAAAGTATTCTAATAATGTATTAAGATTGTGAGGAAAATCTAAGATTACCTTTGGAAATTGTCTCTGATATCTAACGAAAGATATTTCATAACACATAAAACCAGCATTATATTCCACCACCCTTACTTTTCCGTTTGTAATAAAACGGAGCTACTAAAAATAAGTGGATCCCTGCAGTTTCTCGAGATCTTTCCATAACCACGTTAAGGTTACAGACACTACAAAATTAGGGAGTTATTTCACTTACGGCACCTATTTCAACAGCACCTAAGCTATTCCACTAACGACACAAAAACAAAATTTTGATGAGTGTGGTTCCGTGGACCAGTTTAGAAATATTAATTAAATTGTAGGAACGGCACTTACGCTAAAGACGTTGACTAGAAACACATAATACTGGACCTTTAGTTTAAATAATTAATTAAAACCACATCACTTTCCCTTAATCAGGTATCTCTCGTCTAAAGAGCTTTTACTTAATAAACTTAATGAGTATAACGAAGTACCTACCGATGGTAGTAAGGTGGACCGTCATTCAATCTTGGTAAGGTCAGAAATTCCTTTGATCTCAGATGTAATCAAAGGATTATTTGCACCTCAGTGGGTTTTGAAGCCCTTGAATTCAAGGTAGAACCTAACTTTTGTAATGAATTCTTTTTTGTTGGGAATGTGACTGAAGATACCTCATTGCTAATGACATTATCTAATTTTGAATCGAACAAACAAGACTTTATACCTGTAATGTCTATTATTTTATGACGTTATTTTTTTTTACAATCTGATAAAAACAGCAGGTCTTTTCGTTCTCTTCCGTAGAAACTATAATATATGTATGTCACCGTATGATTGTGAACATCTTTAGTTTATACATCTCCCGAGATTATAAACTGTAGACACAGTGAACTGCAACAAACCATTTACAATTTCACGCATTAGTATTTTACTGTGACATAAATATTATATAATTTTTATATGCAATCTTATGGGATTTCTTGGAACTGTATTTAATGTTCTTACTTCTTATTGGATTTTAGTCAAAGGCAAAGGCGAATTGACATTGTAACGGCCGTCTTTAGTCTATATTTTGCCTTTTTCATTGTTTACAAACATTCCAGTTTTCATGCGTTAGCACTTTTATGTGAACACATCACGGACCTTGTGACCTTCCAAGTGCTCTTAATGAAAGTTTTTTTATTATGTTTTTTCTACTTTGGCACTAGGAGTGGAGATCCTTGTATTTACAGTTCGAGCGCAGAGAGCTAATAAAGTTGCCGAGCCAAGATGTCAATTTGAGTTCATAAGTATTTAGATGTTTTTAGTGCTAAAGGAAGGCCGAAAGGTCAACTGATTGCTTCGTAAAAGTTGTAATATCTATAGTACAGTTATTAATTGGATCAGCTTGCTCTGTTCTATCATTATCAAGGGTGAATTTAACGTGATTTTATATAAAAAAAAAACCGAGTGTGCTTATGACCACACGACTAAAGTGAAACTTCTTTCTCAAAATATTAATTCATTGTTCAAAACGAAATAGAATTACGAAAAATAACCAAAGTATCACCGTTCGCGTAACGCTAGTAAACTCGCAAACGAACTACTGATTGAGATATATACATATTTCACTTACTAGCTATAAGAGAAAGAGAGAAAGAAAATGTGCGCGCGCACTGCTCTCTCTTGCTCCTACACTGTGATACAGACAATAGGCCTGCACCGTGCTTAGATATACGGAACGTATTTGGCTATGAGAGGAAGAGAGAAAGAAAATGATGAACATAAAACAACTTTATATTTACAACACATGCATTTTCATCATAAATATTCTCAATAAAAGCGTTCACTCAAACATAACACTCACTCAATATATACAAGTTAGTCAACGCAGTACACGGCGAGCAAGCTTGCTAGGTTTACCAAAAACAAGAACAAACTCTTGCAAAAAAATGCTAACTTTTGAAGGAGCACAGCTTTAGAATAAATTACCGTCCCATATAAGAAATGTACACTCTTACAATGCATTCAAAACTCAACTTAGCCAGCACATAATTGCGGATCGATCACTTCTGGAGAAATTAATGCATTGCATGGGTAACTATTAAATTGTAATACTGATGACGAACATATTGTAATCTATATTTTTAGTATTGTTCTCAAGTAAGTGACTTATGTCTTTATTGGGAATAAAGTTTCTTTAAACCGAAACCGAAATGTGCGCGCGCACTGCTTTCTCTTGCTTATATCCCCCACTCAACTCCCGTTCGCCTCGCCCAATCATACTTTTCGTAACGCTTACGTCACGCGTTCGCCAGCTGACTCCCCAAATCAAGCGTGCGTAAAGAAGTTTCACTTCAAAAACTCTATAGCAATCTGGAGTCTGGATTTATGCCCGGTTGATGGCAATAGGCTCCAAAATGGGACTTAAGCATTACTGGCGAAATGTGGGTGTAATTTATGTACCTATAGGTACAGCGGGGTAATTGTGTAACACACTAACAGTAGGAATGGCTTTCATTGTGACAGTTAAACAAGATTAATTGCGTTATTTACGTTGTTGAGCAGACAAATTTTTCGAACGCATGAAGCAATGGATTAGCAATACCCTTCAAAATGATTCGGATTGTGATTACGTGTGTTACGCAATTAGGGTGCCAGTGTATACACATCAACTTGCACCCATATTTAGGTTAGGTAGACGTCTGCCTAACCCTATGGGCATTACTAGCATGATGGTATGTTATGTATAATCTATAATTGTGTAATCAATAGAGTCAGATCGTCCGATGTAAAGTAATCAGTGTGATCTCTTACTAAAATTTATCCAGTAAATTGAATGGATTCCTTCTAACGACTCTTTCAAGTTCATCCATTCAATCTATAAAAAGGTCCATGTTTATAGACAGACCTTCACGGACTGATGTGTTGTAGATACAAAAAGATGTACTCACTATTTTATAGGCACTGTTTCTCCATCAGATGGATCAATGTACTTAGCATTAACTTCCTAATATATCTCGTCTCTTGAACAAAAACAAATTTATGGCCGCTAGTAAAATTTCGCTTCTGGATCCCTTTTCCCTTATTGGTATAAGGGTGTGTATAACTTGGTACACTATTTGGCCAGTGTTAAGACTACAGAGTTATTTATAAGACACGTTTTTGCCTTCTGTTTTTGTATTCATTTTTTGGACATAAGGATTATTTTCTTTTTGACTCTCGACAAACAACACAAACGACAAACATTTAAAAAAATTGTTATTAAGCACATAAATTTTAAGAGTAAGCTTATTAGACTCTTATAGCAATTAACAGAGTTGAAAATAGTATGAAGCGATAAAAGGCACTTCACCCTTGACACAAGACTCTATTTCCTTCAGGAAATTGACAGAGCACTCGCCACCAATCTGAGGAAAAGTTCCGATTGGAAAAATATATCTCAGGGAAAAGATTCCAAAGACGTGTCTTGTCACGCACGCTCCACATATGACCTTTTATTTTTCCTCTCTTTAAACTACGGCGAAGAATTCTTGCTATCATAAAATGTTTCAAAGTAACATCGTACATCGAGTGAGACTCAAAGATTTCGTTCTTAGGTAGCTTCACAAATTACTTCCAACAAAGTATTTGACTTCAATTAGATTATGTATAGAAAAACTTAAACCATTTGAATTATTACTCGGCTTTTAGAGTACAAAGACAAATTCTCAGTAATATGTTACAAGCTAAGAAATATAACTGATACCCGAAACATTTAATCACTTGATTTAGGTAATTATACTACGCCAGCCCTCGTTATTTAGACATTCTCAGACATAATGACATGAAAATGAGTAGGTACCTAAATTAAAATTAATTTACCTTCTTTACAAAGAATTGTTTGTAGTAGAACTTCAAACAATTGAATTTAAAGCTGAATTTCTTCTTTGTTCCAGATAAAACATGAAGACAAGGCAAGAACGGGAAGAAAAAGAATTCACCACTAAAAACTTATGATTGTCGCACACCTCAAAATCACACACCTAAGATAAAAATAACTCAAGTGCTTCATATTATGATAAATAAGAACAAAAACCAAGAAAGTCTGAAGACAGTGTACATCATATGATCTAAATGCCTTATTTAAGAGAAAAGTGCGCTGCCGACAGGCGCCGACTATGTTTGACTCGACCAAAGGCGCACTACTCGTAGCGCCATCTTTATCCAACAGCTCCTGTTGGCTGAACGGCAAAGGCTGGCCTTCCACATTCCCCGCACCAGCTGATATATTAAAAGCATTCTTCATATTTGCACTATCTATGTCAATTGTTTTTGGCAACTTGGTTCTGATCTGTGTTCTGAACAATAGGAGGTATATCAAGTATATTGATAATCAGGTATGTTTTTGCATATTAATCAATATCATTGTTTATTTTGCCAATATAAATTATGCCAATATTATTTCCGTTGCAACTGTTTTAACTGTATTGTTTTATACTAAAACCATTTTATGATACCTTTTTAACTCAATAGTAAACCCGTTTAACTTTCCACAATGGGCAATTACCATTTGTAAATATTTCAGCAGTGGCTATTTCAATATAATTTACTTTCATCATTTTCAGTAAAGCATTCTCTCAACTTTCAAACCACCAATTATTATAAAACCTTGCTTGTGTCTGAATAATTGCTTGTCAGATAATAACAATGTTAGGCTGCTGAATAATGGTGGAATATTACTAGGTTCTGCCTACATAAGTTATTTGGCATCGTCAGACATCTTTCTTGGTCATTAATTCACAATGATAGTTCTCAACGAAAGTAATTTATGTGGTGCCATATTTTACAGCCGAGATACTTACTGACCTCGCTCGCACTCAACGATTTATTCACCGGAATCTTGATCGCTCCAGTAGCTCTCCTCCCGGCTTTGTATAAGTGCTGGCCATACGGAGAGATATTCTGTCAAATACAGGTAAGTTATTTTTGCAATGAAATAAGTTTGATTTTTCTACATAATTATATTCATGTTCGTCCCAGTTAAAGTATATTTAGATGATTCCATTATTTCTGTGTGCAACACTGGTAAAGTGTCGTAAGTCTTAAAATACTAAATAAAAGTTGACTTGCACTCCAACTGAGTACACTAAAATTAGTTTGCCATCAAAATTTCAGAAGAGTTGCTTAATTTAGTTAAAGCTAGGCGGAGTTACGAGGTCCTTGCAAACTTTGTTTAAACAAGAGTTGAAGAGAAAATGAGTAAAGTTACCTCGAAGGAAAAAAGTTGGCAATTCGCAAAGCAAAGTTAAATGGTAATCGGATGTCAGGGATAAATTGGTATAATATACATAACTGCTGATGCTTGATGATCATTTTGGAAGCTGCAATTTTATGTTTTCGGAGAAAAATTCGGATCACGTAAAGCGATGTTTAAAAAAAATGGACACAACACAACAATAGGGATCAAGATGTTTGTCCAAAGAAAAAGATCTGAAGGCCTTTTATAGTTACAAGATCAACTTTATAAAAGGGTTATTGTTGACGTTCCGGAGAAGCGGCGATCCGTGAACAATAAAATCGCTAAAACTTCTATGAAAACACATAATGCGGTATCAGCTAATGGTTTATAGTGACCAAGCACAAAGTAAGGATGAAGTTTAAGCTTTGTAAGTTACGCCCCCGACGCCTGCTGACTCGTTATTCCCTTTACGAAGTGGCCCTTTTGTTTCGTAGATCAAGGCTATTCAGATGCCCAGCAATGTTTCCTCATCTTTGACGTGACCTGTTTCTGAATTTATTCGTATTAAAACCTATTTGTTTATTTCAGGCTCTTCTACGTGGAGCTGTGAGTCAACAGAGTGCGGTTATATTGGTCTGCATGGCTATCGACAGATATTTGTACTTGTTGCATCCGGATACCTATCATAAACATTCGAGTAAAAAGGTGAGTAGTCGAATGTTTTTCTATTGGATCTGACATTGCTAGTCGTTTCTGTCCTCTACATTGCTGCTGTGAGATACATATTTCGGTTTTTATTGCTTTAATACTTATAATAAGCTAGCTCCACAGTTCACAAGCGTTCTTAAACCGTATCTTCGACGACCATACCTCGGAAAGTAAATTTTTATGGACTAAGTCCCAGTAAAAATGTAGTAGAAAATATTAACTTATCTAAAATTAAAATCAGTTCACTTAAGAAGTTAAACGTTTAAATATTTGATATATTTTACTAACTTGTGAGTCCTTTAAAGAGCTTTATTTGGGTACATACACTCGTATCTTTCTCAGAAATCTGTCTTGAGCGGCTTAGGAAGTTGCTCAAAGTATCGAGACAAAACTTACTTAGGTGTAAAGCGTAGTTCAGAATGTGATTAAAACGAACTTTTTCGTACTTCAAAATAAGATGTTTTGTATAATTTATTAGGTTTATGCTGAAACTTTTAGTCTTGTGTTTGAAATCAGTTAAAGCTGACTTTTAAAGGATTTTGGGATTCGAATGGTTTTGAGACCTTTTGAGTTTTGAAAGCTTGTATATACAAAGTTTATATTGTTTTTGTTTGAGACTAGTAAAATATTATCACTGTCCTGACAGCAAATAATATTTCAATGACCTCGAGTGTCCAGATTATTAAAGGGATTCATAACGCTGACATAAATAAGTTCTAGAGGTCACTAGACAGTATAAAATATACTGAAAATACAATTAATATTATTCTGAGGTTGAAAAGGACACGGGTACTTTATTGAATTAGTTATTTCACGAACTTGTTTTCGGAGTAGAAAGTAATGTTGTGTTTTTCAGGATTATGAAATGATGGAAATTAATATTTTTTTTTTGTTTAGTTATGCTTTCACAAAATTAAAATGTTTATTTTTCTTATACAGGGTTGCGTCTTAATAATAAGCATAACGTGGATACTATCAGTGTCACTGTTTGCTATCATGGTGCTGCCGAGATCTGGATATTACTTCAACTCAACGGGACTCATGGCTTGCGATGTTTTCCATAGCAGAGTGGCTTTCAGGTTAGTGTAACTTAGCTGCAAGAGTGGATTTTTACTTTCACTTGTCTATTTATATCCATTAAATATAAACCATTTGCATTAGATAAAGATGTAATTATAATGATTATTTGAAGAAATTTATAGTGACAAATCTTAGTACCTAATTCAATTTAGTCAACTTAGCAGAAATTTTGTTGTAGCTTTTTCCGTTATTGTACCTTTGAAAGGTTTGATTATAATAACTTTTACGTTGTTATTATTATGGTTATTTCAATTTCAATTACAAACCTTTTTTCTATACTAGGATCCTGTCATGCTGCGCCTACTACTTTCCTACAACTATGGCTTTGATGTACTGCTACGGCTCTGGGTTCCACGTCAGCAAAAATAGAGGGAAATTTGATCCCGAACCACTGCGACCCAACGGAGTGCCTGTCCCTTGTGCGAAATCGTCGCATAGTGAACATGAAGTAGTGGTAAGATATTCTTTAATTTTGAGCTTAGTTTTATCTACTGTATAATGTATAGACCTCTACAATTAAATTTCATCGAACTCGATCTTCAACCAATCTTTACAAACTCTACCAGCTACAACTTTTGCCTTCACTTATAAAATATTGTCATTTCATCTCAGAGGGCATTCTACCCTACCTTGGTCAATTTGTGGTCTTAACACAAGGTTTATCCTAAGGATTCCATGCTCTCCAAATTTTTATATTGTTTCTATGCATCATCGTCACCATCCAGTTTTACGAATTCAAAATATTTTCCAATGTTATTCCTGGAATTTCTCATGTAGGTAAACAATTCCACAATGATTATATTAAACATCTGTTTTCTTAAACAGGTCAAGTAGGTAGCGTATACCTATTCAAAATTTACGAGAATATCTTGTTTTGCTTATCCGCAATATATCTCCAAATCTCCATCTTAAGATAAAATAAAAAAATACAACAAGCATTCATTACATATATAAAGTTACTTTTATAAATCAAGATGGTGAATAAAATCTCGCTCACAATAATTATATCAAGAAAAATAAAATTATCTCGTGTGCTTCCTTCCCTATCTTTTTTTTAAAACTTCGTTACCAATGTTCTCGAGGTATGATATATTGTCTTTCCTTTGAAGTAAGGTTGACGCTTTCTCGGTTTCATTGATTTAAGTGCCGCGTTCTCGCTGAGATTGTATTAGGTCGAGTGAAACATTAGTCTAGAATTACGACTCTGCTTTATAAATCGAGATTGTTGCGAAGATTGGATTAGTTATCTCTCTCTCTTTGAGTCGTAAAAGTGAAGTAAGTTATTAAATTTTAGGTGATCGACGAAATGAAGCTTCATCAATTTGTCGGTTATGGCATACACGTAGCAGTGTTTTTAAATCTAATTATGCACTGATGTTTATAATACCGATACAATAAATAAAGCCTGATTCACACGGATGTAATACCATAAGTTGTAGCATCAATATAAGTTGCACCATCTGAACAGTGTCGATGATAGCTTGAGAATGTAAGACCTTTATTGTATGCCAAAAGCAAGAAAATTGCATCGTATAACATGCTGCATGCATGGCTTTACATGGTTACTAACTGCCATCCTGTTTGTCTACTACATCATATTGATAGCAACTACACTTTCAATAAAGCTTAAAACTATTATCCCATCTCTAGTATCAAACATTACACTAACAAATTATGACGATATAATTTTCTGCGGTACAGATTCAAGCCCCAGTAAGACCGCATAGTGTGAGTACGTCACGAACTATGGCAGCGATGTCATTAGGTTTCATCGTTATGGTCACTCCGGCTACTATACAGGAAGTGGTTGCGGCTTGTACCGGGTGCAAGGTATGGATTTCTGCTTTAATATTGTTAGTAGCTAATATTAATTTGTTTATCATAGTTGTAATATCTGTTTTGTCTTAAAAATCACTATTATCGGTCTAGCCTTTCCAAATATCTTAGGGTCGGCTTCTAGTCTAGTCAGATACAGCTGTAACAGTAGTTTATATGGAACGACTATTACTGGGTAACATGATACCCCTTAGCAAGACTGATTGTCAGGCATTCGGGCTTCTGACTACCCGTTACGACTATCAAAGCTAGAAATGACAGCTGGGACCATCGTTTGATCTTTAAGATACTATTTTACTATATTTTAAAAACCTTCAAAGACAACATTCTTGAGGTATATCTATTCTCGCTTGACCAAGGAAAAATATTTCGGAACTGACTTTCCTTTCGAAAGCATTTATTACTTCTTTCTTCTGCTGAATAATAAGGAAGGCCTTTGGGAGATAATAACGAACACGAATATAATGCAATTGTGCATTATTGTCACTCGTCTTTTATTTATTCAAATATCTGTGTTATTTTCATGAATCTTATTTTGATATCCACGTTATGAACTCATTTTTACCAGGCTATATTACATAGGATGATTATTAACAATTTAGTTTTTGTATTTTACTAATTTTAGTTTTTATTATACAGGTTCCACCTTCCCTGGACTTCATTGTCACATGGTTGGCACTGAGCAACAGTTTTTGGAATCCATTTCTGTACTGGCTATTGAATAGTCACTTTAGGAGGATCAGTCATGAATTGCTTCAGTACTACGTAAGTATTAACCATTACGTTCATTCCCCGTAATACCACTGAATGGTGTAATTTTTATAGATTAATTTAAATTCCAAAAAAACGGGTCATATAAAAAAGGCTGAAAGAAACCATGCGCGTGTGTGTGTGTGTTTTAAAGAAAATAACATTAAAAATTTAAAAAAAGGTGTACGTTATATTCAAACATGTAATTTCTTTAAAAAAAAAACTAAATCTGTATGTATGAATTGGGTGTATCTTTATTTTTATCCAAAAAAGTTACGTGAAATGGTTCAATAAATTCAATTCACCTTAAAAAAATATGTTTGAATACGTACTGAGATAAATTGCTTTCAATCAGGTAAACTAAACAGTAGGTGCACATAGGGTAACTTCCATACCTTTAACGATACCCACACTAAAATGTTGTTTCTAACAGGTCTGCTGCCGGAGATCCAAATCGTTCCCGAGCTACGAGAAACCCACAACTGGATGTTGTGGGTCCCCCGTCACTTCTGATGGTCTACATTCAAAAGGAGAATTTGAAGGGCTCGGAGAAAAATACTGGGGCGAAATATTAGAGCGCACTGTATCATCTTCATCCCTTCATGCTATCCAGAAGGCATGCCATCGAGATCCTTTACGATGTTCCGGCTCCTTCAAAGGAACTGGCTGCCAAAGTAGTGCTTGTAAACAAGACTCCAGATTCTTCGACGGCTATGGCCCAACAGATTACAGACACCTGGATAGATCAGCCTTTCAAATAGAATCTTGTTCACGTCAGTGTAGATTGAAGAACTCAGACTTGTGCCTATTTAGACCAAGTCCCGGTCTGGAATGTGGTCGTTCTCGTTCCAATTTAAGCTTAGATGAGGGCAACTTCAACAAGACTTGTAACGGTAGGCATCCGGAGTTGTGAGAGTTCCGAAACTGTCCGGTTTTCGGGCATAGAAGTAATAGCATAAGTATGTACCCTGGAGTGGAACATTTTAATTCGAATATTAAGTGGAAGTTCGATGACTCGCCTGGTGCTGACGATGATATGCAAAATTTAGAACATAATCTCGATCGAATACGCAGTTTAAGTCACGAGAGAAGCTTTAACGCTTACGGACTAAAAGAACACGATAATTTATTAGAAGTTGAAGTGAATGATATTGTGGACGACGATTCAGATGAAAACAAAGACTACGGAAACGGTTGTGCTCATGACGTTCATGATGAAAAAAGTGATTACAGTGCTCATAAATTCTCTCGTACTTCATCGCTATCTAATAGAGAACTTGACGTTATCAAAGAGAGCTCGAGGAGCTCGAGTGACACTGAAGTGACGTTAACGCGATGACTTCCGAGGGTTACCTTTGATAAGGCCGTAAATGTTGTTCATTTGGATTTATCCCCGGAACATAGACACCATTGTAAGCAAAAGTGTATATCGTCAGTTAAAAGACATCCTTAGTTGTTTGATGGTTTAGAAGAGAAATATTAGGTTTAAGTACATGTGGACCAGTAGCTTCGGGTCTGATTTCTGTAAAAGATTCAATAGTGTGTGAATGTGATTTATGGACGTTAAAAAACAACTGTGCCAAGAATATAGACGTAGAACTTTGTGATCTCCAACTACCTCTTCGGGAGACACGAAAGTTTGTGTAAATAATTTTCCCAGAAGAATAGTATATTGTATAACGTAAATATTTATACTACGTATGAATAGGTACCGAGTGTAAACGAGATGTTTTAGTATCAAATCAGGTACAGGAAGTTTTGTATTTTTTGTAATAGTCGAATTGGAGATTATGAAACTATACCTACATAATATACATTAATGTAAAGAAAGAGATTTTGTGTATTTCTAATTTTAATGTCTTATAAAATTAGTTCGTCTACTACGAGTATATTTCTTTATAACTTCATGTATAAAACTTTCTCTGATACTAATGTGAATTTATTCTGTATGTAAATAATAATAAGACTGTTTGAAGGGAAATTCTTAAAGTTATTCAGATCGCACAATACTTTTCTTCTATACATAATGAAGTAATGATTAAAAACATTGTTGATGTCTACTTAAATGTTAAATCAGCAAACGGGGAGAAAATAAATTGTTTGTATACGTTTGTGTTTTATTTTATGTAACAAGAAATGGAACCATCCTCCAACCTCCAACAGAGTGTGACACAAAAGCAGCCCTGCTAAGTCCGGAAAATCTTAGAGCTTAACTAACCCCTTTATTTATAAACGTTGCTTAAAGTTATTCAAAATGTATGGTCCAAGAGTCGCTAATAATCATTATTATTAGCGACTCTTGGACCATACATTTTCGACGTTTAACCGTCTCTTAACTTTAAGCAACGCTTATGAATAACCCCTAAATAGTTAAAACAAAGAACAGAGAAAGAAATACGTTTATTTGCGGTAAACAACGATTTATTCCCATTACTTTACAAGTTCTAACCCATTATATACATATACGCAACTTCACGTCAATGCGCGTATATTGCCTTCTTCTTCTTTTCTACATACCTATCTATACTCTATTCGGAACGAAACAAACCTTTTTTACAGTCCGATTTTAACTTCTATTCTGAAGGCATAAGGATGGCATTTAAAGCAAAAAAGTTATTACAATACCAACTATTTACTACAGCTGCCATTTGTCATGCCACCAACGCAATATAAGTCAGAATCGGTTGAACGGACTTTAAAAAAGATTTGGTTAAATGTCTAATCTTATTCCGAATGGAGTATAACACGATATTATAACGAAACATTAAGAACATAAATGAAACACAGTCTAGAATTCACCTCAATTAGCAAACAGAATAGTGGATGCTGTAGATCTAATAACCTATGTATAACCGTGCGTTCATGTATAGAATTTGAGACGTGAATGTGACATGAACACGATATAATCTGTCGTGACATTACATTATACGTTGTGTACTGATGTATCTGTTTTTAGTTTGCAAGAGACAAGTAATATGTAGGTAATACACAAACGTCTGCACTACGTCTGCATCACTCTCCACCTGTATACCTAAATTAGTTTATGTTTTTGCACACACAAAAACTGATTGCCTCATTGGTCGAGTGGTCGCAAGCGCTACTAATGAGTATGAGGTCCTGGGTTCGATTTCTAGGTCGGTCAAAGTGTTATGGGGCTTTTCCATCTGGATTTTTCTCAGTAGCCTTGAGTCTAGATTTGCGCCCGATTATGGCAATAGGCTCGCCCACTATTACATGGGACTTGAACGTAACTGGGTAAATGTGTCTGTTCTATAGATAAACTTCTGCCTAACCCTTCGGGGAAACAAGGCATGATGTTATGTTATGTTCAAGTACAGAGTGGTAGCTGTGCCATATTTAGCAGTTGTTTGATATCTTAATAGTTAGTTAAAATGCGGCAAATTCGTTATATATACCTAGTGTATTTTATATATTATGGTTATGTTTGGTTTTCATAGTTTTCTATGACCACTACCATACCTTCAGTAATGTTATCCTGAAGTTCGTAACGCAATCAAAATAATGATGGTGTAGTAGGTAAATAATATAGAATAGAATAGAATACTCAAATATACTGAATATACTGTCCGTAATCCTGTAGACATCGATTTCGTGGAAGAACCACAGTCCATTCAAAGTACTTCTACCTCTGACATAAACCTTAGGCGCCTTCCACACCGGATCGGCGCGTTTTCGTTTCGGTACAGATTCTGTACCGAGCGCATACACACGTACATATCTGTACCGGGTACTATCGAACCATTCGACTGTACAGATTCGGTACAGAAAAGAAAACGAAACGATCCCGTGAGGAAGGCGCTTTATGGTGAAAAGAATAATAATAATAATAATAATTTTTATTACACAAGAAAGTGGTTACAAAAACATAGAGTGAAGTCCCTGACTCCTGTGCTAGGTGATAGACCTGTGTTACAAGAGCCTCTCCCAATAGGAGATAATACAGAATCTTATGCAAAAAGATTAATAAAGGTCACTATGATTCAAAATCAGGTTAAATAACTGTGAACGGACAGTCTTCTAAAATTGCTTATGCTATGTAATAAAGGATTGTTAGTCCTCTCCATAATATGTAGGTAAATAAACAGGATATGACTGAAAAGGTAAAAACAATTTGAGAATTGGTAGCACTCAATTTTTTACTAGTAGGTAGATAGGTAAACACGCTCAGACTCGGCAAAATGGTCGGACGCGATCAAGAAGGCTGATGCAGCATCTACAGCGGTTCACACTGAAGGAGACTGCATAACTTGGAGACGCGTCGTATGTGGTTGCGATCTTCAGGATTGAGGGAACTGCAAAGAAAAGATAGGTAACGAAATTCTTACAAAGATCTTTAAATAGCTAGGTAAACAATCGAATAGAAATATCGATTCATAAGTTCACCTTTTTGTGCACGTATATTTATCTATCAAGTGCACACATTTAATGAAATAGTATGCAAACATCAGGTATCTCAGTGGTGGCCCAGTGGTAACGGCCGCGACTTGCGAGTTGTAGGCCGCAAGTCCGAACCCAGACAGGCGCTTTACTTTGTGTAAATTATTTTATCACCACTTCTCTCAAATCGGTGATGAAAAACATCGTGAGGATGGAGAACGGGAAAGTCTTAGAACCAAAAATTTGAAGACGTGTGAAATCTACCAACCCGCACTGAGTCCACGTGGTGGATTACTGCCCATTCCCTCTCATAGAGAGGAGGCCTGTGTCCCAGCAGTGGGAACGTTTTATGCTGATTATGCTATATCTATCTAAAATATGCACACATTTAACGAAATGGTATGCAAACATCTCCATTGACAAACAAATCAAATTGCTTAGGACTCAACGACGCCCACTTCAAACAATATCACTTCAGAACAACGAAACTAGTCCATCTATGATACGTATAGTTTACGGCTATTCTTTACGGCCAAACTACGGTTTACAGCTGAGACCGGACGCCTAAGCGACAGTAAACGTGTTGATGTTGGGACTTTACACCGGCTTATCTTGTGGACTTGCCATCAGTATCTTTATATCACAGTTCTGCAAGATTGCGATTTGGGAGCTGAAGTATGTGCTGAATTAATTTAAATAATGTTTATTTCACACGCTGTCTACATCTCTCTATCTATTGTCCTGTCGCAGGTATGCTGGAAGAGATTTCTTATGAAATAAGCATGACCTCTGTACCTATTTTTCTTTTTATAAAAAGACAAGAAAAAAAAACAGAACAGACCCATTTATCCATTTATGTGTGTACATAAATGGGTTAATGGTTAAATAAATAAATAAATAAGGTGCTGCTGCTAATTTACTGCGTAAGTATAGTATGAAATAAAGAGCAACAGAACATAAGTACCATTAATGATTGACGCCGATCTCTGAAAACTGAAATATGAGAGTAACTAATTACAGCCTTACTGCACACAAAATGATTTCTTCAAACTCCATAGTTAGGCCAACACAGTCTGTTTGTACGTACGTACTTTTACTATGAAACAGAAGATTTTTAGGGTTCCGTACCTCAGAAGGAAAAACGGAACCCTTATAGGATCACTTCGTTGTCCATCGGTCTGTCAAGACCCTTTTTCTCAGGAACACGTGGGTGGAGTTATCAAGTTGAAATTAATATCAAATACAATGCAGCAATCCTAAAAAATCAAAGTTCTAAGTAAACGCAATCAATAGACACAGGCGTTTATATTCCGTTTAGGCCGCATATTTTGACACTCGCAAGGGAATCAAACCGAGGTACTTCCCGTTGACCTAGAATCACGAAATTTGATAAGAAGCAATGTCATGTAGCACAAGTAAAGGAAACAATCCGAAAACCGTAAATTTGTAGTTACATACATACAAATTTGTACAGAACCCTCGGTGCGCGAGTCCGACTCGCACTTGACCGATTTTTTTTTTATAAGTAACTGACTGGAAGTTTCTACGCTAGGGGATCTAGAATCATGTGCCTAATTGATGGTTTCAGTTTGTGCGTCGATATCCCTGTCACCCTGTATAGCTTGGAGCATGCAAGTTGTTGAGAGGAATTAATGAAAAAAAAAAAAAAATAATATTGTGCTCGTATGTAATCTATAGTTAATATGGTAATAACACTCCTATTTATCAGCCTATAAGTGTATGGCTAGATGAGAGAGATTAGTCTTCTTTTAAAACGCCAAAGTTAATTAAGTTTTTTAAAGGAAGAAGTAGACCCAGCCCCAGATAATTATATCCAGTAACATACAATTATAATTTGCAAAATCTTCCAGAGAAATAATAAACAGCATACTTATCATACATAATCAGCCTATAATGTTCCCACTGCTGGGACACAGGCCTCTCGGTGAGAGGGAGTGTACGGTTTGGTAGATGTTACAAATGTCTTCGATTTTTGGTTCTAGCACATGCTGTTTTTCACGATGTTTTCCTTCACCGTTTTGAGAGCAGTAGTGATAAAATAATTTACACAAAGCGCCTATCTGGGTTCGAACCTACGACCTACAACTCATAAGATATAAACAGCATAGCAACAATATAATCATTGAACTCTAAACAATATGAGAATTAGCATTTCGTAGAATCAGCAATTTCCCGGCTTCGTAAAATCGGTCTGTAAATCTGATTCGAGTGGTGAAGTCTTTGTTGGCTTAAAAACCATTACCCTAAAATTAAACAACATTAAATAACAACATGGTGTACCCAAAATACCATCAGGCCTCTAATTTTGAACTCGCTTCCATAATTACGTAGCTTTTGTGTCCAAGCCATAATAATCTGTCACAATTTGCAATATGATGTTTTTTTATGTTCTTACCGAGGCGTATTTAGTCAGGAAATTATAACAAATGGTTGCAGCCGCGTAGACACGGAAAATCTTTAGCGTGAAATACGTCTCCCGTGTTTTATTGTCACTGTAGTACAAGAGACAGTCTTACTTTAATCATCTTTTTCGGTCCCTAGACGACAAAAAAATTTAGTATCTCGTAACCATTGGTCAAAGGGAGAATAAGAATAATAATAACTTCGAAGTTTAAAATACCGATGTACTGAATCAGCCTGTATTGTCCCACTGCCTGCAGTGGGACAATACAGGCTGATTTAATCGACTGCCCTGGCAAAGGCTTCCATTCCCCAATCACAAAGGCCTCCAATCATAAATATGAAATAGATAAGACTAACGTTTTCTGGTTCCATTATAATTCTTACCACGATAAGTATTGAATTTATTTAGTAAACAAATAAAAGGCGTTTATTTCACTAAGTTTGACTTGACAATTCAAAAGTGCCTGTAATGAGTTTATTTGAAATAAATTCTTTGAGTTTGAGTTTAGATAGCAGTGGCTTGGAATGCTCTTTATTTAGCAGCCCACTTGCCATAGGTAATACTACCTATGTTCATTAGTATAGGTAGGTATTAGAATTGTCAAACATACTTTTTTTTCGTAAACAGATGAGATAAGTCGATGTTTGACGGATCTTTGACTATCAAGGCTAACTGTGCCTCAAGGCGTTTCGCGTCTGTGTCATTTCGAGTTTCACCGTGAGAGAGACTATTTCATTTGTCTGAACTAAGCTTTTAATCTTGCAAATTACGAGTGTTTTAAGCATAAGTTTAATAACAACACCGTCTCCGAGAAAGGTCATACAAGGTTAATGGTGAATGAAGTTTTAAAAACGTTATTATTTTTGTTTCATTACAAAGTTTTAAAATATTACTCGTACTTAAAATTCAAATAAGAGATTTTCAATAGAAATATAACTATTTAAGCATTAGAAAAAAAAAAGGTTTCGATTGCGTACAATTTTAGATTTTTGATGGGGAATGTTTCTGAGTATAATACCTACAACCTTGGTAACTAAAAGCATGGATTTATTTAAATACACTTAATTAATATATCAAATACGCAGCTATAATAATAATTAGTTTCATATTTTGTCCTTCTTTCATGTTGAAAATTAATCAATACAGGGCCGTAATTTACTATGACACAATGAACGAAACCGCGCCGAAATCAACGCGAGATTGGCGAGATTAGCTAAGGAATTGACGTGGTTTCGAAGTAAGGAATCGTGGAAGTATGTACACTTACCATGCAAGCTGGGCCATAATTTACTATAAGTTGTCATAGTAAATTATGGCCCGGCTTGCATGGTAAGCATACATACTTCTTCTTTTTAGCGTGTCGATAGCAATCTATACACATATACGTACATATATAATTTGGCTACGAGCTTGACACCTTCAGCAGCGTCCAGTTCCAGCTTCAGCTTCTGTAGCGTGTTCAGGTCACGATATTAAGTGTCCCATTGTTTGTGGGACAGCACCACATTTACACTCCAGGGCACCTGAGATCTATTCAATACACATTTTTCCTGAGCAGGTTTTCAGTATACCTACTGTAAAGAGTCAAGTGATAGGACCAGGCCCGTGCCGGACGGCGCGTAAGTGTTCCACGCGCGCCTCAAAGAGATGTCAGCATAATTTGAGGGGCCCCTTAGGGCCGATGCCTGCCGGGTCAGCGGGATTGTCCGAAAGGGTTACCGCTACCCCGGAACATAAAGGGCGAAGGATGGAACATGGGTGGGTTTTAATCAGTAAGAGTCTGGCACTCCCTTCCGCTCCACCCAGAGCGGGAAGGGTCACTTGATGATTTCCCACCAGAAAAAAAAAAAAGAGTCTGGTGATTGTGATTACTTTAGCGATATTTAAAGGAACATCATACTCCAACTGGGCAAAAGAAGGAATAGTTGTGCTACTTCCTTCTGAAATTCAAATCGAAAGTATTTCATTTCACATAACCTCTGTAGGTTATGTCAGTCTAATCTCGACGGCTAGACTGTTCTAGCCGTCGAGAGAATGCGTTCCTGACTACTGTCAGTGCGACAATTCTAGTAACTAATAAAGATCGAATTCGCAAAACACGTATACATTTATATGAAACAGATAGGTGTCAAGAAACCATACTCTTGACGGCCGGACTGTACATGGGCACTTTTGAAACGTCAGAAGCTAGGTGCACGGTTCAAATTGGTCGTTTCCCATGGAGAAGAACCAGCAAGAAACTCTTCGATAACGCTTTTAAATCCGAATCTAAATAGCAGACTGCTCACAATACCATTTCACGGTGCAACAAAATGTTGACACTTATCTCCCAAAGGCATTCCTACCGTACGTGATAAACCTTTACTCGTAAACATTTCCTGCCAGAGAATTTCTTACTTGAAGATACAAAGCTTCAGAAAGATACACTGCAACACATAATAAAATTCTATTCATATCTACTATTCCGCTAACTGCAATGATCTTCTTCCAATATTTTTCTCATTATTATAACACGTGCGGACAGACGGATCGTTTTACAATACACAGTATATCGAATAATTTTATTATTTTATATGTGGGACCCAGTCTCAGTCACACTGAATGTTTCAGACGTGACCAGTGTGGCTATGGGGTATAATCTTACCCCCTACATGAGTATATGTAGTTTCGCGTAAAATGTTTCCCTTGTTAATAGAATTACCTTCATGAGATATTCATTGACTGCAAGAGGTTTTTGTGCTGAGCTGGAAATTCTTTTGTTTTTCCTGAATGCTCATTTTGAATACCAATCAGGATTTTATTAAAGACAATAGAGGGGCGATTCCCGTATTTTTAAGAATGTTCGCAGTCTATAAATCTCAGTCGCAATCTATCCATAATATCTCTAATTTACCTACATTATTTACAAGTTTTTGACATTAATAAAATTGTCGCTGAGATGGAGATTGTGACTTGATTTTGTACGTTTTTTTATACACGGGAATTAGCCTTCAGCTCTCTGAATGCCAGCCGGGCTAATCTGTACAAATCTCACTGTGAAAACGCAAGTGAAGTAAGATTAAAGTGAGCTGTTATGCTACCTAATGCTAGGGATTGACACTATTGACAGATCACTTCAAACTCACTTCAAGTTTTCACGGTGAGATTTGTACGGAATAGACCAGTTATTCAAATTAAACTTAATTATATTATATTTCCGACAATCAACTCCTAACTTGAGATTTTATCTAAGATTTCAACTGCTTTATAGAAATCAGGAATACCCCTTTCCTGAAAGACCGCAAAGCCTAAAAGCTTAACAAAGCTGATTTTTTAAAATATGTATTAAAATAAGGTAACTGTGTAATTTTATTGAAAGTCGCAAAAGCAAGTAATCCCTAAGTACTATAGAAAAATCCTCAGTGTTGCAGGTACCTTCTCACATGGCAATAAAATACAGGCATGTCTATATTTTCAAACGCTCTGTGATCAGTGACAGCAGTATTTAATTGCTTTTCCACTTGTTTCTGTATTTTTATCGTCCACTTACTTTAAACATATTGGATAGAAGTATGCCTTTGCTTGTAGTAGGGTCTAATGAATACGCCAGCAATCTCTTTGAGCCAAAATTGATTAATGTTTTAAGAGAGGTGCGGAGAGAAATTTCTCCTAGTTCAAAAATCAAAATATTACATTTCACATAAACTTGCATAAAACATGCCTGATGTCAGCAGCTTTGTGTACATTGCGCATGGTTCCAATGTCGTCTCCTATGGAGAAGAGTCGGCAAGAAAATCCACGGTTACTCTTTTACAAATAATGAATTGGCTTTTATAATATTTTCTAATTACAGTGCAGGGCTGTTAACAAATACCAAGTATATAACAAAATAGAAAATGGTCAATAAATCTACAGTCTACGTCCAATTAACGGTCGTCTGAGGCATCGATTTCTAGAATTGCTTTTATTACCTCATGTTTAGGTAAAGCCCCAAGATACAAACTGTCTAGTTTGGGGCTCACTGGCAAATAATATATTGTAAATTGTAGGTAATATTTTAAGCTACTCCTATTGTCTCAACTTGCTGTTAAACTGTGAACCTGCTTACTGTATTAGGTACCCAGACTATTAATATTTTCTATTTATATTTTAAGTGAATAGGGACTGCTCATAATTATTCCCTTCATACTTGCATCATATCACAGGCCTAGAAAACGCTAGTGTGACGACTTGGATGCGTTTATGGGAGATTGACTGGAGAAGACAACGCATAGGGAACTATGGAAAGCTATATAGGTGTTTTTTTCGAAGCAGTGGGACAAGACAGGTTGAAAAAAAAATCACACTTACTACCAAATATATTTTTTACCTAGGGAAATCTTCATTCTAAGTAGGTACCATTTTATGTTGCAGTCACTCCGATCCGATCTTGCTTAGGTAAATACAAGCGTAAGCGTTCTATGCCAAGGACCAAAAAGGGTATAATTATAATGTATACAAAATATTGTAAAAAAAATGAAACAGTAACAAGGACCTTTTAGAAGGCAAGATTTGTAGGGGTGTTAGATTTTTTGAATAAAATATAAATAATTAACGGGCCTCTGAGAGGCTCCTCTTGGCTTCGGCCCCTGGTACGCCTTCCAAAGGTCCGGGACCCCAGGGTCCCGAGAATATCCAAAGAAAAAAAAAATAATAATACAGTTCATAGCTCGTTACTTCATCTTGCTTCATCTTTCTCTTTGTCAAATCATTTCCAATCTAGAACTCACTCTTGTATTACCTATGTTTTTTTTTTAAATATAGCTACAGACAATACGGAAAGTATCAAAAGAGAAGGCTGCAGGATACATGATAATTTATTTAAAAATTTACAGCTTGGGGCGACTACAATCAATACAATTTTGTGTACATTTTGTCGTTCTAAAGTACCCTTTAATGTGCCTATTTGAAATAAATGATTTGACTTTGACCACTGTGATTACTGTAGAATTATGGAAGCTAGCTCTCGAAACCGACAATATATTCTGGCAATAGGTCCACCATCTCGAAAGTGATACCTACACAATTTTGCCATATCGACAACTAATTTAGATGTCAAAACCACAACTTCAAAATCCTACCTATAGGTATTTTCATAAAATAATTCTTCGGTCCAATTTATCGCTGGTATAGAAGGAAATTAATATCCAATAATTCAAAAATGCCTTTTGCCTTCACATAATGGAGGAAAGTTCAGGTATGGAATCTCATAGCGTCGAGATTTCATATTACACAGTGCAATGGTTCGTAGGAAAATAATAAGTACCATTTATATGGATCACTTAACTAATTGAATCCATGATATAGAGTAAAATTTGACGTAAAAGTAATATTGATAAGTGATGTACTTATCAATATCGCTGTACGAAAGAGAAAATATGGTTTCGGATAATGAGGAACTTGATGTAATACCAGAAGGTCCCATGACTAAGTAATAACAGCCGCACAGGTCAATCGATCAGGTTAAGCTACGTTTGCCACGGAATGTCCGTGGATGGGTGACCATCCTTATATACCAAGACCCGTCCGTGCCTCGGAAAGTACGTTAGGCCGTTAGTCCCGGCTATCATTTGTGGATCTTTAACAGTCGTTACGGGTAGTCAGGAGCTCGAAACTCTGACAACAGCAGTCTTACTAAGCGATATTGTATTACCCAGTAACTGGGTTATGGAGGTCAGATAGGCAGTCGCTCCATGTAAAATACTGGTATTCAGCTGCATCCCGTTAGCCTGGAAGCCGACTCCCACGTCCCTCAGTCGGCAAGTTGATACAATATCTTGTTATTTATGAAATATTTTAACGATATAACTACCTACAAAACAAGCATAAGGCCTCTGAGAAAGGTGTAGAAGTCTATTAGGGAGACCTTTGCGTAGCATATCTAAGGTTGATAAAGAAAACTAAAAAAATCCTTCTATCTGTGAGACAGCTCTTTGTCCTTCAATCAAGTCTACGCCAAGATTCTTCTTTCACCTACATATGTCCCTGGGTGAGAAACGACGCAAAAGCCATGTATGTCCCACCGTACGCCATAGGACCACTCCAGCTAGTGGACATTTCCATGGTCTATGTCCATGGTTATTGTCTTTATAACAAAGCGAACAACCAACTCAACATTTATGGGCATTCATTATCAAAGAGCAAATTGCCGCTGCGACTTCGGCTGTTAAAACTTTCATAATTATAGTGATACTGAAAGACTTCTTGTTCTACCCATCTAGTTCTACAATGAAATCTGTGCACTCATACGCAATCACACATACACACTTACAGCAACTTGCTCACACCACACAACACAATTACACAATACACCTACAAAGCTCACTCACACCTACAGTTACTTTTTTCTAATTACTAACTTGTTCCTACTTTCTCATGAGTCCTTTTTATTACCTATTAACTTTTTCCACCAAACATCGGCTGACATATATTGTCAATAGGCTGACTCATGTTAAACAGAAAGCTCTAGGGGTACATCCCGTATTTTAAGAACGTTCGCATTCTAATCTCAGTCGAAATCTGTCAAAAATACAATAATACAATACAGTACAATTACAATTTCACAACAACAATACAATTACAATTTTTGGCAAATTTTTGACATTGATTGTCGCTGGGATGAGATTGCGAATTTGAATGTTTTTTTAAGTACGAGAATTGGATTTCCTGTCTCCTGAGATTGTCTCCTGTATTTTTTACTAGTACAGGATACAGGTGACCTTCACCACTAAAGTACTGTATTTTGTATTGCATAGTTTTTGCTTATCAATAACTGATGGAAGAATAATCTGGAACACTGTTTTTGCAAAAATAATTATTATTATTAAAACGAAATATTTCTAATTGTAGGCAGAAACTTACCAGCCTAAATTTATCTCCAAAACTCAAAATAACAAACTACTTTTACTAATTATAACGACGTGAATGACCCACAACCAAGAGAAAAGCTTGACCTAAAAACGTACATAACTAAATTGTAAGCGTTTAAAATGAAGTAAAAAGTAATTAAGGACAGACTATGAAAGCTGTATTGAAGAGATACTCAGTCACCCCACCGTACACTAATAATAGATAAACCTGTTTATTTATCCAACAGTAATGGCTCTTAGTCCCGTCGAGGAAAACTTCACGTCCCGGAAAGACCTCTTTTATTCACTTTTTCCGTCCTTTTTCAACCGAAACGGGGAACGAGCGATAGTGAAAGAAGTGTAATATTTCACTACACTGCCAATAAATTACTGCAGCTTTAAAGTCTATACTACATTGAAAACAGTAGTTTTTCTTTGATGCAAATTGCTTTAAGGTTTGCCTGATGGATCATATTTTATGCAAATTGTAATCTTGCTTAGCTCGATAATCACTTCCTACCGGGAAGTGATTATGGTGGGCATAAGTAAAAAAAAAAATACAATAGCTAAGTTATTTTCGCTCGCGCGCCTAACTTCTTTTGTTTTAAGTTTCTTATTAAATCATTATGGGCCGATTTTTCCATCGCCAGATGACTTTTATTCGAGGAATAAAATTGACGTTTGACAGTTTTTGTATGAAAAAACTGTCAACTTTTCAAAATTGGACGAAGTTAAGCAGAAAGGACTCAGCCCACATTCTTCCCAATAACTCGAAAATTGCGTTATAATACAACTTGACTCATAAGAATATTGGTATATTTGCCCATAAGTAACAATATTTCAAAATATTCCATGTATGTACAACATCAATGCAGCAATACCACCTAAACTTAAAAACTCGATAACTCAAAAATAACTTTTTGTGGGTTGAGTCCTTTCTGCTAAACTACGTCCAATTATTCCTCGAATAAAGTTATCAGATGATTGAAAAATCTAGAAGAACTAAGATTTTGTTTCAGAGTGCGGTTAGTGGAAGTGTTCAGGTGCGGTTCGGGCATGTGCTGTTGAAATCAGTGCTTTGTGTGGAATACCTCATATTATATATATAGATCATGATCATCATTGTAACTCACACAGACACACACACACACTGACACTGTAGTGGGATTCTAGAATTTTCAGATTTTATTGTCGTCATGATATTGATTTTATAACTTAATAATCATTACCTACCAAGTAAATATACCAGCACCAACCCAATTTTAGGATTACATAGGATGAATTGGTTATTGCAAACAAAAATAATAAAATAATCCAATTTTCCTCTCCCGTATTATACGTTTATTTCCTATATTCTACAATAAAATTGTGATAAGAAACCGTAAACGGGACGTATAGGCACCGACTTTAATACACCGCATCACCGGATAACGATGGTTTCACTATAGCAAGCAGATAGAAACTATAAAATTGTTTATAACCTCTGCCTTCGGATTCTAGTTGACTAGGTGCAATAACGTGTGAATGGGTGATGTAGGCTGGTGATAACCTGGGGTACTGAAACATTTTGAGACGTTGTTTAAAATAAAAATTACTTTAGGCCTACCGTAGGTCATACGCACATATGGAGCAAAAATCGTAATCGTATGCTGCTGGTGAACATCATCACGTCAACGCCGGCTGTCGCTGAAAACCAGCGCTGGGGCTCAGTCTCGTATAAGGTCTTAGGGCCCTCACCCACGGCGACTTTTTGTAGCGATGCAGTCGCGCGTTTAGCAAACGCGCGACAGCATCACTTCTAACGCGTGTTAGTCGCATTTGCAACGCGCTACTGCATCGCGATTGTATCGATACAGCTGATATACATTGTCTCATCATTGTATTTCTGCGTGTCAACTCTGGTTTTACAATGGAAAGCAATTCACAAAACGTCGAATATGACATTCTATAACAACTTTTGAATTTAAGATCATAATTTTTGAGTTGTTTGAATGTTGTTACATGATGTCCACAAAGTAATCTCTGGGTATTAAATGGATGCATCCAATATTGACGCTGCTTCCGTTGCCTGCGCTTCGGCTGCTTACGTAAAAGCAGCACCAAAGACAACGTGACTAATGTTGCCTCAACGGAGTCCATCTTGCAACTGTACTGATCCAAGGTATTTTTGTATCGTAACTGCATCGCGACCAAATCGCGTTTGCATCGCGACTGAATCTGGTCCCGTGGGCGCGGGCACACAGCTAGCGACTGCTTCGCGTCTGTATCGATGCTACGCGCGAGAGCATCGCGACTGCATCGCTACAAAAAGTCGCCCGTGGGCGAGGGCCCTTAGCATTATGCGGAATGATGGCCGGTTTGCGTGGATGTGACGCATGTTTTCCCCCAACTTGTTATTTTATTGTGTTTGTATTCTTTTCATGCGTCTTGTTTACCGTAAATAAACGTATTTTCTTTCTTTCTTTCAAAACGATACCTAGATTTAAGACCTCTCGAAAAAGAGATAAAATACGTGTGTGGTTGGGGGACCCCCGTCAGAAAAGCAGTTCTTTGCGCGAAACTGGTACGCATACATGAAGTCATATATAATAGAAAAAGAGAGAAAAAGAGAAAGTTGCATGGCCATAACGCTTTTCATTAAGGCTTTTCCCCGAAACGATCAATTGCAATTGGTCAATTTTTACGTAATTGATACGCATTGATGCGCAAAATGATCGTCTACAAAATTGCAATTGAAGCGATTGACCATACTACAATTGCAATTTTTCGGGGACCTTTTACATGACGACTTTTACCAGTCAACTCCTACTGCAAGCCGCATTAGGAAAATTCGTTCCAAAAATCAGAATTCTAAATATCCTATAAGCTGTTGTTTTGCATTTTCATTAAATCTCAGGAGGCTATTATGAAATACTTAAATAATCAAATAAAATTACGATCCCTGGTAAATAATGATACATACTTGTTTTTTTTAGCTATTTAGGTTTGACAGTATTTTAGAATACACCACTTTCAAAGAACTAAATCGCGTTATGGTATCGTATAAGCGGCCGCGTTTTTATGTGTGTGTAAAAGGGCAGTTACAGTGCAGTCTCACACACGCCGCGTTTTAAAATTCGAATCGCACATGCCGATTTCCGAAAATTATAAAAAAAACCTACTTATTTTATTATTGATTCGTGTAGAAAATCAGTAGCATAGTTACCTCCTTGAATTTGACGAGGATGCAAAACGACACCTTGTATACACCTTGTGTCAAAAAGAACAGTGTAAATAGCAACGTAGGTAAACCAAGCCATAAATTAGAGAGCGTTCCCATATATCGGTTCCCAAAAAATACACCCCTTAGAGGCAGTAGCTGAAATATTATGAGGAAATACGGTACGGAAGGGATAATGATCAAGCGGCAAGACTCCCTGACTAATACATATAGATGTCGATAAGTTCAAATCTGCGATCGAGATAGTCAACTAGGGGTATTCTTGTGCTTGCGAACGTGTGAGATGAGGCTTTAAGTCACTTAGATAATTTATTTATTTTTATTATTTATTTATTTAGACACAATTAATCAATCAAATCAGGCTACCGCAGTCCACTACTGGACACAGGCCTCTCCCAGACCACCCTGTTTTCGGCGCAACACCCTGTCCCCCGCCTTCCGCATCCAGTCTGTTCCAGACACCTTCTTTAGGTCGTCCGTCCATATTGCTGGGGGCGTCACACAGTACGCTTTCCGATACGCGGTCTCCACTCCAGACATACTAGCAGCCAATTAGCATCTGCGTGTGTATCGTACAGCTAGGAGATATTTAATCTGTCCAATCGATTCTTGAAGCAGTTCAGTGTGGGAGCCGTCACAAGATTTTCTGGGAGCCTATTCCATGGAGTTACAACTCGGTTACACAAGAATTGCTCCAATACCGGTAAAACGGGGTGAATAGGGATACCTACAGAGGTGAATCGGGACGAAACTTTAAAATGGATTTGTACTTTAAAATAATATAGTTTGTTATCTTTAATTAAAAAACAGTAAACACATTAGAGTCTTTTCTGGCAACAAACTATATTATTTCAACGTTAAAATCCATTTTAAAGTTTCATCCCGATTCACCCCGTTTTATCGGTATTATGAGGCCATTTCAAAAATCCTGTAAGTATAGTCTCTGCCCAACCTTTCAGGGAAAACGGGCGTGATGTTTTGTGTGCGTTATGTGTAAGTAATTTATGTTAAAATCTGTTGTTTGAGACCGAGACGAATAAACGTTTTAGTTTTAGCGCGTGCTTCAGCTTAACTTCCCGCTCCTGTCCACACTTTTAACAGATGTGCGACAGTAACAGAAATAAGCATAAGCATAATCAGCCTATAATGGTCCCACTGCTGGGACACAGGCCTTCTCTCTTCGAGAGGGAGTGGGCTGTAATCTACCACGCGGGCCCAGTGCGGGTTGGCAGATATCACACGTCTTCGATTTTTTTGTTCTAGGACATGCCGGTTTCCTCACGATGTTCACCAAATAATAATAATTTCAGCACCACTGCTCTCAAAACGGTGAAGGAAAACATCGTGACAGAAATAAGAAACATTTATTATTTATGTCTGAGAGTCTAAAAATTTTTTTTTTGTAAACGTTGCCCCACACTAGGAATTACTCCTGTATCGTGGGTGCGTTTACAAACATTTAAACTCACATACACAAACAGCCAGACCCGAAACAACTACCTGTATGCAATACAAATGTTTGTTCCGTGCGGGAATTGAACCCGCGACACGCAGCGGAGCAGTTGATTGCTCAGCTACTGCGCCAAGCGTGTCGTCATTATGCTCTTTGTCATTCTTGATTTCAAGTAGGTAGTGTATTTCACACTCTAACAATAGCTATAGTTATAAATTTCGCCAATCGCCCGAGAACACACTCCATTGCCACCACCAAAGTCACCAATCGTATCAAGTGTTGACCTCAATAAAACATTACAAATGGCCTACGATTAACAATGCCGGTATAGATAGTATTGACACAACCAAACTCGGTTATTTACCGTTTAAGAGAGATTGTGAGCTGAAATAACATATTCTCTTAATGCTCGGTTCCTATTCTTTGTCGTCAGAACATTTATATTACATTATAAAAGACCATTTTTGCGCTCAGTATTCTATATTTTTCACAAATTTTTATTCAAATAATTATTAAAAAAAATATTACATAATTATTTTTTTTCATTGTGTACCTATAAAATAGAGCGGCCCCGATTTACGAGTCGTAGTCGTAGGTCGTGGGTTCAAACCCAGTTAGGCGTTTTACTTTGTGAAAATAATTTAATCACAACTGCTCTCAAAACGGCATCGTGAGGAAACTGGCATGTCTTACAACCAAAAACGAAGACATGTGACTTCTACCAACCCGCTAATTCTAATTGGTGAATTATTGCCCACTCCCTTACTCTCACCGAGAGAAGGCCTGAGCCCCAGCAGTGGGAACATTATAAAGCTGATTTATGCAACCAATAAAATAGTGCTCCGCCTGCAGCGACGTGGTAAGACCTAAGCTAACGGCTAGGGATCTAGAGTGAGGAACCTGCTCACTCTGGATTGTTACAAGTGACAATACTTAGGCTGGATTCTCCAATTAAACGCCAACAGTGACCTCAGGCGTCAGCGTAAACTTCACAGAGCATTGCTAAAGCTGCAGTGGGAATTTTCAAAAACACACACACACACAGTAGTATATTCCTGTAACAAGCAAGCAGTCTTGATGTAGCGTAAGGTAAGACGCTGCATCCGTTCGATGACGAGAGGATACTTCACCTTTATAGGGTCAATGTCACTATCAGCCGGCTATTTTTTATAGTTATTTCTACGACACAAAAGAGCAGTAGGTAATGTAGAACAATAAGCAAATAACATATTTCATTATAATACTCGTGATCATCCTACAGCAGTCCACTGATGGACATACATAATCATAACATACATAATCAGCCTATAATGTTCCCACTGCTGAGACACAGGCCTCCTCTCGGTGAGAGGGAGCGGGCTGTAATCCACCACGCGGGCCCAGTGCGGGTTGGTAGATGTCACATGTCTTCGGATTTTTGCTTCTAGGACATGCCGGTTTCCTCACGATGTTTTCCTTCCTTCCTTTGTGGAAATAATTTCCACAAACTAAAGCGCCAGTCTGGGTTCGAACCTACGACATACAACTCGTAAGTCGCGGCAGATACTCTGCTCTCTGCTGCTGGACTCTAAAATTACACACCATTCAGGTCGATTCGCGGCAACTCTCATCTAAGTACTACCAGCCACCCTGCGAAGATCGTCGCTCAACCTAGCCCGAAGCCGACCTCCCTTACTTTGCCAATTCGCAGTGTCCACTCAAGAACACGTCTACTCCAACGGCCCTAACAGATTAACCTAGCCGTTGATGAAATCCCCAGATAAATTATAGGAACAATTTCAAACCAAAATGGATTGTTAACAATTGGAATTTGGAATTAGTCGACACTTTTGTGTTAAAGTCAGGTAATGAGCTAATTTTACATCCATCAATCGTCGTCAAATATACCATTGTTAACATAATGCGATGAAGGAAGCCGATTCTAAAACTTTTAATTAGTCGAATTTCTAACAAAGTCCTTGCTAAAACGATTCACAAATGTTGAACTTTTGTTAAATTTTAGCGGTTGGCAGCAATTTCGTGGCTCGATCTGTTAGAAGATTTTTTTCGGTGGTTATATAATTTTTAACGACTTTCTAAATCTTTGAGATTTCTTATCTGCAGTTCAGTAATTACTAATTAATTCATTAATCAGTAATCATGGGCTGATTTTTTATTCTTCGGATATCTTTATAAGGAATAAAAATTGCGGTTTCACAAACGCTGTACTCGTTTTCACTGCTGGACATAGGCCTCTCCTATTGCACGCCATTCAACTCGATTTTCGGAAACTCTCATCCAGCTGCTACCAGCCATCCTGGGTGGACTACTATAGGCTGATGATCATGATGATGATGAAATGCTGTATAGAAAATAAGTCAAACCCTAGGTATATTTTATCTGTATAAAATTTGTCTGGCGGTTGAACATCAACCCTAATTCTAATATACAGCATTGCGTAAAGATAGGGACGAGCGAAAAACTTAGACCTTCCTTTGCTGGGAAACAGTCAACTAAAACACGAGCACGTTTCAATCACAACAAAACAGGGATGAGGTGGCATAATGACACAAGGTAAAACTAAGACGGTATGACAGTCACTTCATAATCCTAACTGCATCATAAATAGCAATGATCGACCTCAAAATACTAATCGATAGACCCCAACCACATCACGTCTAGTGGGAAATCGTGATCGGTATCCAATAACGACAGTCTCGCGATACGCCCAATTTGTGTCAATCATTGCCTATACATTGCTAACAGGCGTCACATGTAGTCTTCACACGTGCTTGTTATGCAGGCAATGTATAAAAATTTCTTTAAAATTCCCACTTATTAGTGACATTACGTCACGAATTTTCATAGTGGATTTAATTCAGTTTCTTGTGAATGACGTTTAAGAACTTTCTGTTGTAAACTGGTGAATTGCTGCACTTTTACTATCATCTCATTGTCAGATGCAATCAGCATCAAAAGTTCAAAATTAATTTTAAAAAATAACAACGTAATACTAAAACTGTCTATAAGTCGCAAACTAGAGTAGACTATGAGACAAGGTGTTCGTTTGATAGGCCAAAAAACACTGAATTGCATTAAGGTGCTAAACGCCATGACGTCATAAGTCACTGAACAATTTCTATTGTTGCTGGTTGTATATATAGTAAAAAATTAGATAAGTTCTTAACAGACAAAGTGCTATTCCGATTGATGACAGCAGTATTGAATTGTTACTAGCAGAAGAGAGATAGGGAGAGGGTTCTGACCACCCATGGGACCTTCCCTAATGATTAAGTGTTGTTATGACTCATAAATTGATCACAACTTACAGCTCACACAAGATTTATGATGAGAGTTCGGGAGTCAAGAACTGGGGAAAAGATACCGGTACCGGCCAGCAAGGAATGCTTCCTAAGTAAACCGTAGAAGGCTTTAAACAAACAAAACGAGATCTGAAGGTCAATTCTCGTAATTTAAAACGTTCAAAATCTAGTTGCAGTCGCATCTCGGCGACAAACAAATGTCAAAAACTTGTCAAAATGTATGGAAATTACGGTTTACTAATGATAAGCATAAAATATATATATTATCATAATTTACATTGGCATAACTAAATTCAGCATAATGATCATTACGCATATTATTGTTAGGCATAAATACTGCTAGCATAATAATAATGAAGCATAATTTTATAAAGCATGATGTTAAAAACGCATTCTAACCCAAACCACAACACCAACAATAGGGGGGATCTGCAGTGCGATTCTGTAACCATCTCACCGTGAAAACTTAGGTGAAGTGAGCGTGGAGTGAGCTGTCATTCCAACAAATGCTAGGGAAAGTCACTACTGACAGCTCAAATCAGGCTCACTTCACTGTGTGTGAGTTTTCACGGTGAGATTTTTACAGAATCGACCGGCTGGTCACTGTTCTAACCTAACCTAAACAGTAGTAAATATCAGGAAACATCATAAATAATAATTGTATGCCTAAATACTATTATGCTAAATGCCTTTAAAATTTATGGAACTCCAACTTAAACCAAAACATATTAGACTAAATGATAGTTATGCTAACCTTTGCATTATGCCAAAGTATTATTATGCAGCAGTATTATTATGCTGATAAAATTTATGCGAAAACGTTATGCCAAACTATATTATGCCTTAAAATTTTATGCCAACAGGGGTATTACCAAACTAAACAGTAGGTGCACATACAAAAATACGAGTAATTTCCGGTAATACCCCCGGGTATTACCGGAAATTACTCGTACTTTTGACAGATTGAGACTGAGATCAGACTGTGAACGTTCTTAAAATTACGAGAAGCCCCTCTGATATTCTAAGCTAATCCGACAACTATGTTTAAAATTGTCGATTTGCAATACCAATGCGTCAACCTAACCCACATTACTATCTTTAACCCCAACATTCAACCCTTAACACAAATCAGTGCTCAATTTTCCTTCTGAACCGCAATCTATAAAACCGTGCGACACGAATTGAAACACATATCAGCGGCGGTGACACGAGGTAAGTGCGATCTACACCGCCCGGGCTGCGGCGCGCGTAGCGGATACGTGTCGTAGCGGATGCGCGCGCAAGCGGCGGCCGCCGACCACGTCCACCCGACTGCTAAAACTCGTTGAAACCTGGGTGCGTATGCGTCATCATGACTAAAGCGACCAGTACCTAGTGCGTCAATTTGCCTGCCGCCTAAACACAACGGCATCTATGTAAACGCAATCGCGTACGCGAGGAGCCGACCGGCTACCGCAGAATATTGCGCTTGGATGCGAGCGGCTGTGATAGTATTTAACTACCTTATAAACGCTAAAATTTCCTTTTAAACATTGCAAAATGCGCTCCGATGTGGCCCAAGGTGCGCCTGCTGGTGTAAATCGTACTGTATACGGAACTCCGAGCCTACTTTCCGTAATGTTGGAAGGCTGTTTCCTTCCTTTCCAATATCCTCATATACGAGACTGTAGTTCCTTGGAAATGGCGTACGACTTCGGCTTGAGCGCATATTTGCACAGTATGATACTAAATTATGATTGTGTATCTACATTTATGAATTTATTTCAGGAACTTTTATATGTTTGGCGTCGTTTGAGGGAAATGACGGGTTCAAAGGAGAAAATGGAATTGATTATTTGTTGGGATGGTATAATAAATTACCGATATTCGGTTGTTTATGGGCATGTAAGATTTTATTGTGAGATTGGGTAACTATGTATGAATGCAATTATACCAAGAGGCAAAACAAACATGTAGGGGGCTAACACTGCCCTGCAAACCACTGCTCACTGCTTTTCTTTTTTTTGCGAACGTTCTCGCTCCTGCGCTTTGCTGATCTCACTACCTAACTTTACATAGTAGACTGCCTCAAATTTTCTAATTTCATCACCAAATACGACAAAATCTTAAAGTAAGATTGTTGCTATAACGAACTCATCTCAATGACGTTAAATATTGATCTCTAAATTCTTTTGGGACTTTAAAACTCTAAAATGCTGTGAGAATACTCAGTAAATTAATAACCGTCATGTCTATATTGTCTACACTTACCTCCATGAGCATCCCGAAGGGGTACCCAGACAGAAATTTATTAACGTAGGTACGTCTGAAATATACCGACAGTACCTATATTGCAATCCCCGGGCTGTAGCTGAGAATTGTCTGGCCCAAAAGTTCAATTTTATTTCTTTTTATCCGATTTGGGTATCGACCAGGTGCTTCCTTTCAGGCTTGTTACCCATGAAGTAAAATGAATGAAGAGATTGTCATGCAATATTGAGACGGAAAATGTTCAATTGAACGGTAGCTTAGAATGTTATAAGATGGCAACCGGCGACGGCATGTGTCCGCCCATTGGAGCTGAATTATGTCTGGCGCATTATACCGATGCTGCATGACACGGTCGCCCATACTTTAGGGTGTCTTTCTTCTCCACGTTATCTAAAGGTTTTACTAAATTAATAAACTTGCATATTTAAGGGCTGAATTTTCAATGGACAGATAATATTTATTCGTGAAATAAAATGGACGTCTGACAGATTTTGTATGGAGGAACTGACCAATATTGAAAGTTATTCCTCGGATAAAATTAGAAAAATATACAGACTACAGACAGACCTTTCAAAGTTATAATGCCTTAGATTTTGGCTCACTGTTAACGTCACAGTTATCTTTATTTTCATTTTAATAAGGTTGCTGTTAGGATGCTGCCACTGCTATCAGTGGCAGCATCCTAACAGCAACCCTGGTCTGTCAAAATCACTGTGATCTCTATTGTTGTTACAATAAGGTTGCTGACGTTGCTATTAGGTTGCTGCTGTCAGAGGTAAAATAAATGTGAACTGACTATAGAAGCACTCTTCTTGAATCAGAGCATTGACAAGAAGAAGAAGTCATAATTATAACTATGGCGAACTAAACGATGTTTATAATTTAGTACACTGCACTTTTGCCCGTTAAAGTGGTCAAAAAATAAAAGGCCCGTTTTGACATTGTCAGTTCTAATAAAGATCAAATTCGCAAAACACGTATTCGTTTGTATGAAACTGACAGGTGTCATGAACGCATTCTCAAATGTTACTCCATTGTTCTACTGCAAAATAACTCAAACCTACCCCCAGTTTTCTTAGAGTTTAATCAGAGGGGCAATTCTCGTAATTTTAAGAACGTTCACAGTCTGATCTGTCTCAATCTTTCAAAAATACTTCTAAGGTCCCTACATTTTGACAAGTTTTTGACATTTGATTGTCGCTGAGATGAAATTGCGACTAGATTTTGATTTTTTTTAATTACGGGAATTGGCCTTCAGTAATGAGCTGTCAAAACTCACGTCATCTGATTAGCTTGATTGACAAAAATTACAACAGCGAAATAAAAAATAAAAAAGAGAAAGAAATATTGTTTATTTTGTACAAACTAAACGCACATTACAAACAAAGACATGAAATACACACATACAAATTAGCCAAAAGCCTCGTATTCAACCAATCAAAAAACCAACAACAAAATTCAAAAACTCCAAAAGCTTGTGAAATTGGCTTTTATAAAATTGGGCTATTCTTTATTAACAGCAAAATAAAAACAAATGAACCACAAATGATTGCTCACCACACTAAACGATTATTCACCGTATAACAATTTATTCAAATCACTCGAGAAATAACGTTTCACCAAATTAATATCGCCGTTAAATGAGAATAATTTATTGCCTTTTGTACACAAATTAAGTTATATTAATCTCGGCTAATTGATGCCGTCTGCTAATTCCTCAAGACAATTGATATCAATAGCCAAAAGTCTGGTTGTGTTGAAATTAATTGATTGCTCTCTAGAGGTCATTTGGATTTGATTAAGGTGCTTAAGTGTGAATAATGAAGGGAATATTTTATAATTTTATTTCGGAATTATGTGGTTCATATATAATTCATAAACGCACACCCTTTTCCCGTAAGGGTAGGCAGAAACTACAAAAAGCCACCTGCTACGATCCTTACGTACCTACTCGTTTTGTTTCGTTTACGTTCATAAAACTGGTCATACACGCTTGAGGGGCTTGTGGCTAAGTAATAACAGCCGCGCGGGTCGATCGATCAGGTTAAGCTACGATTGACCCGGTTAGTCCGTGGATGGGTGACCATCTTTACATATCAAAACCCCTTCGTGCCTCGGAAAGCACGTTAAGCCGTTGATCCCGGCTGTCAATCGTGGATCTTTGGCAGTCGTTACGGGTCGTCAGAAGCCCGAAATTCTGACAACCAGTCTTACCAAGGGGTATCGTATTACCCATTAACTGGATTGTGAAGGTCAGATAGGCAGTCGCTTCATGTAAAATACTGGCATTCAAGTCATCAGTCATTTCTGGAAGTGTGTGAGTGTTTGTGTACGAGGAAGACTGACCTGCCGTAATACAGTTTTCACTAGTACGGAGGTCAGTGTGAATTAAGCTCAAACAACCGCATAATGTACCTACATACACAGGTATTTATAACCTCATACGTAATTATATTGTATTAGTGGACACAAATCATAGGATTGTTGGGATTTGTATGTTAGGTTTGTTCTTTTGTATTGTCAATAAACTTTTCTACTTTACTTTACTTTACTTTATTCAGCTGAATACGGTTAGACTGGAAGCCAACCCCAACAATGTTGGGAAAAGGCTAGGCAGATGATAATCTGGTCGGCATGGTAAACGCATGCCGGTTGCGAGTACTACGACTCTTCTGAAGAACATCACCATATATAGTTAGTTTTATGTCAATAATAACAAATCAAAAAGGTTTCGTCATCGCCATTTTGGTTCAAATACACGAAGAGATAAGTTCCTGTTTTCAGCTTAAACATCTAGTATAGTTGATGTTCATTATTAGACGACTAAGGCGCGGCTACGGCGCGAGGACTCAGAAAAATTTCAATTATTTTTTTTCTTTATTTCGCGGGTGTTCGACTAGAGCAACAATTTCTTTCCCGAAAACATTTTCGTCCGAGCTACCATTTTGAAAATATACCTAGAGCGTTTTATATAAAATAAAATAAAAATCGGAGGCTCATAATTAAAAAACGGTTCGTCGTTCGTCGTTCGTCGTAGTACCATGTGTCTCAGAGCTCAAGCAATTTTTTTTCAGGTAAATTGATTAGTCCCAAAAAATCTTTTCTATCCAAAAAAAATTTTTTCGTTTTATTTGCTACTCATAGTGCCCCAAAGTGCATACTCCAACTCTTAAATCTCCGCCCCTAAGGCGACCCACTGACCATGTTTTATTGCAGAGTTTTATGTAGTTTTTTAAACCCATTTAACTTCCCTGGTGTTGTTAGTAACTTCGTTGTTACTAACAAAGCCAATGATCAACCCAACCAAAGCGTTGTTTTTCTGTACACTGATTCTTAAATTAAGTAGTAACTAGAAGGCGAGTCCGGCTGAAAGTTTTTGAAGAAGCATAACATTATCTTCAGTTTTTCAACAGTAATTGTTCTTATTTTGTGAAGAAGTTAAGTTGCAATTTGCCAGTTCTGAATAAAAGTTAAGTCAATATTATTTCAAATCTGGACGGTATACGAAAAAAAAACCAATAACATTCCCATTTACCATATTATTATATTTTTTTTTATCCTCTGCCTAACCCTTCGGGGATAACAGGCGTGATGTTATGTATTCCTATTATAAGAAACATATTATATTATAAACAAGCGGACGTATACGTCGTCCTGCCCGAAAAAGCAGCGCCACCTACCGGGTCCAATTGTGTACATAAACCTTGTCCTGACAATAAGAAACACAAAAAAAAGAATTATCCAATTTGGTGCAGTCGATCGGAGGTACATACATTTCAGTAAGTCATTTTTATTTATACAGGGTTATTGGTAAAACACCAACAACCTCTTAAGTAAATTCTGCAGTGGTAGGCTTTCAACTTTAGGTTTCCAGTCTCATCAAATTGTTACTGAATATTAGATTTTTACACGAACAGAATGACAACCTACTTACCAAACCAAAAATGCCAACTCAGTTGTCAGACTTTCCTGAATGTATTCCATACTGATCAGAATATATTAAACACCAGCACATGAGCGATGAAGTCTCGAACAACTTGTTCTCGCCAAGACTAAGTAACCGAGTCACGCAACATGGCGGCTAGCCAAGGCAATAACATTTCCGTTCACATAACAACACTTGGCATGGGGTAGTGTTGCGCTTAACTTGTCGATGAATAATAATATTAATAAAATTTATTAGACATAAAAAGGTAAACAGATACAGGGGACACTTTATTTAAGCGTGCGAATAGCCTAGTACATAATAAATGATCAATGACCCCCATGCTAGACAAAACCTGTGTTACAGGGGTTATCCATCCGTCCATTCTGGATATTATAATAATTACATACAAATTAGTAATGTGTACTTTTGTAAAAAATAAACTAGAGTAATAAAATTAATTTTGGAGATAAAAAACGGGGGAAGAAGGCAAAGGAAAAGAGAGTAACTACGTAAGGGTGTGTGTGATTGTGTGAGTGTAGCTGTGTGTGTGTGATCAAATTATAATATAATAGGGGTGGGAGGTGATCTTTCGGTTTAAGGTATTAGTGATATTGTTATTAGGAATGATAGGTGTAAAACTTTACCTATCTGTAGATTTGGATAGAACGTTAGGGATAACTGCTGCTGAATAAAGGCTCTGAACGTAAACGCATTAAAACCACAAAACATTTGAAAGTTTATAGTATAATCACTGCGGGTTGGCGGATGTCACATGTCTTCGATTTTTTGGTTCTGGGACTTGCCGGTTTCCTTACGGTGTTTTCCTTCACCGTTTTGAGAGTAGTGGTGATGAAATAATTCACACAAAGTAAAGTGCCTATCAGGGTTACAACTCGTAAGTCGTGGTCGTTTCAACTGGGCGACCACTGCTCTTGGAAGTCCATAAATACCTCTTTGTATTTTGTATTAGCTTTAGGTTAGTACGCACGGCTACACATCAAGCTATACAAAACCAGTATAAGCTGCCTTCTGATTGTACGAAAAACCTATACAATACGAGGTCAGCTAAAACTGGAAATGCATAGCTTGATGTGTAGCCGTGTGTACAAGCATACGAGTATCACCATTAAGTATTAGTGAAAAAACTTTAGGGCAACGAAACCTTTTTTCAGCAGCTTTTTTGTCTGTGATCTTGCACCGTCTGCATGAAATATAAATCCCATTGTTTTGGTTGAAGCGAAGCAAAAAGCAATAAAAAGAATCAATGGACGGCTACTAAAATGTTTATTTCATTTTTTAAGGATCATAATATCCACTTCATGTTTTTTAAAACAATTTTTATACAGTGGGAAGATGCGCTTTATAAAAAATTCTACGAGTCTGTCGTCACATCATGCAGATTAATAAACAGAAGGTCCATATATTATCAAAGTTTTTGGTCTTTAAAAAGAAAATATTGCATAAGCATAACATAGCACAATCAGCCTAAAACGGTTCCACTGCTTGGGACACCGACCTCCTCTCTGTCTCTCACAGAGAATTGGGCCATAATCCACCACGCAGGCCCAGTGCGATATAAGTGATTGATCGCTTTTAAAATGCACTGAAACTGAAATACAAAGTTTGACGGATTTATCGACCGTTATGATTTGAATTAGGTTTTTAAAACAGTGAATTTGTTCACTATGTAAACATAAAATTCTCAGATAAGATGGTGAGGTCGTAAAAACCGTCAGACATTCCACCACTAGACTTCAAATCTATTCCAAAAGTCTTGTCTATACATATTTAAGTCGAGTGTATATTTTATACAGACTCTCTACAATATCTGTCTACCAAGGGTTATACCGGCCGGCTGCCGTCTGATGCAGACAATGTTTTGTTTTGCTCGCTTTCCATTTTCTCCGAGTGACGTCATAATATTGTCCTGTGTTTTTTTCAGATGCTCTCACTAGTCCCATTATCCAAGGACTTTAACATTTTAACAGTATACTTGAAAGCTGTTGTAGAGATTTTTTTTTTAAATTAATCCTCTCTCTGCAATGCAAATTTCAAAGAAAGTTCGATTGCTCTCAGTCTCAGTGCAATTGCAATTTTAAAGCTTGGTGAACAGCACATTGCAAGAAACATAAATTGATAGCTACATAACTTCAAATAATAATAATAATATTATAATTAATATTAGAATTTCATGGGTTTTATTTTTTTTGCGCGGAACCGTTATTCTTTTTCTAAAACAAAAGTCCAGTCCCAGTTAAAATCAATCCAGCCGTTTTGAAGATTAGCCGGAACAAGCAGACAGACAGGCAAACATTTTTTTTATAATACCGTTTATACTTTCATATGCATTGAGTAAAAAGCTGTTATTTTGACATTACAAACAGACACTTCAATTTTATTTATTTGTTTGTATATAATTAGATTAGATAAAAACCAACCTTTTTAGGGTTCGATATCTTAAGGGCACGCCACTGTGTGGATCGCCCGGAGCACACGGTGGATCATACGGTGGAGATCTGCCCGGCCTGGGCGGCGCACCGCCGCGTCCTCGTGGTGGCGATCGGCGGCGGCGATCTCTCGCGTTCAGCCCTGGTCCAGGCCATGGTACGGAGCGAGAGTCCATGGGAAGCCGTCACCTCCTTCTGCGAAGCAGTAATGCTCGCAAAGGAGGAGGCTGAGCGCGTGAAGGAGAGGCAATCTCTGTCACGCCCCTAGTCGCAGCAGGAGACGCTCTGGACGTCGGGAGTCAACAGCCGACTAACAGCCGACTCCCGGCCACCGCAGCCGCGGGCTTGCGGGTGGCGAGCAATGGGCAGCTCACCGCCCGGTAAGGACCAGGCCTTACACCGTTTAATGCAAGTAGGTACAGAAGTAATTTATGTACAACTAAACATGCCTACTTATCATCTGCCTAGCCTTTTCCCAACTATTGTGTATTTTACATGAAGCGACTGACTATCTGACCTTCACAACCCAGTTACTAAGTAATACGATACCCCTTGGTAAGACTGGTTGTCAGACTTTCGGGCTTCTGACGACCCGTAATGACTGCCAAAGATCCACGATTGACAGCCGAGACCAACGGTTTAACGTGTTTTCCGAGGCATGGAGGGGTCTTGATACGTAAAGATGGTCACCCATCCACGGACCAACCGCGGCAGGCGTAGCTTAACCTCATCGATCGACCCGCGCAACTTAGCTTACTTAGCCACAAGCCCCTGTTTTACAATTCAATCAATGTGGAATCTTTTGCGCGATTACCGTCCAATACAGTTCGGTAACTGATTGCGTGTATGCGGGCCCACGAGATTGGAAACTATGCTCGTTACATTTACGATCTTGTTATGTAGTACTAAGGGTAGAGAATCTTATGATTTTCTGCACAAATATTTAACGCGATAAAGGTGTATAGTAGGTACACCCATATTTTGCCAGTTATGTTTAAGACCATGTAGTAGGAGCGAGACTATTTTCAAATATTTCAATCTATATACTAATATTAAAAAGAGATAGACTTCGTTTGTAAGTTTGTATGTAGTGAGTAATCTTTGGACAAACCAGTCGGATTTGAAAAAAATATATTTGTATTTGATTGCCCAATTATCGAGAAAGGTTAAAGGCTACTTAACATCACGCTTCGACCCTTAGGAGCCGAGCAAAAAGAGAAATAGTCTGAAAGAACGCTAAGCGAAAACCGGGGAGCCGATATTTAAATAAATGGGTATTACTAAGATATCCATAGAACAAAACTAGTAGGTATATATTAAAGTTTAAAATTGATAGGTGCAGAGGACAGTTGTCCAAAATAAGCTTGCAATACCAATCTAGAAAAAAAAAATATTGTAGAAATAAAATATTCTTGGATAACCAAAAATAAAAACGGGGAGAACATTATTGTTGTGGTAGGGAGGTTAAAATAATACATTTAAGTCACGATAACTTATCAAAAAAAAAACACATAACTATATATACTTAGGTAGGTAGTAGTAGTAGATAGTCCCTGTAAATTTTATACTTTAAAGTACAGATATATTTAACTGTTAAGTTGTTCATAATGTAAATTGATAAAATGTAGTTACTTAGTGTAAAAACCTGTACTTAACTATTGCATGCTATATATTGGCCAAATGTGTGTTACTAAATATTTTATATAAGAACTTCATGTAGAATTGAATTGAAACAAAAAAAGAATTTTGAAAATCGGTCCACAATTGACGGAGTAATCGCATAACAAACACACAAAAAAAAACATACCGTCCAATTGAGAACCTCCTCCTTTTTTTAAGTCGGTTAAAAAAAATAGGTTCACGAAATATCACGACATAAATAAAGAAAAATAAAATCAAAAGAAGTTGTCTCATAACTTCAAAGTGAATGCAACTAAAATTACCTCGCAGTTAAACTCAGCTCAGGAATCTTTAGCTGGTTTTCGTTTGAGAAGTTCATTACAAGTGCGACTAGCATAAATACCTGTAGCTTTACTACTGCGAAACGGTGTTAGGGCAAAATTCATGACGAACTTACTTTGCGAATTAAACTAAGCGTTACATACGAATATGAACCTTATTCTCAGTATCATAATTTTCATATTCATATAAACGAATAATTGCAAGTGTCGCGGTTTCCTAGAATGCGGTGGCCGCCACGTAACGGCAGCAGTGACGTCTGTCATGAAAATGATGGCAGCAGGTTTTGACTTTACGGTGCCTAAAAGCGCTCTCTAGGGAAACACAATAACTTACTTTAATTAATAAAGTTTCATTAAAGTCATTCGACGGTCAATATTACGGAAAATATGTGACGGCAACCGCAGCCTTAGGAAACACTTTTTTTTTTTTTTTTTTTTTTTTTTTTCCCTGAGAAATGCTTTATGCATGCCCGCTCGCTCGGGGGACGAGACGGGGTATGTGGGACTCCTGTCGAAACCGCGCCGACAGTATACCCACTAAAACTCAGCGGTGTTCCCGCGTCGCCGTGATGGGAGGGCCGTGGGAAACCGGCTCAGCCTTTACTTCCACAGCCCTCCCGGCGCATGCCCGCCTAGCTGGCGGGCCCCGCATGCCCCCCTGGCTGGGGGGCTACGGGAATGGCCGGGAACACCTGGCCATTCCCGTCCGACACTGGTGGAGGCCTGTGCAATACAGGCAAGGGTGCCCCCGCACCCGTTGCCTGCTGGCCTCCACCTGGGAGGAGTCGGAGATGACCGTCAAACTGACGTCTTCTTCGACCCCTCCTCCGCCTTCGGAGCGCCGCCGCGTGAGGGTCGTCCTCCCGCGTGCGCTCCGCCGCCTCCTTCTGCGACATGACGTGTTCGCAGAAGGAGGCGACTGCCGCCCAGGACCCCTCATCCACCAGCATGGCGTTAACCAGACCGGGGAGTGAGAGGTCCTGTCCGATCACCGCAATGAGACTGCGGCGCGGCTCGGACCACGACGGGCACACCTCGAGGGTGTGCTGCGCCGAGTCCTCCGCCGCGCCACAGTCGTGGCACGACGGCGTCTCCTCCCGTCCGATCCGGCGCAGGTACGATCCGAAACAACCGTGTCCGGACAGCACCTGCACCAGACGGAACGAGAGGAACCCATGCGACCGCTCGAGCCAGTCTCGCAGGACCGGCGCAAGCGCGTCGATGGTTCGGCGGCCGAAGGCTGCGGTGGCGAGGTCCGACGTCCAATGGACGACGATGGCGTCCCTCGCCTCCCGCCGGACGGCCTCCCGCTCTTCCGGGGCGGGGCGTTCTCCTCTCGCCCTCCGCCCCGCCGTCCATTCGTACACTCTGGCGAGCACCCACGCCTCGAGCTCCCAAGGCGGGGTGCCGGCCAGAGCGCAAGCTGCCGCGGAGCCCACCGTGCGGTAGGCCCGCGCCACCCGCTGAGCTATGGCCCTTTGGGGTGCCCGCAAGGCAGCGGCGTTCTCCCTCCTTTGGAGGGAGTCCTCCCAGATAGGGGCCCCGTACAGGGCCATGCTCTTCAGGATGCCGGCGTAGAGTTTCCGGCATCGGGCGCTGGGCCCCCCCAGGTTGGGAAGCAGCCACGACAGCGCCCCCGCAGCCTTCAGCAGGCGCGACGACAGCCCGCTAAAGTGCGGGCCGAAGCGCCACCTGCTGTCGAGTACAAGGCCCAGATATTTCATCTGGGCCTTGACCCCGATTCTGACGCCCTCCACGAATACGTGGGCGTCAGGTGGGGGGCGCTGCCGAGGTCCGTGGAAGAAAACGGCCTCGGTCTTGTGCAGCGCCACCGTTAGACCTAGGCGGCGGATCCTCCCCGCGACCAAGGATCCGCCCGCCGAGGCCAAGTTGGCCGCCTCCCTGAAACTCCCCCCCCGGGCGGTGAGGAGAGTGTCGTCCGCGTAGCAGACGACACTCGTGCCTCGGAGGAGAGTTCCCCGCAGGAGCCAATCGTAGCCGACGCTCCAGAGGAGTGGTCCTATGACTGACCCCTGTGGAACGCCGGCCTCGACGGCGTACCGCCGGACTTGGCCAGCCCTGTTTACCAGGAGGATCGCCCGATCCTCCAGGTAGCTGGCCAGCAGACTGCGCAGGTATCGAGGCACTCCGTGGAATCGGAGCGCCTCTAGGATGGTGGAGTGGGGAACAGAGTTGAAGGTGTTGGCTATGTCGAATGACACAGCCAACAATCCGTCCCCCGCCTCCACCGCCTCCTTCACCTGGCCCTTGAGGCGGGCCAGCGCGTCCACCGTGGAACGCTCAGCCCGAAAACCGAACTGAGCGTTCGACAAGTCCGGCCCGGTGTCCCGCAGATGGCCCTTTAGGCGGGCGGCGATTATCCCCTCGAACATTTTGCCGACCTCATCGAGCAGTACGATGGGTCGGTATGCCGAGGGGGAATCTGCCGGGCGGCCCTCCTTGCGAAGGAGGCACAACTGCCCCTCCTTCCACGGTTTCGGGAACCTCCCAGACGCAAGGCATGCGCTGAAGAGGTCCCGAAACCTCTCCTCCATTCGAGTGGCGGCGATCGCCACCACTCTTGCGGGAACACCGTCGGGGCCCGGAGCCGTCTTCTTGGCGCGGATGCGGAGAATCGCCGCGCCGAGTTCCGACTCCGTGACGGGGGGGGCCTCCTCTTCCTCGTCGTCTGGCGGTGGGGCCCATCTCTGGCGGGGCGAAGCGGTCCCTGCACGGGAACAGGGACCGAACCACCCCATCCAGAAATGAGGGCTCCAGGGTCTCGGCAACCGGGGGACCGAAGGGGCGCAGTTTGTTGCGCGCTGCCTTGTATGGTCTCCCGTAAGGGTCGTTGTCGAGACCCTCCAGCAGCTCGGCTCTCGCCGAGTCTTTGGCGGCGGCGACGGCCCGACCGAGGACCGTTTTTGCCTCCGTGTATACCTCATAGAGGCGGTCCTCGTCGGGTCGGTTCCGTCGACGCCGCCGCCGGCTCCGCGTGTAGGCCCTCCTCGCCTCCACGCACGCCGCTCGGAGCCCCGCCAGCTCCGCCGACCACCAGTACACGGCGCGTCTGGGCGGTGGTCGGCGAGACCGAGGCATGCTGGAGTTGCACACCTCGGTTAGAGACCCCCTCAGTTGCCCCGCTACGGTGTCCACGTCCAGGCCGGCGGTAGGCGGCGACAGCCAGTCCTGGACGAACGCCGCCTCCCCCGCTGCCTCCCTGTCCAGGCGGGTTAGAGCCCACCGCGGGAACGGTGAGCGCCCCGAGAGGGGCTGCGCCACTCCGGGGCCACTGGTGGAGATGTCGAACCGCACGTAGCGGTGGTCCGACATGGTCTCCCCCAGGTCCACCCGCCAGTTCAGCACGCGCGCGGCTAACGCAGGGGTGGCGAAGGTGACGTCCACTATCGAGCCACCCTGACGCCGCACGCATGTCTGGACGCTTCCTCTGTTCAAGAGGGAGAGTCCAGAGGAGGCTGCCCACAGCTCCACCGCCCGCCCCCGTGCGTCGGTGGCCCGGTTGCCCCAGGTCACCGACTTGGCATTCAGGTCTCCCAGCACGGAGACCTGACGCGGCACCGCCCTGCCGACCACGGCGGCCAGGACTCCGAGAAAATTCTCAAAGTCCTGGAGAGGGCGGTTTGGGGAGAAATATACCCCCACTAGGGCAAAGTCTCCCCACGCGGCGGCCACTTATCCCGGTCCCCTCTCTAATAGCGAGAGGGGAGGGGAGTCTGTGGAAGACCGCGCCGCTAGTGCCACCGAGTCGTCCTCGTCACCCAGCCAGCTGCCTGGGATCGACTAGGGCTCGGCGACCACCGCTACGTTCACCAACCACTCGGCCATGACCTGCACTACCAGGTCCTGGGCCGCTCTGCAGTGGTTGGTGTTCGCCTGGAGGATGCGGTAGTCGGAAACCATTATTCCGACATTGCACCTGCATCCTCAGCTGCCGCCGCTGGAGCTGCAGCGGCGGCGACGACGGCAGCGGTGGTGGCAGCAGGGCGAACCTGCGCCGGCACTATGCCCTTCCGCACGGGGGGCTTGCAGCTCCTGCCCGTCATCCTGTGGCCCGCGGGGCGGCCACTGGCGGCACACGCCATGCAGTGTGGCGTGGTGGCGCGGCAGGTGACGCTCTTGTGTCCCTCTTGCCCGCACTGGTAGCACGCGTCTCCCCAGTCGGATTTGGAGGGACACGTGGCTCGGGTGTGGCCGAACGCGAAACACTTGAAGCAGCGCGTAGGCTGGTCTTCAAGTGCCCGGACCACAGCCGAGCCGAGCCCCACGAGCAGCCGCCCCTTGGTCGCTGCAAGGACGGCCCCGGCCGCGGCGACCGGGCACTCGACGCGGATGGTGCCCATGCCGCGGCGGCCGGGCCGGACGGCTCCGCCTTTCACCGCGCTCGACTCGCAGCCTCCAGCCGCCGCGACGGCCGCCACCACATCCTCCTTGGTGACCGAGTCGTCAAGATCGGCCACCTCCAAGGCTGCGGTCTTGACGGGCCTGACGACCGTCGCCGCGTCCGCGATGACCTCTTGCAACTTCGTTGCGAAGAGGTCTGCGTTGGTGCCGCGCTGCTGCCCCGAGAACTCGAAGATTCGAGCCCCGGTTAAGGTTCGGCGGCACGTTATATTGCTGATCCCCAGCTGGGAGGGATCAGCATTAGTACGAGCCCGTCTTAGGACGGACTCGTACGTCTCGCCCCGCTCCGCGGCCTCCGGGGTGATGGTCACCACGACGGCCGCGGTTTTGGGAGGAACCAGCTTCCTCCCGCCGGCTGGAGCCCTTTTGGCTGCGGGAGCAGTCGCAGCGGGCTTGGGGGCACCTTTCCCCTTTCCCCTCCTGACCACTTCCGTCCACGACTGGTTGGACGGGGTGGTGGAGGGAAGAAGGGCGTCTTCCCGCTGCGAGTTCTGGGGGGCTGCCGGAGTGGCAGACGACCCAGACGCTCCCTCCGCGCTTGTGGTGGGGGTTTGAGGAGCCTCCTTGCTCCTCTTGCCCTTCCCTTTCCCCTTTGAGGGCTTGGAGGCCTGGGTCTGCGCACCCGATGCCGGGCCTGCCACAGGCGCAGGTTCCGGCTCCGTCGGTGGACGGCTCTTATCCGCCGCTAGCGGCGGGCGGAGCCGCCTTTCCGGCAAGAGCCGGTCCTCGATACCTGCCAGGCAGGCTCTGGTGAAGGCTCTCTCCTCCATGACAACCTTTCGGATGATATCCTCAAGGTTGGAAGGGGAGGAGGAGCCTCCTACCACCGGTCCTGGGGCAGGTTGGGCAGGCCGGGCCGTGGCCTCAGCCAGCTTCTGGTGAAGCTGGCTGACCTCCGCCTGCAGGCGATCCACCTTCGCCTGCAGCTGCCGCGTCTCGTCCGTGGCCGTCCTCTTTGCCAGCTCCACGACGATGCCGTGTAAGCTGGCGGCCCGGCATTTGAGGGCCTTTTGGAAGGTCCCCTTTAGGTTGGAGGACTTTGAGGCGACCTCCAAGACCTCCTCTCTGTCCTCCCGCGCCATCCGCTCCAGTTCCGCCAGGGAGTGGTCAGCGTACAGCACGGTGGATGCACCGTAGCCGGCCCTCGACCTGGCGGATTGCGCCTGACGCTCTTTGGCGGCGACCTTCTCCTCCAGGTCCAGCTGGAGTTGCTTAGGAAACCCTAGTTTAACAAATATTAACATTAATGGTATACGAATTATGTTCATAATCGAATGCTACTCTTACTTAGCGAAGTAAAGTGAACGTGCAATCTGTGAATCTTTCCCTTTAAGAACGTTAAAAAGACAAACAGTTTAACAAGAAAATGGAAAATATTTTTCTTTTCTTACACTTTTTTATGAACTGGAGCGGCAAACGCAGCGATAAAAAGTTTGTAGATTTCTTTCTTGGAAAGACACTTTTTGTACAAGAAACTTTTTTGTTTGTTGGAATTGATTGACAGAAAAGATTCTTGGCCGATAGGAAGATGTTGCGTAGACTTTGGCAGAATTCTATTTTTGGAATCGTAATTAAGGTTTCTAAGGAATTCGGCGCCTTTGAGGCTCTATACATAGCCCGTGAATGTAACTACGCTTTGTAGAAGAATGCTTTATTATTTTTTTAGAAATTTAATAATAAAGCTTGACTTGAATTACATAGTTCACAGGTATCTGTACTAGTAGGTACCTTTCTATGCGTAATTAATACTTCTCCCCTGAAACAAATGATTACAATTTAACATTATCATATCAAACAAAACTCAAAATTACTAAAGCCAACAAAAATATTAAAAAAAAAAACTTGAAAACAAACATCCATCAGAAGTTTAAATACATATTTAAACATTCCCCCTAGAAGTTGTTCTATACCAGGTGTTTTGGAATTATTGAGTCGCTAACTACTCCCATAAACTCTCCAAAAGTAGGCGGGTCGTCTAAATTTTGACAAACTGGCTGTTCATGTAAGACACATCAGCGCCGAGTGCATCGGGATTCAAGACATGTTTTTAATACAATACTATTTTGTCTTTGTCACAAAGTGGCCGAGAATTCAAAACAATATAATAGAAAACTAAAAAAAATGAATTCTACACCATTCCTTCGGCGAAATACGAACATGTTTAATTTCTTTCAGTTCCTGTAACTGATTTATTTGAAATAATAGCTTTGAGGTTGAGTTCGGTATTAGTAGGTACATACTTTTCCATGCATAAATAATATTGCTAGAACAAATGGTTACAATTTAATATTCCCACATCAAATCGACTACAACTGTACAGAAATAAAAATAAAAAACCCAAAAAGAAACAATCATCAAAATTAATACAATGCTATTTCAACACGAAATGGCCGAGCATTCAAAACAATATGGCAGAAACAAGAAAATATGCAATTTGCACTTTCCTACGCCGAAATACGAACATGTTTATTTTCTTTCCACATAGGAATTTATGCAGGGTTCAGTAAGCACAGCACAGGGGCCCGTATACACCATTGTTTATGCGGTTTTCTCCCCAAACCGCACAGTAATGAGTGTCAAGTGCTTGCGACAGCGTCGCGCTTTAAAATCTAATTTGTACGACAAGAATGCTTTTACACAGTTTTGAACTTCGCACGAAGAATATTACCTTTGAGCCCGCGGACTATAATGGATATATTTCAGAGGGCATACTTAGAAGCCGACTACATAGAATTTCCATTTTCTTTTTGATCCCACAGTCGTATAAAATCAATGTTTTATTACTTTTCTTTGCTCAGTGTTTTATGAAACTCAAACTGTAGGGAAAGGGGCAAAGTTTTTTGAAACAATATATTTCATTCAGGAGCAGTTTAGTGTCAAACTAACGAACTTAAGATGACAATAACTTATCAGGGTTTGGTGAAGGCTTAATTTAATTGTCTTTATTTAAAAATTAAATAAGTCAGGCTGGTTCTAAGTTAGCTAAAGGACCCAAAAACTTCAGGCCAAACCTATTACGTAAACTTATCTTCGTAAAAAGATAACTTAATGACGAACAAAACAAACAGCCGTTGTAATTGTAGGTAACTTACTACACCCTCATGCAATGTACACAGATCCTAACACCATTGTTTACGCACCCAGTAACCGACGCTTAATGAGTGTCAAGTGACGTCAGGAACGCCACCATTAGCGCCACAGATAACACACACCCACTTGTTTTGACTCACGAAAAATAAAACCTCCTCGCTGAATGAAAATTTATTTACAAGAATGAAGAATTTAAATGAAAATATATGCGTTTTGTTGGTGGAGTGTGTGCCATGGTGTCATGGTTTTCCGGGTAAACAAAAGGTGAAAGTAGAGCATAGATTTCACCGGAAATATTCATGTCGATCTGTAGGCAGTGATTAGTGCAAATAAATCGGGAAATGGTAGAACTAAAAATACACGAATACGCTGAATATGCCTTATCAACACTTGGGCAATTTTTTAGGGCACAAGTTTTTCGCGACACTAAAGAAATTTAGTGTCACGACAATTATCAGGAAAGAAGCAATGATTTTCTAGTACAAATGAGGATCAAAATACTACCTTTAGAAGTATTAACAGTGGCAATGCACACATTACAGACAAAAAAAGACGGAAAACTGAATTGAATATGAAATAACGTGGCAAATAGTTTTTGCCTTTAAGACCATTTTCTCCTAACTCACTTAAAAACACATTAGCTGTTACTGGCAGTTGCATTTCGTTGATCATTTATATTCTTGATCTATCTTGAAATTGTAGTGTCGTTATCTAGTCTTGAGCCTTTTTGATCGCTGAAGAGACTCATTGAATTACAAAGTTTCAAGGGAACTTGATAAATAATAATTGATTCGTCAACGTTAACGAAAATGAACGTAATTTGTTCTTGTGAAAACTTTTACGGTACTTAACTAGAAATTGAAAATGGCGCGGGAAAGGAATTTCTGGAAGGACTTGGGGGAGGCCTTTGCCCAGCAGTGCGACATTACAGGCTAAACAAAAAAAACAAAAAATAGAAATTTGTTCTATTACTATTTTATCTTACTTTTAGTCTGTTATTATTTTAACTTTAAATAGGATGGCTACACTATTTCTAAGCACAACAACTTGTTTTAGCCAGAATCTACAATGACACTTTTTATTTTTGTATTGACACTTACAATACATGTTGATGCCGTAAGGAACCACTGAAATAGTGTGTCTTATTTTTTGCCAGCAAAAAAATGGGGCGTGTCTAAACGTGGTGAAAAAAAATATTCTTATTACAAGAGTATGAGTACGGGATATCACGAAAAGTGTGAAGTTGACGCGCTTCGAATGAGTCTAGTCTGACGTTAGTGTGAGTTAACAGAGAGCTACAGCGGCTTGGCGCAGCACTCTTGACCATTGGACATCGTACGGACAACAAGTGCTTAGAAACTGTCCAAAGTTTTGTTTCATACATTTTTTCATGTTCAAATATAACCAAAAAATCAATAATCATCTTCAGAGATTTTCGTATCGCCCGCAATACACATCTAATCCTAGTAAAATGTTCAACAGTGAAGAATCCAGCTCCAATCGGCCTCGTGGACCGACATACTTAATTTAATAAATTAAAAAAAGGACAATCTTTATACCCATAGGACCTAAAAATCTTAAACATCAAACTTTTATTAAACGAACTCCAAAGACCAACAAAAGAACCGATTTATTTTGCGAACAACCTTGATTTTATTCTGACCCAGATTTGTAAGGAGTTTCTTCCAATACTCATACAGATATTTATAATCGTTTCCGATCCGGTTAAGGGAAAGGTCGTCATAGATACACGTCTTATATGTAAGGGTAGGTGAAAGTACCCCATTAATGCTTATGACATATTAATGTGGGACCTTTCTGATCCTGTACTAATTAATTTTCGCTCTGTATAAATTGGTATTTCTGATATTTTCCTGTTTGGGTTACCTTTGTACAGATTTGACATAGGCTGGTATTGAAAACGACCTTTAGGTAAAGGAATACTGCCTAGATTCGGATAAGAATGTTTATTCTATTACCTGGATTGAAGAAGAAGACGCGTTTAAGAATGTTGCAGCTATTCCACGTGAAGGAATGTAGTGATCAGGAGACTGGAAGTAGCAGGGCACGGAATATTATTAATCACTAGCTTGTATCCGCGGCTTCGTCCATCATCCCCCAACCCACCCCGTCGCACCACATCGCCTGCCCGCGCTATTACTGCGTTTACGCATGGCGTTCTTTCTTACTTTTTGCTCGGCTCCTAAGTTCTAGCGTAATGTTAAATAGCCTGTAGCCTTCCTCAAGAATTGAGCTATTTGATACCCCAATTCTTGAGGAAGGAAAAAATATTTTTTCAAATCCGACTGGTAGTTTCGGAGATTAGTGCGTTCAAACAAACAAACAAACTATTTAGTTTTATTATTAGTATATATATATATATATATAGATAATATGTCTAAATTACATATTTTTATATTGGAGTTTGGATAGTGTGTCCTAAATCAATAGAAAACCTTGTGGTGTGGTAAACAGCCGCACGGGACGATCGATCAGGTTAAGCTACGCTTGCTGCGATTGGTCCGTGGATGGGTGACCATCTGTACATAAGAAATCCCTCCGTGCCTCGGAAAGCACGTAAAGCCGTTGGTCTCGGCTGTCATTCATGGATCTTTGACAGTCGTTACGGCTCGACAGAAGCCCGAAACTCTGACAACCAGTCTTACCAAGGGGTATTGTATTACTCAGTAACTGGGTTGAGGAGGTCAGATAGGCAGTCGTCCCATGTAAAATACTGGTATTCAGCTGCATCCGGTTAGTTTGGAAGCTGACCCCAACATAGTTGAGACAAGGCTAGGCAGATGATGATGATGGTCCTAAATCAATAGTTGTTATGAATAAAATACACCTACTAAACTATAAACCGTATATTATCTAGATTCTAGAGTTACACATATCTTATAATGGAATTTGCAGCACCAGCCTACCATTAGTGCTAAGCTAATTAATTCCCGTCGAACTAAATTGTAGCGTGTATTCTGAGTAAACGTGAAATTAGATCCCTTCCTGCTTTACTGTGGCAAACTTGGGAGCAAGTTCCAACTTACGTGGAACGAGTAGGCGTCTTAATTAAAATGTATAATTTGCAATACCATATAGCTTTTCTGAACTATGATTTTACTTGCGTAAAGAGTAAATTGGGAGTATAGTGCCACCGCCAAGATGTGCCAGAAGCAAAAAACAGGAGTAAGATCGTCATAAAAAGAAAAGAAAGAAAGAAATGGTTATTAATTAAATACATAATACAGCGTCTAGTACTCTGTACCTTAATACAGTTGATATAACTGTATGTTAAAATTATTATTGACACGAAATACCATTGACAATTATTAGTTTACTGACCTGCCAAGGCGGCAATTGCGCGGAGGCGGCAACGACATAAGACCCTCTCCTTGTAGACAGTACTTATATGGATGTGTCAAACGATGCTATCAACAATTCACAAACTCCTGACACCCATGTGTCTGGGCTATGTTTTATGTTAAACCGAGAAAGTTTAGAGAGAGAAGTAGATTCTTACGAATTTAGAATAATTTATTTAATAAAAACGTTTACAAAAAGTGTAAATTTAGCCAACAGTAGTTTTCTGATAAAATTATAGTCCCTAAAATGTAAGCTAAAACTAAAATATTTTTTATTACACATGCAAGTAATGATGGTTCGGAATCAGAGTGTTAGGTAGCGACCCGCCCGAGCTAGATTTATTCACACCTGTGTTTCAGGCCATCACTTTATATTTAAATTGAATTGGGGCATTACATTTTAAAATAAAACTAGTATAAAAATAATTAACTAACAACTCTGTGAAAAAGCACATTGGTACATTTAATACCTAATATTAAGACTATGCAAACATATAAAAGTACAGCGGGATTGTCCGAAAGGGTTACCGCTACCCCGGAACATAAAGAGCGAAGGAAGGAACATGGGTGGATTTTAGTCAGTAAGAGTCTGACACTCCCTTCCGCTCCATCCAGAGCGGGAGAGGTCATTTGATGATTTCCCATCCGGAAAAAAAAAACATATAAAAGTAACTACTTACAACGGAATAAATTATGATCATGACAAAATTTCTAGAAGTTTTTCTGTGTCTGTGTAATTAAGTATCGCTATGTATTCTGATAACATTGTACTATATTTTTTTATAACTAACACTATAGAAGCTTAGTAACTTGTGGAGTCTATTATACAGAAAAGGTCTTAAGACCTCACGCAAACACATCGCGGGCAGAAAAGCTAGATTATCATAAGCCTCAGTCGACTCGTATTTTAATAACCCTTGTTATGTAGGTAACAGTTTCATTAACGACTATTATAATCGTTCCAAAATACTTCGTAGCGAAAATTTTGAATACAAACAAACTACTTTTAGGTGCGAGTTTTGTGACTTAGAGCTGTTTAAATGAAATTATATTAGGGTTGTGTGCAACAACTTTATTAAAAGAAAATACTATTTTAATATTCGAATTCAACTGTTTTATCATTGCTATACTTTAACAATATTTTTACATCGTTGCATCCTAACTAAAGAATACAACAATCCGTTCCATCACCAAAATAACTGATGTCACTCGGAAAGTTGCCACGCTTAAATGGAATTGGACACATCTGTCGCATGTCAGAAGATCAATGGGCCAAACTTACCCAGTGGGTCCCGCTTAATGGCAAACGACATCGCGGCAGGCCCAGATGGAGTTGGATTCCTTTGACAAAGATTGGTCCTTGGCAATTCTGCACAAAGAGAGATGGAACGAGAGTAGGGGGGAATTTGCCAAGCAGTGGGACATTAATGGCAAAAATAAATTTAAAAAGGCTAACTTAGTAAGCACATGTACAGACGCCAGCAGGTCAAGCTACCCGAAACTGTCAAATTTTCCCAATCAACCTTGAACCTTAATGTTTTAACTATAAAGTTGAAAATCTATTAAAGAAATTTGATAGATTGTAGTAGCTTGATGTGCTGATAGATTAATTGTTTTAAATAAAAAATTCGATAGTGCAGGACAAACAGACGACCAGCCCGTTAAATCCGATATCTTCATGTGGGTATATCCAATAATATTAATGGTTTGTCATGGACATCCCTAGTCGAAACAAGGTCTAAACGGCATACTAATACAAGATTGCAGTCGGAGTAACTTTAAATTGACTTGTGTGACGTCATGTTTTGAGTTGCGTTGTTAGATGTAAGCGTATGTTGAATGTTTCGTTCGGATGTGGAAGTGAAACTAGTTCAATTTTGTGGAAATCTTTGTCGAATTCCGGGGTCGTGAAAACTGTGCTTATGGAACCAGCACCCTAATTCTGTTTCACGTTCGTACATTGTATTTTGCCTATTTAATAAAATACCATTAGCTATCATAGGTGCTTCTGGCTAAATAATAACAGCCACACAGGTCGGTTGAAGGTTAAGCTGCGCTTGTTGCAGTCGTTTCGTGGATGGGTGACCATCCATTAGACATCGACACCCCTCCTTGTCTCGGAAAGCGCGTTAAGCTGTTGGTCTCGGCTGAAATTCGTAAATTTTTGACAGTCGTTAGGGGTAGTCAGAAGGCCAAAAGTCTGACAACCAGTCTTACCAAGGGGTGTCGTATTACCAAGTAACTGGATTGTGGAGGTCAGATAGGCAGTCACTCCATGTAAAATACTGGTATTCAGCTGCATCCGGTTAGACTTGAAGTCGACCCCAATGTAGTTGGGAAAAGATTAGGCGTTATCATTCGGTTGTTGAAATTTTATGAAAAGAAAATGCATCTTATGCTTGTCTAATTCATAACCAATATGTTGACAGTGTCATTCAAATATAGTAAATTAGTTAACATTCATAAATCAGTTACCGCTAGTGTTAAATACATTTAATTTTACCAAATAAAGCCACAACCACGTTAATAACGCGAATGACCACAATTTAGTCATGTCAATCAGAGAGCCAACACATGCAGAATAGGTTCAAAAAGTTAATTTCACAAACCCTATGTAGTATAACCTATTTATTTACACCCAACTATTAAAGTTGCTCATTAATCTATCCTTTAGAAGTTGGTATTAATAAGTGAGACATAAAAGTAACATCACGCTTGTAGTACCTGAAGGGTTAGGCAGAGGTCTACCCGTATTTTGCCAGTTATGTTTAAGTCCCATGTAATATTCGGTGAGTCTATTGCCATCAACTGGGCACAGACAGATCCAGACTTCGGGCTACTTAGAAATTCCTGATGGAAAAACCGTATAACACTTTGCCCGACCTGGGAATCGAACCCAGGACCTCTTGCTCAGCAGTAGCGCTTGCGACCAGTATACCAACGAGGTAGTCTAGTAGTAGTAAGTGAGACTGCCTTCAAAATATTTTCAAAGGACTGCTAGCACAACAATTAGTAAGTAACTATGGTGGATCGAGAGAAGTAAAGAAGCGCTCTTTTCATTTTTCGAATCGGTAGGTAGCCACTTAGCCACGAGTCACTTTATAAACTTAATCAATCCGTCTCATATCTAAACAATGAGTCTGATACAACAGACTGCTATAAAAAGGTGGGTCCAGTTTTAAAAGCGGTACTATCGGTAAAATTGCCTTTAAAATGAAAAAAAATTCAAAAGTTAAGATTGGTTAGAATAATCTGACTTTAAAGATCGGAACCAAGTAGCAGCGACCCACATTATAATCTCAATCAATCCGTCTAATATCTAAACAATGAGACACTGGTTCTATCACACGGCCACATAAACGTGGGTTCAGTTTTAGAAGCCCTACTATAGGTAAAATTGCCTTTAAAATATCACAAATCCAAAAGTTAAGATTGGTTAGAATAATTTAACTTTAGGGATAGAGAACAAGGTAGCCACTTAGCCACTTTATAAACTCAATCAATCCATCTCATATCTAAACAATGAGACTGGATTTATCCGGCAGCCACGATAGAAAGGTGTCGGTCAACCGAATAGTTTACTAATTGAAATGAACAAAGTTAGTTTGTCAATGTTTCTGTTATTTGTTTGCCCCACTATTCGTGGCCTATGGCGAGTAGGCAGTGACTTTGCATTGAGGTCATTTTGACATTTGAAGGTGAGTTGACATTAAAAATTGACATTGCGGAAAAGTAGTTTGTTGCTTGACGTATGTAGTTGTAGCAATATTTTACACCTTTTTCAAAATTATTTATACATACATAAGCTCACGCCATTTTTCCAGGGGGTAGGCAGTATCTACAGAACATCACCTGCTACGATCCTTACATTCCATTCCTTCGTTTACGTTCATACATCAGCGGGGTAATGGCGTAACACACTGACAATTCATTTCGACAATTCGACAACATTCATTGCGTCATTTACGTTGTCGAGCAGACGATTTTTTAAACATGTGATACAAAGGATTAGGAATTTTAAAATCCTTCGGATTGTGAAAGAAAGTGTGTTACGCAAATATGGTGCTGGTTATAAGCACTACACATTAATTATTCGTTTTCTAATAAACTGCTGCTCCAAAGCAACAACGGTCACTATTGTTTAAAAAGTAAGATATACGGTAACGCTTCCCCATAATTCCAAATTTTAAAATGTAATAGACAAAGTAAACAAACGACGATCGACAAAAGATTTGTCCGCGGCAATGTTGGAAAGTGAATAAGTTTCCGATTTACGAGTTCCCAAATTGTCGAATAAAATTTTAGTACAGTTTGTAGGAATAGTTTTCAGTGCGATGATGCGACGCGACGCATTATCGACTGTGTATTGAATTGGTGGTTGGTTTGTTTTTAACAACAAAAGGGAATTTTGATCAATATTCAAGTTTCAAGATCAAGCATTGAGTTGTTGTTGGGTGTTTTGAAAATGAAATGTATATGCAGAAAGTAATATATTTAGGTTCCATTGGTAGCGTTTGGGTACGGAACGCTACAAACATCTGAGTATCAGAATTTCGCCAAATCTCTGCGCCCATATTCACAACAATTAGAACGAGTGTGAGGGCAATATCGAAAATGACACATTTCGATAAACTGATTTGCCTTGGCCCCGACAACAAACAGCTGCCGGAAGGATGGCGGTCGTCTATTTGATTTAAGCCTTCAACATTTTCGAGTTTCGGATTTGTGAACCGCGTTTAGAGGACTCGTTTGATAACTTTGATTGATGTTCGATTCGGTACAGAAGCGTATGAAACTGTTGTAAATAGCTATATAAATACAGCATCACTACGAACTGCCTCTGTAAGTCGCGTCCAATACATTTCTTACTACGAACCGTACCAAAATTAACCTGAAACATTTCGTACAAACGAGGTTTACCAACAAACTGTTTCCATTCACTCATTAATTACTGCAGTTGCGTTGCCGCAGTTAATTTTGTTCTGACTGTTGTCATAGATTAAACAGCTATCGCTTATTGTTATTTGCCAATTGCGGTGTGTGGGAAAATCTGTGTGGCTTTTAATTATTAAATGCTCATTTCTGCAGTTTTTCACGGTAAGGTAAAGATGAAGGGATAAAATACAAAGTTTGTCAAGAAAAAGTCTTTGCTCAGACTAAGGCAAATCCCGCGGGTTGAGGGACGAAATTCACTCAAGCTAATGGTGTAAACCAGCGGTCGGCAACACGCGGCCCGCGGGCCGCTTGCGGCCCACGGACGTCTTACTTGCGGCCGGTGAATGTTTTGTAAATAAATGCATTGCAGGTAAAAACTAAACTAATCTCTGATATGCACACAAGAGTTTGTTTTTCATTTGGAATGCCTTTACGTCTGTAAAGGCATTCCAAATGAAAAACAAACTCTTTATAAAACGTATTGATGAAAAAAAGTTAGATCATTTACAGAATTGTATAAAGGCTGTCGAGGAAGCTGGAAGAGTCTACGAGTTGCAAATACAAATATGAGAGCTGACATACAAGAAATAGCCTCCCAAATGCTACCTCAGACGTCACACTGTTTGTATAAAATCTATTTAGGAACTTTGTAGTTTTCATTTCTGAATGATTTACGTTGGTTATTTTTCTAGCTATAAAGCCCAAACATATAAACATAATGTAAGTATTACGTGTACAAATCCGTCCGTACGTTTTAACAATTTTTAATAGCATTTCAATTTTTTCTATGGGATATGACTAATTATACGTAGGTATATTAGGCTTCTAGGGTTAATATCACAGGTGCGGCCCGCCTTTAGTTTGTTTTTCCACCTTGTGGCCCTTGACTGTCAAAAGGTTGCCGACCGTTGGTGTAAACAGTCTTTAAGTCAGTGATTTTCTTTACTGTTTTAAAAGGAAGAACCTGAGCTTTATAATATTATCATAAGACCCTACAGATAATTATAAGTATATAATACTTATTGATTAGTTTAATAAAAAGAAAATCGTGCTAAAGTCGCTTTCAAATCGAATCTAACAGAATTTTAGATCATACTGACCTAAATCTAGACTCGGTACGAAGAAAACCAGAAATATATTTCGTAAAGAACTGCCAGTAAAATCATAAGCGAGTGCAAGGAGTCGGTATAAGCTATGCGGTAGACCTGCACAGAATAATGTTCCTAGGGGATGTTACAAGCTTTAAAATAGAGTAACAACGTATGAGAAGTATTTTGCTTTAAAATATATGTGAAGTCTGAATGTTCTTCATGATCGGTTTTAAAATAGAAGGATAGACATGGGCAGCAATTCTGTGATCGTTTCAGTTGTAGATTTTTTTTGCATACATTATAATAAAGGAGAAACAAATTAGCATGAAAAAATCTAGACTTTATTATCCGATATGACCAACAGGCAGTGTATAAAGTCCTCCAGACCGTATTTCGCCCACGACGGCCAATCTCAACGGAGACTAGCCTTCGGCGCGTGAGATATTATAGTGCACAAGTGTGTGCGCAGACACTGGTGCACTCCCTCTTCCCTCACTCTCATAGGCTTGACACAGGTAGAGATAACGACGTGTGTACCGTCGACCCCCAAACGAGCCTACGCAGCAATAGTAGCCGCTAACAAGCCTGCTGAGTCGCAGAACTTGCAGGTAAAACTAGCGGGAAAACCAAAAGGGGGTAAACGGAGCCGGACGAAACCCAACAAGGTTTTGAAAAGGCAGGGTCCAGAGAAGGACACGTGCAACGAGGATGGTTTCATCAAGGTGGAGAAGAAGAAGAAGAAGCCTCCTTGTCAGAACCAGTGCGGCACCGCGCTGGCAGGACCCAACATGCTGCTGCGTCCAGCAATCCCGACGACGCAGCTGTACGTGTCCAGATTGCACCACTCCACGAAGGTTGAGGAGATCATGGAGTACATGCGTGTGAAGACCAACTGGACTTTGAGGGTCAACAAGTTGGAGTCGCTGTTGTGTGCGTGTTCCGACACATCATCTCGAGAAGTTCCTCAAGGAAGAGTTCTGGCCGAAGGGTGTTGTGTACCGCCGGTTTCGTGGTCGGCTACATGACACCAGTCAGCGAAACACGACGCAGACACTTCGTGTGCGTTAGTTTGTTTTTTAGTGTAATTATAATGTTGTATGTATTTATAGTATTTTTAAGTTATATTAATATTGTATTGTATGTGTTTTTATGGGCTTTGATGCCTGAAATAAATGGATAAATAAATAAATAAATAGTCCGATGGGACGGCAATCCGACGCGACCTTAAAAAGATCAGGCGCAGGACCAACGGCTTAACGTGCTTTCCAAGGCACGGGGGTATCACACCGCAAACTTCCAAACTCCGGGCTGTTGCTAAGAAATTGCTAATGGAAAAACTCAATGACACTTTGCCCGGCCCAGGAATCCAAACCAGGGCCCCACGCTCAGAGTCGCGCTTGCGACCACGAGACCAACGGGGCCAAACAGGCAGTGTAGACTGTCTGTGAAAACACATGGTTTTTACTAAAGTGCGGGCAATTATTATAATTGTTTTGATCAAGTTAGGTTGTGACTTTGTGTAGGTATTTTTTGAAGGTCAAAAGTTACAAAAGACAGTCCCCAAAATGTCCGCTCTTCACCACTTCGTAGTCTTAAAACCCGCGAAAATGGGGCGCTACAAACTCCTCAGCAATAATTCATATAGAATCTGACTGATAAAACAAAAACATCGTGAGGAAACCGACATGTCCTAGAACCAAAAATTCCAAGATAATTATGTGACATCTACCAACCCGCACTGGGCCCGCGTGGTAGATTATAGCCCACTCCCTCTCGAAGAGAGGAGGCCTGTGTCCCAGCAGTGGGAATAATATAGGCTGACTATAATTTATGATGACCTGACTGATATATGTACTTAAAATAACAATCATCAAATAACTGTGAAGATAATATTTCTTAGGCCAAATATATATCTCGTCGAGTCAGTAAACCCAATGGATTCCAGTGTATGTACATAATGACGGAAATTGAAGTTTCTTTATAGCTGAGTAAACTATTAAATATTGCAAATAAACCCTCGATCAAATGTTTGGATACACAGAGTCAACATTGAAGCGCTTTTACGGAAATTATATTTATCGCTATACATTTTAAAAGACACGAACTCGTTGGCATATTTATATACCAAGACATTTAATATGGTACTCTTTTGATTTAATAAAGAAAAAAAAAATACAAATCCAAAATGTTCAGGGAAACTGACTTAAATTGTCCGTATATTCAAATCACAGCAGTCATTCTTTAACAGTTGTATGGTATGGCTATACACGCCAAATTGACGAAGGGGGTCAATTTGCTTAACAAGAAGGGTTTTTGAAATGACGTTCACTAGGTGTCAGCACTGAGCCGTCAGGTCCGGGCACCTGTCAAAAGTGTCAAAGCGCCAAAATTTTCTTTAACCGTGACTGAATGACGATTGTATGACTGAAACGAATGATGAACGTCATCATAATATTTTACTAACTTCTAAGGATTCTAGCGTGATTTTAAATAGCCTATAAGCTTTCCTTAAGAATTACGCTACCAAATTGAAAATGAATTTTCTAAATCTGACTGGTAGTTCTTCTCAGACATTAGCCCGTTCAAACAAACAAACTCTTCAGCTTTATTATTAGTACATACGTAGTTATTAGAAAACTTCTGGTCAAAGTGGCGCCAACTGAAGGCGTGAATTTCTTAAAAACCCTCATTAATTTCCTTGACTGTGTCTACACCTAAATATGAAGCTACCATTTTTTTTCTTCAACAAGACATGAAAAAGAAATGACAGCCTTTTTTTTTTCTGGGTGGGAAATCATCATGACTTCTCCCGCTCTGGGCGGAGCAGGAGGGCGTGTCAGACTTTTACTGACTAAAACCCACCCGTGTTCCTTCAGTTGCCTATGCCAGGGACCACGGTATCTCTTTCGGACAACCCGCGAGAAATGACAGCCTCATTTTAATTATTTTCACGGATCCAATCTTGGATCAAGAAAAGGTTGATCATGTATATATAAATTCAACCATAGTAATTACAAATGTCCTTATTGCGTCGCAGATTTGGTGTTGAAGTAGTTACCGATGCGGAAAATTAGCAAATAAACTTTATGTCACTACACACGATAGTACACAAGAAGGAAGTTGCTACATACAAAGCTACGAAAAATGTACGCAAACAAAGAAAGAAAATAAGAATATTTAACGCCGCCATAATAATAATAGAATTCACCAAAATCATCTCTTTTAAATGTATGTGTATGTATCTGCGATAGGCTAAGTTGATTGTTTGATCTTTTTTTTAAATTTCACGCACTCATTCGGTACTACGACGGCGAAAGAGGTCACTTTGTAAGAAAAGCGACGATATGTGTCAATAAAAAGCATAATATTTCTAGCATTACTTACTGGCAATATCCAGCACAAAACAACAGGGGACCCACACGGTGCAGTTGTTAGTTTAAACTGTTCTCCGTCTTCTCGCGCGTCGCATTTCGCCGCACGTTATCGCATTACAATCAGTGTGAGAAGATCCTTAGTTTATCACGTTAACCGAGTTAACCCCGAGGGTGTGTTTTTAGACAGGTGGGGATTTTCTTCGGTTGTAATACCGTGTGACGTTTTGTGAAAATGCTGTAAATAGAAAGGAAAAATAATGTTATGAGAATTGCTGTTACAATACGGTTGGATGAAAGATGTATTTATTTATTTTATTTTTAGTCTATGTTGTCCCACTACAGGGCAAAGGCCTCGCTTTCTCTTTTCCACTCCTCTCTGTCTAGAGCTTGTGTGGAACAAGCCTGTCTGTAGGCGTCAAGCTCATCCCGCCATCTTCTCCTGGGTCTGCCTCAATGTCGCCGGACATTTTGTGGGACCCACATCAAAGTAAATTTGGCTCATTAAAGATATAGCCAGATAAAATACGATGAGGACTAATTAATAATCACACTTTTACCACTCAGATCGATCTAAACTTTCTCACTACTTGGCTATTAGTTTGTCCTTTCAATTAATTGCTTTATAGTTTTCCTGCTCAGTGAAACTTTGTTTTAGTTCAAACAGACAAAACTGACCTACTTAAACAATCGAAAAACTGAGAATAATTTATGAGAAAACGCCTTTTTCTTAAAGCGTCAATCTGAACCGCTCACCCACATCCACCCGAAGCACCAATAAAATACACAACCTATTGACAAATACCCACACACTTCGTATAGCCAGTAGTTTAAAGCGCGCAGCTGTCCCTATCCCCGGGGGGATACACTTCTAGTAGGACTGGACCACAGAAAATAGAGAACAGTAATGCAAACTTTAACTAACGAACTTTGGTATGAGTTCCAAAATTCATGATGAATTCACCTTTCTTCTTCTTTTTTTTCTATAGAAGAACTCGAAAGGCAGAATCATGATTTCTGCAGAAAGACTGAAACACTGGTGAAACACAGCAGATTTCGAAAATCTTGGGCAGGTCGACGGTTTAGTTGAGATCCTAACCATACTGCGGTACGGTACGTGGTTGCAACCCCGGAACTATTTCACCACCCGTTCCACAAGCAATGGGCTAGGCCCGCCACTTAAGTTAGAAAATTCTTCGTGGGTTACCTGGAACCTCTGCCCCGGAAAATATTTGTTAACAATCCACCACAGTATGCGATATTTCGGAGAAACGAACGCACGCAATTAACGCATTATAGAGTTGAGATGATGATCTTATTTCAATAACGCAGCCAAGTTGCATAACTGTTTAGATTATACTGTGACTAGATTTTGTGCTTTACATTCCCAAAGAGACGGTTTCATTCAGGCCGTTGAGTGAAAGTCTCCGAACTTCAATCGGATATCTTGTTACAGGGTATTGTATAAAGCTATTTTGCTTTGTTATTAAAATAAATAAGAGCTTTGTGTTTCGCTTTAAGTTTATAAGCACAGATTGCGGGGGATTTTTATTCGTTTTGTAAGCGGCTGATGTTGTGTTTTTGTCTAGTTAATGCAATCTCTATTAAAATTATGTCAAAAATATTTTCGTACGAAAGTAAATTGCTTTTGTTCTCATACTGGGAATGATCGCTTGTTTATTCAGAATTAAAAGTTAAATTCTCTTCTCTATCAGTAAATATACACTCTTCAAAAATGAGCTGTATAAGTTTTTATTAAATGGTAAAACTTGTCATTGTTTGTAGCATAGGTTTTCCTTGAAAAGTTATTTCCATTGGCGAATATCTTATGACTATAGGGCGCCAAGAAAATTCCTAAACTACGGTGTCTAAGTAGTCACCTATTTAGGTATTTAATTCAAAACTGACTAACAATTGGCAAATGTCATGTTTATAGCTTTGAATTGCTCTTTCTATTTATATATATTTTATGGCTATTTGGATTTAAAGTAGATACCATACTATTTGCCCATTCTCCCTTATCAAAATGGAATGAAATTTGCATTTGAATTTTTTTTTTTTATATTACATGAATTTTGGCACACTCCGGCCAGCCGTGCCTATAATGTGCACTTAGCTTGAAAGAATATGATATGATATGATTATTTTGCTTCTTTTGTCATATACATGTACATATTATTATTTTAAGTCTGTTAGCTTATATTTTGTAAATATTATCTTGATTAGAACATTACTTAGCACATCCGACTACATAGCTTATCTTAGATGCCCCCAAGCAATCTCACATCGGTAGATGAAACTGTAAGCAGCCATTTGAGCACACATCCTGAACTTAATTAATTGATTACACTCGATGACCCGCCCAGGATCAGATGTTCATTTCCTATCGCTAATTGCTCGAACCGTCGTTGAATTAATTCGTTTTACACATGAGGGTTTGCTGATGAAGGATTGGTACAAGGTAGACTATTAAACAATTATTTAATACGTTTTATTGCACTGTGCTGCCAAAACCCGCACGCTTTTCTGTGACTTAAGTGGTATATTTTTACACAGAAAATCAAAAAATTAATGCTAATCCTTTCTTCCAAAGATTGACCCTGCCCCTCTGGTGACGTGAAGGTTCGACCAGTCGGCGAGAAATTTCCTTAGAAAGGAGACGTGTACTCGAGCCCCATGACCTTTGCGGTTTCTTTGAACAATAATAATACACTAGCGTATGCCTGTGACTTCGTCCGCGTGATATTTCTTATTTTAACATAAAATATATTCTTTAACTGTGCCCCATTACTTCGTTTTCACTTAGTACTTTTTTTCTATTTGCTCGGCCCCAAAGGGTCGTAGCGTGACGTTAAATAGCCTTTAACTTTCCTCAAGAATCAAGCTATCAAACCTGACTGGTATTTACAGAGATTACCTTGGTAGGTGGCGCTGCTTTTCCGGGCAGGACGACGTCTGCCGGGTCCGCTAGTCTATATCTATATATATTAAAATCAATTGCTGTTCGTTTGTCCCGCTAAAACTCGAGAACGGCTGGGCCGATTTAGCTGATTTTGGTTTTGAAATGATTGTCGTAGTCCAGGGAAAGTTTAAACGGTGAGAAAATATGGAAAAATTGCGAGGAAGATAGTAAAAACAACAATTTCATTTTCCCATATAAACTGTTCTACCTACTTTCCTGTCAAACATTTGAAGTTCGTCCCTTCGGTACGGTAGACTCGGGTCCGCTCGAATTGAAGCACGTATTAAATTAAGGGTTTTGAATCGACAACATATATCAACATTACTCGGATTATCGCGTATTTAAATTTTAATATTTTGATGGTTGTCATTGTTGGTTCGTTCAGAAATTTTTGTCATTGTATTGACATATTTTGATGGTTGTCATTGTTTGGAATGCAAATAAGTCTAATTCGGCCGAGCCGTTCTCGAGTTTTAGCGAGACAAACAAACAGCAATTGATTTTTATATATATAGATATGGTTCCCCCAATTATTTTCTACTTTTTATTGCCAGACTTAGCGTATAATAACCTATGAAAATGGCAATGCCTGACATTACCAACCAAAATTTTCAGCCATTTTAGCGAAGGAGAGTTTTAATGTCGTTAGGATAGGTGATACAAAGTACACCGGGTCATCTAGTATAATATAAAATTACTACTTTTGTGCTATTTTATACCTACGTACCAACTTCCTACCAATTATAGCAAAATTATCAAACTTTAATTAACAAAATTATTAAGCTGTTCATGATATCCAATAGCCAGGATTAACCAGAATTACAGCATGTAATATGAAATTGCATACACTTAACCCCTCATAAATACTCGATTAAAATCGATCTATAAACCGATAGCATCAGAATATACTATAAACAAGCCAAGCTAGTATTCAGCGTCGAAATATTGAACGTAACCAACTTATTTTACGGGAAAATCAGGTCGAAACCACAACTATTTTAAGCTGACCTCTCAAAATCTCTTGCGAAGTCAATTTTGTTGAGAAGCTTTTATCGTAAAGGAAGGTCATCTTATACTGGTTGTATTCGTCTTCAGCGTACACGTTTATTGGTCTGGTAAATAAGTATAAAGAAAACCTATATATTGTAACTTATTAAAAACCTATTTAAGCCTGTTCTGTTCTCTTCAGAGAGTGGTCAAAGCATTTTTCATTCATTAGAAGTCTGCATTTCTGATTTTATATTACAAATCAGAATGTGTTTGAAGTCGTGTGGCAGTTTCCTTTTTTATAAGCTCCTGCAGACAGGCGCGGCGCGACGACACGGTGTGACGTGATTCTAGCCGAACGATTTCCATGAAGTTTTCATAGAAATTGTTCTACTACAGTCGCGTCGTGCTGTCACGTCGCGTACAGAACTTTATCCTCTTCCCCAACATATGTTTTTTTAAGAATAAAGTCCACCTTTAGTTTTCTTTTATATGTATTTGCATAAAATGTTTAATAAATTAATAAACTTTACAAGCAGTTGCATAATTTATGCTGCAGTCATAGATATATTTATATGGCTGCAGTAAATTAAAATCGGGGCTCGTAGCTAAATGAAAACCGCCACATGGGTCGATCGAAGATTTAGCTACGCTTGTTGCGGTGCGTTCGTAGATGGTTGCCCATATATAACATATCGAGACCGCAATTGGTCCTGACTGTCTTTCGTAGATCTTTAGATAAATAGATAAAACGTTTATTCAGTGCAACAAAAGACACAATACAAGTATTAAAAAAAGGTGAAACAAAAATAAAACAAAGATTAAAAACATAAATTGACCCATAGACACCTCGTTTAAGTAAATCTATAACGGTCGATCACTACTGGGCGGTATGTGTCTCATGGTTGCACCAAATGGGAGTCCAGCTCAGCATATGCCAGGTACAATACCTGACGCTGGTATTCTGCTGCACCCCGTTAGTGACACACGGATGTCGAGAAGACACATCTGAGTTTCTACCAAATGGTACCTACATAGTGCGGCGCGTATATTATAAGGCGGTAAGTACCTAACCACATCTTACTTGGTTTAATTTTAAAACCGGCAGAAAGAAAGATTTTGAAATTTTAAACTTATTAAATACTTGTGTAGTGTCTACTGGATTTCTTGATTATTACAGTTATTATATGTTATGTAATGAATGACTAGTTTGTTTTTAAGCGTGTATCTTTGACTGTCGTTATGGGTCAGAATTAAGCCTGAAGCCTGTAATTGACAGCGGGATTGTCCGAAAGGGTTACCGCTACCCCGGAACATAAAGGCCGAAGGAAGGAACATGGGTGGGTTTTAGTCAATAAGAGTCTGACACTCCCTTCCGCTCCACCCAGAGCGGGAGGGGCCATTAGATGATTTCCCACCAGAAAAAAAAAAAGCCTGTAATTGAAAACATTTAAATCTAGTCGCAATTTCATCTCAGCGACAATCAATGTCAAAACGTTGTCTAAAATGTAGATAAATTAGAGGTATTTTTCAGATCGTGAAGGTTCTTAAAATTACGAGAATTGCCCCTGTGGAAGTCTGACAACAAATCTCACCAAGAGGTATTGTGTTCCCCGTACCTGGGTTATGGAGGTCAGACAGGCAGTCGCTCCATTTAAAATACTGGTATTCAGCTGAATCCGGTTAGACCAGAACATAGTTGGGAAAAGGCTAGACAGATTCTAATATGCCTACTAGAAATAGTTTAGAATAGAAATCCCTTATTCATGAATTCTTTCATTTGTGTTTGTGTATAGTTAATAATATCATTTTGTCATTTTTATTAATTAATTAGGGTTATTTATTTACTTATTATTTTAATTTACAGTAATAAATAATTATTTATAATAGACACTTAATAGAACAGTCAACATCTAATCCGGGATCCTAAAGAAACACTTTTTTTCAAAGACAACTTATGGAAGCTACGACAGCTAATGACGTGCAATAAATAACTCCGCAGCCAATTAATATTAGCTGTAAAATACAGCATAAATTCATCTCACAAAGCACACAGTTTGATATTAGCACGTTGCACAAACTAATCCATCATGGGCCAAACATTACAGACAGAATAGAATATTTATTGGTGAATATTCTCGCCGCGAATCAATTGCTTTGTGTATTTATGCCTGTATACCGTAATACTGTAATTTCAATCGATTGGAGTACTTCGGTCTAGTGTTTGTGGATTGATTAGAGAGTGATAATACATAACATAACATCACGCCTGTATTCCCCAAAGGGTTAGGTAGAGGTCTACTTGTAGTACACCTTCGCTGGTTATGCTTAAGTCCCAGCCAGCCTATTCCAGCCCAGCCCAGTCCAGCCTATTATCATCAACCGGGCAGAACTCTAGACTTCGTGAAATTCCTAAAGAAAAAATCCAATAATGCTTTGCCCGACCCAGGAATCGAACCCAGAAGCTGAACTCATGCTCAGCAGTTTACGATCACTAGACCAACGAGACGAATACTAGAGTAATAAAAGTTTTATATAATAATGTAGACTAATAATCACAGACTAGGTAATCGCAGTCAGTTGCTTATTTATTTATAAAGTTTATGTTCATTGATGATCATCCTGAGATGTCATTATTACCTAATGCATGATCAGCCAATAATGTTCACACTGTTGGGACACAGGCCTCCTCTCTTCGAGAGGGAGTAGGCTATAATCTACCACGCGGCCCCAGTGTGGGTTGGTTATTACCTAATGGCAAAGGAAATAATCCCATATGTTACGTCCGCGACCCCGATCCTTGACCTCTCCCATGCAACTAGTACCAGCTAGCTATCAAGTCTAAGGATTTCCTGGAAACCGTTCTCCGGTCTTTAATCAAGAACGTTCGTTTGCTACGGCTATCGATTCTACGGCTAAAGATAAGATACATAAGATACATTTTATTTGTATTGGAAACACAGAAAAGCAAATCATTACCCAAACGTTACAGTAAATGATCATGGAAAAAAAAGAGGGTGTGTGCTTATGACCACACAATAGAAGTGAAAACTTACGACTGGAGCCGAGTATACCCGATTCAGCGTCACCGACCTGAGCGTAACGGTTCAGTTTCGTTCACTCTTCAGAAAGAACGTAAAGTGCTGCTTTGAACTTAAAGTTTTGATATTTCCAAGTGATTCAAAACCATCCGCTTCCAAGTTCAAACTCTGATTTAAATTAGAACCCCATAGAGTAAACCTCCACACAAGTTAGGTATGCGTAACCCACTAAATGCATTCTGAATCCCTACAAAATTATGTTTGAGCTGACGAGAGCCGCTTCCATACGGATTATATATATATGCTTTTATATTATATTCCACATTGTGAAACCACAACAACGAAACGTTGTGATTTCAACCTTACAAAGTAGGTGGATGTTAGAACTTGGCGTATGAGGTTTTTTGTCACGACATTGTGTTTCTATTTCAACTAGGGTGATTTTTGAATGCGAGTTCTTTTCTTTCTGTGGAACAATGGTGAGAGCAGTGGTGGCCTAGTGGTAACGACCGCGACTCAGCAGTTCGAGCCCAGACAGCCGCTTTACTTTGTGTAAATTATTTCATCACCACTGCTCTCAAAACGGTGAAGGAAAACATCGTAAGGAAACCGGCAAGTCCTAGAATTAAAAATTCGGAGACAAGTATCCGAATTTTTATTTCTAGCTTTTTAGCCCGCTAGTGGCTGCTAGCGGGCTAACCAGCGGCCATTGAGCCCGCGTGGTGGAATATGGGCCTGTATCCCAGCAGTGGGAACATTATAGGCTGATTATGTAAAAAATTGTGGAACTAGCACCTTCTTCATACTTAGTACACTAGTGTTTTATTCATCTAAAGTTCATTTTAATTCTTAATAAATCATAACTGAGTATCCATTGGGATGTGACATCCACCAACCCGCACTGCACCCGCTTGGTGGATTATGGCCCACTCCCTCTCATAGAGAGGAGGCCTGTGCCCCAGCAGTGAGAACATTATAGGCTGATTATGATGAAGTATCCATCCTAGAACTAGGTATGTGGGGCGTAGTATCGCCTTTTTTCACTATCATTATTGTGCGTGTAAGGGCTTGTCAGCATAACGAGGGGCCCCTTAGGGCCTAAGCCTGCCGGGTCAGCGGGATTGTCCAAAAAGGTTACCGCTACCCCGGAACATAAAGGGCGAAGGAAGGAACCATGGGTGGGTTTTAGTCAGTAAGAGTCTGACACTCCCTTCCGCTCCACCCAGAGCGGGAGCGGTCATTTAATGATTTCACACCAGAAAAAAAAAAAAAGGGCTGATTTTTCCATCGCCAGATAACTTTTATTCGAGGAATAAAATTGACGTTTGACAGTTTTTGTATGAAATAACTGTCAAAATTTCAAAATTGTTCCTCGAATAAAGTTATAAAATGGTTGAAAAATCAGCCCTTACAGGTATTTCATACAAAAACTGTCAAACGTCAATTTTATTCCTCGAATAAAAGTTATCTGGCGATGGAAAAATCAACCTTAAGATGAAGATAGTTTTCGATAAGAATATTTTAAGAAAACGTGGAGCGAGAAAAATAAAAATAAGAAGATTTTTACAAGACTGAGAGAGAAAGATAAAAACAAGAACATTATAGCGAATATGAAATCAATCTTGTCTAGTCTATGATATTTTTTTTATTTTTTGCAAATTCCACCGGTAAGAATTTCAACAACGTAGTAATTTCGTAACGATGTTCAAAATACTCCGAGCAATAAAAAAAATAAAAATAAACACGAGGCCTGGAAGACTGCGTGGGAGTTAAGTAAGGGCCGAGAAATTGGCATAAATAACTAGAGTGGGCGGAACCTGTCTGTGAATGACAACGAGAGACAGATTTCTTGATTACGCAATAAGCAATCGATGTGTGAACAAAGCTGAAAGCGTCCATCTTGAACTTATTTTCAGGGTTGTATTTTATCTAATCTTTATAATGTTATCTATTCTTAATGTGAGGGGCCCGTGGCTAAATAATAAACGTCGCACAGATCGATCGATCAGGTTAAGCTACGCTTGCCGCGGTTGGTCCGTGGATTGGTGACCTTTGCATACCGAGACATATGTTTTGCGTCAAAATAGTACACTTATTTCGATCTAGCTCTCATTCGCCAAGTTTGCAGAGTAAAACGTGCGATAAGAAACTTCGTCCCGATGTACGAAAAAATAATACGAGTAATCGTTCTGTCAGTCCTACTTCCTACAATCCCACTGAACGAATTGGGATGAAATTTGTCACATAGACAGTTTGTAACCAGGATTAACACATAGGAAGGATATTTTTTATCTCAATATTCCTATGAAGCCGAAACTTCTGCGGGTGAAACGGCGGGGCGCTGCTAGGACCCAGTATAAATAAAACGGACTACAACCACCTATTAACACTTCCCTGATTCTACATAAAAGCTAAAACAGTACCTATCTACAGAACAAAACACTACAAGGTAATCTAAGTTCGCTATTTTTGTTAAAACCGTGTCGTCACGGTTCCCCGCAATAAGGGCAGGAGGACATTGCGGTCATGTCACTGTCACGCTCACAACTCAGCATAAGGCAGATGTTTAACTATGTGGCTACCGTGTGTACGGTAATTTAGAATACCAGAGACTGTTGTAGCGTAAAATGGCTAGTGATGTGTGTTTACCCGCAAGCGTTAGGGGTTTGCGTTCTTTTACGTAATACTATGTACGCATTAGTAAATTGACTGGCAGGCGGCTCGCAGAACAGATGACACATAGGGCCGAAAGGTTCTGGGTTTGGCGACTGCGTACAGGTAGCGTTGGAAGGTCAAGGTGGACCGATAACCTTGTGAAGGCTGCAGAAATCAATTGGATGCGAGACGCACAAAACCGGTCGAAATGGCTTTCGGGGGGCCTACGCCCAGCAGTGGACATCTTTCGGCTGAAATGATAATGCTGATGTAGGCCTAATAACATATACACGTTCGACCGTACGGACGCCAGCACATCAAGGTACTACAATCTGTCAAATTTCTTTAATAGATTTTCAACTTTATCGCTAAAGAATTATGGTTCAAGGTTGATTGGAAAAATTTGACAGTTTCGGGTAGCTTGACCTGCTGGCGTCTGTACCAACACTGAATGTTACCGAATCTCAGTAAAATGTATGGAATTGTATGCCTTTACCTAATTTCTGTCAACGATAAATTCATGCCGTTTCACGTCATCGAACGTTATTCCATGCATTTTGTTTACCTATTGTTGTCCCTCTCATCGAGAGGAGGTCTGTGTCCCAGCAGTATGAACAATATTGGCTGATGATGTATATGTATGTATGTATTGTGTCATCATAACCTGCCTAGCCTTTTCCTTTTTGTATGTATGTATTATGTCGTAACGGTAAAATTATACTAATAGTATGTATTATAAAAGCGCCCAATAAATGTGTCATTTCTATAGAAAGATAGAGTTTCATAAGTTAAAAGGTCAATAAACACTGATTAGGTTAGGTTATTATATTTTGTTAGTTAATTTAGTATGAGATATATTTTTATCCTCTGTAACAAAAAAAGAAGTTACAAAAACTGATAACTAAACTGTTTCTGATAGAAATGTAATATATTCCTTCTCTGTCCATGCTATAAGATTGTGTAACTCACTTCCGCCTAGCATTCGTGATTTGAAAACTATTTCTCTATTTAAACGTCGATTAAAAGAGCATTACCTTTCCTCTATACCGTGAGTATTTGTATATATAGAAATATATGTTTATATATTTTGTATTATGTATTTATTTAAGTATACTTATGTAGTTTTTTGCATTATATGTGACTGTGTGTTGTAGGCATATTTAATATTTTAGTTTTAGACTTTACACATTCATATTTTTCTCTTCTTGTTCTCACACACTATTGTCTACATTTATTTTTTACTTCTCCTTTCGCAGGTCTGCTGGAAGAAATTTCTTAAGAAATAAGCAGTACCTTTGTACGCATATTTTAAATTTGTCATAACCCTATGTATTTTACTGTTTTTGCATAGGTTCGTCTTTAGAACCTAACGCTACTTAGTACTTACTAATAGTAACTCATTAAGTTAAAAAAAAGTATCGATTAACGGACAGTGGTACTAGTTGTTTGCTCAGACAGCGCCAATACAACAATGACTTGATCTTTGCTTAGTGTGAATTGCCAGTCATCATAAATCACAGACATTGGAGCCAAAAACAGAGATTGAGAAAACAAAGAACAGCTGAAAGTTATCCCTAATATCTGTTCTAAAAGTATCTGATAAAAGTGTAAACAAACCCTGTTCAGGTTAAATTCTTACGCAAACACTCACTAAATGGAATTAGTAACACATTTATCTGTATTTATATTAGTACATACAATCAATATGTATGCACAGAGCTTTGTAAGTAGCACTATAAATTGGCCTCCACAGGGTCGTTTTCTAATCCATTTGTTTACAGCTTCATCCTGTGTATACTTTTGAAACAGACCATAATATAAAGTATTAAATTCTAGGTGTTACTACGATGTTCCTATTTAGATTCTGTTCTTATTTCGACAATATTTTGATAGATCGATTGTTAAATTACCCCCTTTCACCGCATATCAGTCAGCACGATATAATGGATCACAAAAAATAATTTCAAATAATACACAAAATAATATAAACTATTGAGGCACTTTGTTATGGTAGTGAACTACGTATAGTAGATATTTAAACAAAAGGACATAGATACACTCTACCGATTGTAATTTTATATACAAAACAGTTTGACTTAGAATTGAGTATTCTAAAAGCAAACCTTAGGAGGATATAGGAAGAAAGAAAGGAAGAAAATAACTTTATTTCCCTAGACGAGAGAGATCGATTGAGTCTGAGGGCAATGTAAAGAAAAAACTTCAGAAATCAATGCACTTCCCATCAGTTTTCTTTTTCAATCGAAATCCCCTCAAATTAAAAATACTAAAACTGAAATATATATCTTCCAGGCTACCTTTGGATGAACTGGAAGAATGAAAAGATATGACAGGCAGTCTAGCAGGTATGCCAATTTCCTAAAATGCAACTAATACATAATAATCGGTTTACGGTATAAGATAATTTATTTCACTCAAAAAAAATACAATTATTCATTCCTATGGGGAAAAACATAAAAATTAAGATAGGCGACGGTTTCGATGGGTTATAAACTAAAATTAAGTTATATATAAAAAAAAAAAAAACTATAGTAATAAAAAAAAAGGAGAACAGACTTACAATTCAAACATTATTCTGAATATGGTGTTCTAATAGCCTTTTAAAAGTTGGATTTTATCAACATCATCACAATTATTCAGCGTGAAAACATTCCATTGCTGGACAAGCAGACTGCTGCTCATGTCTGTCCCACAGTGGAATGTGATCATCATCTTCCTGCTTTTGTCTCATTTTACTTGGGGCAACACATTTTCTTCTTCCGTTCTCCCTTGTAATTTAGTCATCGGGCAAGATATTGTTAAATATTTATATTAGATACTAGCTGCGCCCCGCGGTTTCACTCGCATAAGTTTCAATCCCGTGGGAATATCGGGATAAAAATTATTTTACATCTTAATCCTGGTTATAAACCATCTATGTGCCAAATTTCATCCAAATCCGCTCAGGAGATTTTGCGTGAAAGAGTAACAAACATCCATCCATCCATCCATCTATCCATCCATCCATCCATCCATCCATCCATCCATCCATCTATCCATCCATACATACTTTCATGTTTATAATATTACTAGCTGCGTCCCGCGGTTTAACTCGCATAAGTTTCGATCCCGTGCGAATATCGGGATAAAAAGTATCCTATATGTTAATCCTGGTTATAAAGCATCTGTGTGCCAAATTTCATCCAAATCTGTTCAGTAGTTTCTGCGTGAAAAACTAACAAACATCCATCCATCCATCCAGTTTATAATATAATTAGTAGGATATAAATTTAAATAAATATAAATATAATATATTAGTAGGATTATCCTTATTCTTTTCCCAGTCAACGATTAACCAGCTATTTGGTACCTCAGTGGCTTGTAATTAAAATTGTATTAAGCTTGCCTCTACATTGAAAACCTCTATTAAAAGTTTCGCGAACGGAACGTATCATGACGAAATGAAACTTTTTAAGCATCTCATCAATATAAATCGTTCGGATATAGATCGTGAAGTATAAAATATTATAATCCGGGTATGAAATTGGATGGAAATTCCTATTGGTCGTATAAGAGGACTTATGTATAAGTCAAGAGGTCGGTTGTACTTTAGTTATACGTTCAGCATACCAGCCTCTTTTTACAATCACCTAACTTTTTACTTTTATTAACTTGTATGTGTGGTACAAATTGTTAATATAAGTTGGTTATCTATCTATACTTATAATAAATCTGTAGAAGTGAAAATTCCGTACATTGAAAATATCAAAAAAATAAATGGCAGGGGGTGTTACTTGACCGACACCGAACCCAAAAATGTGATTAAAAAAATTTTTGTCTGTCTGTCTGTCTGTTTGTTCAGGCATCACGCAAAAACTACCGGTTCGATTACGATGAAACTATATACAATAAAAAACAAACTTAATTTTGCGGTTCGATCTCTAGATCCGATTACTGTACCAACCGCAAATAATAAGTTTGTCGTAGGTTACGTCACCCGCAGTGGAGTTCACTAAGGGGCGCTGCACACGGCTAAGATACTATAATATTTTATCTTAAGATACAATATCGTAAAATCCCTAATGATTTTGCTTATTTATTGAGTTTAGATTAGTTATCATCAGAAATAGGTTTATTTAGGTAGGTAGATATTTTATTTTCTGTTATTGAGTTTATTTATTTTTTTTAATTAGGTAGGTACTTAGGTTTACTTTTATAAGGCGTAGACCTTATAGATTTTAAGGGGCCCGCGCCGGGACACAAGTATTATTACCGGTATGCTCGATACACAAATAGCACTTGACACAAAAAACTCATTGATAAGTTTCGTCATCCACGCGAACGAAGTCCCGGGCACAGCTAGTTTATAATATTTGTAGTATTAAAACGATACAACACCAAATAAAACCAACCAACAAACCAATTTTAGTTTGCTAGTATCTTCGTCTCTTCTTCCCTGATACTCTTTTAGCTGTAATATCAGTGTTTACCTACTATCCTATTGGTCTTATCATCCTTTACAAAAACCCCAAATAATTATTTATTATGTTCATTTACATGGAGCAACTGCATATTATCTGATGTCCACAACCCAGTGACTGGGTAATACGATACGCCTTGGTAAGACAAAGGGGCAATTCTCATAATTTTAAGAACGTTCACAGTCTGATCTCAGTCTTAATCTGTTAAAAATACCTCTAATTTCCCTACATTTTTGCCAAGTTTTTGACATTTGTTTGTCGCCGAGATGAGACTGCGACTAGATTATGAACGTTTTAAATTACGAGAATTGGTCTTCTGGTTTTCAGACCTTTGGGCTTCTGACGACCCGTTACGTCCCGTGTCAAATCCACTAATGACAGCCGGGACCAACACATCATCATCTGCCTAGCTTTTTCCCAATTATGTTGGGGTCGGCTTCCAGTCTAACCGGATGCAGCTGAATACCACAGTATTTTATATGGAGCGACTGCATAAAGACCTCCACAACCCTCTATTTGGGTAATACGATACGCCTTGGTAAGACTGGTTTTCAGACCTTTGGGCTTCTGACGACTCGTAACGTCTCGTGTCAAATCCAAAAATGACAGCCGGAACCAACTGTGGCTTAAAGTGCTTTCCGAGGCACGGACACTCCATTAATAGGTAACTGCTTTCGTAATAAAATTCATTCGGTAATGAACTCACCATTAGGTACAATTAATGATGTAAAAAGGCTCACATATTTTGGCAGAATATTATAATAAGCATTAAACCCACAAACGCCGTTGGTGGACAAACACAAAGTTATTATCTCCATAACGATTACTATTATTAATAACGATTCGTGTAATTCTCTTGTTCGTGCTTGTAGCATTCCTGGCTTATTATGAACACCGCTTAATTACGTAATCCTACTCCTACTAATATTATAAACGTGAAAGTTTGTATGGATGGATGGATGGATGGATGGTTGTTTGTTACTCTTTCACGCAAAAATTACTGAATGGATTTGGATGAAATTTGGCACACAGATGGTTTATAACCAGGATTAACATATAGGATACTTTTTATCCCGATATTCCCACGGGATCGAAATGTATGCGGGTGAAACCGTCGGGCGCAGTTAATTTCGTATAAATTTACTAAAGCGGATTGTTTACAACACCTTAAAAATACTAGTTAGTATTGAAATATTTTTAAGTCTGTGTTTATAGCTGTAAATTTGTTTGAACGCGCTAATCTCTACAACTACGAGTTAGATTTGAAAATATATATATTTTTTGTTATTTACATTTACCTTTGAATCTTTTTTACATTTGATAGCCCAATTATTGAGGAAGGCTATAGGCTATTTAACATCACGTTATGACGCTTCGGAGCTGAGCAAAAAGAAAAAAAAGTCAAAAAGAAGTAGTGCGGGCTGGTGATACGGTGCGACACCTCTTTTATCTGTTCTGTGGGTGCGACAGGGTGGTTCGGGGGTGCAAGAAATTTCACGCGGATGAAGTCGCGGGCAGAAGCTAGGCATAATATAATTATAATAATAATTAAGCGATGTTATTGCAAAGAGTTAAACGATGCTATAATTATTAATTGAGAACATGAAAGCTCATTGAGAATAATTTTAAAACAAACCGTGTAAAACAAAGTAACTCCGAAAATTTTAATTTTCCCACAAAATTTTGATTTTTCTTTCGCATGAATCTTTTGCTGCTACCTTCAATGTCTTGTTATGTACGTTAATTATTGTTGTCTTCTTTTAATATTTGTGCGTGTCATACTAGCTCTGCTCATGAATGTCATTATTATTATTATATAGTTAAAATATTTCTCATTAAGTGAAAGTAGTAAATTTCTTTTGAGTAAATAAATATTCTTTAACCACAAAAGCCATCCACCTAATTTAAACCCATCCATCCGGTCATCACAGCAAATAAAAAGGGAAAAACATTATAATAAAGTGAATAGAAATGAGACTTTCGTACATAAGTGCTACAAAAAGCGGCCAAAGACATGACATTGACAGATGGTGTGGACATTAGAGCTGAGCCATTAGTGCCACACTGCTTTGCTTTACTTGAAGCCACAGGATAGAGATGTACAGAAGCCTCAATATAACGAGGAAAAAATAGGCGCGTTCGTGCGACGATCTCAAACAAATGCCAGTCGCTAGTGCGCTTGCACTCGCTGTACGTAGACGCGTGTCTGTGTGCGTGCGTTTTCGTTCATCGTACGGCCCTAACCTTCTGTAACTATATACTTTTGCTGTAGCACAGATATTAATGGTTTTATACCAGCTATGGACCCCTCATTAATTAAGTGTAACACTTCTGCATATTTAGAGGAACATTTGTCGGAAAAGTTTCATTAATTTATGTAGTTGTATGTAGAAGTTTGGTGTTGTTTGGCTTTGGTTTAATTGTGTAGTGGTTACTTGGTCGATGGCTATACTAGTAGTGTGCCTAATTAGCAAACTTGAGCTTATAGTGTGAAACATTTTTGATACTAATCATTTTTGATTACTTATGAGGTTCAAGTTTTACTGACAGTTTATAATAATATCTATTACCTCATTGTTGCTAAGTGTTTTTTTGACGCTCTTAAAGAAAGAAATGAATAAAAAGTATTTATTGCGATTTGCGACTCTTTCTGGAAGATCATAAAACTAAACACAAACAAAAATAAAAAATAAACAATTTTTTTTTTTTAAGTAACAAAAAGAAAAATGAAACAGAAAGTCCTATACGAGGCCAAAAGGCTCCTATCTCAGCTCTCTATCTATCTTCACAACATGGTCTCCTCTTTATGAATGTTTCTAAAGTTAAATGAGCAGCAATATGCACTTTTATAATTTCTAACGTGACGTTCACGTCCATAACATGTATGGAAATACGTGCACGTTATACCGTTATTGTAGACAGAAATTTAAAAGCGACTTCGCTATATTTCCATACATTTTAATACCCTGTGTTATCATGCTGCCGTGAAAGTCCAGGATAATACCGTCGCGTTAGAAATTATAAAAGCGCTTAATATTCTTCTATTGTCTGTTCATTCTATGTTAGAAGGTTTGGTTTCCACACTTAGTCCTTCAAGTGGACTATTGTGCGTGGGCCATGGCGGCCGTTGGTGATTATTCCAACCAGCCCACCTCCCTCCAGAAGTTGTCTTTGCTCATATAACTTCAGGAATCACTTATTTACAAAGTTCACCGCTCTGTTAGTTTTTCTATGTTTACTGAAACGGTTTTAGATGTCTGACTGTTTTTATCTCAAAAACAACTCTCGTTCATAAACTTTTCTACGACATTGGCGTTGTCAACTGAAGTTGAAGAAACTCTCATACTCGTAGAAACTCGTGTAACTTTCATTTTTGTCTCAACAGATAATTTTCAAAGTCGGAAAAGTTTTGAGGGGGGTATTAGTGACTAGAGTAGGTAATTAGTAAACTTGGATGTTTATAGAGCTTAATGATACTGAGACATTAATGCTTGTTATATTGTGAATTCTGTATGTTTGTTCTGGTTGATATCATTTTGGTGTCGTTTGTGTTTAAAAAGATAAAAAATATTAAATCATTTTTCGTTTTTCTTTATTTTATCCAGAATATTTATAGCTGCTATAGGTTCGGGTAAAGGGACTCAGCAGCTTTTGTGAGTTATAGAAATTATTGTAACATATTTTTTGTAAGTTGCATATAATCTTGAAATTAGTCTAAAAACTGTAGTAATTGTTAATATAATAACTGAAAAATTAAATGAATATGTACATTCACAAAGAAACATAAATCAGTCATTGTGTGCTTTTATAATTTCTAACGTGATGGTATTATTGTGGACGTCTACGTCTACTGCCATAAAATGTTTTGAAATACGTGCTGGTTATAACGTTATCGTGGACGAAAATTTAAAAGTGTGGTTATTGGTAAAACACCAACAACCTCTTAAGAGGTCATTGTACTCATCATTATGAACAACTTTTACTATGGGACCAAACCAGAAATCGCGAAAAAAAAATCATCTGTTCCCTACACTTTGACGAGTTAGACGAACATAAATGTAGGGAACAGCTGTTTTTTTTTCGCGATTTCTGGTTTGGTCCCATAGTAAAAGTTGTTCATAATGATGAGTACAATGATCTCTTATGAGGTTGTTGGTGTTTTACCAATAACCCTGTATATTTCCATACATTTTACTTCCATGTGCTATCTTGTGACATGGACATCCACGATAAAATATCGTCACATTAGAAATTATAAAGGACACAATGAAGTATTAGAACTATTTCTAGACACAAAACAATAACTGGAAGTGTTAACAAGAACACAAACTTGCGGTATAGACAGATTGCTTCATTACCTAACTATTACTTAACACAGTAAGTTAATGTGCTAACGAACGGCAATAACCTAATTTATGCTTTGCTGGAGTTCCCTTAATAATATTAGCTAGAAAACACGAAGTAAGATTACGTTTGTACCTATTCCCTAAAGATGTTGGTATTTCGGCAGTTATAAATCCCTAATAATGGACGGGGACTCGGTTAAACTTCGGTTTTCTATAGTACAGCGGTGGCCGGCTGCAACCAATGCGGCCAGGGGCTGTTCATTTATTATGTAAGACGATTTGAGGGGTTTAAAGAACGCAATTTAAAGGCTGTTGCAGAGAAATTCCGCGAGACAGATTCTACATGAAAAATCTAACACCTAAGTATAATAAATTCTTTAACTTTAGATTTATTTTATTAGAGAAAAATGCGTTTAGAAAAAATATTTTGTTTCTTTTTATTTTCGTTCTGAAATCAACTTAATTTACACAAAAGTTCAGTTGTTATTAGTTTACATATAAGTAAAATTTGAATACCTTTCTCCTTCGTGTCAATGGCACAACCGATTTTTTTTCACAAATTCTGTAGGCCCAAAAATTCGCCACAACCACGGCATCGTTGGTGACGGTGCAGAGTTGTCTTTGATTGCAGGTTTTGGAGCACAGCAAACAGGAAAGGAGGTGAGACATAGCTTGTGTGGATTTTAATATAGTATCTACCTACGTAATTTTAAAACATATATTTCATGTTTATGCCATCTCTTTGTAATGTATGTTAATTTTATTTCATATTTTGATTGGCTTTTTATTTATATCAAATCGTATGCTGCACTGGTTGACGTCATCACGTCACCGCCGTAATAAAATATATTACCTGGACTATTTACCTATAGCAAACAATGCTGCTCAAATGTTCCAAATGTTCCATTCAATCCACTATTTCATTAAACACAACCAAAATTTCGTTTAACTAAATTGTATAAAATAACAATTTATATCTAAATGACTAAATATCTAGAGGGCATGTTGCGTCGACCCCAAATAAATTTCGATTAGGACAGGAGAATGATGATTATCTAAATGAGTAAATCTGAAGAAATATTTCTAAGTCATTTACTAATCCACAAAAAGCTTTAGATTGATTGCTAGCAAGCCAAATAGTTTCAGTCTAGCCCATAAAGGTTAGCACTAAAAAATCCCAAACACTCGCGTTTAGTGATAAAACGGGTGTAAAACCATTTGCCAGGATTTATGGCTGTTGCTGATGTAAACATTTTCACGTTATTGTTACTGTTAAAAAAGAAATTTGTAGGTGTAGGTAGTGTTACAAATAAAGTTGCTGGTGATTCATGTGTGATCATAAAATGAATAATAAGAACATGAGAACATGATGAACATGATATAGGTATAATATATAATATATAATATATGAAATCTCTTGACTATTTTATCCCAAAGTTGTAAGAACTAGCTGAAGGAAAGTTTTGGTTCAGATTGATTGTTACCTCTGTAAAAATCTAGCTGACTAGACAGAAGTTGTCCTGTTTAATAGAACTCGATCGCAGCGCTACCTACCGGGTCTAATTTTCTAAACCATTCAGGGACCCACTTAAACACACACAAAAATTTTCATTAAAATCGGTCTAGCCGTTTATGAGTGACATACACACGTACAGAAGAATTATACATATAAAGATATGACATCATTTGTGTTTAATATACGCCGCAGGTAAGCATCAGGAAAACGACCACCTCTCTGCATCCTACATCTAGCCAATTCCTTCTGCCAATTCTTTATCAAGGTCGTTAGAACAGTCAAAAACTACAGTTAATTCAAACTCGTCGACATCCGAAGAAAGATATAGGTCACGCTTGTTGACGGCCACTTCAACCGTCAACAAGCCTTATCCTTAACATAAGTAGATAATAAGCCCAACACAGACAGCCCTCGGAAAAACCAAGTCCCAAAACTTCCGCCACCACTATAATACTCCGAAAACTTTGCAAATAAATAAACCTGTTGTTTACGCAGAACCACAGGGGCCCTCGTCGTGTGTACAAACACCATCCGTCAACGTCCACCGCTCTTATTCACTCTCATAGTGTAAACACAGCCTTACTGTTGGCCACGAAATTAACGCTTATAGCGTTTCCGCGTTACTTATCAAAAGTCAGCATCATCACCACAATCATCAGTTTAGCCACTGCTGCACTGCTGGTAATAGACCTTATCCGAGTATTATTACATCGACTGGGCATGTGCTTCTCGCATCTAGAGGATTCGGTCAACCTTCGGCCCACATCGAACAGAAGTCAGCACCGAGAGAAAAATGTGTTTAGAAAAAATATTTTGTTTCTTTTTATTTTCGTTCTGAAATCAACTTAATTTACACAAAAGTTCAGTTGTTATTAGTGTACATATAAGTAAAATTTGAATACCTTTCTCCTTCGTGTCAATGGCACAACCGATTTTTTTTCACAAATTCTCTAGGCCCAAAAATTCGCTACAACCACAGCATCGTTGGTGACAGTGCAGAGTTGTCTTTGATTGCAGGTTTTGGAGCACAGCAAACAGGAAAGGAGGTGAGACATAGCTTGTGTGAATTTTAATATAGTATCTACCTTTTTTTTTTTTGTTTTCGGTGGGAAACCTTCAAAAGGCACCTGACCTCCGGGGAGTGAGGTCGGGGAGTGTGGGATTTTTACCTCACTAAAACCACCCCGGTGATCACCATCCGCACATAGGGATGGTCCCGGTTCCTCTTAAAAGACCAATTCCGGAACCACCCCTGCGCAACGCCTGTAAGGCACATCCCTGGGGAGACTGTAAAGGGGCCTCCCTTAAGTCTCGCTATGCACGGCAGCACGTGACCACTGTGCCACCGTCTTCCCTGGGGTCGCTTAGTAGGCGGACAGAGTCCCCACTCTATGCGCCCACGACCCCAAAGGTCCCACTTAATTGGTAATATAGTATCTACCTACGTAATTTTAAAACATATATTTCATGTTTATGCCATCTCTTTGTAATGTATGTTAATTTTATTTCATATTTTGATTGGCTTTTTATTTATATCAAATCGTATGCTGCACTGGTTGACGTCATCACGTCACCGCTGGCTGTCTCTGAAAACTAGCGCTGGGGTTCTTTCTCATATAGGGTCTTAGCATAATGATGAACGATGGCCGTTTTGCGTGGATGTGACGCATGTTTACCCAGAACTTGTTACTTTTTGTGTTTGTTTTCTTTTTATGCGTCATGTTTGCCGCAAATAAATGTATTTTCTTTCTTTCTTTTCTTTCGAAAACTGACGCTTGTGGCAAAAATTGCCATATACTAACTAAAAAGCGGTATTTTCGTGGCCTAGGCTCTCGAGCCTATTTACCACCACAAAAGCATCCGTAGAGCACTTGTAAGTGATAAGTTTGTTAAGGTCGAAGGGATAATCGGTTCTTGGTAACGGATTTCAGTTTAAGGTCTTAGATGTTAAAGATGACCTAAGTTTTGATAGTAGTTTGATCACTTTGTTCATGATTATGATTGGACTTGGATACTTGGACAATGTTTCGGTGACATCTTGATAGTTGTTACAGAAGCGGTGTTGTTTTGAAAAGTCTGGTGTTTATGTGACGTAATTGCTCATGGGTAGACAAATTTTAAACCAAAAACGAATATAACAATGGATATTATAGAGGAAAATACAATTAAAATCAGTTAATAATCTGTAGTCGTCATTTATTTACGTTGTTCATTATGTATATTTAGTATGTATTTATTTATGTATCTATTATACAGCATATATATTGCAACAATGACAACCCCATTTTTGTATGTTTTATACTGATAATTGTATTTTTGTTAAGTATTTTCTTGTGTACAATAAAGTATATTTAAATAAATAAATAAGTTAAATAATAAGGTTTTAGAGTGAGATCAAAGAACTTACAAAAATTATATACTTAAATATTATTGTTGTCAACTTGTCAGTCGCCCCTATAACATGGGGCATAAACATAACTGACAAAATATGGGTGTACTAAAAGTACATCTCTGCCCAACCCTTCGGGAATACAGGCGTGATGTTATGTATTGTTTTCAGTTTGATAAGTGTCTTTTTTAGTATAACTGCAGCTGGACTTTCGGAAAAAAGGAGATAACTGGATCGAATTATCGATAATTTTAAGTTCATGTCTCAAAAAGCGATTAAAAACCCAAAACAGCGTAGCATTCGTTACTTTATCATCTCGGAAGTTATTTTTAGTGTGCAATAAAGTGTAAAAGTGATAAAGTCATCGCTGGAAACTATCGTTTGCTGTCGCACGATCCGCGATATCTCATATTTATGGGCCAATGATATTTTCATCACTTGCCAAGTTTGCCGAAAGCAAAACTTTTACTTTGTTACTGCGATTTATTTGGAAATACAAATAGTTCTCGTACAAAATGTTGGATAAGTTGCAACAAAAAATTATTCTAGGATCAGAGATAATGATTTACTTGAGTAAGTTAAAAAAAAGAATGAGTTAACATAACATCACGCCAGTATTCCCGAAGAGTTAGGCTGAAGTGTACGTATAGTACACCCATATTTCGCCAGTTATGTTTAAGTCCCATGTAATAATTAACACTTTACCCTCATGCTCTGTAGTAGCACTTGCCACCACTAGACCAATGCAGTCATGATGAGTTCAATGACATGAAAGAGTTTTAAGATTTTAAAGCTTAAATAAAGATAGCCATATATAATTATATAAGTAATTAATGTATATAAAATATTATAAAACATTTTAAATGAGTAACTTTCTTGCCCGTTCTTCTCCATACGAAACTATCTTTTGGAAGGACTTCGAAAGAGTCTTACGATTTTAAAATTTTAATAAACATCGTATTGCACCATTCTTCAGAAGTCAATGAAAGAGAAGTGACGAATACAAAATAAGAATGATCCAAGAATGTACTTTCTGAATATTTACTACCTTCTATCCCCGAATAAATACTCAAGTCGTTCGTCCCATTTATGTGTAAGACCCCAACCCCCCTTGGGACGGCTCAAAGGCGACAGGTTCGAATCAAATTCAAATATCACCCTTTCAGGATTTCCTTTCCTCGGTACATTACTTTCTGTCCTTTGGTTTACATAGTTTTATCATGAATTAATTATGAGGTAAGCCCACACTTTTTTGTGTACTTTTTGTACTTTAACATACACAAATAGGTGAGGTTCTACTGAAAACCTGAATGGAGAAAAATATTATTTTATTAATGTTTATCGAAAACAAAGTTTTGGTCGAGCGAAATTTAACGATACAAGTTATTTTAATTAATCAACCCATGTGTTTCGTGCTATAACAATATTCCGAAAATTTAATTTTTGATATGCTTAAATAAGTGTGACGGCAAGCGATGATCAGTCGATTCAGTACATAATAAAGAGGATAATATTCTATAATTGTCTCACTACTGGGTACAGGAGGCCTTTAAAGACCTTTTCCAAAGCTTTACAGCTTTCCATGTAAGTTGCCTTCTCCCTCCTGATAGGTAATCAATTCAGCCTATTGCAGTACACTGCTGGACATAGGCCTCTCCCTGGCTGCGCCACAACACCCTGTCTTCCGCCTTCCGCATCCAGTCTGTCCCAGCTTTCTTCTTTAGGTCGTCCGTCCATCTAGCTGAGGGGCGTCCCACACTACGCTTGCTGATACGTGGTCTCCACTCCAGGACTCGTCTGCTCCATCAGCCATCGGTCCTTCGACAAACATGGCCAGCCCACTGCCACTACAGTTTGCTTACTCGGCAAGCTATATCGGTAACTCCGGTTCTTTTCCGGGTAATTTCATTCTTGATTTTATCCTTCAAAGCGACTCCGAGCATAGCTCGATCCATAGCGCGCTGAGTGACCTTGAATTTGTGGACCAGCACGACCGTCAGTGATCACGTTTCGGCACCATGTATCATGACGGGCAGGACGCACTGGTTGAAGAGCTTAGTCTTCAAACACTGCGGGATAGGCGACGAGAAAACTTGACGGAGTTTTCCAAAGATGGGTAGGTATACAATAACCAATTAAAAAACTCTAGGATCGCAACATTTCTGAAATGCGGACAGACAAGGGCGACGCATTATATTTCTGTGCAGCTCTCATAATTAATGATGAAGCGAATCGAACCCACTCGTGCGCGCCGATGACCGATGTGGAAACAAAGAAAACCAATATTTCGAACGGTCAAACTTTCGCAGTAATATAAAATTTTGTAGCTTTGCCCGCGACTTCGTCTGCGTGTATTTTGTATATAATTTTTTTTAAAACACAAATACCAAAATACAGATACAAAAACAGAAATATCCAGGATGAAAAGTAGCCTATGTTAGTGTAACAAACAATTTATTTTCCTGATATTACGTGGGATTGACCCAGATTCAGTGCATAAAAAGCGAGCTGACAAATTTTCATGCCAGTAACACATAATCTACATCATTTTTTCACCGAAAAACATGTGATTACAAGTGTCATCTATCTAAACGAGCTTAGAATGATAATCCTCATAATTCCTAAGTCCGCAGCTAAGCTTTAATTTCATGCTCCATTAGGATAACACCTGTGGTCTACTCTTCAGGGTTCATTTACATAGGTACTGCGATTTACGAGAATACTGCTATATGACTGCTAAATAAAATGAGCGTATTGTACCAATTTTATAAATAAATTACATAATGTCCGGAAAATTAATTGTTCAACAAACATACTACCAACTTAAATTAGCCGTATATTCGAATTACTGTCATTCTTAGACAGTTGTACGAAATGGCTTTGTCACGGCAGACTGACGTAGGGTGTTAATTTGCTTAACAATTTATTTCCCAAACTTTACCTGGTCTACTTTATTTTATTCATCATCATCAGCTTACAGCAATCCATTGCTGAACATAGGCCCTCTCCAATTGCACGCCATTTAGCTCGGCAAGTCTCATCCAGCTGCTACCAGCCACCCTGCGAATATCGTTGCTCCACCTAGCCTAAGGGCGTCCTTACGTTTGCCAATTCACGGTCTCCACTCAAGAACACGTTTATCCTAACGGTCATCGGTTCTACAGCTATTTTATTCAATGGTCAGGTATGAAACGTAGCTTAGGGCTGATTTTTCCATCGCCAGATAACTTTTATTCGAAGAATAAAATTGACGTTTGGCAGTTTTTGTATAAAGTAATTGTCGAAATTTCAAAATTATTCTTCGAATAAAGTTATCAGATGATTGAAAAATCAGCCCAGAGGACTGATTTTTCAATCATCTGGTAACTTTACACAATGTTATGCCTTTGTTTTAAAACCTGTTATTAAAAAACAATCAAAAGAAAATTTATATCAGACAGAGGCTACAATTCTGCTAAAGTTACTTTTGAAAGTGCAAGCGATTGTGACTAATAATAATTATTTGAGAATAATAACAAAGTCTACAACAAAATTCCTGTTCCACAAAACTTGCGTTCTTGTCTCATCGTACACAATAAATAATGGCGTCAATAGGATCGATGAAAAAACAATTTTGAACGGAACAAAAATTGTGTCAACAAGATTGATTAGCCGTCCTTTAATTAATTAAAAAGAGTATACCACCGTTTTGGGGTAAATCTGTTCCGGCAGAATGTTAATTACTCGTCGATTAATAATTTTGAAATTAGTTCAAGATGCATCACAATTTTTTGTATTGCTTTTCCAAATTTATTTAAAAGCTATAATATTGTAAGTCGGGTTTCAGTAATAATTCATCCAGTCGACAACGATGTCAATGGATTTTTCGACGCCATATTTTATTTTGCGAATAATTTTAATTAGGTTCGAGTCAAAAGCACAGACTGCAGCCAAGAAGCTGGGCATCCTAAATAAGGTGAGGCGATACTTCACATCAGGAGAGCTTTCAAGACAAACAGGTACAGCACAGGTCCGTTTCTGTATGGAGTATTGTAGCCACTTATGGCTCGGCAAAACTCGGTCTAAAAGGCTCGTAAGCGATGAGACGTTGGTGGCTACGATTCACAGCCTAGCTCGCCGGCGGCGTGATGTTGCTTGCCTGTCGGTCTTCTACAGACTGTACTTCGAAGAGTGTGCGCAGGAGCTCCACAATCTGATTCCACCATCGCCCTTTTACTACCGGACTATCAGAAGTACAGCAGCGTACCATCCACACTTGGTTGACATCCCGACCAGTGGTACTTAGCGCTTCTCTCTGCCGGCGTCTGTGTTCCCTTCCGTCTTCCTTCGTCGTTTGCCTTCAAAGCAAGAGTGAACCGGCATTTTCTGGGCTCGCTTATTCTATCATAGACTTCATCCAACGCTTTCCATCAGGGGTGACATTTAGCAATAAAAAGAAATTAGTTAGGACATAATTTTGTTTTTATTTATCAGGTTAATTAATTGGGTATAAGTTGTTTTACGTATATATTAATGAAAGAGATAGACATATTATGTACTAGACAACAACCGTGACGTCAACAAGCCTATAAATAAGATCCATAAAAGGTTGCTACTGTTGCTAGGTCATCACTTAGCGCTACCTTTTGTTACCCATACAATCCTACGTGGGTAGATACGTCAAATGTTATATTTTCTTTGTCCCTTTTCAAGGGTTTCATAATCTGTATTCACAATGCGTGTGCTATGTTCCGTGAATACTAAAAATGTCTAGTAGAAATAATGGTTTAATAAAGTTTTGATGTTTATTTTTTCAAGCAAGTGTAAACTTACATATTTATGTGAAAACCTCACAGGCTGACTATAAATAATTTGAATATCAGACAAATTTGACACAATTTCCTGCGAGTAATCACTTATTACGCAGGAAATTATCTGTTAAGTCCTGGCTTCTTTATCAAGCTAACTAAATCTAGTTAGCTTGATAAAGAGGCCGACGAGACATGTAATTGGGTGGATAAGAACGCCTGCCACCACCAGCAAATGCCAGCGACACCAAAGGTCATCATAATCAGCCCATAATGTTCCCACTGCTGGGACACAGGCCTCCTCTCTTCGAGAGAGAGTAGGCTATAATCTACCACGCGGGCCTAGTGCGGGTTGGTAGATATCACATGTCTTGGATTTTTTTGTGCTAGGACATGCCGGTTTCCTAAAGATGTTTTCCTTCACTGTTTTGGGAGCAGTGGTGATGAAATAATTTACACAAAGTAAAGCGCCTGTCTGGGTTCGAACCTACGACCTACAACTCGTAAGTCGCGGCCGTTACCATTGGGCCACCACTGCTCTCAACACCAAAGGTATCTAATGCAAATTACATTTTGAGCCAGATCCAGTTTATGAAAATATATGTTTTATTAGAGTCCACTAATAAAACATATATTTTCATAAACTATTTCCTTTTCTGTAAACGTCAGGCCCAGAACAGCTATCGATTTTAATACGAACAGCAGTTTGATCGATGTTTAAAAATGCATTAGCCTCAATAAGTGAGAAGTGTTGAGACGAGCTACTCAATCAAACTATCGTTATGCTTTTAAACAGCACTTGAACTATTAAAGCTGTCAACACAAGTTTTCCGACCTGTGATGTCACCCTAAACTGAGCGAATGATAGATGCAAAATTAAAGATCTAGGGGTTTATTTATAAACGATAATTAAAGTTAAGAGACGTTCAAACCTCAAAAATGTATGGGTAAACAGTCGCTAATCACTACTTAACTTTAAGCGTCGTTTATGAATAAAGGAGCTAGTATGCATTTCATATCTTCGAATATTTTGGTTCAAATGTTCAAGGAAAGTTATTGTCCAATGAAGACTACTGTCGAGTGTCCGTTGCGGGACTCTCGTCTCTCAATATAAAGTCTTGCATAAATTAAAATATATTTAAACTTTTATTAAACAAACATTTACAATTTAAGACTGTAGTTTGCAGACTGGAATTGTCTCCAACGCACAAGAAAAAAGTATAATTAAAAAGTAACGTCAAAAAAAAAAACAGGATACAATTTTCCACACCATAAACTGCCAAAGAAATTGTAGGCAAGCACAATAATAATTATGCACAGTTAGAATAAAGTCCCCTTGTCCGCAGTGCCCTTTAGAATAAAGGTAAATTTTTATTTGGGGGTGATTAAAGATTTTTGATCGTTAAAGATTATGAAGAGAATCGAGGGGGTTAGTGGCTAGAAAGTGCACTGGGGCGGAAAATATCCCTGATCAGCATTATACGGAACGGGTTGATTCTGCTCTTCAATTACCATTTGCAGACTGTTCTCGGCTATTGTCGGTCGCTTCGATCATTATTGAATGGAAAGAATAGTTTTATTTCACCATGCGAGCACGCTTTGGAATATTATGTTGATTAAAATTACATTGTTGGAAAAATTGATATTGGAAAAGGCTTGGACAAGCTCGTTGAAAGTTTTTCGTTTACGTTGAATTTACTTTAAAAACTTATTAAGTCTGTCGACATTTTTTTGCAGCTTCCAAAATAATTTGATTATAAAATTTTCGTTCAATCCAATATAAATTTACAGCGTGGCATCGATGCTTCGGCTTCTCCCAAATTACGCCGCAAAAACTGGTTTTCAGTTGGCCACAGCGAGTCCTTTACGGATGACACCTGTCCTTGAGTGTGTTAAAAGGTTACAAAGCCTGAAAGATGACAGTTTTACAGCAATACTTCTGAATGTTTCGTGTAAAACCAAAAGTACTGAAATGGAATCGTTCAATTTCATTTTATAACGACCAGAAAGCCTATTTCAAATATAAAAGTATCTAAATGACCATTTCTGTGTCCCGAGCGTCCCTTTTGCTATTACCTAAAATAATTTTAAAGGCGCGAGGGTACATAATTTCATTGACTGGAATTGTTAACTAAGAATTGCCTTTCCTTATTGGATTAACATTTAAGTAGACATCACCATCACTTCTCCAGTAAGTTAGAGGTACAATAAATTGGTTAGTCGAGGCGCAATCTTCATTTCTCCCAACTAATGGTACAAGGTGAAAGCGACTTAATTTTTTGAGAGTCTAGACTGATTTTTGATCCGTAACATTTTGAAAGGATTGAAAAGTGTGGGTGCCAACCCAATTAGGTCACTTACTTCTAACACGAAGTACCAGCGGTACTAGTTTAGAAGGGTTAGAGGCGAACTTAATACAATTCCTAAGTAAAAGTTGGGGTTTCAGCCAGTTTCAGACTAAATATAGGTGCAAGAATGGTTTTGTTTACAGAACCTGGTTGGTATTTAGATAATGGATCAGTCAATATTGTAAGTTTTTAAACCTTAGACTTGATACTGTCTTTCTGTATCCCGGTTTATATTTAAGAGAATGGTAACAAATCCATCATCTAACCATAGGTGGTCATATGACAGCGTAAAAATACTGCGTTTAGTTCATCTTTCAGGTAACATACACTTTTTGGCAATCAAAAAGTAGTTTTAATAAAAAAATATCACTAGAAATCTGCTGCTGAATTTTCTAGCTTCTGCCCGTGACTTCACTCGACTGAAATTTATTGACTTTATTATTGATTAGACATAAAATATCTTATAAGACAGGGCATACTGTAGTTCCCCATTAGTAAAGTAAAGAATTTCCGAATTCAGATCAGTAGTGCCGAAGTTTACCCGTTACATGTAGAATAGAATAGAATGGAATACTCAAGCATGTATGTAAGCTTACTTTTACCTGTTTATAATGTTAGTATAGATAAGCACAAACAAACTGCTGTTTTAAATGAAACAGGTTAGGGTGCTTAATTTAAAAGTTTAGAGGTATGAGGAACAGTGTGTAAAGTTCACTCATCCTCCATAGAAAAGGGAGGATCCTCCGACCAGACGGGTGTTGTGTCTGGCAGGCAATTTATTGCCCAACGATGGATGTTGGGAAACTGTATCTATGTTAATTGCACGGTAAACTCTGCTTGCGAGATGCAGGATTTGCGTGACGTCAGTATGATGCGTTGTTCGCATGTGGCGTTGTAGATACCGCTACAAAAGCAACCGTTTACCAACTACTTTACCAATAAAAGTTAGGCCAACAGGCGTGTCTGAGACTCCAGACTGGTTTGACAACGAAAACTTTTAAGTGATACCTTGCGAAAAGAGTTTCCTGAGAATGGTAAAAATATTGGCTAAAATATGTTAATTATCTGGTACCAGCGGGTGCGTCTCATATCATATAAAGTTATTTGGTATATTTTCATTTCAATAACGTTCACAAGATATAATAAACGTGAGTTCGACCAACTGTTGATATAATTTCCTTAGATATAACATTTATATACTCTAAAACTTATTTTGTATAATGTTATTGGATATAACGTTTATTTAATCGAAAATCATTATGCATTCGATACCATTTTTATGGTTAACACCCCGATTCAAAGCAATCCGATTCGGATGGGTTATATTAGGTTAGAAGGTTAAGGCGGGAGCGGAGCGGAGTTCCAGGTCCCCTCTATGTTGGTGAATCATTTGGGTTAGGTTAGGTTAGAACATTAACGCGCGAAGGCGAACGAGTGAAGCGAGCGTGCTGCGGGAGCGGCGTGACTGAAAAACACATCTGCGACGATAAGCTCGCATAGAACCGCAGGAGCCCCGCAGCGCCGAAGCCGTGACAGAAACCATGCCTGCTGCATGTTGCATGCGTGCTGCATGTTGCATGCTTGCTGCATGATTGCATGTTGCATGTATGGTGTATGCTTGTTTGCATGCCTGCTGCGTGTATGCTTGTTTGCATGTTTTTTATAGGGAAATAAAAACTACATATGTTCACAATCAACTGTTTTATAATGATTCATGCTTCGATTGATTGACTATCAAATAACAAAAAAAAAACAAACGACTACAAAAAGTTATTAATTTTTTTTAAGCTTAAATTAGAAGCAAAAAAAAAGCGTACACTCTAAATATTATTTTTGCCGCTGCAGTATATTGTTACTTCTCTGTTGCATTTCTTTTTAATTATTTTAATGATATATACTAGTGCTTGACTGCGATCCCGCCTGATGAAAAGCAGTGATGCAATCGTTGATGGTAAAGCACACTAATTTATTATGAGCCTATTCACTCTAGCTTTGAATAGACTTAAATTATAATCGGACGGGAAAACCGCTGCAGGAAAATTGTTCCAGTCCTTCGATGTTCGCGGTATAAATGACAAGGCGAAACGCTTCGTCCGGATCGTAGCAGTTTCAACAACGTAAGAGTGGAAACTCGCCGTGGGACGGGTTGTCCGATGATGGAACGGTGATGTTAGAATTAAGTCATTTAATTCCCGCGCACACTCTCCAGAATGCATCCTATAGAATACCGAAAGGCTGGCTACCCTACGCCTGTGCTCCAGGCTTTGTGGATTGGTCTTAACCAAATCTGGATCACCAAGTAGCCTCTTCGCACGCCTGTCCACTGAGTCCAAAGCTGCTAGATGGCATTTTGCAGCACCAGCCCATATGTAGCTACAGTACTCCACACACGATCAGACCTGCGCTTTGTTTAACATTAGAAGCTGTCCCGGTGTGAAGTACCGCCGGACCTTTGCAAGAACGCCAAGTTTCCTAGCAGCCATCTTGGCTTTGGACTCGATGAACCGCCCAAAGTTTAGGTTTGAGGGAATTTCAACTCCCAAGAGCTGAAGGCGGTCGGTGCACCCCAAGGATACATTTTGAAAAGCAGGAGCCAGCCTGTGTGTGATGCGGTCGAAGCGAGCCTTCTTTAGCGCCTTTTTGTAGGACTTGGTAGCATGGTTGAAGGCTCTCTTCTTAGAGCTCATATCCGGAGCTTTGCGGTCACGAGCGTCAACCCAGTTGAGAAACGCCGAGGGCTTACGCTGTTCAGCTTGAGCACAATTGGCGTTAAACCATGGGTGAGCTGAGCCACCGATGGGTACGTCACCATAGGGGATGAAATACTCCATAGCACTTGCTCATACAACTTTTTACGCTTTGCTGGTGTTATGCTACCTACATTTCACAACTTATTGATAAATAATTAGACAATGTTATAATGTGTATATCTGAAATTTTGCTTTGTGTTTTTTACTAGGCGTTTTATCATTTTAGACTAAATAGGTTTTGTCTTTTGAGTGGTATATCAAACGATTTTATATTGAATGTATGTTATGCTTACAAAAATTAGTTACTTTAAAATTATATCTTTTTTTTTTTTTTGGGAATCGAACCCGCTACACGCTGCGCAGCAGTCTAAATCGTTAAATCGTTCGTTCGTCGTTCGTCGTCGGTCGTCGATCGTCAATCGTTTATTTATATTAACTGATCATTATATCAAATAAAATTATAGATTCTGTTGTTATATCTTGTAAATATTAGAGATTTTGTAATTATATCATATATTACTTACCCGGTACCTACCAGCCTATTATTGGCCCACTGCAGGGCAAAGGCCTCTTCTCATAGAGAGAAGGCACGAGCATTGATCATCACGCTTGCTCAAGACGGATTGGCGATTTCAGACTTATATTGACTAGAAGTCCAGGTTTCCTCACGATGTTTTTCCTTCATCGATGTCAGAAACGTCCAAGATAAACTAAAAGTAGATAAGAATCTAAAAAGTCACATTGGTGCTTGTTCGGATTTGATCCCACAACCTTGTGCATGAACTCAAAGTCAAAGCATTTATTTAAATTAAACTACTTACATTCACAGAGTCGGTCAGTTAGTCAGATAGTTAAAGCTAGTTGCCCATTCCAAAACGTAGATCTATATGGAGAAGAACAGGCAAGGAACTCCAAGAATACTCTTTTAAATCTAGATAAATCATAAAATTCTGGGTACATTATTCTTGTTGCTTCTTTATGTGAAAACAATATAAAAGTATAAAATGAAGAAACTATTCAAAATATATGAGTTAAAGTAAGTCCCGGCAGTTGAGAGATGAACGGTGTCAACCGGCGGCGTCCGTTCACGAACATGACGCGTGGATCAGCACCATCCACCTCAACCATTTTGTAGGAAACTTAATGATCTAACACACTCCCCACTATCAGTGAGACATTTAATGCCCTGTGAGAGGCGAGGCTTTAACCACTGAGCCATCACGACAACGAAAGTAAAGCATTCCAGAAACATTCCAACAATGTACAATCCCTAATACTGTAGTATATTTACACCTTCAAAGGGGTATTAAGCGTAAACACTGTAAACTTTACAGCGTAAAGGATATCAGTTATATGAAAACTACGTAATATCACCGAAAGTTGTAGTCGGCGACGGTAGTGAAAACCGCAAACAAACCGGATAGAACACTTGTATCTAATTAAAAGTTTCGTTTTAAATGCAAATGACACATCTCAAGTGGGTGAACCAAGTGTTTGCTTGTTATTACTTTACTAAGCACCAATTTGCGATTTAGCTTCACTTAAAGTTTTTTGCATGAATTTTTTTTGTTGCAATTATGTCATTATTAGAATGAGTTTTAGAAACCGGCTTTTATTGTTAAAATAATTTCAACAATAGCAACTAATTAATATTTTCCTAAACAAACTATTAGATTCTGTTCAAGGTTGTGGAGGCATTTACCTCGCCACGTGCGACCTACGCATCACACTGACGTCACGCAAATTGTACGACAATCGTCGGCCATAATCCGTTCCAGCCTATCCCTTGCTGCCCTCCCCGAGCAACGCCCTAAGCCGAGGTCCGAACGCCACAGACGCCCTTAGTGCGCAGTCACTTCCAACTCCCTGGCTTGAGGCCTTAATTTATTGAGGATTGACCCACAGGCAAGCCCGGTTAAGCAGACGACCACCTTCTAGGTTAACCTGCGAGAAGCCATTTATATAAAATAAAAATAAAAAAAACAATCGTCGGGCAGTATCCCACTAGACACAACCCGGTCTGGTCGAAGGATCCTATCTTTTCTATGGATTATGAGTAAACTTTACGCATTGTTCCTCAGACCCTATAAGGTTAACCCAAAGTAAAGGCCATGTTCACTTTCAGAATTTTTTGCGGGTCAAATATCCTGTCAACGTTCAAAAAGCAACTTCACACGTACCTACGCAATAAATAAAGTTTACCTGTAAATAACAAACAGTCCAAAAGATTTATTATCTCAAGAAAGGGTCCATATTTCAACCACGAAGTTTCATTCAAATTCCGACTATGTTGAAAAAATGTTTGAAGGAAAAGGGAATTGAAACGTTGAAATAGAATGGCTTACACGTAGATCCCTGTTGAAATAAAAAAGTGAAACTCGATGTATTTTCACTTATCGGTATTCTGGGAGCGACAAATAAAGAGAAAAGCTTACATAGGATATGGGTGGGCTATTTAGAGGGAAGTGTTAGCACAGTTACTAATTATAGGTGTAATTCTCAATCCTTGTGAACTGTTTAAGTACTCTGCCGACGAAAAGAGTCTTAAAAGCGATGATGTCTACATGATGAAACCTAGATATTATTATAAAGTTAGATTATTAATTTTAAAATTTTCTTATTAATTTGCAATGATTTGAAGGACTGAATATGGAACAATCTGTTCTGTTAAACACAATGAATAATAGATTTAAAAAAAAAAATTGTTAATTTAAAAAAGGCTACTATCTGGTCACTCAGCGGTGGCTTAAATTAGTTGAATATATTTGTTGGCAAAGGTTAGATAAACCACCAACCACAATTTCCTATTACAAAACAAACCACGCGTAACAAAATAAGAGAAGCAATATCCTGTAACAAATGCTCGGATATATATTGAAACACTTTTTTCGCATGTACGGTGGCGCCATCTATAACGCCGTCATTTTTCAATTGTCTATCACTGGAACACTGCAATGAAAAATTCGACGAAAAAAAGAAATACAACTAAACAATTTGAGTGTCAGTTGTCAGAGCCTTTTGTTCTAAACACAGTGAAAACGTTGTTCAGAAACTGATGTTCGATGTTCAGGTATAAATTAAATAAAATTCCGATTTTTTTTGCTTGCTTTTATATTAAATGGAGGCTTTTACGTCTTTGGGCACGCCACAATTGCGGCGATAAGTCCCCTCTTAGAGGAGGGGCTGGAGAGGCGCCACGGCGCCCTCACCTTCCGCCTGACGCAGGTCCTCACCGGACACGGTTGTTTCTGGAGGTTCCTGTTCAGGATAAAGCGGGAGGAAACGCCAGGGTGTCACCACTGTGTGGATCGCCCGAAGGACACGGTGGAGCATACGGTGGAGGTCTGCCCAGCTTGAGCGGAGCACCGCCGCGTCCTCGTGGCGGCGATCGGCGGCGGCGATCTCTAGCGTCCGGCCCTGGTCCAGGCCATGGTACGGAGCGAGAGTGCATGGGAAGCCGTCACCTCCTTCTGCGAAGTAGTAATGCTAGCAAAGGAGGAGGCGGAGCGCGTGAGGGAGAGGCAATCTCTGCGCCCTCACGCCCCTAGTCGCTGCAAGAGACGCCCTGGACGTCGGGAGTCACCAGCCGACTCCCGGCCACCGTAGGCGCGGGCTTGCGGGCGGCGAGCAATGGGCAGCTCTCCGCCCGGAAAGACCAGGCCCGGGTCGACGGCGCGTTGTGTTTCATGCGCGCCTCAAAGAGATGTCAGCACGAACTGACGGGGTCCGCTAGGGCTGATGCCTGCCTGGGGCGCGGGTTGTTCGAAAGAGATACCGTGGCCCGTGGCATAGGCAACTGAAGGAACACGGGTGGGTTTTAGTCAGTAAAAGTCTGACACGCCCTCCCGCTCCGCCCAGAGCGGGAGAAGTCTCAGGATGATCTCACTCCGAGAAAAAAAAAAGGCTTTTACGTATTTCGTCACTTTCAAAACTAATGATGACAATTAAGTAAAAGTTTTATAAGAAAATGCAAATAAAGCGAATCATTAATTAAAAAAAATCAATAATCTATCACAATAAAAAGAAAATTTTCTTAGAAATAATATGTAATCTTTTTACAAAGAGTTAAATATTGCACTCAATAAAATGGATCGCTAATGCTATTTCGAGGTTGACACAATGAATGCCTAGCAACTATCGGCCGAATTCAATAACCTCCATACTCTGCAAGATTATGGAGCGTATGTTGAACTCGCGTCTCATGGCTTACCTGGAAGGTAACGATCTCCTCAGTGACTGACAGTACGGGTTTCGTCGCAATCGGTCTACTGGGGACCTACTAGTGTATGCCACCCACTTGTGGAGCGAGGCCCTCGAGAGGAATGGTGAAGCGATTGCCGTCTCCTTAGACGTCTCGAAGGCCTTCGACACGTGGTACTGCAAAATGCCATCTAGCAGCTTTGGACTCAGTGAAGAGGCGTGCAAAGAGGCTAATTGGTGATCCAGATTTGGTTAAGACCAATCTACAAAGCCTGTAGCACAGGCGTAGGGTAGCCAGCCTTTCGCTATTCAATAGGATGCATTCTGGAGAGTGTGCGCGGGAATTACATGACTTAATTCCGCCATCATCGTTCTATCATCGGACAACCCGTCGTACGGCTAATAGCGGCGGTAGTTGTTACGGGTCTGGCTGTTTGTGTATGTGAGTTGAAATGTTTGTAAACGCACCCACGGTACAGGAGTAATTCCTAGTGTGGGGCAACGTTATTTTTAAAAAGAAAGAAAGAAAGAATTTCCACCCTTACGTTGTTGACACTGCTACTATCCAGACGAAGCGTTTCACCTCGTTGTTTATACCACGAACATCGAAGGACTGGAACAATATGCCGCCTGCAGCGGTTTTCCTGTCCGATTATAATTTAAGTGTCTACAAGGCTAGAGTGAATAGGCTCATAATAAATTAGTGCGCTTTACCATCAACGATTGCATCACTGCTTTCCATCAGGCGGGATCGCAGTCAAGCACTAGTTTATATCATTAAATAAAAAAGAATGAATAGTACTTTATACTATATCTGCTCGGAAAGTATCTTATTACTTTTAAAAAAATGAGGCAGAATGTACGTCATTACTGTTGTAAGTATATTAATTATAATGTAAAAAGACAAAAAGTTTTTATCACCAAGCGCAAAATGATACTGACCACATACTTTTACTGAACATTCAAACCAATATTAATCTCTCTAGTAAAATTATTAGATTGAGTTTTAATACCTGTAACAATTCTAATATTATAAACTTCACTTAAAAACATTGTATTTTATTTCCCCGTAGGTCTTGTAGTGCTCGTAGAGCGTATAATGCACTATGTATCACTCGGAAGAAAGTGCGATTCCCAACTCGTATGTATTAAAGCCCTCCCTCGGCTGAGCCTCGGGCCTCAAACGACACCCTCGTTAGTAATCGGTCACTTTCTCCCCTCGGTGAACAATGTACTATTATAATAATTTATGATTGACAAAATTAACCTTCTATTAAATGGCTTACCCTTTAGAAAATCGTTACATTTCTGCCTGTTCTTCCAAGCTTCACTAATTGATGAGGGTTAGACACGAAGATTCTTAATTAACATGTCTTTAATTAGATACTTCATTAACATGCAATTATGACGGAGTTATTTTGAAAACTGTTTTCTAATTACTCCTTTTGATTTATAGAGATATTTTTTTCCTTTTCTTTTTTTTTTTTTGTGAGTATGACTTTACTGGCAATCTTTTAGAGGGTGAAGGTAGTTGTCCATATGAAAAACTTTTACTATCTACTGTAAAGGTTGCCTGCAAAAGACCTTATGTCATGCAGGCTGGCAGAAAAGTAATTCCGGTTATATTCGACCATTCAAGCTAATTTAGAATTAGCTTTCAAATGATAATATTTACTTGGTTTTTATTTCGTAAAAACAACGGTAATAATATAATAGACACGTAGACGTAAACACGCTTACTTAAAAATAAATATCATAATTATATTTTATTATTTATCCCCAACACAATATTGCTGACAGTTACTGTACCTACCTACACAGTATAAAATTATATAGAAAAGTATAGTTTATGTAGAATATATAGTGTAGTGTGACTTCAAAACCCAATCACCGCCGAGAATCCACGAAATAAAAATCAAGACAGAAAACATGACCAAGCAGACACATTTTTATTAAAGCACTAGAATCAGTGCCAAACAAAAGGAGAATCTACACTAATATTATAAAGAGTCAAAGTCTGTAAGCTTAGATGAAGGAGGTAAGAGAAGCTAGAGATAGAGAGAGAGAGAGGAAGCACTGATCCGATTTCGAATTTCTGTCACCGGCACAAGCTACACTATTGCCGAGTGCCATAGAGTATGTTTTATAGTATAGTTGACTTCAACGCGGACGAAGTCGCGGGCAGAAAAGCCAGTTAAGGATAAAATCCAATAAATTTACTTTTGTTCACAACTGGTGCCATACTCCGTTGATTGTTGAGACCACAAAGAAACTTAAATGAAAAGATTCGACACTGAAAATGTTTGTTCATTATGCGTTCAAGCTGACGATGAAAGTTTTAGCACTGGGGCATTTTATCGAAGGAGTCACAAAAAATACAGACAATTTTCAAGTGCTTAGGTACCTAATTTCAGTTTTATTTAGGGCTGATTTTTCAATAGTCATGATAACTTATATCTGACTAGCAATGTCCCGCGGTTTTACCCGCATAACTTGCGATCCCGTGAGAATATCGGGATAAAAGGTATCCTATACCAAAACCGTCTGTGTACCAAATTTCATCCAAATCCGTTCAGTAGTTTTTGCGTGAAAGAGTAACAAACAGCCATTCATCCAAACAAACTTTCGCATATATAATACCTACTCGTATTATTAGTAGGATACAAGAATAGTAGGATTATAGGATAGGATAGAATAGGATATAGGATAGTAGGATTTAGGACATGCACAGGAAATACAAATGGTGAGTGTAAGACTGGTTGTCAGACTTTCGGGCTTCTGACGACCCGTAAGGACTGTGTCAAAGATCCATAAATGACAGCCGGGACCATCGGCTTAACGTGCTTTTTGAAGCATGGAAGATGTTGAAGATGGTCACTCATCCACGAACCAACCGCGGCAAGCGTATTTTAACCTGATCGATCGAGCCTTGCGGCTGTTATTACTTACTTACTTACGTAGTATCTGATGAAAATGTAAACAAATGCATCAAAAAACGTACTGTGGATGCCAATTTGTAGAGCCACTTACAAAATAAGTCTTTTGATTTGATTAAATACTTAAACTTGAATTTCTAATTTAGAATCACCTTAAACATGGTCATCATCTTCATTCGATAATTGAGGTTAATTTAATAACCTTAATGTTTGTCGATTTTTCAATTACAACTTGATATTGTTATTCAAACAATAACTGTAATTCAAATAAATGTGTTACTAAGGGAGTTAATTTCGTGTGTAATTGCGGAAGAATTTAACTTGAACAAGATTTGTTTGCACTTTGATTAGATAATTTTGGAACAGGTATGGTTGGTCTAGGTTTACCTTTGAGTAATTACACTGGCGGCGGTTACTATAATGCGATGCAACCCAATCCTCCTTTAGTCTAATAGTCGAAATCGAAAGAACACTTTGATTTAAAAAAGTAACACTTCATCATTCCAGTGAAATGTCTGCGTAAATTCAAGCTGAGGTCAACTTGACAACAGAAAGCCATTAGTGGCCAAATGTGGCACTTCTGGCAATAGGTTGTTTGTCGCAGAAAGTAATGGTCGTGAGCTAGCAATGTGACTGTTGCTGGAACTGTCCTCACGGTCAGTCGCATTGCGCTAGAAAACTAACAGGGATTTTAACACTTGCTGACACATTATGTCTTTAAACATTAAAATGATTATATACAATGTATAACGCAACTAACTATTTGCCTAGTGTAAATAGTTAAATGCATTATATATTGTACTAAATTAAATTACTAACTAAATATACAAATAAATGCAAAAAATCCTTTTGTTTTTTTGTTACTTAGGCGTCGAAGTACTCGTCCGCGTCGTCACCACTGTCATCCGGAAACGTGTCCAGTAGACTTACAGCATTGCCACGTTGAATGGCAGCACAGCTGTCTGTTCTAACTGAACAGACAGCTGTGCTGCTGGGGAGTTTGTTGCGCCACTTCTTCTTCCCAGCGAAAGCACTAGGAAGTGATGAAAGGCGGGCGTTTTGGGGGACTGTCTTTTGTAATTTTGACGTTCGAAAAATGCTCATTCTCAGCCTAATTTCAATAAATGACCTTTGATTTGATTTTGATTTAATCAAAATGATTTTTTGATTTTTTTCTTTGATTTTTTTTTTTTTGATTTAATGCTAATTGTTTGGCCAAAGACCGAGCCACCCCTCTGGTCACGTGAAGTGTCGACCAGACGGCGAGAAATTTCCTTAAAAAGCAGACGCGCACTCGGGCCCCATGACCCCAAGCGTTTGGTATGTCTTTGACACTAGATGTCATAATTGCGATTGTTAATGTCAGCAGTATATTTACTGACTACACTACCTACAGTTTACAACCATTTTCGGTCCGTCCGTTTTTTCGTATGTTCCTACTTACCTCGAATTTCATTGGAAATTTAAAATGAAATGAAACGAAGGTTCAAAATCAAAACGAAAAATAAAAAGTTAGAAGACGCAACAAATCGGATTCAATAAAACAATGGTTTATTCCTTTTCTATTAAAACAGGGCTCCTAATGTATTTAATCAGTACGAAGCAGTAAGAACCTTTAAGTATCATTCCGTCAATTTAAATTCAGGCCAAACTGCAGGTGCCAATTTGGTAAACAAACAACGTAGACTAGTTTAAAGATGGCGGATTTCCAAACGTCAACAGAGCTCGTGCTTGACATCTTTAATACGTTTGTCATGGTTTAGAATCCCGAAGTAATAGGCACTGTAGCTTCCTTTTTACGGACCTCAATTTCATTTCAGACGTGCTTATTTCACAAAAGGGAGAACAAATCTGAAGGAGAAAGGGGACAGCTGTCAGGATTGGGAAACAATAATAAAATCTATGAGAAACTTTCAATTTCTGTGGGCATCAATAATAATTATATTAACTGCAAATAAAAGATGGTATAAGCATTTACCCTGACAGATATTGTCACTTTATGTAATAAGTGGCTATTAGATAAACCCTAATAATAACGAAATTGATTTAAATGATTTCTAAGTAATTAGAAACTTCTTTATTTGAATTTTCTACTCCATTCATCATGACTAGATGGTACTTCATTCAAATTTATTTTATTGTGAATTTTTTTTTCTTCACTTTTCCTCTTTCAGCACTCATAACATGTCATGTCTTTTCAAACACTTTTTATGGAGTCTTCCATACATTCGTTACATTCACACCTATCCGCCAAACACGTCTCGCAATAATAAAACATAATGGTCACAAAAAAATATATTCACAATCAAAACAATGACGTGAGTATAGAACCGGATCTAAAGATAAAAATAATGCGTAAAATATTCATTGAATAGTCTAAAATTATCGTTACACAGGAATAGTTCGAGCGAATCCTTACACTAGCGAGAATGGCGATCTTCGTACCACTTGACTTGAATATTGCAAATCCCACCCTAGATTTTATCTTTCAGCCTCCACCATATTCGCTTCGAACAATCTTGAACAAAATCATTTCGAATTTTCCGCACATTATATTATATTCATAGAAGAAGAATTTAAGAAACTCTTTAGAATAATATGACCATCATTCTTTTAAAAATAGCATCAAATATAGAAGAAATTGTAGTTATAATCTATCTTACTACCCTAGGTACTAATATTATTATAAACGCCAAAATTTGTAAGGATGGATGGATGGATGGATATTTGTTACTCTTTCACGCAAAAACAACCGAACGGATTTTTATGAAACTTTATAGCATATAGGTTATGCATTAGAACAACACATAGGATACGTTTTATCTCCGTATTCCCACGGGATCAACACTTATGCGGGTGAAACCACGGGACGCTACTAGTACATATTATAAATTAAACATGCGTTTCGTTTCTGATTGTGTGCCCGAGTTGTTCTTTTAAAGAACACAACGGATTTTGATACGGTTTCATTTAGAAAATTTATTCCGAAAGGTTTACATGTACAGAACATTATTTATACAAATAATAAAAAAAAAAAACGATATTTGTGAAGTCGTAAAAATCGTGCGAAGCAGCGGTGAGTCGCTAGTTAGACAATTAAAAATACTATGATAGAATTGATGAATGTTTAACAAGATTCATAAAGCAGGGACTTTCTGATTAAATTGAAGAGTGCTTCTTACATAATTGGATTGCTCGCTCAATTAAGTTTTTCTCCGTCACAACTATCGGCGTTTTAACGATATTTGTATCAGCACTAATAGTGCACTGAAGAGAATAACAACATCTGGAAGCTATTACAGAGATCGCCGAGTCTTTTCTATTTCAATCGATTCAAAAAACAATTGGTACTGAACAATTTTCTTATAGTTAGCCTACAATTTTCGTTTACATACTTCCATAATTTACTATCGAATGGGTTTATTCGATTTAGTTTATATTAAATTTCACCCGAGACGTAGGTATACCGCCACATACCGTCGCTATGAACTACAAAATTCAATTCCCCGTAAATCCACAATGGTATAGCGCTCTCACGGAAAACACACATTCTGCAACGTCACTAGTTTATCCCCCGACAAATAAAAATAACCCCCTTATTATGCTTCTCAAAAACCGTCTTTACCACACCAAGTTAAGATTTTTAAGGACCGCATTTCCATGTTTGCTAGTTTGTATTCGTCATACGACCGGGGGTCGAGTCTTTGTTCTTGAAAAAGTCGCTTTGTTTGTCTGTTTCCTATAGCCCGACAGACTCGCGGATGTGTTGTTTTGATATTTTATAAACAACTTGTTTGTTATACCCCGTCACAGGAAGTTATAAAAGTAACATATCTCTCGTTGAAGACTCCTTTACTAACTTTTAGAATAATTACGTGCGGTGGCATTGAGCGGTGCCGGGAGAGCAAGTAGTTTGTGTCGTTATTTCTGTTTCATAGAACAGGATAGGAGAAGAAGTAAACATGCTATAGAAAGTAAGCAAAGGAGGTTAGAATCCCTTGTGAACTACAAGCTAACGAAAGGAATCCTTTCAGCTTACAACTAAATCTCAGTTTCAACAGCAAAGCGGACACAATATTCTTGCAGACATAGAATAGTAATAACATTTCTATGCGAATGATACACTCCAAAGTTAATGCGCTCTGGGTCTTTCATTCTGTAATAATGGACCAAAGGATGTGGACGTACAGATTTATTACCCTGTTTTATATTTATTACTTTGATCATTGGTACTTTCCATTTAATATGGGAGAGGAATTTTCATGCGTGACCGCGTTCGGTTGCAATTTATTTCGCGTCTTGGTTTGGCTTTGCGAATGGATTTCCTGATAGGACCTACTTGTTATGAATGGCTTTCATTTGATTTAGGAAGCTGGTGAAATATTATTTGAAGCTGTAATACTTTTATACTGGACAATTATGTTTAAAATACCGACAAAGGTCGGGAGAGATTTATAATATTTACGCCACGCCTAGTACATTTTCTCAGTCTTGAGCACCATTTCAAGCAGTTTTCTTAGTTGCAACACATGCCAAGAATCAAAATTCTACAAAGCTTCACCTTACAAACCTTCAGGAGCATAAGTCCACGTAGCTACGTAGTATTACATAGCGGTCAATAGAACAGAATTTTTAGCATATTTTATAAGATTTTTTCTTTATTTATTTAAGTCTTGCAACCGGCTTCTCAAGCCTTTAGCTTAGATGCGTTCTGTGCTTGCTGGCGTTTCAAGTACCGTCCTCCAGTGAGGGCCGTCCCTCTTCCTGTTGCTTGACTAGGTCAAACTATGTCCCATGTGTGCTGTCTTTTTAATCGTCAGTGTTCCAGTGGGTTGGTCAAACCAATTTCTTCGTTTACAGTATTGATTTTGAGGCAGTCATGTTCAGACATTTTGGTAAACTACGGAGCAATCAAAACTTCAAAATCCCAACTCACAAATATGGCCTTTGATTTTAAAGATAGCTGAACGCGCAAAATCGTCTTAAATCATCTGTGAGCTAAAATGATAACGTCAAAACGTTTCTGACTTACGAGATAGTTAGATTATTTCACAAAACTTTGTAGAATCGAATTTGTCGTCTGTCTGTCGATAATCGATTTAATATTTTTTTTATCATTATTCCTCTCAATCAAAGCACCTGTCATCTAATCTCTTCACCACCCTTGGTTGACTGGTAGAGAATGCCTAAGGCATTAAGTCCGCCTTGGTACCTTTTTTGTGTGCAAAAAATTTAAATAAATAAATACATCTGTAACGCAGAAAGTAAATACATAATAATGAAATCGTTTTATTTATTTAACCATTTTATACAGACAAGAAAAAAAGAACTAAAAATAAGTACAACCGTTTTACTTTTGTTTTAATGGCAATTTTTCCAACCTGTCTTCGACACCGTTCGGCTGCGTCAACACAGTGTTAATTTTGACCCCCTTCTTGTGGGGCTTCTCTACCACAAAGGCAGCTAATTTCCACTGCAGCTGGTAAACTATTTCAAATTAAAGTCATATTATGGTAACAACCAGCGTCTTAATGTTAACCCGCCAATAGCTGGGGCGGCCGATAATCGAGTGTTTTATTTATTTATTAATAACCAAATCATCATCATCATTCCACCCAAAAGCTAGCTTCCCAAACATCGTCACTTTGACCGGTTTTGGGCATCTCGCATTCAGCGGATTCCTGCGGCCTTCACCAGATTATCGGTTCATCTTGTGGGAGGCCTGGAACCAACTTTATTATAATAATATTTAATTATTTTTAATTCCGCGAGGCTGAAGTGGGCCTAGGCGGGCCACATTTATAGGTTGCATGAAGATAGATGGGCCAGGATCGTCACACAGTGGCTGCCTGAAGATGGGCGTCGTAGCCGAAGCAGTCCTTGGAAACGCATAGAATAAGATGACAAAACATACAAGAAAAGAAAAATACGTCGGCGAAAATGCCTAGACATTTATTGTCAGAACTGTATATGTATTTATTTATATATTTAATACTTCAAGCACACATATGTACAGAGGCGGATTTAATGCCGAATTTTCTAGTTAACCTATTATACAAGCTGTTGTTTTGCATCCTCGTCAAATTTCAGGAGGCTGTTATCTCCTGAAATTTGACGAGGATGCAAAACAACAGCTTGTATTACCTGTTATATTTATTATATGTAGTTTATTTACTTAGCATAATTAAGCTACTATACCAAAATTCAAATTTTGTAATCTATTGTTAGATGAGAACAACTGCCGAGAAATTGTTATGCAGTTTGGCAGACTTTATATAAATTAATGTTGATACAGATTTTGAATAAATAAAAAAAGTACAAAAATACTGGAAAGATGTGGGCGAGACTGTTGCCCAGCAGTGGAACGACATAGCTTAATAAAAAATAAGAATAAAAACTTTTATTCACAGTCGCGATTAACACCGATAATCAAACAGAATAAGTGTCTACAAAGTTAAGCTGTTAAAAATCCTCAGTGAACAGAAATTCAAAAGTTATAAATATCAAACGAAGGAAATCGCAGAGTGACTAATATGGACCATTACATACGAGACTCTAAAAAAATCTACATACGATTCAGGAAATGCAATTTGCTTTTAAATTCACGAAGTTTCACTGTTTATTGATATGTATTGCGAATGTCAAGGATTTGCAACTCAATCACAGACTCAATGGAGGAGATTATGCAGAAGACATTTTTGTCTGAAAATGTTTTGAACGGGTTTTCCAAGTAAACTGTTGGAAAATGGGATTTTTGTTTGTAAACCGCAACCAAAATATGTGAAAAAATCCACTGACTATACCAATTTTAAAATAGCGTACAATTACCTAAATAGGAAAGTTTTAATTGATTTTTTTTTTCGCATATATCAAAATCATGAAAAGAATGAACGACTTCCGTTCTTTACGCGATTTTCTGTCCAATGTACTTCTTTCAGTTTTCAACACTGTTTCTTTTTGAATGAAAGTATGCCTGAAAACTAGGACGGATATTCGACACCTGATAGAATTCGTCTCGCTTTAATGACGTCGCATTTTAACGAACTACCCTTGTCTTCCAGCAAAAATTCTACTAAAAAAGTAGAATTTTATCGAAGCTTTTCTTGTTGATACCAAGGTTAACGCTGTTATTCAATTTAGTTCCATTAAGATAGTATTGTGAAGGTATTTAGAAGTGAAAATTATATTTCTATTCAAACGGTTTATTATTATAGTAATTTCAGCAGTTTGGGGGCTTAACTGTCAGATAGTAACATAATATCTTGATATTCTGAATTGTAAATTGGTTCTACAAATTGCAAAACTTCGATTGGGATGATTTTTCAATCAATTTTATTCTACGAATAAAATTGACGTCTGACAAAAGTTTTGTATGGAAGAACTGTCAAAAATTCAAAACTATTACTCGGATAAAATTATCTGCCGTTGGAATAATCAGCCCTAAATCTATAAAAAAAAAACCTTTCGAATTAAAAAGAAAAACTCTAACTTGAAGTTACGTAATCAAATTGTAGAAACCAATACGCTTTTGAACTGCCAGTCCGCCTGAAAGTAACTATTGCATCACTGCTTTCCATCAGGCGGGATCGCAGTCAAGCACTAGTTTTTATCATAAAAAAAAAACTATTTCGGGGACAAAGCACAAGCAATCTTATCTATAAACATAATTCTTTCGCCAAAAGCAATAGTTAGGCGATAAAATGGATTATTTCCCTCTAAGCCGCCATTTTGCCCGCCCTAACTTACTGCCCTCGTCTAATTGCAAGTTTCTTCCGAACATCTGCTGTCTTTTAATTAATGGTCATGTCCCACCTCCTGAGACGGTGTCGTATTTTTTAGTCCCCTTCGGTAAGACACTTGTCATTGAGTTCATTACGTTTTTACTCAACATGGTCGAGTAAAATGTAGAGAAAATATTTCAAGGTGTATTTAGGAGATCAATGTTGTCGTTGGGATTACATGTATCTAATTATTTTTTGTGTAGTATTTTTTCCATCCAGACCTATACAGGGTGGCAGGGACATCGACGCGCAATATTCTACCATGGATTAAGAACATGATTCTGAACCCACCTGCATTAAAATTTATAGATGGTAATTTAAAAAAAAATGGCTGTTCTATACATTTTGACCACGTAGGTACACTTCTCTATTAAACAGCTGTTGTTTTTTTTGTTGATAACTGACGAAGAATGTCTATAGTAGGGGTCCAGAATTATGTGCTGAATTCATGGTTACAGTTTGCACATCGATTTCCCTGACACCCTGTATGTATTCATGTAACACATACAGATTTTGTAACCATCTCACCGTGAAAACTTAGGTGAAGTGAGCGTGGAGTGAGCTGTCCTTCCAACTAATGCTACGGATTGACACCGTTGACAGCTCACTCTAAGCTCACTTCACCTAACTTTTCACGGTGAGATTTTTACAGAATTGGTCGGCAGGGTGTCTGGGAAATCGACGCATAATGGGTTGGTTTTACATTTTAATAAGATGTTATTAAAATGTAAAACCAAACCATTATCCACTGTACTTACAATTTTGGAGAAAGGTTGTCTAAGAACTACTGAGCCTAGGAAATAATAGAATGGGCTATAATTTATCACTAAGTCCCTACTGTTATTGCCATCTTGTGTCTCCCGGCACGGCAACGGCTGGGCCGAGGAGTCCCTTTATGATTTCCAGACCTTTCGACCAAGAACCAGCTTGAACTTATGATAATGTAAAAAGGTTTATCTAAGTTCGTAATATTACCTACTTTTTAAACTCGTCCGACGCAGTTGTGTTCTTTGTAGTCAGTTGCTAAGAGCTACGATATTGTTGTCTGATTGTATCACATCACCACTTACTACTATCATCATCATCATCATCAGCCTATAGCAGCCCACTGCTGGACATAGGCCTGTCCTATTGCACGCCATTCAACTTGATTTTCGGTAACTCTCATCCAGCTGCTACCAGCCATCCTGCGAAGATCGTCGTTCCACCTAGCCTGAGGGCGTCCCACGTTACGTTTACCGATTCCATAATAGGTTGCCACAATAATGACAATGATTCTATTCTTCCTTACGAGTACACATTCAAAGAATTATAGCCTACGCCTAGGACTTACTTCTTCGAATGCAAGCTTCTTGAGGAACACACAATGAATACAAACAGCTCACTCTAGGAAAACATTGTGCACTCCTCATATACATTTTATCAGTGCCAATGCAAGCCTTAAGTGGTTCATACTTTACAGCCGGCCTTGATACCGCAGGAGCGTTCGATCTCCATTACTAAAGACGCTCGCAGTTAATTGCCAATACGTTGGCTAAGTGCCCCTATTTAGTCGCGGTACCTTTAGATTAGTAACTATAAAATGTCTCATTAAGCTCACAATAACCTAGGTTCTGAACGTTAACTAGATCATATTGCATGAGGGATAACTCACTTTACATGATGAATATTCTTTACCCCTCCTTACTTATTTAATTTCGTACACTTTGCCACTTTGAAATATTGAAATCTATAAGTCTAAAATATTGTCAAGACTTGTTTCGTAATGAACTACAAACTTTAGGAAACTGCTGTCCGTTTTTCCAATCATAAAATGTAGGGACGACGATACGAAAATAATTTAAACTTCGTATTCTTGAAGTTTCCAGTCTGCATTCGTAAATTCAATCAAATATGTATATCCAATAGTTTAGTCACTATAAGCTAATGAAACCCAGAGTCAGCCCATCACTTTTATTTAGTTTGTTTCATCATTAATTATTTGGGAAATGCCTAATTCATAATAATTGTCAGACTACCGAAAATAATACTCCATCGTCATTTTCAAAATCATCATATTTTAAAATTACGCTGACAATTTAAAATTAAATGTGCAAATCGGCTTTGAATTTCCCGAACTATATTTCAATATCTGAAATACTTTTTGCTCCATATTTTTCGCAGCGCCATTTTTATTTTGCGCCACCACACTTTGATCCCTGGATTGCAGTCAAAATGCACATGTCGGATTTAAACCGTAGGTCTCGATGGACATTTTATTCCCGACTAGATATTGGACAGCTAAACGCAAATAGGTACGGAACCCGCTTACCTCGCCTGAAATCTCCCAGCGATTTATACATGAACAGATTTTTAATATTCTTTTGCTACGTGGATTATTTTTCTCTGCAACTTTTTACATTTCTGGTACGGTATTATATGTTTTAGCTGATCGTATGTTATTACATTTTGTAACATAGTATATTTTGTCATTTATTTTATTGCTTTCGATGCTTTTTCCTGTTTATTTTCCTTTCCAAACCACGAAACCACGAAAACGTCCCTTTTGACTTATGTTTATGCTGAATCGTCGAAAATGTCTACTAAAATTGATATAATGTCCATAATAATATGATGAGTGAAACCGCAGGTACCTACTTACACCATCTTGTCTTGCGAAGGTAAATATCACTTGGCTACTTACTATCCCCATTCATACTTCCCTAAAGACAATCAGAATCTTTACAATGGATGGAATGAGCTGTGCTTCTTACGTTTCTAGCCTCAGGTACGACTTTGTGATGGAAATAGACTTCTAAAACTACAAGAGAATCCTTTCCAAAGGATCCTACTACCGTTATAAAACTGGTCTTAGAGGAGTAAATTGGTTTTGTGCCCTTAGGCACCGTCTTTTTGCATCGTCTGGAAGCAAGTGAGCCGGGAAATATTAAGCGGTTGCTATCTCTTTTAAGTGTTCCTTCCGACCATATAACACAAGCTTACCTTTAAGTTTGCAAAGATGCAGACGTTTTACAACTGTTTGAAGAAAACGTAGTAAAAATAGCGATTATCTGGAAATATCTTGAACTTAAATCTCTTTATTCTCAGTGGTGCCGACGAAATTATTTCTTTTGGCACCAGCTGCAGAATTCTTTTATCGTAAAAATGGCACAAACGGGAATAGTAACGTAGTCTACAAAGAAATAAATGGATAATTTAAGTTGACTGCTCGGAGCCATTCTTCAGAAAAGACTTGTACTTGTATGAAAATAAAATAAATCACGTAGAATTAAAACACTGAGGTTTTAAAGAAATCTTTTTGGGATTATATCTATGAATTCAGCTTATCGCAATTTCACCAGATTTTTTTTACCCACTCATTCCGGAGCACAAATTCAAATACTGATGTTATCCGAATACATTTTAGGGCGTTATGTATTAGGATTCAGTCTAACGTAAGTTTACCTAGAAATGAAGGACCAGCTGGTTCCGGATCACTGCATGAATATAAGCAAAGGTTGTTGAAGAGATCGAGAGAACAACTTTCAGGTGGCTCTCAGACTGCTGAGCCATATTTTAATGAGCGGTCCTCAATTACAACAGGTGCACAAGGAGATTTAAGAAAGTACTTCGAGCGCAGATATATTTATTATATAAAATGTTCAAGAAAGCGGAATTCAGATTGGATTTATTTAGACACGAAGTCACGAGTGTCTTCGAGTTACAAAAAGTATGTGCTACAAGAAATATTGAAGTACAACCCGTCTGCCTGGTGGGATTTCCCATCCACAAAAATGACGAATTTGCATGCAAACTGTCATCTAATCCATTAAGAGGAGGAATTATTAAAATTCCTTCCTTAGTCCTATCCTTCATTTTAAGGAAATCTTGTACATAATTGCATGCTTCTCTAAACCAAGCGTTTTAGACTGTGCGTTGTTTTTCTGTTATTGTTATTTTTTTTTTCTATTGACTTTTATAAATAGGTAATAATAAAAAATCATTATTATTCATAATATTTGCATGCCATACTATGTGGCAAACATGTCTGTTGCTTTACTTTTTTATGTTACCCTGCATGCGTTTTATTCTTATATGTGTACACATGTTTGAACAAATAAATATTATCTTATCTGTCACTAAATTCAATTTTTTTTATCAAGTAGGACGTTGCTACGGTAAGGTCTGTAGAAGAAACCCCAGATTACGGTGTCTGCATTACGATATCTCAAGTCATTGCTTTACTTACGACTAAAATCTGGTCTTAATGTTGCCTTTTCAGCCCATTGTGTGCGCCGTGAAGGCTCAATTCATACTGGCTTTAACGGCTTTTAACAAACTCAAGAAACTAGAAGCTTTTAACCAGAAAGGAAGTGAATCGGAATTGTTGCATGTTAGGTGGGTTCGTGACGGTAGAAAATTCTAACAAATAATAGGGTACTGCAAGTGTATGATGATATATTTTAAGTCTTGGTGTAGAGCCAGCTCTGCTTAGTAAGTACTTTTTAACTGCTTTTGAAATAATTTTCTAGTGTAAGTTTGTAACTGCAAAGTAAATTGCATGTTGGCTTTAGTTCGCCTGATATTATTCTGCATTATTAATGTTTTTTATATCTTTGTAGTTTTGCATCCTGTTTGTGAGTTAAGTGTAAACAATTCTTGACTTTGACGGGCTTTTAAATAAAAAAAAACCAAAAGCCAACTAAACTGGTTTCCACTGCATGTATGATTACATATACCTCTAATATAAAGAAACGTGTAAAAAAATAAACTAAATGATTTATTACCAATTTTGTCACTATACAATTCCATCATGCACAATTCCCGTAGAGCATACAATTCCATTCCGCAATCCATCTCTCACAGAGACGCAAGCATCAGCAATTTCAAGCATTATATTTTAAGTTTGCTCCGCCGACACAAACAGTATTATGGTACCCATTCCTGGTAATCTCATCTTCTTCGCCGACGGTAAGGCGGGCACATTGTTCCACCTTTATCTCAGGTAAATTACGTTTGGGCCCAGATATTCGTTACCGGCTTTCTTTTGTTTCGCCTTCGTCTCTTGTAATTGCAGTTTTAGTTTTAAATCTTCACGTAAAAGATAGCCGATAATCGTTTATGCTTGGTTTTGTGCCTTGTTTTATTTTTGTTCTGTTTTAGTACCTGAATCTACATGGACATGTGGTTTAGCTCCGAATTTACTGCTACGATCTACTACTTCTAACATCTGTATGAAGTTAGTACTCTGACGCTAGTAAAATTTTATTTTCTCACACGTCTTTACTACTCTGCAGTATTCATGTGTGTCTTCGAAATACGAGCATTTTTACAATAAAGGAAACTATATTTTTTATTTTCATTCGTTACACCAGGCAGCGTCTTCCACACATTTACTTGACACAGCATCATAAACTTAACAATTTTCCATAGAAACACATCTGGCTCAGCAAAACCTGATACAAATTCAAGATTTTGTATCCCGGAACATTTTAACCCTATATTCCGTCGGCATCCAATAATTTTCAAAGATGGCGGCCTGCGGTTTCTATATGGATGAACTTAAAATTTAATTAAATCACGAGCTGCAAGTACGTCTGGCGTCAGTGATGATGTTTATGGTTTGCACAAATACAAGCGGTTTGTAGACAACAGACTATTTGCTCGTAAGTACGGTAACGAAGTACTTAATGATTTACGATATTGTTGAGTCTTGGTAACCTGTCATGGCGGTTGGAACTTTGTCTATAACCTTCCAGACAATTTCGGACTGTCCTTTCATTAAAAAAATGCTTAATATTTAAACCAGCAGAGTTTCACTTTAGAGGATATTTTTAAAACTAAAAAAGAAATTCATTAGAACGTTCATTATACGTAAAACTTGATACTCTTACTAGTTAAGAGTTCTTACCTTTTCTAGGGTATCAAAAAAACTATCGAAATATGCGAAAATGTGGGCAACCTGTAATAGGTAACGCGATATTTAGTAAGTCAGCAATTAGTGAATAAACAGAGGTTCTCTGGGCATTTAATTTCTGGTCCGCAGAGGTTTAATTAAGAGCTTGCTAGGGCCAACGATAAATTAATGTGGAACAGGATTTTTGAGACAATGCTCTATCTCCTTGGTGGGCGATTTAGTGGAATGCGCAAATAATACAGATTTTTATTTTAGTTAGGTAAGTCACTTTTTCGAAATAAATAGAATTATGATTTTCTCATGACCCAGGGTTCACTTTTATTTACACAATTATCAAGCAAATAATGTCACTGTGCATAATTTTGTACTTCAACAAACAGTATTTATTCAAAAAATCAGGTACTCCCAAATGTTTCCCAAAAACAAATGACGACAAAAACATACAACAATCAATATAAAAATGCAATCAATACTTAAAACAAAACACCATCAAACATCATAACATTTAATTCAAGAACAAATCATCTGGATCACAATCTTGCACACTACAACGACGTAGGGATGTAGTGTATCTACTATTCCGGTAACAGTTCATCATACGGTACCTGTCCCAGCAATACTGATAGATTCTCCACCACAGCCGCACTGAGCGATTGACAGATGGATGGGCCCACATCAGCAACTATTTCACGCCACATTTCATTTAGAAGCTTGTTGATTTGGTCACCTGGAAAATGCAGACGTATTAGTTTGTTGGATGTGTCTTCGAAGCGTGTGGATCTATGGAGATAAGTATATCTATACATACTATACAGGGTGAAAAGGTCGTGAAAAGGTTACACCTAATGCCATAAATAAAATTACGAAAGTCATTCATCTCGGAAATGACCGGTTAAAAAGTAATTTTTGAGTGCGCAATATATTGCAAACAACGCGATTAAAACGCTCCGCGGATGGCGTGCGCGCGCGCGCTACTTACCGCGACAACGCGCGCTGCCCTTTCGAGTTTTATTTACATTGCTGTTTTAAGTGAAATAAGTGAATTTACTACTTTTTAATTATTAAATCTCATTGGGTTAGATAGATATAATCATTTTATACAGTTTACAGTAAAAAAAAAATCAGAAAAAACGTAAAAATTAAGAAAAAGCCGACGAAAAATTTCAACGCAGGGGGGTCCAGAATCATGTACTGAATCCATGGTAAGCGGTTGCGCGTCGATTTCCCTGCCACCCTGTATGTAGTTTTTTTACAATAAGTTGTTTCTAAAAGTAAATTCAGTGTCAGGTCACAGGAACTTAAAATAGTCAATAGGACGAACTCTGCAAACTTTGTATGGCGTACACATTAAAGATTTGTTTTGAGTCTGAATTGAGAGCACAATATAGCAATGAAAATAAATTATGCATGACGTGAACAATTCTGGACCAACGATATAGACTATATTTCGAACGCTAAGGAAGAGCTTTTTTGCTTAAAGCAGCATCAATCAAATGCACCATTAGTCATTCAAAACGACACACTAGCGTCAGCCGAAAGAACTGACCTTATCTACAACAATAACTTTTGATATATCATGTTTATCCCTTTCACCCACATTGGTTTGAAGTATTGCCAATCATCTAAATTCACAAACATCAAAACATGCAATTCGTCCTCCCATTTGCAAAACTTTTTCACAATAAATTGTTCTGTTTTACCGTTATCGGTTCGGGAAATGCTTTCGCAACGATCAATCATAAAATTGTGGCAGTTTTTGTTTGGCTAACACTCCGGTTAACTAGCAGAACTTCATTATTTTTTATATCCGGGTATTTTATTGCGAATGAATAAATGGATGAATTTATTAAGTTGTGTCGGGTTTGGTTGAACTAAATGTTTCGGGTTTTTTAACAAAATTTTAATTAAACCACAATCGATGTTATTCGATTGATGTTACGTGTTTTTATGCAATGTACTTATTTATGTGTTTCATAATGTAGGGTTTGGTTATGTTAACATCCTCTTATGTTTTTATGTAGATACCTATTGATGATCCGGCTAGATGGACTTTAAAATGGTGGCTGGAACAGACAAACTGGATGCGGAATGCGGAAGACAGGGTGTTGTGGTGCAATCTGGGGGAGGCCTATGTCCACCAGTGGACTGCGATAGGCTGACTTGATTGATTGATTTCAAAATAAACTCTGGCGAAAACTAAAAAAAACCTCGGCTGACCACCATTAAAATTCAAACTAATTAGCCAAAACTACGACATACTAATTTATTATTCTTTTAAAACGAGAACAACTTGTGGCCTTCAACTTGATGACTGCAAGATTTGCATCGTAATATCAATAAAAAATCTTTGAATAACATAAATACTAATGATTATAACGTTAATTAAATTATGCATTTTTTTATTAAAAATAAATTAGCTAAGTTTATTGTAATTTATATATTCACTAGTTTTGTCAGCGGATTCTCACATGTCATATAGATTTTCTGCATGTATCCTTAGAAAACTGCTACAAGAATAACGATTCGAGGAGTAGGAATGTTAATATTAGCCAGTCCAGTAAGTAAGATGGTAGTGGTGCTGAGGTACTCAATACTCAATAGTTTATTGCATTCCGCAATGTGTTCTTAGATGGTACCTTAAAATTGTATGTAATCATTGTGGACCCTGACGAGCATGGCAAATAGAGAGGAAGCTTTGAAAACTTCACTTATCGGTCTTTTCAACTAAATGTAATGTTAGGGTTTTTTTAGGTGAAACCATATGTTCGCCGGTCGTAGGTGTAGTATACAAAAACCTAAGACAAATTCAAAGAAAAGGGGGTATCGTAAAGGCTATTTTAACGCTTTTCTTAAAAACTATTCCAGATAAACTTACCAATATTTTTGTCGTTTAAGAGGTTATCCAGTCTGAAGGATGCTTTTTCCACTTCATATCTGATATCGTGTTTGTATATTTTCCAGTAAATTTTCCCATCAGGACCTTCAACGTGCTCGTACCAGAAGCGAATGTGTAAAAATGTATTTTCTGATAACAAAATAGTTTTGTTAGTATAGCGACAAAAATAATTTGAGTAGTTGCAGTACCTACCCAATTTTTTTACATTATAATTATGTTTTGTGTGAGGAACATGTTAATTTATGAATTAATCTTGTTCTTTTTTTAATAATTACTTTGTTCTCATACCTATTACATAATTATATAAAAATAACTAGGTGTAAGTAGGTATGCTGTTTTTTACTTTATCACAACTAACTTTAGGATTGGATAAAAATATAAGTACATCTGCATTATGGACTTTCGGCAACATTAAGAATAAAAAACACCTATAATAAAAAAAAATCACACTTACTCAGGTGTATATTAGAGTCACCATTTGAATTAACTGGTATAACGAGTAGTTTTCCACTTAAATCGTACGTGTTCTTTACATTCAGGGTCACTAAAGCATCCGCTATTATCATTTTGTTTTCTAGATCGAACCTACAAACAAAAATATCATTTACAATGATTTTATTATTACTAATCTGTTTATCAATTATAAAGTGCGAGGTATTAAACTTTAAAAAAAAACATTGTACATAATTATTACGCAATAATTTAACTAAAATTTTTCTTAGGCATGTCAACAATTAGTACTAAGTACTTAAAGATGATCTTTCATTATAATCAGCCTAGAATGTTCAAACTGCTGGGACACAGGCCTGCTCTCTATGAGAGGTAGTGGCCCGTAATCCACCACGCGGGTCCAGTGCGGGTTGGTAGATGTCACATGTCTTCGAAACTTAGGTTCTAGGATAAGCCGCTTTCCTTACGATATTTCCTAACTCAAACTGTTCAGCTGGAGCTGAAGCTTAAGCTGAAGAGTTTGTAAGTTAAAAAAAAAAGTCAAAACGGATCAGCTGCCACATTTTAGAACTCAATCATCTCCGAAACCAACTTTGCCAAAGACTTTCTTTTAAAAAGATTTCCATGCAAAATCTGACCTCAAACACTTACAAGAACTAATCAAAATTGCAAGTAAAAAAACACTATTAAACAGCTCACGCATTTTTAATCCAACATCTTAAGTCTGAACAAGAAAACTTTCGGAACAAAGCTCAGTAGTAATGAATATGCAAAAATGTATTTGCATCCATTTAACGAGCCCCGTTGGCTAGTTTGAATCAAATTCTGCGCGATCATTGCGCGGTTTTTCACACCATTACTCCTTTTGTTCCCAATGGATCATGGTCTGAGCCTAATTATTTCAACGGACCCTTTAAGTTAAGGCGCCTTCATAATATTATTCGTAATTAAAAGGCCCAAAGCTAATTGTCCGTGAGTCATGACGTCGTCGTTAGTCGGGCATATTGTTCATTATAGAGTTACGTTCCCACAGTCAGCAGAAAAAAATTGCGGAATTCTTTCAAGCCTACGTAGTGACAATAAGCAAATGCTCGAATCTGATTTCTAAATGATTTTCTTAGAACGAGGTAAACGACACAGGATATTCTATTAGTTCTATAATTATGTAATATTAGTGGCTGCTAGCATGACTGTAGATTAATGCAGAAATTGAGCAGAATATTGTAACTGGGTCTAATGATCAAACCATTGTATCTCGGGCAACAATTTCCCGATAAATGGCTGTAGATTTACTCTCTATCCAGTGGCAATGGATTACCATTTTTTAACTTCCTCAAAATATAACAGGGAAATGTCCACCCAAAAGATTTTTTAATTATAGACCACGACAGGAGCAAAGTTAAATAATTAAGGCATTAAAAAAGTTTAGCTGATGTAATTAAATTTGTTAATGTCATTGACATTGTGCTTGGCAAGCCTCACAGTAATTTAAAAGGCATAATAATATTTTATCATGATTTGTTTTTATTATGGTAAAAGATAACATTTTTTTAAACTAATATAAATATAGTGATTCCAGAATATTTTTACACATTTTCAAGATAATTATTTTTTAGAACTGGAGCGCGTTCAATTTTCATTTAACTTTTTTTATTGAAAATAAAAATACCAATTGCTAGATGAAATAAATAGATTGGTTATAGTTTTTATAAAAAGATTTTATAGCTAGAATTAACTATTAAATTGAAACGACTTTAATCAGAGACTCTTTTGCAATAAAATTATCATAGTGTAAGTAATTAAAAACACTGTAGAAGTGATTTCATTGAAAAAACTTGTTTCTTTGGAACATGTATTTTTAATAAAACACCGAAGATAATATATTCTAACAATTCTGCTTTATTTAGATTGGTCAAGTGTGAGAGTATTATCTCATACTTATATCAAAATGATTTAAAAATCTTCAAACTTATATTCATACTATTATTTCAAATTTACATATAAGGTTATAATATTGCTATCCAATACCGCTTTTGTTAACGCTACTTATGGTAATCATAACGCTCCGACAGTAAAACGCTAATGGAACCAGAATATCTACTTGGTACACAACTTGTGGCACTATTACTATGTCATATAAATAGACAAGTTAATGCGTGTTGTGACATATGGAGTTATCTTCTTCCTATATTACTTAGATATCTGGAACTATTCTATTTTAGTAGTAACTCGGTCGACTACCCGTAGGTAGGATATTACTAGAGACTTTTGTCACAAAATTATTTAAGATGCCTATTTGATAGTAACCGGACACCGGTCATAGGGGAGAGTGGAACCGGCGAGAGATGTCGTGCGGTGTCCCACAGGGATTGGTCCTGGGGCCGCATCTGTGGGATATCGGGTACGATTGGGTGCTGTGCGCGTCAGCGTGGTTTGCTACGCTGACGACAGGCTGGTCCTGGCACAGGGGAGGTCGCACCAGGTGACGGCTGAAGTAGCGACACGCGGGGTTGCGACAATCGTCGAGAGGATCCGGCAATTGGGACTCGAGGTGGCCCTGTACAAGTTCGAGACCATGTGTTTTCATGGTCCTCGGGACGTGCCACCGTCGGGTTCCCAAATAACGGTAGGAGGCGTTCACATCGACGTCGAGTCGACGATGAAGTACCTGGGACTCGTCCTCGACAGCCGGTGGAACTTTGTGGAGCATTTCCGACGTTTGGCTCCCAGACTATAGCGGGCCGGGGCTGCCTTGAGACGGCTTCTGCCCAATCTAGGGGGTCGAAACGCCTCCTGCCAGAGGCTCTATGTGGGGGTCGTGCGGTCTATGGCCCTTTACGGGGCAACGATGTGGGAGCATTCCTTGAGGCGGCAACCAGTCCGCCGGTTGAACGCGTCCCAAAGGGTCATGGCCGTCCGGCTAATCCGAGGATACCGCACGGTCTCCACTGAGGCGGCGAGCCTCCTTGCTGGATTGCCGCCATGGGATCTGGAGGCAAAAGTCCTCGCCCACATATGGGAATGGCGAGAGGAGGCAAAACGCCGGGGCGTAACTCCCCTGCCGCGAGAAATCATGGTACAGCGGACAGAGCTCCGGCGGGATCTCATGGCGACATGGAGAGTGCGATTGTCGCAACCCAGTCCTGGGCACGCCACAATTGCGGCGATAAGTCCCCTCTTTGAGGAGTGGCTGGAGATGCGCCAGGGTGCACTCACCTTCCGCCTGACGCAGGTCCTCACCGAACACGGTTGTTTCGGGAGGTGTTTGGTTTCGGTGTCTTGTATCACGATGCACGTTCTAGACCGAATGGATATCTAGTTTTACTACCTAATAATCTTAACGTTCATCGAATTAACCTGCTAGTATCAAATACTAAGATGTCAAGGTTTTTGTTAAGCTGTTTGATCTTCGTAACTTACATATTATACTCGTATGTTACAAAGTTTTCTAAATTTGATCGAAATATTATTAAAATTACCAAAATTGACACTTTATGATTTTATACAGCCCCTTTGATCGCAGCTAACAAATTGTTTCCAGGTATTTGAACAACCATTCATAACTAAATAATCATTGGTTACCGAAATGCTCAGTCATCTGGTAAAGCAACTGTAAGTATACAATGTTTGCGTCCTAAGATATAATTAAATTGTCATTGTTTATAATTCTCTATATATTAACAAATATATATATAACGATAGTATATAATAACGTGTTGGAATTGCTTAGTCCATAGCTTAGACTAAAACAAAGTCAGCAGTCGCTTGTTGTAGACAGGTGGGTTTTTTATGTAATAAATTTAGTTTCATCAGAACTGCTGTAAAACGCTTAGGGGAAACATCGATCGGGAGGAAATCGCTAAATACACAAAAATTAGAAGACAAGTAATGGCCACCAACATATATTGGATAAATGACGGTTTACTCTCTCTCACAGTAAGTTGCGGGTGTAGGTTTGGGTTGCGTGTTGTATTTTCTTTATCGCTTCTTCTTCATGTGCAGGTGTTGCATTCTTCATCCTAGCTTAGATTTAGTTTTTGGCGGATTTATATGAAATTAAATAGCATTATACTGTCATAAATATAGGTATTTTCGCAAAGGAACGCCTGATTCCGTAACTTATCTTAGGGTGATTATGATCCCCCTCGGTGGGTTCCCGCATTGTCGAGGCGGGAGGGCTCAGTAGCCGTGGCTTGGTCACCCACGGTGAACTGGTAACGGTAACTAAGAGAACCCGAGAAGGGGTCGCTTGTCAGGGCTTTGCCAGTAAGCCGAGGACGTAGCGGCCAACAAGTAGGTTGCGGTGCCGCTTGGGCGACATCGCAACTGAGGCGGGCCGTGAAGTCGTATGGGAGGCATTACGACTGAGGGTTAGAGGCCGCGGCGGGGGCGGAGTGCCGGTATTGCGGTGCGCCGCTCTCCCTACCTTCCGCGGCCTTGGCGAGATCGCCACCGTCTGATGGCGGACGCGGTGGGGCCGCAGGGGAAGAGGAGTGTTGGTATGACGTTGGCCGCTCTCCGTATCCTCTGCGGCCGAAAATTGGCAGGCGGCGGGGCCAATGACCTGACCCGTCCAGGGGGACCAAGGGTACCCAGACACGGGGTCGTCTGGCGCCCATGTGCTGGTTTGGTCCCTGGGGTGGTCACGGCGTGCTATGTGTTCTGGTGCGCCGGTGATGGGGAGTACTCCCCAGAGGAGGGTACGGTGACGGACAGCCGCGGCGGGTTCACAGATGAGTGCTGAAGCGTGCCCGTGTTCCCGCCGTAAGCGGCAGAGGAGGACACCGTGGAGTTTTAGTGGGTTAGAGTCCCATATAACTGCACTATCTCTCCGTATTAGTGCAGAAAGCATGAGCATTTCTCCACGATAGGAAAAAAGGGTGATTATGATTATGTTAGTGCAAATAAGGGTCAACTTACTTTAGGTTCTCCATGTGCATCTTTGAAAGTCCTGCAAAATAGTTGTCCTTGAATATGACCCTGAACCCTTGCTTATTCGGGATGTACACCGTCATTTCTGCTACATATAATGGGTCTAAGGGATGAAGTCCTCTTTCCGTATCTCCTAAGGAGAATTGATGAATGGAGTCTCGAGCCGATTTCAAGGCACATTCGTTAAGTTTTGGGTCATTTCTTGAACATGAGGCTATGAATGAGGCTGAAATAGTTAAAATAATAATATTAACGTTATTTACTTTTTCGCTTTTTCAAAACATGTTCGGTCTCTAGCTAGTTAGCAATAGTATATGTCATGCTATTTATAGTCTGAAAGTCCTAATCATGAATATACAATATTCCCATTTAGAAATAGATACTACACGCTTCGATAATATTTAGACAAATGTGAATTAAATGCATTGAATTTTGTTACCATTGATAACAATAACAATTATTATTATAAATAAGATATTATCTAAAATGGCGCTTTACGCATAATCGCTAAATAGGGTCGCATTTAAACAAATACACCAACTAATTAAAACTTACGTAATCCCATAGAGACGACACAACTAAACAACCCGACAAACAGAAATAATTGCAGCATTTTACTAAACAACTGTATGACACTAGTGAAAACTGGGTGACTGTAGTAAACTGGCCTGTTCATCGCTATATAAACTAATAATGAAAAAATTACAGGTTGCAGCCTCTTCATTATGTAAGGTAAATACTGAAACCCTTAATTTTGTGTCAACACGTGAAGGTTTGTCTCACGTTTGTTTGTACTATTTTGATTCGACTCTATTGATTTCTTCGTTCTGTTTTGAATCGATGTGTTGTTTTGTATTTGCTTGGGATGGCAGCGTAGTTAGAACCACGCATTGAATGTCATTCTTTACAGTGCATTGAAATTCCTAAGCTGTCTCTTTATAGAACCATGGTTTAACAACTGTCTCATGTAAAACGAACTCTAATTTCAGCGTGTGAAAACTGATATTGCTATGGAATTTACTGGTACAATCTCTGGAATTACATGTTTTGACGTAAATAACTTTTTATATGATTTAATAATAAGATATGAGTAACATTAAATTATACGCTGTAAGTAAAATGCGTCAGTGACACTTGTAACTATTTTGCTTACTTATTGTTGCATAAAGAATGATGTGGGTAGGAAATTGAAGAGAGGGGCCATTCCCGTATTTTTAAGAACATTCGCACTCTAGTCTCAATCTGTCAAAAACACCACATCATCACACAGTTTTTGACATCGATTGAGCATCCTCAATCGATCCAAATCTAGTCGCAATCTCATCAGATTGCGACTAGATTTGGAATTGGGACTTTTATAAATACGGGAATTGGCCTTCTGGTTTAATTTCTGTAACTGCTTTTGTAACTATTCAAAAGTATAAAAAATCGTCCAAATTTTTGAATAAATCACAACACATTCCTTTCTACGAATGTAAAATCTCGCGATCAAGTTCATAAGAATACTTAATTGATCAACTACTTTAGTTTTAAAAGTGTCCCGTAACAAACATGTTTTAATAATGATAATCTTAAAAGATACGGGCATTTTCTTCCACAATGACAGCCCGTGACCGAAACCATCAGCTGATCCTTGCAACACTTGAGTTAGTAAGGTATTCCGGCTGTCGCACTTTTTCCCAAGTAACTGCAAATAGGATGTACATTTTTAACAAAAGGGAAGCGCAAAACTTTCTCCCTCCCTGAACACTGACTTTATTTCTTAATAAATAATTATACCACCTTACAGCTGCAGAGTAACTCTTGAGTTCGTTCATGGCAATTAAAATAAATCCTCACGCGTCATATAAAACATGACATGGGGGTTGGAAGGTCTTTTCATGGTTTTCCCCTCTATGTCATATTTCATTATGAGTTACGACGGACTGAGTTTAAACAATACATTCCCAGAAAAAAAACTCCAGGCTAAAAGCTAAAGTGTCCACTTGACAAGGACATACATGAAAAGCGTCGCAAATGAAAAATGTACGCGACAATATATCACCGAGGAAAATGTAAATAAAATCACTCACATAAACATAACAAGATGCATCTTTGACATATGAATAATGTTCATATAAAATTCAACCTTATTTTCTGGTGTACAGAATTCAATTTGAATAATGAATACATTTTCTTTCACGAAACATAGAAAACAAGACTCTGTTGTCTTAGTTTATGGTTGAATATCAAATAGCAATTTTATGTAATGTACTCGTACTTTTTCCTGGTTAAACGTTAACAAAATAGTTTAGGTTGGAAGTGACAGAGAGCATGCCACTTGAGCTCATACAACATCTGTGTTGGATGAATGGTGTTTATATTAACTTTATAACAATAATGCTCTAGTGCGGAAATAGCTCGTTTGCTTTTTCAATACCCACTGTGCTATTTTTCTGCAATGCATGGTTTCTGGATAAAAGCATAGCGGAGGGCTTACTGCTGGTTATCAACATTTTATTTTAACCTTAGTCCTTTTTTGCAAAGAGCAGTGGTGATCCAGTAGTAACGGCTCCAACTCACGAATTGTAGGCCGTGGATTCGAGTCACGGCAGGCGCTTTATTTTGTGTAAATACACTGGCCAGCAAAACTAAGTATCACACTTTTTAAATTGGAAAAACTTTTTATGTGCATAAGATATACTTTCGAAATAAAAAGGACTCGAAAAAGAGTTTAATTTTGTAAATAAAAACTCCATAGTTGAGAACCTTCTTTTAAGAAATTGCTGAAAAAAGCTTTAAAAACAGAAATAATCCTTTTCGAATTACAATTTTACCATTATCTTTTTTTGTTTCTGTTTTTGTTTTCAATTTTTTTCTTGATCGATGAGTCTTGTTACAAAAGCTAAGTTAGACAACAGCACATCAATTTTATTTATCGTGCCTCTTTCACCTGAAGAATGTGCTAGGATCATGACTTTTCTGGAACTAGGCATCAGTATGCGTCGTACTACAAGAATGGTGGGTGTGACGTTACGAACGGTCCAGAAGGTGAAGCGAAGGTACGAAGAGACTGGAAACCATCTGGGTCTGCCTTGTAATGGCAGACCCAGGTGTACTAGTGCCCGAGAAGACCGTTATATTGTTTGCACTGTGTTAAGAAATCGCCACCTTAATGCAGTTGAAGTCCAGCAACAGCTTCTTCAGACCCGAAGGGACTACATTATTGACAGTACAGTGAGAAGAAGACTTGCTGAAGCAAATCTGAAACCCCGAAGACCAGCGAGTGGCTCCAAACTAGAGAGAGAGCATCGAGTAGCGAGACTGCGATACGCCCGTGAACACATACAGTGGGATGAAGAAGAGTGGTCAAGAATTTTGTTCACAGGTGAGTCTCGATTCTCACTTTACACTTCTGATTGAAGGCGAAGTGTCTATAGGCGGCTTGGTGAGCGATACCTTCAAGACTGCTTCTCAGAAAGAGTCCAGTACGGTGGAGGCAGTGTACATGTATGGGCTGGCATATCTTCAGAACGTCGCACAGAGTTAGTGGCCATAGAAAATGGCACTCTGACCGGGGAAAGATATGCCCAAGAGATTCCTAACGAGTATGCAGGGCCGTATTTAGCAAATATGGGTGATGGATCGATGCTGATGCATGATAATGCCCGGCCACACACGGCTTAGGTCGTGCAAAAGTATATTCAGGAGGTTGGTATCAGCGTGATGACTTGGCCATCAACAAGTCCTGATTTCAACCCGATTGAGCATGTCTGGGGTGAGCTAGGGAGGCTAGTCAGAAGCTTCAGACCACCACCTACCACCCTCAGGGCACTAAAACAGGTCCTGATTGAAGAATCGGAGAATATTCCCCAAGATCGACTCCGAAACCTCGTGTTCAGTATGCCAATCCGGCTCGAAGCTGTAGTCAGAGCCCGAGGAGGCAATACCAGTTATTAAAAATTAAATAACATGTAAAACATACTTCTAAATGTTAATTGAGTTTTTTGAAACTAAGATAAAAATGGCTATTTTTATTCTTTTATCTTTTTTTTAAGTTAACAATGTTACTAATGTATAGTTTACTAGTTTCAAAGAAAGCTGATAAAATTTTCTGTAAAACGTTTTTTTATTTTAAATCTCTTAACTTCTATAGTTTAGAAAAAATTGAATTTTAAAAGTGTATTACTTAGTTTTGCAGGCCAGTGTAATTTTATCACCACTGCTCTCAAAACATCGTGAGGAAACCTAGAACGGATGTCCTAGAACCATAAATTATAAGATAGTGATATCTACCAACCAACTCTGGGCCCGCGTGGTAGATTATAATCTACCTCAATTTATCTAGGGAGTAGGCTATAGCCTACTACCTCTCGAAGAGAGGAGGCCTGTGTCCCAGCAGCGGGAAAATTATAGGCTGATTTTACACATGCCTTGTTTGGAAGACCATTGCTCACATCAATAAATCAGTCTACCTAGCCATTACTCAACTATGTTGCTGCCTACTGACCACTGATCACATATATAATTTGTAAAACAAGCAATTTACCTAATTATCCACTTGTGATTTAACTGCTACATTGAGTTGTACCTAGTTGCGTTTTCTATTTGAATTATTATTTTCTATGGAAGGAGATAATAATTACTCGTTAGGTTAGATTGCAATTTATAACATTGTAATACGACCATCTTGACAGATCACCTTAGATACTTGCAAGTCGATATTAAAATGGTTTTGGAAATGCAGTTTCAACAATATTGGTGAGAAGAGGCCATAAGAAACAGTAGGTCTATAGCATAAAAATAAAAGGTCACGACCGCGGCCCCGATTGATATAGAGATCCAGAATCCAGATACCGGCATTTTTTTTTTTTTTTTGTAAATAAATGAATAAATAATAAAGTTTATTGAAATTAAAATAATTATGGTCATAAAACGAAAACGCGAAACCGTGTGTTAAATTAATGTCGTCATTCAAACTCAAACTCAAAGCATTTATTTCAATTAAACCAATTACAGGCACTTTTGAATTGTCAAGGGGTCGGTCAGGGGATGTCAGGGCAGAAAACCTCCACGTGTGCCCGGGGACTGGGGTTCCTTTCTGGATACGTCTAGGGGAAGACCAGTGTTCGGGCCGGTACATCCTGGGGTGCGGGCAGCGATTTCCCATTGGGATTATTTCCCAGTGGGATTTCGCTGTCCGCATGCTAATGTTCTGCCAAGAGGATCGCCCCACACAGGTCGCTCTGAGTAGCAGAGCAACAACTGTGGGGGGTCAGAGCGGGCCCGGTGTGCACTTACCCTGCCGCCGGGCAGGCAGGAGGGGCAACCCTTCTGCCACTGCTGCCAATCTCGTAGCCCCGGAGACAGTTAAGGTCATGTCTCTGGCTGTTGAAGGGGGTCGAGGGTCTTGGCTTAACCGCCCGGACCGCGAGGAAGATTAACCTCTATAAAAAATTCCCCAAACCTCCAAGCGGCGGCGCACCGTGAGGGAGGTTGTAAGCTTGGCTAATGGGTAGCTTGATTTAGTCGCTAGTGCGGACCATTTATTTGAGCAAGTACAACATGAAAAATACTCGTGGGAACAATATGGCAAATTTAATAAAACACCAAACCACAGAAGAGACGGGGAGTGATGCGGGGTCGGAGTCCGACGCCGTATCTGGAGGCGCGAGCATGGGAGGCTCAGAGAGCCCCTGTCGTGCCAAGGAGGTGGCCGCTGCGAAGAAGAGCAAGCGGCCAAGGTCAGGGGACAGCCAGAGGTCGTCCTCCGACGAAGAGCTGGCCTCGGCTCGGAAGATCCCCACCAGTAGGCGGGGTGGAGTCCGAGAGCGAGGCAAGGGGAGGGGGCTCACGGCTCGCGAGGCAGCCGAATTCTCGGAGGAGTACGCCTCGGGGCCCTCGGGCGACGAGGCGGATGCGGTTGGCGCCCCCAACCCCGAGGAGGACCGACGCAAACCTCGGTTTGCGGCGGTCGTGGAGGCCGCGATACGGGACGTGGCCCTGAAGAAGCTGCAGGCTTCCAAAAACAGGGCCATAGTCTCGGCGACGGCTTCCATTATGGCGGCAGCGGAGGCGGCCAACTACACCGGCCCTTCGGCCGGCGAAGTGGCCGAATTACGGGCGCAGGTCGCCCGCCTGACGAACGCCACGGAGCTTCTCCACAAGGAGAACGAGAGGCTCCGGGCAGACCTGGCCGGCCTGCGGGTCACCGGGGGCGCGCAGGCGAAAAGCCAGCCCGACCCGGAGGAGAACCAGGTCCTCAGCCTGGTTCGGCGGGAGCTGGCGGCCTTCCAGGCGCGGTTTTCCGTCCTGGAGGGCATAGTGCTGCGCCCCACCCTGGCGGGGAGAGCGGCCCCGGGGCCAAAGGCGGCCTCGTACGCGGCCGCTGCGGCAGTTGCCGCCCCTAAATCCGGGCCGTCTCGGGCCCAGGCGTCGGCCAAACCGGCGTCAGCCAAACCGGCGCCGGCCAGACCGGCGGCGGCAGGTGGAGCCCCGGCACAGGCCCAGAGGAGGGGAAAAACGGCGCGGGAGGCGAAGGCCCCACAGCCAACGCCTCGCCCGCAAAACCCTCCCACTTCTCCCGCGACCGACGCCGAATGGCAGGTGGTCGGGGAGAAGAAGAAGGCGGCCAAAGCGGCCAGAAAGAAGGCGCAAAGGCGGCGCCGCAAAGAGCGAGCCGTAGCGGCTAGGCTTCGCGCCCCGAAGACCGCGGCTGTAGTGATAACGCTACAGCCGGACGCGGTCAAGAGGGGCGTGACCTACGGCGACGTGCTCACAAAGGCGAGGGCGACGGTGGACCTCCGGGAGCTGGGGATCACCGGGGGCCTCCGGCACAGGGTGACCGCCACTGGCGCCCGCATGCTGGAGATCCCCGGGGCTACTAGCGGCCCCACCGCTGACGCCCTAGCTGAAAAGCTAAGGGCGTCCCTTGATGCGGAGGAGGCTCGGGTGTCCAGGCCCGTCAAGTGCGCAGACATGCGCATCTCGGGCCTGGATGACTCCGTAACGGAGGGAGAGGTGGTGGCCGCCGTCGTCAGGACGGGCGGGTGTCTGGCCGAGCAGGTGAAGGCCGGCACCATACGGCCAGACTCCACGGGCATGCGTACCCTAGTGGTAAGCTGCCCCGTGACGGCGGCCAAAACGATTGTGGAGGGCCGAAGGCTCCTGGTGGGCTGGGTTTCAGCGCAGGCAAAACTGCTGGAACCCAAGCCTCTGAGGTGCTACCGATGCCATGTGGGGCACCACGTTGGCGTCCAGTGCACCTCGGAGGTAGACCGCAGCACACTGTGCTTCCGCTGCGGTCAGCCCGGACACAAGGCCGGCTCGTGCGACGCCGCGCCGCACTGCATCGCATGTGCGGCAGCTGGCAAGCCGGCCGATCACCGGGCGGGGAGCAAACCCTGCGCTCCGCCCACTGGAGCGAAGTGGAAGGGCAGGCCCTCTGCCGCCGTCGCCACCGCCACCGTCGCCGCCGCCGCCGCCGCCGCCGCCGCCGCCGCCGCCGCCGCTGCCATCTCTGGCGAGGGGCCCTCACAGGGGGCCCGGGAGGGGGCTGAAATGGAGGAGTAATGGCTCCTCCATTACGCCTCCTCCAGGCGAACATCAACCACTGCGCCTGCGCTCAGGACCTGTTGCTCCAGAGCGTGGCGCAGTGGTCGATTAACATCGCCGTGGTCGCTGAGCCGTACTTTGTCCCGCCCAGGGATGACTGGGTGGAGGACCTGAGCGGCTCAGTGGCCATAATTTCGTCGGCCGCCGCCGGCACCCCGTCCCTCGAATGCGTCACGAAGGGACAGGGGTGCGTAGCAGCACGGTTCGGAGAGATTGTAGTAGTGGGAGTGTACTTCTCTCCGAGCCGAACTCTCGCCGAGTTCCACAACTCTTTAATAGAGTTGAGTGTCGTCGTCGCCGGAAGCCATCCCTTCCCCGTTCTAGTGCTCGGGGACTTCAACGCCAAGAATTTGGCCTGGGGTTCCCGTTCCACGGATGTGCGGGGCAGGATGGTGGAGGACTGGGCTCTGGAAACAGGCCTGGTCGTCCTAAATCGGGGCTCTGTTCCCACGTGTGTGCGGATGCGGGGGGAGTCGGTGGTGGACATCTCGTTCGCCAGCCCCGCTCTGTCACAGCGTGTCATTGACTGGCGCGTCATGGAGGAGGTGGAGACCTACTCCGATCACCGGTATATCCGGTTCGACGTCTCCACCCAGACCTCTAGCGCGCTGGTCCGACAGGCCCCGAGTGGTCCGCGGTGGGCGCTGAAGCAGCTGGACCGGGAGCTCCTCCTGGAAGCCTCGATCGTGCAGGCCTGGGTGTCATCACCGGACAGGCCTGCCGATATCGACGATGAGGCGGAGTGGTTCCGGGAGGCCATGTCCGACATTTGTGACGTGGCAATGCCCCGAGTCCGGCCGGGACGCGCCCGGCGTCGGGTGTACTGGTGGTCGCAGGAGTTAGGGTCGCTACGCAAGGCGTGCGTCGACGCGCGACACCGGTACACCAGGCACCGCAGGCTCCGCATCCGCCCTCCGGATGCGGAAGCCACGGAGGCGGAGCTGTACGAGGGGTACAGAGCGGCGAAGACCGCCCTCCGAGAGGCTGTCCGGCGGGCCAAGAATATGGCCCGCGAGGAGATGGTGGAGACTCTGAACAGAGATCCGTGGGGGCGCCCTTATAAAATGGTGCGGAATAAACTCCGCACCTGGGCCCCCCCGCTGACGCAGAGTCTCCGCCCCCAGCTGGTGGAGGAGGTGGTGAGCGCTCTGTTCCCCTCACGGGGGGTGCACACACCCCCGCCCATGGCTCCGCCAATTGCGGTGCCCGAAGCGGACCACGCGGACGACGACGACATCCCTGAAGTGACCGGGGTAGAACTGAGAGTGGCGGTAGGAAGGCTGAAGGCCAAAAATACCGCCCCAGGACCCGACGGCTTGCCAGGTAAAGCCTGGGTCCTGGCCTCGAGGGCTCTCGGGCCTCGACTGGAGGCGCTCTTAAGCGCATGTTTGGAGAGAGGCCAGTTCCCGCTTCGTTGGAAGACGGGGAAGCTGGTCCTCATTCGGAAGCCAGGGCGCCCAGCGGACTATCCGTCCGCATACCGGCCCATCGTGCTGCTCGACGAGGTGGGCAAGCTCTTTGAGAGAGTAATTGTAAACCGCCTCGTCGGGCACTTGGTGAAGACGGGGCCGGATCTTGCGGACAGCCAGTTTGGCTTCCGCAAGGGGCGCTCGACGGTGGACGCCATCATGCGCGTGAGAGCCCTCACGACGGGGGACGCGGTGTCCCGGGGTGGGGTCGTCGTGGCGGTGTCACTCGACATCGCCAACGCGTTCAACACCCTGCCCTGGAGCTGCATTGTGGAGGCACTCCGGTATCACCGAGTGCCGCCCTACCTCCGTCGAATAGTCGAGGCGTATCTGACGGACAGAGCCGTCAGCTACCCCGGTCGCGATGGGGAGTGGAACCGGCGAGAGATGTCGTGCGGTGTCCCGCAGGGATCGGTTGTGGGGCCGTTCCTGTGGGACATCGGCTACGACTGGGTGCTGCGGGCCGACCTCCCTGATGGCGTCAGCGTGGTTTGCTACGCTGACGACACGCTGGTCCTGGCGCAGGGGAGGTCGCATCAGGCGGCGGCCGACGCGATGACACGCGGGGTTGCGATAGTCGTGGAGAGGATCCGGCAGTTGGGTCTCGAGGTGGCATTGCACAAGTCCGAGGCCATGACGTTTCATGGGCCCCGGAACGCGCCACCACCGGGATCCCAACTAACGGCAGGAGGGGTTCACATCGGCATCGAGACGACGATGAAGTACCTGGGTCTCGTCCTCGACAGCCGGTGGAACTTCGTCGAGCACTTCCGACGTTTGGCCCCCAAACTGGAACGGGCTGGGGCCGCCTTCAAGCGGCTCTTGCCCAACCTGGGGGGGCCAAACGCCTCCTGCCGGAGGCTTTACGCGGGGGTCGTGCGGTCCATGGCCATATACGGGGCCCCGGTGTGGGCGCGTTCACTGCGGCGGCGAGCCGCCCACTACCTGAACGCGCCCCAGAAGGTGGTAGCCGTAAGGCTAATCCGGGGCTACCGCACGATCTCGCGCGAGGCGGCAAGCCTCCTTGCCGGACTGCCGCCATGGGATCTGGAGGCGATAGTCCTCGCGCGCCTGCATGAGTGGCGCGCGGAGGCACTACGCCGGGGGGAAAGTCCGCTCCCGCGGCAAATTGCTGCGGAGCGGACGGACCTCCGGCTCGATCTCATGGCGACATGGAAAGAGCGACTGTCGCAACCCAGCGCAGGGCACGCCGCGATAGCGGCGATAAGACCCCTCTTTGAGGAGTGGCTAGAGAGGCGCCACGGCGCCCTCACCTACCGCCTGACGCAGGTCCTCACCGGACACGGAAGTTTCGGGAGGTTCCTGCACATGATCAGGCGGGAGGAAACGCCCGGGTGTCACCATTGCCAGGATCGCCCAGAGGACACGGTGGAGCACACGGTGGAGGTCTGCCCCGCTTGGGCGGAGCACCGCCGTGTCCTCGTGGAGGCGATCGGCAGCGGCGGCGGCCTCTCGCGCCCGGACCTGGTGCAAGCCATGGTCCGGAGCGAGAGGGAGTGGGAGGCAGTCGCCTCCTTCTGCGAAGCAGTCATGCTAGCGAAGGAGGTGGCGGGACGGATGAGGGAGAGAGCCTCCCGTCCAAGCCGCCGCGGGAGACGCCCCGGGCGTCGGGAGTCGAGAGACGACTACAGGCCACCGTAGGCGCGGGCCTGCGGGCGGAGAGCAATGGGTAGCTCACCGCCCGATCAGGACCAGGCCCGTGCCGGACGGCGCGTAAGTGTTCCACGCGCGCCTCAAAGAGATGTCAGCATAACGAGGGGCCCCTCAGGGCCGAAGCCTGCCGGGGCAGCGGGATTGTCCGAAAGGGTTACCGCTGCCCCGGAACATAAAGGGCGAAGGAAGGAACATGGGTGGGTTTTAGTCAGTAAGAGTCTGACACTCCCTTCCGCTCCACCCAGAGCGGGAGGAGTCATTTGATGATTTCCCATCCCAAAAAAAAAAAAAAAAAAAAGGGGTCGGTCAGTCAGAAAAATGAAACTAGTTGCCCATTCCAAAGCGAAGTAGGTACCTATGGAGAAGAACGGGCAAGAAACTCCATGGACACTCTTTTAAATCAAAATATGGTTACAGTTACAGTTTAAAACAATTCAAATATTACATTAAATTAAAATAAGCCATGGCAGCAAAGAGATGACCAGTCCCTACTGACGGCGCCCGTTCACGAAAATGACGCATGGATTAGCACCATTCACCTCAATCATTTTGAAGGGAGCTAAATGATCCAACACATGTGCCACCATCAGAGAGACATTTGATTGAGCATGACATACTCTCAGCCGCCAGGGCACATTCAAGTCAATGAAAGACGTACCCAGTAAATGGTAGCTTTATAGTATGTACATAATACTCACACATGTGCTATACAATTATACAATACTAGGAGATTGAATTTATATAATGCAAAAATAGTATTTTACAATCTTCAGCAGCTCCAACAGTATTTTCAAATGCTAATCAATTTATTTATGCGTCCTGTGGAGCAGGACCAGCGTTTAGCCAAGCATTTTTATCAGCGATGTAATCTCCCAATTTATAATATGCCTGGTTGCATAGTGTGCGTTTTATACAAGATTTAAATTTCGTTTCATTCTGTTCAATTATGTGGGGAGGTATTTTATTGTAAAATTTTAAACAGTACTCCATGAAAGATGAGTCTACTTTAGCCAGCCTGAAACCTGGTTGAACTTATTGCTCCCTATTTCTAGTGATATAATTGTGTCTTTCACCTCTTTTACTAAAAATATGTAGATTTTTCCTTACGTACATAATGTTTTCATATATATATTGACAAGGTACCGTCATGATGTTAATATCTTTAAACAATTCTCTTAGAAAGTCACGCCTGCGGAGGCTATACACACATTTGACAAATTGAATGATTTAAAGAGACTTAATAATCGACTGCTATTTGAACTATTCTCTAAGATATTAATATTGAAGTCACCACAGATAATTAGCGATTTTTTGCCAGTTCCAAGTTTTGCCAGAACATCTTCCATTACTGACTCAAATATGGAGTAGTTTTGATAATTAGGGGGTCTGTAAACGCACACTATAACATGCTTATCTAGCTCAACACAGGACAGTTCAATGTTATGTTCAACCGAAAGATCAACTATATCTTTACGAGTCTTAGATTTAATAGAATTTTTAACTAATACAGTCCAGAGCACTCACAACTTGGGACGGGTCCTCCGTTGCCTCAGGCTGGAGAGTTTAGAAGGTATGAGGAACAGGGTGTAAAGTTCACTCATCCTCCATAGAAAAGGGAGGATCCTCCGACCAGACAGGTGTTGTGTCTGGCGGGCAACTGCCCAACGATTGATGTTTGGGAAATTGTATCTATGCTAATTGCGCGGTAAACTCTGCTTGCGAGATGCAGGAGTTGCGTGACGTCATTATGACGCGTTGTTCGCGTGTGGCGTTGTAGATACCGCTACATCACTCCCCTCCGGAGACCGGAGGTCGATAGTGGGCTGAGTCTTGTATCTTGCGATGCTTCCCAGTCCAGCTGAGGTTCCAGTGAGTCGGAACCGGTTGCCGCATAGTTTACGGTGAGTCAGAACTGTCTGCGAAGATGTCCCCAGTGAGTCGGGGTGGCGCTGCGTTATACTCCAGTGCGTCGGATGTTGCACAGCACCGGGTTGAGGCTGGCTGCTGCGTCGACCAGGAGAGGAAGCTCTTCTTGTTGACCGGCCGAAAGTGCAGTGTGCTGTGCCGAGGTTGCTGATGAGGCTGAGGGTGATGACCAGGTATGCGCGGACGCTGCATGCTGGTGGCAGGATACCCGTTGAAGCCGTGGGTGCTGGCTGGCTGGGTGACTCGCCGCTCTAAAGCTTGCGGGAGTGATGATGACGTCACGCTGAAGTATGTGCACGAAGGCTGCGCTGACGTTCATGTTCGGGGTCACCAGTTTAGAGGTATGAGGAACAGGGTGTAAAGTTCACTCATCCTCCATAGAAAAGGGAGGATCCTCCGACCAGACGGGTGTTGTGTCTGGCGGACACTTGCCCAACGATTGATGTTGGGAAATTGTATCTATGCTAATTGCGCGGTAAACTCTGCTTGCGAGATGCAGGAGTTGTGTGACGTCAGTATGACGCGTTGTTCGCGTGTGGCGTTGTAGATACCGCTACAAGAGCATCAAGGTTGGATCCCCTCTGACATGTACACTGAGTGTTGCTGAGAGTCAGCGAGTCTACCAACTCGTTTGTAGCAAGGATGTGTTCCTTGATTTGGTGGTGAGAGCATACATATTTATTATAAAGGCACTTTAGTGAGTCAGCTTGGTCTATTTCATAAATATTTATACAGTCTTCTAATTTAATTTGATAGTTCTTCAACTTATTCATAAGAGTAACACGTTCTTTCCTTAATTGAATATTTTTGGAATAATGGTTTTGCTGTTTCTTAAATTTATTACTTTTTTTAATGATTTTATTCAGTCTTGCGTATTTTTTTATTTTATTTTGACTCATTTTATGACTATAGTTATGTTTCAGTAAGGAAGCCTCTGTTAGGTTTATTGTTGTCATGGAATATGGGTTACAGCTTTTATTTAACAATTCATTAAATAAATGGTCAGTTTCTTTGATCTGAGAATGTTCCTTATCCTTCTGTAATTTTAGGATTTGAACATTCGCATGGATTAATTCATCCTCCAGGTCCCTAATCTTAAACAAAGCCTCCTCGTATAGATTACTGCAGTTGTTGAAGCCATCTGTGACAACCCTTAGTTGCTCCCGTTCATCGACAACATTGAGGTACAGAAGATGTAAGTCTACTAGCTCCATTAAAGCGGTACGCTGTATAAGGAGGTCCATGTTCAGCTCTCTGATTCTATAAGAAAACTTAATACTTACATCCGAATGCAGTGCTAAACAAACATTCTTATAAAAACAAAAGCAGTCACATTCATTTTAATTTACTAAGTACCCAACGAAACCGTCAAAACCACTTCCTCAGTAAACATACTAGGTGATATAGTAATTAATATTATACACTTCGTTCACGCATCATGAATCCAACAATTGTGGCAAACGAGCCTTATTATATGTTTATTGTTCATATAATATCCTAAATTGAATAAACAAACACATATTTCAGTTATTAGTTTTTGTTAATTTTAGCAGGATGCTATTTGTTAATTACTTATTTGTGATGATATTTTACGCACCGAGGCAGGACAAAGAAATGCTGGCGTGACGATTTGGACTCGTTCCTACCCGATTGGACTCAGAAGCCACTGTACAAAGAAAAGTGTAAAAATATGGGGTAGGCCTTTGCCCAGGTGTGGGACAACATAGGTAAAAATAATTTTAAGCTCTGGTTAAACTGAAGCGAAACCCGCGCGCGATGCGGTACCGAGTTCGCTCACGCCGTTTGCTTCATCTACCTTGTATGGCGAATGGTCGCGTGTCTTTCAAATCCTAATTAAAATAATTAACGCGAGCTACCCTCCGACCGCGAGCCTAATTGCGTAACACACAATCAATCTCAATTTGAATCATTTTGAAGGATATTGCTACTCCATTGCTTCAAATGTTCGAAAAGTTTGTCTACTCAACAACATAAATAACGCAATGGATATTGTTGAACTGTCAAAATGAAAGCCATTGCTACTGATAGTGTGTTACGCAATTACCCCACTCACAAAGCACTTTATAATACCGACCCCACTACTCAGACTCCTGTCTGTTTGCGAGCTGCTTATTTCTTGTTCCGTAAAAAAAAAATACAGCTTTGGCGTTCATGTTTTAGTGCATCTATTTTATTTTTATTCATAGGACCATATATTATACAGGGTTATTTGTAAAACACCGACAACCTCTCAGGACTGTGTTACTAACATCATAATCAACAATTTTTGTTCTATGACTTTTAAAAATTCATCATAATTTAGTTGCAAACGTTGTTGTTACCGAAACGCTACCGGTATTAGAAGAAGAAATACCATTCGCCGATTTACGTGGTATGTACATACCACGTAAATCGGCGAGTGGTATTTCACAACAACAACAACAAGACGGGGCGCTGGCGCATTATGCTCGCCGAGTCAGAGACTTATTAGACAATAAATATCCTGGTCGATGAATAGGACGTGGCGGACCTCGTGCTTGGCCGCCTAGATTGCCAGAAATCACGCTTTTAGACTTTTTTTTTTCCGGATGGGAAATCATCCAATGACCCCTCCCGCTCTGGGTGGAGCGGAAGGGTGTGTCAGACTCTTACTGACTAAAACCCACAGATATTCCTTCCTTTGCCCTTTATGTTCCGGGGTAGCGGTAACCCTTTCGAAAAAACCCGCTGATTAGACTTTTATTTGTGGGGACACGTAAAGACATTGGTGTACACGGGTCGCGTAATCACAAGCCGCGACATGTTGATTGAAAAGATTAATTGGGCGTTTAATCAAATAAAAACAAACTCTGCTGTGCTTTCGCGAGTGAATGAAAATGTGAGAAGTCATTGGTAGTGTGTTTTTTACGGTGTTTAGTATGTAGGTACCGTGAAATATCAAGGTTGTTTCCATGTCAAATGTCCGATTGTAGGTGTCATTTGGCTTTTGCGTAAAATGACGGGAATTGTAGCGTAGCGAGTTCTAACCCAAAAGTATTACTACGAGGACAGTGCGCGGCAGGCTTTGGTAGGTACAGCAAAATACAGAGTTGAAATGTGTTAGCTAGGACAATAAAATCTTGAAGGTTTGTTTTTTGGTAAATGTATTATGTTTTGTAAAAAGTCATAGAACAAAAATTGTTGTTTATGATGATAGTAATATAGTCCTGCAAGGTTGTCGGTGTTTTACAAATAACCATGTATAGCTCAAACAACCGTTCGTTTGGTAGCCGCAAATCTCATGGACAGCGATGACACATGTTCAAATGTCAGACCCAGACATGTTTTGTATGATTTTTACTGTTTTCCTGCCAGATATTTTAATGGAATTCTGTTTTTTTAACCTTTTATGTAAATTGAGCTTAGCAACTAGATATCACGACATTTCGAACGGTTTAAATAACTTCAAAAATAAAATACATTTTTGAGGAAAATGTTCCATAAAAAGTATTTTATTTTTGAAATTTGATGTATGTGTTTAGGTATTATGTAGATGTAGAGCAATAAACAAGTAGAACGTGAACACTCTTCTCTTTAACCATGAAACGTCTAAAATGAAATGATTTGTAGAAGAATAAAACTAGAATTTGTCAAACATTATTACATATTTTATTTTATTAAAATATCATACAATAGTACAAATGGCGTTACTAAATTAACTATTACAACTCAATTAAACTAAAAAAAAGTCAGTTAGTATTTGTTAGACATTACAAAATTCTATTTGTCCTTTCCGCCTTATTCGTCCCTTGCATACTTAGATAGGTCATCAGAAATATAATGCTTTGCTGGTACAGCTGCGAAGAATTTTTTAAGGAATCCGCTCAAATACTCCATAGCTTTGTCCATGAAAGGCTTGCCAAACGAATTCATCAGGATCCTCCAGTTTTCATTCAACACTCCGGTTACGAGTTTGCCTGTAAAAGTTACAAATTACGTCACAATAACGTACTAACAAGCGGTGAAGTGCTGGTGTACATCCTGAACTGTGTTAGATAACAAAATAATATAAAAGTGCGTCCGGATAGTGCGAGGCATCCGCCTTTAGTTCATTTTTTACATAAATATCAGATACTTCTTCCTGAAGCGCGTGTCGAAAACATATGGCTCGCAATGTCTGCCCGCACCTTAAAATGTTTCATACAAAATGTGTCAGAACGAACAAATTTAAAAAAAAATATTCTAACCCTGTAGCTGTACAAAGTAGCATGTAATTTGTAGTTTGATTAATTAAAAAAATAATTATTGTAACTTTATAATCCCTTTAGGTGTCTAAGATAAAAATAATCTTAAAACACAAAATAATACATTCAGTTATAATTACGAGAGCCAACACATACACAAAATAATTAGAATGATAAAAAAAACATTTACGATGTGAGTATAACAACCATGTTTAGAAAATGACTAGGTAATAAAAATATAAATTACATGGAAAACAACAACCAGTTTTCATTGCAGCAATGTAGTTAAATAGCAGGAGTAAAACAATTAAGTTATTAACACTGATCTTTAACCCTATAGTAGACAACTAAGTGTATTATTAAATGAACACACAACAGCAACTGTTGTTTATTTATTCAATAATACACTTAGTGGCTTAGCTACTAAGTACACTTCAAAAACTGCAACTTTATTAATTCTGCAAGACGTAAGCACGGTTTGTGTATCTTGCGCCTGATCTCTCCCCGGTCCGGATTGCCGCCCCATTTTACTATGGGAGAGATCAAGTGACAGTGCACCAGTGTCTGCTGTGTGCCTGTTTGAAATAAATGCTTTGACTTTGAGTCAATAATAGGCTGGTATGGTCTCAGTTAAATTAATATATCATATCACATGATAGTTTCATGACTGGATAGCCGAAAAGTCAATCATATGACTTTACAAAATATTTGACACAGATCAATAATTGGGATCACTAAATAACTGTTTTTCTAAAAACTTTGTAAACTTTTAATGATGTAAACATTTTAAATTAATGAACCTCTAAAAACTTTTTGTCCTATAAAGAAGCATACTTTATTTTTTTAAATGACCTCCTCTTATATTTCTAGCCTTTTCTCACAGTTGGTCGCAGTAAGTAGGCTAGGATACCCCCGACCAAATGGATTAGGTTAGGATCGAATTGTGACCAACCGACCTACATCCAAGTTTGTTGCAGTTCCAACCACCAACTTCCAAACTCCAGGCTGTTAATGAGACATTACTAATGGAAAAACACCAATAACCATTTTGCCCGGCCTGGGAATCGAACCCAGGACCCCACGCTCAGCGGTCGCGCTTGCGGCCAACGGGACAGTCACAACATAATATAATTGTATCACTAAGGTACTTACTGGATTCTTGTTTTCCTATATAAAAATTGTCAGCAAAGAAAATCATTTTTCCTATATCTACCGTGTAGTTGATTTTATTAGTTTTACACTTAATGTAAAGTTCTCCATTTCGCCTTTGGATGTAGAAATTGAAATCCATTTTAAGTTTCAGTTTTTCTGGAACAAAGATTTTAAATAATGTAACTCACAATAAAAACGTATTCATTCATATCTATGATTACAATTAAATAGAAGCAGAGTTATTTTCCTGCAGTAGGAATATCTTTATAATCGGAAATCTTTACTGAAAGCGGCTAAGACGTCAACTAATATAAATAAAAATCTATGATCAAATTGAAGACATTCATTCCAAATAAGTTTTATAGCTCTAGTCATCATTGAATATGAATAAAACGTAAGTAATATTTTCTAATATTATAAAACAAGATCTGAAGAAGGCAATTCCCATATTTTTATGAATTTTATTTATAATAAGATTAGAATGCGGACGGCATTCCAATCTCAGTCTAAATCTGTCAAAATTCGTCGCCGTTCGTTACATGGGCCTTCAACATAACTGACGAAATGTGCGTCTATTATGGCACACCTTCTGCCCAACCTCTACGGTAATACAGGTGGTGTAATGTGTTTACAAATATATTTTGTACCTATTTTGACTTTTCCATTTCCCTCGCCAGTCAACGTATCACCACCAGTAAAACTTTTGACAAGAGGACTCTTAGAGAATACTTTGTAGTGACCTTTGACTGAGAAGTCACATTCGGTCTCGATGAATGCGCGTTCGTCTTCAATGTTAGTCCTGAAAACACAGATTTAAAGGATTATAAAGCAGAAATTGCAAAATATTTTCAGTAACTGATAAATGTTTACATAATTCAATGAATGATATCATAGTTCAGTGATTTGTACAAAGTAGTAGATATATCAATGAAAGAAACCCATGACATCGATTACTTACATTGAATTAGAGGAGAATAAATAAATAAACAGTGTAAAAATGTTAAAAATACTCACTCAAACCTAGTAACGACGCAATCTTTGGCACCTTTAGCGGTTCCTTCAACCAAAGTATAATCAAGGACATCCAAGATAGACAAAGATATATTTTTTAGAATCATGGGATCGATTTGTGGGATCCCCAACTCTGGAATACCTGTCTTGGAGATGTCTCTAAGAATTGATTGGAGCAGATCTTTTTCACAAGCACCATCGTTGATTTTACATTTTCCCAAAGTGTCCACTGTAAAGAAAAAAATATTTTTATCATCATCAGCCTAGGCTATTCCCAACTATGTTGGGATCGGCGTCTAGTCTAACAGTATACAGATGCTGCTGAATACTATTATTTTATATGGAGCGACTGCCTATTTGACCTCCACAACCCATTTACTGGATAATACCCCTTGGTAAGACTGGTTATCAGACTGTCGGGCTTCTGACGACCCTTGGACTGTCAAAGATCCACGAATGACAGCCGGGACCAACGGCTTAACGTGCTTGCCGAGACACGTATAATAAATAACACATACAAAATGCAGAATCAATGAAAGTCATCATCATATAATGCCTAGAATTTCCAAACTATGCTGGGATCGGCTTCCAGTACAACGGGATGCAGCTGGAATACCAGTAAATATAAAATTGATAAAAAATCTGAAATTGGTGGTAACACGTGTATGATTCGGAAATAAAAATGACAACGCGGTTGCTGTTTACCAGAAATAAGTCTTACAAATCATAGACAATGAAGTACACAAACATGATCCGATGTTCATGTTAAAAATATTTATAAAAATTTAAAAAGTAACTTACCGTAACTTGATTCACAAAATACAAAAACTGTGCACACCAGAAACAGAGATATTTTCAAAAACATGGTTTCGTCTCGAAGTACTACCACAGATAAAGCTACAACGCGCAGATTTTATTGTATATATATTGTCTACTAAATAAACGCAAACACGTGCAATGGGTATGACATAGAAAAAAAAATAACCAAGGTCAATGTTCAGTAGTTCTTAACATTAGGTATTAAATAAATAAAATAAAAATAGCGTTTATTTCTTACTACTATTCGAGTTTAACATAAAATTAATCAGGTTTATAATCTAATAGGTACTTCTAGTTAATTATATGTATAGATGAAGTTAACTTTTATTAGTAGCAGTCACCTCAGCGGCGTAGGCTTCTCCTAAACCATTCCACACAACTCTTTCCCACGCCTTTCGCATCAAAAAGGTCCACATCTTTCTTTAAAAATGTCTCTCCACCTTTTATTTGATCTCCCCTTTTCCCTTTTCTTGTCTCTTGGTATCCATTCCGTTGACCGTTTTATCCATTTGTCATTGTTCGTTCTACATATGTTTGTGTCCTGCCCAATGCCATTTGAGTAATCGTGTTCTTTTATTATTTATGTGTTATTATTTTAGTTGCCTGTCTGATGTCGGAGTTTTTAATCTTATCTGATAGTTTAAGACCAAGCATGCTTCTCTCCAATTTACGTTGGCAGATAGCAATTTTTTCTTCGTCTTCTTTCCTCAGTGACCATGTCAGGCAAGGCAATATCCCTACTTCGTAGAGTTTTTTCTTTATATCTATATTGATGTCCTTATTTTTCGTTATTTCTCTTAGTCCCCAATATTTCTTCCAGGCTAGAGTTATCCCTCTTTCTATCTCTTTTCCTGTGCTATTTCCGAATGATACTAGCTGTCCCAAATATATATATTCTTTGACATATTCGATCTTCTCTTTGTCTATTGTAATGCCCCGAGGTACTCCGTTTGTTAAAATCTTGGTTTTCGATTTGTTCATTGACAATCCCACTTTTTGACTTTCTTTAGCTAGTTCGATCACCATACCCTCCAATTCGGTGGTGCTTTCTGCGAAGACCACAATATCGTCCGCGAAACGTAGGTAATTCAGTAATTCTCCGTCTATTTGTATTCCCTTCGTTTCCCAATTTACACGTCTGAAGATGGATTCGAGCACCGCTGGAAACAGCTTCGGAAGAGAGGGTTTCCTTGTCTTACTTCTTTCAGTATGGGGCATTCTGTAACTTCTCGTTCTAGGCGCACTTTTGCGTGACATTTTGTATAAATACTCTTAATAAGTTTATTTATTTCTGGGTTGCATCTTGTTCCGCTAGTGATGTCCATATAGCTTCGAAGTATATAGAGTCGAATGCTTTTGTGTAGTCTATAAAACACATATATAACGTCTTTCTGTATTCTTTTTTTTTAATTGATTGCGTTATGACTTGTATGTGGTCTGTAGTCGAGTACCCTTTGCGGAAACCTGCTTGTTCTCGTGGTTGATGTTCATCGAGACGAGAACATTTTATGTAGATTTCTCATGAGACTAAATGGTCTATAGTTTCCTAGATCGCTTCTATCCCCTTTTTTGAACAGTAGTGTGATTGTAGATTTTGACCATTGATCTGGTGTGGCTTCGGTCCTAAGTATGTTATTGAATAATGTTAGAAGGGGTTCCAAAAGTGTAGTAGATAGCGCTTTAACGACTTCGTTGGTAATGTTGTCGTTTCCTGGGGTCTTGTCATTTTTCTGGGATTTTATTGCATATTCGATTTCTGATCTGAGAATGTTTGGCGTCTCTGTGTTTGTATTTTTTCCATGGAATGTGTTCAAGTTCTATCTGTGGCATTGTAGAGGTTTTCATAAAATTGCGTGGTGTCATTTATGATATCAGGACGTCTTGATTGTATTGGGCGATAACGCCTCCTCGTGGGAATTGAATTGAATAAGACCTTCAGGGGGGTCGGCTGGGGGAAACCCAGAGAAAATTATATATACTATCGTACGCCTATAATATATCACGTTTAAATATAATCGTGGCAATAGCTGTTTCAGATTCGCGATAGATGGTAAGAAAAAAGAAATGGGGAGCTCCAGAAAAAAGAATATCTCAAAGTGGGCGGTGGGAAAAATAAGGTTGAGTACCTATATAATCATAATATACAAACAATTTAGTAATATTAATAGCTAAGTAGGTACATAACATGACAGTGTTTAAATGCATAAACATATTATTCCTGTAAGACTTGATTTCGACTATCACATCAGTGCTGTTGTAACACTTGGACTACGGAAACCTCCCTTACTGCTACCACATAACGAGCGGTTTTATAATTTCCAACGTGACGATATTGTCCTTACAAACTTTTTATTAGTTTCGGTCAATGCACTTATTGATAAATATTGTGTCAGTCATGTTCCAAATCACAGTCTGGGTATAGAACTAAATAAACAAAAGTGTGAAAGTGTGGAACTCTCTGCCAGCGTCTGTGTTCCCTTCCACATTGGTATAACCCGTCAGCCTTCAAAGCAAGAGTGATCAAGCATCTTTTGGGCACGTTCGTTCCGTCGTATACCTCATCCATCTCAGCTTTCCATAAGGCGTAATCGAGGTCAAAAGCAGGACAATTCGACAATAGAAAAAACTTGTGCTTATAAAAAGCCTTTTGAAATATTCATTTTAGGTACCTTCTAAATAAATTCGAACATTTTTTTTTTAAATAACAGTTTATCTGATTTTTTTTTCAAAATATATTAACTATTTGATTGTTCTGTTTACATTGGAAGAATCGCTACGACGTGAAAGCAAAATGCTTTTATGTTCCATTAGAATTTCGGTCTTGAAAAGAATTTAGGCAAAATTAAGGCAATGCACCATTTAGCACCGACATATTATGACGAGTAAGAAAGCGAGAAGCGGGAAGTGGCAGTGGGCTGGCTATATTTCTCGAAGGGCCAATGGCCGGGTAAAACGGACGAGTCCTGGAGTGAAGATTGTGTGTCGGCAGGCATAGACGCCCCCAGCGAGATGGACCAACAACCTTACAAAGGTGGATATGACATAGTGGATGCGGTGGACAGAGCAGAGGTTAGGGTGTTCTGGCGCAATCTAGGAGAGGCCTATAACCAGCACAGAACTCCAATAGGCTGAGTTGATAAGGCAGTGTTCATGTGCATTATTGGCAATATTACATTCAACAAATTCGAGAAAATGTTATCAATGTTGCAATTCTGACTCTGATTCTAATTTTTTGATAACAAGGGAACAAGGCCACTAACTCATTTTGTTAATTCATGATATTGAAGCTACTGAAACACTAATACGATTAACACTTCTGGTAAACCCAATCCTGCGCCGTTAAACTTATAAAATAGGTAAGCACGTTGAATCTGTTTACTTGTATATATTACTATGTCAGTGGCATACAATACAATGCTATTTTAGAAGGTATTTCTAGGTATATCTAAAAACTGCGCAGTATAGGTTTGGATGGCTGATAATGATAACAATAAACATAAATTATAATAAACACAACATAGTGTTCTATAAAGGATACAGTAATTTCTTATACAATGTATAGACGAATAAGCGAACCGTGAAAAGAACCGTAATGTTGTAGGTTCTATGAGTGTTATGGCCAGTTTCTTTAAATATCAAACAGGTCGACAAGGAAAACCAACACATCAACACAATTATTAGCCTCAACAAATACGCAACAAAATTCTGTAAACCATGTCAATGACTTTTTTTCCAAAATAGGTTAAAAATTAGCTAAAAACATATAGAGTACACAAACAAAAGCTACAAAAGAAAACCTAACTAACAGAACGCAATGCATGGTAATGCTCCCAATAGATGAGGAAGAGATAGCCGGAATGTTAACGTCGCTGCACAATAACTGTACCGCGGGATGGGATGGGATATCTGGCGACCTCTTGAAAAAGCATGCGGCCGTAATTGTGCCTCCGTTAACGGACATATGTAACCTTGCTCTTTCCACAGGTAAATTTCCTAACGTGTTCAAAAAGCCTTAGTTCATCCGATCTTCAAGAGTGGGGACAGGAGCCGTGTTGATAACTACAGTCCTATATCTGCTAACTGTTTTTTCTAATATACTAGAGCGGATAATGAACAGCAGACTTGTGAGCTACTTGGAAAATAATAATTTTATCGCACCAGCGCAATTTGTGTTTCGCTCAGGCAAATCCACCTCTGACGTCCATGAGTTGACAGACTATGTGGTAACAAAAATGGCTAAAGTTATGGCCATATTTCTGGATCTTGCTAAGGCTTTCGACACGGTTTCTGTCCCAATTCTTCTACGTAAGATGGAAAGCTTGGGAATCAGAGGACTTCCTCTGGACCTCTTTAAGGATTATCTGAGTGAGCGTATCCAGAAAGTAAAGATAGATGAATTCATCAGTGAGGAACAAATAATAACTACGGCACGCCCTAAGGTAGTGTCCTTGGATCTTCTCTATTCCTCATTTATATCAACGATCTGGGTACGCTCACTATCCCCAATGGCAAAATCATTAGCTTTGCTGATGACACTAACCTCTTATTCAGCGCGAGCTCGTGGGAGGATGTCTATGAGTGTGCATAACTATGCTTTAATACGGTATCCAACTGGTTACGCGCAAATCTGTTGACCCTTAATACAACCAAAAACAATGACATAGCATTGACCATGAAAAACAATGGATCCTCCCCAACATTCCCTTATACTATTGTAGCTCAGTCTTGCACAAACCCACTTACCCGTAGTTGTAACTGCGAATTTCTCACCAGGGCTGAGAAGGTAAAATACCTGGGAATAACAATCGACAAAAACCTAAGATTTCAAGACCACATTACCACCCTTAGTAACAGATTACGGAAACTAATATATGTATTCAAAACACTGAGAATTGTAGTCGATAAAAATATTATGAAATCAGTGTACTATACCCTTGCTCATTCTATAATATGCTACCGCATCACCTCTTGGGGTGGAGCTCCGAAAACTACCCAATAGAAATTGAAAGAACCCAAAGAGCTATAATGAAAGTGTCGTCTTTTCGACCGTATCGCTACCCCACTGAACATTTATATAAAGAAAATAAAGTCCTGAGAATGCGTCAACTATTTATATTACACATTTTATTGAAACAGCATACTCTCTTGGTTTATAATCCAACGCTGTCCAGGGGGAAAAGACGATATGACCCAGTGGAGCGCCATCATCTACGATATAAAACTATTTTTGCAAGGCGTTTCTTTTGCTATCAAGTTGGCTACATAAAGAATAAAACTTATAAGGTGTTACATATATTTAGTCTCACAAAAAATAAATGCAAAAAGAGGCTAACTGATTGGCTACCTACTTAAATTAAACTATGTATAATGATACTGAAAACATCCTTATAAAGACCTAAACACACAGTCACACATTCACACACACCCACACATTCATGCACCCACAAAATCACCATACTACACATCTAACATTCGTCTCGTTTACTTAACCTAAATATTAATCAAAATTTAAAAAAAAAAACTATAAAATGTCGAATGATACCTTACTACTTTCTGTCAGCGCGCTTAGTATATAATTTATAAAAATAAAAATGTAAAGGGGTGGGATCCTGGTGTCCTGAAACACAGGCCAGGAGCCTAGCTTAGGCACCAGTCTCTCACAATATGTACTTACCTGAACTACATATGTATCATTGTCGATTCTGACCAATGTAAAATAACTCAAGTACTTATATATTATGGTGAGAAAATAAAGTTTATTATTATTTTATTATTTATCTTATTTATTCAGTTGCGCGCGCGCAGTCTTAGCGAGCGATCGAGTTAGCTGTTGACGACAACGCGATTGTAAGTTTTTTCGCTTACCCTCATTTTTTTTAAAATTAATGCTGCTTGATGAGTGAAAATGTAGAATTTTGTGACTCAAGTGGAAGTGAGATAATGGAAGAGGATCTTGAGTTGGAGAGCGAGCAACAAGTTAATTTAAGGATGGAGAGGGAGAAAAATACGGATTTAAACAGAGAGCAACAAGTATTACCGGAGAAGAGAGGCAGACAGGAGGATGATGAAGAAACAATCGAAGATGATGAATTCATAACCATAAGGCGTGGTAGTAAACGACCAGCACGAAGAAATTTAAAAAAACTATGAAGAAGTAGATTTGAGATTTTCCAATAATAATTTGAAACCCAAAGAACACATTGTATGTATTACGTCCAAAGAAACACTGCCGAGGCAGTTTGGAATAGCAAAACTTTTGAGATCTCTTAATATAGGAAATATAATTAAATTAGTGTACAAAAACCTTTATAGGGCTTTAGTATACTTTGACAACAAAGAAAATGCAGTAAAGATGTTAAATTGTGAGAAAATATTGAGCAACTTGGAGTGTAATATTAATATAATAGGTGAATCAAGGTTATGCTATGGTCTACTTCGGCAGGTGGACTTAGAAATGGAAGATAAAGAAATATTAGAAAACCTTAAATGTGATTTCGAGATTATATCTGCAAAACGACTAAAAAGACAGGATAGCCAAGGCAAATGGGTGAACTATGAAACAATCCGCCTATGTTTTAAAAATTGCAACCTACCGACATATGTATGTGGTTTTGGGTGCAAATTCCAAGTTGAACCCTACATTTTTCATGTGTCACAATGTTCAGTATGTTGGTGTTGTGGACACCTTACAAGGACATGTCCTTCGAAAAAAGTCATATGCTCTAAGTGTAGAAATAATCACGCTAACTGTGAGACAACTGTTTTTAAATATATAAACTGCAAAGGTTCACATATGGCAATGAATAAAAAATGTCCTATTTATTTGAAAGAAAAAGAAATTAGAAAAATTATGTCGGAAAAGAACTGCAGTTATCGAGAAGGATTAGAAATATATAATGTCAAAGGAAAATTATGGGAAAATAATACAATACATAATGAGGATATGATTAAGAATAATGAAATAAATAAACAGTTTTTGCAACCAGAATGCACTCAGGACACAGGACCAAAAGGAACATATAGAGATGTGGTTGTTACAGAAGCGGTTATACATGAATAAATGATTGTATCTGAAAAATCGGAAACAGAAGACAGTCAGAATTTTGATAATAAAACTAATACACAGTCTGAAAAAACAAAAAAGAAGAAATCACGAAGTAAGAAGACAAAAGGGGGGTCGTATGGACAGGAACAGTCACAAAAAAATATAAGTGAGGTTGAAAACACTAATAACAAAGGTGATAAACAAAGGGAACCAGGTGAACGCAATGATTACTTTTATGGACTATATCAAAAAATTAAGGATGTATGTATGTCGAGAGATAGCTTTTCTAATAAGTTAGGATTAATTATGAAAATAGTTGTTCGAGATTGCATTGCACTATTTTTAAAAATAATAAATGGTAAAGATATCTTAACTCAATTACTTTCGTTCTCCATTAATGGATAATCATAATGACAGTGCCTATTTTATAAACATATTGCAGTGGAATGCTCAGAGTTAAAGACCTGAAATTCCAGAATTTCAAGCTTTATTAAGTCAGGAGAACATTCATATTGCTTTAATATCAGAGACTTGGTTGGAGCTCGATTCATCATTAAATATAAGTAGGTACAATGTTTTTAGGAATGACCGAAGCGATTCATATAGGGGAGTCGCTATTATAATACATAAGTCAATTAGAGTACAGTTAGAAACTTTAAATACTAGTAATTCAGGAATAGAAATAAGATGTGTTAAACTTTTAAATTGTAAGGAGATTAAGAATATTATCTTGGTATATTGCACTTCCTCGGTACATACTCGTACTATTCAATCTGACTGAAACACTCTAAATTAGTAGCTGAAAGAAGGTTAGCACTAAGTAATTTTAGGTCAAATCAAGTTAAAAGTTAAAGGGGGTAGCTTTAACTTAAACATTCTAGAAGAAAAGACAGTAATCGCTAAGAAAGCTATTAGTAAACCTAGAATAAATGAGCGCCGTAATTTTTATACAGGCATTGATGAGTCAACAACGGTCTCCGAAATGTGGAAGTGAATGCGATGGTTGAAGGGGTGTAGCTCAACTAAATCATACCCGTCAAGGGACCAGAAAGTTTCCCTAATCTGTGGTTTAGGTCCTGATTATGTATGCTATGAAAAACCAACATTTAATTCATCAAATGCACAGTTGGAAATCCCGGTAACATTTCATGAACTTTGTAATTCACTAAAAACTAAGGATACAGCACTTGGTGGCGGAGTTTCCTATTCAATGATATATAACTTACCAATCATTGGAAAAATATTTTTAGTTAAGTTGTATAATGATATTTTAAATACTAGTGTGGTACCTGTACAGTGGCGTGATATAGTATTGATGCCTATTCCTAAACCAGCTACACCTTCAGATAGCAATCCAAAATTAAGGCCTATCTGCTTAATATCATGCTTGTGTAAGATCTTTCACTCCATACTGACAAAACGCGTTGAATGGTTCATAGAGAAAAATCATGTCAGGACTGTTTAAGGAGATTGACCACACAAATTCAATTAGGTTTCTCGAAAGGTTATGCAACTATTGCGTGTTTTATAGATGTTGAAAGTGCATACAACAATGTATTAATTAATAAAATGTTATCGATATTAAATGAAATCGGGATCGGTAACAAACTATGTTCATACATATTTATGGACTTTTTTGAATGAAAGACATCTAAAAATTATTGATGAATTTAATGAAAATGACACTATGATTAGATTTCTATTTCACCAATATTATTTAACGTTGTAACCAGTAAATTATTCTCAAAAATCAACAATGTATATATGTGCCAGTACGCTGATGATTTTGCCTTGTATAGTACAGATAAAAATCTTTCAGATAGTACTACTAAATTACAAGAGGCATTAGATACCTTTTCGTCCTGTCTAAGTGAATTAGGATTATGTTTGTCGAATAGTAAATCAAAACTATGTATTTTTAACAGGGGATTTAGGAGACAAAATATTGCATTTAAAATAAACAACCATGTCTTAAAATTAGTGGATAGCTATAAATATTTGGGGCTATGGCTAGACAGATCATTACGATGGGGACGTCATATTGTTGAGGTAGTAAGAAAGTCACAGAAATACTTAAATATACTCAAAGTTCTGGCAGGTACTTCTTGGGGTATACACCCCAAACATTTACGCAGAATATATATAGCGATAGTCAGAAATCGTGTAGACTACAGTCGTTCTATTTACAACGACAGTGCGAATTCACATTCATATAAATTACAGAAAATACAGAATCAAGCACTGAGAATGATAGGTGGCTTTATAAAGTCTACGCCGATACACACCATGGAGAGTGAGCTATGTATTCCGCCATTGCATATAAGAAGAAAATTCCTAGCCTACAAATATGGTTTAAAATCCCTAGCTTGGACTAACAATGTGACGATTAAATTGTTAAAAGAACTAAATACATTTATTACCAACAGTTATTGGACACGCAAAAAGATTCCAATACTTATGACTGTTAGAAATGAAATTGAAGATGTTCAGGTTGCCACGTCCTCTCCAATGGAGATGTATACCTTAACAACATGGGTCACTTACATTGATGCGAATAATATAATTTCGGTTGGTTTAGATAGCATGCGTCGAGCAAAAGGTTTTTACGAATTAAATACGTTAAAACACGCTGTAATGAAAGAATTAATAGAGAAATATGCTGATTGGTTAGTAATTTACACAGATGGATCTATGAGCAAGAAAGGTAGGGAGCTTCATTTTATATGCGCTCGCAAGAAAACACTAGTGGATGTTTTAAAGTAATTGGAAATGTGTATATCATGTCGTTGGCTTGCAATAAGCTTACTTCAATCTCAGAAGCACTATCATATATCAAAACAATTGATGAGAATAAAGCTGTTATATGTTCAGACAGTAAGAGTGCCTTATATCATAATAGCTCGATGTGCCTCTGGTCGCAGAGGTACACCGATAGCATACGAGATACTCTCTAAAATAGAGGAATTAGCGGAGAAAGGAGTGAATCTGAGGTTGCAGTGGGTTCCTTCGCACATTGGGATATGTGGCAATGAGGAGGCGGATAGGTTAGCGAAAATTAGAAGTACAGAAGGACAAAAATTTATGTGAAACCATATTATTCAGAAATATTAACGAAATATAATGGACAGTGTTATGATTTGTGGAAGGAATATTTCAATCAGAGATCATTGGAAAAGGGCATATGGTATAAAACCATCCAATGTCAGCCTCCTCGTATACCTTGGTGTACATATAGTCGGTTAAGTAGGAAACTGATTATTATCGCGCACAGAATCAGAACCGGACATATTCCATCAAACAATTTTGCCTTTTTAATGGGAAAGGTTTCTTCCCCTAAATGTGATACTTGTGGAATAATAGATGATGTACACCATTTGTTGATGGAATGTGTTCAATTTAATGCAGAGAGAGAGTAATTATTGGAAAAATTGGATTTGGACAAATTGCAGGTCGGAATCATGAATTCTATACTTTCAAACCCTAACAGTGAAGGAGCTTGTCTTTTGTTTAGACTATTATCATCTCAAGTTAAGCTAATGATATATAACTAGTGAATAAGATTAATCGGACTGACATATACATGTAGTATAAAAGTCCAAAAAAAAAATAGAATAAAAAAAAATCTTATTTTATTAATTTTTTTTTAAATATACAAATTAGGTAAAAAAAAAAACATTTAAATATATAAAAAAATAGTGATCCACCGATGTCGGGAGCAGGGTCCAAGCTACTGGTGGTTAGGGCTCCAGAGACAGGAACCTCCTTACAATGCGAGCCGTATCGAGGAGTACTGCCTTTTGAATCAGGCCCTTGATCCAACCGCCTAACGAGAGCCTCGGTAGATGTTGATCGAGGATTCCGGCCATCAGGCCATTGGCCGATACGACAATCGGCACAATGACAGCCGAGCTCACATTCCACATGTCAACAACCCCGTGTGCTAAGTCGAGATATTTAATTTGTTTCTCTTTCTCAGCTTTCACGAGGTACCCGTCATGTGGAATGGTAAGATCGACAATCATTGTGCGGCGCGCTAATCGATCTATCACCACTATATCAGGCTTATTGGCGACAATAGTCCTGTCAGTAATGATAGACCGATCCCAGTACTTTTAATATATATTCTTGTAATACGGTACCTCAGAATCCACAAGTTTATATTTCAAAGCAAGTTGTTGGTGAATAATCCTGGCTACTTGGTTATGCCTGTGCAAGTACGCGCCGTTAGCCAGACGAGAACAACCAGAGATAATATATTATATATGATGGGCTCACCCGGACGGTGGCATGCCCGACACACATCAACCGTCCCGTCCTTTATAATATGTCTCCGGTAGTTATTCGTCAAGACAACTTCGTTCATAATTGCACAAACAAAATCTTCAGTTTCCTCGAAAAGGTCCCCAAAACGTAGTCAGGATCCGGACGCTAAGAAGTCTACACCGGGCTCATGAAGAGCCCGATAGAAGCGCACGTGAGGCTCCTTGCTTTGCCATACCTCCTTGCGGTCATCGGTAGTAAGTATTACAGGTTTGCACCAGTTCTCTTTAGCCATGGAGAGCGGGGTGAGCCCCTTGTCCACTGCAACCACATCACGATGCATACCCACTTCGGCTTTTAAATAATATTCTCTGAGACTGCACACCTCTCGGTTGTGGAGGGTCTTCGCGTTTAAAAAGCCTCGACCCCCTCATTTCCGCGGGATGTACAATCTCATCACTGATGATCGTGGGTGATGCATCCGGTTTGCGATTAGTAGTGGCCCCTTCTATCCAGGGCATCGAGTTCGGTCTGAGTCCATTTGAGTATGCCGAAAGAGTACATCTAGATCGGCATGACCCAACTGTTGAAGGCGCGCACTTTGTTTCCGCCTGAAAGAAGGCTAATTAACACCTTCTTCAAGTGACCAAAGAAGCGCTCCCTCAACGCTTGCTTCATGTCAGCAGTGTTGATGCCTAACGCTTCCGACATACCCAATTACTTATAGCTTTCGGATGAGGAGAGGGTTCTACGGTGTACATTTTTTAGACACAAAAAACTAGTAAATAATTACACGAAAGCTAAATAATTGTTGCTTAAAAAAACAATATCCCGATGTAGACACAGGGTAGATGATGTCTATATATTTAATTTATTCTTTCAATTTTGCTTCTTATGATGAAATGAAATGATCTTTATTTCCGTGAGTAGATCTTTTAAGCCACTTTTACAAGTCATTTCTGGTCAATATTTTAGAACCAGATGGCGCCGTTACGAGTATTTCCTAGCTGAAACAAACTCAGAGGTCATGGACATACCGGACATAGGCCTCTCCAATTGCAAGCCATTCAGTTCGATTCTCGGCAACTCTCAGCCACCCTGCAAAGATCGTTGCTCCACCTAGCCTGAGGGCGCCCTACCTTACATTTGCCGATTGGCGGTCTCCATCGGTTCTGCGGCTAATATAGCCCATTGCCACTTCTTTCTTATGTAAGGTTTAAAATCCTTCTTCAAAAACATTGTCTTTTAAGCAATCTAGGTAGATTGCTTAGAAGACAGTTTTGACAGTTGATGTGAGTAGCTAGTTACTGAAATTTAGGTAAATTTCAGTAACTAGCTACTGCTACATCAACTAAAAATGTTAACAATTTATGTATGATAATTATTGACGAACAATAGCGCTAATTGAATTAAAATTCTTCAAGACACAAAAAACTGGAAAAAATTACCCGAAAGCTAAATTTTTGTTGAAAAATAAAACAATATCTCGAAATAGATATAACATAATACATAGGTAAGTGATAATTAGATAATAATGAATAATAAACCTTATTACATCATTAAATAAGGAAACGGTACTACGGTCTTGCATAATCTCAGTTGCTACGTCTACTGCTGGACAGAGGGTTCTCTTACATAAACATCGCCACAACGACCGATCCTGCACGGACGCATCCAGCTGATTCGTACTACCTTCATCTGGTCGTAGACTACTTTGTGGGTAGCCTACAATACCCACTGTTCAGAAAGTAGAATACACTCAAGAATTTTTTGCACCTATATATCTACCCCGCCTAGAGTGCAACTTTAGTATTGCAACTCTTCGGGATATGTCGGTTAACTTGGTTCTTCTGCAAGTCTCCTCATATCCTTAGTTCCTGAGTCATCAAGACTTTAACCCAGACATAGATGACGGGTCCATATTGGCTCACCTAAAGTTCTTTACCCGAAATTGTTCTTCCTAATGATTTGTAATCCGAATGATCACTCGTCCTAAAATGTTTCATCCTAAAATTTTCATTCATACTATTTGTAGTGCTACTGGCGATGTTCACAACAATCATGTTTCCGAAAATTGTAATTAATAATAATATCATTAATGTAAATATATTTAAACTCCTACTGTTTTTTACCATAACGCTTTTATCCCTAAACATAATTACCATAATATTTTCACTCATGCTCAGAAAGAAACATTTACGAAGTGTAATAAAAAATATATGTGGATAGAAGATGATATTTATAATAGTTTTAATTTGAGGGTATGATTATTATTTGGGGGTATGCTTTACATAACGTACTGAGTTGTGTCTATTGCTAAGTTCATGTCGGTGTATTATCATTACGTGCATGTTTGTGTTAATGCTTTATTAATATGGAGGAAAATTATTTAAAATCATTTAAAACCAGTCGCGGAGGATTAAAATTAGAAGTACATGGATTTATATATGAAAAAAAACCGAATAACAGTGGATAAACAATATTGGGCGTGTGAATTAAGAAGCTACAAAAGGTATAAATGTAAGGCGAGATTAATCAGCACTTTCGATAAGGAAGTCAATAAGTATAAATTACTGGAAGGACCGCACCAAGAACATAATCATGAACCAGATGCTTTGAAGGAAAAGGTTGGTTTTTAACTATTTCTTGTGATTACAAAACAACTTTTCACATTTTTACATTTAACCATTTTATTTTTGGTTATTGTTGTTACATACTTATTACTATAACTATACCTGAGATAATTATGTCTAAAAAACCAACTGTTTAGAATGATTAAAGGTCGTTTCACTGATTTTTGTCTTAAATGAAAAATTCATAAAACACGACTCATTTACGGTTATGTTTATGGCCTGGGAGTTTATACCGCAGTTTTAACCGTACCTAAACCAATAACTATAGGACCGATTCGGTTGTGGTCACAGTTCTAACCTAACCTAAACCAATAATTATGAATAGGACCGATTCGTTTCTGGAACTTGACTGAATGACTGGAGCGGGACTCTGGCTTCGCTCGCTCGGCTCGTGCGTTATGGTCGCAGTTCTAACTTAACTTAAACCAATGACTATAAATAGTACCGTGGTATAAGGGTAAAGTGTTATTGTTTAAAAATATATTTCTGAAGATTTACTATTATCTTTGCAGGTACACACCGCTATAAACAAAATTAAAGAAGACGCTTTAATTAATAAAAAGAAAAAACCAATTCATATAATTAGTGAGTGCGAAGCAAGCACTTCCTCAAGTATACGTGCTAAAATGCCAACAAACTTGAATTTGAGACAAGTAATATATCGTCAAAGAAACAAAAAAGAAAAAATTACAGAACCTGATACTATTAACTTTGAAATAAATCATAATACTCTTCAATTGGACAAAAGTCAAGACGATATGATCTTAATTGATGAAAAATGGCTTGCAAAAAGAGAATAGTATTATATACAACCAAAGAATTTCTTACTTTTTTATGTGCTTCCACTTATTTAATAATGGACGGAACATTTAAAGTCGCCCCGAAAATATTTCAGCAAGTTTACACAGTACACGGCTGTATAAACACGAAAACGTTTCCTTTAGTTATAACATTGTGTACAAATAAAGACAAAAGCACATACGACAAATTGTTCTCATCTTTGATCGAGTATTGTCAATCATTACATTTGATTTTATCGCCAAAATACATATTAATGGATTTCGAAAAGGCGTCACAGTTAAGTGCCAAGTATAATTTTGAAAACGCAGTCTTAAAGGGTTGTTATTTTCACTTGGGCCAAATTTTATATAGACAAGTGCAAAGTCGAGGTGTCCAAAAACTATATGAATCAAGCGAATCGTTTTCATCAGAAATCAAATGCATTTTAGAAATTACTTGCATACCTACCAGCAGAAGAAATTCCCACATATTTTGACGAATGGCAGCTAAATATCTCTCCCGAAGCAAAAGTGATAGCAGAATGGTTTGGTGAAAATTATATATGGGGTACCTGTTCTTCACCACCTAAATATGAACCATGCTTATGGAGCACGTATGTTTTAAACGAGGAAAACATACCACGTACTCAAAATAGTGCTGAATCATGGCATATTCGTTTTCAACAGTTCGTAGATCAGCACCACGCAGGATTTTATTTGTTATCGAAGAAAATTGTTCTAGAATTACAACATCAGGCTGCAGAAATCCAAAAACATCTTAACGGGGCTCCCCCTGCCGCCAAGAAAAGAAAATACAACGACAAATATGATAGAATTAAATATATATTGAATTTTAAAGCAAAATACACCAATAAAAGTGATTATTTGAAAGCTATAGCCGCTAATATTAAACTAATTTAATTGAAATGTGTATATGAAAACAGGTATTTAACTACTTGTACCATGGTACTATTATTGTTATATGTTATACAAATATACATGTTATGTGAAAATAACTAAATAACCAAAACTGTAAAAGTTTCGCAAAATTAATGTATGTAATACTGATTATTATGAATAAAAAGAAATCTAAACAAAAAGATATGACTTTGAATAATAGTGTAAAAGATGGTTATGTTGAAAAAATATAGGAAAACAAATAAAAGTATAATAGATGTTTATTCCTACTGACATTATGAAGTTGAATGCTTCGGAATTATGAAGATTAGAGACAGAGTATTTAGGAATTGTGATTGTTAGGATGAAAAATGTTAGGAAGAACATTTTCGGATTTCCAATTATCGGAGTTGAAAATTTAGGTAAACTTTGGCGCACCCATAGATGACACATCTGTACAATAATGATGTATTTAATTTTAATAACAGCAACAAAGCATAATATTTTTAGAACAAAGGTTAATTAAATTTGCACAAAACTTAAAATGCAATGAATAATTCTTCTATTCTATTTCATTGTCTGAAACGGAATAAGCATCTTTGTGGTTCCACAGAGCTCAATGAAAAACCATTGAGAATTCTCACAAATAATATGATTTCTATCTAATCGATTAAATTTTAAAAGAAAGAGGATTATGGTTTACTGTTGATGAGATGATGACACTGATTTTAGTTATAGTTGTCGCTTTTTAACGTCGCAATTGCGGTCATTGCCCTTTCCCTAATATCTCTTCGTAGGAAACCAAACAATAGACTATGCACAGTTTTTAGTTATTGGAACATGTTGAGTCACGATAGATTTTGATTCAGGACGTTAACGGACATTATTTCAGTTTTTGAGAAAAAAATGCTAGCAAATGTAGATGGGTGAATGACCACGCCTATCGCCAAGCGTAGTGTGGGACGCCCCTCAGCTAGATGGACAGACGACCTAAACAAGGCTGCTGGGACAGACTGGATGCGGTGAGCGGAGAACAGGGAAGAGGTCTATGTCCAGCAGTGGACTGCAATTAGACTGAGTTAATTGTTTGAATGACCGCTATCGCCATGCTAAAACGTGACAACTATAGACCATAGGACATCCGGCTTACTTTATTGTTAAAATTGGACATTATGTTTTTTAACTTATAAGAGGTAAAAAACCTGAGACTGGTTATAAAATGGGTGTAAGACAGGATTTAAACTTGGTTAGGAGTTTATGAGATTATTAACAGGTACTGACATCATTGACATCTTAAAGTAGTTGGGTACTTCTTATATTGACGTCTGCAAACAAGGCGGTTTGGCCAAAAACCAGATTGCACAAAATAAATCCCCTTACGTGCATCTTGTTTGGTTCAAAAAAACATCTTAATTTCAACATGGTATATCAATCTAGAACCATATCTAACTATGTACGTTGTTATTTGGTGCACTCATTTCAGTCCATAATTATGTCTCTTCCTATTTAAGTGGGTACACAGTTACTGTTGAATGTCCTATTTATGATCGCTAGCAGATCGCTACAATATGGGCGCCTTCACTGCGGCGGCGAGCCGCCCACTACCTGAACGCGCCCCAGAAGGTGGTAGCCGTAAGGCTCATCCGGGGCTACCGCACGATCTCGCGCGAGGCGGCAAGCCTCCTTGCCGGACTGCCGCCATGGGATCTGGAGGCGATAGTCCTCGCGCGCCTGTATGAGTGCGCGCGGAGGCACTACGCCGGGGGGAAAGTCAGCTCCCGCGGCAAATTGCTGCGGAGCGGACGGACCTCCGGCTCGATCTCATGGCGACATGGAAAGAGCGACTGTCGCAACCCAGCGCAGGGCACGCCGCGATAGCGGCGATAAGACCCCTCTTTGAGGAGTGGCTAGAGAGGCGCCACGGCGCCCTCACCTACCGCCTGACGCAGGTCCTCACCGGACACGGAAGTTTCGGGAGGTTCCTGCACATCATCAGGCGGGAGGAAACGCCCGGGTGTCACCATTGCCAGGATCGCCCAGAGGACACGGTGGAGCACACGGTGGAGGTCTGCCCCGCTTGGGCGGAGCACCGCCGTGTCCTCGTAGAGGCGATCGGCAGCGGCGGCGGCCTCTCGCGCCCGGCCCTGGTGCAAGCCATGGTCCGGAGCGAGAGGGAGTGGGAGGCAGTCGCCTCCTTCTGCGAAGCAGTCATGCTAGCGAAGGAGGTGGCGGGACGGATGAGGGAGAGAGCCTCCCGTCCCAGCCGCCGCGGGAGACGCCCCGGGCGTCGGGAGTCGAGTGAAGACTACCGGCCACCGTAGGCGCGGGCCTGCGGGCGGAGAGCAATGGGTAGCTCACCGCCCGATCAGGACCAGGCCCGTGCCGGACGGCGCGTAAGTGTTCCACGCGCGCCTCAAAGAGATGTCAGCATAACGAGGGGCCCCTCAGGGCCGAAGCCTGCCGGGTCAGCGGGATTGTCCGAAAGGGTTACCGCTACCCCAGAACATAAACGGCGAAGGAAGGAACATAGGTGGGTTTTAGTCAGTAAGAGTCTGACACTCCCTTCCGCTCCACCCAGAGCAGGAGGGGTTATTTGATGATTTCCCACCAGAAAAAATAAAAAAAAAATCGCTACAATATTTTATTTTCTTTTTTGTTTTGAAAATGGATTTGTATATAAAATTTTCTAAGCTATAAATCGTGACGTAATATACTCATAATGCTAGAATTTGTTTTTTTTTTCTACGGAACCATTTGTTTCCTAACTAACTAACTAACTTCATCTTTTAAGGCCATCCGCATCAAAGTATATAAATTGAGTGACTTGTGGTACATCAACATTAGATCAGTACCTCACTGAGTAATACAGTAAACAGTAGCAAAATGTTTCAATTAAACCTCATTTTATTAGCCAGTGCCATCTTCGCTTTTTGCGAATCTGCAGCAATTAGTAAGTATAAATGTTATTAGGTAACAAAATAAAGGGTGCTTTAGAAAGAAAACTGGAAAGAACTAAACAGTACTTAGAAGACAACAGTTTTTTTTTTAACTGCAACACTATTTTATCCCGCATCTTTATTAGCGTGGATTTTGATTTCAACCTGAAAACTTCCATACCAGATTGCACTCTACACCGGTCGCAAAATCTTTACTAATTGCATTGGGCAGTAGATTTAAAATTTCTTTTGTCTGCTGCAATGATTGCTAATTTTATTGTAAACAATTTAATGCCTAGTTTTTAAACAATAATTGTGAAGATTATACATTAATATTAATCATCTTTATTTCAGTTGATAAAGTAAATAAAAAATGTTCCTTAAGTGACGATGTCTGTGTGCAAGATTTATACAAGAGCTTGTTTCAAGAAATATCAGATAATGGCATCCCAGAGATGGGAGTACCCAAAATAGATCCTTTCGTGACAAAAGATATGGAAGTCGTTGTTCTTGGAATGATAAAACTAACAGTGAAGGAAGGAGAAACTAAAGGTTTTAAGAACTGCCATTCAACAAGTTTCAAGTATGATTTTTCTTTTTGAAGTTTTGTAATAAATTTAAAAAATGCTTTTTATAAAGATTGATACTTCATATTACAGACTTGATCATACATATAAAATTGATCGTATCAGTCATCTAATAGGCACCTATATCAAGCATTGATAACGAGGTGCATTGTGATTTTTTTTGTTTTTTTTGTAATAAACTACCAAAAGCCAACCCTTTTTTTTAAGGAATGATTTAGCAAATCAACGGACTGTAGTAGACTTAGTATGTGATGTCTTCACTGTCGAAAGCACCTATAAGATGGAATGAACTCCGGCCCTCTTAGCACTTACTGGAGGCATTAACATTCATGGCGAAGGAAAGGCAGCATTAGTTGCTGGTAAGCTTTTAAATGAGTATATAATATTGAGGTAGACGGTGAAAATAATATACACATTGAAGAGGGCAACGATGGTGCAGCAACCATCAGCTTGGACGCCGTACATTAAAAATATATTTTTAATTATAATTCATTCACACTCAACGAGTAATTTGAAGAATAAAATATGGTATTAATATTTATGTGTTCGCTGTTTTTCTGGCCTTGGAGAAGAAAGGTTTTTCCAAAATGATAACGCTACTTCTTAAAAGTTGTCAGTGAGAATAAGAAATCTTGGGCTAGACCAGGACCCTTCGAGCATAAAGAGCAATACAGTATAAAATATGCTTGTGTCATTGATTTTTCAATCAACGTTTTTCTTTTTCCAGAAAATGTTCATTTCTCATTCGATTTTGCATTTGAAGTGAAGAAACTCGATGACGGTGAACTTCATTTCCAGTATAAACCTGAAGACTCTACATATAACCACGAAGTTAAAGGAAAAGCAACGTTCTCTGCTGACAATCTACTTGTTGGAAAACAAGAAATTAGTGAGTGTACCAATAGCTTTCATGTTAACTATGTTATCGTATTGACTAGTTTTTTTTTTTTTATAAAACACGCTGAATGATTACCAGTTAACTCCTGTTGAGTTCTTCTATTGTGCCTTTTACGTGGCAGTCAAAGAGTGCTAATTTGCAAATCATACAGTTTCAGCGGGAAAATTTAAAGATGAAAGAACGTTACAGCTGCTGCAGCTGTTATTATTTTTCAAGAAAATAAAATGCATTTCAAATCAATTTCAAAACCAAAATATAAGAGCCGTATACAAGAACCAAAATATACCACCACATAATACGGTCCCTCTGCTGAACATAGGTTTTCCTCATGGACTTTCATATCTCTATCTCCAGCGTATTGTCCGGAAAATTCATTCTAAATGAATCCAAGTCGTCACGCAAGCGCTTGCTTGCTTAGTCTGCCTCAATTAAGAAGTTTTCGCCATCATCATCATTAACAGGCTTTTTCCATCCGCTACATACAAGATAAGCTTTCTCTATTTTGTGCCATTGTTAACGTTTTGTTTAACGTTTATTATTATTAAAACATAATCTTACATTATTTCAGGCGCCGTAGCTGTTAATATCGCCAACGAGAACTGGGCGTTAGTTTCAAAAACTTTCGGAAATGCTTTGGTTGATAGAGCTATGGTGTTGTTCTATGAGCATTCTCAAAAATTCCTCAGAACAGTTCCTGCCAAAGACCTGATCTCTGATGATTTGTCATCTTACGTTAAGAGTTAAGTTGAAGTTTATTTTAAGACCGAAGAAGATTTTAAGATTTATTGGAAACAATATTTCAAAGTAACGCCTTACCAAAACATGTAACAACACAAAACATGTTACTGAAATTATGTTGCGCAACTAAGTTTCTCAATGAATACGCGCTGAGTCGATTCAGAAAAGACTACACTCGTATCTGAATCGACTCATGCCTCTCCAGCGCCCTTTTTGCCGTCTCTAATCGACAGTGACTTTTTATAGACAATGTTATACAATTTGCTTAATTTACATAATCAATTCTTTATGTGCTTGATGGTTATTGTACATTAAGTACCACCAAAATTTCCTGCCAAAGTTTTAGAAAACTAAAAGAAAAAATTACTTATTAATAGTATTTCTTATTTGTATTAATTCGGTGCTCTTCAATTATTTGTTGATTGCTAAGTAAAGTATAGATTATATAAATTGAGTCAATGCATATAACTGCTCTATTTTTTTCTTTAGCTAAATGATGTTAACCTTTAAAGTATATGTAGATTTTTCATAAATAAAAGTATCGTTTATGTTTAATGGTTGTTTGTTTAACTAAATCATTTGTATTACTCTCTCCATATTGTTAGTATTTCGCTGTTGGTATTTAGGCGCGTCTTCCGCTAAGCAAAAAACAAAAAAATCTTCAAGTACAATTTTTAATTAAAGGTTCCCCACGCGTACCTTCCTGCCTGGGTCTCATTTTTCTTGGGATCGACGCAACATGCTTTTTTTCTTATTATTCTCCTTTGTCTATCGTTTTTCTGTCTCATAAATTCTTCCATATTTTCGTTGGTCTTCGTCTCCTTCTGCATCTTCGTCCAAATTGCTTAGCAAGTGTGTATAAACTAGAGCATTGTTTCGATCATTTCCATGTAATTTAACGTTCTTACGAATGGTACAGCACACGCAAAAGCTCAGTTTCCACAAGCATTTCCATGTAATGTAACAATTCCGCAAATGCTCGATGTTGCGTTCGACATAATGCTCACGGCGAGTGAACATTTCCCTGTAGAATTACTTATACACGATACCCCTAAGACTGGATTCAGACTTTTGGGTTTCTGATGACTACGAGTACTCGTAACGTCTGTCAAAGATCTACGAATGACAGTCGGGACTAAAGGCTTAACGTACTTTCTGAGGCACGGAGGAGTCTCAATATGTAATGGATGGTCACCCATCCATGACCCGACCGCGGCAAGCGTAGCTTAACCTTCGATCAACCCGTGAGACTGATGTCATTTAGCCACGAGCCCCTTCCACTGCATCATCATCTATCAACATTTATCAGTATTTTCATTAATTAATACATTTCATCGTTTCAACCATCCTCTTATTGTAAATTGTTGTAACATAATGTACATACTCACAGTTATCTTCATTCATTCCTCCAGGTCAGACAAGCATTCCGTTACCGTTAGGCGCTGATCTGACTATTCCTCACGACATCAGGTCACGTTTTATCCACAATCAGTACACAGACACAGTCATCAAACTTTAACATAAGACTACGACGATTTAGTGACATCCAAGGGCTGGGAATTTCGCCCACATTGATTGATATCATTTTTCCTATCAACACTATATATACTTTTAATACAAAATAACTATAGATTTAATTGTATTTTTACCTCAGAATCCACAAGTTTATATTTCAAAGCAAGTTGTTGGTGAATAATCCTGGCTACTTGATTATGCCTGTGCAAGTACTCGCTGTTAGCCAGACGAGAATAACCAGAGATAATATCTCTGATGGGCTCACCCGGACGGTGGCATGCCCGACACACGTCAACCGCCCCGTCCTTCATAATATGTCTCCGGTAGTTATTCGTCAAGACAACTTCGTTCATAATTGCACAAACGAAACCTTCAGTTTCCCCGAAAAGGTCCCCAAAACGTAGTCAGGATACGGACGCTAAGAAGTCTACACCGGGCTCATGAAGAGCCCGATAGAAGCGCACGTGAGGCTCCTTGTTTTGCCATACCTCCTTGCGGTCATCGGTAGTAAGTATTACAGGTTTGCACCAGTTCTACGTAGCCATGGAGAGCGGGGTGAGCCCCTTGTCAACTGCAGCCACATCACGGTGCATACCCACTTCGGCTTTTAAATAATATTCTCTGAGATTGCACACCTCTCGGTTGTGGAGCGTCTTCGCGTTTAAAAAGCCTCGACCCCCTCATTTCCGCGGGATGTACAATCTCATCACTGATGATCGTGGGTGATGCATCCGGTTTGCGGTCAGTAGTGTACGGCCCCTTCTATCCAGGGCATCGAGTTCGGTCTGAGTCCATTTGAGTATGCCGAAAGAGTACATCAAGATCGGCATGACCCAACTATTGAAGGCGCGCACTTTGTTTCCGCCTGAAAGAAGGCTAATTAACACCTTCTTCAAGTGACCAAAGAAGCGCCCCCTCAACGCTTGCTTCATGACAGCAACGTTGATGCCTAACGCTTCCGACATACCCAAATACTTATAGCTTTCGGATGAGGAGACACCGTAGATCCCACGGTATACATTTTTTAGACACAAAAAACTAGTAAATAATTACACGAAAGCTAAATAATTGTTGCTTAAAAAAACAATATCGATTCAATACCGATGTAGACACAGGGTAGATAATGACTATATACTTAATTTATTCTTTCAATTTTGCTTCCTACGATGAAATTAAATGATCTTTATTTCCGTGAGTAGATCTTTTAAGCCACTTTTACACGTCATTTTTGGTCAATATTTTAGAACCTGATGGCACCGTTACAGGTATTTTCTAGCTGAGTGATCCCTGAGAAAAATGCCGAAACAAACTCAGAGGTCATGGACATACCGGACATAGGCCTCTCCAATTGCAAGCCATTCAGTTCGATTCTCGGCAACTCTCAGCCACCCTGCATAGATCATCGCTCCACCTAGCCTGAGCGTGCCCTACGCTCTGGGCGGAGCAGGAGGGCATGTCAGACTTTTACTGACTAAAACCCACCCGTGTTCCTTCAGTTGTCTATGCCAGGGACCACGGTATCTCTTTCGAACAACCCGCGGCCCTGGCAGGCATCTGCCCTAGCGGACCCCGTTAGTTTGTGCTGACATCTCTTTGAGGCGCGCGTGGAACACAACGCGCCGTCGACTCGGGCCTGGTCCTCGCCGGGTGGCGAGCTGCCCATTGCTCGTCGCCCGCAAGCCCGCGCCTACGGTGGCCGGGATTCGGCTGGTGACTCCCGACGTCCAGAGCGTCGCCGCAGGAGACGCTCTGGCGCCCTCACGCGACTAGGGGCGTGAGGGCGCAGAGATTGCCTCTCCCTCACGCACTCCGCCTCCTCCTTTGCGAGCATTACTGCTTCGCAGAAGGAGGTGACGGCTTCCCATGCACTCTCGCTCCGTACCATGGCCTGGACCAGGGCCGAACGCGAGAGATCGCCGCCGCCGATCGCCGCCACGAGGACGCGGCGGTGCCCCGCCCAAGCCGGGCAGACCTCCACCGTATGCTCCACCGTGTCCTCCGGGCGATGCACACAGTGGTGACACCCTGACGTTTCCTCCCACCTTATCTCGAACAGGAACCTCCCGAAACAACTGTGTCCGGTGAAAACCTGCGTCAGGCGGAAGTTGAGGGCGCCGTGGCGCCTCTCCAGCCACTCCTCAAAGAGGGGACTTATCGCCGCAATTGTGGCGTGCCCAAGGGCGCCCTACTTTACATTTGCCGATTCGCGGTCTCCATCGGTTCTGCGGCTAATATAGACCATTGCCACTTCTTTCTTAAGTAGGGTTTAAAATCCTTCTTCAAAAACACTGTCTTCTAAGCAATCTAGGTAGATTGTGTTTTTGTTGAAAAATAAAACAATATCCCGAAATAGATATAATATAATACATAGGTAAGTGATAATTACATAATAAACCTTATTACATCATTAAATAAGGAAAATTACAAAACTCTCGATCCTTAATAATGATTGAATTTTTGCTTCCTACGGTGAAACGGTACTACGGTCTTGCATAATCTCAGTTGCTACGTCTACTGCTGGACAGAGGGTTCTCTTACATAAACATCGCCACAACGACCGATCCTGCACGGACGCATCCAGCTGATTCGTACTACCTTCATCTGGTCGTAGACTACTTTGTGGGTAGCCTACAATACCCACTGTTCAGAAAGTAGATCACACTCAAGAATTTTTTGCACCTATATATCTACCCCGCCTAGAGTGCAACTTAAGTATTGCAACTTTTCGGGATATGTCGGTTAACTTGGTTCTTCTGCAAGTCTCCTCATATCCTTAGTTCCTGAGTCATCAAGACTTTAACCCAGACATAGATGACACATCTGTACAATAATGATGTATTTAATTTTAATAACAGCAACAAACCATAATATTTTTAGAACAAAGGTTAATTAAATTTGCACAAAACTTAAAATGCGATGAATAATTCTAATATTTAGTAGTTACATACTTCCTACTAAAATCATTGTCTGAAACGGAATAAGCATCTTTGTGGTTCCACAGAGCTCAATGAAAAACCATTGAGAATTCTCACAAATAATATGATTTCTATCTATTCGATTAAATTTTAAAATAAAGAGGATTATGGTTTACTGTTGATGGATGATGACACTGATTTTAGTTATAGTTGTCGCTTTTTAATATGTCTTCGTAGGAAACCAAACAATAGACTATGTACAGTTTTTAGTTATTGGAACATGTTGAATATCACGATAGATTTCGATTCAGGACGTTAACGGACACTATTTCAGTTTTTGAAAAAAAAATGCTCGCAGATGTAGACTGGTCCATAACCGCGCCTCTCGGCAAGCGTAGTGTGGGACGCCCCTCAGCTAGATGGACAGACGACCTAAACAAGGCTGCTGGGACAGACTGGATGCGGTGAGCGGAGAACAGGGCAAGAGGTCTATGTCCAGCAGTGGACTGCAATTAGACTGAGTTAATTGTTTGAATGACCGCTAAAACGTGACAACTATAGACCATTGGAAATCCGGCTTACTTTATTGTTAAAATTGGACATGATGTTTTTTTACTTGTAAGAGGTAAAAAACCTGAGACTGGTTATAAAATGGGTGTAAGACAGGATTTAAACTTGGTTAGGAGTTTATGAGATTATTAACCGGTACTGACATCATTGACATCTTAAAGTAGTTAGGTACTTCTTAAATTGACGTCTGCAAACAAGGCGGTTTGGCCAAAAACCAAATTGCACAAAGTAAATCCCCTTATGTGCATCTTGTTTGGTTCAAAAAAACATCTTCATTTCAACATGGTAGGTATATCAATCTAGAACCATATCTAACTATGTACGTTGTTATTTGGTGCACTCATTTCAGCCCATATATCTAAGTACACAGTTACTGTTGAATGTCCTATTTATGATTTCTAGCAGATCGCTACAATATTTTATTTTCTTTTTTGTTTTGAAAATGGATTTGTATATAAAATTTTCTAAGCTATAAATCGTGACGTAATAAACTCATAATGCTAGAATTTGGTTTTTTTTTCTACGGAACCATTTGTTTCCTAACTAACTTATCTTTTAAGACCATCCGCATCAAAGTATATAAATTCAGTGACTTGTGGTAAATCAACATTAGACCAGTACCTCACTGAGTAATACAGTAAACAGTAGCAAAATGTTTCAATTAAACGTCATTTTATTAGCCAGTGCCATCTTCGCTTTTAGCGAATCTGCAGCAATTAGTGAGTATAAATGTTATTAACAAAATAAAGAGTGCTTTACAAAGAAAACTGGAAAGAACTAAACAGTACTTAGAAGACAACAGTTTTTTTTTAACTGCAACACTATTTTATCCCGCATCTTTATTAGCGTGGATTTTGATTTCACCCTGCAAACTTCCATACCCGATTGCACTCTACACCGGTCGCAAAATCTTTACTAATTGCATTGGGCAGTAGATTTAAAATTTATTTTGTCTGCTGCAATGATTGCTAATTTTATTGTAAACAATTTAATGCCTAGTTTTTAAACAATAATTGTGAAGACTATATTTTATTATTAATCATCTTTATTTCAGTTGATAAAGTAAATAAAAAATGTTCCTTAAGTGACGATGTCTGTGTGCAAGATTTAAACAAGAGCTTGTTACAAGAAATATCAGATAATGGCATCCCAGAGATGGGAGTACCCAAAATAGATCCTTTGGTGATAAAAGATATGGAAGTCGTTGTTCTTGGAATGATAAAACTAACAGTGAAGGAAGGAGAAGCTAAAGGTTTTAAGAACTGCCATTCAACAAGTTTCAAGTAAGATTTTTCTTTTTGAAGTGTTGTAATAAATTTAAAAAATGCTTTTTATAAAGATTGATACTTCTTATTACAGACTTGATCATACATATAAAATTGATCGTATCAGTCATCCAATAGGCACCTATATCAAACATTGATAACAAGGTGCATTGTAATTTGTTTTGTTTTTTTGTAATAAACTACCAAAATCCAACCCCTTTTTTTAAGGAATGATTTAGCAAATCAACGGACTGTGGTAGACTTTGTATGTGATGTCTTCACTCTCGAAGGCACCTATAAGATGGAATCAACTCCGGCCCTCTTAGCACTTACTGGAGGCATTAACATTCATGGCGAAGGAAAGGCAGCATTAGTTGCTGGTAAGCTTCTAAATGAGTATATAATATTGAGGTAGACGGTGAAAATAATATACACATTGAAGAGGGCAACGATGGTGCAGCAACCATCAGCTTGCACGCCGTACATTGAAAATATATTTTTAATTATAATTCATTCACATTCAACGAGTAATTTGAAGAATATAATATGATATTAATATTTATGTGTTCGCTGTTTTTCTGGCCTTGGAGAAGAAAGGGTTTATCCAAAATGATTGAATGAAAAAGTTGTCATTGAGAATAAGAAATCTTGGGCTAGACCTGGACCCTTCGAGCATAAAGAGCAATACAGTATAAAATATGCTTGTGTCATGGATTTTTCAATCAACGTTTTTCTTTTTCCAGAAAAAGTTCATTTGTCATTCGATTTTGCATTTGAAGTGAAGAAACTTGATGACGGTGAACTCCATTTCCAGTTGAAACCTGAAGACTCCACATATAACCTCGAAGTTAAAGGAAAAGGAACGTTCTCTGCTGACAATATACTTGTTGGAAAACAAGAAATTAGTGAGTGTACCAATAGCTTTCATGTTAACTATGTTATCGTATTGACTAGTTTTTTTTTATATATATAACACGCTGAATGATTATCAGTTAACTCCTGTTGAGTTCTTCTATTGTGTCTTTTACGTGGCAGTCAAAGAGTGCTAATTTGCAAATCATACAGTTTCAGTGGGAAAATTTAAAGATGAAAGAACGTTACAGCTGCTGCAGCTGTTATTATTTTTCAAGAAAATAAAATGCATTTCAAATCAATTTCAAAACCAAAATATAAGAGCCGTATACAAGAACCAAAATATACCACCACATAATACGGTCCCTCTGCTGAACATAGGTTTTCCTCATGGACTTTCATATCTCTATCTCCAGCGTATTGTCCGGAAAATTCATTCTAAATGAATCCAAGTCGTCACGCAAGCGCTTGCTTGCTTAGTCTGCCTCAATTAAGAAGTTTTCGCCATCATCATCATTAACACGCTTTTTCCATCCGCTACATACAAGATAAGCCTTCTCTATTTTGTGCCATTGTTAACGTTTTGTTTAACGTTTATTATTATTAAAACATAATCTTACATTATTTCAGGCGCCGTAGCTGTTAATATCGCCAACGAGAACTGGGCGTCGTTTTCAAAAACTTTCGGAAATGCTTTGGTTGATAGAGCTATGGTGTTGTTCTATGAGCATTCTCAAAAATTCTTAAGAACAATTCCTGCTAAAGACCTGATCTCTGATGATTTGTCATCTTACGTTAAGAGTTAAGTTGCAGTTTATTTTAAGACCGAAGAAGATTTTAGGATTTATTGAAAACAATATTTCAAAACATGTCATGTTACTGAAATTATGTTGTGAAAATAAGTTTCTCAATGAATACGCGGCTTAAGTCGATTCAGATAAGAGTACACTCTTATCTGAATCGACTCATGCCTCTCCAACGCCCTTTTCGCCATTTCTAATCGACAGTGACTTTTTACAGACAATGTCATACAATTTGCTCGATTTACATAATCAATTCTTTATGTACTTGATGGTTATTATATATTAAGTACTACCAAAATTTCCTACCAAAAATTTAGAAAACAAAAAGAAAAAAATACTTATTAATAGTATTTCTTATTTGTATTAATTCGATGCTCTTCAATGATTTGTTGATTGCTCAGTAAAGTATAGATTATATAAATTGAGTCAATGCATATAACTGCTTTATTTTTTTCTTTAGCTAAATGATGTTAACCTTTAAATTATATGTAGATTTTTCATAAATAAAAGTATCGTTTATGTTTAATGGTTGTTTGTTTAACTAAATCATTTGTATTACTCTCTCTATATTGTTAGTATTTCGCTGTTGGTAATTAGGCGCGTCTTCCGCTAAGCAAAAAACAAAAAAATCTTCAAGTACAATTTTTAATTAAAGGTTCCCCACGCGTACCTTCCTGCCTGGGTCTCATTTTTCTTGGGATCGACGCAACATGCTTTTTTTCTTATTATTCTCCTTTGTCTATCGTTTTTCTGTCTCATAAATTCTTCCATATTTTCGTTGGTCTTCGTCTCCTTCTACATCTTCGTCCAAATTGCTTAGCAAGTGTGTATAAACTAGAGCATTGTTTCGATCATTTCCATGTAATTTAACGTTCTTACGAATGGTACAGCACACGCAAAAGCTCAGTTTCCACAAGCATTTCCATGTAATGTAACAATTCCGCAAATGCTCGATGTTGCGGTCGACATAATGCTCACGGCGAGTGAACATTTCCCTGTAGAATTACTTATACACGATACCCCTAAGACTGGATTCAGACTTTTGGGTTTCTGATGACTACGAGTACTCGTAATGTCTGTCAAAGATCTACGAATGACAGTCGGGACTAAAGGCTTAACGTACTTTCTGAGGCACGGATGAGTCTCAAAATGTAATGGATGGTCACCCATCCATGACCCGACCGTGGCAAGCGTAGCTTAACCTTCGATCAACCCGTGAGACTGATGTCATTTAGCCACGAGCCCCTTCCACTGCATCATCATCTATCAACATTTATCAGTCTTTTCATTAAATACATTTCATCGTTTCAACCAACCTCTTATTGTAAATTGTTGTAACATAATGTACATACTCACAGTTATCTTCATTCATTCCTCCAGGTCAGACAAGCATTCCGTTACCGTTAGGCGCTGATCTGACTATTCCTCACGACATCAGGGCACGTTTTATCCACAATCAGTACACAGACACAGTCATCAAACTTTAACATAAGACTACGACGATTTAGTGACATCCAAGGGCTGGGAATTTCGCCCACATTGATTGATATCATTTTTCCTATCAACACTATACATACTTTTAATACAAAATAACTATAGATTTAATTGTATTTTTACCTCAGAATCCACAAGTTTATATTTCAAAGCAAGTTGTTGGTGAATAATCCTGGCTACTTGATTATGCCTGTGCAAGTACTCGCTGTTAGCCAGACGAGAATAACCAGAGATAATATGTCTGATGGGCTCACCCGGACGGTGGCATGCCCGACACACGTCAACCGCCCCGTCCTTCATAATATGTCTCCGGTAGTTATTCGTCAAGACAACTTCGTTCATAATTGCACAAACGAAACCTTCAGTTTCCCCGAAAAGGTCCCCAAAACGTAGTCAGGATATGGACGCTAAGAAGTCTACACCGGGCTCATGAAGAGCCCGATAGAAGCGCACGTGAGGCTCCTTGCTTTGCCATACCTCCTTGCGGTCATCGGTAGTAAGTATTACAGGTTTGCACCAGTTCTACGTAGCCATGGAGAGCGGGGTGAGCCCCTTGTCCACTGCAGCCACATCACGGTGCATACCCACTTCGGCTTTTAAATAATATTCTCTGAGATTGCACACCTCTCGGTTGTGGAGCGTCTTCGCGTTTAAAAAGCCTCGACCCCCTTATTTCCGCGGGATGTACAATCTCATCACTGATGATCGTGGGTGATGCATCCGGTTTGCGGTAAGTAGTGTACGGCCCCTTCTATCCAGGGCATCGAGTTCGGTCTGAGTCCATTTGAGTATGCCGAAAGAGTACATCAAGATCGGCATGACCCAACTGTTGAAGGCGCGCACTTTGTTTCCGCCTGAAAGAAGGCTAATTAACACCTTCTTCAAGTGACCAAAGAAGCGCCCCCTCAACGCTTGCTTCATGTCAGCAACGTTGATGCCTAACGCTTCCGACATACCCAAATACTTATAGCTTTCGGATGAGGAGAGGGATCTACGGTGTACACATTATTGTATTGTGTACATTTTTTAGACACAAAAAACTAGTAAATAATTACACGAAAGCTAAATAATTATTGCTTAAAAAAACAATATCAATTCAATACCGATGTAGACACAGGGTAGATGATGACTATAAACTTAATTTATTCTTTCAATTTTGCTTCCTATGATGAAATTAAATGATCTTTATTTCCGTGAGTAGATCTTTTAAGCCACGTTTACAAGTCATTTTTGGTCAATATTTTAGAACCAGATGGCGCCGTTACGAGTATTTCCTAGCTGAGTGATCCCTGAGAAAAAATGCCGAAACAAACTCAGAGGTCATGGACATACCGGACATAGGCCTCTCCAATTGCAAGCTATTCAGTTCGATTCTCGGCAACTCTCAGCCACCCTGCAAAGATCGTCGCTCCAGCTAGCCTGAGGGCGCCCTACCTTACATTTGCCGATTGGCGGTCTCCATCGGTTCTGCGGCTAATATAGCCCATTGCCACTTCTTTCTTAAGTAGGGTTTAATATCCTTCTTCAAAAACACTGTCTTCTAAGCAATCTAGGTAGATTGCTTAGAAGACAGTTTTGACAGATGATGTGAGTAGCTAGTTACTGAAATTTACCTAAATTTCAGTAACTAGCTACTGCTACATCAACTAAAAATGTTAACATTTTATGTATGATAATTAATGAAGAACAATAGCGCTAATTCAATCAAAATTCTTCAAGACACAAAAAACTGGATAAAAATTACCCGAAAGCTAAATTTTTGTTGAAAAATAAAACAATATCCCGAAATAGATATAATATAATACATAGGTAAGTGATAATTACATAATAATGAATAATAAACCTTATTACATCATTAAATAAGGAAAATTACAAAACCCTCAATCCTTAATAATGATTGAATGTTTGCTTCCTACGGTGAAACGGTACTACGGTCTTGCATAATCTCAGTTGCTACGTCTACTGCTGGACAGAGGGTTCTCTTACATAAACATCGCCACAACGACCGATCCTGCACGGACGCATCCAGCTGATTCGTACTACCTTAATCTGGTCGCAGAATACTTTGTGGGTAGCCTACAATACCCACTGTTCAGAAAGTAGATTACACTCAAGAATTTTTTGCACCTATATATTATCTACCCCGCCTAGAGTGCAACTTAAGTATTGCAACTCTTCGGGATATATCGGTTAACTTGGCTCTTCTGCAAGTCTCCTCATATCCTTAGTTCCTGAGTCATCAAGGCTTTAACCCAGGAATAGATGACACATCTGTACAATAATGATGTATTTAATTTTAATAACAGCAACAAAGCATAATATTTTTAGAACAAAGGTTAATTAAATTTGCACAAATCTTAAAATGCGATGATTAATTCTAATATTTAGTTACATACTTCCTACTAAAATCATTGTCTGAAACGGAATAAGCATCTTGTGGTTCCACAGAGCTCAATGAAAAACCATTGAGAATTCTCACAAATAATATGATTTCTATCTAATCGATTAAATTTTAAAAGAAAGAGAATTATGGTTTACTGTTGATGGATGATGACACTGATTTTAGTTATAGTTGTCGCTTTTTAACGTGGCAATTGCGGTCATTGCCCTTTCCCTAATATCTCTTCGTAGGAAACCAAACAATAGACTATGTACAGTTTTTATTGGACCATGTTGAGTATCACGATAGATTTTGATTCAGGACGTTAACTGACATTATTTCAGTTTTTGAAAAAAAATAAGGCTAGCAAATGTAGATGGGTGAATGACCGCGCCTATCGGCAAGCGTAGTGTGGGACGCCCCTCAGCTAGATGGACAGACGACCTAAACAAGGCTGCTGGGACAGACTGGATGCGGTGAGCGGAGAACAGGGAAGAGGTCTATGTCCAGCAGTGGACTGCAATTAGACTGAGTTAATTGTTTGAATGACCGCTATTGCCATGCTAAAACGCGACAACTATAGACCATTGGACATCCGGCTTACTTTATTGTTAAAATTGGACATTATGTTTTTTTACTTGTAAGAGGTAAAAAACCTGAGACTGGTTATAAAATGGGTGTAAGACAGGATTTAAACTTGGTTAGGAGTTTATGAGATTATTAACCGGTACTGACATCATTGACATCTTAAAGTAGTTGGGTACTTCTTATATTGACGTCTGCAAACAAGGCGGTTTGGCCAAAAACCAGATTGCACAAAATAAATCCCCTTATGTGCATCTTGTTTGGTTCAAAAAAACATCTTAATTTCAACATGGTAGGTATATCAATTTAGAACCATATCTAACTATTTACGTTGTTATTTGGTGCACTCATTTCAGCCCATACTTAGGTCCCTTCCTATTTAAGTAGGTACACAGTTACTGTTGAATGTCCTATTTATGATCGCTAGCAGATCGCTACAATATTTTATTTTCTTTTTTGTTTTGAAAATGGATTTGTATATAAAATTTTCTAAGCTATAAATAGTGACGTAATAAACTCATAATTCTAGAATTTGTTTTTTTTTTTCTACAGAACCATTTGTTTCCGTATAATTAACTAACTAACTTCATCTTTTAAAACCATCCGCATCAAAGTATATAAATTCAGTGACTTGTGGTAAATCAACATTAGACCAGTACCTACAGTAAACAGTAGCAAAATGTTTCAATTAAACGTCATTTTATTAGCCAGTGCCATCTTCGCTTTTTGCGAATCTGCAGCAATTAGTGAGTATAAATGTTATTAACAAAATAAAGAGTGCTTTAGAAAGAAAACTGGAAAGAACTAAACAGTACATAGAAGACAACTGTTTTTTTTAACTGCAACACTATTTTATCCCGCATCTTTATTAGCGTGGATTTTGATTTCACCCTGAAAACTTCCATACCCGATTGCACTCTACACTGGTCGCAAAATCTTTACTAATTGCATTCGGCAGTAGATTTACTCGTAAAATTTCTTTTGTCTGCTGCAATGATTGCTAATTTTATTGTAAACAATTTAATGCCTAGTTTTTAAACAATAATTGTGAAGATTATACATTATTATTAATCATCTTTATTTCAGTTGATAAAGTAAATAAAAAATGTTCCTTAAGTGACGATGTCTGTGTGCAAGATTTATACAAGAGCTTGTTACAAGAAATATCAGATAATGGCATCCCAGAGATGGGAGTACCCAAAATAGATCCTTTCGTGACAAAAGATATGGAAGTCGTTGTTCTTGGAATGATAAAACTAACAGTGAAGGAAGGAGAAACTAAAGGTTTTAAGAACTGCCATTCAACAAGTTTCAAGTATGATTTTTCTTTTTGAAGTTTTGTAATAAATTAAAAAAATGCTTTTTATAAAGATTGATACTTCTTATTACAGACTTGATCATACATATAAAATTGATCGTATCAGTCATCTAATAGGCACCTATATCAAACATTGATAACGAGGTGCATTGTGATTTTTTTTGTTTTTTTTGTAATAAACTACCAAAATCCAACCCTTTTTTTTAAGGAATGATTTAGCAAATCAACGGACTGTAGTAGACTTAGTATGTGATGTCTTCACTGTCGAAAGCACCTATAAGATGGAATCAACTCCGGAGCTCTTAGCACTTACTGGAGGCATTAACATTCATGGCGAAGGAAAGGCAGCATTAGTTGCTGGTAAGCTTTTAAATGAGTATATAATATTGAGGTAGACGGTGAAAATAATATACACATTGAAGAGGGCAACGATGGTGCAGCGACCATCAGCTTGGACGCCGTACATTGAAAATATATTTTTAATTATAATTCATTCACACTCAACGAGTAATTTGAAGAATAAAATATGGTATTAATATTTATGTGTTCGCTGTTTTTCTGGCCTTGGAGAAGAAAAGTTTTTCCAAAATGATAACGCTACTTCTTAAAAGTTGTCAGTGAGAATAAGAAATCTTGGGCTAGACCAGGACCCTTCGAGCATAAAGAGCAATACAGTATAAAATATGCTTGTGTCATTGATTTTTCAATCAACGTTTTTGTTTTTCCAGAAAATGTTCATTTCTCATTCGATTTTGCATTTGAAGTGAAGAAACTTGATGACGGTGAACTCCATTTCCAGTATAAACCTGAAGACTCTACATATAACCACGAAGTTAAAGGAAAAGCAACGTTCTCTGCTGACAATCTACTTGTTGGAAAACAAGAAATTAGTGAGTGTTCCAATAGCTTTCATGTAAACATGTTATCGTATTGACTAGTTTTTTTTTATATAACACGCTGAATGATTACCAGTTAACTCCTGTTGAGTTCTTCTATTGTGCCTTTTACGTGGCAGTCAAAGAGTGCTAATTTGCAAATCATACAGTTTCAGCGGGAAAATTTAAAGATGAAAGAACGTTACAGCTGCTGCAGCTGTTATTATTTTTCAAGAAAATAAAATGCATTTCAAATCAATTTCAAAACCAAAATATAAGAGCCGTATACAAGAACCAATATATACCACCACATAATACGGTCCCTCTGCTGAACATAGGTTTTCCTCATGGACTTTCATATCTCTATCTCCAGCGTATTGTCCGAAAAATTCATTCTAAATGAATCCAAGTCGTCACGCAAGCGCTTGCTTGCTTAGTCTGCCTCAATTAAGAAGTTTTCGCCATCATCATCATTAACAGGCTTTTTCGTTTCGTTAACAGGTTTTGTTTAACGTTTATTATTATTAAAACATAATCTTACATTATTTCAGGCGCCGTAGCTGTTAATATCGCCAACGAGAACTGGACGTTAGTTTCAAAAACTTTCGGAAATGCTTTGGTTGATAGAGCTATGGTGTTGTTCTATGAGCATTCTCAAAAATTCCTCAGAACAGTTCCTGCCAAAGACCTGATCTCTGATGATTTGTCATCTTACGTTAAGAGTTAAGTTGGAGTTTATTTTAAGACCGAAGAAGATTTTAAGATTTATTGGAAACAATATTTCAAAGCAACGCCTTACCAAAACATGTAACAACACAAAACATGTTACTGAAATTATGTTGCGCAACTAAGTTTCTCAATGAATACGCGCTGAGTCGATTCAGAAAAGACTACACTCGTATCTGAATCGACTCATGCCTCTCCAGCGCCCTTTTTGCCGTCTCTAATCGACAGTGACTTTTTATAGACAATGTTATACAATTTGCTTAATTTACATAATCAATTCTTTATGTGCTTGATGGTTATTGTACATTAAGTACCACCAAAATTTCCTGCCAAAGTTTTAGAAAACTAAAAGAAAAAATTACTTATTAATAGTATTTCTTATTTGTATTAATTCGGTGCTCTTCAATTATTTGTTGATTGCTAAGTAAAGTATAGATTATATAAATTGAGTCAATGCATATAACTGCTCTATTTTTTTCTTTAGCTAAATGATGTTAACCTTTAAAGTATATGTAGATTTTTCATAAATAAAAGTATCGTTTATGTTTAATGGTTGTTTGTTTAACTAAATCATTTGTATTACTCTCTCCATATTGTTAGTATTTCGCTGTTGGTATTTAGGCGCGTCTTCCGCTAAGCAAAAAACAAAAAAATCTTCAAGTACAATTTTTAATTAAAGGTTCCCCACGCGTACCTTCCTGCCTGGGTCTCATTTTTCTTGGGATCGACGCAACATGCTTTTTTTCTTATTATTCTCCTTTGTCTATCGTTTTTCTGTCTCATAAATTCTTCCATATTTTCGTTGGTCTTCGTCTCCTTCTGCATCTTCGTCCAAATTGCTTAGCAAGTGTGTATAAACTAGAGCATTGTTTCGATAATTTCCATGTAATTTAACGTTCTTACGAATGGTACAGCACACGCAAAAGCTCAGTTTCCACAAGCATTTCCATGTAATGTAACAATTCCGCAAATGCTCGATGTTGCGTTCGACATAATGCTCACGGCGAGTGAACATTTCCCTGTAGAATTAATTATACACGATACCCCTAAGACTGGATTCAGACTTTTGGGTTTCTGATGACTACGAGTACTCGTAACGTCTGTCAAAGATCTACGAATGACAGTCGGGACTAAAGGCTTAACGTACTTTCTGAGGCACGGAGGAGTCTCAATATGTAATGGATGGTCACCCATCCATGACCCGACCGTGGCAAGCGTAGCTTAACCTTCGATCAACCCGTGAGACTGATGTCATTTAGCCACGAGCCCCTTCCACTGCATCATCATCTATCAACATTTATCAGTATTTTCATTAATTAATACATTTCATCGTTTCAACCATCCTCTTATTGTAAATTGTTGTAACATAATGTACATACTCACAGTTATCTTCATTCATTCCTCCAGGTCAGTCAAGCATTCCGTTACCGTTAGGCGCTGATCTGACTATTCCTCACGACATCAGGTCACGTTTTATCCACAATCAGTACACAGACACAGTCATCAAACTTTAACATAAGACTACGACGATTTAGTGACATCCAAGGGCTGGGAATTTCGCCCACATTGATTGATATCATTTTTCCTATCAACACTATATATACTTTTAATACAAAATAACTATAGATTTAATTGTATTTTTACCTCAGAATCCACAAGTTTATATTTCAAAGCAAGTTGTTGGTGAATAATCCTGGCTACTTGATTATGCCTGTGCAAGTACTCGCTGTTAGCCAGACGAGAATAACCAGAGATAATATCTCTGATGGGCTCACCCGGACGGTGGCATGCCCGACACACGTCAACCGCCCCGTCCTTCATAATATGTCTCCGGTAGTTATTCGTCAAGACAACTTCGTTCATAATTGCACAAACGAAACCTTCAGTTTCCCCGAAAAGGTCCCCAAAACGTAGTCAGGATACGGACGCTAAGAAGTCTACACCGGGCTCATGAAGAGCCCGATAGAAGCGCACGTGAGGCTCCTTGTTTTGCCATACCTCCTTGCGGTCATCGGTAGTAAGTATTACAGGTTTGCACCAGTTCTACGTAGCCATGGAGAGCGGGGTGAGCCCCTTGTCAACTGCAGCCACATCACGGTGCATACCCACTTCGGCTTTTAAATAATATTCTCTGAGATTGCACACCTCTCGGTTGTGGAGCGTCTTCGCGTTTAAAAAGCCTCGACCCCCTCATTTCCGCGGGATGTACAATCTCATCACTGATGATCGTGGGTGATGCATCCGGTTTGCGGTCAGTAGTGTACGGCCCCTTCTATCCAGGGCATCGAGTTCGGTCTGAGTCCATTTGAGTATGCCGAAAGAGTACATCAAGATCGGCATGACCCAACTATTGAAGGCGCGCACTTTGTTTCCGCCTGAAAGAAGGCTAATTAACACCTTCTTCAAGTGACCAAAGAAGCGCCCCCTCAACGCTTGCTTCATGACAGCAACGTTGATGCCAAACGCTTCCGACATACCCAAATACTTATAGCTTTCGGATGAGGAGAGGGATCTACGGTGTACACATTATTGTATTGTGTACATTTTTTAGACACAAAAAACTAGTAAATAATTACACGAAAGCTAAATAATTATTGCTTAAAAAAACAATATCAATTCAATACCGATGTAGACACAGGGTAGATGATGACTATAAACTTAATTTATTCTTTCAATTTTGCTTCCTATGATGAAATTAAATGATCTTTATTTCCGTGAGTAGATCTTTTAAGCCACTTTTACACATCATTTTTGGTCAATATTTTAGAACCAGATGGCGCCGTTACGAGTATTTCCTAGCTGAGTGTTCCCTGAGAAAAAATGCCGAAACAAACTCAGAGGTCATGGACATACCGGACATAGGCCTCTCCAATTGCAAGCCATTCAGTTCGATTCTCGGCAACTCTCAGCCACCCTGCAAAGATCGTCGCTCCACCTAGCCTGAGGGCGCCCTACCTTACATTTGCCGATTCGCGGTCTCCATCGGTTCTGCGGCTAATATAGCCCAATGCCACTTCTTTCTTAAGTAGGGTTTAAAATCCTTCTTCAAAAACACTGTCTTCTAAGCAATCTAGGTAGATTGCTTAGAAGACAGTTTTGACAGTTGATGTGAGTAGCTAGTTACTGAAATTTACCTAAATTTCAGTAATTAGCTACTGCTACATCAACTAAAAATGTTAACAATTTATGTATGTAATTAATGAAGAACAATAGCGCTAATTGAATTAAAATTATTCAAGACACAAAAAACTGGATAAAAATTACCCGAAAGCTAAATTTTTGTTGAAAAATAAAACAATATCCCGAAATAGATATAATATAATACATAGGTAAGTGATAATTACATAATAATGAATAATAAACCTTATTACATCATTAAATAAGGAAAATTACAAAACCCTCAATCCTTAATAATGATTGAATATTTGCTTCGTACGGTGAAACGGTACTACGGTCTTGCATAAACTCAGTTGCTACGTCTACTGCTGAACAGAGGGTTCTCTTACATAAACATCGCCACAACGACCGATCCTGCACGGACGCATCCAGCTGATTCGTACTACCTTAATCTGGTCGCAGAATACTTTGTGGGTAGCCTACAATACCCACTGTTCAGAAAGTAGATTACACTCAAGAATTTTTTGCACCTATATATCTACCCCGCCTAGAGTGCAACTTAAGTATTGCAACTCTTCGGGATATATCGGTTAACTTGGCTCTTCTGCAAGTCTCCTCATATCCTTAGTTCCTGAGTCATCTAGACTTTAACCCAGACATAGATGACACATTTGTACATGATGTATTTAATTTTAATAACAGCAACAAAGCATAATATTTTTAGAACAAAGGTTAATTAAATTTGCACAAAATTTAAAATGCGATGAATAATTCTAATATTTAGTTACATATTTCCTACTAAAATAATTGTCTGAAACGGAATAAGCATCTTTGTGGTTCCACAGAGCTCAATGAAAAACCATTGAGAATTCTCACAAATAATATGATTTCTATATATTCGATTAAATTTTAAAAGAACACTGATTTTAGTTGTAGTTGTCGCTTTTTAACGTGGCAATTGCGGTCATTGCCCTTTCCCTGATATCTCTTCGTAGGAACCAAACAATAGATTATGTACAGTTTTTAGTTATTGGAACATGTTGAGTATCACGATAGATTTTGATTCAGGACGTTAACTGACATTAAATCAGTTTTTGAAAAAAAATAAGGCTAGCAAATGTAGATGGGTGAATGACCGCGCCTATCGGCAAGCGTAGTGTGGGACGCCCCTCAGCTAGATGGACAGACGACCTAAACAAGGCTGCTGGGACAGTCTGGATGCGGTGAGCGGAGAACAGGGAAGAGGTCTATGTCCAGCAGTGGACTGCAATTAGACTGAGTTAATTGTTTGAATGACCGCTATTGCCATGCTAAAACGCGACAACTATAGACCATTGGACATCCGGCTTACTTTATTGTTAAAATTGGACATTATGTTTTTTTACTTGTAACAGGTAAAAAACCTGAGACTGGTTATAAAATGGGTGTAAGACAGGATTTAAACTTGGTTAGGAGTTTATGAGATTATTAACCGGTACTGACATCATTGACATCTTAAAGTAGTTAGGTACTTCTTAAATTGACGTCTGCAAGGCGGTTTGGCCAAAAACCAGATTGCACAAAGTAAATCCCCTTATGTGCATCTTGTTTGGTTCAAAAAAACATCTTAATTTCAACATGGTAGGTATATCAATCTAGAACCATATCTAACTATGTACGTTGTTATTTGGTGCACTCATTTCAGCCCATAATTAGGTCCCTTCCTATCTAAGTACACGTTACTGTTGAATGTCCTATTTATGATCGCTAGCAGATCGCTACGCTTTCTTTTTTGTTTTGAAATTGGATTTGTATATAAAATTTTCTAAGCTATAAATCGTGACGTAATAAACTCATAATGCTAGAATTTGGTTTTTTTTCTACGGAACCATTTGTTTCCTAACTAACTTCATCTTTTAAGACCATCCGCATCAAAGTATATAAATTCAGTGACTTGTGGTACATCAACATTAGATCAGTACCTCACTGAGTAATACAGTAAACAGTAGCAAAATGTTTCAATTAAACGTCATTTTATTAGCCAGTGCCATCTTCGCTTTTTGCGAATCTGCAGCAATTAGTGAGTATAAATGTTATTAACAAAATAAAGAGTGCTTAGAAAGAAAACTGGAAAGAACTAAACAGTACTTAGAAGACAACTGTTTTTTTTTAACTGCAACACTATTTTATCCCGCATCTTTATTAGCGTGGATTTTGATTTCACCCTGAAAACTTCCATACCCGATTGCACTCTACACTGGTCGCAAAATCTTTACTAATTGCATTCGGCAGTAGATTTACTCGTAAAATTTCTTTTGTCTGCTGCAATGATTGCTAATTTTATTGTAAACAATTTAATGCCTAGTTTTTAAACAATAATTGTGAAGACTATATTTTATTATTAATCATCTTTATTTCAGTTGATAAAGTAAATAAAAAATGTTCCTTAAGTGACGATGTCTGTGTGCAAGATTTATACAAGAGCTTGTTACAAGAAATATCAGATAATGGCATCCCAGAGATGGGAGTACCCAAAATAGATCCTTTCGTGATAAAAGATATGGAAGTCGTTGTTCTTGGAATGATAAAACTAACAGTGAAGGAAGGAGAAGCTGAAGCTAAGAACTGCCATTCAACAAGTTTGAAGTATGATTTTTCTTTTTGAAGTTTTGTAATAAATTTAAAAAATGCTTTTTATAAAGATTGATACTTCTTATTACAGACTTGATCATACATATAAAATTGATCGTATCAGTCATCTAATAGGCACCTATATCAAACATTGATAACAAGGTGCATTGTAATTTGTTTTGTTTTTTTTGTAATAAACTACCAAAATCCAACCCTTTTTTTAAGGAATGATTTAGCAAATCAACGGACTGTGGTAGACTTTGTATGTGATGTCTTCACTCTCGAAGGCACCTATAAGATGGAATCAACTCCGGCCCTCTTAGCACTTACTGGAGGCATTAACATTCATGGCGAAGGAAAGGCAGCATTAGTTGCTGGTAAGCTTCTAAATGAGTATATAATATTGAGGTAGACGGTGAAAATAATATACACATTGAAGAGGGCAACGATGGTGCAGCAACCATCAGCTTGCACGCCGTACATTGAAAATATATTTTTAATTATAATTCATTCACATTCAACGAGTAATTTGAAGAATATAATATGATATTAATATTTATGTGTTCGCTGTTTTTCTGGCCTTGGAGAAGAAAGGGTTTATCCAAAATGATAATGCTACTTCTTAAAAGTTGTCATTGAGAATAAGAAATCTTGGGCTTGACCTGGACCCTTCGAGCATAAAGAGCAATACAGTATAAAATATGCTTGTGTCATGGATTTTTCAATCAACGTTTTTCTTTTTCCAGAAAAAGTTCATTTGTCATTCGATTTTGCATTTGAAGTGAAGAAACTTGATGACGGTGAACTCCATTTCCAGTTGAAACCTGAAGACTCCACATATAACCTCGAAGTTAAAGGAAAAGGAACGTTCTCTGCTGACAATATACTTGTTGGAAAACAAGAAATTAGTGAGTGTACCAATAGCTTTCATGTTAACTATGTTATCGTATTGACTAGTTTTTTTTTATATATATAACACGCTGAATGATTATCAGTTAACTCCTGTTGAGTTCTTCTATTGTGTCTTTTACGTGGCAGTCAAAGAGTGCTAATTTGCAAATCATACAGTTTCAGCAGGAAATTTAAAGATGAAACAACGTTACAGCTGCTGCAGCTGTTATTATTTTTCAAGAAATTAAAATGCATTTCAAATCAATTTCAAAACCAAAATATAAGAGCCGTTTACAAGAACCAAACTATACCACCACATAATACGGTCCCTCTGCTGGACATAGGTTTTCCTCATGGACTTTCATATCTCTTTCCCCAGCGTATTGTCCGGCAAATTCATTCTAAATTAATCCAAGTCGTCACGCAAGCGCTTGCTTGCTTAGTCTGCCTCAATTAAGAAGTTTTCGCCTTCATCATCATTAACAGGCTTTTTCCATCCGCTACATACAAGATAAACCTTCTCTCTTTTGTGCCATTGTTGACGTTTTGTTTAACGTTTATTATTATTAAAACATAATCTTACATTATTTCAGGCGCCGTAGCTGTTAATATCGCCAACGAGAACTGGGCGTCGTTTTCAAAAACTTTCGGAAATGCTTTGGTTGATAGAGCTATGGTGTTGTTCTATGAGCATTCTCAAAAATTCTTAAGAACAATTCCTGCTAAAGACCTGATCTCTGATGATTTGTCATCTTACGTTAAGAGTTAAGTTGCAGTTTATTTTAAGACCGAAGAAGATTTTAAGATTTATTGAAAACAATATTTCAAAACATGTCATGTTCCTGAAATTATGTTGTGAAACTAAGTTTCTCAATGAATACGCGGCTTAAGTCGATTCAGATAAGACTACACTCTTATCTGAATCGACTCATGCCTCTCCAACGCCCTTTTCGCCATCTCTAATCGACAGTGACTTTTTACAGACAATGTCATACAATTTGCTCGATTTACATAATCAATTCTTTATGTGCTTGATGGTTATTGTACATTAAGTACTACCAAAATTTCCTACCAAAGTTTTAGAAAACAAAAAGAAAAAATTACTTATTAATAGTATTTCTTATTTGTATTAATTCGATGCTCTTCAATGATTTGTTGATTGCTCAGTAAAGTATAGATTATATAAATTGAGTCAATGCATATAACTGCTTTATTTTTTTCTTTAGCTAAATGATGTTAACCTTTAAATTATATGTAGATTTTTCATAAATAAAAGTATCGTTTATGTTTAATGGTTGTTTGTTTAACTAAATCATTTGTATTACTCTCTCTATATTGTAAGTATTTCGCTGTTGGTAATTAGGCGCGTCTTCCGCTAAGCAAAAAACAAAAAAATCTTCAAGTACAATTTTTAATTAAAGGTTCCCCACGCGTATCTTCCTGCCTGGGTCTCATTTTTCTTGGGATCGACGCAACATGCTTTTTTTCTTATTCTCCTTTGTCTATCGTTTTTCTGTCTCATAAATTCTTCCATATTTTCGTTGGTCTTCGTCTCCTTCTACATCTTCGTCCAAATTGCTTAGCAAGTGTGTATAAACTAGAGCATTGTTTCGATCATTTCCATGTAATTTAACGTTCTTACGAATGGTACAGCACACGCAAAAGCTCAGTTTCCACAAGCATTTCCATGTAATGTAACAATTCCGCAAATGCTCGATGTTGCGTTCGACATAATGCTCACGGCGAGTGAACATTTCCCTGTAGAATTACTTATACACGATACCCCTAAGACTGGATTCAGACTTTTGGGTTTCTGATGACTACGAGTACTCGTAACGTCTGTCAAAGATCTACGAATGACAGTCGGGACTAAAGGCTTAACGTACTTTCTGAGGCACGGAGGAGTCTCAATATGTAATGGATGGTCACCCATCCATGACCCGACCGTGGCAAGCGTAGCTTAACCTTCGATCAACCCGTGAGACTGATCTCATTTAGCCACGAGCCCCTTCCACTGCATCATCATCTATCAACATTTATCAGTATTTTCATTAAATACATTTCATCGTTTCAACCAACCTCTTATTGTAAATTGTTGTAACATAATGTACATACTCACAGTTATCTTCATTCATTCCTCCAGCTCAGACAAGCATTCCGTTACCGTTAGGCGCTGATCTGACTATTCCTCACGACATCAGGTCACGTTTTATCCACAATCAGTACACAGACACAGTCATCAAACTTTAACATAAGACTACGACGATTTAGTGACATCCAAGGGCTGGGAATTTCGCCCACATTGATTGATATCATTTTTCCTATCAACACTTTTAATACAAAATAACTATAGATTTAATTGTATTTTTACCTCAGAATCCACAAGTTTATATTTCAAAGCAAGTTGTTGGTGAATAATCCTGGCTACTTGATTATGCCTGTGCAAGTACTCGCTGTTAGCCAGACGAGAATAACCAGAGATAATATGTCTGATGGGCTCACCCGGACGGTGGCATGCCCGACACACGTCAACCGCCCCGTCCTTCATAATATGTCTCCGGTAGTTATTCGTCAAGACAACTTCGTTCATAATTGCACAAACGAAACCTTCAGTTTCCCCGAAAAGGTCCCCAAAACGTAGTCAGGATATGGACGCTAAGAAGTCTACACCGGGCTCATGAAGAGCCCGATAGAAGCGCACGTGAGACTCCTTGCTTTGCCATACCTCCTTGCGGTCATCGGTAGTAAGTATTACAGGTTTGCACCAGTTCTACGTAGCCATGGAGAGCGGAGTGAGCCCCTTGTCCACTGCAGCCACATCACGGTGCATACCCACTTCGGCTTTTAAATAATATTCTCTGAGATTGCACACCTCTCGGTTGTGGAGCGTCTTCGCGTTTAAAAAGCCTCGACCCCCTCATTTCCGCGGGATGTACAATCTCATCACTGATGATCGTGGGTGATGCATCCGGTTTGCAGTCAGTAGTGTACGGCCCCTTCTATCCAGGGCATCGAGTTCGGTCTGAGTCCATTTGAGTATGCCGAAAGAGTACATCAAGATCGGCATGACCCAACTGTTGAAGGCGCGCACTTTGTTTCCGCCTGAAAGAAGGCTAATTAACACCTTCTTCAAGTGACCAAAGAAGCGCCCCCTCAACGCTTGCTTCATGTCAGCAACGTTGATGCCTAACGCTTCCGACATACCCAAATACTTATAGCTTTCGGATGAGGAGAGGGATCTACGGTGTACACATTATTGTATTGTGTACATTTTTTAGACACAAAAAACTAGTAAATAATTACACGAAAGCTAAATAATTATTGCTTAAAAAAACAATATCAATTCAATACCGATGTAGACACAGGGTAGATGATGACTATAAACTTAATTTATTCTTTCAATTTTGCTTCCTATGATGAAATTAAATGATCTTTATTTCCGTGAGTAGATCTTTTAAGCCACTTTTACAAGTCATTTTTGGTCAATATTTTAGAACCAGATGGCGCCGTTACGAGTATTTCCTAGCTGAGTGATCCCTGAGAAAAAATGCCGAAACAAACTCAGAGGTCATGGACATACCGGACATAGGCCTCTCCAATTGCAAGCTATTCAGTTCGATTCTCGGCAACTCTCAGCCACCCTGCAAAGATCGTCGCTCCAGCTAGCCTGAGGGCGCCCTACCTTACATTTGCCGATTGGCGGTCTCCATCGGTTCTGCGGCTAATATAGCCCATTGCCACTTCTTTCTTAAGTAGGGTTTAATATCCTTCTTCAAAAACACTGTCTTCTAAGCAATCTAGGTAGATTGCTTAGAAGACAGTTTTGACAGATGATGTGAGTAGCTAGTTACTGAAATTTACCTAAATTTCAGTAACTAGCTACTGCTACATCAACTAAAAATGTTAACATTTTATGTATGATAATTAATGAAGAACAATAGCGCTAATTCAATCAAAATTCTTCAAGACACAAAAAACTGGATAAAAATTACCCGAAAGCTAAATTTTTGTTGAAAAATAAAACAATATCCCGAAATAGATATAATATAATACATAGGTAAGTGATAATTACATAATAATGAATAATAAACCTTATTACATCATTAAATAAGGAAAATTACAAAACCCTCAATCCTTAATAATGATTGAATGTTTGCTTCCTACGGTGAAACGGTACTACGGTCTTGCATAATCTCAGTTGCTACGTCTACTGCTGGACAGAGGGTTCTCTTACATAAACATCGCCACAACGACCGATCCTGCACGGACGCATCCAGCTGATTCGTACTACCTTCATCTGGTCGTAGACTACTTTGTGGGTAGCCTACAATACCCACTGTTCAGAAAGTAGAATACACTCAAGAATTTTTTGCACCTATATATCTACCCCGCCTAGAGTGCAACTTTAGTATTGCAACTCTTCGGGATATGTCGGTTAACTTGGTTCTTCTGCAAGTCTCCTCATATCCTTAGTTCCTGAGTCATCAAGGCTTTAACCCAGGAATAGATGACACATCTGTACAATAATGATGTATTTAATTTTAATAACAGCAACAAAGCATAATATTTTTAGAACAAAGGTTAATTAAATTTGCACAAATCTTAAAATGCGATGATTAATTCTAATATTTAGTTACATACTTCCTACTAAAATCATTGTCTGAAACGGAATAAACATCTTTGTGGTTCTACAGAGCTCAATGAAAAACCATTGTGAATTCTCACAAATAATATGATTTCTATCTATTCGATTAAATTTTAATACAAAGAGAATTATGGTTTACTGTTGATGGATGATGACACTGATTTTAGTTATAGTTGTCGCTTTTTAACGTGGCAATTGCGGTCATTGCCCTTTCCCTAATATCTCTTCGTAGGAAACCAAACAATAGACTATGTACAGTTTTTAGTTATTGGACCATGTTGAGTATCACGATAGATTTTGATTCAGGACGTTAACTGACATTATTTCAGTTTTTGAAAAAAAATAAGGCTAGCAAATGTAGATGGGTGAATGACCGCGCCTATCGGCAAGCGTAGTGTGGGACGCCCCTCAGCTAGATGGACAGACGACCTAAACAAGGCTGCTGGGACAGACTGGACGCGGTGAGCGGAGAACAGGGAAGAGGTCTATGTCCAACAGTGGACTGCAATTAGACTAAGTTAATTGTTTGAATGACCGCTATTGCCATGCTAAAACGCGACAACTATAGACCATTGGACATCCGGCTTACTTTATTGTTAAAATTGGACATTATGTTTTTTTACTTGTAAGAGGTAAAAAACCTGAGACTGGTTATAAAATGGGTGTAAGACAGAATTTAAACTTGGTTAGGAGTTTATGAGATTATTAACCGGTACTGACATCATTGACATCTTAAAGTAGTTGGGTACTTCTTATATTGACGTCTGCAAACAAGGCGGTTTGGCCAAAAACCAGATTGCACAAAATAAATCCCCTTACTTGCATCTTGTTTGGTTCAAAAAAAAATCTTAATTTCAACATGGTATATCAATCTAGAACCATATCTAACTATGTACGTTGTTATTTGGTGCACTCATTTCAGTCCATAATTATGTCTCTTCCTATTTAAGTGGGTACACAGTTACTGTTGAATGTCCTATTTATGATCGCTAGCAGATCGCTACAATATGGGCGCGTTCACTGCGGCGGCGAGCCGCCCACTACCTGAACGCGCCCCAGAAGGTGGTAGCCGTAAGGCTCATCCGGGGCTACCGCACGATCTCGCGCGAGGCGGCAAGCCTCCTTGCCGGACTGCCGCCATGGGATCTGGAAGCGATAGTCCTCGCGCGCCTGTATGAGTGCGCGCGGAGGCACTACGCCGGGGGGAAAGTCAGCTCCCGCGGCAAATTGCTGCGGAGCGGACGGACCTCCGGCTCGATCTCATGGCGACATGGAAAGAGCGACTGTCGCAACCCAGCGCAGGGCACGCCGCGATAGCGGCGATAAGACCCCTCTTTGAGGAGTGGCTAGAGAGGCGCCACGGCGCCCTCACCTACCGCCTGACGCAGGTCCTCACCGGACACGGAAGTTTCGGGAGGTTCCTGCACATCATCAGGCGGGAGGAAACGCCCGGGTGTCACCATTGCCAGGATCGCCCAGAGGACACGGTGGAGCACACGGTGGAGGTCTGCCCCGCTTGGGCGGAGCACCGCCGTGTCCTCGTAGAGGCGATCGGCAGCGGCGGCGGCCTCTCGCGCCCGGCCCTGGTGCAAGCCATGGTCCGGAGCGAGAGGGAGTGGGAGGCAGTCGCCTCCTTCTGCGAAGCAGTCATGCTAGCGAAGGAGGTGGCGGGACGGATGAGGGAGAGAGCCTCCCGTCCCAGCCGCCGCGGGAGACGCCCCGGGCGTCGGGAGTCGAGTGAAGACTACCGGCCACCGTAGGCGCGGGCCTGCGGGCGGAGAGCAATGGGTAGCTCACCGCCCGATCAGGACCAGGCCCGTAAGTGTTCCACGCGTGCCTCAAAGAGATGTCAGCATAACGAGGGGCCCCTCAGGGCCGAAGCCTGCCGGGTCAGCGGGATTGTCCGAAAGGGTTACCGCTACCCCGGAACATAAACGGCGAAGGAAGGAACATGGGTGGGTTTTAGTCAGTAAGAGTCTGACACTCCCTTCCGCTCCACCCAGAGCGGGAGGGGTTATTTGATGATTTCCCACCAGAAAAAATAAAAAAAAAATCGCTACAATATTTTATTTTCGTTTTGTTTTGAAAATGGATTTGTATATAAAATTTTCTAAGCTATAAATCGTGACGTAATATACTCATAATGCTAGAATTTGGTTTTTTTTCTACGGAACCATTTGTTTCCTAACTAATTAACTAACTTCATCTTTTAAGGCCATCCGCATCAAAGTATATAAATTGAGTGACTTGTGGTACATCAACATTAGATCAGTACCTCACTGAGTAATACAGTAAACAGTAGCAAAATGTTTCAATTAAACGTCATTTTATTAGCCAGTGCCATCTTCGCTTTTTGCGAATCTGCAGCAATTAGTGAGTATGAATGTTATTAACAAAATAAAGAGTGCTTTAGAAAGAAACCTGGAAAGAACTAAACAGTACTTAGAAGACAACTGTTTTTTTTTAACTGCAACACTATTTTATCCCGCATCTTTATTAGCGTGGATTTTGATTTCACCCTGAAAACTTCCATACCCGATTGCACTCTACACTGGTCGCAAAATCTTTACTAATTGCATTGGGCAGTAGATTTACTCGTAAAATTTCTTTTGTCTGCTGCAATGATTGCTAATTTTATTGTAAACAATTTAATGCCTAGTTTTTAAACAATAATTGTGAAGACTATATTTTATTATTAATCATCTTTATTTCAGTTGATAAAGTAAATAAAAAATGTTCCTTAAGTGACGATGTCTGTGTGCAAGATTTATACAAGAGCTTGTTACAAGAAATATCAGATAATGGCATCCCAGAGATGGGAGTACCCAAAATAGATCCTTTCGTGATAAAAGATATGGAAGTCGTTGTTCTTGGAATGATAAAACTAACAGTGAAGGAAGGAGAAGCTAAAGGTTTTAAGAACTGCCATACAACAAGTTTCAAGTAAGATTTTTCTTTTTGAAGTTTTGTAGATTGATACTTCTTATTACAGACTTGATCATACATATAAAATTGATCGTATCAGTCATCTAATAGGCACCTATATCAAACATTGATAACGAGGTGCATTGTAATTTGTTTTGTTTTTTTGTAATAAACTACCAAAATCCAACCCTTTTTTTTCAGGAATGATTTAGCAAATCAACGGACTGTGGTAGACTTTGTATGCGATGTCTTCACTGTCGAAAGCACCTATAAGATGGAATCCACTCCGGCCCTCTTAGCACTTACTGGAGGCATTAACATTCATGGCGAAGGAAAGGGAGCATTAGTTGCTGGTAAGCTTTTAAATGAGTATATAATATTAAGGTAGATGGTGAAAATAATATACACATTGAAGAGGGCAACGATGGTGCAGCGACCATCAGCTTGCACGCCGTACATTGAAAATATATTTTTAATTATAATTCATTCACACTCAACGAGTAATTTGAATAATATAATATGATATTGATAATTATGTGTTCGCTGTTTTTCTGGCCTTGGAGAAGAAAGGTTTTTCCAAAATGATAACGCTACTTCTTAAAAGTTGTCAGTGAGAATAAGAAATCTTGGGCTAGACCAGGACCCTTCGAGCATAAAGAGCAATACAGTATAAAATATGCTTGTGTCATGGATTTTTCAATCAACGTTTTTCTTTTTCTAGAAAAAGTTCATTTGTCATTCGATTTTGCATTTGAAGTGAAGAAACTTGATGACGGTGAACTCCATTTCCTGTTTAAACCTGAAGACTCTACATATAACCTCGAAGTTAAAGGAAAAGCAACGTTCTCTGCTGACAATCTACTTGTTGGAAAACAAGAAATTAGTGAGTGTACCAATAGCTTTCATGTTAACTATGTTATCGTATTGTCTAGTTTTTTTTTATACAACACGCTGAATGATTACCAGTTAACTCCTGTTGAGTTCTTCTATTGTGCCTTTTACGTGGCAGTCAAAGAGTGCTAATTTGCAAATCATACAGTTTCAGCAGGAAAATTAAAGATGAAACAACGTTACAGCTGCTGCAGCTGTCATTATTTTTCAAGAAAATAAAATGCATTTCAAATAAATTTCAAAACCAAAATATAAGAGCCGTATACAAGAACCAAAATATACCACCACATAATACGGTCCCTCTGCTGAACATAGGTTTTCCTCATGGACTTTCATATCTCTTTCTCCAGCGTATTGTCCGGCAAATTCATTCTAAATGAATCCAAGTCGTCACGCAAGCGCTTGCTTGCTTAGTCTGCCTCAATTATGAAGTTTTCGCCATCATCATCATTAACAGGCTTTTTCCATCCGCTACATACAAGATAAGCCTTCTGTATTTTGTGCCATTGTTAACGTTTTGTTTAACGTTTATTATTATTAAAACATAATCTTACATTATTTCAGGCGCCGTAGCTGTTAATATCGCCAACGAGAACTGGGCGTTCGTTTCAAAAACTTTCGGAAATGTTTTGGTTGATAGAGCTATGGTAGTGTTCTTCGAGCATTCTCAAAAATTCTACAGAACAATTCCTGCTAAAGACCTGATCACTGATGATTTGTCATCTTACGTTAAGAGTTAAGTTTATTTTAAGACCGAAGAAGATTTTAAGATTTATTGAAAACAATATTTCAAAACATGATACTGAAATTATTTTGCGAAACTAAGTTTGTCAATGAATACGCGGCATGAGTCGATTCAGATAAGACTACACTCTTATCTGAATCGACTCATGCCTCTCCAATGCCCTTTTCGACATCTCTAATCGACAGTGACTTTTATAGACAATGTTATAGAATTAGCTTGATTTACATAATCAATTCTTTATGTACTTGATGGTTATTGTATATTAAGTACTACCAAAATTTCCTACCAAAGTTTTAGAAAACATAAAGAAAAAAATTACTGATTAATAGTATTTCTTATTTGTATTAATTCGGTGCTCTTCAATGATTTGTTGATTGCTAAGTAAAGTATAGATTATATAAATTGAGTCAATGCATATAACTGTTTTATTTTTTTCTTTAGCTAAATTATATTAACCTTTAGAGTATAATTATGTAGATTTTTCATAAATAAAAGTATTGTTTATGTTTAATGGTTGTTTGTTTAACTAAATCCTTTGTATTACACTCTCCATATTGTTAGTATTTCGCTGTAGGTAATTAGGCGCGTGTTCCGCTAAGCAAAAAACAAAAAAAATCTTCAAGTACAATTTTTAATTAAAGGCTCCTTCTGCATCTTTGTCCAAATTGCTTAAAATGTGTGTATAAACTAGAGCATTGCCTCGATCATTTCCATGTAATTTAACAATCTTACGAATGGTACAGCATACGCAAAAGCTCAGTTTCCACAAGCATATCCATGTAATGTAACGAGTGCATTTTCCTGTAGAATTTCTTATACACGATACCCCTAAGACTGGATTCAGACTTTTGGGTTTCTGATGACTACGAGTACCCGTAACGACTGTCAAAGATCTACGAATGACAGTCGGGACTAAAGGCGAAACGTGCTTTCTGAGGCACGGAGGAGTCTTAATATGTAATGGATGGTCACCCATCCATGACCCTACCGCGGCAAGCGTAGCTTAACCTTCGATCAACCCGTGAGACTCTTATCATTTAGCCATGAGCCTCTTCCACTGCATCATCATTTATCAACATTTATCACTCTTTTCATTAAATACATCATCGTTCCAACCAACCTCTTATTGTAAATTGTTTTAATGCAGGACAAAGGGGTTTAAGCCGCCTGTATGAGTGGCGCGCGGAGGCACTACGCCGGGTGGAAAGTCCGCTCCCGCGCAAATTGCGGCGGAGCGGACGGATCTCCGGCTCGATCTCATGGCGACATGGAAAGAGCGACTGTCGCAACCCAGCGCAGGGCACGCCGCGATAGCGGCGATAAGACCCCTCTTTGAGGAGTGGCTAGAGAGGCGCCACGGCGCCCTCACCTACCGCCTGACGCAGGTCCTCACCGGACACGGAAGTTTCGGGAGGTTCCTGCACATCATTAGGCGGGAGGAAACGCCCGGGTGTCACCATTGCCAGGATCGCCCAGAGGACACGGTGGAGCACACGTTGGAGGTCTGCCCCGCTTGGGCGGAGCACCGCCGTGTCTTCGTAGAGGCAATCGGCAGCGGTGGCGGCCTCTCGCGCCCGGCCCTGGTGCAAGCCATGGTCCGGAGCGAGAGGGAGTGGGAGGCAGTCGCCTCCTTCTGCGAAGCAGTCATGCTAGCGAAGGAGGTGGCGGGACGGATGAGGGAGAGAGCCTCCCGTCCCAACCGCCGCGGGAGACGCTCCGGGCGTCGGGAGTCGCGTGACGACTACCGGCCACCGTAGGCGCGGGCCTGCGGGCGGAGAGCAATGGGTAGCTCACCGCCCGATCAGGACCAGGCCCGTGCCGGACGGCGCGTAAGTGTTCCACGCGCGCCTCAAAGAGATGTCAGCATAATCCGAGGGGCCCCTTAGGGCCGAAGCCTGCCGGGTCAGCGGGATTGTCCGAAAGGGTTACCGCTACCCCGGAACATAAAGGGCGAAGGAAGGAAGAAATTCTAGGAAACGTGGGGCAATTGTGTCATTATTTTTTACTGTGATTCTTAGAAATATTATTTAGGGTTACGGTTCCAAAGTTTAAATGAACAAAAATAATAAAAATTAACCACATTAACCGAAAAATGGTTACAGATTGACCAATTTTTTTGTTTTTTTTTAAATGCCCATAATTTTCAAACTGCATTGGATAGATTTTTTTTCTGATTTTTCTCATGATTTTTACAATCAATCCTGTCGCCCCGTTTCGGCTTGACGTTAAGTTCTGGGACAGCCTGTGTATACTCTTTATATTTTTTGTAGTGCTAGAAATATTAATTCTTGAGTGTCATAAAGAAAACATACCGTGTCGTCATGGTAAATATTTTAATTTAAATCACAATTTAACAAGTTCAATTCAAACAGCGTTGTGTGGAAAAATATTTGTCAGAAAATACTTGACAAGAATATTTAAAGGCTATGGACACCAAAGAGTAGAAGTCCAAATTAGGGTTTAGCGTAAGGCGACAAGTCTTCAATAATGTAGTGTCTTGCAGGAATATTGTCGAAGAAGTAGCCGGCGAACATGAAGTAGAACTCCATGGCTTTGTCGATGAAGGGCTGCCCGAAAGCTGACATGACAAAACGCCAGTTTTCGGTCCCCAACCGTGTGATCTGTTTACCTATAGAAACAGAATCGTCTCATTAGCATCGGTTATTATATTATAATCCTTAGCTTTATTTACTAACACAAGTTTCAATATTAAATGTAGAACTGTAACCAAATCTACAATCTATTCTATACATATAATAAATCTGTAGACAAGGCGTTTCCGTACATTGGAAAAATTTCCAAAAAAAAAAAAAAATTGGTGGTGTGTTAAAGCATAATCAACAGATGGAATTTCATAAATTTTTTGAATTTTTGTCTGTTTCTAGGTTTGTCTGTTTGGATGTGACAGATTCTTTAGTGAATGCTTTCTCTCCAATCTTGGAAGTGACAATATTGTGGTCTTTGCAAATAGGTACTTTTTGTGAGATCAAGTAACCATATCAAGGATACACTTATAATTAACAGCACTCATTATTTCTTTCGGTGGAATTGCTAATGCTCTTAAATAATTCATACATAAAATATTAGTTACGGTACTTAATTTCACAAAAAAATAAGAGTTGAACAGCAAAGAGGTAAAGAGGAAAAATGTTGTATGTAGGTAGATAACAGATTAACAACATTATAATATCATGTCTGTCATCAAGGTTAGGCAGAGGTGTAACCTATTTTAACACACTTTTTACACCCACATTTCGCCACTTATATTTAAGTGCCATGTAATAGGGGGCGAGCCTATTACCATCAACCGGTCAAATCCAGGGGGTCTACTACGAAGTGCAAAGTGCGAATGATCGGATCGGACCGACACTTGGCCGAACCGAATATTATTGAAAAATGCGAAAAAAGTTCGGATCGGCTCAATTGGGTCGGAACCATAGTCAATATTCGAAAGAGTGTAGGAGTGTAGGATCGGGACTGACCGAACCAAATAGTAACTTCGTAGCAGGAAACGGCGGAACATTCGGCCGATACTACTTCGGAGTAGACCCCCAGATTCCTGGCTTGAGACTCCGGGGACTGAGAAACTACTGATGGAAAAACCCAATAAAGCTAAATGCCATCAACCGAAATTACAGCGATCTTTCAAAACCAAATTATTACAGCGGTGTTTCTTTTGTAAACCTATTTAGGTATTAGGTAATCAAAGAAAGTTTTCAAATCATTCAAACTGAGATTTTTTCAAAGCAACTCACGGGTCAGGTTTCGGTGTACAGACGCCAGCAGGTCAAGCTACCCGAAACTGTCAAATTTTCCGAATCAACCTTGAACCATAATACTTTAGCGTTATCGTTGAAAATCTATTAAAGAAATTTGACTGATTGTAGTAGCTTGATGTGCTGGCGTCTGTACATGACGCCGGAGCCGCACTAGTGGCGGTCCGCAAGTTTGTGGATACGAATAAAAATCGCCTCTATGCAATGCATACGCGGCTCCAGCGCCGCGCCCGCGCCGGTGCGGTGGCGGTGTGGCGCATGCACGATATTCATTCGTATACACAAACATGCTGTCCGGCGCCGGTGTGGCTCCAGCGTCATGTATTACAAAACATTCAGAATTTAATAAGCTTTATAGCCTCTAAAACGTTTATGCTTTATTTGTAGATACTTACTGACTTCCTCGTCACCGATATAAATATTATCAGCGAAGAATCCAACTGGGCCTCCAATTTCATACTCGTACTTGATAAGGTCGTAAATGCATTTTATGTATATCTCTCCGTCTTCACGCCTTTGCGCGTAAAAGGGGAAGTCGAATTTCAAATGCAGTTTGTCTGGAATGTGAAAAACCGTTTTGCTGTAAGTAATCATTGTCGCGTTAGGGCTGATTTTTCACCTGTCAGATATTTTTTACTAGAAAAAATAAACGAAAGTAGTGGTTTAGGGCCGGTTGTTTCAAACTGTTGGTTAACGAAACATACGTACAGTCGTACAACGCATTTAGTTTACATGTTAAATGTGTGAGTGAAGTCACGGTTATGCACACAAACACCAAATAAAACGAGCGAGCTCTGTGTTTAGTAGTGTGCGTATGGCACGATAGAAATCATTAATTGATGTTACTGAATGAGATATTATTTCGCATTATATTACTATGCGACCTTGGCGCACTGGCTATCGTCTTTGGTCAGTGAACGAGAAGGCGTAAGCTCAAACCATGTGTGCAGCAAATGTCTTTTTCTTTTTGTATTCATTATTTTGTTAAAACATTACTTAAAAGTTGGTTTTATAACGATTCGTTTCCGTTTATGGATGAGTAATGAAGTTTGCAACGTTTGAGACAGCCACGGAAATCTCAGGCCATTTTATTTTGACTGTTTAGAAAATAACTAACGACAATTTAAAAAAACTGTTTTCAAGCACCCTATTTTATAAAAAAATCTTTATTGTCAGTCTACAAGTATTTACATTATTGAGTTTTTAGATTGCTACTCGTATTCGTGTGCAGATTTATTTCTGTGTATCATCCAACCATGCAACATTTATCAATGTTAAAAAAGGCAGAAATCGTTGTTCTGCGTGAGCAAAACGTATCTATATGTTAAATTGCAAGGCGCCTAATGACATCGGTGAGTAACAGTTTGATATTACGTTGATATTATACAGCTACTTCGACTTAACTAACTCGTCTCACCTTTCAATGTTTACCTAGGAATAAATTTATAGGTAAATTATCATAAATGTTTTTTTTTGTCTCAGATTTTTATTTTAATAATCTGTAGTTTATTCAGTATTACAAGTTTCTAAATATTATGTTTATTGTTAAAGTTAGTTTTTAGTGCTGCGACATTTAAAAAATAAATGTCGCAGCACTGGTATTCTACTAGGGTCCGCTGTGATATCACGGACAATTACAGAATAAATAAATAATAAAATAAATATAATTATGTAAAATATTAGCAAATAAAATAAATATTATTTATTTCCTGACTCCCAAGATACACGCAAATGCCTAGTTTGGGGGTCGCCGTCTATTCTATTCTTGTACAAATTGTGATTAATAAATAACTTTTTTTTTTTTAAATCCGCTCCAGACTTAACCTCATTACTTGACTATGCCCTGAGTGTCAGAAGCACTCTGTGGCATTGTTGTGACAAGTAGATATCATAATAATATAAAACTGAAGAGTTTATTATTTTCATTTGTTTGAACGCGCTAATCTCTGGAACTACCAGTCAGATTTGAAAAATTATTTTTTTCATTTGATAGCTCAATTCTTGAGGAGGCTATAAGTTATTTAACATCACGCTACAACCCTTAGGAGCCGAGCAAAAATAAAAAAAGTCAGGAAGAACGCTAAGCGACAACGAAGTGACAGCGCGGGCAGGCGATGCGACACGACGGGGTGGGTCGTCACGCGGACGAAGTCGCGGAAGCAGCAGAAGCTAGTTGTCTAATATTAGTGGTATGTATAAAATAATTATGATTCTAAATAATTACCAATTTTGACCTTTCCATTCCCATCTCCGCTGATATTGTTTCCTCCTGTAAGGGTTTCAAGCAATGCACTCACACCGTCGACTGTGTAATGTCCTTTGATAGTAATATTACATGTGTTCTCTTGGTGGCCTACTTCTGCAGTGATATTGATACTGAAATAAAACAGAAATAATATTAAGTATTTTCAATTGATCAATAACTTCTATTTTTTTTTTTGAAGCCCAGAGACGCTTCAAAAAAAAAAACATCCATGGACTCTAGGAAGTTAGGTTCACTACCAACTTTGCAGACTGACTAACCTTTTTGCTTCAAATAGTTATTAACATATGTACTGGCACAAGAGAAGAGGAAGAATTTATTTTGGACTAGCTGACCTGTTGTCCCAATAATTCATATGAAAATTTCTAGGAAAAAAGTTCAGTTTTAAAATTTTCTGGGAAACATTTTCAATTTCTTTCCACAAAAATCTTATTCGGATTATTATATCAAAACAAAAAATAACCAAATCGGCCCAGCCGCTCTCAAGTGATGCGCTTACCATCAAACAGCATTTCATTTTTATTTATTTATACATAAATTGTTTTTTATTTTTTTAAATAACCTTGCTTAGACATTGCAAGTCGGTTTGGCTTTGCATTCGGTTGTTCGGTTTCGTTTAACATACTAATACATAATTTGTTTGATACCGCCAAAATTAATGTATTGCTATAAAAAATTATGTTTACCTGTCGTAACTAGCAAAACCAGTGTCGGTGTACTAGAATGTCTTAAGGTCTAATCAAGAACGATGCTCACAAAGTCACATCAAAACTGCAGTGCAGCAGTGCATTAGCTTCGCTTTGTATGAAAATGTACGCCAGATCGTCCACTGCTACATACGGCCATATAATCAGCCTATAATGTTCCCACTGCCGGAACACAGGCCTCCGCTCTGTGAGAGGGAATGGGCCATAATTCACCACGAGAGCCCAGTGCTGGTTGATGGATGTCACAGGTCTTCAAATTTTTGGTTCTAGGACATGCCGGTTTCCTCGCGATGTTTTTCTTCACCGTTTTAAGATTAGTGGTGATGAAATATTTTTTTAACCCACAACATACAACTCGTAAGTCACGACTATTACCACTGGGCCACCACTGCTCCACGCACACGACCACGCTACTCAAGAATACGTGTTGAAACAGATGAACCGTGCTGCTAACGTGGCAAACCTTGCCGTGCACATCCTACGTAGCAGTGACCGGTCGACTTTATGTCCATGGTCACTCCTCAAGGGAGCGATTAGACACACTCCATTTCGCCGATCGTAACAACGTCATGTCTAACTCGATTTCCATAATAACTATGTTCACGAGCAGAAAAAAATTGTCATAATTACATGCTTCAGATGTTTTTGTTGTTATGTTCTTTGTCTTACTTTGCTCGTATGCCATTCTTTTTTGAGTACACTTTATCTCGAAATCTACAAGATTACATTGGAAGCACTTTATTTTTAAGAAATTTATTTAAAAGCCATCTCCAAGGACAGCTTAAGCGAATACCTGCTGACTTACTCCTAATAATAACAAAGGGCGTGAATCATCTGCCTAGACCTTTCCCAACTATGTTGGGGTTGGCTTCCAGTATAACTGGATGCAGCTGAATACCAGTATTTTACGTGAAGCGACATCCTCTCTGACCTCCATAACCCAGTTGACTGACGGCAGTTGAAGACTGGTTGTCAGACTTTCGAAATTCTGACGTCCTGTTAGTATATGCTATTATAATAAAGGTCCAAGCACCGTTCAAGATCTAAGCCTTAATAAATTCAAATCATTTATTAAACGTAAGTTGTGCCAGACAGCCTTTTATACCGTCAAGGACTATATCGAGGACAAAAAGGCTTGGGATTGAGCTGCTTCCAATTTTTACATATTTAATGTTTCTATTTTTTTCTGTTTTATTGTTGTTTTTTTTTATATACATTTTGACATTAATGAATTTATATATACTATGACATTTGCTTACTTTGTAAAGTATTCTATCATTTTAATTATTGTGAATATGAAGACTACGAGTATGTGGGTCATTTTATTTATGTTATTTTTTATTTTTGTCATGGTCTGGCCGTTTGAGTAATTAATGTGGCCTATCCAAATCTCCTTTATTTGGTATTGTTCGTCGAATCGTTGAGCTCCTTAAGTTTTGAGTTGAGCTGCACGATTTCTGACAAATGCGTGCACTGACTGGACAGGCCCTTTCAATATGTGTGGTTCTTTCCTCAAAAGACCATGTTAGACATCGACCTACATGGTCTTCATATGATCTGACCAAGATTATGACTGGACTTTAAAAGAGACTGTGACCTCTGAGTTTGTTTCGGCCTTTCTTCACAGACTAGTCAGATAGGAAACGCCGACCTCATCTAGTTTTAAAATATGATTGACATGTAAAATCGAGTGCTAAAATAGTAAAACGAATTGGCAAATTATAGTTTGTTACTCTCATTAATATTACCTGCAATTTGTATTTTTTTTTCTAACTGAACAGACAGCTGTGCTGCTGGGGAGTTTATTGCGCCATTTCTTCTTCCCAGCGATAGTACTAGGAAGTGGCGTAGGGCGGGCGTTTTTGGGGGACTGTCTTTTGTAATTTTGACGTTCGAAAAGTGCTGATTCTCAGCCTAATTTGAATAAATGAATTTTCATTTTGTAAATAAATAAGTGTAATGACTTCGCAACGACGACGCCATTGTGATCATGAAAATGGCGAGCCGCTCATATTTGCAAGGAGAATTTTGTAAAAACATCGTTTTTCATTAGAATATCTAAAAAAAAAAAAACTTCTTTACTGTGTTTTACGTGTGAGTATGAGTGAGTGATAAGAATAAAACGTGAGTAGATAAATTGGGTGTATTCATTTTTACAATAGCCTAGCGGCGGAGATGGTGATTTCACACGATTTCTAAAAATCAGGATGGTCCCGTTTCTCCATTATGTATCACCTTAAAAATGTAATTAACAATGAACTTTTTGCCAAGAACGAAATAGTTTAAGTCATAAGTCATTAAATTCATTTGTTTAATATGTGTACAAAATAATGGTGTACATTATTAATCCCCCTAACCGATTTTGGTCACGCTGGCCAACGAACACGGTCAACGAAGATTAGCCAGGTTCGCAGGAGATATGCGCCACAAGTTTGTGCGCAAACACAGGTGCACTCCCTGTTCCTTTACTCTCATGGTCCGATGGGACGTCAATCCGATACGACGACTCCGAGGCACGGGGGTATCGCACCACCAACTTCCAAACTCCGGGCTGCTATTACTTGGGAATCGAACCCAGGACCCCATGCACAGCAGTCGCGCTTGCGACCACGAGAAATAATGATCTATAAAGATAATAAAGAGTGCACTATGTTATACCAGAGGACGTATAAATGCTTATGATTAAGTAATCGAGCCAGCCAGGTCTCAATAGCAAAATATAATAAAATTAAGCCTGGACAATAAAAAAACAATTACAAAGAATGACACATTTCATAATACAGATGAATTAATACAATCAACTTCTTACAATAATTTTACAAACCTGAACTTTTCAAAAATGCAATCCTTGATTCCTTTTGCATAACCATCCACCATAGTAATATTCCCTATATTAGGGACGGTGACAGTGACATTTGTCAAATGAATAGGATCCACTGGTGGTATTTTCAATTCTGGGATTCCATGTTTGCCAATTTCCCTAATAACTCTTTCATACAGGTCTCGTAGACATTCAAAATCGTTGAGATGACATTTTGGGAGGTTTTCAACTGCAAAATTAAATAAATTACGTTATTGATTTATTTGAGTACAAGCATTTGTCTTTTCCCAACTATATGTATAATTATGTTGTACTGTACAGTGTAAATGTTTGGCTGGATGCCGGTATTTTACATGGAGCGACTGCCTATCTGACCTTCACAACCCAGTTACTAGGTTAAGTTTTATATAATTGATTTTTTTTTCTTAGCCTTTATACCACTATCACTGCTGCTTTTTCCTCCAAAGTCTTGTGCGATCTGTGGTCATGTTGGCCCTGCAAACCTTATCAGATTGTTTCATAATTGTTTTATACGTTTTAAATATTAAGCCCTGTAATATACCATTGCTGGCATATAACATGGTTACTACAAATAATGTTTTCTCAAAAATCAAGTTCATACATAATCGGCCTATAATAATCCCACTGCTGGGACACAAGCCTCCTCTCGGTGAGAGGGAGCGGGCCGTAGTCCACCACGTGGGCCCAGTGCGGGTTGGTAGATGTCACATGTCTTCGAATTTTTGCTTCTAGGACATGCGGGTTTCCTCACGTCGTTTTTCTTCATCGTTTTGAGAGCAGTTTCTCAAAAATCAAGTTCAATAGATTATAATTGTTAGCAAATACACTAAAACACACACAGCAAACAAGATAAAAGTAAACTGAGAAAGAGTGAAAGACAGCTTAAGGGGTTGTCAGTCATCGCAACCCATATAAATAAAAAATTAGGGGAAGAAACAATAATAAGATTATTTATTTTTAAGTTGACGAAAACTTAAGCCAAACATTTCTATACAAATCTTTATTATTATAAGTTTATAAATAACTTAAAATACACATACTGTCACGAACAAAACCCGTTTCAAACCAAACAAAATAATGTTGGAAACTCACCAAATGTGGAGTCACAAAAAATAAAAAATGTGAACGTAAACAACACTGAAAACTTTTTAACAAACATTTTTTTTTAAGTTGTTTGTATCGTTAATACGGGTTTATAAACACTGAGCAAGGTTCTATCGAACACTGGTGCTGTTAATTGAACAACAAAGTATTTTAATAGTTAGTTCTACAGTGGCGAGCAGAAAAATGGCACTGTTCAATCGCCAATTTTATATTATTACTAGCTTCTGCGCCCGGCTTCGCCCGCGTAGATTTCGGAAATTATCACACGAGAACATGCTACCGAGACAAAAAGTAGCCTATAAAGCCTAAAAGGCAGCCTTTGTACCTTTTTTGTGTGAGAAAAGTTATAAGAAATAATTAAATATAATTATGTTACTCCATAACATCAGCCAGTGAAAGTCCCGTCAAAACCGGTCCAGCCGTTTCGAAGATTAGCCGGAATAAACAGACATACAAAAATTAAAAAATGTATTTTTTTATAAGTGAATGCGTATATTTAAAAATATGATTTTTTTATAAGTAACGTATAAAAGAACATTTAAATTTTATTTATTTGAATAGATAGGGTACCGATTTAAAAATTTGCATCCAGTTGAACTGGAAACCGACCCCAACATAGTTGGGAAAAGGCTAGGCAGAAGTATTCTGTCCTATTCTATTTTTTATAGCACTTCACCGTATTCGTACTTTCTTCTAAATTTTTAAGACCCCCCTCCGCCTTTCAAAAGTTAGTATAATTTATTCAGAAAAGCTTCAAGTTTATAAATTAAGGGAATAAGATTGTTCATAAATATGTATATAATAAACTACATTCTCCCTTTTCACTGTTTTTTAAAAATCGTTTGGTACAGTAGGGGGTCATTAATCCACTATCACCTTAAGGACTGTATTGCTGTGAACGCGCGGTAAAGGCCGTACCTACGTCTGTGTGCATAAGTGATGTATCAACACAGAAAGCTCACCTCAGAATTCGCACACTGGCTGGCGTCAAACGAAACAAAAAACATACCGTCGCTTTTGCACACAGGCTACGTAATTACGTATGACCTTGGTTGTTTTTTTAGAGGTATGAGGAACAGGGTGTAAAGTTCACTCATCCTTCATAGAAAAGGGAGGATCCTCCGACCAGACGGATGTTGTGTCTGGCGGGCAATTGCCCAACGACTGATGTCGGGAAGTTTGTATGTATGCTAATTGCGCGGTAAACTTTGCTTGCGAGATGCAGGATTTGAGTGACGTCAGTATGACGCGTTGTTCGTATGTGGCGTTGTAGATACCGCTACATCACTCCCCTCCGGAGACCAGAGGTCGATAGTGGGCTGAGTCTTGTATTTGCGATAGTAGTCTTACGTATTATTGAACGCATAAGTCTGGGTTCCAATCTTGAATTTAGAATTTTATTTTTCTTTTCCAACAATAATCTTTATCGTTTTTTTTTTGTTATAAGTTTTTTATAGATTAATAAACTAGAATAATAATATAATAATTATTTTATTATTGTAATACGGGGTTCAAAATAAAAATGTTTTATAAGTGATTTCAAAATGTTTATTCGTTATAATTTTATAAACTAGAAATAAATAAACTTCTAGTCAAAACAGTTTATTTTCTCATAAAGAACAATTTATTGAAGTAGCAGGTAATCAGTGAACTACGACCCTTAGACTTAAAATATTGTATCTTAGTAATATAATAATATTGTGTTTTAAATTACTAATGTGTGTGTCTAAGAAATCACAACTAGCAAATCTACCCACGTAAATAAAAAAAGTGCGAACTTCTTGTCACAATACAATTAAAATATTCAGTAGTACTTACTACTTTTTGTTTACTGCCAGTGCGTTCGTTTTAACTTTAGTTGCCTATCTCAAACGTCAAAGTTAACAAATCGTTTTTATTAGGACTTATTGCGGTTATAGCTAAAGTATTAATTTTCATTATGATAAGAAGATTGAAACTAAACCTCAAAACAATCCTTATTACGGATATGACACAATATTATTTTAATATTACTAAAATCAATTTGTAATTTATAACTTAATACGTTGTATAACCCCCATTATTATCAATGCTATCAAGTAGTAAACGCTGGCACATGGATCCAACAATATTGAAACATAATATCTGTTCCTCTTAAATGTTCCCATATTTCCATGCAATGCAACTTCAACTGCTCATCAGATCTCTTATTCCGAGCTTCCCATCGCTGTATCATCGCTGTATCGCAAAATATAAACGTTCTTGTTTATGTTTTTCAATCAAATATGGGCGAAACGAAAACCAGCTCAAAAAGCTGGTTTTCGTTTGCACGGCGAACGGTTCGTAAAGACGTGTCGAATAATTCGGCAAAATATCTCGTTGACCAAACTACTTGTTTCATATTCACTGACTAGCTGGGGCGTTCCACTTTGCTTTCGACTGGCAAGGCTACTCTTCTCCTTATATCTTTTGACCCTCCGACTCACAGTAGGTATTTCTCTAAAACAAAAAAGAGTACTGTTAGGCTACTAGCAAAATACGAATATTACCAAATTGAAACAATTTTTTTTTTTAATAGAAATGTTTATATATATTAGTGTTTATATAATATTGTATTATTATACTTAATGTTATATTTTATATTGATGATTATTATTTTTTTCTTCTATTTAGGCTTTATGATAAATATAAAACGTAAAAAAAATAACTAAAAGGATCAGCAGTTATACTTTAATTAGAAAAAATATCAATAAAATAAATAAATCATAATACTCACACTCAGTCCGGTTTCATCAAATATCTGTGATATAATATTAAGTCCACTTTTATGCAGTGCGATAATATCTGCTTTTATCTCAATATTTAAATTTCCTTGCATTTCAAAATGAACTACAACACCGCTAATAGATTAAACACACGTCACTAACCCAAAATAACATCCAATTAAGAACCACAACGTTCTATTTAGTCGCGGTGAATGAGTCGTAAGTTAACTGCATCTGTCTACCTTATAATTTATTTATTTAGATTTCTGTGGGTATAATCATAAAGTTTTACGAATTATGTGAACAAGACGAACAAGATTCGGAACTATATATTCAATAGCGTGGTTATTCGAGTAAGTAATTATAAAAACTTTAAAAAAAACTATCACCGCGCGTGAGATTTGAACTCACGGCTCGCTACGCATGAACGTGCTTACCGAAGTATGATAACCGCTAGGCTATCATGCCATCTATCCTAAGGTTGAATTTATGAAATAAAATCAGTTGCAAATGAATGTGAGAGTGTGTGTCTATAGTATAGAAATTACTGATTAGAAGAAAGTCGTAAGTTAAACAGAAGTGTCAATCTATTGCTTCGTGACAATGTCGCTCCACTTCTGACCCTTACTGTATATTTCAATTGTTTGACTAAAACGTTATTTTGTATATCCATTTTCACAGTGAAATCTGGCCCGAACCCTTTCCACTCCCCCAGGGGTGATTTTTGAAAAACCCTAAAACACATGAATCTTTATCTTTTGTTTTAATTTCCATTGAAACTTTGACACCCACACCAACACCATTCTTGAGGGGTAGTTTAAAAAAACTTATTAGTATACTTTATTATTTACTACCCCTACAAAGAGTAGTTTTTGAAAATTTATGATTAATTTAGATAGGCATTTGGGCCAATGAAATTTAACTGTATCCCCCCTTTTCACCTCCAATGGTGAAATTTTTTTAGTCTTTTGTGACCTTTCCATTATTTGTCTTAATACATTATATATACCAATTTTCAAGTAAATCAAGCCACGCAGTAAAATCCTCCCCTTACAAACAACACTACAAACACAAACAATACAAACTTTGAAACCCCCCAAGACCTTGTTAGGGGATAGTTAAAAAAAAAAACTGGTAATCTTCATAATTTATTTAGATAAGTATTCGTGCCAAGTTTCAAGTTTACTAACTCAAGGAATAAGATTTTTCATACAAACGAAATCCCCCCATTTCACCCTCTTAGGGGTGGAATTTAGAAAAATCCTTCATTAGTGGATACCTACTCTTCACGAGGCACACATCCACCAAATTTCATGTCTCTAGGACCAACGGTTTAGTCTGTGCGTTGATGTATCAGTCAGTCAGGACTTTGAATTGTATATTTATATAGATTATGCTGATAATTATGTAGAATCCAAGCGCATTCACAGTTTACTTTTAGTTTTTTTATTGCTAAATGGGCCTGCTCTTAGCCTCGATCACGCCTGATGAATAACGATGGATGAGGTCTATGATGGAACATACTATAAAGCTACCATTTACTGGGTACGTCTTTCATTGACTTGAATGTGCCCTGGCGGCTGAGAGTATGTCATGCTCACTCAAATGTCTCGCTGATGGAGGCACATGTGTTGGATCATTTAGCTCCCTTCAAAATGGTTGAGCTGAATGGTGCTAATCAATGCGTCATGTTCGCGAACGGGCGCTGTCAGTAGGGACTGGTCATCTCTTTGCTGCCATGGCTTATTTTAATTTAATTTAATATTTGGATTGTTTTAAACTTTTCATTACGGACGCTTTTAACGTTCTGCATCGTTCTCACATGCATAATTTTTTAACATGAATGATGTAACTAATACTTTGTAACCATATTTTGATTTAAAAGAGTATCCATGGAGTTTCTTGCCCGTTCTTTTTCATAGGTACAGACGCCAGCACATCAAGCTACTACAATCTGTCTAATTTCTTTAATAATTTTTTAACGTTATCGCTAAAGCATTAAGGTTCAAGGTTAATTGGGAAAATTTGACAGTTTCGGGTACCTAGCTTGACCTGCTGGCGTCTGTACCTACTACGCTTTGGAATGGGCAACTAGCTTCATTTTTCTGACTGACCAACCCCTTGACAATTCAAAAGTGCTACAGGCACTTTATTGGTTTAATTGAAATAAATACTTTGAGTTTGAGTTTGAACAAGCATGCCCAAAAGATGCCTGTTCACTCTTACTTCGAAGGAAGGCGGGTTAAATGTGGAAGGGAACACAGACAGGCAGAGAGTTACACGTCATACAAGTAGAAACATGTAGGAAGTTTCCCTATAATCAGTGTTATTTATTGTAAAGGTCACACACAGTCACTTATAATAATAATAATAATAACCCCACCGCCGTATCTCTACGTTGACGTCGTGGTGGGGCTTGTGCGCTCCGAACTCTAGGCCTGTGTCGGAAGAGTTTACTTTGCCGAAACAGGTCTAGGGTGAGGAGCCAGACCAAGAGAGATACAGAAAACCGCAGGGCAGCATGTGGCGAGCTGTTGGGCAGTAGCGACCCCACGGACCCTATCTCCTGGGAGAAATCTTGTTCCTCACCTCTGGTTTGCCTTTATTGGCCGGCTGGAGTGAACAATGACGAGGAACAGCGCTCCCACCTCATTCTTGCCTTTACTGGCCGGCTTGAGTGGAGACTCGCAAGAGCAAACATGCTCGGGGGAAGGAAGTATTCCAGTAAGTGCTCGTAGGGATCTTGACCATCTTCCGGGCTCTGGGATTGTTCTGAAAGCCGTGGAATACCTCTCCACATAAGCACCTCAGGACATGTTGCCCCCTTGTTGCTACGTCACTATGTGCTAGCGACAGTTTCCGGGGGCCCATTATTGAGTGTGCAAGTCACCCCCTGCCATTTTATCCGTGTATATATAAAACGTTGATCAGGCAGGGGCCATAGTTCTTCAATAGTTATTGGTAACCAGTCCACTTTAGCCACCCAAACCCATAGTCCAAATTTGTATTTTTCCATATCCTGCAATAGTCCTATACTAACCGGAGGCCTCTGGGAGTTGGCTTCGGCCCCTCGTACGCCTTCCAAAGGACCGGGACCCCATGGTCCCGAGATATGTTAAAATGTTAAAATATAATAATAATAATAATTCTTTATTACAGATAACTAAGATCCAAAGTGTTAGTAATTACAATCATGACTTAAGACTATTGTTAGTAAAGTGACGCAAATATTGGTAATTCTTATTTATTAATCACCGTCCTTACCATTTTCTTAAAAACTGGAGAGGTAATATTCTCCCCTATTATTTTGAGGATGCCGTTGCTAGTTCCTCGTACTCTGCTTAGTAGAGATGCAGTTTTTTTGCGAATCACCTCATGAAAACCATCGGTTCGATTCTGCACAAACATCTCTGAAGCACTACAAAAGCGAGGCCTTCGCAACAGCATCCTAAAAATATTATTATACTGGACGCGCAGCGCGTCCATCGCTCTTTTGGCATACGCGACCCCACAGGCTTCCCGTGTAGAAACTTTGGCAGTATGCCTTAAAAAGGGTGATTTTGACATCTTCACTACATCGGGAGAACCTGCGTGTCAGCATATTACCTCGGACCGATAGCGCCCTGCGCTCCCTTTCAATGTCTACATTGTCCTTAAGGTCGGCGGTGAGGAAGTGCCCGAGGTACTTATTTCATAGAAAATACTAAATAAAAATGAATCAAATATATGTACGCGCATAACTTCCGATCGACTGCATCAAATTGAATAATTCTTTTTTTTGTGTTTGTTATTGTCAGGACAAGGTTGTAGGTGGCGCTGCTTTTTCGGGCAGGACGACGTCTGCCGGGTTCAAAATATTCTTTTTTTATTTCATTGTTTAAAATAATTTTGCAATTTTTGTGAAGAAAAACTAAATTAATTCATGTGTTCGTTTTTTTTGCTACTAAGCGTACAGTGATTTTCAAGGTTAACACCAAAAAGTCGTCTTTAAGTTCCTTATCTAAACGTTTGCCTTGAATAACCAAATGTGTTCGGTGGATGTTGCGAAGTATTCAACATTATTTTTACATAAGCACACACACACACACACACACACACACACACGCACGCGCACGCGTGTTTTTGCACATTTTTAAATTTTGTACAAAGCTCAAGTGGCTTCCCATACGTCTTCGCCGGAATTCTCATATCTTGTTTCAGCTCTACAGTATTTTCTTTAATCCTACAACCCCCTCTTAACTTAAAGAACGTTTCAAGTTTGTTCATGACACACAATAGATATCTGAGGTCATCGGAAAACCTGAGACTATAGATATATTCCACCAGTTTCTGTGACAAATGTTTAACTGTTCAAGCAGTACAGTTATAGAATGACTTCCCCGTGTCGGTAAGGCGTGCTCAATCATTATATCTACTTTTAAAATTATGATAAAAAAAACACTTCTTCTCTCCTCAGCAAAGAAAAAACAATGTTTCATGTTTATTATTATGTATATATTTATTTAGATTAGTATAATATACTTTATGTATGTGTTTATTGTATTACCTATGTAATTGGTACACCACAAACTACCTACAGTATTTGTCTCTCCTTCCCCTTTTTAATCCATCCAAAGGTTGTCTTTAAAAGATCGCTCTTATTGTCTCACCGTTTGTAAAATTTCTATATTTACGTCTGTAGTTTATATGGTGTACAGACGCCAGCACATCAAACTATTACAATCTGTCAAATTTCTTTAATTGATTTTCAACTTTATCGCTAAAGCAGTAGGTTCAAGGTTCATTGGGAAAATTTGACAAATTCGGGTAGCTTTATGTGCTAGCGTCTGTACATAATAAGGTGTATTCTATCATAATCTATTATTTGACAACTTTTAGCGAGGGTATCTCCACTCAATCGCATATCGCGCCACACGGATGGCCAATCACAGCGCTTGCCGCCGACGCTTGCCTATGCGTGCCCTCTCGCGCTCCCGGCCGGCGCCGCGGCGTCGCTGCCCCGCTCGCTCCCGCGGCGCCAGTAGTATACGATAGCGACCGATCTAACACGCGCTTGCGTTCAGTGCCAACACCTAATCGTATATCATGTAAAAACCTGTTTTTCTTATGATCATAACTGTGTTTCTAAAACGTATTTACTATAACTTCCTACATTACTCTACACCCATGCCACAAACTCCATTTAAACATGGCCTTGCCACAATAATATGATCCTCCTTCCGTAACACTTCCGATAAAACATCTAACGTGTTGTGCTCGAATTAATTTGTTCTAGAACTGCGATTTGTATTGCGTGCTTAATGTGTTTAACGTCAGTTTATTCTTTATTTATTTTATATAACAGCTTAAACTATCAATAAAGGGTTTACCCTAACGCGACAGTTAAGAATTTAAACTAATAACCAAAGCTTACAATAACCAAATTAGAAAAATTACAACTAACAACATTATTCAATTATTACACCCTTAAAAACACGAAACATGGTTTAACATAATTACTTACATCACATAGTACAAACATGCTTTACTTACATTAAGAAAAAAAATTAAGAATTATTTTACTTGTAGCATAATATAAATAATAATAGGTCAGGTAGGACATCGATCTGAGTCTGAAGGTCGTTGATGATTGATTGATTCAATTTAAATAGGTATAAAAATAACTTAGATAATACGTAATCAACCACTACCTACGTGTTATTAGTTTAAATGCCACTCAGTAAAAAAATTTCCCTTAAGGGATTTGAAGAATATCAATCCAGTAGGTAAGTATAGACAACCAGTCTTACCAAAGGGTGTCATGTTACTCAGTTACTGGGAAGTGGAGGTCATAAATAGCCTATAATGTTCCCCACTGCAGGGACACAGGCCTCCTATCTTCGAGCGGGACTGGGCTACAATAAAATTTATTCTAATAATCCACGCGGGCCCAGTGTGGGTTGGTAGATGTCACATGTCTTCCAATTTTAGGTTCTAGGACACGCCGGTTTCCTCATGATGTTTTCATTCACCGTTTTGAGAGCAGTGGCGATGAAATTATATACACAAATCAAAGCGCCTGCCTAGGTTTGAACCCACGACCCGTACCAACCCACGACTCGTAAATCGGGCAGTCTATAGGCAGTCGATCTATGTAAAATACTGTTATTCAGCTGCATCTGGTTGGATTGGAATAGTCCCCAACATAGTTGGGACTAGAATATAGGAATAGTCGGCAGATTGATTCAGGTAAACTCTAGTTGTCACTGTACTACTTCTCTTACTTATTCTACATCTGTCGTATTGGCACCCAGTTTAAAAAATACTTCGCATGGTTCAAAGAGGTTCGAACACTGACCTATGTATTAAACAAGTACGCTGGACTATATACTATACGAAATGACAGTTATTTTTTGTGCCGATTCAAAGCGCCCCGAGCGTCTCAGAAACTAAAACTCACACATTGTTGCAAATGGCCGTCGTCTTATTTCGGTACGTCTCTGGTGATTTAGGTCTAAATCGTGGAATAAGACTTTTTTGTATATTTTGGGTTTACTACGAGATATTTAGAACATTTATATAATGAAAGAATGCGCATTTTGTAAAACTCGCTATCAAAAATATTAGTTCCATAGACGCTCACGTTGCTATCAGCGCCAAAGTGGCGAAAATCAAATGTCTTCGTTTTGTTATCGATAGCATGTATTTAAAGGTCACTGGGTTCAAGGATATCTATCTATATCTATGTATACTACTGTTGTAGGTAAGTTCTAGTTTTCACTGAACTACACAATATTGCTTACTATTTATGCACAGGCGAATTTACTTATCCTTATTTTTTGTATTTGCATGAATTTATAAAATATGACAATAGCCTTTGGCATTAATACTGTCCCTGTCCATTATTTTGTGTGTTTAAAGTAAATAAATAGTTCGTGCTGTGACACAAATATTTTCCAGTCAGCAAGATGGTTTCGGAGGTGAGGTGTGGTGTTGGTAGTATGTTGTGGTGTGTGGTGGTGACTGTCCGGGCCTACTCCAAGCGTACATTGTGTAAGTATCACCACTCGTGGAGGATTTTGATGCACTACTATAGGTCATTCACACTTACAAGGATCTTTGGGCGCCCGCATGACATTGACAGAGGGACGTAAGTTGGTAAACATTTTGTGAAATTGTCACAGAAATTTTATCGAAGCAAAAAATAACAATATGCCACGAACCAAAAGTTCCTGGTACCATTGTACCTACTCAGGTATTTAATTATTTTTAGCCTATGTTAACCCACTGCTGGGTGGTCTATCATCGCAAATGGCTACACCAAAACCACCTGTAACAGACAATTTCTGCGATTTTTTTAATTTTTATTTTATCTCTCAAATGGCCAATCTTGATGGCTTGGAGAATAACCATTTACTTTTAGGCGCTAAAAAGAGATTTAACTAAACCTCTATTTTAAGAAAGGCCATTTGGAAGCTTAATTCTAAGAAACAATGTTTTTTTTGGATAATATTAGACAGACAAGTCTTGTGGTATAGGGGCGCAAGCATGACTGTTGAGTTTAGCGGTCTTGATTTTGATACACTGGTCGGGCAAAGTGTTATTATGATTATTCACCAGGAAATTGGTAACTCAGAGTTTTGATTTAATTTTGTACCCAGTTAGTGGCAATAAGCTAGCCTCCCATCACCTTGGAATCGGTTTTTTTCTTAGGGCTGATTTTTCAAACATCTGATAACTTTATTCGAGGAATAATTTTGAAATTTTGATAGTTATTTCGTACAAAAACTGTCAAACGTCAATTTTATACCTCGAATAAAAGTTATCTGGCGATGGAAAAATCAGCCCTTATTTAAGGAGTTGAAATCTATACTACTAAAATTATTATAAAAAGAGGACTTGTAAGTTTGTATGTAAGGGAGGGGTCATCTTCAGAACTACTGCCGATTGATTCTGTAAAAATCTCACCGTGAAAACTTAGGTGCAGTGAGCTGAGAGTGAGCTTTCAATAGTGTCAATCCCTAGCATCAGTTGGAATGACAGCTCACTTCACCTAAGTTTTAACGGTGAGATGGTTACAGAATCGCACTGCTGATCCGATTCCGAAAATTCTTTCACTAATTGGAAGCTATAGTATTGCGTAGTGTCATAAGATATTTATGTTAAAACAAGAAACACGCGGACGAAGTTGCGGACAGAAACTAGTCAGTAATACTATTAGAATACTGATGAACCCCTTTTATTTCCCGCTTGGGCGGAGCACCGCCGTGTCCTCGTAGAGGCGATCGGCAGCGGTGGCGGCCTCTCGCGCCCGGCCCTGGTGCAAGCCATGGTCCGGGCCGAGAGGGAGTGGGAGGCAGTCGCCTCCTTCTGCGAAGCATTTATGCTAGCGAAGGAGGTGGCGGGACGGATGAGGGAGAGAGCCTCCCGTCCCAGTCGCCGCGGGAGACGCTCCCGGCGGCGGGACACGCTCCCGGCGGCGGGAGCCGCGTGACGACTCCCGGCCACCGTAGGCGCGGGCCTGCGGGCGGAGAGCAATGGGTAGCTCACCGTCCGATCAGGACTAGGCCCGTGCCGAACGACGCGTTAGTGTTCCACGCGCGCCTCAAAGAGTTGTCAGCATAATTTGAGGGCCCCTTAGGACCGAAGCCTGCCGGGTCAGCAGGATTGTCCGAAAGGGTTACCGCTACCCCGGAACATAAAGGGCAAAGGAAGGAACATGGGTGGGTTTTAGTCAGTAAGAGTCTGACACTCCCTTCCGCTCCACCCAGAGCGGAAGGGGTCATTTGATGATTTCCCATCCGGAAAAAAAAACCCCTTTTATTTTTTTAACATCACTTTCCTACGTATAGAGAATAAATTATTACAGGCTATCTATATTTCAGATTTAATATTTTCTTCATGCTCTTTTGTTCTGTTTTTTCTGCGACGTGATAGTTTAAAACTTTTTTTTACCTATGTAAAGGTAAATTAAAATAAACACTTCAACAACCTTAAAATGGGCAGTAATGCACTAATTAAATGCTAATGAAAATAATTTTGCATTGAAAATTAAACAATTTACCTATGTTGAATTAGCCACGCGCGATTTACTGCAATTGTTAATTTAGAGCGGATTAAACCGTCATTAACTAGTGTTTATTTTGTGTCGGATAGCCTGTCAATACTTTAGCAATATAATTTAAATTTGGTTCAGTTCATTTGGCTGTGTAAATTGTGGGGGAATTAATCGATAGATCGAATCGACCTACGCAAGGCTCGTCCGCCATGAGCAGTGGTGGCCCAGAAGTAATGGCCCCGAGTTACGAGAGGTCGTGGGTTCGAATCCAGTCAAGCGCTTTACTTTGTGTAAATATTTTCATCGCCGCTGCTCTCAAAATGGTGATGGAAACCGGCATGTCCTAGAACCAAAAATTCTAAGACATGTGACATCTACCAACCCACATTGGGCCCGCGTGGTAGATTACAGCCCACTCCCTCTCGAAGAGAGGCGACCTGTGTCCCAGCAGTTGGACCATCATAGGCTGATTATGTTAAGGCTCCTCCAAAATTAAAGGTTCCCGCAGAAAGGCACGACGCGACGGTGCGACGCAAATCTGGTGGAATAATTTCCATGAAATTATTTCATCGCCACTGCTCTCAAAACATTGAAGGAAAAATCGTTAGGAAACCGGCATATCCTAGAACCAGAAATTCGAAGACATGTGACGTCTACCAACCAGCACTGGGCTCGCATTGTGGATTATGGCCTACTCCCTCTCACAGAGAGGAGGCCTGTATCTCCGCAGTAGGAACAATATATAGGCTGATTACGTATGTAACAGTTAGAGTATAGTATAAAGTAAGTTTTTAGCTAAAATTATGATAAACAATAATACGAAAAAAACCGGTCAAGTGCGAGTCGGACTCACACACGAAGGGTTCTGTACCACCATACAAATATTTAACACCACATATTAAAGAAAACACACGTTTCTTGTACCTCCTTTAATTTTTAACTTTATTTTACTCGTTGTTATAGCGGCAATCGGTCTACCTAATAAGCTTCATGAGATACAGCCCGCTGACAGATAGACGGACGGACAGCGGAGGCTTAGTAATACGGTTCCGTCGGCACTCTTTGATTACGAAGCCCTAAAAATCAATGCCAAACCAAATATAGGTAGACTGTACTTATATACTAAGTCTACGGTTGACAATTTAACCACCTAAAACCCAGTCAAAGTCATGAGATAATAACCGCACGATTACATACAAAATAAGCCTGCACAGACAAAGTGCGTAAGATAATCAGTACCTTCGCAGTTTCGCACTTAGGTATAAAATGATAGACTGCAGTCTTACCTCACCGGCCTTTAAATGGTCGTTGACATTAGAACGGCACGTGATAGGTTAATTTATGGTTTTCTGTAGCTTTGCGCAGTGAGAAACATGTGGGTTACATTGCATTTATATTGAGTTTCGATAGAAATCTACTACACTCTTAGATACGATGCGAAATTTGGGTGTAGGCTTGACTACTTACATTTGTCAAGCTATACATTTCCAAAATAAGCTGACTTCTGATTATGCGAAAAGCCTTCAAAGCGAGGTCAGCTAAAACTGAAAATATAATATAGCTTGATATGTCGTCGTATGTACTATTATAGGTACACAGATGTGTACTTATAATAGTACATACCAGTCTGCCTAACCGCCGAGTTGTAGGTCGTAGGTTCGAACCCAGATTGGTGTCAAAACGGTGAAGGAAAACAACGTGAGGAAACCGGCATGTATTAAAATCAAATTTCGGAAACATGTGCCATCCACCAACCTGCACTGGGTCCTCGTTGTGGATTACGGCCCACTGCCACTCACAGAGAGCACCTACCACTGTAGTCCAACAATGGGAACATTATAGGAGTCTCATGCTTAGCTGTCTAACCTTCCAGGAATTACAGGCGTGATGATATGTTGTGTTAATAGGATTACAAATTCGACTGTCGGAAATTAATTTACAAACTATCACCTACAGTCCGGCCGTCGAGAGAATGATTTACTAACAACAGACTGTCAGTGCGACAATTCTAGTAGCTAATAATCAAATTCACGAAAAAAAAAACAGGTAATCGTTTATATGAAACTGACAGGTGTCCAGAATGCATTTTCTCGTCAGCCGCACAGTATTGTGTAGTTCAGCTAAACTCTGAATTGTCATACTAAACCCACTTCTTAGGTAAAACGTAATGGAGGTAAAAAAATGGTTGAAAGTCATCACCCATCTCCTAGCCTTTTCCCAACTATGTTGGGGCTTCCAGTCTAACCAGATGCAGCTGAATACCAGCATTTTACATGGAGCGACTGATTATCTGACCTCTTATAATATCTTTATAAAGTAACAAATCAAAACATGTAATTTTATTTGCGTTCGTGATTATAGTTTCAATAAAATATCGTACACACGGCTACACAACAAGCTATACATTTCCAGTCTTAGCTGACCTCGCATTGTATAGGTTTTTGGTACAATCAGAAGTCAGCTTATACTGTTTATTCATAGCTTGGTATGTAGCAGTGTGTACCTATTGAATAATGACAGTTCATTAAATATTTGCCTTTGTGAATGGTTAACTAGAACAATGGCTAAATCCATTATTATAGTGTCACTTTGTTTAGTAGTTTACTGTGTATACCCAAGTAGGTACTAATGATTTTATATACAACATTTTGTAATCTCGATCATTCTGAAAAAGAAAACAGCTGTTGTTTTAATTTTACAACTAGATAATATTCAATCCTTCAATTCGATATAACTTTATGATTATTGTAGACAAAAGTCTTGCTTGCCTTTTCCCAACTATGTTAGGGTCGGCTTCCAGTCTAACTGGATGCTGCTGAATACCAGTATATTACATGGAGCGACTGCCTATCTGACCTCCACAACTCAGTTACTGGGTAGTACGATACCCCTTGGTAAAACTGGTTGTCAAAGTTTCAGGCTACGGACGACCCGTAACGACTGTCAAAGATCCACGAATGACAGCTGGGACCAACGGCTTAACGTGCTTTCCGAGGCACGGAGGGGTCTTGGTATGTGAAGATGACCACCCATCCACGGACCAACCGTGGCAAGTGTCCCAGCTTAACCTGATCGACACGTGCAGCATAGACAGAAGATAATCAGAAAACATATTAAGTTAAATAAATCCTGCCTATTTTTTATTATTGTTTATAACATTTAGACTCATCAAAAAGAGTATTTGAGGCATGAATACATAAAACTAAACCAGACAGGAATTATTGGCCCAAAGACACAGTAGTCGGATCATAAACTTTTATTTTAGATACCGTACGTGTTTATAACGCGTAAAACACAACAGGAAAACAGAATGCAAACAGTAAACAGATTTATGATTTATATCTTGATTTTTATGTGTTTGATTAATAGTTGTAGGAAAGTCGCATATAACTTGGGGTAGTAGTTTATGTCGTCACACAGTCGGTACGTGAAGACAAGCGTCGCGTCGTCACCAAGACAGGCCTAAGTGTGCATACACAGGAGTGACACGCGTCGGCGGCTGTCACCGACACGCGTTGATGCTTGGAGTTTGCTCTGTCGTCCACGAGTGTCACTCGTGTGCATGCCCGGTCACCAAACGTGATAAGTAACCAGTAACCAGCAACCAGTACCAACCAGTACCGGTACCGGTAACCAGTATCGTCAAATATAGTTAAAGTTTAATGAGAAACCCATGGACATTTTTTAATAAAATTAATTTGATTAATAGAAAACAAACAGTTCATTCATCAAATTAAATTCCGTTCAACATCCATCGGTTTCTTACTAAACTTTAACTATATCCGACGATACTGGTTACTTAACTCTTTTAGTGACTGTACGTGTACACTAAGCAACGTTGGCGTGACGATTTGGACTCGTTCCTGGCCGATTGGCGGCAGAAGACACAACATAAAGAAAACTGGAAAAGTATGGGCGAGACCTGTGTGATAAAATAGGTTATTTTAAAAATGTATAAAAAAGTAGTTTATGAGGGCAGCCATGAACGGGAAATTTCCTGTTCATGCCTAGGAATGCCCTTCCAGTTCCAGGAGACAGGCTAGACCTAGTCTAGTTCATAAGCAAAGTCCTACCTTTGCGGCTTATTTTTGTGGTTTTTTTATAAATGTAAAACTAACTATTAATAAATGTAGAAATATAAAATACTGTTTTTGGCAAACACACATAATAAATTCTAGTGAGAAACTTGTTTGTTTGAATGTCATTACTTCGAATACGTTGCCCCGATACAATCTAACTGCGATACTTGTGACACTTTAGTTCGATATAACTATACTTCGATAAATTCCTAGGCGACCAAGTTTCCAACTAATTGACTTCTTGAGTATTGAACGATTCCTAGATTAAATAAATACTTTGATTTTGCTTACTTTCTAGTTCACCAAAACCAATGGATGTTGAGATGTTTAGATCTCGATTTTGTGTTCCAAAACTCAAATTGCTGTTGTAGGCCACTCTACTGCCAAGCTTAAATGAAACTGAGCTGGCCACATCTGTCGCATGCTGGAAAGAGGCCTAGCCTCCTTCCATTTTTGCGTTTTAGTATTTTTGTTTTTGTACAGGGATACAAAAATGCTAAAATTAATGGATGTTGACAAGAGAGCCAATAAGTATACTGCGCGCCCCTGGATGTATGATGAGCCAGCCAAATCTAGCCAGTTGAATGTTTATTCCGCCATCTTTACGGAGAGATAGCGGAATAAACATGCATGGCATACAGTCACAAGAGCCTGATTGGTAAGTAGCTATGTAGATGCATCATAATCTACTCGCATAATTTCAGTATTATTCTGCGAATTTATAAACCCAAGCCCCGGAGAGCATAAGGACATCTCATCTCGCTAGGCTGAAAACCAATTTAACCTATTAAAAGGCAAAGGCTGGATGTAGATAATATCGTCAGAGATTCATCAAAAAGTTGGCTATAATTGGCGGTGTATCCGCCTCCCATTGTTGATGTCTTGATGTTAAGGCTCTCTCCCACAGGCGCGTTATAGTCGGTCGATAATAACAGATGCGTTATTGCGACATCTGTCTTCAGTACATTTTGTATTACGACGGCCACGAAGTTACACACTGCTGCGATAGTTACGACGCAATAGAAGTAGGACGCTTGCGTTTCTCCGTCCTGCGATATTCCGATATGACTTACTTCACTTCTTACTTGATCTTAGAACATTTTGTATTAGAACGCATACGATCTTACACACATCTGCGTCAATAACATAGTAACGTGTAGTGCGAGCGGGGGCCTGTAGCACGGTAATATTATCTATAATATTACCGTGCCGTACCGTGTAGTGTACGTTACACGCACAAGTTAGAAATATCAGACGATAAAAAGGCAGCTGTGTGGCAAGGAAGCATTATCGCAATAACGCATCCGATATTACATAATCAGCGTATAATGTTCCCACTGCTGGGACACAGGCCTCCTCTCGGTGAGTGGGAGCGGGCCGTAATCCACCACGCGGGCCCAGTGCGGGTTGGTAGATGTCATGTCTTCGAATTTTTGCTTCTAGGACAAGCCGGTTTCCTCACGATGTTTTCCTTCACCGTTTTGAGAGCATTGGTGATGAAATAATTTACACAAAGTAAAGCGCCTGCCTGGGTTCGAACCTACGACCTACAACTCGTAAGTCGCGGCCGATACCACTGGGCCACCACTGCTCTATGCTGTCATCCGATATTATCGACCGTTAATAACGCTTTCTTTAAACTACTCTCTAATTCCATTCAATATAATCGTTAATAATGAACAAAATCCTAAAATGAATCTCTACTGCAGTGTAGATAATAAATACTTAGTATTTAATCAATAACCTTCAATTAAGATTCGCACGTCATGGTAGAATTACGCACAACATAGCTTGCAGAGTAAGCAAACTGAAGTGGCAGTGGGCTGGCCATGTTTGTCGAAAGACCGATAGCCGGTGGAGCAAGAATGAAGACCACGTATCGGCAAGCGTAGTGTGGGACGCCCCCCAGCTAGATGGACGGACCACCTAAAGAAGGTGGCTGGGACGGTCTGGATGCGGAAGGCGGAGGACAGGGTTTGGTGGCGCAACGTGGAAGAGGCCTATGTCCAGCAGTGGACTGCAATAGGCTGAGATGATTGATACCCAAATTAAGCTTTAGCCACCAAATTTCATTCAAAGCTCCAATAAAAAATTTCAATCATCAATCAATTTTCTTAATAAAACTATGGGCTGTGTATACGTTGTAGAATTTGACGGAAACTAATGTTATATACCTACATTTAATTTCCGTTTTTTTGTATTATAATTTAATGTTAATTATAATTGTGTGTTATATTTAATGATAATTGTACATTAAGTTTGACAAATTATTGTAGTACAACAACTGCTTGGCAACCTTGCTTGCTTGCTTATTTGGCTGCTTGCAACTGTTTGGCAACTTGTTGTTGTTGTAGTTGTGTGTTGTAACTTGTTGTTGTACTTGTTTCAACTTGTAGTTGTGTTGTACTTGTTGTACTGTTTGTATTGTATTTGTTGTAATTTTCTTATTCTTTTACCTGTATAAGAATAAGAAAATTATTTAAATGCAAGAATACGAGTAACCCAGGGGTTATTCTCTCAACCCATCGTTCTTTAGCCAACATAGGGTTATCTAGTCTATATCTGTTTGGTAAGAAACGTGAGAGCTCACGAAGCGCCAGGAAATCGAGAAAGTTAATTATAAAGTTAAAATAATCTGTACAGTCGCTTGGCAGCATTATCTGACCCACCCTAAAAACAAACGAATTTGGACCCTCTGCCTGTAACATTAAGGTTTATTCAATTTATATGAGCTTATCAGACGGCGCTCGTGCAACGTTGTCGGAGCCACCGGCATTATACATTTATCATTTTGTTAAGCTATTTTAATCATTATCTCGTTGACATTAAAGTTGAAAAGCTTTTAAATCACACTACATAATTAGAACCCAATCTTTAATTTCGCGTATTCCTGACAAGTTCTTGTGGCTTAACGGTTTGATGCTGGATTGGCGACGAACAACATGTGGGTTCGAAAACACGGTCCACCTTTAATCAGTTTCTTTTTTAATTTGTTTTCATTTCTACAATATTGCCTGCATTATTAAAGAACGACCAATATGATTTACGCCTAATAATTTATCTTGTAAACAGGTGGGTAAATTAAAAAACTTTAAGTTCACAGAATTTATATTTACCTACCAAGAATGGTTGGATACGAAGTAAAACATATATTTGCTTCGTGAGGTAGATAATAAATTCATTTATGTGACAAAAGTTAAACTACGCCTAATAGCAGTAACTACGCACACACATTTGTAAATCGTTTCACATAACTCGTTAAGTATTTTTAAGCAATTTGGTGTAAAAAAAGCATGTCGCAACTTAATGACTACTTATACCAAACAAAAAATCATATTTTTACATGAGCAGAATATTGGAATTAGAGAGATTGGTCGTCGACTTAATATAGCAGTAAGTGTTTTTATACCTATTTTATTTTATTGATTGTGATTAATGAATGCGTAGTTGGCTATTTTACCACTACATTCACTCCTTACAAGTTACATACACGGTTCCAAAAATGTTTTTTTTTTTGTTTTAGAGAAATACGGTCAGACTTTGGCTAAAACGTTATGGAGACAATGGAGATATTCAGCGTATTCGTCCAGGAGCAAAAGCCATTAAGTATAGTCCCGAATTCGAAGGCCACTGGGCCATTGTTTCAAGGCATGTTGAAAATCCATTTTTTCCCATTCCGCAATAAACCACAATATTTCAGAGGAAACAGTGCGAAGGCATTTATACGCTGCTGAGATAAGGAATTATAAACCAGCACAGAAAATTACATTGACACCTGCTCATCGCGAAGAAAGGGTTCGTTTTGCCCAGGAATATTTAAATGGCAAAGATTTGTGTTGGAATATGGTGCGCGTTATGCGTAGCCGCTTACAGCAAGTTATAGCAGGGGACTACTAATTATGTAATCTAGTAGGTATTTTTAAACACACCATGTAAGTAAATGCTCAATGGATTGATTGTTAAACCATTAAAATGTTGCAGATTATGTGGTGATGTTATTGTTATAAATAGATTTTTTCTATTTAAATATCATGTTTATTCACTACATATAGGCAGCTATAAATCTGTAAAGCATTTCACAGATGAATTCATTTTCTCGATGACAAACTTTTAAGCATAAGCACGCCTTTTTTAATGTTTATAAATGGTTATATAAAATGTTTGGTAATATAAAATGTCTATTAATTTGGATATATATGAGCATTTACATACTTTATCTTACCTAAGTGTTTTAATGAAATAATAAACATTTTAAACTTGCAATTGTTTACTTTTATTCCTATACAACCTACCCGTGTAAAAAGACAAGACCCTACGTCGTCCATTAAAGAAATGTTTTTTACATTTCTTTAGTGTAATAAAATAATTAAAAAAAAAACAGCTGAGCAAAAAGATATATTTAGGTTAAACTTGGTTTCGAACGTAGACAACGATAAATACCGCACTACCATAGTGAGTGACCACAAGACCAACTTAACTCTTATAAGGCGCTTTGAAATTTGATCTTAGTTGTAATGCTAGACGCATATTCTAAAGAATTTGAACCATATAGTATACTTCATAAAGTTTATTCTTGCACAGCACAAGCAGCCAACCTTCTCCTGGTGCAAATAGATTATTTTGTATTTTAAATAATCACTCCATTGAGACATCATAATAAAAAAACTACCTATAAAATAGAAAATAAAAAATTGTAAAGAGATGTTGTTTTTGCAATTTAGTAAGGCAAGGTAAAACATGTTTGCGCGTAGTCACTGCATACCCTTAGTTGCTTTTGAATACCTACCAGTTTTATAATGAATACGACTATTTATTTTTCAACTACCCACTTATTACAAGTTATGCGAAAATATTACCATTTTAGAAAGTTTATGTATGAAGATCATCCGTCTATAGTTCTTTACAATAATATATTAAATAGTTTTGGAATACATTCTAAATTGAAAGCAAAATAATATCTTCGTCGCAGGATTTGATCTCGCAAGTTGTTTTTCTCAGTCTTATACACAGACCACGAGACCAGAATTACTTGAACGCAATTATTAAAATAAGCTATTACACTAATTATATTATAACAAGTAGTTTTAACATATAACCTAATGGTAACGTTATAAAGATCAAATTTGCATGTCTGTGTTATTATTGTAATTCTTGGTTGAGTCTTCGTGCACTTGTCTGATAAGCTCATATAAATTGAATAAACCTTAATGTTACAGGCAGAGGGTCCAAATTCGTTTGTTTTTAGGGTGGGTCAGATAATGTTGCCAAGCGACTGTACTTATCTGCGTTCAAAGTTTGTTGCGTCTATACCAATTGGGGATTTCGAGAACATCATGAAATATTACGGCAACTCGTATAAAAATTAGAAGTGTATTTCGATAACTTTGTAACTACCAAGGGGTATTGTATTGCCCAATAATTGGGTTGTGGAGGCATAGGCAGTCGCTACATGTCAAATACTGGTATTCAGCTGCATCCGGTTAGACTAGAACCCAACCTAGTTGGGAAACCACCCATGGAACAACTGCGACAAGTGTAGCGCTACACACACACATCAGAACTACTTATAGTTAGACATTTAAAGTAGTACCTAGTGTGAATAGTTAGGGATAGAGCCCAGTGGGTTTGAGCAAGCATATACAGGGCGAAAGTCGGTAGCTGAGTAGGTACGGCATGATGAGACAACACCGAAAATATATTTGAAAAGTTTCAGATAGGAGCCCCGTGATCAGAAGCCCACTTTCAGATATCGAAAATGGATCTAAAATAAAGGGATCTTCAGAGCCATTGATTTTGGTACGATCGTGTGCGGCCTAACCCACAATGACATAAATAGGCAAATCTGATGAAGAAATTGTGGGCTTTACCTAAATCTGAAGACTTTGAAAACTCAGATTTGGAAAATGTTTAAAAGGATATTCAGGGCGAATAAGTTGTGTAATAATTGTAATAAGCATTTTTATGTTAACAAAATAAGAATTATTTTACAGAAATGGATTAAATTATCAGTTAATAGTACATTCCTTAAGTATCTGTGTGTGTGAAGTGAATCTTACATCGGGAAACGAAGGTACGTACATAAAATATTGTTTAATTTGTTCAATATTAAAATTGTTAATCAACTAAGTATTATATTAAACTAGCCTTTGCCCGCGTCCTCGCCCTCCTAGAAGTCGAAAATAATCCCTACGGGAACGTACTACCACGAATAGAAGTATCCTATGTTCTAACCAAGGTCCTATTTTATCTGGGTGTCATAGAAGAATGGCAGGACTCCATGTAATCTGGGTGTCACATTAAGACTTCGCGTTCATTCGTAAAAATACTCTCAAAAGATAGATCTTGGTCGAATGAAAATTCATTCAGCTGCTAAGACGTGAAAGGTTACAGATAGACAAACGTAGTTATTTCAAATATTTGATTGGATTAAAATTCCTCGAAGTGTTAACCTTAAAGAAAATTATACATATTACTAAGTGTGAATTTCACAACACTACCAATTGCTGTAATAATAGAGTACCAAACAACGCAATATACTTATTGTAAAACACCAACACTAAAGATAATGATGAATCATGAAAGTTATTAACAGTTTCGACACCAATGCGCGCGCGCAAGGCACAGCAGTAGGACTCCCAGCAGTTACCTTGAAAATGATTGAATGCATAAATGCAACGAACACGCACCTTTTGCTGAAATAGTTGGGTATTACCTATTTACTATGGACTTATTCTGCTAAGGATAACGCATTTTATATTGTAAAGAATCTGGCGGTTATTTTTAATCGTTAATTTTGCATATTATCATCATCAGCCTACGGCAGTCCACTGCCGGACATAGCCTCTCCAATTGTACGCCATTCAACTCGGTTCTTGGCAACTCTCATCCAGCTGCAACCAGTCACCCTGCGAAGATCTACGAATATCTGCCATGTTTTAACATTTTTCCAGTGCCAAAATCTTTCCAGGGGGTCTTCTACGAAGAGCAAAGTGCGAATGATCGGATCGGACCAAAACATGGCCGAACCGAATATTATTGAAAAATGCGAAAAATGTTCGGATCGGCTCAGTTGGGTCGGGACCATAGTCAATATTCGAAAGAGTGTAGGTGTGTAGGATCAGGACCGACCGAACTAAATAGTAACTTCGTAGCAGGAAACGGCCGAACATTCGGTCGATTCCACTTCGGAGTAGACCCCCTGAGTGCCTAGACATGTTAGGATTTTTTTCTATTTTAAAAGCATCAGATTTTTTTTATAATCACCTCACCCCTTTATCATCTCCTGCTGAACACATTGCAAGAAGTATCATCTAACTAAGCACTGCAAACTCCACGAAATTACTTCGATCTTCGTACGAAAAAACCACACAAACGAGTCCAGTCCTTTCTTCAAGGACACTCTTTAAAACCATAGTATCAATAAGAAGCTGCTACATATTGGAGCCATATTCTGCAATACCAAGTTGGGTTTAAGGTTGACATATTGCAAAATTAGCGGTAAGTAATAGGTCATCGGCGACCACCATAGTAACCCGTTTCGCTCAGTTGGTTGCCTTAATACTTACGCAACGTATTGAGTATGTGATACGCGACGTTTTTCTTTAGATCCAGCGTGGAAATTGCATATGTATTTACTTTTAATCACTTATTAAGAGCTATTAAGAGCGGCTGCTGCTGGTGCAGAAAACCTCAAACGGCGAAAATATTCCAACCTGATTGGGAGTTATATGTTCGAGCCGTTTGGGGTTGAAACACTACGGCCATGGGGTCCGAGTGCCCACTTGGTTTTTCGAGATATCGCCAAGTGGTTAATCGACTCTTCACGTGACCAGAGGGCTGGCCTGTTTCTTGGCCAAAGAATTAGCATCGCCATACAACGTGGCAATGCTGCCAGCCTTTTGGGCACTGTTCCAGTTGACAGCGATGCGGACGAATTTTTTGATGCCATATGATTATTTTGCTTATTTTTCTCATGTACATATCATTATTTTAAATGTTAGCTTATATAATGTAAATAGTTTTTGTATTACCTATTATATTATATTTCTTAAGAGCTTAGAGTTTAGAGTAAAACCACCGAATTATCAGTAAGTACACAACAACTCAAAGGGAACGTCTAGTCGCCACAGGGGAGGGAGCGGGACTCTCTTGAAGCGCTTCATTTAGTAGTGTGCTACATTTAATATATATGTAGAATGTAGCATGTCCGTTCTATGGTACATACGCCAGCAAATCAAGCTACTACAATCTATCAAATTTATTTATTAGATTTTCATCTTTATCGCTAAAATATGAAGGCTCAAGGTTAATTGGGAAAATTTGACAGTTTCGGGTAGCTCGACCTGCTGGCGTCTGTACATTTACTACATTAAACCAAGGACGAGACTGTGCAGTTTTACTGCCTCTGAGCTACCATCGTCCAATATAATTCTTACGAGCATCAAAAGTAGAAAAGGAAGTACAGTACATCTGCTTCATCAGTGGTCTGAAATTCACGAAATAGCTTACGAATCGATCGTTATTAGGTTTTTCTTACAAAGTCTTAATTAGATTGATATAACAGCTAATCAGAGGGGCAGTTCCTATTTTTAAGAACTTTCGCAGTCTAATCTCAGTCTCAATCTGTTAAAATACCTGTAATTTCCGTAAATTTTTGACAAGTTTTTTGACATTGATTGTCACTGAGATGACATTCCGACTAGAATTTGAACATTTTTAATTACGAGAATTGGCCTTCTGATATCACAGCACAGTGAAAACCTGTGCAGAAAATATACACATAGGTAGCTGTATTTAATTTTATGTAGGTCATGCCATTTTCCGCCAGCAAAGTCATCAAACAGCAACACTCCATCACAACTTCAAGAAAGTACCAAAGTACACAAACTTCGACATCATGACCTTCGTACTTGAACCGACTTTTCGAAAACAACACTGCTGGCCAATCGCGGTGCAATATGCCAGAATACGGTCGCGAGCGCACGCAGGCCAGCGCATTCACGTCGCGAACATTTTATGGAACGGATTAGTGGCTAGCGTTCCGTGAAAATCAGGCTTCGAATTGGCAAAGAGCTGGTTGGATTTATGCAATAGACATAAAGAACCTGTTGTATTTACATAAGCGTACTGCGAAGGCACGAGGGTCAGGTCGTTAGTGTGCCCCAGGTTTTTGTGCTATCCGCTGTTATCGCAGTTTAAGTGGTACTATGTGTGATAGTAGATATGTTTTGGTTTTCACGCTGCTATCGGCTGCGTCTTTCGTCAGCGACTGCTCAGCGAAGTATGCACGTGAGTTTTTATTGTTTGTTTTGCAATGTTCGCGGAGACAGTTGTGGTTGCATTGATTCATTTGCGGTTTGTTCTCGATTGATTTTGTTGGAGATAGAATTAGGATTATTGATGGGTGTAAACGTATTTATTTAGGAACCTATACAAAGTTTGTTTTCTGTTCTATAAAGACGTTTTATGTTTTTTTTCAACGTTCAAAGTTTTTTGCGGTTGACAGATCTTTGATATTAGTGACCTTTATTGCAAATTAAATTGTTGAGGCAGGTTAATCAATCGCTAATTTATTCATTGGATGCCTACCTCGACAATTTGGTTTCGAGAAATTGTTGAGGTAGGCATTGTAGGTAGTAAGTATACCTACCTACGTAAACTTGATTTTATGATTGTATGACATGTGTAATTACTAATATTTACTAATAACTAGTATGTGGGGTGCAAACTGTTAATATAAGCTTTATCTGATCTTTATTTATTTACGTAATCTGCGTTCGTAATTTAGTTTCCAAACATGTACCTAAACAATACGGGTTCTAGTTTTTGGGAAATTATCTATTCACACATGGTTCAGTTTGCGCATACTACCATAATGTTAACATTTATTTATTTGGAAATAACATTATTTGGAAAATAGACCTTATAATTATGGCATTCAACCCCTTTCTAAGCTTCAACGACACCAGAGTGGTTGGTTTACAATTTAATTGTGGCAATCCTAACCCTAAGTAAATATTGAACGAACTAATTGTTGTTGGTTAATTTGATAACGTAATCTCCTTCCGCGATCCTTCTTTGATTTTGCATATCCAAGAAACTTCTTGTCGATGGGGTAAAATTAGGACAAGGAAAGGTCTATCTCAAATATTAGGGCCATACCCGAAACGTGAACGGACCTTGCTCCGTTAGGAGCTCAAAAAAAATTCGGTGTTTACTTTTTATGTACTCATTCACACACGTCCGCGTCTGGGCCGGTCGACAAAGCCTCAGAGCCTACCCTGTCACGGACGACTCCTGACCCTCGGTCAAAAGGAGCTAGATGATGTCATAATGCCCATATTTTAGTATAGCCAATGAAAACTATCAACTGGCAATTTATTTATAAAATACCTTCATAGATTAAGATTACTTTTATAAAGCGGGTAAGTCTTCATGGGATGCCCTCCGTATCCCATGCGGGAATAGAATAGACATATTGAACTCCTACTGAATGAAACCAGACGATGTTCCTTCTGCTTCTTTGAGTCGGAAGAGGAAGATTCACGAAATTATGTTCTGCGCCATCACAATTCATCATCAATATCATCCACAGCCCGACTTCACCCATTGATGGACACAGGCCATTATTTTGTTATGCCAATCCCTATCCCTATTTGAAGCTAGAAGATGCCATACTTAATGCTTGCCATATTCCAGGATAGCCAATAAAAACCATCCCCACGTTCCAGTGCCAGTCTCATCCAGGTTTTGTCCACGATTAGCTGCATTAAAATATTCATTACACTAGTTGCTTTTAAAGTCCAATTTAATTCTTCACCAAAACGTTTAATCGCGAAATCGATTATTAGAAATTTTCGCCTATCCTTGCGAACAGTATTATCTTTTCAAAGGCCAGAGAGAAGCCGCAGGAAGTAGTAGTGGTGCTAACTAAAGACCTCCGTCTACGTTGCCGCCAATCTTATTAACCACAGTTTAGATATCTTATTTAAACCTTGAATTACCTTTATTAGAAAGTCTGGCAAACGTTTAGGGATTGAGTAAGTGGTTTACGGATCCGCGTAGTTAAGTAAAGTAGTATTTGATGACTGAGCAATTTTTAGCCAGTTAGATGGACCGACGATCTTAAGAAGGTGGCTGGGAATGACTGGATGTGGAAGGCGGAGGACAGGGTGTTGTGGCGCAGCCCGGGAGAGACCTACGACCAGCAATGAATGTAATAGGCTGAGTTGAATCAAGCTATACGTAATATTTGCAGACTGATCAGTTTTTTTAGCCAGTTAGATGGACGACCGTCGACGTTAAGAAGGTGGGTTAGACAGACTGGATGAGAAAGGCGGGAGACAGGGTGGCCTGGGAGAGACATATATTTAGCAGTGGACTGCGATAGGCTGAGTTGATTCGAGCAATTTTTTATCTGTAGTATTTTGTACTGCACTTAACTAGGTAGGTGTTTCACAAACAAACGCTTGCGCTATAATAATGTCACGTGAATAAAGCAACGTTTGGAATTTTAATGTATTGCTTCCCCAAACCTCTTACGTGTCTTTTCAGAATCGCTTGATTGAATGAAAACAAAGAACGGAACGGATGAGGTCTGCAGGTTGCTAAAAAGGGGAATGATAATATCAAGCAATACTATTTTAGCACATAAAAAAATTCAAGCCCATTAAAGTTATAATCATTTTCTATTTAGATAATAATCCATTCATAAACCTTCTGCAAAATAACAAAGGTCAAATCGATTTTCGAATAAGTTTTTGCGGTGTAAGTTTTGACTCGAATTTTGGTTGACATTTTATTTCATGTTACGATTTTCTTAAGCACATATCGTTCACTCTTTAGCGTTTCAAACCAACAGCTGTTGCTATTACATGATAGTGGAGTTACGCAATACGAAAATCGTAAAATGAAACAAAAAGCGAACGAAACGAAACCAATTAATCTCAATCATTTGCCGAAAATGTGTGACGCAATTAGTCTGCAGGTTCGTTCTGGCTGTAGGTACTAGTGGCAGTGGCGGGCTGTGCATCCTCCACACGTAGCGGTCCGGCACACACAGACTCAAGCGCTGCAATACTCCCGGGTTACTCTCTACTCCACGAAGCACCTTCACCAAGTAGGCGTTTAACTTGACATGTGCTAGTTCGTTTTTTTAACTGTTCACCTGAACCAGTCGTACACCTGGACCTTCACGACAAGTACTTAGGTTATTAGACAATTGAAACACGTCATAACAAACACTTCACACCTTAGCTAAGTTAATGTTGGTTTAGGTTCAATAGCAAACGCGGCCGCGGGTTTTGAAGGTAATTATGTTAACCTGCGATGTGCGTGTGTATTGTTTTGGTAGATCTGCGTAGCTATTCACAAACGTTCGATATGTTTCCGTATCGTATTGAGCATCAATCAACGTTATCACAAAAGAGCCCTCAAAGGCTGTTCACAAATTCAAAACACGCAAATGTTGACTGTTTATATCAAATAGATGACAGCCATTATTTAGACAGCTATTTGAAAATGAGTCATTTTCGATACGAACACCTGTCGAATGGTTGTGAATACCTACGCAGATGAGCTAAATGTTTTTGTCTTTTGGTGCAACTTTGTAAGCAAGATAAATTATTCTAAATAAATATTATCGACCTGTGCCTATTTGGGTCACTGAATAAGAAAAGCATTACTTTATCTCTATATGTAATGTCAGTCGCCCTAAAGAGAATTAACGAGATGCTTGTTCGATTTAAGGCCAGTTCAGTTTTTCTAACGGAAATAAAGTAGAACGTATTTTTAACCTAAGGCATTAGCCCTGCCCGATCAGGACCAGACCCGTACCGGACGGCGCGTAAGTGTTCCACACGCGCCTCAAAGAGTTGTCAGCATGATTCGAGGGGCCCCTTAGGGCCGAAGCCTGCCGGGTCAGCGAGATTTTCCGAAGGGCTACCCCGGAACATAAAGGGCAAAGGAAGGAACATGGGTGGGTTTTAGTCAGTAAGAATCTGACACTCCCTTCCGCTCCACCCATCCGGAAAAAAAAAAGGCATTAGCCCTGCAGTGGGACAATGACAGGATGATATAACAATACTTAGTTTTCGGTTAGCATTCTTTCAGAAATAGTCTGAAGGAACGCTCGGTTGCGCGCGATTTTTGCTCAGTTCCTGAGGGTCTTAGAGTGATGTTAAATAGCCTATAGCCTTCCCTAAAAATTGGACTATCAAATGCAAAAAAATTTTTAGGTTTCCGTAGTTCACGTCTCGGAACCCTTATAGTTTCGTCATGTCCGTCCGTCCGTCCTCGGCTTACCTTCCACACGGTTGGTGCTAGAAAGATGAAACTTTATAATAATATTAATAATCGTCGCTACGACACTATGTGCTAGCGACCGTTTTCGGGGGCCCATTATTGAGTGTGCAAGTCACCCCCTGCCATTTCATCTCTGAATATTATAATTATCATTGGTCAGGCAGGGGACATAGACCTTCCATAGTTCAAGGTAACCGATGCACTATAGCCACCCAAACCCATAGCCCAGTATATTTTGTTTCCATGTTCTGCAATAGTCCTGCACCAACCGATGGTTGTCCTTGGATGCACTTCCATGGTGCATACAGGGATAATCGTCGGTTGGTGCCTCCTCATCATTTAGAATTGTGTAAAGGGTCTCTGCGAGTTGGCTTCGGCCCCTTAAAAGTACGCCTTTTAAAGGTCCGGGACCCCAGGGTCCCGAGATATGTCAAAGACAACTAAAATAATAATAATAATATCATTTTTTTTAAATAAAATAATTAACAATTAACCAATGAATTAATAATCATGTTAGTCAATTACCATCATTCAAAAAATCAAAATCAAAAGTCATTTATTCAAATTAGGCTGAGAATCAGCACTTTTCGAACGTCGAACGTTTGCATAATATGCAGGGTCAGTTATACATTTGACACTGTCTAACTAGAACCCGCATAAAACCCTGCATTACTGTTGAGTCGACTTTGTCAGCGACTACGTTCAGGATGCTATTAGTGCTGCCCTGCACTCTGCGCAGTAAGGAGGCGGTTCTCTTGCGTATGATGACATGAAAGCCATCAACGCGAGCTCCCGCAAACATGCTAGATACACTACCTACAGAAACGGGTCAGCCCCAGCAATATCCAGAACCCATTATTATATTGAACGCGCAAGGAACTGAGCGATCTCTGTGTACAGCAAAACCACAGGATGCTCGTGTAGAGAGTTTGGCAGTATGCCTTAAAAAGTGAGATCTTAACATGCTCGTTCAACGAGCAAACCTGCGAGCATGCCCTGCGCTCCCTTTCAATATCCATTTGAATGCATGGATATGTGTTTTTACCACATCGACAAAGTGCTAAAATAAAACCACAAAAATATTATTTTTTTGGGGTACCTCCCCTACACGTAAAGTGGGGATGATTTTTTATCCCATAGCGTGGGGTATCATTAGATAGGTCTTTTAAAAACATTGAGCGGTTGCTAAGACGATTTTTTGATTTAAGTATCCGTTCGCGAGATATTACTTTAAAGCACCTTTAAAAGCTAAACGGCTGGCTCGAAAAATCTGTTAAAATTCATAATATGTATGATCGAAAAATCTGAAAAATTCATAATATGGCTAAGTAATAACACGTGTCGTTCGATCACGTTAAGCTACCATGTGAATGGCCACCTAGTGGATGGGTGACCATCTTCACCATCTTCCGTGTCTCGGAAAGCACGTTTTTTAGCCGCTGGTCCCGGCTGTCTTTCGTGGATCTTTGACAGTCGTTACGGCTCGTCAGAAGCCCGAAAGTTTGACAACCAGTCTTACCAAGAGGCGTCGTATTACCAAGTAACTGGGTTATGGAGGACAGATAGGCAGTCATTCCATGTAAAATACTGGTATTCAGCTGCATCTGGACTGGAAGACGACCCCAACATGGTTGGGAGAAAAGGCTAGGCAGAAGATGATGTTTTTAACCAATTCATTAGTCAGTAAGGTTTTGAAATACGTATCATTGTAGGCTTAGCCCAGTACCACACCGCATTTTTTTAAGATGACCTTGACTAATTAGCATATTTTCACTTGACTACACAAACTAAGTGGTATGATGAACCAATGGAAATCTATGAGGTCAAGACTATTGAGGTACCTACTGCTATAAAGTAGTGGCAAAAAACATCAATATCAAAGTAATTTTCGTATGATACCTTGCTTGGTAATCTGAAGGGTACCGTGATAAAAAACAGAGCATGACTAGAGTTGCGGTTAGTTAATTGGTTACACGTGAGCACCATGTATCAACATAATTAATTGATTGCTTGATTTTTAACTTTACCTATTGAGTACAGTAATTTTATTAGGTACAGACGCCAGCACATCAAGCTACTACAATCTGTCAAATTTCTTTAATAGATTTTCAACTTTATCATTAAAGCATTAAGGTTCAAGGTTGATTGGGAAAATTTGACAGTTTCGGGTAGCTTGACCTGCTGGCGTCTGTACTTCGTCTTCATTTATAATCACATTATCTACCTAGCCTTTTCCCAACTATGATGGGATCGGCTTCAAAATGTTGTAAAACAGTAGGTAACTATGGAATTTCTTGCCCATTCTTTATAAAAAACTAAGTTTTGGAATGGCGCCTAGAATCATTTCTATTTTATTGTAAATTTTGAAGTTCAAAAGTGCCTTGTAATGGCTGACTTGACCAACATGATTTGACTTTGACTTTATTTATTTTTTAGTATGTTTTTCTTTTTTGGTATACAAAAAAGAAGGCACCTTGTTTTAATATATCATATTAATGTAATTTGTTATTACTTTATTGTGCCTTTGTGTGTTGTGCTAGGTATGTCTTTTTTGTGCACTCAATAAATGTTTTGTCTATATACCTATAGATAGACAAAACATCTATTGAAATTAATCTTTAATGTATAAGTATACTTTTTTCCTTTTCATTGTGAGAAGAGATCTTTTGGCAATCTCTTAGCATTAGATGGACTGCCTTTTTGTTTGCCATCCATGGAAACCATCATCATCAGCCTACAGCAGTCCACTACTGGACATTGGCCTCTCCAATTACACGCCATTCAAGTCGATTCTCGGGACATCACATAAAAATAATTGCGCAACAAAACCATGAATGAATCTTTAAATCAAATCAGCGGGATTGTCCGAAAGGGTTACCGCTACCCCGGAACATAAAGGGCGAAGGAAGGAACATGGGTGGGTTTTAGTCAGTAAGAGTCTGACACTCCCTTCCGCTCCACCCAGAGCGGGAGGGGTCATTTGATGATTTCCCATTCGGAAAAAAAAAAAAAATCTTTAAATCAATTGAATGATTCCAACGTGCCGTTGCATTTCTAAAAATTATAATATAATCGTGTTTATAATAACTAATATCAACTAACTCAGTAGCCGCTATTGTAACGGTTACGCAACGTCCTGTGCTATACAGGCGTTATGCGTGCGTACCTTATGCTTATTAGCCAATCTAGGCTCATGAATAAGCCTTTAGGTTAAATCAACCTCCCATTAAGAGGTTTATCTACGTTTTAGTAGTTTACACATATATAAGCAGGTGTTAATGTTCATTTTTAGTATTGTTTAAGTTTTAATTTGGTCCTTGTCTCCGAAAGTTTCGCGGTTCACAGTCGGTCCTAATAGTCATTTAAATAGCAAGCCCATTATACTTAATCAGAAGCCTGAACTGCGGGGTAACTGCGGCTTTCATTTTGACAGTTCAACAACATCCATTGCGTTATTCACCTTGTTGAGCAGAATTTTTTTTCGAAGATATGTTGCAATGGATTAACAATATCCTTCAGAACGATTCAGATCGTGATAGATTGTGTTACGCAATTAGGGTGCAGGTGTTAACGTTGTTTTTAGTATTGTTTAGTAAGTTTTAGTTTGGTCCTTTACTCCGAGAGTATTTTAGACTGTCGGTCTTAGTTGTCATTTAAACATCAAGTCCGTTATACTTAATCGGAACTTTGCCTATTCTGTTAAAATCTCACCGTAAAATCTTAGGTGAAGTGAGCTTGAAGTGAGATGTCAATGAGGAGTGGCTAGAGAGGCGCCACGGCGCCCTCACCTACCGCCTGACGCACCGGACACGGAAGTTTCGGGAGGTTCCTGCATATCATTAGGCGGGAGGAAACGCCCGGGTGTCACCATTGCCAGGATCGCCCAGAGGACACGGTGAAGCCCACGGTGGAGGTCTGCCCCGCTTGGGCGGAGCACCGCCGTGTCCTCGTAGAGGCGATCGGCAGCGGCGGCGGCCTTTCGCGCCCGGCCCTGGTGCAAGCCATGGTCCGGGGCGAGAGGGAGTGGGAGGCAGTCGCCTCCTTCTGCGAAGCAGTCATGCTAGCGAAGGAGGTGGCGGGACGGATGAGGGAGAGAGCCTCCCGGCTACCGTAGGCGCGGGCCTGCGGGCGGAGAACAATGGGTAGCTCACCGTCCGATCAGGACCAGGCCTGTGCCGGACGGCGCGTAAGTGTTCCACGCGCGCCTCAAAGAGTTGTCAGCATAATTTGAGGGGCCTAGGGCCGAAGCCTGCCGGGTCAGCGGGATTGTCCAAAAGGGTTACCACTACCCCGGAACATAAAGGGCAAAGGAAGGAACATGGGTGGATTTTAGTCAGTAAGAGTCTGACACTCCCTTCCGCTCCACCCAGAGGGGGAGGGGTCATTTGATGAATTCCCAACCGAAAAAAAAAAAAAAAAGTGAGATGTCAAAAGTGTCAACCCCTGGCATCTGGTAGAATGACAGCTCACTTTACCTAAGTTTTCACGGTATTTTTTTTTACAGAATTGGCCGGTTGAACTGATCTTACCTTTCATGAAACTGTCGTAATGTCCAGTAGTTTCCTCCAATAGATGACAGTCGCTACATGTTTTTGAAAGAACATTCGATTATTATCGCCTCAGAAATCTTACCGACCGATGCTATGTATGAGCCTACCAGCACCCTAATTGCGTAACACACTATTACTCTCAATTTGAATCATTTTTAAGCATATTACTAATCCATTGCTTCATATGTTCGAAAAATGTGTCTGCTCAACAACGTAAATAACGCAATGAATGTTGTTGAACTGTCAAAATGAAACCCATTGCTACTGGTAGTGTGTTACGGAATTCCCTTGCTGCTATGTACCTAATCATCTTGTGAAACGAAAGAGACGACACAGGGAATCCTAGTGGAGGCAAGTGCTATTTGAATATTGTAATTTTTTTCTTGAACAAAAGAGAATTTTTATTATTATTATTATGTACTTAATTAAATCCAAAAGTATCCATGATTCAAGTTTTTTTTGCACTATAACCAATCAAAGCGATTTGGATGAAAGCACTCAGTCAGTACCTATCAGCAAAAATGTGAAAAGCCCTGTGGAAAATAAGAAACTACAGCTGTAGGTGAAGTACAACCAGTAATACCTACATTTACGAGCAATGTGGTTATTACACTGCTCGGGAGTGGTACTACACCACGTGCCATTCTCCCGTAGTCCGTCCGTCAGTCCGTCCAAGGTGCATGATAACCTGTTGTGATTGTGACACAAAACTGGATCCTTATGTGTTCTAGTTTCTGTAACATTGGCTTTATTGGCCGACAAACTGGATGGATCTAGCTAGAGTTGCAACTATCGATAAAACTTCACTTGAAGGGGATGTTAGTTATTAAAAAAAATGAGAATTTTGAAACAAGGAATGTAAATTTGGGAATAATACTTACCAAATATGGCAGCATATAGATAGGTCACGTTAATCTGGACTATGGATTAGATGTACATACTTTGGGTGTTAGTACAGGATTTTTTCAATAGGAGCAAGGTATCTTCGACAGCCAATGGTAGCCATCTTAGATTGTCTTTTGGCGCGAATTTTTGACAGATGAGTAATTAAATGTTCAGAATTTATCAAGATGAGTCGTTAAATAGTTGAACAGCGCGTTGAAATGATTAAAGTGCAATCAAAATGGCAGTGTAGCTTACTTAGATAGGTACTAATACATATTTGAGTAACTCTTTTTCATGAGTGTGGCGAAAATTCTGCTAGTTACAGTTGTGAAGATGAGGACAGCAATAATAAAATTATATAATTAGTTATCTACATTTGGCCAGTCATGAAAGCAGTTCTTACTATCAGTACCTACACTTATGCCAATGTCCAACACTGGCCATCAGGGTGTTTACATTGTATTTACCTAGTTGCATGTATAAAACGTTTTTATTTTCATTGCATGAAGGTTTATAACTGTAATTTACGCTGATAAGTATCAAAGTACCCATTTTCGAACATTATATAATTTTAATGCTCGTATCAAGATTGCTTTGAACAGTAAATAGTATCTAATAGTATCTACGGAAATAAGTGGGTATATGCACGCAAGAGGATTCTGAAGCACGCATCTATCAAAGATACATAGTAGTAGATTTTGAACCTGGATGCCTTAAATGTTGTAAGAAACGTCCAATGAAAACGAATTGATATTGAATAGTGTCAATTTAGTGTATCGGCCAGTGGTATCGGCCCTGACTTACGAGATGTAGGTCGTGAGTTCGAACCCTGCCATGCACTTTACTATGTGTATTTAATTTCATCACCACTGCTCTCAAAACGGTGAAGGAAAACATCGACAGGAAACAGGCATATCCTAGATCCAAAAATTCGAAGACCCCTCGTCGTGGATTATGGCTCACTTCCTCTCACAGGGAGGAGGCATGTGTCCCAGCAGTGGGAACATAATAGGCTGATTATGCTATGCTATGGGTTAGGTAGTACCTATACTATATGCTGAACGATTCAGAACAACATTCCATGATTAACATTATCTATTAGGTGCTTAGCTGCTAAAAGAAACAGCATAAATTATTCTCAAAAAAAGATGTTCAAATAATGTTTGCTATCTTCTTGAGAACAGATATTAATGAATGAATCATGTAATCAGATAATTATGGCCGAAATTGTCCATGGTAATTGACAATTCGGCCATAATTATCTAATACATGCCATACTCTGATACGTTAATACATTCATGAGCATTTATAGTAATGAATGCTTGTGAATGTTCCGACGTACACAAAAGCATAGTTACGCGTAGGGAAATAAATAATCTCAAAAATGACAAAAATGTAGTCGTATGCTTATAACCAGTCAAACAAAGCAATTAATGTCACAGAGACAAAAAAATAAAGAACGAAGTTAAACAATTTGCACGAACTGGGTCAAGTTCAGCCATAAAATGTCCCCGGTATTAAGGCATGCCCATAAAGGTGCCAACGTCGTGTGATGAAACATGCAGATATGTAGGATTGTAGGATTTACCAGTAATGTACGTGTTTCCGCACATTGCACGTTTGTAATCAATGGCTCACGAGATATTAAGGAGATGTGGTTTTGCATGAATTTATTTTGTGTAGATATTTATTAACTCTACTGGTTGGTTTTAATTTTACAGCATAATTTATGTACCTACCTGCACCCTAATTGCGTAACACACTTTCAATCACAATCTGAATAATTTTTAAGGATATTGCTAATCCATTGCTTCATATGTTCGATAAATTTCTGCTCAACAACGTAAATAACGCAATGAATGTTGTTTAACTGTCAAAATGAAAGTCATTGCTAATTAAGTGATGGTCTGCATTAATTTGAGTTACATTTACTTTGAACAATTACTAAAAGGTTGTAACATAATTATCCCACACGTAGACGCGAGCTACGGATTGTGCCAGAAACTTATTTTTGTTAAATTACATATGTTATGACAGTACGTGTCTCCAAGGCTTTACTGCGAAATATCTTTTGTTTGATCTCCAAATGACTCTTTACGGGATTTTCTGTTGAGATTTTTTGGAGGGAATAAATAATGGCGCTTTAGTGAAATAGCGTAGGATTTTGTGAATCTCCTTTATTGCGAAAGTGTCATTTTTTGTGGGTATTTTTGTATACATTTTTTATCGTCGATATAAGTCAATTCGAGTAAGTACCCACAAAAAAAAAACTCGTATCGAAATATTACCCACATATTTGGTACATAGTTACTGTTTATTTATTTGTTTTGCATAGTTAAGACAAAATCAACGGAATTATTTATATTATTACATTTATTTAGTAGTACCACCACATACATCTTAGTTAGTGCAAACAAACTCATTCGAGTTTTACCGTGCACCAACATCATCGACCGCATCGAAATAAAACGACGAGAAATGACAATTATAAAAATGTATTTATTAATAACGAGCGAACAACGGAGACCGATCTGACCGTCCTTAAAACAAAAAGTGGTGGAGGAATGTGTTTGAAATTGATACAGGTTGGTCCTAGAAGTATGTTTAGTTAAGAGTATTTTTGTTTGTATAGTGTGTATGTATTGTGTAATTGAAAACGCATACAGAAAGAAAGAAAGAAAGAAAGAAAATACGTTTATTTGCGGTAAACATGACGCAAAAAAGAACAAAAAAAAAAACAAAAAAAACAATAAGAAAAGGTTGACATGCGTCACATCCACGCAAAGCGGCTATCGCTCAGCATTATGCTGCCACCCTATGCAAGACAGAGCCCCAGCGCTGGTACCATCCCCTTAACAGATCGCGTGAGCCTATCGCGAAATGTCTGCAGTGTAATGCAGTATAGTATTGCCCAACTATTCTGAATCAGTACCTTCACTCATTAGTTGAAGCACTATTACTAAACTTTGTAATGTTTTACGAGCTAACCTTTTCAATAAACTTTACATTCTTGTTTATCTATATCTAAATTATAAATAAAACAACGTCGGGTTAGTTACACCATTTATAACTCAAGAACGGCTGCACTGATTCTTATAATCTTTGATTTGTTGAATTTGTCTCCGCCCCGAATAGCAGAATTAAAACATGTGAAAAATACACTAAAAAAAAATGAAGATAATTCATTTTCTCATACACTCGTTCTTATTGATTCTGAGACGGTACGAAGGTTGCCGGCTCAGCTAGTTTCTTGATAAAATTGAAAGGTAGCTGAAGTGAGATTGGGCCAGTCATAGCAATGTTTCGAAAACACGAAATGTCACGACATTTGGCCATAGTCGTCACGCAGTGGGTGCCTAAAGATTTGTGTCGTCATCAAGGCCGACCTAGGAAATGCTGGCGTGACGACTCCGATTCAATCTTAGCCGTCAGAGGTGACAACGGAGAGAGAGATGTGGAGGTCTATGGGAGACCTTTGCCCAGAGGTGGAACTGTATACAGGGTGGCAGAGACATCGATGCGCAGTCTGTTACCATGGATTCAGTACATGATTCTTGGCAATGAAATTTTTCGTTGGTTATTTTTTTTTAAATATGCTTTTACATATATTTTAACATTTTTTTAATAACCGCGAAAAATTTCATTGGTATTACGAGCTGAGCATTCAAGCTTGTCTACATTAAGTGGTGTACCTTCGTGTTAGATCTAAATTATGATGAGTACGTAGGTACAGTTATTTGTAACATTACCGTGTCTTAAAACGATAGCATATATTGACAACTTCTTACATCATTCTTCATGTACAGACGCCAGCAGGTCAAGCTACCCGAAGCTGTAAAATTTTCCGAATCAACCTTGAACCTTAATGCTTTAGCGACAAAGTTGAAAATCTATTAAAGAAATTTGACACATTGTAGTAGCTTGATGTGCAGCCAGGAAAATTAATTGTTTGGCAAATTGACTATACTAAATGAAATTGTCTGTGATTTCAAATCACAAATGCTAATCTTTGGCACTTATATGGTGAAATGACTATAACATGGCAAATTGTCGCAATGTGTTTGGATATACTTAATTTACCTGTTTTAGCAAAAAATCATAATATCCAAATAATAATTTATCCGTCACACTGACCATGATTATTATTCAGTGATTAATATTTTAATTATGACGCGTGCTGTTGTATCGACACCTCATACCAAGACGTAATAGCACAGAGATATTTCCTCTAATAGCCTTTTCTCTCCATCCACAGCCGACTTCATCCATCCATGCAACAACACAGAGCCGGCCTGTCTTATAAAAGCGACCCAGGATGCGATACCACAGTTTTCCAAGGGTCTACCAGAACTGGGAGTACCACCATTAGACCCATTCGTCATTGATGAACTGCCCATACAGCTGCCTGGCATCAAGGTGACGTTTTACGGTGGTAAGGCGACAGGTCTTCGAAAATGTCAAGTCTTGAATGTCGAGTAAGTGGAACTTCTACATTAAAACACTTTATTCATAATCTAAATCGCGCTTCGTTTGCGACTTATCAAAACATCGAAATGTCTTTATTATATGTATTTGGCCATAAATCATCCGGAATACATTTCCTAAATGATTGTGAAAACCGCATCAAAATTCGTTCCTTTGTTTAGAAATAAAGAAAAAAAAAAGAAAGAAAAGACAGACACGAAAATCGACAAATGCATATGTATAGTTAAAGAAGATATTCTATTTGTAAAACCTTTATATTTATCCATACTTTCCATTTTCATTTATCTGAAGCTAAAAATCCATTCGAGTATTTTTTTTTAATGAAAAGGTAGAATGGTCTATTTTCCAAGTCATTATGTTCTTACTTGTTTTTAAAAGAAGCCATACCTATCCCTTTCAAACCTGTAGTGGGCATAATACCACTTAAAGATCTTAGGGCTCCCAATACACAAATAAATAGACAACACAACGTCTCGGGGATCAAAGTCCCCTTAACTACTATCTTATGCCTACATTATTAAATTATTCTGCATTATTTATTAAGATAAATACAATAATACATACAAAATAAATACATTATAGAAAATAGAAAAATGGTAAATATTTTATTGTGCTGGTAATACAGTAAGCAAGTTCACAGGTTAATAACAAGTTGAGACGACATGAGTAGCTTAAGGTAGTACCTGCAGCTATGTAGGTTAACATATATTATTTGCCAGTGAGCATCAAACTAGACAGTTAGTCAGTATCTTGGGGCTTAGGGTATGCATTCCAGAGTGGAGACTAGAGAGGTGATTTCATTTCATTATTCATGCTTTTAAAATAAACCTAAAAAATAACACCAAATCACTGCTTCGAATGCATAATAAACAGTGTCATTTATTTATTACCGTTAAAAACCTTCTGTGCACCGCACCATCATAGGGGTAATTCCCGTAATTGTAACAACGTTCACAGTCTGATCTCAGTCTCAATCTGTCAAAAGTACCTTAAATTTCCCTACATTTTAACAAGTTTTTGACATTTGTTTGTCGCCGAGATGAGACTGCGACTAGATTTCGAACGTTTTTATTCACGAGAATTGGCCTTCTGGTGCGTTTCAAAATGTTGTTTAGAGATTCCAATTTTTTAAAACATGTTTCTAAAAACAAAATTCAAAAGGCATTTATCCGATAATTTAATGTTCCAATAGACATTGTAGTACAGTTTAAACTGCCCCAGAAAATGACGAGAATAATCTAAAACAACTTGGCATCCCACGCTTGTGAGAGGCAACTAAAGGCCTATGCCATAAACATAAACCTATTTACTTGATATGGATTTACATTAGAGCTACTTACGCAATATTGTCTACTATTCGTAGTACCATTAAACCACATACCACTTTTTTTTTTTTCCGGGTGGGAAATCCTCAAATGATCTGTGGTGGAGCGGAAGGGAGTGTCAGAATCTTACTGACTAAAGCCCACCCATGTTCCATCCTTTGCCCGTTATGTTCCGGGGTAGCGGTAACCCTTTCGGACAATCCCGCTGACCCGGCAGGCTTCGGCCCTAAGGGGCCCCTCGAATTATGCTGACAACTCTTTGAGGCGCGCGCGCGTGGAACACTTACGCGCCGTCCGGCATGGGCCTGGTCCTGATCGGGCGGTGAGCTACCCATTGCTCTCCGCCCGCAGGCCCGCGCCTACGGTGGCCGGGAGTCGTCACGCGGCTACCACATACCACTTACATACGCTTTTCTATTACTAAACAAAGATTTTCTACCCATATGTTAACTTAGCGACATATAGGATTGTAGATACGATAGTGAATAACGACAACTACGAGTTACTGAAAATATAGAAACTAAAATATAAAATATATAATTATAGAGCAGTGGTGGCCCAGTGGTGACGACCATGACTTACGATTTGTAGGTCCTAGGTTCGAACCCTGATAGGCGCTTTACTTTGTGTAAATTGTTTCATCACCACTGCTCTCAAAACGGTGAAGGAAAACATCGTGAGGAAAACCGGCATGTCCTTAAATCAAAAATATTCAAAGACATGTGACATCCACCAATCCGCACTAGGTTCGCGTGATGGATTACGGCCCACTCCCTCTCACCGAGAGGAGGCCTGTGTCAACATTATAGGCTGATTATGAAAATATAAAACTAAGTACAGCAGGCCGCACGTCTGTGGTAATAAAAACAGTATAAGCTGGCCACTAATTCTATTGAAATTTCGAGCTATGCTAGCCCAGCTCAAGGTCAAGTGTTACCAAATCAAAACTACATTAAACAATTCATTATTATGTTAGGTATGACAAGTTATAAGAAAGAGTAAAGCCTGAAAATCCCATAGGAAAAACGATAGGATCTGGCGGATCAATAGGACACCAAATACAGGGCTATTTTAATAAATTCCGTAGACTCGATGGGTTTATATCTAAATATGATGAATCTAAATAAATAAATTATTATTTTGATCACTTAAAATATCAGTTTAGAAAATCAGTTTTTTTTTTAGTTTGTAAACTTCACCAGACGTGATAGATATAAATATGATAAATCAAAAAATAAATTAATAAGGTGTTTCTTTTTTTTGTGGGGTCAGCGGCCAATAAAATTGTAGTCACTTAAAATATCAGTTTAGAAACTTAGTTTTTTTTATTTTGTAAACTTCACCAGACGTGATAGATATAAATATGATACTTAAATCAAAAAATAAATTAGTTTGATCATTTTTTTGTGGGGTCAGCGACCAATTGTAGTCACTTAAAATATCAGTTTCGAAAATCAGTTTTTTTTTTTTTTAAACTTCACCAGACGTGGTAGGTATCGATAGTTAAACACGATTAAATATAAGAAAACCGTTTTTATCAACTCTTACTTCAAGTAACAATACTAAAAGCGGTCGTTGACGTCCCAAATTAAAACGTCAAAACAAAAAATAAAACATCAAATCTTTATATTTTTTATTGTAATATGTTAAGATATCGATACCCATCGAGTTTGAGTAGCCATTTTAAAATAACCTTGTATAACCCTCATACAAGGGTTTGGTCTCGTTTCAACAGGTACATTTTTGTTTTAAAACTTGAGCACTGCTCAATAGTTTTCTTGTATAATTAAATTTACTTTGACATGACCCTTACATTTGGCAAATTAGTGACTTATTATTTTAATCATCGACGATTCAATTATTGTTTACCGAAAATTGGTGAAGTAACTTCTTATCTCCTGGCTCAGGATACTTTCAGGTTCAGGGTCTTAGTCAAAACAAAGCTAGGATCTTAAAATGTTGACTTCAAACCTCAAATGAGTTAAAAAAATACAACATATTATTAAAAGATCTCACTTCCTTCAACCTTTTTAAGGGTTAAATATGAGTACCCAAGAGAGCTTGTCCAGGTTTACAAAATAACGAGTACACAAAACCTTTTCTACGCAAGGACTTAGAGGAAATTGTTGGAAACTCTTGGCTTGTGCCCTGAATCACATTTGAACAATGAAACGATTATATCCGCCTCAAATGGTTTCAAAGCTTCAGAGATTATCTTTGAAATTCCTGCGGGGAAGATGCTTTTGTCTTCGTCAAGACATATTGAAGGCCATGGTTTCCACGGCTAATAGTTCACTTGCTTCTACTTTTATAATAAATATGTGGAAAATATGAAAAGAGCAAATTTATTGTCATGAAAAGAAGGTATCTTTTTAGGGAATTTGAAAAGATGTCTGCAAAAAGGACTTGCCGTGGTCCACATTTTCAAACAATTTTATATTCTTTTAAGTTGGAAACACATAAGAAGCATAAAGAAATCTACAATACCGAGTTTGGTGACTTGGTATCTTAGATTTCTTTATGCTTCATAAACATGAGCAGTGGTGGCTCAATGATAACGGTCGCGACTAACAAGTAGTAGGTCGTTAGTTCGAACCCAGACAGGCACTCTACTTTGTGTAAATTATTTCATCACCACTGCTCTCAAAACGGCGAAGGAAAACACCGCGAGGAAGCCGGCATGTCCTATAACCAAAAATTTGAAGACATGTGACATCTACAACCACAAAGGCACTGGGCCGGCGTGGTGGATTACGGCCCACTCCCTCTCGCAGAGGCCTGTGTCCTAGCAGTGAGAACATTATAGGCTGATTGTAAAGTAAATATGACCCATCAATGGGGTCCTGAAACGCTACAAAAAGAACCAATAAATCTGCTTTCAGACAATGAACCGGAAAATCCAGGAACGTAACTTTAAAGCACACTATCGCGTGAAAGTTTAAACGTTAAGCTATATTAAGCTATAGTTTGCCTTCGGTTTTAATCGTATCGCTCCGAGCAGCAAACGGCAATGTCTTTAAGTTCTGCAGTATTGTTTGAAGTTGATATTAAACTGGACTTTGGACATGAATTTCAATACAAAACTAGAACTGCATAAAATTAAATATACACGAGCTAGCAACACAATTCAGAATAATTCTATCTATAATTATACGTTTATGTCCAGGAAAATCACTGTCCATTCTAAGGTTGCCTGGAAGAGATCGCAGTAATGCGACAAGGCCGCCCATTGTAGATTTTATACTGGTAAATGTATTTGTTATGCTATGTATTTTTGTGGTGTACAATAAAGTATATATAAATAAACATAAATAAATAATAATAAAGCTGAAGAGTTTGTTTTTTGTTTGTTTGTTTGAACACGCTAATCGCTGGAGCTACCAGTTGGATTTGAAAAAATCTTAGTGCATTTGATAGACTAATTCTTGAGAAAGGTTATAAGTATTTATCATCACGCTAAGACTTAAGTGCCGAGCAAAAGTAATTAAAGTAAAAATAGACGCTAAGCGAAAACGAAGCAATAGCGCGGACAGGTGATGCAAGGCGATCGGGTGGTCGCGGGCAGAAGCCAGTTATTTATTATAAAACTAAGTCGCTTTTTGTTTCTATCTAAACTGCTAAATGGATTTTGATACGCTTTTCACCAACATGTAGAAAATTTATTATGGAAGATTTAAGTTTAGGTATTACATCCATATTTAACTTAAATATAGCACATAAGTCTTCATATTTTGACATATCGTCATTGCACACGTGCGAAGCAGGGGCGGCTCGCTAGTTAAAAAGTGTTGTAAAAAAAAGGGTTAACTTATCATCAAGGAGTTTCGACCTATTTGATCAATCATGAAAAAATAAAAGCGTAGATACACTTTCATCGGAGTCAAATGAAGATGGCCTTGAAAAAACAACTCGTTCTTATAAATCTTCTACAAATCCAAAGCATTTATTCTCCTTTTATATCACAAGGCAACTCATCCATTAAACTAATTTTCTTTTAACGCGTGTCGCAATCTAAATGCTACTTACCTAACTACTAAAGAAACCTTGCTACACCACAGCAATGCGGTTTTGTTCTCAGGCCTCTGTGAGTTGACGAAACCCTTTGTGTTTTGGTACTAAATAAAACAAAAGGACTTTACAAGGATAGAGTTGATGTGACAAATTATTGTTTTAGGAAAAATACGACAGGTTATTTATGTGGTCAGTTATGAGACCTTGTTTTATAACATGACAGGGTCACCTATTCAATAGTAATTGCACTTTACCACTCTAAGGAGTTCTACACATTTTCAACCACAATCAAAATCATTTAGAAGGATATTGCTAATCCATTCCTCCATTACGTACGTACGTCCACAATGTAAATTACGCAATGAATTTTGTTAAACTGTCAAAATTAAAGACATTGTTACTGTTAATGTGTTACGCAACTAGGGTACAGTTCTGACAACATAACAGTCCGAACTTCATTAAACCTTACTTAAAATATCCATCGCGTAGCTTTTTGGTCTCACACAGCTCTTTTTAAATACTTCTTTTTTACTATTTATATTTCCTGTGTAAGTCCCAAATAAAATATTTTTCTTTTTTTTAATGTTCACTCCAAGATATAATAAACTATTTATTATTCCGTCTATTGACTTAAGCTGACAAAACCAAATATCAAACAGCCTTAGGGTGGCAATTTCAAAGCTACGGAGCTCACAGTAGATTTCCGAAAACCTAGAAATCTCATGAAAATCAACCCCCAAATACTACTAGAAAAGGACCCCATATTTAGATTCAAAAGATACTAGCACTTTCCAACCTACATTCAAGAATAGAAGGAAAACCGTTTATCCGTATATAGAGCTTTTCTGGGACGAAGTATGGGGCTTATTATGTTGTCGTCGGGTAAAAGGGTATGACATATCTAAATTGTTTTTCCTATTGTTATATGGCTCTGAGGGTTCTGAGATGTGGGATAAAAAGGCTTAGAGAAACATTTTGTTTGAGGATGAAAACAGCAGTGAGATGCTTAAACTTTTGGGCACACGCAATCAAAACTGACAAGTTTTGATTGTGTGTATAAAGTATAAGTATTACTGAAAAACACCTTTTCTAAATTTTTTCAAACATAATTCAATAATATTCGAAAATCTCCGATTTTCTGTTAGCATTTAGAAAATTACGAAATTATTAAGAACCTTACTTAAGGCACTACTTACGGCCTGCGGGCGGAGAGCAATGGGTAGCTCACCGTCCGATCAGGACCAGGCCCGTGCCGGACGGCGCGTAAGTGTTCCACACGCGCCTCAAAGAGTTATCAGCATAATTCGAGGGGCCCCTTAGAGCCGAAGCCTGCCGGGTGAGCGGGATTGTCCAAAAGGGTTACCGCTACCCCGGAACATAAAGGGCAAAGGTAGGAACATGGGTGGATTTTAGTCAGTAAGAGTCTGACACTCCCTTCCGCTCCACCCAGAGGGGGAGGGGTCATTTGATGATTTCCCATCCGGAAAAAAAAAGGCACTACTTACAAGATCGCTGGTAAACTATGTATGGCCTATCTTTTTTAGAGTTTAGGTAGGTTTTTAGGTTTTACCTACCAAAAGGATGCCAATGGAACCCTATTACTAAGCCTCCGCTGTCCGTCCGTCAGTCTTTCTGTCTTTCAGCGGACTACAGTCCGCTGAAAGACAGAGATTCATGAGATACATCTCATGAACCGTAATAGGTAGACAGTTATTTTTGTTTACTGAGTGTGTATTTATATGGTCGCTATAACTACAAATAAAAATTAAATTAAATTAAAGGTCCTCATACAAGAAACGTGTTTATTTTAAATATTGTACGATGGCACGGAACCCTTAATGTCTGAGTCCGACTCGCACTTGGCCGGTTTTACTTATAGGGTTCCTCAAAGTCACACACTAAAAAATTTTCTGTAAATTCTGTATGCAGTGTCCTGCAGTTACGAGTAGAGTTTCAACCAAAAAATATAACTGCTTTATATTTACTTTTCAGAGCAATACTAGAAAAAAATATATTCAATTTGGACGTGCGGTGCAACATTACGATCAAGGGCAAATACACAGCTGTTGGGAGACTATTACTGTTCCCCATCAACGGTGAGGGAGACTCCAAGATCAAAATTGGTGAGTTGTTTGACTACTGAATAATGCTGCTTAATAGTTGAAGAGAGATCGTCTGAATATTATATATTATTTATTAAATTGGTCAAAATATTCGTATATTCCCGTTCATCTCACTGCCGTCACCCCTCTGGTGGGGAGAACAGGAATACACGAAGGCTTCTGTACAATTCGTTGCCAGGCAAGTTAAGTTTGATGATGACTGTACGTATCGAAGGACCAAAGTATTATTCATCTGCATGTTGCTCAACGTCTTAATGCTTTTATCTAACTTCATTATTTATCTTCATTGACAGCCTTGATCTGCCTACTGCTGATGTGCAGCCTCTTCCCTTTTGTGCCATGCCCCCTGGTCTGTTTGTTTGTCTTCTTCGAATTGCTACCAGCAAAAAAAGAATCAGTAATAAACTATTGGGTCAAATAGAAAGTTAGTTTTAGCCTCAATTTTAATTTATGTGAAATAGTTCTTGAGCTAGTCAGCTTTAACTGCACTTAGGTAGCGCCTGAAATAGCTTCAAAGTTACTGTTTGCTATTTGTAAATTTTCTCACAACAGAAAACGTATCAATCAGCCTTGCCTTTTCCCAACTATGTTGGGGTCGGCTTCTAGTCTAACTGGATACAGATGAATACCAGTATTTTACACTGTGACCTCCATAACCCACTTACTAGATAATACGATTGACCCCTTGGCAAGACTGGTTTTCAGACTTAGAGGCTTCTGACGACCCGTAACGACTGTCGAAGATCCATGAATGAAAGCCGAGACAGCTTAACGTGATTTTTGAGGCACAAGAGAAAGCGAATAACAAACCTAGACTAACAACAAAATACTGCTTAAAATTCTATGCTTAGCCTTCAAGTCTGAAAACGTGTAACAAAGTGTCAAATAGATCACAGGAAATAACAGAGAACCATGCATCCTTGTTTAAACTTATTACGACGTAGGCAGTGAAGAGAACAAAATAAATAAACCGAACACCCCACAAGAAACACGACGAAAACAAATTTTCATATTGTGGTACGAATTTTAAAAAAACGCAATACATACTAGCTAACGTTACATGAAAATAAATTGCAAATATCACTGAAATGTCTTCATGTATTTTATAAACGGATACAATGCCAAGTCGCGATGAAATAGAAATCGTGCATTCGTTGGAATAATAAATATTGAAAATGTTGCGTTAGCGTGTTCGCCTGTTTGTGATGTCTTAGCAATGTATGTTTTACGAATTTTTATTGTAGTTTATCGTCTAAACTGATGTTCTCCTAGAATGATGGAGTTAGCTTTAAATCTTGCCAGACCATTGTTATTAAATAAAAAGCTGGCCTTGATAGCTTAATTATTATAAAGTATGGTGGATTAGAGAGACTTGACCCTCAACCGACGCTACTGTACAGTGTACATGTACATGGAGCCACAATCTTGTGCTTTTGCTTTTAATATTTGTGTAGGAGTTATTTTTGCGACTGAGTCAAGTCTTAATCCAGTTTTTGGGATTATCAAAATATTACTTTAACAATATCAACATTAATCTGGGCTTAACTTTCTCCCGCATCTTTATTATTATTTTTTCAAAACCTGTCAATTTTGTCAAGTTCAGTTATTCATCTTTATAATTCGTATTTCTTGTTTTTGATAATGTGATTGTTGATTTTATTATTGATCCAAATATATGTTGTATTCAAAATTATCATTATTTATTTGCCAATGTCAGGGCAAATTAGATGAATTTTACCCTGACATTGAGTCAAGTACAAGTTCATACTTAATAATTTTACTAATAAATATATTATTATATCAATGACAAATATATTAATACGATTAGAAAAAAATATAAAAAATGACAAATATTATTTTTTATTCAGATCATTGATATTTAATTAACCTTCAATATATCAATGTTACAGTGAACTCCATCATCAAGTTGAATATAAACACGAAGTACTTCAAGGACGCCGAAGGTCGTGACCACTTCGGGATCAAGAACTACAAGTACACGTTCGATTACGGCGAAAGAATCGTCTATACGATCAACAATCTTTTCAAAGGCAACCCTGAATTAAGTAAGTAAAATTTTAATGCTTCTTTAGCTTTAACTGGAATATTTGTTACATCATGCCATAGTCAGGGATCAGGGATGTTAGCGGTTGCACACGTAGATTGCTTTTACGCAACAATGCGTAAAAGGTGCGCTTCCCTGGTGCATAGGGTGTGAGGCGGCTCCAACAGTTTCTTAAGCACGGTTGCGAGTCACCTGGGGGTCTACTCCGAAGTGGTATCGGCCGAATGTTCGGCCGTTTCCTGCTACGAAGTTACTATTTGGTTCGGTCCGTCCCGATCCTACACTCCTACACTCTTTCGAATATTGACTGTGATCCCGACCCAACTGAGCCGATTCGAACTTTTTCCGCATTTTTCATTAATATTCGGTTCGGCCATGTGTCGGTCCGATCCGATCATTCGCACTTTGCACTTCGTAGTAGACCCTGGACTGTGTATACATAGGTCACTATTGTGCCGTCTCTCATGGGATGTCGCAACGGTGACCAACAGTTATTTGTTTTTCTATTGTTTTCCTTGTTTTTGTTTAGAGTCTGTTCTTACTAACATAGCGTAAGTTTTACTAACAATCTTGTTGAGTCTTGGTTACTTTAATAAAGATAAATTCTATTCTATTCTATAGTTGCACAATGTCACAAATCTTTCGAGATAACGGCTTCGCGATTAATTAAAAATTAATTCAAGTCAGGGCTGATTTTTCAATCTTCAGTTCTGAGGAATAAAACTTGCGGTTTGACAGCTTTTGTATTGAAAATATGCCAAGCCATTTATTCTTCAGATAAAAATTATCTGACGTTCTAAAAATCCGTCCCTATTCACTTAATCTTAAGGCTTTGGTAACAACTAGATCATAGTCTGCCAAAAAAAAAATTGACACTTAAAAGTAGATGTTACAAGCGAATCACAATAAGAAAGCACACGAGTGTATTGCCACAAATCTGATCCTAACCCCCAAACTAGGCCTAGACCTCTATTTTAGGGGTCAGCGTTCAGCCATGGGTTCTATTTTTAATCTAACAGCATTGAGAGGTCGCTACAGAGTTGACAGCCAAGGTTATTGCCATTTGGTAACACATATAGGCAATCATTTGATATAGGAATTAAAGTTACAGTTAAAAATAAAAACAAAGTTATAATGCTAAGGGGTTATGTGTATTTGTATGTCTGTGTGTGAGTTGATGAGTGTATGTGTGTAAGTGTGCATGTGGTGGAAGTATGTTGTGTGTGTGACTGCATATGGGAGTGAGTGTCTTGTTTGGTCAAAAAAGATTTCCATAAAATTGAGAGGGGTGCTCAATCTACTTATTTTATTAGGGGTCCGTACCCAAAGGGTAAACACGGGACCCTATTACTAAGACTCCACTGTCCGTCTGTCTGTGTGTATGTCTGTCACCAGGCTGTATCTCATGAACCGTTATAGCTAGACAGTTGAAATTGAAATTTTCACAGATTATGTATTTCTGTTGCCGCTATAACAACAACTATACTAAAAACAGAATAAAATAAATATTTAAGTGGGGCTCCCATACAACAGACGTGATTTTTATAGATAATTGTACGAAACCCTTCGTGCGTGAGTCCGACTCGCACTTGGCCGGTTTTTTTAAGCTTTAGTCCCAATCCCAGTCCCAGTCTAGTTCCAGTCTTTTTGGCGTGGCCCTGACCGAAAAAAACCACGAGGATTGTTAATTTTTAATAAGTTACATTTCGACGTGGAGTCCCGGAGCTCTGTTCTGTGTTTTATTTCGCCATTAGCTGTTCTTTCGCACCCGCTAATGAAACTTAAATAGAACTCCTCGACTTTACTAATGTCTCCTTACATTTGTTAAGAAAGTGAGGTCTTTAAATAAATGGCAGCATATCCTAAAATTCAGAATGTTTCCCGCCATTATCATTTCCTTTTCCCATATCATTTCTACTGTAGAAAATTTTAAGCATGAATTCCTCCCAAGTTTTTTCACTTCGTCTTTTATTAGCAGACTTAGGTAAATAGGTACTTCTTTATTCTCATTGGGATTCTCTACTTTTTCCAGGTAACACAGTGTTGGCGTTCCTAAATGAAAATTGGCGAATAGTCACCGAGGAATTTGGACAACCAGTCGTAGACTTTGCGTTAAATGTCACCGTTACTACGGCGAAAAAATTCTTCGATGCAGTGCCGTACGATGAGTTGCTCTATGTGCCCATACCTAAGTATTGATAAGTGCTACCGTTCAAAGATGAATAACGACACAAAAACTTAAATTTTATTAACTTTTTGTATTAAAACTACATTTGTATTTAAATGTTTCCTGCGCTTGAAGCTTTCCTATTACTTTTTAAAAAGAGAAATAGGTGTTTTTTGAGTACGCTTTGTATAAAAAGTACCAGCTTTACCTTAAAAGCAAATGTAGTAATTACTTTTACCAAGTATTTTGTATTTAATGACTCGGCAATTAATATCAAAAGGCAATATAAGGTGAAAATATTGCAAAACATATTATATACTTAAATCTCAAAATCCTAACCCGGTAGTCTCAACAATGTTTTCCGTGCAGTCTAACATAAAATAATTTTATCTCTGTGGTTCGAATATATAAGGATTGCGATAAAAAAGTTTAAAACAAATCCAATTTTACTTTGAATACGTAAAGATTTCAAGATAAGTAATTAATTTGAAAAACAGAAGACAAAGTTATGTTATACATAAATTCTCGTAATTGACTGAATTTGACAAAAAAAAGACATTTAAAGATTTAAAAACCATTTCTAAGTAAGCGGTTTGTATTAAAAAGAGATTTATAAGATATTACTTAACTGTGTAGAGGACAAAGAATAAGTAAATGAGTAATGTCGCAAGCGAACATCATGTTTCTCTACACAGGTGGCCATTTTATGCAGATTCTTTGAAAGATAAATTAAATTATAAAATTGTACTACTAAACTACTACTGTTTAATTTAATTTCAATATTCGAGGCAATAAGAATCTCAAAGGGGCTTCGGGAAAGGGAAGAAAAAATTATTATTTCTTACCACAAACTTGTTGAAAAAATAGATCTTTATCCTATTTTTGAAACTGTATACCAATTTTGTTACTGACTGTACGTTTCGAAGGAACAAATTGTTGTTCACCTAAAAATGTTTTTTTTTTCTCGAGAAATAAGTACATTATCTAAGAATTTTCAGGACATGCTTCTCAATTACAATATTTGTATCAAAATCAAGCCTTGGAGCAGCTGAGCCAAAATTCCCTTTACATAAGTACGATAATTATTTTCTGTAAAAAAATCTTTAAATATTTCATTAATTGTCTAATTTGAGACTCATTGTAATTATTATTAATAAATTGTAAATAGTGTACATTTTTAATTATAAAAAGGTTCTTCATTCTGTAAACCATAACTTACTTTTGGGTACCTATTTTTTTTTAAATCTTATTACCTAAAACCAGAAGGCTGCACGTCCATCAGTCAGTGGTAACACTTCCAAGTGTTAGAGCAAAAGATTTTAAAGGAAATTCCTAATCCATTGCTATGCCATCCATCCTTAATCCATAATCAGCCTATAATGTTCCCACTGCTGGGACATAGGCCTCCTCTCATCGAGAGGAAGCAGGTTATAATCTACCACGCGGTCCCCGTGCGGTTTGATAGATGTCACATGAATTCGAGTTTTTGGTTCTAGGACATGCCGGTTTCCTCACGATGTTTTCCTTCACCGTTTTGAGAGTAGTGGTCATGAAATTATTTACACGAAGTAAAGCGCCTGTCGGGACCTTAACCACTGGGCTACCATTGCTGTACAGTGTTGCGCAATAACCTCGCTGGCCTATCGTAGTACGGTGTTGCAATAGAATAAAAGGCCAGCTCATACTTAGTGGTTTTGTTGCCACTGACATGCGGTCTGTTGAACCTACTTATACGTGTGGCGGCATCTACATCGCCACATGCGAACTACTCGACACACTGACTTCGCGGAAATCCTGCATCGCGCAAGCAGAGTTTACCGCGCCACTAGCATATGTACAACATCCCGACATCGATCGTCAGGCAGTGGCCTACCAGACACGACACCCGTCTGGTCGGAGGATGCTCCCTTTTCTATGAAAGATAAACTGTAGACTCTGTTCCTCATACCTCTATATAGGCAAAAAATTATACCCAAAAGTACCGGCCGAGTATTGAAGAATCGATTTTTTTTTACTATAGAAACCCTGTAAATAAAGGCCTAAACGGCCTAAAGCCAGATTTGATTGATTGATTTAATTTTATGATTTCGTTAAATCATGATTGTATTGAGTCATTTTAATTAATAACCGGTATTTATCAAATCTGTTATTTTTTTTTTGTTAATATTTGAGGCTAATTTAAATTATAGATATCGAGAAACTGAAAATGAGTGAGGCAACGAGTAAAGCTTTAAAATGAAGAAGTACCAATTAATTTTTTTTTTTCTTAAAATTAACTTTAAACATAGGTTATTATTTTAAAGTATTAACGTTAGCCACCTGTAAGTATAAAATAAGTGTACCTATAGCGAAAGACTATAATTTTAATCGCATGAAAAATCATCAATAAATTGACATTGGCAAGAAAACTATTCTTTAATTAAGTATTTTTAGTATTTTTCATCAGTTTCTAGTATTATTATTTTTTATTTAAATCCTGTAAAATTATTTTCTGAACTGTATTTTTGTGTATAAAGTACTATACTTAGTATCTAATATTTTTTTTTAAATAAATAAATATGTAGGGTTAGGCTAACAATTATATCGTTTCTTCCCGATTGAACAAAAAAGTAGTTATGAAAATTAAATATTTTTAGAATACATTTTTTTTTTAATTCTCATTTTCTGATTCCTGTTTCTTACAGACCTGCTTCGCCACTACTGCTGACTACCCATTCTTCAGAAGCATTTATCGATGGACTGATGGCCTCAAAAACTATGAATATTGTCTTAAAGAAACGTCAATTATCTACTTCAAGCAAGACCTATGTTTATAACAGTTTAAGTTAAAGCAGTGTACCACATCAACGACTGATTTTAACATAGTCAAATATATTTGTTCAGAGTGAATAATTTTGAATTTTTTACAGTTTTTCCAAACATAAACTGCCAGAGTCAATTTTATACCACGGATAACAAACACACGTCAAAAAATACAATTTTCAAACTGAATGTGGTCGGTGTTTCCTATTCTAGTCTGAGAAGAAACACCGAAAGAAACTCAGAGATCATAGTCTCTTTTAAAGTCTAGACATTATCTTGGTCAGATCACGAGGAAAATGCAGATTCACTAATCTGGTCAGACACACTTCTGAGATGGTATTTTGAGGTAAGAACCTCACATATTTGAATAGTATCCAATAAAAGATATTTGACAATAGTAACATGGTGACGTTACTCTCGGTCTGGTTAATGGCAATAAGCTCACCCCCTGGTACATGGGACTCAAGCATAACCGGCGAAATGTGGGTGTACAATGGGTAACCTCTACCCAACCCTTCAGGGAATACAGGCGTTATGTTAAAATCAGTCATAAAGAGACAACATCTATGACATAACTTCATTAATATCTCAAACGAAATCCCACATCTAAACAACACAACTTTATTCCTAATGAATAGTGTTCCATGCCCCAAACAAGAGCAATATGTACCCTGTCTAGTTCCTAAAACGCTTTGCATTTAGTTCCAACGCTGATTGTGGGGCACAGGACCTGAATGTATAACTAAGTGTGTCACAAATTAATTAATAGAAGCTACCGGCTTGTAGAAGCAAGAACATGGATTTAGATTATGAGTGAGCCTGCAACTTCGTCTGCGTGAAATTTGTTGTTCCCCGACCCCGTCGCATTGCATCACCTGCCCGCGCTTGTACTTCGTTCTTGGTTAGTGTTTTTTCTGACTTGTTTTTTTTTTCTTCGCTCCTAGCGTGATGTTACGAGTATATAGCCTATATCAAGAATTTGGCTATCGACCACAAAAATAATTTTTCAAATCCGGCTGGTTTTTCACCGTTCCAGATCAGTGATGATAATATGAATAACACAAAGTAAAGCGCCTGGCTGGGTGCGAACCCACGACCTACAACTCGTAATTTGGGGCCGCCACCAGTGGACCACCACTGCTCATTAAATTAGACGATCAATCATTTTGGCAATTTCATGTCGAGAATAACAATAATAATTATTGCTCCAGGCATAAAGGCTCCCGCAGATAAGCGCGACGCGACAGAGCGAGTGTGTGATACGATTTTGGTAGAACAAATTCCATACAGTTTTCATAGAAATTGTTCTACTAGTGTCGTGTCGCGCCTGTCTGCGAGAACCTCAACCAAGCCTATTTTTATTGCTCCATTATTGCCTACAAACCTTAATTGATGGTTTGTATAAGAAAGAATGAAGCAAATTAAGGAGATAATTATCTTGGTCTTGACCGGCATCAGAATAGCAACCATAGCCAAGATAATTTAGAGGAGTATAATTCAAATAATTACAATGTTTTAATGACTGGTCATAAATAATAATGAAGCCCACCTAACCAGTTATTTTGATAGATAACTAGATTTACTACTGAGTTACTTTATTTATTTATTTATGGTGTTTTTGTACAGACGCCAGCAGGTCAAGCTACCCGAAACTGTCAAATTTTCCCATTCAACTTTGAACCTTAATGCTTTAGCGATAAAGCTGAAAATCTATTAAAGAAATTTCACAGATTGTAGCAGCTTGATGTGCTGGCGTCTGTACCAATGGGAAGTTCGTTGAGATCTGAGAACAGTGGTGTCCCAGTGGTAACGGCCGTGACTTATGAGTGGTAGGGTCGTAGGTTCGAACCCAGACAGGCGCTTGACTTTGTGTAATTTATTTCAACATCACTGACATCTACCAAACCACACTGGATGGAACCACATGGATTTCAGCCCACTCCCTCTCACCGAGAGGAGGCCTGTGTCCCAGCAGTGGGAACATTATAGCTTGATTATGTAGGACTAGCTGTGCCCCGCGGTTTCACCCGCATAAGTTTTGATCCCGTGGGAATATTGGGATAAAAAGTATCCTGTGTGTTAATCCTGGTTATAAACCATCTGTGCACCAAATTTCATCCAAATCCGTTCAGTAGTTTTTGCGTGAAAGAGTAACAAACAAACAAACATCCATCCATCCATCCATTCATACAAATTTTCACGTTTATAATATTATAATATATAATATTACTAGCTGCGCCCCGCGGTTTCACCCGCATAAGTTTCGATCCCGTAGGAATATCGGGATAAAAAGTATCCTATACGTTAATCGTGGTTATAAACCATCTGTGTACCAAATTTCATCCAAATCCGTTCAGTAGTTTTTGCGTGAAAGAGTAACAAACATACATCCATCCATCCATCTAACCATTCTTACAAACTTTCGCATTTATAATATTATAGTAGGATTATTAGTAGGAAGGAAAGTAGGATATAGGATAGTAGGAAGTAGGAAAAGTAGGAAAGTAAAATAGTAGGATTAGTATTAGTATATTAATAGGAAGCAGGATAGGAAGTAGGATTTTTCTTCATTCTATTGCATTTGTTTTCAATCCACATGAACTGCAGGGTAATTCCGTAACACTCTAACAGTAGCAAGAGGTTTTATTTTAACAGTTCATTAACATTCATTGCGTTATTTTCGTTGCTGCAGCAGACAAATTTTTCGAACATAATATGAAGCAATGGATTAGCAATGTCCTACATAAATATTCAAATTGTTATTAATAGTGTCTTGCGCAACTAAGGTACTGACCAAGGTTATATCTGGACTTCAAAAGAGTTTGGCCGTCATTTCTTCTCAGGGGTAGTCAGATAGGAAATGTCGAATTCAACTAGCTTATTTTGTTTAAGATGACATTTACTGTCGTTTCAGAGTTATTTTACCTCTGAGTTTGCATCACTGTCAAAATCACAGTGATAATTATAGTCGTTGCAATAAGGTTGCTTTTGGGTTGTTGCCATTGGCAAGTTTGTCAAATTCACAAAGATCTTTGTTATCTCAATATAAGGTTGCTAGTTGGGTTGCTGTTGTCAGAGGTAAAATAACTGTGAAAGAACTGTAAAAGTGGTTCCGATCTCCTATTTATTAAATAACAGATTCATTTGGACATCAGTCTTATGTTCCGTAGTTACGACTTTTATTTAAAAACTCAATTTCGTCTGAAACTATCAAAATTTCTACCTTTACTTTAACAGTATGGAGCAGCTGGGCGTCGAAGGGCGTTTAACGATGAAAAAAAGGCTTAGCGTCCAAGAAAGCATTGAGAGTTTGTGAGGGACAGGAGACTGGGCTAGCCGAGGATTCAACCCCTAGACACGGCGAGCAATTTGTGCCTCCTGTTACGGCTAAAATTATTTATCGGAGCAAAAAAGGGACAGTTCGTCATGCATCTATGGAAAATCACTACTACTTGAAGAATCTACCTTATACTCGAGGAAACAAGAACATTAATTTCCTATTTACCTACCGCAGTTAGGTAATGAAGACTATAAAGATAATAAAAACTGTATTTTTTTACATCATTAGTATCTACTACCTAATTTGACTATGTAACGAAAACAAATTCATGGCCGAAACATAACTGAAAAAAAACTAAACAAATTATACACCTTTGTTTATGCACCGTAGAATTCACATGAAAAAATATTCATCGCATAAAAGTATTTACTTAATATTATGATATTTTGTTGGGTTCATCATCTTCATCAGCCTTATAATTGGCTCTTCATACAAATGAAGAGATGGTATACAAATGCCATCTTGTTTACTCTCATTCACCATGCAGCTACTCGTAAGTTACCCCGCGAGGATCGAGGTCTGTCATTCCTGGAATGAAAGGATAATGCTCATGGATGTATGGAATCCCGTACCATGCTGCATCAAAGTCAAACTTTGTTTTTTATAGACTACACTTATCATATTAACTCCTACAAAAGTTATTTTTGTAAACAAAACCCGGGTTTCGGAGATTTTCATAAATATCGAGATAACCTAAAAACTAGGTATGTACTTTATTTTTTTTACATATCATACACGAACGGCCATTATTGTTCTAAAAAAAATTATAATATAATCGTTCAAATAAAAATTATATTCTATTTTATTCTAGTTGTTTTTAATTAATGTAGAATCGGCAAAGTATAATATTTTTTCATGTTTTTTGAAAGACGTAATCATGACACTTTCAAAATTCAAGGTAATATTAATCATATCGTTTAAACGGAAGGTCATGTAAAAGGAATAAAACAACATCAACACTTTTTTACTTTGAATTAAATTCCGTGTTCAAAAATCAAATACTCGACACGTAATGTCATAAAAAATATGAAAATAATTACTATAATATTTTGATCTGATTGATTTGATCTGACGGCTTAACGTGCTTTCTGAGTATAGAAGGTCAACCCGCAGGACGTCTACATTGAACTATATTATTCGTAGATTAGAAATTTTTTAGGTGATTAAGTATGAAGAAAGTCAATTTTACCAATTTTTTGCTTTTGATACTTATACCTTATTTATATAAGCCAAAGAAACCACCTACATACAAAACAACAAAACACACCTCTCTTCTTCGATTAGAACTAAAATAGAACGCGTCCCGAACTGATGTAAGTAGGCACATGACAGATTCACTAGAAATAATTAATTGCCAATAAATTCATAGATCAACTAGAAATATTCAGGAAACTATCATTAAGTAGCTAGATAATATTATTATTATGTTTCTTTAAAAAAATGTAATATTATAAAAATCCTTACGTTATTTAATATTCACTAATTAATTATTTTGAATTGTAATTGCATAAATAGATAATGATGATTATTGTATAGATGGTAAACACTATGGATAGAGTTAACTCAATCTAAATAACCAGACCATCCAGAACCAACCAACCAACCAACCAACAACCAACCAACCAACCATCAACCAACCAACCATCTATATTTATTCTCTTTATGTTAATGTCAAAAATCTAGAAATAACGATATATTAACGATATATTAACCGAGTATAAATGTAAACTTGATTTTTCTAATTTTATCTGAAGTTGTTTAAGTTTTAAAATTAGATTCGCTTGCTTAATATGCCTAATTAATATTTATTACTGTGAATTAATTATGTAAATCCTGCTGTTTTGGTCCCTAATTGGTTTTTTTCTCTACATCCGAGAATAATGTTTATGTTTAATGTTGAAATTTGCCAAATCCGTTACAACAAGAAGGAAGAACGGATCGTTTCGGTCGTTATCGTTTTAACTGGAAAAATCTTGGGACCCTTCATACTTTGACGAAATTACTCTTCTTGACCTATTAAAAGTAACCTTTTCATTTTGAGCACCCTAGATTGTCATCAATATGGGAAGAAAATTGTCTGCAGAGCTACTAACATTATACTGGAATCTTTGCATGACCACCAAGCGTGGTGACGGTGACGGAAGCCTTTCCTATAAAGGTACGTTCATCAAAACAGTAATTGACCTTCCCGTGTTAATTAACCATTGGCGAAATACTAATTGCTTATTATGACGGATATGATATGTAGGTATCTAATAACGCAAGCAAGATTTATTTTTAAACTAGCAGCGCCCCGCGGTTTCAACCGCATAAGTGTCGATCCCGTGGGTATATCGAGATAAAAAGTATCCTATGTGTGATTCTGATGTATAAGCCATATTAGTGTAAAGTTTCATCAAAATCCGTTCAGTAGTTTTTGCGTGAAGAGTAACAAACTGCAATCCATCCTCACAAACTTTCGCGTTTATAACATTACTAGTAGCGCCCCGCGGTTTCCCCCCAAAAAAAGAAGACGAAAGAAAATGCATTTATTTAGCACAGACTAAAAGTCACACAATACACCAGATACATACATCAGATAGCAACTAATAAAAAAAGAAATAGAAAGTATAAAGACCGATGTAAGAAATTACAGGAAAGTGTGCTTCACGGCTACACCAATAAGGCCCAGTTCAGCAAAAATGCCAGAAAATAGTGCCTGACGCTGGTTTTCAATTGAACCTGATATGTGAGGTGACGGATGTAAATCAGTTTTAAATAAAATAGTAAAGAATATGTACAGACGCCAGCAGGTCAAGCTACCCGAAACTGTCAAATTTTCCCAATCAACCTTGAACCTTAAAGATTTATAAATAAAGTTGAAAATATATTAAAAAAAATTGACAGATCGTAGTAGCTTGATGTGCTGGCGTCTGTACATACGCCAGCAGGTCAAGCTACCCGAAACTGTGAAATTTTCCCAATCAACCTTGAACCTTAATGCTTTAACGATAAAGTTGAAAATCTATTAAAGAAATTTGACAGATTGTAGTAGCTTGATGTGCTGGCGTCTGTACATAAATAGTATGAGTTGAGTAATATTGCAAAAATAAACCAAAAAATACTGACCTTCATTAATATGTAAATAAATAAACTCTTCGAAACGACTCAGAACAACATTTTAAACCGGTTTTAAAACGATGCCTATAACTTCCACGTTCCAACACATTGTCATTATTAATTAATCCGTGCATTTCATCGCACAATACGCTGCAAACAGCCGAGCGCGGCGGACTATTTACGGACAGTTTGCAACTTGTGTATATTGAAATTGTCTTAGCTATGGTTTGTATTGGGATTAGCCCAATACGATTGATATAACGTCTATAATTAAGCATCTATAATTAAGCATAAGTGTCGATCCCGGGGGAACATCGGGATAAAAAGTATCCTATATGTTAAGGCTTATACCCAGTAGTGGGTGATTCCGGGCTGAAATGATGATGATAGCACAGCGCGTTACAAAGACTGTTAAATTATTTTTAACTAGGTTTTGCCCTCGACTTTGTTCGCATGTTGTAACATACCCAATAGCACTCAGCAATGGCGTAGCTTTCTATCAGTGAAAGAAATCAGATCAGTAGTTCAGAAGATTACCCCCTGCATACAAACTCATTAATTTTACCTCTTAATAAGAGGTAAAATTATGTGGATATATTATGTGTATAGATTATGTGGATCTGTGTCATCGACTTATATTTTTTACAATTTTCTAGGTAATTTTAAAGAATCACTATTTAGAACCCTGTTGTTAGGATATATAGGATAACATAGGTGTAGCAGTGTTCATAATCTTAGATAGGTAATATACATTCCATCGCCACTTAATCAGTTACCTACTTTAGAAAAACATATTCTAAGATGATTTTTGAGTGACCATTTAAAACAAAAAGGTCCTAATAAGTTTTTGGTTGCGATGGAATTTTAACTTTGGTAAATATGACATTCAGTATGTTCTTCCATAACTTGAAAATTATCTCAAATTCCTGGCTCTAATATAGGTTGTTACAGGATATTGTGTTTTGATTTGGTGTCTTTTTCTGCCTCTTCATCTCATTATGGTAGAATAGTCGATCTTGTTTATTCCCAGCAACTCAATCAATTTTCGATATAATTATTGTGTCAAAAACACATGGTACATGACGTCAGCTGTCATCTTTTATCTGCTAATAGATTAGTTATAGCCGGTTATTGTTTTGCAGGACCGTTGGGTGCTACAGAACTGTCATTCAAACGCAAAGCATTTATTTGTCCAACTAGCTGCGCTCCGCGGTTTCATCCGCATAAGTCTTGATCCCGTGGGAATATCGGGATAAAAAGTATCCTATGTCCTAATCAAGGTTACGGTCTACCCATGTGCCAATTTCATCCATTTGGATGAAATTAGCACATGGGTAGACCGTAACGAACGGACGGACGTTAACGAGAAAGCGTAACAAACAAACATATAAGTAAAAAATCAAATATTTTCCCTTTATAATATTCTTTATAATCAAATTGCAGGCACTTTTCAATTGTCAAACGGTCGGCCAGTCAGTAAGACGAGCTAGTTTCCTGTGATCCTTTTATAAAAGTTAGTAGTTATGCGTTTCGTCCAGTAATTGTTCAGTGTTTGATCCTATTGTTTAATTAATTAGTCAGAATGCCATTGTCTGATTAATAAATAAACAATAGGATCAATAATACAATCCACAAAATTCTATACAAAATCAAAATGCATTTATTCAAATTAATTAAACAATAATTATGATCAATAATACAATCCACAAAATTCTATGCAAAATCAAAATACATTTATTCAAATTAATTCAACAATGATAATTAATATAATCCACAAAATTCCATGCTAAATGAAAATAAATGTATTCAAATTAATTAAACAATATGATCAATAATACAATCCACAAAATTCTATGCAAAATCAAAATACATTTATTCAAATTAATTAAACAATAGGATCATTAATCCAATCCACAAAATTCCATGCTAAATGAAAATAAATGTATTCAAATTAATTAAACAATATGATCAATAATACAATCCACAAAATTCCATGCAAAATCAAAATAAATTTGTTTAAATTAGGAAGTGATTTAGCACTTTTTTTCAGTAGATTTAAAACAATTAAATCAGGCAATAAAATATACTTTTATAGCTAACGCAAGAGTCGTGATATTGCTATTATTCTAGCACAAACTTTGCTACCAGGGTTACGAAGTTTAAGGAATAATATAAATGCCACAATAATCTTTTTTTTTTTTTAAGTTAGCCTACGCTGTCCCACTCCTGGGCAAAGGCCTCCCTTCACTCCTTCCATCTTTCGCGAGCCCACGTATCCTCCTTCCAATTTTGACGGAACCTATCCAGCTCGTCCCGCCATCAACTACGTGGTCTGCCGCGACCTCGCCTCGCTGTCTCAAGGCACCAATTCTGAGCTATCTGGGCCCACAGTTTCTAAATTAAATAATTGAAGTAGGTACTTACTTACATAAAATCAAATTGATATACACGATGATATGCTAAAAACGGTTTACTAATGATAAGCATAAAATATATTATCATAATTTACACTGGCATAACGAAATTCAGCATAAGGATCATAACGCATAATATTATTAGGCATAAATGTTTAACCATAATGCTTGTTGACATAAATACTGCTAGCATAATAATAATGAACCATAATTTTATAAAGCATAATGTTAAAAACGCATTCTAAACCAAACCACAACACCAACAATAGAGGGGATCGTTAATGGTCACTGTTCTAACCTAGCCTAACCCATAAGATTCAATACCAGTAGTAAATATCAGGAAACATCATACGTAATAATTGTATGCCTAAATGCTATTATGCTAAATGCCTTTAAAATTTATGCAACTCCAACTTAAGCCAAAAGATTTTAGACTAAATGATAATTACCTTTGCATTATGCCAAACTATTATTATGCTAATAAAAGTTATGCGAAAACGATATGCCAAACTATATTATAAGGGGCGCGCGTCATATGTAGCGCCCCTTTTTGACAGAGTCGTCTGACGTCCGTCAACTGGGAGCTGCGCACCGAAAGCGTACTTATTTTACAAATCTGTATCTTCGACCCAAAACCCTAATGTTTATAACGGTAATACCCCTGTTGGCATAAGGAAGCTTCTAGAATTTTCTAGAAGCTTCGACTCGCTCTCATTGCCCGGGCGGGAACGGTATTCTTTTTTCGATTTTTTTTCCGTCATAACCAGTCATTAATTAACACATTCATTAAGTAATTGCGATAATGTACCGAAAAGGTTCGTCTCAGACCTGTCGACCGCGTCCAATGTCGGCAGTTGAAGGCCTTATAGTTCGTTACGTTTAGTTGATATATAGCTGTTATACGCGGCGTCTGCGATACAGTTGCATTGGATCTTTAATTCTTCAACATTGTGTACACCGAAAATGGGTTTGCCAGCTGCAATTAGTAGTGTTTTGTTATTTTTCGTTTTCTTTTGCTGCGATCATGGATATGCGAGACTGGCACGTAAGTGTTCTTTTGTTTTTTTTTTGCTTTGACAGGTAATTTTGAATTTTGGTTTTTATTTCGAATACTTCCTATGAAGTGTGAAGATTCTGAGATAAAATTTAAAAAATCTAAACTAAACGTGACATTGACTAAATGTATAAACCAAACCGTGCGAAGCCAAAAGAAAAATAAATAAATAAATTATTATTTATTAAATAATTTAATAACATTATGTTTAAATAATAAATTAAAAAAAACGTGAATAAAAGTGACAGACAATTAGAACGAGAACGATTTATTGATTCGAAAAAATTCAATCTGATAAAAAAAATCTCGATGCCCAACCATGTACATAAATGGTCAAGTTATGTGAAGTTCTTCAAACAGTTCCCCAAGTGCAGATCCTGTAGTATCTACACATTGGGAATCGTTTTTCTTCAAACTAAAACAAAAAGCAATAAAATATACCTAAGTATCTATACTTTACTCCCTTTATTGTTTGACATATACCCCTTTATATATCCCTTTCTTCATAAACGTTGTTTAAAGTTAAGTAGATTAGCGACTATTTAACGGGTTACGTATTATAATATCTAAAATTATTCTAACTCTTTTCGAGATAACTACGGTTGATTCGTTTGAACGTCACGTAACTTTACCCATCGTTTATAAATAAACTCCTTAAAGTTTAATTAGGTAAGGTCAAACCGAGAGCTATTTTATTCTCTAGGTATTTCTATTTAAAAATACTTGGTTTGTGGTAGCTACCCCCTTCCTTCAGGAGAAAGGGTTAAGCGGAAGAAAATGTTGATATTCCCACCACTATCTTAGTTGAAAAGCCAAAATCCAGTATATTCAAGACTACCACTAGTATACTGTAGATGTAAGTACTTAGGTAATCGACATTCACGGTCGGGTTGATGACCATCAATTAATTATAAATAGAACCACTTACGGTACATAACCAGAACGGCCTCTCGGCCCAGATACATATTAAACTTAGATTTAACTTCGATTACAAGTGAATGTGACGGAGAAGAAGACGCCGAAGGCTTTTCCAGGGTCGTAATTTATAAAGTTTGTTGATATTATGACACAAAATCTAGTTTTAACTGAAGACCAATTTCCAAAATTAAAAACGTTCAAAATCTAGTCGCAATCTCTTCTCAGCGACAATGAATGTCAAAAACTTGTCGAAAATATAGGGAAATTAGGGGTATTTTTGACAGACTGAGATCGGACTGTGAACGTTCTTAAAACTACGAGAAATGCCCCTTTGTTCTGGGCCAAGATAGACAAAAAACCGTATTTTTGGTCTCTCCCGTGTTTTCTCATACCTAGTAATTTTTATCTCAAAATATTTCTGTATGTATTGATACAGGGTGGCATCCCGATGTCCACGCGCAAACTGTAACCATGAATTCAGGGGGTCTACTACGAAGTGCAAAGTGCGAATGATCGGATCGGACCGACACATGGCCGAATCGAATATTATTGAAAAATGCGAAAAAAGTTCGGATCGGGTCAGTTGGGTCGGGACCATAGTCAATATTCCAAAGAGTGTGTAATTAGGGTGCGGTTCATCTACATGGAACCGCTAAACTAGTTTTAACTAAGCTTGTTTTTTATTATTTAAAGTAATTCGTCTAGACAAAATTATGGTAATTATTAAGCATGTTTCTATGACTTTTCCTGTTAGTTAGTTAGTTGAAATTATTTTCTAATACCTAAGTCTAGGGTTCCTTGGAGCTCTAAAAAAAAAGTTTCTAAATTAACGCAATAAAAAAAAAACTCACTTACCCGTTTTTTTTTTTTCTAGCTAGGTATCGCTCATCTAGCACAGAACGAAATTGGAATTATTTGAGGTTCAATTAAACACATAGCTGCATATTAAAACATTGTAAAAAGTTTGAATCAATCAACTGAGCCGATCGCAGTCCACTGCTGGACATAGACCTCTCCCAAGCTGCACCATAACACCCTGTCTGCTATTTTCCCCATCCAGTCCGTTCTAGGCACCTTCTTCAGGTCGTCGGTCCATCTAGCTGAGGGGCGTCCCACATTACGCTTGCCGATACGCGTTCTACACTTTACAATCTGCTCCACCGGCCATCGGTCCTTTGACAAACATGTCCAGCGAAACTGCCACTTCGAAAAAACCAAAACCTCAAAAAGTTTGAATAAATTCGAATAAAATACGTACACAACAATCATGAAGATGCAAAATGCTCTCCTTGAATGTCTTCTAGTAGTAAAAAGTTGTTTAAAGTACAAAAAATTGCTACATTATTTCTAGATTGCTATGACTGTAACTTCAAAATTATTCTGCTGCGGAGATTTAGTAATAGGGTTCCGTTGCCACCCTTTGGGTATGGAACCCTAAAAAAAAGTTAGCACTTTCATAGTTTACATTAAAAAAAGTCTAATTTAGTATGTTTTAAACTAAGTAACTACCGGACTCAGTGCAGGTAGTTCTTACCTTCTATGTATGACTTACAAAAACCTTTTCTTTACAGCGGACTACATCCATCCCTGCAACGAAACATCCAGAGCGTGTCTTGTAAAAGCAACCCAAGATGCTATCCCAGACTTCGTCAAAGGCATTCCAGAGCTTGGAGTAGCTGTCCTGGATCCCTTTACCATAGAAAGGCTATCCATCCCCCTGAGCGGGCTGACGTTCACCTTCTACAATGGAAAAGTTACAGGATTCAGGAAATGCATTGTTGATGATGTTGTGTGAGTATTTTGCTGATCTCTACATTGATAAGGTTTTGTGGAAATGTGTTCTTTAAAAATATCTGACCACCGATGATCTCTGTTGGATATTAGAGACAGAGTCATGTTACTAGGGATTTGAGCACAGTTTTACAGCCAGGCACCTGCCTGACACCAACCCTTCTTGGGTATGCTTTTGTTGGTCGTTTACCCGCCACCACACGGGTGACCTGAGATGCTAAAATTGTGTGTACCAAGCTTTTTAGCCCTATGACACTCACGGGATAACATGTTGTCACCGCATTTTTAATCCAGGACCACGCGGCAACATAGACAGTAATTTTTAAAACAAAAATAGTATACTTATTTCTTTTATAAGTAATCAAATTTGGATGAAATCAGCGGGGTTCATTGCGTTATTTCCATTTTAGAAAGAACAGACGAATTTTTCAAACATTATGAAGCAATGTTTAGGGAATTTCCTTGCGTGTCACAGTTGGGCCTTTTAGTAGCTAGGAGCCTTTCTAGATGCATTACAATGTCTTGAAGATTTTTCTATATTTTGTTACAATGACAGACATCAAAGTCAATGTCACCTATGACCAGTAAATTACCATATAAGATCGCAATCGATAATTTAACACGCAAAGCAATTCAAATGGCCAGGATTTCAAGGCAGTGTTTTATGATAGGTATTAAAAAAACAGGAAACTAAAATGAGGAAAATAGTTACAACTTTAATCACTGGCTTTTAAAAACTAGTTTTGAACAAAACTAGGTATATAGGAATAATTGAGCCTTATTATTAACGGATGCATGAAGATAATTATTAAGTTTACTTAGTTACTTTAGTTTACTTTACTTTGTTTTACTATATACCTAGTATTTTTTTTTGTAATACGAGTATATAAGTATTCTGCTTTGAATCTTATTGCTAGAATAATGTTTTTTTTTTTGCTTTTCTCTGGAGGCTTTTATCGTGTACGTGTTTTTTACATCGATCTCACATATTATAAATTCAACATTAATGATGTAACTAACTACCTAATATTTTTGTAACCATATAATTTAAAGGAGTATCCACAAAGCTTTATGCCCATTCTTCTCCATAGGTTTGGAATGGGTAGCTTCATATTTCTGACTGACCGACTCCTTGACAATTCAAAAGTGGCTGTAAATTATTTAATTGAAATAAATGGTTTGAGTATGAGTTTGAGATCAGTTTTGAATTCCGATATACAGCTTGTATCAGAAAAGTGTGGTCATATTTAAGGGTGTGATACAGACCATCAAACTGAACAATTTATTCCATGGGACCAACATCGTAATTGAGAGAAAATTATCCGCTGTCCATTGCAAAACTTTAGTACCGACTCAAATGTTAAGTGTGTAACATTTTTTTCGCGATAACGATATTAGTCCCATGGAGAAACGTGTTCAGTTTGCTAGCCTTTAACACGCCCTCAAATATATACACACCTTTCTGATACATGCTGTAGATAGACAGATTTCAATAGTTTGTAAATCAAGACATGCGTCTGCGTTTCATTTTCTTGTATGGAAACAGCACCAAGAAAAAAATGCTGAGGTAAACCTATTAAAGTATTATTAAATATGTCATCGTACTTAAATAACTTAGAACATTAAGTTATCATCTAACTCGTTTTATACTTAAGTTGAAGACAGGTTCTTTTTATTGCTTCTTAGATTAGAAAAAGATTTAGAAATGAACTGATAACTTGTGGTCATTAATTTAGATTTAATATCGAAGTCCATTAGAAAGACGTAGTTCGAATGATTGAACTTGATCTTTGGAAAACCAGTTACCTAATTAAGTAATCGTTTATCAAACATAGGTATTTACATTATATAAGCTAACATTTAAAATAATGCTATGTACAGACGCCAGCAGGTCAAGCTACCCGAAACTGTCAAATTTTCCCAATTAATCTTGAACCTTAATGATTTAGCGATAAAGTTGATAATCTATTAAAGAAATTTGACAGATTGTAGTAGCTTGATGTGCTAGCGTCTGTACATGAGAAAAAATAAGCAAAATAATCATAGGGCATCAATAAAATTCGTCCGCATCACTATCAACAGGAACAGTGCCCAAAAGGATGGCAGCATTGCCACGTTGTATGGCGATGTTAATTCTTTGGCCAAGAAACAGGCCAGCCCTCTCACGGTCACGTGAAGAGTCAATTAACCGCTTGGCGATATCTCGAAAAACCAAGTGGGCACTCGGACCCCATGGCCCTAGTGTTTCAACCCCAAATGGCTCGAACATATAACTTCCAATCAGGTTGGAATATTTTCGCCGCTTGAGGTTTTCTGCATCAGCAGCAGCCGCTCCAGCACAGCCCACCGTGCTAGGAAGATGGGATGGTGAAAGGGTGTCGACACATGTTGCATCCCACACCAAAGGTCTGCCTAACTTCCAAGGCATTATGGTCATTCCGTCTGGCTCTTCCCATAGTCGCGTGCCAGGCCGTTGGGTTCTAAAACAGCTGGTAACAAGAGCACGACGGATGATGTCATTAATGCAAGCGTGCCGTGCTATCCGACCTGCGCTCCTACTGCAGGATAGGCCATGGTGTCCGAGGCAGTCGACAGCGATGCGGAGCCCCACAAGGAAGTTATCAAACTGGTCTACTTTTACGTAAACCGCTATCTCTCACTAAAATGTACCTTTATTTGTCGAGTGTGTGTTTACAGATACCTACATGAACATGATCAACCAGACTCGTTGTATGACAAAAATACTTAGACAAGCCAGGCCGCACTATTTTTTCATTTAATTAATTGAAACCGTTTATTGAAACAGAAAATGCACCAAACGAGCCCACAAATATTTTTCTTGGTCTTTTTTTATTATTCTACAGAAAAAAAAATAACCAGTGCGCTAGCTGTAACCATGAATTCAGCATACGATTCTAGAATTTTTTGTCGGTTATAATAAAAAAAATGTTTCGTGAAAAAAAAATTGACCTGCGCGGTGAAAATGTGTGGAAAAACAATTTTTTTTTTACTGCATTTGTCTATGAAATAGCTGATGTTTTTTGATAACCGGTGAAAATTTTCTACGCTAGGGAGTCTAGAATTATATGCTGAATTCATGATTATAGTTTGCGCGCTGATTATATTTTTTCCTGTATATAGTAATTTAAATAAATATCTAAATAATTTATCCCATCAGCCAGTATTATTTTCTCAGCCTTATTCTAAAAGCCTTCTTTGTGCTATTGCAAATGAGTTCGCTACAGACTAGTTCCTTAAAGCGAAGCGGATCGGAGCAATAAGCTGCAAAAAGCTATTGCAAATGGAGCCTGAATTAAGTCTCCTGCACCGAAAAATCTATAGTTTAGATAAGATAAGACTGTGATTAACTGAAGGACCCGATGACTGGGGTTGTAGGGTTTTGTTTATAGTTTAAACCATTTAGGTCTCAAAAACAGAATACTGGTTGAATACAAATAAAAGTTCATTGGAACGAGTATCGGAACGGTATGTTTGAAGTTAGGTAAAATAATTTTGTACTACATCGACATCGAGTTCTGTCTTTTTTTTATTTTTACTTCATGTACATAAATAATTGATATTAGATAAACAAAAAAAAAAAACAATGTGTAACATTGCCTGCCGGTTAAGTTAATCGGAATTAATTGAGAGGTGATGAAACTGGTCATCGTTATTTAAAAGTGGAATTTTGGGCGAAATAATATTCACCTGATTCGATATTCGATCAATTTTCTAGATTTGGCTGCGCTTGCCGTGGTCAACTGGTCAGTTCGTGGATGGATGAGCAATCTAACGATGTCAATAGGTGCCTCGGAAAGCACGTCGAAATTACTAGTCCAAATGTGATACAAAATACGTAGGAGAGTCGCTGTTCCCTGTAGCATACTAAATAAAATTACTTACATGAGCTGGACTCCTTCAAAAAGAACTGGTCCTTAGCAGCTTTGAACAGAGAGAAGTCAAGTGGAAAGAGAGTAGGGAGGCCTTTGCCCTGTAGTGAGACATAGAGGCTATTATTAATAATGATAAAATGAAAATTAATACTTCTGGACACGGCTCGCGTTGTCAGGAGGTTCCTCTCTCTCTGGAGCCCTGACCGCCGGTAGCTTGGATCCTGTTCCCGATACCGGCGGGCTACTATTTTTTATATTTTTAAATGTTTTTTTTATCTTTTTGTTTATAAAAATATTTAAAAATATAATTTGTAAGTATGTATATAAATAAAATAAAGGTTAATGATAAAATGACTTAAATCGTTTGAACACTGTTTAGACGGACGGTGCAACTTTTATTGTTGCTTCAATTTATGGTACCTATGCCACATAAAATTAAATCTCACCGTGTAAATCAGGCTTTAAAGTCTGAAGAACGAATGGTCTAACCTTGGAAAATATTATGATACCTACCCAGCAAAAATTTACTCGATGCTTAGTGATTGGGTCAAAATAAAAGAAATGTTTAATGACAGTAAATAAAAAATGGTTCCGTTTACATTAACCGTGAGAACTAAACATGTGGAACAGGAAAAAGAAGACATAAGCGGTAATCGTTTTCTTGCTAATCATTTGAAGAAAAACATAAAGCTGTCGGTCTAAATATATCTGAAGGCCAATTCTCGTAATTTAAGGGTCAGTTCACGCCGAGACGCGACGCGACGCGACGCTGCGCGCACACTTTAAAAGAGTGACTCAAAATATAATTTATTTTTTACACGAAAAGGTACACATTGCATTGTGAGAGTTCAGAATACGTTGCGCGGTGCAGCGCTGCGCAGTGCGAAATCACTGGCGTCTTCCAGTATCGTCGCGTCGCGTCGCGTCTCGGTGTGAACTGACCCTAAAACGTTCAAAATCTAGTCGCAGTCTCATCTCGGCGACAAACAAATGTCAAAAATTTGTCAAAATGTAGGGAAAATAGAGGTATTTTTGACAGATTGAGAATGAGATCAGACTGTGAACGTTCTTAAAATTACGTTAATTACCCGTCTGTTTATTTTTATAGTCGTTAAAACAAAACTGTCTTGTGGTATGTTACTTTTGAAAAAAACCGTCTTTTTAAAAAAAAAACGGTGGTAGGGATCTTTTCCTCTTCACGGACATTCCTCGTTGGACGTTTTAGTTAGTAGTTTTTCAATCAATTATTTGAATGTGTGGTTCTGTTACCTTACCTTCATAAACAAGCTGTTGTTTTGCATCCTCGTCAAATTTCAGGAGGCTGTTATGAAAGACATAAATAATGAAATAAAATTACGATCCCTGGTAAATAATGAATATACACTTTTTTTTTTTTTTTAAAAACGTTGCCCCACACTAGGAATTTCTTCTGTATCGTGGGTGCGTTTACAAACATTTAAACTCACATACACAAACAGCCCGACCCGGAACAACTACTTGTAGGTCATACAAATATTTGTTCCGTGCGGGAATCGAACCCGCGACACGCAGCGCAGCAGTCAATCGCTTAACCACTGCGCCAACCGTGCCGTCAGCAACTTGTTTTTTTAGTTAGACAGTATTTCAGAATACACCACTTTCAAAGAACCAAATCGCGTAATGGTATCGTATTAGCGGCCGCGTTTTAAACCCACGAAAATTAGAAGAAAAAAATACTACTTATTTTATTATTGGTTCGTGTCGAGAATCAGTAGCATAGTTACCTCCTTGAATTTGACGAGGATGCAAAACGACATCTTGTATAAATTAACGCATTCTTCCCATGACTTTCGAAATTAGACTTCCTCGTTGGTCTAGTGGTCACAATCGCTACTGTTGATTATGAGGTCTTAGTTCGTGTCCCCGGTTGGGCAAAGTGTTATTCCATCTGGAATTTCTCAGTAGCAGCCTGAAGTCTGGATTTATGCCCGGTTGATGGCAATCGGCTCGTCCTCTATTACATGGGACTTGAACATAACTGGCAAAATGTGGAAGTTTCATAGGTACACGTCTGCCTAACCCTTTGGGCATTACAGGCGTCATGTTATCTTAAAATGATACGATCAACTCAACCTAGCCTTAACCGTATAAACTTGGTAACCTTTACCTCGGTTAAATCGAAAAAATCTCGCACTATTAATATCATAGGTAAGCATACAGATATAACTTAATAGCTATATAACAATAACCAGTCGAGGTAACCATCTTGTTAATGGTCGTATAAATTATCAACTGCTAAACAAGGGTTAAGATCGATGAGCAAATGTCAAATGTGCATGTATTTCCGTGCAACATTAAGTAGCGTATTTTTTTATGTTGATATTGTTACAATGTGAGAGGGGCTTGTGGCTAAGTAATAACAGCTGCGCGAGTCGACCGATCAGGTTAAGCTACGCTTGCCGCCGTTGGTCCGTAGATGGGTGACCATCTTTACATACCAAGACCCCTCTGTGCCTCGGACGTAAAGCCGTTGGTCCCGGCTGTCATTCATAGATCTTTGACAGTTATTACGGATCGTCTGAAGCCCGAAAATCTGACAACCAGTCTTACCAAGGGGTATCGTATTACCCAGTGACTGGGTTGTGGACGTCAGATAGGCAGTCGCTCTATGTAAAATACTGGTATTCAGCTGCATCTGGTTAGGTGTTTTATAGATTGTTCTGAAGATTTTTTGCAATGAAAAACGATGCACTAGTTTTAACGAGCAAATCATGTATCATCTTAATTACAACATTCAAAAAGAGGGGTGTGGGAACAATATTTTAAATTAAAACCAATCACGTTCGAGAGATACTGCATAAATTAGATGACATAGCGTGTGGTAATGTTTCTTTCCTCGAGATGTCGCTATCAGTCCTTGATGTGCGTTTACGGAGCAGGAGTTCACAACAATCGAATTGTCTATCAACCTCCTGACATTATCCTAATTAATTTGCGATCGACTCATGTCTCCTTTTATAAATCTATATCAGACATCTTAATATTAGCGGACGCCGTTCGTCGGCCAGTTTGCCCCAAGATCGCGCGACCTAAACGATGTGCCAATTAAAAAAGTCAAGCCAGTAAGCTTGGCTTTTTTTATTAACACATCGTTACCTTGGTTTCTTTTGTTTATCTTCCGCTACTCATATGGCGTTATATAGACTGTAAAAAGACCCATCACATAGCCGTCAACTACGCAGTTTGTTCATAAAACTAAGTAACACTGCACAAAAATAATTGCTGGGAAACGACTTTTATTTTTGGTGTGATTTGCCCTTTGCGGTAGTGCGCAATGTAACACACGCAAAACATTGTGCTTATGGATGCATGCAACGGTACAGGGGGGTATTTAAAGTTATGTCATAAAATTAAAAACTTGTTTTGCTTCAAAAAAAAAACGTTAGTAAAAGTTGGAATTTTGAACTTCAATATCTTCGTAACAAGAAGGTTTCCAGGTATGGTCTAGTACAAAAAACTGATCACAATGACGGGGAGAACAAGTGACTTCGTTAAGTGTCGTTTTACACTCGTTATATACTAAAAACTTTTCTCACAACTTGTCCCTCCTCGGCATCACATGCTCAGAGCTTGACAATCGATTTCAAGAAGGGACTAGTTGAATTAAATAAATACTTCCTGATTTGTTATCAACTGGCGAGCTGTAAAAATCACTGTTAAATGTATCGTGAAAAATGTAAAACAACTTCCTTACGTAATATTTATTATAATATCAATTTAATCCTAGCTTAGATTATAATAAATTTTACGGAAAATTATGAGGCATAAGTCAAGAAATAATATGTAGATATAAAACACAATTATTATTGCAAAGTTATGTTGAAAATTCGGTATGATTTAAACTCCTTGCTAGCGATACAGGGTGTTAATATTTGAGATAAGGCTTGAAGGGTTATCTTAGTATAACCTATTCCTATACCTTTAGGTATGCACCACTTATTCATAGATTATTGTAGTGATTTCACTTGTCATTTAAATGTAGGTCACTGAGTAACACAGTTGCAACACAAATCAATTTTTATTTGTTTGTCTGTTATTCGCGAGAGGCGAATAACAAGGGGGCTGGTTTTGAAAATTTATCGATGTTTTTCACGATATTTTGGTGTTGTCAGGAAGTTCCTAGCTAGAAATATAGTAATGTGTATGTTCCTCCCTTTTACCTAATTTCTATGATAGTCGGGGATATAAGGATTGAAATAATACGGTTTGTTTGACTGTAATTATTTATTAGAGACTTAAGAATAGAACATAATCAAACAGATTCGAATAATTATTCTTTTAATGAAAGTTCAACCCAAATAATAAAACTTGACCAGGATCGTGAAATCTCACTCCCCTTGGTGCTATCATTTGCGGACGACCTTATCTTCATTACAGATAACCTAGAAGGGTTAGAAGGTATCCTATGCCATATTAAACCCCTACTAGATAGTGTAGGCCTCCAAGTAAACGAAACAAAAACAAAAATATTAATTAGGGATCCCATAGCTACACAGAAAACGACCTACGTGACCCTTAATGGAATAAGCATACCGATATGTGATGACATTAAATACCTAGGTACATTTTTATCATCTACATTAAGCAGAAAATGCACTATTAAGAGAGCAATGGTGGCTGAGTGGTATCGGCCGAAACTTACGAGTTGTAGGTCGTAGGTTCGAACCCAGACAGGCGCTTTACTTTGTGTAAATTATTTCATCACCACTGCTCTCAAAACGGTGAAGGAAAACATCGTGAGAAAACCAACATCTAGCAACCCGCACTGGGCCCGTGTGGTGGATTACGGCCCGCTCCCTCTCACCGAGAGGAGGCCTGTGTCCCAGCAGTGGGAACATTATAGTCTGATTATGTATGTATGTATCGAATGGTGATCATTCCGTGCATGAATGGTTTGAATGTATCGGAACTTACTAAAGCGAGTTATCGTAAGAGACTTGATTAATCAAGCTAGGAATAAACCAAGACAAAAGAAAATGCACGAAATCTTAGACGGACCAAACCGAACGCTTAACCAAACGCATCAAGAACCACAGGATGTGCTACCTCGCACGTGTTTACAGGCGCCACGTTCCACATCTGCTGCATGCAGCAATGCAGTACAAGGCCAAATCCAAGAAGGTCGGCCGACCTATCTACACATGGAACGACAACCTAAAACAGCACATTCGACAAGAAAACCGATTTTTTGATGTATAGAAGAAGAGAATATTATCTCTCTTTATTCTCTTTCTTTCTTATGTATACGACTGAAAACAAAAATAAGATTAAGATTGCTGCTAGTGAGATTTACAAAACCGGAAACGGATAGAAGCGAGAACTCCGACGATGACATTGAAAACAGCAACATCTAACATAACATAACACAGCAGAGCAAGAACCCCTCCAAAAGATACACCAGTGAAGCTCGACCTTTTTTTTTTCCGGGGTGGAAAATAGTCATGGATGTCCGCCGCCCTGGCGGCGGGGTCTGTCAGACTCTTACTGAAGGGTTCAGGGTCATATTTAAGGACAACTATTTTACAGGACTTTCAAAGATGCACATGGAGAACCTAAAGTAAGTTGACCCGTTGAGCCGACGCCATGTGTCGCTGCATCGGTCGCTCACCCTGCGTCCTCGCTTCCTCGCGCCACCGATACAATGACGCGAGTACTTTCACCTCGAGGTCCCAGGGCGGGGATCTAGCCAGTACGCAGGCCGCCTCGTAGAAGATCGTGCGATATAAGCGAGTGCAGCTCGACCTCAACCAACCTGGCTGCGACGTCGTTAAAAGATGCCCATACATAGATATGTAATTACCCATCTCTCCACTAGTCCAATGCTTACTCTAGGATGCATATCCGGTATGGCTCTAAAATCCTACCCTCTACGGGCTCGTCTTCCCTCGCCCCCCGGTCTACTCCTTGATTTGCAATGGTCGCGCAGCACCATGAACATGAGCCTAAAGGAGCTGGTGCGAATCTTGGAGTTCAATGCAATATTATGCAACGTGGTAGCAAATTCTTCGAACGATCACAAATTTTCTTTTCCGCCGAATTAGTTGAACCTGTCTCATCGTCATCTACCTAGCCTTTTCTCAACCATGTTGGAGTCGGCTTCCAGTCTAACCGGATGCAGCTGAATACCTGTATTTTACATGGAGCGATTGCCTGTCTGACCTCTGACTGGTTGTCAGACTTTCGGGCTTCTGACAACCCGTAACGACTGTCAAAGACGAATGATAGCCGGGACCAACGGCTTAACTTGCTTTCCGAGGCACGGAGGGGTCTTGGTATGTGAAAATGGTCACCCATCCACATATCCACAGATGCAAAATTCTATGGCATCATTCACCTGTCTGACAGGTAAAAAAACATTCCCAGATGAACAAAAGCAAGCTCTAATTTGCGTCAATAACTATATCCTTTTTTTATAATACATTTTATATACGATTCTAAAACAAAATTACACGTTCAAAAATATATGTTATGTTAATTAAGTATATATTTAGACCTTTAACGACTTTATTCATATTAAAAGATGAAGGTCATTACTTTGTTGATTAATATGTAACATAAAAACTGTGATAAAAACCCAAAACATCCATTACTTAGTTACCTGTCTTTGTTTTAGTCCTCTCAAGCGAATCATTTTGACTTTATGCAATGTTCTGAACTGGTTCAAATTCATGTTTTTGTCGATACCCTCGCTGATATGGCAGGTTAAGCACCTATAAAACGAAAATTAATCACGAAAATAATTTATAATGCTACGAGTTTATATGTTTTGATTATTATCAGATTTTTTTGTGTAATTAATCATACCATATTGACGATCCAGTCAATATGGTATGATTAATTAGCTTTGATTATCAGATAAAAACTAGGATTTCCGTTTGTTTTTTTTTTTTGTCATTGTAAAGCTGAATGTACTACTGCACCTTTTATTATATGTATGGACCTTATCCTGAAACGGTGATCAAGAATGGATCTTAATTTTTAGTTAAGAGTAGTTTTAGTAGTAGCTGTCATTGACATTTTGTATTAGGGAACATTTGACGGAATCTGACGGAAGATGCATCGGTCGTAACTTCGTTAACTTCCAGTTAGTACGCTCGACACACCAACGCATCATCGGTTGAGTGTGTAAGGTTGAATGTTTTATTATCTACTTGTCCGTTTTTTGTAACGTTTTTATTTTATGTATTGTAACTTTTGCATGCCTCCTGGTAAAATATGGCTGAACCTATTTCACTTTATCACCATATACTGTACCCATATTTGCAAAATAAAAATATCTTTATCTTTATCTTCGTTCTGGCGTTAAGCGACGCATCTTCCGCCAGCTATGCGACCACCCTTTGAGTCGGAAAACTGAACGAGCAAAAGAAAATGTATAACGAGGCAACAAAAGACTCGTTCGTATTTTCATCAAACATAAAAAGCGGCCTTAATACCTGTAGCATTAACTTTTATTTTTAAAAGTTCATCCTTTAAAGTCATAATTACGAGTAAATAATTCAAACTTGGCAAACAAACTTCAATTATTAGATTGAAACTTTGTTTGAAAATTTTACGTAGTCCCGGCACGAAAGTACTCGTAACATCATCGTTATTTTTATATTACGTACTTCTGAGAGGTAAATCAAAGTTTTATAAAAGTGGAATAAAATCTTTGGTACTCTCTTTTGCGTCAAACGCAGTCTCAAAAAAACAAAATAGAGTTATTACAAAATTAAAAGATTTTCGTCTTTTTTATGAAATAGCGAAAAGGAGAAAATGATGCTGAACATTTTTCCAATTAAATAAACTCCGCTTTGCTTACAGTGGGTTCACAGTATCAAACCTTACATAGGAGGTTCCGTTCACCTCACCGTAGTTACCAACAAACATACGGACCAAAAAAATGTAACGTAGGAATGAGAAAATCTAAAATTGACTTATAAATAATTGACCAAATTATTCTATAACTAATTTATCTTTATTTTCCAGGTCCGAGCTTGAGAAGCGTCACTTCGTCCTAGAGTTCCACTGCAACCTCACAATCAAGGGAACCTACGATGCCGTCGGAAGAATCCTCCTATTCCCTATTGACGGCGCGGGCGACGCCAAAATAAAGCTAAGTAAGCAGCATAGCCATTAATATTCAACAGTTTGTGATGTCTACAGTCTCCTCCTTTATCTCCCTTTTAAGTTGGGCAGCTTTGCATTTTCAAATCCATTCCCGTTTCATTGCAGTTTGCGGCGAAATTAAGAAATTATTATGTAAACGATTGTTTGTACAAACATGAAAGAAAGTCATTTTCATGTTATGCATTTTTAAGAGTGACTTTAGATAGCACGGGCGAAACTTTGATTTTCCCCTAAGGATCAGTTCACACCGAGACGCGACGCGACGCGACGATACTGGAAGAGGCCAGTGATTTCGCGCTGCGCCGCGCTGCGCGGCGCTGCACGGCGCAACGTATCTGAACTCTCACAATGCAATGTGTACCTTTTCGTGTAGAAAATAAAGTATATTTTGAGTCACTCTTTTAAAGCGTGCGCGCAGCGTCGCGTCGCGTCGCGTCTCGGTGTGAACTGACCCTTAGGGTTCTAACTTTTGCAGTGGATCCAAAATAAGAAAGGATTTTTGGTCCAAATTTTCATTCAAGAGGATAAAGATATATCACATCCCTAAACACATAATGTAGTCCATGCCATTTTATAATTTTGATTATCTCATATCGCCGTCCCCACTGAATAAACGCGCAAGCGTAAAAAGTCAATTTTACAGGAAAAATAAAAGATCCACTTTATGGCTACACCGAATAGAAATTTGTTCTTTGTGTCGTTTAAAAGATTATCTTTTTTGTAATAGTCTAATTGTAGATAGTCTAATTAATATTAAGTGTTAAACAGGTACCTTTTTTGAGTTATTGATAAAAAAAACATTTTACAGACATATTTTAGGTTTTTTTTTATCGTTAATGTTACTTTGAGTTTTTTTTTCTTGTCAACTATTTAATTGTTTTTTTTTTGTTTTGTAATGTAATATAACTTGAATTTTCTTTGTTTTTCGCAGTACAGTGATACCGTTAATTGGCGATTACGCGTTTATTCTGGTGCAGTCGAAAAGTTTTTGATAATGTAATAGGAGATTAAGTTTTTTTTTCTGGAAAATATATCATCAAGATCGGGTTTATAACATTATGTTACGGTATACGGGGTGTATGGGGGAGCACAGAACAACCGAACTCCCCAAACGTCACCTTCACCTGCACGCGGTGACGAGATGCTGGCGACCTACCGATGGCCGTATAGCCATCCCACAAGCCAACCTAAATTCTCCAGTGACGGACAACAGCGTCATCGAAGCGAGCGATGACGGAAGAGCTCTTTAAAGCTGGGGGGCACCTGACCTGAGAGAGCTAGCGAGTATCTTTAACTCTGTCATCCAAGAGGGTGCAACGCCCGATATGTGGAGCCGAGGTGCGGTGGTTTTGTTCTTCAAAAAAGGTGACAAATCCATGCTGAAAAACTAAAGACCCATCTCACTTCTGAGCCACGTATAAAAGCTGATCTCGAGGGTCGTCACGAACTGTCTTGCCAGGAGACTTGACGAGTTCCAGCCGCCAGAACAAGCTGGTTTTCGAAAAGGCTTCAGCACCGTTGACCACATCCATACTGTTCGGCAAATTGTACAGAAGACCGAGGAGTACAATCAGCCGCTGTTATGGCATTTGTGGACTACGAGAAAGCCTTCGACTCCATCGAAATATGGACAGTTCTGGCCTCCCTGCAATGAAGCCAGCCCCATCCAACTGCTCAGGAGGATGAGACAATGGGATATAATATCCCTTAAATTATTTACAAATGACTTAGAGGAATTCTTCAAGACGCAGCAGAACTGGACTGGACAGGGTATCAACGTGAACGGCGAGTACATTTCACATCTTCGATTTGCCGATGACATCGTCATAATTGCAGAGACGCTGTTCCAGCGTCTCTGCAAATGCTGCACAGCCTAAATGGAGCCTCTCAGCGGGTTGGCCTCGGCCTGAATTTGGACAAGACAAAAGTCATGTACAATTCTCACGTCTTGCCGAGTCCAATCCACATCGAAGGGTCGCTTCTCGAAGTTGTGAAGGATTATGTCTACCGAAGGCAAATAATCCAGCTCGGTGGACACAACTTTGAGAAATAAGCCGACAGAATGATTCAGTTGGGTTGGGCAGCATTTGAAAAACTCCGTCAAGTCTTCTCGTCGCCTATCCCGTAGTGTTTGAAGACTAAGGTCTTCAACCAGTGCGTCTTGCCCGTCATAATATATGGCGCCGAAACGTGGACACTGACGGTAGGGCTGGTCCACAAACTCAGCACGCTATAGAGCGAGCTATGTTCGGAGTCTCTTTGAAGGATAAAATCAGGAATGATATTATCCGGAAAAGAATCGGAGTTATCGACGTAGCTTGCAGACTAAGCAAACTGAAGTGGTAGAGGGCTGGCCATGTTTGTCGAAGGATCGATGGCCGGTGGAGTAGACAAGTCCTGCAGTGGAGACCGCGTAAGATGTCACTTATAGGCAAGCTTAGTGTGGGACGCCCCCCAGCTAGATGGACGGACGACCTAAAGAAGGTGGCTGGGACATACTGGATGCGGAGGGCGGAGAACAGGGTGTTGTGGCGCAGGCTGGGAGAGGCCTATGTCCAGCAGTGGACTACGATAGGCTGAGTTGACTGATAGATTGACGGTATATCGGTAGGAATAATACGGTATATAAGACGGAAACGAAATGCAAAGGATGTTATCGTACTATTAAGTTCTTAAAGTTTTCTGCGATTGCACGTTGCAGAATTATAGTATTAAAATCTGCACCGGAACAAACGCGCAATGGACAACGCCGTTAAAGTGAGGTCTTAGTTGCACCTGATAAGTAGGGTAATATACTTAACACAATGTAAGACTTTAATTATGGTACGCATATATATATTGCAGATTTTTTTTTATTTTGGTTTTAAATAGAGAATAAAGCAATAACTTTTCGTAACTTCGTAAAACTTGATTTAAAAATCTGGAAAAAATTGATGTGATGTATTTTGAGCTATATAGGTACATTACGAATATGGACGAACATTAAAACCGCCGCAATAGCACTTACGCGAATATTCTGCGGGGGCGGCGATATTATCATTTCCATATAAAAAATATTTAAATATCGAACAAGAGTACCATCGACACGAAAAGAAGAAGAAGATCATTTCCATGCGCATAATTATACCTAACCTTCCAAAAATATATATATATAATTCTCACGACATTTTTGTTACAGCCAATCTCAGAATGAAGCTGGATATAAAAACCAAGTACATAAAAGACAACGAAGGTGTCAATCATTTCTCTGTGAAAAATTACAAGTACTCTTTCGACTATGGAGATCGCGTCTCGTTTGATCTTGCGAATCTCTTCAAGGAGAGTAAGGAACTTAGTAAGTATACAGATAATTATAAAAGACGAAAAGCGTTTCTTTATTGTTGAAAAATGTCGGAAAAATTATTTTAATGGAACAATCAGAAAAATAGAAGATAAAAATATATACACTGGATAAGCTTCTTACCAGTTATTAGTACAGGTTGTACAGGTTGTTAATTAAAATTAAAATATAACAAACTAACCTAACAACTATTAACAAACTAAAATATGGCGTCGAAAAATTCCTCCGCATCGCTGTCGTCTAGTAATGTACCCAAAAGACTGGCGGCATTGCCACGTTGTATGGCAATGCTTAGACTCTGGCCTTGGCAAAAGCCAGCCCGGCTTGGCTCACCGGAAGTGTTAACCAGACCAACCGAATATTTTGAAACCTCAAATTGTAAATTGTTTTTATTGACTGAACTGACAATAAATTACTCCAGCCAATAACTAAAAATACTTAATTATCGGAAACAGCTACGTCCTCATATCGTTTGCCTGCCAATGAGCCACAATAGCAATTATTTTACTTAATTGTCCCCAAAGCCATATCCTCCAAGGAAATCCTCTGCCGATCAAGATGTGCATATATCCGTGAATGTTCCGATGTGTAATAAAAACTATTGACCTACTTGGGAACGGCAAATTCTTCAACATAATAATATATCTATCTATCTTCTACGATAATCATCGCGTTGTCAAGGTTTATGAGATTAATTTCCTTTGGATTAATGTATGTAATCAAATAAAAAATCATGCTCTTATGGAAACATAAGAGCATGATTTCACGTTGTTTTACTTTTAAAGTATCAATAAGGACAATAACTAATATTCTTTGACTGTTTCAGGTACAACAGTCCTTCAATTCCTTAATGACAATTGGAAAGAGGTGGCACAAGAATTCGGGAAACCCATCGTAGATTATGCAGTAGAACTAGCACTCAGAACTATAGAAAAGTTCTTTTTAGTGGTACCCTACGAAGAACTGATTAATGTTCCCATTCCTAAGTTTTAAAATAACTGAAATGAGTATTACGTACACTATATAGAAATTAGAACATAATTTGTTTTAAGACTGTCATTTCTTTTTTTATTTTCAAATTGTTTTTTTTTTTGTGATGCTTACGTGTTTACAGCACAGCGAAATAGATTCTGCATCCAAATGAAGCCCTAATGTCCTGTAATAAAGGTTTTGTGAGAAGTACCATTCATTTTGGAAATATCCATTCATTTGTCTTAGTTGGACGTGGGAGGCAGGCCCGCCTTTCCCGCGTTTTCATCATCTTGACAAGATCCTTTCCTATTACTTGTGGCGTCAGATTTTCTACATGACATTTATTTCTTACGATCACCTAATGGCGTTCGAATAGCGTCACTTCTGAAACTGTTAGTACCATTTAGTTTTTAGGTTACTCACTTAAACTTAGAACAAAATCTTGATAGTTTTTAAAGATGACAAACTATTTCGTGTTAATTATAAAAAAAAAATATATATGTATATAATTATAATATTAGTTTTTGCTCTCACACCGAAGTACATTTAAAACGGATTAAAACGAACGTGCTCAATGGATAGTATTAAACATTTTTTTTTATGTCGTTCATTTCAAAGGTCAACTAGGAAATATTTTAATGCAGATACAATTATCTTGCATTTTAACTCTTAAATGTTAACCAGGTTGTTAACTATCTAGTCCAATAGATGCGGAAGAATCTTGAGATATGTTTTAAGACTCTCACCTCAAGGTCAAGGTTCTAAAACAGCTGACACCCGGCGGATAAATACCGTAAATCGATTGATATAATAAATTAAATCAAGCAATTTACGGAATTATTAATTGGAATTCGTGGTAAGATATACTTTTGATAAAGAGTTTTTTTTAATGTTCCTGAATACACAAGGTGGACACTGAATACACAAGGTGGACACTGAATACACAAGGTGGACACTGAATATACAAGGTGGACACGACAATACGACTATAAATTTAACTTCGTATGACGTTCCCAGCTTGCATACAAAAATTCTACCAAATATATTATATCCAATAGTGACTAAACGTCACTATAGTTCAGCGGGATTGTCCGAAAGGGTTACCGCTACCCCGGAACATAAAGGGCGAAGGAAGGAACATGGGTGGGTTTTAGTCAGTAAGAGTCTGACACTCCCTTCCGCTCCACCCAGAGCGGAAGGGGTCATTTGATGATTTCCCATACGGAAAAAAAAAAACAAAAAAATAACGTCACTATAGCACTAGTAAAAGATTGGCAAAGCAAATAGTCAGCCCATCACTCAGAGTTGATAGTTTTAAAATACTCGCATTAGTATTGCCTGTGTTTTCATTTATTATATTACATATAATGTCGTCTCCATATTGCATAATCTCAGTAGGTATATATACAGATTTCAAATTACAAACAAAAAAAAAATGAAAAACCTATTCAAAAATGTGTGACGAAACGACAGTCATTGACTAGCAGCAAATCATAATTTTCCAGGCATCCAAATGTTGAATGAAGAAATTCAATCAATATTGATATTTTATTGCAATTTGGTGATCACGACGTGAATTTCTTCGGTCTGCTTGTATTATTATTTACGTTTAGAAATGTTCAAGGACATGATCCTAGTTCTAAGCTACACATTTTTTACCTCATTTTTTATTCACATTATTTATTATGTCTGCATATCTTTGACAGCCGTTACGAGTATTCAGAAGCCCAAAACGCTGACAACCAGTCTTTCCAAGGGGTATCTTGTTACGCAGTAACTGGGTTATTAGGCAGTCGCTCCATGTAGTATTCAGCTGCATTCGTAGACTGGAAGCTGACACCAACATAGTTGGGAAAGGGCTGGGCAGATAGATATATTGTGCTCGCATAATGCTTCATTTTGTTTTTTTTTTATTACAAATTATTCTTTAGCGTCATCACCACCATGTCTTGAATCTATTATTAAAATATTATTATTTCTTTCAAAAGTTATCTTAATAAGATAACTTTTGAAAGAAATAATAATATTTTATATTAATAACAAAGACAAACATTTATAAGCAGGAATCCAATGAACAATATCTTTCGACCAATTCTATAAAAATGAAATTATATATATTTATAACGTCAGAGATTGAAATCATGATCTAGGTTTTATATCCTTGTAAAGAAAATTCCTATTCTTTTTCCTGATCTCTATTACCTGTCAGTCAATCATTTCTTATTTGATAACTATAGCTAAGAATAGCTATAGTTAAGATTATTCATTCACGTTTCCAGCCATTTTGTACAAAATGTCAAGGTGAACTATTGAAACAAGAATTGATAATTTGTTAGACTTTGCTAAATGTCCTTCGGCTTCAATAATTTCCACATCAAAAATTGCGGTTTTTGAAACCTATTGACACTAGTTTTGAATCCTAACTATGACAAATATGGCAGATCATATGATTGAAACGAGTGATGACCTCGCTGCTGTTTTTGATAATGATAATTATTGGTTTTATTACCGCACTTTGTGATATGCAAGCAAAAATAACAATGTAAGAAGATTAATTGTAGGCGCATGAGCAAAGACTATATTGCCTAATGACAAAATAATGAATAATAATGATCTTTTATAATGAGTATCGCAATTTCTTTAGCTTAAAAATGGAGATTATGGTTTAAAAATGATGTGTGCTATATACAAATAATCATCTAACTGTAGCATATACATTTATAATAGATGCTGCAGTTAGATAATTATTTTAAAAAAAAACAATTATTTTAAAAGAGTAACCGTGGGATTCCGGCTCTTCTTCACAGGATACGACCAATTGATGTTTCATAAGTGCCCATGCAAGTTTATGTGAAATAAAATATTTTTAATTTAAATTTGAGATAGAATACATTACGCCAAAAAATGAATACTATTTTTCTAAACGAATCAAGGCATATCGCGGTTTTCTCTTTAATAAAGCTCCAATGCCTTTGTACGGTCACCAAACGAGATAAGTAACCAGGGTCGTCGGATATAGTAGAAGTTTTGTAAGAAACCGATGGATATTTTCGAATAAAATTTAATTTAATTAATAGAAAACAAACAGTTCATTTAACAAATTAAATTTCATTCAAAAACATCCATCGGTTTTTTACTAAACTTCAACTATATCGGACGACCCTGGTTACTTATCTCCTTTGGTGACTGTACCTATGAAGACAAGTATAAAAGTTTTAAACGCTCGTAAAAACGTATTTTATAACACAACTTACTTAATTTTCTCTTGTTCAAATACCTCACGGCATTCAGCGAACAGATTTTTACTATGTTCAGGCTTTATTAACGTTGTTAAAAATATAGGTACTACAGGTATGCAAATATTTTAATTAACACAGCGCAAATTAAATTTATGAAGTACTTTTAGTAAGTGCTTCTTCTGTACATTTTCGTCCAAGGAGGTTTATTTGGTCTTTTTTACTGTTACTATCGCTACTTTCCTGTAGCCTTTCCTTTACCTGTAGCGTGTGTGAACATTTCTAAGCAATTCATGACTTGTAAGATAGTCAAACTTATATTAAGTATATAATAACTCCATGTGAAATAGCAACTAAATGAATAAGCATCTTAAAAGTTAGAGATAGGAACTTCTTCTAGTCAATAATGAGCCTTCAATAATGTGACAACTATAAAGGCTATATTATCGGTTTCAAACTTGCCCCTGTACGAGTATGATTTTCTCCGTAACATGACTGTCATGAAAAGCCTCCCTTTCTCTCCAGCACAGATGCAACCGAAACTTTACAAGAATAAAAAAACAGTCCAAAGCATTAACTCCACATACAACTCACTCACAAACTCACAAGTCACAAACTCTTAATTAAATGCCCGAACAACCCACAAGAGATAACCAAGTGCAGCGAATTCTATTCTCAGTAACAATGCTGCGGAACCTCTGTGCTCTGAACAAGTCACAACTTGTCGGTAAGTTAACAACTTGTTGTGGCAAGTACAAGTGAAGTGGATTGTCCCGACTGACCGAACATCATTTTATTGTTCGGACAACTTTGCTTTTACTGTATTTGTAGGGGTTATAGTGGTTGATTATGTTAGGGGAGAGCAGAAAAATGTTGGTGGTTGTAATTTGTACACTGAGGCTCATATTTTCGTAGAATATAAATAAACTTACTAAATCAGTCGCCATGAATTTATTTAAAAATATCCAACATAACTTAATATAATCAGCCTATAATGTTCCCACTGCTGGGACACAGGCCTCCTCTTGGTGAGAGGGAGTGGGCCGTAATCCACCATGTGGGCTCAGTATGTAGTTTGTAGAGAGATCTATTTCGTTTTAATTTTCCGATCTATCGGGAGACCAGTCACTTAAAAAAAAACAAATCTGTTTGTCTGAAAAGCACACTAGAAGTGATAATCAGTAAAATAAATGTAGCATTTACGAGTTATTTGCTTAAATGTTAACACATATCAAACGGAAACTCTAAACTGTACGTCCTTAAACCCAAATACAGCCAAATATTCAAATGAAGTAAATATTCATTGTACTAACGCACGTCAATTGGCGTCCGCATTCAAATCCAATCAAACATGAACGTTAATCACCATTAGTTTGTATCAAATTGATGCCACTATTGATTGACGGCTCTACTTCGCGAATTGCTATCAAAATTGCTTGTAATTCAATGGATCCCTGTGTGTTTAATTTGTCCGTTTTCAGAAATTGTTTTTACTAATCAGTGAGTAATAAGATTGTTTTCAATTGAACTCAATGAACTCGTATCGTATTCCAGTACCTAAATTCTATTTTTGATTTGAATAAATATTTGCTTTTCCACGTTTACTCCATGATCACTTGATCACATAGTCAGTGTTACCTACATAAAGACCACTTCAATATATTACTTACTAAAATCCTTTCAATATATCGAGTCATCAATACTTCGAGACGTCTCCACGCCGGAGATCATCATCTCTCCTGCCGAGTTCTGCCTGATTAACATACTCGTAGATACCAACATAATAATGTCTCGAAACTGAGAAGTTTAGTTTATCTTACCGGTATGTATTTTATAAGTATTTGTGTGAGAATCCATGCTGGTTTTTTCCACTGGCAGGTTGGGAGATATCACATGTCATGGAATTCGCACGGGTTCCGTCAAGGAATAAATAATTATGATAAATACCTTAAGGTAAATTTTACTTGCATCTTATTATTATTTCGACTACGTCTTGAATGAAAATGATAATTATAAAATCACTATGCGGAAAAGGAATTTGTTTATAAAAATCTTAACATTATCGCTCATTGAGAGCCATGGAGCCATGGAGCCATGCTTGGCCTAAAACTTATAGACCGAGTTCCAAACGTCAAGATCTGAAGACGTACGAAGGTTTTCGATATCGAAAAACGAATTATGGAACTCAAAGGGAGTTGCGCAGGACACCTGGCAAGACGCAGTGATGACAGATGCAGTAAGGCAGTGACCGAGTGGCGATCGAAGTCTGGAAGACGGAGTGTCTGTCGTCCGGCGGTTAGATGGGCGGACGAAATTGTTACCACGCGGGTAGAATTAGGATGAGGCTGGCACAGGAGCGTGGCGATTGGCACAATTAAAGAGAGGGCTATGGTCAGCAGCGGGTGAAGTCGGGATGATGATGATGATAAATCATGATGGCGCAGAGCATAATTCAGTGAATCTTGCTGATCCGACTCAAAGAAGCATAGGGAACATACATAACATACATAATCAGCCTATAATGTTCCCACTGCTGGGACACAGGCCTCCTCTCTTCGAGAGGAAGTGGGCTACAATCTACCACGCGGGCCCAGTGCGGGTTGGTAGATGTCACATGTCTTCGAATTTTTGGTTCATTGGAAAACATCGTGAGGAAAGCGGCATGTCCTACATGCCGCTTTCCTCACGATGTTTTCTTTCACCGTTAGGAAAGAACATAGTCTAGGCTGGTTTTATTCAGTAGGAGTTCGATATATCCGTTCCCCACTGGGCTTCCAATGACGACTTCCCGCGATATGATGATCGCTTATTGACCGTATATTTAAATTATATTCAGCCTAAACTGGCCTTTGAAAGCGCACTCGGTGATGACTCCTACACATTCTTTTTCTTCTCTAGTCTTTTGTTCGGTTCCTATACGGAGAATAGTTCATGATGTGTTGAATCCATACAGCATGGTAAATAGCGGGCCTTAGCTATTAAATGATGATGTGATAATAAAACAACAACACAACAAACAACAACATTAATAGATTAACACTGACCGAACTTAACCAGCTTTTAGTACATTCGTAGCTATTCTCGATTAACATCGTATTGGTATAAAAGTCGGGCTAACATAACGTCTAATTACGTTAAAACTTTTGCACAGACACGCTCTAGGTGATGTCCTAATTGAATTATACTTGGATTTATTGTTTGGATCAACAGAAACTTCTGACGTTTTTATTATTAAAAGGATTGCGTCTTTTATTCTCGCTTCCAAGATGAACAAGATTTTTTGTCACTCATTTTGATACCTACATTTAATAAAATCGTTAAGTAAAAGGTCACTTGTTTGGGTTGCATAGGTATAACTTGTTTGGGTTCACAGCAACAATTGGAATAGACAAAAAACTAAAACATGATAAATATAATTAAACAGCTATTTTGAGGTTTTAAATTTTAATCACATAAATAAAAATGCTTATACAATATACATATAACAAATAATTGGGAAATAATTTTTACAACTGTTATTTAAACATTAGGGACATTATTATGAAGAATTGAAAAAAATAACGGGCAGTAATTTAATATTACGGTGGTTGGTAAATTAGTGTGACAGTAAAACATGAACATTAATAAAAAGAAGATTGGTTGGTTAGTTCATCCTACAGTGTACCAAGTCATGTATTAAAGGAAATCGGCAGTTGGATAATTAGTTCGGCAGTTCATATTATGTTAGGTTGGAACTGCGACCATCCACTCGTAAGCCGAATTGGTCGTAGTAACCAAACCCAGATCAAATGGGTTAGGTCAGAACTGTGACCAACAACGCGCGAGCCGAGCGAGCGAAGCGAGCGGTGCCGCGAGAGCAACCAGTGAGCGCTACTTTCAACTTAGATTTATAGCCGACTAATTACGATTTGTTAATTGCCCACACACACACACAGCCGCACGGGTCGATCGGAGGTTAAGCCGCAGTCGGTTCGTGGATGGGTGACCATCCATAACATATCGAGACTCCTCCGAGTCTCAGAAAGTAAGCTAAGCTGTTGGTCCCGGCTGTCATTTGTAGATCATTGACGGTCATTACGGGTAGTTAGAAACCCGAAAGTCTGACAACCAATCTTACCAAAGAGTATCGTATTACCCAGTGACTGGGTTGTGGAGGTCAATTAGGCAGTCGATCCAAGTAAAATACTAGTATTCAGCTGCATCCGGTTAGACTGGAAGCCAACCTCAAAATAGTTGGGAAAAGGCTAGGCAGATTGATTGATCGTAGACGATATTTTTTTTGGAAACGATGCAAATCTGAAATTGTAATAATTCAGGGATACACGTACTTTTAGAACAATTCAGGCACTATTTCGTGGTCCACCTGAAAAGCACAAAGAGTTAGTTAAAAGAACCGTACTGTAAATGAAAATAATAGAATTTGGAAGCGGTCGACCCCGCTCCGACAGTTTTACAACCCTGTTACAACTTCATTTTACACTCAAATTTGATTTAAATAAACCCCTGTGGGAATACTTTAACGAAAATAAATTTAATTATGAGGTTCAGCTTGTTATTAGTTCTAGGAATTGTTGGCTGTTCGCTAGGGTTGGCTGTAATGTCTGCGCAGTCAACAAAGACACGAAAACTGGCCAGTTTCTTTATTAATTAATTATTTAGTACCTGATATTATAGCACAGCTTCTAAAAACTCTAATGCTGACTAATAATAATGCTTAGCCTTATGCTCGTTAAAAGCAGTGCTGTTGGATTTTTAACGCTCGGCTCAGTGCCGAAAATTGAAATTCAACAGCGTGTTTCTATTGGGCATTCATTTAGGTATCATATATTTTTTTTGGTAGATTAAATCATTGCTAAATGTATTGACGTCAACAGCGAGGTACCTACGAATCGTTTTTCTTTTTTTTCAATATGGTCCTGCATGTTTATTGCGTTGGCGTTGTTAGCGTGTTTTTCAGAAAATCGGAGCTAACGTTGAATATCAGTTTCAGTTCTTTGGAAAAGAAAACGCCAAGAAACTATATTAATTAATTTAAAAAATATCTAGACCACCCAGCATCAAGTTGAAAAACGTCCGTGTATTCTATAGGTTTCATGTAATTGCTTGGAATTGGATCTCTGTACCTATGACGATACGACTCTTTATTATCTAATAAGTTTGCTCTGTTATCGTGAGTTGGGATCGTTTCCCGACTTGATGATCTCTACTGTGACCCCATGGACTAGCTAGATATAACAATGGTTACACACAATACCACACCACACACACCGCACCGCTGTACATAATACCTATAATATAAATATTTATAATAAAGCTGAAGACTTTCTTTGTTTGTTTGAACACGCTAATCTCCAGAACCAGCAGTCGGATTTGAAAAATTATTTTAGAAAGAAGGCCACTTAATATCACACTAGAACCAAAAGGAGCCGAGCAAAAACAAAAAATGTCGGAGAGAACGTTAGCGATCACTGACAAAGCGCAAATAACCTTAGGATGACATTTCAACAACCTTCCTCACCAAAACGAAGATAAATATATGACATTTAATATAAAAAAAAAAAAACCGGCCAAGTGCGAGTCGGACTCGCGCACGAAAGGTTCTGTACCATTATCTATAAAAATCACGTCTGTTGTATGGGAGCCCCCCTTAAATATTTATTTTATTTAAATTTAATTATTTAATCTTAAAGTGAATATATAACTAAATATTCTGTGAATATACAACTAAATATTCTGTGAATATTTCAAGCGTCTACCTGTTGCCGTTATTAGTATCGAGCAAAATCGATTGATGAGATACAGCCTGGTGACAGACAGACGGACAGTGGAGTCTTAATAATACCCAAACCGTAAAAACGGAACCCTATTACTAAGACTCGCCAAACTAGCAACAGATTAGATGATTACAAGCTAGTTTGACCTTGACCTTGAAATTAAGGTTGTTGCAACTTTTTTTCAATTTAACGTGTTTTAAGAGATAAAAACCAAAAATCTAATAATACCAAAATACATAAAAGTTTTATTAATATGGCTCAGGCTTGTAATTAGGTGTTGTTTATGACCAAATATGTTAATTACGTAAATTAATAAGCTATTGTTAATTTATTTGCCAAAGTCACTAGCTACTTTAATGGTATGGTTAGGCACAAGAACTTTAATTTACATAAAGGGGCCCACGAGCAACTTTTGTCTTCGTAACTAATGTGTCTCTCACATCAAGTCTACGGGTTGATATGAAAGTGCACGCTTGTAGCGACGCGACAGCTGGGAGACATTTTATTCCGCAGGTTTGGGCGCAAATTTTCGACCGATTTTCGATTTTTTTTTTTTTGGCTGCTATGCAAGTGCGCTCACGGCGAAAAAAAAGTTACCGGTTAGCCAGTTTCCGCTCAACAGAAAATTTAACAAAAATAAAAGCAGCGTTGTTGTCGCTTCCGTGTGCGCATCGACCAAATCTCGGCGAGGAGGTAGCGACAGAGACTGCTCGTGGGCGCCATCCCTACACGACTTCACGCCTGTAATCCCCGAAGGGTTAGGCAGAGGTATAACTATTGTACACAGACATTTCGCTAGTTGTTTATGTCCCATTTAATAGGGGTCGAGCCTTTTGCCATCATCTTGGCACTAATCCAGCCTCCTGGCGGCTACTAAGAAATTCCAGATTGAAAAACCTAATATCACTTTGCCCGACCCAGGTATCGAACCTAGGACTTCATGCTCAGCAGTAGCACTTGCAACCACTAAACCAACGAGGCAGACTTACAGAACTACAATTTCAAAGTTGCTATTAAAATAATCATACAAAGGTTATGTTTGATGCCATTCCATCATAATAAACCTATAAAGTTCCCACAGCTGGGACACGACCTCTCTGTGAGAGAGAGTGGGCCGTAATCCACCAAGCGGGGCAGACCTCCACCGTGTGCTTCACCGTGTCCTCTGGGCGATCCTGGCAATGGTGACACCCGGGCTGGAGGTCCCCCTTATAGTACTTAGAACTGAACCTCAAAAATTTTTTTTCATCAAACCCATACGTGTGGTGTGTCTATGGATATGGATTTTTTTCTAAACTGAATAGTTTGCGCGAGAGACACTTCCAAAGTGGTAAAATGTGTGCCCCCCCCCCCCCCCCCCCTGTAACTTCTAAAATAAGAGAATGATAAAACTAAAAAAAATATATGATGTATATTACCATGCAACCTTCCAGCGAAAATTGCTTTGAACGAGATCTAGTAAGTAGTTTTTTTTTTAATACCTACTTCATAAATCGTAAACGGCAATTTCCTGTTACGGAACCCTTCATGGGCGAGTCCGACTCACACTTGGCCGCTTTTTTTGGTTTTAGAACATACCGGTTTCCACACGATGTTTTCCTTCACAGTTTTGATAGCAGTGGCGATGAAAAAATGTACACACGGTAAAGCTCGTGTCTGGGTTCGAACCTACGACCTACAACTCGTTAGCCGCGTCCTTTACCACTGGACTACCAGAGCTCAGTCAACATTATTCCTTACCGAAAAATAATTGTATCACACCAAAAACGTAGCACAAGCACTTGTGACTGCGGAACTTTTTCGAAAATAAATTCAAAAGTTTCACCTGAAATTCGTAACCGAAGAAAACACTCTCAGTTGAAACTTGTTGGGTAAACTTGTCCGAGCTAATTTCAACGTGTAAAGTTTGGACTTATAGCACCGCGAGTCGTTTGTACGAGAATTTATGCTTCAGTCCCGGATTTTTACCTTATTTTTACCTTTGTCCGAGACCCAGAAAACTGGAGGCTGCGTATATAGATTGGTCTCTTTATTACGTGCTATGTGAGATATGAGGTGAATTTGGGATGGCTTTAGGACCAAACATCAGTAATTCGGCAATCAGTAGATCTTTCCAAAATTGATTTGGATTTTATTTTGACAAAGAGGTAACAGCTGTTGTCAATAAACTCTTCATCTAAAAATTAATTAAAAATTATAATGAAATGTGACAGAATTTTAACGATCACAGTTAATTTTACCGTGTAAAATCTCGAATATCCACTGCATTTTCATTTACACGCGTTTATTTTCACACGACAAACTCAATGTTAAGTCACCAAATCGCGTTAGTAGTCCAACAAGACTAAAATAGAACAGGATATCAAAGTAGAAAACATAATATTTTTTATTTTTTATTTATTTATTTAAAATAAAATGCCTATACAGATACTAGGTCCTATTCAAACATGAAACCCATGTGAGTTGGTACAGCAAATTAGTAGAAAATATAGTTTTTTTTTTTTTAATTTTGACAATTCAATATTGCCTGTAAATGGTTTAATTGATAAATGATTAGAGTTTGAATGTTGTATATCTGTCTTTAGACTGTTTTGATGGTTCCCACTGCTGGGACACAGGTCTTCTCTCTGTGAGAGGGAGTGGGCCGTAATCCACCTTGCGAGCCCAGTGAGGGTTGATACACGACATAAGTTCTAAGAAGGAATCTATTAAAGTACCAAATGACATAGTTTAGAGGGTTAAAGTGAAGCACCACATACTAATTAAAGGATGTTGTAATATGAGCATAATTATATAAAAACAAGGTGCCAATGTACAAAACGAAAAACATACCTAAAGAAATGATGGTGATGATTTGTCTGTCTAATTAGATTCCTATTCGGAGAAGGATCAACCGTTGTCAAAGTCCTTTGTCAAAATTGTGTTGAGGGAGGAACTCGGTAATAAAGGAAAACCTTTGATATTTAATGGAAGCTACTTCAAATAAAGAAAGTAAATACTCGCTGAATATTAAAAAATTGTTACTCAATATTTATTGAGCGGTTTCCTAAACGTTATTTGTTTAGACAATTATTATTTTTACCTATCTGCGGGGTAATTGCGTAACGCACTAACCGGCAATGGTTTTCATTTTGACAGTTCATCAACATTCAATGCGTTATTTAGTTGTTAAGCAGACAAATTTTTTGAAGAAATAAAGCAATTGATTAGCAATTTTGAAATTGATGATTAACGATTTTTGAAATTGATGCCAGTACCTACCTACTTATGCTATATCTTTTTAGGGTATCACAAAAAGAAAAACAGAACCCTTAGGTACCTATAGGACATAAGATGACAGAATGGTTTTATAGTACGGTTGAAACTTAGTTGTTACCCGGAAAAACTTAGTTGTTACCTGTCCCTACAAGTTACATTTTCCGCTTTCCATTTTTTTATTGTTTTCCTCAATAAAAAATGCAAAACTCATTTTTGTTATTTGTTTTGCGTGAAACGTTCATAAAAACCGCGTCGATGACTTAGAAACCGAGTGCTCTTGAAACTAGAAATTCGAGTACGATGCGAAACCATGAGATCAGGTGAAAAATTTTCAGGAATGTGTTGGAAAAGTCTATTTTTGCTTTCGTTTTATAGGTCTTTGCGCTCCTGTGTATGGGCTAGTTTCGATTAGGCAGATGAGATGTTTCATTCTCTAAGATAATTGTAACTGCTAATATTTATATTCAACCAAAAGTCCCTTAGTTCAAAAATCCATACACAAAACAGGTAAATAAATTCAAAAACAAAAATATTAGCATCACGGTTGGCAAGATCGATTAGCGCCTTAAATTCTGGCCGGAAATTATTTACTTCTGCGGTTTGCTAGTACAATTGTAAAAGGCGATTCTAAAACCAACCAAGTTCTTCTTCTTCTTTTCGTGTCGATGGTACTCTTCTTCGATATTTTATATTGTTTGTGCCCAGTAGGTGGCGACGTTAATTGCGGCATCAGTGGCATTTATTAAGTCATCCAAGGTGCAGGTAAACGGGCAAGTGGGGTATGGTCTGATAAGAGGCACCGCACTTGCACTGGGTATTGGATGTCAGTCATCCCCCATTTCGAAAAGTTGTGTCTGCAGCGCCCTACTTGGGTACGTAATCGATTGAGAGCTTTCCATATAGGCCACTGCAGATCACGGCCGAGGGGCAAATATTCCTGGGGTTTAACGAAGTCGGGAAGTGGTGGATGCTTTTCGTCCTACAACCAACCAAGTTGATTTCATTTAAATTCAAAACAGATAGGTTTTCTTCACCCAATTTCATCCAAAGATGTTTCACCGTTTTTACACACACCCACTTGACCTAAATTCAGTTGATTGATGGAATCAACGGATGCAATCTAGAAAATTAAACGCAGACTCGATTTCAATTCGACTGGGGGATATTGTGGGAAATTGGACATAAATTTTCGGTCATCTTCCAAAGTGTATGGGACTAACTACCGCCTCCCAAACCTCATCGAAACTTTCCCGATAAGATCGGATAGGGAACTTAAACTGAGGTATCGATAGCTGATACTTTATTGGTAAATGAGGGTTATTTAGGTAACCAAATTTCACTTTAGGTCTACCATTTGATTGTCTAATTAATTTCATGTTTATTATGCTTTTAAAATGTCTTATCAAATAACTATTGCTCGCAATTGTTTTTATAACTCTCGGCGGAGTTGTAAAAATGTTGTCTTAAGTGAAAAATAATAATAATATCAAAAATGTGATCACCTGACATTGCGTTAGCCTTTTTTTTCCGGATGGGAAATCATCAAATGACCCCTCCCGCTCTGGGTGGAGCGGAAGGGAGTGTCAGACTCTTACTGATTAAAACATGTTCCATACTTTGCCCTTTATGTTCCGGGGTAGCGGTAACCCTTTCGGACAATCCCGCTGACCCGGCAGGCTTCGGCCCTAAGGGGCCCCTCAAATTATGCTGACAACTCTTTGAGGCGCGCGTGGAACACTTACGCGCCGTCCGGCACGGGCCTGGTCCTGATCGGGCGGTGAGCTACCCATTGCTCTCCGCCCGCAGGCCCGCGCCTACGGTGGCCGGGACCGGAGGCTCTCTCCCTCATCCGTCCCATTGCGTTAGCCTAGCCTAATAATTAAGGCTACATTTTAGCACCTTAAATGTAATGTTTGCCAACGAGATATTATGATGGACAGAAAGTGGAAGCTTAAACCGTATGTGTTAGTTTTCACAGATAATAATTTATCGTATAACCCTACAACATGAAACGTAGGTGAAAACCTACAGTCCATTCATAATTATTTTATCTCTGATTTCTCATCACGGTCAATATTACAGTGATCTTTAAAATCTCGTGAGAATAAGGTTGCTTTTGGGTTGCTGCGACTATCAAGTCTGTCAAACTCTCAGTGATCTTTATTGTCGTTGTAATAAGGTTGCTGCTGTCAAAGGTAAAATAACAGTGAAACTGTATGTAAAATTATTAATTATAGTACCTACGCACTTCCACCCATAAACAATCCAATAATGAAATCTAAAACAAAAGCATATATATTACCTACAGTCATTGAGATCCAAGCAGGACCGCTTGAGGGACATCAAGTACTAGAATGTAGGGATACCAAATACCGCAACGAGCGCGGTTTAGGGTTCTGTGTCCCAACTTGCCGGGTTTCCCTGTTATTTTAATAATTAGATGCGGTATGAAAATGTTGTTTGTATTAAATTACAGTTACACGCCTAATTGTGGGTGCCTGGGTGTACTATTGTCAGTATACACGTGTGATGTTATGAAGAAATCTCATTTACGCAACTTTTTCGCGCAACTGTCCTTCCGCGGAAGTGTCCTTTCGCGCAAAAGGTCATTCGTGGAAATGTCTCTTTGTGCGAGTGTGCCTTCGAGCAAAAGTCTATTTGCGGAAATGTCTTTTTGTGCAAGTGTCCCTTCGCGCAAAAGTCTATTTTCGGAAATGTCTTTTTGTGCAAGTGTCTTTTCGCGCAAAAGTCTATTTGCGGAAATGTCTTGTCGCACAAGTGGGTTTGCGCAAATGTCTTTGGCGGAAATGTCCTGCTGCCACTAGTTTGGGCGTCACTGTTCAATTTGCTCTTGTACTATCTGATTAATATTAAATAAATTAGAAATTTTATTTTTTTTATTAATTTATTCTAATGAAAGACATTACTGGTATGGACTACCATACCAGTAATGTCTTTCATTAGAATAAATTTCTAAACCATTAAACCATTTCTTAAACCAGTACTCTACTAAGAGTACTGGTTTAAGAAATGGTTTAAAAACAAACAAAAAAGTGGTCAAAGCTCTACCGTAGTCACCCTTCACGAAACGCATCACTAGCGACCGCAAAATCAATGATGCTAAAAGCAGACGATATTAATTATTATTGTTAAAGTGCCGGAAAAGGGTTCCTTCCTCTTTAGAGATCAAAAGGGTATACGCTCCTAATTAAATGTCACGACGATACCGTATCACAATACGACTTGAAGGCATTTTGAAATTGAATTTGAGCTTTGTGTTATTCCGTTTATTTTAGGGGTAATAAACGACATTTGTATTTTAAATATTGTTTTTTGTTTTATTGTTTTCATAATAATTGAGTTAATTATAATAAAAATATATCCTCACTGCACAATGTTACATAACAATAAATTGTTTGAATCTATATTACTTTACTTACTTGGATTATAAAACGTAGCATCTCTCTGTATATCTGTCCCTCAAAGCATTTATAACTCGAAAACCACTTATCCGATTTATGTGATTTTTTCATTAATTCATAGGGATCTTCTCTGGCTAAGTTCCAGTATAAAAATATTACTTACAGACGCAGACAGTTTTACAATAAAATTAAATTTGAAAAAGATAACGCTGATACTTTGCTCTGACAACTTGGCGCTTCATTATTCCCGTATCTTACCTTAATTACTTACCTCCACAAGCCAGGTGAGAGGTATAAGAAAAACACGCTAGAAGATGGCCTGGCCACGAGATGGGACGCGCCCCAGTTGACGCGGTAATTAATAGAAATATGATGCACCAGGGACGGACTGGGGTATGAGGATTTGTGTAGGCATTTTAAATTGCACCTGAAAATCTAGAAGACCGAGTTTCCATATTATATAGTAAAAATTATACCTGATAGTGTTACTATCTAAACAGAATAGAATTCTTTGCCTGACGGAAAAATGTTGTACTTGAACAAAAAGATTTTTGCTTAAGGTTTTCTTAGTGATTGTGTTGATAACGCCTTTTACTTTTGTAACTCTCTGTAAGTGTAAAGTATTGTTTTATGATTTTTACAGGCGTTAATATTTAGAGCTTATTTTTGTAATACTCAACAAAACGTACGATAAATTAATTTTGATAAAACTTAACTTTTGAAAGAGTAAGTTAAATTGGAGCAAGAAGATTCCTAAAAGTACCTACTTTGCTCAGTTTTTTCACAGGATAATTGTTCCCTAGATATTATCTGAAATTATGAAGCAATATCCCTCCCTACACTTGATTCCAACGTCACGGATGTACGACTTACAGCCATTCATGAACCCACTTTATTGATTAAGGCTTCAATTAACAAGATGGAACCATGAATGGGCTACAGCTAGGTATGGATGTCTAGATGATGACATCCCCCATGCCTATTCAATGGAAGCTACTTGTATTTGAAGATGTCTCGAGTGGTATCTCACTCTGAGCTAGCAGAGAATTTAGTATCAATATCGTCTGATCATCGCAGTACTTGTCTATCTATGTAGGTAGGATGTTTTAAACATAACATAATGCCTGTATTACCCGGAGGGTTAGGCAGAAGTGTACCTATTAAGTATACCAACATTTCGCTAGTTATGTTTAAGGCTAATGTAATAAGGGGCTTAAAACGGTGAAAGAATAAGGAAACCGGCATGTCCTAAAACCAAAAAAATCGAAGGCATGTGACATCCGCCAACCCGCACTGGGCCCGCGTGGTGGAATATGGCCCACTCCCTCTCACAGAAAGGAGACCTATGTCCCAGCTGTGGGAATATTATAGGCAGATTATGATATGAATTAGGAGAGAGCTTATTGCCATCAACTTCAGACTTTCGGATGCCAATGAAAAATTCCAGATGGAAATCCAGAGAATCGAACCCAGGGCTCATGTTCAGTGGTAGCGCTTGCGACCACTAGACCAACTAAGCAGTCGAAGCAGGAAGTTTTTTTTATGTACTAATTATACGTCTAGTAAGGCGTGGTAATGGCTGATGGAGTGAGGCTGTAACTGAGTGGGGTCCAAGGACAGGAAGAAGAAGTGACGGTCGTCCGGCAGCGAGATGGAAGGACAATTGTTGCCATTAGACCCTGGATAAGGCTGGCACAGGACCGTGGAAATTGGCTCAAGCAAAGAGGGGCCTAAGCTAAGTGTGTGAAGTGTGGATGATGATGATAAATGATTTCATTTGTATAAGTAGGTTTGTAAACACACGTTGATCATATTTTAAAAACTAGATAAGGTCGGCGTTTCCTAGAAAAAAGGCCGAAACAAACTACTCAGAGGTTACAGTCTCTTTTAAAGTCCAGACATAATCTTGGTCAGATCATGTGAAGAAGATGTAGATTCTGAGATGACTCACACAAAATGAGAATCGTGCATTCAATTAAAAATATTTTTAAGCCTTAGATGATGATTAAACGGCTTGCTTATCTTTTTAAGTAAGTAAGTAAGTAAGTAAGTAAGAATTTTATTTGCATTGATAGTAGGTACAGACGCCAGCACATCAAGCTACTACAATCTGTCAAATTTATTTAATAGATTATCAACTTTATCGCTAAAGCGTTAAGGTTCAAGATTGATTGGGAATATTTGACAGTTTCGGGTAGCTTGACCTGCTGGCGTCTGTACATAAAATAAGATCTATAACAATAATTGAGTGAGCCTTGTACAATCTACCTTATTTTAGGCATGCAAACATCAGTGAGGTTGTTAAATTAAGAATAATATCGAATAGGTAATGGCTTTAGAAACAACCATAAATAACTTACAATCTACTTAATATAGTTGGTATAAAAAAATCAGACAAATTAAAATAAAATAAAAAATAAAAAAATCATTAGATATGTCAAAGTAAAATGAAATTATTATTCAATTAATCATTCATATGTCAGCGTCATTTAAAAAGTCAGTAACAGAATAATAACATTTTTCAATCAATAATGACGTCAGTCTCTTTTTAAAGTTTTGAGTTGTGTCATTTTTAATGATATTGGGTATTTTATTGTAGATTATTGGGCCCATATTAATAACACTTTTTTTTTTAGTAAAGCAGTATTATAACTCTCAACATGTAACAATGCATCTTGCACCTAGCTTTTTACAGATCCCGTAGGTAACCCTATTCATGAACATAATAAGAGGTGGCTGCAAAATAGGCCTCATGCAAATTTCTCAGACACGGTGTGCCTCGATTTAGGTAACGTCCACACTTAAGGACCCCTTATTATAATTAAATTGTGTAACTTATTACAAAAAATGCATTATTTTTGAACTCACTCAGAGAACAACAGAATAGGTGACAAGGACTATTTATAATATTAATTATAATACTGGTTGAAAAAACGTTAAAGTTTTTAAGCCAGTCGACACTCGCCAATGTTAAAAATATTCCTAAATTATGATTTTTTAGATTTACGCACTTAATTCCATATGGCACCGCGTAATATATCAAATTGAAATGTAGACTTTGAGAGTGTTTTGATATTTATTGTTGTACTAACTGCGCCCCGCGGTTTCACCCACATAAGTTTCGATCCCGTATGAATATCAGGATAAACAGTAGCCTATGTGTTAATCCTGGTTATAAACTCTCTGTGTGCCAAATTTCATCCAAATCCGTTCAGTAACTTTTGCGTGAAAGAGTAACAAACATCCATCCATCCATCCATCCATACAAACTTTCGCGTTTATAATATTAGTAGGATTTATGACACTGTTTCGCATGCACTGCTAAGACTAAGATTAAGATAAGAATAGAAATAACTGAAACCTATTAAAGGGTCATTGTACTCATCATTATGAACCACTTTCACTACGGGACCAATCCAGAAATCGTGAAAAAAAAATCATCTGTACCCTACATTTTGTCCAGTTATGCGAACATAAATGAATGAAGCAGTTGATTATTTTTCATCAAACGTTACCATTAAATAGTAGGTTGGCTTTTGGCAATTGCAGACTATATTTGGTTCAGATTTTTTTTTCTCTTATCCTATTACTACTTATCCATTGCTGGGCAAACGCCTCCCCCATATTCTTCCACCTTTCCTTGATGGAAGTAATTTAAATTTTTCATTTTATTATAAATTTTATGATATTATATTTGTCATTGAGAGGTTGCCATAACTGTCGTCATCATCACATCACACACACACACTAATCACATCACAAATAGCTGCAATAAGGTATATTTTACTTAACGTTTTGCTCTTCTTACTTGACTTTTGCGACTTGAATCAAAATAAAATAAAAAAGACTTAAGGGTCACCCAATAAAATAAAATAAAATACTAAGGCTACGTACGCACGTGCAGGTGGCTTGCTTAGTGCTTAGACCCTAGTGACTGAACAACCTTACATAACACTAGGCGACTAGCGAAGGCGCCAAGCGCGCAGTGCGGCCGGTTGCGAAAATTGTAGAATGTTCGTATTACTTCGCTACTCGCAAGATGACTCGTAGGGCTCTAAGCTGTAAGCAATCCATCTGTCAGTGCGTACGTAGCCTAAGGCAAAATATTTTATAAAAAATATTTAATGGAGCATTTTTAAATGTCAGATACAAGTTTTCCTTTTGTTGCCTAAGAGCAAAAAATCTTACTTTTTTTTCGTGGCCTTGGTCGGACTTTATTGAGGTAGGTATTTAATTTATTACAATCCTCCTTTATTTTGCCGACTAACAAAACTTTTATACTAAACTAGCTTCTGCCTGCGTCTTTGTCCGCGTGAAATTTCTTGTCCCCCGACCCACCCCGTCGCATCGTCGTGATGTTGTTGGCCTTCCTCAAATACTGGGCTATTAAATGCAAAAATAATTTTTCAAATCCGACTGGTGGTTTCAGAGATTAGCGCGTGCAAACAAACAAATTCTTCAGCTTTATTATTATTATACCTTTCTTTTCATTTTGTTTTCGGGAGGAAACCATGTTGATGTTATTGTTGTGAAACCATTTTTTCCAACTATGTTGGGGTCGGCTTCCAGTCTAACTGGATGCTGCTGAATACCAGTATTTTACATGGAGCGACTGCCTATCTCACCTCCACAACCCAGTTACTGGGTAATACGATACCTCCTGGTAAAACTGGTTGTCAGACTTTATATATTAAATATGTCAGCCCCTCCAAATACGACCCTGGTGATACATGAACATGACACGCCACCGAGACCCGCTGACCCGTTTCCCTTCAACCACCTGCGACCAGTCAATTTACCTTTAAAAAAAACTCGAGCAAACCTCAGCCTGAAAGAAAAGCAGTCTGTTTACTCAACACACATACATACAGTAACGGCCGCGTGCCCTCATTTCATCTGCCACGCGAAAAGTCACTTTACCCTTTTCACACCTTTGCTTTTAAAGTGTATATTGCTGTGAACTCTCAAGTGGTGCTTCTGACGTTTGGGAAGGTGATTTTAGAGGAATGCTTAGGAATGGTTGAGACCTGAACGCGATGTTTACGGTATTCAAATTGCTGTCACACGCTCTGCGCGCGGTTAAAGGTCCGATCGCACTTACCTCGAGATATATTTTTTTTGTGCGAAAGAAAGTATTGTACTCAGATGCGTGTAACTGTACTTTAACTTTAGGTTTGTTGTTTTGTGTTATTGCAGCATCAGATGTTGGTATAATCGGGCTTTTATGGTTACACCTGTATACGAGATTTAATAAAAAAAGGGTTGCTTTATTCGTAATCCGGTAGTGAAAGATGTTTTGTTAGCGGTGGTATGGCAGGTGCCTTTTCATATTCAATAAGTAGAAAAACTTTTATGTCCGTTTTCGTTTGACCCTTATGTAAATCTCTTTATAGCCCTTCTCAAGTTTTTCAAAAGAAAACAACAAGCAACTATACAATCTGTATAACTTAAACTCGCATAGTGAAATGATAAATAAGTTTTTTTCTTCATTCTCATATGCAATATTCTAATCTACAATAGATATTTCTATTGTTCGTTGTTTGTTTTGCTGCTGTTTGTTATTGTTTTATTGTTTGTTTTTTTCTATTGTTTTGTTGTGTCTTTGTATTGTATGGGTAATAACCCATAACATTTATTACAGATCTTCAATAACCTAATGCAGAAATCTGTCTGTCCTTTGACATGCAGTCAAAGTGACCTCTGTGCTGCCACCGCAAACGCCGTGGAAGTGGCAAAGTTTTGGGAAAAAACAAGATTTAAAATACAGCCGTGCCAGTGACATGAAGAAGAAGCATAACCTAATGAATTTTTTTTTTTTTTTAATTTTTATATTTTTTTTTTTTTATTTTTTTTTTTTTTAGTCAGAAACCGTCAAATAGTTGAAACATACAAACTGAAAGAATTATAATACAGGATGGCAGGGACATCGCGCAACCTGCTACCATGGAGTCAGTACATGATTCTTAACCCCTGTGTAGAAAAGTTTAGTCGGTTATTAAAAAGAAAATGCTGTTCGATACATTTTGACCGCGTACGTATAGCACTTTTCAGAAACAGCTGTTTTTTTTATTTTCATAACCGACGAAAATTTTCTGCGCTGTGGCTGGTGAATCATGTTACCCTGTATTTTCATCATAATGTGATATTTAATATATGATATTTTTTCTTCTCTTCGCTCTTCTGAGCGGTCGTGGTCACGATGAAATTCGACCATTTTGACAGCGTTAGCGTTGGCCTCGCAAAGTTCTTCCAAAGTTCTTCCTCGCAAAGTTCAAAGGCCATCAACTGTCATGCCAACATGCCCCATCTGGAAATCTCTTAACCAACTAAGAAGCCAAATTGGTCGCTGCAGGTACAACATAGTCAGGTGGGGATACTCCAACGAGCCACAGTGTGGCTGAGCCACATCACAAACGATGCCTCACCTCCTGTCGTGCCCTCTGTGCAAAAACACCTGCACTATGGAAAACCTTTGCCTCACGATGCATCACCTACTAATACTGTAAAATCCATACCTTAGGTAAATCTGTCTCGGAAAATGTCAAACACTTGCAAAGTCTCACGTAATGTGCGATTGCATTTCAAATACTATCCGTTGAGCCCGCATACAAGTCGAATGAATAATTCAAGTCAGACTCTCGTATTCAAATACCTTATGTATGGATGCAAAGGAAATCCGATCGGTAAGTACTTGGAAATTTGTTTTTACATGACAGCTGCGTTTTGATCCCTGAGCAGACTAGGCTGCTAGAAATATTTTGGATAGAGGAAACACAGATTTGGATGGAGAGAGTAAAAATGAATCACATAGGAATTGTCACAAAGAATGTATGATAGTAGGAATAAAATTAACTCACTAGCTTTTGCCTGCGGCTTCGCCCGCGTGGATGTCGGGAAATATCCCACGGGAACGTACCTACTATTGTACCTAAAAGCAACATATGTATTAATCCAGGTCATGAATTATCTGTGTGCCAGATTTCATCCAAATCCATTAAGCCGATTTTGCGGCAATTCGGAACACGCAGATAAACGGACCAAAAATTCTTCGTTACTATTTTATTACCTATATGTATATACTAGCTTCCGCCCGCGACTTCGTTCGCGTGGAAGTCGTAGGATACAGAATATACTAAAATAACAGCCAATTTTTGATAAGACTCCCTCGGCCCCCGAACCACGGGGTCGCACTGCATCGCACGCCCTTGCTGCTTCGTTTTCTCTTGGCGTTCTTTTTGACTTTTTTGTGCTCGGCTCCTAAGGGTTGTAGCGTGGTGTAAAGTAACCTACAACCTTCCTCAAGAATTAGGCTAACAAACGCATTTTTTTTTAAATTCGGCTTGCTTGCGAGATTAGCGCGTTCAAACAAATCATTCGCGTTCAATTAAATTAGTTTTTTTTTTCGAGGCATTCTCACTAACTATAATAATCAACTATTATTTCAACTAATACTACCTACTAACACATTGTAATTTAAACAACAAAAAGTAATGTGTAAAAATCTCTACAAAAAATAAACAAATTCCAGAATACGAATCTTACAATACACTTAAAAACTAAATAATTAAAAAAGCGTGAACCTACCTATTTAATTGTAGTTTATTATTATACCTATTTTTAGTTTTACGGGACGTAAGACACCCTATTTGCTTCTCCGTATATCAAACATCAAAATTTAATTATTATTTGTTTAGTAGCTAAGGCGTGAAAGCGTAACAACCACCTTCTATACAGGTCGCGCTTGGCGATGATCAATTCTGCAAACAGAGTTATTACTGAGCCACTTGATATATTTTTGTGCCAATTGTGGTCATCCATCCTAGTTGGAACCACGACCGGGGTTGCTTAACATGAGTTAGCGCTACGACCACAAAGCCATCGAGCTTCTCACTCATTCCTCATTGTATTATATACTTCAATGATTAGTTAATACCTACGTAAAGTTTCAGCCAATTCAGTTGAATTGGCTGAAACTTCGGTTATTCTACAGCATTTAATATATTATTCTTTAGATTGATATAACTTTTTTATTTATGAACCGATTGAAATGAAACAAACACTAAATCTTAAGTGGAGCAAACCAAAATGCATTAGTGAAAACTGTATTCAAATCGGTTAAGCCGTTTCTGAGATTAGCGTGCACAAGCGTACAGACAAACAGACATACAGACAAACATAATTAAAAATCATTGTTTTGGGTTCTATTTCGTTCATAAAGCCCGTATAATAGTTTTTCTTATATATCTTCCATGTACAGACAGTGACCTGTTACGATTTTATTATATATACATTGATTTATCATCATTTCAGCCGAAAGACGTCCAGTGCTGGATATATGTAGGTCCCCCAAGCACCGCCACTTCGACCGGTTCTGTGCTTTCTGCATCCAGCGTATTCCTGCGGCCTTCACAAGATCATCGTGTATAAATTGTAAATGTATAAATTGTTTCAGTCATTTTCATAACCACACATAATATTAATGAAGTTGTAGCTTTAACATATTAAATAAACAGATAAACAGTGGCCCCCAAACTAGCGAGGCGACTGTATGTTGGGGGCCTGAGTCACGTTAGCATTCAATTAAAAAATTTGTTATTGATGAGACAAGGTACAATTAGGTTAAGTAACATTTTCATACAAAACATTTTTGAGTGAAGGTGACTACCATTTGTTGCAAGAAAAATAGAGTGGGTAATATGTTCACACATAAAGGCATCTTCAAACATACAGTCAGCCTTTGAAGATTCCATACTAGCACTGGTAAATAATTAAAGCATCCATCAATATGGACAAAAAGGACATCCGAGTGCAGTATTTATATTTTGGTTGGGTTTTGGTAAAATGACTTTCAATGACACGACCTATATTCTGCCGTAGGTAGTTCACTAGTAACCCCGCCTGGTTGGTCTCAGTTCCAACTGAGTATTTCTGGTACTAACATTGCAGGATGAAATAACCGACCAATTTTCTATATATGTCTGTTAATTTTTTACTGTCATACTAACTTACCAGCCGCCAAAAAAACAAATTACTGCCCGTTAATCTTTTCAACTGATCATAATAACCTTCCTAATGTTTAAATAACCGTTGCAGAAATTATTACCCTAATAATAACAATCAAGCAGTCAAAATGCAGAAGAAAACGCTATTACTGTTCATGGAAAAGCTAACAATCCCCACATGCACAGTAAAAAACCACTTCAAATATATTCGAAAATCTTTCAAACTTTTAAGGACAATAAGTACCTGTGTCAGTTTTCAAATTAACGTGTTCTCACGTTAATAAGGCCAGGCTCTTCTGACTATTAATAACGATGTAGGTTAGGTGCCGTGCATGCATTTTATATGAGACTTTTTACACAAGAGCCTCCTCTACTGAACTGAACGTTTCCGCGGGATTCCTATGTGGAAACTTGTAAGGTATTTCGTACGCTACTGTATTATGCAGATTGTACTTGAGCGCGGTTGTAAGTAAGCATGAGCGTTTCGTTATATTCTGTGGGTTAAATAAAAGGGTGGTTTTGGACTGAAATTGTGTGGTGATGAGTCAATTTCAAATTCACACACAACTAGGTAGTAAGCCCTAAAAATATAGCCACATAGACAAATAATTTATTTTAGTACACACAAAAGAAATAGCACAACACACAAAAGTACAATTAAATGATAACAAAATTACATGAACACACATAATATAAAGGCATACTTTTTTACCGTCTGGAAAAAACTGGTTATAAAAGGTGAACAGAGCAGAAGCCTTTTAAAATAGGATAGGTTTTTGTAAAGTTAAGAAATTACCTATTCATCATTAATATTTAGTTACAGAAATTTCATTTTTTTTTTTGCATAAAAAATTAATCTCTTTTTTTAATAATGATTATGTTAGAAAAAAATACAGCACTGCTAGTGACAAAATAAAGTCTTTGTCTAGATGTAGCATATTAAGTGGGAGTGACTGTGTTTAGCTGCGCGAGTGCGCGGGCGTCTCTTCAGCGTGATCCGCGCCGTGTCCGACTCCATCGCTGTCCGCGCGCTGACTGACGGGTGATTGACGAAATCCCATTACACGTTCACGACGATTGCATAACGCAAAAATCAAAATATCTAGATTTGAAACCATCAGTCACTGTACAAACGATAGGTTTTCCGTCAGTCACAGCCTTGGCTGACGGATAATCTATCGTCTAGTAACGTCAAAACCCACCGTGTAATGAACGCCTATGGCACATTTTAAATCAAATAACGAAGATAGAAAGTGCGGTGTGCGTCTCAAGGTTGCACTGAATGGGAGTCCAGCTCAACATATGTCAGGCAAATATACCTGGCGCTGATATTGTGCTGGATCCCAGCAGTGACATACGGACGTCGAGCAGACGAGAAAATTACAACTAGAGTTGGCGATCAACGAGCAGCGAGTGCGCGACGGCGACGAGCGATTACTTGCTGGTAAATGTATGTAGGTACTTTAATAGGTCTTTTCGCTGCGACAAACTAGTATTCGCCGGCGGTGCTATGAACAACGATCAGATCAACTACATAGTATTATATTTATCTCTTTTACTTACACGGGACCTAAAAATATCTTTTGTACGTTTTATGAGCGAGGAAAGCGTTGAGCTAGTCGCTTCCTCGTCGCCGGTGGGTCAGGGATCTGGCTGGCACAGCGCCATATGTGCACTGAACCCTCAGAAAATGTAAGTCATAAATAAATCAGATAAAACTGCTTAGTTTCAACTTTGCAGTTAATTATTTTTGCTCAGAATTGGAAACCTAATGTAATACTTCCAGTTATGTCATGCGTATCATCCACTTTGCCAAACAAATGCCGTTCAAAAAGTGAGGTTTAATACAAAGTATAAGTAACGCGATTAAGTTGATCCTAATCTTAGATTATCCACTTTCAGTAGTTTTACCTTAATGCGACGTTGTTTTATATTTTTAGACTTTATAATTACGTCAGAATTTTATACCTTTGTCCTGTCTTTGTCATTATTTAGGTTAGGTTAAGTCCATATTAAGTGACCACATGAGCAGGCACTATTCTAGGGACAAGGTTTTATATGTTTTATTTTGTGCTTGTTTGTTATATCTCTGTCAAAAAGTGAACCTGCGAAAATCTATAAATTGGACCTATTTAGGCCTTACTCTATATTATTTAGGTACTAGCATCGCCCCGCGGTTTCACCCACACAAGTTTCGATCCCGTGGGAATATCGGGATAAAAAGTATCATGTGTTAATCCTGGTTATAAACTATCCGTATGCCAAATTTCATCCAAATTCGTTCAGTAGTTTTTACGTGAAAGAGTAACAAACATCCATCCATCCTCACAAACTTTCGCGTTCATAATATTAGTAGGACAACTCTAGTTTAACGTCAATTTTCTTATAAATTTATATTTGTTTGTCCTACTGAAGCTACTGTATAATGATCTTAATGTCTTAAAAACTACCATCCAAGCATTATTTTAACTAAACGAACCACGTTTAACAACAATAATAAGCGAGTTATGACAGTAAACCTACTCTTCGTATAATCCACTAAAGGTACAGTAGGAACGTTGCCGTCGTGATACGATTGTACAACGTCACTGGGCAGACTACTAAGTGCTACAAATCCCCTGTCCAATGTCCCGCCCATAACTCAGTGAACCGCCGACAGTTGCAATACACAGTCGCGGGTAAATAAATTAAATAAAAGTCCAATAAAAATATGCCTTCGCTATGGCGATGATTTCTCTAATTCTCGTCGTGCTCGCAAATCAAGTCAATTCACAAACAAGCTTAGCCACGTTGAACGAAGGAAGCGACATAAACAGTTTATCAGAAGGACTAGAAGTTACAACCATTTTTCCGACGCAAATCCAACAAATTCAAACGACTTCGGAAACGACCCTCGCGGCCTCCGCCGGAAACAATCTAAATGACGTTGGCGGTACCGCAACGGCCTCCTTCGTTGTACCAGAACAGAATTTCCAAGCAATCTCCACAATTTACTTGATGAAAAACAAGAAAACCAATAATAATAATGTGCGGGAAGGAAATGTCAACTCACTTGGAGATGGAAGTGGCGCTGAAAATAACAAAAAAATCTCAAATAAATCTGAAGAAAATCTAGGCAATTTACAAGCTGAGCCTCTTGTATGGGACAACTGTTTAGAAACTAATTTTAAGGACAGCCCTCAAAACATGGTGAAACCTCAAGATATGCAAAATGATAATCATGATTACAGATATCAAGGGAGCAAAGAAATTGGTAGTTTATGGAAGAAAAGAGATGCTGGTAACCTGAATTTGAATTCTACTGCAGGGAAGGCTTGGCTGGAGAAGTACAATAATCTGCTGAATGCTAAAACCGAGGAAAGGCGTCAACAAAAGCCTGAACTAACACCAGTTAGAAAGGTAACTACTACAGAAGCTACTACTGTACAAACAACGGAAGCGATTGTAAAAACAACGGAATCAACTGTGAGAACAACGGTTCAAGTGATACCAATAACAAGAGAAGTTTTCAAGGAACCCAAAGATTTTTTTAACATCACCCAAACAGCAGTAACCGATGACGATATAATAGCAAGTTATACAGAGGATTGGTTTGAGGAAAAAGACAGAAGCAAAATAAGATTTGGTAATTTGCCACAAAAAGAAACATATTTAATACCCGCACTGAAATTGGAACAGGGATTTCATCCTTTCGGGTTTATGTCAGAGTTTTTTTATCTGATATACCCGTTCGATTTTCCAGTGGGTAAGCTATAGCTTTATTAAATTTTGTAGTACCGTGATTGCTTTTAATAAAATAGGTTTTGTAAACAATATTAAGGTAGACTGATAGCCAAAAGTTAGATGTAAAACTTACCCTTTTCATACATTACTGGCGAATCTTTTAATATGTTCAATATCATTAGCATATAGGTTCACTGCTATACACATTTTATCTTGATTTTCATTAAAAATTTCCCCTTTCATCATACAAAAACCATCCATTAATCAAATTAAATATACCTACATAAAACGTCGTAACATTTCCAGCAAGCAGTCCCTGTGTGTCCCTGTACATTATATGTATAAAACTGTAATCTACCGGGGTGACCTCGTGCCTGTCCGTACAATATCAAAAGGCTTCACTACGGTCTGATACAACGAGGTCGTGGCGATGATCTCGTTACCTCGCTCGCTAATAAAGTATCGGACTGGATTCTTTATAATTTTGTTTAAGTACTTTTGTAATTGAAAAATGAGTGTTTGTGTTTGGTTGTAAGGGATTCAAATTTGTTTTTTTTATAAGGGACAAATAACCTCATCGCTATGTCGAATTTTTTTTGAAGCAAAATTATCTTTGCTTTTTTCCAGGTCTTATCAAGGATATAGTGTGGGGAGAATTCACATTTCCATACTCCTTTCTACAGGTATATATATTTTTGATTGGTACCTATAATAATAGAAATTAAGTAGGTACACAGATTTTAAAATTAAAGTCACTTTTTTATGCATTTTTTGTGTATTTTTTTGTTATAACTACTTAAATTACTAATACCTAACAGCTTAGCTTTGCACTTATTTTAACTTAATGTTTATTTGCACAAAAAATCACTCGACAAACAATTCATCTTTAGGGATAGCTTCAAAGAACCGTTTCACAATTTGATAAACAATTTCAACTAGTTTGTCAACAAGAGGTTTTCCGAATTCCTCAGAAACTTGTTTCCAATTCTGGTTCAAAAATTGCAAAACAGCTTCACCTGAAAATAAAAACAATAAAGATTAGATTAGACCATTTTTTATTTCAGTAACGACTACAAAAAAAAAAATATCGCTTCGTTTTACCCAGTGTATATCATTAGATCTGAACAAAAACAAAAAAAAAACATGAAGATCTCTTTGCAATTACAATAATCTTCCTATAGTTTTCAAATAACATCATATTTCCACTGAAGAAGTAAATATCCAATTAGGATATATCTTGTCAGATCCAAAACCCTACTCTGCTTGATTAACTATCACATACTCATCAACATAATATCCATGCCACGAGCAAGGCATGTTAATGAACTTTTAAAAAGATAAAGATTATTAATATATTACCAAAAACCTTTCCACTATACATATCTTAAAATGTAAGTAAAGCATTAACGGGGTATTGTCCTTTATTTCCTCGATATGGATGTTACATAAAGTATTGAAACGTTCAAGTTTGCCTGCACCTTACGTCTGACACATCAAATATCACAACACCCAGCGCCAAATATACAGCTTTTGAGAGAATTATAAACATGAACAAAACTTATATCAGCAAGGTTACAAAGTGGTCGACGGTTATCATACATAACTTAAGCATAATTATGCACTAATTGAGACTTTTAAGGTAGTATAATCACGCTATAATATTCCCACTTCCCACGGCTGGGACACAGGCCTCCTCTATGTGAGCCGTAATGCACCACGCGGGCCCAGTGCGGGGTTGGTAGGGTCGGTTGGTTTAAAGGTAGACCACAGTCAAAACAACTAACAAATTAACTAAATGACGAAAAACACTCCTTTTAAAATATTTCTGTAAATATTAACAACACTATCTATGTAGTAACTATTTGAAACATTAAACTTTGTGCATACTTACTCAGTTCAGGGTTTCCTTGGAACAAATTCGTCAGACTAAATGTGACTCTGTCTCCATAATTCTGCGTGATGTCAATTGTTTTCACTTCATGGTACACCACTCCGTCGCGAACCTTATCTTCGAACTGAATTTTGGCATGCAAATCATTATTTTCTGGAACACAACAGAAAATTATTTGAAAATGAATTATTTCCATAAATTAACACTATAGATACTAGTTCTAATTTGACAGATATACTAGGTTAGGTCATTTTAGAGATTTTAACACAGATTCAAAACAGAAGATTGAGATTGAGAGATTGGGATTTTAAAAACAGTGTCATTTCTCCAGCTTTATTTCTCTCTACAATTGTAATTTTAAATTCCCATCGATCCTACTTCAAAAATACATTATACTCACTTATTTTAATTTTAGCATTTCCATCGCCGTTTATGGCCACGATCAATATTCTTCCGTTCGCTTTGTACATTCCTTTGATAGTTATATCACAATGCATATGCATATCAGCAGCATTATTTTTGTATCTGAAATTAATTTTTAAATCCTTATTAATACATAATCAGCCTATAATGTTCCCACTGCTGGGAACCCTCCTTTCTTCCAGAGGGAGTGGGTCGTAATCCACCACGCGGGCCCAGTGCGGGTTGGTAGATGTCAAATGTCTTCGAATGTTTGGTTCTAGGACATGCCGGTTTCCATATGATGTTTTTCTTCACATTTGCTGTTAATTCCTTTGCTTTTTGCGTCTTTTTTCTTGTTTAAAATATCGGTGCATTGCATGCGCGATGCATCGGATTTTCCTCAAAGAAAGTATTTTAACTACAAGAATCCAACAGTTTTAGGGCCCGATCACACGTACCACAAGCACACCACAACGACAACACGTGGACGGGCTAATTTGTACGAAAATAAATGGTTTATTCACATGGACCACATTTGGCCGTCTCAAACCGTGTGGGCGATACCGACCATATCAATGCCACATCGCAAACACAAATATCAATCAACGAACAATATGTCCATCTGCAAACACTAGCTACAACATAACCACATCGCAACTATTAGCGACAATGCAACCACATCGAAATTTTGTAGTTACCATTCGCCCCACCGACACTAGTCACACGTAACCACTGCTTGCCCATATTTTGTCGTTGCGATGTGGTGTGTTTGTGGTAGGTGTGAACGGGCCCTTATAAGTTAATAAAAGACAATCAAGTCATCGAAAGTTTTTACCTTTTACCTGAAGGCTTTTACATATTATTATTAGCCATGCCTATATATTTCAATGGCATACAAGAAAAAAATAAGCTTATCTCGGTATTTTTTCAAAGAAAGTAGTTTTAAGAAGTTCTTACGTTATTTTATAATTATAAGTGAATGCTAAATAAATGATAAATGATTTTATTTTGTAAGTAGGTTTGTACAAACACTTTTACACGTCAATCATATTTTATCACTAGATGAGGTCGGCGTTTCCTATCTAACTAGTCTGAGAAGAATGATAACTATGAAATAATCAGTTCTACTTACGTCACAGAATCTATAGTGCACTTCCTAAGTCCAGTCGTGGTTCCATTACGGAATTCCACTTTGAATCCTCCTGGGAGGACTACGTTAACATTGTCTTGTCTTAGGGGATCAATAGACTCAACCCCTAGTTCTGGGATTCCCTTTGCGAATATTGGCAGCGTTTCTTGTATAACTTTCTTCAAACAATCAGACTTTAGACCTGGGCAGGTTTTGATGAAGGAAGCTGAAAGTAACAAATAATTTATCTATGATATTTTATTTCTGTATGTGGTAGTAAAACACACTTTTACACGACAATAATAATATTTTAAAACTAGATTTCCTGTTTACCAAAAATATATTTCCGTGCAACTTTTTTTTACTACACGTAGTTTTATTCACAAAATATACATTAGCAAAATGACAAAATGTTACTTATGTGACTTCTTTATTCTACTGAGTATCAAATATAAAACTCATAAACCCACGATAAGTATTTGTGTGCTTCGATTTTCATAATGGACTGAATCAATACAAAAAAAAAAAAAAAAATAAATAAAAAAAAAGAAAGAAAGAAAGAAAGGAAATTGAAGTGTCTGTTTGAGACGCCAAAAGAACAGCTTTTTTCTCAATGCACATGTACTTCCATAAGCATTGACAAAAAAGCAGTTATTTAGAACAAAAATACATATTATTTTTGTTTTTTATTTTGTCTGTCAGACTGTTTGTCTCGGCTAATCTCCGAAAATTTACAAATCTAGACAGAAATAACATAAATACTCACGCGCAACTTTAGCGGAACTTCCATTTAAAAGAACTAAAAATAAAGCTAAAGAATACCAAACTATTAACTTAAACATTGTGACCCAAAAGGCGGTTACCACTGTTGATGTCCAGGCGAACACTGATTTTTAATCGGAAGGTCCTCCAGAATCAAGCCTACTTATAATTCAATTGTAAATAAAGAGGTATCGCGGAAAGAGGTCATACCTCATATAACCGGTCCAAAAGTGTAAGACTATTAATGACAACAAGTACAGTGACGAGAAAAGACCTTACTTTGGCCATCGGTTAAGCAAAAAAGCAATACCTGTTGACGTACGCACTTACTGATTTATATCTGATCGGAAATTCACTGGAGAATCAAGCAAATAAATCGAGACTAAAGGTGAAAAAAAAAGTAGCCTCCACAATGAATCTGAGAGCCACGCAGAGTAAGATTTAACCCTCCAAATAATTCATGGATGATCTACGTAAATTGAGTGATGATGAATCTAAAAGACCTAAAACTAGCATAATCAGCCTCTAATGTTCCTACTGCTGGGATACAGGTCTCATCTCGGCGAGAGGGAGTGGTCCGCGCGGACCCAGTGCGGGTTGGTATATATCACATATCTTCAGAGTTTTGGTTCTAGGAAAAGAACTACAACTACTAAATATTAATTAAATAATCAACTGGCATACAGCAAAACTTCCGATAGTGCTAACTAAAGTAAAATATCTATTCTATTCTAACTAAAGTAAAACCAGTAACTAACATGTTATAAATAAACAAATTCCAACCCGTTAACGAATCTTAGATATAGAAGACCATCTAACCAAGGCTAAAAGATAGAGAGATTAATTTCCAGTCTTAAATTTTAAATCTGAACCCATACTATATTCCCACATATCAAGCTAACATACGTCGGTAATGTCCACAGAAAGACATTGACATTTTAAAAGGATCGCATCCGGTTACCCGATCATGGTTATCGATCTCACAAGTACCTACGAGGAAAGGCGATAATGCGTCGCCATTGCCACTCTTATTCGATGTGTTTGCTTTCCCAATTTATTTTCAGTAAAATGACATGATGTGACTCATATTAATTCAGTTTTTCAGATAAAAAATTCTTCAATCTTTTCAAAACTGGAGAATTGGAGACATTTAAATCTGATTAACTGAATTCCAATCCGCGCTGGGCCAGCGTGGTGGATTAGGGCCCACTCCCTCTCATCGAGAGGAGCCCTGTGTTTCAGCAATGGAAATATTATAGACTGATTATGCTTAGACTAAACTTAATTCGCACTATTTCGCCCAATATAGCCCACAGCGATATCAGAATCTTTACTAAGTTCCCTAACTTCGAACGTTCTTTCCGGGGGTATCCTTTTATGTTCCTTGCTACTACTATTTACAGTAAACAATGCCATTTTGCAAGTATCGCCATGCAGGGCCAAAGGTAAAAAGTACGTAAAGTCACTGTGTCCCATCCTCTTTTCAAAGAAATGATGCAAAACAAGGAGCTGAACTTACCTTATAAGGAAAGCGGCAAAAAGGCTCTTCTCATTTTTTTATGTCTTAGTAACTCTTCTCTATGTATCAATGTCAATCTTAGCCTCAATGAAAATAAGTACACCTGCCCCATCGATTTTCTAATATTTACACACAGTTCGGCCATTGACGGAAACCTTTTAAGTAAGGACCAAGTTCAGATTTCTTTCTTTACAAGTTTGTAACACGCGCGTTCACTATTGGAAGTCTTATGAAATACTTCTCTTTACGAAAGAAAATGGAGGAGTTGCTTTACAATCCAATGAAATTGTTTAAAGTTGTGTTTTCACGCTTCCGTCGTTATGTTATATGAAAGACGATCTTGTTTTGCGGTTTCAAACCGTCATATTCATTCAAAATATTGGCAATGACGCAGGTATTCGGAAAAATAACACTAGGGAACTCTAAAAATTTTTTCGGGAAAAATTCATGCCGTATTTCGTAGATAATCATGCCCCTTATAAACAAGAAAATAACCATTTGTTTTCATCACGTATATATGTAGAAAAGGCGAAAATTATTTACATACATCAGACAAAAACAAAAAAAAAATGTATACAGGCTGGCATAAGCGACGAAAAATTTTAACGCAGGTGTATCAAGAATCATGCTCTGAAAACATGGTGACAGATTGCGCGTCGATGTTCCTGCCACCCTGTATATATTTTTTTTTGTTTGTATCTGATGTATTGTGTGTTTTTTTAGTCTGTCCTAAAATGTATTTTCTTTCTTATTTAATTCTTTTACTGCGTCTCGCTTTGATTTACTTTGTTTTATTTGATAAAGAGTAAGTTTAAGTTTTTAAGATTGTATTGAATGGTGCTTAAATTAAAGAAGCTGTGTTTATTGAGCCAGCCTTCAATAAGTTAATAAAAGATCCCTTGTTCGTTCGACCTAAACACTGAAGAAAACAAATGCTTGGTTGGCGTATGTTCAAGTCACGGAAAACTTTTTGGGAAATCACCGATCAATATGAAAACCTTGTAAATCAATTGTTAATACCTATAAATAATTGGATTGTACTGTAATATGACGTTCAAGATACACTTTCTGCACTCACATCTAGATATTTTCAAGAAAATCTGTGTTCTGGTACTAACTGCAACCAGGTTTTCTTTAAAAAATTAACAAAACTTTAATTCAAAAGCGTCATCAATGGAAATGGACCCCTGCAATGCTTGCAAATTACTGCTAGCTTTCGATTAGGGAGAAACCGACACCTGCTTTCCTAAGGTGGACTTCACTCTCTACTTACTTTCAAATATCTACGAAAATCTGTGAAAATTAGAAATAAAAATCTATACAGTGTCTTAAGTATGGTTGAGAGTCGCCTGGACTGTGTATACGTCGGTCACTGTGGTGCCGTCTCTCATGGGATGTCGCAACGGTGACCAATAGTTATTTGTTTTTGTATTGTTTTGCTTGTTTTTGCTTAGAGTCTGTTCTTACTAACATAGTCGTAAGTTTTACTAACAATCTTGTTGAGTCTTGGTTACTTTAATAAAGAAAAATTCTATTATATTCTTATTCTATACGTGACTGAGATGTTTTCTTGACTGTCCGAATTCTCTTTCCGATTCTGTGGTGACTCCGAGTCCCATAATCTAACGAAAGTTTTTTTTTGTGTTGCCTTTTTACAATAAAGCGCAAATGAAAGTTAATCTTGAGGTACTTAACATATTTATCATTTGATTGTGCCCACTCAGTTTTGATAATTAGTAATATTTTTAAATCGGATCGTAGACGAAAGATAGACTGATATACTAAACACACTGTAAAATCAGCTATACCCTGTCCATTTGGTTAACCGTTTTTTGACAGCTGTCTTAGAACGTACATATTCCAGATTACGTAAAAATTAACTTTAAAATGCATAATAAAATAAATATATAAACTACCTTATCTTATTTATGGCGCCTTACATACATTATAATACCGTACGTGTATCAATCAATGTATTGTGTGTTGCTGCAATCCAAGCAAGTTCTATCTGTCAAAAAACGGTTTACCTAATGTACAAAGTATACAAAAGATTACTGGTTCGATCCACGTTTACTTACTAGTAATCTTTTAGAAAATAACCAACAAAGTGCACCCTCTGTTTTTACGAAATGAGAAAATTATGAATAACATATACTTAACTTTTTCTGAAAGAATTCAGGATATAATGTCACGACCATTAGACGATGATTCCTCTGAGATTCCCTCCTCTCGTTAGCACAAGAGCACATTTTTCTTTCGGACAAGACACATCACTCATCCCTAATTACGCGAGCTTTTAACGAAGATTATATCTCTGTTTTTTTTTTATTTATTGATAATATTACATAGGAAATGGAACTGATAAACATCGTACATAAAAGGCAGCATTTTCCCGAATTGTTCAAAACAATTTTCGAATGTTTGAAATTAATCGTCAATGTTTAAGCATCATGCTTCAGTAAGATTTAAATTAGTTTTAAAATCTTCAGAGAAAGTCTCCTGTCATGTTTGAAACATTAGTACAGATGTAGCGGTATCTACAACGCCACATGCGAACAACGCGTCATACTGACGTCACGCAAATCCTGCATCTCGCAAGCAGAGTTTACCGCGCAATTAGCATAGATACAATTTCCCAACATCAATCGTTGGGCAATTGCCCGCCAGACACAACACCCGTCTGGTCGGAGGATCCTCCCTTTTCTATGGAGGATGAGTGAACTTTACACCCTGTTCCTCATACCTCTAAACAGACAAGGTTATTTATTTATTAATGTATACCAACAGCTGTATAATAATTATATCTTAAGTACTGTACTCGTAGATCACAATAGTCTCGGTTTTACACAGTCGCCAATAATTATACGTTTACTAGCAATCTCAGAAATAAGTGATCAAACATAATAATACCAAAACCTACCCAAAAGCTAGAACTTTAAAAATATGGCAAAATACTAGATTATGTCTTGATAATCGAGATCCGTTTGTCGGTGTAAGTTTAAATCTAAAAATTCATTCATAAATCCACAATGGTTGTACATAAGATTCATACATTCTTAGCCTTGAAAAAGACCTACATTAAATATACATAAGTTCGTTATTTTTAAAAGGTTCACGTCATAACCAAGTATCAACACCTCTCTTGGTTTGTACAAGTCTTGCTTACTTCCGTGACCATAGACGTCAAGTAAAGTAGGTACTTATTTCGGTCACCAAATAAATAACAACACAATGCTCAAATGACGCATGGAGCAGGAACCAGTAGGTCTAGTACGAACGCATGAAGTAAACGTAATGTAAATTCGTACGATTCTTAAACTGGAAATACCCGTTTCGTACACTATATTTATTTAGTTTATTTATAGAACTTATTTATGGGTAATACTAATGGTGCTTAACGCAAACATTTAAATTTAGTTTAAGTTTAAGTTTAGGCTATAGGATACTTGCTTGTATTTGCGATTCAAAAATCGTTCAAATGTACTCGTTTCGTAGTTCAATATTTATTTAGCATAAGGACTCCATTCTTTTTTTATGGGTGTTGTCGCATAAAATACCAAAATGCTATTATCTAATAGCATTTTAGTATTTTATGCGGAATTTCGTATTCGATTCGATTAAAAATTGACTGGAAATCTAGATTCAAAAGATTCAGTAATTATAATTTTTAAATATCTTTGATGCAAATAAATCCGGTTAAGCATTCAAATTGACGACATGGTTGGCGCAGTGGTTAAGCGATTGGCTGCTGCGCTGCGTGTCGCGGGTTCGATTCCCACACGGAACAAATATTTGTATGACCTACAAGTAGTTTTTCCGGGTCTGGCTGTTTGTGTATGCGAGTTTAAATTTTTGTAAACGCACAGGATTTTGTAGATGCAGGACAAATTCCTAGGGTGGGGCAACGTTTAAAAGAAAAAAAAAGATGTGCATTCAAACTATAAGGTATTTTAAACTCAAAGGTGTTTGTCTCAACTCTTAAATCGTCGTAAACAGACCAAAATATTTACGCACTTATGACTGATCTACTTGTGATTCAAGTTTTTGCTCACCAGACACTGATAATATTGTTCAATGGTTTATTTTTGGTTCGATAAAAGCGAACAACATGAAATGGTTTAAAAAAAATTATTTATACATACTATAATTAGATCAAATTATGATAAACAGTTGTTTAAGATTTATGTGGATATTTTCCATTGCGGAACTCAGCGTAACTTTAGCGACTTTGACTGATCAGAGAAGATGGCGGACACGAGGTCGCCGCTACGGATTTATTATTAAAAACATGTTTTTTGCAGTAATGTAAGGACATAAGTCAGATCTTTAGAAAAAAAAACCCTTCCATCAATTTCATATGAGAATATTTTTTTATTTATCCAGCTCGGACGCTCGAGACGTTTGTACGACACGACCCATCTTTTAATGAAATGAAATGAAATTATTTATTCTGTGAATATGATATCGGAATCATTTTACACGGCATAATTATAAAAAAAATAAGCTAGATGAGGTCGGCGTTTCCTAACTACCCACTCTGAGAAGAAAGGCCGAAACAAACTTTGATATCACAGTCTTTTTTAAAGTACAGACATAATCTTGGTCAGATCATGTGAAGATCATGTAGATTTATGTCTGAAATGGTTTTTTGAGGAAAGTACCATACAGATATGAGTGGGTCAGTCCAGTCAGTGCAAGCATTTGTCAGTAATCGGTGTCAGTAGCTAAACTCATATTTAGTAATTGTATCTACTTTCTTTCTCCTCTTTCTCTGTTTTTTATTAAATATTTATTTCTGTATTTGTCATCGTATTGTGGACAAAGCTCATTTCTGGGTTATATTATGACATACATAATTTTACACGTGATTTACAAGTCCTTTAACCCTTCGTATCCACGCGACATGTGGAACATGGGTCCACGCGAGATACAATGGTTTTTTAATTGTTTCTGTAATTGCGGCGTTCCCGCGGTTTACTGTCAGCGGTCTCTGCTAGCGCTGTGCACTTCTGTTAGTAAAATCACAATACCTAAAACTGTATGGGATATTTGTTTAAAAAATAAAACAATAAACAAAAAATAAAACAATAAACAAATATTCAGTAAAACTGCTTGACCAAGTCTCCAAGATGTATGGAATCCCGTACCATGCTGCATCAAAATTAAACTTTGGTTTTTATAGACTACTCTTATCATATTAACTCCTACAAAAGTTCTTTTTATAAACAAAACCCGGGTACCGGATATCTTCAAAAAAATCGAAATAAACTAAACACTAGGTACAGACGCCAGCACATCAAGCTACTACAATCTGTCAAATTTCTTTAATAGACTTTCAATTTTATTGCTAAACCATTAAGGTTCAAGGTTGATTGGGAAAATTTGACAGTTTCGGGTAGCTTGACCTGCTGGCGTCTGTACTTTATTTTGTTGGACATGTCATAAGCGAACGGCCATTATTGCTCTATAAATATGACAATCGTTTTAATAAAAAATATAATTTATTATATTCCAGTTATTTTTAATTAATGTAAAATCGGAAAAGTATAATCTTTTACATGTTTTTTGAAACACGTGATCACTTTTAAAATTCAAGGTTAATTTGAAACGGAACGTCGTGTAAAGGGAATAATACAATATCAACACTTTTTTACTTTAAATTACATTCCCTGTTCAAAAATCAAATCCCCGACACGTATTGTCGTAAAAAAATATGAACATGATTACTATAATATTTTGATCTTGATGCATGAGACTTTTTGGTACGACTTTTGGTCATTCTCCTTTATTTCAGCAAGTTTGAACAGAGGGGCAATTCTCGTAATTTTAAGAACATTCACAGTCTGACCTCAGTCTCAATCTGTCAAAAATACCTCTAATTTCCCTACATTTTGACAAGTTTTTGACATTTGTTTGTCGCCGAGATAAGACTGCGCCTAGATTTTGAACTTTTTAAATTACGAGAATTGGCCTTCTGATGTGACGACAAAAACCAAACGGTTATGCAAAATGCGTTTGGTAACTCACATTTTTTTTTTAAAGCTTTTTACCACGAGCCACTTGTTACTGAATAAAAAAGCTATACATGTAGTACTTAGTACCTTATTTTTTTTGTTTTCGGGGGGAAACCTTCAAAAGGCACCCGACCTCCGGGGGGTGTGGTCGGGGAGTGTGGGATTTTTACCTTACTAAAACCACCCCGGTGATCACCATCCGCACATAGGGCTGGCCCCGGTTCCTCTTAGAAGAAAGTTCTTGTTTTTACCAAAATTGTATTTTTGTTTCAGTCAATAAAAGTGGAATCAACGTTCCTCGCATTTATCATCGCGTTTGCCTGCATTGCTCTCGTAATACCTGCGTACCTCCTCATCTTGGGAATACTATCCCTATTTTCAAGGTCCAGATACGAAGATGAACTGGAAACTGGAGCTCTATTCCCCGAGGCAGAGAACCTAAATTGCAATGACAGAGCCTTGGTGGTTGTTACCTTATTCGTCGTGCTTGTCTGCTGGTTAGTATGATATTAATCTTATATTTTCTCAAGGAACTTCCAAAGGCTTCGGTACTTCTCCATAATATTACGAGATACCTGAATGTAAGTGGGACAGATTTTCATTAAATAATTTGTGCTTTTGAGAAGTGAAGCCTTCCATTAATTACTAGTTATTTTCAGTAAGGGCGGATTTTTCCAAAGGAGGAATATGGAGGAATAATTTTGAATTTTTGACAGTTCTTCAATACAAAAACTGTCAGACGTCAATTTTACTCCACGATAAAAAATTATCGGTCGATTGAAAAAGCAGTCCGTTCCGTTCCCGCAGCAGCCGTGCGCTAGCAGTCGTTTTCTTTTTTGCCAAATGGCAAAATCGGAAAGCACTTTGTATACACATACACGTTTTTCTTGCCGTGAAAATCTACGGTTTTTTCACTGTGTGTAGGCACGGTTCGTCAGTGTGGTCTGGATCACTATGGAAGCTTGTTGACAAACACGTTTTCTCTACGGCGCGGTTTATACATCGTACCATAAAGAAACCGTGCCGTGTACAAAGGGCCTTATAATTTCGTTATGTCCGTCTGTCCGTCTTTTTATTTGATGCTACGTACTAAACTTAAATAAAGCAGTGTGCTCAACCAAAATTCCCAGAATTATCAGACAAACAATGAAAACGCAAATTCGTCTACAATCACAAACATTATCAAACAAAGTAGGTACCTAAACACATTATCACCAAAGAAATTATTCTTAAAGCCATTTTAAATAAATTAAGAACTAATTTATTCGATCCTCATGTTTACACGCCTTCGTACCGCTGGTGCTACCTAATTAATTTTAAAACATACTCCGATGGAAATGTTCACAAGAAACTTCCGACCTCAAATGCGTAGGAAAGTTCTATGAAGTTAAATTAAACGCCGGGAGTGTATCGTGTTGGAAATCTGCCTTTTCAATCAGAAGACGGGGAAATCTTTTTAGGACAAGATGTTTACCGCTTGATTGAATATACTGGGAATCGTAAGGGAATAATCGCACAAGTGCGAGTTTAAAAACTCGCACTTGTGCCACCATGCGAGTTTCAACCTTTAGACGACATTAAACGGCGTGAGATTTAAACATGTCAAAGCAAACATCAGCCGGTCTATTCTTTAAAAAACCCCAACTAGCTTAAGAAAAGGCCTTTTTTTTTAAACTTGATAAAAAAAAAAATCTTTAAAAAACTCACCGTGAAAACTGGAGTGAAGTGCGCTGTCATTCCACCTGAAGCTAGGGATTGACACTATGGACAGCTCACTTCACGTGAGATGTTTGCAGAATAGGTCGCCAACCGATCGTTTCTTTAAAAATCTCACCGTGCAAAGTTAGGTGAAGTGATCTTAGAGTGAGCTGTCAATAGTGTCAATCCCTAGCATTAGTTGGAATGACAGCTCACTCCACGCTCAGTTTACCTAAATTTTCACGGTGATATGGTTACAGAATCGCACTGCAGGTCAATTGAAATGAATGTTTGGTCAGTCCCCAACAGTGAATGTATTTATATTCGATAATAATTACTTCCTTGCGTTTCCGCTACACTAAAGTTGGTTTACCCATTTTCAACAGGTATATAAATACCCACAGGTTTCTTGAATACATAATCAGCCTATAATGTTCCCACTGCCGGGACACAGGCCTCCTCTCGATAAGAGGGAGTAGGGCATAACCCACCAAGCGGGCCCAGTGTGGATTGGTAGATATAACATGTCTTCGAATTTTTGCTTCTAGGACATTTCCTCACGATGTTTTCATTCACCGTTTTAAGAGCAGTGGTGATGAAATAATTTACACCAATTAAAGCACCTATCTGGGCTTGAACCTACGGCCTACATCTTGTAAGTCGCAGCAGTTACCACCGGGCCACCACTGCTCTTTCAGGTTTCTTGAATAATAGACTTAAAATAATCAACAATATTTCTTCTATATTTTATTTATTGTCATTATGCAGAACATAATTAGACCATAAAAAAGATTCATAATCAGACACTAAAGCAATAGCTTGAATAACTCCCACGGTTATTAAAATTTAATAGGAACAAGTGGCGCCATAGCACCCAATTCCTTTACTTTCCTTCGCTCGTCAACGCTCATTAAAATGGAACTTCATCTAACGAGGAAATAGTACAAAAAGTTACCGATTCGAGGTCCCATTACTTTCAATTTAATTATGAATTACAAATTGAAAAGCGTTTTGCGGAATTAGAGTAATACTCACTGGTGTTTTAATGAAATATTATATTCTAGAGTGTATTTTTTCTGTTTACCGTCAAAATACTATCATGCTAATTATGATACACAGAACTGGAAAACAAAATATCCATAATTAATAGGTAGATTCGTCTTCTAGGGAACATATTTTCAAACAATATTCGTCTTCGACACGCTAAGAAGTACAATAGATAGATATAGTTTGATCGGTAATATACTTTTTCAGGTGCCATCTAGACAGTTTAAAAATACAAGGACCTCCTTATTTATCATTATAACCATCAGCATAACAGCTGTCCACAGCTGAACAAAGCTGAAAACTGAAAGCTGAGCAAAGGGCTTCCTTTTACGCCTTTAACTCGATCGTCGGTTGCTTCCAGCCACCCAGCAAGTACCGTCGTCCTTGGACCACCTTAAAGAACTCATCGTCGTCATGCTTTTGCCCATATCCCAATTTGCTTGGGATAAGCTCAACATGTCTTCTTTCATACGCCTCTATTAGTCGCCATCTCAGAAGTCACCCTCTTTCTCGCAATATCATTTTTCACACATTCCATCCAGCGTTTCTTTCGTCTTCCCCTACTCTTACACCACACTTATCCACATTCATACACAAAACTTGCCAAGCATCCTATAACCATAACAGAAGCAAAATCTTTAATATACTCGTATGTACGCTACACTGGTTAACGTCATCACGTAAACGCCGGCTATCGCTGAAAAGCAGCGCTGGAGCTCTGTCTCGTATAGGGTCTTAGCATTATGCTGAGTGATGGCCGTTTTGCGTGCATGGGACGCATGTTTTCCCCCAACTTGTTATTGTTTTGTGTTTGTGTTCCTTTTATGCGTCATGTTTACCGCAAATAAACGTATTTTCTTTCTTTTCTTTCTAATACAAGTTCCCGATCATTCCAGCGTCTTGATATCAGGCATGGCAGTAAGTAACGAGCAGGCACGCGCAGCGGCATCCGACGGACGTAACGTTGTCAGCTGCGCGTGCTCAGACATCGCATCCTGGCTGTCAGCGGCTGCTCGGGAGTTGCATCACAGTCTCGTGCCACCTGTAGATCTTGTGCTGCATGCTTATAAACAGGATTTGAAGAGTAAGTTTATCTATATTTTTTTATGAAAAGATAGTAAGCCATAGTGGTAGATTTACCAATCAACAAGTTTGGAAGCTGTTGTATTTAGAATGCTGCTGCATCTTACCATGCTAGTATTAAAATACCTTAGCTAAGTTGAGTGAAGCAATCAGAGGACAATTCTCGTAATTTTAAGAACGTTCACAGTCGATCTCAGTCTCAATCTGTCAAAAATACCTGTAATTTCCCTAAATTTTTGGCATTGTTGTTTGCTGAGATGAGATTGCGACTAGCTTTTGAACGTTTTTAATTACAGGAATAGGTATTTAGTTTTTGCAGCTGTCCCGATAATTACCACTTGTGTAAGTAGAGGTTATTTTAAATTACCCCGATTACTATTAGATATTCTGGTTGACTTTATTCATGTGCAGTTATGTACACAGGGTGGCAGGGGCATCGACGCGCAACCTAATATCATGGATTCAGTACATGATTTTCAACCCCCCAGCGTCGATGCTTTTCGTCAGTTATCAAAAACAAAATACTGTTTTATAGAAAAGCACTTTTCTATAAAACAGTTTGTTTTTTTATATACGGCTACGCGGCCTCTGGCCTACGCGGGTTATGCCCCGCGGCCTACGGCCTACGCGGCTAAAAAGGAATAGAACAACATTTTTTTTTCAAATAACCGACGAAAAATTTCAACGCAGGTTCAGGTTCGGGATCAAGCATCGCATCAATGTCCCTGCCACCCTGTAACTCTTCAAAGGCAAAACATTACAGCTATAGAATAAAATTTGAAAGTTATCAAACACAAAATATTTAGATTGACAGAATTTGAATATTCTAATTATTTATTTCCATCGCTAAATGTGGTTAATCTAGTACAGATGACATTGTATTGAGTATCTCTACGATCTATAAGTGCAAATATACAAGGCGAGACGGAGAAGGTTAATATAAATATACAGGGTGGGCCAAAAGAAATCACCCTATTGCTCTATGCTCTTATTTTTGCAAATGGCGGCCAATGTCAAATCTGTTTTGTAGTATGGGACCACACGAGACGTTGCCAAGAGTGGCCGGCCCCGGAGCGCCCGTTCTGCCGAGAATATCGCCGCTGTTGCCGAGGATGTCGAGCTGTCGCCGGAAACATCGACCAGACGCCGTGCCTCGCAATTAGCCATCAGCCGGTCGTCCCTAAGGCCAATTTTGGTAAAAGACCTGTGCATGTTCCCGTACAAAGTCCAGTCCATCAGCTTGCTGCCTGTCGACCGCCAAACGCGTGTAACCTACGCCCAAACCATTCTCAATCTCGAGGACGAAGTGGACGATTTTTCGACCAAAATCATAATGAGCGATCCACCTCAGAGGGTACGTTAACAAGCAAAACTATCGCTTCTGGGGCACCGAAAATACACGAGTGATGCACGAGGAGCCATTACACCCGCTCAAAGTGACTGCATGGTGCGCTGTTCACGCTGGAGGAGTCATCAGGCCATTTTTTTTCGAGAACGCCGCTGGTCAAACGATAACAGTGGATGGTGCGCGCTATAGGGTCATGTTAACCGAGTTTTTTCTGCCACAATTGGACGGATTAGGACTGGAGGACATGTGGTTCCAACAGGACGGAGCAACGGCACACACTGCGCGAGCCACAACCGATATTCTGAAGGCGGCGTTCCCGGGTCGCCTCATCTCTCGTTTTGGCGATTTGCACTGGCCCGCAAGATCGCCCGATTTAACCGTTGCATACTTTTTTGTGGGGTTTTTTGAAGTCCCGTGTTTACGTGAACAAGCCCGAGACCCTGGAAGCCCTCAAGGACAACATTCGAAACGAGTGCGAGAATCTGTCGCCCGAAGTTCTCGCCGAAGTGATGAAACATGCCATAAAACGAGCCCGTATGGCAACCAATTGTGACGGCGCCCATTTGGCCGATATCATCTTCTCGACTTGACCAATAAAATTCTAAAGTTTCAAATAAACATAATCAAAAAACAGAATCGAAGTTTTTCATTTAGAAAAAAAATGAGAGCCAAACAACATCGGATGACTTCTTTTGGCCCACCTTGTATTTATTTGATTTATTATTGACCTACTTCAGTACAAGGACTTCAATAACACCTGAGCTTGTGCTATAAATGCTGTGAGTGATAACTAAGAGCATTTATTCCGGAAGGTTTACGTGTACCTATTTATAAAACATTAATATTTAACTCAGCTGTAGCGAGGGCATATTTACTATATAAATACATACATGAAATTACTGTGAGTTTAAAAATCCCACTCAAAGAATGCTATGAGAACTTATGAGTATTTTTGTACTTACCTACTGACGATCTTGTAAATCAATAGTGAAAGACATAACATTATAAAAGATGGACACGACAGTAAATTAAACCTCTTATACCTGATATCTTACTCATCATCTACCTAGCCTTTTCCCAACTATGTTGGGGTCAGCTTCCAGTCTAACCGGATGCAGCTGAGCACCAGTATTTTACGTGAGGCGACTGCCTATCTGACCTCCACAACCCAGTTACTGGGTAATACGAAGCTCCTTGGTAAGACTGGTTGTCAGACTTTCGGGTTTCTGATGACCCGTAACGACTGTCAAAGATCCACGAATGACAGCCGGGACCAACGGCTTTACGTACTTTTCGAGGCACGGAGGGGTCTTGGTATGTAAAGATGGTCACCCATCCACAGGCCAACTCGATATCTTATTATTTGATAGTTTAGTAGATTTTAGACACTCCTATGACTTAGTTTTGTCAGTATTTTCATTTATTGTCATATTGTCTACTCCAAATTGTAGATAAGATGACGCACAGCTTAAAGCTATTTACTCTGCCGGGAAATGTAACGCAGGACCGAACTTAAGCAGAATTTTTGACTATAATGTCTCCAGCAAAAATGTTACATACACAAAAATATTAGCCATGTAGCTCCATCACCTTCCACTAGTGACCAGCTACAAGTTGCTAGCTAAAAGCTCCAACTAAAATCTTAGGTAGAATTGAGGTTGGGCCTGTGTTTCTAGCTATGTTCCCAGTAGCAGAGTATATAAATGATTTGTATGAACTAGCCGCACCCGGAACCTCGGTTTCGAACCCGGTCTTGTGGCCCAGAAGTTGTGGGACTGCTTACATCCTGCTAGCTTCTGTATTGCAAGAGTTGAACCAACGGTATTGTTGTTTTAGATATCTTTCTGTTTATTTGTTTCTTAGTATTTGACCACATAAAAATTACTTATCCTGCTTTCGCCAACATCGTCAATTTCTCTGAAAAGTATCCTCCATTTTTCCATTGTGTTGGTTTGCTATTCATTCTTTAAAAGTAATTCCCTACACGCAACAAAGGCCTATAATATCTTTTCAGATAACTTGGTATCTAATTACTTAGATATAAGCCGACCCCAACATATGTAGTTAAAGAAAGAAAGAAAGAAAGTAAGAAAATTCATTTATTTGGCACAAACTAAAAGACACACAATACACCAGATACATACATCAGATAAAACAAATAATAAAAAAAGATTGAATAAAAAGTGTGAAGTCCGATGTAAGAAATTAGCAGGAAAAGTGTGCCTGACGGCACACGACACGGACACGGCGGTTAGTTGGGAAAAGGCTAGGCAGACTGTGATGATGATGGTGAAGCTGATATCAGACGCTTCACTCGAGTGAATGTTAATTTTTCTAACATTCCACGCTCACACGTTCCACCTACAAAATTACATTGAAATGAACGTTCATCTGCTCTTTTAATTTCATTTTAGGGTTCCGTAGCCAAATGGCAAAAAACGGAACCCTTATGGATTCGTCATGACTGTCTGTCTGTCCGTCCGTATGTCACAGCCACTTTTTTCCGAAACTATAAGAACTATATTGTTGAAACTTGGTAAAGATGTATTCTGTGAACCGCATTAATATTTTCACACAGAAATAGAAAATAAAAACAATAAATTTTGGGGGTTCCCCATACTTAAGACTGAAACTCAAAAATGCTTTTCATGAAACCCATACGTGTGAGGTATCTATGGATAGGTCTTCAAAAATAATATTGAGGTTTCTAATATCATTTTTTTCTAAACTGAATAGTTTGCGCGAGAGACACTTCCAAAGTGGTACAATGTGTGTACCCCGCCCCTGTAACTTCTAAAATAAGAGAATGATAAAACTAAAAAAAAATATATGATGTACATTACCATGCAAACTTCCATCGAAAATTGGTTTGAACGAGATCTAGTAAGTAGTTTTTTTTAGTACGTCATAAATCGTAAACGGCAATTTGCTGCTACGGAACCCTTCATGGGTGAGTCCAACTCGCACTTGGCCGCTTTTTGCATCATTCAAAGCGCAAGTGAAAGATGTCGAATACCGAAATTCAATTGGTCCACTAGTGAATTCATTTTGCACTTTTGATTTATTTTGTGTTCGGACTTTTCACTTCGAGTAAAAGATGCCAAATGCCTAAATCCAACATCGACGGATTGGTTCATTAATGAATTTATTTTTCACTTTTAATTTTTTTTTGTTGGCCGGCTCAGAAAGGGATGGTGAGATGAGTTGGACGCGTACCGCGAGGGCAGGTTTGAGGTCGCGCGGAAAGAAGTTCCTGGAAGGATTCAGGGGTCCTTTGCCCAGCACTGGGACTGAAAAGGCTAACAAAAAAAATGTATTCAGACGTTACACTGAAAAATGCCGAATCGGTTGGTCGTTCGGTTCACTAATTAATAAATTTTATGCTTTTGATTCATTTAGTGTTCAGATTCCACTTTGAGTGAAAAATGCCAAATAAAAGTCATAAATAAACAAAAACTGAAGCGCCTCTTATTATCTATAACTTAATCCCGTTCTTGAATATTACGCAAGGGTAGGATATAAAGTTAAACCCACGGGTAAAACACCATGTAAGTTGCGCTATAATATTATAATAGAAACCTTGTTCAAACATTTTTTATCCACGTTAATTAAGTTTTCCGGAAAATCCGGTGTGCATATTATGGGAGGCTAGATTTTCTTTTTGTGTTTCTAATAGAACGTTGTGTAGATTACGTAGCACTAACGACCTATCTATTATGAAGCGGCCACGGCTATTTTTAGTGTGAAAAATAGGCCGGTTGTTTTTAAGTTCAGGTACTTTGAAAATACGAGTATGTATGACGTAAAATTAGATAAGATTTAGTAACTATTATTTTTCATGTGTGTAAAACTTGTAGCCCTAGCCCTTGTAGCTCTTTAATATGATTTTAATGGTCTTTTAATTTTTTACTTATTGTTTTTTAAATATATTTCCCGAAAAATAAACCTTTTTGAAGTAAATGATTAAAAAAAAAACATTCTCCTTCTGAAGTATTTACCAAGAGCACGAGTGTTGCTAAATCTCCATTTTTATCCCGATATTTGAATGCCAGCCGGATTAACGGCTTAACGTGCTTTCGCGAGGCATGGAGGAGTCTCGATATATGTATTATGGATGATCCACGAACCAACCGCAGCAAACGTAACCACCGTACCAGAAAAAAAAGTTGTTATCTAATAATACTTAGTCTAGACAAATTCAGGAATTGGAAATCCTCCCAATTCCGATGGTAAACGATAATTAATGGCTAGATAATACACTGAATGATTAATAGCTTCTTTGTTCACCCACAGACGTTGAATCGTTGTTAGGAGAACCTATTCAACAGGCGATATCTTCGGAGAGCGGGATCGATTTAGTCTTCGATTCTTTGGCGGATATTATTTCAGGTATCTATAATTTTGTTTCCTATTGATTTGAATTATTCCAATTGTTTTCTTTTTTACTGTGCATTTAAGTAATAGGAAATCTATTTTGGGCGTACTCTTGGTGCATCTCTGCTTAACCCTAAGAGAAAAACACGCGTGATGTTATGTTATTATGAAATCAATTTTTACTATAGCAAATTGCTTGAATCCTCAATTCTTTGTATTATTTAATTTCTTATTAAAAGTTAATTTTATAGATTTTTTTTCTGTTATGGGTTTTTTATTTATTTCTTTATTGTAATAAGAATCGTCAACATTACATACAAACACTGCAAGATTAAAGACTTGAAGCACAAGCTTACACAGAATAATAATGGCTACCCGAGTTCAACTTTTAAATAGAGTTCAGACTGAAATATGACCTAAAAAAACTAGACAGACAGACATTATAAAATATGCATTAGAATCAGTCACTGGAATTAGGAATATCTATCACAGAAATCCTAAAATATTCCATCTAATAAGTACTTAAAAGTTAGAAAGAATTCAACTTGGAAATTATTTAAATTAGATCGCATAAATAACAACGTACATGCATTAAAGATTTCTAAAGTTAGTAAGTTTTGGAACAATATAAGTACATACATATTCAAACTTTTCGTCAATAAATCAAATGCTGTATATAAAAGTTTGGTAATGCTAAATTACCGCGTATCGGCAACCGTAGTGTGGGACGCTCCCCAGCTAGATGGATCAACGACCTAAAGAGGGTGGCTGGGACAGACTGAATGCGGAAAGCGGAGGATAGGGTGTTGTGGCGCAGCCTGGGAAAGACCTATGTCCAACAGTGGACTGCGATAGGCTGACCAGATGAATGCTAAAATATAAACATGTATAATTGTAGACTAAGAAGAAAAATTATACGAGAATGCATTAGCATTTTGTAGGAAAACATCGTGAGGAATGCAGCATGTCCTAGAACCGAGTATTCGCACAGAGAGGAGGCCTGTGTCACAGTAGGGGGTAAATTATAGGCTGATTATGCTTATTCCGTGCTATGGATTAGGATCTTACATGGTAGACCTAAGTCCAAGAGCGGATGAACGTCTTTTCCCGAAAATGATGATAGATAGATAGAAGATAGAATACTCTTTATTGTACACCATACAATTTATAAAACATAAATATACAAAATTTTTAAAAAGGGTGACACAATGGGCGGTCTTATCGCTAAGAGCGATCTTTTAAAGACAACCTTTGGATGGATTAAAATTAAAGAGAGACAAATATGGTAGGTAGTCTGTGGTGTACCATTTTACTCGTCTAAATAAATATATACATACAATAATAGACATGAAACAAGAGCAAAAAAAAAAAGAAAATATAATAATAATAATAAATAATAATAATGATGATGTTTAAAGAGAGAGGAAGTGCTTTTTTATCATAATTTTGAAAGTGGACAGAGATTGAGCACGCCTTACCGACACGGGCAAGTCATTCCATAACCGTACCGCTTGAACAGTGAAAGACTTGTCAAAGAAACTGGTGGAATGCATCGGTATCTCTAGTCTCAGGTTTTCCGATGACCTCAGATATCTATTATGTGTGTCATGAAGGAACTTGAAACGTTCTTTAAGATAACAGGGGGTTTTAGGATTAAACAAGATACTGTAGAGCTGAAATAAGATATGAGAATTCCGGCGAAGACGTAAGGGAAGCCACTTGAGCTTTGAACGAAATTCAGATATGTGATCATATTTGCGCAGGCCAAATATAAATCGTATGCAAAAGTTTTGAAGTCGCTCAAGATGATGATAATAATGAATAAATAAAATAGAGATAAGTAATAATAATAATAAATATGTTTATTCATCCAAAATTACAGACAGTTACAGCAACAAACAGTGGGTCTCTACCCACAGTACCTATACAGTTAATTAGGTTTTTGTAATTTCTGTACTAAAATTTTTAAAACCCTGCCTCTCAAACTAGGTTAACCTGTATTTTGTGAAACAGTGACAAATTAACAAATTCTTATTGTACCCTATTACTGTTACAACAATTTATGAACACTCGTAAGTACTCATTGAATGTTTTGTTCTCTTTCCAGAAAGCGAAGACCTATCGACAAAGATATCGTCCCTGAGAGACGTGAGCATCAAAGCAGGTTCTCTGGCGTCTGCAGCATCAGATCGAATCAGGGACTTGGCTCGGCAGCTGGAAAACCTCAAGAAATATTGTACTTTAAAAGATTCACCTCTTTGTGACACTGTCAATACTCACTCACTAGAATTGAAAATGAAGTTTGATTTGGTAAGCGTAATACGTAGTTAAGCAGTGGTAGCCCAGTGGTAACGGCCGCGATTTACGAATTGTAGGTCAATACAATTCGTAAATCGCGGCGGTTAATTTACACAAAGTAAAGCGCCTGCTTTACTTTGTGTAAATTATTTCATCACCACTGCTCTCAAAACGGTGAAGGAAAACGTCGTAATGAAACCGGCGTGTCCTAGAACCAAAAATTCGAAGATATGTGACATCCACCAACCCGCACAGGTCTCGCGTGGTGGATTACGGTATATTCCTCTCACTGAGAGGAGGCCTGTAGGAGATATCCAAGCGGATAAATTGCATTTATTCCCAAATGAACACTGTTTTTGGATAATTTTCGTGACTACAGCCATTTGAAGGGAACAATTTGTCACTGGATGTCTGGGGTATGTTTGGGGTCTGATCACGAGGTCAGTTTGCAATTCAGTTCAGTGGCTTAAGTGCCACTGATTGAACTATACATGAAACCAGTCAGTACTGAGCTGTTGCAATTGAACTACCAACATAAATTGTCCGTATATTCAAATTACAACTGTCATTCTTTGACAGTTATATGAAATGGCTATAGAACGGCAAAATAATAACCAAACGAAACGTAGGGTAACAATTTGCCAGTGACTGGCAAACCTCGTGTCCGGACCGCACAATAACTGTGTCATACTTTCTAGCGGTGACATGACTTTGTACGAACTTCAGTCTAATGTCTAAAATATGTACGAAAATTTACGCTAAAAAAAATGTACTAAATATAATAATAATAAATTATTTATTTCGGACACATCCATGTTATTGTTAGTAGCACAAAGATACTTATAAACTAAGTTAGTATACAGAACAAAACAAAATTAACATTTAAAAAATTAAAAACAAGTTTTCGGAAAATCCGACACCAGTAGGTAAACCTGTTTGCTTGACTGCATGCAGACTATAAAGACTTCACAGACAATAATCAACGTGTCACCGCCAGGAAGTATTCTTTCTAGCGGGCGCTATATATTTCACTAAGGGCTGATTTTTCAATCATCTGATAATTTTATTCGAGGAATAATTTTGAAATGATGACAGTTATTTCATACAAAAACTGTCAAACGTCAATTTTATTACTCGAATAAAATTTATCTGACGATGGAAAAATCAGCCCTAAGTAGTATTACACTTTTAGACTTTGTTATGGGCCAAGAAAAAGAACGGAAATGTGAATATATATTCTTGAGCTTATTTACCTTCCAATTCTACTCTCTCATAATTATTTATTGATCTTTACATTTTTGTAGAGTCCCATTATAGTTTTTATTACTTATGGGTATCAAAACTTATTGTTGCAGATTCTACACGAGCAGCAATTATTGGAACTACGTACACTGGGGGTGGAGAACTTGACACGTGCAATATCAATGGCCCGGCAAGAGTTCAGAACTTTGCCGTCAGCCATATTGGTGCAGACCACGCAAGTGAGAGAAGGTAACCTATAGGACCAAATTATTTAATTAGGGACCAAATTTTTGGGGTCATTTTAGGATCTTTATCGTGCCTACCCCGCCAGTCATTATTTAATTGCAGCGTGAAAGATGAATGAATATTGCGGTTGTTACTTTTTGTCCTTTATTTCAGTAAATACATATAAATTATATGTTTAAATATTAGAATATAAAACATTTCAAAATATATAAAATAGTGGCCCACCGGTATCGGGGACAGGGTCCAAGCTATCGGCGGTCAGGGCTCCAGAGAGAGAAACCTCCTGACAATGCGAGCCGTGTCCAGAAGTTATCAAGCCCTTGATCCAGCTGCCCAATAAGTGTCTCCTCAGGTGTTGGTCGAGGCTTTAACCCATTGGCTCTCACGACTATCGGCACAATGATCGCTGAGTCAAGTCAAATCAAGATACTTGCGGTTGTTATTGTTATATGCAAAAATTGACGATTCACAAAAAAAACTTCCCTTCAGTTCAAAATATTGCTAGTGAAAGTAGTCTTAACATTACTACTAATTTACGTTAAGCTTAGAAAATAATTGGTAGGTACACCATCAAAACTTGGCTTATATATACAAATTCTTATCTTATTTCTTGTATATTTCCCCAGATATCCTCCGAGACGTAGAAAATCGTCGTGAAGCGGTCCACAGTTCCGCTAAAATCCTTAGTGACATAGTGCGCCATCTGACGTCAGGCTTGCACACTATTGCAAGACAACTGGAGTCGAGTCTCGAGAGAGTGCAGAGATATGAGTTCGCGAGGTGGACACTTATGTTAGGTAAAGTTTGTCTTGTATTGGAACTTACTGAATGGAATGGTTTTGGTCTCTCTGAATCTGTAAACTTATATGTAGTTCTTGTAGAGATAGAAACGTTGTCAAGCGCTTTACAGCGTTTTCTAAAGCTTTAATAATGTGATAATTGGGACATTTTAGGGCACTTGTCAAAGAGGGGAAATTTGTTTACTTAAGGCCTGATTTTTTAATAGCCAGATAACATTTAGTCGAAAAAAAATGGCGGTTCGACATATTTTCAAATGTATGTCAAACCGAAATTTTCGATCAAATCTAACAAAATAATAATCGGCTCTTACAAAATATAGTTGCACTTGCATGATTTATTTTTCATCTGGGCTGTTTAAATCGTCCCTGAAGAATGAATACTGCGGTTTAACATATTTTGTCTACAATTATAGCTAAGTATCAATTCGCAATATTTCTTCTAGACATAAAAGTTATTTGATGATTTAAAAAATGACCTCTAATGGAAGATACCTAATCTATCTTAATAGCAGAAAATATCGAACTATACCATTAATTGAACAATATTCTGCCAAAAATATTATTTTGAATTGGATTGAGCTCTGTACACATAGTAGGGTAGTTTCAATGGCATGGAAAATAAATTTCTGAACCATTTAAAAAAAACGAATCCTTTTAGGAATATTAAGCCAAACAATACGTTGCGCTCCAAAATGGAATGTTGTTATTTTGCAAGTTTATTTTTCGGCGAAATACCAACAGCGCCTTTTATTTACTTCTCCTATAATAATATGTTTTTCGTCATGCAGTAATGTTATTTTATTGCTTTTTATAACAATTAATTAGTCTACTAACACAATTTCAGCATGCATTATAACTTTTGGCTTTGTTATGGCGCTTATAATCCTGGGTATGCTTTGCGGTTGTGGGCACGCCAAGAATCATGCAAGACGGACATTGAAAGTGTAAGTAACCTGGTTTTTGACTGCGTTTTGGTCTTGTGGTCCGAAATGTGACTGATAATCGTTTGATTCCCAGTTCGGGCAGTGTTATTGCGTTTTCCACTCGGAATTTCTCAGTAGCAGCCCGGAGACTTGATTCATGCCTCATGAATGCCAGTAGATTCGCTCTATATTACATGGGACTTAAACATAATTAGCAATACGTTGAAGGTGGACAACTGCCTAACACTTCGAAGGGTACAAAAGTGACGTCATTATTTTATGATTATTTTTCAGTTCAGCAGTCTGGTTATGCCTCGCATCTCTTATACTCTGGGGAATAGTATCAGCAGTGTTCCTCATAGCTGGGCATGCAGAAGTAAGTTAAAAAAACAAAACACGCTCATATTCCATATTCCAAGTAAGTTACACGCACAGTAATCAAAGGGTTTAGTCACAGCCAAACAACCGTTTTACAAAACGCCTTTGTTCCCCCGCTTGTGATCATCGCATTCGTGTGTATTGCTGAGCATTTCTTTGAAGGCGTTTGAAACACTGAGCAACTGAGCAAGTTGTTCAGAACATGCGTCTACTGATACTAACTTTGAGTTCTTAGTTTATCTACAGTGTTATTTGTAGCGTATGCTGTTCCAACTTTAGTTTCATGTTATGTAAGTTATCGCATATTAATATGGCTGGCTGCTGTCCGCTTAACAATTAAAACGTTTATTTAGAAATTATAATTATAATTTCTAGATGAATGTTTTGTATAGTTTGTCCGAGATTAAAGATAAATAAAGATTGCTATTTGCCTAGAAGGTTTTTAAAAGTAAAAGATACCTAGAAGAAAAAAAAAATTAAAACTAATTTTAGAACGATACCTCTTTAATAAAACAAATAATACGAGTAAATCAAACAAATAGATCAACTTTGAAAGCAAGAAATTAAAGAAAACTTTATTACACAAAATTATATATTTTCCGATTATTAGCTACCTACATAATTATATATTACTAGCTGTGCCCCGTGGTTTCATCCGCATAAGTTTCGATCCCGTGGTAATATCGGGATAAAAAGTATCCTATATGTTAATCTTGGTTATAAACCATCTGTGTGCCAAATTTCATCCAAATCCGTTCAGTAGTTTTTGCATGAAGGAGTCACAAACATCCATCCATCCATACAAACTTTCACGTATATACTCGTAGTAGGTAGGTGGAGGATAGTAGGATTATTGATGTTAGCTGTGTCGTTTTAAATGACTGCCTCTTTGGTCTAGTGGTTGCAATCGCTACTCTACGAAGAGCATGAGGCGTAACCTAATGAGTCGATTCCCAGGTCAGGCCAAGGGATATTGCGTTTTTCATCAGGAATTTGACAGTAGCAGCCCAGAGTCTGGATTTATGCCTGATGGATGGGAATAGGCTTGCCGACAGGGCGACATGAGACTTAAACATAACTGGCGGTATGTGGGTGTATTATAGGTACACCTCTGCCTAACCCTTTGGGGATTACAGACGTGATACTTATGATATCTTTTGTTGTGTGTTTTATATCTAACTTGAATACAAAGCCGACTACAAATAGTCGGCTTTGCATTCAAGTTAGATATAATTATTTGGCGTTGGAAAAATCAAATAATTTTATCCGAGGAATAATTTTGAATTTTTGACAGTCCATACAAAATCTGTCAGACGTCAATTTTATTCCACGAAAAAAAATTCTCTGTCGATTGAGAAATCAGCCCTAAACAGAATACATTGTTACAGGTATACGTATGCCATGCCTTGTGGGATTCTCAGTACGAAATACTAACAGATTTACTAGACAGACCATCTCCTCTCTTGGCGAACAATGAAGGAATCTTCGATGCTATATTTAGAGAACTTGAGAATGTTACTATTGATGTTTCAGTCAAGGATGTGCTAAGGTAGGTAATTTTGTATGACATTATTTCTATTATTATAGATTGTGGTTTTAAAAATAAAGTTTATTCGTGATCATCTTACGATTACATTATTTGGTGGAAAGTTCAGTCAATGGTCTCATCACTGTCTGCCATGTGTGGGATGCAAATATTAATTACATATTAATATGTAATTAATATAAATGTATACTATTTATTACAGGATAGACATATTAATAATATAGATATGAATAAAAATAATGAAGAGTAACATATTAGAGCACAATATAAATCAGTGAGCAGGTTCACTGATTAACAGCAAGTTAAGAAATCATTATTTGAAATTTGAAGTTATGAGCTACAGTGATTCATTAAAGTTGTCTATAGACTTTAATGCGTTATTTTTCACGTTATTCTGAATAATGATTTCTATTAAAACTAAGAAAGTTTCACTTGTAAATGGCGCAATTTTGTATGTGGAGCAAGTCTGGGTTATGTAATGCTAACCCAGACTTGCTCCACGTGAAAAATAATCAAAACACTAAACTATTACAGGGATTGTGAAAAAGATAGACCAGCTTACGTCGTCTTTCAACTGGACAAAATACTAGATGTCAACAAGGAGACTTCTTATTTTGAGTGGGAGGAACTGCAGACTGATCTTGGAAGACTAGCGTCTTCAATAGATGTCGGACTCTTGAAGACAATATCAGTCAACTTCAGCCGTTTGTTGCACGAAATGCTGATTGTTTCCGATGTGAATATTGCTAAATATAGGTAAGAGTATATTTAACGATTTAATTCACGATTCGATGAAGTTGTAACCAACACCCTAATCGCATATAATACTTTCTATCACAATCTGAATAATTTTAAAGGATATTGCTAACTCTTTGCTTCACATGTTTGATAAAGTTGTCTGCTCAACCATGTAAGTAACGCAATGAATGTTGTTAAACTGTCAAAATTAAAGCCATTACTAGGTACTATTAGTGTGTTACGGAACTACCCCGCAGATGTTCATTCTTTTGTTTTACTTTTCAGAATGGACTACAATGTCCCAGTAGTCGGAAAAGACCTACCGTCTCTTGTGGATCAACTTGAAAATATTGCAGCTCAAGTGACAGATTTGACTACTGCAGGGAGATTGGAAACTCTAGGTATGAAGGTTATTACTATCGCCATCCCTACTATGCAATCGGTTTTAATTACTGCTCCACTACACCGATGCCATATATATATATTTTTTTTTTGGCATCAAACAGTCACATACAAACAATATAATTCTTAAGACAATTGGTTTCTTACAACAGACCTACAGTGCCGACAATGTGATATAATAGTAAAAATAAGTACAATAAACTCCTTCTAAGGAAAGACGCGTTAGATATACATAGTATTATTGCTTCAGAACATGAGTTCACTGAAACACATGTCATTATCAGTTTTAAAGTCCGTAAAGTGATAACGAAGGTAAGTTTTAATTAGGTGAAATATCTACTTCTTAGCTTTACTTTTAGGCTATTAAGAGAAATGTTAAAAAGATCTATATCTGTAAACTCTCTATTATAATTGTATCACGAATAAAGGACGGATCGCCGTCTTTTCCCAATCATCGCGTAGCCTTTTCCCTACTATGTTGGGGTCGGCTTCCAGTCTAACCGGATGCAACTGAATACCAGTATTTTACATAGAGCGACTGCTTATCTGACCACCACAACCCAGTTACTGGATAATACTATACCCTTTGGTAAGACTGGTTGTCAGATTTTAGCTTCTGACGACCCTTACCAACTGTCAAAGATTCAGGCATAGCAGCCGCAACCAAACATCTTAACGTGTTTTCCGAGGCACGGAGAGGTATTGGTATGTAAAGATGATTAGCCATCCACGGACCAATCGCGGCTAGCTTAGCTGAACCTGATCGAGCGATCCGTGCGGGTGTTATTACTTACCCACAAACCCCTATTACTATACTTAATTAACAAAGTTCAGTAGCCTTGCCTTACCTTTCATCAAAGAGCTCGACAGGGGCAAACCAGTGCAAGTGGCAGAGGTGTAACGTAGATGTGACAGGAACACTACCACTACCTTAATGATTGTAAACTTACTAGCTGCGCAACGCGGTTTTACCCGCATAAGTTTCGATCCCGTGGGAATATCGGGATTAAAAGTATCCTATATGTTAATCCAGGTTATAAACCATCTGTGTGGCAAATGCCATCCAAATCCGCTCAGTAGGTTTTGCGTGAAAGAGTAACAAACATCCAGCCATCCATCCATACAAACTTTCACGTTTATAATATTAGTAGGATAATAGGATTTGGTAACACTGTGCATAACAAAACAAAGATATTGTTATATTTTCCAGCCACAAGAACACAAAGACTATACCTCACGAACATCAAACCACTGGAACAGCTACGTGCAGACGTGGTCTTCAAGTTGACGGAGCTAGAACTTCAACTGTTACCATTTAGAAGAAAACTGAACATTTCGCTTAGCCACATCCATACGGCGCAATTTTATATCGACAATCAGGGTGATATTATTGCCCAGAAGGTAAGCTGGAAAAACATAAATATTACAAGAGTTTTTAACATTATTTGGTATTGTCTCCATTTTTTTTTTTACTACTCGAAACATTTATGAGTAGGTAACCCAAACTTTATTAAATGTCAATGTAGATACTTACCCTTTTTTTAAACAAAACTAACCTACTTGGATCTTCAGTGTAATTTACATTGAAAGCTATTTCGATTTCGCAATGCTCTAAAAGTCTGCGTAAGAGACTAGTCAGATTTTTAAGGAAGAGTTTGCAACCATTCCCATAAATCATTATACTTTGAAAAACTTAACATACTACCTACTAAAATCATGAAGATTATTCTTATTGCAGAAGGTTTCGATGTACATATCCCGTCTGATCTCGCATGCTGCTGGATGGCGGACGCATGTACTCATATCGACTGGCAAGCATGCTGCGCGATGTAGACCGTTGTATGCTGTATATTCGGCCGCGAGGTCCTTGCTGTGCTCCCAATATGTATCGTCTTTGGTAAGAAATTGATATTTTCTCGTATTACAACGAGTTATTAAAGACTAGAAAAGATAGAATAAAGAAAAGAAAACCGTTTGTATCATGGTGAAAAGATTATCTAGATAGAAAAAAGTATAACCAGGAAAATTGTTTGTTTCGTCAATTTACCGTGTTATAGAACATATTTTATAAAGAATGTTCGTTGTGATTTTAATATAATATGGACAATTTAAATGGATAGTCACTATTTATCTTCCATGTTGTTTTATCTTCGCTAGTAGGTAACTTAAAATAAGCTTGCTATAATGATGAATTAAACTTATCAAATCGATCATTACTTACCTAAGACAAATCCAGGGGGTCTACTCCGAAGTGGTATCGGCCGAATGTTCGACCGTTTCCTGGTATGAAGTTACTATTTGGGTCGCTCGGTCCCGATCCTACCCTCCTACACTCTTTCGAATATTGACTATGGTCCCGACCCAACTGAGCCGATCCGAATTTTGTATATTTATGTTTTATAATTTGTATGGTGTACAATAAAGAGTATTCTATTCTATTCTATTCTATCCGAAGTTTTTTCGCATTTTTCAATAATATTCGATTCGGCCATGTGTCGGTCCGATCCGATCATTCGCAATTTGCACTTCGTAGTAGACCCCCTGGTCAGTGAGTCGTCTTAGGGGCGGTGTTACTACGTGTAGTTAAAGTTATCCAATCTAATGAAAGTTAACAACGACAGAGAGAGTCTATAAGAATTCAAAGTTTTAGGTAAAAAGTACCTACACATAATTTAATCCGTGTTATATAATAACTACAAATAAACATCTAAGTGACTCTTTTAGCACGGTTGGTGGGTTTGCGGCTTCTTCCTGGGAATTTCATGGTGCGCCGCACTAACTCCACTTTGTGTCAAACTTTGGCGCGCGTACGGAAGGAGAATTAGGGCACACGAGGCTATGACGCTAGCTAACTTGGGCTCTGGGTAAGTACGAGTTTTGTACAGAATTGGCCCATTTGAAGCTGTTTATGTTATGTGACTTTCACTTGGTTTTACATGTTTTTAAGGTAATATAACCGTGTGTAGGTAAGCTATTTTATAAGTTGTTATGGAATTAAAGCAAATGGAGCAGGGGTGGCCCAGTGGTAACAGTTGCGACTTACGGGTTGTAGGTCGTAGGTTCACACCTAGAAAAGCGCTTTACTTTGTGTAATTTATTTTATCACTACTTCTATCATAATCGCGAATAAACCGACCATGTCCTAGAACCAAAAATTCGAAGACATGTGACTTCTACTAACCCGCACTGGGCCCGCGTGGTGGATTAGGGCCACTCCCTCTCACCGATAGGAGGCCTGTGTCCCAGCAGTGGGAACAGTATAGGCTGATTATGCTACGGAATGAAAATGTATTGTATTTTTGTGTAGTCTCTTCTGTTCATTCGGAAATTAAATTATCCATTTTGAAGCATCGCATTACCAAACCACTAAGTATTTACAACTTTGGTCCATTCGAATCGGAGGACCAGAATACAACACCACTACCTATTTAAAATGTTGGTGTATTCGTACGATAAGACCATAATTTCCAAACTGTTTTTTTAACGTGCATTGTACAATGTGACAATAGGATTTTTATTTTATTTTTCAGACAACAGGAAACTCCAACTACAGCTTTATGTGACGGCAGCAATTGGAATACGCCTGGGTGAGTGTACATTGCTGATATACGTACGTATCTGCTAACCTTATTTTTAGTATAGGAGTTTTCCTTAACTTATTTAACTTGTATATAAGGTCCAAACAGTCGCGCCTAAAATAATCCTTTTTTTTTTTTGTATGTGGCATTGTCGTCGTGTTGTTTCGCATGTCAACCTAGAAGGTTGCATGTTGTTTAACTGGGCTTGCCTATGAGTGCCTCAATAAATTAAGGCAAAAAAAACTAAGCGATTACACGCTAAGGGCACCCCCTTTGGGGTACAGACCTCGGCTTAGGGCGTCGCTGGCAGCAAGGGATAGGCTAGATAGCATTAAAAGTCTATTTTTATTATTTATTTTATTCTGTTCGGGAAACTTACAGCTAATTGCCGCCTTTGTACCTTTTGTGTGCGAAAAGATTAAATAAATAAATATAAAATAATTATAAATCTTAAATAATATGCAATTGAAGGCCATTCAGGTTTCCACTGATAAATACTTAAAACAAAAAAGGCCACAAAATGCAATCAATTAATACTAACTGTTTATTTCAGGCCACCAGCCCCGCCTCCTAGAAGTGATAGCTGGTGAAACAGTTGTTTTAAGACATGTAAAGAGAGGATAATTGCTTGTAAAAGCACAAAATGTGTTCATTAAAGACTTTGTTACCAACGTTCTGAATTGAGACAAAACAAATCACATAATTACTTGATGTTTAGCTTTATTTATTGTGCCTGTAAGTTAAGTTGTAGATTTTTCAGTAAGTAAAATGATAATAAGTCTGTATCTTTTTTTTAATTCTTTACCTTTGAGTAAAACTATAGGACGACGAGGTAATTGCGTCAAACTCTAACAGTAGCAATGGCTTTCTTTTTGACAGTTCAACAACATTCATTGCGTTATCTACGTTGCTAAATAGACAAATTTTTCAAACATATGAAGCAATGGATTAGCAATATCCTTCAAAATGATTCAGATTGTGAGTTAGTACGTAACGTAATTAGGGGGCTGTTGCAACTAATTTATAACAAGTAAAAATAAGATGTTCCAGTTCAGTTGTATCAGTTTAGGTAGAATTTTTGTTTTTGTTAGCCTACATTGTGTCCCACTACTGGGCAAAGGCCTCCCCTTTTTACTTCCAAACCTCCCTGTCTTGTGCGATCTCTGGCCATGTTGGCCCTGCGAATGTTACCAGATCGTCACACCACCTTCGCCGTGGTCTCAGGCGTCCAGTGTAGTCCAGTCCAGGTAGAATTAAATGTAAATAAAGTATAATAATAAAAGACCAAAATATGAAATTTAGAATTAAAATAATAAATTTTAGGAATTTTTTAGCACCTGCATAATACAAGCCAGTAAACAAATTACAGAAACATTTTTTTTTCATGTTTACTTAAACTTACTTAAACACATCGTATTAACCTATCTGCTACATTCCTTTTAACCGCTGGTCCAACGTTGGTGATGAGACTGTCTAAAATTCATCTTTTTTAGGAAAAACCTCAAAAATACTGTTACTAAACTATAAAAAAAAATATTTTGAAATATATATCTACTAAAGGTTGTACTGTTACATATTGCATACTGTTTACAGCCTGACATAAACAAAACTCTGGAAGTTATTTAACTAAAAAAAAAAAAAAATTAAAGTTCTTCGTTTTTTGAACATATTTCATCCGGACATTTTTTACACTGTGCTATTACTGCCTACAGTGACCTCCAAAAGTTAGTTGACATTTTTCCACTTTAGCTGTGATGCCACATTAAGATTTAAAATTAAATAATATCAGGTAAACCTAAGGGATAACCTGGTTATTTATTTTGATGTCATAGGTAGTTCAATTGGTCAATAAAAACGTTTTAATGTAACGTTCAAACATTTGAAACTAGAAATTTAAATCAGAATGTGGCATTAGAGCTGAAGTAGAAAAATGTCAATTCACTTTTGGAGGGCAATGTATTTTTGAAAAATATCTAACACCCGCATCATATTACTCAACTCTATTATTCTAGTCTATCAACCAAAAATTCAACAATTTTCGTCGACCTTTTAAAAATACAACATTTTCTATACTATTTTCAACACAACGTTTTCACACAAATATTTATTTAGTTACGATTTATTATGCTTCCATTGTTTTAGCTCGGCGTCACGCTTTTATACTGTAAAATATAGTGTGAGTAATGGATTCTTTGTTCTTTACTGGATTCTATTCTATATTTTAAACGATTGAGAGAAATATGGTTTGGAACTTACTAAAGATTAATTTATTTGGAATTTAGTTTCACAGCATTACAGTCTTTTCTCATAAAGTATAAAGGCTGTGTTTGTATTACAACCTACCGGTAAGTTCTTCTTTTCAAATCGATTTAATTTATGTAGGTACTGTGCTGGTATTAAATAAGTTGAGCCTAGTAGGCCACTAATCCCGCCGTAGCGTCAGTGTCTTTTCTTTCAGGTGGTCAAAAGTGCAGGTGTACTTTGGACACTCCGATGGAGCATAGTTCGGAGTTATGCTGTGCTCCTAAAGCACAGCATCATATATCAATCATACAATCCTACATTTTAAGGAAATTACTTTTCTTTTTACGTTACTATTTTCTTCATCTTAGTTTAAACTGCGGTGTGAAGATTAACCATCCAGTAAGGTGGATAACCTGGTAAGCTGCCCAGAGTACACCAAAAGAGATTGTCCGAAAGGGTTACCGCTACCCCGGAACATAAAGGGCGAAGGAAGGAACATGGGTGGGTTTTAGTCAGTAAGAGTCTGACACTCCCTTCCGCTCCACCCAGAGCGGGAGGGGTCATATGATGATTTCCCATCACGAAAAAAAAAAAAAAAAAAAGTATCAATTTCAGTAGGTATCCTCTCTCTTTGTGGCTTTCTTAACAAACCACTCTCGTGACTTCTGTGGAAGGAAGGAATTTATATTAATTTAGGCCCAAGTTTACATTCTGTCCGTCTGCTACCAATTCCCGATTGACATGATCTACATAACTATTTGCTTCCCAGCGTATATATCCTCATTAAATAAGTGAACGTCGAATACATTGGCATATACTAATGACGTGTGACCTAAATGCCTGATTTACATTTTATGGCTCAATTTAAATTGGCGCCGATAGTCGAACTTAATTAAGAAGTAGTAGGACTATTATTGACACTCTAGAATTCAAATTGCTTTGCACAACTCCGGTCTGGTATTTTTAGAATGAATTTTCTTTTCTCGTAGGATGTGTTATGTTCGAGGCGCTGAAGTGTCTGTACCAAAACGTTACTATGTGAGTCTGGTAGGACTAGACCTTGTAACCTATCCATCTGCAGCGAGGTAAGAGACGTTGTCTCTCCGGAACTGTTCACCACTGCACTGGAGGATGTCTTCAAGGTTCTGGACTGGAAAGGGGCTAGCATTAACATTAATGGCGAGTACATAACTCACCTTCGGTTTGCCGACAATATAGTAGTCATGATTGAGAATATGGAGGATCTCAGTGCAATGCTCGTTGACATCAGTAGAGCTTCCGAAAAGTGGGTCTTAAAATGAACATGGACCCACTATCGTGAAGATCGGAGACTCTACACTCGAAGTAGTAGTCGACTACGTTTACCTAGGACGAGCTGTCCGGTAAAGTAGGTCCAAATTTGAGAAAGAGGCCAATCGTCCAATCCGACTAGTCTCAGCAATATCTTCTCGTCTTACACACCGCAGTGTCTCAAGTCTTTGACCAGTGCGTGTCGCCAGTACTCTCCATTGCCACACCAAGGCCAATGGAGAGGACTATGCTTAGAGTGTCCCTAAATGATTGAATCAGAAATGAAGAGATCCGTAGGAGAACCAAGCCAACCGATATAGCCCGAAGAATTGTCAAACTTAAGTGGCAGTGGGCACATTTCTCGCAGAACAGAGGGCCGATAGGGCCGAAAAGTGCTGGAGTGGCGACGGCATACCTGAAGACATAGCGTCGGAAAGCCTTCCACAAGATGGACCAATGAACAGAAGGCCAATTCTCGTAATTTAAAACGTCCAAAATCTAGTCGCAGTCTCATCTCGGCGACAAACAAATGTCAAAAACTTGTCAAAATTTAGGGAAATTAGAGGTATTTTTGACAGATTGAGACTGAGATCAGACTGTGAACGTTCTTAAAATTACGAGAATTGTCCCCTTGGTGACGGCCGCAGGAATCCAAATGCGGGTGGCCTATATCCAGCAGTGTCTCTTTTGGACTGAAATTATGATGTTATGTCCATGGCCAAATAAATCTGACATTTGGTATCCTGTCTTATCAACAACATAACATGGGTACCAACACCCATGCTATGTCGTCGATCTAAAATAATATGTATTACTGAAATGGGAATTCCTCCAAAACATAACGGACCGGTACCAAGACAAGGGGGTGGTTCGCTGATATTAAATAACAACCCCTAGTGGCCAACAACTTGTGATGTTTCATTGTTTTACAAGCTTCATTTGTAAGTTTGTTTTCGTACAACATTGTGGATACTTACCACTATTTATTAGCATGCTTGCTTACAGGTGTATCAACATAATAATTTATTTTGTATTGAAATAAATACATCATCATCAGCCACAGCAGTCCACTGCTGGACATAGGCTTCTCTTATCGCAAGCTATTCAGCTCTATCCTCGGCAACTCTTGATACATACTTGGCCACTTTGACATTGTAAGTCAATCAATACTTGGCCACTTTGACATTGTAAGTTAATTTTAATATTTCTACACCGGCAACGGTAGTGTATGTGAAACTGTTTAATATTAAGACCTTAATGTACAAAAAATAAATGTTTTATTATTATTATTAACTCTCATCCAGCTGCTAACAGCCACCCTGCGAAGATCGTAGTTCCACCTTACGTTTGCCAATTCACGGTCTCCACTCAAAAACACAGTTTACCACAACGGTCATCGGTTCTTCGGCTAATATGGCCGGCCCATTGCCACTTCAGTTTGCTTATTCTGTGAGCTATGACAACTTTAAATAAATACATACTATATGCAAAAGTAAGAAGGAGGGCCTCGTGGCGTGGCTAAATAATAACAGCCGCACGGGTCGATCGAAGGTTATGCTATACTTACCGCGGTCGGTTCGTGGATAGGTGACCATTCATTACAAATTGAGATCCCTTCGAGCCTCGGAAAGCACGTTAAATTGCTTATTACACCTATGCTAAATATCGGGCCCGATATTTAGTCGTTCCTAAATTCAGGATAGTTTGTTTAATGCGATTAAACTATCCTGAAGTTAGGAACGACCAAATATCGGGCCCGGTATTTAGCTTAGGTAGTGTAATAAGCTCTTAAGGCATTGATTCGTTGATCTTTGACAGTCGTCATGGGTAGTCAGATGCCCAAGAAGTACAGTCTTACCAAAGGTTATCGTGTTACTCAGTAAGTAAACGGAGGTCAGATAGGCAGTCGCTCCATGTAAACAACTGATACATAATTGGGAAAAGGCTAGGCAGATTGATTTATATGCAAAACGAACACATAATATTTTTTTTTCCGTTAGTCTATATTGTCCCACTGCTGGGCAAAGGCCTCCCCCATATTCTTCCACCTTTCCTTGTGCTGTGCCTTCTCCGTCCAATCGGTCAGGAACAAGTCCAAATCACCACGCTAGCGTTTCTTAGGCATGCCTCGGTGACGAGTTCCGTCTTCAGGCACCCACTGTGTGACGACTTTGGCCCATTTGTCTAGATGCATCCTATGTATAAGTGTGACCCGCTCAGTCCCACTTCAGCCTCGCAGACTTGACGCCAACGTCAGCGATACCTGTCTTGGAGCGTATTGTGGTGTTGCGAATTTGGTCGGCGAGTTTAATTTTTAAAATACTATGCTCCATCGCTCTTTGGCAAACCTTGAGTTTGGACTTCTGAGCCTCTGTCAAAGATCAAGTCTGGGCGCCATAGGTTAGGATAGACAGGATACACATGTCGACGAGCTTGCGTTTTAGTGAAATAGGAAGGTCGCCCTTCATTAGCGCCTTCATGAACCAGTAGCTTCTCCAGACATTTACGACTCGACAGTCGATCTTTGTCCTGTCTGTTGTGGAAGAAAACTAGCTGGCCCAGGTAGATATAAACGCATAATATATTTTATATCATTGAAACGGATACAGGAAGGCATCAAACATCCCAAAGGCACAAACGCCTTTAAAGTACATTGTTGAATATTGAACATAAACAGCTTCATTTAATTAATGTTTAATTCTCAAGGTTTGTACACACTTCCGAATAAATCTTTAATGATATCATTAAAGATTTAATGATATGATTAAATGAACACTTGAGGGTGAGGTAAATGATATCATTTACCTCATCCTAATCAACATATTATAATGTTACCACTGCTGGGACACAGGCTTCCTCTCTGTGAGACGGAGTGGGCCGTAAACCACCACGTGGGGTCAGTGCAGGTTGATAGATCACGTGTCATGTCTTCGAATTTTTGATTCTAGGAGATGTCGCTTTCCTCACGATGTTTTCATTCACGTTTTGAGAGCAGTGGTGATTAATTAATTTACACAAAATAATGAGTCTGAGTTCGAACCTACGACCTACAACTAGTAAGTTGCGGCCGTTACCACTGTTCCACGACTGCTCACCATATCAAATGTAGATTATGTGTTTGTTATGTAAATCAACAAGATTCTTTAAACTTCAACCAACAGAACTCTGACAGAATCACAAAGATACTCGTACCTTTTATTAAGAGGCATGAAATTGTTGATTGTACCGAAGGACCAAATTCGTCTTACAACGTTCGCAAAAATTATTCTAAGTTCCATGAGAAAGGAAAGCAAATATAATTAAAACTTTTATTAGGGGTTCCTTTAAAACCTAGACGTTTTTTTAACTACCCCTTCTTCTTTGGCCTCGCCTTTTCCGACGCCATTTCGGTCTTGTGCGTCATCTACCGCAAGTCCCATCTCCCTCGTGTCCTTTTGACCTTCGTCATCCATGTGGTTTGAGGTCTTTCTCTTCCCCTCTTCTTTGTACCGATGGAAAGGCACTTTTTCACGGCACGACACTTTTTTACAACCAAAAAAGTTATTTACTTAAATCCAATCTATGGCAACAGATCGGATTTTTTGTTTTTTTTTAATTGAATCATTTCAACTACCTTAACAAAAAAAAAACGAAACGCCATATTTTCCGAGTCTAATGAAAGAAACAAACATACGTATGGCGGAAAGCCGAACTCTTTGAGCATACAACCGGTACCGGCAACGGTACCGGTATTTGTTTACGCGCAATATGTATCAGATTGATTACAGGTATAAATTATCTGCCATACATCAAAGGAGTATCCGGACCGAAGCTATTCTTTTTTGTAAATCATTTACGTTGGAATTTTTTTTGTTACGCTTAATGAACTGTGCAACTGTACTTTACACGTATATACCTATGTAGGTTTGTTTTGACAAAAATATGGTAGGTACAGACGCCAGCACATCAAGCTACTACAATCTGTCAAATTTCTTTAATAGATATTCAACTTTATCGATAAAGCATTAGGTTCAAGGTTGATTGGGAAAATTTGACAGATTCGGGTAGGTTGGCGTCTGTACATGACTGAAAAAAGTAGCGAAAATGCGGGAAAGTGCTCTCAATGTGTTCAAGCAAGTCTGAGAATGCACCTTCATTGAAATTATATACTCATTATTTTAAATTAACTTAGTACCAAAATAATGATACTGCAGTCCGGCCGTCGAGAAAATTCGTTCCTGACACCTGTCAGTGCGTCAATTCTAGTAGCTAATAAGTATCAAATTCGCAAAACACGACAATAGGCACATTTATGTAAATATTATGGGGTATCATTTAAGCTATCACCAATTTAATTAGTTTTGTGTTTCTTAAATAATAGGGTTTGTCCTCAAAATAGTAGATCTGTCACCAAAATGTAGTCACCAAACAATGCAAAATCAGTTCCACAATAAATCACCTAAAATCCTGAGATATAAGGTCTAGTACCAAATAAATGTTTTTGTATGTATTATAATAGGTGTGTCCTAATAAGTATTTAAGCAAACTAATTCAAAGAGATCACCAATAAATCATTAATGTGACCTAACCTAACTTAACTGTTTCCTTTTACAAAAGCGATTCGCTTCTGGCACATCGCCGGCCGCTGCCGCGGCACGCTCGCTTCGCTCGCTCGGCTCGTGCGTTGTTTGTCATACTCTAACCTAACCTAACCTAACTGTTTCCTTTTACAAAAGCGATTCGCTTCTGGCACATCGCCATTCTGAGCACAGAGCTATTATTTAAGTAACAAAACTGTTATTATAAGAACGAAGTTTATATTCATGTAATGCAATATAATTTTATTGGTTATCGATCTCTTATTTTACACATATATTAACATTAATTTGATAATTCATACCTGGGAACAATTTTTGTTTATCTGAGAACGAAAATATTTCGTGGCGATAGATCTATTTATTAGGTGATACAACTTGATGACTAATATAAATTTTGGTGATAGAAAATATAGTTCCCAATATTATGGAATGTGTAGGTAATTTTTCTTAATTTCATTGCATAAAATACAAAATGTGGCAATTGCCTCATACATATTTCTGGAGTTGTCAACTCGCCCACAAATAAATTATCTTCATGCGAGTCGCCTATAGAAAAAACTGGATTATTTAAAAGTGACGATTCGCACGTTTCTAGCAAATAAATTCGTGCAAATCGACTAATAAACCGTATTCGTTTGTATGAAACTGACAGGTGTCAAGAACGCATTCTCTCGTCGGCAGCACTATAAGTTGTTTTATTTCCTAACTAAATCAAGAACTTAACTAATTAAACGACTAAATTAACTCGCAGGAAACAACGTCCTTCGCTTCATAATAAACAAAACCAGAGCACATAATTTCAAATGACGATCATAAATCAGACAAAACAACTCAGATTCAGAGCTTTCACAAAACAAATACAATTTAGTTGAATAGAACCTCCTCTCTGATATACGAGTAACTTCGTGTTTGACTCGAACCATAGAATAATAAAACCGTGTAGATGGGACGGTGCACTCATGTATTGAGCAGTGAGAGCAGTGGTGGCCCAGAATTCAAGGCCCCGACTTGCGACATGTAGTAGTAGGTTGTGGGTTCGAACCCAGACAGGCGCTTTACTTTGTGTAAATAATTTCATCACCGCTGCTCTTAAAACGGTGAATGAAAACATCATGACGAAACCGGCATATGCTAGAACCAAAAATTCCCACTGCTGGGGCACAGGTCTCCTCTCTTCGAGAAGGAGTTGGCTGTTATCCACCACGTGGGCCCAATGCGGGTTGCTAGATGTCACATGTCTTCGAATGTTTGGCTCTAGTACATACCGGTTTCCTCACGATGTTTTCCTTCAACGTTTTCGCTTCTTTTTTACTCTTCTCGTCTTTTCTTTTCTGTCACGCATAATACCCGTTCCTGTCGTGTAGCTTTGTAAAAACTCGATAAACAAAAATAGTCACCATACCGTTCCTCAGCCTGCCATGCGGGTACCTGATTTCGCTTCTGTATATCATCATTCTTTGCTCCAACACACTTTCTGGCACAACTGTGACCAAACAAGCAAGACAAACACCACGTTTGTTAATTATAACTGGTGGTACTGAAATATAGAGTTCATCAGCACACAATAAGTGCTCAAGTACGTGTAGACTCAAATCTAGGCAACGACAAATTGGTATATTTGTTAGGTTGGGATGTAATCACTGTGTTCTTGTCGGTGCGAAAGTTCCTGTACAGAACTAAATTACATGAAAGCTTTTTGTAATACGTGTACATTAACTTGCTGCTCCTTGCTGCGGCTTGCAGCTCCTGAACATTATGGCATCATACGAACTATGAGAATTAAATTTCTTTATAATAATTACATTTTGTGTATTGAGAAGCTGAGTTATAAAATTAACGTTTACATAAACAGCATATAATGTTCCCACTGCTGGGACACAGGCCTCCTCTCTGTGAGAGGGAGTGGGCCATAATCCACCACGCGGGCCCAGGGTTTGTGGATGTCACATGTCTTCGAATTTGTGGTCCTAGGACATGCCGGTTTCCTCAAATTAACGCTATTAGCATAATGACCAAACTATTTCTGATGAATTTATTAAATAACTTCCTCTCCGCTACTCGCGCGCCTCGCTATTTTAGCCTCTAGGTACTGTGAAAAAATAAGTACCCGAGCGAATTTGACGTTGATTGAGATTTTCATACACGTACAACTTAGATACTCCTTCAAAAAAACAAATGGGTCTAAATAACAGGGCGTGCCATGTCATCATCTGCCTAGCCTTTTCCCAACTATGTTGGGGTCGGCTTCCAGACTAACCGGATGCAATGCTGAATACCAGTATTTTACATGGAGCGAATGCCTATCTGACCTCCACAACCCAGTTACTGGGTAATGCGATACCCCTTGGCGCCCTTTCCCAGGGCGTGCCATGTAAATCACATAAACCAATCAATCAAAAACAAACAAAAAAAATACAAGTCTAATCATAAAAGCAACTATTACTACACGCAAAACTCAATCAACTAGAACCAGAACACTTAAGGATTAAATACAACATGCAAATATCTACAATTAGGTGCGTTTGCGCAACGCGTTCGGATGTAATGATCCATCGGGCCACTGTCGACCGCTTAACATTTCGCTCGGCCTTAAGAGTTGCGACATTTAGTATAGAGATCACATCTGATCTCATTGTTGACTAGATACAGAACTATTGGAGACGGATTATTGATTGGAAGGTCGCATTACGTGTTTAGGGACTGAAATATATTAGAAGCCTTTTTTTGTTATAACATAAGATCAAGCCTGTATCCCTTGAAGAGTTAGTACAATCTAACCATATTTCGCCAGTTATGTTTAAGTCCTATGTAATAGGGGGTGCTATTTCCAACAACCGGGCATCCAGACTCTGGGCTGCCACTGAGAAATTTCAGGCGCTTGCGACCACTAGACCATCGGGGTAGGTTGTTTTGGTAATATTGGAAAGATTTAATGACAAAGAGATAGTAACAAACCGGTTAAAGTGAATTATAAATTTTGTGATGACACTACTGAGATCTTTTTACTTGAAAAAAAGAGAGCTTCTCATCATGTCATCTGTCTAGCATTTCCCCAACTAAGTTGGGGTCGGCTTCCAGTCTTACCGGATGCAACTGACAGGAAAGAGCTCCTACCAGAGCTAATTTAGCTTCGCTTTTTCTAAAGGGTAGCACCTCCTGAAAGAAAATGTTTGTCAGTATAATGTATGACCTGGACGCGTACCGCGAAGGCTGGCTCGAGGTAGCGCGGGAAAAGAGTTCCTGGAAGGATTTATGGGAGTCCTTTGCCCAACAGTGGGATAGTAAAGGTAGACAAAAAACATGCTAATAATATCAAAAAACTGTTATTACTAATCCGAGTGCCAAACGTTATGGCTTTGTCGATATAAAGGGATTTTACAGGGGGAGGGCCTTTTACAATAGGCGATAACAGACCTTTTAATTAATAATTTATAATGCCACGTCAACTTGAAACGATAATTTATTAGTAGAACCATGACCGTTCCTTACTAAATAATAATATAATTAACAAGCTATCGAGATATCACATGGTTGTAACAAGTATGATAATATTAATATCGTTCACTAATTACGACTAGCTTAAATCCCTGACTTGGCTTACTAACACTCTACTATTTAAAGGAGTGGAGATTCAAGCTGATTTTACAATATACTTTTTGTCTGTAGAAATGGGTACTTTTAATAGTCCATTGTTACCTCGGTAAACCATCATCATCATCATCTCAGCGGAATGACTTCCACTCCTAGACATAGGGCTCCTCCAAGGTTCACCATTTTGACCGGTTCTGTGCTTCATGCATCCAGCGGATTACTGCGGCATTCACAATGTCATCGGTAAACCTTGTGAGATGCCTTCTAACGCTACTCCTTCCGGTACGCGGTCGCCACTCCAAAACCTTTCGGCCTTATCGACCATCTGTTCTGCGAGCAATGTGCCCTATCCACTGCTACATAAGTTTGGCAATTCTTTCGTCCTCTTCATAACTGATTAGATCGCGTAGGGAAACTCCAAGCATAGCCCTGTGCATTCCCATTTTCGCCTTGGAATGATATTTAACATTTAAATCTTTATTCGTTTCCATAGCAACATAATAACAACCCACAAATGAAAAGCATCTACAGCTAAATTACTTACGCCCACCAATTATCACAATCGCATATCCATGCCATATTTAGGGTACAAATATCACCCGTTTTTCCATAACAGTCTCGTAAAAAACAGATTTTAATAGAATATTCTGACGGCAATCTGTGCAAGGATCGTTACCGGTAAATAAGGTAACCAGTAACTGAAATTGTAATGGGGTTTATTCATGAAGACGCAAATAGCCCAGTTTGGTCGCAAGGGCGTCAGCAAAGCTCCAGGAAAGTTAGGAGACCATAAAATCAATGATTAGTTTGTTTCAACACCCAGGTGAATTGAAACTCTTCACTTCTTCTTTCAAGCCGTTTACTGACATGACTTTCACCACAAATTATGGTTGGCTCTATATTTCACACGCATCCTTGAGAATCGTCATCATAGTCTTCCTATTCCCATTTTATTTGTGGTCGACGCATGGCCTTTGTTTCCTTAGATCGCTATTAAGCATGATCTCAGTAGGTTAGGATTCACCCCCTTTCTAGCCATTAGTTCTTTCTTTACCACGCCTCATGAGCAAGTCTTGCTTATAATCAGATCAACAACGTCGACGCTTCGAGCAAAAAGTTCATCATTTCGCAATAGGCCGTCCGAATATCTCGCCTTGGCACAGAATTCGTACAATAGTTAATTACGAGTGCAAACTACTCAAGTACATTGTTATTATAATCATATTATTATGCACCTACTTTATGCTGAACATTTCTTTGTTGGACGCTCTGGGCGAATATCGTGGTATCATTATCGTTAAATCTTTCACGATCAATAAATAATTTACCGTCTGTTAGTCGATAAAGATGTTGAGAAATATATTATTCGTGATCCTAGTCTAGATCCGTGACTAAACTATGGGTTTTATGGTGTAAAGCCTTTTGTTCATTGAGTCATACTGGTAAAGTTAATGTTAAGACAAGTAAGGTTAAAATATGACGTAATTTAATATATCATAAAGAAAAAAGTTGAGGTCATACGAAATGGACACAAAAGCAAGAGAAAGTTGATTTGGAATAAGGAAGAAACGAAGATGAGGGAAACACAGAACTGGTCTAAATGGCGTTGCTTGGGGAAGGCCTATATCCAGCAGCGGACGTCTTTCGGCTGAAATGATTATGAAGGAAGAAAAGTGAAGAGGGAAGGAATGGAGTCGCTCGAGTTAATGAGTTAAGTTGTTAATGAACAGAGAAAAAAAATAATATGCCTCTATTCTGAAGCAACAAATCAACCAGTAGATACCCAAAATCGTTGTAAAAAATAGAGACATCTATGACAGGTCTGTGTACCTGTGATCTAGAGATAAATACCAGGCAAGAGCAATGACCTGAAACAAAAAAATCAAAACAAAACAAGTCTAAAGATGGTACAATAACCTTGAACTAGCGTTATAGACATGCTGACGAACCGCAGTCAAGTGCCGACTAGACTCGTCTGCCTAGCCTAACATAGAGTATACTATGACCAATAAGTAGATATGGTATTGCCAATAAAAATATGGTAAACTCTTTACCGTAAAATCAAATGCTTGAGATGTTAAAACAGTTATAGCCAGACTCGTCTACCATTTATCATACAAGGAGACACTGTTAGTGTGGCTTATAATTATATGACCAATTGTAGATGTGGCATTGGCCATAAAAATATTGTAATAGATTTGCCTTATATTGGAGGGGCTTGTGGCTAAGTAATAACAGCCAACGGGTCGACTGATTAGGTTAAACTACGCTTGCCGTGGTTGGTCCGTGGATGGGTGACATCTTTACATATCAAGACCTCTCCGTGCCTCAGAAAGCACGTTATGCACGTTGGTCCCGGCTGTCATTCGTGGATCTTTGACAGTCGTTACGGGTCGTTAGAAGCCCGAAAGTCTGACTACCAGTCTTACCAAGGGGTATCGTATTAACCAGTAACTGGGTTGTGGAGGTAAGACCAGTCAGTCGCTCCATGTAAAATACTGGTATTCAGCTGCATCCAGTTAGACTGGAAGCCGACCCCAACGTAGTTGGAAAAAGGCTAGGCAGATGATGATTTGCCATTACTGGCGTGTTTTAGATGTTGATACAGTTATAGCCAGACTCGTCTAAGTCTAATGTAAGTGTGGTATTGTCTTTAGAATAATATTTTTGTTGATGTGCCATATTGAGCTAAGCAATCAACTCAGCCTATCGCAGTCCACTGCTGGACATATCTCCTAGGCTGTGCATTAACTCCCTGTCCTCCGCCTTCCGCATCCAGTCTGTCCCAGCCACCTTCTTTAAGTCGTTGGTCCATCTAGCTGGGACCCCACACTATGCTTGCTGATACGTGTTCTCCACTCCAGGACTAAGCAATAGTTAAGTAAATATAGTGGCTTAAAGACTTATTTGCCTTGGCAAAAATAGTGATACATACCTAGCCTAATTAATGTATGTAGATATTATCTTTAAAAAGCGATAGTTTTATCTGCTCACGCTACCTACTATAAAAAATCAAGTGACCTATTGCATAGTTGTTACCTACAAGTCCATATATTAGGCATACCAAAACTGTATGCATATACTCGTAGGTGCGAGTCAGCTCTTAATAATAGGTTACTAAATTGAAAATTATAAATTGGTGAATATTCTAACATACATTTTAATCGAACTCCTTTCTTAACAACTTAGTCCAACGTCTGTGATACAAGGATAGCTAATTCATAAACATGCAAATTGCTTATCTATCTACCTACTTTATCGTAAAGTTGATATTATGAAGTTTCCTTGACAACAAACATTTTATTAAAATATTGCCAGTCTCCATTCCTTTTCTCATCAGTGCGTAGCCATTTCCTTACTATGTTGGGGTCGGTTTCCAGTTTTACGACCCAGCCGAATACAAATATTTTTCATGGAGCGACTGCCTATCTGATTTTCTCAACCCAGTTACTGGGTAACACGATACCCCTTGGTACGACTGGTTGTCAGACTTTCGAGCATTTGACTACCCGTAACGACTGTCAAAGATCTTCGAGTTGACAGCCGGTACCAACAACTTAACGTGTTTTTCGAGGCACGGATGGGTCTCGATGTAAAATGGACTGTTACCAATGGTTAAACATCTACGGACTGTTATGATTTAGCCACGAGTCTCTCCCTCTCTCGATTCTTTTTTATTGGTTTACATTCTGCCAGGGTCCACTGATTGACACTGTGTCTTCTCTTATTGTGAACAAAATGCTCTCAGATGCTTATTCATCTAATCTAACACTAACACTGTATTGCCTGTCATCATTTACCCTGCGGGGTACAACACTAGCTACCACACTAGTAATGGCTTTCATTTTGACAGTCCAACAACATTCATTGCGTTATTTACATTGTTGAGCAGATAATTTTTTCGAACTTATGAAGCAATGGATTAGCAATAACCTTCAAAATGATTTAGATTGTGGTTGACAGTATGTTACGCATTAGGATACTGATTGAACAAAATTCTCTCAGATGCATATTCATCCAATCTAATACCTATTACCATTCTATTACCTATTATCTATTACCTGTCATCGTTTACCCAGATTTGCCCAATGTATCTGACACGTGTCATCTGGGGGCTTGCCACCAGCACTTATAGCAGGGCAGAAGTTGAACTGCACTATTTTTTTGTTCTATAGCTAAGTACAAAATAGCAGTGCAATTCAACTTCTGTCCAGCTATAAGAGCTGGTGGTAAGCCCCCAGGGCAGTTCATTTCGATCTTGTTTCAAACAAAAGACTTCAGCTATTTTTACCGCATCCATCTTTCGAACAGCGATGCCTCAAGTATTATATTAATGTAAACGGAATGAAGACGAGTAGGTAGCAAACAAGGTCAAGTCTAGTTACGTCACTTACTACATAATCTACTACGACCTACGAGATCGAATCGTGCGCATCTCGGTGCATCGTTACGTCATCATGTAGGTTGATGAACTTTGTAGTAAAGGCTGTAAATATTGTGAATGGATGAATGGTTTAGAATAATATTGTACTAGATTTAGTAAATATGCTTTATAAAATTGAATGGTTATTTGCGGCTAAACGCAAAGCGATCACGCTTTGAATGTATTAAAGTTCAGATCGTGTGAAATCATAATACGATATACTGTACAAAACACTAGGTCAGATAGGCAGTCGCTCCATGTAGAAGCTGCATCCGGTTAAACTGGAAGCCGACCCCAACATAGTTGGGAAAAGGCTAGGCAGATGATGACTGTGCAAAGACACTATCTGTTTTGTATATACTTAACGATGGTAGTTTTCAAACAAATCGCTACTAAATATTGTTTATTTTTTTTATTTTGGTAATACGAGTATACTGGGGACTACCAAACTCGTAAGTCAGTTTGGTAACAACAGACTGGCAAAAATAGTCCATTACGGGGCTCAACTCAAGTTTAGAAGACAATGTTGATGGACTGAAATTATGATTAATAAATGTTCAAAAAACATTTCCATGCTGACTATTACATACTTGCCCCATATGGCCAAAGCAGAAATTCACTCAAGAAAATTTCAACTCACTTGAACCTGTCATCCTCTGCCTAGCCTTTTCCCAACTATATTGGGGTTACCACCCACCACAGGTTACCAGTATCTTACATGGAGCGACTGTCTCCATGTAAAATGCGATCTGACCTCCACAACCCAGTTACTGGGTAATACGATAACCATTGGTAAGACTGGTTGTCAACTTTCGGGCTTCTGACGACCCGTAACGACTACCAATGATCTACAAATGATAGCCGGGATCTACGGCTTAACGTGCTTTCCGAGGCTCGGAGGGGTCTTGGTATGTAAAAATGGTCACCCATCCACGGACCAACCGCGGCAAGCGTAGCTTAACATGATCGGTCGATCCGTGCGGCTGTTATTACTTGGCAACAAGCCCCTCACTTGAACATGTAAAAGTAAATATAAACCTTCTAGAAAATTCACTCTCAAATACAAAGTAAGTAACCAAGCCCCACTTTAATACGTATATTTCCCCCACACGTTGCCCAACACCGTCTGACGGGTTTGCATGACCTTTCACCGCAAACGTCCAGTCAGCGCTCTAGATTCTCAACTAGATAAACCATAGAGAGCTGCAGTAACCAATAGAATTGGCATCGAGTGTATTTTGAAAAACAATATTCATCATTTCAACAACGAATTTCCTAAATAAGGCAGAGAATGAAAATATATTTATATGCTTGACACAATTTTGCAGCTGAATTGACAAAAGGCTTAGCTGTTTTTTTTTTTTCTACCATGGTAGTTTTTTTTCTACTATTTGTTTACATTTCATACAAAAAACCAATAAAGTAAAGTTAACAAATAAAATCCCAAAACCTTTTAGTCCAACAAACATCCTATGGACGTAATTTTAAATTCTATGCAATTCCAATTCAATTACTTCATTCATCCAAATTCAATTTTTCATAATAATCCATTTCATTTTTTTCATTTGCACTTTCAATTGATTGTACATAAGAAAATTGCATTCGAAACGACTACAAAACATAAACTTGAAAACCGTTGAGCGTTTACGAGAAGACTTCTTTTACTTGGTGATCGCTTGACGGACTTACCAAAACACTGACACATATAACATCACACCTGTATACCCCGAAGGGTAAAGCAGAGGTGTATCCTGGTATACCCACATTTCACCAGTTTCGTTTAAGTCGCCCGTAATGTTGAGCATGTTGACCATGTTGCCTCATATGGGCACAAATGCAGAATCCGGGCTACTAATAGGAAATTTCTAAAATTCCAGGTGGAAAGTCCCAATAACACTTTGTCCGACCTGGGAATCGAACCGAGAATCATGCTCAACAGTAGCGCTTGCGACTACTAGACGAACGAGGAAGACGCAACACGTTTCACGTGTGTTTTTGTGCCATGTCTATTCGTTCATTACATTTCTATGCAGTAAAATTATGTACGTTTGCGAAACATAAATTGGTAGACGTTCGAGAATTCTCGAAGTGTCACAAAAAGTATCGATATCTCGATAATTAATCGTCTCGTTATGATAGAGCGATATAAATGCCGACGCTGGTTATGAATTTAGTCATTTTAAGTCCATAAAATATGTATGTCCATTTCTAGGACTAGTATTACTTCAAGCCGAATCGAATTAATACCAAGCCAGGAAATTGTATGAAGGCTTTCAAAGAGTATTGGCCACTAAAATATTAACGTAGACATTTATTTATAACTAGCATAATATTGTTAACTTGCTATTGCCCGCGACTTCGTCTACGATCCAGGACGAAAAGAAGACTTCGTCCTTCTTAAGGTCATGGTCAACCCGTGTCCCAAATTTCATATAAATCCGTTCAGCCGTAACAAACAAAAAAACTTACTTTCGCATCTATAATATTAGTTAGGATTGGAATGTTCAAAACTAGACAAAAAACTAGATTTTAATATCTAATTTATTGAAAAGCCTCGTAGCGATAAAGGAATTGTCATTTAACAGACTCCCGCAGAAGCTATTCTTTGCCCTACCTTATCTACTACAAACAATCAAAAATCTACCGAAAATTCGAATATTTAGGCCCGAAATATCTTATCTAAAGCCGCCAAAAATCACAGAGATCCTTTTGGTTAGCTTTAAGATACCGAGTATTGTGAAAGGCTCCTTTGTCTTTTAGACAAGCAAATTCTGGACCAAATTCTGCCAATCTAGACTATAGATACGAATGTTTCGGGTTTATTTATAGGAAAAAAAATAATTGTGAAATAGAATACGTACGTATCTAAATATTAGCCTCTCTTTTTACAGGGTCCCAAAAGGGATTCGGAGTTATTATTTAATTGGAAGGTCTACATTTCCCCAACAGCAATATTGTTTTGTATGTTTGTCTTAAAACTCCTCATTTTCTCACGACACAGGGAGTCCTGCTATGGGATCCCGGGAGTTTGTAAATATCTAGTGCCTAACCCTCCTATGTAATCTATAAATTGCTAGCTTATTTTACGGAACTGCTTTCACCGATCTATTTTCCTATATAACCTGTCGATAACAATCTTAATTGTGTCTACCTAGAACTTAACTATACGAGTTTTGCATTAAATACTCGTAGGTAAGATCACGAAAGACTTCTATCCAGACAACTTACTTTAAAAGTATGCTTTTGTAGCAAAGTCTTATGCATGAGAGCAGTGGTGGCCCAGTAGTAATGGCAGCAACTTACGAGTCGTAGGTCGTGAGTTCGAGCACAAGCAGGCACTTTACTTTGCGTAAATTATTTCATCACCACTGCTCTCAAAATGGGGAAGGCAAACACCAGCATGTCTTAGAACCAAAATTGTATGTGAACCAAAGTGGGATTATGGCTCACTCCCTCTCACAGAGAGGAGGTCCGTGTCCCAGCAGTGGGAACATTATGCTATGATGTTATGCCACGGACATGAAGACAATCATATCTTCGTAATTCAACTGTATGCATTTGTTTCAAAGCCTTATGCACACCAGCCCTTCTCGGTCCCAACATACTACATCAAATCATAGAGAGTCATATCTCACGACACGATTCGGTCCACTTAGATAATTAATACGCTATTTGAAATGCCTTTAACTGACTCCAACGGTTTCGAAATGAGTTCTTACTCGTATGACCAAACCGCCCAGTCATAGGTAAAGTTCTTATAGGAATGTGCAGTACTTTTCCACAGTAAATTTAATGATCCTTTTACTTTTTTGTTCTTTGGGAAATGTTTGTGTAGAGGTTTACATATATTATTATAGTCGGCCCCAGTCGCCTTCTTAAGGTCACCGATCAAACTCTCCGATCGAGGGTAAAAAAAAAAGTTTTTTTTTTTATACGGGCACCGTGATTGTACGCGTAGTCACTGAAGGACACGTCTGCTTCAACGGCCATCAGTCAGACCGACATAAACCTTGGCCAGTACATAGCCCAGCACACAGCCACACACTGCTCTCCCTAAAACCTCTGATATAAAATGACAGAATTGAATCAAGATATATGCAGAGATTCATGCAAATTAGTAGCCGCGATACAGTACTTGCAAAATACAAAATGTCGTATTTGGTAGGCAAATTGTAACATTTCTAATCGCAAAATAAATGGTATCTTGATGCTGTTTTAAACGTTTGATATTTTACACTTAGCTTTGCATTTTGATTACCTTGGAGTGAATTTCAGAGTAATTTAATTTAATAGCTGTTATAATCAATCAATCAAAGCAGCTTATTGCCGTCTTATAGACATTAGACATTCATTTGCTTATCATAAGAGTAACGTGGTAGAGGATAATTTGATTTTCTTATCAGTGAAGTTCGTGTCCAGCTTTATGGCGTCTCTGAAATGAGTGACTCCCTGCGCAGTACCCCACCTCTCACGCCCGCTGACCCATGAATTTGTTACTGCGCAGCGACTCGCCTTATGTTCCGAGCCGCCATAAAGTTTGAATCGCGCTGTACCTACATCCATTATGTCGTCTTAAAAACTAGAACCATAAGTATCACTTAAAGACTCCCAACAAGATGTCTGTTATAATTAAATCGTCATCTTAACTTCTTATCACTAGATAAGTTAAATTAAGTTCCGAACGTAAATAGTACTAAAACTTCAATCTAACTTATAGCTTAAATCTGCTATATAAATCAAAGTTGAAAAAATTATGAAAAAATCTCAAAAGTACCGCATAGCTATTCATACTATACATAATTAATGTAGACTTAAGAGGCATAGTAATTACACAAATGTCACGTGCATAAATATACCATAACTGTGCCAAAAGATTCATGTATTACACATGACTTGCTTATCATTATCTGAACCAAATATGGTACCAAACTACTTTTTGAATGACTCAGGTAATGTACAGTTGGCAAAAAAGTTTGACAGACTCTTGCCTGTCAAACTTTCTTGCGTCGTTTTTTGGAGTGTGTTTTACTGTGTCTTCTTAGATGCAGTAAAACACACTGAGTTAAAGACTTGACGCCCAAGAAGGTTAGAAAAAAATGATTTTATTTTAGCATCCTGCATACTAATGTGGGACTTGTGACTAAATAATTACAGCCACACGGGTTTACTGATCAAGTTAAGCTACGTTTGCCGCGGTCGATCCGTGGATGGGAACCATCTTTACGTACCAAGACCCCTCCGTGCATCGGAAAGCACGTTTTAAGATGTTGGTCCCGGCTATCGTTCGAGGATCTTTGACAGTCATTACACATCTTCAGAAGCCCGAAAGTCTGACAACCAGTTCTACCAAGGGGTATAGTGTTACTCAGTAACTAGGTTGTGGAGTTCAGATAGGCAGTCGCTCCACGCAAAATACTGGTATTCAGCTGCATCCGGTGAGAACGGAAGCCAACCCCAAAAACAGTTGGGAAAAAGCCAGGCAGATCCCTGCACACTAATCTCTTTTATCGACTATACCTACATAACTCAAGCGGACACTACGCAACAACTTAGACCAAAAATGGTGTTCGTTTATTAAAGCGTTTCGCACGTTTTGAAAGTATGTAAAAGTCCTTCTTTTGTAATGTTTCGAGGTTTAGATATGGAGGCGTTGAAGCGAGGGACTGTAATGTGTATGAGTTTACGAGTCTTGAGTTCAAATAGTTATTTATTAAGATTGGACCAGCCTTACAAGATTCTATTCTATTTTAGGCAATAGATTCCAGTTACCCAGCTAATAGAATTACCAAGAACTAAGGAGTGAATTCAAATTAAGCCTCGTAGATTTCACGTCTGCGACTTTTTGCTCCTAGCAACTGTAAGAACAGGCTTCTATCGGGCGATATTTTTGTCTATGAAAGTCGATGATATGTCATAGATATCAGATTCGCTCTTTATCTATAATATACTAATAATAAAGCTGAAGAGGTTGTCTGTTTGAACGAGCTACTCTCTGGAACTACCAGTCGGATTTGAAAAATTATTTTTGTATTTGAAAGCCCAATTTTTGAGAAAGGCTTAAGGCTATTTAACATCAATCTGGGATACTGAGGAGTCGAGCAAAAACAAGTAAGAAAGAACGCGAAAACGAAGCAATAGCGTGGGCAGGCGAAGCGATGCTACAGGCTGTATCGGGTGAGCAAGCAATTTCACGCGACACAGACGCCAGCAGGTCAAGCTACCCGAAACTGTCAAATTTTCCCAATCAACCTTGAACCTTAATGCTTTAGAGATAAAGTTGAAAATCTATTAAAGAAATTTGACAGATTGTAGTAACTTGATGTGCTGGCGTCCGTACATATAATCAGAAAATAATCGTATCTACAATTTCTTCACAAGCAGATATTCAAACCGGTCGATAACCTTATCATCGTCCTTCATTTCAAACTTATTTCTATTTATAACACCTTTTTAAGATCACTCAACAGAATTTTGGCTATTGGTGCTAATCAACCAAACACTGATTTATATGGCTAGAACGTCTAAAACCTCGACTGCTAATCAATAACTTATGCAAATAGGTACAAGTATTTTGATTTCACGGCCTGCTTATAATTCATTCACATGTCATAGGCTTTATAAATCATTTTGTTAATGTTTTTGAGTTGTAACGTGAACTACTTTTAATTATTATTTCAATTATAATAGCACTAGCTTCTACCCGCGGCTTCAACCGCGTGGATGTCGGAAATTATCCCAATAAATTTCCAATCCCTTGTTAGGGGGTAGTTTAGAAAAAAAAAACTGGCAATCTTCATAATTTATTTAGATAAGTATTCGAGCTAAGTTTCAAGTTTACTAACTCAAGAAATAAGATTTTTCACACCAACGAAATCCCCCCATTTCACCCTCTTAGGGGTGGAATTTCAAAAAATCCTTTCTTAGTGGATACCTTCTCTTCACGAAGCATACACCCTCCAAATTTCATATCTCTAGGACCAGCGGTTTAGTCTGTTCGTTGATGTATCAGTCAGTCAGTCAGGACTTTGAATTTTATATATATAGGTATAGATTATTAAGATTATTAAGACTTGGAATGGCTACTGTTTTATATGTGTGATCTTGGAAGTTTTATGTGTATTTTTTTGCTTTAAACGTATTATTTTAATCTAATAATTATGTTAAAATATTACTAACTTTGTGGATGACTACTGACGGTCAAATTAAATTCGCTAGGAAAACTCTGCAGACGCGATAAGTACTAATAACTAAACACGATAAAATAAAAAAGGTTTGATGTATTTACAGGGGTCAACGACCGCTGGTAGTATTGTTACTTGAAGTATGAGTTGAGAAAACATGTTTTATCGTGTTTATATATTAATACACTGGGGTCAATGAACGCACAAAAAAAAATCCAAATTAATTTATTTTTTACTTTATCATGTTTAGATATCGATACCCATCGCAGAGTTTTGCTAGCTAATTTGATTTGACCCTGTATATAGTATCCTGAAATTTATTATCCTTCCTGCTCTTACGACTCCCACGGGAAACATAAGCTATCTTATCCAAGACCAGCCTTTGATTAAACTCTAGTTTTGAAAACACCATAGAGCCTGCAAGACAGCCTGCTCACTCCTACAAACATTTCAACCAAGTCTGTTGAGTCACGGAATTAATTGCAGTAATTTTTCTTGCTAATTGAACAGACATTTTGTAATCACTCGGGAACGGTACTAGGTATTCATACGATCAAAGGACGTTTCTATTTTATTTTTACAACTTTTTTACGCAATGTTCTTTTTATACGGCTAGACTAATTTATAACATGAGAACTGCGACTAATAAATTATAACTGTTACTTTACACGTGTTACATTATTAATTGAAATCTTTCACACGATTACTTTTTACGAAATCTTTATATTAAGTTTTTTATCGAACATTTACCATAATGCATAACGCTAAATGCAGCATGCATAATGTTCCCAAAGACAAAGACAAAGACATTTATTCGTCGGATATGGTAGGTACAAAGATGGTTGGTACATATGGATAAGTTCGACACATCTGCCGCTACTAGCGGCATACGAACATTTACAATGTGAACCTAATGTACACGTGGGTATAAAACCTAACTTATACTCTAGTAAACAATACAACACACTTATACTCTAGTAAACAATACAACACACTTATACTATGGACATTTGTACTCTAATATACAACATAAAATAAAATAAAAACACAACAATAACAACATTTTTATTATACAGCTAAACAAATCTACTTTATTATAAAAAAAAACCCTTATAATCACAAAAATATTTTAATGTGTAAAAATTATTTTGGAGAAGCCAATTATTTAGACTTTTTTTTGGAAAAATTAAATGGCAGCTCTCTTATTTGTTTTGGAATATGGTTATATATTTTAATGGACATAAGGTAGCTGTTTCTATAGTGGAGAGTACTATTACAAAATTGTTTTTTTAACTTGGTGGGGTCCCTTTTTTTTCCCACTGCTGGGACACAGGCCTCCTCTCAGTGAGAGGGAGCGGGCCGTAATGGATTACGGCCCGCTCCCTTCTTAGAACCCCCTCCCCCTCAAATCATCTTATGTAATAAATGAACAGCCCTTTATCACATAGAAACAATGTGAACCTACAATTTAGACAAACTAGCCTTCGTGAGATAGAAAAGAACCAGACCAGACCAAATAATCGGAGCATTAAGCATTCACAGCCTATAATCTTCCTACTGCTGGGACACAGGCCTCCTGTCAGTTAGAGGGAGCGGGCTGTAATCCACCACGCGGGTCCAGTGCGGGTTGGTAGATGTCACTTGTCTTTGAATTTTTGCTTCTAGGACATGCCGGTTTCCTCATGATGTTTTCCTTCACCGTTTTGAGAGCAGTGTTAATGAAATAATTTACACAAAGTAAAGCGCCTGTCTGGGTTCGAACCTACGACCTACAACTCGTAAGCCGCGGCCGATACCACTGGGCCACCACTGCAACTGTAACTGTAACTGTAATTGGTTTTAAACCGTTTTAATTAAAGAAATATATAAAAAAAGACAGGCTCACTACTTGTTTACTTTATAACTTCTCTTGCACATTTTCCGGAAAATGTCTTAAGACTTAATTAACCACTAACAACACCAAAATTTTATTTTCAGTACGTATAAAACAAAGGGCCCAATTATAATAATGACACTTAAAAACACCCTGTTTTCTCGGTATCTCCCTATTATGAGAGCGAACAATCTCCAATTTTGCGGGACCCCCTACATGAATGAAGAGCCTCGCTTTTAATGCAAATTACTCAGTTTGCCTTATCGCGATCACTTTGTGTTGCCATTGTGTTTGGTTTGATATGTAGAGGTTGCGTAAGTTTTCTCCCGAAATTATGTGTACCTACAAATATAATTTCTGTATGTAAAGCCTTTTAAAATGTCTCTGATTTATTGTTGTTTTCAATTTATTTACCTACCCCTACTTATGGTAATTTAATTTAAGAATTATTTAACCATTTATGTACACGGATAAACTGACAAGAAGAAAGGAAAAGAAAAATCTGTTTACCAAGGTGATGCTTATTTCTAGAGAAATCTTTTCCAGCATACCTGTGATAGGAGAATAGATAAAAAAAAGAGATGTAGACAACGTGTGTAAGAGTAGAAGGGCAAACAAAATACATACAATCTAAAAGAATTTTCTAATAATAATAATATATTCCTCCAGACCGAATTTCAGAGAGAGATCAGGCGCAGGCCCCGTTGGTCTCGTGGATAAAGCGCGACTGCTGAGCGTGGGGTCCTGGGTCAGATACCTAGGCCAGACAGTGTTAATGGAATTTAATATTAGGAATTTCCTAGTATAACAGCCCGGAGTTTGGAAGTAGGTGGTGTGATACCCCCGTCGCTCGGAAAGCACGTTAGGCTATAATAATAAACGAATGAAAAGAAAATATTTGCCTAAAATCAAAACTGCTGAAAACCAAATAATTGCTGAAAACTTTTACTTAGCGTTTATTTAATCTATTGGAACAGTTTTAACGAATCCAAGATTGTTTTACGGTAGTTAAATGTTTTTACTTAGCGTTTAGAATAATTAAATAATCTAGCTTTCTTTATAGGTACTGTGCGCCCTTTACGAGCTCGCGGTTCCAGGATGAATAAATTAAACGAGGGTTTGTCGACTAAGTTCCATAATTATACCTAATGTGTAAAAATGTTTTAGAAGTAGAACCGTAGTTCTACTTCTAAAACATTTTTATAAAACAAGAGAATTCATATCATAGAAGAATGATATGAATTCTCTTGTCAGCCAATTTGACCCCTACTGTTTTTTTCTACTATTATTTATGTAAATAAAAGGTTTGTCTCGTATTTTTGTCATTAACTTTTAACGGACTCGCGGAACTTGGATTTTTTGTTTAAATCGAATTAGAGAGAAGGTTGTCATGCCAGTGGGCGGCATCAGGAATACGTAGGCAGGAGAACTATTAGACTAAAATAAAGCACCTGTCCTACTGCTAGCGACTTACGAGAAGCGAGTTGGCGTGCAGCGAGTGCGCGACGGCGACGAGCAATTACTTGCTGGTATGCATATGTACCATGCATGGGTCTCTCAGCGATTGTACTGCCCGGCAAACGAGCATCGCTGAGTGCGTACCGTCTTTGATAGCTCTTGTCGCTGCGACAAACAGCGGGTGAACACTTACACTAGTCCTACAATATTTTGTACAGACGCCAGCACATCAAGTTACTACAATTTGTCAAATTTCTTTAATAGATTTTCAGCTTTACCGCTAAAGCATTAGGTTCAAGGTTGATTGGGAAAATTTGACAGTTTCGGGTAGCTTGATGTGCTGGACGAATTCTGAGCAAGAAAATCGTTGATAGTCGCTTCCTCGTCGGCGGTGCTTAAATTCATGACAGACATAGTCAGTAGGCTGAATTTTTTTCTTTATTTGACAGGACCTGTCAAAACTTAATCAACCTTGTGCCATTTAAGTCATATTTAAGACAAAATTATGGCGCTAAAACTGCTAATCATATATTTTAAGGGGTGTGGCAACCTCGTCATGCAAGGTTTTGATGTATCTCCATCAAGGTCTGAAATATATCACATCATGTAGTATCGTAACATCAACGCGACACGCTATTAATATTGCCAACATGAGAGATCATTTTTCTTGAATTTGGACCAAGGTGACGACTCTTTAGCTCTTGTAGTTGGTACAAACATATTGTTGTTATGTGAGTTCTCCGTACGCAAAATACGTGCCTTGGACGTGGAGTTGCGGACACCAGCGGATAACATGACATCACGTAGTATTCCCCGAGGGGTTAGGCAGAGGTGCACAATAGTACAACCACATTTTGCCAGTTATGTTGAAGTCCTATGTAATAGGAAGCGAACATAATTATTGTACCATCAACCTGGCACAAATCCAGACTGTGACTGCAGCAGCAGCTTTCCATCTAGAGAAAGCTCCAATAACACTTTGCCTGACCCGGGAATCGAAACCATGAAGAATCCCAATAGACGTATAATTTGTCCAATTTAACCAATGCCATATCGTAATCACGATCACCTCACACACTAAACTAAAATAGCCACAATGTAACACTTAAGATGTACAGACGCCAGCAGGTCAAGCTACCCGAAACTGTCAAATTTTCCCAATCAACCTTCAACCTTAATGCTTTAGCGATAAAGTTGAAAATCTATTAAAGAAATTTGACAGATGTAGTAACTTGATGTGTTGGCGTCCGTACAAAACGTACAATTGCGTACAAACCACTATTAAATAAATAATTTCATACTAACAAGAACACTTGCTACAACATATGAATAAATTAGTCTTGATTCGGGTTTTTAAGTAGTAGCAATATGAAATGATAATTTCGTTACGTTTATGTTATTTTTTTCTTTGATTATTTCGTGGTGAAGAAATAAACGTAAAAATGCATGATAGTAGGCCTTCAACACCGGATCAACATTACGTTTTATTTACTGTGTATTTCAGAAGCAAGAAAAGAGAGTTATTTGCGAGATTGAAATACAGATATCTAGTGTATTTTCCGATCTCGAAAGAAAATAATCAATATTAAATAAACTGGCTTTCCAACTACAAAACTGAACCATCTTCATTGTCAACTTGCAATCCACTGTTGGATCTTATCCACCAGGTACCAGCCAACCTGAAAAACAAAATTATAACAAATTTTGTGCTCACCAGTACCAAGTGTCAAGCCAAAGAACATAACAAATGATGCGTAGAAATTGATTTTGTAGCTTTCGTGCTCGACTGTCCGCCTAACCACATCTGTAATGAGATTATGACAAATCACTCTATTGTCTCCAACTGTACTTGAACTTCAGTAATGGAATTCGAGTAGATATATGATTTATGGAGGTATGTGTGGCTTCAAGTGCATTGTATAGGTGTTACAAGCTTTTAATTTTAACATCTTTATATTAATCGAAGGCTACGAGTAACTTACTTAACAGATGTTATGCTTTGTCCATATCCGTTGGCATAAATGAGTTGATGTATTCAATAACAATAATGAAGGAAAAGGGAGAGCATTTGCACACCATTTGCACACAATATCGCCTAACAAAAAAAAGATAAAAAAAATTGTTAAACGCTAAACCATGTGACTTGATAGACTTTTGATTTCTTCGGGGTAATTGCGTAACAGTAATCAGTAGCCATGGATGAAAGCCATTTGTTCACAGTTTGACAATTCAACAACATTCATTGCGTATTTACGTTGCTAAGCTGACAAATTTTTCGAACATATGAAGCAATGGATTAGCAATATCCTTCAAAATGATTTATATTGTGATCGAAAGTGACGAAATTGGGGTGCTGGTCCTGCTACAGTAAAAAGAAAAGAGCATAGCATAATGTTAAGGTACCAAGACATGTAAATGTAGGCACTTTTTTTATGGAAAATAAGACCTCTTCATGTTAATAGCAAGTAATAAAAATAAAAGAAGTGCGTTTATCAAAATAACGTCGTGTCACGATCTATTAAGATTGTAGTCTTTATGCTACTTATTTCACTGAAATAACCTCGTGGCTAACCACCGCTTTTACCCATTGTAAGCCCAGGTACGATCGGGCGAATAATTCCCGCTGCGATTTTATTTCGCACACTGTATTTTCAACGCTCTACTTAGCGCCGAGAGTTAAAAATCCAACAGTGTGCTTGTTATCGCGCTGGAATGAGCTCTATTGGATTCTCAATGCTCGGCTCAAGACCAAGAGTAGAAAATTCAGTGCGCGGTAAAATACCGCCTCGATATTTTTACATCTATACGAAAGTGGCCGCGTGGGCTAAGGTACAAAGTAAAAACAAACTAAACTAAAAACAAGTACCAACCAACATAAACCTGAACTGGTTTTAACGTCAACATTACACCAGTAATTAAAGTTTTATTCCTAACATTTTGTGGTATTTAGTCTACAATGAAAGACCAACAAAATAAAGTTAAAATCTGGAATCTTCTGGGTTCCTGGCTTTATTTAGTTGGCTCGTAAATTCTGCGGCAGACTACATCAGTACATTAGTGAACTGTAACCCAGCGACTGCCTTTTGTTATTTCAAGAAAATAAAACCTTTGTATTTTCTTCACTGTAGTTTAGAGCACAGATAGTCTTTCTGTGGTTGTTTGAAAATAAGTTGTTCAATTTCTACCAGAGTGAGTTTCTTTACCAAAGTGAATTCTCGAGCATGTATGTAATTTACAATTCATATTCGTGGCTAAATAATATACTAAAAAAAAAAAAGCTACGCTTGCCGCGGTCGGATCGTGGATTGGTGTCCCTCGGAAAGCTCCCAGCTATCATTCTTAGATCTTTGACAATCGATACGGGTCGTTAGAAGGCCGAATAGTCTGACAACCAGTCTTACCAAGGGGTATCGTATTACCCAGTAACTAGTTGTGGAGGTCAGATAGGTAGTCCGCATCCGGTTAAACTGGAAGTCCACCCCAACAAAATCAAAATCAAAAAAAGGAAAGACGTAACTCCAACCTGGTAAAGTGGGTCTTCCTCGACGGAACGGCAGCAGGGCGTAGATGTGGAGATGAGTCGCAAACTATATTCTGCCCTCTGTGTTCCAAAACATGCAGACAAAGTGACCTCTACGCTGCCATTGACAATGCCGTGAAAGTAGCGAATTTTTGGGCCAACAAGATCTGAAATACAGTCATGCCAGCAAAACGAGGAAGAAGTGTACCTTATATACTATGCTGTAAGTCTGTGACGTTGGTATGTACTTGTTTTCCAAAAACAGCAAACAAAAAAAGACCATATTATTCATAGTTCGGGAAATTCCGGAAATTTGTATTGATATGCTTCGTTTTTGTTTCTAAAAACTGACTAGCTTATCTAGTAGGAAACAATATCTACATATTTGCCATGCTTGGAATTGACTACATTGATCATGTCGTAATTTATAATCCATTGTGACTCAAAACTAATGTTTAATTTTCTTTTGCTGAACAGAACCCTCAATATAACTAAAATGATCAAAACCGTAACTAATTAAGAAATTAATTAATTGCCTTAATTTAATTTAAAGAGTTAATAATATAACCTCGTTATTAGCAATAAAATTGGTCAAGTACAAGTTTAATTCGCTTACCGAATTTCCGAGTTACGATACTTATGCGTGCCTTGAGAATATCGACCTCTGTTACATAAATAAAGATCCAGTCGGAAAGGTTTTTGGGCGAAGATACCGGTTATGGAAACCCATTGGTAAAACAATTTGCAATTTATGTTTTAATTACATCATTTTAATTGCTCTTGACACGCCAAGTTAAGGATAGCTTGAATGATTTGAAAGATCTATACTACGAGTATCGGTTTCGGTTTAAAGAAACTGTATTCCCAATAAAGACACTTACTTGAGAACAATACTAAAAATATAGATTACAATATGTTCGTCATCAGTATTACAATTTAATAGTTACCCATCCAATGTTCATTTCTCCAGAAGTGATCGATCCGCAATTAAGTGCTGGCTAAGTTGAGTTTTGAATGCATTGTAAGAGTGTACATTTCTTAAATAGGACGTTAATTTATTATAAAGCTGTGCTCCTTCAAAAGTTAGCATTTTTTTGCCATAGTTTGTTCTTGTTTTTGGTAAAACTAGCAAGCTTGCTCGCCGTGTACTGCGTTGACTAACTTGTTTATATTGAGTGAGTGTTATGTTTGAGTATATATTAATATTTTGTACATTATACATTAATTTTTAATAGCGAAACTAATTCTGTCTGTCTATTTGTTACCTTTTCACTCTCAAATCACGAAATCGATTGTTTTAATATGTCATTGTTATAATATGTTGTGTGTAGTTCATCTTCCGTCGTCATTCGTCGGTCAACGTCCCAGGCTACCTATATGTAGCCTGGGACGTGGAGGACTTATACTATTTTTCATCCTGAATCGCAGACGAAGTCGCGGCCAACAGCTAGTATGCAATAAGTTACTTTTACCTAGTTATAAAAATACAATAACTGTAATAATTATGATAATTGCTTTCATAGTTTTATTTCGGATTTAAACTAGTCGGTAGTTTCGACCTCGACGAGCATCTTAGTCATGCTTATGATGTCTTGTTGTCTTAGCAATGAAAGTAATTATGATCGACATGGAAAATAATTGTAATGTTTCAATGATCATCAGCAATGATAATATGTCGATTGATCATCAATGATCAATCAACATATTATGAAATAGGTAGTGTGTTTTAGTGTGACATAGGTCCCTGCATGGAGCATATTGTAACTATTCTGTCACTGTCTAGCTTTAGGCATGACTATAACAGCCGATGGCGCCGATTCCCTTGTTCACAAACTAAACTAAATTTAATTTCAGTGCATCTTTTTCTTTCCATTTAATTAAGAAAAGAACAGAAGATAAATATTAGTTTAGTCCTGTCAAATTAGTCAGCACACATAATCAGCCTATAATGTTCCCACTGCTGGGACACAGGCCTCCTCTCTGTGAGAGGGAGTGGGCCATAATCCATCACGCGGGCCCAGTGCGGGTTGGTGGATGTCACATGTCTTCGGATTTGTGGTTATAGGACATGCCGGTTTCCTCGCGGTGTTTTCCTTCACCGTTTTGAGAGCAGTAGTGATTAAATAATTTACACAAAGTAAAGTGCCTGCCTGGGTTCGAACTCACGACCTACACCTCGTAAGTCGGGTCCATTACCACTGGGCCACCATTGCTCTCTTAATTAGTCAGCGCTTGACGTAAATTGACGTATTTTTAGTAGCATGTTTTTAATCACGTCTAAACTGTCTATGGAGTATCTTAATTTGACAGGACTAAACTAATAATTATCTTCTGTCCTTTTCTTAATGAAATAGAAAGAAAAAGATGTACTGAACTTAAATTTAGTTTAGTTTGTGAACAAGACAATCGGCGCCAATATCTTCAACATCATCCACAACCCGACTTCACCGACTGCTGAGCATAAACCTCTTATTTCTTGTGCTAATCTCCACGCTCCTGTGCCAGCCTCATCTAGGTTCTACCCGCGATGGCAACAATATCGTCCACTTATCTCGCCGTCGGACGACCAAATTTCATGTGTCCGGTTGACGGCATTAAGCTCGCTTCCTATTTATTACATGACACTAAAACAAACTGGCGAATTGTGGATACATCTCTACCTAATCCTTTGGGGATTAAAGGCATGATGTCATTTTATGTTGTGTTATAAACCCAAAGACTACAATAGTATACTGATAAACCTTTAAAAGTCAATGTCACTTTCTTGTCAAAAAACACTTTACAAACTACCTACCTACAGAAGTTCAGGTTTCTTTCCGTAAATACAAAGATAATAAACGAAAAGAATGTAGGTACATTAAGAACAAAGTTACGTCAAAGGATATTAAAGCAAGTTGACACCGTGTGACATTCACCCGAAATACCAACGTTTAAGAATATTCTTTTATAGGCACAAATTATGGATACAAAATATGATAAGCCTAAAAACATGAAGTTATGAAGATAAATTATTAATCAACAACAGGCCTTAAAGCTAAAAGTTTTTATTTATTTATTCAGCCGTTTAGCTATAGACACATGAAGAGAAGAAAGAAAATATTCGTAGAAAGGTGATGCTAAAGAAATTTCTCTCTGTTTTTATTTATTTAATTTATTTTTTATTTACTTATTATTTACTTTTATTCTTCTAAAACATAACAAAATAAGAAGATTACAATATTTTTTTTCATAAAAACAATATAAGAAGATTATAATAATATTTTCTGTGTTTTTATTTATTTATTTATTTTATATCTAAAACATCTATAATTTTTTTGTGTAATTCTATATCATATCAGAGTTTGAATGTTAAGAAAACCTTATAACAGATAGAAATTGAAGAACGCAATTTCCAATTCCAATTTACTCGCGTTTTTTTTTTTCAATTTTCGGGTCAGTGTCAGATTGTATGTTGATTAAAATAAGATTTGCGACCGCAACAAATACACACTTTACATAATTATAACCAGTATTAAAATTGGCCTCAAATGTCATGATTTCATGAAATAGTCATTCAATAGGATAATATGAAGACAATTGTATGATTGATTGACATGATTTTTATGATTATAATTCTATAACTAAATATTTGTTACGACCGCGAATCATATTTATATCAACATAGAAAATTGCAAAAAACGTAAGAAAATTTCAATTTTGCGGGCTACCTAGACGCTTTTGCCTTAAAGCTTAGCTTAACTACATAAAGCAAGGCTCATAGCAGTCGAAAATCTACACTAACGATATAGATATTCACAATGCACTATACCTACCCATATTTGCAAAATAACGGCTTAGTTACAATACAAGAACAATATCCCACTACGGCTGATTTGACTAAAATTAAAACCACATAATTCAAAACTAAAAACAAAACAAAACACCAACTTCCGCATACTACGAAAATATATAATTAGTGAACGATTGTAACAAATTCTACCGCATCCAACAATTCCACATCTCTGCAAAAGAGTTTGCTCGACTTTTAAGAAAAAAATTAAATGCCTCACTCGATTCACATTGACCCACATATTCGAAGGCCGGACAAATGTCAACAGGACCTTTGCGATGAGAATCGGAGCACCTGCAGTGGCAAATGTTATAAAACTCGATTTTACACACCGCACATCCATTCGATTGCGTAATCAAATCGAGTTGATCGAGTCCGATAGGCTTGCATAATTTTTTTCCTGTTGAGTGACGGGCGACATGTGAATGACTTTTCGGGTGGAAACTTAATAAAAAAAATATATTTAGGTACCTACTAGCTTCTGCCCGCGGCTTCGTTCGCATGGAAGTCGTAAGACACCACAATTTACTAACATAACATACACATATTTGTAACCACTACTTCTTCTAAAGAGTTTTCTTAAATAAGTTGATATACATAGTTGGCTTGTTTCCTATAACTTTGTTGAGTAGTCTTTTATTCTTTAAAATATATATACTAGCTTCTGCCCGCAACTTCGTTCGCATGAAAGTCGTAAATAACATACACATATTTGTAACAACTACTTCTTCTAAAGAGTTTTCTTAAATAAGTTGATATAGTTGGCTTGTTTCCTATAACTTGGTTGAGTAGTCTTTTATTCTTTAGTATGCTTCTTTTGTTATACCCATCCTCATTCACTCTTGAGACTTCTATCTCTCTAGTAGATACTTATTAACACCGAAAGCCAATATATCATCTTAAGAACGAAAACTATCTCGATCACAATCGTATACTCTGTGTTCACATGGGTGTGTCCCCAAGTTTTCCCATCGTTATAAGTTACGCCTGACACTAGCCATTACGCCCTCTTCCTTCTGATATAATTTTCCTTTATACACTGTGGTCTTGTGGTTATGTGTTTTAGTAACTACTTTCAGAGTGATATAATTGTCTTTTCCGGGTTTTTCTGCAATAAAATGAGGTATCTTTTAAATGAGGACTGAAAGGTACAGATTGAGATCTTTATGGGCAATCAACATAAGGATATCATAATCAACATATGCTGTTTCCACTGTTGGGAAACAGGCCTCCTCTCTTAGACTCTACCCTGCGGGCTTATTGCCGGTTGGTAGATGTCACGTGTCTTCGAAATTTTGGTTCTAAGACATACCGGTTTGCTTACGATGTTATATACGAGTATATACACAAAGTAACATGCCTGCCGGGGGTGTAACCCCCGAGCTACAACTCGTAAGTTGGGTCCGCTACCACTGGACCACCGCTGCTCTATATAAGGATACCTTGTATAATATGAAAAGGTCACCTAAATGGGCCAATTTTGAGTTTTTTCACCAAGATATTTGCATCCTTAAGTAATCGTTAGTTAATAGTTCATAATAAAGGTCTCCGAGACCAACCATTAATTTCATAAAACTAGTTGACGCTCACCCACGAGCACTAATCAATCATGTTTATCAATAATGCGCAAGAAAATAGAATCATTAAACTTTTTGTTCTACTCAATACAAACTGGCTGTAATCAATAACATGGTTTCCATCTGAATTTTAGTACACAAGTCAGCCTATTGACCTGTTGTGCCACTGCAGAACAATTATCTCTTCTTATTCACAGAAGAAACGATAATGTGTTACCTCGCTTGCTCATTGTATGTTGGCCATCGGTACATTTGTACCTTCCTACATCTATACCCACTATAGAACGAATATATTTACATTTAAAAAGCTAAATAATAATATGTACAAGTATATAAAAAGGAGGGGAAATAATCAAAGGGCATCAAAGAATTCGTCCGTATCGCTGTCAATAGAAAACGGACCCCATGGCCCTAGTGTTTCAACCCCAAACGGCACGAACATATAAGTTCCAAAGAGATTGGAGTATTTGCGCCGTTTGAGGTTTTCCGCACCTGCAGCAGCTGACCCAGCATAGAATACAATACAGCTCCTTGTAATATTGCCCCACTGCAGAAGAAATGCCTTATCTCTAATAGAAAAGAAACAAATACTAAACTAGATGGACCGATGACCTTAAGAGGTCACTGCTATTATTAATCGAAGGGTCACTGACACAAAGTAGAAATACGTGAACCGGGTGTCGCACTGTATCCTGGATGGGCTGGAGGAGTTGATATTAAAACTTGTCATTATAGATCGATTTTTCCAACCAAGTGTAGTGACATTGATAAAGTTTGATTTGATTTTTTTTCGATTTTTTTTTATTTCATTCAAATGGAAACAAAAGTTTCCATTTAATTGTAATTTATTTAATTTGATTTGCTCTTAATTGGTTTTTATCTGATTTTATATGGTTTATTTTATATGTTTTCTATATCTTTATGTGTGGTAGGGTTTTATTTACCTGAAACAAATTAATTTATTATTATTATTTGCCATACAATTTAGTTACATTTCAGGTTTAAAACCGGCAACCTGTTCCACTACTACTTCAAATAATCTTTAAAACAATAATTTATAAAGTCGATTCACAGAACGTAATAGTTCTAGCCATAAAAGAGCTAAGCAACTAAATTGAACAGTGTGCAAGAATTTCGAAGAATATTTTTTTTCTTTATTATATTATCTTGTAGCAATCTCAATTATTATCTCCTTAGGAATGATATCATCGAGTGGTTAGGTTTTGTAATATGAATTATCATGAATTACACTGATCGTATTGTTTAAAGGCGATGTTGAAATATTTGACGTCACTTAATGCTGCAATGCGTTGGACTCCTTTTCCTGGTTCAGTAGAACCATGTCTGATGTCTGTATGAAAGGCTACAGTTACTATGTCTTTTATACTTAAATAAAATCATGCTGATTTTCTATAGGGGTAGGCAGACACTACAGAATTCCAGATGCTACGATTCTTATTTTTGCTTTGCCATGTTTACTAAAATTACAAGTACTGTAATAAATTATACTTTATCTACTATTACCAGATCTCATTAATTATTAACTATTATATTCTGCTAAATTTCGGTATGATTTAAAAATAAAAAAATGGATTATTACGTGTATCATTAACCTAAAAAATCCACTTCATATGAATAAGCATATTCTGCCTATAATGATCCCACTGCTGGGACACAGGCCTCGGCCCATGAGAGGAAGTGGGCCATAATCCACTACGCGGGCCCAGCGTGGGTTAGTGAATGCCACATGTCTTCGAATTTTTGGTTCATTTGAATAACCAAAATCTAATTCCAAAATCTACTCGCACGAATTCAGATAAATGACCAATGAATCAGAATTATTCAAAACTCGTGCATACATTACAGAAGCTGTGAATATAGAAGCCAATTGTATGCAAAGTCTAGGACTCAGTGCCTCGTGTTCCCGTCTTAACTAATTTAACAACAAACAGGAAGCAAGCAGGATACTTCAAATCATAATAAATTTGTAGGATAAAATATTACACTTTTAAATTTCCTTTCTAATAACCCTAGAAGAAAAGTTAATAAAAACTGTAAACAATTTTTCCATACACTAGAAAAAGTAGAAAAGGCAGAATCATCCTTTAAAGAAAAGTTCTGACTTACCTACTCACTGACTAACTCACCAACGCTCAGACCTAGAAAACTGATATTTTGCACAGCGGTTCAAAAAAATGACGTAGACAAGGAATATAGGGTGGACTGGACGGAATCGCTGGCAAAGTGCTAGTGTTTTGTTTAATAATTATAATTACTCCTTCCAGAGCCCTCAGTGCGTTACACACTATCAATCACGATCTGAATCATTTTGAAGGATATTGCTAATCCACGGCTTATGGCTAAGTAATAACAGCCGCATGGATCGATCGATCAGGTTAAGCTACGCTTGCTTCGGTTGGTCCGTGGATGGGTAACTATCTTTACATACCAAGATCCCTACGTGCCTCGGAAAGCACGTTAATCCATTGATCCCGGCGTCATTCGTGGATCTTGGCAGTTACTTCAGAAGCCCACAACTAGTCTTACCAAGAGGTTTCGTATTATCCAGTAACTGGGTTCTGGAGGTCAGATAGGCAGTCGCTCCATGTAAAACACTGGTACTCAGCTGCATCCAGTTAGACTGGAAGCTGACCTCAACATAGTTGGTAAAACTCTAGGCAGATGATGGCAGATGATGATTGCTAATCCATTGCTGCATATGTTCTGTCTGCTCAACAACGTAAATAACGCAATGAATGTTGTTGAACTGTCAAATGAAAGCTATTCCTACTTTTAATGTGTTACGCAATTACCCCGCTGCACCGGTTTCAAAAAAAGAACATTACAATTCCATTGGAGACCGAACATGTATTCAAGGAGTCTTTATCGCCCATTCTTGGAGAAAACGATGGTCAATTAGAAGCACGAGGACCGTTATCAACCACAAAAATTACCCCTGGCTTGCCTCCAGCACCATCTGAGCTTGAAAGGTCAATTACTGTGGTTAAATGTCACCTACTCCACGATATTGGCAGAGGAACTACACAGGTTAGGCTCGGAGCCAACCCTCCGTGATTATTAGTTTGTCTAAAGATAATTATAGGAACAGGTTCTTTGAATGTAGTACGGAAGTGTGAAGAAAGAAATGTACAATAAGGCCCTTTCTACACGGCACGGTTTCATTACGGTACCACGTATAAGCCGCGCCGTAGAAGAAGCTTCCATTGTCATCCATACAACACTGACAACCGTGCCTTGACACGGCGAATAAACCATAGTTTTTCAAGGCAAGAAAAACGTGTGTATACAAAGGGTCTATAAAACTATATTATAGCGTTAGTTTAGGAAAAGTGGGGAAGGGTTACGCACATTGTTGTGTTCCAGATTGTATAGGGTTGTCGGTGACATGACATACACGTGAAATTTTTGACTTCGAGGCGGATGTGGCAGTTAATGACGCGTAAGGCACATCCTACTTAGATGGAACTTGGCGTCAGTAATTAATTATCTGCGACGTCGAATCAATTCCTCCTTATGACATGCCCATATTATGACAACGGATTTCCATACAACTATTCAGTTACCGATTTACAATTCCTTTAAAGCTCGTTTAAAAAAAAGCTGTTCATTATTATACAGACTTAATTATAAGTTCATGCAAATGAGCTAATACAAAATTACAGTAACAGGACAACGTCGCAACACTCATCAAAGTCAGTAGGTAGACAGTTGTTTGTTTTGAAATTCTGTACCGAGGCGACAAAGTAATAGTACCTAGTCTACCATTATTATTAATAGTGACAGTATTATTATAATAAATTAGGCTAACGATTTATCTACCGGCTTTGCGAAAGTGGCCTTCACTGTCTTATTTTGATTTACAACTTACTTGTGTTCAATTTTTATATATCTTATTTTTTGCAGCGAACCAAATCAATAGCATGTAAGTATATAATACCTATGTTTTAATTACATGTTTTAACGATATTATTCTGGGTCTTTATTCCTGAAAAGTCTTCCCATACTAGCCCATAGGTTTTGAACACTAAAAAGATAAACCAATTCATCCTCCTTTATCATTTGCGGTTCAATGTTTTTATTTGACTGCATCAAAAGGAGATTATTATTTTAATTTTACGGAAACAATTATAATACTTAACTGAGCGAAACCAATCATTATTGTAGTATGCATTCCCTAACATAGAAGTTTTTGAAAATTGTAGAAATAAAACCACATTTGTATAGACATTATAATAGAGAAAGGACTCGTTGAAGTAGGCAAATGAATTATTGTCGCTGTCAAAGGACAATCTGTGTACATTAGTATCAGAAGTTTCGGCCAAAGAGATTCTTGGTCGGCACTTTCGTTTTTCCACACTATTACTTTTATTCGATGATGTGGAAGAAAGCATTCATCACTTCAGAACTCTTTAAGTTCCACGGATTTCTAAGGACTAGAATAAATAGAATATTTATTGTATGGACAGATAATCGTATTCAACAAAAAAAAAAATGAAAAGTAATTTTTTTTTTTTGTTTAACTTTATTTTGTGCCTCATTTTCTCATATTGTTTTTATTTGTCTTAATTGAAATAAATATGGCCTCGGGACGGAAAATTCGTTAGTTTTTAACAAGGCGTGAAGCGTAAGCGGTGTAAACAATACATAGACATACGATCGCAGCAATCGCGTGTCATTTGCTGTTAGTTATTGAAGAGTTCCATTGTCTATTTCCGAAAATCTTCATCAGATCCTAATATATTATATAGGTACTAAAACTTTCCCTAAAAATATGCATTTAAATAACGAAACCCTATCCTAATCGGATTAGTATTTTTTTTTTAAATCACGTACATACAAACACCCGACTATAATAAAAAATAAAAAAAATAAATAATAAAAAAAAATAAAAAATAAATAATAATTACAAAATAATAATAAATAATTATTTTTACATAATAATTATTGTTTTTTAGCCTACAATCTGGGAACATATTTAATTAACGTCGTAGTCGTATATCTCATCAAAATAAATTGGCATAAGAAAAATGGCGACGATTTTTTCTTTTCATATTTACTATCGTCGTGGTCAAATCAATGAAAGGTCCATTTTTAACGGTCTCATCTTTACAAGTGGTGATGATGATGTTCTTGGCACCGTGACCTATTTTTATCGCATTAGACACTGCAATAAAGGTGATTTTAATATATCACAGTAAAGATGCTATCTTACATAATTAAGTGCAGACTCAAGCCAAGCTACAGGTTAATTTGAACTTAAATACTTCTCCCATGCCCTTTACAAGTGACATACTAATGTAACCTTGGTTAAATACGAACTTGTATAATATTATCACACAGTTATAATAATTCACATACATAACGTTTTATAATGGGAACAGAATTTTTATATGGTTCATAAAACATTTCAGTACCTAGTTATGTTTAGAATGCTTTATGAGCCTAGTAAAGTTCTAAGAAGTTTAATTGATTAAATACTTAAATTAAATAAGAAGTACAGACTTTTTTTTCAGGTCTTTAAGGTTGTTCATTCAATGACAATTATAAGGAAAACCGCGAGTCGATGAAAGCTACATAAATATGTAGCTGTTTGCTATAAAAAACCATGAGAGCTAGAGCCTAGACCTAGATCTCTCGATTCATCTGATCTCTCAACTTTGGCTTGGTCTTCAGGGACATACTGCAGTGGATTTTCTAAAACCCTGGCCAAACAATAATAGTGCTTATAATAGGAGTATGGGATTGAATAATACAATACAATTCCTATATCTAAGATGGTAAGTAGACACGATAATGACGATGGTAGTGATTGACAAGAGAAGTATAACTTACCGACATAAAAATAAAATAACTGATCAATAAAACTCCTAAGTAGGTACCCACTATGACAAAAAGTGAAGGTGTTTCCTCACATAATTTAAAGGCATAATGTCTTCATTTTGGCAAAACAACTTCTCCAAAATACAGGTATTGAAAGGAAACTGATTCCGTCAGAATTAATTTTAAGGTCTGAAGACACTTCCGAATGCGAACAATGGTTATTTAATTGGCAACTTTGATACTACCGCCGAATACGAACGTAGGCCGCCGCTTCAAGGTTAAAACATGATTAATTTTACGTGTTGAATTACTTAAGAAAATTGCGACCAAACCCACTTGGCACTATTACACACATGTTGAATAAACTAGTCGCCTGGGAAAACGGATCTTGGCTGTAGAGGCAGCAACAAAATTGTATGTAAATGTAGGTAAATAATTTTGACGATAAGAATTTGAAATTGAGAGAGCTCCGACCTTTTTGGTGGCCAAAGAATCAGCATCGCCAAACATCGTGGCAATGCTGCCAGCCTTCTAGGCACTTTTCTGATTGACAGCGATGCGGACAAATTTTTGGTGCCTTAAAATTCTTTTTACTCTTTTTTTTACAAATACTATGTACAGACGCCTGCAGGTCAAGCTACCCCAAACTGTCAAATTTTCCCAATCAACCTTGAACCTCAATGCTTTAGCAATAAAGTTGAAAATCTATTAAAGAAATTTGATAGATTGTAGTAGCTTGATGTGCTGGCGTCTGTACATATTATTAATATAATGTTAAGTCTATTTGCTTATATATTAGGTATGGTGAATATTATGTCTTTAATAAAAATAAAATTTGAAATTAAGATTGTATATTATGGAGGTTGGTGTTTTTTAGTTTCCTGTATAACCGAAATAGGGTACCAAATGTAGCTCTTTATAATAACTTGATTAAGCAGTTTTAGGTAAAGTAATTTATGTTTTTCCAATGCTTTCCAGTTTTAACGTTGTGCGTACATGATTTCTATCGTAGACTCTAACAACACTGCTTGTAAATATGGTATATAATTAATTTTGTGGATACTTTCAATACAAGTACCTACATCAAACGGCGATCCAAAACTTTTTGTCAAGGGTGGTGAAATGTGATACTGACAATTTTCTTGCAAGGAAACTTTTTATTCCGAGCTGGAAGAAGACTGCCAGTCCAGCAGTACCAGCTGATAGAACGGTGAAATTAAACAAAATTATTTTCTTAAATCTTAGACTGATTTTCTGCAGACCGTACCTAATTTAATCTCGGACATATGCATGCAAGGCCGATGTTAGATTCATAATAATTAAATAGGTATTATAAAGCAAATACTACACAATCTACACGTTATATTGCTGTTTAGAAATACAAAAAATTGTTGTAACAATAATTTGTCACATTTTACGTTTTATGGAAAGGATTGGTTCCATTTTTTTTTATTATATTGAGTGTTATTTTTTTATTATTCGAGTAAAATCCTACTTATTACTAATTATAATATTATAAATGTGGAAGTTTTTATGTTTGTTACTCAATCACGCAGAAAAGATTGAATGGATTGGTACACAGATAGTTTATAACCTGGATGAACACATAGGGTACTTTTAATCCCAGTAGTACGTTCCTATGGGATAATTTCCAATGTCCACGCGGGTAAAGCCGCAGGCAAACGCCAGTATGTATATAAATTACTGTATGCACGTATTATGTATATCATGCCTTACTTCTAAAGGGCCATAACACCTGCATAGTACATATAAAAAATTTGAACGAGAACGATCTTAGTCGACATGTAAATAACAACAATCTATAGGTACATATACGAGTATGTACATACAAATAAATAAAATCGAAGTGTCTGTTTGTGATGTTGATTTTTACTAAATGCATATTACGAAAGTATATACGCGTACTTATTAAAAAATTGTTTTTTTTTTAATTTTGTCTGTCTGTCGGTTTGTTCTGGCTAAAGTTTAGACCTATTTTGACGGGTCTTTTAATAACTACAGTAACTTAGGTTACTACTATTTTAGAAAAGGAAAAGAAATAGTAAAGTGACATATTATTCTTTTCCGACATCCACGCGAATGAAGTGGCCGGCACAGCTAGTTACTAATAAGTACAGACGCCAGCAGGTCAAGCTACCCGAAACTGTCAAATTTTCCCAATCAACCTTCAACCTTAATGCTTTAGCGATAAAGTTAAAAATCTCTTAAAGAAATTTGACAGATTGTAGTAGCTTGATGTGCTGGCGTATGTACCAAGAAGATAAAATTCGACATCCTTACCTAATTACTAATGAAACGCTGAACGTGTTCTTTGTGTTGTATGTTTAACAAAATCTGACAGACATATAATTATATATTAGCAACAAATAAAGAAGAGGGAATGGACAAGATATAGAAAACCATATCGTAGTTTTATGTTTAAAAAAAATATATTATATTTAATTTCTTACATAAATATTTATAAGTAGATACTGTGAACAAAACCTATTTCGAGACAGATTATGAAACTGTTAAAACTGAAAATGAACAAAATAATTTTTAATAAGTACAGCTTTTTGAACATTAAAAAAATTAATATCAAATAAATAATTACTATACAGCACCAAAAGTTTTTATCGATATAAATCGAAACAGTGACGAAACGATATCTCGATCTCTGACACTAGATACAAATTACATGTAAGAACACATTTATTTTATTGCACATATCTAGATTTACAGCTTATCAAACGAGTAATGTATGACATAGAATTATTATCGTTGAAGCGAATTAACAATTAGAATATAATTGTGCAAGAATTTCTCTGAACAACAGTAAATTATATATTCCTAAGTAACTTTACCAGTGTATTTTTACACTTAGGACCATTGGTCACAAAGACCAAAATGTCAAAATTACGTCACAAAAAAATGTTATAGTGCTCCTACGAACTTCCTTATAATAGTCCTCCAGACCGTATTTCGGCCATGGCGGCCAGTGTCAAAATATTAAATTTCTCACAATTGTGCAAAATTGTGTGCTCAGACAGGTGCATTCTCTCTTCCATCACTCTCATAGTCCGATGGGACTGCACGTAATACGCTACGACCGGAGAGAAATCAGGCGCAGGACCAACGACTTAACCTGCTAACCTGCTTTCCGAGCCGCCAATTTCCAAACTCCCAGCTGCTAAGTAATTCCTAATGGAAAACCCATTAACACTTCGTCTAACCGGGGAATCAAACCCAGAACCCCACGCACAGCAGTCGCGCTTGCGACCATGAGTCCAACGGGGCAGTCACGTACTTCCTAAAGAAGTACACAAAAGCCGTGAATGAAGAGTTGAAGTTCAAGGAAGTACTATCAGTACCTATATTCTATTCTGTTGCCGAGAAGCCCGTTCCGGTTTGAAGGATAACCACATACGGGTACCGTTGTCGATATACAGGTACATAAGAAATTTTGACAGTTTAGAATGTCAACGCTCCTGCGTTGTCTCTCGAGCAGGCTTAAGAGGCCTCTTACAGTCCACTAGCGCCGCCAATCGAAAAAATGTCATAACTCGTAAATAGAATCAAAAATACAAAATATGTTCTATTATTACTGTGGAAAAGGCAATAACGTAATTGTATAACACCTTATCAACACTTGAAATATAGCTGTTTAGCTAAATCGTGCATTCAAAACATAAACGGCAGGGCACGCCGCGATAGCGGCGATAAGACCCCTCTTTGAGGAGTGGCTAGAGAGGCGCCACGGCGCCCTCACCTACCGCCTGACGCAGGTCCTCACCGGACACGGAAGTTTCGGGAGGTTCCTGCACATGATCAGGCGGGAGGAAACGCCCGGGTGTCACCATTGCCAGGATCGCCCAGAGGACACGGTGGAGCACACGGTGGAGGTCTGCCCCGCTTGGGCGGAGCACCGCCGTGTCCTCGTGGAGGCGATCGGCAGCGGCGGCGGCCTCTCGCGCCCGGACCTGGTGCAAGCCATGGTCCGGAGCGAGAGGGAGTGGGAGGCAGTCGCCTCCTTCTGCGAAGCAGTCATGCTAGCGAAGGAGGTGGCGGGACGGATGAGGGAGAGAGCCTCCCGTCCCAGCCGCCGCGGGAGACGCCCCGGGCGTCGGGAGTCCATTGGAGACTACCGGCCACCGTAGGCGCGGGCCTGCGGGCGGAGAGCAATGGGTAGCTCACCGCCCGATCAGGACCAGGCCCGTGCCGGACGGCGCGTAAGTGTTCCACGCGCGCCTCAAAGAGATGTCAGCATAACGAGGGGCCCCTCAGGGCCGAAGCCTGCCGGGGCAGCGGGATTGTCCGAAAGGGTTACCGCTGCCCCGGAACATAAAGGGCGAAGGAAGGAACATGGGTGGGTTTTAGTCAGTAAGAGTCTGACACTCCCTTCCGCTCCACCCAGAGTGGGAGGGGTCATTTGATGATTTCCCATCCCAAAAAAAAAAAAAAAAAAACATAAACGGCCGTTTTTGTTACAAATGCACGATTTAGCTAAACAGCTATATTTCAAGTGTTGACAATGTGTTATAAAATTACGTTAATGCCTTTTCTACAGTAATAATAGACCACATTTTGTATTTTTGATTCTATTTACGAGTTATGACATTTTTTCGATTGGCGGCGCTAGTGGACTGTAAAAGGCCCCTTAAGTAGGCGGCAGTGACGACTTGCCATCAGGTGGGCTGCCTGCTTGCTTACCACCAAAATCAGATCACCATGTGAACATATCACATTCAATACCTGAGGGTCTTAGACAAAGTGACATTCTATCAGCGACAACGATGATGGAAAAGTCAAAAATGTATGGGACTGACATAAGCCACCGAACAGCTTATGTCAATTCTGTTGACAGTCGTTATTGAAATACGAAGCGCTTTGAAAGCGACAGCCACTTGTCTAGGCCCTCTGTACGTTTTGTTCCCTTCTTTTCCGTGTAGGCACATTAAGCTACTACAATCTGTCAAATTTCTTTAATAGATTTTCAACTTTATCGCTAAAGCATAAGGTTCAAAGTTGATTGGGAAAATTTAACAGTTTTGGGTAGCTTGATGTGCTGGCGTCTGTACCAAAATATATTGGACACTGTTTTATTCAATGAACGCAAGATGAAAGTTAATACATTATTCGATGTTATGGCCTTCGATTCGATTACTGTTAAAGCATGAAGTTCTCGATTTGGCTATCGGTAATCTCAACTGATTGTAATTTCTACTGCAGTGTGTGTAATTTTTGGGAGAGGCCTGCGTTCAATGACTGTTAAAGGTTATTGGTGCTTATATTTTTTTTAAGTTATAATGGCTTATTATTCTCTATTACAGCCTTAGTCTTCATAAGTGATCATAGATCTCAGACAGCTGGTCCCGCTTCCAACTTTGCTCAATAGCTGTATCACTTTAGCACCAGCATGACTTATTCTCGAAAAACTCAATGTCAATACAAATATAATTGGAACATTAAATACTCTTTTCAGCTTCCATTTGCTCACTTTTTTTTAAAGACAACTATTATGTCTACGTACGTACCTAACGTTCATCATCATAATCCTATCATCATCTGCCTAGCCTTTTCCCAACTATGTTGGGGTCGGCTTCCAGTCTAACCGGATGCAGCTGAATACCAGTATTTTACATGGAGCGACTGCCTATCTGACCTCCACAACCCAGTTACTGGGTAATACGATACCCCTTGGTAAGACTGGTTGTCAGACTTTGGGGCTACTGACGACCTGTAACGACTGTCAAAGATCCACGAATGACAGCCGGGACCAACTTCCGAGGCACGGAGGGATCTTGATATGTGAAGATGGTCACCCATCCACGGATCAACCGCGGCAAGCGTAGCTTAACCTGATCGATCGACCCGTGCGGCTGTTATTACTTAGCCACAAGCCCCTCATCATAATCCTATCTTAAGTCCAATGCTGTAGGTAGGCAGATACCTACATTGGTCTCTCCAGCCGCCAGCCATTTTGCTCAATGCTCGGCTACTTTAATCTACTTTTACCTTACAGTACTGTCCAATAAATGTGAATTCGTAATTTCTCCTACATTGCGAAAACTATAATGAAACAGGAAGAAAACTGTACCACTAGAACCACCATTATTATTGAACATAGCTTTAAGCACTAAATTGTAAAATAACAGCTTGTACTGTAGATAATACACTCTAATTATCTCTACAAAGCGTTGCAGCATTTATTACCCACCTACTTGTAAAACACACATATATTGGCTCCAAATGTTGGCTGGTCAACACCAACGTAATACATTACTGCATTAGTAACAGACTCAAACGATCTCTGGCATAGATGTGAAGTGATGGAAATCTGCAAAGGTTGGTAGGTTGCCAAAGGTATAAGGGACCTGCAATACGCAAGTTCTTAATAACGTCTTGCGAGATACATTTGAATGGTGTAGATACTGTATCCTGTATTTGCATAGGTCCTTAGCATAATCAGCCTATAATGTTCCCACTGCTGGGGCACAGGTTTCCTTTCTTCGAGAGGGAGTGGGCTTTAATCTACCACGCGGGCCCAGTGCGAGTTGGATGTGCCCAGTACGCAGTTACTTATTATGCGCTTAATAAACATTTCTCCTGCCCTAATCCGAATTCATTTGGGGTCGGCGCAACATGTCTTTTTCTTCCATACTTCTCTATTAGTCGTCATCTCGGTAGTCAACCCTATCTAGCTATATCATCTTCATCGAGCGCTTAATAAACACAAGATGAAAATGGTATATAACCGTAAATAATTACTTTGTATCTATGAAACCTCTGTTGATTTACAATGAACAGAATTTATGGAGAAGAATAGATTTGTGACTTTTTCTAAATAATATGTATATGTATTAGAACAAGAAGAATCGGATGATGTCATTTTAACCATGTTATGATAAAGAAGAAAGCAGACCTGTTCAATCCTCAAAGTTCTAAACAACACCAACTAAATTAGCAGGTAAATTTTTGTATGGTAAATGTTACTTAATTTTTACAAGAAATTCGCTCAGATTACACCACACTCATAGTATATCATATTACACACACACACGAATACAAACGCTTGTGTTAGTGTTGAAGCTAAAGCGCCACCATCAATTAAACCAAGTGTCAAAACTCTACAGTCTACTTTAAACCTTACTACATACATTTAAGATTGAAACTAGCTCCAGCGTTGATAATGAAAGAAGGATGAAGATCGTAATCTTTTTGACACTAGACTAACGTAACTTCAAATTGTGTTGAGTTAGAGTCTCAGTTAACGTTATAAATTAGATTTAGGCTTAATGAACTGACTAAACGAAATTTATCTCATTATCTAAAAGTTTCTTACATAAACATGTATTAATGAACTAAATTATGAAACATTCGTAATGTTATTATCTTAAAGAGTTATGTACCATAATCAACCTATAATGTTCCCACTGCTGGGACACAGGAAGAAGAAGAGAAGAAGAAAAGGTGAGAAGAAGTTGGCCGTAATCTACCACGCGGGCCCACTGCGGGTTGGTGCGGGTTGGATCCTATATTTTGTTTTCTGGAAGATAATTTAAATTGAAACTGACTTATGACACGCGTTGAATAGATGTCTAATTTTTGTGGTAAGATCCTAAGGGCTGGTTTAACCAAAATCAGAGGTATGTATTTATCCGTGGAATAAAGTTAACGTACGTATGACCGTTTTTTTATGGAAAAACTGTCAAATATATACCTAATTCCAAGTTTATTCACAGCCACATTTTTTGTAAAACTCCCCGTCGCTATCACTTCGTTTTCGCGTAGCGTTCTTTAAGATTTTTTTCTTTTTGCTCGGCTCCTATTTGTTTTAGCGTGATGTTAAATAGCCTTCCTCAATAATCTGGCTATCAAATGCGAAAATATTTAAAAAATAAAAATAAAAAAATTAAAATAAATAAATAAATAATATGGTAGTTCCAGAGATAAGCGCGTTCAAACAAACAAACTCCTTAGCTTTATTATTAGTATATATTAACTCTACAAAGCTTTCCACAAATTTCGGCTCGTACTTAAACATAACGATTTCTGTTCGTACTTATTACCAAAAATATCAAACAACTTTTAAAATAATATTACCAAAACCCAAGCATTATAAAATACAGATTAAAAGCCTGCAAAAAAGGGAACGATGGGCGTGTCTGCCATACATAGTGGTTCGACAGAGGTTCCCACTTACCATCCTATGTTTTATTGATGCGCCACCCAGCCTGCCATTAAATTTTCATCGCCATATGACCCAAGAACTGCGTTATGTACGAGACTAGTAATTGCTCCATACATGATGTTTAAGCCATTGAAAAACAAAAAACTTCACGGCGTGATTTCCATCCAACGTTTTGAGTCGCGAAATTAAAATGTGGTTTTGGTTATTTTTGTGTGCAAGTGGCCGCATGAATGAAATGATTTCAGTGAGAATTTTGTTGGAAAAAGCTCCTCATGTTGTCTGGCCGTAACGTTGATAAATTCGGCCGAGAATGTAAGACCTGGAAGCATTTTTTTCCTGAAGCTTTAAGTGATGGAAGTATCCTCGAGTTCTCAGTTGAGCTACACGATTACTGACAAATACTTGCACTGACTGGACTAGTCCAGTCAAATCTGTGTGGCACTTTCCTCAAAATACCATTCAGAGATCAATCTACATGTTCTTCACATGATCTGACAAAGATTATGCCTGGGCTTTAAAAGAGACTGTGACCTCTAAGTTTCTTTCGGCCTTTCTTCTCAGAGTAGTCAGATTGGAAACGCCGACCTCATCTAGCTTATTATTATGTTTTTTTATAGTATGACGTGTAAAAGTTTTTCCGATATGCTATTTACAGAATAAACAATTTCAATTAATTTCAGATGATCCTCCACTGCTCAACCACCCATTCATCTAGTCAAATGAGATCTGTGGCTATATGTATTTTACTCTTGCCGACAAAACAATTACTATACACAAAAGAGTACTTTCACCCGAATCGTCGAAAGAGTATCCAAAACAAATCAATGAACACAATCTGTTTCAAGTATCATACAATTTAGGTCGCACCCACGCACTCACAGACTCAAACGCATGTAGGCACTCGCACTCGCTAACCACCGCTTATATTTTAAAACAGCCCATTGACAGACCAGCTTGCAATTGCAACAAACATACATACCGAATAAATTCTGAGAACGATTATGCAACGAATCGAGTGTGCACTGATATATCGATGTTTAGACTCGCAGGCGACAGTAACAAACGAAACCGACTAGTGCCCACCCATTGGGACTCGATTATTCATATTTATCGATACGACTAACGAGCATCCATTCGAATTGTTTGGGGTGTGATATGAATAAAACATACCGATTGTTCATAATTCGCCGACTCGAATACGCAAGCTCATGTAATTACAGGATCATTTTATTAACGAAAACAATCGTTCATATGATAAATTGAATTGTATGAAACCAATATATGCATGAGAATGCTCAATGGAAAATTTCTGTTTCATTGAATTAATGTATTGAGATTTACTGAGATGTAAAACACGAGTACGATAAGAGTATAAGTATTACAATCAAGCTCAGAAAAAAGTTATAAATAACTAACAGAAGTTCAAATCGAAAGTATATGCGTATGCCATTGCCGTTGATAATAATTTAATACTAACCATATCCTTTAGAAACTTATAAGGTGAACTAACCGATAATTTACACAAATTAAATTGCAGATACAAAAAAATATACAGCTATCATTGCTAGAATCCTTATAGAGATTAAACTACCATAGGTGCAAGAAAATGATCAAGAATCGAACCGACTAGGCGACAATCTCGTTGGACATAATCAATAAGCAATGTTTTACATTAAATTCAATGAAAGTATGGAGCAGTCGAGAATAATCGCTCATTCCACCTATATGGTGACTTATTATTACAGTCAAAGGTTAAACTGAGTTTAAGGTCCCGAACTGGTTTGGCAGCTGTTATGTAGTGATGCATAAGAGCTATTATGTTGCTCATTGAGGGTGAAATTGTTAAAGCGCTCCAAGTATAAAAGCTTAAAGGTTCTGAAGAAATTGTCACTCATTAACCGAAGTTTAAGGGGAATAAACGAAGAGATGATGCAAAAGGTAAATTAAAACTAATCTACTTTCATGTTTAAATTCGTTTCAAATCAAATCAAAATCGTTTATTTGCATAAAATGTGGTAGGTACAAAAGATGATAAGTATATAAAATGGTAGTGCAAAGACACATTCCGACATGTAAATCATTACATGGCGGATTGTGTCTTTGCAAAAAGTGAAGCAAGGAAACGTGCGTTACATTTAATACAGATTCTTCTAGATCTTCTTAAACCCAGCAGAGGTTTTCTCCATTACCTTTATTTTTGTTAACCCCAATTTCTTTATCTTTCCAGGTACTATTAATGCTGTGTTCCTCTACACTAATCAGCGCAGGAGTCATAGGAACCAATTATGCTCCTGCCTCCTCAGTTTCTTACTCTTCAACCCCCGTCGTTGAAAAAACCTTCAATACACCAACAGGATATACTAAAATCATTCAATCACCGCCATTATACCAATCTATACTGACAACCAAAGAAAGTAACTACGAAAGCCCAGATGGAACTCAACACACAGCATATACCAAGTCTTTGGACACAGCCTACTCGAGCTTGAAAAGGTACGAGGCGAAATCAACTAAGGATGGTGATATCATAGCTAACACAATACCTGGTTATTACTCTACTGATGCTCATTCTCCTATTGTCTACCACCAAGGAGCAGCATATACTGTCTCTTCTCCATTACTCCATACGGTACATACTCCAGAATTAACCAAATCTGTAACAGTTCCTATTACCTATACAACACATAATGTTCCTTTGACTAAAACGATCGCGTCTCCGTCTTTTACATCATACTCTACTCCTGTTTTTGACCAAACTAAGTATGTAGCTTCAGGATTATCTTCCTATTCTTCTCATACGCCTGTTATTGAGTCTCAACCCATTAAAACAACTATAACCTACTCACAAGCTCCCTTGGTTTCCCATATGTCGTTCTCTGGCCTAGGAGCTAGTTACGCATGGTAAATGATTGAGATTTTTTTCCTTAACACGGTATGCGCGACTGACTGCTTGATTAAGTTTAAATTATGTTTTAAAATGTTACGTTTATAACTAATGTAAGTTGAAATTATATCTTGTAAAATAAATTATTTCTGCATCATATTCTGTGACTCATTTTCCTCCTCGTGATTTCTAGACAATGAGTTAGTCTGTGTGCAAATTATTTACGCCTTGAATAGTAATTATGATATCTGAATGGTATCTTATTTGGAAAATAAACATTTGCTCTAGTAGGTAGAGTTAGCAACATTTCACAACAATTTCTACATTCTACATGATATTAAGTACTAAGCAATGTGTTAACTTTGAAACACCTTTACGTTCCAAGTTCTAGACAGAATCAACATTCTAGCCAATTACTTGCTGTAATGAAATAATCACAACTCTTGTTTACAAATAAAAGTTCCCAAGTCTTTAATTTGGTTAGTGCGTAGTTTTAATAACACCTCTTAGTACTTTACTGCCATAATAAATTAAAAGTATTATAGGTTAAGTTGGTTTTGTTATCGCAAAAGTTTTTGAATCAGAAAATTGAGCATTATTTCGTCTGTTTTTAGGATCAACAATTATAACAGAATAATAATAATATTGTCACTTCCAAACACGGACACTTTTCCTTCAGTCGTTGTTCGGGATTTAAATGATAAAAGTTTGAAGTTGTTGAATGTGAAATGAATATAATTTTCATTATTGATATTTCAAAATTGATATTGATATTTGTAGACGATGAACATGATTAAAAGCTTAAGTGAAGGTGTGACATTCATTTATACGCATTACTCATAATTGAACGTGGTTTTAGGGAATAGAACCCATTTGGAAAGTACAGCTTTTTTTTTGTACACTGTTTTCGCTTTTTTTCGCCATGGTGTACACGCCTATTTGACCGGATGACGGGTCGGATCTATAGACCTCAAAAGGACGGTACTTTCGCATTGCGAGAGAATGTTCGTTGCGTAACAAAAGCTCGCGGAACGAATGCTTGCAAAACAAATTCGTGAAGCGAATGCTCGCGGTGAGTACGCTGAAAACCAAATAGATACAATTATTCTTATTTCCAGTCAAGAAACAGGTCACATTTGGCAAAACTTCCATAAATAAATTATGACTTACAAAGCCCACCGAAAAAAGTTAATTAGATCTATATTTAGTCAATGAATACAACACGTAATTTTTTTCCAATATTTTAGCTGGAACGAAAATAGAATTCATTCATACCATAATCCATTTTAGGTGAAACCCGATATCTACGTCCTACGTGTTTTGCAGAAAATGATTTATTCACAATTCAGCTTTTTTATTGGATGACAGCTGATGGTATCAACACGGACCACACGTCACAAACTCCAACTGACGGTGCCCGTTCACGAACAAGACGCATGGATCAGCACCATTCAGATCAACCATTTTGAAGGAAGCTAAATGACCCAACACACGCGCCACCGTCAGCGAGACATTTGAGTGAGCGTGACCTACTCTCAGCCACCAGGGCACATTCAAGTCAATGAAAGTCATGTTACCCGGTAAATGGTAGCTCTACCTATAGTACTCAGTACTCACACCTGTGGAGAAGGAAGGATTAGCCCCAGGAAGACTATGTTTTATTTATTTTGTTGAAAAACGTAGCCCCGCACTAGGAATTTCTCCTGTATCGTGGGTGCGTTTACAAACATTTAAACTCACATACACAAACAGCCAGACCCAGAACAAATACTTGTAGGTCATACAAATATTTTTTCCGTGCGGGAATCGAACCCGCGACACGCAGCGCAGCATTCAATCGCTTAACCACTGCGCCAACCGTGCCGTCAAATGTCAGATTGAGGAGAAGAAGAGAAAAGAGATAGCTATTAGTTCGATGGACTATTTCAAAGACTGTGCTGGTTTGGTTCTTATTTAGTCCACTTAGCTTTGTATTCTAGGATCAAGAAAACTATACCGATAAACTGCTAAACAGAGCATTCGACCAGCGTGGGCGGAGAATTTAAAACAGTTCTGTTTACCTTTTACACGCAAGTGAACTAAGTTAAACCCTTATTCTTAGATTAGAAAGAAAAGGCTCTCGTCTGTTGTTAGTGGCCGAAATTCAGCTTTGCAAAGTCATTAAAAGATACATAAGGAGGCTTCCAAAAAAAAAGTTACGTTTACTTAAGGTATTATTCTTCGGGTCGAGTCTAAGCGGGTCGAGTGGGCGCGGACCCTAAATAACTTGCTACCAAAATAAGGAACAATAATGTTGAAAAACTTAAACAACGCACCCATTCATATTACTTGACTACATTATGTTTAATAAAATAGAGCATTATGATAAAATACTAGCTGCGCCCGGTTTCACCCGCATAAGTCTCCATCCCGTGGGAATTTCGAGATAAAAAGTACCCCATGTACTAATCCAGGTCATGCCCTTGTGTCAAATGTCATTGAAATCCATTCAGCCGTTTTAGCGTGAAAGCGTAATAAACAAACATGTAAAAAATCTAATCTTTTCTCTTTAAAATATTAAGTTAAGAAATAGAAGGCATAAGCTCTAATTAAAACCGCGTATTTGCGTGCAGTATCCTGTTACATTACCAAACACGTGCGTTACAATCTAAGATCAGATTACCACACGAAAGGCGGGTCCAATCGCCGGCTGGTCACAATAGGTGAGTGGTCACAGTACCGGACTTGATAAAGATGTATTGTGGCCGGCATTTACGTTACACACTCGACTTGCAGCCCGCACGATTGACCTGTCCATGTGCGTTGCAAAATGCAGTCTAAGCACGGCACACATGGATGTTAGGGTGGTGAATTGATCTAGTTTTTATAGTAAATGGTCTAGTTTTTATGAAGCAATGCAGGCAACAAAGAATTACACAATTTACACCTATCAATTTCATTCTTCATTAGGTAATTTTCGGCGATACAATCGGTAGTATAGGTTAGGTTACGACCAGTGGTCTACTTTAGCCCAGAGACCGATATATGGCCGAACCGAATATTATTGAAAAATGCGAAAAAGTTCGGATCGGCTCAGTTCGGTCGGGACCATAGTCAATATTCGAAAGAGTGTAGGAGTGTAGGATCGGGACCGACCGAACCAAACAGTAACTTCGTTGCAGGAAACGGCCGGACATTCGGCCGATACCACTGCGGAGTAGACCCCCTGGATCAAAAGAGCTGGAAGTTATGGGGGGAGGCCTTTGCCCAGCAGAGGGATGATGCAGGCTAACAGTAACAGTACAGGTTATGTAAAACCTCAGAGTTACTTTTAACTGTGAGCTGTTCTTTAATGAGAAAAGGGAACGGGGCACTTTCTTAAACGTATTTAATACTAATCGGTCTTAAATAAACATTTTACGTGAGTATTAATTATTCAATCATGACTGTCAAATACAACGTGTATCAAAGGACCAGATATTATTACTTCCAGTTCAACGCCTTTTTAGTAATCTCAAGAATAACCACAAAAAGAGTATTTTCGGAAGTGACAGACCAATTTGTCCTCTTGGTCCTTTGTCCCGCGCTATCCACTTTTTACATTCTAATGACGTCAGGTATCAGACAATGCTTTCAACATCATTTAAAGATGTAAGTAGGTAGGCGCTCAGTTACTTTGGTCACATTGCCCGTCAGGAACCAGATAACCTTGAAAAGTTGGTGGTGATGGGCAAGGTAGATGGGAAAATACCGCGCGACCGGTCACCTAACCGCTGGGTCAGACCAAGTAACCGCTCTCACTGGACTCTCGACGTTCTGTAGTCGACGTTGACGTCTGTTACGACAGCCCTGAGAAAGCCAAAAATCAAACGAAGTGGAAGAACATCGTACATAAAGCCACGAAGGCCTTCCGAAAACCAGAAGTTTGGACGTTTTGTAAACTTGTGGACGGGTGATATTCTCCGTGCAACTGTCATGTTATGTGACGACTAAATTATCTCGGTCATGTATCTTGAGTCTTGACCTTGTGAAATGAACACGATGTAGGTTTTGTTGACATTTATGTATAACAATGGTTTTGAACTCATGGCACGTTTTTTGTTAAAATGTGTGGAAATTCATTTCTTACAGAATTTTAAGTCATTCATGCCATTAAAGGCATTCAGATCTTGCAAATGTTTATCTGCTTGCAATCGGGATTTGGTTTCGCATCTAAACGCAAAAAATCTCAGAAGTTACTTTAGTTTCATTTCATGCAAGTAAATATTTGGTGAATATACTCAAATGGGATTGGGCGGGTCACATCAGACTGCTGGGCAAAATCTCCACACAATGGGTGCCTATCTTCAGGCACCGGCGCCGCCGAGTCCGGCCCAGAAAGAGATTGCGAATGACCTGAACGCGTACCGCGGCTGGTTCGAGATGGCGCGGGAAAAGAGTTCTTTGAAGGATTTGGGGGAGGCCTTTGCCCAGCCGTAGGACAGTAAAGGCTAAGAAAAAAAAAATCCATGAAAATTAAGATAATCTGGTCTTTTGATCTAATCGAACAGATATTTAAATAAATGATTTAATTTAATAAACATCAACACATCGGTGTAACAAAATATTAATATTGATAATTAAGAAATATTACACGGTTGTAGATCTAAACCAAGTGAACCGGAACTACATACGTGAACAAATTAATTTGAATAAATGAATTTTAATGAACATAAAGATCAATGGCGACAAGTTATTTGATTAATGACGTACGTGAATAAGTTTTATGGATGTTTGACCAATCTTAGTGGTTTTTAAAGATCAGAGATGATAATCGTGGTTGATGATCGTGGTGTTGGTGATAGTGTTAGTTTTTTTACCATTGTTCGGCTCAACCAAAGTACCTGCCAATCTCTTCACCACACTTGGTTGACTGGTAGAGAATGCCTAAGGCATTAAGTCCGCTTTTGTAGCGTTTTGTGTGCAAAAAGATTAAATAAATAAATATTTCAAATTAAATGATCAAAACTAAACGAACTGTTAAATGAATATGCTGCTTTATTTATGGTCGAGTTACAAGCCCGTCTGAGTCTAGTACATAATCAAAGCTGACACATAGGTACAAGCACTAACAAAAACTTGTAATGAAATCGATAGACCTGAAAATTAGCACATCGTCACCGTGTGAACGGATTACTGATAAAAATTTAATATTTTTTAACCATCACGACACCATTTTCCTCTAAGCTTTTTGTCGGTCAACAGAATATGACTCATTGGACACAACCTACACTAACAATTATACTAGCCTATTACTGGCCGACTGCAAGAGAATAGCCTCTTTTCATACAGAGAATCATGGCTTCTCTGTATGAAAAGAGGCTTTGATCACCACGCTTGCTCAAGACGCGTTGGCGATTTTAGACTCATTATTTATTATAAGTCCAGGTTTTCTCACGATTTCTTCCTTCACCGATAGTCAAGATAAACTTAGAAACTGCATATAAATTTAAAAAAGTCATATTGATACTAACTCAGATTTGAACCCTCATCCTCATACATGATAGGTAATGCCTTTTTTTTTCAGGATTGGAAATCATCAAATGACCTCTCCCGCTCTGGGTGGAGCGGAAGGGAGTGTCAGACTCTTACTGACTAAAACCCACCCATGTTCCTTCCTTTGCCCTTTATGTTCCGGGGTAGCGGTAACTCTTTCGGACAATCCCGCTGACCCGGCAGGCTTCGGCCCTAAGGGGCCCCTGCATGACTGCTTCGCAGAAGGAGGCGACTGCCTCCCACTCCCTCTCGCCCCCGACCATGGCTTGCACCAGGGCCGGGCGCGAGAGGCCGCTGCCGCTGCCGATCACCTCTACGAGGACACGGCGGTGCTCCGCCCAAGCTGGGCAGACCTCTACCGTGTGCTCCACCGTGTCCTCTGGAATAGGTAATGCCTTAACGACTCGGCGATCACGATATAAGCTTACCATACCTTTTTTTTTTTTTTTGTTATTCATTAATGTCCCACTGCTGAGCAAAAGCCTTTCTACTCTCTTTCCACCTTTATCTGTCCAGAGCTGCCAACCATGGACCACCTAGGACCATACTTTATTCAAGGAGTCAGCTCATCCCGCCATCTCATAATAACATAATAACGTACATACACTAAAAAAAAACATTTATGCATTTTTCAAGTTAGCTTAGTCCTAGGTGATCTAGATACATGTAAGCCAGCCTTTTGAAATACCAGTATACCCTTAGACAAAAGCACACGAGGCTTGCATAACCTGATACTAAAGTTTAATATATGAAACTGTATGCACACCACAAAGTAAGCTAGACTGTCGTAAAATATATATCTACATCATGAATCAACGCTTCGTTATCTGGATTAAAAGAGAAATAAGGATTTCGTTAAATAAAAAGAATTTGTCAAGGTCGCTGGAAGACATTTTCGAGATCACATTCAAAAATAAACTTGCAAAGAAATTCAGGATTGTTTATTAAAGAAATGTTAATGTTAAAATTCACAAAAGCACAATGGCTCAAAATAAAAGGAGACTCGTCCATCATTGACTTTCTGTTAGCTACCGACCCTTTTGCACAACAGGATAATTTTGACATTTTCCTGCAGACTTAGACTAATTGTAGCGGTCACAGAAAGACCCGTGACGAGGTTTATTTTTAAGTATAATTGAAATAGTCCTTTTCATGAGTATTTTTAACACTAGCATGTAATCACTAGCGTTTTACTATTAAACTTAATTTTAAGTAATATAATATTTGTATCACCTTTTGCTGCATAAAACGTGCTTAATTTTTACCTAAATGGAAGAAGTCACTGGCTCCTGAAATACGGGTACTATAACCTAGCTCTGGAGCTAGGGTCTCACATTTTCCTGTAATCTGTTTTTATGGCAATAAATAAATTTATACTGGCCAAATCTGACCTGAAAACTTTTTCTTCGTTGAGAGCAGTTAGTATCTAACTGAACCCGGATAAAATTACACTATAAAACCTTATTTCCCGAAGCACCGTATTAACCTATAGGTTACATAAACATGTTCTATAATAAAATGTACCACAACCAAAAACCTATTTCATAATCTAATTAGGTACGAGTATCACAGTTGATCAACTGATAGCTTGGTCCTAATTAAACATGACAATATTAATTTCTCCATCAAAATCCATCATGAGACTAATGAGCGGTATTGTAACAGCTTATATACCGGCATGAGCAGGCAGATCAATAAGATAAGGAAAGCAGTAGCATTTATATCACAAAGTTTATAATGGAGACAAATTAATAAGCCGTGAGATAGATTAGCTCTAAGTAAAACTGTAACTTAGCAGGAAGTTTCAAGTTGATGAGTTCATTCATTGATAAATTTGATGTTGAAACTACTTGTTTATTATTTAATGATCAGGAACTTAGTAATTACTGGGAACTGTGATTCATAAATGAAGCCACGGTTATAACGACCGATGCGTAATGTAAGGACCAATGTTAGGGGACTAAATGATTTTGCAAGCAATTCCTGGGTGGAAAACACACCGAAGAACGATAGTGATAGTATAAGACGTAGTCGAAAGGAGTTCGATTATGACTCACTAACCATCCCATGATGAAGCGTTCTTAAGAATTTCGCCGCGTAAAAAAGGACCAATGCACGAATTCGTAAATGAACATTTTAGTCCCAACGAAGATGAAATAGGATCTTGGCGTGCCATAGTAGGTTAGCTGCCAATTGCCATAATGAGCTAAAATTAATCAGTAAAACATCACGCACGTAAGTTTCTGAGTCCTTTAGACTAAATCAAAGAACCGTATGCTCTTTACTTGATATATTTTCGTACTAAAAGTTGTATAAATTTTCTCCTGCGATTTTCTGAATATCACCTTGTAGCCGTTACCACAAAAAAATAATTAAAATTCCCAATATTCTCCTAATGGTATAGTATCCTAAAGTTTTCGCATATGTTACATATCCGTTAACTGGCATACATTTTGGGCGGTCAGTTTGTGACAGGGTTCTAAGTATAACTTGCAATAGTAGACCAGATTTGGTACCTGCGCCTGCGCTCGCGGGGGTAACGAGACTAGTATAAAAGTGCTTGTATGTACACAGACCGTATCACTTGCTGTAGTGGATTTTATATATCATAATGGCTGCTAAGGTACTTTGTTTTATAGTGTTCTGTGCAGTTTTTAAATAATTTATAATAATATTGGATTTTTGTAACGACTGATAAGTTTTCGCTGTTGGACTTTCTAGTGATAGGGAAAGGACTTTTATGAAACAAAATATAATATAAATGATTTTTAATATAAAGAGAAAAGTCAATAAATAGAATCATAACACATTTGAACGATTTTTATAAACATTTACCAACCCGCGCCCGCGGTGGATTATGGCCTATGTCCCAGCAGTGAGAATGTTGTAGGCTGATTACCATTATAAACATTTGCGAAAGAAATGTTATTAAAGACTTTTAAAAGACATTCAATTGAGAAACTTTATAAATCCTGCCCTTTTGTGGAAATCCAGTTCGAAATTATGTTCGTGTTACTTATTCTATTTCGTTTTTTTTTTTTCAGTTACTAGTCCTTTTGTGCGCGGTGGCGACCGCTCGTGCTGGTGGCTTATACGCCGCATCTCCTGTGGCCTCATACGCCGCCGCACCCGTGGCCACATACGCCGCAGCTCCTGTCTACAAGAGCTACGCGGCGCCGGCCGTAGCGTACTCCGCACCCCTCACATACTCCGCCCCCGTTGTGAAGACGATCGCTCCCGCAGTCTCCTCCATCTCATCATACTCCACACACACGGCGCACGCAGCGCCTCTGGTGGCTAAGTCTTACGCTCCCGTCGCCGCATACGCCGCCGCTCCCGTAGCCACATACGCAGCGCACGCCGCTCCCGTAGCGACCTATGCTGCGCCTTCTTACGCCTCGTACGCCGCGCCAGCTGCCTACGCTTCGCACGCGGCCTACGCTGCGCCTGCGACCTACGCCGCCGCTCCCGTCGCCACATACGCCGCTGCTCCCGTCGCGTACGCTAAGTCCTACGCTCCCGCTGTGACATACGCCCACTCCGCTCCCGTTGCGACATACGCTGCACCTTCATATGCCTCGTATGCGGCTGCGCCATCTTACGCCTCATACGCCGCTGCCCCAGTATACAAGTCCCTGTCTTACTCCGCGGCGCCCGCCGTCTCTCATGTGGCATACAACGGCCTTTCGTCAAACTACGGCTGGTGATCACCTTATCGACTGTACAAATTAGTTGTTTATGTTTGTATATATACTTTTATACAATGAGAATAAAATTTATAAAATGAAAAACATCATGTTTATTTTATTTGTTAACTGACTAACTGAGTTAACTTCTTCAATGCATTGACCGAAAAGAATACATGGAAAATATATTAATAACATAGGACACTACCAACTACTCGTAGAAGGGTGACAGGCAAAGCTTGTAAACTTTTGACAGTATTTGGTACAAAATAATCTTGGTTCTCCGTATCTTAGTTTCTCATAACAATAGGCGGAAGGGTAGATTTACGAGCTCCCTTCCTATCTGAGAAAATTCAATTTATATCGTTGTTCCTTAAAATGAAAGGGATTTATTGGTCCGCACCCTTTACATCTTTAAAAAGTACACATACTTATCATGAAACGGATTTGCTTTCGAAAATCTAAAACCAGGCCAATGAAACATGACGTGTGTGTGGTAGGACAATTTATAATAAATATGTATTTCAAAATAATGTACGAAAGTTTTGTCCTACTTACACTACCAATATGCAACGGAAAAAAGAAAAATCCGCTCTGAATTTATTATATTACATAAATAATTAAATAACACCAACTAACTAAATCTGGGAGGAAGTATTCATAAACACTTAATTAGTCTTTTGATCTTATCGTCATCACAGTTTAAGATAAAACAAAAGATAACATTGCTAACATCATAAAGCCTAAAAACCTACAATTGCAATATTGTGCTAATTGGACTATAATTATCATTCCGTACAAATTCCAAGAATTTATAACGATATGATGTGTTAATATCATGATAGGCATCATTATAATGATCGTCATTGTCTTGAACAAGGTGAATAAATGTCGAAAGTATGGGAACTAGCCTTGTCTTACGTCACGCAACCTGCAAGCTTAACACGCACTACTTTGACAAGATATGTGTCACGAAATATGTTGTGAATTTGTATAGAAGCTTCAAGAAAAGTGACACTGTATACATGTCAATGGTAACAAATTAGTTCATGAATCCCTGAGTTACTTCCCGTCAAAACAGTGTATACAATCCTTCAACACACATACATTTGGTATATTATACTTAGTTTTGAGTCTAGCAATCTTAGCCATGCCAGTGACTATGGCAGTATCCCCCAGGATCTGAAGTCATACTAGTATGGATGGTTCCACAACGTCCATGACATGTTTCATCTCATAGAAGAGCCTCGAGATATCGTGAAGGTAACTCGTAGAAGATAATTGCGGACACTAGGACCAAAAAATGTGTTATTTCGCAGAATCATTACGAAATTTTTCTCACTTGACACAGATTAGATTTTAATAGTACCTGTGTGCATTTAGAGCAGTGCAATGACTTACATTACTAAGTAGTTATATTAAACGTTTATTTCCTGTTGATCCTTTCCATGTTGATCTAGGCAGTGAAATAAAAATGCTGTGCCGTTTGATTGCGTAGTTGCAAGAAGTTCTAGAAGTAAGAGAAATGATGTAGGTACAGGCTTGATGGCATTGAGCTACATAAACTGAGTTCTATTTATAGAGACACACAACACAGTTCAACTTTACGTCTTGAAAACATATTGATCTCGGAAACCTTGACAGGAGTACTCATGAATTGGAGGAAATGGTCTGAATTATGGAGTTGTGGGTTGTCTTCGAGGCCTTTATCCGGGGTAAAGGCCTTTAAATGTCTTTCACAAGGAGTATTTTACTGTAAACATAAACGGCGGTTGGTTACCTTTTAAGAATAAAATCTCGCCTTATTTTTTACTGAAAACAGATTGAAATTCAAGTTGTCCAAAATTTCAAACTAAACACAATGGCAAAGTTCTCGACATAATACGCGGCATAAAAGCTTTATAAATTATTCATTATATGTTGATTAAATAAACAATAAGACAGTAAGTGACCAGTCAATAAAATAAATACGAATAAAAAAACCACGTCAACAATCTCATTATTTCATTCAATTCTCACATATAAATGAGTTTCATTGCACAAATAATTCGCATGCAAACTACGCTCGCGCAACGTTCATTCAGAAATATCAAGTTTCTGGTAACATTTTTTGGATACTGTGTCAATTGGGTTACAATTTTATGATGCATGAGGGCTTATTACGTATGACACAACTATGTTTATAAGGTGATAATGTTATGTCTTGTATCATGATGTGTTGGTTCGCTGTAGTTAACAACTTTACTGTCAACACTTGTTTACATTTTAATAATCGTCGCTCTTTTGTTTATATAATGACTTTGGTATTTTGAATGACATTGACCAGCTGTGATTTTTTTTTTAAGATCTCAGGGATGGAACTCAACATTAAAAAGTAGGGAAAAAACCGAAATGCTCTGGGGTGATGCGCTTCCTCTGCTATGGCTGTCGGGGACATACATACTCGTATGTCCCGAGGAAAACTAGTTCATTTTGTATGTGGCAGCAAATTATCACATAAGTATGTCGTATTATCGATTTGATTGCGACCACCTTTCACTCTGCCAGGCTTAGCAAATCCCCGCAGGATCAGACTCAGTAATAGTTTTAATGTATGTACTCCGTGTTCTCATTCATATACCCAGCCTTTTCCAACTATATTGGGGTCGTCTTCCAGTGTAACTGTATGCAACTGAATAACAGTATTTTACAAGGAGCGACTGCCTATCTGACCTCCACAACCCAGTCATTAGGTAATACGATACCCCTTGTAAGACTGGTTGTCAGACTTTCAGGCTTCTGACGACCCGTACCAACTATCAAAGATTCACGCATGGCAGCCGGGACCAAACATCTTAACGTGCTTTCCGAGCCACGAATAGGTATTGGGTACGTAAAGATGGTCACCCATCCACGGACCAACCGCGGCAAACGTAGCTTAACCTGATCGACTCGTGTGACTGTTATGACTTAGCCACAAACCCCTTTACCCTCAATAAGCTTCCATTATTTAGGAAATCTGTGAAAATATAATTTATTTTCAAAGATTTATTCAACACAAATCGGGCACATCCGCAATGAATACAAAGTTATTTAATGGTGGTATAATTCATCTAGAAAAAAAACATTGGTAGATTGCCAAAACATATGAGTATTTTTCGGTTTATTACGTATCCCTGTGTATGTAGGAGAGCTTTATTTATCTATTTTCATAGTAAGTAAACGATGGGGAAGTTGTTCAACGTAGATATTACGGTTATTCATCACTATGATTAGTGTATAAAGTTCTGTATTATTATTTTTTTTGTCCATAACGTGAATGCTGTAGTTGGTCTGTCCATATTTTCTGTTGGCTGGTTTGTTTTGTGTGCTATTGAATTTAGTGTGTTTGGTGGACTAGGTACAGACGCCAGCAGGTCAAGCTTCCCGAAACTGTCAAGTTTTCCCAATCAACCTTGAACCTTAATACTTTAGCGATAAAGTTGAAAATCTATTAAAGAAATTTGTCAGATTGTAGTAGCTTGATATGCTGGCGTCTGTACTACAAATTAATAACGAATTTGATTCAATTTGAGTATGCAATCAAATTTTTTTTTTTTCAATTTGTCTATAGGTAACACCCGCATCGCAAGAAACGATCAAGCACAATATCCACTAGTATAACTAGCTAGTATAATTGGTTATATAGGTGGCCACAAAGACAACACACAGGCACTTGCAAAGTGGGAATAAACAAAGACATTTACCGAGTTTCGACAACTAAATCTGTACAAAAATATCTTGCGGAAGTTTACTTCAACAAAACTTGAACAATTAAACTTACTGGAGAACAAAAAGGGTATCATAAAAATATGAACGCACATTTATATTATCATTAACTTATTATTCTATGCATATGCATGCCATTTATGTACATATACAAACATGAAAACCCACAAGTATGAAGTGACTCGGAAGTCATTCAAGTACAACAAGAACTGTCCACCAACATCATCATCATCTTCATCCACAGCTGGACTCCACCCACTGCTGGGCATAGGATTGTCTTTTTTTGTGCCAATCCCCACGCTCCTATGCCAGCATCATCCAGATTTTGCCCACGATGGCAACAATATAGTTCGCCCATCTCACCGCCGGACGACCGACACTTCGTCTTCCAGTCCTTGGACACCACTCGGTCACTGCCTTACTCCACCTGCCATCACTCAAAAACCAAATCAAATCAAAAGTAATTTATTCAAATTAGGCTGAGCACTTTTCGAACGTTAAAATTACTTAAGACAGTCCACCAAAACGCCCGCCCTTCAGCACTTCATGTTTCCGCTGGGAAGAAGAAGTGGCAAAGAAACTCCCAAGCAGCACAGCTGTCTGTTCAGTTAGAAAAACTTGATTCTATGCAAATTAATTAACATTACGAGACACAGAACATTAAATTAAATTATTTGCCATATGTCACTGCGCATTGCCAGGTGTCCTGCCCACCTCCATTTGAGTTCCATAACTCGTTTTCCGATATCAAAAACCTTCGTGCGTCTTCGGATCTCGACGATTGGCACTCGGTCTCTAAGCCTTATGCCAAGCACTCCATTGCTCTCTTACTCTCCACCTACATACCTACTCGCAAAACAAATTACTAAGGTCGAAACAAGAACTGTTGACTAATAATTTAGACAACAAGTAACGAGATGAAAGTGCTGTCACATAAGGGCCTATCTTTTATTGTGACAACACATGTTGCACGTCAGCGCACAAACTTGTTATCCTTGTTGACTTATAATGAAATCTGGTCCTTCTGTCCGGACTGTCAGTTGCAATTGCTAAGTTGATGTGCCTTTCTTTCTTGGAATTGTTACTTGTGTTTTCTGGATTAGAAGGTAAAACATAAAGAGAACTGGAATAATGTGGGGCACACCTTTGCCCAGCAGTGGGACAACATAGGTTAACTAAAAAAAATATGAGGAAATTCACAGATAGATTATTATTGTTGCACAGAGCGGTAATTGGGATTAAAGGACTATTTACTTGGGATTTTATTTGTATACTAGCTTCTGCCCACGACATTGTCCGCGTGAAATTTCGGCCCCCGACCCACCGCACCGCATTTCATCGCCTTCCCACGCTATTACTTATTTTTCGCTTAGTGTTCGTTCACTCAGCTCCTTAGGGTCGTAGCATGCTGCCTTTCTCAAGAATTGTGCTATCAAATGGAAAATGAATATTTCAAATCCGACTGGTAATTCCAGAGATTAGCGCGTTCATATTTGCTTTATCATTTGTACATAAAAAATCTTAATACAGTTATTTTAACAAGGAAAAAAGTATCGTGCGAAATACCAATTTAAACCGACACTGAAAAATTCAAGAGCAGATACGTTTTCCTCGTTACTTGCTTCTACATTTGATCGGGTTAATTAGGAATCGGTAAAAGTTTCTGCTTCTTCCAGAAGCATCACACCGATATTAAGTGCTTTAGCAATTCGTAAGCTAAAGCACTAAACATCAGATAGAACTTACTTGATTACTGTAATCAACTTAGTAATTCAAAGCCAAATCAATCTACACTATTAAAACTTCAGATAAAAGATACCAATCAACAATCTAATAACGCACTCAAGCTGCTACTTTATTAATAATTGATAATAAAACATTTCTATCTTATTAGGTACCGCTTAAGATCATTAATCATGTTGAAAAATATATTAATTTATAAACAGACGTCGCCGCAAGGCACAACAGTATAGCTCAGTAAACGTATTACAAAATATATGTACACATTGACGTATAGTTGTACTCTGTGGTACCTAGTTTTTGCCGTGATTTGTTATCGAGCCACCAACAGGCCTACATTGGGTCAGTGACCTTTTTGCACCTGTTGACCCCAGAATATTAATATTACAGTGACATATTTGGACTATGTATCGATTGAGAATCTGTATTCTCAAAAATAGTACTAGTACTACTACCCACTCACAGTACTATTCACACACACACACACACACACACACACACACACACACACACACACACACACAGTACACACACTCACACTACTAGTCACTCATAGTACTATTTTTATCGTGGGGAAATAGGCATGTAGAACCACCATCCCGCACTGGGCCCGCGTGGTGGCGTACAGCTCATAAGGTCCTCTCATAAGGTCCTCCATGTGAGAGGGAGTCACAACCATCCTGGCTTGTTTATCAGTAGTGGAAACGTTATAGGCTGATTTTTAATCAGAGCTTACCCAAGCCATGACTCAAGTAATTGCTAGGGACCGCGCTACATAAAATCCAATCCTACATTTCCCCGAGTGCGACCACTTCCTTAATTTAAAACAGATTCATCACTGTCTTACTTGAGATAACAGCTAGTGATAATGCAGATTAATCTGTCCTTTAAGCTGCCGATTTACTTAACACCCTTGATCCTACAACCTTGTGGTTCATTACAACTAATTTGCATATAAGCTAGAGAAATAAATGAATTGTATGATTCTAAGACTGTGGCAAAGAATAGATGCTCCAGTTCACCTATTCTTAGGTCTCGTAAAAGATTAATAACAGAATAAATTAAGTGGTGATGATATGTTGATGATGGTACTGCTCTGAAGAATTGGTGCATCAGGCGATCCCCTCGTAGTTTTGTGTAAAGGAGTGGAATTTCACATAGGTAGGACTGCAGTCCATGCCTCGGAAAGCACGGTCCCAGCAGTAATTCGTAGATCTTTGACAGTCATTACAGGTAGGCAAAAGCTCAAAAGTCTGACAACCAGTTTTACCAAGGGGTATCGTATTGTAGTCTAGTCGGGTTGTGGAGGTCAGAGAGGCCATCTCTCCATGTAAAATACTAGTACATCCGGTTAGAATGGAAGCCGACCCCCAAAATTGTTGGGAAAAGGCTAGTTAGATTGAGGTAAGGACTGCAGGGTGCCGTCCATCCTATTCGATAATTTTGTCTTTTTATAAATCTTGCTCTTACTTAAGTAACCAGTTCTTAGCCCGGAACTTATCATAATGCATAATACTAGATCCAAGCATATCCAATCGGGAAGTATTTCGTAACATTGAAAGGATCTTTAGTATCATCATAATGCATTTACATAATTATACTAAATTAATTATTGATTCAGTCTGACGGTTATTTTGATCACTTTACAAGACGGTCTTTTAAAAACATATTTATGTAAGCTAGCTGTCTGTTTCACTTCCTATTTTACTGATAACTATAGTCCAATGATCGTCGTCGTCGATGATTGCAAGACGCGATTACTTTGTTTGAAAGTCAATACACGAAATCAAAAAGTAAGTCAAATGAATCAAATGCCTTATATTTTTTATGTATCAACACACTTTAACAATGAGTTTCATTCACATTTCATTTTATTTTGAATATTTACATTGTAAAACACTTGCATTGACAGTTTCCTATCACTCGATGTAACAATGTTTTGTCATTGGGTTCGTTGCCATGGTTGCCGCTTTGTTGTGACTGATTTGTTATTTTGACACCGGTCCGGAATAACCGAACCCCTCTAAAACGAAATGCCGAAAGAAATGCGCGGCAGAACAAGAATTTTATAAGCACCAAGACCATTCAAGGAATCTCAAGCTATCCTTTAGGTCGAGATGTGATTTTTTTTTGTTAAGTATAATAAAAATACATTTAGGTAATGTGTTGTTTTATGTGTTTTGTTTTTTGTGTCATTTGTTGTGTCTCTGTGTGTTTTGTTGTGTTGTGTTGTGTGTTGTGCGTGTTTTTTTGTTTGTATTTGGTGTTGTGTGGTTAATGTGTTGACATCGAACGAGTTGCGATTTGATGGTGTCATCGGTGCGTTCGACCGGCCTCGGTATTTAAATGAGTAGATTTTATAATGTTATTGAACTGTTGACCTAGGTTGAAGCTAGACCTAGATACTCGTATAATATTGAACGTTTTCTATACGCACTAATCCTAATAAGAATGTGCGATATTTTGGGGCTGGATTTGACCCACTGACCTCTAATAAACAAGTACGTTGGACTAAATATACTATACGAATTGACAGTTGTTTTTTGTGCCGATTTAAAGCGCCCCGCTCGCGTCTCTGAAACTAAAATTGACACATTGTTGCAAATTTTAATGGCTGTCGTGTTGTTTTGGTACGTCTCTGATGATTCAGGTCTAAATCGTGGAATAAGACTTTTTTTGTGTATTTTCTGTTTGCTACGAGATATTTAGAACATTTTAATCATGAGAGTATGCGCATTTTGTAAAACTCTCTATCAAAAATATTAGTTCCACGGACGCTCACGTGGCTTTCAGCGCCAAAATGGCGAAAATCAAATGTCTTCGTTTCGTCATCAATAGTATAAAGTCCAGCATACTTGTACAATATAGGTAAGTGATTTGACCCAGTTAGGCTTGCATTGGGCTTAAACAACGAACTGGCGAAATTAGAGACGTCACTTCATTTATGATAATTAGGCCGATAAATATCATTGCTACGTGATCATGTTTGATGATCGACTTTAAACCTTCCATTCACGATTGATACATGTATACATAAACTCACACCATTTTCCAATGAGGGTAGGCAGAAACAACAGAACGCCAGCTGCCCCGATCTCTACATTGATACAATTGATATTATTCCTATTTAAATAGAAGATATTAATAGTCAGATTTTGAATAAAAACTAACTTTTGAGAAAGCCAAAGCGTGAGCACCTACATCTTTTACTTTTAATATGACATCATTTAAATCAGCCCAATTTTTGGCGCTCCTCCAAGACACGGCACATGGAAATTTATTTTATACGAAGTGTGATAATGAAAATTGTTACTAAAAAAAATACCTTTGAAATATTTCTACGTCACGATTTTACTATAAAAAGTCCTATCTCATAAAAATTTTGTTTCGGAAGCGTTTCGCACTATTTCGTATAACGTAGGTACCAGGGTATGGTTAACTATGGTACCTATAACGTAGTTTACGTCACAGTTTTTGGGTATTTCAGAAAAAATCACGACCCGTGTTAACACGTTGCAATCAAAACGTTTAATGATTTTCTAAAATGAAAAACAACAGTCGAAACTAGTGCAACACTACAAAAAAAAAACGCATTCATCCACTTCCTGTATTATTACACTTAAGGATACAGCAAATTAGTTCACCTTCAATTCTTTTATTATTATAATAATAATATAAAAACATTTTTAATTTTAAAAAAGACCTTAAAAACAACGTTTGTTGTACGATTATGCGCCATTTTACTAAAATTACCTAGAAACTTGACAATAGCGAGGTCGCTTTGTTTTCTGAGATTTCGTTAACTATATAAGCTGACATTTTTCGTTTGGCTAACATTCAACACATCATATTCCAAGAATCTACATCAAAATGATCGCTAAGGTAAGAATAGTGATATTCAGCATTTAAGATGCATCAAGTCAAGGATGTATTGGGAGATTATTAGAAAAGTGTTGCGTGGTTGTGTTGAAAGTGAAGTGAATAGTTCTAGTGGCATCAATAGTGACTTTGTATATCGCCTTTGAGGATTTCAATCGACCATCCTAGAAAATTAGTCCCTGTGATTTCAGTCTTGCCATATTGGTAGCGATTAAGCTTTGTGTTCACCAACATTTAAATAAACTGATTAAATGCTTAATCAGCACCTTAATTGCGTAACACACTGTCAAACTCAATCTGAAGAATATTGCTAATCCATTGCTTCATAATTATGTTCGAAAAATGTGTCAGCTCAACAACGTAAATAATGCAATGAATGTTGTTGAACTGTCAAAATGAAGACCATTGCTACGGTTAGTGTGTTAAAGTTCTATATTTAAAATTTCCTTAGGGAATTTGACATAAACCAACTGTTAAAATACGTAACCGGGGGTGGTTTTAATGTTGGTGAGCACAGGTCTAAGCTTCATTCCAATCGCAACGTCTCCATATGAGGAATCAGATTCCAAAATTGAATTCGTGGAATAACCAGAAGACAAATTCTTGTAATTTAAAACGTTGAAAATCTAGTCGCAGTCTCATCTCAGCGACAAACAAATGTCAAAATGTAGGGAAATTAGAAGTATTTTTTGACAGATTGAGACTGAGATCAGACTGTGAACGGTCTTAAAATTACGAGAATTGCTCCTCTGTTTTTGGAGAATACATCACGGCTGTAACAGACCAGTTACAATCCACAAAGTTGTTCAAATGAAACAATCGCAGTGCCCAATAGATATTGGCCGTCAGTCACCAGCTTTCAAGCTTTCAAAGGTGACACCGTATACTTTCAATCTTTACTATAGAAATTTACGACCTGACACTTTGTGACAGGCAGAAAAGGCTAAAAGCTAAGGATATCATTCTCTCATCCAATAGCATATCATCACGCCGGTATTCCCCGAGGGGGTAGCAAAGGTCTGTTGTACCTATAATACCTACATCTTTATTTCTCCACACTCCCCGTCTACATATATTTCACGAGAGTCCACGTGGTGGATAATGGCCCACGCCCTGTCATAGAAAGCAGGCTTATGTCCCAGCAATGGGAATTATGTAGGCCGTAAGGAGCACTGGTGGCCCAGTGGTAACAGCCCCCACTTACGAGTTGTAGGTCATAGGTTCGAACTTAGGTAAGCGCTTTACTTTGTGTAAATTATTTTCCACTGCTCTCAAAACGGTGAAGGACCACATCGTGAGGAAACCGGCATGTCCTAGAACTATAAATTCGAAGACATGTGTCATCTACCAACCCGCACTGGGCTCGCGTGGTGGATTACAGCCCACTCCCTCTCACAGATAGGAGGCCTGTGTCCCCGCTGTGGGAACATTATATGCTAACTAAGCTATGCTTATGCTATGTACGCTGAGGTGAAAAACTAGTACACCCACAGTTCACCAACGTCCAAGTCGAGGGCGCCTAGGGGCTGTCAATAGAGGGCGAGCCCTTTGTCATTTACCGGTCACAAATCCCGACTCCGGGCTGCTTCCGAGGAATACTAATGAAAAAACCAATCTAATAGCTTCAACAGTTCCACCATACTACGTGCTACCATATAATATTTTAAACGTCCTAAGTTACGGACATCGAGATTAGTGAAACGGTGACGTTAGCACCGTTTTGGGCGCGTGCCAGAATTCAATTTTTCTCTCAGGTATGTGGAAAAAATGTTGAGCGTGAACTGACTTTTATGGTTTTCTTGGCCATAATATTCTACAGAAGATTTAGGCTACCATGTTTAATCGTAGATTAATGTTTAAAAACTGTGTTGAAGAGTGGTAGACAGTATGTTCACTATTTCCAGAATGACTTCTAAATCATTTTATCTACACAAACAATAACATACCAAATAATAATAGCATAATCCGCCTATAATGTTCCCACTGCTAGGAAAGAGGCGGCTCCTCTTTGTGAGAGAGAGAGGGCCGTAATCCACCACGTGCGCCCAGTGCTGGTTGGTAGATGTCTTAGAATTTTTGGTTCTAGGACACGCGGGTTTCCTCACTAAAATAATAACATAATGCTTCCTATTCCAACATTGCGTAATCCCAAAAAGTTCCGTTCTGTCATTTGAAAAGTATTTGAGAGTTTTTGAGTTGGCTGAATGCAAACAATATTTTTATTCAACTTTTTAGGCTTTTCGCTTTTAGATAATTAGTGTCTTAATGGTCGTGCTAATTGCTTATTACGTTTATTACTATTGTCACTTTTAGTATTTTAGATTTAGTTGCAAAATATTTAGTAGACCCTTTGTGACAATTTAATTTTAGGCTGAACATTGCGTTTGGCATTCTGCGTACACGAAGCGTTGGAAGGCCTCCCACAAGGTGGACGATGATTACCTCTGGCCTTATTCTTTTTGTAACGGTCATTACTACAATAACTATTTCCAGAATGATCGGTAATATTTGAACTCGCACAACCTAGTATTCCTATTAATCAGTATTTACACGTCTATCTCTGTTTGTTTACACGCTCAAACAGTCAATAAAATCCTATTCGTCACTTCACTGGTTTTCAATACAATTTCTAGAAATAGTGTACAGGGCTGCACGGATATCGACGCGCAAACTGCCACCGTGAATTAAGCACATGATTCTAGACACATCAACCAATATTTACACATGGTCCATGTGTAAATAAACAAATAAATAATATTGGTTAATAAGAATACTACTTTGTATGATATCAAAATACAGGGTGGCAGAAACATCGATGCGCTACCTGTTACCATGGATTTATGATTCTGAACCACCCAGCGTTAAAATATACCATCAATATTTTTTTTTTAATTGCTTTTTCATACATCTTTACTGTACCTATAGGCACTTTTCTATGAAACAGCAAATTATTATTATTTTTTTGATAACCGATGAAAAATTTCTTCTCGGGTTCAGAAACATGTACTAAATCCATGGTTTTCGATCTCGTACAAAGTTGTATTCCTATTAACCAATATTTACACATGGACAAATCTGATTACACGGACAAACAGTCAATACATTCGCAAGTCACACTTCACTGGTTTTCAAAGCTCAACCAGATCAGCCTATCTACCATTATTCTAAATGTGCTCAAAGGCTTGCCAAACCCAGTTCTGATTAAGTAACTCTGGCCTTTAAGCGAATCAATCAGTACCGGTTTTTGAGGAGACAGCTTTCATAATGTCTGTCACAGAAGCAATCAACTCGATCGTTAATCATCATAATGTCTAATACGAATTAATAAGTAAGATATTCCCCTTAATATGTCCTGCAATATGGATGTCCTGCAATCACTTGATGTTACCGACATGACCTTTTTATTGAAGTTTAAGCGCTGCGTTTCAAAATTACCGGGAGTCAATTATTTCCATATAAATCTGTTGCCGTAATTACATGTAAACTGTCTTATTGGTCTTGGAATTGTCAGTAAAACTGCCAACTGGTCATCCTTATCTTCTCAGCTTAAAGACGTTCACTGCTGGACAAAGGCCTCACCAATTTATTTCCACAACAGCCAAGGGTTGGGCCGCTCGTATCTACTTTCAACTCGTGGCCTTCGCAAGGTCTGGTGATCGCCATTCCAGCACTTAAAGCTAGCCACGGTTGCGTTTTTCCCGCGTCGATTTTTTTTCGCGTAGGCTGGATTTTCAACGCACTGCTTAGCGCCGAGAGTTGAAAATCCAACAGTGTATTTTTTTTACGCGCTAGAATGCACTCTGTTGGATTCTCAATGCTCGGCTCAACACTGAGAGTTGAAAATCCAATGTGCGATAAAATCCCGCCGCGATATTATTACCTCCGTTCAAACGTGGGCTATGGATATGGAAGAAAAAAAAATATCTCGGATATTTTTTTTTATTCAAGGTTCTCCTCTTATAATTGTGCAGTAAAAAAATTCTCGGTAAATCGTAATAGGATTTAAATAGACTGTCTTACGCGAGTCAATTCTATATTTATCTAGATCTAAACTTCCAAGTGTCAACTTCTAGACATCTTTCGCAAGACACATGAGTAAAATGCGTCCTTGCGAAGCAAATCAATCCGTCACTGCTGTTTGTTATTTAAATCCATCTTGTTATTGCTTCATCTATATTCAAACTTATTAACATTAAGCATAGAGTCCTTCTCATCGAAATATATGTATAATCAGTGTGACTGTGTTTTAATTACAAGTGATAACTTATTTACCTGCCAGAAAACGGATATTCTGACCTAATGTACAGCAGATAATGTAGAGCAGTGGTGGCCCAGTCGGGGGTTCAAACACAAGCAACCGCTTTATTTTGTGTAAATTGTTTCATCACGACTGCGCTTAAAACTATGAAGGAAAACATCGTGAGGAAACCGGCATGTCCTACAACCAAAAATTCGAAGACAGGTGACATCTACCAACCCGCAATGGGCCCGCGTGGTGTATTGCGGCCCACTCCCTCTCACCGAGAGGAGGCCTGTGTCCCAGTAGTGGGAACATTATAGGCTGATTATACTGTACAGAATACCCGTTGGACTGATCAAGCGGCCATTTAGGACTTTACATTTATCGAGACATTTACGATAATAATTCTAGAACACAGAGTTCCGTGATCCCTTAAAGAGAATAAAATACCATAACGCCTTTAAAAATATTAATTGCTTAAGTGATAAAAACTGTTATTAATGTACGTAGGTGGAAGAGTAATGTGGATTGTCTTGTGACAATCACTTGCTCACATCTCGTTTCGTAACTGTCAAGGTATCGGCCTCGAAAGTAACCTAACGACCACCGACTTCAGACGGGCCGAGATTTGGGCCTACTTTTTAAGTAGCCAAAATTGCCTGTCATCACGCTATGTCTATTAAAGGGTTTATAAAGATTGCAAGGTCATAGACGTGAGAAAATTGTTGGGTAATCGAATACGCGATGTCACATTTAATGGTGGGTTTGATACGTGCCACAACTGCTAGTAGGATGCAGAAGTTTTGATCGTTGACACCCAATTTCATAACAATAAAGTAGAATGTAGACAGTGACAAGTTCAAAAACAATAATATATTAATATGCAGCACGCGTAGCAAGACCACTTTTATCTATACTTTACGAAGACTAGTCCCTATTATGAAAAAGTGACATGTCTATTCTTAATTTTTGACATCGCGCCATCTTTTTACAATCTGTAATTTTGCCTTTCGTTTATTCCGTTTCTACGGTGGTTATGACTTGTGCCGAAGCCGTCAAATATTTTATGCCCATACCCTCTACTTTATCTTAATACAAATTGTATTGTTACAGTTCGTCGCTGTCTTCTGCTTCATCGGCCTGGCTCGCGCCAGTGGCTGGATCGGCAGTGGTCTGGGCTACTCCTCAGGCTACGGAGGCAGCCTTGGTTACGCATCAAACATCGGCTATGGCCATGGATATTCCAGCTACGTAGCCCCCGCGTATAGCGCACCAATCGTCAAAACTGTAGTCGCAGCTCCCATTGTGACTAAGGCTGTTGTTCCTGCCATCTCCTATGCTCCTGCTGTTTCTACTGTCTCTCGTTACCAAGTCCATTCTTCGCCTATTGTGAAGTCTTATGTCGCACCAGCTGTGTCATATGCTCCAGTCGCGTCATACGCTCCAGTCGCATCTTACGTTGCTCCTTTATCCGTGTCCTACGGCCACGGGTATGGTAGCCACGGCTACAGCGGCATTGGCTACGCCGGCCATGGTGACTACAGTGCCGGATACGGTTACGGCTCTGGCTACAACTACGGTTCTGACGGTCTCGGCTATGGTTCCAAATATGTTTGGTAAGCCGAAAACAACGTTGTATATATAGCAAAAATATTTTACTCTAAATTAGATTGTAAATATTGTATTTTTCTCTGTATGGCTGTTTTAATTTATAGCAGATATGTTGCTGTTCTATGTATTTAATAAACTTGTACCTGTCTAAGTAAGAAATTGTTTCATTTTTAACTGCAGTTCTGTCGTTGAGAACAAGTCCTCGTGTAATTAAAAAGATATTGATACAGTTTTAAAGGAACACTAACATCGTATTAATGTCTTTAAAACTATTTATTATGACTCAAACATAAGTAACTTAACTTAACAAACATATTACATTGCTGAGTAAAATAAAATTAATATCTACTGAACAGCGAGCACTGCCTTCAACTGCATTTATGCTCATAATCTTACCATCAAATCTGATAACCGTGTCATCGGTACATCCTTCCTAGGTCTAAAGTACTAATAAGGCTCTTAAAATATATAAATACTAGTCATAAAGTTCCAGATAAACGGGATTTTCTTGTTTTGAAATCTTAAGATGTTCATCTCAATTAAGTAAAGGTCTATTCAAAAGTTATGGCAAATTAAACATAGAGAATGATGTAAATCAAACATAATAAACTTTGCCTACACCTACACATTTACTACAAGACAGAAATATTATGGACAATTCTACTGAAGTCACTGTAACAGAACAAAGATTCAAATAACCGTCAAATCATAAACGTCGATACGAGAAGCTTGCTAACGACGACGCCTATTTGGGTAGCTCATGCTGATGGAATAGAAGAAGTATATATAATGGTGAAACCTACCAAACATTATACATACAAGGGTTTATTTCTAAACGTTACTTAAAGCTAAGTAATGATAAGCCTGCCGGGTCAGCGGGATTGTCCGAAAGGGTTACCGCTACATAAAGGGCGAAGGAAGGAACATGGGTGGGTTTTAGTCAGTAAGAGTCTGACACTCCCTTCTGCTCCACCCAGAGCGGGAGGGGTAATTTTAATGATAAGCGACTGTTTAACCATATATCTCTGATGTTTAAACTTTAAGTAAAGTTTCCAAATATAGGGAAGTGTGGGGGACAACTAATTAAAGCCACTAGTACGATTTGAATTTTAGGCCATGCAACTAGTACTAATCATGAGACTTCCTACTATTCCTATTCCTACTATATATAATATTATAAACGTGAAAGTTTGTATGGATGGACGGATAGATGGATGGATGGATGGATGGATGGATATACTCTTTCACGCAAAAACTACTGAACGGGTTTGGATGAAATTTGGGACACAGATGGTTTATAACCAGGATTAACATATAGGATACTTTTTATCCCGATATTCCTACGGGAACGAAACTTAAGCGGGGAAAATCGCGGGGCGCAGCTAGTGCACACCTTTTTTTCTTTTTTTCTTTCTTTAACGTGGAGAAATGCTCATGCATTCTGCACTACCACGGGGAGATAGTGCAGTTATGTGGGACTCTAACCCACTAAAACTCCACGGTGTCCTCCTCTGCCGCTTACGGCGGGAACACGGGCACGCCTTAGCACTCATCCGTGTACCCGCCGCGGCCGTCCGTCACCGGACCCTGCTCTGGGGATTGCTCCCCATCACCGGCGCACCAGAACACATGGCACACCGTGACCACCCCAGGGACCAAACCAGCACATGGGCGCCAGACGACCCCGTGTCTGGGCAACCTTGGTCCCCCTGCGACTGGTCAGGTCATTGGTCCCGCCGCCTGCCAATTTTCGGCCGCAGAGGATAGGGAGAGCGGCCAACGTCATACCAACACTCCTCTTCCCCTGCGGCCCCACCGCGTCCGCCATCAGACGGTGGCGACCCCGTCAAGGCCGCGGAAGGTAGGGAGAGCGGCGCACCGCAATACCGGCACTCCTCCCCCGCCGCGGCCTCCAATCCTCACACGTGATGCTCCCATACCACATCACGGCCCGCCTCAGTTGCGATGTCGCCCAAGCGGCACCGCAACCTACTTGTTGGCCGCTACGTCGTCGGCTTACCGGCAAAGCCCTGACGAGCGGCCCCTCCTCGGGTTCCTCTTAGCTTCACCGTGGATGTCCAAGCCACGGCTACTGACCCCCCCCGCCTCGACAATGCGGGAACCCACCGAAATTAACGATGACATAAATTACACTAATGTTCTATTTAAATGTAAAATAATTAAGGGATAAAATTGCGCACTATCATCATCATTCAACCAAGACAATTCATTCGGCGTCGGCGTAACACGACTTTTTTTTCATACTTCTCTATTAGTCGTCATCTCGGTAGTCAACACCTTTCTAACCATCTCATCATTCACACAGTCCTTTGGTCGTCATAAAGTTTCATAGTAATCGGTACTTATCCTACAGTTACTTAACAAATATACCTATTTGTAAATTGATATTTTTTTTTTAAATAGGTAGAGGGTATCTTTTACAAAAGAGGTTACACACATGATCTTATTACAATTAAACTTATGAGCAACCGCGCTCACAGTCGATCGACTATCTTTGTTGTGTCAAGGCCGTAAGCAGCGCAATTGTCATCTCCATACAATGGAGAGTTTAGTAAGTCGTTGTACTGAAGCTTTACCATGTAAGGCTACTTGGGAGAGGCCTATGTCCAGCTGTAGGCTGAAATAAGCCTAATTATAATTGATTGATTGAAGCTTATTACTATGAACAAGTGACCCAATTCTCAAAATACTTAAAATAACTTCCAAATAATTGAAGATTGTAAGTATTTTAACAAAGCAATTATCACATATCAAACTGTTTGAACATAATGAATAATTAACCAATCAATTACTACGCGTTTTGTAGTTTACTCTAATGCCATCCCTTGTACAACAATTCTCAAGATAACACCATAAATTAAAGATTATATCTCGCTACCATTCATTCAAAAACCTTCTTATAGTCAAGACAATAAGATTCGCAATTGCCTATCTCATTTCGGTGGATACATTAGTTAATATTGCATTTAAACGTAAGCCTAATTAATTTCGTTACGCTCCGGTTTTCTCAAAATCTACTGGGACCTTGAATAAGAGTACTTATTTCCTACATTTTTAATATAAAAGAGTGGAACAATAGCTTCTAATACATTCAACTCATCGCTGTTGAAGATACAAGCAACATGTTCACTAAGGTAATTACTTAATTCAATTATACAGTGTTTAAATCTTAATTGTATTGTTCAGTTTGGCGGTTTAATTTCAAACAATCGTTTCTTTGTTTGAAACATTATTTTTAAAGACTCCGGAGGGCCTAGACAAAGTGACATTCTATCAGCGGTAGCGATGATGGTAATGAAACAAATGTATTGGACTGGCATAGAAAAAGCTCACGTCAATCATGTTGAAAGTTGTTGTATAAATACGAAACTCTTCGAAAGCGACACTTGTCTAGGCCCTTTTTTCCGGATGGGAAATCATCAAATGACCCCTCCCGCTCTGGATGGAGCGGAAGGGAGTGTCAGACTCTTACTGACTAAAACCCACCCATGTTCCTTCCTTTGCCCTTTATGTTCCGGGATAGCGGTCGGTAACCCTTTCGGACAATCCCGCAGATTCGGACAATCCCGCTGATTGTCTAGGCCCTCTCATACACATCTTCATCATCATTGACTGACCTTGCCTAAAATGTACAGTGACCTATCCTATGAATTCCATAGCCCTGTTTCCTAGGCAGATGAGTGATCCTTGTCAAATCTGCTGGACAAACTTGGGCAGAGTCAGTCTAGACCATAACGTTTAAATATCCTTTTGTTTCAATATGTCATTTTCATCAATTTTCTAATTCTCTTATTACAGATCTTCGCCATCGCTGTCTGCCTCTTCGGCTTGGCCCGTGCAGGAAACCTCTACAACAGCGGTTGGAATAGCGGCTACTCCGGCAACGATGGCTATGGTGGTTACGGAGGCTACGGCGGCGGCTATGGCGGCGGCTATGGCGGCGGCTATGGCGGCGGCTATGGCGGCGGCTACGCCAGCGGCTATGGCAGCCCAGCCACCTCATACACTACAGTGACTAAAGTTGTGCCAGCCACTGCTGCAGCTGATTACGCTGGAGCTCACGGTGGATACTCCGGCGCGCATGGAGGATATTCTGGCGCTCTTGGGGGTTACTCCGGCGCTCTCGGAGGATATTCTGGCGCTCTTGGAGGATATTCTGGCGCTCTCGGAGGATATTCTGGCGCTCTCGGAGGATATTCTGGCGCTCTCGGCGGTTATGGCGGTCATGGCTACAACAGTCTGGGCTATGGTTCTCAAGGCTACAGCGGACTCGGTAATGCTGTGTCCTCCGTCTCTGTCTACAAAGAGCACTCTCCCAGCTACGCTACTGGTGCGGGCGGCTATGGTGGATACGGACATGGCGGCTACGGTAACGGCGGCTATGGAAACAAGCTCGGCTGGTAATTCATCAACTGTTGTTCTTTGAATTTGTAAATAATTATGATGTGTGAATGAAAAATAAATGATGGAAAATGTAAAATTTCGTTATTTTAAAACATTTTAAAATCTATTTATATCATTTTGTACATAGGTACCTAGACAGATTTGACACTGTATCTGAATCTAACATATTTCAATCATCTCCTTGTGTTCTTCTTAAAACGCATATATTATTATTTCGTTTATTTATCTATTTACTTATATAAATACTTATTTAAATATTTCTTAAAATTCAGGCTTTTATATTTAAAAAAATAAAATAAAATAGTGATCCACCGATGTCGGGAGCAAGGTCCAAGCTACCGGTGGTTAGGGCTCCAGAGAGAGGAGCGTCCGCACAAAGCGAGCCGTACTGCCTTTTGAATCAGGCCCTTGATCCAACCGCCTAACGAAAGCCTCGATAGATGTCGATCGAGGCTTTTGGCCATCAGGCCATTGGCTGATACGACAATCGGCACAATGACAACCGAGCTTACATTCCACATGTCACCAACCTCGAAAATATTGTTATTATAAGCCTGTGTTGTCACTGCATGGCAAAAGCCTCCCTTCCCTCTTTTTACTTTTCTCGGTCTACTGCGATTCCAATCCTTTCAGAAGGAGTCCAACTCATCCCATCATCTTTTTCTGGGCCTGCCGCGCAGTCATTTCCTCACATTTATATAGTTACATAATTATCTAACAGTTTTAATAAATATCATCCAATATCCGGAAATCCTTATAAACAACAAGATTCCTAATAAATTTTATGTTAACAGTTTTATGGTATATTAATAGCCTTCAAAAGCCGCTTGATTTTATTTACCCCATAACCAACTTCCGAGAATAACTTCCTTATAAATACATATGGAGTACATACGATGCTACTGAATATTGCCTCCGGCAGATTACACAACATTATTTTGCCGGGTGGAGTACTCACCTTGACATTGAAATCGAAAGTGCCCGCGGCTGATTCTACGGGATGCAATACCAATACCAGTTTGCAGACGAGATATAAAAGCGAAAGCAAGTGCTCCAAAAATTACACACAACAACAACGCTCAATACAAACATGTACTCCAAGGTACGCTGTGAATTTTAATATTGAATTTCGATTTAAAAAATATATGTTTTGTTTATCGATGGTGATGGGCTTGATGCTCCTTGGCCAAAATTGTGATTTCTAGTAGAACTGTTCCAAAATACGTGACTTCAATACAGTGTTAACTTGTGTCCTGATAGCAGTTACTGATTTTCAGGATTTGTAAAATTTAATCAAGCTAAAGTGATAAAATCATTGTATTAATTTGTGTTTTTATTCTTAGGTCGTAGTCTTCCTGTGCGCGGCGAGCATCGCCTCCGCCGGCCACCTCCTGCAGGCCGCCGCACCCGTAGCGTACAGCGCGCCCGTAGCGTACAGCTCGGCACCCGCCGTCTCCTCCGTGTCGTTCTCATCGCACACCGCGCACGCTCCCGTCGCCACATACTCCGCCGGTCCCGTCGCCACATACGCCGCTGGTCCCGTCGTAGCCAAGAGCTACGCCGCCGCTCCTGCCTACACCACATACGCCGCTGCCCCGGTCGTAGCCAAGTCCTACGCCCCGTCAGTGTCCTACCAGTCCATCTCTACCCACTCCGCTCCTGTTGCGTACGCTAAGACCTACGCTGCACCCGCTGTGACCACCTACGCTGCCGCTCCCGTCGTAGCCAAGTCTTACTCCCCGGCTGTCTCTTACCAGACCATCTCCAGCCACTCTTCCCCCGTCGCATACGCTTCCCCTGCTGTCCACACTTACGCCGCTGCGCCCGCCGTCCACACGTACGCCGCCGCCCCCGCCGTTCACACCTACGCCGCCGGCCCCGCCGTCCACAGTTACGCTTCCGCCCCCGTTGTTACCAAGACCATCTCAGCCGCCCCCGCTGTGTACTCTTCTGCCCCAGTTTACGCCAAGTCCCTCTCTCCCGCTGTGTCCTACTCTTCATACTCGACCCACTCTGCTCCTCTGACCTACGCCGCAGCTGCACCCGTTGTCACTAAGACCTACGCTGCCGCCCCTGCCTACACTTCCTACGCTGCTGCTCCCGCCGTCACATACTCCGCTGGTCCCGTGCTCAAGTCCGCTGTATCATACTCGGCCGCACCCGCCGTCTCTCACGTCACTTACTCCGGTCTGGGAGCCAACTATGGCTGGTAAACACATGTTTGTTAATATTTATTGTTATTAAATAATCGACTGTATATAAATGTTTGTATGTTCGTAACATGAAACGAAAAATAAAAACTAAAAAATATTTATATATTTTATTAGCATTTTCCCATTATTACGACAGGTACCTGAATCCATTGATTTTATAATAGTTGCTGCTGTAATAATTAAAGTTTAAACATAACTTGCATAAATCTTATATGAAGATAACATTGAGCTTCTAAACGTTACCTCCACTGAGTTTAGGTTACAGTTTCAATGATTAATCAATTAACATATACTCGTATTGCTTAATCTAATATTTTATTTATTTATGCGCAATTTATTATCTTAAGTATACTGTTGACATTACAATTTATAAGGCCGCAAGTAACAGTCACAATACCCCCTGTACTAGTTGGTACTGTATTGCAATAAATATACATCAACTTAAATGATTGGTTGTTGGAAGTTAGACAACCAATTAATAATTAATAATTATGGTTTAAACCGTTGAGGCTTTCTGAAGCTGGAAGAAAATTAAGTAGAAACAAGTATTGATCATACCTGCAAATGAAATGACCAAAACTATGGGGTGAGTCACCTACGTTTACAAATAAAGACTGTTGATTGATTGATTGACCAATATGCCAATTAAACCAGAGGCAGGCGACTGCGTCACCTTTGTATGAAGTTCCGGAGCCTGACAGCATCTCATCTAATAGATCGCAGACGGGAAACACTACTTTGATTTGTCCAAAAAGACACCAATCTCGTTGAAAAATATGTTTTTAGAAAAGCAGACAAGGTCCTTTTGAATAAATCAAAAATCATAATCAAAATATTTTATTTCACATAAACCAACATGGGCACTTACGAAACGTCAGAAGCTAGGTGCCCGGTTCCAATTGGTCGTTTCCTATGGAAAAGAGCCGGCAAGAAACTCCACGGTTAGTTAATAACAAAGATAATCCCGACGCTTTGTCTAAAAATCTAATGTGCCCGTTATATCTGAACCTAAATACGGAATAGGTAAAGTAAATAATACTTCCACAGTGGAACAGCGGGGTAATTGAGTAATACACTACACGTAACAATGGGTCATTTTGACAGTTCAGCAACATTAATTGCGTTATTTACGTTGTTGGGCAGAATTTTTTTTGAACATATAAAGCAATGGATATAATATGCACAATGATTCAGATTGAGATTGATAGTGTTTCACAGAATTAGAGAGCTGGTAAATGATTATCATCATTTTCCTGCCCATATCCAATTTATTTTGGGGTCGATGCCACATGGCTATATCTTCCATACTTCTCCTTTAATCGTCATCTCGGTAGTCACCCCCATTCTAACCATATCATCTTTCACACAGTCCATTCATCGTTTCCTCTACTCATATCACATTCAAAACTGGTAAATGATAATAATATACCTAGGTAAATAATTTCACAAGACGTCCTCAAAACTGGTTCCAAGAAATCTGTTTGAATAACATTTAACTAAATAGCTAAATTACTAACGCAGCGGAAGTTCTTAAACTTACTGGTTTCTGTCTTTAGACATTACATAGTCATAAACACGTAAAAGCCTATACATAATGCTACCTCACTCAAAGACGTGTATTACCTAATGTTAATGAACCATTATCTACCAATATTATTTAAGTGACCATTTTTCTGGTTGTACCATGAATTTTTACTCTTGCCTACAATGCACACGAACCTAAGGAAACCGGCATGTACTAGAACCAAAAATTCGAAGACATGTGATATTTACCAACCCGCTCTCGGCCCGTGTCGTCAATTATGGCCCATTTCCTCTGACAGAGAGGAGGCCTGTATCTCAGCTGCAGGAACGTTTCAGGTTTGAATATGCTTGATTATGCACACGAGCTCCAACTTAGCCAAATAGCTTAGCTTAGTTAGGACTGATTTTCACAAGTCATATTACTTATAACTGAGAAATAAATATTAATGTTTGACATTTGTTTTATAAAAAAGTTGTAAATATTTGATTATATATACAGGACTGATTTTCACAAGCCATAATTTATTCATCAGTAAAAAACTAACTGACGAACAAAAATGGGCCCTGTTTCAAGATGATCGTTCACATTTGTCAAATGAATTATCCAATTTGGTGCAGTCGATCGGAAGTTATGCGCGTACGAACATTTCGGTGATTCATTTTTATTTATATAGATTTCTTCTCTGCATGAGACGAATATTTTATCCATCACCTGCAGTGGGAATATTTTAAGCTGTTAATTGTTCATTAACTTGAATAAACGTCTCTGAATGCGGCCTTAAGTACATTTATACACAGTATGGCTTATTACTAAGATATTTGATACTTGAAACTATTAGAGCCTCGTCACACCGGAGTTCGTTATATCGCAACGATGGAGCTACCATACCTTATAATAAACAAGTGTAGGTACAGACGCCAGCAGGTCAAGCTACCCGAAACTGTTAAATTTTCCCAATCAACCTTGAACCTTAATGATTTAGCGATAAAGGTGAAAATGTATTTAAGAAATTTGACAGATTGTAGTAACTTGATGTGCTGGCGTCTGTACATGTTTAGGTTGTTCAAAAACGCGACTACATACATTTAAGTAACGTCACACGTAAAAGCTATGAAATGGGACGATGCATTCAGGAAATATGACTTACACTGAACAACTTATCAACTTTTTATAACATGCTTGGGTACGAGCCTTTTGACTACTTTCTATTGTATATTTTATCTTTTTTTTTGTAATGTGCGTTTTGTTTGTGCAGAATAAACAATGTTTCGTTTCTTTATTTTCTTTTCTTTCTTTCTGAAAACTTCCAGTCACAACATTATATCGATAAATGTCCTCTATCGAAACTTAAGAACAAAGTGGACCAAGCTTATTCCAAGTCAATGATCAACCAATGTCAATGGTCAGCGAGATTGTCCGAAAGGGTTACCGCTACCCCGGAACATAAAGGGCAAAGGAAGGAACATGGGTGGGTTTTAGTCAGTAAGAGTCTAACACTCCCTTCCGCTCCACCCAGAGCGGGAGGGGTCATTTGATGATTTCCCATCCGGAAAAAAAAAATGATCAACCAAATCGGCCATAAATACAGATATATAATTTCATAGAAAGCTATTATAATTAGCTTACTACTCTTTATAACCTCAAACGCGCGTAGTACCTAGTAACCGTAATTTCGAATTTTTGTTTTGTTTTAAGACTTTATATCTATCGATTATACTAATTGCGCTTGTAGCAAAAAAAAACAAATATACTAGGTATAGTTTTAATGTACGATACGTTTACGTCACGCGTTCGTCCTAGGGCCTGGAGTAAGAGTACAGCGGTATGTGCCGCACAAACCCGCATCAGTTTGAGGCGAGTCCTTCTCGAAGGGTCCCCCTATTTGTCCGAACAAAAAAGTTGATTTGTTGTTGATTAGAAAATAATGATTTTCTGTTCTTATTATCTCTTTGACTTAAATTAACCTTTTGGACATTTCCATTGCTAATATTTGACTAATTTGCAATTTGAATGTTATCCTAATTTATTTAATTCAATGTTATATCTAACAAACTAACCAAAACTCTGAATATGTATTTGTACGCCGGAAACGGCAGAATATTAATATGAACTTTTAAAACTATGTAACAACTCTGTAACAATATTCTGACAAATAAATGGACTATTACAAAATAGCATAACCACCTCGTATGACGTTCCTAGAATATTATGAGAAGAAGAGGGAGGCCCTAAGTCTACCCATCCCTTTCTACGCTTTAAATATTCAATTCGTAAAATTGCGGCTATGAGCTTTGACATTAACATTACACTCAGAACTGCTACTAGAATTGCGTAAATACTAATTGTGCTGTTACCCTCGGGCAGTGAGTCACACTCGTGCTTGACCGGTTTTGTCTTGACGGAACAAACTGAGCTCTAGGCAATATCTCATGGAGATTCAATGCTAATACCAGTTTGCAGACGCTGATATAAAAGCGAAAGCAAGTGCTCCAAAAATTATTACAATCAGTAACCTCCTACCAAACAAACATGTACACCAAGGTAGGAACTACAGTGATTTTATTTATTGGATTTAAATTGTTCTAGTGCTTATATTCGAAGTCTTGGAGACTTCATAATAATATGTGACTGAATATTCTGAATTTTTCAAGTGTTATTATTGAATGATGCTAAAGGGCTAAAACATACTCGCAGTTCTTTTTGTGATTACGCACCGACCATTAAATGCCTAAAACTTAAATTTGAAAATATTAATTAATACTATTTATTCCAGGTCGTAGTCTTCCTGTGCGCGGCGAGCCTCGCCTCCGCCGGCCACCTCCTGCAGGCCGCTGCACCCGTAGCGTACAGCGCGCCCGTAGCGTACAGCTCGGCACCCGCCGTCTCCTCCGTGTCGTTTTCCTCGCACACCGGACACGCTCCCGTCGCCACATACGCTGCTGGACCAGTCGTAGCCAAGACCTACGCCGCTCCCGCCTACGCCACCTACGCCGCCGGTCCCTCCGTGTCCTACCAGTCCATCTCATCTCCTGTCGCGTACGCCGCAGCTCCCGCTGTCGCAGCCTACTCTGCCCCAGTGTACACCAAGTCCATCGCTCCCGCTGTATCCTACTCCTCTGTCTCCAGCCACTCCTCTCCTCTGACCTACGCCGCGGCTGCCCCCGTCGTCACTAAGACCTACGCCGCTCCCTCTTACACCACTTACGCCTCTGCTCCCGTCATCGCCAAGTCCTACGCCGCCCCTGCCTACACTTCCTACGCCTCCGCCCCCGTCGTAACCAAGAGCTACGCCGCTCCTGCCTACACTTCCTACGCCTCCGCCCCCGTCGTAACCAAGAGCTACGCCGCTCCTGCCTACACTTCCTACGCTGCTGCTCCCGCCGTCGCGTACTCCGCTGGTCCCGTGCTCAAGTCCGCTGTGTCATACTCGGCCGCACCCGCCGTCTCTCACGTCACTTACTCCGGTCTGGGAGCTAACTACGGCTGGTGAAAACTTGTTCGTTGATACATACATATTTATTAAAAATAATTATGCGACTGTAAAGTTATAATGATTGTACATAGAAAAAGCGAAATATAAATACCTAGAAACATTTATGCTCGTATATTCTTTTACCCCTGTTTATATAACTGCTCTGAATTTAACGTGCCTGTTATCTAGACCAGTCTAAATCAGAACATTAAAAGGTACACAAAATGAAAATGATACACATATTTTAACGCTTATTCGTATAAACTTGACATTTATTCAGGTATTTAATATTATGTTGCAAACTGTAAGCCAATTATGTCAATGACTGGATGTCGATTCGCGGTACCAATAAAGTGATATGTGAACTTAAAAAATATGGCCCAAAATACAACCTTTACGCAGAAATTGAAGAAGTATTTTATGTAAAATGGGTTTCCCCGAAAAAACTGAAATGGAAAACTTAACATTATTTTTAGGATTCCGTACCTCAAAAGGAAAAAACGAAACCCTTATAGGATCACTCTGTTGCCCGTCCGTCTTTCTGTCAGTGTGTCAAGACCTTTTTGTGGAGGTAGCAAATTGAAATTAATATCAAGTACATAAGTCCCTTGGAGCTCTTAAAAAATCAAGTTTCTAAGTCAACGCACTAAAGAAATAAGGATGTATGCGACACATTTTGATACTTGTAAATAAATCAAAACCTAAAGCGAGAATCATGAAATTTAGCAAGAAACACAAGTAAAGGAAAAAGGCTGAAAATCATTAATTTGTTTAGTTTTATCACATAAAAAATAATTAGATATAGATACTTTTTGTATACAGATTGAGATGTCATAAAACGATTACACGATAGTATTAGCAAACTGCATTCTGATTCATTTCAGGTTACGGTTTAAAAGGTTCTCTTACAACAACCAAAAGGCGGAATAATTGAAGTGTATACGCAGTTGAATTAAATATTAACCTAGTGCTTAATAACATAACACATAACATCACGCCTGTAATCCTCAAAGGGTTAGGCAGAGGTGTACCTATAGTACACCCCATATCAATTTTATTATGTCTATACACCCGGGCGAAAGCGTCGCGGCCGACCCCGTAGAAGATGGCGGGACGAGCTGGAGAAAACAAACGACCAGTGGTTCACTTTAGCACTGGATCGAAAAAGCTGGAAGTCATGGGGAGAGGTCTTTGCCCAGCAGTGGGATTTTGCAGGCTAACACCCCCATTTCGCCAGTAAAGTTTAAGTCCTATGTAAAAGGGGGCGAGCCTATTGTCATCAACCTGGTACAACTGTCTAGACACAAGACACAACACACAAAGCAATATCCCTGTAGTAGGCACTAGCCGCGTGACGACTCCCGGCCACCGTAGGCGTGGGCCTGCGGGCGGAGAGCAATGGGTAGCTCACCGCCCGATCAGGACCAGGCCCGCGCCGGACGGCGCGTAAGTGTTCCACGCGCGCCTCAAAGAGTTGTCAGCATAATTTGAGGGGCCCCTTAGGGCCGAAGCCTGCCGGGTCAGCGGGATTGTCCGAAAGGGTTACCGCTACCCCGGAACATAAAGGGCAAAGAAAGGAACATGGGTGAGTTTTAGTCAGTAAGAGTCTGACACTCCCTTCCGCTCCACTCAGAGCGGGAGGGGTCATTTGATGATTTCCGGAAAAAAAAACAAGAGTCGTTCAAATGAAACGAGTAGGTAGTTATGGTTTACCTTGTCAAGTAGCCGCTGGTCACCCGAATCTATACATATTTGGATACATGTACGTAACATTTTCCAACATATCACACGCGTTTCACCTTTTTTTTCATCATGACATCCATGCCAGAATCCGCTGGATGAGAAGCAGAAAATCAGTCGAAGTGGTGGTAGCCAGCAAATGACGTCTTTCAGCTGAAATGATGATGACGATGATCCATGTCAGCTCTCTTTCATTTTGTAGCGGTATCTACAACGCCACATGCGAACAACACGTCATACTGACGTCACGCAAATCCTGCATCTCGCAAGCAGAGTTTACCGCGCAATTAGCATAGATACAATTTCCCAACATCAATCGTCGGGCAATTGCCCGCCAGACACAACACTCGTCTGGTCGGAGGATCCTCCCTTTTCTATGGAGGATGAGTGAAGTTTACACCCTGTTCCTCATACCTCTAAAATTTCTTCTATTCTTAATACAAATTAGCGTGTGAACTGGGTCCCTGCATGGTTTTGCATGAAATCTTTTCTTATATATATGCGATAAGGTTGCATGCAAAACCATGCAGGGACCCAGTTCTGTTTGGTAATTATTATTGCCCGCGTAATCTTACTACGAGGAAATCACGTACGATTGTCAAGCGTGGTATTTTGACAGTTCAAACCACGTCGACTTCGCTTTTTTTATGATGTTTGGACACATACTTAACTTACTACTTGAATTAGAATCACTACTTGAATGATGAAGATGTAAATTAGCCATAAAAAAGAACATCGAAGAAGAAGTAATGGCCATATATAGCCAGATACGTTGGAAAAAGTTATGCACACACATCCAAATATGTATAGATTCAGGTGACAGGCGGCTACTTGACAAATGTTATTCTATCGACACTAAATGTAAAAATATTTTTTTTTTATTTATTAATCCGCGAACACAACAGAAACAGAAGACAAACAGAACCTAAGATTCCTCAAGAACTTTACGAATTTTTAAAATCTCATTTCTTTGAATTCGTAATATTATGTTAAGCCAACCAGATTCTTATGTATGTAGGTGGTACTTAAACTACTTACTAATAATTTCAATTAATTTAACGGTCTGCGACATATCTAATATGCCTTGAACCAGCCAAGCCTTGCCTTGCCTACAACCTATTGCAGTTGGAAATGTGAACAACATTTTCTGGTCCAGTCAGACACGTGCGTGAATCACATTCGCACTCGCACTTGACCGATATTACCCTCATAAACAAATTGAACTATAATCTATGTCAGCTAGGATTCTATGAACCAGTTTCAGACGCTCATATAAAAGCGTATGCAAGTGCTCCAAAAAACATTGCATCGTACAACCACGTTCAATTCAAACATGTACACTAAGGTACTAGTGATTTGTTAATTCGTTTATTAATATTATTTGTTGGATCTCAAATGAATACTCCCCGTATAGTATCCCCCATAGTGCCCCGTTATGTAATGGAAGCTTTGGATAACTTTTCATCAACGGCATCAGCAGTTGAATATTAGCATCACCACCACATTTAACGGACGGAATAGTGATCATCGGTGATTGTTAAATTAAAAAGAAATGGAAAACTTCTGCCAATCTTGTTCATGAAACTCAGTCACCTTTCACGCAAGACACCACGCCAGAAATCACATTGATCACCTTTTTTGTTTTATCCCAGGTCATAGTCTTCCTGTGTGCGGCGAGCCTCGCCTCCGCCGGCAACCTCCTGCAGGCCGCTGCGCCCGTAGCGTACAGCGCGCCCGTAGCGTACAGCTCGGCGCCCGCCGTCTCCTCCGTGTCATTCTCGTCAGCGGCTCCCGTCGCCACATACGCGGCCGCCGCTCCCGCTTACGCCACATACGCCGCTGCTCCGGCGTACTCTACGTATACCACCGGTCCCGCGTATTCCACATACACCGCCGCCGCCGCTCCTGCTGTCGCTGCCTACTCCGCCCCAGTGTACACCAAGGCTGTAGCTCCAGCAGTGTCCTACTCCTCTGTGACCAGGCAGTCTTCTCCCGTGACCTATGCTGCATCTGCGCCAGCTGTTTCTACCTACTCCGCTCCTGTAGTAGCTAGGACTTACGCCGCGGCCGCTCCCGTATTAACCAGGACCTACGCTGCGGCCGCCCCCGCCTATGCGACCTATTCTGCACCAGCCGTAGCAGCGTACACTGCGCCCGCCGTAGCGTCATACTCTGCACCTGCAGTAGCGTCATACTCTGCACCTGCAGTAGCGTCATACTCTGCACCTGCAGTAGCGGCATACTCCGCACCCGCCCTAGCAGCGTACTCCGCTCCCGCAGTCACAACATACTCTGCTCCCGTCGTAGCCAAGACTTTTGCTGCTCCCGCGGTAGCCACATATGCCACAGCTCCAGTACAGTCTGCTGTGACTTACTCGGCAGCACCCGCAGTATCACAGGTTGCTTACACTGGTGTGGGAGCCAACTACGGGTGGTAAACATGACCTTTTTATTGTTGATATTTAATAATAAGACTTTATTAACGACAGTCAAAGCAAAACTCTAAATAAAAGGTATAAAATATAAATGTTTGACGTTTTCTTCCTCTTAATATTCATGGTAGTATTACCTGACTTCCTCAGCTAAAATAAATGTTTGCTATTATTATTTGAGATCACAATTTCTGTAGGTATCCATATCGGAAATGATAAAGAGATTTTTCAAGAAAAGGCTGGTTTTGATAAAATCATCCATGTTGACATTCGTAGGTAAAAACAAAATCTTGCCTATAAATTTATTATATTATTTTTACAACTTATTTTTATGGTATCCATGCGTAATTACTACAATTTTGAGAATAGCGATAAATCTAAAAAGTAAATTACGTCTTGTAATAAGCTATTGACTTGTAAAACATGAATAGCATTTTATTCAATGATTCACTTTAATTAATTGATGAAATTATCCGTGCAACCATTGTATAATGATCATCAGTAATCAATTTAAAATCAAATAGTTATCAGACGGACTTTAAATTAAAAACGTATGGTATCCATTATTAATGCTTACATATTAAAATTAATCAAAAGTTAATAATTCAATCATACTACAAATTAATAAATAATACTTGGTATTTACATCTGTAACATCCTTTATATTTACCACATTTTATGCAAATAAAAATACTTACCTACCTACTTACAAATTTTGTTGCAAAACCATTGAAATATAAGTGACCCTTTCACTTGATTGATCTTGTCCTTACAGAACTACAGGGAAGGTCTCCCGGGGATTCAATGCTAACACCCAGTTCGCAGTAATCGTATAAAAGCGAGAGCAAGTGCTCCAAATATTACACAAAACCACCACGTTCAAAACAAACATGTACTCCAAGGTACTGCACTGATATATTACATAATGAAGTAAAATTAAATCATAGTAATTTTTCTTTAAAATTGTGTTAAATTACGTCATTTTTGTCATCGTTATACTGACATATTGGACAAAGCTCTCTTTTTGTAATGTGTTTAAATGCAGGTTCTTTCTGTTGATGGATAAAGTGTGCAATAGATACTTAGCTAATTATATCATTGTTTCAGGTCGTAATCTTCCTGTGCGCGGCGAGTCTCGCCTCGGCTGGTGAGCTTCTGCAGGCCGCTGCGCCCGTAGCGTACAGCTCCCAGTCCTTCTCTTCACATATATCACACGCTCCCGTCACCACCTACAAAGCTGCTCCTGCCTACAGCAGCTACGCCGCTCCCGCCTACACCACCTACGCCGCTGCCCCCGTCGTAGCCAAGTCCTACGCTCCTTCTGTGTCATATCAGTCTCTCCAGTCCTCTCCCGTTGCGTACTCTAAGACCTACGCCGCACCTATATACAGCACATATGCCGCTGCTCCTGCCGTCGCGACCTACTCTGCCCCGGTGTACGCCAAGTCTATCGCTCCTGCTGTGTCGTACTCCTCAATCTCTTCTCAATCTTCTCCTCTGACATACGCCGCGGCCACTCCCATCGTTGCCAAGACCTACGCTGCTCCAGCTTACACCACGACCTACTCTGCCCCCATTGTGGCTAAGGCCGTCTCTCCTGCGGTTTCTTACTCTTCGTACTCGACCCACTCAGAGCCTATCACATACGCCGCGAGCCCAGTCATCACCAAGTCCTACGCTGCTCCCGCCATAGCCACATACTCCTCTGTTCCCGTCCTTAAGTCTGCTGTGACATATTCAGGCGCTCCCGCTGTCTCTTACGATGGTCTGGAAGCCAAATATGACTGGTGAAAACATTCTATAAGTTTATAATATATGACTGTAAAACCAAATAAATGTTTAAAATATCTATTTGTAAATCTATTGTTATTTTCGTAACCTTTAATCTTTTTCGATCATTTCAGTAAACTGAGAGCCCAGTATTATTTATTAATTTGTAATATGACTAAATTAGTTAATTCTGATTCATTTGAATGAACACGAGGGTTCATGATAAGGGTTCAATAATGTTGATAGTGAACACATAAGTGTTTTTGGGTTTTTCCATCTCGAATTTCTCAGTAGCAGCCCGGAGCGTAGATTTGTGCCCGGTTGATGGCAATTGATCGACCCCTGTTACAGGAACTTAAACATCACTGGCGAAATGTCCTCCTCCTAACCCTTCAGGAGTACCGTCATGTATTGTGTGTAATCTGAAGAACCTCTAAGAAATCATTGAATAAAATTGCTGTTCGTTTTTCATTTTTTACAAGAACTTACCGCAAGATTTTATTTAAACTTCTGGTTCGCAACTCTTAAAACTCCATGAATTAATAAGCATACCATTAAAATAAGTGATAGAAATAAGATTATTTTTTTGCCAATATGATTGACAGACTTGTACCAGGACTGCTGAATAACACAATATAACCTCAATTTCTGCCACATATAATAGAAAATCTACCTTTTCACACTGCATTTTACACTCCATACTAACCTATATATTTATCATTTTTAGGGTTCCGTACCTCAGAAGGAAAAACGTAACCCTTATAAGGGTTCCGTTTACTGCGTTGTCCGTCTATCTGTCCGTCCGTCTGCCAAGACCCTTTTTCTCGGGAACGCGTGGAGTTATCAAGTTGAAATTAATAGCTGCAATCCCTTGAAGCGGTGAAAAAATCAAAATTCTAAGTAAACGCAATCAAAAGTAACGGGCGTTTATGTTCCGTTTATGCTGCATATTTTGACACTCGCAGGGGAATCAAAACCTATAGGGAGGGTACTTCCCGTTGACCTAGAATCATGAAATTTGGCAAGAAACGATGTCATGTAGCACAAGTAAAGGAAAAATTCCGAAAACCGTAAATTTGTGGTTACATCTACCTAATTGTACGAAACCCTCGGTGCGCGACTCCGACTTGCACTTGACTGATTTTTTACTTCATCTACTCTCAAAACTTAAAGTTCTAATTCAAGCAATCTGCCAAGTCTTTTCCCAACTATATTGGGGTGGGCTTCTCTCAGTCCCAGTCTAACCGGATGCAGCTGAATACCAGTAATTTACATGAAGTGATTGCCTATCTAACTTCCCCAACCCAGTTACTGGGTAGCACGATACCCCTTGATAAGACTGGTTGTCAGACTTTCGGGCTTTTGACTTCCCGTGACGAGCGACGGTTAAAGATCTACTAATGACAGCCGGGACCAACGTTTTAACGTGTTTGTCTAAAAAACCAAGTCCCTGCCGTGCCTAGGCACGGTGGTATGTATGTAATGGATGGCCACCCATCCACGGGTCAACCTCGGAAAGCATAAATTATCCTTTTATCGACCCTTGCAGTTGTTATAAATTAGCCACAAATCATACAGACATGTAAAAACATTTTTCATTCAACTTCTAAGAAGTCCGGGATTTACAGCCTTATGGCAGGGGCTGTAAATCCCGCATGCCTGGCGTACCCTAGGTTCCAAACAAAGCATGTATCTGCTATTGTTATAATTATTAATAAATATGTACCAATAGTACTTTCTAGCTCTTACATGTCGTGACCACGTAAGAGCCAAGCATCTTCATCGGGTAAATCCTATAATGCATTTTATCTTTAGACTTCTTATTGATTATATACCGTCGTGGTAATATTCGCTTGCGAAAGACCTTGCCAGCTATATTTATCGATTACTGGGTAGCATGTGATGCAGGCACATTCCTAATGATGCTCAAAAAGGCAGCGAATTATGAAAATATAAAAAAAAAACTTATTTGGGTATAGCTAAAACTGATATATTTGGTACAATATAACTCTGAACTGACAAGAATTTGGAACTAGGCTCAAAAGTAAGTTCTGTTCATTTCAAAAAGAGCTAGCTATACAACAACACATGGCTAGTGGAGGCGGTTACTAAAATTGGCATCATCCTTTACTCAAATGTATCAGAAATAACTAAATTATGTATACCTACAGCTACTACAGAAATAATAAATAATAAAGGTACCAATTTTAATTAAACTGTCGAAAAAAAATTAAGATAAATAAAATTATGTAAACAAAGATAGAATTTTAAATATTTATTTGATATTTCATTTAAGATATAAACACACTAAAGACATATATTCTAAACTGATACACACATGTTTTCACCTGTCGTATTTACGAGTAGCTTTCAGACCATCGTATGACACAGCGGGCGCGGCGGATTATGTCCCAGCAGACTTAAGTAACAGAGGAGTATGTGACTATGGCAGGAGCAGCGTAGGACTTCGCAGTGACTGGACTCGCGGCGAAAGTCTTAGCGTACGCGACGGGAGCGAAGATGGACTGGTAGGACACGAAGGGAGCATAGGACTTGGCTACGACGGGACCAGTGACGTACGCGGCTTAGGCAGGAGCGGCTTAGCTGCTGTAGCTTCATAAGCGACGACGGGGACGTGTCATGCATGTTAAGAGAATGATTGAGCTGTACGCTACGGGCGAAGCGGACTGTAGGAGTTCATCAGCGGAGACAAGGCTCGCAGCACACAGGAATACCACGACCTGAAACAATGAAATAATTCGCTAAGTATTGGAAACATTACAAAAAGAGCTCTGCCCAATATATCTCAATATAACTATGACAAAAATTACATAATTTAACTCCATTTTAAATAATATTTACTTATAATATAAGTGTTATTTATTTAATTATAAATATCAACTGTACCTTAGAGTACATGTTTGTATTGATCGTGCTGATTGCGTGCAATATTTGGAGCACTTGCTCGCGCTTTTATACGAGTGTCCGCGAATTTGGTGTTAGCATTGAATCCCCAGTAGACCTTCCTATAGTTATTTAAGGACAAAACCAAAAAAGTAAAAGTGTGAGTTGAATTGTTCCTCAAAACAAGCTATATTTATCTATATTCTTTTCTAGCGTCTCCAAAATAAAATCAAGATATAAACCTACATGGGTATTTATGAAACGTCAGATGATGGTACTCGAGAAAGTCTATAAATTACTAATATATAACCAATAGATTCGATTCGTTATAACTTCAACTGTTGAAACATATACTTAGCGTTATTAGGGATCCTTTAAGTTTTAAAATAATTTGTTACGACTAACCGAGAGACTACCAAAAAGAACACCATTTGACGTGGATTCGAACTAACGTAACGCTCAACGTCACTGTTCGAACACTTTTGAACTGTTTTGAACTGAACTGTTTAAAACAACTAACTAGCGAGCTCGTTGCGATTGCGATGAATTTATAATCTACTATCGTCCATTCTACTCTATAATTCGGTCTCTCTCGGCGCTTATCGGCGACGGTTCACGTTGATTTGGCAAAAAGTATGAAAACTTCATGCCGTGGCTAATATTTGCGTTTTTTTCTCAGCTTTCCGATTGAGTACTTTAAGCGACCTACCCAAATGTCTTTCTTTGGTTTTGTTCGCCGAGTCGTTGTGCTCCTTAAGTTCTGAGTTGAGCTACACGATAACTGACAAATGCGTGGGAGGACAGGCCTACTCAAATCTGTGTAGTTTTTTCTTCAAAAGGCTTAACCCATCACATCCCTGCATAGTATAATCTCAAAGAAAAGTGGAATAATATGGGGGAGACCTTTGCCTAGAAGTGGGACAATATAGATTGAGGGAAAAAAAGTATAATCTTTGTCAGGTCATATGAGGACACATGGCCTGACCAAGATTATGTGTGGACTTTAAAACAGACGTTTGATTAGGTCTTTCGTCTCAGAGTACTCGGTTAGGAAACACCGAACTCATCTAGTTTTAAAAACATAAATTTAATTTTAACGTGTAAGTGTTTTTTTTAATCCAAAATACATAAATAAATATAATTTATCAAAAGTGGTAAAGCAATTATGAGTTCAACTATACACTCGTCCCATAATAACTTCCGAGCAAAATAACGTTTTAATTTTATTACAGCGTGTCGTGGTTAGAGTCTGTTATTAAAGTACTACGATTATTTTTCATTTCATAATTAGAACTTTACCATGTACAGACGCCAGCAGGTCAAGTTACCCGAAACTTTGAAATTTTCCCAATCAACGTTGAACCTTAATGCTTTAACGTTAAAGTTGAAAATCTATTAAAGAAATTTGACAGATTGTACTGGCTTGATGTGCTGGCGTACAGCCTAACAGTAGATAAATGAAGAAACTACTAATGGAGGGCTTAGTGGCTTTATTCCGCAGCGGGTACATAGACCAAGGCTGTGAATCATGTGGAAATTCATAGGCAAAAAGTATGATCTCCATAATTAAATACACGGTGGCAGGGACATCGACGCGCAAACGTCGTGAAAAGTTTACACGGTTACCAAAATAAAATTACGAAAGTCATTCATCTCGGAGGTTAATAGTTAAAAAAATTGACATTTTTGAGTGCGCAATGTATTGCAAACAATGCGATCAAAACGCTCCCCGGACGGCGCGCGCGCGCGCTACGTTCCGCGATACCACGCGGTGATCTTTCGAGTTTTATTTACATTGCTGTTTTAAGTGAAACAAGTGAATTTACCATGTTTTAATTAAAAATCTCATTAGGTTAGATAGAAATAATGATTTTATACAGTTTACAGTAAAAAAAAATTGCAGAAAAAAAACGTAAAATTTAAGAAAAAGCCGACCGAAGCAGAAGTTTTAATAGTCTTGTGAACTCTTGTGATTTTTATTCAATGAGTTACTTTAATATTTCGTAGATAGAATTATCCGTGTAACCTTTACAATAACCGTTATAAGTAATCAATTTAAAATTAATAAGCCTGTGGTAATAAAAATAAATAATAACACTAATTAGTGATTAACATGAATCAGAAGTAACTAAAGTAAGAAAATACTAGGTACCATTCACTCATTGTAATTAAACTATCGAAAACTATTAAAGGTAACGAAAAGAAAAATATGAATAGATATTTTAAATATTTATTTGGTTTTTCATTTCGAATTAAAACATTATACTAGGTAGGTACAGTCATAATTATATTCTAAACTTGTACAAATACGTTTTCACCAGTCGTATTTAGCTTCCTGACCGTCGTATGAGACGGCAGGCGCGGTGGAGTATGTCACAGCAGACTTGAGCACGGGAACAGAGGAGTATGTGGCTATGGCGGGAGCAGCGTAGGACTTGGTGATGACCGGGCTCGCGGCGTATGTGATAGGCTCTGAATGGGTCGAGTACGAAGAGTAAGACACCGCAGGAGAGACGGCCTTAGCCACAATGGGGGCAGAGTAGGTCGTGGTATAAGCAGGGGCGGCGTAGGTCTTGGCGACGATGGGAGTGGACGCGGCGTAAGTTAGAGGAGAAGAGTGAGAAGAGATTGAAGAGTAAGACACAGCTGGAGCGATAGACTTGACGTACGACGGGGAAGAGTAGGTCGCGACGGCAGGAGCAGCGGCGTATGTGTTGTATGCAGGTGCGGCGTAGGTCTTAGCGTACGCGACGGGAGCGGAGATAGACTGATATGAGACGGAGGGAACGTAGGACTTGGCTATGACGGGGGCAGCGGCGAAGGTGGTGTAGGCGGGAGCGGCGTAGCTGCTGTAGGCAGGAGCAGCTTTGTAGGTGGTGACGGGAGCGTGTGATATATGTGAAGAGAAGGACTGGGAGCTGTACGCTACGGGCGCAGCGGCCTGTAGAAGCTCACCAGCCGAGGCGAGGCACGCCGCGCACAGGAAGATTACGACCTGAAACAATGATATAATTAGCTAAGTATTGCACACTTTATCCATCAACAGAAAGAACCTGCATTTGAACACATTACAAAAAGAGAGCTTTGTCCAATATGTCAATATAACGATGACAAAAATGACGTAATTTAACACAATTTTACTATCATTTAGAAGAGATTATTAACTTAATTATAAATATCAGTGCAGTACCTTGGAGAACATGTTTGTATTGAACGTGGTGGTTGTGTGTAATATTTGGAGCACTTGCTCTCGCTTTTATACGAATCTCTGCGAACTGGGTGTTAGCATTGAATCCCCGGGAGACCTTCCCTGTAGTTATGTAAGGACATAATCCATCAAGTGAAAGGGTGACTTATACCTGAATATAATAATGGTTAATGGTAGTGGTGCGTAATGATTTTGCAACTCCATAAGTGTTTTTATTTGCATAAAATGTGGAAAATTTATAGGATGTTACAGACGTTTTCGTGCGGGATACTTTCCGCCATAATACAATGCTTAGATATTATTTTAAATATGATGATACGTGAAATAACATGAAGGGGCTTGTGGCTTAGTAATAACAGCCCCACGGGTCGATCGATCAGGGTAAGCAACGCTTGCCGTGGATGGGTGACCACCTTCACATACCAAGACCCCTCCGTGCCTCGGAAAGCACGTTAAGCCGTTGGTCCCGGCTGTCGTACGTGGATCTTTGACAGTCGTTACGGATAGTCGTAAGCCCGAAAGTCTGACAACCAGTCTTACCAAGGGTATCGTATTACGTTGTGGAGGTCAGATAGGCAGTCGCTCCATGTAAAATACTGGTATTCAGCTGCATCCGGTTAGACTGGAAGCCGACCCCAACATAGTTGGGAAAATTCTAGGCAGATGATAACGTGAAATAACATGGTGGTTATTTTAATGTTATATTTTAAAAATCCATAAGTAGTTTCAACCTTTTTTTTTCTGCGTGGGATATCATCATATGACTTCTCCCGCTCTGGGCGGAGCAGGAGGGCGTGTCAGACTTTTACTGACTAAAACCCACCCGTGTTCCTTCAGTTGCCTATGCCAGGGGCCACGGTATCTCTTTCGAACAACCCGCGGCCCTGGCAGGCATCGGCCCTAGCGGACCCTGTCAGTTCGTGCTGACATCTCTTAGAGGCGCGCGTGGAACACAACGCGCCGTCGACTCGGGCCTGGTCCTTGCCGGGCGGCGAGCTGCAGTAGTTTCAACCTGTGTTTCAAAGTTTCAACCTTTATAAAGTTTAAATTTATTGGGAATTATTGTCAAAACTGTTAAACGATTACGAAATCAACTATAATTATTACATTTGTTCTGTTATAACTTTGAGGTAAGAAATAACATTTTAGTTTTATTAGAGTTTGAAGGGGATAAAGTTTGTCATTACGGTACAATTGTTTTTTATTTCGTAATAATTAAAACTATGTATATGATATGAGATAAAATATAAAATAACATTATTCAAAATGATATAAATGGATAGAAATGAGACTAAAAATGCAATGTGAAAGGAAGAACAATATGGCAGAAGTGCAGAAATGGAGGACATGTTGGCTTTATTCAGCAGCAACGTAAAACAAAGCTGTCAATAATTTTGAAATATACAGGCAAAAAAAAGATCTTATAGTATCCAGTATCCATGCGTTATTCATGGAGTTTGAAGAGTTACAAAACTAATAAAACATTGTCAGTATTTTGTTCAATGATTCACTATTTCATTGATTAAATTATCCGTGCAATTATTTTGAAATCATCATCGCAACTCACTTGCTCACAAATACTGTTCTTCCTAATTGTTAATCTCGGAAGCAGTGGGTCAAGTGGCTTGGATTATAAAGCCTTAACGTTTGAAATTAAGTTGTTTTTTATAGAGTTCTATCAATGTTAATATTAGGTATAAGTAGAGATTTAAGGTACAATCCAACAGTATTCAATTAATCATAAAATATTTACAGACTGACTTAAAATTAATAAGCAATGGTAATAAATAGTAACCCTTATTCATTGAAATAAATCAATAGGGACTAATTCATCATAAATCATACCAAAAATTAATAAACGATTTATAATTAGTAGTATGTACCTACTCATTTTAATTAAATTACCGAAAACGATTAAAGGTAACGAAAATAAAAATATATAACTATAGTTATTTTAAATATTTATTTGGTTTTTCATTTCGAATATAAACATTATACTAGGCAGGTACAGTCATAATTATATTCTAAACTTGTACAAATACGTTTTCACCAGTCGTATTTAGCTTCCTGACCGTCGTATGAGACGGCAGGCGCGGTGGAGTATGTCACAGCAGACTTGAGCACGGGAACAGAGGAGTATGTGGCTATAGCGGGAGCAGCGTAGGACTTGGCAATGTCCGGGCTCGCGGCGAATGTGTTAGGCTCTGAGTGGGTCGAGTACGAAGAGTAAGACATCGCAGGAGAGACGGCCTTAGACACAATGGGGGCAGAGTAGGTCGTGGTATAAGCAGGGGCGGCGTAGGTCTTGGCGACGATGGGAGTGGACGCGGCGTAAGTTAGAGGAGAAGAGTGAGAAGAGATTGAAGAGTAAGACACAGCTGGAGCGGTAGACTTGGCGTACACTGGGGCAGAGTAGGTCGCGACGGCAGGAGTAGCGACGTATGTGTTGTATGCAGGTGCGTCGTAGGTCTTAGCGTACGCGGCTGGAGCGGAGATAGCCTGGTAGGACACGGAAGGAGCGTACGACTTGGCTATGACGGGGGCAGCGGCGAAGGTGGTGTAGGCGGGAGCGGCGTAGCTGCTGTAGGCAGGAGCAGCTTTGTAGGTGGTGACGGGAGCGTGTGATATATGTGAAGAGAAGGACTGGGAGCTGTACGCTACGGGCGCAGCGGCCTGTAGAAGCTCACCAGCCGAGGCGAGGCTCGCCACCCACAGGAAGATTACGACCTGAAACAATGATATAATTAGCTAAGTATTGCACACTTTATCCATCAACAGAAAGAACCTGCATTTGGACACAGTACAAAAAGAGAGCTTTGCCCAATATGTCAATATAACGATGACAAAAATGACGTAATTTAACACAGTTTTACTATCATTTAAAAGAGATTATTTATTTAATTATAAATATCACTACAATACCTTGGAGTACATGTTTGTATTGAACGTGGTGGTTGTGTGTAATATTTGGAGCACTTGCTCTCGCTTTTATACGAATCTCTGCGAACTGGGTGTTAGCATTGAATCCCCGGGAGACCTTCCCTGTAGTTATGTAAGGACATAATCAATCAAGTGAAATGGTGACCTATACCTGAATATAATAATGGTTAATGGTGGTGGTGCGTTACGGTTTTGCAGCTCCATAACTGTTTTGCATAAAATGTGGTAAATATAAAGGATGTTACAGATGTTTTCGTGCAGGATACCATCCGCCATAATACAATGCTTTTTTTTTAATATGAATTTATACGTGAAATAACATGGTGGTTATTTTAATGTCAGTAAACAAACATCATGTTTGCACCAAGGCGGAAGACAGGGTATTGTGGCGCAGCCAGGGAGAGGCCTATGTCTAGCAGTGAACTGCGAAAGGCAGAGTTGATGGATTGATAGAGAATAATAATTCTGACGGCACTGTACATAAGATGGCACTTGAGATAGCCTACTTTGAAGGGCGTTTAAGGTACTCGTGTCGGTTGACTATTTTTAAAGTACTTTTAATTGATTTTTTGACGTTGAATATATTTTTAATGCGATGTAACTGTCGAATAAAAATATTTAAAAAATACAAATATATTCCCTACGTGTCTTTTTCTGAGCCAGTACTTGCGGTACGCGTCTAGATTGTCTCGCCCCCTCTTCCTGGGCCGACCACAAATCCTATAAATTACAAACAACCTAAAGAAAAAAAAAAGACATACACCACAATGACAATAACAAAACACATTGCTCTCATAATAACAGCACCTTTAATCATGAAAATAATAGCTTTCATATTTTCTGTAGACGCTTTTTTTATTACTCAAAAGCTTATAAATCGATAGTTGTTGAATATCACTTCCAACTCATAAAACAACTTAACCCCTTTTTTTTTTTTTTTCGGGATGGGAAATCATCAAATGACCCCTCCCGCTCTGGGTGGAGCGGAAGGGAGTGTCAGACTCTTACTGACTAAAACCCACCCATGTTCCTTCCTTCGCCCTTTATGTTCCGGGGTAGCGGTAACCCTTTCGGACAATCCCGCTGCCCCGGCAGGCTTCGGCCCTGAGGGGCCCCTCGGATTATGCTGACATCTCTTTGAGGCGCGCGTGGAACACTTACGCGCCGTCTGGCACGGGCCTGGTCCTGATCGGGCGGTGAGCTACCCATTGCTCTCCGCCCGCAGGCCCGCGCCTACGGTGGCCGGTAGTCGTCACTCGACTCCCGACGCCCGGGGCGTCTCCCGCGGCGGAACTTAAGCCCTTTGGATACACACGTTTTTGACGCCGTGAAAAACTACGGTTTATCCGCCGTGTGTAAGCACGGTCACAGTCACTATGGAAGCTTGTCCACAGACACATTCTTTCTACGGTGCGGTTTAACGTCACCATCGTACTGTAAATGAACCGTGCCGTGTCCATGGGTCCAAGTCTATTTGTCTATGTGATAGTGTACAGACGCCAGCACATCAAGCTAAAACCTGTCAAATTTCTTTAATCAATTTTAAACTTTATCGCTAAGGCATTAGGTTCAAAGTTGATTGGGAAAAGACAGTTTCGGGTAGCTTGATGTGCTGGCGTCTGTACAATCCATAGGTAGTTTCAACCTGTGTTTCAAAGTTTCAACCTTAGTAAAGTTTCAATTTATTGGGAATTGTTGTCAAAACTGTTAAAGCGATTACGAACTCAACTATAATTGCACTTGTTCTATTATAACTTTGAGGTAAGATGAAACATTTTAATTTTATTAGAGTTTGAAGGGGATAAAGTCTGTCATTGCGGTACTATTTTTTTATTTTGTAATAATTAAAACTATACGATATGAGATAAAATATAAAATGACATTGAATATAAAGGAGATTAAAAGTGCAATGTGAATGGTAGAAAAATATAGCAAAAATGTAGAAATGGAGGACATGTTGGCTTTATTCAGCAGCAACCTAAAACAAGACTGTCAATAATTTTGAAAGACATAGGCAAAAAAAAGATCTCATAGTATCCAGTATCCATGCCTTATTCATGGAGTTTGAAGGGTTACAAAACTAATAAAACATTGTCAGTATTTTGTTCAATGATTCACTATTTCATTGATTAAATTATCCGTGCAATTATTTTGAAATCATCATCGCAACTCACTTGCTCACAAATACTGTCCTTCCTAATTGTTAATCTCGGGAGCAGTGGGTCAAGTGGCTTGGATTATAAAGCCTTAACGTTATAAATTAAGTTTTTTTTTTTATAGAGTTCTATCAATGTTAATATTAGGTATAAGTAGAGATTTAAAGTACAATCCAACAGCATTCAATTAAGCATAAAATAGTTATCAGACTGACTTTAAATTAAAATAAGCAATGGTAATAAATAATACCCCTTATTTGTTGAAATGTATCAGTAGTGCCTAATTCATCATAAATCATACCAAAAATTAATAAACGGTTTATAATTAATAGTATGTACTAATTTTAATTAAATTGCCGAAAACGATTACAGGTAACGAAAAGAAAAATATATAATTATAATTATTTTAAATATTTATTTGGTTTTTCATTTCGAATATAAACATTATACTAGGTAGGTACAGTCATAATTATACTCTAAAGTTATACAAATATGTTTTCACCAGTCGTATTTGCCATCCAGACCATCGTATGAGACAGCGGGGGCGGTGGAGTACGTCACAGCAGACTTGAGCACGGGAACAGAGGAGTATGTGGCTATGGAGGGAGCAGCGTAGGACTTGGCAATGACCGGGCTCGCGGCGTATGTGATAGGCTCTGAGTGGGTCGAGTACGAAGAGTAAGACACCGCAGGAGAGACGGCCTTACCCACAATGGGGGTAGAGTAGGTCGTGGTATAAGCAGGGGCGGCGTAGGTCTTGGCGACGATGGGAGTGGACGCGGCGTAAGTTAGAGGAGAAGAGTGAGAAGAGATTGAAGAGTAAGACACAGCTGGAGCGATGGACTTGGCGTACACCGGGGCAGAGTAGGTTGCGACGGCAGGAGCAGCGGCGTATGTGTTGTATGCAGGTGCGGCGTAGGACTTAGCGTACGCGACGGGAGCGGAGATAGCCTGGTAGGCCACGGAGGGAGCGTAGGATTTGGCTACGACGGGGCCAGCGGCGTAGGTGGTGTAGGCAGGAGCAGCTTTGTAGGTGGTATCGGGAGCATGTGATATATGTGAAGAGAAGGACTGGGAGCTGTACGCTACGGGCGCAGCGGCCTGCAGAAGCTCACCAGCCGAGGCGAGGCTCGCCGCGCACAGGAAGATTACGACCTGAAACAATGATATAATTAGCTAAGTATTGCACACTTTATCCATCAACAGAAAGAACCTGCATTTGAACACATTACAAAAAGAGAGCTTTGTCCAATATGTCAGAATAACGATGACAAAAATGACGTAATTTAACACAATTTTACTATCATTTAAAAGAGATTATTTACTTAATTATATATATCAGTGCAGTACCTTGGAGTACATGTTTGTATTGAACGTGGTGGTTGTGTGTAATATTTGGAGCACTTGCTCTCGCTTTTATACGATTACTGCGAACTGGGTGTTAACATTGAATCCCCGGGAGACCTTCCCTGTAGTTCTGTAAGGACAAGATCAATCAAGTGAAAGTTTGACTTATACTTCAATGGTTTTACAGCTATAAGTAAGTTTCTGTATTTGCATAAAATGTGGTAATAGATAGAATGGATGGTACAGATGTCTTAGTGCAGGACGAGTACCACCATAATACAATGTCATGCAAATTGTTTTAAATTTATGTTTGATGTACATCACATATAAATTAGTAAAATTTTTATAGTGAAAGTGACTGTGTTTTTTTTTTCTTTAGTGAATTTTTTATACACCAAGTTATTAATAAACAAAACAAAAACACGTCAACATAATTTATATATACTATGATGACGGCATTGTAAGATGGCGCTTGCGAAAACTTATGAATTATAAAATTGATTAATATATCTCCAGCAGTAGGTACGGGCGCCAGCACATCAAGTTACTACAATCTGTCAAATTTCTTTAATAGATTTTCAACTTTATCGCTAAAGCATTAAGGTTCAAGGTTGATTGGGAAAATTTGACAGTTTGGGGTAGCTTGACCTGCTGGCGTCTGTACGTCGATGAGAAAATATGGCGTTTGTTCGCTCATCTATACCAAGCCCGAAACTGTAAATGTTTATTAAACTTTATGAAAACGTATCTTATATTTTCACTCGTTAGTATGTCAAGACGGGTTCTTGTAAACTAATTTTGGTTTTTGGGAACTTCTTTCCAGTACAATGACAATTTTAATACTCGGTCGTGTATTTGATAGAGATGATCTAATGCTGCCACAAGAGTCGTTTCTTAACTTTGGAACTTTTAACGGTTACTGATACAATTTTGTATTATTAAGAACACACGTTGAGATTTGTTTTTATTTTAAGTTGATCAACATTGATACACATTGGCAAACCATGATGCCAATGTATGTCAAATGGATCGACGACCTCCAGCTAAATGGATCGACGACCTTAAAAAAGTGGCTGGGACCGACTGGATGCGGAAAGCGGAGGACAGGGTGTTGTGGCGCAGTCTGGGAGAGGCCTATGCCCAGCAATGGACAGCGATAGGCTAAGTTTATTGATTGAACACATTTTAAAGTTGAACGTTTGGCTTCCAAACTAGGCAAGAAGCTTGTGTCTTAGAAGTCAATGTTCCCCGAAATTGCAGTGACATACAACTACGTAGCAATCATGCGAGTACTGCTACTTTTCAATATACAAATCAATATAAGCCAAGAATATTATGATTCGTAGTCATTATGATTGTAATAATTTTTCTAAAAGCGTATATTTGAAGAGAGAACTGATTTACATCCGTCACCTTACACATCGTCCAGTTGAAAACCAGCGTCAGTCACTAGTTGTCTGGCATTTTTGCTGAACTGGACCTTTTTGGTGCAGCCGTGAGGCAAACTTTTCCGCTAATTTCTTATATCAGATTTTACACTTTTTATTTGATCTTTATTTTTTTTGTTTTTTATCTGATGTATGTATCTGGTGTATAGTGTTGTCTTTTAGTCTGTGCTAAATAAATATATTTTTCTTCTTTCTTTCTCAACCGTGGGTAAGCGAGTGTGGCCGACGTTCAATCTTATTGACGTTTAACAAGAGCAGCCTATTTCCAGCACTGGATAGTTATGGTCTGATGATAGCTTGACCCTAAAGCATTTGAACTTCTCATGAAGTCTGTGTTAAAGAGTAAGTATTTGTTATTAAGAAATAAAATAAGTTTATTAGACCCAGGGCACACAATATTAAAAAAAAAATCAAAAAAAAAAAAAAACAGAAAAAAAACTTAAACTAGTAGGTATTGTGTTCCTCACAGCTGCGCCAAATAGAGCCAGTTCAGCAAAAATGTCAGTCAACTAATGCCTGATGCTGGTTTTCAACTGGACCCTGTGTTACGAGGATGTTTTACGGACGTAAATCAGTTTTGTGATGTTTGTAAATATTTCAATAGAAAAGTAGATAGATATGTGTAGCAAGTAATAAAAATCGATCAAATATTTGTTTAAAAATAATTATAATATAGTAAGTGGTGTTTACGAAAAGAAATAAAATGGTGTGGTTGCTCAAGAAATAAAGGACAATTACTTGTAAGTAGGTTGGGTAGCTGACCCGACTATTACGTGTCTTGTCCAATGGTCTTTTGTTCATTATAAAAACTCATGAAACAGCACTTCAATTCTTCCTGAACTTCTCAATTTTCTGGACAACTTTCCCAATTTTTCATACCCTAAAAACTCTATTCAAACTAGTACGAACATTTTTAGTTAACCAAATCGTTCCAGTTGTTTTGAAGTGAAGCGCTTACCGAACAGCATTTATATTTACATAATTATATAACGTTTTTGGAGCCAGGAAGGACAAAAGCTCTACAGATGTACGAATTGATTTATTCTTCCCATTATGTTCATCAATTTAGCTTCGTTTGTTGCTATAGAGTGGTCTATGACCAGGCAATTCTCGTAATTTTAAGAACGTTCACAGTCTCAATCAGTACCAGTACAAGTTTTTGACATTGATTGTCGCTGAAATGAGATTGCGACTAGATTTTGAACGTTTTTAATTACGGGAATTGGCCTTCTGATCAAGGTCCTCAGCATTATGTGACCCTTTTTTTGGGTGGGAAATCATCAAATAACTTAACTCTTTCGAACAACCCGCGACCCTGGCAGGCATTATGTGATCCTGCATCCATAATACGGCTACAGGATCATATAATGCTATTCCCTGGCCAAACAAACACTAACCCTGGCTGGTTTTTGGCAATAGCAACAGAATATTTGTGTCGGCATAATTTTGGTTTCAACTGCAACTTACAAACACTTAAACCATGAGGTTTAAGTGTGAGGTTTAACCCTGACAGTCAGATCAACCAGTCAGTGTACATGAGTACACTGACTGGTTGATCTGACTGTCAGGGTTTAGCGCGAGTATTTATACTTTCTCAATCTTTCATTTTCTTACGTCAATTTACTCAGTTAACAAAGTCGACAGCTACGTGCAATTCATTTGATTTGAGTTAGAACTACACAGAAAGAGCTTTTCGTAAGGGATTTCCAGGCTAAACAGAATTATTGCGAAAAGTGACGAAATAAGTCACAAGCTCAATTTTCAGAAAAGTAATCGTTGCATTGTTTCTGTGTTTTGATTTTATCTAAGTAAATAAACTACATTGGTTCATATAAATATTGGAGAGAAAAAAAATAACTGTTACGTAATTATTTTGATGTACTTTTTCTTTTGCAAAAACCCACAAATTATTAGATATGCATTTCAGTTTTTCCCCGTGATGTTTTATAGATATAGTATATAGCAGGGACTTGTGGCTAAGTAATAACAGCCGCACGGGTCGATCGATCAAGTCAAGCTACGCTTGCCGCGGTTGGTCCGTGGATGGGTGACCATTTTCGCATACCAAGACCCATCCGTGCCTCGGCAAGCACGTTAAGCCGTTGGTCCCGGCTGTCATTCGTCGATCTTTGACAGTCGTTACGGGTCGTCCGAAGCCCAAAAGTCTGACAACCAGTCCTACCAAGGGGTATCGTATTACCCAGTAACTGGGTTGTGGAGGTCAGATAGGCAGTCGCTCCATGTAAAATACTGTTATTCAGCTGCATCCGGTTAGACTCGACGCCGACCCAAACATAGTTGGAAAAGGCTAGGCAGATGATGATGAATTATCACAACATGTCCATTGCTGTATAGATTTGTCCCCAAAAGGCCAAAAGGCTAGGCTGTAACTATCATCAACTTCATCAATCGATTCCACATGACCTTGACCGGTCGTAAGTTCACTCCATTCTTTATTTACCTGGGACATTCAAAGACATCTTGGCCTATAATTACGTTAAGGACGAGGTTGACGTTAAAGATTTTTGTAGGCCTATTGTTCAGACGCCAGCAAATCAAGCTACCCGAAACTGTCAAATTTTCCCAATCAACCTTGAACCTAAATATTAAGCTAATTAAGTTGAAAATCTATTAAAGAAATTTGACAGATTATAGTAGCTTGATGCGTCTGTACCTAATTAATATTAAAAAAAAAAATTAAAAAATTATATTTTATAGATTTGTCACTTAATGTTTCAATTTAGCCGACCCCAACGTAGTTGGGAAAAGGCTAGGCAGATGATGATATAGCTGATTATTATGATACCTTCTAACGGTTTCGGCCACAGCGACAGCATGCTTCAATCTTTAACTATACTTTATGTGTCTAAAGCATTGAAGCTGTAAACATTCTTGTAGATCAAGATCTGTTTTCAATATTGTTTAAAAACGAACACCTAGGTGTAGTCGTTCGGGAACAAGATAGTATAAAACAAAGGTCCAATACTTGTATTTAAACTATTTAAAAAGGTATGGATCAGGAAAAAAAAGCAAATTAATTATTTTGTTTTTATTTCGTTTTATGTTTCAAACACACAAACACTATTATATACAGTCGATTATTTACAAACAATAAATATTAACAAACATGACTGTGTTTACCAGCCGTAGTTGGCTCCAAGACCAGCGTAGCTGACGTGAGAGACGGCGGGTGCGGCCGAGTATGACACAGCGGACTTGAGCACGGGACCAGCGGAGTATGCGACGGCGGGAGCGGCAGCGTAGGAAGTGTAGGCAGGGGCGGCGTAGGTCTTGGTTACGACTGGGGCGGAGGCGTACGAAGTGTAGGCAGGAGCGGCGTAGCTCTTGGTTACGATGGGGGCGGAGGCGTACGAAGTGTAGGCAGGAGCGGCGTAGGACTTGGCGATGACGGGAGCAGAGCCGTAAGTGGTGTAAGAGGGAGCGGCGTAGGTCTTAGTGACGACGGGGGCAGCCGCGGCGTAGGTCAGAGGAGAGGAGTGGCTAGAGATAGAGGAGTAAGACACAGCGGGAGCGATGGACTTGGCGTACACTGGGGCAGAGTAGGCTGCGACAGCGGGAGCCGTGGCGTACGCGACAGGAGATGAGATGGACTGGTAGGACACGGAGGGAGCGTAGGACTTGGCTACGACGGGACCGGCAGCGTAGGTGGCGTAGGCGGGAGCAGCGTAAGTCTTGGCTACGAGGGGTCCGGCGGCGTATGTAGCAACGGGAGCGTGCGCCGTGTGCGAGGAGAACGACACGGAGGAGACGGCGGGCGCCGAGCTGTACGCTACGGGCGCGCTGTACGCTACGGGTGCAGCGGCCTGCAGGAGGTGACCGGCAGAGGCGAGGCTCGCCGCGCACAGGAAGACTACGACCTAAGGATAAAAGAAAAAACAATTACTACAATTTTCCACTTCACCTTGAACCTATACAGTCCACACTTGTTCCAAAATCAAAGTTGTGATACACAAAAACAGGTGACAGGTCGTTAACCATTGACCCACACCGCAATAAAAAGGTAAAGTATTTAAATATCAGTGCAGTACCTTGGAGTACATGTTTGTGTTGAACGTGGTGGATGTGTGTAATTTTTGGAGCACTTGCTCTCGCTTTTATACTAGTGTCAGTAACTGGTATTAGCATTGAATCTCCGTCCGGTATAGCCTGAAGCTATGTTTATTCCGGCAGTCAATTGGCGGAGTGTAGGTATGATTTACATTAATGATATTTAATTAGCGGGTCCTCCAAAAGATTGCACACTAGTATCGAGCAAACTTTAGCGTTAGTTAATTGTGGGGTTAGATGTGTTGTCCCTGAAAATTATTTGTTTTTTGAAAAAAGGGCAGTACACTTTCACGTATAGACGAGTCATTTGTAGTCAAATTAGAGCAGTCTGCGAAAGGGTTGGACAAGGGTGTTCCCACCTCACTCCCCCTCTTGACCCGAGGAGGCCCGCGGTGGGGGGCCGGCACCAGTCGAGGGTTGCGGTAGGATCTTACGTTCCCGCGAACCCCGGCGTAGGTGTGAGATGGAACACTGGGGTGGTTTTTAGCCAGTAAGAGTCTGACAGACCCCGCCGCCCGCCCCAAGGCGGTGGACATCCATGAGGATGTTCGACGCCGGGGAAAAAAAAAAAAAGAAAGGGTGTTCCCATTTGTGTTGGCGGCAGCATCGCTCTTTATGTGTTTATGTTAGAAAAATTACTGACAAATTAATAAACTAATCACTGTAGTTTCGTAGATCATCATCTGCCTAGGCAGGTCTGGTTAGGAAAAGGCTATCCTTTTCCCAACTATGTTGGGGTTGGCTTCCAGTCTTACCGGATGCAGCTGAGTACCAGTATTTTACATGGAGCGACTGCCTATCTGACCTCCACAACCCAGTTACTGGGTAATGTGATACCCCTTTACTGGTTGTCAGACTTTCGGGCTTTCCGTAACGACTGTCAAAGATTCACGAATGACAGCCGGGACCAACGACTTAACGTGCTTTCCGAGGCACGGAGGAATCTCGGTGTGTAAAGATGGTAACCCATCCACAGTCCAACCGCGGCAAGCGTAGCTTAACCTGATCGATCGACCTGTGCGACTGTTATTATTTAGTTACGGACCCCTATTGTAGTTTTGTAGATGTGGAGCAGCAATGAATTGGCCAACCTCTTGTTGCTGCAATCCCGCTTTAGTAGCCCGTTTTTATTAGGCCACTGTCCTGTACCAACCACTATCATTAAAATACTCAAATAAATATGCATTAAATAGGAAAATACACCAGCTTCACTGTAACAGGTTAATCTTATTTTTTCTTTGACAAATATTAACTTATTTTCCTTATTTGTAATATCCCATTTCCCGTAAGAAAGTTCCTGGGGACTGTAACAGGAAACAGATATTAACATTTATAGAGATACGTGTTCTTATAGGCTTCATCTTGTCTTAGTTTACTGGTTACGATCTCGCCTGTGAACTGGAAGGTCCTTGATTCAATTCCAATGCAATGCAAATCATCATCATCATCATCATTTCAGCCGAAAGAGTTCCACTGCTGAACATAGGCTTCCCCCAAGCACCGCCATTTTGACCGTTCCTGTGCTTCTCGCTTCTAGCGGATTCCTGTGGTATTCACAACGACATCGGTCCACCTTGTGGGAGGCCTTCCAACTCTACGTCTTCCGGTACGCGGTCGCCACTCCAGAACCTTTCAGTCTCATCTGCCATCTGTTCTGGGAGCAAGGTGAGTTGTCACTTAAGAGGCACTGCCACTTAAGTTTGGCAATTGGCAAACTTAAGTAGCAGGCAGTAGCAGGAGAACCAAGGTAACCGTACCTACACTGCCGGTCCCGTCGTAGGCAAATCCTACGCTCCCTCCGTGTCTTACCAGTCCATCTCATCTCCTGTCGCGTACGCCGCGGCTCCCGCTGTTGCAGCCTACTCTGCCCCAGCGTACGCCAAGTCCATCGCTCCCACTGTGTCCTACTCCGGTACGCGGTCGCTACTCCAGAACCTTTCAGTCTCATCGGCCATCTGTTCTGCAAGCAATGTGACCTGTCCACTGCCACTTAAGTTTGGCAATTGCCAAACTTAAGTAGCAGGCAGTAGCAGGAGAACCAAGGTAACCGTACCTTGGTTCTCCTAGAGATCTCTTCATTTCTGATTCGATCAGATAGGGAAACTCCAAGCATAGCCCTCTCTATTGCTCTTTGGGTGACTTTTAGCCTTCTAATGAGGGCAATAGTGAGCGACCCCGAAATGACAAGCGAAAAGAAAAAATTGTTGCCAGTGCCCGGCGGCTCTCCTTGCCTACCGTAGCGGTCAAGGCCAAATAAGGCAAGGGGTGCTAAGAATCCCCGATTACAATGCAAATACAATGTTTTTTCGTTTGTTTGGTATGTTTAAAGGTTCAACAAATGTTTGTAAACTGTTTTTTGATTAATAAACAATAATAAATAAATAGTTTTTTTCCTCTTCGACGTCAAATTCAAATTATCTGCCAATTTTTAAAATAAAGCAAGCTCTATATCGCGATTGTTCTTTTACAAAAAATCTGTATTCGTCCTTTATCAAGTAATGTGTCAATGGCAAAATGAGGATGGAAAATGTCAATTTACCTCTGCCTACCCAGTTCTATTATAAATTGTGTGTTCATTTTATTTTATTTATAGCTGCGTACGTTTGCGGCGTAATGCAATAGTTCATAATCAGCCTATAAAGGTTCCCACTGCTGGGACACCGGCCTCCTCTCGGTGAAAGGGAGTGGGCCATTATCCACCGCACGGGCTCAGTGCGGGTTGGTAGATGTCACACGTCTTCAATTTTTTTGGTTCTAAGACATTTTCTTTCTTCACTCTTTTTCGGTTTCTTCACGATATTTTCCTTCAGCGTTTCGAGAGCAGCGTGATGAAATAATTTACACAAAGTAAAGCGCCTGTCTGGGTTTGAACGTCGTACGTTCGTACGACGTCCAACGTACGTTAAAACTCGTATGTCAACTTGACTACCACTGCTTCATAATAGCAATAGTTACAAAAAACTAATCAAAGTTCTTCATTGTCAAGGTCACAAGTTCACAACCGACTCGTCGTGTGTGACCTGTCAAATTGCATCGTAACTGTATTTTGAATATCAAAAGTTTTTGCAATACACAGACCTACAACTGATGTCCGTTTTACATACAAGATGGACGCTATAGCTATTTCGACAGTTCTTCAAGGTAGTCTACCCATTAGAAGAATTCGTATCTATTGGTGCTGGATTTCCCCCACCCAGTGTATATAGTATTATAACTTGCTTTTTTCTTCATTTTTAATACGATCAGCAACGGATATTGGACTCGTCATTACGACACACTGAGAACAACATTTCCTTTTTTATCATTCACATACTTACGTAAATCTTTCGCAAAGAGGAACTCAGGAAATACACTGAGGAAGTTCTCAACACCAGTTTACACCATAATTTGTTTTTCTTCTATCGTCGATAAGCTTGCAAAAAAAGAATGTATTGTAATGTAACGAAACGAGGAAGACGTCTATTACCCGATTATGCCACAAAACGAGGGTAATATGTTTTCTTTAGTACAATCTTCACCGTTTATTGATAGATGAGGCTAACGGATGACCTCAAATACTGATTTTTTATCATGTCAACCGATATTTCCTCAGAATAAAATATTCTACATAAATAAAAAATGTCAGTGAAAAGTCATATTATTATTTTATAAATGTAAAGTAAATGAGATAATTATACTTGCGAACGATCTTGACTTTATTTATTTTTAAAGTTAGCAAACAAGGCTGTGCTGGAAACAAGTCTCGAAATAAAAGTGCTTATTAAGTAATTTTACGTATTTTTAATGAAACTTCCTTTAGATTTATTTAAGAAATAGTTTATCATTAGATAGGCTCTAGTTTAAACATTTCAAAAAACTGTACACAATTAAGTAAGACATCGCATCGAAGACTGCTTATTACACTAATTGGATAAGTTTTTGTGGACGATTTTATACAAAAAGAAATCCATTAAAATCTAACACGGAAGCTTACACAAAAGTAAGTCATGGCAAATATCTAAACGAATTGGGAAATAATTGGCAAGACAAGTGCATCACAGCAAAATAAAACAAGCATTTATATAACTGAGGTAACACGCGTTTATTTACAACACACAAAACTTAATAAATTACTAGTGTAACGTTTTACATTAACGGCATATTTCACCATCCATAGGACACGCCCAAACCGTTGAAGGTGACTCGGGAAACCTCTGAAGCGGGAGAGAAATGTAAAACTCTAGCATAGCCCTGTTGATGTCTACCAGCTACGGGTATCGGGTGGTATTGCAGCCCACCACCATTATTAGGGTATACTGGCACGGGAATAGGCTGAACCCCAATGGGTGCTTGAGCATAGGAAGCAGGAGTAGGAACTACAACTAACTGTTGTTCAGCAGGATAGTTGGTTTCTAGTGGTTGATAGATTACTGGAACGGGTATCGAGGCAGGAGCATACTTAGGAGCAGGTGGGGGGTGAGTCTGGACTGAATTATGTGCCTCAATAGTTACTTTCTTAGCAACGGGAACAGGCACAGAAACAGTTTGTGCTGCAGGTTTGACGTTGTATGCAATCTTTGCAGCGGGAAGGAATTGTGGTCGCAGAGATTTGCCTGCCTGAACTTGATTCACTTGGTTCACTTGGTATGAAGTCACGGTAGGAGATTGAGCTATAAATTCTCCATGAGATTCAAGTATAGCAGTACTAGCTGGATAGAAGGGTCTTGGAGCGGAATTTCTGGGCAATTGTACGACAGGAGCACGATACTGAATACCTTGAGAGAGAGGAGGAATAATATTAACGGTTCTTTGTTGTTCAATTACTGTCTGAGCAGGGGGAGCTGCATAGTACTGTCCTGATTGAGCAGCATTATTGTTATATACCACAAAAGGTCTAGTAATATAACCACCAGAGGCCTGAGTGACCTGACCTGCATTAGCTGATTGTTGAGAGCCGATTAAAACAGTCCTTGGAGCAACAGCAGACAAGTATGGCTGAATAGGTTGAACAGCGGGAGCGTATCTCTCGAGAATATTGGTATGTTCTAGAGAAGATGGATCGGAAGCTACCGACGCAGAGATGGAGATAGTTTGTTGTTGCACGTTTGATGATCCGTAAGATTGCACAGGAGCACCTCTTGTAGGTTTAGCTTCAGATATAGTATCCACGACCGCAGAATTCACTTGATACGACTGCGGTGAATTGCGCAAGTATGTAGTTGAAGGAGCCGCTATGTTCTGGTACGTAACTTGGGAGGGCAACGCGACAAGGTCTTGCTTTCCAGCAGCTCCTGGAGTAGGGGCTTGAGATGTCGCAGATGCATTCCGATCACCGGTATGCACAGCGATACCGCTTACGAAGGACCCAGCACACAGAAGAATTACGTACTGATAAAGAAACACAAAATTAATTAACTGTTAAAACCACAAAAATGATTACAAAATTTTGTAAACTAGAGTAAAATAATCACCTCTCGAAACATGTTTGTTCCGATAGAATTGATGACAAAATAACATCGAGAACACGTGCATTCACTTTTATACCATCTTCGTAAAACTGGTATCTAGTTCTAAAAGATTCTTTATGCAATGCAAATGATAGAAGTTAGTTATTGAGAAAATGACCTTTCGAGCGTTGCATTAAGGCGTTTAGTAATGGCGTGTTTATGTTTGTAGTGTTAGAGCTTCAATGGTGGCTTCCGATATTCTATTTACACGTAACACAGACGTCCGCGTTGTATGAATTCATTAACAGGTTAATAAGAACAAGTGACTGAGAAACCTTTCTTTAGAAATATTTAACTAAAGAATAATTATTATTTATAAATAAATTTAAAAAATGTTGCATAGTACAGATTTATAGGTTGCCAGTCCAAAACTTTCGACCCAATGCATTATAATCTGTGATAAAAAAAATCGCCTATGTAAAATACTGGTATTCAGCTGCATCCGGTTAGACTGGAAACCGACCCCAACATAGTTGGGAAAAGGCTAGGCAGATGATGATGATATCTAAAATCTCCTCAAACTCCCAGCTTCGACGTTCGTCAAATTCAGTTTGAGGACACAAATGTACATATTTAGTTATCTAATTTCGCAGACTCGGTTCACTGAACTATATTTTTCACACATTTATATTCTTCGAATTTACATAAATATGTGCTCGCCAGACAAACATTGTCTATTGTTCACAAAAATATAAGAAGATTTTAATACTCGTATTTATCGATAAATCAATGCGCCCATAAAATATGATAATATTATGTATGGAGTCTTATAAACTTTAGAGGTCGAAAGTTTACGCAACCTGTGCCGTTTAGATATTCAGATGACTGTCTATGACTTTATTATTTAGACTGCTAACTGTAGGAATAATATTATTTACAATATTTACATAAAATATGTATCGCAAAATGATGTCTGACTGGAATGGCAGTATTTTATTAAAGTAATTTTCGTATTACTAAATATTTTACTAATTTCAGTTCTTATTCTTTTTAACCATAGAATACTTGTTATTTTATTTTATGACCACTCACCTATAGTCGCGTCACTTATGGTCTGTTATGGATTTTTTTTTAAACTTTAATCTTTAAACGACTTTAACTAACAGGCAAGCATTCTACCTTTCATAAATTCAAAACCGTTTTTTTTCTGACAATCTCTGATAAGTCCAAAAATTTACCGGACACAGCCATACGGATACTTTATATAAAATAATAACTATAACTCTAGTGCAATTTTTATAGAGGTTATAAAATAATGCATGAACTATCGAATACATAGCAAACAGCTATTCTTGCTCAAAGATATTTAAAAAATATTCTACAATTTATTCAGTCAAAAATTTACCATATATACTAATGGTCGCCCCCAGGCGAACACATAGTCAATATATCGGTAACGGTGTGAGCTAGCCGGACGCGGGATCACTGTCTAACGCGTTGCGGGTTGCCCTGAGTTGGCACGAACATATAACCCGATGTCTCCCCGCAATTTCAAATTAAACAAAAAAACCGACTGCAGGCGGTTACTAAGGCGATGATTAGGTAGTACTCTAGGGTTAGTGAGCAAAAGAAATATTACACAAACCAAAAAAATACATGTATGACTTTCTTCTAATTTACATATATAATTATGAGTATTTTATATGTAAACTTGCAAAGTTGCAGAAATAGATAAAGCTTTTGAATATTTTTCAATTTTAAACGGGACTTTTGGATTTCGTCACCCAAAAATACTACTTTTAGATACAGTTACTACGTATGCATGTGATAATGTTGTTCAAATAAGTAGTTTCCCATACTATCCATTAGTTCTTAAGGTCAAAGGATAAAGGAACTGATCGTGCTGACTAATCGGGGCACGAGTTCCTTTATGTCAAGCGGACACCGATCAGGGAAAGGAACTAACAAAGAAACTTAGTCAGTATGTAGTCAATATATGACCTTATAATATATGATATAAGTCCGGTATTTACGATATATATGACCATCATATAAATATATCGTAAATATGGTTATATAATATATAGATAATATAAAGAGCCAGTGTATCTAATAATCTCACTTTTTCTAAGGATCAGAAATCAAACAAACAAAATAAGTTATGGCGAGTCGTTTATTTTTTAATTGGTCTATTTACATAAACATTTGATTCAGTTTACCAACCGTGGTTAGCGCCATGACCGCTGTAGGCGATGGCGGGGCCAGCGGAGTACGCCACGGACTTGAGGACGGGGGCAGCGGAGTACGCGGCCACAGCGGGGGCAGCGTACGCGGCGTATGCAGCGGGAGCGTACGCGCCACCGTGAGCGGTCTGGGTGGAGTAAGAAGACACCGAGGAGACGGCGGGAGTGATGGTCTTGGTCACAACAGCGGGGGCAGAGTACGCAGCCACGGCGGGAGCGGCATACGCGGCGTAGGAAGCGGGAGCGGCATATGCGCCATGAGCGTACGCAGCGGGAGCGGCATACGCGCCATGAGCGTACGCAGCGGGAGCGGCGTAGGCGACGGCAGCCTTAGCCACAACGGGGGCAGCGGCGTAGGTGGCCACGGGAGAACCGTGAGCGGTGTGGGTAGAGTAGGAGGAGATGGAGCTCACAGCGGGAGAGATGGTCTTGGTGACGACGGCGGCTGGGGCAGCGGCGTAGGTGGCGACGGGGGCAGCGGCATAGGTGGCGACGGGAGCTGCGGCATAGGTGGCGACGGGAGCTGCGGCGTAGGCGGGGGCGGCGTACGCGGCGATTTGACCACCGTGCGCGGTGTGGGTGGAGTAGGAAGACACGGAGGAGACAGCAGGGGTGATGGTCTTGGTCACTACGGCGGGGGCGGCGATGGCGTGCGCGCTGTAGCCCAAAGAAGCGGCTTCATACAGACCGCCGGCACGGGCCACTCCCACGGCGCAAAGAGCGATGATCAACTGAAATGATAACATTAGATTATTACACAGAACTTACTGCACAACTAGTAGATAATGATTTACTTCCTGGTTCAATGCAAATGTCCTAATAATTAAATGAGAAAAAAAGTGCAATTTGTAATGGCTTTTAATTTTATATGTTATCCTTTAAATCAAAGCAAATTATTTCCTTAATGTTTTAAATGTTGCTCAATCACTATTTCTTAGTCACCACAAGTTTTACCGATAAATAAAGTAAAGGTAATAAGTCCTTATAGTACCTTGGCGTACATGTTTATTCTGTTAATGCTGGCAACTGAATAATTTTGACAGGAGGTGCTCCGGTTTTTATACGAATAGATCGCGTCTACATTGTCCAATTCACTTTCATTGTCAAGGTGATCCGGCGTACTTACAGCACTCAGCAATAAGTAGCCTACGCCTGTGACTCAGAGATAGCCTTTCGATTTCATTTGTTCCGTGCTTACAGAAGCACAGGGCGGCTACAGCCTTGAGTAGAAGCTAATATGTCGCCCTCGTCTATTATATTATATATCGCAACGAGTATTGACTGATCTGTTTTTCGATATACATAAAGGTCAGTTTAAAGTAGATGGTAGGTGTAATGTATTCGAAGGAAATTGTGTGCTCGTTTTTGCCAAGTGTTTATTATTTAAAGCATAATTGGTTTCCCCGTAATATTTGTGGCTGTATCCACTTGGAAAGAAGGATAATTTATTCCTGGAAAACGGTTTAAGGTAAGTTCAATGTAAAGCTTGTTTATAACCTTTTAGCACAAAGGATTATGGCTCGCTAATTAACTATCGGTCCGTTATTTTCATATAATATTTTTCATGTAGGCGAGTATGGTGGTGGTGGGTATGGTTTATACCATACCCAGACTTGCCAAGTGAAATTTTGGCATCAAATCATGCACCACTTAGTCCTGTTCATGCTTTGATAAACTACTTAGCACAGTCCCGGAGCTTTTTATGCTGACTGTAATGTTTCCTTATTGATATATAGTATCACCCAGTAACTGGGTTATGGAGGTCAGATAGGCAGTCGCTCCATGTAAAATACTGGTATTCAGCTGCAACCGGTTAGACTGGAAGCTGACCCCAACATAGTTGGGAAAAGGCTAGGTAGATGATGATCATAAAATTAGAAGAGAATTAAAGAGCACAGCATAATCATAGTCAGCCTATATCTAATATCCCCACTGCTGAGTCACAGACCTCTTTCGCTTGATGTTGAGTGGTTACCGCCACTAATGGACATCTACAATACCAAAGGCACCACAGATTCAGCGGGATTGTCCGAAAGGGTTACCGCTACCCCGGAACATAAAGGGCGAAGGAAGGAACATGGGTGGGTTTTAGTCAGTAAGAGTCTGACACTCCCTTCCGCTCCTCCCAGAGCGAAAGCGGGAGAGGTCATTTGATGATTTCCCACCAGAAAAAAAAAGGCACCACAGATGCTTTGCCATCCCAGAAACAAAGCTGTTATCGGCGCCGATTCCCTTGTTCACAAACTAAACTAAATTTAAGTTCAGTGCATCTTTTTCTTCCTATTTCGTTAAGAAAAGGACAGTAGATAAATATTAGTTTAGTATATTAGTTTTTAATCACGTATAATTTGTCTATGGAGTATCTTAATTTGACAGGAATAAACTAATATTTATCTTCTGTACTTTTCTTAATGAAATAGAAAGAAAAAGATGCACTGAACTTAAATTTAGTTTAGTTTGTGAACAAGGGAATCGGCGCCAATATGTCTCATCTGAGGGGCAATTCTCGTAATTTTAAGGACGTTCACAGTCTGATCTCAGTCTCAAACTGTCAAAAATACTTCAAATTTCCCTACATTTTGACAAGTTTTTGACATTTGTTTGTCGCCGAGATGACACTGCGACTAGATTTTGAACGTTTTAAATTACGAGAATTGGCGTTCTGATATTACACCAATAAGCACACACGTTCGCTTTCCTTTAAAATCCCATGCCAAGTTGACACCATTTAAATCATATAGCCTTTGACTGCCTCGCTGGTCTAGTGGTTGCATTCTATTTTCATATTTCCTTGTAAGTAGGTACCCAATTTGTGAGTTTAAAATGAATGTTATGGGTTGTACCAAAGTGAATCAAATTTCTGCAAGAACCGAAACCCGGGTCCTCCACAGGTACCGATGCTGAAAAACCGCATGAAACTAATCATCTGCCTAGCCTTTTCCTTTTCCCTAATATTATGGGCTCGGCTTCCAGTCTAACCGAATGCAGCTGAATATCAGTATATTACATGGAGCGACTGCCTATCTTAGCTCCTCCTGACCTCCACACGCGTGGAGGTCAGGAGGACATAGCGTCAAGTGGTACATCTTGTGTTGTCATCTGACATTATGCTGCATTATGTTATTAGCTGCCTTTGTTAGATATTATAAGGGCCTCAACCCTTTTGACATTATAATCTTTGTTTTCTGTTTTATAGTTTTAATGTGTATTTATTTTGCTCTAATGCCAAAGAACGCATTTTTCTTTCTTTTCTTTCTTCACAACCCAGTTACTGGGTAATACGATACCTCTTGGTAAGAAAAGTTGTCAGATTTTTGGGACTGTCAAAGATCCACGAATGACAGCCGGGACCAACGGCTTAACGTGCTTTCCAAGGCACGAAAGGGTCTTGGTATATAAAGATGGTCGGGCCACGGGCCAACCGCGACAAGAGTAGCTTAAACTGATCGATCGACCCGTGCGGCTGTTTTTACTTAGCCACAAGCCCAGTTAATACTAGCCTGACTATTAAATTATTAGCCTGCGATGTCACACTGCAGGGCAAAGCTCTTTCCACTTCTCTCTGCTCAACGCTGCTTAGGACTTCTTGTTCTTGTTGTTCGCCATCTTCGTAGCCTAGTAACATAAAAAAGTAACAACAATGGTTCTTTAGTCACACATTCTCTAACTAATAATACCTACTTATTCATCGATAACCGATATTTCTCGGTACATACCGGAACCGTACGCAACAATAAATTCGTGTAAATTGAAATTGGCGAAACATAATCATGTCGACGTATCAAGGACATGCTCGGATCTTATTTCCTTTATCATGTAAATGAACAGAATATAGACTGTTGTATCAACGTGTAGATCGATGTATCAAATCCGGGCAAGTACTAATGTGACTTTTTCAATTCATATATTATGTACCTACCTGGGTACTTTCTAAGTTTTATCTTGGACATCACTGACATAAGCAGGTGCAGGAAAAACTTCTTGAGGAAACCAGGACTGTATAGTTAATAAGCTTCTGCCCGTGACTTCGTCTGCGTAAAATTTATTTTTCCCCCGACTCACCCCGTCATGTCGCATCACCTGCCCGCGCAGGCACTTCGTTTTCGCTTAGCGTTCTCACTTTATTTATTTTTGCTCGGCTCCTAAGGGTCACAGCGTGATGTTAAATAGCCTATAGCCCTCCTCAAGAATTGGGCTATCAGATTCATTTATATTTTTTTCAAATCCGACCGGTAGTTCCAGAGTTTAGCGCATTCAAACAAACTAACCAACAAAAAAAGTCTTCAGCTTTATTATTAGTATAGAGTATAGGAGATAGATATAGATGTAATGTAAGTCTGAAATCACCAAGCCGTCTTGAACAAGCGTGGTAATCAATGCTGATGCCTTCTCTGTATGAGAAGAGGTCTTTGCCCTGCCGTGGGACAATAATAGGCTGAGTATTGATTGAGACTCGTCCACTATTTATGCGAAGACACTGCCTCCTAAGATACAGGATCTTCCTAGTTAACTATTAATTTTTTTTTTCATGTTTTTACATATCTCGGGACCATGGGCTCCCGGTCCTTTGGAAGGCGTACGAGGGGCCGAAGCCAACGTGCAGAAGCCCCTTAGGAAATTTTAATGAATATTATTATTTTGTCGTTTATTTATTTACTTATCTTATTTTATTACATTTTTAATTTTTTTATTATTATTATTATTAGACTACACGAGTGGTGATGCTGGGCAGTCAGCCCTACTACAAATATTGCTGACTGTTTCGTCCTGTTACTAATTACTAATGCAATTACTTATGGGCTGTTGTCACTCGAACACAAAAGAAGAAATAAGCATATTTCGAGTGTTTCCTTATAGGAAAGTTCTACCTATTCACGTTCAAAGACGAAATGGTCCCTATGTCATTCAATACCATCCCACATCGATATAATAATAATAATGATAATCTTCCATTGAATAATTGTGTGATTTGAATGTCTGAATTGTGTGATTTTCCATTGAAAACCACCGAAAGAAAGAAAGAAATTCGTCATCCTATTGTGTTGTCAATAAGTAAAGGTTTTTATTTGAATTTGTCGAGACTCGAGACTTTTCATAAAGAACTGAAGTACCTACCCACAAAGAACTCTTTTCTCATTTTGTGGTAATAACAAATGTCATGACACTGCTTCATATGTTATTCATTCCTATAAATACATTTTACCTATATTGGTACCTAGTACTTGGAAATGAATTTTCCGGTTATATTAAAAATCTTGAACAGTAATATCAATGAATAGTAGCGACATTCAATCCTTTGATTGCAGACATTGGCCGGTTTTAATCAAAGGATTGAATGTAAAAAAAAGCGATGTTATACCTATTATATTTTTAGTGAAAAAAAAGAAACTTCTGTGCTATAATCTGTTTTTGTCCAGACGGTAAAAAGTCAGCTGGTATATCTACCAGTAATCTCTAGCTATGCAAATACCATCAAGTCAAGGACTTCGGTGTTCGTCGCCAACTCGCAACAGATTTGATGAAGCTGATATTTTATCCGTCGCAGTGAAAGAAGCCACGGTGAGGCAAACCGGATCACTTTGAGTTCCTACTACCGATACCCTTTCGGCAGGTACTGTTATTAAAATTAATCACGAAGGCCAGACTGCAAACTGCCGGACACGTGACGAAAACACTTGGAGTAAATAGGTATATTTACTTACTGGAATATAGACCTTTACGTAGTTAAGTAGGTACCTACAAGTAACCAAGCACTTAGTTCTGCTTACCTACATATAAAGGTTGGCTACGTCAGGCTATATCAGCGATACCTTGAGCTATATGAAAAACAAGTGATAGACCTCAAACGGGTAGGTAACCCTAGGGTAAATGGTTAGGACGGGCCTGGGTTACAAGAAGCCCGAAGCCCGAAGGGAGGGGCCCGCGGCTAGATAATAACAGCCGCACAGGTCGATCGATCAGGTTAAGCTACGCTTGCCGCGGTTGGTCTATGGATGGGTGACCATCTTTACATACCGAGACCCCTCCGTGCCTCGGAAAGCACGTTAAGCCGTTGGTCCCGGCTGTCATTCGTGGATCTTTGACATTCGTTACGGGTTGTCAGAAGCCCGTAAGTCTGACAACCAGTCTTACCAAGGGGTATCGTATTACCCAGTAACTGGGTTGTGGAGGTCAGATAGGCAGTCGCTCCATGTAAAATACTGGTATTCAGCTGCATCCGGTTAGACTGGAAGCCGACCCTAACATAGTTGGGAAAAGGCTAGGCAGATGATGACGAGTTGTAGGTTTTTCGGTCTTTAACCATCAATCAAGTCCACAATACAACACTGTTTTGAGTCAAAGTCGAAGTCAAAGATCTTTATTGTGAGACAGTGGTTACAGAGTTCTTATTATGATAATGGGTGTGCTTTTGCACTGCTCCACCATGTTAGGCATACAATAGTTTACAATTTGATATTAGACCTAAGTTTATGTGATATATTATATTATTTCAAATAGACATTTCAATTGCAATAGAGCTTTATTTTACATCAAAATATAAAAACAGTTTGGCACTAACTCATCACGAATCTGTCGGAGTCGTCCGAATGAAATCCCTCTTATGGAGTATTCAAGGTCTTTGGAAACCTCAGAAACCTGGATCATACGAACAAAACCACAGACATTCACCAAATCTGTGCAAAAAAAGAGCTGCATTTAGACGGCCTCCAGTCAACTCCTCTAAAGGTCATTGGCCATAAATCGTTGAAAAAACATGTCGTATGTAACACACACGGCTTTATTTTGCAACCGGACTATATAAAATATCAACAAGTGCACTTGCTTTAGGTCATGACATGATGACAGATTTATTAATGCCTTTCGGCTGATTTAGAACGAGTTAAAAAAATGGCTACGATTTTATTAGATCGATTAGCTTAGTAATCTACTTTGCCTTGATCATAAAACTTTATCGCAATGCTTGTGCCTGCTTCTCTATGGTTGCTACCCGTTGTCTCTGGTGTTTAATACCTAGCTACACAGACATTCTACTACTTAGGACTAAGAGGCAACCCAGATCGTTTAAGAATTAAGCGCCAGGGTAGCCCGCGAAATTCAAATTCTCTTACATTTTTTTTGCAATTTGCAAGTCAGTGTCAGGTTGAATGTTGATCAAAATAAGATTCGTGACCGTAACAAGTACGTCTTAATATAGTTATAATCATTAAAATCATAAATACTGCCCTCTAAGTTCATATACCTAACCCTATTTAATTACCTACTATTTCTTGAAATATATCAATCAATAGATAGGGTTATAGGAACATTAATTGCAAAAAACGTAAGAAAATTTTAATTTCGCGGGCTACCCTGACGCTTCCCCGTTAATCTAAAATTGCACGCCCCTCCACTTTTTCTGTACAAACATTTGAAATCTGTATGCAACAAGCAGAAAGCAGAGGAGGATCGTGCAATTTTAGATTAAAGATGGATAGACAGACAGGTGCAATAATAATATCATCCCCCGCGACCCAGAGTACATAGTTATGTTGCTGATTCAATCTTTACAATAAATTGAAACAAGTAGGTACAGACGCCAGCACATCAAGCTACTACAATCTGTCAAATTTCTTTAATAGATCTTAAACTTTACGCTACATCATTAAGGTTCAAGGTTGATTGGGAAAATTTGACAGTTTCGGGTAGCTTGACCTGCTGGCGTCTGTACCTACCTATTAACTATCTACTAGACAATTATCACCGTGGTCTGAATCTGGTTGTAAAGAAATCCAATTAGAACTACATGCATTCAATTAGATAGTTACATTACATCTACGTTCAAGAAATTGAACAATACTTCAGTCAGTTGTCGATTTATATCCAAGGTTCTTAAATTGGAACTAAAAACTTAATACCTACATAGGTATCTATTATTGAGGCAGATAGGAAAGACTTAATGATTTGCATTACACAACGGCCTCGCAGCTTTAAATTCTTTTTCTTTTTCGGCCTACATTGTTACGCTCTTAGATCTAGAATTATGAGGTCTTACCAATATGGTATGACATAAATTTACATCACGCCCTGTATTTCTCTAAGGGGCAGGCGCGGTCGCAGCCCAAGATTATAGGGGGTCACCAAGTGGTAAGTAACTTAAGTTAGGCAAGTAAAAAATGCAGACGCTCAACAGCTTGAATGATTTTGGGGAGGACATGACCCCCACGACCCCCCCCCCCCTCCAACCCAACACCCCTCCCCCCCCCCTCCTCGGAACGCGCCTGCGGCAGGCAGAGTTGTAGGAACGAGAGTTTCGATTTTTATTTTCATTCTATGTGTAATAGCTATATAATTATGTCCAGGTAGGCAGAGTTAAATAATAGGAACGAGACTTTTGATAGGTACCTTTACTTATATTTTTTTTTATCTTCGTGAATTTGTCCACTTTCTTCTTCCACGTGTCACTGGCACGACTTTTAATTTAGACAATGTGCTTCTTGGCAGAAGATCCTACTGGACCATAATTCGTCTTCCAGTATATAAAAGGAGAAGACGTAAAACCTATGGATTCCATCGACAAAAGTTGAAAACTTCTATACGACTTTTATTCACCTAGCTCAGCGGGGTAATTGCGTAAATCACTATCGGTAGCAATCGCTTTCATTTCGACAGTTCAACAACATTCATTGCGTTATTTACGTTGTTGAGCAGACAAATTTTTCGAACATATGAAGCAATCAATTAGCAATATCCTTCAAAATGATCCAGATTGTGATCGATAGTGTGTTAAGTAATTACGGTGCAGAACTTAGGGCTTAGGCTTAGGCTACACGTTGTCTGTCAGGGAATGAAAGAATTAAGATTTTTAAGTAGGTACAGACGCCAGCACATCAAGCTACTACAATCTGTCAAATGTATTTAATATATTTTCAACTTTATTTGCTAAAGCTTTAGGTTCAAGTTTGATTGGGAAAATTTGACAGTTCTGTTCAGCTTGATTTGCTGGCGTCTGAACAATAGGCCTACAAAAATCTTTGAACGTCAACCTCGTCCTTAACGTAATTATAGGTCAAGATGTCTTTGAATGTCCCAGGTAAATAAAGAATGAAGTGAACTTACGACCGGTCAAGGTCATGTGGAATCGATTGATGAAGTTGATAATAGTTACAGCCTAGCCTTTCGGCCTTTTGGGGGACAAATCTATGCAGCAATGGACATGTGATAATTCATCATCATCTGCCTAGCCTTTTCCCAACTATGTTTGGGTCGGCGTCCAGTCTAACCGGATGCTGCTGAATACCAGTATTTTACATGGAGGGACTGCCTATCTGACCTCCACAACCCAGTTACTGGGTAAAACGATACCCCTTGGTAAGACTGGTTATCAGACTTTCGGCTTCTGACTACGCGTAACGACTGTCAAAGATCCACGAATTCCGAGGCAGGGAGAGGTCTCGGTATGTAGAGATGGTCTTCCATCCACAGACCAACCGCAGCAAGCGTAGCTTAACCTGATCGATCGACCTGTGCGGCTGTTATTATTTAGCCATGGACTTGCTGTGATAATTATTCTAACAAAATAAAACACGAATCACCACACATAGTAACTTTATTTGTCTTTTAATTGACAGACAGTTCACACGAAGATAGACAAAGAGTGGCTTACGATCTAACACAGATTACATAGATATTGTTCATATAAATGCATCAAAAACTAAAACTTCTTACAAAAATAAAACATCAATATTTTACTGTCGATGTCGTACATTATAAAAAAACAAAATGATAAAAATTAATAGGAAATCCATAACCAAATAACAATAAATCTTTGAATTATAACTACTGAATCCGTTGTCTTTGAGATCTAGTCTTTTAAAAATCTAGTACCTAACGAAAGGATTTTTACAAATTGATAATTATCATTACTTTTTTTTGCTTTCGGAACCACTACTTTCATTTCAGTATAAAACTTCTCCTCAAATAGGGTCGTATTGTCTTGCTCACAAATAGGAAAACATGACCCTGTAAATTCCTATCAAGAAATAGGTGCCATGAAAAAACATGTGCACCTAGCTTATATAAAATTTTGATGCAAAATTAAAAAGCAAAATAAAGTTAAAAGACTTCTTATTTAGCACCCTAAAATTAGGCGTTTTCTAAGCATCAATTCAAAATTGTTAAATCGATTTTAAATCTCATTGATTTATGCTACAAAAGTTTATTCTAGCGTTAGCAAAAAACAAAATATCGTCAGGAGTACATTGCCATTATTTTTAAACCTAAGTTATAATTATTAATTGTGCGTGTAATTCCTAATAGTATGTTTATTTATCCAAAAAATATGCATCTGAGGGAAAACTTGTATTATTTTTTTAATTGACCCGTATAGATTTATTTCTTTGTCTTTTCCAGAATTCGATTTGAAGCTAAATTCTTAATCTATGGCAACAGCAATATACCCCAGCGATTGCAGTTCAATGGCACATATTTTATGTTAGTCAATAAAGCAGACATTTTGAATGTCGTTACAATTCTGTAATCTCTTAGCACTTGCATTTTTATGCAACCATCACCCGTTTTAAGAAGATTCTACCTCTAGGCGATTACTTATCACACGATTCCGAAGCACCAACCCCTTTGATCCTTATCACAAATTTATGTATGTTAGTGCAGAAGACTTTACCTTAAATGCTCATCTACTACTATAATTGTATTTCAATCGAAACAATACTACTATCAATAAAGTCATTCTGTCTTTGGCATAACTAGAAGAGAAAACACTTTCTTCTTTCACGAGACCAACTGCGAATGAAACAATTAATTAAAACCAGCACGTGTGCAAAATAATCTTAAAATAACTAATTTTAACTTATCATTTTATCATTAAACCATAAATTCTAATCCTTGAATAAACATAATATTCCTATTCACTAAGTTACATTTGTACACTGCGTTCGGTACGGATCGGGAAAGTTCGGAAAAATTCCGACCGAGTACTAATATTGTTTGAGTTATGTCGATGCAAGATCCACATTTTTCTTGTGAAGTTTTATTTGTTCTATTGTTGTTCGAATTCCTAAACATATTCATATTTAGGACTACTCTGCACCTCATTTTCTGATATCGGATAGCACCAAACGCAATGCAACATATCTTAACTAATTCACCCTAATGGTGAAACCGACACATTCATATTGTAATGTATCTAAAGTGTTACTAATTCATCCTAAGGGTTACCTACACGTTCATATTGTATACAAATATCTAAAGTGTCACAAACGACAAGAGGTGGGAATCAAAAAATACTACAGTGACAGATGAAGCACTGGACAGTCAATCAAACGAGTCCCAGACCCTTTGCCTTCTCTATAAAGATAGTACGCGTCGATACTAAAATAGCGCATAGCAACCAGACTACCGCAGTGCATCATCTACCTAAACATCAACCTACAAAACTACTACCTATTGTTTTTTTGGATAATCCTGACTTATTCGCATTAATCCTCCAAAATATTCTTACACACAGCTAACACATCCAGAAAGCCAACCGATAGTTCGATCAGCGCCGTGTGGACACGAATAAGCCCGAGCAATCCCTAATCCTACAAGTAAATCCTTGAATTATTACTAACATCTTACTTTTTTAACCTAACATTCGTTTACGAACGATCAGACAACATTTCAAAAAGTGGCCGCAGCCATACGATATGGAATATAACAGTAATAAGAATAGACACCAAATATTCAATACCTTTCACTACGGTAAATGTTTGTTCGATTTTAAGAATGGCATTGCCAACGGCCAAAATAGTAGTAATTCGACGATTTATACCTAACTGTCAATAAACCTTCAAAAACACGCCTGTTTAGTCCACTATCATAAAATAGGGTCGTAAGAATTTTAAAACGGATTTGGCCAAAAAGCCCAATTTCAATAATTTCGACAAAATAGACTTTCAGTCCATGATTTGAAAAAGTGAATACTAACTTTCAGCCTTGAGATACTTTTTAAATAAAGGCATCATCATAATCTAAAATCTCTTAATTAGCTGTTCTTTTATGATATAAGAAAATACAAATTTAATCCTCTGGTGCTCATTTGGCACAAAAGTCATTGCTTATTATGTTTTCTTCGATACAAATATCGCCTTTGGGCTAACCACGTAAGGTTCAACATGCCATTTTCAGTAGGTATCCGTTTTATATTAAATTTAGAAACTATTGATTTAATGTAAAGATTCCTACAGACGACAAGTCCATGTTCTTATTTCGGAGAAGGTGAATGTAATAAAAATAAAAATCGATGATAATTATCATAAACTCGTCTGTAGTCCGCTTTAGGTGCATTTAAACTATCTTACGAATATGTACTCTGTCCTAAAAAAAAGTTTGTACGAGAAAATACTTAATGAGGTACGATATGAATGGAGATGGGAAAGTGGTCCACAAGAGTAGAAATATACCATAAAAATAATTATATGTGCAACTAATATGACTAAGATTACAATACATTAGGAGTTGAATCGTACATACATGTACAGAAAAATAATATGTTTTTTTTTTTAATGGAGAATGACATAACTTTAGATACAAAGATAGAATCTTCAATAAATAGGACTAATCTTGCTTTTACTTTTAATCGATTTTAATTTAGGGAGGGAATATCGAACGGTAGCTTAAAGGGGGAATTGGACGGTTCATTCCGGAAAAAATATAAAAAGGTTATTAAATATTTCGATTTGTGATTATAGGATTTATAATAACTTTTTTTAAAGTTACACCCTGTAACGATCACAGAAAATCAACTTATAGTAACTAATATTATTAATAATGGGCTTTTAAAAGCTGACAACACAGGCTCGATATATCATGTGGTATCGCAGTAGTGTTTGGCAGTTCGTGAGAACGGATGTGACATAAGAAGTCAAATTATCGCATAGCAAAAATACTTGGCGATTATATCAAGCTTGTGTGGGCAAATAAACTGATGTTGTAGCCAATTTCAGTTATAGATTTAGCAAAATGCAAAATATTAAGATATATTTTGTTTTTTTTAACGTATGTCAGCGGTCTAAAAAAAGCGACATAGTATCAAGTCTTAATACGTGATTACAATGACGTGATATGCCCCATAAACTGTTTACAAAAGGAGCTGTTAATTAACTTTACGTTACTACTTCGTGCAAAAGCTAATTCTTCAATCTGGATATAAAGGCTGTTAAAATTGGTCGAAATGTACTCGTATACAATGGCGGTAGAAACTAAAATATTTACGTATATTTTTTTAAATATTTTTTATTTTTGTAAATTACTATTTTTTGGTAATATGTACTTATAAAAAATAAACTAAAATGTACGTTTTGAGCAAACATTTACAACTTATTCTAGGTGTTGTGTGATACAATGGCTCGTGGACGCGTGGCACCAAATGCATGCCTTGTGTGTTATGTTCTCAAAAGCTTGTGAAGACCCAGTTTTTTTTTTTATTCACTGAGGACCTCATATGCATTGTTATCATCCTAATAATTACCAAAACATCAATTCTTGTTTAACATAGACAGCGATTCTACAAACTACGAGTAACACTACTGATTAAAAATAGGCGTAAAATGTTGAACACCAATAAAATTCCCACCTACTAGAGGCAGCTCGGTTCTGACTTGCGAGATAGGAGGCAAGGCAGGGATGGCTCTGACTTGCGAGATGGGAGGCAAGGCAGGGATGGCTGTGATTTGCGAGATAGGAGGCAAGGCAGGGATGGCTCTGACTTGCGAGATAGGAGGCAAGGCAGGGATGGCTCTGACTTGCGGGATAGGAGACACGGCAGGGATGGCGCTGACTTGCAGGATAGGAGGCATGGCAGGGAAAAACATAAATGGTTGGTACCGATAAATGCTCGTCGTGTTCAAGCAAACACAAACACCCGGGAGATCGTAAATGAATGTAACATGGGACAATTTCTTGAGGTGATCTAGATCATCCGTATCGGGCCAAAATGTAATTTCTATGGCAAACCTGAAATCAGTGCAGGGGCGTATGCAGTAGACTACTGGGCCGTAGGTGGCTAAAACGGGGAAAAAAACAGGAAATTCTTTGCCACCAGACTTTGTGAAAGCGCCATCGAACACGAGCAAGACGCGACACGGCCTTTTGAAGAAAAACGTGTCATTGTCTTGGTTCCACGTTCCCTAGGGAACGGATACCTGGTAGGTCAACTTGGTGTTGATGTTGATTTTAGCAGCCAGCAGGCCTGGATTCTTCAGGGAATACCTGGAAATTAAAAAAAAGCTGTAGTAAGCAGGCAAATATAATGTATATGTAGATGAAGGGCGAAACTCAAACTCAAAATTAAAACCCAACAACGAAATTTGGTGTGTGGATACTTTGAATGAACCCTAGAGAAGGACATAGGCTTATTTTTATCGACATACCACGAGCGAATCCATGGGGGGAAGCTAGTATATTTATAAGCACGAAACGTATCAGATCGATCTAATCTAACTAGCCTGGGGGTCTACTCCGAAGTGGTATCAGCCGAATGTTCGGCCGTTTCCTGCTACGAAGTTACTATTTGGTTCGGTCGGTCCCGATCCTACACTCCTACACTCTTTCGAATATTGACTATGGTCCCGACCCAAGTGAGCCGATCCGTACTTTTTTCGCATTTTTCAATAATATTCGGTTCGGCCATTGTCGGTCCGATCCGATCATTCGCACTTTGCACTTCGTAGTAGACCCCTGTATTGTCTCACTGCAGGGCAAAGGCCACTCCCCCCCCCCCCAGCACCCACCCACCTCCGGCCTATCCCCTTTTTTTATCAGATCAATGAATTAAAAAAAACCTACTCTAATCGGATTAATCTGATTAGCGTATTTTGCAGTCAAGAACCATTAATGGTGATAATCATATTAACAAAAAGATAAATGTTTTATAGTATTTAGTATGTACTTAATAGGCGATAGGCTGATGATGATTTACTTAATGCTGACAGAGAGAGGCTGAAACACTTCTAGACTTATTTGAATAGTCGACTGTAATTCCTTTGCCACTTTTAACAAAAAATCCCCGTAAGTAAACTGGACCTTAATCACTTAAGTTGAAACTACCTCATTTTCACATTGATCCTAAATCAAAAATAGAACTTGACGTTAGCTTGTCTTGACAAAACAAAATAAACTTTTTATGAATCAAAACAAGGATAATGCATTATTAATTCATTCTGCCCATTTGAATACAGGAAAACCGCAGACTAAATTCAAAGACTACAAAAATATGTTTAATAATTTGCTTTAAAATTAATTCTGAGCGCCAAGATACAGATTAGCAATCTAGTTTAGGGCTCACTGGTAATACTCATTGTGTAAAATAGCTGTAGGTAATAATAATTTAACTGTCAAGTGTAAACCTTAAGAATGTACAGACGCCAGCACATCAAGCTACTACGATCTGTCAAATTTCTTTAATAGATTTTCAACTTTATCGATGAAGCATTAAGGTTCAAGGTTGACTGGTAAAATTTGACAGTTTCGGGTAGCTTGACCTGCTGGTGTCTGTACGGTGGGACGGCAACCCGACACGACCTTGTACTTGCGCGCTATAAGTGCCTACCGCCCAGCCGAGCGGTCTCGGTCCGCCGGCGGATCAAATTCAGTGCGGTTTTCGCAAGCGAAGCGCGCGCACGCCGTTCAATTTTAATAGTGCTGTTCGTTCGTACGCGTAATACGATGCCGTGTGGTGCCTTATGTCACCTCCTTTTTTTTAAGTTGGTTAAATATTTTATAAATGATAAAATTTTTAACTGCCACAGTCAGAACATATTCACAGTTCTCAATAACATAGATAAAAAGTTATGTTAATTTAATTTTATCGAAGAGGCAGCCCTGCGATTACTGTGGAATCGCGCGGTGCGAAGCAATCACTGCTGTACGCTTGAGCATTTAGGCGCATTTTAGCATACAGTGGTTGTTGGCGCGAGGGAGTAGGCAATTATCGTAATAGGTATTGGAAATTTTCTACTGAGTGAAGTATCTGTTACGTAGTAACTATTCAGTAATCTGTGGCAGGGTGAGGCACGGGGGTACCACACCGCCACTATGAGAGTAAGGGAAGATAGAATGCACCTGTGTCTGAACACACACATGTGCACTACTCCCGCACCGAAGTCTGGTCTCCGCTAGCATTGGACGCCATGGCCGAGATTCGGTCTGGAGGACTCTTATTATTATAAGAATGTTATTCATCCATGTACCCGTCTAATGCCTATGTACTTGTATTACCTGGAAAATAAATATATTTCTAATTACTTACCCGAGACCCCGCTGCGTCAGGCGTTCAATGGCGGCTGGTTTTATGCGAGCACGCCCATGGCTATGGGTGCCACGTCCTGTGATGAAGAACAGCATCTGATTCTGGGTATTGCCGGTATCACGGAGCTTCGAAATGTGCGCATCTATGAACACGTCCAATGATTCTTTTGCTTCCTTCACGCGCAAGTAATGCAGGTCGATGGTAGTGCAGTCAGGATTGTTCATAGCGTGGTACTGGAAAAATGGATATGAAAGTTAGTTTTACATTTTTTTTTTAAGTAATTTTCTTTGAATAATAGAATAAGTGCTGATTTTTCAATCATCTGATAACTTTATTCAAGGAATCATTTTGAAGTATTAACAGTTATTCCATAAAAAAACTGTCAAACGCCAATTTTATTCCTCGAATAGAAGTTATCTGGCGATGGAAAGATCAGCCCTAAGAATGTTATTTATTTGCAAGAATACGAGTGCAAAAAGATGACATTTATACATTGTAATAAACGAAACAAAAACGAAACGAAATATCAACGACATGTAAACGAAATAAATCTGGTGTGCAAATCTTAATTGAAGGTTGTTATTACAATAAATAACACGTACAATACTTAAACAATAACGGTTTCGATACAGAATACAAGTACATAGAATCCATATACATAGTATTAGTAACAACGACTTGAAAACTAGTAAACTTATACAAACTAACTTAGTAACTAACAATTGTCACGTAATTGTTAGTTACTAAGTTAGTTGCAAACACATGTCAAAGACAAAGTCAAATCATTAAGGTATTTCAAATAAGCACGTAAAGGGCACTTTTGAACGTCACATTTGTACGCTTCTACAGCGTACAAATCTGCGGGCTAACCTATTGTACCGAACAGTCAACGCCCTACGCTCCCTAGATAAGTTTAAAAGAAATGTAAACATCACCAATGATTTTTGTTTCTTTTTTTACAATCTACACCTACATACAACACAGAACAGATGACACTTTTTCACTTACTTGCATCAGGGCTGCCACAGCTAACCCATTGGCAAACTCATACTTTTGCTTATGAAAGTTTGCGAGTTCGGAGTAATAGTTGGCAACTTGAGTCATGCCACGACGAATGTAGTCTTGTGCCTTTTGGTAGTTCCTAAAACACAAACGTAGAATTTGTTAAGCTATTGTCTCCTAGAAGGGCGGTGGCTGCCACAAAGCTTCTGCAATTTACCGGCGAATGACGTCATTCATGAAAGCGGAAGTTGGTGTGTTTTCCTCGTTACTGTTTTTTGACATTGTAAAGTCAAACACGTCGTAGTGTGGGACGCCCCCCAGCTAGATGGACCGGCGACCCTGGGAGAGGCTTATGTCCAGCAGTGGACTGCTATAGGCTAAGGTGATTGACAGTCAAACCTCGCTGCCATCATTTTCATGACAGCCGTCATTGCGGCCGTTGAGTGTCTAGGAAACCATCTTTAGTTAATAATAAGGGAATTATTGTGTTTTCTGGGATAGAAAGTATTGTAGCAGTTCTGTGTGATGAATTTGATGATTATTAGGTAACTAAAATTTATATGCCCGCATCTTCGTGGGCCGCTCTAGTGGACTACCTATCCAGTGATCTTTATCATGTCCCATCAGTGTGAGGTTTTGACCGGAGACATTTTAAATTTTTTTGTAGGTATAGCCAAATTTCAAATCTGATCTTTTTGCAATGAAAAATATCAGTTTTGTCTCCCAATAATGTGACAATCAACAGAGTCTCCCCAAAAATCGCCGCGACGTTTTTTTTTGCGTGACTTTTTTCCAACAGCGGAAGTTTTTGGCTCGATAGGATGATGATAGCAATGGACCTCATTAGTCAAATTAAAGCCCGCTTCCTCTCTCCTACTTGTATCCGACAGCTTACTACTTGGTCCCCAATGATCATGTCTTTTTAAAACGTACCACCTTAGTTCAGAGGCACAAGAAATTTCTCTTAAACACAGGTTATTTTGTAACCTATATAGGAGGACCGGCACCACTAACTAGATTAAGAAAATTTATGCTTTTGCTTTATATTATACTAGCATCTTGTATAGACGCCAGCAGGTTAAGCTACCCCAAACTGTCAAACTTTCCCAATCAACCTTGAACCTTAAAGCTTTAGCGATAAAGTTGAAAATCTATTAAAGAAATTTGACACATTGTAGTAGCTTGATGTGCTGGCGTCTGTACCCCCGACCCACCCCGTCGCATCGCATCACCTGCCCCGCTAGTACTTTGTTTTCGCTTAACGTTCTTTATGACTTTTGTCTTTTGCTCGGCTCCTAAAGGTTATAGCGTGATGTTAAATAGCATTATAATATTGGACTATCAAATGCAAAAATAATTTTTCAAATCTGACCAGTTGTTCCGGAGATTAGCGTGTTCAAACAAACAAACAAACTCTTCAGTTTCATTATTAGTATAGAATAGATTACCTTGCCATTTAATCTAGTCCTAGTTGAACAATAAATCTTCAATAATAAAAAAATCATAATTTCATCAGTTTCTACTTACAGATTACGACGAGCAAGATGGTTGTCAGCATCTTCACGGTACTCTTGCACGGTGGCCATGTCCACTTTCTCACCCTTGGACAGCAACGGCCAATCTGATTCCTCCAGTTCCTGTAAAATTTTTAAAAAACTTGTTTTTATAATGAAAACCGTAGACGTTGTCACATTCCAATTGCAACCTTAAAGATATGAAAATTAAATTAACTTTAGGTTAAAAAAAAAAAAAATAATGACATGTAACAATTATTGTAGTTGCAACAGAAACTTAACTGTATTTCAATGGGGTTAAGGTAAAAAATACCAGTATATCTTTACTTCGAGAATACACTAGCTTATTACTTATGTATGAAGTAATATTATTAATTATTATGACTCAACTCTGCTTTATGATAACAATGTTTTCCTATAATAATCGTCGGAACCAATTGAAATAATTCGAGTACATAAATAAATCTGTGGTCAACTCGTATGATTATGACGTTTCACGAACGCGCGCTAGTAAATTGCAAGGACACTGTACCTTTTTCTGCTCCCCCAGTATCTTTTCCTTGAGTTTCATTTCCTCCGTTATCACGAATTTATTAACCCCATTTTCTTGTTCCAGTACATCATTGCGGCCAGTAGATATCAGCAGGACCTATTCATAAACCAAAAACATGAATTCAATATTAAGAATTTATTATGTAATTCTTTTGTAGTAAAAGATCAATAAAAATTGACAAGACGGTAAATCGCCACATGACTGCAGGGTCTATAGTAAAGTCCACAAGGCATCAGTCGTAACATACTACAACTAAAAGCAATTTTACTAAAGTACTGTCAATGTCAAATTGTTACCAAAAATGTACCACTCAAACAACCATCAAATAAATTAAATAGTGAATTGGCAAGGTTAATTACTAAAAATGTAAAAAAATGCATAATTACCTCAACCGTAGCATTGAAATTATTGTTATGAGCCATTAGCAACTCAGTCAGGGTGTCCTTATCAACATCAGGGAACAAGTTGTACAGCTTGTCCCTGGACATCTTAGCTGCCAAATCAGTTGGCATATTGTTGCGCCATTCAGCCACATCTTTCTGGTAAATTGCAAACGCCATATCCATGTCCATGATTTCTTTGAAGTCAGGAACCTCTGGTTCTTTGCCAGCCAGAGATAACTCCGCCTCCTTCATGGCGATTTGTCTAAATCAGAACAAAATATCTATGAAGACACAAAGAATTGCAAAGAAAGAGTTCTCGATAAGTCTAAAATGGACAACCCGCCTTGAACAAGCGTAGTGTTCAAGTGCAACACACGAGCAGCCTTCGTGTATGAGAAGAAGCATTTTCCCTGCAGTGGGACAATAACAGGGTGGTATTACTGCAGCAAAGAGACATTGGATAACACAAAGCTAATTACGACAAAACTCGCGCCTTAAATCTCCGAAGGTTAAATAAAATAAATAAATCCCTGGACATTTCACACAGCACCATTTGTCCCAAGCTAAGCAACCTAATGCTTGTGTTATGGTAACAAGATGGCTGATAAACTACTACTATATACAATTTTTTTTTTTTTTGTAAATACATACATATTATAGATAGAAAAACACCCAGACTCGGAACAAATACATGTAGGTCATACAAATATTTGTTCCGTGCGGGAATCGAACCCGCGACACGCAGCGCAGCAGTCAATCGCTTAACCACTGCGCCAACCGTGCCGTCAAAGGTTAAGGTTAAGGTTAAGTCTAAGGCTCAATTTTAAAACAGAGATCCTCAGAGATTGTTTGAAAAACTAAAGACATCAGCCGGATTCGTCAGAGGGATATGAAAACCAGCCTTCAAGCTTAGATCGTCCGCTGCCTGAGGCGGACGTCCGAGACGGAGGCGGTACGTTCGTTAGTCAGGATGACATGCAGGCGGGTCATCCACCGCGGATGTTGACCTAACATACCAGACAGCCTTAATAACTGCCACAAAACTGACTAGGTCGTAATCAACAGAAACTGACTATAATCGGCTGTATATTATCTACAATGTTTCAAATTAGTTCTTTAAAGTATTATATAAAAAAATCTCACCTTGCGAAATCCTCGTCCTGCTGCAACATTTCTGCGGTTTGTTTCGCATGCTCGTCGAGCTGAAACGTCAATGATTCCATCCATATAGCATTGATTTCGTTCAACCTAGACATAGGGATGCTAATTCTAGGCACAATATATTCTGGGTATTGTATATTCTGTCTGCCAAACTTTTCATCTAACTCTGCTATGAAAGAGCTCCCCAAATTAATCGTAACCATAACATCATCTTCACATTCGCTAACAGAACTGTCCTCGTCACTTACATTGTTACTAATGTAGTTAGATATAAATGGTGCAGCTTCAGCCGACAACTCTGTAGCTTCAAGTTCTTCACAGTTGTTGTCACTTAGATCTGGCTCTCCACGGCGTATCTTCCTTATCTTGAGGCAATGTTTCGAATAATGATTATCTGCAATGACCACATTCTGCTCAATCTGGCGTTTCATTTGAATAGTTTCTTCGGACATTGTAACATCACGTTTCTTCTTCTGGGACTGGGAACCGTTCGCAGCTACTAATACTTTCTCCTCTATCGGCGTAGTTTTTACTGCATCTCGTGTAGCTACATCAGGTATAATATCGTAATTAGCCAAACATGCACATTGTTCCATGCTTTCTTCTTCTGGATCTGATAGTTCTTCAGTCTCAACAGTTTTGAACTGATTGTTGTTCATTCCATCAAGTACAATTTCCACACTCCAGTTTACATCACCGCAACATTTCTCGAAAATGTCCCGTAGATCCGAACGCGCGATGTTCTTGAATAGCTTTCTAAATGCTATGAAATGTTTTTCTTCGTTAGGACACCTATATGCGTTTGTGATGACAACTTCATTAGTCATGCTGCTTTTATCGAGCATCCGTTTTTGTGGGATCTTTTCACGGTTAAGTGATATATGAAATTCATTAATGTTTCGTGATGTGGCAGTGATAACTTTGTATTTACCGTTAACATTTGTATCTCCATTTTCCCAACATGTGCCGCTGGATCTTGTTTCAATGGGAACCTCTTGGTTAGCGACAGAAGTCGACGTTTCGGATGAATCGCCCCATGACGGCATGTACATTGATATTTTACTCCAATCCTCACATTCATTTACGTTTTTCATTAAAGATCCCGCAGATTTCAGTGATGGAGTAACAGGAGGAGACGAATTAGATTTTCTTTGTGGTTTTGCATCAGGCAAAGAAGTAGTAATAGTCGCACTTGCAGGTACTTTTGAAGTTACTTTTGACGTAAATCCGTTTACTAAACCTTGATCTTCGGTATCCCAATTGTCACCATTGTCCCATTCTTTTTCTACTTTCTCAATTTCTTCAAGCTTCTTCCGAGCTTCTATAAATAATTTGAGCTTAGCTTCTTCTTCATCTGTCAAGTCATCATTCTGATCGATTAGAAAAAAATCCGTATTCTCTTCCTTGTTGACTTGTGGGTTCAAGTTGCTATGATCATTTTGCTGTTCTGGATTGGCGATTGTAAATACTTGCTGCGTCTGAACGTTCACTGTTGATGTTGACGACCGAAAAAACTGAGTGTTAGTAACAGTTTTTGAAGTAGTAGACGTAGCGGTGTGTTCTTTAACGATAGCATCAGGCTTTGGAGCTGGCTCTTCTTTAGCGATTGGAGGAGCTGTCCGCTTTACGGGAGGAACCTTATCAGCTGGATATGCTAAACCATATTTATGTCTCAAAATATCACCAGTTACACCATCACGGTAATTGTCCAGCATTCTCTTAATGTTGGCTAAAGGGACATTGTGCGAGTTTTTCCTGACTAGTTGATTAGCTTTTTTTGCCCATGGCGTTTTAGATTCCACCACTTGAATAATGTAGCCATTCTTGACTCCTTCTCTTACATAAGGTTCCATTTCCCACAGCTCAATGTTAGTGTTGTCAATAATGATGGGGCTCAATCCCATTATGCAAGCATTTCTAGCTCTGGTCTGATTCCATAAATGTGCTTCTGACAGTTTATACTTTTCATACTGGTATTGGCCCCTGACCATGAAAAAGTCATCCGTTGTCAAAATATGGATTTTATCATTGTTGGGACTAGCGCCAACCATCATATCTACAAATTTTCGAGCCAAATAAGACTTTCCGCTACCAGGCAAACCCCGCATGAGAATCAATATTCTGTTGCCTTGATTATGGTCGGTTATGATTTCTTTGATTTGATCGCTCCAGAAGCCTACAATATTTTGGGTTGCCTTTTGGGTTGTTTTCGGTATAGCACCAGTATTTTGTGGTGGTTGAGCAGCAGAAGAAGCATATGAAGTTGTAGGTTGAATAGGTTGGTTGGTTATTGATGGTTGAAAAGGTTGGCTGGTTATTGAAAGTTGAGCAAGTCGGTTGGTTGTTGAAGGTTGGAATGGAGGGCTGGCTGTAGAAAGTTGAATGGGTTGGTTGGTTGAAGAAGGTTGTGTAGTTTGTATGGATGTCATATTTTGATTCATTGCAGTTGATTCTTCCTCTTCTGTTATTACATTGCCATCGTTTGTCATATTCATAATTGCATCCACGGAGAGGTTCACTAGGAATAAAATAATAGTTTATAAGAAATATGGAAGAATACACCTGTATGTCCTTCCACATTTTTAATTGACATAATAATGATCATAACTCCTCTAAATAGAGTATTCCATGTATCTAGAGGAGTTATGATCATTATTATGTTGATAAAAGAAAGAGCAAGTAGAAAAGATTAGAGTGAATTGAGCAGAATGTGTTTACGATTGGCAACAATACAGGAAAATTGGCAACAGGCCATGATTTAAGAGTAAAGATAAAAACAGTAAGTTTTTGTTTAATCCGTTTTAGGCTGGTGAAGCAAAAACAGAGGTAAAGAACAGTCCTTGTCTTCCCATCTATTCAATACAAAAAAAAATTGAAGTGTTTGTTTGTAATGTCAAAATAACAGCTTTTAACTAAATGCATATCACACTAATATTATAAAGGCGAAAGTTTGTGAGTGAGTGTGTGTGTTTGTATGTTTGTTACTTCTTCACGCTCAAGCGGCTATTATTTATTATTTATTCTTATCCCGATATTCCCACGGGATTGAAAGTTATGCGGGTGAAACCGCGGGGCGCCGCTAGTGAAAGTATATACGGTACTCATAACAATTTTTTTTTTTTTAATTTTTGTCTGTCTGTTCCGTCTCCCAAACGGCTGGACCCATTTTGACGGGACTTTTACTGGCAGATAGCTGATTTTATAAGGAATAACTTAGGCTCCCTTTATTTTAGAAAAAGACTTAGGCATCCGCGCAAAAAAATTAAGCCTATGTAATCCAATTTGTGTTCTGCCATGCACGAACGAAGACGCGGGCACAGCTAGTTTCCTATAATGCACTATACCATTCATAATAGAGTTAAGTAACTCTATAGTAACTAGCATGACTAGTAAAACAAGTTTTTTTTTTCAAGCAAGTTTGAGCAATAACTTTAAAGCTGATGAAATATTCAATACAAAATATGTTGGCTAAAATTAGGCTATTGGCAAAGTAAGGTCACAAAAAAATTACACGAATGAATAATAATTTAAGTAAATGGTTTGTTTGCAGCAAGTGTATAGTTATTAGCTAGGGATTTCCCCATAATTATCACAGACTATGGTCAGGGACTTCCCAGAACTATGACAGTATAGTTATGACAGCTATAGCCTTACAGCGCCCTTGAAAGTGTTAAGGGATTCCCCTAACACATAGGTACTCAGTCTTTAGTATTTTATTTTCTGTAAGTTTAATTAATTATTTAATTACTATATCCTCCTGTTATAAAAGTAAAAAAAAAAACTGTAAATAGGTATCTGAATGTTTAATTGAATTAAGATAATTTCAATTAACTTTAATGTATTGTTCTTATATAAGGATGTGGTTTAAGTTTGCCCATAATGTGGCAAAGCAAAATGATTCATTTACATTATTAAGTATTGTTATTATGTCAGTTCACTCTGTTGTTTACAATAATATTGATGATGTAAGTTAGTATTAATTTACTTAAATTGAGTAGGTAATTATTTGTTATCATCTTTATTTAGGTTTTGTAACCTTTTAATTGTGTTTAAATGTAAGGGTACATTGTCAGTGAGCACTAAACTTCTTTGATTATTGCAGAGGATTCTTTGCTCACTATGAAGGTCGTGCGTTTGGCCCCTGACACTGTCCCACAGCTGAGCAAAAGCCTCCCCCAAATCCATCCAAGCATCTTTTTCTAGGTGCTTTACATAATCAGTTTATAATCTTGCAACTGCTGGGACACAAGCCTCCTCTCTTTGAGAGAGGGAGTGGGCTGTAATCTGCAATGTGAGCTCGGATTTTTGGTTCTAGAACATGTCAGTTTCCTCACGATATTTTCCTTCACCATTTTGAAAGCATGTGATAATGACATTATTTGCACAAAGTATAGTGCCTACTGGGGTTTGAAACCACAACTAACTTGTAAGTCGGGGCCGTCAACACTAGGCCATCACTGCTCCCAAGTGAACAAGCACAGTGCTTTAAATGACTGTACGATTTGTTCCCAAAGAAATAATTGGGCTGCAATGACTTTGTCACAACTAAATGTATGTTTCATTTGCTAATGCTTACTAATAAAGACTTATTATGTGGACATAATTTTAAATAGTCAGTTAACATAATGATTCCTCTAATTGCGTTTATTTCTAGTACCTATGTTTTTACAGGAGTACTACATGAGAAACAAGGATGGCTTATTCTATACTTTGCTATTCTTAAATAATTATTATAAATTAAGCTATTAAAATTGTTATTCTAAATCCTTTAGGGTGAACCCAGTCTAATTGATGTTCCTTAACATGCTATTAGTGTAATAGTTCATTACAGAGTTATATGAAGGAAAGTGATGAATAATTAATAATGATAAGACAGCTTATTGTTTCTTAGTACAAAATATTTCCAATAATCATACAGCCAGAAAAGAAAGCATGAAAAAGATCTCTCCTTTCTCCCCCCTATGACCCTGTATACAGTTTAATTTAATTTACATTCATTTTTAATTTGCAAATGCAAGCAATATTTAGCAATTGGCCAAAAGAATTACTAATGAATGAATAATAGAGTAGAAAATGGTCTGAATTGTAAAGTATTATTGTAAACAAAGAAAGTGCTAGCTGAATGTGAGCACTGGACAATTACATTAATATTACTTTTCAAAAGCATCACAAAAATCTTAATTCATTTTTAAAAAACCTTATTTCTCCACAAAGTATTAACAAATATACATAATGAGATAGGCACAGCAGATAAAAAAATATTATAAACACCCTAACACCAGATTTTTTATACATACTTAATATTCGCACTGAGTAAGAAAATTAAATCAAATAAACCTGTTTTTAGTACTAAAGAGTTACAATTCAATACCCTTAATGTAACTTCTTATTCAATAAGTATCTTTGTAGTTCAAGTACGCCGTGAACTATTGATTACCCCTCCAAAAGGCCCCCTCTTATAACTCAAACAAAGCAACCCCTTGAGACTCATCTTTTATGTACAGGTATTGATGCAGCCGAGTTATTAATAGCTATTGATCGAAATGGACCCCAGACAGAGGGGAAGGGCAGAGGGAAGGTGAGGGGGGAAGGGCAGAGGGAAAGTGCGGGGGGAATGCTGCCCTTGTACAGTCCCCATACCCCTCACACAGCATAAGTATATGAACATGCTGCGTAATAGATAAAATCAATAACATGGTAAAATTGTTGATTATTCAATTTCTGTGTTGTTACTTGTTATTAATCAAAAGAAAATAATAATGAATGATACCAGTAGCACATATAAATTTTAATAATACATCATGTATTATTAAAATTTATATATGCTACTTGTACATGTATTATAGAACAAAGAACATGTATTATACATGTTCTTTGTTTCTGATAATAAACAGCAAATGATACTAATATCAACAAAAACATCACTGTTGTTGTTATCTTTACACAATAATAGCAATTTTATCATGTCATTTAAGAATTGGATATCAATAATCAATTGGACATATACCTCTTCCGCAACCATCGTGACGAACATCCGGCCGCCAGGGTCTCCAGAGATAGACTAACTCTTTCCACCCCATGATTATAGATTTTCCGAAAAGTGCATCTACATCTGTCATCCTTGTTCCTCATATTAGCATGCTGTAACTAACTACCTAACTACGTGCAGTATAGGTACCATTTATTGACCGATAACATCGCAAACGGCGTTCCGAGCACCTGGTAATTTACTGCGCCGCGCAGCCAATCGGAAGTCTCGATAAACACTGTTGCATTTCACTCTAACTTGTAAAACTATTATTTATCGATGGTTTTCTACTTACAATCACCCTCGCAGCTCTCAACAACAGCAGAAATCACGTCTTTACTCATGACTTTGCCAAACATGTTCATTATATTATCGATAACATCAGAGAAGTTAGTAGCTTCGTCTCCACAGGGCTCCATGGTTGCACCGTTAAATCAAATGTATTATTAATAAAACAAGATGACACGCTCTTTCTGAATACACTTTCACTTTGATTGTTACTATTTTTAAAGAAAAGAAATCTCGAGATTATTTAACGAAAACACAAAACACCATTTCACGAACGAGGGAACTTCGAACTCATTTCGAACTGACAGATGTTTGACAGCACACGACGTATTACTTAAATATTACTCTTTGCTATGTTGCCAAAAGCCAAATGTAAAAAAAAAGTTGTATCAGTGTTGCTTATATCAGATTTGAAAGTAATAATTAGCTAATTGTTGCAAATGGGGATATCATTTGCTGCAATTAGCCAATTAGTTAAACCCATTCGCAACAATCAACTAAATATATGCCATTGCAAATTTTACTATTTACCATAATAAAATTAGTAATTAATAAAATTTGTAATGGCATATAGTTAGTTAATTGTTACAAGGGTTTAACTAATTAGCTAATTGTTGCAAATGGGTTCCCATAGGTGGATGATTTATGAAAATTGTTTATAAACTTTTTTTTACTTTTAACTGTTCCATGTTTCAGCAATTTTGGTTTCAACGAAAGGTTTGCGAAAGTAGAAGGTGCCCAATGAAATAGCAGTGAAGGCCATTCGATTTGCCAGATTTTTTGAGAAAAGTGATATTTAGTGACGAAATCTGGGAAATTTTCAAAAATACATAAAAATTGCCATGAAATGTTACCTAGGCTTTATGGGGTGCTTAACTGTTGCAAATGGGTCCCTATATCACGTCCTGCGAGGAATACGTCAAAGTAGTAAGTAAGTCAAGCTACCCGAAACTGTCAAATTTTCCCAATCAACCTTGAACCTTAATGCTTCATTGATAAAGTTGAAAATCTATTAAAGAAATTTGACAGATTGTAGTAACTTGATGTGCTGGCGTCCGTACATACAAGTTAGCCTGTATAATATTGATAAAACATCGACCCTTTCCAACGTCAACGCAACAACCTCTTCCGCCCACAAAACGCGTGGTTTTCAAACAGCCTTGCTTTTCATGAGCTAGCTAATACATATTTTTTCGGTGCTGTTTACGGTGCCTCCCGAGACGTGATATCCTAAGCAATTGCTTAATTTGCTTAGGGGCTAATCTGGAACTGACTGCAGATAACTATTTTTAGCTTTGTACTAATACCAAATAATAGTTTTATTGTAACTAAAAAAAACAAGCAAAAGGAAGATAGTGCTAAAGTTGTCAAAAAATAAAAGGCCCGTTTTGACATTTGAGAATGCGTTCTTGACACCTGTCAGTTTCATACAAACGAATACGTTTTTTGCGAATTTGATCTTTATTGCCCTAGCTAAGGATGCAGTTACGTCCCAAGCCGTTGACCTTAAACATTTTAAAAATCCGGGCTACGATTTGCTGAGCCTTCCAAAAAAGAGCCTGCTAATCTCATGGCAGGTGCAGTGGCAAAATTCAAGTAAGCGGAAAAGTGCTTTTTATTACGCAATCCAGCATAATGTTACTCCTAAGCCTTGGTTTTAGCCCTATAAAAAAATATCAAAGAGGGTAATATCAACCATTTCCCGTCTCCGCATAGGTCATTGTTGTTCCCCGGTATTCCTTCACAAAATCCGGGTCAGAGATACATCGCTCTGCGAATGTCGGCTGGATAAAGGTACTATGGAGCACATCTTTTTTAACTGTTCCAATAATAACCCAGCCCATGACTTGTATAGCCATCTCCCTAAATTAAAGATCCCTGTCCCAACTAACTTTCCATCCCTACTAATCCATTCCTCCCCAAAGCTCTTCGGGGCTTTGATGAAACATTGGCTCCATCACTGTTCACAGTTAAACTTCATACATGCGGCTATGTTTCGGGTAACACTTGCAACTGCACAGCCTTTGAAGGGGTGAATAGTATCAAATATCTTGGTGTTATTATTGACCAGCATCTGAAATGGCAGAAACAAATCGAAACGCTAAGTGCTCGAGTCAGAAAGCTGCTTTATATATTCAAGAGACTAAGATCACTGGCAGATATCTCGACGCTTAAGATGATCTACCATGCTCTTTGCCAGTCAATCCTAGGATACTGTGTCCTGACCTGGGGATCAGCAAGTAAAAGTCATCTTATTATTGCAGAGCTGGCACAAAGAGCAATTTTAAAGGTAATGTATAAGAGGAGAACTCGCCACCCAACACACTTACTTTACCAAGAGTCTAGAGTTCTAAAGGTGCGCAAACTATACACACTGGCTGTTATCCTTAGATTTCACAAAACTGCGCACCATGCTACCCTTGATGACAAGCGTTCACAGATGCTAGTACTACTACAATCTGTCAAATTTCTTTATTAGATTTTCAACTTTATCGCTATAGCGTTAGGTTCAAGGTTGATTGGGAAAATTTGACAGTTTCGGGTAGCTGCACTTGCTGGCGTTGGTACTTAAGTACTAGCTTCTTCACGTGACTTCTTCGCTCGGCTATCAACTGCTTCACCTTAATTTTTTTTTAATTGATTTGTCTTTGTATAGAATATCCTGACTTTTAATATTTTATAGAAATCAGTAATCTAGCTAATATTTTTATCTCCTTCCCCATGAAATCTGGGAATTTATTGTTAATTGGCAGCACCTTTTTATCTGCTTTGACGGAAAGGAAACTACCTTCCATAGACAAAACTTCCTTTCACTTCCTGAAAATGAAGGAAGAAAGGATTTTAACACGCATAGACAAAACTTTCGAGTTGCAGGTTGCCATGAGGCTTACCATGAGCTCTTATAGCAGGGCAGAAGTTATACTAAACTGCTTTTTTGTACTTATGACGTCTTATTAGCAGGCCCGCAACAGGCCTGCTACGTAGACGTTTACAACTGTTCACCTTCTTTTTGTACTTATAGAATTTCATACCATGACCTGCTAATTGACAGCAACAAAACGAATATTGAACTTCTGTAAAGTCAAAATAAACCATCTTGAAGGTGCAATCTTATGCTCAAACAAGGATTCAATGGCCATTAAATTTTATGAAATCAAACTCATAACCCTTGCTTCTCACTAGCCTTTTATAACATGCATTGCTCTGATGTTGGTATTTATAATTTAAGCAGACTACGCTATGAGAACATTGTAGTGATATGGTAAAAATACCTTTGATCATTCGCATGCAGACTTAACTGCTTCTTTGCCAGCAGAATGTAAAAGGAGTTCTTTTTGTTCGGCGATTAGGTCCTCCAAAAATTTTGGCATCTAATAATGAAACGCATGTTTATTTGTTCCATAAGATGTCTAGATTACAATAGTATAATTAGACTTCGTGTACCTAACGGGAATACTGAGAAATACGATCATAACCTAAAAAACACTAAAAGAGCTATTGTTTAGTGAGTAGTTTGGCCTCGGTTTTATAATTTAGTAAAATAGTGCACTGTTCGGTAATAAACAGTAGGATTTAAACGTTTCAAACACCCTATGTGTTTAAAACGGTTCATGAAAGCAAAAATCACAAATATTTTTCGCTAAATATTTTTATTACTTTAAGTAGGATATCAATTTCAACGTCAGACGACTTAGAAGTAAATAGTATTTAATCTAAAATTATGATGTGAAGATAAAAACACCTAAATACCGAACGCTTAGTATTAGGTAGGTACGGAGGCCAGCACATCAAGTTACTACAATCTGTCAAATTTCTTTAATACATTTTCAACTTTATGGCTAAAGCATTAAGGTTCAAGGTTGATTGGGAAAATTTGACAGTTTCAGGTAGCTTAACCTGCTGGCGTCTGTACATGTGCACAACAGCCAAAAATATCTTCGCACATTGCGTTGAAATCTTACTGAACAATTAACACATCATCCTTCTGGAGTAAATGCTGTACCGTCTTGAATATTCCATATTCATTAAAATCCTTAATTACACACAGGAAAAACAAAAATATCAATTTCATGCAGTTCGAAAGAAACTGATTAAATATATTGAATGAAGTATTGTTGTATCACTTGTCTTTCTGAAGATAGTGCTGCGGCTTGATTTTATGTAACTCGTTAATCTAAATAAAATAAAGGATTGAGTTCATTTTCTGTCAATGTGCCAGTTGATGTAGTCGCTATTAAATAAATATCAAAACACACTATTAGCAAAACACACTATTGTCTACATTTCTTTTATACTTCTCCTTTCGTAGGGTCTGCTGGAAAAAAATTCTTAAGAAATAAGTAGTACGGACGCCAGCAGGTCAAGCTACCCGAAACTGTCAAATTTTCCCAATCAACCTTTAACCTTAATGCTTTACTGATAAAGTTGAAAATCTATTAAAGAGATTTGACAGATTGTAGTAGCTTGATGTGCTGGCGTCTGTACATACATAGATAATAAAATAAATAAATAAATAATAAATAAATAAACTTTTATTTTCTAGAATGTCCTTGTGCAGCAATATCAATCAAGTCTATTTTTGTTTTATATAATGATAATCAGGAGGCTCACATGTATATATTTTGTATAGTTACTATTTTGACAAGCTAACAATATATATAAATATATTATATACAAGTATCTAATAAAAAAAATAAAGAAAAAGGCAGGAGCTCATTGGGTATAAAAAAAATCGTCCGCATCGCAGCATTACCACGTTGGATGGCAATGCTGATTCCTTGGGCTAAAAATAGGCCAGCCCTCTGGAAGAGTCAACCAACCGCTTGCCGATGTCCTGAAAAATTCGATGAGCACTTGGACCCCAAGGCCATAGTGTTTCAACCCCAAACGTCTCAAACTTAAAGCTGCCAATAAGGTTAAGGTTATATTTGCGCCGTTTGAGGTTTTCTGCTCCTGCAGCAGCCGCCCCAGCGCAGCCCACCGTGCTAGGAAGATGGGATAGCGTGAGGGTGTCGACATAGGTTGCATCCCACACCAAAGGCCTACCCAACTTCCAAGGCATTATGGTCATTCCATCTGGCCTCTTTTTATCGTTGTGTGCCAAGCCATTGGGTTCTAAAACAGCTGGCACCCCAGAAATATATATAAACAGATGTCGTTAATGCTGGCGTGCCGTGCCATCTGTCCAGCGCTCGTGCTGCAGGATAGGTAATGGTGTCCGAGGCAGTCGACTGCTTCACCGCATTGACAGTGAAGTGGAGCTCCGCAAAGAGCGCCCAGAGGCAAACATGTAGCGAGCCGGAATGTGGTGTCACCCAGCATAGTGCCTATTTTGGGTGTCGGTAGTGCCTGAAGCCAGAGGCCCAACTGCCATTCACCCACAGCCAGCAGGCGGGCACGCTCAGCAGTATTCAATTATTATAAATATGTAAATACATACTTGTTATACTCGCGAACAAGTATTATTACAAGTATTATTTTGTTCTACAGCCTGACGCTAACAAAAACGTAAGATTTGAATTTCGCGGGCTACCCTGGCGCTTCCCCATAATATTTGACATTTGAAAATTGTCTATGGTTTTGGCATCTGTCTAAGAGGGGTGAAGAATGCTAAAGGGGGGCGAAAACCTGTCTGTCATAATTCAATTTTTCCAACCATAGAGTACACGGATGAAAATTGAAATGTTTTTATAAGTTAGCGTGCCGTGGAAATCAAATATCAATCTTTCGTCAAATATCAGCAACGTTCTCGTAATAATAATGCATTTGTGTAAAAGAATGCAATAATTCATCACATACTTGTCTCACTCATTCATAGGAAGAAGTAGAAGAATCCAACATAAATAAAAATGGGTGACAATTTTCAAAACAAAACCATGGCTCCGGTGATGATGGATTATGATTTCAAAGTGAAGACTCAAAATGAACGTTCAAAAGTTGAGGACCTGTTTGATTTTGAGGGTTGCAAAGTGGGTCGCGGTACATACGGTCACGTATACAAAGCTAGACGAAAAGATGGTTCAGATACAAAGGATTATGCCTTGAAGCAAATCGAAGGTACTGGGCTTTCTATGTCTGCTTGCAGGGAAATTGCGGTAAGTTTGAAGCCCACTGAAATAATCTATTGCAGAGAAAAGTAGAATAAAAAGGTAAAAACGCTAATTAAGTCAGCTGTATGTATTAGGGGTTATGTGAAAAAAAGTCAGCAGTTTTGCTAGGGTTCATTTGGAGAAGTAGGTACTGCAACCAAACCTATCTACAGCCGAACATTATTGCTGTGTTTTGATTAGCATATTATTAATATTGAGTACTGAAATGGTACTGCATATGAGATTTTGGGACAACCAGTGTAATTTACTGAATCGAATCGAAGTTTAATCAAATAATTCTATTTCTTTTAGTTACTACGAGAGTTAAAACATCCAAATGTAATAAACCTCATTCGTGTTTTCCTCTCACACACTGACCGTAAAGTCTGGCTACTATTTGACTATGCAGAACATGATCTATGGCACATCATCAAGTTCCATAGAGCTGCCAAAGCTAACAAGAAGTCTGTAATGGTTCCTAAAGGCATGGTGAAGAGTCTCCTCTATCAGATTTTGGATGGGATACATTATTTGCATTCTAATTGGGTTTTGCACAGAGATTTGGTAAGTATGTTTAATATTTTGTATGACATAGGATTCTGAAATATAATTTGAAAAATGCTTCAAGCATGTAATTGAATATTTTTACTGACAATATAGAAGAACCTACCAGTTCAGCTGCTAGTTCATAAATGTCCTTTTTAAGTTTTTTGTACTTACATTTTATATTTGGTTTAAATTTATTGATTTCAGACGAGTTAGAGTAGGCAATGAAACTTAATGATCTCATACTTTTCATACTATAATAATTTATCAGCGATTGCCCATTACAGTCTATTAGTCACTAGCTGTGCCCTGCAGTTACACCTGCATAAGTCTTGAACTCGTGGGTAAATCAGGATCAAAAGTATCCCTTTGTCCTAATACAGGTCATGGTCTTCTCATGTGCCAAATTTAATCCATATCCCTTCTGTTGTTTAAGCGTGAAAGTGTAACACACAAACATACACACAATCAAAACATTTCTCTTTATAATATCTTTTTTCTTTTAAACTTGCATACTACAATACTCTTTTTAATCATTTCCAGAAACCAGCCAATATTCTGGTGATGGGTGAAGGCCCAGAGAGAGGCAGGGTCAAGATAGCTGACATGGGTTTTGCAAGACTGTTCAATGCACCATTGAAGCCTCTGGCTGATTTAGACCCTGTAGTGGTCACATTCTGGTACAGGGCTCCGGAACTGCTGCTTGGTGCAAGACATTATACTAAGGCTATTGGTATGTAATTAACCTAGAGTGCTTATCTGTAAATGGTCTAGGGGTCTACTATGAAGTGCAAAGTGCGAATGATCGGATCGGACAGACACATGGCCGAACCAAATATTATTGAAAAATGCGAAAAAAGTTTGGACCGGCTCAGTTGGGTCGGGACCATAGTCAATATTCGAAAGAGTGTAGGAGTGTAGGATTGGGACCGACCGACCCAAATGGTAACTTCGTAGCAGGAAACGGCTGAACATTCGGCCGATACTACTTCGGAGTAGTATTAGATAGGGAGCTAACAAATATTTTTTCGGTGCTGTTTATGGTGCCCCCCAAGACGTGATGCCCTACGCAATGCTTAATTTGCTTAGAGGCTAATCCGGAATTGCCTATACTGCAAGGCTGGTTTGAGGTGGCACAGGAAAAGAATAACTGAGAGTTTTGGCAAGCATTTTTTTTCGTTTCCCATAGTAAAAGGGCTAGGGTTTGTGACCTACTTTTTGGGAAAATTGGGCTCTGCTCATTATTTTACATTCTTAGCGTGTTGATGGCAATCTAAGTGGAGTCAGCCCAGAATTTGACTACATGTTTGGCTCCATCACTTCCTGTAACATGCACCCAACAGGACATGTAAGGCATGATATTAAGTGTCACATCGTTTGTGGAACAGCTCCACATTTACATTTCACATTTATGTACTTGAAACCAGTTCAATTATTTTTGTTCATGTCACTCTGTTCTATTTGTTTTATTATCAACAACATTGTTATTATTCCAGATATCTGGGCGATAGGCTGCATATTTGCAGAGTTGTTGACATCAGAGCCTATATTCCACTGTCGGCAAGAGGACATTAAGACCAGCAACCCCTACCATCATGACCAACTGGACAGGATATTCAATGTCATGGGCTTCCCACAGGAGAAAGACTGGGAAGATATCAGGAAAATGCCTGAACATGCTACTTTAGTTAAAGATTTTAAGAGATCTAAGTGAGTACATGCTGTTCATCATCATCATCCACAGCCTGATAATACCGAAAGCTGGGCACAGATCTAACTTTGGTAAACTTACACTTCTGTGCCAGTTTTATTTAGGTTTAATCCATCCAGCTATGCAAACAAGAACATCTGCAATCACCTATCCAGTACCAACAATGATTATGGCAATCCTCCAGACAACACTTTTTATGATAGTGGCTAAATCATCATCTGCCTAGCCTTTTCCCACCTATGTTGGGGTCGGCTTCCAGCCTAATTGGATGCATCTGAATACAAGTATTTAACATGGATCGACTGCCTATTTAACCTCCACAACCCAGTTACTGGGTAATGCAATACCCTTTGGTAAGACTGGTCGTCAGACTTTCGGCCTTCTGACGACTCGTAACGACTGTCTATGATCGCATAAATGAGTGCCAGACCAATTGCTTAACGTGCTTTGATATGTAAAAATGGTCACCCATCCACGAACCAACCGCGGCAAGCGTAGCTTAACCTGATCGATCGACCTGTGCAGCTGTTATTATTAGTATCTAAATAGCGGCTTATATGCTAAACTGTTTCTGAAGAATTAAATATTTCATGATTTTTTAGTGCTGTGAATTCCATTTCATAGTATACTTCTAACCAATTTACTATTTGTCTTTCCAGTTACCAAAACTGTTCCTTAAGTAAATACATGGACAGGCACAAGATAAAACCTGACAGCAAAGCCTTCAGTTTACTGCAGAGGCTGTTACTTATGGATCCCAATAGGAGAATCACATCAGAACAGGCTATGCAAGACCCATACTTCGCTGAAGATCCTCTGCCAACCCAGGTAGGTACCACAATTAAAATATACTGTCATCGTCAGCTTTAACAATTACACTGAGAAAATGAAGTGGCCCATAATAATAAATGCCTTTATATAAATAAGTCCCCATAATAATAAATGCTTTGAGTTTGATGTCGGTCATAGACACTTCATAAAAAAGATTGAATTTGACTTGCAATTCATGTCAACATCACGTGTTTTTCCCATTGGGAAAACTTAGGGAGGCTTTTGCCCTGCACTGGAACAGTAATAGGCACCAGCCCGGAGCCTGGTGGATTTTCTTCTCATATAGTGAAGGCATGAACATTGATCACCATGTTTGCTCAAGAAGGGTTGGCGATTTCAGACTGCTACTTCTTAAATTGTCGTAGCCTTAAGGTTACTTTGTCCACATTCATACATCTATTCAACATCAATTTTAAAATGGTTTACAGGATGTATTCGCTGGGTGTCCCATTCCTTATCCGAAGAGGGAATTCTTGACTGATGACGATCAGGATGATAAGAGCGACTCTAAAGCGCGGCAAAATCAACAACAGCAACAGCAACAACAGCAAAATAATGTAAGTAGAAAAGATATGACCTTCCTTTATTCTAAACGGTCAGCCGTAATGCCGTACGGTGGGCTGAAAATTGGTTTGACTTAGGGATTTCCATTTGCAAGTGCCGAATTTTTTGCCGAATATCGCTTCTATTAGTTTATTACTATACTCGTATACAAAAACGACACCCGAGTTAATTCTGCACAAAAACGAGGGAATTATAATTTTTTTACGAAAAATTTGTATGAAGCCAGTACGAAAAATCTAATTATCTCTTAAACGGCAAGGAAAACCGTAATATCCTTACTTATTATAATTTCTTATTTATAATTTTTTTGTCAAACTCCACATAGCGGTTATTGCTGCGGTTTTTTTTTAAATCATTAAAATATTTTTTATTTATTTTTACATATGAAACGGTTCTTTTTAGTATTTAAGTTGAGGAACACAGACTTTTAGCAACAAGTAACATAAAATAGCATCACCCCTATATCCCCGGAGGAGTAGGCAGAGGTTTATAATACACCCACACTTAGAACAACTATGTGTGAGCTAGATATTTATCAACACAAAATGTTTAGTCATCAACAAATTGTTTAGTCATCTAAAACAAGTTAGAGATTAAGATTAAGTAATTACAATGATTTAGTCTTCTAATAAATCTGATTAGGTGATTAAATGATTGTTAATGATTTCTAATAAGTACGCTAATTTGTTGATTAGTTGTGTTATGAGTTCTAAGAATTTTTTTTTACGGCTATAAATTTTCATTAGCACATCTTTTATAACTCTAATTACCCTCATTAGAGTTTTAAAAGATGTCGTCGCTCTAGATGTGACACCTCGTAAATACCAACCTGTCAATTTTCCAGGAGAGACAAAAAACTGTTTTGATACTTTTATGTATATTGTATGCTTTTGGTTATTTTATTGAATATTAAATAAAATACCGTATGTTTACTTGTATGTACGGACGCCAGCACATCAAGTTACTACAATCCGTCAAATTTATTTAATAGATTTTCAACTTTATCGCTAAAACATTAAGGTTCAAGGTTGATTGGGAAAATTTGACAGTTTCGGGTAGCTTGACCTGCTGGCGTCTGTACATAAAAAATCACCCTGGCATCCTTGGTGTCTAAACTTACAAGGTCCCACCTTCCAAAGTGCTTCAATGTCTTGTTACGAGATGTCACTAAAAGTCAGTTTTTAAGTGAAGTAAACCTGTACAACACAAGGTATCACCAGAAAGATGGAAAATTGCGTGATGGACAATTTCGCATCAAAATGTAAAATTGACCAATAATTGCAGTTACGAGGTATCACATCTAGAGCGACGATGTGCTAATGAAAAGTTAACTAATTAAAATTATCGACGTTTTGCAATAAAAGGGCTAAAATTTTGCTTTATAATTTAAATTTTTCACAACTGTGTAACTGCCAACACTATAAAGTCTTAAAATGGAAAGTGATGATCATGTGTGTAGACTATTCCTATGTCCTAATCGTTAGCGATTGTCACACGAATAATCGTGTTTATATGAATTACCAGCATCTGCCTGAGGCTTCGCTCGCGTCGATGTCGGAAATTATCCCACGGGAACGTGCTATTGGGACAAAGAGCCTATGTTCTTCCTCAGAATGCCATCTATCTCCTTACCAAATTTTTATCGAAATGCATTCAGTGTTTTAGGCTTGATTAATGATTTATTTTCTGTAACTAGGTTTGTGCAAACACTTACAGTCATATCTTTTTAAAACTAGATGAGTTCGGCGTAAAAACTTGAAAAGGTAACATACAGACAGAGTTACTTACTAATTTATAATATTAGTATGTACACACGGCTACACATCAAGCTATACATAACCAGTATAAGCTGACTTCTGATTGTACGAATAACCTATACAATGAGAGGTCAGCTAAAACTGGAAATGTATAGCTTGATATGTAGCCGTGTGTACGTCATTTCATGAGGGAACTCATTCACAGTTACTATAATTTTCTTTAATGTGGTATGCATGTTGAAGTTGGATAACAAACATTGGATGACATCTGATGATGCATTTTAATAAATCTCATCTTTAATAGTTATTTTCATTTGAAACTTTATTCTTGGTAAATAATAAACCCTGGCACTCCAACAGTACCATTTAACATGCATCATATTTATTCATAATTTTCAATGGTATTTCAGACACAACAAAATCAAGTACAAGCCAACAATCACGATCACGCAGCGAATAACGCGAAGAGGATGAGAATGTCAGGTACATTATACCGTATGTTATTGGTTTTTATTTTATTTTTGTCACACATCACTTAGTAGGTCACATTATCATTAGAAAGACCATATTATACTCTGTTCCAAAAGTATCTGATAAACGAGTAAGCAAACCCTTTTCAGGTTAAATTCTTAAGGTGCTGATAAACTTGAGCATTCACTTGTAATGAGCATTTGTGCGAATGTTACATCACAGAAAAATAACGAGAGCATTCTAGCGAGCATTGCTTCGAGCTTTTTGCCGAGCCAAGCTTCGGTCATCGTTCCGCGTCCCGCCGCTCAGCGACGTCCCTCCCCGCACCCCTGTTGCTCTCCAGCTCTAGTGTGACAGTGTAAAGTCATTATTAGTATTGACTGGTTGTGCGTTTAGTGTTGTGTGCGTTCAAAATGTCTTGGGACAATGATAAGCGTCTACTTTTGATTTCATACTATAGAAATAAAAGCATTTTATGGGACTCAAAGCATTCCTCAGCATTACAATAACATTTTGAAAAACGATGCTTGGGTCGTCGAGATAGCAACTGCTTTGGACTGTTCCATACATGATTTCCGGAAGAAAATGACAAGTTTGTTGGCTTCTTTACGCCGAGAAAAAAGTAAGCACGACAAAAGTAAAGGAACCGGAAAAGGTTAGTTATTTAGGTACAATGCCTATTTTTTGAGTTTATGAGTTAGTAATTAATTAATAATGAAGTCGTGCCGTATACCTATTTCAAAGTGTTTTGTCTTAATTGGCACCGACTTCATTAATAATTGGTTGTTGGAAATATAATAATAAGAACATAAAATATGGTTTTAATTTGTACAGACAGACGCCAGCAGGTCAAGCTACCCGAAACTGTCAAATTTTTCCAATCAACCTTGAACCTTAATGCTTTAGCGATAAAGTTGAAAATCTATTAAAGAAATTTGACAGATTCAAGCTACTACAGCTTGATGTGCTGGCGTCTGTACCCTTAATATTATTTTGTTACTTTTTTGTGCGAAGTCGGTTTTGTTTTATTAAAAAAATATTTTATATTTACATAATATAAAGAAAGAAAGAAAAGAAAGAAAAATATCTAAAATAAATAAAAAATAAAATAAATAATAAATATATACCTATAATATCTATACTTATAAATGTTCCATATATTTCAGGAGCGGAAGAAATTTACAACAGTTCGTGGTTTGTCTATGAGAGTATGAAGTTTTTATTGGACAAAAATAAACCTCGCGACGGATCAGATAGCGTAAGTATTTTTTATTTATTCAAAAGCAGGCTTAGCTGCGGGCTTATTCTTAGCATATCTATATTGCCATTGTATTTCGCCTTCTTGTGAACAATATTCAGCAACTTCATCTCTTATTCGACTGGGGGTAGTATCGTTCGAGTAGATTCGTGGAGATTCAAGCGGCATAAGTGTAGTTTCTTCAGTTCGAGTTCCAATTTGTGAAGCATAAGTTGTGCTTGATTTTGAATTCCTCATAAAATTATGTAAATGACATATACAATTGACAATCAAAGTAACTTTTTCGCGGGCTTTACAACATCATAGGTTTACGTAAAACACGAAACACCGAAGACAATATGCCAAACACATTTTCAACTACTCGTCGTGTTCTACAAAGTCTATAATTATATATTCTTTTTATAGAGCCAATAGCATGAAATCCTGAATAAACTTTCATGACATTTTCATTGATAGGGAATGATTCATCGCCGACAAAAAAAAAATGGAATTGGAAATTGTCTTCCAAGTAGAGATGAAAAGTACCACGCTGAAGAATCCTTTATAATTATAGTACTCGCTTCCACTATTTAAGGGTGCTTGAATGATTATGTGCTTTCCATCCTATGCTCCCAGACAATGAGGAAATTGCCAAGATTTTTCGTATTCTTTTACGACTTGCAACCACTGATCAGGTGTTTGTGGTAACTGTAAAAAAACATATTTTTATTTCAGATTAATGTAGAGCCTTCCCAAGATTCTACCAATGAGAATGTTCAAGAACACTCTAATTCTGAAGGCCCACCTTCCCAACGGGAACAAAACCGATTCTGGAGGACAATCATCTCAACGTGAATCATTTAATTCTAATAAAGTTCAACGTGAACGCAACAAACGTAAACGGGAGACAGATGATGATATGATGATGCGATCATCTATTGATACCTTGCAAAAATCTGCTGATTCACTCAATACCATGAATGACGAGTTTGGGACCTTTGGGATGTTCGTAGCTAATAAATTGAGAAAATATACCGAAAATACAAAAAACCATGTACAGACGCCAGCAGGTCAAGCTACCCGAAACTGTCAAATTTTCCCAATCAACCTTGAAACTTAATGCTTTAGCGATAAAGTTGAAAATCTATTAAAAAAAATTGACAGATTGTAGTAGCTTGATGTGCTGGCGTCCGTACAACATATGATTTCTAACATACTCTATAGTGCAGACAAAGGAGAATTTGATTACGACCCAAATATGTATGGCGGTTCTCGTGGGTATCGCACAGCACACTCTACTCCATCGAATGCTTCTACTTCGGCTGTTGCGCAAAATCCCAACCAAGAAGACACAAATAATTCGGAGGCCAGTCTCGCCGACTTGGACGTAATGAGTCAATTATCGGATTACATAAATTCCTAAATTCGAAACTCGCTTTTTTGTATGAAAATAAACAGTTTGTACTTACTTTGATGTTTTCTTCCAATAATCCAATGATTGCTTTACATACTTCCGGTATTATGTATCCAAAGGAATGTCTTGACGTTTTGAAAAGATACTGTAAACTTAAATAACTATCTCCCGTTGCTAAAAAACGGAGAGTTACAGCTAACCTTTCTTGAATCGTGATTGCAGCTCTAAACTTGGTGTCCTTTTTGACTATTTTTGGATCATGTTTAACAAATATTCAAAATCACTTGATGACTTTAACAGAAAATTTCTATAGAGTCCGCTTATTTCTTGTTGTTTTGACTCTGCAACTAATTGTAGACCTCCACTTCCACTTCTAAGACGAAACAGATTAGTTTGCCACCATCTTCTATTTTTCTTTTTTTTTTTTTTTTTACATAACCAATGAGTATAAATGCAGCACCGTCAAGTCTGACATCTTCGTGAAGAATATTTTTTGACGAGCATCGACTAGAGCGTTCACTAGAATGCTCATGAAAATGTTCATAGCAATGTTTGGCTCTATGCTTGGCTCGGCTCGTTGTTCAGTTCGACAAATATAAAAACGGTGATTGCTCGATGTTCTGTTACAAGTGAATGCTCAAATCTATCAGCACCTTTATGCGATCACTCACTAAAAGGAATTAGTAACTCATCCATCTGTATTTAGAAGTTTTGAACTTTAAACCTCACCGGTTTGTTCAGCAATTATTGTTTGAATAACATTATTAAATTGTAATTGAAAAAAAAAAACAATTACAAAAGTTAAAGACCGTTTGTACACATACACATAAAATAAATAATAATACACAGAAAATATAAAAACATCGAGTTCAGGTAAAAAAGTTGACTACACTTTCATAAATCCCTCTCACAGTACTTCTGACATGTCGACAAAATCTTCGTCCATTCGTCCGCAAACATATCGTTTGTCGGATTAGAGATGTTGGCTATAACCTCAGTAAAATTGTCAAATGAGAAACGCCTTTTAGGTGATTTAAAATTAGAATTTCGGTTTCAGTATTCAAATAGATAATCGTGTAAGTTGGCATTACAAATTGGCACCTACAACCTATTGGCGACGTGAATTTAACACGGGGGGCTAGTGGCCAGTAATTATAAAAGTTATAATAAAATAAGTCGTAATTTGAAAAATTGGCGCCTGGGCCGCTCGCCAGCATATCTCATGGCTCTCTCTCTTTTTAAAAGCTTTTATTTAACTTGCACTGTTCGTATGTAAGTTGTTCCTCAAAATTTGCAAATAATTTTTCGACCATTTGTCTTCAATTCCCACTACTCTGAACGTTTTTATTTTTAATTTCATTGATGCGATGTTACGACCCGTGACCCCGGCAAATGACGCCTGCACTATAGCTCTACCTTCCCTACAGGTTGCTCCAAGATGCTATTTTAGAAAATTGTAAATAAAATTCATTAAACGTTGTTAACTTTTATGCAATTAAAATATATTCATAAAACGAAAACGCGAAACCGTATACGTGTGTTAAATTAATTCGCCATTAAAGCGGCACGCTGTATAGGTACGTTTTCTGATCCACATTTAACATTTTCATCAGATACTTTTGGAACAGACCATGGATCATTAGGGCGGGTTGTTTCACGTCCACTTGACGCGTATACGTCAAAAATGGCGTTAACTATCGTCAAACCAAAAAAGCGTTGTTTCAAAATACAATTACAAAATTACGGCCTTGCCGTAACGACTACGTAATCGTTATTATTTGATGTACGTATGTTACGTTAACCAACCGTTTGAAACAACCGGCCCTTAGACACTAATCATCCTGTAAAAGCCCATTCACAAGGCGACATTTCATCTTTTCCTCAGTTTATAGATTTTCATTGTCTATACTTACAACGTAATTTACGTCTAGAACTAATGGTGATATTTTTTTTACTATTTTCGTATTTCGATGATAAGACAGCTGTTGTTATGGGTGGCCTGAAACTCGAAAGTTTGACCTTAAAATATTTGTATTTGCCAAAAACTGACAAGAGTACATCTTCTGCTCAGTCAGTGAATATTCATGTCTATTCGCATTTCTAATTAATTAAACTAAAATAACCCTAATCTGGATGTGATACGTCTTTATGGAATTTTCGAACTTTATCCCACCATACACGTGAATTAACATACCGATATTCAGCTGCATCTGGTTAGACTGGAAGCCGACCCCACCAAAGTTGGGAAAAGGCTAGGCAGATGATGATGCGACCCTCGACTTTAAATCCTGACTGTTATATATTTGTATTCCAGGACCGAATCAAGGCAACAACGCAGGTGGCGGTGGTCAACAGGAATTCCATCAACAACAACAGATGATGTTTGGTGGCCAACAACAGGGTGGCAGTTCTCAACAACAAGGCAACTTCCAACAAAGGTTTTAATGTAATAGTGCCTTTAGCTAGTTCTATGTTCAATATAATTGTATTAAAATGTTGTTTGACATGTCGAGTCTCTTTGTTTTTGAAGGTGAAGTTTCAGTGTCTAGAATATTTTAGTTAATATGATGTCTATAGTATAAATGTTTGTAAAAGACTGACATTTAGGTCCGCTTGCACAACTAATTGCTAAACACGTTTAACGTTAAACGTTTATAAACATCGCGCTGTTTCTTTCATTCCTTTGCAGGTAGCAGAGACAGAATGATGTTTTAAATGCATGGTGTCAGGGACATCAACGCGCTAACTGTAACCATGAATTCAGCACATGATTCTAGACGTAGACAATTTTTTTTTTTTCGTTTTTGGGGGGAAACATTCAGAAGGCGCCTGGTCTTTGGGAATAAAGGAGGGACCAGGGAGTATGGGATTTTTACCTCACTAAAACCACCCCGGTGGTCACCATCTGCACATGGAAGGGGCACCGTTACCTCTCAAAAGACCGATCCGGAGCCCCCTCTGTGCAACGCCTGTTAGGAGACGTAGACCCCTAGCGTAGAAAATTTTCGTCGGCATATCAAAACAAAAATCTGCTGTTTCAGTAAAGTGCAATACCTACGCGGTCAAAATGTATTGAATGATGTACAGACGCCAGCAGGTCAAGCTACCCGAAACTGTCAAATTTTCCCAATCAACCTTGAACCTTAAAGCTTTAACGATAAAGTTGAAAATCTATTGAAGAAATTTGACAGATTGTAGTAACTTGATGTGCTGGCGTCCGTACATTTTTCGGCGGTTAATAACCGACGAAAAATTTCGACGCCCCCTGCATTCAAATTTTTGGTACAGAATCATGTACTGAATCCATGGTAACAGGTTGTACGTCGATGTCCCTATATCTGTTTAGCGGTGAACGCATTTGGTGTTTTATGGTGCAAGCGGGACTTTGTATTTTCATCCTCAATTCGCAATGATTTCGAACTAAGGGGAAGTCCTAACAAAATCCGTCAAGTATTTTGAGCTCTTTGAAGACTTGTACGGTCAGCAACAAAATTCGGTTAGCACTTCAATTGTTTAAATCTTAATTATTGAGCAAAATATTCTTAAAAAACATGTAGTGATAGAATATTTAAGAATAATTAACTCTTTGCTATTACATGAAATAGTGAAAACCAACATATCGCATCATTTTGTATCAATTTAGATGATTTGCAAAAGTAACAGAGTTAATTGACTTTTGTTTCTGGCTGTACGATGGAATGCACAGACAAACGCGACTGGGCGACTTCATTTTATACTTAAGTAATTTTAATTTTACCGACAGTGCTCTTATTTTGGGAATCCGAATTTTTCATATCGGGTGGTTGTAGTTCCTAGTATAAAAGTAAAATTAATAAAAAGGCGTCGATCCCATGTTGATCTGATGAATTTGACGACGTGAATTTTACTAGAATTGGACAATATTTTTATTTGACTACAATTTATTATTTAGTAATAACATTATGTAAATATTAGAAAATAAGCTGTAATTTGTATAAAGTAATTTGGAAATAAACTCTTAACAAAGTACAACAATCGAATTTGTTTATTAAAACCACAGATTATTATAAAACACCATATTTATTATTAAACAAGATCTTAAATAAGTACATCGTTATGGACGGAATAATTCAGGCAATTTGTTAGGAGAGCTTAAGATTATACAAACGACAAACGCTTAAGAAATATGACGATACGGTTGGCGCAGTGGGTGAGCGATAGACTGCTGCGCTGCGTGTCGCTGGTTCGATTTTCGCACGGAACAAATATTTGTATTGCCTACAGGAAGTTGTTCCGGGTCTGGCTGTTTGTGTATGTGAGTTTAAATGTCTGTAAACGCACCCACGATACAGGAGTAACTCCGGGGCATCGTTTAAAAAAATGAAATTAATAAATTAAACGAAATATTTTGATAAAACTAAGTACTTAAACATATCAGTCGAAATAAGGGTATGCGGCAAAGAGCAGTCGCTAATACGTCGGAAATCAAAATTCAACATTCATCAAAAAATACAGGGTCATATTAAATTAGCTAGCGAAACTCCGCAGATGGGATGGGTGTCGATATATAAAGATGAAAAAACGCTGGTTTAGTTACTTCAATTATTTATTATTATTATGAGCCTGTGTTGTCCCACTGTAGGGCAAAGGCCTCCCTTCTCTCCTTCCACTTTTCCCGGTCTACTGCAAGTACGAGTTTAGAAAATCTGTTTTTTTTTGTTTTATCGTGTAAAGTTTAAATATTGATACCCATCACGTATGTGAAGTTTACACTAAAGAAAGACTGATTTTCAATAGGTTTCAAACTGCAATAACTGCGCAAAATCATTGTTTTTTTCCATTTTATCACGTTTAGATATGTATACCCTGCGAAGTTTCGCTAGCTAATTTAATTTGATATGTATGGCCTACTTTTATTTACCGCAAGTAGAAACTGTTATCAAAATAGTAGAGTTACCGTTATTATGTCGCCATGGTCATACAATATTTTGTATTATGATGTGTACCGTTAATCTAAACAATGGGCGTACGGACAACTATTTGACAGACGAATGCGTATCAAATATGCAAGGCATATCTAGTTTAAACAAATATGCGGTCAAAATCGACACAGTAAAGTAGACTTTACGTAAGACTCTATAACTTCATACTCGCTGTTTACATTTCAGCGCTCTGATATAACAGTAGCCCCCAGTATGTCTATCCAACGTTATCGTAATAATAATAAAATTAGTTCAACGTAATTGCACCTACTCTATTTCAAAATATCGATGACAAAATCGTTCCTAAAATTAATATTTGATCGTTCTATTTAGTGTTGAGAGGAAAATACATACAAGGAGTATCGTAATTTAAATAATTTAAGCCCTCTGACACCGTAAGTGTTTCTTAGTGTTCACATGTAAGTTAATATTAACTAATCAAGATTTCGAGAATCCGAAAAAGGGTTTTTGCCCAATCAAGTGTCACTGAACTCCGAAGATGAGAGGAACGACCCATGTAAAGAAAAAAATTACGCATGTAAAAAATACGTTATCTTTCTCTTCAAATTATGTGAAACAAACATCACACAGCTTCTTTACCAACATGTAAAATAACTTTTGCCTTTTTAACCACAAAAAATGACAACATTATTTATTTAAACCTGAGAATTCAACAATAGTTTTAGTGCCGCTGTTGTCAAGGAAGTATTGGGCCTTGTTCAACTCTTCTCTCTTTAGCTTAGTGTTGGAGTCGACAGTCCTGATGCGTGTACGCAGTCTGCCACAACGACCGTCCAGCACCTTTTCATAAGCTGAAATTGAAAAGAAACACCATGTTGAAATCATCATCATCGTTCAGAATAAAGACTTCCACTGCTGAAAGCTGGACATATAGTGCTACAAGGATATTTTGACACTTGAAGGACGTTGACTGGGGGGGCGCGGTTGGTTAAAATTTGCGACATTGTATTGAAAAATCAAGATGGCGGCGTTAGTTCTGATTTTGGCCATGTGCCAAAAGATCCTTGTACAACTAAAAGCCATAAAAGCATCGGCATAAACAATGATTCTAGGCTTATCGCATAGTCTTACTAAAATATAAGACGCATAAGTCTTGTAGATAATCTGTGGATTGATTTTATAGCCATCGTAAAAAACTGCTAGTAACAGACAAGTATCAATTTCATTTCAGGTACCTAATACAATTGTATCGTAATGTACCAATTACCATCATCTACTTGGTACGGTTATTAAAGATTTTCTAGGTATTACCTACTAGCATTGTTTTGTAAGTATATACCTAGTGTGGAAATGCATTATATTTTAAAATCAGAATAGTTTTTCTAAACTAGTTTATACGCGCTGTTAACTGTTAAAGGTTGATTATACGTTCATCGACTGAGGAAATCGTTATTTTTTAAAAGCAAAGCGATAACACCTGTATGTGCAATGCCAGATCCGGTTGGATCAGTTAAAAATGTAGTATTTGGTTCATCAAAAAAGTTAGTTAATTAAATTGATCGCTGACATGCAACGAACGAATTAATTAATATAGAAGAACAGTTTTGATTTGCAACTAATATCATTAATAAAATATTTTCGTTACCAACTGAATTCGAACTAATAAGTGGTAAGGGTCGACCCAATATCAGCTAATAACAATAAGCTGCGATCTCTAATACGTCTGCCATTCGACTATACCTACACAGATAAGTAACGCTCATTGTTCAACAGGGTACCACGATTTATGGCAGTGTATCTATTGCACATGCCAATTCAAAACTTAAACCAGTCAGCAGTACAAATGCTTATTTAGCTTGGTAGATTGCCCTTTCTCCCCTTATTGCGGCGAGGAAGTAAGTAGATGATAATAAGATAAAAAGAAACACTTACGATCCTTTCTGTAGGAGTTGTGGCAAGCCATGTGACAGACAGATGGGAACCCTTTCAAAGTGTCCGGGTTCAGGAAGGCAGTCGAAAGCGGGGCTGCACATATTGGCTCTCTCCTGCCCTTGCAGCCGTCTGTACACGTCTCATAGTTATTCCTCCTAGGTCTTGGTGTCTTTCGGGTTCTCGTCGTAGTTGGTCTTCTTGTGGTCGTGGTTCTAGTGGGGTTAAAGTTGACGTTCGTTATAGAACCACTGGGGGCCACCACCCGAATCCTTAGAGATCCACCTAATGCTGGAAGCCTCGGTATCGGCGTAGGAGCAATTTTCGTGAAATTTTGGCAGGGCTGAGTGGTCCTTGCAGTCGGTGTCGTTTGTACTCTAACCGTTGTTGGCAATGGAGTTGTTGAGGTAGAAGGCGCCGTACGAGTAGTTGGAGGAGACACCGTAGGAGCTAGTTGAATGATCACAGTCGATGGTTCTCGTGTAGTAGGAACTTGAGCAACTGTACTCAACTGCGGCACTTCCTTCGACGTGCCCACCGGTCCCGGGAAACCTTGAATGGACTGTGGCGCTTGTTGGTAAATCAAGAAGTAGTTTGAATGTGGTCCTAATGTAGACGATTGGGATTGTTGTAGTTGGGTAGTCTCTTTTTCGGGCAGATTCTGGCCTGGTTCACGTCGGGGTACAAGTTCGAGTCGTATTTGTTGCGATTGCGTTTGCGACGATTGTGATGACGGTGAGTGCGGTTGTGCCAATATTGAATGCAAACCAAAATTGGGTTGTGGTACTGATAAAGTGGTTTGTGACAAGTCTGTTTCGATCGAGAACTCTGGTAGTGATGGTGGTTGAGTCTGTTCAGTATACTTAGTAATTATTTGAGGTTGTTGTGGCGCTGGTGACGGTGAGTAGTCTGGTATCGTCGATGGCGTTGATAGGAACGTCGAAGGCGTTGTTTGGAATGTCGTCGGTGGGAGAGTATGTAGCGAAGATGATGGTATTGTCTGTATCGTTGGTGGCAGAGGCGTCGAAGATTGTAACACTGCTACAGATGTCTTTGAAAAATCTCCGACAGAAGAGGCCGTGGTTGATATCTTCCTCGGAGGTGCTAAGGTTGATAATAACAAGATCTCGTCCGGCACGGAACTGGACTGTTTCGGCAAAACAACTATCGGATTTGTTGAAGAAAACGGTGATTCTGTTGAAAATATCTCCGATATTGGTTTGGGTTGGAAGCCATCACTGATTACGTTTGCCGAATACCAAGATTCTGGTAAGGAGTCAGATATTTCAGCTCGGCATAGTTGTAACACTGAAAGATGAAAAAAAATATGATTAGACAATATTTGAGGAGGAGATTAGGTAGGATTTTGACGTGGATTTTTAATGTTATAGAGTTTGTAGCGCCACATGGAGACAATGATATAATAATGTAAGGTACTTTCAATATGTATAACGGTTGTAAAAGGACACTTAACAAAGCCGAGAGTCATTTGTACTCTCCGACATTGTAATCATTTTTTTTTTGTACCAAAAGGTATGGCAGCTTTTGGTTACGGAGATATTGAAGGTCAAAGTTCTAACTTTTACTGAAGTTTTTTTAAGAAATCAACGACCCCTGTACCGTTGCATGTACCTACCCATAAGGACAATGTATTGCATGTGTTTACAATGCGCACTACCGCAAACAGCTAATTTCACACCAAAAATAAAAGTCTTTTCGCAGCACTTATTTTTGTGCAATGTTAATAATGTTTCTTAGTTTGATGTACAGAATGCGTAGTTGACGGCTATATGATGGGTCTTACACCTTGTATATCTTTCGCATGTAAGCATCGTTACTTGACGACAAATTCCAGAGCTAAACCCAGAATTGAAACGGTAAACAGCCGCTCCGTTGCATAGTAACAACCAGTTAATAAACAAAGCCAACAATGCTCAGTTAATTTACGCATATTTGCTCCATCACATCCCGTCTTGTCAGAACCAGTTTTCAAGGCCCGCTTTTTGCGAATCTCGTCTCCAGAGAGGTCAAATACCTCAGGGACGGAACCCTTGTGTTGTTTCATTGAGTAAATTGCATGCTCTATATGTATTACACAATGAGTATGACTGGTAGGCGAGGCAGTTCGGACTTTCACGTTGTCCACTCAACCGTGGCTTTACAAACTCCAAAATTATTAATGGATGTCTGTTCTGTGTGGATGGGTGTCTGTTGGTGTGTGTGTGTGTTGTATGGATGTGTGTTATAATGTTCGGATTATGTATTTTGAATCGTAGTTACGTCTTTTTAACAGTTTGTTTGAGTAAATAGCTAAGTAACTAGTTGACAGCTAGTTGATTGAAATCGAAGCATAAACATCATTAGCATATCATTATCTTATTTGTCCATTGTTGTGTGAAGGATATGAAGAGATTTCAACGCAACGACAAGAGCGACTATCATCGTTTGTTTTTATTAGTCAGAAGTAAATATTTTCTACATTCGAGGATAGTTTTTTGCTAGGCAAAGGTATATTCCTATGTGATGATGTGATTTGGATGATGTCATCAATAATTTAAATTCAGTTAGGTACCAATTTCGTTATTTGCACGTTTAGGACTTTACTGAGAACTAAGTTTCTAAGAATACACGTGTAAGAACATTTATCTTTAAACAAGAAAGATCAAGATTTAAAAATAAACACGTTTTGCATAAACGCAATGGAATTTTCTGTGATTCATAATTCTGGAATTCTAACCATTCGGAATATTCCTTTGGAAAACTTGGTATACTATTTTGAACCTTATCGACCCCGTACTAAGGTCCAATATAGACAATTCTAATTCAAACAGCTGCAGTAACAAGCAAAGGAATTTAAAGTCTATGAAGCAACCTTGACGCCTTACAGTGTCGTCAATCAATGTGCTAGGTACTTTATTGCATTGGGTTAAGATATAAAATTATGTTTACGAGTTTAGTAAATAGCTCATAAAAGTGTCAAGAAACGACAGTTAATGTTTTATAGCATTTTCATAGTTGTGAGATGTTAGAGTTGATTGATTGGAGGGTTATAACCTAATACTGAGTAAATAGGTTTATCGGTCAGTTTTACGAAGACATTGTAAGTAGGTAAGGTAGGGTGGCAGGGACATCGACGCGCAAACGTCGTGAAAAGGTTACACCTGATGCCATAAATAAAATTACGAAAGTCATTCATCTCGGAAATGATCGGTTAAAAAAATTTTCATTTTTGAGTGCGCAATGTATTGCAAAGAAGCACGCGCGCGCGCGCAGCGTTTTGATGTTTTGATCGCGTTGATCAAAACGCTGCGCGCGCGCGCGTGCTTCCTACCGCGATACCGCGCGCTGCCCTTTCGAGTTTTATTTACATTGCTGTTTTAAGTGAAACAAGTGAATTTACTATTTTTTATTTAAAAATTTCGTTGGGTTAGATAGAAATAATGATTTTAGAGAGTTTACTGTAAAAAAAATTGCAGAAAAAAACGTAAAGATTAAGAAAAAGCCGAAGAAAAATTTCAACGCCCCCTGCGTTGAAATTTTTGTGCAGAATCATGTACTGAATCCATGGTAAGCACAGTTCTCCTCTCGATGGGAGAGAGTGGGCCGTAATCCACCACGCGGGCCCAGTGGGGGTTGGTAGATGTTACATGTCTTCGAATTATTGGTTCTAGGACATGTAGGTTTCCTCACAATGTTTTCCTTCACCGTTTTGAGAGCAGTGGTGATGAAATAATTTACACTAACTAAAGCGCCTGTCTGGGTTCGAACCTATGACCTACAGGTCGTAAGTCGCGGCTTTTACCACTGGTCCACCATTCTCCTGCTGCAGCAGTAGGTGCTAAATAGTTTGGTTAAAAGTGTGCTGTGCAGACGTCACGACTCACGATCAACGTATACATAACACGCGATCAGTTAATCTTCTGTCAAATTTCAAATTAGCCTCATATTAGCCGTTGTAATCGGTTGAAAGAATAACAATCAAATTGTCAGGTATCAAATTGGAAAGATATTTACTGCTTACATAACATAATCAGCCTATAATGTTCCGACTGCTGGGACACAAGCCTCCTCTCTGTGAGAGGGAGTGGACCAAAAATGCACCACGCGGGCCCTAGTGCGGGTTGGTGGATGTCACGTCTTCGAATTTGTGGTTCTAGGACATGCCGGTTTCTTCAAGATGTTTTCCTTCACCGTTTTGAGAGTTTACACGCCTAGCCTAATTAGTTTTGAGAGATTTTACTGCTTATTGGTTTGGAATCAGTTGGGGAATAGAGAATACTCCAAAACAGATGAATAAGTAAGATATACATACATAGTCATCAAACAGTGGCATTATAAGATCAGAAATAAACAAAAAGTTGGTACATGTAAGGATGTCTGAAAGTGGCACCAGTGACTAAAAAGTTTTCGTGAAGTCGGTCGTCATTTTATGGGCATGTGATGCGGAGGAATGAGTCAAATGTCGTTAGGTTAGATGTGTGAATGATGATATGGTTGAAGGAGATGGCGACTACGTAATAGTGAAGTATGGAATAATTAGACCTGCTGCACCGACCCCAAATGGATTAGGATAAGAACTACAGAATGATGAGTAAGATTACACAAAAGTCAAGGCGTTTATTTCAAATAGGCACATAAAAGGCATTATTGAACGTCAAATTTACATGTAGACATATCGTTCTTACCCCGTTAATTAGCAGTAGGTAGGTAACCTAAGCAGCCGTCTTACCAAGGGGTATATTACCCAGTTACAGGGGGTCTACTCCGAAGTGGTAACTTCGTAACAGGAAACGGCCGAACATTCGGCCGTTTCCTGCTACCAAGTTACTATTTGGTTCGATCGGTCCCGATCCTACACTCCTACACTCTTTCGAATATTGACTATGGTCCTGACCCAACTGAGCCGATCCGAACTTTTTTCGCATTTTTCATTATTATTCGGTTCGGCCATGTGTCGGTCTGATCCGATCATTCGCACTTTGCACTTCGTAGTAGACCCCCTGGATTGTGGAGCAGTGGTGGCCCAGTGGTACCCAGGCACAGAACTCAGGCAGGACCTTTACTTAGTGTAAATTATTCCAACACCATTGCTCTCAAAACGGAGAAGGAAAACATTGTGAGGATACCGGTATATCTTCGAACCAAAAATTTGAAGACATATGGATTACAGCCCACTTCCTCCCAAAGAGAGGAGGCCTGTGTCCTAGCAGTGGGAAACGTTATAGGCTGATTATGGGTTGTGGAGCTGGAGATAAAATAGGCAGTTACACCATGTAAAATACTGGTATTCAGTCCGGTTAGACTGGAAACCGACCCCAACATAGTTGGGAAAAGGCTAGGCAGACGATGATGAGGTAACCTAAGCAGTATTAAACCGATATACTAATGAGGCGTCAAATTAAGCAGGTTTGCACTGATTACTAATATTGCCAGAGAAATATTAATGTCTGGTGTAATGGTCATTTTGGATGCGTGAGTGAGTTTTAAGTATTTTTTTGGATACCTAATAATCGTTGCGTAGAGCCGTTAGTTAATGTAGCTACGAGTAACTAAGATTATAAGTTTACTTGAATAGGCTGGTTTTTTAAATCAATTTTGATGGACGATTTTTCTAGCTGCTTTATTGGTTAAGTCAGTGGTTGCTTGCATATCTACTGCATACATTGGTTACTTACTCTAGCTGTGCCAGTTCCTCTTGGGTTTCTGTCTCGCCTAGGGTCTTAGCATTATACTGAGCGATGGCCTTTTTGCGTGTGTGTATCGCATATTTCCCCCCTACTTGTTCTCTCTCTGCGTCATGTCGTAAATAAACGTATTTTCTTTCTTTCAAGCGTGGTCCATATACGTAATAATGCTTTTTTAAAGTCCTAAGGTTTACTAGAAGCGGTGGAAATGGCTAAAGGAGAGATTGGCCCAGACGGAGACATAAATACTATGCTGTCTCACCAACCCACCGGCCACATCAGGCAAGCTCATAATCATTAGATACAATAATCGTTTTGCAAAATTTATTAACTAACTAACAACGATAATTGGAGAAAGTTAGATCGTTTTGTGATTAGCCTATGACATTTACTTATATTTGAACACAGCTCAAGCAACGAATATAGCTTTCTATTTTCATATTCAAGTTAATTAAAATCGTGATGTTAGACTGCTTTGAAGACAAAAGAGAGTTAGGATAAATTTTAAATAATCATAAAAGTGAAAGATGCAACAACAACCGGTATCTGTAAAAATCTCATAAACCTCTCTCACGTAAACCTAAGTGAAGTTAGTTGCCATTCCACCCGAAGCTAGGGATTGACACTATTGACAGCCGATCGATTCTGTAAAAATCTCACCGTGAAAAGTTAGGTGAAGTGAGCTTAGAGTGAGCTGTCTATCTCTAGCATTAGTTGGAATGACAGCTCACTCCACGCTCACTTCACCCAAGTTTTCACGGTGAGATGGTTACAGAATCGCACTGCTGCTCACTTTAAGCTCACTTCACATAAGTTTTCACGATCGATCGGCTGGTTGCAACCAAGAGTAATATATTAACTGGAAGGAAGACCTCTATCTTTTATCTGCGTACAGATAGATTACAACATGAGTTTATTTAATTTACCTAAAAATTAAATTAACTCATTTGGTGCATTAAGAGACAATCGAGTTGGTAATAATGATCATGCAGTGGCCAAATCAAGCAAATTGAAGCCTAATTGCGTAACATAATTTTGAAGGATATTCCAGAGCTTCATATGTTCGAAAAAAAATCTGCTCAACAACGTAAATAACGCAAGGAATATTGTTGAACTGTCAAAATAAAAGCCATTGCTACTGACAGTGTACCGGCAGAGAAAGAAGGAAATCCTCATAATTGGTGATACGAGTAAATGCTGGATTAAGGATGCAATCGCTGAACTGCCGAATTGCCTATACAAAATACCTATCTAAGTACTACAAAACGGCTGATTACTCTTTTAACTCGGCAGTTGTATTTTTACACTCGGATTGTATTTACCAACTTCAACGTAACTCACACACGACATTTCTTTACTTATCTACATTCACAAAGATATTAACGGTGTTAACCTGCTTGACCTCTTCCAATGGGAAAGTGTGTCCCGTAGTTAAAACAATGATGGTAACTGTGGGAATCTTTAGAACTGACTCAAGATGACAAGATGGTCTTATTGTTGAAACAACATCGGGTGTCACGGGCTACGGGGAAACCGTTTTCTTTGCATAACTTCGAACTTTCCTGACAATCTTCCGTATTTGATTTTTATATTTCTTGTGAGTTTGAACCATGAGTCAGCCTGTAGAAATCTATACTAATATTATCGAAAGTCAAGACCTTTTAGCGCTAAAGATGAATGGTTAATATCCTCCATATCCTCCAGTAGGCTTAGTCTTAACGGGTGAACGGATTTCGATGAGCACACATACCGTGACCATGGTTATGATATAGTGTACTTTTTATTTATTTATTTATATTATACTATAATGTACACCAGAAAAAACATAACACATTAAAATACATTTAACACTACAAAACATACAATGGTATTTAAGTGGATGGTGGTATTTTTATCTCGGTAGTACGTTCCCGTGGGATAATTTACGACATTCACGTGGGCAAAAGCTAGTTCGTTATAAACAGAATTAGAATTTACATTACAGAAGAACTCTCTAAAGGAAAACGTAATGAGGTGAATCATGTACTGAAAATAGGTTAACAGAGATGTCCTTATTGCCACCCTGGCCCTGTATTAAAAATTCATTTCACATTATGATATTAAATTAAAAAAAAAAAAAAAAATTCTCTAGCTAGAAATTTCAAATCGGTATTTTATTTATCTTTACATTATATAAAAGCTAACATTTAAAATAATAACATGTACATGTGAAAAAATAAGTAAGTAAAAGTTTCATAGGAAAAGCAAAACATTACAACATTAAATTCTTGACTCTTTTTAACAAAAAACAACCGCTGGTGGTTGAATGTTAGAAAGGATTAGAAAAACCATCAAAGGGAAAGCAAAACATCATTGTTTCCTCTATCTCCGAGTTGACAATACAGGCGTGTTGAATATAATAATTAATATTATGACTTATCTATTAAAACTCATACAGAACACAAGGGAAGAAAAAATAACATTCGCGTGTTTATAAATGAAGGCTCAATTACGTAATGGTCTGGCGTCAAGATTTTCCCGACATCCAACCATGATCATTGCTTTTACTTGATTAGGTCAGTTAGGCTGGTGACGCGTCTCTCTTATAAGTAATCGAGCGAGACGCGTCAACGGCGGAGGCAACTGCAGCCGTCGGCGAGTGCCAACTGCAGCCGCCGACGCGGTAACGACTGGCACAGAAGTGTGTTGATTGGCACAAAAGAAGAGAGGCCTGCATGCCTAGCGGTGGGTGAGGTCGGGCTGAGGTGATGATGATGATGAGAAGGAAAAATATAGGCAAAAAGGAAAAAGAGGAAACCGAGAAAAAATAAGGTATAGCCGGTCGCTTCTGTAAAAATCTCACCGTGAAAACTCAAGTGATGTGAGCTGTCAGTAGCGTCTTTCCCTAGCATTAGTTGGAATGACAGCTCACTCCACGCTCACTTCACCTAAGTTTTCACGGTGAGATGGTTACAGAATCGCACTGCTGTTCGCATGATGATGGTAATACTCTGAGCTTGAGCTGGTCTAGCGTAGTACGAAGTTTCAACAGAGTATGACGCCAGCATAGACTGATTTTGTTACCACTGACATGGTGTATTGATAACTATAGGAAAAGCAGAGTAAGCAAGCTGAAGTGGCAGTTGTCTGGCCATGTTTGTCGAAGGACCGATGGCCGGTGGAGCAGACAAGTCCTCATGTGCTAGTGTGGGATGCACCCCAGCTAGATGGACTGACGGCCTTAAGATGGCAGGGACAGACTGGGTGCGGAAGGTGTCACAACACCCCGACAGGGTAGTGTGTCGCAGCCTCTAAGAGGGCTATGTCCAGCAGTGGGCTGCGATAGGCTGAGTTGATTGATAGGGAAAGCTAATGAAGATACGTAGGCAACTAAAGGACTACCTTTAGTTCACTAGTAGAGTAGAGTGGAACTTGCAACAAGCACATACCCAGCAATAGTTATAGCCAATTATATTACACGAGTGTGAGATATTGTAGAAACCTGTGGTAGAAACAACGTTTTTGACAGGAAAATAATAATAAAATGGCCGTAGCACCAAAAACAGGTTTGGTCAGAAAACAAAGTCCGGCAAATCATGACCTATCTAATGGAAATGTAAAAAAGATTTTTCTTTACTTATGTTCAGTTTTATATATTTCATCAAAATGCGTGATTGCTCTCTGATGGCAGGTATCAAAATACTGATAGACAATATTTTGATACCAAATTTACCGAAAAAAAGATTCATTCGAGCAATTCACTCATCAAAATTCAAAGGACACCTGCAGGGTAATTGCATTACACACTAACAGTAGCAATGCCTTTAATTTTGACAGTTCAAAAACATTCATTGCATTATTTACGTTGTTGAGCAGACACATTTTTCGAACATATGAAGCAATGGATTAGCAATATCCTTCACAATGATTCTGATTGAGATTGATAGTGTTGGTTAGGTGTGTTACGCAATTAGGGTGCTGAATCCACTACCTAACTACCTATAATTTGGCAATTACCAGTATCGCTGCTTGTAATGGCGACACGTCTAATTTTACTACTTTTAAATTTATTTTCCGTTCAAGAGTTAAATTAAACAAGACAGGCCTCTTCTCCTCGAGAGGGAGTGGGCTGAAATCTACCACGTCCCAGTCCGAGTTGGTAGATGTCACATGTCTTTGGATTTTTTATTCTAGCACATGACGGTTCCCTCATAATGTTTTCCTTCACCGTTTTGAGAGCAGTGGTGATAAAATTATTTAAAAACAAAGTAAAGCGCCTGCCTGGCTTCGAAATCACGACATACTCGAATTCGGGGCCGTTACCCTGGGCCACGACTGCTCTCCAAGACACGATAAGGTCAATAAAAATACTGTAAACATTCGACACGCGGTGCTAACACTACATAACGCTACTTGTTCGTGACTTGTCTACTTAAGTACGTACGTATACTAGTAACGTTGCATGTCTTAGCGAGTTACCATAACTGACAAAGAGCTGTAATCATTGTGTATTGGAAATCTATCGTTTAAAACAACGCCTCATAATTGCTTCATAACATAGAAATAGATCCATATATTTTGCGTAGCTATTAATTTTCCTGACTTTACCTACCTAGATATTTACCTACAGTATAGATGGATATAATTGATATGTTTGAAGATGTTATGATGGATCATGACTGTCTTGTAACGGGTTTTGTCTTATACATATACACACACAGGCACTCTTTTAACAGTGTACTCGTATCTACGACTAGCAGCACCCCGCGGTTTCACCCGCATAAGTTTCGATCCCGTGAGAATATCGGGGTAAAAAGTATTCTATGTATTAACACAGGTCATGGTCTACCTATATGCCAAATTTCATCCGAATCCGTTCAGCCGTTTTAGCGTGAAAACGTAACAAACAAACATGCAAAAAATCAAATGTTTTCTCTCTGTAATATAGCAACCCATGTAAATAACGCAGCCACATAGTTATTTAGTTAAACACCTGAATAAGCGAACCAAAATTTAGGTAAATTTCGGTTCGCAAACACAATAGGTAAAATAATTAAAAATGAAGGCAGCTTTGAGTTTGAGTTTGATACCTATGTTACATCTACCTATTCCTAGATACGTTCTTTGTTTTGACAATAATGTGGAGTACATGAGTGTACTCTGCATTATTGTCAATGTTAATAATCGTCCGAAAGTCACCATGAAATGTAAAATGTTACTTGCAAAGTACGCATCTATAGGTCGGTGCATGCGTACATGCACTTTTGGACTGTCACGGAGCCGGCAAGTCAGATAGATGAAGCTAGTTGCCCATTGCAAATCGTAGCGGACTTGATTGAACCTATGGAGAAGAACGGGAAAGAAACTCTAGAGACACTCTTAAATCCAGACATTGTTACTATGCCATCTGAACTTATTGCATATTAAAAATCAAGTAAGACATGACTGAGGAGACGAGAGCAGTGGTGGCCCATTGGTAACGGCCGCGACTTACGAGTTACAGGTCTTGGGTTCGTACCCAGCCAGGCGCTTTACTTTGTGTAAATAATTTCATCACCACTGTTCTCAAAACGGGGAAGGATAACATCGTGAGGAAACCGGCATGTCCTAGAACTAAAAATTCAAAGACGTGACATCTACCAACCGGCATTGGGCCCGCGTGGTAGATTACAGCCCACTCCTTCTCGAAGAGAGGAGGCCTGTGTCCCAGCAGTGGGAACATTAAAAGGCTGATTATATAAGGAGACGAGAAGACAGACCTGTGAACGGAAAACCCGAAGTTTCAACTAGTTTCGAGTACTACCTACTCATTGTTATTTACATTATGAGTAAGTCAACCGCGAGAAATGAGGCTACAGTATAGCAAGTCAATAAAAATATAGACCACCAAACCACTAAGTAGTCAGTAGTTGATAGGCTAGGTTAAGATCTACTGTTGAAGTTAACTAATTTCTGAGAGCCCTTCTCATGATGACTTCAAAGAACACAAACCATATTAAAATTCACGAAAGAAAAATATTCACGACAGAAAAGCTCAGCGAATCACGACAAAAAGAACTTTCGATCAATAAAATTTATCCATTTTTTGTGTTAACTTTTGACGCAATTTAAAAACGATTTGAAGACGGCACGACACGATAACCACAGTTAAAATACATGACATAAAAAAAACAACTGAATGAGCTGCCGTCACAACACTGATTTCGCTATTTACCAAAACGATCACTTTGTATATACAGAGATAAAAATCAAGTCACATAAATAAAAAATCACATTAATAGAGATATAAATCATGTAAACAACGTTTAAAATTGACTTACAAGTTAGAACGAAGAGCGAACGCACGCGCATGTATGCCATTCCGGTCGGACGATGACGGTGTGGCGAGACGGTCGACTGGCGAGTTGCGTCCACGCAATAGCTACATTGCCCACCACCGGAGCGCGTTGCGAACTTGATTGCTTGGCAGGTGTTTCCAATGACGCGCAAGATTGCATGCGTTTGAGGTGGGTAGGGTCCAGTTTTGGGCGCATGCCCTTGCACGGCATTTTTATTTCTTGAATTTAAATACGTAGGTACTGCTTCAAAACCTCCGTAAACCAAAGCAGATATGGTTTAGTACCAAATAATGACTGCAATGACTGGATGAATATGTAATTCTGGGTTTCGATGCCTTCGTTAATTGTCATTTTACACCCGTTGTAATGGCATTCATTATTGAACTTCATCCAAATTGTAGAGCTACCAAAAAAGTTGTAGGTAAAAGTAAGTATGAAAATGATTACATAACATACATACATAATCAGCTTATAATGTTCCTACTGCTGGGACACAGGCCTCCTCTCGGTGAGAGGGAGTGGGCCGTAATCCACCACGCGGGCCCAGTACGGGTTGGCAGATTTCATATGTCTTCGAATTTTTGGTTCTAGGATATGCAGGTTTCCTGTTTTCCTTCACCGTTAGAGAAAAAATAGACACGGTTAAAAAATGTTTAATGGTTCACGATTGGACTATAACAAACATTTTCAATTGTGATGCAAAATTTAAACCTTCCGTGTGAACCTGCGAAGTATGATCCTTATCTAACCCGACGACCTTGGGTTTAAACATGACCGTATTCATTATTACAGCCTACGTAGACAAGTTTGTGTTAAGGCGTAGATTTGAAAAACACATCGATTGGACTGCACAGTCTCGTCGGTTTTGTGGTCTCAATTGCTAGTCAAAACCCAACACCTCGCTAAATGGGTTCGATCTCCAGTTAGGGTAGTGTTATTGGGTTTTGACTTAAGAATTTCTACGAAACAGCTAGCAGCCCGGAGATTAAAGAAGAATGGCAGGACTCCATGAAAACCTGGGTGTCGCATTTAGACTTTGCGTAAAAAAGTTGTTTAAAAATCAAAATATTTTATTTCACATAAACCTACATGGGCACTTATGAAATGTCAAAAGTTAGGTGCATGGCACCAATTTATTGGTCGTTTCCTATGGAGATGAGGCGGCAAGAAACTCCACAGGAATAATAAAGAGTTGTTGGTTGCTCCGTTTGTACAGACCCCATGACAGTATGTATACTAAAAAGTATATTTTTCAATTCAATTCAATTTATTTATTTCGGATCAATTACAATCACTGTAATCATTCATACATATTTTGTTTTTAAATAATATAATAAGAATAATGAAATTCATAGACACAAATATAGAAACATTGGATCAGCCAGTCGATTCTGTAAAAATCTCACCGTGAAAACACAAGCGAAGTGAGCTTGATGTGAGCTGTCAGTAGTGTCAATCCCTAGCATAAGTTGGAATGACAGCTCACTCCACGCTCACTTCACCTAAGTTTTCACGGTGAGATGGTTACAGAATCGCACTGCAGGACCGCACTACTCGTACATGTTATGCAGTCAACAGTATATGACATTCAAAGATGACGGAAATGAATAGTTCCAATAATGGCTACTGAAAGGAAAAGTGGCTCTATACCCTGTCCATTAGGTAAACCGTTTTTTGACAGATGGAACTAGTGATTGCAGCAACACACAATACATTGATTGATACTCGTACGGTATTATAATGTATGTAAGAAGCCATAAATAAGATAATTCAATAAGATAAGGAGTTTATATATTTATTTAATTACGCATTTTAAAGTTAACTTTTACGTAATCTGGAATATGTTCTAAGACAGCTGTCATCAAACGGTTAACCTAATGGATAGGGTATAGTAGCTGACTTTGTATATATATAATGCCCTTTACGCCCTGTTGATGGCAACCAGCTAGCCCCTACAACTGGTGAAATGTGGAATACATTTACGAAACAGGAGTGAAATAAACGAGTGTTCATGGCAAATTTCTATCATCAATGAAATTATTGTTATCTGTAAGTATTTATTTTTCCTGAATATCTTTAATGACGAGAACAAAGTATTTTTGATAATGATAGGATATCTAATATGGTCCTTTTGATCATACTTGACTGGCGGCCCAGTGTCTATATGCATCATTATTAAACTAATAAAAAAGCTGAAGAGCTTGTTTATTTGTTTGAACGCGCTAATATCTGGAACTACCAGTCCAAATGGAAAAAAATATGTTTGCATTTGAAAGCCCAATACTTGAGGAAGGCTATATAACATCACGCCAGGACTCTTAGAAGCCGACCAAAAAGTAAGAAAGAACGCTAAGCGTAAACAAAGTTATAGCGCGGGTAGGCGATGTGATGCGACGGGGTGGATCGGGGGAGAAATTTCACGCGGAAGAGGTCACAAGCAGAAGCTAGTAACGTTACAGTCAACATCACATCAGCAGTGCGATTCTGTAACCATCTCACCGTGAAAACTTAGGTGAAGTGAGCGTGGAGTGAGCTGTCATTCCAACTAATGCTAAGGATTGACACTACTGACAGCTCACTCTAAGCTCACTTCACCTAACTTTTCACGGTGAGATTTTTACAGAATCGATCGGCAGGAGCTTGTTTTTAACTTTGTAAATCCAGATATGAAACGGTTTTAGGAGCGTTTAAAACAGGGCTCGGAAACCGGTTGAAATTCTTAACCGGTCACCGTCATTGACCCCAAACCGAAATCGATGTAGGTTAAGGTTTGCACTTTACCGGGTTATTATCGGTTTTTGCGGGAAACCGGTTTTTCATGAATTTTGGTTTTGATCGTGAAAATTAACCGGTTAAAACCAAACTTGAACCCCCGTCACTCTCGCAAGCGCGGTCTGGACGTTGCGATGTCATTTAGTTACAAAATAGTCGCATCAAAACGCATGCAAGTTCGCAACGTCGCCGCCACCGTCTTCCTTCACCAAATTTCGTAACTTCGTACTGCAGTTGATACAAGGACTGTAAATAGGCAAAGAAGGATGAATAACAGAGGTGAGTTTTATTAAAATTAGTAATGTTGACTTCATTTTAACTAGCTTTCGTCTTTTCTTTACTTAATTTACTTGTTCTTTCCAGGATTAAAGCGAAGCAATTCACCATTTCCTTTAGACTCCGAAGATGTCGATTTGGAGCGCCCTTCATCTCCGTCTTTGTTAAAACCAAACATGAGTATTTCGAAAATAAAGAATGTTAAAGTAGAAGTGTCCAAACAAGAAAATAAAATATGTTTGTCTTGTTCAGAACATTCAAAAGTAGAAGTAGACCAAAGGAATGACCATTTTGCAGACCTCATTAAAGAGGAATTAAAGCATTACTCACCGTGCGCGTGTGTGCGTACAAGATGTTAGGTACGTAAAAATATTAAACTTTTTGAACACTGTATAAGGTCAAGGATCATTCGTATTTATGCTCAAAGCTCTAAGGAAGCTTCCCAATTAGTCGACAGAGTGCAACGTGGGCATTATCCGACTTCAGTGATGGTTTGGTAGGGTGTTAGCTATGAAGGAGTGACTGAGCCATATTTTTGTGAAAAAAGTATCAAAACATCGGCGCAAGTGTATCAAGATACCATTCTTGAGAAGGTGGTTAAGCCCTTTAACAACACCACGTTCAATAACCAAGTATGGTCCTTCCAACAAGACTAGGCGCCGGGTCATAAAGCTCGGTCCACGCAGTCTTTGTTGGACGTGAACGTTTCGGACTTCATCAGAGCTGAAGACTGGCCGTCGTCTAGTCCCGATCTTAATCCGCTGGATTATGATTTATGGTCAGTTTTAGAGAGTACGGCTTGCTCTAAACGCCATGATAATTTGGAGTCCCTAAAACTTTCCATACGATTGGCAGTGAAGAATTTTCCCATGGAAAGAGTGCGTGCTTCTATTGATAACTGGCCTCAACGTTTAAAGGACTGTATTGCAGCCAATGGAGACCACGTCGAATAAGCTTTTTATATTTAAAATTGTTTTATATTAATGTATTAAACTAACACACTGTGAAAGTAATAAATATTATTTGCAATAAAAAAAAAATTTTTTTTTTCGTGACCATATTTATGTCAAGACTAGGTATAATAGTATAATTAATAAAATTGTTTTATTTCTGAACTCAATCAGTAAACAATGCCACGACTCCTAATTATATGCTTAATATAAATCACACTGAAAATAGTATTTTTCGAGATTATTTTTATAACAAAAATAAAATAATAATCAATAAATTATTCCGCAAGTACCCATAATAATCTTGATCTTATTCGGAGGGCTTGGAGTTCTAAATTACAGGCCTAGAATTAGTTCACAAATTACAACAGTATTCATTTGTACAGACGACAGCAGGTCAAGCTACCCGAAACTGTCAAATTTTCCCAATCAATCTTGAACCTTAATGCTTTAGTGATAAAGTTGAAAATCTATTAAATAAATTTGACAGATTGTAGTAGCTTGATGTGCTGGCGTCTGTACATACACAAATTTTAACTTTCAGAGATGAAAAAAATTTTTTTTTTGAATTTGAATTACCATTCATAATTTGAATTCATAATCAAGAAATTAATAATAATATTATTTTGGTACAACTCACACACGGCCATCTGACCCCCAAACTAGCCAGAGTCTGTATATACTTATAAATTTTTAAATACATACATATGTATACCTACTGCTTCTGCCCACAGAAGTGAACCACTTTTCCAAGAGTGTAATATTTTTTTTGTTTATTATTTATTCTTTATTATGGATCATAGGTAGGTTAACAATACATACAATGTTCTTAGTACGTTAAAATAGGATCAGCTATGTCCCGCCGCTTAGGCATACAATAATATTCTATTCCGAAAAAAATGTTGAACCTTGAGGTCCAACCTTTTTTTTACAGTACTAATTTTAGTACAACAGTACTAATTTTGATCAGCTGATGATAACTTTTATAAGGCAAGGCCATTTTTTTTTTGGGAATAGACTATTACTTTCTTAGAAAAAGTTGTTCCTTTGTATGGGCAGAAGCAGTATTTCAAAGGAAATCTCTTAGGTCGTATCCACCCTATATAAATTAATAGAAATAGCACACGAACATATTCCTAAAGTAAGGGGTATAAATTCAAGATAACTAGGTAAAATATTGTATCATTCTGGTTTTTATGTAGGTACTAATCGTGCCCTTCAGACTTGCTCCCCATAATAAATAGCTAAGTAGGTACCTACTTAGCTATCACATTCACCACAATAATAAAAATAGTTAATGGGGCTACAGAGGGGTGGAACAATCTGACCGCGTACCGTGTTCGGATGCTCTCTCTTTTTCAGGTGTTTGAGCCAGCTGTCAAGGTTTCGGCACAATGACTATCGGATCAGGTGCGGGTTATTCATCGTAATCATATGTTAGATGAAACTGTACTTGATCGCCTGCGAAGTGAAATGCAGAGTAGCCATGTCATCGCCCACCAGTCGCAGACTGCTGCAGTACTTACTACCGCAGTCTAACACTAGCCATGCTGACAGGGCTACAAATGTAAGTATCCAGTGCAATGAGGAATTTAGGAATGCTTTGGAGGGTGCGATTCTGAATGTACCGCTCCACTCTCCGCCTGTACCGACGAATACGGTTTGCCCATGCACACATCTTCTGCTTCTTCTGTCAGTAGAGTCAGGGTTGTTGCCCCAGTTTCTAACGACAGGAATAACCCACCTGCTCCATAAATCAGGTAGTACGGCGGATCCCAAAAATTATAGACCGATCACTTGTCTACCAACGGTCTATAAAGTTCTTACATCCATTTTGAGAGCTAAAATTAATAAACATATAGACAGCAACTCCATCATGTCTGTCTCTCAAAATGGATGTAGGAATGGGTCCCGCGGTACTGAGCTACTCCTCATGGATATGGCCATTAGCCAACAGGTTCGTCGTTCCCGAAAGGATCTGTCGACATGTTGGATAGATTTTAAGAAGGCCTATGACTCGGTGCCGCATACATGGCTCATGAGGTTGCTGGAGTTGTATAAAGTAGATACAACTCTGCGCACCTTCCTAATGACGTATATGGGGCAATGGAGGACAGTCCTTTGCTATCCAGGATGTCGAAATATCCAGAGGAATAGCGAGCCGATAAGGATCGAGCGAGGCATATTCCAGGGCGACAGTTTGAGTCCGCTTTGGTTCTGCTTAGCCTTGAATCTTCTAAGCACGCTGCTGGAAGATTCAGGTCTAGGCTATCGGCTGAGGAGAGGTGATCAGGTTATATCTCCTCCTCTACATGGATGACCTAAAACTCTTTGCCCCCAATAATTTGATGAAGCTACTGAAAATTACTGAAACTTTCAGTAGCGCCATCAGGATGGATTTTGGTGTGGACAAATGTGCGGTCATGCATGTAAAGCGAGGGGAGATTGTGGAATCCGTGGGAACCCAACTCTCGGACTCCACAAACCTTTGAACCCTCTCCGCAGCCAAAACCTACAAGTATTTGGGTATGTCGGAAGCATTGGACATCAATGTTACTGACATGAATCAATCGTTGAAGGAGCGCGTCTTTGGCCGCCTGAAAAAAGTATTTAATAGTCTTTTATCAGGCGGAAACAAGGTGTGCGTCTTCAATAGTTGTGTCATGCCGGTTTTGATGTACTCTTTCGGCAGCCTCAAATGGACTCAGACCGAACTCGAGGTCCGTACACTGCTGACTGCAAATCGAATGCATCACTCACGGTCATCGGTAATGAGGCTGTATATCCCGCGAAAATGTGGAGGTCGAGGCTTTTTAAACGCTAAGACCCTCCACAATCGCGAGATATGCAGTCTCAGGGAGTAATTCCTAGAAACCGACGTGAGGATGCATCGAGATGTGGTCGAGGTGGACAAGGGCCTCACCCCGCTCTCCTTGGCTAAGGAGAACTGGCGCCAGCCACTAGTGCTAATGATCGCATGGAAGTATGGCAGAGTAAGGAGCTTCACGGACGCTTTTACCGGGCCCTACATGGACCCGATGTAGATCTACTAGCGTCCGTAGCCTGGCTGCGTTTCGGTGACCTCTTTGGAGAAACCGAAGGTTTTGTCTGATGATGACGAACAATTACCGAAGATTTATTGTGAAAGACGGCATGGTTGACATCTGTCGGGCATGCAACCGGCCGGGAGAATCAATCAGGCATATTATCTCCGGGTGTTCTCGTCTAACTAACGGAGAGTACTTGCATAGACACAACCTTGTAGCCAGGATAATCCATCAGCAACTTGCTCTGAAATACAGCCTCGTGGAATCTGAGGTGCAAGTATGTGCCCAACCCAGTTCTCGAAAATGGAAATATCACATTATACTGGAATTGATCCATCATCACTGACAGGACTATTGTTGCCAATAAGCCTGATATAGTGGTGGTGGATCGATCAGAGCGGCGCGCAATGATTGTTGACATAATCGTCACGCATGATGAGAACCTCGTGAAAGCCGAGAAAAATAAACAAATCAAGTATCTTGATTTGGCTCGCGAGGTTGTCGACATGTGGCACGTGGACTCAGCAATCATTGTGCCGATAGTCGTGTCAGCCAATGGGTTAATAGATGAGAGCCTCGACCAACACTTGAGGAGGCTCTCGTTGGGCAGCTGGATCGAGGGCTTGATTCAGAGAGCGGTACTTCTGGACACGGCTCGCATTGTCAGGAGGTTCCTCTCTCTGGAGCCCTGACCGCCGGTAGCTTGGACCCTGTTGCCGATACCGGTAGGCTACTATTTTTTATATTTTTAAATGTTTTTTTAATCTTTTTGTTTATAAAAATATTTAAAAATGTAATTTATGTGTACATACTTAGTTGAAATCAAAGAGATTTAAGAGTAAATAATTTAATGTCTTTGGTTGAAATAAAGAAAACAGTTATGTCTCCGCTGTGAGTTTACGAATTGTCCAAACCAAACGCAATGAACGAGGAGTGAGTAGCGACTGGCGTAGGTTTGCTCGACACTTTGTTTGCGGGCGCGCAAAGAACTAAGCAAGTCGAAACATGAATCTACCCGCACAATTTAAGTTCTCCGGTTGTATTTGACGTCCTCAGATCAAACATTTTTTTTCCTAATGTTTCCTGGGGTACTAATGTCTATAACTTGTTGGGAGTGTTAAAAAAGTAGACGAAAAATATTTACGAATTACGGAATTAACCGGTTAATTTGGGTATCAAAACTGTTTGTGCTTATGTAACCGGTAACCTTTATCATTTGGGTTACATAAGAACAGTTCACTTGTTTAACCGGTTAATGAAGGAACGATATATTTACCGGTATTTAATCGAAATTAACCGCTCTTTTTAAACCGGTTCAGAGCCCTATTAAACTTTAACATATCATTAGAGTTCCAATGGAAAATGGTGTAACTCCGAAAGTGACGACTAAAAAGTTTTTTTAACTTTCTGGTTCTCACTCCTTTTTAGACCAGCATAATTAATTACTTATGCAATTATTAATATTGCACCTAAACAGGTTGAAAATTGCTATATTATCTTGTAATTAATAATGGAAAAAAGAGAAAAGTTGGAAACTTCATGCATGCGTAGATATGTATACCTATTACTGAAAAACGGGTTAACCATTTTGATTTCTGTGTTCCGATTGCTTGGACGCATGGAGAGAGTACCTACCTACTTGATGAACAGGTAACCCAAAAATTGCGTTTGTCGTGGTCTTGCCAATCACTCTAAGAAATTATGAACTTTATATTCGACGATGAACTAGACAACAGTATTGTCTTGGAGTGTCAGGAACTTGATAGAGCAGAAAACTATCATAACGTGTTACCTGCGAGTTATAACTTCAAGATTTTGACCTTCAATATCCTTATTCTTTTTTCTTTATATATCTTTCTTTAAGAGCGTAACTTTAATATCTTTTGTATTGAGTTACGGTGGCTTAATATCATGTATGAGATTATTGTTCTTACGGAATGCCGGTTGTCAGATGGTTCTTTATTTAGACAGACTTTAGGTACACCTCATACATACTAAACAGTAAATAACATTAACCAGCGCGGAGGAGTTGTAACGTAGGTTGTAAATTAGGGAATACTGGAACGCGACCGTTTCAGAAACCCTGCTTCTTCTCTAATTGCTATCTACGGGGCCCCATGACCCCATCACGAAATAAACGTCAGTTGCGCATATGTTTACCAATAGTGCAACCATACAAGCGCTAAAAATCCTTGCAGCATTGTAATATCATTTTCTCAAAAGTGGACGTATAACCATTTCACTGTAGGACAACTTCAACACTCATGAAACTTTAAAAGGTTCGACTTGTGGTCACCGGCTTCATTTAGTGTTTATCTTTTGGTGTAAAGGTTGTCGTGTTTTTAGTGTGAGAAGTGAGTAATTATTTTGTTAGTTAGAATTGCTTAGTTTTATAAGGCTGACGTACATTTAGGTGGGGCGCACCGCATTGCAAAAATCCTTCATTTTGTATAAGCCGTAGCGGGGCAGGCGGGCCGCATCGCGTTTTTATTGTTTTCAATTTTATTGCAATGCGCTGCGACTCGATTAGCTATAAGGTATAACTTACCCATCCAAGCCTAGGGAGGTAGAATTGGATCTAGGTATGGATGTCGATATTTTTTACCAACATTCTGTTAATCCTTTAATGAAGTGTGTGGCCTGCGGGCGGAGAGCAATGGGTAGCTCACCGCCCGATCAGGACCAGGCCCGTGCCGGACGGCGCGTAAGTGTTCTACGCGCGCCTCAAAGAGATGTCAGCATAATCCGAGGGGCCCCCTTAGGGCCGAAGCCTGCCGGGTCAGCGGGATTGTCCGAAAGGGTTACGCTACCGCGGAACATGAAGGGCGAAGGAAGGAACATGGGTGGGTTTTAGTCAGTAAGAGTCTGACACTCCCTTCCGCTTCACCCAGAGCGGGAGCGGTCATTTGATGATTTCGAACCAGAAAAAAAAAAAAAAAAGTGTGGTGCTCTCAGTCAAGGCGACGCTTCTCGAGCCAGATGCGATGTTTGGCGCAGATAAGTGTCAATTTCCCACAGCTTTTGTTCCATATTACAATATTACTAGCTGCGCCCCGCGGTTTCGATCCCGTGGGAATATAAGGATAAAAAGTATCGTATAAGTATACGTTAATCCTGGTTATAAACCATCTGTGTGCCAAATTTCATCCAAATCCGTTCAGTAGTTTTTGCGTGAAAGAGTAACAAACAACCACCCATCCATCCATCCATACAAACTTTCACGTTTGTAATATTAGTAGAATAGGAAGTTTTTATTATTACATATTAATGTTTATTTCTAAAGCTGGCACTTAACCTAATTCACATTTAGTTTTAGCCACACAACGAAATCCTCTCAGGGTTTATCTGCATGTTGGCGAGCCGTTCATATCAATTCTATAAACAATGTTAATGGTTACATATTAATGTATGTACCTATGTATTAACATAGGTACATACATTAGGTGAAATTTTGTGTAAGAAAACGTTTTGATTTGTACCTACTTATAACTTTTCGAACTCGTTTTGTATAATGTTTGCAAGTCTTCTGGAAGTTTATTAAGATAAAAGGGTATTAAATATTCTGCAACCCGCACCCGTACACATTATTAAATTTTGGTAAGATGTATTTATTTTTAAGTGGTATCGTTCTCAGAAAGTCAGGTCATGTTTTTTCGGTTAGCAATTCAGGTCTATTGACTTCCGCTGGAGTAGGTACAAAATGCAACTTTATTGAACACATTCACACATATCTAAATAGGTTGTCGTCGCTGTTTTTGAATTTCTTGTTTAAATGTTTTGGCGTAATTCCTTATAATATTCTTAGTTGTAACTTATAAATATCGGTAGGTGGTTAGAGTAGGTTAGTAGGATCAGTGGGAATATATTTTGACTGTTCGTGATGTCAATGAGATATTGAGTTATACACCATCGCCCATCTCATAGTTTGTCCTGCATGTCCTAACACCTGAATCCAGAAAGAATTGATGGACGCTGACGAAAGCGCCGTCTGTGTTTTTAAGAGAAAAAATAATAAAAATGATTTGTACCATAGATTGCAGAAGACGTTAAAAGCATGACGTCAAATGTTTTATTGAGTCATTAAAAGATGATGATTGAAAGGAACAAGGTCGCAGTACTAGTGCTTGTTTTTAACTAGTATAAAACTAAAACTAGTATAAAACTCATATTCAAGACACTTCGACATGTCGCTGATTATGAGCTACTACGTATAAGCACTGCACTGCGTAGTATTGCATTGGCGTCTGGGGTGGGGCACGCAAAACGCACATGATTCGACTGGAAAGCGTCCAAAGATCCGTGCTTAAAGTACTGACGTTTAGGCCTTTTAGATTCCCCACCACAACTTTATATGCCAAGTGTCAAGATCTCACAGTATGGTAATTGTATGTTTTACATATAATTACCAAACAGCATCTAGTCACACCATTAAACAAGGAAATTTTAAGTAAGCGTGCTGTAAGACAAAGCGGTGGTGGCCCAGTGGGAGCAGTGGTGGCCTTTTTTTTTTGTTTTCGGGGGGAAACCTTCAGAAGGAGCCAGACCTCCGGGGAGTGGGTCGGGGAGTGTGGGATTTTTACCTCACTAAAACCACCCCGGTGATCACCATCCGCACATAGGGGTGGTCCCGGTACCTCTTAAAAGACCAATTCCGGAACCACCCCTGCGCAACGCCTGTAAGGCACATCCCTGGGGAGACTGTAAAGGGGCCTCTTCTAAGTCTCGCTATGCAGAGCAGTGGTGGCCTAGTGGTAACGGCCGCGACTTACGAGTAGGTCGTAGGTTCGAACCCAGATAGGCGCTTTACTTTGTTTAAAATATTTCATCACCACTGCTCTCAAAACGGTGAAGGAAAACATCGTGAGCAAACCGACATTTCCTAGAACCAAAAATTCAAAGACATGTGACATCTACCAACCCGCACAGGGCCCGCGTGGTAGATTACAATCCAGGAGGAAGCCTGTGTCCCAGCAGTGGGAATATTATAGACTGATTATGCTATACAGGTAGGTAAATATGATAATTTAAATTTGATTACTTACTCTAAAATCGAAAGTGGGTTAATTTTTCACGGTAATATTTTTACCGAATACATCGCCTGGTCTTTCATTTGTTTTCCGACTTCCACGCAACCGGAGCCGGGGAAATATCAAGTTTTAATACAGTATCAAGTAAGTGTAATTAACTGCAATTAAGTCGGATATCAAACATTGACTGGACATTACCAGTTAACTCGTTTTCGGTAAAGCGGTCAACAAGTCGAACGAGATTTATTAGCATTCTCGTTTCTAAAAATAGTCAGGATCATTATAGCTTGCAAAATTAACCCACTTTCGATTATAAAGTAAGTAATCAAATTTAAATTATCATATTTACTTACCTGTATAGCATAATCAGTCTTTAATATTCCCACTGCTGGGACACAGGCTTCCTCCTGGGTTGTAATCTACCACGCGGGTCCTGTACGGGTTGGTAGAAGTCACGTCTTTGAATTTTTGATTCTCAACAAAATATATCATACAGATGATTTTAAATCATCTTGCTTTGATTTTAAAGTTCGGATCAGCCACGATTCATCGACCGTATTGTACGCACGTTAGAGGGCGCGCTCACGAGCAACTTGGTTGCCCAGCCACTTTTTGTCTGTCGCTGCCTCCTCACCGAGATTTGGACGATGCGCACACGGGAGCGACAACAACGCTACTTTTATGTAAAATTTTGTCGCATTCATCAATATATTATGTCGCCGTGCGCGCACTTGCATTGCAACCAATAGAGGTGCGACAGTTGCTTCGCCGGCCTGTCTCCCCCCGCGAACGAACAACAAGGTCTTCCAGCTGTCACGCCGCTACATGCGCGCACTTTTGTCTCCACAACTAATTTATTTCTCACATCAAGTCTACAAAACAACAAGTTTGTGACAAAAAGTTGACGGCTAGCCAGTTGCCGCTCAACCGAAAATTTTACAAAAAAGTAGCGTTGCTATCACTCCCGTGTGCGCATCGTCCAAATCTGGGGGAGGAGACAGCGACAGAGACAAAAAAGACGCAATTATTGTCCACATTCCTTTTTTACTTCTCTTTTCGCAGGTTTTCTTAGGAATAAGTTGTACTCAAATTATAATTATATATATTATTATAAATAATAAAATAAATAAATAAAGTTGCTGGGCAACTAAGTTGCCCGCGGGCCCTTAAAATCAAAGCAATATTAAAAATGATCGATATATTTTGTTGAGAAATCATAGTATTTTTTTTAGGCAAAATTAGTTATCTAATAACTGCATTATTACAAGAATATGAACGCTTGCGTCTGCGCCTATCGCAACACACTGAGCAATGTATTGAGTGAAACGTTTGCTTGCTGTTTTTTTTATCAATTTGAGAGTTTTCCAGTATCTAATCAAATCTTTCTATTAATAAAGCTCAAGAGTTTGTTTTTGTTTTTGTTTCAATGTTTGTATAAACGCGCTAATCTCGGGAACTAACCGTCGGATTTGAAAAATCTTATTCTTTTTGCATTTGATAGCCCCATTCTTGAGGATGATTCTATGCTCACGATGAAGGTCGTGCGTTTAAACCCTGACACTGTCTCTCTGTTGAGCAAAGGCCTTCTCCAAATCCTTCCTAGCGTCTTTTTCTAGGCGCTTTACATAATCAGTCTATAATGTTGCAACTGCTGGGACACAGGCCTCCTCTCTGCGAGAGGAAGTGGGTCATAATCCACTATGCGGGCCCAGTGCGGGTTGGTAGATGTCACATGTCTTCAAATTTTTGGTTCTAGGACATCTCGGTTTCCTCACGATGTTTTCCTTCACCGTTTTGAGAGCAGTGGTGATGAAATAATTTACACAAAGTAAAGCGCCCGAGTTCGAACCTACAACCTACAACTCGTAAGTCGCGGCAGATAGTACTGGGCCACCACTGCTCTCCTAGGCGCTTTACTTCGTGTTATGGCTGATTATGCAACTTCTGTCAGACGTGCGACCACCCTAAACGTATTTACGAAGCTAGGTAATGCATTTATAATGTTTTTGTTGTTTGTGATTGTATTTAAGGATAAGCGATGATACTTACTTAGGAATATAACCTTAGGTTTTGTTTATCAACTTAAATCTTCTATCTATACTAATAATAAAGCTGAAGAGTTTGTTTGAACGCGCTAATCTCAGAATTACGGACGCCAGCACATCAAGTTACTACAATCTGTCAAATTTATTTAATCGATTTTCAACTTTATCTCTAAAACATTAAGGTTCAAGGTTGATTGGGAAAATTTGACAGTTTCGGGTAGCTTGACCTGCTGGCGTCTGTACAAGTCGGATTTGAAAAAATATTTTTGCATTTGATAGCCCAATTCTTGAGGAAGGCTATACTTTAAGCTACTTAATATCACTCAAGGACCCTTAGAAGTCTAGAAAAACGAAGTAAAGTCAGAAAGAACGAAGGGATAACGAAGCAATAGCTCTGGCAGGCGATGCAATGAACAAGAAGTTTTATGTGGACGAAGTCGCGGCCAGAAGCTAGTTGTCTCATAAGAGCCCAGCACAAACCGCTTAGGGTGTCAGGGTGTTGATGTTCTGCCAGGGTCGCGGGTTGTTCGAAAGAGATACCGTGGCCCCTGGCACAGGCAACTGAAGGAAGACGGATGGGTTTTAGTCAGTAAAAGTCTGACATCCCGCTCCGCCCAGAGCGGGAATAGTAATTTGACTATTTCCCAACCAAAAAAAAAGATGTTGATGTTTACACTTTAAGCATCATTTAAGTAGGGAAAATCAACCACTATGTTGCGGAAATCAACCACTAAGGGGGATTTTTTTTTTTGTATAAAAAATATTCCTTGTTCTTTGGGTTAGTAGGTCAGTCAGTTAGGTCAAGCAGGGGCTAAAGTCTTTCCGTAGTCTTCGCTAACCACTTCACTTTAACCACCCAAATCCATAATGCATGCATAATATCTCATATATCCTACAATAGTCCTGTGCGAACAGAGGTAATCATCGGTTGGTGTCTCATTTAATTAAAAACATCTAAAGGGCTTGTGCGAGTTGGCTTCGGCCCCTCGTACGCCTTCCAGAGGACCGGCAGGGTAATTGCGTAACAGTATCACTAGCAATGGCTTTAATTTTGACAGTTCAACAACAATCATTGCGTTATTTATGTGGTTGAGCAGACAAATTTTTCGAACATATGAAGCAATGGATTAGCAATATCCTTTAAAATGATTCAGATTGTGATTCATAGAGTGTTCCGCAATTAGGGTGCTGAATCCACTACCTAACTACCTCCTCGTATAACTTGGCAGTTACCAGTATCGCTGCTTGTAATGGCGACACGTCTAATTTTACTAGTTTTCAATTTATTTTCCTTTCAAGAGTCAAATTAAACAAGACACCGTAGAATACGCATATATCAGCCTATAATAGCATAATCAGCCTGTAATGTTCCCACTGCTGGGACACATGCCTCTTGCTGAAGAGGGAGTGGACCGAAATCCACCACGTCCCAGGCCGAGTTGGTAGATGTCACATGTCTTTGGATTTTTGGTTCTAGCACATGACGGTTTCCTCGTAATGTTTTCCTTCACCGTTTTGAAAGCAGTGGTGATGAAATTATCGACCCCATGGTCCCAAGATATTTAAAGACATAAAAACTAATAACAGATGAGGACATTGCCGTTGGATATAAACGAATGGTTCAAGGTTGATCTCAATTTTTCTTCATATTTTACTTTTTTTAAAACAAGTTATTATTAGTGGCTTAATAAATTGTGCAATTATGAATAATATTTTTTTCTAAAAATAAATAATACACTGGCCTGCAAAACTAATAACTACACTTTTAAAATTTCTATTTTTTCTAAACTATAGAAGTTAGAGATTTAAAATAAATAACGTTTTATAGAAAATTTTATCAGCTTTCTTTGAAACTAGTAAACTATAGGTACATTAGTTATATTTTTAACTTGAAAAAAAGATAAAACAATAAAAATAGCCAGTATTAGCTTAGTGTACTAGTTACTCAATTAACATTTATAAGTATGTTTTACATGTTTATAAATGTTATTGAGTTGTGTGTGTGAGAGATTATTTAATTTTTAACAACTGGTATTGCCTCCTCGGGCTCTCACTACAGCTTCAAGCCGATTTGGCATACTGAACACGAGGTTTCGGAGCCGATGTTAGGGAATATTCTCCCATTCTTCAATCAGGGCCTGTTTTAGTCCCCTGAGGGTGGTATGTGGTGGTCTGCGGCTTCTGACTAGCCTCCCTAGCTCATCCCAGGCGTGCTCATTCGGGTTTGAGATCAGGACTTCTTGATGGCCAAGCCATCACGCTGATACCAACCTCCTGAATATACTCTTGCATGACCTGAGCCGGAGCCGTGTGTGGCCGGGCATTATCATGCATCAGCATCGATCCATCACTCATATTTGCTAAATACGGCCCTGCATACTCGTTGATAATCTCTTGGGCATGTCTTTCCCTAGTCAGAGTGCCATTTTCTATGGCCCCTAACTCTGTGCGACCTTTTGAAGGTATGCCAGTCCGTACATGTACACTGCCTCCACCATACTGGACTCTTTCTGAGAAGCAGTCTTGAAGGTATCGGTCACCAGGCTGCCTGTAGATACTTCGCCTTCCATCAGAAGTGTAAAGTGAGAATCGAGACTCATCTGTAAACAAAATTCTTGACCACTCTTCTTCATCTGACTGTATGTGTTCACGGGCGTATCGCAGTCTCGTTACTCGATGCTCGCTCTCGAGTTTAGGGCCACTCCCTAGTCTTCGGGGTTTCAGATTTGCTTCAGCAAGTCTTCTTCTCACTGTACTGTCACTAATGTAGTCCCTTCAGGTCTGAAGAAGCTGTTGCTGGACTTCAACTGCATTAAGGTGGCGATTTCTCAACACAGTGGAAACAATATAACGATCTTCTCGGGCACTAGTACAACTGGGTCTGCCATTACAAGGTTTCCTCAGATGATCCTTGATCCTTCTGGACCGTTCGTAACGTCACACCCACCATTCTTGCAGTACGACGCATACTGATGCCTAGTTCCAGAAAAGTCATGATCCTGGCACGTTCTTCAGGTGAAAGAGGCATGATAAAAAAAATGTGCTGTTGTCTAACTTAGCTTTTGTAACAAGACTCATCGATTATGAAAAAAATTGGAAACAAAAACAGAAACAAAAAGCTTTTTTCAGCCAAAATATACAAAATTAAACTATTTTTGGAGCCGTCGTCCCAGCGGTTACGTTGTCTTTCTCTACATATGTACTTCTTTTAGATCCATCTCTAATCTGACATTCCGTTACAGCTTTAGACCACTTATCGTTCCTTTTGCGGATCATATGACCAGACAGACAGATGCTGACTTAATTAATAAAAATACCAGTATTAGGGACACATTAAGATTATCGAGGTTTTTCCTAATTAACTCCATGACCCAAAATCACTCAGCCACATTTTTTTTGCAGTAGTGAGAAATGCCTCAAGGTGTCCAAACAACTACGATGTTGAGGCAGGAAGAACAAACGGTTACCTTGCTGGTGCCTCGAGCATCGCCTAGAAAGTTCCAAATAGTGTACCATAACCTTATCACGTTTGGGTACTGGCATATAGCTAGTCTGTACGGGCTCTATTTGTGCTTCACTTCGGCCAAATGGACAACAATACTATTCAGTAAGTAAAAAAACATGATTACATCTCTGCCAAATTTAAAATTACTTTATCCGAGAAAAAAAGGGTACATAAAAAGGTACGCACGGCTACACATCAAGCTATACAAAACCAGTATAAGCTGCCTTCTGATTGTACGAAAAACCTATACAAAGCGAGGTCAGCTAAAACTGGAAATGCATAGCTTGATGTGTAGCCGTGTGTACTCAGATGTAAGAACAATCGAATTTATTTATGATTCTATAGTAACAGGTAATTCTTACGTACAATTATTTTACAAATAATTAATAATTCCAGGTACGCAGGACGACATATACATTTCCAGTATAAGCTGACTTCTCATTGTACGAAAAGCATATACCTACAATGCGAGGTCAGCTAAAACTGAAAATGTATAGCTTGATAATTATATATGTCGTCGTAAAAATTAAATGACATTTAGACATCGAATGGTCATCCGGAAACGTGCCCAGAGGGGCAATTTTCGTATTTTTAAGAACGTTAACAGTGTAATCAGTATCAATCTGTCAATCCACTGATTTCCCTACATTTTTGACAAATTTTTGAGATTGATTGTCGCTGACTCATGTCAATTAAAATCGTTCAAAATCTAGTCTCTATATAATAATAGAGACTAGATTTTGAACGATTTTAATTACTAGAATTGGCCTTCTGAAGACTGGCAGTATTGCCACGTTGATTGGCAGGTGTTTTGAATTGCATTTGAAATTATAAAGTGTTACGAAATGTCTCTTTGAAATAAGTAATTTAAATTTTACAGTGCGAAATAAATATGGTACCATCAAAAATTTGACTTCTAATGAGATTTTTTTAAAACATATTCTTATTTCTTTTTCTGAAAGTCTTTTAAAATAAAAATTGGTAAGTACCTACTCATATAAATAAAAAAAAATCTTTCAGGTTTCATCCTATTCGTGATGGCAGAAATAGGAATCACTGCTGGCGCTCACCGGCTCTGGGCCCACAAAACATACAAAGCGAAGTTACCCTTACAAATTCTCCTGATGATATTGAACTCCATTGCCTTTCAAAACTCCGCCATTGATTGGGTGAGAGACCATCGTCTCCATCATAAGTACAGTGACACCGATGCAGATCCTCATAATGCAACAAGAGGTTTTTTCTATTCCCATGTCGGATGGTTGCTCGTGAGGAAACATCCTGAAGTCAAGAAACGCGGAAAAGAACTTGACATGTCTGACATTTTCAACAATCCAGTGCTGAGATTTCAAAAGAAGTAAGTAGTTAATCAGAATTCTGAATTGAGGCGCGTTTTCATCCTCTTGTTATATCGAAAGCCAAGACATATCTTCTGCCTGCAACTTCGTCCGCGTGAAATTTGTTGTTCCCCCAACCCCCCATCGCATAGCCTGCCCGCGCTATCACTTCGTTTTGCTTAGCGTACTTTCTGACTTCTTTCTTTTTGCTCGGCCCCTAAGCCTCCTAGCATGATATTAAGCCTTCCTCAAGAACCAGGCTATCAAATGCAAAAATAATTAATCAAATCCGACTGGCACTTCCAGAGATTAGCGCTTTCAAACAAACTCTTCAGCTTTATTATTAGTATAGGTAGAAAGATACCAACTTCTTTGTGAAGCTAAAGAGTTAATTCAGAAATGGACTACGAACTTCCACCATCATCATTGTTCTGCCAGCAAGTAGCATCGCTGCGTTTATGGTCAGCGACATTGGCGTTGCAGGTGCCCAAAGGCGGCGGAAATCACTTTACAGCAGGTGGACCATTTAGGCCACCACCGGGGTAATCGCGTAACACACTTGCAATGTCAGTGCCTTTCTTTTTGACAGTTCAACAACATTCATTGCGTTATTTAAGTTGCTGAGCAGATTCATTTTTAAAATATATAAAGCCACGGAAAATCCTTTGGGTTATGATTTAAAAGTGTGTTACTCAATTGGGGTGCAGACCTGTTTGCTTGCATTCTCCTAAACACCACCTTCAAATACGATATTTACACATTGCTTTTTCTTTATAGGTACGCCATACCCTTCATCGGGGCAGTGTGCTTCGGATTACCGACTCTCATCCCTGTCTACTGCTGGGGAGAAACTTGGACCAATTCTTGGCACATCACCATGCTTCGTTACGTAATGAACCTCAACGTTACTTTCCTGGTCAACAGCGCGGCTCATATCTGGGGAAACAAGCCTTATGACAAGAAAATCTTACCTGCCCAGAATATCACAGTTTCCATTGCAACCCTTGGTGAAGGTTTCCATAACTATCACCATGTATTTCCATGGGATTATCGTGCAGCCGAGCTCGGGAACAATAGTCTTAATCTAACGACCAAATTCATAGATTTCTTTGCTTGGATTGGGTGGGCTTATGACCTGAAGACGGTGTCAAATGATATGATAAAACTCAGAGCAAATAGAACTGGTGACGGAACGAATCTTTGGGGGTTAGAACACAAAGATGAATTGAAAGACGCGAAAGAAAAATAAGGAGCGTCAGTGATATGAATAATGTGATATTTTTAGTTATTTATTTAGTGTTAAGATTTTATTGTCGTTGTTGGCACACCAGTCGGTCCTCCTTGTGAGTTGGCCTTAATCATAATCATTAATTTGCAATAACCTTCCAATGCTGCGAGAATCCGCTGGTTGCAAGAAACACAGAACCAGTCGATGAGGTGACGCTTGGTGCCTATGTCCGTGCACACTGGTTTAAGTCTTTTTAATGCTGCCGCAGGGCCGCCGTTAACAAGTATTGTGCCTACAGATAATGTGTGTTTTGATAGTGTTTTAAGGTTTTACAGTATGAGATTTGTGTTTGTAAGCTACGATAAAAGCATAATGTTTTCAAAGGTTCCAAAAGTATTGTTCACATAGCTATAAGTAATGTTAAAAGCAATAAACCAAGTAATAAAATAATGAGTTATTCTTGAATCGCTTGACTCTGGTGAATACATGCTCGTAGTTGGACCTCGCTAGGTACGCACGGCTACACATCAAGCTATACAACACCAGTATAAGCTGCCTTCTGATTGTACGAAAAACCTATACAATGCGAGGTCAGCTAAAACTGGAAATGCATAGCTTGATGTGTAGCCGTGTGTACCTCCAACATTGTGCTCCAGTATAATTTGCTGGGTTATCTAATTACCTAATAACCTTGGTTACTTACAAGTTAGGCATATTTCTAACGATGCCAATTGTTCTATAATCTATGAATTGGAATTTTATCCAAGAAGTTCAATTAAACTTTGTCGTCATTTTGTTCATGGATATTGCTCTGCTCTTGTCGTCCTTTGTCACATATTTAATGTTTAATCTACATGTCGCATAGAGTAAAATAATGTACGTCATGTCGGAAATGTCATGGGCGACATATTATGATTATTTTCGATGTTATATTTCTTTGATTAATTTTACTCTTTAGTGCGTCTCATATGAATCTACGGAAGTTTTAATTTCCTTTGACGCGAACCATCGCTAAAAAACTTCAAAAGTGATTTCCTGCAGGTTTTTTTTCACAATCATTCTAATATTATGTGATTACATGGTTGAAAGTTCTGGAAATGCAACTCGAACTCAAGTAAAGGTAAGTATCAATATTGTATCAGTATTATTGGATCCCTTTGCAAGAGATCTGTCTATTGGGCAGAGCCAGCTTACGAAACTGAAGACCGATGATGGCAGGATCGTCTCCGCCAACTTGACTTGTCGAGAGAGATCGAGAGGTTCTATAGACAGTACGACGTGTACTGTACATACAACCTCTCGATTTCTCTCGAGATCGAACAAGTAACCCGTTACCGATCTGGTAAACGACCCAAGAGCTACCCGACACTATACCGAAGATATCCCGGACGTCAGCTTGTACGAAATTAGGATGGCTTTGAAGCAGCTTAAAAGCGACAAGGCGCCGGGTGATAACGGAATTACGGCCGAACTCTTAAAGGTCGGCGGAAAACCCGTTCTTAAGGCCCTCCAGAAGCTGTTTGATGCCTTTGGCGTTTCGCCCTCGAGTATCCGTCATACTCGGATACTCGAGGGCGAAACGCCAAAGCCATGGAACAGACTGTGGTGATACTTTTCTTTAAGAAGGGCGACATTGCCCTTCATAAAATTTATAGGCCCATCTCACTTCTAAGCCATGTTTACAAGCGTTTTCAAGAGTCATCACGAACCTCTCGCTCGCATGTTTGACGACTTCCGGCCTCCCGAACAAGCCGGATTCCGTAACGGCTTTAGCATCGTAGACCACATACATACACTGCGGCAGGTCATACAGAAGACCGAAGAGTACAATCTGCCTCTCTGATTAGCATTTGTAGACTAGGCGAAAGCCTTTGATTTGATCAAGACATGGGGCTACTGCAGTAAGATATGGTAGTTATGGATGAGACTATAGAAGACCTCAGTACAATGCTCGATAACCTCAGTAGAGCTTCCGAATGAGTGGGACTAATGAACATGGACAAAACTAAGGTCATGTCAAACGCCCATGTAACACCCATTTTATGAAGATCGGAGACGTCTGAGTTTGTCCTAGGTAACCATACTCATCCTCAAATTCGAATGTATGGTTACCTAGGACAAACTGTCCAGTTAGGTAGGTCCAACTTTGAGAAATAGGTCAATCGTCGTATCCAAATCGGCTGGGTACCGTTCGGGAAGCCAGGCAATATCTTCTCGTCCCACATACCGCAGCATCTCAAGATGAAAGTCTTTGACTAATGCGTGTTGTCCGTGATGACTTCAGGCACTGAAACATAGTCGCTCACAAAGGGCCTTATTAGAAGGCTAAAAATCACCCAAGGGCAATGGAGAGGGGTATGCTTTGAAGTTTCTCTACGTAATCGAATCAGAAATGAAGAGAGAGAGAGGAGAACCAAGGTAATCAACATAGCCCGAAGAATTGTCAAATTGAAGTGGCAATAATATTGCTCGCAGAACAGATGGTCGATGGGGCCGATAGGTTCTGGTGTGGTGACCGCGTACCGAAAAACGTAGCGTTGGAAGACATTCCACAGGTGGACCGATGACCCTGTGAAGGGCGCAGGAATCCGCTGGATGCGGGAAGCACAGAACTGGTCGAATTGGCGATGCTTGAAGGAGGCCTATGTCCAGCAGTGGACGTCTTTCGGCTGAAATGATGATGATGACATAATTATTGGACATCTTGAACTAACGAATTAAGTCTGACGATAAAGATTGTTACTAATAAAGTGGCCAGCTGGCCGTAGTTTTCAAAAATATTAATGTTAATGTCACAACGTTACTTTGACAGGTTTTGCAAGGCCGACATACTAGATTGCGCATACATTTTGGTGACGAAGTGCATGAAGGAGAATGGCCACATCATGTAAGAATTTCGGTCTTTTACATTCATAATAGTTTGCTAGACATAATCAATAGTTTTTGAGATAACTGCAACCGTAAACGCGCGTCGGCGGTTGCGGTTACCTCTGTCGTTGGCGCGTGTCACTTGTGTATATGCACGCTAAGTGGGTTTTGGAGGTCAGATAGGCAGCCGCTCCTTGTAAAATACCTTCATTTCATTCAGCTGCTTCTAGTTAGACTGGAAGCTGCCCCAACATTGTTGGGAACAGACTAGGCAGATGACGATAAAGATCGAGGGACTCGTGGCTAAGTAATAACAGTCGTACGGTCGATCAGGTTAAGTTACGCTTGCCGCGGTTGGATTGCTTTACACACGAGACCCTTCGGTGCCTCGGAAAGCACAAGCTGTTGGTCCCGGTTATCAATCGTGGATCTTTGACAGTCGTTACGTCGTCGTCAGAAGCCCGAAAGTCTGACAACGTCTTACCAAGGGGTATCTTATTACCCAGTAACTGGGTTGTGGAGGTCAGATAGGCAGTCACTCCATGTTAAATACTGGTATTCAGCTGCATCTGGTTAGACTGGAAGCCGACCCCAACATAGTTGGGAAAAGGCTAGGCAGATGACGAGAGATTGAGAGACGATGAGAAACTTTTTAATATTTTCTTTGTGTTAAGGTATTTATATTTAGATTGTACGGTGCTAGTAAATCACTATATCGAGCCTTCTGCGCTGGAAACATCATCACAGAGACGAGGGTTCTGACTTCTGCGCACTGCTTTCTTACTAATAAGAAAAAGTAAGCTGAAAATGTTTTAAGTTTTAAGTAGAAAGTTTCAGACGAAGTAGTGTTTAGAAGTAGAAAAATACAGTATGTACAAATAAAATAAGCTCTGAATGATCTTTAAGCCCTTTGTACACTGGCCCCGGGTTGTCGAAATAGATACCGTGGCCCCTGGCATAGGCAACGGAAGGAACACGGGTGGGTTTTAGTCAGTAAAAGTCTGACAAGCCCTCCCGCTCCGCCCAGAGCGGGAGAAGTCATATGATGATTTACCACCCAGAAAAAAAGCCCTTTGTACACGCCACGGTTTCTTTACGGAACCACAGATTACTGAATAGTTATGACGGAACGGTGGCGGCGTAAAAACGGCGTTAAAAAAAACGTGTCTGTCAACAAGCTTCCATAGTGATCCATACGACACTGACGACTAAGCCTACACACGGCGATTAAGTCCTGCAGTAAAATGTATTTATTTTTTCTCCATATTTATTAATTGGTTTTCTTTAATTATAAATTATTTCAATAACCATCACTTTCGATATTACACGTTATCTTTATTACACGTCGCGCGACAGCCAACTTTTTGTCGATGTAGTTATCATTCGCCAAATATGCAGAGCGTAACAGCGAACAACGTCCTGAAGGTATTGTCCGAGCGGTGGAATCTGCCCCTGTTGCAGAGGTGGATGCAGCTTCATACGAGGGTGACATTGAAAGTTCTTAGAAAATCAAAAGCTGAACAAACTAGCAAGTTATTAGTTTTATTATATATTTTCAAAATAGTGTCCATTTACATCAATACATCGCTGCATCCGATGGAACCACTGAGAAAAGCACTTTACCCATTCGTCCTTAGGGGTCTCTTCGACGGCATTTTGAAACGCAGCCACTGCTTCCTCGGCATCCATAAAACGTTGTCCTCGAAGTTTTTCTTTTATTTTCGGATATAAATAAAAATCGCAAGGTGCGAGGTCGGGGCTATAAGGCGGGTGACCCAGTAATTCCACGTCTGACGTCGCCAAGTAGTCGATTGTTTGCTTGGCGGTGTGCGACGAGGCGTTGTCGTGGTGAAGGAGGATCCTACTACGAGATCGTTTATCCCAATTTTTTTCCAAGACTAGTGGCAAACAATTGTTAGTGTACCACTCAGCAGTAACTGTTTTTCGATCCTCTAAAACAATTGTTGCGTAATGACCTGTCCATCCGAAGAACGAGGCCACCATCTTTTTTCCCACGCTTCGACCTCTCTTCACTTTAGTTGGCAGCTCCTCGGAAGGAAACACCCAGACAGCAGACTGTATCTTAGTTTCAGGACCATAACAATAGATCCAGCTTTCGTCACCCGTAAGTATGTCGAACACAGCATGAGTCGCCTCCGTTAAATCTTTGAACCATTTCACGACACCAATCAACACGACGGAGCTTTTGCGCCTCTGTCAAATTATGAGGTATCCAGCGGGCACATAGCTTCCTGACTGCTAAATGTTCATGGATGATTTTGTGCACTTGTCTCATACCGATGCTTAAGCTTGTTCGAATCTGCTGATAAGTCACTCTTTTGTCAGTCTCTATCATACGCCGCACAACACTGATCTTATCTTCAGTCGTTGCTGTAGAAGGCCGTCCCTCACGCAGATCATCGGTTAGATTAGTGCGACTACTTTTAAACTCAACTCAACTCTAAACCGGTTGTAAACAGTGGCACGAGATGGGGCTGCATCGTGAAAGGCCAATCAAAGTCTATCATAACTTTCTTGTTGACTTAAATGACATCGAAAGTCATAAAAAATCATTGTACAGACGCCAGCAGGTCAAGCTACCCGAAACTGTCAAATTTTCCCAATCAACCTTGAACCTTAATGTTTTAGCGATAAAGTTGAAAATCTATTAAAAAAATTTGACAGATTGTATGTAGTAACTTGATGTGCTGGCGTCCGTACGAAAATTTTCTCGCGTTAAATTCATGGTGACGTGACGCAGGCAATTTTCAATTTGCCGCCAAATCGTAAATAAATGACAAATTAATAAAATACATACACAATAATATTGACAAAGAGTTCCATTTTCAAAATTTGAACTTATTTTTTTATTATATCGTTTACAAGTGGCCCGTTCTAATAACTTTCAGTGTCGCCCTCGTACGCATCCCCTCGTATTATGTAATATTTTGTGCTTTTATTTTATTAGTTTTCGCTATGGATGACATGTTGTGTATGTATTTTAATTTAATTTTATTGTTTTGAATGACATTTGTATGTATTTTAAAATTTATTTGATTTGATATCTGAGTATTGTGTGTGTGTGATTATTATAATTTTCAATTTTATGTTTTTAATGTAATGAAATGGACTTTGAAAATAAATAAATTATTATTATTATAACGTAGGATAAGGAACTTCGTTCCAAATATATTTATATTTTTACTCTCATTTCAGTAAAAGATACAAATACAAGACGGTTAAGTTCGTGGCCGGCATCCTCAAGACACTTGTACAAGAGTCGAAAGATAACCAAATTGAACAGTGGCGATACACGAACCATGTGTACTCGCAGAAATACTATAGATTTCCCGCTTTTAATCTTGCTGTTGCGGTGAGAAGTATTTCTTAATAATTAAGGACCACCATTTATTTCGCACGTTAAGGGGGAGGGAGGCGGTCAACAAAGTATCGTGGTGACGAGGGGGGGGGAGGGCGTCAACAAAGTATAGTGTGACGAGGGGGGGGGGGGGTTGACGTCACGCGCATAATTCTATTGTATCTATTAAAACTCTAACTAAACATTTTAAAATATTACCAACTCTCACATTTAAGGTTTCATTTAAAATTACAAAATATTTGGCGCCAAACCGGGGTCACACAAAATATATAGACCACATGTGAAAGCGACGAGGGTGACTCCAAAAATTATGAAATTCATGTGACGTAATTCATGGATGGCCCCTTGCGTCGTTTTCGAAGTTGATCATTTTGAAAAGAGTTTACTGTTTATGTGGGGATACATTACGATTCATTAGTATTTCTGTTAAACTAAGCTTAATCCAGTCCTTTGCTATTTATACATAGTTGTAGTAAATGGGGATCGAATTCATCGAACTCACAACCGTTCGTTCTACAGAGCACACACACACACACACACATACATTTAATTAATGAATTTCACCAGTGAAACTGAACGTGCATATCTAAACGCGTTCCAAAGCTGTCAGTATCATCATTGTTGCGGAATATTGACACTGACAGCTCTTGAACGCGGTATAAATGTGCTGGTGGCTTACCACCAGCTCTTATAGCAGGGCAGAAGTTGAACTTCACTGCTTTTATTGACTACTTTTATGTATTTAGTCATAGATCGAAAAATCAGTGCAGTTCAGTTCAGTTTCATTGGTGAAATTCGCACTAAATGTTCAGTTACAACAATTATTGATATACACAGACAATGTGGAGCGACGCCGCATACACATCGGAGGTCTGAGCCGTCCATGACAACTTGTGGAGGTTATCCTTGTGTATGCGGCGTTTCTCTATAGATAATGCTTCTCTTACAATCTTGCGCCGCATGCCCGGTCACCTGCACACGTGAGGACCTAATGGCTGAGTTAGTGAGCTGTATTCGCGTTGCTAAAGGCTAAGTGGATGATGATATATGTTTTCGTGTTATTTTTGCCATCGACGCACTAAGGAGACAATTATTTTCAGGTAATGACTCAACCCTGGGTATTGAACCAGTACGTCAACAAAATACCTTACGCGACTCGTGACTTTAACTTCGATGGAGTTTGCACTGCTACAGCCGTTAAAGCTACTAGGGTGAGACCTTATTTCAAAGTCGTAATAATAAGCTGAAATAGTAGTAATATTCTTCGGAAGTTCGTGAATAAAAAATATCAAATCCGTCTTTGACTGCATAAAGAAAGCATTTCTGTTAAATCAGATGATTCTGTAGGTATTTATCGGTACTTCAGATGCCACTTCAGTACTTCCTATCGGAGAAAGTTCTGACCCAAAACTCGACATAATAGCATGCCTGAATTCTCGAAGGGTTCGGCAGAGGTTTTTCTATAGTATACATGAAATAGCTGCCATGAATATTTACTTAAAAAAAAAATGTAATTAATTGATAGTATTAATTTCGAAAGTAATAGTGGCCCTAAATTCTGTGGAGATCTTGGTTCATATCAGCTCGATAACTTAGCCGAATTCTCAAACGCAATTTAATATGTACAGACACCAGCACATCAAGCTACTACAATCTGTCAACAATAAAGTTGAATAGATTTTCAACTTTATTGCAAAATCGTTAAGATTCAAGGTTGATTGGGAACAATTGACAGTTTCGGGTAGGTTGACTTGCTGGCGTCTGTACATACCTGCGGGATAGTTGCCTAACACACTGTGCCCTGTCCATTAGGTTAACCGTGTTTTGACAGCTGTCTTAGAACGTACATATTTCAGATTACGTAAAAGTTAACTTTAAAATGCGTAATAAAATAAATATCTAAACTGCTTATCTTATTGAATTGTCTTATTTGTGGCTTCATAAAGACATTATAATACCATACGTGTATCAATCAATGTTTTGTGTGTTGCTGCAATCATTAGTTCCATCTGTCAAAAACCGGTTTACTTGGATGCTTTCATTTTGACAGTTCAACAACATTCATTGCTTTATTTACGTTGTTGAGCAGACAAATTTTTGAACATCAAAATTATTTAGATTGTGATTGAATATGTCGCAATTAGGGTATCGTTCGTGTAAGCTACGATTTTTAAATTAAAACTCGAAATGTATTTCAGAGCTGGTCACTAGTTAAGTATTTATACACCGAAGAGGTTGAGATGCTGCAAAGACACCAATGCGAGAAGATATTGTGGCGCAGTTGCAGACTTTTCATGTGCAGTGTATACGACAATCGGATCAAATATGTTTATTCTGTATGTATCTATTTTATTTAGAAACTGCAGAATGACTGCAGAATCTAACGAATGTCACGTGGTACGTGCTATCCCTGTAGTATTGTTGACCTACCCTAAGGGTAATAAGAATAACATTGCCGGGTCAGCGGGATTGTCCGAAAGGGTTACCGCTGCCCCGGAACATAAAGGGCGAAGGAAGGAACATGGGTGGGTTTTAGTCAGTAACAGTCTGACACTCCCTTCCGCTCCACCCAGAGCGGGAGGGGTCATTTGATGATTTCCAATCCGGAAAAAAAAAGGGTAATAACATACTGAAGAAGCCTCACTGTGATACTTCGCGATCGCAGTTTAGCTCGAAACCACCTCCATGTAAAACAAATGCATGCTACAACAACGGCGGGTTTTTACAGGCTGTATATAAATATTGCAGCGCGCTTGCGACCAGGAGACCAACGGGGTAGTTGCTGAGCGTGGAGTCCTGGGTTCGATACCCAGGTCGAGCAAAGTGTTATCGGCTTTTTCCGCTAGGAATTTCTCAGTAAACGCCCAGAGTTTTGAAGATGGCGGTGTCATACCCCTGTGCCTCAAAAAGCACGCTAAGCCGTTGGTCCTGATCTCTCCCCGGGCGGCTCTTGGTTGCCGTCCCATCGGACTATAAGAGTAAGGGAAGAGAGACTGCACTTGTGTCTGCGCACACACTTGTGCAATGTCTCCCGCACCGAAGGCTAGTCTCCATTGATATCGGCTGCCATGGCCGAAATACGGTCTAGAGGACTGCTATTAGAAATATTTGGTACTTATTTAAGGAAACGGAAGGCGGTGGTGTAGTATGTTACGAAACCGGTGACCCGGCGGAGGTGGATACAAATCAAGGAGTGTTGGTCGCCGTAACATCAATCATCAATTTGGGCCTCCCAAACCTACACATGAGGGTCGGCTTATTCAACGAATGGGTGACAGATACCGGTTGCAACGTATCTATCAACAATTTCGTGATTATCTTTTGTATTATTGTTTCTATTAAAAATATTCTTGTGTAGCGTTTTAGTATTTTTGTTGTTTTATTTATCACCAGCTTCTGCCCGCGTGGGGTTTTAAATAAAAGTAGCCTAAGTTACTTTTTATAACATCAGCTGTCTGCCAATGAAAGTCCCATTAAAATCTGTCCAGCCGTTTCAGATTTTACTACCATACCATTTCTTCGGTTATTCCATTATCCACCCCAAAAAATTCACCTTAATTAAGCTGGATACGCGGAAACGCATGTCCACCCTAAGTCTATATATTTATATTACATTTATCCAACAAGGCCTAGGGTGGATTTTCGGTCATGCGTTGCCGGGTATCCACCTCAAGGTAGATTTTTTTAGATTGGATATAATATGGAATAACCGAAGAAATGTTACGAGCATAAGTAGTATTTTCGAAGCCATACTCATCATCATCATACTCCTGCCCTTATTCCAATTTATTTGGCGCAACATATCCCTTTTTTCCATACTCCTCTTAATTTGTAGTCGTCATCTCGGTAGTCACCCTCTTTCTGGCCATTTTCAAAACCATACTATTGTAAAATATACAGGGTCTTAGGCGGAGGGTTAGTCCGACCGCCTGTGGTTAACGAGAACGAGTAGAGCTAGCAACTGAAAATGAGTTGGTGAGCTACAAGCAGCAATTGCACGACGGTGACAAGTGATTATTCGCTGGTATGCTTATGTACAGACGCCAGCACATCAAGCTACTACAATCTACCAAATTTCTTTAACCTCTTGAATGTCTTAAGTTACACAGTTCGACATAAGCAATTGTCTTTCTATTGTGTCTCTAATTACGACTTTCAAAGAGTTAATAGATTTTCAACTATATCGCTAAAACATTAAGGTTCAAGATTGGGAAAATTTGACAGTTTCGGGTAGCTTGACCTGCTGGCCTTTGTACCAAGCGTGATTCTCTCGAGAGTGTTTTGCTCGTCAAGCAAGCATCGCTGAGCGCATACTCTGCTGAGTGTATTACGCTGGCGGTGTGAACAGTCCCCAGATAACAATATAAAATTGTTTCAGACTTGCAACAAGTTGGATACATCAAAAAAAAAGGCTTGCTTCAAGTTTGCCATGGCTTTACAAACTTCTAGCAAGTTTAAATCAAACTTTCTAGTTTAGTAGCGACAAACTAGTATGAAGTTTGTTTTACTACCTACCTTTGTTACGGTGGTACTTAATGATAATTTTCCTAGGTTATAATTTCCAAAATTTTTGAGGGTGATTATCCGGGCTGAATACCACACGAAACCACAACCACAGCAAAGTAAAACCGTGAATACGGGTAGAGTAGAATATATATTGTAGATTTGAAACAAAACTGTGTACAGTTTGACAAACTTATCTATGCAGGTCATGTATTTTTTTTTAAATTTTCATACAAAACGCAATCACGTCCTGTCATTTGCCTAAAAATAATGTGCATTCTTTTAACTATGACCTGCTGTAGATAAGTTTAACCTAAGAAACCAGAATAAGTCTTCACAGAAAATATTGCTGCGACTTCGTGAATACAACAACATAAAGAAAAAATACAATAACATTTTATAATCATTTCACTATTTATTAATCATTCAAGTCATATAGTAATAACTAATTTAAAAAGTTAAAAGATTATTTAGAAAAACACAAATCTTATTTTTTTTTTAAATCACACTACCAAAAAAAGTCGCAATTTGAAATAATTGTCTAACATGATTCATTAGAACCCAGATTCAGATAGACGGCTAGGTTCAGATTCCGACGCTTTATTTTGTCTATCAGCTCTGAAACAAATAAAATAAATTGTTATACACTCTTACTGTATGAACAAAATTAAACTATGCTATTAAAAGGGGTAAAAAGATATTAAAGTAACAATGGTGCATGGACGTGAAAAGTCATAGGAAGCAATTTGATATGTGATTCAAATTCAAAAATCCTACCTAGAATAATAGAAAATATTAGGTCTATTATAAATAATAAATAAATAAATAAATAAATTGTTTATTGGGTCTCAAACAGTTACATTTGCAGGTGTGATTGAGACAGCCCCGGAAAGTAATTAATAATACTTGTGTTGGGGTTGTCTCGCTCTTCCCCTTATTTGATAGCTTAAACACTATTGAGACTCTGTAACAATTAAAATCAGAGTAATAAAACTAATTGAACCAGTTTAGAAACAACGAGAAAACAATGACATAAAAAGTAATTAGCAGCTCTGTGTATTGTGCAATTGTGAGTATGAGTTTGTGTAGCTGAAGTAGTGTGTGATCGTGGGTTTGTTTGTGTGTGTGTGTTTTACGTTTGTGTGTTTTAGTGTGTGTTTATGTATGAGTTTACGTGTTAGCTGATAGTGCCATTATAAATCGAAGATAAAGATGCAATTAGGTGATCACAATGTATAACAGTATGATAAAGAAGAGATGTGTTCATGTAAGTCTGACTAGAATATGCTCTGTTTCTTCATAATTTAGAGTTTTTAACCATTCTGTTATAACTTTTTTGCATTGATGCGAGACCTCATGGTGGAACTTAAGTTTAGCGTTAATTTTGTTGTATATGTAGGCTGATTGGCATATACAATATGTAACAAAAACCCTGTCCGATCCTTAAGAGTATTATTCGGCATCGTACTGCGTACACATATGCGTAATCATTTAATGGATTTGAGATTATTATTTTTCCCCCGTTAATATCATTAAATTAAAATAAAAAATAAAAACTGACCAAAGGCAACACTGATCGCTCGACAAAGTTCACGTCTTACTACCTACAGTTTTGTGTCAAAGAAGCCGCCCGTGTCATTAACCGCGCTTTGTCGCGTGCCGCCAAACATACCTACATTACGCGCGGTGCGCGTAGGTATCAGCTGATATTGTTTTGTAGGCATAGTAATCCGGATTTCAGATACTCTCTGTATTTTGTGTTTTTGACTTAATTCTGTTTATCAAGAAACAATTAATTGAATTAAATGTAGCTCTGATAAGGGCTTTTTTTTAAATGTGATGTGCTTCTGGCAATGTACTTACCGACTCCAGGTGTTAGTTTATTAAAACGTTCACTTGTTGTTGTTGCATACTTCGGCGATCATGCTCCACATGTCCACCTCCAACACTAATACACATTCGACACCTTTTTGCTAAATTTACAAAAAAAACACTCAAACACATTTACAAAATTCCATTCTTGGTTCGTAATCAGTGGGCAGAAGGGATTGAACCCGCCGGTAGTGATAAGGGTGCTGACCATCTCCCTTCAGCACACTCCAAACCGCACTGTGGTTTGTGTCTAATCGTCGCGCAATAGAGCGTGTGCTTTGCGTGGGGTCCGCGGCAAACATATCCAGCACTTGTTCCTCAATTTCCTCGTTGCGCTCTCGTGGTCTTCCAGCATCAGTGGCCTGCGACTCGTGCCCATGAACACTGCCTGTGGTGTATGCACCGTTATGCAGGCGTTGGAACGCACGCTCCGACGGTACTGTCACACCTGGTCTATTAGCGAAACGCACCTCGTACCTACGTATTACGCGCAGCTGCATAATTGCAGTCGGTCTTGCCTAAGCACATCAACATATTAAAATATTCCTGATTAGAATACGACATTGTTCGCGAAACGACAGCGCTTGATACGTACGGACGTCAGATCGAAAGCTATCTCCACGAAAGACTAGCAACAAGTATCGCGTCGGTAGGTAACTAGGCGGCGATATCAAAAGAGTCGGCGACTAGTTGAAAGAGTGTCTACGACGCGGTAGTGTAGGGCGGTGTTCTTTGAAATAAAAATAGGTAAAAATAAAAAGATTTTGCCGGCGGGTGGAGTGTTGTCAACTTATGAAAATTTGCCATATTCAGTGTTAAATTTCGCATGGATTATAAAAATTAAAAATCAATAACTTTTGGTTTTTATGAGTTACATTTTTATAACGATTTTTTCTAGTACGTATGTTGACCCAGGAATACGCCTTTATTGGATCGGACAGGGTTTTTGTTACAGCCTGTATACTGACGCCTTGCAAAAACCGTACGTACCGGAGTAGAGGAAGCCACAGTATCTATTCTCCTCCTAGCTTGGCTTTCTGAGTTAAATGGAAGGTATTTATGTAAATATAGAATGATGTTTAAAAAGTATAGTTTCCTGACTGATAGCAGACCACCAATTTTATATGTATAGCTCGAGTGTGGGGAATCTATATGGCTTAAAATAGATTACTTTTAAAAGTGACCTTTGGGCTCTTTCTAACTCTAGAAGCTTAGTCTTGGCGGCCCCTCCCCAAACAGGTAAGCAGTATGTGATTACTGACTGCGCGAGTGCTGTATAAATGTTGTTGAGTATCTTTTGAGGCATCACATGTCGTAGATTTTTAAAAATCCCTATAAATTATACTTCAGAATCTTACCTCCTTCTTATTCTAACTTTTGCTTGGTTCAGCCAGTCACTAGTAATTTCCTTAAGATGTTCTTCCGTTACATCATCATAGATTTTTTTGCAGATTTCTGAAAGAAAATATTTAATTAAAAAATAATCACAACAGTCAGTTAAAAAAAAAAATTGTTTTATTTCTTTCAATTGTACAAAAACACTTATAACAACACTATGCAGCTTTACAACTAGGGAAACAGAGTGTTTTCGATGAGCTCTGGCACCCAATGTAAGATTTAACTTGTGTTTAGGGTGCCAGCGTCCTCGCCTAAGATTTCAACATGTAGCAGTAGTTGTAAGACGAGCACAGTACGTCATCAATAACATTTTCAATAGTTAATTATCATAAAGTTATAAGCTAATATTGTGTCCTATTTATGTGGCTATGTATGTGTGTGTGAGGGGGAGATAAATATGGTGAAAACTTGTATTAATGTAAGACTGTTTTAAAAAATGACTATGAATATATTACTTTATTAACTATATTAAGCGAACGATATCTGTAGTAAATCTTCAGTCTTGTTATAGTTCAATGTCAAGAGCCATTTCGTGACCTTGGTTTTGCATTCATTTAGACACATAGGAGCAATGGAGCAGAGTTTATTTATTTTGTTATGTAAATGTTTTGACAGTATATCAAAATGACGGTGAGCAAGGGCCGTTCTACATCCGTGACTTGAACATACTTCGAAGTGTCTACGTTTTTTAGTAGCATTCGGATCGTAAACCACAAAGGGATGTTTGCGGAGAATAGTACCAAGAATAAAAAGCTGTCTCACAGTGAGGACCTGACACTCGCTGTAGAGAGCCTCGGTGGGATACCTAAAAGGCTTCGAGGTCATAACCTTGAGAACCGCTCTCTGTACACGTTCTAGAGGCAGGAAGATTGTCTTAGCAGTTCCACCCCACACCGTGATGCAATAGTTTAATATGCTTTGACATAGGGCATAATAAACCGTTTTAATCGTAAGGAAGTCCGCGGAGTGCCTTAGTTTTTTAAAAATGAATATGCACTTTCGGACTCGCGATATGAGATTACTAAGGTGAGGTTTCCAGCTCATAGAACCATCGACATAGATTCCGAGATACTTAACAGAATCACATCTTTTGAGTTGAGGACAGTCACATTGTGAAGAAGATAGGCCGAGTGAGCAGGTATGAGCTCTGAGCACCATTGAATCCGGAGGAGGTAGGTTGGTGGATATTAAGGAGAAAGGTAAGTATACCGTTTTACTTAAATTTAAGGTTAGGATGTTTTTTGACAGCCATTTCATCACAGAGTTTAGAGCTAGTTCTGCGTACTTTACTGTTTCAGGCCAGTCACTACCATGAATTAATAGAGCTGTATCATCTGCGTAAGTGAAGATTGAACAATTCATTAAAGACATTTTGCATAAGTTGTTAATATATACAAGAAACAGGGTAGGACCCAAGATTGAGCCCTGAGGGACGCCAAAACTCAAAGAAATGGTGTCACTAATAACATCATTTATCTTAACGCATTGAGTTCTATCACACAGGTAATCCCGGAAAACATTTAAGGTATGTCCGCGAATGCCCGTAGCTTCCAGCTTAGATAGGAGGTGGGGAACGGACACAGTGTCGAAGGCCTTAGAAAGATCCAAGAAGATAGCCAAGCATTTCATTTTGCCATCTAATTTAGATACTACATGGTAGACCCAAGGCAGCAACAGCATTTTCAGTTGACCTGCCACGTCTAAAACCATACTGGTTATTACTTAGTAACTTGTAAGACTCAAGATAGTCTACCAATCAATTATTGAGGATCTTTTCTAATATTTTAGAGATGGCAGGCAAAACTGAGATCGGTCTATAATTATCTACACTGTGTCCGTCCCCATTTTTGAAGATTGGGTGAACAATAGCCCTTTTGAAAACCCTGGGAAAACAGCCTGTGGAGATAGAGCGATTGCAGATATGAGTAATGGCTGGGACAATCGCGGGCAGACAGGATTTTAATATTTTCGATGAAATGCCATCCCAACCAGCAGCAGCATCAGTTCGTAACCCAATAATGAGATTCGATACCTCCACTTCATCTGTCGGTAGTAGTACTAGCGAGTTAGAGGGCAGCGCATCGAGGCAATAATCCGAGGTACACGAGGTGGGCAAGAATTTGTCAGCTAAGTTCCTGCCGACATTGGCGAAAAATTCGTTGACTTTATTGACCGAGGACTTTTCATCTGAAGATATTCTTAGTAGCTCGTCGGGGGATTTAGCATTACGACTAGTTCCAGTAACATTTTTAACGACCTTCCAAGTAGCTTTAGGGTTTTTCTTCGCCATTTGGAACTCCTTTCTTTCATATGCGTGTTTTAAATTTTTAAGAAGCTTGTTACAGAAATTACGGTATCGCTTGTATGTAATCATGAGAATGAAGTTTTCAGGATCTGCCTTTAACGTTTGAGCCATGCCATCTCTATTTCGGATACAGCGGAGCAGTCCATTTGTAATCCAAGGTTTCAGGATTCGCCGTTTTGAAGACATGTGCACCGATTTGGAGTGATTGGCGATGACAGAGCTAATGATTAAACAGGTAAGTAGGTAATCCAAAGAGAAGGGGTAACCCCTACAGCTGGTTTAGAGGTTTATTTTCATTGCGACATTGTAAGGCACTGGCCCAGTATGGCAACAGACAATACTTTACATCCTTATTATTTCACAATATAGTTTTAATATGTCATACAATCATGATATTTGCATTTATAAATGATATACTTATGAAAGATTATTTTACATATTTCTGTTCTCAGGAATGATGTTTTGTTTGAATGTTTCATTTGTTTTCCTGTTAATGAATATAACTCTGCTACTTCATCAAGCAATATCCGTCTAAGAATGTTGGTAGTAAGGCTACGAGCATTTCTGCCACCAATCCCAGCCAAGAATTTCATCTAAAAATTTGAGAAAAAAAAATAGTAATTTAAAAAAGGATAATGGAAGTCAGCACTGTTTTAATTGCTCACTCACTGTCGGCAGTTAATTGACAAATTCGAAATTAATAATTTTGTCAATTAAGTTTGTGTTCTTACTAGCATGTGTGTGCGAGTCCAAAGCTTTAAATAATGTGTGTTATACCTACAATACATTGTTTGTTGTGGCTAATCTTCAACTGCTCATTTAAATTACAAAAACTTGTGTCATCCTTTACTGGAAGATTTGTCAGAAAGTCAGGAACTGTAAAAGTATTGTCACGTTGATTTGTTGGTTGTAAAGATGACCGTGCTAATAGTAAGTCCAGTTTTCTATTAACTTCATTCATCTGTACAGATAAGTCTGTAACCTCCTGGATAAGATGGCTTTGTTGTATTGCAAACTGCTTGCTCAGAATACAGCCTGTAATAAAAAGCAAGTTACATTTGCATGGCCCATAAAATAAAATATTATAAAAGTTAGTGACAGATGGACAATTTATAGTACCATGTGAACCAGTATTGGTGCTGTTTGTTACATGTGAAATTTCAATAACATCTTCAACTTCTCCAGTAAATAAGGTGTTTGTAGTAAAAGTATATTCAGGAGGAGCTGCGTTTGTTAAATTTGGCTGAGATTTGCTTTGAAAACGACCTGTAATAAAAAAAAACTAAGTCTCTATAGCTCATATTAAGTATGATCTCGACTGTGCTGTTTATTGCAGCCACTTCTGTCAATTTTTCACTACACTCATTTTTACTTGTTCCAGGTGTATGGTTTTCTACATTATTTTAAACTATCTTGACTGTGCTGTTTGTTGCAACCACTTCTGTAAATTTGTCAGTATTTTTTCTTGTTCCTGTTAACAGACGTTTAGGAGGAATGGGGTATGTAGCATTTGGCTGGGTTTTTTTTCATTTTCACAATTGGATAATCATCCGGGGAATCTGAATCTTCAGGCGAATATACTCTCTTGATCTTACTTTTTCGTATGATGACTTCATCATCCGAGTCTAAATTGGAGGTTTCTTCAGCTTTTTTTAAGTGGAGACGTGCCTCATTATAAGTTTCTGAAATTATAATGCATGTTTTTTAACTAGTTTGAAAATTTTAACTAAGTTTGAAAGGACTAGTGAAACCCAAAAGTTTATAATTCTTAAATAACTTATGTAGAGAAAAAGGACATACATCTTTTAAGAACTTTTATTTGATATTGTGGCCATGATTTGTCGGGGTCAACCATTTTCTTTAAAAGTTTGTTTTTCATCTCCTCTGTGCGTACATTCGGGTAGTAGCAAGAATTGCCATGTGGGTTTATCCAAGTAGATAGTACTATTCCGGGAGCATCATTTTCATTCACAAATGTGACAATGATGAAGCTTGGAGTGTCCATTATGTTGAATCTTTAAAAATACATTTAGGATTATTATTCTTAGCATTTATTTAACATATTAAAATTCAAATGTGGTCAGCTACTGTGTATTTATTATATAAATATCTATCCTTGTAAATTTTCAGTATAAAAACTTACTTAAATTTGAATTATTGCCACCGGCATTGATATTTGCATGAGTGTGTGCCATTTCTCTCTTAATTCTTTTTGACTGTCCTTGTTTCGACATTAGTAAAAAGGGTTTCCGAGACATGTTTACTCCTTCCTAAATAAAATAAATTAAAAATATAGATAAATATTATTAAAAACTGAAGCCATGACATGACTGGATTCAGAGTTGTTAGAAAATCATTGATAACATTATCATTCTTTGTTTTGTCTTACTTAGCGCTATATAGCGTAAATCGTGTTAATAAAGTATGAAGAAAAAGACAAAGTGGCAGTAATTGAATTTAATTTTTGATTAATACCCATGACAGGCCTCCGTCACTCCATGTACTTGCGCGCTATAAGTGCCTACCGCCCAGCCGAGCGGTCTCGGTCCTCCGGCGGATCAAATTCAGTGCGGTTTTCGCAAGCGAAGCGCGCGCACGCCGTTCAATTTTAATAGTGCTGTTCGTTCGTACGCGTATTACGATGCCGTGTGGTGCCTTATGTGCTGTAGATGGATGTAAATCAAGTCAGCACCAATATATAAAACAAAACAAACTTACAAATATAATAAAACAAACTTTAAAAAAGAGAACCGACTTCAAAACAATAAACCGTAAGAAATAATTTCTTCTTTGATGTCGGTGCTTTTTCGATTCGTAATTACCAGCTGTTAGCACTAACATAAAAAAAAAACAAATTATTTCTTACGGCTTAGTACTTTATTTGAAGTCGGTTCTCTTTTTTTAAGGCTTTTTTTTTCATTTCTAGTGAACATCTCCGAAGATCATCATCAAACTAAGAAGTATTATACTTATTTTAAAACGTTCTCCTAAATGTAACAAATCCTTTTCTGAAAACCGCATCGATATCGGTTTAGCCAAACGCGAGATTATCGCGCACAAACATACATACCTACAAACCATACAAGTCAAACATCTCAGTTTGGCCTGTATGTCTGATCACCTCCTTTTTTTTAAGTTGGTTAAATATTTTATAAATGATAAAATTTTTAACTGCCACATAAAAGTCAGAACATATTCACAGTTCTCAATAACATAGATAAAAAGTTATGTTAATTTAATTTTATCGAAGAGGCAGCCCTGCGATTACTGTGGAATCGCGCGGTGCGAAGCAATCACTGCTGTACGCTTGAGCATTTAGGCGCATTTTAGCATACAGTGGTTGTTGACGCGAGGGAGTAGGCAATTATCGTAATAGGTATTGGAAATTTTCTACTGAGTGAAGTATCTGTTCTAATCTGTGCCCATGAGTGCAATACCACTGTCACAGTACATTTTTGAGGTTATGCAACTAGATACATTATCTAAAGCCCTGTGAGGCTGTGAATAACATTAAACATGGACTTTTTATTTTAGATAGTATGTGAATACAGCTAGAAGCATACTAGTATATATTCTGTGCTAGAAGCTACAAAAAAATATAAAGGACACTTACCTCAATTTCACCAAAGCAAAAAAAAGATACGAATCTATTTCACAAGCACAAACTGATCGAGTACAGCATGAACGTTGTTAATTTAAGAAACTTAGCAGCCTTCAGCTTAGTAGTAATTAATACACTAACAAAACAACAAAATCGTAACAATTTAAGTTAGAAAAAACTCGAAGAAAAATTAAAACAACATCACCGCGTCACTTGCAGGCAACCGAACGAAAACCGAACCAAACATAGATGGAAAATTCGTGTATGTTTTTTGTTAGTGTGGTTTGTGGTTCTGCCTCTTGTGACATAAAGTACCTAATGTTTCTGTCTGTTGGTCGCTGTTTACTGTTAGTTTCGATGCATGCGCACAGTGGTGCGAGTAAAAATTATTATGGTAAAATGGTAAAATAAAATTAATGAAATTTCAGCTTTTGTATATTTATTTCTTAATGAAAAAAGTAAACGAAAAAGTTAATAGTCAAATATTTTAAAGAAAATAAAATCTACATATTAAAATTTAAAAAAAGTAATTTGTCAACTTTTGTTCCCAAAAGACGACTTCTTCTATCCGAGATCATATGTCCAGCTTTTGAGAAAATCCTCTCAGAAGGCACTGACGAAGCGGGTATGCAAAATCTTTTTAACATTATTTGGTATAATCTAGGATATGCATATTTCTTTTCCTCCCACCACCTCATTGGATTTCTCTGGCGTTCCAGCAAAGGCTCCTCCAAGTATTTGTCAACTTCTACGATAGATGCCGCTCTTGGGTTGACGGTTCTCAAACACTCTACCACCCGATTATCGAAATCAGCCCAGATACTCGTACTGGCAACTGAAGCATAAGTTTGCGACGAAGTATCTGTATCATTTCTACCATCGGATTCGGATGTACTGACGTTTTCAGACGGTAGGACCACCCTTGCTGCTAGGTCATATAATAACTCTTTTGCCTTCGTATAGCTAATTGGTCGATTTTCTGGAAAACCGTATCTTTTAAATCTAGGGTCGAGTAACGTGCTAATTGAAAAAAGACTATTGTCTTCAACCTTATTAAACCGATCTTGCAAGGTTTGTTTTAGTTTTTGTGCCATATTTAGGACAAGCAAAGGTAGCTGCTGTTCATTCATTATTTTGTTTATTTTATTTATCATTAAGTGAGATAAAACGATGACTTCGGATATGGTAACCGACTTTTCAGCACTCATCATTTCAGTTATGGTTTTAAATATTGAAAGTATTTCACAGGCTTTTGTAATTACAATGACATCTTCATTTTCTAAATTTGGTGTTCGTGGGTAGTCATTCGCTATTGTTGATATTACGCTAGTTTTAATTTCGAGAATTCTCTGGAACATGTCATACGTCGAGTTCCAGCGCGTGACCACATCTTGCTTAACTTTTAGAATTTTTTCACCAAGGCGGGTTTGCATTGCTTTCAGCCGCTCGGCAGCTAATGGGCTTCTCCTAAATAATTCCACTATGGCCTTGATCCTCTCACGGGTATCCTTGATTTCGTCTAAACTTGCCTGGACGCTTAAATTTAGGGTATGGGCAAAGCAAGGTATTTGCCTCCACCCCATTAACCTAATTGCACTTTGTGCATTTGCCGCGTTGTCGGCAGTCACAGCTTGAATTTTTTCATAAATTCCCCACTGTTCGCAAATTTTTTTTATTTCAGAGGCCAGATTCTCACCGGTATGTCTGTCATTATAATAAAGACACGAAAGCATGTGTGACTGTAACACAGTGTTTTGGTCAACATAATGGACAGACAATGCTATATATGCTTCTTTTGCAACAGACGTCCAACAGTCGGTTGTTACAGCCACATATTTGACATTATGAATTTTTTCTTTTACTTCGTCAGATAATATGTTATAGTGTTTTTCCAAAAGAGCGTTTGCTAATGTCTTTCTGGAGGGGATAGGATAGCCGGGATTAAGTTTATTCACGAATTTTCGGAATGATGGCGACTCTACAATATTAAATGGCAAAAAATTTTTTGCCACCATTTCAACTAAATCGGCGTTGATGCTTTCTATGTTTTTCATAGACATTGGTTTTTGAAGATAAGGCCGAACTGACTTATCGTTATATCGTGGTCGAAAAGCGGGTGCGGGGCGGGTATTTGTTGAAGAGCAGGATGTACTTGAGCTTGGGGTAGGTTCAAGTGGGACGGGTTGGATATTTTCATCTGGCCTTGAGATCGAGACAGGTTCTTGAATACTCTCAACAATATGTGGCGCTGGCGAAGGCGTTTCTCTAATTGCTGCTGCTACTATCGGATGCTTTGACTTCAGGTGTCGTGTTAAATTGTAAAGGCCACCTCCTTTAACCGATAAAGTATTACTGCACAATGTGCATTTCTTTTTATTCTCTCCTGCATCATTAAAGTATTGCCAAACAGGAGAAGTTCTTTTATCGGCCATTATTATTAGATGACTTACTGACTGAACTCGCTTTTTATAAGTAGGTAAGTACCTATCTACTTAGTATTTTGTGTAAGAAGGTACCACCACCATTCAGCAACCAAAACCAAGCTATACCTATACCAATACCAACACCGATCTGAAAACCAATTAAATACCATTCCTGATTCCTTGAATTCTTTCACCATTATGTACGCACGACGGCCAATCAAGCTATGCAAAACCAAATTAAGCTGATCTCTCATTGTACGGGAAACTCATACAAAGCGAGGTCAGGTTATACTGGAAATGTAAAGCTTGATGTCCGCCGTGTGTACCTATACAAACAATTTTTAATACAAACATTTACTTATTACTTAGTTTTTAATAACTTACCTTTTATTCAGTCCGAATTTGAAGTCACTACTTAACAACACAGATAAGCCACACAAAATAGTCTCTTTAAATAGGTATCAGTTTCTGTTTTAGTTAGGTAGGTAACTAGGTACAATTTTCTTTGGACTAGACAAATTAAAATCGAATAAGAAAGTAAATAGGTCAAGGACGCACTCACTCTTGCATCATAAAATTACGACTGCAACAAAAATTCAAAAATACTGTAAACTTTGAAAACATTTTAAATAAAACCGAAATCAAATTTCTGGTTTATTGTAACGTGATAGGGCCGAATTTCCAGTAATAAAATCTCTGAGCGACTCCGTCTCCGTCCGATCATTTCCGACGAATCAGCTCGCCGCGGGCGGGTGCAGGTGCAGGCGCGAGGCGCAGAGGAGCGCAAGGCGAGCTCGTTCGTGAGGGAGCGAGCGAGACAGAACAGCGGTGAGCCGGTCAGCCGGCGGACACATACGAGTAGACACGAACACGATGCCTCGCGGCAGCGGCACTCAGCCTCGCCTCAATCGTTGAGTCGACACTTGAGAAAAAGAGTGCCTCGCACGATCCTCAATAAAAATGTGTGTGCTACCCAACTCTAGGCGCGCGAGTCACGTGGCTGTGCAGCGGTGAGGTTGCAGCAATGTTGCCACAAACTTGAAACATTATCTTTGTCATAACAATATTCGAGCAAACTTGCCTCGAATTAACGCGTCATATTTGACGCGGCAATTTAAAATAAAAGAAAAATCTAATGCCCCAAGTTTGTATGCTATCTGGGTCAGTTACCAACTGTTAATATTATATGTATTTTTTTTAATCAGGTTCCTGTCCCACCTCCGACAAATAACGAGAAGCGAGTACTGCTAGCAATTAAAAACGATCGATCAGGTTAAGCTACGCTTGCCGCGTTTCATTTATGGATGGCCAAAAACGAACCCCACCACAGAAGAAAATAAAAAAAATTAAAATGGTACAAACGTTTTGTATATTAAAAACAATATTATAGCTGTACATGATTGCATGTTATATTTATACATGGTTATAGAAACAGCGTTTGCACCGTCGATAAATTTACGGTAACTTGAGACCCTGGTAAAGAATGAGCCCCGATGTTTATGGTTTCCGCTGACAACTCCAACTAACACTCCCCTACCTTTATCGTTAGGATCGCCTGTCCCGGAGCATACTAGAGGCCCGCCCGAGTCTCCCTGCGGTAATAAACGTATGGTATTGGTTGCTAGTAAACGTATTTTCTTTCTTTCACAAATACAGGCAGATTTATGAGTCAGTGTGTACGAGTGAAATGCTGAAACTAAGCCCACCGTCGCACGGACGTAAAAATATCGCGGCGGGATTTTATCGCGCACTGGATTTTCAAGTCTCGGTGTTGAGCCGAGCATTTGAGAATCCAACAGAGCGCATCCCAGAGCGTCGAAAAAACACGATCGTTGGCTTTCCAACTCTCGGCGATAGGCAGTGCGTTGAAAATCCAGTGCGCGCGTTTTCTATGAATAGGAAGCAAGTCGTGCAATCAATGAATTCATATAAACATAATATGAATTATGATGTATAAACGCGACTTGGATTGCGTATTCGCGCGACAGTCTTTTTCGGGCATAGTATTTTTATCTCACGAAGCGACGCGCGCTTTACTTGTGGTAACCAAGTGTACAAACACGCTAGGAATGAGTGCGCAAAGACGAGTAGCGTCAACACATAACACAGAAACGCACATAACCATACAAACACCTTCGACTTCGCCATTGTCTCGGACGGTACCGAGAGCACCTGCGGTTGCACACACAATTCAAATGCGATTGTTTGTAAACTCGGTAATCACAAGTAAAGCACGGGTAGCTTCGTGAGATAAAAATACTGTAGGACCGGGGTTGGCACCGATTATTACCTGCAGGTTACCAGTTATAAAATAAATAAATAAATCAACACACACTTTTTTCGGCAGGTCAGTTACAGTGGTCAGTCAGGTGACAATTTTCGGCAAGTCGTCATCTGATGACGTCAAAACGAGTGCTTCCTCAAGTGACAACTGGCAATAGGTCACTGACCGACTACGACGGTACAAGGATCTTTTGGCGCATGGCCAAAAGCGGAACTAACGCCGCCATCTTGTAAGCGTATTCAGCCTATACCTAGTGTTGCCACTGCTGCGACACAGGCCTCCTCTCTGTGAGAGGGAGTGGGCCATAAACCGCCACGTGGGGCCAGTGCGTGTTGGCGGATGTCACATGTCTTCGAATTTTTGGTTTTGGGACATGTGGAGTTTCCTCACGATGTTTTCCTTCAGAGTTTTGAGAGCAGTGGTGATGAATTAATTTACACAAAGTAAAGTGCCTGCTTGGGTTCGAACCCACGATCTACAACTCAAGTTGCGGCCGTCACCACTATGCCATTATTGCTCTCTGCGCTATCTTGTATTTCAATAAAATTCCTGTGACAATTTCACGAGTTTTTACCCACAACGCCACCTGTCAATGTCATCCAAGCGTCAAAAGATCCTTGTAGGACTCTAGTCGTTTCACAGTTACCTATTTTACCTCTTGATTTTGTGCATCACTGTCAAAATCACAGTGATCTTTATTCACGTTGCATAAGGCTACTGTTGCTGTATCAAACTTGGTTATTATTATTACGCAAGATGGCGGCACTGAGTCATGGCATGACAGTTTTTCTATGACATTTCTTCTGATAGCCTATCTATGGTATCTTATTTTTATTGTATTTCTACATTATATTAATGGGTTATTACAACTAACCTTTCCAACATCCGTGAACATGGAAGAGGTACAAATTGATTTCCTCATTGACCTGCCGTGTAATCGACTGCACATATTATTTGGAATTAGGGTTAAATGCGCCAGTAAAAGAACCAGACTTCGATCCTACAAGAAAATATTCAATGTTAGCGTGCCCTTCCGGATACAAATTATACTGATGGACATTGCATTGACCTCCTGTGTACATACATGTTGTAATTTGATTATATCAAATGTTCTAACAAAAACTGCTTTGACTTCCTGTTAAGGGAAAAGCGCCAGGGTAGCCCGCTAAATTCAAGTTTTCTTAAGTTTTTTTACAATTTGCAGGTCATTATCAAGATGTATGTTGAACAAAATATGATTCGCGATCGTAACCAGTTTGTGTTTAATGCATTATAATCATTAAAATAATAACTGTCTAAGTTCTGTGTTTGTGTGTTCTGTGTGTGTTGTGTCTGTGTTGTGGGGCTTGTGGCCAAGAAATAACAGCCGCACGGTTCGATCGATCAGGTTAAGCTACGCTGGCCGCGGTTGGTCCGTAGATGGGTGACCATCTTTACATACCAAGACCCCTCCGTACCTCGGAAAGCACGTTAAGCCTTTGGTCCCGGCTGTTATTCGTAGATCTTTGACAGTCGTTACGGTTCGTCAGAAGCCCGAAAGTCTGACAACCAGTCTTTCCAAGGGGTTTCGTATTACCCAGTAACTGGGTTGTGGAGGTCAGATCGGCAGTCGCTCCATGTAAAATACTGGTATTCAGCTGCATCCGGTTAGACTGGAAGCCGACCCCAACATAGTTGGGAAAAGGCTAGTTATTTGTTGTTTGAACTGTCTAAGTTCATATAATGCTATTGATTGCTATTTCATGGAAATATTCAGACCTTCGGAAGTTAGCAGTTCAATACTCATTACGGAGTAGTTTACCCAACAGACGTTGTTCTGTCCAAAGGAGAGATTTTTTTGGGCCCACTGTATTGTAACTTCTATTGGTCATAAAAAAACGTAACCGATTTATTCATTTAAAATGGTCGATTTTTTCAATAAAGTCTAACCGGAATCACGAAATCGTAATAAAAAATATTTTTTTTGATAATTCACTCAATTTATTAAATTCCAGATATGGTCGTCAATGTCATAAATGCATGTATTGAAGCGTTTTTAATGATTTTACACCCCTAATTTAAAATGGGCGATTTTTTCAATGAAGTCTAACCGGAACCACGATATCGAAATAAAAAAAAATGTTTTGATAATTCACTCAGTTGATTAAATTCCAGATATGGTCGTCAATGTCATAAATGCATGTATTGAAGCGTTTTTAACGATTTTAGACCTCGAACTGTAATTAGGTATAAATTGTGTTTTTTTTTTTTCTTAAAATTACATCCATTTTTATTATATAAACTGATTCGGTTTCATTAAGTAAAAAATGAAGTAAAAAAAACCATTGACGCTGCAGCAGGTCTTCCTGAATTTAATTCCATTTTAAAGTTTGCTTACTCTCGCTTAAAGTAGTTTAAAAAAATCAACGTGAAACGGATTGTACATAGATTTTTGCTGCTTGTCAGTTTGACTCTAGTGATGTTACTGAGTCATTAACGTTCAGGCACTCTATTGTCTCAATTATTGAATTTAAAAATTAAGTTCCCAGCAGCTTCATTGTTTTGAAACGCACACAAAAGAACTTAAAGAAAATAATCATAGCAAGATCCAAATGATACAACCTAGTGCTTGACTGCGATCCCGCCTGATGGAAAACAGTGATGCAATCGTTTTTCTTCTTCTTCAGATCTTTTGGATCAAACTAGGCTGTAGCCTAGTTTGACCCAAAAGATCTGTGACAGGTTGGCTTTGTAAAGCCAACCTGTCACAATTCCTAACCCTAGGACAGATCCTAGGGTTGAGTAAGACATTTATTTAGTGCTTAGGGAGCGTGTTTTGTAAGAATTCTATTAGTGTCCTCAGACGTTCTATACGTTAGGTCTAACAAAACACGTATAATGAGGCATATGTTTTTAAAACGGTTCCCGGTCTCACTGTAGTGGGTACATTGTAAAGAGATAAATTAACGTAGTTAAAAATTATCTATTTAAGCACAAGCGTAACGATCCCTTTATATACCCCGTCTCATCATCAAGACTATTGCAGTATCAGTGACAACCAGCGAGCAACATTTATAATAGAAAAACCGAATATATTATATTATATATTTTTGTATACGCGGCTCTTGTCTTCTTAGCTTCACACAATATTGATAATCGTAATACTTAAGTTTCCTAACTGTGAATTCCCATTATTAACATCACCTTGTCCCCAAGCTTTTTAAGTCGGAACAAGGCGCATTAGTTCATGGGAATTCATTTCTTATAACGGTGGGCCCAGGTCTGGTGTCGAAGCCCTGCAGGAGCACGCGGTGGAATGGGGCGTGCTCTCTCTCCCACAGGGAGAGCCTTATCTTAACTGTAATATTAGCATAATTAGGAAAAACGAAAATTTTATCATCCTAGGGTAATTTAGGAACAGCGCGAACACAACCATTAAATAGGAAGAGTTGAGGTTTAAGTCAGTGAAATTCGTCTTCCCCTACTCACAGTCCACTGTCAATCTGATAATCAGTGACGATACGATGACGATTTTACTAACAAATTATACGTTATCAACTGACAGCACTAATCCACAGAATATTATATATTTACTCTTATTAAAACTCTGTGATTCTGTACATAATAGTATATGACGGTTTATTACACGAAATTTATCTATTCCCTAGTTTATTACCTACCTTCGTATTTAATTATAATTAAGAATGATAGTTAACTGTACATATAGTGGCAGTGTTGGTGATATTTTTCTAATCGCGACTACATCGAGTAGCACCTCGAGAGAAAATGGAATCGAGCCCTTATTTTATTTACTTGACAAACCGCATCACTATCTAACACTGTCAGAAAGACAAGTGTCATTTCAATTCATTAAATACTTCCCGTTTCTTTCGAATTGCATGCAATTGATGTTTCTGTTTCCCTGTGTGTAAGTAATTGAAGGATATGTAATGTTTATGATGGTATACTCGTATATATATAGCATTTACTCCAGAAGGATGTTGTGTTAATAAAATTGTTCAGTAAGATGTCAATGCAATTTGCAAAGACATTGTCCGAGGCAGATTCGCGAACGTAAGTAAATTTGAATTTCGCGGGCTACCCTGGCGCTTCCCCTTTAGTAACCACTCTGAGGTACCGACTGCATTAATTTATTAACGTAAAATCAAATGGCTCTTACTTTTGCTCCTAACCCTGTTCTTCCATAGCCCGAGACCAAACACTTTCCAGCATAATCCTTATCCACAAGTGCCATAGGAATAGAGTTAATATAAGGATTAAAATTGAAACGAGAAGATATTATCTGAAAAAATATTATTTAAATAAGCAAAATAAAATATCATGTAATAGGTATTTTAACGGCGCGTAAGAGTTCCACGCGCGCCTCAAAGAGTTGTCAGCATAATTTGAGGGGCCCCTTAGGGCCCAAGCCTGCCGGGTCAGCGGGATTATCCGAAAGGGTTACCGCTACCCCGGAACATAAAGGGCAAAGGAAGGAACATGGGTGGGTTTTAGTCAGTAAGAGTCTGACACTCCCTTCCGCTCCACCCAGAGCGGGAGGGGTCATTTGATGATTTCCCATCCGAAAAAAAAAAAATAGGCATTTTAAGCTCTGGCCCCACTGACCCGAAAGCCGCGCGGGACGCGACAGCGCGTGTTGTCTTTTTTAGCGCGTTGCCTCGTACAATGAAAAGTCAGCTTATACTGAAAATGTATAGCTTGATTTGTCGTTGTGCGTACAACAAGCGAAACAGTGCTTGCGGTGCCGCGTCTGTTTACTGATACTGTTTGATACTGTATTTACTAAGTCGAAAGCGACGACATTTTGCCCCGCTTGCTACAATTCAACTGATTCTCATTATGTTCCGCTACTCGAATCGCGACATAATGTAGTAATGTTTCTTAGCAGGATTATCATTATATTCGCGGCGGAATTTCTTGCCCATTCTTCTCCATACGAAACTACCTTTTGGAAGGGGCGACTAGAATCAATACTATTTTTTGTAAATTTTGACTTTCAAAAGGGCCTTTTTTGTGCCATTTAATACTCTTAAATCAAAAAGTCACTTAGAAACAACATAATGTATACCTAATTGTTTTTTTTCTTAATTTCACTACACCGTTGTTTAATCTTCTTTCAAATTTTCAACAATAAAGTGCAAAGCAATCGTATCCGGGAAACATGGCTGTGTATCATACGAACGGACAGACGGACATGAAGAAATGATTAAGGTTATGTTTTTGCTATTTGGCTACGGAACCCTAAAATGTGTTAATAGTACTTGAATTTATTGAGAAATTAATATCATATTTTCTCAACCTGCGGTTTCTTGGTGGGTTATTAAGGATGCTGTTAATCCTAATCACTGACCTATGTATATTATACAAGTACGTTGGACGTCATACTATCGATGTTAAAACGAAGACATTTGATTTTCACCATTTTGGCGCTGTTACCATCGTGAGCGTCCGAGGAACTAATATTTTTGATAGCGAGTTTTACAAAATGCGCATACGCTCACGATAAAATGTTCTATATATAAGTATTACGTAGCAAAAAAAAAAAAAACAAAAAAAGAAGTCTTATTCCTCGATTTAGACCTATATCATCAGATACCTACCAAAACAACACGGCGGCCATTTGCAACAATGTGTCAATTATAGTCACAGAGCACTTTATAATTGATTATAGTTCCTAAGACGCTCGAGTTTTGAATCGAGCTTTGAATCGGCAAAAAAAAACAATTGTCATTTCGGTTATTATATTTTGTCCAGCGTACTTGTACCTATAATATAGGTTAGTGATCCTTATGCAGTTCGTGATGTGTGATACTTACAACGACTGCTATATCGTCACGAGGGAAACGGTATTTTTTTGGGAATTGGACCGATTTCATTGTTCTCCATTGTCCGTCGGGGCCATCCGAACGAACCAATCTTGCAGTGTTGTATAGATTACCAGCAACCGCGTACTTGTGGCGAAGGCTGCCTTTACTGGCTTTTCTGTTTAAACATATTGATGTGTTGAACCAACAGGAATATTAGCATTTTTCTATGTCACAATGGCGTGTACGTGAAAAACGTTTGCGTGTGAAGTGGCTCGGTCGATACTGAGCGGTCCCAGAGCTTAGGGAGACTGTTCATTTATTACGTAAGACATTTTTGACCACATTCTGACCATACGTAAGAAAAAATAAGACTAGGGTGAACCCCCTCCGCCCCTTTCAATCTCACTTAAGATCAGTATCTAAAGTCCTCCAGACCGTATTTGGGCCACGGCTGCCAAAAATCAACGAAGATTATAATAGCCTTCGACGCGGGAGATATTATAATGCACAAGTGTGTGCGTAGACACAGGTGCACTCCCTCTTCCCTCTCTCTCATAGTCCGATGGGACGGCAATCCGACACGACCGGAGACAGATCAGGCGCAGGACCAACGGCTTAACGTGCTTTCCGAGGCATGGGGGGTATCACACCACCAACTTCCAAACTCTGGGCTGTTACTAAGAAATTCTTAATGGAAAAACTCAAAACACTTCCCCGCCCCGTTGCCCCGTTGGTCTCGTGGTCGCAAGCGCGACTGCTGAGCGTGGGGTCCTGCAAAGAAAAAGTAGCCAAAACATTAAAAACTTATATTTTTTTGTTTACTTTGTGATCTAAGTAAGAACAATCTAGACCCCTCCCATCCCCACGTCAGAAAAGATAAGGCTTCTTAGAACCCCCTCCCCCTCAAATCATCTTATTTAATAAATGAACAGCCCTTTATCACATAGAAACAATGTGAAACTACAATTTAGATAAACTAGACTTCGTGAGATAGAAAAGAACCGGACCAAATAATCGGAGCATTAAGCATTCGGAGCCTATAATCTTCCCACTCCTGGGACACAGGCCTCCTCTTTGTGAGAGGAAGTGGGCCGTAATCAACTACGCGGTCCCAGTGGGTGTTGGTAGTTGTCACATGTCTTCGAATTTTTGGTTCTAGGATTTTTGGTATGAATAATCGCTGTTTAGAAAAATATTTCGTGATAAAAAAAACTTGACCATTCCTACCCGGGATAGAATATCTGATTGCAGTTACTCAATACTTTTTCTTCAAAACAGTGGGCAGCAGAAAGCAATCTTTTTTCACCTATGATAGTTGCTCCACAAAACGTTTGGTACATTTTTCTAGCACGACTTACTAACGCCTTCAGCGCTACCTGTAAAGCATAATAATGAGAATTTATTAAGAAGGCTTCAAATAACATAGTTACGAGAAAGTATGTTAGGCCTATTCCATTGGTTTTGTCAGTTTAGCAACCTCTGGCCCGTTTTACACGGCACGGTTTCTTTACGGGTAAAGCGCGCTAGCCGCACGACAAGCCACCGGATCTTTGGTATATGGTATGGTGGGTCCGCAATGTACGGCGATGATAGTGCTGAAGTGCTGATAGCTGCGCCATAGTGCTGAAGTGTCGTCAACAAACTTCCATAGTGATCCATACAACACTAACAATCGTGACTACACACGGCGAAACAACCGAAATTTTTCACGGCAAAAAAAAACATGTGTGTACAACGGCTCTTAGGTGTCCGTCTATCCTTACGATACTAATGTAGTCAGAGGAACGCTCTTTCTCCCGCTTTGATGACTCCTTGCACGTTGCAATACGCTTGTTCTTGCCACAGACCATGAATTTAATCACGGCTGTAAGCGAGAGATAACCGATGAGGTTGCGGCGCTGCTTGCTGTGCACAAGCTGAGCACCAAGCATGCTGTGCCCAATCTGAGCACCAAGCATGCTACGCCCAAGCTGAGCACTAAGCATGCTGTGCCCAAGCTGAGCACCAACCATGCTGTGCCCAAGCTCAGCACCAAGCATGCTATGCCCAAGCTGAGCACCAAGCATGCTGTCCCCAAGCTGAGCACCAACCATGCTGTGCCCAAGCTGAGCACCAAGCATGCTGTGCCTAAGCTGAGCACCAAGCATGCTGTGCCCAAGCTGAGTGCTAAGCACACTGTGCCTAAGCTGAGCGCTAAGCATGCTGTGCCCAATCTGAGCACCAAGCATGCTATGCCCAAGCTAAGCACCAAGCATGCTACGCCCAAGCTGAGCACCAAGCATGCTGTGCCCAAGCTGAGCACCAACCATGCTGTGCCCAAGCTCAGCATCAAGCATGCTATGCCCAAGCTGAGCATCAAGCATGCTGTCCCCAAGCTGAGCACCAAGCATGCTGTGCCCAAGCTGAGCACCAAGCATGCTGTGCCCAAGCTGAGCACCAAGCATGCTGTGCCTAAGCTGAGCACCAAGCATGCTGTGCCCAAGCTGAGTGCTAAGCACACTGTGCCTAAGCTGAGCGCTAAGCATGCTGTGACCAAGCTGAGCCCTAAGCATGTTGTGCCCAATCTGAGCACCAAGCATGCTATGCCCAAGCTAAGCACCAAGCATGCTGTGCCCAAGCTAAGCACTAAGCATACTGTGTCCAAGCTGAGCACTAAGCATAATGAGCCCAAACTGAGCACTAAGCATACTGTATCCAAGCTGAGTACTAAGCATACTGAGCCCAAGCTGAGCACTAAGCATACTGTGCCCAAGCTGAGCACTAAGCATACTGTGCCCAAGCTGAGCACCAAGCATACTGTGCCGTGTACCAGGTGCACAATGAGACGTAGGACTCAGTGTGAACTCAAGTGTAGCTAGCTCTCTTTGCGACGCCGTACCGCTCGCGCACGCATTCCATACAAAATCGTTGTTTTCTATGGGCAAAAACTGAACAGCGCAACTGAACAGAAACCGAACAACGGAACAACCCTAATTGCGTAACACACAATCAATCTCAATCTGCATCATTTTGAAGGATATTGCTAATCTATTGCTTCATATGTTCGAAACGTGTCTGGTCTACAACGTAAATAACGCAATGAATGTTGTTGAACTGTCAAACTGAAACGCATTGCTACTGATAGTGCGTTAAACAATTACCCCGCCGAGTGTGGTTAGTCCCTAATGGGATTAAATAATTGCGATGCGCATAGTGAGGCTTCACTCACGATTCAACATTGTAAATCTGTAAAGATTAACTAAGTTACTTTGCTTAGCTAACAGTGGGGCCTGCGCTTGTTGGCAACAGGCCTGCGACTCTTCAGTTTATTTTAGTTTTTGTCCTATAATCTCAATTATGTACAAACGCCAGCCTGCAGGTCAAGTTACCCCAAAACTGTCAAATTTTCCCAATCAACCTTGAACCTTAATGCTTTAGCGATAAAGTTGAATATCTATTAAAGAAATTTGACAGATTGTAATAGCTTGATGTGCTGGCGTCTGTACTAAAAACAATTTACCAGAAATAAAATGTGCGAAAGAATTCTGTAATAGGTGCTTTACCTTTGCCATTAGAGAACCTCAACCTCATCAAACTGAACCACTTTATCCATGGGGACCAATATCGTAATAGAAAAAAAGCAACTGTCCCGTACAAAACTTTAGTACCTATAGGAATTGAAGGAAGTGGTTTAGTTTGAGGGTCTATACCGCACTGTTAAATTTGACCACAGCTTTCTGGTAAACGCAGATATGGGATTATAGTTAGTATTTTCAGTAGCGTTAGTATCATTATACTTATTTTATTAAAAGGTCTGTACCTACCTGATATGGGACATCTCCTTTTACTGCTGGCCAGCCGTTGATGACACGAGGGGTCCACTGCTCATTGTCATTCCAAACATTACCAGCTTCTATATAATTTTTATTATTAACTGTTCCTGTAGGGTCCACTATGCTGAGCAGCGGGAGGGCTAACTATAATGAAAATTATTATTATTAGATGTAATAAAGGTAGTCAGTAGGTACTATAAATAGCTAATAGCTTGGTTATTAGCTTCTACTTTTATTAAACGATAACTAGCTGCGCCCCGCGGTTTCGATCCCTTGGGAATATCGGGTTAAAACGTATCCTATGTGTTAATTCTGGTTATAAATTATCTGTGTGCCAAATTTCATCCAAATCCGTTCAGTAGTTTTGGCGTGAAAGAGTAACAAACATCCATCCATCCATACAAACTTTCGCGCTTTTAATATTTAGGATAAAAAAATTAAAATAATGTGGTAAGTACTTACTTTTGAAAGACATACTTTTGAACATAAAGTTATACATAACAAACACTTCCAAAACATTAAATAAATACAATAAATTTTGAATTTAGGGGAGTTAGATTGTTCCTAAAATTGCACAAAAAATGACATGAAAGTAGAATTCGGTCAAATTTGGTAGACACAATAAGTCAGGTTTTTGATTTTTTGGATTTCTAGTAGAATTTTTCAAAGACAATACTGACAGTCTTCTCGATAAAAAGGATTTCATCGGTAGATTTCAATGTAGGTTGTAGTTTAACATTAAATCAAAAGTCATTTATTCAAACCAGCACTTTTTGAACGTCAAATTACATGAGACAGTCCCCCAAAACCTTTCACTACTTCCTAGGCTTTAGCTGGGAAGAAGAAGTGTCGCTAACTCCCCAGTAGCACAGCTGTCTGTTCAGTTAGAATAACTCTGAAAAAAGAAAAGCGCTGAAGAGCAACACGCGTTTGTATGCCGGTCATAGCAAACATGTATTAATAATATAATCGTAATGTTAAGTTGATCAGCATCATCGCTGTGCAAATCAACTATCAACGGGGTTCAGGGGGCTTGCCACCAGCTCCTATAGCAGGGCAGAAGTTGAACTGCACTGCCTGTTGTATTAGTCATAGAAAAAAAAGCAGTGCAGTTCAACTTCTGCCCTGCTATAGGAGCTGGTGGTAAGCCCACAGATCTTGTTCATCATTCTTTTAACGAAATCTGAGGGATTATTCTCGTAATTTTAAGATCGATCACAGTCCGACCTCAGTCTCAATCTGTCAAAATAATCTCTAATTTTCCTACGTTTTTGACATTTTGTTTGTCACCGAGATGAAACTGCGACTAGATTTTGACCGTTTTAAATTACGAGTACTGGCCTTCTGATCATTAGCCTGCTGCTGTTACCAATACCAAAATTATAGATTTTGGGGTCGCTGCATTTTTATCTTCTTATAATAATCTATATCTGCCGACACGTTGATACAGTATTATGGAACACAAATTTTAGGCAATCGTGTATTCTTGTCGATGTATACATTTTCTGGGGCTGACAGTGCAATCCATCCATCTCTTCTCAGGTCTTCAATTACTCTTAAACCTGTCCAATTCTGTACAACGAAAGCATGTTTGAAGAAATTTAGTTTATATTTATGTAACTAGATGGCGTTGATTGTTTACGTCACATTTCTAAATCGCGGTGTTAAGATTCTCCGCTGAAGTTGATGAATTTATTTTGTGCTAGGTTATTAGAGGCACCTAACGTAACGAACACAGACATCCATCACTATACAGACGCCTAAACTCACACGTATCGGCGTAGCGCGGGCCGCGACGCACGTAGACACTGAGCGATGGTACACAATACAATACCGCTCACACACACACGACTGTTCCTTAGCTCTGAACGTAACCGGCTAGCTCTGGAAACGGGACGGGCGGGAGCAATACACCTATATTCTGTAGGAACGTCGAGTCGTCACCTCGCCGGGCCTCCCCCAGGTAACTGAGGGTCTAAGCTGGCGGGAACAGACCGCCGAGGTGTCATGAAGAAAGCGGCGCTGTAAGTCGGCGTCGCGACGTGCTTACAGAAAAACACATAGCAATAACTCACATGGACGCGCGCAACTTACACGCGTTCAACGGGGCTATAGGCCAAGTCGCCAACCAGACGAGGGGCCTGTCGTTACAGGCCACCGTATGGCACTCTGCGGCCGGGGGGCATAGCCCCGGTACCACTCGCCTCGCCCCCTTACGGGGTTGATGCAATTTCTCGACTTGTTTTTTAGTTTGAGTATTGAGATCACGCCAAGATCTAATACGAATATATCAAGGTATCTGGTGTTTTATTTACTATCAGTTCAGGTCCTTATCGAGTCGGATAAGTGAGATCCAGATATTGTTTTGTGAGTCTTAGCGTAGAATCCAGGGTGGATCGCCCTGACGTGCCGCACACCCAAGCTGGTGTGCATAGTGTAGTGACTAGTGCTGCTACAGCAGAGTTGGCGTGGACCAGCACCAGACAGTGGCGCAGGGCGGAATTGGACACCAGATGAGTGAGGCACAGAGCGGAAACGGTTGAGTTCCCAGGCTTGAACGCTTGGGTTTCAACACCTGAGTGACGCAGTGGAGTAAATACGGATTCAATGATAGTAAAGTGCGGTTTGTTGCAGGCAAAATCGTGAGTACATTAGTGTTACATATTTTGCAAGTCGGGTTTTGTGAAGATAGAAAATTTCGTCTGAAAAGGTTTTTATTGGAGTTCAGTAGATTTTATTTGGACTTTAGTAGATCTATTTGGACTTTATTCACAAGTTATAAAAGTGTACCCACTTGAACTTGTGATATCTTATGTACCAATTTGCGTATTGTTGCGAAATATTGAACCAATTATAAAACCAAATGAATTTGTCTTTGGTATATTTAAACTGGTTATTCATTCACAGCAGCTCAGATCAGGCGGATGACAACGCACTTTTGCGACGGTTCTGGGAAATAGAGTTTACTATCTCTGACAAGAAGATCCTTTCTGACGAAGAGCAACGATGTGAGGATGGCGGATGGCGTTGATCGTTTACGTCACATTTCTAACTTGCGGTTGACGAATTTCTGTTTTTTTTTTTGCCCTGGCTGGAGGCTTTAAGGATAGTCCAGTTAAGTAGTCACGACCTCTCTAGGTCAACTACGAGATGCCATTTAAAACAAAAAAAAAGTTTTTTTTTTGAGTTTGATTATTGAGATCACGCCACAATATATTAATATAGACTCAAGGTCAAAGGCCTATCAGTTCCGCGTAGTAAAGTTCAGTCATAGATCTATGCTCATAGCTGATCATGATTTCTTTTAACATAAACATCAGTTTAGAATGTTCCCGCTGCTGAGACACCATGCCTCCTCTTAGTAAGAGGGAGTGCGCTATAATCCACCACGCAGGCCAAGTGCGGGTTGATAGATGTCACATGTCTTCGAATTTTTGGTTCTAGGACATGTCGGTTTCCTCGCGATGTTTTCTTGCAACGTTTTGAGAGCAGTGGTGATGAAATAATTCACAAAGTAAAGCACCTGTGTAGGTTCGAACCTATGACCTATAACGCGTAAATCGCGGCCGTTACCATTGGGGTACCACTGCTCTCAGGCTACCACTGTTCTTCTTTTGGTGACTGGCCAAAATCGGAGCTAACTCCGTCATTTGCGCCCCTCTGCCAATGTTATTTAGGCGCCAAATGATCCTTGAAGCACTAGCTCAGCGTAAACATGATTGAACTACCTTGACACAAAAAGCACGCAACAGAAACCTTTCCATTTAAAATGTGTAGTTAGTATATCCATAGATTTATATCTCTGGACCTTCATTTTTAAGAAATCTGTAGATACAATAACATTTTTGAGGGTAACGGCAAACAGAAGCGGCTTTTTAGTTAACTGTCTGACTTCTAGTCTAAACTGCGTTATGTGCCCGGGTGGCTCTGCTAACACAAATAAATCAGCATAATGTGCCTATAATGTTCCCAGTGCACACACAAGCCACACAAGCCTCCTATCGGTGAGAAAGAGTCGTGATCCATCAAGCAGGCCAAGTGCGGGTTGGTAGATGTCACATGTCTTTTGGTTCTAGGACATGCCGGTTTCCTCACGATTTTTTCCTTTACTGTTTTGAGAGCAGTGGTGATGAAATAATTTACACAAAGTAAAGCGCCTGTCTGGGTTCGAACCTATGACCTACAACTCGTCAGTCGCGGCTGTTACCAAAGGGCTACTCGGCAAGTAGGTATAAAAAAATCAAATAAATCAAAAACTACATATCAATATAATTCGGGTGTGCTGGAAGAGGTTTCTTGTGAAATAAGCATCACCTTTGTACCTATTTTCTGTTCTGTTTTTCTTGTCTGTTTAAATATGTGTGTACATAAATGGTAAAATAAATAAAAAATGAAAAATAATTTTGTAATATAATAAGGGTAATAACAACAAAATAATAAATACTAGTGTTTTCTCCACACCGGTTTGTGGCTATAAAACGTCGGTATGACGACACCCTTACGAAGATAGAATATCTGCCTACGTAAGTTCCACTTGCTATACCAATTAAAGTTCTGCTATGCTTGCCATTCAGGTCAACATCATGCGTGTAGACTAACGGCCCACCGGAGTCGCCCTATAAAACAAAAAAAAAAAACATTAGTAAATGTTAGTTTCAAACTATTTTAAAAGGATAGTGGTTACTGTCAGCTTGCAATATCCCACTGCTGGGCAAAAACCTCCCACAATTTCCAGCAGTTTCAATCCAGGGCTAAGGTGGGCCTTAGTAGAATTTAAGGAAAAATAGTTTCAGGTACAACAATTCTAACACTATTATTAGAATTGTTGTAACTGAAACAATTTTTCCTTAAATATTTTTAAGTACAGTCAGGGAAAATAATTGTAAAATAAATTGCCACCATACGTCAATTTGCCACGTTATATCTATTTCATACAACTGTCAAAGATAGATAGTGATTTGAATATACGGACAATTTAAGTTGCTAAAGTAAAACTGTCGTGTGACGGAATCACAATTATTAATTTATTTATTTATTTATTTATATCAACATCATATTACAACACACTGGTACAAGCACTGGTAAGTAAAATGCACAGACAAAACAAAAAAAAAAAAATGAAACAGAAAGTCCTATTCGAGGCCAAAAGGCTCCTATCTCAGCATGATGCTGCGACATTTAAAAAATGAATGTCGCAGCACTGGTATTCTGTAAGGGCCGCTGTGATCTCACGGGCAGTTACGGAAATAAATAAGGCTCATCAGCAGTTCACCAGATTCGTAATTTACCCGGTTCTAGATTTACCACATGCTGAATTGACCAGATTCTCAACACACTGGATTCTCAACTCACCATATTCTCAATTCTTCGAAAGTACAATGAGAAACGAAATTCTAAAATGACAAATACTACATTTTCAGAAAATTATTAAATGAAAACTAATTAGTAAGCAGGTACTTCTATTAGAAAAGAAAGATTAATGTTTATTTGGACACAGTTCGTGAGACACAAAATAAAAAATGAAATAACGAAATAAAAAATGAAAATAATGTTTTAACAACAATAGTGTGTGCCTCACAGCTGCGCCAAAAAGGTTCATTTCATCATTAATGCCAGACAGATGCTGTCTGACACTGGTTTTCTAATGATTTTGATAAACATGCACAATGATAAATGGTCAAAATATTAAAAAAAGGTAGTCATGGAGACTGCCGACAGAAGAAACCAAAAGCAAAATATTTGAAAAATTAATTGCAGTTGCTAAGATATTTTAATTTAAATAGCCTCCTTCATAATGAGCAATATATGGCTTTACAAAAGGTCTTTCAACTACAGATGCAGGTTTTGCTCTGCTGAGGCAAATATTTGACGCATGGGAGAAATCGCAAAATGCTACTGGAGTTTTCTGTGATGTCTTCGAAGTCTTTGATTGCGTGTACCATGACACGTTTTTTGCGTGAACTACGTCATTACGGTGTCCAAAACGAAGCTCTCAACGTAATAATTTCTTATTTACATAATAGGGTCCAATCTTTAGATGCTAATAGTGTGAAATCTTCCGGGCTAACAGTTCAGTTAGGTGTACCGCAAGGCTCAATACTGGGTCCATTCTTGTTCTTAGTATATATCAATGATTTACCATTCTATTTAAAGGGCACCTGTGGCGTTGTACTGTTTGCAGATGATACCTCTCTTATTTTTAAAGTAGACAGGAATAGACAAGTTTTTGACGACGTAAACACGACGACGTAAACCAATCTGTAACTATTGAGAGTGCATACTCTCAATAGTTACAGATTGGTTTACGTCAAATAACCTAGTTCTCAATGCCAAGAAAACGAAATGTGTAAAGTTCGCCTTACCGAATGTTAGAAATCTAGGACCCAACATCGTCTTAGATAAAGAGGTGCTTACCACTGAAGTGGGGACATCATATTTCAAGTCTAGCAAGAAGGCTCAGTTCGGCTGCCTACGCCGTCAGAAAAGTAAGACACTGACGTTGATACAGCTCGTTTAGTCTATTTTAGTTATTTTCTCAGCGCTATGTCCTACGGTATTCTGCTGTGGGGCAAAGCCGCTGATATACAAATATATTTGTCCTTCAAAAACGAGCTATTCGAGCAATTTATCAGCTAGGTGTCAGAGTTTCTCTAAGGGGTTTTTAAGGATATTGGTATTCTCACGGTTGCATCACAATTCATCTTCGCCAACATCTTATATATTAGGCAAAATTTACACTTGTATACTAAAAACAGTGATATTCACAGTGTTAACACTAGAAATAAGGACGAACTACGTGCCCCCTTTCACCGGCTTCATAAGGTTTATAACTCCTTTGTTGGGCTTGGTATAACCTTTTATAACAAGATACCTTTTTCTTTGCTAGACTTGCCTTTTAATGCGTTTAATTCTTCGTATGCCGCGAACGTGGATCCACGCGAGACACAATGGCTCTTTAATTGTTTCTGTAATTACGGCATTCAACCGGTTAAAGCTCAAGTAAAATCCAACCTTTGTTCAAAGGCATACTATTCCATCAACGACTACTTACACGATAAGAATAGTTGGTCGCCCTAATTAACTCAATACAATGTTTATGTTCTTTCTCCAGAATTAGGTCACTGACAGGTTATATGAGTTCATATAATTCTTTATTTTTATTTGACTGTATAAGTCAATTTAGTTTAATTTTATTTTAATGCATTATTGACATAATCTTTTGATTTTAATGTTTTTTTTTTAATGAGTTGATTGCAATATGTGGTTAGCTAGTGACCTCGACGATTGATCATATTATTCTTGCCTGAACAACCGGCAGCAAGTTCGTCATGCTCCCTTAGATGTCACTGTTTGCGGTAGCGTCGGGGGTCAGGTTGCCTCCTTCCCTCAAATATGGCGAGGGTAATGGCTGATCTTTGCGTTATGCTCGTGAACGGGTGCTGCTTGTGGTGACTGGTCGTCTTGCTGCCCATGATTTTATTGTTGTTATTAGTATTAACTTATTTATTAATTTTACATCGATGGTCCTAGTTTATCATTTGTGACTTCAAGTGACAGCTATGTGAACAGAACCCAGCAATGCATAAATATGTAAGCTGTAACGCCCTTTATGCCTGGAAGCTTTTATTTAGGTAGTAAGTTTTTATTTACATTTTAATTAATTGTTTTTAGCTTGAGTACGTGTAGTTTTATTATATTTATTGGTATATTGGCGTGGCTAGCTGACATATGACAAATAATTTAATTTAATGTTCTGTGTCTTGTAATGTTATTTACTTAACATACCTATTATTGTATACAATCAAGTATTTTCTAACTGAACAGACAGCTGTGTTGCTGCGGAGTTTGTTGCGCCACTTCTTCTTCCCAGCGATAGCACTAGGAAGTGGTGAAGGGCGGGCGTTTTTGCGGGACTGTCTTTTGTAATTTTGACGTTCGAAAAGTGCTGATTCTCAGCCTAATTTGAATAAATGGCTTTTGATTTTGAAAAAAAAAATATTTTTCTGTCTTTCTTTTCTTTTATTTCAGCAGTGAAAACTTAAATCTTTAGAATAACTGTGTGTTTTAATTTTTTAATTAATATAGTATGAATAATTTGAACCTTAAATCCGTTCAGAAGAAATTTTTGCGTCACTTGGATTTTAAGACAAAACAATTCTCAGTGGACTATGAACACCGTTGCAAACGATATCATTTCTTACCGTTGAACATAAGACGTAATATTAGTGACATATGTGTTTTGGTAGGCATAGCAAATGGCTCGATTCATTGTCCGGAATTACTCAGCAAAATACTTATTCGCACTAATCAAAACAACCTACGCAGACGACTTCTGCTGCAGGCACCATGCGCATCGACTAATTACAGGCGCAACGCCTTCTTCATTCGTAGTATAAAAGCCTTCAATAGTTTACCATCGCACCTGGAGATCGACCTATTTTGCACCAACGCACACAGTATTAGAAAGATCCTACACAAGGAATATTTTGGAGGTTTGAACTCTTTTGATGTTTCACGACTCGACTAATTAATTTTTATTATAACCTTTTAAATTTATTTTTAATTTTTGTTTTTCTTTTGATTTGCAAATCGCTGTTAACGTACATAATCAAGGCAAAGAACTTGTAACTAGATGTATACATATATGTGGAAGCTTGTAATTAGCAAATTTTACTGCCAACGAGTGATTTTTTATTGTATTATTAGTGTGCAAGCTTAAAATTAAAAAAAAAATATTCTTTTTTTATTCTTACAGAATAAGAATAAAAAAAAATCATAATTTGTATATTGAAATTATGATTAGTCTGGTTTTCAAATCGCTTGGCTCTCCGAGCAATAATTATATGTGACTACAAAATATAAACACAATTTAATTGAAATAATAATTAGTGCATAAACACTTAAATTATTTATACCTTGTATTTGTATTTATGTTAATGAACTTTATTTTATCATCGTTAAATTCAACAATACTTAAGATTATTTTTAACATAGGAAGGTAACTAATAGACTAACCGTTCTCTCACACTGCGGCATTTCTGTACGTATCTATTGCAAATCGTAAACAACTTGTTACCTAACTGTACAACATTTGGTGAATTGAGAATCGGGTAAGTTGAGAAACAGGTTAATTGATAATCTGGTGGATTAAGAATCTGGTGAACTGAGAATTTGGTAAACTGCTCATGAGGCATAAATAAATAATAAAATAGATATATGTAAAATACTAGCTTCTGCCCGCGGCTTCGCCCGCGTGGATGTCGGAAATAATCCCACGGGAACATGCTACCGAAACAAAAAGTAGCCTATACAGCCTATTAAGGCATTAAGTCAGCCTTTGTACCTTTTTTGTACGCAAAAAGTTTAAATAATTAAATCTATGTTACTCCATAACATCAGCTATCTGCCAGTGAAAGTCCCGTCAGAACCGGCCCAGCCGTATCGAAGATTAGCCGCAACAAACAGACAAACAAAAATAAAAAAAAAATGTTTTTTATATAAGTACTTAGCGTGTATATTTTCATTTTCATACGCATTTAGTCAAATCTGTTATTTTTTAAGACCCCACTTCACTCTTCAAAAAGTAGTTGTTTTTGAAAATAATGATTAAGATCTCACAATTCATTCAAAAATGAATGAATTATGAGATCCTAATCATTATTTATTCAGCGGGATTGTCCGAAAGGGTTACCGCTACCCCGGAACATAAAGGGCGAAGGACATGGGTGGGTTTTAGTCAGTAAGAGTCTGACACTCCCTTCCGCTCCACCCAGAGCGGGAGGGGTTATTTATGTTTGTCAGATGTCTAGGTTCGAAATAGACATAATATTTAATGTGGGTTTTTTACCACTCCAAGTTCAGCTCCGACCAGTGATGTGCATATATGTCCGTGAAGACTCTTGCAGTAACTATGAGGAATAAGCAACAGATATGCTTGTAACAAGCTGTCGGAAAGTACCTGAAACATAATTATCTATAACAATTAATTATAAAGATGTCGCTTTTCATGTTTTTGTTTCTCCGCTTAGTAGGTCAGTCATTATCGAACATTAAAATCGAAAACGAACGGCTAGTTCTGATTTTTTAATATGTTGTTAGGACCACTACCGGTAGCATATGTATACCCAAGTTTGCAGCTTCGAAAGACCTGTGCTAACTTTGCATCACTCGAAAAACCATGTTTTTTGGTATTCTCAATATATTTATATATAATATAATAGTATTATAAAGAAATAAAATGTATTTGTTTGTATGTAGGGGGTAATCTCCGAAGTTAATGATCCAATTCTAAAAAGGTTTTCACTGGTAGAAAGCTACATTATGTGTGAGTGTTATAGGCTATAAATTACGTTTACATCATGCATTTTAGCTAAGCTATCACAACTTTTGTCTAGCAAGTCGAAAAGAAATACCTCTTAAAACAGAATTATTTGCATGCGCTGCCTCAACAGTTGTATATAACTAAAAACAATGTATGGCAATCTGGTCCGCCTTAAATAGTTCTACAAAAGAGTCCGCGACACCATATTTCTATCTTTTATATTTTAGCTTTAAATATCGCTTTTATATTTTAAAAAAGTGTTTTTTTCACATGCTTACGTTTGGATGAAAATATAATTTTAATTTTATGTTTTATAAAAGTATTTTTTCACAACATCTTCATCTTCTTTCGTATTTTTTCTCATCTTTTTTGAAACATAAAAGTGATGTTTAAGGACTATGGACATTGTCTGAAATAAATTAATTGAATTGGAATTATAATGCGACAGTTTTTTGACCTTGGTGATTATTTATGACTATTTTTGGCATTCTCAAAATTGATATTCATGAAGTTTTCAAAGGTGAGGATTGTGTGGTGAAGGACACCATTCATTGCGTTATTTACGTTGTTGAGCAGACACATTTTTCCGACATAATGCAACAATGGATTAGCAATATCTTTAAAAATGATTCAGACTGTGATTGAAAGTGTCTTACACAATTAGCGCCAGTTGCGAGTACCTATTACGTACCTGACTTTCTAAAGAACACCACCTATGTATAATTAAGAAAACCTATTCCGGAAGGTGTAAGTGCGGACACAGAATGTTGCGGCTCAACTCCTATGGCGTTTGAGACCTGGTCGTACTACTTACCGAGTGTGAAACCTGTCCGTATCCCGACACCAAGGCAATACCATCATAATCCACAAACCTATCTGCCATACTAATGGGTTTCACAAGAGCATTGAATACGAAAGGTTCCATCACAAACTGAAAAAATAAAAAAAATATGAATGATTAAATATAAGTACTTCTTATTTATTTATTTATATACTCGTGTACTTCTACTTTTACTTGTACTTCTTTTACTAGGCAAAAACTATCAACATGGATGGCAGTAATTATCTTTGGCTCAAAATTCAGCTGCGCCAACTCCACTCACTGAGGCAGTCATAAGATCATCAAGTGCTCAAGCGAATTTAGACAATCTTTAAACTGATTCTAAATTCGCTTGAGTGATAGAACTCAATCAGAATCATTTTTCTGCCAGCTTGCATGATGTATGGTTCCCTTTTGCAAAACTATCTACGCCTATGTCGGCCGGATGTCATGTTATGTTTTGTTAATTACTTATTTAATAAACGTGTGGCAATTTCTGCGTCTTAAGTTTTTATTGGCTTATCTAATATCTACTTTTTGACTAATCCCTTGCCATTAAATGTTTGTCTCATGAAGAACAGTTTACCAACACAGCCAAATCGTGCCGAGGGTATTGGTAATTATGGGGATAAGTAACGTTCCGTATCGTTCTCCATTGTTCATGTTCTTCTTCCTCAAAATAACGAAAACTCTTTACAGTTCCTGCAACTGCATACATGTCACCCAAATTTGTTAGATACTTTACAGATCTGGAAATATACAAGTGGTTCGAACATTTTTCTATGCAAGCTAGTAGCTCAAAGTTGAGGCGCACGTTACATAAACGCTACACTTCGAAGGAGACGGCAGACCGCAGACGGCAGCGGCGCGGCGGTGTTGCGGCGGACAATAACCGCAAGCGACAGTACCGTTTCGAACGCGGCGTCACAACTTCCACGACAGCGGTTCTTCTTTTCTTCAAATTCGCGAAAGATATTAGTCAAATAAAAAAATACGCCTTGTAGTGACAACTCTGACAGTACTATTGGTATGTCACATTGCCGTCTGCAGTCGCCTCTCGACTGTAGCAGCAGTTGGCAATATCACTACCTACGAAACCGTTGCTGCAGTCTGACCTCGGCTTCGGAATTGTAAAATTAAATTAAATGCCCTCTAATCATAATGTAGGTACTATGAGGGCTTGAAGAGCCCTCTGAGGTAACGGGAGGAAACAAACAACTATAAGACTCCTTTAAGATTATATTATAAGCACGTCTTTACATGTTCTAGACCAAATTACTACTCTTGTTCTAAGCAAAAAACCTAATAGAAGAAATATCACATTAGCTTGAACGTTCGAATGTAACCCGTTCTAAATTATAGCCGGCCTGCATTATATGAGGTTGCCTTCAGCAGATAAACCTCTACAGTACCTATTCTAGTATTACCGAGCGCCGCAACTTAAATTAATTAATGATTCAATAGGATGAGAAATTGAGAACAATGACTCGTGCATGACTGCACAAGGGTTAGTTGAACTTAGATTAAATTTATTATAATTCTGTAAATATCTACATATTTGTGACGGTCGCGAGCTGTCTATCCTACATATATCTATGGTCGCGAGTCATACTTTGATTAACCTAATACTGACCTGAAAATTGCTGAACCTAATCGAATATAGCGGGATACCCTGGCGCTTACGAGTTAATAAAATAAAGAATCATTTACCCACGACAAATTAGGTAAGGAGTTTCCTCGACAAAGCAATGCGCTGCTGACAATATTTTAGCTTCACCAATGATGGAACCTCCACAAAACGTGTAATACCTTTTTGGATTATTGGGAGTTCTTGTTTTGAAACCTACCTTTAGAAGAAAGAGTATAATTGTAATAAATACAAAAATTATATATCTTACTTAGCACAAAGCTAACTGTTTACAATAAGTAGGTTTAAAGCCGTTAGGGGTCGAAACGCTCGGGTCATGGGGCCCAAGTGCTCGTCTCCTTTCGGCAACTGGTCGACACTTCACGTAACCAGAAGGTTGGCTTATTCTTTGACCAAACAATTGCATTCAATGTTACAATGCTGCCAATCTTATGGTAACGTTTCCGGATGACAGCGATATGGAGGAATACATACTGTGACATCTGAGTGTCCTTTTTATTTTTGTAGATTTCTACCTACTAATAACCCGCAAGAGTTCACTTGACACTTCACTCAGGCGAGAGCGGTAACAGCGCGAGGGTCGGGAGGGGCCGCTCGGGTCTCAAATTAACTCTTGCGGGTGGTGGTACCTATTATGTCCATCCTTGCCTTTTCTCGAGCAGTTGTGCTACTTATAAAGTGCTCTGTGGCTACTAAGCTCTTGGACATGTTTAGCAGTTGATATTTTGTGCTCGTAAGGTTATTGATTTAAAATGTAAAGAAAACTCATAACCTGATAAGGTATTTCACCAAGTGCAACGGGTTTACCCCCATGAACACGCCTTGTCACGTTAGGGAAATCCCAACATCTATTCGCCTGAAATAAAAGGATAATCATCACATATAGTGTTGTTATTCTATTAAAAGAAATAATCATTTCACCATTGATAACAATTAACAATTCAATGCATTGCAAGATTTATTATTTGTTTTATTATTTTTAATCTGATGTAGTATAAAAAATAAATGTCATGATCAGTCAAACTGGTCGTCAAATAAATTTATTCGTTCTGAAATTGATTGTAGTTGTCAAAAAGCTAGAAACCTTGAAAGCGACTTAGAATTATAAAAAGTAAATCTAATCCGAGTTTCTGAACATTTATTTATTAACTAGCTTCTGCCCGCGACTTCGTCCGCGTGAAATTCTGAAATTTCCGCCCCACCCCGTCGCATCGCATCGCTCGCTTCTCGTTTTCGCTTAGTTCTCTTTCTGACTGTATTCATTTTGACCTAGCGTGATGTTGAACAGATCCGAACGTGATCATACCTATTTTGTTGCGGAGTTATTTTAAAATTATGATATCACTTAAGATGTTGATTGAAATCAAGTGATGGCAATTTTGTTAATAATTAAATACTTGTGACGAATAACTTATTTATTTGGATAAAGATTAATATCATGTTGATAAAACACCTTCGCAAATAATGCATTAATTTCCAACAAATTTGATTATCATAAAAAAGGCTATAGTGAGTCAATCTTAAAAGATAGACATATGCTGTTGCGGACTTTTTTTTTAGAACTTTTAAAGAAGAACAATTCCTTCATATATGATTTTTGCGTAACTTAAACCGTTTACGCAGCGCACGCAACGGAAGCTCAAAAAAAGGAATCACTTTTCCCGTTTTTGCAACATTGCCCATTGATGCTCCGCTCCTATTGGTCGCAGCGTGATGTTATATAGTCTAAAGCCTTCCTCGATAAATGGACTATCCAACACAAAAATAATTTTTCATTTCGAACCAGTAGTTCCTGAGATTAGCGCGTTCAACCAAACAAACAAACTCTTCAGCTTTATAATATTAGTTTAGATGAGTTTGCACTAACACATCCATTACCATTAGATATTTATTATTATCATTTAAGTATATTATTATCGCCATACAAATTCATCTTAAGATACGAAAATATGAAATATTATTTATTATCTTCGTCGTGTGTGATAGTCCATTGAATTGTATGGCGAGCGATATTGTGTCTTAAGATAAAATATTATAGTATCTTAGCCGTGTGCAGAGCCCCTTAGTGAACTCCACTGCGGGTGACGTAACCTACGACAAACTTATTATTTACGGTTGGTACAGTAATCGGGTCTGGGGATCGAACCGCAAAATTAAGTTTGTTTTTTATTGTATATACTTTTCCGGGATAAAAAGTACCCAGTGTGGTGCCTAGGATATTAAAGAATAATTATACCAAGTTTCATCGTGATCGAACCGGTAGTTTTTGCGTGATACCTGAACAAACAGTCAGACAGACAGACAGAAAGACAGACAGACAAACATTTTTTTTTAACACATTTTTGGGTTCGGTGCAGCTGGTCTAGTAACACCCCCTGCCATTTATTTTTTTGATATTTTCAATGTACAGAATTTTCACTTCTATAGTTTTATTATAAGTATAGATATAGATGATACATTTTATAAATATATACTAATAAAGTGGGGCTTGTGGCTAAGTAATAACAGCCGCACGGGTCGATCGATCAGGTTAAGCTGTGCTTGCCGCGGTTGGTCCGTGGATGGGTGATCATCTTAACATACCAAGACCCCTCCGTGCCTCGGAAAGCACGTTAAGCCGTTGGTCCCGGCTATCATTCGTGGATCTTTGACAGTCGTTACGGGTCGTTAGAAGCCCGAAAATCTGACAACCAGTCTTACCAAGGGGTATCGTATTACCCAGTAATTGAGTTGTGGAGGTCAGATAGGCAGTCGCTCTCGGCGGAGGGTCATTCAGTCGCGGAGAATCTTAATACCGCGATTCAGATAGCAGGTGAAACTGTACAGCGCCATCTGTTATTCAAGAATGAACAATAACGTAGGTATTTTTCATCACAATACCAATACCTAAACTTGTGTAATATCTGAGTTCACAAAGTTAAAAAAGTTAAGTTTTTGTCAAATTTTGCATGTTACCATAAAATAGATACTTTATTCTCAAAGAAACCTTTTTTTATATTTAGAGTCAGTTTCACCATAAATGTCATGTTAAATATTTATGAAAATTTATTAATAGCAGCCTTTATTGTTGTTATCGTGCCATTAGATACTGCTATTTACCGATCCCCTTTGGTATCAGGTAGTAAAAAGCCAAGCCAAGCCGCTTTCTATTCTCACCCACTGTCGCTCGTCGCGCACGTAGCTCTCGTAAATACAGATAGATGGCGCCAATAGCGTCAATATACGTGACAACATACATTTCAACAATATATTACATCAAAATAATAATCACTTAGTACAGAATATATATTGGATTATCTTAGAGCTTATTTCCATAAATTTAGGTATTATGATGAAAAATTTGTTTTTTTACAGTCGTGAATAACAGATGGCGCTGTATAGTTTCACCTGCTGTCTAAATCGCGGTGTTAAGATTCTCTACGACTGAACGACCCTCCGCTATTTTAAAAAATACGGTATCGCTTCTCGGCCTTTTGGCTAAGATCAAAGTGTAGTATCTGTTCTTTTCAGCTTAATATCTGAAAGTTCCCTCACTGAGGGACCAGTATATTAAACTGATTTTTGTAAGCTGACGGGATGTTCGGGGCTCGCTCCACTCCCGTCGCGGGTCGGCCCGGCATTGCAGTGCCGCCGGGAACGGCCCACATATCCTACAACCAACCATTATGACAATGCCACAGTCTAGTCAATACTCTTGATTAAAGTATATAATTTAGTTTTTGGGACATTTTTCATAATCAACTGGGACTATTTAGAACATTTTAAGCCTTTCAAAAGTTAAAAGAGAGGGCGACCACAGAAGAATGAGAATACTAGGTATAGTATAGGCTTGGCATGTCTGTCGAAAACGTTGATAAATGTGTAATTTATTAAGATTACATTCCCAACTAATTTTTACACGTACTTATACTAGTTAGTATAAATAAAATGAACCAAGCTTTTAAATTCATAAAGATCTAAGTACTATGCTTTGCTATATTAACTATTCTTCACCTTAAAATCTCTTGTCTATTAAACTTCCTCGTTCCAAAATCTTAGCCGTAGTTTTAAGGCGATCGTAGACGCTGTGCATAATACATCAGATGTTTCATTACCTCTAGACTCCGGCTCAAGGCACCGGAACTTGCTTCATAAATTATAACTTCCGTTAGTTTAGACTTGACGGATCGAGCGCGGTGATGCAGGGGTGAAATTTTAGCCGTGATGAATTTATTAAGAAATTGTTATTGAAATTGGTAATAGTAGAGTAAAGTTTACATTTTACATGAAAGACACGAAAAATTGATTATTATATAATTGAAGTTTCATCTGACGACTTGATTTTTTTCCTCATGCAAATTGGAAATGATGAAAAAGAACCTTTACCAATTTATAAACGAGTAGACAGGAATATTATAATTATGTTCAATTTATTCTCTGATTCTTTTGGATACTCCTATACCATAAACACCATTGCGAAAGGGTCTCTCGGGAACTCAACAATGCAAACGTCCTAGGTATGTACACAAAACTCACACAAACGTGTCTTATTGCTATGACAAAAAAGGCAGTGATTTAGGTTCACTGCCTTTTATGTCATAGCTGCAAGAATAACTTTTTTAATTGCCTACCATAAAAATTAAAAATCAAAATAAAAATGTTTTATTTCACATAAACCTACATGGGCACTTATGCAACGTCAGAAGCTAGATGCACGGTTCCAATTGGTCGTTTTCCATGGAGAAGAGCCGGTAAGAAACTCCATAGTTAGGTACTTTTTAAAAATAATAATTGGTTATAACAATGTTTTCAAATTACAATGTTAACAGAGGAGCAATTTCCGTAATTTTAAGAACGTTCAAAGTCTGATCTCAGTCTTAATCTGTCAAAAATAACTGTAATTTAACTTAACTTTTGTCAAGTTTTTAACATTGATTTTCGCTGAGATACTCGTACGATTGCGACTAGATTTTGAATGTTAATAATTACAAGAACAGTGTACAGAAGAAGAAGAACAGAACAACAAGAAGAACAGAACAGTACAGAACAGTGAAGAACAGTACTGCCATAGCAGAAGACCAATTTAAATTTTCGTGATTTTAATTTGAGTACTCCGAGCACTCAAATTAAAATCACGAAAATTTAAATTCACCTAATGCGAAACTAGGGACCACCTTAATTCGCAAATTTTCACCTCGTATGGTTCAACCCTCAGAAATCCGTTCCTCGAGAATTGTCTTGAGATTTGTATTTAATTAGTGAGACCTCAAGTCGATGTGTGTAGCCAAACCGGATATTAGGCCTGCATACCTAATACCACGTACTTCGCAAGGTAACTGACGCAAATTGGAAGTGAAACCTACCTAATTGATAGGAATTGTTCTTGGTGATTTGATTAAGAGAATGGCAGTAATTGGTAGTAATTTAATAAAGTCGTTCGTTCGAGTTATTCGATTTTGTTGGCGTGAGCTGTTCAATTTAGTTTGACAAATCTTAAATACAATATACAAGCTAACATTAAAAATATATATTATTTACAAGTGTATAAGAAATATAAAAAAGGAGCTTGGGCATCAACAAATTCGTCCGCATCGCTGTCAACGGGAAAAGTAGAGCGCATAGCTAGATGGTTCATGTAAAGGGTGGATGGTTGATAGTAAAGTATTGTGTTAATCAGCAGGATGACAGCTCAGGGTGCGGACTGAGGAGGATTATGACGACAATCTTCTAAAGTCTTCTAAAATGAACAATCTTGGATAAATACAATTTGATTAAACAAAGGGATTTAAAATTCTTGATTTGTTTGCTGCCTGCTGAACTTTCCCATCAATTAAGTCTTAACACTAATGCAGTCAAATGTACCTATATACCTAGGCTCTACGAATACTTAGGTACTTACCTCTCAAGTTCTTAGTAGACATCTACAAACAGGCAACACGCTACAAGACGCCGCTAATTAGGTCTGCTAAGTTTAACAAGTTCGAGACACCGTCACTACCGAAATACTAATTAAGTGATACCCAGTTCTACTACGTTCGGCTAAGTTGGTTCTAAGTTGTATTGTCTAAGTTCAGTTCGACTGAACTGTGCATTTGGAGACTTCGGAACCTGTAATCTGTTTCTTGCGTTTAATTTTAATTAAGTACGGTAAGATAATTAAAGGGGCCTTTCCGTAATACAAAACGATGTTTTCTTTTTTTTCTGTGAATTGTCGTTTATGTAGGTAGGTAATTATTTCGTTTAATTACTTTAGCGTAGATTTTAATGACACAATGTCCGTGCTTTTTTGCCCGTTTTTGAATTTTCTTGTAAATGTAGGTACCTAAAACAATCCAGCTATAGTAGGGTAGGACGGGGCTAAAAGGTCCGCGGGTTAAAAGGTCCACTATACATATCTCCGAAATTAAACGAACTTTATAGAATTGAATGACAGGCGTATGAAGGGGTCACGGGAGGGGTACACATGCCACCCCGAGCAGTGAATTTGCGAGCGCCGGTGAGAGTGTACGTGGTTCCCGCGCAAAAAACTTACGTAAGTAATATTTTTCACGTTTCTTATTTTTAGTCTGAGATTTATATTTGTAACGTTACAAAGCTAAACTTTTGATATACTATGGTTTGTAGTTTCATATTTCACGTCAAGCCATAGTAATTTAAATAAACACTTTCGTTTTTTTTCTATAACCTTAAATAAAAGTGCACCTACTATGGGGGCACAAAGGTCCATGCTTGGACCTTTGTACCCCTCTGGACCTTTTTACCCCGGTTACTGCCGCCAGTGGACATCTGCTAATGTGTTGCCATCCCTGAGACAAAGCTGAAAGAGCTGGCGACCGAATTTAAACATAATTAGCTTTATATTAATTATTTTCAGAATGCGGAATTACAAAAGAACTACTGAGCGAGGTAAAAAATCCGTGGAGTTGATGCAGCGTGCAGCTGAGTTAGTCACCAATGAAAACAAATCATTGAGACAAGTTTGTCGTGACTATGAGATTAGCAAAACATCCTTGATAAGATTCATAGCACGTATGAAGGAGAATCCAGAATTACCAAGGTTTGGTTATGGAACTCCCAGGTTAGTGTTTACTACACAACAAGAAACATCTCTGTGTGAGTGTCTGCTCACACTTGCCCAAATTTTTCACGGCCTGGGAACCATGGATTTTAGGCGATTAGCATACGAGTGTGAGGTATATTATAAATTTAAGTTTAAAAACGAAATGAAGACTAATTATTAAGACTGAAATGCTGTGCCATAACTTTAAGCTGAGTAACCAATGTGATTATTTGTAACATATGTTCCTTTTCATAAATAAATATAAAGATTTGTTAATATTGCATGATTTACGTTTATTTATTTTTCCTGAATTAACACTATAATAGCATTCAATTATACTGGTCCTTTGTTCCCCAGCACTGGTCCTTTTTACCCCGCCCAGGGGGCATAAAGGACCATTGGATACGATTTTTAAAATCATTATTATCTAGCTTTTACATATAATAGTGGCCAAACTCAACTGTTACTACTTAAACATGAAGGATTACGCTATTCAATACAAATGAGAGTTTTCTTTTGGAACCAAGAGATAAAGAGTTACAGGAGGATATGTGTAAATTGGGCCTTTTAGCCCCGCTCTACCCTACCTAGTGGCGCTGATTCCTTTGGTCACAAACTAAATTAAATTTAAGTTCTGTGCTAAACTAAACTAATATTTATCTTCTGTCCTTTTCTATATTAAATAGTAAGAAAAAGATGCGTTGAATTTAAATTTAGTTTAGTTTGTGAACTAGGGAATTGGCGCCAGTATCTACAACATTAGTTATATGTGAATAAGAAAAAAAAAATTGAACAGTAATTTCAAGCACAAAAAGACGAGAAAAAAGACACACACTTTAATTTCGTTACAAGTAAAAATCTGAGAATCGCTTTAACCAATCCACACTGAAAAATTAAAGTTCTTTTTTTCTGTTTTGTTTTACAGAATAGTCACGTAGTTATTATAATTATTCTTTGGAAAGCCAGACTCCCAAACATACAAGCATTGCAACCGGTACTGCCTGTACTTGTCAAAGAACATAAAAAGCCACTAGAAAACAAAATGAACAGATGCGTCACAATACTTCGTTATGCCGCCGCTCGCGCACTCAATAAAAATATAATGAATCATAATGTTGCACATATGCGAGTTTTTAAAGGACAGTAGAGCGGTTGGGTTGGTCCATGTCCTTTTGTTGGGAAAATTATGATTGCCAAATGGACGAATAAGTAGAGATTATCGATTGAGTGCTATCGTGGAAAGGTTGAGTTCCAGAGGCCAGTTGTCAAATTGGATGCTGTGAGAAGATGTGAAAGTTAAGCGTAGCTAGCCTAGCTAAACAGGTGATATGAACTACTTATTCGAATACAAGCTACTTATGAATATATAATTTGAATGTGCCTTGGTTCTCACAAACCATGTTGAATTTTATATTTTTTTTAAACGTTGCCCCACACTCACATGGACAAACCCGGAAAAATTACCTGTAGGCAATACAAATATTTGTTCCGTGCGGGAATCAAACCCGCGACACGCAGCGCAGCAGTCGATCGTTCAGTCACTGCGCCAACCGTGTCGTCAATTTTATAAAATGGCAAACTTTGATGGGATTTCCTATCGACATCGACAAAAACGATGATTATATATCCACACATACTTTCAACACCCTTTTAGGGGGTGAATTTTCAAGAATATCATGCTTTTGGACCCAGCGGTTTAGGCTGTGCGTTGTCTCTCAGTGAATGCATGAATTTAAGATTTTTATTAAGTACTGAAATGTATAAGAATTAAATAGATGTGCTAGTACCCAATAGATGCTACTGTCGTATGCCTATATGTTGATAGGACTAATAGATGCACCGTTCAACTACAATACGGGCACGGTGTTTTTGGAAACAAAAGCCAACAATGCTCTAAGTCAAAATATCCCCAATATACAAACATACAAAAAATTTACCATACTAGAAGGTCACTCAAGTGGCTAATGGCTCAACAAAAAAGCTATTTAATAGTGGGGCTCAACGGGGCATTACAGGAACGAAAAGCAAGCGGTGCTTATTAAAAATGTGGCCTGAATATCAAATTGCTATCTCTGTATTGTGTCGCACCCCTAAATTATTGGTACGTAGGTACCCCTTGGATTTTGATGGTAGTGTATTTTGTAGTCGACGGAACGTTTAGATGTGGCAGGGTTTTTATTTGTATCAATGTTGTGTTGTTGTTGTTTTATTAGGAGTTGGAAAAAATGAAAATAAAAAGCGTTTATTCGTGGCGACAGAATAAATTTTATAGACAAATTTTACTTCTGCCACTGCAGAGCACAAGCATTTTGTTTTAGTATGTCGTCAGTTTGGCAAACAATTTAATATTAAGTAAGTAATAAACATAACATCAAGGCTAGTTTCCCCGAAGAGTTGGGCAGAGGTATACCAATTGCATACCCACATTTTGCATTTGGCATTTTTATTAAATATTAAGTAATACTTGCCAAGTTAAAAAATAAACTAAAATGTTACCGTTTTTTATAAAAAATAATACTCTCATAGTAGGTACAGAATGAATTAAAAAGAAAATATTAAATTACTCTTATTAGAAGAAACGTTTTAGTTTTTATCATAATAAAACATAACAAGAACCTAATATTTTGTAAACCGGAAATTGCTTATGACTGAAAGTCATCACGGGTTCGTAACAACTTTTATTTTCTCATGGACTTAACAATGACCAAAATGCTGATCTATTCTCTAAAAATCTCTTCGTGAAAACTCAGGCGAAGTGAGTTAAAGTGAGCTGTGAATCACACACATTAGCCGATACCGGCACCTCTAAAACTAAACACTCTACATAAAAAAGCTACAAGTCCGAGCAGCAGTTATCAGGGGCGCCACTAGCCCTAACGCGTCCTATTGTTTGTTTTTTTATATAAATAAATTCAGTTGTCACATCTCAGATGATAAATGGTGGCACTGACATGAGGCTCATATGGCGAATTTAGGTGGAAACCACTTGGGCCACTTGTTACTTTGTTAGTCCTTTTTGACGAGGGCGCGATGTTTTCGAATTTGAAATTTTTGATTTTCATAAATCTTTTTTTTTTAACTTATTTGTTGGTGAAGCAATTAATTAATGTTGTTTGAAAGAATGGTTTTATTATTCAATTGTGTCAGGTTTTCGAATTCGTGTATGCTGTAATTTAGTACCTCTGTGCAAACAGATCTAGCGTATTATTTTGGGTATTTTAACATTCCAACTGCATATTTACGACTTTTAAGTTTGATGATAGGGAAAATCGTAGACATAATGAGTATACCTGGTCCACTAGGTAAGACGTTTTTTGATAGATGAAACTAGTGATTGCAGCAACACACAATACATTGATTGATACACGTATAGTATTATAATGTATGTAAGAAGCCATAAATAAGATAATTCAATAAGATAAGGCAGTTTATATATTTATTTTATTACCCATTTTAAAGTTAACTTTTACGTAATCTGGAATAGGTACCTACTTTCTAAGACAGCTGTCAACAAACGGTCAACGGTTAACGATAAATAATGATAATATTCTCCGTTCAAATTCAAAGTTGTCTAACTGCTGGTCGACCCTGTCAATTTAGGAAAATAAAATTACAATTTTCATAAAATAAAGTCTTCTTAAAAGTTTATCTGTTTCGCAAACCCTAAAATAAACAAACAAGACGAAGCTAAGCAGATACATATTCTTTACAAAAATAATCTAAACCGATTCCGAGGCTAATATTTCGTGACGCTAAATAAATAATCAGTTCACGAATCCATTTGGTTCGGTTTCCGCGTTTTTTCGGCACCATTACAAGACCGGTGTGCAGCCAATTTGAAAATATTGAATAAGTAAAGGTTCCCGAAATATGAATGCAGAGATGAGGGTAATGACAGAGCTGATATTTTGATATGTTTGGGTAGAATTGTTTAGCTTCAAGTTGAGAAAGTGTTAAAAATAATTTATTTGGAATGTGATCTCATGACATTAATTAGGGCTGATTTTTCCAACGCCAGATAGTTTTATCCGAGGAATAATTTTAAATTTTTGACAGTTCTTCCGTACAAAATCTGTCAGACGTCAATTTTATTCCACGAATAAACATTATCTGTCGATTGAAAAATTAGCCCATAGTTATCTACTTTTTGGTAGCAAACACATATGAGAGAGATTTTTCATTTATTTACTTTAAATAAAACTGTTGTGCGCTTACCCGCCTACATAAGGATATTCATGCCGAGATCACAATTATTAATAGATTCTTGTTACGACATGCTAATTTAGAAGTAATTAACAATAATTATTGTAATTTGAAGTATTAGTAAGAACATAACAGTGAAATGGTTCGACGAAGTAGGTAGTAGGTAATAGGATAAAATAGAACCCAGAAAAGTGCCAACGATGAGTCTTATTCAGCAGTTGTAGAGTCAAGCTGCAGACGACAACGACAACGTTGACGTTTAACGTGACGTTAACAATAAAACGGAAAAATAAAACTAACATTTTAATTGTCTATCTATCAAGAAAGAAAGAAAAAAAATACGTTTATTTGCGGTAAACATGACGCAAAAAAGAACATAAAAACAAAAAAAACACAATAAGAAAAGGTTGACATGCGTCACATCCTCGCAAAACGGCTATCGCTCAGCATTATGCTGCGACCCTATGCAAGACAGAGCCCCAGCGCTGGTTTTCAGCGACAGCTGGCGCCGACGTAATGACGTCGTACGGTGCAGCAAACAATTATTACATTTTCACTAGCTGCCTCAATAACAATTAAAATGTGCCTTAATTTTCAGACCATTTAGTTCCTCGAATTGGGCTGTGTCCCATCTAGAAACCTTTGCAATTTATTCTTTGCCTCTTACCAGAAGAGCGAACGCTAAACACATTATGACGAGTTACCGTGTTTTATCATGACGCCGCTCCTCAAATATGATAACACGGTTCTGTGGGAAAATACACCATGGAAACGCCATGGAAATATCATGAAAATTACAGCCGCACCATTAAGGCAATGCGGATACACGGAGTATGAATATTTCGCAAGAGGAAATGGATACTTCAAGTTTTGTTTTCAGTCTTTTTTGGGAGGAAAGTGTTAGTTTTTTTTTTGTTCGTGTTCGTTCTCTGAAAAGTTTTATAGGTAGTATCTAGGCAGTGAAGAGACTGTGATTTGGATTTATTAAATTGAAGGACACCTCTGTTCAACCCTTCAGGGAAACAAAGCGTGATGTTATGTTAAGTTGAAAAAAGGTATTTAATTCCCGCTTTGATTGATTGGTTTTCAACTTATTCGGAAAATTCATACGTGCTGACGCTGCTATATTTGAGAAATCGACGGAACGAATGAGTGATGAATGACGAAGGTTCAATTGCATTTTGCAAATGCAATTCAAGTTTTGTCACATGCGAACAAACATTTCGACCGATTTCTTGAGTTCTTCCAGCTTATTTTTTCAGGTTTGTTGTTTTTCCTTATCAGGCAGATTTTTAGGTATTATTTACCTACCCTGCTGATCATTTTATTTAACGGTTGTAAAGTCAGATAAAGAAAGAATAGAAAGATAACTGCACTTAACTCTTACTTTCTACCTTTTTGAATCCATTTTCGCTGGCAGTTTCTGACATGTTTCATAGTTCGTATTAGTGCTGTTTTTATGACGTGTAGAGTCTGTTTGTTTCTTTTTTTAGCTCACTGGTCTGTTCATCTGACTGTTATAATTTTAGTATTTGCTTTTTCGAGCTGCTTTTGTTTCAGTTTCATAAAAATAAAGTATAATAAGTTTTCCTAATTGGTCAGTTTTATTGGGAGGTTATTTTAGTTTTTGCTATGCTATTCAGTTATTTACGTACTTTTGTAATTTTGCTGAAAAGCGTATTTAGATAAAATCTATAAAATTGAGAATCTTTTCCCAGACACAAGTACAGGCATACTAGTCCGTACTGTACTTATGTCTGAACTTTTCAGTAGGTATAACGGCAATGACCAAGTGGCGTCCATGGACGGGAAAATAAAATGTCGGACGTCCGGCGCCGAGATGGATGGACGACATTGTTACCATCGCGGGTAGAACCTGGATGAAGCTAGCACAGGGGCGTGGGGATTGGCACATGAAAAGATAGGTTTATACCGAGCAGTAGGTAGGTGAAGTCGTTCTATGGATGATACTGCTGATAACGACAAAATATGAACCGATCGAAATACTTTAAGCTAAGAGAGTAACATAATTATCATTTCATATTAGCTGTCAATTATAAAAGTTCGCCGCCTGGTTTTCGCAAAAATGTCACAGCATGATATCAAATTCAAGTTAAAAGTTTCGCGAAAAAAGTCGGCAAACTTTTACAGTACAAACAAAACAGTAGTACCAGTGTGATGGACGGCTAACCCTTTTACTGCGGACACGGGGTACATTAATACCCTTTTATGGCTTATTTGTTTTGTCAAAGACGTCACTGAAGACGCATTCAGAATGCTGTAACGGCGTATTGTGTCAAAATGTTTGTGGAATTTGTTTCACAGCGTGTTGCGATTTTTTTTGTTCGAGAATATTTTTTTGTGGGCTGGTTGCTAGTTTTTGAGAAATAATGATATAAAATAAAATAAATAATAATGATATATGTTGCCTACGTTTGAATTTGTTTGAATTTAACGGGATTTTAATAAAAGCAGAAGAACCAAGATTAGCAGACATTATCGCATAACAAATTTGTGAAACATGTTTTTGTATTTTTTTTGCAAGCTTCCTATCTCATTAGTGGCAATTTATCACCCAATGCCGATTTTGATTTTAGATTTCAAGATTTGAATAAAAACTGTCACTTCCTGAACTTGTTCAGCTAAGTAGCCAGATTTTTTGCCCACAAACCACTTATTAAGTGTGAACTACCGAAAAAAGTCACTCGCCTCACCACAGACCATCAAAAATTCACACTGTTTGCAAACTAATCAATTGATATCAACATCCGCTGTTGGCATCTGTCCGTTTTTGTCGCGGACATTTCCTAGAGGCCCTTCATAGAAAAGCAATCGGGTAGTCGTAAACGTTAAGGGTCTGAAAGTACCCCCTGGGGTGCTTGTAAAGGCAGGACGATGTTTCTTGACACTGGCAGAAAAAGTACCCGTTGGTAGCCCCTAATCCCGGGATCCGCGTCGAGGGGGTTATAAGGCCAGCAAAAAGTGTAATTTAAAGCTGACTTAAGGTTTCGAATTAAAATGAAGGAGGAAGTCATGTCAGCTTGTTTAGGAAGTGTAACGTGACTACTGTTTTGGAATTTTTTTTTCGTGATTTTTTTACGGGATTCATGAATATTTCAATATTTGATATTTCATACAGATTCAATGCATTTTTTCTTAATTTAACTATCTTGTAAACCAGTTAACATAACATCACGCTTGTAATCCCCGAAGGTTTTACGCAGAGCTGTGTACCTATATTACACCCATATTTCGCGAGTCATCTTTAAGTCCCATGTAATAGGGGTGAGCTTATTGCTATCCACCGGGCAGTCGGGCACACACCCAAGCTCTGCGGGTTGCTACTGAGAAATTCAATAATAAATTGATTTATTAATCAACACATTAATAGTTGCAGTAACTTAATATTAAAATATTCACTTATGATCTTTCTTACGAGTATTTCGACCGAATTAACAATATTGTGAGTTAACGTTATTAGCAATGCAAAGAAAAAAAAATTGAGCTAGTAATTGCAAGTGAAGTGTAAGTCTAAAAACCAGTCTTACCAAGGGGTATCGCATTACCCAGTAACTGAGTTGTGGAGGTCAGATAAGCAGTCACTCCTTGTAAAATACTGGTATTCCGCTGCATCCGGGTTAGACTGGGAGCCGACCCTACCATAATTGGGAAAAGGCTAGACAGATGATGAAGAGTAAGTGAAGTGCAGTCAGTGTAGCATTGTATTTTTCCAATTAAGATACTTTATCAAAAACTTTAGCGTTAAAAGCTCAACTTTTTACAACACAGGTATACGGCACGGTTGGCGCAGTGGTTAAGCGATTGACTGCTGCGCTGCGTGTCGCGGGTTCGATTCCCGCACGGAACAAATATTTGTATGACCTACATGTATTTGTTCCGAGTCTGGGTGTTTTTCTATCTATAATATGTATGTATTTACAAAAAAAAAAATTGTATATAAGTAGTTTATCAGCCATCTTGTTACCATAACACAAGCATTAGGTTGCTTAGCTTGGGACAAATGGTGCTGTGTGAAATGTCCAGGGATTTATTATTATTATTATTATTATTTATATCTCCCAACATCTCTATAATCACGTACAACATCGTCATTCATTCAACATAATCAATTAACATTCACCATATTACTGCGTTATGCAAATTCGTGTGTCCCAACAGACTTCGCTCCAGTTACAAGCACAATAGTAACCTGATTATAATGCCTGGATCTAGATCCTATTGTTCCAATAAAGGATGTTCAGGAAATTGACTTGGTATGCCAAATGAGACTGACGGCTGGACGCGTTAGAAATTGCGTTTGTACTCAGTTTATATTTACTGAGTTTGTTTCGGTCTTTTTTAACCGACTTCAAAAAAAGGTTCTCAACTCGGATGTTTATATTATTTCTTAGAGTAGTCACCATAAAAAACACTGAACCCATATAGTTAAAAATAAAAAAAAATAGACTGGAAGTCGACCCCAACATAAATAGTTGGGAAAAGGCTAGGCAGATGATATCATAGACGTTGTTATTGAGAACTCTCCATTTCTTAGGTTGGATTTTTAAGGGGCAAGTTGTAGAATTTACCATACGAAGTACTACTACATATATCGTAGTGAAAAGAGCATATTTGTTTTAGAAATACTGTATCGTTCTTCACCGTATTGGCAAACATCTTTGTACAGATGTGAAGCTACTTACAGAGATTCAATTGTAATGACCTCACATGTCTGTAATATCACCTGAACCACCCTTCAAACATGTACGCTGCCATTATCATTTTCAGCTGAAATACGTCCATTGCTGGACATAGGCCCCCATGCATCTCCACTTCGATCGGTTTTGTGCTTCTCGCATCCAACGGGTTCCTGCCATAACTTCGCCATAAATACCTAGGAAACTTGTGAATTTAAGCGACGAGTTCTACCGCTAAAAAGACAATCTTTTCCCAGGAAACATCCTAAAACACCGATGTAAAATAATCTGCATTATGCACCCAAGTACATTAAGTATCTTACTTAAAGATCATCTCCGTATACTTAAGTGAAATACATCATACATCTTAAGTTAAAACAAGCACCGATATTTCACGTAACAGTCAAGTCTCTAGGCACTGGCTGGGCGTGGCTTGAGGTGGGCGTGGCTAAGAGGGCGGGCCCTCTGAGGCCTCCCAAAGCACTCGGGCCCCTGAGACGAATGCCAACTTGTTTGTGCCTTGTTGTTGAACTTGGATATTAGTCATTTTATGTATACCTAACTTGGGTATTTTTACTTACCTAAAGAGTACGTATGCGTGATGGTTGTAGGTACTTATGGTAGAATACCCACTTCGCCTTTTGCTAAGAGGCTTTTCAGTATACTAATCTTATGTCGTTACGGTACCATCATCATTCTCCAGCCATTATTCCAGCATTTATTTGGGGTCGGCGCAGCATGTCTTCGTCGTTCATTCTTCTCTATTAGTCATCATCTCAATAGTCACCCCCTTTGTTGCCATATCATCTTTCACACAGTTGATTCATCGTGTCTTTGGTATTCCCCTACTTTTATAGCCATTCACTTTCATATTCAAGACTGTACTCACGACTTTATTCTCATTTCTCCGCATCAGTTGCCACGAATGGCTTAAGAATTTTGTGGTAAAATACTGGCCAGTCAGCAGGCGAGCGATCCTGACTGACTAAGTTTATCAGACACTAGCTGCGCCCTGCGGTTTCACGTGCAGAACTCTCGCCCCGTGAGAATATTGAAATAAAAAGTATGTTGTCCTAGTCCAGGTCATGGTCTACCCATGTGCAAAATTTCATCTAAATCCGTTCAACCGTTTTAGCGTGAAAGCGTAATAAACAAACATGCAAAAAAATAATTCGTTTCTCTTTGTAATATTCGTTTAGATTACATTCAACCCATTCAATGCCTTTTAAAACATACCATCTCCAACTACGACACTGTATTACTACAAGAGACTTAAAACTTCAGTTAGCAGAAAGTGAGATCAATACTATCGTGATCTGCCTACCCCTTTGTCAATTATGTCGGCGTCGGCTTCCAGTTCGAATGTAGCTAAATATCTGTAACTAGTTCATATAGAGTGAGAACCATTTGATTTTCTAGCCACAAGCTACAAGCGGACCATATGGGTAATTGTGTAATACACTAACAGCAGCAATGTCTTTCATTTTGACAGCGCAACAACATTCATTGCGTTATTTATGTTGTTGACAAGACATTTTTTTCGAACATATGAAGCAATAGAATAGTAATATGCTTCAAAATGACTCGGGATTGTAATTGAAAATCAATTACGCAATTAGGGCGCATGTCTGTAACCCAATTACGAGGCAATATCGAAGCAAACTGCACTGAAATGAAAAACAAGTTGTCGTCTGTGTAAACTTGCAATAATATTACTTGCCCTTGCATGCTCTGGTAGTTATTGTACAAGCCTGTAGAACAATATGTTGGTTAGGTAGCTATTATACCTACATAACTACATGATATCAATGAATAAAGTGAACTCGATATAGATATATTGATTTCACTGTACTTCTGCCGTAAAGCGAATCTGTCGTAAAGCGAACCTGTCTTAAAGCGAATCTATCGTAAAGCGAATCTATCGTAAAGCGAATCTGTCTTAAAGTGAATTTGTCCTAATGCGAACAAGGGAACCAAGCGGTCAACAAACTCATAGTCAATTGCAGATTTAAAAAATATCGGTTATATCTTTTAACCGGTTTTGAGAGCAGAAAAAAAGGATACTTTTTTTCTGCTCTCAAAACGTTGAACGAAACACGCACTGGGCCTGCGTGGTGGATTATTGCCCGCTCCCTCTCACTGAGAGGAGGCCCGTGTCCCAGCAGTGGGAACATTATACTCTGATTATGTTGTATGCTTGTGTTGGCTATATCTTTGGAAGTAACTAATTATGAGTTGCATACTCATATGACGGTCACGGTAGAACATGGAGGACTTAATTATAAAAACGTCTATGGTCTGTTCCAAAAATATCTGATGAAAGTGTAAACAAACCTTCTTCAGGTTAAATTCTTAAACATTCATTCATTAGGAATTCGTAACACAAACATGTATTTTTAGTAACGTTACGTTGCTATTTGGTTTAATGTTGAACTTCCACTTCCAGTAAAAGGGTATGTTGTATAAGTACGTCCAGTTAGCAGTGACTTACTACTAAAACCTAATTCTTGTGCCTATAATCTTGGTTTAGGTTTGAAGTTATCGTTGCTGGTGAAAACGATACCAAACACCACCAAATAGGTTCCAGTATCATGAAGACGTGACGAAATTCAATCAGAACATTAAATTCATGTTTCCTTTTAATCAACTGTCAGAGGTGTGTGTTAACTAACAATGTAAATTCATCATCACCATTTCAGCCGGTTTTGTGCCTCTCGCATACAGCGGAGTCTTGCGGCCCTCACCGGGTCATCGGTTCATCTTGTGGGATTATTAAATTATAAGTAAGTAAATTATGACATCGCAAACTTAATTTCTATTACTTATGCTGCATTTGTTGCTTTGCTGTGTTAACAAAAGATGAAGCTAAGACAAGCCTCATCCCATTTTTGAACACAACGCATGAAATGATTAATTCTGACGTTTCATAACTACGTGGTAGCCAATTGGCCAAGAAGTTCCAAAAACTAATTTCACCCCAGGCTATTGAAATTCGGATTACGGTGTCATGAGCTAACATTGTCGTTTAAGTCGTGTTGAAACGAAAAAACGTAAAACAAAATTAAACATAAACATCTTTACTCTAGTCTTTAAACAGTCCTTTAATTCTCGTTTAACTCGAGACAAAACGAAAGAACAAAACATACCTGCTCTTAACCCAATTCAGTTCTAGTCAGTGACGCATGTCCTATCTTCTATACACGAGCCGTCATCTACGAAGACACCCCTTTTCTAGCCATTCCATCTTTTACACAATCAAACGCATCCACCGAATTTTTTTGTTCTATTACCACGTTTTTATGCAGATGGAAAAGGGGCAAAACCCATGTTCTTTTTAATCAGAGAGAGTTTTGCCGTTGAGATGAGATTTTGGAAGTTTTGATTATGGGAATTGCCCTTCAGGTCATACTTACCTAACCCATATTCATGATGGTATATTGGTTATATTTCAGATAGAAAATATGGAGCATTAAAGCCTTTATTATTATTAAAAGCCTGTGATGTCACACTGCAGGGAAGGCCTCCCTACTCTCTTTCCACTTCTCTCTGTTTAAAGCTGTTGAAGACCAGTTCTTGTTGAAGGAGTCCAGCTCATCCCGCCATCTCCGTCTGGGCCTTTGTAGGTGTTTAATTAAACAGTGCAGTGATGAAATGAATGAAAATGAATTCAGTGATTTTAGAGAGCAATTGGATTAAACAACGACATAATGCCGTCACGTATAGGCACATCCTCCTGAATTATCGTTCGATAGTCAGCTCATTTAGTCTATTTTTGTATCGAATCGATTCCACTATGCGGTCTTCCGTATATTGCACTGATTTTAGCCATGAGCCATTAGCAACTATAGGACGAGTGTTCCGTAATTTATATAACGGGTCGGCACAGCAGACTCACTTGTCTGTATTTTCCATTTACGCACTCTTTATTTATTCACTCAGAAGTGATTCCTAATTACGTCCACATTCGTTCTTCAAGTCATAAATAGATAGATGATGATTCGATTGTTGCGTATGAACTTGTATTTAATTCCTATAAGCTCCTCTAACTTAGTCTGCACCCCAATTGCGAAACATACTTTCAATTACAATTCGAAGGATTTTAAAAGAAAATCCATTGCTTCATATGTTTGAAAAATTCGTCTGCACGACAACGTAAAGAAGGCAATGTATGTTATTGAATTGTCAAAATTAAATGCATTGCCATTGTAACTGTGTTTTGCAATTATCCCGCTGAAAATACTTAAAAAAAAAGGTTCAAGTCAATATGTCGGTGTTTCAACACTCGAACTTCCGTCTAGCTCTATCCTACCGGCTACTTCTGGTTCATTATTCCTCTACATTGTAGTTTTTATTAGATGTCAATGACTCATAGCCAAAATCGATCGTTGGTACAACTGAACTCGCCAGTTATTTGTAGCGTGCTGATACGAGTATGGCAATATGCCCCTGTGACTGTAAATTGTAGCCTTTTGCGAAATGTCTATTATAATCTATTCCAATCTCTACTACTTCGTGAACTGAGATGACACTCTATTCAAAATTATAAAGTATCATCTAAAGTTTTTTTTCATTAATTTTAGTCTCAATCGTTAAAACGTAGATATTCTGTAGCTAAACAATTGTAGCTAACTTGTAATTTGAAAAGGCAGAAAGTAATCTTACCTGCAATCGTTTCTTATGAATAAAAATATATTCTACAATACTCTTCATAACGTTTCAATAGGTCAGAAGGTAAGATAAAAGAATCAAACAACTCCTAGTAGGAACTTACTAATTCCATGGTCCTAACAGACACGCAGAGGCGATGAAAGTTTGGAAAAACCGATTGTGGTTGGGAACACCGAAGGCAAGCGATTGCGCGGTCGTTCACCAACACGATGGACCGATTACAATATTAGTAACAATCTCTTTGATTTTGACAGCACAGCAACATTCATTGCGTTATCTACGTAGTTGACCAGACAACTTTTCGAACATATGAAGCAGTGGATTAGCAATATCTTTCAAAATTATTCAGATTAAGATTGATAGTGTGTTACGCAATTAGGGTGCAGGTGAAGGAATCATCGTCCTCTAAATTCTACACGTTGGTAAGGGATGCGCTGGACAGAAACCGGTGGAGGCGGATCATCTGCTCCAGATGCAACTCCGAAGCTGACCACGATACTCAGACGAGAGGGACCGACTACAGAAAGAGAGAACAGATTCGGGATAAATTCCACACAGACAAAAAAAGAGGTCGATTATGTACCTATACAATATTTTTTTATAATCGACAATAATCCAATAACAACATATATAAACCCCTGTTACATAATTCCCTGTTGAATTAACACCGACATTTGTAACGACGGTTTTGCAATTCACACATTTGAATTTTATGACGGTCGATAAATTTGTTTATTTTAAAATGTTATTATTGTGTCCTCTTGTCTCGAATATCATCATCAAAATGAAACACTGAAATCTGCAATTAGATGCAGATTTCAGTGGTTCGGGTTCCTTCCGAAAACAAAAAAGGTAGGTACCTAGAATCAATATCTACAATAACTTAAGGGAGGTTAATGGGACCGTAGGAACTATTATTGATTATTACGTCATGATGATTATTTTCTGCGAAAGTCTTGACTTTCATAACCATCGTGTATAAGACCATCAACGTTTTGATATTATCGCGCGGACATTCTCTCGTGAACAATAATAGAACCTTACAGTGAACGGTCATAAGGGAATGTTCTCGTAAATGTTATAAACATAATCCTCTAGGCACTATGCTCTCTAAAATACAGAATTTATTTTAGTTCCCATATATAAATCAGCAGCGTATGTCGTGTCAACGACCCGAAACGTTATTTTAACGACTGCATTAGCAACTCCGATTTGTTCACGTTCAAACATACAGAACACTTTACATATAATTAATGAGGCGACAAAACCTCATCTCGGTCGCAGTTAAAGTCAATTCCCACTGAAATTTCATCATCGTCAATCTAACTTGGGTTTAATAAGTAATACTCGTGGCGTGGGCCGTCCCTTAGCTCGGCTGGCCTCGTCCGGCGAGATGTTTGTCGTCTCATCCATCCCGCTATCCCTTACTCGCGCGAAAGTGCTACGGTCTCTGAGGGAAACCTCGCAGCGTCCCTCCATTACCATACTACGCGTCTATAAATCCACTCGTTTGCGTTGATATGTTCAGCTAAAAAATCAAGCACGATTTTTAGATATCATTTGGGCTAATGTTATCGAGTATTTTTTCGGTTTTGAAGGAAATGGATGTGTGTAAGTGGCGCCACCTGCGACAGTGTATCCGTCCCGCTCTTGGGCGAGGGCGTGTCCCCTGGGCGCCTCCCCCAGTCCGCGGGGACGGACGGGGGCTCCACCAAGCCCGGGCACTCGGCGCCGCGCTCCCGCGACGCTTGTTAGTGTTCCGCAAATTCACAGCGGGATCGCCCGCACAACCGGGACTCGATCCCAGAACGCACATACGATAACACAGAGCCGCCTACCGGATAGTTATACAACAGATAGTTAGTACGACGTTGAGAATTTTTTGATAAACGTACTTTTGTCAACGAATGATTTTTGTGTTCTTTTTCTGAGGTTTTCCTGTGATTTTAAATTGGTATTATTATTGTGGTAGAACGTTACGTTACGTTTCTGTACAAATAAACTTTCGGACTTAGAAACTTTTTATTTTAAACATTCTTACAAATATTTTACAACTTTAAAATACAGACTAACAGTATAAAAAAAAAACCAGTGCGACAAAAATAAAATTTGAATTTAGACCGCGATTGTCGGGCGTCTTCGTGATTTTCCGGGGGTGTTCGTGCGCTCTCGGGCGCGTAATCGGGTGCGTGTCGTGATTCGAGATTCGGTCGGACGAGTTGAACGCGGCGGGCGGGTACACGGGTTCACCGTGGCCGCCGCTGGAACTAGACCCCGTGGGATGGGGGCGAAAGCTGTACCCTTCGGGAGCCCCAAGATCTTCAGGTATGTACGAAAATGACGAAAACTTTGGTCTAACTTACAATTTCCTATTTCATAGGGGCTCGTTTCCCTTGTTGTTTCAACGCTTAGAGATGTGTTTTGGCCTTGAAAGTACACTTAAATTAATTTCTATCTAGTTTATTTGTTGTAAACTTTAAGATTAGATAGTGCTAAAAAAAACCGTATAATTTTGCTTTGTTTTGATACCATCAGGATAAAAGCAACACAAGCTAAAAACTTTCCTATCTAACAATTATCTAGTGTAAAAAAATATAGAGTAACCATTAATTAAAGTAAATTATTGTAATTCTAAAGTCAAGTGTTGATATAGTCAAGTCTACGAGAATGTCTACGGCGTAGCATAACAAATGAACGTAGCCGTCGTAGCTGGCGTAGTAATTAATTTTCCGAGTAATTCAGTGGCGTGTTAGCGAGAGAAGTAATTTTATTATAGTTTAATTGATAGACTGGAACTTTCTAATATATTTTTTTACTTGGTTTTGTAAGTACTTTTGTAGTTTTTATTCTTAATGGATAGAAGTTTTAAAGCCAATTTCAACGAGTCGCTGTTTTGTTGTAAAAAGTCTTGATCAAAAAAATATTACTACAAATGTCAGAATTCTATGAATTTTACCAATAAAAGAAAACAAACTACTGGCAACTACAAAATATTATTGTTGTTAAAGAAAATATGTGATACATAAGTTAGACCTACTAAAAATCGAGAGAATTATGGGAAAAAAACATCGAATTATATACGGATATGAGAAACTGAATTATTTAAATCTATCAATTGACTATAATGCAATTAAATAATTTATTAAAGCAATTTTCTAATTGAATAAAGAGTTTAGAAGACTTATTTACTCGTAGTATTGTATAAAAAGTAAAAGACAGTTAAAGAGTTTAGTTTTGTTTATCAAATGGTCTGCTTTTTCTCTGACACCATAAATTGTTAGTAATTTCTAACAAGTTTTGCAGTTGGTCTGATTTCCAGGACATTTTTGCTTTTATAGTAATTAAATCAAGAATTTTTTCTCTAAATTTGTTATAATTGCCTAGCTTACAATAGTCCCTTTATAGGAATAAAGGGACTACAGAGATTAGGAACTAGGAGATACTAGGGAGGCTATTTTAAACATGAAATGAGATGAAATTATTTATTCTGTAAAAATGGTAACAGCATCACTTTTAAACGCCATGTTTAAAAAAATATAATACGTTTTATAGAGTCGATAATTTTGACATAAACATACCAAGAATTTATTTTGAAATTACCAAAGCACAAGACACATTTTGTGAAGTTGATTTTTTTTTTGGGTTTTGACTATACCACGTCAAAAGTATTCGAGCGTAAAGAAAGTTTCTAAGGGTAATGAAATCTTCTGCCGTCAGCTCATCGTATGCCTAACGCTATTATTTATCTGTTGCCCGCGAAGTCGTATGAAAAGGTAACAGACAGACAGACAGATTTACTTTCGCATTTATAATATTACAGTAAGTAATTAATGTTTTGAAAGCATACTCTATTTTGTCGGTTGATCTTTAAGGCTTTCTATCACAAGCATAATCAGCCTATAACGTTCCCACTGCTGGGACACAGGCCTCCTCTCTGTGAGAGGAAGTGGGCCATAATCAACCACGCGGGCCCAGTGCGGGTTGGTAGATGTCGCATGTCTTTGAATTTTTAGTTCTAGGACATGCCGGTTTCCTCACCATGTTTTCCTTCACCGTTTTGAGAGCAGTGGTGATGAAATAAATTACACAAAGTAAATAAACCACCTGCCTGGGTTGGAACCCATGGATCACTACGCTTTTTAGTTGATTTACAATTTTTTCTCAATATAAAAGGAAAGAGGCAGTTTCTAATGCAAATTGCAAACTGACTGGTCTTTCCTTTAGATTCCCATTCAAACCCTCGGCTTCACTATTAGATAAAGCAGTTGCAAACTGATGCAAACAATCTTTAGCTCCTCTGTGCTTTTGCTACAATCTGAGGAATCTCCTGAAATTTCCAATAATGGCATGCCTAATAAAGCAAATAAAACCAGGAACCTATTGCCTATTTATGAAACGGACAGGCGACAGGTAACATGTGACTATCTGACAGTCCGAGCATTTTACCAGTTTCTTTTATACGTTTTCTGCTTTACTAAACAGCACCCTTCGTAAAAAAGTGTATTTTTTTTTAGTTTTTTGACAAATATGTCGTATTGTCAGCTTTAATTAACAGGGCCCAAGTTTAGAAACCTTCCACTTAGGGCGGATTTCACCAAACTTTAATACCTAGAACAAGTCTTATCCTGAGAATAAATTTTTAATTTTTGGCAGTTTTTCCATACTAGATCTGTGAGACGTCAATATTATACCACAGAAAAAAGTTATGTGACTATGGTCAAATCAGCCCTTAGTGCTACTGTTTTTAAAACCTCCTTCCAATATACATTATTTACAGGACAAACTATTTTAGACTTGAAGCCACTGATCCTAAAACCTTCTGTTCCTCTGCCCCTTCTAACAGTTCCATGTTTGCAGGCGGGCTGATGTTCGGCCTGCACCACCAGGAGGCGGCGGGGGGCATCCACGCTCAGCCCCGTGGACCCGTCACTTCTTTGAAGGAGGAACCCCTCACCCGAGCATGGATGACACCGACCTCGCTAGTTGATAATACCAAGTAAGTGTAATGGAATGTTGAATATCCTTATCATATACAGGTTGGTAGGGACAACGACGCGCCATCTGTTACCAGGGTTTCAGTACATGATTCTGAACAGTGTTGCAATTTTTCGACCATGATAAAAAAAAAAATTGCTGTTCCATAAATTTTTACCGCGTAGGTTATGTACTTTTCTATGAAACAGGAGATTTTTTTTTAAAAGTCGACGAAATATTTCTACGCCACACAGGGTCTAGGATCATATGCTGGTTACAATTTGCGCGTAGATATCCCTGCCACCATGTAGGTAGCGTGTACTTAGGGGTGGATTAAAATAGTTTTATCGACTGGTCATATCAAATGTACTTTTGGCATCACACCTTGAGCAGTCAACTACCATTTTGCTGAGTGGCTTTTGAGCTATTCATATACGTACCTATATTACTTGCCAATATATGAGAAAATGAATGCAAAAATGGAAATAAAGTAAAAGAGAAAAGCAGCTCCAGTGTTCATAATGCCTAAGTCTTAATTGCCTTCACCGACGCTGTTTGTTGCTTGTGTTGACTATCTTAAATAAGCTTGAAGAATTCTGTTCTTTTGGAAATAAGCTAATAGTTAAAAATTAGGAGAAAAATCATGCCTTATCATGTTATGCTGCGTGCTAAAGAATAGAATACTTCTTTATTATGTACACCATGTAAATTACAGACATAAATATTAGTATATAATTAAGGTATGTTCTATAACCATTAGCAGGGTATGTGATAGCATCAATAGGTCGTGGTGGAGTTAAACGAAAATGATAGCTGACTATATAACAATGACTGTATAGCAATCAGTATGCTAGTGAGTTTGCTAAAAATACTGGAACCGAAGAAAAAATTAAACACAAACGTTTTCTAAACAGTCAAAACAACTAAATGCTCAATTGAAAGAAAATGTATTGATACAAAATTTTGACGAAAAATGTTGTTGGAACCCAAATAAACTACCCTCATTTGATACTCAGTTAAACCATTTAGTGGCCGAAAAGAGCATCGCACTAAACTTATTATAGCCACCGAAATTGTGTTAGGGCTCTTCGAACTCAAAGCAAAACGAATGTACCCTATTTGACATTAAATAACTGTAAGGGATTAAGTTCGGTTCCTAATGCGGCTTTTTGGGGGAAGCTGTCAATCAATATGTTTGTCTGTGAGCGGAAAAAGAACAACTGGTGGATTCCGTTTTGTGGTCTGCCAAAGTTATAAACGTATTTTTACTTAGATTCTTGATGTTCTGTAGTAAGCAGTTAAAAAGTTGCAGTGCTACGGAACTGAGGTAAAGGTAATTTTTTATCTCTGTAATAAACAGTTAGGATAGGCCTCACCTTTGAAATTGTCCTGAATTCAATTAATTCTTGTCTTTATTCCAATACCAAGTGTAATTGTAATAAAAATATCGTGAGAAAACCAGCATGTCCTAGAACCGAAAATCTCAAAGATATGTGACATCTACCAACACGCACTGAGCCCGCGTGGTGGTTTACCCAGTTTCAACTTCAAATTCACAAATCAGAAACCCTAATATCCGTATGTAATAGTAAGACGTTCTATTGAAATTACTAACGAAGGTGTCAGCCTGCAAATAATAAAACTACTAAAGTATAGTCAAAGCGCTTTGTAAGTTAATATTTCGCATTTAGGTATACAGCCGGTGCCAAAATCACTTAAACTAAGAAAGATGACAAAAAGTCTTGACCAAAATCATCTACCTCTACCAACCGATATTTACAATGACTCTATTATCACCCGGTATCCAATCAGGGGCGTACAAATTTCGCAAAGCCCATAATGAAGCATGCGGTAACAAGTGTGTATTCATAAAAGCAAAGGGTGCTATAAATCATAGCATGGCGCGATGCGGGGATCGCTACCGACTACAGAATTTTGCTTCTGACTGTACCGGGATAATTAATAGGGTACAGATGCGTTTATTATCTCAGTAGATGAGGATAGTTCATGAAGTTTTAAATAGAAATTAGTAAAAAAAAAGTTTGTTGCCAAATAATTAATAAATATTATACTTAGGGCTGATTTTTCAATCGACCAATAATTTTTATTCGTGGAATAAAATTGACGTCTTTGACAGTTTTTGTGTTGAACTGTCAAAAGTTCAAAATTATTCCTCGGATAAATTATCTGGCGTTGGAAAAAAATAGCCCTTAGTATACTTAGATTTGAAATTTTAATTCTACTTAGCGTGTCGATGGCAAACTACTAGATAGAGTCGGTCCAAAGTTTGGTTACGAGTTTGGCACCTTCAGCAGCATCCATCACTTTAATTCTGTCCTTGCCTTTTGCATCCAGTATTACCTTCATATTAAGTGAACTAGTAGTTAGACCAATGGAATACTTAAAACCCTAAAGTGGAAAAATATGTCCAATTGTTTGGTTGATTAACTTTATGCAAATTAATTATGAACTTATTCGTGAAGTATAATCGAACAAGCCAAGTGCACATAAATATGTGGAGAAAAATTAAAACAGTAATTATGTCTTAGATTATATACAGGTGCTGTATATTTCATCTTAATCTTTTTACAACAACCTGTATAATTGGTGCTGTATATTTCGATTTTGTCTTTCTAAAACAACCTGCCGATCGATTCTGTAAAAATTTCACCGTGAAAAGTTAGGTGAAGTGAGCTTAGAGTGAGCTGTCAATAGTGTCAATCCCTAGTATTAGTTGGAATGACAGCTCACTTCACCTAAGTTTTCACGGTGAGATGGTTACAGAATCGCACTGCTGTATACAACTTAATACAATTTCATTATTTATTCAAACTTATAATAATACACAAACCCATACATTTTATGATAATAATGAACTTGCGCAACAATAAACATTTGGCGCGCTGTATAATGTGACGTATTGATGTACCAACTCCGAATTAGGGAGGTATTGTGTTTGCACAGAATCATAGAGCACCCTCCCGCCATCTGTCGTGTTTTAGCTAACTGAGTTCCGTTCTTAAAATGTTTACTTCAATTGTTGAATGTTTTTATTTGTTTAACTGTTGTGTGTTTTTATTATTTATTGGAATAAGTGGTGGTTGGATTAATTACGTTACGAAAATTACTATCCATATTATCCAATATTCAAAACTCAGTTTGTGATTTGTTAAAGCAGCAGTGATTGAGTTAATAAGAAAAAAAAAATATTTTGCTTTTTGTCTTTGGCCTGTCGGTCTATAGAAATTTCACCGTAAAAATGTAGGCGAAGTGTACTTGAAGTAGACTATCATTCCACCCGATACCACGGATTGACAGCACACTTCGAGCTCACTCCAAATAAGTTTTCTCGGTGAGATTTTTACAAAATAGCCGTATATAGCAGTATATTTAAGTAGTCTAAATATACCTACCTAATAGTTTTTCTAATGTCAAAAAGTTTTAATGGTCAAGACTTATCATCATCATCTGCCTAGCCTTTTCCCAACTATGTTGGGGTCGGCTTCCAGTCTAGCCGGATGCAGCTGAATACCAGCATTTTACATGGAGCGACTGCCTATCTGAACTCCACAACCCAGTTACTGGGTAATACGATACCCCTTGGCAAGACTGGTTGTCAGACTTTCGGGCTTCTGACGACCCGTAACGACTGTCATAGATCCTCGAATGACAGCCGGGACCAAAGGTTTACCGTGCTTTCCGAGGCACAGAGGGGTCTTGGTATGTAAAGATGATCACCCGCCCACGGACCAACCGCGGCAAGCGTAGCTTAACCTGATCGATCGACCCGTGCGGCTGTTATTACTTAGCCACGAGCCCCCCTAATGGTCAAGACTGTGTGTATAAAAAATTAAATGGTAGGCGACGCTACCTAATCAACAAAATGAATTTTTCAATAACCTGCTAATTAAACTAATTGTAAGCAATCAACGGGTCTTGGGATGACAAATGTTGACAGATAGCTAGCCGTCGGCGATGACAGAACCATTTGTAAGGGCCACGGTAAATCATTAGGCCGCGCCCGTTGTAGCGTTTTTAATAAATTACATTACTAGGTAATGATCCGTCTAAGAGTGGCTCTACACGCAAATTGTAATTGTTTTGTGTTCTATAAAAGGAGGTAATTCGTTTGAGTGATTAGTTGATTTTAATTGGATGAACGTTAGTGTATGACTTAGAAAACATAAATCATTTAATCATGCTAGCTTTAGATCGATGTAAAAGACCTTAATAGAGACACTAAATAATATAAATAAATGTTATTCTAAATATAAATGCTAGGAATACAAGAAGAAAAAGTTTATTTATTTTAACAAAGTAATTCTAAGGGCTGATTTTTCCAACGCCAGATAGTTTTATCGGAAGAAAAATTTGAGAATTTTTGACAGCTCTTCCGTACAAAAACTGTAAGACGTCAATTTTATTCCTCGAAAAAAAATTATCTGTCGATTGAAAAATGAGCCCTTAAACAAACAGTTACACCATTTCCCCTGCATACCCAAAAAAAAAACACACAAAAAAACAGAGCACAAATAAAAAAAAAAACAGAAAAATAAATAGGACACACAGCCTAAAAAAATCGCCAAAGATTGACAAAACGCACGCGATCTGTAAGCGGAAAAAGCACTACAACCTAATCGCGAACGCGCCGCCGAAACTGGTAACGATAAATAAAACAATGGAGTGTCGCGTGCGAGAGTATAAAATGGCAATCGCGAAACCAATTTGTTTACGCAAATTCTGCAGCGGGGAGAGATGAATGGGCAACCATAGCGTAATACGGTCCTGGTGGGTAATGTGCTCTAGTGTTGCGACTGAAGTATCGAGGTTTGACACCAAAATGTTTGAGGGGAAAGACGTTGCTGTCAGTTTTTACGATAGTGTATGAAAGATGATTCCGTATCAATTTTTAAAGGACAGTCAAACTTCGCTATATCCAAAGATAATTCCTTAATTAACAGTCCTTAATATTGCTGTATTTACGTTTTGGTAAAAATTGGCACATGGGCACCTCATTGAGTGTTGAAATTCAGAAACTGAGCATTCGATACTGACTGAGGATAAGTTGTAGGTACTAGGTACCTAACTACTACGTGACTTTAACATCTCTTCTCGATCTCGACTATCCTTCACTATTGTTTATTTGTGTATCTTAAATATGTAAATAAATCTAAAACTAAAGTTACAACTTTTAAAAGTCGACATACCAGTAGAACATCACTAAACACAAGCACATTTACGGGAAACAACAATGAGAAATGAGACCGAAGATTTGATGAACTGCACACATTTGAAATGTTGCTCTATCGATGCATTTATTGAGCCCATTGACAAACACATACTGATACTTCAAATTACAAAACAGACCTTATTACCTTGGATATAAGACTGATGGTAATGGTATATTTAAGTTTGTATTTTACCACGAAATTCGAACAGCCACACATGTCGATGTCGATGTGTGTGGTGCTATTCGTACATCGTCACTTCATTAGTGTTATCGATATTTTACAATTGATTCCGAATGTTAATCTTACATTAGTTTTGGTATGATTCTGCTTCCTAGTAACAGAGAATAATAAAATGCTCTCATTTTCGTTCGTTTTTCGTTTTAGAACATAAGTACCTACAGTTGTTTTATATGATTTTATTTTAGTTTTTCAAAACGCTTAACGGAATGAATACCAAGAGACAGGAAAAGGGAAAAAGGGAGACCAAATAAAAGGTGGAGAGACATTTTTAAAGAAAGATGTGGACCTTTTTGATGCGAAAGGCGTGGGAAAGAGTTGTGTGGTAAGGTTTAGGAGAGGCCTACGCCGCTGAGGCGACTGCTACTAATAAAAGTTAACTTGTTCTATACATATAAGTAACTAGAAGTACCTATTAGGTTATAGACCTGATTAATATGATGTTAAACTCGAATAGTAGTAAGAAATAAAGGCTATTTTTATTAATTTATTTATTTTAGTTTTTCTGTCACTTATTAAGCTAATAAAAAGTATTGAAATTGAGCAATTTTGATATAAACTTCTTAAACATTTTAGTCATTCGAGTCCATTCATCAATACCATCATTGGACAAAATTCTTAAAATATTGAAATTGTAGTAATTAAGACGTAACTTTTGAAACATTTTAGTAAGAAGTTTTCGAGTCCATTCATCGATACCACACAATATTATTATGCCATAGATACACAATAACACTGTTCAAAAGCTCCATTTGTTAGAAAATTAAGTCATCAATACACAAGAAAGGTGTTAACAGTAAAATATAAAAAAAAAATAGTAACATTAACAGTTATATTGCAAAACGTCATCTTCGTTCCCAGTAACGGTAAAAGCAATTTTAAAAAGGATTATAATTTGTTCCTATTGTTTATCTGTAGTTTTTGTGTAGTCTCTAGGTTGGGACAAAAGCGCGCTAAACAGTTTTGGTTGCAGCATGTCTTTTGACTAATTCTTTTCCGTTTAAAAATAAGTAACTGTCAAAGAAATGTGATAATTTATGACCACAGAATGTGGGTTCTGGTTTTTTGTGACTAAACTCAAATATTTTTTTTGTGGAATAAAGTTATGTGGTTACTTTAAATGAGTTGGTAAATGATACGTTTTGTGGATACCTGAAAGTGTGTGTTCACCTTTATATGATCTGATAACTTTATTCGAGGATTAATTTTGAAATAATGACAGTTATTTCACACAAAAACTGTCAAACGTCAATTTTATTCCTCGAATAAAAGTTATCTGGCGATGGAGCAATTAGCCCTAGGGGCTGATTTTTCAATCATCTGATGACTTTATTCGAGATATATTTTGAAATTTAGACATTTATTTCATAAAAAAACTGTCAAACGTCAATTTTATTCCTCGAATAAAAGTTATCTGGCGATGGAACAATACGCCCTAAGGGCTGATTTTTCAATCATCTGATGACTTTAGTCGAGGAATAATTTTGAAATTTTGACAGTTGTTTCATACAAAAACTGTCAAACGTCAATTTTATTCCTCGAATAAAAGTTACCTGGCGATGAAAAAATCAGCCCTAAATAGGTTAATGATTCGGACAAGACATATAAATAAAATAAAAATTTAGTTATGATGCATTTTCTTGTTAAATTCGTAGCTCTGATTATAATTATGTTCAGTATCACTGATTTTTTCTAACATTACATTCTTTGTCCCTACAGCAGCGTAGGCGTGGGTCGTGCGCATTTCGAGAAGCAACCGCCCAGTAACCTGCGCAAGAGCAACTTCTTTCACTTCGTGGTCGCACTCTATGACCGTGCGGGACAGCCGGTCGAAATCGAACGTACCGCCTTCATTGGATTCATTGAGAAAGATCAGGTAAAGGATATAATAATATACGAGTATTATGTTTCAGATAGATATTATTCAAAAAATCAATTCTATTATATTGTAATTTATTACGTTCAAAAGTGCCTTTGACAGAATAACCTAGAAATTGTATGAATTCGTAAATGTTGCGATAGTGTGAAATACTTATATGGGACATCGTAAAAAAGCAAGTGACTGTTAAATCAGAGAGATTCATCTTACCAGGTTTTTGCACCTTGTTTGAATAGATAAAAACAATATTGTTTTTTACGCACGATAATTTTTAGACCTTACCTTTAGTGTACCGTGATTGTCAATGAAACACTGTCACAATATAGCAATCCAGTATCTACCAAACTTTTTTTTTTTTTTTTTTCGGGATGGGAAATCATCAAATGACCCCTCCCGCTCCGGGTGGAGCGGAAGGGAGTGTCAGACTCTTACTGACTAAAACCCACCCATGTTCCTTCCTTCGCCCTTTATGTTCCGGGGTAGCGGTAACCCTTTCGGAAAATCCCGCTGCCCCGGCAGGCTTCGGTCCTGAGGGGCCCCTCGTTATGCTGACATCTCTTTGAGGCGCGCGTGGAACACTTACGCGCCGTCCGGCACGGGCCTGGTCCTGATCGGGCGGTGAGCTACCCATTGCTCTCCGCCCGCAGGCCCGCACCTACGGTGGCCGGTAGTCGTCGCTCGACTCCCGACGCCCGGGGCGTCTCCCGCGTATCTACCAACCTTGGAGACATGTTTAGATAAAATACGCAGACACTTAATTTATATAACAACAAAATAAAGCCTAACAAAACTGAGCCGATTACGCAGCGTATCCAAATAACTTTCAACTTAGTTAGCCCCTTTCAATACGGCGTCATATTGTTAGTTTATCAAGAAATGTTCGAGACGAGATACGAATCGCGATTCACTCGAGTTCATCAATCAGGATCGCTTCGACATGATTTCTATTGTGTGCACAATGCTTTATTTACATAATACGCATGCGTGCTGGTGGCATGTGTTAAAATTTAACTTTTGAGTTTCGAGAAACTTGCACTTTTTATTGATCTTCCTGTTCGAAGTGTGTCTACTTTATTAGCTGGTTTCGAGTTGAATTTATGTCCGTTCTTAGTTATTGAAAAAGTGATTTATTTAATTATCCTCGCAATGTAATACCATACAACAATTATACTTTATGATTTAGTTATTTTTTCGCTTTATTTATCACCATTAAAAAACACAAACAACATACTTTTTGTTTTATTTTGTTTGAATACTGGTATTCAGCTGCATCCGGTTAGACTGGAAGCCGACCCTAACCTAGTTGGTAAAAAGGCTAGGCTGATTTATCACCATTAAAGAATAGAATATAATTTTACTTTATTAGACTAACCAAGACTCAACAAGATTGTTAATAAAACTTACGACTATGTTAGTAAGCACAGACACTATACAAAAACAAGGAAAACGATACAAGAAATAATGGTTGGTATTATAAGTCTCCTTTGACATAAACATTGATTAAATTACAACAGAACAATTAAAGAATCTGAACTACTTGTAATCAATAGGTAAACGAGTTTCTTGAAGTTTCTTGAAACACTAACAAAGACTCACACCAAGACTTTGCTCACCAAGAGTGTGGAACACTAAATTAATTACACTACAAGAAAGAAAATAACGAAGTTCTATGCAAATCATCAATTTTCAATTTTCATATGGGATACATTTCTAATAATCATTCCTTAATGCTCGTTATAAAAGGAACTCTTGTGCAAAATTTCATGCTTCTGGCCCCGGCGGTTTACACTGTGCGACTGTGCGTGCTTACTATCAGATGAATAAAATATTTTTAAAATATTCTGAGGCATTCTTTAGAGTCGAATCTACAACATTTCGTACAACAAGCCACCAATATTTTCAATTCAAGGCGAAAAACAAGTGAAAAACAAAAATATGTCTCCCTATAATATAGGTTACAGTATCTGTCGCCAGAGGGCGTTGGCACGTTCACACGTCTTGTTTGTTGGCGTCGTGTTAATTATTCACATAGTAAACAGGCATGTTCGCGTTTTTACTGAATGTGTGGCCCGCAGTTTATATGTAAATATTAAGTATATTTTTGACTAGTTTTAGTTTTTTAACTATTGGTAGGTAACATTTTACACAAATCTAAAATAATTCGTTTTTTTTACATAAATAAACGATAAACGATTTTGTAACTTCTAGATTTCTCACCGAGTTATTTAATGAGTTGATTCTCTTTGTAATTCTAAAATTCAAAGCATTTATTTCAATTAAAACATTTACCTTCAAGCACTTTTTAATTGTCTAGGAGTCAGTCAGTGACATGAAGCTATTTGCCTATTCCAAAGCGTAGTAGGTTTCTATGGATAAGAACGGACAAGAAACTCAATGGACACTCTTTTTAAATAAAATTTATTTTTCAAGTTGAAAACAAAACGATTTTTTGTTAACAATTCGACAAATACACTATGTATTTATGTGGTACATCACCTGTTTTCCTGTAGACATAATTAGCAATAGCTTATTAGCTAATATGTGCCTGTTACTTTAAATCAAAACCGGGGTAATTACGTAACACACATAAAATTGCAATTGATCGCAATGCCTTTCATTTTGACAGTTCAACCACGTTCAATGCGATACATAGGCACGATGAGTAGACGAAATTTTCAAACAAACGAATCAATGAATTAGGTGTTTCCTTCAAAACCCTCGGATTGTTATTGAAAGTGTGTTACTCAAGTTGGATGCTGGTTAGTTTGGTAACACTTTATTCATAGTTACAACGTTAGAAAGTAAACTGCGTCCTTCTAAAATAGTACTTACATCAACTCGAACATTTTTACATACAGGACTGTTTCATTAACCATAACATTTTGTTACAGGAAGTTGAAGGTCAGAAGACGAACAATGGCATCCAGTACAGACTTCAATTACTTTATGCAAATGGTAAGTGACTATCTGCTCAGTTTTGAGGTTACTCCATGACGAGTTTCAAGATATGGATGGACAAATCCTCGCTTTTTATGCTGAGGGGACACTAGTGAATTCATCCTATGTCGGAAGTAATGTTTGAATTAGTGAAAAACCTCAAGTTTCAAAACATTTTGAATTTCCAATGTAATGCCTTATACACGTATCAATATTTCGTTTTGTTTTAATTATCTGAGTAATAAAAAAACTTTGGGCCAGTTTCTCGAACGAAATTTATCGCAAAATAAATGTGACAAGTTGACAAGCGCTCGTTAACTGCTGTGATTGGCTGTTGATAAATCATTCAACTAATCACAGCAGTTTACGTGTGCATGACAATTTTTCACATTTATTTTGGGATCGTTTGTTCGAGAAACTGGCCCTATGAGTTTTACAAGAATTATTTATAACAGAAAAGTACCTTTATGGAACTTTTTTAATTCTTAGCCATATTAATTCTTATAACATTTAATTCTTAGTCATCTTAGTGATATTGTTCTGTTCTAAAAATATTCAGACATGCTTACCTACATCAGAATCACACATAGATACGTAATTATAACGTACTTCAATCAAACCTTCCTATACTTAAAATATGCACCCTGTATGTACTACCACAGTCACGGACATAATTGTATAGACAGATCGTCTCAATCGTCAACACAGTGATGTGCAGAGCATTATCGCCCGGTGATCGGGAGTTGAGCAAATATTGCCCGACTTGACTTGCATTGTCGTACTGTCATGCATGCTATTGTCGTCAATAGCTACTCGTATTCAATGGGTCTAAGATGGCGTATGCTACTTCGAAATACATTAGATGATAGATTTTATATTATTAAGAGTTAATTTCTGACTATGGAATATAAAACCTACTGTTAATCAAACCAAAAGTAGGTACATCAACAAATTATTTTTTTAAATGTTGTTTTCGACCAAAAGTCTCTCTCAATATTTGAGACATTTCAAGATTGTCAAAAAAATTAATATAAATTAATGTACTACACAAAAGAAATACGTTACCAAATTAGGTTTTTAACACACCTTTTAAATATTCTAAAAAAAAACATTTAAACAAGCAATTATAGTCCCTATTCCAAAGAAAGAAAGCATAAATCAAATGTAGACCTCAATCTCGTATTCAACAGACGTCGGTGACAACACAGACTATACGCGATGGCTGGCATTGTAAATATTTGCTGTCTTGCCGCTAGACCAGGGATAATGGAAAATTGGCACAGAATAGCGAGCTCTTGGACTATGAATGACGACTGCATTGAAGCTCTTAGACTATGTTATTGGAGCTTACTGAGTTGGACAAATGAGACGGTGTTGAGCTTAGAAAAGCTAGGGTTGTTAATTTAAAAATTAATGTAGATGGATCCTTGTTGGCTGTTACAGTAATGTTGTAGTTTTGATGGATTATTTTCCTTAACTATAAGCTTAAAATGCCCGTCTTATAATTCAAAAGACAATAAAAAAATACGTTTAAAAAATATAGTGTTCAAACTTGATGTAAGCATATCCATGGCAAAAAGTTCTTATAATATGTTTGGCGCAATATTCAGCTACGTGAACTACATTTACCGACGCAATCATAAGGTCATCAAGTCCAATACACAGTTATTAAAACAAAATACAGTCAGTTTTTTAAATTGTATAAATAACTAAGTATTATTTTTTCTTCCATATGCGTGTATGGACAAACGCCACGCTAAAATGGAATTGGGCTGGACACATCTGCCGCATGTCGGACGACCAATGGGCCAAACTTACGACCCAATGGGTCCCTTCTTAATGGCAAGCGACATCACGGCAGGCCCATACGGAGATGGCGGGATGAGCTGGACTCTTTCAACAAGAACTGGTCCTCAGAAGCTTTAAACAGAGAAAAGTGGAAAGAGAGTAGGGACGCTTTTGCCCTGCAGTGAGACATCACAGGGTTTTAATAATAATAATAAATAAGCGCGCGTCGCATTTTCTTATAAAATTACAATACAAAAAACCTTAGAAATGAAACGTACGTTAATTCAAACAGTTTCGGGCACGGAACTCTAAAAGGAGAGAACCAAGCGTAGAGGCAATTGTAGGAGGTTAACAAATTGTGCAATGTCTGCCGCTACGTCGTGCTACGCTCGTAGCCCGTAGCCCGTAGCTTGCTACGATCTTTATTGCTACTATGTGTAAATGTTACTGTTTTATAGGAGCGAGAATTAGAACGATCTTAATATAAACACAACATGTTAGAACATACTGGGTGTGTATGTTAGTAATGCAATTATTTCTAATGTTTTTGTCTGGTGATGTTTTTTGTGTTTATTTTAAGTTTGAAGCAAAAACTTGCCACGCTTCTCCTTGCTTCATTGCAAGATGTATTTGTACTATTCTACAGTACGTTAGTTCAAGGTTAGGATTCTCAAAACCAATAAAACTTGCTACTATAAACGTGATCTGTATATCTGCTTTCATCTTTCACAGGTATCCGACAAGAACAAGACATATTCGTTCGACTCATCGATTCGGTGACGAAACAGGTAAGATCTTCAATTGTTTTTCTGTAGAAACGACTAGACTAGACTCCAGCCGCGACAAGTCTTATGACGTCACAGTTTCTGTCGAATACTTTTAAGGCGAAAGCGCCAGGATAGCATGCGAAAATCATATATTTTCTTACGTTTTTAGCAATTTGTAGGTTAGTATTAAAGAGTAAGTAATTTGTATTAACATAATTATAATCATTAATATCCTATCCTACTAATATTAAAAACGCGAAAGTTTGTGAGGATAGATGGATGGATGTTTGTTACTCTTTCACGCAAAAACTACTGAACGGATTTGGTTGAAATTTGGCAAACTGATAGTGGATACCAGGATTAACACATAGGGTACTTTTTATCTCGATATTCCCACGGGATCGAAACTTATGCGGGTGGAACTGCGGGGTGCTGCTAGTTATCAATATAACTTTCTAAGTTCAAATTACTCTATTTAATGATTATTTGACATAATATTTGAGACCAATTCTAACTTAAAGAGTTAAAGCATTTATTAAGGGGAATGCGCTGTGGTAGCCCAATAAACTCAAATGTCTTTAACCTAAGTTCTAATTTCCTTAAATATTTTCTTCTTTAAATCTTCAAGACATGACATAGCAGCGACAAGACACGACACATGTCACAATTTTAGCCTTTCTCATACAAACTTCGTGACAAATGGTGGTACCAAAAGTGCCCCATGTAGCCACGTGCCATCCACGTGGCATCCGCACGACTGATTGTCATCGGCGCAGCTCGATTAGACCCCTAATCCACACGCCCCTTGGTCAAGTAAATTGCATTGCGTTTGAGCACAATTATTATCTTTATCTCGTGTTACAATTTTATTTTAGTTTTAGAATTTGACAGTGAATGGGAGATGGGAGTGTCATGTTGAAACATTTTGATCGACGTAAGGGTTAGATCAGCTGGTGGGTGCTGGGTAGGTGTTAATCCGTTTGTAGGGATTTTGTTACGTGGGAATTGTATGGGACGTTCATTTCGTTATGCCAGATGATAGAAGAAAGCTGAACCTCTAATTATGGTGCTCCTATGTAGTTAAATTGCAAATAAATATATTTGTATCTTTGTGTAAATTACTTCATCACCACTGCTCTCAAAACGGTGAAGGAAAATATCGTGAGGAAACCGGTATGTAAATATCGTGAGGAAACCGGCATGTACATATCGTGAGGCAACCAAAAAGTCGAAGACATGTGACATCTACCAACCCGCACGGGGCCCGCGTGGTAGATTTCAGCCCACTCCCTCTCGAAGAGAGGAGGCCTGTGTCCCAGCGGTGGGAATATTACTGGCTGATTATGATATCTATGAGCATGCCTTCTGATATCTTTAAAAATAAAGAAATATCAGCCGGTCTACTCTATAAAAATCTCACCGTGAACACTTAGAAAAAGTGAGCTTGAAGTGAGCTGTCAATAGTGTCGATAGCAATCATTGCATCAGATGAAATGACAGCTAAGTTTTCGCGGTGAGATTTTTGCAGAATAGATTTGCAGAAGTGAAAAAGTTTGACGTAAATATAGGAAATGGATTAACAATTTTTTTGACTGAAGCATAGAAATCTGCAAAAATTTATATCACTTGTCATATTCAATTAAGAGCTGATTCTTCAATCATCTGATAACTTTATTCGAGAAATAATTTTGACAATTATTTCATACAAAAACTGTCAAACGTCAATTTTATTCCTCGAATAAAAGTTATCTGGCAATGGAAAAATGAGCCCTAAGAGCGAAATTCACATAAGTCTTAACCTGAGAATAAATTTTGAATTTTTGACAGTTTTTCCATACTAGAACTGCCAAACGTCAATTTTATTCCACGGATAAAAGATATCTGACTTTGTTAAAATCGGCCCTAAGTACAAGTTTGATGATTTTACTCGCCAAACTCGGGAGTTGTTTTAAATAGAAAATTATCCAAAATTCCACCAACACTCAACAGCAATTATAAGCACGATCATTCATGATGTTGTACTGAATATTGTTATTTGTATAACAATATTCAGTACAACATCATGAAACTTCACCACCTCACATATATAATTTCAACACGTCCTCTCTTAGTATTGTGTAACCAGAGGCCAATTACCAAAGATTTATGTTGAGAACATAATTAACTTAGGCCGAACGTTGTTAACTAAGAATTACGGAATCGTATGTGGTATACAGGTTGCAGTGTTTTGTTTGGTAGCTAGTTGTTGAGGGCGTTTTTAACCGACTTCAAAAAACGTAGGAGGTTCTCGTAGTTTTTGTTGGTTAGGAACAGTAAAAGAAAGGACATTTTTTCAAGGCAAAGTTATGTAAATACATACATAAAGTCAACTATTAGATTTAGTCGATTTCTGTAAACAGAAGTAGTTTATTTTACATTATCCAATAACATATCATCACTTATCTTTTGCAGCACCTTTGAGCATTGTCTTAAGACAAAATTATCTTTTTTTACCGACTCCTGTGTTAGGTATTGCACAGTAACTACGAATAAGTAGATCAAGGTGGTGCAAAGTTCGATTGAAGTCAACAAGAGCTACCATAAATTAAGAAAGCTAATTAAAACTGCACCACATCTTCACCCTTTCGGAGGGGTTGCTTAGAATTATGACTACACAGGGTCTTGACTTGTACATCTACGTGTTGTATCTAAAGATATACAATAATAACATAGGAACTTATAAGGGGGCTCGTGGCAAAATGATAACAGACGTACGGATCGATCGAAGATTAAGCTGCGCTTGCCGCGGTCGGTTCGTAGATGGGTGACCATCCATTGCATATCGAGACCCCTCCATGCCTCAGAAAGCACTTTAATCCGTTGCCCGGCTGTCACTATTTACATCTTTGATAGGCGGTTAGTCAGAAGTCCAAAAATTCTGACATCTGTAAAATTACTGCAACAAGGATTTTTCGACTTAATTTCTAAAATCAACAACTTGTAGGTGACATTTTCCTTTAAATCAACTCCAAAAGTCCCTACAAATAACGCAATAATATACCAACCAAATAAATTATATTCTATCACAACCACAAGCGCGATAGTGATGTTTTATGAGCAAGTAACAAATAAAAAGTGTGCTGCAGTGGACTTGAGACGTACTTCTTGTACTCGGCGTACTTGCATCGCAGTGTCGCGTGATTTACATGAGCGACAACGCATACAGACTGGGAAATTTTGTTGTGCTGGCAACAATTTTGTTTTGTGTGCCGTGTGTATGGAGTAGATGTATAGGGTTGAGTTGGAAAAATATAGGGTTTGGTTTTATTTAGGAGGAAAATAAAATGTATCTAAATTTATAATAAATAAGTACACTCGAATCATTAAATGTAACTTTTTTTCAAGATTACTAACTTAGAAGTCTACAATATGTAGGTTTGAAAGTACGGTCAAGGAGAGAAGTTGTTAAGTTATTTTTTTTTTCCTTTCCCACATAGCGGGAGCTCTTTTGAACTGTCAATTTCATTCAAAATGTTGGTAACATTTACGTAATCGGAAAATAATACGATGCAAGTCAAAATTAACCTCAAGGATAACATTTTCGTTCCTTGACTGCACCTTACAGATAAAGTATGATATTTAATGGCAACTTAAAATTGAGTTGCATTTGACAATGCGAGCAAATGTATGTCTAGATGGTGGTTTTAGTCTTACAATAAGGGTCAGTATACATAATACCAACCCGCACTGGGCTCGCTTGGTAGATTATTAGCCCACTCCCTCTCGAAGAAAAGGAAGGAGGCCTATGTCCCAGCAGTGGGAACATTATAGGCAGATTAGGGCCAACATAAATGACAATAATTACGTCTTATCGTTCTTGTCGGTTCTGATCACAGGATAATTTACAAAAGAAAATTCCTTCAGTCTATTAGTTATTCTTCATGTGGAATTGCTTCTGAAAACGGTAGTAAAAACAGTTAAAAATACAACAAGCGCAATGATTTACGCACGAGGCAAAGAAGCCTGGCAGCCTTGCCAGAACAGTTACTGTAGATATTTTTATTGTTACTGCTGTTGCACTTCAGTACAATTTATTTACGTACTTAGATTCTACAGTACTTTTTCTCAAAATGGCTGCAATATATTAAGAAAATAGGCAAAGACGTGTATGAATCTCATATCCGGGTTTTCAGGTCTTCAGATAAACCCTTAATAGCTATTGATTCAACAAAGTTAAGCTAATGTTTTCCTTAACTGTGTTTTCAAAAACGCAATTTTGTTGAGATATCGAATCTGCTACGTAAGTATCCGAATTTATAAAACGTTTATATTATCTATGGTCTTCCTGCCTTCTCCGTCCAGGTAACGTATTCTCTATGACATAATGGACGAAACCGTGCGAAATGAACGCGAAATTGCTATAAGGAATTGACGTGGTTTCGAAGTAAGGAATCATTGAGTGGTCATTACTCGTCCGTCATAGCTGAATACACACGCGTATCCAAAAGAGTCTGTTTGTCTTATTCATATCATCATATAAAAACCTGACCACGCATCATGACAGAATCGATATTTATTTCGAACAGATAAACTCTGTTTAAGATTACCTCGGAAATAAGACTGTGGCGCCGATTCCCTTGTTCACAAACTAAACTAATTTTAAGTTCAGTGCATCTTTTTCTTTCTATTTCATTAAGAAAAGGACAGAAGATAAATATTAGTTTAGTTTTGTCAAATTAAGATACTCTATAGACAAATTAGACGTGATTAAAAACATGGCTACTAAAAATACGTCAATTTACGTCAGGCGCTGACTAATTTAACAGGACTAAACTAATATTTATCTTCTGTCCTTTTCTTAATGAAGTAGAAAGAAAAATATGCATTGAACTTATATTTAGTTTAGTTTGTGAACAAGGCAATCGGCGCCAGTATTCACACTTTCGCAGTACGAATTGCTGGCTTCGTTCGACTTTTACCAATAAAACTGGTCCTTAATTCTTCGTAAAGCAGCTTCCGAAAGTCATTTTCTCAACAAAAGGCAACCAAATTAATATGTTGTTTGAACATCGTTAAATAAACATAATCATGAGGCCACGTGCGCCGCGCACGCCTCTCCATTCAAACCATGGCCGCTCTATGGGATTTAGCCGAATCTCATTCGGCGAACTATGAGCAAGTATCTTAAGACTATATTCAAACAGAGGGTCGGCAGATTGATGTTTTAGATATTGATATGATAGTGATTTAGTATGGGAACATAAATAATCCGGTAGTTTCAACTTTTATGGGTAATAGCTGAACAATTTTGAATACAAAACATATGTAAAGCTTATTCGTAGTTTGTTGTAGGCACGTATCCATTAGCAATTCAAACGAAAAACAAAATTAATAACGCTTTTTATAGACCACACATTCCCAGAACCTGTGTAAATTATCTAGGATTCCGGGCGCCATATTTCATAGAGTGCTTTGACATAATTTGCACACGGACGTTCGAGAGTCTTATTTTTGTGTCTTACCAAAACAAGAGTTGCGTGTCCCGTTCGCATGCACCGTACGGCATTAGCTGATTGCCCGTGTGCCCGCAGCCTAACGTTTTAATACAATTAAATCGACCGCAATTCACTATTACCCGAACATCTTTTCATCGCCATTTTTGTGAACGACTCTTTTGCGTGCCACTCGATTTGTACGGACTTAATAAGATAATGTTACGTGACATTTTGGACGATTACCTCCTTTGTTTCAATCTCGTTTAGGTAGTAGTGTGGTAAGCCAAACTCGACCTAAAATGCTCTTGTTTTTAGAGCCATCCAACAATTTCAAAGACGACTAAAATAAGGTTTTTTAGATGACAAAAATACTGCCTTATTTTTTTATGGTTTAAGCCGGTAAGAAGAATATAAGGGAATCGACATTTCCCTATAGCACCTTTTAATTAACCTTCAAATATATTTAAGGTCAACATGACACATCACTAATTACCAAACAAAATATGAAACCACCGACCACACTAGTATAACTAAGCATCCATTTTTTTAAGTCTCCACTAATTCCCCAGAGATTGAATCCCATGCGACGGACTATGCCCAGTGCGGCGTCGACCCCAGACATCCTGGGGGATCGTCTCATTTCAACGAGTGAACTTGAAAAATGTTAGTTCACACCACTATCTGGTCCTAGTATTTTTATTCTTAGTTTCTTACCAAAGAAATGGGAGTAACAACTGTTTGTACTTTTGTAAGTTGGTGAAGGTTTCTGATAACGTTTGACCTTTTTAGTTTGTATGGGCGTAATGTTTGACATCGTTAAACGGTTTGTTTTTGTTTTATTTGAATGCCAATCAACTGTTCAAGGACTTTCTTTTTATTCTGGTGATAATACCTAAATAAATTGTCCACCAATGTCTAGAAAACCTTATATCTTTAATGAGTTTTACATAACATAACATCATGTTCTAGTACATAGTACAGGTGTGTAGGTAGGTGTAGTCCTAGGCAGTGATGAAAAGGATAACCATAGACTAAAAAACAACCGGCCATGTGCGAGTCGGACTCACACACGAAGGCGCACAAGACGACGAAAAAAATACGTTTCTTGTATGGAGACCCCTTTGATTTTTATTTTATTATTTGTTGTTATATAGCGGCAATAGAGTTACACATTATGTGAAAATTTCAACTATCTGCCTATTACGGTTTATGAGATACAGCCCCCTGACAAACAGACGGACTGACGGACAGCAGAGGCTTAGTAATAGGGCCATTTTGGGTACGAAACTCTAAAAGTTACTTCGTTTTCCCTTCAAAACCCAAATCATTTATTTGTATCACCCAGTCATTACGATTATTGATTACACCAACTGCACAACAACGTTATACAAAAGCTATTTGATTTACAGCAACACCTGATCCCATCCCCTTACTTATACTTAAGCCAAATGCAGAAAATACGACCCCAAAGCTATTTTGGTGTTCCTAAATACTTTTGTATGACCCTTAGATACCTATTACAATATACAAAGCAAAGTCCTTATAAATCCATGCTACAAAAGATGATAATACCCCTGTTTCATATTCAATTAAATATTTTGTCAGGGATGAAAAAATCTATTTCGGATTTAGGGGGCTCAGCCTAATGTCGGATGTGTAAGTAATAGTTGTGTAAATTGTTGTAGATACTTTGATATAGAAACATGTGGGATTTTTTTATGATTTTTAGGGAAACAAGGTATTTTTCGTTTTTTCTTTGAACATTTTTTGAAGTATGATGGAGTATAATGAAGAAGGAAAATGTGAAAAAGTTAAGCTGTTTTAAACATAATTAGTGATCATATTAATTTAAAATCTTTAGGTAATTAGGTAGGTACTAAACAAAAACTAAAGTTGTCAAAAAATAAAAGGCCTATAATAAAAGTACTGTACATAAAATAAGTAGTACGATAACAAGTATTTCAATAAATACATACCTGGTTAAATGTAACCACTTAAAGTTGTCAAAAAATAAAAGGCTCGTTTTGACATTTGAGAATGCGTTCTTGACACCTGTCAGTTTCATACAAACGAATACGTGTTTTGTGAATTTGATCTTTATTAACTACTAGAACTGTCAATGTCAAAACGGGCCAACAACAGAACAACAACACAACAACAACAAGACAGCCAACACACACAACAACAACTTTAAGTGCAAGTTGATCTAGAACGCAATTCCCATGAAAATAATTATCCATTACAAAGATTAACAATATTTTTATACCCTCTATCTTTTGGGGCAACCAGTAATTAGATATTAATAGATGAACACGCTGTACGCGTGTAAGGGCTGAATGTTATCATAGTAAATTATTTAGACCAGACAATAGTTTCTATAATAATATCTGGCGTCGATAATTTTCGTCAAAGTAAATTATAGAGAATAAATTGAGAAGAGAAATAAATTGAAACTATTTATTTTTGTGTAGTTTTCTTTCTTGTTTTATCTTTTTGTTATAATATGAGTAACTAGCTACGCCCCCCGGTTTCACCCATGTGCCAATTTCATCCAAATCCGTTCAGCCGTTTTAGCGCGAAAGCGGTACAAACAAACATAGAAAAAAATCATATCTTTTCTCTTTATATTATAATAATATTATTTATGATAAAATAGTCGTTTATATCGATTTTAAGAACGTTATCAGCTTCGTGAATTCAATGCGGGAATTATGCAAATAAGTTTTTGGTTTAGATAATAAAATGCAATAATTATGCATGCGAGGGTGCATGAATTAGCAAAATTAATAGCTTGATGAAGACGGCCCATTTTATCTTATCTGTTCGACGATTTTTAATTAAATAATATTATCATTTATTATCTTGTGTCCCTAATTTATAATTTAGGTTAATGAGAACTGCTGACTCATAAGTTTAACTATTACTAAATTAGAATGGTACTTACAGCGTTGTACGTAAGAACAAAATGAGAATACCTGTTCAAGTTTCTCTTTGTTTCAGCCTATCGTCTATGAAGGTCAAGACAAGAATCCAGAAATGTGCAGGGTTTTACTAACACACGAAGTTATGTGCAGGTACGCATATTATTATTATCGTAGTTTACCTACTTATATACATTTCCCTGACAAGCATATTTTAGCCACTGCAAAATTGAAAATAATTAGCATTCTAACCTTTAAAAAAGTACGGTGTATTCATAGCCTTATTACAAAATCTTTATAACTGGCATCTAAAATGGCCGACACCATAGAAGCACATTCGAATTTCATATTTGAAAATGACATAATCACAAAAAAGCTACACACACTTCTGTTTCGTAGAAAATGGTAGCGATAGTCATTTGTCATAAATATTGACTCCCAAAATATTATTGCACGGTCATGATTCTCCAAACGGCAGGGTTTTGTGGCCATTCATGATACGACTGTGTCAATACTTTTACAATTGCCCATAATGTATGGGTAAGGTCCCTTAAAAATGCGGGTTTTATTTCTTGTAACGTTACGGACAGTCCTTAAGAATACTTTTACATCTTCTTCTACAATGTTCACCTTGAATTTTTGATGGAAGCTTCGAAACTAAGTTTTAATTAAGTTAGCAAGTATATTATTAGATTAATCCAAATAACAGTGTACAAAAATTACAAATGTAAACAAGTAACAACACTAACACACAGGCGCATCTTGTAACTTCCTAATTACGACTCGGCGAACAAAGAAATAACTGTTCTTATTAATTTAACCATTTGTTTGGGGTGGTTTTTCCGCTCGTAAACGTACTGTGTCTCGCCATTATATCAATGTATGGGTGTGTGGCTATACGCTACCGCGTCAGTGTGAGCAATTAAAATTTTATTCCACCTTAGACTGTGTGTTGTTGTCTCGTTTCGCTGGATATGTGCGTCCCTGTTGCTCGTCTTCAGGGGAGGAGTCTCTAGGGAGTCTGTCCTTTCAATGTCTTTGCCCTTTGCGTCAAGGAGCCCTCGGTAGGGCGCGTGCAGCGTATTGTTTGTTTAGCGTGGATACGGCGTTTGATAACGGTTTTTTTGTTGTCTGCTTTTTGAACTAGGAAGAAGAATCTGCTTTGAGTAACATTTTTATAACGAAGATGTAGGTAACGGAGCTTGGTTTTTAAGCAAATAATAATGTAAACAAAACATTACTAGCGAAATGTGGTACTTACCTTAACTATTAGGTACACCTCTGCCTAACCCTTCGGGGAATCCAGGCTGGATGTTATGTTATTATGTAGGTATCTTCAGAAATTACTGTCTGTAATTTTCTCTAGATATTGCTCCCTCTTATTCCTCATAAATTGCTCACTGACGTATTCATATTCTAAAGGAACTGTCATATTTGATGCTTTAAATAAACTCAAACCACATGCAATAAGTTTCAAAAAGGTTTATCTGGATAATGTGAAGCACCATGAAACTTTTAATGACAATGGTTTTTGGTACAAATTGTTTTTGGTTAAAACCATAGGTACACCCGTAGTACCTACATTTATTCTATTTCAGTACCTAATTTTAGTTTTCCTTGAGTGCGCTGAATTTGTGCAGAATAAATACTTTTTTCCATTTTTTCTTACTTTAATTCAAAATTTCCTTTACTAAAATTCACTACTCATGTTCTCCATTACAAATCGCCGTGTTATGAGTGAGATGATGCATCTCCAACCCTTCGGTAGATACGTGTACTAGCAATATATTGATTTTTATCCCCAAAACGAGTAGGTATCCCTTTAAGAGTGCTCTGCTAAAGATGCAGGGGATCGCTCTAATGTGTCCCGACATTGAGAATTTGTTGTACTTTCTGATGTTATTTTTGACATACCGAAATATATTTTTCCAGATATATTTTGGATGTATTTTTTTTTTTGTGAAAATATTATTTATAGTGCAGTGAGTTCTTTTTCTAATATTGTAATTTGTTTACAGTCGGTGTTGTGACAAGAAAAGTTGTGGTAACAGAAACGAAACGCCCTCAGATCCAGTTATCATCGACCGGTGAGTGAATATTTTAATCTATTACATAAGTGCTAAAAATAAATAAAACCAAATCGGGTTAGTTACACCGTATAAGACTAAAGAACGGCTGGACCGATTCTTATAATGATCTTTGATTCGTCTCCGCCCCGAATAGCAGAATAACTATTCAAACATGGGAAAATATCACGAAACAAAAAAATAATGAAGATAATTCAACTCCTCACATTTATTGATTGTGAGGCAATTTTTCTCCTTTAAAATGTTTTTAATTAGCCATTCATAATGTAAACCCACTATAAGGTACAAATATCGAATTAAAAAGTTACTTACCGGAACTTGACATGTAATGTCACCCCGCCACGAACCGACCGCGGCAAGGGTAGCTTAAGGATCAACTGCGATCGACCCGTGCGGATGTTATCGTTTAGCTACGTGTCCTTCAATATCAGCCTGTATATTTCAATAAATAGTATCGATTACAATTTTAACTGTCACACACGTGCCATGTCGTAAACAAATCATAAATCTACCTGACAGCTATAATGTCACATTACCTACGAACTTTACAAACATCGTACTCAATTCATCAACAAAAACTCAAAACTAAAACAAAAACGAATCGCAAAGTTCATTGAACACGAAAACAATAGGTAGAGCAGCGTTTGTTAAAATTTCGTATTCCACAATTCGCGGCGATTCATCAAGCCTGCAATGACGGCAATCTCGAAACTTTCCCGAGGCAAATGCATTTTCACGATACAGAAAACTTTTGAGGCTCTCAGTTCGCATTGTATTTTTATTGCGATCGTTGCTGCCAGATATCTATTGCAGGGTTTTTGTTCGGGAAATTTTATTGAAAGCTCTTTGGGCGACCTTGTTGATGTGTGGAATTTGTTTTTGCGTTTTCGTTGGCATGTGATATGTGGTTGATAAAGTTTGTAAAGGCAGAATGTAGTGTGCTAGAAATAGAAATGGGATCTATGGGTATACGTATTTATTTATTTGTTTAACACTTCCAGCACACAAATATACAGAGGCGGATTTAATGCCATAGGAATTCTCATCATTCATATATACGAGCATCTTTGGCCACATGTGAAATAAAATCTGTTGATTTTTTTTTATGAGTACATTCTCCCAAGAAGTAAATCGATTGTGCGAGAGTAATCAACCCTAAAAATACAGCAATGCGGCCAATTAAATCAAATTCTAATTTTACTCGAACCATTTTCGGCAATCTCTATACTAAAGGTAAAGGTATACCCCACAAAATTCGGCAGCCATCAATCGGGGGCCACAAACAACTCAATAAAAACAAAAGCCTGCACAAAACTGCCCTCACATCGGTCTCACGCTGAGCCATTCAGCCTTCTGATGTAGAACAGTGTCGGGAGGAGCGGCAGCTAATCAGGCTGACAAATATCCGAAAATTTCAATAGAGCTGCGACCACTATTGATACGAGGGGTCGCGGGGCGTTCTATTTTATTTTTTTATTTTCGGCCTTTTTCGGGAATTCAATAGAGATAGGCGTCTCTCGTTCGGTACCTCGTTCGATATTTGAAATTTAGGGTTGTCGATTGTGTTCTATCTATTTCAAGATTTTCTTATTAGGCTAAAAGGCAGGTATACCTATTATTAGGTTTCTATTAGTTCTAACCCGTAAAGGGTTAAAGACGGACATCAATTATTATTCTTATTTTTTTATTTTTTTATTGTAATAGACCAAACTATGTAAATGACCTTATTTTTTTTTAACGAGTGTTTGCTTTGGAACAAAATTGAAAAGAATAACATACCTACAATCATAATTAATCCTAATTTACATATACGGTGTTTTATACTACAAATAAAATTACTCTATGCCATAATAATCTACCCTTTATACGTATTGTTGCCTGTAGTAAAAATACGGTCTATTACTAATACCCCTCCGCCAACCCTATACAACAAACGTCGCGCGTCGGTTTTGTAATTCGCTCGATTCAAATTTTTTTCTACCTTGGAAACAAAAAAAAATCAACGGTTGCCTTTGTGCCAACTTTCCTTTGGTTTTCGGCGCATGAAGTTGATCGTGGAAATTCTCCCTCACCACCAATAAAACTTGTGATTTTTTGAGCGTTTGATGTATCTAAATTAAACTCGGTTTTGTGATGTTCATTATTAGACGGGATTTTTTTTTGATAAAAGGATTTTTTAATGAATATTTATTGTCGTTTATGATTGGTGGAGTGGGGAATTGTTTTTGGACCTAACAAAGCTTTTGACCATCATGACTCTCATTTGTCAAAAAAAAAAAACGGATATCTCATAGAACACTGAACACAACATCAAGTCAAAAATGCAAACCTCTGTTTCTAAAGTTTATTTTTGGAAAACACTGTGGTGCACTTAAAACTACATACAATTTACACGAGTTAACGTCAAGCATCAAGTACTATCACTGTCACAAGTCACTAGTACACGCGGCAATATCCATCAGCCATTCATGTACAGTGCCTCGCCCACGGTACACTCGCGAACTAATGCGATAATTGAAATTGTGCAATTGCGTGCGAAACGCCCAACACCGAATTCATTACAGTCGTGTTTTTTGCAATTTGTTTTTTTTTTATTCTGTTTCACTTTTTTGCAGTGTCGCTGCCAGCGAAATGATACGTTCTCCAATGGTTTAATTATTTTATGCATGCGTCACCGTTATAGTCTTTTTACTTAGCAAATGGACGTTTTATCATAAAAGTTAGTTTATGAGTAGCATACTTTTTGTAGGCGTTTAGTGTAATTTTTATTTGAGTACTTTTTCAATGATGGATTAGTTTTTCGTAGTTTGCATCAAACTAATACTTAGTTAATTACTTGTAAACGAGGACACCGACATTGTTGGTTAATATTACACTGTTGCAAATTCCATTTTTACCTAGAATAGAGAAAGGCTTTACATTGGAAAAGAATAGAATAGAATGGAATAGAATACTCTTTATTGTACACCATACAAATTATAAAACACAAATATACAAAATTTTTACAAAGGGTGACACAATGGGCGGTCTTATCGCTAAGAGCGATCTTTTAAAGACAACCTTTGGATGGATTAAAATTAAAGAGAGGTAAAAATGGTAGGTAGTCTGTGGTGTACCATTTACATTATACAATCAATATATACATAAAGTGTATTTTACTCGTCTAAATAAATATATACATACAATAATAGACATGAAACAAGAGCAAAATAATAATAATAATAATAAATAATAATAATGATGATGTTTAAGGAGAGAGGAAGTGCTTTTTTTTCATAATTTTGAAAGTGGACAGAGATTGAGCACGCCTTACCGACACTGGCAAGTCATTCCATAACCGTACCGCTTGAACAGTGAAAGATTTGTCAAAGAAACTGGTGGAATGCATCGGCATCTCTAGTCTCATTTTTCCGATGACCTCTATTATGATGATATCTATTATGTGTGTCACGAAGGAAAAACCCTATGACAAGCAGTAAATAAAGAAAAAACCTTTATGACACTAAATATTTCATCAATCATCCCAAACCACGTTTTCCCATCCCTACAGAATCGGAAACAAAACTCGAAACAACACTCTAAACCGTTCCTGTATCGATAACACGGCGAATAATTGACGTAACGGTAAAAGCAGGCAACAATCCAGAACCCTACGAATCAGCAGCAATTTGTTAAGTGGATTTTTGGCCGAGACACGCTCGCGGCCCGTTGCGCTTCTGTACACAATTTCATTATCTCTGCCCGCGTGCCCGGCCGACTCTACTATTAACTTATGCGATACTGTTGTAAGCTATGGACATTTTTTCGATATATATTTTTTATTTTTAAGTGTTTTTTTTTTTGTAATTTTTGTGTCGAGAATTCGACTTCGAAAAGAATAAACTTAATTTTGAAAATAACGACGGATGCAGGAAGTCTCCTAGTTAAATATTTTTACGGATTTTATTCCTGTAAAACTTTGTACCGTGAACTTCATGTTAAAAAAACTTGGCTAGCCATAAAAGAAAATCGTTTCCTGTTATCTGTTAAAATAAATTAGCTTTTCAATCCGATTACTCGCCAAATGAATTAAAATACGATCAACTACACTTAAAACCATTTGAAACACCCCTCAATATTGTACCAATAAGTACTACCGTTTACTGGGCAGGTACTTTAGAAGATGGACTTTACCAAATCAATTCATGCCCACGCAAACGGTCCCCTACGCAATCACTTAAGAATTTTATGAACCGTAATGATTAAGATGTTTTGTCGTACTTGAGTTTAAAGGCGAACCGTGTATGAGGGGCTTAATCGACAAACTAGATTGTTGTGTTAAACATATTGTGACTGGAATAGCTATTAAAGGATTAAGCGACGTTTTAAGTTTTGTTTTTAAATAGGGGGTGTTATTAATTGAGTAGGAGCGTGAGAGTGTAGGCGATCGATTAGACAAGTTGTTGTCATTTCATTTGTATGATAATATAAGAGTTAATTCAGGATTTTATAAAAATTAAGTTTACTCATAGGAAACCAGGTAGATGTAGGCCAGCTTATTGACTAAAGCATTTTTCAAGACTGCAAGTTAGTGAAGATATTATACTCTTTCCTGATAATGTTTAGTGACAGGGAATATGGTTCTGAAAACATATCAAGCCTTCATAAATGCAATCAGTCATGTGATTTAATCATTTGAGCGACTAAAAATCAATACCATAAAGATTCTTTTTAAATGACAAATGTAGTAAAAGGGCAAAAAGTCCGGTCTCTTTCGACATATGGCCAACATCTATATTACAATGGGATCTTTACACCCTATTTCGGGTGCGACAAAATCGATTCCCAATTCGATATGACCCTCTTGTGCTGCCGGTTTGATAGAGACATATTTTGGGTATAAATGTACTCTGAGAAAGATAGAAAGAAAAAAAAAATAACTTGGAATTAAAGCGATTTAATGGCTTGTAAAAAGGGCTGAAATCCTACTAATATCAAAAACGTGAAAGTTTGTATGGATAGATGGATGGATGGATGGATGTTTGTTACTCTTTCACGCAAAAACTACTGAACGGATTTGGATGAAATTTGGCACACAGATGGTTTATAACCAGGATTGACATATAGGATACTTTTATCCCGATATTCCCACGGGATCGAAACTTATGCGGGTGAAACCGCAGGGCGCAGCTAGTAAGTTATATGTCCGTACTAATGATGCTAGACGAAGATAACACTAAACTGGCTCTCTACTCACATTAGTGAGTCTTCGTCTATCATCATCCTCAAGATCTCTTTCCTGAAGATGATGATATCATTCCTTGCGGGTTTGGCAACAGCAATTTCTGCTGCTTTAAATAATCACCAGTTCACGATTTGCTATCTTAAAAGCACATGAATTAGTAAATGATTTTATTTTTACTTTTACACGTCAATCATATTTTATAAACTAGTTGAAGTCTGCGTTTCCTCTCTGAGAAGAAAGGCCGAAACAAACTCTGAGGTCACAGTCTCTTTTAAAGACCAGACATAATCTTGGTCAGATCATATGGAGACCATGTAGATTGGTATCTGAAATGGTCTATTGAGGAAAGAACCACACAGATTGGACCTGTCCAGTCAGTGCACGCATTTATCAGTAATCACGCAGCTCAACTCATATCTTAAGGAGCTCAACTAAGTTGCTACTGGGCCCTCATCTGTAGTCATATAAAAACCTCTAATCGTATTATACATAACTGAAGCTTGTAACGTAAGTAAATTGAAGTTAAATACCAGTTAATTCCCCATTTGCCGTTGATAAACATTCACAAATACCGCAATTTCCAAACGCAAAATTCTAATTCCAAATTAAAATTACGTTACCAAAAGGCGGGTTTCTATCGGCTGCAGTTTTCCGGTGATTTTCGGTCTGTAAACGCCGGTGTGAGGGAATCACGGCTATTATATTATCTCATTAGACACGCCGCGGCGCCGCGCGCCCGCCTCTTTCTTCTCGCCAAATAAATTCCTTTTCCGTTTGATATCTATGTTACCTTTTTTGTTTTGATACTTATCTAGATATCTTTCAAGACTACCTTTATTGGACCCTTCTTTATTTTTATTACCAACTAAGCCAACTATTTCTGTATGTGGCTTTTGGTTTCTGTTAAAAAGTACGGAATTATCGGGCGCAGAAAACGGAAAACCAGTGTTAACGTGAAACTATAAATTTATATTACAAATAGTTACCAACTACAAGTTTATTGGTGCACGACTTCGGAACGGCTCGGTTTGCAGTTACACTGAGAAAGTTTCCATAACTTCATAAGTCCCTTTATTAATAGCTTTGCACTTTCTTCTGTTCACAGAGAAAGGGGAATTTATTTAACTGGTCTTTTTATTAGGTGTGGCTTTATTTTGTTCTATAGAGTCAGAATAGGTACTTTACCAGAAGTTTGTTTTAGCTACATTATTATACCATCCATGCTTTTGGTCTCCATTTAATTCTCCATTCCATTTCTGTACCTAGGCTTATGCCTAAGCATAAGCTTATCCACACTGTTGCTACACTTTATACATTTCACGTCAAATTACGCTACTTATCCCGTTAAAACGATACTAACACAAGTAAACACAATACAAATCACACAAATCTGTACAAAAAGCGGAGGCGGCAACAAAAGAATTCGGCACACTTACAGTGTAATGTAAACCAAAAAAGAAAACTGGTCCCAAAAGAGTACCCTGGGGAATACTCGCGCGCTTCGCTCGGCCCGATACAGACACGACGACTGGTGATTAGGCTTCTTATCCACGAGATAGCGACAGAAACTGTGCAAGACTTAACAACTAGGACCGTTTTCTTATTCCCTCCGACCAAGCATTTTCTTGCCCGCCGACTTATCTAATGCTACTGTTCGCTTAAAATTCCTATGTAATATTAGCGGCTAACTTTCGTAGCTTATGAATTTTATCCTGTGTATTAAATTTTAAATAATTTACATTGGTATTCTGTACTGTCTCTATAAGGAAACAACATTTACCAAAATCCTGTATAGAAGCTTTCAAGTGAAATATGCTACAAAATCAATAAATCATATTATTTCGGTAATGAGACGTCTCATTTCTGATTTATATCTGCGTATTGGTTGCCCCCCGATTTTCTACTCGATAAGTCTGGGTGGTGATCGTAAATTGAAATATGATAAAGTCGCAGTAATAAGCTCCCGTAATCGCATCGACCCTCTGACTGTAGGCGCTCCAGTGACGACGGGAAAAGTCATGCGAACTTAATTTGGCAGTAGTTTATATTTTATAAATTCTTCTTAGACAAAATTACGTAGTATTTATTTCCATCCCTCATTAATTATGTTCATTCCTAATATCTTTCAACGCAAATCTTTTACTGGAAGCTCCTTTTATTCCACAATGTTCGGGTCTTCTATCTCAATTCCGACCTCATTCCCGATTCCAATACGTGATTCGTCGGTTCGCAAATTATTCGGTGAAAATTCACCATCTCGTTAGAATGTGCGATCCGGTCGGGCGCGGCGAGCCAACCGCTTGATAAATTGTCTGGAATAATAATGATGAATTGCAACTAGTCCGATCCCAGTGTAGGATCTAATCTATGGATCTATTTTACTACCAAACCTACACACACCTCTGCCTTTATAAAACCACCATATTAAATGTATTATATATGTATTTTTAACCTCATTTCTAAATGTATTATATATTTTTAACCTCATTTCTACTCGTCTTATAATATTCTTCGAAACGAGAATATTTCATTCTTCCAAATATGATTTCTAATTAAATTTTATTCGACGGTTTATATAACGTTGAGCTCGACAAAATTACTTCAAATTAGCGACAAATCTATTAAGAATAGGACGTCTCGAGCCCATTTAATTAGTGACGGGGTTTTATCATCCGCCCTCTTTCCTACCACTCGTTGAGAATTTCAACTGTAATACTGCCATATTGGCGAGGCTTAAATAATATTGGGAGTACCTAATAATAGACGTTCTTTTGTAATTTATATTTTCAGAGGAGTGTATTTTTCTGAGAGTTTACGCCAGATATCTGGTTTTATTTCTATTCGTTCATTAGCGTTGGTAATAAAAGCGGTAATGTAAAAGCGTCATTAAATTTAAATACAAATTCACGCGTGACATCTCCTTTGAAGACAAACACACCCAGTACTTGGTAGTAAAACAAACTAAAGTTAATTGTTGCTTTTATGATGACATCGCGTGAGTTGGGGTCAGATAGCAAACAAATTGTTACTTTTATTCTGTCTGTGATGTAGTAAGTAACTCGCTGTTCGGATGTGGCATTATTTTACCGTTTCCACTAAACCATCTTTTGTGAGACATTCGGTATTATGTAGTTTCAACATTACTTCATGATTTTGTAACGATACAGGAAATTACTCTTCAGATTAAATGTTCTAATCTACAGCATGTTCTAGATGAAGAATAATGTAGTTAAGATTTACCCCGAGAGCCTTAACACGCTTGTTAAGAGTGTGTAACGGAAAGTCATAATGTAGTATCTACTGCTGAATATAAGATACTACATTATGACTTTTCGTACCTATCAAAAACTCACTTTCATTAAAAGTATCAACGTAGTGCAGTTATTTATATTTAAAAGCCGTTTAAAATTTAATATTCTGTCACAAAAACCACAAAAAGCAAAACATCACTTAAATTCAATTTATACGAGTGGCCCATTCATTTGTTTATCTAGATTTGTATGTAATCATGCCCTTTTACTTGATTGATAGTATCTTCAATCTTCTTCAATTTTACGTTTAGTTAATTGCGGCTTGAATCGACCCTGTTACAGCGTAACCACAGTTTTATGTCCATTAGCTTGATGATAGTGAGTTTTGTCATTAGGATTTTACAGATTTTTTGGGGGAACGTGTTTCAATTCCAAACGACTTGGAGTATTAGTCACTACTTAATTGCTTTTTATTAAAACTAAATAGCATTGTAAAATAATGCGTTTAAACTCTACGAAGGTGAAAATTATATTAAAGATACCTTTTTCTATTCCACATCAAAAACAATTTCCGTCCAAACATACAAGATCGAACAAACCCAACTTTCCTCTCACCTATCAACAGAAATCTCATTCCGTATAACAATTTACAAATTCAAAACATGAGCAAACCCATCTCCACTTACGGATAGCAAGCATATGCATAGGAGCTGTTAGTGCCCCCCTTAGGGGCTCCGAGAGCCTCCAAGACGTCAGCGCGTTTAAGCGCCAATTAATTATTAAGGAACACTGAGCTTCCTTTGGCTCTTTGACGGCGACTGTACAACAATGTGGCTGACTCTCGTGATTGGCTGCTTTGTAAATTGCATTAGCGTGGTTTGCTTATGTTTGTTTGCTTGTATTATGATGGTACGATGAATGTTTATTGGGGGTTTATTGGTTTAATAGTAGAATGAATTGAATGATTTTATGCACGAATACTTAGGTATAATATTAGTCACACGCGAACGTCGAAATTTAATCGTGTAAGGAGTTACAGGTGTCATTAAATGTTGACCATTCCTTTTATTTCTATGACTTTCAATAAAACCGAATCAATTTGGTTGAACCATGTACCATTAGCTTTACAAAAAAAAAAGAAAAAAACACGAAACTTGATTAAGTTTTGAATTATTTTAATTACTGCAGTATTTTCACAAAAACATAAAAAAAATACGACGTTTAAAAAAACGCATTCGGCTTCGATTGATTTTCGAAGTAACCACTTACATACACTTTCGATATAACGCAATAATTCTTCTTTATAGGAATAGAGAGCTCTTTTAAAATGTATTTCGGCAAACATGTCGCAGGGGTCGCCTTTGATGGAAGCGCCTTCTTCAATTGTCAGTTGTAAATTCAATTTTCACTTTATATTGCTAGTTTCACATGTCGGGGGGTGCACGACTGATATTAGATACACATCTTGTGCACACTAGATGTGCGATATGATACCAGTTGGATTAGAATCCAATATTGTCGCTTTTTTTTTCTCATTAGGTTTGTACCAGGTATAGAAGGGGAATTAAAACAAAAACATAGCAATCTTGTCTTAGTCAATTATTAATATATTTTTTGCAACGAGAATATAAGTCTTATGTTCCACAAACATAAACAGTGTTACTGTTAGCCTGCATCATCCGACTGCTGGGCAAAGGCCTCTCCCCATGACTTCCAGCTCTTTCGATACAGGACTAAAGAAGACCACTGGCTAAAAAAAATAAAAATATAAAAACAATGTTTCAGTTTTAAATATTTATTTATCATCGTCATCACTCTCCAGCCCTTATTCCAATTTATTTGGGGTCTTTTTCTTCCATACTTCTCTATTAGTTGTCATCTCGATAGTGATATCCCATATTAAAATTTCGCGTAGGCAGCTTACTGCCAAGCATTAAGAAAAAAAAACAAAGGCGAACTCTATAAAAAAAAAAATCCAAAATCTATGCTAACCAACTCAACAGCATGGAGAGAACCCTAAACATTTTTTTCTCCGCTAAAATGTGCGTATAAGGAAGAAATTCGGTTATACGCCAACTGGGGTAGATTAAATTGCATTGAGCTACCCATTAACGCCTTGTCAGATCGGGTTACGATTTATATATTTGATAAATCGGATATATTGCAATAGGAATGCACGGTTGTACGATGTACGTGCAAGAATCATGAAAAGGAAGACATAATTAGATTACAAAAGGGAGGTTGTATTTGTGTGGTGGTCGTCTGTGGTATCATAACCAATATTAGCTGACCTCTTATTGTATTGAAACTCTGTACTACGCTAGGCCAAGCCGGAAGTTCTGAGTTGAGCTGCACGCTTTTTGACAAATGCTTTTGACCGGACAGGTCCACTCAATCTGTGTGGTTCACCAATCAACATGGTCTTCGCATGATCTGACCAAAATTATGTCTGGACTATAAAAGAGACTGTGACCTCTGAGTTTGTTTCGGCCTTTCGTCTCAGAATGATCAGAGAGGAAACGCCGACCTCATCTATTTTAAAAAGAAATATGATTGACGAGTAAAAGTGTTTGTACAAACCTACTTACAGAAAATAAATCATTTATCATTTAAGGTCAAAACGTTACCACCTGAGGTGCGGCCTAAAATAGCTACCTAAGTAGATCATAGCAGAATATCAGAGGGGCAATTCTCGTAATTTTGAAGAACGTTCACAGTCTCATTCTGTCAAAAATACTTCTAATTTCCCTACATTTTGACAAGTTTTTGACATTTGTTTGTCGCCGAGATGAGAAGGACTGCGACTAGATTTTGAGCGTTTTAAATTACGTAAATTTGCCTTCTGGTCTCAATCTCAAGGCTGTTTTCATTTGAAATTTAATTTTGGGTATTAGTGATGTTAGGCTTTCCCCTCTAAGATTAGTTTAAAAGGCAGATAAAGTACTTTTATTTCACGAAGCGACGCGCGTTTTACTTGTGTTTACCAAGAAACAGGCTGTAATGTGTGTGTAAGCTTACGAGCTCTCGGGTCGGTCGGTCGGCTCTCGGAGACGATGGCGAAGTCGAAAGTGTGTGTGTTATGCTGACGCTATTCGTCTTCACGCACAGATTCACAGCGCGTTTGTAAACTTGGTTACCATAAGTAAAGCGCGCGTTGCTTCATGGGATAAAAATACTATATCAAAAGTTATCTTATTATAATAATATATCTACGTTTTCTAAATCATTTGTGAAGTATCAAAAAAAAAACATTTTAAATCGGAAAAACCGCTCTTAAGATATAAACATTTACTTATCCAAAGTTCCTCTACATTTGTTTTCGTTTGTCTTACATTTTTTCCCGTTGTCACGGAGAGTTAATGAAAGAATTAGCTTTCATTACAACTGATACGATTCCTTAAAGGGATTCCCGAATGAAGATGAAGTGCCTTCGGAACCTTTCTGATGGCTAAGGATCAATGTGGGGAGGTCGTCCTCTTATCTCTGATTAGTTTTTGGGACATATAAAATGCTGTTAGTACTGACACCTTCAGTAGTAGGTATTATCTACTCTGTAATAATATTTATATAACTTTTGATAGAAACCTTTTCCAATTTATAAAAAAAGTTTATAATTTAATCTTATTACGGATATGAAACGTTAAACACAAAGTAAAATGGATGGCTCGCCGGATAAATGAAGAGTCGTCGGGACTTTCAACTCTAATGCATTAATTAAGCTGGACCTATCCCCGAAAATCGTCTAGAAACTCTCTCTGTTTAAATTAGTGCAGAATTCATTTTCTTTTTTAATTCGTCTTCCAAATTCAAATAAGATTTCTTTTTTTTTTATTACGCTGCGCCGCATAAAAGGGTAGACCAGGATTCGTCGCTCCGTCGTTCACTTCGAAACGCTAATTCCTCCTCGTTCCGAGATACTGATTGGACGATATATTTAACAATGCTACCGACACGCTTCTCTGCGAAAAAATACATCTTACGTACTACCTTTTTTTCTCGCGCTTGGATTCCTTTATTTTCTTATTTTCTATTTGGCATCGCGGCCAAAGGTTGGAAGGGGCGGTGGATTGTACAAGCGTTAATGATACTAATAGCAATTAGTGGAAGGTTGTGTTTGGCTTGTACGGTTTTGGTGTTTAGTTATTCCGTGTTCTGGCTGTATAAGCATATTACGGGGCACCCAGCCCATGGAGGGTCTTAACGGGAGGTCGTTTGCTGCGCTGCCAGCCTCCTAAGATTAATGACATTACGCCAAGACAGTTTGTAAGAGACAAACGTGACAAAAAACTGAGTTGTAATTAAGTAGATCGAATGAATAGATTAAATGGCTGATAGTGGTCGTTTTGGATTTTATTACCTTTTTATTCAAAGTAGTAAACGATTGAGTCTCTACTGCAAATGAAATTGCCATCGCTGGTAGGATCGCAGGACAAACTTTGTAGCTTTCTTCTGAAGACAAAATAAGAGATATATAACAGAATTTGAGGTTAAACTTGATAGATGTTCGCAATAAGATAAGCGATGTAGTAAAATTGCAGACGGCGCGGCGTATCGTTGTACAACGTACAAGGCTTTACAAGATCGTGCCGACTTCAAACTCTGAAGTCCGCACTGGACATCATAAAATATTTAACACTCATATCTCGCAGAGCGGTCCAAATATTATCGACTTGCCTATAAAACGGAAAAGTCCCGCTAAAAAAAGATAGACATATACTTTACACTTATGTAAGAAAGAGATGTGAACACCGTTATTGTACGATCTTTGGAAATTCGTCGGAAACGTTTGGTTTCTTTTCCATCGTTTTTATCGCGGTCGTTATATTTTGATAGAGCAGTTTGGTAGGATCGACGATATAACGTTTATGTTTTGGTTTTCGGTAGATACCTTTCGCGTTGTTTCGTTACAACATTTTGTTCTGGTTATTGTTTTCATAGTTGGGTAGGGCTGTTTGGAAAATTGATAACAGAGAACAAGAATTTTTAATAACGGTAAAAAAAAAAAAAAAATAATCGGTAAAGGTAAAAATCGATCCACGTTGCTTTCTAATTTTCACATTGAAATGATTATGTAGATAGTTTTTAATATGAAATATCGATAAATCATGCCGTGACGGGGCTTCATTTTAATTTTTTTTTAAAAGAAAAAAAAAAACGTTAAAAATAATACAAACTTTTCCGATATCCAAAATTATCTTTATTCGTGGCCATCGCAGTTTATCAGATATTTCCACTAAAGGGACGTAAATATGCTTACCTTAAAAGTTTCTAGTGATAAATACCCAATAGGGCTCGTGAATGTAAAGCATCTGGTACAGTCGCTCACATAACGCTTTGACTCAGTTATGATTGATGACAGTTTCTTGTTAGTTTTATTAAATGTATTCTGAATTTTTATCTGTGCTTTATCTATTATTGCAACTATAATAATCATTCTTTGTGTGTAGTTGAATTATTTTTAGAACTATTTAATAAAAACATAATTATAGAAATAAGTATTGCTGACTATAAAACTCCGTTAGCGTTAGGTACACTTTTCGGTTTCATGATTGTTTTGTTTTTAGAAATATTTTTTTTTTAGTAAACTCACATACACACATCGAAAAATGAATCAGTACTTAAGTTAAAACTTAAAAAAAAGAAAAAAAAACCTGCTGCAATTTTTCAAATCACAAGTGATTTTAACCCTTTACCGCGCGAGTGTACGGACGGTACAATAACTCAGCGGGTCCCTCTTGCGGATATGATACAGTGCGCAGAGCAGCCGCGAGTATTTCTCATTCGACTGCCAAAAATCTATCCTTGCCGCCATGTTATGGACTAGTTTAGGTGACTATCCTGAGGCCTTCTATATATCTTGGTTTTGGTGAGGGCTCACAGCTAAATAATAACAGTGAATCGAAAGTTAAGCTACGCTTGCTGCGGTTGGTTCGTGGATGGGTGACCATCCATTACATATCGAGGCCCCTCCGCGCCTCGGAACGTTAAGCCTGTGGTCCAGGCTGACATTCGTAGGTCTTTGATAGTCGTTACGGGTAGTCACCCAAAAAGTGTGACAGCCAGTTTTATCAAGAGGTATCATTCCAGTTACTGGGTGTAACTGGGATGTGGAGGTCAGAAAGGCTCCATGTAAAATTCAGCTGCATCTGGTTAGACTGGATGATTTTCATGGAATCCTTGGAACCTTCATAAAATGAATCAGTTGATCTAGCTAGATGACTCGATTCATAATTACGTGATTAAATAAAAAAAAAATCTTTGTGATCTTGTCGATTAAATCTATACTATAATATTATATGGAGGAAAAAAATAAAATGGTAAGGCCCCCCTTTGTATGTTTTGTATACTTGAATGTATATTTTGTTATGTATGTTTTTTGTATTTATCTGCGGTGAGGTTATCATGTTGTGGGTGAAGGGTTAGTGAGGGTTAAATTATTATTTTCTGATGTACAGACGCCAGCAGGTCAGCTACCCGAAACTGTCAAATTTTCCCAATCAACCTTGAACCTTAATGCTTTAGCGATAAAGTTGAAAATCTATTAAAGAAATTTGACAGATTGTAGTAGCTTGATGTGATCGCGTCTGTACAACAAGTATAAATAAATAAATAAGAGATAATATTTATGAGTTAGCATGTGTGGCGTAAAAGATTACGTCACACAAATGTTATCGGAACTAGTGATCCAACTACAAAAATCAGAAATCTACTTTATTGCCGACTGCCACAGGATATGTTTTATGTTAAAACGCGATTCTTCATGCGAACGGAGTCGCGAGCAGAAGCTAGTAATTTCTAACACTAAACAACACCAAGAAAATAATGTTTTTAGTATCTACCTTTCTAGAATGTCCACTTAATTAGCGTAGGACCAAAACCTTATACGCTTCATAAAGCCACTTCAATTACGTACAGCATGATCCGCATAGCGTATGAAAATACGCGCCCGCGAATTTCCCAATAATAAATTATACTCCTTGTCCACTTACCTCGGGTTAACCGGCTTTTATAAACTACCCGGGTAATTTATAACTATTACCCGGCCGAAAACGATCACGTGATATCACTTTATAGCATATTCACCGGGTAAATATGAGGGCGGCATGTAATAATGTTTCATGTATTTACATAAAAGTAAAAGGTAGAAACTATCTGTGGTGAGGTTATCATGTTGTGGGTGAAGGGTTAGTGAGGGTTAAATTATTGGGTGAAGTATGATTAATATTGTTAAATGATGAATTACTTTCCTCGTCCACCATTACCACTGACCTTTTGATCATTTCTGTGTCAGTTAAAAATGTTCTGCATTCAATAGTTTGATGAGAAGGAACCTTCAGGAGGTATCTTCAGTGAACTCATCAGTGGGGTAATTGCGTAAAACACTATCAGTAGCAATGGTTTTTCATTTTGACAGTTCAACAACAATCATTGCGTTATTTACGTTGTTTAGCAGACTAATTTGTCGAACATATTATGAAGCAATGGATTAGCAATAACGTTCAAAATGATTCAGATTGAGATTGAGATTGGTAGTGAATGACGTAATTGTGGTGCTGGTCATCATGTTTAGACTTATGAAAGTCCCTGTCGTACATCCTGTTTGACTGCGATCCCCTTTAGATCTGACTCTTGTACCATTAGGTACTACAAATAAACTGATGTTCTTGTAACAAAACAACGCAGGACCAAAATAGTCGGTACTCAAAGCAAATACAACACGATTATTGGCACATTATTGACATCAGAAAGCAACTTCGTACAGAAATTCCGCCATTACAACCTCACAACACCACAACGTTCAAAGTTTTTCATTTAACAACAAAACGGTAACCGCGAAACATCGCGAAAATAGTCCACAAAACACTATCTCACCTTTCTAACACTACAACTAGGTACTTAATGTAATCGCGCTCAATATCCTTTGTTCGTTTTCAGACTCATTAAAAAGGCGATGCAATTTAATGAGTTGATAGTGTGCGTTAACCCTCGCTACGTTTGCAGATACGACCTCTTTTCTACAAACGAATTTCGACTTTATATCTAGGAAAGAAGTTCTGTTTTCTTTTGGGGGATTGGTGAAGCGTATTGGTATGTAGGGGTCGAAGATTAGTGGCCCACGCCTACACGGCGGATCGCTGAGCGGCTGATAGTGCCCCAGAGTGTACTTACAATTAGACCGGTGCCCACAATGAAGTGATGCCCCGTAATGTTGGGCCATGTCTTTGTATGTTGATTGTGCACGAAAGACCAATGTAGCCATGTTACGTACGAATGTGTATGTTTCAAGTGTGAGTCCATTCGGACTAGTTGAGGCTTATGAATATTAAAGGGCAGGCTATGACGCTTAGTAGGTAGATGAATGTATAGATAGATGTTAACCTTGACGCATTCTCACTTTCATTAGTGTAGATATAATGTTTGTGATGAGACCACACCTATTAGCAGTATTGTGTTCTGTTTTTATAGTTTTAAGGTGTATTCATTTTGTGTAATGCCAATAAACGCATTTTTCTTTTCTTTCTTTCTTCTTTCTAGCCCATACTTTTTCTTCACTTTCAGTGATGTTAATATTAATTAGGTTAGATCCACATAAGAATGAAGATTTGTTGTTGTAAATGAATTAGCTATATTTTTAGATTAAGACTGACCTGCCGTAATATGGTTTTCACTAGTACGGAGCTCAGTGTGAATTAAGCTCAAACAACCGCATAACGTATACAGGTATTTATAACCACATACGTAATTATATTTGTAATAGTGGACACAAATCACAGGATTATTGGGATTTGTATGTAAGGTTTGTTCTTTTATATTGTCAATAAACTTTTTTACTTTACTTATTTACGGGAACCCTTTAATCAGATGCAACAGCATCAAAAGGCGCCTGATCTTTTGGCTTCTTGCGTTTCTACTATTATTAGAAGCCTGTGATGGCCTGTACTGCTAAGGACCAGTTCTTGTTTAAGGAGTCCAGCTCAACCCGCCATCTCCGTCTGGGTCTACCACGCTGTCGCGTGGACTAGAATCCAAAAATCTGTCTACTTCATTTTTGTAGCTTCTTAACTGTTCACAGTCCACAAAATACAAAGACAATTTAGAACAGTCCATTGAACGTCTCTCTACATAGTATATGTAAGTTCCAGATTCCCATTATTTTCTATCTGCCACATGACCTAACAATACATAAATACATATTATTATAATCAAAGTTAACAAGATACATCTGAGCAGCTACAACAAGTATTTTAGCAGAATTCTGGCAGACGGGAGGGGGCAAAGGCGCTTACAAGCCGCGAGCGATTGCCTCGTCTACCAGTAGGTACATTGTCAATTGGAAACTACTCGACTCCGAGAGCAAGCGCTTTTAGATTTGAAAGAGTACCTACTACAGTATATGCAAGAATTGCAGAAGAGTTTTTACTTAATTTTGTTGTAGGAAAATGGTTAAGGAAAGAATGACTACCTTTGAGAAAAACTTTGGTTCCAAGTTTTAATCACGTTATTTTACTTTAGAATTTATAATACTCGTATTATTATGGAATTTTATTCCATTTAAAGACAAGGAAAGTGTCTTATTTAGTCGCAAAATAAAGTGCAGTGTAAAAAAAATGTAAAACAGCGTGTTTGTTTACGAACGAAAATAAACAAAAAAGAAAACATGACTGACGGTTGTACTCGTATATTTTAATATTTTTTTCAACTATAGACAACGTCATATTTCTCAAATTATATACCAAAGGAGATAAATAACCAGGGTCGTCGGATATGGTTGAAGTTTAGTGAGAAACCGATGGATGTTTTCGAATGAAATTTAGTTTCATAAATGAACTGTTTGTTTTATATTAATTAAATTAAAATTTATCTGAAAACATCAATCCGTTTCTTACTAAACTCTAACTATATTCGACGACCCTGGTTACTCATCTCCTTTGGTGACCGTACCATGGCATTAGTTACTAAGCAGATGTTTAGTTGCTTTTCTAACCCTTATTTTTGGAGTTCAAGAAGTTTTATCACAAAAAGCCTTTTATTGACTTGCGTTAAAGTTCATAGAAACAAAGGTTCTACCTGGGTGTTCATTTATGAACACCCAGGTAGAACCTCCTAGTTTAAAAAAATGCCTCAAAATCACTTTACAAATATAAACATTCACATGATTTTTCAAACACTCTATCCTCAATATGCGTTCAACATAAAAACCATACAATTTCCGTCGAAGCAAAATTCTCTGAAACTAACGTTTACTGTTACGGAGGGCTATGAAAAGGCGAGGTTTTATCGCGTTGCCATGACGACGCCGGGATGCTGCGTCGCCCGCGATACCCTCCTCACTCGACACATTGGAAAAACTACTACAGTGCTTTATATTTACAGCCTTCCATATGTATAGATATGTATAGGAACTAAGCATTGTAGGAAGTGAAAGTCCCGAACCATGGATGGAAATCGATGAGTGCAGCTTTACTCTGTAATACAATGTCAGAGATTGGGTGGAAAATAAAAATTGAGCCATAAAAAATTATTCGTTTGGCAGTTAAAGTGCATTTTTTATAGATAATAGAAAGTAGTTGACTATGGGTATTTGCTTGCTTTAACAATCGTAAATCATTTAATGTCTACCAGTCATTTAGCAGTGTGACCGATGTCTTAGAGGTATATAGTCTTTGCTACCCACAATATCTGTGAATATGAACTATGATCATCTATCTTTTTTTTTTCCGGATAGGAAATCATCAAATGACCCCTCCAGCTCTGGATGGAGCGGAAGGGAGTGTCAGACTCTTACTGACTAAAACCCACCCATGTTCCTTCCTTTGCCCTTTATGTTCCGGGGTAGCGGTAACCCTTTCGGACAATCCCGCTGACCATGACGATCTATCTTTACATCAGGTTATTGCAATAGTTTTATTTTATTTTATTATTTATTTATTTTATTTTATTGTCTTTGGGTGGCTTACAGCTATTAAATACAGAAGTAGTAGAAAAAAAGAAAAAAAAAGAAAAGAAAAAAAAGAGGAAAAAAGAGAAAGAAAGAAGAAGAGAAAGAGGTCCTGACAAAATGTGGACTTAAACAGACCATCCGACCCGTCAGCATTGTCGACTCCCTACGTAAACAACACTGCACATGCCAAATACTAAAACATACACAAATCATGTACCCAGTCCTATTTAATCACAATAGAAATCGTTCAATTGTTCGGTCTATTTACACCGTCAACGTAGACGGGGAACAGTTAACCCTTGAATTTGGTACACACTGAAATATTAACGCCTGCTATGGAAGCACGCGGAAAAACAAGTCGAAAACTCGACCCGTTATGGGCCCGTCGCATGTTACGCAAAGATTAACTCGACGATGTTATTTAGGCGGGTGCAGATACGACAATCTGTATCAGTGTCTTCGAAAAAGTAAACTTTTCTGCCAAGGTCAATGTTTGCTAGAAGTTGTGGCTCAGCAAGAACTGTCAGTCGAAATTACCATGAAAATAAGGATGCTTCCTTTCTTTCAGTTAATCCAAAACTTGTACTTGTATGTAAAAGATCGCCTCGTGCGATAAGGCCACCCTAGTTTTAAATATGTTTGTCCTTTCTATTTAATGTGGTGTTTAATAAAGTGTTTAATGAAGTGCAAAAGATATTACGTTGATACGATAAACTCTACTGCTAAGGGTTAGTCGGTAACATTTAAATGCTAATCATTTCAATGCATCCAATTGAAGTTATTTTAATCTAATTATGCCACAGAACTAAGCAGTTGCTTAATTTCAATAGTTACAAACAAACTTTACAACACTCGAAAATTACAACAAAACACTACACGATTTCACCCACAAACGTCCCATTTGACACAATAAACACTACTTCCACCTGCTTATTCTTTGGCGTCCGCTTGGCGTGTCGGTATTGAGTGGTGGCAGGGGAGGGGCCCACCAGGGGAGTCGATGCCGGCCCTGGGGACCGCCTCCCGAGGGAGCTGGCGACGGGCCGCGGCCCGCGGGGCCAAGGGGGGGGGACGAAAGGTTAAAAGGGAAAAGTTATAAGAGACCGCTTGTTGTCGGATCTGCGTAGTTCGATTTTCGAATGCGGTTTAGCGAATTTTTCTTTGGCGTTGTGTTGAGGTTCAGGGTTATGTTAGTTTGTGTAAGTTATGATATTTGGGTGTGGGTTAGATGAGTACCTATTTATTTGAATGTGTACTTAGATTATTTTCACACCACCTGCTCGAAAATGTCAAATTATATGTCAAGCAACCTTAACCTAAAGTGAGTCATTAGTGGCCGGGGGCACAGCCGGTCAATAATGTTGTACTGGATTTCATTATGACCCGCTGGTCAATAATGTGATTTGAATTTAGAATCTCACATGCTCAGCTAAATTGGCAGTATAGTACTAACAAACACCCTTTGGTGCCAGAAAGAGGAAAGCTATTCTCGATACCCTTACTACGCGTGGATGATATTCTCGATTTCCTACAAAATCATAACGACTGCTTCTTCATATCGATGCCATGTTTTCGAAGACATAATATTGTAAGAATAATTAGATAACTACGAACCATTTTTTAAAAGGAATGGAATAACATTAAAACTGGCATTAATAATAACAAATACCGTACCGCGCCGTAATACCGTAATAGTAATTGGCTGTAACATTAGTTAATTTATTTTAAGTAAACTGCGCAAAGATTGCTGTGGATTTTGTGCAGAATACTACAGTCGATTTATCACATTTTATCAAAAATACTCTATTTTCACGAGCGTCTCCAATGACGTTCTAAATTCAAAATGCATACAGTCAATCATCCAAAACCATTCTACCAGCCCTGTATAAAGCTTAGTTTAGACAAACGCCACTTCCATGAGAGTGATATCAATAGACACACACGACAAAACCATAGAAGAGACTTTTTTTTTGAAAATCGAATTGGTCGTGTCTTGGCTACTTATTGGTAGACGCAATAAAGGCGCGAACTTTTGGCATTTATACTTTAAATTTATCAACAAAGTATTATAAAATGTCGAGTGATGAAAGTGATTGTACTCCTGAATTCATTACAACCGAAGCTAATAATATTTCCAATGATTTATGATTTTCTCACAGTAGGTGTAAAAAGTAGAGTATCCTCCTCTGGGCTAAAGGTGTCTTTGCCTTGGGCTAGCTTGAATCCCTCGCTGCATTCAGGATTCTTGTATTAACTCCCTCGCTTCGCTCGTGAGTTAAACTCTTAACTCACTCGCTGCGCTCGGGAGTTAAATCCCGAATCCTTCATTGCGCTCGAGATTCAATATGACGCCCGTGACATAAGACACAACTTTAGCCCCTCGGTGCATAATCTACTATTTATCGTCGGAAGAACGGGAGTTCTTTAAAAAAAAAATAAGAAGTTTAATAATGTTGGGAATAGTTAGTCAATGTTAACATCACACTACTTTACTACACTACCTATACACAAAACTTTAAAAAACCAAACAAAGTACCAAAAACTTTCTGAAAAAAAAAACCTTTTTAAATAAATAATCTGACATAATAATTCCTTCACCTTCACTAGTTCTGCGCATCAAGAAATTATTTACAGCCGTAGCTTTTTTTTTTGCGAATATTTGCTCAAGAAATATCCGATGCAAATAAACATAGTCTATGCCTTGGCGGTGGTGTGGGAAGGGGGTATTCAAGTGTTCCGACTTGACTTGAAAGAGGGCAACCTACTGGCTCGGCTCTTTCCCGCGACTTAATGCCGTACTAGATTTTTTCCATCGAATAGTCAGAGATATAAGTACCTAGGGGTGTATGTGTACATAGCAACTGAAGCGTCTCAGAAAATTCTTGTATGATATTTTTATCATTGAAGTTTATGAAACTGTGTGGATTGCCATTAATTATAGTCGTATAAAAAAATGAGGGTAGTTAGGTACATATTTCTTACTAACTCTTTCTCTTAGATTTCAGATTTCACCCACTGGCACTATTATAGTGAAAAAAAAAGTATCAATACTTCAGGATTCAGAATGTTCTTATTTGTTCTAACTGCCATAGGTCAACGATCCTCGCATAGTTAATAAAACTTATTTTTATTTATTTGGTATTTACTATTATTTTCAAGTTCCTGTAGTCTTTCCCGTATCTACTAGATTTTCTCCATCGAATAGTGAGACATGTAAAGAAAAAATCAACTATGATATTTTTAACATAAACTTTACAAAACAGTGTGAATTGCTATTAATTACAGTCGTATAAAAATGCGGGTACCACTTACAAAGTTTTTCTCTTGGATTTCGGATTAAACCCACTGTGTAGAAAAAAAGTATATTTCTGGATTCAGAACAGTTCGTATATCGCATTCTAGATGCCACAGAGGTCAACGATCGTAGCATATACTTACCCATATTGGTTTGGTAGATAACTACTATTACTATCAAGTTCCTGTATAGGTAGTATAAGACATACCAAGTCATATGAGAGAGCATTATAAGGTCTCCAACGAAGTTAAGTGCGGGTGTTTTCACTGTGGTTTCACGGCTGAAACGATCGTTAACAGTTCGTGCCAAGTTAATCCTTACTCATTAAACTCTTATAAAGGCATATTCTCTCTATCGACTTATTATTTATAACTATAGTTATTTTATTTTATAAGTGTGTGTGTTGTTCTATTTTTGAGCTAAGTCTTTAAATAATATAAGTATGAAAATTTCCTGTAATGTCTACAATGAGACATTACAGGAAATTTTCATACTTATATTATTTATACTTGCTGTCGCCGCGGTTTCGCTCACGTGACTGTATTCTATTGGGATTATAAGTATTAACTTAATACGAATATACCATGACTTCACATTACCATTAGGTAATGTGAAGTCATGGTATATTCGTAATATTCTCTACATCTGCCGATTTTTTTAATTTCGTCTTAAGCTTGATTCTTTGGTTTAAGTACGTAGGTAAAATCAAAGTCAATTTTTTTTATTTGTTAAACGTGTAAAAATAGGTCTTTGAAATAGAATAGGTACAGAGATCTCTATGTTTTGCTGTACAAAAAGTAATATGATCGAGAGAAAATTGTTTTAAATTAGTTGCTGCAAAATGGCTATTAAGTACATCTCTGTCTAACCCTTCGGGGATTACAGGCGTGGTATTGTGCTTATGTTATATTAGTTACTATAAAAAGATTTGTAGTTTTCTTCACCCCTCTAAAAGTCCAAAAAAAGTCTATCATCAGTAAAACCCATTCATTCTATTTACCTAAAGGTAATAATTTTTCGGCTTACCGGTCACCGCGAGAGCGATACCGTGGGATAACGCAACTGTCAGGTAGCCCTTACAACGATATTAATGCTTCGAGCTTTCGATGACCAGGGGAGGACTTTTACGATACGTCTTACTGGGGGCAGGGAAAAATATGGGTTGTTACTTGAATTTTGGATATAATATTGCAAAAGAAATAGAAACCTATACATGAAATTTGAGAAAAAAACAAGGTTTTAAAATAAAACAATGTAAAATAACATTGGTTATCAATTAAATAGTACAGAACAGGGTCATGAAACTTGTTCAAAACATTAATTTAGGTATATTACAATATACTGTAGGTATGCTAAAACATAGGCATAAGACGAACAAAACTGAAGTTTAACAAGCAACTTAAAATTAAAGCTTAAGGCTTAAGGTATTTCTTCGCTTGCCTGAGCGTATTTCGTACATAAAAGTTCATAAGGCAGTGAACTTCAAAGAAAGCTGCCTGCACACTAAACTCTTTTACCGTCCGTACTTGTATCACGCCAGCAACAAACCCAACAAGGCCTACTTGTTATTGTACTTCTTAAAATAAAATCCCCGTTCACGGCAAGTCGTTTGACAGTGGCGTAAACTGGTAAAGTCGTAACTCGCAATATTGTGACATAAGGTGTTTAACATAAATAATGCGGGAACAGATGTGTGGCGCCGCGGGCACCACAAATACGTTCGCGCGGTACCAACGCCGCTCCTATCTGGATACGTTTTTACTATTTGTATGGAGCTGTTGTTACTCCTGAAAACGTCACCAAAAAAGTTTGCAAAATGTTTATTGGGGTTAATTAGCTGGATAAAAAAATCTCCTTAACTTTTTTGATGGTTGGTTGAGAAGAACAAAGAGCTGATGGGAAGGTTCTGCAAATAGAAATCCAAGTCTTTACTCAGATGCATAACCGCTGAAATGAATAACCACCATGAACCTGGATTCATCCAGGTTCATGGTGGGGGGTGGGTGGTGGGGGGTTCCTGGTTTCCTGCATTATTGAAGATTCTTAATCTATAGTAAGAATCTGTTTTGCTTGGCTACTTCAAGTTCTTGTAGAATAATTTAGACAAGCGCAATTTCATATTCGATGTTCAATCATAACACAGCCTCCTAGTTCTATGCGATTATTGAAAAATCATTTCTCAAGTCAAACACGACCTCACCATTCATGAACGGGAATAATTTATAGTGTACATTTAGGGGTGTCTAACAACTCTACTAAATCCACACGTGTTGGCACAGCAATATTCGGCGTGGCGGCATCGCCGGTGCCTCAGGCTATGTAAAATATTTCTGCTAAAGCATTCATCGTGATCGCCCGCCTGATCGTACGCTCAACATTACGCACCAACCAACTTATACAAACACCTCTCATGGACCTTACGACAACGACATAAAGACCACACTACACCAACAAAGAACTCCAAATAAAATTGCAAAGTGCGACTATTGTGTGTAATCCGATATGCCGATAGTTGGCCCGATAGACTTTCCGTTGGAAATTGTTTGATTCCGTTTCGAGGTTTCGTTTTGACAGCCAATAAAACAACGTGGGTCCTATATTCTTTTATTTCCAAAAATGAAGTCGGATTTTAGTTGCTGTCTGCACTTTGTCCGTACGTTTTGTTTCCTTTTACGTCCATTTGATATTCTTTTTTTAAATCGTCACACGGCTTTTCGTTTATGGCGCAAAAAAATAAAAACGTCGTAAAGTTCACACATTGGCTATCAATGAAGCAAAAACTGTAGCTTGAACGGAAGAGCGGAAGATACAAATTTGTGAACACGAGAAACAAATTAATACGTTACGTTTAAGTGGCTTGCGTAGTAGTGAAGTGGAAACAGCTGGTAAAGTTGTAGGTGAATTTGAGACAGCCGAAGTTCTTGGAAGTCATTTGGTTACTACCGATGTTAAGCTACATGTTATGCTAATTTAGATTAGTATTCCTGCGCTTTTTCGTTCCATTGATCGTATTTTTCAAATTGCTCCTATCATTTTCGACAGTGCTGTCTTTCAAACTAAGTGTATCTACTTCACGCGACCTTGTACATGTAGAGCAGCCATACTCAATCTTTTTTTATAGGAGCCACAAACACATTTCATTCATGGAGTCGCAGGCCGCAAGGATAAAAATGGTGTTAATTAAAAACGTAATCAAATGAACGATGTACTTTAATGAAAAAATAAAAGGTGGTCACAATAAAACTAGCTATACAATATTAAAAAAAAAAAAAGTTGCCCCTCATTAGGAATTTCTCCTGTATCGTGGGTGCGTTTACAAACATTAACAACAACACATGAACAAAACAAACAACAAAACAATAAACAACAACAACAACAACAAACAAAAAACAACAACAACAAACAAACAATACAAAACAACACATGAACAACAACAAACAACACAACAATACATGAACAACAACAACAACAACACATACATGAACACAACAACAAAAATACAACAACAACAACAAAACATGATCAACAACAATACATACAACAATACAACAACAACAATACATGACCTTGTATTGTTATCATGAAGCCACATGCGATGTAGACCAAATATGTAACTCCAGGCGGGCCAACCATAAAGGTTGAATATAGCTGATGTAGGTAGATCCTTGACTGTCAAATTTCACGTGCTACTGTAAATTGTATTATAATCTCTACAACAATTTTAATAGGAAACAGTACCTACTGTTGTATCTATAATTCATATGTTGCCGACGTTTGATTTATGTGTCCGCTTCATTTGCAGCATATTATCTGTTCACACGCCCGCCGATATTTTACGGTCCCAGTATAAAGTTGTGACAGTTTTTAATATAAAAAAAGATTTACAAACCAGTTTCCATGTTCACAGTGTTAAATTTGTTGCAGGTTTTTCTTGAAGTTCTTCCTGAAATGCAACCAGAATTGTTTGAAGAATGCCGGGAACCCAAGAGATATGAGAAGGTTTCAGGTATGTTATTATTTTAATTCAATCTTCTTAATAGAAGGCGGTTAAAGAAAGAGTGAAAGAAAGACAGGGTGAAAGTATTTTTTGAGTTTTGGTCAAATCCAAACGCTAAGACTACGCACTGACAGGTGGCTTGTTTAGCGCCTAGAGCCAAGCGAGTTACTCTGCGAGTAGAGAAGTGAAACGAACGCTCTAGAAATTTTGCAACCGGGCGCACAGCGCGCTTGGCGCCTTTGCTAGTCGCCTAGCGTGTATCAAAGGACTTTAAGTCACTAGGCTCTAGGCGCTAAGCAAGCCATCTAAATGGGATGCGACGAGTTCTTGTGCTCCCAAACTATATTTGCACTGGATTGGAGGAGACCGCTTGGTTCAATGAAAACTTCTTGTTGATCGATGAATATTTATTTACTTGTTGCCGCTGTGAGATCTTGATCCGAACTGACTTTATGGCCGAAAGCGCCCTGCTTTTATATATTTTTACAGGGGCGCAGGTAGTGGCGGGGTTAAAACTATCTTACTTTCTAAGACGCCAATCGGCTATCTCTGACCGTGCCTCACTCTCGGTCCGCTAGCCGTGGCCGTGTGTTCGTACGGTCCGCCAATCGCAGCCGTTTGTTTTTACCAATCACGGTGGCGAGTTTATACAAGTTCGACTCGCCCGTGACTGTTCGACTCGCCCACGACCGTTCGACTCGCCCATGACCGTTCGAGAATGGGACACGATCTATGTACAATGATCACTTAAATACTAAGAAACTTATATACTATTTTTCTTTATTGCTAGTTAGCGAGTATAGTTAGTAGTTAGTGAGTAAGGATCTTATTATCAAGTATAGTTAGTAGTTAGTGAGTAACGTATCTTATACACTATTATTTACATTGATCTTAAGATTACGTCGTTATGTAGGTGGGCGTCCTGCACATTCCTCCCGCCGTGCGTCGTCATCCGCTGCTGGCGCCGCAGTCGTAGATGGTGCAGGATCGCTGCTCTCGATTGGTAGCACTATTATTCTCTTCACTGGACGTCGTAGGGTGCCTCCTTTTGTTGTCACGTCCACCGTACGTACAACTCCGTCTGGGCCGGGGAAAGTAGCACAGATGCGTCCCCTGACCCACATGTTTCGCGGAAGGTTGCCGTCCACGATAAGCACTAGATCGCCGACCTTGGGGATCGTGCCTTTGGTATGTGGTTCCCTGCGGTTTCGCAGTTCTGGAAGATATTCTTTGAGCCATCTGGCCCAGAACATATCGGCGAGCCTCTGAGCTGCGCGCCAACTGGCGCGTAGACGCAGGTCACTGTCGCAGAATTCGCCCGGCGCTGCGATGCGGCCGGGACCACCCAATATGAAGTGATTGGGAGTTAAAGCTTCAGGATCTTCGTGATTCACGGACACATGGGTAAGTGGCCGGCTGTTCACGGTGTGTTCGGCTTCGGTAAGCAGCGTGTGAAGCACTTCTTCGTTCGGGAATCGCTCGTTGACGGTGGCGGCGAGTGCTGTCTTTACAGATCTCACCATGCGCTCCCAGGCGCCCCCCATGAATGGTGCACCAGGCGGTATGAATCGCCAGTCGATCATCCTTTTTGAGGCCTCCTCTGCTGTAGCTGCGAAAATGGCGGTTCTTAGTTCCTTTTCAGCGCCGTGAAAATTGGTTCCGTTGTCGGACCACAGCTGCGTTGGGCATCCTCGGCGCGCTATCATGCGGCGCAACGCCATGATTGCCGAATCTGTGTTAAGCGATGCCACAAGTTCCAGATGAATGGCTCGCGTCGTGAGACAGGTGAACAAGGCGACGTATCTCTTCTGATGGCTTCGTCCTGCTGTGATGATCAACGGCCCGAAGTAATCTAGCCCGACGAAGGTGAATGGTCTCTGATGGTGCGCTAGTCGACAGGGCGGGAGGTTCCCTGTTATTGGCTGTGCTGGAGAGGCTGCCCTCATACGGCATCGCAAGCATCTACCGATAATTTTCTTGACAGTCGGTCGTAGACGGAGCACCCAATGCTGTTGACGGCATTCGTTGACTGTCGTCTCGGTGTTCGCGTGCCTGATGCAATTGGCGGTGGATATGTTCAATCCACAATCGCGTCGTGCGGTGGTCTCCGTCAAGAACCATCGGATTCTTTAGGTTCTCTGTGATGCTTGTCATGGCGGTTATTCGGCTCTTTAGGCGAATCTCTCCCTCTGAGAGTTGTACGCTTAGTGCGTACAGGCGACTGTTGCGTGATAAGGTCCTTTTTTCCTTTAGAGCTTCTATTTCCTCCTGGAAAGACTGTTCCTGCGAAGCTCGTAGAATCAGACTCTCGGCCTTACGTAGAAACTCAGCGGTGAGAGGAAGGTAATTGTTCGTGGTTTCTCGCTTCTCTCTCACTTTGATTGGCAATGTTCGTTTGTTCCTTCGCCAATCAGGGTCTGCGCTGCTATTTCTCTTGGTCCTTTTATAGTTGACGTTGTCCCTCGATCGATGACAGAGATATAGGAACTGTAGGATTCGTGCGGTAGCTCGCAAGTATCTCTCCCATCGCGAGAATCTATTGACGTCTGGTATTGCTTCGCTGATCTGTATGTTCTTGTTTCTGACGGTCAAACTACAGGTTCTCTCTTCCCCTGTGATTATGACAGGGTTCCTTTCATCGGCTGGCCATGTGTCCGGGGAACCGAGAAGGAAATCTGCACCGTTGAACCATCGATGATCTTGACCGTAGTCCTCCGGTACATCTCTTGTAGCGTCATCGGCTGGGTTCAGTTTGGTCGGTAGCCAGCGCCATTCATTGGTGGAGCTATGTTCCTCTATTGCTGCGATGCGGTGAGCGACATACGGTTTGTAGGATCTGGATCCGGTTCTGATCCATGACAGAGTAGTCCTGCTGTCGGTCCAGAACGTGGTCGACTCTGGCGTTCGATCGTGTTCTTCCTTAACCGCTGACGCCATGCGTGCGCCGAGTACTGCCGCTTGTAGCTCCAAACGTGGAATCGACATTAGCTTCAGTGGGGCCACCTTGGCTTTAGCTGTGGTCAAGCAGACGTTGACTCTTCCGTCCCTCGTGACCGTCCGCCAATATAACGCTGCCGCGTACGCAGATTCGCTTGCGTCCGTGAACACATGCAGTTGTAGCGATTCTGTAGCACTGAAGCCTGGGTAAGTTCGTGGGATGGACATGTGCTCCAACTTCCTGAGGTGAGTGAGCCATTTCCTCCAGCTTGCGGCTAGGTCGCTGTCCAGGGCTTCATCCCATGCTGTTCCACGACGCCAAACTTCTTGCAGTATTTGTTTGGCTCTGATAGTAACCGGGGATACAAGTCCCAATGGGTCAAACAGGGACATTACTATTCTAAGAGCTTCTCTCTTAGTAGGCGTGTCGTTCTGTAGGATGTTCTGTGGTATGCGCGCTAGATTCAAATTGAAGGCCAGCGAGTCTTTCGTCGGCTTCCATATTAAACCGAGAACACGTTCTGTCTTGATGCTGTCTTCCAGTTCGATTGAATCTTCAGTCTTGGCATCTTCCCCTAGCGCTTCAAGAAGGGGGGTAGAGTTAGATGACCATTTTTTAAGTTCAAAACGCCCTTCTCTGTGTATGTCGCGCACGGCTTGTGACACTTTCACGGCTTCTTCCAGCGTGTCAAAGCTATTCAAGTAATCGTCCATGTAGTGATTTCTTTTGACAGCTTTGACTGCTTCCGGATGTTCTTGTTGGAATCTCTCGGCGTTCGTGTTCTTTATGTATATCGCTGTCGCCGGTGAGCAAGAAGCTCCGAAGATCAGTGACTTCATGCGGTATTGTTCCGGTGGCTTGTCATCTCTTCGGTCTCCTCGCCACAAGTAACGAAGTGCGTCCCGGTCTTCGGGTCGTAATTCGATTTGCAAGAACATTTCGGTGATGTCAGCGGTCACGGCGATTGAGTGTTGACGGAAACGCATTATTACTCCTGGCAGTGATTGTAATAGATCTGGGCCAGTGAGTAGTTGGTCGTTCAAAGAGACTCCGCGGGTCTTGGCTGCAGCGTCGCAGACAATTCTTAACTTCTCCGGTTTCATGGGATTGAAAACCGCGAAGTGAGGTAGGTACCATGTTCGATGCTTTGACGTCGCGGCTGGAGCTGGTTCGGCGTATCCTTTTGACACTAGTGCTTCCATTTGTTCAGTGTACCTTTCCTTTAGTTCGGGTTCCTTGTCTACCTTTTTCTCTACGCTCATGAGCCTGTTCAGAGCGCTGTCGTAGTTGTCTGGCATCATGACGTTGTTATCTCGCCACAATAAAGCGGTTTGGTACCTTCCTTCTGGAGTTCTGTGTGTGTGTTGCTGAAGGATGCGAAGTGCCTTCTCTTCAGGATCATTGAGAGGTTTCTTCGGATTGACTTGCATGTTGTCCGTTGTGATGTATTCCTTCACCAGTTCATGTAGGTCGTTGTCTGTGTTCGCATGCCTGATGAAGTTCACTCTGTGGCCAAGTGCTCGCGTGTGACTGCCATGTAAGACCCAACCTAGCGGTGTCAGTGAAGCCACTGGTTGGTTCTTCTTTCCGGTTCTGATCTCCGTCGCAATGAGTAGATCCCAGTTGTCTTGGCCAATCAGGAGTTTGGGTCTTGCATTCTCAGTCACTAGGTCTCTCGCAATGTCCAGAAGATGTTTACAGTCCCTGACTGCTTCTCCAGGGATTTTTTGTGCCGCCAACTCTAGCTGCTTGATTGTTCTAGCGCGCAGCTTACGTTCGGATGTGTGAAGTCCTTTGATGGTGAAGCTCACTCGTCGAGATGACACGTCGACTGTGGGTTCGCCGTCAAAGGATGCTATCCGAAGTGGTTCGTAGGATCCGTCGGCCCCGATCTGTTTGGCTAGGCTCTCGTCGATCAGGGTTACAGTAGAGCCGTCGTCCAAGAGAGCGTAGGTGTCTACAGCTCCCGCCGGTCCGGAGAGGTGCACTGGTATTATTTTGAGGAACGATACCTTTGGTGTCCACATTGAATGCACCTTTTCTTGTTCCTCTTTGGAGCATTCGTTTTCTTCCCTCTTCTCGGTTGCTGCACTAGTGGCGTGTAGCATTCTGTGATGCAGATGTACACAGTCGTTGATCTCACATCTCCTTGGTTTGCAGCTATGTTGTTTCGTTCGGGATTTGAGGCAACGAAAACACAGGCGGTGCTTCTTCGCGATGTCCCACCTCGTGTCAGTGGTTGCCTTCTTGAATTGGTAGCATTCCGCGACACTGTGACCTTGATGTTCACACAAAACACACTTCGGTTTGCTTGCCTCTTGTGTGGCATGTACCCGCTGTTGCCGTCGCTGCGTGCTCTGAGTGGCTTGAGTCGTCGCAGCGATGTTCTCAGGCAATGCATACGGGCTGCAAATCTCCGCCTCGATCTTGATGAATCGTGTGAACTTCACGAGGTCAGGTTCTGTTCTAGGTTGTGCCGCTGAATACTGGTACCACTGCCTTTTCAACGTTGGTGTGAGCTTTTCAACCATAGCCTTCGTGACCTCTGGGTTGAATAGGTAATGCCCGCAGTTGAGTGCTTGCAGGGTCCCAACGATGTTCTCCACTTTCGTGGCAAAGGTGCAAACATCACGCGGAGATTCTGTGAGGCGCGGTAATGTTCGCAGTCGCTCCATCTCAGCCATTGCGATGGAGTCTGGACGTCCGAAGCGTAATTCGAGTGTCTTCATGACTTCGTTCGGGTCTGCGTTCGCGATAAGTAGACCTTGTACAGCTTCTTTCGCTGTTCCTCGAAGGCTTCTTCTGAATCTCGACATGTTCTCCACTGATGTTAGTCGATGCGCTGTCTCACAGTAGGCGGCGCGGAACGTGAGCCAATCTTGATGAGCTCCGTTGAAGCAGGGTAGTTCAGTGTATTTCATTGGCTGCTGGTATTGCGCAGCGTGCACAGCTTGCGTGATTGCAGCAGCAAGTTCCTTCATGTCCGTCCTTGTTTCTGGGACGGCTAGTGTTGTAGGTTCTGTAGACGGCGGCACCCAGGGCGAGGCGGTCGGCCTCGGAGGGTAACTGTGATGCGGTGCCGTAGTGTAGACGGGTTGCCATGATGTGTTCGTAGGGTTCTGTTCGTTGTTCCAGGATTCGCCCGGGTTTACCGGCGCTGGCATCTGTCGCGGCTGTGCAGGCACGTGGTTCTGTTGCGGCTGTGCAGGCACGTGGTTCGGTTGTGGCTGCGCGGGCGCGAGGTTCTGTTGCCAGGCGGCGATCACTGGCGGCGGGTTCGGCTGTTCAGTCGCAAGGTTCGGCTGCCAGGAGGCGGCGGTGCTCACTGGCAGTGTGATGTTCATTGGTTCAGGTTGTGGGTCTATGGTGCTGACTCCCGCCGGTACGGTCGCTGGGATGTCCCAGGCTATGGCGGCGGTGGTCACTGGAACGGCTGGGTTAATCGAAGATTTCACCTCGGGCTGATACGGTCTGTTGGAAATGGCGAGTAGCTGACTTGATTGGAGCCAAGTAGTTACTCGTTGGTCGTTTCCTGTTTCCGAGGCGACGGAGGATACGTCTTCATCCGTGGTTTCAGCTTCGATTTCGGCGAGACGTGCGGCTGCTAACTCAGCTAATCGTTGGGCTAGCTCCGCCTTGGCTTTGGCTATGCGACGTGCTTTTGTATTTTTGTCGCTCCTCTGTGACGTAGGTTTGCTGCGGCGACCACTCTCTTTTTGTTCAGTAGTCACATCTTGTTGTGGCGCGGCACGTTTCACTGTAGACGAGGTAGCGGCTGGTGCTTCTGAAGTCGTTGCCGTGGCCGTCTCTGTGGTAGCTGTCGTTCCTGTAGCTTCCGTAGTACTTGTGCCGGTCGTTGTTTCTGTCGTGGTCTCCGTGGTAGTTTCTGTAGTGGTTTCGGTAGCAGTTTCTGTCCGTTCTGTAGCCGCAGTCGATGCCTTGCAGCCTTTTTTCCCCGTGGACCTTGTAACCGGCATTGTTCAATGAGTTCTTCTTAAATATTCTTCAATAAGTTCGTTGTAGTTTTCTTAATAGTGATCTTCCTCGTATCCGGCTCTCGAAGGACCAATAAATGGGATGCGACGAGTTCTTGTGCTCCCAAACTATATTTGCACTGGATTGGAGGAGACCGCTTGGTTCAATGAAAACTTCTTGTTGATCGATGAATATTTATTTACTTGTTGCCGCTGTGAGATCTTGATCCGAACTGACTTTATGGCCGAAAGCGCCCTGCTTTTATATATTTTTACAGGGGCGCAGGTAGTGGCGGGGTTAAAACTATCTTACTTTCTAAGACGCCAATCGGCTATCTCTGACCGTGCCTCACTCTCGGTCCGCTAGCCGTGGCCGTGTGTTCGTACGGTCCGCCAATCGCAGCCGTTTGTTTTTACCAATCACGGTGGCGAGTTTATACAAGTTCGACTCGCCCGTGACTGTTCGACTCGCCCACGACCGTTCGACTCGCCCATGACCGTTCGAGAATGGGACACGATCTATGTACAATGATCACTTAAATACTAAGAAACTTATATACTATTTTTCTTTATTGCTAGTTAGCGAGTATAGTTAGTAGTTAGTGAGTAAGGATCTTATTATCAAGTATAGTTAGTAGTTAGTGAGTAACGTATCTTATACACTATTATTTACATTGATCTTAAGATTACGTCGTTATGTAGGTGGGCGTCCTGCACACCATCTGTCAGTGCGTACGTAGCCTAAGTGTTTGATGTTTTGTTGACATAATGACATATTTTTTGAATGTAGAAAGTTAAGCACCGTTAAGAATAATTAGCTTCTAAGTTACGACATAATGCAGTCTATTGCTACAAGAGTCAAAACAATAGACAATCTATGTCCAAGTAAAAGAATCGGCCATCAAACACCCAGTAATTAGTCGTGCTGTCGTCAAGTGAATGGTAGCTTGTTTACCAGACGTGGCGAAAAATTGCCGCGATCTCTACACGAGTCTGTCTGTATATTACTCTGAATGTATGCTCCAAGTCATAAGCTGAAGAAAAGGTGAATGAAAATGAATCAAAAGCTCTAAAACATTGACAGAAATTTCTCTTTTTAGCAGCAATGTTTGGAGATTTTTTTTCTTATATCGCAATATGTTTCATTAAAAAGATTTAGGCGCATTTTCGCTTTTACTTTTCGCCCGAAATAATAATTCGCAGTATAATTATGTGTCCTAGCCAAAAAAATAAGTTTGCGAAAAGAATTTTGGAAACATTACCCAAATCGAAATTCAGGCAGTCATTAAGTTACATTTCTTTAGACAACTTGTTTTGGAAATTATACGGGTAGGTATGGTTGCAAAACACAAAGATTGGTTTTAGAATTTTAGAAGGTTCTGTTTTTTTCTTGTCTGCAAATAATAAAAAATAAATAAAGGTTTTCCCTTGCACCACACGACTGTCTGTATTGCCCTTAACTGAAGGAAGGGTTGCGTTCACGACTCTTGAATATTTGAAGCGCCTCCAATTTAGGGGAGGAATGAAATTAAATTTATTTATACGAGTTTATTTATTTACTTTCAACCGATCTCTGCTTGCCCTTTTATTGTATTTTTTAATTGGTGATGTTGTTTTATTTTGTTAAAAGCAAGTGTAATTAATTAGAATTTGGACGTGGAATTTTAAATTAACGATTTATTGTTTGTGGTTGATTAGGACAATTATTTATATTTAATAACAAATAACAAAGGACTCAAATATGTTAGTAACAATATTTCTTAACAAATATGTTATTAACAATATTTCTTAACAAATATGTTAGTAACAATATTTCTTAACAACTATGTTAGTAAACTTAACCTACACACTTAACCTAACACTACAATATAGTTCATGCGAATCCCTGCTATAAGCTCAACATCGATGTGGAAAGTTAATTAGGCTGGGTAAAAAAAAAAATGCTAACTAACACATCGAAAGGGAGCATAATCTAAAGGACTTATAGTAAAAGTTTTTAAAAGAGACATCTCTCATTATTTCAACTAACACTGTCAACACTAAACCAACGAAAACTACAAAGTCGTTATTCACACTTAAAACTTCCCCACAAAATCTCGTAGCTCATAATATAACTAATTAGAACCAGCCCTAACATAACTACGAAAAGGTGCATTCACACAGTCTACTTATGAGCACAAATTTGCTTCCACAGTTGCCCTAAGACATATTTGTCTTACGTGTCCTCTTAGAAAGTTTAAACAAATATAGAACTTAATGTTCTACACATATTGCTCATTTCTATATGCAACTGAATTACTAACAATATCTGTGAATGTGTGCGTGAGTATAGTAATGTCTATATTTGGGCGTTCTGTGTGTCATTGAATAATTCAGTGGTCGTTCCCCACCGTTTCAAGGGTAAGAATATATGGGTATAATATATAACTAGGTACATATTTATAGGTGGATGTCGGAATCGAAATAATGCAGTCGCTTTATCGACGTGAATATTGTATTTCAGGTGATTTAGGTGTCAAAGTTTGTGCTATTTTAGTACTGAGTGCTGAAGTTATGTTTGTGTTTTCATCGTCTGCTTTTAGATTCTGATGTTGAGTTGTTACTGCTTAATTATGGATGCAATATGAGTCTAAGTTACTCGAAATAAAAAAAAAATTGTTCATCTTCAAGATCGCGTACTTCATTGCTGAAGGTATATCCCTGAAAGGCATTCATGCCTTTATGTACGATGTTCTTCCACTTTGTTCGGTTCTCAGTTTCTCTCTGGGCGGTCGTAACGGAGTGTCCAGTGAGGGTGGTTATATGGTCTGACCAGCGGTTAGGTGACCGGCCGCGAGGTCTTTTCCCATCTACCTTGAACAGCACCACCAACTTTTCAATATTATCTGTTTCCCGATGGGCAATATGATCAAAGGAACCGAGAATCCTTTGATAATAGATCGTGGATAGTCTATCTCTTATGCGTAGTTCATCAAGGATAGATTTGTTCGTTCTCTTAGCGGTCCATGTATAAAAGTCATAACTTTTTTTACGCTTCATAAAATGCAATACTCCGTATTTGTACTCCAATTAAACCTTTTGTTTACCACGCTACCTAACATAACACGTTTGCATACAAAGTCACGCAGGTACCTCCGCTTGTTTACCCAACAGTATTTTTAAGCTACACCCCAAAGTACTCTAGCAAAAAACGAATCGATTGAATGTCCGTCTATCAATCGACCACCCACGCCACACATACACATAAATACGCATACATGCACACAATGCACTTCCTTGCATACTATTGGAAGAGTTTCGTCCATTTCGTCGCTCCCGAGACATTGGCTCCACCTCCCTAGGGACTCTCCCTTTCGGCTCCCTTCGCACTGGTGTGTGTCGGAATGCGGCGTTTGTTTTGATGTGTGAAACGTAGACGCGTCGTATATCTTCATGCGTTTTATTTTGGTAACTGTACTTTTAGTTTGTCTATTAATAGATGTGTAGAGATTTTGGCACAATTTTAATTTTAAAACGAAGTAATAGTAGGTGCCCTGCGTTATGTTAGTAGTAATTATGCGTAGTATTTTGCGTAATTCCCGTATTTTTAAGATAGTTCGCATTCTAATCCCAGTCTCAATCTGTTAAGAATGCCTTAGTACCTACATTATTGACAAGTTTTTGACATTGATTGTCTTTGAGATGAGATTGCGACTATATTTTGAACGTTTGTAATACGGTAATTGGCCTTCACACGCTTAAGAGAACAGGTTTTTTTTTTTTTAGTATAACGATGCCCCACACTAGGAATTACTCCAGCCGGTCGATTCTGTAAAAATCTCACCGTGAAAACTCAAGTGAAGTGAGCTTGATGTGAGTTGTGTGTAGTATCAATCCCTAGCATTAGTTGGAATGACAGCTCACTCCACGCTCACTTCACCTAAGTTTTCACGGTGAGATGGTTACAGAATCGCACTGCTGTATCGTACTCCTGTATTAAAGAGGGAAGGTCTGAGAAGGTTTCTTCTAAAATCCTGCTAGCAGCGTAGACAATAAAGCCTTACGCTGAAAGTCTCCTATTAAACTTACAACTAAACATTGAGTATCCATTTCGACAGTTACGGACAACTCACTAACATCTCCAAATCTCGTTTTTCAGTACTTCAGCATCGTAGATAATAGAGCGTTACGCAGAAAGTTTCTTATTAAACTTACAACTATAAATTGAGTGTACATTTCGACAGTTAAGGACAACTCACTAACATCTCCATTTTGTTCTAGGTGGTAATATCAACTCAAGTGATGGTCGACGGTCCTCTCCTAGCGATATCAGACAATATGTTTGTCCACAACAACAGCAAACATGGCCGGAGGGCGAAGCGGTTAGACCCTAGCGAAGGTACAGATGGCGCGACAGACAATACTTGTACGTTTTTGTTTTATTTCTTTATGTTTTTTTATTTTTTACGTGGGTGATATTGAAACTTGCATTTTGAGGAATTTGTAAATGAGTTTTTTTTTGTGTACACATTGCTTGGAATTATGCGTGTTTTAATATCACCCATTTTTCTACAATCTTTGGTATAATATTGTACCATCTTTCTGACAATATTATTTGATTTATTTTGAAACACACGCGCCCTTTTCGATTGCAAATTAATTAAATGAGTATGAATGACTTATCTGTGAAATGTTAATGTCTGGAAGAGTAGTTGTAATGCACCAATTTCTTTTCATTCGACACATGGTACGTTGGACGACATATCAAGCTATAGATTTCCAATATAAGCTGACATCTCATTGTACGAAAAGCTTATGCAATGCGAGGTCAGCTTAAACTGGCGTATTATGTCGCCGGGTGTACTAACTTTAAAAAATAATTATTAAAATGCGTCAAAAAATTGCCAGTGACATACTAAAAAAGCAGGAAATAAACCGCCTATAAGCAGTACTTACATTTGTACCTACTCAAATTATAATTTGTCGTATCACTGTGTGTGTACAATAATAAAATAAATTAATAAAAAAATCCTGATTTTAAAACATCTCTAACATCTATAAAGCTTGTACAAGCATAATCTTTTTTTAACACCTACCGTAAATACGTGTGAAATCCAGCAGTCAATTGACGATAAACGTGCAAAACTCATAATACAGCGTTTTAAGATGTCGTTTGTATTCAAGGAATCACTGTAGACATTTCGCAAAGAACTTCAGCCGGGTGTGCCAGGGGTATCAGGGGTGGGGGCGTTGAAGCGGGCATGAAGCGAATGCGGATAATTTAGTGAGGAATTATGCTCGGAACAAACTTCGAACATGCGTTTGAAATCATTTTTCGTAGTATTTTAATTCTGCTTTTTCTTTTTTGCGTGAAAAGAGACAGTTTGCAGCCATTTTTTTTTTTTGTAACTTTTACGAACCTTGGTAGGTGACTGCGGTTGTTTTTGCAAATTAAACTTGTAATTACGACGTTTGACGACACGGTTGGCGCAGTGGCTGAGCGATCGACTGCTGTGCTGCGTGTCGTGGGTTCGATTTCCGCACGGAACAAATATTTGTATGACCTACAAGTAGTTGTTCCGGGTCTGACTGATTGTGTATGTGAGTTTAAATGTTTGTAAACGCACCCACAATACAGGAGTAATTCCCAGTTTGGGGCAACGTTTAAAAAAAACTATAGCCACTTAGCCATAGAAAAACATTTACAAGACACAGAGTTAAAATCTCAGAGATAATGAAATATTCACTTATTGAACTATCTTATTTCATTGCAAAGTCAACTAAGTATTAAACGTATAACTGGCCAATTTTAAAACGTAATTGAGCAAAAACAAAATGAGCCTATTCCACACTAGAGAGCGTCAAAGTTTCTTAGGTGGCTAGACGGCGCGAAACCGACTCGAAGGGATGACACGGTGCGAATGAGAATATTTGCACAAGTACTTGTAAGCATCGCATCGTGAACTCGTGAAAACATTCTTATACTTCCTGTATTATTGTTTCTTTTAATGTATAAGTATTTAGGTATACCTAGATATCTGCAGTGTTTGGTATATACACATGATAAGTCCAAACTTGGTCATTATCTGTTTTTTAACTCCAAAAAAAGGAGGAGGTTCTCAATTCGACTCTATTTTTTTTTTTATGTTTGTTACCTCAGAAGGCCGAATTCTCTTAATTTAAAACGTTCAAAATCTAGTCGCAGTCTCATCTCGACGACAAACAAATGTCAAAAACTTGTACATTTTCACAAGTTTTTGACATTTGTTTGTATATGACAGCGAAATTAGAGGAATTTTTGACAGATTGAGACTGAGATCAGAATGTGAACGTTCTTAGAATTACGAGAATTGCCCCTCAGAACTTTGTTATTTTTACATCACCCATGATCAATTTTCTGTGTAAGTCTCCTGCTGCTGTAAGTACATTTAACAGTTTGATCAACAAACGTAACTACTCCGATTTGTAACATTATTAAAATTTTCATAGTGTAAAATCACATTTTTGGACTAATCATGTACCCTATATACCAGACACCTAAGATATGTACTAATAAAAGCCGATTTTTTCACCTTTTAATTAGCAATTTACAAATTTCAATTTATCTTTCTTAATTTGTAGAATCTCCAAATAAACTGATAATATTGATTTTATCAGAAATTGTTAATAATAAATACATCATCGGAGCGACCTTTTCGCGGAATATTAAAACATCTTAAATGGGGAGAATGTAATATTAGTGAAATTAAAAAAGAACCACCGAAGTAATCGCCTTTCGTCCCCTTAAATTCACTTTCTCCCGTCTTTATTACGACGTTGTTCGCAAGATTTCAGTTTCCCCCTAGTTCAGCGCGTGTCCCCCCTAAACCTTGCACTCACGGCAGCTGACAACGTCATAACGACCGTGAAACTGTATTCTATAACCAACTTTATTACTCACCGTTAAAATTCATTTTCAATTATCTTCATCGATCTCTGTATACCCTGTATCAGTGACACTTACACGGTGACTTTTACGGTGTACAATTGTCCTTTTTCTAGAACAGTCTAAAGTATACGTTCAAGTAGGACGGAGCGAGTTTTAGTGGTTTGGCGTTCAACTTTTAAGTTGTTGTACGATTCAGCCCTTACTTTTGCGGCTTCTTAGGAGATGCCATTTACGACCCTGAATGCTATTTATATGAAAGTTGGGGAACTATTTTAAGCCTTGGTGTCGTGACTTGCGAAAGTATTTGTGGATTCCGAGGTATCATTGCCTTAGCTTGTTTCCGATTATTATAAAGATAATATTTGACATATAGTTCCGTCATTTTTTCTACGGATCAGGACCAAAACTTTCGGAATATGACACTGGCAATTTGATCAAAATTTAGAAATCGTTTAAGGTTACTTAAGGAACTGCTACAGAATTACTGAAATAACATTTTTGACAGCAGGTTTATATCCTCCCCTGCCAGTAGCCACACCATGCATCAAGGCGATATCACCGAGCGAAGGCTGGACGTCGGGAGGGTCGACAGTGATCATAGTAGGAGATAACTTCTTCGACGGACTGCAAGTTGTGTTTGGAACTATGTTGGTTTGGAGTGAGGTGAGTTTTAACCTTAACTTATTTTTGCTGGTCTAAGTTGCACACTGTATTAAACTTTGACATATTTTATTGAGCATCTGCGTTATATTGCGCGCTACCGTAAGCAGCGATTTTTCACACCGAAACAAAAGTCGTTTCCCAGTATGTATTCTAATGTGCTAGCAATATGTAAATTTCTTTCTTTATTGCCATAACAAAGAGGTTACAGAAAATCTGACCCCCTGGCTCCAGAGCTAGGTTAGAGTACCTATGTACTGACACTCAAAGTATAAATTATCTACAAGCAAAAGCATTTGCCAAATATAAATACACGTATAACCTAATTTCATATTTAAATGGGTTCTACTAAACGCTCCTTAATATTTTTTCATATATTAATTATTCCTAAATCAAGCATGGAAGTGTGCCCAGCCAAGTTCTTTTTATCAGACCAGCAATTAATTTATAACACTACAAACAAAACATTAATACAATATTCTCTGTTATCAGTTAATAACATCGCACGCGATAAGAGTGCAGACCCCGCCGCGGCACATACCGGGCGTCGTGGAGGTGACGCTTTCGTATAAGAGTAAGCAGTTCTGTAAGGGCGCGCCAGGGAGATTTGTTTATGTTTGTGAGTATACAGTCTTGAATATGTTGCTTTAGAAATATGTTACTTCTTGGGTATGGTTCATATCCTTTTTAAATTAAATTCGAAGATATGTGTCATCTACCAACCCGCACTGGGCCCGCGTGGTGAATTACGGCCCGTTCCTTCTCACAGAGAGTAGGCCTGTGTTCGAGCAGTGGGAACATCATAGGCTGATTACGTTTGCGTGTATTTTATACCAATATAATTTCAATCCAAATTTTTAATTAAAACACAGAATAGAGAATGTGTCGTCCTTCGATTCTTATATACCTTACTCAATTACATTAACTATGTTATAATACACCTGAAGGCCAATTCTAGTACTTAAAAAGGTTCAAAGTCTAGTCGCAATCTCATCTCAGCGATAATCCATGTCAGAAACTTGTCAAAAATGTAGGTACAGACGCCAGCAGGTCAAGCTACCCGAAACTGTCAAATTTTCTCAATCATCCTTGAACCGTAATGATTTAGCGATAAAGTTGAAAATCTATTTAATAAATTTGACAGATTGTAGTAGCTTGATGTGCTGACGTCTGTACTTACTTGAATAATAATAATGACTTATTTTTGACAGATTTTGATCGAGAGAACCGATCCTAAAAATACGGGAATTATTACTCTATCATGGTAACGAGAAAAAAAAATTTGGCGAGAGGTTTTTTAGTATGGCTCTGAAAAGAAAAAGGGTCTTAAAGAAGCAGATAATGAGAAAAGGGCTATAATCCCTTTTACTTGGTTTCATTAGGTATCGACGTGACTAATCTAGCTTTCTAGGCTTCGGGATTTTTAATTAATAACTTTTAATAAACTGGGATCCGATTAGTTACAGATTATTTAGCTACTTACTTCTCTGCTTATAACCAAATAAAAAACAAGCCCTCATCATTTACGTCCCAATTTTTTTCCCCAAAAATAATCAGTAATTAGGGGACATCGGAAAATCTTATACAATCCATCAATTAGGCTTTCATTTGTTAGTGGGCCAACTAATGATTGATTTTGTTTTTCTCTTCGTTCGCATAGCAGCGTTGAACGAGCCAACGATAGATTACGGCTTTCAGAGACTACAGAAACTTATACCAAGACATCCCGGGGACCCGGAAAAATTACCTAAGGTATGTTTTATTTTTGCCGCACTGTTATTTTATCCTTTTTGTCTGTAGATAATTTAAAAGAATGTAATGGAAGATTTTGTTTTGAATGGGTTGCGTAAGAAATTGGCGAAATCATTTTTAATACCTAGCGTATTTACTGATAAAATTTATATGCAATTTTAAATAGATATATATAGATATGCTTGATATGACTTAATTTCTATGAACTACTTATCTCATCAGTATTTCAGTGCATAAGTTATTTTATTAAATCCGTTAACGAAATTCTCATCTCACAGGAAATAATCCTAAAACGAGCGGCGGACTTGGCGGAGGCACTATACTCGATGCCTCGCAACAACCAACTGGGGCTGGGCGCGCCGCGATCACCCCCTGCCAGCATGCCTTTCAACTCGTACACAGGACAACTAGCTGTCAGCGTGCAGGATACTGCGGCCTCGCAGTGGACTGAAGGTGGGTTTTAACTCTAAAATATTTTACTACTGATTTGACTTAAATAGGCATTGCATAGGGCAGTGGTGGCCCAGTGGTAATGGACCCGACTTACGAGTTGTAGGTCGCGAGTTCGAACCCAGACAGGCACTTTACTTTGTGTAAATTATTTCATCACCACTGCTCTCAAAACGGTGAAGGAATACATCGTGAGGAAACCGGCATGTCCTAGAACCACAAATTCGAAGACATGTGACTTCCAGCAACCACTGGGCCCACGTGGTGGATTATGGCCCACTCCTTCTCACAGAGAGGAGGCCTGTGTCCCAGCAGTGGGAACATTATAGGCTGATTATATATGATTATGTAGGCATTGCTTTCCTCCTATTAGAAATGTTTCCTTATTGTTTGGTTTACAAAGTCGATAATGGTTGATTTCTACCTGTAGCAGTCCAATGACGGTTACAGACTTCAATAAGTCTAAAGGCATTTTATGTGAAATGCGGATTTGCTCACGTATGCTGAATTGGCCCGCATGCGGGGCAACCGCAATGCACCTTTTCATATCATATATCTAGGCATTATGATACGTCCTATGCGCAAGTATCATAATGCTCACGCGTGCAGGTCGATCTCAGAGCGTGAGTCAATCCGCATGACACTTAAAAGCACTAATCTGAAGGTAATCACACTAAAATATTAAGTGCAGTCTTACTTCTAATGTTTTTCCAGGTGTAGTCAAACATTAACAGTATTATGTGTTGATCCCAGGCTTTTTCTTTTAGAGGAGTACGCGCGCAGTGGCGGGTCGGTATCACCTCGGTATTGTTCTGCCGCGTCGACGCCGCACGCCGCGCCCGCTGCCTACCCGCACCCACAACACTATCCCGCTCCGCCGACCTCACTCTTCAATACCACGTCTCGTGAGTGGAATATTTTTTTTCTTTCTTCTTTATGTTTTGAGAACTTGGCTAGTGGCACTGCCGTGCACCGTTTAAGTGAGAAAATATATATTATTTATATTTTTTTAAATTTTCTGTGTATTTGGTTAGGAAAACTATGTTACCATGAGTGAAGGTACAGGCACGAACAAAATGTTTATCAGGCAATTTTTTTTTTTTTTTAATTGCCTATCTTTTCCAAAGGGTTCGATCCCCACACTGCACTGGGTTATTTAAAGTCCCTACCTACCTATTTATATCTTGTGTTATTAATTCTTAGTAGGATCAATATGATTTTTTTTAAGATAAATAAATAATAATAAAAGTGACTGACAACAAAACTACGAAATCGTCAAAACAAATACTACATGTGCATCTAGCTTCTTATATTTTAAATTTTCTAACCCAGCTTATCTCCAGCTAAACAATACAAACAAGATTTAAGTTCACGATTCCGACGCTTTCTTCGCACGGCATCTGTTTGTTTACGTCGCTTTATGTTAACCCCTGTTTTCTTTATCCCGTCCAGTGTCTCTAGGACCGTACCATCCGGCGAACATGAATGGACACTTATCATCTGACCGTCACTATAACGCGTATAACACGAAAGATAGCGGACATTACAGTGAAAGAAATGGGAATTCTAAAAGCCTGGCCGACTGTCCGGTAAACATTCATACAAAATGCACCGGCAGTGATATGAATGGGGCTCAGAATAAAGAGACTAAGCTGAGAAGCGCTTTTGCCGTTGTGAGGCAGAGTCCGCCACGGGTAGCCAATGAGCATCATCAGAATTGGCACCACCTCGCCGTTCAGTGTTAGTAGTTTTGTTTTATTTGTATTGCGATTTTGTTTTGTTTCGCTTTTTTTTTTTTGTAGCGCTGTGTTTGATATGTCGTGTGCCAGTATGCATGCTTTGTTAACCCTATTCTGAATTCGGTACAATCGTGGACTAAAGTATTGAGGATGATATAATTTTGAAATTTAAAAAAATAGATAATACTTTATTAAAAAGTCAGATGCATTTGTATATTGTGTGATACTCAAGTAGTGGTCATGGTATAGGTTGCACTGTAGTTTTTTCTAACATAAAAAGATATAGCTACGAAAGGTCTGTCTTAACAACTAAAACAACAATACGATTTCCAAGCTCGATATTCATCTTTCAAACTATCAACAAAAATATTGCGACGTGAATAGTAAAACATTATACAGACAGAAGTTGCTTACTGAATCTAAAATGGTTTTGAGAAATCGTTCCAAGTTAGCGATGATTGAGTGGTAAGTTTAATAAGCGGAGTGATAGAGTGGAAAGTTTAATAAACGGATTGTTTTCCCCTAGTTTAACCCCTATATTTTAATCCCTAGACCATGCAGCTTAAGGTACAAAATATAACATGTATTTTCGTTGTCCACAGGAATGGGCGGCCTAGTATCATCTCCGTTCAGTGTCAACCCGTTCTCGCTACCAACTTGCAGCGCTCAACAGTATGCTCAGACAGCCCCGCTTGCTTCCAAGTAGCCCCCACTGACGTATGTCTACGACGGTCAGTTTTTATTGTGAGATACTTAAATCTAAGTACAAAACGGTCGTTTGTTCATATAGGGCAGTGTTCGTTGAAAGTGTTAACGAACTCGTTACGTGACTCATTTTTGTTGCTTCAATTATCCATACTAGTTCTTATTTTGTGGAAACACAGAAATTATTGTTTGAGAAAGAAGAAAATTTATTATCTTTTTGATTTTCTAATATGTTTTTTGTTTCAAACGTTCTGATATAATAATAACTTTTTTTAAGCTATCAAATAACCAATTTTTCCACACGACTATTGTTTTGTCTGTATATGAATCATCACTTTTGTTTCTGATTGCACCTAGATACCAAAGTTTCATGAAAACTAGGATGTGTACGGAAATTGGCGGTATTTTGTAAATATAATTGTAATTGTTATGTAAATATTTAGGTAATAAATAACATTCAATAGTTGGGTTGCTAGGTTGGACGTAGTGTAGATTTTTATATACATTTGAAGGCTAACGTTAAACTGCTCAGGACGATTTTAAAATATCATTGTAAAAAGATTCTGTTTTCGTTTTCCCGTAAATGTGTGTCGGTTTTGTTCTTGTAAAATCTGTGATATATTTATTGTAAGTAACGTTGTAAATTTTTAATGTAAAACTAAAACGTAAAAGTGTAAATTTTTCGATTCTTAAATTTGGATAGCGTTTCAATTATTTTTCGGGCTTAGGTTACGAATTCGGACATCGAAATATTTACCGAATATCGATCATATCTAGAAACAATACATATCCATTGAATACGAAGCTTGGGATATATAATGTACAACGAAAGAAAATCTGATGCCGAAATGAATGTATACGAAAAAAATAAAATACCTATCTCTTCTCTGGTTCACTTTGCTTAGATTCACGCAAAACGAATTGTATTTTGTGAGATAAACTCCGTGAATATATTATGTAGTAACGTATTATTATTTATTGCAACTGTGTATCAAATAAGACATTGTAAATTGTAATCGTTCATGAAACAAATTATCACGAAATACGAGATTAAATTACGTAAAATAATTACTAAGTGTTTTCATTTTTAATTTCACTTCTGGGTGCAATGGTACCAAACAATGCTTGTGAAAAAAAACAAGAGAAATACGCAGTGAGATTGGCTGTGATGATACAACTACATACTATTTTTAAAGTCAAAATTATAATATGAAGTAGTATGGTCGCTCGAAGCAATCTCTCCTTTAGAATTACACGAGTAGTTCTGACTTGAGCAATAATTCAACAATTATTTATTAGAAATGCGATAATCTAATAAGACTTAATAAATTATTTCCTCAAGTGGCTCTGAGATGATTTTTTTGGAGAGTGTTTTTCAAGAGTCAGTTGAGGCAGTCATTAGTAGGGTTAAAGAAAGCTATATTATCTACACAGAATGAAAAATAAATATGAGACAAAATACTTCATTTATGATATGACTGATGACCTTAAAATGATCTATCCTGCTTGATCACAACTGGACACAACCCATCTATCATCGTCAAATATGATTTTAACAAAAACATACTTTGAAACCATTGTGATTTCACACATGGTACTTTTAGCACCCCACTTGAAATATTATACTAACAATTTTTGTAGGGGTAATATTCTCTTTTGTTAACCCTGACTAGATAATGCATGGGTTTATATCTGCCCCTAATTGTACTTAGGAAAGAATGGCGATCGTATTACTACTGAATTAGCATTAGAATAGACTCGCCCGTTTCGAAGGTACAATTTTGTACCATTTAAATTAATTATGGTGATCTAATATTGGGCTTGGAAAGGGTGTTATAATGAATGGGTACTTAATACGTTTAAAGGCATGACACCAAAAGATTTGAATTGAAGATTTTCAACAATGTTTTTTTTTATATATTGTGTAATTTGGCTGGACTTTTTTTACAAGTAATATTTTTCACGTATCAGGGAGTATACCTTCTAAGTCCGTCAACGAAGATACGGGTTGGTCTGAAAATACTTCGAAACTTTGGAGTGGACGGGTAGAAACACATCGGGAGACACTTGTTAAATCGTGATGCCATTCATTCTTAGGCTAGGCCCCAAACTAATCTTATGTCCGTTGGTGATACTGAGTAAAAATCACCCGTAACTTTTGCTGAAACTACGGATTTCGCGTTTTGGGACTAGACCTCCAGATCCCAGCCTTTCATAAAAAAATAAAACAAAATACATTTCTAAATATTGCAGTTCAATGCCACATAAGGTTGCGAACACACAAACGTCGTAAGTAGATTACGCTACAATAATCTAAATGAGCGTTTAGTCGAGCTCGTTTGTCGTCGTGTGCGGCGCACGTGTGTCGCGTCTGTCGCACGCGTCCGTCCGGATGTCATTCCATATCGGTGTGAAGACGGACTTATTTGGAGCAAGCGGTGTGGGTTTGTATTCTATATTGTAATTGTGATTTATTTTTCAATTTTGTTTGATTGATTGGGTTCAATTCTATGGAACGGCTGAGTTTTCCATTACAAAGTGAAACTGTAATTGTAATGTTCTATACATTGGACTGTGTAGTCATTACGATCGACGAATCAACATATTTATTAGCACGAGGAAAGTGTATGCCCGTGATAAAAGTCAGTTCGTAAGGTTTGTAGTAATGACTGCCCAGAGAGACTCTCTCTTCTCTCATACATTTTTTTTTATTATATTTGCGCACTCTACTACTATCTGCCCGCAATGAAAAAAAATATACTGCTATGGTATGTACTGTTGAAAATAAAAAAAAACGAATTATTCATTTTTCTATGTATACTGCCACTTGCAATGTAGATTAGAATTTACGAATTGTAATTCCTTATTATGAAAATGTGATTGAATATCAAATAACAAAGAGGGCGGGAGTGACATTTTTATTCTTACGCATATTTGTCTGTCCCTCACGATAAACAAGTTACGTGTACAAATCGTCTTGTCGCGTCAATCTGTCGCGTGGCGGTCGCGACGCGTGTCGGTCGCGTGGCGATGTCGCGCATTACCAAATTAGCGTCCGGTGTGCACCTAGCCTTAAATTATGTTAAGCACGGGTTATGTTACTAATAGAAATTGGCTTTATCGGATGTAGTTTGTTCAAGTTACTGTTATTTTAATTTAAAAGTTTTTTTCTATATTTACTGGATCTTAGAATTTTCATTAAGTTTTCCCTGATATCGCATAGCATATAATTTACGCAATTAGCTTTGAGATAAAATTTCATAGAAAACTTTTTACTTTCCATGGCAATTGCAAAGTAAAAATCAAGAAAGGATTTATAAAAATAAAACAGCTTTGAAATAAAATAAAAATGACATACGTGCCTACAGATAATAAAATATTTATAGTTCTAAATGCAGACTAAGAAAACAACACGAATTCGAGCCTAGAAACATTCTCAAAAATAAAACGTAAAACGCATAAGAAAGTTGAGGGTGGAGTGGGCTGAAAACTGGTGTGGGGAGAGAGGGGCTGGTCGACAATAGGTGTACAGATAACTTTCCTTCTACAGTAGAGTCAATACCGACCCTAGGGAGTTTTACCCTCGGGGTTCGGTCGCTTGGGAAAACTAAACCCAACAATATAGAAAAGGACAGAGCTATACATCACTCGGAGGGGGGAACGGTGCATCGGATTGTACTTATGTATTAATAATATATAGAGGAAAAATGCCGAGGACGTGCGTCGAGTGATATGTTGCGACTGTTAGTAAGAGAGGGATGGATGACATCAATTTGTCGTGTCGTGATGGGGTTTTATTTTGTTTCTCCTTTTGCAATTTTTTTTTTGGGGAGCCGTCTATTTGTGTATTTTATTTAGTTTGGATCCGATTGGGAATTTTTAGTGGTTTGGAGGAAAAGTTTGGGTTATATTAAAGTTTTACTCTAAGCATTTGCCCTGGATCGAAAGAGCTGGAAGACATGGGGATAAGCCTTTGCCCAGCAGAGGGATGATGTAGGCTAACAGTAACCATTCCCCTGTCACAGAACTGTTGCTCAACCCGTACAGATTTATTGGGATACACAGTAGACCCATAATTTTTTAAGGATTTCATTTCGTGGGCCAAAAATTTTACAAATAAAAATAAAGAAAACTTCTGTCAAAAAGTTGCCAGCACAAACTTGGCCGCTGCAAAAACGAGACCCTTATAAATAAAATATTTATAACAAAGTTACTTTAACCTCTTAAAGGCACTTCTAAAATCTCAAGACCAAGTTGGTACACTTGTACCATAACGCCATAGTAAAACAGTTATACGGCGATATCGCACCGGCATCGAGCCGTGTCAACGGAGGCGTTAAGCGAAATTGAGTGAAAGTCAAGTTAAAGTATTAAAAGTTTTCAGCTAGCGATCTTTGTGAACGCGACGAGCGACCGCCGTACACTTTGTGGGGATGTGGCTGCGTTGGGTGGTGAGTGTCGATATCGATGAAAATTGTTGTTGGAGAATTTTCATCACAGGTATAGTAAAATGTTCCTGAGAAGAAGGCATTGGTCGATGAGGAATGAGTCAATAGGTTAATTGAAATAAAATGTATAATAAATAGTATGTATTTGTCGTCTTATATTGCATTAATTAGACTCTGTGATGTATGCAAGATAGTGATTCCCACAAGGTGGAACGATAACCTTGTGAAGGTCGCAGGAATTTACTGGATGCGGGAAGCCTACGTACGATAGTTTTTTTAAATAACTGAAAACAAAATCACCACAGTATCTACTAACATCCTGAATGCTAAATTCTTACAAATAGATTTAAACCAGCACATTGCTAATATGTTCAGCCCTGCAATTGGGTTTCACGTCAATTTTGCAATGGTTGGTTTTCGAACTCCCGACTTCTTCTCATCAGTAACTCACTTTACATAGTACATAATTCATTCTGACGTTTCTCTGCCGCACTTTCGATGAACTATCGATAGATTCCAACAATATCGACAAGAAGATTTTGGAAGCCACCCCTACTTCCTTAACACGGTGTAAGTTAATAATGTAATAGAATTACGAGGGAAAAACTGTTGAACTCCGACGGAGCGGGTCGCACTTAATTGTGGCACTTTGTTTTGTGCGTCCCACTGACGTTGCTTGTACACATTTTGTTTACGTTTCGATTGTACGGATACGTATGTGGATAGTAGATAGTATTTATTTATTTATTTATTTATTTAAGTTAGCCAACAATTGTTTACACAATACGTTTAGCAAATCATTTCCTAATACATTTAGAAGTGCAACAATTATATGCTGCGCTTATATTGTTCTTTTTTTTTTGTTTTTTTTTATTGCATTTTTTTTTAATTTTAAGTATTGACAAAGAATAGTGTAGAAAAATATGAAGGTATATGGATTCGGAAATATTCGAAATGATATGTATTCGGAAATAAAGGCTTTATTAAAACAAATAATGAATTTAGTAGACCGGCTTTTTCGATGAGCGATCTATTTAACTTTAAAGAGTCGTAATATAAGTCTAAAATTGCCAACCCATCTTGAGCAAGTGTGAAATCTTATGCTCGTGCCTTCTCAGTATGAGAAGAGGCTTAGAGAGGTTATTAATTTGAGATCTAATTGCCTACAGTTGGCCATTAATAACGACGACTAGATAAAAGTAGTTGCCTACAATAATAGAACTTTCTCAAAGTGGGTCGCATTTATTCATTAATTTATTTTCAGACAAAGCTTATATTTATTTTTTTATTAGCTCACATTGTGTCCCACTGCTGGGCAAAGGCCCTGTCTCTTGCGATCTCTGGCCATGTTGGCCTTGCAAATGTTACCACATCGTCGCAACACCTTCGCCGTGGTCTACCTCGACGGCGATGTCCTCCCTCAGTTTACATTAAAGTCAAATTAAGTTTACATTAAAGTCAAATTAAGTTTACATTAAATTAAATTAAAACATAAAATTGATATACACATTTCACTGTGGTTTTTTTTTTGGAGATCCACTGACGTCACGTGTTCTTGTTTTCTCGGAACGACTGAAATAATAGCCTGTTCAGATACTAGGGCAGGGATAAAAAGGATTGCTTAAGGATTTAAATTGTCAACATATTTTACCTAATCCAACTACAATACACAATGGATTCGGTAACAGTAATTAATGTATATTTGATAATAGTCTATTAAACTGCTCCTATATGCCATAGCTAAATAAAGCGTTACCCAAAACAAAAACTATTTGAATATGCATAGATGTTAAAACCTGAACACAAATGGAGGAGTGACGTCTCGGTGGAGCCTAGCAGATGAAAGTTAGACTAAAAATCAAGCAGCATACGAGGTAGTTTGCGAAAAATTTACAACTCGAACGGCAGGTGTCCAACATTTTACGCCGAGTCTAAATAAACTCCTGAATAGTTATAAACAGTTGGGCATATGAATGTGAAGTGTGATGTATTTATGGAGAGACTAATTTTCATACTACTACTACTGAGAATTGAACCTTAAAGACTTGCACACACATGATATTAAGGAAGTCTTTAATCTCGACCACTAATCGGTAAGTTTTCGGGGTTTAGGTAGGTACTACTATGATGCTTGATGACTGATGACGAATGACCGATGAAAGAACTGCCGCTCTATTCTGTAAAAATCTCACCATGATAAATTAGGTGAAGTGAGCTTAAGGTGAGCTGTCATTCTACATGATGCTATGGGATTAATACTATTGTCAGCGACATGAAGAAGAAGAATACTATTGACAGCTCACTTCAAGTTCACTTCACCTAAGTTATCACGGTGAGATGTTTACAGAATAGCACGGCTGTTTTTTTTTAATTCGAGATATCTTATATCTTCTTGTGTGCACGTATCGCTGTGACAAATAAATCAATTTTTAATTTCTTTCAGTGTTTTTTATTGTACGAAGAAAAATGCTTAAGTAATTAGTTTTTTTTTCTATTTTGTAACATTAGTTTATCTTGCCATTGTCAGTTCAATCGAAGCTTGAAAAGTGCACCAGAACAACCTTGCAACCTTGCAACCTTGCAACCTTGTAAACTTGCAACCTGGCAACCTTGCAACCTTGCAACCTTGTAACCTTGCAACTTTGCAACCTTGCAATCTTGTAACATTGTAACCTTGCAACCTTGTAACCTTGCAACCTTGCAACCTTGCAACCTTGCAACCTTGCAACCTTGTAACCTTGCAACCTTGCAACCTTGCAACCTTGTAACCTTGCAACCTTGCAACCTTGCAACCTTGCAACCTTGGAACCTTGCAACCTGGCAACCTTGCAACCTTGCAACCTTGCAACCTTTCAACCTTGCAACCTTGTAACCTTGCAACCTTGCTTTACCTTGGGTGCTCAACCTTTGCAGAGCTCTCTAGAATTTACGAAACTATTTACACATAAAAACCATTTCACAATATTGCTAACAGCAAAACACCACAGCAGACACACACTACCTACCTAATCTGCAACAGTTAGACAATAAATTCAAACGAATGTTTATTACTCTGGCACTTCACACAGTATACGTTGCCGATTCGCGCATCCCTTATCAAGATCGCACTGAGTTTTATGGGCCTAATCGCGGCCACCGCAAATAGGACCCGAGTGGGTAATTTTCTAACCTGACCGATTATAGGATTACGGCTAATTAGCTATTACCGATATATTGTGACTTACAACGCAATTTCGCACGGTTATATTAAGGACTATTTGTCTTTAGTAAGAAGTTTTTGGGTGAAAATGTTGGTTAGGAGTGTTGAAAATCATTAGGGAAATTATGTGATCTAGGCATTGTGGGCCATCCCATAGGTTCCTGTACTAAATAGGTAAGTCAAGGAAATGTACAGCAAAATCCTAATTGCGTGTTATCTCCGATTTCTTTTCGACCTTTCTCCTCAGAGTAGTCACATAGGAAACGACCTCATCTAGTTATTAAAATATTGACGTGTAAAAGTGCTTGCAAATCTACTTACAGAAATAAAATCATTTATCATACTGGAACCTCTACGTGAACTGACTACTTGAGTCAATTCTCCAATCGTGGTTATTGCAGTATTACTTAGTCGCCTCACAAAAGTCGTTCAGTAAGGTAGGAAATATTCAGAGTTCATAATTACTTCTGAAACCAGCTCGTCTATATAATTTTCATAAGTCCCTTTATTAAAGATAACAGACTTATGGGCATAACCACTTGACTGGTTTAAAAAAACTGTTTATTCCGATATCGTTTGTACTACGTAGCGCTAGCTCTACGCATTCGTAGCGCGGTTTCGTAGCAGGCGTACAAACAGTATAAATTGAGCTCTGACATCGAGCTTTTGGTATGAAATCGAGGGTCAACCAGTCTTGGACAGCCAGTTGCCAGATACCAGAGGGGCAATTCCCGTAATTTTAAGAACGTACTCACTCTGTTCTCAGTCTCAATCTGTCAAAAATACGTCTAATTTCCCTACATTTTGACAAGTTTTTGACAGTTGTTGGTCGCCGAGATGAGACTGCGACTAGATTTTGAACGTTTTAAATTACGAGAATTGGCCTTCTGTTTTACAACAATTCTAGCATATCCGAGAACAATATTCTGAAATAAAAAAAAAAAAAACTTAGAATAAAAATTTTTAAAAACTATAGGTAAGTAAGTAATCCATGAGTAGTTAAATCAGTTTAAGTTAATTTTGCTCTAAACTATTCATTTTTTTTTTTCGTTTTATAATTTAGACAACCCCTAATACCTGTTTTATTAGTTTCCATACAAGACGATATTTTCATAATATATAATCTAACAGACTTAAATTAATAATAATAAGTATTATGTGCATGTATATAAAAAAGTGGAGAGTACAATAGGGGATAAAAAAATTCGTCCGCTTCGCTTTCAACAGGAAAAGTGCCCAAAAGTCTGGCAGCATTGCCACGTTGTACGGCGATGCTGATTCTTTGGCCAAAAAAACAGGCCAGCACACTGATCACGTGAAGACCAAATAGGCGCTCGGACCCCATCCATGGCCCTAGTGTTTCAACCCCAAACGGCTTGAACATATAACTCCCAATAAGGTTGAGGACTTCCGGCACCTGTAGCACCCATAATAGCTTAACATCACACTTTTCAGGTGCTGAATTCTAAAACAAAATAAAAGAAGAAATTTTATTCATATTAAAATACAACACAGTAAAAGCTTGACTTTGCAATAAAGTAGAGAATACTAATTAATTAGTTACACGACCAAATGATTTTAGATATTAAAGCTAAGTAGGTACGGTCACCTAAGGAGATAAGTAACCAGGGTCGTCGGATATAGTTGAAGTTTAGTGAGAAACCGATAGATGTATTCGAATACAATTTAATTGAATTAATAGAAAACAAATAGTTAATTTATCAAATTAAATTTCATTCGAAAACATCCATCGGTTTCTTTCTAAACTTCAACTATGTCCGACGATCCTGGTTATTTATCTCTTTGGGTGACTGTACCTACCACAGATAAGCACCCATTGCGTAGGACACTAAGCCCTTATAAATTGATAAGCTACTTACAAAAGATCGATTTCGCTTTTTATGGCTGGTCCTATTATTTATTGAGTTCGTGTAAATCTTTTAAATTATTTTCTGTACTTACATACTTTTCACTGTTTGCTGTGTAGTTAAGTGGGTAGGTAATAACGTTTTTGAGAAGTTTTTTTTTCGTATGATACACAATGCACAAATACCCAGACCCGGAAAACTACACCTGTTTGGCCAAACTAATATTATTTATTTATTTAAACTTTTCGCACAAAAAGGTACAAAGGCGTACTTCATGCCTTAGGCTCTCTCTAACAGTCAATCAAGGATGGTGAAGAGATTAGATGGCAGGTGCTTTAGTTGAGAGGAACAATTATTTCATTTTTTTCTGTGTTGGAATCGAACCTAGCACCTACTTCCTACTTACCAGTAACGCAAAAGTCAATCGTCCTGTATCCAGCGGAATTCAATACAAACAGATAATTAAAATTTTCCATTCTCAGATTTATTTTTCTTGTTTAAGAGAAGGGATGAAACCATTTCTGTTACGAATGAATGCGTTACTGATGAATTAAAATAAGCCAATGATATAAGAAAAAGGTTTTGTAAAAGAAAATAGAAAACAAATAAAAAATCGTACAAGGATGTTTAAGAAACAAAACACAGTTGACATAAAAGTAATTTAACTATAGGTACCTATTTTAGAAGTTGAAAGCACTCTTTCGTAACAAAGTCAACAACTTTTCCGAGTCCCAACAGGCTTTTCGACGCGACTATCGGCGCCATCTTGCTGAAACTTTTCTCACGTAGTTCAGCCTTATTCACAGAGATGGCGCTGTACAATGCTCGTGGGACCTCGGAGCGAACTCGATTTCAGTGGGCACCGTCCTGAAACAGAACACTACGACTTGAGAAAGGGAGAGAGAAATTCTCAAGGCTCGCCGTTTAGGGACTAGTCCCGTTCAGAGCCGATGTTCCTTTTTGTTACAGCAGTGGGTGTGTTCACAGGCGACCAATGGGAACGATTTCTCTTGGTCCGACCACACCTACCCAGTTTTCGATGCCTACAGGGAGTTGGATCGAAAAAAAATGTTGGAAATAGGTAATTTTGAACATCGTTCGCCAGTGACGTAATTGCGAATTTATGGTCTAACGAATTACCTTGTTTATATTGCGAGTTGATTGAAATGGAATTTTAAATTATACTTTGTGAGTTGACCAGTCAGTGTTTATGAATGTTCAACGTAATAACTGTTTCTTTATGTACGAATACGCGGCTCTAAATTTTCCGGGAAATGGGAAATGAAAAACTGAAAATGTTTCATATTCACGCTTTTCTCGGCATATAACAAAAGGATATGCAACGGTGCTGAGTTTATCTTTAGAAACGTTAACTTCTCGCATATTTTGCTTAAGTTATACAGTTTCGGAAATGCTTGTAAACGGAGCTTATTTGTACTTCTTACTTTTTCGTATTTCTATAGTCAGTTGTATTATTTACCGGTTGAATTAATAATAATTAATAATTACAGAAACAATTAAAAAGGCATCGTGTCCCGCGTGGATCCATGTTCTAGCCGACACGAATGATCAAATCAATCGTAATTTTAAAGAAAGGACAATCTTGTTCTAATTTCACACAGTTGATCATCTCTCACGGATTTTCTCGTGGCTTTAAACTTATTGTACCTTTGACAAAGCGTAACAAAATATCAAACCTCTTCGCATTCTACTATAAAGGTACCTACACCACACATAAAGCTAGCTACACACAACATAAAACTACGAACGCACGGTATGCAAAAGATAAGTAAGTATATTGATGGATAAGCGTCGTGTCCCTGGGAATACGCCAGTCTCAACACGGCTTAGCACTTCTAGGGGAAGTCATGCGCCTTGCATACGAGTTTTAAAGTATACCAAATTGCGTTTTAGTGGCAATTTTGAATAGTAGCTGTTTTGAAAGTTTCGTGATGGACGGCGTGATGGAATGGTGTGAAAGGTCAGCGCTTTTTTAAAAGGGTTTTTCGAGAATGGCGTTCATTTTTTGAGGGTTCGTGGTGGAATGTAGGTAGGTACAAACTCGGATATCTATGGTACAAACCATATTAAGTTGCTTTTATTAGAAGGTAGAAGAAGAAGGTATCTTAACTTTATAACGAAATAAATATCAGTGAATTATGAAATTGTAACACTACCTAACACTGTGGCTCGACGCAATAACTGTCTTCAAATAAAGTTTCAATTCCCTTCGTTCGTTTCGTTTTTCTTTTTGTTTGTAAGCTTCAATTTCCTTCGTCTTTTTTGCTTCAGCTCTAACAGATTGAGTTGTGATGTTTCTTTCCGATCGCGCTAAATAGGTGTAGGTAATAAGGTATAAGGATTTTGATTTACTTTGGCACACTGATAAAGTAGGTACTATCTGGGTTATTAAATGATACTCGTTATACGTTTATTCCGTGCGAACGTATTTACACCAACGTGCCTTTTTTTATATCACTGTTTTTTGAGAAAAAATACTTATTCAAAACATTTGAAAGTTTATTCTAAATTCGAATGTAACTTAGAGTTATTTTACTTCCAGCCAGCACATTTAAGGTCAACTTTTGCAGACAACCTTTACAGTACTTATTGCCTGGAATAAACCATAAGTAAATACTACTGTACTCTTTTAGCGCATTAAAAGTGCCACAAGCAAGTACCACACCGAAAAAATCGCGGGCAAAAAATAAGAACTTCCATAACCAATGCAACAATAGCACCATTCTACACAACAATTTCTTTCAATACCCTCTAACGAGCAATCATAACTCTATCACATTTATACCCTACCCCTTTAGCGTCACCATACCATGTGTTGTGCCTATTACCACTAACTCCACACTACAACAGAGGTACAATAGTGACAAGTGATATTTGGCAAGCAATAAATTTAATTTTACTTGTTCTATTGTTGTTTCACGTGTTCAATGTAGGATAAAATTAAGATATTTAGCGATTTGGGGTGTAGCTGTAGAGAATGTAATGGGTTGAATGTAGGAGAATATGTTCGACTGTTTCTTGTTGGATGGGTCGCAAACAGAAAATCTATTTTCGTTTGAATTATTGAAATTTGGACAGGACAACGTCTGTCGGGTCAGCTTGTAAGCAATATTTATTAGATTAACATAATATACTGTAACTATATGTGACTGTTCCTTTCTTTTTGTCTGTTTACTTATATGTGTGTACATAAAATAAATATTATATCTTACGCTCAACCCAGTCTTACCAAGGGGTATCGTATTACCCAGTAACTGGGTTGTGGAGGTCAGATAGGCAGTCACTCCATGTAAAATACTGGGATTCAGCTGCATCCGGTTAGACTGGAAGCCGAACGATCACATAGTTGGGAAATGGCTAGGCAGATGATGATCTTACGCTCAACTCAGTATTAATCACGTAACGCAATCAAATAGCGATTATTACCGCTATGCAACTACCGAGTGTCCTTCTCTTTAAAATCTTAGAATAATATGTTGTATATAAAGTAATGTATCGAATAATAAAGAAATTAAATATTGTTGCATTGTCAGTGACATACCGCTCCATGTAAAATACTGGTATTCAGCTGGATCCGGTTAGACTAGAAGCTGACCCCAACATAGTTGGGAAAAGGCTAGGTAGATGATGTCAGTGACATACCATAAGATGAAGCAAAAGTAAAAGTTAATAATGGAGTGGTAATTTTTTTTTTAAGTACATTTTTCTTCAATTTTACGGCATGCTACAAGAAATAATACAATGTAGTATCGTGCAAATGGGGCAACCTCTAAAAAGTAAAAATATGGTGAAGCAAGAAAATCTCGGTTCCGTAAGAAGGGATGTCAGGTGTAGGCACGTATTCTCGGCAATCATTAATATCTCGTTGCGTGTAATGCCGTGCGACAGGCGGAGTGTACGCGTTCAAATTGAAATTCTTTCACATAAACAAAGTCACTTATCAGATTTATTACCCTCTTCAACATTTTTAGGAGATTTTCCGGAATTTCTTTATCGTGTTAAAAGAGTCTTAAGATAAATGTGTTTTTACGTGCTTTTAACAGATAAGATGCTGTTGGGAAGATCATGAGGGTGTATGTAGTAGTCATACATTAGTGTACTTACGTCTTAACAATTTTTTTACGTAAAGGGTTTCAGCTAAAGCTTTTTTTTTATAAACATAATGCTGGCAGTTGGTTACTGTAGTTGTTACTTTAGTATGGTCATCATCATCTGCCTAGCCTTGTCGCAACTAAATTGGCCGGCTTCTAGATCTAATCTAACCGGATGCAGCTGTACCTACTCGAGTGCGATCATGTCAGCAAACATGCAGCACCTTCCCACAAACAAAGGCCCACCTACCATCCTGCGCCGCATCCCTCACCTGTGCACTTGATGATCTTATGACTGCGTCAGTCAACGGAGTTCGCGCAGCTGAATTTTGTGCTGGAGATGTTTAAACTTTTTGCCATCGATACGCTACGAAGAATAAGTAAATAAGTTTCACAAGACTGGTTTTCCAAACCTGCTCGGTCTGCTTTATCTAAAACAGCTTTTCTATGCATCGCAATAATACAATCACTTAGTTCCCATACCAAAAGTAGTCACCCTCTTATTTAGGATGTCACTGGTTTAAGAGACATCGAGTTTATTCCACACCTCTTTGTGAATTTAATTTATTACGCCCCACAAGCGAGATTCAGAATGAGATGAGACAAGCTTCTTAGACAGTGTGAATAAAAAAGTAAAACATGTTTACTGAAGGTATTTTGCTTAGGTAATAGTCTAATTGGATTTTTTATTTAAACCTCCTTTTGGAGTTTTTGGTAGTTACAAACACGAAGAATTAGTCTAGAGACACTACCAGAATTTGAACTAGAACAATCAATTCAGAATGACATTCAGAGATCCGGTCGCTTTCCGCGGTTGGTCCGTGGATGGGTGATCATCTTCACATACCAAGACCCCTCTGTGCCTCGGAAAGCACGTTAAGACGTCGGTCCCGGCTGTCATTCGTGGATCTTTGACAGTCGTTACGGGTCGTCAGTAGCCCGAAAGTCTGACAACCAGTCTTACCAAGGGATGTCGTATTACCCAGTAACTGGATTGTGGAGGTCAGATAGGCAGTCGCTCCATGTAAAATACTGGTATAACTGGCAGATGATGATTCAGAGATCCGGTCAGATTCATGCGTATTGACAGTCACTGGCCATTATCTTTGTCTATTGGAAGAACAGATATCTACGTTGGGTTAAGATATTTTATGATGTTAGCGGATTCAGTGTGATTTTCTTTCCCCTCTAGGGTACCTAAGCTTTCTTCCTGCAGATAACTATAGACAATTAAAAAAAAAAAAAAACAAATAGGCATTCGCTCCATGAAAGATACTGGTATTCAGTTGCATCCGGTTAGACTAAAAGCCGAACTCATTATAGTTGAGAAATGAGTATAGAAGTTATGCAGATGTTATGATTGCATTCATGCAATCAATATCTTATTCAAAATCATTCGTTAATTCCAGCTATCAACATATACCAACAATTGGACCTCTAAACTCGAATCTAATTCAGTTTCTGCTCACCTCATTAACTGCATATTAGTGACTGGGCTATAAACATCTTATTATACAATAGTTAATGTCATTTGTATTGTAGAACAATTTGTCAATGTGCCGCGACTTTGTAGCAGATGGTAAGACCGCAGAAATAGTTAGTTTTCAGACCCTTTTCTGACAGAATCAATCAAAGCCTATATAGATTGTAAAACTCAATAAGTTTCTTATAAGCACTGGCTGGAGGTCTTAATTTATTGAGGCACCCACCGGGCAATCCGGCTAAGCAGCCGACAATCCCCTAGGTTGACCTGCGAGATGCCATTTATATAAAAAAAAAACAATAATTTTCTCATTGAACCTCACTTATTTGCTGATTCAACTATCAATAGGTACTAATTTTACCTATTAAGTATTATTAAATAAACAATCCAACTTCTAAACTCGAATCTAATTCAGTTTCTGCTCGCCTCATTAACTGCATACGAGTAACAGGGCTATAAACATCTTATTGTACAATAGTTAATGGCATTTGTATCGCAGAACAATTCGTCAATGTGCCGCGACTTTGTAGCAGATGTAATGCATTACAACTTCATTTTATACCAAGTCGTTATCGGCTGGGGTCGGTAGCGGGACTAGGGTAGTAGAAATAAGTGGATGCGAACATGATTTTAAGTTAAAATTAGTACTTTTTGCTAAGTGTTTAATAATAAAAAGATTTCTATAATAGAAAAACGTTACATATGCGTTATATGTGCAGGTGTGCTGGAAGAGATTTCTTATGAAATAAGCATCACCTCTGTACCTATTTTTTCTGTTCTGTTTTTTCCTAAAATAGTTAAATAAATAAAAATATAGGTATGTTTACAGACCTTTCACAGTTATTAATGCATTTGAATTACTGTATAAATTAAAGTGATCTTTATTCTCGTAACATTAAGGTTGCTGTTGGGTTGTTGCCACTGACTAGTCTGTCAAAACTTTTATCTGTTCTGTGTGTCAAAATCACAGTGATCTTTATATACGTTACAATAAGGATGTAATATTTTACCAGCTTTTTACTTTTACAACTTCAAGTTACCTGCATGATGATTCGAAATGTGACAGACTTATCTCAAAAAACATACCTACTACAATTCATTATTCCGTTAACAACTTATTTCAATTGATACAATCCTTAAAACGTTACATCACTTCACCAAAAATCTCTGCGTGTCCCATCAACCCTATTCCGCCGCCCCTTAGCACCGGCGCGCACGCACCGCGTCACTGTGTAAAGTACGAAATAATTTCACGCATCACATGACACGCGTATAATGACCCCAGAAGCTCCCTGCGATGTCCCGGACAAAACAAACACGGCCTAATAAGAGAATGAATAAGTCCCCCGGACTCCCGGAAGAATCCTTTCGGAAAAGAAATTGCGTAGGCAGAAGGAAGGTTAATGTGTGTGTTAAGGGAATATTTGTTTTAACTTCCAATTGTTGCGGATGACGGGTTTGTAACGTGTTCTATAAAATACTGTTAGTGGTAATATTATTTTGTGAGCAGTGATGGCCCATTGGAAACGGTCTTAGGATCATACCCAGGCAGGCACTTGTGACATCCAACAACCCGCACCGGACCCACGTGGTGGATTACAGCCTACTCCCTCTCACAGAGAGCAGGCCTATCTCCCAGCAGTGGAAACATTATAGGCCGATTTGAGTAGATTTGATTTTAAGAAATAACGCACTGAGACTCTCGATCGATCGTGCCTCTAATTCAAATTCTCACGCATAATCATCATCCTTTAAGTGAACCCAAAAGCAGCAAAGGTGAAGGAGAGCGGTTTGAATTTCCAAACGTCCAAAAGTCCAAAATATAATCTAGAAAAGTTTGGTCCTTTTAATTCTGGCTCGAAAAAAGTTTTTTATGCGTGTGTTTGTAGGCGGACAACTAACGTCGCTACTGTGCCAAATAAAAACCTATGGAACGTAATAGTGTAAGTTTCTGAAAATAAAAGATATTGATTGGAAATGCTCACAGAACTAAAATAGCCCGTTATTTACCTTCCAATACTTTGCGTCAAAAATAAAGGGGTAAACACCAATCTGCGACAGAACCAATAAACTTCAGCGCAATGTGTAAAGAGATCAAACAATTGAATCCCACCGCAATCATACCGCGCCGGCTCCATAGATTGTGTTGACAAAACCAATGAACATTCTTAATTATTTGCCCTGTTCGAGTAAACAATGACCTCATACAACAGCCATCATAACTTGATCCACTAAGTTGTACCTATACCCTTTAATGCAGTCGTGGAATGAAACAGTGTAGAATGGGTAAAAAATATGTACCGAATCCAGACGAACCTTATAAATTTTCGAATCATTATTTTAAATTGTGCCATGTACGTTGAAATGAATATATATCACCATGCTTATGGTCTACAATACACGATATACGATACTCTACTATTTAAACTTGCATCATTTATGGCATAAGAATTATATTTTAGACCACTTAATGCCAACATAATGATTGAAATATCTGTTTCAAAAGATAAATTCTACCCGCTCTGTAAGAAAATAATTTAGTTGAAAATTGCATTACCTTTTCGTTTGGCGAGTGTTCTGTTGAATTGTTGGATATCAACGGAGGTCATACTACAATGGCTATCAAAACTATTGTTTGACAGTGCGTATAGGGTCTGTCTCAATTAAAAATATTGCTAACAAGACAAACAGTTGTCGCTTGAATTTTTGGATTTTAATTGCCTATTTGGACAGAGATTTTTAGATAATGGTGTGTGGTGGTGTCACATTTGTTGGCTTTGTGTTCCATATGGTAGCTTGTTTGGTTTAATTAGGTACTTATCGATTAAGTTTTCAGATATAAGCAACTGTTATCTGTTTTTTTTGTATTGCGGTATCTAGATCGGAGGGGCAATGATTCTCGTCATTTTAAGAACGTCACAGTCTGATCTCAGTCTCAATCTGTCGAAAATATCTCTAATTTCCCTAAATTTTTGACAAGTTTTTGACATTGATTGTCGCTGAGATGAGATTGGGACTAGAATGTTTTTATTTACGGGAATTAGCCTTAGGTCCCATTCTTTTGTCATCGTAAAAGGTGATTTTATTTAATTTTATTCTATTCGGGAAACTTACAGCTAACTTATACAGTTTTCTTAAACAATATGTAATTGAAAGCCAGTACACGATCGACTAATACAAACTAAAAATCATTTAGGCGTAAACAATTGCTTTTCCGTAAAGAAGCGTTTCACCAACAAATGTTTAAGCCGAATAACACTGGTATTAAATATGTCCAAATCATGTTCACCAGCCAGTTTATAAAAACTTCTGCTTCGATATAGGGTTTACTAAATTTCGGTGTAGTAAAAGAGGAGTAAAGATTTGCTATAAGGGATAGACCGCACCATCAGTATTAAAAGATTGTAATAACAATTTGTTGCTGGTTGGATGCGATATAAACGACGTAGACGTTGGTCTTTACAGTAATATAGGGGCCTATTACCGTATACCTAAGCACAATTACCAATAATATATATATATATATATATATATATTGGTAATTGTGCTACATTTATAATAATGAAAAATTTTTAAGCGACTAAAGAAATAAGCAATATTAAATATAATTAAATAAATGAATAGATAGACCATAACATATTAATAGAATAAGTGAATGAATGGAAATATAAATACATAGGTATAAAATAATTAATAGGATATAAAATAATTGTAACTAAATAACAAAGAGAATTAATAATGCGCTCTTCCTCTCTCTACTTATTTAAAAATTAGCTGTGCCCGACAGGGTCCATAATTGTTTCTATTATTTTTCTTTCATTTACCACCTGTAATTGTACATTATGGATTGCAATAAACGATTTGAGATTTATCACAACACTCACATTATTGAACGGTGACTATAATTATTCTAAGAGCTAACTAACATTTTCTACTTAATTTAGCTAAATAAGCTTTCTCGTAAGTCATTAAGGATAAAACTTCCCCTTACTAATGAACGTTGCTTATAGTTAAGTAATGATTAGCGTCCGGTTAACCATGTACATTTTTTCACGTATAAGCCTTAACCTGTAATGATAGTTTTAAGGCATTTAAATAAGTACCTAAATAAAATAAAATAAACTTTAAGCAACGTTTATATATAAGCGGGTTAGATTTTAGAAACTACAGCATCTGATACACGTTTGACTGGTAGTACAATACCTACTAGAGCCGGTTATCTGCAGACAATATCCCAAAATTAGATTAACAAGTTTCCAAAACGTAAGGAAATCTATAGGAAAATCTAGCGTAGTTGCCCTAAAAATCCTTGCATTAACAGAGCACAGATCAAACACAGTAAAATAATAAAGGCGGCCTTCGTATTATTAACCAGTAAAGTAGCACTCAATTTGGGTGAAGGGCTCAGTGGCCATGCGCCACATGCTTTAAAATAGGGATCGAGGGATAGTGATGGGCTTTAAAAACTATATGGACTAGTATAATATCGAATAACGTTTTCATGCTTTTAAAAATGAATTCATTTTGATCCAACAACGTGCATTCATTCTGAAATTCGCAAAAAATGTACATAAGTACGTACGAGTAAGTAAGTTAGTTACTGGCCTTTTTTTCACTAAGGCTTGAATTATTGTCGTATAATAGCTCGGGATGACACGAACTATGAAAGAGATCATTCTGGCTATATACCTAAAAATATCCTATTTGAAAATAAGTACTTAAACAGTCCTTTTATTTGCAGGGTAGGTAATATTTTCAATAATATAATTGCATATAAAAAAAAGGGAAAAAATCCTCCAATAACAACATCGATAGTGCATCCTGCACATCACTACACGAGTCACCCCTAATTTTTTGACCTGACAGGACATCTAAATATTTAAAAAGCTCTTATGTTATAATTACGTTGATTTATTGCTCTAGTTTCATACTTCTTGTTTACACTATTAGGGTTCAACTATTTTAATCAGTTCAAACAATTTTGTAAATTATGTGCATAGGACTTTTCGATCTCAACGATTAGATGCAGTGAGCTGATTTTGTGTTTAAAGTTTGAAATACACATGCCTGTAACTTGCAGAAAAGTCTGCAAGTAGCTGGCAAGCCATTGTGGTATTCATGGTTATGGTACACGCAAGCAACTTGCATACTTTTGTGCAAGATACAGGCATGTGTATTCCGGGCTTAAGGTAAAGTCCGTTTCACAAAAGAAGTCTCGTAGACGCGGCGCCACTGTCACTAAATATTGATTTATTTATTTATCTCGACATCATATACGAGTAGCAGGCTTGATCATTGGTTAATAAAATGCACATTCTTAAATAGAGAAAGGTGTCTGGGGTAGGAGAGTTGTTGTTGGAATGTTGCTAACTATATAATAATAATTAGTTCCACTTATTGCCGCGGGACTTCTTTCGGGAAACGGACTCTATAATGTGTTTTTTTGCAAAAGCAGACGAGGAAAAACAAATAGATTAAACCCCGATTTACGCACATGCAAGTTTGTTGCATAGGTACCATAAGTTAGAGCAAAAATAAAATTAGCACAGTCTAAATATCTACCTACTTAGTGGTCAGATGATGCAAGTATTTGAATATAATATAATAAATCATTTATTTGTTCAATACATAAGTATGCACACACATGGCATGCAAGATGTTACATAAAATTATAGCACAGAATATAAACAGGTAGGTTATTTTTATTAGTAGGTCTGTCCATTATTCAAACCAATTAATTTGTGTGCTTTAATTTGATTGTATGCCATAAGCAAGAAAAAAATATAATCAGCCTTTAACGTTCACACTGCTGGGACACAGACACAGGCCTCCCCTCTGTGGGTGAGTGGGCCACAATCCACCACGCGGGTCCAGTGCGTGCATCGTGTACATTGTGTAGGTAGGTAAATGGTGTATATTCTGCCCAGATAAGTGTTTTAATTAGAATCAACTTACTTAAGGAACCTATTAATAACCAAATGTGTTTCGAAACGCAAATTCAAAACTATCAATCTCGAGTAAACTACCCACACACCACAATACGACATATCTACGCAACATTTGGCTACATTCAGCTTTAAACCATTATCAGTACACTCGCAGGGCATTTTAGCGTTATCTTCGCTCCTCATCTCAGGGGTCGCAAAGTGGTCAGCCTGGTCTTTGGGGCAGCCCGGGTGTCAAGATGAAAGCTTGTTTTATTATGAGAAGGGTCACTCGCTAATGACTTTAGTGGTTTTTGGATTAAATACGGGCAATTTTGGTAGTGAAGTTTCGAATTTAGTGTAGTGGTTGATTGTGAAATAGCGGGATTTTAATTACCTTGTTTTGCATCCTGCTGAAGTATAAGATTCATGGTTATATGTATGCAGTTGAAACCGACAGTTGTTGAAGCTGATAACAAATACCAGTCAAGAGGGTCTACTACGAAGTGCAACGTGCGAATGATCGGATCGGACCGACTCATGGCCGAACCGAATATTATTGAAAAATGCGAAAAAATTTCGGATCGGCTTAAGTAGTTGGGTCGGGACCATAGTCAATATTCGAAAGAGTGTAGGAGTGTAGGATCGGGACCGACCGATCGATTCGGCCGATACCACTTCGGAGTAGACCCCCGATAACAGTTTAATTGAGTATGATAAGGGGCAATCCTCGCAATTTTAGAAACGTTCACAGTCTGAATCTGTCAAAAATACCTTTAATTTCTACATTTTTGACAAGTTTTTGATATTGATTGTCGCTGAGATGAGATTGCGACTAGATTTTGAACGTTTTTAATTACGAGAATTGGCTTTCTGACCTCAGTATACAGTTAATAAAGAAGTAAATTGGGAAACATAATGTTTAGCCACCCTGTTGATATGGCTAAATCTTGCCTTCAAAGTAGACTTCATTATTAGCCGGGCTGAAAAGATTGTTTACTCTTACAAAAGTAGTAATCCAATAAAATGCCAATCTCTATTTGCGTCTTATTCGCGAATAACCACCAAAATTATATCGAAAAATACAACAGAAACAAAAATATCGGGATTACATTGTTTCCCGTCGGCCGTCAAGTGTGACGCGAATGCATAATCAATCAGTAATTCTGAGTGTCACAGCGACTGTGACGTGACAATCGCATGGGATTTGAAATTTGAACAAAGATTTTTCGATTTCGAACCTTTATGGCTTTTGATTTCGGCCTGACATTTAAAAAATGTCGCTTAGATGTTTTTAATGTGGTCCGAATATTGTCTATGTTAGGTATTTATTTCCTGCTTTTTTAAAATTATCTTATCTTGGAAAGGCCAAGGCCAGTTCCATGGGTCTAAAATGATTAGCTGAATGATCCATCTCCGAATATTAGGTATTTAAGAAAACTTTCAAATCTGTAAGTGCTGTTGTGTCCGATAAAACAAAAACTCCTTCACATTAAACCAAAAATGAATAAAAACGAACTTCCATTTACAAACAAAACACATTTCCCTTCGGCTTTTAAAAAGGAATCATTCAAAAAGCCGTCAAATCGCTTCATCCGAATCTCGAACGTCTCCGACAATTCCCGATCATCTGTGGTTATCCTTTAAAAGGGGAATGACAAAGAAATGGGTCCAATGAATGGATTTTAATTTTAAAAGCTTTCGCGGCGTTTTTCGGAATCCTGCTTACCCTCGGGAATATGACGATGATTATTGATGTTTTGACAAGTCGTATTTACTATTAATTGTGATAATGGATTGTGGCAGGACGTAAAAATGTCTTCTGAGTTTTTGAGCGACAGCCAAAGTTGCCGACTACTGTTTTGAAGAAGAATATATTTTTTGAATAATTATGACAATGATCATAATATATTTTATTGCACCTTGGTATTTACTTTTTACTAGTGATGGACGCAATACGGAACGGTACCTTTTAATTATTTAGCTACTGTAAGCATTGTATTAAAAAATATTTGTAGGGGAGAATATGCAAGTCATTTGCAATCGACAGCCATAAGTCCAAAAATATTTAACTTGGATAAGTAAGACTGGATAGTGTTAGAACAGAAAATAAATAAAAGTTAAATAACTTTTCCATTTCTAAAACAATCGCAGAGACAGATTCGTTCACACAAAACTTACAAGCATCGCGGAAGTATAATAACATGAAAGTAGCAGCTCATTTCCATATATATTTCATATTTCATATTTATTTAATTGCGTACCAATAATGTGTATACAGGTGTTACATAAGGCTTATAGCTAAAAGAACAGTTATGGACCCTGTTAGGGCACAGCAACATTTAAGGTATAATTAAACTTTGAAAAATACAAATTAAAAATTAAATTAAAATTAAAATTTAAAAATATAAAAAATAACATAACACTTCTTATAAAATCGTTACATTTATAGTTTTTAAAGTCACTATTTTAAAAATTACTTTCAATATTTATATTTTAGAAATTATTTTAAGTTTTATGAGATCATAATAATATATTATCATTATCAAAAAGGTAAGGAAAAGAAAAATAATTATAATTAATTTTACATGAAAAGCCGAAAACTGAGCACGTAAACTAAGGAGTGAATAACAATAACATAAATACGAATAAAGCGAGCATATTGCGTTACCAACTTACCTTGCACCTTTATCAAACAAAAATATACCCTACACCTACGTGACAAGGGTTATGGCAAGTGTATGAGCAAGGTTGCAAGAGTAAGCGCACGTCATAACCTCTGAACAAAATTGGGGAAAGCGAGTGAGATAAATCTCGTTATAGATATTAGTGTTAATACAGAGATACTCAATGAAATGTAAGATATTGTTGGTTGATAGTATTGTTAAATTATGGGAAAACGTTTTGAAGCAGGAAAATATTGTACTGCTATCAGAAGGGTTGACACAACGCACAAGTCCTTGGCTAAGACCTTAGTTATCACTAGCTCACGAAGATCACCATTAAGACCTCGATGATTTGAACAGTCATTGATTTCATATTCTACTTATACAGAACAGCGACGCACAATCTGTTACCATGGATTTAGTACATTATTCTGGACCCCTGTGTTCCATTACATTTTGACCGAAAAGGTATAGCAGTTTTCTATGAAACAGAAATTTTTTTTTTCGATAGCCGACGATAAATGTATACGCTAGGGTGTTTAGAACCATGTGCTGAATTCATGGCAACAGTTTTCACGTCTATGCCACCCTATATAGTTAAGATATTGAAATATCATCTTATCTTGAACGATACCTTTTATTACGATGTCATTCACTCTTCAATTCCGGACTTCTGTATCTCTAATAAATCCTGTCCTCGCAAAATTCTTTGAGCAACCATAAATCACGTACCGTAGCAGTAAAAAATAGCCGCGTATGGTCACCGCGTACCCCTCCATCCGCCGTCCGTGATTGGCTGAATTTCCCACGAGAACGAACCGAGTCGCGACTCAACTCTTAATTTCTTGCTTCAACTACGTCTTCCCTGTTAGCGCTCAGAAAGTATTCTTTAAACGTTTGTTTAGGTCGTGCAACAGTTTAGAAGTTGGAATAGATTTTACCGTCTGTAGAGCGAGGAGTATTTGTTGGAATAAAGTAAGAAACTTCTTGGTTAACAGCGTACATTTTGTAGGTTTTAATTTTTTTATTAGCCATTAATGTTCCACTACTGGGCAAAGCCATCCCTACTCTCTTTCCACCTCTAAAGATTCCAGCAATCTTTATTAAAGGAGTCCAGCTCATCCCGCCGTCTTCGTCTGGGCCTGTCTCGATGTCGTTTGCCATTAAGCGGGACTCACTGGGTCGTAAGTTTGATCGTCTTGTACACATGTGTCATTTTATAAGTTATAGTTTAGATAAGGAATTTATAAATCTTTATGCATTACTCGCTCGTTCGTCAGTCAGCTGAATATAAATCCTCTTTATCCAAGCATAGACCCAGTAGTAGATAGCAATGAGTCTTTACTGATGACTACGTGTCTTGATAGCCTTTGGCCGACTCTTATAATGCACGGACTCTTGTATCTTTACCAATTTTTTTTTTAGCTGAAGTGCCAATGTTTTTACCATATGTTGTGCCATAGAACCGATGATCGTTGGGGTAGACGTAGACGTGTTCTTGAGTGGAGACCGCGAATCGGTAAACGTAAGGTGGGATGCCCTCAGGCTAGGTGGAGCGACGATCTTCGCAGGATGGCTGGTAGCAGCTGGATGAGAGTTGCCGGAAATCGAGTTTAATGGCGTGCAATAGGATAGGCTTATGTCCAGCAGTGGACTGCTATAGACTGATGATGATGATGATCTTTATCAATAATGAAGCAAAGACTTCATAACTTTGCATAGTAGACCCTCCTATAATATGGAAGTAGCTATCACAGGTGAAATTAGCTTCCCAATCTATTTATATGAACAGTTTGGCAATAGAAAATACCATTGGTAAGCAAAACGATTCATTTTTGTTTATAGGAACCGACCACTGGAGTATTCATCTTTTCCGAATGGTAACGATAAACTGTTCTTCTGAACTGCACGCTACGAAATTTTGTTTCAGTGCGGTTAGTGGAAGTGCTCAAGTGCGGTTCGCGGAAGTGCTGTTCAAATCAGTGCTATAAGTGGAATACCTCATGGATTCCACATACAAAATGGAAGAATCTTCGTTAACAAAACGTTCTTTAAGCTCTGTTTATCCATCAGGAACTCACCCAAATGGCATACCACTAAAGTAATAGCCAATGCATCCTATCACTAAAGGTATTTAAACAAAGAGTCACAGAAACATCGCACCACGTCATGACTGATATAGAACAGAACCGCGGTAAGGTAACTGAACCGGAAGAGTACACGCGAATGAGCTGATGAATACTAAGTAAGTGCGTGTGCATCCATCCATGGACGGGTCTGTCGGTGACTGCCATCTTATTTGGATCATTTTATGGAAGTGGTTAGGGTTTGACGGGTACGGTACCGATAAGCCAATCTTAGAATAGTCTTTATTATGTACAGATGCCAGCACATCAAACTACTAGCATCAAACTACTAGCATCAAATGTCAAATTTATTTAATAGATTTTCAACATTATCCCTAAAGCATTAAGGTTCAAGGATGATTGGGGAAATTTGACACTTTCTGGTAGCTTGACCTGCTGGCGTCTGTACACCATATAAAGCAAGAAGTTAGCAAGCTTAGGTGTGACGAAATGGCTGACGAGACAAACTTAAGTAACAATAGTGACTATTATTATGTGACTTTCCATAAGGTAAGGTAAGGGTAATGAAAGCGTAAGTTACAGACACCGCGGCACCGGTGCAGCCTGAATTGCGTACTGAACCTCTCTGGTTTCTTTCTACCGTTAATATCAAAACAAATCTCTGCCTTGGCTTTTAAGAATTCACATGATAATAATTTATCTTTATTTCAGACATAAGTACGTCCATACGTTTTAACCAAGATAGCGTTAGCAGAATTGTTAGCAGTACACACACACAAAATAAAAACCGGCCAAGTGCGTGTCAGGCCTCGCATAGAATAGGGTTCCGTCACCCATAATGGCACGTGCATTTAGAAGGCGGGGTTGGTATTTATTACTATGAATAAATTAATTGAATAAAACGGTTTAACCATTATTGCTATGTATAAAAACGGGCCCAAATTTGACGATGAAGGAGTTATAAAAACCGACTTCATTTGTACGAAGTTTTCGAAGTAAGCGCATTTTACAAGTTAGGCCTCTATAACTCCTGAACTAACAAAGTAATCTAAGCCGTTATTATTTCCTTCAAAGTTCATCAGATTTTTCGAGCCAGCTGTTTAGGTTTTAGAGGGGGCGACGCACTATTTTAACAATAAAAATGCCCTTTAATATTGAATATCTCGCAAACGCATACCTAAATCTACCAAAATCGTCTCAGTAACCTCTCAATGTTTTTAAAAGACCTATCTAATGATACTCCACACTATGGGGCACGCGAGAAAAAAAGAAATCATCCCCACTACGTATAGGGGAGGTACCCCAAAAAAAACTTTTTCGTTATTTTATTTAGGCACTGTCGACGTGGTAAATACACATATCCGTGCAAAGTTTCATCTTTTTAGCACTAACCGTTTGGAAGGTAAGCCAAGGACGGACGGACGGACGGACGGACATGACGAAACTATAAGAGTTCCGAGACGTGAACTACGGAACCCTAAAAAAAGGTGTTAATAATTTGTTAGTAAACAAAACAAGTTACACAATAATAACTAAGACTATTTCCTATTTCTGTGCAAGTGTACTCTTACCCAGTACACAGTAAAGGGACTGTTTATTTTGCACGCTAACCTTCTGAGGACAGTGTTGGTGCTACCACGGATCCTGCTCATCATCGATACAGTTCTTTTCCTAATGATGGAGAAGAAATCATCGGTGGAAGCATCCAAGAATAGAATAGAATAGAATAGAATAGAATACTCTTTATTGTACATCATACAAATTAGCAAGCAAGCATACAAGCAAGCATCCATATCCAAGCATCGATGGAGTCATAATAATTCACAAGGCTAGAAACGCAGTGTGCTAGTGTGATCTACTATCTACCTACCCGCTATTACACAAACAATGTATTATATACGCATGTAGGTTTGTCTATTTTCGTATCTATGACGTTAACAATGATATTCTTCTGTTGTGGTTATTCAGCAGTACATTATTACGGAAGCCGTCCACGACGATGATGGATCGCGACCACCAAATCACATGAGATTTAAACTTACCCTTACAACGCGGTACACGAATTGAGGGGCTCTTAGGTATCGAACCGAAGTTCCTACTTGCGTTACAATGCCAGGAAATCTACATTTTATTTGTTTAATACACACAGGTTTACATTCTTCAGAGGCTCGTTAACAATTAGAAAAGTTATGGTCCATATCACTTGTCAAGGACTTTTATTTTTGGCGGGCTTAGAAACGTGTGACTTACTAGATGGGTCTTTTTTGTCAGGCAAGCTTATTTTTAATTTTATTTTTTTCTCAGATGCTCCCCTTTTTCTTACACCAGCAGTATAGATGATTCATATATCAGTGATGAAGAGCACTGGTAGGCCAGTGGTAACGGTCCCGACTTTCGAGTTGTACGTCGTGCGTTCGATCCCACGTGTGTAATTTATTTCATCACCACTGCTCTTAAACATCGTGAGGAAACAATGTTATAGAACAAAAATTCGAAGACTTGTGACATCTACCAACCCGCATTGGGCAAGCATGGTAGATTTCAGCCCATTCCCTCTCACAGAGAGACGGCCTGTGTCCCAGCAGTGGGAACATTACAGGCTGAGTGTGCTTGCTTATCAGTGAAAATGGTCAACTATTTTATCGGCATACTTTTGTCTTCCCTGAAATTTGTTCTACTTCTTTTTCTTTTGTAATCTCTGGTCACGTATGGCTAGTATTTTCCACTTCACTTTACTAATAATACTTACTGAAATTCTTCATTCTAGTCCAAGAAGTCTCCCCAAATCGTGAGCCCCACCACTCAAGGTCTTATATTAACATTCGCAACAGTGAGTCCGTATAAATATTTGACAGGGCGACTCTGTCTTATGCCTAATTTATTTTGACAAATCATCTTTACGGAATAAAGGTGTGTTTGCTAAGGTACCGCGGGCTGATGGAATGGATGCAAGGTTTTTTCAAGGTGTATAGGGATTTGAGTTGGCTTTATAAATGTTTGGGTATTGTACGGTAGGTTAACGGGAGTATTTGCGGCTTCTTATTGATGGTTTTAAATAGAAGAAAGTATTTTTTTTTTTTTGCCTAAATTAGGACAAGCAAAAGACATGAGAACAAAAAGGAATTAATTCAACAAACCTCTGCAGTCCTTTCACAGTTATTTTACTTCTGATTTTGCGTCAGTTTCAAAATCACTATGATGTTTATTGCCATTGTAATAAGAATGCTGTTGGGTAGTTGCTCTTAGAGGAGAGAACTGTAAATCTAAAAGTATATTCGCAAAATCTCGCTGTAGAACATGATCTAACTTATATATCCCCAAAGATGAAATGTTTAAATCCGAAAACCACACAAATCAATACCAATAAAGAAAGAAAGAAAAGCAAATCATAGCAAACAAATACCTTTTCTAAACCTTCTCTATATACCTTAATTATACATAGCTAGTGGGACACTAAATAAAGTTAACTGATATGGGCCACATGCAAATATTGGGAGAGCTCAGTGAGCAGATAGTTCAGTTCCAAGTTAAATAAGTAAGTCGAGCAAATCCCAGAAGGTCGCGACATCCGACATTCGGCGAGCCTTTATTTTACCTTCCTTCTAACCAGACGGATACATGGTGCTTCTTTTTGTGAATTCATATTTTTGGTTACTGTTCTTACGATGTCGTTCACAGTCAGTTAGTTTTAGATCTGTCCGTCTGTTCCTGTGTCTAATACTGAGCACAATTCATTATAAATAATGAAATAAAAAGCCTTTTATTTCTCGCATAATTTAAGTTATTTACGTTTTACATTTAATAATAATAATAGATAGTAATGAGAATAAATAATGTACTAATGGGTATAATATTAATTGAATTGATAAATTATATAATATAAGATTTAAAAAGGGTTCCAATAATTTATCATGCAGGCATGCAAGAACCCCTCTTATGTGAGGGTGAAGGCCTTCTCCAGACTTTTCCATTTGTCTCCATCTTTGGCAATTGTCTTCCAGTTAAAAAAAAAACAATTCATTACAAATAAATAAAAATAAGTAATGTTTTTTTTATAAGTATATTACAAATACTGGTTGTTTTTATTTATTGAATGACTGATAAGTTGAATGTGGCAAGTTTCCGATTTCAGAACACCTTAGTAGACAGCAGTGATAGGCTAACTTTAGAACATTTAAATTGAACAATTTGTAAAAGAAGTATGGAAGAAAAAGACATGATGTGCCGACCCCAAATAGATTGGGATAAGGGAATGTTGATGAATTTATAAAGAAGGTAAGTACAGCGACTACGACTTTACGTTCTGGTTTAGCAATAATTCGTATTATTTTATTTCCTTATTATATGATCATTCCAACATTTTCCTACCACTGACGAATTTTTAACACTAGTCTTTCATTTAAAAGCACTACTATACCTCATTGATCTTGTTTCGTTCATGCAGCGAAAAATACCTTCGATTTTTTTTTTCCTCAACCTGTAGCTATACTCGCCGGTACCCATTTGACATAGCTTCATAATATATGAGACGAGTTAACAAGCATGTAGTTACTGGCTACCTCAGATGTACTCGTCCCAAGGGACGACAAGGACTAGTATGGAAATAACTTTGTTTTATAATATCGCTAATTTAGTTTCATCAAATTATATTAATTTTGGGTTTTGGAGTGGTCTTCAAAGAGGGAATCTGTTGGGATATAATCTCTTAGTAAATTCCAGTATATTAAGTTAAAAAATGCTCAGTTGGCCATTTTTTCAATATAATTTTGACAGCTTGTCCCAAATTTCGATGTAATGGTCAATAACCTGTCAATCTACTGCTGAACATTTCATAATTTCAACACGAATGATGTTAGCAATATTTTGTAAAAGAAATATGATTTAAAAGAGTGTCCGTGCAGTTTCTTGTCCGTTCTTCTCCATAGGTATATACTAGTAAATGCTAGTTCTTTGAGCATTCACTAGCCTATCTTTTGTTGAAATATATTTTTAGACACTGAAAAAACTCCACATTTCAGATAAACATAATGTTTACTTGACCTGCTTCTCTTTGCATGATATCCAAATGAAAAAGTCATATCCAACTTAGCAATAAACTACACGACCACATTTCAAATACACTGCAAACGATATTCAAAACCAATATCAAATAACCGAATCGTTTTAAATTCATACGACCATCCAATTTGGTATCTACGAGTATCTCAGTCGTCCACCGTCTGGCCCTTAATATACCTACTAACCACAGAGTACGCAACCGCCTCATCGGCCGCTACTAGAGGTGGAATTGCCAACACTTTCCATACATAGCAAGCGTGTCACCGTTTACTCTAGGTTTTAGAGAGTAAACGCTATTTACGCCTTCAAGGTCGTCAGTTTTTAGAATCCAGAGAATTTTGACTTTGAACTTTGCGGTCCGTGACAGAATATTTACTTTGAAAAGTATTGTATATTATTATTTTCATTACTGTGAGTGTGAGGACTATATTGGCATTTTTTTCTCAGATATCTCAGTTAGTTTTTTACGATTGTCAAGCAGTTTCAGTATTTTATGCGGCTTCTATCAGCGGCCCGAATGTCCTTTTTCGGTATGGTTCGTCGAGTCGTTGAGCTCCCTAAGTTTTGATTTGAGCTACTCGACTAGTCACAAATGCGTGCACTGGACTAACTGGTATTCCACTCAAATCTGTGTGGTTCTTTCCTCAAAAATACCATTTCCGACACTTATCAGCATAGTCCTACATAATTAAATTTTGACGTGTTTTTAACCTTTTTAAAGCTTGTGCGCTCAGCGCTCTTTCGGCGCCAAGTATTTTATAAGTACTGCCGTCTCTAGACACTGCTGGCGGATTCCATGCTCTGTGCTGCTAGGCACCTACCATAAGCAGTGGATATCGGTATCAGATGCAATGTAATTATGTGGGGACGAAAATGTCACTTCTTTAATATTTCACAAGGGTAAGTTTAGGGTTATTCTGAAGGGGCTTTTAATTTTGAATCGCGATTGGAAATTGTTTTTGTGACCTTTTCGGTAATGTTGGTCGAAAATATTTGGATTTGAGGTTCAATTTGTTTGTGAGGAAAATGAGATCGTGTTTTGTTTCAAAAGTGGAAGAAACAATGTTGGACGATGGATGTCAACGATTAGGAGGTATTTTTATTTTTATCTTTATTTAAGGTAAAAGTGAGATTTAGAGACTTGACTGTTCCAGAATTTTAGTAGTTTTTTTGCATTTTTAACAATACTAACATTGACATCCAATTTAGTACTATAAGAGCGACGTTGCGATCACTTCGACAGGTTTTTTTTTTAAATAATGTGTCACCTTCTTAGCTATTTCGCTGAAATTAGTTGTTTAGTTTGACCGAGACCTTTAAGTACTTCTGTACAGGCTGTGGGCGACAATGTCCTGTTAGGTACCTTTCGGGCCTTACAGCTTTCACAGTTATAATCATTATGTAGGTAAACAACTTTTAACAACATTGCAAACAAATTAATCCACTCTTAACATATTTATCTTGAAAATTAACGTCAATTTACGAAGCGGTCAGGTAGTTGCGGAGACTTCTGACCGAAACTAATCTGTCTCCCTAATTGTGTTACCGACAACTTTGATCCCTTCCCTGCGGATATGATCCGACAAGAAATTGTATTAGTTATAGTTGGCTTCGCTAATAAAGGGAGAATTTTGTTGGTCGGCAGCGGTATGTGTATGTGGGTACGGTAGGTACTTGTGTTGAGTATTTGCGGATGATTGATCTGAAGTCTACCAAGTGTGATGATTATGGTTCCCGAGAGTTTGTGCTGATGTATAGTCAAGGAAATTAATTGTTAAGTAAATTGACACCCGACTTCAATTTGCTTTGTAGATATATCATACGACTGTCAAATGATGATAGTTGTCATTCGAATATAAGGACAATTAAAGTTGGTAGTCAATTTGCCTGACTTATATTCAGTAGGATACTTTTTGCTTCCGCCTATATGCTGTATAAAAAAACTGTGGAATGACTCTCAAAATTATTTTTGCTGTAATGCAAAATGCATGATTTTAATTAAGTACCATCTCCGTGTCTTCCAATGAATAATTCGTGATTATCAAATCTTATCTATATAGAAGTTTTAATTCTAACGTAATGTTTTATTATAAACTACTAGTAGCGCCCCGCGATTTCACCCGCATAAGTTTCGATCCCGGGGGAATATCGGGATAAAAGGTCCTATGTGTTAATCCTGGTTATAAACTATCTGTGTGCCAAATTTCATCCAAATACGTTCAGTAGTCTTTGCGTGAAAGAGTAACAAACATCCATCTATACAAACTTTCGCGTTTATAATAATTATTAAGTAGGATTTTCAATAAGACAAGTAAACTAAAGAAAAATAGTTCAATATGCACAAATAAAACGCACATTACATACTGAAGCCAAAAGCCCAGTATTCAAAGAAAATAAATACCTATATGAATGAGAAGTAAACATAGAGGACCTGTCGTAAATATAGTCCGTTAACAGTTATTTTACCTCTGACAGCAGCCACCTAAAAGCAAGCCTTATTGTAACGGCAATTAAGATCACATTGATTTTGACAGAACTGTCACGGGCAGTAACCCAACAGCAACCTTATTAAAATGAGAATAAAGATCACTGTGACAGTGATGCAAAATGTGAGATAAAATAACTGTGAAAGGATTGTACCTACTAAGTGCAAAATACAACCACAACATAGAAAAAAACTTGCTTACAAAAAACAAAACACGTAGATATTGCTAAGCCAGTCTACACAACTACGCCGAAAACTCGCGACAATTTTTAAACCAAAATATTATGCATGAAGCCTTGTTATTCAATGAGGTGTACAAATCCCCCTACATCTTGAATATTTAAAGGCTCGATGTCTCGGCGTCCTGAAAATTCATTACAGTGTCGCATAAAAACGCCACCCTCTTTTGTTTAAACGCAAAATCACAATAAACTTGTTCTTGTAATGTTCTATGCATTTTGAGGAGACCGTGTTTACTGTAAACCGTTTTATTTACTGTTTTAATTTAAGCTGTGTGTCTTGTGCGTAAACTTATGCAAAAAGAAATTGGGTGTGCTGTTTAAAAAGAATATTGATGCACCGTATTTACGAATTTTGTCGTTTGCACAGGGTGGCAGCGACATCGACGAAGATTCCTGTAGTGCGGAAATTTTTCAACGTTTATCAAAAAAAAAAAACACCTATTTCATAGAAAAGTGCAATACCCGGTCAAAATACTAACAGCAATTATTTTTTTAATAACCCACGAAAAATTTTAACGCTTAGGGGTTCAGAATCATGTACTGAAGCCATGGTAACAGGGTCCGCGTCGATATCCTAGCCATTCTCATGTTTATAAAACATAACGCTTCGAAGCCAGAAAATAAAAACATTTTTGTTTTTATTTTATATTAATAATTTATAACAACATCAGGTCTTGGAGGTCATCATAGCCGTCGAATCAAACAAGAAAAGAAATGAAGTCATTTTCAAAAGCATTTTTCGATTGAAAACAAAACAAGATTTTTTTTAGAACAATTTCAAAATATTTTCAAAACTGTTTTTGTTTACGCTTCAAAAAACACTCTACCTAAATTAATTTAAAGTGACCACGATATACTATATAAAGCAATGCAAAACGTATTAATCTAATCTCCTCGGATTGTCCCAGGGCTAACTTCGACCGGACTGTCTGGCCGGTCCCCAAAGACCGAACCGCACTGATATTAGAATGTCTCCAATCATTACTATTGCCAAGATAGATATTTATGTATGTGGAGTTTGTTTTGATTAGCATTGGACTGTGAAAGGTGTTAATTATGTTTGTGATGGGATTTGCTCATGACTTTTTCGAAGAAGACTTAACTTTTACGTAATCTGGAATATGTTCTAAGACAGCTGTCAAACAACAGTTAACCTAATGGATAGGGTATAATGTTCGACGATACACAATTTTACCAATACGATGACATTACCCTAGTTAAGGGACCTTTTTAACGAGCCGTAAAGCATTTCAATTTGCCACATTTACTGGCAAATCAAGCGGGACTTGCCAATTTTGTGGCATTAAAGTACAAATTTTGGACACAACCTTCATATAGTTATGTTGAAAGCCCATGGGATCATTACCGTTATTCGATGGTAATGATACAAAGCCTTCCTCATTGTATGCCTCATTAAATATTATTGAATCAAATTGGGCACATTAAAATAGTTTTAATGTGTCCGATATTGTGTAATGAAACGAAAAAGGGTGGTGTTATTTTCTGATTTGGTAGTAGGTTATCACAAAACTCTATTTTATTGCTTCGTTTAACTTTTTCTCAGGTGCCACATCCTAAGGAGAAAACGTGTAGGAACTGGAAGGTACTTATTATTTCAATTTTCTTGGTCAGACATCGTCTTTGGGATCATTGGAAGATACTGGGGTCTACTACGAAGTGCAAAGTGCGAATGTTCGGATCGGCCCGACACATGGCCGAACCGAATATTATTGAAAAATGCGAAAAATTTCGGATCGGCTCAGTTGGGTCGGGACCATAGTCAATATTCGAAAGAGTGTAGGAGTGTAGGATCGGGGCCGACCGAACCAAATAGTAACTTCGTAGCAGGAAACTGCCGAACATTCGGCCGATACCACTTCGGAGTAGACCCTAGAGTCTGCCTTCAAAGCAAGAGTGAACAGGCATCTTTTGGGCACGCTCGTTCCATCATAGCACGTCATCTATGTTCGCTGAAGCACGTACCGACTGCTTCAATGCTGTACTACGTAAGAAAGCGGCCTCGCTGCGAAACAGACTCCGTGGCAGCCCCAACAGCATTCTACGCGATATAGCCGGGAGACATGACAGCCCTTTGATGAGGTCACCTGTCACCTGTACATTGTAGTTGTTATTAGTTAAGTACTAACATAGGTTAAGACTATTGTTACTAACTTAATGGATGTACTAACATAGGTTAAGGTTATTGTTTGTTACTAACCCAATGTTATTCTGAAAAAAAAAAATGAAAAGAATGAAAATAAATAGACCTCATCCATCGCTTTAAATCAGGTGTGATTGAGGTTAAGAGCAGGCCCATTCAGCATTTTTTTTTGTGTCCTATAAATTTTGTTTACGTTGATAGACCGGTTACTGCACCTGATAACTTTAAGCTTGCTTATTAAATCCTTGGTAAATTAAAAATTAAGTGTTGATTTAAGAAAAGCAGGCCAAATCGATTTCAAAACAAACCGTCCGTTAATGCCCAATCAGCGTGAAAACATCATGATTAACACAATAAATAAAGAATAATAAACGCATTACTCGTAAATAGGCAATTTTATCCCCATAATGAGACAATGAGACAATAAATAAGCTCGATAAAGTTCAGCTTCGTTATTATTTACCGCGCGATTCGCGACAAATGGAACGCGTATTGTCGCGATTGGCGGGAATTTGTTGCCGATATTTATGGCTATTATTGTCATGGAGGTAGGAATGGTTTGCAGTAGGCTGGTGGATTTTTATCTTACTTAGTTGACCGGCTTTTCATTTTGTCGAATGTCAATAGTCGACACTGGACTAAAGAAAAAGCCGGGTCTGTAAATTCGTATAAGTTGTTGCCTGATAGCAACTTTTTACTTGTGTCAAAACAAAGTAATTTCCAATTGATGTCGTAGTTCTATTTGATAAGATGTTGTTAAATAAACATTATGATTATTTCAAGTATTAGTTATGTTATAAACGATTTCTTGTGTTAAATGTAATTTTTGTTATGTGTATATTATGTATGTATTTTATGTATTTTCCAGTGTACAGTAAATTATATATAAATAACTAGCAACGCCCCGCGGTTTCACCCGCATAAGTTTCGATCCCGTGGGAATATCGGGATAAAACTATGCTGTGTGTTAATCCTGGTTATAAGCTATCTGTGTGCCAAATTACATCCAAATCCGTTTAGTAGTTTTTGCTTGAACGAGTAATAATCATCCATCCATCCATCCTCACAAACTTTCGCGTTTACAATATTAGTAGGAAGAATAAATAAAAGTTTAAAAGGACGACACGACGAAATTGTTATCAGTTTGGCACATCTTTTGAAAAGTAGAATCAGTCATTATTATAAAAGTTGAAACGTTCCTAAATCAAAGCATATTTTTATGTTTTTACCATAGCACAGTTTCGTAAGTGCCTCATCCGAAATTCATTTAATATTTCGTTAACATAGGTCCGTATATACTCGTAAACAGACAATATTGCATACAATTTATGCGTGGGTAATTAAACGTATCATGTTAATTGCGACCCTACAATATTGATGTTTTTACCATACCTACTAGTAGACATTCAACCGTGTAAGTTTCAAACTGAAAACTGCGTATTTTAAAATAAGTAAGGGACTTGGCGGAGGACAGGGTGTGTGGCGCAGCCTGGAAGACGCCTATGTCCAGCAGTGGACTGCGATAAGCTGAGTTGATTGAAGGGACTTGATATATTTGTATGAGAAATAGATATCAGAATGATATACTTCCTTATTCAACTAGAAAATTATTCGTTTTTTCTCGATCCTTGAAGTTTTTTTTTTGTTTTACTATTTGACTTTATGCCAGTTATGAATGTTGAAATAATCGATGTTTACTTTTACTTAGTTATAGTTTTCATTGACTACATCTACTACTACATCCACCTATCTGCAACGGGCCCGCGTGGTGGATAACGGCTCATTCCCTCTCACAGAGGAGGCCGGTGTCCCAGGAGTGGGAACATTATAGGCTGATAATACTTATGTACTTACTGACCACATAAATTTTTCTTTATGTGGATGATTTTTACCTATGCGTTATGTTCAGTTGCGTAAATCTTTCAAATTCGTTCGTTCATAACACACTTCATCCGGAGTTTACATTATATAGGTATTGAAACTAATCTAATGCCGCTACAAAAGCGGACAACAGGACCACAGCTACGCATAAAACTTGTAGGTGTTTTACCTAAAAAAAACTTGGAAAGAAGGGCAATATATCTGAAAAAGTTGAGACAAGGGTTGTAAATCGGTGGCTCAAACGTTTTTCGGTTAAACAAATGCGGGTATAAATTAGCTGAAGACTGACGAGGGTAGCTCTGACACGTGGACATACGTACCATAAAAGTACTTTATAAACATCGTAGGTAAAGGTAGAATTTGTATGCAAATAGACACACATATAAACCTTTTCTTACTTTTTTTTCTAAGATTTTTATGGTTTTTACGGCACCTACGAGGTAGTATACTGCAAGTCTTCTTCTTCTTCGTGTCGCTGGCACGACTGAATTTCATATCTTGTTGGCCCAAAACTTTGCCACTTCCACGGCGTCGACAGTGGCAGCGCAGAGGTCACTTTGACTGCATGTTTTGGGACACAGAGGGCAGGATAGGAGATGGAGCATGGTTTGCGACATAGCTCCACAATCACACCCCGCTGCCGTTCCGTCAAGGTAGCCCCACTTTACCAGGTTGGACTTACATCTTCCCACTTGTGTCCGGAGACGGTTCAGGGACTTCCAGGTGGACCACGGAAGGTTACACCCTGCAGGGAGATGCTCCTTTGGTGGTAGATAGTAAGTAGGAGGGGGAAAAGTATCCTGCCATAGTTTGCAACGGGCGTCGGCATTATACTGCAAGTAATATTATGACGTATGAATGCCACTATTTTTCCGTTGTTAGAGTGAGACGGAACTATTTTATTTTTTATTTTATTTGGGAAAACAAATAATCGTACATTGTATATTATATCTAGATACACCGTATGCTATAAGTAAATGTACAATCCACTACGTTTCCACATGTTACTAGCTTATATTAGATACAGTTTTGGTAAAATTAAACAAAATCAATATATACTCGTATATAATAACAATACAATACAAGCTATAGAAGGCCGATAGCACCATCTCTTTTTTGCAATGGAATAATGATAACATTGATACTTCATAATACGGACCAAGGTCCAGTTTGTAAAGTTTCAAGCTTCTTACTGCACTGAAATACCACCACGAAAATTTAAATGACAAGCCAACTCGGAGCATGTTCTTAAAGTTCCAGAATAGGTAGTGTTGATGGACCAACTTTGCGACTAAGGTAAGAAAAGAAGAAAAGAAAAGAAAAAGAAAAGAAAAAAAAGAAGAAAAAAAAAGAAAAAATAAAAACATAAGAAAACTCAATGATGTCGATTACCGGTATTGTAATAAAAAATACGGATAAGAACACGAATGTCACAATTTATAAATTGTAATCAACCATTCAAGATCACGACAGCTACGACGGTGAAGCCACGTAGGCAAGTGCTACGAAGTTGCTACGAGCTACCCAAAGGTAGCCTTTTTACATACCCAGAATAAAATACTATTTGTTACTGAAAGAATACTATTCTTTCAGAAGAAAATGATGTGGTTACAATCCGGTCATCGAGAGAATGCGTTCTTGACACTTGTCAGTTTGATACAAACGAATACGTGTTTTGTGATTTTGATCTTTATTAGCTACTAGAGTTGTCGCACTGTCACTGTCGATGGCCGTACTGTAGTTATGTTTATGTAGTTACGCAATGTCAAATTAAATACAAGAAATATTATTTTGAACTAACTGCGCCCCGCGGTTTTACCCGCATACGTTTCGATCCCGTGGGAATATCGGGATAAAAAGTATCATTTCAGACGTCAACGTCATACACATATGTTAATCCTGGTTATAAACCATCGGTTTGCCAAATTTCATCTAAATCCGTTCAGTGGTTTTTGCGTGAAAGAGTAACAAACATCCATCCATCCATCCATCCATACAAACTTTCACGTTTATAATATTAGTAGGATATAAAGCGATATGTCTATTCTTCATAGAGTAGAGATAAAAGCGTGCAGGATATAATTATCTTCTCATTCGACATTTCCATGTACAAAGCATACATGTAACATACATATCTGTTGTTATACTTCTATACAAGGCCAAACGTTTGATTTCCAAAGCTGTGTATAATCTAATTACTGCGAACAAGCGTCCTGCCAGACACATGACATGTCATGACAAGGCATAACATGGAGTTACCCATGCCTAACTATTGAAACAGTAAGTTAAAATTCTGTTTGTTTTAGATTATTTAATTTTCTGTTTTGGTGGTTGACATAAAATAAGTATTTAGACAATCCTTCGATTAAAGGCGAATTAAATAATACGATACAGTAAATAAAAACCAACCTGCACTGGGCCCGCGTGCTAAATTATAGCCCACTCCTTCTCGAAGAGAAGAGGCCTGTGTCCCAGCAGTGGGAACATTATAGGCTGATTATGCTAAATAGGTACTACTTAGCTCTCATAGACTATTTTAGTTTTCCCTTTAAAAATAATAAATTAACAAAAATAATTAGTAAGCAGTTTTTTTATGGTCTTTCAGAAAGTTTCATAGTAGCCAAAAAGTATTTATAAAACCTAGAGAGAACTTTTTTTTTTATTGCTGATTGGGCCCGCTCTTGACCTTGATCAAGTCTGATGAAAAGCGATGGATGAGGTCTATGATGGAATGAGCGTGCCCAGAAGATGCCTGAGAACTTTAATTGGCAAAAGATGATCCAGTTCAGAATAATAAAAATCAACACGTTTTTTGAACCAACTGCAGAATACTTTTGTATATGTGTAGGTAGGTACTGTAGAACCACATCTATTAAATTGTCCATACAAAAATAAACTATAAAATAGAAATAGCTCAGCCTTATCCCTTACAGTCGACCGCAGTGTAAATACATAACTAGTGAGTACAATCGGCGACATTGACGTTCTGCCACCGGACAAACGTTGCCCCAAACATTTATTACTGAACAGGGAGTGTGGTGGAATCGAATACATTTATGTAACAAAAATAATAGACGGAAACAGTATTGGAGAAAAGATGAATCAAAATATTATGGTTGCAGCTTAACTTTATTAAAGAGAATAAAAATATATACACTGGATAAACTTCGTATACTAAATTAACTAACTAAAATATGGAGTCAAAAGATTCCTTCGCATCGCTGCCAAAAGACTGGCAGCATTGCCACGTCGTATAGCAATACTTGGGTCAGGGCCAGCCCTTGGATCACGGAAAGTGTCAACGAGCCGTTTGAAGATTTCGTTGAGCAAACCATGAGCACTCGGACCCCACGGCCCCAGGTGTTCCATGTTATAAATAAAGTCCGCCAGATCGAATTTCCTTTGTTTCCCAAGTCATTTTTCGCGCATAACGAAAAATGACTTGGGAAACATATGAAATTATTGGGTTTTGTGTTCAAATTCAAATTCAGGCGTAATGTAGTGGTACATGATGGTATAAAATAAAAATAAATATGTTGTGTCCCTAATGTTTGATTGTAAGTTTGAAAAAGTACAGGCTACACACGTTCCGGTCAGGTAGCAGCCCTCTAGCAGTATGCTTGCATGTACCACTAGCAATATAAGTTCTGCTATCACATCTATTAGGACAATTGTAATTAACTAACACATAAATTCAGAAACATTAAATATCATTTTCAACAACGACATGATTTTCTTTTAGTTCCTGCACTGTTATCCGGCTCTACGCCCATTCCTGTTCCTGTGACGTCTGCATACATCACGGCACACGCGCCATTATTCTAATTGGTCACAAATTATGCCTGATCGGGTTAGCTGAGTTTAGCTGGGGACCGCACGTAATTCAGTTTAACTATTGTGCGATTTACTGCCCTTTATTGATTATTGTATTGTTACTATGTTGATTATTAAATAACTAATTGATTTATTTTTTAGTCCTCCGCTACTGTGTATCAAGGGAACCGTAAAAGGGTGACTTGTGCCCAAGAAGTTGACGTCTGAAATGTTAATAAGTTCAAAGTTAACTATAAAAGATTATTAAAGCTTACAATGTTTATTAATGAGCAGTGGTTATCTCAAAACGGTGAAGGAATACATCGTTAAGAAAGGGGCATGTCCTAGAATTAAAAATTCGAAGACATGTGACATCTACCAATCCCCACTGAGCCTGCGTGGTGGACTACGACCCACTTTACCGAGAGGAGGCCTGTGTCCCAGCAGTGGGAACATTATAGGCTAATTATGCTGCTATGCTGAGTTTTTAAGGGAAGCCCAAAAGGGTGACTTGTGTCCAACAGTCGTAGACGTCTGAAATTTTAACAAGTGTAAAGTTAATTTCAAAAGATTACGAAAGCTCACAATAAGCGTAATTTTATTGCTAAAGAATTTCCACTTACTGTAAGGCGCTAGGGTCCAGGTGAAGTGGCTGGTCTTATGGCTGGACGGCGGTGTCGAAGGACCAACTAGCTGTGTCCGCGACTTCGCTTGCGTGCATTTCGGGAAATATATTGGATTTCATGGGTTTTATTTTTTTGGCGCAGACCCATAATTCTTTTTCATCTCGTTTTTTGTCTCGTTAACATCAGCTATCCGTCATCGGAAATCGGAAGTCCCGAAATCGGTTCAGCCGTTTCGGAGATTAGCCGGTACAAACGGACCAGACAGAAAGACAAAAAAGAAATGTCATATACTTTCATATGCATTTAGTAAACAGCTGTTATTTTGACATTGCAAACAAATACTTAATAAAGACAGATATATATTTATTGACTTTTCCGCATACATCTCAATATATTTAAATTATATAGAAAAACAACAACATATTATATTAGGCGACTAACAAAAAGGTACCGAACACATTAACATAACACGGAAATCCCATAAACATACGACATTTGTTTTAACACCCTTTTGGGTAAGCGACGTCGGATTGCCGGTCCCCCCTTTTGACGACGAAATCTACTGCATAATAAGCATTTGTCTAAAAATATGATTTGTGAATAACAAGAGTTTATATTAAGTTGTATACAAATGCAAATAAATGTGATTTGGTGATGTTACTTCAAATGCAATTTAAAATCTCTTTATATTTGTTGTTTTTACTCTTTTCATCTCAGCGCTGGTTTTGAATTCAAGTTCTGTCCAACTGTCTGGCAGAACTTGAATGGACAATGTTTGGTCAAGCTCATGAAAGCCAGAATTCGCAGTGGCGACCCTCAGAAAAGGCTATAGGCGATGCTGATGACAAGCAAAACTATTTTTAGCAATGCCAACAAAGACAATTTACGTAAAAGATAAGTGATTGTATTTCTTTAAGTAGGTTTGTATAAACACGTCAATCATATTTTAAAAACTAGATGAGGTCGGCGTTTCCTATCTGACTACTCTGGGACAAAAAGGCCGAAACCAACTCAGAGGTCACAGTCTCTTTTAAGTCCAGACATACCTAAGCTTTTTTTTTTTTTTTTCCGGATGGGAAATCATCAAATGACCCCTCCCGCTCTGGGTGGAGCGGAAGGGAGTGTCAGACTCTTACTGACTAAAACCCACCCATGTTCCTTCCTTCGCCCTTTATGTTCCGGGGTAGCGGTAACCCCTTCGGACAATCCCGCTGACCCGGCAGGCTTCGGCCCTAAGGGGCCCCTCGTTATGCTGACATCTCTTTGAGGCGCGCGTGGAACACTTACGCGCCGTCCGGCACGGGCATGGTCCTGATCGGGCGGTGAGCTACCCATTGCTCTCCGCCCGCAGGCCCGCGCCTACGGTGGCCGGTAGTTTTCACTCGACTAGACATACCTAATCTTGGATGCCTAAATATCCTTTTGTTTTTGTATTTATTTATATAGTTAGTCTTTTAATTTAGGACCTAGTGTAAATAGTTAGTTAAGAGATTATGAAAATAATCTTGGTCAGATCATGTAGATTGAGGTCTGAAATGGTCTTTTGAGGAAAGAACAACATAGATTGAGTGGACCTGTCCAGTCAGTGTACACATTTCTCAGTAATCGTGCAGCTCTCTAAAAGATTTCAACCGAAAATGGTTTTTAAACTTCGTTTGCAATTCGTGATTGATAATGTTATCGGTAAATATTAAACAGTTTATTCAATCCTTAGCCACTAGCTTAACGCTATCCATAACAAAAATAGCGTCTCTTCCCTCTGATCAAGGTATCATGAATAATGCCATCCTATAAGAACTGCGGCCCAACACGGCAATATAATTAAAAGCCCACGAAATGAATGTGTGGTATTAATTTATATAAAGTCAAGTATGCTTGTGTGTGATTACAACAGTATTAACTTAACCCTTCCCTTGTTAATGTGATGTCAACGTTATTTATTGATGTTTAGTTTCAGCGGTACGGTTGGCAGAGAAAGTTTAATGAAAATGTTTTTTTTTGTGCGGATCAAATGAATGGAAGTTTGGTCCTTGGAAGTTGTAATAGACACATGTGTCTTCCTCACACATGTCTCTTATTAGAAAGTATTCAATATTTTATTTATATTTTAGGTAAGTGGGGAGTGGGCTTTAAAATGAATGGCTTAAACTGCATGCACCGAAACGAAATTCAATCAAAAAGCGTTCGAGATAAAAAAAAAATTGTGGTATGCAATAAAGAGCAGGGGGTCTACTACGAAGTGCAATGTGCGAATGATCGGATCGGACCGACACATGGCCGAACCGAATATTATTGGAAAAAGCGAAAAAAGTTCGGATCGGCTCAGTTGGGTCGGGACCATAGTCAATATCCGAAAGAGTGTAGGAGTGTAGGATCGGCACCGACCGAACCAGATAGTAACTTCGGAGCAGGAAACGGCCGAACATTCGACCGATACCACTTCGGAGTAGACCTCCAGGTCTTACTTTATTTCAATGTGTGTGTGATATATCATTTAATTATACCATTTTCCTAACAGTTAAAAGGAAAGCTGGTCTTATCATAATATTAAATTTTTCATTAAATGTAGAAATAATTTTGCCATCGGTACCGTAAGTAGTCATTAATATTAGTAAAGGGTGTGTGTGTGTCTTATCTCGTCTAGTTTGGATATTTCTATGACTTTTAGTCACGATTCTTTTCTATTATACTTTAGCTATCAATCTGAGATCTGCCATTTCAGTTAATTAAGATGATTAAAGTAAAATTAAAATTCAGGGTTTTCATTTCAGTTGAAAACAAAGTAATTTTTTTTTTTATCAAACTTTGCCCCACACTAGGAATTACTCCTGTATCGTGGTTACAAACATTTAAACTCACTTACAAAACAGTCAAACCCGGAACAACTACCTGTAGGCAATACAAATATTTGTTCCGTGCGGGAATCGAACCCGCGACACGCAGCGCAGCAGTCGATCGCTCAGCCACTGCGCATGATTTTTTTATCTGTATTGAGATGACCGTTACCTATTCATAACTTCAATGTAATGAACATGATGATGGTGGTGATGATGATGTGTGTGTTCTTCGTAGTTTTTGGTGACCAAAAATAACGGCTTAAGACTTAGGTACAAGACCAAAATTCAACCCAACCAAATCCCATGTAAACAAAACCCACAACAAAAAAAAAACACATGGAAAACATTCTAAAACCGCGGCCCGGCCATGTTTTATTCAAATTTACTTACATTTATACTAACGGGAGCGACCTTTGGTACGGAATTGTATTCCCTTGCCAGACCATACATCTTCTTCACGCGGAAGCGTAGGTAGTACGTACTTATTTATTTCCGTAACGTACAGCAAGGGAGCTTGGTGTTTTTGTTAGTTGCGACCCGCGGAAATGGAAAGTGTGAGTAAAATTGTGGAGTAAAAAATAAACAAAAGAAAGTTATCTAAAATGTTCTCAAAAGCTTTTATGTTTCTAAGGAACTTCGGGCTGAAAAGTACCTACTTACCTGTACCTTACAATGCAAATTCACAAAAAAAAATGTTATTTAATTATTATTAAAAAAATGGTTAAATAAATAAATAAAAAATGAATACACTTTAAATTACAACCCAAAAGATTATTAAAGAAATTGCTAATCCATTGCTTCGTAATTATGTTTGAAACAATCCGTTTGCTCAACAATGTCAATAGCGCAATGGATATTGTTGAACTGTCAAAATGACACGCATTGTCGTTGGAAGCATGTTACGCAATTACTTCCCTGGCTGCTTTCGGAGCCCTAATTTACTATGACCTCTCAATGATTCCTTAACGAAACCGAAACCACATCAATTCCTTAGCTAATCACGCCAATTTTACGTTCATTTCACGCGGTTTCGTTCATTGTATCATAGAGAATAAGTTACCTGCTTGGAACGATATTTACACTGACAACAACTCGCCAAAAGAGCATGTTAGAAAACCTTCGTACAACACACCTTACTCACCTAATTTTTCCACTCATATTTCCTAAATTCATCAACCATAACACGAACGATAAATAATACTGGTTGTCTTATAAATTATTATCGTGTTAGCTCACTGTTCATTTGCTGACGAAGTTCAAACCCCCAGGGGATCCAGCCAATCACGGCGCGCGAGAACTTGTTATGGGAAAAGTATGATCCAGAAAGTTCCGTAATGTAATGAAGTGTGGCGTAAATTGTTTTATATCTGGAGATATGTGGATAGCTGAGAATAGAGAGTAGTACAAACCTATAAACTATAGTAAGAACCCAGGAGCTAATAAAATAGAGCTAAGTCTTTAACTTTCTAACAACGCGCTCAAAATGGCTAGCCACAGACATTAACCCATTTGCGATATCATACAGCATAAAAGTTAAACAAATTGAAATAATTTTAGTTGAATTTTAGAGTCCAAGTTACTAAAAAGCAACTGAATGTGAAAAAAAATCAGGTTCCTTGAAAGAAAAAGAAAGAAAGACAAAAATGATTATTCTGCACAAACAACACGCACATTACAAAACAAATAGACATAAAATATACACATACAAAGTAGTCAAAAGCCTCGTACTCAAGCATATAAAAAGTTGACAATTCAGAAATGCTGGTCCTTCGATCCTCGAAACTTATACCTACAACTGAACAACACAAAAAAGCAAAAAAAAAACATGATCGCCTCTTCCCAACAAATAGCTGTATATTAGACAAAAGGACTGGAAATACTAAAACAAAAGCAGCCAACAAATGAACCGAGGTACAGCGATGCATCATCGAGTTATTACAGACGAGCCTCCGACGCGCTGATGGTGACAATTTTTCAACGCGAAGTGGGAACAGAACAATCCCTGATTAATCCTACGGTGAGATTATTGAAGCCATTGTGTGCGACGGGGATTGAGAAGTCTTGATACTTGCCAGATAAATGCCAACAGGGATTTTTTGCAAACTAATTCCGTGTATTCATAATTATATTGACAAGCGTATGCATGTAAAGGACGTGGTAATCTTAAACAACAGCCTAGATCAAACACTAGCATCGTCAGACTGTTTTCTTACTTTGACTTAGAGTCAAAGGAGGGATTTTGAAGGAAAGTTTTTATATCACTGATATACTTGATAACTTGTTTTGGTTATTAACTAATTATATCAGGCTCAAATATAAATATAAAATATCGAACACCTTAAAGGGCGCAAATATTCCAATCTTATTGGAACTTATATGTTTGAGCCATTTGGGGTTGGAACGGTCGACTCTACACGTGACCAGAGGGCTGGCCTATTTTTTGGCCTAATAATCTGCATTGCCATACAAGGTGGCAATGCTGCCAACCCTCTGGCCACTTTGGCCACTTTTCCTGTTGACAACGATGCGGTCGAATTTTTTGATGCCTCATATTTCTTTCCTTTTTTATATACTTGTACATATTAGTATTGTTATATTACATCAGTCTTGATTGATAACTTAAAACCAACTCTGTATGTATAACACAAATACTATTTGCATGGATAACACTTATAAGAACAATATAACTACTACTATACTATGTATACTTTTTGATCACCACGTCCGCGCCTGTTGCACGGAAGCCATGCCCGAAAAAGAAAACTCTAATATTGAAAAATAAAACTTCAACAGATCAAGACTACCCCATCCGAATATAATATCGCGCCAATACTTACCATAGAACTGGTGCATTAATATTTTGGTTGAGTTTTTCGCCGCCGTCAATTCCCGGAGCGACTAGATGGGGGAAAGTTATTACCGGGAGATATCGCTCCGTCTCAATAAATTATAGGAGATGAGAGGGAACATTAACTAATTACCGACACCGATACCTGAGTGGTGTCTGAGAAAGTACAGGTATTTGTCGGTGAAGATATTGTTGATGAAAGTTTAATAGGTTTTTAGTTGAGACATTTTCAATGAAGCTTGTTTTTCTCGTCTTAAAACATGCATTAAGCTTTTGCTTTACATTAGTCTTTTTTTCTTGTTTTTACTATTTTTATTATATTCTGTTTCCTTTTTGTCAACTCACGGAGTCATCTCAGTTGTATATCTCATATTTTAAGTGAACTGTTAGTGTTTTTTATGAGACTAAAATTGGTTTTTTTAAACCGGTGTAATGAGCAAGTTTTTATTTACTGGTGTTTGGGAGTCATCATTTGCAGTATGATATATAGCTTATTGGAACTGATATTGCAAAACTCTTGCGCAGTGTGTACCTAGATGAAGACAGAACACTTCAAGTTAGTTTGTTAAAGAGATTGATTTAGAAGACCAAGTTACACTATTGACGTCATTATGGATCGTAATAATATTCAATCTTTAAATGTATTTTATTTTATTTTGTTAATGTTTTTTTTAATACTTATTTAGAAATGTATGCAAATGAAATAAAGCAAATAATATTCAAAACAAGCATAAAATCAATCAGACCGATTCGTAGGTTGTAAAAGCTTTTCAAAATTATTGCCTACGGCACTTCCTTTGAAATCACACAAACTTTTTATTCCAAAAACAATCCTAAAACTCCACAACATTAATCAACATTCAAACCCTACAATACTCAATTACAACAAGCAATCACATCCGACGTCAACTTAAACACAAAGAACGAACTCGCTCTCTTTGTTGCGCCAAATGCAAATCCAGACGCTACACCCTTTGCCCCACGTATATTTAATTCAACAGTACCAAATGCAGGTAACAAACGCGAAACACCGGTAACTGCTGTAAGTGTAAACGAAGAGCGAAGCACGAAAAATTTCCGGGAAGAAAACAAGAAAAAAAAGGCAACAAAGTGAAACTCAGCCTTCCTTATTTCCCCTGACGATGGCCCGCCGACGCTCCCAGTTTTTCCAGGAAATGGAAAATATTGCGATAAGGCGCATTATAGATTAAACGCGTACCGAGTCCTTAATGTGTTTGTAGTGATCAAGTGTGCAGATATGTGTGTGAGCGCCTTTAAAAAGTTGTAATGACGTTATGTAAGTAATGGCAGCGATAAGGATATTCATATTCAAACTGCTCTTTATTGTGTTTCGGTGTTAAATATAGGATTATGTAAAACAGAAGCAATTTACGGATTTTTTGAGCAGATGTTTGTTGTTGTTGTTTTTTTTAACGCAAACATGGTAGTATGGGCTGTTTTTAATGGCATTTATTGATAAGACATGTCTCGTACAGGAAGATCACAAACTAAAAAACACAGTCAAAAATAAAAACCCAAATTATATTTCTTTTTAAGTAAAAAAAAGAAAACAAAATTTCTAATACGAGACCAAAAGGCTCCTACCTCAGCACGATGCTGCCACATTAAAAAAATAAACATGCACTGCATAATCTTTTTCGTTAACGAAAACAGTATTCGGCTGTTCATTAGCAAAGGTTTCTTTTGACCCTCGATTTATCCCAAAAACCACAACTACCAACAGTACCAACTAAGTAGCTAACTATAGAAGATACCCTTAATTACCCTTACCACATCTACTCCAACTAATCCGCACCAATTTTTCTCATGTAATACCCAAACGTGTGGTGCGTGGCTGTAATCGGTATTAGATCAAAATTTAAAGCCCCGCGCACATGTTACTGGCTCGGATTACGCTAGTTGTAGGCACCCTTATGTTGTGTGCGATGTTATGGAAGGACTATAGTTAGGGATGAGCGTATTTTATTTTCGATATTTTAGTTAGTAGTTTTGTTTGTATGGCCATAATTAATTTCCAGTTATAACTAATCTTTTGCTGAATAATTAAAACATTAATTTGTGAGTCTAGCTGGAATTAGATTACGAATCTACGATTAGTAAGTATTATAAGCTGTTTTTGTATTTATTTTACTGTGCTATGCTGAATAAAAAATAAAATAAATAAATAGGCAAAATTTTTAGGCCAATAATTCTCGTAATTTAAAATGTTCAAAATCTAGTCGCAGTCTTTCCGAATAATTCTCGTAATTTTTAATGTCTTTCAAAATCTAGTCTTTGACGGCACGGTTGGCGCAGTGGTTAAGCGATTGACTGCTGCGCTGCGTGTCGCGGGTTCGATTCCCGCACGGAACAAATATTTGTATGACCTACATGTATTTGTTCCGAGTCTGGGTGTTTTTCTATGTATAATATGTATGTATTTACAAAAAAAAAAAAATTGTATATAAGTAGTTTATCAGCCATCTTGTTACCATAACACAAGCATTAGGTTGCTTAGCTTGGGACAAATGGTGCTGTGTGAAATGTCCAGGGATTTAGTTTAGTATTAGTTAGTAGTCTTATCTCGGCGACCAACAAATGCCAAAAAACATACATACGAACAGTACAAGTTAAATAAAAGTTCGTAAAATGTAGGGAAATTTGACAGATTGAGACTGAGATCAGACTGTGAACTTTCTTAAAATTACGAGAATTTGGTGTTTGAATGGCAAAACAATTACAATTATTTAAAAAAATGACACAAAATTGAATCAATACCAAAAATTGGTCCTTTTTGATATAAATAACAGTTTACACAACAAAACCTCGCTCGAATAACACACACCACCCAAATGAACAGTCGACGTTCAAGTGTAACACAAGTAGCAGCGCATATGGTAACGCTAATTCCACACACTGCCCTTAGGGGTTGAAATAAAATAAAAACCAAATTAGGGGAAGATGACGCAACGGCACACCCCTTCGATTTTTGATAAATTCCATTATACGCTTATATCTCGATGCGTTACCTACTTAGCCTGTTGATGTATGTGGCTGCTTAGTTATTCATGATGTAAGCATAATCATAGTAGCCAAAAATAATGATAATGTAGAATAGTAATATACAAAATGTTAACTCGGCATCAATTTCAGCCAGCAACTGTCGATATAATAATATATGATGAAAGAAATCAATATTGGTAAAGCATTATATTGTTGTTGACAAGCATTATAAATTGTTGTCGACAAGAATAATAGTGGAGATGACGATGTCAAATTATTAACACGTTGACTGCCAGACAACAGACAGAACAGAAAATCTATTGATTGCGGTCACATGACTATATACTAAGCTACTATACTATAATATACTACTACTACTACTACTATCGTAGCTAGTATATAGTCATAATATTACACTTATAAAATCACCAAATAAAAAATGCGCGCTTAGCGTTTTTATCATCCAGCAATGCATGCTTCGCGATATCGGTATTTTGATGGGATGATTTTGATTTTTTATGCATGTGCACAAACATTCGTCATTAGTCATACCAATTTAATCCATTCAAGCACTCTACTGAGATTATCCAATTATCTACTTAGATTTGTCAGGATGACCCGTAAAATGCAATTTTAAACTTACACGCACTACACTAATCGAGGATCATCCTATAACCTAGTCAATACGGCACGGTTGGCGCAGTGGTTAAGCGATTGACTACTGCGCTGCGTGTCGCGGGTTCGATTCCCGCACGGAACAAATATTTGTATGACCTACAAGTAGTTGTTCCGGGTCTGGCTGTTTGTGTATGTGACTTTAATGTTTGTAAACGCACCCACGATACAGGAGAAATTCCTAGTGTGGGGCAACGTTTTTAAAAAAAAAAAAAAAAAAATAATGGTGTCAGGTTGACCCTAGCAACTTACAAATTTTATTTTTTTCAAAAATGTTGTAACCGCCAAATGCTTTTTATTCGATTATCTTTTAGAATAGACAATATTTTTAACAATCGCTAGTGTCAGCTCTAGGTTATACATATATGAGTGTTATTATTTATCTAATTTATGGTTCAGTAATATGCACCAAAATAGAACGCAAACAAAAAAAAAAAAATGAAAATTAGAGGTAACTTTGTGGTGGTTTTCTATCGAGAAAATTTTACCGTACTATGTCATATACATTTTTCCAATTTGACCATGATTTACCACTGTTTAAATCTAATCAAAGATTAAAGATTTTGCTTTAGGGCCCAATTATAACACGTTGCACTTTCAACCGTCGCTGTGATTAGTCTTACTAGATTTTAAAACCGCATCATTACATTATTTGCATTACCAACAAACAAAGTCAAGCACTCTACTCAGATTATCTAATTACCCACTTATATTAGTAAGGATGACCCCACTTTTCAATAAAAAGTTAAAGTAACACTCTTCTAGAATTATTTTTATTTGTTCATTTCAGGCGACGCAGGCCCATAGATACCTTAACCTAAACATACATATTTTTAAACTATTATAAAACTTCACTTCACTAGCTTGTTCTTGAGCTGTTAGTTGGTACTTAACCTATAACTAAAACAACAAACTTATTATCCTATAACTTAGTTAAGTACGGTGTCAGGTTGACCCTAGCAACTTTCCATTAACACGCTGCACGTTGCGTTGTTGATCTTCGCAGTCATTACTTACTGGATTTTAAAACGGAAACGCGAACTAATAAAGTCAAGCATACTACTCACACTATTCAATTGCTCACTTAGAATTGTCTGTTGATTTGATTTTTTTTTGGCGTTTGAAAAAGCAATCATCCGGGATTATCCAATAACCCAGTTAGATTATCTCACATTGCACCTAGCAACTTTCTATTATCACTTTGCATAGTTTATTTGGTGTTATTAGTAGTCTTATTGGATTGTATATCAGAAACAGTCCATTATTTGGCCTGCAAACAAAATGAAGTGGGGTTTTATATCAAAGCCAAAGTCAAAGTCAAAACATTTATTACCATTTGTATCCTTCCATCGTCTGATAATATATCATTCATCGATTTATTTCTGTTATATAACTTTATTCCTCGAATAAAGTTATATAACAGAAATAAATAATAAATAAATAATTTTGAAATTTTGACAATTATTTCATACAAAAACTGTCAAACATAAATTCCTGGAATAAAAGTTATTTGGCGATGGAAAAATCAGCCATAAGTACGTCAAAATCTCGTATCTTATCTTACGTCTTGCAAAACCCTATCTTGTTTTTAGTAGTTAAAACTACAGTTTCCATTTTAACCAAATATTTTTAGCGGTCTCGTATTGAAGGACAAAACAAAATACACAAGATTCTCCGAATAATTCCTGCAAATCTAACATTATAAACCCACCACCACATCAAAAAAGCTATCGATTACTCCGGCCCACATGTTACCCAATTTGCACAGAACTAGAATCACCCGCTGTGCTGAATAAATTATATCACACGCCCCTGCTATCAAAATCATTATCCTTTACAAAAGATACTTGATTATATAAGTTATTATAAGCAAGCCCTAAACTATTTTTGTTTAGGATTGCAACATTTTGATAGTTTATGGTAATTGGTCGCACAAGTGTCGCTTTGTGCTTCGTGTTAGTAAATCAAGTGGGTTTTATGTTTGGGCTATTTTGAGCATTGACTTGATTTTATGTTGTAATCTTGACGAATAAAGACTTATTTACTACTGATGTCCGGTCAGTTTCTTTAATCAAACACATTTTAGTTTACATTTAACGGATGATATCCTACTAATAATATTATAAACGTGAAAGTTTGTATGGATGGATGGATGGATGGATGGATGGATGTTTGTTACTCTTTCACGCAAAAACTACGAAACGGATTTGGATGTTTGGCACACATATGGTTTATAACCAGGATTAACATATAGGATACTTTTTATCCCGATATCCCCACGGGATCAAAACGTATGCGGATAAAACGGCGGGGCGCAGCTAGTTATTTATAAAATATAAATTGTCCTACAAAAAAGTTCAAGAAGAATGAAAGTGGAATGTCTTCATGCAGATGATTTAACATATCTGCTTTATATTGTAGGCTAGGAAAATGGATGGGAAGATGAAGTTTAAGACCTTGGAGCAATAATAATGTTATACGTAAGTTCATCGTTCGTTCAGAGTGTGGTGTAAAAATAATAAAAGGTGTCGAGGCTGGAAAAGAGTTGGAAAAAGGCTAGACAGATGATGAAAACAATATTAAAAAAGTATAAGGGCTCTTAACATTATAGGGAAATATTTTCCATTTCCCCGCTTAGCCTACATCAAATCTGTAATCTACAGATATTCTTGTTTCCCGATTCAATTCATACATCCATCTGTAGATACAACCGGCAATCAGTCGCGGCGTTCCCATATAATGAATCCCTGAGGAATGATCCGTCCGTGCAACAATCGTGACCTAACTCTTGATCAATTCCCAGTACGTCCTGTAACGGACGGACAGTGTGATTTATTGTGTTAGACCTGTGTTATGTACGGAAGATGAAGGTATGGGAAGCCTTGTTTGTGTATCCTTAACATGTTCCTAGATCGGAGATATCCAGAAAGAATTGATAGATTTTTCCAGCTTAAATTCTTTCCCAGCCATGTTTTTTTACCGCTGAATCATAAATTATTGGATTTTTTTAAAGGTTTTCCAATTTGTTTTTTTTTCTTCTTCATTGTGTTGATTATGATATATGCTAATATATCTATAACTTTTAATATCAAAAATTTCAGTTTGTGATCAACATTTGTCAGAGAAGAAAAAATTAACTGAGTAAAAATAACAAAAACTACTGGAGTTTTTTAACATCTGTTTGACTTTTATAAATATATTTAATACGTATAATATCTTTCTCTTCAGTCAGTTTATCATGCTTTACTTGGGTATGCCTTAGTTCTCCATCCATAATTCAAGCGCCAACTTACAAATTCACAAAAAAAAAACAACTTACCGAAAAACAACGAAAGCTTTTACCGGCAAAATTTCCTTGTAATTAATAAAAAAGTCTGGTCCATTAACGGGTATATCGATCTACATCTTGTTGTAACAAGTTGATCCTAACAACCCTCTGGTGGATTAGCCAATATCGCAAAAAACAGGGGCAGGATACTAAATGAGCCGTCTACTGTTACTTCTGAATATTTATGAGAGAAATAATAGTGGGATATTCTTGTTTTCGTTGGAGGATTTAATGTGTTAGATTATTATTACGGAGTTTGTTGTCCTTTTTATTTAAAAAAAAAATCAGCTATGCGGCCGACAAAGGTTTAAGAATTAAAACATTTACATATGTGATAGGTAGACTAAAATGTGGTTATTTTCAGTTTTTTTTTTCTGTTATTCGCGCTTACAGGAGTTCCATCGGCCCATATTAATTGAAAAGCAATCAATGGCTGTTATAGCAGTGGTAATAATTGATTAGCCTTTTATTAGATGCTATGAAAGGTTAGGTGCGTACTAACCGCAATCTGCGTGCGTGTATGAACGTTAACGAGGCAAAAGGAGTTTGTAGAGATCGAAGCAGGTGGTATTCTGTAGCTTCTGCCTACCCCTATGGGAAAAAAGAGTGAGTTTGTATGTATGTAGATGCTATGCTCTACTTTTACCCTTTAGTTTTTTATCTTTTGCTTCGGTCCTTATTAGTAACTTTTCAACTCAGCATACAAACATATGTTCTATATATATAATAACAGCAATTCTCTGCTTAAAGACCAGGCAGCTCTTCAGCTAGACACTTGGATGTCTTAAAAAAATGGAAATATTTCATTGATTTTCAAAATTAATTTGAGCTACTTAAATTAAAACTCTAATCTGGTACCGCACCTTAACGGGACTAAGTGGTGACATGTCCCACAACCACAATAGGGACTCACACATCTACAATAAGTTATAATATATGCAGAGTTACTCTGAAACTTACGTAAAATTAGCATATGGCCAGAGTGTCGAGTTCTCAGTACAATAAAGCAATTATAACTGTCATATTTCACCCGCGCACTGTATTTACATTTATATTGGGAGCCCGATCTGTGTTCATACGATTCTCTAGGATTGGGTTCGTTATTTTGAGCTGCGCGGAAACTTTGACTGGCGGTGCGTAGGTTGGAAATGTGGACTCTGAAAGTTGCAGTGTAGTAATTAATGTGGTTTTAGTTTTAAGTGAAATTTGTAACACGAGGTCGACGCGCAAAGTGTAACCATGATTTTAGACGCGTAGAATTTTATGTCGGTTATCAAAAACAAATCAGCTGTTTCATTCAAAAGTGCAATACCTACGCAGTTAAAATGTATGGAACAGCAATTTTTTTTTTAACCTAATTACTGCATAATAGCATTTTTTTTTTGCAAAAAATCAGAATCGTATACTGAATCCACGGTAACAGATGGTGATTCAATGTCCCTGCCAGCCTGTATATATACTTTTTTTTTTTTTTTTTCTGGGTGGGAAATCATCATATGACTTCTCCCGCTCTGGGCGGAGCAGGAGGGCGTGTCAGACTTTTACTGACTAAAACCCACCCGTGTTCCTTCAGTTGCCTATGCCAGGGACCAAGGTATCTCTTTCGAACAACCCGCAGCCCTGGCAGTTCGAACAACCCGCAGCCCTGGCAGAGCCTGTATATATATACAGACCTATCTACGTTTATATACAAGCTGTTGTTTTGCATCCTCGTGAAATTTCAGGAGGCTGTTATGAAAGACATAAATAATCAAATAAAATTATGATCCCTGGTAAATAATGAATACATACTAGTTTTTTTTAGTTATTTATGTTTGACAGTATTTCAGAATACACCAATTTGCAAAGAACAGAATCGCATTATGGTATCGTATAAGCGGCCGCGTTTTTATGTGCGTGTAAAAGGGCAGTTACAGTGCAGTCTCACACAGGCCGCGTTTTAAAATGCGTGTCCCACACATGCGACTTCCGAACATTAGAAAAAAAAAATACCTACTTATTTTATTATTGATTCGTGTCGAGAATCGGTAGCATAGTTACCTCCTTGAATTTGACGAGGATGCAAAACGCCGAATACCTACTAAATGCCGAATAATAACTCCATGTGGATTAAAAAATACAATACAATGCTTTTAGAAAAACACAAATTGTACACTTGGAAATTTCGTAGACATCGTAGACCTCCGCGCTACGCTGCTACACCGGCGTAGCAATATTTTTATTTTATACTGAACCTCTTCTTGGTACTCAACACATTAAATACTATTTTTGCAAGCTAACACTAATATATATATGATATACAAGTGGATAATAAAAAAATAAAGAAAAAGGCAGGAGCTCATTGGACATCAAAACATTCGTCCGCATCGCTGTTTCCTTCAATCAAGCCTCTTCTTCAATTTATATTTAAGTTATTAAGTGACAAATAGATATTAGCCAATTAATTACTGAAAGATACTACTGATCGCTTTTCGTGTCTATCTGCAGCCGCGTAGTTCTTGTAAACTCAGCAGCGGATTCTAATGCAGTTTTCACCATCATTTAGAGAATTTATTTCGAAAGGTTTATGTGCGTCTTAAATTTTCAAATAATAATTATATCTTTTGTCAAGTGGTAAAAACAATCCACCACCACCACCACCATCTGAATCATTTAGGAGGATATTGCTAATCCATTGCTTTATATGTACGAAAATATGTCTGCTCAACGATGTAAATAACGCAATGAATGTTGTTGAACTGTCAAAATGAAAGTCATTGCTACTGAAGTGTGTTACGCAATTACCCTGCTGGGGCGGGTCACTCGTTAACTATGATTTAAAAAATAGTCAATCATTTTATCATTTTTATCCTGTAGCACCCAGGACGCTATCCTAAAGAAATATTTAAATCGACGGGTCTAAAAGAAATGCTCTCAAAGAATTTCCATCAGCCACATCAACATACATCTATAATATTTATCTCTCAATACACGAACTACTCGAAAGGATAAAATAAAGTCAGCGACATATGCGTATTTGCAATTCGGTCCACGGCTGCACTCTTCCTGATTCCATTTGGGAATTACTCTGTCGCCACAAACTCACAAATCAGGACTTTCATTATAATGTTACGTAGTGTACGTGTTTCAGTATGTAAGTTTGTGTATTTGTATTTGTTGATAACATTGTTATGGGATGTATTTTTAATAAATAAATTGGGTAAATAATACAATTCTGATAAATATTGTAGGAAGAAGAAACGTTGTCTCGTTTGCGGCCAAAAATATTGCAAAGCAATAAAAGTCTTCTTTTCTTAAATATTAAGTGAAATACCATTTTCGCCCACAGTTTCGTAAAAGCGCAGTGAACCATTTAATAAGGGTTTTTTTTTACTTTTACTTTGGTAAAACTGATGTCCAATGAGGTCAATAATTAATGAAAAATTATTCGACTTCACACAAGCCTGCTAAAAAGTAAACTACCTTTCCAAAGTTAAACATAAATTAGAAAAATATATATTATGAAGAAGATGTTATCTAAGTTCTTCTTCATAATATTTCCAATTTGATCTATTTACACATTCATAGCCAAACTAATAAACATTTCCAAAAATAACAAAACAAACTTACATCTTCGGAGCAGGTGCGTTCAATTCAACTTCCAGAACCGCCAATAAAACTTGAAATCCCATGATAAAATAAAAATTCACGACATGTTGCGTCCAAATAAATAACATTGACAGTGTCCAAAATAGCTTTTTCACTGTCCAAGTGGGGCCACGTTTTTATCCCATTATTGTTTCTGAGAAATTGTTACAGTTTTGACGAGTGACCTGGCCGTTTTTCTTTGGTCGCTAGTCGGCCGGAATGAAAAATTTTCAAGTTGGTCCCCCTTGTGTCCCTAGGGTGCCGTAAAACTCTGTCGGACGCGGGATAGTCCGGCTGACCGCCGGCGGACAATTTGTCATATTCATATGTTAACGTGTCCGTCTTTTCTTGCAAAAAGTGGATAACTTAATTCCGGGAGGCGGCGGTACGGTTACTCGATTTGCGGACATTCAAATTTCATGTCTTGTTATGGTAATACAGGTGTTGTTTCGCCGGAGGCGGATTTTTACTTCATTTGGCAGTGGATTTTTGCGGCTGTCTTGATTATTTCTGTGTTTTTGTGTTTATTTTACATGGTGTTTCGTTCATTGCGGACCCACCATACCACGGGCCATACCCCTGGTGGTATGGTGGGTCTAAAACTATACCACTGAGAAAATATTGTTGTGGTAAACTAGTTTATTACAAATAAAAATATGTCACATACATGATGAATTTGTCCAAGGCATGGCCTACTGATATTCCTCTGTTTATTATTTGTACATTAGACGATTCCTAAAACACGGCGAAATCGTGTTTTAGGAATCGTCTTTGCCTAATGTATATCTTGCAACACATTCAATAATCGCATTAACGTTTTGGTATTCTTGTTTAGTAATTTATTTATTTTAGAATGAAAAGATTCCAAAACATTTGTTGTGCGATGACGTTCACCAAACGCTTTGAATATTTTAGGTGAATGAATTTTGAACCAAAACGTATCGATATAATTTATAAACTTTTCCATTTGCTTCAATTGTTCACTTTCTGCTTTTATATATTCAAATCCTTTTAATACTTCATCATCAGGAAGAAGCGGTAAGGCAGCAGTTAGGGCCACTAATCTTCTTTCAGGTTTGTTTTGTGTATTTTTGAACGATATTATTAATACGAAATATTGCGAACCTAGTGGTAATAACAGACCTTTAAAGTAATTTTTGGGAATACTTTTAAAATTGCGTTCATTGCCGCTTTTTCGTAGTCACAGTGTATTTTATACGGACTCCAATCAGGTATTTGGAACAGAATCATATGAAATAAAATTATATAACTAGTTTCTTTTCGGTCGGACATGAGTGCAAATATTAACGGCGTTACTTCAGTTGTTTCTGAGGTACTGCTTATATCGCCATGAATATTAAACAATTGAGCGAAAGGTGCTGAACAACTGTAAAATGTGCCGTCAACAAAATATTCTTTAATATTAGGAATTTTCTTTCGGTTATCATTGGTACAAAATACTAAAATACGAGTTTCGTGGTCCCCTGCGCTATTGTGGTAATAATCGGCTAAAAGAAAATCTTTGCACTGTACCTGGACTTCAATTAAACTTTTAAAAATATTATTTCTTGCGTCATGTAGAAAATGTTTCATGCTTTCGTGCGTTGGTAAGCTGCCTATTGTCATATTAAATCCATTTTCTTTAAACTTATTATTTTTCTTATTAACCAAAAAGTTAATTATGATTTTATAACTAATGTACAAATGCAGTTAATAAACAGAGAAATATCAGTAGGCCATGCCTTGGACAAATCCCGAACATTATTGTTAATCCATCCATCCATCCATAAAAACAAACCTTCGCATTAATAATATTATATTATTATTATTAGGAGTAGAATAAGTAGGATAGGACTAGTAGGAAGTAGGAAGTAGGATTTTTTTAGTATTTATTTTGAAACGTATTTAGAATAAAGTGAAAATAATTAAACATTTTAATTAAAATGGAAGAACTACTAAATTTCCCCTAAAAAATGTTCCCTTTATAATTTTATACAAATTATAGCTTAGTCTGGCAGATAAAAATTAACTAAAGCTCAAATAAAAAAATTTTTTTTTTAGAGATTGTCTGCTATAAGTTTTTCTAATCAACATTATTTGTGTTTTGTTTCATTTATTCATAACTCAGTATCCACTATGCACATACCCGAATTCTTCCTCATATTTTCTCTCCAAACGTACACACCGTGCACTAGGGTGACCACACAGCACGCCTGCTCACGCCAATATCAATAACGTGTTGCAATTGATGACTTGTCCGATTTGTTTCGACCAATCGTTTATCACCAGCTTTACGACATACGTGTACCGGTTTGACGTTGCTTGTGTAACATTTGGACACCCTAATCATGTGAGTGTGTTTAAGAAAATGTTTTAGAAGGTTTTGTTAATTATTTAATAACAGTACCTTGCTTTTAATAAAATGGTCCTTACATCCACAAATTGCTTGACATGATTCAAATTTTAGCGACTGTGCAAGTCCGAGACTATTGTTACCTATAGTACTTTAGTCATAGTAGGTACTGTTGGTGTACCATAACAAATAAATAAAAATAAAATAAAACATTAAAAAAATATCCAATTAAGCTGACTATTTGGGGTATTGTTAATTTATTTTATCTTTGTTTATTTTTGGTAAAAGAAAAGCCATTTATATTTCATGTCTCTCGAGAGAAAACTTAAAACTAAACGTTTTTAAGATAATTAATATAATTATTTACTATCCTAAGTTCCTCGCACAAAAATCAAAACAACTACACGAAAACGCAGCAGGATCCACTCTAAAACCCATTACACACGAATCACTTAATTAAACTCATTACCATACTTATCATTGCCACTCATTACTTTGCAGCGTCATTTTAAAGGCAAAGCAAACAGAATTTTTGTCACCATGTCCAATGAAATTAACAACGACGGCCGATCGAGGGCTAGATGACGCCTAACTTATGACAGGCAGTCACGCAATCTTGTCACGGTAATGACAGAATAATAAATTATGTTGTAATAAGTTATTATAATGTGCTCTAGGGCTTATGATACAGGGTGTGTGATACTTAGTTAGCGAATTTAGTAATTAAATGTTCGTGTTTTCGGTTAAGTAATGAAGGGTTAAGTTTTTTGGTGGTGTGGGTCGTTAGTTTAATAACTTGATATGGTGTTCGGTTAATGGTGGAATGGATGACGTCATAGTGTCAGTTTGGAATGGGTCAATAGGGTGAATGTCGCTGTAGGCTCTTTCGCACGAATTTGCAAATAAATAAATAATAAATCCCTGGACATTTCACACAGCACCATTTGTCCCAAGCTAAGCAACCTAATGCTTGTGTTATGGTAACAAGATGGCTGATAAACTACTTATATACAATTTTTTTTTTTTTTTTTTGTAAATACATACATATTATACATAGAAAAACACCCAGACTCGGAACAAATACATGTAGGTCATACAAATATTTGTTCCGTGCGGGAATCGAACCCGCGACACGCAGCGCAGCAGTCAATCGCTTAACCACTGCGCCAACCGTGCCGTCAAATGCAAACTGAATGTATCCTATTATAGTAAAAATAAATAGTTAATTTTGCCACGGGGGCTTATTTACAGGCTAATTTATAATCTCATTTCATTGTCTCCAGATAATCAAAAAGAAAGAGTTTAGCAAAATTTAATAAAGAGAAAGGAATCATTTATTGCCCTAAATCCCAAAATTCATGTTACACTTAGTTTGGGAGTTGGTAAATCATCTAATTTGTGTAGCTGTACAACTATCAAACACCTTAATAAATTGTATTAAGCAATAAAGTTAGTAAAAAATGCATTTGCACCTTAGTATCAATTTTGAAAAAGATAAGGGCGTCACCTGAACGTAATTCCATTATAAGCCCAATAAAATGCGCTGTAACACCAGAATAAATTCAAATAGTTTATAGTAATTTAGTAAACAAACGTGCCTACTATCTACCTACTTAGTATGCACCCTCAGGGAGGCTCAACTAGTATAAAATAGTTAATTTTTAATTACAATTTTATTACTCACTCGCATCCCATCCAATTACCGAAAGAAATATTGCACGACGCCCAAAACAAATTGAAATTAACTTTTTTTTTGTCCTGCTATTGTAGATACTTACATTGTTCTTCAGGGAGCAGGCTCAATGTCAATGAAAGTATGCGATGATTAAGTGGTATGCGCTAGGTTGCCCGCGAAATTCAAATTTTCTTACGTTTTTTGCTATTTGCGGCGGGGTAATTGCGTAATACACTAACAGTAGCAATGGTTTTCATTTTGACAGTTCAACAACATTCATTGCGTTATTTACTTTGTTGAGCAGACAAATTTTTAGAACTTATGAAGCAATGGATTAGCAATATCCTTCGAAATGATTCAGATTGAGATTAATAGTGTATTACGCAATTAGTATGCGTTAGTGTCAGTGTCATGAAATACGCATGATTTGCAAGCTTTGAAATAATTCTAAGTTTATATAATCCTATTGAATGACTATTTCATGAAATATATACAGGGTTATATTATGAACTTAGAGGGTTGTATTGTTGATTTTAATGATTATCAATACCCCTTTTAGTTAAGAAAATTTGTTCTTTGCTAGTTACCTAGCGCATCTCCCTTAAAAAAGAACATTGTGCAGTAGCTGTCATGAAGCGACTGCCTATCTGACCTCCACAGCCCAGGTCTTGGGTAATACGATACCCCTTCGTAAGCCTGGTTGTCAGACTTTCAGGCTTCTGACTACCCGAAACGGCTGGTAAAGATAAACAAATGACAGCTACTGCACAATGTTTATTTTTAATCATGGAACACTTTCATTGGCATTGCGCCTGACGACCCGTACCGACTGCCAAAAATCCACCAATGACCATGGCAAAGGTATATAAGTAACTTTTATATATGAAAGTTCACGTTACATCTCATGATTTTCCTACCGTAATTCGCGAAAAAGGTCGTGTCGAAACTAAAAAAACCCTTTGAAATTCGAGTCGCGAACCACCACAGGATGGAAATCTGTATTCCCCATGCTTTCACCCGATACGCATACGATATGTGTTATCTGCTAATGCCACTTGGGATCATACCGAGTAGTGCTTTGTACTCAAAGGCACCTGTTTTTTGTGTCAACAGAATCTATTTTTTTTCTGTATGGTTCAGTTACCCCGATATTATATACGATGGAAACGTACAGTGAAGTTATTTTTTAGAAATAAAAATTCTTCTGGTAACGTTTGCTACATGGAACTGTTTTTTTACGAATTCTTACCCACTTTTCGCCAGGTGATGAAGAAGTTCAATGTTTGTTACTGAAACATGAAACCAGCGTTGAAGCGTTTTGATTTCCCATACTTATTTTTAAGCAAACTATAAAAAAAAAGTTATTTGTTTTGTGATTTGAGGCTGACTCTCTATGACTTATTTTTTTATATTTCAGATCATCCAGCTACGACTTTGTATCATACAAAACGAAAAAAACGGAGCTCCGACGGCCGGCGGAAAAATTGCCACAATTTTTTTCTGATCTGTTTTTTATATCCTAGATTCAAAATTGTAAACATTTCATATGCCTGAGCACGAGGATTTTGACTGCGTTGTATTTTATGTCTTTTTTTTATTTTTAATGTGCGTGTTGTTTGTGCAGAATAAACTATTATTCTTTCTTTCTTTTCTTTTCTTTAAATAATTGCTAATAATAAAATAAATATTTTTTACGTGCACTTATTAAAGAATTTCAGCCAGAAAATCCGGCCAGAACTTACCATTCTACTTAAACAAGCCGTAAACATAAAAATCATTCCCAAAAAATACACCGTAACAGAGTAAAAAACATACAAATGCACTTGAAACAGCGTTACCATTTATCAGTCAATAAATATGATAAAAAGTATTATTGGGGTGTATATGTGTCCGTCGGGATACCCGAGCCGTTATTGTTTTTATTTTGCACCCTTTATACGAATGTAAGCGCGAATGTTTTTTATTGAAATGATGTTTGATATAAAGATTTATTGTGAATGTTTTTCGTGATAAATTGTTTGCAAGGGCATCTTTTTTTCCTGGTCGAATAAAGGTGAATGGACCGTGTTTTATAAAACAACTGTTTCGTTCTAGAAAAATGCACGGCCGCGAATTTAGACAGTTTTTTGCTAATTACGTAATGCAGCGGCTTCAAACACCAGAAGGCCAATTCTCATAATTTAAAACGTTCAAAATCTAGTCGCAGTATCATCTCAGCGACAAACAAATGTCAAAAACTTGTCAAAATGTAGGAAAATTAGAAGTATTTTTTGACAGATTGAGACTGAGATCAGACTGTGAACGTTCTTAAAATTACGAGAATTGCCCCTCAGGACCAGAAACATAAAATCGGAAGAACCAAATCAACATTCCTAGGAAAATGATTAGGTACCGTTAAAATTTGTTCGACATAGAATAATTATATCGAGAATACTACAAAGACCATAATTATGTTGCGAACTAGAAATGAAAAACTGCGTTAAACTATTTAGTTTAACGCAGTTTTTCATTTCCAGTTCGCAAAAAATAGTTTCATAAATCATAACATTAACGTAACTATGTACTTCACTAGCTAATCTAAAAATAAGAAGTACCTATGAAGTATGCAACAAATAATAATAAAACAAAGTGTGTATGAATCGCAAACAACTGTACTTGACTTCTGTACAAATAGCGCTATTTCGCACGAAAATACCTGACCAAAATCAACCCCATATCAATTTTCCAATTATCGACAGATTCACCCTACCAATAACGAAGTTACTAATTTTTTCAGCAAACAAAACGGCCAATATTGTCGCCAATAGTAACGCAATATTAGGGTAAATGTCCCCGTCGCCTGCACGTCCTTATTTACTTATTGTAAACTCACATGACAGGTGCCTTAATGGGCGAAATAACATGGCGGGTGCGCCGCCGGTAGCTGGGTGTAGAGCTAGAAAATGAAGACAGAACGGACACTAGCAGTGCCTAGTTAAACTAGGTAAAAACTGAAGAAAATAAATACATTGCATTTTTATTTACTTCAGTTTTTCTAGCAATTTTATTACATCCGTATTTTTTCAGGATTTTTAAATAAGCCACATGTTGTTTACTACTATCTAATGGTCTATTTCTTATTTATTTAACCAAAATACATATTTATAAAAACATGAACAAGAAAATAAATATCAGCAATCTAAGCTTTCCAAGCACGACTGTGCATAAAATAATAAGTAATGAAAACTATTAATATCCAGTTAACAAGAAAGAACTTATGTTGTATTTTTTTTAAAGTTATTAATCATATTTTATTCAGTTGATTTTTTTTTACAGAGAATCTTTCCAATATAATAAACGCGAAAGTTTGTACGGATGGATGGATGGATTTTTTTTACTCTTTCACGCAAAAACTACTGAAGCGATTTGCATGAGATTTGGCACACAGTTTATAACCAGGATTAACATATAAGATTCTATTTATTCTGATATTCTCACGGGATTGAGACTTATGCGGGTGAAACCGCGGGGCGCAGCTAGTCCATCATATTTTATTCAGTTGTAAAAGTGAACATCGAACACTGAAAGGCCACAAAAACACATGATTGTCGTGACATATAAACGTACGTGTTAAAACAAGGAAAGGGTTTGATTAACCCTTCGTATCCACGAACGTGGATCCACGCTAGACACAATGAATTTTTAATTGTTTCTGTAATTACGACATTTAACCAGTTAAGGTTAAACTCAAACTCAAATCATTTATTTCAACTGAACCAATTACAGGCACTTTTGAATTGTCAAAGGGTCGGTCAGTCAGAAAGATGAAGCTAGTTGCCCAATCCAAAGCGTAGGTACCTATGGAGAAGAACGGGCAAGAAAATCCATGAACACACTCTTTTAAATCATAAAATTGTTACAAAATATTTGATAACCATGTGAGAACGATGTAGAATGACGTGCACATTAAAAGCGTCCGTTATAGAAAACATAAAAACAATTCAGAAATTAAAATAAGCCATGGCAGCTAAGAGATGACCAGTCCCCACTGACGGCGCCCGTTCACGAACATGACGTATGGATCAGCACCATTCAGCACAACCATTTTGAAGGGAACTTAATGATCCAACACACACGCCACCACCAGCGAGACATTAGAGTGAGCATGACATACTCTCAGCCGCCAGGGCACATTCAAGTCGATGAAAGACTTAGCCAGTAAATGGTAGCTTTATAGAAAGTACATAGTGCTCACACGTGTGCTATGCAATTATACAATACTAAGAAATTGAATTTATACAATGCAAAGATAGTTTTTTCCAATGTTTAGCAGCTCCAACAGTGTTTCCGAATGCTAATTAGTTTATGCGCCCCTGTGGAGCAGGACCAGCATTGAGCCACACATTTTGGTCAGCGTTGTAATCCCCTAACTTATAATATGCTTGGCTACATAGTGTGCGTTTAATACAAGATTTAAATTTCGTTTCACCTTCTACCATAATACCTACTCCTTAAAACAAATGACTAAATATCGCTTCTATACATTAAACCCGCCTGATCTTTGCCCAACGTTGAACGCGGACCTCATGGGAAATCGGCTGTTGCTCGCTAGTTACGGTAGGTGCTACGGGCGCGCCAACTACCTGTAAACGTAATTAATTAATTATCGATTTTCACTTACCTTTATTATGTACTGTTTATTGGTTACGTTTATAGCTGGTTGTTAAATTTTCTGGTGGTATTTATGTAGTAATTAAGGATTAGACAAACAAAGTAAGTAATTATACACTTACTTAACTTTTTTTAAGAAGTAAAAGCTGTTTAAAATCTTACTATCGTACAAAAGTAATTCTGAATCATTTAATATTTATATAATTAGACAGACAACTTATTTTTCCAACAGGCAATTTAGAGAAAATATATTTTTCAAACTTTAAAATAACCCCTCTCTCTTACTAAACCTTGAATGAAAATTCAACTTGTTTATTTTGATAAAAAAAAATACCTACTAAAAACGCATTTATAACTATGGAGAACAGAAACTCACCTCTCATGTCATCTATCACAAACCAATTCCCACAACAAAAAACAAAACAACTCCACCAATAAAAATAACAACCGCCTAAAACATTTACATTTCAATTCTAGACCAGAACAGAAAATCTACAATTCCATCCACACAGCTCTTAGTTGGAACCTAAAACCTGCAAGCGTCTGTCGTAAGTGCCAACAATGGGGACAGTTACCCTATCTCTACGAACCGATAATAGAGCGTGAACTCTCTAGGCGATATCCGTCTGTCTCGAAATGTCTTCCGATGCTGCATAATGTGGATATGGGTATTGTCGCGTGTTTGATAATGTTAGACTGTTTGGTAAACTTTTGGCACGTGTGGATTATCAAATTGTAGTGTTGATTTATAAATGCGAGCATCGTTTTATTGATAATGGTTATTTTTGTTTTTAAAATAAATCCTACTAATATTAAAAAACTTTCATTCATCAAACATCTATCCGGATGGATGGATGTTTGTTACTATTTTGCGCAAAAACTACCGAACGGATTTGGATGAAATTTGGCAACAAAGATTGTTTGTAACCAGATATAGGATACTATTTATCCCGATATTCCCACAAAAATATGACATGAAAATTTTACTGAACTAATCGAGTACGTATAGGTTTTTTTTTTTTTAATAAATTGTTGATCATAATCATTTCATTATATTTTAAACTCACACCCCTAATTGCATAACACACTATCAATCACAATCTGAATCATTTTGAAGGATATTGCTAATCCATTGCTTCATAATATGTTCGAACTCTCTGCTCAACAACGTAAATAACGCAATGAATGTTGTTGAACTGTCAAAACGAAAGCCACTGGTACTTTTAGTGTGTTGCGCAATTACCCCGCCATCATCATTTTTGAATTTGTATAACTTTTTACTAAACCTTTTCAAAAGTCATCTAAGGCAGTCTTTTAGAAAATAAACATGTTTTCAAAACGGTGTGCTATAAAACAGAATCACCCAACACCCAATATCAAATTCATAGAAAAAACACCATTACTAAAACTGAATTTGAATCCTCCAACGCCAACATAAAAATCTGACCGGTCAGCTGAACAGGAATTCGGTACATTAACCGACCATAAGGCGTTTGGCTATCCAATAAAAGAAGGTAGGCTGGCAATATAAACATGGACAACATAACGACGGGTGGAATGTGCCCTGACAGACATAACCAGGGGAGAAGCGGCCAAATTGTAAATAGTGCTGGCTCCCGTTTAGTTTGCAATATTTGTGCGGTTTCGTGTAAATGGAAAAAGGAATGCACAGAGTAGTGTGAGGATAGACGCTTCAAATACTGTTTTGCATGGATTAAGTATAAAGTTAACACAGAGCTGTGGTGGCCCGGTGGTAACAGCCGTGACTTACGAGCCGTAGGTTCGAACCCAGACAGGCACTTTATTTTGTGTAAATTATTTCGTCACCACTGCTCTTAAAACGGTGAAGGAAAACATCGTGAAGAAACCGGCATGTCCTAGAACCAAAAATTCGAATACATGTGACATCTATCAATCCGTACTGGGCCCACGTGGTGGATTACGGCTCACTCCCTATCAAAGAGAGGAGGCCTGTTTCCCAGCAGTGGGAACATTATAGGCTGATCCTATAAGTATAACACATGGACTAAGTATAGGATACTGGATTAAGCAATTTTCTTCCGCTTTCTTTAAATCTTGAGTTTCTATTACTTCTGTTTAATTTTCAACGGAATAAGGTACTTCTTTTTTCTTTTTTTTTCCGGATGGGAAATCATCAAATGACCCCTCCCGCTCTGAGTGGAGCGGAAGGGAATGTCAGACTCTTACTGACTAAAACCCACCCATGTTCCTTCCTTTGCCCTTTATATTCCGGGGTAGCGGTAACCCTTTCGGACGATCCCGCTGAGGAATAAGGTACTTGATTTCTTTCTGTCAATATGCGCTAAATGCAGCTTAGTGAGTTAGTGGAGAATCTACGATGCCACTATGTCACACCATGTATGGAAAAGATTCAATCGTATTTTTTTTTTTTTTTGTTTACACGTGCCATTCCTGGAACATATTCATTTGTAAATTTATCTGTTTACCAAAATATTTAAAAACACTGTAAGCTTTAGTTGTTAACAAGTCAAACGTAGCGATATCCGCCAAGCGTTATTCTGTATGATGCCCCCATTTTCTCGTGATATTTTTTCTGCATTCATTTGTTCTTACCCTACTCTGTGCATAAAGGGGGTACAACACGATATCGGAAACGCTGATGTGTGTAAGTCGACGGGAATTAGACGTTACGACGGCAGGGAATTGAGCAGGCGCGCCGCACATTGTCGACCGTGCGATGAGGCGATACGCCGCGATTATGTGTATTACACTTAATATTGTACGAACTTTCTGTTCGAAGGTACCTTTGTAATATTTAAATAGTTTCAACTTTGGTAATTTTGGGGGATCAGAATCGAAATCGCAGTGATTTCGATGGGTAACTTTATTGGGCCGAAATGGGTGGAAGGGCTTTTAATTCAAAACAAAATTGTTTTCTCGTTTATTTGAATAGAATCGCAGTTCTAATTGGTACCTGTAATTATTTTTATATTATAAAATGAATGTTATCTGCCAAGTGGTGTTAATTAACAGTACCTATCAACCACATTCGTTGTTATTATTAAAACTAGTCAAAGCATTTATTTCGAATAGGCACATAAAAGGCACTTTTCAGTTTACAGTAAAATAGAATTGTTTTTGGTCGCCGCATCCAAAAGGCAGTTTCGCATGGAGAATGGAACAATGAATGGGCAAGAAACTTCATCGTTACTCTATCATAAATCAAACAATAGTAAAAAGTGTCATAGAATTTATAAAAAAAAAATACCCTTACAATACTTATAACCAAATCTATACTCTATCTATATATCTTTACAGCACAAAACGGTAACACGCGTCGACAATGATCGAGTTAGCGCTAACGTCGGTGTAACGTTGTCCAATTAACTGCGTCAAACGTGCGTCATTGACGCGTGACGATTAGGAAGCGTGTGGTAGGGACGGATATTTATGTTTAAAGGACTTGGCAGTTTCAATATAAAGACAGGAATTTATACTAATCAGAAACGCTATCACTCTGTGTAACTATACAATAGTTTATTTGAGAAAAGATCTTGCAGTCTCTTTTTACCCCCACGTGCTGTCATCACTGCGTTTATGCGGTTTGGCATGCTGTACACCAAGTTTCTTATACGATGTTGGGGAATATTCTCCCATTCCTCTACGGAAAAGGGAGAATAAGAGGGGGGCCTTTACCTGGGGGCAGTGGGACAGTACAGGTTAGTTAGAGTTAGAGAAAAGAACGGGCTCTATCCTTGAATATGCCTGAAGAGTAAAAAAAAACTAAAAAAATATGCAGTTTTAACTTTTTCCGAAATTAAACTCATGCCTCCTTTAATCGCTTTCCTACATTCTGCATTGCTTCCTACCTTGCCCTGAAGTTCTTTCTAAAACAAATCATCCTGATAAAAGAAAACTTATTGAAAGGTATTCGATTGACTCTTCCAACTTCTCCACTTATTTAACCGACTACGGCAAAGTCAAAAAGAAGTGTATGTTTTGGCTAAACCTGTTTACAGAATCATGCTCACCATTGTCGCAAAAACGCAAAGTGCGGCTGGTGTCGCATCGTAGCAACCGACAATGTTGCTACGATGCAACACCTACGACGCTACGATGCACTTTCGTAGCAGATAACTAATCGCTACGCACCGAGGTATTTAAATCTACTGACATGAACTTCGCCACAAAGCATTTTCTTTCTGAATTTTCCGTCTGAAAATTACCTAAAATTGTTCTCAGCTCATCGACAAGGGCCTCTAGTCCACGTAACCGCAGTCCATTACGTAGGGATGTCACGTCGCGCTAATCACTGCGCCGTGACGTCACGCACTGCTAATTCGCACATTCACACCTCCATACCTTGTGCTAAGTGTGTTTAATGTGTGCTGTGAGGGTAATTAATGAGTCTGGTTGGGATCATTTTAGTTTATAATATTTAATTATGTTAAACTTTTGTTCATGGTGAAAAGCCCTTTACGCTTTTTTTTTATACTTTACTTTACTTTTTAATACGAATATTCATAAACTCACACATAGGTACCTAACCGTGTTGAAGCACCAGCTCTCATTTTAGTCATTTATGTTTAGCCACGCAGTTCAAGTTATTTTTTTTTTAAATTTGCCTCGTTGTCTCTCATCAGCCTAGAAGCAAGCTAATCCCTCTTAACTAAAGTTATCTCTCTAGTCTTAAAATAGGTAATGTCATCATATCGATACAACATCCATACAACATTAACGAATTTACCCAAAATCACTTTCAAAACTCGCTCAAATATACATTATGGTTCTAATCGCCCAATAAATACATAACGCTAAAACCTTGTCTAGACCCTATCCTACATTATACATAGGTGACGTCAATCTGTCCGTTTGTCCACTAATAATGGGCAGTGGGCACACAGAATAGATGAGTACAGAAGGCCGACACCACAAGGATGACAAGCGGAAACACGCGCTCACGCGCACACGGTTCACCACTTATTTTCCAAACATGTATGTATAATGGAAAAACAACTTTAGTACCAACACATAAAGTTCAGTTTGCACTTCAACTTCAAACATTTCAGTCATTCCGAAATCAAATTAATTTATACATAAAGTTGATAAAAAGCATATATTGGAAGCGGGTCTACCCTTTATAGCAGATTTTTTTATGTCATAATATTGTTTTGCATAAAAGCGGATAGCATAAACTTCATTTCGCAGAAAATTGTTTGTCAAACACTCATTTATCATACATTCAAAATTCATAATTTTGTAAGTCAGAATCATCTTTAGGCATAAATTTCATATCCATAATTATTAAAAAGTAGAACCATCATATCGCAGAAAGTTCACAGTCAGAATCGTCTTTTGACATACATTTCATATCCATAATAATTGAAAGACTAATTTTATTTTCCTGTAAGAAGCATGCAAACAAGCATAAACCATGTATGCAGTAAGCATGCAAACAAGCATACACCATGTATGCAGCAAGCATGCAGCATGCAAGCGAGCATGCAACATGCAGCAGGCATGGTTTCTGTCACGGCTCCGGCGGCGCTGCGGGGCTCCGGCGCACCGGAGCCCCGCAGCGTCGCCGGAGCCGTGGTCCCACGCGAGCTTTTCGTCGCCGATGGTTTTAACGTTCACCACCGCAGCTTCGGCTTGCTGAATGTTAACTTTGCCAAAGGTAATTATGCCAAATAAAATTCTGCCATCTTAAAAGTATGCCATTGTAAGTTCGAACATTATGTATAAACATTCGGCCAAACAATAATTATATTAAAAGATTTACATAATATAAGCTAACATTTAAAATAATAATGTGTACATGTGAAAAAATAACCAAAAGAATCATAGCGCCAAATGCCAAATAAATTTCGAAGCATCAAGATTCTTGCAGATAGAGGGAACCCATTGGAAGCAAGGAATTGAATAGACTTTAGACGCGTACCGCGTTGCTCTTCTAAACTCCGCAATGGAGTTTGATGCAGTTTTCACCACCATTTAGAAATTTTATTCAGGAAGGTTTATGTGCATAATAGATTTATAAAAAAACATTCACATAATAAAAAAATCGATGTTTTGTCAATACGTAAAAACTGAACGAAGGAGGAGCGGTTCGCAAGTAATAAATAAATGCCAATTGTGAGTGTGCTGGCACTCTCTGTACGTGAGCCGTGTCTGTGTGCGTGCGTTTTCGCTTGTTGCAAGGAGCTGACCTTCTGTACGTAACTATCTAATTGGTGGTGGGCACCATTGTCTGGTCGGCTTGGCCGATTCGATTACACCGCAGTCATTAGATGGCATTGTTTATTTAGATAATCGATAGCATTGCGTATGAGGTTAGGTTATTAGTAAAGAAGAATATTTATTTGCGAGAATTTATTATAAGATTAAAAATTTCTTACACAGGAGAATCATCGGTAATTTGTCTATGTATGGTATTTTGATATTAGGTCCTACTAGGTTTCGAATAAGAGGACCGTAAAGTCGGAAAAGATCTTATTTGCTTCGGATCCAAAAAAATTGAAATAGGTTTTTGAATGATTTATTGCGTCCTGTTTCGTCCCATAATTTATTTATTCTTTTATGTGTCTTTTATGTGTCTGTAACCTACTAACACTAGAATTTAAGTTAAAATTGTTACTAACCCTATGGACTCTGGTCTGAATTAAAAATATTCTATTCTATTCTATTCTATAATATCAGGGCCAGGTTTACCAGAGTTTATGAATCTTAAATCTCGAAGAAATCTTGTAGTGTTTTAAAACTACGAGATTATCCATAAACTTTAAGCTTGAAGGGTAACTTTCGTGTTAGTCATTTTTGTTAAAGTCCTGCATTTGCTTGTTTTTAGATGCATTATAAACGAAATAAAATAACTATCATGTTAAAGTTAAGAAACTTCTTTTTTACTTTGTTGGATTCCCGTTATTTGTATTTTTATCACAAAGCTGGTAAGCATTGAAACTCTCGCAAGATTAACCATTTTTTTGAACCCACAATATCACGTTAGCCCCAATACTACGGGATCTGCCATCTAACCCTGAGGGTGCAGTAACCCACCGTAGTAATTAACACGACGAGAAATAATTCACGACCGGACAAAACGAAAATTTTAATACGCAAATGAAATAATTCCTCAGATTGATGACGCGGATTCCGCGCCCGATTTTTCCGCACGTTTTTTTTCCGGAATTGAATTTTTAATTACGCTTTATTCGCTCGCGAATAGCAATTTGTCGGATTAACTGCTTTTCCTCTTGTTTATCGGTTTCGTGAAGTTTTTTATTGTTTTGCTTTTTGATGGATTGTGTTAATGTTAAGATGGGTCTGGAGATTTTTCGTCTCGTTTATTGAGGGGCTTGAAAATATAATGAGTATCTGTGCTTTTGTGTAGCTAACGAAACCTGGTCCATGTAAAAAATAAAGATTTCATCGAGATCATTCAATGCCCAGCAGTTCGTGAAGTCAGGGTTGTGAATGTAGTCGAGCGACGACTACCGGCCACCGTAGGCGCGGGCCTGCGGGCGGAGAGCAATGGGTAGCTCACCGCCCGATCAGGACCAGGCCCGTGCCGGACGGCGCGTAAGTGTTCCACGCGCGCCTCAAAGAGATGTCAGCATAACGAGGGGCCCCTCAGGGCCGAAGCCTGCCGGGGCAGCGGGATTGTCCGAAAGGGTTACCGCTACCCCGGAACATAAAGGGCGAAGGAAGGAACATGGGTGGGTTTTAGTCAGTAAGAGTCTGACACTCCCTTCCGCTCCACCCAGAGCGGGAGGGGTCATTTGATGATTTCCCATCCCAAAAAAAAAAAAAAAAAAGGGTTGTGAATGTTGATGATGAATCATTCATACAACGCGTTACTAAAGTCCGGTCGACCAGAGATTGCGTGCTTGACACCTGTCAGTTTCATAAAAACGAATACGTGTTTAGCGAATTTGATCTTTATTTTTGTAATTGTCACACTGATTTCAGGAACGCATTCTCTCAACAGCCGGACTGTAACCATTAAACTGATTTGAAAACTTTCACAGTGTGCATTCTTCTCATATCCAATAAGTGCAATTATTATTACTTTATGTTCCAAAAAAAAAAAAAACAGGAGTACAATTAAATGTTATTATTATCTCGTTATTTTTACGGTTCTAGATAGTTCTAGTTAACACCTAGACCAATTTTTTATTCTACTTTATAGCTGTAACTAGTTCTGCTTAGTAACTAATAGTTTGCTTCACCGAAACAGCTCCCTCGACACATACTTTATTCTAAAACATAGACTACATTGTTAAGAATTTCTTACAAGTGCGCTATTAAGTAGCAAAACTTTCCCTACAGCAGTCCGATGACCTCCTACTAATGTGTTCCCGGCTCTAATTAAGGGAACACACAGGACCAAAGTTGTCCAAACTCCGGACACATCCGAGCATTATTATAATATCCCTAACTTTGCTGTCCCAAAATGACATTACATGTACAGAAACGCGTACAGTGTACACCAACTTCGCACTCGCGACCCGTCACAGGGTAAAATATTGTAATTAGAAACGGTGTCCAAAAATCCAGTAAGCCAAGCCGATAACGGATGTGTGTGTGGACTGTGGTAAGGGTTCCGCTAAGGGGTAACATACACTGAATGTTGTTTTAAAATGATATGCGTTTCATTTATAAACAGAGAGACCCGCGACCCGGCAAACAGCCTCCCTCAGGAACGAAACTTTCCGTCCACCTAGCGACAATATTTGAAAGTTATTTCAGCATTCACAACCCTCATAGGCGCCGTTAAAATTTTCCCTGCCACCTTATTCATAATACACGCATCATCCATCTCTTTCGCTCTTCAATTTACAAAAACAAGAGGGAGCGAGACCGAATTATTTACAAACTGACATCTCGAAATTAACGGTGGTCGGCTCATGATAATTTACATATTTAGGTGAAATTAACCTCGGTACGTTATATTATATTATGAATATTAATAGGTGTGCGTATGCGAAGTAATGTATTATATTAAATGGGTAAGTGTAACCCCATCTTTATAGCTCAGATTTCCGTAGGAGTTACGATGGTCCAATCAAATAATTCATCATCATGCAGACACTTAACTTACCCCTAAATCAGATCCTGGTTCCTGAGTTAATCAAGATACTCTGACTTGTATTGTAAAGCATAATCAGCCTACAACGTTCCCACTGCTGGGACACAGGCCTCCTCTCTGTGAGAGAGAGTGGGCCATAATCCAACACGCGGGCCCAGTGCAGATTGGTACATGTCGCATGTCTTCGAATTTTTTGCTTCTAGGACATGCCGGTTTCCTTCACGGTTTTGAGAGCAGTAGGGATGAAATAAATTACACAAAGAAAAGGACCTGCCTGAGTGTGAACCCACGACCTACAACTCATAAGTCGGGGTCGCTTTCACTTGGCCACCCTCATCCTGGGCCTCCTCGTGTATTGTATGTTTGCCTTAATTTCGTTGCTGTTATCCCGAATGACGACACTGTATTTTTTTTCTATAAAAATCTGTCACACAACATCTTTTTCAACAAAAAATCCAAATTTTCCTTACCATAATGCAAATATCCAAGACATCTTGGGGACAAAAATTGCAAACTCCAAACTGGAGGTTTATTTGGTTATCTAATAAAATATTACGAGCTTTGACAAGTGCCTCGGAGCTGCCCCCTTGTGGCCTTTGCTCCTTACCTTTCTCAGTTATGGCACCGTAAGCAGCGACTTCGGCTTTTATGTAGCAAAAACAAAATAATGTTAAGATACTGAAAGAAAGTTGACATAATTTCTACATATTTTTCTATAATATTTTCTCCTGTAACTTTTGTATAGAATTTGAGGAAGAAAGAGAGAAGCATTTATAAGCGTGGAAGTGACTCTGTTTGAAATCGGTGCGCAGTAGAATAAGTAATAATAAAAATAAAAAATAAAAACAAATAAATCACCACGTAAAGTAATAAAAAAAGCCTGGAATATAGGATGAATTATAAATATTTACAAAAGGTCGGCGCCCAGTAGATGAGCCCACTTTATCATAATAAAGGTCATGTTGACCCCTACAAAATTAAACAATACACAGGAAAAGTCCTTACAGCTAGCAATAATTCGGAGGGCGGGAAAAAACGTTAGGGGATTTAAATTTAATTTTCGAAACGGAATGACGTCAAATATCCCCAGCGGCTGTTCCAAGTTCAAGCTTGGAACAACATCTTTTAAAAGTCACCGTTATAACAAAGAAATAAAAAAATTAAGATTGGGGCACATTCGCGAGTAACTTAATTATTTTCAGCCAGTTACTTAGTTGTCGTAAAGTAATAGGGAAAATTGGTTTTTCTTCTGAATTCTTTTCATTTATTTATAAGGTATATTTTCCTTTAATCCAGGCTGTATAAATAAACTGATGAAGCAAGCCTAATATAGCCACGAGGACGTTAGAATAACGTAAGTAGGTAGCTATCCAAAATCTTTAAATAAGTAAATCCCTTATCAAAGAAAACTTGCTTTTATAAAGCTCAATCGAATTACGAATATACTTAGGGCTGATTTTACAATAGTCAGATAACATTTATCAAAAGAATAAAGTTTGACATATTCTCTAAACAAAAGTTGTCAAACAATATTTATTTCTAAGATAAAAGTTATCTCAGGAATGAATATTGCGGAATCAGCCCTTAATCAAACTCTACGCTCGACGAGCTACGGTAAATTCAGATCGAAACTAAATACACCAAACATTTTAATATAAAGACAAAACATTCAAAGGTATCCGGGGTATATGCGACTTGTACTTGGTAATTAACAGTCCATCCTTAGGGAAGGCCGGATCCAGCGCAATATATTATATTTCAGATGACATCCGCATTGGGGACTTTGAAGGATCGTATCTGGACTCCCCGAATTGGAATATGTAAGGTCCAACTGCTATTGTTATGGGTAGCTGTCTCAAAATTAGAATTTTGTATTTCCAGTCTATTGGGATATAAATGTTGCGAACAAAATAAATGTTTTTGACAAAAAAATCTATGGTACAAGTTTAAATGGGATCTAATAAAATGAAAGTAGACCAAGATTTGACAGACGGGATTCGCTAACAGTTTAAAAAAAATTATTTGAACAGTTAAGTGGTTACCTACCTACCAACGCAGCAACAAATGCAGCAAGCAGCTCACCTTTGTATAGTCCAAACTGTATTAAACTACCTCATCGGTTTTCAAGCATATGAGCCTAACTCCTGTACATTTATCGCCCGCACCGGATTAGTTTCGGATGTCACTGACAAAAGTCGATAGCACTCCCACTTATAACTTCTATGACAAAGGAGACCAGTCACGTTTCATACCGAGTTGGGCCCAAAACCTAAAGTACCAGCCAGCGAAAAAAAATGTATTACCCTAGTCGAGGAAGCCCTCCTTACCATTTAAGTTGAAAAGTCTAGTTTTATACATTTTAATTAAATATAAAACTAACAATTGGCGAAAATAAATTAAAGGTGACCTTAAACGAGAATTATCTACTATGACAACAAACCTCTGCGAGTCTTCTCCTTTTTTTTGCATATTTAGTTCTAAAATCAGGTTTTTTTTAATGTAAAAAGACTAGATTTTACTTCCAACTTTAAAAAACAGCTGAAGGAATGATCGTAGAGATTCGGCGCAATAGTTAAAAAAATATAAGGAGGACTTCCCCGACCAGGGTAATACATTGTTTTTTTTGTTGAGAGAGTTTAGATCAACATACAACCTAATACTGACCTGCAAATTTCAGAAAACGTAAGAAAATTTGAGTTTCACGGCCCACCCTGACGCTTCCCCCTTAAATCAATAATACACCGAGACAATACCCAGCTTAATATAATTTTCATAGTGTACGGCGGCAGTTTTTACGATGAACGTTATAGCTTTACTTCGCCATTACGGCGAAGTAGAATGGTTCTACGATTAATTCGTAAATGTTTCATGAAGTATAAAGTATCTTGTTTCGGGGAAATAATCGAGTTTATGGCTGGTGGTTGGGGAACTTTTTCGTCCTTATGTTAAGGGTTTTTAAACTTGACGAAGATGACTTCCAAATAAGCTCAGAGGAAGTAGAGGAGTTGATGATGCATGATTTTTAAACAAATTAAAATCTAGGCTGTAGATGGATGTGAGTAACTGATGCATGAATTAATTTTTGTAGCCTGTTTTTGAATAAAGAAGAAAAATGCGAAAACAAATTTTGTTTTTGTGGTGGATCTTGTCGTGTCCCAGCACATTGTGTCGTGTCCCAGCGGTGGGAACATTATATGCTGATTATACTATTGTCTTTTACGTCTTAACGTAAACTTCTCCATAAAAAACTTACGTACACTTTTTTTTGACAGACTTCATGTAGTAACACACACCTACCTACCTACCACATATTATCAAATCCTACGGTCAACCATAACTAGGTATAACCCTATAAACTATATTATTATTTTCGCCGTAAAAACCGAGTGAATTAGTTTTACAGCACGCATCCCAATACACAGCGGCCACTAAATCTTGCCCTGACATTATATATAAGAGCTGCTTCATCCCTATTGCTTAGTCCGAATTAGGAATTATCGTAGGGTTAGCAAAACAGTCGTAACCGGGGAAAAACCGTTTTTTTTTTGGTTTGGTTTCCGCACTTAGTCCTTCTGCAGTGTGATTCTGTAACCATCTCACCGTGAAAACGTAGGTGAAGTGAGCGTAAAGTGAGCTGTCATGCCAAATTGACACTATTGACAGCTCTCTAAGCTCACTTCACCAAACTTTTCACGGTGAGATTTTTACAGAATCGATCGGCATGTGGCCCATTGTGAGTGCTTCAATTCCTATTTTTATGCAATCTTGTCGAATTCAGTCACAGTTTTCTTTTCTTGCTACTCTTGTGACTATTTCGGCATTTTACATAATTTTGAGTTATGTCGCACAGACAACCGCACATCAGTAGTAAGACTTGGACTACGATAATCGCTCTTATTGCTACAAAATAAAGGCTCTGTCAAAAAACAAAAAGTCAAATGTTTACCTGTGATGTGCGGTTGATTCCACCTTTTATCTTCATATCATGAGAGAGCAACTAATGCTCACGCACGCTTCGTTTCACAAAACATCAACTACGAGTACCTGATAATTTTTTTAGATGACACACGTCTGAAATCGCCAACCTGACTTGAACAAGCGTGGTGATCAACGCTCGTGCCTTCTCTATATGAGTAGAGGCCTTTGCCCTGGAGTGGGATATTAATGAAGGGCGGGCGTTTTGGGAGACAGTCTTATATAATTTTGACGTTCAAAAAGTGCTGATTTCGTGCTTAATTTGAATAAATGGCTTTTGTAAAAATAGCCTGGTATTATATTATTTTATAATTGTTTTGCCAACGTTACCCACCGGCCCGTTCATCTCCGCATCCGTAACTAGTGTTTTTCACACAAGTTTTATATGCTATTATTTGCAACGGGATATAAAAGCCGCCCTGGCCATGTTTACTGCTGGCCCAACCTAATCCTGGCAGCGTAAAGCCAGCGCCAACCCCTTTATGTTGTGTTCGACAGTAAAATCTGAACTTATGTATCGTTTATGTACTTGCGCACATAAAATATATGAGCATGGTGCTAGGAACAATTTCTGTAACGGTGTTTGTTGGGGCTTTACGAGTGTCTACAAATGTAGGAATTGCTACAGTTTTACTAACATGAGGTGCGTTTTCAGACGAAACAAAAAAAAACTAGATACAAAAAAATAAACGCGAAAGTTTGTGAGGATGGATGGATGGATCTATGGATCTACTTCTTGGCGTGTCGATAACAATCTAAATGGACTCGGCCCAGAATTCGGCCACTTGTTTGGCGCCATCACCAGCGTCCATCAGTTCCTGTAACGTGCAGCTGACAGGACACGCAGGGCACGATATCAAGTGTCCCATCGTTTGTGGAACAGCACCACATTTACACTCCAAGGCGGAGTCGTCTATGAATTTCCACCTGAACAGGTTTTCCTTGCTTCGGCCAACCTGGGTCCGGAGTCTATTTAAAGCCTTCCAGGTTACCCAAGGCAACTCATGTCCAGGCGGGAGGTCTTCAGCGGGTGGGACGAAAGGTAAGGAAGCACAGTCTCGCCACAGCTTCAGTCTATCTTGCGATCGTTCGCCAGTGAGTGGGACGATCGATGGATGGTATGTTACTTTTTCACGCGAAAACTACTGAACGGATTTGGATAAAATTTGGCACACAGATAGTTTAAAACCAGGATTAACACATAGGATACTTTTTAACCCGATATTCCTACGGGATCGAAACTTAAGCGGGTAAAACCGCGGGGCGCAGCTAGTATCTAAATAATATTGCTACAGAAAAGTCTTGTTTTTAAGTTAACCTACGCTGTATCACTGGTTAGCAAAAGCCCTCATCCTTTTCTGGAGTCACCTCGAAGCCAACCTTTGCGTCTCGCCACCTCTTCCTGAAAGGTTTATAAAGTGATAAGTAATTGACATAGTATGCCCATTTTTTTGTAGTTCTTTTAAGAAAGAATCATCATATTGGCAATTGGGCACGACTTGGCTGAAGTATTTCTATAGATGTATATTTGTATGATGAATTGGCGAGCAGCTTAGTCAAATAAACACAGAGAGAATTTACCTACTGCTTAGAAAATATTGCATACCTAACCCGAATTTCGTAGTTGCTCTTTTAATAAACCCTCTTTTAACCTCCAGCTTTTATATTCGAAAATCCAAACGCAAACCGCAGGATTATTCTAGAAATAGCTCGTAACAATCGAGTTTACCGCCAGGGGAAGTGATTCTGTGTGCAATCAAACTCACACGAGCGCCAGATTCTATGAACGTAAACGTAGAAGTTAACGTTTATCGAACGGAGCGACAAAATTAGTTGTAAATCCGGAATTGGACTGTTAAATTGAGTACAGGTGTGGTAAATTGAATTTTGAATTTGGAACTGGATTATCCTGGCTGGGGAAATTACGTGTCTGGGTTAATTTTAGCTAGAAACAATGGAAGGTTAAGTAGAATTCTACATATAATGCCATTGTTATTTAATTTCTATTAGGTAACTAGGTATCTACCTAACTAGGTATATTCACACACATTGCTCAAGTTTAATGATAAGTATTATTTAAAATGTAGTCAAAATAAGTATAATTATAACCAACACCCTTATCGCATTAAACACTTTCAATTACAATCTGAAAGACTTGAAGGAAATTGGTAATCCATTGCTACATATGTTTGAAAAAATCGTCTGCTCGATAATGTAAATGACGCAATGAATGTTGTTGAAATGTCAAAATGAAAGCCATTGTCATTGTGTGTTACGTAATACCCCTCTGTACCTGTAAACTAGTAATTACTTAGTATATAGCGAAACTTTCGCTTCGAACAAGTTAAAAATCTCTCCACTCTACAGTTTGGGGGCGAGAAACGCCAATTTTTGCTATGGTACGACGTATTACCCTTTCCTATGCCTGTTTATTCTTCAAACAACTAAAAATACCATAGATAAAGGAACATACTGTCACACTTACCCCTACCACTTGCACGCCAATCCAAAAGCCATTTACTGACATAAATAAAACAGGTCTCCAGCGCCCCATACCTTTCAATTCCTACCTTAGTATGTACCAACAATATTCCCGGGACCATACTAAACAACTGTCATTTTATTTTATCACCCGGCTTTCGCGTAAACTCTTGCGCTAGTGATAAATTTTAATGTTGCTCGCGAAATATTGTCGCGTAGTAGGGGCTTCGAAGTTTATTTGTTCCTTATGGAATTAATGTAGGTATGGTACGTCTGTAAAGATAATTGCTTTATTTTTGTTAAGTTTTAATGTTAATTTCATTGTTGAAGTTGATTTTATAGGAATGCTCGCAGGAATGAACAATTGACTCTTCGAGAATTTCTGAAATGATTATATTAAGGATACCTACATTTAAAATTTTCTTAGGTTTTTTTTTGCAAGTTTGAGGTTGTATGTAGAACAAAATATGATTCGCGACCGTCATCAACAGCCTATTGCAGTCCACTGCTGGACATAGGCCTCTCCCAGGCTGCGCCACAAAACCCTGTATTCCGCATCCAGTCTGTCCCAGCCACCTAACCGCTAAATTCTCGACCGTAACAAGTATGTATTTATAGAATTACAATCATTAAAATCATCTATACAATTCTCTAAGTTTATATAACCCCATTGAATGTCTATTTCATGAAATATCAATCGCGGGTTACCCTGGTGCTTTCCCCTTAAGTTGGAGAGGCTTAAGACAACCCTGGAACAAGTATGTATTTGTGTAGCCTGTGAAAAAATGTTCAGGACCTGCTATCCACATCCATCTATCTGCGTCTCCATTATGCTAGGGTAGTTTGGAGAATTCCAGCAGTATGCACATTCATCATAATCAGCCTATAATGTTCCCACTACTGGGACACAGGCCTCCTCTCAGTAAGAGGGAGTGGGCCGTAATCCACCACGTGGGCCCAGTGCGGGTTAATAGATGTCACATGTCTTCGAATGTTTGGTTCTAGGACATGCCGGTTTCCTCATTGTTTGGGAACAGTGGTGATGAAATAGTTTACACAAAGTAAAGCGCCTGTCTGGGCCCTACGTGGTGGAACCTACGACCTAAAGCTCGCACTATACTACTATGCAGATTATTCAGCTAACAATATTTACACACAGTCTTCTCCCCAAGTGATATCAAAGTCGCTTGCCAAGTAGCATACACCTCCCCTTACAAAGTCACACGTTACGCAACTTATACATATGTACGTTTAACCTCCACACGATTAATCTCTGATCTTTCACAAAATAAACAAACCGGGCCGCCGTAAGGGAACCGTAAAATTATTCATCCACCCAAAAATTTCCGTAACCCATTGTAAAAATGTCGTTTTTTAACGAACTCCAAGAAGTTCGGAAACTCCGTCGCGTTTCAAATCCAACATGGGTCTCGGGAGGATCCCCGTAAAAAATTAAGTCACAAAAGAGTCCAAAAAATAAAGTTTAAATGTCCCCCTCTTTTGGCAGAGTAAACATTTTACGTTCGCTTAGGAATTGGTTGGCTGTGAATTAAAAAAGCTCTTTGTAAGCTCCGCGGTGACGGTGTTCGTACACATTAAGCAAGTTGGCTAGGATTTTATTACGTTTCTTTTTTATTTGAAAATTTCTAGAAAGAATATTGGTCCTTTAGGTCCCTTCAAGATATCCGACTGGACCGTCTGTGACCGACTTGTTTGAAAACTTTCACACTTTTAAATTATAACTGTATTTTTGACGAACAAAAATTGAAGACACTAGGCGTACAGTAGGCTAATTTATTTAAAACTTACTTCTGCCAGCGGCTTCGCCCGTATGAAGGTCATCCCACGGGAACATGTATATACAACCAGGATAAAAATCATCCTATGTCCTAATCCCGGTCATGGTCTACCTGGGTGCCAAATTTTAGCCAAATCCGTTCAGCCGTTTTAACGTGAAAGCGTAACAAATAAACAAACTCACTTTCGCATTTCTAATATTATAAGCTATACTAGCTGCGCCCCGCGGTTTCACCCGTATAATTTTCGATTCCGTGGGAATATCAGGATAAAAAGTATCCTGCATGTTAATCCTGGTCATAAACCATCTCTGTGGCAAATTTCATCCAAATCCGTTCAGTAGTTTTTGCGTGAAAGAGTAACAAACATCCATCCACCCATCCATCCATCCATCTGGATCCTTACAAACTTTCGCGTTTATAATATTAAGTAGGATAAGTAGGAAGTAGGTGGTAGGATAGTAGGAAGTAGGATATAGTAAGTAGGATTAGTAGGATATCCTTTCTATCTTCTTAGCAAAAACTATACCTACTTAAAAAGTTAATAGAAGCTCATGAAACGCCACGATAAAGAAGAGACAGCTGTTGATTTATAAAGTAAATAAAACAGTAGGTATATACGACAGCGATAAAACAAAATTAACACTATCCTCACAAGCCTGATTACAAAGCTCAATAGTTATGTAGGTAATCATTTGTGGTCTAAGTTACCTGCTACCCACCTTAGAAAAACCTCAGCGGGTATCATACTCCGTACACCACCGACCCCGCGAAGCAAAGACCCGAGCAACGGTTAATTTCATGTTGAATTCATTAAGTTTGTAGGCGCCTTAACTAGGTGTCTTGATAATTTAATCCTGCCAGGATTGCCCAATTAAAATGTTGCCAACGACTTTTTAAATATTCAACCAGGAAGGGGTTACCAACTTCAAAAACGAGGTAAAATTCATCACTCCAGGGAGGATTTGTGTGAAATAATGACATTTTAGGTGTCGATTAGGAAAAGTTTGGACGTAAAAGTTTTTAGAGAAGGATTTGGGTTGTCAGGGGCGTAAAAATATTTTCCTAACTTGTTTGATGTGTTAAGGATTTTCACTTGGTATAATAAATTATGCATTCAAAATGCTACTTAGCTGTTTGCCTATAAAAATAGAGGACTAAGAAATCAGTGTCTTCTCTTTTAATTTAATATCACGACAAGACACACGATTCACATTATACCGGGTACCGATTGATGCAACGTAACATGAAATGTTATAGTTATTTTAGCTCTGATTTTGCATCGCTGTCCAAATCACAGTGATCTTTATTCTCATTCCAATAAGGTTGCTGTCACAGACAAGTCTGTCAAAATCATTGTGATGTTCATTTTCTTTAAAATAAGGTTACTGCTGTCAGCGGTAAAATATAAACTGTGAACGGGCTGTAGGCGAATTTGTTTCCTGTGACGTAACGTACGGTCATCAAAAGAGATAAGCAACCACGGTCGTCGGATATAGTTGAAGTTTAGTAAGAAACCAATGGATGTTTTCGAATAAAATTTAATTTAATTAATAGAGAACATACAGTTTATTTATGAAAATAAATTTCATTCGAAAACATCCATCAGTTTCCTGCTAAACTTCCACTATATCCGAAGACCCTGGTTACTTATCTCTTTTGGTGACTGTACATTCAATCTAAAGGTACCTGGCATTGGAAGTAAGCTTGTCCCTTTTCCACGTAGTACCTACATACCTAAATGAATATCAACATCATGGCTGGCTAAAGATAGATACCACCAGAGTCGTAACAACTCAGCTAATCCGATCAGAACTATGGTACAACTCAAAATATAATCTAGACGGAGATAGCTGCACAGAGAAAGCAGTGGAGGTGATTGTGTAATATGTTTACCTCCTAGAGCTATAATAAACGATAAACAGAGAACTACCTAACTAAGTAGATACTTATTCACCTATTTTTTTTTTCATTTGCACGTTTATAAAATCTGTAAAAAAAAAAATGTTTATTCTGCATAAACAAAACGCACATTACAAATAATTTTTAACTTAAAAAAGATAAAACAATAAATATAGCCATTTTTAGCTTAGTGTCAAAAAACTCAATTAACATTTTAAATAAGTATTTTTACATGATATTTAATTTTTAATAACTGGTATTGCCTCCTCGGGCGCTGACTACAGTTTCGAGCCAGTTTGGACACGAGGTTTCGGAGTCGATGTTGGGGAATATTCTCCCATTCTTCAATCACGGCCTGTTTTAGTACCCTGAGGGTGGTAGGTGGTGGTCTGCGGCTTCTGACTAGCCTCCCTAGCTCATCCCAGGCGTGCTCAATCGGGTTGAGATCAGGACTTCTTGATGGCCAAGCCATCACGCTGATACCAACCTCCTGAATATACTCTTGCACGACCTGAGCTGTTTATGGCCGGGCATTATCATGCATCAGCATCGATCCATCACCCATATTTGGTAAATACAGCCCTGCATACTAGGTGAAAATCTCTTAGGCATATCTTTCCCCAGTCAGAGTGCCATTTTCTATGGCCACTAACTCTGTGCGACTTTCTGAAGATATGCCAGCCCATACATATACACTGCCTCTACCATACTTGACTCTGTCTGAGAAGCAATCTTGAAGGTATCGCTCACCAGGCCGCCTGTAGACACTTCGCCTTCCATCAGAAGTGTAAAATGAGAGTCGAGACTCATCTGTGAATAAAATTCTTGACCACTCTTCTCAATCCCACCGTATATGTTCACGGGTGTATCGCAGTCTCGCTACTCGATGCTCTCTCTCGAGTTTGGGGCCACTCGCTGGTCTCCGGGGTTTCAGGTTTGCTTCAGTAAGTCAATTTTGTCAGTAGGTACTCAAACATAACATAACACCACGCCTGTATTAAGAGTTAGGCAGACGTGTGCCGAATTTTAGTACTTACACCCACATATCGAGAGTAATGTTTTACTTTTAAGTCCCATGTACCAGGGGCGAGCCAATTAGGTACCATCTCAACGGGCGACTCAGAAATCAGCACTAACTGACTATACTTACCAGCTTTTATATAATAGGTAGGTTTTTATTTAATAGGGAAGAGAAGTCTGGGATATAAGGTAAAAGTATAAGTGTTTTGTATTGTTTACTAGAGTATAAGTAGTACATAAGTTAGGTTTTATACCCACGTGTACATTAGGTTCACATTGTAAATATTCGTATGCCGCTAACAGCGGCGGATGTGTCGAACTTATCCATATGTACCAACCATCTTTGTACCTACCATATCTGACGAATCAATATCTATGTCTTTGTCTTTGAAAGTATTTATCTAAGTAAATATTTCGCAGGTCCAGGACTCAGCCATTGCCATTCCCAATATTTAGCAACAGTAAAATAATCCGATCCAAACGATACAAAATTTAATGGCTGCCTGACTGATCCTCCTCCTCTATACAAAAACTAGCTGTTGTCCGCAGTGTCGTCTGAGACCCAACCTGCCAGGGCCGCGGGTTGTCCTGCCAGGGCCGCGGGTTGTTCGGAAGAGATACCGTGGTCCCTGGCATAGGCAACTGAAGGAACACGGGTGGGTTTTAGTCAGTAAAAGTCTGACACGCCCTCCTGCTCCGCCCAGAGCGGGAGAAGTCATATGATGATTTCCCAACCAGAAAAAAAAAAAAAAAAAAAAAAAAAAAGACCCAAGATGAGAAGTAGCCTAAATAGACTTTCCAGATTCCAGGCTACCTACTTATCTGTCAAATATCAGAATGATCTGCTCAATGTTTTAGGCGTGAAATATAAGTACACTAATGTCTACTTACAAACGCATTCTTAAAATTGAACTCAAAATAGTACCAACAAACCATTCAACGGTTTTCTGTTCCATATTCGTAAATAGCCAAGGGACAGTTGGACGTGTAGCCAGTGGTAGCCGTGGACAGACGACGAAACGAACAGGCAACTTTTAATATTTTCATTACATTGCGACTCCCACAGGCATCCCGGTATGATTGTATCTATGTATAGGGCATTGTATGGCTTCCACTTTTACTCAAGAGAGATGTGAAGTAACTATGTGTAGGTATGTACCCTGTCCTATAATAGTCAGACTTGAAACAAGTAGGGCCATATCGCGTTCATGGTATTTACTCGTAATTATCTAGGTCCCATCCTTTTTTGGTCCATAGTAAAATCGTATTTAATTTCTTTGATTAATGATGATAATTATAACACACTATGTATACCGAGGAAACAGGCCAATCTCTGATTTTCTAGTTATCTACTATAAACTTTTCCCACTTCTATAAAAGTTTTCGGAAGTTTTTCACACAAAAAAATAAATAAGCTAAAATCCTGAATGCTTATTTCAACAATTTTGTCACCGGCCTCGGTAGCGCAGTAGGCAGCGCGTAAGTCTCATAATCTTAAGGTCGTGAGTTCGATCCTCACCCGGGGCAAATCTTTTTGCTTTTCGACCTACTTATTGATTTTGTTATTTTTAGCCAGATTCTTTATTTTGATAGTTTTATTTTAAAAAAAGAAATAAGCCACTGGTTCGTTTTTGTCATCCGTAATCAAACACCTGTTTTCATCTTCAGATTTATTTGTGCGGCATTTGTCACAGGGAAGCACGAAAAGTCTATCGAAAAATCAGTACACGTCTTTGGAATAAAAGTACGTTTTGAATTATGTTGTAACGAACAATAAGAAAGTTTGTTTTCATAAAACGAGATCGTAGTACTTGTAGCGACATCTCTTAGACTTTATTAGAAATAACATTTAGATCACAAAGGTAACTGTTGTTAGCTAACGCTGATAGATAGCGCTGACGGAAAACGCCATCTACCTTTATCTAAAGGAACTAAAACGATGTATCAACACAAAAAGCACTAGTGTTCTGCTCTACTGGGCGTCGACGCAGTTTTAGGAGTTACTGCTAGAGGGCGCTGTTATAAATTACAAAATTTATTTTAGAACAAAATAACCTTTTTTTTTTACTAAAGTTTATTATTAAACAACATTTTTTAGACTAAGTGCTTAAAATGCAAATTGTTGATCTTTTTTGTAGGAATTTTCGTGTTTTTAAGTTGGAAGGACAAAAAATCAAAATACATCATAATAATTATGTATATCATGATGAACTTGCTAAATCCTGGTTTGACCAAAATATATGCAGGATTTAGGTAGATAGATAAATTACCTATGAACTATGGCGTCACCGTCGATTAGTTAAATGGCGCCGCGTGACAGAATAGAGAATAATCGATGCAAAAAATCGTACAAGTATTATAGGTACTTTGGTTTATCAAACAACTATAAAAAAGACAATTTATTAGCGTTTCTAAATCAATAAAATATTTACGAAAACGATTAAAAATAAAATGATACTTATTGTTTTTTTACAAGGTCGCCCACTGGCGCCAGTATTTTAAATTCTTTTATGATGATACCGGACTTAAATAGCTAAATAACAAGGGATTTACCTCTTTTTTATATATAGTTTTACTTATTATTGCCAATTCTTGATTCTAACGACTGTTATTTTTATTGTTATGAAGGTTGCACAGTCCATAAAACTTCGATGTTTGTATTTTATTTTCGACATTTACGGTATTTAACCCTTTTACCGCGGATCTAAATGGGTATCGCATTTTTAATAAAATGTTATTTAATACGCCATAAAATAAGTACTTTGATAACAGGTATTTCAATAAATACTTACCTGGTTAAATGTAACCACTTAAAGTTGTCAAAAAATAAAAGGCCCGTTTTGACATTTGAGAATGCGTTCTTGACACCTGTCAGTTTCATACAAACGAATACGTGTTTTGCGAATTTGATCTTTATTAACTACTAGAACTGTCAATGTCAACACGGGCCTTTAGTTTTTTGACAACTTGAGGCATAAGAAACTAGATCGGGACGACAGAGACGGTCTATCCAAAACAAACTATTTATGGGCTATTCCTGGAATTTTATTCCATTTAAGGTGTATTTATTTTGTTGTAATGCCAATAAACGAATTTTTCTTTCTTTCTATTCAAATGTATGTTTCCAATTGTTGTTATTTCAAGATAAACAAATTAATATTCACTTTATTCTAGTGGTAGGTAATTAAGTGGATTTCAGAGTGACTAGCACTATTTAAATTATAAAAATGTTTGAAGTTGTAGCGTAAACTGAACTTTATTGTGTAGGAATTAAAGTTATTTTTCCAAATACTCATATTTGTTTACATGTTTGGCAAATAAATCGCGAACGGTGATTGGTAACTACGTTTTCAGCTGTCACTGTCATACTTACTTGGCGTATCATTCTGTATGCTTAAGTACTCAGCTGTATCGATTACTGCCGATCGATTCTGTAAAAATCTCACCGTGAAAAGTTAGGTGAAGTGAGCTTAGAGTGAGCTGTCATTAGTGTCAACCCCTAGCATTAATTGGAATGACAGCTCACTCCACGATCACTTCACCTAAGTTTTCACGGTGAGATGGTTACAAAATCGCACTGCAGGTGAAATGACTGCTCACTTACTAAGTATACGCATTTACGATATTCATAGCAAGGAAGCTAAGAAGGAATTTCCTCCCCTTTACTGACAGCTTAGTCTAGACTGAGAAAGACCTCTTTAGACAAAACCTTCCCAAAACGGTCACTCTCAACCACTTACATCACTTACTTATCTATTTAACATTTCTCCTACAGATTCCAGCGTGCCTTACTTTTTCGCATGAAATATTCGCATTCTTCCTTCAACGTAGACCAGCCACATGCCAGTAAACTAGCGCCCAGTAAGGTCACATTTGACAGTTAAAGCAGTAAAATAAAACAGTCGCTCCCGCCGGTTTGATGGAGTATTGTTTCGGATTCCGTCACGCGTTCAACGCAGTGCATGGGTTAAGGCCAGTGAACAGTGAACTGATATGGATATTTTCTATGGAATTTTGTAATACTGTGATGGTTTTCAATGTTGTAGTTTGAAGTTGAGGAGATTGTTGACCTATTTTTGCTGGGAGTTGGGATTTTAGGTTATCGTGACTGTTTCCTTCGCTAACACTCTGTGAGAAGATGAAAGAAGGAACCAAAGATATCATCTATTTGTGACATCAAAACGTCACATCGTTAACACGTTAAATTGCATAGGCACTTATCACTCCTGCAATCACAGTCTTTTTTGAAAGAAACTCCTTAATCATTTCGAAGAATATTGCTAATCCATTGCTTCATAGGTATGAGAAATTCATCTTCTCAGCAACGTCAATAGCGCAATGAATGTGGTTGAACTGTCAAAATGAAAGGCATTGTCAGTGTAAGTGTGTTACGCAAGCATCCCGTAGATTCTGACTGACGACTGGATAGGCGTTCAGTCAACCATTTCAGTCCCTAATGTTCCTGTCCTTTATCCCAATTTGTTTGAAGTTGTCGCAGGGAAGACTTCTTCTTAAATACCTCTCTATTCCAGTCAATAATAATGAAAGTCACTGGTACACACTGACAGTAGAAATGGCTTTCATTTTGACAGTTCAACAACATTCATTGCGTTATTTGCGATGTTGGGCAGACAATTTTTTCGATCATTGAAGCAGTGCAATTTCGTTCACGTGTTTGTCAACAACGAAGATGTAGTTTCCGTATAAACATGCTTATTTATTGACTCTAAAACTTCTTTTATGTTTAGATTTAATTGATTTAAACGTAATTAACCTGTTATCCTGCCGTTTAAGTACGTACCTATATCACTAATTGAACATCAACCTTCTGAGTATTGGAATGTTAACCCGTAATACGCAAATTTTGTTTTGATTTACTGCAATATTTTAAGCGTCAAAAAACAATGGTGTCTGTAGAATTTAAATTACTGCCAGAGCGCAAAAGATGAAGGGAGTAGAAACTATTTTGTGAAAAGGCTCAACTAGCGATGTAAATGAGTAAAGCATTGCTGTATTCTCTTTTGAGTTTGAAAGGTACCTACTATTGCCTAATTGCGTTACACTCGACGTGAATTATTTTGAAGGATATTGCTAATCCATTGCTTCATATTTTCGAAGAATTTGTCTGCTTAACAACGTAAATAACGCAATGAATGATGTTGAACTGTCAAAATGAAAGCCATTGCTACTGTTAGTGTGTTACTCAATTATCCCGCTGGTGTGGTAGCTATGAAATAAATTGGCACAATTTATGTTGGCAGTGAAACAGCCAAGCCGTCACTGTGGCCCTTGATGCACAAAATACACTGTAAGAATCAGAAATCATAAGATTTATGTGGACAATGTATTATGGGCCAATTAGACCACAGTTGCCATCGCCGTGTTATCAAACCTCGCTTCTGTCTAACCAGCATCGTAAATTAACTTAATAGTAACGTGTATACATTGCAAATTGTTTTATAATGAAATCATTGATCATGGTAATCCTTCAAGTTGACGAGCGTGGCCCTCTGTCACGTTGCAGCTATTAACTAACTTTGTTTTAAATATAATAGCTGGTTTGCTTCAAGGCGCAGACTGATTAAAGTTGTATGTTTGAGGATGTGTTTGTTCGTTTAATTATATACTTCAATGATGAAGTGGTTCGCCTAAGACGCAGATGCAGACTGTCCATGGTCAAGAGCTTAAAGATTTATCGACCTTTATGTTAGTAAATACAACCAAGTCAAGCCTCTTTAACTAATTATTTATAAGTCTTGAAGAGGCAATTCCTCTAACTGGTGTATGCCGTGATGGAGAACGGAGTACTTACGTGATACCGATGAAATTAGCTGCAGCAGGAGATACATAAGGATGGTAAATGACACGTTCAGGCAAAGGGTACACGATACCCCTTGGTACTTGTTGTCAGGCTTTTGGGCTTGTGACTACCCGTAACGACTGTCAAAGATCTACGAATGACAGCCGGGCCGGTTAAACGTGCTTTTGAGGCGCGGAGGGGTCGCGCTATGTAATGGATGGTCACCCATCCACGAACTGACCGCGGCAAGCGTAGCTTTTAACCTTCGATCGATACGTACAGCTGTTATTTTTTAGCCACGAGCTGTGCCTGTCAAATATGTTACTACTTATTGATGGTGGTCAGAATAATCGCAGTAAAGTGAAATCTGTGACGAAGACATTGCTGGAATTTTGGTGGCGCCAAATAATGTTCTCCCAAGTATTTTATGTGTTCACTGACATGCTTGCTTACCGGTTTACCTTATTTGTTTACAACGCATTTCACGTTATTATTCAGAAACACCAAAAAAACGTCACGATGTCCGATGACGCTGATGTCCAAGGTAATCGAACTTCGTGTTAAAACCCCTTTTTGAAGTGTTAAGTAAACAATATCAAGTATTGCTTTGTGGTATAATATCACAATTCCGATTAAAGAGATTTACTAAACCAACAAGGAAAAATCTTGCAGGATTTTTTTGGTGTAAAATATTAGAATATTCCGCTTGTTTTTATTTTACCGACCGATACCAAATATGTTCTAGTCCTCTCTATCCTACTAATCCTACTTCCTACTTCCTACTATCCTACTATCCTACTTCCTACTATCCTACTATCCTACTAATCCTACTTCCTACTTCCTACTATCCTACTATCCTACTTCCTACTATCCTATCCTACTTCCTATCCTACTTCCTACTATCCTACTAATATTATAAACGTGAAAGTTTGTATGGATGAATGGATGGATGGATGTTTGTTACTCTTTCACGCAAAAACTACTGAACAGATTTGGATGAAATTTGGCACACAGATGGTTTATAACAGGATTAACTTATGGGATACTTTTTATCCCAATATTCCCACGGGATCGAAACTTATGCGGGTGAAACCGCGGGGCGCAGCTAGTAATAATATAAAACTATTTGCTATTTACCTATTGGCTATACATTGGTATTTATTTTTGTCATAAATTCTAACTCTAAGGCTACGTACGCACTGTCAGGTGGCTTACTTAGCGCCTAGAGCCAAGCGAATCACCTTACGAGTTCCGAAGTGAAACGAACGCTCTAAAATTTTCGCTAGTCGCCTAGCGTGAATCGATGGATATTAAGTCACTAGGCTCTAGGCGCTAAGAAAGACACCTTTCAGTGCCTAGGCGCTAAGAAAGCCTCCTTTCAGTGCCTAGGCGCTAAGAAAGTCACCTTTCAGTGCGTACCAAAAAGTACCTAAATGTGTTACTATCGGTTTCACTTTCTACACTATTTCTAAGATTCTCCTCGTCATCATTTATCAAATCAAATCCAAAAACAAAGTGGACACCATATTTTTTTTCATAAAATCCTTTTCGAAACCTCATACCATTCTCATTAGCTCCTCCCTTAATAGGACAAAGGGCGGGCTGTTAAATATAAATCACAATATTAATGTGATTGGTGCTGACCTTAACTTGGCACCATGCACTTAAGGAATGTTTTAAAGAGAAGCTCTTCTGATAGTTTATGTTAATTTTAGTTCACGATCTGAATATAAATTCAGATTTTTAGGGTAAAGCAATTGAAGTCTGATAACCTGTCAATGAAAGTTCAGATGAAGAAAACTTTCACTAGAAAGCTTTTTTCTTGACAAAGCACAAGGTCTTCTACAAACCCTACTACGTTTTTTAAAATCAAACTGAAAGCATTTATTCAATTAAAGCAATTACAGGCATTTTTGTACTGTCAAGGGGTCGGTCAGTGACAAAGATGAAGTTAGTTGCCAATCCAAAGCATAATAGGTTCCTATGGAGAAGAAGAAGCAAAAAATTCCAAGGATAAACACTCTTTTGAATCAAAATATTGTTACAAAATATTGGTTACATCATTCATGTTGAATTTGCACATGTAAGAGCAATGTAGAAAGAAGATGAAAAAGTAAAAAAAAAATACAAATTTTGGCCATAGCCATCCAAAAGGCAGACACAATAAAAATAAAATTAAATCATTTCTAAATGCAGTTCTCATTTTAAAACTCCCCAACACACTAAAGTCCCCTCACAGCTTCCTCTTAACCCTAAAATGGTGACGGTGCAACCCTCAAAATCACCCAATTATACCCCTTTTAAGGGGCGCCGCCCAAAGCTATTAACCGTTGAACTACTGATTTATCTATGATCATTAGGTGCATCGTTGATTAGCAACGCTTGCCAGAAAAAAAAGAAATTCGATAGTAGCCAGTGATTAATTACTTTGGCCCTGTTTTAACAGTTTTCTGATTAGTTACGAATTTTTGTGTCAGTCTTTTTGGTGTGTGTCCGGGACTGTTTTTAAATGACAGATGGGCTTTTGCAACCTACTTATAGTCTGTAGGTTACCCTCTTTTGTTTTTTTATTTGGTTTGGTTGCACATTCTATTCTTGATCTAGGCCAGGACTTTTCAATGCAATTTTTAGAATAACTAAGTCTTCCCGAATCTTGTTGCTGCTCTCTGGCAATTACCATGAATGGACAAAGTGTTCTTTTATACGGGACCACACGCCAATATACAATCTACATGGGGTAAGCTGAGAATAAAGCTCCCCATAAAACTGTCCAAGTTGATAATAACTTACTTTACAAAAACCCTGATGCTAAACCGGTGATAGTGAGATAAAGGGGTATTTTGACACGGACTAAGTTATCTCTCTAACAGATCGATCGTGTAGGTAAAGTGCACGATATTATTAATGTACAAACTATTATTATTCAGCTTGCATCTTTCACAAACGAAGCCGACAATGATTCACTTTATATGAACAGCGAAACGATAGAGTCATCAACACTAAATTTTTTATTCAACATTGATATGGCAGCTGAAATATTACACTTGTCATAGAATTAATATTTGACAATAAATCTTTTAATTTAATAGTGTTGATGTGATACGTTCAAGTTCAATTCAATTAGTTGTCATAATTATTAATTGCTTAAAACGTTCTGCGAATTAGTTTGTCATTGACGTATTTTGGGAATATTATTGTAGTCATTCGCGGACTTTGTTTAAATTAAAATATTTAATAATTCTGTGAAAAATCAAATATGTTAACATTCTCAAATCAATTCAAATCTCCCGGATGTGATGTTTTTTTTTTTCATCCATAACTTTGACAAGGCAGTCATAACATAATCAGCCTATAACACTGCTGGGACACTGGCTCCTCTCGGTGAGAGGGAATGGGCCGTAATACACCACGCGGGCCCGGTTCGGGTGGTGGAAACTGTCATATTATTATGATAAAATTAATGCAGTAACCTCTCAACAGCATCCACTATGCTATTACGCCGACCCAAATTGAGTTATCAACTTTGGTGAAATTCATTGTTTTTAAGCTTTTATATATCTTTTTGTGCCGATACGTGTTTAATAGTCAATTAATGATGCTACCTGCGGCTCTTTTTATCCGAAATCGATCGGTTAGGATGACCAGTCAGACTCAGTGCCTTAGGGGTTGGCTTTGTGCGGTCGATGGTCGATTGGACCACATTCGAGTGGCCGCAGGGTTAACAACTAATGAATTGGGATTGTATTTTTATAGATGATTATTGTCGTTAATTTTTTAAATGAATGGCATTGGATTTATAACTGTAAATATCGAAAGAGATTTTTGGACACGCTACTGCGATATTTTTGTTACGGAGTTTGAGTTCTATTCATGTTTAGTTAACGTCCTTAGAACTTAGAATCGATCTGTATCGTACTTAAGCCCAGGGGGTCTACTACGAAGTGCAAAGTGCGAATGATCGGATCGGACCGACACATGGCCGAACCGAATATTATTGAGAAATGCAAAAAAAGTTCGGATCGGCTCAATTGGGTCGGGACCATAGTCAATATTCGAAAGAGTGTAGGACTGTAGGATCGGGACCAACCGAACCAAATAGTAACTTCGTAGCAGGAAACGGCCGAACATTCGGCCGATACCACTTCGGAGTAGACCCCCTGGTTTTCTGGCCACACAAATACTGCTGTAGGTACTTGCGTCTAGTTTTGACAGTGACTTGTTAGCTGCTATGTTCAATATCTACTAAATTGGGATAGGTACAGTGGGACCAATGGTCTTTATTTATTATTAGGCATATAATGTCCCAACGCTGGGCAAAGGCGGGCCTTTACTCTATTTCCACCTCTCTCTGTCTAGAATCGTCTTTAGGATTATGACCTTATTTTTCTTTCAGGTCAGTTCGGTTACAAAGTATTAGATACCTATAAACTCGACAACAATCAATATATAAATAATTTGTGAAAAAGTAACTGTAACTATTTCTACAAACTTTTTTTTGTAAAACAACAAACAAATTGATTTTTTACTCCCCCATTTTTCTAATCAACAAAAATTATCCCATATAATTTGATAGGCGCGTCTAATCATAGGGCGGGACCCAATTCCGGGATAATGGGGCGATCATCGCATCCTGATCTGTATGGGACTACATGGAAATCTGTGGTCTATACTTAATAATGGGAAACCATGGAAATTAGGGAATTCCTTGAGTTCGAATTAGGACCCTTCGCGTGAAGGATTGGAGCAGGAGCCTTTCGTTAATGATGTCGCATTTGATGCTTGTTATTCTTGTAAGGCTTTCTTTTTTTTTTCCCGATAGGAAGTCATCAAATGACCCCTCCCGCTCTGGGTGGAGCGGACGGAAGTGTCAGACTCTTACTGACTAAAACCCACCCATGTTCCTTCCTTTGCCCTTTATGTTCCGGGGTAGCGGTAACCCTTTCGGACAATCCCGCTGACCCGGATTCTTGTAAGGCTTGTCATTACTTTTCTGACGTTTTAACGTTGTAGTGTTTTACTTACCATCACAAAAGTTTCTAACAAAATTGTTGTGTAAGCTTCTTCTTCTTTTCGTGTATTTGGTATTCTTCCTCATTGTTTTTTTTTAATATATAATTTGAGCTTTTACATAAAAATTTGACAAGGAGTCATAGTTTTTACCCTTAAAAAAAACACTGAATTATTTACCTTAGTTAGTACTTACAGACCTAGTACCGTCTACCTATTAGAAAACATAGGTAAGACGCATTTTTTCTTTAAAACTCATTCACGATATTAAATAGTATTAATCCCATTTAATTTTATCTTCTCGACCTATTTAATGCTAATTATAACCCTCTCTTTTTAAGTTCTCTTAAACGAACAGTTAGCTTAATTCGTCACTATTTTAACGAGCCCCACTTCCATTTTTACCATTCTAGCGTTGAAGGCACCCACATTAACCAGTGTATACTCAATAAAAGGGAGCAAAGCTGGGTGGCGGGTGTTTATGACTCAACTTGTGTGTTCCATAGCATTCGGTGGACTTTTATTTCTTACTACCTAGCCTGACTTCAATTCAGACGATGGCTTTATTGTTCTGCGCAGTACCCAGTTGGTATGGCGTATGGTGTTTGATTCAGTTCGTGATATTTATCCTTGATTTTTTTTACATAATTCATATTTAAAAAAAAATGTTAACATGGTCAAAATCTTCAAAATTATTTATAAACTGTATATAAATAAGCAAATTCATTAATATAAATATTATAATGTAAACAGGGTCAATTTAAATTAGCTAGCGAAGCTCCGCAGACGAAATGGGAAAATATGATAAAAAAAAAAATTTGTTGAAGATAATTTATTTTAGGGTCAACGACCGCTGGTAGTGTTGCTACATGCAGTTTAGTTGACAAAATCATTTTTTTTTTGTGTGTGTTTAGATATCGATACCCATCATGTATTAAATGTAAAGAAACAAAAACATATTTTTGAAATATTCCAAGCAAATACCTACACGATAAATAAAAAAAAATGTTTTTATTTATCGTGTTTAGATTTCGATTCCCACCACGTTTGCGGAGTTTCGCTAGCTAATTTCAATTTGACCCTGTATATGTAGTAGGTATACTAAACAACAATCATTTTCTCAGTAGGTTCTTCATGCAAAAAGGGGATTATGACGCATTGTCACGTTTTAAAACGTGTATTTTAACCGATTTTAACCACATTTAATAGAAGGATACTTTATAATTTTGTATTAATTGAAAATGTATTTTTCTTGCGAAGTCATTTATGTCCTCATGTTGTATCATCACTTTCAAGGTCAAAATAACCAACCGGTAATTTCAACCGTCTTTTCAACGGCCGAAATAGCTCAGTTGGGAGAGCGTTAGACTGAAGATCTAAAGGTCCCTGGTTCGATCCCTGGTTTCGGCAATTTCTTCTTTTTGTGAATTCCTCTATTACATTTTTCTTTTATTTTTTTTTTTTGTGATGATACAATAATTAAACTACGCGGTAAAAAAACCATGTCTAATCCATAAATAAAAACAATAAATATCTATTGTTCATCTTTTATGTTACTTAATATGTTTGAGTTTTTTTTTTATTTTTTTTTTCGTCTCGGGACTAACTGTAAGTCATGGTCCCGAGATATGTAGAAATGCATTGTTGTTTCGGCGTACGAGGGCCATCAACTCGCAGAGTTGCAGTGCGACCCGCTGCGGCCCCTATGTGAGTTGGTTCATTTCTGCAATGCGGTGCCACGGTTATAATGTGCGCCTAGCTTAACTGTATTGTTGTTTATGTAATTGGCTGAAAACAATAAGTCGTTAATTAGATAACATTACATGATATTTTAGAATATCGACTGTGGTTGAAATTGACATGAACGGGAAATAGGTATGTACCTAATACACTAAAGGTAGGTACTAAAGTACCTACTTGTACCTACTTTTTATCCGATTCGATTTTTTCTCATTCAGTTCATTTTACTTAACGCGAACATGCATTGATTGGATGTTAAATAATTAATTAAAATATTTATTGAATTTTAATCAACAAACACTTCTATACTAATATTATAAAGAGGTAAAATTTTTGAGTCTGTATGCAGGGGGTAATTAAGAAATTCTTTGCCTAATGGAAAGCTAAAGTATTGCCGAATGCTTTAAAATATGCCAAACACGCACTGGGCTCGCGTGGTGGATTACGGCTCACTCCCTCTCACAGAGAGGAGGCCTGGCTCCCGGAAATGGCAACGTTATATTCTGATTTTGCTATAGGATACATTATTTTGTGTTAAAACAAGCAATGTCACGCGGACGAAGTCGCGGGCAGAAGCTAGTCATGTATAATTTTAAAAAAAGTATCGTATTTTCCAAAGTAGAATTTTCTGATCAACAGAATGCTACAGGTACCTCTACCTATATTATATGCTATATAAAGCATTACCTAAAAAATTAAATCCTTCCTTTAACCTGCAGTAGGTATCGTAACTCATTCACACCTAGAACATTCTGAACCTGCACTTAAAAAAAGGCAGAAGCGATAAATTCACACATTTTACAACACTCCAAAGTGCATGTAGGTAGGTATCATACAACAATGAATCAAGCAGCTAAATACGTGGTAATTACCTACGCCATCTGGTGGCCATTTGTCGGATATCAATTTGAACGAGCCGAGAGAAGTCTGCTATTAAACATGTAATAATACGCCATTTATTTTCTTGCTGCATTGTGGCATGTGGTTGTGCTTGCATAATTTGGTGCTATATCGGATGGCTCTTCTCCATTTAAAACAGAATTAAGAAGTATATTTAGTCCTACACTACAAAAATATTTTATTCTTCTGCCCTTTTTTCCGGGGATATCCTCATGGATACCTTCCATCAGGGAAGAACGGAGGGGTATATCTGACTCCTACCGACTAAAACACTGTTCCACAAAATGAACATTATGTAAAGAAATACATCTTTACTTCTTATTCATTGATTGAATAAGTGGTAAGGTACGAGTATATGGTGGATGCTGGAAAGATTAACCCTAATAACAGAGGGGCCATGGATTCGATCTCAGTGCATTTGTTGCTACTAAGTACCCAATTAGAACTCCCTATGTTAGTGATTACCGGAAAAGCAGGAATCGTTTTAGTCTAGCCAAAGATGTAAAGGTAATCTCTAGTTTATAAAAATGCCACATTGCGTAAATCAAATCGCTAAAAACATCAAAAATGCTAATGCATTAATTTATCACTTTCGTTTTTCCCTAAATAAGTAGGTACCTATTGCATTGCCCAAAGAACAGATGGCCGATGGGGCCAAAGCTTCGGAAGTGGCGACCGCTTACCGGAAGACGTAGCGTTGGAAGGCCTCCCACATGGTGGACTGATGACATTGTGAAGGCCGCAGTAACGCGCTGAATGCGAGAAGCGAACTGGTCGAAGTGGCGTGCTTGGAGGAGGCCTACGTTCAGCAGTGGACGTCTTTCGCCTAAAATGATGATGATGACCTATTACGGTTACAAAAAACAACCGTTTTGCGTTTTCCTAGCAACTAAAATTGCCATGATCTATTTAATAGAAATGTGCATAGAAATGCTGATGATTGAATATTTGCAAGCAATCCAATTGGTGGAGCCCATCCTATGGTTTCCAAAAACAGGAAGAAGAACCAATTTTTTTAACTTAACCACACAAGAACAATATCAATACAAAAACAAATTTATCCTCGCAATGCATCAGTAGATAGTTAAGGACTCTAGAGGAGCAGCCCGGAAGACACGTGCTCTCGAGTGCACTCGTATTGTATTATGGAGCTGTGACGTAGGAAGTGCGTTTATGATAATATTGTAAACAGACTGTGATTATTACGTCGTTTTTTTCAGTCTTTTATGGGCTATCGCGTTATTCTAAATTGAATCTTTGAGGCTTAAGCACCCATCGCCGACGAGGAAGCAACTACAGTCGCCGGTCGCCATCGAGAGAAAGCGTTCCTAACACCTACCAGTGCGACAATTGTAGTAGATAATAAAGATCAAATATTCGTTTGTATGAAACTGACAGATGTCAAGAACGCATTCTCACGCCGACCAAACTGTAGTTATCGACAAGCTGATAAAATGACGAAAAGATGTGCAAAAACATTTACTGTTAGTTTGGGAAACCGTACTATGAGCATAAGCTGTTTGACGTTTTCGTGATGTAAGCTGTTTTAATCGTTCATGAACTTAAGGATTATTTCCGAGTAGATGCTTCCCTGGATTAGTCGCGTATTTGGTTAATATATTAATTGCTACCATATTTCAATGTCACAATACACGGCCTGAGAAGTATTCTAATAATTTGAGAAGTATCAAGTTAGATTTCTAGGGGGATCCGAAGTGCTTTGGTCGACGTTGCCAGCTCATCAGATCAGAATTTTGGAAGGCTTATTCACTAGAAACCAAAGGACTATTCCCATAAAGAGCCACGGATTTTGGACTGAATCTTTTTTTCCATGTCCTTCAGAGATGTCCGCCTGAGTGAGAAGGAAGGTGTGAGTCGAACTCTGACTAAAATCTCACGGTGTCTTCCAACTGCCTCTGGTCCTGGCTGCAACGCTTGCGCATTAATTCTCACCGAATTTGTATGTGACAGTTTCGTTTTAATACTAAAACGTCTGTTTCACGATTCTTATCTCAGCCTATCTAGATAAGAATTAGATTGCGTGATTATACAAGATTTGTTTTTAAAACAAAATAACTAATATCTTTTGGATGAGACGATACACTCTTTCATCTTTTTCAGATAAAATAATTGTTTTGTTATCAATAAAACAAATATTTCCTATTTATTTGAGCCCGCAGAAATAGAAAAAAAATCGGGGTTGCCCAATCCCCAAGGTCGAGTGGTGGTCGCTGGGGCTCAAGAGAGTCCGAAATGGATTACGTAATCAAGTAATGCATTTGCGTTTAAACGAATGTCTTCGAACAAAATCAATTTCCCATCATAATTTTAATTAGTAACACACAATTCTCAAGAATATTAGCTTGCCTAATTAACTATTTGTAGTTAATTAAAACCGAAACTAAAAGCACAAATTAATTCACAAACTAGTCGTAAGTATGAAGAATATGAAACTCTCTCACGTTAAAAATAAACCGATAGTCGATACACATATCTACATGTTACAAGATCGAAAATAATTACGCGCGTTCATCGGCCATTAAAGTCCGTAAATTACGCGGGTAACGTAATACGCCCATACTAATTATTAAGCGCGGTATGTAATTGAGGCGTCTTAAACATAATAATAAATTTACCTACTTGTTCGAGCCAATTATTGTTAAGGGGCAACACCGACGTGCTTTATAAGGGGAACACTGGGATTTATTATTTTGATGGACTGAGAATTTGGAAATCTGGTGGTATGGGCTCATAGAAATCCTATAACACTCCACATATTAAACCATGACTACATCCACTTTCAAACATATCAGTATAATCTATGTAATAACGAGCTGCTTTTCACACGAACAACTATGCATCACTTGGTTCCGCGTCACCAGTCTTGCACCCTAATTTCGTAACACACTATCAACCTCAATCTGCATCATTTTGAAGGATATTTGCTGTACTATCACTTTATATGTTTGAAAAATGTGTCTGCTGAATAACGTAAATAACGCAATGAATGTTGTTGAACTGTCAAAATGATAGCCATTGCTACTGTTAGTGTGTTACGCAATTAGCTCGCCGATTCTTTTCATATTTCGGCTGCTGAGACCGAAACTACAAATGTAGTACAGGATTTTTTTAATAAAAATGTGGCTGTTTTTTTATTACTTCGTGTCTTATAACTTCGACACGAATGAAGTCACGGGCAGAAGCTAGTCTTTGTAATAAAAATGAAATACTGTTCGTTGGTAAGTGCATCACTTGAGAACGGCTGGACCAATTTAAAAGATGTTTTTAATGACGTAATTTAAAAACGTAAAGGGCGATGCGATACGACGGGGTGGGTCGGGGGAGCAAGAAATTTCACGCGGACTAAGACACGGTCAGAAGCTAGTATAACTGTAACGATAACTGTGCGAGTACTGCGAGTCGTCTCAATATTTTCGTACGCACGTTTTACTTAATCTAAGTATATTTTAGTCAACAATAATAATACTACAACTATGCACGATAACATGAGATAACCTATCTGTTACTAAGACAACAGCTGTTATTTATGTAAAAGATATTTACTGCATTGACGAAATTCCCTAGTCCTATCGACCGGATGAACGGATTAACGAATCGAAAGATTATGACTTCTTCGATACTGTTGTTCTCCACTCCCAGACAATCTCATAATACATTCTACTAATAGCCATCGACATTCATACTCAAAACTCTCCTTTTTTTTTTTGGGTGTGAAATCATCATATGACTTCTCCCGCTCTGGGCGGAGCAGGAGGGCGTGTCAGACTTTTACTGACTAAAACCCACCCATGTTCCTTCAGTTGCCTATGCCACGGACCACGGTATCTCTTTCGAACAACCCGCGGCCCTGGCAGGCATCGGCCCTAGCGGACCCCGTCACTTCGTGCTGACATCTCTTTGAAGCGCGCGTGGAACACAACGCGCATTCGACTCGGGCCTGGTCCTTGCCGGGTGGCGAGCTGCCCATTGCTCGCCGCCCGCAAGCCCGCGCCTACGGTGGCCGGGAGTCGGCTGGTGACTCCCGACGTCCAGGGCGTCTCCTGCGGCGACTAGGGGCGTGAGGGCGCAGAGATTGCCTCTCCCTCACGCGCTCCGCCTCCTCCTTTGCGAGCATGACTGCTTCGCAGAAGGAGGTGACGGCTTCCCATGCACTCTCGTTCCGTACCATGGCCTGGACCAATCCATTTCATTTAATACATTCTACTACTACTCCTAAAGCCATCGACATTCATACTCAAAACTCTCCTCACGACATTTTCCTGCGAGCATGACTGCTTCGCAGAAGGAGGTGACGGCTTCCCATGCACTCTCGTTCCGTACCATGGCCTGGACCAATCCATTTCATTTAATACATTCTACTACTACTCCTAAAGCCATCGACATTCATACTCAAAACTCTCCTCACGACATTTTCCTCATTTTTCCGTAACCATGACAACCGATTTACACACAACTTTTCAGTTACTGGTGCCACTTTCAGACCTCCTCTTATACATGAGACCAAACCTTTCTGATACGTGCTATATAACAGCTCGTGCATAAATTGATTACTTATCTTTAGTAATAGTTTCTGTTAGAAAATTCCGTGCTAATTTATCACTTTTTTTTTTGTAGTTACCTAAATCTATTTTTACATTTGTATCAGTCTTATTTACCCATATCGATAGACAACTGCGACTATCAGATTGTAATCAAATAGCCGAATAAGTTTTATAATCTAAATCGATCAGGGAAAATGTTTTTTGTTTTACCAAATTCCTTAGATTTTGATAAGATTGTCTCTAAATAACGGAATAATACAAAAGAGATTTAAATCTGTTTATTTATTGACATGGAAAGTTATATCTGGCGTCTAGAATTTACTTTACCTATTGGGGAATCCCTGTAATACATTATCTAACGCGGCGGTACTCCTTTGAATTTACTTGGTATCTTGCAATAATAACGTCACAATTAATGTTTTTTTAAACAGATACAAACACCTTTATCTAGTACTAGCTGCGCCCGCGGTGTCATCTGGATAAGTCTCGACCCCGAGAGAAGAAAAAACCTATGTCCTAATGCAGGCCATGGTCTACCCATATGCCAAATTTCAATGCAATTCGTTCAGCCGTTTTAGCGTGAAAGCATAACAAACAAACATACAAAAAATCAAATCTTTTCTCTCTATAATATTAGTTAAGAAGTAGTAGGTAGCTAGAAACGGATAGTAATTCATGTAATCTTTGGATGTAAGTCGACTTAACTGTATTTGCAGCGACCGACAACGACTGAAACGTCTCGCGAGTTTACAGTGGATTACAATATACTTACTAGCTGTAACTGCTGTAAGTAAAGAGTTATTATCGTAAAGACATGGCAAGAAAAATAATTCCATGGTTATTGATTATTTATTTATTTCATTAACAATTTTTACATTGTGTCGAAATTACATTTAGGCTTCTGGTACGTAAGTCCAAAAATCTGATTTTACACTATGAGCATTTGAAACTTTAATTATTGCTACAAATCGGAATAGTTACGATCGTTGATCAAACAGTTACATGTACAGACGCCAGCACATCAAGCTACTACAATCTGTCAAATTTCTTTAATAGATTTTCAACTTTATCGCTGAAGCATTAAGGTTCCAGATTGATTGGGAAAATTTGACAGTTTCTGGTAAGTTGACCTGCTGGCGTCTGTACTTATAACAGCAAGAGACTTACAAAGAATAGACCAAACGAAAGTAAAATAAAAAAAAAAATATTTTATTTAAGGAAAACCAACAATTACACACTATACATGTTTAATAATAGCTTATAGTCTAGATATATATATATCAGTGCGTAACTAACTACGTTATCCACATCACAGAACAGATAAAAGAGATCCACATAATATAAATTCGAATCGAAATCTAGAAGAGCACGAGTACAAAATTACTAATTAATCTTACAATAATAAATCCTATTCTTATAATACTAAAATTTATACATATATGTATGAAACAACTGTTAATCATCTGCTTCTTCGATCAATTCAATTCAATTTTTAAATTGTCATATTTATATCAAGCACCACAGAATTATTAAGCTTCCAACAGTATTATTATTGATACACTAGCTGCGCCCCGCGGTTTTACCCGCATAAGTTTCCATCCCGTGGGAATATCGGGATAAAAAGTATCCCATATGTTAATCCTGGTTATAAACCATCTGTGTGCAAAATTTTATCCAAATCCGTTCAGTAGTTTTTGCGCGAAAGAGTAACAAACATCCATCCATCCATCCATCCATACAAACTTTCACGTTTATAAAAGGAAGGAGGAGGGGAGGGGAGGGGTTTTTAGTAGGAATCCTATAGGTATTCATCATCGTCATAGTCTGCCAAAGCAAGTCAGTAGGTAGTACCGTTCTGAAAATACTGAACAAATTCTTACATGATGTTGATAGGTTCCGTGAAGCTCTCTACGAGCTCCAGGGTACCGGGAGAGATAAATTAAACCACGGATAGCACGTAAATTCAATAATTATTCCTATTAATCGATCTTCGTATTTTGCATGTTGATTCTCCGGCTTGTCAGCCAAATCTGACTCCTAATCTCTTCTATTGCTAAACTAACTTCAAGTTTGTCTCATATTTCATGACAATAGTTTTTAATTGACTCGCGGAGGTTGTATGTAAGCACCAAATAGGCTGTAAGTCTTCTCAGAGTAACTACGCCATTATTTTATTTATACATTAGCCAAGACAAATGACGATAAAAAGATAAAACTTTTGACTATCGCACATATTTCCATAGGCACCAATAGTTTAAATGCATTAAATTACATTCTGCCCAATCATTGCTTACGCAAAGTATACCTTATCTACAAATCTGTTAAAAAATGACGTGGGGAAGAAAACACTTGCGTAGGTGCCCTGGCGCCGATGTTTTAAACAACTCATATTGTATGCTAATATCACAAGATTTTAGAATGATAATTATTAGAAAAATAAAGCGGTTCAGACACGCCGCAACTCGTCCGCTCAGTGGTAACTGTCTTAAATATAATAGATATTACTTTTATACCGGTTTGACGAAATTGAAACGGGCCCTTGAATATTCAGGAAAGCACCGCTATATACCTACGCACATGCCTGTATTTAATTAGATGTTCGACTCGTTTATATTGGGTGATTTTAAATGCATTTTGTCAAGGCCGATTTTTGTTACAAACTCGTAGTTAGCTTTCGTTCTGAAGTTACATAGATCAGTAAATTTCTATACCAACACTTTATTATACATAAACTCACGCTCTCTTCCCTTTGGGGTGGTCAGGAACTATAGAACGCCACCTACTACGATCTTTTTGCCCGTTTGTATTAGTAGGTATAGAAAATGTGTGGTAGGACAGTGGTGACCCAGTGATAACGGCCGCGACTTACGAGTAGGTAGGTTCGAACCCCGACAGCCGCTTTTCTTTGTGTAAATTATTTCATCACCACTGTTCTCAAAAACCGTTTTGAGAACAGTGGTGATGAAATAATTTAAGGAAACCGGCAAGTCCCAAAACCATAAAATCGAAAACATCTGACATCTACCAACCCGCACTGGGCCCGCGTGGTTTATAACGGCCAGTGGGCCGTGCCGTAATACACCACGCGGGCCCAGTACGCAGGCCTCCCTCCCGGACACCTAGAGGAGGCCTGTGTCCAAGCAGTGGGAACCTGATTATGCATATGAAAAGAGCATTTTTACACACACTCAGAGCATGCTATTTACTAGCAAACAAGTATACTTTGTATATTTTAGGCTTTATAGCTCAGAGCTCATTTAGAAAAACAACATCATCTTCCTTCGTTGCAGAAGTATCTCCGATATTTTATTGTTTAAGGCAAGCTATGTGGACAGTTTTATAAACATACACGCCGAGGGTACAGTTACTGGAATCGCACCGCCACGTCAACTTCAAGGTGTTCGTGGTGCGCGTACCGAATTGCTATCTGCCCGTCTCTCGTCATGGAAGAAGACTTCTGGCCGCGACGTGGTATTCCGTCGCTTCCGTGGACAAGTACCACAGCACAGTACAAGGACAAGCTAGTGAAGTGCGCTAACATAGTTTTAAGCCATATTTCTGAACACAAGTTTTTGATTTATACTTTATATATGTTAGTTTGTAAGGTCCACTGTAGCCTGAAATAAATGTTTGTTTGTTATAAATAGAATATTAATAATAATTCAATATTACTCTAAATAATATTGCTCCAATAGACGCTTCGTCATTGTTTATGTACAGACGCCAGCAGGTCAAGCTACCCGAAACTGTCAAATGTTAACAATCAACCTTGAACCTTAATGTGACATTATCGATAAAGTTGAAAATCTATTAAAGAAATTTGACAGATTGTAGTAGCTTGATGTGCTGGCGTCTGTACTTCAACAAAGTGTTAAATGTTCTTACACCTACCTAGCTATTTAAGGTAAGAATAGATTTGCTTGCATAATAATTGTTTGTACGATAAATTGGTAGTGAAAATACATTACAAATTAGCACTACCCCGCTTACTTTTCCACTCATACTCTGCACAATCCTAAGTGAAATCATAGTGCATAGAAATTAAATGAAAATGTTTATTTTGTATAGGATATCGGAATCGTTTTAAGACGTAATATTATTTAAAAAAAAGCTGGATAAAGTCGGCGTTTCCTACCTAACTACTCCTCAGAGTAGTCAGGCCGAAAGGCCGAAACAAACTCAGAGGTCACAGTCTCTTTTGAAGTCCAGGCATAGTCGTGGTCAGATCATGTGAAGGCCATGTAGATTGCTCTCTGAAATGGTAATTTGGGGATAGTACCACATAGATTTGAGTGAACCAGTCCAGTCAGTGCAAGCATTTGTCAGATGCTCAATAAATTACTGATTATACAAATACTATAACCCTGAGTCCAGAACGCATGAAATGTCACTATAATAACTAGTCTAGAAGGATTAAATAACGAATTATATCTTTCTAATATATTTTAGAAGGTGTAATAAGGACCTTGCTCATCCTTGCTCCTCGAGTTCTTGATTGAGCAATGAGTAGAGCCAGAGAACGCGAAGATTAACCTATCATTAATCAATCTATCTGTTCCAATAGTATCTGAAGAAAGTGTAAACAACCCTGTTCAGGTTAAATTGTCACGCAATCGCTTTCTTAAGGGTATTAATAACACGTTCATGTGTATTTAGTTTATTTATTCATGTGTTTGTACTTTGTTACAGATAATTTTAAGTTACTGTAGGCGCATGTATCGCATTGAGGTAACCTGTAATGGTACGAGTAGATGTAAGAAGATAAATAAATTTCAATTTCATATCTCACCACTTTTCCGACAATTCTTGTTTGCATCATTAAATTCTAATTGAAAAATCATCGATTGAAATTGAGGCTATAAAATTAACCTCGTTTGTCAAATGAAAAACATCTTTAAGAAGGATGAAAATAATAATTCCGGGTTTAAGTATCCAAATAATCAAATCATAGCACTCAAATTGTAAGTGCCATTACAAATTGGTATCCGTACGTAACGCATAGGCACATTTTCTGATCCATTCGTTTACATTTCCGTCAAATACTTTTGGAACAGATCATACATTGCTAAAGTGACCTACTCGTACCTTTGTACATGAGGGCGAGGCGCACCTTTTTACAATATCAGTCGCCCATGTAACAAGCGCCAAAAAGATTACATAAGGAAAAAGATCAACCACGAAGACCGGTTTATCATACTCATTTGTCAAAACACTCGAATACTGCACTATTTATGAAGGACTAACCAAGGATCATGCCTTGAACCAGACAATAGGGGACTCCCTTGGGCATTCGATACTTCCGGACTGATAACGATCTTGATAACGTGTAGATAAGATAACTTAGCACTTGATATGATATCTTCTATTATTATCATACCTTGACATCAAGTACAATATGTTGTGAGAAGTTTAAGGGTGTCCTCAGACAGGTAATATGTATTATAAACTTGTCCCACTGCTGTGAGCAAAGACCTTAATTACTCCCCCAAATCCTTCCAGGCATCCTTTTCTAGAGCCACCTCAATCCAACACTTGCGGTACGCGTCTAGGTCGTCTCGCTACCTCTTCCTGGGCTGGCATCGGCGGCGCCGTCCGTCCACATACACCTACCGTGTGGAGACTGTTGCCCAACGGTCACTGTGCATGCAGCTGACTTGACCCGCCCAATCCCATTTAATCCCATTTCAGCTTGGCAGCCTTTTTGCCTACGTCTAGGACCCCCGTTTTGGAGCACAAATAAACTAGCTCAAAAAAATGTTTGTAAAAAGCCTATATTGTCGGTTTAGTCTTCAGCCCCAACTCTTCTCTAAACCAATGGTGTAGTCGGTGGGATTCGCTCGACACTCGACGCATCATCGTCATCCTCTTGCCCATATCCCAATATAATTCAGCAAGCCTTCTTCTTCCAATCTCACGCCTCTATTAGTTCTCATCTTAGTAGTCCCCCATGTATCAAAAACGTAGCTAGATTTTTAGGCTATTGGTACAACTATTCAAGCAACATAGGCCACAACATATGTATTTAGTTTTTTTTTTCCTATCTTGCAATAATCACTATGTACTACACTTTGAAAATGTCGCAACTCTGACTCCCAAGATACAGGCAAATGCCTAGTTTGGGGGTCGCCGTCTATTCTATTCTTGTACAAATTGTGATTAATAAATAAATAAATAAATAAACAAATGATGTACTATAAGTAAAAAGAGGTAGAGCTAGGTAATACACGCTCCGAAAGTGGCACGTCAAAACTTGGTTAGTTACCAAGATTTTTTCGTCTTGTCTCTTTTTCGCTCCCAATATTTACGCCATCCTTACTTCTACGTGTCATATAATACATATATTGTCACATTGTGCCATTTTTCAAAGACTAAATGTTGGGTAGGTAGGAACCTTATCTACCTCTTTTTACTTAAAATCCCATCGGGCCACAATCAAAGCAGATTAAAAATCTAGTTGGTGACATGTATTTTCGTATCCCTACATCTTTTTGATTCCGACAAAACTTTTACATGTGCTAGTAAACAATCAGCTATCTGTGGGCGCCCTTAATTATCTCTACTATCATTCCTACATGAAAAAATACTGTAGCAGAAATATTAATAATCGATTGGTAATTGATTAAAATTCAGTTGCTTATCTAATAGGTACGAGTACATCACATGGCCATTCTCAAGTATCGGATGTTATGTTAATTATCAATTATTATTGATAGAGTTTTGTTAAGCACTTGTTTTTGTTTGGTCTAGCACAGGTTGGTAACAAGATTCACAAATACGTAAGGAATTAAAATTAATTTATATTTGCTGTGAAGTCTGTTGTGGAAAATTCCTTAAAATGAACTTCTAGTGCATTAACGGCCTATGATGTTCTCACTGCTGGGACACAGGCCTCCTCTCCGTGACTCCGTGTGAGGGACTGGGAAGTAATCTTCCACGCGGGCCCAGTGCGGGTTGGTAGATGTCACATGTCTTATAACTTTTGGTTCTCGGACAACTTCTAGTGCACCGCCTTCAAAAAGTCATCATTATTTGCACTGTGCCTATTTTGTAGATAATTAGTGTGAATTTGTTTTTTTTTTTAAAGTGATTCTTCCTAGTTTATTTTTGTTGTTGTGGCATGCTCTTCGTTTCCCTCCTACCAAAATGGGTTTTAAAATGTATCTAAAATGCAACGAATCTGCTCAAGTGAAATGACACAATTTCTCTCTCAGTCTTGCTGGCCAGCCTTGCCCGTCTATAGGTTCTTGCCATTGTCCAAGAAGAAAAAGTTGGTTTACAAAAGTAATATCAGACTTTAAAAAAAGTTGGGTAGGATGACTACTTATAACTACTCACTATCTACCACCAAACGAACATCTTCCTGCAGGGTGTTACCTTCCGCGCCCACTCTCTGAACCTCCGAACCCAAGTGGGAAGGTGTAAGTCGAACCTCGTAGAGTGGCGCTACCTCGACGGAACGGCAGCAGGGTGTGGATGTGGAGCTGACTCACAAACTATGCTCCAGCTCCTATCCTGCCCTCTGTGCCCCAAAACATGCAGACAAAGTGACCTCTGCGCTGCCACCGATAACGCCGTGGAAGTGCCGAAGTTTTGGGCCAACAAAATTTGGATAACTGTTGTGCCAGCAACACGAAGAAGACTACTTATAACAACGGCTACTAGAAATATACCAGAGTACCTACACCTAAGCCTAATGTTTGCTGATAATAAACTTACATACATACCTCCTATTTTCCTTGACTTGGATCCGTATTTACATTAATGCATGAATGAGTTAAGGAAAACGAAGGTAGGTACCGACTACCACTACTCGAAAATCGTACAATTTGCTTTAGAAATAACTCATTCAGTAATGGGTTCTATGAACACTCATACAGATTGACAGAACAAGGCTTAGGATCCCGTTTTCCTCCTTTTACTACCTACTACGTACCACATTAAGTTACTTAGTCATATGTATATACCTACCAATAGAGAGGTATGGAATTAAAGAAACCCACAAGACATACACTCATATTTTAAACAGACCCCTTAAGATGAGCTATACGACAATAGCTCATTCTATAGTGGTGAAAAGATGCGCCAATTACATAGTGCAACCAATTGGCATCAAATTCAAGTTCACAAAATTCTATTCATATAAACCTACTTAAGTGGCAGTGGGCGGACATATTGCTCGAAGAACGGATGCCGATGGAGCCAAAATGTTCTGAAGTACCGGAAGACGTAGCGTTGGAATGCCTCCCACAATGTGCACCGATGACCTGATGAAGGCCACAGGAATCTGCGAGATGCAAGAAGCACAAAACCGGTCGAAGTGGCGGTGCTTGGTGGAGGCCTATTTCCAGTAGTGGACGTCTTTCGACTGAAATAATGATCAAACCAACCTATTGGAATCGTGCACACACCTTCTGACGTTTCATATGTGTCCATTTCGAAATGTCATAAGCTCGGTACACGATTCCAATTGAACGTTTCCTATAAAGAGGAGATGGAGATGGTGGTGGATGTTCCCACTGCTGGGACACAGGCCTCTTCTCTGTGAGAGGCTACGGCCCACTGGTCGCTTGGTGGATTAAATGCACAACGCGGGCCCAGTACTGGTTAGTCATTCGCGAGGGTTCAGCTTCATGATTTCAGTCACAAAACTATCAATACGAAACCCTTTCATTAACTTAGATGATTTCCTACGGGTGCATTATTAAGCAAAGATGTTCGGCCACCATAATTGTGGTCTGAATTGTTAGTCATGATAGGTCACCTCACAAAAAATCACTCAATGACATTTATTCATCACAAATTTTACAAAACAAATAATAATATTAAACTCAATACCAACTTCCCACGGTACAAAAAGACTTTCTTTGGATCCCAACCAATATTTCCATACTAATATTAAAAATACTCGAATTGCTTATTTAAAAAACATAGTCGACTGTAAAAATGTTTATCATATCGTCCAATATATTTATCATGTCGTTCTAAAAGAATTTAAGAAATCTATCAAATAACTTCTAAGATTAGTATCGATTTGTAGTTATAAGATAAGAGTCTTATTGTATAAATAATTTGTTTTGCATATTTTCGCAGTAAAATTGTGGGTTATCTTCAGGTGGCATTCCTTCAACAGTTTAAACCTTCTAATCGTAATTAGAAACTGAATATTTAGAGCTCTTCATATGAACAAAGTAGGACAATGAGATTGTTTAACTTTTATTTCAGTTTTAATATAGTCTTATGTAGTTCCAGACCGTATTTCGGCCATGGCGGCCAGTCTCAACAAAGCCTTCGGTGCGGGAGATATTATAGTGTACGTACAAGTGAGCGCGCAGACACAGATGCACCTCCTCTTGCCTCACTTTCATAGTCAAATGGGACGGCAATCCGACAGTACCGGAGAGAGATCAGGCGCACGGGGGTATCACACCGCCAACTTCAAACCTCCGCAGCTCCGGGCTGTTACTAAGAACTAGGACCGAAGAAATCGAACCCAGGACCCTACGCTCAGCAGTCGCGCTTACAACTACAAGACCAACGGGGCAATCGTTAAGTCAGGGAAATTGATTCTTAGGTAAGCAAATTGACTTTTAGCTTAAATTAAATTTATTTAATAAAATCACCACTGTCATTCTTTGACAGTTCTATGAACACGGTAAATTATCAAACGGGTATCAAATTGCATAACAAATATATTTCCCTGACTATATAATACAATTACCGATACTTCTTACAAAGTTGGTAATTTTTAGGAATGATCATAAACTGTTTATGCGATAAAGCCCTTATTTCATAGAGAAACTTTGTTCAACAGACATGAGATTGACACAAACAAGTGAGCTTCGTTACACACACATGCTCTCTGCCCTCGACTTTAACGAAAACGGATTTGAAGATAAATGGCCAAGCTTTAGCTAGATATGCTCATTAAAACAGGGATATTTCGCAATACAAATTCAACATTCGACATAATCTCGACGGTTGAAATCAATCAAAATCAACCTGCGAAAGGAAAATTAGGAAATTTTGATTGCAACGCAAGGCTAGAAGTGATATTAAGTAACTTTAGTTTGCCCTGCCTGACACAAGTCAACCAATCATGTGAAGGATTTTGAATTGAGGAATTGATGGGGATACAAACCGCCATACTTAATGTTGAAAATAATTTGATGAGATTTATTGGTGGAATACAAATGACAGCATAGCTTAAGCATAAGCATAAACAGCCTATAATGTTCCCACTGCTGGGACACAGGCCTCTTCTCTGTGAGAGGCTACGACCCACTGGTCGCTTGGTGGATTAAATGCACCACGCGGGCCCAGTACTGGTTGGTGAACAAATGACAGTGATTCTGCATAATATCAAATACCTCGCCAAATACCTATTAGGTAGGGCTCGGATCTTTAACCTGCAAACAGATAACCGGAACAATATCAAATACATTACAGTGAAATCCTAAAAAAAAGTAATAACTGAATCAAATTAAAATTAAAACGTATAATATGAAATGTGCAAACCAGACGAATGCAACTACAAAAAACACATTTTTGCAAACACTTTTAGACGTCAATCATATTTTAAAAACTAGAAGTCTGAGAAGAGAGGCCGAATCAAACTCAGAGGTCACAGTCTCTTTTAAAGTCCAGACATAATCTTGGTTAGGTCATATGAAGACCATGTAGATCGTTGTCTGAGATGGTCTTTTAAGTTAATATTAATGACTTTTTACCGCATTCTTATCGGATAAAACATTTAAAAATAAAAACGTTAAAAGAATATCATAAATCTTAGGCTGATGACATAGCTTTATAATATTTTACAAAAATCCAGTCATCTGGATCATAAATTACTATTTTTTTTAAACAGATGAATTTGTTGCTAGGGTGATAGTATAACTTCAACGATAAAATAATAGTAGATAGCTAAAAAAAATGTCAACCCGAGAGTGATGACATTTCATCTCTGACCAAACTTCAAGATTATTCAGTAAAAAATCATAATCTACATTAACCCAAAAGAAAAACTGTACTACAAACACGTGTTATTAACCTGACAAATGGCATCATCAAATTAATAATCATTGTTTATTTAATTTTCACTAATGAGACAAATTCTTTTTATAATTATATCACCACTTAGGAACGTGTCACAGCTGTCTTTAGTAAGATAATTAATATTAAAAACAATTATCTTAACAAAATATTGACAGTTGCGAAACAAAATCAAAACCTTGAAGAAATCAGTGTTGGCAGATGAATTATTCATATCCATTGTTTCAGCTGTACTCATACTAATCCAAGGTTAATCTTTAAGATATGTAGCAGGGCTTAATTTTATGTTGATCTACTCTAGTACAAAAAATGCTTAAAACTTTGCTAAGGAATTAGTTAGTAGTTCCCCGTCTCAATTACCGATGGCATATCGCGTAGGAAATAAGGTTTTTGAACACCGCACCAGTGACACAGCAGCACATATTTATACATATCGTATTACGACCACACCTTATGGTTAACTCTTTGGAGTTTAAACTCCAGCTATTAATAGCTGTCAGTTATTGGTAGAGCCATGGTCTGTCTCGAGATTTCCCAACTAAATCAAGCGAATTTATAAAACGTGGTGACACTATGGACAAAACTTAAAATTCAAAAGTGTCAAATACACTAAAATCTGATGCTACTTAGTATTCTGCCCATCCTGCTAACAACAAGAAGCGAAAAGAAATACAAGTTCGTGAAACAGGATCGGTGTTTCACGAACGCCGCTCTTGTCGGCTTCCAACAGAAGCGGTAATTGAACGATTAAATCTGCTCAAGACTTTATTGATTACACTTTTGGAACGTAATAAGGGTAAGGTCGATCTCATACATATTTGATTGACCTGGGCTAGGCTATTGTGTCTAGAAGTACAATATAATGAAATGTCTGATAAGGTTACCATTTGTATTAAGGTCATAAATGGTTTGATGTTGGGAAGATAATATGTAGCGAAAGTACGTAAGAGAATGCCAATACCACATCGGCCGGTGATTTTCACCCATGGTGCAAAATAACCAGAATCGGAAGAGCCTGATGCGTGGAAGTAACTTGAGAAAGTCAGAGTTCCGTGCTAATGATACATACGCAATAATGGACAAAGCAATATAGTAAAAAGATTAGGCAGTAATCTATGACGAAAAATTCATAAATATGACTTCAAAGTTGAGGATGGTGCTGCTGTGGTGGTAAAGCGCGATTTTACCGATTGCTTTCTGTTGAATCACGTAACCATAAAAGTTCCTCCAGTGTCATTAGGAACATCAGTGTCACCAATATTAAAAGGATCGTTGGCTTTGTGGTTCATTGACTTGATTTATAGTGAGTGTATGTATGGGCATTCCCATCCTTTCAGGAAAATATTGACTATTTTGTTTTACCTTATCACGTGAGATCTGATCATTTCAGTCTTACATCATTCTCTTTACATCCTTTTCGTGTTTATTTGCTTATAGAAACTTACGGTTTCTAATTGTTGACTAGACGTGAGCACATGATCACTAACTAATTAAAGTGTACACAAAATGTGTTAGTTCTCTTATTAGAAGAACAAAGGTTAAAAATTACGGATGCGGGTGTGTCTTGTACTACGTAGTATTCTGAAGCCTGATTTGTGTGTCATCCTTTTTGCCTTTGTCTTAGAATTTTTGAATTCGATATAGTCCCAGCAGATGCTTGTATTAATTTGCAATTTTAGACAATCCGATTTTGAGGTAGACATTTTTTCATCTTTCCTTCGTTTTTCCAAGTAGATACCAATACTACGTTTTTAATTATTTCAGCGTGTTGTCAAAATGTACCAACTTTTTCAAAGGAGCAATGCCTGGAATTCCATATTCTTATTCATTTGGGGTCTTCTTGGAAAAATCTCAATAAGTTTAATCATATCAGTAATGTCTCAAATCTCCAAAAGAAAGTAAACTCCATATTTAAGAAATTACCTACATAAGTATAGATAAGATTTATTACATCTGACACTATGCGAGGTGATAGTTTTGCGGTTACGGTATCGAATGGTAATTTGAGCGTTTTCGCTACCGGCGATATAAATATCTTGAGTCTTAAATTTACACAACTTTATCTTGTTCAAAAAATTAAATGAAATATCGCAAACAAAGGACATGACGTATAAAAGCTATTTCTAAATTAAGTACTTAAGTAATGAAGATTTAGAGGATACGGCCTCGTTTTGAGCCTAAAAATGCTTCTCTACTTTCGATCTACAACTAACCATCGGAAGATATACGTTATTACGGGTCACTATGTTCTTCTTAAGTGACGTATTAATTAACAATCTGGTAGCCAGATAAATTTGAGCGATAGTATTCGCCTTAACAACTTAAACAATAAATTATTTTTAAATAATGTCCATTAAATATGCTCATTACATGACGGAACGCCTTCCGAAACTGTCGATGCATAATTTAGTAGCGCGATTTAAGTACAGTTAGTTGCATAGATTATAAAATAAAACAGAGACCTCATTTTGCAAAAAAAACATTAAAAGCTCTTGGACTATCGAACACCCTCCGTGTTCGATAGTCAAGTTACTTTTGCATTTCATTATGTCAAACAATGTGGTATTTGGCAAAAATAATTCAAGATTTTATCAATAATATTGTAATTAAACCATGATTATAAACACAATTTCATAATTTCTACTCAAAAAATTATTCACTTACCCATGCTTATGTGTGTGCAGAATAAGGACATCTCAATTTACAAACTAGTAACTAATTGAATTCTACGAAAGCATGTTATTAGCCTTCCCTGACAACTCCTTAAGTCACCAGCCCCTTGTCAAAAAAGAAAAAGAGCTTAACAGCTTCATAATTACATTTAATGAAAAATCATCTCTTTTACCATCTTCATCTATTAAGCACCAATTACAAAGTACCCCATCGATTACAAACGGCTAGCTTAGCCGTTTAAAAACTCGTCCGTGTACCGTATTTTTTTTCTCTTTGGTCTTTATCTATGCTAATAACGATTGTGCATGTTCATGCAAGAATATTCAGCAAAAAATCGTATCTTACACCCATTAGCTCCTCATATCATATGCAAATTGCCGACACCACCGGCCTACAATTATAACGGACAAGCATCGATTTCTCTTAATTTTTAATATTTTTTAACCTCACGTTTCCCTTCATTTTCTCCCTTATCTCTAAAGTTTACGATCACATTATGATGTACATATTATAAAGGTGATGATTTTGGGTGGTCTACCTCTGAAGTAATGATGTTATTATTTATACGGGGTTATTAATGGTTCGCCTGCGCTTCAACTGTCTCATCAAGATAAGTTTGTTTTCAACGAGCAGTCATTACTATTCTATCGGATAAACGATTGACTTTTAAACGTTTATCTGTGTTTAGAGATTTCGTTTGATTGTTTTCAAATGTTGACAGTCAAATTGTGTGTTTGGGTTTGTAATACTCGTAGAAAACAAAGGTTTTAGTTTATCTTTCATTAATTTTTTCGTGGTTGTTGGAAGGAAGTTTTGTTTTATATTATTTCCTCTGTCCAGCATTTTAGATAGATAGAATATTCTTTACTATGGACACCATGAAAATCAAAGTGCCGGCCAGAAAAAAAAGTACTGTTTTGTTATGGGAAATAACATCTTTAGCATTTTTTACTAAAAGCGAAAAGCGAAGCGCGAAGCGAAAGTCTACAATTAACCCCCCCCCGGCTGCTATTTGAGATTAAAAATGCCAAAAATCACTTTTTTATAACAAGTGTTTTAAGCACAACATTTAAAATATACAACCTTTTAATTGAATATAACATCCCGAATATGTTTTAACTATTACAACATAGATCTACAATTAACCTCATGGTTGCTATTTGGGTTTGAAAATACCAAAAATCATATTTTTCCCAACAGTATTTTAGACATTCGTTTAAAGACGCAAACAGTTATTGATTCGCTGTTTTTTTAGTCCTAGGCCATACTGCTACTAAGTATTAACAAATAATGACAAAAAGATTGAGGGAAATGTTTTTATTATTTTTCATACATCTCGGTATTCCTTACAATAACGGTTTTGGGTTTAAAGTGTTCGACACTTGAATGATGGCCTTTAGAATTTTTATAAGGGGTGATACAATGGGCGGTGTCACCCCTAAAAGCGATCTTTTAAAGACAAGCTTTGGATGGATTAAGGGGTTTTATCTAGTTCCGTACACATCTTGGATTTCGATCATGGCCAAGGGGTTATCTTATTTTCAAAGAAAATTACGCGGATTAGCAGCATATTTTAATATCCCAAATTAAACCGGTAATATTAATTGATATCCAGATACTACCCATTCTAATGAAAATGGCTAATTAATCAAAGTTTAGAAAAGGTATTGTAATGATAACTTATCAAAAACATACGATATTTCTAAAAGATATATTTAAAAATAATGGCTTATTAGTCGATTCGCACGAATTTACTCGGACGAAACGGGCGAATCGTCACTCATAAATAATATTCTTTTTTCTATAGGCGTTTCGCACGAAATTAATTTATTTGTGGGCGAATCGGCGACTCCAGGAATATGTATTAGGCAATTGGCACATTTTGAATTTTATGCAATGAAGTTTACAAAAAAGTACATGATTTATTATTTAAAAGTGACGATTCGCCCGTTTCGGGCGAGTAAATTCGGGTGAATAGACTAATAAGCCACAATAACTGTTGTTGATAGACACTTCACGCTTGTAATGTCCATATTTTTATTAATCAATCAAAATACAATTGCCACAGCTGAAAATGGATATGTTTTCTTATCAAATGAACACCCATCGTTGCAGGAAACAGTATTTCCTATACAAACTTATTTTTATTTAAGTAAAATTTACTATCTTGTGATTCCACCAAAAATCTGAGAAAGTAAGAAATAGTTTGGTATAAAACCTAGATTTGTAATCTTGATTTGTATTTTGCAAATGTGTTCTACAAAAACCAGTGTAGCATTCGACGGGAATGCTTAAAATAAATCTCTTGCTTTCCCTCTTCTTTGCCATTTCTACTCACTTCCATTGTAGTCCTTTTTGGGGTATCTGACAATCGCTCTTCAAAATACAACCAAATAAATCAGTAACACCCTTAATGTCAATCACAAAAGTTCACCACTCCTTCCGATATCAAAATTCTGGTGAACTATTTCACTTATTACGGTTATAAGGGTCATAGAAACTGGTTGCACCAATCGTGGGAACCCGGGCTATTTGCCCGAGACGTTTGTTAGTCTCTTGAAGACGACCAAACACTCGACGCCTTTTGTCCAAAAACGTAATGGGGATAAACAAATAAAAATAGGAGGACACTTCAATGGACGGCGCTAGATATTTCGGGAATAAGAGAAGGCATTGTCTATTTTTTTCTGGGTTATGAAATTTGACAGGTCTGATGAAATGGTTTGATAAGTTTGGTTAAATTAGCTGAGCGTAAGCACTATGTAATTTTGTGGAATAAGCGGTCAGTGGTATTTCATTTGCTTCCCAAATTTTTTACCTACCGAATAAACCCTAGAATTTTGACTAGTATAGATTCTGCATGCCGTAAGATAAACTGTATTAGGACTATTTTTTAAAATAATATCTTATCTATAGAAGGTCAAATTATATATTTATTAATTACCTAGCGAAACTCCGCGGCCGTGACGGGTATCGATATAACAAAAAATACATTTATTTGATGATTTTTTTGTAAGGTCACCGACACGACCGTAGGTATACAGGACCTACATTATAAGCACATATAGTTACTGGCACGTAAGTTGGCAAAAGAGTTTGTAGTGGGGGAAGTTCGCGCACGCACAATTTCATACATTTTTACATGCGCGAACGTCCCCCACTACAAAATCTTTTGCCAACTATACCTATATAATTTCTTTCAACATCTTGACTTTCAATCCTAGAAAGAAACACTAGTAAAAATTCCCTTAAAATGTCTTCAACTGGGCACTGCAGTTATTCCAAAACAAAAAAGCATCAGCATCCTTCGACGCCTCGTCTCCTCCGCACCTCTGTCATGGTTCAATATATCCGCGAGGAACCTAATGGACTTGTAATACCCGACGACTTCAAACAAACAAGTGGCGTTAAAAGGACAAAGGGCCAACACAATACGTTTGGGTGTGTGGCTTCATTTGTAAGGGACGGCGGTAAAGATTCGAGTTCGCTTAGGACTCCAAGATAGCTGCAACGTCAGATAACCGGAAGTATGAAGCAAAAAATCATCAATAGGTAAATCTAGGAAGGGTTTAATAAGGCTCTGAAGTAAACTTCACGTAAGGATGACAGCACTAAGTAAGTTCTTTTGACACCAAGAACTACAATATTGAGCATATTAATTGAAATATTCTGATTGTAATGTATTTGTGTCAAATTAAGTGTCTGTAAAGGAGCATCGACACAAAACCCTTCTTAGTGAGTTTTTCTTTTCATTGCTTCAATCGTTTTTTAAAACACGCTTTCCTTTACATTTTACACCAAACTACTAGACACTGGACGTACAATATTTACAAAGTGGAGTATTTTTTGTCAAGCCCGTTGAATGGCTGAGGGTATTTGGAGTGAAGGCAGCCACAGCAACCTTCGTAAGGCCATGGAAAATTATGGTCGAAAATAATAGGAGACTATTGTGGAAACGTGATGAGCTGTGCAGTTTGTGTTTGTAATCAAATATTGTATGTCTTTTATGCAGATGATGTGAGAATACCATTGAAGAGAGGGTGTTTAAAGAGGCTTGTGCTTAGCCCGACCGGCCAAGGGACCAGCCGCGTCATCTTGTATGTTAATGCATCATAATAAGCGCTCACATGAGCGTGAATTCTCTCTCTTTTACGACATATTGCGTAATGGGAAATAGCTACTGCAACGTTGCCCTAGTGGTTGCAAGCGCTACTGACAAGCATGTGGTCCTAGGTTCGATTTCCAAGTCGGGCAAAGAGATATTGGGTTTTTCCATCATGAATTTCGCAGTAGCAGCTGGAATTTGTGCCCGCGGGGTAATTACGTAACACACTAACAGTAGGAATGGCTTTCATTTTGACATATCAACAACATTCATTGCGTTATTTACGTTGGTGAGCAGACAATTTTTTCGAACATATGAAGCAATTGATTAGGAATATCCTTCAAAATGATTCAGATTGAGATTGATAGTATGTTACGTAATTAGGGTGCTGGTTGGTGGCGTTAGGCTCACTCCTCACCCAGGGGGTCTACTCCGAAGTGGTATCGGCCGAATGTTCGGCCGTTTCCTGCTATGAAGTTACTATTTGGTTTGGTCGGTCCCGATCCTACTCTCCTATACTCTTTCGAATATTGACTGTGGTCCCGACCCAACTGAGCCGATCCGAACTTTTTTCGCATTTTTCAATAATATTCTGTTCGGCCATGTGTCGGTCCGATCCGAACATTCACACTTTGCACTTCGTAGACCCCCTGTTACATGGAACTTAAACATAACTGACAAAATGTGGGGGTGCTGTGTACACCTCTGCCTTTCCTTTCGGGAAAACAAGGCGTGATAGCTACATAGCATCTTCATTTTCTCTTAATCACTGCTAATTAAATTAATACTTACTGATTAACTCGTGTTACATACGTAATCATCTCATTGTTGTCCTTGAAAAGTTCAACTACATTACAACGCAAATCCTATTAAGAGAGAAGGACCAACTTTATCCCTTAAAACTTTCAATACGTAAGAGAGGAAATTATGACCAAAAAAACGACAAAAAGAACACAACAGTAGGTAATATCAAGCCATTATAGGTCCTATTGGAATATTATCCACAATTTTGCCTCGTTCCTGCTATGCTCATGAAATAAGTACGCTTTGGCACATCAGCTGTTTGCTAACCACTTCAATTTCCTTGTAACGAGAGATTATTACCTAAAGGCTCGGAGCTATGAGGGGGTTATTATTTGGCCACTTGTAACTCTTAAATATTATTTGGCTTGATTGTTCTCTTTGCTTGCTTCACTTAAGCTACATTAAAATTCGATTCCCGAGATAAGTACATACACAGAAGTATATATTTTTAATTTTCTTTACAGTCTTTTATTATAAGTACCTGCAAGTATATATTTTTAGTTTTTTTTATAGTCGTTTTTTTTTTTTGTTAAACATAAGCATAGCGTACTCAACCTATAATGTTCCCACTGCTGGGATACAGGCCGCCTTTCAGTGCGAGGGAGTGGGCCATAATGCACCACGCGGGCCTAGTGCGGGTTGGTAGATGTAACATGTCTTCGAATTTTTTGTTCTCGGACATGCCGGTTTCCTCACGATGTTTTCCTTCACCGTTTTGAGAGGTGATGAAATAATTTACACAAAGTAAAGCGCCTGTCTGGGTTCGGATGTATGACCAACATCTCGTAAATCACGGCCCTTAACACTGATCCACCACGCTCCTGCTGCAGTAGTAGGTGCTAAATATGCCATTTCTTTGTTAAATGAAATTATAATTTTTCAGCCTGTATCTAAATGTTAATAGCTACAAGGCATAGGCCAGAAGGCCAATTCTCGTAATTTAAAACGTTAAAAATCTAGTCGCAGTCTCAGCTCGGCAACAAACAAATGTCAAAAACTTGTCAAAATGTAGGGAAATTAAAGGTATTTTTGACAGATTGAGACTGAGATCAGACTGTGAACGTTCTTAAAATTACGAGAATTGTCCCTCTGTTTTTATTCAGAAAAAACTTTGACTAACGAGCTTTATTAATATTGGTTAAATAGATCGATGTAACATCCACCCGGTAAGCATGGCGGGAGGAAACGCCCGGGTGTCACCATTGCCAGGATCGCCCAGAGGACACGGTGGAGCACACGGTGGAGGTCTGCCCCGCTTGGGCGGAGCACCGCCGTGTCCTCGTAGAGGCGATCGGCAGCGGCGGCGGCCTCTCGCGCCCGGCCCTGGTGCAAGCCATGGTCCGGAGCGAGAGGGAGTGGGAGGCAGTCGCCTCCTTCTGCGAAGCAGTCACGCTAGCGAAGGAGGTGGCGGGACGGATGAGGGAGAGAGCCTCCCGTCCCAGCCGCCGCGGGAGACGCCCCGGGCGTCGGGAGTCGAGTGACGACTACCGGCCACCGTAGGCTCGGGCCTGCGGGCGGAGAGCAATGGGTAGCTCACCGCCCGATCAGGACCAGGCCCGTGCCGGACGGCGCGTAAGTGTTCCACGCGCGCCTCAAAGAGATGTCAGCATAATCAGAGGGGCCCCTTAGGGCCGAAACCTGCCGGGGCAGCGGGATTGTCCGAAAGGGTTACCGCTACCCCGGAACATAAAGGGCGAAGGAAGGAACATGGGTGGGTTTTAGTCAGTAAGAGTCTGACACTCCCTTCCGCTCCACCCAGAACGGGAGGGGTCATTTGATGATTTCCCATCCGGAAAAAAAAAAAACCCGGTAAGCATTATTTATGAAAATCATAATAAAGGTTTAATGTTGTGCACAGAAACCACACAAAAAATTAAAACTTTTATAAAGAAATAGACAAACCTAACTTCACTACAAAAAACCAACGCAAAGTATTGATGTCCATACAATTTCTTGAATAGCTCCATCATTCATTCAATTCTATGAACCCTTTTTAACAGATCACTTAAACCGTACGGTATAAACTCATACACATTTGTAACTAATTGTGCTTAACCCTTGGTAGCCACGTGCGCTCCAGGGTCGTCAAACTGGTCCTTCTTTCTAAAGAATCCATTTACGAAAATATTTTATGAATAAAAAGCTGTTATATTTGTTCATAAGGTACTGGTTGGTGCAGTCTAAGCCAATGTTTGGCCAAGGTGTTAGCGGTCCCCTGGCTGGTTACAAACTTACCTCGATTAACGTAAAATTTCATTTTTGGAATCATTTTTTGCCTCCTCATTCAGGTTCTTACGTGGATGTTGTTAAGTTTCTATGACTGTATTTTATGTGCTTGTTATTATGGTTACCTACTGCGTTTTATTGTGAAGTAACTCGGTTATGTTATGGTAAGGATTTCGTATTAATTAAGCGGTGTATTTTAGTTATTTTTATACACGTAATTGAGAATACCGTTCTTCCTGTATTACGGTAGTGTTGGATAAATATCGTATTTTACATACCTTCATGTTAATTAAACGCAATTCATGACAACACAAAATAATAATAAAAACATATGTACAAAAACGTATGTGTGTATGTGTAAATAATAATAATAAAAATATGTACAAGTAAATACAAAGGATTATTTCCCCAATAATCAGAGAGCATCAAAAAATTTGTTCACATCGCTGTCAATAGGAAAAATGCCTAAAATGCTGGCAGCATTGTCACGTTGTATGGCAATGCTGATTCTTTGGCCAAAAAATAGGCCAGCTCTCTGGTCACGCAAAGAGTCGACCAACCACTTGGCGATGTTATGAATATATAACTGTTCTACCATCACTACATAAACCACTTTTCACAACTAAAAATCCATATAATCAGCACTGAAACGCATCTTTTAATAAGCTTTTAAAAACTTTTTTTTTAATCTTGCCACATATTTAAGACCCGGTGTACACCTGCATAAGCCGAGGTAGGTATGCACTAGCACGTACTATAGGCTAGTTAACACATACATCAGTACATATGTTAGTATCGACAAACATATTAATCGACTACATATGCGCCGGTGTGCTCTTGCCCGAACTTGCTTTTAACACAGAGTAGACAACGTTTCAGAAGCTACAGCCTTTTCTGTATTTTTTTAAAGAGAAGATGTTGGTTATTATAGTTGAGTTGTTAATTAAATAAAACACATGCGTTACTGTCCGTTTTCCCTTTCAGAAATTTATATGTATGTGTAGTCTATTCCAATTCGTCTTTTATCTTAGCAGTAGAGAAAGGATCATCGCGGCTGATTTCTTAGGGTACGGCAGACGTTAAACCTTAAGGATCAGCACTCGTTGAAGCTCCTTTATTGCATCTCCATGTGTAGAATCCTGATAATTCCGTATTTAAATTACTTAATATGATACTGGCTCATTAACACACCAAGTCTCTCGTGCAGCACCCTAATTGCGTAACTAAGTCATTTTGAAGGATATCGCTAATCCATTGCTTCATATATTCGAAAAAATTGTCTCCTCAACAACGTAAATAACGCAATGAATATTGTTAAACTGTCAAAATGAAAGCCATTGCTATGTCAGTGTGTTACGCAATTAACACGCAGGGCCTTTTTTACCTTTTCCCGCCATTCGTGGTGACTGACAGATGACATTAGTCACAGCAGCTACCTCACTGCTTCTGTGTGTGAGAAATTGTTTACATATCTATAAAATAGATAAACTAGACCATGTTTACTTTAAAAGTCGGAAATCAGCGAAAACTAATACAAAGTATATATACTACTTATGTTTTTGTTACGGAGCTAATGCGTAAAACCAAAACTGTTAGTACAAGCATTTTCAAGTCTCGTGTCACAATTCCAACCGATAACAAATGGTATGATTAATATTTCTAGGTAATGCGTTCTTAAATGATTCAATGTGTCTTGTAAATCGAGGATTTCAGTACTTACCTAACAATTATAAATTACTTAATAATTTCAAGTACTTTTATCGTTTTTTTATCACTGATTTATCATCACTATCAAAATCACATAACATAACATTGCGCCTGTATTCCTTGAAGGGTTAGGCAGAGGTGCGCCTATAATAGGGTACAGGACTACAGGGAGTACAGAAGAGATAAAGAAAGATATAGGTGCGAGCCTATTGTCAACATCAAGTAATTTTCGGTCTTGTTACAATAAGGTTGCTACCAACATCAAGTCTATCAAAATCACAGTGACCTTTATTTTCGTTTCAATAAAGTTGCTATTGGGTTGCTGCTACTAAAGGCAATATAACTGTGAAAGGAGTTGATACAGGCAGCTGATGATCAATGTTCAGACGCCAGCACATCAAGCTACTACAATCTGTCAAATTTCTTTAATAGATTTTCAACTTTATCGTTAAGTATTAAGGTTCAAGGTTGATTGGGAAAATTTGACAGTTTCGGGTAGCTTGACCTGCTGGCCTCTGTACTTTATGAACTATACAGAATAGGTAAAAAAGACAAATAAGCTTTTTGTCAAGGCATTGAAGACTCTGTGGTGGCATCTACATCGGTACATACGAACTACGTAACACACTGCCAGTACGCAAAAATCCTGCATCGCGCAAGCAGAGTTTACCGCGCAACTAGCATGTATACCACGTTAAGACATGAATCGTCGGGCAGTAATTCATCAGACACAACACCCGTCTGGTCGGAGGATCCTTCCTTTTCTATAGAGGATGAGTGAACTTTATACCCTGTTTCTCATGCCTCTGTACTCATAACTTATCCGCTTTTGTTAATAGAAAACCCTAAATATTCTTAATTTTAACGAAAACCATGAATGATACAATGTATCGACGTACTGCGTGTAACAAAATGATGACGCAAATTCTCACCGATAATAGGCAAAAATTAAGAAATAATATAATATACAATCGCGGACAAAGGTGTGTCAAATCACGACTAATGCCTTTAACAGTGTGAATTAAGTTATACAATATAGAAAACAAAGAATACCTTAGTAAAACTAAATTATGATTATACGTTTTAATATTATGTCTCGCCTGTAATTATAATAAAATGATTTGGCACAGAATTTTTTATAGTCATACATTTTATATAGGTAAGTTGATAAGGGTTTTTGTAATTCGATACTGTTTAATTACTATTTATTGTATTAAGAGGAAAAGTAGTCGTAATTATCGGATTTTAGGAAAATATATGTAATTACGCCTGAAAAAAAAGAATAGGAACATGGCAGCAGTATATATACGAGTATATACATTATATCGTAAACAAAAAATTGGACTACTATCTTTAACCAGAGACAAAACATAGGATGAAATAAATCCCAATAACCACGTGACCACGTTTCCTCGCCTCTTAGAAGGATCTAACACTACATTGCGCCACGCGAAACGACGCCAAATGCCCCGCGTGGAGACGTGTTTGTATATCAAAAACAACGCGTGGGGCGCGTCCCGTGCACCGGAACGTGGCGCGTAATAGTGTGAGGTCTGCCTTAAGTATTCAAATTCAAGCTAGATTTATATCAAACTGATCGTGTGGCTGTTCAGTATGTTCTTCCTGAAAATATTGGTCATAAGTATTGAAGGTTTTATCGAGATTTTATTCCTATGCTTGGGTAGATGACGTATGACGTCTTAAACATTTTCTGTATTTTTTTAATAAACCATGAGTTTCTTTCCGCATCCAGTCTGTCCCAGCCACCTTTTTAAGGTCCACCGTCCATCTAGCTGGGGGGCGTCCCACTCTACGCTTGCCGATACGCGGTCTCCACTCTAGGGACAGGGTGATGTGGCGCAGCCTGGGAGAGGCCTATGTCCAGCAGTAGACTACGATAAGCTGAGATGAGTTTCTTTAAATAGTGGTAAGTACGGAAAAAACACGTCCCATATGTTGGAGTTTTAGCAGCATGAGGAACAGGGTGTAAAGTTCACTCATCCTCCATAGAAAAGGGAGGATCCTCCGACCAGACGGTTGTTGTGTCTGGCGGGCAATTGCCCAACGTTTGATGTTGGGAAATTGTATCTATGCTGATTGCGCGGTAAACTCTGCTTGCGAGATGCAGGATTTGCGTGACGTCAGTATGACGCGTTGTTCGCATGTGGCGTTGTAGATACTGCTACAGAGTGTCCAAAGTGTCCAGACACCTGCATCTCAGTACCCGGAAAACGCCACTGATGCCACGGTTGGCGTGGCCACCTCCTTGGCCCAACTCATCTAACATAATACCTATAGTAAGTCTACCTTTAATGCCATTGACTTGAAAAGTAGAAAAAGGTGGAAAGTATTCATTAAAACATGCCTATGTTTTATACAAGCTGTTATCATTTTGGCAATACCTAACATTAAACAGTATCAATCACTACTACAGTTGCTAAAAGTGAATCTCTCGGAGGTCAACGTGCCAAAACTTATGTTTAAAACAGTAAACATAATGATTAAAACAATATTTTTCTTACCTCATCTTGTTTGAAATCCTCTTGAAAATGTTTACCAAACACGGTTGTACCAAATTCTGAATGTACCGACCACTCTAGCATGCATTGCTAACATATCATTGATTGCTCCTAGCACACCTCAATTGGCGCAAGTACTTGTACATTATCCACAAACATTCAAAATTAAACATGTATTGCATGTTTTCTAAGGACATGTTTTATTAAAATACTCAGCAAATATAGAATCGTTTTATGATTTGTTGGTCTGTTTTTAGACTAATATTAGATGCGAGTCGTAGGTAATACTGTAATTTCTAATCGCTCATCGATGCTTTTGTCGTTTTTATTTACTCTCTCTTTCTCTTTTTTTCGTAAGCTTCATTGGTCTTGGTAAACACACTTCCTTCGCTTTTTAGAGTTTCGTAATACTATGTATGTCTGTCTGGTCATCCCTCACAAGGCTCCACAGGCTCTATTTTGACGGTTAGAAGGTTCTGTTATAAAATAGGTTTTTTTCTTTTCTTGTTGTCTGTAACAGATGCTAGTGTTGGGCTTAAGATTGAGCTTGACGTCATTTTACTTTTTGGCTACTGTACAATTTTATAGCTTTATTTCCAACAAAATAAATTAACTAAATACACATTTACTCTTCTTACGTTTGTTGTAAAACCACAATATTTACAAACACTTTTCCTAGACAAGTAGGTGTTATCTCTGTTCTTATCTTACTCTGTGCTCCAACATAGCTAGGTGCTAATCGGAGAGCGCACACGCGCGGCGACGGCATCACGCCCTGTTAGCCCCACTTTACCCTGTTTGTTCTAAATGTTACATTTTACCCGCAAACACCCTCTTCCGGCGAGATTATTAGAAATATCGCCTTTTTTTGTGGCCGCACCCGTCTTGCTACTTTTGGGTAAATATTCATTGAGTCGGGTATCAGATTTCAGGAATTTAAATTCTTATGTAAGTAAGGTGCAGGTATGTTCAGCAGTGGATGACATACAAATGATGGTCGCTGACTACAGGCGTACAGACTAGCTGTCGGAAAAAGCTCGATGAAAATTATGTGATACAAGCTTGAAAAGTGTGGTCTTTAAGCACAGATTTACAGGTGCCACCCACTGCCGAGACACAGGCCTCCTCTCGGTGAGAGAGAGTGGGTCGTAATCCACCACGCGGGCCCAGTGCCGGTTGGTAGATGTAACATGTCTTCGAATTTTTGGTTCTAGGACGTGCCGGTTTCCAGTGGTGATGAAATAATTTACACAAAGTAAAGAGCCTGTCAAGGTTAGAACCTACGACCTACAACTCGGTAAGTCGCGGCCACTACCACTGGGCGCACGGCTCGCACCATTACAGGTATATTCTTGATCACTTTATAAGATCATCACTTATTGTCTCACAGGTTTTCAGGAGGGAAAATAACACAAGAAATGCGAGTTAAATATGATTTAATTTCGTAATTTTTCTTAGCAATTATATTTCGTTCTCAGCATCTGAATACTTATAATTAGACACAGTATTACATAAGACAATGTCAAGTTATTATAACAATTTATTATGTATTTAAGCGCATATTTTGTAAACTATTTTACACATTGTTTTGGAATGTTTCAATGTCTTTTAACGGTGACTTCTATGTATTATATTCTATTGAATAATGGTGGAATGTAAGGCAACAGATACACTTAATACGTTGACTGAATGGTGACAACGTCTCCGCGACGCTTTATTGGCTAATGCCGAACATTATAATGAGTGGAGAATACTTTGGTTCATTGTATTCCTTTCAAGTATTGAAATTTTAGTACGTACATTTCGAATGGTGCCAAGAAGTTAATGACTCTTGTAAAAGCCTTTAGTGAAAAGTTGAAAAACCTTGCTGGAGCCGTTATCGCATTCGTCGGGTCACTCACTCCTCTATAATGTTCAACATTAATCGATACATTTACTTTTAATTTGAATACATACTGGGTACATGATACAAATATTATTTTCACTAATTTTTTGCATGATTATACAATCATTTTCAACAGGTATACAGTGCTGTACGCATTTGTTCTGGGGTGGGCACATTTGAAGGTAATTTGGTGGCGACAAATTTCCCATTTTTCACTAAAATTATATTTGAATACTGCTTATAAGAAAATTACGTCATATTCCATGTTCCCTTTGAAAATGACTGCACAGTTGAACAAATTCTGTAATATCCTCTTAAGTTAAATATTTTTATCTACTCCAAGTTTACAGACAAAATTAACACACTAGTTATAATGCGAACACATAGATACACTGCCACCACATTATGGCACAGATCTTATTAAAATATTAAGATTATAAATGTCCTTTATATGTATTTACGGTGACGAACATATGGATAACAGCAACACATACTGACGCCTTCTATGTTTCAGCTCAAATGGATACTAAAACTGGCAACTTTATTATTGAAAGAACATCATTAGAATCGCCAGAAATCGAGAAGATTTCGACAAAAGAGATTCAAATACCTATCACTCTCATACAAACTCTTAAAATAATATATACAAAGCGCTCGAAATCATACAATCAAATTCACATATCGACCGGAAAATATATTCAAATGAACATTAGTAAGGAAAAGTTTCAGTACATGGAGTTAGTAGAGAAAACGAGGTCATAGCCACTGTGGCTAATCACAAGAGAGCGGTTGGTCGGATAGATTAAATACCCATAATTAAATACAAAACATTTTAATACAACTTTACATCTAACACCTACGTTTACAAATTTCTGATTAACTTTTGTTTGATAAATAAGTAAACACAATTATTTTTATTATATTTACAAGCAGATAACACGATCCGTACTTAATAGTAAAGCGTTTTAAATAATAACACACTGAGAATTGACGTAAAGGCGTTTTGCTACACTGATGGCGAGCCAGCCGGTGCACTCGAGGGCTAGACTTGCCGCGCGGTACCGAGTTGTTGCCGCGTCTGCCGCCTCCACCAGCGGTGGTCCGGCGGTAGACTCGTGACTGGCGAGACTACTATTTGCTCTTTCCACAGAAAACCTTTTTTCCTTTTAGAGCACGAGTCCGACCGCTAGCACAAGAGCAAACGAGCGCCACGATGTTACACGACCTTAAGGAATTTCACAGCTCCGGACGTCGTCCCGGCTCGGCGTTTTTTTCCCCATTCAAATGTTTGCTCTCTCGCTTCAGCTACCATTCATGCGGCGTTTGAAACGCCGCGGCCACCGCGGCCGAGCTAACCTAACGCTATCCAGTCCACGTCACTGTAATAATACTGCGATAGTTGACTAATACTCTGTCCACTCACTATGTCCATCGACAGCTGGCAACGGAACGCGCGAAGCGTTGAAGCGTAAATGAGCTGCTAATGTGTTGAGGTGCTTGGGGCCTACGTGCCGTCGCAGTTCCTCCGCCTCTGGGCCCTGCCGTGGTGATGGCGCGTGCCATGGCACGGCGGCTTGATGGCGTTGAGCGACGGCCGGGGCCTACGCTGCGGGCGCCACTTGGGCAGGTCGCCGGCGCGCATAATGTTGTGCCTGTTTATGTCGAAGTCGTGGGCCTCCTTCATGAAAGAGAAACACTTGTGCAGTCGCTCCGTGAGGCGACTCTTGCCGCGCCGCAACTGCAGGCCCCTCCGGTTGAACCCTATGTAGCGGTCGTCGTTCTTCACCAGGTGGTATCTGTTGTAGCCGTCCACAAACTCCTCTTTGAACAGACAGTTGGGTTGTCTCTCCGCTTGGAAGCGTGTCTGTTGACAAGGAAATTATTTTTTTATAACCAATAAAGTTACACTGTAACAAGTAAGAAATAATTTGGAGCTTGAGATAGGATCTATTCAGATTGATACTTACCAATCGTCTGCCAACTAGCCGAGACCGGTTGAAGCAAAGGTACATGTCCTGCATTGGAGAGTGGATGAGCAGTTCTAGGCTGAAACCGCGCGTACTGATGGTGAGATTCGCTGAAACAAAAGAAAACAACACATAAAACAAACCATTTAAAACCACAGCTCTAAAATTAGGGCCAAATATGGAAGAAATGTTGTATCGACAGTTAATATTTTTATTACACCCATATGTTTATTAAAAAATGCTGTTCACATTAAAAGACACTAATATTACTACAACAAACACCAACTAATGAAACATAAATCAAACTTTCTTCCCGAAGCAGAATTAATTAACTCATAAGAGTAGGAATTAATGAATAGAAAGTAAATATCCGAAGAATTCCCGATCTTTACTCCTGGCTGTAGTAATAACGACACCCCAGGTGCACATTTTCTAATTTCAATCAACGCCGATGGCCATGCTCGCGTAATAAATTCAATTTATATTGTGGAAGGGTTACAAACGGAGTCAGGTGCAACAAACTAATCGTTAATGATATTTGAACACTAATAAAGTACAAAAGTAAAAATAAAATGTCAATAAATATTAATCTATTGCTGGAAATTTAATAAATGACGGCGTTAGGACCGGCTTACATGCCGGATGAATATTTCAATATTCCTTTGAATATTATGTTCTAACTGTTGTCCGCGAATTCGTCTGCAATCCAAGATGAAAAGTATTCTATATCCTTACGCAGGTCAGGCCCATTTGTGTGCCAAATTTCATATAAATTCGTTTAGCCGTTTTTGCGTCATTGAGCAACAAACATACAATCTTCCACATGTATTATATTGGTAGGATTAAGACCTTGTAGGATTTGTTTGTCGTCTCAGAAAATTTTAAGGAAAATATTGTGGCTAGATAGAACGTAAATTAAAGTTTGTTTACTGTGACAGCTGGTGTTAATTATCGCAATTCATTTACCCATTTAAAATGAATTCTGGTACTGGGTCACATCAAACATAAACACAGACACATTGTCTATACTATACACCAGCTGAAGTTTTTATCGTATTAACGTAATATCTACAAAAGCATTATATTTAATGACGACTCACTTATCGACATTGACATTTTGAACCGAGTGATATTGTGAAATATTTTATTTGACCACACACATTGTTTTAAATTGAAATGATAAAGTAACCAATAAATCTGGAGTTTTATGAGCCGCTCTGATAACTAAGACGAAATAATTTAAGTGGAAAGATTTAACAGCGGCATTGAATGCTTCAAATCTTTATCAACATAATTGTTTCAATGCCAAACACGACGATTACGATACGGTTTCGCGCTTAATATTTATTACTAAAATGCGCATTATTCGACGTGCAAAATCAAACAAATTTGTATATTTCCCACGCGTTTTAAACAAGGAAAATGTACCAAAAATACAATGGACCGACAAACTCACAAGCCAAACTCAAAGCATTTATTTCAATAAAACCAGTTACAGACTTTTGTATTGTCAAGGAGTCGGTCAGTTAGTCAGAAAGTTGAAGCTAATTGCCGCCTTGAACTCTCGCCATGTGAACGGGCACAACTATCGATAGATAACATATAAAAGGGAAAAGTCAAAGTATGGAATTCGAAGACCAAACTCGCTGGGTATCGTATAAAAAGAATTAATAAAAATAAAACTATGTACTCGAACACGGCCGCCTGTGACACAGGCCGTGTCATTTCAATTAACATTAAAAGAAATAAAAATGCTTTGACTCGAACGGAACATAAATTCGTTATAATTTCGGTGTGACTTGTGAATGGACATGTGTGTGTGAAAGTGGAAATATTGTCCGGCGTGGACATTAGAAGCAAAAGCGCTTGTGTCAGAAACGATTGATCGTCAATTATTTAAGTATTCTCAAGATGGCTGCTATTTAGTAAAGTAATATTAATTAATAATATAGTTATAATAAACAAGCTTCGGGACTGCCTCGTTGGTCTAGTGGTCGTAAGAGCTACTTCTGAGCATGAGGTCCTTGGTTCGATGCCCAGGTCGGGCGAAGTGTTATTGGGTTTTTCCATAAGGTTCTCAGTAGCAGCCCACAGTCTGAATTTGTGCCCGGCTCATGGCTATAGGCTCGCCCTAAATGAGACCTAAACATAACTAACGAAAAGAAATAATGCGGTTTGACAGCTTTGTATAGAGAATATGTCACACTGTCAGAATTATTATTTAAATAAAAGTTATACTATACATAATCACACACATAATCAGCCTATAATGTTCCCACTGCTGGGACACAGGCCTCCTCTCGGTGAGAGGGAATGGGCCGTAATCCGCCACACGGGCCCAGTGCGGGTTGGCAGATGTCACATGTCTTCGAATTTTTGGTTCTAGGACATGCCGGTTTCCTCCCGATGTTTTCCTTCACCGTTTTGAGAGCAGTGGTGATGAAATAATTTACACAAAGTAAAGCGCCTGTCTGGGTTCGAACCTACGACCTACAACTCGTAAGTCGCGGCGCTCGTAAGTATACTGTACTATTAAAAAATCAGCAAGAACTTAGAAATGGTATAATTAATAACATTGCGTAGTACGTATTACAATTAAAAACTTCCACGATTATTGTACACGAAAAATGTTAATCTGTAGTATTAAGGACGTAATAGCTTACCTAAATATTTTCTTTAAGCTTTACGACACTTGTAAATACGGCAAAGATAACAAGAAGCAGTGTTTTAATGTTCTTTATTATCTAATCCATGTTTGTGTATAGACACAACGTCACGTGACTTTTTAATGTAATTAACTTCTTAATTGTTAAGATTAGTTTTAGTCCCTGGATTAGTTTCAGGTGTTGTTCTGTTTTACACAAAAACACATTCACCCTTTTTCCATTTAGGGGCAGAAACTATAGAATGGTACATACTACGATCCATTTTTAGTTTTTCTTGCTGTTTCTCTTACAGAGAGGAGGCTTGTGTCCCAACAGTGGGAATGTTATAGGCTGCTTATATGCTTATAATTTTAGCAGTCGTGTATTTTTGTATTAGTTTTTCTGCTGTATCAATACATTACTTAAAAAACCGTCATGAAAACTTTGTAAATGGAGACAAAAAAAGAAAAAATAATTCGTGTAATTATTTATTTTTCCGCTACTTAAATATTGAAGATACCGAACAGTAAACTAGATTCACGGATTTTTTATCAAAATTAATTACATAACAAGCCTACTTATCATAGTTTATGACGACAACTGATAGATCAAATAAAATTCTTTAAAATCATTGTTTACATGAGTATTACTACATCATAAGATACATAATGTTTTCATGATAAAAAAATGATTTGAACAATTTTGGAATAATTCTTGATTTCTATAGAAAAGATAACATAACATTCACCTACGATCCCGAAGAAGTAGAAATAGGCGTATAGCAGGTATCTCCGGGGTAATTGCGTAACACATTATCAGTAGCTATGGCTTTCATTTAGACAGCTCAATAACGTTCATTGCGTTATTTATGTTGTGGAGGAGACAAATTTTTCCAACTTATGAAGCAATGGATTAGCAATAAGTCATCATCTGCCTAGCCTTTTCCCAACTATGTATGTTGGGGTCGGCTTCCAGTCTAACCGGATGCAGCTGAATACCAGTATTTTACATGGAACGACTGCCTATCTGACCTCCACAACCCAGTTACTGGGTAATACGATACCCCTTGGTAAGACTGGTTGTCAGACTTTCGGGCTACTGACGACCCGTAACGACTGTCAAAGATCCACGAATGACAGCCGGGACCAACGGCTTAACGTGCTATCCGAGGCACGGAGGGGTCTTGGTATGTGAAGATGGTCACCCATCCACGGGCCAACCGCGGCAAGCGTAGCTTAACCTGATCGATCGACCCGTGCGGCTGTTATTACTTAGCCAATGGATTAGCAATAAGTATCCTTCAAAATTATTTAGATTGTAATTGATAGTGACGTGTTACGCAATGACGGTGCAGCTCCTCGCCAGATACCCTAAAGTCCCATATAATGGAGGGCGAGCTCATTGCTATCAACGAGATACAAACTGCCACTCCGAGCTGCTAAGGGAAATTCTAATGGAAAATTCCCAGAAATTCAGAGTCAGAGATATGTGGACCTTATTTTCATTTCCCATCGTAGTTTTCCAAATCCAAATATTAGTTTCCCATGTCCCATGTTTACGCAAAAACCTTAGTAGGTTGACCTACGGGCCGTATGGCCCACTTAAGGTCGCTGGGACTTTCCTTCAGACGTAACGAAGCGAGTACACATTACCCAACCTCCGTAATAGGCTAATTTTGTAAAGACAACATAATCTCGAGTTGGTTTAGTAAACATGCTTTGAAGTGCCGACCGACGCTTGTAATTTCTCTTGAAGCTTCTTCAAACTTTAGTAGAGTCACTAAGTTAGTAGTTTGCTTCTAGAAATTTGTGAATGATTTGAGAAACTGTTAGAGAAATACAACCATGAAGTGATCAATGTTTTTTTTTAAAGGTTTTAATTAACGTTTTGAACCACTGACCTCTAATAAACAAGTACGGTGGACTAAATATACCACAATACTATACGAAATGACAGTTGTTTTTGTACCGATTCAAAGCGCCTCTCGAGCCCACTCGATCTTCTCAGGAACTAAAATTGTCACATTTTTGCAAATGTTCGTCGTGTTGTTTTGGTACGAGTACGTTCTGGTGATTTAGGTCTAAATAAGACTTTTTTGTGTTTACTACGAGATATTTAGAAACTTTTTATCATGAGAGTATGCGCATTTTGTAAAACTCGCTATAAAACATTAGTTCCACGGACGCTCACGAAGCTATCAGCGCCAAAATGGCGAAAATAAAATGTCATCTATAGTATGATATCCAGCGTACTTGTATAATATAGGTTAGTGTTTAACAGACACCCACCGGGCCAGCGTTGACATCCTTAGAGACAATGAGAGAGTTGAAATGTCTCCGAACTGAACTCGGACAGATTCTTCAAATGCTCTCTGCATTTGAAGAATCTGTCCGAGTTCAGTTGAGAGGCTGACTGCAGCAGAAATAGGTATGGTGTTAACATCAACTTTAATCAAGCTTTTTACGAAGACCGCTATTATAAAATTGGACATACCTAACTCAAATGCGTGAGAGGACACTTCGATCCAGTATCTACTGCGTAAAAATAGCTATGAAAGAACACGAAGGCAAGATAAGACTTTTTGACCGACATGCTACGTCCTACCTATGTGAAAAATGATTTTGAAAAAAAGAAAAACGACTTCGGCTAAAAAAAATCCTCGAAATCAAATTCAACACAAAATATTATGAACTTTCTCGAAAGTAAGTATAAATATTTGGAAGTAGCCGCCACTATCGGGTCAATGACTGGCTATCGAGCCGATAACGATATCGCCGTAATCTTTGTACTTGTTACCTGAATTCTCTAGAGCAACATCTCCATTATCGCGTTAACAATCACTTACATTTAATGTTTATACCGTAACATCACACCTGTGTGGACAAAGGAGTGGGCAGAATTGTGTGTTGTACCTCCACATTTCGCCTGTTAAGCCAATTGCTATCAACAAGCACCCTAATTGCGTAACACGTTATCAATCTCAATCTGAACAATTTTGAAGGATATTGCTGATCCATTGAATCATGTTTGAAAAATTTGTCTGCTCAGCAACGTAAATAACGCAATGAATGTTGTTGAACTGTCAAAATGAAAGCCATTGCAACTATTGAGGAATTACCTACTGGCTACTTTAGAAAAACTCACTGCCCGACCTGGGAATCAATCCCAAGACCATAAATTTAATCATTAATATTAAATATTTTTATACTTATTAAAAAAATTAAAAAAAACATATTTACATATAAATATTTTTTATGGTCAATTGGCCAGCAGTTCTGCTAGCGACCATTACTTCAACGAGGCATTAATTGCTAATGTTTACATACCTATTTTAATTAGAACGTGGAAAATATTGATCAAGATTGTATCGTCGCTAGTCATTTTATTAGGTCTAAAGAGCATAGTGCAAGTTACGTACATAGTCCATGCAAGTTAATTATTTTATTTTTCATTATTAGGTAAGCATGCCTGCAGTCCTAACTTTAATTATTACTAGCTTCTGCCCGCGACTTCGTCTGCGTGAAGTTGCCGGCCCCGACCCACCGCGTCGCATCCAATCCCATCCCGCGCTTCGTTTTCGCTAAGCATTCTTACTGACTTTTTTTTCTTTTTCCTCGGCTCCTAAGGATCCTAGCGTGTTAAATAGCCTATAGCCTTCCTCAAGAATTGGGCTATCAAATGCAAAAAGAATCTTTCAAATCCGTCTGGTAGTTCCAGAGATTAGCGCGTTCAAACATACTCTTCAGCTTTATTATTAGTATAGAAGATTGAACCATAGATATAGATTTAAAGGCAGATTGGAGTAGTACAGCTTTTTTTTTTTTTCAATATTCAAATGACCCCTCCTGCTCTGGGTGGAGCGGAAGGGAATGTCAGACTCTTACTGACTAAAACCCATCCATGTTCCTTCCTTTGCCCTTTATGTTCCGGGTTAGCGCTTACCCTTTCGGACAATCCCGCTAAAGAGTAGTACAGCTTGGTTCGTTTTAAACCAATATTCAGTTCGTTTCCCTTAGCCTTAACCTTTTTTTCTAGCATACCATTTAAGCTATTTACAGGGTGTTAATAACATTTCCGGACATCTTTCCTCGAATGACAGTCTTGGTACTTGTGTAGGTAACTAGGTACTTAATTTTATGAATGAAAGGTACCTACATAACCTAGTGAATGTAATTCATTGCAATAAATTTGCCGTATAAGCTCAGAATTATGTCATTTGTGGTTCTTAAACAGATGATAGCGAAAATATAATCCTATTAAAACACACCTGCAGTGCAGTCAAAACAACGATAATTCATTGTTTTGACAAATTTGTACTTAATCGATCAATCAATTAATTTGTATTTTAAGGATATTCGTATTTAGCCTAATCCTTCCTTCCTAAATTATCGATAAAAGTTGTTTTATGTTTCTATTTGTGTTTTTGGATAGGTAAGTACAGTCTTCCTATTCCGTTCGTCAATTTGCCGTTTTGTAGCTATTTCATACAAAGTTAATTACCCGGGGTTTACTATAACATACCCACAAGACATGACAGTTCCTTGAGAAAAAGCAAAACATTAAAAGCTTTTAAATATTCTAGGAATCCCCCTATTATGAATGCAACAATAAGTAGTAACTAAACTTCATACAATGGCATGAAAAATGATTCACAAAAATACCCACGTATTTTTCAAGTCACTAATGTTAGCATTGTTCGACATTCAGGAGATATTGTTAGAAACTAATTTATGCCACATGTAGTGTTGCCAGTACGTCTGTTATATTTGATAGTAAACGACTTTGTCTGCAACCTTGGACATTGTAATCTAGTTGTAAACATTGATTTACGTAACGATTTGACGTATCCACGTTATGATAATGTTAAATGAGGTGTCGATTGTTTGAGTACAGACTAAGAATTTCGTACTTTGTTTTTGAATTCATATTTGTTTGCAATTATGGAAAGAGTGCCTTAACCCTTCGTGGAACGTGGATGCACGCGAGACACAATTGCTTTTTAATTGTTTCTGTATTTACTGCATTCAACCAGTTTAGCAACATTTTATATTAAAAAGGGAAAAAAACCAACTACTTAAGTTACAAATAAAACCGCAGATCCCATAAACTTTTCTAAAATACCGACAATAATGCCTCCATAAAATTAAAAAGAGACATTCAATACATAAAATTAGAATTAAATTCACGCCGGCGCCAGTCCCATTTAAATTAACCAACCGGATTCCCACATACTAATTACAGTTGTTGATAAAGCGAAATCCCAGTTAACAGAGCTGTCGTAGACAGATAAACAGATATAAACTGGTATAAGCGCGTACGACGCGTCTTAACCCTGCGGATAACGCGCGTAATCTGACCAAATCCGACAGGATACAGCCGCTGCGGTAGGTAAGTATTTGTCGGGAATCTTGTGTTAAATTCCAGACCGCTTTAGTAGGGGGCGCGTTTTCGTTGTTACTTCCGACAATTTAATGTTTAGGGCGAAAGAGCTGAAGAAACAGAAAATGGAATTGAAATGTTACATACATATATATATGTTACAGTTAAAACCCGTTTTTAGATAGAACGCGTTTTCCCTAGTTAGAACTAGTTATTTCTAAATGCCTTTGTTAAAACTAGAAATGTGCCGCGGCAGCGGCCGGCGATGTGCCAGAAGCGAATCGCTTTTGGAAAAGGAAACAGTTAGGTTAGGTTAGGTTAGAGTATGACAAACAACGCACGAGCCGAGCGAGCGAAGCGAGCGTGCCGCGGCAGCGGCCGGCGATGTGCCAGAAGCGAATCGCCGGGAATGAACGAGCGCACAGCGCGTGGATGGCGCTCGGAAAGGGATTCTCCCGCACTTGTCGAAACTTGTCGAATCAGGCGATGTCTCGCGATCAATGAGAATAAGGTACGATCAATTTTGAGAACAGTTTTAACTGACTCACTTCGGAAAAACGTGTGTTGTCTAGTAAGAACTAGTTTTAACTGATATTCCATTTCAAGTATTAGTTAATTCTAGTTTTAACAAAGGCATTTAGTAAAAACTAGTTCTAACTAGGGAAAACGCGTTCTATCTAAAAACTGGTTTTAACTGTAACATATACATTGCAAAACGTAGTGTGTTTCTGTCAGTGGTAGAACATGCACTCAAAGCGTGTGACTACGTCTGAAAAACACAAACACAAAAGCGCCGCAAAAACACAGGATTTTGCTAAGATGAAACATATTTGCAATAACTGACCCGTACCTCGGAAAGCACGTTAAGCCGTTGGTCCCGGCTATCATTCGTGGATCTTTGACAGTCGTTACGGGTAGTCAGAAGCCCGAAAGTCTTACAACCAGTCTTACCAAGGGGTATCTATTTCCCAGTAACTGGGTTGTGGAGGTCAGATTGGCAGTCGCTCCATGTAAAAATACTGGTATTCAGCTGAATCCGGATAGACTGGAAGCCGACCCCAACATAGTTGGGAAAAAGCTAGGCAGAAGGTTAAGAAGAAGTTTTCAAAAGATCCCTTCACGTCACGTAAAACACGTAGGTGCACTTAATTTTCCATCTCCGGAAATTCCGTAACAATGGAAACGTGCACCTAGCGCCTTCTCGGCGACAGGATATGTACCTACAGAGGCACTATAAACGGGGATTACGCGCGCTATTGAAATCCTTTAGTCTACCTCTATAATCTCAGACGACTTCATACTTATGAAAGTTATGAATTGTTCCTTGGTTTGCTTTCGTTTCGACATGGTTGGGTACAGAGGGATTAGAAATAGTAGCGGCTTTTTTATTCTGTTTTATTTTTAAGCTCCTTAAAATCAGCTTAAATTAGCTTGCTTAACTATAGATTTTTACGAAAATTCTTCCGAATTCCAAAGCAAAATATTTTTCAGTTATTAATCGTTTTTTGTGGTATGGATTTTTGGATCAAAAGCGATGATCGATGGGGATGGATTGTCCAATCTAGTTACCACGACTCTCAGTAATGAGGATTAGATTCTCAATAAAGAAAATTATTGGATTTTTTAGGACGTATTGGCAACCAGATTTTCCTGAATGTTATTAATTAACATAGACTGATAGTTTCAAATAATTTGTGATCGTCACAATGTCAACATCTGTTTTCAAACACGTGACTGAAGTATCAGTTCGTTTATTGAAATTCGATATGAATCCGACTGGGTTTTTGGGGAAATAATCGTAATCATTAGTCATCAGAATACATTTTCAAGGGTATAATAAAATCGTACTCCTACCAGGAATTCAGACGATTGTAAGAATATATTAGCAAGGTGTGAAAAACAATGAGTAACATGACAGAAATGACACTGGATTCATTGAATCAATACCGATTCCAACAAACTTAATGATGAAACAAAAATACCTGCACATTTTGAATTGGAATCAAAAATACGTGCCACATTCCACGTTTCGTCTGCACTTGCTTTAGCTTCGTCATTTAACAAATGTGTATTAATTAAGAAAAGTATCAATACAGCAGTAAAATGTACACTAATGAGTTGTTTTATAAATACTGTACAGACGCCAGCACATCAAGCTACTACAATCTGTCAAATTTATTTAATAGGTTTTCAACTTTATCGCTAAAGCATTAAGGTTCAAGGTTGATTGGGAAAATTTGACAGTTTCGGGTAGCTTGACCTGCTGGCGTCTATACATTCCTATAAAATCATGTGAACAAATAATTTATGCGTCGAACTGATATGTACAATGATCACCTATTATGTATGTCTTACTAGCGAACCGCGCCTGCTTCGCACGGGTGGAATCTACTGATATGACAATATGTCAGAACATCGAAATTTCTGTGCCATATCTAAGGAATCCGCTGGATGCGAGAAGGACAGAACCGTTCGGAGTGGCGGTGCTTGCGGGAGGCCTATGTCCAACAGTGGACTTCTTTCGGCTGAAATAATGATGATCTAAGTTAAATATAAGTATGGCGGGACGGATGAGGGAGAGAGCCTCCCGTCCCAGCCGCCGCGGGAGACGCTCCGGGCGTCGGGAGCCGCGTGATGACTCCCGGCCGCCGTAGGCGCGGGCCTGCGGGCGGAGAGCAATGGGTAGGTCACCGCCCGATCAGGACCAGGCCCGTGCTGGACGGCGCGTAAGTGTTCCACGCGCGCCTCAAAGAGTTGTCAGCATAATTTGAGGGGCCCCTTAGGGCCGAAGCCTGCCGGGTTAGCGGGATTGTCCGAAAGGGTTACCGCTACCCCGGAACATAAAGGGCAAAGGAAGGAATATGGGTGGGTTTTAGTCAGTAAGAGTCTGACACTCCCTTCCGCTCCACCCAGAGCGGGAGGGGTCATTTAATGATTTCCCATCCGAAAAAAAAGAAAAAAAAAGTTAAATATAAGTATGAATGTATCATACACAACGTTTCGGAACAAATTCCCTGAATGATGCTGAAAACCGCATCAAAATTCATTGTGTATTTTTATGAACTAAGCAGTCACAAAGTCAACAGTCTAAAGAAGTTGGCTGGGACGGACTGGATGCGGAAGGCGGAGGACAGGGTGTTGTGGCACGGCCTGGGAGAGGCCTATGTCCAACAGTGGACTGTAATAGGCCGAGTTGAAGCAGTCACACAGACGGACACGAAAAGCGACTGTTTTATACTATTTATTTATTGTATTTATAGATATATATTGTATGTACTCCGAGCTGTAAAACCTTCACACATCTTTTCCGTGTCAATCTTCTTCGTGTCAAACAACGTCACAAGTCACAACACTTTACCTAGTTAGCAGGAATCCTGACATTTTGTGGCGGTTTCACATCGACGGCGATGGTTTTGTAACAAACGTTTAATAATTCAGTGTAGCTATTTGAATATTACAAATATCATGGTGCGTCAAATATCAATACTTCAAATGTCAGATGCTACTGGTTTTCCGTGAACTTGTGGTGACAAAAAGTGTCATAAAGGCATTTTGTTTAATGATAATACATATAATCATCTGGATTCTGAGAATGGAGTTAATTTTATTTTTCCTAATGAGCATTCGGAAGTGTCTGAATCAATGGAACAAAAAGACTGATGTCACTGGAGCGAAGACAAAAACTGTCACAGAAAAAGTGAATTGAATTGACTGAAAAAATCACGGCTGACGTTACCGTAACTATTTAATTCATCTGTTTTATTTTCTTTTTTTGGTTTCTGCACTTGGTCAAATGAGCTATCATATTGTGCGTGGGCCATGGCAGTCGTCGAGGGTTATTCCAACCAGCCCACCTTCCTCCAGAAGTTGATTACCTACATCTCGTGGTCTGTTAATAAAATCTGTTTAAGATCTCAACTAACTATTGAATTTTACCACAGTTATAGGAATACATTTCTATGGATTTTATTAAGGACCCTTTTGGACTAAGTATTTTTACTACATGTATTTTTTTAACTCGTGTGTTAATTCCTCAGGATCAGAGGAAAAAAATAATATATTTAATCCCTCTTAAAGTTCAAGACAATTCTCTGACATTTCTCCCAAAAAAATTGTATATACCACTGTATACTTCACTTGTATTAATTATCGGAATGAAATTGATAGAAAATTAATAACGTAGCACTGCAGCATTTTTTTTTTTTTTTTCTTTTGGAAAATCATCAAATGACCCTTCCCGCTCTGGCTGGAGCGGAAGGGAGTGTCAGACTCTTACTGACTAAAACCCACCCATGTTCCTTCCTTCGCATTTTATGTTCCGGGGTAGCGGTAACCCTTTCGGACAATCCCGCTGAAGCACTGCAGCATTAGGTACTAATAGAACCAACTATCATACCTACTAAGTATTACCAGTGATAATAATTATTATTCCTAAAATACCCTACAGTATGTACAACGGATTCCATCTAATCACATCTTAAGACTGGCAATACATTATATTAGCTTAGATACTAATATCAAGTTACCGTCGAGTCCGACCAGATTATGTGACCACAAACATTATGTGGCATTGACACTAATACGAGATATGCCCGATACCTTTACAATATGGTTAGGGAGCTCAGGTACGTAATTTTTAGGTGATTTTTTCGATACTAATTACGGCTTAGTCTTGTCTTGCTTTTTTCAGATGTCAGATTATTCTGGGGGTCTACTATGAAGTGGAAAGTGCGAATGATCGGATCGGACCGACACATGGCCGAACCGAATATTATTGAAAAATGCGAAAAAAGTTCGGATCGGCTCTGTTGGGTCGGGACCATAGTCAATATTCGAAAGAGTGTAGGAGTGTAGGATCGGGACCGACCGAACCAAATAGTAACTTCGTAGCAGGAAACGGCCGAACATTCGGCCGGTACCACTTCGGAGTAGATCCCCTGGTTTCAATACTTTCTTCATCATCATCAGCCTACAGTAGTCCACTGCTCGACGGCACGGTTGGCGCAGTGGTTAAGCGATTGACTGCTGCGCTGCGTGTCGCGGGTTCGATTCCCGCACGGAACAAATATTTGTATGACCTACATGTATTTGTTCCGAGTCTGGGTGTTTTTCTATCTATAATATGTATGTATTTACAAAAAAAAAAAATTGTATATAAGTAGTTTATCGGCCATCTTGTTACCATAACACAAGCATTAGGTTGCTTAGCTTGGGACAAATGGTGCTGTGTGAAATGTCCAGGGATTTATTATATTATTATTATTATTATTACTGCTGGACATGGGCCTCTCTTATTGCACGCCATTCAACTCGATCCAGCTGCTACCTTTAAGTTTAGGTATACTTTCTTGCTTGACAGTTATGAAACACTCACTTTTGCCTCCAGCTTCGTCCGCGTGGAGATTGGAAATTATCCCACGGTAACGTACTACCGGAATAAACAGCATCCTATGTCCTGACTCAGTTTATTGTCTACCTGTGTGCCATACATCGAAATCCGTTCAGCGGATAACATTCAGACATACAGAGCTACTTTTGCATTTACAATATTAATATAAACTTAAATGTGTCATCATCATCATCTGCCTAGCCTTTTACGATACAAATTTAAGTTTATATTAAAAACATAAAAAAGCTGGTATTCAGCTGCATCCGGATAGACTGTAAGCCAACCCCAACATAGTTAGGATAGTACTAGCCTATCTTTTTAGTGCTCGTGCTTTGCTACGAATCGCCTGTTTCAGTGCTACGCTTTCGTAGCGACTGGCAGTTTTTCTTTAGCCACCGAAATTGCCACAGAGTACCAATAAAGACAGTGCCACAAAATCAGCAATCGAGCGATTTTCGGGCGGAATATTTTCGCATATAAATGTTCTGTGGTACACCCCTAAGTTATCAGTGATTACGTGGAATCTGGCACATGACACACTAGACGCCCCCTAGTCTGATCTCTAATATTCGCAAAATAGCGATAATGTCATATTGTGTCTAAATGATACTAATACTGTCAGGTATTTAAGTGACTATTGTGTTTGTTTCAAAACATTTTCGGTGATAAGACACTGATATTTGGACAAGCCTTTATGTGTTTTGAGTTCTTTATAGTCTGAAAGTACATACTTACAGATTTTTAAAAATTATGTTGTAGTCGATGACCTAGTGAAGGCCGCAGGAATCCACTGGATGCGGGAAGTACAGAACCGGTCAAAATGGTGGTGTTTGGGCGGGGATCCCAAGCACCACCATTTTGACAGATTCCGGCCTATGTCCAGCAGTGGACGTATTTTGGCTGATGTTGTAGTCAACGACATTGAATCTGGTGCGTCTAAACTCTGATCTTGTCATTCAGCCCTTGCCCAGATTTAATTATTAATCTCTATTAAAACTACACGATAATAATAATGATATTTTTGTAGGTTCGTAGACGATCCGCAGATAGGTATGGCTACAAATAAAAGTACCTATAGGTTAGTTAGAATATGTATTATAGGTGTGAATATTATTTTCTTGGAAAACTAAAACATACCTTCACCTAAAAATTGGCCTAGTAACAATAGATGACTAATGTGTCTAACAAATCTAGACTAAACCGGAATGGGTAAAATCCATGACGATTTTACCAAAAACGATGTCAATATTGAATTGACAACCTTTGTAAAGTAACGCAGACAAGCCAAAATAATATCTACAGCTTAAACAATAAGACTGATTGGAACTGTATGATGTTATCTTGTGATATGGATGGGTATGGATTGTAGCGGCAATCGGAATCAGGTCAAACGCATATATAGATAAATGCCAAATCAGCCGAAACTACGACTCTTTAAGATACGACAAATTTGTCTGTTCCGATGTTTTGACAGTTTTTCTGATTGTAAAGCAACAATATCCTTTTTCATTTCCCTTTTCATGCGTGACTGATCTTTGAAATAAAATGTGAAGAATTTGTAGTAAGTAGGTAGGTACTCTTTATTTTTTTCTTTTTTTTTTTAGTTGTGTAGAGGTTCGACTCGACAGCCAAAATATTGTTATTGGCATGTCTTTAGGGAAAACTTTATAGTGGTGTCCTAATAACACCATTCTTATCTCCTATTACGACAGTAATTGGTTCACTTTATTAACCTCGGAAACAGTTTTTATTCATAGTATTTATGGTGTTTTCGAGTAATATTTCATTAAGAAAGAGGTGTCGTGGGACACGGTTGGAAAGAAGCTTCTTTTGCTCTATGTTATGTATAAAATAACAGGTAGGTACAATGAAAAAAATTAACAACGTTTGAGAGTAACTAAATTAAAAAAAAGAAACATTATAGGAAAAGTATGTAGACGGTTAAAATGTTACACTTTTTCGGTCTAGCTCTCGTTCGCCAAGTATACCGAGTATAAAGGCTGCAACGGTGCAACGCGACTCTGCTAGAGCAATTTCCATGAAATTATTCTACTAGAGTCGCGTCGCGCCTGTCTACAGGAGCCTTGACACGCGATAAGGAGTTTCTCGTTCCATAAATCCAGATGAAATTATTCATTCGAAATAGGCATCGATACTTTACGCACTTTCAACGAGTACAAATTTGAAGTGGCGGCCGAAAAAAATCACCCACTACGCATTCCCTTCGCAATAGCAATAACATATCCAACAAAGTACGAATGTTTACAAAACATCGGCTTTTTTTCGCGACATCAACACTGGAAATACACGCAAGACCACCCAACGAGTAATTGTTGAACACATGTTATAATAACAGCAATAAAACAACAGATAAACTGTATCTGTCTGCTATTTTGATAAATTAATGTGCCAGAAATTCCTATCGACTAGTATTCATTGAAATACGTAATATAAATATTGATAAATAACTTTGGCACACAGTTGATTGTGATACATGAATATTGTTTTTTTTTTATGAAATATTATCATGGGTGGAAGGCGTAATGTAAGCTGACTCTAGTGTGTTTAAAAAGATTGTCTGCATTATTTTTTTTCACGAAAAATCAGTTTCATAGCAGCACTGAAATGAGTTTATTTGTGTCTTAGTATTAAAATAAAATAAGTATAGATATTAATTAATTATTATTTACTACAAGTAACTAGTCATCTAGTTGGTAAAGGCTACCTACTGAAAATTTAATGTCTAAAGAATCACTTTAATAAAATGAACAAAATGAATAGGTAAACACTAAACAATTATCATCTCTTTACATTCAATTATTAAAAATAACACAATAGCGATTAATTAAAAAATATCAATAAAATATTGAAGAGCACTATTGAATAGTACTGACATATTGTTTGTTTACCTTTAGAAGAAAAAAGTAATACAAACGAACATGCAAGTCACGCCACTTACAAACTTATTAACAAAAACATCGAACGTTATCACCAAGTTTCTTGTGGCTAACTACTGCAAACAAACCGTTTATAATGACTATATTTAAAAAAGGAACATTTTTGAATTCTTTAGAAACATTCACAAAAAAAAAAAAATCTATCAAAAAGTCATCCAACATTCTTGCTGGTTCTCTAGAGGGGTCTCAAAACGCAATAAAGAAAAAATTAAAGAAAAACCATTCGAATTTAAAACGTCTGTTATTTTTTGATGCGCGCGCAAATTACATTATTAATTCCCTATTAAATTAAACCACATTATTGAAGCTGAGGATCGCGCGTGTGGTATATTTTTTGCGGAACGGAGGAACTTATGGGCCTTTATTATTATGTTTCAAACGTAACAACTTAATTTAGGTAGGCGCCGTACCGCCTACGTCGATTGATTTCATATAATTTTCGTTCCGCCAAACAATCTTTCGATGAATTGCCACAAAAAATAATCCATCGTGTGAGTTATCAAAGTTTAAGAGCTTTTGGTTTCTGTTGAAGACGTTTTTAACCAGAAAGGACTGAATAATATATTATAGACAACACACTACCTAGATACTCGCACGCAACGCTTTTCCTGCGACATATTTTTGTAATGCTTAAGAATTGTCTTTGACAAGGCATTAATCTTGTCAATGTACCTTGTGTTTTAATAACAGTAAATTATTTTTGACATGTTAAAGTGCCATTTTTCTTTATTAGATCAGTTATTATTCCTAGTGAAGTAAATAAAATTAAAACAATAACAGAAAGCCAATTCTCGTAATTTAAAACGTCCAAAATCTAGTTGCAGTCTCACCTCAGCGACAAACAAATGTCAAAAACTTGTCAAAATGTAGGGAAATTATAAGTACTTTTTGACAGATTGAGACTGAGATCAGACTGTCAACGTTCTTAAAATTACGAGAATTGCCCCTCTGGTTTCTTTAAAGAATGTGATTCATAATCCAGTGTTCTATATTCGAATTACAAATCGATTAATAAAATCAAACCCATTTGTTTTATAAAACCTGTTTATGGTGACAAAAAGCGTCATAAATATTTAACCAAGTTCCATTTTCAAAAATATCTTTTAAAGCCCGAGGCGTCCGCACTGTTGCCGTTAGTTCCAACCAGTCACTGTTTCTAACACGATGAGAATAATTAAATTTCGTTATCAGTGCCTTCGAATCTAATTTTAATTAAAAAGCGTCACATATTTCACGCAGTATTCGGTGGTAGGCGGTGCAATGTGTCCGGAGAGTACAACTGACCAAATTCAGTTGGACCACATTCCATTAGTATTTTCGTATAAACAATCATAATCTAAAGATCATCCTAAGCTGGCGATGCAATATTAAATCGTTAAATTTAATATTGGCTGTGTAGTTTCTTTTATTGCTTCACAACTAACACGTATGCTAACACGGGTCAAGTGATTAAATTTTTTACTCTGGCAACAAATAAATGTTTATTCTCACGCGATTATTGTTCATATTAAATTAATGGCTTTCCGCTCTGTATTATTTATTGATGTTATGTAAAAAATGTACGTAATGTATAACATTATTGAGCGTCGGTATTTTTCTAAGTGGTAATTTTGATATTAGAATTTATGGTCGATTTAGTTTGTAATGAACTGTAGCGTGGGTGACGCAATTATAGAGCAAACATCTTCATAATTAAATTACGTGTCAAAATGCTGATATGAAACTGTCGCAGACATTATTGGGTCACTAGTTGTACGACCGTCGTACGATGTAATGTGAACTTCACAATAGTAAGATGGTGCGCTGTGCATAAACACAACTACTTAAAATCACTCCAACTTGGAATTTCAACTATGTTGCTTCAAACATAAAGCTGAAAGTTCAACACGACGATAAAGGATTTCAATTAGGTAGATAAAAGACACTACAACAATACGCCTGCATGCTTCGTAATCATCAAATTCCTTTCTGTGATTTCGGACAAAGATCCTTTTGCGCTTACTAATTATAATATGCCAGCGATACGGGCACATAAGTACGTAAGAAAATAATGATCAAAATTCCATGAAATAAATTCCTTCCATTCACTGAATATTTTAGTGCCTCTACTTTCAAGATAGTAGGAGCAACAGCAAAAAGAGAAGACTTAATTGGAAGGCAGAACTTGGCACTTATCCAGACAACGCTAGGTAAAATAAAATAATGAATATTTAAAACGCAATTTGCGCGAAATACAAACAGATATTTCAAAATGAAGTGTAAGTTGATTCTGAAAATAATTTGAACGACGCTGATAACTTCAGAGTAAAAATCACACCTTACATTGTTGGAAGATTTAAAAGAAAGATATGTTAGTTAAAGCTAACTTCACAACACACAAAACACTTCGTAATAGGTATAATAAGCAAAGTCTAAAAATAACGAAAGGTGAAAGCAAATTTAAACAAGCGCTGACGTTGACAGTTGCGTCGTCCACAAACATTAAGCAATTCGCATGTAAGAATAGTATTACATATTCGCGAACACTACTTTCGTCAAATAATAGAAAAAATGAAAGCCCTTCACTTGCCAAGCTCAGCTTAAAAGCCAAGTCTTGTATAAATAGAAAAAGTCGTCGATTTATCGCCGATGTCGTTAGGGGAGTTTTTGCAAATGTTTTTGTTGGAACTGGGAGGAATGATGATAGAAAATAACCAAAAAAGTTGTTAAGACTTAAATTATAGCTTGGTTTATAGCAAAAAACATCGTCGTGCGGCTTTTCGTTGTAAATTATTGCACTAAAAGTTTATAACAGAATTCATTCATTATGCACTTGAACATCTATTAAAAACTCATGACTGAACAGATTGGTGACTATTAAGACATGCATCCGTATGAAGTTTGCTGTCTCATAATTTTGAATTATTACAATACAAAACGTAAATCCGAAGACTTTTCAAATTAGTTAGAACTTTTAGTCCCGCATGCATCTAAAGCATCTACTGAACATTCTAGCGAACAAAAACATAAACCAGACACAATTGTGTAAAACATTCTACTAACTACAAACATTCACGAACACATCAGACATGACTCTACAGCTATTCCTAGATTCCTGTTAGCGCTGATGCACCATGTTTACAAACAAATCAATGAAAATATGAAAACAGCATGCGTTATCAAGTAAAAGGCTATTGGAATTCAAGAAATCCATGAACTAAGTCCTTTTCACCAATAAACCAGGTATAAATATGCGAAACGCTAAGAACAGTCACATTTCACAGTCATAACTTCGTAGCAATGCTGTACCCGTTACTATATCGCACAGTGGTCTGTACCTGTTGCGGTGACTGGCCGTTGACCCGTCAAGTATTGACATATTCCTATAGTTTCTCACGTCTAGCCCCTACACACTATTACACCGCGTGCTTTTACTGTGTTAGCGAATGCAGCCTTCACAGTACATCTTTGAGTTCCACTTCTTGTGTAACTTTCTTTACTTGTTTAAGAAAGGTTCCTAGTGTTACATTTAGGCCTCATGTGTGACTATAGTTGAAATTAATAATTTATATTGACTACCCTACTTATAGTAAAATTTTCGTAAAGGGTTTCCAAAAGGAACAATACTGGGTCTTGTCCTAAATAAGATCAAACATTTCTGGTAGTTATAGCATTAGAATTCTATGTATATTACCCATCATAGTAAAATATACCTTTTCTATAAGATTTATTTAAGAATTTGCATAAGGTTTCTGAGATTACTAACATGGCAATGGTCTTCACAAAAAAAACCCCTTAGTTATGTCAATCCTCTTAATTACTCACGAAGTATCTGTCAACGGATTAACACAATACTTAACATCAGACAAGGCAATTAATTAATTATGTCCACAGTCCATTATTCATGGAATTCCCCGTCTGAGTATTTAACTATTACCGCGAGAATAAGCAGCTGTAAATATGTAAAACGTTCTACCATTTTGGTTTTGTTTTCAGGTGGCGACTGAAGAAATGTAAGCGAAAGGACACACCTGGCACCTACCGCAGCGGTAGTCAACCTTTCCAATAATACAACAGACTTAGTGTCAGCAAACCGTGAAGGAAGCTAAACTTTCTCGTTATTAACCTGCTTCAATAAGACAAAACGTTTATTTTTCACTATAATTTCTCCAATTAATATTGATCTCCTGTAGCCGTGAAAATAACAATAAAAGCCGTAGCCTGCCATTTTTTTTCCAATATAACAGCAACAAATTTCCCTATCCCATGAAAAAAGATATACGGCCCACGGTTTGCATATCTCTGCTCTGTAACAACCACTTCCGAAATAAACGGTTGATTGTCGTCAATTATAGCATTACTTATTCAACAGCTAATGTCTGTATTGTCCTCGCGTTCGTAATTCAATTGGGGGTAATTGATAATTGTAATCGGGCATCGTGAATCATATCTCATGTTTACTTTGCAGTGTCAGGATCGATATGCTTTTACAACCTGAATTTGCTGTTTCCTTGTTTTTATCAGTTTTAGCTGTACATATAGGTATACCGTTTCATTTTTATAATGTAAGTGTACTTACAGTTTTTTAGTAAATAGATCATATTTTTTACTATTTACGCTTTGTTATTGAAGTGCCTAAATGTTATGTCCACCTACGTTGTTTAGCTTTATAATCTCAGTTATGATGGTCATTTTACTGCATTCAACTTTATTAGTATTCTCACAATGAGGATTTGATGTCCTTAGCAAAGTATGCAGTAAAAGTCACATATTAACTAGGATGTAAAATTGTAAATACAGAAGGTACTTACGCTGGTCGTTTCCATCGGAGCGAGCCATGACGGTACCGTTTGGAAAGACGTTGACGTACATATGGGAGCACTGGCTGTAGAGGCGAACCGACCGGACCATCGATGGCACCGCACCGCAGATCACCACCTGGACACAAACAAAACCACCAATGTAATCAAAATTATAAACAACAGCGATAATCTCGAATCAACAAATTGATTGCACAATTAGAAGAACGAACAGCACAAGATAAGATTTCAATTTGATGGAGCGCAGGAATAAATTCACAAACGATTCAGAATATTCTAATATGTCCAGCTTATCGTGAATCAGGTTTGTAAGGGTGATAATTATGAAAATTACCAAGCACGACAAGATCTCTTAATAAACATTTAGCAAGACTACCTACGGCCATTAAATTCATGAACTTATTGAGCCATTTTGTGTGTATTCTCGTAATGAAACACAGAACTGGATATTTTCGCCGCTATCGGCGTTCAAACAGACTGATGGTCATGCTAAATTGACGGTGCGATAACGCTGTGCCGTAAAACACTGATTTACGCAAGGATTACTCACGAATTTTAATGATTGAAGACTGTGTCATAGAAGTGACGTAATGCAAACGTGTTACCACTACGTAGAGAAATTGTACTAAAATCAGAATTGAAAATTCGACACAAAGAAACGGATGTTACAAAGCGAACTGCGGTTTCGTTGGCATTTGATTAAGATAATACTCCTAGTCAAAGGAAAGTGCGTGATGTAAAAGTTGGTATTGATGCTGTAGAGAAATTTCCCAACACTCTTCTGCTGTGTGTGGTCCATTCCACCTCACTCTAACAGCTAAGTGTCAAGTCGTTTAAATTAGTTTCCTTATTCTGTTGGTGCTTTCACCGGGATTTTAATGGCGCCAGTGTCGACCGACACCTCATTACGCAGATATTGATCAAACCCTATCTCCTATGACCTTGCGAACTTCACGAGTTGAGATGTTGAATATTTTACTCGTTAACCCCAAAACACGACGAAAATTCCCTCTAATTTCCACTGCCAGATCTAGATTTACATTGAAAACTCACAGCTGATTAAATTACTACGTGTGATATCTAGTATTACTAATCAAATTATAATGCAACAACTACACAAACACGCCCATGCAGTGATAATCTCGGCGCTTGCATATTTCAAACGGTGTTACGTGCGCTCGGAGAAAATACTACCACATATTATAGTCATATTGAATTTTGTAATTATTACTAGCACCACGCGTCGCAGGCACCACAATAAGGAAACAATCGATCGTTTTAATGGGTCAGCCGTGCTCAGCTAATCCGTCAGACTGAGGGTTCGGATTGCGACGTTTAGGCAATAATAAATCCTATTTAGATGTCCATCAAAGTTGATTTTTCATATTTATCTACAGTCGTTTTAGGACCTTTTATAACTGTACGAGTGGTGTCATATTCAGGTGGGAAAGCATAGGCTACCGCGACGCGGTCACTATTCAGCCATATTGCATTTCACGTGAACTTTTTGTAAACAATACCGCATTTACTTTTTAGTGTTGAATGTTCAAGTTATTCGAATTGTTGTCGTAGCCACAGCAATTTAGTAAAACCAATACATGTAAATGTAAATGAGATAGATAAGGTTGTTAGTTTTGTAGAAACGTGTACAACTCGAGAGCTTGCATTACGAAACTTTAATTAAGAGAAAATACTTTTGGTTTTTAAAATCTTGACACATAATCATATCACGTCAAAACGAGTCATACTTAAAAATAACGGTCCTGTTTCCAAATACGATGTGAGAGTTAATTATGTTAATGGAAATTACGAAGATTTTCATATACTTTTAAGATGTAAGGAATATTATCTTCCATTGGTGTTTAATATGTTGTGTGTAAAATGGTGAAGTATGATCTTGTAAAGCTAGTCACACGAACAGCAATAAACCGTAATCATATTTACAGTAAATAAATAAATGTATGTTTATCTCAATTAGTTGTAGCATCATGTGATATTAAACTTTGTACACTTGATTCTATTAAGATAATTAATCGAGATACCATATCTTAATGTCGTAACCATGTAATTTATGCGTTACACACCAAGTTATAAATATTGAGAGAACTAATTTATTTCCACGATTGGTTTCTCTGGTATTCAACTTGGTTTTGGGAGTTTTTTGCATTACGATGTTTTATATTATATATCTACGTATTTTACGTCCCTAACAATTTGAATTTCCGAATGATCTGTACAAACGTCCGTTATTTTGCAAAACATTTTTATCAATGTGTTCAACTTTCATATTGAAACAACTGTGTCTATGCAAATATTCTGTTAGCTTTACTATTCACCAAATCATGTTTACGGTACATGTATTGAGAGGAAGGTCGCTCATATATGCAATTATCGTGTATTTGGAGGTCACTGATCGCTTTGTCATTGGTCTTATCTTGGCCGACCCGAGTTAACGCATTATGGACGCTTGATTACATTTCAACCAACCGAAACTATCCGGTACTGTATATCGGAAATTTTCACGGTACGCAGCACAGATACCGGTGTTCAATAGCATGTAATCTTCAGTACTTTGGAAAGGTACTTCAGTGTGTTAGTAATTTGGAAATTGATTTTTAATCAGATGTTTATCGAGTTATGTAAGCTTATGATTGTTTTTTGGAAGTTATCGGTTTGAGGCGCTAAAGCTTTTGGATCAGAACGCCATGTGCCAACCTTTAAAAAAGCTAAATAAAGTTGCTTTTTAATAGAACCCTATTATTTATATCACTGTGTCCCAAATACTGAAATACGTTAGCCCTTTCCACATCAGGAATATAATCATCAATAAAGATTAGGTGTAGACCGTAAACAGAAAGAACTGTACTTTTAGACATCATAAATACTTATTGGTTTATATTCATCATGATACCTGGAATGTGTAACTTCCATTGCAGTCGTCGATAACATAAGTTCTCAGTCACACCTCATATTATAAGTACCTACGATGATGGGTATCAAAAGAAAATTTTATCTGACATGACTGGTATTATCTTTATTGTGTCTGTCTATAAAATCCGTGTTCATCAAAATTTATTGAGGGATTTACGCCATTTTGAGATGGACACAAAACGTGTTAGATTTTACTTAAGCATTTGACTACATTCTTATTTCGTCTGATCTTTGGAAATTCCATAAGTGTAAACTCAGAAAAAAAACTACTCTTAATGTATTGGAGATTTATTGTAAACGTAATAAAATCCCTACCATAAAAAGACATTTATCAAACATTATTACAAAATAGACATTTTGTAGACAAAGCCTAATCTTTCAACATGTCTGACCTAAATCCGATACATTGTAATCACTTCCTAACTTCTCTATCGATGTTTGCTAATCGTGGATAAGCTTGAAACGTTCGATTAAGGGGCTATCTGTCCGACACATGTATAGGTCACCACACTATTGTAGAAATAGAAAGTAAGTGAAACTGTCCGGATAGATTTCACTAGTTCATGCTATAAGGCTTTAAGTGATTTATTTTCACACATTTCCTCAAGCGGGGTTGAAGAGCACGAAGTACTAACAGAAACATCACCCTTTATAGATGTTCTTTACAAATACGATGAGGCGATGTTTCTGATTAGTATAACATCTGCTTATGTAGGTATCTAAAGCACCAGATCGTGGTGTAAAGGATCTTTATTAAAATATTTTCAACGCTTCAGAAATGCTTTTCCTGCCCACCATGCACGACCATTTATGCCTTCCAGAATTTGAACGAGGCAAATGACAGGGCTGGCCAGGTAGCTACATACCTAATGTTCGAACACAATTTGAATAGATTGTTAATTACATCGAAAAGAAGAAAAAGATCAGAACGCTTAATTGGTCTAAAAGAAGAATCTGTAGTAGAAGATATACACACACATGCAAATTCTGGTAAAGATACTAAAAATCTCCCTTAACCAGCCGTTTTCAAAGATTCCATCAACGAGGATGATGGTAAGCTGCAAGTTAGACCTCCCAATGAAGATCAGTTTGGTTTCCAAATCCTTATCAACATAATATATCATTACTTACGGATTAAACCGGCCACACACGCGACAAGATAAAGTGATAATAATTGTTTTACTATGATAATGTTGCAGTTTACTTTAATACGTTTTTTTAACAATATAAATAAATGTAAAGTTTGTGTTTTATAAAAATGATTTGAAGTTACTAGACGATTGAAGTTACTAGACTTATTCTTAATATTTTCTTCTATGTATACAACCCTCCCACTAGGTGGACCGATGACCTGGTGAAGGTTGCGGGAATCCGCTGGATGCGAGTCGCACGGGACCGGTCAATGTGGCGACACTTGGGGGAGGCCTATGTCCAGCAGTGGACGTCTATCGGCTGAAATGATGATGATGAATGATGATGTATACAACCGTTGAAACCTACTGAACCTAACTGAAACTTTTGGCAATTTTGTCTCTAACTGTAGAAATTAGAAAGGAGAATTAGAAAAGCAAAAATGAAGATTGTATTTATGGAAACGTTTAATATGCTGCCCGAAAAAATAACTCAGTATAAAATAAGAACTACTTCCAAAGAGAGAGATTTAAAAGCAAAAACGAATCACTAAAGTGTTAAACGACAAATCGTGTAAATGATTTGCGAAGATCCGTTAGCCGTCTTGCATAAACCCCGTCTCACGACATTTTTTGATAAAATTATCATTTTGTCGTATTTATGCTATTTATGTGAAGATGCATAATTTTTTTCATCATCATTATTATGAACTGAATGCGGATTTCTTTTCGCCACTTTGGTTTTAGTTTTCGAGTTAATAAAGTTCATAATCTCGGGGGAATCCATAATTAAGCAAGTCTTAATGTTAGTTTTTGTATGTATAAAATTACCATAAAGTCAGCACGTGAAGCGTGAAACCATACTTCCGCAATTAATTAATGAAAAAAAGAATGTTTTGAGCACTTCCTCCTACCTGAATCGAATAGATATATGTATAATATTTGACTGCATTCCAAGATTTCAATGCAAAACAAATGTTGCTCAATTTATTATATCGAAACGTTTACATATCGATTACATAGGTCCGTCAACCGATACCGGGTAACAGATAAATTTTGAACTAAACAGCCCAATATCGGCTGTAATTCTTGCGTAGAGGAAATTACTTATTCTGTAATACGAATGTGATTCATACAGACGTATATTAATGATTGTTAATCAGTTCTACCAAGAAAAGAGAATGACTAATATTTGATACTTTTTATGGGAATCAAAGATAAACAACAACGGCATTATTATAGCAGACTTAAGAAAACTAAAGAAGATGATATTGTGCGTACGTTGCAACAGCCATCGGTCTGTTATAGAAGGAACTTTGAATAGCACACATACATACATACACATTAGTCACACGCGGCTTTTAGTGGTATGAATGCACTTAGTATCGGTAATCTTTTTGATTCTGATAACCCAGATACAGGACATGTGTCGCCAAAATGTCGAGTGTTCTTAAGTGGAGACCTTCACATGGAAGCAGACAGATTAGTGAACTAAAGCAGATAGTGCTGAGATATTAAAGATTGTAGTTATATACGTTTGAATGTAAAACATGGTTTATTGAATTGTGACAAATTAAGGAAGGTGTATAAAGATGACAATGAAGAGGCACGTTTAATTATTAATGAATAAGAATAGAATAAAATAACGCCCATGACGGTACTTTACTAACAGAAGATATAACTTCACTGGTTACTGAATTGTAAATATATCAGCCTGATAATGTTATCATTATTATGCAATAGAAAAATTGTAAATCAATTTCTAATTAAATATTTTTTTTCTACTTACGTGAGTTTTCACGTTATACACTTAGCCATGCTAGATAAGCAGTTTGTTTAAAAATTAGCGCTGGCCTAAATCGTGATTTAGTACGATTCGATATCGTATCATCAGTCGAATAATAACCCTAGTTAACATCTGACTGGACTTTGAACTATAAAATCTTTGCCCCTTTTTGTTGCACATTTCAATTTATCGACAGTTTTTGTCATAAAATAAAGTAACTCACGCAATTCGGAAGTGCAAAGACAGGGACGGAATATGATATTTTATGGAAGCCTTTACGAAAAATCGATATCAGTTATAGTTTGGAAAAACGATACTTACAAGCATATTGGGTTTATAAGCTAATTTTGAAGAACGAGCCAAAAGACAAATCCATAAAAATGAATGACAAGAATCAAAACACCCACAGCAAATCAATATCGATGAACATCTGTTTATAGTAAAACTTTTCGAAAAAGAAATTGAACCTCATCATAAACGATCCAATATTACATAATAACATAACCCATGTTTTATAGCAGGCTTTGTAATTGAAAAACTAGTAATAGGCGGTATTCAATAAGAGCAAATTTCTTCATCGGACAGCGTGGAGTGTTTGCGTATGTAATCATGGCAAATGATAGGTGGCCGCTAAACTCTCTGATGTCCCGTACTTTGAGTATGATGTGTTCGCGGAAAAATAGGGAGCCTTTACAGCTTTTAATAGAGTTTTTAGCCTTATTAGCCTTACTTTGATTATGGGGTCTCTAGTAAGTCTTTTATCTATGTGTGTTTTAAGAGCTGATTTTATCAAGGGAACGAGTAGTAGTATCTAGCAGCAGAGTATTAATAACACTGACCTTTAGAGGCCTGCCCTGACCATGGTCAATAAGAAGTGCGTGATCTTCTAGGAGTGCAACCGTTTCAAGCAAAGCAAATACAACAAATATACTGTAATTGTGTCCTTTCATATGGTTGTCCAGTAAAGTTTCTGACGTACAAGTCACGTGATGTTTTTTGTAGTAACACTTTCATATTTTGACGATAATAATGTATGTGGGACATGTGTTAATTACGACGACTAAGCCGCAGTCACGTACAGACTCTGCTATTTACGAGAATTAGGAAGTCAATTCGGTAATAATACAAAGTTTCTTCTGTGTAAGCATTTTGCTCTTTTTCTACGAATCTACAAGTTTCAATTTCTAATGATGCTCTAAAATAGTGTCGTCAATAGCTTAAATGATTTTTCAAAACGGTAGTTTCTTTTCACTTAGAAACGAAAAAATATATGTCAACTTTTTTTTGGTACTCATAAGTGTAACATCCCTGATAATAATCAACATCGCAAATCAATATTACGTTATTGAAGAGATAATTGATTGATTTAATTAAACGAGTGAATGATTGATTTATTATCGTCGTGCGTCTGATAGTGACGGCGGGACACGTCACGTCAACGTCTAGACGTCCGTATCGAACGAATGCGGAACCCTGAAGTATATTTGTGTACAATCAAGAACATTAATATACCTGTTAGAGGACAAGCTATCAAATAGAACTAAGTAAACAATGTATTCGTTCCAAAGAATGACGTCCAAAAAGGCGCGTCGAAATTGAAGCAGCTGCGTGAATTTTGAACATTCTGCGTTTGGAATCAGAGTCGAAGCTTTTAACCAACAACTGTTCCTCATATACACGGTACCAGGGTCATCGTCGCGTAATTTGTGAAAACGATTTCAGCAAATGATTCTAAAAATTTGGAAAAATCTGCTGTTTCATAAAAAAAGCGCTATACATACACCGTCAAAATGTATGGAACAACAGATTTATTTTTTAATAACCAACGAAACATTTCAACGCTTATGGGTCTAGATCATGTACGGAATTCGTGGTAATAGTCTGCGCGTCGGTATCCCTTATACCCTGAATACTAAAGCGTTGAACTAGTACCTAATAATTAAATTTTAAATACCAGTTCCCGTAGATTGTAGTACAAGATTCTAAGCTTAATAGTAAACAAAGCGCAGAAATTAGGTATTAATGGTAACTACTAAAACACTGCGGTTTCTTGCACAGTCTGCGCACTTAGTAGGTAATACGAAAGTATTCCGTGGTATACAATATCTACCTATTTTTTTATTGAAAACAAGTTTTCAAAACATGTTTATAGTTTACAAGAAAATAAATTGTAAGTTTGTTTGTAAGTAAACGCAAATCAGTCACGGTGTTCTAATATTTAAAAGAAAACAATACTTTAAATAAGTTACAAAACGACAAGCCAAGGATACACAATGTGACGGTACTTAATGTAATCACGAGAAAGAATTTTAAACAAAAATATAACATAAGTGCTACTCTAGTCATCATTACCTATGGAATATTATATATATAATATTGAAAAATTACTAGCAAATACAGATTCCTGAGAATAATAGCGTAAAATACTCTTACTGCAGTGTAAGTAGGTCTCCGGGAATCGTTATTTGCAGAGGGCCTAAAACAGTCCCTTGAGGAACTCCTTCAGAGATACCTACGCCTATATCATGATAAAATCAGTTTCTAACATTTAACGGCTGATATGGTAATGCAGATCGATTTCAATCATCGGAAATATATTCAGGTAGGCTCTGTTAAAGCTACAAATGCCTTAGATAGGCACAAACGCTACATGGAACCTAATCAAACGCGGATTACAAATTGGAAATACCGAAGCTTAGTTATTTACTCAACCTCGGTGTTCTTAATCTTAATTGTTGACTTGTCGAAATATTTACATAATTACATTTTATGTTATCGTTTCGTAGACAAGATGAATATGCAATATTAGAATGAATTGGATAATTGTATTTATTCAGAAGTACCTATGACGTGTTTCTGTAATAGACTGATATTTCCTCAGTACTTTTTTGTGTGGCTTTAAGTGTAAATTAGAATATGATATGATCAAGAGTGCATCTCACAGAATAATAATTAACACAGTAATTGCATGCTTGCACATTTTGTATGGAATCTTTATGCAACGAAGTATTTCTCAGAACTTTTATCGCACTATATCGCGTCGTATGCACTTCGCGGCTAACCGGCAGACGGTTTCTCATTACGTCTACCTAATGTGAATAAAATGATGGCTGCGATTGAAATTACTAATCCTTTTACACCGGATAACTGACCTTTTTACGTGTTACGTAAATTGGTTTTATTAAGAGCTTACATACTTGGGTTATGAGTTTACCTAACCTAGATAGGAGCGAATCAGGCAAATCGACACCTCATGTTAATTTTCAATCATCGAGTGAGAAATTTTATTTGGAAATCATACTAATGGTTTCATGTGTGTCAAGTAATGGTTTGATTTGAATTTTACCAACTCTGATAATTGAGTTGTTAAGTGAAATAACCTTTTAGGTCTTTGGTTTGAAACATTCAAAGACTTTGACAGCTTCTATAGATACTGAATTATTATAATCGTCATTTAATAGAAGATTAGGTATATTAGCACATTAGCATCACTTTCCAAAAAAATATTTTACTACTTAAACAGCCCAGTAATTTCAATCAAATTGATTATGATTATACAGTAGCGAATTTTATAGACTACCACGCTTGAAATTATAAGTTTACGACTACACCCGATAACCTTAAAACATCTGACTTTACTTTTATTTAATTAAAACCGCTCACAACATTAATAAACATTATGATCACATCTAATTTATTTTATCGCAGATTAATTGAGAATTAGTTTAAAAATTTATGTTCTATGCTAAATGAGTTACTAATTTTATGTCTATTAATGTAGTAGGTAGGTACAATTTATTATTTTAAAACCTGTTGAATACAATAAAGTAGGAAGATAACAGAACAGGTCACGCTAAAGATTAGCGCTTGTTAATGTTATACTTAATTATGTCATTGCTATTTTTTGTTCTTAAAAGTCGCAATTTTACTCGTATCATCGTAATTATTTTTTTGTAATTTATCATTCGACGTTATTATATTCGGTTTTTTTATTAAAACTGCGTTTAAGTCAGATTATTTCCAGGTTGTTTTACGTCAACTTTTGTGACATGAAAAAAGCCAAAAATGTAGAAAATTGACGACACGGTTGGCGCAGTGGCTGAGCGATCGACTGCTGCGCTGCGTGTCGCGGTTTCGATTACCGCACGGATCAAATATTTGTATTGCCTACAGGTAGTTGTTCCGGGTCTGGCCGTTTGTGTATGTGAGTTTAAATGTTTGTAAATGCACTCACGATACAGGAGTAATTCCTAGTGTGGGGCAACGTTTTTTTAAAAAATAAAAAATAATCAATTATTTATCCTAATAAAGAATGGCAAGATTTTAGTTTACAGCCGCCGCGTCTCTACATTTACTCATCACCATCCCTTATTTTCCCACTGCTGGGACACAGGCCTCCTCTCTTCGAGAGGGAGTGGGCTACATTTACTACCCACCATATTTAAGTAGAATGAGATTATCACTGAGCTGTATTATAAAATAAAATAAATGTTTGAAGTAAAACTTACCATCAGGAGGCACAATATCTTCGCAGAGACGGCAAGCTGTGGTAACCTGAAACAGAATAGAGAAACACATGAGAATCTTCATAATATCTTGAACTATTATAAGCAACGACATGTTTCAACCGACCTATTCTATAAAAATCTCACCGCGAAAACTTAGGTGAAGTGAGCTTAAAGTGTGTTGTCAATCACAATCTAGGTGGAATGTCAGCTCACTTCAAGCCGAGATGTTTACAGAATAGACCGCTAGATTTAGAAGAAGTGACTTTTACGGATAAGGCTCATCCCCGAAGAAATGTATGGGAAAAAACGTCTAAGTATAAATTTCAATTTTTTCACTCTTGATAATGGCATAATGAAGTTACGACTAATGTTAGAGATACATACATACATATTTATAGTAACATAGACTGTCTAGTCTCTGGTCCTAAGACCAGAAAGTAATCTTTCTCGTCAGGTGAAAAGCGCAAACAATGTACTCCGTATATTTGTTTTGTATATAAATGTTACGCGTAGATAAATGTTTTATTGTTAAATATATACAATAATATAGAGATAGAGATATAATATCATTATTATGCTGCCTCTTAAGATAATACATAGGAATAAGTCTCTCTAAGTCTAAGGCAACTGAAGTTTAATTTAATAGGTTTTGATAAACATTTTGTTTATGATACCTCGTATTCCATACATAATCAGCCTATACTGTTCCCACTGCTGCTGCACAGGTCCTCTCGATGAGAGGGAGCGGGCCGTAATCCACCACGCGGGCCCAGTGCGGATTGGTAGATGTCACATGTCTTCGAATTTTTGCTGCTAGGACATGCCGGTTTCCTCACGATGTTTTCCTTCACCGTTTTGAAAGCAGTGGTGATGAAATAATTTACACAAAGTAAAGCGCCTGTCTGGGTTCGAACCTACGACCTACAACTCGTAAGTCGCGGTTGATACCACTGGGCTACCACTGCTCCAAGTATTGCATACCTACTTTATATTCTACTTTAAATGATACCTACTAATTTTGATCCTCCTTTTAATCTTTTTTTATCGCATCAGGTGCCTACTTAGTAACTATACTATCCACCTATCTACACTTATAATAAATCTGTAGAAGTGAAAATTCGTACAGATATTAGTTTTTAGGGATTTTGCTTATTTATTGAGTTTGGATTAGTTATCATCAGAAATAGGTTTATTTAGGTAGGTAGGTATTTTATTTTCTGTTATTGAGTTTTTTTTTTTTAATTAGGTAGTTACTTTTTTTTTTTTTGGTGGGAAATCATCAAATGACCGCTCCCGCTCTGGGTGGAGCGGAAGGGAGTGTCAGACTCTTACTGACTAAAACCCACCCATGTTCCTTCCTTCGCCCTTTATGTTCCGGGGTAGCGGTAACCCTTTCGGACAATCCCGCTGACCCGGCAGGCTTCGGCCCTAAGGGGCCCCTCGTTATGCTGACATCTCTTTGAGGCGCGCGTGGAACACTTACGCGCCGTCCGGCACGGGCCTGGTCCTGATCGGGCGGTGAGCTACCCATTGCTCTCCGCCCGCAGGTCCGCGCCTACGGTGGCCGGTAGTCTTCACTCGACTCCCGACGCCCGGGGCGTCTCCCGCGGCGGCTGGAACGGGAGGCTCTCTCCCTCATCCGTCCCGCCACCTCCTTCGCTAGCATGACTGCTTCGCATAAGGAGGTTACTTAGGTTTACTTTTATAAGGCGTAGACCGTATAGATTTTAATTTCAAGTATAGGTAGGGGCCCGCGCCGGGACAGTAGTATTAATACCGGTATGCTCGATAGATAACGTTCTACACAAATAGCATTTTACACAAAAAACTCATTGATAAGTTTCGTCATCCACGCGAACGAAGTTGCGTGCACAGCTAGTATTTAATAAAATTGCGTTTTTTTTTTCATTGGGTATAAATAAGCAGCTTAATATTTTTCATAGGTAGACAATACCATTTGGTCTTCATATCAATTTAGGCCGTTACTTACCTACTCAACTAATTTTTGTTTCTAATTAATTAATTAAGTACTAAATTACCGTTATCTTTGCGATATTATGACTCTATTATTTCGTACCTATTATACCTAGAATGATAAGCGCAGATTACAATATAAATAGACTTTCAATAACAATTGAATACGTTGGTCTACGAGAATCAGCAATTCGTTTACACACACACTAGGTACTAGTAATTTTATCTCAAACATTGGCAATTATATTTAAGTACAAATCATTTGTAGTTTTGATTGTTCTAACAACAATAGCTTATTTATTTTTTATGTATAGACGCCAGCAGGTCAAGCTACTCGAAACTGTCAAATTTTCCCGATCAACCTTGAACCTTAATGGTGTAGCGATAAAGTTGAAAATTTATTAAGGAATTTTGACAGATCGTAGTAGTTTGACGTGCTAGCGTCTGTACGGACGCCAGCAGGTCCAGCTACCCGAAACTGTCAAATTTTCCCAATCAACCTTGAATCTTAATGCTTTAGCGATAAAGTGGAAAATCTATTAAAGAAATTTGACAGATTGTAGTAGCTTGATGTGCTGGCGTCTGTACAAAAGTAGAAAAAGCGAGCCCAGAAACAAAATAGAAAACTACGTCAGATTTTTCCGATACTGACAAGTTTTTTTTTTTTTTTTAATATTTCTACATTGTTATTAAGAGCAACCTTCCATAACCAGGGAAAATACTGAATCATGATATCATGAAATGCAGAAAATGAAGACTAACCCCTCCCCGTAACCCTCACTACCACACGCTTACCTAAATCATCATCTGCCTAGCCTTTTCCCAACTATGTTGGGGTCGGCTTCCAGTCTAACCGGATGCAGCTGAATACCAGTATTTTACATGGAGCGACTGCCTATTTGACCTCCACAACCCAGTTACTGGGTAATACGATACCCCTTGGTAAGACTTGTTGTCAGACTTTCGGGCTACTGACGTGACGACCCGTAACGACTGTCAAAAATCCACGAATGACAGCCGGGACCACGTCTTGACTTGCTTACACGCTTACCGCTTACCGTGCGAACCACCAAATTATCAAAACCATCATAATTACAACTGCAAACGTCTACACAAAAGAGTTTTTACGCACTGAAAATACCCATCATTTTGGTATTTCCAAACCATAAACAAGGTAGGGTTACGCCATAAAAGAAAACAAGAATGTATTTTCTTATCTCAGCTAGTGTCGTAGGTACGTTCAAAGACGCAACGATTCAATAGATTAGGTATTTTTTTTATTTAGCATGCTCTTGGCTAACACATAACGTACAATAGCTCATAAAACCTCAGTACTTGGGTACTTGACGAGTCTTACTACATAATAACCAACTTACATAAACGCTTGCTGATCTAAAAAAATGACAGAATAGTGAGTATGTATGAAAGAAAGAAAGTATGAAAAGTAGTTATTTGTCACAGAAACACTTGCTATCAAAAAGATAATTAATCCTAATAAATAAGGAAAAATAAAAACAAAATATATCTATAATCACGAGCACAAATGCACGTCATGACTGTGACAATAAGGCTTCCACTCAGCATGATGCCGTGCTATAGGGGACCCACAGCACAGCGCTGATTTTCAGTGGTTACCCCTGTATAAGGTAGGTAACGCTGCAAACGTAATATATTATTTTGTATTTGTTTTATAATTAGCATTTAGAGAAGTCCACGACCTTTATTAGCTTCTTTTCAAAACTTTCATTCCATTTTCATACAGTTACAAACTTTGATATTATCGTTATTGGCAGAAGAAGCACTAGGATTAACGGATTGCCGGAAGATCAGACGCAAAAATAAGCCTAATTAGGTTACTGACACCGAAAAACCAAGCCAAGTCACGAACCGCAAATCTCGGGTTTTTTTTAACCTACATTATTATTGAAAATGGCAGGTAACGGTAACGGCAAGTAACGTTGTTTGTATGTTTGTAAAAGGTGACTTTTGAAAGAACTAACCAGCGGGATGATTACGTAACACACTATCAGCAGCAATGGGTTTCATTTTGACAGTTCAACAACATTCATTGCGTTATTTACGTTGTTGAGCGAGCACATTTTTCGAACATATGAAGCAACAGATTAGCAATAATATCCTTCAAAATGATTCAGATTGAGATTGATATTGTGGTACGCAATTAGAGTGCAGACTTCAATAAAATCACTGTTGGAAAGGTACACTATTCCCGAGTTAGAAAGAATACTTTAAAAGCCAGGAAAAGTGCTTGATTCCAGAGGAAAGCTCCATGAAACAGCGGGTATGCATATAGTTGACAATAAAATAGACATGGAAAAAACTACCAAATAAAGGTAGGTAAGTGACCCTCAGATAAACCACAGACAGACACAAGAACAGCTGTAGCATCTCTCTCAAGTACACGTGCACTGAGCCCAATACTTCATTATCATCAAAAACTACTTAAAGACGTTACCGACTACTACAGCCGATATCTAGATTCTTTACAAAGTCATTAATCATTGATAATCTTACGGTCTGCCATTAGGTATCGTGATATGTAAGTACCGAAGCTACCGGGTATAGTGGGTAACAAAAACTTGAGTTCATAGGCCAGGCGATTATCCTTAGGTAACTTGTGCGGTTAGAGGTGCGTAGATTGAATATTGGCGACGATTTGTTCGTTTTTTATGGAACGTTCCAAGTTTATGAACGAGTTTGCAGCATAATTTTGGCAACGTGTAGTGATGGGTTTTTGCTGAAACATTTTGGGCATATTGACTAACTTCCCAATTCACCCAGAATGCCTCCGGCAATCGTCAATCGACTTAGACAATCGTGTCCACTGCTAGACATAGACCTGTCCCAGGCTGCGCCACAACACCCTGTTCTCCGCCTTCCGCATACAGTATATCCTAGCCGCCTTTGTAAGGCCGTCGGTCCGTCTAGCTGGGAGCGTGAACACTAGGCTTGCCCATACAATCTCCATTCCAGGGGGTCTACTCCGAAGTGGTATCGGCCGAATGTTCGGCCGTTTCCTACTACGAAGTTACTATTTGGTTTGGTCGGCCCCGATCCTACACTCCTACACTCTTTCAAATATTGACTATGGTCCCGACCCAACTGAGCCGATCCGAACCTTTTTCACATTTTTCAATAATATTCGGTTCGGCCATGTGTCGGTCCGATCCGATCATTCGCACTTTGCACTTCGTAGTAGACCCCCTGGATTCGTTTGCTCCTCCGACCATTGGTCTTTCGACAAACATGACCAGTCCACTGCCATTTCAGCTTGCTTACCAGAGCAAGCTGAAATGTTGGAGTTTAGGCATGCCTATTGCAGACAATAGGCATGCCCAAATTGTTTCGGACTCTCTAGTAAAGAAAGTGTGTTTGTTAGTGTATTTTCTACATGTGTTTCCTTCAGCTAACGAGTATAAACAAAAGAGAATCAAATATCACTCAAGCTTGTTTATTTGCATAAAGGAAAATCATCAATATAAGGTTTCTATATAAAAAATCCTCAAATACCAAATCACGGGTAGTGTTTCCACGGCGTAATTACTAATACAATTTCACCTGAACGTTGATATAGGATACGGCACGTACACACGAAGACATATCAAGCAATATATTTCCAGTTTTAGCTGACCTCGCATCGTATAGGCTTTTCGTACAATGAGAAGTCAGCTTCTATTTACTGGAAATGTATAGCGTGATATGTCGTCGCGCGTACACGCGTGAGTAAATAATTCTAACTAATTTACCTGACACATCGTTGAAGAATTCCGTTTTACGCAACAAACATACACGGGAATCTCTTTTGAAATTGTAGTAAACATACGTCAATGCATTATGGCTGTGTAAGGAAAAAAAAACCGTTGTAAGACCAGGGGGTCTACTACACGGTGGAGCACACGGTGGAGGTCTGCCCCGCTTGGGCGGAGCACCGCCGTGTCCTCGTGGAGGCGATCGGCAGCGGCGGCGGCCTCTCGCGCCCGGACCTGGTGCAAGCCATGGTCCGGAGCGAGAGGGAGTGGGAGGCAGTCGCCTCCTTCTGCGAAGCAGTCATGCTAGCGAAGGAGGTGGCTGGACGGATGAGGGAGAGAGCCTCCCGTCCCAGCCGCCGCGGGAGACGCCCCGGGCGTCGGGAGTCCATTGGAGACTACCGGCCACCGTAGGCGCGGGCCTGCGGGCGGAGAGCAATGGGTAGCTCACCGCCCGATCAGGACCAGGCCCGTGCCGGACGGCGCGTAAGTGTTCCACGCGCGCCTCAAAGAGATGTCAGCATAACGAGGGGCCCCTCAGGGCCGAAGCCTGCCTGGGCAGCGGGATTGTCCGAAAGGGTTACCGCTACCCCGGAACATAAAGGGCGAAGGAAGGAACATGGGTGGGTTTTAGTCAGTAAGAGTCTGACACTCCCTTCCGCTCCACCCAGAGCGGGAGGGGTCATTTGATGATTTCCCATCCCAAAAAAAAAAAAAAAAAAAAAGGGGGTCTACTACGAAGTACAAAGTGCGAAAGATTGGATCGGACCGACACATGGCCGAACCGAATATTATTGAAAAATGCGAAAAAACTTCGGATCGGCTCAGTTGGGTCGGGACCACAGTCAATACATATTCGAAAGAGTGTAGGAGTGTAAGATCGGGACCAACCGAACCAAATAGTAACTTCGTAGCAGGAAACGGCCGAACATTCGGCCGATACTACTTCGGAGTAGACCCCCTGTACTCTATAGAGAATATCAAAATTGAATAATAAATTTGGAACTAATAGATTTTTGTGACGTTTTTTCGCAATGGGATGCAGCAAATTCGGTACCTATAGAACCTTACCCTAAGAGTTTTGTATAGTGGTTGCGTAACACATACAAGAAATTCCTAATCCATTGCTTCATATGTTTGAAAAATTCGTCTGCTTGACAACATAAATAACGTAATGGATTTTGGTGAACTGTCAAAATGAACGGCATTGCAATTGTTTCGTGTTATGCAATTACCCGCTGCTCTCAAATCTAGTTTGAAATGGAAATCCAGACGGCTTCTGTAAACTATTTAAAAAACAAATACGGACGTATTAACGAATACGGACAAAAGTACATATTTAAAAAAAACAAATAAACTTGGCTTAATCTAATGAGTGTTACTGGTGATCACGTGGACGCACGTTCCCACCTACACATGAAAAGAAAAGACGAAGTTGATATTATTAATATTAGCGAATAATTATTTAGATTCGGTGACTTCCTCACGTTTCTGCGTAAGGAAATCGAATTTAAATAATGTATTCCTATGTTTATTCAAGTAATAAAATAAAACAAGGTATATTTGCTGCTTAGTGATACGTGAGAATCAGTTATAGAAACAATTATAATAGTGTTGCAAACTTAGAGTTTAAATAAAAGGAGATTGATTTTTTTTTCCGCAATGTTTTATCATCTATGTTGCTATCGGCTACAAAAAAAAATACTTCACAATTTCAAGAACTGATAACTAATTATATAATGCAGGTTAAAGCCCAGTAACCTATTTCCATCAATCTTTTCTCAAGCAATGTGATAAGAGGATAAGATAAAAAATATCGCAATATAATCAATAAAATTCACAATACTAGGCAAGCAACACTCCTGCATGTGTATGGCATAAAATATGTGGTACCTACTGGCATTATGGCATTTCAAGGCTGCAGTAAAAAAATAAGTGCAGTCGATTGAAGGACACCATTATTATGGTGCTTGCAACCTTTGTGCACTGTTCTCACATAAAATATGAATGCAGACGTTCGAATTTCAAACTCAAGTTGACAGTTTTGTTTTTAAAGACCAGTGACAGTCTTACTAAGTTCCGCATTCTAAAAGAACGATCTAGATTCAAAACTAAGACTAGTAATTAATATTTAAAATCGAGAATTCGAAATGAGCAACTTTCTAGAATACAGAGTTACATGAAAGACCCGCCGATTTGTGCGGATTTTCGGCTTTAAATTACGTAGTCGGTAGTAAACCTTCAGAATTAGATACAATTTTCAACCGGCAGAGTAAAGTTACAGTATATACCTTATTATTTGACTTTGTAGGCTTACTGTAAGCTTTTAGTATAGGAGGCCTACATAGCTCAACTCTCACGGCTGAAAGTGACATTTCATAATACAGCAGTACTTGATTAAAATTCATACTGCCTGGAATTCTACCTGCCTTTAATGAAAATGAACTTCGTACTATTTACTACTTATATATACGTATACAGATTATAAAGAGGGAAACTACCACGTTGTGGAGGCAAATACCACAGAATAGTGTAGGTACAGAAGGTCGGCTCCATACAGATAGCGAAAACAGGCGTACGCACACATAGACGCGAACTTATGTACGGGGCAGCGATCTTAAACGAATGACGGCCGCGAGTGCGCTTGCACTCGCTGTACGTGAAGCGTGTCTATGTGCGTGCGTTTTTGCTCGTTGTATGAAGCGAACCTTCTGTAGTATTCTGTGCAAATACTGTGTTGGTAATGAATTTTCTCGCTCCGGCCTTGAACTTCGCGTGCCGTGAATACAAAATGAGCACAGTTTCTAGCGACTGTAAATTCTAATGAGTGTCTGGGAGGTCTCTATTAACATAAATGTTTCGAAAACTAACATAAATATTGGGGAATTCGTAACATCGCATGCGGTAGCGAAAAATTACGTGTTTTGACTATATTTATAGACATTCTTTTGGTTCTTTACGAGGCGATTTTTTTGAGGATATGAAGTACTTGGTAGACATTAGTGGAAAAACTTGAAGATATCCATCAATTTAGTAACGGAGACCAGAAAACAACCGCTCCAACAAATTGTTCAGTCTAAAAGTTTGACTGAAAGCCTTCCCCAAAATAATCAGCAAAAAGCTAAAGAATGACGTAGATACAGGAATGTAGAAAAAACTCAATAGTGTGTATAAATACTTATACGTTTAAATTACGTACTTAGATGCAAAAAAACGTCATAAAGACATGAAGGACTGATTAAAGACCATCGAACTTTGGATAAGTCACGCGTATATCGTATGTTCTACTAAGAGAATCCACGTGTATTGTATAGACCATATAGTAATAACCAGTCAATGTTTTGACTTCATAATGTCTTCATATTTATGCAAATATACCTACACATATCCTACTTTTTTTTCTTATGTCTACCTGCTTTAACTCATCTCTAACAATGTAATTATTACCTACTAAGTGAGGCGTCGTCGCCATATTTGTTTGTCATATTTTTATTGTGAAACTGTTACAAGACTGCTAATTCGGCCAAAACATTAAAATATTGAGACATCAATACAATTTATTGATCTATAATTCAGAATCGAGACAATGTTATCGATATTTTATGCTAATTAGTCATATCTGTGTTTGGAAATCAAAGCAAGTTACTGGTTGATACGAAAAAAACGAAAAATTTAACTTAAGACTCTGATATTATTTATAAGTAATTATGATATATCATTTATAAATGCTGTCATCGTTATCAAATTAGTAAACTGTAATAGGATATTTAAATCATTTTCTGGCAGAATATTTTGTGTACCTACGTACCAAAAAAAGTTGATTGAACCACAGATGAATAAGACATATTTTACATATTTATTTTGTTTTTCTTTCTGTTTGTGTTTCTGTTATATTAGTAACGGTTTGTCAAACATAGGTCGATTTAATATTCTATATTATTGTTACCAGTATGTAGAAACCCAGGATTTTGTATTATCATGATTTAAAAGGGTGTCCATGGAGTTCTTGCCCGTTCCTCTCCATAGAGATCCACGTTTTGGAATAGGCAACTTTCTGACTAACTGACCGACTTTTTGACAGTTCTAAAGTGCCTGTGTTCCAAAGTGTAATTGAATGAAATGCTGTGAGTTAGGGTTTCATTAAATCTTAACTCTGAAAAACAGCATTAGTATCATTTAATTTCTAAGTTTAGACCTTACAATACAAAATAAATTCTTGTTAGTTGTAAAATATTAATTATTCATTGTGTTATTAAATATAATTTGTCGTTTGTGTCCTCTTATTGTTTATGCGCAATAAATCATGACAACTATAGTTTAACTGCATTTTCTTGCATGAGAATTATAATTGTGAAATAAATCATTAAGCTTGTGTTCAAAGAGATTGAATGAACACAATTTAATATCTGTAAAGTAATATTTTCGATATCTAAGGAAGGCACAACAAATTGCACAACACAATAATATCAATGAACTTTATAACCGCATAATTTTAGAAAACTTATAAATTTCAGTAGATGGCGACACTGCAGTGACAAAATCCAGAGAGCTTAGACAAAGTGACATTTTACCAGTGATAATAATGATGGAAATTCTATCAGTGAAAAATGGATGTGTGGTGTGTTAATCCACATCATCAACAACTACAACAACAACTCAACAACACACACACAACACAACACACACACACACAACACAACACACACACAACAACAACAACAACAACAACAACAACAACAACAACAACAACATCATCAACATCAACTTATGTCAATCTAGTAAAAGGTCGTTGTAGAAAGTACGTAACGCTTTGAAAGCGATTGTCACTTGTCCAGGCCCTCAGGTGTTGTACCTAACTTACGTATACTATTGTATAGAATCAAGTTCTTCTTACTTAACAGACAGCTGTGCTGCTGGGGAGTTTGTTGCACCACTTCATTCCAGCTAAAGCACTAGGAAGTATTCAAGGGCGGGCGTTTTGGGGGACTGTCTTATGTAATTTTCACGTTCAAAAAAGTGCTGATTCTGAAATAACGTTTGATTTAAATATATGTTGTATAATAGGGAGTGAGGGACTGAGTTGATTAATAGGGATAAGTGTGAGTCAACGGTGAAACTAAAGGATACCCAAGGATATCGCTCAGTGCTTCATGTATGCAAAATCCGTGCTTTTACCCACAGTGGAACGTAATATAATAATATTTGTCCCTATCTCCATCATGTCAGAAAAACGCTTCAAGTCTCATTTAAAATCACATGAATAACATTTATTCGCAGTGAAAACTATAAAAAGCGGGAATAAAATACAAGATTTACGAGTTAAACGAACAAAGTTTCATACCACCGGTAGGTACCTATTGCTGAGAATCTTTCAGCGAATTAATATTTTGTGATTGAGCTATGTTGACTGTCAGTCAAAGGTACAGACGCCAGCACATCAAGCTACTAGAATCTGTCAAAAGATTTTCAACTTTATCGCTAAATCATTAGGTTCAAGGTTGATTGGGAAAATTTGACAGTTTCGGGTATCTTGACCTGCTGGCGTCTGTACACTATAACAGTCCTCTCACGGGTATTTTACCTCTGACAGCAGCAACTCAACAGCAACCTTTTTATGACTTGAATAAAGGTCACTTTTATTTTGACAGAATAGTCAGTGACAATAACCCAACAGCAACCTTATTGTAACGAGAATAAAGATCAATTTGATTTTGACAGTAATGCAAAATCATAGGTAGAATAACTGTGAAAGGGCTGTACAAGGAGCTTTCGACGCTCGAATGACGATGTCAGTGGGGCGCTGTTGGTAAGCATTTTTAAATCAAGATGGCGGCTTTAGTTCCTATTTTGGCCAGGCGCTAAAGAACCTTTTAGCGCTATAGGTTATCTTCCGCTTCGTGCAGTGGTTAAATACAGGGTGAATGTTTGATCAGGTTGCCAGAAATGATTATTTTTTTCAAAATCCAAGAATTACTATGCCAGATAAGTATTTTTTTTTTTTACAAAATTCCGTGTTGCTAATTACCTAACGCTTAGAAAGAATACTTTAAGAAAAAAACTATGTATCTCTAGGTAGTTAATAGGTAAGGTTCCCATAGCTAAGTGGTGTAAGCGCCTGCGATAGCTACTGATGTAAGCTAGACGACGTGAGTTCGATCCCAACTGAGGAATTTACAGGGGTGGTTCCGGAATTGGTCTTTTAAGAGGAACCGGGACCACCCCTATGTGCGGATGATGATCACCGGGGTGGTTTTAGTGAGGTAAAAATCCCACACTCCCCGACCTCACTCCCCGGAGGTCGGGTGCCATTTGAAGGTTTCACCCCGAAAACAAAAAAAAAAATAAGGTAGGTAATAGGTAATACGGGCTGGTGTCCGCAACTCCACGTCAATGCGCGCATTTTGCGATAACGTAGTAACCGCTATCATATGGTGATCTGACAATGAAAACACGCCCACGTTGTGTACCTAAATCTTTATACTACGAAAATCCTCCAAAGAGTGCAAGTACCTTACAAGATCGGCCATGAACATATGCACATACTAAGTACAAACAAATGTAGCACTTATCGCTCACGTATCTGTAATTTCTTTTCATTGTATTTTCTGATAAAGTCTGTATGGAATGTCATTTAGAACACGAATTGAGAATAAATAAGCATAAGCATAATCAGCCTATAATGTCCCCACTGTTGGGACACAGGCGTCCTCTCTGTGAGAGGCCGTAATCTACCAACCGGGCCCTGTGCGGGTTGGTAGATGTCACAGGTCTTTGAATTTTGAGTTCTAGGACATGCCGGTTTCCTCACGATGATTTCCTACACCGCTTTGAGAGCAATGGTGATGACATAATTTACACAAAGCAAAGCGCCTGTCTGGGTTCGAACCTACGACCAAAAACTCAGCCACCACTGCTTCACGCTGGCCCACCACACTGTTCCTATTTTAGTTCGGTTTTAATCGACTTGCATAATAATTTTACTTAGATTTCGATCAGATGAATTGATTTGAATACTGTAAAAAAACAACAAAGCTTAATTACGCCTGTAATCCCCAAAGGGTTAGGCAGAGGTATACCTAAGTTAAAGTCCTATGTAAAAATCAAATTAATGGTTAAATGTTAACTGACCTAGAAGTAGAAAATCTCTATTAACGTTTTCTTTCTAGTATTGTTTTAAATTATATTTTAATTCATTCGACCAATACAAACGAGAGCTGTGTAATCACGTTACCAATAATTAAGATATAACAGTGTAAATAATACTTGATCGAATGTATTAATTAAACATTAATAACATTCGTTCATTAAAGCTAATATCCATTTCTCGTGACAAAATGGAGAAAGGCAATTAAGAAAAAATAAAACGCATAAGTGAGAAAATAAAAGAAAATTATAATTTTCTTCTCATTCGGCGTTGAATGTTAAATTATTAATAAATGCATGCATACATAATTTTCTAAAATAATTATTTGCTTTTTATGGTTATTATTACTTATTATGATGTTTCACGGGTAATTTAATGTAAGTATTAACTAAATAACAATAAAGGTTCGCCCCTATTTGAAAGGTTGTAGTATAGGTACATCTCTGCCTAACCCTACGGGGATGGACGTGATTTTATGTTAATAAGTAAATAATATTTGCCAAAAAAAATCTAAATGGTGTTTTAACACTTAAAAACGATTATAAAATTGACAATTTTATATAATCTCTATGAAACCCCGTTATCCGTAATATTAATTTATTAATAACGATTAATATCTAACTGATAGCTGTTCTGTAGCAACAGATAAGCATACTTAAGCGCAAAACATTAAAACAATTAGGCGCCACTATAAATAAAAAGGTACTTAATATTTATTTTTTTTAAATAAATTAATAATGTATATACATTATTTTATTTTATATTATTTTATTTGATAGGAATAACAAACAGAAGTATATTACATAGTAGGCACACAATATGAAAACTTATAATAAAAGTAATAAATAAGTGTATTTGTTACTTTTATTATAAGTTTATTTTATTGTAAGTACCTACATAATAATAACAATCATCTGAAAGTGAAAGAGTAACAACCATCCATCCGGATGTTACTCTTTCACGCCAAAACTACTGAACGGATTTGGATGAAATTTAGCACACAGATATTTTATAACCAGGATTAACACATAGGACACCTTTTATCCGGATATTCCCACGGGATCAAAACTTATGCGGGTGAAACCGCGGGGCGCAGCTAGTAACTGATAATTCGGAGTTAAGTGATTTTTTTAGGCGCTAACTCAGGTAGTGTGCATGAACAGTCGGCTCCAGTGGTAAGCCCATGTCATTAATTCGATTTTAATCAATAGGTAGGTACTTTGATGCAAATAATTGATATATATAGCTGCATTGTATTAATTAATATTTTTTAATCTTGAAAAATTCACGTGGTTCGTCACTTATCTCCTAACAGATCTATTTTTTTTAATTATTCTTCGTTGCCTAATCTTTAAAAAATATTATGACACATTCACACACAGAACTTATTTATCAAATAATAAATTGTTTAAAAATAAATCGTTTATAAAATTATACCTAATTAAGAAATAAGATATTAACATTTTTGTTCGTCATATACATATAATAGGTACCCTAGGCTTATATATTGTCCCACTACAGGGTAAAGGCCTCTTCACGATGTTTTCCTTCACCGATTTGAGGGCAATGGTAATAAAATAATTTACACAATGTAAAGCATAATAATTTGCGGGCCTGCGGGCGGAGAGCAATGGGTAGCTCACCGCCCGATCAGGACCAGGCCCGTGCCGGACGGCGCGTAAGTGTTCCACGCGCGCCTCAAAGACTTGTTAGCATAATTTGAGGGGCCCCTTAGGGCCGAAGCCTGCCGGGTCAGCGGGATTGTCCGAAAGGGTTACCGCTACCCCGGAACATAAAGGGAAAAGGAAGGAACATGGGTGGGTTTTAGTCAGTAAGAGTCTGATACTCCCTTCCGCTCCACCCAGAGCGGGAGGGGTCATTTGATGATTTCACAACCGGAAAAAAAAAACATAATAATTTACACACACACGCACATTAATTTTTTTTGTGTAGATCGTAGGTTCGAACCCGAAATGGGTTCGAACCTACGACCTACCCAGTTACCACTGCTACCACTGCTCACAAAGAACCAAGCATGCCAGAGCGAAACCACAGAACAAAATCACTAACATTCCACTTCAACTCGACACACAATAAAAGCGTCAGTGCCCAGCACATTATATATAATATAATGTTATTACTTTATTAGTACTAAATTTAATAGTTTAATTAAATCGTCGCTTGTTCATCACACCGGGGGGTAATGTTGTGACCTAGGTCAGCCACACTGTAAATGATAACATCATAGAACTATGCGCATAATTAAAATCTACGTGACATACATAGTTGCTTCAGAAGCCAGAATGAGTCTGGTTAGTTAGACACAGAGTTCGTGCAATTGCACTGACATTTTTCAGAGTTAATGGTTCATTAACTCGTTAGTTTGTGACCCATTAACAATTGTTTCAAGACACACAATTGACGCTATTTGAAAAAAAATAAAAATCAAATCAAATGTCATTTATTCAAATTAGGCTGAGAATCAGCACTTCTCGAACGTCAAAATTACATAAGACGGTCTCCCAACCCCCCTTCACCAATGCTTTGTGCTTTCGCTGGAAAGAAGTGGCGCAATAAACTCCCCAACGGCACAGGTAAGCTAATGTCATTAATTGTTATCTATAAATTAATTTTAAATGTTGTTATAGACACTTTTCATTTGCTCATATAAAATGTTGTATACCGCACAGGCATGCTCTAATAAAATAATATTTACACAACCCTTAAATAATCCACGCAAAGTTAATGGGTCATTAACTGTCTCCAAGTGCGGGGCATTAGCGATACAAGATACTTAGGTTACATAGAACTTAAAGTAGCTAAGATGTTTATTTATTATATGATATACGATATTACTTTTCATTTTAACCACACATGAAGATAGGTATTAGGAGGTACTGAATTGCATAGGCTACGTGTTTAAAATTACATTATAGTTAGTAGCTCAGTATCTATATGTATTATAAATTAAAGTCGCTTTTCGTGTATGTCTGTGTGACCGTGTTATTCTTCGAAACTGCGCAGCAGATTTTTTTGCGGTTTTCAGCATAATTTTGAGAATTTATTCCGGAAGGTTTATGTGTTATATTTCAGTGGCATATTATTATTAAGAATTCTCGATGTTTTGTCCGGTTCTAAAAACCGCGCGAAGCAGGGGCGGGTTGCTTGTATTTACAAGAGGAGTCATCAAATTCACATTTTACTTAGAATCATTTGATTGAATTTAATGTTAGTACAAAGTTTATTTTACTTGAAAATTACGAATCCGATTGTCTGAATAATACTTCCCTAAAGTTTTTGTTAAATAATTAATTGACAATGTTTTTGTGGCTGACGCTACAAATGAACAAGCACGTACCTGCACGATATGCAAGCACAAAAATAATGAACAACGTAATTATCTCTATGTATATTATGTTTTAATACCTAACTTGACGTAACAAATGTATATCAGAAAAATTAACGCTCTTGTCACGTTTATATACAATTGAGGTTTACATTATCTACGAGCGTATCGCACCCAAATCAACGAAAACAAATAAATGCGGTAAAAAATAAATTTCCATTCTTAACAAATTTTTTATGAACGAATTTACGTCAATAACATGGTCGCAATATCCAAATCTAGGGTTTATCGTCGTCTGTGTAAGGATTAGATGGTTTTCGATTATCTAAAGAATGCTAAAAATAAAATTCGACGATAAAAGACTCGAAAAAGAACATAAAAATAATCTTGGTTCATTCATGCCACAGCACTAATCGCATGGCAACTAGTGACGCGAACGAAAAAGCATACTACAAAAAAAACATTGCTAAATCCACTTACATAGCCGAACTTTGCCGTCATGTTGTGTCCCGTTGTATATTATGTAGAACATACATCTAACTGAATTACTCGGCCGCTTTTCCTTTACTAAAACTGAACAATCCACTTTTATGTAATATTTTTTCAACACACTTCTCATTCAATAGAACAAAACACTGAAAATAGTATACTTTTTGTGCTTCGATTCAAGCAAAACGCAAACAATAGCTTTTGTAGTCACTAGAAAAAAATACAGAGTAAGCGCTGAACGTACTCTGAAGAGAAACACCTACGTTTCACATCACTTTCATAATTTTCCGAATAAGCCCGACGAGCGCGATTAAAAAATGGAACACCTTTTTATTTGTCAAACGCCTTTGACATGCGACGTCTTTGAATTATCCAGGGTGCGATTTTTTTCTTAATTTTTCATATACGGGGTGGGTGTATTTTTCACGCGCGTATTTGTGAGGCTTCAGCGCGGACGGTCGACATGTGCGCGGCGCGGCGTGCGGCCAACGACTACGAGATAAAAACCTCGCTTGATTATAAACTTATAAGCTAAACTTTTTTGTTCGTGTGCGTGCGTTTGTATTAGTGTGCCCGCGAGGCTTTGTTGGTGACCTTACAAAGTTTTCACTTACGTAGTTATTCTTGAAGAAAAGTCGCTTTTTTAATCTTGGAACTATGGAATCGCGTCATCGGTTAATAAAAACTATTGCTTATTATCGCATTTATATGGTTCCTTTGTATTCTAATTAAAATAAGATTTTAGATTTAGTTTATTTTTAACTCTAGTTTTTTTGATATTTTTTTTAACTGTCTTAGTAATAAATAACAAAACTTTAGAGTGTGAAATTCTAGCAGACAATTATTTTATAACAACCTTTTACTACGAAGAAAATAACAGAGAAGTTACTACCTAATAACATTTTCCAATAGAAGGTACCGTTTATTCCACTGTCTTAAAATAATGTAGCAAATACATTCGAAGTCAATTTGTACTAAAGACTACATAAACACGTGTTAATGAACATTTAAAATAAATTATTATTTATCTATGTACATAAATACATAATTTACTCGGAACACGATTAGTCACAAAATACCGAAATGCAAATCAAATTATTGAGAAGGAATGTGAATCTTGGAATTAATTAATAATTATTACTTACCTTTGCCTGTATTAATATTATCGTATTTATACTCATCACTATTATTTCTTATAGGGTCGGTTAAGACGTAGGTTATTTTTTATGTTTTTACAAGCAATGCTTTTAAAACGTATATTCGGTCAATTAATCAAATACAATAACTCATCGTATCGCAGTCCAGTACAGAGGCAACAGCGATGATAAAAACACAATTAAACAGCTACATTAAAATAAATATTAACAAAAACTAAACACGGAAAGCGATGCATGCAGCACCTGAGCATTAAAGTGGACGGACGTAATCTATTCACGACTTTATCAAAATGGGTCAATGCGGCAGTACCTTGCTCAGTTACTCCTTTCTGCGGCAGGCTCGTATCGGGCGATAAAGACGGTTTGTAGCATTTACATTGCTGGTTTTGAATGTCAGAATGTTTGCTGTTATTTTATTTCGGCAGCATTGGATTACGTGTTTTGTGACGGAGAAAATGCTAATGGCGAAATGGTGATTTTTTTATTTATTCTTGCTAAACAGAGAGTGTTTTGGTTTTGATATCTTGTTAGAATTTAATTGATAATTCGTCAATTACAAGTTCGAATTCAATGGATTTAGGCGATGTAGATTTTTCTTTGAAAGTAAATCTTCATGAGTCATTAGTTGGACACTATCTTAAGTAACTGCTTTTTTTATTTAAATAAGAAGACTACAAATGCATCGAACAGTTCTGATAAAAAGGTGCAAACTATGTAGCTAACACTGTTTTATAATATTCCAATTATTTTAACAACAAATATAAAGGCGTGAATTTGATGTTTGTGCAGGTGTCATACCTGCATTATTAACAACCTTTTTTTGATACAGGAAAAGAATTATTATTAGGAAGTGAATTAGTATTGGACTTGGTGGGAATATACTAATACTTGGTGCTTGACAAAAATGGATTAACATGTGGATTAAGGTTGATAAGTTAAACGGAACTGCGATTATTAATTATCAATCTACCTAACTAATAAGCATGGTTCTATACCCGAATCATTTTAGCGTGACCGTAGCGGTCATTGCCCTTTCCCTAATATCTCTCCATAGGAACCCAAACAATAAACTAGGTGTTCTTTGTTATTGGAATATGTCGAAGATCACGACAGATATTGATTCAGGACGTTATCAGACTTTTTTTTTCCGGATGGGAAATCATCAAATAACCCCTCCCGCTCTGGGTGGAGCGGAAGGGAGTGTCAGACTCTTACTGACTAAAACCCACCCATCCTTTGCCCTTTATGTTCCGGGGTAGCGGTAACCCTTTCGGACAATCCCGCTGAACGTTATCAGACTTTGTTTCAGTTTTTTAAATATATTTTTTTTATAATTTGTAGGTGGGTTGACGACCGCTATTGCCACACCAAAGCGATTCGGGTATACGTACTCGTATATGTAGTAAAATAATGCTATGTTGATTTGTTGCAAATATTTATGACCTTACAGCCAGCATTGAACATGGACTAAGTATAGTATATAGTACAACTATAAGTAGGTAGGTAGAGGAACTGCAAGAGATTCTTTGCTGCTTAGAATTTGTATTCGACTCTCCTTGACATAATAACATCAGGGATAGCCAACATTTGCTAGAAAACATTTAATTAAAACTTGCAATTTACAGTCTAGTCTAAAAAAAACTCAAAATTGTAGTTTAATTTTTGCTAACTTGCAGTTTATCACGTGTTTACAAACATTACCTTGTGGATGTTTTTATTTGCGTTTTACATACATTACAAATATAGTAAAAACGTTTTGTTTACACAAAACTGACATTGCAGAAGTTTAAATGTTCAATGCTAACTTATTATGCGTACGGAAAATTACAACTTGTAAAATATTAGGATTATGTAGTTTGGCAAGGACATGTCTGATTGGTCACATTTTGCATAGAAACTCTATTTTCGTATCAGCAAGTAAACTTAGACCTGATTTTTCAATAGTCTAATAATTTTTATCTGAGGGATAAATATTGCGGTTTGGCAGCTGTTGTACAGAAAATATGTCATATTTACTCTACATATATAAGTTATCTGACTATTGAAAAATTAGCCCTTATTTAAATAAAACTATAAATTTACAACTGAACTTAAAAAAAAAACATCTTATCTGTATACCTCCATGTCCTCCGTTAAAAGCAAATAAATGATTTCTATATATTACTATATATTTTTTTTTATTGTTTAATTACATAAATGTCCCAAAAGCCGCTACGCACGACGTACGGCTTCACTACGCGTGGCAGAAAAACCTACGATTGCGACATTTTTAATCTTTTAATGTTCCTAAAAGCTTTTATTACTGCCATATAAATTAATCATAATATATCAAAATCGGTTACATCATACGTAGGTAATTCCCAATAAAATTTCTCGATACGTTATTATTATTCCACCTAAAAGTTTCTTCGCAGAATTGTAAAAATACCACTGCCTTGAGTTTTAAGAAACAATATATGAGTTCGTAAGAATCGATTTAAATTCTGACCTCTGTTTGTCACATTGTGCAACACTACTTCCGAGTTCTGACAGTACAATAACGTTTATTTTTTTTTCCTTGTTTAGAGTGGAGGATGTCGTGGAAGGTATGCAAGTAAAGAGGACTGTTTGGACAGCCTCGCCTTGACCCGCCCAGCGCATGACCGCTTGATCGTCGACCAATAAATCGTGACCTTTTAAAATCTCATTTCATTTCCTTTATTTACCTACAATCCCCACAAGTGTTGACGTTACAAGGAGAGGTACTCATTAACTGGTCGGAAATCGGAAAACTTAATCACTGACAATTTCACCACAACCGCTTATTTTTCAAACGTCATTTACATCGTTACGAATTAGCCTGACCATGAAAAAATAACCATTTAATTTCTCAATTTTCTCGACAGCGGTGATGAAAGCAAAGGGCAAACGCTGCACCATGACTTTTAAGAAAACTATCGACACCAGAGTATGTCAACAAACTATCGCTTTACAATTTGAATAATGTCCAATTTAATACACTATTAACGTCGAACTAATAATAAAGCGGGTCCTTATTGCGAAATGGTTAAATAACACTACAATAATGGCCAGCGCGGTTGCTCGTTGTCGCGTTTACGAGTGTTTATTTACTGGTTGCACTACAATGCCCGTATCGCACAATAAAGTTACGCTCGAAAAGCTATAATCAGAATGTTCTGTGTAAATAAACTTGGTCCGTGAAGACACTTAATGTGCGAGTGCTTAAGCGAGGCCTTTACTTAACGTTCTACGCCGATAAAAGGGCTCGTCCGTGTGACGTCTTATTCCAGTTTTAGTGCCAGCAACAAAGTCCGTCGCACGACACCCGACAATTCTGTAAATTTATGCTTCAGGTAAATCTGACAAAAAAAGTCTAAGTCGCTGATGTAAATTACAATGGGACGTGAAGCTAGAAAGCGAATTGTTTTCGTAAGAGGTGGCTTTGTAAATGAAATATAGATTTAATAAATGTTAGGCAGATCGTCCACGACGTTATTCAAAAGTAACGTGCTACCTACGAACTCAAATCACCAATGAGCCCTTTAATAATTTATACGGTATTATCGTCGAGATCCACCGTCCACGGCACTACATCATGATAACACCGGAGAGTAAAATGTATGGAAATACAGAGTGGCGGGACATCAAAATGTATGGGACAGTTTTTTTTTTTTTAATAACTGTCGAAACTATTTAACTCAGTGGGTTTCAGAATCACGTACTGAATCCTTGGTAATAGTTTCCCTGCCACCTTGATATGAAGACGCTTTAAAATGTCCGTCCACGATAACGTTAATTGTCCGAAAGGGTTACCGCTACCCCGGAACATAAAGGGCGAAGGAAGGAACATGGGTGGGTTTTAGTCAGTAAGAGTCTGACACTCCCTTCCGCTCCACCCAGAGCGGGAGGAGTCATTTGATGAGAAAAAAAAAAAAAAAAAAAAAAAAAAAAAAAAAAAAAAAAAAAAAAAAAAAAAAAAAAAAAAAAAAAAAAAAAAAAACGTGCACGTATTTCCACACATTTTAAGAATTTGGACGTGGATGTCATGTTAAAAAATATAAAAGTGGACCTGGAGTAGCCAGTCGCGCGGTCGTTCACCAACACGATGGACCGATCAGGTAAAGGAACCATCGTCCTCTAAATTCTACACGGTGACGGTGGTAGGGGATCCGCTGGACAGAAACCGGTGGAGGCGGATCATCCGCTCCAGATGCAACTCCGAAGCTGACCACGATCCTCAGACATGAGGGACCGACTACAGAGAGAGAGAGAGGAGTAGCCAGAATGTCATAGCACTATTTCAATGGCGGTCCGTATACGATGCGACTTATTAGTGAGTTTATAACGCGTTATCGTCGGTGTCGTGGACGATCGACCTAATAAGGCAGTCCTCTTATTAGAGTAAAATCCAACTTTGATATTCAAACTGATTTATAGACATTTCTAAACTGTAGGTATTTACTTAGACTCTTGTACTAATTAAGAATAAAGGTTCGCCGCCGTTTTGAAGTACCAGTAAATTATTCTCGAAATCGGTTTAATTTCCGCTTCTATTATTTTAACACGGTACAGTACCGGGTATTTCAATTTAGTTACATCCTGTATTTGAGGACTACTTTGATCAAAATGTCATACCTGCTGTCTTAGATCTTATAATTTATATTTTACGTATTTAGAAAGGATTGCTATGGATTCTTATTGGGTAATATTTTAAAGACACCGAGTGCTGAATATCCTGTTATTTAAGGATCTTTGACAGTCGTTACGGGTAGTCAGAAGCCCGAAAATCTGACAACCAGTCTTACCAAGGGGTGTCGTGTTACCCAGCAACTGGGTTGGTCCGATATGCAGTCGCTGCATGTAAAATACTGGTATTCAGTTGAATCCGGTTAGACTGAGAGCCGACCCCAACTTAGTTGGCAAAAAGGCTAGGCAGATTGATTGAGTGCTGAAATTGTCAGCTCCGTTACGAACATTGAAGAGGGGCTGAAGTTTTAACCACGGTATTTAAGCGCTAAACAGTCGATGGCCTATTTGTCCTCAGGACAGAAATGATCGCTCTATTTCCCCTAACCTCTTTTTGATTCTATTTGTCCCGCGGGTGAGTTATTGCATAGATTTTCTTACGTTCTATCGTCGCGGACAACTTGTTCATCGTCTACTCTGCGCTTTAGGCCGCGTACGTTTTTTTTTGCCATGAAAAACTACGTTTTACTCGTCGTGTGTAGCACGGTCATCAGTTTTGTATGAATCACTATGGAAGCTTGTCGACAGACACGTTTTTTCTACGGCGCAGTTTATACGCCCGTACCGTAAAGAAACCGTGCCGTGTATTCTCGTATAGCTCGTTCCAACGTGAGAATATTTTTTTAAAATATAATATTAACGAGGACGCTTTGACATTCCTCAATGCTCATCTACGCGGAACTTCTTAGTTTTTTTTTTTTTTTTTTGAGTGGCAATATTATATTATATTATATTAATGACGCCATTACGATTGATTTGATCATTCCTGTCGTAGCTCTTAGGTCAAGACCGCACCGTAAGCGTCGGAAAATTTTACTTAGATATTTACCATTGTTTAGGAATTTTCAACCATGTGCTAAGGCATATAAAGCTTAATTTGCATATTTTATTTTATGCTAGTCAACCGTTTGTCAACGCGTACGTATGTAAAGTAAATAAATAATAAAAGAAGCGCCGCCTACACGTTTTCGTATTGATATTTTTTAATTTGCTCAACACAGTCAACACTAACAATATTTTAAGTAGTGCTATCAATAACACTTAGCAAATGTTTGGGAAAAAATATAGGCTAAAAGGTAAAAGGCTGCATTCTTTTATATATATTTCGTTGATTTTTTTTTTAAATGGCTGCCATTTTGAAAAAAAAACAAAATGGCGGACACTGCCGTATGCCATATAAAAATCTTCAATACCCTTTTCTTTTTTTTTTTTGGCTAGTATTGTTTGTGCCTCTGTGGGTACAGTCAGCTACAGTCACACTGTTATGATTTCATATCATCAAGGTACCTAACTCAGAATACATTCTTATGATTCTGAGCTACGGAAGGGTTGATTAAAGTGATTAAAAAGCGGCAATCAAAAACATAATTAAACCTTTTCAATAAAAAAAAAAATATTTAGAGAATTCGATTAAAATCCGTTGTCCACCTCTATAAAACGGAACGAAATACTTGAGAAAGTAAAAAACGGCGTCCATCTACATGGAAATCCTTAATATTGACTAATATGTATGTAAATCCGATAATCTGTCAGTCCGTTACTTATGAAATCACGACAATGCATAGTTACGTAAGTACCTACGTACGTACTATGTTCGACTTTTTCCCTTGGTTTTCTTTAGATTGGTATTTTACTAACCCTTTGGTCTAGTGGTCCGGAAGCACTACTGCTAAAATTGAGGTCCTAGGTTTGATTCTCGGGTCGGCCAAAGTGCTATTGGGTTTTTCCATCTGGAATTTCTCAGTAGCAGCCCGTAGCCTAAATTTGCACCCGGTTGATGCCCCCCCCCCCCCCCCCCCCCCCTATTACATGGGACTTGGTTTACCCCCTATTACATGGGACTTAAACATAACTGGCAAAATGTGGGTGTACTATAAGTAGGTACACCTCTGCCTAACCCTTCGGGGATTACAGGCGTAATGTTAAGTTATTTTGTACTTGTTTTTTCTTTAGATTGGTATTCTACTCGATGTGGGCAAGTCCTGTAGTAAAAGTTAGCTATTAAAGACGGCTTGAAACATTTATAATGCATACTTAACAATTTTATCTTTAGATCGTAACGCACTAGCAGCTAAGATGGCGCGATGTGTGAAATTCTAACTTAACGTACATTTAAGTGCTAACTATGAAAGCTAATATTTACAGAAACTTCTATAATAACAATATTATCATTAATTATACATACACATATATGTTCACGCCTTCTTCCCATGGGTGTAGGCAGAACCTACGGAACGCCACCTGCTACGATCCTTACCTTACCTACCTACTCCTTTTACATACTACAACATACTAGCAATAGCAATGGCTTGCATTTTGACAGTTCAACAACATTCATTGCGTTATTTACGTTGTTCAGCATACAAATTTTTCAAACACATGAAGCGATGGATTAGCAATATCCTTCTAAATGATTCAGGTTGTTATTGAAAGTGTGTTACGCGATTAGGGTGTTAGTCATACACGCAAGCCGGTTTCGAGGACTATGTAACTAACCTTTCTGAAGAACAACACCAAAAAGGTCACAAACTATTATATCCTTTATTTCATTTAAATACCTACAAATAACATTTTTAAATATTTTTATAAACAAAAAAATAAAAAAATAAACATTTAAAAATATAAAAAAATAGTAGCCCACCGGTATCGGGAACAGGGTCCAAGCTAACGGGTCAGGGCTCCAGAGAGAGGAACTTCCTGACAATGCGAGCCGTGTCCAGAAGTACCGCTTTCTGAATCAAGCCCTTGATCCAGCTGCCCAACGAGAGCCTCCTCAGGTGTTCACAAACTATTATTATTACTATTAATTATTAGGTAAATAAATACTGTGCTCTTCATGTCTTTGAAAAAAGGAGAATTTTCATTTAATGGAACTTATTCAAGACATTCTTGCAGCAAAAGCATTCAGGGATTTAACCTTCATTTTTACCCAAACGTATCTAGGAGTCGTATGTAGGATAACGCCTGTTTTCTCCAAAGGGTTAGGCAGAAGTGTAGGTACACCCACATTTCAAATTATTATTACCGAATGTACTTATTTAAAATACTTCAAATTAGACACCGACCACACTTTCGGTTTTAGCTGAAAATCGTATTTCAGAGGAACTCAATTTGAAATACCTATTTCATATATAATGCTTTAACGTACGGATTTTACTTGAACTACCTACACATGCATGTTTCCTACGGATTTTAGAATACGTTTTTTCTTTGTAAGAACTTTTCAATATGATTGTACCTACCTACAAGCAAAACACTGAATACTTTTTTCTTTTCATGTAAACTATGGTTACAGCATGTTTAACTATTATTAAGTTATGTCCTTTTTCTATTGTATTAGTGTTTTTTTCTCTATTTCTCACACCTGCACTTTATTTAAACATGTTACCTTATTATTGGAAAATGAACTGGATGTTGCTGTTCTCTACCTTTTCACAATATAATTATAATATCTGAGTGTAACCGAACAACTGTAAGATGAGATATCGGTCGTCTGGCGGCGAAATGGGTAGACGACATTGTTGCTATCGCGAGCAAAACCTGGTTGAGGCTGGCACAGGAGCGTTTGAGCGTTATTGGCACAAAAAAGAGAGGCCTTTGCCCAACAACGGGTAAAGTCGGGCTGTGGATGATAATGATGGTGGACCCAAAAACTTTCTTTGATTTGTTACAATGACAAATGTACAGACGCCAGCAGGCCAAGCTACCCGAAACTGTCAAATTTGCCCAATCAACCTTGAACCTTAATACTTTAGCCATAAAGTAGAAAATCTATTAAAGAAATTTGACAGATTGTAGTAACTTGATGTGCTGGCGTCCGTACATTTCTATTTCTTTACTACTTTAATTTTGTGTTCAAGGAAACCAACACTATTGATATAGGTACAGTGTAGGTACGAGTAGGTCTATCAAAATAAGTATGTAGCACTTACAGGTGCGGTCAGTACATGAATAATGGATTTCGTTTTAAAAATGTACAGACGCCAGCAGGTCAAGCTACCCGAAACTGTCAAATTTTCCCAATCAACCTTGAACCTTAATTATTTAGCGATAAAGTTGAAAATCTATTAAAGAAATTTGACAGATTGTAGTAACTTGATGTGCTGGCGTCCGTACCTATAGCAACACTTTAAACAAACACCACATATTTCGAAGAAAGTAAGTACTTACCTACGTAAATAGTATTTGAAACACTTTTATCACCTAAAACATGTCCCAATTTGTTAATGCAGGCGAAATATTATCAGATAATATCTAATTCGGGGCCAACGTTCCGTTTCCTTTCAGATACCTAATCACAGGTAATATGAGTTCACGAAATTATAGAGATATTGATCGTGACAAATTAGAAATTGATGATGTCAATACTTACGACATTGTTCGATGAAATGCACATAAGCTCCCGTTATCTTACTTAATTTTATAACAATCGGAATATACTTGGAAAAACTATGTCATTTTTAATTAGATTCTAAGTGTGACGCCATGTGTTAATTTTAAGAATTTTGTTTGTTATGGCTTGTTATTTGAAGTATGTAGGGAAATTCGTATAGAGGCCCGTTTACACGTATATTCCTGGTTACATGGACATTCTCTGCTCTCTGCGATTGAGTAACTACTCGATCGCAGAAAGCAGAGAATGTCCATGTGAGACTTGTAGGCGAGAATCGGTTAATAGGTTTATGCGTATCTTTATATTTTTTTCGTTATTACACCTACCACTGTTTGTCTCTTCGTCACCCAAAGATTGACTGGTAGAACATGTGTGGTGGACTTAAGTCCACCTCTGTACATCAACACAAGTGAAAAATAAATAAATCGCCAGGCGATTTATCGCACTCGTGTAGCTGATAACTGAGAAACTAAAACTCGAATAAGATTATGTCGTAGAACACGAGTAACGCGATTTGCCAGTCTTTCATGAACTGTAGTTTGACAAATAGATAAGCGATTTACACGGACGTTGTCAATTTTCAAAGGCATGGCAAGTCTCTCCTTTCTTACTGCGAGTATCGTTTACACGAGTCAACTTTTTTATCTCCCATCGATAATCGTTATTTGAATCGAGAAACCCTCATCGTGTAAACGCCACGTTAGTCGATGTGTTTAGATTAGTACCGCTAATCGCCCAACGAGGTTAATTGGAAGGAGGCTAACAGGTCTTTCTTTTAGTACTTTTCCTACAAGTTGTTGGACGAAATGGAATGTGTGTTGTTGCAATGGTATGTCGTTTTGTTGTCAGGCCTTTCTTGTGTGGTTAGCAGAGACGTAAAGAGTAAGTGCTGGTACTGTAAAATGTCATTCTGTGATAAAGAAAATACGTTCGTAGATTTATAAAAAAGTAACAATTATCCTTCCAGAACATCGGTTTTAATAGTTCAAAATAAGTACACTTTTTCCGCAAAAAATGCTATTTCCGCATTAATGCATAAAAAATTATAATCAGCCTATAACAGTCCCACTGCTGGGACAAAAGCCTCCTCTCCGTGAGAGAGAGTGAGCCTTAAGCCACCACACCCACGCCCAGTGCGGGTTGGCGGATGAAGAATTTTTAGCTCTAAAACATGCCGGTTTCCTCACGATGAAGGAAACCCCTTCACCGTCTTAAAAGTAGTGGTGATGAAATTAAATACACAAAGTATAGTGCCTGTCTGGGTTCGTATTTCAAAATGTATAAAATAAAAACTAATGAATCAATCTTAAACAATCAATCTTGCCACTAAGTTCAAGACACAAGAAATCAATCCCATACCGTATTCACATTACCAAAAATAGTGCTAACCACAAAATTTTCGCAAAGGTTAACGTTTTCGCGTATAATCCTCATAGCGTTGAGTAAGTGCTAAAACTAGGTACATTAGTAAATCAGGAGTCTCGACACTATGTGTCTATTTGTTCGAACAATTACTGAGAGCAGGCGCCAGTAGACAAACATAACTACGACAAACTTTGAACGAGCGTATAGAAGAAATACGTCGAGGATTAGGAGCTATAAATTATAATATAGAAGGACAATGCTTGATTTGTAGTATACATAGTAACACAAAGTCGCTTTTCGTTTGTGTGTGTGTGTCCGCTCAGGTCTTCTAAACTACACAATCGATTTTGTTGAGATCATTTAGAGCCTTTATTTAGGCATAGGACAGGCAGGGGAGGCAGGTGATAGGCAGTCGCTCCATGTAAAATCCTGGTATTCAGCTGCATCCGGTTAGACTGGAAGCTGACCCCAACATAGTTGGGAAAAGGCTAGGTAGATGATGATTTAGAGCCATTATTTCGGAAGATTCTTGTGTATAACATATTCATATTTAGATATAATACAGAAAGGTTTTGTCATGTCACCCAAGCAGGGACCAAAAATACTAGGACTCAGAAAGAAACAGAAGTAATTGCAATGATGTAAGAAATCGACACAGTTATGTTACATAAAGCCGAGAAAATGGTAATACCCTGCTTCAAGTTGAACAACCAAGGCATACAAACATTTCTGGGGACTTACCACCAGTTCTTATAGCAGGGCAGAAGTTGAACTGCACTGCTTTTTTGTACTTAGTCATAGAACAAAAAAGCAGTGCAGTTCAACTTCTGCCCTGCTATAAAAGCTGGTGGTAAGCCCCCTGGAAACGACTTCGAGTTTTGCGCTGTTTTTTATTAGCGGTGAAGGGTCTTGTATCCCAAATATTCCAATTATTGTTACCAGTGTCTATGAATTATATGGTGGGGCTTGTGGCTAAGTAAAAACAGCCGTACGGGTCGATCGGTCAGGTTACTTAGTCAGGCCACACTTGCCGCGGTTGGTTCGTGGATAGGTAACCATCTTCACATACCAAGACCCGTCCGTGCCTCGGTTTCCGGAAGCCGTTGGTCAGAATAGAATAGAATTACCCAGTAACTGGGTTGTGGAGGTCAGATAGGCAGTCGCTCCATATAAAATACTGGTATTCAGCTGCATCCGATTAGACTGGAAGCCGACCCCAACCTAGTTGGGAAAAAGCTCGGCAGATGAGTGTCTATGAATTATATTGCATTAACAATTGCACACTTTTCTGTACCGGCTGCACATAGTTCAAATATGGAAACTTTTATTATTCTTCGCTGTTATTATCGGAGGCTGGCTTATAGCCTTTATTCGAAACGGGTCTTCTGAAATTTCTATGTTTTGGTACACATATACAATGTGCTATTTCCTATTTGCTGTAATACTGTTTTTATTTGTTATCCCATTTAAGATTTTTTAATGGAATCCTGTAGTGTGTTATTTTGGTTAGACTTTACAGTGTTGTTATGGTAATGTTGATTTATTTTATAGAAGGACCTCTCTCCCCTAAACAGCGTTTACATTCAGGGATTTAAAAAAGAACCAGCAGAAGATATAAATAAAGTAGAACCTAATTGTGTCACACACTATCAATCTCAATCTGATTTTGAAGGATATTGCTAAACCTTTGCGTCATATGTTCGAAAAATGTGTTTGCTCAACAACGTAAATAACGCAATGAATGTTGTTGAACTGTCAAAATGAAACCCATTGGTACTGACAGTGTTCCGCAACTACCCTGATGGCTTTAGAAGATGCTTTGAAGGATAAGTATATTGAAGAGAATTAATAAGAAAACGAGTGATAGCTACTTTTGTATTACATTAACTTTACAAGAAAAAGACAATTTTATCTTTCTTTTTTCGCCACATAAATCAGTACAGAGACAGTTCTTCTATTACCACAATAGCCAACAAATAAATGAGAATTCGTAGAACCGACGATCGTACAGTCAAGAGCACTAATATGTCAACATTTGGAAACTTTCAATAGCGATTTTTGCGTGAAATAACGAAAACAACAATGAAATACGACACATTGCAAAAACCTATAGGTTCGAAAATACTATGTTCGTATCAACATAAAACTTCATTCAAAGATAAAGGAGTAAATCGCTTTTGAATAAAGCGATTTACTTATGCTCGTGACTGTACCTACCCTAAGTCTTATTAGTTTAGCAAATAACATCTACAATTCCATATTTTCATTCCATGAGATGGCATGTAGATAACCTTATAAGAAATGTCCTGTAGATAATACGAGTACTGAACTAGAGTAACAGTACAAATTGGAAGTAAGATGAAATATACATAAATCTCACATCCAATTTTGTTTCAGGATTCTACGTCCTTTTTAACCGACGAAAAAAAAGGACTCTAGTTTACGCGTATATATTTTTTTATGATTTATAACTAGTAACTTTTTACATTCAGTCCAGACTTCTGCATAATTGATGACAATTAGGTCGTAAATGACAGAGAATTTAAACGTGTTGATAGGTTAGGAGAGCAGTGGAGGCCTAGTGGTAACAACCGCGACTTACGAGTTGTAGGTCGTAGGTTCGAACCCAGGCGCTTTACTTTGTGTAAATCATTTCATCACCACTGCTCTCAAAACGGCGAAGGAAAACATCGTGAGGAAACCGGCATGTCCTAGAACCAAACATTCGAAGACATGTGACATCTACCAACCCGCACTGGGCCCGCGTGGTAGATTATAGCCCACTCCCTCTCCAAGAGAGGAGACCTGTGTCCCAGCAGTGGGAACATTATAGGCTGATTATGATAGGTTTCATCAGTATGATATGAATTGACGCGAAACTCAACGATTGTCGGGGATCTTAAGGTCATCAGCAGCGAATTAATTTCAGAATCATGTTATTATGAGCATCGAACACTTTTTCATTCACGTACGATACTACGCAACGTTCCCTTTTTTCCCTAGTTGTCTGTATCCTTAAAGCTTAACACCATGTCTTTATTTTGCATCGCGTCTTGTACGTTCGGAATAAAATTAAAGAAGGTTTTACTTGTAAAGAAAAGAAGATGTTGGACGTCTGTATTTGGCGTTAGGGCTTCAGGGAAGCACAGGGTAGTTCTATTTGGTTCCTGCACATAATTAGGCGGGAGGAAACGCCCGGGTGTCACCATTGCCAGGATCGCCCAGAGGACACGGTGGAGCACACAGTGGAGGTCTGCCCCGCTTGGGCGGAGCACCGCCTTGTCCTCGTAGAGGCGATCGGCAGCGGCGGCGGCGGCCTCTCGCGCCCGGCCCTGGTGCAAGCCATGGTCCGGAGCGAGAGGGAGTGGGAGGCAGTCGCCTCCTTCTGCGAAGCAGTCATGCTTGCGAAGGAGGTGGCGGGACGGATGAGGGAAAGGGTAGTTCTATTTGAAAGAATCTTTTACATGTCACACAGTAAAATAAAATAAATAGGTCCAAAAGGCTGTCGTCTACTGTCGAAACTTTAAAACACTTTTTTTCTTGTTATATTTGTAATATATAAAAAAAAACCGTTCCATAATAAAACTTGAGATATAGATATACAGATAGCTAAAGAAACTTCATAAAAAACATAAATAATTTCCCTCAAATCTCTCAAAACACCGATAAAACAAAGCATAACAACACTTATCAGCTTCAATACTTTCATAAACTGTGCGTCTGCGCCGTTCAAAGTTATCGTGTTATCATTATTATTGCTATCACACACTCATTGATTCCTGGCGCCAGCAGACTATCGCCGGCTTTACGATTTATGCCCATATCTGCATCGTATCGAATAAAGACTCCCGCAGACAGGCGACGCGACTCTAGTAGAACAATTTCTGTTAAAACTTTATGGAAATTGTTCTATCAGAATCGCGTCGCTACGTCTCGTCGCGCCTGTCTGCGAGAGCCTTTAAACGAAAACTAGTACAGACGCCAGCATATCAAGCTACTACAATCTGTCAAATTTCTTTAATAGATTTTCAACTTTATCGCTTAAGCATTAAGGTTCAAGGTTGATTGGGAAAATTTGACAGTTTCGGGTAGCTTGCTGTCCTGGCGTCTGTACATTCAACGGGTTTAGAACACGACATGCAGTGACGTAAGGAATGTGTCACGTTAATTATGAATAATTTGTGGTTATAGATAATTGGTTTTGTACCTAGGGGGTAATTTTGAGAGTCTATTTTCCTGTACCTACCTAATAATATTGCTTTTAGCATAATTAAATATAAGGCAAATAGTAAATACTTCTTGCCTTGATGAATTTGTAATTGTATTGTTATTAAAAACCTTAATTTTACATTGTTAATTAAGTTATAATAATGAGTAATAAAAGCCGCATGGGCCGATCGATCAGGATGTGACCATCTTTACCGAGACCCCTCCCTCCGTGCCTCGGAAAGCATTCATGGATCTTTGATTGAAAGTCGTTAGGAATCGTCAGAAACCCGAAAGTCGGACGACCAGTCTACCAAGGAGTATCATGTTACCTAGTACTCCTAGGGTTGTGGAGGTCAGAAAAGCAGTCGCAAACACGATTGTATTCATATTGAGATGATTATAATATAAACCTATATAGGCAGACACTTCACGTAAAATACTGGTATAGAGTATGAGGAACAGAGTGTAAAGTTCGCTCATCCTCCATAGAAAATGGAGGATCCTCCGACCAGACGGGTGTTGCGTCTGGCGGCCAATTGCCCAATGATTGATGTTGGAAAGTTTGTATATATGCTAATTGCGCGGTAAACTCTACTTGCGAGATGCAGGATTTGCGTGACGTCAGTATGACGCGTTGTTCGCATGTGGCGTTGTAGATACCGCTACACTGGTATTCAGCTGCATTCGGTTAGACTGGAAGCCGACCCGAACGTATGTACAAAGTTAGGAAAAGGCTTGGCAGATGATGACTTATTTGCATTTGAGAGGATGATGGAATGTGGTGAACGTATATTTTTAAGTTAGAGTGAGAATATTTAGGTGTTACAAAGTGCTTTGGCATTCCATTAGTTCTAATCCGTGCATACTTAAATTTATAAATCTAAATAGAAAACACATCAAACCTATTTATATTATTTTATGCATATTTATACACGCCATTTAAAAGTATAAGCCGGTACATCTAATTCAGCCTATTACCAATAATCTACGACACTTATTAGTGGAATTAACTAAAAGAATTTTCATTGACATCTGACTAATCAAAACCACTCAATGCTTACATTATAAAATCAATTTAATAAGAGATAAGAGCGATTGCACAAACTTTCTTCGAAGCACACTCATCGACACACAGACTAAAATATTTCATACAAACAAATTCGTCCACTGTGGGTCTACTGGTTATTTTGTTCGTGAGTGTTTAGGCTGTGGTGTCCATCGAGTTGAGATGTCGCAATATGACTAGAGGAAGCTCAGTCGTAATGTAACGTCATTGGTTGTCATGTGGTCGCATGTGACGTGTCAATGAACTTGTTATGTGTCCGAATTCAATTGCATTTGAAGTACTGGAGATTGACTGGTGATTAAAAGAAACTGACATTATGAATGTGTTTAATTAGGTACCACACTTTTTCTAACAGCCTTCCAGAATTAATTTTAATTGACCTTATAAACTTATCTGATCTTAAACGATCTTTTCGAGACTTACAGTTGTTTTCAGGATTATTTGCATAAAACTACAAGGAAACTGATGAAAGTATCTTATGACTAATATTTTTGTTTTACTCAGAATATAACTTGTTTTTCGAAATAAACAAAACCACACAACCAAAAATGCAATACCTACGTAATTAAACAATAATGAAAATCCCTTTCAAAAACCGCAAGGAAAAGCCTGAAATTTAGTATTGTTATTTACGTAATTTTCATACAACTACCTACCTACCGCTAAAACCAACTGTAGTAAGGAAATAGCCTTTCAGAATAAACATAGTTTAAATTGAGCTTTTTAAAAAAAAAATATCAAGTCTCTTTATATTTTTGTGACTTCCAGGAATTTTCAGGATTATTTTCAAATCTACAAGGAAAGCGTAATAACTTATGACTAACATTTGTATGAATAACTTAGAATATTCACTTGTTTTTACAAAACCCTATAACCAAATTAATAAACAATATATAATTAAACTATACTGAAAACATATTTCAAATATCACAAAGAAAAATCTAAAATAGGGTGGTGCTAAGTATGGTTTGAACAATTTTCCCATAAATACTTCTAAAACCATATATACATAGAGCCCGCATCACGTAAGAATACCCCTGAGAATGGCGCTTTAATCGCCTTCAACATTCGAAAATAAACTCTATTACTATAGATATAAGCAAACCACATTTAAGTTCCAATAATATTCCGTGAGACTTCCTACATGAAGCGGACTTTACATAGGTACAGACGCCAGCAGGTCAAGCTACCCGAAACTGTCAAATTTTCCCAATCAACCATGAACCGTAATGCTTTAGCGATAAAGTTGAAAATCTATTAAAGAAATTTGACAGATTGTAGTAGCTCGATGTGCTGGCGTCTGTACATAAGGAAACAATACGTTAAGGATTACGTGAGGAATTACGTACAAACCTAAACAAACGGTCACAAACACATAACAATCAATACCTACGAAAAAGTGCATTGTACACTAAATTCAATGAAAACGGTGACCAATACATTACCTAAGCTATTTAGTCATACTTCCTTTGATAGCGATTATGGCCCGCAAATGTACTTCGTCGTGCAGTTAGAATTGTGACTGAAAATGGTTGTACGTTCGGTTACAGACATTTTGTAATTCTAATGTTACCTTAAAAACTTTGTATTTTAATAATATCGGCTTTTAACTGTCTTATTTTAGAGCAAATACCTGTTTTCATCCAGCTACATAATAATAATATTTTTTCTTCACTATGTAGGTATGTAATTAGCGGTTTAGATTAACTTGAATTGAAGAAGTAATTGGCGTATTGACTCATACTTAGAAGCCTTTTTTTTAAAATCAAGACCCTTATTTGATCTCTAGACTCCACTTATCAAATTAAATAAACCCATTATTCCCTTAACTATTTCTACATAAATCACAGCTGAAACTTCAGTTAGCATTATCACAAATCAAGTGAAAGAAAATGGAAAAACAAAAGACTATCGCTTGGAAAATAAAAGAGTGATTCTTATCGAACGGACTCGCGAACGAAGTTAGTCATGACATTGTTCGGCTCCCGAGAGATTTGTTAATCGTGTTAGCAACCTGCCTGATGACTGTAACAGTTTGTGTGTTATTAGGGCAAGGACAAAGTTATGGGAACATATTGGCATTGGACGCGAAATTAAAACTCTTTCGATACCGCGATCCACTATTGAATAGTACTTACATATTTTTATAACCTACTTAAATATTTTTTTTAAATATGATGGTAAATTATTAATTAATAATACTTTCTTACTGCTTTTAACATTTAATTCTTTGTGTTATCTCATAAATATTAGGTAAGGAAATGATAGGTATCATTGAGGTTACTAAAAATACTTACATTATTTTTCCTTTGCTTGAGCCGATACAGAATATCAAACGCGTATAAACTTATTTGAAAGACTAACACTTTTTTAACATCTAAGCCTTTATAATGTTTGATTACCCAGAACGTTTTTATGTCTAAGTTTCAAGTTGTTTTGATAGTCTTAGCACCACGGTCAATTACATATTTTCGGATAAGTAGCGTTTACGAAAAACAAACTCTTGTCTAAGTTGTTTTTCTTGCGACGGATAACTTGAAAAATAAAACAAACTTTATTTAGGAAAATATACAGGCCAGTCATAATCTTCAACAAACAACCACTGTTTACTTTACTGACCATCACTGAAACCCAATAACTTGATAAAGTAATTAAGTTTATCTCATAAATCAAACAAGCAGACACATTTAAAAACTCAAACAGTTTTTGTTTGATCACATATTCCGCGCACAATGTGCTAAGTCAAATCCCATGTATTTTAATGTTCGAAGTTGACTTTTATTTGCTGACAGCATACCTGGGCATTGTTGCAAGACCACTGTGCAAATAGATACGCCATAAAAGATGCGCCTGACCTTACCCTAAAGTCGATGTTCTACGGCTAAGCACGACAAAATGGTCCTTAAGTACGGAATCTGGAATGTCTGCGACTCGCGGTTAGTCAGTAATTTCAAATTTGATTTATTGCTTAGTATTGTTTTCTATTATAAGTTTACTTATGTGGGTTTTGAATATTTTCTTCTTCCGTTTTCATGAAATATGGTAAATATATCTACAGCATTTCAACTAAAAAGTTTCCAATTACCGGAACTATTTAAAATAATCATCGCTTGCGTTTTATTTAAACAATATCAGTTTCCTACATCATACCTAACAATGTTTACATGCACTATTGAAAAAGGTATTAAAAGAGCTGTTGGAGCTTCGAGTCTTCACCGCAGAAGGCTTAAGAAAACATATAACAGACATTAGATCCGCTTGGAAGTAATTATTTAAACAATATTACATACATAATTAAAATATTCATTATTTATCATCAATTATAAAGTACATAATCATAATTAAACATTAATTTCATTATGATTACTATGAAACGATTACTGATCAAACCCATTCTTGTACTAATGGCGAATCAATGTATAGTATTACATTATAATGACGACGTTGAAGTTGAAACTAATCAACAAATAACTAAACACGTGCAATTTAATGTAACTAATTGGAAATTTTACAATAAAATGTTCATATTATTTCAATAGTACTTGTTGAAACTTCACAAGTCACTAATATAAAATATTCTTTAAACAATAAACACGTCAACAATGATTTTAAGGATGGGGCGATTTTCAGGACGGGTTTTCAGGACAATAGCTAACTCATTCACAGATGTAGAGACGCCAACACATCAACCTACTACAATCTGTCAAATGTATTTAATAGATTTTCAACTTTATCGATAAAGCATAAAGGTTGATTGGGAAAATTTGACAGTTTCGGGTAGCTGGATGTACTGGCATCTGTACTTACGTCCCGTGACGTCGTGGCCCCTAGAACTGATGGAAATTGTACAACCCAAACCTGTAGAGGCAAATATTCATGACATTACCTGTACATTAGAAAAAAACCTTTCTTTCTTCCTAGTCTTTTAGATTCTTAATATTGATGAAATTCTTGTTTATTTTACCAAACGTCTTTAAAATACTAGATATTACGACGTACAAAGCATAATTTTAAAAGAAAGACAAAGAGTCAACAGTCGGTCAGGTGAAACCCTCGAAGGCACCAAAGTTTGAAGGTTAAGACAATATAAACGTGAAGTACCCTCCAATTGCTACACTAGCATTCGCATTATTTGTTTAAAAGTTCGTTAACATGGTTTCTTAAAAGTTTTTCGCATGTTTATAATAAAGTTAGTGGTTTTTATTTTTATAAGTTTTGCACTTTGTTCATCTACGTCTCTTAATTTATCGAAAATAACATGGACTTGAGTTTAAAGAAAATATCGTTAGGAAACGTGGTCCTCGATGGTCTGAGACCATAGAAACGCTCTGGTTAAGCGTGGTTGTTCCTCTTTTTTACAAGACAAAAATCTTGCTTTAATGTCAAGAAATTCATCTTCAAATCATGAATGTAAAAGGAAAGTTCCAGCCTGAAATGAAAACATTTTCTAAATTAACAAGACGGACAATGACCCTAAACAAAACTGTGTGACAAAAATCAATTGAAAACAATAATTAAAATACCAATGAATTCAATTATCTCAGTAGAAACCGCCACATTTTACGATTACGAGCTAAGTTCGCAAGATCAGATGGTGCTTGCATACTGAATAAAGTCGTTGAATTTTCAATTAACACAACCAGGTCAAGATATTTTACGCTGGAGAGTACTAACATTTTAATTCGAACCTGTGCTTAGTTTTCTGGGCACGTGGCAAGTCAATTGAGACTTTGACTTCTGACTTTTGACTTCTGGCTTCTTCTTTCATTGGATATTGCGAATTGTGCTTCTTGTTGATAGCTTTTATAGTTATCATAAAACCGTCATTACCGTGGTTGACTTACTGTTTAATAAAATGCAGTTGAATTTAAATATTTTGCATGGAGTGTCTTCTGTATGACCCGTCAACATACCAATTTCTGAGTAATGTCGAATTCATATATCAGCAAATCAAATATGGCTACCTAAATATATTCAATTCTTCAGAACATACGGTCAAAGAAATCTGGTTGATACGGTACCAATTAAACACGAGGTATGTTCTCCTGTCTTCAATTAAAGCGCCAGACATGCCATAACCACACACTTAAACTCACGCCCAAATCACTAAGTAAGAACACGTGAACACACATACTAAACATAAGTTTATCGAGGCCAATCCACGGAGTTTTCCGTATCATCCACCGTTTTCCCATCGCCACAAACATTTCGTTGAAAACATTAGCTAACAACTAATTAATGCACCCTCACGTTTCACGTCTCAACATGATCGTACGCAACGTGTCCGATTTTTATTTTTTAATTATAATGCAAATATGGAAAGTCAACAGTCATGTGAACATTCCGCGGGTATTAAGGAATTGTGTCGTCAACTATTTAATTCATTAACACGTCCTAATTGAGCCATGATTACATAAGAATATTAAGCACATGAACATTGTGGTATTAATGGATGGGTATGAGTCGAAATCAAAGTCTATTTAGGCGCCAGGGCTTACGCAATGCAAATATTCCATTGATCTTCTTGAATCCCGTGAGCTTCACGTGATATGCGAATGGAATTTGCTGCCAAACAAGAGGACTTTGCTCAAAAATCATATGGATTTCGGCAGCAATGATCACTATCAATTGCTGTAGGTTGATGTGATGATGATGGATCACTATCAAAGCCAGAACTAGCTAAGCTTTTTCGCGACAAACTGAAGAAAACTGTTGATAGATATTTACACTCTGGGGAAAGCTTGCACCTGTATAATTATCGCCATCTTATAATAGAAGCAGAAAAAGGAAAAGCTTGACCAATTCCACCTGTGTATGTATCACCAATGTTTGGTACATTAAAGATACAGTCAGAAATCTATGTAACAAACTTCGAGCTCACATGACACTGAACCTGAACTGCAATCAACAATAACCAGGAAGACCCATAGCCGAAGCTAGTACACAACAAAGAAGTAAGGGTCAGTTCACACCGAGACGCGACTCGAGGCCAGTTGTTTAGCGCTGCGTCACGCGGCTTTGCGAGTCGTAGTACGGGCTAAGCGACTTTTGCACGCCGCATCTGCCGGCGAAGCTGCACAGCGTTGCGCTGCACCTCGAGACGCCTCGAGCAGTCGAAACGTATTCAAATGCTCTCACTGAAATGTGTAACTTACAATGTGGCAAATAAAGTTGTATATTGTATTGCTATCTTGAAAATTGCAACACCTCGTCGCGTCACTTCGGGTCTCGGTGTGAACTGACCCTACGCCAAGTAATCTCATAGACGTAAAGTCGCAATAACCGCGTCATTTATCTGCCATACTGCCAACATTTCAAGGTTCAACGTATCAAACGTACAAGATATGATTATTAGGATGGCACAGTCGACCGCACGCCACGTCGATTACATATAGATCTCTAATGGAAACCGCAACGCATGCGTTTGTTAAGCTTAGGACTTGTAGTGGATTTGTTTATGTAGTTTTACCTTGTGGAAAATTATATTTTTGACGGAAATAAGTAGGTAAGTGACGTTTAACTTAAGTACGGTGCTGAACTACACGAGCGACACGACAGCCGCCGACATGTGTTGACGGCTGCAGTTGCTTCTGCCGTTGACGCGTGTCGTACGTGTGTACGCACACTAAGTCAATTAAGAATTCATAATTTCATGTTACCTAAAGGACAAAAATGAACCAGCATGGCGTAAACACCAGCGAAAAGCCAAATACGGCTTATGGAATAAATTGATCTGATAACAAAAGAGGTGTTTAATCATTACTCTGACTATCTTCTTCTTTTCGTATCGATGGTACTCTTCTTCGTTGTTTTATATTGTTTGAGCCCAATAGGCTACGTTGATTGCGGCTTCAGTGTCATTCTTCAAATCATCCAAGGTGCAGGTGAACGGGCACTTAGGGCACTCCAGCAACCCTATGTGCGGATGTTGATCACCGGGGTGGTTTTAGTGAGGTAAAAATCCCACACTCCCCAACCTCACTCCCCGGCGGTCGGGTGCCTTTGGAAGGTTTCCCCCCGAAAACAAAAAAAAAGGGCACTCCAGCAAGCGAGGCATGATCTGATTAAAAGCACCGCACTCGCACTGGGTATTGTATGGGTCAGCATTCCCGCACTTCGATAAATTGTGTCTGCAGCCGCCTACTTGAGTAGGTACGCAATCGATTGAGAGTTTTCCCGTGAACACTTATTAGAAATAGAATCACGATATTTCACTAAAATCATGTAATGTTTCTCTGTTTTTGTTACTGGTAGGCCTATCTCAAAGTACAATGTCTTCGTCAAATAGTGCAGACTTATCTTTATGGCATAGATTAATGATGACATTGTTTTCATCAATGTGCTGGTAACCTTGGGAAATTCAGATCAAATGATTACACAATAATATTATGATGAATCTTCATAACATGCTTTATAAGTACAAGATCTTAATTATTATTTTTGTATTTGAGTGTAGTATAGTTACACTAACGTAAAATGGGACGCCCTCAGGCTAGGTGGAGCGACGATCTTCGCAGGATGGCTGGTAGCAGCTGGAATGAGAGTTGCCGAAAATCAAGTTGAATGGCGTGCAATAAGAGAGGCCTATGTCCAGCAGTGGACTGCTGTAGACTGCTTATGATGATGATGATGATAGTTACACTTCTGCCTAACCCTTCAGAGAATACAGGCGTGTTGTTATGTTATCTTTAATTTCTGGTATTTTCCACATATCTACCTGTCTAGCCAACAGACAAGCTTCCGTGTTTATACTGTGGATATATAATTTCACGAGCAGTGGTGGCCCAGTGGTAACAGCCGCGACTTACGAGTTGTAAGTCGTAGGTTCGAACCCAGACAGGCGCTTTACTTTGTGTAAATTATTTCGTCACCACTGCTCTCAAAACGGTGAAGGAAAACATCGTGAGGAAACCGGCATGCCCTAGAACCAAAAATTCAAAGACATGTGACATCTATCAATCCGCACTGGGCCCGCGTGGTGGATTAAGGCCCACTCCCTCTCACAGAGAGGAGGCCTGTGTCCCAGCAGTGGGAACATTATAGGATGATTATGTATGTGTATATAAATTCACATGAACTTTATTATACAAAGTGTCAAATGATCATCATTAAAGTAGGTAGGTACAATGTATCAAAACAAAAATCGCGAACTTTAATCTTTGACGAGCTTAACCTTAACTTAAGGGCACGACACCCACACAAAACACAACAAACAAATATGCATGGAAAATTTTGAATTGACACATTGTCACTCCATTGGCGAGACCACCCGTGATATACGTAGGTACTGTTAGGTATATTGTCCATGTATTGACACCTCCATTCAATGATACTACAGGTTTATTCAATTTTAATACTGACCAGTCGGCCAGAATTAAAATTGAATAAACCTGTAGTATATCATTCTTTTGACATCTGAGACTCAGATGTCAAAAGGATGATAAACTTATCTCTATTTTCATGCAAATCTGGTAAATGCTGTGTGTCATAGCAAGATTTAATGTTTGCCAGTAACATTTTCTTAAGGCATAGCCAGGCAATATTTTCGGCTATTGACCCAATATAGCTTCAAATAGCTTGGCAATGTATAGTAGACCACAGTATATCTGAGCTATATTTTAGGTTCTGCATACAAATTATCTGGCGTCTAGACGTGTGGATTTGTGGGATATAAAAGTTATGGATACATTAGAAAATGGGATGTCTTTTCTATATAGGCCAATTTTTGGAGCTGCCCCCGCTCCATGTGTATGCACACATGGAACATTTGGCTTTTTCGACAGTGCAACCGTTTTACTACTAAAGGAAGTAAGGTTCCTTTTTAATGGCCTTGTAAACCGACATTTTTTCGACAGATACAAGCCCTGCGGGGTATTTGCGTAGTACACTATCAGTAACAATGGCTTTCATTTTGACAGTTCAACAATATTCATTGCGTTATTTACGTTGTTGAGCAGACACATTTTTCGAGCATATGAAGCAATGGATTCCTTCGAAATTATTGAGATGGATAGTGCAACGCTATTAAGGTGCTACTTAGTATGGGAACAAAACATTGTGATGTCCAAACTTAATTATGATAAATGTAAGCTTACTTGTCATTTTCACCTTTTTTTTTGGCAATAAAGCCGATATTTTGTAGTTGGACGGCTTTTCTTCACTACTGTGAATATCAATCTATGAACAACTATATTTTTGTCGTTTTGCCATCCGTGGTATAGACATGTGTGTGACAAATGAGTGATAATTAATTTGAACCAGAGGATGTCAACTTCATGACATAATATTTTATTACCCATGTATTTAGATGAGATCGCAAATAAAGATAACGTAATTTAATTGTTTGAACATGTTATTAACACGCGGATTCCGACAATTAGCATTTTTGTATGAGATAACAAAGGTTTTAATGTGGTAGGTACCTAAGTACCTACATATGTTTGATAAAAGTGTACATGTGATTAACATGGGAATATTTATCTGAGAAATTAAATGAATCATCAATTGTAAACATTTTTTACTAAACTTAGACAATTTACCGACTGATCAGGCACAATTTTTCAGCAGCCCACTCCCTCTCACAGAGAGGAGGCCTGTGTCCCAGCAGGCGGGAACATTATAGGCTGAATATGCTAAACTTAGATAATAATTTACCGACTGATCTGGCAACATTTTTCAACAGCCGACTCCCTCTCAGGTCCAGTTGAAAACCAGCGTCAGGCATTATTTGTCTGGCATTTTTGCTGGACTGGGCCTTTTTGGCGCAGCCGTGAGGCACATCTTCCTGCTAATTTACATCGGACTTGAACATTTTTTACTTGATATTTTATTTGTTTTTGTCTAATGTATGTATGCAATGTAGGTGTGTGTTTTTTAGTCTGTGCTAAATAAATTTAATTTCTTTCTTTATCTCACAGAGAGTAAGCCTGTGTCCAGCCAGCAGCAGGTGGGAACATTTTAAGCTGAATATGCTAAACTTAGACAATTTACCGACTGATTGTCAGCATTTTCCAGTTTCCCAATTCTTTAGAGCGAATTTAAATGAGTTGCGTCATTTTTTGCAAAAGGCTTTTCGTTCAAACTCTCCGACTAATTGGATAGTATTACGAAGCAAGTTAGATCTAATGCTCACCTACTTTCACATCTTCATATACCTAACTTTTATCAAACAAGTAGAATCAGAACCGTCATCTAGATAAAATGTCAGTAGTAACTATGATATTAAACTGTTATCGGATATCGAACTAACAGAATGTATAGTTGCTTCATATTATTATTAATATCTACAAACTTTATTGCGCTTTTCCTTCAAGAACATGAATATATTAAATATAACACAGTTGATATGGCTCTTTGGGTTGATCATCTCTGATCGGATAGTCTGCAGATATTTTACTTGGTTATGGATCACTAGATGTCTATTATAAAACGGTGGAAAGTATTGGTGTTTTAAGATGGTTTGGATGGAAATAAACTTTACATGTTTTAATGAAAATTTCATGAAATATCAATCAAAATATATATTTAAGTATTTACACACATAATAAAACCTGTCTGTACCTATTTTTTTCTGTTCTGTTTTTCTTGTCTGTTTATATATGTGTGTACATAAATGGTAAATAAATAAATAAATAAATAAAAATAAAACGCTAACAGTCTTAAAAAATAGGATTATACATATATTAAGGGTTAGCTTAGAGGGTTGTATTGATGATTTTGATGATTATAATTCTGTAAATGCATGCTTGTTACGGTCGCGAATCATATTTTGTTCAATATAAAACCTGGCACTGACCTGCAAATTGCATAAAAGCGTAAGAAAATTTGTATTTCGCGGGCTATCCTGGCGCTCCCCCTTAATTAAGAAAACGGGTTGCGCCGACCCCAAGTAACATAGGACAGGGGGCAAGAAGAAAGTGGTTTACGATTAATTAAAATTAAAGTACAAACGATTTGACATTCTTTATCACAAGGCATTGGACTGCGGGTGTGCTAATAAATCCTGGAAAAATCATAACAGATTCTGTAAAGTACTTTCCTTAAGGAATCCGTTAAGAGTTTTCCAGCATTCAAGTAAGTACTGGAAATTGGTTTTAGTAGCGAAACTACGACAAATAGCAGTCATAACATTAACATTTACGGTGCATTTTTATACGTTTTAAAAACTGGGTTACCAGTACAATTTGATTAAAAATACAATATAACAATCGAAGACCACATTTCCTAGGATAAAGTTCGTAGAACTGAGCTTTAAATGGCGTTTTTATGTGATTGCAACATTGTTCCTCGCTGTTAATCATTTCGTTGAATCCTATGTACTTACGTTATATAATTTTACGACTACAAAGTATGAATATAAGTATGTGATAATGACGTAGAGAAATCGTTTTATTTTCTCGGTAGTTGATGGGCAATTGACCTGGTGAAGGTCGAAGGAGCTGTTTGTTGCATGCGGCAGACGGACGTTTCATTGAGTATTTGTTAAATAATGGGTATGTACAGTCTTACCCTGTTTTTAAGTTGAAGTCTACTATGTATCACACATTGACAAAATGGTGGTAGCATAAATCATAATGTTGGAACTTGGTCCTCCTTTCTGTGGAAGGAACTGGGCTGTTATCCACCACGCGGGTCTAGCGGGGGTTAGTGGATATCATAAGTCAGTTTCCTCACGATATTTCCCTTTACCGTTTTGATGGTTGATTTGTTAATAAAACAAAACAACTTATGTAGAAATCATGTGTAAAACATGTGACATTTTTCGTTATCACTTGACAATTTTTAAAGCAGCCTCCTAAAAACAAATATTCAAAAAACCAATTCAAATTATACAGGAAAAAGGCATTTAATGACTTAAATAATTATGGGAACGATACCCAAAGAGGGAACCATCAATTAGTGACAACCACAATCGTTAGGGTGCATAGAAAATAGGGGGCTCTCATAACGAAGTAATGCGGACGTTCAATTTTGCAGAAGAACATTGTTTGGGACTATTTAAATAGATTTTAGTATGCACTTCAAAACAGTTATACGGGCTACGTTGTTAGTGTCTGATGATTAAACAATTATTTAATTGGTATTTACAGAGTAGTGTTGGCCCAGTGGTATCGGCCCTGACTCACGAGTTGTAGGTCGTGAATTCGAATCCAGGCGGGCCTGCGGGCGGAGAGCAATGGGTAGCTCACCGCCCGATCAGGACCAGGCCCGTGCCGGACGGCGCGTAAGTGTTCCACGCGCGCCTCAAAGAGTTGTCAGCATGATTCGAGGGGCCCCTTAGGGCCGAAGCCTGCCGGGTCAGCGGGATTTTCCGAAAGGGTTACCGCTACCCCGGAACATAAAGGGCAAAGGAAGGAACATGGGTGGGTTTTAGTCAGTAAGAGTCTGACACTCCCTTCCGCTCCACCCAGAGCGGCAGGGGTCATTTGATGATTTCCCATCCGGGAAAAAAAAAAAAGACAGGCACCTTACTTTGCGTGTTTAATTTCATCACCACTGCTCTCAAAACCGCGATGGAAATTATCGTGAGGAAACCGGCATTTCCTAGAATCAAAAATTCGAAGACATTTGTGACATCTACCGATCCGCACTGGGCCCGCGTGGTGGATTATGGCCCACTCCCTCTTACAGAGAGGAGGCTTGTGTCCCAGCAGTGGGAATATTATAGGCTGATTGTGACACTTGGTATTTTAGGATGTGTTGTAAATTATACTCAACCAGTGCTATTTTAAATTATTCAGAGAAGTGTTTGATATTTTCACTCTTGAATTACCTACTACCTGCATACGTTTGTAGGAAAACTGTTAAGCACGCTTTTTCCCGATTTCTGAAGCTGTGGAAGTAAAGTCAAGAGGTAAAAATTCAAGGTTCGTTTAACTTAAGAGTAGAAAGGGGCGAACTTATGTCGTTTGAAAAAAGTTAAACGGTAATGAAAAGCAAAGTATGAAATCTAAACTTAATTAAGTTAAGTAACCTTTCTTCATCTAAAATATTAATTCAGTTCCTAATCCAATAATTTTCTAACAAACTTAATCAAAACTAAAACCATTTCAAGTTCAAATACTCTAATCAAATCTAAAACACAGTGTTGCTGGAATACCTACAAAACATTCTCAGAATCACAGCCAAGCTTGAACCTAAACTAGTAAAGCACACTGAACTCTATCGAATTAAGAACACAGTGTTGAAAGGGCACGAATTGTGTAGAAATAAAACGTTGCAGGGGCTTCGCGAATTGGATTAATTCAGTGACCCCAACCCCGTTTACCGACGTTCAAAGTCACGCGAGTTTCGATTTGATTGTTGCTAAGGTAGTTTCTGGATTTTGTATTGAAACAGTTGGTATTTTGTTCCTAATTGTTAGTCGATACAAACTAGGAAGGTCAGACGTCACTATTTGCCTAGTTGGGCTTCCAGTTTATTAAAATTTCAACGAATTTCATCGAAGAAATATCGGTAGTTTCAAAAGCATTACGAACCTCTTCGTAATGAAAGGAAAGAAAAGTCACAAGTAATAAATTGCATATTGACAGAAATATGCTGAAGAGGGTCTCCTGGCTAGGCTATAACAGCCGCATGGGTATATCGATCAAGTTAAGCTTCGCTTGCCGCGGTTGGCCCATGGATGGGTGTACATCTTTACATACCGAGACCCCCCGTGACTCAGAAAGCATGTTATCGTGGATCTTTGACAGTCGTTACGTCAGAAGCCCGAAAGTCTGACAACCAGTCTTACCAAGGGGTATCGAATTATCCAGTTATTGGGTTGTGGAGGTTAGATAGGCAGTCGCTCCATGTAAAATACTGGTATTCAGCTGCATCCGGTTAGACTAGAAGCCGAACCCAACATAGTTACGAAAAGGCTAGGCAGATGATGATAATGACAGAAATATGCTGAATTTTGCTCTAGACTCCTTCTCAAATCCTACTAATATTATATACGTGAAAGTTTGTATGGAAGGATGGATGGATGTTTGGTACTCTTTCACGCAAAAACTACTGAAGGGATTTGGATGAAATTTGGCACACAGATGGTTTATAACCAGGATTAACATAGGTATAGGAGGGACTTTTTATCCCGATATTCCCACGGGATCGAAACTTATGCGGGTAAAACCGCGGGGCGCAGCTAGTGAGATATATAAAAAGACAATCTTGTAATCTTACATTGTAGGCGCCACACTATCTAACACCAACGCACGTAATATTGTACAAACGACAATGTCATCTTATACAAAATTAACGCACACGTCACTAGATGGATTACCGAGTGACCTACGGTGACTAATTTTCATCTCATAGCCTAAATATGCACTCAATCTAGGTGATGTTTAATTTCTCCTAACACATGTCACAGTATCTTGATTAATTATGTCTTCAGAGAACTTCTTGAAAATAATCATTTAGTCAGACTGCTTGACGTCAAATATACTGTGACCATGATAGCGAAAATTTTTAAAATATGACTTTTTACTTACATATGAGAAAATTAATTATATTGTTTTTGAGTCATAAGGAAGTTTGGTAAGTACTTCATCTTCCTTTCATTATGCAGGTAGTGACGAAGCTGTTTTTCTGAAGCCATTCTTGCTGACGGAAGTGTCGTAATCAATCGAATAGATTTGACCAATTCCTCTCTATAAGTAACCCTTAGGTACAAGTTATCTGACAATCTTTATGGGTGTTATTCGCTGCTGTAACTGTGCTGACTCTGTCGTGACTGGATTCTCTAAGAGCCTAAAGTAATTATATCAAGGCAAGCATAGATTTTGCCACTACAAACACGTGTGCTTAACGAGGTTAAAACATGTGGAGGAGTAGTCTTGTACAAATTAGGGCTGATTTTTCAATGGACCGATAATTTTTATTTGTGGAATAAAATTGACGTCTGACAGGAACAACTGTCAAAAATTAAAAATTATTCCTCCGATAAAATTATCTGGGGTTGGAAAAATCAGCCCTTAGTGTCGTCACTACTAATCAAAATTATATAATAATACTAGTAAAGCAGCACCCCAATTATTCCGTTACACATTTTCTATCACAATCCGAAAGGATTTTGTAGAAAATTTGTAATTCACCTCTTCATTTTCGTCGAAAAATTCGTCTGCTCGACAACGTTAATAACGCAATGAACGTTATTAAATTGTCAAAATCAAAGGTATTGTAACTGTGGGTAAATGTGTTAAGCAATTTCCCCGCTCGTATAAAAAATGACACAATACTATTTTGCTGAAACATCTACAAAATTCAAATGACCTTTTTACAACATTCTGCGGATTTACTCTAGGTGTCGAGATTGCTTCATTAAAACGGGCTTTCGTCTCCAGTCGGTTTCATCCGGATCTCAGCTATATTTATTAAACTTGTGTAGTAGGTATATAAATAATAAGAGATCTACCGAACAATGTTGATTACGATTGATAAACAGAATAAACACAAATATTTGATTTCGTCAACATACTCGTATTAACATACTAAGCTGACGAGAGATCGTACCTGTGTTGCAGTGATCACCGTTTTAAAGGTAGACATACAAATGTACGTGTATGGTAATATTAGTATTACTTACATCATAATTTTGGTTAATTAATCAAAGGTGTTTGTTTAGGGCATCTTTTTAAATAATTTTAAAAATAATTAAAATATAGGCAATCTTCAGTACGATATTGTACGATATGGTATTTTAATAGGTACTAGAATTTGCTGTAGATGGATACGAAATATCGTGGAAAAATATTTATTTTTTATTAATACGTAATTACCTACAAAAAAGTAATTGTCGCTTGTAACATAATATCGACATTAATTCCAGAATATTAATCGTAAAACTTAATTCACGACACATTTTAGGCTTTTTACGATTAATTTCAATATAGATACCAATAAAATCAAAAGTCGAGCTTTACAACATTTAGCGGTAATAAACCATCGGTTTACAGCCAACGTGTTCTAAGCAGTACATACCTACCTATCGACATCTCTGGGAGCTATCGACTTTTGAATATTCATAAGGGAACCTTGACCAATACATTTGTCCACACAACGGACGGGTCCCACCACGGTGACGTCTCGAAGACCATGTCTATGTAAATTCTGAATTTCCAACGAAGGAAACTGGACATTTGTTAGGAAATACCGTTTTCAACGTATGTACGCAATGCAATTACAGCTGTTGAGATTTTAGGTTAATTTGCTCGATTAAATGGCTAAGCGCCGTTTAATTACCGGTTAATTTGTTGGACGTGCAGCGGTTTTAATGGGCGTAATTATCGAAGTCTTTAATCGGTACCAAAAATATTGAAAAAATTGCTATGACGCACATTGTGGTTTGGGTAAAAATGGTATATTTTACGATTCTGCAAAATATCTTGTAGCGAGCGAATGAAGAGCGAAATGAAGCGAGCTCAGGTGAGGTACATACTCAAACTCAAACCATTTAGTTTAATAAAAGCAATTACAGACACATTTGAATTGTTAAGGGTTCGGTCTGTCAGAAAGATGAAGCTAGTTGCCCATTCCAAAAGGGAAGAATCCATAGGTTTCTATGCACAAGTAATGTTTATACTTGTACCGATATTATCGTTTTTAAAACATAAATATAAAAAAGCTTATACCATGCATTTCCATGCGTGAAACGAAACAAATGACACATAACATCCACACCAAAATTCAACACACAGGAAATACCTACGCGTGTGGCCATCTCGATATACCTATTCCCGTTTTTGCATCAGCAGACAATATACCATCGTTATTGGGATAAAAGTGAGATAAAAAGGAAATACTAATAAAATACTTCCCTTATAACATAACTGTATAAATCAAGAGGCAGAATAATACGAACTTAATTTTCTTCGTGTAACATAGTGCCTATAGGCGCAAGATAGCCTTTATCAGAAGTGGTCATCGTATCAGTGGATTAGTAGCTTCAATATCACCAGGATTTATGCCGGAATATTCGACGTGGACGTGGTACGACAATGAATCCCCTGACAACATCTGTCATCCGAAGATAGCCGCCACGAAACAATCAATGCGACGTTCTGCCGGAGTGTCACCAGCCAGTGTCACTCTTATTCGACCTTTTTGGTGATTCCAGTAACTTTGTAACAAAACTAGATGGCCTTGCTGCGTCTTCATGTAAATAGACTGGGCTTCCTGTGTAGGATCTCTGAAATTCTCGAATTTCAAAGTCAGAAAGACTTATCGCAGTTCTCAGTTCCTATACGTACGCGACATAGCTGTAAGAACGTAAATAACATTCAAATTAACATAATCTACATCGTAACTAAAACCATAAATAAAAAAATCAATAAAACTGTAACATCAGTAGCCCATTGCCTCCAACTTTCAATTCAAGACATAATGTTAATCAGCTAATTCAACAAGAATGTGACTCGTGGGAAGTGCCACCAATATATTACGAAGTATAACATTAAAAACAGAAGCATAACATCGCGCCATCGAATTGTATCGATAACGACCATCGATACTTTTACGAGTATCGGAAACGAATCGAAACGACATCGTAACTAATGCAAATGACAATTTAGAAATCAAGAATTCGAGAACAAAGAAAACTAAATAAGTTTTTCATTAAATGATGGTTCCACTTTCATTGGCCTCAACCTAGTACGCACGGCTGCACATCAAGCTATACATAACCAGTTTAAGCTGACTTCTGATTGTACGAAAAATGTATACAATTCGAGGTCAGCTAAAACTGGAAATGTATAGCTTGATGTGTAGCCGTGTGTACGAGTATGTTGTTGGTTTGGAAATAATAATATTATTACTGTAGGTGTACTATTGGGTGCACATATCCATTGGGAATAAAGGCGTTATGTTATGTAATATTATTATTTTAATTAATTATTTTAGACCAAAACTAGAAAAAATTTGAGAGGTGATATGAAAAAGATGGGTATTCAGGATTTACGAATACACGTGACTTACAAATTAGTAAAGTAGTAGTATCTTGTAAAAATGTGGGTGGTTTGGTTACTAAATAATAATTTTTCACGGAAATTTTCTTGGTCCTTTCACATTTTCTTTCGTGTAGCAAGCTGTGGCTATATGGCCAGGTAAGTCTGCTTCACAGTTTGCCATTAACACAGTTCAATGTTTAGAACTCATTGTGCACAGTGAAAGTATTATTTAGTGGACGTTACGTGTATTCTTGCAGCCTTACCGTTTTCTCGAGGAAAACTAAAACTAATATACTTGTATTTCCATATGGTTTTGTGGAAATGGAACAAATGCGTAGAAGCAAATTAGCAATATATCATATATATATCATCTCTTGCATATACAACTGAAAATATGTTGACTTTGATATCTGAATATATTGGTCCAGTAACCTTGATGTCTGGTTAAATCAAGTGGAAAATATTATAGTTTTCCTAATGGACTATATTATTGTTTCAGATTTAATCAAAAGATCAGAAATCAGAATCTATATTTTTTGTAGAGCTTGTTATGTTTTGCAAAAACTGTGAAGTTGTCTATGACTCAAATAAATACATTGTACTTTGATTTTTATGTTAATATTTTAGTTATACTACCTACAGCTAAGTGTGTTGACAAGATATAAAACCAAACATCTGATCCAAAGAGACTCAATTTCGATTTCAATAACCAGGACATACAATATTAATAGACGTCGCCAATTCTGCTTAATTTAAATTGTAAATTATGTGAAAAACAAAGGTGTGGGTAATTAATTATATTTTATTTAACATATTACTGCAAATTCCGGAGATTCTACGCCTGATACCGGCTGTATACGAGTACCAATAACTATTTGTCGAAACAATAATTTATTGTATATTTATGTTAAATGAGAAACTAGTAGGAGATATAAGCAGGTTTTATGGAATTTTCATTATCTTTTTTATTGTTTCATGTTTGGAATGCGAAGATTCCTGTTCATATCATTTTATTACAATTTAATTTAGTCAAAAATTATTGTTGTACTGAAGTGACACAGCAAAATCTAAGGTTAAAAAAACGAGAGGTATTAAAGCTCTCCAATAAAATTTAAATGGTTTTACGAGAGCGTGTTGCACGACAGCAATAGAAAATACGTCATGAATACGTTTATAACAATATTCATAAGTTATTGCTCAATATTTTAATCAGCCGTCCAATCAAGCTGTGCAATTATTATTTGTTTCACAAAAAAAAATAACAAACGTTTACGACATTCACGATTCGCCCGTCTCTTTGGATAGTACAAGCAAAAAAAACAGACAATTAAATTCGAATGGACAAAATGACATGTAAATTGGCGAATTTACAATCAATATATTATAATGTTAGATCGTTTCGGTCAATTATGGTAGTTTTATGGCATTCCTTGTATTGTGACGTTGCTTTGTCCATTGTGCTACTGTAGACTTAGCAACAGTTTCCACTATCATTAATTAGAAGGTGTGTTTTGTGTTTCAATTTTACGACTTGGATTTGACAGATGGACTTGGAGTTGCCAATTTATTAGCACCATGTTAAAGTTTTTTAGACACTTTTATTTTTGGAAAATCCGTTTGGTAATCGCCTTTAAAGATTTTACCTATGACAAGAGTATATTGTATCTATATAGGTAATTATTATTTGCACGAACGACAACCCCATTCTATTTCTAGGCAAACCGCTGTTCTTTCCATAGCTGCCTGGAAGAGATCGCAGAAACGACAAGGCTGCCGATTGTATGTTTTGTAATGTTTGGTTTATTTTTTGTTACCTGACCTCCACATCCCAGTTACTGGGTGATACGATACCTCTTGGTACGTATAGTATTATATTACCTGTGCCCTTGGTAATACTGGTTGTCAGACATTCGGGCTACTGACGACCCGTAACGACTGTCAAAGATGAATGACAGCCGGGACCAACGGCTTAGCGTGCTTTCCAAGGCACGTGTCTTGATATGTGAAGATGGTCACCCATCCACAAACCAACCGCGGCAAGCGTAGCTTAACCTGATCGATCGACCCGCGCGGCTGTTATTACTTAGCCACAAGCCCCTATCTACAATAAAGTATATATTATAAATTAATAAAACTAGAAGAGTAGATAATCCTAATAACGCTTTTATGAGATCGTCGATCGAGATGTCAGGCACCAACGTTGTGTGGTGGATAAGGAATCGCGCAATAGCAACGTCAGATGAATGTAACTTGCATTTAAAGAGCATATTTAAAATGTGCCAAAACCAGATTTTTCCACCCAAAACATTACAGGAAAAGTCAGAATCGACGCAGAGGTCTTTTGTGACTCACATTTTCATTGTTATATCCTTCCAAAAGTCATAAAAAATGTCCATCATCTAACCAAAGGAGAAATATTTAGTATGCAAGCAACAATAGAACAATATTTAAAGGTATATCACACGTCTAACCGACCTCAATTATAAATGTATAGTTCTTCCAAAATAACGTCTTATTTGTATTCACAATGTGACCACAACTGGTGTGTTCACCTTAGTATTCCCAAAACACTATACATTGTCGATTTTGAACTGATATCAATTTGTAGTTAGGCACGCGAAGGGAATATTAAACGCAACGTACACGTAATAAATTGTGAAAAAACGTTGCATACATAAACACGATAGGTTAACGATTTGTTTCACTTTTTTTTTATTATGATTATTAATATTTATTGTCGTGTAGAGAGTTGAGTTCGAACGATGTGACAAGGTAAGAACAAATGACAGTCTCATCTAGTGAAAAGAAGCTTGTTCTTCGTAAAATAATGTTCTGAGAGTACAAAAGAAACATGTTAGTAGGTATCTATTTTCTTTGACAACTTAATTTAAAGAATTTTCTTTTTTATGTTACCTTCTGAGAGTTTAAAGCATATAAATGATGCAATATGAAGATATATCTCACTACATTTCCTGTTAACACTGCCACTTAACCTACCGTTTGTTTTGCTTATTATTTACGTTTCCTATCTTTCATTTCTCGCAAATTATAATCATGCCACTTTCAAACTATAGGAAGCTATCTAGATATGAAAATCAGTCTATATCCTAACCCCGCTTCCTAACCAAAGTTATCCGTCGCGCGAATATGTGATCGCAGGCGCGGATACACAATCATTTCGTTCATAATTATGTCACTGTTTAGACAAACGGAATGCGACCTCTGTCGCCAAACAAAATGAACGCGACGGTCGCGTGTACGCGCGTAGATCGCTTTGTTTAGGACGCGGCCTAACACTATTTATAGTAAGTAGGTATCTATAGTCCAACCTGCTTTTACAGTCGGTGCTTCGATAAAGCAGATCCTAAGTATGTCTATGAATATGTATGCCACGATAATCTAGATAAAGTCGGCGCGGGCATCCGTCAGTTCCCTCTATCAGTAATTTAAGCATTGCTGTTTGTATGTTTGTGATATAAGCTTCATATCTTCCGGGGTAAGTAGAACCAATCTGTCAAGGTTTGACAGCTGATGAAGTTTATTGAGTCTGCCATAATCTTTCTGTTTCTAATAATACTCTTAACGTATACCAGACGATTATAGTGATTTGGTCCATTTTTATTTTGTGAAGTGGCTAGGTAGGTAAGTTAGTTGCCTAATAATGTGTGGCTGGTATCTAGGACTACCTTCACAAAAATGTACTACCTAGTACAGACGCCAGCAGGTCAAGCTACCCGAAACTGTCAAATTTTCCCAATCAAACTTGAACCTTAATGCTATAGCGATAAAATTGAAAATCTATTAAAGAAATTTGACAGACTGTAGTAACTTGGCGTGCTGATAGCCAAAATTTAAAAACAAATAATGAAACACCTTTTACTGTTTCATCCATAAATCTGTAATCACAGTTACGATTTTTAAACTTTAATTCATGTGCTCATTACTGGTGATGCCTACATAAATTTTACTTCACAGAATACAAAATGAATGGTCTTTTCCCTCCCCAATCACTAATTACCTTAAGTAACATATACACCTGTCACATTACTCAGTAATCAGCACTAATGTAACATGTGTAGTACTAAGTTACGCCGCACGGGGGCGCCGCCGTCTTCGAAGATATCGCACCGGTATATCGATGCTTTGAACACCGCCGCGAATTATCAAAGGCTGGACACACACTGGGGTCACGAGAGATTTTCGCAGAAAAAAAAATAACCCTTCGGTGGTTCGTCTGCTAAATGTCAACTTCGAGAAATCCGTAAAGTTGAAAAATAATAAATATGCGAACTGACAATTAATACAGGGTGGCAGACAAATCGACGCACAACCTGTTACCATGGATTCAGTACATGATCCTGAACCCCTCTGCGTTGAAATTTTTCGTCGTTTGCTATTCAGTACATTTTTACCGCACAGGTAGGTATTGCACTATTTTTTTCTTATCTTGTTCTACGCTAGGGGATCTAGAATTATGCGCTTAATTCATGATTACAGTTTGGGCGCCGTTGTCCCTGCCGCTCTATAACATTTTTTTCTTTGCACTTCAGCTTTTATTATATCATGTCTAACACTAGTTTGGTGGTAACATTAAACAGTATTGAGTAAATATTAATTTATGTAAGCAATAAAACGAAAATAATTAACAGTAAGCTCCCAGTTCAAACAAACAAAATGTTAATCGAATACATTCAATTATAAAATCAAATAATAGAAACAATATCGACACCCCATAAACGTTTTGTTAAGCAATTTTAAGAGTTACATCGTAAAAGGAAATTCAATTAACAGCCGATCCAAAGGCGTGTGCGCACACAAGTCATTAATTAACTATTGCGTTCGGAATACAAAATTCCTAACGTACAAAAATAAATGTCAGCGTAAGAATATGCCTATATGTAATTAATTACGTGAAGCCAAACATACATTGGTGTCACAGACTTTGTTCATAATTAGCATGTTACGGTGTGTACACAATGACAAAAACACAGCAGTGTAATCGTTAAACAAGCGAAATTTAACATCGAGTCGACAACTATATGCCTTGCCTATGTTCTTTATGTTCGGCGCACACATTCGACTAACGGTCGCCGAACATCGAATACTTATTGTGCTCACACAGTTGTTTAGAATTAATTTTATCTGCTGCTTGCTAATGATATTTGTATGAATGACTGTCGAGCATTAGCATACTCAAGCACAGCTTAGTTGTTTTATTTCTACTCAATTTTCGTTTTCGTTTTTGAATAGTTTACTGCACAATCACCGGGCCGTCCCCTGTGTGTCCCGCACCGAATGACAAAGATTCTCGAGTCGCTCTCCGCTGTATCTCGATTGTTTTGCATATCGCGCAACCACTTCTGTGCAGCTGATGCGAGGCAAATTAATGATCAAATGGAATCCCGCCACTGCCCGGTTTACTTGAACTTCCGACGTGCGCCGGACAAACGAAGAATGCACATAACAAGACGCACTTTGAACTTTATGCCGCCGACACACGAAAAAGTTGACAAAGCCTAAGTACGAAATAACTTTGGTATCATAATTCAATTACGCCGTCCTTGGCGAGTGCGCGGACGTCTCGTCCATCAATCACACTTTCAACTGTATCAAGCTTTTTTGCCGCTTACGCCATCACCACGTCTCTTTAAGAGACCGCCGAACAGACTGCCATAATTTGTCAAACTTTTTTATTCAATTAATTGATCACCGTGACCGAGCCGAGACGAGCGCGTAGCGCACTGAGGAAATATTAACATACTTCATGATTGTGTATCTAAGAACTGAATGTCATTAACCATTTCCTGCACAAGAGTTTCGAGTGTCCATCTTTCAAGTTGGTATTGAATAAATATTGTTCAACAAGTTGCCAAGTGACATTTTGTTGCGCTGTCGCATCGGACGGCTCCCCCTCCCACGTCATCTCACGATGTCCACTCTCAACGTGAACAATTTATTTCCAATGTGTTTTATGCAAAACATGACAATTAAAATTGTTTTATGAATTCATGGTCGGATCAATTAAGATTTCATTTTGATAAGGACTCTACTTTTGTGAACTATATCATTAAGCTTCATCACGTCCAACTAGTAGTTAAGTTACTAGGAGAGGCTACTATATTAATCTATCGTTTGCACGGTAATGGCGGTTTTTGTAGTGGCTAAAGTCTAGCAGTAGGGAAGTAAAAACTTAAAAAAAAATGATGTCAAGAAAAGAGTAACGTCTGCAATTTTAAATTTATAACATCATCATCATTCATACGGGTATAACAAGTATAAGAGTTCACAAACGAAGTTCAGGTATCAATAAAGTTCGAACAATAAATCTAAGAAAGATGAAGATTTAATGCTAAGTGACGCGGAACTACTGAATCTGGTCTCATTGATGGATTTATGAGAATCAGGTTACAGCAGTGCACTTCCAGATTTATTACATCCCGGCAAAAGCGAAACAAATGTTTTGAAGAAAGAGGATATAAAGAGAAAAAATACAGTCTTCATACGTGGTTCAAAGAGTAACACAAAACGCATAACAGCCAATTTTCTACATATGAAAGTGAAGTACAAAAGCTTTAAAATACTGAGAACTGACTCATAAAAATCTTCCGAAAGGCAGACCGATATGTAAACCGCCGTCAAATCTTTAGGGAGTTAAAATGAAGACATAAAGAATAATGGAGGCTCGCAAAAGCAGTGTTAATTTCCTACAAACATTAACAGGGCCATCTTAACAGCACATTGGTGCTTCACATACCGACGGACAAACCCCTATTGTCAGTAGTGCTATTCGTGTCATGGACATAGTTATGCTGGGCACAGCAAACGTAGCTATTGTCAGGTACAATGTAAATATGAATGGAGACGGTTAAGACTTCCGATTGTTTGAAAAGTTCGTCTGCTACATTATTAGCGAAGACAGTTGACGACTTTTGTGTGCATTAAAAAACATGTTAGTTCATAAATAATACTGAGGACTTCACACAATGATTTAAGATAAAGTTACTGACTTAAAAACGATAAAAAATCCATTCCATTTCTCCTTGAGCGTTGCATTATAAACCGTATAAGCGACGGAACAGAAGCTGCTAGTACAAATCCACTTAAAAGCGTATAAATCTAACAAAACAGACAGAAATGGTGATTGGGTAATGATTGCAAATTAATATACTACCTTATTTGGATAAGGAATGTGGGTTTGACAGATAAAAACATCTTCAAACCAAGCCTAAGGCTAACAACTCATGTCGAAATCCTTTCAAGACAAAAGCAGAAAAACTCAGCTTTTAGAATAAAGATGTCTTAACTCGACTCTCGATCCTTACATCTCAATATCTCCTTACAAAAAAAACCTCAAAGAATATTTTACTGTAAATTCAGACTTATTTAACCCACCGATATCTTTATAGCTTCTGTAACCATAAAATGTTTCGCGAAAAATATAAACATGATTTATTGTGAAAGTAATGTTTATAATAACATCTTGACTTGCTGCTTTAGAATTCTCACTGTGGGCTTCTAAAAGGAAGATGAGGATAAGAAAAATAGGGTGAGATAGTGCAGTCGCAATACTGGCGCCTTGATATCTAAAACATTTATTGAAAAGAAAATAAACAATGCTACAACAACCACGATTTGATAGACAACACTCATTAGAGTGTTGTCCATCAAATCGTGGTTGTTCGGGATCGGTATCTCAGCTTCGGGTTAGCCAGTGAGCTAAATATTAATTTCATAATCATTTATTTCTTGTCTGATCATTAACGGATTGATTTTGATATTGATTGCTCACTTCCGCATTGTTCTTGTCCGTCTGTTCGTGTTTTGTTTCCAAACAAATTGTTTGATCTTCATCAATATTTGTTTTGAAATACGATCTATTAGAGTTCGTGTAATTCTCTCGATTATTGGTTTAGTGTTGTTTGACACGATCACAAATTGTTTTATCGATTTTTATCTCGAATATTCGTTTCGACTTTAGACTATTCTTCGTGTAGTTAATAACGTCGTCTTTGTGGTTTACGATACAGCCTACACTAGTGTCTATATTGTATTTTATTACTGAATCAATTATGTTTCACACCGAACCTGTTGCAACGTCTGGAATTGTCCAGGAACTTGTTGCAGACTAATAGCCCTATAGACAATCGTGTGCCCAGAACGATTTGATTAAAATAATATATTATTTTATACGCTACCGTAATCGCAGCTCATGTTTCTTCATTAAGACGGCCATTTGTTCGGCCGCCAGCTGCCTACTGTGCTAATACGCTTTTAATGGAAAGATGTTCTTTTTTCAACTTTGAGGTGCCCAGACGCATGTCAGTGGCAGAGAAACTTCGCGATTGATTAACTTCCAAACTTTCTAACCATAAATTTTATAATGCATAAGTAATATTTAAAGCTTTTTTTTGGAATTTGATAAAAATTCTATTAATATTCTAGAGTAATTTAATACTTGAAAAACAATCAAAATCACACCATTTCCGTCATTTTACGGGCATCATTTTGTCTATAACTGACAGTAGACTCACCAGTGACATCAAGAAGAAGAATTTATTACAGCCATCACTTTTGATTTGATTTGGACTTTTGTTCAATAAAATGCAAGCCAAACCCGATCGGTCAAAAATGGCCTACTCTTAATCGACGCAACATACCATAGGAATGTAGTCCATATCTACAAATCGAACCAATCCCTCAAATACATAAAGAACTTACACAATAATATCAATGGAACGAATTAGTCCAGCCTCTAATAACTTTCTCTGGTCAGATTACAAAATGTCTTTAAATCAGACACAGGGCGTGTTATCAATTAGCCAGCAAGTCTTTAGCATTCATTTGATTCGCGTTATGTCCGATTTAATTGCACGTTAGTTACGCCTTCTAATAAATATTAGAGCGGTGTTTAAGAATTGATAGGACATTCTGACGTCTGTTACGAGTATAGAAAAAGTGAAATTATAATCAACAACCGCCCCCGTGCTTCGCGCGGTTTTTACGACTTGGCAAAACATGGAGAATTCTTTATTAGAATTAACTTTAATTTTAATGTATTATACACATAAACCCACCGCGTGTGACCGCGTGTGGAGACCGCGTATCGGCAAGCGTAGTGTGGGACGCCCCCCAGCTAGATGGACGGACGACCTAAAGAAGGTGGCTGGGACAGACTGGATGCGGAAGGCGGAGGACAGGGTGTTGCGGCGCAGCCTGGGAGAGGCCTATGTCCAGCAGTGGACTGCAATAGGTTGATACACATAAACCGTTCGGAATAAATTCTCTAAATAATGGTGAAAACGCATCAAAACCGTTGCGTAGTTTAGACAACGCGTTCACACAGAAACACACGAAAAGCGTCTTTAATAAATGATATATGTAGGTATAGACATACTCAAACTATTTTTTTGATTGGAAACCATTTTTAATCTCTATTTTTGTATCCAATGACTTTCCCTTTATATTATTTTTATCATAGCAAAAATTCCAGACTGGAAAAGTTATTTTCGAACGCAGAATTTCCGCGGCAGACTTCTGACATTCTCCTTTATCTTAACGATGATCAGTTTATCATAATTTGCAGTAAATTATTGCCCTCCTGAGTGAATATGACGTAAAGACAAAAAAAAAATGGTCAATTAAAAGTCTCAATATACGGAAAAGTATGAATTGCTTAATTTTTTATAACTCATAAAAAATAATTAGTGCGAAACAGCAGAGCCTAAATGTCATAATTGTAAGGATAACTGCACACTCTACTCTTCTTTATTTCCATTGCTGAACATAAACCCAACAGACGAAACAAAATTTTATGTCGTTTTTCAAATTGCTAGATGACACAGTAATATGTATACCTAGCTGCGCCCGCGGTTTCACCCGCATAAGTTTCGATCTCGTGAGAATATCGGGATAAAATGTATGTGTTAATGCTGGTTAAAAACTATCTGTGTACCAAATTTCATACAAATCCGTTCATTAGTTTTTGCGTGAAAGAGTAACAAACATCCATCCATCCATCCATCCATACAAACTTTCACGTTTATAATATTAGTAGAATTGTTTTGTATTTTTAATTAGAAGTAAAGCTAAAATAAAATTTCTAATATAATCTAACCTATCATCTCATCTATGTACTTAAACAAGCATATAAATTCCATTTTCCATTACAAAGAAGCTACATTGGAAATTGATTTTCGCGCAAAATCAGCGAATTAAAGCTACAACAGTAAACACGATACTCAGACATAGAGGCAACATTATAAAAAAAAATTGCAAAGCTACGTAAAAAGTTTATAGTGTGTAAAAGGCTTAAACAGATCAGATACTGATAAAATCTTTTTTTTTTCTTTAATAAAAATTGTTCAATGTTGTAAACATTTTACAAATTCGCAATTACTTTAATTGTAAACTCCGAGGGAATAAACTAAGTATTTTATTATCATTAAAAGCGACACATTTACTTGCCGAAGACATGTCGATTACAAATTGACTGCCGATGACTTTTTTGCCGCATTGGCCATAGAAGGAATGTCGTGTTGGTTTATTGAGACATTAAAGAAGGCTGTGGACTTGCTGTTTCTACAAATTAGGTTCGTTATAAAGGATTCCGTGCAAATTTTTTATCCATTTGATAACAATTATGACGTTTTGCATCAATTAATTTCTATCTCAGTTATGTTTTTAGAAAAACACTGAATATACATCGTCATCATCATCAGCCTACAGCAGTCCGCTGCTGGACACAACCCTCTCCTAGTGCACGTCATTCAACTCGATTTTTGACAACTGAGAGAGTGGGTTTTGTGAAACTAAACGAAATTTACCGAATCACGGACAGAATTTTCGTGCTTCATTAATTTTCAATTTATATGGGGTCGGGGCAACATGTAATTCTCTTCCATACTTCTCTACTAGTCAGCACCCTCTTTCTAACCGTATCATCAAAATCAGGAAAGGAATCCTGATATTAAAATTACAATTTTGTAGCTACAACTCTGGCCATTCCATTTTCACCACATTATACGGGCTATAAAGTTCACCGTAATAAGGACGCTACAATGTGATATCCCTTACAAAACATCGAACATCATTGGCATGTATTCTTGCTAATTGGTACTCACCAGTCTTACGACGTTGAATAAGATACAACGTTGACTTTTTATTTCTTTCTTTCCTTCTACTTTAATGCAATTGATACTGATAATTATTTAAATTGGATAGGATAGCAAGTGCATGTCTCATACTTCGAAATGCTAATGTAAGGTTTCATTTAAATCCCAGATAGTATTGAATCGAATTAAAATGGCGATTTTATAGAAGCTTAGTCACCCTTGGGCGTGGATTAGATAGTGTGACATTTAATTTAGTTCGTAGTTTTCGATATGGGTATTGCCTTTGGCGTCTATGTTAGTGCGTTAATTGATGCTGATTGCGGTTTTATCTGTTTTCGGGAGGAAGTTATTCAGATACGCTACACGTAGCTTGAAAGGAGGGAAATGTTGAAGCTTTAAAATTAAAATTCATTATAAGTCTATGAAAATAGAAAAGCTTCTAGCTTTGAAAATTCTACCTTACCTAAACCCGCTGCCATGTTAGAAAATGCTTGAAACGTACAATTTTATTTACTAAGTGATCCCTAGAATTCATGAACAAGTAAGAAATAAACTGAACTGTACACACAACCCATAAACCCACAAACATAACTATGTCTCCACAATCTGGGTCGTAATTCAAAATTTTTAATATTCATACTTGGCATAAAATTTTAAAACGTCTATTAAGAAATATTCACACGACCTCAAAGTACCGACTGTATCGATAAACATCGGCCTGAACTTGAAGTTGTTATGTAAAGCCTAGATCGCCGAATACGATAAAAGTCTAGCTTAGATCTTAAATCTAGATACGGTGAAACTTGAGCCCTGGAAACGGGTCAGGGACTTAACGAAATAGTAGCGGAAAATATAAGCGGGCCCGATGCGGGTGGAGATACGACTATATGACCGGCTGTGTAACAAAATGACTTTGTTCAACAAATTAGAAAATTGGTTGTGATGGTTGCGTTGAAACAGGTGCGAAGCGTCCTAAGTCAATATGTAAGGTTCAATGATCAGGAGTGAAGGTATTGTTCTTCTGTAACCAGTGTTGCAGCCATGATTTGGTTAATTATACTCCCGAGAAAAATGTCAGAGGCAGGAAATATTTTCTGTCGCGGGCGACGAAGTTAGCGCTGCATTAGCAAAGTCTAAATGGTGAAAAGCAAACAAACAGTTAGCGCTGCCTTACTGCCTAGCTGTCTGGGTGAAGTCAAACGAACATTACGAGAATAAAACTTAACAGTGTTTGTTCAAAACCATCTTTACGAATGTTATAAAAGGAAACATGAAAAATTCCATAAAATTTTCACCGCTATAAAATTTGATTGTTCTGTCTCGCATAAAGCAACATTACACTAGTCCATAAAATTTCACACCGACATTTAAATCATACATTGAGCGACAAGAAAATCGAATCGAACCACGAACATTATAATTACGCGGCTTTTGATTTAAATTAACAAACCGTGAGATGATTTTACGGCTATAAATATCAGTAACTATTAACATTGGTTCATTCGTTTATTAGACGAAGATATGGTTATGATCGAAATATGGAAGTTAGTGTGTTGAAACTGCCATAATATTACGTTATATAGGTTATGAAAGTGTCAGAATAACGTCTCCGTAATCGAAAATATTGTGGTTATTAAATTAATTGTTGGTAACTATGTCTGGCCACACGGTTTGTGTTCATAAGTTATGAGAGGTTTTATTAGTAGATTATAAAGCAGAGTCTGTTTGGATATATTCTCATAAAACCATTTTCTACTGTGTTTATTATACCTAGGAATAGGTTACATCTGAGAGGCAATTCCCGTAATTTTAAGAACGTTCACAGTCAGAAGGCCAATTCTCGTAATATAAAATGTTCAAAATCTAGTCGCAGTCTCATCTCGGCGACAAACACATGTCAAAAACTTGTCAAAATGTAGGGAAATTAGAAGTATTTTTTGACAGATTGAGACTTAGATCAGACTGTGAACGTTCTTAAAATTACGAGAATTGCCCCCCTGATCTCAGTCGCAAAAATACCTGTAATTTCCCTACATTTTTAACAAGTTTTTGACATTGATTGTCACTGAGATGAGATTGCGACTAGATTTTGAACGTTTTTAATTACGAGAATTGGTCTTCTGATATCTGAACCACAACATTATCAGGTAGTTTTCTAGTGAAAGCTTTACAAGCAGCATCATGCTCGAATTATACAGCTTTATCTATAACTGATAACATTTCCCTCATATCAATACTATCATCACATAGATAGACCGTAATTATCTAAACCAATCAATCAGCCATAGATAAAACTGACACTTCTAGAATTTTACTTTCGGAGAGAGCGCTAACACGTTCAAAATTCAAGTTCTTAATTCCAAATATGGCCACCGTGGTTTAATGTCAAATAAATTTTAATTAAATCGAACAGTGTCAAGATGGTCGTATGCCAGTAGTAATTGACAAGGTCTTGATGAATCGCTTCAGCCTCCTTGTTATGTTATAACTAGAACCCATCTGTCTTTTCTTGGCACTTTAGCCGTACATTGGAAAGGTTTAATTTGATTTTGAATCTATGAGTGATATATCGTATGGGTTTCCAACATTTCACTTTCTTTTTACGTGTTTGTTTTTTTTTGTGGAATAGGGTTAATATCGTAGTGTCGCTTAAAATATATTTTTATATAATTTATCTTCTCTTTTAAACCGACTTTAAAAACATGGAGGTTTTAATTTTGACCTATAGGTGTGTCTATACAGTCCATTCGCAGTTATTTTACCTCTGATTTTGCACCACTATCAAAAGCACAATGATCTTTATTGTCGTTGCAATAAAGTTGCTTTTGGGTTGCTGCCATTGACAAGTCTGTCAAAATCACAGTGACCTTTATTGCGTTACAATAAGGTTGCTGCTGTCAGCGATAAAAGAAATGTGAAAGGATTGTAAGTATATTAGGTATGTTCGAGATTATATAAAACCATTTGGAATGCAATTTCACGACTACCTTCTGTATAGAAGACAAACAGGTTTTATTTTTATAATTAATAATAGAATTGTATGATAATAAATCCTGCTTAAGCTTAATTCGTTAATCCTAATTTTAGAGGCATAATTCTAAAATTTCGGCCTCTACAAAAGCTAATCCTTTCTGATACATCAAATCAAACATAATCTCATAATTTTCTTTAACGACTCTTTATAGAAACGTATCAACATTTGTAATAAAACTTTCAATAAAATAATATCCTTCCTATCGTCACATAACGGTACAAAATCAAAACTATAAAGAATGCATTCCTTTAGTATCAAAAAGGAATAAAAACAAAGCGAGTGTTTCTTGAGTTGTATCTTCGAGGCGAGAAGTTGACATTATTCTTCCGTCAGAGCCTTTCAACTATCCACAAGGATGCTTTAAACAGGAGATGAGGCAATATATACACAACATTAAAAAAAAAATTGTATTTTGCGTTTTTTTTTTTTGTATTTTTTTTCTTTCTTTGGTCACACCTAACAACACACATAATCAAGAAGGTTCAACTTATTTGGTCATGGTGTTTTAGGGCTCGTTTTATTTATTTATATTTTGATACTAAATTATTTATGTTTCAGCATTTTTTTTTAGGTTTTATTTATTCTATTCGTTATTGAAAAGTATGATTCTATTTAATTGAAAGTTTTTCCACCTAAAATATTTAGTATAAAATATTAATCTGAAGGACTCTTCGATTCATTCATACCTCCATGTAGCGATCATAGACACTCGAACAATTTGTCGTGAGACATCAAAGTCCTTGCCCACTTTGTAATATTAATCTCACTATCCCACATTAAATCAACTATGATACACCTACACAGATTCCTATCAACTTACATTATTTCATCCATTCGTAATAGTCACTTCAAGATAAGGACAGGGTCGTAATAAATGAAACTTAATAAAAATACCTTTAATCAAGGATTACTATCTCCAAAACGTATTTAAATTAAACAATAAATTCAGTGATTAAGCTACTAAAAAAATAATAAATAAAAAATTATTTTCAGTAATAAAATTACGTCAAAAATGTAGAAATCGATTTGAATAACAACAGTTAACTTATGAAAATTATGAACCGCTGCCGCTGGCAGGATACAGCTGCGTTGGAAAAAAGAACACAAGATTCCATAATTAAATTAGCGTGTTGGAAATTAAAAATGGAAAAGAACACACGGGGCGTCCTACCGACCGCTGTGGGGCGCCGTCCTCACGACACATACCATAGCGTTTTATACCCATCAAATCGACCGATAATTGAAATGAGTTCCTTGTAAAAAGCAGAAAAACGATTATCCCTATACCTTTTAAGACGTCCGAGATACACAAATGGACTTTGTATTAGAATTTATGTCACTTAAAAGAGATGATATAAAAAAGCGCCGACGGGTTTACACGCAATAAAAATATGGGAACGACGAGAATGCCTTCCCGGTTGTCAATCGAGGGGTTTAATAATCGTAAAATGTTTTTTGATCTACTCAGGCCGCGTGGTCGTGTTTGGGCATTTGTGTATGACACTGTTTTTATTGATTGCAAGATTTATAAAAAAATAACTGTGTCAATGACCTGATTTATTTGGTGAACTTCAGACTCACGAGTCTTAATTTTTGTTTTATATTTTATATGAACGGAAAAACCTTACGTAGTTAATCGAATGCTGAAATATTTTTTTTACATTAGCCTATATTGTATCCGAGGGAAAAATCCTTCCAAACCGATGTCTTGAGCAATATGTGGCAAGGGATTCTGACGAGGTTTGTAGGGCCAACCCATGTTGGCCCTACAAACCTCGTCAGAATCCCTTTAAACATAATTTTTTTTATGAAACAAATAGCGCAATAAAACTATGAAATTAAAGATGCACTGCGCGGTTGTGTATAACTTACGAAATGTAGGAAAAAATATACCTAGAGGCCTTTAATTTATTAAAATAAAATTAATAACACGCTGCGTCTCACTGAATGCGTGTGACACATCAATATGCTGATATTGATTTTATGACTTTAAGTGGCAATTACAAACGTTGTTTATCTAAAAAGTTTAGGTACTCAATGAGCGAGTTTTACGATCGCTGCAGTAATATCGTATTAGGTAAACTAAGAAGCGATAAAAAAAAACGTTTTAACGTTCTTTAAAAACCCATAAAATAATATAATTATTGCATACTAGTTACCGCTTTCACGTGCATCGATCATTTTACTAAACACCCTAAAAGATTATAATTATCTTTAATTACAGACACGGTTTCTTTGCGGCCATTTTTCTCGTTTCTTAACTATTTTCTGACAACTAATAACGCGTTAAGGTAATCGGTAGGTAATTTATATGCCGAATTCTTTACGCCCTGAACGATTAACGCGATGTTCTTTTTAATATTCATTATATCGGTCTGTTCTGTTTAAACGGAAATGCACACTTCACAGTTTATTGGATCGCCTACACAACGGAATTTATCAATAACAAACAACACGGGCATACAAAAAAATTAAAAGGATGTTAGCACTTCAAATATTGTTGTTTGCTTAAAAAAGAAATAAAAAAAAACTGTTACAATAGAATCTCAATCGATGTGTTTGATATGCTACATGTAATAAAAATAAAGTGGCTCCATATTTTTTTATCACTTACCATACTTGAGATAGTGAGTGCTACCGTGGCATAGGCTAAGCTAGTCAATGGTTACATCTCTCTTCCCATTAATGTAAAGGAGCAGGAAGCTGCGTGTGAATAACATTCATAATTTGCTATAGCTATACTAAACCAACATTATTCAGTCAGATATTTTTTATCCGTGAAATAAAATTGACGTCTGACAGTTCTAGTATGGAAAAACTGTCAAAAATTCAATATTTATTCTCAGGATTAGAAGAAGAAGACTTATTCTAGGTATAAAAGTTTGTTGAAATTAGCCCTAAGAGGCAAATTTACAACTTGTTTGTAAGATCTAGTCTCTGGAAGGACCTCTCAACCTGGATGAGGATGGCACAGTAGCGTGAGGATTGGCACAAGAAATAAGAGGAATATGCTTAGCAGTAGGTGAAGTCGGGCTGTGGATGCTGATGAGTCTCTGTAAGTACTAATTCGATTACAAAAAAATGAGGTATTCCACTCAGAGCACAGATTTCAACCGCATTTGGACGAACCGCACCTGAGCACTTCCGCTAACCGCACCGAAACATTTTTTTTTAACGTGCGGTTCGGTAGGACAGGTTGTCAATATAAAAAATGTATCACTGTTAGAAAGCTACACTATTGCCAAGTGTCTTAAGACATGTTTTATCTTCTATCGAAAGATTGACTTCCATGCCGACAAAAGTCGCGGGAAGAAGCTAGTCACCAATATCTTTGCCATGCACGCTGATTATTAAAAACAGTTAATGAAAGTCAATTAGGCCTTCATTTTAAGGACCAGGTTCAGGGAAGGATGTTTACGACTTGATAATTATAAGGTTTTTTCTTTCCAAGGAGGTTTAGTCATTCACAGCCTCTTTAATTATTTGTAGGTCAGGTATCTAGACACAGATTCTCTCGTTATGTTTAGTAAGATGAAGGCAATGAAAGACTAACCCAATTCTTTGAGCAAAGGCTTACGAGATAGTTGCAAATAGTTTAGAGATGACGCCAATCGTATGTACCTACTAATACGTCCTAAATATTTTAGCCGTTCATCATCACTCTCTTGCCCTTGTCCCAATTTATTTGGGATCGGCGCATCCTCTCCTTCTCTATTCTCCATACTACTCTATTAGTCGTGAGAAGGTGTTTATAATACCACACTATTGTTAGATAATCGATAAGAGTTTATCGACAGTGTCCCAACACTAGACCTGTCATTAACACTATGAAGAAATCTACGACATCTGAGTGCATACAATATAATGGTCGATATGAAAAAATTTAAGAAAATTTAAAAACTGGTTTACTAGGAAAAACGGTAATTGAAGAATGATAAAACAACTTGATTACAACACCACCGTTGTAACAGAGAATAGCTAATCAAAATCTTAATTTAAAAAAATTAGAACCTCTTCTTTCGAAGTCGGTTAAAAATAGATCAGACTAAATACGGCCCTGGCGTAGCTAAAAGAAATCGCCATTTAATAAATTAGAACTTCTTTTTTCGAAGATCCTTTTCTTCCATACTACTCTATTAGTCGTCATCTCAGTAGTCACCCACTTTCTAGCCAAACCATCTTTCACATAGTCCATCCATTGTTTCTATGGTCTTCCCCAACTCATCTAACCGTTCATTCCAAAAAAAATTTAACTTGCTTCAATAGATCGATTCGATATATTAGATCTTTGGTTTATAAATTTCATTCCATGATAAGTATCGTGTGCTTTCTGGATTAATTTAGAATAAACATAAATAAAGTGCACCCCACATCTTTCACGTTCATACACGTTATTCGTAAGCAATCCATCCTACATAGTTGTACCCAAAGAGGCACAAAAAACCGATATAATTAAAACCTTTAGCGCTGCATAAATATTTCACGAATAATCGAGAGAAGCTGATGGTCGCTGTTAATAAGACATCAACGGTTTATGGTATAAAATCCTGCCCCCGAGTTAATATAATACCTATTCATTAAAAACACTTGCGCCATGTAAAAATACTGCAGTTGAGGTGTGGTGCAAGGAATAAGCGGAAAGCCAGGGGTGGCGATAAATTTATTATTTTATTGTCTCGAGTCTTTGTTAAAGATTTTGACTTATTTTGGAATTCGATTTATACTTGTACTAGCGGACCCGGCAGACGTCGTCCCGCCCGGAAAAGCAGCGCCACCTACCGGGTCCAATTGTGGTTTCAAACCATTGAACCAGGAACCCACCGAAATATACACACAAAATTTCATACAGGTCAGTCCAGCTGTGTAGGAGGAGTTAGGTGACCAACACACGTACAGAAGAATTATACAGGGTTAATTTTCAAAGACCAGCCAAATTTAAGGGTGTGATACAGACCATCAAACTGAACAATTTTCTCCATGGGACCAAGATCGTAATCGCGAATAAAAATTCAGTCGTCCCATACATCTACGTCGAGTAGGTATTGAAGTTTTCTATGGGATAGTTGATAAATTTTTCGCGATTACGATGTTGGTCCCATAGAGAAAGTTGTTCAGTTTGATGGTCTATACTACACGCTTAAATTTGGCTGGTCTTTGAAAATTAACCCTGTATATAATTAAGAAGATAATAATAAAGAAGAGATAAAATTAGTGAGTTTGTATATAGGGGGAGACTTGTGAACTACTGATCCGATTTCGAAAACTCTTTCACTAATGTGTAGCTACATTATGGCCAAGTGTCATGGGATATATTTTATGTTAGAATTTTACGCGGTCGAACACATGGCACGTTAGTATTACATAAATGTAAAGATTTCGATTGAACAATTGAAGAAGTCGATTGATTGGATTTTTCCGCGAGATTCAAAATTAGTCAAAGTAGTTTTCGACTACCTACCTATCTTTAGCAATAGATTGACTATTGCTAAGATTAGGTTGGTCACACCTCAACGTCTACTTTAATCAAATTATACATGCATTTACAGAAGTCTCAATTTGTTTAAACTGGCCATCAACTCATCGTGTAGACATAAAAAGTGACCTTTAGACCCAACCCAATAGTTAAAGCATGTGTTTCGAAATCACCATCATCTTTCCCAATCATTATTCGGCAACAAAAAGCGGTGAAGACAAAGCCCACATTAGTGAAATGAGTGATTCTACACTTTATTGTGAACAAACAATAAATATCTAAAGACAGTACTAGCTGGTAACATAAAATATAATAGGTATCGTAAAAATACACCATCCATAGTATACCCACATTTCGCCAGTTATGTTTAAGTCCCATGTAATAGGGAACGATCCCATTACCATCAACCGGACACAAACTCAGACTCCAGGCTTCTACTAATAATTCCAGATGGAAATGCCCAAAAACACTGCCCGACCTGAGTACCGAACCCAGGACCTTATGCTCAGCAGTAGCGCTAACGACCACTAAACCAACGAGGCAGACTAATTTATTGACTGGACATATTTATGAATAATTATTTGAATTCTTAATTAGAAGCATTGTTTGGACTTACGATAACTTATTCAAAGAGTGTATTACCATTTCCACTTACGAACACATTCTAAAGAAAATGCATGTAGAAATTCCACTAGCTCTTGGTGTAATTGTCAAAACACCTAACGTTGGCTAAGTAGGTATAACTTGTTTGAACAGTGTATATTTTTCTCTCTATTATGCCTCCTACGCCTCTCTGTCTTGGTAACAGGTGTGATCATTTAGAACAAAATAAAACGACACATTCAGAAGGTCTGCTTGAAGAAATACTCGATTATAAAGCCACGCGCATATTGAGAAACAAAAGACGATCTTCTCAACCAAACGTATTATTTTTATGTCATCTTTTGCTTTGTTGGACCTATATTGTCTCATTGGGCTGTCTAATTAAGACTGATGATTGAATCATTACATATTTTAGAACCTAGTTAGTCTTACGCCCGGATTCTGGAGCGAAAATCAATAAAAAATTTGGTAAAAAATTGTCAATTGTTTAATTTGAGACGATGATTTTAAAAACAGGGGTGTTCATGACTAACATAGTCTTAAGACAATTTAATACTAACAAAATATGTAGGGATAAAACAGTCTGAAATAAACGTTTTTATCTCTACTGGTGACACACAAGCACTGAGTGACTAAACCTTCTGTTTATCTAATGTCATTGACAAAAAGAACGTGCCTTTGTCAAAGTCTCATTGTCACTTTCTCCGCCCACGCTACTTCTCGTCACTCGAGCCGAGGTGTTAACCACTAAACCCACAATTACGCATATTGCCTGATCACATCAAAAGCCCCGGCCGACAGGCCATTATGATGCGGACGACGAATTAAAATGAAAACATTTAATTTTGCTATTAATAGTACTTATGTCGTACGCGTTTGTGAAGTTTATATGGAAAACAAAAAACTTCAGAATAAAAGCTCTGCTATTCTTCACACGGTGGGTGCCTGAGGATGGATGACGCCGCCGAGGCTGGCCCAGGAAGATGTGGCATGACGACCTAAAAGAATACCTGAACGAATTTGGGGAGGCCTTTGCTCGGTAGTAAAACAGAGAAGGCTAAATTAAAAAAAAAAACTGCCTTACATCATTGAATAAAGGTGAGGGGGGAATATGGCCATAATCATTTTCGATATTGCTGTATCATCTGATTGCATGCTTTTAAATTAATTTCCTAATTTTCCGCATCCTAATGAAAGCAAACAATTTCAAGTTCCTATAACCCGGGTTTCAGTTGTTAAAAATCAGGTAACATACATTGATAAAGCAAAAAAAGGCTGACTAAATGCTGATTATTATGTAAAACCGCTAAACGATATTATCACCTATTAAATATGGCTTCACTCGAATAGCATGTGCAAAAAAAATCTAAAGAAATGTTTTTCAAACTCTCCCGATCCAATCTTGGCGGCACGGTTGGCGCAGTGGTTAAGCGATTGACTGCTGCGCTGTGTGTCGCGGGTTCGATTCCCGCACGGAACAAATATTTGTATGACCTACAAGTAGTTGTTCCGGGTCTGGCTGTTTGTGTATGTGAGTTTAAATGTTTGTAAACGCACCCACGATACAGGAGAAATTCCTAGTGTGGGGCAACGTTTAAAAAAAAAAAAAAAAAAAAAAAAAAAAAAAAAAAAAAAAAAAAAAAAAAAAAAAAAAAAAAAAAAAAAAAAAAAAAAAAAAATCAAATCCAAATAATCGGTGTGGAAATTAAAAAGTTATTTCAAAGAAAATAGCCAGATTCATATACGGTAGGCTCTTAAATCCTATCCTTTCCAACGGGCACTTCTTCCCTACAAAAACCGCGCCCCCGGTCTACTTCTTGATATACAATGGTCGCTGTAGCACCGTGACCATGAGGCTACAGGAGCTAGTGTGAATCTTGGGGTTCATTCGATTAATCGAGTCTGGTCAAACCACGCTGGGAATGGTGCAATTCATATTCATATATTTCAAAGAAAATACCCAGATAACATCACGAATTCACAACTGAAAGAAAGCTAAACTATTTTAAAATAAAATCCGCTATTGCGTAGATTATAAAACTTTCAGTCCGCTTCCAAATAGTTTTGTTTTCCCGTCTTGTAGGAAATGGCGAGTCAAAGTTACGTATAAATTAAATGTGGGGACGAAGTTATATCGCGTCTTTAACTGTGGGGACAAAGTTACAACGAGTCTTTATTGTAATGGACGTTTACAACGTAGTAAATGAATCGCATTTTTGTGAAGGTGCAGCTTAAAGGCACTTAAGAAAATATTTCTTACTTCGGTAGGTGTTCTGAGTGGAGACCGCGAATCGGAAATCGTAAGGTTGGATGCCCTCAGGTCGAGCGACAAACTTCGCAGGGTTTCCGGTAGCAGCTGGATGAGAGTTTCCGAGAATCGAGCTGAATGGCGTGCAATTGGAGAGGCCTATGTCCAGCAGTGGACTGCTGTAGGCTGATGATGACTTCGATAGCTACCTAGAGTCTAATACATTTGCAGATTCTTTACCCGGTATAGGTTTGAAGGGTAAATGGTGCTTTTGCTTAACATTCAAATCGTCAGCGACAACCAGAGCGTGGTATGATTTCTACCACTTACTTATTCGTATCCGTTCATTTTAAGAGTCGATAAGGTTGACGATACATAAATACAGAATCCTAAATAGAACACCAGCACTATGGCAGACCTTTGCAAGGCCAATGCTAACGCTGTCGAAGAAGCCGAATTCTGCTCGATTCTTATTTAAAACATACAAAATGGAATCATCGATACAACGGAGAAGATAAAAATGAAAGAGCCCAACTTTGGAATTACCTACTAACAAAGCTTAATCATTATGAGCTGACTGTTGGGATGGCTAGCGTCACTCATTTGTTAGCCAACACAGTGACGAACACAAGAGGCTATGGTCAGCAATTTCCCAGTCATGGCACTTAAAACAAATCAATAGAGCGCTGATTGCAATCATCTTCGCAAGGTGAAAGTGATAAACTTAATACACAAATATTTATGGCACACACTTTCTGTCAACTCAAGTAAATGCTTCATTACATTTAATGTATTTTTCTTTGCCTTTTCCCGTAAAACTAAAACATTGAAAAAGTGGGTTAGAGACACCAATGCAAGTCAACAATTGGCTATCTTCATTAAGTACTTAACTAGTAATTATACTCAGGAACTAATTTGTGGCAACCGTTTGAATAACAAGTCAATTACGTATATAAGGTTTTTTTTTTCAATTAAATTATCATTAGTTTTATACCCAGGCCTTTATTTAATAAGGCATACACAGGATAGCCCGGTTAAGCAGCAGACAACCTCCTAGGTTGACCTATGGGATGCCGCAAAAAAAAAACAATTATCATTACGATTGGAAAATAATCTGGAGAAATGCTTAGGCGTAAAAATCTTCACATAAACCTACATTAACAATGCCCATTACAGAAACATACCTAACTATTTTAAGTGTTTCATATGTCAAAGAACGTCTACTCAGTTCATTATAAGGTCATCAACATAGTCCATAACCCCACAATAATATGACCAACTTTAACACTGTTTTGTACAGCAACCATTCAGGTACATGAGTTCTACACATTTGAAAACAACAAGAAATCATTGAACCTACACGTTTTCAGTCGCGTCGCTGACTAAAGAAAAGCAAGTTTGCGTTTCCCGTAGTACTAACCAGCTTTGTTACGTGGAGGATACCATTGTGATCTAACAACCGACCAACTTTGTAACAAGCACTGTTGGTACAAACTTTGTCGTACAGTGTGGAGGCAACAACCTCGTGGCTGTGCTGATAAAGGAACTGCTCAAGTAAACAAATAGAAATATCTGTAAAGGATGTTTTTAGAGGAAGTATTTTGTAAAAACGAAATTGCGTAGTTGGTGATTGTGAAATTTTAATAGGTACTGACAAATTTAAAAGGTGGCCGACACAAACTGGATGCGGAGGGCGGAGGACAGGGTATTGTGGTGCAGCATGGGAGATGCCTGTGTCCAGCAGTAGACTGCAATGGACTCAGTTGATTGTTTGATTGATTGACTGAAAAAATTGTATGGGCTCAATCGACACCAATCATCGGCAAATAGCGAAATACGAGTAAAACTCTGAAACTACCCATTATATCATCTTTGATGGTTTTGGTTTCAATGATCATGAACCTCGTGAAAATGTTGTTAAATCCTCTAGGGCTTCAAAACCTACCTATTCCTGACCTGGTTAGATTAGGGCTCACTGGGGATGGCGAATGTTACATTTCTATCTAAAAGTCACAATCACTAATCAATGTTGAAATAGCTGTATCCGATTGTTCTGTATTCTTTACAGGTGTTCCGAAATGGGTCCGGATCGCAGTGCTTCGCTAATTAATTTATCGTCACATCCGTGCTTTCTGTATTATGTTCAGCTTTTTTTAAACACGCATGTAGGCCTTTGTCGTGTTTTAAAGGAATAAGGTTAGTGTGGTTATTGGCCCCTCGAAATAATGATACAATTTAACAGAATATGTAAAGTAAAAAGGAGGACAGCAGCGGTAGCCCAGTGGTAACGGCCACGACCTACGAATTGTAGGTCGTGGGCTCGAACCCAAGCAGGCACTTTACTTTGTGTCAATTATTTCATCACCACTGCTCTCAAAATGGTAAAGGAACTCATCGTGTGAGAACCGGCATGTCCTAGAACCAAAAATTTCAAGACATGTGACATCCGACAACCCGCACCGAACACGCGTAGTGGATTATGGCCCACTCCCTCTCACAGAGAGGTGGCCTGTGTCCCAGCAGTGGGAACATTACAGGCTGATTATGCTATGTAAATTTAGCTTCTATTGTTTATTTAAAAGCATGACATTCTTGGGCACTACTAAAACTCTTATAGAATTACAAATAACAACCACAAATGGACCAAGTTCACCTTAAAACGTGACTACATTCATTCAAATTCACATTCATCATCCAAACACACCAAACACAATATAAAAGTATATTTTATGACAAAAATTTAAACAAACACAAATCCATAGATCATAAAAATTACCTTATACATATAAAAAGTTTCAAGTTTGACTCCTTGTAACGAATAAATGCGCCCACGCATTTCTGGGTAAAAGTTGCTTTCCAAAAGCAATTGTATGGCGTGACGAGTTCAAAAAACGTGCTCATAGTACTCGTAGCAATGACTGTTTACGATAATTTGTAGTGTACAAAAGGCTTTTACTTTAACGAGTAGTTTTTTTGATTACCTAGTTATATTGAGCAAGACACCTAAAGGACGGTAAAAGATGTTTTGTCTGAGTAAACATCAATTGCCAAGTTTTACAAATCTTATCTCAGTTTACTGTTAATTATATTTCCTCCCAACACACGGTTGGTAGCTAACAACACTAACTTCAATATAGTCCTTCCCCCCTTCCCCCCCCCCCATACCGAATTTCGGCCATGGCAGCCAATCTCAGCGCAGACTAGCCATCTACACGGGAGATATTATAGTCCACAAATATATGCGCAGACACATGTGCACTCACTCTTCCTTAACTCTCATAGTCATAGAGAGATCAGGCGCAGGACCAACGGCTAAACGTTCCTTCCGAGGCACGGCGCAAACACACCGCCAATTTCTAAGCTCCGGGCTGTTACTGAGAAATTCTTTACGTAAAAACTCCAGCACTATTGAAGGCAATACGATGAGATTAAAGGCACAAACAAATCCCCTTGCTATTATAAACTCCAACAATAAATAGAAAATTTACGATCGCCCATTAACCAATTATTTTAAAATGAAAATATGAACCTTCTATTCTTATTTACGCGCTGAACCTTCATCGACAAAGAATAAATTTCTTTAATAACTATGCACAATAAATTGCAAATTAAATGTGTGTAGAATTAATTATTTCGATACCTTGTGGCCACAGAGTAAGAAGAAATGGAAAGAATGCTGTAGAGCAGACTCAGTGTCCGCTAACTTAGGAATACTCAATTCGCTCCGCCTACGCCGCCACCTGCTTTTGACACTAGCAACTGCTGCAATCGACACATACTTTAATCAAGATTAGAAGTAATTTCAATATTATGTGTCCATTGTATGAACTACTTCCTATCAACTGATCAAACTTGACCCCCTTTTTTTTTCCCGGATGGGAAATCATCAAATGACCCCTCCCGCTCTGGGTGGAGCGGAAGGGAGTGTCAGACTCTTACTGACTAAAACCCACACATGTTCCTTCCTCTGCCCTTTATGTTCCGGGGTAGCGGTAACCCTTTCGGACAATCCCGCTGAATCAGTTCGATTAAACCCCCTTCCCCTAAGAAGCATCACTTTAATTATTCGGGAACATATGAGCTCTCCATTTGAATACTCCGTGTCTATAACACACGATCGTGTTATAGCTAATATGCCGTATAATAATGAACATATTACCTCGACCGTCTGCCCACTGCGACACCGCTAAACACACAGCTAAACAAATTGTAATTACATACATCACCTCTATTTAATTAATGTGATTATGAATTCACACTAAGGTTTAACAATTAGGCAGCGACCAGATTATCGCGTGGGTGGGTCTTTGTAATGAATTGTTTAAACTTTGGAATTTTTAGGTATATCCGAGGATATTTTGTATTTTTTTTTTTTGGTCTTTTTATCTTGAGGACAGCTAAAACTTCAGCATGCACTGCAACACTGCTGGGACACGGGCCTCCTCTCGGTGAGAGGGAGCCGTAATCCACCACGCGGACGTGAAGAAGAAGTCACGTGTTTTCGAATTTTTGGTTCTAGGACATACCGGTTTCCTCACGATGTTTTCCTTCACCGTTTTGAGAGTAGTTGTGATGAATAATTTACACAAAGTAAAGACTTTGTCTGGATTCGATACTACGACCCACTCGCAAGTCGCGGCCGATACCATTGGGCCACCACTACACTACAACTCGAGGAAATTTTCTATTTTTGACTAAAACTAAATGTATTTTCTTTCTTTCTTTTCTTTGCCTACATTTATTACTCAGGGATTCTCAGAAAACTCAAGTACGAACACATGTTTATTGTACGAAAAATACCGTATGTTGTGATATGTTCACCGTTATATCTTTGACCTATACAGTTTCATAATATAATAACGTTTATGATATGAGGGTTCTTAGGTATCGTTTCGCCATTGACGACAATCAGTAAAGAAAACTAATCCGTCTATTAGTATTAGAGGCCCATCGCGCCACTTAGCCCATTCAATTTGTGCGTAGGTAGCTGTTAAGGTGAAGTTTTAACATCTATAAATATTGGGTTTTATTTATAATATAAACGTTTATTAGCATACACAATAATCGACTATTTCACTTGTATTAGTTGTGGGTTGCAACATTATCGTGTTTCAATATGTTATGCTTTTGAGTTGTGGCAACCCATAGATGACTTTTGAAGAAAAACAGCACGAAAAGCGTCCCTTTCTCAGCTGGAGACGACGAAAGTGGTCTCGAGTTACAAATTCAAGAAGTTGAGTACCTACCTACAAATAAAGTAATTTGTGCAAGTATTCAAGTGTGTGTGTGAGGGTGTGTGTGTGTGTGTGTGTGCGTGTTTGTTCTTGCACGTTGCTTAAATTAATGATTCGTGACCGTTTAACCATACATTAAAAGTCTCTTCATCTTTTGACGTTTAAACTTTAAGCGACTATCGACATGCACTGGACCGTGGTAGATTACAGCCAACTCCCTCTCGAAGAGAGGCGGCCTGTGTCCCAGCAGGACATTATACTTAGGCTGATTATGTATGTACAACGATATCGTACCATAATAATGCACAACAAACATCAATATAATAATAATATGGCGCTTATGATATTTGCAAATATTGTGGGATGTAATTCTCGCCCTCGAATACATTACTAAAGAATACACGATATAACAATTTTCCATTTCTATGGAAAATATACCGATACGTCCCGAAGAATAAAGCGTAATACAGTATCTACTAGACGTTACAAAATTAGACATTCTAAAAATAAAACTCGTCTCAATATAATTAGGAAAGATACCTTATATTCAAGGAAAACAGTAACAAAAGCACGTCGATCAGATAAAATATTATGTTACTAAGGTCTATTTTGGGAAATTCTCGGAAAAACACTCTCAGTTTATTTTGTTATTGAGTTACAAACAATGAGGAAACAAAACCGATTTTGTTAAGAGGCCATAATTTTTCCATGAAAACCCTCAGATTCAGAATCTGACATTGTTGTTTGGCAATAAACGTGTAAAAAAATGTCTTTATAGGATCAATTAGTTAGGCATGTGAAGTCAGGGAAATGAACTGTTATTTTTCTAAGAAAACGCCTAACAAATTATTCAGGATCTGACATTGTAGTTTGGCAATAAAAATGAAAAAAATATTTTTAAATGATCAATCAGTGGAAAAAGGGATCCTTAACTGTCATTGTTTGGCAATAACATGGCAAATTAACGTAGTGTGTCAATTTGATAAACTATTAATTACCCTGGCGGTGCTTGGGGTAGGCCTGTATCCAGCATCTTTCGACTGAAATTAATCATCACCGTTGATAATGATTATTAATTTCCTTAACTGTATAACGGGTAAAACGTTTACCCTTAAGGAACCGAGCACAAGTACATAGAATTTTAATAACCTATTAAAAAATTAAAGCTGCTAACAGCGTCTACTTAACACGCACCGTCTCAATAATTCATCAGGCCCCATATTTGGACGGCGTGTGTTGATATGAGTGACATATGAATTGCTTTGAGTCTGCTACCATGGACGCTGCCTCACGTACGCAGAGGTCTTTAGCGAAAAATGATTCGTCTATTTCTTTTACTAATAGATAGACATCACTTGTATGTAAAAGTTAAGATATTATGATGTCTTTAGGAGTATCCATGGTTACTCAAGTGACGAAAACGGTAGAAAAAACTTTTACGTGTATAATCTTTGAATCTGGGATGGAAAGGAAACTAAAAACGTTCAAATTCAACGCAAACTCATCTCGGCGACAAGCAATGTAAAAAAAAAGGAAAATTGGAGATATTTGACGGATTAAGACAGATATTGGAATGTGAACGTTCTTAAAAATACAGAAATCGCCCCAGAGAAAACGCGCGAACACAGCCTTATATTGAGTCAAAACAAGCTTGGAAATATGACTCTATAATTATTCAGGTGATGAACGTGTTGAACCTTATGATAAATCACAAAGCCTCTTGACCTTAAGTAACCCTAAACTGCTACTACACCTAATACCATCAACAAACATCCAAATAACAATCAAACTAACGGCATATACACTCCGAACACCAAAACGTAACACCACACCGTATCACCATACATCAAACATTGGAACAAAACGCAGCTACACTTCTACAAGCCACAGAATCAATCATGATTGATTTGTTTTTAAATCCCGCCCACACTTTACAAGTAGCAGAAATAAAAAATGTCTGCCTTTCAATGCGTCTAGACGGTTCTGTTGTAATCGGTAACGTTGTCCGCTAATTGGCGCAAATGTTTGTAGCATTGTTTTGGTTTATTAGTCTGTTAGTTGGTTGGTTGAAATGATCTGATTTTCAGTTTCATTAGAAATGTTACATGAATGTTTGTACCTTTTCTGTAATAGCTAAGCTGTTAGGGATTACTAAATTAGTTGATAAGATTTTTCAATTATGATGTAAGTAAGTTTTTATTGCACCCACACCAAAATTGAAAAAGGATATTCTATTTATCTATTTGTAGAAATGATATTTTTTCATGCCTCACTCTCATTTCAGTGAAACATTTTTTTTTCTTCTAATAAACCTGGCTAGGTTTATTAGAAAAAGCCAACGTTTGAGCCAACATTTTTGATAGAATTGGCTAATTATATCAAAAACGTTGGCTCAAAGGTTGGCTCTAATATAGAAATAAAGTAACATGAGACGGCCACAAACAATATTCATCTACCCACATACAACAGTTATTGTTGCCGCGACTACCCGGCGACGAGTCGGCGGTTTCTTAATGTGCGAATAAAAAATTGTAGTCACAAGCATGTGAAGACAGCCGTTGGAATAGTAAGTAAGTAGTACATGGAAGTAGCATTATTTAAATGTATGTAAATATCTGATACAAAGCCAAAAGATTAATGAATTACATCTTACAGAGAAGATTATTGGGGACCCGTCTTCACAATAGGTAGGTATCATACCGTCGAGTTTACATTAGGAATCGAGAACGTATGAAGAAACAAAATCTACCTCTGATGACATTAAAATCCAAGTTTTGGTGGATGCAGAAGGCAACAAAAATATAGCTAACATAATTGGTAAAAGTAAGCTGGGTAGTTGAAGAACTGAAGGAGGCACTATAAACTTACAATACCTATGGTAAGAGCAGAGGAAAAAAATATTGGAGAAAGATAGGTACGTACTGAAAGACGAACGTGAACACAAGCAGAACGGAAGCTGGAAGAAAGAAAATTGAAGAAAACGACTTCCTTTTAAGCATTCATTCACTTATAACTAACAACAAATCTTCACAAGATTATAAATTTACGAGGTAGAACGGGGACCTCACATTTTGATTTAAAATCATCGCTTTCACTAGGACATGATGTCAAACGTTATTGCTTCATTCAATTATAGCCTTAAAAGGCTACTCAAAATAGGCTATAGGCTGTGAGGCTATAAAATTCAGTTGCAATAAATTCCTAAGCGCCACATTTTGTCTGTTTACTACGGAGCGGCTTTCATTGAACTTACATTGTGTTAAATTTCACCTGTTTCTGAAGTTTTGCCGTTTGTTAAATTGGCATTGATCTTTCGAAGGTGTCACGGGAATGAGTATGAGGTTAATACAGATAAAGAGGAAGATCCAGCTGTATTCGGATAACTTAATGCTGTGTTCACCAGACTACTCTAGCCAAGTTCCGATGGTAATTTTGACATTATGTTTTATTCTTATGCTTTAAACTTGGAGTTTCTGCTCGATTGATTGCAACAGGCTCGCCCCTATTACATGGGACTTAAAGATAACTGATGAAATGTGGGTATACTATAGGTGTACCTCTGCCTAACCCTGCCGGGAAAAACAGGGACACGACGAAGCTCATGTTCGTTGCAAACGTAGGATCCTTTTGAGCTCTGTAAACTCAAGGTATAGTATCAATGGTGTACATTATTTTTTTTGCTTACTAAGGTAGTTTTGACCAATAACAGTCCGTAATTTATGGGAATCGGCCATAAATGAGTCTCTAAAAAAGAAAATAAGTATTTGTACTAAAGTCTCCCCGTACTCACTAGGTCACCCGCTGTCAGCCTTGCAGACCCACTTTTCACCACAACATAAGCTATTATCATAAGCAGGTATCATGAGAAAAAGAAAAAAGAGTTATTATTTATTAAAATTTCCCTTACAACCATCATTACAGATGTATGTACAGACGCCAACACATCAAGTTACTACAGTCTGTCAAATTTATTTAATAGATTTTCAACTTTATCGATAAAGCATTAAGGTTCAAGGTTGATTGGGAAAATTTTACAGTTTCGGGTAGCTTGATGTGCTGGCGTCTGTACCCAATACGACAGTGTGGTCCTTTTACAAATCTATACTACATAACGTATCAGTTCTTAACCTATGAAAATATAATCCAATTGAATTAAAATCATAGGCATCTAATCCCAATTATTGCCAATTTAATTGGTTTGGAATAGTTTAGATGTTATCATTCTCATACAAAATGTGACTCTAACTGGAATTACATGTATGACTCATGTAGAATATTTGTCAGAGGTATTGTCATACAAAATAAATCGTCATCAAGGTAGGTAATTTTAATCTTTTGATAAAAGATACATTAACTCAGATTTAAAAATAGACGAATTATACATTACTTAAATTGCACGCTGTGAGTTCGTGTTAGTTGAAAAACTTGACATTTGAATAGGTACTTTTTGGGAATTAAAAAACGGTTACTATTTTTGCAATCGCTCACAAGTTTTTGTCAACTAAGGGCATATATCATCATATCAAATACCTACATTTTTTATTTGTTTGACTTTGAGATCGAAACCACCTTAAAAAAGTCAAAGAAACTGACCTTACTTTACACGTGTTTTTTTTTTCGAAGTTTCTGCCCGTACATAATAATATGATGACTTTCGAAAATTACATAATTAGGTATTATGTTGAGCGTAATACGATATAAACATAATATTATATAATATAACTCTAAGTGTGGATAGAGTAATCGTAAAAGCACGACAAGCACAAGATGCTTACTATTACAAATCAACGACTTTTTGTTTTTGCATAAAAAACTACCAAATATCGATTCTTCATTTTCCTACCAAACCCACAGACAAATTAACACGTGCTTTTTTCTGTTATACGTAAAATTATATAACAGTTTTTCCTTATAAAAAATACTAATAATATTTGGCTTGCAATTCGCAGGCTAACAAAACTATTAACATATAGTAAATATTTCAAATAAGTAAATACTGATGACACATATTTTATTACTCATAAACTCTCATTTGAGCCAATAAGAGTTTAAGATCGTATTAGACTTACAAATAAACCCGATAACTGAGACTTTGGTATCTATAAAGTGATATTTATATTAGTTTCGCGCTATAAAAATATGTAGAATTCCTCCGTATCACGTGTCCTAATCTTTTGTGATGGCCAGTTGCCATGCGGAGGTCACACGGTAGTTTGTTCGGGCAAAATACAGCCGATCGATTCAGTAAAAATATCACCGTGAAAAGTTAGGTGAAGTGAGCTTAGAGTGAGCTGTCAATAGTGTCAATCCCTTAGCATTAGTTAGAATGACAGCTCACTCCACGCTCACTTCACTTAAGTTTTCACGGTGATATCGTTACAGAATCGCACTGCGGTTATTAAACTGACACCTATTAAACGGTAAACTGCCGACTGACTTTAGAAATTAAAGGTTATGGAAATATAAATGATTTTTAAGAGCTTTATTTTTGTAGAAGCTTCAACTGAAAACAGGAACATACCTACATTAATTTGCCGGATAAACCTTAAAAGAGAAAAGTTCGATAATATTCTGTTCTGTCTGGGGATTAACCCTGCAACTATACCATGTCCATTGGGTTAACCGTTTTTTGACAGCTATCTTAGAACGAACTATTTATTTTTATGGCTTCTTACAGACATTATAATACCGTGCGTGTATCAATCAATGTATTGTCTGTTGCTGCAATCACTAGTTCTCTCTCTCTAATGGACAGGATATAGCTACTTACAATATATAAAGCCAACCATACATGAAAAGGCCAAACTGCGGCAACGAACCTGCGTCAGATCCACCTGACTAAATGTGTTCCCATAAAAATCCAGGTTTTTCGCTTTGCGATTTGCTTTAAGTAGTGGTCATGCGGGTCATGTGAGTAAACCGGCGTGTCCTAGAACCATAACTTTGAAGGCATATGACATCCACAATCGCTGGGCCCACGTGGTGGATTACTGCCCCCTCCCTCTCACAGAGAGGAGGCCTGTGTCGCAGCAGTAGGAACATTTTAGTCTGATTATGCATACGGGTCATGTATGGTAGTCATAAGCTTTACTGCAGAGTTAACGAAGGTGCTCTTTTAATAAGCCCAGATCTCACGACAGTACATTACACGAACTATACCAATTACTCTTCACTTAATTAAGAAGCGATCGTGCAACATCCTGCTACAAATATTTTGTAACGCCGCCTGTTTGGATAGCCTCTTGCGCAAGTCTTGCTGTTTACAATCAGTAGTCTTGTGGTACTAGATGTGCGACACTGTAGCACCTTTGAACTGGATGTAATTAATTAAAAGTGAGAAAGTAATGGCGGGTAAATCGAGATTCTATTTAACTAGAGACCTAACTTTGAGCTTTAGGTAGACCGGACCCAGCTGTTCCGAACAAGAACTAAAAAGTTTTCATGAAAAAAATTACTCGCCGACACATCGCGGTTTTATATCATTTGTTACTAAAAGAACCACATTTTTATGGAACACTTAATAAATCGCATAGTAACCTAAATGTTTGGCAATACCAATAAATTCTCAATGGTCAATTACCTAAAATAATGCGACATCTCTACCATGTTTTGTTTACAAAAGAATCTTATTAACACTGACTATCTTTCTAGCATCTTCGTTTCATTCAAAGTTCATGACTGAACTACAAAAACAAACAAAAGAACAACAAAATATGCTGTTTACTTAAATCAGTTTACAATTCACTCACCCCACAGACATATGTCACGCATTTTATCAAATGCCAAATTCTAATTAGACACATCAGAAACAAAAAAGCAATATGTATGCTAATATACGCTTCAATGAGATGTATTTACATGATAAAATAACCTACTGTGTTACAGTACAGCACAGGCTTTGCAAAATGTCGTTCATTAGCTATGCATCGCCCCAGACAACCGTTGTTATTAATTATCCTATTGTGTCCCATTTTGGTATGTCTTGAATACATAGAGTGGGCGGGACGGATCGGTCAAGGGTATAATTGGGCTATATGCAGCCAAAATCCTCCAATGACCTTTAAGTTTTAAGTCAAGACACCATAAAAGTCAGTTATTCGTTGTTTATTACTGATATTAAGGTGAAAACGACAATCAAAACATATATTCTGCTATTTTGAAATTCATATTTCGAAATTAGCAATGTTGTATTGTTCGCTAATACCATAAATGTTTGTATGGATTTTGCCATTTCAATAAAACTTTGGAAGTAATATTTAATGTGACATTTTTCTATGTTTACAGACGAGAGAAAATGTATAAATTATCTACACGCCATGGTTCTACTGAACTTTGGAAACGTTACAAGCTAAACTAGGCACTAATAACAGGTTTCGAATCTTTCCTCAACTTGTTCCATTTCTCACAATTTGACACCAATGTAATTATTTATACATATAACTTTAAGTAAAATCATATCAAGTATAGGTACTAGGAAATATTGCGCCACAAAAGTTAATACAAAATCGATAAAATATCGCTACTCTAATCTGAACACAACTTTAAGCACTCTCATATCAAGATTTTTATATCAAGTAAAACCCACGAATCGTATTCGAAATCACTCGAATAAATCGATATCTCTGGTAAGCCGATAATCGATATCTCAGTGTACCGATGACCCGTAAAATGTAAATTAATCTTGTAATAACGAATTATCTGTTTACCATCAAACAATATGGAATTCCTTACATCTTGACACGTCTCCGTGACTTTTTTGACAAACGTTTTGAGCAAACAAACCGTGTTGTTGCCAACGTTTTTTGCATCTCCTGTTGATTATATTAACAGATCACGTAAGACCCACTTTTGGTTATTGAATGATATAAGTAATTTATTTGCTAAGTCATTGCCGGACAAAGAATTGTTTCAATTTGGTAGAAACAAACTTTCGAACAGACTTGGCCTGTCCGCCCTTCAGTCATCCAGTGTCATTAATATTTCATGTACAAACATATCGTTGGCAAAACTGTCGCTATACAAACTCAACGATTCAAGACATCATATATGTATAAGGTTATCTAAATCCTGTAGTCCCAAACAGTCGGAAGCATTTCACTGTAACTGCGCTATGTGAACGAACTTTATCTGTCTTATCGAAGAGCACTTACCGTAATCTGTCGATGGAAATTTATTTCTACACTAACAACTAGCAACAGAACATTAATGTTAGAATAATGTAAAATATATTTACTAAACACGAAACCTTCTTTCACGAAATTTGGTAGTTAAAATTGACATTTAACCGAATGCAAGAAGTTCATTAAATCAAACATTGTAGAAGCTAGAAAATTATATACACGCAAGACAAAAAACGGCCATGAAAATATTAGTTTTTATGTTTCTATTGTAAACAAAGTTAGCTACGAACGCACTGAAGATAATGACAATAAGAAATACGTATTCAAAGAAGTATTTGAGCTGACAAAAGGTAGAAATACAGAGAGACGAAACCGCGCCATAAATCGGACAGTAACTAGCCACTCCTGTAAGAGACGCCGAAGAATTTAACGGAATGTATTGACACGTTTTATGTCCTTTACATTGATGACCGTAAAGCAGAGGAGGCTGTAGTAGGACAGTGATGATCGTAAAGTTCTCATTGCCCATTTAAGATTTATTCCGCTTGGAAGTAATTTTAAGAGGCATAAAGTTAGAATTCGTTAAGACATCTCGAATTGACATACCTATTTGGTCTAGTTGTACCAGGAATATGACGTTGTCCAGAGGAGTGATGTCTGGATGTCGGTCGTGAAGGATGATATGACCGGGAAAAGTGGAAAATATTAGTTGGAAGGCAGTCCCTTGGCAACAGTCGGGAATGAACACATATGAAGAACGGAAATAAAAAGACATACTGATACAAATGTTTTTGAACAGCTGGTACAAAGCAGGTATGGTCAAATTCATTCCTAAATCTTCAAGGTTTTCATGATTTGTCTTCAATATTTTTACAACTTACCTTACAAATTCAGTTGGAGTACCGATCGATAAAATTAACTGAATAGGTACGCTTCAAAAGACATGAATAAATACAATAAAACATATGCACACACAAGAACCATAGAGGCATGTAAACATCAGTAAGTAATAATAATGTTTAATTAGTAGAAACAAGCAATACTTACGTGTATACAGATAGTAGCATCCAGCACTGCAGTCGCGCGCTGGGAAGCCACGTGACGTAGCGACCTGACAGCGCACAGTCGATCCAAGATGCAATATAAAGCATACCACCGCAGTGGCCACCCCGAACCGACTAACGATACCTCTGGTAACTCACTATACAACGATTTTAACTACTCTGACTAGTTTAGTTTCAAAATCTTTATCTTTTATTTTTGCAATTTTTTAATTTAGTTTTTTGGATTTTTGGGCCGAATGTTGGAAAGAGATTGTCTTATTATCATCTACTTATCTATGCACCGGCTATCGTCAGCCGAGCTAAAGCTGATGTCTGTTGGGGAAGAGGTAAACGAGGTAACTCTCCTTAGAGCACACCCCAGCATCTTTGTTTTTAGAACCGATTTAAAAATGTGTTTTTTATTGAAATTAATAACTTATTCAGAGTCTCCTAACCGTGCCGATCCAATACGTCATTTCCATATTGTTCCTGCAACAAAAGAAATGGAGCGTTAAACATTTTATTGGTTCCGATCACATATAAACATTCGATTCAATTTAGACTAACATAACAAGTCACAAACCACCCAAAGTCGGTCAAGAGACCGCTTTGAAAGGTAAGGTCATAAATAAATCGCACCTTCACACAAGCCCCGAGTCCCTTTTGTTTAAATGCTACCAAGCATACAAAAAACTGTATATTCCTCGCAAGCTGTATTAAAAAAAACAGAACTGACCGAGAATTGTGCAAGATCACAACAGAAAAATCATTAAACAATGCCTCTGCCAGGAATTGAGGTGTTTATTATGTCGGGCCACGATCGTTCCGAGTGATTCTGCAAAAAAACAAGAATCCAGGTAAACTGTTACTAGGTTTTTTTGCACCCGGGAACTTATTATGCGGGATTTATGTCACTTTTTCTTGCGTCCGAGCTAATTATTGTTATCTACTTTCTGCTTGACCATAGCGTTTTCTATAGAGCAATAATGGGCCACTAATTCTCCTAACACCTCCGGAGTTAAAGCGTCAATCTCCCGGCGGACCGGCCATTGTGTGAGTGGACAAAGCCACCCGCAATTCCTACTGTGCCTTTAACGTTTTTATTATTTGCATTGTAGATGTCTCATTCAGCTTCATCTCGAGATACCTTTATGGCTTTTGCGAAAATTTCTTCGCACTATCCGCATAAGCTCACTGTTGTCGTCCGTTAATTACCATATAGCTGACTCACTGGATCTGCCGCTAATGGGCTAACAAAGGATTGCAAATTAATTTTTTTCGAGCGGCGTGCGGCAAAGGAAAAAATCGTAACAAATAAAATATCGAATTTAGAACAGCAATCCGGGCGCGGGCTTATTATTTTAGCCAACAAAGTAGAAAACCATTTACAATAAATCATTTTGAATGCTTTCTTGGTTCCCATGCGTCGGGCGACGCAAAGGGTGATTTCTGTCTGAGTGTACATAAATAAAGGTGAAGGTTCTGAGTGCGGATCCCAGGTACTTTGGGTTTGAAGCTGAGTACACAAAGATTGTGTTACTGGAAATGGCATGCGCGTCCACTGAGCGCTCAATGTAGATAGTTGCCCGGCTTCTTTACACACTGCGTAGTAACAACGCAGAGTGTTATTGAGACATTGATTTGATAAAAATAATTTTAAGGATTAATTTATAAAACCCTTACATTATTTTATACAGCCAATTATTGTCATTGGACATGTATTCAAATAGGATTTTAAACAACTTTTTTTTAAGGAGAAATATGTAATTATTACACGTCAAAATATCATTGACATATATCAATAACAATCCTATTCAATTCTTTAGCAGTAAATAATCTAAATGAAAAACTCGAACCTTCACTTTCAGTTACAAACAAATCTGCGTGAAAACTACGCTTGTGGTGTGGCGACCGCACCATAGATGTTGCGCTTACACACGCGACACGCGTTTGTCGGGCAACGCACCAAACGCGTTGCGTGCGTCCGCATCACACGCGTTCGCTTCGTTGCGGTAATGAACACAGCAACGTGGCTAGTGTACACTTTACCGCGAGGACATTTGTGTCCACGTAATTGGAAATAATGATTAATTTCACTTGGCGGTTGCCACCTAGCGTCTAGGCAGGAATAAATTTAAAGTATCATAAACATGTATTTATATGTAAGACTAGGAATTTTCTGCATTCTCGTGCGTTTATCGCTTTAGTACTTGGGATGTTTAGACTTAGAAGTATTTGTAGAATGTTTCTAAAGCTTTGTTAGTCATTTAAGTAGGTACTTGTAAGTGATATTGAGGGGCTTGTGGCTAAGTAATAACAGCCGCACGGGTCGATCAATCAGGTTAAGCTACGCTTGCCGCGGTTGGTCCGTGGATGGGTGTCCATTTTTACCCTCCGTGCATCGGAAAGCACGTTAAGCTGTTGTCCCCGGCTGTCATTCGTGGATCTTTGGCAGTCGTTACGGGTGATCAGAAGCCCGAAAGTCTGACAACCAGTCTTACCAAGGGTATCGTATAACCCAGTAACTGGTTTGTGGACTTGTGAAGGTCCGATAGGCAGTCGCTTCATGTAATATACTGGTATTCAACTGCACCCGGTTAGACTAAAAGCCGCCCGCCCTAACATAGTTGGGAAAAGGCTAGACAGATGATGACCAAAACTTTTTTCGATATTGAAAATAAATTAAATTCGATACTTATTGAGAACCTAATTATATTAACAAAGCTATAAACGTAATACGGTGGGTGGTCCAGTTAACGTATCGTCATGTTACAAATAAGAGCCATAAAAAGAAACGACACTCAATACTTGGGATTGTTTAAATTTTGAAGGACCACAAGACTTTTACTTTTTAAGTTTTTACTGTTTGGTAGCAGTGGACCTTTTTACCAAAAAGGGAAGACACATAACCAAAAAAAAAAGCAATTTTGGTAAGTAAACAATTTCAATTTATGACACTATATAATTTACAAACCTGTACTTAATACAGTAGGTAATTGGTACGTTTTTTTTTTTTAACTTCAACTTCAGTATTTTTTTTTTACGATGATTAATTTTGAAGGCATTCTCTAACAGTCAACCTTTGGGTGATGTGAGTGTCAAACAGTGGTAGATGCAATTACGAAAATTGAAGAATAAATATTCAGTTGAGTTTTTTTTTGTGACTCTACCATTATTTATAATATTATAGTAACTACACTGTGTGTGTGTGTGTCATTGAACCACCTACATTTTCTGGAATTTTTTATTTGTATAACTGAAATTAAGTCCGAACACTTCCTAATCTATCGTGATCTTCAACATATTCCAATAACGAAAAACCATACATAATTGATTGTTTAGCTTCCTACGGAGAGATATTAGAGAAAGGTTAATGACCGCTATTGCCATGCTAAAACGCAACAACTATAGTACAGTTTGCAAGAGAAGCTAATACAAATTTTCCTGAACACAGTAACCCGACAAAGCTCAAAAAAAAACTTTTAATACAGATTGAAAATACAACTGACGTAAAATACAGCGTTCTCAATTGCCAGTAGCAGTTAGCAGGCAATAACGAAACTGACACTATTAATCACTCGCGACGGCTACCGAATTCATTTGGCAACTATATGGAAAATATTGGAAAGTTTATTGGAAAAATTAATGAAACAAATCGAATCCATGGGTATTCGAGCGAGAAAATTGTGAGCCTACAAAACTTGTTTTGTAGACGGTTATTTTGGAGAAACAGATCGTTTATGTATAATTTAAGAGACGTTTAAACGTCTAAATGTTTGGCTGAGCAGACGTTAACCATTACTTAACTTTAAGCAACGTTTATAATAAAGAGTTAGTCCTCTTAATTTTGGAGAACAGAAAAGAAAACTTTACTTCATAATATTTTCATTACAATGAAAATTTAACCTATGATCTTCTACAGAATAACGCACAGCATAAACTGCTGGGTTTAGAAGGATGAAATCTTGCACAAGAGTTCCTTATGTAACAAAACTAAATACTAAAGAAGAGTGATTGAAAATTTATCCCCTAGATGGATTAAATGGGGAATTAAAGTTTGTATGGAAGTTTGTCACTGTTGCCGACGAGAATTTCCATCATGCCTTATCCTTTTATAAATCGATAATCTGGAAGAGTCTTCTGCCAATGTACCTTCATTTGTAACGAGATCTATGTAAGTTTTAATTTCCAAGTTATGATTTACATAATTTAAAAGCAACAGCAACCGTGCCCAAAAGGCTGGCACCACTGCCATGTTCTATAGCAATTTTTATTCTTTGGCCAAAAAATAGGGCAGTCCTCTGGTCACGATAAGATTTGTAACTTATTATGGTAATTATAGCATTGCATTATAATAAAGAAGCATTGTAACTGCTTCCAATATTAATGTGTTTGCGTGGGAGTCTCTAACGACATTATAAAGTAGGTATACATAATTATGTATTTAAGTAATTTGATACGTCTTGTCTAACTCTTATTGGAGCGATTTTTATTTGCTTTTGTAGTAATAAATTATTATTGTAACATTTAAGGCACCATTCGTTTGTTTATGTAAAATAGGAGAAAAAAATGCAATAGAAACGAATAGGTTTTTGAAATATTCTTATCATTCGTAAAAAAGTGTCTGTTTTTTTTGTCTGATTCTATTAAAAAGCATTTTTTGTTTTGATAAAATCCATTCTTAAACTAATTTGGATAAACCTGTTAGTAGGGCTTAATTTACCGTCTCCAAAATAAAAATAAACATTCGCCATAAACACGTTCCTTTTTATCAAAATAGTCAGACATCTTCCGATTTTGGCCAGAATCATTGGCAACAACATTCACCAATAAAAAAACAAGACAATAGATTAGATCAATAGAATACGGATATTGTATCAATATTATAATGACCTGACATGACCAAAACTTGAAACAAAAGTTATTGTCATTTTACCAAATTCAGAGTATTTTATTTTAATAACCATGTCCCTATAAACTCATTAATATGTTCCGGAGGTGAGTTTAACATATATTTTGACTAGTTAGCATCGATACGAACATTATATTAACTCCTTTAAAGGCGCGAACGAATCTAATATTTGGTATTATTTATACGTATGTCTGGCTGGTCATCCATTTTTTAATCAATTTTCCGGTTGGTTTTGGAGTTTTGGATAATGAACTAGCTAATTAAGTATTATGAACTTGTTTTGATTTTTTTATGAGGTCTCAATTCAACTTAAAGAGCATTAATTTTTCTTTAATCAGAGGCCTTTTTTTTCTGGGTGGGAATTCATCATATGACTTCTCCCGCTCTGGGCGAAGCGGGAAGGCGTGTCAGACTTTTACTGACCAAAACCCACCCGTGTTCCTTCAGTTGCCTATGCCAGGGACCACGGTATCTCTTTCGAACAACCCGCGGCCCTGGCAGGCATCGGCCCTAGCGGACCCCGTCAGTTCGTGCTGACATCTCTATGAGGCGCGCGTGGAACACAACGCGCCGTCGACCCGGGCCTGGTCCTTCCCGGGCGTCGAGCTGCCCATTGCTCGCCGCCCGCAAACCCGTGCCTACGGTGGCCGGGAGTCGGCTGGTGACTCCCGACGTCCAGGGCGTCTCCTGCGGTGACTAGGGGCGTGAGGGCGCAGAGATTGCCTCTCCCTCACGCGCTCCGCCTCCTCCTTTGCGAGCATTACTGCTTCGCAGAAGGAGGTGACGGCTTCCCATGCACTCTCGCTCAGTACCATGGCCTGGACCAGGGCCGGACGCGAGAGATCGCAGCCACCGATCGCCGCCACAAGGACGCGGCGGTGCTCCGCCCAAGCCGGGCAGACCTCCACCGTATGCTCCACCGTGTCCTTCGGGCGATCCACACAGTGGCGTTTCCTCCCGCCTTATCCTGAACAGGAACCTCCCGAAACAACCGTGTCCGGTGGGGACCTGCGTCAGGCGGAAGGTGAGGGCATCGTGGCGCCTTTCCAGCTACTCCTCAAAGAGGGGACTTATCGCTGCAATTGTGGCGTGCCCTTAATCTGAGGCCTTAATTTGTATTCTATGAAATGTCAATGTATGTCTTCCGGTTTCCTCGTTTCGGCAGAAGCAATACGAAAACCAATACGTAACCATAGGCGGTCGAATAAATAAAATACTTTTTTAGTATTAAACGCGTAATTATTTGAATCAAAGCAATCTATATCTTATTATATAATTTTACATGATGATGTACTCTCCGCCAGCTCTCCAAGCTTAGTCTCTTTTATTTTTCTAATCTTTCAAATATGAAATAGTGTTGCAAGTTAAAAAATACTCGCGGAGGTTGCATGGAGTCGCCATGTAGGCTAAAGCCTCTACAGTACCTACTAATGAGGAGCCTATATTCAGAGCCTTCCACCAAGAATGGTGATTCTGAAAATGTTCAAGTTAGCTCTGACAGCCTCACTTTTCACCAGTGGACATTTAAGAGCCATCTCGGCTAGACGTTAAGAATCCGGGTTTCGCGACAAAGAGCGATCACATTAAGAGCCTAAATGGGCGTTAATGACCAATACATACAATTTACTTGACTAACTCGCATGGTGTTATACAAGTATCAGATATCCTGTTAGATGATAGCATTATCTTATCAAATATTTGTTCTGGTCATCTTTAGTACAAGCTGTCACGAAAGTACTATACAGTCCTTTCAAAGTTATTTTAGCTCTGACAGCAGCAACCCAATAGCAACCTTATCATAACCTGAATAAAGATCATTCTGATTGTAACGGACTTGTCAGGTGCCACAACCCAACAGGAACCTTATTACAAGGAGAATAAAGATCACTGTGATTTTGACAGAGATGCAAAACCAGAGGTAAAATAACTGTGAATGGACTGTACCTACCTGCTCTTATTCTTTCAGTTTACTTCAAGGAGTTTCAATTTAAAATAACATACCAAACAAACTTTGTAATCAAAATCAAGTGTTATAAATCAGTAATTCGTATTATTATGTTTTAGCATAGGTACGTGCGTAGTACAATAACCTATCGATAGGTTCATATGTCAACCCCTGAAAAAAATCACAAAAAACAAGAAGATATATAAACAGTTGACCTTCAATTAAGTAAATGTTCTGAAGACTACTCAATTCCAGACAAAAAAACATTTCATCCACACAGCAATACAAGACGAATAGTCGACATTTTTCACTCGACAAATTGCAAGAGTCACATGATAGGGACACAACACAATCTCATCTCGTTTGTGTACCGAAAACAACCATCCATCTCGCCGCAAAAATATCCGTACCAATAATAAATCACCAGACATTTCTCAATCGACATTTTATACTAAAACGTACGGAAGTTACCAGTTAGACGTGTCTGTTTACTTGTTTGAGGACAACTATGGAAAGCAAAGTCGGGCTATTCTCGAACGAGTTTGCGAAGTATTAGAAGAGTTGAAAATATCTTAATGGAAAGGATCTTTTCATTCACTCCTATAGTATTGTTATGAGAGATGGTGACTGGCATGCTGATGAAAAGCTCAGCGGTCCAAAAGTTCGTCATAGGTTGTAATTTATGGTACCAAGTAAGTAGCTTGTCCTTGTTCCCATTCACAACTGAAGTTTTTAATAGTATTGTTATGAGAGATGGTGACGGGCATCCTATTGAATAGCTCTGTGGGCCTAAAGTTCGTCATAATTTGTATTTTAACCACGTAAATAGCTTTTACTTGTTTCTATCCACAAGTAACGTTTTTAATTTTCCCTCATGCCAAACTCAGTCCAACTTCATTTGTCTAGAAACCAGGTCTTCTCAAAGCTACATACACAATGTAAGAAATAAAAAAAAAAGTTTCAACAACTTATCTCTCACGATCAATTCCAAATCTCCAACAATTTCAACTGTCATAAACGAATCAAAATCTCTACAAAGCGTCATAAAAAATATATTATCTATTTTTATACCTTTGAATCCACCGCAACCCTGTCACTGTAACTTAGTCGACATGTTATTTCATCATTGGAAGTATCACTTTCTGTTATTGCTTTTCCGTATCGTAAATGAAAATTTAATGGGCGTTGAAACAAAACACCAATGCGTTTAAACTAATATGGAACGTTAACCGCCAAACGATATTAATGTTCCCCAGAGTATATAAAAGAAACTTGTTGTATAGAGGGACAACTGTATTTTCATTGTCATCCTTAGTAATATTTCATATGTCTAAAACGCATAAAACTATCGATAGAGTTTTCACTAAGTCCTTAATTCGAGAATTTCTATTGATACAAACTTTAAAACCGTTACTTATATCTATAAGAGTATAACCAGCCTATAACTGCTGGGATATAGGCCTCCTCTCTGTGTGAGGGAGTGGGCTGTAATGCTCCACGCGAGCCCAGTGCGGGTTGGTAGATGTCATGTGTGACATGCCGGTTTCCTCACGATGTTTTCCTTCACTGATTTGAGGTACGACATATTTATGTAGGAGTAACGACGAATAATACATTTACATTACAAGCTTTTACTTCAAAGTTTGATTCTACCAAGAAAGTGTCGTTGTAATACAATTATATACCTTTCAAGTCATTATAAGTATCAAACAACAGGAATACCACAATAGCACCTACAAAATACGGACTCGATCACTTAAAACGCTTAATCGAATGCCAATCGAGTTATCACGGTAAATGCCAGCATATACGGTCCCAAAAATACGCACGTACGGTGCAAAGTGAATAACGTATTCGGAAATTGTGAACGTTGTGTCGACAGCGGGTTCAAATGACATCAATAGTGCAACGAACGAATGCAGCGGTGCAAAATGTAGATACGACCATTTAAAAATACAAAGCTGGGACTTTATATTGGGGTGCATTACTTTTATTTTTACCGTTTCTATTGTCGGTTTTAAAATCGGATGGGTAAACTGTTTTTGTTTGATTTTATCTAAACGGGTTTACATTTTATATAGTTTGGTAGAATAATACGCTAATTTATAGATAAATATATATTTATAAATATATAATGTATATTTTTAAATATTTTTCTCTCTTTTTTTTCTTTTCTTTTCTAATTTTGGCAGAAGGGACTCATTATCATCTCGCATTGCACTACGAAGATTAAAGTGAAAATGACTGAAAGTTGTTAAGTAATTTTTGACTTTAGATATGCATACATACATAGAATCACACCTTCTTCCCATGTGGATAGGCAGAAACTACACAACGCCACCAACTGCAATCCTTAAATACTTTTGCTTCGTTTATATTCGAATACATTGCATTTATTTAGCCCAGACTAAAATAAAGCAATGTAGGTATGCAAGTATTAATCCTCAAGCATTTTTCAAAAGTAACATCCTTCCTTGACCTCGTAATAAACCAAAAAGACACACAGTGAACACGCTAATTGAAAATCAAGTTATCCCAGTAAGTGCAAACACCCACGGTACGAAAAATACGCACGTACGGTACCGAATGACTAACGTTTTCGGAAATTGCCGAACGTCGCCGATTCTTCGTGAAAATGCTGAGTGCAACGAACGGTTTAGGTACAATACACACGGACGATTTAACACGACAAATTGCGTATATGTGAAATATTTTCGCGATAGTTCGGGATTAAGGTTATACTGTATGTAAATTGGATTTTGCTGGGGAAACAAAGACTTTCGTTGAATTCAGATAAAAGGGTTTCGAAGAAAGATACGATTTTGTAATGTTTTATGAGATTTCAAACCTTTTGGTTTTGTCTTTTCTTTTATGAACAGTCTCAACTTTTTTGATTTTCATGATTGGATATTGAGAGTTACTTTTTCCTAGCCTCCGAGCTCCATACATGGAAATTGTTTCAATAAAATTATGTAAATAGTGTCTGTAGTGTCTGCTTCACGGACAGTAAATCTATTAAAGGTTTGCACGATTACATTAACAAAATAATAATCATAGTTATATTCTGAGAATGAGTGAAAAAGGAAATATTATCTATCCTTAGAGATATCTTAGATAACTATCTATAGTTATCTATCCTATTTCATTTTTCAATCATGGGAAGTTTCCCATATCTTTAAACAGTACCCACAACAATTTGAAGGCTAATTCTCGTAATTTAAAACGTTCAAAATCTAGTCGCAGTCTCATCTCGGCGACAAACAAATGTCAAAAACTTTTCAAAATGTAGGGAAATTAGAAGTATTTTTTGACAGATTGAGACTGAGATCAGACTGTGAACGTTCTTAAAATTACGAGAATTGCCCCTCTGTGTACAACCACAGCTTAACAAATCTTACAGGCTTCATAGAGCTTCTACAGTTAATCAAATGACAGGCGCTATTACAGTGCGTATTCTAATACGCCACTAACTCATGCACAGGTGACGCGTGGCGCTATCGAGTCGCGGGATATAAGCGATGCAGGCTTGTAGTTTATTATGATCGCGAGCAGTTACTTAATATGAGTCGTTAGCGGTTGAAAATAGAAGTTTAATTGAAGATGAAACGGTGGATTTTTAGGTTTTTTAATGTAGAATTATTTTGTTTTACCTTTTGCTTTCGAACTTTTTATGGGAAAACTTACGAACGCATTTTTTATGTGTGTCAATTTTCTCGTAGCAATCCGTCGATTCGATTATGATACCTACAAAGTATCGGTTATGTTACCGTCAATAAGTTAAGGATTGTAAAGGTTGTATTGCATAGGAAACAAGAGACCTGCTTTTCTTCTGTGCAGAGCTTGCTTATAAAGTTTGTACAGACTATCTTACTAACAAAGAAAACCCTTTCTATTCTCAAAAATGCAACCAATGACAAAATTCTCTATCGAAACCGCAACTTCGAAGCATTATACGTTATTATAATGTGACAAGGAGACATCCAGACGCAATTTGTCAAAACGCACTCGAAGTATCGAACTCCACAATGATAAATAGATAAATATTTTACTTAATAATACATGGAAGTCTTACAAATACGTAGTTTATGGGTTTATTGATAGATTACGTGAAGTAAACAAAGATTTACAGATTATTTTTACTTGAGAGATCGGTGATGTGTCACAACATGTTTTAGTTCAGGCGCTACCGCTGAATTAAATCCTACTATCATGCTGAATTTTGAGTAGGTAATACTAATATTTTTGGAAATATTGATGAACAGTGAGAGCTTGTACATTCTTAGTACAATTTAAGTACTAGTTTAATTAAAAGAGCTACGCGTAAAATGTCCAAAGCATAAAAGATATTCTTTGATTGCTAGGCTAGCGAAAAAAAGCGTGCGTGCGAGTTTTTCGAGCAGTACCTCGAGATATGAATTAAACCAAAACTCTCTTTCACTATTACAAACATTCTGTGGTCTAGTACTGTTTTAGTGCACAGCATGCAAAATACAGCCCAAGATTTAATTCATCAAATCTATTCCATATCTTCAAATTGTTGACTAATTATTCAAAACTTGAAGTAGATACTTAATCAACAGCGACAAACCGACAGACGATACGAACTTGCGCAACTTAGAAGTCGGTTAACCAAACACTGTTGAAGTAGGAATAGCAAGCAATTAATCAATCACCGGGCACTACACTACATTGGTATACTCTTAGCTTAATTACTCTGTGGCCTCTTAGCGGAAATATTTTACTACTAACTGCGCCAGGCGGTTTCACCCGCATAAGTTTCGATCCCGTGGGAACATCGGGATAAAAAGTACCCTATGTGTTAATCCTGGTTATAAACTATCTGTGTTCCAAATTTCATCTAAATCCGTTCAGTAGTTTTGGCGTGAAATAGTAACAAACATCCATCCATACATCCATAAAAACTTTCGAATTTATAATTTTAGTAGGAAGTAGGATGGGAAGTAGGAAGTAGGATGGATGAGCCGTTCACCTACACGTTTGCTTGTAATGATGGCGAATTTATGTCCAGCAGTGGACTCCGATTGGGAATAAAGAAAATGCATTCTGTCTGGTGGCTTTTGTTTTATCAATCTTTCATCATGAGCATCATCATTCTCTTGCCGATATCCCATTTTATTTGGGGTCGGCGCAACAGTTCTTTTTCTTCCATACTTCTCTATCAGTCTTCATATCGGTAGTCATCCCCTTTCTAACCATATCATCTTACACACAGTCGATCCATTGTGTTTTTCTCTCTCTCTCTTATAGCCACCCACATTCATACTAAAATTAACAAAACTTTCCTCACGACATTTTGCGTCATTCTTCCGCATCACATGACAACCGATTTCCACACATGATTCCATTCATTCCAAAAAAAAAATAGGCCACCTCTTTTCTTTCAGTAACTAACAAGAGGATGTATAGTCAACCTCTTAAATGCTTTACTACTATTGTCATAAACTCCTAGTAAATTCCAACTTCAGCTATGTTGAATCTATCTTAAAGTTCACATTGGATCTTAAAGCTAAAATAGACTTTGACGTTTTAGCAGAGGCGCTTTAGACACATCCTAAAGTTTTACATCACCTGCATGTCACGTCAGATGATATGAAAACTTTAGGGTGGTGAAGTAGTTACGAGGTTGATTACCTACAGTATTCTATGTTCAAGAAACTGAAGGCCAAGTCTCGTAATTTAAAACGTTCAAAATCTAGTCGCAGTGTCATCTCGGCGACAAACAAATGTCAAAAACTTGTCAAGATGTAGGGAAATTTGAGGTATTTTTGACAGATTGAGACTGAGATCAGACTGTGAACGTTCTTAAAATTACGAGAATTGCCCTTCTGTTTACAAACGCTCATAGTCTGATGTACAAGTAGAGAAGGTGTGAAATGCACACACATTTTGATAATAATGATGACATGAACGCAAACGAAGCAAAAGGAGGTATGTATGTAGGTAAGGATCGTAGGAAGTAGCGCTCTGTACTTTCTGCCTACCCTCATGTTACTAAAGCGTGAGGTTATGTAGGTGTGTATATGATAAGATGTTAAGTAACCGCTATGGCTCTTAGGTAACTACATTTTCAGTGTTACATAGTTCATTGACCGAATCCAAACGTTTTAGCTTACGTACACCCAAACAAACATGTTTTTAATCCAATCACATTACCAGACTTACAGATTTTATCCAACGATTCATATATTAGGTATGTTACATAATAGTTTTACAAATCCTTTCATACAGGGTGCATGTTTTGAACTGAAACTTCGCTGAAAGTTAAATTTTATGGGAAGTAAAACGGAATTGAGTTTATGTAATTTCAGGAATGTTTTTCTTTAGTACCTAGAAATACTGTAAGAAAACACTTTCCCTTATCATGCAATGTATTTTTATTTGCAGAATTAATATCTGAAATAGAGGATTATTATGTAAGTCATCATCATCTGCCTAGCCTTTTTCCAGTCTAACCGGGGGCCGGCTTCCAGTCTAACCGGATGCAGCTGAATAGTAGTATTTTACATGGAGCGTCTGCCTATCTGACCTCCACAACCCAGTTACTGGATAATACAACACCCCTTGGTAAGACTGGTTGTCAGACTTTCGGGCTTCTGACTACCCGTAACGACTGTCAAAGATCCACGAATGACAACCGGGACCAACGGCTTAACGTGCTTTCCGAGACACGGAGGGGTCTCGGTATGTAAAGATGGTAACCCAACCACAGACCAACCACGGCAAGCGTAGCTTAACATAGAATTATAGATGGACCTGTGTGGCTATTATTATTTAGCCTGTGCGGCTATTTTCACACTGATCCTAACTAAGTATATTACTTGTTTTTTTTCTCTTACTGGCAATGTATTCGATTCGCTATGTCGTATCATGGCAAAATCTAGGTAGGCCGGTTATTACTAGCCGTTTGGGGTTGAAACACTAGGGCCTTGGGGTCCGAGTGCTCATCGAATTTTTCGGGACATCGCCAAGCGGTGGGTTGACTCTTCACGTGACCTGAAGGCCAATTCTCGTAATTTAAAACGTTCAAAATCTAGTCGCAGTCTCATGTCTCAGTTGGCGACAAACAAATCTCAAAAGCTTGTCAAAATGTAGGGAAATTAGGAGTATTTTTGACAGATTGAGACTGAGATCAGACTGTGAACGTTCTTAAAATTACGAGAATTGCCCCCAGAAGGCTGGCCTATTTTTAGCCCAAAGAATCAGCATTGCCAGCCAACGTGGTAACGCTGCCAGCCTTTTGGGCACTTATCTCATTGACAGTGATGCGGACGAATTTTTGATGCCCAATGAGCTCCTGCCTTTTTCTATGTTTTTTTTTATTAGATACTTGTATACAATTGTATTTATAATTTAATGTTAGCTTGTAAAAATAGTAATTAATCAGTGTATGATAAATAAATGAGATTTACCTATGTTACTAACGTTGTTACTTACAACTCGATTGGCTACTAATCCGTCACGCGTGCTGTACCACCTAGCCTGAGGGGGTCCTTACGTTTACCGATTCGCGGTCTCCGCTCAAGAACACGTCTACCCCAACGGTCATCGTCATCGATTCTACGGCTAATATGGCCGGCTGATTGCCACTTCAGCTTGCTTATTCTGTGGGCTATGTCGACAACTTTGGTTCTCTGCCAGATCACCTCGTTGCGGATACGATCCCTCAGAGAGACACCAAGCATAGCCCGTTCCATAGCTCGTTGAGCGACCTTGAATTTAGTAGGTACTATCCATCTATATTCCCTTTTTGTCTTAGCTTATTGCTTATCTATTGGATTCGCCGTAATCATGCCAAAATTAAGCAAGGCCAGTTATTTTATATACGTTATACATTATAATTATTACTAAGTAGTCGCTGAACTACTAATCCTTCACAACTGTACAGTCTCGTTCGATAAACCCACAACATTATTGGTGTACACGTCTGTAAGGGTATTGACACACATCGGGTTAGTAACGTTTGGTGAAAGAATTGCCCTCTATGTGAACGAGGACAGGATAGAAGCTACTCGAAGCTGGAAAACTATTCAGATCAGGTTTTCATGAAACTCATTTAAAGAAATGGTTGATTTTTTGGAGTGGGTGTAACATAGGTACACCTCTGCCTATTCCTTCGGGGGTTGCAGGCGTGATGTTATGTTATTGGACATTTGTATGAAGTGAAGACCCCACTAAACTCAAACTCAAACTTAAAGTATTTATTTCAATTAAACCAATTACAGGCACTTTTGAATTGTCAAGGGGTCGGTCAGTCAGAAAAATGAAGAACTAAGAAATCATAACAGGTCATGTCGGTTTTACCTAATAGGATGAAAGCCATCCTACTATCCTATCCTATTAATATTATAAATGCGAAAGTTTGTATGGATGGATGGATAGATGGATGGATGGATGTTTGTTACTCTTTCACGCAAAAAGTACTGAACGGATTGGAATGAAAGGCACACAGATAGTTTATAACCAGGAATATCACATAGGAAACTTTTATCCCGATATTCCCACGGGATCGAAACGTATGCGGGTGAAACCGCGGGGCGCAGCTAGTTGGAAAATAATTTCACTCGGATAGAAACAAACCAGATGCTCCTAAGAATTTCAGAGTCTTGAAGTCATCAGTAAGGTGAACCTACAGTTCAATTGTGCGTTTAATGAGCGGACCACGAGATTTTTTTAAGGAAAACCCAATCTACAACTGGAAAAGTGCAGACTAAGGAAGAGATCAAATGCTTTATATATACTTTTTATTCCACCCCGAATCCAAGTAACTAAACCAAACAACGACAACAAAAATAACACCAAACAAAACATAGAATAACATAAGAAATAACTATCTAAATATAACTTTTATTTCGCGGAAATAACGTCCTACCCAAATATATTTGGTTGTACGTACATAAGCATGTTTATATGCTCCGAAACTTTTCGAATCGTAGATGCAGTTTCTTAGATACGCTTTCGGAAGTACAGTCGCGTTGCAAACAGTTATCCGCGAACTTATTCTTACGAGTCAATAACACCGTTTCGAGAAATATATGGGATAGCGACTTTAATACCCATTCCAAGTTATTCCTGCGTACTGTATGCGATTTCGTTGAACAACATTTTACCTGAGACATATTGTACTGTGTCGTGGATTTTTATTTTTAAAATCGCAAAAGTTTTTCTTAGTCAATTTATCTTGTTGACAAGAACGATTTTGAAATCGTTGACGTTAACGTCTATATTCTGGGTAGGAATGATATATTTCGTGTTGACACTAATCCTAATTGGTTTTAATTTTTTATTCAAATTAGCAACAGAATTAACACTTTCTTGAAATTGATTTCTCATTGTGGAATACCGACCACAGAGAGAAACCACAGAAGACATTCGTCTTACGTATAAGGAAAATAGTGGTAATTATTTGCAATGCACAAAAATAACCAAGCCTCACGTTTAGGGTGCGTTTTTCCCGCGGCTATTTTTTTTCGCGCACCCAATTTTCAACCCACTTCTTAGCGCCGAAAGTTCAAAATCCAACAGTGTGTTTTTTTGACGCGTTGGAATGCGCTCTGTTGGATTCTCAATGCTCGGTTCAACACTGAGAGTCGAAGATAAAATCCCGCCGCGATATTTTTACATTCGTGCGTACGTGGAATAAAATAAGGCCATCGATAGACGATATTTCCGATTTATGAGATTTTGATTGTTCATATTTATGACATCCCTTATATAATTCCATAATGTAGCCATGCCCTAACTTTGTGTTACATAACGTATTTTTTTTCATATCAGGGCCATAACTTTTTTAGTAAAAAGATTTATAAACTGGGTCTGTAACTAGGCATGAAAAAGTGGGTCAAAGTTTCGTTACAAAATGGAATGTAGTAAGTAGGTACCTAATTAATAATACATAATTTAGGCCCAGTTAGAGAACCTTGAGAGTTATTACATGTTGCCTAAAGGTAACACGGTAATGCTGGTTTAATATTGAATCATTTAGTTAGTTAGTTCAAAATTTCAGCCTTTTGGACACTTTTCCTGTTGACAGCGATGCGGACGAATTTTTGGATGCTCTATGATTCTTTTCCCTTTTTTTTTAAATAAAATAAAACCGGCGGAGGTTTTTTTTTATTCTCCCTCCTCCTTTTGAATTCTCCTCTTTTTTAATTTAAGTCTATTAACTTATGTATTACATAAATATGGTAGATTTAATCATAAACACTGTTTTTGTTCAAAATTAAATTAGGAAACAATTTAGATTTCGTCAGCCATCTTTGACCGTAGCCCTTGGACTTTGGTATTATTAATAACGCAACTGGCTTTTTTTTTTTTAATTAGTAGGCTATTTATACGATCAGTGGTAGATAACTAAGTAAACTGCTCCTTCTCCAAGCTCATGCCATACTTAAACCAAACGAATTTGTCTAACTGGGGAACTTTTCTATCTGGAAAATCTTGAAACTTCAAAGCGTAAGACCGTCCATCTCCACATACCGAGACTGTAATTATAGACTTGAATCTTGAGTATTTTGTGATGAAGTAACTAGGTAGTCAAATAAGCTTGAAAAAGTCAGAAATACATTTGTTTACAGTTGACCCTATGTGTGTTATCCATTACCGGTTTCAGCGAGCATCTTAGTGACACAAAGTATAAAAATCCTGATTACATTTTCCTTATAGTAACGGAAAACCATCCTTATGAGTCGATGTATATTACGTAACACGCAGTCTTGTTAATTTTCGATTACAGCACCAGCTCGTCTTACGGACATATTATTATAATGTCATCAGATATGTTAACAGCTGTCCCAATGGTTATATCTCTTCCCATGATAAGTTTAGTCGATTTTAATTACTGAAACGAATGTAAGTACTTGTCGTTTAGACGATTATAGTCGGTTTGCGCTGGTTGGTTCACGACACTTTAGTAACGTGTTCAGTACATTCCAGTTTCAGTTTTATGGTGAAGCTTTGAACCGTTCTGCTTGCGTTTGATTAGAGATACAAGATTGTAATCGATTACTCGTTAAAAGATTGTTTGCTCGATAATTTTTGTTACGGTCTGCGTTAAGGTGACGACACACTTGCTCAGATTTTCCGATTATCATCTCGACTCGATTGAGCGAGTCGCTTTCGTTTCATCGAAGATTCGTTCGTTGAAAATTGAACCAGTGTAGCGCCAGCCTAACACATACGTAATATTATTATAGGAATATGATTCCTAAAGGGTTTAGCAAAGTTGCAATTAGTGTGAAAGTGCTAATTACCTAAATTGAATTGTATCCGCGTTTGGCACGTATGTAGGTAAAAGTTGACGATATTGCGTTACATTTGAAGATGGCTTGTTTACGTAACAGAATACTTAATTGACAAACTCCGATTTGAGAAATCTGCATGATTGTGATTACTGTTGTAACATCAGTATTCTAACGCCAGTAATTTGAAAAGTCGATTTAATTATATATCATACCTATATGAGATCTTAAGAACCATCATGAATGTCGAATATGTAGACACGCACCCATTAACTACCTATCTTACATAAGCACTAAGGAATAAACTCGTGCCGATACAAGATAGAAATACTATTAAAAATTTCAGACAAACGAAGATTTTCTTAAAACGTTTTCACAATTAAATTTTCAACGAACACTTTACTAAGAAATCGCGTTATACTATAAAATCAAGTAGAAACTAGGTATAGAAGGCCAGAAGTTGCAAACTTTACGATTAGCCTCATTTCCAGCAGTTCGAAAACTATAACAATTTTATAAGCCAGTAATTTAAGACTAACAAACTTCTAAGTTAATATTTAGCTTCATAGAGTTTTATATTTCTGTCACAAACAATCGGGTAAATATGATTTGGTCTAGACTGTCTTTTATTCTCTTTTTATGGAATTATTGTTCTCCAATATTCAGCTTTGTAGATTTGGAGACATTTTTTTCGTCATAAAATATCCCTATTAATATAATCGCCAATCTATAAAGCGCTGAAAAACAGTTTAATACTTGTTTAATAAATAAATAATTCCAGAAATCGATCTCGGGATTTATACATTAGGTATAAAGGATAATAATAAGTTTATTTATTTTCTCTCACAATGGATTGTAGTATTTAACAATTTTGAATTATATAAATTCACATTGTGAGAGCTGGTGCCTGAAGTAGATTTTATAAAAAAAAAACCTGTATTACAGGTCACTAGGCCCCACTTAGTGGAATCATACAAATAGTATATTGGGGACTAGGATAGGAGGAGGGAATAGGATTGTAGGGACATCGACGCCCAACCTGTAACCATGAATTCAGTACATGATTGACCAGACCCTCTAGCGTACAACGCACGGGGGATCAGAATCATGCACCTACTGAATCCATGGTAACAGGTTGGGCGTCGATGTCCCTACAATCCTATTCCCTCCTCCTATCCTAGTCCCTAATATACTATTTGTATGATGCCACTAAGTGGGGCCTGGTGACCTGTAATACAGGTGTTTTTTATAAAACCTACTTCAAGCACCAGCTCTCACAATGTGAATTTATATAGTGCTATGCTGTATAAGTCTAACGTAGAAAATATACTTTTTAAGGAGGTAATCATCGCTTAAAAATCTTCATGATAACCTAATGCTGAGAACATGGCTTCATCATGATTGTCATCATATCATCTAAGAAACCACTGCTCGGCGTAGCCCAAGCATTGCCACAGCGACCAGGCCAGAGTCGGTTGAGAGGGATGCTATGCCGCTGTCATAAACGTCAAGTAGTATGTACCTACCTACTGGATTGCCATAATCACCAGTTTTAGCAAACAGATTGGTGATTCCACTACCAGTGACAACTAAAATAATGATATTGTCTAAGCATTTGACAAAACATCAAACTTTACTAGAAATCAATTAAAACTAACATTTTATTGAAAGAAAACTCGGCACGACTAAGTAGAAGAAAAAGGAAAAACTTTCTATTAGCATCTTTACCGTAGACGCAAACTCTCACAAACGTATCCCTAACAAACTGATACCGCTACGACTTCTTGTTGTCCCTTATTGGTAACCAACCGATACATATTACCAAATTACCCACCCGTTTGGCCTCTAAACATCTTATCTAAAACCACTAAGTAGGAACTTAGTTCGTTTCGAAGAAAAAATCGTGAAATAGAAAGCTATATTTCAACATTAAATCGATAAATTCATAAACCGCTAATTACGAGTAACTTAACCTTGACTTTAATTGAACGTTTAAAAACCTTCAATTTATTTTCCAAAGCTTTTAATAAATTGAACCTGAAAATGCTTCAAACTTTTCTTACCCAAATACTAACACCTCGAGACCTCTTTACATACCGCCTACAATACTATAAGAGGTATTTCACATCCCTAATAATAAGTGCCGGTAATATGTAACTATGTACTTACGAATATTTCATGGATAATACCTTTAATAACTTTTTGGTACTACCTACGCCTAAGCCATCCGGTTACAGCGAGTTTTTAAAGATCTCCAAGATAAAAGATCAATGTTATTAATAGATCAGAAACATTTCCGATAACATTAATTTGTACTGTAAGAAATTAATCATTGACGCGTGAGGCTGATCGGCTTAAACAATTTTCTAAGTGGTTTATAACTGTTAATACGAAGGCTTCGTTGACACGGTAAATAGATTGTATAATAAGTTTTTTTCGCAAATAATTAATCAGTGTGTACAAGTGAGGCCAATAATGAGTATCTACGTAAAAACTGACAAATTAGCACCTCATTAATTAAATAATTGAAATTAGTTTTTAGGAAAAAAATTAAAAAAACATTTGCCGACGAGATAAAACATTTTCATACTTTTCAATAAGTTTTCCTATTCAATTTCGAACAAGAAGATCACGTTGACCGAAAACGGAAACTTGTCAAGTTAAAAAAGACGCGTAGGTCATCTATCTTCGATAATAATGCGTTTATCATAAACTTAAACTAATATTAACGCACATTCCACTTAACGGCCCAATAACTGCCGACCTACGCAGTTTCTCATAGTTTCCGCAAACACATAATTATCTATAACTACAGCAATAAAATCAAGCACTTAATAACTAATAAAAGTATGCATAAAGTTTAAAAAAATAAAATGAAAAATAAATAATAACCAACCAAAAACTCCGGAACAAAAAAATCCAAATCAAATAGTGCACAAAATAAAAATCACTTCACACCATACGAATGTTTCGGCACACGGTACAGCACACAAATAAATTAAAAGAAAATCTTAAAAAGCGCTGAAAGTTATCTAAACACTGTTAAGGACACCAACACACAACTTTACCGTTTGCCGCCAACTGCTCCAAATTTTTCAAGTACAGAAAAAAAAATATAGTTCGAAATTTTCGTTAAATATTTCGCGAATTCGAATTTCAACTTTCGCGTCGCGTCGCCGCGCTTGTCTCCGGGAATGTGGAATTTTCGGCTATGATGGGGAAGATGCTCGCATAGCTGTGGCTTAGATGAGACTGTGGTCTGGTACCGCGCCGATCCAACTGTGTGGCCGGAGCCGACTTTCGCCCCGACCGGTCGCCCTACAGCTCTGGCGACCGGTGACGCATCCAGGAACTCTGTTAATTCACTATATTTAACGCCATGACTAAATTTTTTTCTTGGGATATTCATACACGTTAGATCCTTTAGTGACAACCATAATATACAGAAAAAAGTTTAAACTATCATTAGAAGAAAAAAAACTTAAACACTTTGAGCACGTAAGGGTTGAGCGGTAGAGCCCGTCTATGAATGAATATGTTGGCAGCGAAATTACTGCAAGTATGCATTATTTTGTTGCTACGCCATGTTTTATTCATTTATTTTATTTACATTCCAATTTTTCAATCGGAAGTGCGGTGTCATTGCAAGAAATTGATGCGTTCAAATATTTCTATACAATATTATGATATTGATTAGTCCACAAAAACTCAATTCATCACTTCCGAACTTAGAAATACGGCCACATTATTCATTTTGCTAATGTCTAAGCATAATTTAGTTGAAACTGGGTCAGTTATTTTACGACGAAAATAATTCTTTAGAAACAACATCAAATTACCGGGTAGCGAGAAAAACAATTAAAGGCCATTTTAATAATAACTACTGAATGACGAATAGAAAAACCGCAAAACTGAGTCGACTTATATGGTGCGGCAAGTTTAAAATAAAGCAAGAGATGAGTATTTATTTATATAAGAAACTCGTAACCTTAGCTGCGGTTAAGTATATATTTGCAGGCATAATCTTAAAATGTTATCTCTGAATCTTAGAGCGTAAAAGTTTAAGTGCTTGGAAAGAAAACAGACTTTTAATTAATGGAAATTAGGATAATATTGTCTAGAACTAACGCATAGACGATTTTATCTTCACGACCTTTTCAACCCTCAAGACGACCCTGACCATAAAGTGCTGAACATTAATTAAAAGAAAAAAAACTGTCGCCATATACTCGTATATCCAATTTTTAAAAGGAAAATAGCAATACAACAAATAAACTGTCTAGTAATAAAGACATTATCTGGTATTATGTCACCAGTAACCCAGTTTGTGGACAATGCAAAGTTAGAACAAGGATTGCTGGGACCGCAGGAAGTGACAGGAGCAGGATATTCCGACTGCGAGTCGAACTGCGACGGAGCCGCGGAGTTTACAACAGTTGCATAGTTCGCCGCGCTATTTATGATAGCCTGGTACCATGATTTCTCTATTCAGGGCATTTATTGTGTTACGTAAGCAGTTTTGGTTTTTTATTGTTATAAGGTAAACGGACTTAATAATAAAGATTCTGACATCTATGAAGATAGATTGTAACCCTACTTCTGGATCGACGTTTTCCGCCTCTCGTCTGTAATTGCTGCTAATCTACCGCCGATTGATCATCATCATCATCATTGGCAGCCTTGTTCCATCTATTGCTGAGTATAGATCTCCTTCTTTTTGTGCCATATTTCCCTGTCCCGAACGAGGCTCAGTCAGGTCTTCCCCGTGATCTTCTGTAGGTCGTCCACCACAGCATTGGCAGACTACCGTTTCTCGGCAACCATTCCGCTAAGGCTCTGCTCCACCTGCCACCACCATATCTAGCCAAGTGTCCTGCCCAGCTCCATTTCAGAGCTACTACCCGTAGTCATATGTCTTGAACCTTTGTCCTACGATTCATATCTCAAAAAACCGGGATACTCAAATATTTTATTTTGGCCAAAACTACTCCAAAGGTTCGACATCTTCTATCAATCACATCAGATCATTCCACAAAGAGAATGCAACTACATATACAGTTTTAAATATTGATAAGAATCAGTTAGTAGCACTACAGCGTGGAAGTGATTTGAAAGTCTAATTTTCTTTCGAAGGAAATTAATTAAGAATTAATTTAACGGTGGTCTATAAAACGTGTACATAATTAGGCGTCTTTTTCTTAAGATCCGCTTTCCTGAGACCGAAAGACGTCATGAAGATGAAGAAATATGCTGCATTAGTGACCCCCTGGACTCTATTCGTGTGGATATTATGATTTCAATGTCATTATGGACACTATAAGCAATATAATGTTGTACATAATCATACTAGCCTGTCGACTTCGCATTTCCCGTAGACCGTTACAGAGAGCGATCTTGAGAAGGAACTTCATGGTCACGATACTGGCTTGGTAGACTGGTGATTGGGATACGAAGTTGTCAAGATGCTTGGATCTGATCATTTTTAGGCTCGTTTTAAACCATCTCCTGAAAGAGTGTAGACCATATCTTAATTAAACAACGATCAAAAGAACATTAAAAACAGAAGTACATATAGTTCATTAGCATAAGAATAATCAGCCTATAATGTTCCCACTGCTGAGACACAGGCCTCCTCTCGGTGAGAGAGAGTGGGCCGTAATCCACCACGCGGGCAGTGCGGGTTGGTAGATATTACATGTCTTCGAATTTTTGGTTCTAGGTCATTTCGGTTTCCTCACGATGGTTTCCTTCACCGTTTTGAGAGCAGTGGTGTTGAAGATAATTTACACAAAGAAAAGCGCTAGTCTGGGTTCAAACCTACCCACCACTCGTAATTCGCGGCCCACTGGGCCACCACTGCTCCTCGTCATTAACAAATTTAAAATGTAATCTATAGTGATGGTTCCAAAGATGGCGGTCTTCCGCAACTAACGCAAAGACTTTTATTACCAAGGGACCTAAAGTGACAATAGCTGTCTAAGATGTTAGCCCATGATGGTCATTCAACAACAATTTATCATTTTACGCGTCTTTGTTTGCGCTCATAAGTCAAAGGAATAAACATAACAGAAATTGTAAAAGGTTATTGTTGACACCACGTATTCTTATAATTATGAAGGTATTGTGTTCAATAATTTCAAGAATGTATATCCTCACGCACAATTGTGTCCTCAAAGCAAAATTACAAATTCATCTGCTTCTAGACAAAGGGCCGTTGGAGGCATCGCTTGTGTTGTTATTTCTTAAGGAATATTATGAAATAATTTAACGACACATGTCCATTCTCCATTAAAATTTTCTTGAGGCAAAACAGGGTACTGAAAATCTTGCTATTATACGCGGAATGCTGTTTTGATCCTTGTTAATAGTAATGCATGTTTTACATAAACCTAAGTAAAATTATTTCACAGTAAAAAGTGTCTAAATCGTCTTGTTTAACTAATCAATGATTCTATAGCCCAGAAGCGTCGCTCGACTGACATAAATATTTGAATGCAACGAAAACGTGTGACTACAGTGTCATTCATTAAACTTTCTCTCGAGTGTGACGCCCTTTGACTGATATCAATGGGCCCTCAACAAATAGGTTTAAAATGTTCGCCTCAATTGATAGCCTACTAAGAAATCATCACAAGAATTGAGTATGAGTAACTACTTAGCGCATGCTCCTTAATTTGCTTGTTTAGGCCCCGAGCCCTTTACTGAGTATACTGAACTGAGGAATCGTCTCGAATGCAATATTTAAGCCAAGCTTCAAAAGTAATACATCGCTTTGAATATTTAAACTTTATTGAATTCTTCCGATTACAGAATAAACCATTAAAACGAATGAAGTACAGATATTAACGCAACTGAGTACGCAAGCATACATATAAACAAACAGTGTAGGTGTTGGCGTATCAAACCGGCATCTGTTATTAAATACACCTTCAACATTAGTTAAAATTATCGGAGTTGCAAGCCAGGTACCAGTTTAATGACAAACTTGATTTGGAAATTATTCGTTATCATTCATCTATCTTGATCTCGCAGACAACTCACTCGTAGAGGCAGCTTCTGCAGAGCTACCGTCTGCAGTAATAAACAGAAATCCGATACCCTTGCTACGACAACCATTTAAACTACCAGATCTCTGATAAGAACATCGTTCCTTTTATTATTTACAACCTGTACTCTGTCGTTCATTACGCCAAAATTGATTTCAGTTTTATTTACAGAGAAGAACCGCTCACTGTTGTTACCGACGAATATTTGAGCTTTGTAAATTAATCGCAAAGCGAATTCATAATCGTTGTTAGTGGAATCGCATTACAAATTCAAACACGGCAACAGCTGCGGCCGAAACTACAAATTCTAAGGCCTCATATTAATTTATTCATTTACCCTTCACGCCCTAAATCCCTCGGTGGTGATGAATAAAAGGGGTCGATGCGCGTCGCCGCGTGCGCCTGCCCATCCATCACTCGCGATGCGAAGCAAATCGATTTCTAAGCACGCGTGATTTGTTATTTCATTATCGGCAATTTGTTCTATCACTTTAGTATCAGACGCTACTGTTCCTGATTTCCATCTAAGATATTCCTCAAAACCGTCAAAATTAACTACCATAGTTAAACCGATATCATTTTTATTGGAATATTTTATTGCAAATAAAAGTTGTTGACGTATCATAAGTTTTATATCGAGAGCTTGTTTTATTATACTTTTTGTATTATAAGTACGAGCAACCACGTAATTATCTCTGCTAGATATTATCGCTGTTGTTAATTAATTGCAGATAGTGATCAGTTAAATTTAATATCAGCCGGGTGTACAACATCTTAAACAGAGGAGCTTAACAAACTACCTGTTTTAAACTGTGGAATGTTAAATATTGCACAATAACCATAGATCATAATTAAAGAAAGATAATGTTGTTTCATGTGCGGATATCTTTGAAACCGGTACCAGAAACTCGGATATTTAACAGCGATTATTATTATCTTAATACTAATCTATTGCAGCCTCCTTTTCACCTTGTTCATACTTACCTACTAAATGTTTCTATTTTACAATATAACATTTATTACTGAATGGAATAGAGATTGGTATACACGTGCAAATTAGGGAAAGTGGGGACGCTCGGTACCAAGATGTATCGGTTTTACGATTCATGCCTTATCATGTTAATGAGAGGACTTGCGGTTTTTTTTTGTGTTTCTTTTCCTAAGGACATTCGTAAACAAATCCTCTGAAGGGAAGCAATGGCACAAATAGATCTCGAACAAAAAAAGCGGTTGTGGTTCGTTCGGAAGCCGAAGGGTGAAATAGGAAGTGATACCGGTTTTTATTTCCGTCCCCACACTATGTATCGATTCCCCGCTGTCACCGCAACGGGGTGTTACTTTTGAAATCATTTTGATTGATGTACACCCTGTATTGTTAGCGTGCGAATCAAAAGAATATTGATTCGGATCTGACAAACAAATAATTTGCGCTGTAGATGTTTTATTATTTATTTTTGGGTTTATTCTAATACGTTTTTTTAATCTGTTGCGGCTTAACAAATAATTGTTATGATATTTTGTAGGTACTATCGTGTTAATGTTATATCTTTACTTGCAAATTCATCAATTTATACCGTGTTTTGATTGTAAACTGAGTGTCCGTTTGTCTAATTTTGGGAACATTTGGCGACATTGTGGTTTATTATAAACTTGTATTTTAAATGTTATTTATACGGATTTGGAGCAGTTTGTGGGCGTGGCCCGTGACCGACGCGACTTACGAATTGTAGGTCATAGGTTCGAACCCAGACAGGCGCCTTACTTTGGAAAACATCGTGAGGATACTAGGCATATCCTAGAACCAAAAATTCGAAGACATGTATCTACCAACCCGCACTGGGCCCGGATTACGGCCCACTCCCTCTCACCGAGAGGAGGTCCGTGTCCCAGCAGTGGGAACATTATTATACGCTGATTAAGTTATACGAATTTAATCAATTTTATGGATTTTTTAATCACTTCAAGTCTTCGTTTCTACAATATTGCAATGTTGTATGCATGTCACACTACTCTAATGATGAAGATGTTATTCGCCATCATATCTCTCACCATTCGGAACATTTTATGTTTCCAACCTTGCTATTTGCACATTACATTACAAAAGAACATCTGAACACATTTGAATAATAGAAGATTAGATTGCTTCAAAATTATCTACTATGTATTCTGAAGCAGACATGCTGAAATAATCTGCATATAGGTGAGATAAAATCGGTTTTACCGCAAGTTACAATAGAGCACAATCGCAAACACGTATTGTTATTTTAAGAGCGAAATTTTAATTACGGAAACATTACTATGCAAAGCTGTCCCTTCCCTAGCTTATATAGAATGAAGATGTGAGCGGTTAGGTGTCGTGTGCCAAACCGGTCTACTTTCAATAAAGCTGTTGCTTTTACAACGGCGCTATTGTTAACATTTTAATTGGCATTACTATCGCTGAATTAGCATAAGGGCGAGGGTCATAGATATTCTAATTCATACATCCAAAGCTCCCTGTATTAAGCAGCTCTATTGGTGATCGTTAATGGAAACAAACGGAGTAAATCTATATACTAATAAAACTGAAGTGTTTGTTTGTTTGTTTGAACACGCTAATCTCTGGAAGTACCAGTCGGATTTGAAAAATTATTTTTGCATTTGATAGTCCAATTCTTAAGGAAGGCTATAGACTACTTAATGTTACGCTAGGACCCTAAGGAACTGAGCAAAAAGGAAGATAGTCAGACGTCAGTAAGCGAAAACGAAGTAAAATCGCGGGTAGGCGATGCGATGCGACGGGGACCCACCCCGTCGCATGGGGGTACAATAAATCTCACGCGTACGAAGTCGCGGGCAGAAGCTAGAGTTGTAATAAATGTTGATTATAGACTATGAATATATTAAGCTGTTACTGATAGTCAATTTCGATGATTAAGAATTGGAATTGTATTAACAGCGGCTTATCTGCCCTCGCAAGATGTAGGAGTGAACGGGGTAATGGATCGTTTCTTGTTATCTGTAGGCGCTGCAAGCAATTCGTCTACAGCTGGGCGGTATTGCCAATTGTCCAAAGGCCAATTTTATATGCTAAAGAGTTGATATTGTCTTTCTTGTTTTAGAAGTAATGATTAATAAAAAGCTGCGTTTTAGCGATAAGTTTGACTCGTGAGTGGGCTGAAACAAATCAGTCTGTTCATCTTACTAGAGTTATGAATAAAATGATTCGTGTGTTTTGCCTTGACTATCGGCGTAATTACGTAACACACTAACAGTAGGAATGGACGTTTTGACAGTTCAACAATATTCGTTGCGTTATTTACGTTGTTGAGCAGACAAATTTTTCGAACATATGAAGCAATGGATTGAAGGATATTGCTAATATCTTTCAAAATGATTCAGATTATGATGACGCATTTAGGGTGCAGTAACCACTGGTAGACAGTAAGACCATTAAAAAATTGTTTGGTGACTAGTTTAAACTGTCAATCTTTTGGTGAAACTACGCCTTTTCCTAATAAATCATTTTAAATATGATATAATTTAGGGACGGGATTATTTTATCGCGATGACATGCCATCAACATAACTTTTATGATGTAACCAGATGGGTGGAAATCTGATCGATGACCTCCATACTTAATCGGATCAGATTAAGAAAATACATATTTTGACTGTTTTGGACAGTATTATTAATCCGCATATATTTGCCCTACTTTTGTTTAACTACATATTTTTATATCTAACGGAGCTGTGATTTCTTTAATATTATGTATTTCTAATTCCCTTAGCGACAGTAGCATAATGCGATAAGTCACTGTCATTATCACTGTTAGCCTCCATCATCCAACTGCTGGGCTTCCAGCTCTTTTGATCCATGGCTAAAGAGGACCACTGGTCGTTCGTTTTCTCCAGCTCGGCCCGGCATCGTCTACGGGGTCTGCCGCGACGCCTTTTACCTATGTCAGGGCTCCACGTTTTGGTTATTTTTGCCCACAACTCATTGGGCATACGGCAGACGTGGCCTGCCCAGTCACACTTCAGCTTAACGGCTTTTTGAGCAACGTCAGTAATCGGACGATAATAAACAAAAATAACACTTTTTTGTGTTTTCACTGACGCTGAATCTTTATGCAAAATACAATAAAAACCTATCGAATCAGTCTTTAATTTCAAATTCAACAAAATCAAATTAGTAAAACGAAGTATCGTGGGATATAAATTTTTAAACGCAACGCAATAAAATGAATGATATAGCGTATTAGTGGCAGAGCAATAAATAAATATTTATAGCATATTAAACATCTGTAAAATCTCAATAAACGGATGAGCTGTTACACTGGAAGCGTATTGTGAAACGTCATATGATTCACAATAGGCAGCCTACTTACGTAACCATCGGTATAATCTGAAACGATTTTGGACTAAACGTTAAACGTTGTCTGATCGTAAACATAATATTTGGGAGAACTACTGTGCGTTTTATAGTCTGTAAGTTTAATGTAATGAATGCCATACAAAGGTTCGGTTACTCGGTAGAACATATTTTTATAATATTACCAATTACTAATATGTAAACCGGTGTCGCATAAGTATAATACCGGTTCCAGCCGAAAGCAAATGTGAGGTACACTTAAGAATATTAAAGTTAGTGAAGTTGGTGTACTATGATATTATTGGGTAACTATTGAACGAGCATCAGTACAAAAGATACGAATTTCCGCTAAATAAGAAATTATACTGAATTTTACTCCCTCTCACTGGAGAGGAAGCCTGTGTCCCAGAAATGGGAAAATTGAAGGTTGATTATGTGAGTGTTATGTGACTGAATTTTAGCTATTTATTTCTAGAGGACGTGTTCACCTTTACACGCCTAAAACAATAATTTAAAACAAATAATCTAAAACAAACGCTTCTTTTACAATATTGAAACTGATTGTAAATTAGCTTGAGTGATCGAATGCAACCAGAATATTTTTTTCTGCCTGCCTGCATGATGAAATAGCGTAGACAATGTAGCTGTGAAATCAGAGGGGCAATTCTCGTAATTTTAATAGCATTCACAGTCTGATCTCAGTCTCAATCTGTCAAAAATACCTTTTAAATCCCTACATTTTTTACTAGTTTTTGCCATTGATTGCCGCTAAGATGAGATTGCGACTAGATTTTTCACCAGCAAGATGAAAATTCGACACAACTTTCGGAAAATCGCAACGTTTACTACGTCATTTCAAAATCGTTCTATATATGATAATGAAGATTAATTTCCATTTATTTTTAAGTCCCCTATTAAAGCGTCAGTAACAGGTCGTAGGTATGCATCTCTCATCTTCATTACCTTTACAAAGTAAGAACGAATGTCCCCTGCGTAATTATGTATGTAATTTACAAGTCGCTGCTCACATTATTAGCTGTAATGGACCTTTAAGATCTAATGAAAATATATTTGCAGTGACAGCATTGCTTCTGTATGTTGTCGTGCTGTCTTTTTCATTGAAAAGTTCAACTTGGTTAATAGACAAACTTAAAATGCCGAATCCCAAGTCAAACAGGGATCTATGGTATGGAATCGGCGTTTATGGAAGGTTTAGATATTTTGATGATGTAGGTACGAAAGAATGGGTCTCGTATTACCCAGTAATTGGGTTGTGGAGGTAATATAGGCAGTCGCTCCATGTAAAATACTGGTATTCAGCTGCATCCGGTTAGACTGTAAGCCGAACCCAACCTAATTGGGAAATGGCTAGGAAGATGATGATGATGATATAGTAGGTACGAATGTGAGGAAAATATAGTGAGGAAAGTTTTGAGTATGAATGTCGATAGCTATAAGAGTAGGGGAAGACCAAAGAAACGATGGATGGACTGTGTGAATGATGATATGGTTAGAAAGGGGTCACTACCGAAATGACAACTATTAGAGCAGTATGGAACAAAGGGACATGTTGCGCCGACCCCAAATAAATTGGGATATGGGCAGGAGAATGAATGATGATAATTTAGTAGGTACAAAATATACTGGTAGAACTTGATGGTACATCGTAGAAGAAACTCAGCTCTACGTCAAAAGTAATCCAAATACCTGAAGTATTTCGGGAAGTCTAAAACTGACTTTCAAGAGAAATAATTGAGGACGGAAGATGAAAAAGACCAGTATAAATAATACCGAAAAATAATAATGTTGAGACGATGAATGAAAAGGTGGAAACACCGGGAGGCCCTAGGAGGATATATAGTGACCTTATTGGTGAAGTTACTACTAGTACTCGCAGCCGACGAGGGTGTATGACCAGATGTATGAACGAGGCAGAAGGAGTATGTAAGAATCGTAGCAGGTGGCGTTTTCTAGTTTCTGCCTACCCCCATGGGAAGAAGGCGTGAGTTTATGTATGTATGTCTAGTAAATAATATAAAAACGGAAAAAGAGGAACTTAACTATTTAGTAAGTCTCATGAGGCCATTCATTTCTAGTTGCTCTCTATAAAAAGAGCGAAACATTTTCAAATCAAGTTCGAAAAAAAAGACGATCGCGTGCTTCCCGCTTAGAAAACCACTTTCCTCAATTCACCTATTCTACATAAACTCTAAAAGAATCCAACAAATAATTATCATATTATCTTTACCATATTTATGATATTATTAGTGATGGCATGACATGCGCATGGGCCATTATCATTAGATACAACACTTAGTAAAGCTTCGTGAGGTATAAAACAACATGTTTCGTAAGGTGACTATAGCGACTATATATAGAGGTAATAACGAAAACTCACGGGTTTTCGTACCAATAAAACAATATAAAAAAGTTATTGACAATAATTTATTCAGTGCTACACAGAGCTATGACGGTAAGTTGGTTAGAACCGGACTTTGTGTAGATACCTACATAAGGAATTATAGAAATGATAATATGTAGTATACCGATGTTTTGACAACTATAGGGCTGTTGTGGGCCACAATTCTGTATAATTCTCCGCGAAATCTTACCACGTGAAAACCTTGTCGATATCGTGTCTTGTTAATATGTGTTTTGACAGTTCAAACCACGCCATTGTGTCATAGAGAAATACGTTAATTGCAGATGTCGTGATTAACTAAGTAATTCAAGTGGTTCCAAAGTAGGGAATGTTTAAGTGGTCATAGTGAATTAGGGTCCTTTTAAATTCACTTCGAATCTCTCAAGTAACCATAGACAATTTGAAACCGAATTCTTTTGTTTTTCTAGTTTCACTCTTCGATACTGTTCGAATTCAGAACTTGGAAGTGATATTAAAAAAATAAGGCAGTAGGTACACGTATTGTCAATCTTGAAGGCATAATCAGCCCACGTTCCCACTGCTGGGACACAGGCCTCCTCTCAGTGAGAAGGAGTGGACCGTAATCCACCACGCGGCCTCATGCGGATTGGTACATGTCACATGTCTTCGAATTTTTGGTCTTAAGACGTGCCGGTTTCCTGACGATGTTTTCCTTCGACGTTTTTGAGAGCAATGGTAATTAAATAAATTACACGAAGTAAGGCGCCTGCTACCACCGGGCCATCACTGCTCTACTGGGCCACCACAATCTTGAAGGACTCACAGGAGTGCAATACACTACAAAGCTTTTAATGCGATGCATACTGGAGTACCTATTAATATATCGTTGCTACTAAGGATGCTTAGAAGCATACTTATTGTAGCGAAATTAAAAACAAATCTTCACTTGTACACGTTTAATTTGGTTTAAAAAAAATATGTAAGACAAACTGATAATAAAATAGAAAACTTAGCAAAAGACACAGAACGATTATTTATTAAAAAGGATTACTGAACGTCTTTGGTGTTCGAGCCCTATATTCAATTTTGTGTATTCTTGTTACGCGTCGATTAAGATACGTTTGCAAACGTTCCTAAACTTACATAACAGTTAAATACCAGGATGACCTAACGGGTAATTGGCACCAAGTAAATTCGATATTAAGGAGCAAGATGTTAGTAATACTAAATAATAACAAAATATTATACGGCTAGTTGGTGGTATATCTAGGAATAGATTTCTCTGATGACTAAACTACATAAACAATGAAAGGCTGATCCTGGACTCCACGCTGACAGTCGGAAAGCACCTCGCTGGCCGGAATCAGAACAAAGTGCAGATTTCGCGCAGCGTGTGCTGTTTCGTTAGATTCCCTGGCAGGAAGCTTGTGGACGCCTGGTATTAGGGTGGGGGGTAGGGCGAATTCTCGCCCTACAGTCTCCGGATAAATCTACAGAAAATAACCAAAAATGACAATCCGAGACGCAGGCAGAATCTTTTATAACAAAAGAGGTGAAGAAAAGTTAAAATACATACCGAATCGTGACGCTTCGCGTTGAGATCACTTTCAAGTGATGATTGATGTTATTACTTATATGTTTATCGGGAACACAGCCTATTTCAAAGAAAAGAATGGAATAAAATATAGGAAACGATAAGAACTTTTAAATAATCGATAGGAAAGCAAACATACCCTTGGATCAAATGGATGACCACACAGAACTCGGTCGTTCAGTCTTTTAATGTTCACAGTAAATTACTTCGATGAGAAAGCAAAAAAAAATAATCTCACGACTTCCGTCCTGTGTCCAAAAAATACTTCAAATGAAAAAATAAATCGGTCAGAGACAAGGCATGTCAAAATTTTTGAAATTCAAAAATTCAAATCCAATATGAAGAAAAAACTTTGTGGTTAAAAATAAGGTTGGATTTGTTAAAAAAGAAGGTTGTTCGTGATACAATTATAATGTAGCATTTGCCAATGCTACAGTACCCCCTTTCCAAGAAAAAAAACATTAAGTGATAGAAGAAAAAAAATAATAACAATCAAAGGTAAAACCAATTCTTACAGGGTTCTGTAAGAATTAACCTTGCTAGGTCTAAGTTAATAAGATAAACAGCATAATAATAGGGTAATTGTTAATTAAATCAATGAATAAAAGAGAAGGTGTTTATAACACCACACTATTGTTAGGTAATCGATAAGAGTTTATCGACAGTGTCCCAAAACTAGACTTGTCATTAACACCATGAAGAAATCTACGACATCTGAGTGCATACAATATATGGTCGATATGAAAAAAATTAAGAAAATTTAAAAACTGGTTACAAGGAAAAACGGTAATTGAAGAATGATAAAACAACATGATTACAACACCACCGTTGTAACAGAGAATAGCTAATCAAAATCTTAATTTAAAAAAATAGAACCTCTTCTTTCGAAGTCGGTTAAAAATAGATCAGACTAAATACGGCCCTGGCGTAGCTAAAAAAAATCGCCATTTAAAAAAATTAGAACCTCTTTTTTCGAAACCATGAAAAAAAAACAATTGGCAATGGACCGATGACGTCGATAGAAATAACCCTTCATCTGCTATGTTAGAATACAACAAAGATAAAACGAAATTAAATACGAAATCTGCTAAAATGCTCTGATCTGCTAAGTTGGAAAGAGTTACAAATTTATTGATAAATCTGACGGAAAATTATATGGCAACCAGCAAAGTAAAGATAGTTAATCGAGAATCGAAAGGCAAACAAACCCTAAATGAACTGCAAGGCTGTAAAACAAAAAGCAAACCTAAACAGTCTCGAAACCGACCAAATAATCTCACCTTCAACTGCCATAATAAAGACAAATCCAAAAAATATACGGGATAGATTCCACATAGTAGAAAAGTGTTAGATACGGAGTAATATGGCTGATGGTGGAATGGTGCGACGACGCGACATCATAGGAACGGCTGGGCTAAGAATCAAAAAGAGACAAAGAGACACTAGCAAACATCTGCGCATAAAAACGAACAGCTGGGCTAAGAATCAAAAATAAAGAACAAATAGATACTTAGCAAACAACTGCGCAAAAAGAAACGAACAGATGGGCTAGAAATCAAAAATAAGTCACACAGAAACTAGCAAACAACCGTGCAGAAATAACGCTTACCTTAGTCACGACGCCTAACACATTCACACATCAAGCACACACTACAGGGTGCTAACTACAACTAACTATTGGAGTAAAATAAAACTCGAAAGAATATATTTTTGTGGAGGGAAATAAGAGAGTAAATTATTTGGAATAATTACAAAGCTTTTTTTTTAAAATTGCACAACAACACAGCACATTAAAGCAAATAACTCCAACAGCATTGAAAGGGTTGACTACTCCATCGTATCCATGGTAACCATCTTGTTTGACAGACCGAAGAAAAAATTTCACCATTTGTGAAATAAAAGAACCTGAAAATATCAACAAGGAAATGAAGATTAAAATTTGCTCAAAAGAGCAACCACACACGAAATAACGAAAAAAATATTTAAATTAATAGTTAGGAATAATAAAAGTACTTACTTTAAGTTCGGGCGCCATTTTGTAGCGAAATTAAAAACAGATCTTCACTGATACACGTTTAATTTGGTTTAAAAAAAATATGTAAGACAAACTGATAATAAAATAGAAAACTTAGCAAAAGACACAGAACGATTATTTATTAAAAAGGATTACTGAACGTCTTTGGTGTTCGAGCCCTATATTCAATTTTGTGTATTCTTGTTACGCGTCGATTAAGATACGTTTGCAAACGTTCCAAGCGAAATTAAAAACAAATCTTCACTTGTACACGTTTAATTTGGTTTAAAAAAAATATGTAAGACAAACTGATAATAAAATAGAAAACTTAGCAAAAGACACAGAACGATTATTTATTAAAAAGGATTACTGAACGTCTTTGGTGTTCGAGCCCTATATTCAATTTTGTGTATTCTTGTTACGCGTCGATTAAGATACGTTTGCAAACGTTCCTAAACTTACATAACAGTTAAATACCAGGATGACCTAACGGGTAATTGGCACCAAGTAAATTCGATATTAAGGAGCAAGATGTTAGTAATACTAAATAATAACAAAATATTATACGGCTAGTTGGTGGTATATCTAGGAATAGATTTCTCTGATGACTAAACTACATAAACAATGAAAGGCTGATCCTGGACTCCACGCTGACAGTCGGAAAGCACCTCGCTGGCCGGAATCAGAACAAAGTGCAGATTTCGCGCAGCGTGTGCTGTTTCGTTAGATTCCCTGGCAGGAAGCTTGTGGACGCCTGGTATTAGGGTGGGGGGTAGGGCGAATTCTCGCCCTACAGTCTCCGGATAAATCTACAGAAAATAACCAAAAATGACAATCCGAGACGCAGGCAGAATCTTTTATAACAAAAGAGGTGAAGAAAAGTTAAAATACATACCGAATCGTGACGCTTCGCGTTGAGATCACTTTCAAGTGATGATTGATGTTATTACTTATATGTTTATCGGGAACACAGCCTATTTCAAAGAAAAGAATGGAATAAAATATAGGAAACGATAAGAACTTTTAAATAATCGATAGGAAAGCAAACATACCCTTGGATCAAATGGATGACCACACAGAACTCGGTCGTTCAGTCTTTTAATGTTCACAGTAAATTACTTCGATGAGAAAGCAAAAAAAAATAATCTCACGACTTCCGTCCTGTGTCCAAAAAATACTTCAAATGAAAAAATAAATCGGTCAGAGACAAGGCATGTCAAAATTTTTGAAATTCAAAAATTCAAATCCAATATGAAGAAAAAACTTTGTGGTTAAAAATAAGGTTGGATTTGTTAAAAAAGAAGGTTGTTCGTGATACAATTATAATGTAGCATTTGCCAATGCTACATTATTAACTGATATGGAGATGATAAGGGTTATTCCCTTGTTGATCTAAACATAGTTAAATGAAGATAGTAAAATAAGTAATTTTCCGAACAGCCGATCAATTCTGTAAAAATCTCACCGTGAAAAGTTAGGTGAAGTGAGCTTAGAGTGAGCTGTCAATAGTGTCAATCCCTAGCATTAGTTGAAATGACAGCTCACTCCACGCTCACTTCACCTAAGTTTTCACGGTGAGATGATTACAGAATCTCACTGCAGTTCCAAGTTCCTATATCTATATACCATACAGAGTGGCAGGAACATCGACGCGCAATCTGTTTTCATAGATTCAGTACGTGATTCTGAAACCCTGCGTTGAAATTTTTCGCCATTAATTTTTTTTTAATACTATGCATCCGCACATTTTTGAATAACCAACGAGTTTCTACGCTAAGGAGTCTAGGATCGTGTGCTGAATTCATGGTTACAGTTTGCACGTCCCTGCCACCCTGTACAGTAACGAAAAGTAGGTACCGACATTATTTAGAAACGTAAAAACGAATATTATATGTCGGTAATTAAGTAAAACGTTCAGCATCTAATTCTTATAAAATTCGATTACAATTTTGACACAGTAAGCTTAAATCCTCTAGCTATATCAAGACGCCTTAATCTGCGTATTATCGACTCAGTTAAACCGACTCCAGTCACACAACCGACGCCGGCGCAACGTTCACATCAAAAACTATAAATTCGTACATTAACGTCTATCCCGTATCTCTTATGGTGTATAGAGTCAAACTCTATGGGACGCCAAGTGGGCGGCTCTAATCTACTGATTACAACAGTATTATCATCGACCAACCAAAGAAGCAAGCATAACTTTTCCATAAATACGTAATTTGCTTGAAACATGTTCCTATTCATACATTTTGTTTATTCAATATTTTATCGAGTGTGTATACGATGTCCCGGAACATAATCTCGGCTTATATCTATCCGTTCCAAGGCATATCTATTGAAATTAATTTAATTTAATGTCGTAAATTTTTTTGAATTCACAAAATGGAATTCTTTTGATAACAGTGACAATATTTAATACTCAGGGTAATATTTATTGTTGGGTATCAGAGTGAAGTGACGACAAGAATTAGAAGAGTTCGATTGGGCACGTCTATTTTGATAAAATAAATAACATTCCCAACTCATTCTTTAAATACATAAATTGAAAATAATGTTAAGCATAATTTGGGATTTTTTTAGCTTTGGGATTTATACTACGCACCACGGCCTGTTTCCGATCTCTTAAACCAGTTAAAATCTTGTATTGTTCTTTCGTGCGCAACCATTTAGAATACGCGTCTCAGGTTTGGAACCCGCAGTATCAAACTTATAAATCCCGTATTGAAGGCGTCCAAAGAAAATTTCTACGTTGTTTAGATTATAGGGCTCAGCAATACTCAGTTGACTACGAGCACCGCTGCAGACGGTACCACTTCCTTCCTCTGGAGATGAGGCGTTACATTGGAGACATGAGTTTACTGTTGGGTATAGGAAATGGCCACATTGACTGTCCTGAACACGTTAATAATCTGTCATTACGCACGAATCTGATAGGATTACGTCAATGGCCAATATTAAATGTACCTTTCGCAATGACTAATTATAGGCGAAATATTTTCTCAATAAGAGGTGCACTTAGTTTCAATAGGCTTCCTTGGGACCTTAATGTCGACTTGTTTTGCACCAGCATTGCGATTCTGTAACCATCTCACCGTGAAGAGTTAAGTGAAGTGACCTTAGAGTGAGCTGTCAATAATGTCAATCCCTAGCATTCGTTGGAATGACAGCTCACTCCACGCTCACTTCACCTAAGTTTTTACAGAATCGACCGGCTGTGTATTGACCTTAAGACGGCTTTTGGCACAATCTTTTTTCTTGGATAGTTAACTCTTAACGAATTATATTACTAGTATGTACTTTCTTTTTATCGACATTTTTACCTTTATTATGAGTGGAAGCTTGTTATTAGCATATTTTTTTTTTATTAAATTCTTTGTCATTGGTTTGTTAGTCTGTAAGCCTTCTTTAAAATATAATAAATAAATAAATAATATTTAATTACAAAGTCATTTATTCAAACTAGGCTGAGAGTCAGCTCTATTAGCAAAATTACATCAGACAGTCCCCCAAAACGCCTGCCCTACACCATTTCCTAGTGCTTTAGCTGGGAAAAAGTGGCGCAATAAACTCCCCAGCAGCACAGTTGTCTGTTCAGTTAAAAGAACTGACTAATTTATTAATTACTTATATATTTTGTAAGGAAAAACCAATTAGCACATAATAAAACTTACCTTACCCACTAAATTAGCACGATACGTTCCAAAAATGGTATTCTCACATCCATATATTTTACCAAGCATACATACATTTAGCTTCACGAGTAGATAGTTTGCTAGGCTGTCGAGCCAAAGGCAGTCGCAAACATCGTGCGCCCGACGCCGCGCGAGTCATCGCTCCTTCAAGTGTTGACATTCGATTGTTTATTCGCCTCGTCAAAGTCACATAACAGTTGCACAGACTAATTACATATAAATACGACATTTTTGTACACAACTTAAACGATGTCTTATGAGTTATGACCCTCAACTTGTTGAACCCTTCGGAGGTACTTCCCCCAAGCATAGAGGTTAAGGTTTAGTGTCTTATAAAATATTTCTTATTAAAATTCAAGAAAATAATTATGTATATAAACAAATATTTGTCTAATATTGCAGAAGAATTTGATGATATTTTACCCGTTAAATGGGAATTACATTTTAAAGCCCGCAATGAGAGTCATTATTTCATCATCCACAGCTGATCATGAATAAAACAGTTGGGTATAAGCCTCTATTGTGGCAATCGCCCAGATCCTCTTTCTCAACTAATTCCATCATATTCCACGTTTTATTAAGATGAAGCTAAGTAACACCAAAAGTTTATGATCATCTTATATATTTTTCCTGCCACCGCATCCTTGACACTTTTGAACAATATTTTGATAAGAACAACAATAAATAAAGGCAAAATTTTCATTGTGTCAGTATTTACTTTCCTTATAAGTATTGTATGTGAAATATTAAGTACACAAAGTCCGTCAACCAAGGTCGAAGCTCAGACAGCTTTTGGATTAATGAAACAGATGGAAAGAATAAACATAAGTTTATGTAAAGAAAGTAGTGTATATATACCTCAAGACATCGTTCTAATTCGTGAAAAGAATATTTCCACTATATCCCGACATTTTTGCAATACCTAAATATCAATAATAATTCCTGTTGAACTTGAGTGTTTTTTTTGCCTCTCGTATAATGGCGATGTTATACGAGAGGTAAAAGAAACACTCAAGTGGTCCCATTCATGGTCCTATACTGATTACACTCATTGACTCATGTCTCCGTATTTAATTCTTCCAAACAATTGAAGGTTCTACCAAATTATTATCTAAAACACCCGCTTCTTTGCCTTTGGCATAAAGTCAACCTACTTCAGTTCGGTCAATCAAACCATGAGCTTTACCGTATTCTAAACGATTATTCTTCTAAACTCAAGGACTTTTCCGGTCTAGACATCAGTCCTTCAATAGACTCCTAGATATCTAACGCTCTTCTAGCTTTCCAAGTCTTGTTCGAGTGAAGACTTCCGTTTGATAAATTACTGCAAAGGAAGTTGTTCTTCAACATTTTACACGTCGAGGAGGAAGTGTAATGACTGATAGCTTGTCAAACTATGTTTTAATCACTTCCATCAACTATTACTTTACATTTGTCATCAACTTCAACGAATGTATCGTCAGGAAGTCCTAGTTTCATATCAAACTTCTCGATTGCGACATACCGTCAATCGATGTTTGCACATACGATAAAATGCATAGATATTAAATAATACTGCATTTCTGTACATGTTATCTTCACTTGTCAACTTCCTTAGTACAATCTTAGTTACATAGGTACCCGCGGCCTGAGTGAACGGACTTTTGAATATGTAAAACATTTTTCTTCCAGGAATATATATCAGTGAATTAAATCGTGTATGTTTTAGTGTTATCTTATCATGATAACGTAATAAAAGAAATTATGTGTTGTCTAGTGACTAATGTCATTATTGTGTCCTGACTGGTATTATCAGGTAGACAGAATTAAGCCTGAACGTATATTATCAATTTATCAGTTAGACAATGATAGCGATCATTATTGTCAATAGTCTTTAACAGGCCAGTGCATCGGCCTCTTTTATATAACATATCACACTTTACGCTACGTGATAATGGCGCCGATTCCCTTGTTCACAAACTAAACTAAATTTAAGTTCAGTGCATCTTTTTCTTTCTATTTCATTAGGAAAAAGACAGAAGATAAATATTAGTTTAGTCCTGTCAAATTAGTCAAAGCCTGATGTAAAACGACGTATTTTTAGCAGCCATGTTTTTAATCACGTCTAATTTGTCTATGGAGTATCTTAATTTGACAGGACTAAACTAATATTTATCTCCTGTCCTTTTCTTAATGAAATGGAAAGAAAAAGATGCACTGAACTTAAATTTAGTTTAGTTTGTTAACAAGGGAATCGGGGCCAATATCACTGACCAAATAGAACTGAAAATAAGAATTAATCTCCATTGCAAAAAAAAAATGACATGCGACAACAACAAACAAAAACGAAACGTTTCGATTCTTTTACAAATCATATATCCAACAATCATAGACACAGCATAAAAATAATTTCACTTTTTATACGTTTGCACATTTCACTTCCACGTCGGTTGCGGCATGCGAGGAACACATTTCCTTACAAATCGTTATCGGAAATGGCGTCGAGTGAAGTTGTTTCGCTGGAAAACCCTTATCTTGCAACAGAAGGTATGTCGAGTACATCGTCATCATATTAATACGTGCGTAGGGTTGCCTGGAGTTCAGAGAGGGCAGACAAAGTTGTTGATACAGTAGCAAATTTTCTTTCAGAAGCCCTACGGCATCACTTTAATAGAAAGATTGAGGAACCTCATTCCAATATTAGTCAAGAATTATAACCGAATCATAAACGACGGTTAACGTCCATTCAAACTCTGTGCTATTGATTAAAAGATTAAAAAAAAAAATAGCTATCCCATAAATTTTGACCGCAAAGGTGTTGCAGTTTTCTATGAAACGGCAGATTTTTTTTTTTTATCCGTCGAAATCGTTTGACAGCCCTATGAACCCATCACTGGAACTTTGAACCTGTTTAGCATGACATAATGTAGTCGGCCTCGTCAGCCAGGAGATCTCTTCACAATGATTTGTATTATTTTTACTAGCAGGTAAATATAGCTAGAACTACAGGATATATTGCAAAGTTCATGTTCTTGAATTTAAGTGACAGTAACAAGATTGGTGAAGAGGCAAAAATCACACGGAAAATGTTACAACATTATGGCATTAAGTGGTAGGCTATCTGTAAAGGAGCTCGTCGGGGGAAGTCCTACCACCGTGTCTATTTCTGGCGCTTAGCAACGTTACTATTTTCGAATTTGAAGATTTTTTTGGTGTTCCGATGTAATCAAGACACATAGGACATTTCAGCTTGGTCTCTGAGATGGCTTGATCCGATCAAGCCTGTTCCTTGCTGCTCTCCCGCTGACGCCTTAAGCCGAGATCGAGGAGGTGTAGTCGCTTAGTTTATAAGTGTTATACCCTGGTTGGAGGTTATTTATAACGCATCCACAGGATAGCCCGGTTAAGTAGCCAACAATCTCCAAGGTTGACAAAAAGTTTCTGAGATGGCAAGGTAACTGCGATATCCCTGGTATTGAAGATGTCTATAGGAGGCAGGGGCTGCTACCATCCAAACCTTAGTTAAAAAAATCATCGTCATCAACGCAAATGGAAATAATTTTAAAAAGAAAGTATCTCCTGACGTCATTACATCATTATTTTCACTGAACAATTACCATGTAACTGCGAAACCGATGTCACTCCATAAACCTCGATAGCCAATAAAGAGTAATTTGGGGAAAGTTGTATCAAATTGTATGTTATAGTATCCTTGACGCCTCTAATTGGGATCGAGTTGCTTAATTATTTAAGGAAAAAATTGATGACACATTTTTGGGATACCAAAAAATTAGGTCAGCTATATCACCGACATATATGATTAATTTCTGGATCGATAAAAATGCTATGGGAATTCATACACTATCACATTTCTAAATGAGACTGGCGTTTCCGATTTTAAGAACTACATAGCGAAACTGTATAATCATGCCATTTTTTTCTATATTATTGTCAATTTCTTTGTCTTATTTTAAGTGTCAACTTTTCAACCGTCAGTTTTATCTGTAGAACCGTTATGACGATTTGTCATATAAACTGCAATTTTTAACCCCCGACAAAACAGAGGGGTGTCATAAGTTTAACGTGTGTATCTGTGTGTCTCTCTGCGACATCGTAGCTCCCAAACGACTGAACTGCTTTTGATTAATTTGATTTATTGCTAAGATAAATATTTTTAGTCATTTAAATACTGCAACCTATAACCACAGTGTGCAAAGTGGGGCTATGTCGACGTTAAGGCAGCAGGGTGTGGATGTAGAGCTGTGGCGCAAACTATGTCTTATCATACCCTCTGTGCCCCAAAAAATTCAGCCATAGGGGCCTCTGCGCTGATACCGACTAGACCGTGGAAGTGGCGCAGTTTGTTTGACTAACAAAAAATAATGCACTGTCATGACATCGACATGACGAAGAAGAGAATACTGCTGAATTTAAAAAGTTTCCATATACACCTAGCGTACAACTAAGTGGAGAGGATCGAAAGAAAAACATAAACGACAAACAGGAACCCTCATTACACAAAAACGACAATACTTAGTAGCTTAATCGTAAGTTGTAGTGCTTAGACAAGTGCGTGCAAATCTTAATGTGTCTGAAACAAGTTGTGTAAGAGTGCTTGTGAGTTGCTAGTCACGCACTCACCTCTTTACAACGGAGTTTATAGATGAGACTAACTGTCATCGCGGCTTTTCCTCTGTTAATATGGTAAGTATTTTTGTAGACTGAATACTTTATGGGGTTTGGCTAAGTAATAACATAAGGGTCGATCGATCGGGTAAAGCTACGCTTGCCTGCCTAGGTAGCTAAGCTAGCTTTGCGTGGATAGATGATCATCTTTATATATGCAAACCCCTCCGAGCCTCGAAAAGCACGTTAAGCAGTTGGTCCCGGCAGTCATTCGTGGATCTTTGGCATTCGTTATGAGTCGTCAGAAGCCCGAAAGTCTGATAAACAGTCTTACCAAGGGTATCGTATGATAATCCAGTAACTGGGTTGTGGAGGTCAGATAGGCAGCTTCATGGCTTCATGTAAAATACTGGTATTCAGCTGCACCCAGTTGGATTAGAAGCCAACACAGTTGGGAAAAGGCTAGGCAGATGACGATGGTTTGAGGATGACTAGATACTGCAAGATAACCGAGTATAGTAATGCCTATTTTAATCGCGCTGAATACTATCTCACTTTTCGTAAGCGATTATGTTGGTTGCACGCTTATTTACAAGTAACCTATTCTGGTTCACTTGAGGCTTCAATGTAGGTTATAGCTAACCATTCCATAACTAGGAAACCATATTTATACCTAATCTGCGAAATCGACCCAGCAGTGGTGGCCCAGTGGTAACGACCGCAACTTACGAGGTCGCAGGTTTGAACCCAGACAGGTGCTTTACTTTGTATAAATTATTTCATCACCACTGCTCTCAAAACGGTGAAGGAAAACATCGTGAGAACCGGCATGTCCAAGAACCAATAATTCGAAACCATGTGACATCTACCAACCCGCACTTGGCCCGCGTGATGGATCACGGCCCACTCCCTCTCGGCGAGAGATGGCCGGAGTCCCACCAGTGGGAACATTATAGGCCAATTATTCTGCGAACTCGAAACTATTTTGTTAGTGACGTGCAGATGTTGCTCGTTCAGGTTTCGAGAAAATGTAAAATGCTCACAAATTTACATAAGGAATTTCACGTAAGTGGGGCAGGTGATTTCACCTTTTTTTCTGAACTCTACACACACAGTAACCACTATTCAGTATTCTTTAGCTATTTTTAAAAACAACTGTATACTTTTTCGTCCCCAACGTCTGCCATAATAGGCTGAATAATAACTTCTATGAAGTAAGATTACTTTGTTTTTTCGGAGACAGGTTCAACTAAGTAGGTCTATTGTTTAGGGCCCATGAGTTTTACCGAATCTTTGTGTATAGGAAAAAAGGAAAAAACATCGTAAGGATATCCGCACACCTGCCTAGTCTGTAGGATTCGATGCGTTAAATTAGTTTTAATGAAGATCTTCAAATTCAACATTGTTTTTGTAACCTGAAGTTAGGAACTTTGGTCCTTGAGGTAAAATTTTTCATGTTTTTTAGTGGCAGATACTTATATCGTCTATAAATACTTGTCTCTAGACATTTTTCTGGTTTCTAGAACTAGAAGAAAAATGAAGTTAATAACTAAATTCAATGAAAAAGAAAATGTTTAAGTCAAGTAACTAATTGTATCACAGTTCAAGCATAGATACAAAAAGTGTGTTTTAGTGTCCTTTTGTTTTTATGTTTTTTTGTATAGTTAGTTAGTTAGTCATTTAATTTAGTACCTACCTAGAATAAATACTTAGTTGCGTGTTATATTATTATGATTTCTTACATATCCTACTTTCTACTATCTACTACTAATATTATAAACGTGAAAGTTTGTATGGATGGATGGATGTTTGTTTCTCTTTCTCACAAAAACTACTAAACGGATTTGGATGAAATTTGGCACACATATGGTTTATAACCAGAATTAACATATAGGATACTTTTTATCCCAATATTCCCATGGGATCGAAACTTATGCGGGTGAAACCGCGGGGCGCAGCTAGTAATATTATAAACGCAAAAGTTTGTCTGGATGGATGTTTGTTACTCTTTCACGCAAAAACTGCTGAACGGATTTTGATGAAACTTTACAATAATATAGCTTATACATCAAAATAACACATAGGATACTTTTTAGCCCGATATTTCCACGAGATCGACACTTATGCGGGTAAAACCGCGGGGCACTGCCAGTAGAAAAATAAAACTACAAAAAAAATGTCATGAAAATAACTTTGTAAAACAACTTAACAAGCAAACCATTAGTACAATAATAATTTTATGTCTAGACACAAGTAGGTACTTACAATCGATTAACAGTTTAAGGATGCTAATATTAACCATAGCATCTAGTTCAAGTACCTCTTAAGTGACCTAAATGAAAACTTATATTCAAAGGTAATCCCCCTTACATATTAATTATTATTTACATCAGTTGACAGTTTATTCTTGTCCCTATCTATTAGGCTCAATTTGCATTGCCATGGAATGAAATGGAAGTGATTTTTTGTAAAAAAATTGTGTAAAGCATTGTGAGCTTTATGTCAATTATTTAACAAACAAACTAGATCATCATCTGTCTAATCTTTTCCAACTATATTGGGGTCGGCTTCCAGTCTTGCTGGATGCAGCTGAATATCAGTATTTTGCATGGAACGCCTGCATTTCTGACCTTAACAAACCAGTTACTGGGTAACGAAAGAAAGAAAGAAGAAAGAAAATACGTTTATTTGCGGTAAACATGACGCAAAAAAGAACATAAAAAACAAAAAAAAACAATAAGAAAAGGTTGACTTGCGTCACATCCACCAAAACGGCTATCGCTCAGCATTATGCTGCGACCCTATGCAAGACAGAGCCCCAGCGCTGGTTTTCAGCGACAGCCGGCGCCGATGTAATGACGTCGTACGGTGCAGCAAACAATTACCCATCAACTAGTATTTAAATCATTACTTATATTTTAAAGCAACCAGTTATTAGGACGCTGTACTGATACAGCGTACAAAAAGCAAAATAATACAATTCAATTTAAATGTGACAGAAACAAACAGGAATATAAAAAAGGAAATATACATGCTACGAGAATATCATCCTCAATAGACATTTTACGCTTTATGTAGTGGCAACATTTCGAAACGTCCTATTTGACGTACGCGCACCCAACATGCACCAAAAAAAATATGATGTAAGGAATTACAAAATGGCCAATGATGTAATGTGTTATGTGTATCTCTAAGCGTTTGTGAGTGAATTTGAAAGGTAAAAAGATGAGATGAACCCACTAAAAATACAAAACCCCGGATACCGGATACTGGAGGGTGACCCGACATACACGATATCCCTTGGAAAGACTGGTGAGACTTGGTAACACTGGACAAACTAGATACGATCAGAAAAACAGGTCGCGTGTCTTCCGGAAAATTTTCGCGCATTATCGGGAATTCCCGCAGCTAGCAGTTCGAATCTAGTTTGTACGCAGTTAACATAGAGTTCATTATGCTTGGTACAATTTCGCTTCAAATATTGTCTTCCAGTTTGTTCCGCGGCAATGTAAATTGATCCTTAGGGGGATTGTACACCAATCGTCCATTTACAAAGTTATCTAGATATTAAGTGGCGCTTAAATAAGAAGTGGGTAGTTTTATCAAATACGCGTTATTATGTACGTTTTCGAAGAAAGGAGGTGTGTCGTAATAAGTCATGTTGTTGTATGAATAATCACGGTTTGATTTCGTGTTGACACTTGAATAACAAGGAAAGGTGTCCTTAAAAATATTACTATCAATCTGATTAATATACTATACTATCAATCTGACTAATTATCTGATATAATATGTTTTTTTCTAACATTGATCTCTTTATTTTATGTCATACTTGAAGTATGACATAAAATAAAGAGTTCAGAGTTGCAGAGATGTTAAATCAAACATAACAACATCACGCCTGTAATCCCCGAAGGGTTAGGCAGAGGTGTACCTATAGTATACCCATATTTAAAGACAGTTATGCTGAAGTCCCATGTAATAGGGGGCGAGCCAATTTGCCATCAACCGGGCACGAATCCAAACTCCAGGCTGCTTCTGAAAAAATCCTGCTGGAAAAACCTAATTACAATTTGCTCGACCTGGGAATTAAACCCAGGACCTCATGCTCGGCAGTAGTACTTGAGACCACCAGACCAGCGAAGCAGTCGAGGCGTTAAATTAAAATTAAAGGTATTTTCAGTAGGTTAACCATGTAGATGACCTTGTGAAAGCCGCAGGTATCCGCTGGGTGCGGGAAGCTCAGAACCGGTCGAAATGGAGGTGCTTAGGCCAGCTCTATGTCCAGCAGTGGACGTCTTTCGGCTGAAATGATGATAATGAATAATGAACCATGTAGATAAAATTAACTCTCCGAGTCTTTTTGACAACCTCATGTTTTGACAATTGATTAAATAAACAGCATGACCCACATATTAGTCGGATACCAGCTGTAATATGTAGTTAGTTATTACCAGAAAACGACACTGTAAAAGCAATTATCTTAAAACAATAAAAATGTAATGATTGTCTAAAATATTGTTAATCTTTGCAGATGTTTTGTCGCCATATCTGCTACTATTTAAGGGGGATGCGCTAGGTAACCCGCAAAATTAAAATGTTCTTACGTTTTTTACAATTTTCAGTCCAGTGTCAGGTTGTAGGTTGTATGTTGATTAAAATATGATTCGTGAGCGTAACAAATACGTATTTACAAAATTATAATCATTAAAATCTCTGATGTCCCTAGACTCTGGGAGTGCACCAGGTTGGGATGGAATTCCTACCCTTTTCCTAAAACAGGCCAAGGAGATCTTAGTCCCGCTGATTTGCGACCTGGCCAACCTATGTTTTAACACTGGTATCTTTCCCTACCTTCTTAAGCGGTCCGTTGTTACCCCTGTGTATAAGAGTGGAGATAGAGACGACGCTTACAACTATCGGCCAATTTCTATGTTGACTTCCATTTCTAAAATCATTGAGAGGCTCTTGAACTCTAGAATAGTTAACTACCTGACTAAGTATAACATCCTATCCTCGTCTCAATATGGTTTTAGGAGGGGAATGTCGGCCCAGGATGCTACTGTGGAACTTGCAACGGTAATAACCAAGGAAGTGGATAAGGGGAACAAATGCCTAGTGGTCTTTCTTGACCTCAAGAAGCCTTTGATACCGTCTCTATTTCTAAGCTTATAAAGCACAGACTGAAGAACTTAGGATTTCGAGGTTCTGCTATCTCTCTTCTCAGCAGTTACCTTCGAAATAGAAAACAGGGGGTAAAAATTGAAAACTGGGTTAGTGACGAAGAGAACGTGACATATGGCGTCCCGCAGGGCAGTGTCCTCGGCCCGACGCTCTTTTTGATCTATATTAATGAGCTCTGCAACCTTATTCTCGACGGTGCGAGGATACTGTCCTACGCGGATGATACTGCTATTATCTTCTCCACTAAGACCTGGGACAAAGTTATGCTTGAGGCTGAGAGGGGACTAGCTAGAGTTAGTAATTGGCTAAATGAAAATCTTCTTACGCTTAATACCCAAAAAACAAACTACGTCTGCTTCACTAAATACACAAACTCTCAGCCTGCGCCTGACTTTAACATTAGAATACATTCTTGCCCTACCCCAATCCAAACTACCTGTAGTTGCCCTATTATTCAGAAGGTAAATTCCATCAAGTACCTAGGTATTATAGTAGACCAAAGGTTAAGTTGGTGGAGTGGGCGCGTTCACTGTGGCGGCGAGCCGCCCACTACCTGAACGCGCCCCAGAAGGTGGTAGCCGTAAGGCTAATCCGGGGCTACCGCACGATCTCGCGCGAGGCGGCAAGCCTCCTTGCCGGACTGCCGCCATGGGATCTGGAGGCGATAGTCCTCGCGCGCCTGTATGAGTGGCGCGCGGAGGCACTACGCCGGGGGGAAAGTCCGCTCCCGCGGCAAATTGCTGCGGAGCGGACGGACCTCCGGCTCGATCTCATGGCGACATGGAAAGAGCGACTGTCGCAACCCAGCGCAGGGCACGCCGCGATAGCGGCGATAAGACCCCTCTTTGAGGAGTGGCTAGAGAGGCGCCACGGCGCCCTCACCTACCGCCTGACGCAGGTCCTCACCGGACACGGAAGTTTCGGGAGGTTCCTGCACATGATCAGGCGGGAGGAAACGCCCGGGTGTCACCATTGCCAGGATCGCCCAGAGGACACGGTGGAGCACACGGTGGAGGTCTGCCCCGCTTGGGCGGAGCACCGCCGTGTCCTCGTGGAGGCGATCGGCAGCGGCGGCGGCCTCTCGCGCCCGGACCTGGTGCAAGCCATGGTCCGGAGCGAGAGGGAGTGGGAGGCAGTCGCCTCCTTCTGCGAAGCAGTCATGCTAGCGAAGGAGGTGGCGGGACGGATGAGGGAGAGAGCCTCCCGTCCAAGCCGCCGCGGGAGACGCCCCGGGCGTCGGGAGTCGAGAGACGACTACCGGCCACCGTAGGCGCGGGCCTGCGGGCGGAGAGCAATGGGTAGCTCACCGCCCGATCAGGACCAGGCCCGTGCCGGACGGCGCGTAAGTGTTCCACGCGCGCCTCAAAGAGATGTCAGCATAACGAGGGGCCCCTCAGGGCCGAAGCCTGCCGGGGCAGCGGGATTGTCCGAAAGGGTTACCGCTGCCCCGGAACATAAAGGGCGAAGGAAGGAACATGGGTGGGTTTTAGTCAGTAAGAGTCTGACACTCCCTTCCGCTCCACCCAGAGCGGGAGGAGTCATTTGATGATTTCCCATCCCAAAAAAAAAAAAAAAAAAAGGTTAAGTTGGTACCCACACCTCGAACTAACTATAGGGAGGGTAAGAAAACTCATTTGGGTTTGCAAATCTCTGAGACATGTTATGAGTACAGAATTACAGAATAAAATTTATATCGCACTGTCTCAGTCTGTAATCATTTATTGTATCTCGGTATGGGGTGGAGCAGCTAAGACGTATTTTTTAGACCCAGAGAGGGCACAGAGATCCTTGATTAAAGTCATGTACTGTAAGCCCTACAGGTTCCCTACTGAATCTCTATACGGAAACTCTAAGCTGCTCTCCGTCAGGAAACTCTACATTCTACACCTGGTACTCAGATACCATAAAATTCTACCCTCTAGCCACACCAAACTTAAAAAAAGACGGTGTGATATAGTAGCCCCTACATACTCAGCACGTTCAACTTTTGCTAGTCGCCAAAATCTAGCTCAAGCACCACGCGTTTATAATAAAGTAAATCGCATACTTAACATTTACCCTATGCAGCTCTACGAGAGTAAGAAGATATCAATTGACGGAATGGCTCTTCTCACTTAATTATGATGCTGTGGAGGACTTTTTGGCTACACAGGGTTGAACGTCATGCATACGCAGTCACTCACACACACACACACACTCACTCACTCACATACACTCTAACTCACACACACACACCCATACACCCACTCATACACACCCACATAAACACACGTATAAACACACATTTACACCACGTCACAAACACGATTTTCCTCTTTTTTTTTTCTCTTCTTATTGGTTTTGTTTTTTTTTTATTTTTATTGGTTTTGTAAAAAAGAATGTGTAAACAATTGCTAACTAATCGAGGAAGAGCGAGATTTATCCCATCACAAGTATCTTCAGATTACTTTCTGGGAAGCCCCGGCAACTTAATTGTATAGATTTAAGATAATAAACACATTTTTTTTTTAATCATCAATACAACCCTCTAAGTTCATATAATCCCATTGATTGATATTTCATGAACTAGTCATTCAATAGGAATATATATTTTTTTTTTTAATAGAACGGCCGAAGCCAATTACACTATTTAAACATATAATTTACTAGCTGCGCCCCGCAGTTTCACCCGCATAAGTTTTGATCCCGTGGGAATATCGGGATAAAAAGTACCCTATGTGTTAATCCTGGTTATAAACTATCTGATCTGTGTGCCAAATTTCATCCAAATCCGTTCAGTAGTTTTGGCGCGAAAGAGTAACAAACATCCATCCATCCATCCATCCATTCATACAAACTTTCACGTTTATAATATTATTATTATAGTATGATCAACACAGTCATACATTCTTCTCACAAAAATTCAAACATTCAATTATATTAAGTTATAGGGTTGTATTGATGATTATAATTCTGTAAAGTCACATTTCTTAGGGTCACCAATCATATTTTAACAGTCAATATGACACTGACCTGGTAATCGAAAAAACCGTAAGAAAATTTGAATTTCGCGGGCTACCCTGACGCTTACCCCTTAAACGTCTGCTTCCAATGTTAATTAATATAATTCATAAAAAAAAATCTGTATTTCTAACGTAGGTCAGTCTTACTCTAATACGTGTAAAAGTGGTCTAGAACCACTATCACAGGATGAACTTACATGACAATCTTAAATGCTAATAACACGAAGGTGTTGACGCAAAAAATCAATTAATATTAAATAATTAGCTCGGTGAGCCGCACGCGTCGATCGTTAATTGATTCTGATTGAGGTATTTAGAGCGCATGCTTACATGACGCATGTTTGGAGACTGCTAGGAATATTATGACCAAAGCGACAAAAAGTTGGCTAAATATAAAATTAGAAAGATCATTAACACTTAATCATGATAGAGGACTTGTGGCTAAGTAATAACAGCCACATAGGTCGAACGGTGAAGCCGCAAGCAGAAGTTAGTCTTCTATAAAATCTTAAGTTTTTGTGATTATAAAAAACAAAATATGTAGGTACAGCCGTATCTAATATGTTAGATATACGTTCACATGGCATTTGCAAACAAAAATTGAGTACGTTCTCAGAAACCGCTGGCTACGAAGAAAAACAACTCAAATACAGACAATAAAAGTTGCAAAACAGCCCTCAAAATCTTATAAAACCGCAACCATTTCATTCTGAGACACAAAACATTAGATCTCCCACGTAATACTCTATATTCGCCGTGGAACACTACATAAAATAATAATGATCATGTCTGTATGTTTATTTCACTCACGTACTTATTTGCGACCACTGTGGTCCGTTTTATGGCTACGTTTCAACAGATGATGTTCCGACTTAGAATATTAAAGAGTGGAATTTAACGTTATAATCAAGGCGCTTTGATAAGCATGGAGTAATACGCAGAGGGGATATTTGTGCATAGAGTAAAGAGACACGCAGACAAGCTGGTTTGTTCGTTTTGTTTTTAATTACGGTGGTTTGTTTTTAATTGTTGACTAACTCGTCGGTCTCGTAGCCGCAAGCGCGACTGCTGAGTGTGGCGTTCTGGGTTCCATTTCCAGGTCGGGCAAAGTGTTAGTGGGTTTTCCATTAGGAACAGCTCGAAGTTTGGAAGTTGGCGGCGTGAAAACCCCGTGCCTCGGAAAGCACGTTAAGCCGTTGGTTCTGCGCCTGATCTTTCTTCGGTCGTGTCTGAAGCCTGCCGTCCCTTCACACTCTGAGAGTGAGGGAAGAAGGAGTGCTCATGTGTCTGCGCACACAGTTGTGCAATATAATATCTCCTGCGCCGAAGGCTAGTCTCCGTTGAGATTGCCCACTATGGCCGAAATACGGTCTGGAGGACTATTATGGTGCCTTAATAAATGTTACATTTATTAAGGCACAATTATTATTCATTTATTCATTTATTTTAAATGAATAAATGTTATGTAGATGTAGGTATAATGTGATGTAGACAGGAAACGCAACAATAGTTTAGAAGTCACACGATGTTTCATTCGATACCTAGATGAAGTTCAACGTATTTCACATTGTCAACCTATAATGTTCCCACTGGGACACAGGCCTCCTCTCTGTGACAGGGACACGCGGGCCCAGTGCGGATTGGTAGGTAGATGTCACATGTCTTCGAATTTTTTGGTTCTAGGACATACCGGTTTCCTCACGATGTCTTCCTTCACCGTTTAGAGAGCAGTGGTGATGAAATACTTTACAGAAAGTAAAGCGCCTGTCTGGGTTCGAACCTGCGACCTACAACACGTAAGTCGCGGCTGTTACCACTGGACCACCACTGCTCCGAGGTATATATGCTCATTTTTATATCATTGGCAATCTTTTAGGGGTTTAAAAGTACTCATTAATACGAACAACTTTTGCTATGGGACCAACTCTGAAAAACATAGTCTTCTGTGTTAAAATTTGAAAATAATACAATTTAAATATATACCAATAAACTGCCCCATAATAAGATTACCCACACTCAAACCACAACAGCTGAATCTCTATAAATCCAAAACCATTTACTAAACTGCTCATCTGCCGCTATTAATTTAACAAGAGAAGCGACAATTAGTGATAATATATTAGTGAAAGGGGGACCCAAATCGAGAACTAATCGATTTACCTACATCATCGATTGCATTCATCACTCCCCCAAGCGCCGCGCCGTGCTGCGCCGTGAAATGACCAACCCTGTCACCCCGAAATACCATAAATAGGAAACGTATAATTTTCGGCTAAATCGGTCTATTTCCGCACAAAATCGAACGACTCAATTCGCCACGGAATGGACAATAGCCCACCCTTTTTCATGACAGGAATTTGATCTTTGTTTGTTGCCAAATAAAGTATAATATCGATTAGAAAGGGTTGGGAGAAATCGCAAAAAATGGGATGCTATGGATGGACGCGAATCTGAAGTGATTGAATTATTTACTTATACCATTGTAAGACCGTTTACATTTATGACCGAGAGATGGATGTTATAATACCAAGCCAAAATGTAAGATGAATTCTGACTATTACAATAAATCGGACACTGTTTCATAAAATCCCATTTATATTCAAAAGGTTAATTACTACATTATTTATCGGTGTCAAGAAAGGGATTCGCTCACTAACGATTACACCTTTGCTTGACAAATTGACGAAACACAATGGAATAATAATTTTAATAGAATGACAGCTTTCAACATCTGCTCCATATATTTGTAAAGAAATATATTTGCCACGTGTCCTGTCAAACAAAAGCGATATATTGAGTAAATCTTATTATGATGGCCACAATAGGTGTCAAATGGGCAATAATTCTTTGGCATTGTGGTCAATCGGATGCGAAACTATTCGGGAATACGGAATTTTCCAAATCATTACATTTTATTTCGGCTCCATTTAGGGTTGCGGTTGTGGCAAACGTTTATAATGGTATTAGAAGTATTATTACTGTCAAAACATTGAATGTAGGTGCAGTTTATTTGAATAAATCCCTGTATAATTTCCTTTTATACAACATCCAGGCAATATTTAAGTACGTCACATGAAAAAATATTTGCTGTATAATTCACAATCATCAAAATGGTTACTATTATATTCAGCAAAATACAATAACGTAATACAAAATGTGCAGGACGCCCACCTACATAACGACGTAATCCTAAGATCAATGTAAATAATAGTGTATAAGATACGTTACTCACTAACTACTAACTATACTTGATAATAAGATCCTTACTCACTAACTACTAACTATACTCGCTAACTAGCAATAAAGAAAAATAGTATATAAGTTTCTTAGTATTTAAGTGATCATTGTACATAGATCGTGTCCCATTCTCGAACAGTCGTGGGCAAGTCGAACCTGTACAAACTCGCCGCCATTGGCAGGAAACAAACGGCTGTAATTAGCAAACGGTCATGGGCGAGTCGAACGGTCGTGGGCGAGTCGAACAGTCACGGGCGAGTCGAACTTGTATAAACTCGCCACCGTGATTGGTAAAAACAAACGGCTGCGATTGGCGGACCGTACGAACACACGGCCACGGCCAGCGGACCGAGAGTGAGGCACGGTCAGAGATAGCCGATTGGCGTCTTAGAAAGTAAGATAGTTTTAACCCCGCCACTACCTGCGCCCCTGTAAAAATATATAAAAGCAGGGCGCTTTCGGCCATAAGGTCAGTTCGGATCAAGATCTCACAGCGGCAACAAGTAAATAAATATTCATCGATCAACAAGAAGTTTTCATTGAACCAAGCGGTCTCCTCCAATCCAGTGCAAATATAGTTTGGGAGCACAAGAACTCGTCGCATCCCATTTATTGGTCCTTCGAGAGCCGGATACGAGGAAGATCACTATTAAGAAAACTACAACGAACTTATCGAAGAATATTTAAGAAGAACTCATTGAACAATGCCGGTTACAAGGTCCACGGGGAAAAAAGGCTGCAAGGCATCGACTGCGGCTACAGAACGGACAGAAACTGCTACCGAAACCACTACAGAAACTACCACGGAGACCACGACAGAAACAACGACCGGCACAAGTACTACGGAAGCTACAGGAACAACAGCTACCACAGAGACGGCCACGGCAACGACTTCAGAAGCACCAGCCGCTACCTCGTCTACAGTGAAACGTGCCGCGCCACAACAAGATGTGACTACTGAACAAAAAGAGAGTGGTCGCCGCAGCAAACCTACGTCACAGAGGAGCGACAAAAATACAAAAGCACGTCGCATAGCCAAAGCCAAGGCGGAGCTAGCCCAACGATTAGCTGAGTTAGCAGCCGCACGTCTCGCCGAAATCGAAGCTGAAACCACGGATGAAGACGTATCCTCCGTCGCCTCGGAAACAGGAAACGACCAACGAGTAACTACTTGGCTCCAATCAAGTCAGCTACTCGCCATTTCCAACAGACCGTATCAGCCCGAGGTGAAATCTTCGATTAACCCAGCCGTTCCAGTGACCACCGCCGCCATAACCTGGGACATCCCAGCGACCGTACCGGCGGGAGTCAGCACCATAGACCCACAACCTGAACCAATGAACATCACACTGCCAGTGAGCACCGCCGCCTCCTGGCAGCCGAACCTTGCGACTGAACAGCCGAACCCGCCGCCAGTGATCGCCGCCTGGCAACAGAACCACGCACCTGCGCAGCCACAACCGAACCACGTGCCTGCACAGCCGCGACAGATGCCAGCGCCGGTAAACCCGGGCGAATCCTGGAACAACGAACAGAACCCTACGAACACATCATGGCAACCCGTCTACACTACGGCACCGCATCACAGTTACCCTCCGAGGCCGACCGCCTCGCCCTGGGTGCCGCCGTCTACAGAACCTACAACACTAGCCGTCCCAGAAACAAGGACGGACATGAAGGAACTTGCTGCTGCAATCACGCAAGCTGTGCACGCTGCGCAATACCAGCAGCCAATGAAATACACTGAACTACCCTGCTTCAACGGAGCTCATCAAGATTGGCTCACGTTCCGCGCCGCCTACTGTGAGACAGCGCATCGACTAACATCAGTGGAGAACATGTCGAGATTCAGAAGAAGCCTTCGAGGAACAGCGAAAGAAGCTGTACAAGGTCTACTTATCGCGAACGCAGACCCGAACGAAGTCATGAAGACACTCGAATTACGCTTCGGACGTCCAGACTCCATCGCAATGGCTGAGATGGAGCGACTGCGAACATTACCGCGCCTCACAGAATCTCCGCGTGATGTTTGCACCTTTGCCACGAAAGTGGAGAACATCGTTGGGACCCTGCAAGCACTCAACTGCGGGCATTACCTATTCAACCCAGAGGTCACGAAGGCTATGGTTGAAAAGCTCACACCAACGTTGAAAAGGCAGTGGTACCAGTATTCAGCGGCACAACCTAGAACAGAACCTGACCTCGTGAAGTTCACACGATTCATCAAGATCGAGGCGGAGATTTGCAGCCCGTATGCATTGCCTGAGAACATCGCTGCGACGACTCAAGCCACTCAGAGCACGCAGCGACGGCAACAGCGGGTACATGCCACACAAGAGGCAAGCAAACCGAAGTGTGTTTTGTGTGAACATCAAGGTCACAGTGTCGCGGAATGCTACCAGTTCAAGAAGGCAACCACTGACACGAGATGGGACATCGCGAAGAAGCACCGCCTGTGTTTTCGTTGCCTCAAATCCCGAACGAAACAACATAGCTGCAAACCAAGGAGATGTGAGATCAACGACTGTGTACATTTGCATCACAGAATGCTACACGCCACTAGTGCAGCAACCGAGAAGAGGGAAGAAAACGAATGCTCCAAAGAGGAACAAGAAAAGGTGCATTCAATGTGGACACCAAAGGTATCGTTCCTCAAAATAATACCAGTGCACCTCTCCGGACCGGCGGGAGCTGTAGACACCTACGCTCTCTTGGACGACGGCTCTACTGTAACCCTGATCGACGAGAGCCTAGCCAAACAGATCGGGGCCGACGGATCCTACGAACCACTTCGGATAGCATCCTTTGACGGCGAACCCACAGTCGACGTGTCATCTCGACGAGTGAGCTTCACCATCAAAGGACTTCACACATCCGAACGTAAGCTGCGCGCTAGAACAATCAAGCAGCTAGAGTTGGCGGCACAAAAAATCCCTGGAGAAGCAGTCAGGGACTGTAAACATCTTCTGGACATTGCGAGAGACCTAGTGACTGAGAATGCAAGACCCAAACTCCTGATTGGCCAAGACAACTGGGATCTACTCATTGCGACGGAGATCAGGACCGGAAAGAAGAACCAACCAGTGGCTTCACTGACACCGCTAGGTTGGGTCTTGCATGGCAGTCACACGCGAGCACTTGGCCACAGAGTGAACTTCATCAGGCATGCGAACACAGACAACGACCTACATGAACTGGTGAAGGAATACATCACAACGGACAACATGCAAGTCAATCCGAAGAAACCTCTCAGTGATCCTGAAGAGAAGGCACTTCGCATCCTTCAGCAACACACACACAGAACTCCAGAAGGAAGGTACCAAACCGCTTTATTGTGGCGAGATAACAACGTCATGATGCCAGACAACTACGACAGCGCTCTGAACAGGCTCATAAGCGTAGAGAAAAAGGTAGACAAGGAACCCGAACTAAAGGAAAGGTACACTGAACAAATGGAAGCACTAGTGTCAAAAGGATACGCCGAACCAGCTCCAGCCGCGACATCAAAGCATCGAACATGGTACCTACCTCACTTCGCGGTTTTCAATCCCATGAAACCGGAGAAGTTAAGAATTGTCTGCGACGCTGCAGCCAAGACCCGCGGAGTCTCTTTGAACGACCAACTACTCACTGGCCCAGATCTATTACAATCACTGCCAGGAGTAATAATGCGTTTCCGTCAACACTCAATCGCCGTGACCGCTGACATCACCGAAATGTTCTTGCAAATCGAATTACGACCCGAAGACCGGGACGCACTTCGTTACTTGTGGCGAGGAGACCGAAGAGATGACAAGCCACCGGAACAATACCGCATGAAGTCACTGATCTTCGGAGCTTCTTGCTCACCGGCGACAGCGATATACGTAAAGAACACGAACGCCGAGAGATTCCAACAAGAACATCCGGAAGCAGTCAAAGCTGTCAAAAGAAATCACTACATGGACGATTACTTGAATAGCTTTGACACGCTGGAAGAAGCCGTGAAAGTGTCACAAGCCGTGCGCGACATACACAGAGAAGCGCGTTTTGAACTTAAAAAATGGTCATCTAACTCTACCCCCCTTCTTGAAGCGCTAGGGGAAGATGCCAAGACTGAAGATTCAATCGAACTGGAAGACAGCATCAAGACAGAACGTGTTCTCGGTTTAATATGGAAGCCGACGAAAGACTCGCTGGCCTTCAATTTGAATCTAGCGCGCATACCACAGAACATCCTACAGAACGACACGCCTACTAAGAGAGAAGCTCTTAGAATAGTAATGTCCCTGTTTGACCCATTGGGACTTGTATCCCCGGTTACTATCAGAGCCAAACAAATACTGCAAGAAGTTTGGCGTCGTGGAACAGCATGGGATGAAGCCCTGGACAGCGACCTAGCCGCAAGCTGGAGGAAATGGCTCACTCACCTCAGGAAGTTGGAGCACATGTCCATCCCACGAACTTACCCAGGCTTCAGTGCTACAGAGTCGCTACAACTGCATGTGTTCACGGACGCAAGCGAATCTGCGTACGCGGCAGCGTTATATTGGCGGACGGTCACGAGGGACGGAAGAGTCAACGTCTGCTTGACCACGGCTAAAGCCAAGGTGGCCCCACTGAAGCTAATGTCGATTCCACGCTTGGAGCTACAAGCGGCAGTACTCGGCGCACGCATGGCGTCAGCGGTTAAGGAAGAACACGATCGAACGCCAGAGTCGACCACGTTCTGGACCGACAGCAGGACTACACTGTCATGGATCAGAACCGGATCCAGATCCTACAAACCGTATGTCGCTCACCGCATCGCAGCAATAGAGGAACATAGCTCCACCAATGAATGGCGCTGGCTACCGACCAAACTGAACCCAGCCGATGACGCTACAAGAGATGTACCGGAGGACTACGGTCAAGATCATCGATGGTTCAACGGTGCAGATTTCCTTCTCGGTTGCCCGGACACATGGCCAGCCGATGAAAGGAACCCTGTCATAATCACAGGGGAAGAGAGAACCTGTAGTTTGACCGTCAGAAACAAGAACATACAGATCAGCGAAGCAATACCAGACGTCAATAGATTCTCGCGATGGGAGAGATACTTGCGAGCTACCGCACGAATCCTACAGTTCCTATATCTCTGTCATCGATCGAGGGACAACGTCAACTATAAAAGGACCAAGAGAAATAGCAGCGCAGACCCTGATTGGCGAAGGAACAAACGAACATTGCCAATCAAAGTGAGAGAGAAGCGAGAAACCACGAACAATTACCTTCCTCTCACCGCTGAGTTTCTACGTAAGGCCGAGAGTCTGATTCTACGAGCTTCGCAGGAACAGTCTTTCCAGGAGGAAATAGAAGCTCTAAAGGAAAAAAGGACCTTATCACGCAACAGTCGCCTGTACGCACTAAGCGTACAACTCTCAGAGGGAGAGATTCGCCTAAAGAGCCGAATAACCGCCATGACAAGCATCACAGAGAACCTAAAGAATCCGATGGTTCTTGACGGAGACCACCGCACGACACGATTGTGGATTGAACATATCCACCGCCAATTGCATCACGCGAACACCGAGACGACAGTCAACGAATGCCGTCAACAGCATTGGGTGCTCCGTCTACGACCGACTGTCAAGAAAATTATCGGTAGATGCTTGCGATGCCGTATGAGGGCAGCCTCTCCAGCACAGCCAATAACAGGGAACCTCCCTCCCTGTCGACTAGCGCACCATCAGAGACCATTCACCTTCGTCGGGCTAGATTACTTCGGGCCGTTGATCATCACAGCAGGACGAAGCCATCAGAAGAGATACGTCGCCTTGTTCACCTGTCTCACGACGCGAGCCATTCATCTGGAACTTGTGGCATCGCTTAACACAGATTCGGCAATCATGGCGTTGCGCCGCATGATAGCGCGTCGAGGATGCCCAACGCAGCTGTGGTCCGACAACGGAACCAATTTTCACGGCGCTGAAAAGGAACTAAGAACCGCCATTTTCGCAGCTACAGCAGAGGAGGCCTCAAAAAGGATGATCGACTGGCGATTCATACCGCCTGGTGCACCATTCATGGGGGGCGCCTGGGAGCGCATGGTGAGATCTGTAAAGACAGCACTCGCCGCCACCGTCAACGAGCGATTCCCGAACGAAGAAGTGCTTCACACGCTGCTTACCGAAGCCGAACACACCGTGAACAGCCGGCCACTTACCCATGTGTCCGTGAATCACGAAGATCCTGAAGCTTTAACTCCCAATCACTTCATATTGGGTGGTCCCGGCCGCATCGCAGCGCCGGGCGAATTCTGCGACAGTGACCTGCGTCTACGCGCCAGTTGGCGCGCAGCTCAGAGGCTCGCCGATATGTTCTGGGCCAGATGGCTCAAAGAATATCTTCCAGAACTGCGAAACCGCAGGGAACCACATACCAAAGGCACGATCCCCAAGGTCGGCGATCTAGTGCTTATCGTGGACGGCAACCTTCCGCGAAACATGTGGGTCAGGGGACGCATCTGTGCTACTTTCCCCGGCCCAGACGGAGTTGTACGTACGGTGGACGTGACAACAAAAGGAGGCACCCTACGACGTCCAGTGAAGAGAATAATAGTGCTACCAATCGAGAGCAGCGATCCTGCACCATCTACGACTGCGGCGCCAGCAGCGGATGACGACGCACGGCGGGAGGAATGTGCAGGACGCCCACCTACATAACGACGTAATCCTAAGATCAATGTAAATAATAGTGTATAAGATACGTTACTCACTAACTACTAACTATACTTGATAATAAGATCCTTACTCACTAACTACTAACTATACTCGCTAACTAGCAATAAAGAAAAATAGTATATAAGTTTCTTAGTATTTAAGTGATCATTGTACATAGATCGTGTCCCATTCTCGAACAGTCGTGGGCAAGTCGAACCTGTACAAACTCGCCGCCATTGGCAGGAAACAAACGGCTGTAATTAGCAAACGGTCATGGGCGAGTCGAACGGTCGTGGGCGAGTCGAACAGTCACGGGCGAGTCGAACTTGTATAAACTCGCCACCGTGATTGGTAAAAACAAACGGCTGCGATTGGCGGACCGTACGAACACACGGCCACGGCCAGCGGACCGAGAGTGAGGCACGGTCAGAGATAGCCGATTGGCGTCTTAGAAAGTAAGATAGTTTTAACCCCGCCACTACCTGCGCCCCTGTAAAAATATATAAAAGCAGGGCGCTTTCGGCCATAAGGTCAGTTCGGATCAAGATCTCACAGCGGCAACAAGTAAATAAATATTCATCGATCAACAAGAAGTTTTCATTGAACCAAGCGGTCTCCTCCAATCCAGTGCAAATATAGTTTGGGAGCACAAGAACTCGTCGCATCCCATTTACAAAAAGAACTTGCTCGTGTAAATAAAATAATAAAAAACACAATTCGGTGTGACAGCGTAATACCGTAAACGTCATAGTACAATACTAGATAAGACGGCAAACGTCGTAAACACTTGAAAACCTCATATTTTTTGTGACACTTATCTGAGACACCCACTGTATCTACTAAACACAGTTACTTATTAATTATGGACACTTTTAATCCAGTAGATATCATCTGTCTAGTATAAAAATGATACACCTACCTATCATGGGGGGCGCTGCCTGCAACGGCAAACGTCATTTAAATGTCAAATTCAATACAATTTTCAATTTAGTCCACTTTTCGCCACCTGTCAATCTGGAAATTTTACCTCCTCTGTCCTTTTCGTCACTTCTTGATATTGTAACCAGAAAATAGTATCGGTCACTTAATTACCTAAGTTTGTTACTAAGCCTAGTCTATCCTAATTATAGTATAAAGCTTTTATGGTTTTTATTAACATAAATAAGCCTCTTGTCCTCATGGTGATAGCTTTGTGCCTTTACTTAGAACGTTTTCTGCCCAAAAAGAATTATGTTACTTAGGATTTTCTCCCGAAACTTCATATATTTTAGTCCCAAAAATATCGTATTTAGTTTTGCTACTATATTTGCTGCAAAATTATTTCTTACCCACTCATTTATATTTACAATTTAATTATGCTTAAAAAACACTTAATAAGAAGACATAAACATATCAACTAGCAACATATCAGCGAATGAAACAGACATCTTACTGACCTTGATAAATAAAAATCCATTAGACAAAAATATCAGGTAAGGCATTTTTTGCCAGTCTCCTCAAACATAGAAGTGACTTATTATTCTCATTAACGAGAACAATCAAAATAAAGAGATCGACAAAAAGTGTCGCTCGTCTGTCGCCAAGCGATAACCAGGTGCGTCGTTTTTGCATAATTTCTACAGCAAAAACTCCCGCCAGATTAATTAACAGTTTTATTTGTGGAGCACGTCTTGTCACGTCTTCTTGGATGTCCATTGTAGCATTATGATGTACGGCATCGCTTTGTGTGGCGCAAAAACTGTGGCACATAATAGTGGTAGTGTAATCAATTCGCCAGACAGCGTGCCGCGTGTGTTGCTAACTAATCTAGGTGACGCGGAGCTACGAAGAATATGCGGCGTAGACAGGCATTGCATAATTTAGTGTTTGTTTGCTTTGTAATGTTTCTTAAAGTAGGAAATAAGAGAAAATGATGCACCTGTCAGATAGCCCACCTGCCGATCTATTCTGTTAAAATCTCACCGTGAAATTTTAGGTGAAGTGAGCTATGATTGAAGTGAACTGCAGTGCGATTCTGTAACCATCTCACCGTGAAAACTTAGGTGAAGTTAGCGTGGAGTGAGCTGTCATTCCAACTAAATGCTAGGGATTGACATTATTGGCAGCTCAATTTAAGCTCACTTCACCTAAATTTTCACGGTGAGATTTTTACAGAATCGATTGGCTGCAGTTCTATTCTGTAAAAATCTCACCTTGAAAAGTTGGGTGAAGTGAGCTTAGAGTGAGCTGTCAATAGTCCACAATGAAGGAATGGCGGCTCGCTTCACCTACGTTTTCACGGTGAATTTTTTACAGAATCTATCGGCTGTCATCCTATCTAACGCTAGGGAATCTAGGGATTGACAGCTCAGGTCGAACTCACTTCACCTAAGCGTTTACGGTGAGATCTTTACAGAATAGCACTACTGATATGACGTGTGGTAACCTTTCTCTATTAAAAAGCACAAAATTCCTAATGCAGGTAACATATAGTTTTGTACTACTGGTGTTCATATGAACTCTATTACGTCAGATGAACTCTGGCACAAAAAGCTCTCATACTCAAACAGCAAACGTCTTCATACTCCAATTCTTACATACAACACCAGAATTTCGGTGATTTCTAAAGTCCCAAAAGTAGAAAATCAAGTTTCCTTAATCGCGAAGTTTTTTGTTGACGAAATCTCAATTCTTCAACCCAGTTTCAGAAATAAAAAACTGGACTTGACATCAGCTTTGTATAAGGAAGGTGTTGATAGACTTGTAAAAAGAAAGTCGATTAAGTTGTTGATTTATTGGACACCATAAGTTTGGTACCTATATTGTAATTGTAATATCTATAATCAACTCGGTCAACATCTGACGAGTATGGACGTGGATTTCGTAACTAAAGATGAAAAGGGAATTAGAAATCAAACCTTCCGGCACCCTAATTGCGTTACACACTTTCAAACACAATCTGAATAATTTTGAAGGATATGCTAATTCATTCATTCATTAATTCCTACTGTTAGTGTGTTACGCAATTACCCCGCTGATCTACACACCATATTTAGATGTATCCACGAAAAACTGCTCTAGAATACAATACTGCCTTAAAAAAAGTTTGTTTTCCAACTAGATCATACCTACCGCCTATACCTGCACCGCATACTTAATTCAAATCCGAATCAGGTTAATGGCACCAGTTAGTTCCTTGAATCAATACATATAACCTCCGCACATTTCCTCGTCCATTTAAAATTGAATTCCACTCCAAACGAATTACATCGTAGCTCCTAGTCACAAAACATCTGGGCGACCCAAGGTCTGGGAATTGAGGAAACAGAATGGAAGACCTTATAAAAAAAAAACTAGTATACGATTAGTCTATTATTTCTATGTCATTAAATCAGTCGTTCCATCACAAAGAAAAAAATATCAAATACAAATATCGTTCGACAAAAAAAACCGACAAAAAGTAATGAGCGAGCAACTAGACCAACTTCCTTGTCAACATACAGTTATTTTGTTAGATTTATTACTTGTTTATTCGTTATAAAAACTACGTACATATGATTAGGACTCGCGTCCATATAATTATGGCATTGGTATTATAAAACACGGTCAGTAATACTCGTGCAAGCTCTGTGCCGTTAAGTAACCTGAATAATGTAATCGGGTAACTCTAAAACCTGACCAAAACACTTTTTTGTACGTCTACATCAATTAATCCTCAATCGTAAAGCCTCTGATATACTCACGATATATTTCTTCTGTGATCTTATCACCGTTTCTAACGGTTCTGTGAAGTATAATCTGAAATATTTCAGCAGTAAAAAATAAATTCTACTGACCAAACACCTAACACTGTCAAACATTAAATATTAAACAAGTTAACTCGACCTATTCGCAGTCCAACCTCATATACTATCATTATATCCCATTCAAAAGACAAATTTTCACAAATTATAACCAAGTAAAAAATAAATTACTATAAAGTCTGTATCTCCATAGTTTAACGTAAATCACGGTTTCTTATCGCCCGTAGCCATAAATATTAAGTACACCATAATAAACGACTGCTATGCAAATTTCTTTATAACACTTTAAAAAATGTATTTTATTGAAAACACGAGGAAAATTATAGTTCATTTTCTATTCAATGGCTCATATTCAACACTTACATGCTGTTAATTTCAATCATATTCAGTTATTTCGGTTCACAAACAATATAATTTGAATTTTGTATTGCACTCGGAACAAAACGTTGCTTGAATAGCTCTTTATATCTATGCAGTTAACCTACATGCAAGACACAAAGAAAATACATGAGTTAAAGCTTGTAAAATGTAAAATAATTGAAAAAATATTCACTGACCCACCTACAGGTTCTAACATCGAAGAGAAACTTCATATATAAATTTTCTCGCATGTCAAAAACCAGAGATCAATGGCTGATACGAGAATCAATAAAGATATAATGACGATATTATTATACATTATAAACAAACATTTGCACGTGAATTGTATCTTTCTCACATATATCAATATACAGCTTTCTTTATCTGTCTAGAAAATTGACAAGTTACTTTATGAAAAGTTCGGTGAGTATATTTTTATTGGTCTATTCATAGTTATCTGCGGTGATTGACGAAAATATAGTGATTCATCAATGGATCAGTGAACTGTCTGGTGACAAAGATATAAACTAAACTGTTTGATCCAAACCATTTGGTTTCCATTAATTTTTTAAAGTAGTTTGACAAATCGCAATAAAATCTTAAGGGCACTTAAATATTCACTGCATTTTACAAGTAGAAAGAAAAATAAAAGTTAATATTTTACTTATACCAATAACATCTCAAATTCTCAAAAGTGCTCAGCGTCCTTTAGAATTAACGATTGTTCAATTTAATCCGCGCGCGACGCGAGATGCGACTGCGCACATCGTTTGTTTTATTGATTAGTGTGCATAGAGCGAGTAGCGTCAACGGCAGAGGCAACTGCAGCCGTCGCCATCCGTCGACGGCTGCCGTCGACAACGAGCCGCTCGCGTATTTGAGAACGGTGCACACGAGCAGGATGTCGTCGACGGCAGCCGTCGACTTTCGTTGACGGCTGCAGTTGCCTCTGCCGTTGTCATTGTTGTGACGTGTGTTGCCCGTGTATATGAGGACTTAGGAAATCACGCGACTATTCACGCTAGTTTCAACACCTCCATACAAGTTAGTTAACACAATCGGCGCAAGCTAATTTCGTCCCGCATCAGTCGCGACACTGTGCTGCGCTCCAAAACCCAAGTCGCCGACGACACCCAACAAGTAGCCAAGCTTAAGTGAGACTGGGCCGGACACGTTTGCCGCATATCGAACGAGTCATGGGCAAAATTTACCACCACGTGCGTCCCAGAAAACATCCGGCGACATCGAGGCAGACCCAGAAGCCGGCAGGACGAGCTTGACGACTACAGACAAGATTGGCCCACACTAGCTCAAGACAGAGAGAAATGGAAAGGAAAAAGGGAGGCTTTGCTCTGCAGTGAGACAACATAGGCTAAAAATAAATAAATATAATAAGTAATCACTCGCGGGATTCGTCTCAGTTTGACAAAAGCTTTGACTAACCACGCGACCGACGCCACGACTAAAAACTGGTACATTATTCAAACAAGCCACTTATACGCTGTCCATAATAGCCATACTATTCATTAGCTCCCCCAAGTGAAGAATTAAAATTGATTGATTGGTGACATAAAAATTTAACGTCTCGGTTTAACTGGGTATCAATCAGCCGTTTCGTCGGCTGTCTCATCGACCAGATATGACTTATACTTCGGGGCCTTTTATGTTGTAAACACCTTTACTTACTCGAGTTAACGATGACAGTTTTATTTAGGAGCTTATCTAGTCGGGTGGGCTGATCTCGAGACGTTCTTCGACAGTCCACTTAATAATTAGGTAGAAAAATTATGGTTGGTACTTTCAAATGAGGTAAATTAAAATGTGGTTATCTGTGATTTTTCTTCCATAATGTCTACCAATGTGAGTTGATAGTTGATACATTTATTTATGCTACTACAAGAGTAGCTTTCACGGACAGAAACTCTGTTAAATCAGACCACCTTAAAGCTACAATTGTTTACGGGGGCAACGGCTGCTGGTAGTATAAAGGTACTTGAAATTATGAGTTATTTTTATCAACATTAGGTATCTATTCCCTTCACGATTATTTATTATCGCCAACTAATTTAATTTGACCCTATAATATTTAAGTAACATAACCTACCTTGCAAGTTAGGACATTAAATGTCATACTTTCAATGGGAATGACTACCATCACTTAAAACCGTAATTTTTTAATTTAACTAAGGCGGCCGTGGCCGCCTTGAGGTCGTAGGTTCGAACCCAGACAAGTGCTTTACTTTGTGTAAATTATTACTGCTCTGAAAACGGTGAAGGAAACATCGCGAGGAAACCAGCATGTCCTAGAACTAAAAAATCGAAGACATGTGACATCCTGCACTGGGCCTGCGTTTTGGATTACCCACTCCCTCTCTCAGAGAAAAGGATCGTGTCCAAGCAGTAGGAACGTTATAAGCTAAATTACCTACCTTGCAAGTTAGGATATTAAATGTATATAATAGGATATAAATATACTTCCAATGGAAATCACTACCATCACTTAAAACTGTAATATTTTTATTTACGAAAACTATTGCTAAAAAGCTGACCTTGACACTTTATGAAACGGCTCCTGTACCATCATAGATTCAGTATATACTACTAGCGTATATATTAAATATATGTATGTACCTATACCTTTTACCGAAAGTAGTCTCTCTACAAATAAGCCTACCATTAAATAATAACTGCATCTCCAACATTTTCCCATGCTATGCATCAGTTTAATAAAACGAAAGTTAGTCTAATAGTGTTTCAATAATTTGAATAACAATGAATAAATAATAAGAATCGATGAACACTTTAATTGATGGACTATTAATCCCTTAACCTGTTTGGATTTCATGAATCTTATTAACAAAAGCAATGAATAAATATCTACACTTTTATATAAGTTACTGTGATATAATGTTGACCTCTAAAACAAATAGTACCTATCATATGTACAGACGCCAGCACATCAAGCTACTACAATCTGTCAAATTTCTTTAATAGATTTTCAACTTTATCGCTAAAGCATTCAGGTTCAAGGTTGATTGGGAAAATTTGACAGTTTCGGGTAGCTTGACCTGCTGGCTTCTGTACATCATGTATTCGAAAGGTGTGGTGCAGACCATCAAATTGACTAACTTTTTCCATGGGACCATCATCGTATCAGCGAAAAAATTATCAACGGTCCCGACCTCGTCTAGTTTTTAAAATATGATTAATGTGTAAAAGTGCTTGTGCAAACCTACTTACAGAAAATAAATCATTTATCATTTACAAAACTTTAATAGGTCTCGACCCAACTCGACCCAAATGTATGGGACAGCTGATTATTTTTTCGCAATTACAATGTTGGTCCCATGGAGAAAGTTATTCAGTTTAACAGTCTGTACCCTTAAATATGACCACCCACACCTTTCTGATACATAACATAATCAGCCTATAATATCCCCACTGCTGGGACACAGGCCTCCTCTATTCGAGATAATAAGTGGGCTAAATAATCGACAACGCGGGCCTAGTGCGGGTTGGTAGATGTGTCACGTCTTCGATTTTTTTGGTTCTAGGACATTCCGGTTTCCTCACGATGTTTTCCATTACAGTTTTAATTCATGCTGAAGAATAAAAAAAATGGGGTAGGCAATGATATTCTGTTATTTACCTAAATAAAGTCGAAAAACAAGCACGGTAATCCCATTTCAGTTATCTCATTTGATGTTTGTAGTTTTATGTGTATATTAAAATATTGTCTGAAGATGTTATTCAAGAATTTACGTGTCACAAAGATTTAAGGCAGAACTTTGACCGTATTATTTCATGGATGGACATGAAACTGAATCGACTTTATGACCTGACTTGCATACATACACCAACCAGCGAACTGCATACAATGTCCACTCACTTTACGATTTAGCATCAGCGCAGTAATAAATGAAGACTGCCCCGTTGGTCTACTGGTCGCCAGTGCTACAGCTGAGCATAAGGTCTTGGTTTCGATTCCCGGGTCGAGCAAAGTGTTATTGGGTTTTTCCATCTGGAATCCTCACTGAGAGAAGGCAGCGGAAGCTGTTGGTGTACCTTTATAAATTTATTTATTTATAAAGGTACACCAACAGTTTCTGTATACAAAATATCAAATAACAGTGGATAACAGTCATGGGCTTACAGTTACAGTTGCCAATAACAGGTGAACCAACATTCCCAAATACAGTGATAACCTAAGGTATAAAAATTAAGAAAAAAAAATAATTAAGTTCAAAATGTATAAAAATTAAGTGGTAACGAACTATATAAACAGAAATATAAAATGACACAAGAAATAAGTTACAGAGGTTGCAAGAAATACCTACATACTAACACAATGATATATGTCAACATCTGGTGTGGATTTTATATAAGAATTCAGCTCTCGGCTGAGCCTATTGAGGGGTGAGTTTACTCCTATATTTGTTCCGGATGCTTTAGTGCAGAATAAGTGGGTGGTGGGAATAGGCTGATAATGCTTATGTCATCTGGAATTTCTCAGTAGCACTTCTCATGAGGGTTAACGGGTTTTTCAATCTAGAATTTCTCAGCAGCAGCCTGGAGTCTGGATTTGTGCCCGGTTGATGGCAATCAACCTGGGACTCAAACATAACTGGCGAAATGTGGGTGGACTATAGGTACACCTCTGTCTAACCCTTCGGAATATACAGGCGTGATGTTATGTTATGATGAATGAAGACCGTGTTTTCTTCCATCTATTCGGGTGAAGCGATTTAAGAAAAGCTCATGGCGTAGTAAATATTAAACAGTCGTATAGATTCTAGCTGAACTGACTGCCCAGAACGAGGCATTCATGTAAGGCTACCAAGCAGGCGAAGCTGCGAGCAAAAGACACTCCGTCATAAACAGGAATCTCAATTTATTTATCCTCTTTTCCAATCACTGTAACTAAGCTTCTTACTGAGTACCACAAACAATCCCACAAACCACAAACGGTTAACATAGCGTGCTTAAAATTTTTGTTTACACTCTGGTAACATGCACATTAAACTTACTATTACAAACTGGTGATAAAACCGGACGAGCTGTAAACACGGCGATCATAATTCACGTGAAAATATTCCCTGTAACGTCAGCAGAAAAATACATTCACAGTGCTTCGTGGTTTCCTAAAAATAATCTTTTATTGCAACGGGAAGGTACGGTGGAAGTTTTGTCAGGTGCCGATAAATAAGAAGTTACCCACTTACATTGTAAGACGGAGCTGTAAATAGTTGGCTTGTTTTTCTAAAAGTATATCGGATTTTGGTCTAAATGCTTTGAGTTTTATTTGTTTCGATGGTTCAGTTTAGTTTAAACAGCCATTCTGGACAGTATTGGTGAATCATGATTTATGAAAACGTTCTAAGGCTTCAGGTTTTAAAACTATTCACCCCTGTGATGTAGGTGTAAGGAATGAAGTTAAGTCAGCTTTAAAATCGGTTCGTGCCATCGGCCAACCCCAATCCTTTTTTTTTTTTCTGGGTGGGAAATCATCATATGACTTCTCCCGCTCTGGGCGGGTCGCTTCCTATCCTGCCTTCTGTGTCCCAAAATATACAGCCATAACGATATTTACGCTGCCACCGATGATGGCGTGGAAGTGGCGAAGATTTTGGCTAACAAAATTTAAAACACTGTAGTGCCATAGACACGAAGATGAAGAAGAATATATGTATCACTTCCACCAGACCAACATATTTATGCATTCTGAGTATACTGAGCTCCTAAACTCTAGCAATCTCCCATAAAAATCGAAGGTATCTCGTTAATCATAATCAAACGCAGTCGTAAAAATGCCAGGGACAGCACAATCTCAGAGTCAGCATTTAGCAGGTGCGCCCCAAACAAATCATGTTATGGCGCGTGTGATTCGATTTTCGAAATATTCAACGTCGTATTTTTATTTTTATCCGTCGCCAGTCTCAAATTTCCTGTTTTTCAGACAGTTTCTTCGAATTCCAGGATATATTCCGCTATTGTTTTTCACCTCCTTTTATTCGACTTCTTGTATGATCACAATAGAAACTTTTCAAATGATTCGTGAATCTGTACCTCTCTGCGCAGCAAATTCAGATTGTTTTTTAGTATATTCATTCTAGTACGAATTTTCGGGTAAGTAAACAACTGTTTTGCGCAGTAAAACAATTGTTTTGTTTTTTTCTGTTTTTCATCTACATTTAATATACCAACTGTAAGTAATATAAGATGATACAAGCTGAGGATAAAAACGAAAACTTCATAAAAATAACACATTATTACCTACATAATAATACTAAATAGAAACTTACGAAAGTATTCGCAGCCGCCATCTTGGATTTTAATTTTGACCGCACTATTGCCTTAGGACCCTCAAAAACCATAAAAACTATCAAACTAAATGACGAGAGAAAATGTCGCATGGAAATGAAAATGGGCATTACGCTTTTTCGTTACGGGACGATTTCTACCAGTTTACTCATACCGCAAGCCACGTTAAAGAACTTCCCAAAATCCCAGTATTATACCTAAATAAATTCAGAAACGAAATAATAATCGAAAACGGCAACGTCAGCGTTTACGTAAATGAACAAAGCTAGGAACAAAATGTGCGCGATACAATTCCCGATTCGCGGTCGGCATAAATTGAATTCGTATGCGATGAACCCGCAAAGCACAGAGTAGTAATAAAGGGAGTAATAAACCCTGAGGGATCAGTACGAAAGATATTAACATAAGCACTGCATACATCGCTATTAAATATCTAATCACAAACGTTTAATTGTATGTGCGCTTTTCAGATGTTGCAAATTGAATTTGTGGGAGCAAAATTATTATGATCACTCCACTGGTTAACTACTCTGTGCCCCATCCAGACGGTTTATTTGCTAACGGGGTCTCTTATACAATTCTACAGTCCTATTTGAATGTATTTTCGTTAAATGCCTCTTGGCCTGAATGAAAATTTCATATGAAATCTTTTAATTAAATCTTAGCTCAAAGCCATTTAAGTTGCTCTAGTTTTACTTGGTGGAAACCGCTTTGAATATTTTGTTAAGTTCGATACATGCCTATTATACGTCTTAAATCGAAATAAGTAAACTGTTACGTAACTGACTGAAGAGGTAAAAACCGATAGACAATATACAGTCTTAAAACTGCAACATGCAATCTGAAAAGCTTGGACGAAATTAGTTTTTGAAACTCAACCCCATAGCGGATCTAACGTGGGGTTGAAGATTTTGTTTGAACGAAGACGTGGGCATAGCGTACAGAGTGCACGCAAGATAAGCCCACGCGCGACGTTTGAACTTCAAGAGTATATCCCTGCCAGCACTTTTATTCACTTTCGTCATTATGATGACGATGATTTACTTTGGAAAATACGAAATACCTGATAGATAAATCTTGATGGCGGCAAACGATTATTTTCGGCCGCGCGCAGACTTATTTTGTACGCACTCTATTACAATCCATGTGAAACGTGGGCACATTTTATGGGATAAAATATATTACTATATGTACAATGACATCATGCAAATCATCCAGCCTCAATATACCCACGCAAAAGAAAATTATGAATGAGCATGTCCAAGGGATGGCTACGTCACAATACTTGGCACGTAGCCCAACTCTTCAATATGTGGGTAGGAAAGAAAAATATAACTAAATGTCAGAGGTCAAGAAATTAAATGTGATGACCTTTTCAATGGCAAGTTTAGTGAAACTATTTGCAGTTACAGATAACAGATTCGTTGAGCAAATTTAATTTGAATGTAAATTTGCAGTTACAGATAACAGATTCGTTGAGCAAAATTAATTTAAATGTAACGTGTTTTCTTGAAAAGTTCACGAATTTTCTTGGGCATGGAAAATCTTGATTTCATTAATCTTTTAGATGTAATAAAACTTTTTCTGCGTTAATTTATTCGGATTAGATTTTATAATAAATAAAATATTGAATCAGTGCAGCAGTTTACCACATCAATGAAACATTGGGTCGTGGGACTTTTGGATTTACCACAAGTTTTCTTCTGTCCGGAAAACCATAAAATAATAAATACTTCCTACCTCGGTGAACGATTTTCATGAAAGTTTTTAGGTGGCACGTGATCGGCAGTGGCCTATAAGAGTTGGCGGAAATATTATACAGATCTTGGAAGAACGGCATTGTAAGTACTCAAAGAAACTGCGTGCTACGAGATTTCGTAGCACTTTTACTACGACGGACTACTTTACACAGTTGGTACGGTATGTATGAATGTGAATATTATAGCAACGATTTTCTTAACCCACTATATTTTCTTAAACCACTAGATTTTCTTAATTTTCTTATTAATTTTGTTAGCCTTTAAAAAGGTCAGGTGTTATGAACGTAGACGAAACCAAAAACGAGATGGCACGGTGGATGTAGCACGTACCGTTCTGTAGAATTTCTCCCTCCCTTCCTATCAAAAAGGCGCGAGTTTATGTATGTATCTTTGTAATTTTCTATGTATCTATACGCAAAACATGGCTCCTTTCATGGTATCGTACTGGCCGTCAGCCAAATGTAGCGGCGACGTGGGTTTGTCTGTCCCGACCATCTTCTAAAGGTTAAGGGTGACAAAAATAATGTAACGAACTACTTTCTTTTGGGTACTTGATGCTATAACAATGGCGGTATCGTTTTCGGGAGAATGGGCGTCTGTGCGATGGACCGTTGAAGTTACTGGCAATTTTCGCTGTAATGTAGTCATGTTCTTGTTTTTTTATGAAGTGGTTTTTGGAAGAAGTATTTGGCGTATCATTGTAATGAGATGGACTGTTTTTTTTACGTTATACGTCTTTATTTGGCGTTTATTTCGTGAAAGTGCCTATTCTGAGACACTTTGTCTGTGGTATTTGTGAGTGAATTACCTACTTTAGGTAAAGAAAATAAGGAGGGATTCTAGTATATTTAGTAAGAACTGAAAATCTGAAATGATTGTATCAACTTTAGTATAATTTAGATGCATCGACAGCAATGAGCAAGTTTGGGGTTCCAGTATAATCTAAGCTTAATACAGCGGGGTAATTGCGTAACACACTAACAGTAGGAATGGCTTTCATTTTGACAGTTCAACAACATTCACTGCGTTATTTACGTTGCTGAGCTGACAAATTTTTCGAACATATGAAGCAATGGATTAGCAATACCCTTCAAAATGGTTCAGATTGTGGTTGATAGTGGGTTCCGCAATTAGGGTACCGGTTAGGTGAAATTTCAGGAACAATACGACTACAAGCTAACGTCATTTTCAAATGTAATAAAACAATGAACCCATAAAGTTCGATACAAATTTAACACTAGAAACACTATACAGGGTCAAATTAAATTAGCTAGCGAAACTCCGCAAACATGATAGGTATCTAAATATGATACAACAATATTTTTTGTGGCATCATCGACCTCTCCAAGTGTAGTCACTTGAAATATTAGTTTAAAAAATCGGTGTTGTTTTAGCGTAAACTTCAAAGACATGATGCGTTTCGATATCTAAACACGATAAAATAAACAAAACAGGTTTTTTTCAACTCATACTTCAAGTAACAAAATAAAATAAAAAAAACATCAAATCATTTTTTTTTTCATATTATCATGTTTAGATATAACGTCTGCGGAGTTTCGCTAGCTAATTTAATTTGACCCTGTATAAGTTACCACATAATACAAACATCCAATCACGTACAGAAATTGAAACATATCTACTACTGTTGGTACATTGTTTATGTTTTACTAGTACACACGGAAACGCGCGGAAACAGATAATAAAATGTTTATAGTCTACAATAAAATATCAAGGAGATGATTTCATTAATAATGTTGGTAAATACGATTAGTGTAATCACTCTACTTACTTATAGATATCATACAAAAAATATATAATTAAAAAGAGATGCGGTCAAAGGTTTTCCCATCATTGCATGTATTTTCGCATGCTTGTAGATGACTGTTCTAAAGTTTTATTTTACGTTAATTTAACGATTAATTTTAATTAGAATTTTAGATAAAAAATAGATAATGAGGAACTCTTTTCCAGCGCCACCTCGAACGAGCCCCGCGAGGGCTGGTTAGAGGTGGCGCTACGAGTACGAGCACAGGTCATCTGACCACCGCTTTCTGGGCCTACCTCGGCGGCGTCGTCCATCTTCAGGCACCCATTGTTTGGAGAAGAATTCCAGGAAGTACTTGGAGGAAGCCAATGCCCAGTAGTGGGGACAGTATAGGCTAAACAAAAAAAAAAGGTAATGAGAAAGACAGCAGCAGGAGTTTTCCAGCGTTTCAAGAAACTGAGGATTATCTGGATTATGACTTTTCACAAAAGTGGAAGTGAACTTTAACCCCTTTATTCATAAACGTTGCTTAAAGTTAAGTAGTGATTAGCGACTGTTTAACCATACATTTTTGACGTTGGAACGTCACGTAACTTTAATTTTATCGTTTATAAATAAACCCCATAATTGTTTACAATTTTCCAATAAGTCCACCGTAGCCCAGAAATACATACAATATATTAAACGCCTACAGCTTTATCAACCCGAATAAATAACAATTACAACGTAAACAGTAAGCAAATTCGTCTCCCCCCCCATTTCCCCCTAGTCTACGTTTGTCTGATATACGCGTGTGACGTCAGAAGGCCGGCCGGCGCCTCACAACCAGTGACTAAGCTGTATTAATATACTACCAATGTGTTTGCCCCGGCGTCGCCTACGCGCTGAAAACTGCGTAGGAGTCACTGAAACTTGTCTACATGATGTTCTCTTTTCAAAGATGTAGGGTAACTTTTTGAGGTTGGCAGCTGGAAGTTTTTAACTGATGTGTTTTTGTTTTTTACGGAAGGTACATGGGTTTTTTTATGTGACTAGGAAATGATTTATTAGGTGAGTATAGTACCGAATAAATTGGTATTATAGAGAAAATATCAAATCTTATAGAGTGTAAAATGTTTAACTAGGGAAATTATATAATTTTTAGACCTAATAAACCTACTAAACTAAACCTAGAAAAACACACTCCCGAGCTTTTAGAATCCATTGCAGCTATCGTACATTTTAACCTTTTATCAACTCACGAAATAGTATGAAATCTAAAAATCCTTTTACACTCAAAGTGTCTGAATTCTTTCTTTCAAATTCTTAGAAGCTGAAGCTAAAACGTTTCTCTTTAAACATGCTGTGCATATGAGAGCGTCGCGGTGGCGTCGTCGTGGCTCGGAGACCGACACACTTTCCATTGACGGGCTGAAACCACCCCGCACCACCCATTCGCTGCTATTTGGATAGAAATTTATACTAATGACTTGTGTATTAAGTAACAATGGATGCTGTACACTATTTTTGTGTGAATTGGTGAACGTTAGCATTCATTCATGGATGGAGAAGTGGGTTTAGAATATATTTTGTGTTTATGGTTGTTGGTTTTGTTGAACTCACGCAATATCCTAAGTAAGTAGCTAAATTAAATAGTAACGTTTATCAAAAGTCATAACAAGGTTGAGAATTAATACTTATCATAATTTTAATGAGCAGGGATGACCCAGCGGTAACGGCCCCGTGTGGGTTCGAAACCAGTCAGGCGCTTTACTTTGTGTTAAAAATTTCATCGCCACTGCTATCAAAACGGTGAAGGAAACATCTTGAGGAAATTGGCATGTCCTAGAACCAAAAATTCGAAGACATGTAACATCTACCAACCTGCCACTGGCCCCTCGTGGTAGATTACAGCCCACTCCCTCTAGAAGCAAGGAAACCTGTGTCCCAGCAGTGGGAAATAGGCACCTACAAAAAAATGTTGTGTTTTTCTTCAGAATCCAGGTCCTGTTAAAAAAAATACTGTAGGCTAGTTTAGTTTTAATTATAAAATTGTTAAGTTGTAATTGATGGCCACATAAATATAGTTCCCAAATTGACTCAAATCACGTGATATCGCCCTGAAAGTTTCAGTACAATTTGGTAAATACTGACTTGTACTGGAACTCCTAATAAAACTAGTTCCTTTACCCATGGCATAGCAACATTTTGGATAGTATTTAAACAACACTGATATTTGACCTGTTACGTAAGTCATATGGCACTTTGTGGGATCTTCCATTAAATAAAGTTCTTAACAGGCTTTTTAATAGTTTTCTTCGTCGTCTCAATGTTGACTATTTTCTTTGCAAGTTCTGAGACAGGAAAAGGAATTAACTGTAACAAACAGGTTTCTTGTTTATCCTTACCGTTTTAAGCGGTAGAGAAAATAACTAAATAGCATTGCAGCACACCTTGTTTCTCCGAAAGATTGGACAGAGGGGTACCTCTTGTTACACCCACGTTTCGCCAGTAATGTTTAAGTTCCATGTAATAGGGGGCCTATTGCCATTAACCGGTCACAAATCCAGACTCCGGGCTGATACTGAGTTATTCCAAATAGAAAAACCTAATACCACTTCGCAACCCAGGACCTCATGGTCAGCAGTAGCGCTTATAACCACTAGACTAACGCGGCAGTTGGTTTAACATGAGCAATGATATCTAGTCCTTGGTGACCTTGCCCCTAGCTAGACCAACAGACAGATAATTTGACATTTAATTTCATATCACTCAGAGAAATTGCGAGTTCTCCTAGCTAACTGAGGACACAAAATTAATTTCTTGTCGTTAAAGCTGACCATACTTACATCGGTCTACCGCCTTTGGTTGAGCTATAAAAACAACGATACTGTTATGGTGATGTCGGTAATAAACCACATTTATATCTTCTTCAGAATAAGCAAAATAACAATATAGAGTGTCCGTTACATGAGGCGTGCTATATCTATGTATATTAAGAATAAGGTTGAAGAGTTTGTTTGAACGCGCGAATCTCTGGAACTACGTACCTATACTAACTAGGATTTGTTTTTTTTTTGCATTGTACGAGTATAACCCATTTAGAGGTACGCTATAGTTTTGTTAACATAACGCTAGGACCTTAGGAGCCGAGCCCGGAGAAGGTTTATGTGTAGAACACATTTATAAACTTACATATATAAGCTGAAATAGGATTGGGCGGGTCACGCGGCGGGAGCACTGAGCAACAGTCTCCACACGGTGGGTGCCTGAGGATGGACTGCGCCGCGAAGGCCGGCCCAGGAAGAGGTGGCGAGGCGACGGTTGAGGTTGACGGTTGGAGGGTTGGATTGAGGTGACTCAGAAAAAAAGATGTCTGGAAGGATTTCAGGTAGGTTTTTGCTCAGCAGTAGTACAGTGTAGGCTAAATAAAAAATAATATCTTGATGTTTTGTCAAGACTTAAAAACTAGGCTCAGCAGGGGCATAGTGTTCTTATAATTTCTGCATTATCCGCCATAATTTTCCCACTGCAGAGAAAATTAAGAGCACCTAATTAATTATGCTAAACATGCTTGTTAATACAGCCAGTTATTACATCGGCACTAATTGTAAATGACCCTAATCCGTTTGAAATAATTTACAAACTTAATTCGGTGTGTGAATTCACTTAAACCAACTTTCAATTTCACACGTTTTAATTAATATTTTGGAACCGCACCAAATTAACTGTTACCGACAAAGAGTTAATATAAGATTAGTTAAATTAAATGAATACTTTTTTGAATAATATGAATATAACTGTGATTGGTTCACTGCGGTGGTTGTTTAGATCAAAAGAGCCGCTTCTTATTTAGTTAACATGAACTAAACGCTAAAACTGATTTGTTAGTCACGGCCGAACGCGTCGCAAGAGTATGAATAAAATATTGATGAGCCAATAAAATGTTTACGATATTCCTATTTAAAATTAAATGTTTGGAACGGGATTAGAACAGTGATAAGCTTTTTTATTCAAGTCTGTGGCGACAAGTCGCTCAAAATGTCTGTCTTAGAAAATTTTAATGCATACATTGGAGTTAATATGGTATCACTACTAATAACGACATAATCTACGAGCAAGTTTTAGCGAGTTTTAGAAAATGTTTTCTTTATTTTTCATAGAGCGTCAATAATAAGTGCGTATGACCAAACGATAGAAGTAAGAACTTACGACTGGAGCCGAGTATACGCGATTCAGCGCCGAGTAAACGCGATTCAGCGCCGAGTAAACGCGATTCAGCGCCGAGTATACGCGATTCAGTGTTACCGGCCGAGTTAAACCGTCCTTTCTGAATAATGAACGAAACTGAACCGTCACCGACTCGAGCGTGACGGTTTCGTTCACTGTTCAGAAAGAACGTGAAGTATGTCTAAATAAGTTTTTACTTCAATATCTTTTTTTTATCACAAGCTCTGGCCGAAATAAAGACCGTTTCCAATGAAACACAATAACCATTACACAACTTTAAAAAGAAGACAACATGAACATGACCAAATGACATACAGCAATACGGTGCCGGTGATCCGTGTTGCTCTATGACCAATTGACCATCTCTTTTCCTCGTCAAACGCCTCATCTACCGTTATACCCTTTTCGCACATCACATACAAATCTTTAGGACGCTTTGTTCGTTACAAACGTGTCCAACTGTCCACTTGCAGGGAATTAGCGTCAGTGACGTCACCACGGTCGCACGAGTATCCCCCATAAAGCTTAGGATCCATGAATGGGCACCGGATGGGAAAAAACGTCCATTGAAGTTTTGTTTGCGAATTGAATTAAAATTTAAAGGGTGGCACTGAGATGTAGCGATATTAAATAGTGCAAAGTTTTTGTGTTGATACAAAAGGGTTTTTATTGGGTCCTTGGACTAATTTTTTTTATTTTTATGCAAGGAGGTCAGTTAGCTGTAATTGTCACTGCACACGTGGTGTTATGGTAAACCCCTTTACGTTGAGTCTATCATTCCGATTACGTCAGAGAGGAGGGTTATTTTGTCTAATTTTAAATAACTACTAACTCATTATTATTCAAGCAGTAGGAACATACACATATCGTGCTCTTGCTATTTTATTAATTAAACAACTCTGTTATAGATGCAGCGCACATTTTTTTTCTCTTATTTCAAGTTTTAACAGAAGCCTAATTCTAGTAATTTAAAACGTTCAAAATATAGTCGCAGTCTCATCTCGGCGACAAACATATATCACAAACTTGTCAAAAATGTGGGAAAGGTATTTTTGACAGATTGAGACTGAGATCAGACAGTGAACGTTCTTAAAATTACAAGAATTGCCCTCAGTTGTCCTTTGCAAATATTGTATTACTATGAACACTTGAACAGGCAGAAACTTAATCTAATTTAATGTACAGAAGCCAGCACATCAAGCTACTACAATCTGTCAAATTTCTATAATAGATTTTCAAGTTTATCGCTAAAGCCTTAGGTTCAAGGTTTATTGGGAAAATTTGACAGTTTCGGCTAGCCTGTCATTATAAACGGCATTAGGTGCGTCCTATGAATATGAACTCATTATATACATATTTTAAAATAACATAATCTACACACGTAATATCGTAAACTCTAATCAGTATTATCGATCTCTGATTTTATCGAGTTGTTCTTGGCACACAAAACTGCACATAACAATCGAATTATATTGCTGAATTATTAAAATCTTGATCTGTTTACATCTTGTTTATTGGTGCTAATGTAGGGAAACTTCCACGCTAAGCGAACTTAATGTATTGAAGTGTTAGTTTGAGTGGCAAACGATTACAGGAACAATGGATAGAATATTAACAGCTCTTAATCTATTAAAGTGTCGAAGTTCTTATTGGAAGCTTGCTATTTAAATCTTTCTGTTCATTTATAAACTAGCTACATACTACATACATACATAGAAACTATTCTATAAGACTTCGATGTCTTTATTATTCCCACTGTTTTGTGTCTGCTCCGGAGTAGCTTAAATTAAAGTAATGATTAGCGACTGTTTAACCATACATTTTTGATGTTTAAGCGTCCCTTAACTTTAAGCAACGTTTTTATATAGAAGTCAAGAGTCTGAATATGATTTTCATCCTGGATGCAGCATTTTAATGTGGCCCAATCCAGGTCCAACCCACCACTGTGGTCCAGTGGTAATGGCCCCGACTGTGAATTGTAAGGTGGAACCTAGACAGGAGCTTTACTTTGTATAATTATTTCATCACCGCTGCTCTCAAAACAGTAAAGGAAAACATAGTGAAGAAACCGGCATGTCCTAGAACCAAAACGACGACATGTGATAACTGCCAACCCGCACTGGGCCCGCGAGGTGGATTAGGGTCCATTCCCTCTCCGAGAGCAGGCCAGTGTCCCAACAGTGAGAACATTATAGGCTGATCATGCATGCGGCATTAGTGAACTCTATGGTCAGTTTTGGCAAACTGGCGCGGCTGTTGCTACCTACGGTTAATTTATTTTTATTTCCATTAAATTAATGACAGAGATTTGGCTGCTAACTGTGATAAGTAATATGATTATTATAAGCATCGTGTTAAACATAATATACGAGTGAACACACTTTCTCCTTTTAAGGCTTACAATACAAATTCATGTACCACGCGTCTACTAAGTAGGGGCAATTTAAAGTGATAAACAGAAATAATACAATATTGTGCGTTGGTCCGTCTGTAGAACAAACTGGCCGCTTGTTTGACTTAACAATTTTATGTTCTCGGAAGGTGCTGAGAGTGCAGGTAGTTTTTTTTTTAACACTGGCCACACCGCCAACTCTTTACATACGACGCGGGTTGAGTTTCTATATTCTGTTTTAGTGTAGTCTATGCTAAATAGATTTATATTTCATTCATGAATATTTAGTTGTTGTTAATTATGCATGCGGAATTTTTGGTTCTAGGACATGCCGGTTTCCTCACGATGTTTTCCTTCACCGTTTAGAGAGCAGTGGTGATGGAATAATTTACAGAAAGTAAAGCGCCTGTCTGTCTGGGTTCGAACCTACGACCTACAACACGTAAGTCGCGGCTGTTACCACTGGGCCACCACTGCTCGAAGAAATTCGAAGACATGTGACATCTACCAACCCGCACTGGGCCCGCGTGCTGGATTAAGGCCCACTCCCTCTCACAGAGAGGAGGCCTGTGTCCCAGCAGTGAGAACATTAAGTGCTGATAATGTATGCATGCGGAGTTTGTCTGTCAGTGATTGTTGCACTATTGTATGTGCATTTTTCTCATGTAAACTTTGGCAATAAACCAGTGTGGATAATTGTAGATGAGCCAATAAAATAAAATAAACCATCTGCCTAGCCTTTTCTTAATTATGCTGTTTGCTTATATAACCGGATGCAGCTGAAAACCAGTATTTTACATGAAGTGACTGCCTATCTGAACTCTACCACCCTATTACCCAGTAACCCCTAAAAATATATTAAAAAGATACCCCTTGGTAAGACTGGCTGTCAGACTACAAAAACCAATAAAATAAAATAAACAATTATGTTGGCACAGCCTTTCATAGGTCTTTTATAAACTGTGTTACATTCAACCTGAAATAAAATTAATAGCTACCTACTTGATGTTATAAACATTTAATGAAGAATTTTAAAAATCTACACAAAGAATAATCATCAAAGTATACATTAAATACGTCTCTACTGCAAGCTTTTTTTAATATTGTGCCTAATAGGTTAAAATAACTGATTCTAGGATGTTATATACGAGTATATAACATCCTAGAATCAGAGAATAATCAGCCTTATTCAATTGCATTAAAAATCGACACGTTATTATAACAAATCAACAATAAATCAGTTTTAATAACAACTCACAATTTCCGCCTCATCAAACCATAGACAAGTGTGACAGGTAAAAAACGAAACTCATCAAAATCAAAACATGCCATGGTTTGAGCTCGAGTGATTGATTTAAACTGACAGTTATTACCCGATTATAGACTTACGCGTTACCTTTGACATGTCATTATCGTAAACATAATATTTTATTAGATTTATTAACAAGCAGATTCACGGTCTGTATGCAATCTTTGGATGATATATAATATAAATTGAACGCAGATTTGGTAAACCTGATTATTTTTGTTATTTTTATGCGGTCATGCATGATATCACTTTACTGGAATGATACTCAATAAACAACATTTTATGCAGAGCCAAGGTATTTCATGTCGACAACGCATTTACGGATTGTAAATAGACATTTCACCGCCACATTTTAACTGACAGACTTTACCAACTACTCTATAACAGTTACTGCACCTACTAGTTAGCTTACAAACTAGTCAGGCAGATGCTAAAGTTTGTATGTACTTGTCTTTTTTACTGACCAGCAAACGTTGTCAAACGCATTCAAAATCAAAAGTCATTTATTCAAATTAGGCTGAGAATCAGCACTTTTCGAATGTCAAAATTACAAAAGACAGTCCCCCAAAACCTTCACCAGTTCCTAGTGCTTTCGCTGGGAAGAAGAAGTTGCGCAACAAACTCCCCAGCATTGTTACAGTAACTAAGCCTTATTTTAAAATAAACCTCACAAAGAGATATATTATGACCAAATGATTAAGCACACATAGCTGGTACCTACTAATTTATTCAGCCAACCAGCAAACGCGTCCTCGCAAACCTCCAATACCAACAAGGTTGCGCTTGCAGTTTTATAGCCGAGAAAATGCCTTTTAAATATAGAAAACAATGTGACCTCACATTCCTGAAGCTGTATGACTGTAGTGAACATGTTGCTAATCGAGTTCTGTATGCGGCATCACGGAGGTACCACTTGCAGCCGTAAAACCACGCTTCGAGACGAATGCACGCATAATGACGTTGAGAGCACTCCGCGTCATTGTTAGGAGTTCGGAGTTCCAATGAATTGTTTATTAATAGTGGTAGTTAAGTCAATATTGACTAGGAATTTGTGGGTACAGCAATGTTTTGCAAGTTACTGTAACATAAATTTTTACGTCTGTGACACTCTGGCAACTAATCGCTTATTATCTAATGTTTTAAACATTTAGGTTTCTATGTAGGCATTCCTAGATTTATATCCTGGATTCATAAATCATTTGCCGGCGATACAGGATTATTACTCCTAGCACAGGCATACTGGGGTATTGTAATACTTTCATTATACAGGATTACAGTTTTTTTTTAACCATGAATTCAGCACATGGTTCTAGACACAGCGTAGACTTTTTTATTCGTTAAGTAATAGTATCACTGACAGTTCTTGAACGCGGTTAAGAAGTGCTGATCGCGTTTAGTTTCATTGGTGAAATCCGCACTTAGATAGAAATAGAAAATATTTGTTGTCCAGGTATTACAGTAAGCAGGTTCACTGGTTAACAGCAAGTTAAGACGACATGAGTAGCTTAAAATATTACCTACAGCTACAGGTTACAATATAGTATTTGCAAACTAGACAGTTAGTCTGTATCTTGAGGCTCAGAGTATGAATTCCAGAGTGGAGACTAGAAAGGTGATTTCAGGTATGTGAGTATGTGTGTTGTTTGTGTGGTGTGTGTGTGTGTATCATGTGTGTGTGGTGTGTGTGTGTCTGGTGTGTGTAGGTGTGTGTGTGTGTGCGTGTTTGTTCCATTGTGCTTCGTTTGATTTGGTGTCAGGTATCCACTAATTTTCATAATTATAATTTTCCAATCAGCAAAAAGCAACATTTTAGCCATCAGTAAGTTTTGTAGCCATTCCCGGAGAGGGCTATGCGAGATTCATCTGTAGAGAATCACTCCCTGTGTCATTTGCATACGTTGAGGTTTATTACAGGCCGTAAATAATCGTCATAATGCATGTCGTGTGGCAAAAACGATGCTTTTCATGCGTATTGCCTTCAATACGTGTTTAGTTGAAGAACGTGATTAACTGTTGGTGAAATCGCTTATATTATCTTCTCGTTGGCCTATTGGCCGGCTACTGCTTCCGAGGGCTTTGTTTTATGCGGAGTTATCATAAATTAGAAAGGTATATGATGTCGCTTTGTTAGGAAAGTCGGTGAGCTTTTCTTGTAGAGAACTATCATAGTTTTGAATAACGTGGTTTTGAAAATCTTCGTGGTAAATTGAGCAAAACGAAACCTTAACTTTTTCAAATTCTAAAATGCTTTAAAACAAAATAGGTTTTCCAATAATTTTCTTTTCTCAACCTAATCCAAGTTACTAGTATTACAACTCCTTTTTTATATACGACATCTACTTAATAAAATAAAGTAATCACGTTTATTTCAGAGCAGTGATAGCTAATTTCATCACCACTGCTCTCAAAACAGTCAAGGAAAATGTCGTTGGGAAACCGTCGTAGAACCAAAAATTCGAAGACATGTACCATCTACCAACCCGCACTGGCACCGCGTGGCAGATTATAGCCCACTACCTCCGGAAGAGAGAAGGCTTGTGTCCCAACAGTGGGAAACATCACAGGCTTATTATGCTATGTCCATTTCGCCTGAAGCCATCCGTCGAAAAACTCAATTAAAACTGTTAACGATACCATAAAATGCTGAATTTTCAGATCACATACTCATAATAAAAACTTACGAAACTCCTCTCAACAGACAAACACGAACTGACGATAACTGCGCAGTAATTTTGACAGTACACACAAAGTTGACATGGGCAATAAAATTTGACAATACGCTACACTACGACAATTACATGAGGAATAAACAGAGATGCTGCCGTCCCTGTTAGGATTTGGTCGTTTTAGAAAAAATCTAAAGTTTGTTTTCTCGTAAATAAATGATATTGACGTTCTTTAGAACCCATGAGAGTGGTGGCAATTAAATGGACGTCTCAGCGCATCCTGGGCATTCTGGCCCACTACCTTTCTTATTGACCTATATTTTAAAACTCATCAACATTTAGTTCAGGTATATGCGATAATAAAAAGTTCCTTGTTGTGTTTGCATAATCAGCCATCTCTCCACTAGTCCAATGCTTACTTTAGGATGCATATCCGGTAGGCTCTTAAATCCTACCCCCTCCTATGGGCACGTCTTCCTACAAAAACCGCGCCCCCCGGTCTACTTCTTGATATGCAATGGTCGCTGTAGCACCATGAACATGAGGCTACAGGAGCTAGTGCGAATCTTGGAGTTCATTCGATTAATCGAGTCTGGTCAAACCACGCTGAGATCGGTGCAATTCATAGTCATATTCATTGTTGTGTTTGCATAATCAGCCTATAACGTGTGCAGTACTGACGCATAGGCCTCCTCTCTGTGAGCGGTAGTTGGCCGTAAATCTACCACGCGGGCCCAGTGCGGGTTGGTACATGCCACATGTCTTCGAATTTTTTGGTTCTAGGACATGCCGGTTTCCTCAGGATGTTTTCTTTCGCCGTTTTGAGAGCAGTGATGATGAAATAATTTACACACAGTAAAGGTCCTGACTGGGTTCGAACCATTCGGGTCACCACTGCTCTTTCGCTTCTTTCAATATTTAGTATATGTTTTCTATGAATTTTATTCCAGAACATCCATCGATTTCTTACTAAACTTCAACTATATCCGACGACCCTGGTTACTTAAGAGTATCTCCTTTGATGACCGTACGTGATAAGAAAAACTTCCTTGTACTCGTATCTTGTGTTTAAAGTAGGATAAAATGATAATTAGTGATGTTATTAGAATTACACCTCTCCTTTTAATTAAATGTTTCGTAACGTTTTAAGTACTTAAATAGGTATTAGTAGGTACTGGCATTATAAACTTAAGGTATTTGAGGATTGTCGTTTTACACTCATGATGACTTGCTATATAGGAAAGTACCTACTACTAGCTATTTACCTTTAATTACCTACTTGTTGGTAAACTATTATACGACGTAATTATCTGCATCATTTTTATGTATTGTTTATCTGTTTATGTTGCTAGCTGTTACCCGCGACTTCGTTTGCGATCGAGGATAAAAAGTAACTTCTGTCCTTCTTCAGGTGATGGTCTCCCCATGTGCTAAATTTCATTCAAATCTGTCCAGTCATTTTAGCGTGAAGGAACAACGTAACAAACAAACACAAAAATCTAATCTTTACTCTTTATTTTTAACTAGCTGCGCCCCGCGGTTTCACCCGCATAAGTTTCGATCCAATGGGAATATTGGGATAAAAAGTATCCTATATGTTAATCCTGGTTATAAACCATATGTGTGCCAAATTTCATCCAAATCCGTTCAGTAGTTTTTGCGTGAAAGAGTAACAAACATTCATCCATCCATACAAACTTTCACGTTTATAATATTAGTAGGATTAGTAGGAAGCAGGAAGTAGGATAGGATATTAGTTTAGAAAATTCAACCTTTTATTATTTCATTAACACATTGTATTTTTTTAATATTCTATTCAAATTTTCGCAGGAAAAATAGTTATTTTCACTTCAGTAGCTCAAACATGTAGGTTTTGCTGCGTGAAATCAGTGAGCAAAATGCGATTTTGCTCACTGAGTGAGACAAAGTAACTTTTTAATTTTTTTTTCAGAAAGCCGCAAATATATATTATTCAGCCTTGGGTTAATCATACAATTCGAAACATTCACACTCTATCTCTTTCCCTCCATTAGAAAGAGAGAGAGACAGAGACCAGCCCTTTCGAAGTTCGGATTTTGAATTCGACCTCAAAGACAAACACGTTCGGAATTTCGTACTAACTAAAGAAATTTTGCAAAAAGAAAATTATGTCTTTTAATGTAATTTATTGAATTTTTAACTTATTGTTGTATTTAAACGAAAATAAGTATTTACTGCAAATAAAACTGACATTTAACTTGTAAATATTTATTTGTAGTTTCAATAAATGTTAGGTACGTAATATATTTTGAATAATAAAATATCATGGGTGCTATTTCCGAACACGCCTTAATTTAAATAAAAGAGCGGGAATAAAATTTGTAGAATTGCAGTAATTTTACTTTTAACTATTAAAATGTTCCATTTTATAGAATTGGTATCTAGCTACAATGTTAATTATTTTGATTCACAATAAATAGTTATTTCAATCTATTCCTGTTTATTATTTTATCTCCTAAAGTGTTCTCGCTGCTGAAGTGAAAAGTTATGTGTGTTACACGAGAGCAAAGTTTTTTTGCATCTCGTGCCTTTGAATCCCTCGCCACACTCAGGATTCAACTTTAGAATCACTCGCTACGCTCGTGATTCAATCTTTGAATCCTTCGCTTGCTCAGGATTCAAAAACAGGACTCGCAGCAAAAAACTACTTTGCTCTCTTGTTGCACAAATAACTATTATAGATTGAAATAACTATTTATTGTGAATCAAAATAATTAACATTGTAGCTAGATACCAATTCTATAAAATGGAACATTTTAATAGTTAAAAGTAAAATTACTGCAATTCTACAAATTTTATTCCCGCTCTTTTATTTAAATTAAGGCGTGTTCGGAAATAGCACCCATGATATTTTATTATTCAAAATATATTACGTACCTAACATTTATTGAAACTACAAATAAATATTTACAAGTTAAATGTCAGTTTTATTTGCAGTAAATACTTATTTTCGTTTAAATACAACAATAAGTTAAAAATTCAATAAATTACATTAAAAGACATAATTTTCTTTTTGCAAAATTTCTTTAGTTAGTACGAAATTCCGAACGTGTTTGTCTTTGAGGTCGAATTCAAAATCCGAACTTCGAAAGGGCTGGTCTCTGTCTCTCTCTCTTTCTAATGGAGGGAAAGAGATAGAGTGTGAATGTTTCGAATTGTATGATTAACCCAAGGCTGAATAATATATATTTGCGGCTTTCTGAAAAAAAAAATTAAAAAGTTACTTTGTCTCACTCAGTGAGCAAAATCGCATTTTGCTCACTGATTTCACGCAGCAAAACCTACATGTTTGAGCTACTGAAGTGAAAAAACCATTTCAGTATTACACAAAAAGAAACGAGAACTATCAAAAGATCCCTAATTTAAATAACTCGCTGCTACTTCAACGAGGTTTCACGAAATGTCGTGAACAGCATATGAGTTACTGCGGGGAGGGTGTCTCGGTGAGCAATTTGGGGTTCCCTCGGCGGCCTGCATGCATGTGCAATGTGTTTGCAGTTCGAAGCCGTGCCAAAATTGCCATCTTTCCGCTGGATAGTCGCGAGCTGACAAAATGAGGTGCCGGCACCGTATTTGGTTAGCTGTGAACTCGGATTAGTTTGGCGGCTTACAGTTTTAATTTTCATATGAGTTTTTTTTTTTGTTTTTACTAGGCAGAAGTGAGTAGAAACCGCAGGGGATGCCCTAGAAAGTCATATAGTGACGTAATTGGTGATATTCTTCTGAAAGGTCTGGTACCGTAATATTCGCAACCGGCTTCGGTATGTGCACCACCCAGCACCCTAATTTCGTAACACACTTTCAATCACAATCGGTATCATTTTGAAGGATATTGCTAATCCATTGCTTCATATGTTAAGCTGTTTAAATAACGCAATGAATGTTGTTGAACTGTCAAAATTAAAGAAAGAAAATACGTTTAGTAAAGCCTACTGTTAGTGTCTTACGAAATTAACCCGCAGATGTATGAAAGTAAACGAAGCAAAAAGGAGTATCTGATCGTAGCATGTGGCGTTTTGTATTATCTGGTATACTCGGTTCCAGTCGGTCGGTGACGCTGAATCGCAACACTCGGCGCTGAATCGCGTATACTCGACTCCAGTCGTAAATTTCACTTCTATCGTGGGGTTTTAACTTCTTATTCTAAACATTGTGTCACTGGCCACATTATAAAATAGTCTTCGACAATGTCGCAGACCTCATAGGCTTGATGGAGCTCATTTTAAATAACTACGTCACATATCCCGACACGACTGCTTAACAACTTTCAACCTAAATTTCTGTGGCATAAAATGTTAATTTGGTTTTCGAAAAGTTTAAGTACCACATCACAAACTGAGTTACTATGGCTGCCATCCAAATGTGATGCAATAACCTTTGATAGTACCAACTAGTAACATTTTGTCACATTATTGTGACGCTCGATGTGAATAGCCTTATATGAATCGGTAAATGTTTGTAATATACAAGTTTTCAATATACCTAAGCAGTATTGCAATGGGGACGAAATAGAATGAATCCAAGAAGGCGTTGCAAGTTCTGGCTATATATATTTTGTTTGAAGTTTATTTGAATTCAAATAAACACTTTCAAAGAAATCTAATCAAACTGCCTACGAAGCTTTATAAAAAAGAAGACATTACCGATGATTTTAGAAACAATTTTACTGACCAAATTAATTAATGACAAAACAAAAATTATCGAGAGAAAGAAAATTGTTCCGGCTAAAATTATTGGGATGTGAAAAATCGGGTGTGCTTTTTTTTCTTACTGTTTTATTACTCTGAAATACATATTAACCTACAAGTTGAATGCGAATTTTATTTGCCCTACCATCCCACAACTACACAGATACCTATATTTTTGCTATGCACAGGTTAACAAAAAAAATATCCCACAAATATCGTCCCACTGCTGGGCAAAGGTTTCCCCCATACTTTCCCAGTTTTCCTTATGGTGTGCCTTATCCAGCTAATCGGTCAGGAACGAGTCCAAATCGTCACGCCAGCGTTTCTTTGGCCTGCCTCGGTGACGACGCCCGACCCAAATTATTACGATATTTTTAATTAACAAACAATACACATTTTTTCACTATAAATACCTACTATTGTCAGTTTAGCAGCTTTAACAGCAGGATTCAGCAACTTTAAGATAAAAAGCGAGATATAACGTAACGCAATATGGGGATCTACCCTTGGTCGATTTTCGCCGTGCTGTTGGTCTCTTACCAAATCGCCTCACAAACTAGAGGGAATCGCCACCCCATTTACTTAGGTCGATAAAAATCGCAGGTGAGTAGTTCATTTTGCATCGATTTTCATGCGGCGGGCGATCGCCTGCGGCCGAGCATTTCCACGGTCGATTTTAGTCACCCGCCGCATGCGACCTGTAGCCGCACGGTAAACGTACTCTATTTTAGAATTTGCGATTTTAGTCACCTGCGACCTAGATGAATTGCCATTTGCGGGTGTAGTACCCGTGTAAAGCCCACGCAAAGGCGTTTAACTCTTTTGTTAGAAACACATTACGTACATAAATAAACAAAGGTTCTCATTGTTTTAGTACCAAATCCAGCTTTAAAGCGTCATTCGGGTGTAGTTAGCACAAAGTTTCACAATCCTACACACAAAATATTTTAACTGTAGGTCACATAATAAATACACATTATGTGCTGGTTAAGTACTAGAACATATTGTTGAGGGTCCATTACTGTACCTACATAAATAAGTAATTAACATATTTATGGTATTGTTACTAAAAACCTACACAAAATTACTTTCGCTATAATGAGTACCTAAGTATAAAAGGTTTCCTAATCCATACCGTTGATTATGAAAGATTTTCACATACTGTTGGGTTTCTTCATCATAATTCAAAAATGTGCCCTAAGGTTTAATTTTTGTGTTGGCCTTCTTTGTGGCCCACTGCTGGGCTATAGCCTCACCTTTTTCCTTCCAAACCTCTCTATTTTGTGCGATCTCTGGCCATGTTGGCTTCGCAAACATGGTCAGTTCGTCACACCACCTTCACCGCAGTCTACCTTGACAGCGATGTCTTCCCTCCGGCGGCGTCCAGTGAGTAATCATCATCATCTTTGCCCATCTCTCGGAAAATAAACGAACCCATTTTGATCGAACTTTGCACAGAAAATGGTTGGCTATAAATAACCAGTATAAGCCGACTTCTGATTGTACGAAAAACCTACACAATGCGAGGTCAGCTAAAACTGGAAATGTATAGCTTGATGTGTAGCCGTGTGTAGCTGGGGGTCGGCTGGTCAAAGATAAGTAGTTTTTGTAAACGAAGTACATACATTACGTTACATGATAAGATGACTCTTTTATGATGTTTTTGATCCATCCGTGCATCGATCAAGAAAGATGACGGATCTCAGGTAATAGCGGGAAAATTCCCACCAAGTTTCTTCAGCTAAACTTTACTGTTGAAACGTTCACACTTCAACAGTTTAGTAGTAAATGTTTATCACAAACCTGTATTTAACGATTTATCTCGGCACCACAAAATACCTATAAGTACAGAAGTTCGACTTCATACAACGAGGGACAACAGGTGCACGCACACATAGACGCGTACGTACGGCGATCTCGGTCGAAGTCGGTCGCGAGTGCGCTTGCACTCGCTGTGCGTGAAGCGTGGCTATGAGTGCGTGCGTTTTCGCTTATCGTATGGAACCGACCTTTTGTACCTACTTATTTAGTGGCACTACGTAGGTTCGTAGACCGTAAGTTACGGCGCCTTGGCACCGTCAAGTCCCACGGTGGGTGTTTATGCTGAACGATCTGTTTGTGATGTTCCGCCGTCCAATTCGCATGTGCGTCGTAAAGCTGCGGTCGACTCGGGCGCATAGCACGTGTATGAGGCCATGAGGTGTGAGGTAGTGGTTGTGAGTGAATGTTTAAGGCGATGGTAAAGATGGTGAGAATCTCTGAAGGGAATCAGTACTAAAATAGTTCGATCGATTCTTGAAGACATGGTGGTAGGTTCGTTTTTTTGCTTTACTTTCACGAGATCTGTTTGATTATATATTGTCTGATCGTTTGTAGAGCACAGGCACAATGTTCGCTAAATACATTCAAAGTTTAGCTAAGAATTGGAAATGTTCGATTTTGTGAATACTCGATGACAGAAGAGAACATTTTCACTTTGGGTGAGAGTTATTGGTTTATTCATGCAATTTTTAACTATGAAAACAAACTGTCCTAACTCCGTGTACCTAGTTATCTATCATTTCTTGAAGAGTGCTGACCCCTCAACCTCGAGGCACCGTTATCCGCCGATTTTAGGACCATCACCTGAAAGATCAACCGCTTTGATTTGAAAACACCGCAAGTTTAATACGCCGTAATCCACACTGCAATTGTTGAAATTAAAATCACGGGAAAATAGACTTTATCATTTACGCTATAGTGCTATTACAGGAGCCTTAGGTGTCAAAGACTGTATATTTTGAGACGGTGAATGGTGTCGCGAGATCCTTCAAGAAACGACACAATAATTTCTCTAAGTACATTACGTTAAGTCGCTTTCACGTTCCTTACATGGATGTTTTAATAATTAAACAGTAAGGCCATGTCATTTCGTCGGGAGTCACCAGCCGACTCCCGGCCACCGTAGGCGCGGGCTTGCGGGCGGCGAGCTATGGGCAGCTCGCCGCCCGGCAAGGACCAGGCCCGAGTCGACGGCGCGTTGTGTTCCACGCGCGCCTCAAAGAGATGTCAGCAAGAAGTGACGGGGTCCGTCAGGGCCGTTGCCTGCCAGGGCCGCGGGTTGTTCGGAAGAAATACCGTGGTCCCTGGCATAGGCAACTGAAGGAACACGGGTGGGTTTTAGTCAGTAAAAGTCTGACACGCCCTCCTGCTCCGCCCAGAGCGGGAGAAGTCATATGATGATTTCCCACCCAGAATTAAAAAAAAAAAAAGGCCATGCCATTTGTACACGGGGCGTATAAATCGGGCCGTAGAAAAAACGTGCCTCGCAACAAGCTTCCATAGTGGACCCAAACAACACTGGCAACCGGCCTACACACCGCGAATAAACCGTAAATTTTCACGGCAAGAAAAACTTGAGTGTATAAAGGGGCTAATAATCCTGAAATATTATCAATAGTCCTGACGAGAAGCAGAAGGCAGGAGATGGCCAAGCAATGTATTATAATTACCAGTCTATAATGCGAATGGCCCACTATATGGTGAAAGTCATACAAACAAAAATAACTAAGCTTGCCCACGTAGCTATTGTATATTTCTGACAATGAATTAATGACACAGCCTCCGCTGTCCGTATGTCCATCCGTCCGTCCATCCGTCCGTCCATCCGTCCATCCGTCCGTCTGTCTGTCTGTCATCGAGCCGTATCTCTCTGTGAAAATTTGAACACGGGCTGTATCTCATGAACCGTAATAGGAGTGTGTATTTCTATTCCCGCTATAACAAGAAATAATAAAATAAAGTTAAAAAATTAAAGGGGTCTCCAATACACGAAACGTGTATTTTTCGGCGTTTTTTGCCTATGGTACGGAACCCTTCATGTGCAAGTCCGACTCGCACTTGGCCGGTTTTTTCAGTGATGTTCAAGGTAACTTAGAAATTACTATTTATGGTTACAAGAAACGTGACATACCTACTCGTAAAGATATACCGATTTTATTTAAATCATTGTGCGAAGGATCTTTTTCAGACTGAAAACAAGCGGCTCGTTGGTCTAGTGGTATGATTCTCGCTTTGGGTGCGAGAGGCCCCGGGTTCAAATCCCGGACGAGCCCTGTTTTTAGTTGACGAGGGTTATTTTGCCATTTATTGAATTATGTAAAGGTGAAATAAAAGTAAACATTTCCTTCATTTATTACACCGCCAAAACAAAAATGACAGAATAAGAAATAATTTATTTGCAGAAAATAGAGTTGTTCCCCGTCTTTAAAAGTGTTTGGTGTTCTCGTATTGATGAAATAAATACAGCAGATCGATTCTGTACAAATCTCACCGTGAAAAGTTAGGTGAAGTGAGCTTAGAGTGAGCTGTCAACAGTGTCAATCCCTAGCATTATTTGGAACGACAGCTCACTCCACGCTCACTTCACCTAAATGTTCACGGTGAGATGGTTACAGAATCGCACTGCAGTTCAAGCTACTGTTTAACACTTGGATGATTAGTTTAGCTATTATTTTGTCTGTTTTTTCTTTTGTGTCATGCTTCCCTGGTGTTTGTCTCATCTAGGTCCTTCCCGCGATCTTCTATAGGTCGTCTAACCATCTGGCTTGCAATGTTTGGCTATTGGTTATAGGCCAGCACATCCAGCTACTACAATCTGTCAAATTTCTTTAATAAATTTTCAACGTTATCATTAAAGCATTAAGGTTCAAGGTTGATTGGGAAAATTTGACAGTTTCGGGTAGCTTGACCTGCTGGCGTCTGTACTTGAATTCTACGAAGAATTCAAAGATTTTCTTTAAATATTAAAATCTTCATATTATCTGACTGCTTAGGTATAAATTTGACTGGACTTGTCAACACTCTTATATTCTCTTATAATTTATTAGAAACCCAACTGTATTATCTACCGTGTCTGAAAACATAAACATGTTCATATGCAAATGCTAATACGCTAATAAATAAACTTTTTCGTATCTCTGGTATTTGACACTATTTTAAACTAGCTGCGCCCCGCGGTTTCACCCGCATAAGTTCCGTGGGAATATCGGGATAAAAAGTATCCTATATATGTTAATCCTGGTTATAAACCATCTGTTTGCCAAATTTCATCCAAATCTGTACAGTAGTTTTTGCGTGAAAGAGTAACAAACACCCATCCAAATCCATCCATCCATCCATCCATCCTTTATAATATTAGTAGGATAACCAAACTTTCACGTTTATAATATTAGTAGGATTAAATGCAAATGGTCATGATCAGCACACATTTCACAACAAAATAAGAAATTAATTATATACACAGATCCGAAGATCCGAATTCTATCTCTATAACATTACAATCCGTAATAAATAGTATATAAATAATATTAAATCCGTAAAGTAAGAATTATGTCCCGTTGATGAAGGGAGGGAAACATCGATGCTCAATATATTACAGCCTAATTACCAGTAAATTATACTTATCGCTCCATACGACAAGGAAAGAAAAATGTTTTATTTGACCTGTTGAAATGTATCCGGTATTTACATGTCTATTAATAAGATTAAAGGAGGATTTCGTTACACCTGTTTGTTACCGGTTTGTGGGGGCATAGAGTACTGTAATAGCTGTTTATTGAAAGGATTTTTGTGAAGCGGAAAATTTGTATTTATGATAGGTAGTGTGAATGGGTATTAAAGTGCCGGTTAGTTGGTTTATTGGTTCGGTGTGGTCACGAAATATCGTGTTTGGATTCAGTTTAAATGGGGCTTTAGAGTTGAAAATGCATAGTTAGGTATTAATTTTATTATACAGGGTGGCCGGAACATTGACGTCCAAAAATAAAATTTAGGTCCCTCGTATTGTGGGGTATCCGAATCACCCCCATGTATGTTCCGCGACTTTTCATAGTTTTCGAGTTACGATTTTTTTTCTGATTTTTTGAGAATGATCGACCTGACCAATCTAAAAAATGGCTTTGTCGAGATTTTTTTTTGCAACTGAATCTTCGTGAGTAGTACTTTTATGCATAAAATAATCAGCTTCGTAACTGTGATGAAAGTTATGAAAAAGTTGGTCTAAAGTGCTAATTTTTTTATGATTATGAAAGCTGAGAGTCTGGCGCATTCTTGAAGCCTACTTAGGAACCATGAAGTTTCCTGTTTAAATTTTTTATTTAAAGTTAAAATGCTAAGCCATAATTTACCGAACGTAATTTTTTCACTTTAGACCAACTTTTTCATAACTTTCATCACAGTTACGAAGCTGATTATTTTATGCATAAAAGTACTACTCACGAAGATTCAGTTGCAAAAAAAAAAATCTCGACAAAGCCATTTTTTAGATTGGTCAGGTCGATCATTCTCAAAAAATCAGAAAAAAATTCGTAACTCGAAAACTATGAAAAGTCGCGGAACATACATGGGGGTGATTCGGATACCCCACGATACGAGGGACCTAAATTTTATTTTTGGACGTCAATGTTCCGGCGACCCTGTATATTGTACAGAGCAGAGCAGTAGTGGACAGGTGGAGAGGGCCGCGACTTAAGAGTTAGTGGTCCAGGCAGGCACTTAACTTTGTGTAAATTATTTCTAGAAACGGTGAAGGAAAACATCGTGAGGAAACCGGCATGTCCCACAACCAAAAATTCGAAGACATGTGACATCCACCAAACCGCACTAAACCCGCATGGTGGATTGCGGATTTACGGCCCACTCCCTCTCACTGAGAGGAAGCAGCAGCAGTGGGGACACAGACAAGGCATAAGACTTGCTATGCTTGTGCTATAGGTGCAGTAACAGTTGTAGCATATAAGCTAGCCACTCTATCATTTTTCTTCATACTTTTAGAACTACTCGTATGTTATTTAGGTACGTTTCTCTTTCTTCGTAGTAGCACATCTTGCGATACATTTTTCCCGATGGTCCATGATTTGATACTTATCAGCACAAGTATTTTCTAGGGATGGGCCGAATGTGGTTTGAACGAAATACGAACAACGGCCGAACTTTGTTTCACAGCGTTTTCACCAGAATCTTATCTCTTTCTGGACGCTCCGTATATTCTAAGCGACTTTTCCAGAGGCGGTACATTTACTGCCTCTGGAAAAGTCGCCGGAGTCCGTCTATGAACAAAAACGTAACAGACTCCTGCCAGTTAACGCAGAATCCTTGGTGTTTTTGCACCATAACCTGCCCTGTAATATCAGTAGGTAATACAATTTCATTGAACACTATTTAAAAGTAGTGTTTTAGTCATTTCATTGTTAAATAAGTAACAAACAAAAAATAAATGCATTATTTTATTTTACTCGTTTATTTTTAATTTTGTCAAAACAGTTGAGTTATTTTAATATTTTCTTGTGCCGAATGTTCGGCATTTGAACCGAATAAAAGTTCGTTTCCAACCGCAAATCGAATTTCGCCCCATCGCTAGTACATTTCGTAATTTCATTTCAAATATCAAGTGGTGCCCTTGAAGGCTTAGAATTCTTTTAACTGAAACGATAATAAGTACTCCATCATAGTATAATAATATTTACTGTGGCTTCTACCTGTACTTGCAGATCAACATGTCCAATTATAAATTATTGTGATTAAACAATGAACACGGATAAACAATTAACATGATCGCCACTAAAGCAATTACAATAAAAGATCTTCATTAGCATAAACATGATAAAATGTTAATTAGATCCTGTCTATACCTAGTGACAAAGTAAAATCTACTGATCGAAAAACTATAGTAGGTACAGACGCCAGTACATCAAGCTACTACAATCTGCCAAAGGACTATGAAAGAAAGAAAGAAAGAAAGAAAGAAAATACGTTTATTTGCGGCAAACATGACGCAAATAAACGTATTTTCTTTCATAAAAAAGAACATAAACACACAAAAAAAAAAAAGTAACAAGTTGGGGGTAAGCATGCGTCACATTCACGCAAAACGGCCATCGCTCAGCATAATGCTAAGACTCTATACGAGACAGAGCCCCAACGCTGGTTTTCAGCGGCAGCCGGCGTTAACGTTAACGTTACGCTATGGATCCCGTGCCATGCTGCATCAAAGTCAAACTTTGTTTTTTATATTAACTCCTACAAAAAATATTTTTTAAAAACAAAACCCGGGTTTTTTAATAACCTGAAAACTAGGTACTTTATTTTGTTTGACATTTCATACACGAACGGCCATTGTTGCTCTAAAAAAATGATAATCATTTAAATAAAAATTATATTCAATTTTAGTCTAGTTAATTTTAATTAATGTAGAATCGGCGTCATGTAAAGGGAATAAAACAATATCAACACTTTAAATTAAATTCCCTATTCAAAAATCAAATCCCCGACACGTAATGTCGTAAAAAAAAATATGAAAATAATTACTTTCGTTCCTTCTTCGTGGTCAAACTTAATGGTCAAACTGATTTGACCACGAGGAATTCTGTTCCGGATAGTCAAACTACTTAGTCTAACGAAAAATATCCACCCTTTGTTATAGTTAGTAAATATACTTGTACAGTCATTAACAAAAATAATTATCTTAGTTTATTTAAAAAGTACCCAACACTTATATCGCCATGCATTAATTGCAGCTGACACTTCATTATGAAATCATCTCGACATATTTGGTCTTGGCGGGCGGAGAGATACTTTTTTATTAGAAGATTTTTCTTTTTGTATTGAAACCTTAGTTTCAAGTAAACGAGCAACTGTAATTGAATTATGACGTTTCATGGATTTGTTTAGTTGGCCGTTCCAACTTTCGACCACATTTTTTTTTTTTTTTTTGGGATGGGAAATCATCAAATGACCCCTCCCGCTCTGGGTGGAGCGGAAGGGAGTGTCAGACTCTTACTGACTAAAACCCACCCATGTTCCTTCCTTCTCCCTTTATGTTCCGGGGTAGCGGTAACCCTTTCGGACAATCCCGCTGCCCCGGCAGGCTTCGACCCTGAGGGGCCCCTCGTTGCTGATGCTGACATCTCTTTGAGGCGCGCGTGGAACACTTACGCGCCGTCCGGCACGGGCCTGGTCCTGATCGGGCGGTGAGCTACCCATTGCTCTCCGCCCGCAGGCCCGCGCCTACGGTGGCCGGTAGTCGTCTCTCGACTCCCGACGCCCGGGGCGTCTCCCGCGGCGGCTTGGACGGGAGGCTCTCTCCCTCATCCGTCCCGCCACCTCCTTCGCTAGCATGACTGCTTCGCAGAAGGAGGCGACTGCCTCCCACTCCCTCTCGCTCCGGACCATGGCTTGCACCAGGGCCGGGAGCGAGAGGCCGCCGCCGCTGCCGATCGCCTCTACGAGGACACGGCGGTGCTCCGCCCAAGCGGGGCAGACCTCCACCGTGTGCTCCACCGTGTCCTCTGGGCGATCCTGGCAATGGTGACACCCGGGCGTTTCCTCCCGCCTGATGATGTGCAGGAACCTCCCGAAACTTCCGTGTCCGGTGAGGACCTGCGTCAGGCGGTAGGTGAGGGCGCCGTGGCGCCTCTCTAGCCACTCCTCAAAGAGGGGTCTTATCGCCGCTATCGCGGCGTGCCCTGCGCTGGGTTGCGACAGTCGCTCTTTCCATGTCGCCATGAGATCGAGCCGGAGGTCCGTCCGCTCCGCAGCAATTTGCCGCGGGAGCGGACTTTCCCCCCGGCGTAGTGCCTCCGCGCGCCACTCATACAGGCGCGCGAGGACTATCGCCTCCAGATCCCATGGCGGCAGTCCGGCAAGGAGGCTTGCCGCCTCGCGCGAGGTCGTGCGGTAGCCCCGGATTAGCCTTACAGCTACCACCTTCTGGGGCGCGTTCAGGTAGTGGGCGGCTCGCCGCCGCAGTGAACGCGCCCACACCGGGGCCCCGTATAGGGCCATGGACCGCACGACCCCCGCGTAAAGCCTCCGGCAGGAGGCGTTTGGCCCCCCCAGGTTGGGCAAGAGCCGCTTGAAGGCGGCCCCAGCCCGTTCCAGTTTGGGGGCCAAACGTCGGAAGTGCTCGACGAAGTTCCACCGGCTGTCGAGGACGAGACCCAGGTACTTCATCGTCGTCTCGATGCCGATGTGAACCCCTCCTGCCGTTAGTTGGGATCCCGGTGGTGGCGCGTTCCGGGGCCCATGAAACGTCATGGCCTCGGACTTGTGCAATGCCACCTCGAGACCCAACTGCCGGATCCTCTCCACGACTATCGCAACCCCGCGTGTCATCGCGTCGGCCGCCGCCTGATGCGACCTCCCCTGCGCCAGGACCAGCGTGTCGTCAGCGTAGCAAACCACGCTGACGCCATCAGGGAGGTCGGCCCGCAGCACCCAGTCGTAGCCGATGTCCCACAGGAACGGCCCCACAACCGATCCCTGCGGGACACCGCACGACATCTCTCGCCGGTTCCACTCCCCATCGCGACCGGGGTAGCTGACGGCTCTGTCCGTCAGATACGCCTCGACTATTCGACGGAGGTAGGGCGGCACTCGGTGATACCGGAGTGCCTCCACAATGCAGCTCCAGGGCAGGGTGTTGAACGCGTTGGCGATGTCGAGTGACACCGCCACGACGACCCCACCCCGGGACACCGCGTCCCCCGTCGTGAGGGCTCTCACGCGCATGATGGCGTCCACCGTCGAGCGCCCCTTGCGGAAGCCAAACTGGCTGTCCGCAAGATCCGGCCCCGTCCTCACCAAGTGCCCGACGAGGCGGTTTACAATTACTCTCTCAAAGAGCTTGCCCACCTCGTCGAGCAGCACGATGGGCCGGTATGCGGACGGAGAGTCCGCTGGGCGCCCTGGCTTCCGAATGAGGACCAGCTTCCCCGTCTTCCAACGAAGCGGGAACTGGCCTCTCTCCAAACATGCGCTTAAGAGCGCCTCCAGTCGAGGCCCGAGAGCCCTCGAGGCCAGGACCCAGGCTTTACCTGGCAAGCCGTCGGGTCCTGGGGCGGTATTTTTGGCCTTCAGCCTTCCTACCGCCACTCTCAGTTCTACCCCGGTCACTTCAGGGATGTCGTCGTCGTCCGCGTGTGCGATGTCTCTGGCCATAAACAGACCATTGTTTTCGGAATAATTTATTCTTAAGCCACGTTGTTGCAAAATATTTAAGAAATTTTTGAGTTTTGATAGTATTGGGTATTGGGTTTGGGTTATTGGGTTGTATTGGGTTGGTATTTATATACTCCCATCCTTCTTCAATTTTATTTTCGGGTAATAAAGCGAGTGCTGCATAGAATCCCACTACTCTCCTGTCATATTTAGATTTAATTTTCATTTGTTTTGCCTTTCGCCATTGGCTATTTGAAAAATGATAAAAACATTATACAATTTTGATGTCCGGAAAAATTGTTATTAATGCATTGCTTGCAGCTAATTCAAAATCTAAATGGAAAATGTTTGGTGACCAACCCTTTTTTTTTTTTTTTTTTCGGGATGGGAAATCATCAAATGACCCCTCCCGCTCTGGGTGGAGCGGAAGGGAGTGTCAGACTCTTACTGACTAAAACCCACCCATGTTCCTTCCTTCGCCCTTTATGTTCCGGGGTAGCGGTACCCCTTTCGGACAATCCCGCTGACCCGGCAGGCTTCGGCCCTGAGGGGCCCCTCGTTATGCTGACATCTCTTTGAGGCGCGCGTGGAACACTTACGCGCCGTCCGGCACGGGCCTGGTCCTGATCGGGCGGTGAGCTACCCATTGCTCTCCGCCCGCAGGCCCGCGCCTACGGTGGCCGGTAGTCGTCACTCGACTCCCGACGCCCGGGGCGTCTCCCGCGGCGGCTGGGACGGGAGGCTCTCTCCCTCATCCGTCCCGCCACCTCCTTCCCTAGCATGACTGCTTCGCAGAAGGAGGCGACTGCCTCCCACTCCCTCTCGCTCCGGACCATGGCTTGCACCAGGGCCGGGCGCGAGAGGCCGGGTGACCAACCGTTCAATCTTGACTTTATCGTTGAAAATAAAATAAAATATGATTCTTCTTTTTTGTCCGTCATCAAAACATACGCCACAGTACGTACGCAATTTATAGTACTGCCGACCCTTGAAAATCAGTACCCTTCCCCCTTTACGGTGAATGTATTTTATATCTAAATTCATATTTTATCCAAATAATTACAAAATGCAATAAAACAGCAAAGAACAGGATAATAATTTGAGTGGTCATATGGCATGTGTCATCAAATTGACATAATGTTTTATTTATAATTGTACAATAAGACTGCAATGTATACAGCTTGATAAAGAAGTTTAAATAGCCACTCAGTTTGACTATCCGGAACAGAATTCCTCGTGGTCAAATCAGTTTAACCATTAAGTTTGACCACGAGGAAGGAAATTATTTTTGTTAATGACTGTACAAGTACATGTATATTTACGAACTATAACAAAGGGTGGATATTTATCGTTAAACTAAGTAGTTTGACTATCCGGGACAGAATTCCTCGTGGTCAAATCAGTTTGACCACGAAGAAGTAACGAATATTTTTATCTTGATGCATGAGACTTTTTGGTACGACTTTTGGTCATTGTCCTTTATTTAATAGATTTTTAACTTTATTGCTAAAGCATAAAATTTGACAGTTTCGGGTAGCTTGCTGTGCTGGCGTCTGTACCTCATCAACACCTTTCCCTTATCCCAATTTATTTGGGGTGGCGTATGATGTCTTTTCTTAGATACTTCTCTATTAGCCGTCAATTCGGTAGTTACCCCTTCTCTATTCATATCTTTCACACAGTTCATCCGTCGTTCCTTTGGTCTTCCTCTACTCTTAATTAATGTAAATAATATTTTTGTAACAACATAATTTAAAAGAGTGTCCATGTAGTTTCTTGCCCGTTCTTCTCCATAGGCAGGTAGATACTGTATCATTTGTAGTGTAGGTAGCGTGGTACGCTTTGGAATCGGCAACTAGCTTCATATTTCTGACTGAACGACTCCTTAACAATTCAAAAGTGCCTGTAAATGTCTAATTGATATAAATGCTTTGAGTTAGTTCTTATAGTCATTCACATTCATACTCAAAACGCTCCTCACATTTGTCTCATTCCATGACAACCGATTTCCATGTACATTTTCGGTCACCGGTGTCACTAAAACTAAAGTACCTACCTACCTATATACTCATAAAACACATAGGTGCACATTATGCGAAGATTCCTTTTCAGGCTGAAAACAAGCGGCTCGTTGGTCTAGTGGTATGATTCTCGCTTTGGGTGCGAGAGGCCCCGGGTTCAAATCCCGGACGAGCCCTGTTTTTAGTTCAGGGTTATTTTACCACTTGTTGACTTACGTAAAAGTGAGTACAAGTAAACTCTTTCATCATTAATTACACCGCCAAAACAAATGACTGAATAAGAATAAGGATCATTGATTTGCAGAAAATATAGGTGATAGTAGTTGCAAAAGTAGGTTGTTTAATGTACGGACCCCAGCACATCAAGTTACTACAATCTGTCAAATTTATTTAATAGATTTTCAACTTTATCGCTAAAGCATTAAGGTTCAATGTTGATAGGAAAAATTTGACAGTTTCGGGTAGCTTGACCTGCTGGCGTCTGTACAGTTCATATTTTGCCTGTTTAGGGCATTCAAATAAATTTTACATGAACACTTATAGATGGACTACTGATAGATACTTATTTTAAAAAGATATACCTACAGAATATGCATAAAAGTATGTACCTTATTTACTAATATAATTTTTAAATTAGGTAACAAAAATTGTAAGTGTAAATTATTTCATCACCATTGCTCTCAAAAAGGTGAAGGAAAACATCGTGAGGCATGTCCTAGAACCAAAAATTCGAAGACATGTGACATCTACCAACCCACACTGGGCCCGTGTGGTAGATTATAGCCCACTCCCTCTCGAAGAGAGGAGGCCTGTGTCCCAGCAGTAGGAACAATATAGGCTGATTATGAAGTAAGTTACAATAAAAATATACACACAAAACAAAACTTAAAACCTTAAAATAACATTTAATCTATAAGTAACATAAATTCTTTAAAAGTTAAAAGTTCAGCAAAGCCTCTTAATACCTGCTAAAGTGTCCCTTATTTTAATCCCACAAAAATCATGCGTGATTAAATAATGTCATAAGCACTTATAACTTATTCAAAATATTGATGCAAGACAAGATCAAAAGACAACAAATATCACCTGCCATAAACTCCCAACACTCTCGATTATAATAATAAAAGAAAAAGTAAAAATTATAACAAGGGATGTGATCATGTGATCATGCGCCGTTAACAAAGCTCATGTTACTTTTTATTCGAAACATTGTGATCGGACGAAGTTTAATAAATCGCTTCCTGTCGCACTATCGATATCATTTCGAATTTATCTGTTGATTTAGATAACAAATTTTGGTCAACTTCTTATAGCTGGTTAGTTAATTCAAAACCCAGTTTAGTATTAACGGACTCAATTATGTTTAACTTTAGTTACGCTGTATTTTACCAAACAGTATTTTATTGCTAAATGTGCAATATGCAATCCATTTGCTGCAAAAAGTAGCTAGGTTTTTTCATAATATATAATAACATATAAATAATAATACATAAATATTTATATTGAGAATCTGATATTTAAAGATTTTGGTATTTTGAGAATCTGGTATTCTGGGACGAAGGCACCTAGGTACAATATTTTTGTTTTTTTTTTTGTTTGGGTGGCTTACAGATAACAAACAATACAAAAGTAATATTGAGGTAATCCTCGACAAGCCATTTAAAAGCCTCCACCGTTAGCAATAGAGTAAAGTTGAATTATTTATTTATTATTATATTATACTAGCTGCGCCCCGCGGTTTCACCCGCACAAGTTTCGATTCCGACTTTGATTTAATTTTCTTCTAAACAAACCTTGTCCTGACAATAACAAACACTAAAAAAAAAGAATTATTCAATTTGGTGAAGTCGATCGAAAGTTATGTGCGTACATACATTTTGGTGATTAATTTTTATTTATATAGATTTATTTTTAGCCTATGTTGTCCCCCTCATTTTGAGGTTCAAAGGTGCCTTTTATGTGTGAAATAAATGCTTTGACTTTGACCCTCTCGTCCACTCCTCTCCGTCTTGAGCTAATGTGGACCAATCCTCTCTGTAGGCATCAAGCTCGTCCCGCCATCTTCTCCTGGGTCTACCTCGATATCGCCGGACGTTTTATGGGACCCACATGGTCGGAGAGTTGACCCATAACTCGAGTATTGTTGTACAAGTTTTGAAATTGATTAATTATTCATTAAGCATAACACTAAGTACAACATTAAATTAAGTACCTGCATAGGCAGAAATTCATGCGCAACCTCTACTAAAATGCATAAAACACAATACAGTTGTTAGATATAGGATTAAAGGGAGAGCTGTATAGGCTCTAATCTTGAATAGGTATATCGATCAGTGTTTCAATCACCTCCAAATCACCCCGTAAACAGTGGTTGCTTCAGTGAAACCACAGGGGCCCAGGTGATCAAAGATAAGTTAAGAATTATCAATAGACAATCCTCAACAACTTTGATATTGCAGCCGATAAACCGTGAGGCCAATAAAAGATATTTGTGGTGATTACTTCTATATAACACAGGATAGTGCCCATAATCTTTCAGACCGTATGATTACGCTGTCTATTTCGAGAACAATAGTACCAGATTGTTCTATCAGCTTAGAAAATGTTGGAGAGGAAGGCCAAAGAAAAGATGGATGAATTGTAAGAGGAAAGATATTAAAGAAAAGGGAGTGAATAATAACGTGACGGTATACGGGGGGAGAATGGATGTAGAAAACTTGTTGCACCGACCCCAAGTAATATGGCACAAGGGCAGCAAGATGATGATGATCCGTCGGCTAAAAAAACATAAGTAATTCATATGAAAAATTACCTATTAAAACTTACAAGGCTACATTAAACCGTTCAATAAATAACATGAGTCAAACACGCTTATGATTAGTCACCGGAAATGGATCGCTAGTAAGGATTCTACGCCTTAAACGATAAAACGGAACCCTTATGACATCACCCCATTATTGCTTGATGCACTTTGGTGTTTTTTTTTTTAAACGTTGCCCCGCACTGGGAATTTCTCCTGTATCGTGGGTGCGTTTACAAACATTAAACTCACATACACAAACAGCCAGACCCGGAACAACTACAAATATTTGTATGACCAACTACTTGTAGGTCATACAAATATTTGTTCCGAGCGGGAATCGAACCCGCGACACGCAGCGCAGCAGTCAATCGCTTAACCACTGCGCCAACTGTGCCGTTTAATGTCTACCTACTGTTGACATTAAAGTTAGTTACTCAACGTGTAAGTACACGTGTAAGTACATCTCCAAGAAACGTCTGTATACAGCGTGCAATGTATCAGAAATAAAACGGTTATGTCGTCGTAACATCACTCAATTTCAGGAAGTCTTTCTGATAGCATTTACGTCTGCATCATGCGCTGCTGAAGCTAAACAACTGCGAGTTGAGGGTGTGGCACAGACCATCAAAATAGGGCTTTCTCCATGGGACCCAACATCGTAATCGCGAAAAAATAATTAGCTGTCCCATACATTCGGGTCGAGTAGGTATTGAAGTGTTGGTCCCTTGGAGAGTGTTCAGTTTGATGGACTTTACCACACCCTTAAATTTGACCACACCTTTCTGATACATGCTGTAGATCTATATCTTCTATTTATTTTATTTATTTATTTATCCTCACACTGGAACGCCATACAGCAATTACACCAACGGAGCAAAAAATCACTTCATGTGCTGCTTTCCATCCATCCTGTGCGCGGTGGACATAGAACGAGTGGCGATGGATCACGGTACGCTCACGCAGCGTGCAATTTCTCCATAGCCCCAGCACTCCTTCCATATTGCGCACATTCATTGCGAATTTTTGAAACTCAATGATTTTTCAAAGAAAATACTTACATTAAAATTGCTTCATTGTAACTCGCAGTGTCAGCTTCAACAGCAAATGATGCAGCCGTAAATCATGTCAGAAATATTTCCTAAAGCTTTTAGAGGTTACGACGGCATAACCTTTTCGAGGTAACGCCTAGATATTGTTCAGTGTAGTAGGTAGTCATGATAAGTTCGGAAGTGTGACTTCTATATCTACTGGTAGTATCTTTAGGTACCCTTCTTTATTTGACAGGTTTTCCATTGTCATTTTGAAGGTCTGATGTAATAATGATGTCAGGAGCGGAAGACATCTGCTTTGTTATTGTTATTGCATAGTCAAAATCATCAACTATAGTCACACCTTACAGTCACTTAACAGATCGTTATAAGGAAAATTTCGACATGAACACACAAAACAAATGGCGTCTTCAAGTTTCCAACCTTTTATAGTTTCCAAGAATGTGTCCTCAGCCCTTGAATGAAGCGAGGTCGTGGACGTGCAATCAATAAATACGGACGCTTGAACAAACCATTATTAATTACTAGCACCTGCCCGCGGGTTTGCTCAGGTGGTATTTTAGAAAACGTCGTCATTTAGTAAATACAAACTAGGTGTCTACTGCAGAAAAAAACAAAGAGGCCACAAGCTGTTAGCGCCTCTGCTATAATAATGGCTAATTTACATTGATCCAGTGAATCATTACATTGATCCAGTGTATCAGTCCATTGCTAGAATCTAGTGGCACTAGATCTACATTGGATCAATCTGAACACTTTCCAAATTCTTAAGAGATCCACTCTACGTAAAAATAATCTGTCAAAGTATCAAGAAATTAGAGCTAGGCTAGTACTTTTCAGCGGGATTTCCGAAAGGGTTACCGCTACCCCGGAACATAAAGGGCGAAGGAAGGAACATGGGTGGGTTTTAGTCAGTATGAGTCTGACACTCCCTTCCGCTCCACCCAGAGCGGGAGGGGTCATTTGATGATTTCCCACCAGAAAAAAAAAAGAAAAAAAAAAGGCTGGTACTTTGCCCTTACCAACACTCAACAGTCCTACTACTATCACATGATGCGATGATATAATATAGCCTATACCAGAAGTGGTCATCGTATTAGTGGTTCAGCACCTTCAATATCATCAGGATTGTGGCGGATTATAGCAGTTCGTGGTGGACGTGGTGAAACAACAGCTCTCTGACATCAGAAGACAGCCGCCACGCAACCATCGATGCGACGCTCTTGCTAGAGCGACTGAAATCAGCTAGTATCACTCTTATCCGACCTCTTCGGTGGTTCTTAGTAACTTCGTAACAAAACTAGACGGCGCCACGTGCTGCGCCGTTATGGAGTTATAGGTATGCGCAAACAAAAGTTAAAAAGTCGTATTTTCTAGCAACACAATGTTTTGAACGCACAGACTTGTCCTCTACAATTTTAATATAGCAGGTATCGACATTAGACAATTATAATAATTAGTAGGTATATTTATTCACATATACGCGAGGAATTCACCGAGCTTCCCTGTCGCGTAGTTTGTGTAATTAGGACGCATTCTAGGTCACACTGAGGAACATAATACCTAGACCTCGTATTGTGTACCTAAGTGTCAATTAATAGTGCGCAATTATTCATGTGACTCAGGTTGGCTGGACAAATCTTCAAAATAGCTTGCATTTAACTAGGTCAATAGGTCACTTTATGTGACGGCTAAACACCCTTATTTCAGAATTTGTGACGCTACAGAATCTTAGATAATCGATCGAAAACGTGTCCAGCCATCTTGAAAAACCACTTTTCGCTGGTCTCTCAATCTCGGTAACGGAAGTGATTTTGACGACTTTTTGCATATCAACGGGCGTCACATAAATTTGTGACGGGCACCGAGCTAAAAGTTTTGTGATAAGTACAGTGGTTTAGTAGAAAAATGCAAAAATCTGTGTCCAGCCATCTTGAATTCACGTATAAAACTTATGGCTGGCACTTCCGAATCTCAATAACGGGGGCGTTTTCGAATATGGTTCCTTTACTAATACTTGGTGACGCAATGTGTGACAGTAATAACGTTTGATTTATGGCGTCACATGTAAGGGTTTACGAGAAATCAATAAAAACTTAATGTCCAGCCAACCTGAGTTCAAGATGGCTGGACACATGTATCTCCACTGCCTGATGATCTACGACCTTCGAAATGTGTTCAAAATGTTGTGACGGGGACGATAATGATAACCTGAAATTGTGACGGAGAAACTTTGCGTAGTTTCAAAGATATTGACCATTTAAATTTTTCCATACAAACATCCATTAATATTGTGAGGTGACCATAATTTTACATAAATAAAGGATTTCTTTTTAATCGATTAATTGGCCGGTAGGTAGCATCCACGCCTGCTTTGTATTTGATTTCCCCGTGGGAATAAAAGGTTTTCCTGCAGTGAAAAGAGTAAGTATGTGTTAATTCAAAATAATAATTGACCACCAGCGCTGCAAGAGAGAGCCCACTTGTATTTCGCGTTTAGTTCATTATCTTATGTAACTGAAAATGAGAACTAAACTCGACAGCCGGCAGTGTATGTACTTACTTTTCGAAGTGTTATCACTAATCAGAGTACTAGTAACTATTAATTAATCTGCGGTAAGACAACCTAAATAAGAGTTAAGATTCGACCAGTTGTCCTAGTAGTACCAACTTTAAGCAATAGATGGCGACACCAACATCAGCTATCATGGCAGTATAGTTTGTCTTGTATAAGTACAAATAAATCAATGTGATTTTATTTACAGCAAACATTATTTTTTCATTTAAATACCTTCAGAGCATTAGTTTAGTTCTCCTGACATAATATATACCTACTAAAAAGAATAGATATCTGCACGTAAATAATCAATAACATTTAAAAATTACACCCCCCCTTCCTCACTTCTACATTTTTGTCTTCTATTGATTTAAATATCTACAGTTGTTCGTATTAGTATCACCAATACACGGATTTTCGTCCATTAAAGAAAACACCTTAAAATATACTTGTCCTACATAAAACCTACAATATTAGTTACCCTACTGCAGTGTTTGTATGGGGAAATTTAAATGATCAATATCTTTGAAACTACGCAAAGTTTCTCCGTCACAATTTCAGGTTATCATTATCGTCCCCGTCACAACATTTTGAACACATTTCGAAGGTCGTAGATCATCAGGCAGTGGAGATACATGTGTCCAGCCATCTTGAACTCAGGTTGGCTGGACATTAAGTTTTTATTGATTTCTCATAAACCCTTACATGTGACGCCATAAATCAAACGTTATTACTGTCACACATTGCGTCACCAAGTATTAGTAAAGGAACCATATTCGAAAACGCCCCCGTTATTGAGATTCGGAAGTGCCAGCCATAAGTTTTATACGTGAATTCAAGATGGCTGGACACAGATTTTTGCATTTTTCTACTAAACCACTGTACTTATCACAAAACTTTTAGCTCGGTGCCCGTCACAAATTTATGTGACGCCCGTTGATATGCAAAAAGTCGTCAAAATCACTTCCGTTACCGAGATTGAGAGACCAGCGAAAAGTGGTTTTTCAAGATGGCTGGACACGTTTACGATCGATTATCTAAGATTCTGTAGCGTCACAAATTCTGAAATAAGGGTGTTTAGCCGTCACATAAAGTGACCTATTGACCTAGTTAAATGCAAGCTATTTTGAAGATTTGTCCAGCCAACCTGAGTCACATAATTATTCTCGAAAGACGGCTATTCATTGAATAAGTTCTAACGGTATTTGTTTAATTGCATTTGCAATGGATATGAGGAAATATGGGTAGGTTTTTACTGTCACTCAAACGTTTATGATTTTGATGAGACTCCTATATAGCCTAGCCACTTCTACATGGCTTCTTCTGGTGGCGCAAAAATAGCAATTACTGTCGTTTTTTTTGGGTCCTTGGTGTTTATGGGTGTCACGCTCTTCTAATTTGGGAATAGGTATATCATGTACAGACGCCAGCACATCAAGCTACTACAAACTGTCAAATTTCTTTAATAGATTTTCCACTTTATCGATAAAGCATTAAGGTCCAAGGTTGATTGGGAAAATTTGACAGTTTCGGGTAGCTTGACCTGCTGGCGTCTGTACCACCAGCATAGCTGTTGACGGAATTACGAGTCGAAAATGACACATTCGGTTACCTGATTTGCCTAATCCCCGACAGAAAATAGCCGTCGGAAGAAAAGTGGTTGTCTTTACTAAATGTTTGGGTTTTGGATTTGTGAACTGCGTTTAGAGGACTCCTTCGATAACATTGACTGATGTTCGATTCGGCATGGAAGCTTATCGAATGGCTGTGAATACTAGCAGTATTCACAGCCATTCGATAAGCTTCCATGCTGCTTCTCGGGAGGTCAGGACTGATAGCTAATGCAAAGATTGAGACATGGGGGTAAAAACACAATCTGCAAGGTACGGACGCCAGCACACCAAGTTACTACAATTTGTCAAATTTCTTTAATAGATTTTCAACTTTATCGCTAAAGCATTAAGGTTCAAGGTTGATTGGGAAAATTTGACAGTTTCGAGTAGCTTGCAATGTAGCCTAACAATGTATTTCAGGTTAGGTACAATAATATTATAACGGTAAAACGTAAAGCCATGATTCCTGCTTCAAATCACAAAGACAATAAACACAAGAAAGCATTATTCAAACACGTGCACCTTCAATGATAATCATCTCCTTCGAAATAATTCCACATCCCTTTGAAACGGAACCTGTAATTTATGACAATATATCAATCTGTGGTTTCCTAAACTGGAGTTTATAATTAAAACATGAGCCAGTGTCACAAAGTACAGGTATTGATATCCGTGGCGGCAGAACCCTTTGTGTTCAAATCGAAACCTAATGTTATTGTGCTTTCGTTCATTTTATCGATCGGGTTTATTAATCGCTTTATTTGTCATAGATTAAAACTTTGGAAGGCCTTTATTTTTGCCGAACCTTTTGTGTAGTGTTTTCGTTTTAAGTACTGTAACATATTTCCCAAATTCTGAAAGCGACTAAACTTAAGTAAGTAAACACTACGACACATCATTCTCTCATTTTACGAAAACCCTATATAATGCGAGGTCAGTTGTATGCTGGAAATGTATAGATTTATATGTCGTCGAGTGTACCTAGTAAGCTAGATTATCTTTTTACTAACAAAAAGTGTTGACCACAAAATTCATAATTTTCGTTGGTACTTAAAGAATCAAAACTGTGCATAAAATTATAAGACAATACCTACTTGTATACTGCATTATTTTTAGATGCCATGTTGTGACAAAAATAAATAATTTTATTTATTATTAATTTTTTTTTTTTTTTTATTTATTTTTTAAATTTTTAAAAAGGGTGACACAATGGGCGGTCTTAATTTAGTATTTTAATTTAATAATTTTGATAAATGTAATTTTTTAATATATTTAATTTTAATAATTTGATAAATGTAATTTTTTTAATGTATCTAATTCTAATAATTTTAATGAATGTTTGAAACTAATATGGATCTTTTAGACATCTGAAATAAATGATTTTATTTATTTTATTTATTTATTAACCAACTTATATTTACAGTTTGCAAGACAAATATCTACAAATTATCGGCCCATACTACTAAAATAAAGAAAGAAAGGTTTATTATTATTAGCATTTATTTAGCACAGACTAAAAGACACACCAGATACATACATCAGATAGCAACAAATAAAAATTAGTTACACGTACAATCATAAAATTGAGTTCAACAACAACAACTCCAACGCAAACTAAAAACAAACAATTGAACATAATACCTTTAAGATTTCCTGAAAATCAAACATTGTAAATACGACAAGTCCTCACAGAAGAAATCGGCAAGTATCCACAAAGCTCAACTTCAATTCACCGTTCTACCGACAGGACCACAGAAGCGCCGTCGTCGGCATCGACAGCCCCGAGGCACCCAGACAATATCGCTCGCGATTGAATTATCGATCCGATAATAGGATCGCGAGAGTAATGCCCCTATATATTGTTCTTGCTACTTTAATTATGGGAGCTATTGGACTAGCTTGTTTATTAAGCACTTCTTGTGTGTAGGATCTGATAAATGCTGAATGACTGTTTATTGTTTTGATAAGTTTCAAGAACATAAAGTTAAGGTATAAAATCTGAAACGTTAGAAAAATATAGATTAATCAATTCGATGAAAGGTTGAATATTAATAAAGACAATAAACTCAAAGCATTTATTTCAATTAAACCATTTACAGGCACTTTTTAACTGTCGAAGAGTCGGTCAGTCAGCAATGTGAAGCTAATTAACCATTCCAAAGCGTAGTAGGTACCTATGGAGAAGAACGGGCAAGAAACTCCATGAACACTCATTTGAATTATATGTATTGTTACAAAAATGTTAGTTACATTATAAATGTTGAATTTATAATTATATGTGAGAACAATGTACAAAAAACGTACACGTTAAAAGCGTCCGGAGTACAGCAAACAGAAACAAAAAAAAAAAAACAAAAAAAAAAAAATAATTGAAATAAGCCTAAGAGATATCCAGTCCCAACTGACGGCGCCCGTTCACAAACATAACGCAAGGGTCAGCACCATTTAGCTCAACCATTTTGAATGAAGCTAAAAGGTCTTACAAATGTAAGTTCAAAGTAATAGTAGGTAGTAGGTACCATAAAGATATACTAGATAGATGAAGAGTTCGATTGACATAAGTAGATAACAAAAGGCAACGTTAAGTTAGCCGCCTATTATTTAAACCAAATTAAAGCATATATCATTCCATCGAAAGCAATTAAACAAAACTGTATCAATTCCATTTAATCAATAAATCTAAACGATATAACTGACCTATAGACACGGTTTGAAAGCGCCGGTTAGCAGATAACAATCAATATGGCGCCCGGAGCGTCACCGGCTGTCACCCAAATGAACGAGCACATTAAAATGAAACGCCTTAGAGTAATGGACATAAATTAAATAGTCGTCCACGTCACTCAAGCCGCAGGACTTGAAGAAATACGCCCTGACGGAAGCCAGGTAGTTAAGATTCCAAACAAAAATATAAGATAACAACAGTTAAGATGTTACATTTTATTAGGAGCCAACAAAGCGACGCTAATTTACGTCCTTTTTGGGTCGTGAGATAAGGTAGGTATTCTGTTTTAACGATTTACATCTTCAACTTGCATCATGTGAATCCTCTTTATCCAAGCCGGGTGCCAAGTTTAACCACTCACGATTTCTAAGACTACAATTCTAGACACAAACACAACATAAAGTTTCTTCACAGCAATCGCTCATCTTAAATTATTGCTGTAGGTCATACCACACGCGAATGTATTGCAATTCATTACGACACTAACGTTAGAAACCGATAGTTACAATACACAGTGGTTACAAGTAAATTACTCGAAGTACTCGTAATCTAAGCCCAGGAGGCAAACAATAGAGCAATAAAAGCAACTGCACCCGACAACTCGAGAAAGCAACAAACGAATCGACAACATATAAATCAGAGACAACCTCGAGCGTTACTACTTGAAGCAACCCAGAAATATATCAGTGGACGTTACCGATTTACCGACCAAACACTGGGACATAATTCAGTTTTCCGTAACATAAAATACTCTGTTTCATAGAAATAGATCCATGTCACAGCGAACTATCCGCACTTTGCACTATCTGTCTCATCTCTGCGTTGATTTATTTGCTGAAGTTGACAAAGTATTAGCAACTTAATTTTCTGCTTTGGGTTACTTTTTAAGGGATACCCAATTTATATTCCGGTTTGTTGTTATCGATTTTGGACTGAAGTGGTCCTGTTTAATTTAGTTAAGTAGGTTAGTGCGGAGATAACATTCAATTAATAATTGGCACGTTTATCGATTTTCAGTCATCCTGTCTCCCGTAAAGCCTTTATAGGAATTAAATAGAAATTGTGAAATCTCTATTCTAGGCTGTTTTTAACTACAGAAGTGAATTTAAGTAGAAAAGGTGATGCAAATAAACAGACATGGCAATGCTGGCTGAATCAAAACCGTTGGGCGACAATAAAAAATCGTGCGTTTTAACGATTGGCGGTAAATATAACTAAAAAGTTTCCACCGGCCCAAGTACAACAGATTAAAGCGCAAATTCGACCGCCGCATATCAACATTTACGGTCAGAGATGTCACATAAACAGTAATAAAATTTCGGTACAATTATCCGAATACGTACCTATATGAGTACCCGGAATTCCTCCACGGTATATTTCGTAAACAAGGGTAATCTTAAGGGCATCGGATCAGGTGGAGGGAAATCAACATTGTTGCATTGTTTTACGGGGCATTAACAATTATAGCAGTTTTCATAAAAACTTTGTTGATGTAATCGGCTTGCCTTTCCTTTGTCATCTCTGGAAATAGACGACTGACTCTGACGAAATAATCTCATTAAAATATTACATAAAAACGACAATTATATCTATCTTAAAGTTGCTCGTTAGCTTAGTCACTCAATTAACGTTTTAGAGATAAACATTCGATAAACATAATAGATCCCATGACATATAAAATACTCACGACCCCTTCCAAAAGGGTCATCCATATATCTAGAAAATAACACTGTGGGTATTAATCGCACATATGGTGGAATTCCATCGATACCTTCCAAATGTATGCATGAATGAACGATCTACGACGCGTCGCATGCACTTGTCATAAGCACCCAATCTTCATAGCGCTCTGATAGGATCAGAGCCACGTTTTGTCTACGTGATCTCACCAATTTCACCATAACAAGACTTGTTCTCATGAGTATCTTGATCTGTCTCAATTTGAACTACAATATAATGAAGAACTTCGATAAATCGAGTAAGCCCTTTGTTGTCGGTGATGTTAAAACTACATCTAACATGATTGATAATAGCAACACACCGGGGTATATCAACCTAAGAGACGAACTTTTCCTGAAAAAACTATTCTTCTATATCGTTTCGATTGCACGTATTCATGTGATTATCTAAAAATGTAACATAAGATTACTCCTAAGAATTTTGATATAATGACATAATTAATATATACAAAATATTGTAAAACATTTTATAAGAGTAGAGTGTGGAGTGTGTGGAGTGTGTGGTGTGTGTGTGTGTGTGTGTGTGTGTGTGTGTGTGTGTGTGTGTGTGTGCGTGTGTGTGTGTGTGTGTGTGTGTGTGTGTGTGTAGTGTGGAGTTAGTGGAACGACACGGTTGGCGCAGTGGCTGAGCGATCGACTGCTGCGCTGCGTGTCGTGGGTTCGATTCCCGCACGGAACAAATATTTGTATTGTCTACAGGTAGTTGTTCCGGGTGTGGCTGTTTGTGTATGTGAGCTTAAATGTTTGTAAACGCACCCCCGATACAGGAGTAATTCCTAGTGTGGGGCAACGTCTTTTATTAAAGAAAGAAAGAAAAAAGAAAGTTTCTTTCCCATTCTTCTCCATACGAAACCACCTTTTGGAACTAGAAACAATTTTATGTTTTAAAATTTTTACGTCCAAAAGACATATGTGCCTATAAAATAAAAGGCTTTATGTGCCTATAAATGATTTGACTTTGACTATCATTCAAACTATAGGGATTGTAGGTGCGAAATATAAAACAGGAATGGAAATCTGAAATATATATAATTTATTCCAAAAGGCTTTTACATAGTTACAGAATGTATAATTTACCTACCAGCGGTATTTAAAATACAGGATCCAAATACAGGATCCAAGTTGAACCATGGGGCTACAACCAAAAGATATTATGTAGGTTTGACAAATGTATTAAAACAAATAATATACAAAAAAGCCTACCCTTGCATCCTTACACGCAAGTATCACTCAAAGACCGTTATGCTCGATGCTAACGCAAGTTTCAATACAGAAGTTGACCACCGCAAGATAATTTTTGACAGGTTTGTGACCGCCAAATAACGGCCGCAGTGACTCGCAAATACTCAAATCTTTATTGCATTCCATCAAGGTGTCAAAAAACGAACTCTAGGAAAACACACCAACTTACTTTAATAAATAACGGCAATGGCAATAACGGTAATAGTGGCGTCATTCGACGGTAAATTGCGGACGCTATATGGCGGTCACCGCAGTCTTAGGAAACCGTAGATAAGAGAAATACTTACAGACACAAAATCCTATGTGGACTATCGATCACCAGCAGACAAACATGCAAATTTGTCCACCAACTGTGAAAATACATAATATGATATACGAGTATACCTACTAAGGGAAAGAAAATGGAACTATGTAATTCTAATAATTGTTTTACAAAAGTACATTATGATTTTATTCGTCTTGATATATGGTATATGTACATATTATATCGGTACTTGTTATGTCAGTCCATAATATCTATTAATTACACCAGCTATTTAAATCTAGGGAATAAAATTAGTGTAATGTTACACCGTGTTATAAGAAGAGTTTATTAAATTTACACTATACTTAGCTACTCAAGAATAAAAGTGAACAAATGTTATAGGATTATGCCTATCAATATATTATGAAATTCAAGACTTAGAAAAAATCTTAATAAGATACATAAAAATAGATGTACAAAAATCTGTAGGTTAACCAATTTGGTTAAATTAGAAATATTTTTTTTTTGACTTTTTTTAACATGGTACTCAAAAAGTATCAAAACACCAAAATTTCAATAATCGTGCTTGTAGTCATAAGAGGAACTACTTTCTGGATCAGGTCTTCTTCTCCAATTAGTATCATTATCTTCTCTTCTTCTCCAGAAACTGTTATCATTGCCAGTATTTTTTCTACTGTTATATCTGTCGGTATTCCTATTGTTTAATCTGCTATTATATCTATTGTATCGATCCCTGTTCCGATCTGCATCTTGTAGGTCCTCGTCTTCGGCTAATGGAGATCGTCTGTAAGGAGTCTTTTTGCTACTTACAGGTTTGATGTCTGTTTCTTTGCCTACGTCAGGCGGTGGTGGAGGGGTTCCAAGTAAAGCAGCTATATAGTTTTCTCGTTCAACCTGATACCCGCGAGCTTTTTCAAATTCTGTAACAAAGTTTTTCCGTTTAGTTTGGTCATCGCTTTGTGAGTCAAAGGCACTTACAGACTGAATGATCTAACATAGTATATCAAATCAGATATCATTTAGAGTCATTCAAACAGAACCAAAAATTCAAAGAGAAATCCTAAACAAAACAGAAATATCACCTAAAGATTTCACCTGTCCTAACAACACTTTCATCCCAGCACATTATAGTAGACTTGCAGTGACGGGGCGTGCGAACCAGCGAACACTAGTGAAGCAATAAACAGTTCATGTAGTAATATTTATAGACAATAACTAACTCTTAATAGCGTCCTTGGCGGGGACCCCGAGGCGGTCGCGCATGTATCGGCAGACCATGTAACCGGTGCGGTTCAGGCCGTGTGTGCAGTGGACGCCGATCAGGGTTTCTGTAACAAATGTAACATTTTCATATTTTGCAAACGTTGACTGCAATTGGTGATTAATTTGATTGAAACAGTGAAGTGCGCTAGCCAAGTGATTTTTTATATGAAGGCTTTATATAATTTTCCCGCTCTAGGTATTTACTTTGGTTTGGATTCAAAGAGTTTTTTGACAGAGTAATAAGAGGTCGCATGGAGTTACATGTCGAGATATATGATATATCTCAATATATCGTCAATAGAGATATAGAGGAGGACATCTGTGGCGACATGCAACTCCATACATGCATACTCTATAGGGCTGTCCCTAACGCATAAGGAAACATGAGTTACAAAATCAAAACCTACAATTTCCCTAAACCAAACAAAAACAAAAAGACAAATAGTAATGCAATCACGATCGATAGCCACTAAAGCGCACCGCGGAAAATAAACGAAAACCTCATGTTTGTGTCTTCAAAATCGCACGGCAAACATCGGCCGGAGGTCGTTGACTCCCACCCCAACGCACCCCATCGCTAAGCGAGGGCGGTGCAACGGGGTGGCGTCGGGGGGAGAGGAAGTCGTGGCCGCGGTTTGACACTTCCTCAGGAAGACCTTTGAAGTAGCAACCAAGATGTACCTTCACGTCCTACACAATTTCACAAAGCAGCCTTTTAAAACATTTAGAAATGTAGTTGAAATCATGTTTTACGTTACGTACAAAGCTGCAAAATGGCGGTGTGTGGCGGTTCCTCTGATTCTTTAGATTCTTAAGAAAATCCCACAAAGAGATATTTTATAACTTGGGATTTTTGTCATACAATCAGAGAGTACGTTTCAACTTTCAACCATCTACGTACAGAATCATAAACCCACGAAGAGTACGCGAGCATAATACAGACGTTACGACCTGACTTTGTCCGCTACATATGCACCTCGTAAGTTCCTTAGCACGAGACAAAAAGCGAGCAAAAAACCTTATTGTCGATGCAAAATTCCCACGCAGAGCGGCCAAGGGGTAATGCATTTGAGGCATTACACATGCAAATTCATGCCAACTCGGGACAGACAAAAAAACAATTTCATTTAAAACAATCCATCAAGGCAAGCTTTAGCCAGCAACTTAATTAACGTATGTAGGTACATGTTTTCAATTACAGAAACAAACAATGCATTGATAATTATGAGAACTCACTCGAGGTATCGTTATGAGATGATATTTATGAGCAAGATGTACGGAGCAGGCTCAGTTAACTCTTTTGAGTTTATACCATTTCGCTTGAGGCTCGAGGTTTAAACAGCTTAGAGTAAATTGCTTTTCAGTGATAATTGCTGTACGGCTAACCTGCTCTTGTCTGAACTCTGCTTCAGTCTCTTAACTCTCCGTAAAGATCGTCATAATTAGTCGTTCCTAACCACCAAGCCTGATTATTTTACTGTCTGACACATTCTTCCTTACTGCCGCCTATTCCCTTACAAACACTGGCAGCTAACATTGCTTTATTATTATGTTGCTTACATAAAACAGAGCTGCCGTTTCAGGTTTCCAAAGTAGCCTTTGGTGACATTTCAAAAGTGAACTATTACGTTACGCCGCACCGATTCACATGCAAATCGCAGTTGACAATACAACAAGCCAATAGCCCAAAACATGTTACCACTTGCAAGTCACTTACCATAGAAAGCGTGTACGTACTGTATTTGTAATGTAATAAACTTGATAGAAAATAAACAACAGTGGTATTCCGACGTACGGCCCAAACAAACAGACAAAAGGTATGAAAAGAGGGCGTTACGTAATTATAATACCGATGCATTGATGAATACTTATTATTGCGTAATCGGAGGACCCACCACAGTCGAAAATCTCTCAGATTAGTCCAAAGTAAACTCTTCTAGCGCACCTTAATAAGAAAACCTAACAAAATTAACATCGCACATAATGCTAAAATGTTTCTGTGTGCAAAAGATGTTTGAACTGTAATATTTTAGTTAGCATTACATTTATTTGACGTCAATAACAAAGCAACAACTATGCTCACTAATAAAGAAGCACAATTAGTAAAGCATTACTGAGCATAATCACTATCCAAGAAATCATTCTTTCCGCAAACGTCGTACATTTTACGTTCAAGTTGGCAGTTCCACAATAAAAGTTACATCAAGTATGATATATGTCTTAACTGAGACGAATAGGTGTGCGCATCGCGTTTCATATCGATTGTCGACAATCGATGCATTGTGAACGAAACGAGTCGATATCGATACGCGATAGTTCGCCTACGCGCGACCCCCTTACATCGTAATCGGCTTATTAGGATTTTACCACACGCATCCATGTGACTGCGGTGTGTTAACAATGTTACGATGTCGACCTGGGTATCTCTTTATTGTGCTATCCTATTACATTGCACTTAAAAATTGCGTGGCTACCTGCGTTGATAGGATAAATAAAAAAAGTTATATAACTGTATTCAGGGGAATGAAATCCACAAAACCATATTTTTCTGAATTATTAATTGTAAAGTATTCAAAACATACAATCTACTGACTGTTTTTATAAAAAATCTGGTTTCAGCGCGTAAAATTCACTCACGCCGGTTTAATTCCGAAAATATATTCTTTATCGCTGGTCGCTCGTGCGAGCGGATCCGAAGCAGTTCCATACTTAGCCATAAACTTGCTAATAGATACTTAGAAATCACGATAAGCAAATAAACTAACATTAAAACTATGCCATTACAGATATGAGTAGTAAAACAGCCCAAAAGCGCCGCGGGACGCAATAAATGTTGCCTTCATTTGAGACGCCACTTGACGCAAACAACATTTTTCGGACGATAAAGGCCTTATTACGTTTTAATACATTGATACTTTTATGATAACCGTTTATGAAGTTACCAAGTTAGGCTGGCTATCTACCAGAGCTGTACGAGGAAGCGGAGCGGTGAGCGAGAATAGAATCAGGCAATACATTTGTTTCATTTATGAACGTGAGGCAACTCTATTCGCGGATTTTATCTTCGCTAACCGCTACGTTTCCTCGTAGATATATGGTGAAAAGCCAATCAAATACTCATGTTTATAGCAAGCGGGAAGCAATTTAAGCCAGTATATAACAAAAAATTAAAGTTATTTTCTTAAATCCTTCTGTAAGGTATATATTCAGCTCGTCAAATCGCTTGTATTGAAACCTCATCCCAAAAACCGTATCTAAGAACTTGTTGCGTGTTGCCACATCGTCCGCGGCGCCACGCGTGGGCCGTGATGTGATGATCAGATGACTGATTAGGTATTTAAGAATATTAATTGTCGCAATAGCTCTACATTCTTCGCTCGGAATTTTTATTGAACACTAACGACAGAAATACCGCAACTAGCTATTGATCGAGAGGCGGTCGCACATAAAATATTGGAAAACGGTATGTTTAAGAATTTACAATCAAAGAAATAGTTAAAATGTATATGTTATGAGCTGTTGAAATGACTAAGATTGGCGGCTGACTAAGGGAAGACAAGAATAGGCAGCAGACGGTAACTAACACATATTTAGAACTACACAAAGAGTACTAAAACATCATGAAAAATTATTTGTAAATATATCAGAAAATACTTGGGCAAAACAATAATCGAATGTTCAAGCGACAAATGCTCTTAAAGAAAACACTAATTATGACTGTAGAAAGGAGCGGCTCTATCACAAAAGATGAACAATAGCTACTAACACATATAGAATATTTCTTAGACAATGCAAACTTATCGCAACTAAATGACTTCTCTTTAAATAAACCGCAAAGAAGGCAATACCACTGAGTTCAACAAAACAATAAATAAAGATAGTGTTTCAAAAGAATAATTTAGAAGTAACACAATAATTTACCAAATAACAATTGCAATATATTATGAGCACCTGTTAAAGTACGTTATCACTCCACAAATAGACGGACAAACAGATTCCTCTGCAACATTTGTCACTGCGACTGGTTCTATTCCAAAAGTGCAACTTTGTCTACAACTATCTCGGAGTAAGTAAACTGCTTGAAGCGCAGCGATATATCCAGCTCCCATATCAACAAACTTGGAAACTAACTTTCGGACAAACTCATTTTTACGTGACGCCATCCCAAAAATATAAAAAGAAAGCGTATTTTATCAGTGAGCTCTTTACGATGCAAGACATACAACAAACATAAAATGTTGATTGGAAAGATTTTACTGCTAAAGACTTTGTTCTCATCTATCAACCCAAATGAAATCATTAAAAGTCAAATTAAATATACGTCATAGATAGAAACACTAGTAACAATATTTGCACAGACTTTGTAATGTCTTTGTAATTTTTCTACTACTAACACAAAAAGCAAGCAAATCCCCATCGTTTATCAAGGCAACGTCGAAAGTAGCAAGTCATTCATGTAGCAGTAAAATAAATCCATCCATCAAGCATGCGACACACGGCAGTGGGACATCTGCAACACACGTCAAACAACTTCTTGTAAAACATTTATAATAGCGATAACTTCCATAATTGATTTCAGTACTATCCATCTGTTAGAAACATCGATAAAAGTGGTCGATGATAAAATTGATTTTTAATTCGAAGCGAGCACGATAAATTATGCGTAACGATGTAAATGTGATGTATCGAGTGATAATAAAGTTTCTTATGTACTAAGATCAAATACCAGAAACTTGAAACGAAAATGTTGGAATTTCGTTGAAATCAATACACCCAGATATACATATAGCATAATCAAAGTAATATGGAAGGGGCAAAAAAAATTAAAAAATCCGATAATTTGTTTAAACTTAAACATGATAACGACCACCACGGGGTGCACAAACAGTAGCAGTGTAACAACATTCTCCGCGCATGCGATATCATGTAAATCAGGACGCGAGCGCGATTCCACCACAGATACCGAGTGAAATACGAATATCGTCGCATTACCACGCAGCCGCCGAACGCTACCAATGGTGTCATTTACTTGAACGTTCCAAACAATCATCTTATTTTAAAGATAACAATCCACCTTCAATAAATCTTAATTTATTTGTCAACGAAACAGTTCATCGCAATTGAGAAAACAGATCAAACCACACGGATCAACTTACATTCTTCAAGAATCTGGCGCCAGCCTTAGCAAACCAGTATAATATACATCTCACTCAATCTACTTAGCGACACCGATAACCGGCCATTACCAATGAAAACGCCGACAGATAGTCGCATGCTCACAATTAATTGAAACTGCCCACGTAATCTAATAAAAGCTAGTTTTTTGTGAGCAAGACAAACAAGGGCGCCCATTCGTAATTAGAACTTAATGAACATTCGGAATATTGAGTTCGGCACCGTGAGAAGTCCGTCGATAACTACGATTTGTGTCACTGTAATTAAAAGCGTAGCTGCCGATAAACTGGACGTGTAGACTGAACCTACTAGTTTTGTCTGCGTCGATCAACCAAAGTTTGAGGAGCTCTCCGATACTTGCATCTCATACAAGACAGGTGAAACGGAAAAGGAATATGAGTTCTTTGAAGAGTGAACACGAATCAAAATTCTCGTTAAAATCGGAGCGGTCTTTAATTGAAATCGTATGTTGTGTCGAACGTCACTGATAAAGCCGTATTCGGTTCTGTTGACGCAATGACGTAACTGACCGGTGATGCAAATTGAGACGCAATAAAATTTAAATTACGTTATATTAATTTCAATAAATACATATTTCATTTGTGATGATTCATACGCTGCGATTGCATTTCTTTAATCATTGAGAGTGAAAGCTTTAAAGTGTCTGGAGATTATTAAAATAAATTCAGTACCTACACTAATTTAGTGTAGTATTGGTTTGATTTTACTTATAGCAGTGTTCTTAACTGTAAAAACAACAAATTGCCATGGTGCTACTTAATTCATTAATCATTTTATAGCTACACTCAAAACAGTACCTTGATAGCCTCGACATATATGACCACATTTTATTTAAACAACTTTATTTTCACTAATCGCAGTTAAAGATAGACTTGACAGAATGAGAAATGTTTCCGCATTGGACGGAAAAGTAGAAACAAGGAACAATTTCGTGGTAGGTTTGTTCGGGCAACCTGACTCGGAATAGTTAGGTACAAATCCTTACGCCGAAAATATTTGACCAGCTATTTTTAAATCAGTGTGTATTCTAAAAATAGAATAACAATTAGCGACTATAAAAGTGAGTACAACCATCTGCCCAACATGGTCTTCTCGTAAAGCAATACAATTAAGCAATGGGCGTGCATTAACACCTCACTACAAAGTTTTCACCCACGCGAAATGAGTGTACTTATACCGACTCATGACTTTAACCTACATGAGCGTTTGCAGTGCGCCGAGCTAACAACACACCCAATTGTGTGCGTTTGTTTAGATTGAATGTATGAACGGATCTTACCTGTGGTCGGCAAACCGAGACTGGCTCTCTTTACTTGAACAGCCACTAAAGAGAAAACCGCAACAGCAATTTAAGTCCGCACACAAAAGCCGTCATTGACCACGGCCCAAAAATAATCAAATGCGCTAACTTTTAGTGCAAACAAAATTTTGACTCACCACAACCTTTTCCCAGGAACTCGTCAACGGTATCCATAAATCTGGAAAAAACAAAGCTGATTTAATAATAAAAACAAACAATCACATAAGCAGTGTTCTGAGTAATAATTGTTTTGAGTTAGGTGCCATTAACGATGAAGATGTATTAGCACATACGACTTAAGACATCAAACCATATAAGATAACATAAAAGCCTAAAGACAGCTAGTTAACTTGGCAAAGAATTTTAACAGAGCCAGGGAATGTGGGACTCATAATACAGAAAGTCTTTGAGTAAACGAAACCTTTCCATTAGCTATCTTATGAGCAGCGGCTCTCAACCGCAGACCTGGACGAGGCAATGTTGTAACAAATCACGAGTTGAACTACAACGTAAATTCTCTACATTCTAGTAGTAGTTCCTAATACAATAAACTATAAAAGTTAAAAACGATGTAAAGTGATACGTAGCAACAGTTATTCCACCATAAAACATTTAATTGAATTTCACAAAAATATAGAATCTACGGCACCCGTCAAGAACCAGATGAAATATTATCATGTATCGATCGCAGCGTGTCGCCATACTTTAATCGATTTTTTTACACCTAAAACCGCACGATCCGTGGGCGTTCAGAATTACAAGGCGTTTTGCCGACCGGACTGCCTGTTCGACCTATTTGGTGAAATATGTTTGTTTTCATCATAACAAATGTCTTTTAATATTTGCTACGAGGGGGCGCCGACAAACCCCAACTTGGCATTATTGGAATGTTTTCTTAAATAACTTGCAAGGGTGGTCCAATGTTGATATTTCGGTTCGGAATTTTCTTTTCACAGGCAAATAAATGTTTCGCATAAAGTATAAGTTTTGATATAAAAAGAAATTCTGCGCACAGCCGAGGGTCGTGGTGATTAAGTCTTGTCATGCAAAATTGCAGGCGTTTACTAAGCGCCATCATTTTCTAATTATTCTAGAGACTCCCCTCGAGCTACACGGGAGCCGACAGCGGCGCCGCGACTAGTTGCATTCAAACGAAATTTACAATTCAGTTTATCATCATCGTCAATATTAACATCTAAAACGGTGCAAACGAGCTCTTCATTTAGCACGTAGATGAGTTATTGGAATGGCGGCGATGGCTGTTTCACAAATATTTTATGACTAGAAATAGGGGCTGTAAACTTGTTGGTTTATAATAATAGTTATGTCATAATCGTAAAAGCTAGTACGAGAGGAAAAACAACTACCAATTCTAGTTGTTGAAACATAAAACAGCGGAAAATAATGATCCATGAAACAGTAATTAAAAACCATGGCTGTTAAAACTCAAATAGAACTATGTTAACAAGGTGATTCTGTGGAATTTAATCTGTACTCCAATAACATTTACAGATGAAACTAGCCGCGACGTGTGGCGCCAAAGAGTCAACAGTTTGATTGTGTATAAAGTCACGATTCAACAAATTCGAAGAACATATCCCCATCAAGGTCCTTGGTTACGTGGATTTTGCTTTTGAGGTTTTTTTCATACCTAGTATCTGGTACCGTCAACACTGCCTGCTTCATGTACACATTTTAACACCAAATAAGATAAAGAAACATCTAATTCTTGATACGGAATCATCGTCATGATGTTATGTTCATTATCTAGTCTTCTTCGTGTTTTAGATTCAGTTCCACACATTGACCTCATGGCCTTAGATACATAAAATATATTTGTGACAGACCAATTAAAATAATTTAAGTATAACTTGAACAAGGATCAATAATACTGTAACTTTCTAAGATATTTTTTTTTTTTAATTAGTTTCACAACACATTACAAGTTGTCACGAAGAGGCATATGAACAGAGTGTTATTAAATCTAGGAATTTGATGATATTGTGTGTGTGTTATATATATATTTTCGTATTAAATATACCATTTTCAAGGTAACCTAACCAGCTTATAATGTTTCCACTACTGGGACACAGGCCTCCTCTCGGTGAGAGGGAGTGGGCCGTAATCCACGCAGGCCTAGTGCGTGTTGGCAAATGTCACATGTCTTCGAATTTTTGGTTCTAGGACATACCGGTTTCCTTACGATGTTTTCCTTCGCCGATTTTCAAGCTATTTTTAATAATTTACAGAAGAATTATGATATTTTTTTAAGACAGGTGCGTCAGTATCCTACTAATATTATAAATGCGAAAGTTTGTATCGATGGATGTTTGTTACTCTTTCACGCCAAAACTACTTAACGGATTTGGATTAAATTAGGCACCACAAATGGATTAACATATTGGATACTTTTTATCCCGATATTCCCACGGGATCGAAACTTATGCAGGTGAAACCGTGGGGCGCAGCTAGTTTAATATATATTAATATACATAGAAATAGCAAGGATGTCAAATATATTGGATACAAATATAGATATGATATAATTTTCGGCTTAGCTATAATCCTTATTAATCCTATAATGGCACGTCATTTTTTATCTATGCTCACAACTAACACAACAAACTTATGTAAACGACAAAACACGAAATGTTCTACAAATGGCTACAATTAATCACATGCAAGGTCGACATGATCACTGAACGACTTCAAAGCAGTACATTGTAACATACAAACTTTCTAAGCATTTCCTGACCAGCACGGACGTCATTATTTAAAATCTGTCAAAATTGTGTATTTTATTACTCGGGCGGCAGATCGAAGCTACGTGAATTACATGCTTTCTTATTTAATATTAGTAGCGTCTTGCGTTTGTGAGATAATTTATATCTAGCGGCCTTATCTGTACGGTAAGATCGCTCCCGAGTTATAATCCGGGTATTTTTCATGGCACACCGGCCGCGGTGCCACCGCCGTGCCCCTGCCTTATTGGAAAATTTATGTAACTACCAGGAGGCATCGCTGCAATTATTATTGCCCCTCCGACACTAACCGAGAATATTCGTGAAGATGATCGAGAGCTACACGCAAAGGATAACTTAGATATTCCGTTGTTTCACAATGTTTGCCAATCACCAACGCATAATCAATTTAAATTAAAATGCATTAAATTTTAATAGATAAATTGAGATAAATATGCTAATCCCACGGATTACATTGATTAATCTTCTGATGATATCTGAATGCTGGCTGCTCGAAGTAAATACAAACTCGAACATAATCGATAAGCCGCGGTTTTTATGAAAAATATCATAAGCTTTAAAATTTTGTAGTCCATAAAATGTCAAATTTACAAGACCATTACACGAGTTTGACGACATACGACCATAAAGTATGCGTATAAACTGTGGAATAATTTTATTGCGAATTAATAACGACATTTATGATAATTTCAACATTCCCAAACTTGTTCCTGGTTTATTGTCATTGTATTTAGGCACAGTTGCCCCAAAAGTCAATCAAGTTCAAAAAAACTTCCGGATAGATTTGATTGAAGCCTATAAAAAGCCTCTGTTATACAACGATTTAATTTAGTAAATTCCATCAAGTAATCCAGTTACTGCGTAGAATAGAAAATGACAAACATGCTTTCACAAGACACCGGACCTCACATACGCGACGCGAACGCATCCATCATGGTAGGAGCGTACACGTCGTTATGTGTCGGTACCCAACAAGCGCCGAAAGTGCCCCAAACAGAGATAATAGGCGACATTTTGATACAACGCGAGATAAGGAGCAAGGAGGTTCCCATGCGATCCAGGGCGTCCTCACAACTAAGAACAACGTTGAAAAACAACGGGCCAAAGGTCAGACGTGGATTAAATACAAGCAGAAATATGCATCCGGTGACAAATAAAGCAGGAGTACAGGACCTTCCGAAGTCAAAAGCTGGGGGCCTTGGTACAAATAGGAGAGTAATTGAGAGATTTATGGGTTCATTATGCACGGTGAAGACAGTGAGGTCGTAACGATCATTAATATTACAAAGTTATTAAACATATAAGATGAAGACACGAAGGACTACGAGACTATCAAAACTATTTTAATGATTTGAACATTAACTTAATGAAGCTTTAGTGTTGTGTGTAGTTGGAATATAATTTATGCTGGAGTAGTATCGTAGGCACGTCATCAAGTTCGTGTTTACGGCGTGCAAACTGCACGACCGTCGGTGGCAGACTGCCGTCGCGAAGTAATTACCTAGTGATACATCGCCTTGATCCGAGATGCGCACGCGATCCTGTTTTACTAATGCTACGTTTCCCAACAAGTTGTCTGTCCTTTAGGTAATATATGGTTATATAATGAATGTTTAAACACCGAAGTTTTGAATCTAATTAATAGTTCTACTATTTTGTAACTATCGGTTTAAATAAATTGCACGTTTCAGTCGAAGCACTTGAGTTATCGACAAGTGGTAGTCGTGCCTCTAGGCAGAAAACTGTAGACAGTCGTTTGAATTAAAGGATTACATGTTACTAGCGACGCGGCGACGTGATGGACTTTATGTGTCTCTTCAGAATGAAACATGAGTGATTTAGAAGCTGATATATAATTCTATAAGAACAATAGATAACGTGATACATTTTTAGTTGTTGATAAATGTCCATTAATGGAAAATAAAATTAATTCAAAGGATAATAGTAAAAGAAGATAAATAGAAGGTTCCCTTTGCGACCAGAAATTTAATAGCAGATTCCACAGAAAGCTAAATGAGTAAAGTTTTGTGGAAATATAATTCAAATAGTTACCTCATTCAAATACTTTTGCTCACATATTCTCACATTAAACGCGCCGTATGGTATATTAGTAAAAGTTACTATGAAATTATTTAATGGCTATGAATATCAATGTACTTTAAAAGACTATAAAAAATCTGGAAAGTTAAAAGGAAAGTTTATAAAGAGATTGGGTTAATAATTTAGAGTCGGTTTATATTGACAGCTTTATGTGATGTGCGTGATAGTAATAAGTACAAATCAATGTCACTAAGTTTAATAAGAAGAAACCATTAAGAGTAAGGGCCGATTTTTTGATCCGTGGTTAAACTCAACCAATTGTTAAAAATAGTAACTAATGGTAAAAATTTTGCAAAATGTGTTTTTTGGTCAATTTTTAGTTTATCTAATGGTCACTAATGGTTATTTTTTTAACTAATAGTTAATTATTTCACCATTAGCATTGATATATGGGTATAAGCCCATGACTGTTATCTACTGTTATTTGATATGTTGTATACAGAAGCTGTTGGTGTACCTTTATAAATAAATAAATAAAAAATAAAAAATTAGATAAACTAGAAATTGATCGAAAAACACATTTTGCAAAAAAATTTACCATTAGTTAGTATTTTTAACAATTGGTTGAGTTTAATTACGAATAAAAAATCGGCCTATAGGGGGAATAAATAACCTTTTATATAGTAAACATGACAGAAAGAATGAGGATCAAATTAATTATAGCAAAGTGATGGTTAACCCCAGCCAGACCTAATGTAAAACAAATCCAAATATATAATAATTTAGCAAAAGTATTAGCATTAAAACATAAAGCTAATATAAATAATGCTAAAGGTTACTCATAAAAACGTAAATTGCCTATAAGCGTTATGCCAAGATTTAATTTAATAGCATATTTCGCACCAAAAACCAATTGATTCTTTGATACATATAATATTAATGGAAATTTTATGAGTGTCTCGAAATAACAGCAATAACGACACCATTTAAGTGGTGACAGACCTGTAAAGAAATCATTTTATTAGGAAATCGCAGGAGCTGATGGTGTTCCCCCGACGTTTCTTGATTGCCAATTGATAGTGTCAGTAAATATTGTTTCTTATTTAGGGTGGATCGAGGGGACGATAATGGCAGCATATTTTATTGAATTACCAAAAATTAAAAGATTCGAGAAGCTGTCATAACAAGAATATTAAGTTTTTTTTGAACTGTGATTTGAAGTATAAACAAAGGGTAACAATAAAATAAAGTTTAGGTTTTAAGTGTTATAAAAACCACAGTTGAGGAGTATGACAAAACTTATAAAAGCAATAAATAATAATTTTATCTTAAGGACGTACCGCTGTATAGAAGTTATTATTGTATTCAGTTAGAAATAAGCTATAATATTTTATTATTAGTACGGCACTTTCGGTGTATATTTATAGCAAAACTATCTGAAAAGTTTACGCGCACAATAGTGGAGCTATATCACCACAAACATTAGTCACACTATTGTCCAGAATCCTAAGAGTAGGGTTGTCATCTGTCTCTTTGAATCTGGATACAATCCAAGTTACCCGGACTTTTAGAGGAGTATCATTAAAAAATAATTTTGGGATATATCCAAATCTGTCTAGTGTAATAGAAAGTTTCTTTTGAGAACTGTATCTAAGCTTTCATAAAGTATCCACATCGATTATAACTACCCTGTGGGTTATATTTCAGTTATAAACCAAAGCTGAGAGAAAATAAGTTTTGCGGAAGCATTAAAAATGACAAATGACAAACGTCCTGAGTTAGAAAGATTTAGTTCGTGAATCTACTCGTAGATACCGTTTTCCCACGACGTTTCCTTGAAAAATATATACAGCAAAGGCAGTCGTGGCATCCCTAGACAAATACAGTGATCACAAGAGAGTGATTGTCAAAAGTAGCGCCATTCAATCAGCACAAAAGCCATGACACCCCATTCCTTAAATGTTTACGTCGGGAAAGTTTCAGAATAGCCCCCAGAGTAACCTTCGGGCCTTTCAGTGTCTGCGGATTGTGGGAGTAAAGGTGTGTTCTTAAACCAAATATATGGAAAAACTTATACATGGTCTTTTCTTTACATATGATTTAGCAACATACATAGCTGAGAATTAAAAATTACCAAATAGCAAAAATCTGGATTGGTATGTATGGATATTATCTAATTCAGCATTAATATGTAAAAATACACTGTCATTACAATGTCTCCTACAATAACATAGTATGCCTCAAAACGTAATATCTAAAGGAGAACAGTACATTTTTAAATCACCCATTGTGTACACAGTTCTTTTCAAAAGAAAAACCACTAAGATTTACACAAAGAAAATCCATCATGGCGACAACAGTACAAATAACAATAAAATCTAATGACTTCTATTGAAGTAAAGACTAGAAATTTAGTCCAAGACTTATTATGATATAGTCCTTATTATAAAAATAACAAATAAACTATATTGTCTACTAAAAGAAAATTCTTAAGAAAAATATATTTTCATTTCTAGACATATCAAAATCTTCACAACTATATTGGAAAAGAATTGAATAACAAACTACGTATAGTATTTTATTTTCGAAACTAGGCAACATTTTTTTAACTAGGACAGGAAGTAAATCAATATTCAATCAAAAAGTTTTGACGTTATGCAAATACGGGTACATAAAGTAAGACGACATAGCACGGGGGCTATTTTTAAACCCGTGACGTCACCGATATTATTTGTGCGAAGGATTGTCTCCTAAAATAGTCGAGACGGTCTCACGTCTCGCGAGACAGCAAACGGTCCGGAAACAGTCCACAGTTACAAATACAGGGTGGTTACAACAGACATTGCACTGATTTGCTGGATTCGTTTTCGCCTCTACTGATCGTTATTTCTCCTGACAAGTTTATTCTGTGTATATGTATGAATCAGTATTTGGTCTATGTATCAGTATTTATTCTTTTATTTTATACCTATTTTCGTGTTATCTATTCCTTATATTGCACCTACCATGTTTTCTCTGTGCATAACCCTAAGGTTGGCTGATAGAAAATACCTCAAGCAATAATTTCACCTTTGTGCAGTTTTTTTTTTTTTGTACATAAATTTTAATAAATATATATGTTTCTGTCAGGAAAATATATTTCTGTGGTGGTCACCCTAAGATTTGTCAGATAAACTCCATTTTAGAGAACGAGAATTCTTTTGTTTAATTCGCATGTTTGATTTAGATTATTAGTTTCACAAGTACGTTCAGGTTGTGAAAATAAACTTTGTATGAAAACATCTTTAAGCATGTGATTTATTCTGAGAGCTAGGTATTATCTGATCCCAACTTTTCTGTATTAACTTTCTGTCATATTTACTCAAAAACTATGAATGTTCTTCATATTTATAGAGGTCGTTAATTTTCTAAATGATTATGTGGAAAATAAATAGAACTTTGATGAAAAGTTGCTGGAAAACAATCAAATCTATTTTCTAACGTAATCGGCTATCAAAGTTGTTTCTAATTTTCTAGAGCAAAGAATGAATTTAGAATATAAGAGAGACTGAAGCTACCCGGTACCTACGCTTAAAAATACAACAGCCACTAACCAAAACTACGAATACAAAAGCCCTTAATTAAAATTATTAACATATTAGCCATCCTGTGCAAGTTCCATACAGTCATCTACATCTGCCATAATAGCGCTGACTCACACATTACGTGTCCCGCAATACTCGAGTACTCGTAAAAACTATCCTAATTATGCACGGTGAATCAGTTGGTTTAAGGCCCGATGTACAAACATGTTCTTTTGCCGTGAAAAACTACGGTTTATATGCCGTGTTTAGGCACGGTCGCCAGTGTTGTATGGGCCACTGTGGAAGCTTGTCGATAGATATCGGCGGTACTTCGGTACGGCGCCGTCTCCATACATATACCTACCATACAACCAGCGGTTTGTCGTGTCATATACATATACACGATTATTCTACGGTGCGGCTATCGCGCTGTACCGTAAAGAAACCGTGCCGTGTACGCACGGCTACACATCAAGCTATACATAACCAGTATCAGCTGACTTCTGATTGTCCGAAATACCTATACAATGCGAGGTCAGCTAAAACTGGATAATTATAGCTTGATATGTCGTCGTGTGTACAACGGGCCTAAAGTCTCTGTACGAACCGTACATTTTATCGTCCTTCGAGTCGGATTTAATTGTACGGTTGATGAGTCTGTACAGTGTCTAAACTCGACAATTGTTGCGATTATTGTTACCGATTCTGAGAATAGGTACCCCTTCCTGGCTCATTTGTGGTCTAGCCGAGTTGCCGCCGGCACAACAATACAATGATTAAATCCAAACAAACTGGTCATTATTACTTTAATGTCGATGATATTGAGTCGTTCTGTTCAGTATCGTTCGAGTTAACCACAGTTATTATTACGGCTTAATCTTTGTAAGAGAGTTTGACAATCAAGTTTAAAGGTTTGGCTTTCTGATTGTTTTTGAGATTGGAAACTAAATCGTTATGATGCACAATTCCTACACACATACATATACACACGGTACATGCAACCCAACTCAGGCCTTCTTCCCATGAGGGTAGGCAGAAACTATAGAAACGCCACCAGCTACGATCCTTACATACTCCTTTTGCTTCGTGAACGTTCGTACGACGCTTGGAAGGTAAAATTGACTAAGCGACATAAGGCTAACTTTACAGAAGATCAGTATAAAGTTAAACTTCTCAGAAAAAAAAAATCATATATATTCTTGCAAACCTCGTACAAGCGTAATTCTTACTGTTATGGGAATCTTATTTTATCATCTGAATCAGAATTTATATGATTTTTTTTTATGAAAAGTTAAACTTTATACTGATCTTCTGTAAAGTTAGGTCTATGTCGCTTAGTCAATTTTGCCTTTCAAGCGATATATTTGGTCATAAATGCACACCAATTTCAAGTACTACGCACCTGACTATATGTGCTCAGGTTCCTGTTTAACTGTAACTTAATTATCTAATGAGGTAAATACAGAAGTTTTATCATATTCGGTGTTTTCTAATCAGGCATAAATTACATAAACAGCCGCGCATTGTGTATTCAACGATGGCGTTAGTAGTAAAAGTACTTAACTACCTATAATTCCTATCGCTATTCTTACCCTAATTAGACGATGCTAATAAAAATCTTGCAAAGCTTCAAAATAAAAATGCAAGTGTTTTAGAGCTTACAGAGATTTAGAAAAACATGCTTTTATTCAATCACTGGCCGACCAATAACCAAAACCTACAACAATAAACGAAAAACTAAATACTAGAAGAACTAACAAAACACGAAAACCCGACCATCCTTTTATGGTAATCAGTATAATAGTAATAAAACCACAACAATGTGATTCGTCACCAATTAAAGATGTAGGGTGTGCAAATTAATTAGCGAGATCATTAGAAACGGCGCCAATGACACATAAATAAAACTACCGTATTATGTTCGTTTTACACGAAACTGACTAGACTCACACGTGTGAGTACGAACTAATTAGTTTCAGCACTCGAATCCTAGAAAGCGTTAGGTAGCTATATTCATTAGAATTTCTGTGACTGTATAATTAGCGTAATTATTGCACAGTACAGTCATATATCTTTATTGTGAATAATTCATAATAAAGATAATTCGTGATGAGATCATTTGATATCTTTTAGATTGGGATCATAATTTTTGTTGGAAGTACGGTACGAACCATATTTAATGAAGTGAATCAGCGAGCACTGTCATTTGTTTATTGTTAAATTATTTTTTACGAGAATCGGTAATCGGATAAAAACAATATAAATAGGTACCCAATCTTCATAATCATTATGTGTTTTCAAAATTCCTCCAAAGCATTCGATTAAGGTAATACACATAATCAGCTTAGGTATAATGTTCCCACTGCTAGGACATAGGCCTCCTCTCTGTGAGAGGGAGTGAGTCTTAATCAACCACGCGGGCCCAGTGCGAGTTGGTAGATGTCACATAATTTTTTGGTTCTAGGACATACCGGTTTCCTCACGATGTTTTCCTTCACCGTTTAGAGAGCAGTGGTGATGAAATAATTTACACAAAGTGAAGCGCCTGTCTGGATTCGAACCTACGAACTACAACTCGTAAGTCGCGGCTGTTACGACTGGGCCACCACTGCTCCTAAGATAATATACTAGTTGTAAATTAAATTTTACAAAAAAAAACAGCAATTTACTGAAAACCCTTAATTTCGTTTTCATCAGTACCTATACAAATGTCCAGTGTTGATAAAATTAGTAATTCATTGGAAGAGATTTTTCTTTTCAATTTTAATTAATAGACAAGCACAATATGAAATCGCGCTATAGATTGATTATTGTAGAGATTCAAACAAATGTTATCAAACTTATTACATAAATAATTATCTAAAACACAACATTTTACCGTCTATACATTTGTTCTGAACGTATAATGAACATTTTAATCTACAAAATGTCGCTCAAATACATCAAACTTGTCATCATTACTCGCCGGGACCAGAAAATAATTACTTGTATTAAAACAAGGGCACGTTCTAATCAAATCATGTACTGGGTTTCGTAAGCGTTTAATTAACTCAGAGTACGATGCAACCGAGAACTTTCGTAACAACTCCAAGTAGATAAAAGTAGGTTTAATAACAGGACAACTATATAATAATACATACAATGTCTCAATTATACCAAGTCTGTGTGGTCCAAATGATTATACACACTCTGTAATAAAGAATACTCGAACATTGTCGATATTTAGATCAGCTATTACGCTGAACAACTTGTAATAGACAAGTTATTAGCATTATTATGGACATTATAGAAAATCGGCAATTCGTTTCATCTACTATGGAATTTATGTTTTTACTAACTTTTGCCCCGCGGCTTCGCCTGCATTGACGTCGGAAATTATCCCACAGGTTCGTACTACTGGCATAAAAATATCCAGTATCATATGTGTTATTCCAGGTTACAATCTATCTGTGTGCCAAATTTCATCCAAATCCAAATGTAATTGAGTAACAAACATCCATACATCTAAACATACAAAACTTTCACATTTATAATATTAAATTAAATAGGATATATGTACAAGCTGCGACACGCGGTTTCACCTGCATAAGTCTCGATCCCGTGGAAATATCGAAATACAACATAATTATCCTATGTCCTACTATTCCAGGTCATGGTTTTCCCATGTGCCAAATTTCATTCAAATCCGTTTAACCGTTTTAGCGTGTAACGAACAAACAAACACACAACAAATCAAATATGTTCTCTTTATAATATTAGTTTAGATATAGTAGGATAGTTGAACAAGTTATGAATAACGTAATAAATATGAAAGTTAATATTGATGTAAGGAGAAAATATTGTTTGTTGGTATGCCAAGCCAGGTGTAATTGGCGCTACGCGATAGCTCTGATAGATCTTATCGCGTTCATTAGTATAGTACGACATTAACATAACCAGCCTAACGTTAACGTTTTAAATACACGCTTTACTAATAATCGTTGTTTGGTTAACTCATTGCTTTTTAGAGAAACAGTAAAGCTGAACGGATAAGTTCTTCAGGAGAAAAACTGTCGTAAAAACTGCTTAGTAATTATATCTGTCGCCGTTGATCAAAACAGCGATAATTCAACGTTCAACACCACATTATCGTCGGACGGTTAGAGAAAAATAACCGTTCACAGCGTTAGTAGAATGGGTTAGTGACAGTAAATTTGGACAATGGCTGGCGGTCTCTATATTTATGTGTTTGTTATCACGCTCGGAAGTCTCCTATCTTACTCTGATTTACACTGGCCTCTTACTAGACAAACAGTCAACAACGTGAGAATTTACTTTTAACACCTTTAGTGCGATAAACGAGTTCCCAGCTCGTAAGATACGTACGTGGACATACTTTATTGAGGTATCATTAAAGTAAAAGCGTCTATTGTCTTTTAGAATCGACCGACCATAGACTAAATTTCCTTGCTGTCTATAGTCGCGATGATGTCAAACGGACCTTTTTGCACACGCGTCGTAGGATGTTTGATTACTATATAATATGCAAAGTATAGCCATGGTTGATGTCACAGCACTTGGGTCTGTTAGACGCCAGGTCAAAGTCCAAATTTTTTTTCGGTTTTCCCAACCGTGATTGAACAGACTAAAAATAAAAAAATTACTTAATAGATACTATGTTAAATTGTCTCGTTATAATTCTCAATCATGCGCTAATATTATCACAAACAAAAAACAAAGGCGAAAAAAGCTTAGAAGCGGATTTAACAAGTATGGATGACATAGAATCTGATGTATCAATATTGGATCAAGCGATGACTTTAGCCCGTGGGTGTACCAAGTCTCGTATTTCACCGTGTGCATTTTTGGAGATAGTAAAATCTATAAATGATTATACGTCTATTGTCAAGTGAAACATTAACTTTATCACCAACTTCCCGGAAAATAGGCCTGTAATGGGCGTAGAGAGGAATCGGTAACAGGGAATAAATCGTCAAAACAATAAAACCCTTAAAAGCGGAGCAGTAAAAATCTATTAAACGGACAATCGGTACCACCGGCGGTGTTCACAATTTATAGACGGGGTGATATGTACACGAACGGGTTTGTAATGACGACATGATTGTCGACAGTCGACATGGAAAACAAGTAAAAATACAGCCGTGATAAATGAACCGGGTGAGCACGCGAGCATCATTACGAACGCGCGTCCGATCATCTCCGTTCAGTAAAAGGTCGTATAAATGAAGGTCTCATGACAATATATTTATCCTCAATTTATTATTATAATAAAATAATAGCTTCGTTTTATTAGTTCTCTTGTTCGCCCGACGTTACCTGTCTAGACTAAATTGCAGTGTGATGCAATTTACGTTGAAAATTTTTCGCGCGTTCGAAGCAGATTTTCCGTTAGAGTTTACTCATAAAGAATATTTTCTATCCAAGCTTAACTGATTTTTATTTCATTTTTCTACACTTGTTAGAGTTTAACTTAACTTGCAAGTTAAAAGATGACTTAGATTTTGTTTCGAAAACAGCAACTTCCTTATCAACTGAAAATTTTCATTGTTTTGTGTGAAACTAAAAAGGTTTTTACCCGACTAAAACAGGAGTAGGTTTTCTAGTCTCCACATATATTTTAGAATAGTGAGAATCCCCCTATTCTAAAAAAATATAGACCTGTCATTAAGTCGACGTGGCTTTTAGTTAAGATTCGAAGTAGCTATACGGGTGGCGCATTAGTCAAACGTTAACTGACAAACAGATGCCAGCTCCGCACCTTGATAACAACAGCGAACTATCTTCGAAATGCCGATGGTTATTTATGTCTATGGCGGCCGACGATGGGGCGCAGTGCCGAACAAAAGACCAGACAAATGATCGAGATAATCTCAGAGTTAAAGCTGAGCAAATCATTTTATTTATTGATAAGTAGTGTGATTTGCTTGTATTTCATTCTGATTCATTTTCTGAACAACACATAATGCAGGAGAAAAGTGCTACGAAAACCTGGACTTTGTGAGCTGATCATAAATAAACAGATAATAACAATGAAATGAGCTTTTAATGAGAAAATCATGACAAAGATTCAATTATGTTTTTATAATATGCAAGCTCTACTTAAGCTTTATTGCCGATGCTAAATAAATATGTCACCATCGAATACCAAAAAGACTACATCATTAAGATATTTAGTATTTTAATAAACATATCAATTAACAGAAATTCTGTAATATGACTACTTCGATAGTGTCAAAGTTTACGACATAATAAAATGCCGTGTGTTTTAGTTGCAGGGGGACAACCGGGCAACTGCTACACGTGAGCACACGCATCGTTGCTGCGACAAATGCCTTTCAAATTCCGAAAGGCATCGGATCCCGCGTGGGAGGCAGACGCCATCGACACAAGCGCTAGATGTGACCAAGTTCAATTGAATACGAGAATAGGTACCTCTACCGACACCGGTCGGGTCGACGGCGGCCTTTAGGCGCGCGCGCCGCGCCGCCCACGCATCCCGCGTAGATTTATAACATTACCCATATTCGGCCTACGAATGGCGCCAATTCGACGCTTCAAATTAAAATCCGCCGCGAATGCAAAACGATAACTCCGCGCTTTGATAGATAGCTGTTCTGTTTCTGATTTACGCACCACCGTATAAGGGGAGTGTAAACTTGTTAAGCCGTATCATCCTTAGGCGAAATGTCGTCGAATCGAGTCCATATCAATCACTAGTATTTACTATTCTGTAGCCGGCTTTTTTAGAGCTGCAATAATTTTAAAGGCTCCCTGGTTTTCGAGAGCCTATAAAAGAACGTCGATACGCACTATCTCTACTATATTTCAGTATGAAATATTGTCGCGGCTCGATATTAACACAACAAATACTACGTCACTTCTCAATGCCTGACTTTCAAAGGTTTATGAGATAAAGATTACGTCTGGAACATGTATGCATGTGTGTGAGATACATCTTCTACTTGGGCGAGCTAAAAAGGCTCGGCGTCGTCGTGAAGACGTCTTACAAGAGAGCGCGATTAATCGCACGTAAACAGCGCTGGGGAAGATGGACTTACTCTTTCACTTTGTCCTCGGGAGGTATTATGCGGCCCGGCATAAATATTTTCTTGTGTAGTACGCCCTTCGATAGTAATTCCTGTAACAAAGAAACCAATAATTATTTACATAGTAATGCACCTTTGTAAGTACCGATGCGTATGCTTGAAACATTGAAAGATATTATCTTAGGTAGATATGAAAATTATTCATGCTTAAACTTATTTTACAGACAACTTTAGCAGAGGCACAGCGTCAATAACGTAAATTCCAAAAACCAATAAACCTTAATTTACTTGTAAAGTCGTTCAAACAGACCGCCAAAACACGGGTCAAGAATTTAAATGAAAAGTTAAGTACACATTACTTTAAGCCGGTTTCAAATGATCGTGTTATTAAAGATACGTATTTAATAATGAGATTATAGAATGTAAGTAGAGCATGAAATTATCGATGGTTAATGTGACACAGAGGAAGTAAATAATGGAGAAATAATGCGCGAAACAGTGACCGAGCTAGAACAGAACAAGGACGCTAATAAATACACGGTTGTAGTCGTCATCGTTCGATGATTTATACAATGCACACATCCTTTTTCAATTCACTTTAGACATTGGCACAATGGTCGGCATCGGCTTTCATAAATATCTATAATAGAACAGACTCTTTCCTGCCCGCTCTAAACGGACGATCTGCATTCGTATTTTAATAATACAATAATGATTATTTGAATTTGAATATTCCATTTAATTATGACCAGCTTCGGGAGCTACTGACTTAATTTGCCGACTGTACAAATTTGACTGGTTAGTTACAAAGTACGCGTCTGACCACTCCATCAGCTTATTAATCTGTGGCACATAATAATGAAGTGAGTGAAGAGTCACTAGACGTCAACGGATGACAATTACCAATCAGATTAGAGAGGTGTCGAAATCTAAACCAGTCAACTTCACTGCGGCTTAATTAATAGCTTATTTAATATTAGTTTATTAATCTTATGTATTAGAAATATAAAGCGAATAAGATGTTTGATTAAGCACATTAGTATGGAATTTATGAGGTCGTTTGCATATTGGTGAGCGATTAATTGCACTTCATTTAATGTAGATTACAATAATCCAAATGTATTTGGAACGAATCTTCTTATTGTTGACTCTAATCATATACATAATAAGTCTAATACTGTGGAATATTTAGGTAAACTCTTCGGTAATCATTTGGTATATTTCCTCCTAAATCAACATCTAGAAATACTCTACCGTGACAAAACAAAACCCGAGTAATTTGTCGAAATTCATCAAGAAAAATTCTATGAATTCCTATGAAACATGTCACTATAGTGCGTGTTAGGCTGCAGGCGTCAATGTGACACGTCTGTCAAGCGTCGACACGACACTGAAGGGTGTCGTAGTCTCGTGCCCCGAAGCGACGGGACGCATGATGCTAACCTGCCTCTTCCAATCAACTGTGTGATTTGTATGCTTGTCTGCGTATGCTTCAACACTTTTGAAATGGATATTAACTATATTTTATACTAGCTTTCGCCCGCGTGGTATGTCGATAAAAAATGCCTTTGTTGTCCTTCCCCAGGATTCAAAGTATCCCTATACCAAGTTCCATTAAAATCGGTCCAGCCGTTTCAGATTAGTCGGAACAAAGAGACAGAGAAACAGACAACTTTTTTTTTTTTGTAAGTACCGTATACTAATATACTTCCATATGTAATTTAGTAAAAAGCTTTAGTAAAAGTAAAAAGAGGAAAAGGGTTCCAAAATATTAGTCAGTCCAATATCCGCCACTCTTTTGAAAGCTGACCTCTTCTTTTTGGGGCCTGAGCGTTCAGGTTAACCAGATCCTGCTGAACACTAGTATTTAGTGCACCGTGCGTCATAATAAAATCAAATTAAAAATCTGTCTCAGAAGTCTGCCCTTTGACTTAAAAATCTCAAGCATAAAGTTCATACAGTTCACCTCTTACTCGAGGTCCAGCAAAATTTCCACAGTCGAATAACGGTGCCCACACTGGCTGCTCGTCATACACATTGGCAAAACACAATGGCGACGAATGTATCAGGAGAGCCCTGAACGTTTATTACGAGTGTTGAAGTGTAGATAATGGACCAACAAGTCACAATTGTGTGTCACAACTAGCTTTACGGCGTTCACAGCTATCCGACGGACATTCTTCACAGAATTTGCCGCCTTGTCGACTTGCAGGCTTGTCTCCATGATGTGCGTGTTACTCATTTAGTACAGTTTTGTTTGCTGTAAGCTTAAGATTATTTAGGACTACATTTTAAAAAGCGATCATTTTATACCGAAGACCGAGTGTTGGACCTTATGGCGCCAGTCTGAACGACAATCAGCTAGTTTGATCAAGGTCAAACGACAGAGTATTAAAATGCGTTCCCATTATCGCACTGCTGCGATAATGGGAACGGGAAATGGTGATTGATTTCTGGCTGCAGAGCCAGAAATCAATCACCAATTTAACGATTCACGAATATGCGAGTCCTACAATTATGTATTACACTGAACTAACTAGTAATTTTATACTCGTGTCATCAAGTAAACTAGGAATTAGGAATATGATTCGCGAGTAGCCCAAGCCGGCTTAAGCTATCATCACTCAATTAACACCTACATCATAACATTATGAAACTTGCAGCATAACTATAAATTAAGGAGTATAAAGACCTGGTAACGCCTTAAGCTCTGGGCATGTCGTTAGGCGACTTGGGCTACAACAGGCTAAGAGTCAACTGCTCCATGGAAACCATATTTTACGATCGGATTATGCTAGAAGATGAATGCAAGGCAATCAGACGCAAGAACGAACAAAGCCTCGTACTGGAAAATGTGACTTTCAATCGTAAAACTGAACATAATTTTATAGCTTCCCGGTATTCTAACACATGGCGGGCGGGCCGAGATTCCTACGGGCGCTATCCGAACAAGTAAGAGTCGTAACTAGCCCTACACGTTGTCTTACATTTGTTAGCGCAGAGTGGTTGTTACCTTTCATTACTATTAACAACCCACTGAGGAATGTCTATGGAACTAAGATGTCCGTTTCGGTATGCGGTATGTGCGAAAGTGTCTGAATACCCTTTTTGTTCTACTACTATGTCATTTTTAATAGGCTTGTCTTGAAGAACTAGAATGTTGTGGGTACATACCTGAGGATTGTAGTAACGAGACGTGTTCGTCAAATCTATGACTGCTCCCAATTTCGGGACTTTCTCGAGCAGAGCGGGAACATCCCATCTGCAAATAAAAAAGAATCATTGTTATTTTAGATCGTGTAATGCCTTACCTAACCGGTACGTGAAATTATGACGGATTGGTACGTAGGAGTGAACCCAAATAATGTCCAATTACAGAAAACTGTGTACCCGACGGCGTTAAATAAATAACTTGAAGAAAATCGTTCAACGCAACAGTTTAAATATAAAAATAACTTTCTAAATTAGCTGCGGCGCCGGCCTACCTACTGCACGTCGGCAAACATTTGCATAATTATGGCGTTTTAACAAGTTTTTCTTCAAAAAATAAAGCACACTGAATTATCAACCCTTCAAATCAATCTTGGAAATGCACTCATTCATCATTCAAGCGCTTGTTGTTTATCGATGTGTGCTATTGATTAGAGCTTAGCCTTATGTGGGCTTTAATCCATAAATGACTTACTGAAGTTCCAACTCCAGAGGTTGTCAATAAATAAACCATAATTAAATATTCGTAAAAGCTCTATGTCACGCTGAAGCTTATTGAAAATATTGAAAATTCAATTATCTCATCATCATTACGGTGAAAGGGTCACGATTGGAGCCACTTACAGCAAACTGTCAGTTTTTCAATTTACAAAATGTCCACTCACATTCAGATGGCGCCACACGTTTACAGCAACGTGATTATTAAAGTTTTAAATTGAATCTTAATTAAATGGAATTAAGGACTGCATTCAAATGTAAATTGGAAACGTAAAATGATATCCATGAAATCGATCTCAACTCCGGTACTGGCGCTAATTTTCAATATTTATTTCATCCGTGCTGTCCACACTTTCGCTAATAAATAAATTATTATTACGCGACACGCAGATCTTGTAATCAATAAAAAACATGAAAAAAAACCTTCTTACATTTCCTTAATCTCCTTGTTCCATGTCTGAACGCTCTGTAACAACGAAAAAGTTTACATGAAGTAAAATAAATTGACGATATGTTAGATTGTGTTTTGGGCAAAGTTGTAGTGCTATTAGCGTACGCTTCTCTGGTTGTAGACAATGTGTCTTTGAGAACGCCGCACGTAGGCGACGGCGTGTGATAAGGAAGCAGATCAATCATCTAGTGGCCCTACCTGACCGGTGTCAATGAACTATGCCCAATGAGGGCCACCTGACTCGATCCACTTTGGAAATTTTCGACACACGACACTGGTTATACTTACACACAAAAAAATAGTATGCTAATAACATGAAAACGTCACCGTTTAAGACAAGTTCTATCGAAACAGATAACAATACAGTTAATCATTACAAGAAATCGATAAGATTTTATATCGACAGAATAAACAATGAATTAGAATTTTAAATAGCTCTAAAATCGATGGACATAAATCTCAAAAACCCATTCCTGTTGCACCGCAGGCCAAAAATTTTGGGTGAAAATTTTCAATTTTGCCCAGACTTACCTTAAATAAAATGTCAGGGTCCATAATAATAGCTTGTTAGAGTGGTCATAATTTATCGACGGTGTTGACACGATGTAAAAAGAGTGAGCGCCAGGAGGTGTGTCAAAATGGGGTTAATTTTCAATTTGGATTCGCCGGTGGCCTTTATAAATTAAGAGACGGCAATTTAAATAAATCCATGTAGTTATGATACGGAGAAATGTGCATAAATATTGAATTATTATCCTTGATTAATAACATTTTATGTGATCGATTAAAATTTATCGGTGACATGTGAAAGTTGCCGAAAATGATTCGCCGACATCTTCTTTTCGGCGAGGTACCGAGAAGCAATCGTGCAATTAATTAATTGCTTAACAGTCTGACAATCATATGAATGTAAATATGCGCAATAAATTAAGAGTACGTGGGATGCTTTACCAAGTTAATCTTTCATCATTAAGTTAATCATTTAAATGAACACCACCGCCGTTGAAGATTGTCTTCGTGGATATGACTATTCGGTCAGAAATTGATTTGCTGTCATCTGTTCTGAAAAGGTGTCGTGAGGAAAGTTTTGAGTATGAATGTCAATGGCTACAAGAATAGGGGTAGACCAAAGAAACGATGGATGGACTATGGGAATGACGATATGGTTAGAAAGGTGACTACAGAGATGACGAATAATAGAGAAGTATGGAGAAAAAGACATGTTGCGCCGACCCCAAATAAATTGGGATAAGGGCCGGACAATGATGATTTTCTGAAAAAGTGGTATCATTACTATAATATTACAATAAATGCAATGAAAATCAAAGAAGAATTTGTCGAATAAACAAAAACATACGTCCGACAATACTTTAAACAACGCGACCTCATCGGGTGCACTTACCACGATTTTCAATTAACATTAAAGCACCGGAACAAATAAAACGCAGTCTGGACAAAGGAGTTTATTGAAACCGCGAATATCAATGTGAAAAATGCGGTGGCACACAAAATTAAACCTTGACTCCATACAAACGTTCGAAAAACGACGCAATTTTGATTTTATTGCCCTGTGGCGAAGCACTATAATGAGAGCTTTGAAAGGGTGACGTTAAAATACCTTTTTTATTTACTCTCTCATTATCGATTGTAGGAACGAACCGTGATCTAGCTATTAAAAACTATATTCCAAGACTCATATGAACTCAGCGATATTCTTATCGATAACTAGGGAACGAAAACTAATTACGCATCGCAAACATGATTACAAATTAGCAGCCTGTAATAAGGTTGCCTTCGAATGTATTTAGAATTAAATGCAGTACAGTCCGAGCAATAAAATCGATGAGATGATTCTCGATCATAAATCGATTCCATTACGATAGATATTAATGACAATCGTAACTCTCAATCACAAGTTGGATCTGCACGCATCGATACGCACCTACATTATTGGCTGTGCTTTCGATTAACGTCAACAAAATAAAATATTATATTTATTTACCAGTATTTAATTATGACATTTTATTTTGTTGATGGTTTTGGCGATAATTATTATTATATTGATCCTGCGGTGTGGTCCCAAAAATCAGAATTGGCCACCCGAATTCAATTTCATGGTTGTCGCAAGAAATTGCTAAGGTAAATTGGCATACAGTGACCTGTCGGATAGCTCCAAACTCACAAATAATATTGTAGAGTTTTAGTTAGATATTCTTTGCAGACTGTACCCACTTGTTAGTACATTACAGCAGGTGAAATAAATAATGACAAGGAGGAGTTATGTCGACAGTCCGTATTGATCTCTCATATAACTGTGACTAGGTGTAATTGTTAGAGATTATTATAGAAACCACTGAATAATGGTTCATAAATTAGCTGGTCTTCCAGCATCGTCATTAGCAAAAGTAACAACTATTTATATCTCGTGATAAACATTGGTTCGTCAAGCCTTTCAGCAGAACAACATGTGGCGCAGCGATTCAAGTTGTGATTGCGAGTAACGTTCACGCAATCGAAAGAAGTCGTTAATAAAATAATCAACAATGCGATTCAATAAATCGCCGATTGCCCGCTGACAAAAACCATACGACACGACAAGACATTACTTACATGTGTCCTACAAGGCAATAAATGTAAGATTGTCATTTTTACGACATACAACATGTACGTACATTTGCAAACACGGAGGGAGGAGGATCACCTGCGGAGACTTGACAGTATTGAGATGTATTCATTTGAAGATAAGCATATCTTAAAGTGAAACATACAAGATATTTATCACATTAAATTATCAAATTGATATAAATTATGCCCGGTCTCGTAATGCCAGGCTCTGCCTTGACTTATTAATGAATCCAGCCAAATACCTGTATAAATAATCGCGGTAGCTGAAACGTACCTGCATGTAAGTTACATTATTACGAAACGTACTCATATTCAATGAGTATTTGCCAACCAGATTGTAAATCGCTCAAATCAATTTGTCATAAAAAAAAACAGACCACTGCATAAACAGTACGAGTGGTTTACAAAAAATAAAACGTTAAAGCTCGAGGACCTCCCATCAAATTACAAGTGGCAAGCTCCGGACTTATCTCACGATCGCGTGTCGACAAAACGAATAACACCTTCGCACGCTTCGATCATATTTGACAAATGCGAGGATCAAATAATCGCAAATACGTTTCAGAGAGCATACAACAAAAAGCCAACCTATATTAATAAATAATAAGAATCCAAACAGCGTGGCAGCAGCCTTCGCAAATTATATGATAGTGATCAGAATATGTTAAATAATGATGTAGACTCAATAGTAAATAGTAGACAGTAAATTTATCAAGTCAAGAAAGGAACTTAAGTATCAAGATTTGAATAAAATGAATAATAATACAAATTGAACAAAGTCAACACACCACAAAGTAGACACACAAAAGCATGTAGACATTTCGCAAAATTGAAACGTTTTGGGTGAGTCAACGTTAAAGTTCGAGTATTATATTTCAATGAAATGTTCAGGGAACAAATCTGAGCCGATACCAAATAGAATTTACGAGGTTACAAGAAAGAGCTTGTAGCAGCTTATCACGATGCAAACACCAAATCACTTCTGTGACTTTCTCTCGACGATCCACGGTAGTAATACTGACTACTTGAAATTCACGTGCCACTGGCGCAGCATGCAGATGAAACAACATAATCACATATGGATAATCATGCCTGGTTAGTGGTTTGATGCACATGGCATAACTTTAACTGGTAACATAATAAGCCGGTGGAACAGGCTCAACCACATTATCTTTCTAATTTCATAATCACCTAATTACAATGCTCAAAGAACCTTATTAACCGGCGTGCGACACTTAATTATTCAGATACATTGTACATTGTTAAGTGACAAAAATTATGACGGCGCCGCGTCTATAAATCATTTATAGGGTAACTGTTTCGATTTTAAAATATGCAAGATCATCGTTATATTTTTGGGAGGAATTAGAAATTGTATTTATTGGTGTATAAGAATGATTTTTGTTTGTATATGTCGCGATAGCAGTCGTGGCCGCATTGCGTTGTCATCATGTTGTTTTTTGACAATCATCTGATCCGTTACGTCGTTTATTCCAATGGTAATGATGGCATAATTGACAGAGGGCAACTATTGTTCCCATTGTGTCCTATTGATATTACAGTTTTGTCGCCTTGTAATGGTTGAGCATTTTGTATTGTTTTATGGATCGTTACTGAATTGTTCTCTTCTGACACTGAGTCGACTGCTGCGGTAGATTTAAAAAAGGTGGAGTAGACTCATTCAAATTCGTGACCTGTCTAAGAATTGTTCGTGCCTTTACTAATTATATTCTGTTATTATGGGGACATGTGTACCGAAAATGTCGTGATGTGTCGTTTTAAAATTCTTACATGCCTATTACATTTTCTTACACATATTTAATCTAAACACTATAAAATCAACGTTGTTGGTTTATGCGTATTGTAAACCACAATCAACTGATATTGATGTCACAGATATGACCCTCGTTATGGTCGAATATTGAGAGTAAGACATAAAATTTAACAATGTAATTGAGTAATGATAAAAAAAGCATTTGGTGTCATAATACTTATTATGACACCAAATGCTTGATATGTGGCTGACTTCTTACATATGCGGGCTCTGTCAATACAGAAAAAACTTATACTACTAGCTGTTGACTAATTTAAAAGCCAAATGTGTTAAGAAACATAGGGGTTTCAATAACATCAATTAACTTAAGATTTCCAAGAGCATCTGGAAACAAACGGAACTTTTACACCTTCTCAATCTTAATATTTCGTCAAAACATTAAGTAGCAAGAAGGTCGTTAAACAAAAATTAATTGCAATCATAAGTCAAACCAACTGGCTTTAAACAACTGAGATTAAAATTTGAAGATCATACGAGAACAAGCTGAGATAAGTATCGAAATATCGCACGAGGTGCTACATAAAAAACTAAAAGGTACGACCTGTTAAAATGGGATTCCGTATTCGTTTCGACCGATTAATCGAATGAAAAGCCGGTGTATCGTATCGTATGTCGGGGGCATTTATCGCGCCTAATTGCGACCACCGCGCCGAAATTCAGTTTAAGAACGTACTGGGTGGCGTGATGGGCAGCGATGATACTCCTCGTATATCCCAACGTTTTGGAAATTATGGGATAATGAAAACCCCTTCCAGACACCTTCAAATCGATTACAGTATATAAAAGTCATACGGACCTTTATCGTATCTTAAGGATAATAATATGTCCACTTTACGGTAACGTCAATACTTCTTTTCCAATCTATGGTTCCTATAGTCGATTTAGTATTTGTATATTATATAAATTGCTACATCAAAGAACTCTGTAGAACAATAAATAGTGCGAAATGTCAACAAAAGAACTCTAAATAGTGTCAAGAGGTGAAGATAGCCCACGTATCCATATCACGACCTTAAGCTTTCAAGTATAGTAAGCTTGATTCGACATCATTTTCTGGAATACAATTGATTTAATACTCCTTGTCAATTTATTACATTCTCAAATAAAGTTGCTAACGAAGGCAGGCGTTGCAAATAACACAATGCACAAATTAAGATATTACAATAAATCATATAAAACCATAAATCAACAATCCGAAAAAAGCGTTCGTTGCATCCAACAAGCCTTTTTTGTTAAATGTATGTGAAGTTATTATCAATGTATCCTGATTATTTACTGTCAGTCCGAAGCCAATATCACTTCATTGCCAAAACGGCTTCGTTACTATATTTGCAGATAAAAATTTAAATTGGACCTCAACGCGATTTTAACGGTGTGATAATGCTCTCATAATTTACCGAATAAAATAGTGTAAATTCAGTCTTGGAATGCTAATATGTGTGCCGCAGAAGGACGCGAGTCGCCACACCTCAAGATAACTCCTTACTTAATGGTCACCCTACAACACGTCGCTTTTCGGGTGTTGCGAAATTAAGAGTTAATTGTATTCTTTTTGTGCGTCCGAGCACCACGAGCTTAAATCTCAAAAGCAAGATTGTATTTTATGACAATTAACCTCTCGAATGTCTTATGTTACACAGTCCGACATAAGCAATTGTCTTTCTATTGTGTCTCTAATTACTACAATCAAAGAGTTAAAGAGAATGGGCATCCGAAATTATGGACCAACCTATTACCAGTAGTGACATGGACCTTTCAGCTTGACCGGAACAGGACAAAAATAAAAAAAATATCAGCGATCGGAATGCGAATGGATTGCTTTGAGTACTTCCGGAATCCGGATCAACACGCAAACGTATTGGGAACCTACTCAAAAAAGCGATAAAAATGTGCTGAATATCTCCCGAAAGGGTACTTATGTGGGGCTAATAAAACGCGTATGTGATTTTTATTTCAAAAACCTTGTTATACCTCTTATTGTTTTGCAAAAAAAAACATATGCAAGAACGCTTCGTTTGAGATGATTTGCTGCATATTCCATACATTTTTATTGGAAGGTGTGTCGGCTTAGTTGAGAAATTACACCCGTTGTGCGGCAATGACGATGCAATCATAAAAATCCACAGAGCCTCCGCCGAGACCGGTGTTTGGACGTTCAATTTCAACTAAATCATTTACCGCATGTTACTGGGGTAATAACAGGTGATGATACCTCGTAAGTTGATTAAAGTGCGACGTCTGTGGAGGCACCACATACATTTATAAACAGTTTATAAGACACAGCTATTATGGATTGCATTGCAGGAAGGAAGTTCAGTGATGTTAAAAAAACTGAGGTCATGAAACTTGAAAGTCTCTAAAATAGTTCACTGTTAAAGTAAAGTGGAAAAGTTGTAAGTATGTAACTGTAATTTGTGGTTTTGTTTAAGAGGGAAGCGCCAGGATAGCCCGCGAAATTCAAATTTTCTTTTTGCAATCTGCAGGTCAGTGCCAGGTTGTATGTTGCACAAAATATGATTCGCGACCGTAACAAGTATGTATTTAATCATCAAAACTCCTCCAAGTAAATAATATCCAAGTAAGTAATGCCTCTGAGTTCGAGAACCCTAATTGAAGGACTATTTCATGAAAAATTAATCAGTAGGTCGCGAATTATATTTTGTTCAACATACGTGCAACCTGACTCAGGGTAAATTTTTCAATCCACAGATAATTTTTTATTAGTGGACTTAAATTGACGTCTGACAGATGTTGTATGGAAGAACTGTCAAAAATTCAAAATCGGATAAAATTATCTGGCGTTGGAATAATCAGCCTTTAGACTGGAAGCCGACCCCAACATGTTGGGAAAAGGCTACGCAGATGGTGATGATACAACCTGACACTGATCGGCAAATTGCAAATTGAACCTCGCGGGCTACCCTGGCACTTATGGGTTCAGAACAGCAAGTAATGCCAGCGAATAACTGACTCTATTAAACAACGTATATTTTATTTAAAATCCATTCAATAAATTGAAATCCCAAAAAACTGATGCATGTTAAGCCGTAGCGGCTTATGTAATGCGGAACTGACCAGATATGAAGAAGGATTCATCCAAAATCCTTAATGGGCATGAAAGTACGAATAATTGTCAAGTAGCATTTATTTTTAAGTGCGTACATAATAATGTAATACGGCGACTATCAGGGGCGGCGATCTCTGTTAATAACCACCAAAATACTATCAGACATGACAACCGGATGACGTGTAAACGAAACCATGCTAAAACTCTCCGCCTTTCAACGCGGTGCTTTAAATATGCATGGCGCACGCAACTGGCGAAGAGTTAAGAGGATCTGGAAATGCTTTAATGGAGTTTACTTTTATTAAATTGATAAGATGCCTGCAGTTTGTAACGACATACACGTTCGGCACAAGTTTGGAGCCACGGCAGGCCCGCCTTACGTTACGATAGAGCGATTGCAAATGCTTTGGATTGGGAACAGACAGACGAACACAAAGTTAGGGTTTCCTAAACAAATGGACAAGAAGAGCATGAAGACGATTGTGATGGAGAGGGAAAATTGTTCAACAATTTTCCCTCCCCACCACCTGATAGAATTAGTACCTACTTCGGAAGTACTAATTCTATCAGTTCTGTTAAACAATATTTCCTTGGTATCAGATCAAAACAAGACAGTCAAGAAAGCTGATTACACGGTGCTCCCACGATCTCATGCCCCGGCTTGTGAAGTACGAAACTTGGCGCGTACGTGTCAAAAGATGTAATTATGAAGAAATCCAATCAGCGGCGGCGCGAACTTGCGCGTACGACGACGTTGATTGAGCGATAAATTTACTGAAGATAAATCACCCAGTCGCGACAAATCGGTAGCAACAACGGACCTTTGTTAATTTTAGGCAGCGAAACGATACCTACACAGACCGTAATTCGATACGTGGGTGTTCGATACCATCAATATTATTCTAATAAATACACAAATTATTCCATGACACAAACCAATTTCTCAAATGAATGTCATAATTTTGTCTGAGATAACTAGTAAGTACCTAACGAGTGGTTCGTTACTTACAATGAGCACAATATTTACAATGCTGCTCCCATTTAATTCCAATAAACATTTTTAAATTGGAAGTTGCTGATACACGATTCAGATTAATTTCAACGTTGGCGCCATAGTGCCGCCGTTTTTCAGCTCATATTTCTGATTCAGGACCTCACGCGTGACTCAAGCGAGTGGCGTAATAACTTCAATGATAACTTCCAACTATAACTTACACGAGAATGAACGTAGCATTGTTACATTGGAAAGAAGTCCGTAGAACGTCCAATATCCAGCCAATATCAACACAAAGAGTAAACACGAGACGCCTCTCGGTGTACAAGCCGAACAGTTAACAGACGGTTTGAGGAAAAATATATCACACGATACAAGCTATTCAACGCAGACGATACCGCGGGCGAGCGCAATAAATTCAACGAAATACTCTTTGATATCCGTCGACAACAAGACTGAACAAAAACGTCATACAAGGAGTTTTAATGTCACTTGTGAATATTCTTATGAATAAGCACTGGCAGATGAATCTGTACACGAATGTTGAAATACGACGTCTCCTCTCGCCAGACATTCAATATAAAGCACATATTATTGTATTGTTGTAGGCGTATTGATGGAGCGTTAACTCCTATGAATTCCAAAAAAGACTTTATTGAAGATCCAAACAAAACTTAGTATATACCTAAATGGGTATTTAATATTAATTTATCTAAAATTCATGGCACGGATAAGATATCAATAAATCACACAATTTCACACTGCATATTGCATAGTGAAATGCCTGCGGCGAGTACAGCACTAAACAGGCTGACTAATTAGACGTACTAGGCAACAAAGGGCCGTCATACGAATTTCACTGTTCAGTTGTGGTAATGGAAATTAAACCTTATTTGTAAGGATTCATGTAGGGGAGATGTTACAGGTGTGGTGGCAAGTGTACGTGTGATGGCGGTACACGATAGGCCGCCCACGCGCAGGCGCCGCGCCGCGAAATTCGTGAGAGTTGCGCTGGCGCCGGCGACGCTCATAATACGGCTAAGGTTTAGAGGAGGTAAAATATCTCAGCATTTTATATTGTGTTCATACAATAAAACTACTTGAAATATTAATGTAGTCTTTTGTATCTATAAATAAACTGTGTTTACCAACTTCCCTACTGGTATAACAGAGGTTAGATATACGTGGAGCTTTACAAATTCGGGAGTTACTACGTATTGCTTATTTCGGAAAGTATTGAAATGTACAAAAACTGAACTATACTTCGACTTTTAATTGTATTCAGTAACTTGACAGTTGAACGGTTACCCCATTGACTGTCACGACTATCGCCACAATGATTGCTGACTCCACATGGCACATGTCGACAATCTCGCGAGCCAAGTCAAGATACTTGATTTGTTTATAATTATTATTATCATTGTCTTTGACATATCTCGGGACCCTGGGGTCCCGGACGTTTGAAAGGCGTACCAGGGGTCGTCCACCACCCCAACACTATTAGTTTTAGAATGGTAACATTATTTTTGTTTGAACTGTCAAGTTAGTGAATACAATTAAAGTCGAAGCGTCATCACTATTACAAAAAAAAAACAGAAATAATAGTAAATTATTTCAAGCATTATTTTCAGGTAAAAGAAATACCATACCGCGATTGAATAACTAAAAAGCAATGGCTAAAGGCTAGTATTATCTAAATGACCCTTCTGTTTTATGAACTAATTTGCGACTCAACACAACATCGCGCGCTACGACCTAAAGCAAGCGTTCCTAGAAGTGAAGGATCAAGAATATCTTATGTTAGCATAAAATGCTCGAAAACCGCAAATATTCACGCAGTTGAATGTGTAATATACCATTTGTAGGCACATTGCATTCAAAAAATGACTGAACTCACTTAATCGTCCATTGCATCACAAAATTACTTGTAAATTCTTGAAAAGCAGGCCATCCTGATTCACGTTCAAGAATCCACATCGGAAATGTAGGTACACAATACTCGGAATTTGCAATCGCGTACTTAAATCACACTTCATAAAGAGTTGCACCACTGGGGTTCACTCGAAGACCATGTAGGTACGGTGACATCGTTACAGTAAAATGTGGTAACAGTTAAAACCGTAAATATAAAAGAGTTAACAGTAATAGTAAAATCATCAAGTCAAAATATAGTAAGTTAGACATAACCGCAAAATAAACACTCAAGTTGGACTCGCAAAACTTAGCAGACATCGACAAAATTGAATTGACTAATTAACTCAAGACCACTTGAAAGTCAACAACGCATTATAGTTATGACAAATTGTTATTTACTAAATGTACGAGACCTGAAAGTATTGAGGATGGACTGATGAATTGTTTATATTGTAAACACATAAGGATCTTATATAAGACACTTCTACGAAGTAAAAGTGCAAATTCAATAAGATAATTTGATGGCTCAGCGCCTCTATGTAGGTATGACAAGAGGATGGCTAGAATGAATCAATTTGATATCTTCTGTACCAGACCATCTGCTAAATGTCCACGTGATTATAGTTATGGTAAAGGGCTATTTCAGTTGTGAAGGTTTACGGGCTGGGCACATAAAAATGAAGCTATATTCAACCATGATATAGTCTTCAATTCACTTGTTTCGATATTTGTAGACAAACATTCAAACAAGAACCACGTTGTGGAGCAAGATGCTCGTGACAAGGTTGGTATAACAAGATTAAATTACATTTTGAGTACTGATACCTAGATATCTAGCCTCTGATGAATAATGCCGTCCTAATATCATTCTGTATCCAAGTGTTGATACTTAAACTAGTAGACTAGATATCAAGAATACTTTTTTCCGTGTTTGCCTTCATGTGCCAGATTTAATACTTGCTGGCTAAAACTAACGCTCTGCTATCTTCCTCATCATCAAAAGATCCATAGCTTGACAAGAGAAAAGAATATTACCAAAGACGTGGCATCATGAAAAATAACTATCCATTTTTTGGAATTTAGAACAATGCATTTAGATTAATTTCCTCTAAATGGCCATTTTTCTTATTCTTTTTCAAGGAAATTATTAACAACTTCCAATATACGATTACCGCTTAATAATAGGTACATGGTAGAACAAAATCAACACTGCCAAGTTGCGAGCTTGTCGTCGGCACATCAGCGGCAAGGCGTGGCGACACACCTCTCTATTACTGTACCCGTCGCAGGCGCTACAGGCTGCCTATGTAGTATGTACACTTCATTAAAATTGTTTTACGTTGTGAACTGTGTGAAAACAGTGTATTAGCAGAATTTTCGAGTAGGTAGTCACTGCAATTGACATGGTTGGTGGTCACTCAGGTAAGGTTATAAAAGTTGATAATGCAAGTTTCAGAGGACCCAGAAATAACGATCCAATATAGTAATCTTCTTTCCGTGTAGTTAAACTCAGTAAACCTCCCAACATCAGATTAAATTAGGCATCCAAAAAAGTAATCATCAGTAATAAATAATATGAACGAACCAACTAAAACAATATTACAGAGTGCAGACAGATAAAAAAATTGAGATCCTTACAAGATAACGGACCGAATTACAAACGATAAATTACTGATCAACAAGGCGCACGCGTGTAAATTGAATTAAAAGATAAGTAAGTACCACATATAACATTCGCGATTAAAGACGACCGCGTATATCCGGTTCCAAATCCCTTGCTCAGACTTAAGAATTTCGGATGTAAGTATCTTTTATTGTTTGACATGAACTGTGACCTCAACATAGCAAGATACGACACACGAATTACATCACAATCCGAAATATTTCGTAAAACATAAAAGTACAAACGCAAAATGTAAAAATGTCTGTGAAAATGGAATGATAAAGCTCTTAAGTGCATAATATTTTGAACAACTCCATTTATCTTCTTAATGAAAACATAATATATTTATCATCAAACTACTGCCCGAGAACAGGCAATGCTTCATTAGCTTTATTTAAATTATTAAGCAATAACAAGTCACTCGCTACATAACTTATTCCAATATATATGATTTACGTGTCTAAGATTATTTCCTAACTATCCGAATATGCAAGTTTGGATAAAGTAATAAAATGAGAAAGCATTAAAGTATAAATTAATGACGCAATTATGTATACCTTAATTAATTAATTATGTGACGACGATGTTCAATCAACACGATGGTTAAAAATTAGCTGACAAAACCTAATAATGAATATGTATGGGAGTTTCTAAAACGAAAATAATAAGCAAGATACATTTTTTACGACGTGGCGGCTATAAAAATGTGTATAGTCAATAAATTATAAAGATAATAAAATATGGTATAGAATGATATAATTTAAGGAATCTGCAGAACAATGTTCAACCTTGTTTAAATCGTAAACTAAAATTAACACGTAATATCCGCAACAAAAGTACACTAGACCTTAGATCAACAATACATGGATGCCACAGATATGACATCAATTGTAAAAATAAGCTTGAAAAGGTTTCACTTTAAGGAATGCTAGCCGGATACTGAGGACATACAAGCATCCAACAGAACGGAAACGGATATAATTAACCTTGCAGAAACAAACACCTCAAATCAACAAACGTGGGTGATCACTAAAATAATATACTCAGAGAGATGAATAAAGATTAGAATAATTTCGTATCATCCAGGTAAATTAAGATCAGACCAATAAAAACTGAAGTAAGAAACAGTGCCGGAGAAAATATCTAAAAAAGCTCTTTAAAGCGTGCGATCAATTACCTGTAACTCGGTAAAAACATTGCGCCCTACATGAATTATTCGAGGATGAAGTACCTGCGTCATACCACCGCTTTATATGGTCATAAATCAAAACCAAATTCCACCCGAACATCTTAATTTGCATCGCTGCGAGCCAACCGGTGACACTAACGATCCACTAACGAAAACAACGGAATGGAACTATCAATTTTTGTGTCCCCAAAAGCTTCATTTAAAAACCCGAAAAACACCGGCAAAGACATTTTATACGTGTGGCTAATGCCTTGTTCATTAATTTTCAATCATAGAGTTAATTAAGATGGAGCCGACGTGAGTGAATTTTATGTATTTTATACGCAGATGAGTAATAATGCAGCTTTCCCTAAACAATTTATTATTTCGCGATTGTATGCTAATTAAGATTTCACCGTTAAACGTTTACGTTGGACGTAATTAGGAAACAACCGTTGACAATACCGTAATACGGATAAAACATAAATCGATAGATTGTTTATTAGCGACGGAATGCAATAAAATAATCACCGGTGCGTTGGCACTTAATCAATAGTTGATATCTTATTTAGGAGGGAGCTAATGAGAGGCGTAGATCACTTTCGGGTAATGATGACACGGGACGATTTATCAAACACTTTCGATCCACAACTTATACGCGGTGATTAGGGTATTCGTGTTGACATAATGGCTGGGCAAACGGAGTTAAACGAGACAATTATTCATCTAGTAACTATTTTAAGCTTCAAAACACTTAAATAAATAACACACCTTTACAGAATCTGTAATCATTGAACTATTAATACGCGAAAGATGATATCAGAATGCTAATTATAGCTAGACTCTTTAAAAAAGCAACAAAAAATCACTCATAAATTAGCACTAGACCATCCATACATGTATGTGTCAACATGAAAAAGAACTAAGCCAACACGCATGAGAATCAGTGCCAAACTCATGAATAAAGTCAGTCATCAAACAAGCGCAGTATAATTAATACAGTGTTATTCATGGCGTGGTAGCAATGACAAAACGCAAAGAAAGCAAGCTGCAAACTGTAGTTCACACACCGACATCAAGATGTGGAGGTGCCTTTTTATTTCCTCTATGATATCCCCAGCAATAAGTCCTCATTTGATGGTTTACCATTAACATTGGCCCAGACTACTTTGAAGTCTGTTGGCTACACACCACCATATCCTTACCTGATTTTTTTAATGATAAGTCGTAGGTAGTTGAATTAGTCAATAGAAACGTTATAGTGTTCAAACATTTGAAACTATAATTTTAAATCATAATGTATCATTACAGCTGAAGTGAAAAAATGTCAACTAACTTTTGAAGGGAACAAAACCAAACTTGTACATCCAATCTAACAAAACCTAAAGGCACTCTCTAGTCTCATCATCTATCAGGAAATGAAAGCATTCTAATAAATGTAACCACCCCTCAGTTAACTCTACAGAGAACAGCTAAATAGAAGCAACATGAGCTCCTAAGATCTTAACTGAAAGCCGACGCCAATTCCGTGCGTAGACATCGTAACCAATATTCAGATTACGGATATTTCGTCTCATCCACGAAGGGACAACACGCAAATCGGACCACTGCACATTGTATGTTAAATGGTGCGCCATTAAAGGGAACGGCGCTTAATAAACACATTACAGTGCAATATTAGGCGCGAGCGCAGAGCCGACGTGATTAAGCGTCAAGAACGTGGGAACAGACAGAGAAAGAGAACGATGAAAGGGGATAGTTATTGCGACAAACAAATAGACTGCGATGTTAACATTTTACAAGCCTTGTTCAACAGATCGTTTGTGAGATATTTCATTTTGTGCAAGTGGCCTGTCAGCGGCACTGCATGCATAGAATGATGCGAACAATTCAAGTAACGAGGAAAACCTACTTTGTTCTTAAAATGAAGACGAAAAATATCGGAAGCCTTAGATTAAATGATAAAATCAAAACTTACAAAGGCAATAAAACTACAGAACCGACTGCCACAACACACCACACCGGCAGTAAAATATCAAAATACCATAACGAAAATACACTAAAACTAGACGTGCATAGAGCGTCGTCACCACACAATGGATGCGCGCTTTTATGAAAATATCAATAATAGTATTCAACGTAGTTTAGTGCGCTATTAATGCACCGAGCGCTTGCAGACAAATTCAATTGACAAGAGCCTCCGCCGGAGCCCCAGGGTGTCCCTCGTTTACATCTACCCGCCTATCTATTTACGCTGGTATTGGAAATAAAATTGAGCGGCGAGATTGCATAGGAACTCTCAAAGGATGCGATCGGAACTTTATGATCCCATTTTATTGTAGTCATCGACACTGTCGTCTTTATAAACGCCGCAACATTGCGGTAGAATCCTTTAAATGGACCGGAAAATTGAATGCTTAACAGCTTCGACACACGCTGACCTCCCCCGCATACAACGCGCCTAGCAGCAGAAACCGCTGATAACATTATTCACACGTGTCTACATAGACATCATAGTACCTAATAACTAATAAGTATGACTTTACGGTTACTCAGTGTGAAATAGCATTGTACCGTTGCACACGACTATTGTCGCATAGCTTAGCTTCAAACCAGATCGTCTCAATACGTTTACGAGATGCGTCCTAGTGGCGTTATCACAAAATATGATAGATCGTCGGGTGTGCGACGACGCTCTCCCACGCGGCACAACCGTGATTAATTATAATTCGAATTTTATTCAAAGTGAACAGCGGACAAACTACGATACCAATCAATAAACGGTTCCATACCGACGACGGTACCGACACGATACCACAATTTACTGTTGCCGATAGCACGTATGAAGACGTCAAAGCCGGAGTGAATAACACGCTTAGATAGAAAGCTCCAGAACAATGGTAGCTACATTTTCATTGTGATACGAATCCCTTGTAACAATATAATGTAAAGCAAACGCGGGATGATCTATCACGGAGCTCACATTAGCGTCTGACAAAAGAGAATTTAATTTCAAGAAATAGCTGTCTTCGTGTCATGCGAACTCTAATGCCGAAGCCACAAAAACACCAAAGAAAATAAAGTTAAACATGAACCCATAACTAAAGTTATCAAACGATCAGTTTACGAGTGTGAATAAAACATCAAAAGACAGTCGCAGAGAGGCAAAGCAGAATGCGACGTTACATCGCTATAAAATATACATGAGTGCCGTCATAATCCTCAAGAAGTAGTAACATTTTAAATTGCGCAACAGGCTTATTATTCAATAAACACATTTGTATACACAAATTCCTGTGAACCGTGTGTTTTGATCATTAGCTATAGATATTAGACCCCCACGAGTAGAGGCTCATACTGCGTGAGAAATAGACGGTCATTTGACAATATCGTCGCTACGAATATATTCCACATTACCCGGCCAATATTCCATCGCATTATATTACCCAGGACTTCATTATCTCGTGGCGGCGGATCTCACTACAAACTACTTGTGAATGGACAGATCCTGTTTGCTGCTCGTATAGATAGTAAATAAAAACTTCTAGGATTACACGTAAGCTAAATTTCCTTACGGCTCTCAGTACATTTCTCATATTACCAAGTAATTCCGTTATCTGCCTAAATTGGTTAGGATACTGTTGTATACAACATATTTTAAATTCTTTGACACTAGCTGAATTTAACGTAACTGAATATTTCAACCTCTCTTTTATGATTACCGCCAGTTTAAAAAGCTATCTTTGTCTTCTCTGATATTAACTTGAATGACATCTATAGTAACTCTACTGACCCGGAACATAGGCACAATTTTATGAATAAAACAAAACATTGTCAGTAGTAATATGATTAATATAAGAAATAATTTTCTCCATCAACCGTATTTCACATGTTTGAACAGCAAGCCGCACTCAGATTCGTGTGGCCGTAATTACGTCCTTATAAGCTCAATAAATCATAAAGACGAGCTCACAAGCGCCACAAAGATAGAAGCGACACGCATCCTCGTCTCAGGATAATAAATAACATCCAGTTCTCGCTTTCAAAGTGAGGCCGGGGAGCAATAAGTCGCGGACGGGTCAGAGGTGAAGTGAATAAAAAACGGCCAACAATTAAATAGCGTTCTTGAAGGTTAATGAGCACAATAAATATGTTGTCGGCACCGCAGCTGCGGACAAACAAATGCATAGTCCCGTCACACGTGAAGAGGGTTCACGGCACAGTCGCGTCTGTGTGAGAAGCCATCGGCCGAGACCCGGCTAGCGCCTGACTGGCAAGTTCATTGTCGAGGCGAGACACTTCCACGATGTATTACGAACGTGACACATTTATTAAAGAAAAAAACGAGGTTAAACTAATATTGGAACCCAAATAAAGGCTTTGAGAAACATTCATATATAACGTTGAATCAACTTTATTGAAATACACCATTCTACACGCCCCGGTAAAATAATCATACAGTCCTATTATTCGTTACGTTAATCCGATAATTTATTATGGTTCTTGTTAAAAATAGCCCATTTTTTTATTACCCTAAGACTTGTTTATGAAAACAAACTTCAGAAAATCGGTCATGGCACATTCTGTTAAAAAAATTGAAATCTTTATTAGTTTAATCTTTAATTTATTGATCAAATAGTATTACAAAGGTCGTTTTTCAAAATGATTGAGGAAGTATGAATTAAAGTCACAATAAATAACCAAATGGCATTAAAACAAAATATATTTCCAGATACGACATTTTCCTGCAAGCATACGCGTATAAAGTTGAGTTGCGTGCTTAATTAAAACATCCCCAAAACATGAGCATAATAGCAAGCATCGTTGCAGAAATCGCCCCCGCAAGGGTTTGCAGCATTCCACGCGACTGCCCCAGACGGAATCATACCTGCGTTTGATTTATAACGAGGAGGGGACACGGGAACTGCGGGTGTGAATTCAATCGGCGAGCTTCAATGTCCCGGGGCAACCGAGACCACTTTATAAGATCTCTGGCACAAAAACCAATACTCCCTACTTAGCCATTTTATAAGAAAGACTGGGGAGGAGAAAAGGCTCAAATTAATCTGGTAGGGGAAAGGTATCGCAGCGGGTAGCATCAACTGCTGGCGCCTCGGACAATACCAAGCACCTTCGTGACCACTACCTATTATGAGTTGCGGCTTTTATAGATTTTTTCCAATATTCTTTATAAGGAACGTGACTGTACTGTTTAACGGAAACCGCCGACAGCTCAATATGGATTTTTGAATACATAATCGATTCGTTTAAGTGCGTGTACGTAAAGCTTTAATAATTCCATTTATAAAGCCGAACGTCACTATCAAAGACATGAATAAAGATTTTACCTTGTTCTAAAAATTAACACTGTTGTTTTGGGGACATGTCGTAGCCTATAATTTGAAGTTAAACTTGTTTTAAATAATAACACGGAAGTCTGCATTGATAATTTGATTAACATCTGCATTGCGACGGATGTCTTTAAGTACACGAAAAAAATGCATTACCACAGTCATGATTACATCTTTGTTGTGTTTCACAAAGTTCAGCTAAATACATAGTGTGAATTAGGCAAGGCTTGCGAACACACAAACTTGTTTTAGAGCTGGAGGAACTTTTACTGCGTTAAATATAAGGGGCATTATTGCTCTTGGCAACAGTGAAAAGAATGTGGTGTAGCCACAAAATCAACAGGGACGTATTAACACCAGTCGGAAGGTGGAAATCCGTGGGTGTTCCTAACCAGTCGTATTTTTGTATACACTAACTACCGCAAGCATATTTGGTAATAGATGTGAATAAGAAAGAAGCATAAGTTAATGTCCCTTACGCTGATGAAGCTGTCGACAGACCATAACAGGGGCATTAATGAATTGAAAGTTATTAATGGACTGGTAATAGAAATAATCTATATATATAACCATAATGAGTTTAAAAAAAAATTCAATGAAATGTGGTTTGAGAGAGGAACACTATCCCGGAATGATAACTCTACACCTGTGTCGCCAGACTAACGGTTCCCGTTCGGTCCTCTTTTTATGTTTACTTGTTTAAGTGTTACACTAATAAAAATTATACTGAGACACACTATTTAAGTAAAAAGTACTTTAAACAGATAAAAGAATCGAAGATAAAATTAAAATGGATTTACTTAGAAGGTCTTTGAAGCAAGAAATGTGTAATCTTAATGTGGAAAAGCATTGACATATTTGTTTCTAAGTCATCGCTAATAGGATTTTGATGAATTCAAAGGAATAGTATGAAACTTTTCATCAAAGAAAACCAGATTGTAAATCAAGCACACCAACGAAGCCGCAGCCGAGAGCTAGTAACGAATAAAACCAATAAACGAAGGTAATTTGAGGCCACAAAGACAGAAGCGACAGTACAAAATCTAAACATAACCCAAAACCGCGTTGCACTTAAAAAATGCCTTAAACACACCGGTGGCTGGCCGAAACGCCGCCCTCTGTTCTAGAGACGAAGGCAAACAATACGAAGATAGTCGACAAACAAATGTAAATGACCGAAATGTGAACGTCATGTTTGGCATTCCCATAAAGCAACGTTAACACGTCATTAGAAGTAATGATGGCGTGATTACAGAGAGTGGGAGCGGGGTGAGCGATGTTCAGGTGATTGCCTACTTACTGTGTGGTCTTGTGTCTGTGCACCTTTACAAACACGCGGTCTGGACACGAGAATTAGTACCACGTGGCGGACGATTGACTTTAATAGGTCGCTGTGTTAAGTTTCCTTTATTTAGGCTGGTGCCAGGTGGATCATTACTTTGTTTGTTCGTATCCAGTTGTGGTTTGGAGAAAGTTCTTTTTGTTCATGAAGAAACTGAACTACACATATCACATTTTGCATGTTTGACGACATTCTAAAGCAGGCAATTTATTTTAATGATATTCATTCTTGACCCTTGTGAAATGATTATCTATTACGAGTACCTGCTCAATAATTTGTTGCTATTCAGATTGAATAGATTGTTCCCATCATTTTCAAATGCACCGAATTCCCAAAATTCTTCACTGCACCCTAATTTGATCAATGACAGTAGCCTTCATAACCCCTTCAGTAAATCATAGACAAAGAACAAAATTTTCAAGATGGCTGCTCCTGATCACTGGGAGATGTTATCGTATGGCCCACAGATAATTTATCGCTGGTTTATCGGTCGATCTGCGTAATTGATACGGGTACAATCATGGCACGGCTCTGACGGGCCTAAGACTGTGGCCATAAATAAATATTCAGTTTACTATGAACACTAAATGGTAATCGTAGATAATTCATAATTGTATACCGTTTATTCCTTTAGAAATAAACTTATTATTTTATAAAATACACGCAATTGTCCTCAAAAATAGTATAGTAATGCGTAGACGTCAAATAAAGCTCATATAAATCTTGTTCATGAACTACAAGCAAGTAGGTACATGCAAAAACATTGTTTTAATAAAACTTGGTGCAATAACTATCATTTTATTAGTTCGTCTAAGGGTTAATTTTTCAATCCACAGTTATGTTTTATTTGTGGAATAAAATTGACGTCTGACAGTTTTTGTATGGAAGAATTGTCAAAAATTCAAAATTATTCCTCGAATAAAGTTATCTGGCGTTGGAAAAATCAGCGCTTAAACTAGCAATATGCTGATACAAGAACAACAGATCATTTGAAATAATTATCAAAATAAAAAGGAGTTCAAAGCATAATTTTTAAACCGCGCTTAGCCTTGGTGGTCCATCCATAACAAATGCAATGCCGTAATAGAAATGCCACCGGGACGCGTATTGCGACAAATAGTGCCAATAATAATTCGTGGTATAATTCGTAGCCGGCGCGTGCGCCGAACAACCGTCACTGATTGAGGATCGCATAAACTGCGCCACCCACCGGCTGTCATTTGCATTGTACACAGTTGTTCATAATAAAGAGAGGATATCTCCTCAGTAGGGATCGCACGGTGGTCCCTTTAAACGACTAAAAATAAGAGGCCAGCGTAATGAACACTTACACTTTCTCCACACTACCGTAGTGCAGGAAGTACCATAAATTCCAGACACTGAAATAAATCAATAAACAAAACTGTGTCAATTATAATGGGGAACGTACGTAGATATGAGTTCAATTCGTAATTCACTTGTTACATACCATAAATTTTAATTAACTCTAATTGGAGGACGTCAGAACGCTCGAACAATTAGAATGCAATTGATTTAATGCGTACCTAGAAGTTATTCAGGAAAAGTTTTCTTTTGGTTGGCTTGCGGTTTAATGATTTATCAGGAACTAATTGAAATCACACGCAATGTTTGTCTACAGTGCGGTCGTTGGTTTATATCCTAGACAATTAAACGCAGCAATCGGCGATATATCAGGGCGCAAATTGGCAATCAACGGGCATTGATTAGCAGGAGTCGATGCGCAGTGCCGTCGCCGTAGGGGTCCCTCCACTTCTACCACGCATATAGCCCTACACAGCTGCAGCCAGACGCCAGATAATACACACATTAATTAATTGTCGACTCTAATAATCGTATATCAATTTCCCACAGACCGCTTAATGTCAACCCCTCCTTAACAATGACTAACAATACGATCAAAAAATTTAAACTGGCTAAATAAATGAGCTCATAACTTAACATGGTAATAGCAGACAGGGCGTTACCATCACGATTATCGTGTCCAGAAACCGTCGGTGACATCACCGTAATGATTCTTTATGAGAAAAAATATCATAACACAACCAGCAAAAATGAAACGATGACAGCACTACACCAACAGCAAGTACGTTAAACTTGACGCAATCACGCACGTTACAGACTATGTACGACGACCAATATTTAGCTAACACATTATCACACCAAAAATGCATAGATCACAAAAACAAAATGTACCCAAACGGCTATTTTAAGATCAAACAGCTCGCTAAATAAGAGGCCATTAACACTGTCCACCGCTATCGGCGACGCAATCAATACGATGCTAATCGACTCCGCGGCGGACTTGATTTTAGCACATCGATACTAATTACCAATTACCACGGGCCATGATCAAGACATTTGCCTAAGTACTCGTGTAATGACAATCCAAGTGATATTGAGCTCTAAAAAACTGATCCTATTATATGTATAATACATTATATGAATAATTTATTTAATTTTTCAAGTCTTTAACTTGTAAAAAATACAAATAAGTGCACACGGTACAGTAAACAGATGGGTTCCCGAACAGCCCCCAAGCCCACCGTTTGACGCCAGCCGGAAACAAGACGGAGAATAAATTATTGCCCTCCCTTTGCCCAAATACAAAGAAGTCTCGGTTTTTTCTGAATTTCTACGTATAATTGAGGTGTAATTTCGCGGACAATGCCAAACAATCGGGCGATCGAAATGTAGGTACCGGTGGTGCAACGCGACGTAGGGGACAAAATGAATAAAAGCTGAATTAGAAAGTGTCTTTTGTCCAAAGTGTCTTCTGATGACCATGATTTACGTCAATCCAGGCACGGGATCCACAAGAATAATATTGAGGCGTAAAAGACTAGTATGGATTGTAAAGGTGAACTCAACGTTTCTAAATCATTTAACAAAAGCTCGTTTTGGCGGGGAGTGGTGCGGAACTTTGTTGTGTTTCAAAGGATGCCGTTATGGGACGTCGATCAAACTGGCGCTGAAGAATGATTGAAGTCCGCTCGTAACACCTTCATTATTGACGCTCGGTCGGTTTCTTTATTAATTACTGAATCCTTTACACTCTAATGAATATTCCACACGGTGCGAGAACTAATTCAACCCGACCTTAATACGGCGGAGGTCGGACTAGTTTTTAGTTTGTTTTACGAGCGTGTAACGCTATATCATTACATGCCGATAAACGATAAGTGCAACGTATTGGGGCTTTCGCTGTTGTCGGCTCAATAAAATAAACGGCCGATATCGACCTACATTACTACCCCGTGTTCCCAAGCCTGTCATCGTTTTATGACTTTTTTATTTGGCCTGATGGCCAGAGAAATGCAACACCATTCCCGATTCAGATTTCCACACCGATACTGAAGAGTGGTGTCCTATAAAATGTGTAAATGAATCGATTTGGACCAATCACGGTGCAATAAAGTTGTTCATTTCTGAAGCGACCAAAATTATGTAAACTCTTTTGGAGATTAACTAAAGAGCCCTTTAAGCAACAACACTATATACAACTAAAAGTAATAAAATAGATCTTGGCATCCACGTAGATCATAAAAGGACAAAAATTGAAATTCGATACCAAAACAGATACTTCGTAATAATCATGTCTTGTTATGGAGTCCTGTCATAATAGTGAGAATGTAAAACAAAACCCGACGTACAATATATTTCGAAGGGAACACACCCAGTTGTCACAGGTTTTTCTGGCTCCAATACCTTTATAGGGCTCTCGTCTATGTATATTATTAATTCACAGGTTCATAGGACCACACATTACACATTAAACCGGAGAGGAATCGATATTGACACCGATTTAGTTTCGTAGCTATTACAACGGCATAGCAATTACCCATTAAATCGATTAAAGATGTGAGATATCGGTCAATAACATTAAATCGGATAATGCATTACCGATTGACACTTTCACAGTTACGTCAAAGATAATCGTTTCTTTCTAATTGTTTGAGTAGAGATATTATTTCAGGTGTGGGAGGTCCGAGGCTGATCGATATTACAGAACATTACAATTTACAACGTCGCCATATAACACAAAGAAACTTCGTAAAAATAAATAGATAGAGAATGACAGGTTTATTTTCTCTGGTCCAGCTCATACATCGGGTCAAAACAAAATTACTGCGAGCGCAGTAAGAAATGGCTGTCGCTTAAAACTTTATATCTTCGTGTGTGCATAATGAACACATAAGCGTACATCAAAGTCACAGACCAATTGTGTTCGCCAGACCTAGAGGTGATATCGTAAAAATATATTGCGAAAAGAAAATATTGTTATGGTTAAGACGTTGAAATATTTGACTGATTGATAAAATGTGTTACATCTGGCATCTGTTCAATGCATCGCTCTTACTGATGAAAGTCAAAACATGACACGAGACCAAAAGAAATACTGATCACAGCAGTATCAAAACAGTGCGTCGAATATTAAAGATCTCTCAACATTCTAATAAACTCTCAGTCAAATGTCTGCTGAAGCGCGGAGATGTACAGCCAAATAAATGTCAAGCCGAAAAAGGTGCCATCTGCCACCTGGATGAATAGCATACGCCCTTGTAACTGTCATCATTCATCATAATTATAATGAAACCGAAAAAATGTGACTAAACGTTCTATAAAGGCCATAGAACTTGCCAATATGGCAGACGTTCCCTGTGATAGAAAAGATTTTGCAAGCATTTAAGTATAGCCCCAAATATCCTACTACTAAAAAGATAGTGAATACCTCTTTAATAATAGTAAAACAGCAGCGAGAAGAATGTCTCAAAATGATTTTAGATAAGGAATTCAAGGTAACGATAAGTAAGCAAAGGTCGATAGTGAATCATAATAAAGTAACAGTTGTGGATCCATGAATGATATCAAATTACACCTACCGATTGCCATTAACGTAATACCCTTTATAACTCAAAGAGAACAAAACTATCTTAATTTATAGCCAGATCCCGTTGAATAAAGAAACGGAATCAAAGCGCCACGGATACCGTATAAAGGGCTATATTTCGAAAAAAAAAACAAAAGATGAATAGATAAAAAGAATCAAGTATTCATAGAGCGGCGCGCAAGGCACCCGCTGCTTTATCAAATACGGGATTAGTCCTTTCGATGTTGGGATTCGTTTCTTTTGTAACAAACAAATATTATGACACGCGGTTCGGCAAATAAAGCCAAAATATTTCGTGAAGCTTTGTACAGATTTGAAATACTTAATCCTCATCTATGCAGTTTAGGAGATGCCCAAAGGCTCAGTGAACCAGTTAAAATCTCAAATGTCATACACAAAGCTTCTAATCGTCCCACATAGTCGATATAAAGACTGAGGGTGACATCAAAAGACGTACTGCATGACCGAATGTCTGCAAACAGGGGCACGTATCAGAGAAACTCTCCGCGATATCGCTTGAAAACCTCAGTTAACGTTTAAATAAAATATGCAGTGTGTCTCTAGAGTAAACTAGAAAAGACACTCTAAAATTAGGCTTGACTCTTGAACACTTACACAGCACACTAATTGCGTAACACTTTCAATCACAATCTAGGGATTGTGAAAGATATTCCTAATACATTGTTGTATAGGTTTGAAAATTTTCGTCTGGTCAAAAACGTAAATAACGCAATGAACGTGGCTGAACTGCCAAAATGAAAGACATTGCGATCAATTCTCATTTTTATGGGTTACGCATGCAATTACCCCACAGGTCTTTTAATTTCCATTATGGCTTTCAAGCACGCGTGTTTGGTGAAGGTAGAAGTTGGTCTCGACCCTAAATTATTGTAATTGTTGTAATAACTCAATCATCCATTTGGATCTGAACTAGATAATCTAGGCCAGTGCTTACAACCATTTTTTGACTATCTGTCCAGAAATAGTGAGAAGAATAATGAGAAGCAAAGCATTGAAAGTCTCGAAATCAATTCGTTTTTTAGTTTTTACGTTCAAACCTTAGTTGGGGCGCACGCGTACATAATGGCACGCGCGCAATCCTCGCATCAAGCTTTGACCGGCATAGTTGACGAGGCTGGCTCCGCAATCCGCCCTGAATTGTCAGGGTTACGAGTATTGTTGAAGCATTGGTGCGCAGTAATGAACTTCTCTTTAAATCCCGCTTTGTATGAGAGAAAAGACTTTTAGCTGTACATTGACGACATTTTACTCTTAAATTCTCTGACACTTTCTCGATCTCATGAGATTTTGAGGAAACATGGACACAAACTGTGTGAATTAGAACACGAAAGTAAGCTTTTGACACAAACTAGACGACATACAAACCGGTGTAAACAAACTTAAAAATGCTTAACCATAATTCTCATGATTTCTTTCTTGAAACATTGCTCAAGCACCTCGATTAAGGCACCATGTACTTAGTTTACTGAGAATGTTTTGTTGACTGTAACAATAATGTGGCGAGTTAAGCCCACAGTTTCAACAAATATGGAGGCTGATACGGCGTAGTATTAATCTTTTATGTCAAGTGGCGAAACCTGGAGAACTTCCTACCGATTAAACTCAAGAAAGGTAAGGAGTGTGGTTCATATTATGTCCTCAGATATGGTAACAAGGTGCTTCAGTATCTGTTTCAATCAAATAACTTTCAGTTCCAATGACAGTTAAATGATAGTAAGTAAATTGACAATATTTAACGCAAAAATCCGTCTCGATCCGATCGATCGTTTTTTCAATGAGATTTGTTTTTTAACGGAATTTAAATTGTGGCTTACAAAATTCAGGGAGGCCCTGTTACCATAGCGTATTAAGTGAAAAACACTAAGATTTATATAATTTACCTCCGCCAATAGAACAATGAGTACAAAAATAATCTGTTATGCGAATCTGGGCCACTGAAACGATTCAGCTCGCAAATAATCGACATCCCGCTCCGATCGATTATCGTGCGATCTCGAGAGGCAAGCCAAACACTCGGCTGATATCGCCACGATGCAAGCGCTATGCAGAACAAATTAACACAGATCGTCAAGAGTCTGTTTGCCATCTAACTGTGGTACGGTCAAGTGAACGCCCAGGCAGACGGACTGACGGACAGTTATACAAACACGCATTGTGCGTCGCGCTTATGGATCAATAATGCATTTCATTGTCGGCTTACCTCTGCTAATGCAGGTGCAAATGCTACCATTTAAGTTTTGTACCTTTCGATTTGTAAGCACGTTGACTGTTATAATATCTACTATAGTCGTTTTAAAGTTTGTTCCCAATAAAAATCGAAGATTCTAATTCGAAATCCGACATGTGTAAAAAATTCTTCTTCAAAAGTCATTTATTCAAATTAGGCTGAGAATCAGCACTTTTCGAACGTCAAAATTACAAAAGACAATCCCCCAAAAACGCCCGCCCTTCACCACTTCCTGCTGCTATCGCTGGGAAGAAGTGGCGCAACAAACTCCCCAGCCATTCTTTTTGCTTATTAAGCTATTATTAATCCATTATCAAAAATATTATTCAAAATATTTTACAACATAGTGTTATCGTGATCGCCGAAAAAATTTAATATCATTGTAACTACCTCTACCTACATACTTGCTGAGAAAGAGTTAAAGTTTTACATAATCATAACTTTCCTCAGACGCAAGTGGAATGAAGGTGGCCCAATTTACTATAAAGATGTTTTACGTTAAATAATGTATGGAGACTAATTAATGTTTTTTTTTTAAAGGAACAACAATATTAAGCAGCGACATGCTTGAACACACAGTATTTTATGACTTTAGCTAGTGCTTTGATAACTTTAACTTAAACATTAATTTTGAAATTCGAACACCACAAAATACTTTTGTGGCGCCATCTATTGTAAACTGCTTGAAACTACTGAATATATGTCATAAGTTTATTACAGATGGCAGTAGTACCGAATGAAGTTAAACATTTTATCTTAATTTTAATCAGTTATTGTGTAAAGCAAGTTGTAGGAAATAAAATTATTAGGAGAAAAATATATAATATTTTTTTTACTTTTTAAAAGGTTATTCTTTTAACTAATTTTCAATTAGTGTTGTGTGTTAGCATTAATTGCTGCACATTATGTATCCCCATAGACTAATTATTTCTTGATAAATGGTTTTGATATTGTTATAGTCACTATGCATTAAATAGGATAAAAGTTATAAATAATTATTCATAAGTTCTTGTTTATTATGCAAAGAGGAATAACCATATCAATTAAAATATTTATAACATAGTACAACACACTTGTACTCCCCAAAGGCGTAGGATAGAGGTGTATAGTACAGTAAAATATGCACATTTAACTAATTACATTTTAGTCATAGCGGGCAATCCTAATGCCATTCAGCGTGCAATAATCCAGACTTCAAAAATGACCACAGACGCATAGAAAATTTATAATAGTATTGTTAATTATTCATGTTGGCTTGTAACATTTACATTGTTAAGCACACATTCCATCTGAGGGGCAATTCCCGTAATTTTAAGAACGTTCACAGTCTGCGATCAGTCTCAATCGGTCAAAAATACCTATAATTTCCCTATGTTTCGACAAGTTTTTGACATTTGTTTGTCGCCGAGATGAGACTGCGACTAAATTTTTAACGTTTTAAATTATGAAAATTGGCCTTCTGGTATAAATTGTATTGTTTTTTATAATGTTTACAAAATAATATACATACTTTTTTTAGAGGTACCTTGAAACAGATCAACCTGGTGCCGTCAATAACTGTGCCACAGGCTTTGTATGGTATCCATCTGAAAAATAATTAAACAAATACAGTAATTAACAACACTGACAACACATTTACAAAGGCTTAAATTGCTAGTACAAAATTAAAGAACCTATCAGGAATAGCAGGCGGCATCTTTTTATAATTTTATTACTAAATCAATACTAATGATCCGAAGGTAAGTAAGAAAACAAAAAATTTCGATTTTATTTTCGAAATTTAAAGAATTTACACAACATAACCTGTAAAGCTATGTTATTTTCTCTTGACTTGACAGTTTGACACTTGACAGTTGTTTTTTTTTTTTACTCTGTGTCCAGTAATAATTTGGTTGTGGAATATTTTTTCAACTCTTGAACAAAAGTATGAAGCGATACCGAGGACATGCATGGCTAAAATATAATTATGTTGTATTTAGTATTTAATGCACTAAATACAGTAACTACTAAACCACAAAACAGGCCACTACTTAAAAAAATACAAAAAAAATTGTCTATGCTCAATAGAAAACAGTATGACCAATTTAGTTATTTTCCGACTCAATCTAGGAAAGCACAACCAAAAAAAAATACCCAAATCGCTTTAGGTGTGCCTATAATATTTGAAGAGTTCCTTCGATTTCTCCAGGATCCCATCATCAGATCCTGACCTGATGACAATGATGGTCCCATTGTCACCAGGTCAGGATCCTTAGAAGTATTGCCTTTTTAAACAACAAAAGAATTTTCCAAATTGGTCCAACCATCTTCGAGTAATCACTAATTGGAGAACCTCCTCCTTTTTTTGAAGTCAGTTAAAAGTAACAAATAGGACGTGCAAATCTTTCTTCAGAGTTGACAACCCTGCAATAAAATAAAGCATAGACACGAAAAGTTTATTTTCTTTTTTTTTGTGTAAAGTTTTTATTTACTTTAAAAGTTTTGTTTTGATTTGGTTTTAATTAATTTAGTATAATTGTCTTTATGTAAAATATATCCCTCAGATTCAAATCTCAAAGAATTGAATCAGACAATTTACTGTCACAATTCAAAATCGTTAATTTTTAGGCATGGGTGAAAATAAAATAGAGGTTAACTACGAAGTTTGTTATCCAGTAAAAAAGCGCTTTACTCTGTTGCTATAGAAACATTATGAAAAGAAATTGTTTGGTCGAAGAGTTCGAAGCTTTTGATAGCATCCAAAAACGAATAAAGTTTTCCCTCAGCAGCGCAATAATGTTTAGAAACACCATTTGGTATCGCTCACTGGTCGATGCAGAGAAATCGTGTTTAAAGGAGGATAAATTAAAAAAGATTCACTACAAGTTCCAAGATGACAAGGAAATGGTCGAAGAGTACAATGTGGACACGCAGGTTTTATTGCGCCGAGCTTGGAAAGTGAAGGGAAAGATCGGTGGCGACGGGAAGTGGGATGTTGAGATTGGTGACCCGATTCCTGATGCAACTCCTCACATTGATGGTGTTGGAGCTGATATCATGGAGAGTAAGGATCAGGTATGTTTCTCTCACAATTCCTTTCATGCCAAGGGTAATATAAAATGCTGCTTCGTACATTTAGTGACATTATAGTTATGCAAAAAAACGTGGATAGGTTTCCTACTCAAATTTCGATCTTTAAAAACAGCACAATTTCACACTTACTAGATGACTCGTGGAAGTAGACTATTTTTTTTTTGTATGCTGTCGCATGTCGTTATTATCGGAAGTGAAAAAGAGAAGACGAAAAAAAACTTTGCTAACTACATATCTATGTTTTGACGTACCACTTGCAGAGCGTATATAGCTTTTATTCCTCCTATCCTCTTTTTACTTAGAATTTCATTGGTTCCAATTCATAATAATCCACCTTTTAAAGAAGTAGACTATCGAGTTCAATACTAAAATATACATTTACATTACAGCCGATCCTGACAAGACGTAACACAAGAATAAACTTGGAATGGAGAATCAGAAACCTGCCCTATCCTATTGAAACATACTCTGTGAATGCCAACAATGATGAAAGATGTATTATTATCCGCACATCAAATAAAAAATACTTTAAAAGAGTTCAAGTGCCTGAACTGGACAGACTGAATTTACCCTTAGAACAATTGAATATACAATGTAGTCACGCATTCAATACTTTGATTATTACGGTAAGTTATCTTTCAATTCATTTTGGTTTGTAATCTGAGTTTCTTTTAGCCTTGGAGAAAACAACAAACAAGCACTCAGTAGCTGGACATCAAGACAATCTTACTGGAACCATAAAATTGCTTCTAAGATTTGCTTTACTATTCATCGAAAATGAATTTGTACAGGGTGGCAGGGTCATCCACGAGCAAACCATAACCATGAGTTCAGCACATGATTCTAGACCCCCTAGTGTTGAAATATTTCGTGGGTCATAAAAAAGAATCTTGATGTGTCATAGAAAAGTGCAATACCTACACAATCAAAATGTATGGAACAGCATTTTTTTTTTTTATTTATCGTCAAATATATCAACAGTTTAATGTTAAAACCTGTTACCATGGATTCAGTACATAATTCTTGTACTGAATCCATGGCAACAGGTTGCGCGTAGATGTCCCTGCCCTACCTTAGAGGCCTGAACAAACATAAAATAAAATATCTGTTTCAGATGGATTGTAGAATCCGCTGTTTTGAGCTGAAAACCCTTAGTAGTTTTACAAAACAGCTCCATTATACATATAAAATAACTGATCAACGTTCAGCAGTTTTACATAGTTACTGGACTTGAACATGCAGAATTACACAAACTTTTTACATTTATCAATGTAGCGGGTTAACAATTAGCACTTTTGTAAAATAGCGTGTGAAATGAAAACTCAGATTGTAATTTTAGTTCTAAATTTTGTCACTCGTGACTGTGTCATAACAACAATAATGGCGTCCGAAACAGCATAAATAAAACAAGTCAAAATTACCTCAACTCCAGTGAAAACAGTGATTTTAAGGACAATATTAATTAAAAGTTATCAGAGGTTTATGTAAGATTTGTGACTGCAAATAAGCCATTCTGCATTACGCTAAACGTCAGCTGAATGTTGCTGCAGCTGTTTTATAAAATGTAGTGCAATGACAATCCAGCTGAATGTTGTTCAGTTGTTTTACTTAAACTAATAAACCTAAATTATATTTTTCAGTATAAAAAACCTCAGCAGCTACTGGATATGGACAAAGAGTGGTATCAAGAGTTGAAAAATGTGAAACCTATCAAAGATATCCCAAGTGACTGTAAAACGCAATAAAATAATATATATAAATACAATAATGTTGTTTTATTTTCCAGTATATTTTTTTGGTGAAAATAAAAGACTTCTAAAAGCTTTACCGATATACATGCAACAAACTACAATGTGGCCGAAGAGACATTGCGAGATATTTGTTTGGTGAATTTGATGTTTATTAGTTACTATATCAAATTGTCACACTGATATAGGTGTCAGAAACGCATTCTCTTGACAGCTGTACTGTAATGAAAAGATTATTTTAAAGAAACCAAGCAAAATACATTATTTCGCTAAAGAATTGTCAAGTCTACAGAGAGGTCTGTTGTAAATCAAACACAATTTCCTTAAAATTAAATATATTTACAGTTCAAAGTTACAATTCTCAACTTCTTAATAGTTTAGAAAATTTAACCAACGTGGTCATGCTTGAAAACTAACATTACAATCTAATCATCTGTAATCAAGCCTTTTGCTATTGTTTTCAACTCTTCATCATCTTCCTCCTTATCTAACAGTCCTTTAGATGCTAAATATTGCCCGTACTGTTTAGGGATACCCATGAATGTTTTAACTTTAGCCCGCAACTGTTTCCATGTTTCTTGGTAATAGTTTTTCTTGTCTCTTTCCATAGCTTTGTAATCATGTCCATATTTGTCCAGTAGATATGTTATGAATTCAACTTGTGGTTTTGGTAACCTGAAAATTTGGAACAAAATTACTAACTGCTGTACAGTACGGGTCACAATTATTACTAAATCACTTCCATATAATCAGCCTATTATGGTCCCACTGCTGGGACACAGGCCTCCGAGGAAGTGGGCCATAATCTACCACACAGGCCCAGTGTGTGTTGCTGGATGTCACATGCCTTCGAATGTTTTGGTTCTAGGACATGCCGGTAGTGGCGATGAAATTAATTACACAAAGTGCCTGGCTGGGTTTGGACTCACAACTTACAACTCGAAAGTCCACAACACTGCTGCGGCCATAACATCCATAGTCCTTATAAAGTCGCATTTTGTCGTTTTACTATAAATAAAACAATTTATAATTCCAAACTAACATAAACCGCCTAGGCCGAAGTGCTTTAGCTTCTTTTTCCAATATTTCAACAACCTCTTTTTTCACTACTGGCTTAACCACTACTTCTTCTTCTTCTTCACTCTCTTCATCAGATTCTTGATTTACAATCCTTTTAGCTTCCCTGACTTTCGCCTGTTTGAAATTTGGTATTTTTATAACTTTATTGGGATCATTGGCAAGTCCCATTTCCTTCATGTTACGAAGAGAAGACTTTTTAAAATCCCAGGCGTCCTTTATTGGTTTACTGCAAATATAAGAATTTATTAACACACGAACATAAGTACATGATAATCGACAAAACAAATGGAACTAATTCTAACCAAGTAACTTCGCCGGTGCTACGTTGTTTTATGTGCATTCTCTTTCTATTTAGTTTATGTTGATACGTCTTTTTACGGTGCTGCTTCTTGATCTTCATCTTAAAGGATAAATTTTAATCTTAAATGTTACAAAAAACAAACTTTTGGAAATAAGTTCAACACAACACGTTCCACGTGAGAAATTGATTTACGCGATTGGCAGATGGCATTTATGAATGACTGTCAAGTGTCAGTCAACTTCAGACACCGCCACAGAGTAGGTACTTTGTTGGACACCGCCGTGTAACTTGAACTTGGTCTTTCGAATAAGATTTTTCGAAATGGTTGATCGAATAAAGCAAAGCTGCTAAGCGATGGAAAAGTGAGTGGTGAAACTTTACTCTAGGCTGTAAATCAGCTTTGTAGATTTAGATATGCTTCATACTGCACTCTGCCTAATACTTTGCCATATCCCACAATTTTACTTTTTGTTTTCCATTTTTATTATTTGGCCGTTACAAAATTCTTTGTTTGTCCTTAGTACTAAGGTTACACTGCAAAAATCTGTAAATGACCTTTCCGATGAATCAATTTTTAAATTAATAAGAACTTTTGCAGAATATCGTGCCTCATTTTTCGCAGGTTGCAATAATTTCAAGTGCCGTCATTCATTGTTGTCAACTGTCAATATCAGTAAGTTGTCAGCAAGGTTGGATTTATAGGTTATGTTTTGAAGACGTGAAAATCAATATTATTTAAAATGCCTCAAACAGGAGCAACACGCCGCCAGAAATTTCTCAAATCGGAGAAATCTAAAACAAAACTAAAAGCAAAAAATAAAGAACTCCCCAAAGGCACAAATGTGACGAAAACTAATTTCAAAATAAAGAAGATAGTGATTAGGGAACAGCTGAAGAAGCATGGTGAAACTGAAGCATTGTCTGCAAGGAAACTGAATATAAAGGAGCTGCTGTCCCGTCTCAATCATTTCAACACTCACTCCAGAACTGAAGCCCTCACCGGACTAAAGGAACTCATTGAAGCTCATCCGGAAGTGTTGGAACTCAATCTTGGAGAACTTGTCCACGGGATTACACCTTTGGTTCTAAATATTGAAAAAGTCGTAAGTAACTCATAATAATCGTTATAATCCTTCACAGTTGGACCCATTGTTATACTGATGCTGGCCAATCTAGTCTTTTTCCTTTGCATTTTGTTAATTTTCTACTCTATTGGTGTTATTCTCACAGATATGTTTTTTGATAAATAAATGACCTATGAAACTAATAAGTGTTATATTTCAGGTGCGCCTTGCATCCCTCAAGACACTACATTCAATGCTATCAAAGGCAAATATTGAGAGGATAGATCCATTCTTTGACATCTTGTGCACATATTTAAGAAGTGCTATGACCCATATTGATGGTAGAATACAAGAGGATTCCCTTCTGTTCCTGGATACACTCCTTGAGTGCACACCCACAAAAGTAGCTCAAGATTTCCATAAAATCATACCAAACTTTCTGGACATGATTTCCAAGTTACGGGTTGATTCAAAGCCTGGAAGAACTCTGACTGTTAACTTGGGAAGCCAAATCACCAGTGTGAAGTGGAGAGTGAAAGTATTGCACCGCCTGAAAGACTACCTTAATGAGTTTGTGAAATACAATAACATTCAAGAAGTTAGAGCACCAGTTGTTGAGACTACTAAGATTTTTGACCCCTCTAAAATTAATCACTATTCTTTGTTTAACCCGATTTATACCCAAAATTGTCAACTATCTTGCTTCTCATCAAAAAATATGCAAGATGCTGTTCCATTAGATGAAGTAGATAAGTTCAGAGAATATACTGACACTCTAATGCCTTTACTTTTTGAAACATGGCTGGAAGTATGTCCTAACGTAAGCGCAGAGAAAAATACTGAGACTGTTATAAATGAAGATGCAGCTTCATTACTGAAGCACACCCTTGAGGTTATTTCCTTGATATGGTCACTTGTAAAGCATTTCAACATGAAGAACCCAAGCTCTAATATGCAAAACGCATTTTCGCAAAAGTTTCGCCAGCCATATTTACAACATTTCGTCAATGCTTTTCCTTATGTAACTAATATGCGAACAAAACAAAGAAATGCAAATGCACTATTACAAGATGCTATCACTGATCCCAAATTAGTCACACAAAATTTGGAAATATGTCAAGTGTTCATTGTGCTGAATCCTAACATAAATGTGAAAAATCAAAACAAAGACATGATGGCTGTACTGAATTATATAGAGAAAACTTTTAACAAGAACACTCAAGCTGAAATCAATGATGTTGTCATAAAAATCTTGCATACAATATTTTCAAATGAAGTGAATAATTGGACCAGAACTCTTTCAGTTATGGATGATTTATTCAGAAAGATTATTTGGGCATATTTTAATAAGGACATGTCTAGCTCGTTCAGGCAGAAGATCTTTAGTCTTTTATGTAAAATTGCTCTGAATGATAATCTGATCCACTTTCAAGAAAGTGATGCTTACCACACTTGGCTCAAAAACTTGCCAGACATTTTGTTAGAAGAAACAGTAACATTGCAAACAATAGATATAATCCATAAGTTTGCTGTTCGAAATAATAGAATCTTCAACATGGTTGTTAGGCCAAAGTTGTTTGAGATCATCAACAATCTCCCCAAGCTTGTAATATCTGATGTTGACATTCATGGAAGTGGCTATTACAAATTATTTTCATTGCTGCACTACATAAAAAAATGGGATGATGAATCTTTAAATCTGCTAAGAGATCAACTATTAAGAAGTGTTTACAAAGGTGATTATGGCAATTTCATATATGAATCATTACAGATAAGAACTGGAGGCGCCGAATGATTTGTAATATTAGAATAGAAATAAAAGAAATGTTTATAATTATGATAGTCATTTATTTCAATAAACTCAAACACAAATTATAATGCAAAGTTGTGACAGTCAACTAGTAAACAAATGTACACTTTAATGTAACGAGGTAAAAATTATAGGGTAACGTCAAATTAATACAGAATGCAGTAACATTCCATTGAAAAGATAATACAAACAAATTGCTAACTGCATTGCAAACCGTGTTAGAATAGTTTACATTATTGTATTATAAATACTGCAATCAGTTATTACCTACATAATATTGATTATACATTAATTATGAAGTAAAGGTAAAAGGAACTTTCTTAAAATTCTGGGGGGAAAATAAATAGGTAACTTTCAAACATATTCCCCACATATTTTGCAATTTGTGCTGTACCATTCTTATCTAGTTTTCCTGGTGCAATGAACTCAAATTCGGTATTACATAACCAGGACTACTTATATCACAAAACAATACATCTGCATTATAGTAAGCAAACAAAGAAACAGGCTTTAGCATTTGAAGGTAACTTTATGTTGTGAAATGGTAATTATTTAATAAAAAATAAAATTATGTACTCCTTCCCACATCTCCCTGATGTACTCACACAATTCCGATATGAAGCCTCATTGAAGCTATTTACATTAAATTCATTATTAACGACTAGTTTTACCTTTCTATAAACTAATTCTATAATAAATATGACTAATACAAAATAACTTCTGCTAATTGTTGAGTCGTTTAGTGTCAATTTGGCAATTTTTGGCTAAAATTATAAATTACCAATAATGAGTCCGCGAGCTTGCTATTAAAATATTATTTGGGTAACAATTCAAATCTAGTATTTATTTATAGGAAATTATGTCCTAGCGTTACGGCCTCAAGATGCAGCTTGTGAATGCGGCAATTTTTGACTAACTTAATTTTATTATGATCTCTTTGAAACATTTTTAATTAATGATATTTGCATAGCCATGCAAAACTAATGCAAATACTGGCATTGAGTTTAAAAGGAGTATTATTGAGAATTATGTTCTCATAAAAATATCAATAAAAACAATCACGCATTTAATGCCTAATATAATAAGATGGATAGCCATTGTTTACTTTGACAAATAAATAATCAGCTCACAAAGGCTGACCTAAATAATGCTGAGATCAGCAAGTATTCAATTGAAATAAAGTCCTACATTTATTAGACTACGTATTTATTTGATACGTTCGCTATCCTATCATATTAGAAGAGATTAAATTAGATGCCTATAATAGGTCAAAAATATGTTTCATGTCTAAATCAAGTCCATAAAATGTAGCATGTACTAATCATTCGAGTCTAAAGCGGTTACAGATCGAATAAAAGGAGTATGCGGAGATATCAATCGACCTGCTTACTGCTTAGCCAGTGTTTGGCTTCATCCTCTAGACCGGTCTTATATTAATTCGTCCAATGACTGTTCAGTCTGCTGAGTTCGCTTAACCACATATTATTGTAAAATCTCCGTCTTTTAAAATGAACATCTAAGTGAGTTCGCATGCAGGTCTAATTTAAAACATGAATTTATGACATTGCTTCTAAAAGCGCGGAAGATTGGAAAAAAACATTATGCTCTCTAATAGCTGCACATAATCTTTCAACTGTAGCTAAATAAAATAAAATTTAAAGATCATTTTCCAGAATATAGAGAGCATAAATCGTTCTTGCACGAAGCACGACTAAAAGGTTTGACAATATATACTTATTTGGGTAAGATCTACTGTGTTTTCCTTTTATTAGATTTTTTTGCGCGAGGTAAGGTATTTGTAGCAGAGGCCGTCAGCATTGCCTGAAAATAAAAGGAGTAAATTGAAAACTAACTCAAAAAAGCACAAGCACACTACAGCTCAGTTATAGTTGTATGGTGGCATTTTTATTAATAATTATTACTATTATTCAGTCCATGTAACTGTTACTAAAAAAGTGCAACCATAAAATATACAGTTGTAAATTGGCTTAGGTTGTCAGTGATTACATAGGATTAGGTAAGAGAAAACACTGATTAAAATAAACATAAATAAAATAAAATACAACACAGCACACGTTAAATAATGCAAAGCAAATAATTAAAAAAGAAAAGAAACGTTGACAACATACCGTAATGTATGTTCTATCTAGATATCATAATGTATTAGTGAAGTCTGTTAAAGATAGGCGATCAAACTAAAAAAATCAAATTAATTTAATCATGCACGTCAAAATTGTCAACAACACTCGCAAAACAAAACTAAAATAAACATACTGTTTTGCCTAACTTCAGCTGCAAGTAAAAGCGGGCTTGGGATTATAGGAAAGCCTTCTACACATCTGTGCTTTTTGACGAAGTCGGCTCTTCGTCATGTAATGATATATACTTATATTCTGGATGACCAGCTATTTTCGCGTCTATGAGTTTCTGCAGAGCATCACTCTTTTCGATTATATCTTGGGATATATCTTCGTCACCTACTTCGGATGCATCTATGAAACCAAGTTGATCTTCTGATTTTTTTACTTGAGATACTGCATTGGTATCTTGCACTTTTATCTCGTCTGCGGCGAGAGTGTTTAATTCAGTACAACTTTGAAAGCCATCAGCTTCCTTTTCAATGGTGGATGATCTTCTACTATGATCATCAGTTGATGAGGTTGATGTGTCATCGGACTTTAGTTTCTCTTCACCCTTGTGCCAAAAAGCAAGTTTGCCTGGCAACTGTAGCAATTTACCTAACCCTGAACTGCTGCCTTTAGGGAGTCGAGCGGGTGATTTAGATTTATGCCGTTTTTTGTTTTCGGCTATAGGATTAACAACTTGAAGACCCTTTCGTAATCCAGATTCTTTAATACTGGTATTTGGTAGTTTATTTACAATATCATTTAAGCTTTCTTGGGATGTGGTACTTTTCACAATTGTTTCTGTTTCTGATTTACTGGTTTCTTTATTATCATCTGTTGTTACCTCATCTGTGTCAATTTTAGGTGGTGGGGGCGCCTTTGCTTTACCGTATTTACCTTTTGGAGATTTTCTTTTACTTTTAGGGGAATCTTCTGGTGTTCCAAATGACGCTTCGTCATCGCTTTCGGCAGAGTCGTTATCGTTTAAAGAGGTATCAAGACTCGTAGTATCAGTGCGTTCGTCTAAAACTACGGTTACTGCTTCTTTTGTGACAGTCTCAACTGTTTCTGTATCAGTATTATCTAAGGCAGGCTCAAAAACTATATCTTCATTGTTTGCACTAGATTGGTCATCATTGTTGTCTTTTTGTTGACTTGCAACAGGAATGTCGGATACAATATCGCTTTCTTTATTTTTAATATCTTGTTTTGTTATAGAATCATCTGTAGTATTTTCTTTATCTTTATCTACTGAACTAATTAATGTAATTTCTTCAACAGTGCCTTCTTTTTGGTCCCAGTGATCTGTATTGTTATCAGTTTGATTATTAACACTTGCATTGAAGGGGAAATCACCTAGTACTTGGAGGATCTTTACTTGGTTTCCAACGTATTGGTATATAAAGGGGGGTTGTGTGTGGGATAAGAAGATGGGGGATGGGGCATTAATAAGAGCGGGCATATTCGAATATTCAAAACTATCGTCGTCCTGTAGCTCCTCGATGATTACTTCACTTTCCTTTAAATAAAAAGTTCTTAAGTCTATAACAAAATAAAGAAAACCCAAACACAAAATAATATAAGCTAATAAATGCAATAAACAGACTTATTGGCATAACATCGTGATTGTAGTGATATACTGGTGTAACCATTATAAGAGCAAATTCAACTCGTGCAATAAAACAAAAGTACGTTCTACAAAACCTCAGTAAAGTTTTTACTTAAAATAAAACAGAACCTAAAATGAAGTGAATATGAAGGAATTTCCTTATTTAATAAGCCAATCTGTTTAACTAGAACTAGTAGCATAATACTTTTCTTTATATTTTTTTATCTTACTCGATCCATTTATAACACTTTCGAAGCCGAATAGCAATAAAGATATAAGGTAGGTATGTCATTTTCTACATTTGAGCTGTTACACATACCTAGCCGTCGAAAAGACATCATTCTTTTAAAGATATATATTTGTTCAGTCAAATAGCCAATATTTAAATAGATATTCACACATTTCATAATAATGTTCTGGCTTCAAGCAAGACCCAGCACCAATCATACCCTGGCACACCAAAACACCAAAAACATGTATGTAGGGTAGTTTGCAGCTCATAATTTTATCGAACGTGACATTTAAAGCTTCACATCTACGTTTTTTTATATTGAATATAGTAAGTTTATGATAGTGTGAAAGCACTTAGTAGTCTGCAGGATACCCTACATAAATGGATCCCCATAGAATCTTTGATAATACAATATTCGAATAAAATATTTAGAATAAAATAAGTGTAAGGAACGTAATATAAATTTAGTTTTATTACTGTAATTATTCCACCCATACATACATTCACAATGTATTAAACAGTAATTTTAAAGTGAATGAAAATAATTACAACAATAATTTAAAATCTTTAAAATTATAGTTGCCAATAGCCCTAGTTCAGAAGATAATTCATGATTTCTATTATATATAAACCCTTTAAATTGACTGTCCAAAATCAGGTACATTTTTGTGCGTTTTCTTTGAACACTTTGGTTATAACTTACAAAAAAAAACATGTTTTCACAGAGAAAATCTTGTACAACGCGGTCACAACATGCCAGTTTCAATATTATTGCTAGACCATGAATTTTACAATCAAAACGAAACATCCTGCCTTTGTTTTTAGTAAACGCTCAACATAACTTAACACTTAAGTCATAGTAATATTACCAGTTCACTTAGTCTAAATTCGACCTTATTACCTCCCAAGGTCATACAAAAATGTTAAAATTAAAAAGAGTATTACATTATGTTATGTAGGCAAAAACATGTGATTGCCGCCCTTTTATTAAATTATTAACTTAATATAATTTTGAATAAAATATAATAATCTTAATTTACTAAAAGAAATCATATTGAAACCGGCAAGTTAAGTTTTTAATAATTCTCTTCATGAACTAGAGCTACTTCATGACGATTACATACTATACAGAGACTTCACTCGTAGAACATTTTGTACTAAATCGAAGTGTCTGTAAATTATGCAATCTGTTGCTTTGGCGCATGAGCGTAGCCGTTGGTTTCTTTGTGCGACAAAAAAAACCTCTTATTTTAATTACAATCCAAATAATTGATTATGTTATTCTGGACAGTGTCAAAATAACAAAACAGTCGAAACAAAGCGGCAATCAAGGCAATGAACACATTGTTGCATAGTTTAATAGAAAATCGTTGATGCAAGATAATTCGTGTTTTCCGGTGTAAATATTTAAAATAAAATGGAATCTGGTGCTGTTGAATGTTATTCATTGTTGTAATGTATGATACAACAATAATTATATGGCATTTTTTTTATTTCACGTTCTTTTCAAACAAAGTTTTCGCGTTATGCCATCGTCATGTGATTGTGTCATGTCACATTTTCATGTGGTCGTCATCAAAAACAGAAACTTCAAGAATAACCTATTCAATTATTTGTAGTCGAAAAAAAAACCTGTTTTCCACTAGCTACGCTCACGCCATGTCATATAAAGTTTATATTTAGTGTTACCAGACCTCTGCGGCTTGCGGTCGTTTGATCGAAGTGACGGTAGTTCTGGAAGACCGGCCACGTGCGCGTGCGCCGGCTCCTAAGGAAGCCGTGCGCGTCAGAGAAGCACTGTTGTCTGCACTGGAGTAGCCCGAGCTTATATCCTCCGATGATTTTATATGACTGGATGGAATGTAAGAATTATTGATTAAACAGGTGATTGATGTGCTGTGGAAAGTGGAACGAACCCATGGGTTTGAATAAAGACTGACCATCTTTGCTTTATTAAAGTGCTGATGACTCTCATAAACCTATTGGGAATCACCCAACACGTTTGCACTGTCAATCAAACCAAACACGTTACCGCGGTCGGCATGCACAAGCGGCATGATCAAAGCTTCGTCAGCAAGCGAAGGCGCGCCGCGACGGCGACACCGAGGCCCGCCCGATAACCACTCGCTTCCACAGACTCCACCGGGACGATACTCCTCTCTAATTTATTATTAATTGTTTGTCCGGGAAGTTATAATTTTGTAAAATCAGACGGCAATATACCAAGCCTTGTTTAATACAGTCCACTCTTTTATTGCACCCCGAGCTAACAACCTCTTTCAAGTTGCGCAGGTCTAAGGCAAGTATTGTATACAGCCTTGGCCTTGCCATAAGTCTCCAACAAACTCTCTTCCTAACAAACAAACATTTGCGCAGCTTTTATTGCGCTAAAACATGCGCAAGTAACAAACCATTTATTACTCTTTCAAAGCTATTTTTTTCATGGCATGTGTGTGCTTCTAAAAGCTTGACGCATTTCAGATACAATTTAAGATTCATCATCTAAAAAACGACGTCAAACACAAGACTTTCCGTGAAAATAAACAGGACCGACCTGAAATCCGGTTCGTCAGTCCTAGGACGAGGTCTAACATCAACATCGACCTCGGGGAAGTACATCGGCGACCGACTGTTTGACTCTGAAGCGCTGCGACGGGTGGAGAATCCACTGCGAAAATAAATGAAGACCTAAATAAGCACTCAGTTGGCCTTTTAAACTACAAAATACAGGAAGAACTTATGCCTGTATGGTTACTGCTCTGATAAGTCAATCTATGAACAGCTTTGCATAAAACCCTTACGCATTTTTGGAGATCTCCAGAGTCCAGGAAGGCTCATTGATTGTGGCTTGTTACGTTAATGAAGTCGCCAAGGTTCGAGAATCCTGAGAGTGTATGTAAAAGCAAGTCTGGCCTAGCGGACAAGATCCATCTTCAGAGCAGAGCAGGTCCTATAGTTGATAGGGTATCCAAGCTGAAGTCACGTTGTCGTATAAGCCGTCTTTGACCACATCGTCGGCGTCGGCATCGGCTTCGTCGGCTGCCTCTCTCCTCGCGTGGCTATACAGTCAGGTCTGACTGACAGAAACAAGTTGATCTCACCTCTTACCGCCTCGACGTACAAGCCATGACTCTGTGAGTACATCGTCGGCTTTATATTTAAACTTTTCACACAAAAAGGTACAAAGGCGGACTTAATGCCTTAGGCATTCTCTACCAGTCAACCAAGTGTGGTGCTTTATTGCTGCCACTCTCCTCGCGTGGTTGTACTGTGAGGTCTGCTGACAGTAACTCTTGCGCACTAGATATGATATACAAGCTGAGCTCACCTCTTACCACCATGTCGTACAAGCCGCGGCTCTGTGAGCACATCGTCGGCTTCATCGCTGCCTCTCTCCTCACGTGGGTCGCATTCCGTCAAGTCAGACAGGCTGTAACTCTTGCGCAGCTGCTGTACCAACCCGCCGCCGCCCTGTGGATTTTTGATAAAATATTAATTTATGTTTACCAAAATATTGATCCTAATTATTGGTATATTTATCTGTTAACGTTTGCCTAGACTAGAAATAGACCTCAACATAACAGTTGGAGGAAAATGAAGAAATAAAAACACAATAAAAACACAATAAAAACACACTTTAAGTACACTTTTTTAATAATCGTGGTGCGCACTCTCAGTGCGCCTGTGGAAAAATAAGAACTCTTCCTTAAAAATGAATTATTTGCTATTTCGTTTCTAAGGCGAAGAAATGTTAATGTGTCAGAGTAGTTCTACAAATAGCAGAAGGCTATGATAAAATGACTTGATGGCTTCAAGCTTCTATATTATTCTATTTAAAATAATTTTCTCTTACATTTACTTACTTTAGTGGTAAAATCTTCAAGTGCATCGCTTATTAATATAAAAAATAATACTCACGTGGAATCTGCAGTAATGCTTCAGTGACACAAGCTTTGTGAGGCAAAGCGCATGCTGTCATAATGTCTATTAAAGCGATGATATTGTACGCTTTACACAAAAATAAACAATAGCAAGGACACTATATTGATTTATTGAGAAATCATCGAATATAAAACTAAATCAGTCACACAACTAAATCTAAATAACACAATACACAACGTTGGTGGTTTCACAATACATGCGTTCTTTACAAATATGTTATACATGTATAGAGGTAATATACATATATTGACAAGCCTATCTAATTGTTTCATCAATAGAAAGAGACAGATTAATTGGCCCGTAATGTTCTTCGAATTCGAGTGGGCCATTCAATCTTCTGTCTCTTTCTTTTGACATAAATTTACATACTGGATCTTGCCTACTCTATGTGTATCACATCTATGTATTTATAAACTAATTATGTAATAATTACAGACGTCATGCGATGTAAAATAATATTAAATAAAACGACTCGTCGATGAGATTGTGCAGGACAGTTTAGGAACAGTGAAAATTTAAGCATAGCAAAATATAATAACAATTTCTAAGAAATGCCTGGACGGGTCCCTGACTTGCATTGTACAAAGAAATGCATAAATTTAAGTAATTTAGAGTGTGAAAAATATACTAGAATATTATTATAGTTTTTATATAAGACAAGTTTATAGACAACACAATCGGTAGGATATAAAAAAAATCCTATAATGAACGAGAGAAAAAGGAAATGCGACATGAATTTGATTACTGCTTTGGTTTGAGTTGCATTAACTGTTGATTTTTATTAAGGTGGTAACAAAAATAAGAAATAAACAGTTGATTCGAAATGTATATTGGATTACAAATAACGCCTCAAATAATCCATTTCTACAGAATAAACTGCACAAGAGGCGTTTGTCCAGCATAGCCTCGTAGTAATAATAGTTTATAAATCGTAAAAAAATCTATAGTATTATACATTTATTATAAGATCTCAAAATCTTTTGGTAATAAAGCTCAGACCTACAATATTTATTAAACAACTACGGATATGATACTTTTATAGCATTTAAAGTGACATTTTTGCCACTGAAAGCTCAGTTTTCGAGAATGCCAAAATGAGTCATTTCCATAAAAAGCTTGTTCCTGCTATGTCGGATGTGGGGGCGATAAAATGTCTTACGACCTAGTGACTGAACGGTTGATATAGCCCAGTTCACTAAACTAATCCAATACGATGAAATGACGACATTTTGTCGGCCCGAACGAACTCAAGTCTATCTTAAAACTTGGGAGAAATTATAAGTTGCTGATATATTTCAAGTTTCGTCTCTCATTCAGCGCGAGAAATTATTTAACAAAAAAAAAAAAACAAAATCATGTCCAGTACCTGTGGCTGTCGATTTGAAATTTCTCAACGAATCTCAATACCATTCGAGCTATAAAATTAATTATTAAAAGTGTGATACACTTGATACTTTAAAAACATCGGGCCAGCCTAATCGTTGTCTAAAATTATCTAAACATCACAGTTGAGCTTCATTCGTACTCGTTACTCAGTCGACCATAATTTCGTTGTTCTCTTTGTCTATGGCCGCTTGGGATCTGGTGCGGCGACCTCGGGACTTGCTACGAGGTCGCTTTTCTATTTCTTTGGCAACTTTACGTTTACGAATGACGTTGCCTCGGCTGCGGGCTGATGTGTCATCGGGCTCGTAGTCCGGGTCGTGAGGATCTCCGTCCCCTAACATATAGTCTTGTCGCTCATCATCTCGGTCCAGTTCCACTATCTCCACAATACCAGGCAGCTCTGAACGTTGATACTCCAAGTCGTCGTAGGTATCGTGGTAGCCGTCGGTGACGTCACGCGCCCTGATCGCTTGCTTAGCGCGCACCTCTCTGTCTTGCTCAGGACTCGGCAGATTGAAGTTCTGCGTGAAGCAGCAATGGAAAGGATATTTGGAAAAGATGGGGTGGAAGGGGAGAAATTAAAAAAGCGTGTTAATAAAATTAAAAAAGACGAAATTAAACAAAGCGGCTATGTGGTTTGATCTAATCGATGTGAGAGTTGAGATATTACATGGTCTTGATGTGGTCATGCCCGATGACTGGTGGCTACTGGCTGGCTAGCTTGCTAAGTGCGATTAGGTCAATTTGGGAAATACAAAAAAAAAACATGTAAAGCTGTGTGCAAATTAGCACTGTGGGTGTAATTCACGTTTTGCTAACTTATTTACATTATACACACTGTAATCAAACATGCCACACTGTTGCTGGTAAACCTATTTGCTCTGTGACAACTTAAGTGGTATGAAAACAACACAAAGTTAAACATATAATTAACACTTGTAACTGTGTATTTTAGTTAAGGGTTAAAGCTCACCGACACCCTTATTTGGCTCATTCAAGAACTGTCGAAATTATATAAACGTTTCGTTTATCAACAGATCTTACATGAGAGCGTAGTTACAAAACTAAGCATGCCACAATGGTAATTACAGGGTTGTGAAAACTTACTTTTATGGCAGTCTGCATGATAACAGTTGTGGCATAGTTGACGCCTTTCGTGCCTAAATTGAGCACTGTGTGGTAACCCTGGTCTTTGGCCTTCGCTATGTACTCATCTATTTCCTGGAAAATGGAAACATTACAATTTAAGTAAAATGGTAATTGTTTTATAACGATTGCTGTGAGTCACGCGTTTCTAAATGCCCGAGATGTTAAGTACCTACGTAATTAATGAATTACCTGTTCCTCATATATTCATATGTAACAAAGCATACATAACCTCACGCCTTCTTCCTATAAGGCTAAGCAGAAACTACAGAAGGCGTTCTGTAGTTTACCTGCTATGATCCTTACATACTACTTTTGCCTCGTTAAAGAAAGAAAGAAAAAGTATTTATTGCGACTCGTACAGGAAGATCATAAAACTAAACTAAACACAATCAAAAATAAAAAAAAACAAATAACATTAAAAAAAAAAAGTAACAAAATGAAAAAGAAAGTCCTATACGAGGCCAAAAGGCTCCTATCTCGTTTACAAAGCATTGTGCTTCCGTATAATTTAAAATATGGTAAACATCAACATAATACAATATTATCTGAAATGTCTCAAGCTTCGACCCGATGATAAAACACAAAGACATTGAATTGGAACAATGAAATTGTATTAATAACACGTTTGAGCCAATCAGTTTGAAAGATAAGCTACGAGACATTTTAATAAGTACAATTTCTTCTTAATAACAATCAATTGAAAATTCCGAATAATTATGATAATATCAACATTACTGAGATATTATCTTCATCTTCCTGCCCTCATGTTACTCGGGGTCGGCGCAACACGTTTTCTTCTTCCATTCTCCCCTGTCAACCGTCACGCTATCATTCACTCCCTTCTCCTTCATATCATTCCTCACACAATCCATCCATATTTTCTTCGGCCTTCCTCTCCATCCATCAACATGTATATTCATCACTCTTTTAGTCACATGCGTTTCGTCCCTTCTCATCACATACCAAGCCAAACGATTTCCTTTCAACTTTTCTGTCACTGGCACGACTTTCAAACTTCCTCTTATATAGGTACTCATTTCTTACTTTATCCATTCTCGTCACTCCACTGCATGCAATCTTTTTTCATCCGTCTTCTTCACAGCCGCATTCAGAACTGAGATAATAACCAGTAAAGGCCTTGCAGTAATCAGTATCACAACAAATATATTGCTTGCATTTCTTATATCATATAAACTTATCAGCTAAACAATAACTTCCAATGTAATCTGAGCTCATAGAACATCATCTTATCACCACCGCGTGGGCGTTAAAATTGTCAACGTTACAATAGGATTAAATTACACGGATAGGCAGCGAAATATGTGGGTACTAACAACATCGTAACTACTGCGAATGCAGTGCGTATTGATTACGGAAATACCCCACAACTTGCCTTACACGGTCGACAAAACATATTCGTGGATTTTGTACTATGGATCACAATGTGACAAAATTCATAACACTCTTGTGTCTAAATGAAGTAACGTTTTATTTCATAGAATATTCGACCTCCGTCTGACTTTCTGTTATGACTAGGAGGGTATACTGGGACATTAGGGACATTATATGTATATAGTTATGATCCCTAACGAGTTGAGTGACTTTAGTTGGGTATAAATATTTAGAACCAGACTGTGACCTGTTGCAAGCACATCTGTTTACCATCATAGTAATCAACTTTTACGACAAGTGCATGTCGTACTGTGTGCTGACATTTCGCAAGCTGTTTCTTCGTAAGAGAGTCCCTCCCAGGAAATAACAGACATTACACTCCATAAACAAAACCGAAATCATCTGCTTATTAACTTGGAAAGTGATATACAACTAGTGATTTCTTCTACATAATATAAGGCTTTTATTAAAATACACTCAGGCTGGACAGATTCTCTGAGCTGTCCAGAAAAAAACATAATTAAAAACCACTGTTTTCTCACCTGTTCCCTTCTGCAAAGCGCCGGATGCACGAACTTCCGATACAGTATGGAGGAGCCCTTGGTTGCCGGCGACAGCAGCCACAGCACCAACACTATCTTCACCTCGTAGTAGAACGGGAACCATGACAGGAACACGTCCGTGAACGTCTCCGTACACGTGAATAAAGCGAACACTATCCAGTACATCATCCATTTTACCTGGAATTTACAGATTGGGTTTTGTTTTATGGTATGAACTAGCTATAAGATGATTATGTGGCTAGAAAGGGGGTGAATAACGTTCGTTTGTTTGTTTGCCAAAAAATTACACAATGCAACAGTAATCAGTATTTGCCAAACTGCAAAACAGTTCTCGGCAATTGCAAAACAGTGTGGCAACGTGAATACTGAGATGACGATTGATAGAGATGTTATGCTGCGGTAAACCCAAATATAATCTGCGAGGGCTACACCATGTTGTCGATTATGTGTGGGTCATGTTGTTTCTATCCCAACAATCTATGAAATGGCCAGAGGACGTTTAAATGTTTGTGTTGTCCGTAAGATATAATAAAATACAAGCCAACAATGTCATGTTCAGGGTAGTCAACCTGAATTAATATCAAAACAACATAGGTATAAATAGTATTGAGCTAAATGAGTCTAGAAGGGGCGACAGGGGTGGGACAGACGTACGTAGGAAAACCGGCGAACCCTAGTCAATTAAATTGGTTTCCTAGGTGATGGAGGGCAAAACCGACGGACGCTTTTTCATTATTGCACGGCGAGTAAAGTTTTTCCGATCGGAAATACACAGTTATTACATTATTTTGTATGAGGTGTACTGACTTTTATATTGAGCAAGGTTTTAAGACCAAAGAGCGGTAATTTCAGTCATGGATGGAAACATTTAAGTGGATGATGATGAGCAAAGTGACTAGCGCAACACAATGGTCTAAAGTAGAACACAAAGTTATTGGAAAACATAATTATCTTGATTCTTCAGTTACATTACAAATAGGTCATCATTACTCACCGGAGGAATTATGTTTATTTAACTCATTGTTTCCCAATTTTAGTGCATGAGGAAAATAGTCTGTACATAACTAGTATTATGTATGAAACTAGAGCAATGTGAATAATATTGCAGCATAAACAAATAGTAATCACTTACTACGAATCCTCTCAGTTCAGCATCACATCGGTAACCAAATATTAATTTTGGTCATGACACCCTAGACTACATTCTGGGTATTGTTTATAAAACAATACCGAGGGATATGTACCTGATACCGGCGGCTAGTAATTAGTCATAGGAAGCCGGGAACAAGGTAAAGGACACAATGGGAGCCGAAGCGTTTCAAACACGAGCGAGTGCCCGTAACAAGGCCACCGTTGTACTTTACTGAACCATTTACAACAAATTACACATTTTTTCAACACGTCAAATTGTCGCTCCACAAATGGTAATTCGACGTTTGACAATTACTTGCCTTTTGAAGTTTATACAGTAATGTCGTTCAATTGTAGTCTAATAGCTCAAGCGTCACAGTATATGGAGCACAGACATATGACATAAATGTATAAATATAAAATAGCACTTACGTATTCCTTTAAATTCTTCGTCCGGACAGCTTTATATGAAGCATAAGCCGGGTAGAGGGTCCCGAATACCAATCTGCAAAACGGATACACCACTAGATAAGTGATCATCTTCGGAGCGAAGAATCCAGTAGTTAGGGCGAACAGGCCAAAGTTCCCAAACGAGACACTAGGGATGCATCTACTGAGGCCCAATCCTAGGTTCGTTGCGAATCGATTCCAGACTCGTCCTTTCGGTTGCCCGAGAAGAGAGTCATCGTAATCGTCGTAACCCTCGTCGACGTTCGGGTCGTATTTGACGAGTTCTTGACAAGACTCAAAAGTGTCGGTCGCGGTGACACGAGTGTATTCCTCCTCGAGCTTGTTGACAATGAATCGGACGCTGGACAGTCCGAGGCTCAGCGGCGGCAGGCGAGGGCTGTCGTCACGGTTACCGGTCGCGCGACCCACCGCCATGGATACGGTATCCACGTCATTTGTTTTCTAGCAACGCATGTGTATTCACTGTTTATGTATCGTTTTATAGTGTCTGTTCGAGTGCACTGCACATTAATATTTGAGACGCACGCGCTAGATGAATCGCAGAGACTGATTGAATAAAGATCTGTCTCAGCGTGATTGGCGAGCTGTTTGCTACCTTGTAAATCAATACTACCGTGCTCGGTGCACAGTAAGGCCGCGTGGACTGGTGTTTGGTTGAAAGGTAATAGTCACCCAATGTATACAACGACGACCTTCAAGTAGTAATTAGGTTCTCACTTTTATTTGACTGTTGATTCTAAACGTCTAACTGGAAATTAATTGTTTGGTTAAGTAACTTCGTCGGGGAATAAAATTAGTTGTATTTTACTTGGTAATGACTAGTATCTTGTAATTGGTAAACTGTACGAAACGCGTGGGTGTTTCACAAGGTTTAGATGTGCCGTGGTCGATAGCAAACCGTTAAATAAATATGACCAGCCGTTCATGTTTGGATATAAAAAGTTAGCTTCGCTTGTCGCTTCGGCGTTTGATCGTTCAAATATTTTTATATTTTGCATCATGCGCTATACTACTTGCTCACTATCCGGTTAAGTGCACGAATGCGTGAAATTTTAACGAGTTAGTGCTTACAGAAAGTAGGCACAGATAGTATTAGTTGGGATTATTTTCAATCAATACTTTTTAGAACCAGCTCCTCGTGATAGAGCGACATATGTATCGCAGGCACGGTGTAATACAAGACCATTCAGGCTATTAAAGATAGCACGACGGAAGCCAATAATGCAGGAGTGGACAATCCAGATGAATAATAAATGGAAGACGGGTAGGATGTGGCTCATATTAGTCTTCACCAGTCTAATATGAGCCACCCCGACCGTCGAATGACTTAGACCGATTAGATAATGAAGATTCCTATTATACTGGACGACTTTAAAAATAAACACAATTGCACCGCTGTTGCACGTGGTATATGTAGATAGATACCTGTGGGTACGTCTAAGGTTAGTCTGGGACAACAATCAGTATTGTATTTTATACCATCCCAGACAATATACGTTTGTTTTCGTTTATTATCATCGTTGTATTGTTTTCTGTTCGTTATCAATTATCATGAACGCCTTCGTTAGTTATAAACCGCGAAACGTGATACCCCCAATACATTAAGAATTAGATTAGATAATATCCCCAATCACTGAGCAGAAAACATATTTCCAGTTTTGGTAGGTAAGTAATGGATTCGATAGCGAGGCTTTCTGATGACTAATACATAGATTACGAAATACTCATTCTTTAACTTATTTTTGCACTGGCATAAACGTAATGCAAGTTTCTCAACTTCAGTACAACAATGTTCATCCATATACGAAAACTGTATGATGTCATTCTTCAGAAACTACACCCACCTGAGGGAGACAATATGTTACCAATAAGGAATCGATCATAAATCATTATGTATAATGTTCTCGTAAATTATTTTTGCAATTTTTCTGTTTCCTTATTTGTATGGCTATGCTAACAGCTGTTGCTTTCCGCAAATAGCTTTTTGAAGCCACGCTAGTCAACTCAGAACTTGTATGTATAGTATACCACTAACAACCCTGAAAACCCGTTAGTATTATTTCAAAATCGGAAATGTACACGGAATGTATCTGTTTCATATCAGGCGAAGTGGAACACTAAATGTGGATAAAACTAGATCATCATGCGTGCGAAACGAACGTGCACGCACATGGTGCGGTTTCACAACTCCCTAATAACGTCCTAAAATAAATAGGCGAGAAACTCGACCCATTTGGGCTAAATCGGTAGTAGCCGTTGCCAAAGCATGTGTACTGTAATACTGTTCGATCATGCCCTTACGTGGGTCGAGAACAGCAAAAGGCCAACGTAAAGTGCTGTAAAAGGCCATATATTCGGTCTTGCGCCTTCCTTCACTTAGATCTCTTGCCCCTCGTGGGCGTAATGGATATTGAATATACGCGAAGTGGAGAGCCTAATCGTCCCAAATTCGACGTCCATCAATCTATCCGCTACGGTAGGACTACAAAATCGCCTAGAAATGTTCCTGTTTGATAGGATAAATAAATTGAGCTCTACGAGTCTCTGAAACAGAGGCGCATAAACTATTTACTGGGAGATGGTGACCTTTACCCTTTCATTGCTCGATAGTTGGAGGTATTAATGTGACAGCAATGGTCTCATATCAAAATCAAGTCCGTCTTGGGCGATTGTATGCTTATAGGCAGAAGTTTCTAAAATTACTACGGTGAATGAAATTAAACCCGGGAGCATTACTAGAAATGATTACGTAAATTCAGCTGATACGTTAACAAATGATGCGTTAAATTCAATCATGTATGAAAATCTTTAAACCTATTGATTTCCTGAATGTCGAAACAGTGGAATAAATCTTTAAACTTCGACGTTAGCGTAGGTGTAATAACTTTATCAAGCATTCGACCTTATCGCGAATGCGTTTAGGCCTTTTATAGCGGCATGAAATTTATATAAACTCCTCCATAATTCTCCATAGGTATGAATTTTAATCTTTCCAGAAATAAGAGTATCCAGTAGCTTTCATAAATACCGAGCTTAACTAGTCGTGAAGAAAATGATCGGTTATAAAAATATACGCCACGCATATAGGTCAAGAACCTCTAATACAGTGTGGTGCATCCGAGCATCTCACGCGATGTTAGAAACCTTTGTTCAGTTGAATTTCAGCTTCAGGGTTGGCAGTACGCCGCAAACGAGCATGCAATAATCAAAATCCTATTACAGCCGATCGATTATAAGAGCTACAGTAACATCAGCATTTAGTAACCCTACGTCGAGATTGCAAGGCTAACTCATACTCGTTACTTCATTGTGTTGTGCATCGCAGAACAAATTATACCCTTGTGGGTTTTATACGAAAGGTTATCTATTCTTATAAATGAATTATTATGATTTGTGAATCATAAACCTTTATGTCGAACTTCTTTGTTGTGTTCACTTAGTCAGATTTGATTTTTCAGATCAATGAAGAAAACATTAGTTAGAACATGAATAATAGGGCAACTTTCTGTCAAGAAAAATGTAATCAAAACGGAACAGGTTGCTTTGAATAGGCCTATGGGTTACTTATCGAAACCGGTTACTAGCTTCCCATATTCAAATCACGTTTTATTGGAATGCATCCTATTATATATCGATAATGAAACGGCTTGATCCTTTCTATACGGACGAGTACGGCTATTGGTGGACTAAACAAGGAGTGTGTGTGCATCGAATCGTGCGCATCGTTCGCTACGTTCTTCAGGGTCGATGTAACAGTCAGTTGAGCGTGTCCGGTGTGGCTTATGATTAGACGTATTGAATAACGGGTGTGCTTTTTTTATTTCTTCGGAAACCATTTAGTTCTTTGATTCACAGTTTTTACAATAAATAATTGGAGCAATTTGTAGAGCTGTAATTGCATATAAGCAGACCATCTTGCGATCAGTGATCATACTTGTTATTAGAGCTTCTTATGTTGTTGTTATAAAAGCTTTGCAAGTCAATAAAATGTCTATATGTCTTGCAATAAAAAATGAGTCAAAAATTGTATCGGAAATGTGACCTAAATGAACTCACTTTTAATTTTAGAATTTTCCCCATTTCCATTGTAAACAAATACGCAAACCGTCGTCTGGAGCACTCGTTGTTTAGACAACCAAACGGAGCGTTCAGATCTTAATGCGCATTTCAAGTCGCTTTACGTCATCAAGGCGATCTCACAATGTAAATACTCATGTCGTAATGCCTTTAATTTTACATCTTATCAATCTATACTAAACACAAGTTTGCGCAAACGGCCCTAGTAATATGTAAACTTCCTGTGTATTGTAAGAATCGGTCAAGCGTGCCATTGGTTCATTACAATTTTAAATTAGGTACCTCGGCGTTTGTTGAAAATAACACTTCTCCGCCAAAGTTTGGTTATTGGTATACAAATGCTATAGAATTTGTATGAACGGCATAGACAAATGAATGTCAGATCTAAAAATGGCATTCATTTTTCTATGCCGTTGTAAACCACGAACTACAAGTCCATATTCGGCTGTTTTTGTTTTATGCAAAATATTTGACTATTCAAAATTATTTGTATACCAATAACCAAACTTTGGCGGAGAAGAGTTTTCAACAAACGCCGAGGTAACCAAAACAAACCAAGGTTTCGTAAAACCTTGGTTTGTTTTGGTTCAAATCTGACAGGACCACAAAATAACTTCACTACTATTATAGTTATTTTAACATAATAGTTAGCAGTTTTTCATAAATTAGTAGAGAGAAAGTTTGCGGAAATAAAACAGTTCCAGTGTGCATGAACGAAGTCTGACATTTATTAGTGAAATCGTGTTATGTAGCCCTAGCCTAGTATCTACTGGACTAACAATATAGCTACCTCTATCTAGTGATATAGATTCAAATCAAAGTGGAGTTCGCTTATTAATATTAGGAATAGGCTCAATTTTATTGACTCACTGTGTACTAGTCACAAATTATGCCACAGTTATTTTGGGAGAGTAACCCAGTTAAACACGCACTACGCTTCATCTACCCAGTACATTTGGATGTTAATTTACGTAATTAACTTCACGGTACTTGAAGCAGGTTACTAAATAGGAAAGGGAACATTATCCTGTGGCTGAAGGATTTCGTGCTCTCTTGTGTTACTGTGAGTGTGCAGTATTAGATTTCAAACACGTCGCAAGGCATTCGAAAATAAACACACGGTACAACTCATTATATATTTATAGGAACTTACATTCAAGTTAATACAGCACTTACATACCGTTAGTTAAATATAAATCACAACTACATGATCCTCGTAATAAATAGTTATTCTTATGTCAAGTTTTGTACGCGAAGACATTTAAAAATTATACAAAAAAAATATGTCACCAGCAAAACTGGGTAAAGGTACACGTAATTCAGCCGAGGCTGTTCCTAATAAGGCAAGACAAGCGCTCTTAATAAGCACATAACGTGGCGCAGTCAAGGTGTACGACCTCCTGACTGCGCGAACAGATTGAGCGCACTCGGAACAGACACTAATAACTCTTCGCGAAGACCGAATGTCGATAAATGAATCACTCTACAGTTAGGTGTCAACGCACTTCACTTGTTGCATAGAACAGCGACGCGGACGCAAGCCGTGAGCGCCACAGACTAAACCTTCTTCACGCTGCACCAGAGGCGAACGCCCGAGCTTAGCCGAAAATAGCACCCGGCAGTGCACTGGGATACCCTAGTGACGAATTCCGCAACGAAGCTCAACTTTTCTTTGTTTAATGAATCACCACATATTCAGTTACAAAAGTACTTCACTGCCACTCAAATCAGAGTTACTAATATTTTAAAATATCATAAGAAAACTGGGCTTTGATAGTGTTGGAACTTGATCCAATAAATACAACTATTCCACAAGAAAGCTAGTTTACGTCTGAAGGTGAAAAGAATGATAAAAGGCGTACACAAGCCTAAAGTGTTGCCAAATTTTAGGACGGCTGGCGCTCCCAAAATCAAGATATTTGGAGCACTGCCAATATTGAGCTATTCTCTCGACTAGTTTGAACTGATGAACAATTACAATAATGTATTAAACTGGTGACAAGAATGAAATTACATAACTCAGTATTAATGACTGAACAATGATAAATTATGAATTTATGTTGCAAACATTATGCATCACAGTTGAATGAATGAAGATTAAATTAGCCAAGAGGGTGGTCTATGGGTCGAACAGGAGTTGGACCCAGAGTGGGAACATTAAAGGCTGATTATGCTTATCATAATCATCCTATAATGTTCTCACTGCTGGGACACAGGCCTGCTCTCTGTCAGAGGCCATAATCCACCATGTGGGCCCAGTGCGGGCTGGTGGATGTCACATGAATAGGACAGTAGAAAAATAAACTAGTAAATGAGAAAAATTATGTTCAATAATCATGTAGTTGAATATGAAAAGTGTTACTCACTAACATACACACAATAAGTGTAATAATGAAAAAATTCTTGACTGGGTAGTTAATTAATGTGAATTAATTTCAATTTCTAACAGCAGTGAGTAGTGACTTTCAAAGATGTAGAAAGACATTAAATGACTTGCAGTCTGAGTAAGACATAATAATTATATCTAGAAAATGAGCAAATTAAGATAATATTGGGTTAGAGTTACTATCTCCATAAAAAGTATCCAGAAACCATATGGTGTGCCACATCACATTTCCATATGACCTGTTTAGAACTTCAGAAACAGTTATTGCAGCTGTACCTGTATTACATATTATTATTATTAAAGAATTCCCCACGATCTTCTAGCCCTTAGATCTTTTAGCTTCTTCTACCTAGGTTAATTCGGACTATTCCTCTGAAAACCTATCCTGAGGGGCAATTCTCGTAATTTTAAGAACATTCACAGTCTGATCTCAGTCTGAATCTGTCAAAAATACTTTTAATTTCCCTACATTTTGAAAAGTTTTTGACATTAGTTTGTCGCCGAGATTAGACTGCGACTAGATTTTGAAGATTTTAAATTACGAGAATTGGCCTTCTGGTGTGGCTAAATAGTGTATAACATTATCAAGATACAGATATTATTTGCTAAAGGCAACATATTTGAATATACAGTAACTTTTCACGTTTTATATATATTTGTATTTTGAGAGAGCTGCACTTCTCCATCATACAGATCAAGTCATTTTTTTGGAATAATATAACAGGCAGACAGCCCAGATGGCGGGCCAGTTTGACAATTTCCTATGTAGTCATTTTAATTCACACTTGTAATAAAGTTCCAGTTTATCAAGTTTAACCCTATAATTGTAATGGCATTGAAATAAAAATGTAACCGTTGGAGACTATTATTAATACCTACAAATGAAACTAATGAAATTTGATAAAAAAAATAAGTACTTATTATGTTAAACTAATCAGATATGAATGTGTCACATTCTTGTGATTCTTGTATTTTGTTTTTCATTGTGAAAAACTGTGTGGTTTTAATCAATAGAACTGGAATGAAATGGATAATGTGTGGGTCAAGGCAGAAGGTCATCTTTGGGCGTGGAACAAACAGAAACAAAATAAATAACCTAGAAACAAGAAGGAAGATTTTGATTAAGTTAAAATTGAAGACTACATTGCAACTGGCATTGAAATTAGATGACTCAAGTGTGTCCCTGCCTGGTTCTATAATATAAGTAGTAAAACAATCATGCGTAAAAGAACTAGACAAGACGTCAGACCAATTAACAACTGTTGTCCGGTACAAAAAGGACAAGGTAGAAGAATAAAATGAATATGAAATACAAGCAATACGCCTGATGAAGACTCAATTGTGTAAGATTATCTGCAGATTCATTTGTTATGTTGCAATAGATAAGTCAGACCGGAAAGAGCATAAAGTCCCGTTAATTTAGCCGTGAGCGCAAACAGGAAATTATAATTATTATTTTTTTTCATTTTTAAACAAAGGAGTCGACAAAAATAATTTTCATTTGTAAATATTATAATTAAGAGGAAGTGAAAAATAAACTTACATGACCAGTCGAGAGATTATCGACGATATCATATTAATAATCACATATGAAAAATTCACTCAAATAATCACAATTCAAAACATAGCAAAACACAACCGCCCGTTGAAAAGTTTAATACGCCATGATGATAAATTGACAGTTGTTTTGATCACGTGACCGAACAAATCAATATGGCTTCAAGCGGTCCGAAAGACGAAATTGAAAATAACGCATTATTATTTTACTTAATTGTTTTTTATGAATTAAATCAGCACAATACATTCTGATTTATTTTTAGCTAAGATGAATATAAAGAAAACTTACAAACACATGCCACTTAAAATTGACTTCTCCTAGCGCCATCTATCATGTTTATTTTAAAGTAAACTTAAATCTAAACTTCGAAACAATATTATTGCCTTTCCTACCTTCATTTGTTTAGTTTTAAGTTTTTTATGTGCCTATAGACTTCACATAGTTTTTATAAAGATTATACTTAATTAACGTAAGTGTAATCTAGTTGCTTAGTTGTTTTAAAACAGGAAAGTGCTTAGTCTTCTTATTTCAAGGTAATTTGGGATGCTTAACATAATTACTGCATAAAACATTACTTATTATTTATTTCATGAAAACCTTTGCGTTACACACGGTACAAGTTACAACATAAACTTTCAATATTGAGGTGAATATTCATAGTTGTATGAAACATCGAACTTACTTCCCTCTATTGGTATTCTTTTGAACTAACACGTAAAATCTACGTCCTTGTAAACTGAGCCTATAATGTGAACAATTTCAGGAGTTCGGTATATCGACGTTGAGTTTGTAAACCCGTGCGATCATTTTGCCCTAGCAGGTTCATAACAAGTTTCAACATAACGCTACCAATTGTGAGCGTTCTGAACAATGTTCGAACTTAGTTCAACGCGGTTATCTTTCGCATTCAGTCGCGTAACATATACGTTCCGCAGAAACGTTTCTTGTGTTTTCCACGTAGTTTCCCTTCGCTCAACGAAGAGTGTGACGTGTAGTGCGTATAACGCTGAGTTTCTTGACGTTTGTGTAGTTTTTATTGTGAATAATGTGATTGTGTAGTTCGTTATGGCTTATAAGTACCGTGAAGATTTAGTTGGCAAACGATTTCTCGCTGTGAGTGGTGTGACAAAAATTAACGTGAATAAAGTTTCCGAATGGGGATGGAAAGCTGGTGTTATCAGAGCAGCATCGCTCAAAGATAACAAGAATAAGGAGCTTCAGGTAAAGTCTAGTGTTTAATGGAATATTTAATTAAAATAATCACGAGTTTCATTCATATTTTTTGCGAATTTCGCAATTCCGCCTAGAACTAAGTACGCGATTTAAACTAACCGGCTCGACGCGCGGTTTTTCGTGCTGAAGTACTTAGGTGCATACCTACTATAGTTAGCTAACTGAGTGTATATACTTCATTGGCTACTTTCCATTGCTTTTCATAGCCAACTTCAAAAGATGTTATCAATGTCGTAAAACGCGAATCAATGCCAAGAAAATTTATTATTTTACTGTGATTGCTGTTTGTTTCTATAATTTTTACACGACCTTCAGAGCTGACAAGTGCATTGATGTATAAAATTAAATAACTACATAACGTGTAGGTACTTACCGCAGTAGGTGTTAAACGCCTAGCTATATACCTACCTATAGTAGTACATTTCATCCTACAAGCGCGGGAGGTGCAGGGTGGAGGGGGGGGAGGAGCAAGAAAGGGCTCCCGAGCTACGGGCAGTTGGGAAGGGCCTGGGACTAGTAAACCCTGGAATATTGCGAGCCTTATATACCTACTACATACATAGCTACTTATGCGATATGATTAGGAAGGTCAGTTTCTTAAGTAGTTATGTGGGTACTTACACATACTTGAGATTAATTGGGACAATATAAAAACAAAAAAGAATCTTAGTTTACCTATGTACTGAAACTAGGTAGTTATAGTACCTATTTCTTTGGCTTGTCTACATACAGACAGATAAGGTATAGGTATCCAAGTTGAAAGTTCGTTTTCACTGTACTTAAACTGCGACTGAGAGGCACGATATTATTGCGTGTTCACACGTACCTACTCACTGCCAAGTAGTACATTATATACTTATATATAAATACCTACTTATAGCCTAGGCATGCACTAATTACAACACGACGATACAAAGGTCCCTAAGTAGGTAATTATTAAAAAGTTAGTTGGGGTAGATACTTAATATTATTACAAATCGTAAAACAAAATCATATCCTGGCAACATTAGTGTTTTTCGTAAAACGTGGCAAGAAAAAAAAGTCGGGTCCAGTATTTTTGCACAACTGGACCCCGTAATAAAATAAAAGCAATTCAACCACCTCATGCATGCATGGCTCGTGCATAGTTAGGTTGGTTACGTACCTACTCAATCTCAAAATAAAATCAAGTCAAAAAAAAGGTAAGTTGTACCGTTTTTACGCTTTCACGCTAAACCGGATTTGGGTGAAATTTGGCACATGGCTAGCCCAATATCGGGATTCTTCTTATCCCGATATTCCCACGGAAACGAGATTTGTGCGGGTAAAACCGCAGAGCGCAGCTAGTTTTCTATAAGTACCAAATTATAATTCAATGGCAAATAAGCAGAGCTATGTAATTGTTTTGGTAATTATTGCTATACTGACCTTTAACATAGTCAATAATATGCAGGTAGATAAAGTTAAGTAGGTAGGACATTAGGTGATTTACCACTAAATATGTATAAATTTAGTTAAGATAACATTCTTTCGTCTTGTTTGCATCATTTCATTATGAGATTCATCACCAGCCTATAGCAGTCCACTGCTGGACATAGGCCTCTCCTATTGCACGCCATTGAATTCGATTTTCGGCAACTCTCATCCAGCTGCTACCAGCCACCCTGCGAAGATCGTCGCTCCATCTAGCCTGAGGGCGTCCTACCTTACGTTTGACGATTGTAATGTAATAAATAATACACATAAACCCTCCGGAATAAATTACCAAAATGATGGTGAAACCGCATCAAAATCCGTTGCGTAGTTTTGGAGAACGAAGCTGTCACACAGCAGCCACGAAAAGTGACTTTAATTTATAATAGTTACGTAGATTCCAAATGTTTGCCGAATCTAGAATAAAAATCTGCTTACAATGGTAAAATTAATAAGTGGATACCTATCTACTGATATCTTTTCCTTCTACCCTACCTTTTCTTTTACTTTGACAATGTTCATTAATATAGGTATTACCTTATTACATATTTATATTACGTAATATTAAATACCTAAACACTTTTTATAAGTTAACGATAAATCTGTTTCATCATTATTTAAGTAGATCTATTCGCGGTATAGGCTGTGAAGTGGACATGACCATAGCTACCTACCTATGCAAGATTAAAACTCAATTTAAAATGACCCATTTTCAGTGTCTATTATACTGAGTGGAAACTAATCAACTGTTATTAGTCTACGTCATTATCACTAAAATTGCAATTATGTACAGAATTGTACAAATCTAAATGCACATGGCGCGAGGTTCATCGACCCCGCTCTCACCGCGTTCGATGCACCGTCCGTACGCACCGCTGGCTGTGTCGACTCGGCCCAATCAGTTTTTGGACGAAGAAAAAAATGGTATTAGACATGGAAAGGTTTTACGGATGTCGGATTTTACTTGAACGAAGGAATTCCAATTTGGATTTAAATTGTTCCAATTGACTTGTCCCATTTTCTCGAATCCTTAGCCAGATCCTTCCTTCGTTAATATTAAAAGGGACTGTGTTAGTATTGGCTCGTTACTTATGGAAAACCCGAATGGCATGACCATAATTAGCCTCTAATGTTCCCGCTGCTGGGACACAAAGGCCTCCTCTCTGTAATCCCTCTCACAGAGAGGAGGACTGGTAGGTTGTAATCCACAACGAGGGCCCAGTGCGGGTTGGTGGATGTCACGTCTTTGAATGTTTAGTTCTAGGACATGCCGGTTTACTCACGTTATTTGCCTTCGAAAAAGGAACCTAACAATAAGAGGAAATGACGCAACTGAGCTTCTTTTAATCCACTTTATAATACTTTGGTCTACCGTGTTGTCCTCACGCTACACGTCTTGTGAAACTGGATTCTTGGATCTTGACCTAATACGGCCAGCTTTACTACAGTTTTATGTTTCATCTATTTTGAGCACGAGAAGACTTTGAAAGACTTACTTACTCGTAATAGTAAACCAGTCAGTTAAATGCTAATCTTATTTAGGAACCTACTATAGGTTTTTTGGGCAGTTTGTTTCGCCCATATATATTAAGAAAGAAGTTTGGTTTTTATATTTCTATGGTTTCGCCACTTCTTCCCAGCTGATACTCTAGGAAGTGCTGAAGAGCGAGCGTGTTGGGGGACTGTCTTACGTGGTTTTGACATTCAAAAAAGTTTTGATTGTCAGCCCAATTTGAGTAAACCTTTTTTTTGACTTTGATAGTGGTGTTTAGTTAATCATTTATCTAAACCTAATGAATAAACCTATTGGTTACTTGCGTCATTTATAAGTTAAAGACTCAGTTCCTGGTCTTCATTAAGTATACCCAAATATTTGCTTACCCAACAATTGTTGGAGTACATATTACAAAAGTTTCAAATTTGGTTGAAGTAGCATTATCGTAAAAAATAACGACTTTGGCGTAAATTATGAAGCCTGAGCATAAATACAAACATTATTACTGGAAGAAATATGTAATCCTACAAAAATAGTTGTAATAAATTCTATTGAATTGAAAACGTAATAAGAACTTGTAGCAGCTGTAGAAGGAACTACTAAGCAAGTATCTACGTAATTAAGTTTTACGTTTGTTTTGTAATCCTGTTTAAGAGGCCTACAAAAAGTTTTTAATCGCATTTGATTTCAGTTCGCCTTGGGAGCAAATCTGAAGGCCAATTCCCGTTATATTAGTAAAAACTTTCAAAATCTACTCGCACTAACATGTCGGCGACAATCAATGTCAAAAACTTGTCAAAATGTGTGAAAATTAGAAGATTAAATTATTAACAAACCATCACTAGGATTTTGAGTAAAATATTATTTACCAACTTCAACAGATTCCGATTTTCATCAACTATTTTTGTCATTGTGCAGTTTCACCCATCCTTTTCATTAGTACCATCCAAAATCCGTCATCCTACTATTTGTCTTTCATCTGTATCCAAAAACCTTATTGGTAAACATATTTATGTTTACCATATTTACCCAAAGAGCAGTCTGTGCGTGACTAATTATAACACACCTATAAATACCTTGCTAACATGTTGCGTAATCAGTTATTGAAATTGGCAACTTCACACACAACATAACTAGAACTCATAATTAACCATACGATCTCATTACTAAAGTTAGTTCTTACATTATACTTCAGTTATCGAATCTAATTACTCTTATCAAGCATATTGCAACGGACAATGACTTGAGTTTTGAAGAGATAGGACGCAAAGATAAGATGACTGGCATGATCTCTGTGTTCTCTCGCATAAACATCAGGTATAACACAAAACATTCAAAATCAAGAGACACGACAAAAGCCAAGTTGCTCTGTGATGCGTCCGCACGCCTGCATTACTCGTCTGTTATAAATAGACGACATATCTTTATACCACTGCATCGCTATTCGCCTGCTCTCCCGCCGAGTGAGAGACGCCAGACCAACTTCACACAGCTATACGCCACATGAAAGATAATTTGTTTAGATTACCTACGCGTTTTGAACACTGGTCGCGAGTGCAGGTGTCTTTTGCTTTTGTATAGCAATATTAAACATGAAAACAAAGTACCGTTTCAAATGGTTTTGAAGCATAGCAAACTTGCCACCTCGCACGCAGTTAGTCTAGTTGATATGTCCGTCATGTCAGTCAAAGTGATCTATTTCGCTAGTTTCCTGTTCTACTAATTAGCAGGTTATGTTTAACTCTACTTAGCTAAATAACTAACTAAGTCAAGTCACTAATTTGCTATTTTGGAACTCCGGAATATGTTTCCCGTGTAACGTTTGAGCTTTGACCCAAAACCGACTAGGTGGTGTTTTTACCTAAATCTCCTAAAGCCAATACTTTTATAAGCCTCCAGAGAAAACTGGTGTCCTAAATACGCTGGGAATAAACAACCCTTTGATGTGCGAGATGAAAAGAACATATTTTAAGGGCCTTTATTAAAAGGGCGTCACTGGTATAATGTGTACGAGTATTTGTCAAACGAATTCAATATTTCTATTGCAGGAAGAATAATAATAATCTTTACGAAAATGAATCCATGAAACTTGATGAAACTGTGTCTCAAGATTTTGATCGTATTTATTTCTCAATGTTTTTCTGATGATGAGTAATATGTAGGTACGTTCCTTTCATGGACAAATAATCCTGTTTAAACATACTTGTTTTAAACCCGATGAAACAAGTTTAAATATTCACTATACTTACATTCTTATAGGTCACACCGGTTTCGATATTGTATTTACACATTGTTTTTCTTTTGTTAATTTTACATGCGCATTATCTTCATTCTGGCTTGATATTCTGAGGCATTTTGCTCTTGTTCTGAGTGACTGATCTGTAGTATTATTTATTACCATCTGTAAAGTATCGTTATTTCCAACTAAACTGTTGAGTTTATCTGAAACACTTAGTCTGTAATATTATGGATGGAACTAAGGTAACAATTTTGAGTCCAATATTACCTAACGTAATATTGTGTTCATTATCAAAGTGATGTCAAATCAATTGAGTTAAACCTGATGTCAATATTAATAGGTCATTTGTTGTTAATTGAACTGTGGCCAGAGAGAGAACGGTTTGTTAATCAATTCTATTTTATTCCTAGTTAACAATTACGTCACCGTCACCTAGGCAACTGCTACTATTGTAGGATGATTGTGTAATGCATGTTCTATGGTCTACTATACAATGACTGTGCTGAATTCATCGTAATCTGTTCATTATAGTTTTCGTTCGTGTGTTATCTGGGCTCGTTTGGTTTGTCACAAAAAATATTTATCTTGAAATAAGACTAGAGTTCTGTCCCACTTGACGACAGTGTCACAATACCAACTGTCTGCCGTGTTTATAATCACGATGTTTGGAACTGGTAAAATAAGTGTTTCCTCAGCCTTGGATTTCTTAGTTTAAACCGTAAACAAAAGATATATAATTTATCAGTCTTTGTTCTTACCGATCATTTTAAATTATTGTAGGGATTAGTCACTGGTTAACGGCGGCACAGTTTTATTGGACATACACGTTATGTTATGTAGAGTAACAATGGTCAAGGCCAACTTTAGAAGGGCAGAACATCATCACATCATAGTTCCTCGCTAAAATCTCTTGGAAATTGTCCAAATAAGAATCCAGAATAACTTTTGAATTATTTCTGGTGACGACATCATTTATCACTTCAGGTGACATATTGGGGAAAATTGGTATCGTGAAACCCGATCTTCCTTCCACGACATATTTTGCCCACGTCCCTGAAATAGCACCCACAGTAGCTACCATAGATATAGGAAAGTATATTTCTATGGTAGCTACTCTTGCGTGCTCATAGAAATTGACTGTTGACATTGCTGAGTCAGGATTCAGTTGACCTTTACAAATGTTTTATTGATCTAAGTCAGGTTCATTAGCGATTTGCCGCACCGTCATTTTTATAATGGTCATACTCATTGTTTAGCTGGTCTTCATGATATTGAATCGTTGGGACTCCAGTCTATGTATACAGAACACTTTATGATTTGATTCGCATTCTGGCTATGTTCAAGTATTATTTTACGGAAGTGAAGTGTTACGTCGATGATATTGTTTAGGCAACTTTAGTTTGTGCAGTCATCGTCGAAGTTTATCTTTTCATAGTTTACGTTGCAAACTCTTGAACTGTTCTATATTTTAAGAGTAGGGATTGTAAAGCAATAAAATGATGCCGTTATTTATTAAAAAAAATCGACCCTTAACAATAAAAGTCAACAATCCTATCAAAGTTTTAATAGTCTTATAATCAAAACACGAGCATGGACGCGGAAGATGGTAAAAAGTTCAGCTGTAAAATATCCATTAGAGGTCGACCTTCGCAACACTTGGAACTGGGAAATAGCCTGACGTTTACGAGTACATTCTAAAAACAAAACTTGCAATTGCAAACGAAATTGACGGTTGCGTACACCGTAATATTTACAAAACATGACAAGTATGTCTTTACAAAGGCTTAACCCACGAAAACAAAGGAGTAAAAATATCGACGGTCGTCATAAAACAAAAAGTAACTGTGAAAGTTATTTGGGAGCCCATGTTACTACCGGTCGTTGACATAAAGAAAGTTGTAAAAGCAATAGAGTATAGTACATAATAAGTTATCTAAATCAAATAACAAAACACAACATAACAACCAATATGTACGAGACGAAGAGTACAAGTTCAACAAACCCGCTGAGAGGGTTTCGCAATGCGATCCAAATTCAGAATAGTGGTGGAACCTATGATCCAATCAACATTATCATCCAGCTGATATCAAACGAGTTGTGCAAGTGGCAGCACAAAGATCGCGAGGGCGAGGGCGGGAAGTAGGTCACAGAAGTGAGGGGGGAGCCCTTAGGCCACTTATCAAGCGAGCGACCGGGGCCGCGGCTAGCGGGGAAAGCGAGTTTGTCTCTTGAAATTTTTGTTGGTAGATATCTGGCACTGTTGTGCTCGTTGGCTCGAGTTTAATGCTTCTCCACAGATGAGATAATTATATTTTACCTTTATCCGTAATGAGGAAGGCTGTGCCCTTCCTAAAGCGTAGTAAAACTTTGCCAGTGCCAGTACAAAGTAATTCATTTCAGTGTAACTTCTGAATCTGAATTTAAGAGCTGTTGGATGAATTGATTGTTAACTGAATCATCTCTTGTGTATGTATTCAATTCAATTTGTAAATAAATAACTATAACTTTCTAAATATTTTGAAACAACTGTGCACTGGCTAGATAGAGGTGAAATCACTCGTATTCACGCGTGAGTCGCTTTCCATCTGCCCTGATACCAGTTTGAGTGGGCTTGACAAAGTAGAGGCAGCTGGCAAACTAGTTAGGTAGTTATCTACCATACTTCATGTTCGTCCTCTAAAGATAAAGTAGTTGAAAGAAGTCCTGAGATTGAATCTGTGGGGAAAGGAGATAAACGTTTTGAGTGCTAAATGAATGAACTTGCTGCAGAGAAAGCTTGGTAGACAACGATGGTGGGCAGGAAGTAATAAGTACCTACGTGTTCAGCATTCAAAAGGGCTCCTGAGACCTGAAATGCACTCAGAATTTCACTAAGAAAAGCAGCTAATATAGAAATAACAAACCCATCTTCTATGTTTGTTAAACTTGAAGTAGTTAATAGTGGCTAGTTTTTGTGCGATGTTTACCGTCCAAATAAGGTTCAGCTATTATAACCTCGCAAAGCCCTTCGCGACGAACAACCTACGGGGCCCCCGATTCTCAGTGCCATCGACAAAAATAATACTTATAAAATTCGTCTGTTTGTGTTTTTTCTATCTTTATTTTGACGTCGCTAAACGATTGAATCGGTTTCTACTAAAAAGTAATTTTGATATACTATGACGGGTAGGAATGATAGGATATAATTATAACACCTGGGTGAGAGATGCACGGAACCGGGACGTATGACAAAAAAAGGGAGGCCTATACCCAGCAGTCCCCGATTCCAGGCTGAAATGTTGATGATGAACTATCCATATAAGTATAGATAAAAAAAAAATAGTAAGCTATATTTTCTGGAATCATTCACGTCAAACCATATTCTTCCCACCAGGTTTTGAGAAACCTACAACCTTGTTGATAAGTTTTCAAGCAAGCCTTCCGTAATTTAAAGCCTTATTTATTACACTACGCGATATTCAGGGACCCTTCCCTAAATCGGGATGGTGTAATAAGAGAAAGGGAGGAGGACCTAGGAACCTTATTAAAAAAACTCATCACCTGAATATCGGGCCCTAAATATCGCGTAGTGTAATAGGGGTTTTAGGTCGTAATCGAAAGAGATGTCGATATTAGTCACATTTTGTAGTGAGTAGTTATTGTAAAACAAGTGTTTCCTGTTTGTTTATGTAAGCAATTGTCGATGCAAGTTGCAATGAACAAAGACACATAATAAATACTTCATTCGAGCCAGTTTCTTTGTTGCTGAATAAAATGTTATTGTTCTCTGTTCTCGAGCCGTTTTCTTTAAATACGTAGTTCAATTGTTGTTTTCTTGTTCGAACCGTTTAGAATTGGATCTAGAAACCAAGGTTGGTTACTGTTTTGTTTTAATCATTTGTAACGTTTAGGTGTCTGTATTTGCTTTGAATTCCCGAATGTAGATTTCTTACCATCTGAGTAAGTAGACGTATTTTCTGAACTGTGTTCTATTTTCAGAAATAGTTTAAAGGTCAAGTTTGTCATAAGACTTTTGGTAAATTACCTGAGAGGAAGAAAACATGACATGAAAACATTTACTAGGTCACGGTATTCTAGAAGCTGCTAGTCTAACTCTACAATACGTGTGTAAAGGAATGAAAGGTGCAAATGAGATAGATATATATCTTAACACATACAGTTTCACGACGTTGGAATCCACTGCACGGGAAGATTGGAAATAGCTTGCCGCCCAAACTGCACGACCTGAATTCTCAAGGAATCTTCAGTTTTTTAAATTCAAACTCCAATTCTCAAAATAAATATTTCATGACAGCCGCGGAAAGTGAAAATATTGCATTTATGATAATGAATGGAATATTACAGGAAACTATAAAAGATGAAATTAATCATGATTCAATAGTTAATTTTAAAACATTCAAATTTTAATGATCTTTAGCCTAGTATTATCTTATGAACCATAAAATCTTATTAAGGTATTACTTAGGTATTGGAACACGTTCATTAATAGAGTTCAGTAAAAATAATGATTCTGTTCATATCGAATTTATTGGCACAATTCAGAATCATATTCAAAGAATTTGATAACAGTAATGTCAAACCAGAGATCGCCTAAATTACACGAAACCAAATCCGTTTCGCAAAGTCCGAGTTACAAACCTTTAATAATAAAGGACCTCCAGTGGCATCGATCGATACCGTTATTTTATGTTCTGCAGAACAAAGCCGAGGACACATAGCCGTCGGTCACGCACCATGGTTCTTCCGTCCGTGTGTTACTTGCCCTGCATTCATAGCAACCAATCTTACATAACAAGTATTAAAATATGAGAAGTACTGATCTGTGATTTCAATTACGTTCAATGAGCCAGGTGTAATAATGATTCTATATTTGTTGATGATGTGCCGTGTTCCATTGGAATATGTAATCATGTTGCTAATGTGTATTGGGTGATCCATGTTGATGGGACTCTGTAATGAGGTGGTGTTTTTAAAATATGCAATAAAATGTTAATGACTGTTTTTACTTCTTCAACATCAGGTGCTTGATGCAAGAATTATTGCAAGACTGGCAGCTACGACACGGGTTTTTATGCACTCAAAATGTATGATCGTTAAAAACACAACACTTCGTGAGTGGTCAACAAATATATTTGAATCACAAATCAGTCGATAGCAGAAGTCACAAACTATAGTTAAATGCAATGGAATCTGTCGAGGCAAACCAGGAAGCATCGGTGGGCACGCGACGCGATCTAACGGAGCGTGACACGAGAAATTAACTGTTATTTATACCAACAACGATGGCCCCGTTGAAATAACCTGTTACAACACCGACGAAAGTATTTCGGCATCGATTTCGGATTAAAACGACAAGTCTAGTCATCATTTTAGTTTAACAACCGAACAGAATCTGCCGAAAGTGGTTGCTTCACTTTTGGATAGCGTAATGCACCAATTATCTCCTATCTATGATTTATTTTCTGTTGCTGCGTTTCTGTTTCATATATTTGTATTAAAACTTCGTTATCTATACAACCGAGATTTTCTACCTAATTATCTTTCTCGTTCAATCTTGTATAATGTTGTTATGTAGAACCATGACCAGCCATGACCGTCGGCCTTGGTTGGTGAGTGGTTCAGTCTGAAGGCTTTTCAAAGGTTTCTGCTGATGATTTTGCAACGTCAACGTCTGCACACTAGTGGTGGGATAGATTTTTAGATTGTCTTGCTCTGATATGCAATTTGCGTCAGTTAGAGTGAGCCCATGAACATGACTACCATTCGATATTGTCAGACAAATAAGTATTCATCTAGACTTATTTGTCATGATTCACACGATGAATCAATAATATTATGATTGATCGCAATCGTGCACTATAAAATAATTAGATACGATCATATTTATGCAATTTTTTCTACGCCACAACATAAATTGCTCAGTCAGTCAACTGGAATAAATCACATGATTCTTATTGCAGCTATTCCTGTATTTCTTGTGGTTTCTTCCGCGAACAGGTCTTAGTAAGAAAGTCTAGCGAATGAGCAACAAAAGCTTCGAATAAAATCATAGTGCGGTCATCTAGTCGCCTGCCAAGCGTAATAATTACGGCATTATTCTCTCAGGATCGTTTGTTGTCAGCCATGGAGCATATATCCTCTAAGGGACACCTATGTTCGTCAGTAAACATTTACGGTCAGTTACGTAACCCAAAATAAAGTTTAAAAATAACTCGCTATAAGGAATCTGAATTCGTTGATGGTGAGGGCGTTCGGATTGTTAGGACCAAACGGAGGGCTGACACCGCCTGTAGCTGACGATCGTAATTACGCAACGGTCCAGCACGGTTCTAATGAAACCGCTAGCCTAATTAAATTTACTGAATAAGCTACGCGGACATCTGTAAGTACATGAGTCTGTGCAGGAATGCAATGATCTGTTATAATACAAATGTATTATGTATATCGATCTCATGAATCGTGTTAGGACTGATGATATAATGGTTTTGTAATGGCTGTAACTTTATGGAAGAAGGTTAAGCTCCATTGTGATTCACAGTCGCATCATTGAGGCCAAAGTGAACGTAAACAATGAAAATTGTTTAAAAATGTAAGCAAATCGCAGGAAACAATGCTTTATTTAGGTTTTCTGATGCAAACAATCACAAGATCGTCTCATGCACCCTTTTCCTTACTTTAGTAAACAATAATACAATTGTTATCGATTGTTCAATGGTTGACATTGAAAATAATTGCACTGCATGCTGACCTGCGTTTCCCAGGACAGAAGAGCCCGCCCAGTTTCTACACAGAGTTGTCAATAAAGTTGAAGAAGACGATACTTCAATCAATGTTCCTTTGCCTAGGATTGTGTGACAGTTCAGTGTCATTCAGCATTGAATATGTATGCGACTGATATGATTATCGAGTACACAACACTGACTGATGACATCAGACATTAAAGACGTTAGACCATCTTTGTAGAACTAAAGCTTGCAACATTTTGAAGAAAGAACCCGCTGTTTTGCTAATGTATTAGGCTCACAAGAAGACTAAAGAGCACCATTTTCTGGTACATTAAGCAATGAAAAGAAAATTTACTTAGCCTTTTTTGTATATTATCTTGAACAATAGGCTTCTCTACTATTATTTACTAAATTTAGAGTCTGTTTTGGTTCTCTTTCTACAAATTATTTATCATTTTGTTACGACAATGCAATTAAGACAATGTACACACAACTATGCAACTGTGTGTTGTGTTCATGTCTTTATTGTTTGTCTCTGATAACAACTACTGGGGTTTTATCACGCCAGCTTCTATAAATAACGTGATACGTGCTAAGTACCTACTAGGTATGAATGTCAATCAAGTAAACAGATCGACTTGCTTTGCGCTGTACTTTGATATTGAATATCTGAATACATTACTTGGACATAATGCATTATTAAATACGAAGAGGGACTACCTCGACTAAACGGTAGCAGGGTTTGGATGTATTGCTTTGTCGCAAACTATGCTCCACCTCCTATCCTGCCCTCTGTGTCCCAAAACTTGCAGTCAAAGTGACCTTTGCGCTGCCACCGACGACGCCGCGGAAGTGGCGAAGTTTTGGGCCAACAAAATCTGAGAAAAGTCGTGTCAGCGACACGAAGAAGAAGAACGCGAAGCGAAGTATCTTCTCTATGGTCTATCGGCTGTCCTTTTCTAATTTCTTCCAATCTGCTAAAAGAATCAAGTATCAATTATAGGCTGGAAATTGCTGATGTGAGTTTCATATTCGGCATTCTGTAAGACAACTGCCAGCTTAGGTTTCGCTGAACTTCTTCCGGTTCATGCACTCGATCACTTTGCTGTCTTTGACTACCAGAAAGGGGTTCTTTTCCATCAAATCTTCCCGGATTTACAAGTAAAGTCCTAGAAGTATAAATAAGTATTTAAGAACTGGATAATTTGATATGACCTTGAAATGAATACAGTCTGCAACAATGCGGTGTTTACTAGCCTACGCCTATCAATTTACTGATCATCTTCTACACCATTATTTATATCGCTTTGTTAAGAAACAACTGAACAAAGAGCTTTTAAATGAATGTATATAACTATTTAAACTAATTGCTCTTCAAACACCTACAGTAATCTAAGTTAGAATCAATGGATAGCCAGATAATCGTTATTTACCTGCAGTCTTGATCCGGGGCCGATAAATCGGGCTTTTCTTGTGCAATAATAGGACACAATGTTGCTTGACAGCCGGGGTCAGTCTACTAAACCGGTCCCCAAGTCGTGAGGTACTTCGTTCTTTACCCTGCCCGTAAACACTGGTCACTTTCACAACACAGATTACTGACTTATAAGTAATTCGATTACAAGGAAACAATGAAATTATTTCAAAGAATTTAGTTGGACGATATATATAATTATTGAATACGTCAAGAATAAAAAATGATCGACGGAATTTAATTACGTTTATTCAGCACGACGAAGAACACGACTATAATAATGGCCTCTTAAAAGAGAGCTTCGTTGGTTTTGATATAAAACTTTTTCGTTCTTACTCAGTTTTTTATTTTTTATTTATAAGTAATTTTTTGACGTTTGGGATTTTTAAGGTTTGAAAATTTTATTTTAGTACTTTATTGGATCAGATAAGAAGGCGCCAATATTGGTAAAGCGGCCTTACCAATATTATTAGGCCACTTTTTGGGCTTTACTAATGGCCAAAAATAAAGTGGAGCACAGAAATCACTTAACAATTAGAATACTTTTTCAATATTAACCTCTAAGGTCATCATCCTTTGAAAGACCCCACCACCCGGTTCTCGGGTGATTTTGAGGGTACAATGATCCTAAAATCAAAAACCCTTTAGAGTATTTTAATCTAATGTGTAATGTCGGACCGCAATTCCAATAAGTTGTTAGAATTTCCAATAAAGTTAAATTAAACCTGTTTCCTTTGGCCATAAACAACTTAAAATAAAGATGTAAGTAGGTGTGACCTGAGCAGCCAGTATTATTTGTTTATGATATAAGCAAAATATATCAATGTCACTCCGTGCTTAATGAGCGGCTCTGGTGAAGTATTTTGCATAATAATTACAATGCTTGAATACCAGACAACGACTTTTTTATTAGATTTGAATCGCGTTATTCATTTGTGGTCTGGCCATTAACTGATTCATTTTTGACATATGTAGAAAGAGAATAAAAAACTGCAGTAAAACGTTTTGTAAAAGCACCAACATCTATGACATAAGAAGCTCTACGCCCATTTGCAATTGCTACTCAGCCAAAGGAAATTGTTCAACGGTGATTACAATCATCAGTAAACGCTTCTGAAGAAATTTCTGTCTTACTCGTGTATCCGTAGCTTTACATTAAGTAGGTGTTTTTTTTTATAACAGGTTTTCCTAACCTGTTATTTACTATAAATAATTATGTCTAATGAGTTAATGAGCTATCGGACCCGAAGCGTAGCGATGGCGACATCATTCTGCCGTTGATGAGGACAAACTCAATCATCCAAATAATTTTATCGATTACGACGCGAATGTACGATACAACTGAGCTGAATTACATTAATCGTAATTCGTAATCCATCCGAATCAGACATCATTAATATTGATGATATCCAAGTTTCTTCGAGTAAAAATCATACAAAAGTAGGTCAAGGGCTTCACACATTGGATATGAGGAAAATTCTTAATGGTGAAGGCGTTGTCATAGATGTCAGCCCATAATTTACGACAGTGGAAAAAAACATATGAAGCTGACATAAAGATTTATAACTGAATCGATTCTTCCGATGAAGGACAATCATTATTTACAATAGTTATGTTCTTTACAAATATATATATAATATCTCATGAAGTATTCTATAATTTACAGGCTAGACCGCATGCTATAGAATAGTCACTATCGTCGCTAACTTAACGTTCCACCAGGAACAAATACAAAAGCAATTTCTATTGTGCCACATTACACCTCTCTGATATGAAAACGAAAGTGCAGTACAGCGTTCTGTCGTTGATTCAAACAAAATCAATTTTCCGGATTAACTAACTTTAATTGTAATTTTACTTTCCCAGCGTTCCGAGCCCTCCTCAGCATTTATAGAAGTTTTTTATTTGTTGTCATTCTGCCTTCATGAATCGCTATGTCATCCATTTCAAGCTTTTGCTAGTGAAACTTGATCTATCCTACACTCTACATCTCTCGTATCGTTGAAGACGATCAGACAGATCCTAAAGTCACGGTTCTATTAAGACTTTACCCAGTACTAATGACTGCAGGTGTATTTTGCCCAGCTTGGAGTCGATCTCAATCTTCCAGTGATTCCATCTACCTACTTTTTTCATTCCTATGGCGTCCATCATACCAGGTTTTGTACTACATAGAACTAGGTTTTTATACTATTTGTTCAGTAATTATTACGTTTCGTTTGGCACGGTCTTGAGATCAATCTTTGTTTGTACAACGCAATAAGCCACCACGCCATTTCGGTTGACTGCATTCGCTAGTTACGCAACCACTAGTTACTAGCTGTACTTCGAGTCTTCGATACTTAACTAACTTCTTGGAAAAATCTCTCGTAAACCTTATCGGTGATTAGCTTTCTTTATAAGTAAGAGGCATCTGTTGTTTCTTCTACCTATTCGATTTTATTACCCAGGTTTATATCTCCACTTACGTTCAGTGTATTTTTTATTTCTTTTGAATAAAGTCGTCTTCTTATAAATTCATCTTGTTCTTTTTTCTTTCAACAGTTTGGGTAGGAAAATTTTTATTCACCACGAAAAGACCTAACCATAATATTATTTTAGGACTTTGTGTAGGCTATTTAGGCTCAATTGTTTGGGCCTGTTGTTTTAACCTTGGGAATTAAAGGAAAACATTGTAACAGGTGCTTTATTAATCGTTTTATCTATTAACTTAAACAGACAAAATAATATTTTATGTCTGTGTTGTGTGTTGATTTGATTGTTTCTAATTTTACATAAAGTTACAAACTTTTTACATTTAAATTCTTTGATATTTATAGAATTTCCTTATCTAACACCAATAAGTTGCAAAAGAGTATCTTTTTTAGAATATTTTATCAAAAACAATGCACGCTAGTGTCAATGTCAATTTATCTTTATTTGTATCTTTTCCAAAGAACACAAGTCCGTTTGTCTTACCCGGTTCTAGCATCCAGTTTAAATTAGCTTCCACATCACTGCGATATTTTTACGAAATACTCATTATCGTAATTTTCATAATGTTAAATTCTCATACTGGTCCGAGGCAGCAACCTTGTGGTACTCTTGCAACATTCTTCGGTCGTTCACCTGTCGAGAAGTGGACCTTGTTTTTAGTTTGACACTTTCGTATGATTTGTTGTTAAACACTAAAGATAGATAAGTGTAAAAAGTGACGCAAGTGAATTCCACGCCGTTTGCTTGTCGTGTCGAGGTAAACAACGTGCAACATCCAGAATAACATGTATGTATTAAACGAAATCCCGTTAATACCGTCCCGAAATATTTGTATTGGTGAATTCAACGCAACGGTTGGTTTTTCATTTTACGTGTATTTAATATCTGGGCGATAATGACTAACTTAAATTGATAGTATAATTTAAAATGCAAGATGTTCATTGAACTGTTCCGTTTCTATACATTGTCAACAGTCTCTATTCTAAATAGAGTGAGACGAATTATCATGTGCCAGACGATAATTTTTCGCATGAACACAAAACTATCTAAAGAAACTTTTTCCCTTCTTCTTTCATATTTAAAATTTCCATTCGTGTTACTATTAGTCACGTCAAAGATCCCTAGGCATAGGTAAAACATATTTTTATCAAATCGAAAGTCCAGTTTACGTGCTGATAAAATTTTCTTGCGTGGTTTTGAAGTCTTTTTGCCGTAATGCTTACTGAATCATCTAACTTTGTGACATCAATTCAACTTAAATGAAAAACATCATCGACAATAACTTGTTTGTAGATCAACAATACTCTGTCCTCCATTACTGAAAGATCAATTCGTATGAAAGAGAAGGAACATCACCAGCTGAGTACTGAAACCCTCCGAGTATGAGGGCAAAGAACGATTACATGCAACCCCATTTTAAACCTACAGTGGCAAATGAGCGGCTTTCAGAACTGGGTCACAGCGTGAAGGGACGAAATTGGGACGAACCCTTGGGGAGAGATGAGGGCTGGTTAGTTACTGCTTTCCTACGTCGCTATTTGAAATGGTATTGACTTTAAATTTCATTTTAATGCCATTCAGCTTTCAGGGGATTTGCCTAATGATATTGCGGGTGTGCGCTTTTGGAATACAAAAAAAGATGATTCATGGCATCGACGTGTCTTTTTTTTGTATTGATCGTGTGTTGGGTATTATGCCAACAATGTAGACCAAGTTGTGTCGTGATAACTATGATGACTAGATGACTGCCAGTATTTTGTATCTAAATGTAATGACTGCTTCCATATTCAAATTAATTTCTCGCGACATTTCACTAGAGATAGCTCCGTCCCTCCTCCATCTCACTGAAATTAATTAATCTGAAGTTGGGGTTTGTTTGCCTCGTACTGTGGTTTCCTATGATTTGTCAAGTCAAAGTACCAAGTTTGTTAAACTACCATGATTATCGAAGCCATGACCTGGGACGACTTCAATAATAAATGCTATAGCTATAGGTACATATAACACTGCGTAAGTGCGTACATCGCGAGTTTAATCAATTCGCTATAAACATAATTTCTTGGGCCGTCTCGCTAAAATTGATATTTGACACCAATACGAACATTCATGCTGGTTGTAATACTTGTAATGCTAGCAAATATTAATGATGTGAAGGATTTCTACTTAATTTTACGCCTTTGCCTGGTGATGATAGAAAATGGAGGGTTGCTAAAGGAGATTTAAATTGGATAGCACAAGAACATAATATTAAAGTTGTAGCTTCAATCAGTGTAAGTGCTATGTCGCTTTTCAATGATGTTTGAAAAACTTTTAAATATAGTAAATAACAAGGGAAATTATTGTTTAAAGGTAGTCAAGAGTATAAAAGGGTTTTTATTGACTTAGGACTTGTAGCTGTTGAAGAGGAGTGGAGAAATTCTTTTGAATATGTATGTTGACACGGTTAACAGTCTCAAGCACGTTATCGTAGGAAAACCCGAGGACAAACATGAATGTTACATTCAACTTCCCATGTTTCTCTAATTTCATTAGTATGCGAAGAAGTGTATAGTAAGTACTCTATTAAATTTTATTGTAGAATCACTACTGGTTTGTAGTAAACAGTCAGCTCACGTCCCAAAATTTGAGGCCAGTAGCTATAGTGTAGTGTCGCAACAATGGCATTTCGTAACAACTAATTTTATTTCATCGAATACGTGACATGCATTCGAAAGACACTTTATTAACAGTACATTTTATTATTTATTGAAGATAATGCGGTGTACGTTGGGCAAGCTTGCAAAATTGAATGAAATATTGCAAGCTTGCTGTGGTTTGTGAGATGTCTGGCGTCAGTTCAAATGATTGAATAGTGTTAGTGCATTATTAAGATTTCTATTTAGAGTTAGGTTTTCAATTTCCGCTTGTGATCAGCATCAGTTGCGCTAAATTTATTTTCTATTGTCCAGATTACTTTCTTGGTGTTTTGGAATATTTTCGTATTTGATTGGACTGAATACAGTTACATAGTTACTACGAAATGCGTTGTGTAGTGCTAAACACTACACATTCTTTCCTTATCTCAAATTGACAATTCGTTCCAAATTGGGTTCGCATAAAAGACCGATTGTAAGTATTCGATGTCGTTTTACTAGCAAATTGAATTGCAAATACGGCACGATAATGTATAGTAAAATAGCGGAATGCATCGTGGTTGTGCTAATTCTGTATAATTCATAAGTTTGTACGTTCAAGGAAAGCGGTTGCGTATTCCGATCATTTTTAATGCTTACAGTTGTTGATGAATTATTCATTCAAGATGCGTGGCTTGGCGTAACCCCTGCAAATAATACCTGTAAAGATCTAAGGTTAAACAGTTTAATTATACATAGAAGCACTGCATTATACTACGCTGGATGAAAGAAACTGAGAGTTGATGAAATACTGTTTGTATATTAGGCGTAAAGTAAACTCAGAGTACGTTTACATTTTTCTACGCTGTTTTTGTTAGTGCATTGCTTTCTGGAAAGCCAATATCACTGACCTCTTCTTTTGTCAATACGTTTTTGATCTTTGCAGTTGGTCTCATTCAAGTCATATCTTTGAGATCTAATTCAGAATTCACTTCTTCCTCTTCAGCATCCAAAGCCTATTATATTCTCTTTGTTTAATTCTTAAATAAGCAATTTTAATAAGGGGCGTGTTGCCACTGTAACCAGTCAAGGTTGCATGAGAAATAACGTGGCATGGCAGTCGAAATAGCAATGGTAAACAGATTGCTAAATATGTAAATTACGGACTTATTAGAAATACAATTTTTTCGCTAATGCATATTTTTACGTATTTCCCAGACAGAGAGGAAAATTGATCTCAATATTGTGGTGAGAGAGATCTGCGTTTACATTTTGCTGAAAAAACCTTAGCTACATCCAGTGTGTGTCTTCTTTTAGTCGTATTCTTGTATTTGTTCTCTAACTCTTCCTACTATTGGGTGCTAGTGCTAGTGTATCCTTGTGTTATTTCCAACATCGTATAAAATACCAAAAATCTTTACAAGACCATACATCTGAAAGTCCCATAACTCGTTTCTATCGATCGTCGCCAGCAGCCGTCGAGACTTCAACCCGTTCCACGTCTAATTCACCGCGAATGAAAAATTAACGCGTTTTTCAAAAGAACGGGACTTTGTGTCTCAATCTTTCTAATTGCTATGCTGGTCCCGTCTCGCCAATCTACGGGCGGTGGTGCCACGAGAGCTTGTTTTTTAATAGTCGGTAGACCGCTTAATTTGCCGCGAAATAACTCTGTACTAATGTGTCTGGATAAATTGTACGATTGATCTATTGATAATTTAAATGTTTTCGGAACGTACATTTCATGGTGTCTGTTTTGTTTTTGTTTTTGTAGAAAGTTTCTGTTTAGATTTGATTGGTTGAGAAATATTTATAGTTACTTCGTACTTACTTGGAACCAGTTGGAACTACTTTAGTTAGCCTGTTGTTTAATTTAGTTCTGCTTTTGTTGCGAAGTATCATAAGAAGTTAGACGAGTATAACTATGTAGATTGTACATTTCACAAGCAAACTCCTCCGAAATTCTCTCTGAATTTCAAATCCGACAACTGAATTTATAAGCAGGTATGTACGAGCTTATGAAAGTTACATGTTTGAGCAGAGATCACAATGATTTTAGACGGCTGTTTGCCATCGGTGTACCTTTGCAGTCCGTGGTATTACGTGATCGTCAGGGCACTACCGGTTATAGTGCAGCATTTCAAAACTTAAGAGGGCTTTATTATTGTTTTAATAAGATTAACGTAACTTTGAAATAATGTGTTGTTTGTCGTGAAACAACCGTACACTATCGCTATATGGTAGATATTCCACCATTTGTACATTACGAAAGTTATTAAAGTTGTCAAAAAATAAAAGGCCCGTTTGACATTTGAGAATGAGTTCTTGACACCTGTCAGTTTCATACAAACGAATAAGTACCTACGTGTTTTGCAAATTTGATCTTTATTAACTACTAGAACTGTCAATGTCAAAACGGGCCTTTTATTTTCTGACAACTTTACGTTTATTATGCAATGCTGCTAAGGCGCAGACAGGCGCAAGCTTGCTGAAATCCGTGTTTCCCGATATCTATAACCTGGCAATCTTCAAGTCACGACTTCACGAGTGAAAAGATAAGTTCTAGGCAATAATACAGACCACACAGGTGAAATAGTGGTCAAACGCGATCTTAAAATAAAAAGAGTAAGTAATAACTAAAATGTTGTATAGTAAAGTCATGCGCTGTGACTGCGCAGGCGCGTGCGTTGACCGCTAGGAATGCATCGCACGCGCATGGGCAAGCACACACTCACAGCTGTTCCCTGTTCCGCTGGCGTTTGGACGGCTGTTGGCGAGAATATTAATTATAAAATAATGACAAGCAAACTACGTAAATGATGGAACTTTCATTTCGTGGTTCAAAAACAACTTCTGAATGCAATGTTGGACTCAATGACAATTAATCAGGAGTAGGAGTAAACAAAAAGTAATTTTAATATACATATAGATATATATCACAAACTACGTCGGAATTTTAATAATTCTATCGATCCAAATTGAGCCTCGATCCTCTATCACATTCTGAATTGTCTGCGTCATAAATACAATGCACCATTATGAATTATATCCGATGTACGAGTATGATGTATCCAACATTCTCTAGCACACGACATTCCAAACTTCCGCATTCATCGTCTTCCAAACTCTTCTTACTTACTCATTTAGTCATTCCAACGTTAGATTTCTCATTTACTTAAAATCTCAATAAAACCTGTTTTCTATACAAGTGTACAGAATACGTCTAATAAAAGTATTTCACTTTATTTATTTACTAGCTTCAGCCCGCGACTTCGCCCTTGTGAAATTTCTTGTACGACCCACCACGTCGCATCGCATCGCTTGCCCGCGCTACTACTTCGTTTTCGCTTAGCGTTCTTCCTAACTTTCTTTCTTTTTGCTCGGCAGCTTTGGGCTATCAATTGCAAAAAGAATTTTCCAAATCGGAATGGTAATTCCAGAGAGTAACACGTTCAAACAAACAAAGTCTGCTTTATTATTAGTTTAGATTAAATGTTCATCCGAATCTAGGTACTTCGTGACTCCTGCCTTTTGTACAACACACACCCGCTTTCAGAACTGTGCATTTCTTCTTAGAAACAGTATTCTAATGTTCGTGGGAACAACAACGCCACAAATGTCAACACGATATTCCAAGCACATGTAGATTACCATCAGCATTAAGGGGGAAAGGGGGAATGGTGCGCAGTAAGGAAGTTCCCTCGGAACTCGGAAGAGCTAACGGTCGGCCTGGGGGCTGGGGGTAACAGGATACTCGCTGGGGGAACGGCAGAAAACAGTAGACAGCTTCCCCGTGTGATATATGGGGAAAAAGCAGAAACTAAAAATAATGCTTTTGGCGTTTTTTTTTTCATTGAACAGATTCAGTTTTACGAAAACGTTTTTATTAAAAAGGGTACCTATTGCAATATCTAAAATTAAAAGAACTAACGTACCTAATATGTTTCTGTATCCGCATGCGTAACACGCATATATCTTTTTTAAATCGAAACAGCTAGGTTAGGTTAGAACTGTGACCACACAGCGCGAGCGAAGCGAGTGGTGCCGCGGCAGCGGCCGGCGAGTGCCAGAAACATATTTTTGAATGATAGATATTTAGTCCAATCAGTATTTTAAACTTAGGTAATTCGTAAGTAGGTGTTAGTAGCTTAGGTATTTAGATTTTAGGGATTTTGAACGTAGGTTATTTTACGTTAGTTCTTTTAATTTTAGATATTGCAATACCTACGTATTGCAATATCTAAAATTAAAAGAACTAACGTACCCGATTACAAAGTATAACGCCTAGTCTAAAAAAAATCGACGTATTTCGTTGAAATAAGTAATCAAAATTCAAAATGTGTTTCTCATATCTCATCATAAATCATATGTTATGTAGGTATATTCCAACCAATCCTTCAGTATAACTTTCTTCCGAATACCCGTCCTCTCCAAATATGACAACTTCTTTACAACATAGACACATTTCGAAACTTCGCGCTGTACGTGTTTCCCCCCACTTCGACCCGTCTGCCCCCTTATCCCTCAGGACCGGAGGCTTTATCAGGGACGCTTTATGAGCAACATCAGAAGCCAGCGCACTTATAAATGGAATCTGGCTTTACTGCCGATGCCCCTACTCCCTTCAAGGAAAAATCGTTGGGAAAATACTCGTAAATATTTCATGATACTGTTACGGCGTGTGTCTCATCTCTGTTCGGGGGAAAATTACCGATAAAAGAGTTCGAGCGTATGTTGTAGATGTTGGGAGTTTTAGAGAAAAATATTGTAAGCGAGTACGTATGTTCATGATGAATTAATACGGTTGTCACCATAAACGAAACCCTGACTTAATCTTCAATGACCTAATATTTCAGAGAGACAGCAATTTCCTTTGGACTTGGAATTACTCCCGTAAACATCCAGAGGAGCTGAGATTATTTTCTCGAAAAATTCTTTCAGCCCATTCATTGAAGTAGGTCGAGAGCGCAAAGGTCTTGTTTGACAACACTAGCGCCACGGGGTAACCTAAATTTGAGTGCATTCAAATACGGAGCGCTCCACATAATAAAACATTGTACAAAGTTGTTTGTTTTGATGTGTACTTCCACGGAGAATTTAACTGCGGTATAGTCTCATTGAATATGTATCACACCGAGGTCGGTCAGTGCCAGCAAGGTCACTACAACGAATCGTCGATTTTATTTGTATAAAACATGAAAGCTAACTCATGCTAACCGATTTCTTTTGATTTCATTTACTCATAAATTCTTCACGATTGACAAAGTTTAACATTTCGTGTAGGAAGAAGAGTGTACTGAAAAAATATATTTGCATGCTAATACATGTATGCATGGAGAATGATTCGTGTTTCTTTATTGAAAGTAAGAAAGCGGAAGAGCATGCATATTTGCATTTTAGATTAACGTCTAGTAATGTTGCATAATGTAGAGCGATAAGAGCGAAATATGCGTGAAGTGGGGGTGATACTTACCTACCGTTAACGCTGTTTTCTTCCGCCTTTGGGGCTTGGAGAAACATGAGTTCGTTGCTTTTCGTTATCTAATGTAAAATGTTCCTAGTATCTTCTAATTCTAGTGTGAAGTTACGTCTATGACTACTTAATTGAGTAACACTGCACTACGTGAATTACCGAAAACATTGTAAGAAATTACTAAAATTCTATCGGGGAAAAATTAATATTATCAGCGTAGCGGCGTAGCGGTTCCCTACGGAGAAAGAGTCGAATTAGACCACTTTCTTTGGGAAAAAGGACAATCATTATAATTACAACATAACATAGAAACTTACACCATAGCTTAGGATTCTCAGCCCCAGCACTACATTATTAAACTTTCAATTCTGCAAAGTACCTACTGTAAAGTCCATCAGACATTCTAATTTTACTCCCACAATAACTTTAAAAGCGTATTTTCAAGAGCTTAGTCTTGTGAACCCATTTGTCAACTTCAAAATTAAATTTTCGTACCAAGTACATACTGCTCTATCAAAGCTGGGTTTTCAATGGATTAATTTGTCTAGAGGACATTGTCCTTTATTAAAAGATTAATGAAGGTGAATATTTAAACAGGCTCGGTCTCGGTTGTCAAGCGGCTAGCTCCGACAGTGACAGGCAGATTGGAAATCGTAGTGATCTGTTCATAGGCAAGGGGGAATCTAAATCAGAATCTAACACTGGTGTTACGTACGCTAAACATGGGTACGTATTGCAATATCTAAAATTAAAAGAACTAACGTCAAATAACCTACGTTCAAAATCCCTATAATCTAAATACCTAATGATTGTTTCACTTATATTCAAAATACCGAAAGCATAAAATGTCAAATGGATATGTTACTGAAGTTCTTATAGCTAAAACTTGAAATTCCTACGTACAAAGTTCCTTAAATTGGTTTACCTCACCGTTATATGTTTCTGTACCCGTACGCGTAACACGCATATATCTTTTTTAAAATCGAAACAGCTAGTTTAGGTTAGGTTAGAGTTGTGACCACACAAAGCACGAGCCGAGCAAGCGAAGCGAGCGGTGCCGCGGTAGCGGCCGACGAGTGCCAGAAACATATTTTTGAATGATATATATTTAGTCCAATCAGTATTTTAAACTTAGGTAATTCGTAGGTAGGAGTTAGTTGCTCAGGTATTTAGATTTTGAACGTGGGTTATTTTACGTTAGTTCTTTTAATTTTAGATATTGCAATACGTACGCCTAAACGTACATCTTCGTTACTTCTTCGTTTTCAAATGTGCCTCCTTAAAAACGCTTCCATCCACGGACGCTCGTAAAGGAATATTGCCATTATCATATAGTGTAGCTATCAGATTAGTATCCAGCTTGTTTTTCTGAACGCAGTTGAGGATGCTTCTAAGATGTTGGTCTATTCTACCTTGAAATGACACCATCGTTGCAATTTAAGATCCTACTGCAGATAAGGCAGCTTGACCTTTGAATTGCTAGCAAATCTAGCAAGAACACTGATTTCACCTTCATATTATTATGAATCATCATAAGAACTTACGGACAGATTGGAAACCGTAATGATCTTCGTTCATAGGCAAGAGGCTATCTAAATCGAAATCTAAAACTGGTTTTACTTACGCTAACCATTTCTGCTTCTTTTGCAAAATATGCCTCCTTTAATAGTGCTTCCATCCACTGACGATCATAAGGGAAAATGTCCATAATCGTAAAGTGTAGTGGTTGAATTATTATTTAGTTTGTTTTTCCGAACGCAGTTGAGGATGCTCCTAAGATGCTGGTATATTCTTGAAATTATACCTATAGCATATACCATAATTATCTATAACATAGTTGAAATTTACGACCCCTACGGCAGACGATGTAGCCTGACCTTTGAATTGCTAACAAATCTAGCAACCACACTGATTTCAATTTCATATACATATTACGAATCATCATAATAACACCTAGTTCAATGAGATACGGAGGTTAGATGTAGATACTCAATGAAAACACAGACCAAACATTGAGTGAGAAATCCTTTGGAGAAATCCGTAAATATCTCAGGAAGAGGCTACGAAGATCTGTCGGAGGCACGGAGTACAAATTTTTTTTTGTCTCTAAAGGCGTATAATTATATAAATACTTCACGGTGTGATTAAACTGAGCGTATCAACTTCAAGGTCATTGTTATCATGTCGTTTGGTGATGAAGTAAAATTCTTTATCTGATATTCTCACGCTAGTTTTGAGATTGGAACCGGCTGTCATGGAATCGTGTCATATTTCGCTGGTTGTTACGATTATTTGAAAATGGAATGTTATATGTCTCTCTTTTGTTTTGTGCTGTCCCGGAATGGTACTTCGATCTATAATAGTCTGTATTGGTGTCTTCGGTTGAACTTTGATCGAATTTCTAAGGAAACTTCTATAGCTTCCATTTCGTAAACCAGTATCTCTGCAATTGTTTATTAGCAGTCAGCTGTGTATTATTTTGGTAAGGCTGCTCTTGTTTTCCCCATTTCCAAAAGCACAGTATAATAAAGTAAGGTTGCCAATAGTGCTGTGCCAATAGTGTCCAATACCTGTTTGGGTCATTTTTAAGTCGCAACCTATTTCTTCTAACAGCATCATTTCCGTCAATCTTACTTTTCATGGTATTTATAAGATAGGAAAATTCCAATATTGCATTCCTACTAGTGATATCCAGGAGACAGAAATGACTGTCTCTTCATCTTTTTGCTTGCCTTCTACATAGTTATGGATGCAAATCAATATTTGCTTGACTTTATCAAGATTTGTATTACGTCTACAGTAATTAGTTTAATTATTCCTTTATCCTTGACGTTCTAACTATGTATTTAGAGTGTGTATTGATTTTGCATATCGTAATTAAAACTATATTTCGATAAGTGATTTTCAAGCGACGCAACTAGGTACTTATCAAGTACTTACAAAGTTCCAAAAGATTACATTTAAAAATTTAACAGAAATTATATTGAAAGCAGAGTATCGTAAGTGTGGAAATTCACATTTCAAAGCTTCAGGAGATTAAGCCTGATGAAGAAATATTATCACCAAATGATAGGGAAGAGCTCAATTTATTAGCCTGTGAAAGGAACCCGAGGGATGTGTCATACCTACACACAGACACCTAGGATCATATAGACACCTACCTACATACATATAAAAGAACTATAAGGTATAGTGTTATACCGTGTGAAGTACCTTCAGGCAGTGATTTATATCTCGTAAAGATAAATAAATACTTTAGTTCGCTCTCGGATAAGGATAGCAATTTACTGAAAAATTAAAGCTAGTATACACTTTAATCCTGTACATCGTACAACCACATGAATAGTGAAATGGATAAGTATTACGTTTTCAAAACGTATCGTTATACTTAAGTACATAGTCGACGGTTAAACAGTAGTATCCTTTTGCATGAACTGGATAGTTAAGAAAGAAATAAATGTCTTCTATTAAAAAGGATACATTTTTTCACATAGTAATTGCCTTTTGCATTTACTATGTGATTACGTGAAAAAATGAACCAATAAAGAGAAAACAGTAAACCCGCAGTTACGGCTCAAAGTTAATGATAGATTGACAGTGGATCCAGATATTACCCAACATTTTTAGCAAAACAAAAAACAATTTGAAAATTTGACTATTGAGAAGGAACTCGACTTACCATTAAGAGAAAAGCGACTCATTGAGCACTTGCTAAAAGTTCTTAAACTCAGATAATAGTAAGACTGAAAAGGGACTATCTCGTGTCTCTTGTGTTAGGAGCTCAGGTGCATTGAAAGAATGAAGAAAAAGAATTAAATTTAAAATAAAATTACAATATTATGCCGAAGGAGGCATAATATTGTAATTTTATTTTAAATTTAATTATTATTTTATTTTTATTGTTGAATGTTATGTAAGTGTGTATAACATAGTCTTGGAATACTGTAAGATGTTGTAGTTATTGTTGTGAATAAATAAATCTCGAGAGAAAACCTTTGACAACGTAAATGACATTCCATACGTCACCGAACAGCCCAACCTTCAAACCAATTTCAGTTTGAGGGCGTTTGAGGGTATCTACAAATTAGGGTCATGCGTTTGGTACGCCCGATGATAGATAGCGCTAAGTTTTCACACGAGCCGAGACGTTTGAGCTATCAACACGGCCTATGCCGGTTTTTAACGACCGGTCTTGGATACGCATTAATATCACTACACATGTATCATAGAACGTACTGTAATTATAGTGTACCGAAGGTTTTCACATCGCTAGAATGGAACGCTATGAATAAACGACGAGTTAGAGTATTGAAGAGGCCAGGGGGTCTACTACGAAGTGCAAAGTGCGAATGATCGGATCGGACCGACACATGGCCGAACCGAATATTATTGAAAAATGCGAAAAAAGTCCGGATCGGCTCAGTTGGGTCGGGACCATAGTCAATATTCGAAAGAGTGTAGGAGTGTAGGATCGGGACCGACCTAACCAAGTAGTAACTTCGTAGCAGGAAACCGCCACCACTTCGGAGTAGACCCCCAGGTTTTCAAGTTCTCTTAAGTTCTACCAACTAGAAAAATGTCAAACTGATGTTGTGTATTATTCTCTAAAGTATTATCATGAGCCTATTGATCAGACAAAATTGACAAAAATATGAAGCGTGCGAGCGGATGGTTTAGCAATATCCTTCAAAATTATTCAAATTGAGATCGATAGTGTGTTACGCAATTATATGGCATGCATATTAGTTAACTCAATCCTTGATGACTCTCATTCTGCTGCTACCAGCTCACTTTTCTTCCTCCTCTCTCTGCTTCTTCAAAGGTCAACATTCTCAACAGGAACATACAGTATGATAGAAATCTGGTTATCTGGTTAAAGTACCAGATAACCAGATTTTCTGAATTCATACATAATATCCGTTTATATATATGCGTTTCTTATTCAAGATTGTATAATTTTCCGCTGCACGCATTCTAGCATTCCAGTCATGTTCACTACGTTACGGTTTATACTTCCGTCAGCCCATACATTATGCTATATGTAGCTAGTCTAATTAAATCTCCAAGCACAAGACAAACTAACACTTGTATTTAAACAGCAACTTTCAAATAAAACTTTAATCATATAGTCCAAAGAAATTACGCTGTAGCTAGCAATTTAACATAATCATATAGGTGCTACAGGCGCTATATTTTATGTGCATATTCCAATAAAAACCCAGTTGTTAATTTGACTTTTACTTTTGCTCTAAAAATAAAACAATATATATACAAATCAATTAACATTGGATGGATGAAATGGCGGCAGGTCACGGGAACAATCTGCGACTCCCGCATTCCCCTTAAACTTAAGGGAAGATATATAAAACCATGATTAGACCTGCTGTCTTGTATGGATCAGAATGTTGGGCCACAAAAGGGATGAATGAAAGGCAATTGCATGCAGCTGAGATGAGAATGCTAAGAGGGATGTGTGGTGTTACACGAATGGATAGAATAAGAAATGAGTACATAATTAAAGAGGAAGTCTGAAAGTGGCACCGGTAACTGAAAAGTTTAGTGAAAATCGGTTGTCATGGTATGGGCATGTGTTACGGAGAAATGAGGAAAATGTCGTGAGGAGAGTTTTGAGTATGAATGTCGATGGCTATAAGAGTAGGAGAAGACCAAAGAAACGATGGATGGACTGTGTGAATGATGATATGGTTAGAAAGGGGGTGACTTCCGAGATGACGACTAATAGAGAAGTATGGAAGAAAAAGACATGTTGCGCCGACCCCAAATAAATTGGGATAAGGGCAGGAGAATGATGATACAACTTTTAATAGCTATGCACTTCTTCTACGTTTTTCCTTCACTGCTGGCAGAGGCTCAAGGCTGGAAGAGCAGTGGTGACCCAGTGGTAACGGCCGCGACTTACGAGTTGTAGGTTGTAGGTTCGAACCCAGACTGGCGCTTTACTTTGTGTAATTCATTTCATCACCACTATTCTTAAAACGGTGAAGGAAAACATCGTGAGGAAACCGGCATGTCCCAGAACCAAAAATTCGAAGACATGTGACATCTACCAACCCGCACTGGGCCCGCGTGGTAGATTACGGCCCACTCCCTCTTACAGAGACGAGGCCAGTGTCCCAGCAGTGGGAACATTATAGGCTGATTATGAAGCTGGGAGAGGATTACGAACACCATAATTATACGATGCGTTTTCAATCTACAAAAAGACTTCTTCTTCTCTTGTGTCAGCACAAGTTATGCAAGAATTTTAGCTCATGCTGCAGTATATCAGCTCAGGCAGCAGATTGATAGCTCGGTTGATAGGCTGCGGATACGCCGGACGAACGTTTGCTATTGCCACTCGTCGAACGGTATCGAACGGTCCAAAACTCGGAAGACTGCCCCTTCCGAGTTTTGGACCGTTCGATACATGCTGTGTCCACCAGCCTTTTTTGTATGCGTTTGACGATCTTTCTGGTGCTCTGCTTTGAGCGTTTTTTCCTTCCATACGGCCCAATACAGATCATGGGCCTTGCCAAAGAATGACGAGGTTAACGCATAACATATGTCTGAAGACTGAAGGGCAATGTGAACTGTGTGAATATAGAAATTATACAAGCTGGTGAACTTCTCTCAGTAGTTCGGAACAGACAGAACCGCCATTTTGATCCACATCCGGCTCAGTCCGCCAGTCTGTCGTTTGGCTTATTTGTCTGAAGTCGGAACTTACTACAAATAGGGACAGGTTAACAGGTTTTACGCCTACAATAATGCATTTTCTTTCGCAATCAATGGACTCGCTACTAATTGTGTGGGAAGATGAGCATCGAGCGAGGTGTACATACCTTCTTAAATGCTTTTCTAAAACCCTCGATTGTTATATTCAATCGTAATGTAGTAGCCATTTACATTCCTCCAAAAATAACTTTCCTTTAAAATCAAGGGAGTAATGTAGCAGATGAATGAAAGATTGATTATAGTTTGATTGCGTTCATGTTTTTGTTTACTGCAAGTTTTCTATTCCAAATAAATGTACCTACCAGATGAAAATAGTTTTAGACAACGTACCTGCGAATCTGCTCAACCTGTGGAATGTGTAGGTATTCAACATAATTTAATGTTAAACATTTCAAGATTATAGCCGGTAAATCTTGATTCTTGGTACAGACGCCAGCAGGTCAAGCTACCCGAAACTGTCAAATTTTCCCAATCAACCTTGAACCTCAATGCTATCGCGATAAAGTTGAAAATCTAATAAAGAAGTTTGACAGATTGTAGTAGCTTGATGTGCTGGCGTCTGTACATAGCAGTCTTTGAACTCTTTATCTTCGCCGAGAATCTCGCATTAAAAATAAATAAAACTGTAATAAATGTAAGTAGGTAAATAATAAATAACTATGTGCGAAATAATTAAACATCCTTTATTGTTTAAGTGCAACGTTAAAACATTATAAATTGTGCAATAAACAAGTTCGGCGTGAAAAAAAAAACTCGAAACATATTTATAAAAGGAACGTGCACATTGCTGTGGTTTTGACAATATTATAAACGTAGTAAAGGTTCATGCGATACATCCTCAGGATACATCCGAAGCTATGTAGCAAATTACCAGAGCGGCAGAATTTGTCCGTCAAGTGTCATTCATTAGGTACGATAGGATGTCGAAGACCTCTGCAATGATAATGCAGACGAGTAGATATCTACTCGTCTATCACACTATTGATATGGTCGCAATTATGAGCTGTTTTATTGCGAGATGCCCGTTTATTACAATCTATAATATTATACTGTCTGACTGACACGAAGTGCTGTTTGGCTGAATGTTTTAACTTGACCCCGATTCAACTGCATTTAATTTTTTTTTTTTAAGTTTTATGATTTTTGTAGGTCGTCTTGGAGGTTTTTTAACTGCAAAATGGCTTTAAATTTGAAATAACATTTTGAAACAATTTTGAGTTTGAATTCGGTCTAGTGCCACATTCCACGTATCGAACTAGTACAAATTAGCTAATCGATACTTCTCACATCCCATCCCATGATAGATAGGTAATTCATTAAAAAACAACTTGTCAATAAAGTATGTGCATAAGTACTTAAAAATGTAGGTAGGTACATAAAGCTTTCAATCCGCGGTTGAGCTGACTGACGAATAAGTATAAAAAATCAAAACTCGCACAGCATACTCGCGCCATTCCCATAAGTAATCTTTTGTTTAGTTTTACTGAGACTGAGACACGCTCGTGGCACAAACCAAGGTCGGGCGGTGACAATGTTTTGCAACGGATCGCACGACAGGTCCGCGCGCCCGCGACTGCACAGCGTTCATTGACCCACTGAACCCGGCCTTAGGGGGCTGCGCCTCGAGCCGACCGCCTCGGAGCGTCGGAGCCCTATACAACCTATGTATGATCGATTCTTTTGGCGGGAAACTGAGCTCGCTGAGCCGAGACAAAGGAAACATCTGGTTTGGTGAATTTGAAAATAGAATTAGAGGTGGTCTTGCTTGCTTAGTTTTAGGTGTGTAGATATTTTATTTTTTTACTGGCCGAGATCTGTCATTAAGATTGAGTTGTTTTATTTTAAATTATCATAACTACTTATCAATAACTCTTGTAAATTATAAGTACTTACCTACTTATTTATAATTTATTCTACAGAATCTACTGCACAACTTCGGATGATTTCCATACAGCTACCGATATTTGACAACATTTGACACTTACGTCGTCCGCAGTCGATATTCGATATCGAAAGTGTAAGTGCGGCCTGCTCTTATTATGTGCCCTATATTCGGCCCTCCAGCGAAACGTTTATCAATAGTTCATTTTCAAATGTTGCATTCAACTAAATAGATAGACACAGCAGTGCTGGTTGTTGGTATAATCTCGCGTTTGGCCTAGTTTCGCAACCTTGATGTAGGTAGGTACTTGGTGTTTCTAATAATAATGGCAGAATCGTTTCCAGCGCTCAGCCAAGAGGAGATGGTTGAATAAATAAATAAATAAATTAACAATAACATTGATTTCGAACAGATCCACTCCAATGGCGAAAACATTTCAATGAAAATATTTACTTAGAGTTCAATAGACTTTTTCTCTTCTGGAAATGTCTTGTTTTGGTTTTCTTTATTAAGTTGTGTTTACAAAGTCGTTGCCGTCTGGCCTTGCCTCATTGTTAATTCAAAGTACTGAGATTTTATCTCGCACTTGAAAATTCTTATTCTCAAATTTTCTGAATATTCTGAACATATCTACCCAATTAGGCATTTATTCGTTCAGATCATACATAAGGAAATAAATATTCCTGAAAAAATCTCGTGAGACAAGTTTATACATTTGTAAAATGGAACTTGGCGCGTCTGAAAACTTTATGCCCTGTCAAATGTTTGCATTTTCCGTGACCGAGTTTAACTTCAAACAAGACAGACGGTGAAACTTCACTACGAGTGTTACGAAACCGCATCTATATCTATCTGCTTTATACCACCTCGTTAAAATTCTCACATAATTTCTGTCAGTAATTTATGAACAAAGGGAAATGTCTCGTAACTCACTATGTCCGGTTAATTTAACTTTATTAGACGTGTACTGTGCAGTCGATTTCTAGGTTTATGCCTTGTCTGCGAGACTACGACCTAAGATGAACTGACACTACTAATGATAAGATAATAACTAAACTCGAGGCAGTCGTTTGTTTCTAGTGTTTCTAGAAAGAAAGGGACTCCATCTGAGACGATTAAAACATGTTTTCCTAACTTTCCGAGCCACAAATAGCGAGCAGGCAATAAAATTAAAATCAGGGGAACCAAACTGGCATTTAGATTGCAAATATTATGGTCTCCCATTCGCGTGAGTTGGAAGACTGTTTGATTCCAACAACATTCGAGAAGCACTGCTTGTTTCTAAGAAACAAAATGAGGTTACATTACGTGGTAATAACAATCTTTTTTGTGCGATACGATGGTACTCAAAGATATCGGTGGTGAATACAAATTAGAGCGTGGTTTCCATTGCATTGAATGCAGTGCAGTGTCTACAATCTTTGTTTACACATTCGGCTGACGTGATCGGTATTCGTAAGCACTGTAGTGCTATTTCGGAATCAATCCGGTTCCGCGGGTGTTACCTACCTAAACACCGAATTCATTTGCATATTTTGTATATAGGTGACATTTTAAATTGTTTTTAATTCTTGTATTTAGACCTCTGTGATGCTTTGGTATCATTTTAAAATTAATTGATTCAATGACCCCATTACTGACTCCGTGCCTCGTAGTAATTTTATTTTATCTGTGCTTATGTGTCCTGAAGGCCAATTCCCGTAACTAAAAACATTAAAAATCCAGCTGCAATCTCATCTCAAAGACAACCAATGTCAAAAATGTAGAGAAATTAGAGGTATTTTTGACAGATTGAGGCGATCAGAATGTGAACGTTCTTAAAATTACGAGAATTGCCCCTCTGATATTTTAACCTCTGTCCTCTAGGTCTGTGCAGTGCAGTCTCTTTTGAAGAGTCTCTCTGAGTGATTGCCACTTGGCTGTGTGTATGTTGAAGTTATGACTCAGTTCTCTGTTGATATTTCTGGATTTGTTGGGTTAGCTGCGGTGTGGTTTCCAGCCGAGAATAGAGCACTCCTCTATTTTCGTGGGTGTTGTCCAAAGTCGCTGGACCATGTAATCTAAATGGGCCGTAGCAACTGCATTAAAAGTATCAAATCTTCTGTCCATGTTCCATTTTCAGTCAATCATGGGCATCCTTACAGCTTCTTCTTCCGTCTCTGGTCCCGTTATTTGGGGTCGTATCTCCTCAATTTTCTGCGGCATTTTATTTTGTCTTGGTTGTCGGTTCAGGCAATTGGGCTTTCTTGAACTCTCTTTATATATTAGACCTGGCAGCTTTCTTCTCATGCGTTAAATTTCCTGTAAAATAATCAATATTAATTTACCATCCTACTTCCTACTTAATATTATAAACGTGAAAGTTTGTATGGATGGATGGATGTTTGTTACTCTTTCATGCAAAAACTACTGAACGGATTTGGATGAAATTTGGCGCACAGCTGGTTTATAACCAGGATTAACGAGGATACTTTTTATACGGATATTCCCATGGGATCGAAACTTATGCGGGCGAAACCACGGGGTGCAGCTAGTCACATAATATAAGTACAAAAATCCAAGTCACAACTTAACATGACCATTTAATTCCCTTTCCGCCTATTTACACAGTAATCTCTTTCATGGCACTTTCCCTGGTCGCCTGCCAAAAGTAATCAAGGTTTCACTTTGCGTCCATTATAAATGTTTTTGTACACAAACTACGTAAATACATACCGGTCCTATATGTATATTTTATTTAAAAAGTAAAGTAAAAATCGTTTATTTCAACATTAAAATTACAATAAGGAGATAGCGTTGGTCCCAGACTGACCATTAAAAATTTGGTTGAAATTGGCGACAGTTACAATACACAGTTAGTATACATGTATGTATAGAAAGACTCAGATATTGTGACAAGGTCGCTTTGACAGTAGGGCTTCGATTGAAACTAGGACGAGACTGGCACGCCATGCCATGCCAGTCAGTCGTGTCGTGTGCCTTGTTTGTATAATAATGCCTTTTATGGTAATTAAGCTGAAACGGGGAAATAAAAATGCCAATGCGATATTTATTACTAGCTGCGCCCCACGGCTTCACCCGCTTATGTTTCGATCCCGTGGGAATGTCGGGATAAAAAGTATCCTATGTGTTAATCAGAGTTATAAACTATCTGTATGCCAAATTTCATCCAAATCCGTTCAGTAGATTTTGCGTGAAAGAGTAACAAACATCCATCCATCCATCCATACAAACTTTCGCATTTATAATATTAGTAGGAAGTAGGATAGTAGGATAAGTAGGAAGTAGGATTAGTAGGAATAGGAATAGTAGGAATAGTAGGAAAGTAGGATAAGTAGGAAGTAGGATTAGTAGGAATAGGAATAGTAGGAATCGTAGGAAAGTAGGATAAGTAGGAAGTAGGATTAGTAGGAATAGGAATAGTAGGAATCGTAGGAAAGTAGGATAAGTAGGATAAGTAGGAAGTAGGATTAGTAGGAATAGGAATAGTAGGAATCGTAGGAAAGTAGGATAAGTAGGATAAGTAGGAAGTAGGATTAGTAGGAATAGGAATAGTAGGAATAGTAGGAAAGTAGGATAAGTAGGAAGTAGGATTAGTAGGAATAGGAATAGTAGGAATCGTAGGAAAGTAGGATAAGTAGGATAAGTAGGAAGTAGGATTAGTAGGAATAGGAATAGTAGGAATCGTAGGAAAGTAGGATAAGTAGGAAGTAGGATTAGTAGGAATAGGAATAGTAGGAATCGTAGGAAAGTAGGATAAGTAGGATAAGTAGGAAGTAGGATTAGTAGGAATAGGAATAGTAGGAATCGTAGGAAAGTAGGATAAGTAGGAAGTAGGATTAGTAGGAATAGGAATAGTAGGAATCGTAGGAAAGTAGGATAAGTAGGAAGTAGGATTAGTAGGAATAGGAATAGTAGGAATCGTAGGAAAGTAGGATAAGTAGGATAAGTAGGAAGTAGGATTAGTAGGAATAGGAATAGTAGGAATCGTAGGAAAGTAGGATAAGTAGGAAGTAGGATTAGTAGGAATAGGAATAGTAGGAATCGTAGGAAAGTAGGATAAGTAGGAAGTAGGATTAGTAGGAATCGTAGGAAAGTAGGATAAGTAGGAAGTAGGATTAGTAGGAATAGGAATAATAGGAATCGTAGGAAAGTAGGATAAGTAGGATAAGTAGGAAGTAGGATTAGTAGGAATAGGAATAGTAGGAATCGTAGGAAAGTAGGATAAGTAGGAAGTAGGATTAGTAGGAATAGGAATAGTAGGAATCGTAGGAAAGTAGGATAAGTAGGAAGTAGGATTAGTAGGAATAGGAATAGTAGGAATCGTAGGAAAGTAGGATAAGTAGGAAGTAGGATTAGTAGGAATAGGAATAGTAGGAATCGTAGGAAAGTAGGATAAGTAGGAAGTAGGATTAGTAGGAATAGGAATAGTAGGAATCGTAGGAAAGTAGGATAAGTAGGAAGTAGGAATAGTAGGAATAGGAATAGTAGGAATCGTAGGAAAGTAGGATAAGTAGGAAGTAGGATTAATAGGAATAGGAATAGTAGGAATCGTAGGAAAGTAGGATAAGTAGGAAGTAGGATTAGTAGGAATAGGAATAGTAGGAATCGTAGGAAAGTAGGATAAGTAGGAAGTAGGATTAATAGGAATAGGAATAGTAGGAAAGTAGGAATAGGATAGGAAGTAGGATAGTAATCAGGGGGGACTTTATTGGTCGTCTGGGAGACAGTATAGTCCGGCAGTCATTAAATAATACTATCATTGACTGCTTCTGCTTATACAAACAGCGCTTTTGTAGTGAACGAGTTCAAAATGGTTGGTCTCCTAATTGTCTGATGCAGAGTCAAATGAAGGACATTAAATAGCTGTTACTAACGCGTAACACACTATCAGTAGCAATGGCTTTCATTTTGACAGTTCAACAACATTCATTGCGTTATTTACGTTGTTGAGCAGAGATTTTTTTCGAACATTTATGAAGCAATGGATTAGTGGTATCCTTCAAAAGATTCAATTTGAGATTGATAGTGTGTTACGCAATTAGAGTGCAGGGCTTTTGTAGTGAATGAGTTCAAAATGTTTGTACAGACGCCAGCACATCAAGCTACTACAATCTGTCAAATTTCTTTAATAGATTTTCAACTTTATTGCTAAAGCATTAAGTTTCAAGGTTGATTGGGAAAATTTGACAGTTTCGGGTAGCTTGACCTGCTGGCGTCTGTACTCCTGTCTGATGCAATGAGAGTCAAATGAAGTATATTATACATATAGCTGTAACTAACTAGCACCCCAATTGCGTAACACACTATCGATCTTAATTTGAATAATTTTGAAGGATATTGCTCATCCATTGCTTCGTATGTTGGAAAAATGTGTCTGCTCAACGACGTAAATAACGCAATGAATGTTGTTGAACTGTCAAAATGAAACCCATTGCTACTGATAGTGTGTTACGCAATTACCCCGCTGATCTTAGATGAGCTATAATCATTATTGGCTCATTACTGCAAACTTTAATTGCATAGCTTCAAGTATCTCAACTACTAATATCCTCGTTCTAGAAGTCTAGGACATGTCTCTAGGAAAATCATGATAGAACAATATAACTATAAAATAAACTGTTAATTCAGAGAAACTGTGTCAGTAGGTGTAGCCAGTGACATTGGAAACGTAACGTACGTAACGTAGTGTTATTTGCCCGAGGGTCGCCCTAGGCCGTTACGTAATGCTCGAGATAAATGATGAAGATTATGGTAGGTAGATACGAGATATAGAATAGATAAGTATCACAACGTTAGCGTTACCCACACGGACTTTAGTGGAGTCAAAAGCTTTCAATTTGTGATTGTTGTGTACGAAACGTGCTAACTTATAATTAGGTAAATACATTTTTTTATTCCAATTAAATATTATATTATAATGAGGGGCCCGTGGCTAAATAATAACAGCCTGTGCGGTCGATCGATTAGGTTTAGCCATGCTTGCCGCGGTTGGTCTGTGGATGGGTGACCATCTTTACAACCGTCCGTGCCTTGGAAAGCACGTTAAACGGGCGGTCCCGGCTGTCATTTGTGGATTTTTGACAGTCGTTACGGATAGTCAGAAGCCCGAAATTCTGACAACCAGTCTTACCGAGGGGTATCATATTACCCAGTAACACAGTAACTGGGTTGTGGAGATCAGGTAAGTAGTCGCTCCGTGTAAAATACTGGTATTCAGCTGCATCGGGTAGACTGGAAGCCGACCCCAACATAGTTGGGAAAAGGCTAGGTAGATGATGACCTATATTATATTATAATGTATTCAGTATAGTCTATAGAGTATTATTGTGGCCCAGCCATAGAAATATAAAAAAAAAACAGTATATCTATGGTCCCAGCAGTGGGAATGTAATATGCTAATTATGGTTATGCTTATACGCTTTTCAAAGAAGTAACTAATTCAAAGTTCAGAGTAATTGCAGGTCGCAACGTCCAAGGAAGACAGAAATGGTTCATTCATAATGTAAGCTCCTCGGACACGCACCCTTTGCGATCCCTTTCTCCTAAATAAAAAACAAGGCTGCTTATAGCAGTCAGTACTTCATATTGTCTAGCTAAGCGGGACATTTGAATAGGATATGACGGGATAGGGGGTGACACACAGCTTGCAACAATGCACAAGATTCTTCCTATTGGAAAAAAATACATACAAATACACCCTGTGGCATTTATACACACTGCAGGGTGTACATTTTTTCAAAAAGATGAATACACGAAAACATGAATGAATCACTAGCCATTTGTATAAGTAATATAAAAACATATATATTTATTAATATAAATATTACTTATCTACTAACTAACTAGATTATATTGGTCTATTTATGTAGCTACATGCTGTGCATCCACATAAAACGAATATCTAAATAGATATCTAGATAGTTCATCTTGAATTACTATTTTGCCACTAATTTGCATCGATTTTGCGTAAGTACAGGGATATACCTACCTATATCTCTCTATCAGCGATCTTACTAGTTGCCAAGATAAATTATTCAGACGTCTGTATTAGCTAAGATAAACAAGTATTTACTAAGCACATAGACGCACGTAGGAGTAAATACGCGTTCTATATCATATTCGATACTTCGCGGCAACTTTATTCAAAACGTGTTTGTATCTGTGCAACTTTGATAGTGATACTACGTTATGAGATAGCTATGTAGGATAGAAAGTTGATTTGTTATTATTGTTGTCTCTTTCAAAATGCAAGTCTCTTTCCTACGCTATACTATATTTGGGCGGGGTCGAACTGCAGCATTGGATGGTTGGATACACGTGCTGCCATCTAGTGGCAGAATTCGTTTAACTGTTCATCTTGGACAGCCTGTTTTCCTCCAGTCGTTCTAATATCGCTACTCGATGAAAGATGGCGCTACTAGTAACATGTTCAGAATTTTCTTTTCTTTCAAGCAAACTCATAATAGATTTATTTATAGCTAGTTTACACGGTAAAAAAAATATTACAGAATTTTATTGTAATAGATTTTTGGTCTTTTAAAAACTATTTTTCTTTGTTCCAGGTGCTAGTGGAATATGATGGTGTAGACTGGCAACGTCGCGAGTGGGTGGCAGTTTATTCACGACGGACGTTTCGTGTTTTTTTAGTGGAAAGAACTCTTGTATGGGCTCCCAAAACACACGAAGGAAAAGACGTGAAATGGCCGGCTTTGGTAAGTATTTTGTTCTTAGTTCATTCAATCTGCGGTAGATGGCGCTACTAATCCTGAATAAAGTTAATATTTGTTTTTTGTAGTAACCACTTACTAGTAACTGTTAGAATTTACATTTTAGAAAATAAAGTATTTTAATCTAATAATATAAACTATGACAGTTGAACTAACCCTAGTTTAGGGACCTGAACAGGAAACGACAAAACCTCAACTTCTGAGAAACAAAATGGGTGTTTATTATTTCTTTACAAATCAAATATTATGAATTCACTGTAGCACATCAAAATAAAGACGGATATTTTGGTAGAAACTTTGGCATCAAATCCAAATGGAATTACCGCAGGTAATGTAATACGTATACATACACCTATCTCGTCAGATATTTATAGATAACTCAATAAACGAGGGAAGGTTTTAGATGTTTATAAGGTTACGTCGAAACGTTGTTCCACACACACGTGTCCTTTACGACCTCCATTTGTGTCAGATTCAGACGCACCCCTCTTTACGTATGTCGGTCACGTTTTGTGCGAATCTGAGGGAACACAAAGTTTTGATTCGTACTAAAAACTGCACTTGTATCACACAAATATTGAAACAAACGTGGACCTTGACGTTTTATAAGTGCAATTATTGCAAGCTTAGATAAACTTCAAGTCTTTTTAACGTACACGGTTCCCTAAAAAGAATTAAAAGATGTCATAAAGTGACGTTGTTGTTTTGCTAACCATATCTTATTTTAGTTCTAGATATGCTCACATAGCGCTGTCATATTTTATAAAAAACTGGCAGAAATATTGACAGTAGCCGGACAACGGTGATGAATTGCCAGGTGGCACCTATCAGTATCACCACCAACTATCACCTAGTGTAGTGCTGCTGTTATTGCTAGGTGTTTAATGTAACCCCCGCGTCCTATTTAAAAGTGATAGTCGCGCGAATACGTGATCGTTGTCACTTTTTGTTCGGAAAACCGAAAAGCGCCCTCTGACCACGCGTTCAGGTTCACCGAACAAACAGTTAGGACTCGATGATCGCTTTTAAATTGGACGGGGACTCAGGGTTGTATTGAGCCAAATACCTGCAGTCCATAACGATTTATGCAGTTCATTCTCATTCAAAACAAATGCTTAGTGACGTAAAAATTAAGCTCTCTATTTAAAATTTAAAGTGACCGTAGCTTTAGTGATTTTTACCGTTAATTATTTATTCTTTATTTTCGGACAACAATGATCCAGCGTGTTAGTAAACAATAAAATAACTTATTACTATTGTTAGTACTTAAACTAGAACACAGACAAACTAGATCGTATTGTGAAAAGGACATCCCCAAATTAATGTTTAGTGATTGTTCTTCTCACAAAACTTTTAATAACCGGAGAGTCGATACTTTCCGCTATAGTTTTTAGAATTCTGTTGCCACTCGCCCGCAACCTTGACAACAGCGACGCGGTTTTCTTGCGAATGACGACGTGGAAGCCGTCAGTTTGGTTTTGCGCAAACATAGCAGAAGCGCTGCACCATCCTGGCAGTCCTAACAGCATCCTAAAAATATTATTATACTGTACGCGTAGGTCATCCAGCGTTCTTTTGGTATAGTTGACCCAAAGATTTTCCGTGTAAAAGCTCTGGCAATATGCCTTAAACAGGGTTACTTTCACTAGACTGCTACGCCGAGCGAATCTTCGGGCCAACATGTTACCTCGGACCGCCAATGCCCTATGCTCCCTTTCAAAATTAACACTGTCCTTAAGGTCGTCAGTGAGAAGATGCCCTACATATTTAAATGTTGTCACTCTTTTGACGTTCACGCCGTTTGGGTTAATGTCAGGTAAAGTATCTGGGCATTCACCACCGGCCTTAAAGATAATGTATTTGCACTTCTTAACATTATAAATAAGTTCGTGTGAGGCAGCATACGCCTGACAGACCCGCAGCATTTCATTTACGGCACCTGCCGTCGGCGCCAGCAACGCCATGTCATCAGCGTAGCTGATACTATTTATTTAATAATAAATATAATGTATGTTATATTAAAGCCTCTATCAAGTTGGAGCAGGAGGCAGAAGACCCAGGGATTTACCTAGGTCTTCTGCCTCCCATCCAATACACTCCAACTATGTAACTCGAGAATTTATTGAGTACGTGCTGGAAGCTACATTAGGCCTCTTTTATAGGCCCAAATTTAATATACCTACCTAAATAAATCATCAATTTAAGTGTCATAGACATTTAAATAACTGCTAGGTACTAGGTAATTAAAAGGTAAGCTAATGAAACATTAAAGTAACGGTCCGAATCTACTTTCTTCGTTCTTATGAACAGCGCCATCTAGTAGCGAGTAGAGTATGCTTTTAAAACGTGATTTAGTACTGAGTGGGCTTTAAAACTGTTTGATAGGCAATTCGAAGCCAGCCAGCCGGTTTCCAGAGCTAATAAACTAGATACATAAAATTTAGACCAGCTTCATTCAGTTTCTAATTAATTTATGACTAATAGAAGTAAAAGACTGTTTCTTGTTCCTATTAACGAATTCTTCTAACGTTCACCAATAATAGAGTTTAGAAAATGTTTCAAGAAAAACTAGGTGGTAGGTCCCTAGAAATCTGAACAATTTTCTTTAGAGCCATTTGAAAATGGAATTAGGGAACTTGCCTTAATTTCTAGTTTTCTTCGTGTTGTGAATTTCTAATAAGAACTTTTCTGTAATGTGTTCCTTTTCAGTTTTAAGAATTACCCTAGTAATTCAGTTCAAGAAATGGAAATAGAATTAGTGGAGTTTACCACCATCATCAGTACGGCCCACTTTCAGTACACCATAAGACCAACTACGGTTACTCTTTCGCAATTTGAAAAGTCCTAATAAAAAGAAAGAAGAATCCAGACATTTCACTTTTAAAAGATAGATAGGTTTTTCATTCTACAGTTCTCATTACTTACTTGAGAGTTTTTTTATTTTTTTTATAAAAATACCGGACAAATGACAAAGCCGGATAAAGTCAAAAGCCAAAATCCCCACGAATGATAACCCACCCGATGAACCTTCTCAGAACTTCCTACATGTTTTCCCAATAATGATACCTACATGTATATCTAATTATGTTATTATTCCTAGACATTCATGCCGCTGGCAGCTGACCTAACGGTCCAGGCCGACGCACAGCCGGTGGAATTCCTCCATGACAAGCAGCTGGACTTCTTGGATTACACCAACCTGCTTCCTTATCAGGTAAGAGACCATGCTTTTATTTCTTAATAATAAAAGTAAACAGTAAAATAACAAAGGCACTGCAAGAACTTAGCGCTCTTGCAGTACTGGAATCAATAAAAGGCGTATTTCATACTAGCTGCGCCCCACGGTTTCATTCGTATAAGTTTCGATCCCGTGGGAATATAATCCGTTCAGTAGTTCTTGCGTGAAAGAGTAACAAACATCCATCCATCCATCCGTACAAACTTTCGCGTTTATAATATTATAGTAGGATTATTAAAAAAACTTTAAATTATAATTTATATTTTCTTCTTAGCTGAATTAGTAGAATTCTGGGCCGAGTCCATTTAGATTGCCATCGACACGGCAGTCTAAATGGACTCGGCCCAGAATTCTGCTGAATTATTTCTATTTAAATCTACTTATTTTAAGTACATCAAGACCGGAGCTGTCAGCTCTACGAGCAGACTGTATTATTTTCTATCCTTCTAAATATGAAATAACGTTTATCTCTTAATGGCATGTATTAAGGGATAAACGCTTCAATCAACTTGTAAAATATTCGTGGAGATTGCATGAGAAAGCCATCAAAACTACCTCTAGAGTACTTACTACCGAACAATGACCTTTGCATTGACCCCTCTCTAAACAGGCTAGCTTAATGATATGAAAATTACAGAGTCATAAGGTCTAACAGTGAAATTAGCTGTAATAGTCCATAAGACCCAGTTCAGATAGTATCAGGGGAAAGTCTAGAATTATTTAGTTTATGATCGGTTATAAGCTATAGTGTAGGGTGTACTTAGGAGTACCAACTTATTTTTAGAATAAATAAAGTATTTCAGATAAGGTAATTAAAGAGTGCAGACCTATTATAAGAGAGTATTACTTAATGTTATTTTTAAAACTGAAATTGACAATTTAGTACCCTGGCTGGGTGTTAGTAGTTAAGTTACTGTAGTTGGGTTTTCTTTTGACAGCCTCTTGCTTTGCCAGGAGGGGCACTTGCCCAGAGTGGCCAATGGAAAAGATGGCCCTGACCGCAAAGACGGTTCCATGTTCTTCTAAAAAAGTTGCTAACCTTAGTGTGAAGGTGCTGTACATTCCACGAGTCAACAGATATGAAAAATCAAATAAAGTAAAACGGAACTCATAGGTAGTAGACAACTTCAATAAAAATAATACAAAAGAAAAATAAAATAATGAACAGTCAACAGAGCTAATAAATAATAATTAATCAATTCAAAAAAAACGTTTCGCACAACAGCCAGCTAGCCGTGTACTACCGGTAGTTTGACTATCACAAGACAGGTGGCGCTACGGGTCATTGTTCGAACGACGCCAGTGCAGGCATTCGGAATACATTATTGAATATAAATGCGGGCGCATTTGCTCACGTAGATACTTGCTTCTAAGGCTTCAAATCGACTACTATAAATACTTAATTGCGTGGGTTGAAACTTGAAACTAATGAGTCTTGGCGACATTATGTTTTATAATTTATTATGTTGTTGGGATAAAGTGTTCTTGGGATTTTCTTTTAGGAATTTCTCAGTAGCAGCACGGACTGTATTAGGATAGGCGACCCCTATTACATGAACTTAACACGCTTCTTTGAACATAACGGGCGTAATGAGGGTGTAATGTTCACCTCTACCTAACCTTTCCGGTAATACAGGGCTGCAGTTATGTATTTAATTCAGCCTCCTAAATGTACACTAAACTCTATTTTCTTTATCATATTGAGTTGAGTAACTGACCAATTAAAGGAATTTATAAATTTTTCCCACCATGACACCAGCATGACTACTACTGCTACTACATATTTATAAACTAGCCATAAAAAGCCCGCGGCTTCGCCTGCGTGGAAGACAAAAATTTGCCCACGGAATCATACTACGGAGATAGAAAGTCCTATCTTCTGACTCTGGTCATGGTTTATCCGTGTGCCAAGTGCCATACAAATTCATTCAGCTGTTAAGGTGTAAAATGGTAACAAACAGACACAGTTACTTTCGCATTAATAACATTAGTATGGATAGTTAATTTAAGTAACAGACACATTAAATAAAATACAAATAATAAACAATATAAATTAATAACGGACGCAACACACGCAACGACAGTAGACAGTGACAACTTAGTTACTGTTGCTGCTAAGCAGGTTGTAGGTCAAGTTGTATCACTATGTCACATTATTATACTGTGACTGTTGCGTGACGGCATGGCCAATCAACTGCGTGGCATTTATGTAATGACCATTATTATAAATATGTAGAATATATCAATGACTAAGTACAATATCAGAATGTTAAGGTGACATATTGTGATCTCAGTATGTTTACGAGCATATTTCTTTTTGAGGTCAGCTTAGAGAATTCGTTTAGTGATTTAAGTATCACAAAACCATATATGTATAAACCAAAAATTCGAAGACATGTCACATTTACCAACACGCACTGGGCCTGCGTGGTGGATTACGGCCCACTTCCTCTCACCGAGAGGAGACCTGTGTTCCAGCAGTGGGAACATTATAGGCTGATTATGTAATCATAGCATAGAAAAGAGGATTTTTCGGAATAATCGGGATTTGCACGTTCCTAGGGAGGAAGGAACCTCCTACAACAAGCGAATGAGGCCGAGGTTAGAAATTGGCCTTAATTTGTTATCCCCTATTTTACATAATTCCTTTAGTACAGACGCCAGCACACCAAGCTACTATAATCTGTCAAATTTCTTTAATAGATTTTCAACTTTATCGCTAAAGCTTTAAGGTTCAAGGTTGATTGGGAAAATTTGACAGATTCGGGTAGATTGACCTGCTGGCGTCTGTACTTTGCAGTAGGTACCTCTTATTTAACAAAACAACAGGATAGGCAGTTATTATTCATGTGTAATGCTTGCTTTGCACAACTGATTAAATGTTTTTAACTTAAACAAACCAACTCACTCATTAATATTCCTGTTACATTCATGCAATATTTTGTATAGCACAAAAATGGGACAGCATTCCGAAATAACAGTTACCGTACTGAAAACTTTCTAACTTAAGTGCTTACATTAAGCTGCCAACAGATGGCGCTATGTTGTGCAAACCGTGTTAACAGCTTCCGGCTTTTACATGATATCGTTGTAATTGAAATAATAATATTATTATGTTGAGTGTTTAAATACATTATATTAATATTTTTGAATACCTCTTTTAGTTTCCGGAAATCCGGTACCTTTTAAAGCTATCAGAATTATTAGTGAATAGTAGGTACCTACTCACATTAAGTACGATACCTATTTATTTGTGATTATAATCACAACAGTAATGTTTAATTACATCTTCCGATGTTTAAAATTGAAAAGTGAAACTTTGATTTTTTGTAATCTTTAAGAGTTAATATTTTACTGGGCATTACTTTTTCTTAATATTAGGTTTCCTTTTATTTAAAGTCTCTTATTTATCAATTGAAGTATTCCTAATGCACGTATCATTAAAAAAACAGCTATCGGTAGGGTGAATATTACTTAATACTGTCGGAGGGTAAGATCTAACTAGTTGGACCACACTATACATTATATTCGACGATAACATGAAAGTAAATATGTATTATATAATGTACCTAGCAGTAAACTACTATTATAATATAACATTGTCATAGCAAAGAAAGCTTGGTACATAAGAAACATTTATCTTCAAAACTTAATATTAAGTTTCCATGATTTATTTTCCAAGAAAAACAAACAGTACTTTGTTAGAATCGTTACCGTAAATAGCTCAAGTTTTGAAGAATTTTCTTGATTGTATTATTTTACGTAGGTGCTTTATACCGTGTAATGTAAACAATGGTAAATTCAGAATCAGAACTTTTCCAATTAACCAAAAAAAAACAAGGAAAGTAGCGTCTCATGAAAAATCAGTAGGTACCTAATTTCTTTTGATACGCTTCTGTAAAACATACTTATTTATACTTGACTTATTTCGGTAAATGAAGTGCTTCGGTCCCTCCCTCCCTCTCCTACCTGTATTGAGGAAAACGTCTTGTAATTTCATCGGTCCTCATCATTGTGCAGGGAACCCGTGATAAATCGAAGCAACATACAACCTACCTCCTACCTACGTCATTACGCGTCGGAGATTCTAAAAATAGCTAAAAGAAAATCGTCAATATTTCGTCCATGGAAAGAACCACGTATCAAAGGCCGAGCTTATTAGTATAAGAGATGAAAGAGGTAGTAGGATGGTAAAAAGCAAAACGCATAAGCGACCCAATTTCGAATGAGGCGATACGAGTGTTTATCCAAACTTGCGCGCTTCGGCGAAGTGGGGAGATCAAGGACGATGTCTGCCAAACATGGGGAGGGTTTCCCCGGGAGACGGGCGCAGGGGAGGGTCGGGTGGCGGAGGTGATCTGGCGAGCGTCGAGCGGGGTGAGGTATGTTTTGATGCTCGCCGCCCGCTTTATTGATTTTCCGCGCCCGCTCCGCCCGAGCCTCCCCTTTATTATATACATATTCCGAGCCAGGTGGATGACGATATTGCCGACTGTCGTGCTATTTTCGGTTAGCCCGGCCACGTCGCACCCGTGGAAACGCTATGATTGATCGGCTGCTACCCCGCAAAGCCAATTTCATTTTTGTTTTGCAATTTTATCACACAGGAATAGGACCCCTCAATTTTTGTACGTCTTCGATTAACATTTGAAGGTCGTCTGTCAATTAAATGAATCCCTTGGATTCATGGTAGGTGTATTTTTTTTGGTAAATTGTTATTCTAACTGCAAAAGGTTAAAATGTCGTTACCTCGAGATTTGAGAAAGTAATTTGTTCTGCGAAAACATACAAACTCTTTAGGAGCCCTAAGCATAATATTATTACGAAAAGGGATGTTCATTACTGTTACATTTCCTTTCAATGTCAGCGAGTCGTGCTCCCCTCCCCATCTTTAGTTATTTTTTTCTTTTCTTTGACAAACTTGATATTATTTTTTTTTTTTCGAAAGCGATCCTCCGCTTATTTTCCGGAGGGTAATTTATACTAATTAAGTACGTGAAAGAATTTTTTTTCCGTTTACGTAGGACTTCGTAAACCTACCATTATCGTACGAAATTATACATCGATTGTCCTATAAAACAAATCGATACTAAAACGAAAAAAAAAAACTCTGTGGTTGTCTTTGTTCGAATTCTGGAAGCAGTTTCAACTAAACTAGATGTAATCTATGGTATTCCAGATAAAGGAGTTGTTAGCTTTATGTGTTTTAGTAAAACAGTGGAGAACAATGGAGGATACGTAACTCCTTATTGCCCTGGCGACTGGGGTGGCTGTTGGTGGTCAGATATGGGTGAGCGAACATAGTTCTGAATTGTTGGAATCTACGCGTGCTGTATTAGTACATAAGTTAATTACTATGTACGATAAACAAAGAGACATACATGTGCTAGAAGGCAATGGTAATGTTTTATTGATTTTTGGCCTGTTGCTGTAATTAACAGTTTGTTGTATAGGATAACTACTAAATTACATTTTTTACATCTTGAAAGTAATAAGTTTCAAAAACACTGCCAATTAACAACAAGCGTGAAATATTATAAAAAAATTCATTACTCAACTATACAAACAGTTATAGGGCGTCATGCCATAAAAATACGTAATTAAATCACCAAAAGAACTTGAAGAAAAAAGGATTTACAATTAAAAAAACTCAATTAACCAACCGGCAATGAAACTTTATCGCGAGTTTCTTAACTTTGTCGTCAGCATGCACGCAACCCAACTCAGAAACTGCTCCCCGCAAAATTTAAACGAGTAAAGTTTGTTTCAGTTAGCTTACTCAACTGTCCGGTACTCCCCAACCTCCCGTATCCCCCTAATGGGGAGGAATGGGGGCTGATTTAAGGCGTGTGTTAGACACGAGAAAATGTTACTTTGATCGTGATCATATTTTATGAAGGACATCAATATAGCGAAGAAGCAGATAAAAATTTCTTTGTTGCTAATTCTATTGAAACATAATATTATGGCGGATTGTTGACGGATTCGCTTTGTTCTTTGTTTCTGTCCTTTTATTAGATTCTTATTTATACACTGTTACAATACTCTTTTAATAATAACGAATCAAATAAAGGCTATCTTAAATTGTACTTCTTTGTTTACTTAAATAAAGCTTAGAACAATGAGTCTGGGCTCCATTGTACGTTTCATTACAGAATTACTTAAAGAATTAATTCTTTAATTTTCGCAACGCTTTGAACCTCCCAAGATTCATTTGTCAAGCTTTTCAGACACAGTCTTTGACTATACACTGGTTCATTATAATTTTATACATTCCTGTAACGGAGCGGGAGTGGAGTAGGTACTCCTACTGAATAACAAAAGCACAATTTATGTTTTCCGTTGTAAGTGTTTGCATTTTCCTCAGAGGGGATACGCCAGACGTTTCATCTCGGTTGATGGATACAGCATGAGTGCATTGTCTAGGGAACTAAAACCTTTCGTTTATGACCGCCCCGGGAACTTTTAGAGTTCGCAATAAAGCCACTTGTGAACCTCCTGCGTCTATTTTTATTTGCGTACAAATTCGACTGTTTTGTTCTGTGAACAATGAACGAATATTTAATATTTGCGTTCTCTCTCTGCTTTCGAACTGTATATTAATTTCGATACGGATATAAGGTATCCGTTTACGTATAGTGATCGTACCTAAGATCGTTAGAAGCTAAATTATGGGCAGTTAGAATCCTACGACTGTTATGTTGTCTGTATATGTTACCTAGATCTTAGATAGGGAAGGAACATTAATAAGAGTATTGAAGGTAATTGTTGGGAGTACCGTTGGCTGTAAACTACCCGAGCATTGGCGTCACCCAATACCGGCAATATCTTAGGAATAAATTCTGTTGGAACTTATGTATGTAAACCTGTTATCACCGGTATCACAAGCTAGGAGCTAGTTGGAACGCTGGCAGGAAATTGAATGAGAGTCGCGGGAGACGCAAATGTGTGCCAGACGTAATGGTTTCCTGGTGGAGTGGTATCTAGCTACCTACGAGTATGTACCAGCTTGTATATAAGAGCAGAGTGTATTGAACACTTTATAAAAAGGACGTACAATACCGTTTGGAATAAAACTATGTTTGGAAGACCTTCAATTTGCAGATAGATTTTCCTTGTTATGATGTAGCCATTTGATACGGGTAAATTAATATTTTGAAATGCAATATTTGGTATAATGGTGATTGGAGGGAAGCAGTTTTCAAATAGCAAGATCCATGAATAAAATATTGTGTTGCTGTAGAATAATAAAAAGTTTACCTTTCTTTGCTTGACTTCAGCAATTACTTTTGTAATATTTAATAACTTCTTAAAGAAGATTAAGTAAAATAAATTGGCAGTAGTCAACAGAGGTCAGAGATACAACTTTTTGCGCCGTTTTACAACAGCATAACTGCGTAAAAAGTTGTATAAGTTAGGTAGCGTGTTCTCACACGTCTTCAAAGATAGAAGCATCCAAAATTCCAAACTTTTTAACACCTCTCATAAAAGATAACTCGCAAACTCATAATGGCGATAAAATTGATAGCCATAATAAACTTGAAACTTTCATTTGTCAGAGGTGACCACGCAGACTTAGAGCCAAGAATATTAATATTCATCACTTTCTCAAACAGAACCAGCTTAATCCGTTCCCTGATCCTGGGGCCACGGCCCGGTATTAATCACGACGTAATCTCACCAAATAGAGCGACCCGCGAGCAAAATAAACAGTAATGGCTGCAGGCAACGTTGCGTAACCGCTGCTGAGCCGTGCTGAGTCACCGCCGCGCCGCTTGCCACGCTCATCAGTGCGTGACTTAACAAACACTTACCGCTTACGATTACTACGTACGTTTCCAGACCATAATATCGGAAAATGATTTGACCGTGAAAAGGGCTTCATTGTATTCCGTCGTTTCATCCGTAAAGCGTTCTCATTCGTTCCACAATATAAGGTTACTGGCAAGCAAAGTAATATTTCTGCTTCTTTGAATTACATTTGCAAACATTTACAATCATACTCTGTAAACCTTGAACAGTTTGTTATAAAGATACTAACTGTAACTGTATCCTTTACATTTATAATTACACAATTGTGTTTCCATTGTCTTTGTTTAGTTTGGTGTTAAAATTCGTGTCTTGCGCCCCACATAAATACTTTCAAGCAAGCTGTCCACACAACGCCGGTGACCCTGAATGGTCCAATAGCGTTAGTTAGCAAACAGGCGGATACAGTAGGTCTACATGTAGATATAACAGCCGTTTGTAGGGGGGCGAGCTGGGGGGAGGGGGGCGGGTTCAACGCACCGGATACGTCTGTCGCCGGGCACTGGCTTGTATGCAATACACTGAAACAGGTGTGCGTTTGATGTCAATGTGTGTGTTGTAACATTGACATAAATACTAGTGCAATCGTGTGCAGGCTCAACTCCGGCACTCCGGCGTACAAACAGGTACCTGCATGTGTGTGTACGGTGAATTATTGCTGCACTTAACACGATATACGTGGGCAACTATACTAATGTTGATTTGTGGAGGTGTACCATAATGTGGGGCATAATGTTTACATGTGATACGAGGTCGTAAAACCAACTATCGATGTTCTGCATTAATTAATACATAAATACAGATTTATGTTCTGGTTGGTGCTAGGTATGTGTGCTACCAGCATGAACATATGATGCTAATTAAACGAGTTGGCACATAGATACATAAACATTATATTTAAATAGGCGTTAAATCATGTTGAAACTGTAGCAGCTCAACTGGAAATTATTACTGTATGGATTGATTAACATTTCTGGTTTCATGAAATTAACATAGTAGACGTCAGTTTTTATTTTGTTACATCATCAATTAGAATAGATACTGAAATTTCGCTTGTGAAAGGCGACGCTATCCAAGTAATAGTCATATAATCGAAGTTATGTTAGTAAAATAACAAAGAAAGTACTCTCCTAATACGAATCCAATTGGTTTTGTCGTGAAGCGATTGTAACAAAGGTTATCCGAGAAATAATGGAACGCAACACAACAGTTCTCGCTAATAATGTAGTCTTTTCATCTTCAGGAAAATAACAACATTCTCCGAGTTGCTCAAATAAATCTTGAGGCTTTTGTGTCGTATGTCGAATGGTAAATAATAAATGAAAAGTTCAAGGACTGAAGAGGCTACACACGAATTGGTTTCACGACAATTTCGTCAGAGCCAAATATAATCTTTTGAAAATTATGCTCGGAAACTCCCAAGACATGAAGAGAAGAGACTTTTAGTTGCATATAAAACTATAATGGGTAATCCACTGACACCATCGACGTCACTTTGCTATCGTTTTTTCAAAGAACTTCCAAAGAGGTTCCTGAGGTTGTCAGATAAACTCTCAATTGCCATTGCAAGATATCGAACTAAAATCACAATCGCATAGATATTTCTATCTATCTTCGGTTAAGAATACCTCATAACCGAGCATCAGATGAATTGTCTCTAAAACCCCTGTCCTTGCTTTGGTCTGTCCTTTACAGCAACAAAAGGGATATTCTTTCCAACACCCTGTCTATGCAGAAACATTCATGTAGGCCTGGATTACAAGCAAAAGACTCGTCCAAATTCTCCCTTCTCTCACCTTACATGCAAAAACTAACCTGATCCATTGTTTCACAGGATTGGGACCCTCGGCAAGCTGGAGCTGACACTGGCATAGATGGCACAATACTCTCCTCCTTGTCTTCCAAAGCCGCAGAATGGAAGACCATACAGGATGGCCAGCGGATCCTGACCACCACTCCTTCGGTGCTCGGGGGCTGCCGCGCCCAGGTGTATCGGTCTGCAGGTGCCACGCAATGGTACACTGCCGTCATCGTTGGAGTCAACGAGCATACTGGAGTGAGTACAAGCTTGCATCTATCTGACCATCATCATCCTCCAAAGATTTTCAGTATAGATGGTGTCACCCAAAGCAGGCCGTCATCTGATCGATTGTGGAATATACTGGATGCTCAGGATCTGTCGTTGTGACGATTCTTTGGGTCTATTGTCCAGCAGCAAATGTATTGCGGCTAATACTATGATAGTTAATTTAGAGCCACTCGCTATCTAACGGCTTTACTATACAATCCATTGAAAAACAATGACCAAATGGCCCAAATATCCTCTCACCGCCGGTTCTATTTGCAATCTCTATTCGTTTATCCTGAGTAGTTTTGTGATATGATAGGCGGATTGATCGAATCCATTAAATCAATTTCAATCGAACCATTTAATTGATTCATCGATACTAGAGTTCTACGAAGGCCAAGCATTCGCTTTCTGTAGATTAAAATATTTAACCATATCTGGTTAAACTGGAAACCAATCCCAAAATAGTTAGGAAAAGGGTAAATAATGAATGCACCAGTTCCCGATACGTTCGAAACTTCTAACTAAGCAGTACGATTAATCAAGATTAGATAGTTTAATTTAACAAGACTACAAGAGCCAAGTTCTTACTTAGAAAACTTGCCTCAGAGTTTGGAGATATTAGGCTAAGCTAAGTAATTTCGCAAACATTTCACAGAAAACTAGATTCGGTGAAAATCGACATAATAACTCCTGCAATGCACTTGCGCTTTTTTACGTGGTAAGTTTCTTTAAAATATGGATTAGGACCAGGTAAACTTTTATATATCTGGGCGGATATTTATCCAATCTGACATGTTTCCAATCTGACATGTTCGCAACAAGTTTATATAGCAGAAAATAAGAATTGAGTTCAGATAATCACATGTCATTTTTTTCTACTTCCCAGATGGGAAATTGACTTAAAAAGTCATCTACCGTTTTCTTTGTGTTCCAATTACCACACAAAACCAATTCCAACTACCAATAAAGTAACGTAATTGACGATCGACATCTGTCATAAAAATCTACCTTCTTCTTCTTCGATATTTTATATTGTTCGAGCCCAGTATGTGGCGACGTTAATTGCGGCATCAGTGGCATTCATTAAGTCATCCAAGGTGCAGGTGAACGAGCACTTGGGTCACTCCAGCAAGTGGGCTCCACTGGGTATTGGATGGGTCAGTAATCCCCCATTTCGACAAGTTGTGTCTGCAGCGCCCTACTTAGAAATGTATCTCGATTCGAAAAGATTCATCTCTTTTACCAACTCAATATATGTATATTCGTTTTAGAATGGTCAACTACGTCAGCATTAACAAGTCGTTAAAATGATCTATTTCGAACAGGATATAACAAAAGCCATTAGGATAATAACGTTCGTGAATTCTTATCTCCCAGCTCATTGCCTTAGCCAACAATAGGATCTCGAAGGAATACCTTAAATAATTGAGTGCAGGTGAGCATTATAACATGAACAAGTAACTGTACAAGAAATTCTACAAGATAATTCCAAAGCGGGAAGTTCTGGAGAGAACCAGTTTGGTTTATTGAACGCGATGGCATCCGACAACGATGTTCAATTTATAAGGGCTCTCATAAGTAACGAAACAACTTGAACAGCGGGTTCTTTACTTGATCAACATATGGAAACCTGTTCTGCAGAACGCTGTGTCGCTCCATAAATGTGTACACGGAATCCTGAACTTTCCACATGCTTCCAATTATAACGCTGCCTCTGTATTGGTCGATGGCGCCTGTTGAAAATGTAGAGCCTGTTCAGTATTTATTGATGGATTACCAAGTACTTTGATGGAACTCGTTAATTCGAAGGCAGCCATGAATGTAATACATGTACGAGTAACTGCCAACGTCGGCCATGTAGATGTATAAGAAGTTAGTAAAACAGCGAGTCAATTTATGTCGACAGCGTCCGTGTGAGGTAACGCTGATGGAGATTTAATTGATTCCGTGATCGATGTGTCAAGCGCAGGACTAAGTGCCGTTCAATTAATTGCATTCCATTAAATTGTCTATAATGCCACAGTTTGCCCTACAACAGTGTGGTCTTTAATAGCGTTTCTAACTAACATAACTGGTAAAGTTTGTACGTTTATTACGAGTTAATCTCATGAGAGTTAAGCGATGAAACTTTGCAAAGAGGAATACGTGTATGTATTTGAAAATAACAAGCTGCTTTTACTTTGAAGCGATATTCTCCTAGGGATACAGAAAAATAGGGATAAGAAAAGAAATAGGGATACAGAATTACTTGGTGTAGACTGTTATCTAGTTGAATGTTAATATCCATAATTTCAAATTCCATGCCCGTATAGTACTTGAAACGCCAACCGTTCATTGTTTACGGATCAAGGCCGGCTCACGATATTAACTGGGATCTAACAACAGCTTTACTTGTTATATAATATTAGTTTCCCATGTAAACTCGCGTATCGTGTACTTAGTTCTGTATACGTTTGCAACTAATGTAAACAAGGTATCGTATGAACAACTTATTGGTATTCTGATCAAACGGAAATTGTAAAATGAAAAATTCGTGCTTACGTCTTGTGAAATGTTTATTGTAAACGTGCTGTTTAATGTAATTTGACACAGCAGTTTTATCGAATGCCTCAATTGATTACTAAACTATCTTTTGCATTTTAATATCTTTATAGTAAATTTTTACAATCATCAATGATATTATCTCCTATAAGCATGTTAATATTTTCTATCCAACATTTTTTACAAGCAGAACCGCTATCCTCATTACGCGATACATATTTATTACGACCATTGGTCATAATTATTTATGAGAGGAAGTTGTAACCGTCTGCCGGCTTGTTCCGTCTTAATGCTTATTAATTTATTATTGTACAATCATTTCCTTTAATTATTTCCATAATGCCTTCGGTTCGTTCTTCGTTGCCAGATATTCTATTACAGTGTTAATTTAGATTCTGGATAGCGTGAAATCATCTTACAGACTATTTAATCAAGATTAATCTGTAATACATTTGGAGAATTTGTTAGTTTATAAATCTGTGTCGATAATACTGTGGCGTGTGGGTGGGTTTTGGGCGCTCCGTTCCACCCCATTCACCCCTTCGCTAACGTCTCTAAACAATATTTGTTGTTTTGCGTTATTGAAACACTTTATTGTTTTTCTTTCATCTCCTCTCCTTTGAAGATGGCGATGTCGAAGTTGTGTTGTGAAGCCAAACGAAAGGTTTCTGTTTGGATTGCTTGTTAATTGCTTTTTTTTGTACTGTTTAATGTTACATGAATAGGAATTATTTTTGTTTTTCAATTTACAGGTTGAATTTAATCAGTATTTCTTCTGGCTAAAACTTTTTGTAGGGGTATTATTTTATTTTAACGTACTTTCACTGTAATTCATCTGCATCTGCCTAGCCTTTTCCCAACTATGTTGGGGTCGGCTTCCAGTCTAACCGGATTCAGAGGGGCAATTCTCGTAATTTTAAGGACGTTCACAGTCTGATCTCAGTCTCAATCTGTCAAAAATACCTATAATGTTCATACATTTTGACAAGTTTTTGACGTTTGTTTGTCGCTGAGATGAGAATGCGACTAGATTTTGAACGCTTGAAGTTACGAGAATTGGCCTTCTGCTGAATACCAGTATTTTACATGTAAAATACTGGTACTGCTCCATGGAGCGACTGCCTATCTGACCTCCACAACCCAGTTACTGGGTAATACGATACCCCTTGGTAAGACTGGTTGTCAGACTTTCGGGCTTCTGACTACGCGTAACGACTGTCAAAGATCTACGAATGACAGCCGGGACCAACGGCTTAGCGTGCTTTCCGAGGCACGGAGGGGTCTCGGTATGTAAAGATGGTCACCCATCCATATACCAACCGCGGCAAGCGTAGCTTAACCTGATCGATCGACCTGTGCGGCTGTTATTATTTAGCCACGGGCCCCTCTTTCACTGTAATTATTTTGTAAATTTAGAAACTTGGAGTGGGGTTCAGTCTACCTTTCTTTTCTCTTTAATTCCTAGAATAGGGGACCTATGCCTAATGCTGTAGACACACGTCAACGTATCCGAATTGTGGATGAAATTACCATTTCATGATTTGAATTTACCTACCACTTTTTGAAGGAGACGCTACTGTAAAGACACCAGTTTCATTATCTTGCAAATGAGCTCAAGACTTGGGTACTTGAAGTAAAAGAGTCTTTCCGTTGGTACATCTGAAAAGTTATACAAAGTGGAGGCCTGGAAAAGTTAAGAAGACACATAAACCCCACGACTTCTAGTCGTCCTTGTTCGGGTGGGTGATTGCGAACTGCCAACTACAATTATTACAATAACTCATCAAACTCTTCACAGACTGTCAGAGTTTCGGAGTACTTCAATCTATCTCGAACTTTGCTAAGTAATTACAGTTAAAAAGTTGAGACGTTAAACAAATTTATACTGCGAATTAGCGAGTGGAAAACTTCGGTCGTTCTTCGCAAGGTTCGTATTACTGGAGTCCGAAACGTCGAAGTTTTGAGTAACCCCCTCGTTCGCCCCCCTTTCCTTGTTTCTCAAGTAACTTTCTTGAAGTTTCTTCTTTGTTTCTCGCAAGTTTGTGTCCAACTTTGTCTGTCGGCTGTCGACATGTTTATCGACAACACTCTTTGTTTATTCTATTGATATGTTTGATGCCCTACAGTATATTCATGTTACATAATATCTCTGACGTTTTCGATTAACAATGCGTATCATTCGTCACTATGCAAATGATTCATCCAACAAAGGATGTCCGCATAATTCTATACAACAAGATCATCCGTGCGTAAGAATTGGATACAAAAAATGATCCAGACGCTGTTTTTGTGAATACATTTTCGATTCTGATTAAACTCATGGTAGGCGGAGTTGATAGGTACGTTCAAGGTTAAATTCGCTCAAACACCTGTACCCACTCGACGAGCGACATAAAACAGAGACGTATTTGTTTACGCCATATTCTACCGAACTTAACCGAACAGCGCTCGGGCGTGAGAAAGTTTAGATGGGAATTTAGGGAATCTTGTTTGTTTACGATTATAAAACACCTGCAAAACTTCGTGTTTTACTTCCAAAGAAATTGGTTTATCTTATACTATGAGTATTCTTGTTTGTATGATGGAAATGAAAATTAATAGTGTCGATGAAAGAACTAAACAAAATATTTATGAGGCTGCTTTTTGGTTTCCTTCAAACTCATTTATAAATATAAATATCAAACTATCGAGTAACCGCCTACTACTTCTATATACAACGATGCCTACGTTTCTAACTAGATGGCGCTAGCTAGTAGTAACAAGATAAACTTCCACGTTCACGCTAGAGACGTGAGGTGTTTTAACGGTATCGGATCATCATAGGTGATCGTATTACCATATCTGGTTCTATAAACAACTCGATTTCTAAGAATCCGGTTACGTAATAGCTTCATAGAAAAACAGAGTAATAAAGTTTTTATTTCTTATTTTCTTCCCAGGAGCTGACTGTGACAGATGATACGGTTTTGGAGGAGCACAGCGAAGATCCATCGCTGGTGCAGATGAGACTCCTGGGCGATGGAGGTAAACACGTTCACAATACCTCTATAAAACATAATACACAATTCAAACCAAAAGCAATCAGCCAATGGACTCCAAACAATGCGAAACCGTATCGCATTGTCGCACTACGCATCATTATTCTGGTTAACGATTAAAAGGATCGCCATGATTGATTACGATAACATTTATGTGGGTACATGGAAACAATGGGGTCTGGTTACATAACCTACACGCTGCAGTGCACAATCTTCGGCCATCTGTAGAACAATGGCTGGTTTCACCACGCACAGTTATGATTTATACTTAATGTATTTTTAAATAGATATCGCTCGGCTTATTGTAAGGTCGACATTATGAATGTTTATCTAAACTATTAACCCTATTACGGGACAACGAAGTAAACAAACGTATCTGGTACTTAACCTTTTTGTACAAATTGAATAACTAAGGTCTAAAATGTATAAGAATTTTGTACCTACAAACAATAGAGAGTCCCTGAATAGAAGTGACTGCGTTGTTGGTCTAGCAAGCGCTACTGCAAAAAAAAAAACAAAAGCAGATAATATGCTACTGAGTTTTTCCGTCAGGAATTTCTCAGAAGCAGCCCAGAGCCTGTTTTTGTGCCCGGTTGATTGCAATAGGCTCGCCCCCTTTTACATGGACTTAAACATAACTGGCAAAATGTGGGTGTTACTATAGGTCCTCTGCCTAACCCTTCGGGAGTTACAGGCGTGATGTTATATTTTGTAAATAGAAAGTTCATTAGTTAAGATTCTCTTTGTTCTGACTGTCTGAGAAATTATAAAGTACACGTTGAAGTTTCATCAAACAATGAATCTAGCTCGGGGCTATGAATGCGAAGATATCTTTTATAAATCGATCGTTTGTTTAGATAGCAGCTGACAGACTAATAATAGTGCATTATAATATTGTGCAACCGTGTGTGCCAACGGCTATATTGCAACGAGAACATAGGATGGTGTTGTAAATACTTTTACGAACATAATTGGATTGAAGCCTTAGTAATTGACGTTGCATTATGCTGAAGAAAGAATGTACGCTTAGAACTTACAACTAACTGACTTAGCGCAACTAGAAACTGAACTTAACAAAATAACATAGGAAATTATTATTCAGCGATCAGCGTTGCCAAAGATCCTAATTTTAACATAGGTACATATAACTATAGATTTATGCCCGGGTGAGGGCACTAGGGTCGCCCTTTATTACATGGAACCTAAATATACTCGTAACTGGCGAAGTGCGAGTGTACAGGTCATCTCTGCCTAACCTTTAGAAAAGAATGTCGAAGGATACGATGTATTGTATCCTTGGCTTTATTGTCTAGATGAGACACAAGCATGTTCACGACAGTTCTCTATACAGTATAACATCTAATCCTTGTTTGATAGTTAAACCTACACGTGTTTCCGCCACAAATCCAAACATTGACTTTACCTTGTTTTTTCCAGTAATCGAATCGATCATGAAGGGAGAAGTGGTGGGCGTAATGCCGAGACGCTCTCGCTCCAACCTCCAAGTAAGTTGACTAGCTAATAATCTGTCTTGAATATTTAATTAAGAGATCCGAGCTCCGACGGTATAAAGTAAAATTATCCATTTTCAACGAGAGGATGTTTCTCGAAGCTAACTGTATTACGTACATGTGCCCACGTAACTTGTTAGCCCTGTACCGTCTAATTGAATTCTCCCAGATTTTAGAGCGTTCTTAAAATAAATGCAAGACATTGAAGTAAAATTAGCGTTCCTAGAATTACGGTATTTACGGATAGAATTTATATTCCTTTGAAAGTAGAACAGTAGTTTTCTTTGTAAAGCGATCGTATCTACAGGTAATTTCTTAAAAGTGACCGAGATTGGGTCGAGCCTACTTGAAAGTGTTCATAGCATGCAAATCATTTATGTATATATTCAAGTAGCGTTTGTCTGTCTATCCGTCGGTTATTTTGGTGTTCGTGTCGCGACAAGTCCCCGGCGCCTGGTGACGCATACGCCGCCATTATCCTGAACTCACACCGGTTCAGCTAAATATGGTATAAATGACTAACTGGTAGGTGTAGTTACGATCTTGGTAGATGCTACCAGTTCGGAATTAATTGGGTAGTTAGTAATCGTAAAATGAAACTGATATTCACGCTTTGATAAAGACAGTAGAAATAGAGGCAGTATAAACGTTGAATAATGCAAATTGCGTATTGAATGATTTGTTTTGAACAAATCTAGAATTCGATCTAATCGAGAAATAGATTACTTATTCAATATAAAATAATAGCGAGCAATGTTGGATCATCATTCTCCTGCCCTTATCCCAATTTATTTGGGCTCGGCGCAACATGTCTTTTTCTTCCATACTTAATATCGATTATTCGTCTCCAAGCTTACGCCATTGTACCATTGAAATCCTCTAAACATTTAATGACATAACAGTGTTGTAGACTTGTAGTCAACCGCAGAATGTTTACTGAACAATGTTTCGGTTGTTCAAGTTCTGTCGCTCCAACTCTAAACTCTAAACGATGGAGTTTCTGCACCACTGAACTCATTTGAATATTGGAATAGAAACTTCTACTAAGAAGTTTGGCTACGGTATTGTTTTAATGTTAATCGAAGGCTGGTTAAGGGGGCACAAGCGGAATACTCCTTTTGAATATTGAAATACGTATTGGCTTTAAAACTTCTCGGGAGTTTCAAATTTAGTTCCAGTGCTGTTACGAGTGTAAGATAATTAGCTTCCAGTCCATAAATATGTCCAGACTAATTCTGTTTCTGAGTAGATGTGTTTACAAACTACATATATTAAAAGGGCATTCGCTAATGTAATGAGGCACACGTAAATTGTACTGGCAGTTGAGAAACAACCGGCGTAGTGTTTACCTCTTTTTGTGGTTCTATTGAGATTTAGCTCCGAATCTTATCATTTATCGTTTGGACAATATGTAGCTCAACATAAGGACTATTATATCGTTTCGTATTAATTTTTTTAATAACCTGACTTATTTAGCAATTATGTTGCTCCCACGTTTATGTAAATTCAAACCTGGTTTGAGTAATAAACGGCAAAGCTTTAAAGTTACGTAGAAATTCATTTTTATTAAAATGTCGGTCTTGCTCAAGATAACTTTCAAGGTTCCAAGGATCGGACGCTCCAAGGTCCCGACATTCGTGAAGGACATGTCTTTTACTGTTAGATGAAATGAGTTCTGAATGAGAATGGCTAATTATATGGTTCACCTTCAGATAATCTTGTCGCTCTTGTCAAAACCTTATCGACTGGAATAATTTCGTTATTCCAAGAGAATTCTTGCGTTTTTTGTGTGTAGATAAAGGTTTTGCTAATTGACTGTCTCTTTTCTTGTTATCTTTGTCTTAATTTACATACATTTACTTGTCCTGTGGTGCTAGGGATCGTTTCGCTTCGGTTCGGAACTACTTTTGAATTGTTATAAACGCCACAAACGTAACGCAACACTTACTACTTAGTCATATGCCATTCAGTTAGATAATAATCATACAAGTACATTTTCCTTTGTTTTTTCGTACAAGGTAAATAATAAGAAACTATCTAGGTACTTCGAGAACAAAGAAATGTTCGGATGAAGCCTCGGATAATAACAGTATAGTAACAACGATACAGATTAACATAAAACGAAGACAAAGAAAGTCGTCAGTAACTACGCAGTGACCCATCCAAGCCCCAGGATGTGTAGTTATTATTCACAGAGACCAATCATAGTAGGACTCGGACCTCGAAACTACTGTCTACCTTTATTATGTAGGTCGTCATATCAGAATCGTCCAAAGGGTCTCTTTAAACTGGTCCTATTTAGAACACCCACGCTTACTTTCATATTCCTTTGAACCCTTATATGTAAGTATTTGAATAATCTTTGCCCGTGAACATAAACGAGGTCTCCGCAATTATAATTTGAGTTTCAAATTACAAACTTCTATTACAAGACCACATTACGAAAGAACAACATCCGATTTAGATTTAAATTGCTCTGTCAAACGAAGTACGTAGTCTAGAATCTAGATTGCTAAAAGGAAATAGCAGTATTTTATAAAACGGTAATGCAGTCGTCCGAATTCGCGTCACCGTCCATAAAGCATATTTCTTTTTGAAAGCCAGGAGGCAATGAGAGAGATTTAGTGGTGCATTGTATATGGATGTCACGTACAGCCGCGCAATGCCCGATAGTGCTCATCTCGTATGCCACCAATACACTCGGCCATAATTCTCATCTGGCCATGTTTGCCTCCGCGCTGACGACACGCGCGTCGTTCATCAAAATAGTGGACTTTAAACATTCCATTAGTCCATTACACCAGTTTACTGTGTCAATCAATCTCGTAACCTAGAAAGAACCTTGAATATTCCGCTCAGCTCTGACGCTAAGATTGTTTAGTTACGACCGCTGCACTACTTTCCAGGTACAAAAATATGAAAAAGACATTTGAAAGCTCTTGTAGTTCGTGACGTGAATAATTCACATCGCATCCACTCCAACCGACAACAAAGCGTTCAAAACAATCCCACATTTGCATACCTAACGGAAACCTAGTTTGACATTCATAAAGGCGCAATTTATGCTCAATTAGTGCAAATTCTTGTTCCTCTTACCTCTAATTTTAATTCACCCGAAAATTCAACTCGACGTAAATCCTGCAAATAACACGATTAAACCGAACATTGCGCCCCGATTTGACAAAGGGGGAGCGAAGCAATTCTCTTCGTAGCAATTTGTCTGGTTCAGTGACCCTTTTCGGAGACATGAGTATTCTCCCGGCTCGGAACCCATAAACAATTCATCTTGCGAAATCTACGCATAGCGATAGTAGATCAGAACAGGGGCATTATGAATGCTCTTAGACTATCGATTCAGAAAGTACATTCAAACAAATCATCTCCACTTTTCCCTCTAGCCGCGCTGTAATAGCACCGTCTCTTTCTGCACGTGAGTGGAATGCTAAACTGTAATCCTAACTCGAGTTGTTCCTGCACGTTCCACGGGAATGGTAAAAGGGACTTTGAAATGTGCACTTTTAGAGTGTTTTTAGATTGCATGCGACAACTTGGTGTGCAGGTGTTCCGTGATCGTGAAACAGCTATTACTAAGCTTCTTTTTCTATTCACTTTTTGAATTGAACGGTCAAGAAACATCTGAAATTGCTTTTTGTCTAACGCTAGCTCCAGCTCCCACTTGTAATAAAGATTTCAATCGAAAGTTGGCGCCGGTTGTGTCGTAAAGGTTTATTTACAACTCGTTCTAAACTTTGCTAATGACCTGGGATTTTGGTGTGGGAAATCCGGTTAGTCACGATGTTGCCGTCTTCAGTAATTTAGTAAATAAAAACATTGTTTGACGTAATAGTTTTGGCAACGTTACTGCTTTGTATTGCTCGCAACTTCACAATAAATCTGACACTTTTTCAGCTGTTAAAATTCGTTAGATAGGGGTCATAAAAATAAGTTATTGGCATCACATTTTTAGTTGTATGTGTTTTGACCATTAATCAAAATGTGTTCGTTCGTTACTATAACCACAGAATAACTAATCCATAACCTACTTTTTGTGCTGATTTTTAAGTGAATTTGAGTAAAAAAATATTGAAAGATATCGTGCAAATACCTTAACCGGTAATGAAACTGTCAGACAGACCATTTAAACAATTTTATTAATAGAAAGTGATAAAATGCTAGTATGACTGTTTTGATTCCAGCACTTATGTGATTTATGTTAATTTAAGCAATTAAAACTATATTATCCAAGGCATCATTTAATTAATTATGACAGCAGTTACATGATTCGATTCAAATAGTAATTAAGGCTTCATAATCACATTAACATCAAGTATATATATTTGGATTAGAGGTCGTAAACATGTTATAGATATTATGTTACATAAATCATTGAATATAATGAACTATAATTACGTGATTGTAGTTATATGGCCCACTTAAAAATCGGAATTTCCGTATGAGAGATGGTAGAGACCACTGAAAAAGTTAAATTTATTATTCTGGAGGCAATAAAAGTCAGTCTAAACAATAAATATATTCTTTGTTATACATAGATTCAGACACACATAATTATTAAAGACATAAGGAAGTTTTGCATTCGCACTAACTTTTCAGAGAAACCATTTCGAGCTGGAGAGCTGCCAAGAACAACTCTACACCTCCTGGTCAATTCAAATAAATTATCATTTGAGACTGAGTGTTGATAAACATGAACACAAGTGAAATGAAAATTTAATGATATTTAATGTTGAAATATAAACATGTGTATAATTTTATTTATAAGCCTTTTATTAAAATATAACTAAGCAATACATCAACTTGCTATTAGCAAAAACGTATTCCAACTGTTTTATAGTCGTTTACCAGATTTGATTTAGATTCAAATTTTTGTTTCCCCAGAGAAATACTCCAGATAATCCAGAAAATTGGCTATCGTTGGCCCTAAGTTGAAATAAGTAGCAATTGTATTTTCGCAGAGAACATTTTCTGAACGGCGAATAAATTCATAAAACATATTAAAGAGAATGTCTGCTGCGTAGTTTAGTGTCTATTGGATGTTAAAAAACGAAATAGGTTTACAAAATGGGAATATACTGAAAATAGAGCGTGGCATGCAAATTCAATTGCAAGCTGTGCCGTATCTGAACATGTTGTAGATACGAGTATGTAGGGCCCTTGCTTCTCGAGCGTTCGTGTCGGCGAGAAACTTGCTTCGTGAATCGATTCAAACTTTTCCTATTACCTTGGAATTGGCTTCGACGTCACGCTTGTTTTTTGTCAATACATATGCATTGTTTCCGATTGTAATAGGTGTGATTTTTGCATAAAAACTTGCCCCTCATTTATTCATGTTCAATATTGAATCTAAATCAACATTAATTTTTTTTATGGAAGGTATTTTCTACCATTTTTCCTACGACATTAATTAAAGCCGAAAGCCTTCAAACGCCCGTAAGATGGTCTTGTTAGGCCGTACTTGTAAATTCTCCGAAAATGCTTTAAAGAAATTGTGAATGTTGGCTTAAATGAATTTATTTACTTAGAAGTTAGTAGACGAAGAAGTTTATAGACGCAATTTCGCTTATGTATATTGTCTTTGTAAACAACAACAAAAACTTTTTATTGAATCTTTTGTAAACGGAACTTGTTGACAAAATATTCTACAGTGAGATGAATATAATGCAATATAATATAATACATGCCCATGGCATGGCACCCAGTTTGCTTACCAAACTGAACTCCAATATTTTTTATGTGATGCCATATAAAAAGAGGCGATAGCTAACAAAAAATATATCTCCAGCTTTTACGTAGTATGGGCACTTTTTACTTCTCATAGAAAACCAGTAAAAAAACATAAACATTTCACAAACATCAAAATGGGGTACGTCTATCATGATTCCTTTGTGTTTGTTTCCCATAAAAAGTCAGAAAACACTTGAATGGTAGTTTTTGTATGTAAATACCGTAAATGTCGAATAAATAAAGCGCCCCTCTGCGACCGGGTCACTGGTGACATTGTAACAAGGATTAATGGTCCACATTTGCAATTTATTCCATTATCGTCATATTCGTTTTGGAGATGTTCGTTGAACGTGGCTGAGCGTGGCCCATTTCGCTCCATTGTGTTTAATGGCTGTTCTAAAACTCGTTTCTTCGTGAATCAATTCGCCCGACAGATCAAGGGCATATTGAACAATTTCGATACTCAGCGTTGGTCGTCGTTTTTTGTTTTTGGCTCCTCGCCAGCTTTGTTGTCAGTAAAAACAAACGTAGTTAACCTGGGAGTCGTAGCAGTAACTAAGCATGATTCATGTTCTTGATATAATTCACGAAGATTATCTTTCACGTTATCTTGGAAACGTGTTCCTTGTCATCTACACATAATAATGGCAATAATTATAATCACGTCAGCGTTACATATAGCCCTGTTTGCATATATGGAAAACTTTTGCAAAGTTATGATATTGTGTGAATAAATAGTTTCCTTGTTATAATTAATTTCTACATGTTTATCTCCGTGAGAACAGTAATGTTTAGTCAAGTAATAGTTAATACATACATATCTAAAATTGTATTCATATCGTTGTTGTCTGTAACATATTTCATCACAGAAATTATTAAATTAAACCTATATAATATTCTTGGTTCTCAGAATCAATTATCGTTGCTTAATTTAATAGTATATCTACGTTTATATGTTATATATTTTGATCGTGATATTACCTTGCATAAATTACATTATAATTAAGTCCGCAGTTAATAGGATTTGCTGCAAATGACATTTATATTCGTATATTATACAATACAGTAAATGTATATGTACTCTCTGAATTTCAGACTTGTGTAATGATTTTACGAGACTTTTATTCTTAGTTTATTCTTGTTGATTCCCTCAGACGTCAGAAGTTCTACGCCAATCTGTCTGTCGGTTGTTCTGTAAGCTGTTTCTCATTCAGATTCATTTGATGCTTTGCCAAAACGTAATCTCATACTGGTGGATCTTTTGAAAGGTGGGTAGCCTCTCTTTCATGATGATTTCGGAGTTGAATAAAAACAAAGAATGTCTCACTGTCGAAAAATTATTTTGTCATAATTTTAATTTTATTTCCACCTCCTATGTTTCTACTGATAATAATTTCGTGAACGTCAGGCTTCGTTAACCTTTTGTGTTTATGCCAAAAATATAATCAATTAACTGAGCTTACAGGAGCTTGATTTAATGTATCTAATTTATGTAACGTCTAACTTTATCATTATCTAGTTCCTGAAAAAAAAACTTATACATTGGAGCGTCAATATTGTTACTTTCATGTAACGAGTAGTTTATTCATTTAGAATAACAAGAGGGAGAGTATCTCGTGAAACTGTAATCGGTAAAGTTTGTAACAACATCGGCCGACTTTCCACCTCCATCGGTGAAGTTAGTTAATGCGAGTTCTCGTGGCGTGCAGCGGATACGGATATCGATCGCGACAAGTGCGGGACGCCCGGGATTCGTCTGGCAGTCCCGGGTAACCGAACACCCTCGCCCCACCCTACGCGCCGCCCGTCAAAAGGGTCTGTATAACGTGCCACTCACTACTTTGTTCTTGTTTTGTTTGAAGGTTAATATTCATTTTGACCTGAATGACGGAGTTCCTTGTTCAAATGGGAATTTGAATTAGAATTCTTTGTTGAAATTCTTTTGATGATAGATGTTCTTGTAGGCGTTGAATGATGTGTGCTGATTCTATTGAAAAATGATTCAACAAAACTTTTAAATCAGTTTTCTGGAACAAATCTCATCAATCTTGAAATGATCATGTTCAAATCTAAACATTTCGGTTCCATTATGAACCAAAATTTATCATCTAATAAATATTGACCAGTTATTTATGTTAGATACCAAAACCATGCATTCTATTACTTCCTCTTTCCTGACGATTAAAGATAAAATGATTTTAGTTGCACGTGAGTTACATAAGCCACAACCGGTTTACATTATACAATATTACTCAACAGATAAATCTTGTTTATCACCTGTCGATATGAACCGTCACGCGTCAGTTGCTACAGAGATAAGCGTATCGCAAATCTATATCACTAAAAAGATGACCTTGCTTGTGCGGAAGGCGCAATGTGTGTGAAGTATAATTAATTATGCAAGCCTGTGTCTGTTGGCCAGGCAGCCAGGCTTGCGCCGGGCTCGGGTGGTGGGGGGACCGCGGGGGGCCCCTCCCTGCCGGCCTGCCAGTTTGCGCCATTCTCCCGCGTCGGCATCACTACGCTCGGTTACTCGTTACTCGGAACGGTTTACTGAACGCATCTTACCTTTCACCGCACTAGCGTCACATGTTTTTTCAAATTTCGAATGTGCCGCGTGACGTCGTGAAGTGATTTTGGTGCTTTGTGGCCAGTGTGGACCGTGGAACGTCCCCCGCCGAGCCACCGGTACTTGTCATGACTCATTGTTTACTATCGCCTAGTAGTTTGCCGGCTTACTTGTATGATTTATTATATTTCTTTATAACAGCAATAACACTTTATTTCGTTAGTTCATCGAGTATTATACGGTATTATCGCATCACATTATATTATGTAATTTATTCACCACAAAATATTACTTCAAAGAACTTTATGATACTTACTTATTTATTTGCGTAGCCGCTTTATCTTCTGCTTCCTGTTTTAAATGTGAATGAATAATATCCATATGAAAATGGATGACAGTCTCGCATTAAGTTAATTTATTGTCTGGCCAGCTGTTCACTTGTAACCTAATTCGATTTAGCATTTCTTTTGTTCATAATATGATACTACGTACAGTACAGGCCGGAGCCTAACCTGCAACAGTGAACATGCATCGGAAAGCTAATTAGCATATAATGGTTTGAGCACGACCGGCTAGTACATACGTATACGTATTATACATGCATACTATATTAAGCTCGCATGCAACTATGTAGGCGCAGTGCATACAAAGTAGAGATAGCCACACCCCGATAAGGACTGTCTCTCTCCCACCTTCACATCTCTGTTCAGTATATTAGACAGCTTCACAGACCGTTAATTCCGACGAGATGTTTACGACACTTTCTGCAAACGTTCGCGAGAGTGGACTGCACTCCCGGAGCCCGGAATTAGATCAGTTTGAGAGTGTTGCGCATCACTAATCGACGCACGCACGCACAATGTGCGCCATGTTGTTATTGTTATTACATCGCCTTACAAGGAAACAGCTCGTTTGACTCGGTCTCGATGTTTGCTTTTGTTCTTTTCTAACTTCTTTGTTGGTTGTTATTGTTCTTTTGTTTGGCATGATAAAGCGACCGCTGCGGAGGAGCCTATTTATAAACATTCACTCTTCGATCGGATTATTTTCTATTGGTACTCCCACAATCATCGGAGAATTCACAAAGGTCATGCGCGATACTTTCTCTGAATTTGAAACCACAATAGAAACCAACGTAGGAGGCATAACACGCCGCAGGTGCTGGCATAATTTAAGCTTTTGTTATTCTGCTTTTACGAAATAAAATATGACCATAAAGAGCAATAAAGCCCAAATAGGGAGTTGAATAGTTCGCTAGACGCAACGACATAAAGGCGGTACACGAATACCACGGCCCGACTACATCCCACGTACGCCCACTCCGCATGTTAAGGCTAGATACGTGAATAAATCTCACCTGACAACGCCGGAGTCCGGACTGCGGTGACCGGGCCGAGCCTTCCATACATAGCGCTAGCTTTACGTTAGCGGATTTAAAAGAAACGTGAGCGATTCCACGGAATTGCCGAGATATTTTCCGATATAAAACAACAATGCTTCCTTTGAGAAAATAATACATTTCGATACCCTATTTTATTTTATCAAGCGTTGTGATTGTGACAATGTAACAATAAATATCTGGATGTGAAAATTCCCAACCAATTCAATTGTTCAGCCACAAAAAATGTAACAGAACGTTGTTATTCAGAGTTGACGAACTGCGGAGAGCAATTGAGATGGAAGTAACAAAGGCATAAGTTCCGACTGGCTGTCACGGCGACATTCCCCTTTTATTTATGTTCGGCTATCTCTAACCGCATTGGAGACTTGCCATTATGTATGTAAACCACATACACTTATTATATTGACGTCATAAAACGATACGAGTTATAAAATACCCGTTGCTTGCTTATATTAACCTCGTCGTAACTTTGATTTATTATTCATTATGTGTGTTACAGCTTAATATGTTTCGGCTCTGGTCTGATAAACAACAACAATATGCCTAGTAGTACATTAACAAGCAAGACAACATTGTAATCTCCTTCATTAAAATGAGAAACTATTTGGTCCATCGATTTAAGTCCAGACTCTAGTAAGCCAGAAGATTCACTTCGAAATTCCATTTGAGACCATTAAAATGCGATGAAGCAGTGTAACTTTCAAAGGTAGTTATAAAATGAATCTCTTCTTTATTGTGTTGACCCACTTTCTGTACGTTCTCGTAGATTAATTACATATTCCCTTTTACTTATTGCTACTGCACAAGACATTAATAAAATAGGTTTGGGACGGATCCAAGTTTCTGTTATGTGGAACTTTGCTCGTATGAGCTCTCCTTGCTATTTTATTTGTATTGTCTTTTTACCTTGTTTCCGGCACTTGCTGAAGTTTTCTTATTATTAATATTGTTATTACTGTACTCTTTGATACAAACTATGTCCTTCATATTAATTATTTTAGCCTTATTTGATCAAAAGTACTTATTCGTTACACTTATCTTAAATTATTATTACGTAATATAACATAATTCACATAACTGGTATGTTTAATTTATTATGTTTACGTTTCAAGTTAATCATTAGAGCTTCCTGTTTGGCGATACCTACTTTATAATCAACATACCTTCCTACTTCACATGGTAATAAATACAATGAATTAAACATTATCGAATATGTTATTTTTAAACGTTTGCAATTCGCATTTCGCATAACGAGAGAGGGAATACGTATTTATTCGGATTCTATAATCGGATACCAATCATACCAATAAGGGGAAATTATTCAAGGAAAAGGTTGATTTGAATACGGTATCGCTTACGAAAATCCACACTAAAAGTTAAAATAAGGTAATGTAGTCATAATAATTATGACCAGTTAAGTAGCCGTATCGACGTTATAATCTAGTTAGCGAGTCTGGCCCCAAAGGCTTAGGACCGGACTAGGAATACCGGTTTCTAGTGGGAACAGAGGGGGAAGGGGGAAGAGCTGGTCCAACCAGTCAAGTTGCACTCCTGCCCCCGGCTTCACAAGATTGAGAGATAAACGTACCGGGAACTTCTCGTATGAACACACCATATAACCGCCTGAGGCACTATGTTTTTTCTTTCCACGAGCTTGAGAAAGTACGTGAAATTGAATACTCGTGTATACGGAACGAACTGCGTAATATAACGCTCAACAATGATAAACGCTTAATCATTTTGAGTAATCACAACAATCCTACTCCGTTTTATGTAGTGGAAATAGTAACAACAGAGAACAATTACAATGCATTTACAACTTCGTATTTTTATGATATCACGCCATTTTTTTATCGTTTGTGAAGTTAAATTGATTACAGCAACGGTATTTGTAAAAGATAAGGCTGAAGTACGCTTAACATAAGAGTATAGTACCCTAATTGACAATACTGATGAGTTATTAAAAGACAGACAAATGATCACTTGTATTACTTACAAGCTTATTACGAAAGATAATATTATTATATAGATAGAGTATTGTACGCTTGAACGGATTAAATGTAGTGATCCTCTTAAACCAATTACGGCCAGTAGAGAACATACAAAGGAGTGTAGCAGTATTATATAAATTATGTTAGACGCATTCATCAGTAGACAAAGGTCAGGCGAGCGTGCACTTGCGTAACATTTGTAAAGCGTTACTCCTCAGACAGAGTTCCGTGCATCTGCATTATGCAATGTTTCTCGTTAATGCAGACGAGTCTTTCTTTGCAGACAACCTGGAAGATTTAGATGTTTGGCAGAACGTTGATGTGTTGAAAATATTAGGAAGATACTCTTCTCTTATTCGCTTTGTTGCCTACTTTTTATATAATTAAGTGACTGATCTGATTATCTTGGCATTCTTCAGTACAAAAGCAAAAGGCTCCAGTGGCATCCTATGACGGTCTCCACAGGATATTTATAAACATTACGTGAATCTTTTCGTGGCGCAATTTTCAGCCTTATTATCTAGAAAGCTTTTCATAAGGCAGTTAACGTTATTTCAGGATATAAACTCGTAGGTTCATTTTCTAGTTAACCGCTTTATGGAGTCTTTCCAAGCTTTAGGTTTAATGAGATTTTCTTTATCACGCAAAATCGTGACTCGCTCAACATTTACATAGTAAAGCAAAGCATATTTATTTATTAAGATTGAGTGTTGACTGAGTATTGTCTTGAAGGCACTTCAGTTCTTTGAGGTATACCAGTGCCGTTAACCTCTCGTGTTCAAATTAACCAATTAATCAAAGCGCCGTCTATTGTGTACCCACGTATCTATTATCACGATCTTGTGAAGGCAGAATGGTTCAATTTATCTTGGTTATTTTGTCGATATTACCCTCCGGGGAGCGGGCACCCGCCCGCACCTTCTAGACACCCGTCCAGAAGGTGAACTTGGAAATAAATCACAGTGTACTGTTGCTGGGGACGTTCACCTACACTGTTCCTTGTGAATATTACACATGTGACAGATTGATGGGTTCCTTTATACTTGTCTTGCTGCTTCCTCGCACGTTGTCGTGGTTTTATAAAGGATTATACTGTCTGAATACGGCCCTGTTTGCACAAGGTGGAACGTGTCGATAATCCGCTTAGTTTTTCTGCCGGTCGTTTAGTTTCCGTATATAAGCATGGCGGGGCCTGAGGGTGATAAATCTTTCCCTTTTATTTTTTTAATGGTCATTAAAATTGTGTAGCGTCGTTCAATTGAATCTTTACTGCGTTTAGATCACTATCATTCTTCTGTTTACTTTCACTAATTGCTCGTACTCACATCTTTATTACGGCGGTATTGTTGAATAAAATCTTCTCCATTATTACTCGTAAATAAAATATCTTAAGACGACAGTTTATCATTTTGTGCCAAATGCTGTTACGCAGCGAGTGGAATGAGATCTACTTTACTTTCAGTCAGTCTTTTAAATATGCAGAATAATATTCTCATTTTCTCAAATGTCACAATAATGGGTGCTGGAGCACCGTTGCTAGGCAGAGATCCTTCAAAGACTACTCGTGCCTTGACTTTCCCGGGAAATTACTCCTCGCTGGGCTCGTAATGCTCTTTAACATTTAAGCGATCTAGTAATTTTAACGTGTTTCTTTTTATAGCTGAAGGCAAATTGGTATTCATAACAATTTGTTTTCATTCTTCAGGGTTATTAACATTTTTATTTTCATCCTCAATTTTGATTTCCGTCTTGTTTCATTCATTTACTTGAATCCAGTTCATTTCGTCAAACCATTTACTAGCAGAGCTGTAGACATCAAATTCAATTCTGAAAGCTCTTACAAATCTGGTACGTTTGAGTCTGAGTAATCAGTCCGGTCTCCGGACGTTTGCACCTAGATATATGTAGATAGGGACAAGTTGACTTTACTATAGATAAGCGACTTGATAGTACCGTTACTATAGAACATGGTTCAGTACACTCGTCCACAATGCTCAGCTTGTTTATTGTGTGTTTCAAAGGGAGGCACACAAAGGCCCGATACACAGAGTGTAACGTGCGGTATGTACAACGCCACCACGGAGAATATAAACGATCTGATTGTGTTCCCATTGAATTAACTTGCACTATACAGCTTTCATGATGGCGGAATATTAATCGGTTATAAGTTCTATTTAGAGCACTTGTGAAATGTTTGTATTGAGTAGGTATGAACTTGTGAATATGTGAAAGAGTAAATCGTTTACTATTATGAATACTTTAATATGTCAAATGAGGTCATTTCCTTGGGAAATATGTACGCTAAGCACCATCGCACAACTCAATATTTCACACATCTAATAAATACTATACTATGTACTACTTGATGATTTTATATTTTCTCTTTTATGTGTAAACAAATGAAAGTGCACTGTTGACCTGTGTTTCAGAGGCAATCTTTTCATGATATCTTCAAGAAATCATTTCAGAAAGTTACTTAATTTTACAACTACGTCAAACTTTGTCTTTAATTGGTTTCAAACCGTATTAATTAAGGAAATAAATAAATGAAAATACACTTATGGAAATGAAACTCGCCCAAGCTTAAATCACTATCGGAATGTTGAACATATCCTGTTCATTATCATAATGCGAATTAATATTAATGATTAAGTTCAAACTAGGTTACATTGAGCCAAGGAGCCAGTGATTCACTCTCATGTTACACTTTATTCACCCAACATAATAACGGCGACCGTTTCCTTTAAGTCAATTTTATCTCATAACGGTCCCGAGGATTTGAATGGGGTGAATGTACCGTTTTCGGTGCGAGGAAGAGTTGCCAAGGGACTGGCCTTTGGAAAATTCACTTAATAGCTCATATACATTGGTAATTGAATGAGGTCCATCCTTTTGTGTATTGAGTTGGATAAAATCATAAATTGGTGCTGTTACTTTTTTGTTTCGTTTGATATACATATTTCTTTGGAAAATTCATTTATAATAATAGCTCATATACATAGATAATTGAATTAGGTCCATCCTTTTGTGTACCGAGTTGGATAAAATCATAAATTGGTGCTGTTACTTTTGTGTTTCGTTTGATATACATATTTCTTTGGAAAACTTATAATAAAAGCTCATATACATAGATAATTGAATTAGGTCCATCCTTTTGTGTACCGAGTTGGATAAAATCATAAATTGGTGCTGTTACTTTTGTGTTTCGTTTGATATACATATTTCTTTGGAAAACTTATAATAAAAGCTCATATACATAGATAATTGAATTAGGTCCATCCTTTTGTGTACCGAGTTGGATAAAATCATAAATTGGTGCTGTTACTTTTGTGTTTCGTTTGATATACATATTTCTTTGGAAAACTTATAATAAAAACTCATATACATAGATAATTGAATTAGGTCCAACCTTTTGTGTATCGAGTTGGATAAAATGATAAATTGGTGCATACCTTTGTGTTTCGTTTGATATACATATTGATTGGCACTTTTGCACACAAATAAAAGTTTTTCTTTCTTTCTTGTCAAATTGATTCTAACCCTGTTTTGCCAGCTGCACATTTTGAATGCGTAACCAGCATGTCTGCCATATTGAAGAAGGACAAGAAGAAGGAAGGGTCCTATTCCTATGTCACCGTCCTTATAAGGTATCACGCTTCTCCTTTATAGGATAATTAGAACAGGCATTAGTAACATAGACTGCTTCAAGCAAAACACAGCTGAACAAGGTGCATAAATAACAAATCGTTGCCAGCTTTCAAAACCATAGATGGCTTTATTATTTTGAAATATCTGACAAGTTTCCTTTTAACTCGAACGACTTAATTACAGTGGTTCAAAGTGCTTTTAGGGTTCTGTTCGTTAAATGAAAATGCGGAACCTTTACTAAATTAATTTAGCGTCTGCGACAGACCGACGGACCTGACGTTCATAGACGATTTTCTCGGAATTGGCGTGCCGTAGTAACTTGAATTTTACCCTAATTTCTTGGCAAGACGCACACATTTCCATATTCTAAGAAAACAGCGATATTTCATCAGTATTTTATTTACAGTCGATCAGTTTTTGAAAACCAGTTGAATACATGATAACTTTTTTAGAGTCGACTAGCTGTGCCCTGCGGTTTCACCCGCATAAGTCCCGATCCCGTGGTAATATTGGGATAAAAAATATCTTAAATCCTAATCCAGGGCATGGTCTATCCATGTGCCAAATGTCATAAAAATCCGTTACGCCGTTTTAGCGTGAAAGCACAACAAACGAACATGCAAAAAATCAAATCTTTTCTCTTTATATGTAATATTTATTTAGATTCGAGTTCTAGAGTATGAGACCGAATGGTCTTATTCTAATACATATTGAATTAATTACTTTTGATTCTAGTAGTCTAGTGTCGCTATTCGTTCGGAGGCAATTTGTACCGGGGCACTCTACGCAGTTGACAGGGAGGTCATGTTGGGGAACTGGTGTAGAGAGGAGATTGGTCCGGTGTACCACCGGGAACTGGTAGCCAGTGCAGAGGGTTTCCGGAGGCTGTGGTCATTCGCCCACAAATAGCACAGTAGGAAGGAGTTGGAGCTGGAGGATCGGGATCCATCGAGGAGGGCTGCTAGGCTAGTTGTAGGGTCAGTCAGTTAAAAAGGGATGCTCGGGCGCGAAGTCATGTCATGTGGCGTTGCACGCCCCGTATTAGGAGCACTGAAATTGACCAGAGGGGTAAATGAGTAGAGGGTATGGAGTCTACAACACACACTCTGGCAGGAGCCAGAGTGTGTGTTGTGTCTCCAAGAGGTCCGTATGCCGCAAGGCGGGTAGGACCAGTACAGGAGGTTCGTGATTAACCGGGCCCATTTAAATGTAGCTCCAGAGGATCATTAAATCAGTGGGTAATTGGTTGTCAATGTATAAATACTGTAAATACTATAAAGAGCTTTTTGACTGACCTAACTAACTGTTTATTTTTGGTCTTTATAGGTAATCAATTTATTTCGTGATACTTAATAATTGTAGTTCATTCTTATTTTGAAAGTTTTGTGATGAATATACATAGTATCATATAGGGCTTCCAATCCCGCAATTCTGAGATCCCGGTATTTCGGGATGCTGCGTACAGAAATTAATAATAATTATAGTATAAGGAAATAAAACCATGAAATAATCATGATAACTTCACTTATATTTAAGTTTATTTTCAGCAAGAAAATCTTCAGTCCCACAAATACCGAGATTGAAAATAGGCTGCGGGATTGGAATACTCGAGTATTAATATTGAAATGTTTTATGAAATAGAGAGCATGAAATAAATAAGCCTATTTATTATTCGAAATATGTAAAATAAATAATTGATCAAAAAGTACTTACGTATGATAACCGGCTTACAGTATTGAGCGGCAGGCTGCTATACAATCATTTCCCCGGTTCGGAGAATTTATTAAATAGGTAGCATGAACATTATTTGAATGTAAAATACATATAAATATTCTTTTGGCATCCTTGATTAAAATTTAACGTAAAATTCGAATGATACCGAAAAATATGTTTTAACCACGGTCACCAAAGGAGATAAGTAACCAGGGTCGTCGGATATATGTAGTTGAAGTTTAGTAAGAAACTAATTGATGTTTTCGAATGAAATTTAATTTGTTAAATGAACTGTTTGTTTTCTATTAATTAAATTAAATTTTATTCGAAAATATCCATCGGTTTCTTACGACTGTCATACGGAACTTCGAAGTTTAAAATATCGATATACTGTATTCATAAACTTCAACTATATCCGGCGACCCTGGTTACTTATTTCCTTTGGTGACTGTACCTACTCAAATGTTTGTATCCGAAAGGCAGGTAGGTAGGTACTCAGTGTTTGTTTTTTAATGAAATCTGACAACATAATTCCTTTCAATCAACTTTGCAAATGTTTCCCTTGCTCCCATTATAATTGCTCGGAGGGTAAAATAAAAATACGACCCTTAACCCCTTCATGTGAAATCTCATTAAAGCGAAAGATGATTTTGATCTGTCACGCACAACGCTCCATACATAGCGATAAAGGGTTAAGGGGTGTAACACACCCCGTGCCGGGGGTGAATGACACAGTAAAGGATGACTCGACATAAAATAGACCGTCCGCTGTATGAGGAGCGGTGCCAAGTGAAATGTGTTTATTTGAAACTGTGCAGAGACCAAGGTCGTTGTTCGCATATTTTTGTGTAATGCAGCCAACTTTATTATAAGTACTTCACATTTCATTCCGGTAATTTAAATAGATTGAATTTGTTTAAACGATCTAAAGGGGTCAAGAAAAGATAAACGCTATTGAATTATTTATATTCAAAAACGATATCACACGATACCTAGATGCAAGCACCCATAGATACTATTACTAATATTATGAATCTGTTTGTTACCTTTTCAAGCCTTAACGGCTGAATGGATTTCTATGAAATTTGGCACACAGGTAGACCATGACCTGGGTTAGGACATAGGATAGTTTTATCCCGTTGGTACGTTACCGTGGGCTAATTTCAGACCTCCACGCGGGCGAAAAAGCTAGTCTTTTTATAAAAATCAAATAAATGTCTAAGATAAAAATAGTTTTCATCAATCACACTTATTTGTTCTTGTCACACATTGATCGATAACCCTGTATTTTTTGCGTAGCGAGTTTCTATACAAATAAATCTTTAAACTGCGTAAACCGCGATAAGACGTTAATACTAATTAATTTCACTGACGATTGTATATCTATTTACGAAATTTCCAAAATATCATCGTAAATAAGTCTACAATAGGTACCTACTCATAACAATATTCAATTCTCAGTATAATCGACTATGTTATCGTTCAATGGTTTGCAAACATGGCGCGAGGAACAATCAAACAGCGCTATGGAACGCTGCCAAATATTTGAAAAAAGAAGCATTAATTTCCTCATAGAGTGAGTAAACGGACTGATCTATAAGGCTATGAATAGACGTGCGCGGGTGGACGTTAATAACGCCTATTGTAGATTACTCCCCGATCAATAATGGACCACCCACGATGCTCGAAACACGTTTCGTTATACGTCCCGTTTTTATACCAACGAACCGCAAACAAATTCTTTAAGTAAACAATGTAAATATGTATACATCGTCAGGTTTTTCCTATAACCTGGGGATTTAAGTAGTAATCAAGTTGTCATTGATGAATAATTCACATGCATAAAATCACGTTTGTTGGACCACGAGGTCAGAACTCGAAACTCAGAATGAGACATTTCTAGAAATCTAGACTTTTGCGAACCAATTAATGTAAATCTAAGTAGTAAATAGGTTTATTTATTGACTTTTAAACGTTTAGATACTATCTACTAGAATATATTTATTTAATCTATGAATTAATTAGACATTAAATCTTAATAGATTTTATGAGATGCTTGAGCTTATTGTCTCATCCTTAATTATTTGTGAGATGTCTTTAAAACATTGATTTAGAGTAGTTAGAGCAGACTAAGATAAAACAAACGCATCGGGGTAGCCATTAAACCTGCATCTCGCGTCCATGTTGAAATACTTAATTCAGTTTATCTTGTGCAAATACTTACGGACGCGAAACACTTAAGTCTATTCGCATAGAGTAAGAAGTGTAATGCAAAGTATGCAAGTATGCTTGTGCAAGCTCAGGGCCCATGGCCTAGTTTGCAAGGCGCATTGCGTAGGTCAGTCATGTCGCGTGTGACCACACTTTCTCTTTAATGTACCATTTCACTTTCATTCGCCGATCAACATTTTGATGTCATTTTTTAGAGCATTTACATTTTTAATACACAAACGCAATTTCCACTTTTATATGTTTGCACGAATTGTGTAAGTTGCCGGCGGAAATGTGTTAAATTTGTAACAAAAAATTCTGAGAGTTATAATTAGCATGTACCTAATTATTTTTAACGGCAAAAAGTGGCGTAGTGTACACATGTAGCTCATATTGTGCAAATTAGAAGAAGATAATGATAATTAGTGTACATTATGATAAATAAATCATACATGGTATTCATAGTAACAATACTAGTCCAATCAGCAATTCGATCTGCCGTACGTAGGTGTACAATCATTTGATTAAATTGTGATGTAATTCAAAACGTACAAAGAACAGAGTCAATACTAAAGTGAACCAGATGATTCATAACTTTCTCCCATTCTCGCTCAGTCGACTACCAATGCAAAAGTTTTAATTAATGTTTAAAAAACTTTCTATTCGTATACAAAAGTTTCAGCGCGTGTAGATTGTTTGAATTTCGCGTCTTAATTGACGTAATTCTGGAGTTTGATCACTCTTATTGTTACTTTGTGGAAGGTCATTATTATGCTAAATTATTCTTTATGAGTTTTCGACTTTTTAATTGCATACATTTATTTATATTCTGTGCATTGGAGCATTTTGTTCGCTTTAGAATTTTTTTGCGGAAAACCATGTATCATTAACGGCTTCGCTTATGTATGTGTAAGCAATAAATGAATAAACGTTGGCTACCGAGAGGTAACTATAATACTCGTAAACAAAGTTAGTATAGGTATTCAAACGGAGCCACACTGAGCCAACAATGTTCCTCAATCCATACAAACAGGTTGTTTGTCAATTTCCCAATGACGCAGCGCGTTGTCAAAGCATAGCTCGCTTGTGCACATAAACAGTTCAGTCGCGACCGTCGACTCCACCACCCCATGCCTCCCCAATGGGGAGGACGGGAGGATCGCCCTCCCCGCTGCCCCATTTTTCACAAGTACTTAGCATGTCGTGGTCGGCTCCCCTATCCCCTGCCTCCCCAAGTTTCGCATGTTTATGCCATAAATTTTTGTTATGACAACACGCGGTCAGCTGGGCCATACATTTAGTGTGTATGTTTTGCTAATACAACAACATGATGTTTTTCCAGCTTGTACCTAATTAAATTTTGTCTACTTTCTCAACTGTCTACTAAACATACAATTATTTCTACTTTTATTCGAGTTCGTAACTTTACCTACATATTTTGCGCTTGATGTCATTAATTAAAATTTAAAATACAGGGTCGGCTGATTCGTTTGTTTCCTTTTGCCAGCCATTCTGCTCTACCCGGTGTTTTATTAAATCTCCCGTTTCGCTCTTGACACCGTGATTTATTGAGTTCCTTCCCTCTTTTATTAGTTCTATGTCTACAAAACGAAATTCCTATTAATTCTCATTAATCGAAGGTATTGATACTGATTAGTCGGCTGTAATAGTGTATAAGGGCTCCCGCAGAGAGGCGGGATGACAGCGATTTCTATGAAAACTTCATGGAAATTGTACTACTAGAGTCGCGTCGCACCTGTCTGCGGGAGCCTTAAACACAGGTTGTCTGAGAAAGACCAACGTTCTAAATAAACGTAGTATTAGAAGAGGTTTAGATTGTGATTATCGGTTATCAATCAGTATTAGTGCATAACAGTGAACGGGCGGCCGCTTTCCGCCCCGTCAGCGCAATAACCGCTGGCGAGGTGCGCCGCTGAGTCGGCAGTCCTCAGTCCTGCCGAGTCTTGCCGACTCGGGCGTGAGTCAGCACGAGCCGACACGAAACGCCATAAGTCATGACTCGACGTAATTCGGACTGGGATCGCCCGCCGTCAGCCGAAATAAGTGGATTGCTGCTTCACGGCTCAATGATTCCATTTCAAAGGGCGCCCTCTGATGTCATTACTCCATGCTTATGTTCCATTAATTTCATCTTGGAGAGGTTTCCTCAAAACACGGTCTGTTTGATTGTGTGATATCATTCTTATGTTACGAGGTTGACGCCTTCTGATTGTGTAGAGCGTAAGAGATTAGAATGTGGCCTGAATTACGTTTTTATGAGACTACTGGATGTTCCCCAGTTTATAAACACGAGTTAGAAGTTACCACAAACATGTTTCCAAGCGTTTGTGTAAATACGGAGTTGAATACTTTTCTAGAACCTTACACAATGCGGAATGAGTTGAGCTTTATTAATCAGTAGACTACGTAATGAAACCTAATTCATTAAAAGTGTAATGTATACGACATTACACTTCAATGAATTAGGTTTAATTAGATGGACGTCATAGAAAAAAATATTTATTTATGTTGACCTATGTATATTCAAAGATAAACACAATTATACATGAGCAGTGACGTGCAAAATGCAGTTCTTAGTAAACATTCATGTATATTAATTCGCAATGAATTAATCGTGCATTAGCGCTATCGGTTCTTAGATCTAAACACATAACATTAATAATAATGTACGTTAAAATCTGTTTTCCCGTTTGAATGTCAAGCGAAACTGTTTGTACCGTAAATGTAACAAAACAAGGCCGTTCTTGATAACTTAAAAGTTTAGAAGAAAATACGTATAGGGCGGCCCCCACGGGCCCCATGTTTACCTAAACATCAAAGGGCTGAGGGTTTCGAATTAAAATTGTGTTCCGAGCACAAAGTCCTTTGTTTACTTTGACTCAAGTTCGTTATTGAATCACGTCCATATGTCTACTTTTTCTTCTTATATCAAATACCCGAGCAAAATTTGAATGTTTTAGTACAAAAAAAAAAAAAATACAATACTTGTACGGTAAAATAAGCAAAACGAAAAAGGGCAAAAGGTTCGAATAAGATACTGGCCAGATTAACTCGAAACCGTTGTAATACAACCAAGTTTTATTTGTGTCTTTATATTTAAGAACAAGATTATTTTTGAATTTCGGATCATATTTTTTTTTCTTTTTTCCAGAGGGTGGAGCGCGAGACCACAAAAAGTCCAGCGACGACCGGTGGCAGGAAGAAGTCGTCAGCCGTGAGGAGCAACGGGCAAATCGCACCCACTGAGCCGCCGCCACAACCTGCAGGTAAACAAAGCTTTTTTTTATTCTCCACCTCTGTAACAAATCTCCTTTGTTCATCACATAAACTTGCCAACTCTTCAATAAAAGCCAAAATTTATGGCGCCATTACAAAGTTATCTGTTTTCGCTGTGAATGTATTATTCTTCAGACAAGAATTGCTTTCGATAGCCACATCATAACATAACGTTTTTGTAGTGAAAGTTGTTTTGCACCTCCGGTAACACTCACGGGTGTTATCTAAAAGTCAATTACAACTTTGTTCTATTAATCCAGAAATGTTAGGTAATTTAGAAACATAACCAAGACATTGAATAAAAAAGCAAATAGAATTATTGATGATAAAAACAACCTAAACGAAACGTTAAAGTAAAAACATGCTTAAAACATACATGAAAAAATATCTCAAAGGTACTCTTTATCTCTGATCCTCCTTTTAACCATGTATTGATTTGGTTTTTTCCGAACCCGCACGAGCGGTATCTTCAATATGTCGCATTATACTCGTACTCGTACATACGATGGGTACAGTAGTATAGAGGGGATAGTTACAAAAGCTCCCCCGAGAGTTAGCCGGGCTCCACGCTTAATAGGATAGACTTCAGAGCATTCAGGTGTGCTGACTGTACCACGGTCCGCGGCACCCGTGACCGTTCCATTTGTAATTCCTATTAGATTGAATGCACTATTCACTAAAGCTTTCGTTTAAATTGAAATGTATGAAAAACGTTCGCTATTCAAGAGAAAACATACACGTTTAGAGTTCACATTTAAAAGAGTGCAAAAGGGTGTGAGATACGAGTATGTATCATTGCTTTTCATGTTTTAACTTTTTCTTTTTAGATTTTGTGATAAAAGCGAAAACAAAACAAATGTTCACTTAATAATTATAATCATAAATTAATCATCAATACAAGTCTCGTATGTTCATATTACCCTATTGAATGACTATTACATGAAATCATGACATTTGAGGCCCATTCTAACTCAAGAGAGTTGTATTGCTGATTCCAATGATTACAAATCTGTAAAGCCAGCCATATTTGTCACGGTCGCGAATCATATTTTAATCAACATACAACCTGACACTGACCGAAGGGTTCTTTAGCGCATCCCCCTTAAAAAAAGTAGTACACCTATTTAGTTACTAGTTGCGCCCCGCGGTTTCACTCGCATAAGTCTCGATCCAGTGGGAAAATCGGGATAAAAAGTATCCTATATGTTAATCCTGGTTATAAACCATCTGTGTGCTAAATTTCATCCAAATCCGTTCAGTATTTTTCGCGTGAAAGAGTAACAAACATCCATCCATCCATCCATACAAACTTTCACGTTTATAATATTAGTGGGATAGTAGGATTTTCCATCGTAGGGAACAAAAAGCTAATGTACTTTGATTTCCGTTTAATCTTAAACCAAGAACCGTTCGTTTTATCTCCTTTTGTTTGGCGTTAAGTAAAGCAGCTTACGGTAATATACGCATGTCTTTTATCTCCTGAAATATGAGTTCAGATAACTTTTTGGGTCAGTGTGAAGTGTGGGTCGTTTCTCGGACGTCTTTCGGTATATACTCGTGAATGTATAGATAAGCGAGTCTCAAATTTAACGGCTTTTACTCCATACCTTGGCACGGAGCCAGCCGACGACCATAAACGGGTAACTTAAACTTAAATAGTACATTCAGCCACAGCTGGGTTTAGTGCTCCTGCAGCTAACTCGTGAAATGCACTGCATATATGTTACTTGTGTATTTACTGAACTTCCGAATTTATTCACATGTAAATTAAATTGCTTTTTCCTTACACAGATACAACACTTTTCTTGGAAAACGAATATTATAAACGTTTCTTCGCATTACAATTTAAAAGCTCAAAAATTGTGTACCTCTTGCGTCTACGGTGAATAATGTAAAACGAAAAACGTTTGCCTTTTCTTCGAGATAATTTTAAATATACGAGACAGTTTTCCACTAAACTATAAAAATATTTTACACGCAAATCTCATGTATTTTCAGCGCAGATGAAAAATTTGAGCGACGTATGTTGCAGACGTTTCTGATTTAGAATAACGTTTTTATAAATATTCATTTTAATTTATAAACTATCATTTATTATGTTACATTATACAAGCTAAATTAATTAATTTTAATTTATCGTCAGTGATTGTGAAGCCGTTTAAAAATGAATAAAATAGCGAATAGTAGTGTCTATACAAATAAATACAATTTGTGTCTGTTTGTAATATCAACATTTTTACTAAATATAAAAGTATATACTTAGGGGGAGGTGGGGGCTTTTTTTTTTCTGGGTGGGAAATCATCATAATTATGGCTTCTCCCGCTCTGGGCGGAGCGGGAGGGCGTGTCAGACTTTTACTGATTAAAACCCACCCGTGTTCCTCCAGTTGCCTATGCCAGGGACCACGGTATCTCTTTCGAACAACCCGCGGCCCTGGCAGGCATCGGCCCTAGCGGACCCCGTCAGTTCGTGCTGACATCTCTTTGAGGCGCGCGTGTAACACAACGCGCCGTCGACCCCGGGCCTGGTCCTTGCCGGGCGGCGAGCTGCCCATTGCTCGCCGCCCGCAAGCCCGCGCCTACGGTGGCCGGGAATCGGATGGTGACTCCCGACGTCCAGGGCGTCTCCTGCGGCGACTAGGGGCGTGAGGACGCAGAGATTGCCTCTCCCTCACGCGCTCCGCCTCCTCCTTTGCGAGCATTACTGCTTCGCAGAAGGAGATGACGGCTTCCCATTCACTCTCGCTCCGTACCATGGCCTGGACCAGGGCCGGACGCGAGAGATCGTCGCCGCCGATCGCCGCCACGAGGACGCGGCGGTGTTTCGCCCAAGCCGGGCAGACCTCCACCGTGTCCTCCGGGCGATCCACACAGTGGTGACACCCTGGCGTTTCCTCCCGCTTTATCCTGAACAGGAACCTCCTGAAACAACCGTGTCGCTGAGGACCTGCGTCAGGCGGAAGGTGAGGGCGCCGTGGTGCCTATCCAGCCACTCCTCAAAGAGGGGGGGGACTTATCGCCGCAATTGTGGCGTGCCCGGCACTGGGTTGTGACAATCGCACTCTCCATGTCGCCATGAGATCCCGCCGGAGCTCTGTCCGCGGAAGGTGGGGGCTTGTGGCTTAGTAATAACAGCCGCATGGGTCGATCGATCATGTTAAGCTACGCTTGCCGCGGTTGAACCGTGGATGGGTGACGATTTTTACATACCAAGACCCCTCCGTGCCTCGGAAAGCACGTTAAACCGTTGGTCCCGGCTGTCATTCGTGGATCTTTGACAGTCGTTACGATCGTCAGTAGCCCGAAAGTCTGACAACCAGTCTTACCAATGGGTATCGTGCTTTTTATGAAATTTGGTATGGGGATACTTTGAACCCTGGGGAAGGACAAAGGCTACTTTTTATCGGCACACCACGCGGTCGAAGCCGCAGGCGGTAGCTAGCATAAAATAAATAATTCTGTGTTGGTTGGTACCGGTAATAAATGTAGGATGAACATTTTCCCCATACTCCCCCTTTTAATGGATGATCCTGCATCGCCTTTGACTGCACCCAAGATGGATGGCTAACATTTGCAATAGAATGATGTTCCTTTCAGTACTGCTTTCTTGGTTTCTATCGGGAATAATGTCGTCCTTACGACATCACAGAATCTCTTAATCTCTCGATAGTGATTCGTAAGCGCTACCGCTGAGCATGAGGTCTTGGGTTTGATTCCCAGGTCGGGCAAAGTTATTGGGTTTTTCAATCTGGAATTTCTCAGTAGCAGCCCCACTACTACTGAGAAATTCAGTAAAGCAACCCTGGGTCTGGAATGTGCCCGGTTGATGGCAATATACTAGCTCGCTAACATCACATGGGACTTGTCTGGCAAAATGCGGGTGTACTATAAGATTCTCTGCCTAACCCTTCGGGAGAGCAAGGCGTGATGTTTATTAGAATATCTTAATCATTCTAGTGTTTGGAAATAGTTCATCACAACAAAGGAATCTTTTATAATGCGAAATTCTCGAGTGTGTGAATTGTTTGTATTCAATTATCTTTTGTTTCGTACAGCTGTGTGAACTCACGCCGTCGAATGTTTTGTCTCAAGTCGTGTAGGCTATAAACACAGCGGTTGTTATAATTAAATGTGAAGTTTTATTATGAAACCTGTATGAAATAAAAATATAGACGATGCCCTGTTTACCATATTACGTAAGCTCTGAGAATAATTAAGTTTTTTCATTGTAGCTGTTAATTCAGGCGAAACTCTTGCAAAACATTTAATTAAAAACAGGGAAAATGAAAACAAAGTACCAGTAGTATCTTTTACCATCCACCATCCATTGTATATACCATCTATGTAACACATATGGAATGCAATAAAGATTTGAATAGAAAGTCCTCGAAAAACAAAAAGTTTAATTTAAAGAATGAACTATTTTTGGATTTTCTACACAATTTAATATCTGTTACCTAATTAAACGTAACACAGGATAATATAGAAGCACCTGTACTCATACTGTGCAACTAACGTATTCAGCTATTCAAGCAGCGCTCTAACTTTCGTGTAATCCCAGCTAAAAGCGGATCGCGCGATAATTGGGAGAATTCTAGTCCCACAAGCCGACGGTATTAGCCTAATGAACTAGACCATTCAGGGTATAAACGCACAATTTATACCTTCGACTACGTTCAAGCTAAATTCAACGGAAAATACGGATTTCCACGCGAGCTTCGTACTTCGCATACGATTTAATTTCACCAGTAGCAAATTATCCAGGACTAAGTTAGTGGTTTTGCTTAACAAGAATGCAAAGATAAATTATTGTTTCCTTTGTGAGTTTAATTACCTATCCACTTAATCTAAGCGAGTAAAAACTCAACCCGAGCTCAGGAATCTTTTGTTCCTTTTAAACTTTCTAAAACTTTCAGTGCTTTTAAAATCCATTTACTCTTTGTAACATCTTAACGTGTAACTTCTATTCAGTTTGAAACAGAAAGAGTTGAAAAGAAAATTAAATAGGAAGCAGAAATTCTCTTTTGTCTGTCCAGCGGGCGGTATGGCATGTTATCCTTTGAGTGAAATAATATGTCCGCGATAAAGGGAGATAAAACGTGCTTTTATTTTGTGCTCGGGGTGCTAGTGACAGTTCGTTCGTGACGTCACAGAATGGCCGCCTGGCCGTGGGGCGACAGCGGGGATGCTATATACATGTGAAACGTACATGTGTCATATAAATCAGAGAACTGCGTAGTATAATTTAATTACTTTACATGGCGCTTTGATAGCAACTTGCCACGTGTATCTTTTACTACGTAATCGGAGATATGTCACGTCCACGTCTGCAGAACAAAAGTTAGATTATGTTTCTATGAATTTGAAACTAGAACTTTACACAATTTCCTACCTAATATGTAGTTTTATTCTTACATTTTGATGGAAATTCAATGTCTTTTACAGACAGAGCGTGTAGTGGTTTGACCAGTGTTTATTTAAATACCACATTACATATTTAAGACCTATTTTGAGAATGAAAGAGTCACGATGTTGATTATTCCTTGAATAATTCAAAATACCTACCTATATTAAATTTCCTCGCCGCTGGGCCAACGTATATTATATTTACATAATAAAGAGTTGGGATCTAATAAAGTAGGCAGCAAGCGGCAGTTTTCATAATTTTGCACAACCCTCTTCGTGATTTGGAAAGCCGTCTGCGTTAATATATTGAACCGTTCTCCTTTTTGATATTATTTTCATCTCATGTTTATTCATAAGTTCAAATACTGGATCAGTATTATCGTTTATTCCTTAGTGATGCGTTTACATAACTGTAGCAAAGTTATTGTATACTTAGCAGTTGGCAAGTTTTGCCTTGGGGCCACCAGTGTATTTATATGTATGTATTCAAACGGCAACTAACTTTATATTGGCTTGGAACTTCGAACTACGGAGTTGCGAACAACCGTGGGCTTCGTACAAATATTGCTCGGATCGTTGGAACTTTGTTCACATTGTTGTTCATCGTCCCAAGTTCGGTCACTTTCGTTCAGTCAGCGTTCGCGACCTGCCCCATCGGCCAGTGGGACCAACTTTTGAATGTGAAACTAGTTAAGTTTCCAAGGTTGGCAGCAACTTGTGTCACCGTGTGTACCGTTCAGTAAACAATACCGTTTTACATAATTGAGAATGTTTTGTCCTGTTTTGCTTATATGGAAAAACCTATACGTTTGGTAGTCACGTTTCTAAGCCGCATATCGTTCCAAAATTACCAAGATGTTTGTGTTGAACACTTTAGTTGATTCGATATTATACGGCGATATTGCTATGTAGAATATGTGCATATTATACATAGCCTGATTTTGTTGTATGTTTTAAAAAGGTACATACTATGAGCTCTGGCACATATTTTTTATCGCTTTCATTGGCTGTTATTATTTTCTGTACAAAACTCACTAGCATAGATAGTAACGATAACATTCTATTAGTAGGAATCTAATTAATTGATTATATACTATACAACGTGTAACATAATCCATACCATTAATATACACACGAGCGTGTTCGATTAATCCCATTTCGATAGGACATAATATACTATCCACACAATCGCAGTACATAACTCAGTCGATAGCGGCAACTCCTAGCAAAGCTATCAACCGTATACCTCTTCAAATACATTATGCGGTGTTGTGTATTCACAAAGCGGCGGTGGAAGCGACAGTCCTTTGTGTCAGTTAACGGAATTCGGATATTGGATAAGCTTCCGCGGTCCCCCAGCTGTTTGTTTACCTAACAATTTGATTTTAATTGCTTTCGCAGCACTAGAGCGTTGCCTCGTCTCGTCCCCGTGTCGTGCCGTTTAAAACAAACCCACTCAATTATCGCATTGTAATCATAGTTCGTATTTATATTGTTAATTGATGTTTGGGCAGCCTTGTTTATTAAGCCAGTATCAATTTGCGACGGAAATGTTCTACTGGTATTTATATTAACAAATGCCAGCGATAATAAGCAAGCGGGCTGTTCATTGAACTGCTAGTAATTACTTGTAACAAGATTACGATCGAACACGGTGTATAATTCAACTAATTGTACGCCTGTCTCAGATGTTTGTCAGCGATAATTCAATGTGCAGATTAATAATGTACATTAGTTAACCCTAATGTCATGTCATGTCTGTTACGAGTCCTTTAATATTACGTAACGATGTTTGACTAGCGTGTCGCGCTCGCGTCACACCAATTTGCACATTTCAACTGACTATATTAACCTCTTCTTTTGAGTATTAACATATTCATGCTAATATTCCTAGAAAGCGACTAGACAGAATTTTGTTAAATTAATAATGCCTTTATCTTCTGACTCAACAGACAACATGACAGATTAATCAGCCCTCTTGTACTTACCAACGTCCCTAATTTAAAGGTCAGATAATTCTAAATTTCAAATTAAGCTACAGCGGAGCATATTTTATCTCATATTAACAGATTTATACAATCTTGATATTCGGTAACGAAGTAATCTGCATTCAGTTGGCGGAACATCGCAAATTTTGCGTGCGCGCCCGCTGGCTCATGCAGTTAACATAACTTTACATATTTACCTTTAAATGCACCGGAGGTACGCTGGGACTGCGGTATGTCTAGTGCATATGTGCTAAATAAACATTATATGTACCCAAGTACAGTAACATAGGCAATTATACGCTTGAATTATTAAAATTAAATATGCATTCACTTTGCAATCTCGAAGGTATGCAAAGACGCTAAACAAAGAAGTATATTCATTGCGAGTTCGTGACCCAAAAACTTGTTTCAACTATAAAATGATTATGCAATTCCGCATACGCGTACAGACGTTATCATACTTAAGTGCAAAATGGTGTAGTCAATAATAAAACATCCTCAAGGCAGCCCCTGTACCTACATGTGAATATTATACGAGTTTAGGAAACCGGGCGTACATTAATACACATTATGCCCCTTTATCATACTTTGCTTCCCCCACTGCCCTTGTAAAGTTGGAATAAAAATAACAATATTAAATTTGCATGCCGACGAAACTGGCTGAGGCACGCGACGAACTCATCCCCGGGGCGAACGGGTGGACGGGGGTGAAACGGGGGTGAACAGGGAAATTGTGACACGTCTAGCGCACGTTTTGTGGGGGTGGCGTTGGAAATTCGTGCAGGAATGCAGTGTCACCCTAATCTTTGCTCCATAATAACCTCACCTGACAGTAATGATGTGGAGGTTGAGACAATGGGGTGAAATTATGCAATTTGTTTCTGCACAGACATGTTATTTGGATTAGGTACAGTGAATTTATTGCCATTTGAATAAGTAATTTCGTCTTTATCTTTAATTAAGTGTATTCAGAAAGAAACAGTTTAGTTTCAATCCCACGTACTAACTGTATCGAAACAAAAAAATCTGAACGATTCAAATCGTATAATCTCAGAAGATATATCATCGAAGCCCACGTAACCTAATTATTGATTCAGCCTACTTATCAAGCGCGTGAAAGTGCGTGTAAACAAAAGACGATTGTATTAATTAACACTAAATAATGAGTCACAACACTCACAACGTGTGTTCGCGATGTTTTGTTTTGATATAAAGCAGGCACCGCCGCGTGTGATGAAGTACACAAACGCATGACAGCCGTATCCGGCCCACAATTGCGCGAAGGTCAGTGACACGCGACGCAACGCGAGCGTGCGAGTGAATCAACATCTACTTAATTAGAAGAAAAGCGTCTGTTAGACACGCAAGATGGTGGGGTGGGGGGGGGGGGGGGGGGATCTATTTGTCGCACATTTGTGACATTCAAAACTAATCCTTAATTGTTTTCATCTAATCGCTGCGAGGCTGTAGGTATGTTTTTTTAGCGCTTAATGCCACACATTTGATTTTGCTTGACATCCTGAATTACTATTTCCAATTAAGCCATTGCAGTAATATTAGCAAAGAAAAAGTCTCAAAAAGTAGTAATGTTTTGCTATGATTTATTTACCGATGTGAAGTACAGTTGTTGGACGATAGATGTCGCTACTTGTATCGTTCGAGCAAGCCATTACGAATGTTTCCAAAGTCAGGCCAGGCGCGCTCCGTATTATAGGTACGAAGCTAGATAGGCGTGGTCGACTGAGTCGAGCCCCTTCCGCTTTGCTTTGCAGCCCACTGAATTGATTGGCCCGACAAGTCGACTCGACTTGTCGGGCCAATCCAGTAGACTCCTGCGCGTCGGCCGGGTCGCACGTTAGTCCGATACCCGTCGCTTAAAATAACGTCGACTAAAATGAAGGCAACAGCATATTGCATCGCCTTCGGTTGCCTAAATAATAATAAGAATCAGGACCTCACGTTTTTCACACTTCCTAAGGAGAACGAAAGGTAAAGAAATGCACATCTTCCTATTTAGTAATTAGGTAGGTAACTACCTACCAAATATTTACTTTTGTTATTTTTACTTATGTCACCCGTATTTACGTAGTTAGAACATTAATTATTATAGTATTGTTAGATACTTACAAGTTCTATTTACAAGTTAGGTTTAGCTTTGATAAGTGTAGGTAGGAAAGTACCACCTTCTTAAATTTTTTTTTTGTTTTGGTGAGTGGTACATACTGCGGACTGCTAGATAACTAAATATTATATAGTAAGGTTTTGATTATTTAGAAATTAGAGTACTCGTACATACTTCCCTATACCTACTTAACTGCGTAACATACCTATCTTAAGCGATTGTACCTACCTATACCTACTACGGTCAAAGAAAAGCTCACAACAATATTGCCTCAACTCTTGGTCTATTATACATACTTTAATTTGCTGAGTCTCCATTATTTCTTATGAAGTACAGACGCCAGCACATCAAGCTACTACAAACTGTCAAATTTCTTTAATAGATTTTCAACTTTATCCATGAAGCAGTAAGGTTCAAGGTTGATTGGAAAATTTTGACAGTTTCGGGTAGCTTGACCTGCTGGCGTCTGTACTTCATAAGAAATAATGGAGACTCAGTAAATTAAAGTATGTATAATAGACCAAGAGTTGAGGCAATATTGTTGTGAGCTTTTCTTTGACCGTAGTAGGTAGGTATAGGTAGGTACAATCGGTTAAGATATGTTACGCAGTAGGTATAGGGAAGTCGAAGTGGCCAACTATTTACGCCTAGCTATACTATTGATTTTCTTTGTTATTATAAATGTTTCCCATTATTACCTAAACGAACAAGTTCTGTTAATGGTTGGTATTATGATTTTAATAATGTATAATATGCAGATTAAGAGCTAATAGGTTTTTTTTTATTTATCCAACTATCTAATTAAAATAATAAAAACGGGGACTAAATAAAACACAAAAGTAAATACTTGCTACATAATAGATTAAGAGCTGAAGCACCTTTTTAAAACATTTCTACTGTTTTCTACCGCAAGTTTTATTTTCATATTCCAGGCGCCGGAAATGGTTGACATTAATCGATAGAGAAGACTTATTACAAAGAGGAGAATTAAAGAGGAGCAGCCATTTAGTTTGTTCTGCACATTTCGAAGATTCTTCATTTAAAATAATTAAACATCTCAATAGAAATGCTACTCCATTAATGGTAAAACCTCAAGAAGGCTCATCTTGTTCAGAAGTACAGTCCACATCCGCAGGAGTCAAAGGCAAAGTTAAAGGCAAAGTGTCGAATAATGAAGAATATGATGCCATTGGAAACCAAACAGAATCATTAAGATCAACGCTTGCAACGGAAGAACAAACACAGACTTTAAAGTCACTTACCGAAGGAACGCCAAGAAAACGAAAACTTCCACATGAAATACGGAATTGGAAGTTGAAACGCCTAAGGTTGGATCAAGAAAGAACAAAATTGAAGATTGATTTGGAAGCAAAAAATCAGTCTATAACATGCAATGATCCTGATGAAATCAGTCGGAGAATTAAAAAATTAATTGAATGGCAGAATCAAATTAAAAACAAGTACGAAGTTAATCAGTACGACGCAGAGCAAAACGTTTTTGCTTTAAACTTACATTACTCAAGTCCACATGCATACAGATGCTTACAAACGGTACTGAAACTACCGTGTAAAAGTACTTTGAATAGACTCAAAATGAATATTCCTTCTAAATTGGATAATCGAGTACTAGATAGTTTGGCCTTAAAGATAAAATCACTTCCAGATACAGCCAAACACTGCACCATTTGTGTTAATGAGATGACCCTGAAAAGAAACTTGTTCTACAATATAAAAAACGATGAAGTTATTGGTTTTCACAATGTCAATGGAAAAATATCGCCAGAAATTGCCAGCAATGCATTCGTAATAATGCTTCAAGGCATTTACTTTAAATGGAAACAACCACTTGCATATGCATTGCTCTCAACTGCGAAGCATTATGAAGAAATTGACTTATGGATGAACGAAGTTATTACAAAACTTTCCACGATAGGAATTAAAGTGAAAGCAATAGTTTCTGACCAAGGATCTAATTTCGACAAATTTGCTAAAAAAGTAAAGAAAGTAACTGTAGAAAGACCTTACTTCATGTGTGATGATACCAAAATATATTACATATTTGATGTGCCACACTTAATAAAATGTGTCCGGAATAATTTACAGATAAGCGACTTCATTCATGATGACAAAACTATTTCGTGGAATTATATCGAACAACTTTACAAAGACCAAAAAGAAAGAAATTGTAGGCTTATACCTAAAATCACGGACGCTCACATCCAACCAAATAAATTTCAAAGAATGAGGGTTAAGTTACCTGCAATGCAAACACTGAGTCGTACTTTCTCAGGAGCACTTCACACGTATATCGATCTAGGCAAAATTTCCGAAGACGCCAGACCAACTGCAGATTTCTTAGAGTTAATGAATGACTTGTTTGATGTTTTGAATTCAAGCAAAATAAAATGTGGTAATAAGCTTCGAACAGCTTTCAGACTGAGTAAGGGCCAAGAAAAGGTACTTAATAATGCCATGGAAATGTTTGCTGCTACTAAGGCTATAAATCGAAAGACCGGAAAAAATAAGACGGCGTATATAAAATCTTTTGTGAATTTTCAGATATCTATAAACTCAATTAAAATGCTATACGAGGATCTAAAAAAAGATGGCTTTAAATATTTATTAACACGAAGATTAAACCAAGACAATTTGGAAAAAGTTTTTGACGCAATTAGACGACAAACTGGACCCTGCAGTGAGCCTACACCAATTCAATTTCGACGAGCTTTTTCAAAGCTGTTTTTATGTAATATGCTCGAAAGCTCACCGTATGCAAACAGCGAAATAGATATTTGTGATATACTGCTCAAAGCCGAAAATATAATGCAAGCTCAACTCAGTACCGATTCATCACCTCAAACATACACTATATGTTTGGGAGGTGAAACAGATTATCGCATAGACTTACCAGACGAAAACGCATTACCTTATGTATCTAGTTATCTTTTTTACAAATGTGTAAATAAGCACAAGTGTCCTGCCATAAACAAAGTTTTAGAAACAGTTCCAGAGTTAAGGGACACAAAGTTTACTAGATATACGGCTTTTAACAAAAAATCCGGGTTCTATGGAAGCCTGAAAATGCCACCTATAGAATTTATTAATTATGTTGAAAATTTAGAAACAGTATTCATCCAAAATTTTGTCAATATGATTCAAAATAAACCAGGAGGTGAATTTTTAAAATTTTTTAAAACTGTACCTCAGCAAACTCCATGTTCTTGTTTTCCTGTAAATTATCTGTTAAAATTGTTTGCTAGATTTCGCATATTTGCTACAATAAAATTCAATAACCGTCAGTACCAAGACGACAAAAAAGGGATACAAATATATTATGTTAAAGTTAGGCATTTATAATGATCTAATTGTTTATATGTATATTTAATTATTAAGGTAGTGTCGGTCAAATAAAACATAATGAATTAATGAGTATTAACCATGCATTTTTATTAGTTAATAAATTTCGGTACCAATCTATAACTTACCTATATCAGCGCCTGAGCCACTTCTAGGTGCTGTAGATAGACGATTAGCGCTGTACGACCTGAATTGCACTTTATTGTGTCATAGCAAGAGTCGCTGTTTATTTAAATCATTTTGCGGAGTGAATCTTCTGTACCTGTACTATTATGTAAATGTACAGTAAAATAAAAACTTGTTTTCGTGTCTAAAATCCAGCAACACCCACTTCTATTGTTATTACGTAACCATACAAGTTAAGTATACTCGTATACGCTTTAATAACTTTTCCATACCGAAAGCCAGGCAAGAGCGAACGATAGTGTAAAAAATGATGGTTACTATATTTTTCGAACCCTCAATAGACAGCCGAATGCCCTTTTTATGTTGGCTCGACCGTTATGGAAGATTTATGAGGGCGCTCTGGAGCCGGCTTTCCGAGCTCATTTAATTTTTATTGCATCGAGGTCGTGTTAAAAACGTGATAGTAACGGCCTGCCATTAATGAAACACGCCAATTGACAAACAAGCACATTGCATATTGAACACTGTTCAATATTACATCACGCGATGATCTTCAGCCGCTGCGACCAATTTATCATGTATTTATGTTGAACGAGCTAATTATAATTCTTGTATGGCTGCATTATTAGAAACAGTCCTATAATATCCGTGTTTATATGCAGATTAGTGCGATTACAAGAACAATAGTCGGTGGAAATCGACACGGTGAAGAGCCGGCACCTGCGTAAGCATAATAAATGTTTGTGGCGCGTCACGTTGGCGTTACGTAAAGAACAATGGCCGGCTGGGAACGCGGCCGTGAACGCGTCGCGAATCCTCTACACGGAATCTATGCCATTTATTTATTCCGAGTGACGACTCGGCTTTAACAATATCGGTGTGGAATCGCAAATGGCCGACAGTGGTGGCAGTACCGTTTCCGTCCTCAGTGTGGGACAAACAGCGATTTGCATATTTTCGTACGGCCGTGTTTGGAATGCCAAATGTTCTAATTGTAGGCAGGTATATGTATATTCGTCTTTATGCTGGTTATAGTGATGTTTTTGTACTTTCTTTTTTTTTTTTTTATTGAGTTATACCTACAATGTAAAAAAAGAATTATAATTAATTAATTATTATTATTTATTAATTATCATTACATTGTATCTTGAAGTTAACAGCATAGGTAATGAAATAAAATAATAAGTAGGTATCATTAAATTACATTATGCAAAGAATAATAAATAATATCATTTTACAAAGTCATTAAAATGAACATTTCCACAAAGTATAAAAGAATATTTTTAAATGTAAATGTAAACTGGAAGTCAGTCCTTTACACGCTTGCGGACGTTACGTTATTATGTGTACTTTCACCCCGATACACCGTTACTTGAACTACTGAATATTCGCTATCTCTCTCGCACTCGCCGATCACAATCCCGATCAACTCAGCTGTTTGTTACACTAAATAACGGACGAAATTATTAATTCATGGCTAAACGTTAAGAACGTTTTTGTCGCTTTTAAATTGCGAAGCATTCGAAATCCAATTTTATCGGAAAAATTCACAAGAGTTTTTATAAAGCTGATGAGTTTGTTTATTTGAAGACTATAGGCTAATATAAATGTAATATTACGCTACGACCTTTAGGAGCCGAGTAGTGGAGAAAAAGGAAAACAGTTAGAAAGAAGACTTAGCGAATACGAAGTACATAATAGCATTCGAAATTCAGATCTATTGGAAAAACCCACAAGAGATTTAAAATTTTCACTGTTTTTTAAATGTACCTGACTATTATTATTATACGTAGGTAATCCGGTTTTAGGTCATGCCACCGAACTACTGTAGCTACTTAACATCTCCATATTTAAACACTGATGTTCAGCGTAGTGTAGTTATGTACTCAGTAGGTGTTTTCGTATCTAAATGGCCTCGACGGAAAGAGACAAGACTGGTAATAGCCACGGTAATGTATCTGCCTTTATTGTGTCCTCTTTAGAAATTTATTGAACGGACAGAAACAGCGCGATTTATATGTTTATTCAGGCCGGGTATCTGGCCTCGTTTAAACATGCTTTGAATGGAAACAAAGGTCTCTTAAATGTCTATTCATTATAGGTACCTACGTGAATATAATTATTCTTATTCATTTCGCAATAGATCGGTAAATAATTTGTTATTTACATAAACAGCATTCAATTTGATACTGAATGTATAGACACAAATGTCAATTGTTCATCGACTCGATAAGCGAGTATCAAACAAATTCAATGAAGTAACAAGGTAATTGCCTTCAAAATTCGCTTTTACTATTCTATCGATCATTTAGCCTCAATCGGCTCATTGTGAAAGAGACCCTAATAAGGTCGTAAAACGTAATAAAGAGTCAAGGCGACCGGCTTATTCCGCGCAAGTTTTAACAAGTGAAATCAGAACCCGATTGTATCGCACTGTACACTCCAAAATGTCTTGTATTTCTACATTATTCAAATCACACGTCAAGAACTCAAGACCACAGAGGTCGTGTATTTTTCACACGTCGGCGCAAACGCATTCCTCAAACAATTATCGCGCCCGCGCCGGTGGCTACTCTCGCTCCGTTATGACTTTTATTTGCCCTCCGTAAAACGCATGTCCAGCACAAACAGGTTTCGAAACCAGCTCCATAAATACGAGTAGGGCGAGGCATGCAGGCCCTATCTGGATAATCTCTCACATACATTCATCTCCCTCTAATCGCCGTAAACGGGAAGATTCATGGTGCCCTTAAAGGGAATTTTGCTGTCGAATCGTAATCGGTTCCTAGAAGAATTTATCACCAGCCTTTTCGTAGAACCTGTTCCGATGCGGCCGGCTTTACATTAAAGGGTTGTGAGCTTGTATTCTTATTTTAAATGTCTATCGAGTCGAATGGACCGTTAATTGGATTGGAATGCAGTCTTATATAATTAGACAAAAAGGATGAACCATAAAAGGGTAGATTATTCGAGTTTGTAACTAACACAAAGGAAATACTTTTGGAGCTGGGTTTACAGAGATCCCTCACGTATTGCTTAAAGTTTTACGAGGCAACTGCAAAGCAGTTTTTTCATTCGACCGTCATTAGAACGAGACATGTTTTTGTTTCGCAAGAATACACCTTTCTGTTGCCATGTCTCATTATTTGCAAAGAATATTCTGATAACTAAACACGTCTTCCGAGAAACTGGATAAAAACCAGAAATAAAAACAAGAGTCATCACCACTTACTACACAGATTAAATTTAAACGGAGTTTAAAGTTAGAACACATAGTTCCCCAAGATGGCTGCGGGTATGACGTCAGCTGCCGGTGCGCGGGCGCATTAAATTGATCGTTGTGTTGATTGACGCTCACGGTCTTTTTTGCAGCCGTGTATAAATACAGATCTGTGTCGCAGTCAACTATGTGAAGGACATTAATAAGGAAAAAAGAAACCGAATAGATTGTCTATTACAATAGGATAATCATTATCACTAATAGCATGACGAATCACAATGACAATATTAATTGAGGAATGACAATTAAATTATTTTAATAGATCTATTATACATACCATAATACATAATCAGCCTTTAATGTCCCACTGCTGGGACAAAGGCAGGAGGCCTTTGTCCCAGCAGTGGGACTTCGAGAGGGAGTGGGGAATAGATATATAATGGCTTCTATTAGCATCCAATTTAATGTTTGATTCAAGATTTATTAATTTGTTGTTGAATTGAAATAAATACTGTCCATATTTTGACCATGTAACAGAGAGCTAGTATAAAAGGCAACAAATAAATAACAGTTTTTATAGTCAGAATTACAATAAGTTAAAGTTCTTATTGAATAATAAAAAAAACTTCTTCAGTCTGACACTAAATGGAAATTTCCACTACCTATAATAAAAGGGGACAATCGCCTACGTTGGAACAGGCAGACTCGCATCAAGAACAATTTGTAATTTATTCTGACTCTACGAGTATTATGACCGCTACCTAGCACGCAACACTAAATTATTTTAGTTGGATTTCGTGTTTTGAACAACAATGAAATGGCAAATAAAATAATTTCACCTTTTATTAACTGAATTTGCCGCTTGTGAAGTTGCAACACGTTTATGAGAGCTAAATATTTAAATTATCTTTATTATCTGTGAAATTTAACATTTAATTAAGCGTAATTATTTGGTCATGTTGTATAATCTCTCATAGTAACAACGATTTAATTATGAAATGCAACGCTTTTATGTACAATTGAGTGGTCATTTATTAATTACTGGTTATTAACCAGTAGGAAATTCTAGATGTTTGACAGTCGTTACGAGTAGTCAGAGGCCCAAAAGTCTGACAATCAGTCTTACCAAGGGGTGCCGTGTTACCCACTAACTGTACTGTGGAGGTCAGACAGGCAGTCGCTCCATGTAAAATACTGGTATTCAGCTGCATCTGGTTAGACTGGAAGCCGACCCCAACATAATAAGGAAAAGGCTAGGCAGATTAATTTGGTTATTAACCAACGCTCTTTATTTAAATTTGAAATCCTTGAACAAAAAACATTTATGTCCATATTCATTTGACTTTTAAAATCCAGCAACTCGTTTTACCTTTTTCAACTGGCATTGGTATTTTGAAAATAAAAACATCGTAGTGTATTTTTAAAGCGATATTATCTTTATAGCGAAATTAAACAGGTTTTTTATTTTATTTTCAAGTTGTCATTATTTTTTTGGAAATTTAGCCAAGGTTTAATGACATTGTCTGGAATGTAAGCTTGATTTTTTAAATCTTGCTACGCCGTTATCGCCACCTACTTAGGTGGGTCACAAAGTAAGTAAGTATTAAATATACCTATAGATTACTCGAATTGAAAAAAAAATTCTCTGGTTGCATTAATTACTATACCGGTTTGGATACCAATTATAATACCATACCATAGAGCAATTGTTTATAATACAAAATTTTTATCCATAAGCAATCTTTATAAACACAACGCTCTTATGCAATTCTTATGACGTTTATTACACCGGAAACGGCATCACTTTGCCACGTAGTTACATAATTGTCAAAACAAATTTAAATAAAACTATCTAGCTATAAATACCTATTTATAGCTACATAGTTTTTATTTAAATTAGATGCTAATTAATACAATACTTATTTATTCATAATATTCGATCACCTCTTTCTCAATATCACTATAATTCATGTTTTTGGTGATACACATCAGCATGTAGCATTAACTAGTGGTGCCTTATTATGGACAAAACCAGTTCCATATGCTAATTCCAACCCAAACTAGAACTAGTCTATTTTTCATTTAAAATATACGCACACATAAATAGTCATAGTCATGAATCTCTTGATCAAAACCAATTAAATACAATTTGGAGTGGAATATTTTTGATTCACCCGACTTTGTTCAAATGGAGGTCACAACTCCCGGGACAGTCGGTTAATGGGGAAAATTAGGTCACATGGACGAACATTACACGAAAATCTCCGAAGGGTGCACGCTGCGCAAAATGGCTGCCGCGACACGCGCAGTAATGGCCGCCGGCCTTGGGTCGTACTCGCAATCAACTTATTATTCAATCTCATGTCGCGAATTGGTCCGAGGTCCGCCGGCCGTTGACCCAACCGTTCCACTCCACTCGTTGTTAACGTTGTGCCCGTAGGCTGATAGATTAAATTACATAACGTAGGTATGTCATTATTTTTATCCTTGTGTGCATATTTTTTGTGATTATCTTTTTTTTTCGATTATTTTCGTGCTTCTATTAAGTAAGCGGGTTAGAATAACAAAAGGTCACGATTTCACGAGGTTATGATTGCATGTTTATTTTATGTTTCACACATGGCTGTTTATTGGAATCGTTAATTTGTTCTATGAGGAAAACATATGAATGCTTTGAATTCTATGTATATTGGCTTATACAGACAAATTTGTAATAAAGATTTAGAACAAAAATGGGTAATCTTATCGGTAAAAGGCACCATTGTATTGCTTGGTATTCCAAAGGTCGTCGGTCGGCGCAGTTGACGTAAATCCGACACGGTCCGTTATGCCCTCTCAGAGAACAATAGATTGTTCGCGCTACTCGCCTAATGAGAAATGTTTGTTTTTCAGCTTCATACAATGGCTACTGCTCATTGTTGCTTTTATTATTATCTCCTTCAGTGTTCCGTCGTAAAAAATAATAATTGTCTAAATTTTGTTGATCTCATCTTCCTTAAGTATATATTTTGCCGTCGGTTTTAAGTTAAGTACTTTGTTATACCTACACGACACCTTATTTAAATGACAGCTACATAAACTGTACCACTTAATATTTTTATATCCGAGCCCAAAACAAAAATATTAATATGTAATCGTATAAATAACCAGACCGGATGAACAAGTTATACTGACAGATTTTTACTACAAAATTAATGTAGATAATTTATACCTACTTCAACATGTCTTCATACAACACAATAGTACAGAACTGGTTATAAATTACATAGTGGAAACGGCGCTGTTTTCGAAGAGTCGACCTTGATTGAAGGCTCATTAGCCGCGCGGAGTCAAGATGAGCGAGACCACGCATCGAACCGGTCTCGGTCGTGAGCCCGCATGATTTATGCCTTTGCCTTTACAAAGAGCGTTTTTTTTTCACCAGACCGGTTTGCCCGCCTCTCCCCCGCTCGGTTTTTGTTGCGCTACCTGGATGCCGCGGAAAAAATATAGTGTCAGCTTTTTTTCCATCGTAATAATAATACTATGCATTCCTTTTGTAGCACATGCGGACGTGGCCAGCAGTGGTAGGAACGTGATGTGCTGGCGTTGTGGCTTCATTATATTAATGGACTCGACCGGATGAATACAAAGACGGGGCCTTTAAACTTTATCGCGTGTAGAATACGTGTTCCCCGGTACACGCGGCATGAAATTGAATTTATGATTCACGTGATAGTGATCGTGGAACTACTCATTTAAGCACGAATAACAAACGTTAAATGAAAACTTAATGGTATTTAAATTAATTGTCTGCTCCTACATACTGTTGCCTGTTTGTTTAGTTGGAATTATTTCTAGGACAGACGTTGTCATCAGTAATTAGTACATGGATAATGTAAACATAAACACTACTTCGTTCTACCAACTGTACAAAGACCGAAACATAATATTTAATTAATATGCTAATATCGTTCTTATATTCATAAGTATGTTAATACTCATGAGCATGACACTGTTCCTACTCTCGATGGTAATAATAATATGTTTATTAATATTGTGTAGGTACCTAAGCCCATATTTCCTGTTAAATATAATACTTAGTAAATAAAATACCTGTTTTGTTACTCTGTTTTCCTCAAAATGAAACGACAAAGCTATAATAATTAATTGATAAATCGTTGTATGTTCTGACGACCTCTATTTGACATTGGCGGGCTCGCCCGTCCTCGCTTCTACCGTTTTTGTTGCGCTTTTTTTCTTATAATTTATTTATCAGCCGCCATTTTATATACCACCTGCCGCGGTCGTTACCCGCACAGAAAAACTCCCCTCCTATAACAAAAGATATTCCCAAAGTTATTCTTACTTATAATTACAGCTCACAAAGCATTTCGGGCAGTAAGCATCGCTTTTTGTAGGCCAACAAAAAATCTCCCTTTAATTCTTTGGAAAGAGGCATTCTACAGCTTAAATATGGGGTATACGTATGGGGTACACAGATCAGTTTTTTTCATGCGCAAAAAAATGTAAACAATTCGTTGGTGCGTTGCGGAATCGGGATTCACTGTGAGATCGATGTTATCCGGGGTTTCGCTAAAATGTTCGATAACAATGGATGGAAAATGGTGATTGTATGACTGATTTACAACAGTATTGTGAATGTGAGTGACATAGTTACAATGTCGTGGGACATAAACGTAACCGTTCGCTTTTCACTTTGTTGCTTCGCTAAATACTAATCTGCTGTTTATTTACACATCTTGCAACATGTTTACGTACCTACGTGTCGTGAGTTAACAACACCTTATCTTCACAAAGACTGTGTGTAATTTCACGATAACAAGCTTTGTAAGATAGTGATAGAGAATTTGTTGATAAAACGCTTTCTAGAACAAAAATCATAAAACTAATCGTGTTGCTGATAACTTTGTCGTTAGACATTTCTCGTTGATAAGAATCGCGAAATTATTATGTCTACATGGACGTTTTAATAAAGGGTTATCTTTTAGATTAGGTATGCTTATGTAATTTGAAAACATCTAATCAGGAATTAATAAGGTTTATTTATTTTTTTGATAATAGATAGATAGATAAACTATTTATTCAGTGTACACAAAAGATATAACACGACACATAAAAGCACAATTAAATGATAATAAGAAATAAGAAGGACCAGAAGAGGAACAAGAAGAAGAATCGTAAGAACAGTAATGGCAAACCCACGCAAACCGGCGCTCTAATTGAAATTCAAGCGTCCTTTGATTTCAGCTGTGACTCAAGATATAATGGACAATAAATTATTTCCATTGTCAACCGTACGGAAGGAAAAGGAAACGAATAGTTATTGAAATTGATTTCCAGATGACAATTAATTTGGTTTCAATGGCAATTATTATGATTGTGATATTGTTATAAAGAGTTGGCCAGTCTGCGGTTCACCGAGTAATACGTAATTGAATTTCAATCTGCAATGTAATTATAAACTGCATAACAGTTTGAACTGACGACGAGATAAAAAGACGAAGACGTAAAAGTCGATGATGTGATGAATGAAATAAAAGCCAATGATATCAAAGACTTTGTTATGAGAACGCAAATGCTATAGCAATGTAGCATTAATCAGACTAAAGAAGCAATTCCTCAAAAAACTGACCTTCCAAAACATCAGCACGATGCAGTTAAAATAAACAATGAAAAAGGTGAGAAAAAGCCAACAAAATTATGCGATTTCGACTTCGCCGCCTCTTTGTGTGGCGTAGGTCACTTTGACGTAACCTTAACAGGCAACTGAGCCAATAATGATTGGTAGGTAGATACCGAGTATCAGCTGAATGTATCGGAAGTTTTAATATTAATATACTTTATTATTATTCATTACTCTTTGAATAAAATACTCGTTTGGTTGACACAGCTGATTAAAATTGAGACAGTCTAACAGACACGCATGAATTGCCGGTCTGCGAATGGTCTGACTAAGAATTGCTGAGTACGAGACGCAAATGGACAAGTTTAATGACATTTTGACTTTGTTGTCTAACATGCAGTAGAAAGACTGCAAAAGTCTTAATTAGATAAAGATAAAATTTCCTCTCCGCTGTTATTCAAACGATCTTGAATATTAAGACACATTGAATGGTGTTGTTGTGAAACTTGTTATTCGTGTCCATATTATGCATTTTAACTGACGGCCGTAATATTTCAATTAAATTGGCACCAAACAAGTTTTAAATACCGCAGTGTGCAACACAGAACTTGAAAGTAAAAGGTCATCGGTGCAATGCTCGGTAACAAATTAAGAGTTACCGAACTTTCTCAATTAAGTGAAGCATCACAGACAGTTGTCAAAGAAGTCGTAAGCGGATATAAATCTCAGTTTAGCTCGATATTGCCCGCAACTGCTCCTGCCAACTGAACAAACTTCTCAAAAGAAATACCAAACTTTTAATGCTCTTTCCTCGGATTCTAATAATAGGGAAGAAACTTCGCCTTTTGCGGTTCTTTATTACACTTTACAGAAAATATAAATGATTATAAAAGAAGTTACGTAACATCTGCCTTTGAATAATGAATTAAATTATAATAATCTAACATCATCAAGATTCTTATGTGCGGGTTTTTCTTTTCATTAAGATGCCTTGGCTTATGTCAGATATGAGTTTGTTTATACATTCACGATTCTCATTAATATGGTAAACACATGTTGAATGTTTAAATTATGCAAAGAGGTCTTAATTCTGTTCAGGATTGTTATTAACAATATTAAGATCAGGTACTTGCGTTGTGACCTCCAGTTTGACACTGAATTGTATTTTCATTGATTGTGTAGTCTTTAGCAATGCTTATAAAACCAGTAAGGCCGGTATTTCTTTAACAAATACACTCATGACCTTCTTAATATTAAACGCGTTAACATTCGAATACCGGGACCTGTGAGTTAAAAATAAATAATTCTGCATCATTCGAAACTCGATCTTGTACAAACTCATTAAGTTAAGGGCTTTCTTAGTGCAACTAGTTAAAGACGTCAATGTTTATTTAGAAACCCGAGCCGAAGTGTTTGGTCCATTTACTGCGGCATGCCGGGGTCTTGCCCTCACTACTTGTGTCAGATCAGATGGCCGACTTCTGCTAAACGAGCTCGCTGTAAGATAAGCCTTATTATGTTTTGACTTACCACATGACCTTTAGTTTATCACGAATTTTGACATTTGATCCTCGTACAGCTGGACCCCATACCGTTTGTTTTTATTATTATATATCAGTTTCTTCGTTCGTTCAAATAACAATGTAAATATAATATCAAAACACACTAAGTTTTTATTATATTTACATTGCTAATTATAAATAATAATGACTTTTTCCTTGACTGGTATCCTACTGACTTGACTGGTACCTAGAGACGGTTTCTGATGAAACTCTTCTGTATATTGAATATTTCATTTAAGTATCGGTTACTTAGCATAATTAATTCAGCACGATAAGACGTTGAGTTTATTAATACAATTGCACTGCAAAATAAATAAATCATCTTTCGTGTTTTTGTACGTAATTGAACGGTCAAGAATATTATCCATCAGTTAAGAACACAAAGACTTAATTAAATACTCATTAAGGCTAACGAAGGTAAATTGTATTTAGAGAAGATTCTTTAAAGGTTAGATATCTATTCGAAGTTAGGACGTCTAGAGAAAAACAAATGTCAGTGTTCAAAAAATATAAACCGACTTTCAGTAAAAATAAAAATATTCATGATGAAAAAGGTAAGAATTCGGAAATAGCTTGTATGAATACAAAAGGAATTCCGCAAGATTCGTGAACAGTAGATTGCACGACTTTTATGGCTCAAATGTTGAACAATTTTCGCTGAATATTATCAAACAAAATCAATTTTCTACTACAATAGCCTGTATTGAAATGGCCAACTGTAGTTCACAAAAGAATTTGATGATGTTTACGACTTTCAAATGCAGAAAGATACAATAAGAATGATCCCCATTTGAATGATTTATCCTTTACTACCAGTGACAATAGATTTTCGTTTATTCGACGCCGTGTGCATTGCACCTGTCGCCACATTCCACCTTTGCACTCAACCCCCAAAGTCCCAAAGGGCTTCAAAACCTTGAACGCTTAGGAAAAAAAGGTTCTCCCAAGGTCAAAACGTTCATTTAGGGTGTCTATTCTTGTTATGGAACCAGATAATGAAAGACACGATATCTTGAAACACAAAAATGTATTATTAAAAATCTTGAATTTACTCGTGTTAGACTAAAGGTCAAACAGGTCAAACGATATTAAACGGACAAATAAAGATTACATTTTTGGTAGGTATAATTAAAACAAAGTTGTTTTTATTACCAGAATACGAGCCGAGTCATCGAGCAAGGTTGTTATTGAATGGATTATCAACGGAAAAACCATAATATATCTAGTATATTATCAGTCGGATAAGTAAACATTCATGCGTTTTGCAATCTACCATTAGATTGTTACCGTTATCTGTATCATAAGTGCACGATATAGGATAGTTATCACGTTTATCGCACGCCCGATAACAGCCCCAAGTATCCCTTTGTCGCAACACTGCGATAGCACACGAGGATTTTTTATTGTCACTTCCTATGACTACATTATAATTATAGTTTATCATGTTATATCCGCTAGCGGTATGATGACACAGCTATCGTGTTTCCCTCGTAATATTACGGAATATCTTTGTTTGTACTACATTTAAAAATAGTGTACAGTTTCGCTAGCGTTGATGGAAGTAATGCCTATTCAATGTTTGCGAATTTCACAAGAATGTTGAAAGGAATTTGCTTTGTTGTGACGCAGTTTGAAAAACCGGTTTTGTCTGCGTCGGCACGAAAAATTTCCAAGGTATTCTGTGGTCGAATTGAAAACCCAGTTTGATCCAATTCAGAGGATTTAAATTTCAAAGGTATTCTGTGGTCGAATTCAAAACCCAGTTTGATCCAATTCAGAGACGTCAAATGCGTCCCAACGATAAATAAATCCATCCTCATCAAGCGGACACATGTCGAGAGCTACATTTAAGTGGCTATAGCAACGACTGTCAGCGGACATGCAATTGAATATGATAGATGGACTACTGTACCGTTACCAGGAGAATGTTCTGCAGTGGAAACCATGGTGTTCCGCACTCACTTTCTATAATGCTTGCAACTGTACTTACTGCACACAATAAACAGTTTTATGTTGGAAGAAATAAACATTTTGTAATAGACACTCAAGAAACAACAGCAATTTGATGACCGTTAATATTCAAGTAATCACCCTTAGAATGAATAGAATTACAGAATACCTACTATCATTGGCAAACTAATTAATCCGCGATTTCATCCTAATCCTGATAGGTACTAAAATGCCACTATAAATCTAGTCTATGACTCATAATAAGACCATAAACCGATCAAACCGGTGAAACTTCTCGAGCCTTAGAGCATTATAGTTTTACAACGATACCAAGACTATAAGCTCAATTATAAACTAATCCGGTTTGAATGTACGCGAGTCAGTTGCACCATCAAGAATTAACATACAAGGAACTGCAGTTTAACAGGCAATTAATTAGCGCAATGGACCGTTGGGTGGAGTGACCCGAAGGAGTGGCGGTCTCATTAACCGACGACGTCAGACTAACGATTTATAGTGCTATTAAAATTCAAATTAGTGAAAGTTAATTCATTGATATATTGTGTCACTGCTCCTTGCCATTATAAAATTCTAAAATAGATCAAAGATACGCTAGTGTAAGTTGGTCTTTTGATAATTTTAATTCGATATTGTAATTAATTTAATTAAAACCGGGAACTTCAGTGTTATCAGGGAGGTTATCGCAGCGGGAATTCTGTTCGACATAGTTTATGTTTTATGTATTTAATTCCGCATTAACAATAGTAGTTTCAGTTATTATTCTACTATGCCTACCGAGAACTTTTCCGCGAATAGAATTATGTTATGTATTCCTATCAATACAATAAAAAATCGATGCTTGAAAGGCAGGACTTAGCGACATAGCGGTTTGGAAGTCTTATTTCATCATCTAAATCAGAATTTACATGATTTCTTTAATGAAAAGTTAAACTTTAAACATATACCTACATATATTATGTTTCATAATAATAATGTATGACCGGGCTTGATTCAGCTCAGCTCAGATTCGGTACTTCTGGACACGGCTCGCATTGTCAGGAGGTTCCTGTCTCTGAAGCCCTTTTGTTTATAAAAATATTTAAAAATGTAATTTATAAGTACGAGTATTTAAATGAAATAAAGGATATGATCGATACAAATACGATCAAATGAAAAAATCTACTTACTTACCATAAGTTCCTCTACTTAATCCTTATCGAGTACTCGCTAAATAACTTTATCAGCATCGAGTGATAAAACCACAATTTTAAGTTAAAGAACTTAACCTCAACGATTTATCTTGTTCAGAAAACTTATCAGAGATGAAAAAGTCTTTTCGGAATCAAATCAATTGTTCTGTAGGCTCTTATCATAAGAAAACGGAGCCATTCATTTTCCTTAATGAAACCTTGACACTAATCATTTCTTGTTTATCTTATTAACAATTTGTTTGTTTGTTATTCCAGGTACGCAGAGATTTACAGTATCAACAAAGTCTGAAGGTACAGTAAACATCTGTTTTTCAGTTGCTTCTAAAATTTCCAACATTAGAAATACCTATTAAATTCGATTCTTATCTTAATAAGTAGTCCTTCAATATTATTATGTATTTCTATTCCCTTATCAGTTTTATCACTTTGACCTTTTGTAGGTATTTCACAATAAATATTTTTAATCTAATCTCATGCCATTTCAGGAAAATATACTACAAATAGATTACTCACTGGAATTTGGCACGTTTTTAGGTAAATATTTCGTTATAGCTTATCGCTTGCAAGAGGAAACCTTTTCTTAATTATCCTCATTGTTCTGTCGATAACCGTTTTTCTTTTGTTTAAAAGTTTAATGAGAATAAAAATGTGTACACATTTTTATAATACACAAGACCTTTTGGCGCGTGCCCAAAGTTGGAACTAGAGCCGCCATCTTGTTTTTTTTTAATACAATATCTGTGTCAATTTCACAAAATGTTTACCAACAACGCCCACTTGTCAATGTCATTCGAGCGCCAAAAGAACCTTGTAGCACTATAACAATTTTGTTAACACCTATTTTGGTATTATTTAAGCTGATTTATAAATCTATCTAATCTAATAAGAACCTAGTGTTGTTTGCGAGGTCATCACGCCCTGAAGCAGCGTGGGGAATTAAATTCCCATGAGCGTCGTTCATTGTACGTAAAGTGATATTTGTCGACCTGATTACGGTTCGGTCTGTTATCCACGCTAAACGGTCGTGACTTTCCGAACGGTTAGTGATAACACGCTAATTTGTTTCGAATCTTTCGATTTACGAGTTTTTAAAGCAGTGTCTGTTCTGGATTTTATCAATAACTTGCCACGTGTATTTTAAAGTGCAAGAACTCTTTACAGTTTCATTGTAAAGGGATTTTCCTCATATTGATATTCTAGGCTATACCGAATACCTACTACCCGGTGAAATATAGCAGGAAATCTGTCACAGTGGGCACAATGCGAAATTGGCTAGAATGTTAGATTCATGACTGAGTAATAAACCAGTGTGGATCAAAAATAAACATGTGACGTCAACTCTGACGCATTTGTGACCGAGGAAAATCAATAGGCATTTGTCCCCTTTGATACTAGGAATTGATTGAATGAAATGGGGCGATTCAAACGGAACTTTTCTCCGTTTCAGCGGAATTTAGGCGTTTATCTTCCTTTAACCCCCTCGGCGTTTTTATTGTGCTAATATTTTAGCTGTGGACTCTTTTGTTTTGTAAACATTGCTATTTATAACAAGATTTTGCGTTCATAAAACTAACTTATTAAACGTATAATTTATAGAGTTATTAAGTACATATATTTTTGCGTGATTAGAACACTTTAGAAAGAAAATAAAAAGGACGAATATACTGCTTCTAAATTTTATTTCTATGAAGCTTAGACAAAATGACAATTCAGACACATAATTCACGTAATATAAAATTAATTTATTAAAATAATATGTCATGCTTCTATCCCGTGTCACTACATTTGCTTGTTATGTCCACTGTGAGTTATGCTGTCTGAATATATATTAATTTAAACACAGATACGACTAGCTCACTTAGCACTTAGACTTACCTACGTTCTAGAAATATATAATTCTTAATTCATTCATACTTTATCGTGTCCTTAAGAGTCAGAGCTTCACAGTCGAGCATTTGATCAAAACAGCTCATAATGTTCTCAAACTGTCATGAATTTAGCGTTATAAATCAGACGTGTCAGTTTTCGTTTAGTGTAACTACATTTCCAGACGTATTCTCAACCATTATATATTCATACGAACACTTGTACATGCACATGTGTTATGTCGGGCTCCCTGCCAAAACATTTGCCAGACATCGCCCAAATGTTTCCATTGTAAATCACAACGGACTAAAAATCACAAAATATCTTGTTGTAATATATATCATTTCAATGGATCTCGAAAGATGTCATTGACACACCTTGCGAACTATTCAAGATAAAATTTATGATAATAATTTTAACGGCTTTTGAAATCTTGATCTAGAATGGCTGCTAATGATAACTCTAATAATACATTCTTAATTGAACGTTGAATGATAAATGGCGTGTACTAATCTTGTGTTCTATTAAGTTGATTTACAGTATACCTTTATCTTCCAATCGATCGCAAAAACTAATACCAGTCTTAAGATAGGAAATGACATGTACGATATCACGAAGCTGTAAACAAGAGAAGTGTGTGGGTAATGTTTAAATCCATGTGTAGCTAATGCATTCGGTTTGAAAATCTTAACAATACACAATAGACGCAGCCGGTCACCTTTCGTCTATAAACAGCCGTATTCCGTAAGAATGAACGGTAGAGTAGAATATGTATAGTAGTATTCAATAATACTACTAGTACTTATTGATATTTCCCAGACGATTCTTCGGTATTCACAGGAAAATAAACAGCTTACGTGGTTCTGTTTGACTTGTATTCCATGAACATGAAATTGATTATCTGCTGCGCAAATATTATGCATTCCTGTGCAGTATTTTCCCTATTTATAACATTACAAATTACTCATTATGTTGTTTACGTACAATTGTAATTTGAATAGGTTTTTAAGGAAATAATCCCACCAAGCAGAGCAGGTAAATTAACGTAAAATCATGTGACTGTGTGTTGAATTAATTGTTGATAGTTGATACCTAAGTTTGTCTGCTGATAGGATCATTTGAGTGTTCACTCGTCGTGTTTTTACATAGTCCCGTTATCTCTCAAGCGTGTCCCTGATAACATAAATCCTCATTATTAAATTTATCATTGGAAACGGCGTGTTATCATTTTAAACAAACTAGCGTACGATTGTGAACTAGGTCACAACTACAGTTTATTTTCATTACGCCTTTATCAGAGCCACAATCATGTCTCTTAATAAAATTGTTTGTCTGGTAGCTTTCGACAGGACATGAGCATGTACATTTATTAAATTCCATGGAACATTGAATAGGTTCATAAAATGCGTTTTTAAATTACTTTGTTGTCTGGTCGCCCATTTGCGCATGTCAAGTATTTATTGATAGTAAACTAAATTGTTTTGTAAAACAAGTAGGTACTTACCATTAAAACGACACTATATTACGGTTATGTTATGCTAATGGTTTTAGCTCATTTCCCTTGTTAATGAACATTCTAATTATATTCCAGATTACAAATGAACTAAAATAACTGATGGTTTGGAAATAAACGATTCTATTTGCATATTTAATCAAGAGAATGGGTGAATGAAATAGTTCCAACAATAAATGTGACAAGAATGGAACAAAATGTGGGAACGCGCCCACGTGGCTTGTTTGCGTTTTCAGTCTGACATTTAAATACTCGATTTATTACTTGATCAACAGTGTCTGACGTCTTCGCTGTTGACTATCGTGACTAACTTAAATACCTTTAATTAAATGGTACATAAATAACAATTACTCGCAAGGTTTTTTGAACTATTCGTTTTCTCAGTTCAATTACTGTCAGTTCGCTTCGCGAAGACATCGCTTTAATCAAGATTTAATTTCATAGAAAAAATTCAACAACTACTTTTCTCAGCTAATGTATTCATTAAAATTCCATGTATTTTTTTAAACCGCTCCGTATCAACATGCATCTGGCGAATTATGCAAAGGAACTCTATAATCTGGTAATCAATATGCGCATACAGTGAAACGGACATCTTGGATCACGTCTCGATGTTGGTCAAGGCGAGGCTGACGACCGTGGCGGCACGCCAAACGTGGCCCACCGTAATGGCTGCCATTTATCATATTTTTTTATTGGAAACAATGAACAGAGGACAATATTTATGACAGGCGTCGTTCTCTCAAATAATCTTCAATGAGTATAATTCGACTTTGAGCGCTGGGAAAATTTCAGTAATTTATTTGGCGTATAAAATTGAGATGAAATACATAAGGAGGCGATGTAAGAGGTCGTGACCCTCGCAATGAGGAAACGTCGAGAGCTGGAGACAATTTTATTACATCCACAAAGATCGCGGCCGTGAACGAGGCAATTATTTATGCGGATTGTTATTTCCAAGCAGCTTACTGAAACATTATTAGGTACTGCAATCATTATCCTAGTCATTTTATTGAACTGTCAGTTTGTATTGTATCATACTGGCTTAGCAATATGGTATGTGCAGACATACTTATTTGTTATAACAAATATTAACATTTCCTTACAATACGCAATGTCACAATCCGATGCTGAAAACGATAAAACGGTGTGATAAGTAAGCGAATTAATGCTGTATCGCGAAGTATGAACAACAAGTTGTGTATCATTAATTAATTATCTACAAATGAAATTATTAAAGTCATGAAATATTGTTATTATCGTTGATGTTTTTAGTTCTGATGCTATCATTTTTGGGTGTTTGCTTGTTTTCTGTTGATTCAATTTGATTACGTAGTAGTCAGTGTTTATTTTTGAGCCTTATTACAATGTTTCATGCGTAGTCAGGTGTTTACCGCAAGTGCAAATTAAATTAAACGTTGTTTGCATTAAGCATCATAGTCTTTGTAAATGTATATAAACGTGTAAATGTATCTACGTTAATAGATTGTTTGTTTGGTCCCAAACTTCATACGATTCTTGCCAGTCGTTACGTTATCCATAAAACGAGAAGCCATAAATTATGCTTCCCAATTCGGAACGTAGTAAGAAGGAAAACAAACCGTAAATGCGATGACTCAGACTCTTTTAAATGCGCAAATATACCAACTTTTATCGGCTCTCTGACACAATCCTATTCTCAATCATGTCGTGTATAAACATTAATACTTAATAGCACATTGTTTAACATGTTTTAAATTACTTTCTCTACTTATCTTGAGTACACATTTGAACATACTTTAATCATTTTACAGCGTTCCTTCATGAACATTTCTATTTAAGCATTCATTGCTTATCATTCCGTCATGGCATTTTATTTCAATTAGTACATTTTTATTTATAGCCAGTACATGAACTCTACGGTTGTAAATAGCTATCTGAAGTGGAATTGGAAATGCGCCAACGTCGATGTACAAGTAATCGTATTCCAAGTGGTCGTATCAACTAAATGTTGATTGATGGTTTCCCTTCTCTGTAAACGACCGGATCGACCTTTGCTGGAGCAGTTAACTTGAATATAAATGTGGAATCATTTTCACGGAATCAAGTGCCTTAAGCCTTTATACCCGCTGTGATTACTCATATGCAACAAAAATGGTTGGAAAATATGAAGATCGTAAAGGTCGTAATGATAATAAAATTCAGATTTTTTAAACGGAAAGAGAAGAGAATCGCTTCCACGATGTTGTCGTAAAAGAACGTTTTACATAAACATTATGTAACGGCACAAAGGTGTCAACTTCGATAATAGCACGCTTGTAAAAAGTGTCGAGGACTTACTGAGAATTTAAACCAACTTGAGTAAGTTAACAAATATCAAGTGAGCCTCGGTCCTCCCAATTAAAGTTCGATCGTATAAAACATGTTGAAGCACCGTGCTCTCTCGGGTCGCTTTTAATGAGTTTCCAGCTTAATTTACAGTTATTGTTTCACCCTAGTGGCCGTGGATTTGGGACTCGTTACATCCGTTAAATACCAAATAGGGTTTGCAGATTTTTTTTTTGTAATATCAGATTAACTTAAATACTGGTATTGGTTTTTGGTTTTATTAAAGTTGGTATAGTTAAATGAGTGAAAACAATATTATTATTTTTTGACAAAACTTTAATACAATGTACAATCTAACACTAAGATATATTTAATATGTACAGACGCCAGCAGGTCAAGCTACCCGAAACTGTCAAAATTTTTCAATCAACCTTGAACCTTAATGCTTCATCGATAAAGTTGAAAATCTATTAAAGAAATTTGACAGATTGTAGTAGCTTGATGTGCTGGCGTCTGTACAAGAATATAAATAAAGCATTGTGGTGGAGTGGGATTTTGTTATGAATATGACGAAGGGAGGCCTTTGCCCCGTAGTGGGACTATACAGGCCGATTGTTATTATTATTAATGACGATGAAATATGGTCATATGATGAAAACACGTTGCAAAATGTACCTAAAGATTGATAAACAAAAGACCCCGTCTATCAATGCGGAATTCCAGACATACCTACACTTAGCACATTCGATAATAAACTCGTTGATAACCGATCGATGTTTATCCAGTAATTGTGGAAAATTGTAAATAACATACGATATTTTATCTTCAATAAAATTGACAAGATAAAATATTGTAATTATGTTCTAATTTTAATGATCTAATTTCACGAAGAAGGTTGCTGAGTTTTTAATTATTAATCTTATCAGTACCTACTTACCTTTCCTTCATTCTCCCCCAATATTTGACTTTCACTAAATCAAATTGAAAGTGTAATTAAGTTGCTATCTGCTTTAATTACTTTCAAAATTAATTAATCTCTGATTAGAGGTTCACTTAGTAATTTACCTATAAATAATAATGATTTTATCGAAGATAATTTATTTAGGTAGGTAACATCGAAGTTCATTACTTGCCGATTCAACATAGTGATCGTAGGAAGTAATTTACCTGCCGAGACCCTAATCTCCTAAGACTAATAAGGAGAAACTGAGGCCAGCAATCTAAAAACTAATTTACCATCAGGAAAAGTAATCAATATGATCCATGATCCATCATTGCATTAGAAACGTATTTCGCAAAGTCATAAACATTGTTTTCCTTCGGTTATTATAAGTTGAGGAACAATTTCATGTTTTCGCAAAGTTTTAATCGAAGACAAGATTAAATGGAGTTCTCTTTCCTTTGCAATCCCAATTTCTGAATTAATAATCAATTTCCGAAGTTGGTGAATCCGTACAACTCAATTATACCTGACTAAGGTCGATGCGAAGTTCTGTGTCAGTAAGTTATTCATCGAGTTGCAGATACCAAGTCCGACTCACGTATACTTGTTTGTATAAGTTGGGGTTACTCTTTATGTCTGTGGTTGGGGTTTACTCTGCTTATCTGCAACATTGTCTTATAATACGTCAATACAAAAAAACAACAAACAACATTAAAACATTACCGTGTCAATCCTTTTATCATCTCTGTTTATATCAAAATTTGTGTTCATAACATAAATTACGTCTATATAATTTTCCTTATCTGACTTCTTAAAATTCATCATTATCTTTTGTGTTTACCGCAAGTTGAAAATAACCTAGAACGATTATAAATAAAAGAAAGATCTGAAACAGGAATATCCCATTTACCATTTAAGTGTATATTCAGCAACACCATTATACACGTTCAAATTTTAACTTAAAGTTGGCACGGAAAGTTAAACATTATAAGATTTTACATTTCGCAAGATGACGTTCAGTTGAGATTTTCCAAGAGTTGCTCGTTATGAAACTTTCTTGTTATTCTTTGTTTCTATATTTCATTAAAATGAAAGTTTGAACGGATTGTCCTATTTTTATACGCGACGTTTATTGTTCCAATTTTCTTGCTACAGTTTTATTTCTCTTCGTCTGCTGGGTAGCTAATTGTGTTAGGTAAGTTACTGACGTAAACTTTTTACTTCTTAACCAAGGCGATCAATATTTGCCTTATTATTGTGCGACTTTCTTTTGTTATTTTAATTTGTTGAAATGCTTTGATACTTTTGAACTTAACATTTTCAAAGAAGTCTAACAACTTATCAACGTTACCTTAATTGAATGAAATCGTTTTGATTTTAATGGCTTCGTTATTAATTTGAAGCTAATATTGATCAAAGACTCGAGTTGATACCTAATATTCTCTCTCAGTAAAATATACTTCAGCGTTATCAAGATCATGCTTGGAAAGTAATTACGGATCATATTAGCGAAGTTTGCTTACAGTGACAAACTTGCAGATTATCTGCTTCCAGCCATTACAGTTTTGAAGCAGCCGAGTTCCAGCCAGCAGAAGTTCCGAACTTGCCAACTTTGTGGACTGCTCCCAACTCCTGTCGCCTCGCAGCTCGCAGACTTCCGACTTTAAAATAACGTGTATATTTGCCACTTCTTCCTCTTTCATTTGTTTTGTTATGATCCCCTCAGTTTTCATTCACTTTTTAATTGGATTGTGTAATTTGAAATTCATTCTCTCTCTACCGATACGAATCATGAAGCCATACGTAACAGTAAAACGGTGAAGGGTGTTTATTTAAGTGGAAGTAATGTTGTATCCGCTCAACAAGTACCCACAACAGAAGTTTCGCCCCCACTGACAACAATGCGTAATGAAATCGCGGTGAATTCAATTAATCCACTGAACGATCAACTTTTTCTCTCAGTCCCAAGTGTCAAACAAAGTTAGAAGCCCTAAAAGATTCCAAAATAATCGGATAGAATCCGAGGGTGGTGGAACTTTGTCAATTTTCTCCCCTGCTGCGAGTTTGAACCGTTTCAAAGGGGTGAACGATGGGAGCGCGCTGGAGGGGGAGGCCTCCCATCCTCTTTGGTGTTCGTGAATACCGCTTAAAGTTCTCGACGTAATTGCTGTCTGGCTGCGAATAAACTTTGTATTACATTACCCGAGTTAATTTATAGTGTCTTCTTATTCATTGCCTCAAGTTAGTTTTGTTTTCCAAACGAGCGGAGTTATTCTAACTAGTAAAGTTTTCTTAAAAGTAGCGTGTATATGTTTTATATACTTACGTGAAAACGCCTTAGTTTTATGACTATACACTTTTCCAGACAAAGGATTCATTTTTCTTCACATTTATTCTTATTAGGTCATGCAGTTTGTGCAGCTAACTAACTAAGATGTACTTTATAGCTGTAATGGAATTTTATGTCGTCCACAAGTCATAGTCTATCTACAGTGTCTACAGAGCCAGCACTAACTGTATTTTATGGATATTGCACGATTTTACGTCGCTTTACGTCACAAATCATGTCTGAGCATCATGATTAATGACTAAGTGGCCACATTATTGAGTCAGTAAATCATTGCATCCGATATAAAGAAGCTTCACTCGTGATCGCTCTCAATGGGGTCGTGTTCGATCCGTCCTTGACTTGCCTCGGAAATATCCGCCGCATTTTATGAAAAACGGTGCTTTCAAAACTCAATTCAGATAATGTTGAATTAAATACTTTGTAACAGATTGTAAATAGTCACGCAACGTCATTAATAAGTAAGTACATAGCTTATACTTATTGAACACTGAGTCACGAAATATCGTGATTGTTAGTTTAAAACGTCTCTATTAAACAGGACAGTCTCGAAAGGCGGCCAATTGTATCTCGTTTGCACACAGACGTCGAAAGTTCACAACTGTGTTGCCGTACTAATTGACTATGAACTTTACTATTAAGGGGTTAAGTGGGCCGTAGTTTATCGAAAGGAACAGTAGACACAACAATATAGAGCATTATACGAGTAATCTTAACTAATCTACGCAATAACCATTACAACGGGAAGGCATTTTGAGCGCATAATGTAAATTGATTTAGTGGATAAGGTAATTTGTGCAATTAATTGTGCGGCTGCATACTGCAGGCCTATAAATTTGACGAGCCTCGGGCGAAGGTTATCTTCGTTATTGCTATGCCCGCTTGTTGTGCGCGCACATTCCATGACGAGCGAAATCCATTTATTATTAGAGCCGTATGATAACGATAAACCAACGAGGTCAGACGAGAGCGCGCAAAAAATAGAAACGCTGTTTTACTGCGCGTGACTAAAGACTCGATGCAGGCAAGATGGCGTGCACATCCGTCTCCTTCTAACGGTTGCAATCCACTACCTCTGTCCCGTTCTATCAGATTTGGTTGCCGTTAATTTTTTTGCCAACTGGCTAGTTCTTTATCCACTTTTTTGTCATTGAATTTCACGAATTACGTGATGGTAGCGAGCTGGCGAGAGCTCTGGGCTGGCTTTTGTTGACTTTTTTGTTATCTTTTGAGGTTATGTAATGATAACCCCGGGATATTATTCGAATGAGTATTTTATCATGAAATATATTTAGACAGTCGTGAACTCGCAAGATTAGATAAGATTTGCGAAAAATGTTTGCATATTACGGACGCAAACTTCCAGTTCTGTTGTAGGTAGCTTAATTGGGTACATTTGAACGAAACGATTGCCTGCGGCAGGAACAAGGAGTCCTTTACGACATTTGCATGCAAGACTACACAGAAACAGCCAATGCGTGTCCTGAGAGGCGTCGAGATAAAAACTCTTTGCATAATGTATTCGGTCTGCGCGCCTGTTTACGTTCGCATAAAAGCGAGTTACATAACGGAGCCCACCTTTTTAGGATCGTCCTAAGATTGATGCTCTTGTCTACCCCAGCCTATCAGCTGTCGAGACGCGACGCCCATACTAATGCTCGTGTTGGAATGTTGATGTGAATTTGTCTGGAATGCGATTACAACGACAGATTCACTATAAATATAATTATTCTGGAAATCTGGACATTATGCTAAATGCTTTTGATACATTTAAACATTTAAAAACTCGCTATTCGTTAAATATTTTTTCAAATCGAAAATATAAATCTATTTAGGTTCTATACATTGTAGATTATCTTTGCTTAGAAAGATGTATAGCGAAAGCAATACGAACGCGAATGGCAATATCGATCGAGACATAAATCGCTTACATAGGTACCTAAACGGTGTATAATGCTGAGCTGGCAACATCTCGTAGACGTAATAATAACATAACACAACAGTACAATACAAGTGAGTCACGCTTGGCTCGATGGGTCAACGAGGAAACGAGTCACGAAAAACATTAAATGACTATTGTACAGACGCCAGCAGGTCAAGCTACCCGAAACTGTCAAATTTTCCCAATCAACCTTGAACCTTAATGCTTTAACGATAAAGTTGAAAATTTATTAAAGAAATTTGACAGATTGTAGTAGCTTGATGTGCTGGCGTCCGTACACTCCCACATACTATGCATCAACATAGTAACGTAAGATATCTAAATAGTTAATAGCGTTAGTCATTTTTATGGTATTACCGTTGGAAATAATAATTAGGTACTAAAAAATAAACACAACATAAAATCTTGCCTGTAGTCCCCGAAGCGTTAAGCAGAGGTGCAGCTATAGTACACCCACATTTCATCACTTATGTTTATTTAAGTCCCATCTCCCATGTACCTTACTTCGGTTGACACAAAACATTTGCTTAATAAGAATAATTATGTCATTGTACAGACGCCAGCACATCAAGCTACTACAATCTGTCAAATTACTTTAATAGATTTTCAACTTTATTGCTAAAGCATTAACGTTGAAGGTTGATTGGAAAAATTTTACAGTTTCGGGTAGCTTGACCTGCTGGCGTCTGTACTTCATGAATATGCATTTGTGAATTGCAATGCAGTGCTAAATTTCAGTGAGCAGCGATGTGGTGGCCCGTGACCAGTGATGGCTTAGGGGTAACGGCTGCGACTTAAGAGTTGTAGGTCGTGGATTCGAACACTTACTTTGTTTAAATAATTCCATCACCACTGCTCTCAAAACTGTAAAAGAAAACACCGTGAGGAAACCGGCATGTCCCAGAACCAAAAATTCGCACTGGGCCCGCGTGGTTTATTACAGCCCACTCCCTTTCAAAGAGAGGTCTGTGTCCTATCGGCGGGAACGTCATATACCGATCGTTACATAACTATTTCGTAATAGTTTTTAATTATTTCCCTACAGGCACAATTTTCGATCTCTCTAAATACCTAATTAATAATGACTTACACAAAAGTTTAAGTAATTGAGGGTAACCTTAATAAAACACAAGTTTTTTGTAAGTTAATATATTTATCAGCAACAAATATTTATAAAGGACTAATAACTAGTCTTCCAGAATTCGATCCGTGTAAACTAAAAGCTTTATTGTTAAGTTTAATGACATTATATATGTTCATTCTTACAAACAGTTTTACAAGATAATACTTAGGAAAACAGCCGCAAGGTGGGCAATTATAGGGTAAGTCGATAATACTATTAAAAAGTAATTGCGCTACGTTGCGCTTAGAATTTACCTCTATAAAGCATTGAACAAACTGTGCGTCCATTCTCTTAACAAATTCAACAAAATTATCGCACGGCACAACTAACAAACTTTTACACTGGTCTTTACTATATTTTCTGTAGCCGCGATAGCGATTCTCTTTAATGAAATCTGGTATATTTTTATATGGTTTTGTATATGATCTAAAAGATTTACAATCGTGTTTTTCAGCACATTTCGCCAGGAGGTGGTGGCTAGTTTCGAAAAGACGATGTTTTTTTTTAAATTCCTGTTTGTTGTAATCTGAAGCCATAACCTTAAAACCTTCGTTATTAGGGTCTAAAAATACGTTCACCGGCTTATCAGATAGCGCTGGTTTAAACTGATTGTTCTGAATCTGGATAAGCCATTTTGTCAAATCTTCTGCGTCAGTTTTCCTTCCTTGGGGTTTCATAAAGTGGGATGCTAAAATTTTTCGGTAAGTCGACACAAACTGCCAACTCGTAACTTGTGAGGCTATGCCATGTTTTGTTCGAACTTGGTCAAACAAATGATCAATTACTTCCAGATTCAGCCGCCTTGTTGGCAAAAATGCGTATCCTTCTGTCCTGATGTCATCAAATAGTTGTAAGATAGATGTTATTGTTATTTGAAAACCCTCAATAAACATTGGTTCAAATTTTAAATCACAAAATTTTATGTCTCGGAAAAATATCAACATTTCATTAAATAAATCTATTTGCGATTTTGTGCCACGAAAAGCGCTTTTATACCCATTAGTGTCTTTTCTGTCCAACGAGTTCAAACTATCAAACAAATTGTTCATTAATTTAATAAAATCTGCAGTGTCTTTTCCAGATTTATCAATAACGTAAAAGTCGACGTAGGTTGATATTCCAGTGGCTACAGAATTACTAAGTAGCTGTGCGGCATAGCGTAGTTCGTTCTTCTCGAAATTAGTGGGCTGAATATGACTCCTAGTTAATTTGGGCGCAAGTTTGAATTCTTTTGTTTTTTCCTTTTGATAAAAACTACGTACGTGTTCATATTTAGCTCGACGGTCTTGAAAGAGAAAATCATGTTCTATGAAAAAATTGCGAACTAATTTAATAAGATAAGGAGCATCAAAAATGTAGTATATTTTTCTATCGCCAATAAAGAAATATGGTTTCTCAATAGTGACAGCTCTATTTTTCGCTGCTTCAATAAACTCGTTTCCTGTGCCGGAGACAAAAGTTCGAACGTTAAGCCCGATTTTAAATAGCTGTTCTAATAATCCATCAATCCATTCATTAAACTCAACAGACTTTTCACCTTTAGGTAGCAATGCGTATCCAACAGGTTGTTTCCAATTACTATATATTCCGCGCACCATCATAACATAAGCTTTTCCTGCCATATCTGGTAACCTTATTCCATTGATATCAAGGAAACCAACAATGATATCATTATCTATGCTATAGAATAAATTGGGCTTTACAGATATAAAACTTATTACAGCCGAGCAGTTCTTTTCCATATCTGTCATGGTGTCAACTTTACTTTTAAATAGCGACATAAAATTACCTTTTATTTCACTGGTCATTGGCATTGCATTATTGTGTAAACTTAAAGAACACGGCAGACGTAAAGCACCTCGTAGCATTCGGTATGCTTGAGGATTGCTGTGGTACAAATGCAAGCACATTAGGTTGAAATCAAGGCATTTTTTTTCTTCTATACTTTTTAAATTACTTTGTGCTTTGAATATGTCAGCAAGTTCTTTCGTCAGAAATTGATTACACAATCTTTGAAACGTATCTTGTCCCAAATAAACTAAGTTACTGTTTTGAGATTCAAGCTCATTTGTACTGCTACATCCCGGAAGAGGTGACGCTAACTTTCTTTTCCTTGTTCCCTCTGGCAAAGGCTCAGCAAACATACTCGGTGTATCAATATCAATATCACATTCTTCAATTTTGATGGAAGTTTTCATGTCCATAACTGTTTCATCAGATGGGCTCTGCTGCTGAACCGGTAAATGAAGAGCAGGCAACGCATTCTTTTTTAATTTTTTCCGTTGCATCCCCGTTAAAACATCCTGTACATTAAAATGGTCTTCACAAACGCAATAATTTTTAGCGGGTCTATCTATCAATTCTTCTCGGCCTATCAACTGAAGCCATTTCAATCGCCTGAAAAAAAAACATATTATTACTATTAATTGAAATGGCGGGCACCCTAATACACACACCGGCAAAATAAGAGGAACACAAAAAAAAATACAATGTTTTTTGAGATTGAATGTCTATTATTTTATGTTGTTGCTTCATTTGAGTCTCTTCGTTTATTTTAAGTAAGAAAAAAACCAACAGTGGGGTTTATTAAGATTTATTTAATAAAAAAATGCTCTTTTCTGAAAATTTTTGATGTTTTCTAATGCTTAAGAACAGAGCTAAATTTAAAATAAGAAAAAAAATAATAATAATAATAATAGCGCGTGTTGCCTCCACGCGCCCTTATAAGTGCTTGGATACGTCTAGCCATGCTTCTGATGACACCTTCAATCATTTCCTGAGGCAAAGTGTCCCATTCTTCAACCAGCTCCAGTTTCAGGTCTTCAACATTCCTAGGGGCGAGATTTCTTGCACGATTTGTGATGATGATGATTATGTACCTGTGTGTACACACACAGGTACATAATCGAGTTTTGTTCTCCGATTTCGAGTCTGAACAGCCGTTTGACGACGATTTCTTAAAGTTTGCACCTTTATAAAACGGTCGTCTACGGCACTGGTTGCACGATTTCTACCTTTCCCTCGCCTGCGCACGTAAGATCCTGTCTTTCTGTGCCGTTGCACATTATGGTGGATCACGGATACTGATACACCCAACGTTCGGCTGACTGAACGGTAGGTGTGACCTTCCTCAATCATTGTTACAGCCCTGGCGACTTCAGTTGCAGGCAAATCACTGACTGACTGTATGCAATGCTATGTTATCTCTCCAAACAAAACAAACGTAATGAGCTAGGGCCACCATAGACTGCATAAACCAACTTTCTTATCAAAAACACTTATGAGCTCAAAGTGTCAATAAACACATAAGAGGTTACAATTTCTGTTAGAGGGTTGAAAAATGACAAAAAAGCCCATAATGTTATATGAAAAAAGGGTACTCATTCAAATAACGGAACCACTCGTCGAAATACCCACAAGTTTTTTAAAAAACTCACTTTTTTTTGTGTTCCTCTAATTTTGCCGGTATGTGTGTGTAACACTGATAATTTCCTTCCCATCAAACAATTTATTCAACATGTAAATAAAAGCACCGGTTTCCTTAAACCGTTACTTGGCAGTAAAGCTTCTCATAATTGAAAACTACTGGCAGTCAGTTAGTGTTAGTGCTAGCCCAGTCTTCAAACGAATAATACACAGCTATGCCGCCTAAGCGCAGCAGCGGTGTGCGGTAGATTAGGTCGAAGTCTTCGAATTGACGTGGCGTTGCGGCGCGGCGGCGCGGGGCGTTGCTCATCCACGATCAATGATTGATAAATTTTGACGTTTGTCGAGGGTTGAAATACGCTGTTTAAATTAATTTTGTTATAAAAAAAATTACACAGCGTATTTCTGTAATGAAGTATTTATTATAATAAAAAATCAATGTCGACTCCGACTGACCTTTCAACGTCCGCAGGGTGTTTGAAAAACGAGATATCCGGTTTATGCTCGGATGTATTGAAACATCCGTTAACACTGCAATATGAACGTCCTCGAGGTGGAACCCGTGTCAACTGAGCAGGATTCATTTTTAAGCAACGTACTTTTCGCTACACGACCGAACAAAAGACAAACACACAAGGAATCACCTCGGCGCGGCAATCGCGACTGTCGTATAGCGATACTAGTCTAGAACGAGTGCTCTGTTGCCGTCTCGCTCGCGTTAACGTTGTCCGTGCACACACACCACCTATGTGGAAGTGGAACCTATATTTGCTTTGCACAGTGTGCCATTTGTTGAACGGAGAGTAGAGTGCACTTTTCTATTTCGCATTTGAATACTTATTTATTTTCTTTAAAGAATAAAGCAGTATTGTGTGAACCAATTTCAACTGGTTTAATTACCTACTTATTCAAGGTTTCTTTTCTAAATAGTAAAATATGTACAGACGCCAGCAGGTCAAGCTACCCGAAACTGTAAAATTTTCCCAATCAACCTTGAAACTTAATGCTTTAGCGATAAAGTTGAAAATCTATTAAAGTTTGACAGATTGCAGTAGCTTGATGTGCTGGCGTCTGTACAATTACAAATATCAAAGAAGTCTTTGTAGAAACAAAATAAATATATATATGAAATACATACCTACCTAATTATCTCAAAACATAGGACTGAATAAATTCAACAGTGAAACTCAATTGTTATAATACTGTGGCACCTATTGAGTTTGACAAGGTATTGAAATGGCAATATGAAATCTATTTTATTAAAAAAGTTTAGAATTTAAATAAAATAGTAATATATCAAATTTCATTATGTACCTACCTACCTAAATACTTAATTATATACTTATTTATATACTTAATATAATATATTATGTACGTAATCTACGTACATAATGTAGATTTGTAAATTGTACTTCAAATTATTTTATCAATGCAGCTGCTGAAAGAGTACGCGAACCAATCAATAAATTCAATAGCCGTCGGCCATCGGAATGTTGCACAAATAAAAAACCACGTGGTGTATACGAATTGTTCCGCTCCGTTTAGCGCTTGTTCGCTGTTGCCAGGCGGACGCGTGGACACGTGATGTTTTCCGAACGAGCCCAATCCAAGATGGCCGCCAGCACCAAAGCCGCCATTCGCTTTCCCACGTCGCGCACCACCACTTCGCACGCTTCATTCTCGTTTCTTTTCTATTGTGCATCGCAATTCGCTATTGCATTTTTGCACTAACTCCGTTTTGATGATTGCATCTTTATTAGCTTTGTAACCGTTAATGTTCATTCTGAAGTAAATTGTACGTCGTTATTTTGAAGTTTAGGATGTTTTACCGAGAGCATTTTACGAGCATACGTTTCTTTTATAAGCACGTAGTGAGCGTGGCATGTCGGGAAGGGGCCATTAGCTAACATGTGTTAACAACGTAACCGTGAGCATGACAGATGTGGGTAACGAGACTTATGAGACAGAGAATGGCTGGACGACATGTGTTTTCTACAAATACTAATGACTCATTAAAATTGCTGAATAAAGTGCCGGGTGATTGACATAATTTATATAATTTGATGTCTTCTTTCCGGATGGCAAATAAACAAATTACTTAAGTATTTATTTATTTTTATCTTACATTTGAGGTTAAATGTTCTGTTTTATCTAAGCGTCGTTGAATTAACATTTTTTCTATTATCTATTCCTTGTTCTTCAATGCATTAATACGGGGTTCTTCACATTGTTCTCGACTCGCACGGCGTGATGTCATGCTCATCGTTCTCGGAACATCGACTTAAGCTTTTTTTTTTCACAAAAAGTTAAATCTGTTTATACAAACAGATTTAACTTTTTGTGAGCCATAAATTCTAAAAAAAATCGTGACATCTCATTTATCAAATATTGACAAATGAGATGCCACGAAATGAGGCCATTGGCCTTCGATTGGACGCAACGCAATTATCGCACATAAAGGACACCGGGTGAACGGAAATAACTGAAATAGATTAACGACTATTAAATAGATGGCCTTTTATGGATTAGCTTCGGATAGGTACCTAATAATAATATAATTTTATCGTCAATATAAACGGTTACTCGGCAAGGCTAACACTTATGTCACAAGGAAGAAGCCTGAGTCTATTGTGTTCTCCTAATTAAACAATCAATTGTTGTAACATGTTTTTAAACATATATTACTATGATTACATTACCACAACAGCGCAATCAAGTTTCTCTTTAATTAAACATCGCTGAACTCATTTAGATTGACAACAAGTTAAATAGTTGCTCTATTAAACTTTTAAATGTAGTTTAATGTAGCGAAACGTTTCAATAAGCATGTAAAGTGAGAAGAATCGGTTAACTATTTGCCGTGGATGTATGTCACGGCTAAACCCGTGCGTGTGTAGTGGTTCGAGTGGCTCATACATATTCAAGCGGCGCCGGGCCCGATCATAGTCGCTCGCCATTGCCCGCAAACTCGCTGAATACTAAGCGAACGCCTTTGCAAGATCTGCATTGAAATTATATTCGATTTCGGTTTCCTGTAGCACGATCGGCTAACTAGCAGGAAGCCATCAAATCTACACGTTACCCTATTGAAGTTCAATACGTTGGCTTATTCTATTAATACTCATGACGTTATCTTTGACGGATTAGAGTTGCCGTGTATTTTATACGAAAACAAAATTATTACATATTACCAAAGTTCCAATTATGTAGCACGTTTGGCGTTACACGTTATTATTATTCAACATTGTAATTTGCCATCGGTTAAAGCTGACCCACTTGCTTCAGATAAGAGTTATCAATTCGTTATGAGTGTGATGTATTAGTTGTGCAATTTTGTTATCGACTATTTATTGCTCTATTGATAACATTGTTGATTTTTTCAAGTTCATCAATATCCTTTGTTCTTATACAGAGCTCTGTAAACATTGGTTACTGTTCCGATATTTGTTTAGTATTTCAGTAGACTTGTTTACATAAAGAATGACGCACTCGTTTCGTGTGTCATGTAATACTAGAACTATTTATCTTTACACTTTGAAGACTACTTATGCATGTAAACTCGTTCCCTTCTTAAATATTCACTCTATTAAATTGGGACTAATTTACATATTTAAAACGCCAATTAGACACAGTCTCGTTTATTTCAGTGAATACCTAAATGCACTCCGTACTTACCTTGCTCTTTAGCATAACCTATTTACCTACACAGGGATACGACTACTGATAAGGTCGGTTAAATTAATTAACATCTTTAATAATGTGTTATTTAGGAACGAAGCATTTAAGTTTAATTTAATTCCAAGTTATTCAGTCAACAAGACAAACTGCCGCGTTCGTTCGGTCAAGGTGACCTTCCTTGCGTCCAGTCACATCGCAACTTAACGGCTCCCTATTCAATGTAAATTCTGAGAGACCTTGTTCGCGACTCGAGCTCTAAATTCATAGGAAGTTACAACTAGTGAATTTCAGTATCTCGGCCGCTCTTATGCATCAAATAAATTATTAGCACATTCTGCCTTTGAAATGCACGAGCGCCAGTTTCTTTAAATAACAAAAGAAAGAGGAACACGTGCTGCGCGCCGTCCGCCATTTTGCAATATAAATAGCAAGATGGCGGCGGGCCGTCGCGTCGGTTGGCGAAAGTAGTCGGTAATTATAAGCGGCGCGGCGCGGCGCGGCGGGCAGGCGAGCTGAAACGCGAGGATCTATGGCCGGCCGATGCACGCAATGCTTAGCTTGATTTATATCGCTCTCTTGTTTCCATTTACCCGATTGTTCTCGGCTTTATGCGCTCGAGTCTCGCGATTCTGGTATTGTTTCCGACGGCCATGGGAACCGAGTTCGCGTGGGTTCTCAATGACCTTTATTGCTTATGCGACTCTCAGCTAAATGAATTTTTGTTCACAGTTCAAGTTCACGACATTTTCTTTTCAATGCAAATAAGATAATTTTAGTAGGGGCAAACTGGTTTTAAATTCAATTTGATATTTTGTTCGAAACATTTCGTAATGCAAGGTAGATGGTGTAGATATCTACGATGGATGGAATCATTGAAATTCAAATGTATCAATGACGCAAATTGATCGGATTATTCAGTCAACAACCGGGAAGATAATACATACTGAATAAATTTCCTCCACCTTGATCTGTTTCCATTTATAGCCAACGTTTATAACTACAAGCCGTTTATAAAACCCTTTAGCAAACACGTAACATATGTGCGTCTTCAACGGTATGACAGAGGAAAATACATATGTAAACATTCATAAATAATACAGAATTATTACGAACTAGCCGTGCCCGTGGCTTCATCCGCGTGAATGTCGAATAAGAACATTGCGTTCATTGTATGCGCAATTACAATCAAAATGTCGGGATACAGCTCAATCTTCGGTTGAGATGAGATATTAGAGACATACCGCAGTTTTAAGTGCCGCATTTAGCAGCTATACAACAGTAAAAGTTTCATTGAAATTCATCAAGCCGTTCTCACATGATACAAAACGACAGGTAGACAGAATTGTTTAAATGTTGTGTTGTGTTGCTATTTTCAAAATTTTTGCTGGATTAATTTCGTAAAAATTTTCATTTTCAATGTACAGATTTTTCGACCACTAGGGTACTACTAGTATAAGTAGATACAAATGTGCGGCGACTATTAAACTATTCTGGTGAACAATTTGAAAACGTGAGCACATAACGTATGTATCACAAAGATGTTAATTTTAAAATTTATATGCCCATCTATCACAATATCGTGTGTAGGGGAATGATTGACGTTCACATAGATGAGTTTCGTTTCTATTATGCACTTACATAAGTATGCAAACGTGTGTATCCATAGTGTGATTTGCATTCCAATATGTAAACACTTTATTGATCAATAGGCACGAGGCGTTAGCGTAACATAATGTTGGCAAACAAACGGAGCTGAGGTCGGGTGGCTGGCTACGGAATACTGACGCGTCTCGCCTCGCAAATAGCTCGATGACTTATTGGCTTCCACGAACCGCCAACAGTCTCTCGTTAATCAATATTTAATGCCCCATTTCCGCTTTAAGATTATTTCAATTTGCAAAACTTTCAGCTCTATAAAAGCTTAACTTTTTGATTTTTGTTTACGTAGTTAAATTTGCCGAATTTAAAGAAACCAATAGATTTATTTCAATACATTAAAGTTCGTGTCCCTATTCTACTAGCTCTACTCAAGGATTTAAACGATTCTTCGAATAGCTTTGAAGCAAAAAAGAAACGATTCTTAAGTTGTTATTGAGATTTTTGAATAGTCATGTTTGTTCCATTTGCATACCAACCAATCAACAATTATTGGCATCTAAAATGGCTGCATATTTACCAGATAACAGCAATCGAGTCTACGTTAAATTTACGACTTGATTGCGACACCACACATGGTATAAATGTTACTGCACAAATTTATTGGAATTCATGGCCAGCCAGTTATTATCGGTGAACAAATATGTGTAGATAGTATAGGCAGAGTGGGCGGCCCACAATCGATGTCTACAATAAATGTAATGTATCGTAACTTGCAACGACGCGTGCACATCACTAGACGATGTAAAGTGACCTCATTTCCAACATTTTTTACTCATCTCACCACGCAACAGTTGTCACTTAAGTGTTTTTTATTCATTGTACGAAGGAAGAATCTCTCGCCACGGTCTCTGTACAATCGATTAAGGTTTTTGCTCCATTTTTCGGTCTGTAAAATAAAGCCGAATTCGGCGCATTTGCAATGGCTTCCTTTTTCGACCAACCGCCCGTGAAGGTTCGCTTCAACCCGGAAAATAAAAACTCCTTTCAACATGAGCCATGATAGTTTTGCCAGAGCAACACAAAACAAACAAAAAATAACGAAAAAAGCCAGTTGCTTTTGATTGTTTTTTTAGTAATGCTTCATTCATAAGGAATTATACGTTTAGTGATTGTTTTAACATTGAAACCGACTTACTTTATTTATGACAGTGACTAAGAAATATTTATTTCACTCTTCAGACAATATTTTAGAGTTCCCAATATTTGAAAGTAAATTATCCTTTTTCTCCGAAATAATGTATAAATCACATTGTTATTCCCGTTCCGGAGTTTAATGTTACGTCTTTGAAGATATATCGTCGAGACTGCAACGTGATCAATAAGATTTATAAACAAGTTTCCATTCAAGTTAATTACAAAGACGATAAGGCGGTGCATTGAACGACACGACACGATTGATAATATAATACTCCTACTCGTAACACGATTGCATTTCAATTGCTATTGTTATCGTAATGAATGTACCATCACGTCACGTATTTACGACCTCTACTGCTGATTTAAGCTGTGTTTCTAGTTGAAAGTACCCTGATTAATCATATACATATGTTTATTTACTTTCAATTAGAATAAAGTTTTATTTAGCTATGAAACAATTGGCGAGTTTGCAACATTTAGTTCCCAAGATTCTCCAGTGGGTGTTAACATTAAGATGCCAACGTATTGTTTATTACCGTTGGCATATTTCAGCGGACCGACAGAGGATCGCATGCCAACTCGTTTGACCTCATTCCCGAGACTAGTTCTGCGTAAACTCTCATATCGGGTTTATGAAAACATACCTATTTTAAGACTATATAAAGCGGCAGACCGGTCCAGCATATTATTTGTTTGTGTTTCATCTAGAACGTGTGCCAAGTGTATGCGTGTTTTCAATGTTTGACGTTACTCAGTCTGATTTAGTATAAACAAGTCGAGAGAAAGGCACCGATGAGAGATAACTCGTTTTTTTCCGACATCGATTCATTACACCATTCTCGTAACATGTAAAATATTTATACAGCAATACTCATACATTCCAGTAACTGAGTCCGATTATGTTTGTGCTCGTAACAGGAGATGTTTCGAAATGTGAGCCCGATTTCGTGGACACATTATGTATTGTCGTTAATTCTTCACATAAATTCAATGAGCTTCGTCCGGTTTGGCAGGTCGGGTCCACTGGTCTCTTGTCCGGTGTGTCGACGACATCCGTGAACTAGGCGACACACAACCAGTTCATAAAGCATCTTATCTCAATTAGAAAGTTAAACATTATCTGACAAAAGTGACGTTTTGATCGATGAAGGTAAAATTGTTTTTCCCATTAGAATTAGATCGGACGTTTCATCTATTTTCTATAGAGCGATCGCTTTCAGTTAAGACATGATACGTAGTTTATTGCACAGATAAGCTTTTTATCCGCTGGAATTTACTTTGCGAATGGTTGCGGATAAATTAAAGGCATTCCGTCGTACTTTATGTAATTTGAACGCGTTTTTATTAGTTTTTTATGCCAGAAACTATGAATCACGACTTTCCAGTGCAGCTGAGACATAGTAATTACGTTGTTTCTTAGTAATGAAACGGATGCTATTTAAAATAGTTCACACAACACACATAATTTACAAACTTTTAACCCAAACAAACTCACCTTCTCAGCAATAATTTATGAACGGCTCGAGCTCTAAACATTACAGATTAATTCGCTCGTTTCGGTCGATCAAATTGGCCTGTAATGGGCGGCCGTAGTATCAAGCACGGGGTATATCGGACAATGAACGCAGTCGAGTCCCCATTTCTCACGTCCAGACCAGTTGCAGACTTGTCGGTCGGCATACCGATCAAGAAAGGCTGTGGTGCGGTGCCTTAAAGGGGAAAACGGCATGTTTTTTGCTCCCCCGAGTATGCCGGCCGCTATTACCATTAACCCGTGCGTGCGGCTCAAATAATGATTAGATTTAGCCTCGCCACCTCTCACGTGTTGGGTTAGACCCGATGGTAGGCTGGTGACACACTGGGTTGGAAGAGTGCTGCAGGTAGGCGGTTAAACTATTTTTTCATGATTAGATAACCAGGTACCTACTACCATTTATCTTCCCAAAAAAAAATACGGCATTTTGGTTGATAATATAGTAGGTAAGTAAATGCTCTTCATTGCGCGATAGCTAGTAAAATTCCTAGGAATCGTAGCGTAGTACATACCTAAGGTACTCTACGTTCAAGTCCACGACCTGGGAACATAGAACCCTTTTACGTAGAATCCTAACTGCCACCGTAGCGTAGCGTAGCGTAGCGTAGCGTAGCCACCCCGTAGCCGAACGTAAGGGCTGCTACGCGGGTTGGCTACGGCTTGACAATTTTTTAAAAGCTTTCTTCTTTAAATATTAGCGGTCGTTGTCAGTCTACCCAGTGCATTGTCTGCCTTAACGAATTAATTTCGGCAGAAAGTTGCAGTTTTTTGTTAAGACGGCAAGCCGCGGTTATTCGCTTCTGAGTGTCTCTGAAAATATGCGTATAAAAAGTAGACACTATTAAAATAAATAGCGAATCATTCTTAAGAATAAGGCTTTAAAAAATAATATTGTAGCCAGGCCTTCTGTTATAATAGGAAAGAAAAGATTAGTGTGTTGCTACGCGAAGTCATTATTTTTTGTAAGGAGCAAAATTAAACTTCTGTTTGATTATTATCTTTTTAATAGAGTATTTTTTATTTATTTAAAAATATACATAGGTATAACACTAACTTGACTAACTCAATCCCTGTTCATTTGTCAAATATAGTCACGTACAAACTAGTTTGAATACTGTAAAGTTGTAGATTAACCTGTGAACGGATTACCATTTAACCCTAAACTGGTTTACGTAGTAGCGATTGGCTGAACAGATCCGACACGATAGAACCCACCAATCACAATTTGTCTCGCCTAAAGGTATTTTACGGCGACTAACTATGATTAATTCATTTACTTAATCTAGTTTACAAGCCACCTGTGCAACTCGGCCTTGACTGAAATGACTAGAGTGGTTCATTTAGCATATTAATATTCTTAAACCTCCCACTTAAATTAAATGCTTAATGAACTATTAAATTAACTAACTACTCGAGATAAATTCTCGTTACTGAAATTAAAAATGTTACTAGCATCGTTAACGGTGTAATTTCTAGAGATAATAACGATAAAGTAAAACCAGCTGTGAACATATACGATGAAGGTTTATTTATTAATAATAATACCACGCTACGCAATACCATTAAAGTCCAACCGCAGGACAAAAACCTCCTAAATCTATGTAATTACAGCGCACCTCATGTATTTCACTACAATTGACAGGTGATTATGCTAAACAGCCAGTCTCGCCGGCATGCCATTAACTGGATAATGTTTTCTATTGCATAACTTAAAAACAGGTTCCGATAAAATGTCAGACGAGCGAGTCATACAAGCATTTATACTCAGCTGTTTCTTAAACACCTACACCACAATTATGGAAGGTCTTTTTTGTACGAATTGATTGCAGTACTAGTGGTCCACTTTCTTAATTTGGGGTTTTGTTTACAAAAAGAAACCATTATGTAAAATAATTCGGTGATGTGAGCGTTAATTTCGAAGTTACGGATGATATGAATATTATGCATGTAAGAAAACTTAATGCTCGTGTTATGATAGCGTTTTTACATATAATTATAAACGTGCATCTTGACCTTAAGCTGACCACCCAGAGATTCAAAAGTAGCCAACCAATATAGGATGTAAAAGAAAATCGTATCACAAATCCATTAGGCGTCGCCACGCCGAGTCGCATAATTATGAGTCCGCGGGTTACTGAACCGGCAGCTGCAAGTGACGGCCATGCGGGCGAACAGAAAACAGAACATGAGAGACTGCCACTCGCCCACCTGCCGCATACAACCACCCTCGTCTGATTTGACCAGCCGTTCTCCGCATTACTTCGCCATTAATTATTTCTGAAACTGCAGATAATCGCTACTGCAGTCTGCAGATATCGTTGATGTGAATATATTAAATCGATTTAAAGTTAAACATTTCAAGAAATTACCATTCCCTTTCTACTGTTCCACGCCATTCTGAATGCTCCAAATCGATAACTCATCATGTTATTTATTCTACAAAATTATTCTGATTCACAAACTTTGCATGGACACGGTCATATTTAAATACCAAATTGGCTATAATAAACTACTTATAAATAACAGACCACTCCATTTTTTAAAATATACGTGACAAAAAATAAGGTTGTTTTGCATACCTTTTCCTCACCGAAACGGGTTATCGTAACCGGTTCTTGTCTGCTATTCTTGACAGCGATATAAATATTCAGCGGGTAATAATTGACCTTTGAATCGAAAAAGGTTCTGTTTTGGCGGCAATATAAAGTTGGTATCTTTCGAGGAATAAATTTAATGCAAGTTTATCTAATTAAAGCGAACTGCTCGTAAATTGTCGTCAGCGGCCGAGGGTGTCGTAACTTTGTATTTCGTTTTAATAATTCCGTGAAACTCTATAACAGTATTATTCATAGAGTTTTGAGATTTCATTTCGTGTTTCTCTATGTTAATTTTTATAGGTATCGAATGTTTGAAATTGGTATCATAAAAATAACCTGTTTTGATATTAGAACATGTTTTCCTCTTTTTTATTTATTTATATATTCAATTATTCTGAGATTTTGTTCTCATGGATAACCCATCAACACTGAAGATAAAAAAAACTGTTTGTCCGTCTCTGAGAGCTTAGATGTTTTTACAAACAACCAAAAATATTTATTTTTATAATACCAACTGGTATAGATGGGACGCTGGAAACTACAAACCCATATTTCATTACGAGCGAACAAAAGCTTTCGTTTTTAATACATGGAATTTATTCATATGTTGTATCTTTTGTTGCAGGTTCATCACCAGAACGTGAATCCAGCGAAATTAACAAAAAAGGTAAAAAAAAACAATGTTCACATTTTTCGATCACTATTCATTCAAACATGTATTCAGTGGTTCATATCGATCACAGCGTTCGCCTGTTTTTAATAACAAATAACCGTACCTCAGCCTCCATAACGCAACTGTTGTTTTTTAATTTAAACGTTTATTTTAGGCTGATGATGCTATTAAAAATATAAAACATGAAATTGATAATAGCCTGTTGGGTATAATGGAATCTGCGGGTTCCCGAGATAAGCCACCTGATGTCAAGATAGATGACTTTCATAAGTAAAGTCTATTCGTTAAATCTGACAATAATGAAGTGAATATCTATTTGGACGAGCCAGACGATAAGTTTAAAGTTGAATCTTAGTGAAGAAAAACACAAATTAATATTTAGGCGACAACAAGACATGAGATCGATGTACTTCTTCAAATAACCTCTGTATATGCAGTTGACCGAAAACAGGATTATACAGATTTGAAACTTTATATTGGTGTAATAATTTATTTTCTTAAAATAAAACGAGAATCTTGTAATCAAGGTTGTAACCCATTAAGGACTTTATTTTTATTCTCTCAGTCTGCCGCCACCTCCACGAGAACCATAAACGTGTTTACGTTGAAAAATTGAGATCACCCTCCTTAATTTCACATTCAAATCTGTATCTTTGTTTGTCCTGCCCTCATCTGCGTATGTATGGAGTATTTATGCTCCACAACACGAATTTTAAAAGCCAGTGGTCACAGCGGATGACAAATACATTTGTTATTATCATTTCACAATCTTAATTTCAATTCAGCATCCGAGTAACGGGGTCACATCGTTTTCGATAGATTCTACATAATTCTTTATACGTGCGTCCGTTTCATTTATGGTAAATAGGTTTACACTGTATACTATTTTGTGCAACGGTACGTGGCTAATTGTTATTTATGGTATTCATGTATCATTGAATTCGTGTTCGTATACTGAGTCGTCTCCGGTTGGATGTTTTATTTGTCGAACTGGGCTCTTGTTTGGAGTAGGTTAAAACAACACGTTCCGTTCTCCCTCCGGCAGTTAAAGGCCGCCACACACGAGGTGCCACCCTCGCTGCTATAACTTTATTTTCTTTTCACCACGTTTGCCGCACCTTTTCGAGCTCGAACGTAATAAAGTATGTACATACACACAGGGTCACTCGAAACCGAGCTGAAACTTTTGTTTGTTATGTTTGAGAGCCGGCCTTAACTGTCGGAGACTTATTTCTCGCTTATTCGTACCTGGTAACAATAATATCACGTATTTTCATTGAGATTATTAAACGCCTACAGAACGTGTTTATGGCCCACTGCGCAGTATTCAATTATGAATTCTTGTCTTGTATTGGAACCAGATTTATTGTTTAAGTTGAGTTAGGGATCATAAAATACCTATTCAATTTAGAGTATAGAGTCAACGTCATTCATTCCACGAAATCGTGTTGTTACTTTATCGACCAGAGCTATAAATAAGAATAAATACGATACTAAACCGGTAAGAGCTCCGGTTAAGTAGGTGTGCGTCATCTTGAATCTCGTATATACATATTATAATTAAATGAATATTCATAGCCCGCTCGGGCTGTATCAATTTGTGGTGGTGCCAAGCTCTGGCCTCTCGTTTTTTTTTCGGCCGTTATTTAACTTGGTACATTGAGAATGATTACAAGTTATTATAACCGCGTGTGTATCATAAAACTCATATTTATTATTTATAAACACCTGCGTGTGTACTGTGTAGGCGCGTCAGTGCGTTCGACGGATACGTTTAATCAAGAACTGGTAATTAATTGGAGGAACGCGTTCATTCGGTGTGATAGCTCGGCTATTTGATGGCGCACAGAACTATATCGGCGATACCTATGTAATTAGCGATCACACGATGTTATGTAGAATGTCACAGACAACAAACAGCCTTTAATTGTTTGTTAACTGTGCAATTTGTAATGGCAAATTATAGTAACGGTGGATTGTTTCATATACATATAGCGTTCCATATACATAATAGGATCAAAATCGGCATATATTCAAATAGAGTTACGCCACTGCACTGCTTGAATATTCATAGACATACAACATAACTAATTCTATTGAGATTCTAAAAGATAGATCACTAACCCTTTTTATTAAACTTTGTAGCTACCTTCTAAGAATGATTCACTCTATCAAAGGCTTATGTTAAATCCAAATCCTCCTAACACTTGTAACTTTGTATCTATGCATAAATCTTCCACTGCATCTGCACTTCACAACTGAGGCTCGAGGCTTTATTTACCTAAGATAAATAAAAAGCGACGTAAATTGTTCCGAAGTATGTATTCTATCTCCATCAAAGTATCTTTACCGTTGACATTGACAGGCGCACAATTGATCGCGCATTTAGATTGACAGCGAACAAAGAGATATTCGGAGATATGAACAGTGTCGAACAATACTAAAGCCAGAGGAGGTCAAACGAACAAGTCAAACGAGTATTTCGTGCAGTATGCACGAGTAAGAAAGTCGCTGGTGAAAGTACCAAGCCACAGCTAATTCGACCGACAGAATTATTAAATGAGTTTCATAACACCGCTCGTAACTAAACCGGTTCTTAAAGTTCAGACTCACAAGGTAATCTTTTATTATTATTGTAATATAATGATGGCGGGAATAATAATAAAGGTAATGTATGTGAGATTTGTAAAGCGAACCTGTCCCTTTTGTTAGGATCGACCGGGACGAGGGTCTGGGGTCGACTATTATGTCGTTGAATAGATTCGGGATCTCCTTCTGAACCGTTACTGTTATTCTTGAGTTACCTGTTTGACTGATGGGGTGCCTTTAGATAGGAATGTAATGTCCTTGAATTTTTTGTTATTCTTATCTTTTTTTTAAGTACAATGCGTTGTTTTACTGTCGGCCTTTGAGAGTTGTGAATTAATTTTATCGTATAGGTACGATAAAGATGGAGACAACTAATGCCTCTCTAAATTAAGTCCTAAATTTTGAGCGTTTTTATTGTTCTTTGTCTAGGTTCTTTTTTATGTGCATACATTTATTTTACATTGAAATTCAAATGTGGACACAAGGGTAGTTAGGTAGTAACCAGCTCATTACCATAAAAAGGGAAATTTCTCTTTTGACATTATACACACAAATGGTACGCTTTTGCATAACGCAACAATCCGCCATATTTGTTGTCCTTATTGAAACGGGTGCAATTAACAAGCCCGCATGCAGATATAAGCTGATTATGTTTCATTTTTGCTAAAGATAAGCTCTGTCACTGAATTAAAATTCAACTCTTAACGATTTCATGCCAGTTTTAACGATTAAACATACATTTCATTCGCGAATAATTTCAGCGTGGCTACAGTTAATGAGAGCTCAAAATGTAGTGTGTAATGACGTCATTTAAATTAATTCGCCTGCATGCGTGTTTATAGCGTGGCGGGTGATGGAGTTTCCAGCACATTGCCCGAGCACCGACCGGTTGTGCATAACATGCCATTTTGCACGACTTTCTATCGCACTCCGGACTTCAACTCACGCCTGAACCGCGCGCATTCACCTAGCACCTCGCAAATTAACCAGTTAACAATACTTGAAACGAACCACTAAGTTAATGTGAATTCAACTGACACAACAACGTTTAAACGAAACGAAACGTTCGAAGTAAATGATAACTAGAAACGTAGCAGCAGAATACAAAGTTAATTTATTACACGTGATCACGGTACATCCGATTGTCATTTGTTCATGGGGAAAATATTGTACGAGAACTATCGTGGTAAACACACGAGTAATACATGAATAGACAATCGAAACAAAAGAACAAGGTATATGATATCGAGCATGTGAGATGTTACTGAATAATGATTGTATGATAATGGCTCGTTGTGATTCAAATTGAATATTAAACGAGACAAGGGGAAAACATGAACTCACTCCATAGGTGTATTCATACGACGTACTGTAACCATTGCATAGACAATTTACGACATAATGATTGTTTTATTGCTTCCTGGAAGGTGAATCGAGTAAACCTTACTTATCCTTTCACTTGTTGTGGAGTAATTGGTGTTTCGATTCATATACCATCGTTAATGAGCAAGAAATTACTGGCATTCGAGCTGCAATAGAATAAACTGATAGTGAACCTACTTTTTAAGCAATGCGTAATGAAGCTCAATAATGAATTCACGAAAACGGTAACTACAAAAAACAGCGTCAAAACTGGAATAACTGTCCACATCATAATTATAAAACTTTCAATAAATATCCACCAGATATTTATTGGCAATAATTGATGTGGCCTTTAAATCGAATGCCTGACCAAATTTTCCACTGGTTCGTGGCTTGGCGTGGCATACTTGAGATTTCAACGTAATTGCTCCTTCATGCGGTGCAGCAATGAGCAATGCAGTTGTCAGGGTCGCGGGAGGCAAGTGTCAGCGCGACGCCCGCGCCACCTGCACGACAACCGGTGGAACGAGTTCCGATACCCGTCACCGTCTAGTGCGGAGTCGTGTAGTTATGAAACATTTATTTATCACCGCCATGATTTTATTTTACCGCTTGCGCAATAATTGCTGAGAACTCCGCCACGCCTCAATGTTGAGTGGCATCGACCAACGTGGCTTCCTACCGTCGATCTCTCATAATGAGACCCTGAGCTTCATCGGCGATTTATTCATCTTTAATGATATATCATTTTTAACCGAACAGAAGCGGCAGTTAAACCGGAGCTCGTTAAAGGTACTTTATTTACAGGCCTACATTATATCAAGGTGTTCCAAGTTCTTGTTGGAAATTAGTTGCAGTATTGGAGCAAAAACTCGTTTGTAATTGTGTTGAGATGAAATAGAAACGCACGATAATGTTCACATTCACACTTCACACATACCTAATAATCTTTTCAATGACGTTATATTCCACGAACTTAAAATTGCAGGTAGGAACAAATATTGATTGACACGAGCATCACAAAGCTTTGACTTCAATCAGTGACATTCAAGCCAAAATTCAACGCACACTTTTGAGGCAAATCCTGCAACAATAGGAGATGATTGACGTGTTTTTTGCCAAGTCACAGTCTAGTGATTTTTCAATTCTTTGTTCCCTTTACGACAAAAGAGAAAGTAATTTCCGCCACTATCAACATAAGCTAATGTTTGTGTCCAATTTTATTTTTGAAGTCGTTTCATGAATCCCGAATCAATTAAGAATATCATGATAAGCATCAAAAGCTTTTTTTGGACCTGAATGTGGAAGTCGTGATGTAAAAATAACCCGTCATTTGTGTATTGTTCGCGACATAAACGGTCCGTATTAGGTTGGTCACGATAAAATCGAATTGAATGTATCTCGTAGTCGGAGGCGGTCGGTCCAGTGCTCGTCACGATCCGTGCGCCGGAGTGTAGGCAGCTACTTTCTCCTAACGGGATTTACCTCGCCGCTCTCCCCTCAAGCAGCTGCCGGCTGTGCAGACGCCGATTACGATTACGACATCCATTTTGAATTTTATTAACTGCGGAATCACGATGATGAGGATAATGTTACACGTTGTGAAATAATATGTGCGCCACAAATATTTGTTAACCTTTATTTAATTGAAACTGTTCTCGGCTTCCATTGGCGTTTTTCTCTTTTATTACATTACCACATTTATTGATTTGTACTACAGCTTTGTAATTGGAGCTATAAACTTTTATTTTATTTAATGTTTCCTGGTAACGTGCAGTAAGTTCTGTAAATATCAGAAAACTGTTCGTGAAATATGTATTTAGAAATTATTTAACTATGTCTGATTCTAACAGGATACAGCTTGAAGGGGGTTTACAAGAACAGTCGTGAGCAGACAAGTTCTTCGCGCCCTCGTTGCCCCAGGGGACTCGCTGTCAAAGGCCAGGAGTCACGATCTTTGCTTCTCTGGCTTGAGCAATACCTGCTGGCATTCATGTCTCATTGTATTCTACAAAACAAACTGTCATTCCAATGAAGAAATTAGTTTATACAATTTCTTTTTTACCACCACTTTTTGTTATCGAGTCACAGTGGCTGGGCACGGCTACGTCAAGAGAATTAAGGTCGTCTTTCTTATCCAATACTAACCACAGTTTTGTTAACAAATCAGTAAACACTAATGATTTATTCTCTTCTTGTTCAATAAATCTGTCCGATCGAATTTCTTATTACAAATTCGTGGCTGATAGTTTTATTTATCTTGCTTTAAGACTGGGCAGTCTCGACTTAATTTCGTGAGGCTATCTAGATCAGTTTTGTTTGTAGATTTTAATTAGTTTACTCACTATCTGAATATAACAATATTTGCTTCAAACACTTTGCTCGGTTACGTTGTTAGTAGATTCGTTTGCGATTTGCGTAACAGCTGCCAAAGTCTTTTAATATGATTCATCTTCGTCATAACCGTTGTAACTCAATCTGTGTATATTCAAGTGCCACTTTTCTCCTCCCACCTCACCGCAATTCTGGCATCGATCCAATATGTGTCGATCTTCTGAGAAATGCATCGATCCACTAGCGGGGCATTCAGCGCCAACTTGCTAATTACGCGCATCGACTACGATGTATTTTTGTTACGTCACCCGGACGACTGGTGATCATACAAATTCTAAATGTAACTCATTAGCACAACATGTGGTCACTAATTCTGTAACGATTCGAAAGCAGAGCGAATGAAAGTAACTGCCTATGACTTCGGAGCTCATACGTTCAGACTCTCACGTCACGAACGTATTGATTTTCTTTCTAATAAAAAAGCTTTGTCTGTTTGAAAGCTCGCGAGCACAAAGCGTGAAGACTACAAAAAGCTACTGCACAAAAAGGCTCGACCGTATCGGTGCGCGGTGGTTGCTCGCACCACTTGCATTATTCTACTATGAAACGGAACGCACATGTGTGGCAGATGTTTGGGGTTCTTTTTTCAAATGTATTATTGCGGGTCCTCCGCCCCCGCCCCGAGCCTTCACCCCTCAACACCCCACTGTGCAGTCACTGACCCCTTTTTGTCGTTGTATTCTTACATCTGTTTCTGACCTGCTTCTTAGTTATTTCGAAATTCACTTGTTGCTGGTGTTTTTGAGTTAAGAATAGCTAGGTGAGTTTTTAAGGCTGCCGGTTTCCTCACAGTTTTTGTTCTCGAAACTCGGTTTATTTCAGCGTTACTTGAGCAAGTTTTCTAACACTTTTTATGTTTTCTTCCTTTTCAATTTTCATGACTTGCGTAATCATCCTAATGAGTTATGCGTCCATGTTACAGACGTAAAAATATAACGACTATTAACGTGCAGTAAGTGACTTGCTATAAATATTCTCCGCGTTGATCGACCACATGTTACGCCCCGTGGTTCTTACCGAGGGTTGATCACCCGGTAGATGTAGACAGGTTCCAAGGTTGTTACTGACAGACAAACAGCTGTCTGTTATTATGTTAAGTGACACACTAATAAACTTCTATTATTAGGTGACATTATTATTTTATCTTCCAACAAAAAATATTTGGAACATCGCCCTTGTTTTTTATATTTTCATTTGGAACATAAAGAAGTATTGAATCCTAAATATGTTTGGATTTATGACTTCTATAAAATACTTTGTGTCGAACACTCGAACCGTCCTGTGTTGTGTTGTTGGGCCATTGATCCGAATTCCAGCAAAATAACATATTTACTGCTTTTTTATTACCTCGTAAATAGGTAGCAATCATAGATATTAGGTTTATATTATAATATTAAACGGATATCATTCGCCATAAATAATGTAAGAAATATAAAAGCAAGCATCTAAACTACCAAGTTCAATGCTCCAGTAATCGTTTAGCGGAGCAATCAAGAGCCAACTCAATAAACGCAAAATAACCTCTCGCTCGAGGCAAAAATGTCGAAATATTTACGAGATTCGAGACTTTTTGTTTCACTGCTATATTTAGATGGATAATGTGCGAAACGTGTTCAAACGAATTCCAACTCTACAGAAGTTGTGTACATTACATTTTAAGTTGTCAGCATGGGCGGTTACTCTCAATTATAGCCAGGAGAGTCGCGCGACCGACGGACCAAATCGTGCGTTCCCCGTGAAACGTGTTTGCCGAAGCTATAAAGGAACTAGTAAAACTTGTATTGTGCTCTCAGTCTCTTTTTGCTTGTTTCGAGCATTCTTTTTTTTCTCAGCTATGAATTCGGCAGATATATGAATAAACATAACCATTGGAGCCATTTAATCCATAGTTTTTTGTTACGAGGCTGCGAGCATTTTAATCGGACGCAATTAATACCCGTAATGTTTAGCGTTTAGAATCTCAGGAAAGGATTTCTTTGCTCGTTCCAAATAACAACGAATTTATCAATCAAAAATACCTAATCGAAATTCGTTAACCAATGCTCTGAATTGAGACGATGGAACGAAATGTCTTCCTTGGAATTTCATTCCGAGAACCTGTTAAGAGCTTTTTGATCTCACCAAAGGGTCTTAGCGCAGGTAGACGGGAATCTTCCACGTTTTGCCGTTTCATTGTCGAATACGATACCGTATAATTTATTTTTTTCTTTATTCTATTTAAATAAATCAGTTTCGTGTCAGAATTTAGCTTCTATATGCCGCTTTATTTAGTACTTCTCTCCCACGAATATAGTGGTGTGCTTGTAACCGGTCGGTTTATCGATACCGGGGCAGTCGTTTCGCTCGAGTTCTTCTTCCGCGACAACGAACCGGACGGTCGACTCATTCATCAATTATTTATACTTCGCTTGACTTTTAAAAGGAGTATTTATGCTGACAGCGGACTGGACTTTACATCATAACAGTAATGCAATTCGACCGCTGTGTAGCATCCAAACTGACCTTCGACGACTTGACGTCGATAGTGAAACACAGAGAGGTATTTAATAATTATTTAGTCCAAAAATAAATGAAAAGTAATGTGTTATTTATTTATTTATCTTATGGAAAACCAACAGCTTTACATAAATACAATAAATATATTGGAATAAGAAACATGAAGCCAATTATAGGTTTTCAATTTGCTCGGTATTATAATTAAATTAGATAACAAAAGTAGAACGCGTAGGCCACCGCCCCATATGTAATGTTGAGGAAGGAAAATATTTGCTTAATGTTGAACATTGAGCATTTAATATTTATTTAACCAAACGGTAGTAGGTAATTGTCGAACAGTATGCTAAGAATGTTTGCTTAATGCAAACGACTCTACAAATCTAGAGAAACAGCATGAAAATATTACAGCGGGGTAGGTATACCAAACAAACGCGCCAGCCAATCTCTTTTGGCACAATGTTTACAAAATCTCGGGGAATTGAATCGAGTTTGTGCTAGTATTTGTAAACAGGCCGGCGGCGCACCGTGAACGGCGTGCGTGGCTCCTAAAATACTTCAAACAGGAATTGAACCCACGCCAACTGGTGTGCGTAGACGGCGGCTCACACGCCCCTCGTAAACTTTTCACTATACGGCAACTCATTTTATTCCCGTTCATCTGTCTTTTATGTTCGGATAATTTATATCAGACCGCCAACGAACGCGGTCTGTGGTCAGCGAAATTCTATATTGCGAATAATTAATTACACACCCCACTTCATCATATCCATTATCTACTGTCTGACACATATACACACAAAATTAATAGTTGACATATCTTACTTTCACTAATCTCTTTGAACATAAAACGTCAATTACAATTGCGGTCCATGTTATCCCCAGCCGTTTATTCTCAACGAAACATATTTTCCATTGTATATAATAAATATGTAGATACATCATTTATCAAGATACAAACAGGTAAATCCGTTCGCTATTTGCATTGAGAGGTATTTATAGTCACGCGGAGCACGTTGAATTTACATTGCCTGTAATCTATTAACCTTGCTTGGGTACCCTGACGACTATCGACAACACGATGATACATTGCGCAACACTATTTAAACAATTGTCACTGGCATAGCACCTTACTTTAGCAACTTTTGTTTTCGTTAAATATTAAGACCATTTTATTCAACTCTGCTAGTTTTAAATGAAACTTGCTCTTTTTGCTACAATTTAGGGTAATTATTCTAATTGTCACGCTCCCGTCTAGACGGCATTCTACAATAACAAAGATGTTTAATATTTTCGATTATGTTCGCTTGCTCACCTTCAAATACTCTTCAGGTGGTCTTTAGGAGGTCATACTACCTGTTTTATACAGCAGATGGCCATTTTATGATAAAATTTCAAATTAGGTACAGATCGGTCAGGTTATAATTAGGAATGGTCGTAAAATATGTAAATGATTAAACAGCATGTTATGAATATATTTGCGGCCATATTTTACGTGATATTTGCTGTTTGAATTAACAGCCAATGAAATATACGCGGATGTAGCGTGTTCGCCACCGCACTTGCTCAATAGCTCTCGTTTTATTTGCCTCCCGGGTGACCTATTTTAATCCAACGATTATACGATACGTTGCAGTGGATTTAAATATTAGTTGAGTACCGCATGGATTTTGTTACATTTCAAATTTGAACGTATGTAGGTCGCGTATGTTCACGTAGTTTTCACAGTTTACGTGTAGATCAAGTTTGATTGCTTTCTCAGCTTCGAACCCGTTTGTAGGGGAATAAGCTATGGTCGCAGGATGCACCTTTTGAAAGTGTACTTACACACGGTGTGATGGTATTGCAACACGCTCTGAACTAGTTTCATGGCTATTAATAAGATTAGTTTTAACGGACGTGTAAACTTTCGTTTTACTCGTCAATATTAATATTAATTAATATTTATATATTTATATAAATGTCCAGGGATTTATTTATTTATTTATTTATTTATTTATTTATTTATATTCGTGCTCACGCGTACATGTATAATGTCGCAATTCTCAGTATTTTCTGTAAGTTTTTTATATATAAAATGGCGAGCGGGTCTAAAATTAATGAAAAGCATTGCTAATGCATTGTTTCTGCGTGGTGTCGTGTAACCGGTTCTCGGTTCGTCACGCGTGTCGGCTTCGAGGAAACCAACAGTAAAGTTGTTTCCATTGGCATTCTTCGCACGCCCGCTATCGCTTGCCACAATGTCAGCGAGAACCGACGTAACTACACGACGAGAGCCCCATCTCCATTCTCCATTGTTCTCGCTTAGAACGCCCTCCTAACTTCTTGTTGCCATGCCAGTGAAAACCGCGTGCTGTTTGGCACCGATATCGATTAGCGTTGCAATCTTACAACGGCCACTTTCCTTTATTGCTTCATCGACTAAATCTGGTCTAATATTATTTCTCACGGATACGTCTTCAAGGTTTCAAACGAAGCGCGTCTGCGCCGGATCAATGCGTGTAATTTATTTATTTGTACGGCGGATACGAGCCTATTTACGTCCGAGCAACCCGAAAGAAGGTTATTCGCGTTTACACAACCGATGAACGTATACAAAGAAGAGTTAAATGAACGCTGCGGACATTAATCAACGTTGTCGGTAACCGTAACCGTCTCCGGGGGATTAGCCGGCGAGATATTCTATTCTTCGGTCGTAATTAATAGCTTTTGGCAAGTGAGCGTCGGCGGGCGGCGCAAATAGATATTCGTGACGAGACGTTGCACTTGCGTAATTAGATAATTAAAACACGCGATACGAAAACAATGTGGGTCTATAGGAAACGTTAGTTACACGTAACTGTATCCTCTGTGATGTGGTATGCACATAATACGCGACCCACGTCGTGTAAAGCGGGCCAACGGCCTTTTGACGAGCTAGGTGTCGAGTCTAGATGTAGATAGGCGTCGGCGATTCACGGAGATGAACGACTAATGCCGACCATCACGAAATGTCGACATAACAATATGAATAATGGTAGCGTCGGGCGTGGGCCGCCCGGCGAACACCATTCGAGGTCTGTCAATACGAGTTATTTTGTACACGAAACTCGGCTCAGGTGGCTCTCCCGCGCATGGTATTATAGCTATCGAGTCAAGAACCTCGACATTTAATTAGGCATGAGTTATGAACGCCCACGGCTGTTAAGGCAATGACTTCTGGCTTTTTGATTCATTAGCATGCAATTACACACTTTGAAGTTATACACATATTTTAGTAAATATCGTGTTATTTGCAATGTAAATGCGAATGGCTTCCTGTGGAACTTGAGTAACATGGATTAAATGATAGGGCTATCGTTTTCCCACATTTCCACGATTATATTCAATTCTGAACGGTATCTTAATGCGTTTGCTCGGTAATCTTAATCCCGTTCGACCGGATGTGCGTTGATTGATATTAAAGCTATTCAGCCAGGTTCCCAAAGAAAGATGACTCGTAAACTAGTTACTAATGCCCGATTGTATTTTTATTACAGGATCACAACAGACAAGCCCGATTCTTTATTACCTTTTAATTTCTATTATAATTGTTTTATTTGATAAATGATCAACCAATTCTGATGTCAGGGACATACATTGTGTTTCTCTATTTTAGTTATATTTGTAGAATTTCTTTGTTCGCTAAAAGCTTTGGCTGGAGCGTCTAGGACATTGTACGCCATGTTATGTGCGCACTTGCGCAGTAAAGTAGCGTTTGATGTGTTTGACATTGGACAAAGTACGAAAGACGAAATTGTATCAAGAATAATGTGATGAAACTTTAACGTGAACGTTGTACGGAATCAAGGTATCCTTCGCGATTGTAATACAAATTACATTAATATTAGCGGTGGTGTCTCAAGACACTTTGTTTCACCTCGATTTCTTTTCCTGTTATTGATCTGTCCCCTTCATTTACATGTTTAAGCGAAAATATTAACTGAACCGGTTTATCCGAATGTTGATTTTCCTGCCTTATATTATTGACTGAATCATTAATGTTAATGTTAATAACGTGTTTATAAGTAAAACAGGCTTATGTAAGATTTATATCGTGTCAAAATACGTTGCTGTCTTATTTGTCATTTGGTTGATGTCAGCTTTATAATGTGAACCTTCCTCAAAAACGTTGCGTCATTCAATTATATTTAGAATCTGAGACTTACGTATTTTGTAATAAACTGAATTGTGTTATTAAAACATAAGTTTCTACGTGTTTGTGTTATCTATGTGTCTGTTTGTCCTAGCTATGGTCTGGATTTTAGCGCATTTTCTCTTAACACAAATTAATAATTATTTACCATGTTTTATCATCATTGAGGGCTCAGAATTTAGGAAATTAGAATAGTTCTAATATCAGTCCCTAACTCGCAAGGATATAGACCTAAAGATTCAAGAACAAAATATTTTTGGTACAACTGAATACATCAATAAACACGATTTATTATCTCCCTATAGTACCCATCAATTCCTATTAGGTTATATTAATAAAGTGACAGACATTGAGAACAGTATACAAGTGATTGATGATCAATACTCGAGGACGCGTGGAATTAGACCTCAATATGCCTCGCGATCAATTTGTTACAATAATTGTGCTTAGAAAATAACTGCGGTTAGGAGATTTATTGTATATATTGATTAGTCTATCTCTCATCACTTGTTTGTCATTCATTTCATATTAATGAACCCTACTTGGTTCATTAATATGAAATGAGTTAAACTGGCCACATTATTGGATGCTTATTGCAGTTTGACCGTGAATTACGAGCTGTAGGTCGTAGGTTCGAACCCAGACAGGCGCTTTAATTTGTGTAAATTATTTCACCACTACTGTTCTCAAAACGGTGAAGGAAAACATCATGAGGAAACCGACATGGCCTAGAACCAAAAAATCAAAGACATGGGACATCTACCAACCAGCACTGGGCTCGCGTGGTGGATTGCGGCTCACTCCCTCTCACAGAGAGGAAGCCTGTGTTCCAACAGTGGGAATAATTATAGGCTGATTATGTTATTGCAGTTTTTTGAAATATAACTAAAAGGTTTCTTTCAGGAGACGTATAGTAGCGTCCATATTAGTAGGTTTTCTTTAATACTTCGATTTTCAATGGGATAAGTCTTTATTTAGACTTTAAGAAGATGAGGAAACGATGCAGATTATGATGATTTGTTAATATCCACGCAGAAACAGTAATACTCGTATTAAAAAAAAAACCGTAGTTAATACGTAATACCTACATAGTTCTAATTATGCAAAATATGATAAAGTTTTCCGATCGAAGTTTTCTGATTAAACGTTTCGTATAATTTACATCATGTATTGTAATTTATTTACCTACTGCGTGTACCAGGAAGGAAACTCCTTATATTTACACGAGAACCTACTTCGAATTACTGTATTGTATACCTAACGTTTAGATATACATATTATTTATCCTTGTTAGGTATGTATATATGCGGTTTTAACGTTGTAAGCAAATGTTTTTCATTTCAAATAGGAATGTATACCTACATTGTATTAGATTAATTTATGAGTAGGCTTTTTTATTTATTATTGGTATGTATTTACATTTACATTATTATGAACTGTCGTAATTTCGTTCGTTATTCATAACATAATTATGACAAGGCTATGTTTATTATCCACGTTTTATCGGAGTAATTCATAATTTTGCTTATTTTTTCTTATTAAGGTTGTTTAAAAAAAAAACCGAAGGAGAGAGGTTATCAGTTCGCCACAACACTATTTTTCTTCGTCTTATAAATTATTAATTTGTTAATAAAATCACATGCCACCGTTCATTTTAGAGTAAAGGGAAATCATAAATCAACAACAGCTCTTACATAATCAAACTATATGTAGAAAGTGTTACGAATCAATTCATTATAATAGCTATGTATTTACATACGTCGATTGTCAATAGAAATTCGACGGCGACCATGCAATGAAATGCCACGAGGTCACAACGAGTCATCTTTCAATACTTAGGCACATATTGTTAGCCACACAACACACGGACGGACGCACCTATTGGTAAACTATCGTACAGCTATTGAACTCACTTTATACCAATCAATTTGCATTGGCTCAAGGTTGATTACTTAACAAACCTCTCGCTATTTCTGTCTGTGTATAAAGTACACGATTACGTTTTTGCTAGGTATCTGAATTTCACGCTGTTTTTGCGCTTGTTGAAAGGCAAATGTGTAAGTGCGGTTAATGTCTTACACTTTACAGCAACACAGTTTTTGTTTAGACTAACGCAGATATAAAGTACACAGCGATAAGATAGCTGTGCAAATAAGTTACTTAGTGTAATTTGATTACGGCTGCAAAGAAAGAAACTCTCTTTAGGCGCCCGTAACAAAAGCTAATAAACTGTCAGTAAACGGCGAAGTGAAGATTGTTTATATTTTATGGAGGTCGAGAAAGTAAAGGCCGTCGACGAGTGACGACTGAATAACAAACTCTTTGGGCATGTCGCGACGATGGTTGCGCAACAAATTGTCGACTGATGATTATGGAGAGCGGACGTTACGCGTCGCGGCTCCCCGTTTAGAAAAACAATGACAAACTCACCAGGGCCCCTCTGCCCGTCCCCGAGCCTTCACCGCCAAGCGAAACGAGGCGACCTATTGAACTATCAAAGGCCTAAACTAACTGGTCGCACAAAGCCATTTGAATAAATTTGCCGAATAAAAGCGCAAACAAAGAAGTCATCGGAACGTGAAAACGAAACTATCACGCTCATAATTGGCTAGTGCACGGTTAAAGGAATGCTATTATGCTACTCGCTAATCGCCGCCGAGTCTGGCCTACATAAAACGTGTCGATTTTCGACCTGATAACGCTGGCCTTGCGTTTTAACCGTACTGGCATTTAAATTGCATAAATCGAATTTAAACCGTGCAATTTACTCGATGCAACCGGTTCTCATGTAATTTAATTCACGAGTTGATTATCGCCATCGTTAGTAGTTGAGAATGAGTCATTGTAAGTACAACACATGTTCCAGATATTAAATATCATAACGCATGTTGTGAATGTATCAAATTAAGTACGAGTATCAAATGAGTCCGCGGAATGATGTCACACTGGCATACCGACATTGATCCGATTTCATCTTTACTAAGAAACGTAAACATGATTAAGTAACAAAAAGAAACTAGTATCGGAATGATTCAACTTCGCATAAGGTCTGTTTGATGACAAAAAGTCCGCAAAACTTCAAGAATATGACGTGGGTCGAATTGTCTATTCGTAAAATAGAGTTCCAATATGGATGTAGGTCGTCGTGACTTGATAATGGAATGTCCAAACGTGATGTTGACACGAAAACGTGAACATAATTCGGATATTGTGCGAACAGAAGTGTTGTTGTTTGCGCGTTGGTCGGTATACAATATTCAATTAATTAGCGGAGTTAGGAGCGTTATATTGTTAATTTTGTATCGTACATAACAGTAACTAACAGTTGTTGCTATGTTTATACAGAACCGTTATTTAGCTACGTTTGCACCTAACAAAAGGAACCAGCCGGGAACGGGCAAATCGCTCACTTATAAGAATAATAATTTGAGTTCACCCTCGAAAATGTCTATCTCATATCTTACATCAATGTTTTCTTTTATACTTGAATGTTGGGAGGGTGAGGTAGAGGGTCTTTGTGTTCCCTCGAGCTCTCCAAGAGAAGGGTTGACGTGGCTTTTCTATTTCATCTATATTTAGAACGATTATGTACCTAGCTTTGCTTTAATTCCGTTTTAATTGAACTTGATTCAAAACACGAGATTATTTTTATGTTTACTTGAATTTACATGTAAGGCGATACGAGTAACGTCAACATAATTCTAACTGTACTCGTATAATAAATCTGTTGAGATTATGCTAGCGTAGCGGCTCCGCTGCTACTACGCACGGCTACGCGGCTGTAGCGTAGTGGCTTCTCTTCCGCTACAAGCGTAGCGGCAAATTCCGCTACGCGCGGCTACGCAACGACAACGGTAGCATAGTTGATTTGCAGCTGCTACGCAATACTAGTGTAGTGGCTCTGTGGCGACTACACAGTGTCCACGCACCGGTAACGTTGTGGATACGTTCGATTATCGATACGACTGACATACCTACACCCAGCGCGTAGCCAGACTCTTAGTACCTCTTCATACATATTTGTCTGTCTGTCCATTGATGTTATTTTTTAGAATGCTTTTAAAACGAGTTGGAGTCATAATAACAAATAGTTCATTGTTTTTTTTTTTTATGGATCGTTGAAAAACTCGTTCGAATTCTAAGAATTATTCATTGTTTTACAGTTCACACAATACGTAAGCAGCGCACTATGCAAAGAAGGCATTGGTAAATCTCTGTCTAATCCAGAAGAATACCCGAATTACCCGAACAAACTTGGGATAAAATAGCTAAGTTATAAAAACATACAAAGAGCGCTACTTTCGACTTAATTACTGTCATAAAATGCAGAAATTACGTTATGTAGTAATTAAACTTAAAGCAATTATTTTAATGTGTACTGAATTACACACAGTTATTGTTATTCTTGTATGAGCATTTTAAGCGTTTTTAATTAATATTTTTTACGTCGCAATCGCAAGCAATGTGTCATATTTTTATAGGTACAAAGAAATACGAAAAATTTATGTTTGAATGGAATCAGCTGCTCTGGGGTGCAATGTGGGAACACGAAATAAGGATGGGGGGTTTCTGAGAGAAGGCATAGGCGTTCGTTGCCTAGCAACGGGGCCGGATGCCCCGTTGCAAAAGGGGCAATAGCACTGAGCAAATATACAATGCTTTGTTAGACGATAAACTGTTCTGGGTTTTAGGAAAATAATACGAGGCCTGTTAATTAACGTACGCATAAATTCTGAGAAAATGTAGTCGGTTTTGTTTCTCTATGGGCCGGAATTTATTTTTAGAACGGCCAAATTGGGATGTGGGATGATTGAGGTCACTGTTGTTAGCCTTTTAAATAATATGCGGCCGAATTTATTTCTAATTCTGACACAGGTATTTTTATTTTATCAATCTATATGTATAGATAAAGGTGATACATTGGTATTACATACCAATGTATCTGAAGGCCAATTCTCGTAATTAAAAACGTTCAAAATCTAGTCGCAATCTCATCTCAACGACAATCAATGTCAAAAACATGTCAAAAATGTGAAATTATAGATATTTTTGACAGATTGAGACCGAGATCAGACTGTGAACGTTCTTAAAATTACGAGAATTGCCCATCTGATATAAAGCAAGTGAGGTACCTAATCAATTAAGCTCTCGATAACTAAACCCTATTAATATCGATCGCATGATTTCATGCCACAATCCAACTTTATCGTCACATCCATTAGATAAGTAGAACAAAATACCACTTATCAACAAGTTTCAAAGTACAGAGATCACAAACTCGGGGCAATACTTGTACAACAAATGGCCTCTTGTCATCATAAATAAAAAAATAACTAATCAAAGTTTTGCCCCTGGATTTACTTCGATTCATGGGTGACAACGTAAACAAGCTGCGAGCGGTTTGTGGGAGGCATGCCACCCCCCGAGTACCCTCTTTCGTCCCCTAGGCGCCTCAATTGTGACATTTTCCTCTTGTCGCCCCCTCACAGTTCAATAATCTTTCAACGGCACGAAATTTGAAAATTAAACGCCCTCCCTTCTTAATGTAGGTACTCCGTCTTTATATTTTCCTTTTATTTTTCAATAGGTACTTATTGCGTTTTTAGATTATTGAAGGGTCTACCCATTGCGACGTTTTTAATAGCAGTTGACATGCTTCCTAACATTTTTTTATTAATAGAATCGGTGACGTAATGGCGGTACTTGGGAAAACAGGTTATTTCAAGAAAATAAGCTCGCTTTTGCATAACCACAGGTTCACGTAAGCATCTATGGAAATAATTGAGTAATTTGAATAAATTTTTGCCAAAGTTTCTTCTAAGCCTGTTTTATTCGCCTACGTTAATAAATTAGTAACAAACAAACTCAAATACGAGCTGGTTTCCCCTTAAACAGTTAATTATGAGCCGAGGTAGGGGCAGGGGGGCTGTGGGAGACTTAATTATAGGTGTAGATACATATCTACATCATTTTCATATCTTAATTAAATGGAACATTTTAACTGAGAACATTTACGTCGGATACGAAATACGTTGTTAAACGAGCACACTGCTCGACGCTCGTGCTCTATAGATTTTCTCGGGAACACTTAAACCGGCTGAGTACGTGCACTGCCAGCCGCACAGGTAGCCGATAACGGTCAATGTAACTCGTTGAAACATTTCTTGGCTCTGTTCCAGCACCGAATGTGCTTCTCCGAGAAAACCCTTGATAACCTGCACCAGTTAACCGTTAATGGTAGGCTTAATGCTCTGAATAAAATAGGGGCTCCCCTTGCGGCCCTTACCCGCCCTAGTGAGGGGGTTTGGGCAGTCTGCCACCGAGGACCATGATGTACGACCGAATGCCACACCTAACGCCATTATGTTGTATTTGATATTAATATATCATTCTGTCCTCACCTACGAATATTAAACGACGATTTATTGTCATCTACTCTATCATAATCACTGTCTAATGACGTGACATAATTACAAAAATAGACTCCATTATGTAACATAGACGCACATTATTACCTCTTTGTCATAGTAATGGGTTGCTCCATCATTATTGACTTTTCATTCATACGTTAAAACAAACAAAGCGTCCGCGATTATTTATCAATGGTATTTTCCACAGCCATTATTATAATAGCAAACTATATGCTCGATGTTTTGATATCTTGCATTACCGTATTGAGCTCAAGGAAGCGATTGTTATGTGTAGCGAAAAGTATAAAGCATCTCGGTAACAATGGAGTCATTGTGGGGTTTGATTAGTGAATTGAGGCACAGGGGCGTCGCGTCGTGGCAGACGATCACGACTTTCTGATCTCACGCCAGGCAGGTTCCCAGCGCTTCGCTACAAATTGTTTGGACATCACTACTCGTATGTGCAAAAAAAGAAAAACGCATGCACCCACCCTATTACCGGTTTGCACGATACACGCATACCGAGATGAAACTACCAATAATGATTTTGATTCATATAGTTACGTGAAAGAAATTGAAATTACACATTAAAATTCTTGAGATAATGTGCATTAAATTGGCGTAGCGTCGCTTTGTTTATTCTTTGGTTCTGTTTGGGTACGAAGACATCAAGATGTTTGAAGTGAAATGTTATCTGAGTACCTAGATAAAATTTTCGAGATATGAAACAGTGAAGAAAGGAGATTGTTGAAAACGTTATTTGTCACGCAGATAAAGTGTACAATCTTACAATGTCATATGATCGTAAGAATGGAGTGCTAACGTTGCTATTCTTAGATAATGCGTCATAAAAAGTATGTAGTGTGGTGGTGAGTGTTAACAATGGGTCGTTGGGTTTACAGGAAGTGCGGCTGTAGCCCGCAGCTGTCTGTGTACCCCACACTATTATACGTTCGGTACACACGCCCGTCATACAAGAAACGTTGTAGATTTATCGACGTTTATCGCATTTACACACCTTGCTAAAAGCAAAATGTTCGCTGAAAAGCAACGAGGCGTTAGTGGCAATATCATGTCATTGATTTTTAAATTGTAAGTCGATTTGCAAGATTCAGCACAGCCTTTCTACTTCCTGAAAATGGAATGCTTTCATTAATCAACGTAGCTATCGGTTCTACAACAATGACCCATTTAAAGTTCAAGAGAAATGATGACACTCTTCATATCTCATTCCCACACATATTAAAAACACGATGTTTTTCCTTATTTACGGGATAAAGGCTTGAACAATCCCACCGTGTTTTTCTATTTCTAGATGACAGGAAAAGCGTGTTATTGATTGAATATTTTTTTCAATATTCGCTCAAATGCTTGACGTAACAAGTAATGACTAACGTTTTGCTTAAAATATAATACCTACGTTAACGTTATGCTCATGTTTCCTTACATCATCAAATTCATTTGAAACTCGTAATAAAAATGCATGGAATTCATTTTGCATGCTGACGCCCGTCAAAAAGTAAAATATGAGCACATTTCTATGCAGAGCCGAGCTTTGTATTTTCCAGTAAAACGCGATGTAATAATTCGTAGTTCACGGTTACGCGTTCGCTTATGTTCACGTTAGCGTGTGTTGGCCCACACTTGCGGTCGTCGAACAGACGGATGGACGCGGTATTTCATTTCACATTATTACGAGTCGTCGGCGGTAGACTTTCATCAGTAATGAGTGCTCCGCTGGAGGGTAGGCCTCGACCGCAAACGTATTCAACGTTAATTCAAGAGCTCGGCGAAAGGAAACACTCCTTTATAGATGAGTGTTTACGAACGTAGAACAATTGAATGTTATTACTGTTTAACTTCAAACGGAGTAACTCATCATCTCGCAACCGTCTGTTATGTAAGAGCCCCGGCACAAAGGGTATCGCTCATCAATCAGTAGTTCCCGAGTTCTATTCTTTAGTTCCACTGGTTACCCGCTAATTGTTGTGAAACGTCTCTATTAATGACGAGTCTTTCGTTCCGAGAGAAAATGCTTTTGATTACGATTACACGGTACAATGGCCGTGCGTGAGAGTTGGACGCGTTGCATTGTGCCATTAAAATTATGTATTACACCGGCGCATGCTCTATTTAGCCAGCCGGTAACAATAGAAACTAATAATGATCATTCTGTATTAATTGCACGTTGCGTGCCGCATTAAAGACTGTTTGCAATACTTATCGTGTCATGATCGTTACGTGCGATCGATGGAGCGCAGCGGAAGCGAAACGGACCAGAAAAAAATGAGTTCTTTTTAAATTGGGGGTATTATCTGAGTAGTGCGGAGTGTTCATCATAAGGTCGTATTAATATTCACGATGCGGCGCACCCGGGGCGGGCAGGCTTCACAAAATGGCTGCCGGAGGCGCGCGGGCCGACCGAGTCGTGACCGCCAGGAATCCACGCGCTCGTTTCCGAACCCTCATCAATTATGCATGAATGCGGCCGAACGCCGATGTTTACTCTCCATGAGACAACAATTTATTGCGTCGTGCGGTTTTTGACATCCGATCGGAGACCGGTCCGGCGATCTCGGCAACGATGACGAAATACTTACGATTTACGTCCGCACTGATTTAATGTGCAAATATATCATTTGCTCTGATTATAATGTTCGAGCACGGTAGATAGGTAGGTACTTGAAACGTTCGGGACAGATCTTGTATGGCGAGTTTCCAAAGAACATCTCAATTTAATTCTCTTATATTGACTCTCATAAATTCTGACAATCGTAATTCATTTCCACGCGATTCTATTGTTTTCTTTAATCCGTCCTTTGACTTAATTCGACACTCCCTCGTGTCGTGGCTAATAATGTATAATACAATCAATTCACACACAGTTCACAAACAATACAATAATAAAAATACGTCGTCTATGAATGCCAAGTACTCGTGTGTCGTTGATGTTCATAATATAAAGGCGTGAGTCAGAATTTATTATTGCATCAGGCAATCGTCGAATTAATTTAATCGTAATAACCGAGGCGACTTGTCGGCAGCTGAGCAACTGTTGATAAGGGCTGAATAACTTTGTTATTATCAAAATATGTCACTTTACCTAAACATGTAAGTATCTGTATATACCTACTGGGGAATTTTATAGTATTGTTGTAAAATCTGACGTCCGTTCTCTCTGACTCATGGTATCCGGAAAACCGTTTCTCACATAAGTATTTGTAAAATATTTTATTACTAAAGGTATAAGGATGTGTGCACACTGTTCACATGTGTGTAACCTCATAACAAACAACCGCGAGTTTGTTGGATAACGTTATCTATGTCACACAAAGGTGTTTTTAATCAAAGTTGTTTACTTAAATGGTTTACATTTTACATTTTTATGTACGTTTTTGTATGTTTTATTTACTTATGTATACCTATTGTAGGTATCAGATTATTTTCTAGTTGTCAATGTAATCTCTTGTAATGTAAAATCTTGAACGTTGAATTGAATTGTAATTTTTCAAACAGCTCGTACAGGCTGAGATATATCATAAACCGTACAAACACACGTGGAAAACGTTTTTATTTTATAACGTGTTTGAGTTTCTCAAGCGTAAATGAAATGAAACGAAGCGTACACCTATTGAAATTCTGAGAAGTTCACAAACGCTATCAGGTTATTTATACAGGTCTTTGTGCAAACAGGCGCCTGGTAACGGGCCCCTTATCAGTGCAACCAGGCTATCGACTGCCGTGTTTGTATTTTGTTATCTACAAATTCCCGCCTCTCACTATGCAAGCTATCTACGAACGCAAACTATTGTATGATAAAACACCTATTTTTAGTAGATTATCTCAAGTCGTGATGTTGTGGTCGTTACACATATCTTGTACGTGATTCTGTATAGATAAGCACGCTGCTATCTCAATGACATTAACTATTTATCATTGTTATTTGGAACGCGAGACATTATACTCACAAGTAGGTGGTTACGAGTCACTTAACATGAAACATGAACGCGTTCCACTTGAAGTATCGCCGTTTTTTCATCGCATTTTATGTGCAAATTACACAGCATTAGTTATTCGCATGTACCCGCTAACTCGATTAGCACAAGGCCAAAACAAGGTATGCGACCTCTTTGCTTGTTTTTACAAAAACTTCGCGAACGGGTTTTGCCTGCCAATTTACCTACGTATCCGCTCGTATCCGCCTGCCCGCATGACGAGACAGACAGATAAAAACAACTACTAATAACGACGCGATACAAATTGTTAATGCATGATCTACTTAACAAAAAAGTAATTAGGTTTTTTAACTGCGTTTGCCACGAAACGTCGGACAGACAAAAAAAAAATTGCCCGATTTCTCAGAAGAACTTTATTGGTTTTTGTTATTATCGCATCTAATTAGTGTAAATGTGTTTTCTGTCTGCGAACAATAAAAACAGCTTGATTTAGATTATTTTAAGGCAAATTCCGTTGGTTAAACATCAATTTTATTTATGTGACCTGAGAGCTGAACTCTTTGTGTTATTTATAAAGCAAACGTAGAACGTATAACTTGTCACGGAATACTTGGGAGCGTGCCAAATCGTTAGCGCGTTGTAAAATGTTTTCGGTATGTTGGTCAACGATCGCTATTTGTTTATACCTATTATAACAATGCTTGTTCGTACAGCATCTACGTGTCTCGATTGATTAATTATCACATTTATTGCAAGTCGGTATACTAAATGAGTGAGTGAAGATTAATGGATTTGAATGATATTTAGAACTGTTACGGAAGTTTGTATGTCTTCCTGGTAGATTAGAAGCAAATTCAGTTGTACTTTTATATCGGAGTTTAATATTTTTTTGGCATTTTCCGTCATGCATAACCGCGGGCAAAGCAAAACTTAACCTAATTTAATAATAATAATCCTGGAATACCAATAATGTAAGTAATGTTTCCTTTGTTTGTTATTGGAAATGTTATTTACCCGTAATCATTCGGGTCTGTCAAATATTTAGAAATGATAAGTGAATGTTATGTTTATTTCAATACGCTTACGCAATCCTTCATTGTTTTATCAATTTTATGAAGAAGTCTGTTTTCTGGGAATGAATTCCATTTCCGTGTTATTGTCATTCATTTCGTTAAATGTTTTTAGTAACAATGATATTTTAAGCTCATGTTCTAATTGTGTATTGTGTGACTGAACACAAATTAAATCAAGTATGAATCTATGGCAGTTCAAATCTGTCCAAGCCTGAGTTCTATGATGAAAAATATACATTTACGTAAGTACCTACTTAAAGTAGGGACCTATTGCTCCCATACATAAAAATATTTATTCTATAAAGCTTGTTGTTTGTTTGCAATGTTTATTTGCGTCCACTTAAACGTTTCGCTATCATTCAGCTGTGGCCTGTTTGATTATGTAAATCATCCGCCGTGATTAGCGACATCTGCCCTTCCCGTCGTATAATATGGGGGACATAGGGTCCCGTGGAACTGAAAGACAGGACGGGTGCAAATGAGCGTCAGGTGCTAAGTCCGCGAGGGGGGCGCCGGCTCCCCAACCTCCCCATCTGCTTACCCCGCGACACCCGCGCCGTTCACTTGTTGCTACGTTGTGCTACGTCGTCGCCGCTAGACTGGCGCACACGTCCCCCCCGCCCCCTTTCCTCCGTACACCACTTCCCTTCCCCGCGCATTTCAGTTCTTTGTGCGCCACAGAGGCTTTCGCACGTCCGTGCTGTGCCACTTTACGTTCGCAACGAATCATTTTGACATAGTCGTGAATTGTACATAATATTATTATATAGATAGCATAGCCAACTGGAATTTGTGAGTGTGTGCTGGTGAATGCCTGAATTCTGCGACATTTTGACCGCAACCTAGTACACCTTTGGAAGGATTTCAAGCTGATTGGAATATCCACGAGGATTTTTGTGAAAAATCTGTGATAGTGACTTAGGTCATTTGTGTGGTTAACGGGCACCGAAGAATACTGTGTCTGAATATAAGAAATTGAAGTGATTTTATTGTAATTGACAAAGCCGTTGAAAATTAAAGCTGAAAGAAGATAATTAACTTAGTGTTTATTCAATTGAGACCTGTAAGTACTTTGATCTTATAATATTTTATAGTTGTGCTCCGAATGAACTACGAACAGTTCAATTAAATTTTCTAGAGGTCATCCACCTAACGACTTTCGTAATGTATTTCTGAATTTGAAATTTTGAACTGGTACTTTGAATTTAATAGTGGTCAAATCTCCGTTAGTTATGAACCTACTTTAGCGCAATAGTGCAATCAACAAAACGCTGTTATTAAATTATCAAGAAAACGTAAAAACTCCTTTTTATCGTGCCCGTATAAAAAGTATAAGGTTCTACTTGGCAATTACCTACATAAAATTAACTCAAAACCACTTGCCGATGAAAATTGTATTGATTTTTTTTAGCAGATACAAAAGAATTAAATACGTACGTTACCTAACCACCCAATATGTATTTTATGACCGAGAGGGATTAGTCGTTTATCCGACCTGCGGCAGGTATTTAGTTAGCTAACTACCTATTTGTGGAAGGTCAATGCGTATCTAAATACCATAGCCATTAAAAATCATTAACACGTAGCGCATTTAGATTTAATCGATTAAGTTAGATACGCATTATTATACTATCTAGGTCTACGAACGTCATTAGCTACATGCCTACCCGCTTAATAGCTATGAGATAATGCAGTAAAACTGTGTTAATTACCTTGTGTACGTTACTAACATTACCTGTTAGATAATCGCATACCTAACGAGCAGGCAATCAGATCATCGTGTTGTGCTCGCACGATAAATAACTAGTTATTTATTACGTTACGTTATAGCCGCTACTCCGCTAGTCGTGCACCGAATGACCTTTCATATCGTCTATATTATCGAGAATGCTTTAAGAGTGTTCATTGTTACCGTAAACAGCGATTCGTTATCGAATCGCGTGTTTTATCGCCCTATTGTTTATTGTCGAGTGACCCGTAGTGTTTGTTCTAATTCCTTGATAGTCGTAATCAGTTGTTCTTGGCTTTTCCGTATTTCAATTTCACGGTGCGTTTTTAAACAAATATGTTCGACAGAGCTCGACTAAATTGAATTGCAAGTAACGACCGCAACTACCTCAACCCAACTCATATAAAGTTAATGGAATTAATTGAAAAAGATTCGTAATTAAATTCATTTGAATACTACACGCGAATAATAATACAGGAAATACCGAAAATAGGTTGCGTCATTGTGTAATCAGTTAATTAACTATACACTCGAGTCCATTTACAAAGAGTTTTAAATCTTTTCATCGAAATGTTCAGGGCCGTCCAGTTTGTTAAAGCGATAAAAAAACATTTTATGATAGGTTGTTATGTGAAAAGTATGCGATACTGGTGTATTGTCTATGCTGGAAATCAAGAATTCCGGTCACGAACAATCGGGACACGTCGTGAGATGCGAGGGAGATTGCAGCGCGCTCGCCTCCGTGCGCTTCAATAGCACATTGCGCAATTTACTGCACGAGCTACGCCACTCGTGATATCTGGCTACACTACATCGTATCTTCAAGGTGGTATTGCATTCTGTAGTCACGATAACTGATGCGCCACTATACCCCGCTACATTACCCTACACGCTATCTTACATTTAGTAGAAGCTATAAAGTAAATGACCTAAAAGGAAATCGTCCATTTAAGCTTTATATGGACGAGACTGGCTTCCGTAAGTGTCGGTCACACGCCTAACGATCTAAAACTAGGTTGATATTTCAAAAGCGAATGTTGACTCGATATCGAATAAGTAATTTGCGAGCTTCGTTTAGAAAGTGAGATTCGGATGCGGTTTGCGGCGGATCTACCTATTCTAATTTGTCTCGATTCAGCCAATCTTACGTTAACACACGATGCTTTATGTAATCTGAGGTAGAATGTTTAATTGCTACGTTACAGAGAAAGCTTTGTCACAACTAAATGTCCTATTAACGGTTATTCTCCGAGTGGAAGTGTTTCATTACACGGTCGGCGAGTCGAAACGCTCCAGTGGTTTTAACGAGATGGCTTTGAGTCTGCAAACGCGCTCAGATAACACGGTAACAGGTTATTTGAGATTATTGACGTACAACCACTTTGTCTAACACACTCGCGTATTACTTGGGCGTGTAATTTGCACAAAGCAGAACATGTTCGCGTGACGTTCGGCACGGGTTAGCATATTAGTTTAGTTTTATTACTACTTGGCCTTTACACGAAGGTAATATTATTTCAACAGTGTATTTGAGAACAAAAAACGTTTGAATTGTTTGATTTCACAGTCTCACACATTGCATTCAGCGATGCGTTGAATGTTCCACGGTCTACATCTAATAAACTTTTACGTAACTTCCCGTCATTAGTAGCTTGCTTACCTGTGTAACCCTCGATACCGATTCCGTGGCTCGGAATATTGGAACGTTTGATTGATCGTTGCCAGTCACGCACTCGACTTCCTCAAAGTAGTTGTGAGTACCTAATAATGTTCTACCTAGTACCTACATAATAAAACGCCTACATCGCTAAGAAATGGTCTGATGATTTTGACCTTTTGACCTCATCAAGTCTCGTCATAATAGAATGGTGAAACTCAATTGACGCGTTCTTGTTTGAATGATTACTTAAAAAGGTTGACGTAATTGGTAACTATGGGCTTGCGGTTAGCTGTTCTCGGAAAACCTGCAAACGTAGTCAGCTAATGGCACAGTAAACGGTATTGCGCTTAAATGAATAATTCAAAACCGCGCTAATAATTTATGTAGTTATTTATACGAGCTTAGATACTGAGAATCTGTAAAGTAAGTGGTTTATTGAAACGGACTGCGCTGTCCGCCTTCTTAGCATTATTTGGATCGTCTTTGCATAACCTACTTATCATAGGAGCGCGTGGAAAGAGCTGCTGCAAAGTTTTTGTACAGCCGCAGTATGTATATGGAGATAGGTTGGAGCGCTGGTGCAATAGCCTGTCTGAGTTACGGCTGCCGGGGCCCGCCCTTCATGCATAATTCAAATTGTCGTGGTCAGGATTTACTGCGTCGAGATAGAGCGGCAAACGGCCGCGCTTCTCAGAGCCCTCGTGTCAACTTTTTGCCCTTCCTCCCCATCTAATGAAAAGCTCTCTCACCGGTTCCGCCTCGGCGTTTGTCTTGTCAATCAGCCGTTGTCGTTCTGCGACGTTGCCGCACTTCCCCATCGAGTTATTTGTTACCCCATTGTCCCCTCCCGCTGATCACTGTCGCATTGTTTCACAACTTTTGTTTACATTCGTTCAATGGTCGTTTGTTTGTAAAGCTAAGGTTTGTTTTCTCCGCCTCGTGTATTCTTTTAACATTGTAAACAGCTGGGGCTTGTTGAATTTCTTGTTATCGAATATTGTTGACTAAAACAACTATCGTTTCATTTGCAAGCAATAAGTAACGCTATCGTAGCCATTGTGATTTTTCAATTCTTTTTATCTACACGCCTACTCAAGCGCATTTACGTATCGTGTTGTACCTTTTGTATTACGTCAACACGTTCGTTCCTCGATTAGATTAGCATTTATTTTCGCTTGTGACTGTTAATTATTTGCTTTTCCAAGGTTTAGATAACGTCTACTCGGCAGGTTATTTTTGCATGCTTTTAAGTAGAGCAAAGGTCTTAAGTTAAGTTCAGCTAATTAGAGTGGGTCGTGCTGCGATTAGTGTTGAATTGCAAAGTGTATTCAGTCTAATAATTAATTTGGTGTAGGTAGATGCGTCACCATAACAGGAAAGGAATGTGGCTGGGGGCTGTTAGCAAGGCGTAGTCTGTCTGGATTTCGCCGTAACCGGTTCACAGCGCGGCGCGCCTGTGAGTAATCTTCGGGTGCATTAAAAATGGCGGCTCGACCGCAACCGTATCGCGATACATTATCATATCATTATGCGTCGGCTGATATGAGATCTGCCAGCTCACGCACCCAGTGAATAATGACCAGCTGTAGGCAGCACACAATCGCCAGTTTCTTCTCTGTTTATGTTTGTTATGAATAATTATTTATGCGATTATGTAGATGAGGATCCTCGTTAACAGCTCTCTCATTAAAATTCCATTGTTGTTCGCTCGACATGCAGGCTCGCTCTTTTGTGTAGGTGTCGTGTCGAATTATGTGCTGCTTTGGTATGTACGTACATTATATTACGTTCGTGTATTTATGAATCGACTACGAATTACGAAACATAATTGAATCGTGTAGAGATTATCTGCGGATCGTTATTTCCTCAAGCGAAATAATATTACTTAGGTATATGCATATTGTATATATTATGGAAAATATTTATGAATCACCTTGATGTACATAAGTACCTATAATCGCGTGCCAGCTGCCTTTACTTTTATCGGTCGTTTTTTATGCATGTTTATGGAAATTAAAATGCAATCCCGTGTTAATAACAAGAAAAAACTCGAGAAATGTGCGCTTGTAGGATTATTAGTACTTAGGAAGGAATTTATTTTTTGCTCGTGCGGTTTAAATTGAACGCTGTTTCTGTTAATTTTATTTGCATGCTACGGGAGTTCTTCTGTTAGTTGGTAGTTTTGTTTTGCTATTTTCCTTGTAGGTACTAATTTGGGTTAGAGTTGGTGTCACAAAAATTCCTGTGGCGGAGCACTAATGAATTAAAACTAGGAAATAAATGTCAAAGTGACTTCCTCAAGTTATTGTGTTAGTAATTTGTATAAGTATGACGCGTCACCCCGGGATTTTATCACATTGCCCTCGTTCTGGTGGAGCGCCAAATGTCCGGGCGCTGGCGGCACTGCTTGGCGCTCCTCCAGACGTCATTCACGTGCGGCTCGACGGGCCTGACTGCCAGCAGCCAACATGTTACTTCCACCCACGCCGCCATATCTCTTCGTGAGCTTATCTTCCTGTTCCGGTTACTAATATACCAGTCATTTGAATAATTTCGCATTTGTCATGCAGCCGACGTACAATAATAGGTTGGCTCGCTGTTTATCACTTTTCATGTAAATCAATCTGTTGAGTACCCAGCCAAGTGGTAGTTGCGCGATCGTGAATTGATTAGTCACGTGTGCATGCATATCTATTTACTTCATAATAATGTTTACTTCAGCTAAAAATAGTACGTTTATTTTCACGTGTTACAACATTTTTTTCTGAGAAGCTAATGAAATTGTATCGTCCATACAATACATTATTTTTTACGTACTTATATGCGTGGGTGTAGTGTGAATGGGCTTACTTTGGCTTCGTCCCAAACGTGCCGACATGACCGACGGACCGAACACTGACGTCAGCCGTTTGAAAATATGCAGCTGGCAGCTCGTTGATAACACAATAATAATCCGTTTTGACAGGGAGACACGGCTTTGATAAATTATTTGAATTTTACTCAGCATTCCGGATGATTTGCTAGAAATGTAGATCCCGTGAATGTTTCGTAAATACCTACCTACCTATCGTTGAGTTGTTATGAGTATGTTTGTATTTACTCCGTGATCCTAACAGATTGTTTCAATTGTTACAGGTGTCGCTGAAAGTGTGAGTGCAAGTGATGTCGTCGAGGTCAGTGAGGAAACCGACAAGTGCGTGAAACAGGAGGAAGTGAAGGCAAGTGAGTGTGAAGTGAAGAGTGAAGTGAGTGCGGGCGCGGATGGTGTTGCCAGCGCCGTGGCCTCCGAGGAGGACGACTGTGTGATAGTGTGCGCGCGAGATGCGGACGATAGGTCCGACTCGGGAGTGAGCGGAGTCCGTTCGGGCGGCTCGGCCAGTTCGGTGGAGGAGCGCGAGTGGCGCGGCATGGCGCACGGCTACGGCGGAGGTCCCCCGCCGCCCCTTCTGCACCTGCCCCCCCCGCCGCCTCCCACGCTGTATCCCAGCGAGCTGCTGTGGAAGCAGCGGTACCAGCCGCCGCTCCACGCGCCGCTGCACCATGCCATCGCGGATGACTACCTCGCGGCGGCGACCTATGATAGAGAGAGACATGAAAGACTGCTACGGTGAGTCCACTTTCTTACATACCTACACATTTCCTTAGTTCCCCAGCCACCCAGTCAAATCGTATCCCAAAAGTAAAGTGCATGAATCATGTAGGTTTATACCTAGGTAACGATAAAACGATGATAGGCTAGAAAGGCCTGTGCACGAGAGTAGGAAAGATATTATTAGACCAAATCGTCAATACTAAAAAAAATTCCGTTCGTAAACAGAACGATTAAATCGAAATGAATCTTCATTCACCGTTCTGAGAAATGAATCTTCTGCGAAGCGCATTATTAACTACATTACTTACAGTAAAAAATATTCAAATGAATTCAGTAAAGTATACAAGCAATTTTTAAGGAGAGTCAGGGAAAGCCCTGTTCCATAGGCCATTGCCTTTTAGACCGTGGTATCGAACAGTACCTACCAATACTACGTGTGCCTTCTTGTACTGATATTACTATCATTATTGACTACTAGATTAAAAGGGACAATGAACCTGAGATAACATTTTATAAAATCGTATCGTAAACCAAGAAGTAATCTGTAATATCCACAAAAGCGAGTTAGGTAGATATAGAGAGGTTTGTTGATTTCTTGTTTACGCCAAAATTAGCATAATATTTGACCACTACCCACACATATTTGCTGAAACAGATACGCGTAAAACATAATCAACATTTCCCGGCATTTTGCAAATCGCTTATTCAACTGGAATTTTCGTTTATCGTGCAATATACTGCGTATATTATGAATGAGACCGTCTCACACGTTTACTTAATAAAAGCCCGCTACGTAAAACCGCTAAATGTCAAATGTGGTTTAGGTAAAAATCGTTAGGTTTTTATAGTTTATTACAGCAATTAAATTAATTGGCAACACACCCATGACTAACCGATCTTTTTCCTGTATTTAAGGAAGAATTTGTTAGATTTCCGTGACTCAGCACTTTGAATAAAATTTATGTTACAACAAGCAAGAGCTACCCATTTATTTTGTGAGTCATGAATTCAAAGCGTACTACGTAAAGTTACAATACTTCTAAAAACTCGAAACACTTCAGAAAGTACTTAACCTGATTTTATCTGCCAGCTATCTCGAATACTCGAGATTGTTTATTGTTATATTCAAACGTTATTTATGTAAATAAATAGAGCTGTAAAATGAAGTTGTTAATTGTTGATGTTATAAGATTGCTCCAAATACCTATTCGTGATTTGTTAAGCTTGATTTATGGCACGATTGGTTTTTCTTGTAGAGTTCCAATTTTGAATCGTGTCCTATTTTTTTTTCTTAAAAATAAATTCAGATTAAATAGAGCATAGACATGATTTTTATTATTTTTAAAAAGGAAATGACCTCTCTTTTGTCACAATCGACAATTAAAGACAGGTAACAATACATAGCGAGTTTGTCTTTGTTGTAAAGGAAAGGAATTCGAATTTTGTTACAAAAGTTACGGTTTTACATTGTTTTTGTTGGCCTTAAGTGTACTCTTTACTTTACAAACCATCAGTAATGTCGTAAGTACGGTAATATTACCGTAATTAAAATTAATAGCAATAATCTATTGGTAGGTAGGTAGTAGACGTGCAATAATTCATTCAAAGTAGGTTTGAAACTTTGAATCGTATCGTTTTTCTCAGAAAACATCGTTGGCATTAAATTCAATAAGTACTGGAGAAAGATAAACTCAACTATTTAATGTGAATCGATTCAATACGGTTTGAATTGGTTTGTTATCGTTAAAGTATATTAATTATAATTAAATCAAGTAATTAGAAGATGATAATAAATGGAAGTAATCAAAACGTGACCAGATGGTACTTATTGGTAAAGTACCGACGGCAGCACATCAAGCTACCCGAAACTGTCAAATTTTCCCAATCAACCTTGAACCTAATGCTTTAGCGATAAAGTTGAAAATCTATTAAAGAAATTGGACAGACTGTAGTAGATGTGCTGGCGTCTGTACATAGACATTTTGATTTTTGAATAAATTAGATTTAATCTTATGTTTTCTAAGACAGCAGGGTTGATTTTTAGCGACATCAATAACTACGATTGTAAACTTATCTTTCCCATTCATACGTAGTATGTTATTGGTCTTATTAATTTGTTATATTACTGTTTTGTAGGTAAATGATTATTTTATGTTAAAACAAGAAATTTCGCGGACAGAAGCTAAGTGTTAGATATAAAGAAGACAAACTCAGTTTGGCCTGTCTGTACAGTACATAGAAATGTAAAACTTATATCTATGGTACAGTCAGTCAGTAATCACTACTCCTGTAATATAAATTACAAACAGACACACAAAACAATTATTAAGTCCTATTTTTCGATAGCGCAAAGGGCGATCCAATAGTAGGTAGGACTGGAAACAATTCCAACCCAGCTAGGGTATAGCTAACAAACAAGAAATTACCTAAGAATTACCTTAGAAAAAAACATCCCAATCAACATTCAGCATAATTTGAGCATATTCGTAACATTGTAAACTGGCATCCATATACATACACACATTTAATTTCTCTTACACTGTCAGATCGTCATGGAAATAGTTAAACTATTTACTACAAACAAGAATTCATTTAAATAGTTCGTCTACACAAGTATATATATTTTTTAAATTTAACCCTAAAATTTTATTTAGAAACATTTTGCGAAAGAGTCATTCTGCGAAAGAGGCATTGTGAGAAAGCGACCTTTTGAGAAAGAGTCATTCCGCGAAAGCAACATTCTGCGAAAGCGACATTATGAGAAAGAGACATTTTACGACCAGTAGACATTTTGCGAAAGAGACGTTTTGCGACTAAGCCGTCCAGACAGTAAAACTTTATTTTAAACCAGACATTCAATAAAATACTTAGAATAAGCAAACAACGTAAACGGTACAAAACTTTTGTTATAAAATAAAAGGTTAAAACCACCAGAATTCGTATAATTAAAACTTCCAAGGCCGGCGCAAAAATAACAGAGCATTCTGCAGACAGAAATAGCGTTGTAGACATGCAAGAAAAACTTTGCAATGATAAACACTAACATAATTGGTGGCTTGCCAACTTTCTTGTTATTCTTGAACAATGTTTAGGAAATGGGTACTTCATTATTTATACGTCTTGGCTGCCTTGAATACTGCAGTTCTGCAATAAATTATAATTTGAAAGTCTTATTATGTAATTATAATTAATTCAGTCTGCGGAATGATTGTCATCCATATAACTGTACTCAACTGTCGTTAAAGTAAATAAGCTTATAGTATGAAACGGTTGTCTGTTGTTAAGTAATAACAGCCGCACGGGTCGATCGATCAGGTTAAGCTACGCTTGCCGCGGTTGTTCCGAGGATGGGTGACCATCTTTACATACCAAGACCACTCCGTGTCTCGGATAACACGCTAAGCCATTGATCCCGGCTGTCATTCGTGGATCTTTGACAGTTGTTACGGGTCGTCAGAAGTTTGACAACCAAGGGGATAAGGTTGTGGAAGTCAAATAGCCAGTCTGTTCATGTAAAACACTGATATTCAACTGCATGCGGTTAGACTGGAAACCGACTTTAACATAGTTAAGAAAGGGCTAGGCAGATGATGAGACTGAAATCGCCAACCCGTGTTGAGCAAGCGTGGTGACTCGTGTCCAATGCTCGTGCCTTCTCTGTATGAGAAGTGGCCTTTGCCTTGTTGTAGCACAATAATAACTGGTATTATTATTATTTATTGAAAATAAAGAATGTAAAACGTTTTGTTGTTAAATCGAACGTTATTTGGTGTTACCACTGTGTATTTACTTTACAAATTGTATACGTTAAAACTATTTATAATATGGATGCAAATGGCCTGTAATTTAAACACTTAATTTCATATCGGGAGCTTCGATAAGCAATCATTTATAAATATCATTTTAATTTACTATTTGAATGTAATGATTTAAAACCCGGCTGTACCTATACATTTCAAAATTGAAGGAAGTCCCTATAGATTGTTCTGAGAATTTGTGTTTGTATATTCTGTATGAAGATTTTGCCATACCTAGTGCCTATTTTATTGGGGAAAATAAACTTGCAATAAATTGTAGGTAGGTATCTTATCGTTGGGGGAATTTTATTTAATTAACAACTGTTACATTGGCCTTTTTGTTATTGTTCCATGAATTTATAAAAGTTGGCATTATGATTTATTTTTCTCAGAAAACATGCATATACGATATATCTTACTTCTTCCTTCCATAATTTACGCATAGTATTCATAGTCAAGGTCAGATCATGTTCATTAGGTTTAGGTATGTTAAATACATAGGTCATCGAACCAAAAGTAGACAATTTAAAAGCATACTTAACCAAATTAGTGTCATTGTAATTCTCGTACACATTTTAATACATTAAGTATTCAAATCCCTCATTATAATATGCATGATAAATAAATATAATACCGTTTTCAATAAATTTATTACAGTGATAAGTCATTGCAAACATTTAAATGCTAATTCCTTGGGACACGTTTCTTGAATAGTCGTGACGAACTTACGGATGTGGAAAAACAATAATTTACAATCATCTAAACGTGTTTAGGCATACAAAGTAGCACAATTTATGATACTTACTTTTTTCCCTACGTCATAAATAAATCCTTCGTGATTACCCAGACTGCAATGAACTAATTCATTTGACCTCACGTGACCAGCTTGTTAACAACTTCATAACTCCATTATAAGGAAATATACCTATGTTTGCTTGACGTAGCAGTATTTTCCCGTTTATAAATACCTAGTAATAACATAATATGGTGTTAATATTCATCGCTCCCTACAAGGTCATTGTTATTGCTTGTAACCTTTTGCAGTATGGTTTTTCGCAGCTGTTACTGAGCCAGTAGATTTTGCGTTTTTTTTACCTTTTGTAATAGTTTGTAAGCAGATTTACCTGCAGCTGATACAGATTTCTTTGAACAGTCTTGTAATTTTCTTTAGACTTGGAATATTATCATATAACTTCTTCCGATTGGGCGGAGCAGACTTTTACATATTAAAACTCATCCATGTTCCTTCAGTGCTCTGTGCCAGGGGCCACGGTAACTCTTTCGAACAACCCGCAATCCTGGCAGATTGTTTTAGACCTTGAATACATGGTGCGCCGTTTATGGTATTAGATCGCGTAGCAGATAAATACTCCTTGTCGTATTATACATTAATTTGGACTTTTTGTCCAAACAAAAAACATAGTTCTTCTGTTTCTATAAATAAACCAGTAATTAAGTTAATATATATGCGTACATAGAATTGCGCACATACATAAAATCTCTACTTAATCTGTCAATGTAAATAACTAACAGGTTTTAATGAATACGTAAGAGGAAAATCTATTTACGTCCATATTAATGTGACCTTGTAGGTTTATCCGGTTCTTATTGTTCATAACTTGATATAAGCAAATTAAATATCTTGAATGAATAATGAATTTCAAATTATAAAGATGTTTTTGACCTTGACTCGTCGTGTTGAATATTTAGGACGTGATGTTCGCACGTTATTAAAAGTTATATCAGCGGCAGTGTTTATTGAGGTCGGCGTATATTATGCGATTAAATACAGGATATCCTATAATTTTGTTGTTTTCGCTTGATATGCTTTAAAGTATTTTGCTGATTTCCTGGCTATGAATACGGCCATGCTGTGAGAATAAACTAGATGAAAGATGCACATATTTCTATTATTTATTAAAAAAAGTTTGTTTAAAAAAGTTTTTTTTTTATTGTGAATGGCGTGTCGGAACTCAACCTTGGAGGATATCGCCTGCTTCATCGGGCTATCCTGTGGATGCCTTAATAAATTATTTCCAGCCAAAACAGCACATATTTCTACTATTGTTTATTACAATTAATACAATGTCCTTCGATTCTCGATACTAACGACAGATTTAAATAAATACTTTATCGTAATCCAACTTATCGCATCTGCCTTGCAACCATCAAGTAAGAATTTATTACTATCAATTAATTTCTAGTCTACTTATCATTGCTATTTTAAGAGATAAAATCATAAAAATATGATATGATAGAAGATAAAGTATTAAATTACATGTGACAAATATTTTGGTAACGTAAGTTTAAAGTTGTCAAAAAATAAAAGGGGCCCGTTTTGACATTGGCAGTTCTAGTAGTTAATAAAGATCAAATTCGCAAAACACGTATTCGTTTCTATGAAACTGACAGGTGTCAAGAACGCATTCCCAAATGTCAAAACGGGCCTTTTATTTTTTGACAACTTTAATAAGATTATTTTATGAGGAGTCATTGTATTATTGTACTAAAATTTTCGGAAGTAGATATAATTCTTAAAATGATAATAAGATGGATAGGATCAATCGATCAACTCGGCCTATTGCAGTCCACTGCTGGACATGGGCCTCTCCCAGGATGCGCCACAGCACCCTGTCCTCCGCCTTCTGCATCCAGTCTATCCCAGCCACCTTTAGGTCGTCCATCCGTGTAGCTGGGGACGTCCCACACTACGCTTGCCGATTCGCGGAACAGTACTTAAATACCTATGATATAGGTGTTAGGTAGGTATTTAAATAATGATAAAAACGAATGCCTAACTACCATGACTTGTTTTTCTATCATTAGCAATTAATTGCTGGCTGTTAAAATTGTTTTAATTGTTACAGAACTCATTGTTTACGTAATGTAATTGTACGATTTAGCTCGTGTAACCAGTTAGACGGCGTTACAAAGAAAATCCTATAGCCAGCTTTACCATAGGATTTTCTTTGTAACGCCGTTTGTCCACCTCCACGTCAAGGGGATTATTTGAACCCGAAATGACGCGTCACTTGGTTCGAATAATATCCTTTCTCGTACATTGTACATTTATTGTGGGATTTTATTGTTTGTCGTACATTTGTGTAGTACATTGTAAAGTACTTACTGTCTCCTCGTGTTAGACCCAAATTTTAGGAACTACTTTTAAAAGGTTCTAACTGTATAGTTCAGGTACTTATTCAAAAACGTACCTACTTATTAGAGCCAAAAAAACGTTTGTTGGATAAATAATTTTATCAGCAGGCTTTTATTGTTAATAATATATGATACAACGTGATTGAATTTGATTGAGTATGTAACTTACCCACTACTACATATTATAAGGTTCGTACAATGGTACGTATTACGTAACATCTACATACATATCACTCTCATTGTTATCCGACTCAATATTTAGCATTATTATTAAAACCTTCATTTCTTTCTCTAATCAGTCATTGTTCACGTCCGACATAGGTATTGAAAAAAATTATCCGATTTCGTAACCTCGGAGTCGGAACCGTTTCTAATGAATTATCCACGTGTATGACGAATTTATAAATAGATTTATTTACGTAGATTTTACACGCGTTTCTAAGTACAATTCCATAAATATCTGGTCATTTGAAGCCTACGATGTCAACAATTAAGTGTTTGGATGCCTTCAAGGTTGCCAATGACGTCAACATCCAAAAGTCGTTGTAGGCCAAGGTCAATGAACGGTAATGTCAGACGGCCGTATGCGCATAATCGATGTGCGCTTGATTTTATCTTGAGTTTTGCTCATAGGCAATTCGTGCATGAATTTATTTTACATTATTTGGAGCATTAATTTTGCGTAAAATGTAAATGACCAGATAAGCATCTTGTTTTTTTTGCTTACTATTAAAAAGGTGAACAATTATAAATACATCGAAACTAATTAAGTGGTACATAACTCGGACAGTGTTATACAATTATGTGAAACTGATTTACCTACCTGGTTATTTTTATCGGAACAACAGAGCTTTTCTGATCCTGAAATACTGTAGAAATGTTTTTCTTTTAATGCTGGTATTTTCCATTTAGTCGATTTAATAGATAGGCATTTGCAGATATAGGTATAATTCTGTCATATAAGCCTGTTATTGTTTGTTGTAAATTGATACAGTCTTGATAACCATAGATAACAATATCATCCGATTTTCATAACTATTTGCAAAACTACGTAACCTTCATGATTCGTGGAATTAAAAGATAAAATCTGGAGATAAATATTGTGTTATATATTTCAGGTCATGGCTATGACTTCATTCGAAGTGTAAAATATAATAATAATAATATCTGGAAATCAGATAAGGAGGATTATTGTTTTTTTACAATTTACTTTTATTTAGTTTCACCTGTCCCGATGTTTTTACTACGAAGGTTTTTATAATTATTAGGTACTGGCTGATTACAAACTAGAATACCACTTACTGGCCCAAAATTGTGAAAAATAAATCCTTTTGACATTGAATGAAAGCACTGTCAAAGTTACAGATAGCACGGTGCTGCGAGAATTATTTTGTTGTATTATTTTATTTTAACACCTTATCTAATCTTTAGTCAATAAGTAAAATACGGGAATAATTAATCGACAAAATAGTATAATATTAAGAATTATAATAGTAAAGTTCCATAACATACGACTACGGAGTAGGTACGCTCTAGATTTCGTTTTGTGAAGTTACAAAATGTGTGAAACGGGCAGTTCATGGATTTTCGTACGAAAACGTCTGTTTGTGTTGTAAGTTTAACATTTCACAAGCAAATTTATTACCCTCCGTTTTAATATTATGTAAAATGGTTTTCCAACCTATTGCGTCTGAAGTGTCTTTGTTAGATTCAAGGTCTGTTTTAATCGAATCAAATGTTCAATAACAAAATAGCTTTAGTCATTTATTTTTTCTCAATTTATCTAAAACAAAAATGCGCTGTGATAATGTTGGTCTGTGTTTAACTTTCATATTTGCAAAGGAACTGCCTAGTTCAAAAGAAGCCAGCGTACTTGTAAAAGGAAATATTAATTACAAAATTTGACAGTGTGTGGAATTTAGAAGAGAATAATTACGTCTGCATTCTCCTGCCCTTATCCCAATATGTTTGGGGTTGGCGCAACATGTATTTTTTCTCTTCCATACTTCTCCATTATTCGTCATCTCAGTAGTTCACCCCCCCCTTGCTAGTCATAATAGAGGATAGTTATGTATTATGGAAAACGTCAAATTCTCTTCCATCGAACTTTAAAGGTAGTGTTATTGTCTGGCATTTCTCAGGCCACAGCAAATTATAGCAATTTCTTAAATATTCATGTTTATACCATTAGCGTTTCGCCACAAACTCTCCAATTCTAATATTAGTATATTTTATCGATTTTCTTACACAAGCTACTTTTACGTAACGTTTTATTTTTGTTACGTTTCCGTTTCAAAACGCAAGTCGTGCCCCTAAAGGTCGAAGGTCGAACTAAAACCGTTTCCGGAAACGTAATCGGATTCGTCCTTCATCCTATTACAAATATAGCTCAGTATTGTTTGTAAACAAGTAACCATTTGGTCGATAAGCCAATTAGGTGGATACGTTGGTGACTTTATTAACCCCCGGCAAAACAGAGGGGTGTTATAAGTTTAACGTGTGTATCTACGTGTCTTTCTGCGCCATCGTAGCTCCCAAACGGCTGAACCGATTTTGCTTTTTTTTTTGTGATACCTTAATATCAATATTTATTCATTGGGTATATCACTATGATTGATTAAATTAACGAACGATTATTCTAAAATGTTGTAAGCATAAAATATTTAAAAAACAATCCAGTTCATGACTTGAAAACACTATTTATTCATGGTGTTTTCTATATTAATTCATGAGAAGGTTGCTGGTTCCCAAGACAGGTATTTTTCCTCGAAGACGCACCTCTTCTAATTAGTTAAATAGAATCTGATGTTTCTTTTATTAGTAAATCCTATTATTGAAGCAAAATTACATAAGACTGTGTACAGAATTATTTGTGTAAATTACATTAATAAAATTGAATGACCTTGACCCACTTAAATCGCGTACATATCACTTGGGAAAGTTGCGTATACGCAGGTTACATAACAACTAACGTTACTTATAATAAAATTGTTACGTACTTAATGTGTACATCCTACTGTTATGTAAGTTTATGGACGTAGTATTAAGTGCAATTAAAAAAGAAATTATTTCAATTCAAATTCATGTAATTGTAGTCTTTAATTGTTTTATTTTCCGGTTTTTTTCCGGGTTATCATCACCGGTTTCTTCCGTTCGCTTCCTTTTGTTAGTAAGACCAATTAATCTTGGCTACTAGTCAGTATTGACAATCCAACAGTTCCCTAATCCTTGAATTTCGTTTATTTGTTTGTTTGTTTTTACTTATCCATATTTATCCTTTGTTTACAGAGATCGAAGGGAACAGGAGCAACGTGAAATGTTGGAGAAGCAACAAAAAGAAAGAAAAGAGAGAGAACGGATAGAACAGGAACGTGAGAGGGAGAGGGAAAGAGAACGGGAGAGGGAAAAACAGGAGAGGGAAGAAAAAGAACGGAGGGATCACGAGAATGCTGCCTCAAAACTAGTGTCGAGACATTTCGAGGAATCTCTCAGGCTGGCTAATCAAAAGGTAGTTAGTAACTTTAATTTAACGTTAAAGGATTTTTTAGTTTTTTTATTATAAATACTTATGGATGAGTACTTAAAAATAAAAAAATGCAATTCAAATGTCCTTACGTTTTAGTGGGCAGAGATTTTTTAATTGCAATATTATAGAAGTAGTAAAAATCAGTAATACTAAAGTCATGTTATAGTTAACCTCATTTTTTATTTATTCATTTAAATATTGACGAAAATTTTCTTTTTATCGCAGCGGGAACGCATGTCGTGGTCGCTACTGCACAGCCTGGCGCCGAACCGAGGGGCGGCGGCGCAGGAGCACGAGCGGCTCCGCGCGCCTCCGCCCGACCGCGCCTACTACTCGCCACCCGGTCACCCCTCCCACCCTGCACACCCCCCGCACCCTGCCACCTCACCCGCAGAGTACCACGCGCAACACGCAAGACTCAACCTCCCCTCCAAAGTAGACAAACAATCACATCCCTCTCTACCTAAAGGCGAACCTAACTTCGGGCCCTACAATTACCCCTATCGTTACGATAAAATGAAAGACCAGCACCTACCGGCTCCGCCACCGCTGGTCCCAGAGAAAAACTCTGTGATAGTCAAACACGATCCCAAACAGATCCACCTAGAACAGAAGCACCCTTATCCAAGCAAGCCCAGGAATGAGCCCAACCCCCACTACCTGCCGTCGCGGACGTACCGGACGGGGCCCTCGCCACATGCGCCGCCCCATCCGCACCCCACGCTACAGACGTCACCGCACGCGGCACTTCCAGCACAGGATAAGAACGCGCGGCGGATGTACCAGCCTCCACCCCCGCGCTCGCCGGCTTACTACCAGACTGCACAGCCCGTGAAGCCCAAGGTGTCGAGCCCTGCGCCGCCCCACATCTACGGCAAGCCTCCTTGTAACTCCCCGGGGCCCGGGCCGGGACCCGCGCACTACGCCGTGGCCGTGGAGCAGGCCACCATGCCGCCGCACAGCAAGGTGGAGCAGCCGCCCGTGCCCTACCCGCCGCCATACGCGCAGCGCACGCGCCCCCCGCCCCCCGCGCACTCGCGCACCCCCGAGCCGCGCCCGCCGCAGCGCGCGCTCGTGGACTCCAACTCCACGTCGCCGTGCCAGCTGCAGCCGCTCGACCTGGGCGTCACGCGCGACGACCCCGACCGCCTGTCGCCCCGGCGACGAGGCGCGTCTGACCCTCCAGAAGCTGATGCCAAGCGGCGAAGACTTGAGGAGCCCTCCGCGCCGGAACCGCTAATAGCGGCCGCCGCCGGCACCGGGCGGACGCCGCACGGCTCCGAGCCCGCCCCGCAGGCGCCCGGGCCGCCCTGCGACGTGCGCGTGCCCTCGGCCGACGGCAGCGTGGCCACCCCCGAGCGCGCGGCCGGCGCCTCGCCCGCGCCGCCCCTCACGCCGGCCGCCAGCCCCGCGCCCTCCACCCCGGTCCCGCCGGTGGCCGCATCACCTCCGATAGCCGCCGCCCCTCCGAGCGCTCCCACGCCGCCCGCACCTCCGGCCACGCCGCCGGTGTCTACGGCGGCTGACGGTGACACTCCTGGGAAAGCGGCACAATCTCCACGCGATAACGGCGGTGCGCCCGTCCGGCACCTCGGCAAGAAAGCGTGGCTCCAGCGACACGAGACGGCTCCGATCGGCGAGGGCGACTGCTCCGGTGGTGGTGGAACTTGTATCACGCTACCCATGGCGATCAACCGAGTATCGGAACCGGACGATTCTAGTTCAAACATAGTCGTGCCGGTAGCTGCGAAATCAATCCAGCGCGGCACGCGGAAGACGACGAAACCGAGGAAGCCGAAAGAGGCGAACGGTCGCGTAGAGGACGCCGAGGAGGATAGCTCGAGTTCCGACCGAGAGTCTGCTGCGCCTCCGAAAAGGAAGCCGCCTAAGGCGAAACGGAAAAAAGGCGCGGTCCCACGTAAGGCTGGGGACGAGCCGAAGAGGAAGAAGGCTTCAGAGAGTGGAAGCGAGAGTGATAAGGAGAGTGACGATAAAGACTCTGATTCCGGCGGGAGCGGAAGCGGGAGCGGCAGTACGTCCAGCCGTCGCGGCGGCGCCGGGCGCGCGCGCGGGCGGCGCACGCGCGGCGGCGGGCGTGGCGGCCGGCGGCGGGACGAGCCGCCGCGCCGCGTGGCGGCGGCCACGCCCGCGTCGCGCGTGCAGCCCGACTCCTTCCTACAGAACGGACCTTGCTTCGAGGTCGCGCCGCGCCTAGCCAAGTGTCGCGAGTGTCGCTGGTCGCCCGCGCAACGCGACAAGGACATGCCGAACATCTTTTGCCGGTTCTACGCTTTCCGAAGACTGAAGTACGCCAAAAACAGGCAGCTGGCTATAGCTGGCTTCTCGGATCCTTACAAAGACGCCGAGGAAGTGAGTAACCTTTATTTTACGACTCATTTTTCTCCTTACTTTCTTGCTCGTTCTTTTATCAAGTGTAGAATAATGTTGCAAATATTAACGAATTCTCTCTTTGCTTACAGGATGATAAAAAGCTATGGCTGTCGTCATCTGCTGGTGCGGCTGAGCTAGATATCGAGATGAGTTGCTTCCTTCTGAGGGAGATCGGAGACCAGTTCTGTGAACTGCTACAACAAGAGAAGGAGGCGGAATCCCATCACTTGAACGATGGTAAGTTTCCTTTACATGATGACAAAAAATATTTAGCTATCTGAGTTTATTCAAAACAATCTGTGCCCTGCAGCTTCACCCACGGGTACATTATATTGTATCCTATGTTAAACATTTTGTTAATGAAATAGTTTTCGTAATTGGTTCACTATTTGCAGACCTTTTACAAACATACAAATAATTTTACCTCTTTGTAATTACTTCAGATGAGATTTAGATGGATGGTTACTAATTGCTATTTTATTCTTTTTGCAGATAAGACGATAGCATGGAAACGAGTGGTGCAAGGAGTCAGAGAAATGTGTGATGTTTGTGAGACTACCCTGTTCAACTTCCATTGGACGTGCGGCAAATGCGGCTTCGTCGTGTGTTTGGACTGTTATAAGGTAAATATTACTATGAAGTTTCATAATAACTACTTTATCTTATTTTGATTTTTTTAAAACTTTAAATGTGTGAGAACCCTTACTAAAATTTGGTTATTTTTATTTACAGTCGCGGACATCCGGCACTGAAACTGCTACCGTTCCAGCTGAAACGAACAACCCCTCGAACGCCAACAGCAATGGCGAGAGAGATTCCTTTGGGTGAGTAAATTACATATCTTCTTATTTTGTTTAGTAGCTAAATAGCAAAAAAACTAGTCGATTGTTAATTTTAGCTCCTGGATGGTTGTTGTCGCTACATAAAATAAACAGCTTTGACAGTTTATAATAGTCCTCTTATGTATCTGTGGGTTAAAAAAAAAAAGTTCAATGGAAGAAACTGATAAATGTTAATAGATAACCTAACACTACTACACCCACATTTAGCCAGTTAGGTTAAGTCCCATGTAATTGGGGACAAGCCTATTGGCCAAGCCTAAGATATTTCTCAGTATGTATCTAGTATAGATTCTGGTGAATTTGTGCACATTTAAATGCAATCCCTTACCCCAGGCCACCTCTTTACAAATGATTCTAATAACCCGTGCCCCTTCCAGCTGGCTGACGTGCACGACGGGCGGCGCGCACCCGGCGCGGCGCCTGCTGCTCACCCAGATCGCGGCGGGCGGCGCGCTGGACGCGGCCGCGGCGCGCGCGCACGCGCTGCGCACCGCCTTCGCGCTGCCCGCGTGCGCGTGCGGGACTGCGCCCACGCCGCCTGCTAACACCAAGGCTCTGGCGAGGCGACTGCTGCATAGGGCGCTAATGAAGGTAGGCTTGGAAACAAAATACTTTGTTAGGTTACTTGCTGTTCCAAATAAAAAACATTCAAACATTTCAACATCATTTGCGTGATCTACGCTGACGAGTAAACGAAATTTTCAAACGTGTGAAGCCATGAATTAGCATTTTGCTTAAAAATCTGTTCTGGGTATCTGTTTATGATTGAAAGTGTGTTAAACAATTAGGGTGCTGATTGTAACTGGAGAGAATTTAAATGAGCCGCATATAAAAGACAGTAGCTCTAAAGTTTAAAGTCTCTTAAACTACTTAATATAATAAGTAAACTGGCAGCAAAGGCTAAATTCCTTGGAAAATGTGGAGATTTTTGGGAGTGTAATTAATCTGCTTTTTATTCAATGCTTATGCAATTATGTCCCATCACATTTATGCGATAACCTTGGAAATAGTAGCAGTAGCACTTAACCACTACCTCGTCAAGTAACTAATATTTATTTATTTTATTTACAGAACGTGAAAAAAGAAGACGTAAAAGAAGAGACATCAGCAGCAAACGGTTCATCCCCGGTCAAGTCTGAAAACGGCAAAACAGGCAGTTCCGTCGTCAGCTGGCTGACCGACATACCGCTCAAGACTGAGGCTGAAGACGAGAAGTCTGAATCCAGCTCGTCCGACTCAGAGGAAGGAGGCAACTTCTCAACGTTACGAGAGTTACTCATCAGACCAGCGCCTGAAGGCGGAGATACGCAACCTAAGAAGAAACAAAAGAAGAGCAAAAACGATATCCTCGATGACGTCATCTCTAGCGTTGTTGACGAGAAGAAAGATGAAGACGGCGAAGTAAAACCCTTCGCTTTGTCCAACGTAGTCAAGCGGTACGATAGAAGCGGTCGCAGTCGAGATGAGCTGCCCATTCGTATCATGACGCTCACTGAGTCCAAGCTGCTGTATCCTGACGTGCCGCATGCTTGGCTGTGTGACGGCAAGCTGCTTCATCTCACGGACCCCATCAATGCTGGCAATTATAAACCGTTCCAGGTAAATTGTTGTGCCATATTTTACAGCTGTAAATCAGAATTTGACATAAAATTGAATTTTCGTTTAATAAATTTATCTAAACATTTTATTAATGAGTATTTACTGTTGTTACAGGACCAGTGGAAACGCGGTCAACCAGTTCTAGTCTCAGACGTATCGACCATTCTCGATAAAGACTTATGGAGTCCTGAGAGTTTCTCACGTGACTTCGGTGAAACGAGAGTCGACTTGGTCAATTGTGCGTCCGGTTTAGTGGTACCGTATCAACTCGGCAAAAAGTTCTGGGACGGGTTCGACCTGGCCGCGAAGAGACTGCGAGACGAACGCGGCGCTCCCATGGTGCTCAAACTAAAAGACTGGCCACCGGGCGAAGACTTCGCGGAGCTTCTCCCGGCGCGGTTCGACGACCTCATGCGCGCGCTACCGCTCAGTGAATACACATCTCGCACCGGAAAATTGAATCTGGCCGCGCGCTTACCTGAATGTTTCGTCCGTCCGGACCTCGGACCGAAGATGTACACCGCGTACGGCGGCGCCGGCGGCACCACCAACCTGCACCTCGACGTCAGCGACGCCGTCAACGTCATGGTGCACGCCAGCGCGCCCGCCGACGCGCCCGAGCGAGCGCGCGAGGCGGCGCGCGCGGCCGACGACGCCGGCGTCGACGTGCTGTCGCGGCGGCGCGCGCGCCTCAAGCCGCCCGCCGCGCTGTGGCACATCTACGCCGCTAAAGACGCGGACAAGATTCGCGACTTCCTAGTCCGAGCCGAGTTGGAGCGAGGCGCCAGACCGCGACCGCAGCACGATCCCGTGCACGATCAGACTTGGTACCTCGACGCCGCGCTACGCGAGCGCCTGTACCGCGAGTACGGAGTGGAGGGCTATGCGATACTTCAATGCCCCGGAGACGCCGTCTTCATCCCGGCCGGAGCACCGCATCAAGTCAGAAACCTACTAGACTGTATCAAAGTGGCCGAAGACTTCGTCTCGCCCGAGAACGTTTCGCGGTGTTTCGAGCTCGCGCAGCAGTTCAGGCGGCTGTCTCGCCAGCACTCTAATAAAGAAGATAAGCTACAGATAAAGAATATCGTGTACCACGCGGTCAAAGATTCTCTGTGCTGCCTGGAGGAGGCGCTCGCCGAAGCCAAGTGAAGACGAGCGGGCCTCCCGCATTTGATCTCAACCTCGAACGTAACATTAATTGCTAAGTTCCGCATTTAAACGTAAGATTGGGAGCGAGTATGATACGCGCTGTGCGCCGTTTCGTGTATAAGATGCCATTTTTAAGCGTCCGAGTCGATTGTGTACCAGTTATGTGTGTAAGTGTACTCGAAATGTGATTTAGTCCGACGGTCGCGATCGGAGTATGTGCAATGTAAATTAGTCTGATTATGGTGATATCGTTGAGATGTGGATATGTTTTATGTTCCTTAATTGAAATACAAATAAAACTCTTCAGGTTATTTACAGCTTAATTGTAGCTATAGTGATATGTATGTATTGTGTAAATTTTAATTCGAATTCCATCGAGTACATATTAAGAATTGTATACTTTTAAGTTATTGTATTGAAGTAAAACAAACGTATTCGCTCGAAGCATTGTACATTACAACACGGCATGTAGATAGATAAGTTTATCCTATTACTAGATTTCTCAATTTGGTTATGTTACAAAATGATAGCTAAACAAAGTATGTGACAATTTCTTTTTGTCCTTATTGCTGTATTAGGAAGTTTTTTTTTGTACTGTGTATATTATGTATGGTTATAAGTTGGAATAAAAAAAGATGTTTATATGAAAAGGTTGTTTTAATTATTGTTAGTATCGGGACAAAATAAACTAATATGCACGAGACTTCAAGAAGATTGGGGATGACGATGCGTAGCTAACAAGCTCTATTCTTCAAAATATTGAATATAGTTCTGAAACTGAAAGGTTTTAAAAACAATTCTGTGGGAATCGCAGTCAATCTGTCTCGGTTACAGCCAATTTAGAAATAAAAATCCAAAAATCTGTGAATCTGCCAGTCATTTAGTACCTTTTACATAAGACAAGATATGATTAACTCTTTGTATGGCCGGAACGTGGATCCACACAAGACAATAGCTTATTAATTTTTTCTGTAATTACGGCATTCAATTGGTTAAGTAGCTGTTATCCGGCTACATCCAATATTCAGGGGATATGTTTGATGTATAGCTAGCGTCGGTTGCGTTGAAAAGGTTACCCGGTTCGGGTACACTATAGTCTTATTAATAGACTGACAAAACTTGCTACGAATGTTATTTTTGGTAAACAGCGCCATCTTTCGGTATTTGGTTATAGCGTGTACACGAATTTGATCGCAAAGTTTTACGTGGTTTCGCTACTCCCCAGCAGATGTCGCTATAAAGAATAAATTGTTTGTAGTTTTGAAAAATATTGTTGAAACACATTTATTAAAAGTAATCGTACAAATTCGGTCATATAAACACTACTAATATTAATATTTTTGTCTTAAAAATATTTTTAGATCCCTTTTTTATACCGAAACTTCGAATGTTGGCATCGTTAACACAAACTCAAATACTTAGGTTGCACTTTTGATAAAAATAATAAATCTTAGGTATAATTATGATATCGCTTACTGATACTGAGAATTTACGACAAACAACGGAAAGTTTTCTTGATTACGCACTTTTATTTTCAAAGTTCCTCAGGAGTCAGGAACGAAATTAAGACCGAGTTGTTTGAAAACTTTTTCTTTTTTTTAGTTTATTTCCGTTTAATTTCTTGGGAAACATACACCTACATTTACCTTGATAAATAAAACGTGAGCGAATTAATATACTTACTTAGATTCTATACTTTTTTATACCTACTTATTGAGTAAACTTAATCGTAGAGGGTTCACGGAGTGAGCAAGGAGCACAACGTGGATAGGTATTCAAATAGATACCTAATTAAATTAGCTGCAGTGGTAAATAACAGTAGGTAGCAGGTCTGAATTTTACTGCTTCATACTGGCTACAGTTAGATAAGTAGGTACCTACTTAATTTAAGTACAAGAAACAAACAAAGAGCTTCAGGAATTGTTCAATTTATAACATAGCGGAAGAATGACTCAACTTCTTGTGGCTGGTGTAATGTCTGAGCAGGAAAAAGAAGATCAGATTTCCACGGTTCGAAAATTTTATAAATACTTTGGGCAATAAGGATTTGTTAGGAATTTAAATTAACTGAAGACCATCAAGTTACGTCTTCGGGGGTAAAGTGCTGCTTGCAGGGGTAGGTACCAATAGTTAAGTTGTAATTCACCATGGATGATGTAGGTACGCACGGCTACACATCAAGCTATACATAACCAGTATAAGCTGACTTCTAATTGTACGAAAAACCTATACCTACAATGCGTTTTCAGGTATAACTGGAAATGTATACCTAGTTTGATGTGTAGCCGTGTGTACCTAGACAAAGGAAAAAACACAAAGTTCTACAGACTAGACTTAATTTATCCGTGTCCGATCATTTATCAATTGAAAGAGACTGCGTTACGGTACACGCCATTAATCTTGTTACTGTTATCAAATAAATCACTATAAATAACTAGTCCCGGTACCGGTTTTAATAACAACAGGCTATATTGTCAATGCTACTCATTACTTAGATTAAAATGAGTTTTCAGAATTCCATTTGCCTACCAACAGTTAATCAATCAACATTTGTTTTTAAGAAGATAAGTAATTATTTTATTTTTAAAACGTTTCGGCTGGAAATTAGAACGAAAATTGGATTATTTTCTAGAAATAGAAATACATCATCATTTATTTAACAATCAAATACCTACTAGGTAGGTAGATACCTATTTGATTATAGCGTAAGCTCACTCTAATACCTAGGTAGATCCCACTTATAATTCTACATGGGTTCGTATTTTCCTTATAGCAAATATCTACATAAACTTTATATAAACATGCATGTAGGTGGCATGAGATTAAATCAACGGATCCAAATAAAAAAAATTGCTGTCTCTTCTGAACAATGAACTATACCTATTTGCGTTGAAATCAACATTATTGACCTGCAGATAAAGCGACACCTCTTGCAAAACGCTTACCATCGCCGTTTTTAGCTGAAGAGAGAAAAAAATGATCTAGAATACGAGGTAGTGGACATGTAGTGTTGGATTTGCATCAATCACGGCCGTTCGCGAGGCTCCCCACTATGTGATATAAAGCGGGTTAGCTTGCGCTCTGTTGGCAGTTATTCACGTTGAGTGTTCGAGAACGCAGATTTGTGATCAAATAATTATGAAGGCCGCAACTTTGTTTGTTTTTGGTAAGTTATTTTCATTTGTCGTACGTATAATAGAGGTTTTCGCAAAATATCTGGAACCTTTTGGAAATGATTAACTTTGCAAAGCATAATCGACATAATTGTACTCTGACAATGATTTAGAATTGTTGATGTTGTAATAAAATCTGGGTGATTCACATTTTTTGCTAGCATTGTTTGCCAGGCTTTTTTCATTGAACTGAATAACTCATTTGGGATGGACTAGTTAGAGGCCTAGCAGGTAGGTACTACGTGATATAATAATATTATGCAAACATTTTGTTTTTATAGAATACTTTCTATTTAAGAGGAAAAACAAGAATAACCGTTGTTACGAAGAACTGTGTCTTAGAATAAACACTAATTGGCCATTTATTTATGCATAAGCTCAAAGATATTGCTCTCATGAAAGTTTCTAATATACAAAGTGGAAGTCATTTATTATTCTTAGGGAATACAAATGTATTCTTTTTCATTATTAGCGTAGAATATCCCCTCAAATTATATCAAAACGGCGAAGGAAAACATCGTGAGGAAACCGGGGCATGTCCTAGAACCAAAAACTTCGAAGACATGTGACATCTACCAACCCGCACTGGGTGGTGGGTCAGACCAGCCCATTCCCTATTACAGGAAGGAGTCCTGTATCCCAGCAGTGGGAACCTTATAGGCTGATTATGTTATTGGATATCCATTTCCTGGGTAAAGATCTTTCCCCCAATTTTTGCACTTTTCGTGGTCCCATGCTATATGCAAGTATATCGTTATCAAGGTAGTTATCAAGGTGTGTGCAAGCATCTATAATTTACCCCAGAACAATACACAATGATAATTCAGAACCTTCTTTCGCACGAAGTTTTATAAAATAAGGTCTTAATTCCTGAATTAAGGCCTAATTTTATGAATGATCTGTTCTACGTCATTCGCAGACCGGTGTTCATTGGTCCAAAGTGGTCCCTCTTCCTGCTATTACCTAGATGAGCATTTTACGACCTTAAATGGTCTTTGTTAAGGTCAGCGTGTGCGCCGACGTTGGTCTTTTGACTTGATTATATGATGAGCTCTAAACACTTCCGGTTCGTTAGGGAGACGTGGATAAATGTAGTGTAGTCTAGTAATTTCAAGACGCACTGGTAACGTAATAAAAGAAAATTAATTTGCCTGGCTGTTTGGTATGTTTTCAAGGCTAAATAGATCTGATTTTGATGAAAACTTCAAAAGTTTGATGTTTTCAGGTGAAAGTCTTGACTTCTTAGCAGACGAGTAGGAATTTGTCATGTGGGCACAGTTGTTTGTTCCATGAAATAGGTTCTAGTAAAGTACTCAAATAAAAACGTGAGGCTCATAGAATGTTAGAAGTAGTTCCTTGCTGTCTTTATTGATATTATTTAAACTTACCTTACTATATTAAAGAAAAGCCTAACTTAGGTGATGAGTCAAACATAGTTTCTAGATAAAGAATTTATGTAATTCATAGCATGTGTGCTAAGTGTTTGCAAACAGTTTTTTGTTATGAGTAATGTCGAAATAATTAATATTCTGCCTCGCATCATTCTATGAAGTCTTAATTAACAGGTTTTTGCGTTAAAGCAATATTTGTCGTTTTGAAATCTCTAAATGAGTTGTTTTTGTCTGACAAGTAAAGGCTTATTTTCCTTAATGTACCTACCTAACCAACAGCTTTAAGCAAGAAGCTTTCGAACTGGCAGGCTGAATATACTGGCTCTTAAAGGAGAACGGCAGCTGGCGTACACCTTTTAAAATGTTTGTTTTGGGTTCATATTTAAACAATTTAATAAGCAACTAAAATGGTTAATTTTTCAATAATCTAAACATTTTTAAAAGTTGGGAATAGTGAAAAAACCTTAATTAATGTAACATTGAACAAAACGCAAAAAAGATGACAACAAAACGCAGCTGGAATGGATGTAATGCATGGATTAAATCGAATAATAAATCGATAAACCTTTCAACCGAATAACTAACGTCTTTTTGCTGTTATAATATAACAGAATAGATAATTAATTATTAAACATCACTAATGTAAGATTTTGGTTATCCTAATTAACTGATTCTTGTAAAATAATACAAAATCATATTTTCGTTTCTTTAATCGATTACCACTCATCAATCGATATACGATACAATATTAAAAAAAAAATCTTTGACAGATGACATTGTCACGTTACTTTTAAAAATGTTTTACTTTTAATGGCGATCGTGCTGTTGATTGTGTGGTCGTGTTTTGCTGTGTTTCATGTGCATTGTGCTCTTCGAAACATTAGCTACCATAACTTTTATCTACGTCGAGTTGAGCCCTCTGCGGGAAGCAATAACAAGTTATTGTTGCAACTGCATTGTGGGGCTTAGAACTGTAGGGTGTTGCTCACATGTTATGAGTATCCTCTGGTACCTAGGGTATGCTCGCCATGAGGGTATGACGCCACCAGCTCCCTTCCTAGATGAGGTTATTATCAGAATATAGTAGGTAGACCTGCTGAATAAAATAAAGTCATTATATGAAATGAAAATTATTGTTTAATTTATTCCGAGTATATTACCTACCGTACCTATTACCTACTCAAGTAGTGTAGTCAGGCTTGAGCCAAGTTCCATAATAATATTATAAATGAGAGTAATTCTGTCTTACGTTTTCATGCATAAACCGCTGAACCACTTTTTGATTTTGGTGAAGATTTCAGTCGCTATTCGCTAAGCACACACAACAAGCACAGCTGACAGTTTGGCCTCTAAATGAAAAGAAGTTTTATAGATTTAAAGGAACATAATTATAAAGAAGTTAGTTTATTATGGTCAACTCAACCAAAAACTCAACTGTCAATTATCTAACTCTAGAAACCACGAAACCACTATCACGTCAATAAAGACTCTAGTGATCATAATTATTGCACCCGGCCCGCCGATAGCGATTGTGTGGGAGACAAAATAAAACTTAACCTAACTTCTTAAAAATGCATATAAGTTAGGAACCCCAACTTTATAAAATCTACGAATAAGAGCCTCAATTATGTAGTATTTTTACCTATTAAATGTAAATTTTTAGTGGCTAAACACGAGTTTTTTTAGGTGTACAAAACCTTCATACACGCTTGCCGTTCTCCTTTTTTAATAACTACTACGAGATTTAAATATTCATGGCTTGTTTAAACCTTCTGTGAATATAAGTGGTTTTCCCTGTCTTTCAGGACTGACTCAAGACTAATAAATTTTAAGATCATACCGTAGTCTAATTTGCATTCTATTCTCGTCACACTATGCCTACAAATTTATTTATCCTAACCCATAATACGATGCTGTATTAATCAGATCAAGTGCTGGTCTAGTGGGCGCAAGTGCTACAGCTGAGCATGAGGTCCTGGGTTCGATTCCCAGGTGTCCAGTGTGTGTTTTCTATCCGGCCTGGTTTATGGCAAGCTCGCTCCCTAAATGTGGTTGTACTATTGGTACACCTCTGCCTAAGCCTACGTGAATTATAGGCGTGATATTATGTTATCTTACCATTGATAAAGCTTTACTAACTATTCCTCTTCATCGATTTCCAGCGCTGGTGCTCGTGGCAGTGACCTGTCGTCCCGACAAGCCTGACCTGAAGCAGGTCAAGGCTGAGGCGGCCCGTAAGAAGGCTTGCATGCGCGACTGCGGTTCAGTCGCTCTAGACCCCGTTTGCGCTGGGAAGCAGGGAGAGAAGTCCAAGTCTTTCGGCAATGAATGCGTTATGAACAACTACAATTGCGAGCACCACGACAGTGAGTAGATATATATATATTTTATTGCATAAGAAAAAACATACAGTAGTATATTAATAACAAAAACAGTCCACCCCACCAAATATGCTACCCACTTAATTTTCCACAGACTATTTTAATAAATTAATAACAAACGTGTGTGTTAGCAAATGTTATTGTATGTTAAAACTAAATAAAGCAAAACAAAATAGTGTATGAGTGATGCATCCTACCATGCATGAGTGGTCTATAACAATGATAAATTGCGTACAGCCTACAGAGTCTGCTCTCTGTTGATCCTGCAGAATTTTAATTATATGACTTTTGAAAGTGTCAGTACACTTTCAAAAGTCATATAATTCAAATTATTGAATAAGTATGCCATAATATGCAGATAATGTTGTCATGTTAAACATCATAACACAACGGATTAGAGTCACGTTAAACGAGAAAATATTTGGGAATAATCAAGTATAGCAAAAGTTAGTAAACGTCCCAGAACAATAGTGTGTAGTGTAGCGAAATTAAAAACAGATCTTCACTTGTACACGTTTAATTTGGTTTAAAAAAATATGTAAGACAAAACGATTATTTATTAAAAAGGATTACTGAACGTCTTTGGTGTTCGAGCCCTATATTAAATTTTGTGTATTCTTGTTACGCGTCGATTAAGATACGTTTGCAAACGTTCCTAAACTTACATAACAGTTAAATACCAGGATGACCTAACGGGTAATTGGCACCAAGTAAATTCGATATTAAGCAAGATGTTAGTAATACTAAATAATAACAAAATATTATACGGCTAGTTGGTGGTATATCTAGGAATAGATTACTCTGATGACTAAACTACGTAAACAATGATAAGCTGATCCTGGACTCCACGCTGATAATCGGAAAGCAACTCGCTGGCCGGAATCAGAACAAAGTGCAGATTTCGCGTAGCGTGTGCTGTCTCGTTCGATTCCCTGGCAGGAAGCTTGTAGACGTCTGGTATTAGGGTAGGGGGTAGGGGGTAGGGCGAATTCTCGTCCTACAGTCTCCGGATAAATCGAATCGTGACGCTTCGCGTTGAGACCACTTTCAAATGATGAGTGATGTTATTACTTATCAATATGTTTATCGGGAACACAGCCCTTGGATCAAATGGATGACCACACAGAACTCGGTCGTTCAGTCTTTTAATGTTCACCGTAAATTACTTCGATGAGAAAGCAGAAAAAAAATAATCTCACGACTTCCGTCCTGTGTCCAAAAAATACTTCCAATGAAAAAATCGGTCAGAGACAAGGCATGTCAATATTTTTGAAATTCAAAAATTCAAATCCAATATGAAAAAAAAACTTTGTGGTTAAAAATAAGGTTGGATTTGTTAAAAAAGAAGGTTGTGCGTGATACAATTATAATGTAGCATGTACTCAGTTTCCGTCATAATTGACTAAGCTTTTAGGCTTATCACAATTCTTGTATCATAGGTACCTAATCTGAAAACCGTTGATTGCTCGATCAATAAACATTTGCTATCGGAAGTTTTAAAAGCCAATTTTGAAATCCTAAAACGAGAAACTGAAATTTGATTGCTTCAGGAACTGGTTAAAAGCATAAAATGTATATTCAGACAGTACCGACCTAGACTTGTTTAAGTACCAGCCCATAAATTTTACACACATACCCGTTTAAAGAAACGAACTGAAGGAGACAGTTCAAGGTGGAACATAATTTAAAATGTTGAAAAAACTTTAATGTACGTTCCGGGAAGCTCAGTTTTCCTTGTAAAGTTATGTTACAATAGCATTGTGGACGGTATGATACGATCTCTCACAAATGACTCGTGAGTCACAAGGTATCTTTTAACACTATTAAAGTTGAATTGTTTGTAACGCCCACAGACATTTGAGTAAGATCTGAGATCCTGTGTTCATTCATTGTTGTTCTACCTGTTAGCAGTGTTAGCATGAGCATAAAAAGTTCTGGAAATACCAACTTTAAATGTCAACTAAGTTAGTTGAACTCTACTAAAGAAAAATTATCTATACCTCTATCCAAAATACATAGAAACTTAGACACCTTAGTAACCTTTTGATCCTCTATACAAAATACATAAGAACTTACGACTAATGATGGATTAGACTATTGATTGTCATAAGGAGACATACTCGTAGAGAGAAGCATTATTTGTTCAATCGATTACTGCTTGAAAGATGGACGCTAGTGGTAGACAGGTCGCGATGATAAGAAATTGGTTGTATATTTTTGTATTAGCTATTTAGGTATAGTTAGTATTTATTTATGTTAGAGTAAGTAAAGTATCCAATGAGCCTAGCGTTAGAGAAGCAACTAGGCAGGTATAACTGGCATGGGTTTAGCTGTAATATACCTACTAAGAGAAAGACGTAATCCTTAAGCAGATATAAACCAATTTCATTGCAATTCTTGCACATGCATAACAGCCGCAGATTCATAACATCACAAGAAACATTGCACAAGAAGAGAAACTTTGTCGTCCGTTTTTGGGCCGACAAGCCAAATAAGTTTATATATCTTTTATAATAAATACGATATAATATTTGTGAGTGTCTTGTTTATTAAAGTAACAATCGATAACAGTTTGTTGTCGTACAGAGCTGTTAACAAATTAAAATATCGATTTAGTCTAAAAATAGACTCGACTTCGCAGTAAATTCAACAGAATAGTATATAATACAAGGAAAATTTATTGCAGTCACGCCGACTGCAATAGATTTTTCACCAACAAAAGCGGTTCGACGGCGCGTGATGTTGCAAAATCCACCAAAAACCCCATAACAACGAGATAGGATGTAACAAAGAGTTACAGAATTCGATAGAGAACAAAAAACTATTGACACTGTATGAAATACTTTGCTATAGAGGGCTGTGTGTGATCAACAAGGCGTGACGCGTCAGGTAACCGTGGAAATATGGCGTCGGCGACCATTGTGCCTGACGCCCTGACCGGATCGTGACTCATGCTGTTTTGATAACACAGCTACGAGTATGTATACTCAGAGGTCAGGCTGTATATAGGTAGTCTAGACTGGATTTTAGCAGTTCCACGACAATGATGAACAAAGGATGCTGATCGATATTGTAAATCAGAAAATAGGAATGTTCAAATGGTTTTCTGGCATTGCATTCGGGAGAGACAAATGAAAATGAACACTTCTTCTGACTAAGGACTGATTTTAAAATCGACAGATAATATTTACACGTGGAATAAAATTGACGTCTGACAGATTTTGTATGGAAGAACTGTCAAAAATTCAAAATTATTCTTCGGATAAAATTATCTGGCTTTGGAAAAATCAGCCATAAGACGACTAAAAGGAGAATGTGTTTCTCTTTCCAAATTATTTATAGAAGAAATACTTAGTGAACATAAATCAATCCTCGTTCAACAGTTCTAAGTGCAGCTATTGTTATAAGCAGCTTCTGAAGCTGTCTGTTACAGTACTGAGGGCAACGAACTTGTGGAACGAGTGTTTGGCCATTCTTTGAGAATAGAAGGCTAGACAAATGAAAACTTGTTTTCAATCTGAGTAGGTCATCATTGAATTCGTGCAGGATGTCCTTATCATCTGCACATAATAATAATACCTAGCAAATTATCATTTTTTAAAGCGTAAAATCCATTCATCGTTTCAAGAAAATTCTATAAATAATGTAGGAGTAAGTACGTATGCATTATCAATACATATACCAATCGTCAAAGTGACAACTTAGCTGTGTGGAAAGTTTCCGTAGCTTTTTTATATCGACCAATGATAATTATGTCAAATACCTATCTAAATAATATACTTTTTATCAGAGAAATATAGAATCAAAAAGTGGTATTATGATGGTATGATTACTCTAATATGCTAAGGGAAACACGAAATGCTTTAGCAGATAGAGATACCCGGGTGTTATTCGGTTTAAAGAAGAACTTTATTTGTCATTAAGATAATCGTCACTTACATGAGAACAATAAATCTTATTACTAATTACATATATTATTATTCAGTGCGGATAGGAGAAAACAAAAAAAAAAACAAAAGTAGGTATGATCTTTGTCAAAAAAAGCGAGTTCACTGCCTTCCTAAGATAAGGGGTGGCCCAAATTAAAAGATGTTGCTGTTTTAGGCAAAAATAAACACAACACAACTAATATGGCGTTTCGTCATTGTAAATAAAAGTAAATACTTTCTTTTTAAATATGTTGAGTGAAGTCGCTTCTTTTACATTCTTGGGAAGTTTATTATAGAGTTGTGTTATTAGGGTTTTTCATTAGGGGGAAATTCACAGTAGATCTGGATTTATGCCCGATTCATGCCCATAGTCTCGCCCCCTAGATATAAATCCATGGTAACAGGTTGCGCATCGATGTCCCTGCCACCCTGTGTTATGTTAAGCTAAATTGATGATTAATTGAAAAATTTAATCGAATAGTTGTTCACCTTTTAACAAGAATGTAGTGCATAAGTGATCTATTTACACAGTATTGAATACTCGTGAATCCTTGTAAATATGTCGTTAGTGTGCCTTTCTTAGTAAATAAACTAATATTGTTCTTCTTTTTCCAGCCCTCCACAAGATCAGCAAGGGCGAGTGTGCCGGTTCTGATGGCATCCGTCTATCTTAGGTCAACCACAAAACTAAGGACTCTTTAATATTAAACGCTTTTGATGACTACATTTTATAAAAGATACAAAATTGTTATTTGCTTATCGACTAACATCAAAGAAGCTGTGATTAAAATAGCGGAGTATCGTCAACTAATGATATATGTGTTATCATTTTATATTTAATTATGTATTAAATCATGTAAGTTTAAATAAATTCTATTGTTTCTTTTTGTAGACGTTGTAGAAACCTAATCATATCACACTAGTACTTAAATGTTATGTTTATCGTAACAGCGCTTTGTGAGCTTTTTTATCAAAATATGGAATCTTGATAAAGGGATACGGGTTTGTAACAAAAACTTTATTTTGGAGGCTTTTGTGGAGGCTGATAATAGCACCTACAACAATACGCTAATTAATGTTTACGTAGGTTTATATAATTTATTATGTGACAATACAGAAGTGTCTGCTATTTTTTATTATAAGCCGTACCGACCTCAAATAAATTAAGATAATCGAAGGAAGATGATGATGAACTGTCAAAAGAAGACTGTTATATGATTTGTAGCAGGAATGCTACCTACCGCTTTTATTGTTTAAAGCTAAGACACGTGTAGAGTCCGTTTCCCGAAAGAAGTTCCGCGGCAATAAGTGGAACTAATTATTATTATATAGTTAGCAACATTCCAATACCCCAGACACCTTTCTCTATTTAAGAATGTGAATTAACCAATAATCAAGCCTGCTACTCATATATGATGTCGAGATAAATAAATAAATCAATATTTATGATTCCGTCCTACGACAGTGGCGCCGCGTCTACGAGACTTCTTTTGTGAAACGGACTTTACCTAGCAAACACAAGCAATATTAAACTCGATTCGTTTACGATAATAGAAAACTAGCTACCTACTAAGACATCAACATCTGCCTAGCCTTTTCCCAACTATGTTGGGGTAGGATGCAGCTGAATACCAGTATTTTATCGGTCAGGTAGGTGGTAAGACTGGTTGTCAGACTTTCGGGCTCCTGACTACCCGTAACGATTGTCAAAGATCCACGAATGACAGCCGGGACCAACAGCTTAACGTGCTTTCCGAGGCACGGAGGGGTCTCGGTATGTAAAGATGGTCATCCATCCACAGACCAACCGCGGCAAGCGTAGCTTAACCTAATCGATCGACCTGTGCGGCTGTTATTATTTAGACACGGACCCTTGCTTGCTTGTTATTATTTAGTTATAGTTTATAGCTTAAGATACTTATCTAAAGCTATAAACTATGGTGCTCTTTGTGATGTTATGGTCTAAACATGGTCTCTAAAAATGATGAGGAGTAATGACGAGCACTTTAAACGCAGCGACTCGGTTTATTTTCTTTTGTTTACTTACTAGCGGTGGCGCCTTTGAGCTAGTAGAGTGGTGGCTCGTCTAAACGATCCAGCGTCTTTATACGACCGTGCACAGACCTTAAGAACAGCATTTCCTTTGAAAAAATGGGACATGTCCTGGATCTACGCTCCCTGGAGATAATATTTTGTACACTACTTTAAGGTTTGAGTTTTTGACCAAGTAGAAATTATATGATTATGTCTATGCTAGTTTAAATTCGTTCATATCTTGAATGTAGACTAATTTTATGTATCCTTTCAGTTCTCAGTAGAACTGAAAGGATACAGAAAATTAGTCTACATTTCACACATTTTTACATTTCTAGCAAGACAATTAGTATGTTATGTCAGTACATAACATACTAATTGTCATGCTAGAAAAGTAAAACAGAATCAATCTATAACTTCAGACGGAAAACTTATATCTGGTGGATGAGCAGCAGTGTATTCGTATCATCTTGATGAAAAACTAATAAGGATCTACGCATACTACAGACAAATCGTGCAAGGTTTTGTCTGTGATTATGGACAATGGCGCCGATTCCCACGTTCACAAACTAAACTAAATTTAAGTTCAGTGCATCTTTTTATTTCTATTTAATTAAGAAAAGGACAGAAGATAAATATTAATTAGGTCCTCTCAAATTAATCAGCGCCTGACGTATTTTTAGTAGCCATGTTTTAAATCACTTCTAAACTGTATATGGAGTAGGTATCTTAATTTGACAGGACTAAACTAATATTTATCTTCTGTCCTTTTTTTAATGAAATGGATTAAAAAAGATGCACTTAACTTAAATTTAGTTTAGTTAGTGAACAAGGAATCGGCGCCATTGAATTATACAAATGAAGTATTATCCCGTTTAACCAAAAGCGTGGCAGGATTAATGGTTTTAGCTTACGCAAAATTAATGCAAAGGTTGGAATGTTTGATCCTGTGCAACAGACACATTATGCATACTTAGGCTAAAGAAGTATGGAAGAAAAGGCATGTTGCGCCGACCCCAAATACATTGGGATACGGTTAGGAGAATGACGAGGCTAATTTAATATTGGCTGATGAGGTAATTACAGGGTCATAGGTGAATGTAAACTAGGTAGAAATTACACAAATATTAAGATTACAGAGTGCAAGTGTACTAAGATTACAAAGTACCTACCTATACAGGTTGTTAAAGAAATTGCGTGCCATAGCTTAGGGGTAGGTTCAGTATCGATAAAGGAACCCAGGAAAAAAATAAAAAAACAAAAAATAAGCTATGGCTCGCATTTCTTTAACACCCTGTATTGAACGATAACAAAATCTCCCCACTATCGTTTGCAAACCTCATATTGTCACATGACTGGACAAAACGTGCCGATAACATAAACAAATGATATCACTAACATTATGGATAACATTCGATGTTTATCGTAACGATTATCTAGTATTTACTTCACTTCTGACACCACCTAGATCGAGAGTCAATAGGGCGGACGATGTGACCTACTTGTGTCACATAGACTGCCTGTCGCCTATAGGAGTGTTTGTTGACTGTGTATTACGTTTTAAGACTTCGTAAGGTACCGGACAAAACTAACTGGAGAAAACAAACGACCAGTGGTCCACGGTCCAAGGGGTCTACTACAAAGTGCAAAGTGCGAATGATCGGATCAGACCGACACATGGCTGAACAGAATATTATTGAAAAATGCGAAAAAAGTTCGGATGGGCTCAGTTAGGTCGGGACCATAGTCAATATTCGTAAAAGTGTAGGAGTGTAGGATCGGGACCGACCGAACCAAATAGTAACTTTGTAGCAGTAAACTCCACTCCGGAGTAGACCCCCAGTTTATCGGATTATGAGTTACGAGTTACATACCTATAATGTACGGAACCCTCGTTGCGCGAGTCCGACTCGTAGTTGACCAGTTTTTTTAAATATCCTAATTTTTGTTTATAACCCAGCCAAACCGTGTCTTTGCTTAATTATTATGTTTTTGGACGAGTGAATAATTCTATTCTTTAAGAACGAAATAAAAAGGTTAAAACCTGTGCACGGTGTAGAAGAGGTTACCTTGCGATGATGTGTGCGGGTAGATTTTAATCTAGTGAATTTAATAAAAAAACTTTGATTTTAACAAAGATAAATTGTAATAACGGCTTACAATGGTTTACACGATTAATGTTTCAGAGCTTAAATCGGTTACGGTTTTGCTTTTATAATGAATCGTAACAGCCGAATAGCGTTTGTTCTAAGCCTTGGTTAGATATTCCCAGTTTAACATACTAGTCAGCGGGATTGTCCGAAAGGGTTACCGCTACCCCGGAACATAAAGGGCAAAGGAAGGAACATGGGTGGGTTTTAGTCAGTAAGAGTCTGACACTCCCTTCCGCTCCACCCAGAGCGGGAGAAGTCATTTGATGATTTCCCATCAGGAAAAAAAAAATGTTTAACATACTAAGGTACAGACGCCAGCAGGTCAAGCTACCCGAAACTGTCAAATTTTCCCAATCAACCTTGAACCTTAATGCTTTAGCGATAAAGTTGAAAATCTATTAAAGAAATTTGACAGATTGTAGTAGCTAGATGTGCTGGCGACTGTACTAAAAAACATATGAGAAATCGTGTGATACCGCGCCTAGCTGGTTTTTTGTGATAGAAAATGCACTGTCTTTACCGCTGGGTCTAGTAGCATTAAATCTTGCACAACATAATCAGCCTATAATGTTCCCACTGCTGGGACACAGGCCTCATCTCTTCAAGAGGGAGTGGGCCGTAATCTACCACGCGGGCCCAGTGCGGGTTGGTAAATGTCACATGTCTTCGATTTTTTTGTTCTAGGACATGCCGGTTTCGACACGATGTTTTCCTTCACCTGTTTGAGAGCAGTGGTGATGAGATTATTCTACACAAAATAAAGCGCCTGACTGGGTTCGAACCCACAACCTACAACTCGTAAGTCGGGGCCGTTACCACCAGGTCACCACTGCTCTTGTCAAAAATCAGTACAAGGTGTACCTAATTAAAATAAGTGAAAACCTGAAATGGGGTTAATAAAAAAAAACAACGGTTATGTACAGACGCCAGCACATCAAGCTACTACAATCTGTCAAATTTCTTTAATATATTTTGAACTTTATTGCTAAAACATTAAGGTTCAAGGTTGATTGGGAAAATTTGACAGTTTCGGGTAGCTTGACTTGCTGGCGTCTGTACATTGTGTCGAGTTATGCGAACATCAACCAGGGCATCCTTTTCAGGTTCAGTTACACCTTGTATAGGGTGTTGAAGGAATTAAATAAAGTAAAAAATATTCCGTATGCTGTAAAATATTTATTGAATCTAAATTTCGTCTATTATGGTGACATCGTCGTCACGACTGCTAGTCTACAGAAGCCGTGATAATCCGTACTTTGTACAATAAATAAAAATATTGACTTACACAATAATCTTACAATTACAAACATTACTAAAGTATTTATTTGAACATGACTTTGGCGTTAATTTTACAACTACTTACAAGCTAATAAATTTCTTACAGATATTGGAACAATTTTGAATTTTAGGAACTTTTTGACCAAAGTCTTGCTAATAATAGTAATGAAACACTATTCAGATATAAACGATATCGCTGTCGCGCTTGTTAGCGATACCGAATCGGTATGCGATATCCCTATTGCGCTCGGGTAACGATACTGCAGTGCGATTCTGTAACCATCTTACCGTGAAAAGTTATGTGAAGTGAGCGTGGAGTGAGCTGTCATTCCAACCAATTGACACTATTGACAGCCGATCGATTCTGTAAAAATCTCACCGTGGAAAGTTAGGTGAAGTGAGCTTAAAGTGACCAGCAGTGCGATTCTGTAACCATCTCACCGTGAAAACTTAGGTGAAGTGAGCGTGGAGTGAGCTGTCATTCCAACTAATGCAAGGGATTGACACTATTGGCAGTTTACTCTAAGCTCACTTCACCTAACTTTTCACTGTGAGATTTTTACAGAATCGACCGGCTGTCAATAGTGTCAATACCTAGCATTAATTGGAATGATAGCTCACTCCACGCTCACTCCACGCTCACTACACCAAACTTTTCATGGTGAGATGGTTACAGAATCGCACTGCTGATCCGGTGTCGCCACCGAGTGCGAGGGAGATATCGCATATATCTGAATAGGCCTTAAGTATCGAACATTATTTCCAAATAAGTATAATTTATAGGTTGCCGTTTTTGCAGAAATCCTTCACAAAGATGATACTGTCACGATCGCTTCATATAATTTTAAAAGATCTTTGCAGGAATAAATGCACGAACAAAAAATTATTATCTTAAACAAATCAACATTGCGTTAATTATACGGTAATTCTTCTGTGATATAACCCTGTATAATCCAATTTTCCTAAGAAAAGTGTGAAATAACGTAGAGGGATTTCAATACCTAACAAGTATAAGGTCTGTTATCCAAAAAGCTTTGGCAACTAAAAATATCATAGCAACTATTCAAACTATATTATTATGTTATTATACAAAAACTTAATTTTTACCGCATAAGCATTAGACTACCTGAATTCTTTAAATTAAACGACGTAGACAATTTTATTAGTACAGAAATATTCATGTCTAAACGATAGATGCATATCGAAACGAACACATAGAGCGGCATTTTTTATAAACATGGAAAAATAGACCAAAAATCGATTGTAAATAATAATTACTGATACATTTGTAAGTACATACTAGTTTAATTTTGATTAAAAAATATTTTATCTAAGTATACAATTTTAGATCATAAAGGACAGGTACATCTACGTAAGTATATCTTTTACTATTACCACAGTCTACCTAACTCAATACAGTTGATCAAGGCGACTGTTTTTCGCAACGAAATCGGGCGGAGCGGCCATATTGCATTTTGGGTCAACTGACAGGTGACAGTTGGGATGCCCATTTCTGTTTTAAATTCAGCTGAACCTTTGACATTTAAGGTCGCTTCAATTTGTTATTGAGGTCATTCTTGACGTCACATTATTTTTGTGGCAGGGTTGTTACGTCAGTAAACTCAAGACGTTTAAATATTATTTTATTTCAATTAATCCTTACCTCTTAAATATGAATAATTGTATCGTTCTACGAATGTATAGTTTATTTTACATGAAACTCATGATTCCTGCTGAGAAATGGTGCCAAGATAATGAAGTCAAGAAAAACCTTCTCATGTTTAAATTCAAAGCCAAAGATCTGAGCCAAAGGCTTTGTGCAGTCGACCGAGCTATTTAGTATACAGGAAAAAATGTCAATATTCATTTTTATTGCGTACGTGATAACTTTTTAAGCTTATGGCATATTTAAGAGAGTGATGCAAAAGAATGTGGCTATTCAGTACAATGACAACATTGTTTAAAAGGAATTGCAAGTCAGCTGCCTGTATACCTAATAGTCTGTTCGATGGTACTACTGTATGGAGATAGTTATACTGTGTTAACTATAGTTAATACGTATGGTTGGATATAATATGGCGACCGTCCTCTGGCAGTGCGGTACGTAATGCTTACACTTATGTGAGAACCAATGCACTTTGCGTGTGTTCGCGCCGCATCAGCATTCTCCCAGACTCGTGATCGCATAATCTGGAATGAGAAAAATTTGACTTATTATTTAGCAGTAAAGAAAATAATATAGAGAATAACGGTAACACTGTAGAAAATTGGTTTCCAAAGGAGAATTTGATAAATAACATTTTCGGGCACGGGTTACGACAGAGTTATTTGAGATTTGATTGTACGAGTGATTATTTTATCGTAAATGTATCAGTTTTGCTCTCCTAAAAAGCTGAAAAGGTATCAAATAGACAAGAATTCATCTTTGTCACTCTTTTAAGTTTCACTGCCATACTAATGGTATCATATTAAATAAAGATATGCATGTTTTATGTTAGTCCGTCTAGGACTGACACTGCATGATGCCTGGTGATTCTCTCAGATTCTGAGTCAATCTCATCAGATATTTCCAATAAGAACCTAAACATTAATTGGATGCTAATCGTAATCGTAAAAGGTGAAACTCACAAGTGCTTTCGCGACACGACACCGCTTCTAACTCGCATAGTGTCTCAAATGTCCTGGCGGTTCCCGTAGCATCGAAGGCACACACTGGACCCGCTGGCGGCGAGGCACATCTGCCAGCACATAGTGGAGGAGGGACGCCCTCCCTTACTCGTGCCCTCATGTACTCAGGGGGAACTCTCATATCAGGAGCTTCCCCAATCTCGTTAGCGTCACCGATGCGGGACGGCATGAAAGGCAGATTGGCTGGTTGTACTTCGTTCCATGCTGGAATGGAAAAGAGTTTTTGGTTAGCAAAATAGCGGGTAAATTATTAGTAACGTCTCGTGCTGTCATTATGTGGTAAGTTAAGTAACTACTGATTTCAAAATAAAGTGTCTTTAAATTTCTCAGCAAAATAATAGCCCTGCAGGGCTATTTTATTTTTCACTACTGTGAGCAGGCTATATATACCAACACCTATCGTGGAATGTACCATTTAAATGATCGATCATAGTTTCAAGGTGTTTAAAATGTAAGTAGTGTATCTATATCAGTAGGAGGTAAGGCATAAACAAACACTATCTAAATGAGGCAATCCGGCTCAATTTAAGGGTGATATAATTTAACCTGCAATCGAACATAAATGCAAATCTCCATCAAAACAATGCGCCCGCGCGCTCACCGCCTCTTTCGAGATAATTTAACTGCTTAACCGAAGATAATAAAATTAATAGGGACATAAACGTAGTTTAATTGTTTCTTGTGTTATTCCATTATTGTTTTCAACAGTTGTTCTTGATTATTGTTTGACATTTCGTTCGACCCTTCAATCTAATCAGTGTTATTTATTTTCCTAAACTTTTCCTGTGATCTCATCCATATTACGCATTTGTAAAGCGCCCTATCGGCTCGTTGCACTATGTAAACAATGAGATGCACACGCCCCTTCTCATTGACTCACATTTCTCGAGTAAACATGTTAGTGGTCTGTTTATTTGTACATTTTAAATGTCGCAGCATCATGCTGAGATAGGAGCCTTTTGACCTCTTATGGGACTTTCTGTTCCATTTTTATGTTCGTTACTTTTTGTATAGCTTGATTTTTTATTTTTGACTGTGTTTAGTTTGTGATCATCCTGTGCGAGTCACAATAAATACTTTTTTTTTCTTTCTTACAAATTACTTAATACAATGCACAAACTTCTTGGACAATCTCAATGCAATGTATCTTTGTTTGGCAGCTAATGTGAAATCACTTCAACATTATTTAACCTGTTAACGGCTATATCAACATCTCGCGCTTTTGAAATGCAAAGTCAATGATTATCTCTTGGTTAATTACTTAGCACTTATTCTTTATCTTCTACTTTTATGAAAATTGCCTTCAACCAGCATGCGATGATGTTTGATCAAAAGTACGGTCCTCTGTTATTTTAAAAGTCTAGGTACGACACTCCAATCATTTATCAAATTGACAAATGAATTGTCGACCTTGATCAAACAGAGGTTAAGGTTTCCATTAAATTAATTGAAAGAAAGAATCCTATAGTTTATTTTTGAGAAAAATAGGTCCATAAAAGTTGGTCTCTTCAATGTTATTAATGATCTTTTTTGAGATCCTTGATCTGTTGTGATCTAGGTTTCAAAAACTATATCTATTTTTTAAATTATTGTAGGCTTAGAATATCAAACAAAATTATTACCTTACCTACTTCATGCCCACCCCAATGGCCCAATTTCCACCAACTTATCAAAAATCTGAAGCGATCCGTGACATGATAGATAAAACACTTGCATAACCATGTATCGAAGTTAACTGCGTATATAAACTGCGTAGTAGACCCAGGATGGAGTAATTACTATGATTCTTTTTATCGTTTTGTGTCGGTTCGGTTTTCAGAAAGGGCAACTGATTAACTGATCTAGATAAGGGCACTTCCTCGGTGACTCATTGTAGTTGGGTCTACTGCGCGTTAAACAATTATATGATTAAGCTGTGTCGCCTTCAGAATTTCCCAGTGTTCTTTAATTTGTATGAGTCGTTCGTGGGTTTATGTATGTACTTTTATGTTTTTATTTCATGAACGTAAGTTGTGGGTAAGGATAAATAAAAGTCCGCCAGACCGAATTTCGGCCATGGCGATCAATCTCAGCGGAGACCAGCCTTCGGCACGGGAGATATTGTAGTGCACAAGTGTGCACTCATTCTTCTCACACTCTCATTCTCCGATGGGATAGCAATCCGAAACGACCGGAGAGAGATCAGGCGCAGGGAAAACGGTTTAACGTGCTTTCCGAGGCACGGGGGTATCACACCGCCATCTTCCAAACTCCCGACTGTAACTAAGAATTTCCCAATGGAAAAACCCACTTTGCCCGACCCGGGAATCGAACACAAAACCCTACGGTCAGCAGTCGCGCTTGCGACCACGAGATCAACGGCGCTGTTAAAGATACACAATCGATGAAAAAGCAGTAAGTAACAAATTGCCTTTCAAATCTGAGGACCTACAAAAAGAAGTCCTGGAAGTTTTATCATTTAATTTAAGTCCTTTGTATTTACGAGTTTAATAATAACTAAACATGCTGAGGTAAATTAAACTGGGTTAGCGGATGTATTAATATAATTACTTACGTACTATACACGATGACATAATTATATTGTGTGCATTACCTACCTACTTATTACATAGGTCATAGGTAATGTTATGATAACATTGTTTATGTTAAATAAACAATGAATGAAAACTTTCCTGCTTATAACTATATGAGTTTTTCCAGCATCCTCGAGAACCCTTATCCACTGTTTTTTATTATGACAATACTAAATTCTGTCAGCAAAATAGCCAATCAATATTGTTCAAGAATGGAGCACTCTGGGAAATAAGCATTCTTACCACTGGTTTATACATTTAGGTGCCGAGGTCAGCATGAGCTATTGTGAGGGCCCGAACTATGCTATGGTAGCATAGTTCGGGCCCTATATAGATTGGGATGTATATAGGGCCGATTTCGGCTACGGTAACTGCTAGTGTTTTCGACAACTATAGGTTATGGGCGTGTGATCTGATGTGGCTAATGTAACCTATCTGCATTGTATAGGCTACGTGCACAGTACGGTCATGTTAGAATGCGACTGTGGTAAATCGTAATATTTAAAAAAAAATTCAAATATCGCATCATCGCGCCGAGATATGAACCTTTTTGGCCTCGCACAGGTCTTCCTTTTTTTTTTTTGCGGTTTTCACTATTTCGTTAGTTTTAGTCTAATTTTGTATTGTTTTCATGATTTTGTTACATTTAATTTTTTTATTGTTTGTGTGTGCCCTGTGCGTGTCCCAAATTTTTTTCTTTTTTTCATATTTAGGTTAGTAAAGAGAGAAGAAGCATAATAAAAATACCGCGGAAAAGCTCTGTGCTAGTATAATCATTATAATTGTATCCTGCTTGTGTAACAAACAGATCTTCTTCTTCTTCGTGTCGCTGGCACGACTGAATTTCATATCTTGTTGGCCCAAAACTTTGCCACTTCCACAGCGTCGACAGTGGCAGCGCAGAGGTCACTTTGACTGCATGTTTTGGGACACAGAGGGCAAGATAGGAGGTGGAGCATGGTTTGCGACATAGCTCCACAATCACACCCCGCCGCCGTTCCGTCAAGGTAGCCCCACTTTACCAGGTTGGACTTACATCTTCCCACTTGTGTCCGGAGACGGTTCAGGGACTTCCAGGTGGACCACGGAAGGTTACACCCTGCAGGGAGATGCTCCATGATGGGGGTGCATGAAAGGAGCCTCCCCGAGTGACGTTAGAAATCGGTACCCAATCCCCCAAACGTCCGGCGCACCCTGGACACCTAGCACTCGGTAACGCAGAGTCTAGGTGACTAGGTAATCCTTTCACCACGATGGCACGAATCTGTCTTTCTCAACAAACAGATGTAGCTATGTGATGTGGATCTAAGCCGATGACCTAGCCCGTCTTCACGCTCACTTGATCGTAAAGCTGCTGAGCTAAGCGGCTCGTGCCGATAGATAAGCTTGGTGAGTCAGTAGTGACATCTGTTTACTCTGGGATATACTTAAACTATGTAGCTAAGTAGCAACAACTTTTTAGCAATGTAAGTGTGCTTAGCATTCAAGATTTTTTTAACACCTAAAAGTTTGCCTTAAAGGAGATGCACAAAGGTAACAGACCCAAACAAATTTTCTTACGTTTTTTTTCAATTTACAGGTCAGTGTCGGGTTGTGTGTTGATCAAATTATGATTCGCGACCGTATCAGGGGCCGATACCACTTCGGAGTAGACACTCCGACGTGGTATCGGCCGATTGTTCGGCCGTTTCCTGCTACGAAGTTACTATTTGGTTCGGTCGGTCCCGATTCTACACTCCTACACTCTTTCGAATATTGACTATGATCCCGACCCAACTGAGCCAATCCAAACTTTTTTTGCATTTTTCAATAATATTCGGTTCCGCCATGTGTCGGTCCGATCCGATCATTCGCACTTTGCACTTCGTAGTAGACCCCCAGGTATGTATTTACAGAATTATACTCGTTAGGATCATAAATATAACTCTCTAAGTTCAAATTATCCTTTTGAATGACTATTTCGTGAAATCGTCACATTTTAGGTCAATATTAACTTGGAGAATTATATTGATGATTTTAATTATTATAATTCTGTAAATACATATTTGTTACGGTCGCGAATTATATTTTGATTAACGTACAACCTTAATTGCAATAAACGTAAGAATATTTGAATTTCGAGGATTATCCTGACGCACTTAAAAGCGTAAAAAGTGAATATTGGCAGTGTAGTGGAAAGATAAGATTTTTGACTATGTGTCTAACTTTTTGTTCGTCTGTACAGACGCCAGCACATCAAGCTACTACAATCTGTCAAATTTCTTTAATAGATTTTCAACTTTATTGCTAAAGCATTAAAGGTTCAAGGTTGATTGGGAAAATTTGACAGTTTCGGGTAGCTTGACCTGCTGGCGTCTGTACATCATAGATGACAGCACACACACAAGAACAAACACACAAGAACACACACACACACACAACACACTGAAACTACCAACCCTGTAGGGTAAAGCAAAAAGTAAGAAATAAAATTCTTAAAAGTTATAAGGTTGGCAACCACTGCTCTAGTCGGTACCTACATCATAATATTGGTTAGAAAGACTTGGGATTTTTCCTCCAAAGGGACCTTGGTCATGTCTACGACTATCTCGTAGCAGTCGTAGCACATGCCTACGCTGCGCCGTAGGCATAGGAATAGTTCAATATTCATCATTGTCGTCATGTTTTGATGATATTTATGTTTCTCCTAACCTTCTACATAGTTCTACTTCTAATCTATCAAGTTTCTCATAAGATAGTGGTATCACGCGGTTTCACCGTGGTGATCAGGCCATATTATAAGCTATCTCGAAATAATAAGTGTTATGTTATGGTTATTTATTGATGAAATAGGAATTTAAAGATAAGAGAGTAAAATATTTCTTAAGATTGATGAGAAAAACAGGAACGCCAAGAGTGAGAGGTGTTCCATTTATTATTTTTCTAATATGAACATTGTTATTCAGTCATAAGTATATGCACAGTTGGTCGAGCTCCAAAATAACTATAGAAAATAAATATTTAATAGGACATGCATCTTTATCTATACCTAATACATTTAAAACAAATACTCGTCGCTTCGATTATGCCTGTAAGACCACGTAGTTCTTCTAAACTACGCAACGTATTCTTATGCGGGTTTTACCATCATTTCGAGAATTTATTTTGTACAGTTTATATGTACCTATAAGTACATTATTATTTAACTTAGATATAGCACACCAATCTCGATTTGACATGACGCCAGCAGAGGCGGGTCGCTAGTTAGCTCGAAAAATAATAATAGTCCCCTAGACCGAATTTCGGTCATGGCAGCCAATCTCAGGGTAGAAAAGCCATCTACGCGGGAGATATTATTGTGCAAAAGTGTGTGCGTAGACACAGGTGCACTCTTTCCGTACTCTCATCGTCCAACAACACGATCGGAGAGAGATCAGGCGCACGACCAATGGCTTTACGTGCTTTCCGAGGCACGGGTATGTTACACCGCCAACTTTCTTTCTTATTTTTTTAAAAAAAACGTTGCCCACACTTGGAATTTCTCCTGTATCGTGGGTGCGTTTACAAACATTTAAACTCACATACACAAACAGCCAGACCCGGAACAACTACTTGTAGGTCATACAAATATTTGTTCCAAATCAGGAAAATAAAAAATAACAAGTGTATGTGTGTGTGAGTGCACATCGATGAACTCTGAGTATAGGGAAATAATGCAACGATAAAAATCTTAGTTATCAATCAGAAGACTGATAACTAGACTTCACTGATAATTCGAGCCAGAAACAGCCTAGATAGAAACGTACGCATCCAAACTTTGGACTGAAGATCAAACTTGAAATAAATAGTAGATTACGTAAATACTATCAATTAACACGACAATCTGAACGATTGCAGATAGTAGCCCGAATAGTGCACAACAGCACAACACTATTTATTTAGTGGCATCACGCAAACATGTGCATAGATAAAATCGATAGTGTCACACATAGATCATGTCAATTACGTCATCACATATTATTTTATCAATACCTATTACTAGTCTGCGGTTTGGAACAAAACAGTAGCTACAAAAAAATGTGCATAAATAGGTACTCTGGACAGGACTAACAGCTCATTATTATTAGTGACTTGTTTCGTGTTTGCCGTTTTTTAATCCATTTTTTGCTATTCAGTGTTTTTTCCTAGCTAGCTACAAGCTAGGTCATCTTTTTCAGAATGGTTTAGTTCGATTACCTAGTTTGTACTTCAATCTTCGTTATCAGTAAATTAAACAAAACAGTGGTACGTAGTTGCTTATTGATGTGCAAGGTATGCCATGGCATTTTTTGTGTCATCTCAACATCTCACCATCGGAAGGCATGCGGAAATAAACACTTACCTATTAGTGAATCAATAACCTTTAACAGTTGACAAATACTAATGAATTGGGAAACACAGACTCCCGAATCAATGACGAACCAACATACAGATTCGATTCTACTCAGAAAGGAAAACAAACACGGCATTGCTAATTGAACCATTACCAAGAACCTGCACCATTTAAGTCAAGTAAATTCCCTCATATTATGAAGCACAAATGAGATCATTTTCGCAGTAGCGGGTGCAGTAGATTGCAGTGTCGTCCGTATGTCTGCCCTATGATCGATTACTCACTGCTAATAATAAATGTGCGCTGCCCTCAGTGGGCGTGTAGCGATAACCCTTGATCAAGCCGCCAAACGGTCTAATGCTTCGCGCGTATTTCGGCTTCAAGCATCTTTTGTTGCTTCATAGTAAACAAAGACGTGTACTGATCTTGCTTTGACCCCTGATGCAAAATTGACATCAATTTTCATTCAACATTTGATTAATAGCTATTGTGGAATAGTGGCTACTATTATGTCATACAGCTTGATATCAAAATCCTTTGAAAAGTCTAGTAGTTATCTACTGGTATGAAAAAAGAACATGATTGCTGAAGAGACTTTTGAAACCCTGTAAGAGTTTTAGAGAAATTATAATGAATATAAATAGGTATTCATCATCATCATCATCATCATCATCATCAGCCTATAGCAGTCCACCGCTGGACACAGGCCTCTCCTATTGCACGCCATTCAACTCGATTTTCGGCAAATCTCATCCAGTTGCTACCAGCTATCCTGCGAAGATCGTCGCTCCATCTAGCCTGAGGGCTTCCCACCCTACGTATAAATAGGTATTGAAATAACTTAATAACTTCTGGGGCGTAATGAAGAACATACGTTTTTCATTTAGCCCCAGAAATAAGAGAGAGGGAGGAGGGGAGGGGGGTGGGGTCTGGTTTATTAAGTTAAATCTTTTGAGCAAGCAGTATTGCTTGCTCAAAAGATTTACAACTAAAGATAGTGGGCAAAAATGTTTGGACGGCACACCCAAGTCCGCCACAGCTAGGACTACTTTTGTATGGAAGGTATCACAGCCATGTATCTTTGTGCCAATGTGCATCAAATTCTGTCCCGGGGTTCTCTATTTATGTTAAGTTGAATATGTTTAACTTACTGTTTAAAACTGCAATGAAACAGTGTTTAGTTATCTTCATGATCAATTATTATTGAGTCCAATAAGAGAGCCGGTCTATGGATATTCTCTTCATATCTTGCCAGGCTCAAAAAACATATTACAACCATTACGTGGGCGCAGCAATCAAAAGTACGGTTCCCTGTTTTGCATGAACAATAACAATGCTTCAGTGCATTCAATCCACTCTCATCATCGTTAATCAACACATACATATTTGTAATAAAACTTCGACCTCGTGTAACTCGAATGTATCTTGGCTCTCAAAAGCCACCGGTTTGTTCCTTTAATGCCAGTGTTATTGAGCTCAGCAACGAGTTGTTCGGGTTCTCGGTAAAGCGATATATTGATGTGCCCGTCCCCCCGAACGTGCTTACTATAATAACTTTTTGTCAATTTTAATTGATATGTACCCAGAGCAAAAATAATCCCTGCCCTTTGGGTGAGCGAAGGAAATGTTTCTAAGCCAGGAAAATCGGCGCTCATTTCTTGGTACTCTTTGTCTGTTCATGCGGCGTCTTGTGACGAATTCACCTAAAATGTTTTGCATGTCTTGTCTTTCATTTATTCTTTCTATTATCTCCACCACATGCTCATTATCGGTGAGAGGCACATGGTAACAATTTGTTAATGCAGCAGCAATTCGAAAGTCTTAAAACATGTGTGGCATTGCAGTATATTATAAAGTAGAGGTGCTCACTGGTTGAAATGCAAATGCTTCTTGGAAAACACATATTCCTTGCTCATTCAAGTTACTTAAATACTTTTGTAAACACTATCGTAGTATAAACGGGTATTCTATTGACGTATATTAAATAGGTACTAACCAACCAACGATCCAACGGATCCAACGTTATTTACGAGTATGTATTATGAATCTTGTAGCTGTTGGGTTTTTTTCAAACAATTGATTCGTTATAGTCAATCGTATTCTACGTAATACGGACCGATTACAAATTAAACAAACTGTTCCATGATTGGCAAGAAACATTTCCACTTCAAAAAAACAAATCACAAAGCAGATAAACGTAGTTAACAAAAAAATTGTCAGCGTAGTTGAAGTAATCTTGCGCATAACAAAATAATTGTCAGTTTGAGTAATAAAAGCGAAGATTTGTTTAAAAGGAAGTTAAAGAAAGTCGTCGTCGACGGGCGTTGGTGCGAGCGCAAGAGATTTTATGGTCGGCCAGACTTTGTCGTGTCTCTGGCCCATATCTTTCAACAATAATCAATCAACTCAGCCTATCGCAATCCACTGCTGGACATACAGGCTAAGTTGTGTTTACCGAGCTGGATGACTTGCGCCTAGGTAGACATAATCCTTCACAACTTCGAGAAGCGACCTTTCGATGTGGGTTGGACTCGGCAAGACGTGCGAATTGCACATTACTTGTCTTGTCCAAATTCATGCCGAGGCCAACCCGCCGGGAGGCTCCATTTAGGCTGTGCAGCATTTGGTCTAGCTGTTCCAGCATCTCTGCCATTATGACGATGTCATCAGCAAATCGAAGATGTGAGATCTATTCGCCGTTCACGTTGATACCCTGTCCAGTCCAGTCCAGCGTCTTGTAGACGTCTTCTAACGCGTTGGTAAACAATTTAGGGGATACTACATCTCCCTGTCTTACCCCCCTGAGCAGTTGGTTGGGGCTGGTTTTCTGATCCTGGATCTGGACAGTCATCGTGGCACCGTCATACAAACATCTCAACACTTTGATGTAGCGCTAGTCAATTCGACATCGTTGCAGAGAGGCCAGAACTGCCCATATTTCGATGGAGTCGAAGGCTTTCTCGTAGTCCACAAATGCCATACACAGCGGCTGATTGTACTCCACGGTCTTCTGCACAATTTGTCGAACAATATGGATATGGTCTACGGTACTGATACCTTTTCTAAAACCGGCTTGTTCTTGCGGCTGGAACTCGTCAAGTCTCCTGGCGAGACGGTTCGTGACGACCCTCGAGAACAGCTTGTATACGTGGCTCAGAAGTGAGATGGGTCTATAGTTCTTCAGCAAGGATTTGTCACCTTTTTTGAAGAACAGAACCACCGCACCTCCGCTCCACGCATCAGGCGTTGTACCCTCTTGGATGACGGAGTTAAAGAGACTCGCTAGCTCTCTCAAGACAGTTGCCCACCCGCTTTAAGGAGCTCTGTCGTTAATCCGTCAAATCCAGGTGCCTTGTTGTACATAAAAAAAAAAAAAAAACCTCGTCTTCCTCGAGTGTCTCGGACTTCGAATCCTTAGTTTCGTCAGATGGGACCTCCCTAATTGCTGAGCGAACACTTTCGACCCCCGGTTCTGCTGCTCAATCGTGTGTGCTCATCTAATATCGCGGGTGTTGGAGCACCGAAAGTTATCTTTTGATAAGACAAACGTCATTATAGTCAATAATATTAGTAAATAACGGTGCCTACTAGTAAACAAATTTTACTCAGTTTAGATACGTACATAGTTTTATGTAATGACCTCGGGGATGTTTTTAATGCGTCAATAATTAAAAATGCTAATTTTTGTTAGATGTTTCGAGACATATTTAATATATGGCTGGCGGAGCTGGGTGTATTTTGCCCACCTTCTTTTCAGTATATTATGTACAGATGCAAACAATTAAGCGCATTTGTTAGATGCATATACTCATGACCTAAAAGAACCCGTTTTCCTTATTCATTTAATTAACAGTAGGTACCGAAAAGATATATCATTAAGGCATATTTAATTGTGTGTTATTATGTATTTTAAAACTCAATAATTAAAAAGACAACTTACCAGCAACTAAAACTACGCACAACAAAAGCTTCCCGTTTAACATTTCCAACTAATTGTGTCAAAATAATGAACGGCACCACAACGCAACACTACAAATTCAATAAACTCCTGTTAAGATAACTACTCGTATTTTTATCTATGGCTTGTCAATTCGAACGTCTGTCAAACAGTTCGAGATTTTAATTAAAAAATTTGTTCTAATGAACGATGTTTATTGTATAGAAGTTATCTGTTCACTGGTGCATCAGTGACTGCTCCAGGATGGACGGAAGGGGGGATGGGATCACAGTAGTGGTGGCAGCGATAACCTCTGCCTCGACCAGAGGACGAAGCGCTGATAACGACTGCGACTTTCAAATGAGAGCGAATATTCTTTTCTTTCGCTACTGATAAAGGTACGGCTTGAAAGATTCGTTTTTAATCTTCTAATTTTTGTAATTGGCGCCGATTCCCTTGTTCACAAACTAAACTAAAGGACAATGGGCAAAAATGTATGGAACGTGGTACCCGCTCCAATAGTCCTCATTAATATATCATTGAATAGACATTTTGATGCAGAAAAACGTCTACCATGGCGCCTGTCCCTATTCACGTTTGGAAAGCAGTAATCTCACTATCTATACTTATTATTATAAAGCTTTAATCTCAGGAACTGCTAGTCCGATTTAAAAAATTCTTTCAGTGTTAGATAGCCCATTTATTGAGGAAGGCTATAAGCTATATATCATCGCTACGCTACGACTAAAAGGAGCCGAGCAGCAGGGGTGAAACCACGGGGAACAGCTTGTGTTTTATAAATGATGAAGAATTTATTACAAACTACTTATATAAGTAAAATAAAGCTAGAATAACATGATATAACACATTTAGGATTCTATTATTAAAAGAAGTAAGAAAACAAGCATTCTTTAAATACAAAACATATATTTTATCAATAAGTGAGTAGATTTAAAACATTACATATCGGTATCAACTATAACAGCATTGAGGAAAGATGCCGGAGCAGTAAATCCCGTATGCCTCGCATAGCCTAAGTACCATACGATGGACACTATATGTGCACAAGTGCCGATCGTACGTCGCCCGGTTAAACATGTGCAATACTGTTGGACAATATTATTTGCACTGCTGATTAATAAAGGAAAGGAGCAACGGGACTCGAGTTAAAATGAGGAGTGCATGGCAAAGTCTTACGTAAAAACGTTATTAATAGAAAACATGAACGGAAATGCCGAAAATATTACCTTGGTACTCATTTTCTTACATAAATAAGTGGTAACTAATATACTCGTATATGTATGTTTATCGCCGGGGCCACGAGACTGTCTAAACAGGTTACTGTGGCCCTGGAAAGCAAAGGGAAACTGAAGGAACAGGGTTTTTATTAGTTAGTAAGACTGTCGTTTATCTTCAAACGCAATCAGATTTGAGAGTGGCGGCTATAGTAAAAATTGTTCCTCTTGGTAAGACCTTTTAAACGACACTACAATCATATCTATTGGAGCCGGGTACCATTTTGCTCATTCTTCTTTAAGTTCAGTGCATCTTTTTTCTTTAATTTAATTAAGAAAAGGACAGAAGATAAATATTAGATTTGTCCTGTCAAATTAGTCAGCGCTTGACGTAAACTAACGTATTTTTAGTAAAGTTCACAAAAGAAATCTCGTAGACGCGGCGCCACTGTCGTAGGACGGAATCATAAATATTGATTTATTTATTTATCTCGACATCATATACGAGTAGCAGGCTTGGTTATTGGTTAATAAAATGCACATTCTTAAATAGAGAAAGGTGTCTGGGGTAGGAGAGTTGTTGTAGGAATGTTGCTAACTATATAATAATCATTAGTTCCACTTATTGCCGCGGGACTTCTTTCGGGAAACGGACTCTAGCCATGTTTTTAATCACGTCTAAACTGTCTATGGAGTATTTTAATTTGACAGGACTAAACTAATATTTTATCTTCTGTCCTTTTCTGCATGAAATAGAAAGAAAAAGATGCACTGAAGTTAAATTTAGTTTAGTTTGTGAACAAGAGAATCGGCGCCATTAATAATAATAATAATGTTTATTTTCTCACCACAATATTACAAAATACAAATTAGATGGTATCACAGTCAGACAGCATTTCAATATTGTGGGAGACTGGAGCCTAAACTAGGCTCTAAGCCTGTATTTCAGGACACCAGGTCTCCGCCCTTTTACAATAAAGTACATTTTATGTTGTTATGTACTTGTACACTGACAACCAAAGGAAATAAAAACAACATTATAAAAAGAGTGGCTCGAGTGGAAATTTTAAACTTTAATACAAACTAAGAGTAAACTAAATTAAATTATTGTTAGTAAGGTTATGTCATACGTATGTGGGAGGGAGGATGTGTGTGTGTGTGTGTGTGTGTTAAGTGTTGTGGGTCCGTGAGAACGAGCGACGTATGGGTGTATGTGTGTGTGTGTGTGTGTGTGTGTTAGTCACTTGGGCTTGTGTGACTGTTTAGTGATAAATAGCTGATATTACACCGTAGAGGTAATTAGGTTCTCAGTATCATCATAATTTAGTTGTTGTAGTAAGGCAGTGACTTGCTTTTTGCACATAATTTTAGGGAGGTTGACTATAGGTGACATCTTGTTAATTTTGTTATATAGAAAACCACCTAGGTGGCAAAAAAACCGCTTTGTAAATTTCGTGGTAGATCGGTGTATTTGACTGCGGTCTACAGGGTCGTAACGTCTTTTGCGATGTGAGGTCATGGGCTGATAGGTAGTTAATGAGTGCTGTTTTAATACGGTATTTAAGATAAAGAGTTGACGCACTGTCAAAACTTTAGCCTCCTTGTATAGGAGCTCTGTGGGGTAACGATAGGGCAGGAATGATGACACCTTTAAGATAGCTCTCTGAGCTCTCTCCAATTCAATAATTGTAGTTTTCGGAGCACCTCCCCAGACAGTGATACAGTAGGTTAACAGTGACTGAGCAAGGGCAAAGTATACTGATTTCTTTAACTTGTCATCCGCTACTTGTCTCAAGGTTTTAAAAATATATATGAGCTTGCGTAACCTGGTTTTAAGTGAATCAATGTGTTCCCGGAATCTAAGGTTACCATCGATTATAACTCCCAAATACTTGACTTGTCTAGTGCCGCGAAGGTGAGTGCAAGGACACATAATGTTATCGTGTGGTTCCGGACAATTGTGTGTTATAATTGTGTAGTGCACTGAGGAATTTGGGACGTTACCATTTGCTCTAAGGGAGAAGGTCATATAGTTGGTTTTTTCAACATTGAGTGTTAGGACATTACAGCGTAACCACTTTGACACAGTATTATAGCCCGACTGCGCGTATGAAAAAACTTCGTCCCATGTACCAGCGCTAAAGAGGAGTACCGTGTCATCTGCAAAGCATATGATCCTACCTCTGGGAAGTGTGAGCATACCCAGGTCATCAATATACATAAGGAACAGTGTGGGACCTAACACGCTTCCCTGAGGAACGCCATATGAGACTGTTCGTTCGTCACTAATGTGTTCACCTATCCTAACGCACTGGGTACGCTCACTCAAGTAGTTCTTAAAAAGTTCCAGTTGAATCCCTCTTAGACCAAAATTTTCCATTTTTTGGAAGAGAATGGGCACAGAAACCGTGTCAAATGCTTTTGCAAGGTCTAAGAATATGCCTAGCACCTTTTCCCCCCTGTCCAGGTTGGTGACAACAAAGTTTGTCAAATCGTGTACTGCGTCGGATGTTGATTTGCCAGCCCGAAAGCCGTATTGTGATGGAGATAGAAGGTTGTGTTTTTCGAGGTAATCAACAAGCCTGTTGTTCATTATCCTCTCTAGAACTTTTGACAGGGCAGGCAAAACAGCTATGGGTCTATAGTTGCTGACACTGTTTCTGTCCCCACTCTTGTAGATCGGGTGTATGATGGATCTTTTAAAGACTTTGGGGAATTTACCAGTCGAGAGGGCCAGGTTACAAATGTATGTAAGCGGGGGCACAATAGAAGCTTTATGTTTCCTAAGAAGTCTACTCGATATTCTATCCCATCCCGGAGCACAATCACTGCGAAGGGACATTACTAATTTTTCGACCTCGTCTTCGTCCGTTGGTAGCAAAACCATTGAATCTGAGTTTTTGTTGTCGGGTAATTTAACAGGTTCTGGTGAGCTTATAATTTTTTCAGCGAGTTGTTTGCCAATTTCAGCAAAGTAATCGTTAACAGAGTCAACAGATATTTTTGGAGTGGATGAAAGTGTTAACAGTTGAGATGGCGATTCTTTCTTTTTTGCCCTATTTGTCAAATTGTTTATTGCAGCCCATAGTTGTTTGGGGTTTGTGCCAGCTTTGCTTATTTGATTTTTTTCATATTCAGTTTTTATTTTCTTTAATAATTTGTTACAAAAATTTCTGTATCGGGTAAAAGTTATTTTTAGATCATCATTATCTGGCGCTCGCTTAATTTTTTTGTGCAAGTTGTCTCTGTGTCGAACACAGCGAAGAAGCCCTGGAGTTATCCATGGCTTCATTATTTTTTTACGGTTTGGCACCTTGACAGTTTGTGTATTGGTATCAATAACTTGTACTATTAAATTAACCATAGTTTCCGCAGCTACGTGAGGATCTCGATTGTTATAGACGTCACCAAAGTCTAGCTGCGCAATGTCTAGATCCAACTTGTCATGATTAACACGGATTGCCGCTTCTCTCACAGCCGTATTAGTGGTTTTCTTGGCGAGAAACAGCAATACCGTCTCATGGTCAGTCAATGCAGAATGAGCAACAAGTGTAGAAGCAGGCCGCTGACTTTTTAAGGCAATGTGATCAAGGCATGCTTGTTGTCTAGTGGGCAGTGTATGGGCAGGAAGTAGACCATGTGATGCCAATAAATTCAGATAGTTATGCTTGTTTGGGTCACGGCATAGATCGTGGATATTAATGTTTATGTCTCCGCAAATTATTATATTATTGTAGCGTGCAATTTTGGTTAAGGTATCATTTAATGAATTTAAGAAGTTAGTGATATCTTTATAGCCTGGAGGTCGGTATAATGCTATAAGAACTGTATTTTGATCTACTTTTATTTGTAGACAGTTGGCATTTAAGAATGTCGGTTCTTCCACGGATACCTTGAGCTCACTCCTAACATAAACTACAACACCCTCATTTTGTGTAAGATTGTTGATTGTGCTAAAACGATCATATCCGTCAATATCAGGTATGCTGTGTGTGCCAGGAAGCCAGCACTCTGTTAGTGTAATAATATCCCATTCGATTTTTGTTCTAGCTAGGATAGTATAGAAACCTGACATATTTTTTGTAATGCTACGGATATTCTGATTTAGTATTTTGAGTGACAGGTTTGGTCTAAAGTTAGGGGGAATACAGTTGTCAAGGTCACAGGTCGCAGAGTCCGAGACAGAGACTGAATCGATATTTTGTGTGTTGTTCTGTAAGTTATCGAATTTTAGCGTTGAATTTTTCAATGTTCAAACTTGAAGTATTGCTTTTTGTTTTGTGTTGCAAAGCTAGTACAGTTGCGACGCAGATATTAGTTCTATGGAGCGTTGTTCTATCAACATTATGTGTTCCTGCAAACCACCCGTGCAAATAATTAAGTGTAAATATGGGGTATGTATGATGTATAATATTATGTATAGTGTGTGCTTTTTTTGTGTTTAGTAATGAAGAGCTGTTTGTGTATTTATGTGACTGTATCTGGGCTATTTTTAATATAATTTTGAAGCAATAGTGTAGATATGTGTAAATTAGTTGTTGGTTAGTAATATTTTGACTAACTAAATAACCACTAAACAAAACAGATTTTAATTTTGGTAATTCAATCAAGATAAATAGTAATGAAATGGAGGAGCTTAGTCACTTTTGTTTACACAATTTTTTCAGATCGTCTTCCGATTTGATTAATCGACTGGGCATACCCTGCTTCTCGCGTACGTATACCTTTCCATTTGTCGTCCAGCATTGTTCATAGTCACTATTCTTTATAAATTCTCGTGCTAGGTAATGAAGACGTCTTGTCATGGCGGTAAGGACTTCAGAAATGTACAACGGATGTTTAGTGCACTTTTCGTACAGATGCGTAGTGTTGAGACGATTGTCTTTGTTTATCTTGTTGTAATTTTTAGTAGACGTTAGAAATTTTTCTTTCACTGCAGGGGACGAGAATTCCACAATAACCATACCAGTTGACTCTGTCTTGCTCCTTAGACGAAAGATATTTTTAATATCATTCTTCTCCAGCGGCTGGCTGATGATATTGCCGAGTTTCAGGACTGTGTTTGTGAGGGTTTCACTGGTTTCAGGCTCTGGGGCAGGAATGTTTTTTATCTCAATCGAACTCGCTTTCAGACTTTTTTCCAAAAAATCAATTTTTTGTTCCAGTGCGTTAATTACTGTCTGGTTTTTGCTGCAGTCTGCCTGTAGGTTAGTTATATCCACAATAACATCATCATATTTATCAGATAAAAATGACATTGACTTCCGAAGTTCCTCATTTTGCAATCTAATTTCTGAATTTTGTGTACTAATGGCCAAGTTTTGAGATCTAATATCGTCTAATGCAGACTGTAAGGAATCCATTTTATCATTTTGATGCGTTTGTTTTGAAACTAGCTCGGTAATCATAGACTTCATTTCTTTCATCATGTTTTCCATACGCTCCAATTCATCGTTTTCCCGTTTTCTCTTTCTCTGAGTTATATTGCAATTTTCGTGGGTAGATGCGGGTAATGTTGTTAGATCCGGTTCGGAGGAGTGATGTGGTGATGGTGGATTTTTAGGAGGCGAGTGTCGCATCATCATTTTACTGTTTTAGGGTATGGAATCTTTGACGATTATTAGGATGGTTTTGGCAGTAAAAGTTCGAATAGATGTTGATCAGGTAGCATGCATTCACTGGTTAAGTAATTCTCCTTACTCACTCAGTTTCCATCATTTTTGTCGCGGTGCGCAGGAGTGTTCGAAAACAGCTGTCTTAATTCTCTATTAGTCTTAATCGCCATTGTTTTTTATCGTGAATGATTTGTTAAAAAAATGGGTCGTTTTTCAATCCGGATAATATTATAATCGTAATCAATTATTCATTTGCGAATATGGGTACAAAAGAAAAGACCTCATACAAACAATAGTGTCCATTAGCCATATCCTACCACAAGGCATGCAAATTTACTAATACACAGGTATCTACGAAATTAGAATTTAACGATAAAATACATTATTTAAAATAAAGTATGGAGTAACATTCTATAAGTTTATCCTGTAAATATTCACAGAGTGACAGAGTAATATGCTTTTTTTAGTAACAGTATTTTATATTGTTTTACTGCAGATATCTCTATTAAAAACTAAATTTGCTGTGCCCGACAGGGTGCATAATTGATTCGATGTTTTGACATACCAACTATCATATGTACACATTATGGAATGCAATAAAGTATTGAGTATTGAGATATTGCTGTGGTTATGATCGTATAGATAGACTGTTGTGCATAACGAATTTGGCGCCAAATCAGAATCGTGGCAATAAATAGTATTATGACATTAACCTATAAAATCACGTTTCGTTAAATTAGGTACACTCACGTTGTTTTTAAATTAAACTTGTTTCAAATTACAGGCTCCGGAAATCAACAAAAAAAATGTCCAAAACATAATTGCGTGCCGCTTTGGTTGAGAACCACTGGCGTGATAAAAGAATACACGTGTCTATTTTTTTTGTAAATGAGTCATATTCACACAAAAGTAATCAAGTACAGTTATCTTGCTTCCAGTATTTTCCACAATGTTAAGGCAATCTTTGAGAAACTGTCTCTGTATCAAACAGAGATTTTATTTTGCTACAGCAGCAGTTTCATTGAATGCTATCGTCCAGAATTGTACTCACTCGAAGGGTTATCTGTCTGTGATTTCATGTCAACATGAGATACATCATCACTAATTATAAACTCTATAAAAAATCTTAACTGCCCGATAAGAGTTCTGAAACTAGGATACTTTTTAGGGTTTCGTCGTGCTATTACAAAAACGGAGACCATCTAATGGCTTCATGTTTTCTCGAAGTTACATTATATAAATAGATTTAAATAGTTTCTTGTCATCATTTTGGTTTTTATAAGTCACTCGATAGGTCAATTTAAATTGTATCTAAGGTGCCGTAGTCAAAGGGATGGGACTCTATTACTATGGTCGGTCGGTCGTGTCGGATTGCCGTCCCATCGGACTATGAGAGTGGGAAGAGTGAGTGCAATTGTGTCTGCGCAAACACTTGTGCACTATTATACCTCTCGCGTTGATGGCTAGTCTCCGCTGAGATTGGCTGCCATGACCGGAATTCTGGAGGCCTGCGTTTTTACCAAGCCTACGCCGTCTGTCTGCCCTGCAACTGTAACCGCTTCATAATCAGCCTATAACGTTCCTACTGCTGGGACACAGGCCTCCTCTGAGAGAGTGGGCCATAATCCACCACGTAACTGTAACCGCTTACATGGCCGATAATTATAATAAATAAAATTCCAAACCAAGGCGTGTCTTTGCTTTTTTTTACCTTATGATTATAATATATGACTTAGCATTGATTTATTGATATTTCCTGACACTACCGCCAACAGTATTAATTAGATCAGGCGTCAGAAGTGCTGTAAGGAAAAACCTGTGTGCTGGATAATTGATGAATTGTTTAAGGCGTTTAAGGCAAGGAAAACTGTGAACTGAATTGCGTAAGTAGTCAAAAACGCCTTTATTTTTTTGTATTCACGAGGACTAAGCGCCTTGCCATGATGTCATGTCTTTGAGATGATTTATTCAGTTGGTAAATCCTTTCGTCTGAAAATGTTACCTAAATCCACCAAATATTTTAATTAACCATTTTTCCTTCCTCCATTTACTGCATTGTGATTTTTTTCAAATATTTACCTGTTTGTTTGCTAACATATATGCATAATCATCAAACAGGTTATCGAACGATAGCCTCACACTTAGCATTAAAGGAACGAGTAGGAAACGGGTTTCATTAATGTTAGTAACTGGTTCTTGTTGTTTAGGCTGACGCTGTTTACGACCAACGACAAGTTCTAGGCTATGCAGCAGATACGAGTAATAGTGTCATTATGCAAATGTTTTAAATGCTTGTATCTACATATATGTTTGTTTTTTAAAAGGAATGTTGAGCAAAACCGGGTTCTTACTTCTCAGCAAGGGCTCTGTTAGGTAAGTATATGAATAAAGTAATTATTTGGTCCAGAACATTTTTAATTAGATAGTTGCCTAACAAAACATTTTACATAAAGGCATCATTTTCCCTAGGAAGTATAAATTAAAAAGAATACAATAAAATATTTTTTCTTACGTACACCATACCTACGAATTAAAGAAATTCACAGTTTTTAATTTTTTGCTCAGAATCCCAATTATCTTTTTAACGCGTTTGGGCAGTATGCAAAGACTAGAGTTTGTGCTTGTAAACAAAAATGGTCATCACTAATAAGCCGCACCGTTAGCTAATTAATATTAATAACTCCATATCTGTGGCTAAATGGTTTGTTATCAAAACCACTACACTTACTTTTAATATAAATCTAATAAATAGTCTTTGCCGCCAGTGTATTAAAAACAAATAATATGTGCTAATAGATGAGATAATACACGCGAGGCAGGGGAGAGGTCAGCAGTAACTGTGAGACATCGATACATACATCGAATCACATTCGTTGACGTCATGCTACATGCGTATGTGGAAACTACATTATATACTTGAAAGATAACGAAGATAAAGGTCAAAAACATACAAAGCATTTAATGGGGAACACCAATTTATCGGAGCCTAACCTTTTACTACCAACTCTGGACGTCTCAGGTCCTTATTTATACATTATCAGAACCTCGACAAAAGAAACAGCTTCTTAGGTTGGATTTAGTGTTACGCTGACGATGGTCGCGTACCTTCAGTCACGTGTATCAAGACGCTGACGATAAATGGACGTGATAGTGTAGAACCGATGCGGAGGGTCAGCGAACGCGAGTCCATAAATCGGCACACTACCGATGTTAGCGGCGTGCCGGACGGCGCGTAAGTGTTCCACGCGCGCCTCAAAGAGATGTCAGCATAACGAGGGGCCCCTCAGGGCCGAAGCCTGCCGGGTCAGCGGGATTGTCCGAAAGGGTTACCGCTACCCCGGAACATAAAGGGCGAAGGAAGGAACATGGGTGGGTTTTAGTCAGTAAGAGTCTGACACTCCCTTCCGCTCCACCCAGAGCGGGAGCGGTCATTTGATGATTTCCCACCAGAAAAAAAAAAAAAAAAAAAGCTGTAAGCCATGGCTGGAGGCCTTAATTTATTGAGGCACCCCCAGGCAAGGCCGGTTAAGCAGACAACAACCTCCTAGGTTGAAATGCGCGAAGCCATTAAAAAAAAAAAGTATGTTATCGTTGACCGTCGTCTGTCGAGCACTAAATCCAACCTAAGAAGCTGTTTCTTTTGTCGAGGTTCAAACCACAATCCCCTTCGGATTGTGGTTTGATTTTGAAGGAAATTCCTAATACATTGCTTCATATGTTTAAACAATCCGTCTGCTTGCAAGTTAATAACGCAATGAATGTTGTTGAACTGTTAAAATGACATTGCCATTGTGTGTTGCGCAATTATCCCGCAGGAGTTCTTATTACTGACTTTGGAGTCTAGATTGCCACGAGCATCTATTTCACATATAGGCGTCCCATGTATATACTCGTATCTCGTTTGGTCCAGCCAACCTGACGGCGACGTGTAAACGGGCTCATAAGTAACGGAATAGGAATATTAATTTTGCGTATTTTATGACTACACTCACGCTAACTATAATTTTATGCTGAAGTGCTAAAAGTTTTATTGCATAGGTACTTGCCAGTTGCCATATTCCCGCTATTTATTTAATGAATTAGCTATTTTTCCGATAAAGTCAACGAACTCAGGGTTTTGCTTCGAATAAACATCAAAGGATTGTTTTCAGAGCTTATATACGAAATCAAATTATCCGTAGGTAAACAGATAACTACAATTTTACTGACGTAACAGCCTTCAGTGCAGTTATAGTATTATCTACTTTGAGATGATCGAGGAAACCATTACATATTTAGTAAAATAGGTGCTTATAAAGTGATTTAATTTTTACAATTAGTGTTTAGATACTTACCATCGATAACTTAATAAAAGTGTAGTGCATGCTCACGTATCAGTAGTAAACAATAATTATGTATTCAGAAAATAACGGAAAGATCTCTGAAGATGATTCTATGAAGGATCCGTTTAAAAATATATGGACGATGAAGGATAAGCGAATCATACAAATTATTGTAGAAATTTGAAGTTCCGCAGGTTTTAAACTTGGATGAAATTAAAATGTACGATTTAGGGGAGTAGTCAGATAAGTTTCATCAGAAGAGTATGTGTTAGTTATTGGGTTTTCTATTAGGAATTTCTTAGTAACAGCGCGGAGATTGGAAGTTGGCGGTTTAATACCCCCGTGCCTCGAAAAGCACGTAAAGCCGTTGGTCCTGCGCCTGATCTCCGATTGTGTCGGATTGCCGTCCCATCCTTCGATCAGTACTATTATTGATCGAAGGTCCTATCGGACTATGAGAGTAAAGGAACAGAGAGGGCATCTGTTTACGCACAGACTTGTCCACTATAATATATCCTGCGTACCTGGATAATCTCCGTTGATATTGGCCACCGTGACCGAAAGCGGTCGGGAGGCTTTTATGTGTAAGTAATACTTACACAGTTAGTAGTTATAGTTAGTTTGAAATATTTTCTATAGGTACAAAAACTTAAAAATCGGCCTTTATAACAAATATCTATTAAATGATTAACTGCTAGTTGGTACAATCGTGGAGTAATGTGGTTGACAATAAATAACCCACACGCATAAATTACAAAATATGAAGAACACCTTCATTGCCATAAAATCTTGACCCTCACGTTCGTTGCAATTTCACAGCATTTAAATAAAGCGCTTACATAAAACTTTTTTGTAAACCAGACCCTTTGCAAGTAAAATACTCGGGTAATTTTTGTTTCATAATGATTACCTGAACATGTTGAGACAGTGCACAAAGGAAAAATAAAGCACAGCCAGTCTTGTTCCAAGTATCATGCTCGTTAACAAAGTCGTTTATTAAGCGTATCTTCCAGTTTTCCTGTGGCTGCAGGTTATGTTATGGGAACAGGTTCATCCCGCTTTTAAGGGAAATTGCATTATTATGGGAATTCATTGACACTCCTGACGCACCCGAATACGACTTAACTTCTATATACAACCGTAGGGTTGGGACTTGATCGATGAAATGTGTAAACGATTTAGTATGTAGGTATGTGCGGTGCAAACTGTAAATATAAGTTGGTTATTAATCTTTCTCACTGATAGGTTGAATGAATAAAACCATGTTCTTATTATTTCTATAATATAAGACACGTATAAGTTCATTATAAAAACGTGTGTCCAACAGAATCGATTCGTTCTTAAATCAAACGGGTCAACAAAATGAATTCGTTTTTACATGCAGTTCCTCAGCATGTAAAAATATATTGATTTCAGGTATCAGGCGAGTTGGTTTTAAAATGGGTTACTTACTTTTTGACTTTGACTTTCAAAAAAGGAGGAGGTTCTCTATTGGATGTTTGATGTGTTCGGGCATAATTTAGAATTGAATAGAATACTCTTTATGTGTGCACCATATGGATATAATTGTAGTAACTTTTCTATTCATTGTTTGGTACAACGTAAATTGAACCGTAAAAGATTCAATCAATGAAACGCGTTGGAATTTGGCCTTAGTTAACGGACTTATTTTGACCATATTTAGGCGGTTTAACGAAGAAAAAAATGGAATTGTAACCTATTTTCCTCATTTAGCCATACATATATTCCAATAATTAATAAGGAAAATCTCACCGTTTAATTCACACCGTTTAAACTGACCCCCAGCACTAATTCTCAGTCGCATACGAGTTGTTGGAACCAGTCATGATGCGCATGAGTTTATAAACAAAACCGGTGTCCCCGAGTGGACAGTGGCTCGCCGGCAAGCGACTCGGACGTTGTACTTGTATTCGACAAAGTGTATTCTCCTGATACAGACGTACGTAATTATTAACAAAAAACATGGACAAGCTGTTTGTTGTTTTCGTAATTGGTGAGTATTTTTTTTTTGTTGTTTTTTACGTTAACTTTAGTAAACGCTGGTATACTTACAGTGATTTTAGTTTTTTGGAGTTTTTTTTTTACCAATGAAGGTGTCATCCTACCTTTAAGGTATAGTTACATTAATTTGAAATTACGTAGTACTATTCGGAAATTCCCTTAGATACATAAAATAAGTTATCACAAAATATTTAGAGAAAGTTTTTCTCAGAAATAGGATAATATCGACTTTAAAAATACAAGATTACACAGACGCCAGCACACCAAGCTACCCAAAACTGTCAAATTTTCCCAATCAACTTTGAACCTAATGCTTTAGCGATAAAGTTGAAAATCTATTAAAGAAATTTGACAGATTGTAGTAGCTTCAAATGCTGACGTCTGTACCCATTCCTTAAATCTGCATAATTTTGATTTGTTACCACAACTGGTTTAAAATACTGCTTATGCTAATTAATATATTGAGTTAAGTATGTAATCAAACTAGATTTTTTGAATCTGGTTCTTTCGATCAAAATTGCGATGTGAAATTTAATAATTTGAATCGTGTATACCTGCATTTAAAATATAAAATTAGCGGTTTTTTTTGTTTGCCAATTTTGACGGACAGGCCGAGATCTTACGTAGTAATAAGTAATGAGACTTTTTGCTGTAATAACTCAAGATAATGACTTTTGTTTTTATTTTCGATAGCAACAGTCGCCAAAGATATTCAATCACATTCCGCTAGACAATAAGGAATTGAATGTTCACTTATTAAAGAAAAAAATAAAGAACTTTCTAATTCAAAAAGCCTATTATAATATTTCCGAGTTTTAAACTGACAAAGTATTGATATAGTTTTATTTACATTTTGTTATAGCATTTGATTTTTTTTGTTCATTATTGATGTTGTGTACAATATTTAAGTAAATTAATCTGACTCGTGTGACATAAATAATGTAGATTTTCATTCCTAATTACTGTGATTTTTGAATGGCAAATTTTTATTTTATTAAACATTTCGCAGACGAGTTTTTGACACTATTCTGTTGTATATTTATTATAATTTGATTGATTCAGTTATAATTTGATATGTTAATTGCTTTGAATAATGGACAAACTTACTAATAGCTCATTTGTGAGTACTATGTAGGTACATACTATAAAGCTACCATTTACTGGGTACGTCTTTCATTGACTTGAATGTGCCCTGGCGGCTGAGAGTATGTCATGCTCACTCAAATGTCTCGCTGATGGTGGCACATGTGTTGGATCATTTAGCTCCCTTCAAAATGGTTGAGCTGAATGGTGCTAATCCGTGCGTCATGTTCGTGAACGGGCGCCGTCAGTGGGGACTGGTCATCTCTTTGCTGCCATGGCTTATTTTAATTTAATTTAATATTTGGATTGTTTTAGGCTTTTCATTACGGATGCTTTTAACGTTCTGCATCGTTCTCACATGCATAATTTTTAACATGAATGATGTAACTAATACTTTGTAACCATATTTTGATTTAAAAGAGTGTCCATGGAGTTTCTTGCCCGTTCTTCTCCATAGGTACCTACTACGCTTTGGAATGGGCAACTAGCTTCATTTCTCTGACTGACCGACCCCTTGACAATTCAAAAGTGCCTGTAATTGGTTTAATTGAAATAAATACTTTGAGTTTGAGTTTGAGTTTGAGTTTAATAGAAATAACCTACGTGTTTATATTTGTACGCCGTTAAGGTAAAACATGACTGTGCTATAATTTTATGTAACATCTTGCACGTCATGTGTGTGCATACTTATGTTTTGAACAAATAAATGATCTATTCTATTCTAAAAAAACAGGTTCTCTAATAATATTGAGTATTCAAGTCTATAGACTTGCGAAAAATACCGTTTTGATGAATAATTCAGTAGCTACGCTTCAACATCGATTAAGCCTTAAAACGCGATGGAAATTAAGCTCATCATTCTCTTGCCGAAGTAAAGCATAGGTTCCTATTTGTGCAAAAAGAAGTGCGCGAGTCACACGGTAGTCGTCTGTTATTGGGGAAACCCAATCTGTCATACTCTCATCTTATAACGGTCTTGAAAAGTTTTCAATTAACTTTAATGACTTGTAATTTTTCCTTTATCATTATTTCCTTAATATTCTCTAGAGCGTGGCGATAGCAAAAAATCACTGAAATAATACTTATTACATTATTATTTGCTCATTTATAATTTTGGTTAGATCGGAAAAGTAAATCTAAAACCTAGTAACTTACATACTGCTATCCATGTAGGAGTCTCGAACTAATATGAGACTACCAAGGAGAAGAGTAAGAATACACTGACATATGTAGAAAGTCAGATAAATAATTGTGCTGATGTTTAGTATTTGTATATTTTACAGCTCTTTTTGCAAATGGCGCTGTTGGACAAGGGCAGACACAACAAAATGAAGATGATTTAGAAGATAGATACGGTTTTAATCGCCCGAGTTGGAACCAATTCCCAGGCCAAAGACCTACCTTCCCTGGCCAGAACCAGTTCCCCGGTCAAAATCAGTTCCCTGGTCAGAATCAATTCCCCGGTCAAAACCAATTCCCCGGCCAAAACCAATTCCCCGGTCAAAACCAATTCCCCGGTCAAAATAATAATGGTCAGAACCAATTCCCTACCGCTGCACCAAATACCGCACCGACAACGGCACCTACTACTGCGTAAGTAGTTAATTATCCATTGGGTAAATTAAGGAGTATTTAAAATATGTTAAAGTTCTTTCTTGAGCATGTATTCCATTAACATTTTCCCCTGAACTACCATTTTGACAACGTGTTGGTTACGAGCCATCATACATAAACCCGATCTTTAAAACTCAATCAGAAACGCTAATTTCTCAACAATATTGTCATTATAAGATTGTTGAACTATTTTAAACGATGTATTTGATATATTTTTGAGATATTTTGATAAAACATTGAGATTATTTTTTAATGACACTCGTCAATCGATAATTTGATATCTGTATGTTATAATTTATAAATCATCATTTGCTTAGTTTTATCCCCACAATGTTGGGGTTAGGCGCCAGTCCAACCAGATACAGCTGACTGCTTATCTGACCTCTACAACCCAGTTACTACAACACAATATTAAACTTTTCAGTACCACCACCGTGTCGCCTGCAGTGCGTCAATGCATGAACCAGTGCCCAGTGACTTCTGAGTACAACCCTGTCTGCGGCACTGACAGCGTAACCTACACTAACCCTGGAAGGCTGAACTGTGCACAGCTGTGTGGCGTCAGTGAGTATCTGAAAATCTACTTAATAAAAATCTTGAAATTATTCACTGACAGACAACGCACAGCTTAAACCGCTGGGTCTCGAAGCTTGAAATTTTGCAGAACAGTTCTGAGCACTAAGGAAGAATTTCTGGGATAAAAGTTTATTTGGAAGCTTCATTTCTGCTGCTGGGAAATCCCATCGTCACACGGCTAGTTCTTGATACATTATGAAGTAGGGGAAAACAATATTGGTGGAGTAGGGCCATTTTGAAGTGGTATCATAGAAAAGGTTTGGTCGTCCTATGAATGCGAGAGAGATAAAGAAAATGAGGGTGGCATTTATTCAAAGAATATACCTCCATGGATAATATGTCAATTTAGTGAGCAAGTTAAAACAGAACGTTTAAAGTTGAGTGTAAGCTGTAACCCAGAAATGGTCACTTTATCTAATGCGGTAAGAAAGTCTAGCCTAGTCTAGTATTTTCTGGTGTACAATAAAGTAAATATAAATAAAAGATAAATAAAGCCTAACAAGTTTAGAAGGATTAATTTAAATTGAAGAAAACTTACTTATTTCACATTGATATTAGCTCTGTATTGAACAACCCAAATAAAATAACTACCGTAGTTCTCGCAAAAAGCTTTGATAGATGCGAAAACTTATCAGCTTTAAAGGTTGTATTTTATTAAGTCTCAACACGACGAATAGTCTCGTTTTATACATTTTAAAATCCGGTATTCTTCATTCGACATTGAGAACTTTTCCTTGAAAATACAGGTAAAATATTGGAATCCTATTTGATATCGGTTCTTGATCGTTGTTTTAAAGACCTTGTGAATCATCGGTGACAAAGTGCGCTTTAATTTAAATGACTGTTGTGGTTAAGCCGTTATGTCCTGACCTTAGAGAAATTCTTCTGACATGATCTTGTGCTTACATATACTGGGATTTACCAAATGATGTCACTCTGTGGGTCTAGATTACTTATAAATGTAAATAGATCGCAGAACAGTCTTGACCATTGTCAATTTTATCAATTACAAGTTAATTTAGGAACTAATTCGAGTTAGCTGTGTTATTCTTCAAAAACAGTTCATCTTATCAATCAAACAAACAAAGTTCATATGTGAATTACTGATGAACTTTTTTTTTAAGAATAACAACTAATTCAAATCCTATATAGCAGTTTTCGCAGAAGAAAATTAACACAAAATAAGGTGTTAATAGCTCGTCCCTGAGAGGTCAAGGAAAGTCACAAATAATAACATGAATTCTTGAAATATATTGTTTATTATCAGGAATGCTTTACCTTACAATAAATTATCAAAACGATGACCGCAAAGACCATTGTTATATGAACAATAATATGAACAAACTCCGTAGCTACAAATTAATGATCAATTGTTGCTAAGCATCTACATAATGAGGAAAATACTATACATAGAAGAAAATTAAATATTCACAGTAATGTATGATAAAGACATACCACTTAACTAATTGCACCTACTGGCCACTGAAGTAATTAATATATGGTTCTATTTATTTATAACAGGTTGTTACTGTAAAATTGAGATGTTGTTTTATGCATTATCCTCATTATTATTATGGCTTACCAATTACCGTTCTCCGTCCGTATGCATCATCTATTATTTATGAATCGATGATAATATTACATGGTATTTTACTTGCTGCAAAAGATCAGTCAAGTGTCACGATCTAATTCCATTAAACATAAAAATACCAAGGAATTAATTGAAATGCTGAATCAATATTGTTTTCTATTTCGTATGTTTCTTCAACTATCGCTTTGTACATATAATACGTGTAAGAAGTAATTTCTTTTAATTCTTGGGAATGACCATAGGCTTTTTGTCTATTGTGCATAAAATATGTTCCATGATTTTGCTGTTTAGTATCCGACAGCTGTGCTACGATATCATTGATACTCTAAAATGCGTTGTTTTATTCTTCACTGCTATCAGGAGGATCTGTCTTATGTTATTTTTCAATTACAGCATTGTGACAGTTTTAATGAATGATTGCTATACATAATAAATTAACACGTATTGTTTTTTTCAATTTCAGGTGTGTCCTTGATGAGAACATCGCCTTGCCCGACTCCAGCCCCGGTCACCCCCGTATAAGACATTAATTTATTACTTTCAACTAATAGGACTGAATAAATTATTAATTATATAAGTACATTACTATTTTCGGAAAATGTATGTTGTTGTTATTTATTTTTCTTCACGTATATACTGCTTATCGCACTTCTGAAAACCTGATTTTGATTAGTAGGCAAATTAAAAAAAGATTTTGCCAGTTCAACAACATTCATGGCTATTTATTTATGTTGCTGAACAGACAGATTTTTCGAACATATGAAGCAATGGATTAGCAATATCCTTTAAAATGATTCAGATGGTGATTGATAGTGTGTGAAGCAATTTTGGTGCAGATTAGTGAAACGTAACATGAAATGTAACACAAATGAGCCGTCCTTGATGGCATTGCACAACTAGGCAAATTTGTTTCAATGTGTGTTACATTTCAAGTTACGTTTCACCGATCTGTACCCGACATCATGTCAGCTGTTTTTACCAAAATAGCAACAGCCTCTTGAGTTCCTTGGTATGAAAAACGGATTAAATTTTGCAATCAGAAATCGGGCCCAAAAGCTGCAGTTGATCCGCAACCTGCACTCAACACATTGATCACTGCATTTACCGTTGGATTGGCATTGGACCGTGATTGGTTAGTGTGAGATGTGGTTGCGGATGCATGCAATGAGAAAATGCTAAGATCTATTACGTGTGAGTACCTTTGCCATCACGCTCGGGTGACGCGACGACATGGAAGTCCCTATTACAATGGCGCCGATTCCCTTGTTCACAAACTAAACTAAATTTAAGTTCAGTGCATCTTTTTCTTTCTATTTCATTTAGAACGTCAGGCGCTGACTAATTTGACAGGACTAAACTAATATTTATCTTCTGTTAGACGTTCATGATTATTACTGTCACTTACATGACATGTAATTTATGTAGCTGTGTTTTCCAACAATCGGTGGAATCAGTTTATTTTGTCTCTCTTGTCTTACATACACAAATTGATGAGGTATATTTCCGACTAGCTTTTGCACGCGACTTCGTTCGCGTGGAAATCGTAAGACACCAAAATATACTAAAAAAACAGCCACATTTTATAAAACTTCCCTGTGTATTACGTTTGTAGTTTTGGTCTCAGTAGCCAAAATATACAGAGAGTCAGGACGGTAGCAAGCGACGTGCAGTTGTCCGTCCGAGAAGCAGCTCGCCCTGAGGTTGACGCCCACAGCCTTCAGTAGCAATTTCCCATTGCTTGCGAACGTTTTTGTTTTTAGTGAATTAATGAACGCATATAATTACTACCTTATGGCAAATATTAGTTGTTCCATACATTTTGAACGCGTAGGTATTGGAATTTTCTATGAAACAGCAGGGGGTCTACTCCGAAGTGGTATCGGCCGAATGTTGGGCCGTTTCCTGCTACGAACTTACTATTTGGTTTGGTCGGTCCCGATCCTACACTCTTTCGAATATTGATTATGGTCCCGACCCAACTGAGCCGATCTGAACTATGTTCGCATTTTTCAATAATATTCCTTTCGGCCATGAGTCGGTCCGATCCGATTCGTACTTTGCATTTCGTAGTAGACCCTCAGATATTTTTTTTGATAACCGACGAAAGTTTTCACTCTAGGAAGGTCTCGAATCATATGCTGAATACATGGTTACGGTTTGCACACTGGTTAAATTTTTCCTGTATAATAATATCAAATGAGGAGATGGCGGGATGAGCTGGATAGGTTCCGACAAAAGAAGGAAGGAGTAAAGAGAGGCCTTTGCCCAGGAGTGGGACAAGGTAGGCTAGTAAAAAAAAAAAATATCACAAAATATTTTGTTACCTTCTTACAAAACATTGTGGTCTGCGCCTACGCAGGAGAAATGATCATCGCTGCATCATCGTAGGTAATTAAGTACCTATGATATATTTAGAGCCTTCTGGGACTCTATGGGTTATAAGAACGAAATTATTTCAACATATTTTTTATAACTCTTTAGGTTGATGAGGGCAACTTTCAATATAGCAGTTGAACCGCGATGACATTTATTAGTTCATTGTACCAATGAACAGCATCCAGGAGTTTTTTTTTTTGCCACCAGGGAGGTGCCACTTAGAAGTAAGTAAGTACACTTAGGCTTTGACACTTGATTGCCCAGACAGCGAAAAAGTGATGCGAAAAAAAATTAAAATCCATGTGTTAAATTATTATATAATTATTATCGGAATTAAAAAAAAAAAAAAGAGGTGTAGAAACTGTATAAAAACTCTTTGGTAAATTTTTCATGAATCAATAATTTTTTCATAAAATTATTTTTGAAATTAGTCATTTTAATAACTGTACGTGTATGTAAACGTACGGTGTTAGGTGTGTAACTGTTTATGGTTCCGTACGTCCAAATGAAAAAAACGGAACCATTACCGGATCACTCGTGTCTTTCTTATTTGCTTCGAATCTACTGGACCGATTAAATTGAAATTTGGTACACATATAAATTACATGATTGTACAAAGTGCAGGTCCGATCGTGTGTGGAGTACTGCAGCCACATATCGGCTGGTGCTGCAAAATTCCATCTAGCAGCTTTGGACATAGTGTAGAGGCGTGCGAAGAGGCTAATTGGTGATCCAGATTTGGTTAAGACCAATCTACAAAGCCTGGAGCACAGGCGTAGGGTAGCCAGCCTTTCGGTATTCTACAGGATGCATTTTGGAGAGTGTGCGCGGGAATTACATGACTTAATTCCGCCATCACCGTTCCATCATCGGATAACCTGTCGTAAGGCGAATTTCCACCCTTACATTGTTAACACCGCTACGATCCGGACGAAGCGTTTCGCCTCGTCGTTTATACTGCGTACATCGAAGGATTGGAACGATTTGCCTGCAGCGGTCTTCCCGTCCGATTATAATTTAAGTGTCTTCAAGGCTAAAGTGAATAGGCTCATAATAAATTATGGCATAATCGCTTTCGCACATCATTGGACCTGTGCTTCAATATTACGTTAGGATTTGAGCATTTTCGTTGTGATTTTCGTGTTGTTTATAATATTTGTAATAATATTTTTCACATCTTACATCTTATCTACATGTGCGTGTGTGACTTTTGTGAAAAATAAAAATGTAAACACGCACGATTGGCGCGAAACTACGACTTTAAATATCAAAAAACTACATTACCACTAACTTATTTAACATGAACAATGGATTAATTCGTCAAACAATGAAATGATCTATTATTCATTGCACCTGTGGTGGAGTTTGGATATTCGAAATCCCCAATTTTTATGTTTTTTAGCCTCCACCACCACTGTCATCAAAATGGCGATTATCGCATTTACAGACTTGAATTTAATAAAGGTAAATTAATAAACTTGCGCGCTAAATATGGAAGATTGAATGGCGATAACATATGTGTTTTTTATCTAACTGTCTTAATTAACGCGCATTCATAAGATTTGATGGGTAGCATAATCAATATTTACACTATCAAGTAAGGGTGTCGTCATTCCTAGGTCCAATGGGACCCAGTACCGAGCCAGCGGAGGGTCGTGTGTTCGGGTCCATTCGGTTTCCGGCCAGACGGGTGTTGTGTCTGGCGGGCAACTACCCAACGACTGATGTCGGGAAGTTTGTATGTATGCTAATTACGCGGTAAACTCTGCTTGCGAGATGCAGGATTTGCGTGACGTCAGTATGACGCGTTGTTCGCATGTGGCGTTGTAGATACCGCTACAGATGCATTGCTATTAAAATAATATATCGACGTGTTTCATGTAATGAATCTCTTCTTTTATTTCGCTACGAAATCTAATCAAAAGACATCCGTTGAGCTCAAATTGCTTTTGTAGTATTTATTGTGCATTTGGTGTATTTTTACTAATAAACATGAATTACAATTTGTCAAAAATACACATCTAAGGGCCGGTTAACGTAACATACGTACGTAAAATAATAACGATTATGTCCCTACTCGGCTACTCGTTATTATTTGACGTACGGCAAGGCCATAATTTTGTAATTGTAATTTGAAACAGCGCTTTTTTTAGTTTGACGATAGTTACCGCTATTTTTGACGTATACACGTGCGTCAAGTGGACGTGAAACAACCCGCCCTTAGTGCCTTTCTGCAATGATAGACAAAGATAATAGAAATAATAAGGGTGCCCGTGTGTTTTATGTAAATACAAATATTTGTATTTACATAAAACACACACATGATGTGCAAAATATTTGTGCTATGACTTCTCGGATTAGAGGACAGTATGTTGTGACGCAGCCTGGGAGAGGCCTGTCTCTAGACTGCGATAGGCTGAGTGGATAAAGAAGGCTAAACAAAAGATATTTACCCAAATACAAATATTTGTATTTACATAAAACACACACATGATGTGCAAAATATTTGTGCTATGACTTCTCTGATTAGAGGACAGTATGTTGTGACGCAGCCTGGGAGAGGCCTGTCTCTAGACTGCGAAAGGCTGAGTGGATAAAGAAGGCTAAACAAAATATATTTACCCAAGGTTTGGGTATTCACCCAAATGGGAATTTACATACATAGATATGTTCTCTTCGGGTATTTACCCGACGCCCATCTCTACTTGCAAGAGTATTTATTTTATGGTCCAAAACTTAAAAAATAAGCGGAATCTTTGTAACATCACTTTTTTGTTCGTCTGTCCATAGTTTTTTCTCGAGATCTGAGAAATTGAATTTCGGCGCACACAGTCCGCCGGTCCAAGACCAAAAAAATATTTTTTTTATTTATTTGGGGGATCATTCGATCTTTGGAAACAAAAAGTTTAAATTACCACAACGTGTGGTGGTAGGTACTGTTTCAAAGAACTGTATTTAAGGATTCTAAAACTATATTTCCTATGTTTGGTTTAGCAACCTTGGACATATACATAGGTCAAAGTTTGCAAAAAAAAACTGCAGCCCATCTTATCCAATTGGTTTCTATAGCTAATATTTTGATTATGTATGATAAAGTTTTAAGATATTGATCTCTTAGGTATAGGAAAGGGAAAAATACTGTAATAATTGCATAAAATTAAAAAAATACTAAAAATAGGTGTTTAATTAGAATTACGAAGGCCTTTTGTCCTGTGTAGTAAAGCCTCTTTATCAAATAAAAATTGACACTTAGTTTTTTTTTGACGGCCTGTTAATTACGATGCCAGCGAAGGTTCCAAATACAAACTGCTCAGTGTAGTTTGGTTCGAAACTTTCATTGTGTGAGCTTGACTCGCTCTTTTTAGATTTTTTTATGATCAATTCTTACTACTACTGTCAGCCTGTATTGTCGCATTGCTGGACAACGACCTCCTCCTTGGCTGACTTGGTCGAGGGCTAGTGTGGATCATCATTGTATTTATTGGTCTAGCTCATCTCCGCTATCTTCTGCATGGTCTGCCGCTACTCTTTCCGACTTCGACTTCCTTCTTCAATTCATTGCGATTTTTAATAGTAACTAGATTAATTTTTATAACTAGCTTTAGTATTCTTATAACTAATTCTTGTAACTAGTTGAGAATTTCTATGGAAAATGTCCTTTCAGTTTTCCCGAATGTTCTAATTTTCCCGGAAATTATTTGCCAAATCGAACGAGCCGTTCTGAAGTGATGCGGTTAGGTACAAACGAACAGCATTTAATTTTTGTTATATAGATATACAAAGAAAAATATATTTTCAAGACTGGCTGTTTTGTCACATTCGCGGGTTCGATTCTGGAAAGTTTTTGTTTGGTCTACAGAAATATGGTTTTATTTAGAAATGTATATTTTTTTAAAAGTAAACTTAGTTTAAAAACAAATACAATTCTAAATAGAACCCAGCCCAGTTTACGATACGGGGGGTCTACTACGAAGTGCAAAGTGCGAATGATCGGATCGGACCGACACATGGCCGAACCGAATATTATTGAAAATTGCGAAAAAAGTTCTGGTCAGCTCAGTTGGGTCGGGACCATAGTCAATATTCGAAAGAGTGTAGGATCGGGACCGACCGAACCAAATAGTAAGTTCGTAGCAGGAAACGGCCGAACATTCGGCCGATACCACTTCGGTTCGGAGTAGACCCCCGTTTATAAGTGGTAAAAGAAATGGCGGCACGGTTGGTGCAGTGGTTAAGCGATTGACTGCTGCGCTGCGTGTTGCGGGTTCGATTCCCGCACGGGACAAATATTTGTATGACCAACAAGTAGTTGTTCCGGGTCTGGCTGTTTGTGTATGTGAATTTAAATGTTTGTAAACGCACCCACGATACAGGAGAAATTACTAGTGTAGGGCAACGTTTTAAAAAAAAAAAAATAAAAAAAAAAAAAATGATTCCAAAATTGTTGCCTTTTCGACTTCATTTACATAAATAAAAAAGTAATGTTGCTCTGAAGTCAATGAGTAAGTGACTAATAAAACATTAAGTAAATAAAATTAACTTTTAATGGGAATTCCGAGTCGTGCCGAATAAACCTGAAGGTTATGCGGTAATATAGCCTCAGAAATGTTAGGTAAACTCCACGTGAGTCATGAATCACTAAAACAAAACTAGTAATCAAGACTTTAAACGGTGCTATTGATGATAATTTAAGAAGAAACGAGCAGACAAGCAATTAATAAAATTGCAGATGCGATATTTATTTTTGGTCGATTATCAGAATTTAAATGTCAAAAAACACGTGTTAGACTGGTTGAAATTGAATACTGTGCTATGCTTATAAATATAAACCATTTTTACTATGAGATCAGCACTTAATTTTGAAAATTAACTGCTGTTCAATAAAATACAGCAGGAAGTACTTAACTGGAGGGTTTACCATAGTTAACTTGATATGTAACCTATGATAATGTCTCATATTCTTGACTATTTTGAATTTTCACCTTTTCAAAGAATGACAAGTAGGTATAGTATTTTTATCTCACGAAGCGACACGCGATTTACTTGTGGTTGCCAAGTGTACGCACGACGACATATCAAGCTATACATTTCCAGTATAAGCTGACTTCTCATTGTATGAAAAGTCTGTATAATGGTTGGATGGAGGTCAGCAAAAACTGGAAATATATAGCTTGATGTGGCATTGTGTGTACAAACACGTTGTGTATGTGTGTGTAAGCGCAGGAGCTCTCAGTACCGTCCGAGACAATGGCGTGGCGAAGTAGGAAGTGTGTGTGTGTGCGTGTCTGTTATGTGCTGACGCTACTCGTCTTGGCGCTCACCTTCACAGCGTGTTTGTACCTACACGTGGTTAACACAAGAAAAGCGCGCGTCGCTTTGTATATAAAAATATTGTACTTTATTCAAACGTGGATGTTGTTTACGTCACCCTACATGTGTAACATGACAGCATAATGTTAATAGTCCAAGCCGGTGAAGGATTGCAACGGTTAATATCCTTCATTGCTTGGAACGTTTTCTTTATGATCGCCAAAGAGAATCGCTTGGATCTACATTACATTGATTGACAATTTTCTCCCCAATTCCGTTCGAAAGAAAAGGTAGTGAGCCTATATTGATTGATAATGTTGGATAATAGTTCCAAATCGAGAAAAAACGATTATTCAGACCAATTTATGGGTCATATACGTACTTGAGTAAAACTCTCTGCTAGGGGCACATCCTTTGAATCAAATTCTGCCGTTTTTGGTGCCTTCCCCCAGCGACGCCCGAAGCCGAGGTCCGTACCACACAGAAGGTGCCCTTAGCGTGTAGTCACTTAGTTCTTAAGTTTTTTTAAATCCTGGCTGGAGGCCTTAATTTATTGAGGCGCACACAGGCACAGGCAAGCCCGGTTAAGCAGCCAACAACCTCTTAGGTTGACCTGCGAGATGCCATATCTAAAAAAAAAGAGGAGCATATCCTGAACGCTTTTTGTGGTGCCCAGATCGCCTTCAGATTCAGAATAATATCAGCCAGTCGGCAAAGTGGCATCGGGCTGCCTGAGTTGCGCTACACGTGGAGGCTGTTTTTATACGCGTTCTATATACTACATGAAATGAAAACCGTAATGTATTTAAAATAGTTTAATTTAATTGCCGTAAAAACTTAACCGATTAATTACGATTAATTAACCAAATATAATTATATAAAAAGAGCGAAAAATATAATTATTCGCTTTACGATCCTATACAAAAGGTCGTTAAAAGTATACAGCATGTATTAGAAAGGTGTGGTTATATGTGGTTGTGTGTGGTGGAGACTGTCAATAAACTTTCTACATGGGACCTATATAATAATCAGGAAAAAAATATCAACTGTCCAGTACAAAACTTCAATACCACTTGGACCCGAATATGTGGGAGGGCTGATTATTTTTTCGCGATTACGATGTTGAAAGTTGTTGAGTTTGATGGTCTGTACCACACCCTTAAATATGGTCACACCTTTTTGACACATGCTGTATAAGCCAGCAAAGTCGCCATTAGTGATGTCAGGATGCCGTTAACGGTCTCTTTCGTTTAATTGGTATACTATAAAGGCGTTTATTCTAACAGCAACATACACCTGTCTAAAATTATAAGATAAAACTGGAAGACGTCAGTTGCGTGTTAAAAACTCGTGCTTCTAGTGTACTATTTGTATGTATTTATTTTTAAACCTGCTGAGGAAGACCTGTTGTCTCATAGCTTGCCCTCTTATAAAGTGTATATTTTTAACTTAGATGTCAATGTATGACATTTATAAATTCACTGAATAATTTTGTGAACGAAGTCTCTATAAATTTTTCCTTTCGTAAGTCAAATGCATCGTAACATCTAAAAATATTAAGTCTGGTGAAAACATGTAATTCCAATTCCAATAATATAATTATAGTCTTCTAACGACTTTGAAACCTCAAATTGCTTGTCAAACCTGAAATAGTGGACTATGAGATAATTTCATATTTGTTGCGATCGTACTATAATAATATGTAATTGGACATACGAAAATTATACAAGATGAAAACGGGTTGTGAGTGGAAAATGTAGAGGGGATATGTCAGAAGAACAAAATATGATCGCATGTGTTTTAAAGATACAGCTCAGTTTGTAAATTGGCCTCGAATTGGGTGATTGTGTGCAGTAACGTACAATAAGAATATTTACGATAAGTTTAGTGTTAATGTGAAAAATGAAGAGTTTTGTGTATATCGGTAAGTGATGATTTAGTTGTTATAATTTTTATAAATAATTTAAAGAACGTAGTCAAGCAAGGTAGTCACATCCGGAATATAAATAAAAATCATACAGTTTCAAGGATACTCGGATTGGTTTTTTGATGATAAATTAGGTTTAAGTTCTTAAGTACCTAAGTCATTTAATAATAATTTAGTGATTTAGTACTTAGTGTAAATTGTTAGATGTATAATAATTGTATATGGGTGAGAAATTTAATATTAATAATAAAGCTAAAAACACATCTAGCACTTAGAGATATTTCCTGCAGTGAATTATGTTTCAAAGGAAACATCGCAAATAATCTTTGGAACACAACAGTTAATAAGAATTGTAAAATAATAATTATTCGATTAGGTATGTACAGACGCCAGCACATCATGCTACCTGAAACTGTCAAATTTTCCCAATCAATTTTGAACCTTTTATACTTTAGCGATAAAGTTGAAAATCTACTAAAGAAATTTGACAGATTGTAGTAGCTTGATGTGTTGGCGTCTGTACATACCTACATGTGCATCAGAATTGACTTCACTACCATTATATTGCACATTACGTGACTAGTATTCAACCTGTTTCTATAAAAACCTTACTATTATACGTGATCATACTCGTACATCAGCTACATGCTAAGAACTCTACACTATAGGTAACTGACCTATCTCAATTATTCTCAACAAATTACTTTACGTTTAACTTTATCTATGATTAGGATTTTTTCTTTGTCTTTTCATATTATAGATAAGATATACTTTGTACTACCAGGCATTGCCGTAGTCATATCTTTGCCTAAAATTAATTGTCCAGGTTACCTGTCGTAGGTAATCACTTAGCTAGAAAAGCATATTTTATTTTCCCATGTTCAGCCAAAGCCTAATTAGCCTATAACATTCCCACTGCTGGGACACAGGGCTCCTCTCTGTGAGAGGGAGGATGCCGTAATCCACCTCGTGGGACCAGTGCCAGTCTTCGAATTTTTGGTCCGAGGACATGCCGGTTTCCTCACGATGTTTTCTTTCACCGTTTTTGAGAGCAACTTCGATGAAAAAAAAATCACAAAGTAATGCCTACCTGGGTTCGAACCCATGACGCACAACTCATAATTCGGGGTCGTTGCCACTGGGCCAGCACATAATTTGTATCTTTCGCACCGTATCTGCTAGTCGAAGGCCTATCAGGAAATTTTTGACGTATTGTAGTTTATGTTAATATTTTGCTTATTTAAACGTTACTGTTATTATGAACGCATTTTTAATACATGATTAGCTTTATCTACTAAACCATTGCCAAAGTTCCTCTTCATAATTTTATTTTAACATTTTATCTTATTTTTCATGTATTAATTTAATATTAATACCTACATGAGAAATCCTTGACAACTGATGATAACATGTTAACCTAATTTATAAAAATAATCTAATTCCGCCTACGACCAATATTTGTTTATACAGGCTGACAGGGAAACTCGACGCATTCCTTGAATGGGGTTAGACTAGAGGTCATTAGCAACAAATTAAGTCCAATGAACTAGGGGTCAAAACTGGATGGTTACCGAGCTGTGTCGGTTCTTCGATTTTTTTGAAATGTGTAAATGTATAAGCCTCAATGTTTGTGTATTTACTGTGGAGTAAAGTGTCACATTGTTTTCTACTGTTTTCCTAGGTTTTACTGGTCAATGACTTTCGGAGATGGCTATCAGCCAGACATAAATATACTGAGGTGTATTAAGGCGCTGAACAAACGTAGGGCACCGTAAAACGCTTAGTTTTTTGTTGCACAGTTAGGCGTATTGGTACATTACAAACCAGAAAATAAAGAGTGTATAAATATTTCATACTAATAAAATAGTATCATGATAATACAATGGTGAAACAGAACTCAAAAAAATATTTTACGTCACATAAATTCTCAAAACTTTGAGCGTATATAATAATAGTAAAGGGGATTCAATCAACTAAAGAAATACCTAAAAATTACTCCACTGAGCCGTGCATTTATTTTTTAATTTAATTAAAACTGAAAAAATACTTTTATTTTCGTCAAACGCATCGCTGTTTTGAACCTTATTTCTAGCCGCGATGCGCTATTGTCAATTACCTACGAATTGGCTTCTTACCGTGCCTTAATCGTCATTCTGACGTTGTCCTAGTCCGTTGACTAGGTGTCCTTTTGCAGTCTTGCTTAACCTCTGATTTGAAACGGTGTTTTTGTAACAAAAAGGAGTGTAAAGACTGCTCTTGCACGGTGCAATTTAATTATTGCTTATGGCAAAATTGCACTGACTAAACAGTGTCTAGACCTTATTTCCTATATCTATGGTTTAGACGATGCAAGTCATTTGTTGCTTCAATTTTATTTAACGCCACAGGCAAGAAACTGGTATCGTGTAAATAAGGCTTAAATATTATGCTAGGATTATAAACAGAGAATAGGTTTTGGTAGGTACTTACGCGCAACCTGTTACGAAGAATTCAGTACTACATAAACTAATTACTGAAACCTCTGCGTTGACGCATATTAACGCAGGGGCCGCCCCCTGCGTTGATATGCGTCAACGCAGAGGTTATTAAAAAAAAAACACAGATAATAAAAAAAAAAGGTCCTGTTCCACATATTTTGACCGCGTAGGTATTGCACTTTTCTATGATTATTTAAAATTTTTAACCGACGATAAGTTTCAACGGGATTTAGAATAATAAGTTTCGATAAGTTTCTAAATTCGTGGTTACATAAATAAAATATGGTAATAAATCATGACTACAATCATTGATTAATTTTATTATAGAACAATTTGTGTAACGATTTGTTAATTACTTCTTAAACAGTACCTATCTAGACGTATAAAATTGCCTAAACCTTTGTTGTAATTAAAACTGGTTCTAATATAGCTTACTTAATGGCTTTTAAAGTGAAGACTAAAACGTGGACAATTAACGTTTTCATTGTTGCTATACCTACAGACTATAATATTTACTACTCGTGAATCTACAGTTACTTTGTGGGATATTCTTAGTTGTTTTTTACGGTGTAAACACAAAAATCCTAATTTAAAATAATAATGTTAAACCGTAACTTATTTAATGAAAAGTTTGGGTATTCCTGTCCATTAGGTTAACCGTTTTTTGACAGCTGTCTTAGAACGTAAATATTCCAGATTAGGTAAAAGTTAACTTTAAAATGCATAATAAAATAAATATGTAAAATACCTTATCTTATTGAATTATCTTATTTATGGCTTCTTACAGACATTATAATACCGTACGTGTATCAATCAATATATTGTGTGTTGCTGCAATCACTAGTTCCATCTGTCAAAAAACGGTTTACCTAATGGACAGGGTATAACTACCTAATTATTTAGGATCTGAAAAGTTTTAAATAAGGACAATTTAACTCGACCGACTAAAATTAACTTCGTCATTGATTTTCAGCATTAGTGGTGTTTTTGGGCACTGTAGCTGTTCAAGGCTATGGTCCAAAAATTAGTCGCATAAAACACGAGGGTCAACAGAAATCATCCCAATGGTCCCACAATAGGCCTTCACATGGGTTTCATCATGGACCGCCACATAGATCACACCACCATGGACCACACCAGAGACCACACCACCGGCCACATGATTTTGGGCCTCCCAATCAACACGGCAACTGGCATAATTCACCCGTATGGGTTGATAGATCAGATTCTAGCGATAGTAGCGGAGACAGAGGAAGTCCCGATGATTATAGTCGCGAAAGAGACAGTACAGAACGCTCTAGATCTTCTTATGAAGACTACGGAGATTGGTACGATCACCATCACTCGAAACATCCTTGCAAGCCACCTCATAATAAGTAAGTAATGCGGCACGGGTTTTAATTAGGAATGATTATATATTCCCGTCACTGACCTGAAGACCAATTCTCGTAATCTAAAACGTTCAAAATCTAGTCGCAGTCTCATTTCGGCGACAAACAAATGTCAAAAACTTGTCAAAATGTAGGGAAATTAGAGGTATTTTTGACAAATAGAGACTGAGATCAGAACTGTGAACGTTCAATTGCCCCTCTGCTGAAAGCGAGTAAACAAAGGCACAACAAAGCTTTTAAATGTTAACCATGACATCTTTTAAACCAGGGTCAATCTTGAAAGTACCTATGTTAATTTAACCCTGCATGTAATCTGCAGAGTTAAACTAATTAAAAGGCATTTTTTAAATTTTAATTGTGATGACGATTTTGATTGTTCAAATTGATGGCAATATTATTATTTTGTTCTTGCAGAAAACCTCCAAAGACAACACCAAGACCTATATCGACAACAGCGAAGCCCATACCGACAACACCAAAACCTATATCAACAACACGTAGGATTCATTTGATCCCCACTTTACCACCGCACCCGGCACACACACGATTTACATCTAATCCGACAGGAACTACTGCAGCCTGGACACCTAATCCTACAACTCCTCAAATTATCCCTCGTCCTACGAGAACTGTTGGTTCTATCCCTAGTCCCCTGATCACGACGACATCAAGGCCTACTGGGCACGCAACCCCGCCTATTGTAGATACTATTCATGGGGAGACTAATACTAATCCTGTTCCTGAAACGACAAGTTTTATTCCTTTACCAAGAACTAACCGTATTCCTGGAGTTGAAACAACAACAGCAGAAGAAGAAGCATTCCCTACAATATCACCGGCAATAGAAGCATGTATAGATATGTGCCTTTCCACGCCTGAGTATAACCCCGTGTGTGGCTCAGACGGTGTAACTTATAACAATGAAGGAAAGTTGTTTTGCGCCGGCTCATGTGGAGTCAGTAAGTTGAGCTGTTTTAATTACCTGGTTTTATTTATTAAGGATGTAACTTAAAAAAAGTCGTGTAGCTCTAAACTCTATGGGGTTTATTTATAAATGTTGATTAAAGTTAAGTGACGTATAAACGTCAAAAATGTTGTATGGTTAAACAGTCGCATAACACTACTTAACTTAAAGTAACGTTTATGAATGAAGAGGTAAGTGTTTTTAGTAAGATTTCTCATTAATTTTGTGATTTATCGTTATTTTGGCATTTTTGCGGAAATCAATGAAATAATCTATTTGTTCAAAAGTACACAGTAATTTACGAAGTGATGCACTTTATGACACTTTATTCTATATATGATCAGATTTTAAACATTTTTTGGTCAATTTATCCTGTTACTAAAGTGCTCTACCTATATAATCCTCAAGATTTATATACAACGTTGAATGATTTCTTCGAATGCGGAGTACCTGAATTTAGCAAGAGCTTGAGATCCGGGTTTTTATGTGTTATGTTCGTGTTTCTACGATACCGATAATCGTATAAGCAATTTAATGTGTTTATGTTATAAGTACCAAATCTCTTAAGTATTTGGCACGGTCAAGCCATCGACCTATTCCTTTTTTTAAACTCATTCCAATATTGTTACAGACGTGACTTTAGTACGCAGATCTGTGTGTTCATCACCCAATTGGGATTATGACGATGATGATACTGGAATGCCTCCTCCTAGAACGACCACTACAACACCTGTCCGTTCACGTACAATATCATTGTCTGACTTCCAGCGGTGTATGAGACTATGCCAGATAACCGCATCCTTTACTCCTGTATGTGGGACAGATCTCGTTACTTATTTGAATATGGATCGTTTCAAATGTGCTCAAAATTGCGGCAAAGGTGAAGTTAACTTACTTATAAGAAATTAAGTTTAACGTTAATTATGATATATATTTGATTAATGGAGCTATAAAATCAATATTTTTTATCAAATATTTTTTTAATGTAACACATAAGTTATCCATCATACCCAATTAATAAGGGACTCTCCAATTATAAGTGGATCTACTTAACTATTTTTGGCTTTGGAAATTTCACATAATTTCTCATTTAATTCTGGGGATGATGAATAATTATTTAATTAATATTATTGTCATTGTCGAACATTGTTATAACTAAGTATGTTTCGCAAACAGAAATTGAACGCAATGGAGTGTTTAATAAACTCTCGAACTGCCTAACCCTGCGGGAAATGCAGGTGTGACCGCGTGATGTTATGAATTGTTGACATGACATGTATGAAATATATATTTATTTATTTTCCGCAGTTGTCGAGGTTTTATGTAACAAACCATGCGCTGCCTGTGAGTTGAGCCCAGCCACACCTAAAACAACAACTTTGCGACCATCAACAACACCTCAAGATGGTAGATCTACCCAGGAACCTGATATACAAGACTGTATAAATGGGTGTCCGGTAACAACGGAATATAATCCCGTTTGTGGCTCAAACCACGTCACGTACAGAAATCCAAGCCACTTGGTCTGTGCTCAACTGTGTGGAGTCGGTAAATATAATTTACATAATTTGCACTTACTTTCAGCATGAAATATTTTTCATCCATTTATCTGCATATTGAAATTGACTTTTACCTGCAACAAATTTAGCAAAAAACCACTACCCCTTTGATCCGTCTCCCATGGAAGTTCCTATCTTTCGAATGTGCCGCGTTCGGATCAACTGTTTCTTAAATTACCTAACCGTCGCCGATAAAACACGTTGCTAGACTTGACATTTAAATATTAATTACAGGCGTAGCTGTGTCTCGTTTAGGACCGTGTGGTCCTACTACGACTTCTTCAACCACTACAGTAGTCCCTACTCTAACTTTATCACCTGAAGACGTATTGAGCTGTATACGACGCTGTCCGGTAACGACTGAATATGATCCCGTTTGTGGGTCAGATAATCTCACCTACAATAACCTTGGGAACTTACATTGCTCTACATTTTGCGGCGTTGGTAAGTGTCCTTTCTAGGTACAATTTAATTAACTAGTCTAATACTGTTTTACAAAATCACTCTAATTTATAAATTATATATTTCAGAGGTGGACTTCAAACACAAATCACGATGTGTCGACGAATTTGATCTTGGTCCTGATGGAACTGATAGCACATCATCACAAACTACGCAAGAAAATAATGGAAACAAGGATCATGTTACCAGGCCATCGCAAAGCACTGCTACACCGTTATTCACTTCACCCACAACCACAGCGACACCCCCCACGACACCGACCACAAGCGCAGGCCCAAATTCATCAACTACTATCGGTTTTACAATTCCTAATGATGTATTAATTGATATTTTTGGATCGCCTCCCACTCAGGCGCCCACAACTAAACCAAAAAACCCCGACGAAGACGAAGATATCGATCTAGATGATAGATTTAATACCGAAACAAATACAGACAAAGAGCAAGACACAGGTAGAGGTCATTACAGCAAAATTATTTTCCCTGATTAAAGACTAATTAGATTAAACCTAATGCATTTTTATTGGAAACCTATTATGTATGCTAATTAGCTTTATGCGATTATTAGCAGCAATATTGCAAATAGGGTTCATTTGCAATATTGCTGCTAATATAATTAATAAATTACAAATGGTTTTGTATATATTGGTCTCAAAAATTCTATTGCCCATCAGTTGGTGACGACAGGTATATTAGAGCATAAGAAAATGGGCGGTGCCATTTTATTTTATGTGGTTACACTAGCATGGATTGTTGGATTTTCGTCGGCATATTCAAGTAAGTTTTTTTAACGTATTTCCCATCTTGATTTTAAGGAACTCATTAATCATATTCAAAAACCTACACAAATATTTATTTATTTTACACTATGTATTCTATATTTAACTATCATATTGTGTATAATAATCAATCCTATGCTATATACTTAGTGTAAAGTACCAAGTAGATTAAGGTTCAAAACAGGAACAATAGATGGTGCATCGATTCAATAAGAATTATTATTTAAATATATTTCACACTAATTTATCACGTTCTTACAGTCCATTTCAGAAGACCATGCAAAGATATCTCGCCAGAATGCTTAAAGAGATCCATCCAGGTGGCTTTGCCGGCTCTTGCAAATGGCATTCCTGAAATACGCATCGATTCTTTGGATCCTTACACAATGAAGCAACTGAATTTGAAATTACCTGGAGGTATCGATATAGAATTCACTGATGGTTACGCAAAAGGACTGAAACGCTGCGTTGTTGATTTCGCAAGGTACGTTTACAATACGAATACTATGGCTTCAAAAATTGCGACGACTAATAAAATTATATTCAAGTTCCGCACAATCAGTCACAATAAAATTATAAAAAGCAAGCCACAAACAAGTTTATGAGCGCTTGAATTTTAAATGTTCGCAGATATGAAGAAGATACATTGGAAAGTCAACTGCATTGTAATTTGACTATCAAAGGAAAATACAAATCTTCCGGACGTCTTCTCCTATTCCCGATAGAAGGAGATGGAGAAGCTACTATTAAGTGTAGTAAGTTTAATGTTAAATATTATAAGAGAATTTATTTACAGTTACAACCCTTGAATACGTTTTAACCATAAAGCTTTAATAAATTCTTTTGTTTTAATTATAGAGTCCTTCAAAAAAAAAAAAATTGTAGTTGGAGCTTTTTTTTGTGGTACTCTTTATCACCGGGACATGAGGTTATTAACTGTGTAAATAGAAAATTAGTTGCTACAGCGCTTTAATGCAAAAGCCAATTTATAATAACCTTTATTTGACGTATACCAATTATATTTCGTCTGTGCCCGAAATTTTCCTCAATGGTCGTTTGTTCCATCGTGTTAATGTAGATACCTATATTTTTTCAGAGAACATCAAGCTACACAGTATTCTTAAGTTAGGGACCAAAGTCAAGTCAGATGGACAAAGCTACTTTGATATTCAGAGTTTGAATGTTCACCACAGTTATGATGGCAGAGTTAGCTACAATATGACGAAACTTTTCAAGAGTAGTAACGAAATAAGTAAGTACCTACCTACTCTTAAAACTTTAGATTGAAGTGTCCATAATAAATATGTACGTCAGGTACCATCCATCAAATAAATATTTGTTTAGTTTGGACAGACATATCCACGACGTTCAATATTGATCGAATCTAGATACATCATGGTCATAATCTTTACCAATCTACTTCTTTCACATTTATAGACAGAAATACAACTTTGCAAACATATTGGGCATTAAGAATTATCAAAACGTTGTTTGTAAGATATACGTTTGATAAATTTGCAATTTTTGGAATAGGTAAACATGTCTTAACATAAGCTATGAATAATTTAATAAATAAGAGACGTAGTAGCATAGTAAATAACGATTCAAGCATCAATGATAAAACGCGGAAAAGCATATATAATTTACCTACATGTTGTTTGTTTCTCAGGTGAAGCTGTTCTAAACTTCATGAACAACAATTGGAAAATGGTAGCTGAAGAATTCGGTACTCCAATGGTTGAATACGGTGTAAATTCCGTGAGGAAAAACCTAAGAAGGCTTTTCAAAGCACTGTCTATAGACAAATTAAAGAAATTGTAATTTATGTCCGCCAAAATGGCTTAAAAACTTTGTGTAATATTATTTGTACGATCTGTTTTTTACATTTCTATGTGTACGATGTAGTGAAAATGTAATATTGAAGTGACTAATTTGTAACGGCAGGAGGGGTTCACATCGGCATCGAGACGACGATGAAGTACCTGGGTCTCGTCCTCGACAGCCGGTGGAACTTCGTCGAGCACTTCCGACGTTTGGCCCCCAAACTGGAACGGGCTGGGGCCGCCTTCAAGCGGCTCTTGCCCAACCTGGGGGGGCCAAACGCCTCCTGCCGGAGGCTTTACGCGGGGGTCGTGCGGTCCATGGCCATATACGGGGCCCCGGTGTGGGCGCGTTCACTGCGGCGGCGAGCCGCCCACTACCTGAACGCGCCCCAGAAGGTGGTAGCCGTAAGGCTAATCCGGGGCTACCGCACGATCTCGCGCGAGGCGGCAAGCCTCCTTGCCGGACTGCCGCCATGGGATCTGGAGGCGATAGTCCTCGCGCGCCTGTATGAGTGGCGCGCGGAGGCACTACGCCGGGGGGAAAGTCCGCTCCCGCGGCAAATTGCTGCGGAGCGGACGGACCTCCGGCTCGATCTCATGGCGACATGGAAAGAGCGACTGTCGCAACCCAGCGCAGGGCACGCCGCGATAGCGGCGATAAGACCCCTCTTTGAGGAGTGGCTAGAGAGGCGCCACGGCGCCCTCACCTACCGCCTGACGCAGGTCCTCACCGGACACGGAAGTTTCGGGAGGTTCCTGCACATGATCAGGCGGGAGGAAACGCCCGGGTGTCACCATTGCCAGGATCGCCCAGAGGACACGGTGGAGCACACGGTGGAGGTCTGCCCCGCTTGGGCGGAGCACCGCCGTGTCCTCGTGGAGGCGATCGGCAGCGGCGGCGGCCTCTCGCGCCCGGACCTGGTGCAAGCCATGGTCCGGAGCGAGAGGGAGTGGGAGGCAGTCGCCTCCTTCTGCGAAGCAGTCATGCTAGCGAAGGAGGTGGCGGGACGGATGAGGGAGAGAGCCTCCCGTCCCAGCCGCCGCGGGAGACGCCCCGGGCGTCGGGAGTCCATTGGAGACTACCGGCCACCGTAGGCGCGGGCCTGCGGGCGGAGAGCAATGGGTAGCTCACCGCCCGATCAGGACCAGGCCCGTGCCGGACGGCTCGTAAGTGTTCCACGCGCGCCTCAAAGAGATGTCAGCATAAGCCTGCCGGGGCAGCGGGATTGTCCGGAAGGGTTACCGCTACCCCGGAACATAAAGGGCGAAGGAAGGAACATGGGTGGGTTTTAGTCAGTAAGAGTCTGACACTCCCTTCCGCTCCACCCAGAGCGGGAGGAGTCATTTGATGATTTCCCATCCCAAAAAAAAAAAAAAAAAAAGTGACTAATTTGTTATTTATGATAAAAAAACGGGTCTGTGGTAAATATTTCAAACCTCTAAGTTTGAAGTCTTTACCACAGACCCGTTTATGCATATTATGGTGAGATGACTAAAGGAAAAAGTAATAAAAAATGTAATTTTAAACACAAATCTTTTATTTCTAATACCACGCAACCAATGATATCGGCAAAATATAATTACAATACTGTGCTGAAGCAATACAATCATTAAATAGTTTGCGAATGAAACCTAAAAGAAGTTAAATATTTGAATGACTACAATCAAATAAGTGGTCGCCACGCTTATAAACTTTAACATCAGCGTTATATCCACTGAAAACATATCGTAGATGTAGATCTGTAGAGGCCAGGCCTCCACGAGTTCCATGAACGCTTTAGCTTGTACTCTCATTGTCTTCGGTAGGTCGTAGTTCATTATTATCTTGTTAACAAGAATCTTCGTTTCATTGCGTACTAAAAGCAATCGTTCACAAGCAATTGACATCATGGCCACGTAGCAAATCCAAATAAAAGAAGACAGTATTACATTCATCAATAGACCTAAGTCATTAATAGATGTCCGGTAATAGTAGAGACATGTCCACATGATAATAATGATAAATATGAAAGTACTCATAAGAATCGTAAGGATCTGAAAGTTGAAAACCTCATTGACCATGGAACCAATCTGTCCGATAACATCATACATCTTTGCCGTGTCTCGTATTTTAGAATTACTCTCCGAAGCATGTCCAATGAAATTGAATCTCTCCGTAGTTTGAGCTGGTCTGCATTTTATTGTAAAAACAGTAGCGCTGTCCTGGTCTTGATCATCCACAAATGTTTTTAAATAGTTGTTAATCATTATCAATCTCCGCCTCATCAGGTCGATATATTTACAAAAAGTTATAACTTCCAGTTTTTGCACAAAATTTAGGGGTGTAGAAGCAATTGTCCATATTATATCTCCTACAGTAAAAAAAATTAAGAGGGTGGTTGTAAGTTGACTGGTAACTACAAGCACCATGTACTTATATGTTTCTAAACGTGATTGGCTGTAAAACTTCGTGAATTTCCCGACTTGCAACATGGTGTCTAGATTAGCAAGCGTGGTTATAATGCGAATATTATTTCTATTAACAAAGAAAGAAACTGTTACCGCACAGAGAGCATATTGGATAAACATTATTGTGGCGCGAACTTTGTCAGCAGTCTGGACGTAATTGCTACTGTCGTAATTGGTAAAGGTAGTCGGAAAAATAAAGTATGATCCAAATAAAATAATATATATTGAGATGACAAAAACTGTAAATGCTTTCATTTTCCAATTAGGTTGTCGCAACTTTTCATTAACATGAGAAAATCTAAATATTCCGTGGATGTATTCAATTATAATTATGACATTTATAGTGTCGATAATTTGCTTCTTACTATCACATATTGTTGTGCGCTTCTCCTCGGAATAATATTTATTTTTTTCTTCCTTTTCATCTTCCATGGTTTCAGTTTTATTAATTAATTTTACGGAACCGAAACGTATGTTCGATGTAGAATACTCGGATATGACTAATGTCACCTTTTCGTCGTCGCCTTATTTATATTAAGTTCCATTAATATAATTAAGGCTTCTGTGCTTCAATATATATTAATATTCATGTTTCATAATCCCTATTGCTTAGCTGTCTACGATCTAATTACGATAATGAATTATTTTCTGTGCGATGATGATGGTATTAAGTTTATGGCGAGCGAGACCCAATCATTATGTCCTACCTTACCTACACTAAATTGTATTTAACTGTTTTCGAAACATTTTACGTAAATTAGCTTTATGAAATCATTAGCAGCAATATTGCAAATGAACCCTAATTACAAATGGTTTTGTATATATTGGTCTCAAAAATTCTATTGCCCATCAGTTGGTGACGACCAGGCTTCCTAGTTTAACTTCGTCGGCATATTCAAGTAAGTTTTTTTAACGTATTTCCCATCTTGATTTTAAGGAACTCATTAATCATATTCAAAAACCTACACAAATATTTATTTATTTTACACTATGTACTCTATATTTAACTATCATATTGTGTATAATATTCAATCCTATGCTATATACTTAGTGTAAAGTACCAAGTAGATTAAGGTTCAAAACAGGAACAATAGATGGTGCATCGATTCTTTAAGAATTATTATTTAAATATGTTTCACACTAATTTATCACGTTCTTACAGTCCATTTCAGAAGACCATGCAAAGATATCTCGCCAGAATGCTTAAAGAGATCCATCCAGGTGGCTTTGCCGGCTCTTGCAAATGGCATTCCTGAAATACGCATCGATTCTTTGGATCCTTACACAATGAAGCAACTGAATTTGAAATTGCCTGGAGGTATCGATATAGAATTCACTGATGGTTACGCAAAAGGACTGAAACGCTGCGTTGTTGATTTCGCAAGGTACGTTTATAATACGAATCCTATGGCTTCAAAAATTGCGATGACTAATAAAATTATATTCAAGTTCCGCACAATCAGTCACAATAAAATTATAAAAAGCAAGCCACAAACAAGTTTATAAGCGCTTGAATTTTAAATGTTCGCAGATATGAAGAAGATACATTAGAAAGTCAAATGCATTGTGATTTGACTATCAAAGGATTTGTATTTTCCTTTTCCCGATAGAAGGAGATGGAGAAGCTACTATTAAGTGTAGTAAGTTTAATGTCTTAAATATTATAAGAGCATTTATTTACAGTTACAACCCGTGAATACGTTTTAACCATAAAGCTTTAATAAATTCTTTTGCTTTAGTTATAGAAAAATATTTGTAGTTGGAGCTTTTTTTTGTGGTACTCTTTATCACCGGGACATGAGGTTATTAACTGTGTAAATAGAAAATTAGTTGCTACAGCGCTTTAATGCAAAAGCCAATTGACGTATACCAATTATATTTCGTCTGTGCACGAAATTTTCCTCAATGGTCGTTTGTTCCATCGTGTTAATGTAGATACCTATATTTTTTCAGAGAACATCAAGCTACACAGTATTCTTAAGTTAGGAACCAAAGTCAAATCAGATGGACAAAGCTACTTTGACATTCAAAGTTTGAATGTTCACCACAGTTATGATGGCAGAGTCAGCTACAATATGACAAAACTTTTCAAGAGTAGTAACGAAATAAGTAAGTACCTACCTACTCTTAAAACTTTAGATTGAAGTGTCCATAATAAATATGTACGTCAGGTACCACCCATCAAATAAATATTTGTTTAGTTTGGACAGACATCCACGACGTTCAATATTGATCGAATCTAGATACATCATAGTCATAGTCTTTACCAATCTACCTCTTTCACATTTATAGACAGAAATACAACTTTGCAAACATATTGGGCATTAGGAATTATCAAAACGTTATTTGTAAGATAATCGTTTGATAAATTTGCAATTTTTGGAATAGGTAAAACATGTCCTAACATAAGCTATGAATAATTTAATAAATAAGAGACGTAGTAGCATAGTAAATAACGATTCAAGCATCAATGATAAAACGCGGAAAAGCATATATAATTTACCTACATGTTGTTTGTTTCTCAGGTGAAGCTGTTCTAAACTTCATGAACAACAATTGGAAAATGGTAGCTGAAGAATACGGTTCTCCAATGGTTGACTACGGTGTAAATTCCGTGAGGAAAAACCTAAGAAGGCTTTTCAAAGCACTATCTATTGACGAATTAAAGAAATTGTAATTTATGTCCGCCAAAATGGCTTAAAAACTTTGTGTAATATTATTTGTACGATCTGTTTTTTACATTTCTATGTGTACGATGTAGTGAAAATGTAATATTGAAGTGACTAAATTGTTATTTATGGTAAAAAAACGGGTCTGTGGTAAAGACTTCTAGCATATTATGGTGAGATAACTAAAGAAAAAAGTAATAAAAAATGTAATTTTAAACACAAATCTTTTATTTCTAATACCACGCAACCAATGATATCGGCAGAATATAATTACAATACTGTGCTGAAGTACAATAATTAAATAGTTTGCGAATGAAACCTAAAAGAAGTTAAATATTTGAATGACTACAATCAAATAAGTTGTCGCCACGCTTATAAACTTTAACATCAGCGTTATATCCACTGAAAACATATCGTAGATGTAGATCTGTAGAGGCCAGGCCTCCACGAGTTCCATGAACGCTTTAGCTTGTACTCTCATTGTCTTCGGTAGGTTGTAGTTCATTATTATCATGTTAACAATAATCTTCGTTTCATTGCGTACTAAAAGCAATCGTTCACAAGCAATTGACATCATAGCCACGTAGCAAATCCAAATAAAAGAAGACAGTATTTTTTTTTTTTTTTTTTTGGGATGGGAAATCATCAAATGACCCCTCCCGCTCTGGGTGGAGCGGAAGGGAGTGTCAGACTCTTACTGACTAAAACCCACCCATGTTCCTTCCTTCGCCCTTTATGTTCCGGGGCAGCGGTAACCCTTTCGGACAATCCCGCTGCCCCGGCAGGCTTCGACCCTGAGGGGCCCCTCGTTGCTGATGCTGACATCTCTTTGAGGCGCGCGTGGAACACTTACGCGCCGTCCGGCACGGGCCTGGTCCTGATCGGGCGGTGAGCTACCCATTGCTCTCCGCCCGCAGGCCCGCGCCTACGGTGGCCGGTAGTCGTCTCTCGACTCCCGACGCCCGGGGCGTCTCCCGCGGCGGCTTGGACGGGAGGCTCTCTCCCTCATCCGTCCCGCCACCTCCTTCGCTAGCATGACTGCTTCGCAGAAGGAGGCGACTGCCTCCCACTCCCTCTCGCTCCGGACCATGGCTTGCACCAGGGCCGGGCGCGAGAGGCCGCCGCCGCTGCCGATCGCCTCTACGAGGACACGGCGGTGCTCCGCCCAAGCGGGGCAGACCTCCACCGTGTGCTCCACCGTGTCCTCTGGGCGATCCTGGCAATGGTGACACCCGGGCGTTTCCTCCCGCCTGATGATGTGCAGGTACCTCCCGAAACTTCCGTGTCCGGTGAGGACCTGCGTCAGGCGGTAGGTGAGGGCGCCGTGGCGCCTCTCTAGCCACTCCTCAAAGAGGGGTCTTATCGCCGCTATCGCGGCGTGCCCTGCGCTGGGTTGCGACAGTCGCTCTTTCCATGTCGCCATGAGATCGAGCCGGAGGTCCGTCCGCTCCGCAGCAATTTGCCGCGGGAGCCGACTTTCCCCCCGGCGTAGTGCCTCCGAGCGCCACTCATACAGACGCGCGAGGACTATCGCCTCCAGATCCCATGGCGGCAGTCCGGCAAGGAGGCTTGCCGCCTCGCGCGAGATCGTGCGGTAGCCCCGAATTAGCCTTACGGCTACCACCTTCTGGGGCGCGTTCAGGTAGTGGGCGGCTCGCCGCCGCAGTGAACGCGCCCACACCGGGGCCCCGTATAGGGCCATGGACCGCACGACCCCCGCGTAAAGCCTCCGGCAGGAGGCGTTTGGCCCCCCCAGGTTGGGCAAGAGCCGCTTGAAGGCGGCCCCAGCCCGTTCCAGTTTGGGGGCCAAACGTCGGAAGTGCTCGACGAAGTTCCACCGGCTGTCGAGGACGAGACCCAGGTACTTCATCGTCGTCTCGATGCCGATGTGAACCCCTCCTGCCGTTAGTTGGGATCCCGGTGGTGGCGCGTTCCGGGGCCCATGAAACGTCATGGCCTCGGACTTGTGCAATGCCACCTCGAGACCCAACTGCCGGATCCTCTCCACGACTATCGCAACCCCGCGTGTCATCGCGTCGGCCGCCGCCTGATGCGACCTCCCCTGCGCCAGGACCAGCGTGTCGTCAGCGTAGCAAACCACGCTGACGCCATCAGGGAGGTCGGCCGGCCCAGTCGTAGCCGATGTCCCACAGGAACGGCCCCACAACCGATCCCTGCGGGACACCGCACGACATCTCTCGCCGGTTCCACTCCCCATCGCGACCGGGGTAGCTGACGGCTCTGTCCGTCAGATACGCCTCGACTATTCGACGGAGGTAGGGCGGCACTCGGTGATACCGGAGTGCCTCCACAATGCAGCTCCAGGGCAGGGTGTTGAACGCGTTGGCGATGTCGAGTGACACCGCCACGACGACCCCACCCCGGGACACCGCGTCCCCCGTCGTGAGGGCTCTCACGCGCATGATGGCGTCCACCGTCGAGCGCCCCTTGCGGAAGCCAAACTGGCTGTCCGCAAGATCCGGCCCCGTCCTCACCAAGTGCCCGACGAGGCGGTTTACAATTACTCTCTCAAAGAGCTTGCCCACCTCGTCGAGCAGCACGATGGGCCGATATGCGGACGGAGAGTCCGCTGGGCGCCCTGGCTTCCGAATGAGGACCAGCTTCCCCGTCTTCCAACGAAGCGGGAACTGGCCTCTCTCCAAACATGCGCTTAAGAGCGCCTCCAGTCGACTTAAGAGCGCCTCCAGTCGAAAGAAGACAGTATTAGGTTCTTCAATAGACCTAAGTTATTAATAGATGTCCGGTAATAGTAGAGTCATGTCCACATGATAATAATGATAAATATGAAAGTACTCATAAGAATCGTAAGGATCTGAAAGTTGAAAACCTCATTGACCATGGAACCAATCTGTCCGATAACATCATACTACTTTGCCGTGTCTCGTATTTTAGAATTACTCTCCGAAGCATGTCCAATGAAATTGAATCTCTCCGTAGTTTGAGCTGGTCTGCATTTTATTGTAAAAACAGTAGCGCTGTCCTGGTCTTGTAATAATTATGTCCTACCTTACCTACACTAAATTGTATTTGACTATTTTCGAAACGTTTAACGTAAATCCATGCTGATTTGTTATTCCGCTCAAAGACGTGTCATAATGATGGCTAGCTGGAGTGTTCCTACTGACAGAAAGTGTTTACTGTTCAGAAAGGACAATGTCTTTTCCACCGGCTTTATTTTTATGATAGTTGACTGCCTGGTCGGTCTACTTAGTGGTCGTAAGCGCTACTGCTCGAGAATAGCACCCCGGAGTTTGAATTTGTGCCCGGTTGATGGCAATAGGAGGGAGCGAACCCCCCCCCCCCCCCCCACACACACACATCGCCTATCACATGGGACTTAAACATAACCAGAAAAATGTTGGTATACTATAGGTACACCTCTGCCTGACCGCCGGATTCAGACGTGATGATATGTTATGTTCTGTCATTTTTATGATACGTATTGATGTTTTACTTTAGGAATAAAAGACAATCGATTATCGGACCTACTGTGGTTCCTAGCCGACTATATACCTATACTTGTGTCATTACAGTAGCGAGATTACTTGGTTTTGTGATAGGTTGATACTGATATTTCAATAGTTTCTGATACTATAGTTTGTCTAATAATCAATGGCAGTACTGTGAGATGGCGGCTTCAAGCCATGCATCTATGTAATAAGAAGTTTACTAAGCAACCCGAAGCCGTACAAAAAAAAAAAACGTAACTTTCTATTTGGTTTAGAAACCAAAATATTTATGGGGCTACCTATGGGGATACGGAATACCTTCGTGAGTTACAAGAGCTGTACCTAATGAATGATGACGACCATTTGCAATGAAACCAATCACGTTAACCAACCTTATTTTTAACTCATCGCGAACACAACACACACCGAAACAGATACAGACAAAGACCAAGACACAGGTAGAGGTCATTACAGCAAAATTATATTTTCCCTGATTAAAGACTAATTAGATTAAACCTAAACCTAAATTAACCTAACCTTTTTTTTTTTTTTTTTTTTTTTTTTCCCTGAGAAATGCTTTATGCATGCCCGCTCGCTCGGGGGACGAGACGGGGTATGTGGGACTCCTGTCGAAACCGCACCGACAGTATACCCACTAAAACTCAGCGGTGTTCCCGCATCGCCGTGATGGGAGGGCCGTGGGAAACCGGCTCAGCCTTTACTTCCACAGCCCTCCCGGCGCGTGCCCGCCTAGCTGGCGGGCCCCGCATGCCCCCCTGGATGGGGGGCTACGGGAATGGCCGGGAACACCTGGCCATTCCCGTCCGACACTGGTGGAGGCCTGTGCAATACAGGCAAGGGTGCCCCCGCACCCGTTGCCTGCTGGCCTCCACCTGGGAGGAGTCGGAGATGACCGTCAAACTGACGTCTTCTTCGACCCCTCCTCCGCCTTCGGAGCGCCGCCGCGTGAGGGTCGTCCTCTCGCGCGCGCTCCGCCGCCTCCTTCTGCGACATGACGTGTTCGCAGAAGGAGGCGACTGCCGCCCAGGACCCCTCATCCCCCAGCATGGCGTTAACCAGACCGGGGAGTGAGAGGTCCTGTCCGATCACCGCAATGAGACTGCGGCGCGGCTCGGACCACGACGGGCACACCTCGAGGGTGTGCTGCGCCGAGTCCTCCGCCGCGCCACAGTCGTGGCACGACGGCGTCTCCTCCCGTCCGATCCGGTGCAGGTACGATCCGAAACAACCGTGTCCGGACAGCACCTGCACCAGACGGAACGAGAGGAACCCATGCGACCGCTCGAGCCAGTCTCGCAGGACCGGCGCAAGCGCGTCGATGGTTCGGCGGCCGAAGGCTGCGGTGGCGAGGTCCGACGTCCAATGGACGACGATGGCGTCCCTCGCCTCCCGCCGGACGGCCTCCCGCTCTTCCGGGGCGGGGCGTTCTCCTCTCGCCCTCCGCCCCGCCGTCCATTCGTACACTCTGGCGAGCACCCACGCCTCGAGCTCCCAAGGCGGGGTGCCGGCCAGAGCGCAAGCTGCCGCGGAGCCCACCGTGCGGTAGGCCCGCGCCACCCGCTGAGCTATGGCCCTTTGGGGTGCCCGCAAGGCAGCGGCGTTCTCCCTCCTTTGGAGGGAGTCCTCCCAGATAGGGGCCCCGTACAGGGCCATGCTCTTCAGGATGCCGGCGTAGAGTTGCCGGCATCGGGCGCTGGGCCCCCCCAGGTTGGGAAGCAGCCACGACAGCGCCCCCGCAGCCTTCAGCAGGCGCGACGACAGCCCGCTAAAGTGCGGGCCGAAGCGCCACCTGCTGTCGAGTACAAGGCCCAGATATTTCATCTGGGCCTTGACCCCGATTCTGACGCCCTCCACGAATACGTGGGCGTCAGGTGGGGGGCGCTGCCGAGGTCCGTGGAAGAAAACGGCCTCGGTCTTGTGCAGCGCCACCGTTAGACCTAGGCGGCGGATCCTCCCCGCGACCAAGGATCCGCCCGCCGAGGCCAAGTTGGCCGCCTCCCTGAAACTCCCCCCCCGGGCGGTGAGGAGAGTGTCGTCCGCGTAGCAGACGACACTCGTGCCTCGGAGGAGAGTTCCCCGCAGGAGCCAATCGTAGCCGACGTTCCAGAGGAGTGGTCCTATGACTGACCCCTGTGGAACGCCGGCCTCGACGGCGTACCGCCGGACTTGGCCAGCCCTGTTTACCAGGAGGATCGCCCGATCCTCCAGGTAGCTGGCCAGCAGACTGCGCAGGTATCGAGGCACTCCGTGGAATCGGAGCGCCTCTAGGATGGTGGAGTGGGGAACAGAGTTGAAGGCGTTGGCTATGTCGAATGACACAGCCAACAATCCGTCCCCCGCCTCCACCGCCTCCTTCACCTGGCCCTTGAGGCGGGCCAGCGCGTCCACCGTGGAACGCTCAGCCCGAAAACCGAACTGAGCGTCCGACAAGTCCGGCCCGGTGTCCCGCAGATGGCCCTTTAGGCGGGCGGCGATTATCCCCTCGAACATTTTGCCGACCTCATCGAGCAGTACGATGGGTCGGTATGCCGAGGGGGAATCTGCCGGGCGGCCCTCCTTGCGAAGGAGGCACAACTGCCCCTCCTTCCACGGTTTCGGGAACCTCCCAGACGCAAGGCATGCGCTGAAGAGGTCCCGAAACCTCTCCTCCATTCGAGTGGCGGCGATCGCCACCACTCTTGCGGGAACACCGTCGGGGCCCGGAGCCGTCTTCTTGGCGCGGATGCGGAGAATCGCCGCGCCGAGTTCCGACTCCGTGACGGGGGGGGCCTCCTCTTCCTCGTCGTCTGGCGGTGGGCCCATCTCTGGCGGGGCGAAGCGGTCCCTGCACGGGAACAGGGACCGAACCACCCCATCCAGAAATGAGGGCTCCAGGGTCTCGGCAACCGGGGGACCGAAGGGGCGCAGTTTATTGCGCGCTGCCTTGTATGGTCTCCCGTAAGGGTCGTTGTCGAGACCCTCCAGCAGCTCGGCTCTCGCCGAGTCTTTGGCGGCGGCGACGGCCCGACCGAGGACCGTTTTTGCCTCCGTGTATACCTCATAGAGGCGGTCCTCGTCGGGTCGGTTCCGTCGACGCCGCCGCCGGCTCCGCGTGTAGGCCCTCCTCGCCTCCACGCACGCCGCTCGGAGCCCCGCCAGCTCCGCCGACCACCAGTACACGGCGCGTCTGGGCGGTGGTCGGCGAGACCGAGGCATGCTGGAGTTGCACACCTCGGTTAGAGACCCCCTCAGTTGCCCCGCTACGGTGTCCACGTCCAGGCCGGCGGTAGGCGGCGACAGCCAGTCCTGGACGAACGCCGCCTCCCCCGCTGCCTCCCTGTCCAGGCGGGTTAGAGCCCACCGCGGGAACGGTGAGCGCCCCGAGAGGGGCTGCGCCACTCCGGGGCCACTGGTGGAGATGTCGAACCGCACGTAGCGGTGGTCCGACATGGTCTCCCCCAGGTCCACCCGCCAGTTCAGCACGCGCGCGGCTAACGCAGGGGTGGCGAAGGTGACGTCCACTATCGAGCCACCCTGACGCCGCACGCATGTCTGGACGCTTCCTCTGTTCAAGAGGGAGAGTCCAGAGGAGGCTGCCCACAGCTCCACCGCCCGCCCCCGTGCGTCGGTGGCCCGGTTGCCCCAGGTCACCGACTTGGCATTCAGGTCTCCCAGCACGGAGACCTGACGCGGCACCGCAAATTAACCTAACCTAACGTAACCTAAATTAAAATTGGGTTCATTTGCAATATTGCTGCTAATGTAAATAATTAATTAGGCGCCCACAACTAAACCGAAAAGCCCTGACGAAGACGAAGATATCGATCTAGATGCTAGATTTAATACCGAAACAGATACAGACAAAGACCAAGACACAGGTAGAGGTCATTACAGCAAAATTATTTTCCCTGATTAAAGACTAATTAGATTAAACCTAACGCATTTTTATTGGAAACCTATTATGTATGCAAATTAGCTTTATGAGATCATTAGCAGCAATATTGCAAATAGGGTTCATTTACAATATTGCTGCTAATGTAATTAATTAATTACAAATGGTTTTGTATATATTGGTCTCAAAAATTCTACTGCCCATCAGTTGGTGACGATCAGGCTTCCTAGTTTAACTTCGAGTATAGATTATATTAGAGCATAAGAAAATGGGCGGTGCCATTTTATTTTATGTGGTTACACTAGCATGGATTGTTGGATTTTCGTCGGCATATTCAAGTAAGTTTTTTTACGTATTTCCCATCTTGATTTTAAGGAACTCATTAATCATATTCAAAAACCTACACAAATATTTATTTATTTTACACTATGTACTCTATATTTAACTATCATATTATGTATAATATTCAATCCTATGCTATATACTTAGTGTAAAATTACCAAGTAGATTAAGGTTCAAAACAGGAACAATAGATGGTGGATCGATTCTATTAGAATTTTTATTTAAATATGTTTCACACTAATTTATCACGTTCTTACAGTCCACTTCAGAAGACCATGCAAAGATATCTCGCCAGAATGCTTAAAGAGGTCCATCCAGGTGGCTTTGCCGGCTCTTGCAAATGGCATTCCTGAAATACGCATCGATTCTTTGGATCCTTACACAATGAAGCAACTGAATTTGAAATTGCCTGGAGGTATCGATATAGAATTCACTGATGGTTACGCAAAAGGACTGAAACGCTGCGTTGTTGATTTCGCAAGGTACGTTTATAATACGAATCCTATGGCTTCAAAAATTGCGATGACTAATAAAATTATATTCAAGTTCCGCACAATCAGTCACAATAAAATTATAAAAAGCAAGCCACAAACAAGTTTATAAGCGCTTGAATTTTAAATGTTCGCAGATATGAAGAAGATACTTTAGAAAGTCAAATGCATTGTGATTTGACTATCAAAGGAAAATACAAATCTTCCGGACGTCTTCTCCTATTCCCGATAGAAGGAGATGGAGAAGCTACTATTAAGTGTAGTAAGTTTAATGTCTTAAATATTATAAGAGAATTTATTTACAGTTACAACCCGTGAATACGTTTTAACCATAAAGCTTTAATAAATTCTTTTGCTTTAATTATAGAGTCCTTCGAAAAATATTTCTAGTTGGAGCTTTTTTTTGTGGTACTCTTTATCACCGGGACATGAGGTTATTAACTGTGTAAATAGAAAATTAGTTGCTACAGCGCTTTAGTGCAAAAGCCAATTGACGTATACCAATTATATTTCGTCTGTGCACGAAATTTTCCTCAATGGTCGTTTGTTCCATCGTGTTAATGTAGATACCTATATTTTTTCAGAGAACATCAAGCTACACAGTATTCTTAAGTTAGGAACCAAAGTCAAATCAGATGGACAAAGCTACTTTGATATTCAAAGTTTGAATGTTCACCACAGTTATGATGGCAGAGTCAGCTACAATATGACAAAACTTTTCAAGAGTAGTAACGAAATAAGTAAGTACCTACCTACTCTTAAAACTTTAGATTGAAGTGTCCATACTAAATATGTACGTCAGGCACCACCCATCAAATAAATATTTGTTTAGTTTGGACAGACATATCCACGACATTCAAGATTGATCGAAGCTAGATACATCATAGTCCTAGTCTTTACCAATCTACTTCTTTCACATTTATAGACAGAAATACAACTTTGCAAACATATTGGGCATTAGGAATTATCAAAACGTTATTTGTAAGATAATCATTTGATAAATTTGCAATTTTTGGAATAGGTAAAACATGTCCTAACATAAGCTATGAATAATTTAATAAATAAGAGACGTAGTAGCATAGTAAATAACGATTCAAGCATCAATGATAAAACGCGGAAAAGCATATATAATTTACCTACATGTTGTTTGTTTCTCAGGTGAAGCTGTTCTAAACTTCATGAACAACAATTGGAAAATGGTAGCTGAAGAATTCGGTACTCCAATGGTTGAATACGGTATAAATTCCGTGATGAAAAACCTAAAAAGGCTTTTCAAAGCACTTTCTATAGACGAATTAAAGAAATTGTAATATTATTTGTACGATCTGTTTTTTACATTTCTATGTGTACGATGTAGTGAAAATGTAATATTGAAGTGACTAAATTGTTATTTATGGTAAAGAAACGGGTCTGTGGTAAAGACTTGTAGCATATTATGGTGAGATGACTAAAGGAAAAAGTAATAAAAAATGTAATTTTAAACACAAATCTTTTATTTCTAATACCACGCAACCAATGATATCGGCAGAATATAATTACAATACAGTGCTGAAGCAATACAATCGTTCAAAATACGTTGTCGCCACGCTTATAAACTTTAACATCAGCGTTATATCCACTGAAAAAATATCGTAGATGTAGATCTGTAGAGGCCAGGCCTCCACGAGTTCCATGAACGCTTTAGCTTGTACTCTCATTGTCTTCGGTAGGTCGTAGTTCATTATTGTCTTGTTAACAAGAATCTTCGTTTCATTGCGTACTAAAAGCAATCGTTGAACAAGCAATTGACATCATGACCACGTAGCAAATCCAAATAAAAGAAGACAGTATTACATTCATCAATAGACCTAAGTCATTAATAGATGTCCGGTAATAGTAGAGACATGTCCACATGATAATAATGATAAATATGAAAGTACTCATAAGAATCGTAAGGATCTGAAAGTTGAAAACCTCATTGACCATGGAACCAATCTGTCCGATAACATCATACTACTTTGCCGTGTCTCGTATTTTAGAATTACTCTCCGAAGCATGTCCAATGAAATTGAATCTCTCCGTAGTTTGAGCTGGTCTGCATTTTATTGTAAAAACAGTAGCGCTGTCCTGGTCTTGTAATAATTATGTCCTACCTTACCTACACTAAATTGTATTTGACTATTTTCGAAACGTTTAACGTAAATCCATGCTGATTTGTTATTCCGCTCAAAGACGTGTCATAATGATGGCTAGCTGGAGTGTTCCTACTGACAGAAAGTGTTTACTGTTCAGAAAGGATAATGTCTTTTACACAGGCTTTATTTTTATGATAGATGACTGCCTGGCTGGTCTACTTAGTGGTGGAATAGCACCCCGGAGTTTGAATTTGTGCCCGGTTGATGCCAATAGGCGTGAAACCACCCCCCCCCCACACACACATCGCCTATCACATGGGACTTAAACATAAGCAGAAAAATGTGGGTATACAATAGGTACACCTCTGCCTGACTGCCGGATACAGGCGTGATGATAATGTCATTTTTATGATACGTATTGATGTTTTACCTTAGGATTAAAAGACAATCGATTATCGGACCTACTGTGGTTCGGTGTATTGTCTAACTAGCCTACTATATACCTATACTTGCTGTCATTACAGTAGCGAGTTTACTTGGTTTGTGATAGGTTGATACTGATATTTCAATAGTTTCTGATACTATAGTTTGTCTAATAATCAATGGCAATACTGTGAGATGGCGGCTTCAAGCCATGCATCTATCTAATAAGAAGTTTACTAAGGAACTCGAAGCCGTACAAAAAAAAAATGTAACTTTCTATTTGGTTTAGAAACCAAAATATTTATGGGGGTACCTATGGGGATACGGAATACCTTCGTGAGTTACAAGAGCAGTTGTACCTAATGAATGATGACGACCAATTGCAATGAAACCAATCACGTTAAACAACTTTATTTTTAAATCATCGTGAACACAATATCCAAGATGTTAAATCGAAAACTTACAAGTGAGAACAATTTTAAGATAAATCGTTGAACTAGCTTACGTAACACAATCAATATTGCTACATATAGATTAGCTAGGAATCGATTTCTTATTTTTTCAGTGTTAGTATTACATATAACACTCCAGAGGTGCGTAAAAGTGAGTTAAAAACTGTTCAAAGATAAGATGACAAGTTTAGATGAAATGAGATATTTGAATGATTACAATTAAATATGTTGTCGCCACACTTATAAACTTCAACATCAACTTAATATCTATAGAAAACATATCGTATACATAGATGCGTAACGGCCAGGCCTCCACGAGTTCCATAAATGCTTTAGCTTGTACTCTCATGGTCTTCGGTAGGTCGTAGTTCATTATTATCTTGTTCACTAGTATTCTTGTCTCGTTGCGTGATATTAACAGCCGTTCACAAGTAAATGACATGGTGCCAACATTACAAATGGTGTTGAAACACCAAATAATATTATTTATTAATTGACTTATTTGATAGTCAGCTGATGTCCGGTAGAAGGACAGCGATGTCCACATTGTTATAACTATGTACGTAAAAGCAGACACCAGGGTCAAAAATATCTGAAAGTTAAAAACGTCATTTATCATGTAACAGATTTCCCCGATGTTATCGTAAGTTGTTGCCAGATCCCTTATTTTCAAATTTCTTACTGATGGACGCCCAATGAAATTTAACTTTTTCTCTCTTTTCATTTTTGTGTCCCTGACTGTAAAAACTGTTATGTTCTTCTTGTCTTGTTCTTGATTAAATTCTTTTAAATAGCTGTTCATAAGGTCCAGTCTACCATTTAACATCATAACATATGTACAGAAAATGTATACTTCTAATTTCTGAATGAAATATAGGAGAAAAGTTATAAGTCCCCACTGGATATTTGGTACACTGTAAAAATCCACTCCGCCATTGATAATATGGGTTACAATGAGTATGATTAGGTACTTGTTGAGCTTTGAACCCATTGTTGCATAGAAATCTGCACATGTTTCCACTTGCAGCATGGTGTCTACTTCCGCAAGCAAAGTGACCATACGAATATTCATCGAACTGATGATAAAATTGGCGGCTATCATCGAGGCAGCGTATTGAAAAATAACCACAAAAGTAGGAACTTCGTCCACAGAGTCTAAGAATTGATATGTCTCAGTAAAACTGTACGTCGCTCCAGTTAGCAATAAGAACCAGAAAAATACAGCAGTGTATATTGAAAAGATCAAAATTCCAAATACTTTTACTTTCCAATTTGGGGGACGTAAGTCTCCATCGATAAGTTGAAATCTAAATATTCCATAGCAGTACTCAAGTATTATTTCAGGTTTAACATTGTTAATTATGTCGATTATTTTCTTTTTTTCGCTACTGATTTCTTTTTTATCCATATTTGATCCATTGTCCTGTTCTTTACCATCTTGCATGTCGACAATAGAGTTTTACGACGAGTATTACTAAAATAAGGACGTCCGTAAGCTAGTGTACGAGAGAAAGAATTGAAATATGAAATATTCCATCATATGAAAGTCAAATTGCCCAAGATAAAATAACATTCCATTACGATAATGAAGTGTGCACTCTCACAGTCATGATTAATTAAGTAAGTAGGCATAAGGCAATTGTGTATATTGATCAACGTTATAATAACATGAGTAACGGACAAGATATATGTGTATAATGCAAACAGGGTGGCAGAGACATCGACGCGCGAACTATAACCATGAATTCAACATGATGATAATGATTCTAGACCCCTAGCCTAAATGAAATGTGATATTCGAATAATAACACTGAAATAGGTCATTGCCACGCTTATAAGCTTCAGTATCAGGGTAACATCTTGATTATTGCAATAAGGTTGTATTTGGTGTAAAGGACAAAAAATAGACGTGTGTTTGTCGTTTGTCAAAGATTTAATTTCAACTAACTCGACAAATCATTTAAGTGGACCGCATGTGTGATCATCTACATATCGATAGCTAGCTATAGATACTAACGTAATATTCATTAGTTTGTAAGTACTTGCTTAAACACATCTATTGAAAACATATCGTATACATAGATGCGTAACGGCCAGGCCTCCACGAGTTCCATAAATGCTTTAGCTTGTACTCTCATTGTCTTCGGTAAGTCGTAGTTCATTATAATCTGGTTTACCAAACGCTTAGTCTTGAAGCAATATTGTAACGTAATGTACATACTCACGGTTATCTACATTCATTCCTCCAGGTCAGACAAGCATGCCGTTACCGTTAGTTGCTGATCTGACTATTCCTCACGACACCAGGTCAAGTTTAATCCATAATCAGTTCACAGACAGTCATTAAACTTCAACATAACACTACGACGATTTAGTAACATCCAAGGGCTGGAAATTGCGCCCACACTGATTGATATCATTTTTCCTATAAACACTATACTTTTAATACGCTTTTAATACGAAATAACTATATATTTAATTGTATTTTATTAATTTATTTTATTATGACAGTTCTGACAACGACGTTTGTCAATACGTCGCCATGCAAGTTTGCTTATAAATTCTTATCAGCCTGTAACTTTTAGCTGAAAATATATTCAGACTCGCAAATCAATACTGGCCATCATATTTCAAATTCATATTTATTTCTTCAAGTTGCTATTCTACGAGTTTACCTGTGGAATCCAAGCAACGCGGTGACAGTTCGAGTTCGAGTTGGAGTTCGAGTTTCGCCTCTAAAAGAAACCCTCAAAGTAGTGCTGGTACTCCGGAGTCTCCTAGCCAGGGAACTCTTGGCGTGTCCCTCTCTGACTCCGGTACCTGACGTACTAGCGCTACACCTTCGTCCTCCGTCCTCCGTACCAGTTGGACCGCTGGCGTGCCTCGCCGGAACACCCTCTACTGGACCGCGCCTCAACCGAGGGCCGTCTCTCCTGGCGGGCTGACCGCGCGCTGCCGTGCCTGCTCCTTCGCGCCGCCGTGCCTGCCCTACCGTGCGGCCGTGCTGCGACCTACTACTGTCGCGTGGGCCCCCTACCGTGCCTGCTCTCCCGTGCTGCCGTGCCTGCTGTCACGTGTGGCCGTGCTGCGACTTACTCCTGCCGCGTGGGCCCCCTACGGGTATCCTCCGTGCCGCACACGCACCAGCACCTCTCCACGCCTGCCTGCTCTTGTCACCGACACCTGCCTCACCCACACACAACACACCACTGTCTTTTCATCTCCATTCTTATTTTATAAATAAATCTTTAATTGATTTTACTTCCCTTTCTTTAATTTCATAATTTAAACTTAGTTTCTTGTCGCTACACGACAATATTTCACAAATAAATGCAAGGGCTGAAATATTACAAATCGCACTAAAACACCAAATTTTCACGATGATTACGTCCCATGTATAATATCCCGGTGTTTGATAATAGGCTAGCGCCGACCGTATCGTAATAAGTATGTATCCAAAAGCAGTCACGAGAATCATAAAAATCTTCAAATTAAAAACTTCATTGACCATAAAACAAATCCTTCCAATAATGTCGTACATCGTCGCCAATTCTCTTATTTTCACGTTACTTTCTGATTCGGTGCTACAAAATCAATATTATCATGTGATTCTTGTTTTTTTGTTTCTGTTTGAAAAAACTGCGATGTGTTTCTGTACTTGTTCAAGAACAAACGTACTCAAGTACGTATTGATCATACTAAGTCTACACTTGACCATGATAATATATTATAAGAATGCCAGTATTTCCAATTTTGGTATGAAATACAGATGAAATACTATAACTGTCCAAAAAAAATAATTCTTATTTATAACGTAAAAAAATTGCATTAGCCACGTGGGTAATAATGAGAATAAATATGAGTATATTAGTTTGAGAACGGGAATTTCTGTAATAATCATTAAATTTTTTGACATGCAACATTTCATTTAGGTTCGTAAACGTTGTGAAGATGCGAAAGATTGAGTTGGAAAACAGGTTATAAGCGAAGAGGTGATGTAATTGATGCGCACCGCTATACTTGGTATCTCTTGCAAAACTCTCCCTGTAGAGTCCGGTCTTAAGAAGTTTCTTAAATACACAACACTGTAGGCTATCATGTAGAAAATAGCAATCGTTTTCATTATCCGGTTGGGTTGCCGTAACTCTCCATTCATAAGGCGAAATTTATATATTCCAGAGCAGCATTCTAATATCGTAACAGGCTTTATAGTGTACATGACTTGTACAATATTATTTCTATAGTCACTTTCATCCATCTGCAGGATATTTGATTCATTTACTGGTTTCTTTGCTTTTGCCGTAATACCTTCCATAATATTTTCTAATTATACATGGTTTATAATGATTTTAATGACGTCTACCAGTCGAAATAGGATAGCAAGTGATGAAATTAATCATACTACATTTGTTTCATTAATATATTATATTATATACATCTAATCTCTTCACCACCCTTGGTTGACTGGTAGAGAATGCCTTAAGGCATTAAGTCCGCCTTTATACCTTTTTGTGCGGAAAGTTTAAATAAATACCTTTCTTCAATATATAAAATAGCTCACTGTGTGACTGAATGACAGCCAAGACACGGTCTAAATAATATAAACATGTGTGATCGATATGTCTAGTTGTAGGGTGAGCAAAAATCCTCTAAGAAAAGATGTTGAGTTAATTTTCTATAGTATGGCGAAATCTGATACACTGTTTCAGAAATCCTAACCGACGAAGTCGCGGGCATAAGCTAACTTGACAATTATAATCTTGTATCTTCTATAAATTATGAAAGTGTCAGTTGTCTACATTATTTTTATAACATTAAACGTACTACTACGATGGCATTCATATACATAAAGTAGGTAAATTTTGATAACTTTCGTACATACCTATAACTATTACATTTATATCTGTCAACAATGCAGGTAGGTAATACGGACTTATGTCCGCAACTCCACGTCAATACACGTATTTTGCGTACGTTTTGTTGCTTTTGTTTGGTTAAACGGAGAACCTGTTTCGTGAGGCGGCCATCAATTGTAGGAAGTGCTTCCTTAGCCTGCCTGCACTCATCTTGGTCCGATCAAAGTTTGTGACATTGGTGCGTAAATACCAGAAGGGGAGTGGCGCGATGGCCTCAGGTCCCACTGGTGCCATGCTTGACCCTATCCTGGTAAGTCTCGTCGGCTACATCGTTACCTAGCGAACCCCTGTGTGTTTTGATCCATTGAATGGTTATGTTATCAAGGCTACCCACCTGGTTGAAGCGACAAAATCAAAGTGATTTTTATCTTCGTGGAAATAAGGTTGCTGGCTGTTTGGTGCTTGGGCAGAGTCAGAGGTAAGACAACTGTAGCTGACTCTACATATTTTTTTAAACGAACCCTGATAAGGGTGGGCTGACAGTAAGCAATCGACATAATGGCCACGTAAAAAATCCAAATGAAAGAAGACAGTATTACATTCATCAACAGACGTAAGTCATTAATAGATGTCCGGTAATAGTAGAGAGATGTCCACATGATAATAATGATAAATATGAAAGTACTCATAAGAATCGTAAGGATCTGATTTCTGTATTTATAATTTACCTACGTGTTATTTGTTTCTCAGGTGAAGCCGTTCTAAACTTCATGAACAGCATTATTGTAGAATAGTGGCTGAAGTATTCGGTACTCTAACGGTTGAATATGGCGTAAATCCCGTGATGTAAAACTAACGAGGCTTTCGAAAGTATTGTCTATAGACGAATTGAGGAATTTGTATTTTTTGTCTGTCAAAAGGGCTTAAAAACTTTGTTTAATATCCTACAATAAAATGAAAACGTAACATTGAAGTTGAACAGAATTATTATTTATAAAACAACGGGTCTAAAAAAGTAATAAAAATTTCATTTTAAACACAAATCTTTTATTTCTAATACCACGCAACCAATTATATCGGCGGATTATAATTACAATACTGTGCTGAAGCAATACAATCATTAAATATTTTGCGAATAAAACCTAAAAGAAGTTAAATATTTGAATGACTACAATCAAATAAGTTGTCGCCACGCTTATAAACTTTAACATCAGCTGGAACTGAAAACGTATCATAGATATAGCACACCGAAAACATATCGTAGATCCGTAGCGGCCTCCACGAGTTCCATGAACGCTTTAGATTGCATTGTCTTCGGTAGGTCATAGTTCATCAATATCTTGTTAACAAGAACCTTCGTTTCATTGCGTACTAAAATTCAAATTCAAATTTATTTATTTGTACACATAGGTGTAATGTACAGACGCCAGCACATCAAGCTACTACAATCTATCAAATTTCTTTAATAGATTTTCAACTTTATCGCTAAAGCATTAAGGTTCAAGGTTGATTGGGAAAATTTGACAGATTCGGGTAGGTTGACCTGCTGGCGTCTGTACATGATGGTATAAAATAAAAATAAACATGTTGTGTCACTATGTGTTGCCTTGTAAGGCGTACAAATATTGTTCACCCATTAGGTAATGAGTGTACAGTAAGGCCTCTAGAATTATAAAAATACTGCTTAAAAGCAATCGCCATCATGGCCACGTAGCAAATCCAAATAAAAGAAGACATTCATCAATACGGCTACGTATTTAGTTGCTGTCCGATAATAGTACTGAGAAATCCACATGATAATAATGATAAATACGAAAGTATCGTAAGAATCTGAAAGTTAAAAACGTCATTGACCATGGAACCAATCTGTCCAATAACATCATACATCTTCGCCAGGTCTCGTACTTTAGTATTACTATCTGAATCATGCCCAATGAAATTGAATCTCTCAGTATGTGGTTGAACTGGTCTGCATCTTATTGTAAAAGCTGTGGAACTGGCCTGGCCTTGGTTATCAACAAATGTTTTCAAATATGTAGCTGTTAATCATTATTAGTCTGCGCCTTAGAAAACCGAAATCTTCATCATCATTTCAGCTGAAGACGTCCACTGCTGAACATAGGCCTCCCCCAAGCACCGCCACTTGGGCCGGTTCTGTGCTTCTTGCATCCAACGGGTTCCCGCGGCCTTCACAAGGAAAATCGTTATATTTGCATTCAATTATAATTTCGAGTTTTTGTACAATATTGAGGAGTGCAGTAGCAATTAGCCATGCCAAATATCCTCCTGTAAACGAATCTATGAAGGTTGTTAATCAGTTCACTGGTAAAAAGATTTATGAATATTTATACGTTTCCAAACGTGATTGGCGATAAAAAATACTGAATCTCCTGACTTGCAACATAGTGTCTATGTCTAGACACTATTAAAATTAATATTCGCATTATTTTTTCGCGAATATTTTTTGAGTTACAGAAGAAAAAAGGTTGTTAGCGTATTGAGACGGTATTGCATAAACATCATTATGATATACGATTTATCGGCAGTTTCGATGAAGTTATCCGTGTTATAATTGGTAAGACTAGTCGGAAAAGTATAGTATAATCCAAATAAAATAATGAATGTTGAGACAACACAAACTGTATACGCTTTCATTTTCCAACTGGGTTGTCGAAATTCTTCATTCACAAGAGAAAATCTGAATATTCCCAGGAGATATTCAATTAATATTTTCCCAATCATAGTGACGAAAATTTTTTTGTTGTTTTCACATATAATTTTGTGTTTCTGTTCGGAATAAGAATTATTTATTTCTTCTTGGTCTGGTTCCATGGTATCAGTTATGGATAAAATATCAATTGCTTTTTCAGAAACGTTTGCTCAATGTTGGACCTCACTTAAATATATTATCAACCTTGATTGCATCGTCTAAGTTTTGTTAAGTTACATTACCATAATTAAGTTTTTTTACTAATGACTAATTTATTCATGGAACCTTTAGTACCTTATCAACTTAAGTGACAATTGGACAGTTGTCTTCGTCGATCACAAGTTATCCGATATCATGTACGATGTAATCTAAATGGTCCTTGCGACATGTTATGTAGGTATGCTACATAATCTATTAATTGCATACAATATTGATGACATGGTACTGTAGACTTTTCATTCTTAAGAACCTATTTAACTTCTTTATGATGATGACATAAACTCATGTTCAACAGTGGCGTTTTACCAAGAGCAAGGTGCAAAAGAAAAGGCAGCGTCACCTTTAGGTTTAATGACTATTGAATCGTTATCATCTTCTTGGTTCAAGGAAAGCATGAGATTTATACCTTCTTGAGTATCTAAAAATAAGCTCGCAATGACGTTAAACAACTTATAAAGAAGGAAAATGCCTTATTGTAATATACCACTTTATTTTAACAAATACTAGAGAACAATCTGAAGTAAAATGAGTGAAACAAACATTCACTTGTAATAAAACGTTAACAAGGTGTTGAAGTATTACAGATAAATGTGACACGTACAAACGAATCTTTAAACACACACTCTAGTGGCGCAAACGAATCTTAAAATTAGTTTAGAGCAGGTTAGATACTTAGTAAATGAGATATTTGAATGATAACAATTAAATATGTCGTCGCCACGCTTATAAACTTCAACATCAACTTAATATCTATAGAGAACATGCCGTATACATAGATGCGTAACGGCCAGGCCTCCACGAGTTCCATAAATGCTTTAGCTTGTACTCTCATCGTCTTCGGTAGGTCATAGTTCATTATTATCTTGTTCACTAATATTCTTGTCTCGTTGCGTGCTATAAGCAGCTGTTCACAAGTAAATGACATGGTGCCAACATTACAAATCGTACTAAAACACCAACTCATATTGTTTAACAACTCACGGAAATTATAGTCAGGTGTGCGATAGAAGGCGAGAGATATCCACATTGTTGCAACTATGTATGTAAAGGTAGACATTAAAGTCAAGAAAATCTGGCAGTTGAAAACGTCATTCATAATGTAACCCATTTCCCCAATACTATTATATGTTGTAGCCAGATCTCTTATTTTTGTATTTCTTGCCGATGGACGCCCAATAAAATTAAAGCTTTTCTCCGGTTTAATTTTTTTCTCCCTTACTGTAAAAATGGCTATATTCTTGTCTTGTTCTTGAATAAACTCTTTCAAATAATTATTAACAATAACCAGTCTACCATTTATCATAATAGCATGTGCACAGCATATGAATACTTCGAATTTCTGAATAAAATATAGGGGCAAAACAACTATTCCCCACTGAAAATTATCCAAGGTACACCTATCCACAATTACATAGATTATATGTGTAATTATCAAAATAATTAGGTACTTATTGAGCCGTGATCCCATCTTTTTATAAAAGTCTGTACATGTTTCCACTCGCAGCATGGTGTCTACTTCGGCAAGCAAAGTGACAATATGAATATTCATCGAACTGACGATAAAATTGGCGGTTATTATTGTGGCTGCGTATTCAAAAAGAATTACAAAAAAAGGAAATACATTCATAAAGTCCATAGTAATATTATTTGAGAAAACTTCATCTGGAGGTTCAACCATGAACACGAACCAGTAAAATGCAGCAGCATATATTGAAACAATCAAAATTCCAAAGGTTTTCATTTTCCAATTTGGGGGACGAATTTCTCCATTGACAAGGTGAAATCTATATATTCCACAGCAGTACTCAAGTATAATTTCGGGTTTGATATTGTTGATAATTTCGATGATTTTATTTTTTTCGCCACTCTCATTCTTCTCCTCTTCATTTGAATCACAGTCTTGTTCCTTTTCATCTTCCATGTCTGACTAAAAATAGAGCTCTTCGATAAGTATTTGAAAAATATACGTCCGTTAGTTAGTGAGTGATAGCAAGAATTGACATATCTCATCAAATAATGAATATCTATTTGCTGAAGATAAAGTAAAATTCCATTACGGTAATGCTTGCTCGGTCATTATTAAGTTAGTAGGCGTAGATACAAATATGTTATATGTATTGATCGTCAAATTACTAATTACGTGCGCAGATGTTTATTAACCGATATAATTTAAACATATTAACCTAGCTTAGCAAAATGTTGTGTATCAAACATAACTAACCGACTGCCGACACATAACTGCCGAATGTTTTTCCACACATAATATACGAGTAAGTGCAATGGATCATTGTGATCCTCTGAAATATACTAGGTACACTTCAGCTACGTTAATCTTGCTGAGTCGACATTATTAATTGAATGAAACATAAGTAGGTATGGCAAATAAGGTTTGTCTCGTTTATCTGACCGAAAGAACCAAAAGTCCTTTTGGTATTTGTGGAAGCAGCGTGTCGTTTTTTATTTGTTCTTGATTTGATTTGATGTGTTTGTTTCTTTTTTTTGCGTTTTCTTATTACTTGTCTTCCAAGTGTTGCAGTTTGCAAACGTACTATCACTTACCAAATGTTGACTTGATCACTTTTCGAGTGTTTCACATTTCTTTACCACTGATGTTTTACATTGTTAACGCATACCCAGGACTGTGATCTACATATTCTAAACACTACTATGTATATTTCACAGAATGCGGTTTTATATATATAGGACATTTCTCATTATTTTGATTAAATCGTTTACATTAATTTTTCATTTTATTTATTAGTGTACATAATAAGAAATGTTCAGTAAATTACAATCCAAATCTTAAGTCATAACGACACAATTTAAGTTAAACAAAGACGTACATACCCGTGAGAATAATCTAAGAGAAAAAAGTTGATTACAGGACCTAATATCCGATAAAAATCAGAAATAGCTTTTTTAATAAGATCGCAATCGATCTAAACTTTTCTACATAACTTATAATTGCGCATGTGCCTACTTTCACACTTAAATTGTGTCAATCTAAAGGCGAGTTTAGAAATTTTAAATGCAAAATTCTTAGAAGTCAAGCTTAGACGAAATGAGATATTTGAATGATAACAACTAAATATGTCGTCGCCACGCTTATAAACTTCAAAATCAACTTAATATCTATAGAAAACATGTCGTATACATAGATGCGTAACGGCCAGGCCTCCACGAGTTCCATAAATGCTTTAGCTTGTACTCTCATCGTCTTCGGTAGGTCATAGTTCATTATTATCTTGTTCACTAGTACCCTTGTCTCGTTGCGTGTTGTAAGCAGTTGCTCACAAATATATGACATCGTGACAACGTTACAAGCCGTGTTAAAACACCAAACCATAAGGCTTATCAGCTGATTAGAATTATGGCCAGGAGTGCGGTAGAATGAAACCAACATCCATAGAGTAGTTACTATGAAGGTAAAGCCAGACACAAGGGTTAAGAAAATCTGGAAGTTAAAAACGTAATTTGTCATGGAACAAATTTCTCCTATATTGTCATAAGTTGTGGCCAAATCTCTTATTTTTATATTTATTGCCGATGGACGTCCAATGAATTTGAACGTTTTCTCGGTCTTCATTTTTGTGTCCGTGACTGTAAAAATAGGTATAATATTCTTAGCTTGTTCCCTAATAAACTCTTTCAAATAGCTGTTAATAATACCTAGTCTCCAATTTATCATGATGACATATGAACAGAAAGTGAACAGTTCTAATTTTTGAATATAAAATAAGGGCAAAACTAAAATTCCCCACTCGATATCTGTACTACTAAACAAATCCAACACACTATTGATTGTTTGAGATATTATCAGAACTGTTAAGTGTATATTGAGCCTTAAACCCATTTTTTTATAAAAATCTGCACACTTTTCCAGTTGCAACATTGTATCTACTTCCGCAAGCAAAGTGATCATACGAATATTCATCGAAGTTATGACGAAATTGGCAGTTATCACCGCGGCAGCGTATTGAAAAAGTACAACAAATGATGGAATGATGTCCATCAAAACCATTGTTCTAGTATATGTTTCATTACTGCCAAAAAGTTCAGCATTACTGTCGAAAGGTTCAACGAAAAATAGAAGCCAAAAAAATACAGTAGTATAGATTAACATAATCAAAACCCCAAATGCTTTCACTTTCCAATTTAGGGGACGTAACACTCCATCAATAAATTGAAATCTATATATTCCACAGCAATGTTCCAGTATCATATCGAGTTTCAAATTGCTAATAATATTAATGATTTCCTTTTTTCCGCCACGGTTATTCTTCGGGTTTTCAATATTAGATTCATTATTGTCATCCATGTTTGATCACTGTTATAGGTTTTTTTTATAGATAACGACGTCCGTTAGTGTATGACTGTAAGAATAAAATGATCGCCTTACAAGAATTTCAAATTAATAAAAATAATAAAACAAAACGTTACATTATGATAATGAATCGTTTACTGGTAAAGTACCTCTCTCTAATGATGGATGATAAAGTAAGCAAGCGTAAAGATAATGTTGTAAATTGATCAAGATTACAATTATTACAAACTAACATAATTTAAATACTTCATAACTAATGAAGTGACATTATCATTATTATTCCGGCCTAGCCTAGTCTTCTGTTCAGCAAGCTACTGAACAGTCAATCAATTAAAACAATCTCACTGGACATACCGAACTGCTTGCTTGTTATGTTCGGTTTTATATTTTTCCTGAGAATCAGAGCAGGAATTTTAATGTTAAATGTGCTAAACACTTCGCTGCAATCTGTTGCTATGTAGGTATCCAATACTTTGTGATGGATGATGCAGCCTTTCTGTGCTCGGCTATTGTATAACTAAAAGAAAGGAAGAACATACATTTCTACTCTACCTTGTATGATAAAGATAATAAATAAGATCTAACGATCCAACCTCTCCGTATTACCTACTTGTAAATTGTTGCGCAATATGATCTGTGCAACAAAAGTGTTACCTACGTAAGTTATACCTACTACTAAACTTTATTCTCAAGTAGAACGTTCACATTCACATTCTTTCCAATTTCGCAAAAAAAAAAATCCGGAGCCATAGAGGACAATGAGACCGTAGGTATTAATGTGATCGAAAACCTCATTGGTCAGTGGAAAAAGGAAATAGATCTATGTCCTGAATTAGGTAATGTATTTTTAAGAAAATGAGTCAACTAAACTATTAATTTTGACTTTGTAGACATCAGACATAATGCATGCATGCCTCTCCCAAGTTGCGCTGCCGCTGTAACGTGGGGGCGTAGGTTCCCCTTGAAAAGTTCTTTTAATTGATGTATAGGTATATCTTATGGCTAATAGGCGCCAAGAATTATTTCGATTCTGTGCCGAAGTTGTCACCTTTTTAGGTCATTTACTCCGTACTGACTTACAATTGGCAAAAGTCGTGTTAAAAGCAAAGATTCTCCTTGAAAGCTCTTTCCATTTGCATAGGTATATCTTAACGCTATTGGGGGATGCAGCAAGCTTAACGTTCTGTCCGGCGGACCAACTCTCCTTAAAATTGTTCCTAAAACGGCATCTAGGGGGTAACAAACAAAAAACAAATATTTCGCTTCAAAAAAATTACTGCTTGTACACATAAAAATCTATATTTTCAGTGACTTTTATCGAAATCAAATCATTTTTGTTGTAGATAAAAATTAAAAACGAAAAAATCGTTTTTTTTTGCGTTTTTCTCCATTGCGGTTTTGTTGAAAGTTGTAGATATTTTAATTATCTACATTTAACTTTTTAGTTTACCGATAGGAGGTTTAGTTTAGCCGGAAGTCGTAAAAATCATTATTCACCCCTCAAAACGACCGTTTCCCTTTTTCCGGGACTTCCACTAAGTTCTCTCCATTTTTTTTCATTTACTTATAAATTATATTAAATTTTCCAACCGCAACACATACTGCTAAGAATTCCTCTTCAATTCAGGTTTTCAGAATCGGTTTGGCCTTGGACTATACGCAGAGGTGTGCTTTTAATGAATGTAATTGGTTTTTAGCCGTGTTAATAGAAGTTCAATAAAATTCATGTTAAAAGGGTCTCTTAATAAGTATCCAAAAGACGGTGAAACTATGGCAGGCTTGCCATTGTAATAAAAAATTCAGGGCACGCGGTTGATTCCACTTAGTTTTAGGTAGTACTATTTTGTTTCCATTACCATTTCAATAATATCACCGTTTTATTGTACAGACGCCAGCAGGTCAAGCTACCCGAAACTGTCAAATTATTCCAATCAACCTTGAGCTTTAGCGATAAAGTTGAAAATCTATTAAAGAAATTTGACAGATTGTAGTAACTTGATGTGCTGGCGTCCGTACTACCGTATAATAAATTATACTATGATTATACATTGTTAAATTATAATATTTAGTCATTATTACCTGAGTAAGTAGTACTAACCTACCTAAATACCGAAAAAGGTCTATACGTCTGAACGTCTAAACGTCTGTAGGTACTCATTGGGTGGAATATTCAGATGAAAGAACCTTTTACTATGCAGATTTAACTGAATGTGCGACCAGAAATAAATTGGTTTGATAGGGAAAATAAAACACGATTAATTCAAACTGATAATTTATTAAATCGTACACACAGTACATACGTAGTGCCTAAGAGTAATGAATGTGTCCTATTTATTTACGGTCACTTATTAATTAGTTACACAAAATGTGATATTTGAATAATTACAATTAAATAAGTTGTCGCCACGCTTACAAACTTTAACATCAGCGTTATATCTACTGAAAACAAATCGTAGATGTAGATCCGTAACGGCCAGGCCTCCACGAGTTCCATGAACGCTTTAGCTTGTACTCTCATTATCTTCGGCAGGTCGTAGTTCATTATTATCTTGTTAACCAGTATTCTAGTCTCGTTACGAGTTAGAAGCAGTCGTTCACAAGAAAATGACATAAGGCCAACAGTACAAATTGAACTGAAACACCAAACTGCAGTGTTAATCAATTCTCCTGAGTTACTTGCAGGCGTCCGGTAGTAGTACAGGGAGGACCATATGGTAATAATTACAAACATAAAGGTTGATACTAGAGTCATAAAAATCTGGAAGTTAAAAACTTCGTTGATCATTGAACCAATCTTTCCTATAAAATCGTACATCAGCGCTAGATCCCGTATTTTCTTATTAGAATTTGCTGGACGACCAATAAAATTTATCTTCTCTTTGTTATCGAATTCTTTGCTGTTTACGACGGTAAAAATTGTGGTGTTCCTCTTTTCTTGTTCTTGGACGAATATTTTTAAATAGTCATTAATCATTGTTAGCCTGCTTCTTACCATAGAAATATATTTACAAAAAGCCAGTACTTCGAGTTTTTGTACAAAATATAAAGGAAGGACAAGGAATCCGCTTATGGTGATTTCGTCTGCGGTCACTAACTCTATAACACTATTGATCACATGAGAAACACACAGAATCGACAAATACCCATACGATTCCATTCGTGATTTTTTATAGAAGTCACTGTATGAATCGGCCTGCAGCAATGTATCTATCTTGGCCAGCTTAGTAAAAATGCCAATGTTAGCCGAGTTTACAAGGAAAGAAGCTGTAATCGTAGAGGCAGTGAATTGTATGAGAACCACAATAGGGGGTACTGCGTCCATAATGTCCACAGATTTAGCAGAGCCAGATACGAAGGCTGGGAAATTGAGAAATGCCAAAACCACAGTAAGAAACACTATAATAGGAATAATGCCGTATGTTTTCATTGTGCAGTTAGGTGGTCGTAGCTCCCCTTTGGTAAAATAAAATCTGTATATTCCATACAAATATTCAAATACTATTATTGGTTTTATGGAGTAAATCACGTTAGCCAAAGATTTTTTAAATTCACGCCTGTTCTCAAGATTTGGTTTCCTTTCTTCCTCTTTTCCTTCGTTCATTTCTTCGGTTTCGTCTTGCGAGGTCTTCGAAAAGGGACGTCTTTGTTTGAGTGTTCAAAACGAGTGTTCAAACATAACATTGAATTAGTACTTCACGTTTTACGAGTACTTGTCTTTGTAATGAAATAACATTCCATTGCGATAATGAATTGCTTGATGGAACAATAAAATATTCATTTTCAGCAGTTCGCGGCTAACAGGATTAACACTATCACGAATAAAAAAAGAAGTAAAATAAAGCACCTACCTATGACATACATTGATGAACTTAATTAAGTAAAGAGCTAAGCTAAGATTAATCATTTTCCTGTTTCCTTTTTACCGGTTTTAGGTATAGACGCCAGCAGGTCAAGCTACCCGAAACTATCAAATTTTCCCAATCAACCTAACGCTTTAGTAATAAAGTTAAAAATTTATTAAAGAAATTTGACAGATTGTAGTAGCTTGATGTGCTGGCGTCTGTACACAGGTAAAAGGAATTTGAAAAATACCACGGACCATAGAATCGCCGCGCGAGACGCCATTACTAAAAATATTCAATATAATAAATCAATAGTTATCATAATTTCTACTCCTCTTTTTTGTCATGTAATCATGACAAAAAAGAGTCTTTTTTAATTCGTGATGGTGTTAATCCTGTTAGCCGCGAACTGCTGAAAATGAATATTTTATTGTTAACATAATTTAAATACTTCATACTACACACAACGAGCTGCTTAGCCAAGCAGCTCGTTGTGTGGCATACCTAATGAAGTGACATTATCATTATTATTCCGGCAGCCTAGTCTTCTGTTCAGCAAGCTACTGAACAGTCAATCAATTAAAACAATCTCACTGGACATACCGAACTGCTTGCTTGTTATGTTCGGTTTTATATTTTTTCCTGAGAATCAGAGCAGGAATTTTAATGTTAAATGTGCTAAACACTTCGCTGCAATCTGCTATGTAGGTATCCAATACTTTGTGATGGATGATGCAGCCTTTCTGTGCTCGGCTATTGTATAACTAAAAGAAAGGAAGAACATACATTTCTACTCTACCTTGTATGATAAAGATAATAAATAAGATCTAACGATCCAACCTCTCCGTATTACCTACTTGTAAATTGTTGCGCAATATGATCTTGTAACGTAATGTACATACTCACAGTTATCTACATTCATTCCTCCAGGTCAGACAAGCATTCCGTCACCTTTAGGCGCTGATCTGACTATTCCTCACGACACCAGGTCACGTTTAATCATCAAACTTTAACTTAACACTATGACGATTTAGTAACATCCAAGGGCTGGAAATTGCGCCCACACTGATTGATATCATTTCTCCTATAAACACTATACTTTTAATACGCTTTTAATACGAAATAACTATATATGTAATTGTATTTTATTAATTTATTTTATTATGACAGTTCTGACAAGGACGTTTGTCAATACGTCGCCATGACAAGTTTGCTTATAAATTCTTATCAGCCTGTCACTTTTAGCTGAAAATATATTCAAACTATTGCAAATCAATACTGGCCATAATATTTCAAATTCATATTTATTTCTTCAAGTTGCTGTTCTGCGAGTTTACCTGTGGAATCCAAGCAACGCGGTGACAGGTGCAGGTACGGGCGTGGTGAGGTGCTGGTGCGTGTGCGGCACGGAGGATACCCGTAGGGGGCCCACGCGACAGTAGTAGGTCGCAGCACGGCCGCACGACACAGCAGGCGCGCAGGCACGGTAAGGGGCCCACGCGACAGTAGTAGGTCGCAGCACGGCCGCACGGGAGGGCAGGCACGGCGGCGCGAGCGAACAGGCACGGCGGCGTGAGAGAGAGGCACGGCGGCGTGAGAGAGCAGGCACGGCAGCACGCGTTCAGCCCGCCAGGAGAGACGCCCCTCGGTTGAGAGCAGGCCAGTAGTTTCAGGAGGTTCCGGCGAGGCACGCCAGCAGTCCGACTGGTACGGAGGACGGAGGACGAAGGTGCAGCGGTGGTACGACAGGTACCGGAGTCAGAGAGTTCCCTGGCTAGGTGACTCCGGAGTACCAGCACTACTTTGAGGGTTTCTTTTAGAGGCGAAACTCGAACTCCAACTCAAACTCGAACTAGAACTGGAACTAAAACTGGAACTCAACTAAAACTGGAACTGTCACCGCGTTGCTTGGATTCCACAGGTAAACTCGCAGAACAGCAACTTGAAGAAATAAATATGAATTTGAAATATTATGGCCAGTATTGATTTGCAATAGTTTGAATATATTTTCAGCTAAAAGTGACAGGCTGATAAGAATTTATAAGCAAACTTGTCATGGCGACGTATTGACAAACGTCGTTGTCAGAACTGTCATAATAAAATAAATTAATAAAATACAATTACATATATAGTTATTTCGTATTAAAAGCGTATTAAAAGTATAGTGTTTATAGGAGAAATGATATCAATCAGTGTGGGCGCAATTTCCAGCCCTTGGATGTTACTAAATCGTCATAGTGTTAAGTTAAAGTTTGATGATTAAACGTGACCTGGTGTCGTGAGGAATAGTCAGATCAGCGCCTAAAGGTGACGGAATGCTTGTCTGACCTGGAGGAATGAATGTAGATAACTGTGAGTATGTACATTACGTTACAATCTGTGCAACAAAAGTGTTACCTACGTAAGTTATACCTACTACTAAACTTTATTCTCAAATAGAACGTTCACATTCACATTCTTTTCAATTTCGCAAAAAAAAAAAAAAAATCCGGAGCCATAGAGGACAATGAGACCGCAGGTATTAATGTGATCGAAAACCTCATTGGTCAGTGGAAAAAGGAAATAGATCTATGTCCTGAATTAGGTAATGTATTTTTAAGAAAATGAGTCAACTAAACTATTAATTTTGACTTTGTAGACATCAGACATAATGCATGCATGCCTCTCCCAAGTTGCGCTGCCGCTGTAACGTGGGGGCGTAGGTTCCCCTTGAAAAGTTCTTTTAATTGATGTATAGGTATATCTTATGGCTAATGGGCGCCAAGAATTATTTCGATTCTGTGCCGAAGTTGTCACCTTTTTAGGTCATTTACTCCGTACTGACTTACAATTGGCAAAAGTCGTGTTAATAGCAAAGATTCTCCTTGAAAGCTCTTTCCATTTGCATACGTATATCTTAACGCTATTGGGGGATGCAGCAAGCTTAAAGTTCTGTCCGGCGGACCAACTCTCCTTAAAATTGTTCCTAAAACGGCATCTAGGGGGTAACAAACAAAAAAACAAATATTTCGCTTCAAAAAAATTACTGCTTGTACACATAAAAATCTATATTTTCAGTGACTTTTATCGAAATCAAATCATTTTTGTTGTAGATAAAAATTAAAAACGAAAAAATCGTTTTTTTTTGCGTTTTTCTCCATTGCGGTTTTGTTGAAAGTTGTAGATATTTTAATTATCTACATTTAACTTTTTAGTTTACCGATAGGAGGTTTAGTTTAGCCGGAAGTCGTAAAAATCATTATTCACCCCTGAAAACGACCGTTTCCCTTTTTCCGGGACTTCCACCAAGTTCTCTCCATTTTTTTTCATTTACTTATAAATTATATTAAATTTTCCAACCGCAACACATACTGCTAAGAATTCCTCTTCAATTCAGGTTTTCAGAATCGGTTTGGCCTTGGACTATACGCAGAGGTGTGCTTTTAATGAATGTAATTGGTTTTTAGCCGTGTTAATAAAAGTTCAACAAAATTCATGTTAAAAGGGTCTCTTAATAAGTATCCAAAAGACGGTGAAACTATGGCAGGCTTGCCATTGTAATAAAAAATTCAGGGCACGCGGTTGGTTCCACTTAGTTATAAGTAGTACTATTTTGTTTCCATTACCATTTCAATAATATCAACGTTTTATTGTACAGACGCCAGCAGGTCAAGCTACCCGAAACTGTCAAATTTTCCCAATCAACCTTGAACCTTAAAGCTTTAGCGATAAAGTTGAAAATCTATTAAAGAAATTTGACAGATTGTAGTAACTTGATGTGCTGGCGTCCGTACTACCGTATAATAAATTATACTATGATTATACATTGTTAAATTATAATATTTAGCCATTATTACATAAGTAAGTAGTACTAACCTACCTAAATACCGAAAAACGTCTATACGTCTGAACGTCTAAACGTCTGTAGGTACTCATTGGGTGAAATATTCACATGAAAGAACCTTTTACTATGCAGATTTAAGTGAATGTGCGACCAGAAATAAATTGGTTTGATAGGGAATATAAAACATGATTAATTCAAACTGATAATTTATTAAATCGTACACACAGTACATACGTAGTGCCTAAGAGTAATGAATGTGTCCTATTTATTTACGGTCACTTATTAATTAGTTACACAAAATGTGATATTTGAATAATTACAATTAAATAAGTTGTCGCCACGCTTATAAACTTTAACATCAGCGTTATATCTACTGAAAACAAATCGTAGATGTAGATCCGTAACGGCCAGGCCTCCACGAGTTCCATGAACGCTTTAGCTTGTACTCTCATTATCTTCGGCAGGTCGTAGTTCATTATTATCTTGTTAACCAGTATTCTAGTCTCGTTACGAGTTAGAAGCAGTCGTTCACAAGAAAATGACATAAGGCCAACAGTATAAATTGAACTGAAACACCAAACTGCAGTGTTAATCAATTCTCCTGAGTTACTTGCAGGCGTCCGGTAGTAGTACAGGGAGGACCATATGGTAATAATTACAAGCATAAAGGTTGATACTACAGTCATAAAAATCTGGAAGTTAAAAACTTCGTTGATCATTGAACCAATCTTTCCTATAAAATCGTACATCATCGCTAGATCCCGTATTTTCTTATTAGAATTTGCTGGACGACCAATAAAATTTATCTTCTCTTTGTTATCGAATTCTTTGCTGTTTACGACGGTAAAAATTGTGGTGTTCCTCTTTTCTTGTTCTTGGACGAATATTTTTAAATAGTCATTAATCATTGTTAGCCTGCTTCTTACCATAGAAATATATTTACAAAAAGCCAGTACTTCGAGTTTTTGTACAAAATATAAAGGAAGGACAAGGAATCCGCTTATGGTGATTTCGTCTGCGGTCACTAACTCTATAACACTATTGATCACATGAGAAACACACAGAATCGACAAATACCCATGTGATTCCATTCGTGATTTTTTATAGAAGTCACTGTATGAATCGGCCTGCAGCAATGTATCTATCTTGGCCAGCTTAGTAAAAATGCCAATGTTAGCCGAGTTTACAAGGAAAGAAGCTGTAATCGTAGAGGTAGTGAATTGTATGAGAACCACAATAGGGGGTACTGCGTCCATAATGTCCACAGATTTAGCAGAGCCAGATACGAAGGCTGGGAAATTGAGAAATGCCAAAACCACAGTAAGAAACACTATAATAGGAATAATGCCGTATGTTTTCATTGTGCAGTTAGGTGGTCGTAGCTCCCCTTTGGTAAAATAAAATCTGTATATTCCATACAAATATTCAAATACTATTATTGGTTTTATGGAGTAAATCACGTTAGCCAAAGATTTTTTAAATTCACGCCTGTTCTCAAGATTTGGTTTCCTTTCTTCCTCTTTTCCTTCGTTCATTTCTTCGGTTTCGTCTTGCGAGGTCTTCGAAAAGGGACGTCTTTGTTTGAGTGTTCAAAACGAGTGTTCAATCATAACATTGAATTAGTACTTCACGTTTTACGAGTACTTGTCTTTGTAATGAAATAACGTTCCATTGCGATAATGAATTGCTTGATGGAACAATAAAATATTCATTTTCAGCAGTTCGCGGCTAACAGGATTAACACCATCACGAATAAAAAAGAAGTAAAATAAAGCACCTACCTATGACATACATTGATGAACTTAATTAAGTAAAGAGCTAAGCTATGATTAATCATTTTCCTGTTTCCTTTTTACCGGTTTTAGGTATAGACGCCAGCAGGTCAAGCTACCCGAAACTATCAAATTTTCCCAATCATAATGCTTTAGTAATAAAGTTAAAAATTTATTAAAGAAATTTGACAGATTGTAGTAGCTTGATGTGCTGGCGTCTGTACACAGGTAAAAGGAATTTGAAAAATACCACGGACCATAGAATCGCCGCGCGAGACGCCATTACTAAAAATATTCAATATAATAAATCAATAGTTATCATAATTTCTACTCCTCTTTTTTGTCATGTAATCATGACAAAAAAGAGTCTTTTTTTATTCGTGATGGTGTTAATCCTGTTAGCCGCGAACTGCTGAAAATGAATATTTTATTGTTAACATAATTTAAATACTTCATACTACACACAAAGAGCTGCTTAGCCAAGCAGCTCGTTGTGTGGCATACCTAATGAAGTGACATTATCATTATTATTCCGGCAGCCTAGTCTTCTGTACAGCAAGCTACTGAACAGTCAATCAATTAAAACAATCTCACTGGACATACCGAACTGCTTGCTTGTTATGTTCGGTTTTATATTTTTTCCTGAGAATCAGAGCAGGAATTTTAATGTTAAATGTGCTAAACACTTCGCTGCAATCTGTTGCTATGTAGGTATCCAATACTTTGTGATGGATGATGCAGCCTTTCTGTGCTCGGCTATTGTATAACTAAAAGAAAGGAAGAAAATACATTTCTACTCTACCTTGTATGATAAAGATAATAAATAAGATCTAACGATCCAACCTCTCCGTATTACCTACTTGTAAATTGTTGCGCAATATGATCTGTGCAACAAAAGTGTTACCTACGTAAGTTATACCTACTACTAAACTTTATTCTCAAATAGAACGTTCACATTCACAGTCTTTCCAATTTCGCAAAAAAAAAAAAATCCGGAGCCATAGAGGACAATGAGACCGTAGGTATTAATGTGATCGAAAACCTCATTGGTCAGTGGAAAAAGGAAATAGATCTATGTCCTGAATTAGGTAATGTATTTTTAAGAAAATGAGTCAACTAAACTATTAATTTTGACTTTGTAGACATCAGACATAATGCATGCATGCCTCTCCCAAGTTGCGCTGCCGCTGTAACGTGGGGGCGTAGGTTCCCCTTGAAAAGTTCTTTTAATTGATGTATAGGTATATCTTATGGCTAATGGGCGCCAATAATTATTTCGATTCTGTGCCGAAGTTGTCACCTTTTTAGGTCATTTACTCCGTACTGACTTACAATTGGCTAAAGTCGTGTTAATAGCAAAGATTTTCCTTGAAAGCTCTTTCCATTTGCATAGGTATATCTTAACGCTATTGGGGGATGCAGCAAGCTTAACGTTCTGTCCGGCGGACCAACTCTCCTTAAAATTGTTCCTAAAACGGCATCTAGGGGGTAACAAACAAAAAAACAAATATTTCGCTTCAAAAAAATTACTGCTTGTACACATAAAAATCTATATTTTCAGTGGCTTTTATCGAAATCAAATCATTTTTGTTGTAGACAAAAATTAAAAACGAAAAAATCGTTTTTTTGCGTTTTTCTCCATTGCGGTTTTGTTGAAAGTTGTAGATATTTTAATTATCTACATTTAACTTTTTAGTTTACCGATAGGAGGTTTAGTTTAGCCGGAAGTCGTAAAAATCATTATTCACCCCTCAAAACGACCGTTTCCCTTCTTCCGGGACTTCCACCAAGTTCTCTCCATTTTTTTTCATTTACTTATAAATTATATTAAATTTTCCAACCGCAACACATACTGCTAAGAATTCCTCTTCAATTCAGGTTTTCAGAATCGGTTTGGCCTTGGACTATACGCAGAGGTGTGCTATTAATGAATGTAATTGGTTTTTAGCCGTGTTAATAAAAGTTCAATAAAATTCATGTTAAAAGGGTCTCTTAATAAGTATCCAAAAGACGGTGAACCTATGGCAGGCTTGCCATTGTAATAAAAAATTCAGGGCACGCGGTTGATTCCACTTAGTTATAAGTAGTACTATTTTGTTTCCATTACCATTTCAATAATATCAACGTTTTATTGTACAGACGCCAGCAGGTCAAGCTACCCGAAACTGTCAAATTTTCCCAATCAACCTTGAACCTTAAAGCTTTAGCGATAAAGTTGAAAATCTATTAAAGAAATTTGAAAGATTGTAGTAACTTGATGTGCTGGCGTCCGTACTACCGTATAATAAATTATACTATGATGATACATTGTTAAATTTTAATATTTAGCCATTATTACCTAAGTAAGTAGTACTAACCTACCTAAATACCGAAAAATGTCTATAGGTACTCATTGGGTGGAATATTCAGATGAAAGAATCTTTTACTATGCAGATTTAACTGAATGTGCGACCAGAAATAAATTGGTTTGATAGGGAAAATAAAACATGTTTAATTCAAACTGATAATTTATTAAATCGTACACACAGTACATACGTAGTGCCTAAGAGTAATGAATGTGTCCTATTTATTTACGGTCACTTAATAATTAGTTACACAAAATGTGATATTTGAATAATTACAATTAAATAAGTTGTCGCCACGCTTATAAACTTTAACATCAGCGTTATATCTACTGAAAACAAATCGTAGATGTAGATCCGTAACGGCCAGACCTCCACGAGTTCCATGAACGCTTTAGCTTGTACTCTCATTATCTTCGGCAGGTCGTAGTTCATTATTATCTTGTTAACCAGTATTCTAGTCTCGTTACGAGTTAGAAGCAGTCGTTCACAAGAAAATGACATAAGGCCAACAGTATAAATTGAACTGAAACACCAAACTGCAGTGTTAATCAATTCTCCTGAGTTACTTGCAGGCGTCCGGTAGTAGTACAGGGAGGTCCATATGGTAATAATTACAAACATAAAGGTTGATACTACAGTCATAAAAATCTGGAAGTTAAAAACTTCGTTGATCATTGAACCAATCTTTCCTATAAAATCGTACATCAGCGCTAGATCCCGTATTTTCTTATTAGAATTTGCTGGACGACCAATAAAATTTATCTTCTCTTTGTTATCGAATTCTTTGCTGTTTACGACGGTAAAAATTGTGGTGTTCCTCTTTTCTTGTTCTTGGACGAATATTTTTAAATAGTCATTAATCATTGTTAGCCTGCTTCTTACCAAAGAAATATATTTACAAAAAGCCAGTACTTCGAGTTTTTGTACAAAATATAAAGGAAGGACAAGGAATCCGCTTATGGTGATTTCGTCTGCGGTCACTAACTCTATAACACTATTGATCACATGAGAAACACACAGAATCGACAAATACCCATATGATTCCATTCGTGATTTTTTATAGAAGTCACTGTATGAATCGGCCTGCAGCAATGTATCTATCTTGGCCAGCTTAGTAAAAATGCCAATGTTAGCCGAGTTTACAAGGAAAGAAGCTGTAATCGTAGAGGTAGTGAATTGTATGAGAACCACAATAGGGGGTACTGCGTCCATAATGTCCACAGATTTAGCAGAGCCAGATACGAAGGCTGGGAAATTGAGAAATGCCAAAACCACAGTAAGAAACACTATAATAGGAATAATGCCGTATGTTTTCATTGTGCAGTTAGGTGGTCGTAGCTCCCCTTTGGTAAAATAAAATCTGTATATTCCATACAAATATTCAAATACTATTATTGGTTTTATGGAGTAAATCACGTTAGCCAAAGATTTTTTAAATTCACGCCTGTTCTCAAGATTTGGTTTCCTTTCTTCCTCTTTTCCTTCGTTCATTTCTTCGGTTTCGTCTTGCGAGGTCTTCGAAAAGGGACGTCTTTGTTTGAGTGTTCAAAACGAGTGTTCAATCATAACATTGAATTAGTACTTCACGTTTTACGAGTACTTGTCTTTGTAATGAAATAACGTTCCATTGCGATAATGAATTGCTTGATGGAACAATAAAATATTCATTTTCAGCAGTTCGCGGCTAACAGGATTAACACCATCACGAATAAAAAAGAAGTAAAATAAAGCACCTACCTATGACATACATTGATGAACTTAATTAAGTAAAGAGCTAAGCTATGATTAATCATTTTCCTGTTTCCTTTTTACCGGTTTTAGGTATAGACGCCAGCAGGTCAAGCTACCCGAAACTATCAAATTTTCCCAATCATAATGCTTTAGTAATAAAGTTAAAAATTTATTAAAGAAATTTGACAGATTGTAGTAGCTTGATGTGCTGGCGTCTGTACACAGGTAAAAGGAATTTGAAAAATACCACGGACCATAGAATCGCCGCGCGAGACGCCATTACTAAAAATATTCAATATAATAAATCAATAGTTACCATAATTTCTACTCCTCTTTTTTGTCATGTAATCATGACAAAAAAGAGTCTTTTTTTATTCGTGATGGTGTTAATCCTGTTAGCCGCGAACTGCTGAAAATGAATATTTTATTGTTAACATAATTTAAATACTTCATACTACACACAACGAGCTGCTTAGCCAAGCAGCTCGTTGTGTGGCATACCTAATGAAGTGACATTATCATTATTATTCCGGCAGCCTAGTCTTCTGTACAGCAAGCTACTGAACAGTCAATCAATTAAAACAATCTCACTGGACATACCGAACTGCTTGCTTGTTATGTTCGGTTTTATATTTTTTCCTGAGAATCAGAGCAGGAATTTTAATGTTAAATGTGCTAAACACTTCGCTGCAATCTGTTGCTATGTAGGTATCCAATACTTTGTGATGGATGATGCAGCCTTTCTGTGCTCGGCTATTGTATAACTAAAAGAAAGGAAGAAAATACATTTCTACTCTACCTTGTATGATAAAGATAATAAATAAGATCTAACGATCCAACCTCTCCGTATTACCTACTTGTAAATTGTTGCGCAATATGATCTGTGCAACAAAAGTGTTACCTACGTAAGTTATACCTACTACTAAACTTTATTCTCAAATAGAACGTTCACATTCACATTCTTTCCAATTTCGCAAAAAAAAAAAAAATCCGGAGCCATAGAGGACAATGAGACCGTAGGTATTAATGTGATCGAAAACCTCATTGGTCAGTGGAAAAAGGAAATAGATCTATGTCCTGAATTAGGTAATGTATTTTTAAGAAAATGAGTCAACTAAACTATTAATTTTGACTTTGTAGACATCAGACATAATGCATGCATGCCTCTCCCAAGTTGCGCTGCCGCTGTAACGTGGGGGCGTAGGTTCCCCTTGAAAAGTTCTTTTAATTGATGTATAGGTATATCTTATGGCTAATAGGCGCCAAGAATTATTTCGATTCTGTGCCGAAGTTGTCACCTTTTTAGGTCATTTACTCCGTACTGACTTACAATTGGCAAAAGTCGTGTTAAAAGCAAAGATTCTCCTTGAAAGCTCTTTCCATTTGCATAGGTATATCTTAACGCTATTGGGGGATGCAGCAAGCTTAACGTTCTGTCCGGCGGACCAACTCTCCTTAAAATTGTTCCTAAAACGGCATCTAGGGGGTAACAAACAAAAAACAAATATTTCGCTTCAAAAAAATTACTGCTTGTACACATAAAAATCTATATTTTCAGTGACTTTTATCGAAATCAAATCATTTTTGTTGTAGACAAAAATTAAAAACGAAAAAATCGTTTTTTTGCGTTTTTCTCCATTGCGGTTTTGTTGAAAGTTGTAGATATTTTAATTATCTACATTTAACTTTTTAGTTTACCGATAGGAGGTTTAGTTTAGCCGGAAGTCGTAAAAATCATTATTCACCCCTCAAAACGACCGTTTCCCTTCTTCCGGGACTTCCACCAAGTTCTCTCCATTTTTTTTCATTTACTTATAAATTATATTAAATTTTCCAACCGCAACACATACTGCTAAGAATTCCTCTTCAATTCAGGTTTTCAGAATCGGTTTGGCCTTGGACTATACGCAGAGGTGTGCTTTTAATGAATGTAACTAATTGGTTTTTAGCCGTGTTAATAAAAGTTCAATAAAATTCATGTTAAAAGGGTCTCTTAATAAGTATCCAAAAGACGGTGAACCTATGGCAGGCTTGCCATTGTAATAAAAAATTCAGGGCACGCGGTTGATTCCACTTAGTTATAAGTAGTACTATTTTGTTTCCATTACCATTTCAATAATATCAACGTTTTATTGTACAGACGCCAGCAGGTCAAGCTACCCGAAACTGTCAAATTTTCCAAATCAACCTTGAACCTTAAAGCTTTAGCGATAAAGTTGAAAATCTATTAAAGAAATTTGAAAGATTGTAGTAACTTGATGTGCTGGCGTCCGTACTACCGTATAATAAATTATACTATGATTATACATTGTTAAATTATAATATTTAGCCATTATTACCTAAGTAAGTAGTACTAACCTACCTAAATACCGAAAAATGTCTATAGGTACTCATTGGGTGGAATATTCAGATGAAAGAATCTTTTACTATGCAGATTTAACTGAATGTGCGACCAGAAATAAATTGGTTTGATAGGGAAAATAAAACATGTTTAATTCAAACTGATAATTTATTAAATCGTACACACAGTACATACGTAGTGCCTAAGAGTAATGAATGTGTCTTATTTATTTACGGTCACTTAATAATTAGTTACACAAAATGTGATATTTGAATAATTACAATTAAATAAGTTGTCGCCACGCTTATAAACTTTAACATCAGCGTTATATCTACTGAAAACAAATCGTAGATGTAGATCCGTAACGGCCAGACCTCCACGAGTTCCATGAACGCTTTAGCTTGTACTCTCATTATCTTCGGCAGGTCGTAGTTCATTATTATCTTGTTAACCAGTATTCTAGTCTCGTTACGAGTTAGAAGCAGTCGTTCACAAGAAAATGACATAAGGCCAACAGTATAAATTGAACTGAAACACCAAACTGCAGTGTTAATCAATTCTCCTGAGTTACTTGCAGGCGTCCGGTAGTAGTACAGGGAGGTCCATATGGTAATAATTACAAACATAAAGGTTGATACTACAGTCATAAAAATCTGGAAGTTAAAAACTTCGTTGATCATTGAACCAATCTTTCCTATAAAATCGTACATCAGCGCTAGATCCCGTATTTTCTTATTAGAATTTGCTGGACGACCAATAAAATTTATCTTCTCTTTGTTATCGAATTCTTTGCTGTTTACGACGGTAAAAATTGTGGTGTTCCTCTTTTCTTGTTCTTGGACGAATATTTTTAAATAGTCATTAATCATTGTTAGCCTGCTTCTTACCATAGAAATATATTTACAAAAAGCCAGTACTTCGAGTTTTTGTACAAAATATAAAGGAAGGACAAGGAATCCGCTTATGGTGATTTCGTCTGCGGTCACTAACTCTATAACACTATTGATCACATGAGAAACACACAGAATCGACAAATACCCATATGATTCCATTCGTGATTTTTTATAGAAGTCACTGTATGAATCGGCCTGCAGCAATGTATCTATCTTGGCCAGCTTAGTAAAAATGCCAATGTTAGCCGAGTTTACAAGGAAAGAAGCTGTAATCGTAGAGGTAGTGAATTGTATGAGAACCACAATAGGGGGTACTGCGTCCATAATGTCCACAGATTTAGCAGAGCCAGATACGAAGGCTGGGAAATTGAGAAATGCCAAAACCACAGTAAGAAACACTATAATAGGAATAATGCCGTATGTTTTCATTGTGCAGTTAGGTGGTCGTAGCTCCCCTTTGGTAAAATAAAATCTGTATATTCCATACAAATATTCAAATACTATTATTGGTTTTATGGAGTAAATCACGTTAGCCAAAGATTTTTTAAATTCACGCCTGTTCTCAAGATTTGGTTTCCTTTCTTCCTCTTTTCCTTCGTTCATTTCTTCGGTTTCGTCTTGCGAGGTCTTCGAAAAGGGACGTCTTTGTTTGAGTGTTCAAAACGAGTGTTCAATCATAACATTGAATTAGTACTTCACGTTTTACGAGTACTTGTCTTTGTAATGAAATAACGTTCCATTGTGATAATGAATTGCTTGATGGAACAATAAAATATTCATTTTCAGCAGTTCGCGGCTAACAGGATTAACACCATCACGAATAAAAAAAGAAGTAAAATAAAGCACCTACCTATGACATACATTGATGAACTTAATTAAGTAAAGAGCTAAGCTATGATTAATCATTTTCCTCTTTCCTTTTTACCGGTTTTAGGTATAGACGCCAGCAGGTCAAGCTACCCGAAACTATCAAATTTTCCCAATCATAATGCTTTAGTAATAAAGTTAAAAAATTATTAAAGAAATTTGACAGATTGTAGTAGCTTGATGTGCTGGCGTCTGTACACAGGTAAAAGGAATTTGAAAAATACCACGGACCATAGAATCGCCGCGCGAGACGCCATTACTAAAAATATTCAATATAATAAATCAATAGTTATCATAATTTCTACTCCTCTTTTTTGTCATGTAATCATGACAAAAAAGAGTCTTTTTTAATTCGTGATGGTGTTAATCCTGTCAGCCGCGCACTGCTGAAAATGAATATTTTATTGTTAACATAATTTAAATACTTCATACTACACACAACGAGCTGCTTAGCCAAGCAGCTCGTTGTGTGGCATACCTAATGAAGTGACATTATCATTATTATTCCGGCAGCCTAGTCTTCTGTTCAGCAAGCTACTGAACAGTCAATCAATTAAAACAATCTCACTGGACATACCGAACTGCTTGCTTGTTATGTTCGGTTTTATATTTTTTCCTGAGAATCAGAGCAGGAATTTTAATGTTAAATGTGCTAAACACTTCGCTGCAATCTGTTGCTATGTAGGTATCCAATACTTTGTGATGGATGATGCAGCCTTTCTGTGCTCGGCTATTGTATAACTAAAAGAAAGGAAGAAAATACATTTCTACTCTACCTTGTATGATAAAGATAATAAATAAGATCTAACGATCCAACCTCTCCGTATTACCTACTTGTAAATTGTTGCGCAATATGATCTGTGCAACAAAAGTGTTACCTACGTAAGTTATACCTACTACTACACTTTATTCTCAAATAGAACGTTCACATTCACATTCTTTTCAATTTCGCAAAATAAAAAAAAAATCCGGAGCCATAGAGGACAATGAGACCGTAGGTATTAATGTGATCGAAAACCTCATTGGTCAGTGGAAAAAGGAAATAGATCTATGTCCTCAATTAGGTAATGTATTTTTAAGAAAATGAGTCAACTAAACTATTATTTTTGACTTTGTAGACATCAGACGTAATGCATGCATGCCTCTCCCAAGTTGCGCTGCCGCTGTAACGTGGGGGCGTAGGTTCCCCTTGAAAAGTTCTTTTAATTGATGTATAGGTATATCTTATGGCTAATGGGCGCCAAGAATTGTTTCGATTCTGTGCCGAAGTTGTCACCTTTTTAGGTCATTTACTCCGTACTGACTTACAATTGGTAAAAGTCGTGTTAATAGCAAAGATTCTCCTTGAAAGCTCTTTCCATTTGCATAGGTATATCTTAACGCTATTGGGGGATGCAGCAAGCTTAAAGTTCTGTCCGGCGGACCAACTCTCCTTAAAATTGTTCCTAAAACGGCATCTAGGGGTAACAAACAAAAAAACAAATATTTCGCTTCAAAAAAATTACTGCTTGTACACATAAAAATCTATATTTTCAGTGACTTTTATCGAAATCAAATCATTTTTGTTGTAGATAAAAATTAAAAACGAAAAAATCGTTTTTTTTGCGTTTTTCTCCATTGCGGTTTTGTTGAAAGTTGTAGATATTTTAATTATCTACATTTAACTTTTTAGTTTACCGATAGGAGGTTTAGTTTAGCCGGAAGTCGTAAAAATCATTATTCACCCCTCAAAACGACCGTTTCCCTTTTTCCGGGACTTCCACCAAGTTCTCTCCATTTTTTTTCATTTACTTATAAATTATATTAAATTTTCCAACCGCAACACATACTGCTAAGAATTCCTCTTCAATTCAGGTTTTCAGAATCGGTTTGGCCTTGGACTATACGCAGAGGTGTGCTTTTAATGAATGTAATTGGTTTTTAGCCGTGTTAATAAAAGTTCAATAAAATTCATGTTAAAAGGGTCTTTTAATAAGTATCCAAAAGACGGTGAACCTATGGCAGGCTTGCCATTGTAATAAAAAATTCAGGGCACGCGGTTGATTCCACTTAGTTATAAGTAGTACTATTTTGTTTCTATTACCATTTCAATAATATCAACGTTTTATTGTACAGACGCCAGCAGGTCAAGCTACCCGAAACTGTCAAATTTTCCCAATCAACCTTGAACTTTAAAGCTTTAGCGATAAAGTTGAAAATCTATTAAAGAAATTTGACAGATTGTAGTAACTTGATGTGCTGGCGTCCGTACTACCATATAATAAATTATACTATGATTATACATTGTTAAATTATAATATTTAGCCATTATTACCTAAGTAAGTAGTACTAACCTACCTAAATACCGAAAAACGTCTATACGTCTGAACGTCTAAACGTCTGTAGGTACTCATTGGGTGAAATATTCACATGAAAGAACCTTTTACTATGCAGATTTAAGTGAATGTGCGACCAGAAATAAATTGGTTTGATAGGGAAAATAAAACATGATTAATTCAAACTGATAATTTATTAAATCGTACACACAGTACATACGTAGTGCCTAAGAGTAATGAATGTGTCCTATTTATTTACGGTCACTTATTAATTAGTTACACAAAATGTGATATTTGAATAATTACAATTAAATAAGTTGTCGCCACGCTTATAAACTTTAACATCAGCGTTATATCTACTGAAAACAAATCGTAGATGTAGATCCGTAACGGCCAGGCCTCCACGAGTTCCATGAACGCTTTAGCTTGTACTCTCATTATCTTCGGCAGGTCGTAGTTCATTATTATCTTGTTAACCAGTATTCTAGTCTCGTTACGATTTAGGAGCAGTCGTTCACAAGAAAAAGACATAATGCCAACAGTATAAATTGCACTGAAACACCAAACTGCAGTGTTAATCAATTCTCCTGAGTTACTTGCAGGCGTCCGGTAGTAGTACAGGGAGGTCCATATGGTAATAATTACATACATAAAGGTTGATACTAGAGTCATAAAAATCTGGAAGTTAAAAACTTCGTTGATCATTGAACCAATCTTTCCTATAAAATCGTACATCAGCGCTAGATCCCGTATTTTCTTATTAGAATTTGCTGGACGACCAATAAAATTTATCTTCTCTTTGTTATCGAATTCTTTGCTGTTTACGACGGTAAAAATTGTGGTGTTCCTCTTTTCTTGTTCTTGGACGAATATTTTTAAATAGTCATTAATCATTGTTAGCCTGCTTCTTACCATAGAAATATATTTACAAAAAGCCAGTATTTCGAGTTTTTGTACAAAATATAAAGGAAGTACAAGGAATCCTCTTATGGTGATTTCGTCTGCGGTCACTAAGTCTATAACACTATTGATCACATGAGAAACACACAGAATCGACAAATACCCATATGATTCCATTCGTGATTTTTTATAGAAGTCACTGTATGAATCGGCCTGCAGCATTGTATCTATCTTGGCCAGCTTAGTAAAAATGCCAATGTTAGCCGAGTTTACAAGAAAAGAAGCTGTAATCGTAGAGGTAGTGAATTGTATGAGAACCACAATAGGGGGTACTGCGTCCATAATGTCCACAGATTTAGCAGAGCCAGATACGAAGGCTGGGAAATCGAGAAATGCCAAAAACACAGTAAGATACACTATAATAGAAATAATGCCGTATGTTTTCATTGTGCAGTTAGATGGTCGTAGCTCCCCTTTGGTAAAATAAAATCTGTATATTCCATACAAATATTCAAATACTATTAATGGTTTTATGGAGTAAATCACGTTAGCCAAAGATTTTTTAAATTCACGCCTGTCCTCAAGATTTGGTTTCCTTTCTTCCTCTTTTCCTTCGTTCATTTCTTCGGTTTCGTCTTGCGAGGTCTTCGAAAAGGGACGTCTTTGTTTGAGTGTTCCAAACATAAAATTGAATTAGTACTTCGCGTTTTACGAGTACTTGTCTTTGTAATGAAATAACGTTCCATTGCGATAATGAATTGCTTGATGGAACAATAAAATATTCATTTTCAGTAGTTCGCGGCTAACAGGATTAACACCATCACGAATTAAAAAAGAGGTAAAATAAAGCACCTACCTACCTATGACATACATTGATGAACTTAATTAAGTAAAGAGCTATGATTATTCATTTTGATGTTTAATTATTTTCCTGTTTCCTTTTAACCTGTTTTAGGTATAGACGCCAGCAGGTCAAGCTATCCGAAACTATCAAATTTTCCCAATCAACCTTGAACCTAATGCTTTAGTGATAAAGTTAAAAATTTATTAAAGAAATTTGACAGATTGTAGTAGCTTGATGTGCTGGCGTCTGTACACAGGTAAAAGGAATTTGAAAAATACCACTGACCATAGAATCGCCTCGCGAGACGCCATTACTAAAAATATTCAATGTAAATCAATAGTTATCATAATTTCTACTTCTCTTTTTGTCATGATTAATAATAACTAATTTAATCATAAATTTTATAATTTACTTTAATATTGAAGTTAACTACTATTTTGCTATTTTAATTATTATTTTTGTTTATCAAACGTACAAACGATGATACTTACTGCATAAAATCCAGAACCTACTGACTCGGAGAAGACACTGGCTTCTGTAACACACGTGTTGTTACCTAGCGCAGGAGTCAGGACTTCACTTTGTTTGTACACGTTTTTTTTATGCCAATAAATTATTTTTATATTATTATATTCGTGCCCGAATTTTGCGCAACTGAACGCAAATGCTGTTTGCTACAGGCACTGTCAGAATTGTCACGGGCCATCAGTTTCTATAAGGTAAACCGTGACGTCCACTGACACCTTTGGTTTGTACGTACTTGACAATAATCGTCTCAGCAGCGGCCGTCGAGGCGTCTCTGTTGTGTGTGTATCTGGTCAAGTGTATAGTGTGTCTTTTAGTCTGTGCTAAATAAATGTATTTTCTTTCATTGCTTTGTGCGATGTACGGACGCCAGCACATCAAGTTACTACAATCTAACTTTATCTCTAAAGCATTAAGGTTCAAGGTTGATTGGGAAAATTTGACAGTTTCCGGTAGCTTGACCTGCTGGCGTCTGTACCTACCCTATATGTTGTCGTGTGAATGACTGTCGAAAATTGTCCTGCTGATTTCGTAAACTTTTTCTTTGAAATTATTTGGCACAGTCAAAATATTTCTAAAAAAAAAAAAAAAAAATACCCTACCATGCTTCTTTTGCAGTCTTCCGCCCAGTAAGGGGTGCACCACATAATTGGCGATGTCGGTACATATGATTCGGCAGTATTTCGATCCGAAAGAAATACCTGGATACATATTCGGCTTTCCTTCGGGTTGTGCCGATCGGTAAACTCCGTTCGCTATCTACCTACCCTCGCTGAATCATGTTCGGGTCGGCTCGGCAAAATTCGAGCTAAACGAAGCGGATTTTCCCGAACATAATATTATCTACACATATAATTATTTGATTTTGCCGCCCTGCTGTGCTGAATCATGCGAAGCCCAACAAGTGTGTAGCATCCTAACTAATAACTACTAATGTTTGGCCATATCTTGTTTGAATGGCAATAAATAAATACATCTATTTAAGAATTATGTTTTCAAAGGGGTTTCGTAGTTCCCTCCCTCCCGTAGAACATGACTGAAACCAGTATAATATTGTAGTCTTTGACTGAAACCAACTCGTATGCCAGAGTCATCTGCCGATCGATTCTGTAAAAATCTCACCGTGGAAACTTAAGTGAAGTGAGCTTAGAGTGAGCTGTCAATAGTGTTAATCCCTAGCATTAGTTAGAATGACAGCTCACTCCACGTTCACTTCACCTAAGTTTTCACGGTGAGATAGTAGTTACAGAATCGCACTGCTGTAGTGTTATTACATTTAATCACGTCGCAAAGCCACGCCAGCGCCATCTATACGCAACACAGTTATGTTTGATGATGGCGCTGTAACAAAATAATTACGCTATTCAACACTAGATGTCGCTACGAATGCGATATTATCCTACGACGACATAGACTGCACATACGATAAACAGGTATTAGTGCAAAAAGATTATTAGATTTAATGGAGATTATGCATATTATTTAATAAAAAAATATAAATAAATATGTTTGAATTATGCAACACGCGCGACTGTTAAAGGGTGAACAGAATTTAGTAGGTATAAGTTTCTAGTTTATGCTAAGTATCACATGCATTATAAGACTTAGAACTAAAATAATTATAAAACATAATATTATTCAGAAAGCCGGGCAGCCGGCAACGTCAAGCAAATAGGTAGGTAATAAAAGACTCAAGGTTAGATTTTCTTTTTCTTTTTCCGAAGCCCGTAGTTGTTGATTGCTTTTTCTACTTAACTAAACAATTATATATACAGAAACCCGCAATGCGTTCTCAATTAAAACCGAAGAATATACCTACCACATAGGTAGTAAAACTAATAAGTACAATCAATCTTTTTCAAAGTTAAACAGACTAAGTCCCTCCTAAAGATTGTTCTAAATTTTATGATTTAGAATAGTTAGGTAGGTGAATGAGCAGTAAGTACCTAATGGCCGGTCAACAACTAAAGGCACAGGTAAGTTCTTGGAACATGCTAGTAAGTTTACTTAATTGATTACTTTCATTTATTTTCTTATCAGTCTGTACCTACAAGAATTGTGGGGGGACTAGTTAAGTTGGAATGGCACTTATGTTGTAGGTATTCACGTTTTTGACTTAGATTAGGTATTTAATTTTAGATAGGTAAGTATTTTATTAGTAATGCTAACGTTCTTATATGACTAACTGCGTAAAACTGCTGATTGATTTGTAAAATAAGTAGAACTTTCGATTCTAAACCCAAAAAACTGACCTCATAATATCCAACCACGTACCTACCAAATTAGTTAAAAGTGACATTATTTGTACATACTAGTTTTAAAAGTTTTCACTAAACCAGTCTACTATCTTTCTTTCCTTTAAATCCTTGTTATTTCAGAAGATTAAAACACCACGTAAGTACATAAGTGGTTAAGTTTGCAAGTTCTAACTGTCAGAGGTCCCAGCTGTATGCGGACTTGCGCCCGCTGTATCGACCGGCCGGCTTCTAGGCATGGCTCGCTTTTATCGATAGACGCACTAATATAGGTAGGTCTAGTATGTATTCGAATTTCGAATGCCAAAAAATGAGGATCGATGACTCCAAAGAGTCATACATAAGGCATTGTGGCGGCAAAGCTGCACTATGGAGTTTTATGTGTTGTTACATGTATTTTAGCGTGTTCGTCAAGTTACCCATTACACTTAGCTCTAACAGTATATGTAAAAGGGGATTTACGATTTAATAATTGACCAAAATTATCTATAGGTTGAGCTTGAGAATAGAGTCAGTTTATTAGTATTTTAAATACTTAAGTATCACAATCGTTATGAAACATTCACGTGCGAAGCTTTTGAGCATACAAAAGTTTAACATTAGAAAGTTTAAGATCAACCGCTTTGCTTTTTAGGACTTAAAATGTCTGATATCGATACCAAGCCCCAACCTTATGTGTGAAGCGAGGCCTGCGAGGAACCGAGGCGGCGCGGCAGTGGACGCGCGACAGACGCGCGGGCTGCTCTACGCGGCCCCGCTTGGCCCACGCCATACACCCAGCAACCGCCACCATGGGCCAGACTTCCGGCACTGAATGCACGCCCGAAGACGACGACTCAGAGCCACGCATACGTGTCAATCCCACCGAAAAATCACTGGTAAGTCAGCCCGCAAAAGCTTCTTTTTTTCCCCCTTTCTTTCATGAATGAAATATAGGCCGCATTCATGCGTCAAAAAACTTTTAAGTGCACTCTCAGTCGTAATGAGGCTATTAATTTTAAGACTACGCTAATTGCTGAAATAAATGTACATTCATGTGTTCGTAAAATTTACGTAATAGGTACCGTGTAAGGGTACAATTTACCCAGCTCTGAATCTTGTCAGAATATAAGAAGTTTCAGTTTGTTTGGAGATTTGTAGTTGTATTTGCGTGTTCCTTACGTATAAATAAAATTTTCAATAAAGTCAATCGCTTCTTTGATACCATTTTAACATTTTCTGTGACACAAAATCGTTAGTAAGCCCGCAGTTGTTTTTATTTCTTGCTGCAAATCAGACAGCAAATCAATATTAAGTAAAATCTCGTGTGGACTGGTTTCTAGACACCATTTTATTATGCAGACAAAAGACTAAGAGATCTAGATCAAAGACCTAAAGGACAAAGAGCAAGTAATTCTTTTGTCACTATGGTAACAGAAAGAGCAGAGATAAGTGCGGCATTCATCACCACTTTCATGATACTTAGATAAACCTATGTAAAGCCATGCCAGCAACTACCGTACCTTCCTGTTACGTAAATATATATTGCTTTATATAAATTCAATTATTATTTTACATAGAATGTCACATAGACGTTTTTTACTCCTTTCAATCCACAAGTCTCCAAGGAGTTAGTATTGTGAACAAGAAGGCTGGATATATTAGTCCTCCGCCACCATTCTTGGATCTGGCACTCGAAAAACCGACAGGATCTGATCAAGGTTTCTCTTCCATACTTCGTCCATACTTCCATGATTCGTCGAATAATTTTGCCAAATTTCCATTTCTTATCTGGATCTGAGTAATTTCTGGCTTGCACTCTGTTTCCAATAGCAAAGTTCCTTAATGTTTTAGGTGGGGTTTCGGGTTTCCCTGAGTTACGTTTTATACCGGTCCTCTGAGAACACTACATGTAAATAGGTTCTCACTTCTCTTCCTATCATTAATTGATAGGGCGTAAGCCCGTTTCGGCCGGGGGTACGCTGCAGTCTATTTTTGATGATTATCAGTTTCTCATTTATGCAGCCACTCTTTGAATGTTTGAACGTTTGAACAAAGCGTTCAGCCTGTTCATTAGTCGCGGGCTGGTAAGGGGCGGATGTCCTGTGTGCAACTCCAATTTCTTTAAGAGAACTCTCAAATTCCTGCGAAGTAAACTGTCGCCCATTATCAGACACCAAAATAATAGGTATTCCAAAGGTACAGAATATCTCCTTTAGCTTCTGTATGCACCAATTACTTGTAGTGGTCTTAGTTGGTATGATTTATTAGCTCTTAGATTACTTTCTTTTAATTTTTGTAACACCTGTCTTAGTCGTATAAGTAGTTCTTTTTCTGAAGACCCTTGTAGAATAATAAATATCGTCGAAGAAACATTTCACGCCTTCTATTCCTTGTAACAATTCATCCAAAAATTTGAACCAAGACTCTTTAGTTCAGCAGCGTATGTCGCGACTGGTTCCGTCGGTTGTTGCATCCTTGAAATGAATTTGTGCTGTAGATGCCAAACGCTAGGTCTTGGGTCAATATATTCACCAAGTATATCCGATAATTCATCGAATTCTTTGTTCAATCTTCGGGTGAGCATAAATCGTAAATCTTTTGATGTAACTCTGGGCTTAAAGTTGCCAGTAGCGTGTGAACCTTTGCCTTTGGATCCATTATTCTGCTCATTGTCAAGAACAATATCAATCTTTTGATGAAGTCTCCAAAAGATTCTGTTTCATGTAAGGGTTGAAAATTCAGTTTCGGGTAATGTTCTTATTGTGCGAGGTTGACGCAGCTTGCGTAATCTATTGTTGTTGTAGGTTGCGTACTTATTTCATTATTCTTTCTCATTGTTAGTAATTTACATTATTGAGGGAGGTGTATAGTTCTTCAAATTCGTACCTGTATTGAGTTTCCTCTTCCAATTCTTGCTGCTCGGTCTCGAGCTCAATTTCAGGTTGTGATTCTTAAAATTTTTGGAAGTTTTCTTGTAGAGTTTGTAATCGAGTTTCAATTTCTTCGGTTGAAAGTTTAGTTTTCGTAAGTAATGTGTTTCCGTTCGTGTAAGCACGCCCCGTACTGAGGCACGAAGTCTTTTTTGTCTTTTAATATCATTGTTCGGCATTTCGTCGCCAATTTGTTACGTAAATATATATTGCTTTCTATACATTCAATTATTATTTTACATAGAATGTCACATAGACGTTTTTTACTATTTTCAATCCACAAGTCTCCAAGGAGTTAGTATTGTGATTTGTGAACAAGAAGGCTGGATACCACTATATCACCTACCTACTATACGATACACATACCTACACTTAAGTACGAGTATTATATTTCTGCTCATGGATTATATGAAATCTTCATCGTCCATGGTATAGACAACTACGTGCTGAATTCACTATATCTAGCTAGCCGGCACCTACAAACGATCATAAGTCCTTCGGAACGAGGACCTCAATTCATCCATCGAAAAACCTGAACAAAGCATCTCAAGCGGGTCTCTAACAGCATGTCTATCTAACATGTCACGTATTCAAGCCTTATGGGGAAGAGCTATAAAGACCCACCTTGCTACTTTATGCAAACCATATAAAACCAACTGTTTTGTTGTTCGCTGATCCGGAAATAAAACAAAAGCAGAATTTTACGACTTACGCCAAAAGGGAATCGAAGATTACCCTTCGTCATGAATTGTAACGAATGACTATGGATTGGATTATTAAGGTGATCTATTGCAATCAATTGCTATTGTAGTAATGTTGGGAGTTATATGTTCGAGCCGTTTGGAGTTCAAATATTAGGGTCATGGGGTCCGAGCGCCTACTTGGTTTTTCGAGACAACGCTAAGCGGTTGGTCTATTCTTCACGTGACCAGAGGGCTGGCCTATTTTTTTGGCCAAAGAATCAGCATCGCCATACAACGTGGCTATGCTGTCAGCCTTTTGGGTACTTATGTAAATATTATCTTGTTTGTAAATAACATTAAAAAGTAATAAGCAAAAAAAAAGGTCAATTGCTTCAATTGCATTGTGTAGCTCACGTAAATATTGGCAATTGTAATTGATCGTTACCTTAGGCAGCCTGAGATTTTTTCATACATAACACAGTTAGAAGATGGCATTCTGTTCATTCAAGAATTTTTTCTACCGTAAGGGGCAGCACTGAATGATGGCGTTACAACGCGGCAACGCCTGAATTAAAAAAATAAGACAGTTAATCATGAAATTGCTAATTCATGTTAGGTACAGTTCTATCGATTTTTTTTTACTGAACTTAAGACTACTTACTACTTATTACTTTAGTTAGTACGAGTAGATATTGTAAAGTAATTTGTGGTATGAAAGAATAACACAATCCCATGTGACCGACATATCGTTTGAGTTCTGAGAGACAACTACATGATATCTACCATAATTTATCAATAAAAATAAGTACCTAAATCATAATTTATTAGTAAATTAACTATACACCTGTAGTTACTTTACTAATAAATTCTGACTACTCTACTGCATTCTTTTTAAAAATAAACAAGACGTTACATGATTGGTTGATAACAAATGCGATTCAAAAGATACAAGCTTGCTGAAATGCAAAATTTGTTTCAAACAAAACAATTAGCATACCATACCATCCACCATGACTCAAAAACCGGTTATGTTATTATTTTATTTTATTTGATAGGAATAACAAACAGCAGTTTATTACATAGTAGGCACACAATATAAAAACTTCTAATAAAAGTAACAAATACACTACTCAAGACGTTATCCACAGATTACTATACAGAATAGCTAGCTGCTAGCAGAACAAATTAAAAAGCACTTATTAGCTAATTACTAGGGTTATGATCTCTTATAATAGTCGTAATTTCACTCTTAAATATTGCTTTAGTTATGGTATTTAATGTGCTTAAATACTTATTCACAAAGACACAAAGTCTAATGAATGGGTGGAAATATTATAATGCCATGCGCTCGAAAACAATTTCGCCGTTCGCGCCGTACATACGCACTTCGCGCGTTTTTGTTTTGACGTTTAGCAGTTGTCGGCCTGACGGCAGAAAGAACGGTTCTAAACGCGTGCGTTCTGTGAGTAAAACGAAACGTCACAGATTCGTAAGCAAATCTGTCAAATTGAGTTGTTAATTTTGTAATTTCTTTATTTTTATAATATTAGTGGTATTCCAGTAAATAAGTTATCTTTATTAGTATTTTTTGGAGCACAATTAGTTTTAATTTGTGTTACTTATAATTAAAAAGCTGTTAAATATGGGATTGTGCAATTCTTAGTTGTACTGTCAAAATTAAACTTTTGTTATTGTAAGTAAGGTGTTAAATTCATCTGTTTTTCCCTTGAACTTGGTGTAATTTCAAACCAGCCAGTGCCAACTGGAAAGTGACTAAACGTTCTATTTTCTGTTGTTGTTGTGTGAAGAAGTAAGAAAATAACGAAAGAAAGATGTCGAAGGTGTCCCTGAACAATATCCCATCGAATCCTCGTATCAATCGTTTGAGAACCTTTTCCAGGGTAAGTGTTTAACCTATTAAATATTTTAAATTCTCCACGGTGGAAAATTCTTGTGATTTGGCTAATATTAGATTATATTTGAGGTTACGTATTGTAATCGTATGCTTTGGGGGAGGTTTAGTATTGGGCTGGGCAAGCTAAATTGTGTCATCAAAACAGACGTTGTTATCTCTATTCATTACGTACTTATATTAATATTCTGTATACTTCTCATTAGATTAATTAAAGTTCTTGAAACATCCATTGCACAAAACTGACTACCTGTCAAAGTCGTAAAAAAACTATTTTTACCACTAAAATACATGAAAAATAATTTTTAATTTGATGTAATAATATAATTAGTAGCACTGGGAAAATTACACATTACACAGTATTGATTAGCACTGGGAAAATAAAAAAGAATTATTTAAAATTTCATTTGTCTGAGCTTAATAAAAATCACACACAAACAAGTGAGGCTAATGCAAGGAAAAATTTGCAATTTTGGAAAAAATATTAAATTATAGTTTTAGGGCTGATTTTTCAATCGACAGATAATTCTTATTCGTGGAACAAAATTGACATCTGCCAGATTCTGTATGGAAGAACTGTTAAAAATTCAAAATTATACCTCGGATAAAATTATCTGGCGTTGGAAAAATCAACCCTTAATCTTCTACATAAAAAATATCAAACCTCCATATAGGTTACTTACCTCTAAAATTGACCAACCATTTCCCAAAAATTATAAATAAAAATTATCATTAAAACTTCAGATTAAATATCTGAAATATATTTATTTTGTATTTGAAAAGCATAAAATCGCATAATATAATCAGCCTTTAATGTTCCCACTGCTGGGACACAGGCCGCCTCTCTGTGAAAGGGAAAAGCATACAATCAAATATCTTTGAGTGTCAGCATTAATTCTCAATTTCTTTACATATTAACATTCACATTTCATATCCACTAACTTGGTTGCGGATGTCAAATACGCAGTCGCTCCAAGTGAAATACTGGTATTCAGTTAGATCTGGTTAGACTGGAAGTCAACCCTGGCATAGTTGGGAAAAGTCTATACTGATGATGAATCTGCAAAATTATGTATCGCGCTCAAACAGATGTGACTTCAGTATGTTCCACTCGGTTCTGGAAACATAATTCACGCAACAATTCATACCATGATCTGAGCTAATCATCATTATTGCAGACTGAAATGGAATTGCCAATAGTTCAGCTGTTATGTTAATTGGCAGATTAGAATCCATTGCATTGCATTCGTTCAGTTAATCTGCTATTGTGAACCGCAAAACATGGAAACAGTTGAAAGGGCTCAGGAAACAATTGAAACCGTTGAAGGGGGACAAACGGTGGACAGGGTTGGTACTTATTTACTAGATAATTATTATGGGTTTTGTTTACTATAGTCTAAAACATTTTTTTTTATTTAATTTAAAATTACGATAAGTTTCGGACTTAGTGTTAGTAAAATAATATTGTAATACAAAAAAATGCTATTTTAAAAATAAATTCAGGGTCTTTCCAGGGATAAATAATTCATCCTCTTTTTGTTCACTAAGTATGAGTGACAGTGAGGTGTACGTTAACAAAATAATGCACACATTTATATTTAATTATATGTTTCATGATTCTGTCCATATTCTCGTCTCTTACGACGTGCATTAGTAATGAGGGTGGCACACAAGCGTATTTTCCGAACGTTCATCCGGAGATTTCGAATTGGTCAGTTAGATCTAGATAACTCATCCTGTTGACGTGTCCTCAAAACGTTATTCACTCCATTATTTTGTTTCACGCTGTTTACTTAGTGACCAGTGTCGTAATAATCAGCTCTAGTAGCATGCGGGTACCGGCAATTGGCACAAACTGTTATGCGGTCACCGTTTTATCAATGAATAACAGCCAGACACTACTTGCCAATTTTCGGTATTTCAAATACTGTAGTAAAGAATATTCTTAGATAATGGTTGATTTATCTTTTTAAAGCTTTTAAGAAGGCATTATATCCGTCAATTATTTACAGGTATTCTTTAAGCGAGGATAAAGCGGTGTGTATGAATAAAAATTGCGTTGTAAATGGCTCTCAGTACCCGAGTATGCCCACGCAAATGAAATTTTCTCTCGTATCGAAATTCGTGCCGCGCACAAGTTCGTACAATTTGCCTCGAAAATATTTTGTTGAATTCCAAATTCAGCCATTCAGAGTATGTAGGTACTAATGTGCACGTGGCTTGTTTCCAGCTAAATTTGAACCCCTGGAAGGTGGGATACACTTGGGAAAAAGTCAGACGACGTGCCATGCAGGTTCTAATTTACTGTCTAGACAGGTCTTTGGTCTGTCTTTCTAATTTGCTCTTGGATAGTTCTCTCTGAATGTAATTTGAAAGTGCGTAATTTCAGTAATTTGTAAAATTGCAAGCACGTCGAATGTCGATTTTTCAGTAAGAGACGTGAAGGTATTACTACCTCCTAGGTATACATATAAGCACTGGTAATGTACTACCGGCTACAGGTGGTGGTAGCACACTTATTTCGCAAAAATATTTCTTATCAAACACAACTACGGCTCAGGTGTCTTTATCTTAATTATCAGGTATAATACAATACGCAAAGATAGTTAATCTTGTTTACGAGAAAGAACAATAACGCTTATCATTCTTGCTTAATACTTTAATGAGTGTGGTATATTTTATACAACAGATAAAAGTAATTGATTGGCAGATCTGCTAATGAATACAATAAAATGTATTTTTTTTACGTAAGAAATCGATATGAGTTATTGAAAAAATTGTAGGTGAAAAAAGCAATTTAACCGATGATGTATGATCGTTTAATGTTTGCGTGTCAGACGTATATATGTAAAGAGAAAAAATATGATTATTGTCACCAAACAAAGTAATGCATAACTTAAAGATGATAACGACACAGCAGTATTACGACATACAATTCTCTGCAAGTTTTCTCCCAAATAAACTACATAATTTCATTGTGCAAGAAAAATAACCAGAAATCCAACTGTGTCGTCTATCAAAAGAGTCTTACAATCAAACTAATGTCATGTCTTTGACAATGACAATCCTGTACAAGGCTGTTGGAAAACCTTCGTGAGGGCTATTATTCAAGGTTTTATTCATCAACTGTAAAGCAAACTGGTCTCTATTACAATAGTAGAAAGATAATAATTCTTTCCAACGCGTTCAGTACAGTTCATTGAGTCCATACGGGGATAACTCGGCCACGATGTGGTATTAAATTATTAAAATGATAATAATCGATCGTAACGTGCGTGTTTCTATAACATAATATAGTAAAGGTTCGTGTTCCGTTTACAATAAGAATAGAAAATGTATTATTAGTGAATCGACAAAGTTAGTTTAGAGCCTGACAATGTCACGGATTTGCGAGGTAAAGCTTTATAGTATTAGAACGACGGATCGCTTTTCCTGGAAATGACAGGACCTTTTTAAACGCGGTGTACCAGTAGCAAGCTAAATATAATACAATTCCTGAATGAGAAAAGGGAAATTCACTGTTTCATGTTCCTTTGCCAATTTTCACCTTGTTGAATTATTAAATTGTGCTGTTTGTCATATTAATATGTACGACACGAATGTATTCTTCTACAAATCTTTTGTAGACAATTACTGCATCACTTCCCAATACTATTGTTCTCACAGCAAGAAAAAATAAAATATTAAATTGAAGAAAAGGCAACTAACTACATACCAATTATTCATAGCAGAAACTAATTTATAAAAGTAAATGTTCGTAGAAAAGAGGCTTATTTTCATTCTTCCTGAATTTCATTTAACTGTGTGCTGAAGAAGAGCGATTACGATGTCGTCGACTTGTCAATATTAGTTTTGTATTAGGTACGAGTAGGTGAATGAAAAACCCGTGGAAAGAATTTAAGTATGGAAAAACATTTATGGTTTGATTTATGCCCACACGATGGTGGGGAAGCCAATCTTGTTTTGGAGTCTTCTTTAGTATTACGCTATCCTTATTACTTTGCCCTAATCAAAGCCAGGAATAAACTTCGGAGTGAGGGGGTCGAGCTCTGGACCAGGGACAATAAGAGCGGTTTCGCACTGCGTCCGATCCGAATCCGAGAAATGACGGTCTGTATGAGGGGTTGCGCACTACATCCGAACTCAGTCCGTCCGAATGTAGGACATTCCCAATTCGGATTGAACTCGAATCTTGAATTCGGATTCGGATCGGACGTAGTGCGAAACCGCTCTTAGTGACAACTTTGTTTTAAAACAAGCATAATTATCTATATTATAATTTTACATACATACTTTATTTAAGAAGCAACCGACGTGGATGATCATCAGAAATAAAGCGATCTCTGGATTCTCTCATTTCGGTGCGGGGGCTACATACGGCCTTGGCCCTAATCCCTATATTAGCCCTAAAGTCTCACCGAAGAAGCTTGTAAATAATACATCGTTTTCAGCAATACAACATTGGAAAAATCAAAGTGGAAGTTGGATGCATTTCAATGTTATACCTGTTGCATTGCCTTATCGCTTGATAAATCGTAGCTGTTTCTTACTGCAATCGATCACGCTGCAGACAGCAGTTGCTAACTAGATAAATGCTTGAACCACTTTAGCTTTTCTTGTAAATAAAAACTTTAAATACTTCTTAAATGACAGATAAAAGTCACCGATGACCGTATTAGCCTAATTATCTTAAAAATAGAATTAAATTAGATTATTGGAGTACTTAAAAGTTAAATAATACCGACGATACTCGAACTCGATCGTCTCGATCCCTAAAACCTAAGGATAGCTTAATTAATAATTATGATAACGCCTAATCTATGTTCTATGTAAGGTGATTTTTACACGTTTTGCAGACGGTTTAAAGATTTAATACCCTGATATTTTCTGTAGATAACGTGTTTATCTTCATTATTCTAAGCTGTTTATCGATATGGTGTGGTGGTCGCTAAGCATGGAATTATAAAAATAGCTTTTATCAACGTAATTGGCGGTTGCTTCGATTATCATCTCGATTTGTTTTACGATGTCGATCGCATCCAAATTATTATTTTTTTATTTTACACTAGCTGCGCCCCGCGGTTTCACCCGCATAAGTTTCGATCCCGTGGGAATATCGGGATAAACAGTATCCTATGTGTTAATCCTGGTTATAAACTATTTGTGTGCCAAATTTCATCCAAATCCGTTCTGTGGGTTTTGCGTGAAAGAGTAACAAACATCCATCCATCCATCCATCCATCCATCCATCCATCCATCCATCCATCCATCCATCCATCCATCCATCCATCCATCCATCCATCCATCCATCCATCCATCCATCCATCCATACAAACTTTCGCGTTTATAATATTAGTAGGATTATGATATATTTTAGTATAACAACCAGTGTTATGGAATGTTTTATGGTGCCTCCTTTTAGTCTTCATAAAGAAAAAAGCGGGCCGGTTGTTGGCCCACAATCTGTTATGCTGTCAGTCTGCGTAGCGTTAGCAGCGTAGAGCTTGTTGCGTAGTGCGTAGAGCTGTTTGCGTAGCTGTAGCTGGTAGAGCTACAATTCTACGATTCTCACTATCACAATCGTTTAGAAAAAACGTTCAAGTTTTTTCTTTTCTTCTGGCGTTGCTATTATGTTTTTTCATGGCTGTTCTCCTGTATCTCCTGATTTAATCGCTTATTCGTTTTTACAAGTATTCTCCTTTCTTACTTCTTTGTTTATTTATTTCTAGAGTTTCAGCAACCAATACATATTAAATATGAATTAAAATTATCTTCTTGTAGGTATTTAGTTATATTATCTATTTCACAAAAGCTAGTTTCTTCATTGTGCCCTGTAATCTTTACACGTTACCTTGAATCGTCGTAAGGGAAACTGAATTGTTTATAAACCTGTCACGTTTTTGTCCTTTGGATAAGAACTAAGCGATATCAGCAATGCATGTGGGTTAATAGTCAACCTCTTTTTCTATTGTATTGGAACTTTAGAATGTAGTTTTAAGTACCATCTACGTTGTATACTTTTACAATTTTAGTTTGAATTTGACTTTGAGAGGAATCTATTGTTTGACATGTTTTTTTAAATATTTATCCTCTACTTATTTTCCCTTAACTGCGCCATTTATATCCGCCATTGCCGCTCATATTACTTAAATCAATAGGTTTTATACGTGTGACTGCATCAGTTGTCACAAAAAATAGGACTGTATTATTAGAAATGATGTCAAACGTATTTTTAAATACCTGTAGTAATAAAATATGTTATGCTTCAATCGATAAGTCACGTTTTTTTTTTTTTTATACAACCCGTTTTTGGGCCAAACTCGTGGCTTGTTGTGAGGTTATTATCACGTTTATCATCGACTCCTTATTAGTAAGTATTGTTTGCTATGGTTTTAGACACATTATTTTATCACTGTTCTTGTGTAATGTACAAATGAGGACATCGCAGGTCCTTGCGGTTTACTTTGTCCATTCCTAACCACGTCTTACAAAGCTCGCATAGATTTAAATCAGTGTTTCATTTACCCAAGGGACAACTGAAGGCCAATTCTCGTAATTTAAAACGTTCAAAATCTAGTCGCAGTCTCATCTCGGCGACAAACAAATGTCGAAAACTTGTCAAAATGTAGGGAAATTATAGGTACTTTTGACAGATTGAGACTGAGATCTGACTGTGAACGTTCTTATAATTACGAGAATTGCCCCCAGATAAGTGTGGAAATAATTGCCACTTTGTCCGACTTACCTCAAATTGAGTTGTGAAAACTAACGGGCACGGCGCCAGGGAACCACTGCTGCACAGTCTTGCAGCAGTTCAGTTCGTTATAAATACCATGCATGCGATTTCGTGAGTAAACGTTTAGGTACGGCGGTCTATTTCTGTCTCTGTACACTTCCCATACATTTTGTAGTGGCGCTAAAAACTAGACATTTTAAGGATCATCCTACTTTTGGTACACATTTGCTAATTTTGGTGCAGTTTGCTCACGAAGATGCCCTAGTCAGTGAGCATCTTCGTTAGCAAAACGACGAAGTATTTAAAAAAATCACTGAGTGTAACAGTATTTTTTTGAAATACACCATTTAATTAAAATTAATACGTATAACCTTTCCAAAAGAAACGCTAGACGCTATAATAGCTATAATTGAACAAAGCACCGTCATGAATAAACTGAATGAATTACTAGTAGAGCCAGCTAAGACGCGGCTTACCTAAACCATCAATTCACATGCGCGTACGTCTATATTATTTACTTTACTTAGCATTCATAGGTGTTCAAGGTGCATTTAAATCTGATGTGCACGTGTAACACGATGCATTTATTATTAATGACGGGTTAATTGTCCATACACCAGTATGACAACGCTATTCAATGGCTACGCTCAGATGATACTGCTCAAATACGTTTGTCACTCGTCTATAATGGCCACTGTTGGTAGCCAACGGGATCGGGCTCAAGATATCGACATAATTAGTGTTATTATCAAAGCGCCTGTTGATTAGGATATCGAATAATCTACCGTAAGGATTACAGTCGTATCATTGCCATTGTCGGTTGATTTAGCAACAGTCGGGTGTTGTGTAATTTATCAGTGCCATTTAATAAAGTGCTTCTTCTTGAAATATGAGTGTGAAAAAAATGGTCAGTATTTTCTTTTGAGTGATGTGTTTCTAATAAAAACAATAATTATGACAGCGACAATTTGTCGGCTTATTTAAATAATGGATAAATTGCCTTTGTAATTAGTAAATTACTATACGATTAGCGATTGTACGTTCATTACATTTTTCTGTACTAGGTTACAGAACCATGACACATAATTACTTTACATTAGCTAGCATTCATTACCCTACTTGAGATTCAATGTACTCTAAAGTTGTCATAATCGTCTTGATTTCATGTGCACGCGACACGCGATACTTAAGTTCACTGCAACTACTAATTTAATCTGACACACATTATCCCTATTCACGATTGATAGGTACTTTGAGAATAAGGGTGAGATGAAAGAGTCTAGTTAATTAAACCTTGCACGGGTGACTTGGCCGATTCAAAGGCTTATACTAATCTAAATCCTTTGCTACATAGTTCAAATATTATGCTCATGAAACGTAATAGGGTCATGATTTATTTGCTGCATATAATTGCGTCCTGTGCAAGTCTTCACATATAATAGGTTGAAGGAGCGGCCTGCGACAGGCGTGCGGCACTAATCAATTAATGGCAATCGAGATCACGTGCGCGTGCGACGCGGCACACGACGCGACCACGTTGCCTGCCATTGTACGCAGTGGCCAAGTTAAATACCATTACATAAGACTAAATAAATTGACCTGAAAAATAACATCGAAAATTCATTCACGTTTCGCAATGACGACGCTGAAGTTACCAGATCTGACCTAATTAAAAACAATTTTCTGTTGTACTCTTCGCGTTGAGTGTGTAATTTTCATTTTTTGAGCCGATTTGCGTTTTCTCTCACTTTTTCAGTTTGAAAACCTGGAAAGTTGGTTTGGCTTTTTCATTAAATGTTTTCACATGACTTGTTGCCTTTTATGCTCCGAGCGATTCTGTGAATTCAATTAGAGATTCTTTGAAAAGGACAGACATTGTAGCAACTGCTTATAAATCGTTTTACAAGTTTTTCGTTTTCCTCGTAATTATTTTGTTGCTTTGTTCGGAGAAGAGTTCCGTCACAGTGCAAATGCAAATGAAAATTAACGTCGTCCAAAGTGAAATGTAATTTTAGAATTTCGCAGACATCATAAGTTCATACTAAGGTCAATAACACCCGCTGCAGAGTTTGCGGTTGTAAATTCTAAAGTGAAATTTGTTGTGGAGGTACCATCTGGTGAATAGTGGTGAATGAATACATATATGTATAGTCAAGATCTACAAGACGTTCTTATACCATCTTGCTTTTTGTTTACAATGTGTTTATGTTTAGATAAATCTTTATACAGTTTGGGAATTTGTTGGCGTAAATACTCTGTACGCTTATACATATTCTTTTGTTTATCGTGTTTTATATGCTCAATCGCCAGGAGACCCATCACTCAGTCTCAAGTTTGTTGCCTTTTTTTGTTGAAAATGACCATGATATTTTATTTTACCAGTACTTCAATATGACCCAAACACAATATAATTCATCGATCGTTTCTTCTCTGTCTGGCATTCGACTTGATTTCTAAGCTATGAAAATGAAATCGTTTTTCTTCACCGAAGCGCAGCAGAAATTGATTTTAATAAACTATTAATTCTGTAGCAACGCGGAATCTTTGACATGAATTTTAATTGAAGCTGACAAGATTCTTTGTCTCGGTATGTTGAAGTAAGTAGGTACAATGTTCTAAGGCCGTTTGGGCTTCCTTGTTAGATCGAATTTTCCGCCTTCACACGTAGGTATGAGGCAAGGAGTTATTTTAATTTCAACTGTCAGTGTTTATTCCTCATGTCATGTTTTAATTGTTCATGATAGATAGAAATAACTATGCTTCATACCTATTAATCGCTTTATAACGTGGGGAAAATATTCTGCGATCACAATACATGACTAAATATTATTTTTTAATATTTTTAGGATTTATACTATAAAAAATAGTGCTTACAAGATCAAAGTTGAACGTCACGCGCGTATTTACAACTTACAAATCAGTTTATCACGTAAGAGAAAACTAGGAAGTGTCTACAATATTCCATAATCTATGTTAACAAAATAAATCACTATGCCAGAGCAGTTTGTGGTGTAAACAACTAAACACGGACAAGGTCGGGCACCCGTCCGCTGCAAACAAAGCGATGGGCTGTTACAATGACAGCAGTGCTCGTGCGTTAAACAAACCCGATCTGTTCTGGACACCATGAGAAACCCGTGGACGTATTTGAATAGTCTGTAATTTTGAAAAGAAAATAAATAGTAAGCTTTCAACGTATTCTTTCAAAGTTACTGGTTTTGTTGAAAATATATTTTTGAAAACAAGCTACATAATCTTAATACGTAATTATGAGAACTTTATCTACGCCTTGTCCTAATTCTCGGCTCTTTTTATTATTAGTTATTAACTGCTGCTTGTTTTTTTAAAACATTATTTATTTATTACTGAACTCTTTAGCGCTAATGCGAAATGAAAAAGTCGTATGGGACAGTATTCTTAGCATAACGCAACTGCGTTTTCTGAAAGAAAAGGTGGCTGCTCAACTCTTACCTACTCTTTCCTATTTACCAGATTTTGACTTTGCATTTATCTATATCTTAGGCTTTAACCCGTTGGGAGCGGTGAATACGGGAGCAGTGAATGCTTATGCGAATCCCGCACCCCCCGCCATAGGCAGAGGTGGTACACCGCGGTGGTTTTAGCCGGTTTAGTCCATCGTGAGGGTGACGGAGGGATATGCCGGAGCATACCCCTCCGTTACCCCCACGATGGAGGAAGCCCATGAGGATTTCTTTAGGATTACTTTTTTTTCTGTCGATATATTTTGCTGGTAATCTTTCAATCCAACAAAATCAACGGTCGCCAAATACACGCTAGCCCACACTTAGCCCACACTAATCCACGCTTAGTAAACACTCCGCAGCTCGTACTAGAGTAATTTTCCTCTCGCACCGTGACTCACCGCTACCGCATTGCTTATATTATTTTAAATTGGTAGCATTGGAGATACGCTGACTAGAAACAGCAGGTTGGCAGCACGTGTTCGAACTTCGATGTAAACAACTGCGGTAAACTATGAGCTTCGAGTAGCGGGTACTCGGATTACAGGTGTTTTGCTCTCGGTTCCAGGTAACCGATGTTCAGTCAGCATGTGCATCATTTATGACTTTACCCTTAGTATGACCCTTAACAGACACAAATGTGAATTATAGAAGAAACCTTTTAAATATTGGACGTGTGTAATAAATGTTTTATTAAATACACTCACCGGCACGGAAACTTGGCCACCAATAACTTGCCGATAATTTCTATTTAAATATTTAATTTTCACTATATTATGGGTTTATGCACTAAATTAGGGTTTTTTATGGTTTTGTAACTCAGTTATTGAAAAAATGATGCACCAGCAGTAATCTTTAAAAAAATAATCAGTTTCACAAAAATATTGGTTTTAACACTGTCAATTTAAAAAGAACACAAAATGAAAAATAACCAAAAAGTTTTCGTTGTGTTTGCATTTTAATATCGGGTGTTTCCTCCCCTAGCCCCGATAACAGCTTGCATTCGTTCTGGCATACTTTGGATGATGTTTCTGATCTCAACTTGTGGTATGCTTTCCCAAGCGTTCAGTGCTGCATTTCGAAGCTCATTCAGAGTTTCAGGCGGGTTGGAGGAGGACTTTATTTTTCTTTTAAGCTTGTCCCAGATATGCTCTATTGGATTTAAGTCTGGACTACGAGCTGGCCACTGCAATTTTTGAATACCAACCTCTGTAAGGTATTCCTCCACGCAATGTGCAACGTGTGGGCGCGCGTTATCGTGCATTAGGAGGAATTGGTCAAATCCAATAAACCCTGAATATGGTAACACGTGTTCCTGAAGAATCTCCTCGATGTATCGTGTTGCCGTTAATCGGTTATCGACGATAACTAACTCCGTACGTGCATCGGAACTTATTCCTCCCCAAACCATTATAGAGCCTCCATGAAAACTAACAGTTTGTGTGGTGGTAATGGGTAAAAACCGCTCTCCTCTTCTTCTCCACACTCGCTCCCGACCATCTGGAGCTCGTAAAGCGATTCGACACTCATCTGTGAACAGTACTCGAGCCCACTGCTCATGGGTCCAGTTGACGTGTTCTCGTGCGAATCGAAGTCGAGCTACTCGGTGACTTCTGAGAAGTTCTGGGCCGCGTGCTGGTCTACGAGTTTGTAAATTCACTTCCTCCATTCGTCTTCTCACTGTACGTTCACTAACATTGACACCTCTTGTGAACTGGAGTCGCTGGCGTATCTCAACAGCGGTGAGGTAGCGGTTTCTCAAAATTTCCAGGACAATAAATCGGTCATCCCGGGCTGATGTGTATCTGACGCCTCCGCTGCCTGGTCTGCGGGAGTAGCGGCCCGTCTCCTGGTATCGTTTCAGCGCATACTGCATCGATGAACGTGGTACATTCAGTATAACAGCAACTTCTCGCTGTGTCAGCCCTTGTTCGATCAATGCTACAGCTTGTGCAACCTGTGATGGTGTTAATGGCATTTTTATTGGAATTAAATCACCTTTAGTTATTGAAGTAACAGTACGATATCACAATAATTGAATAACCTAACAATAAACTTTCACAAAACACAAATTTAAAACAGCAACTTAGTCGCTCAGATGACCGGGTGCAACTAAAACTTAAAAATAACGTCATATTGCACTCAAACATGATAAATTACCCTCTTGAACTAAAGGTAAACATTTTTTAGACCAACCTTCATAATAAATAATCATAGGAAACACTTAAAGCTCTTGTTATCGCGAAATACGCGCTTGGCCAAGATTCCGTGCCGGTGAGTGTATATTATGTTTGTGACGCTGGCTGTACATTGTATATATAACATTAAATATAGCTATAGAATAGTACTCTTTGTGAGTGTCCGAGTATCGATAGTTCTAGCACCGAGGGACAACTGTTGTTGACACGGCGGCAAACAAAGAAATGATAAAACGATAATGAGACGCCGCTCATGTTGCTAACAAAGGGATGTCATCAGTATTTTCAACTGTGACATAATTTACTAAACTAAACATTTACTTGTTGATTATTTTATCTACAGTGTTTAGATTATGTATGCCTGACTGTATAGTCATTGCACTTAGAACTAGGTTGGGTTCAGATAACGTGCACTAATGTCCACTACACAAACAGAATCGTATATCAATTTGGAACAGTTGTTGCTGCAGTTGCAAACAACCGCTAGATTTCCAATTTCGTGCAAAAGTTCAATCTACACAGTTTTTCATCCAGCCACAGCGTGTTTTCTTTTATTTCAATAACAAAGAACTAATTGTGACTGCGAAAAGTTGTCTCATTGTTTTCCAGTTATTTACAATAGGCGTATATACTTGCACGCGTTTGATATTCAACATGCATGTTAACAAGAATAAAGCCTTTGGCAATGGCAGTGACAATGGCCGTGAAAAGTAACTTTACCGACATACAAAGACAGTCGTTTTTCGTAAATTGAAAATTGGTAACATATTATTGATCGCCGGAGTTTTCTACGTAGGCGTCGTAGCTCAAAATAAAGTTTAACAGGCTCGGAAAATTAAGTTACGAACGGTAAAATTCCGAAGGCTCGTTAAGAGCAAACATTTTATTACTAACGTTTACAAAATTTACGACAAACGACAATAAACATGTTAAATACGTACAATAATAATGAAATCGACATGACGTAATAGATTTGAATTAACGACGCGTTAATTTTTATGTCTATATGTAAAACTGTAGGTAGGTATTAGACACGGACAGCCATGACATTGACGGTCAAAGCATCTTTGAAGTGTTTGTAAATGCTGGTTTATTTTAAATTGAAACATGTTACATAAAAAAGTAGTGAATCTAGTGACATAAGTGATTGATAGAGTACCCTAAACAACGTCTCAGCGGTTTATTTTTAGATTATTTGTTCCATTATGATCATGTGTATCCATGAAGTGACTAAAATGTTTGTGCAAATTAATTTTGATCGTTGTAACTGGCGTCTTGTGTAGCGTAGTAATTCGCTACGAATGAGAATTTTTATGAGGTCTTTAAAATCGTCTTTGTATTTCCAGTACCCTATAATTTCTGTCCTACACATTGTTGCATACTTAGTGACAAAAAATCAATGGTCACACTCACACAGCCATACTCATTAAGTATAGTTTCTATAGAATTCTACAGAATACTGCAACGTAACTGCATTGAGGTTCAGCATGCGCGCGTCGCCACTTTTATTGAGAGCCGCAGTGGTGATTAAAAATAAAAAGCTATCGTCTCTTTGTTACAGACGGAAAGTGAGACATCATGCGAAGAGGCAGCAAGACTGACGGCGGAAGGCGCAGCCGCGGACGACGACGACGAGGCCTACGACTATGCCCTGCCGCCTCCCCCCGACGGGGGCTACGGCTGGGTCGTGGTCTTCGCATCCTTCATGTGCAACATGATCGTGGACGGCATCGCTTACACATTCGGCATATTCCTACCAGAACTAGTGACGTACTTCGGCGAGGGTAAAGGCACTGTCGCGTGGGTCGGCAGTTTGCTGTCAGGATTTTATCTAGCGGCTGGTAAGATTTATGATGATTGATAATTTATTACCTACCCTTTGTGTGTTAACAGCTTCCGACAGTGTATGTTGGATTGTTTAGTTTATTAGTCCTACAACTTAATTAACTACATTGGTCCTAGAATTTATTACCAGAAAAATTATAATCTTTCTCGGCTCTACGAATTCATGTGAAATAGATAGGTACAACTTGACATTCGTGCTGGCATCTGACGGATGGCTCTTAATTGTCATCAGTAGGTAATTGCAAAGACCTTTAGCATTCCTCATTTTTGGACGCCATTGCAATCGAACGCTCGTCAATTTCCTATCAATTCAGGTCACGTTGTCACATGCACTATCCATTATTCATGTGTGGATTGTACCTATACGTACTTATCTAGTATCTAACAAGAGATTTATGCAGCGAATGTTCAAGAGTACGCAAATATATACGTATTATAATGCTCCACGGTATTAGCATATCCTACAAACATCAAATTAATCGCTTTACAATCTTGGCTTATTGCCGACTTCATACTTGGGAGATATGATGACGAGATTTTGCGGAGTTTTCTCAAGATATTAGCAGATTTAGCTTTGTTTTTGAACGAGTTTTTCCTCATATTCATACCATAAAAGAGTACTATATGTATACTTATGCTTGATGATATAATCGAACATAGCGCTCTGAAAATGCAACCGATATTGTTCAAAGGAAAATTATGTTCGAGAATTCAACAGCCTGTAAAACGATTTACAACTCGTGATTAGTCGTGTTACTTCTACCTTTTTACATCCTAGATTATTTGAAAAGATATCCTAAAAAAAATCCTATCCTATAATAATAATAAATCCTTTAAATGCGAAAGTTTGTATGGATGGATGGATGGATGTTTGTTACTCTTTCACGCAAGAACTACTGAACGGATTTGGATGAAATTTTGCACACAGATGGTTTATAACCAGAATTAACATATAGGATACTTTTTATCCCGATATTCCCACGGGATCGACACCTATGCGGGTGAAACCGCGGGGCACTGCTAGTAACATATAAATCTGTTGTTACTGATATCGTTACCTATAGTAATTGACACTTGAAGCGTATGCAGTAAAATGAAATAACCGTGTCGCTGTTAAACTCAGTCCATTGCGAGTACCTCGTAAGCCTTTTGATAACCGAGTACTGTGCATTAGTGGTAGATAAATCCATCCAGATTAGTTAGGAAAAGTTCGCACTCACCGAGTAAAACGCATTTGTTTATCGCTAACTCTTCTTATCGGGATAAAAAGTATCCCATATGTTAATCCTGGTCATAAACCATATGTGTGTCAAATTTCATCCAAATCCGTTTAGTAGTTTTTGCGTGAAAGAGTAACAAACATCCATCCATCCATCCATCCATACAAACTTTCACGTTTATAATATTATTTATTTATTTTATTTATTTACCATTTTTGTACACACATATATAAACAGACAAGAAAAACAGAACAGAAAAAAATAGGTACAGAGGTGATGCTTATTTCACAAGAAATCTCTTCCAGCACACCCGAGACAGGACAATAAATACAGAGATGTAGACAGCGTGTGAAATAGTAAAGGAGACAAAAAATAATACATACAATCAAAAACATTTCTCTTAAAAAACTAAACAAAAATTGCTAGAATATACTAACATACATACAAACAAACGTACATACATACATACTACTAAAATAAATATCACTAGAATAATAATAATTATATCATATCCAAAATAAAATAAAACAAAAAATACATACACAACTATGATGAAGTGGACAGATAGTGTTCTTTTACTCTTCTTTTAAAAACTGCAACAGTTTGGCAGTCCCTAATGTCAGGCGGTAGTGAATTCCACAACCGCACCGCGTGCACTGTAAAGGAGTAGGAGTAGAAGTCGGTGGAGTGGGGAGGGGACTTGAGAAGGTTTTTAAGATGCGACCTGCAAGGTGCATCTGAAGGGCGGGCGTAGTTAAAGCGCTCCCGCAGATAGGATGGTGTTTTAGGATTGTGAAGGAGATTAAATAACAGACACAAAATCCGCGAGTTCCTGCGAAGTCGAATGGGGAGCCACTTGAGTATCTTGCGAAAGTTGGAGACGTGATCATACTTTTTAAGGTTAAAAACAAAACGAAATTAGTAGAATTAGTAGGATAGTAGGAAGTAGGATTCTTCGTGACGACTGATAAACCGTGCCTAATTCTCATGACTCAAATATCGGTAATTTAATTGTTACTATGCAAAAATACTTGAACCTACTTACCTGTCTATAATAACGTCATCATATAAATACTAGGTTTACGTATCGGCACTTTATCCGTCGATCGGCCCTATCTTATTTTATCTATTTTAAACTGCCATTGACCTGATTGAAAGTACTCGATTACGATCGAAGATACGACGATGGTCTGATAAACAAAAATGTCCTAGAAAAGAATTTCTGTAGACTGGAGTTTGTGTATGTTAGCGAAAGTATCTTATCTTATATGACCCTAAGAGTAACTTATCTGTTTACGAACTTTGATTTGGGTTATACATATATGAATTTTGGATTTTGCTGTTACGGTGCATTTGAAGTAAAGTCTCTTCATAAATCACGTGCTACCTTGTAGATAAAAATTTAGTTTTATCTACACGCTTTGAATTTATTACGCATGATTGTAGCTATTGATACGATTACTTTTTGATCGAAGATAAACGTGTTTATTAATACCAATTAGGTATTGGCAAAATGTTGCGAGAAAAGTTTTGAGTATTAATGTGGATGGGTATGAGAGTAGGGGTAGACCAAACAAACGATGTGTGGTATGTTCGAAAGATGTAATGGCTACAAATAAGTATGGAAGAAAAACACATGTTGCGCCCCCAAATAAATTGGGACAAGGGCAGGAGAATGATGTGGTACAAGCAATAAGGGGTTAAAATGAAGTGGGTTCCTACCCACTTAAGTTTGAGACATGGCACGATCTCTCTGCATCTTCAGTCTTGCAAAACTTTGTGAAAGTTCCATAATTCTGCAAACGACTCCATAAAAGTCCTTATAAGAATAAAAACTCGTGTTTGCAGTAAAATGAATCTTTTATGACGATGCATCGATTCCTTGAACTGAATTGCAAGTATTTAAATAATACAACGAGTAGCTCTGATCAAGTTTGCAATGTAGGTTTTAGTACCAAGGTGGACACTTGACAGTTATTGATAATGATCTTACTTAATATGTTTATACCATATATTGCGTGAGAAAAAATATTATATTTGACGTGTTAATAGTACAGTTAGGTTAGAATGCAAATAAGTATCGTTTACCTTATCCACTTTATCGTATTACAGAATTGGCACAATATCAATGACCTACTAGGACTATCTTGCAAAATAATAAATGGATACAAGACTGACTTATTCTGGGAGCTTCATTGTTTCAATTCTATTTAAAGCTAGCTGCGTCTCGCGGTTTAACCCGCATCAGTTTCGATTCCGTGGGAATTTCGGGATAAAAAGTATCCTATGTGTTGATCGCACAAGACGGGAGGTTTGGAAGGATAAAGGGGAGACCTTTGCCCAGCAGTGGGACACAATTTATTTATTTATTTATATATACTTTATTGTACACCACAAAAATACATAGCATAAAAAAATACATTAAACACTACAAAATATACAATGGGCGGCCTTATCGCATTACTGCGATCTCTACCTGGCAACCTTAATTTAGGCTAACAAGAAAAAAAACGTGTTAATCCTGGTTATAAACCATCTATGTGCCATATTTTATCTAAATCCGTTCAGTAGTTTTTGCGTGAAAGAGTAACAAACATCCATCTATCCATCCATACAAACTTTAGTAGGATCCTCTTCAAAGTGCCATGTTTTTTTTGCAAAATTGTTTTGCCTTACGTAAATGTCACTCTGCATTTCTATCGCTTCAGAAGCAAGAGGTTCTTAATTAGTTTTACTATGAAGAAAATTCTTAGCTATTTTCCCTATAACATTTACTAATTAATTGCGATAGGGTTGTCGCTTTGGACTTTAAATAAATTTTGAGCCCTATTTACGTGGTGCGACTTTCTTGCATACAAAAAATTGAAATAACAAATTACTTGCGTCATGAAAACACTGTTTAGAGGGTGCAACTTTTATTGTTGATTCGGTTTAGGTATGGTATGCCAAAGGTAATTAAATACCTCCGTATAAACAAGGCTTTATATGTTTACTCTACCGTGTACAAATTTAGTTCTTCCACCCCTTTGACTTTGGGGTTGTTACTAAATGTTATGTTACGCAAGTCTATTAAGTCCTTTGTTTTCTTTCACTTGTTTATCTTCTTCTTCTTGTTTTGGCTTGTTTATGTATGAGGAATATCAATGTTGTCGACAGGTCCGGTGGTGTCGGCATTATGCAACAAGTTCGGGTGTCGGGCTGTTTGCGTGGCTGGGTCGTTTGTCGCAGCCATTGCTTTCGTCCTGTCGACCTTCAGCAAGAGCGTTACCATGATGATGATCACTTACGGGTTGATCGGAGGTAAGTTCAATTTTTACTTTATTTAGGACTTATTTTGTGTCTTATGTACCTTAATGAGGAATTAGTTATTCATAAAAAGGTTAACGGTAAAGAAAATGAACATAAATAGAGTCCAACAAGTGTTGGCGAACTCTATAATAATCAAAAAGGGGAAATACAGATTCATCCTTCTTAGTTACTTGGCAACGGATTCTGAGGCCAGTAGACCAGGAAGCATTTCATTGATATTTCTTGATAAGTGTACTATATGGGAAACCCGAGGTTACAATTATGTCAAGCTCTAGTATGTCATGTCTTCGTACTGCCATAAACGAGCCGACTGTGATGGATTCCTTGATTCTATGATCTCAACATTGTTGTTTCTTGAAATTAGATATTGATCGCATCTTCCAAGAAATATATTGTAACATGATTACTAACGTCAGGTTTAAGTACTTACTCTGATATCCTCATATAAAATTAACCAGTACGTTTTATGTCCTCTAAATAAACTGGAATTTCCAGCACAAAATTCCTGAAACAATTTCACCCAAGCGGAAATACGTCACCGCGTTTACATGTCAATGTGACAATAACAGATTAGCATTTAGAAATCTGTTGCCAATTCAATGTTATTGTATTTCGTTTAGATTCAAATGACGACTTTACGGAGGAAATTATTGAGTTTCCAGCATTTTCACTCGTCTCGCCGCGGGCAATTAAATCTGAGAATTCTAAACCTTTAGCTACATATATTGACTTTAAATATATTTAGAATGGCTTGGCAATAAAACTGCTTGGAGGACTCATGTGGAACGTGAGAGTTATGTAAATGTCCACTGGCCTTGGCACGTTGGCATAGTTATAGGGTGGCGTCGCTCAGTCGCCACCAGCTGTCCTTCGAACCGTGGTTAGCGTTCATAAACTTAAAGGATACCCGTCCGTTGTAGCTCACATTTATCAGATTCACATTACGCACCGTAAATGGTCATAATAACAGATGCGGAATGAGGCCAAATGAAACCATTCTGTTACTGTTAGATAATTATTATACAACTGGTGAGTCCAGTACAATCGTACATAATGATATCGCGACATAAAGTACCAATATTAACGCTTCAGGTTTCCAATTATTCTGCTTAGCAACAACTATCATTATACCAATATGCAGATTGTTCTAACAGCTCATTGGTTATGACTCAATTATGTCCGACATCAACAAATGAGTCAAATAGAAGATTAACAATACACTATAATATAGAACATTATATTATAATGTTGCTATATAATAATAATGATGATGTACATTTGCCATAAATGTTATTTCCATGCAATTACAGTAATCCGTCGCGCTGAACAAAAGTCTTTTGTTTTCATTAGACGCAGTAAGTTTTGCCGAGGGGCTTGTGGCTAAGTAATAACCGCCGCACGGGTCGATCGATCAGGTTAAGCTACGCTTGCCGTGGTTGTTCCGTGGATGGGTGACCATCTTCACATATACCTACCCCTCCGTGCCTCGGAAAGCACGTTAAGCCGTTGGTCCTGGCTGTCATTCGTGGATCTTTGACAGTCGTTACGGGTCGTCAGTAGCCCGAAAGTCTGACAACCAGTCCTTACCAAGGGCTATCGTATTACCCAGTAACTGGGTTGTGGAGGTCAGATAAGCAGTCGATCCATGTAAAATACTGGTATTCAGCTGCATTCGGTTAGACTGGAAGCCGACCCCAACATAGTTGGGAAAAGGTGCTCATGATGATGAGACGCAGTAAGTTATCCTGACAGAATTTAAAGCGTTATTGTGATACGAGTTCAACTCGTAATGTATGTAGGTGTTTTGAGTGCAGGGTTGTGTATTTGCAAACTTTTATTGTATATTTTCCCGAGAAACTTTTTGTTCAGGTGCTTCTTTTATATCAGGAGGATAAGTTTTATGCGATTTGATTTTGTTAAAGTTTAGTCTTATTGTACAAGTTAGATTAACTAACGTCTAACTTCGAGATCATAAAAGAGGAAACTATAAAGCTAAGCAGCTTTATAGTTTCCCCTTGTCCTTCTTTAATTCTGATCAATATATTTTATCCACCTATGTTAAAAACATGATAGTTAAGAACCCTTTTCTGCTTCATTTAAGCAGTTTCAAATATTCCACATGCCGTGAAAATTGCTAGTGAGTTTCATGAAAGCTCTTTAAAAGTTAGATCTAATCTAGTCTAACTTAGCGATCATAAAAGGGGAAACTATACAGCTGCTTGCTAGATTCTTATTCTTCCTTGATCCTGAACAATATATATATATTTTATCGACCTATGTTATAAACGTGTTAGTCAAGAACCATGTTTTGCTTCATTTGAGTTGATTGTGCGAAATATTCCACATGCTATGAAAGCTGCTATTATCCGACCGCTTAACTGAGACGTTGCCTGAGGTAGGTGCGCGGTTCGGGAGGGATGATAATTGTCTCAGGTTGACGAATCACTGAGCTCTCGCATCACGTCACCGCACCCCTCCCGCACCGCACTGCTACCTTTTTTTTTTTTTTAACGTTGAGAAATGCTCATGCATTCTGCACTACCACGGGGAGATAGTGCAGATATGTGGGACTCTAACCCACTAAAACTCCACGGTGTCCTCCTCTGCCGCTTACGGCGGGAACACGGGCACGCCTTAGCACTCATCCGTGAACCCGCCGCGGCCGTCCGTCACCGGACCCTCCTCTGGGGATTACTCCCCATCACCGGCGCACCAGACCACATGGCACGCCGTGACCACCCCAGGGACCAAACCAGCACATGGGCGCCAGACGACCCCGTGTCTGGGCACCGTTGGTCCCCCTGCGACGGGTCAGGTCATTGGCCCCGCCGCCTGCCAATTTTCGGCCGCAGAGGCTATCCTCTGCGGCCGAAAATTGGCAGGCGGCCAACGTCATACCAACACTCCTCTTCCCCTGCGGCCCCACCGCGTTCGCCATCAGACGGTGGCGACCCCGTCAAGGCCGCGGAAGGTAGGGAGAGCGGCGCACCGCAATACCGACACTCCTCTCCCACCGCGGCCTACAACCCTCAGCCGTGATGCCTCCCATACCACATCACGGCCCGCCTCAGTTGCGATGTCGCCCAAGCGGCACCGCAACCTACTTGTTGGCCGCTACGTCGACGGCTTACAGGCAAAGCCCTGACGAGCGGCCCCTCCTCGAGTTCCTCTTAGCTTCACCGTGGTTGTCCAAGCCACGGCTACTGAGCCCCCCCGCCTCGACAATGCGGGAACCCACCGGGAGGGGGAAACCCACCGGGGGGGGACCGCACTGCTACCTCAGGCAACGTCTCAGTTAAGCGGTTGGCCTATAGTCAGTTTCATGAAAACTGTTAGGCGAGAAATTATTTGACCATTTAATATAGTAATTCTGTTCATTGGTGCTGAGTTCAGGGAATTAAGTACATACATATTAAAAAAAAAAACAGTATAATTCTATTGATATCATTAACTAGAACGCCCTTAGGGAAAGAACATCGTTCTTAATTCTTTTAATCAATCTATTTACTTGTTGAAAGAAAAAAAGCTCTCTCACAGAGTGAGGTCGTTATAACAACATTGTATCGAGTTACACATCCTAGGGGAAATTACCTACCAGAGATCGATATATGAGCACCGAGGTTACTTTTTAATTAAGTAAACGTGTACAGTACTTCCGTAATTACGTGTGTCACTGTCATGGCCAGACGGCGCCGGCGTAAATAAAATAAAGGGTTTGAAGTTTGAAGGACACCCAATAATACAGAAAGCAAACTATATACTGCTAACTTTTTACTTAAATATCTTCATATACGAGGAACCGGCGGGAAATGGATTTTTCTCGGTTGAAATCGAAAACGAAATTTGGCCTGATTTGCATTTTTGGCGAAAACCGAAAACAAATACACACAAAAAACATTTTTTTTTTATTCTGCGATCATTCAATATGACCGTTTCAACGATATACTTTATACTTTTCACAAAAACCAGAATCTGATATTTTTAGCATTATTTGCTAAAACCGCGCGTTTGTAGGATTCTATTATTTAGTAGCTTAGGTATAAAACAGAGCATTCACTACGCTCAATGATATCTAGGTCTCCGGCGGATGATCGAGTAACTGATCATCCGATGTATCTATTTAGCTACATACACACATTTCGCAACGAAGAAATACCTGTATTTTTTTTTAGTTTTCGCTGTCGTCTTCTACAAGATACAGATACGCTGGACGAATAATAAAACGAGCAAGGTTACCTTTCAAGTCTCAAAAGAGACAATGTTTGTCCTTTTATTCAAACAAACTTGTACCTCAAGAAAGATATCTTCGGTTTTGTCCTGTCTTTTGTTCGATAGAGAGAGATACTTCAAATATTAAAACCGTTTCGACACGTTCTTTGTTCTCTCGAACCCTTGAAAACAGAGGCAACAGCCCGTATGTGAAATTGGACATTTGCCAACAGACACCGATGTGAACGAAAAGGCTTAAATGTCGTTTTAGTTCCAAGTGTTAAGCCCTTCTGGCAATTAGCTGAATTCGAGGAAAGCGGGCTTTTCCATTCCGCGAATGCAACGGTGTCGTGCCTGGGGATTTAAATAACTGATACGGGGACGCTATACTCGCCTATGTATACCGCCGCCGTTTTGTAGAACGGGCGACTAGTTCATGAAAGGGGAAAGTTTCCTGGACATTGTCGCTCCATTTTCGGAAAACCCCACGTGACCTCTTTTTAGTTTTAGACTCAGTTGAGCCTGAAGCTCTGTGTTTTTCAGAGTAAAGAGGTTCTCGACAAACAATTAGCCATTGGTTGTCTGATTGGCTTAATTAGACAAATGAAGACTGAAGAGTCTGTGGCGTACATTGAAACTTACTTCAAGGTCATTAGAACACGGGACGCTTGGCCAGCTGCCAGCTAGTGCAGACGACATGGCGCCTTACTAGGCTAGAATAAGACTGCCTTTAATTGTACACACATCACCACTTACACACCTTTTCTATTTTAAGAGTTGAAAACTGGCAATTGATTGTTTTACAATCGTGTGCAAGGACCGTTGATAGTATTCTGAATATCCAATGCGACCTAATTCTTGTATCGTACGGCTCGCATTCAAGGTTTTAACGATGGAAAAATACGCCGTCAACCTCACTACGATTCTAAAATATTCGATATGATGGTTATTTTAGTATCGTTTTCGTTGTGTGGATCATCCAACTTGCGATCTTTCATGAAAATCGTGGTACCGAAATCAACACATGAGAAAATCGTCGGAGCTATTCAAAGACATCATGTCAGTCTTAAAATTTAAAGGTGTTAATAATTAGCACGTTCATTTAGCATCAATTTTAGTGATCCCTGTTGGCAGCCAACCGTTGAGATCATCGAGTCTCAATGTCGACACTATTCGGAAATACTGTTTCACGCCAGAAGCAGACTAGACCATCCAAAACGTGGTAAATGAACGAATGAATTTATTTATCCGGTAGTGAATCTTGAAAGCAGATTTGTGTAGACTGCGCAAGGTATGATTCAGAACTGCTAGTTGTCCATTATATTACTAAAGTGTATACTAAATATTGACAACTTGGCGCGCTGTATATAATATGATACGAAAACACGTTATCGTCAGTTGCTAACAAAATAAAAGTATGTGTATACGCTATCTTCAACGAATTATGAATTCATGCATCGCCTGATTTGTATGATATTTTATCTTCTGCATTGAATGTCCGTTTTCAAAATAGTATGATTTATGATAAATATCAGCGCCCTGCCAAGCTTATCAGCAAACATAATATTATAAGACTCATCTGGGAATAATCAAGATCAAAGAATGAAAACTGACTGCGTAAAAGTCTTAAAGAAAAGAGTTTTTTTTTCTATTAAAATGCGTTTAGTCGTGAGAAAAGAAGACTAAATTGTTAAGAAATGTTTTCTTACACAAAGCTTCGACCTCGAAAGTCGAATGCTTGATGTCTGAATTTTCCAAGAAACAGTCCTCTGAAAATTCATTCAACTTTTCAGTTTTGTTGCCAATTTTTTTGTTTACGACCAAGTCTATTGGATATTTACTCAGCAACGCTTAGAATTTCCTTTACTTACTTAGTATAAAGACTGAACTTTAAAATAAATGGTTTCGATAGTTTGTTTTTATTTCGCATTCATATCAAACTGACGAATGTATAAAAATAGGTCAGTGTGTTCTGTGTTTATTGTATGATAGATATTTTGTAGAGGATTCTCTTATCTCCTCAGGAATTAAAATATGAGTTGTGATAGAATACGAACTAGAATTAAGTGTTTTTTTTTTTTACATAATAATGCTACTTAATATTCTTTTGTTGAATAATGAAACCTTCTAACCTATAACACTTAGCTGATTACTAGTCGTCTTCTTTGAAAAGAATCTGGGTGAAATGTCGATTCATTGTGCCTTTGCCAGCTGCACGCATTGTGTGCAAATTGATGATTAATTTATTTGATGAGAAAATTGGAATATTGTACTGGGAAATGACGCATGCGTTTGTAAAGTGGCGACGACCTCTTTGCTGCAGGCAACAACCCATGTGCTCCTTTGTCCGGTTTCAAATACCGATTTGTGAGCCGACAACAAACACTGAGTCACTCTGTATCATGTTCAGACTTTGTTTTTACACATTAAACAGCTAAATGGAACACTAAAATATTATCACGTAATTAAAGATTATGGCATAATGCTTTCTTGCTAATGGCGCTAACTGCTTTTAGCGACAACTAAAAGCAGTACTCAGTAACTATCCAAGGTCGTAAAAGGGATGATATCAGAAGGATTAACAATTTAACATCACCTTTAAGAACCGGTACGGACAACGTGGGAATATCTGGAGAGACCATTGTTACAAAACTTTGCACTAACAAGAATAATGGTCCTAAGTGCAGCAAAGAGGATGTTGATAACTGCACAAGTGAATGACTTCCATTATCTTATGTGACCTATAATGTCCTAATTAATAAACGAAATATGTTAAATGCTTAAACAATCGATAAGAAGTTCGTTAACATAATGTGTGTTGACATTACTATGTCAACAACACACATTAATAATAATAATGTATAATGTATTATATATTTTAGGATTAAGCGAAGTTTGTCCAATATTTATATATATTTTATTCATGAAGTGTAGGCTAAGAACCCTTTGTTTAATATGGCACCAGTGACTTGTTTCTAACGAAGGAAAGCAAATGTCAATGTCCACGCGCAGGCAAATACTGGATGACGGTCTCATGTTTTTTATCGCACGCCAAATTATGTGACGTAGGCACCTAAGGCAAATTGGTCAAAGTTCTCTGCAATTTGGGAGTGTGCCAAATTGAGCAACAGTCACTAATCATAGTGTTTCACCTCTTTGAAGATTTTGTTTTGCATAGCGACGCGGGTTTATCTAAACATATATGCTGGTGCTGTGGCAAAAGCTGCTGGGGTATTGTGAAAACAAATATTTTTTGTATGGCACACAGCTTTTGAGAGCTTTCCAAACAATGCGTGTTTTATTTAAAGCTTGACAATTCTATTGAGTCATGGATTAATGAACTCTTGGTCCAGATTTTTTTTTTTCATCGAGACTTACATCAAACAGTTGTTTAGAGTCCATATTCAAATCACAAATTGCGCAGCATACAAAGTAGGTTATACATTTATTTGTCCTTTGTCATGATTTCATGAATAAAGGTTAACCAAGAATTAATATCAGCAAATACAATAAATGTAACATAATATTGTGTTATTTTCCTCCAAAGTTAAGAGCAAGTTTTGTTCCCAGGTCTCGGCTTCGGTATGATCTACCTTCCTTCGGTGGTGGCCGTGGGTTACTACTTCGAGTCCAGACGGTCCCTAGCAACGGGTATCGCCGTCTGTGGCTCAGGAGTTGGTACCTTCAGCTTTGCTCCTTTAGCGGCACTTCTGCTCAATGAGTTCGGCTCATGGCAGAATGCTAATCTTCTGCTTGCCGGCTTGATTCTGAACTGCGCTGTATTCGGAGCACTGATGAGGCCTTTGGTCTATCCCAAGGTTTGTGCTTGTTTTTGTTGTGTACGATGATGCATTGATTGGTGACCTTTTCGAATGCGTGTGGGATCCCAATAAATGCAGTCGTGTGTACTTTGGGGAACACCAACCGAGTGTTACTGGTCTAACCTTAGAATACCGGTTTCCTGGGTACGTTACGCTAGTTAAGTTTAAACGGAGGTCAGGCAGTTGTTTTGTATAAAATTGCAGGTACTCTTGTCACACTGGAAACCGATTCGTACATACCTAATTTCTTGAAGAAGTGCTAGAATAATGTAACAAATGAATAATTTAACGAATGTAATCGTGAGTAATTAAGTCAATTGCACTTGGTACTTAAACGTTTTTCAAAAGTGTTTTACCACATAAATCCCCTGTGCAAGTATGTTATCCTATGAGGAAACAATGTCTTGTATTTTAAATAGCTAACTATATTATTTTTTATTCTAGGAATGTTTTGTAATCCTCTGTTTACATAACAAAGTTAATTAGTAACCCTTTGTAACGATTTAATCATACTATCGTAACTTAATGAAAAGTACTCTTTTTATAAGTACTTGCCTTGGGCATTCTGCAGCTGTCCCAATTTTTTTTCCGTTTTATCCGCAGTCAGTCATATTAGTGAAAAAAGTTGATCATAATCTTTCACGTAACTTAAACACGACCCCAAATTACAGACATCAGGCGAAAAGCCCTTATTACAACGTATGGCCGAAGAAAAACGTCTGCAAATGGAGCGAGGGTCCATCGGAGGATCGTACTTCGTGGTACAGCTGCCCGACGGAACCATGGAGAAGAGGTTGAAGGTGAACGTTGTAGACGATTCTGTATGTAGTTGCTTTCACTAATATTACTATTCTAAGTTTTTTTTATGGTGATGCGTTTCGTCTCGACAAAAACTTAAGTCCGCAAATAAAAACAAACAGGACGAGGGTCAAAATTAACATTATTTTTTTTGGGAATAACACACTGAATAAAACAAGGTGTACTAATTTGTGTATTAAATGAATACAAATATTTGCAAAATATAACACAGACATCAAGCTAAATACATTTTTGTAAGGATGTCTAAACCGACTACGTAATAATGCCTTAAATAGATATTTAGGTAGTCAAATGGTTTAATTCAATCACCCTTGTATGAATAATGTACCTATAATGATTCGATTTTTTTCTGTCCTGTAAAATCTGTGAATGATTTTCATCAAGAAAACACTGTTTAAATTTTATATTTATTTGAAACTGGTGACGAAACGCATCCCCCTCGAGGTGGTGGTATACCTATATCTAGTGAACCCCGCTAGACACTGTTAAGTGGTCTTGTTTTTCGGCTTGTTGTGCTAACAAAATTATTAGGTAGCTTGTTTTGAACACGTATTGTGTATGTGCATGAAATTTTAGAGCTGTTCGGGGAATAAAGGCTTAAGTTGAGATCCGAACTTTGTTTAGTAACTAACTTTACACTTTGAAAACTTTGATGCGAAAGATCACTTTGTATTTCAAGTGGCGTGAAAGCACACGTAGGTGTTCGCTGAACATATACGGTGCGCAAACGCGACGCTAACGCTACGTTAACATGGCGTTAGTTTCGATACAATCACGTCAACGTGACGCTAGGCGACTTCTACGCGACGTCAACGTGCTGTCAACCAACGCCATATGCGAAGTCACATTAGATTCAACCAATAAGTCTTTTTAAATGCCTTTATTCTTCTGAATGTGCAAATTATTAGATAATTTGGCTATTGGTGTAAAAAATCTGAAAGCACAGACCTACACTTAGCTATTTACGTTTTCGTAGAAATCCTAAGTTTAGAATAAGTAAGTCACTCCACTTTAGTGCTTAAAGTGCTGCATAATATAGACCTGCCATGGAACAAAAATACCCTAGGAGCAATTTAAAAATCGAAACAATTCTATATATCGCCGTTTCTATGGAAGAAGTTCATATATTATGTAGCATTCGTATGCCTTGTAGAGGGCAACGCCTTCAAATGATTAGCCACTTTGTTCCCCTTTCTTTTGTCCCTATTATTACCGCAAAGTGAATAGCCTGGTATTGATTGTATTTCTACAAACTTTCCAACTTGGAGGGAATGGTGCACGCAAAATTATTCTTTGAATGTTATCTTTCTTTAAACTTTTTTCTACTGCATTGGATGTCGTGGTGCATGAAGTTTGTGACTGTGTAGGTAGTTGTCGAAAATACAGTCATACCTCGAAGTTATGGTTAAGTTAAAACCGCGTAATTCAAGTTATTAGTAAGTCAAGTTAGTAATTCGTTAGTCAGAGAGGTAGTTTATTATCGTATACTTTTAAACCAACGTAAGTCACCGTCTCTCACTAATAACTAGCTAAGTAGCTGTCAAATTTCGTTTTTAGCTGTTCTGATTGCTTGACCAAAATAACAGCAACCTATAAAATCCATTAACAAGAGATTTGACAGCCGACAAGTTGAATAGACTTTTAGTAAACCTACGTAACTCGAAGTATGACATCCCTATTTGAAAATTGAGCTCCCAACTAAACAAAAAGATCTTGTATCGCCAGGCCCCGTTGAACATCGACCCCGGAGTACACTCTTCGCTGAATCTAGAGGCTTTAGCACGCGTGCCCACAGTCCCTAACATGCCCGGAGTACCGCCTGTGCCTACCCTGCCCACTATCACTGAAGCTAAGGTCGCTGATGATGGCGATGAGAAAAAACAGAAGGTAAGGTTTTATTCGCTTAATTTTTTTATTAAACCATAATTTTGCGATTTAAAATATATTTTAGCACCTTTTCAGTCCTTTTTTTGCTTTATTTTTTACCCGACTGACCCAGAATGAGGGTGACGTTTTTATAAAAATGTGTATGAAATGGTGTTCCGCCCTAGCCAAGTGCGGTAAGCTTTGGTAAGCTAAGAAAGCAGTGAACAGTCACACAATAACGGCAGCCAAATACAGAGCGTTTTTGAATATATAATACGACGGAACCACTCTTTTAGGAAAGCGTCGCTTTAGACTACACTATTATTAAGTGTGAAATCTGTAAATGATTGTTATGTTTGTGACCTTTGAGAATTTACGAGCAGATTACGTCACTTCACATGTTCAGGCAGGTTCAGTCCCGATCTCTTTTAGTACATTATTGGTTTCTTTTCTATCAATCAATCACTAGCATGCTGTTTACTTCCAATTTCAATGCCAACTAAATCGGGTTAAAGGTTCACCAACATTTGTCATGATTTAGACCAAGCCCAAATATTGGCAAGAGTTTGGGCGTGTACCTACAGTAGGTACTACTCGCATCAGGTAAATAATATGTTGGTGGAGAGGTACGCACGGTGACATATCAAGCTATACATTTCCAGTATAAGCTGACTTCTCATTGTACGAAAAGCCTATACAATGCATGTCAGCTAAAACTGGAAATGTATAGCATGGTATGTCGTCGTATGTACCCTAGTATACCAAAAAAATCATGATTATTGAAGATGTGAACAAGTTCTGTTAGACTTAACATACTCATAGAGATGTATGGCTCTTTTTCCTCATGATATTAAATTCTTGGTATATTTAAAACATTAACAGCATAGCAAATGTCTTGTAAAGTTCTTGAGTGCGGCCACACGCGTTTAGCTAGGCCGGACACGAGTAGGCAGATGCACACATGCTAAATATTTAAGAGATGAGGACGAGTTCTCACTAACTATGTTACTGGTGTATATCATGACAATGTAGGTACCTACAGCATGCGGCTGTTGATAAGGCAAGTGATGTTTAAAACAGAAACTGTCAAGCATGTATGAATTACGGAGATGACGCGTTACAAAGCAGATATTTTTCTTGAACTCCACGCCGAATTAACAGTACCTACATTTAGTAGCTTCACCTAAAGAGTATTGCTCGTTTTGAAAAAGCATCCTGTTAGTTTTCCAACTTTCGTCAATGAGCCGAGCGTTGAAAATCCAGCAGTGCGGGTTGGTAGATGTTCCCATGTCTTCGAATTTTTTTGTTCTAGGACATTGTTCTAGGACTTTATTCTAGGACAGTGTTTTAGGACACGGTTTCCTCACGATATTTTCCTTCCCCCGTTTTGATTAAATAATGGTCACAAAGTAAAGCGCCTGTCTGGGTTCGAACCTATAACCTACAACTCATAAGTCGTGGCCGACTTACGAGTTGTAGGTCCATTATTAATTAAGTACACCAGCCTTAATAATCAAAGTAAAGTCGTTAAATATGGGGCACGTGTTCTCTCAAGAAAACATTGATGAAAACTTAGAAGTTTTCCTATTTAAATGTTAATTAGCAATCTAAGTTTCGACGAGTAGCTGTTGGTTATATAGATTGATTTTATTATTCTTATTAGCTCTCAAAACTTAAATGGCTTTTGCCCTTTCACTTTGTACATAGCGTTTATAAATGTCAAGTCTATTATCAATAAGGGAGTTTTATATTTATATCTTACAATTTATTTAATACTAGATTTTGCCCGCGTCTTCACCCGCGTGTATATAGGAAAATATCCCACGGGAACGTACTACCGGAATTAAAAGTACCCTATGACATATAGGTTACTTTTTAAATCAAAATCAAAAGTCATTTATTCAAATTAGGCTGAGAATCAGCACTTTTCGAACGTTAAAATTACAAAAGACAGTCACCCTAAAACGCCCGCCCATCACTACTTCCTAGTGCTTTAAATTTCCTTTAAATCCAGGTTATCCAGGTTATAAACTATCTGTGTGTCAAATTTCATCCAAATCCATTCAGCCGTCTTTGCGCCAATCTGAAACATACATTCAGACAAACAGACAAAAATTCTAAAACCTGTATTTTCGGCATCAGACTCGTTCCCGCCGTAGCGATTACTTTTTTCAAAAATATTCAATGTACAGTTTTGGCTTCGTTACTATTTTATTGTAATAATATGTATAGAGTCTAGACATATACCGACCTCATCTAGTTTTAAAAATATGATTGACGTGTAAAAGTGTTTGTAACCTACTTACAAAATAAAACCATTTATCATTTTATTTTATCATATAATAAAATTGTTTTGTATTATTTACTATAGACAACAGTACTTACAGTACAGTGGTACTATATAAATAAATGTTATCGCTGGCAGTTGGCACTTCAAATGTTGTATCAAATGTTACCTAATCACAGTATAATAAAATGATGAAAAAATGAGTTAAATTACAAACAATCACTTATTATCCATTACTACGTAGGTATTTACGTAGGTACTGTACTTACAGTATGTATTATTCTGATAATAAAAACCCAATCCGCCACCATGTGACTGAACATTCTCGATTTAGCTGAGTACATGAGTGTAATAGTGTAGTTACGGACGGCGTTTTGTTGCTATACATGCCTCATTATAAAATATGATAAATAAACAGAGTGTGGGTGTAAAAGCATCATTAATTGTCACCATAGCCTATAATCGTAATAAATTTAAACTTATAGTTCGCACGTTGTGTACGCTAGAATAGAATTCATGACTGAGACCTGCCGATGTATTCTATAAAAATCTCACCGTGAAAACTTAGGTGAAGTGAGCTATCAATGGTGTCAATCCCTAACATCACGTGATGTGATAGCTCACTTCAAACTCGCTTCACTTAAGTTTGCTCGGCGAGATTTTTACATAATAGACCGATTGAGTCTCTTAATAAAAATTTAAGACACATTCACACTGTCGAATGCAATGAGTTGGTCAATCAAATTGGTTGGTTGCAATCAAAGTTCTACTGCCTCAAAATATAATTTCATGTAAGTAAGTAGGTAAATGAACATGTAGTGTGAAATTCAATCGACACGCAGTCAGCATTTTCCTGTATCTCCATTCCTTTCTATAACTTTGAAGTGCAATTGACTAGAGCGAGATGTACAACACCACGCAAAGGCGCTTTTGGTGCGAATGAGTGCGGATGCTTGCGAGCAGACTTCTCGTTCCAACGAATGACGCTTTTCAGTGGCAGAAAAAGATAGAGTTACAAAAACGCTTTATGAGGGGAAATGTAATTTCATCCTATATTTCCAAACTAAAGCCCATTTTACTCGACGCAAGTTTCTTGCCTGTGGCATACAATAAAGTAACTTGCGTGCAAACAAATTACTTGCATTGTCTACATACTGTTTAGACGTGCGACTTTAATCGTTGCTTCAGCTCATGGTATACCACAGGCAATTAAATCACCTGTAAATATAGATTTAACCCATATTCCATTATTTAATTCCTCAGGGCGAGAATGGCAACGTGACACTAAACCCGCAACAACAGCTGCTGTCCCGCAACGTATCGTCCCCCGCCTTCAGTGCGCACGCGCCGGGTCTGCCCAAGAATGGATCCGTGCCGTTCTTTGACAGGCAGCGCAAGCAGAGTACCGGTGACAGGTCTGGCGATAGGTAGTAGAATTGTTTTGTTTTAGGGTGCAGTATGGTGGAGGTCGGCGAGGGATATGGTGGAAGTAATGAGCATGTATTGAACTTATAAATAAACTAATCAAAATAATTGCATCTCTTAAATGGACATTGAATTTTGTATGCACCATAAGGCCTCTTGTTTTTAACCAACTTCAAAAAAGGAGGAGGTTTTCAATTCGGTTGAATATTTTTTTTTTATTGATGTGATGAATTTACATGAGATACAATTTTTTCATCAGTTTATTTACTATGGTTTTTATTTGTGTGGTGTGTAGTTGAGCATGCATCTGCGTCTGCCCAAGAACGGATCCGTCCCGCGGTGTAATTGCGTAACACACTGACAGTAGCAATGGCTTTCATTTTGACAGTTCAACAACATTCTTTGCGTTGTATACGTTGTGACATTTTTTTCGAACATATGAAGCAATAGGATGCCGTTCTTTGACAGGCATCGGATGTAGAGTAATGGCGACAGGTCTGGCGATAGGTTGTAGAATGTTTGTTATAGGGAAAACCGGAGGTACAAGACGACGTGGGATATGCTGGAAGTAATGTGCATGTTTTGTTATGCAGTCAACAAAAAAAGTTGAAGAGCTACGAGACATTTTGAAACAAAAAATCCTAAAAGCTCCAAATTTAAAATTATACTCAAGCTTAACTCTCTAAAATATAAAATCATCTACGATTTGGATTTAAAAAATAATTACTGACTTATTTTCTTTCATAAAATTCTTTTGAAACTAAAATCAAACGCCTTTGATGTTAACTGTACAAAGTAATTGTTTCTGAAGTTTGGTACCTACCCTTTTATTTGTTTGTCAATATCTTTAACACGCACGAAAGTCGGGTCTCGTCAATCAAAAAACGTATTTACCGGTATCTGTAGCAAGTGAGCTTGAATTCACAGATGCAGAAAGCATTTTCATTCAAATTACAAATAGGTAGAAAAACACATTTCAATAGTTCGTCCGAATACTATTCGACAAAACGAAAACGAACTATGGCTATCCAAATAGACATACATTGAAACATATACGTTTTTATATCTAAAAGTATCACACACTTAAAAGTATATAAAAACATTCGAGTACTCGCAATACCATTCCTGGAAAATTCCTACCACGCTAAATAGTGCTCTGATCAATGCAAAAATTAACGGCAGACAGTAATAGTAGAATTGTCTGGAGAAAACAAGCATGAATGGCGTCGCAACGCTTTGATTTAATTGGTCGAATGTTTTGATTGAAACGCCGCGTAGTAACGCATACCATAGAAATCAATAGAGGCGCCTTATGTGTAAACATTTCCATACATTTCCTGTTTATAGGTGGACCTTTGTTTAATTTTCCGCATGTTTATTGTCTAGTTGTGTTATTATTGGAAGGTTCTGGTTCTCGTTGCTGATTAGTCATTGCTTTATGTTTGTCTATGTAGCTATTTTAAGACATACGAGACTGCCGTTAAACTCCCAAACACAGGCTTTTTCAAAGAAAACCGCAGATTCATTGATCAATCACAAATATTAGGTATGAAAGTCAAAATGTTTTGACTTTGGGATACAAATTATACAACAGGCTGCTTGATATAAATTTTCATTGGTTACTCTATCAGTTTTTAGTGGGACCGAATCGGTGGTACTCTTAGAACAAGCTCTTACTCTACATATCTACAAAAAGTCATGCAGCTGATCGCCGATTATTCATTGTCCCCAAATGTCAACCTAATAAAAGTTGCGTTTTTGACGGTCTTCTTGCATCTGCAGAGAGACTAATTATAATCTTTTTCGAATTGCAGATTCAAACCGTCCCTAGCAGCAATTAAAGCAACGTCCAAAACTTCAATGGGCAGTCAATACAGGAATGCTGATGTAAGTACAATGGCACAAACCTGCCTCAATTAAACATTCTACATTAATTAGATACATACTTAATTGATTGAAACAATTGCTTTACAATACTTAATTAAGATTGGGCCATTCGTATAAACCTCGGAAGGTATTTTTATGTTTGAAACAACTCGTAACATTGAATCACATCTCAATCAATCAATCAACTCAGCCTATCGCAGTCCACTGCTGGACATAGGCCTCTCCCAGACTGCGCCACAACACCCTGTCCTCCGCCTCCCGCATCCAGTCCGTGTATTACAGTCAGTGTCATCATCATCTGCCTAGCCTTTTCCCAACTATGTTGGGGTCGGCTTCCAGTATAACCGGATTCAGCTGAATGCCAGTATTTTACATGGAGCGATCTGACCTCCACAGCCCAGTTACTGGGTAATACGATACCCCTTGGTAAGACTGGTTGTCAGACTTTCGGGCTTCTGACTACCCGTAACGACTGTCAAAGATCTACGAATGACAGCCGGGACCTACGGCTTAACGTGCTTTCCGAGGCACAGAGGGGTCTCGGTATGTAAAGATGGTCACCCATCCATAGACCAACGGCGGCAAGCGCAGCTTAACCTGATCGATCGACCTGTGCGACTGTTATTATTTAGCCACGGCCCCACGGGCGGGTCAGTGTATTACATCTAATTTTGTAACTTCCTCATATATGATATTTTATTATGAGCTCAATAAACACCACTAATTCATGTAAACAGGCTGAACTAAATACCTACAGCAGTGTTGAAATTGTATTTAGTTCAACCCAATTGACCCACTTCTATAACGACAATAAATAAATTGTTGCCAAGGGCATTCATATGGATATATTGTCACAATATCCCACATGAGATCGTTCTACAAAACTTACCCTTGAACTTTAGTAATTGTCTGCCAAATGTACAACGACTGGCAAGTATCCAATACAAATATGGTTCCTGTATATACGCGAAAACTTTTAAAATAGATGTCATTAGTTTACTCAAACATACTTGTCGTCAATCATTCTAGAACATTGAGCATTTAACTGGGAAATAGTTTGAGCCAGTGACTGATATATATTTGAAAACAAAACATCTGTAATGGAACCGTAAAGTGGTATTTCCAAGTTTTATTAATATCGCTTCACAACTGATCTGGAGCAATGAAAACAGTAAGGCGATTATCACACAGGACATCGCTCCGGTATGCGGTGCTACGGATTTTATCTTTGACTATAGACCGCATATAGATGCGGTGTCAGTGTGTTATACCCTGCGGTTTTTGTATACAAATTAATATTCTACAGTCGACAGTTAAAAGCCGCAGCACTGGCCACCGGAGCGGTGTCCGGTACAGTGTGATAACCGCCTAATTCCCTTGTAAATCTTTACCTGCGTAAACGTCAAATATATTACAAGCTATTCTTTAGCATGACACACATTGCTGTAACAATACATTGTATACACGATGTTATTTTATGTAGGTACCTATATGATTCTATCAGAAATAACTATAAAGTCACGGTATAAATAAACTTACCTACAAATCATTATGATTTCATCGCAAACCACAATAAAATATTTAAACGCACATAACGTAAATGAAGACCGTCCATACCAAGTTGTATACACGGCACATTCCATCGCCACATTTTCAGAAGGGTATCATTTAAGCTATCACCAATTTAATTAGTTTTGTGTTTCTTAAATAATAGGGTTTGTCCTCAAAATAGTAGATCTGTCACCAAAATGTAATAAATCACCTAAAATCCTGAGATATAAGGTCTAGTACCAAATAAATGTTTTTGTATGTATTATAATAGGTGTGTCCTAATAAGTATTTAAGCAAACTAATTTAAAGAGATCACCAATAAATCATTAATGTGACCTAACCTAACTTAACTGTTTCCTTTTACAAAAGCGATTCGCTCCTGGCACATCGGCGGCCGCTGCCGCGGCACGCTCGCTTCGCTCGCTCGGCTCGTGCGTTGTTTGTCATACTCTAACCTAACCTAACCTAACTGTTTCCTTTTACAAAAGCGATTCGCTTCTGGCACATCGCCATTGTCATCGTCATTGGTGACAGATCTACCATTCTGAGCACAGAGCTATTATTTAAGTAACAAAACTGTTATTATAAGAACGAAGTTTATATTCATGTAATGCAATATAATTTTATTGGTTATCGATCTCTTATTTTACACATATATTAACATTAATTTGATAATTCATACCTGGGAACAATTTTTGTTTATCTGAGAACGAAAATATTTCGTGGCGATAGATCTATTTATTAGGTGATACAACTTGATGACAAATATAAATTTTGGTGATAGAAAATATAGTTCCCTTTTCAGAATCATAGAGATTATCACTTGCATATCTTATACGGATATACCTAACTGTCCTGACTTTTGGTCTAAAGACCAATTCCCGTAATTAAAAACGTTTAAAATCTAGTCGCAATCTCATCTCAGCGACAACAGTGTCAGAACTTGTCAAAAATGTCGGGAAATTAGAGGTATTTTTGACAGATTGAGACTAAGATCAGACTGTGAACGTTCTTAAAATTACGAGAATTGCCCCTCTGATACCAGGCTAGCCTTCTTTTTTCATAATCAGTAATAAAGAAAACTTTTTTTAAACGTTACTTTAATATGGCCTGACCAAGATTATATCTGGACTTCATAAGAGACTGTGACCTCAGATTTTGTTTCAGTCTTTCGTCTCAGAGTAGTCCTGTAGAAAACACCGAACTCATCTAGTTTTAAAACATAATACATTTTTGACATGTAAAAGTGTTTTTCGAACCAACTTACAGAAATAAATAGCATTTATCATACTAAAAATAAAGACATGTGCATATAAGAAATTAAAACAATACTAACTGACTTTTTAATCTTCCAGGGTGACACCGAAAGCATGATGTACAACTCAAAACTCTCGGTCTCCGCGGGTCCTAAAGAGCCGTCGCGCATGGTCCGTCCGATGTCGCGCAAAGACATCTTCTATTCAGGATCGGTACTCAACTTACCTCAGTACCAGAGCCAGAAGTCGCTGCAAGGGTATAGGAACTCTGTGCTTAGTCTACCACAAAGTAGGCAGACTGGCGATCTAGAGAGACAAGAACGTGAGTTTCATGACTTGAATATTTTTTACTGATAATTGAATGGTATGCGGTGAAGCGTCTGCGGACAGTGCTGCCGCTGTGTTATTTGTTTAGGATGTAGATAAAATTAACATAAATAGGAATTAGCTGTGGACCAAAATAACCACTGTACAGAGCCCTGAACACGTCCCTGCAGACCCCTTTGAAGTTATTGGGAGGAGTTAGAGAAAACGAATGACCTGTGGTCCATATCAACTCTGGATCGAAAAAGCTGGAAGTCACGAGGAGAGGCTTTTGCCCAACAGTATGACAATATAGGCTAGCAATAACAGCAATTGAATGGAAGGCTAAGCGGTTTGGTTGGTGTTATCCCGTCTTATTTTGCCAGCCAATATTTTGTCCTAGGTCTGCTAAAAGATGATTATTTTTTTAGATATCGATCTGGAGACAGAAGAACGTGAGTTTCTTGAGCTGGAGATTTTTTTCACTGATTATTTAATGATATGCTAAGCGGCTTGGTTGATGCTATCACTTCTTGTGGCTTAACATTATAATGTTTTGCCAAAAGTTAGTCCTAGGCCTGCTTAAAGATGATTATTATTTTATTACTCACTGAATAGATCATCGATCACCAACTCCTCCAAACGGAAAATCGAAAATCACAGTATTTTTAGAGTAATAGCACATTAAGAATCATCAAAAATCTCACTTAAGTGTGCTGCGTTTAAGCTGCTTCTAGCATGCACTTAATTATCTTCTTTTTTTATATATAAAAGCCACCTGAACAGTATTAGATATACTTTTTGACAACAACACCTCACTGTCACCGCTTTATGACCAAACCAATACAACTTGAATTTCGGATATTAGATTGCTTTTTTATTTTAATTGTTTGTTGGTTCATTTATTTTAAGAAAATATATTTTTCTATCGTATTAATAAATGCTTCGTTTAGACTGGAAGCCGCCCCCAACAAAGTTGGCAAAAAGCTAGGTAGATGATGTATACTAAATTCTCATTACTGTAATTTCCAGAATACGACCTCTGCCCCTGCCTGCATTTACCTGAATCCTTCAAATCGGCGCTCTCTTCAATGTTAGACGTGAGCTTACTCCGCGACCCTGCCTTCATGTTGATCGGCGTCTCCAATATCTTCGGCATGGCGGGCTTGTATGTGCCTTTTGTGTACATCGTCGATGCTGCAACGCTTAGTGTAAGTATACTTACTGTTCTGTAGATATAAAACAGTTTAATGACTGGCTGACAGACTAAGATCATAGTCGATTGCGCGAAGTCTTCATGTTGATCGCCGTATCCAATATATTCGGCACGGCGGGCTTGTGTGCCCGTTGTATAGTCGATGCCGCGAGGCTGACTGTGAGTATAATTAATTAAAAGGCAGTTTAAAACTGATTACATTCAAATTACAAAAGTCATCCCAAAAATGAAATCAATCAACTCTTTATGAGTTGTCAGCATAATTTGAGGGGCCCCTTAGGGCCGAAGCCTGCCGAGTTAGCGGGATTGTCCGAAAGGGTTACCGCTAACCCGGAACATAAAGGGCGAAGGAAGGAACATGGGTGGGTTTAGTCAGTAAGAGTCTGACACTCCCTTCCGCTCCACCCAGAGCGGGAGGGGTCATTTGATGATTTCCCATCCGAAAAAAAAAAATCAACTCTTTATGGGATACATTAAGATATACATAAAACAATTACAAATATAAAATCCTAACTCACCTAAAACTATTAACAAACTACTACTACTATGAACAATTTTTATTCCATCGGCCCAACTCCAATAAAGAACAACATTAATGTTATGTACTTAATGTGGACATTGACCGCGTCCTTGATAATTTCTGGAAATGTTAACTAAATACATTATATCACCATCAAAATATTTGTCGGTCATTTGCCCGAGCCCTTGCATACTTTTGTAATCAATCAACAAATAGTGATATAATTAGTCTCTTGGCATATTATGTTGTTTGTTAGGTCACATGTTTGTTTTCTCTTTAAATCCAACACGTTCAAACACAGTATAACCAGTGTCGTTTTCTCCGAATTACATAATTAGATACACGTGACAACTTGACACGTGTAATTATGTAATGTATCCTGTATCCATATCCATATATTATCCTGTATCCATCTCAACTGTGATGATATAAACGCCATTCATAATAATTCAGGCGTAATCTTGCTTCGATTATTATTACTTATATTTAATGCGCGTGCCAAGTGCGATAGTACTTTTGGGGGCGTTTCGTGACGTCATTGTGTCATGTTAACTATAGGTATTATGTTGTATAGCATGATTGAGGAATTTTATGGAGGTGTGTTTAGGTATTCTTTGAATGTAACATTTGAGCCAAAGTTTGTACCGTCCTCCTCTGTTTCCAAGAAAATCTGGAGGTTCATCTTTTCCAAGAACCTGCGTGCATCATACTCAGAATTTCTGCAATTTAAATAACAATCTTATTAACGTCAATGATTTGCGATAGATTGCGTTAAACTATTGCAATTAACCAATTAAGTATATTAATAGTCCTCCAGACTGTATTTCGGCTAAGACGGACAATCTCAACGGAGACTAGTCTTCGGCGCGGGAGATATCATAGTGCACGAGCGTGTGCGCAGACACAGGTGCTCTCTTTCCTCACTGTCGTCGTCCGATGGAACACGAAATCCGAAACGATAATTAAGTATGAGAAAGACCGGTTCGTGCCATCGTAGTTTGGGGGATTGGGTACCGATTTCTAACGTCACTCGGGGAGGTTTCTTTCTGATACTTTTTTTTTTTTTTTTAAACTTTGACCCATACTAGGAATTTCTCCTGTATCGTGGGTGCGTTTACAAACATTAAACTCACATACACAAACAGCCAGACCCGGAACAACTACTTGTAGGTCATACAAATATTTGCTCCGTGCAGGAATCGAACCCGCGACACGCAGCGCAGCAGTCAATCGCTTAACCACTACGCCAACCGTGCCGTCAACTTACTTTACGTACTGGCCGCAGTTTCTATTTCCTGGATTCAAAGCTTGTTTGACATGGAAACACCACAAACGATATCCAAGACATGGAACTCTATCTGGTTAATAAATTTAATTTATTTTCTTACTATTTTCCAGGGAGTAGACCCGTCTCAAGCATCATTCCTGCTGTCAATCATCGGTATCACGAACACGTTCGGTCGTATCGCCTGCGGCTGGGTCGCAGACTTCCCCTGGATGGACTCGCTCTTGCTCAATAATGTCTGCCTTGTGATAGCCACGGTAAGACCGATCAGTAACTGAAAGCGGTAACATGGACCGAACATTTTAAACCCTAGTCAGCACCCTAATTGCGTAAGGCACTATCAATCTCAATGTGAATAATTTTGAAGGATATTGCTAATCCATTGCTTCATATTCGAAAAAAATTGTCTGCTCAACAACGTAAATAATGCAATGGATGTTGTTGAGCTGTCAAAAAGAAAGCCATTGCTACTAATAGTGTGTTACGCAATTACCCCGCAGCTCTTCGAGCAAATTCTGCGAAACATTAAAACGTAGGCACTTCCATAACCAATTTAAACGAGTCTCAATAGGCATTTAGTCCACTCACTCAAAATGGTCCGAAATGGATGCGAAAATGAATGAAGTGCGCTACTTGCTGCGCAGTACCTCACCCCTCACCTCCCCTGACACGTGAATTTGTTACTGCGCAGCGACTCGCCTCATGTTCCGAGCCCCGATAAAGTTTGAATAGCCCTGTACAAAACTTATTCAAAACATCAGAAAATATTCAAACTATTCGTTTTAACTTAAAGCAGTTTGTTTGTCTTTATTGAATTGAATTAAATGAGACGATGACTTATGTTACAGATATCAGTTGGATTGATTCCCTTCTGCACCACTTATGCTATGTACGTTGCGATAGCCATCGCTTTTGGAATCGCTATTTGTAAGTATTCTTAACATCTTATCTGCAGTTTAAACATTGGGTCGTAAAGCGTTGTGTTAAAAAATTGCCAGTTACTTTGGATGCTCAATATTTTTGCCTTTTTTTAAATTTTGTTCTGTGTTTTCTTTGTTTAAAAGATTAATTTTGTATTGGAATGCAAATATTTTAACTCGTAAAACTCTTCGCCTATTGTTAATTCAGTCATGTATATAGCACAATCAGCCAATAACACTCACTTCTGTGACACAACCCCCCTCTCTAGATGGCCCGCGTGGTACCCCACGTACCACGCGGGCCCAGCGCGGACTGGTTTTTAACATCGTCTTTTTTATAACATTCTTCCAAGTCTGAAAAGTGTCTAAAAAGTGTTTACTATTTTATTTGTTTTTTTATAACAATTCAACAGCTATTAACTTTTTAATTCTTTCCTTTCCAGCCGGCTACATCTCCCTCACCTCGATCATCCTAGTAGACTTACTGGGCCTGGACAAGCTGACCAACGCGTTCGGTCTGCTGATCCTGTTCCGTGGCGCGGCCGCCATGATCGGCTCTCCGCTGGCGGGCGCGGTGTACGACGCGACCAAGAACTACGACGCGTCGTTCTACATGGCCGCGGCGTTTTTCTTAGCTAGCACTTTAACTTCATTTGCTGCTCCACTGTTCCGCAGGTGAGATACTGTAGTATTTGTACAGGGAGACAGGGACATCGACGTGCGTTTTTATAATTTAAAACGTTCAAAATCTAGTCGCAGTCTCATCTCAGCGACAAACAAAAGTCAAAAATGTAGGGAAATTAGAGGTATTTTTGACAGAATGACACAGATCAGACTGTGAACGTTCTTCAAATTACTAGAATTGTCCCTCTGTTACCATGGATTCAGTACATGATTCTAAACCCCCCTGCGTTGAAATTTTTATATTATTAATATCATGTGCTGAGATCGTGGTTACAGTTTCCGTGTTGATGTCCCTGCCACCCTGCATAGTAACGATCAAAGGCACATAGTTTTCACTTATAGTTAGCATAACAAGTCAGATCTAAAGCTGCAGTGTAAGTGACCGACCTGAGTAATTTCTCAGCTTCGTTACTGTTTGTTCTGGTAGGAGACCTTGTTAAGAGATTTTTTACGGTTTTTGATATTTGTTTGACATTGAGTGAGATGACATCGTCATTTAACGTGATAATTTACTTGAATTTGAATATGAGTACGATTAAAATCCATCACAAAATGAGTGACAAGTTTTTTTTCCAATAAGTCCGTTCTGATTTAATGTTGATCCTCTTTAACATAAACAAAACAAGCTTGGAATTATTTGAACCTATACTATATACGTTTCAGATCATTATATTTTTTAAAACATTTTCATAAATAAATGTTAAATCCTTTCTTGTCACAGAAAACAAGAAGAAATCCAACAACCGATGGACATCCTCACCCCCATCGACGAGGACTTGGAGGAGGGCGACGAAGAAGATGAAGACGACACGCCCATCACCATGGGCGCCGGCGCACTGGCGCAGCGCGCGCCCGCCATCGTGCGCACGGCCGCGTCGCCCTCCGAGCCGCCGTCGCCCAGCGACAAGCTCACGCCGCAGCGGGAGAGCGTGCTGTAGGCTCGGCTGAACAGCTGAACATTTAAGGTTTACGATTAGGTTGGCGTTGTGGGGTCTCGGGGCAGGTGGGGGCGAGATGGGCTTCATTTGCGAGCTCAAAGTCATTGCAGAGTCACTGTTGAGTCCGGAAATCTGGAATATTATATGCGACGTGATTTCTGCGACTTTTTTTGTATAACTCAAATTATGTTCGTCTCGATCCTCTTGTACATTTAATTTACTGACTGTAAAATATTGTACCCTCTGTATGTGGTACAATATTTTTTAGATCAGTGTAAGAAATACTGAATAAAGAAGTACCAAGATAACACAGAAATCATTCTTGATGTAACTTTGTTCAGTATTTACTAGTAAAGTGGGTCAATAAAGGTCAACCTGGGAGACCATAATAACATGAACTATCATGAGAGTAGTCGGCTAATTGGGTAAGCGCCAAAAACTTAAGTTTGAACATTCGACTTGAAACTGTGATCTATTTTAAATATGAAACTGTTCTGCTCATTTTCTTATCCATGAATTTGAAATTATTGTCTTCCTATTAAAAGTTATTGGCCAGTATTTGTACTTAGAACTTATTTTTCCATGTTTTTGTCGCTAACGAAATTTATCATTCGAATTCATTCGTATGTCGGTTTGAGTCCATCAAGTCGATTCATACACATCTACATTAAAATTTTTATAACCCATATTAGCCGACGTCGTATTCTACCTCCGAATATTGGTCGTTTATAACGAAATTATAGGTGATTTGATAAACAATTAGATTTCACGAACCCTTTTTATTCTCCAATAACTAAACAAATTATACGATCTCATTACATTGGAGATGCTGTGATAAAGGTTTCTTGAAATCCATTAGGTATTTATTAATTCTCGTAATTTTTACGATACATATATTGAAAAAGAGAACCGACGAAATGAATTATTTTCTGACAGTAATGTACAGTGCTATTAAATATTAAGTTAATATTAGAAAATGACTCATTTTGTTGAAGAAAAATATAAAAAATACAAAAAAAAAAAACACTTCGATGTGAAGATTTATACGAAGTTACCATAAGTTAATGACATTAATAAATAACTGGAATTGACTGCAAGCAATAAAGCGTTATGTATATCCGTTTTGCATTTCGGAACTAATGGAAGGGATATGTAAGGTTCTATATTCCAACGTGCCATATATGTGTCGTGGTGCTAGCGTCAACAAGCGATGTTAAAACATTCAAGTGTACTAATACTCAAGCACCGCAAGTTTTTGTGAACAGAAACTTAAATGTCCATAGTTGTCATTAGCAATAATATTAGTACTTATAGGCTGTTAAGTACTTAGACGATGTAGAATGATACATAGAGAAGTAGACACAATTTTCACCTTCTATACAAACGCATACCATGCTGGATTGATTTCTCTTTCGAACGGACAATAAGATATTTCGGTCAAAAGGTCTAAATTCATTCATGTTTTCACTAACAAAAATGTTAAATTTAAATCAGTGAAAGTTTTACAAATGTAACAATGTAAATAGTATGCACAGTTGTAAATATAAGTTGCAGGTAGGAAATCGGGTACTTAGTAAAACGAATTCATGTCCCGTTGATATTAAAATACGGCTTAAAATTGTAGGCTCTTTCGTCGAGGGTTGATGAATGAACTGAAAGTAGTAGATGGGTGAATTTTGAAACGAGGCAAGGGACTATCAATTTATACGATTAAACCCTATTAATATATTTTATAGTGTATGTACATCGTGTTAGTGTAGCATTTTGCCTTTTAAACTTGCTAGACTATGTTAAACTTTTCGAGCTTGGCTTTTTTCTATACGACTCTGTGACGAGAGAGATATTTGAAGCAGATTTTGAACGTCCTAAGCGTACACTTATTTCGAATCTTGATGAAGCACTTTTAAAGCATTAAAGTACAATGCGAATTGCAGTGACTATTCTCACTTCCAATCTTTGACATTGTATAGAACTCTTATAGTGCCATTATGACGAACAACTACTTGTGTAAATACGCTAATATTAAGTGAGAGAAATGGAACGCAGTCAATTGTTCTTGCATCTAACATGCTTCCAAACACTTGATGATTAGGCGTCGTCATATAGGCTTATGTACTTGCCACATTAGTGTGTATATATCTGAACTATAGGATATATATTTTTGTCATAGATATTTTTCGGTCAATAAATTGCATAATTTAGCTTTAAGCATTAGATGTACTTTATCATTAGGAATGTGGAAAGCAATTAGCTGTTAGGAGAAGGTATTTTATGTGATAATCGTGAAAAAATATTAAGAATATTTCTTTTTTAACAACCTGTATTGTATTGTATACCTGTAAGTAAATGATAATGTTAATGAAGTTTTGTTTTATAAGGTTTAATGTAATCTGATATGAAGTTGCAAAGTGTATAGAACGTATTAAGGAATATTCAGAAAAATATGAATTAATGTTACTGTTGTTATATAGCTTTATGTAAAAACCAAAAGTGTTATTATGTTTTTAAGATTAAACATTATTTAGGAGGTGAGGTAAGACGCTAACTGAAGTATCGATGTAACCGAAGAGTTTATTGTTGATCGTGATGATCCATTACAATCATGTAGACTACGATATATTTTGGTCTGATTTCTACGACCGCGAATCAATCATGAATTTGTACTATCTCATGATTATTTTTAGAGGCGATTTTTATGTATTAACATTGAATGGAAGCACAGAGAAGCACATATAACAATGTCATTCATTGTGAATGTTTAATATATTATTTAATTACATATTCAGTATTGGCTCAAAGTATTGTTTATATATTCATTTGAAATGTTACGAGCTGTTTACGTTTGTTTTTGTGATTCTGTTTCAGTTGGGTGTGTTTTGATTGAGCGCATGCATTAAATTATGATTTAATTAAATGATTAAATTTATACATAGTTTTATTTGTCATTACGTGTGTAAACAGCTCAGTCGATGTATTTTGATAATATGTTTAGCATTTTAACTGTGTGTAGTAAAAAACGCGTCTTTGGTTTTTCTGTAGAACTGCCTTAGGCGTAGCTATGATCTATGAGCCCGTGTATTTCGTGCCAAAAGGCATATCATTCGTAGTTTTAAAACGTAGCAGTCTTACTTTCGAATACTGACAATATCCTTCAGAAGAAAACCCCAGTTAATGTTCGAAAGTACAGAATATATAAAAGAAGCTCCGATTGAGATTGTTTTCAGGCTGAAAAAGACCACTCTAGAACTAACACAGAAAACCACCATTTTTATTGTGAAAAAGGTTCTTTTCAATTGATAAAAATTGGGCTCGTCCACACTAGAGAACAAGTCGCTATACCTATTGCTGTTGCATTTTGATTGGTCGACATTCCGAATTATGTGCTGTGCAAAACATTGCGTCGGTACAAAAATTGTTTCAGAAACATGTGCCCGACACAAATTGCTAAACATTTATAAGGACTTGTGCCCTAGTGTGAAGGAAGTCAAAGGGTTGCTATAAGCAGTTAAAATGTTAATTTTAAAAAGTTTATTCAACGAGCCTAGCGCACGCTCGCTTGCGCTAAAGGTACAACATGCAAAGAAGCTTATTGTTGACAAAGTCCACCGAAATCTTTTGTAAATAACAGATTCATTAAATGATAATAATGACTGAAATTGGCCGTTTTATTTTGAACATCCTGTATGAAGAATGCGATGAACTGTACTCGTGGGGCAGGGTCATCTTTGGCGCCGATTCTCTTGTTCACAAACTAAACTAAATTTAAGTTCAGTGCATCTTTTTCTTTCTATTTCATTAAAAAGAGGACAGAAGATAAATATTAGTTTAGTCCTGTCAAATTAACATACCCCATAGACGAGTTTAGACGTGATTAAAAAATTGGCTACTAAATACGTCAATCTGCGTCAGGCGCTGACTAATTTAACAGGACTAAACTAATATTTATCTTCTGTCCTTTTCTTAATGAAATAGAAGGAAAAAGATGCAGTGAACTTAAATTTAGTTTAGTTTGTGAACAAGGGAATCAGCGCCATTGTGTTGTGTAAACAACTAAAAACGAGATAAGAATTATTATGCTTCGTTCGGATCACTGTAATAATCGAAGAAGGAACAAAAATCTGACACTGTCATGCCCGCACATGGTTGCATGTCCTGTGAAAGTAAATATCAGATGACATGTAGGTATGTCGGCACCTAAGTAGTATCAAAATCAAAAGTCATTTTTTCAAATTAGGCTGTAAATCTAGGTAATACAAACAGTATGATTACATCATCTGGTTAATGAATAATTAACGACGTTTCCACAGATTACTACTTATACTTCCTAGTGCTTTCGTTGGAAAGAACAAACTCCCCAGCAAACAAACATCATATGACCAAAATAAAATAGCAAAATACAACTGAAATGAATGGATCCCTTTAATGCAGACCTTTAGTTTCTTCAATTTAAGTTGTAACAAATACTACACCTACATGTCGCATAATATTATATGAAATAGTGCAATCTAATTACTATTAATCATTTTGAAGGCTATTGCTAATCCATTGCTTCATATGTTCGAAAAATTTGTCTGCTCAACAACGTAAATAACGCAATGAATTTTGTTGAACTGTCAAAGTGAAAGCCATTGCTACTGTTAGTGTGTTATGCAATTACATCGCAGGACGTAAAAAAAGAACACACATACCCACCATGAACAAACGTGTAGTTGCCTACTCACACATTTCAAGGCTGATGGTCCAGGGTCATTACATTGTAGGATATAGCTATGGTACATACCTAACATTTATATACATAAATACATATATACAAATAACTCACATACAAGAAATCTATATACCACATAAATACACGCATAAGAAAATTAACCAAAATATTTTACTTTACACCTGTACACAGCCTTATGCTTCCGCACGTTTGTACACACCCTTAGCTATACCTACAGTCCAGCCGCTAGCGGAGCCCCGGCGACCGCTCTGCCAAAGTACTATCAAGTTCGCAGAACCGCGCGGCACACGGCGCGCTGTCGCCGCCTCCACCCCGCACTCTCGAGCCGCGCCCCCTCGCTTGCCCTCACCAGTCCGCGTCCAACATTGATCGCGTGCGCATCGCGCAATATTATGTACTCGTACTCGCGCAGCTCATTGCAATTTACGGAGATCGTGTTATTGTTATATACATAGATATATTACCTATATAATAAACTTTTTACGAACGTTAGTGCGTGTGTTTAATTAATCCCAACACACAAGACACTACAGTGGTGACCCCGAAGACTTAACACGTGCTTTAAGTGCTACCTAGGTATTCTGTGTGGAGAACGTGGACTCAATAAACCCCAAGTGTTATACAAAATGAGTGAATCAGAGCAGGTAATGAACGATGCGAAAACCGATTCAGCGGCATCACAGGATATTTTTCGTGTGGGAGTGCGCGTTCCGCCATTTTGGCCCGAAAAGCCCGCGTTATGGTTTGCGCAGATAGAAGGCCAGTTCGCGCTCTCCAGTATTACGGCGGACACAACCAAATTCTATTACGTTATAAGCCATTTGGATCCAAGATACGCAGCGGAGGTGGAAGACATCATAGTAAATCCACCAACGGCCGACAAATACGGCAAATTGAAAACGGAGCTGATAAAGCGGCTTTCTGAATCGGACGAAAAGAAGGTGCACCAACTTTTGACCCACGAGGAGTTAGGCGACCGGAAACCGTCGCAATTCCTGCGACACCTGCAACACCTTGCCGGTCCTAAGGTACCCGACGAGTTTTTAAGAACTATATGGTCCAGCCGTTTGCCTAGTAACATCCAATCTATAATTGCGTCACAAGCATCCTCGCCTCTCGAAGTTTTAGCTGATCTCGCCGACAGGATTCACGATGTCGTGCCGAGAGGTCATGAAGTTGCGGCCACATCAGCAACACAAGGGGTAAGTGATTTACTTACCATGAACAAACAGATGGCCGAGCTTACGAAACAAGTGGAGTTGTTAACACAAAAGGTTAATGACCTTTCCCGTCTAAGCCGATCAAAAAGTCGCAATGACCCCTCATCTTCGCGCCTAAACCGATCTCATTCAAGAAAGAAGGTACATTCAACTTGTTGGTATCATTTTAAATTTGGTGAAAAGGCCACTAAATGTGATCAGCCCTGTGACTTCAAACCGGAAAACTTCAGAAGCAGTCAGTAATGGTGGCTGACGACTGCTCAACATGTAAAGGCCGCCTATTCATCTCCGACAAACGTACCGGCGTACAGTTTTTAGTAGATACTGGTTCCGACGTATGTGCCTATCCAAGATCATATTTAAAAAATCAGCTACATTACAATAAACAATGTAATTATGAGCTTGTCGCTGCTAATGGCACACCGATACCTACCTACGGCACTTACCAACTTACTCTCAACCTCGGACTACGCCGCGAATTTATCTGGAAGTTCATTATCGCAGACGTGTCAAGACCTATCATCGGTGTCGATTTTTTAAGTTATTACAACTTACTAGTCGACTGCCGACAACAAAAGTTGATAGACTCCATTACGAACTTGACCGTCGGCGCGCCTTCAACCCACGAAATAACGCATGAACTGCTGTCGTTGAAAACCTTTACAGGTCATTCACCTTACCTCGACCTACTTCGACGTTATCCCGAAATTACGAGACCAGCTGGATCACAAAACAAACCAATTCACAACACTAAGCATCACATTAGAACTACACCTGGCCCGCCGGTAACATCACGACCGCGTCGTTTGGCACCTGACCGTCTGAAAATTGCAAAAAAGGAATTCGAACAAATGTTGCAAAATGGAACAGCTCGTCGCTCTGAAAGTCCATGGTCGTCTCCACTACATCTCGTGCCCAAAAAAGACGATGGCTGGAGGCCATGTGGCGATTACAGACAACTAAATGCACGGACAATACCAGATCGTTACCCAGTGAGGCACATCCACGACTTCGCGTACCAACTGTCAGGATCTACTATATTTTCAAAAATTGACCTTGTCAAAGCTTTCAACCAATTACCAGTATATGAAGAGGACATTAAAAAAACTGCCATTACAACACCCTTCGGACTTTTTGAGTTTACCGCCATAACCTTCGGTTTAAGAAATGCTGCACAGACCTTCCAAAGATTTTTAGACGAAATCCTTCAAGGTTTGGATTTTACGTTTGGATTTCTTGACGATATCCTCGTATTTTCAAAAGGGGAAACAGAACACATTGGACACCTGAAAAAACTATTCGACCAATTAAAAAAATATGGAGTAGTCATAAATACCAACAAATGTGTCTTAGGTGTTAGTGAAGTTACCTTCTTGGGTTATCACGTATCTGCAGCTGGTATACGACCTCTCCCAGAAAAAGTTCAAGCTATCCAGGAATACCCCCTCCCTAAAAATGCTAAGGAGTTGAGAAGATTTCTGGGGATGATAAATTTTTATCGTAAATTTCTCCCAGGCGCTGCGCAAATTCAGGCCCCTCTCAATCAAGCTTTGAGCGGCCCAAAAATTAAAGGGACAACGCCCATTATCATAACAGCTGACATACAAAAAGCATTCGACGCATGCAAAAATAACTTGTTGGAAGCTACGCTCATCGCGCATCCTGATACAGAGGCTGAATTAGCACTTTTCACTGACGCATCAGATGTGGCCATCGGAGCTGTCTTACAACAACGAAGACAGAACAGCTGGCAACCACTGGGATTCTTTTCTCGCAAATTATCTCCTGCACAGACCAAATACAGCACTTACGACCGTGAATTGCTTGCGATACATGAAGGAATAAAGTATTTTAGGTATATGCTCGAAGCGAGAACATTTAAAGTGTTCACCGACCATAAACCCATCACATTCGCCTTCACAACAAGCCGAGATAATTGCTCACCTCGTCAACACCGCTATCTCTACTACATATCCCAATTCACAACAGATATCAACCATATCACTGGAAATGACAACGTAGTTGCCGACGCATTTTCACGATTGGAAAGCGTCGACACTACCATCAACTACAAACAACTGCAAAACGAACAGGAACATGATCAAGAATTACAGAACTTAATAAAAAACAACACAGCGTTAAAGTTGGAAAGAATAAAAACTATGGATGCCTACATATACTGCGACCAGTCTACTTCTCGCCCTAGGCCATTCATCACACCAACATTCCGTAAGCAAATTTTCAACAACCTGCATAATCTCAGTCATCCAGGCCCCAACGCAACAGCAAAATTGATTTCAGAAAGATTTGTGTGGCCTAAGATTCGTCGTGACTGCAGAACATGGGCTCAACAATGCACAGATTGCCAACGAAACAAAGTTACCCGTCATACTCATTCTCCTCTTTCCTCATTCCCTGTTCCTTCTAACCGTTTTTCCCATGTCCACCTTGACATAATAGGCCCTATGCCACCCTCTTCTGGTTTCAGGTACTGTCTTACAGCGGTAGATAGGTTCACTCGATGGCCAGAAGCCTATCCACTAGCTGACATCACAGCGGAGACCTGCGCTAGTACCTTCATTTCTGGCTGGGTCGCTCGTTTTGGATGTCCAGAAAAAATCACCACAGATCGGGGGAAACAATTCGACTCTCAACTGTTCCAGTGCATCTCGTCTATCATAGGTGCCTACCATTGTCCCACAACATCTTACCATCCGCAGTGCAACGGTTTGGTGGAGAGGATGCACAGACAGCTGAAGGCCGCCATAATGTGCCACAACAACACACAATGGTCGGAGACACTTCCTCTTGTTCTCCTGGGTATGAGGAGTGCCTGGAAGGATGACCTACAATCCTCTTCAGCCGAATTGGTGTACGGCGAGCCACTCCGTTTACCTGGTGAGTTTTTGAAACCAGTAACACGTCACAGCATAGATGAAGCAGACTTCGCAGCACGACTAAAACAACGTATTTCGAAGCTATCACCTGCATCAACTTCAAGCCATGGCCAGAAAATATTTTATGTTCCTAAAAACCTAAATACAGCCACTCACGTTTTCCTGCGAAAAGGACCCCTAAAGAAGTCATTAGAATCACCGTACTCTGGCCCACACAAAGTCATAGAAAGGGGAACAAAAACATTTACAATCGACGTCCAAGGAAAACATGTTATAGTTACCATTGACAGACTAAAACCAGCCTATATGGCAAACAACGATGATGGTTTGTCACATAGAACATCACCTTTACTGCAACCACCATCTGCACCATCGCCAGTTCCACCACAACCACAACCAAAAACCACAAGAAGCGGGAGAACTGTGAGATTTCCACTGCACCTGTCTCACTATCGACCGTGAACCGGTCTCAGCGGGGGAGTGATGTAGGATATAGCTATGGTACATACCTAACATTTATATACATAAATACATATATACAAATAACTCACATACAAGAAATCTATATACCACATAAATACACGCATAAGAAAATTAACCAAAATATTTTACTTTACACCTGTACACAGCCTTATGCTTCCGCACGTTTGTACACACCCTTAGCTATACCTACAGTCCAGCCGCTAGCGGAGCCCCGGCGACCGCTCTGCCAAAGTACTATCAAGTTCGCAGAACCGCGCGGCACACGGCGCGCTGTCGCCGCCTCCACCCCGCACTCTCGAGCCGCGCCCCCTCGCTTGCCCTCACCAGTCCGCGTCCAACATTGATCGCGTGCGCATCGCGCAATATTATGTACTCGTACTCGCGCAGCTCATTGCAATTTACGGAGATCGTGTTATTGTTATATACATAGATATATTACCTATATAATAAACTTTTTACGAACGTTAGTGCGTGTGTTTAATTAATCCCAACACACAAGACACTACAACATTACTATGTTCATGACTTAAATAATGAGCATAATCATAATGTTACACAAGGATAAACAGCATGACTTTGTTTTACACAAAATATTCCTATTCTGTTTATAGTATCACATACAAAATAGAATTATTTTGTGTGCAATACCCGTGAAACTAACGATCCTGTGAGAATAGCACACAATACTATTTAATTAGGTAATTAATTTGGAGTACGGAGTTAACGGAGATATATATAACCTATGTATGATATAGGTATTATGTTGTAGGTACCTACATAATTTCTAAATAGTAAGGTCGCTCCAGAAGCAATATTATATAAACAGGACAGGGCGATCTTAATCATCAGCCAATAGAACAATAGAAGTCCACTGCGACTATAGGTAGGCCTCTTCTATCACATAGGAAATGCACATAAAATCAACCAATTTGGTAATAGCCCAATTCTCTCTAGAAATGGTCGATTTTATTTACTGCACTATGTTAACAGTGCTTGTATGCAGGCTTTGTGCCACTTGTTAACAATGTTACATTTGAGCCCAGTTTTTTTATTAAAGGCCCATGTGTCTATAGTAACCACAAATCAATTTAGACCTTTGTCATAAATTAAATCAACGGGAGCTATTCACAACCTCCTACGTGCCGTCTGTCGTAAAGTTTACTATCAATCTACTACCGTTCTAACGAAGCAATCGGCACAATTGACACCCACATAAGGTTGAACCGTCTGCTGTAACAGGTTAATTCATTACATCAGCAGTTCAACACTTTCAATTATTTCCTGACCTCGAAGGATGAGGAATGTTTTCTTTTTTTCATCTGTTAGCTACCTTTCTAGAAATATCTACCTATTCGTGATAATATGCTGCAACAGACGGCAGTTTTTTCACGTCATCTAAGTAGGTAATACTATCGTTTTGAAGTTTAAAATATTTGTAGGAAAGCATGGTATGTTTTATTGATAGCTTTGTCTTAAGTGATCACTTTACCATAAGGATTAGAGAGATTTGTTTAGTTTCATAGATAATCGCGATAGAGTCGACCGCGGTTTGTGACGCTTTGTACAAAACTTGCCAGTCAACGAACATTTTGACAATGTCGTGTACAGCACATACCAGCGGTACGAATAAAATAAGCCAGTTTCGTTCAGAATAAAAGCTCAGTCAATCAATCAACTCAGCTTATAGCAGTTTACTGCTTGACATAGGTCGCTCCCACAATCCCAAAGTGCGTCATACGCGGTTCTCCGCGTTTCGTATCTCAGGCAGAAATAGAAGTAGACCAATGCTTAATTTATTAGCGTGATTCTTTAATAATCATTGTACCTAGAAGTTGTTTCAGATCCCTTAAATGGAAAGATCGCTTTAATTATGATACGAACTTGAACTCTAAACTGATTGATAGCATTGCCTTACTACTAATTATTTGTAGGCAATACTTGATCGGTATCTCATTGATATTACCTATCATCAGTAATCTGTCTAATAAAGCCTTATGTAGAATATTTATTAAATACAGTAACCTGCGCTTATGTATTCATGAATAGGTATCTTATCCTGTATACATAATTTATAGAATCAGCGTTCTTAGCGTGATTGATTGGAGGTACTATGTCCCGATGGCAACATACATAGGTACTGTGTATTTTAAAGTAGATATAAAGATATCATTAGGTTTTTCCGTATATTATATGCACTTCCTACTGTTAGTTCCGCTTCGAGATCCGAGAAGTTGTGATTTCTGCGATCTTGCAGATAAATATTACTTCCGAAAAGATTAAGGTTGACTTGTAGTTTTTGCTCAAGGTGGTGGTAAAGGGAGTGTTGCGAAGTTAGTGCCTGTCGTATCTAATATAGCATAGATCGGGATCCGAACAGGTAGGTCGTGCATTAATTAATTGCTGCAAGTATTGTATAGCTATTAAATTTTAACTCCGTAATTGGCTGTAAGACTAGTTTATATATTTTAAGATAAAATTTCAAAGAGCTGTGGATTTATCAGCCTTTGAGTCAGGTCATAACCTCGACTATGTACCCCTAGTCGAGGTTGTAGGAATAAGCCTGTCAGGGACTTGGAGCAACAAAAATTAGAAAGAAGAACCATTCAACGTGCGTAATTATACTCTACCTATGTATACCATGGGCCGAAAATGACTTCCCTGAAAAAAAAAATCCTGCCGGGTGCGACCCGGCAGTATTATTTTTTTTCAGGGAAGTCGATTTTCATATCCTCAATATGCTACGAAAAGTAAGACTATAGAAGAACAAGAGCGAGCTAGGCAAGCTCGATTTTTTTTGCACCCCGTCTCGGACTTCCCGGTTAGGTTTCTATAAAGCATATATTCTTACGGAAATAGACACCCTATTTCCTTTGCTTTGTCGACTTATATACAGAAAAGTTTAAGAGACAGAAGAAGATGCAAGAGCGACCTCGAAAATTTTTCTTCACCGCCTTGTGTAAGTAAGGTTTTTTTCTTTTGACAAGTCATACATAAATAGGCTTACGCAGAAAGTTTGAGAATGCAGGCTGCAAAAACGAGCTCGAAACGTACGTACGTAGGCGCCTCTAACTCCAAAAGTCCTAACTGCTTCTTACTGAATATATTTTAACATGACGTGTTTGTGATTTGATTAAAAAGTACTTCTTAAGATTTGGGGGCTTCACGACACTGGGGGACTGGGGTGGTTTATTTTGACACTATTCTGGGGCATTTCCACGTCTTGTTGCTCAGCTACTTCTTTTGCCTCTTCAAAAAGCTGTCAGAAAACTATGTCCGCCTGTTCTCTTTTTGTCGCTGGACACTCAACATCATTTATAGCTTCTATATAGTACATAGTAAGTTCATGGGTGTCACCGATACATCCTCGGGTGATCGGAAGCGCGGCCGTGAAACATGGGGCGGTGAGCGGTGCGCGACCGCATCAAACTATTAGAATCGTGCGAACACAATGAACGAACTGGTGCAACATAATTATAACAACAGCTCATAGTCGTACTATGCATGTCATGCGTGTTTGCCATTTTTCAAGGAGATTAGAAAAGTTATCAGTGGTAGACCCATCCAGCCCAGAGGCCCAATGACCCCCCCACTGGATCCGCCCTGGGCATAAATTAACCATTCCCTTTCATTCTCGTTTTTCCTAGCCACCATTGGATCTTCGACTTTTAATGCTTTATTCATCATCATCATCATTCACAGCCTGACTTCACCAACATCTAGGCATAGGCCTCTATCTGCTTGCAGCCTCCCTGTACCAGTCTTATCCAGGTTCTACCCGCGAGGCTGCGGTGCATCGTTAATCTATCGATACTCTTATGAGTTCTGTGCCACCACTCAGTGGCAGCCTTACTGCTCCTATCAACAACTCTACACCATACCTGCGGGGTAATTGCGTAATACACTATCAGTAGCAATGGCTTTCATTTTGACAGTTCTACAACATTCATTGCGTTCTTTACGTTGGTGAGCAGACAAATTTTTCTATTACGAAGCAATGGATTAGCAATATCCTTCAAAATGATTCAGATTGAGATTGATAGTGTTTTACGCAATTAGGGTGCTGGCCATGTGTTGCCATCACCGGGCACAATTCCAGAATGCTACTATTGGGAAATTCCTTATGGAAAAAGCCATACCTGGCGCCAGTGGCGTGCCCAATGCGCACAAAGAATCACAAATTAAATTCCTGCCTAACTATTCTGAAAGTTATAGTTAGACAGGAATTTAATTTCGTCGTATTAACTTAATAAAGACCAACGACAATGTGCGAATAGTACGGGAGCCGAGTAGGCCGTCTGGCGACTGCCTACTGCCGCGCGTGTTTGTATGAAGATTTTGTTTTTTGCTAGGTATGATAATTTTGTGAGTTTCTTAATTGTGGGGCACACACACTAAAATGTAATTGACAGGCTTATTGTAATTTATCGAGGTAGGCACTGCTTTTATGCCTTTATATAATGCACGCCACTGCCTGGGGCGAACCCATGACCTCTTGCTCAGCTGTCGCGCTGACAACCACGAGCTTGACAAACCAACTGTCTCATTGGTCTAGTGATCACGATTCGCGTCATATAAATTAGTATATACATCATAATACTTACGTATTGTACATTAAAATTCGCGATGTTCACCATCATTTCCATTTGCTATAGACTGTGCCGGCAAGGTCATTGACCGGCGTGTCTCGTGCAATGCGCGCGTGTGTTACATCAGCCGACCTTGTCCGACACGGAACAATGACAGCTGTAATAATGTACGCCTCTGGCTTTCAGCTGTCCTAGGCTGAGCCTCGCCAGTGTTACAGTATAGAAAACCTTCTAGAATGTTTCTGGAACTGATTATTTAGGTAATTGAATAAGTAGGTACAGTCATAAATCATAATAATACAATAGTATAACATTGAAGTAAAGCACTGACCTGAAAGTACATTTCTGAAAATAAATTGCTATATAAGGTCACTGTAAAAGCTATTAAAACCAAAATACGAGTTGACCTTTTCGCTTAAAGGAATAGGTATCTAACAACTGTAATTTTTTTTTTCAACTGTAGTAATGTCCACTGCATTGTGGTCACCCTACTCAAGGTCACATTCGTTCATCGTCTCGCCTGCCTGAATCGATGCGTCGTCACACATCATAAGAAGGAAGTTGCTGTTTTTTACATTACTATGCATCGTCACTTCGTCAGCAATCGAGTGTTTTGTCTTCATCAAAAAAAAATATGCCTAGGCAAATAATACATAGCTTCGCTAGATCTTAGTTTTTGCTTGCGTCTTTGCTCGCGTTAACCTGGAATTACATTATACGTTCTCCGTTATCCTGAAAATAAAATGAATTGAAATAGTTTATTGTCCTAGTACCTATTCTTTCATCTAACTTACAATAAATACATATGTATAAATAACACATAGCCAGATAACGAAACAAATATAAACAGTAAGTACATAACTACAATACAAAATACAAAATTACACTGTCATATTACATGCTTTGGAGCAAGGACTTAGGTAATCGGCGTGTGGTAGAACTGCCACTTTTGATGTAGGGGCTGTCGTTCCATTCCCGTACCTACCGCGGCCCCCAATGAATTCGCAGGTCGATGTATGGAGGTGTGAGCGGCGGCCGACCGGCTTCTCAGCAACGCCTGCCAGCAGGGCAATGAAATGATTAGTGTGTCTTACCTACCTATCTAAAATCTAATCTTTAGTTACAAACCGAGTTTCGCGTCCTCTTTTCAGATGAGTCATTTTGAAGCCAATGTGAATCTTTTGAAGGACATTGTTTACCCATTGCTTCATATGTTCGAAAAATTTGTCTGTTCAGCTACATAAATAACGCAATGAATGTCGTTGAACTGTCAAAATGAAAGCCAGTGCTATTGATAACGTGTTACGCAATTACCCCGCAGGACATTGTCTAGGTAGGTACATTTGACATCATTAACTTGTTTCTGACAGGTACAGTCGAGTTCATTAATATATTGGCAGTGAAAATGTTTCAAAATATTGTAAGCGTTAAAATGATCATATAGTTCTGTACAGACTTAGACATCAATACAATTTTATAATATAAACTGTTCATAAGTATCTTACGGACTACGGTAGTGCAGTTAAAAATATCTGACTACTCTTCGGAACATAAATATCTAGATTTCAATATATTTATTTATATAATATATCTATACAGCTTTGAATATTTAACTAAATGGCCTAAAGGCCAAAATTTAATGGTAAACCATTAAATTTATTTTTGCTTGCCGGAGCAGAAGTACGAGTAGGTAATAATGCAATGTTGCCGTTCGTAATAGGACTGTATCAATCTGACAACGTTGAGAGAGCTGTATTATTTGATTAATTAGATAAGTTTTCGGAGGGTCAACGCAGACTATACCTACGTATTTGTTTGAAACTTTTCAGTCGGTTTTAAAAATTTACTTAAGCACATTAGTATTTAATTTTTATTATTCTTATTTTGGAGCAATGGAGCGCAGTATACTAGGCGTTAAGTTAACGGATCGTGTTCGAAACACAATACGGCGCTCCAAAACAAAGATGGCTGACGTGGCTCAAAAGGCGACTGGCCAGGACATGTCTCCCGCATGACATGAACTGTGGGCCCAAATAGCACAGAATTGGTGCCCCGAGACAGCGAGGCGAGGTCGCGGCAGACCACGTACGAGATGGCGGGACGAGCTGGATTGGTTCCGTCAAAACTGGAAGGAGGACGCGCGGGCTCGCGAAAGATGGAAGGAGTGGAGGGAGGCCTTTGTTCAGGAGTGGGACATAAAACATAATTAAAAAAAAAAAACAAACAAAAAAAACATAAAAAACATATTTAGTTCTTCTGTAAACCTAACATTTAAAATAATGTAGGGAACTTCCAGGCAAGGTTTAAACAATGGTGCTGCCAGTTTTAGAATCTGGTATATCTACCATTGGCATCAATAACATCTTGCAAACGTTCACGCATTGATGCAATCATGTTTGAACAAGCGGCGCTACTTCTAAAGCCTTGTACGAACCAAATCTCATTTACGGTGACTGATCTTACTCGCGTCATACGTACGAATAAACGCGATATACTTCTGTAAAGAGATTGTTCAAAATTTTTAAGACAACAATTCGAAACATGTTAAATTGTCAAGATATTTTTCATAGAAAAATTGCATAGATATTTGTGAACCTAACTTTGCGCTAAATAATATGAACAAGGGATTGCGCACAATTTTTAGAGTTTTTGTCTGTAGCAATATTATTGATATATTGTAGTCACATATTTATGATGTTACAGATTGTTTACAATTTATTGTAAGGCAAAGCTGTTTAGAGTTTTATGAAACTTTCCATTGCCTATATATTTTTGATTCATGAACGTGCTCAGATATTAAAGAACTCGACTGTACTATACCTGAGACGGAGTTAATTGAGGAAGCCGCTAAGGTATTCAAACCTCAATTTCGTAAATAGAGGCATTATCTACGTGCGTCACTGCGGCTTAGGTTTTCCACGAAGAATTACTAAAATCTCCTTTTTAATTCTCAGATTTAATCTGAAATGACCTCCACTTCTCTCGGCGCCTTCGTGGTGAGTCAGATTGATTAAAACTTGCCTAAAAGGTAACTGGGTAAAATTATGTAGGTTACGAAGATATTGAAATCAGAGTGTGTCTGATCCAGGTCAGGATAAGGCGGGAGGAAACGCCAGGGTGTCACCATTGTGTGGATCGCCCGGAGGACACGGTGGAGCATACGGTGGAGGTGTACCCGGCTTAGGCGGAGCACCGCAGCGTCCTCGCGGCGGCGATCGGCGGCGGCGATCTGTCGCGTCCGGCCCTCGTCCAGGCCATGGTACGGAGCGAGAGTGCATGGGAAGCCGTCACCTCCTTCTGCGAAGCTGTAATGCTCGCAAAGGAGGAGGCGGAGCGCGTGAGGGAGAGGCAATCTCTTCGCCCTCACGCCCCTAGTCGCCGCAGGAGACGCCCTGGACGTCGGGAGTCAGCAACCGACTACCGGCCACCGTAGGCGCGGGCTTGCGGGCGGCGAGCAATGGGCAGCTCGCCGCCCGGTAAGGACCAGGCCCGGGTCGACGGCGCGTTGTGTTCCACACGCGCCTCAAAGAGCTGTCAGCACGAACTGACGGGGTCTGCTAGGGCCGATGCCTGCCACGGCTGAGGGTTGTTCGAAAGAGATACCGTGGCCCCGACGTGGCCGTGGCATAGGCAACTGAAGGAACACGGGTGGGTTTTAGTCAGGAAAAGTCTGACACGCCCTCCCGCTCCGCCCAGAGCGGGAGACGTCATTTGATGATTTCCGACCCAAAAAAAAAGTGTGTCTGATCTGATCCACGGAGTATCTAATTACTCCGGCATCTGAGTTCTTATCTTATAGGCATAGATCAGAATACGAGGACCAGCACCCTAATTGCGTGACACACCATCAATCACAATCTGAATCATTTTGGAGGATATTACCAATCCATTGCTTCATATGTTCGAAAAATTTGCCAACTTAACAACGTAAATAATGCAATGAATGTTGTTGAACTGTCAAAATGAAAACCATTGCTAAAGTTACACAATTACCCCGTAGATTATACTGAGTATTTAGGTACTACTTCTTTACATTACTCATGAGGGTTTATTATTGTAATCTTTGATTCTGGGATTTGATTTAAATTTATGTAATATTGACAAAGCAATGACTTCCTAGAGTAGAACTTCTTGTCGTTCATTGTTTAATTATCGTCAGTACATTGACTGTTAGGTAGATGACCTTATGAGCTCCGCGACGACTAACTCTTCCCCCACGAGGTTTTCGGCGTGGCATAGGAGGACTCCTAGTGGAAATCTCCATGCATCCTAGGCTGCAATAGTGGTTTTTGACCGGTAAGAAACCTGCATTACCCCACGCTTTCCACAATTAGTGAATATCTGAGAGGATTTCCCCACGCAAAAAAGTTGAGAAAAAGAGACCTTTTTCAGAATTATTAAATGAATTCCAAATCTATTGTTAGATTTTAATTGCAGCTAATTAGTTGCCTTTAAAGGAAGGCTTTAATTAGTTAGATTAAATCAGGAATTATAAAAACTCAACACTTTTTAGCCATGTACCTACCTAATGTTTTTTGTTTTTCTGTGTCCTTTACTTTTAACACCGCGACTAATTTAATGAGCTTGTACACCGAAATAGCGGTGTTTTATTATTTTTTGTTTCTTATAAAAACAAACTGAACTTCACCATGCTCAATCATTGTGAAGTACTAAGTAATAATATGTCATGCAACTTTATAACTAAATTTCATCAACCGAATCCGGTTGATGAAATTATTTTTATAGTTGCAAGTTTAAAGGAAAATCCAATTGGATTTTCCTTCTTGATTATTCATTATCATCTTCCTGCCCTCATCCCATGTTACTTGGGGTCGGCGCAACACGTTTTCTTCTTCAATTCTCCCCTGTCAACCGTCACGCTATCATTCACTTCCTTCTCTTTCACATCATTCCTCACACAATCCATCCATCTTTTCTTCGGCCTTCCTCTCCCTCTCCATCCATCAACATGTATATCACTCTTTCTTCCTTCTTGATTATTATGATAAGTGACTAATAAAAGGTAGACAAATCTAGTAATATCGACACTGGTAAAGAATACGCTTATGAATGCGGATGCAGATCAGAAAAATGCAGACTCAGCTTCATTATCAAAAGAAAATAGCACGGTCGTATATCAACAACACTTGGATGAAATTCCAAATAGCCATGAACAAACGAAACACGCAATATGATGCCAAACGTGTGTAGACGCGCTTACTATGACCTCCGAGTGACGACAACATCAACAAGACACACCTTCCATTGAACACTACAGCCTCATTTGCATACAAATATATCAAATGTTGACAGCAATGAAACAAGAAACAAATTCGTCAACAAAGCCTCGCTGGCTCACGTGGATGATGTAACATCTCTCAAACTTGCACCAGACGAATTCCCGTGAAAGAAACATTTGAACTTTTATTAGCAAAAAATATGCAGCTGGTCTGCATCAACCTTGGCGTTTGACGGCATGGGTCATAAATCAGTGGAAGCAATTAAAAAATAATGGAGAGAAATACAGTGGTAAGTAACCGTTATTCGATAGATATCAGCAATCTTTGTGTTTAATCTTGAGACACGATTATAAATTCTAATTAAGTTTGCAAAGCTTGTCGAGTGGTCGGCTCAAAAGGAGTTAGTAGAATGACACAGAACAAATTGTTCTTTATTTTATAGATTTCGTGGTGACTCTACATCATAAGGACGCTTCGCGTAAACTAGTAATCGATACTTTCATCGATAAACGTTTACATCACGCAACTTTTTTACTGGATCCATTGCGAATACTCGGATTAAAATCGTATTATCTTCGGAAGATTTTCCACCGACTGGGTAAACCGGTCAAGGCGGCCCGAGGAGGTCAGTAAAGTACTAAATTGTTAAATAATTACTCCTTAGGCATTTTCTTAAGCCGTTCTCAATAATTTATTAATTAATTGGGTTTAGGTTTACGATGTAATTAGTTAAGAATAGTTTTATCAGTTGTAATGCTGAACTTGAACTATCTTGAAAGGAACTACGTCTCCTAAATCCATGTTCATTCTCCTGCCCTTATCCCAATTTATTTGGGGTGTCACACACGTCTTTTTCTTCCATAGATACTTCTATATTAATCGTCATCTCGGTAGTCACCCATTTTCTAGCCATATCCCCTTTCACACAGTCCATCCATCCAAAACTTTCCTCACGACATTTTTCTCATTCCTCCGCATCACATGCCCATACCATGACAACCGATTCCCAAATACATTTTCGTTTAATGACCAATTTTACAATTACCATACAATATTTCCATGGCAGGAGGTAGATTCAACAATTTATAGATACGTGATAGGTGATATTGAACCTATTCATATACAAAACTGTTTCATGTGTGGCATCTCTCATCAACATCATCAAATTCCCTAGATTACGTTTTTTTTTTAAATTAGTATGGCTTCAAGCCTAGTTACATACCTGCTTATAGTGCCTATCAACATCATCAGTAGCAGTCCACTGCTGGACATAGGCCTCTCTTATTGCACGCCATTCAACTCGATTCTCGGCAACTCTCATTCAGCTACTACCAGCCATCCTGCGAAGATCGTCGCTCCACCTAGCCTGAGGGAGGGCATCCAACCTTACGTTTACCGAGTCGGTCTCCACTCAAGATTACGTCTACCCCAACGGTCATCGCCTACCTATACCAAACTAAATATCTTTGCATGCCATAATATGGCCCTTCGCTTCCATATGCGCTATGCTTCCTTCATCATCGATTTGAAGAGCCACGCCTGCTTCCTATTATACCATTATAGCCGATCAAGATCAGATTGACAGAATTAAAGTGGGTTCCTACTCATGTGACAGAGATAATAAATTCTTCTCCATACATACTTTTCCTGATTGCCAAGGTTTCATTGTGATTTGTGATGTAAGGAATTTATGTAGGGCATAAGTAGCATGCGTTCCTAAAGATAGGGTGTTGATTTTCCTTAACACATTTTATGTTTTTTGTCACTCGTTAATGGATATCCTTAGATTTAGGTTGGAGACCGAGAATTAATGGTACGAAAACTAATCTTGCGGTATTGTTTATCAAGTTATATTATAATTCCTTTTAGCTCCAGGCGTCAGTGACCCGAAGTCTAAAAATATAATTTTTAAAACGATTTTAATACGCTTCGGGCTTTTCCTAATCTTGTAGGTAGGACTCCATTATATAACCTATTCTTATAATTTTGGCACATAATTTAAGCTGGTCTTTTTATCTCATTAAACCTATGCGCCAGTGCCAGGAACAATGTTCCAATGATATCTTAAAAGTAGAATGGTTCACGTATCACAATAAATTCAAAACCACCTGTAGGTACACAATACATGATCGGTAATACCACACAGCTTGCCTATTCAACCATTATAATCATAATGAATAATTTATTTTATAGGCAAGTAAAACGTAATGTGAACCGTTTCCGTCATCACAGGAACCATAACAACCGGAACCGTAGTTCCTATCCAAAGTTTTATTATTGTATACTATTATTTGTATTGTTATAACATACAATGGATACCTAGTCATGTTAAATGTGATGATTAATTCACCGCCACAATAACAATCATATAAAATAGTTGAAGAGCGTGTTTTGATTTTTTTACTTTGGCTGTACTTTCGTAAACTCATACCTTTTTCCAGGGGGGTAGGCAGAAATGTTAATTAGCGGAATCAATTTGAGATCATGATGAAGTTTAGAATAAATATTGGGCTCACCATTTTAAGTTTACCAAACGAGAGAGAACTGTACTATAACTACTGTAAGTGCCATTGCACGCTTACTAAATAAGAGTGCTTCGAAAGACGTTCACTGTTAAACATAGGCCTCCCCAAGCACCGCCACTTCGACCGGTTCTGTGCTTCCCGTATCCAGCGGATTCCTGCAGCCACAAATACAAATACAAATACAAAATGTTTATTTCTGTACCAACTAGTTTACATTAGTTTATGATTGGAGCCTCCTTTTAAGCATGATGACGCCTGTGTTAGGAGACTCCGCACTTCCATAGCTTTGGCTGTTTGTACAGCTTACAGAGTTATTTTTAGTTTTTTGAGTTACAATTTTTTACACTAATGTGGGTGAGTTGGGTGTGCGGCGTGTGTGATGAGTGAGGGGTGTGTTTAGTGTGTCGAGTGTGTGTGGTGTGTGATGTGTTTGGGGTGTGCGAGGTGTGAGAGGTGTGTGGTTGGTGTGGATGCGTGTATGATTGGATGTGCGTGTAGCGGTGCCAGTTGACTAATTTCCACTTATTGTAACAATAATTCAACATCTGCATAGGTGCGTGATTTTAACCATTCTATTAGCATTTTCTTACCTTTATGAAGATGTTCAGTGTAAATGTATGTCTTTATTAATTTTATTATATAACCGTGCTGATTGAGTATAATATTGTGTAGCAGAAACAAGACGCTTAGCATTACTTATGAGATTAACTAAATTGGTTGGGGTAAGCTGTCTGTCCGATGGTATCATTTTGAGGGGCTTACGTTGGTAAATACATATTTGTGCCATATGTCAAACTGCAGTGACTCTCCCTGTTGCTCCACAACGAAGGAAATATTTTGTCGGATGTAATTAGCGTAAACTTCTAACCGGATATTCAATTATTCGTTGCTGACTGCTAAATGTTTATAGCACCTAAAATATAAGTTTCATGCACTAATTGTGAACAGTATCCTCCCCCAACAACATAGCTATGTACCATACCTTCATAGTATGAAACAAAGTTGCTATTGTGTACGTCTGTGTGACCGCTTATGTATGTTTTGAACTACACAATGAATTTTGATGTTGTTTTAACGAACACTTAGATAATTTAGATATATTTAGTTACTATTACTTACTTACTATTTTATTACTTATTTAGATATATTTAATTTAGATTTAGCACAGAAATGTCGATGTTTAGCGGAACGCTAGTTCATTATAAAATATACATAACTAAAACAAATGTATCCTACTATAATATTATAAACGCGAAAGTTTGTATGGATGGATGGATGTTTGTCACTCTTTCACGCCAAAACTACTGAATGGATTTGGATGAAATTTGGCACACAGATAGTTTATAACTAGGATTAACACATAGGATATTTCTACGGGATCGAAACGTATGCGGGTGATAGGTACCGCGGCGCGCAGCTAGTTTATTTTATACATATATATTTATGTAACCCTTTCGTTGTAACTAAAATACCGATGACCATCCAACTTCTTGACTCGATTAAAATGCACATCTCGTGCTCTCCGTTTCTTTCAGACGATTTTATTTCGAGGTTTGTCTGTCTCTAGATTATTTTAAATTGCCATTGAAGAATATAAAAATGTTTATGTCTCCAGTATTACAGCTAATAGTAGTAGGTACTTACAGAAAACTATAATACCGGAAGCAAAAGATTCAAGCATCAGCATTATGCTTAGATTCCTCTAGGGGGACTAAGTTTTCAGCTTAAACCCTTGACTCCAAAAAAAAGAAATTAATTACTTACTTAAGTACGACTTTTCCTATGAAATGCTTGCACTTTACGTCATACGGAGATACAGAAGGTACACAAACAGACGATAATATAGTGACGCAACGGAAGTGAACGTCACGATCACAATAGTCTATTCAACAAATTATTATAATGCGATAATTTGCTTACGACTACCTTCCGATTACGATCGCGCGTGCTATTGTTATTAATTATAATCACTTCTATATGACGGTTTTTTATGTAAAATGTTGCTTCTGTACGATGGGTACAGGGGGTCTACTCCGAAGTGGTATCGGCCGAATGTTCGGTCGTTTCCTGCTACGAAGTTACTATTTGGTTCGGACGGTCCCGATCCTACACTCCTACACTCTTTCGAATATTGACTATGGTCCCGACCCAACTGAGCCGATCCGATCTTTTTTCACATTTTTCAATAATTTTCGGTTCGGCCATGTGTCGGTCCGATCCGATCATTCGCACTTTGCACTTCGTAGTAGACCCGTAGTAGACACTTCGTAGTAGCTCTGTTTCATCGGCCGATGTTGGTCAAAGTTAGGGGTGCTACACACTTCTTCGGGTTGTCATGATTCGGCACAGCCGCGCGGCAAAATCGAATATATTATTTTGCGACTCGCCTTGGCGAACTGTGCCAAATCGTACCGACCCAGACAAGTGTCTCGCAGCCTTTGCAGCGTTTCGAGACAAAATGACCATGTAGACATTTTTATAATGACTAACAAACTTGTAGACATAACAAAGGCTAATTTGCTGTGTGATTGGTACCTAAATAAAACTATGATTTTATGAACATAAGAAAGAAAGAATTTTGATGTCACGCAAATAACCTTGTAAGTTCGTTTTACATTTTGCTAATTTGCCTAAACACGTTAATTGACAAAAACACACGAAACGAGATCTAACAAAATAAGGAAAACGTGCTTGATGTTATTAATGAAGCTGAGTTAATAAAAACAGTTAATTAACCACGATATTATTACTATTAGGGCGAGACCTCGTCGCAATACGATGATAAGCAGTCATGTGCAAATTCTGCGAAGTAAATGAGATTGTTGTTTATTCCCCTATTACGGGTAACTCCACCATTTTGCAAAAACCCGATCGTTTAGAGGGCTCAGGTCATGGGCTACCTAGCAGTGATGCTCAGAACACTTTCTATTTTAAAATCATCCCTAACCAAAGAGTTAGAAGAGACACTTCGAGTCAAAGAGGACAACAGCTTCTGAAGCAAAGACTTTCCCAGACTTATCCGGGTGATCCACATTCTTCAAGCTGGCATTTGATGTTTTGCTTCATGTAAATAAAAATTTCGTTTGAATTCCGTTTCACAAAAAAAAAAAAAAACTAAAAATCTTCAGATTTATGGTTTTCTTAAATGATTCCATCAATCAACTGTTGGATTGTTTTAAAAACCAGTTTCTACAAAACTCAGAGATCACCGCGAAGTATAAGTGCTTGGATTTTCCTCAATCCCTTTTTTATCTAGACTTAACAATCACGTTTTACATGGAAAATTATGTTATTAAAGTCTCGTTGTTGCATTTAATTTAGATAAGTCGTAATTGGCGATCTGCACGGATCTGAGATAAAATCTATTTTTTTAACAACAATACCTACTATACACGGCACAAGTCAATGTCATGTCACAATGCAATATGAAAAGTAGTTCTTAATTTTCCATTATTTTATTTCCTAGACCGTACTTTTATAAACCTACTTCCGTTCACAGTTGTATTAAAGAATGTGGTTCCGTAATTATTCCACTTCTTAGAGAAATAATTACGTTTTTATCTGTGATTGTATTTCCTGACATATTTTATACCAATCTAAAGAAACAAAATCGTACGAAAAATTCATCGATATATCGATGAAATGGGGGTCAAAAAAATAGTATAAAAACAATATTTGTTTGTTCCTATTTTATGCGCTGCCATACCGTAAATCCGATTGCAATAAAACTTTGTCCACTTATTGCTTGCACTTGAACCAAACCCAAACCAAAACAATGATAAATAAATAGTATGATTGTCATTGACGTCATGTACCTACATATTTCCTCAAGACTATAAAAAATAAAGTAGGTACAGTCAGCAACAAAAGTCAATTAACTCTGTTACTTTTACAAAACATCTAAATTGATACAAAATGATGCGATACATTGGTTTTCACTATTTCATGTGATAGCAGAGTTATTTTTTCTTAAATATTCTATCACTACATGTTTTTTTAAGAATATTTTGCTCAATAATTAAGATTTAAACAATTGAAGTGTTAACCAACTTTTGTTGCTGACCGTACCTAATAACACGGTTCTGAGATTGTTTCACAAACTACCGAATTCATTAAAAGTCACCAATTAGTCTGTACTCTGTACAAATTAAATAATTTTGGGGCACGAGTCGCATGAGTTGATTGCCGTTGTTATTAAGCATTTGTGTCACTGATAATGGTGAAGCCATTAAGTTAAGTACTTAAAGGTACGAAAGTACAACCTTCGTTTTATACTACGCATGAATGAACCAGATAAGATTGTCAACTGTTTTCGTCTTTTCGTGTAAGGCCTGGAAGAATTGTAGACTTTTTGGAGACAACTCCTGATCGGAAACAGTAGTTAATACAAAAAGTTTTATACATTGCTGGAAATAATGTTTGTTGATACTATAAGTCTTCAATGTTTATTTGTATCTGAGCGGCAGTTTTACTTAACGCAACAACGCCGGAAAACCGCAAATGCGTAAGCGCCACTTATCTATCACCGAAGAGGCCTAAAAGCCAGAATGAAAAGTTCAACCTGTTCGACTATATTTATTGCTCTTGTTAAACTATCCGGTGTTATTGTTACTATGAATAACAATTAAATACACCGATCTATAAGAGGAGACAATGACACACCAATAGATTGTCCAAGTAGAGTTGCGTCTCATAAAATGCCATAACATAAATAGTTTAAAAGTAAAGTAGGGTAAAGCGTGTCGCGGTTTCTATTCCCGCACGGAACAAATATTTGTATTGCCTAGGTAGTGGTTCCGGGTCTGGCTGTTTGTGTATGTGAGTTTAAATGTTTGTAAACGCACCCACGATACAGGAGTAATTCCTAGTGTGGGGCAACGCTTTTAAAAAAAAGAAAAGAAAAAGAAAAGTTTGAAGGAGATCACTTCAGCTATAGGCTACTTGCTTACCTACTTTCATTGCAATTCTGACGTTAATCAGAACTAATTTAAAATTCCACGATCCAGTGTTAACTCAGTGTTAAAGCAAAGAATGTGGGATAATGCGTTCTGTAATGAAGCGTACGAAAATAGACGCGTGCATCGCTCCTCGAGGAATGTGGGGTTTTGTCATACCCTTTTACTTTTAAATAGAAACAATGAGACTAGATGCACGAGATTGTGTTCTATTGTCTTTTGAAAATAAGCTTGTTGGCTCGCTAATGGCTGGAGAAAATGAAAAGTACATAATCAGCCTATAATATTCCCACTGCTGGGACACAAGCCTCCTCTCTGTGAGAGGGAGTGGGCCTTAATCCACCACGCGGGCCCAGTGCAGGTTGGTAGATGTCGCATGTCTTCGAGTTTTTGGTTCTAGGACATGTCGGTTTCCTCACGATGTTTTCCTTCACCGTTTAGAGAGCAGTGGTGATGATATAATTTACACAAAGAAAAGCGCCTGTCTGGGTTCGAACCTACGACCTACAACTCGTAAGTCGCGGCTGTTACCACTGGGCCACCACTGCTCTTAAAATGAAAAGTAATAGATGTGAAATAAAATTGAATTTATAGGTGTTGGTAAAGTCTACTTACTCACAAGTGTAACCACGAATTTGTTTTTTTTATTAAGCAGCTTTTCCAGTATGTCGTCATCATTATGATCATTCTAGCTGAAAGTCGTCCACTGCTGGATATACCTCTACTTCAACCGGTTCTGTACGGACCATCCAGCGGATTCCTGCGGCCTTCACAAGGTCATCGGTCCACCTTGCGGGAGGCCTTCCAACCTTTCGGCAGAAAGGTTCCAGTATGTAATAAAAAGTAAAATAGAGCGAAGTTTACATGTTTAATTCCTGAAACCATGATTTCCATTTCAATTTTAAGAAATGCTTGTGAGGTAAAGTATAAATTTAAAAGAATACATTTTATTTTTTTGAATGATGTAACTCTTTTACCGAACACATAAGTCTAACTCATCCAACTGGTTTTCATTTGGTTAACAAGTTTTTTAATTGCTTGGTAAGTCACACCGTGGTTTTGGCAAAAATAAATTAAGCGATTCGCTTTTTATCGACCTATTGAGTTTTCCATCGTCTTCCAACTAAGACCTCAATACGTCGGAGTTGGAAGATGATGGAAAGATCAACTTAGTTCGTCTCCACTTTTGGAGATGCACTGAGCATTCATCATTTCAGCCGAAAGACGTCCACTGCTGGATAATAGGCCTGTATTCTATTCTATTCTGCCCCTAGCACCGCCACTTCGACCGGTCCTTTGCTTCCCGCATTCAGCGGATTCCTGCGGCCTTCACAAGGTCCACCTTGCGGGAGGCCTCCCAACTCAGCATTAGATATAAAAAATAAACATTTTTTTTGGAGAATATTGTATACCTCATAGGTACAATGAAAGCATACTATTATTATTATTAGCTTGGATTTTTCCACTGCAGGGCAAAGTCCGCCCTACTTACTCTCCTTCTACTTCTTTCTATCTAGGACTTTCTGGGACCAGTCTTTATTGAAGGAGTCCAGCGCATCCCGCCACATCCACCTGAGCCTGCCACGATGTCGCCTGCCATGTAAAGGGCCCAGATGTAACGGCCGCGACGTACGAGTTGTAGGTCGGTTCGAGTCCAGATGGGCGCTTTACTTTGTGCAAATTATTTCATCACTGCTCACAAAGCGGTGAAGGGTTTTCCTTCGCCGCGATTGTGAGGAAACCAGCATGTTCTAGAACCAAACATTTGAAAACATGTGACATTTACTAATCCGCACTGGGCCCGCGTGGTGAATTACGGCCCACACCTTCACTTTTAGAGGGGAGGCCTGTGTCATAGCAGTGGAAACATTATTTACTGATTATTATTATATGTGAAGGGACCCATTGGGTCGTGCCAGTATTAAGTACGCCAGAAAATAAGAAAACCAACAACAGCATTCTTACAGACTCACACAATGCGCATGAGTTTCCTTGGTCCCTTAAGGTTACATTGTAAAGGAAACGTCTAGAGACTTGTTAAGTGAGCATACTGATGAAGTGATGACTTATTGTTACGCCTTGACATTGTTTTTGTTGCCAAAACGAAGTTCCGTACATTTGAAAATGACCTTATTGATTGATTCTTTAGTTTGTCAGGTAAGGATTACGTGTTACTATCCGTTTTCCTTGTGCATCGGTACGTAAGCGTGCTGCTGAGCGTGGGGTCCGGTCTGGTTCCCAGGTCAAGTCAAGGGGTCAAGTGTTTTGGGTCATTAGGAATTTCTTAATAACAGCCCGGAGTTTGGAAGTTGGCGGTGTGACACCCCCGTACCTCGGAAAGCATTTTAAGCCGTGGGTCCTGCGCTTGATCGATCGAGAGAATGCACATAATAATATGCCTGCGCGCACAATTGTTCACTATAATATCTCCCGCGCACAATGCTAGTCTCCGTTGAGATCCCGTCGTCCCCATGACCGAAATTCTCTCTGGTCTCGAGGACTTATTATTTGCATCGGTACTGTAGTTGTAAAGATATTATTGAATGTGACGTTTCGTTGTCTGCGCTACTCCCTAAGAACCAGAGGGGCAATTCTCGTAATTTTAAGAACGTTCACAGTCTGATCTCAGTCTCAATCTGTCAAAAAAACCTTTTTTTTCCCTACATTTTGACAAGTTTTTGACATTTGTTTGTCGCTGAGATGAGACTGCGACTAGATTTTGAACGTTTTAAATTACGAGAATTGGCCTTCTGGTATGGAGTTCGGTGAGATAACGAATGTATTTAATCAGTATTATAAATGTTCCATTGAATGGGAGAGCCTGGGGGACCTTTCACCTAAAACATTATGCTGTTTACATTAAGCTTGTTTAACCTTTATTTATATTTCTGAAGGAGCTTAACAACATCAACGTGAACCGGACATTATTTTTTAAATTAATATAAATCATAACTAAAATTATAATCTATCGTCTATAGTCTATCGCGGTATCCTGTACCTATCTGGTGTAACGGAAACTAATTATTGCGTGGATTTTAATTACCTGCATATTTGAGTACGAGACCTGTGATTGTACCAGTATCTAATACATCTATAGTAATAATTAAGCTGAAGAGTTTGTCTGTTTGTTTATTTTGTTTGTTTGTTTGAACGCGTTAATCTTTGGACACTATCAGTCGAATTTGAAAAAAAAAGATATTTGCGTTTGATAGCCCAATTCTTTATTTTATTTTATTTTTTTATTTTCTTGAGGAAGGTTATAGGTTATTTAACATCTCGCTAGGATCCTTAAGAGCCGAACAAAAGGAAAGAACTAACTAAGCGAAAACGAAGTAATAGCGCGGAGAAGCGATGCTATGCGACGGGGTGGGTCGGGGGAACAAGAAATTTCACGCGGACGAAGTCGCGGGCAGAAGCTAGTACATATTGTAAGTTAATGACGCTTTTCGTGTATCGTTTTTCTTGGTTTTTCTTCTAAATTACGCAACGCATGTCGAGACGGGTTTCACCATAGCTTAGAGAATTTGTTCTGGAAGGTTTACGTATGTGAGCAATAACCCTACAATCCCTCCGCAATAGCGTTCCTACTAATATTATAAACGTGAAAGTTTGTATGGTTGGATGGATGGATGGATGTTTGTTACTCTTTCACGCCAAAACTACTGAACGGATTAGGATGAAATTTGGCACAGAGACGGTTTAAAACCAGGATTAACATATAGGATACTTTTTATCCCGATATTCCTACGGGCTTGAAACTTATGCGGGTGAAACCGCGGGGCGCAGCTAGTTACTAATAAGCTTACATATGTATATAATAAATAAATCATATTGTTTTGTCGAGTTATAGCAATCGTGCGAAGCAGGGGCGGGTCGCTAGTTATATTATAATTAATAAAAAAAAATAACGAAGGGAAATAACTGTACCTACTTACTAGTTACTTTATCGCTCAATTCGTTATTCTTTTAGTTTTTCTTTTGTGGTTTAGTTTAACTTTGTGGACGGTTACCTCAAGTCACTTAGAGTATCAAAACCGCATTAAAATAAGTACTTACCTATACCTATTATTGGTTAATCCTACTATCCTTCCTACTAATATTATAAACGCAAAAGTTTGTATGGATGGACGGATGGATGGATGGATGTTTGTTACTCTTTCACGCAAAAACTACTGAACGGATTTATATACACATATATGAGATAAAATTTGGCAGACAGATTATAACCAGGATTAACATATAGGATACTTTTATCCCGATATTCCCACGGTATCGAAAGTTATGCAGGTGAAACCGCGGGGCGCAGCTAGTTATAAATAGTTTTAACCTTTTTGTAAGGACCTCGTATAGGTAATCGATATGTGTACTATATATATATACATACTGATATTATAGTACACATATACAGCATGATTTCATAGATAGAATAACTTTGACAGTCTGCACTTCTGCAGATAGTCCCGTAGGTACCTTTATTTTTTTGTTGCGTTTGGTAATCCTAATGGATGTTCTCCACCCTGGGGCAGGCGGAGGAGTTTGTCAGACTCTTACTGACTATAAAAACGACACGGTGTCCTGTCCACTTCAACTACCTTTGGCCAGGGTACTGACAGACTTGCGCAGTTCGTCATGCTCCTCTGACGAAGTATTGGCCTACATGACTTCCATGCATGTATCTCGTCACCTCTTGAGAGGCGCTCGCGGAATTTGTCGCACCGCCATCTCGGGCCAGTGCCTATTCAAGCCCCTAAGTTCTCAGCGGGATTGTCCGAAAGGGTTACCGCTGCCCCGGAACATAAAGGGCGAAGGAAGGAACATGGGTGGGTTTTAGTCAGTAAGAGTCTGACACTCCCTTCCGCTCCACCCAGAGCGGGAGAGGTCACCCTTTCGGACAATCCCGCTGAGCACGGAGGGGTCTTGGTATGTGAAGATGGTCACCCATGCACGGACCAACCGCGGCAAGCGTACCGTCGACCCGTGCGGCTGTTATTACTTAGCCACAAGCCCCTTAAGGCCCAAGCCCTTAGGTAACTGCCTGCAACTATGCTAAATATTTAATTTCTAAATTTAATCAACAAACATTATAATATTTAGATATATATAATAGATATTGTAATATCTGAAAAGGCTTATAAAGAAACAGGTTTTTATAAGTTGTTTGATATTTCCAGAATACTTCATTAGTTTTGTTTAAGTTGTCTAGTACTACTTACCTACATTCCAAAGCAGGTATCTATACATGTCAAATACAAACGGCGTAATGTTTACTAATTCTTTACAGGAAAATCCAAAAGGAAAATGCTAGGAATAACTAAACGTTTTAACTTTTTATCTGTTAAATATTAACTGACAAGGCGAGGATAATTAGCAACTACCCGCTAGAAGCCGGTAAGGTATTTTCTCAATTGCAGTTATTGGGGGAATGACGAGGAAAAGATAAAAGATAAAGTGCTTGAACGTAATAGGTGATTGATTACGTATTTCTGTTGAAATTGGTACAGTAAGTAAGTCATATTAACTTTATCTTCCATATCTATTATAAATTTAAGTCACTTTTCGTGTCTGTCTGACCTCGTTATTCTTCTACACGACGCAAACGATTATGAAGCGGTTTTCACCATCGTATAAAGAATTTATTTCGAAAGGTTTGTATATTTTTTTTTTTTTTTACTGGTTCAAAAACAAATAATATATGTGGACAAGCCTTGATTATAATATACAACCACTAAAATATATGTATATTATTTACAAGTATATAATAAACAAAGGAGAAGAGCTCATTGGGCAAAATTCATCCGCATCGCTCCAATGGTGATTCACAAAGTTCCCAAAAGGCTGGCAGCATTACCGCATTGGATTGCAATAGTGATTCTTTGGGCTAAAAATGGGCCAGCCCATTCTTCGCTTCGCGGCTTCGTATTAATTTCGTAGCCTTTGTATTAATATTTAACTTAGATGTAGCACAGAAATCTCAATTTTCTGACATGACGCTGCATGAGTACGGTCACCAAACCAGGGTTGTCGGATATAGTGGAAGTTTTGTAAGAAATCGATGGATATTTTCGAATGAAATTTAATTTAATTGATAGAAAACTAACAGTTCATTTATCAAATTTTTCATTCGAAAACATCCATCGGTTTCTTACTAAACTTCAACTATATCCTACGACCCTGGTTACTTATCTCCCTTGGTACATCCGTACAAGGGTCACCAGTCGTATCATAATCTGTACGTAAATACAAGTTTCGTTAGGTACGTTTGTAAAGTTAGATTTCTGGTGAATGGCTCCAATTATTTCTTTCCTGCAAAGAATTGCAGACATGTAAACTGTACCTACCTCTTATCTACAAAAGGAATGCATATATTGCAATTGCCTTAATTACTACTGAATAGTTCAAGCAATACTGTTACAATGTTGTTATTGTAACATCCATAATGATGCATTTTTCATTAACATAATGGATACATCCGATGTAAATGTTTCATGTAGCAGGGATTCTCAACCTGCAGTGCGATTCTGTAACCATCTCACCGTGACAACTTTGGTGAAGTGAGCGTGGAGTGAGCTGTCATTCCAACTCATGCTAGGGATTGACACTATTGACAGCTCACTCTTAGCTCATTTCACCTAACTTTTCACAGTGAGATTATTACAGAATCGATCGCTGTGGTCGCTTATGACGTCTACCAACTACCAATTGTAAAAAAATATAATGTTTATTACTAAGTACATCGCATGCATAAAATAATTAGGGACTTAACACACACATACATAAACTCACACCTTTTTTTTTTTCTGGGTGGGAAATCATCATATGACTTCTCCCGCTCTGGGCGGAGCAGGAGGGTGTGTAGACTTTTACTGACTAAAACCCACCCGTGTTCCTTCAGTTGCCTATGCCAGGGACCACGGAATCTCTTTCGAACAACCCGCGGCCCTGGCAGGCATCGGCCCTAGCGGACCCCGTCACTTCGTGCTGACATCTCTTTGAGGCGCTCGTGGAACACAACGCGCCGTCGACTCGGGCCTGGTCCTTGCCGGGCGGCGAGCTGCCCATTGTTCGCCCCTGCTAAGATCCTTACACACTCATTTTGAAGAATTTCAAGAATAATAACCATAACTTAGCACTTGATTAAATGATCTCTAAAGGTGATTTTTGTAATCTATTTAACCTTATATGAATTCGTAAGGGAGCATTTTCCATTTTTGTGTTTATCCAGACAAAAAAAATCGCTTACCAGATACCGGACACATGAAGTTTCTCTAGAATGCAAGTGAACGCCTGGTCTAAATAATACATATAAACCTACATACAAAAGTAGGTTATATCGGTACCTAGGCTGTAAACTGTAATCACAAACCGTAATTTTCTACTGAAGATGGTTCTTCCCTTTTATGACAACACTTAATAAACGGAATGTCAGATAATTACTTTAAATTACCCGTATGAATGATTCATTTACTACAGAACTTATTATCACACATGACCATGACGTTTTACATAAAAGAATAGGTAATAAAACCAGGTCAACTAGTACATACTCCCACACTTTGGTTTCAGCGATCTAAAAGATACAATGTGACCTGGAAATTAAACCAAGATTAAGTCCGGTGAGCCCAGCACGAGCCTGCGGAGTAAGCTTAACTAATTCGAACGATTTTATAATTGAAAATACTCGTTTCGAACATAGTTATTAAACTTTATTCATATCTGTGATACAAATTTTCCATGTCGCATAAATTTAAACCAAAATGCTATAGGATAGTTATATAGTGATATATGTAGTTTTTGATTAAAAATCGTACGAATTTCGCAAAATCGCGTTTGTGCTTGGGCCTCAGATATTAAGTTTACATTTACGTATGAACTAGTTTAGACTAGACGACGCTAGAATATATGTAGTTTTGGTTGTTTTCTTCTCTGACCCATGTTGCCATTATTGGTCTTTTTTTGAAGAATAAGAAGAATTTCATCTAAATACCACGAGATTAATTTCGTCTAAGTTACGATGTTCCATTCATCAGTTACCGAAAATAGTCGGCATAAATGCGGCATCTACATGGCTTCTATGTGTCTACGCGCCTACGCGACAACTACGGCGTATCATCGCAGCTCTGCCTGCTTGCGGACGACTACGCGAATTCTACATATACGCTGTCTTGCCCGTTCTACTCCATAGGTACCTACGCTTTGGAATGGGCAACTAGCTTCATCTTTCTGACTGACCGACCCTTTGACAATTCAAAAGTGCATGTTATTGGTTTATTTGAAATAAATTATTTGAGTTTGAGTTTGAGTCTCCAAAGCTGGGCAAAGTCACATCAAATACACTCATAGGCGAAAGACATAATGGCACAAGTACCTATTTAAATATCAAGGTAAACAATTTTATGACTATACTTAGCACTACTATGGTCATAAAGTTGGAACTTCGCACGGTTAGAAGAGGTCGCAACACTATAAACTATAGAATGCCCATAGAATACAGATAGGGGTAGTCACGAACTAAGGTCTCTGCGCTTACGCAGATGACGCGCATACCAATGGGTAACGTTAATGGTAAATACCTGATTGGTCATGTCGGTAACATCGACTACATAAGTAGGCAGTTTGTTACTTAATTTTAGTGTTACAGGAAACTGCGAATGTGTGTAGTATAGTAATTGGGCAAAATGGTTTTATTATTAGTTAATTTTATTAGTTAAGACTAAAATTAACTGTTTATCAGCCTATATCACTTCTGGGATGGGCTAAGGCCTGCCCAGCTAAACCCATTGAAGGAGACTGAACGAGACACAATAGAAAATGTATTGTTATTACATCAGGAGGTGTATAGTGTCCCGCAAAGTGTTCTGTTCTTCAAAGCCCTGTCTAGAGCAAATACCAACCCTCAATTTTTTATTTGTTGCAGCTTGAAGCGTCGTATTTAAGGGGGAAGCGCCATGGTAACCCGATAAATTCAAATGGTCTTACGTTTTCGGAAATTTGCAGGTCAGTGTCATGTTGAATGTTGATTAAAATATGATTCGCGAGCGTAACAAAATATAACTTTACAGAATTATAATCATTAGCATTATCTAGCGCATCCCCCTTAAGTGCAAATAACACAAAAAAGTTAAGTGTTTATTAAGACTATGATCAGAAAATGTCTAAACAGTTTAAAGTCCAAACACATAGTAGATATATTAAATAAATCTGTCAAATAAGGTGCCTTTACAAAAGACATCAACGAGCTTTCATCACGACCTTATTTGTATACCTGCATTCTAGCAAATAAATAATTTGATTTGATTTGATTTCAGCCTCCGGTTTATTAAAAAGCGTAAAAATCAACTGTGAAGGACATTCGAACAACATTAAAACAAACTAGCTGAACTAGTTTTGTGTGTTGCTAGCTTCATTAAATGTCATGTGATGTGGAAAAGTACGTCATATGTTAATAAGTAGAGGAGCCACACCCACATAGTCGAAAGTCATGTCTGACGCATATTGACGCGACAGTCTCATTCTTCGAAATCAATAAGTCGGTAGGTATTGTAAATACTGTGATTATCAGTTATCATCAATCCGTTAAATAAGTGTAGATAGTGTGATTTCTGGTGTCTGTGATATAATGTTTTTTTCATTAGTACAGGCACCAACGATACACTTTTTTCTGTAATGTTCATTTTACTTGGAAAATTGTTTGTGTGACCGTTAGATGGGTTTTTCTGAAAATAAATTTGTTTATTGTAGCGATAATCTCAATATTTTTTTTTTTTGCAGGAGCATTTTTTCTAAATATTATTCGTTTCCAGTTTCCACTGCAGGACAAAGGCCTCCCCTCCTTCTTTTCACTTTTTCAGGGACAAAATAACATAGGCATAATAATAAGAAAGGTCTCGGATTCTTCAACTTGTTCGTATTCGTGGGGGTCATGACCGACACCAAAGGATCATGTAGCAAAGTGGTTCTATCAACCCAGCCTATCGCAGTCCACTGCTGGACATACGCCTCTCCCAGGCTGTGCGACAACACCGTGTCCTCCGCCTTCCGCATCCAGTCTGTCCCAGCCACCTTCTTTAGGTCGTCCGTACACTACGCTTGCCGATACGCGGTCTCCACTCCAGGACTCGTCTACTCCACCGGCCATCGGTCCTTGACAAACATGGCCAGCCCACTGCCACTGCAAAGTGGCACCTCACCTTCCTCCTGCCGTTATTCTAAATAAGGGGTCGGCACAGCATGTCTTCTTCTTCAATACATTTACCGTTGAAATATGAACTAGCGAAAGCTTAAAGCTGTAATTAGATTTTTTTATTCGATTAGCGTTATTCGTCCTAATTGAATCAATTGACGACAAAAATTTTAATTGAAATAACTGCAAACGTTAGAGTAAGACCTCTTATATGCGACATTTAAGTATTCATTTATTTTAATACTCGTGTACATAAACCGCTGTGGCTCGTTAATTTTATGTATCGATTTAAAATAAACGAGTAAAGATTACCTGATTGCTCGTATAAAACAAACAAAGTGCCATTGACGATCGTAACAAGTAGGTAGGTCCCTTAAAGTTTATCTATCTATCTGCCAAGCCTTTTCCCAACTATGTTAGGGTCTGCTTCCAGTCAAACTGGTCGCAGCTGAATACTAGTGTTTTATATGGATGACTGCCTATCTGACCTATTTCCCTTCGAGTACATAGTATAAAGATGACTGTGGATCATAATCTTTGAGAAGATAATTATTTCTTGACTTACAGAAATACAACAATTATCAGCCAATCATTTTTGTACACGGTATAACTACGTCGTTTACCAATTAGTTCGGTAATTCGGTACCTATTCAAATGTCGCCAATAGTCATGTTTCGTCAAATGTCGTTCATGCTCCAGTTAGTCCTACTTGATGAGCGACCGATGGCCGATCGTGGACCAACGCGGCGGATTCCAAGCATTCCTACACAAGCAGGTTTATATGGCGAAAAAAAACGTTCATGTATGTTGTAGTAAGATTATTAATTTGTAGAAATTAGCAAGCTATTTAGCGCAAGTATTAAACAACTTGTAGAAGCGAAAAAAGATGTTTGAGTCGGGTTCAAACTTGATCTGAATGATAATCATAGCTTGCAGACGACTTAAAAACGGAAACCGTAATGGTAATTCAATTAAAATTGCATGGTATTTAAATTTTAAAAAGGAAGAGAAAGAAAATACACTTGTTTAGCACTGACTTAAAGGCACACATATAATATACATCATTATTCACAAAAATTGAGCACAAATGTAATATCCTATACTTAATGTAACATGCATTGTATTTCTTCTTTTTGCTAAATAAATTATTCTTATTCTTATCAGATAAATAAAAATCAAATAAAAAGTGTAAAATGCGATGTAAGAAATTTACAGGAAAGTGTACCTCACGGCTACGCCAAGAAGGCCCACTTCAGCAAAAATGCCAGACAACTAGTTCCTGACGTATTTTTCTACTGGACCTGAAGTGTGAGGTGACGGATGTAAATCAGTTTTATACTGCAATGTGACGTGTGTATGCTAACTTATTTGGGGCTGGTGGAACGTGTCTTTCATGATCGCTTTAAGCGATAAAACCGCCCACTGTGTCACCTTTTGTAAAATTTTATACATTTATGTTATGTAATTTGTATGGTGTACTTAATAAAGAGTATTCTATTATATTCTTTTTCTTCCATACTTCTCCATTAGTCGTCATCTCGGTAGTTTTCTCGGTAGTCCCTTTCTAACCATATCATATTTATTTATTTACTCTTAAAAATGTAATCAATACTGTTATCTTCGTAATGTAATTAACTAATGAGACACTTATTTATAAATAATATCATCAATTAATAATACATTACTTATTAACTCTTCCTGGGTCTAAATCAACATTGATTGACTTGAGTCAATCAACATTTATCGCAAAAAAGTTTTTTTGAGTTTGACTCCACCAAAGTCAACCTTATTTAGTGCATGCTGACTAAAATTTAGCGCGGGTTCCATTCGACCATTCAAGCATGTTTATTCAAATATTTTATTAGGATTTTTGAGTCGGGAATATGTAAAGACGTTCTGTCAATATAAACGTGAAGGAATCAAACAACGATACCTCAATGGAAAATCCCAGCAACGCATTCAGATAAAATTAAACATCATAGATGCTCTTAAAAATATTTAAGAACAGACATAAATATTTGGCCTTAGTACTCCTTTTTTTTGTTTCGACAGTACATCTATTCTTCTTATACTATTTGGGCCCAAACGCCTCTCCTCAGAGCCACGTCCCTTTTCAGGGCCAAATAACAAAAACCACCACTTTATTTGACTCGCTACTAAAATTTTCTTCGATTTAAGAAAAGGTTCGATGAGCAGTTTAGATCCTAGCATAAATTCCCACTGGTGGGAGACAGGCCTCGTCTCATCAAGAGGGAGGTGGCGTAATCTCCACATGAACCCAGTGCAGGTTGGTAGATGTCACATGTCTTCGAATTTTGGTTCTAGGACATGCCGGTTTCCTCACGTTTTTCTTCACCGTATTGAGATATTTAGATCCAAGTTTAGAAAAATGGATGTAAATGGCTCCCCGGGACAAAAGATACGTACCTAATTGGAAAAATGCTGCGTGTATTGTAATAAAAAAGTAACATTTAAAAGTAAGATAATCACATGTCATAATAATAAAATAATCGAATATTTTAATATCTTTCTATTTTCATCGTTTTGTGAAAACATCCTTGCAACCTAACATAAACAAAATACTGTATTGTTTCTATTCTTACGCATGTTTCATGTTGTATAAAGTTTCATTTGATTCCTGAATCATGTGCAAAAACGTGACGTTTATCGGAGGATAAAACAGAATCAGTTTGCTACACCTAAACTGTCTCGTAAAAGTCTAGCCATAAATTGATTTAGTATCTGGCAAAAAATCTCCGAACCGTAAACTCTCCCGCGATTAAAACCTCGTTTCAATAAATTCGCGTTTAAAAAGCAAACTTCTGTCCAATACTTGATTTACTTTCAATTGAAATATTATGCAACATTTGCGCATCGTCCTACTCTAAGGGTTGGTTTTTTGATCCGTTAACTCAACCAATTGTTAAAAATAGTAACTAATGGTTAAATTTTTGCAAAAATTTGCAAAAAGTCAGTTTTTTTTGCAACTGTAGCTTAGCCTCGTAAACAAATTAACCTATGACGGCACGGTTGGCGCAGTGGTTAAGCGATTGACTGCTGCGCTGCGTGTCGCGGGTTCGATTCCCGCACGGAACAAATATTTGTATGACCTACATGTATTTGTTCCGAGTCTGGGTGTTTTTCTATCTATAATATGTATGTATTTACAAAAAAAAAAAAAAAATTGTATATAAGTAGTTTATCAGCCATCTTGTTACCATAACACAAGCATTAGGTTGCTTAGCTTGGGACAAATGGTGCTGTGTGAAATGTCCAGGGATTTATTATTATTATTATTATTATTATGCTGTATGGCCATCACCTTTGCATGTCATCCAACATTGCTCCACCTTTGTATTGAAGATCTTAAGGTTTTACCCCAATCCCATCAGCCTCACTTCTATTCTCATTTCTAGCTTGCAATTCAAATCCTGTAAGAGGCTATAAAAAGCAACGATCAATCTGCTCTATGAATAGTTTCATAGGCGTAGGAGGTAATCATCTAATTGTGACACCTGCATGATCTAATTTCAGGTGCCAAGCACTAACTATAGACTGCTAACAGTGTTTATGTTATGCACATGCGTACGATAATAGCCCAGGTCATAATACCCGAGGTAAACGAAGGCTACTTGGAAATAGTACATATAGTGCTGATGGAGATGCATACTGTAGTAAATTATAGTAGGTAGTATGTGTTTACTAGAAATTGGACAGGTGATTTCATTCAAGGAACGTTTGTTTGTCCTCACAGTGACTTGGTGGGTTCAACAGAGTCTTATAATCGTATGCGCGATAGGTCGATGTTTAGTTCACTAGTTATTTTTTTCAGTCTCATGTGCCTGATATCCCTAACTAACCTATTGCCAACCACCAGGCACGAATCTCCAGGCTGGCTGCTATTGTTAAATTCCTGATGGAATGACCCATAAACACTGCCACACGTCAGCCGCATGCACAATGACCGCTGGGCAACAGTCTCCACATGGTGGGTACCGTGTGGAGACTGTTGCCCAGCCTGAGGATGGAAGGCGCCGGCCCAGGCCGGCCGAGGAAGAGGTGGCGACACGTCCTACTAGCTCTAGAAGAGGATGCCGGGGAAGGCCTTTGCTCTGCAGTGGAACAGTGTAGACTAACTTAAAAGGATTAACTTAGATTAACTAAAAAAGGTATAGGTACTATCGCCAAATTCTGTATCTGACCACCATAAAGACTATTCCTGCTTGCAGCGCATATTATTAGTGGACCTAAAAAGGATCCTCTTTTTTTTACTAACGGACGCAGCTGTGGTCATCATGTGCACGGGATTTTATTTTCAAAATGTTCAGATATAGGTTTTGGCGATAGTACATCGCCATATCAGCGTTAGTTTTGCGAAAAACCACAACAAAAAAAAAAGCGAAGGAAACCACATGCAACGAATTAATGAGAAGGATCTTTTATTAATTAACATCGTATCCAATACATCTATACCTACTAAATTACATGTCAAAAGAATAGACCACAAATTATTTCAACAGAAGGGGGATGCGACAGGTAGCCCGCGAAATTAAAATTTTCTTAAGTTTTTTTTGCAATTTGCAGGTCAGTGTCCTGACACTGACATATTTTTTACGCTCGCGAAGGATATTTTAATCAACATACAACAGGTTGTATGTTATAATATCCTATGTGTGTGTTATGTGTAATATCCTTCGCGGGCGTAACAAATATATCTTTACAGAATTATAATTATCAATACAACCCTTATTGAATAACAACCTATTTCATGAAATATCAATCAAGTGGATTGTAAATACATACTTATTACGCTCGCGAATCATTTTTCCGTTCCTTTTTTCTTGTCTGTTTATATGTGTGTAAAGAAAGAAAGAAAGAAAGTGCATTTATTTGGCACAAACTAAAATACACACAATACACCAGGTACATACATCAGATAAAACACACAATAAAATAAAAATAAAAGATTAAATAAAAAGTGTGAAGTCCGATGTAAGAAATACATACATAAATGGTTAAATAAATAAAAAGTTCTGTAGCCTTGCTTGCCTTATGTAGCTTTAAATTAAGTATCCTTTTTTCTAACCTATCAAGTTCCGCTCCGATAACGAAAACCACTAACACTACATATTTTCCACTAGTTGATAGATAATATTGATAGGAGGCCCTCTAGAAATATAAATATATTTTATTTTTGTTCGTAGGTACTGATAAGAGTTAATAGTAGAATTGAATTAACGACTCTACGAAGTATAGACTATGTTATGTCACGGGAAACTTCATTATTTAGAACTTATTATAATATCAAGGTTAACATGATAAAGATGCCAAAGTTTTGTCGATATGGATAAAGCTCCATTTAACGTGACGATTAAGCGTGATATAACTTTTTTCCGAAAGCGATAAACGCCAAATCCTGTATACATAACCTATCACAAGTTACTGTAAACAATGTGCAACTCCACGCTGAAATCCTATTCTTTTTTTTCTGAACTAAACTGGCGTGTGCTTTTAAACATGGCTGCGACCGAGCGCCACCGCTTAGTGTACTCGCAACCGGTGACGGAGGCACGCGTCAACGCGTTCGATAATAAATTGCGGGCATCAATAAATAAAAATAAGAATTAAAACAAATGTGCCAAAGGAATTTCATTCCAGTTTCAAAAACTTGACGTGTTTAAATAATAAACTGAAAAGCGCGGGAGTGAGTGTTTGGACGCGTTCGTATGGATGTAAATTAACCGGCGTTACGGAGAATTCCAAATAATTCGAATTGGTCAAGGTCCGTTTAAAGATTGGAGTATATTGGTGTGAAATTGTTTGCTTTCGTATCCTGATTCACGTGACCATAGGTGAGTGACATCTCGTAAGGCTAGTCTAGTCTCAGCTTTATTTTTAACACAAACGCTAGGATGCGCGGCCGCAACTATTTTTGGTTCACGGTGCGTTCACACCTATATTCTAAACTACATTCTCATGTTACAGGAGAAAGTTATAAAAGTGTTTAAACATAAGAATACGATTTTATTGTGACACAATTTCTTGTAGAAAAAAAATGATACATTTTTATAGTGCTCATAAATAAATAGGAGCACTGCCAAATAGTACCTACAAAAAATCTGAATGACAAATTATTATGTCACCAGCGAAACGTATTTTACATTCATTAAATGTAATAGGCCATTGTCATCGCAATCAAAAAATCCGGTACGAGTATACTATAACATTAGCCGATGTGTATTTCCCGTCAAGATGCTTCTATTATTTAATTTTGAACACCACCATGTAAAACTGAACTTACTAATTATTATGATGATACGCTATTTGCCTCTTTAATTAATTTCCGCAAACAAGATCGACCTCAATAAAAAAAAACAGTAGGTAAGTACTTATACTCAGAACAGAAAATAAGAGCACAAAGTAATTGTATTATCTTAATTAACCATATAAAGAAAATAAATGTCGATTGGTTTGTGCATAATCTGAACGCATACATAATGAGTTCGTTCACTTTAAAGAATTATATTAACAAGAATTCTGTCACGTAATTCAAATGTTTGTAAACGTTGGAATAGTTGGTAATAGATTTTTCAAATAGCACGACTGTGTACGAGTAATCATCTCATCAACGCTAAACAAAAATGTTAGAAATAACTTGGTTGAGTTTTGTCTCTACGTCTAACACTAGAAAAACCCCAGAAAATAAACTTAACACATTGCAAATCGCACAGTATAAATAAAAAAATAAAAATATGTTTATTAACACAAAAACCTTAGTATACAAAATTACTACAATACACATAGGGACATTAAACTTAGGGAAAAAGGCTGCATAAATAGTGAAAAACCCTGCCTCCTAAACTAAGGGTACCCTGTGATTTAGATGTATGTAGTATGTCTTTGAATTTTAATCAGCTCGATGTGTTAAACGTTATGTTAAAATGGAAACTTGTGTCCGGAAACAATAACGTACGCAAATATATATAATTACATCCTTTACTTGTGCAAGAAATAAATATAATTTATTATGATGACCTCGACAAGTTCTTCGCTTGCGTTTGAGCACCAAGCAGAGCTTCAGGCATAGCTATAAAGAACACGGTTTAATCATAATAAATCATTGAGGTTGAAAACAATATAAATAACCTACCATTACATAATATTACGCCTGTAATTCCCCAAGGGTCAGGCAAAGGTGTACTCTACCTAAAGTATACCCACATTTCGCCAGTTATGTCTAAGTACAAAGTAATAGGGGGCGAGCCAATTGCCATCAACCGGGCACAAATCCAGACTCTGGGTTGCTACTGAGAAATTCCTGATGGAAAACCCCAATAACACTTTGCCCGACCTGGGAATCGAACCCGGGACCTCACGCTCAGCAGTAGCGACTACTAGACAAAACGTAATCTTCTAGTTGTCTTTACCTCTTTTACTAATTAATGTATTAATTAAGAGGACGCAAATTAACTTTGCAGTTACCTAACAAGTCAACGAACTTTTGTAATACAATAGTTTGAAGTCTGAAAAGAAAACAGTGAAAGTTTTAACGCCATTGTTAATCCGCTCTTGTTGATTTAACAAAACTTGTTGCATTTGTTTTATTCACTTTTTAGAAAATATAGAAAGGAAGAGCAATACATTTTCCTGTATCTTTTCAGCTTTGTTTATTTTTTAAAACATTGTTGCAAATTTTTTACGTTCAGGACAAAAACTTTTCAGAAATTGGCTATTATTTATTTCTTTCAAAATATTTGCTTTCAAGATATGACAATTTCACTTAATGACTGAATGTTTACCCGAAAACGTTAACGGTTTTTAAAAACGCGAATATTATTTTTACAAATAGCATTTATTTTCTAGATTCATTTTATATTCGCGGTAATAAAACGCAGGACGCTACATGATATTTTCACAAATTATAGCAATTTCATAACCAGCCAGTGGTCAGTCATTGTAACATTGCCATGCGGGTGCCACAGATAAAAAATCCGCTGGTAGCTCGACCGCGACCTTGAGTTTAAAAAATAAACGAGTTTTTTTTTGTGAACGTGCTAAACCGCGATGTTATACAGCTTGTGGGCGAGACCAGACTTGACCTTTAGTGACGAAAGATGCACATGTATTTAAATTTATAACAATAACACATTGTTTAATACATTATGCTAATGATTCGCAGATATGATTCACGGTAGTCAAATAAGTTCAGAACAGATACGCTGCGTCACTTTTAAAAAGAGTAAGCCTAAATGTATTACGCATTTAAGTTAAAACATAAAGGTGGCGCCATACATTCAATGCCAGTTGCTTGTTTATGGCTTGAAGAGGATAACTTGCACGTGTTAAAATAATTTAATGAGGATATTCACTCGAAATATCACGTGAGTTGAACTGAATTCCGATGTCCAAATTAAGCCTACAAATGAATCTTGCATTGTGTATTATATTGAAATCATAAAATGGAATATATACATATTCCATTTTTACAACCGCACATAGTGGTTATAATTTATCTCTGACAGCGCCTTTACGCCGTTATGTAGTATACGGTTGACTGTACTTATAAAATACACTTTATTTTCCACTTATAAAGTTCCAAAAAAACTGTCGTAGGAGAAAAAATAAAAAAGGATTTGCTTAAAATTACGAAAAACCCACAAATTCCAGGATATTAACCGAAAGTGTTTACAAATCGTACACACACTTTGTCCATTACGGTGTTAGTCGCATGGTTTCTTATCTGAAACCTTTAATTCTTGAACAAATAATTATGTACTTATTTGCAACTAGTCTGATGACCCGCTCACGGCTACATTATATTCTCTTACTTATATTTGAAATTATAGTATCCAGGTAATCTTACACGAATATGCTATGAGGGCCAAATGTAAAGGTTTTAAGGATAGCCGATTCTAACATGCGATTTTGTCGCAAAAAGTTGAGTTAGCTTCTTCAGCACCTACAAAAAGCTAGAATACAATAGATCTATTATTTGCGTCATTAGTAACAATCAAATCGAAGTGATAAAGTACTGATCTGCCACTACAAAAGGATAATACTATTTATGGATTTTATTTCATTTTACTGTGCCAGTTTGCTTGTGACTCATGCTCGAAAACACTGCAAACCGCTGTAGATTAAAAAGAATCGGTCCTTAGTGACGTTTTTTATAAGTTAAGATACTGATATATCTAATACCTAGATTTCAAATGACGCAGTTCATTCATTGAGCCGTTTTACTCGACTGCACATAAGAAAGTACGTGCATAAGGTTTAAAACAATTTGGTCCGTTGCAAACAGAAAAGTTTTTTTTTAAAGAGTTTTAGTCAATTTTGTCTATGAGACCGTATTCATGGAGCGATATAGTCTGACTAATGGTAGTCTTTCAACATGTCTGCACACAGCCTTTTTTATTCGTTCCACATTTTGAAGGAGTGGAACATTTAGGTATAAGTTCGTATTTTAAAAGCGGTGTGTGTAGAAATGTTCTAAAATGAATGGCGGACATAAACTCATCCACCATGGAAATTCAGCCTAATATCTTACATTAGTGTGCGTGTTAGATAACTAGTAGGTCAATAGCCTAGCCTAACAACGTATATTACTTATTTAGTCTGCCAAATAATAGTACCAATTTTTTGTTTCGTAGAATATTATGGTTGAAACATTGTCAGGCAATGTGCCCGTAATTAACTTGCCACACAAAAAAACGCGATTAAAAACCTCGCTACTAGGTACTAGGTAATGAGAATAAAGGCCGTCTGTCATCTGCTGTGCCCATATGGCGAACACATTATAAATTAACTTTCATTTATCGTACTTGCACATCTTGATGGGCAAATATCCATCAGCATCAAAAATGAAATTAAAAAGAGATGAATGAATGATTTTGACGGCGTTTGATGTTAACCAACCAATAAAGTTGAAACAAAACACTTGTTCCAAATTCAAACGATTGACATGACGGGCGGAAAACTTTTAAACTGCAAATCATGGATAATGATTTTATACAGTCACATCAGAAAAAAGAAAAACGTTTTGTGTAGAACCAAGGATTTCCAAATAGAGGTGTAATGTTACAATAATTACTGGCAGTTTAATAGCTGAATTGATCATTATCTATATTTCATTTACTTACATATTTAAGTAGTTAAAAAGATCTGGGTGACACATAGTTTTTTTTTATACTACCTATCATATTTTCATACAATTTCGAAAAGCTCTTAGGAACATCCTAAATTTCTGTCATGAAGCTTTGAAAGCAAAAGGAATACTATTGATTCGCTCTACATGGAAAAACCCAGTTACGTTCTCGTCTCCACATTTAGTAATGCCGTGTACCCGTGTACCGTAAAATTTTATAGATAGTTATTTCAATACCGTTAATTCGTCTAGGCTCTACAGGCTACCTACCAGACCTAGACCTACCGTGTCCAATACCTCGTTCATTTAGAATTTAGAATATGTTTTATAGATGGTGCGCCAACTTTTGATTAATTAATCGTGCTAAGTGATTGAAACGTTTATGTACGATGGCACCTCTATACATCATAAGTTACCCTAGTTTCATGAAGAGCACTTCCATTCTAACCCATGTAAATATATTTGAAAAAAATATGAGAGGATGAATATTTCTAGTCATTTATATTTATACTAGCTGCGCCTCGCGGTATCACCCGCATAAGTTTCGATCCCGTAGAAATATCAGGACAAAAAGTATCATATGTGTTAATCCTGGTTATAAACTATCTGTGTGCCAAATTTCATCCAAATCCGTTCAGTAGTTTTTGCGTGAAAGAGTAACAAACATCCATCCATCCAGCCATCAATCCATACAAACTTTCGCGTTTATATTATTATAGGTTAAGATAGGATTGGTCGACATTACATCTTTGTAATAATTTAATAAGGAAGTATCAAAACGAGCAATAACAATTCGACCAAATCACTTAAGATTTAATTCACATTGCTATTCACATTCGCAGACATTCACCAATTGATTGAATTATGATCTCTTTGACCGTGACATTATCAATATCTCATGTCTCCAAATATAAAGTCCGCCTTTTCATTCGAAATTCGACTTTTTATTGTGACGTTTTATGTGGAGTATCGTGTGTTTTTACGCAATTTTTTTAGGTTTTGTTGCCAAATTACAGGCCTTGAAAACAATTGCGAATGTTGTTACTGAAGCTGTAATCTAATAAATGCGTTATGTAACATTAAATATAAAATGTTAAAATCAATATTCCCCTTAACTTAAATATATTTTGGAGAAAAAAAGAGATCAGTGTGGTGTGTTGGAGCGTGCCCTCTGACAAATAAATAGAAGCGCCGCCCGCTCATTCATAGACATGAATATTATCTTTAAAAAAAATTTCACCCCAAGTTTCATATATGGCGTTAATTCTGGGAAGTAGCCACCCTTGCGTGGGAAACAGAAAAAAAATTGGAGCCTTTGAGACTAAATATTGTGATGTTTGGCGCCAAATTCTATGGGGTATAAATGCCATTCATTTTAAATTACAGACCGCCGATAGACGGGGGAAACATTTTTTGTTACACAGTTATTTAAAACCATGCACTGATTTTTCATTAAGATTATTTCAGTTAATTGTACGCAAGTAGATAATTATTTCCTGATGTTTTTCGGCGAATGCTGAACTGTAAACACTGTTCTGTTTTTAAACAGCTCTTTTTTTTTACATGACATAATCTGTTGACTGTTGTATTACTTTATTTAATCCTCCAAACCCGACAAGACTTCTGTATACAGAGACTGTAGATAGTGAATTATGTGTTTAGGAGCCACGTACCGCGTGTGAAAACCAAACATACCAACATTGTTGAACTAACATCGCCGATGATCAAATTTTCGGCATACAAACAAGATTACCTTATTATCACACATTATGAAATAAATTCAGGTATCCACAGAGATTTAATTAGCAAAACTATGCGAAGCAGATCTTGTGTTAATAAATTAGCAAATCAAAACCAGTTTTACTCTGAATTAATAATTTCCTCTGTGTTTCAATTCATGCCCAGTTTGACTGTAAAGTTTCTAGGTAAGTATGCTTAAAGACTTGTAAATTATATTTTATGTCTATATAAAAATATTTAGTGTTTTAACTCGGCCTTACTATTTATCTGGATAATAAAATGCTAAATTGCATTTATGTATCTTATTATCTATCTTTGCATTGATGTTAATCGTAAAATATTGGTATCTAATACAAGTTATGCACTTAGATAATATTAATATTTTTTCGAACTCCGTCAAGTATTATCATAATCCTGATTGTCTTTTTTTTAAACACTCCATGTTTTACGAAAAAATTGTAGGTTATGACAATACGTAATCTACTATTTTTCTTTGCATCGGTGTATTTGCATTCGATGTTATATTTATCGAACGGAAAATTTCCCGGCACTAAGACCTGTTCAAAAACTCGTTGTGTAAATGAATAATGCAGTCTCAAATATAATATATTGATAATTTGCATCGATTTTACGTATTTTTGATACAAAAACCAATTATAATGTAACAACATGTTATTGGTAGATAATAACATAGAAGTTTTTATTAAATATTAGTTTATCGACAAAAAACATGCAATGGCAGGGGTTGTGAACTCAAGATAACTTTTAAGAAATACGGCGCCCAAAATAAATGATATCGTCGATTCTTGTATTTATAAAATCACGACGAAGGTTTTAATTAATTGTTTGTTTTTAATGATTATGTTATTCGTTTCATCATCTTCATCTGTTTTGCAGTTTTAGTAGGTATAGGAAAACTGCCTGTTGATGGTGCTAGGCGCCAAATCACACACCGTAAAAATAGCTAAAGAATGGGTTAGTTAGATAAACCACATTTTAGCAGCCATCTTTCTGTTAAAGAATCTAAAGATTCCTTCAAAACTCTGAGGCCGAGATCTATAAACGCTACTTAGCACCTACGGTCCTAAGTACTTTGGCTAAAACTTCTTCATGTCACTGGTGCTCAACTGCCAAACTTCTTGTGCAAGATAGAGACGGAAACATGTCCAAGACAAAGCGCGTGTTAATTAACTTTTATAGATTTCGGGTTACCTCTTGGTGACCAGAAGGGCTACATATTGAAATGGTATTACAAAACTTTCCGAAAGACACAAGATACGTAATGAGAATTACATATTTTGGATAAGTAGTCAGTTTATCAAATTGATAATATTGTTCCATACATGACCCGACATAATCATAGGTCAGTACTTCAAGAACTAGTAGATTATTATTAGTATATTAAGGGCCGATTTTTTATCATCTGATAACATTATTGTAGTTTTTTTTTTTATTCCAATTGAATTGATTTTTTTTTATTTATAATGTATTTCAATTTAACTACTTGACATTTTAGATTCGATGTAAACTTTGTAAATTCCAATTTTGTTAGTATCATATTATTTTTCCATTTCAATTTTTATTATTGATTATACAAGTGCTGTGCACACCTATAAGTTACGAATTCACCGCAAAGCTGTTGATTTAGAATATATTTATTGTAATGTTTTAGCGAATAAGTCGTTGGTGTGTCAATAAATAAATAAATAAATAAATAAATAAATAAATAAATAAATTATTGGAGGAAAAGTTTTGAAATTTTGACAATTATTTCGTACAAAAACTGTCAAACGTCAATTTTATTTCTCGAATAAAAGTTACCTGGCGATGGAAAAATCAGCCCTTGGTAACATACATAAACTCACTCCTTCTTCCCATGGGGATGGGTAGAAAGTAAAATCCGATCCTTATACAGAATGACAGGGTCAAAGACGCACAACCTGTTACCATGAACTCAGTACATTGATTCTGAACAGGGGTTCAGGGGTTCCTTGAAATGTTATGTCGGTTATTTAAAAAAAATCTGTTCCATACATTTTGAACGCAGTTATTGCACTTTTATAGGAACACAGCATATTTTTAAACAGTATTTGTTTCTACTTATATATTGTTTAGTATTTAGAAGATAAAGTAAATGTTTATGAATGATTTTTTTTAAACTAATTTACCTAAACATGAACTATTAGTGTAATATTGTTGTTTTTTTCCTGTTGTTTATAAATAACAACGTAAAACAATTAATGTTTATTTGGAACATGTTTTTCTTTAACTAATTACTAAATAAGTTAATCACTACTACTAATTGGTAAAAAATAGGGTTTTAATAGTGTAGGTACGATTCTTATTTCCATCTTCTTTTCTTGATTCTTATAAAAAAAAATGTTTTGTGTTGTGGAGGTCAGATAGGCAGTCGCTCGATGTAAAATAGTGGTAATCAGCTGCATCTGGTTAGACTGGAAGCCGACCCGAACATAGTTCGAACAAGGCTAGGCAGATGGTGATGAGGTACGATTCTTATGTATCCCCTTGTCTGTTAGGTGGAGTTATTAAGTTCAGTAACAATAGAAAAAAGTAATTGTGTCTCATTACTCATTATTGACAGTTGGGCTCTTTTTAATCCAGGAGATGTTGTTGTGCTAGATGAAAAAAATGTCTAAAAAAATAACAAAATTTTTCTCGTCCAACAGAGAAAGAGACTCTTGTTGTGAAACTAAAAATACGAACACAAGTCGGAATGGAAAAATTCCACAACAGCTAAACAGGTCGATATTTCACAATTGTTCAAATATTAACTTTCCGTAACATTGTGACTGGAGACATCATTCTTAACTGTTACTTTTAAATGATAAAAACATAACTTTATCTTCACTCTTTGGACATACTTTCTCTTTCTTTCATCGTTGTAAGGAAAAGGACGAACGATCTCAAGAATTAAGTCTGTATAATGTAAGTCGAGATCTCGTAGAATGCATGGAAAGTCACTTCGACCACATTCTTTGCAAAATTAAGTGATTTATTTATACATAAGTACATATCTGTAGTTCGTTTGTATAGTAACAATCTATATGTCTCGTGATAAAACCAGAATAATGAGATCTCAAACGATTTTACGTTTTTTTATTATATTCGTTTTTTTTCCATCGTACTATTCTACTAAATGTAAAACTTTTTAATAATAATTTTATGAACAAATTATGCTACCGCAATATTGCAAGTTCCTGACAAGAGTATAAAATTGAAATATTAATAGTACCGACATCTTTATAGTCGACATTTTAAAATTCATACCTTATCTTCAAAAATCCAATCTATAGCTGTACATCATTATTCGAAGTTGTAAATATTCAGATTATTAAAATGAGTCTTATTAATATGGATTATAAACCATGAACGACAACGTTGAAGATTTTAAATGCATTTTTATGACGGATTAACCAAATTCAAAACCGGACGTCTTGATTTGATACGATACTTTTTCTCAATAAATACATTTAAGTTTGTTATAATATAGATTTGATGAAATTGCTCTATGTAGTTTAGAAAAGACTTACTTTAAAAACATTTGGATGCAATCACATCTGACGCTAGCGTAGGTGCATACGCAGCGTAGCCGCTGCTACATTGCGTAGCCGCTGCTACGTAGTGTAGACCCCGCTACGCAGCGCTTGCGCCGCGTCAACGCTACGTTAAACATTTACTGCAGACACTAATAGACAGTATTATAGGTCATTAACTTGTTCACAAAAAACTGACCACGAGGTTATATTAGAACTAATGACAGTTTTGCTCTTTTTTGTGTTCGTTGAAACTACAAGACGTTTATTTGTGACATCACGTGCTTTGCACGTTTACCGCGTCACCCCCTCAAAGGGTGACAGCAAAATTGTATTGGGTTTTGCAAAAAACGGTTCGATGGACGCTGTTGAGTGATTGTTCCGGGTCTAAAATTAGTGTTTGTATGTGTTAATGACCTTACGATACGGAAGAAATGTTGGCAGAATATTTAAAATGCCCCATTTTAAGACTACGTGACCTCCTATTTCAACTAAGTTCACTAATTAAGTCCATAGTTTCGTTATTAACGGCTTGCAAAAATATCCGTAACACCACATGATCAATATCTCATACACTCGACCTCGGGTGACAAACGAAAATGATCTGACGTCAAATGTGACCTAGCATTCAATACGTCATCTTTGACATCGATAACAGTAATAACGTCTCTTTTGTTAAACGACGTAAACTTAATTGGTGACTATTAACTAAATCATTGTAATTTAATGACCATTCAGTGTGAATACCTACCAGAAAATAACCATAATCTTGTGCAGTTGTAACTGCTTTGAATAGTTCTTCGCTCTGACCTATTTAGAGTTTTGTAACTTTACAAAAATTTACTCTAGATTTTTGTAATTAGAGCAATGTTTGCTAGACAGAAGTTGGCACGAATAATGGCGTGACTAGATGGCCAGCGGTCACCAACTTGGTGCCCCAGAGATGGAAATTGCCAACGGTTTTTCTGGGAGAGGGTATTGTCCAGCAATAGACAATTTTGGCATGATGACACGAATAGCGTGTGACCCATAAATTAACAGAGGAAAATTACTAACGAATCATGTCACACTTTACACAGACACAAAACTTAATTATAATTATCTACTCATTGATGTCGAAAGATATTTCGTTGACTTGAAATTCTAGACTTGAAAAAAAGACAAATTTTCCGGATCAAGTCGAAAGATCAAATTCCAATCAAGAGTAAATGAGAAACGGAGAATCTAATACTCTTTGACAAATGATAAGCCGCTACGAAAAATGTAGTTAGCCTTTCGACCGCCTACACATTATGGCGAAGCTTATGATAATGAAACGTATTCACATATCGAAATGCGCAATCGTTTATTGTGTATTTACTTCCTAACTGAAATAACAAGATTTTAGGTTTTAGTTCTCATTTAATTACCTCAATTCAATCGGTAAAACAGTTACTACGTTCCTACAAGCAAAGCAAGGAAAAACGTGAGAATGTACTCAACAGAACTATTCAATTAACTCTGCTCACCTCGACGAATAAAATATTACAATACCTTCATACTTATTCCGTCGCAATCTAGGGCATGATCAGGGCTCTAGACATCAAACCAGTCGGGCAATCAATGTAATTTCTGTCTACAAGGATTCTTTGCTGCCATAGAAGGCTCTACGTAGCTTATAGACTGTGTGAAACTGACTCGTAATATTTATAGCTGGCACACGATGATTTATACGATACTGGTCTCATTACTGAGGTACTACGCAGTCCTTTAAGAATACCGCGAACCTTGAGAAAAATGTTTACTATACCTGTTTATTTTCATCATCGAAAAGTTGAATGAGAGGGGCGGGAAGCACCTAATTTAAAGAAATAAACTCCATAAAATATTAATCATCAAATTAAAGCTTGATGATAAACGTGGCGTTCTAAAATTAAATAAAAATATACAGGTGTATCGTTGCATACACGTTTTACCTAAGTTTTTTGCATACAGACAATATGTCAAGAACTAAAAAAGTTTGTATACTAAAACTTTTTGCACAGTGTTGTTGACCATGAATCTAAATCAAGTGTTTCGGGTTTTTTAAACTTTTTTACAATAATGTTTGGATGAAGATGGGTTCGCGTTGCTTTTTATCAACTGATGATAATACGGAGGATGGTTATTACACATGTAGCTAAACAGATTATCAAATTGTCCTTAAAACTCTTACATTAATTACAACGCTCGATTTCGTTGTCTTACGCCTGTATTCAAAAACAATACTTGTCTAAGGGCTGATTTTTCCAACGGCAGATAATTTTATCCGAGGAATAATTTTGAATTTTTGACAGTTCTTCCATACAAAATCTGTCAGACGTCAATTTTATTCCACGATTAAAAATTATCTGTCGATTGAAAAATCAGCCCTAAGTAAAGTAGCAATACTATGAGAAGTAAGGCACTTCTGGATGCGTTCCATATGACCAGCCTTAAAATTCATAAACAATAAGGGAGGCATAGTGCCCATTGCCACTGAAGTATTGTCTATGAATAGGTTTTTGGAACCCTGTGCGTCCGCCCTCACTGTGAGACCTCTTAGTAATGTTTGTGAATACGGGTATAAGATACCTTTTATTTATTTATGTATTTCTGTGTGTTTAAACCATTTTCATTGTTTTTTTTTTTCACTGTATATCGATTTCGTTTTATTTTTACTCTTTTAGGCATTCGTTAAATCCAAGGTGTCCATGGCAAATGTTACACAATATTGTGAAATAAGATATTTAAAAATAAATAAAACTTTAAAAAATCCATATATTAAATTATATATAGGTAAATAAGTTAATTAAATCCGCAAATTGCACAATATTGTGAAATTGTATTAAGTAGCGGAACGTGACATGTCCATATGCGTAGGTTGTTGTTTATCTATAATGTTCTTAGAACATGAGCCAGAATCCAATTTTTTAATTTTAAATGGGATTACTTTTCCTATCTTATAAAAAAATACTTTGTGAACCCCTTTAACTGGAAATGACATGTTTCCTTTCAATATTTTTTCAGCTGAGTTTCATCATAATTAAATAACAAACAAATGGACATTAAAACTGACATTAATTATAAGGCAGTATGTTGACAATATGTAACATAAATTAAATATGTGTGCACCAGTCCTTCATAATTACTTCAATGAAAGTAGGCACTAATGGCGCCCGCATCCTATTATTCCTTAGACAAAAAAAAGTTACTCTAAGTATTATTCAATGTCAAGTTATCATTTTACCAATCAATTTTAAATTAATCACCCTTTGAAAAGACATTACATCCCACGACATAAATGGCAATACGGTCGCCAAAAGTTCTCAAAAAATTAAGTATAATATAACAAACATTCTGCTATTTCAAAAATAGAATCGCCCTCTGTTTTTTTTTTTAATTTAGGTTACAATGGTGTTATTACCAATAATATCAACTGATGTTGACTTGTTTAGTCACAAACCTCGTCAATTTTTTTAAAGAAGATTTTGGTTGCGTTGGTTCCCCTATAAAACAAGAGAAAAGTATTTTTACTTACTTTAACAGTAGTTTTCTACAATTCTTATAAGGTCTCAAGAAAGGAGCAAATCGGTACCCAATCCCCAATACGTCCGGAGCACCCTGGACACCTAGCACTCGGTAACGCAGAGTCTAGGTGACTAATCCTTTCACCACAATGGCACGAACACGAACCTGTCTTTCTCAAGACCCGTCCCAAACGGCTCTTTTTTAAGAGCTAATCCCCAGAAACTAACTATCGCAGCCCTCTGTGTTATTTCAATAAATAAGGTCTGCAGGTTCCTGATCTACAAAACCTGCTACACCGGTGTGCTGAATGACATAGAACTTGAAAATTAACATAACATTATGAGATATAAACATAATCATAAGATTATTTAACACAGTAACCGCCCAACTGGCATACGTAAAACAAGTGATTCGTGTGTATTGACTATAATATTTATGTACTGAAACTATTAATTTTGTTTTTAAGTGTCTCTGGAAGTGTGGTATTTAGATTAAATTGTTCTAGGTGAGTGGACATTATTAAAACGGTAGTAATCTATTTACGTGAAGTGGGTAGCAATTATACTTACATTTAACATAATTAATTAATCTATGAACGTGGTATCTTTGCTTGTCAAGTTCAAGACATACGTCCTTTAGTTGGCGCGTAGCAACTAAAATTTGTATCATACCTTTTTAAAAACTGTTCGAATTTAGAATCCGGTGATTAGCAATTCGATGGTGACGCGTTCGTCACAGTCAATCATGTTTTTTTTTTAATTACCTACTGATGGTAAATTCGGAATACAAATCCTGCAGTACTTGGTGATGTCACGTCCACGCCCATTAAGTATTGTATTTGTTTTTTCCGAATCATGAGCGGATAATTGTCATACTTCAGTTTGCATTATGTCATCGTCATACAGTATGTAATCATTTTATCGTGAAATAGATACTGTTTAGTTCATACTTTAAAGTGTTGTTGGGGTAAATTTTTGCGTTTGTTTCCTTTCTACCTTCCAATTTCTGTTGACATACTCGGAGACCAGCAGTATTTAGTTATCTTATAAACAGAGGATTGTTGTAAAAAGCTTTTAAGTACGATGATGAGGTTTTCAGTATCTAAAGCCTAGATTAAAATTAGGTGAAAAGTAAAGATCTTTGTAGGATTAGATTTAGTTTACTTATTTATTATGAAGTGATTAATGTGGAAAATGAGGAAAATTTCGTGAGGTACCTAAGTTTTGAGTACTTATGATAGTGGATGGCTATAATAGTAGAGGAAGACCAAAGAAATGATTCATAGACTGTGTGAAAGAGGATATGGCTAGAAAGGTGAAGACTACCGAGATGACGACTAATAGAGAAGTATGGAAGAAAAAGACATGTTGCGCCGACCCCAAATAAATTAGGATAAATGATGATAAAGTTGTTAACGTTCTGCTGATTGATTTATCTTAATAAAGGAAATCAGCTAGACATTAACAAAGTGAGATAACACCAATAACTTTTCCACTGCATTTTAATATCCAATCTCAGAGAATAATTCATCAGACTTATCATATAGTTCATTAAAAATGTCAGAGGTCAACACATCATGTAATATTAACGTACGCAAATCGTAACGTCAGATTTATAAGCCTAATTTGATGAATGTTTTCAAGTTCGTAATCAGCATGAAGATAGTAGTAGCGCCAAATGATTTTTATTTGGTCTTCTTTTAACGCTGTTAAACAATAAGCCTTATACATTAACAGTAATACTGATTATGCGATTATACCCTGTCCATTAGCTAAACCGTTTTTTGACAGATGGAATACATAACAATTATATTTTTTATTTTGTCAAAACTGTTACATGTTCAGTAAGTAGTATAATGTCTGTAAGAAGTCATAAATAAGATAATTCAATAAGATAAGGCACTTTATATACTTATTTTATTGCGCATTTTAAAGTTAACTTTTACGTAATTGGGAATAGTTTCGTTCTAAAGCAGCTGTCAAAAAACGGTTAACGTACCTACTGGACTGGGTATAGTGATGCGATCAAGTTTAAAACTTTTTACTAGTTTCTACATATTTTTACCACGCCTGCATCATTCACAAATAGGCACGCTTCACAATCTATATATGTCAATAAAAATTAAATGCTGTTTGAAAAATTGAGTGCTGTAAAAATTGGCAAAGGCAAAGGGCGGTTTCAATTTTTTCTGAAAGGTACGTAATATTCCAGATTACAGTTATCACATACCGAAATACAGCTCTTAGTTTCCATTACTCAACATGGAAACTTACCGTAAATACAAGAGATAAATCCTACTCCTACTATATTATATTTTTTTTATATAATATTATAAACGTGAAAGTTTGTATGGATGGATGGATGGATGGATGGATGTTTGTTACTCTTTCACGCAAAAACTGCTGAACGGATTTGGATGAAATTTGGCACACAGGTGTGATCCCACGGGATCGACACCTATGCGGGTGAAACCGCGGGGCACTGCTAGTAATAAATGTATTGTTTTCCTTTTTGCATAATAATTTGTTGCTATCTCCGGTGCATTGGCCGTTGACGTCAACTATATGTATAATACTAGCGACCCACCCCTGCTTTGCACAGTTTTTACTATTTGACAAAACATCGAGGTTTCTTTATTATATGCAAGTTTATTATTTATAACAAACAAAATTTAGCACACTGAAACATAACTAGCGAAATGTGGGTGTACTAGGTACAACCTCTGCTTCCCTTTGGGAATCACAGGATCCGGAACAAATTCTCTAAATGATGGTAAAAACCGCATGAAAATCCGTTTTGTAATTTCGAAGTACAACAGAGAGAGACACGAAAAGCGACTTTAATTTATATTAATGTATATTTTGAGTCAAAAAAAATACCCTATGTCCTAGCCCTAGATTCCGTCTATATCCATGCCAAATTTTATCGAAATCTGTTCAGTGGTTTAAGCGTGAAGAGGTAAAAGACAGACAGACAGACATACACAGTTACTTTCGAATTTATAATATTACATATGGATATACAATAGATACGGGCCCCACGCGAATATAAACAATATTGTATTTTGTTTGTTACATTTCATTATATCGATGGCAATTATGGAATATACCTAATTAGTCGGTTACCAACTGATATCCAGTTTACTAATGTAAACTGTAGGGTCAGGCGAATGTCAAAACAGCTAGAGGTCGAATCGTGTGCCTAGATACCAGAGGGGCAATTCTCGTAATTTTAAAATCGTTCACAGTCTGATCTCAGTCTCAATCTGTCAAAAATACCTCTAATTTCCCTAAATTTTCACAGTATCATGACAACAGTTTTTTGAAGTTCCGAATAAATCAAAATTTTGCTCTTGTTTTTATAGCTAAAAGTACATGCCTTGTACTTTCAGCACGCTTCTGAAACGTGCCGGTCATCACAGTTTATTAATAGCCTAATTAACTCAAAAATATCCCCTAAAGTTCACATAACACAAACGTGATCACTATTCCATTCAGTTAGCGCCATATTCCAATCAATAGATAACACTGTCTCGTCACGTGATTAGGTTATGTACTAGTGAGTGATCAACCGTCTAGTAAACTGAATGATTGTATCGTGTTCATTGATAGTGTTGTACACACGATGACATATCAAGCCATTTCCAGTTTTAGCTGACCTTGCATTGCTTGACTTATCGTACAATGAGAAGTCAGCTTATACTGGAAATTAATAGCTTGATATGTCGTCTTGCGTACATAGCATCACGTTTACGCACACGTGAAGTTATTTGGGGAATACTTTCAGAGGTATATGGTTTAAGTAGGTCTGCACTATATCTCGTCAGCTATCTCATAGGTCACATCAAGTTCCATGTAGATGTTTATACGACGAATAGGAATACAACTTAAAAGTATGTAAATAAAATTGAAATTTCAATGACACGGCATGCCTAAGCAATTAAGCATACCGCAAGTTTGTTTTTGTACCCACGATGATTGTCATTGAAATTTCAATTTCAATGGCGCAGGCCGGCCGGCCTCGATTATAAACTTCTGAAAATTTCAGAGCTACTTCGAAGAATTTTTTTGATGACAAAATGGAAAAACCCAATAATAACCCTACGTTCTGTCACCCTTGTGGCGACTAGAACGAGGGGAGTGATCCTTGAATGTGAATGTCAGCCTTTTTTCGGGGCATGATATGCTTGATGAAGGGCTTACAAATTGTATTGATGAACAGTAAACCATTAACTGGATGAGAGTTGTTGAGAATCGAGCTGAATGGCGTACCACTGGAGAGGCCTATGTCCAGCAGTGGACTGCTGTAGGATGATGATAATAATAATAAATAATAAGCTGGGCAGCTGGATCAAGGGCTTGATTCAGAAAGCGGTACTTCTGGACACGGCTCGCATTGTCAGAAAGTTCCTGTCTCTGGAGCCCTGACCGCCGCGCCGGTAGCTTGGACCGATATCGGTGTGCTACTATTTTTTATATTTTTAAATGTTTTTTTATCTTTTTGTTTATAAAAATATTTACAAATGTAATTTGTAGGTATTTAAATGAGATAAAGGAGAATAATAAATAATAAAAACTTTGTGTTAATAATGACGATTATCTGGTTGCACAGTTTTTAGCGAGAGTCGAGCCTACTTAAAGCAACCTACAAAAACAACCCAAAAGGGTCCCCAAAACCAAGGGCAATTGTAATTTTTTACGACATTGATACACATTGATGCGCAAATTGATCGTCTACCAGATCCAATTGAAGCTACTGACAATATTACTACAATTACAATTGATGGCAATTGATCGTTTTGGGGACCCTTTAGTCTTTAGGATGATTTAATTTCTAAAAGACTTGTCGAAAACTAATAAGGTTTGTCTATCAATTATATTTAACATGGCGACCTGCCCCTGCTTCGTTGAAATGTCGGTGCTATATCTAAGTTAAATATTAATGTATTATACACATAAACCTTCCGGAATAAATGCTTGAAACAATGGTGAAAACCGCATCAAAATCCATTATGTAATTTAGAAAAACTAAGCGGTCACACACGAAAAGTGACTTAGTTTTAGGTATAGATAGAAGATATCATGTACTCATTCAGGTTATCTGCCAGAACACTATCTTCCATTGCAAGTCCATTCAAAATAAGGGCAGTAGTAATACCTACTGATGTTATTAGCTATGCATAAACCGTCAGCCTATTGTTTGGCTCCACCGAAACAATGTCGTTGCATAACACACACAGATATGCAAATATGCAATTATTTCACTGAATACAATAGTGGCCTACGTATTACTATGTATAAGAGACCACCAGTTCGTTTCTTTTAGGATACTTTTAAACGTCAATATTGTGCTTCAGAGGGCAATTTTTATCTTAAATATGGAAAAGTTACTATAAACTCAGGTACAGACGCCAGCAGGTCAAGCTACCTGAAACTGTCAAATTTTCCCAATCAACCTTGAACCTTAAAGCTTTAGCGATAAATTTGAAAATCTATAAAAGAAATTTGGCAGATTGTAGTAGCTTGATGTGCTGGCGCCTGTACATTTATATTCGTTTACAAAGATCAAAAGTAAAATTCAATCTACTTGAAGTTATTGGCTTAGCTGGCACAAAACAACGGGGTAATTGCGTAACACACTACCAGTAGGTAGTGTGTGTGGTGTGTGAGTGAGTGGTGTGAGTGATTATTCTATATTATATTAAGTCATAAGTGATAACTTTATCAGGTTTGCATAATCATAGCATAATCAGCCTATAATGTCCCCACTGCACAGGCCTCGTCTCTGTGAGAGGGAGTGGACCGTAATCCACAACGCGGGCCAAGTGCTGGTTGGTAGATGTCACATGTCTTCGAGTTTTTGGTTCTAAGACATGCCGGTTTCCTCACGATGTTTTCCTTCACCGTTTTGAGAGCAGTGGTGATGAGATAATTTATTCAAAGTAAAGCGCCTGTCAGGGTTCGAACCAACGACCTAGGTACAACTCGTAAGTCGCGGCCATTACCACTGGGCCACCACTGCTCTCCTAATCTCCGCTCTCTTCCTTATCTGGTTATCTATGAGTAAATCATAAAAGCTCTAAATAGGGCTTTTTTGTTTTAGATAACATGGCCACATTGTCAAATGGAGGTCGATGTCTATCACTGAGTCCTTTTAATCAACTCGGCCTATCGCAGTCCATTGCTGGACATAGGCCTCTCCCAGGCTGCGCCACAACACCCTGTCCTCCGCTTTCCGCATCCAGTCCGTCCCAGCAACCTTCTTTAGGTCGTCCGTCCATCTAGCTGGGGGGCGTCCCACACTACGCTTGCCGATACGCGGTCTCCACTCCAGGATTCGTCTGCTCCACCGGCCATCGGTCCTTCGACAAACATGGCCAGCCCACTGCCACTTCAGTTTGCTTACTCTGCGCACTATGTCGGTAACTCCGGTTCTTTTCCGGATAATTTAATTCCTGATTTTATTCTTCAAAGAGATTTTATCCTTCTAAGTCCTTTGTTGGCTAATAATTACTCGTAAACGAATGGATTACCATTCGTTTTGATTGTGGCTAACTATAAAATAATCTAAACTCTAATGAGTTTAGATTATTTTATAGTTAGCCACAATCAAATCACAATCTATGTAAGAGCATGTAGTCTGCAATAAATAGCCTTAAGACGGCTACATGGATAAGTTAATTAAAAGTAAATTAGCTACAGTTTAAAATGGTAAAACGGCCGCGGTGGCGGCCGTCGCGAAAATGATGGCAGCAGGGTTTGACTTTACGGTCTCAAAAACGCCCTTTAGGAAAACACACCAACTTACTTTCATAAATAACGTTTCAGTGACGTCATTCGACGGTAAATTGCGGACGCTATGTGGCGGCCAGCGCAGTCTTAGGAAACCCTAACTTCACTCAAAATACGGTCACGATGTGAAACATTGTTACAAATAAAATATCAAATTTTTATCATGAATATCTATTGATCGCCATTCAGAACACCCACATTAAGAGAACTCGATTCAGCCTTGAACTTACGATATGTATCAACTATACAACTATACTTTTAAACAGGTGCTGAAATCATATTTTACCACATCACATAAATGAGACATAATGTAAAGCCGTGGTTATACCATGCGGGAAAGTAAAACTTATAGTTCCATTTAGTTGCAGTCAGCCGGATGACAAAAGGTCGCATTTCCACTTGCGACTAAAATTCTATAAGAAATGCCAGAGCGTGTCAGAGAGTCATTTATTAAAGAAGACAATTTTCGCATGGCACATTGCAAATGTGACAAGCAAATGTTTGCTTATATGTATATATAAACTTGCTATCAGTCAACCTTTTCCCTCAGAAATTTTCTTTCAAGTGAAAATTCGGCCTTAGTCTTGATAAACACGCCCGAAGCTCCGACATTTTATAAGTTAAGTAACGTTCACTGAGGTCGTCACGTCCGTTCTTATCACTGTTATCAGTGCACAATGGTCATGATTTACACTGGTAGGTAGTTGTGTCAGCCGGGTCGACCAACGAACGTGCCCATATCGGATATTGGAGCGAAGTATTATTTGTTTTGTTCGAGCTAAGTATGTAAATTCACGTGTTGCTAAATGTGATAGCTATAAAAATTCGAACTATGTATTTTTGGTTTGTAGCGTGACCTCTAACTATCGGGGTGGACTGTATTAAAACTTCGGACTTGAATTTTCTGTTTCTTTTCAGGGCGGCTTGCTGCAGGCGGTTGAGTGACGGTTGCGAGTCACGAGTTGGTAGTGAGTGATGAGTGTCGAAATAAAAGAGAACTCAACCGCCTGGCCGCCCGTCTTTTATACCCTACTCCGCGGAGCCAAAGTGTCTTTAGAAACTTTGAATTCTATCTATAGATATCGCCACGGACACTGCGAATTGAAGTTCAAACCTTTGTTCAAATTGTTAGAAATCTCTTCTTCATAATTCTCTCCTTATTTAGGCAGCAATATGACGCAAAAACTTAATGACTCTACTATGATCAAAGTTAAAAGATCCGAAACCGAGATCCGGTTGAGGTTTGTAAATCCGTAATTGGCTGTAATACTAGTTTATATATTATTTTAAGATAAAATTTCAAAGAGCTGTGGATTTTGTGAATTATAAATAAATCCTAACAGGTTAGTCATTATAAACTTTCGCCGATAAGTTATCAGTGAAGAGTAAGCGACATAACAAGACTTGCGAATGAAGCTTTATATACATATAGTTATAAATAACTGTAACTATTGCATTTAAGACACGCTCAACTCCAGTATTACTTCCCTCGAACTTTTTACCCACCTTTGTGCCTCTGCCCAACCGCAGCTACTGAAAATTCATCGCGCGCCTGATTAAACGAAGAAAAAAGTCTGCACAAGGTCAATGTTTAAATAAAACTGTGTTACAATTTGCATGCACTTACCATGCCTAATGTTTTCATTGTAAATACGATTCCGTCTGGGATCGGTTTACGAATACAGCAATGGAATTAAGAACGAAATAATTTCAGCTGTACGTACAACTCATTGAAAAGAGTGAGCTTCTCTTGAATGATTCTTGTTATTATTAGATACTTTTTTATGCTACGTAGGTGATTTTTATTAAAGGTATTAAAGTTTTGTACGGGACAAGTGATAATTTTTATGCGACTACGATGTTGGTCCCATTAAGAAAGCGATTCAGTTGGATGGTCTGTACCACACCCTTTAATATGACCACGCATTTCTGAGACATGCTGTAGAGCGGCAGTTTTCTAAAAAGACACTTACCTCTCCTTATTTTTAGAAATACTGTTAAAAAGTTAAGCCTTCAAACATGACAGAAGACTTCAACCAACAGTCGTGTATTTGGTGTATTCGCTGTTTATTTACATTTAAATTATGTGTTTTACTGCCCCTGTTCCTAAAACTAATGGATCGAACAGAATGATCAATCATATCGTGCACATTGGACGTTTTCGTTCAATGGTTTGGAACCGCTCTGATACTAGAGAATACTAACTAAAAAAGGTACTTAGTAAAGCATTGTTTTATAGCCTTCTTTTTTAACGTAGTTTTTTAAAAAGCAGTTTACTTTATGAAACTAGTTTTTCTGATAGTCAGTTGCAAATAATGCAATGCGAATCCACAAATAATTAAATGGTACCTAAAGTTTGAATAGTTTTAAATAGTAATTGTTTTTGAATAGCACAAAACGGTAACTAACTTCCTGTCAGAAAAACCACAGTTTTACCACGTTACTGCTTTATCAGTAAATATTTCAAGGTTCTCATTATTTTTAGTAAAATGAACATAAACAATCAATTAATCAGAAAAACGCCAGATTTGCCCATTAAATTTATCGATATCGGTTTACGTTAGGGATAAAATGGAGCGTCACGGACTAACGAAGTCTTTGTATTATGTTATTATTTGAACAACTGAATTCACTGTGTACGTATGAAACCACGGGTTTTGAGAGTAACCATGAAACTCAAACTTGTGTAAATATATCCCGTAGAACATGAGGACGTAAAGCAAGCAAAGGCACGTGATGTAAGCGAAATGATGTCCTTAACTATATCGATGCCAACCAAATAAATCCGTGGGACAACACAGGCTGTGTTATCCCACGGATGTCGTTGGGCACGCCACAATTGCGGCGATAAGTCCCCTCTTTGAGGAGTGGCTGGAGAGGCGCCACGGCGCCCTCACCTTCTGCCTGACGCAGGTCCTCACCGGACACGGTTGTTTCGGGAGGTTCCTGTTCAGGATAAGGCGGGAGGAAACGCCAGGGTGTCACCACTGTGTGGATCGTCCGGAGGACACGGTGGAGCATACGGTGGAGGTCTGCCCGGCTTGGGCGGAGCACCGCCGCGTCCTCGTGGCGGCGATCGGCGGCGGCGATCTCTCGAGTCCAGCCCTGGTCCAGGCCATGGTACGGAGCGAGAGTGCATGGGAAGCCGTCACCTCCTGCGAAGCAGTAATGCTCGCAAAGGAGGAGGCGGAGCGCGTGAGGGAAAAGCAATCTCTGCGCCCTCACGTCCCTAGTCGCCGCAGGAGACGCCTTGGACGTCGGGAGTCACCAGCCGACTCCCGGCCACTGTAGGCGCGGGCTTGCGGCAAGGACCAGGCCCGGGTCGACGGCGCGTTGTGTTCCACGCGCGCCTCAAAGAGATGTCAGCACGAACTGACGGGGTCCGCTATACCGATGCCTGCCAGGGCCGCGGGTTGTCGAAAGACATACCGTGGCCCCTGGCATAGGCAACTGAAGGAACACGGGTGGGTTTTAGTCAGTAAAACTCTGACACGAGAGAGCGGGAGAAGTCATCATGATGATTTAACAACCAGAAAAAAAAAAGAAAGGCTGTGTTGTCGTACTGCAGGGCAAGGGCCTCCCTTACCTTTTCCCCACCCACTCAACATGATCATCCGGAATGGAATTAGTACGATGGCTTTAAGAATACGTTCCGATCCGATGTGAAAAGTATCCGATTTCTTACTGCGGGTAAAACTAAGATTTTATATTATCCAGTGCGTAAGTGCATATCTTCCTTTGAAGGCTACCTTTAAAGTGCAATTTGATAAAGATAAACGTACCAGCTGTGAACAATCTCTCTTAGAAGTCTAATGAATATAGGTCACTCAGTAATTAATATAACTAGTCCAGTCTGAGTCTTGACCTTCCACAATTTTCTACGAATATTTATATAGATTTTTTACTTATTATGATCACAGACATCGATAGATGAAAGACACAAGGAAGCGGAATTCTTCTCAAGTTTACCAGTTCTCTATCGTGATTCATTTCTGTAATATTTAAATTGCAAGAATACCTATTTATTACAACTGTACATTTCTAGATATACGATAATTCTATAAGACAAATTACGATAGTAGCGAAAGTTTACGCGAAATTGCATCAATGTGATATTAATTCCTTATAGAATTTCACTTGACACTTGAGGAGGGGTAGGATCATTGGGTTCCATGGAGTTTCACGCCTCTGGTCCACTAGGCCTTATTTTTGAAGTCTAGAATAAGTTCATTAAAAAAAAAAATCTTATTAAAATTGCATTACACTATTTATCTATGACAGTGCTGTACCATAAGTGCTCATACACACAAGCGGCAGGCGTCTACGGCAGAGACAACTGCAGCTGTCGACGCGTCGGCGACTGCCGTCGACTACATGCAGCTTATGTATTTGAGCACCGTACTTAAACACACACACACACACGAGCGGCACGTTGTCTACGGCTGCAGTTGCCTCTGCCGTTGACGTGTCTCTCGTGTGTATGCACAGTATGTACACTTAACCTAAAATAACCCGTTAGATCACAAAACCGCGTGATTTTTCGCGTCTGCTACCTTCAAACAATTTGTAAAAAACATGCCCACAAGTCCACAACACAAGAATCAGTATGAAATTGTGTTGTATATATTTATTGGTTGACTAGAAACCTATTGAATGGCGTACCATGGTTCTGCTTCGTCGCACACTGTTTTTGCATTTGTTTATCACGCATTGGTTTTGGCATTTAAATACCGGTCAATCCACTCAATTGTACCTACGTAGATAGCGTAGACAACTACGCACTCGTTTAAATTAGAATTAATTTTCTATAATATAGTTATTATTTTATTTATTTATTCATAAATGCATAGTTGTGTTTATTAAGTTGCAAATTGACCGGTTGTATACGCAGAACGTGTCTGCCAATATTTCTGAAGGTAGATGCCAATTATTCGAATTATATTAATCATATCCATTTACTACATTTTGCGCCTGCCTGGGTTCGAACCCACGACCTACAACTCGTAAGTTGGGGCCGATACTGGGCTACCTGGCTAATAGTATTTTAGAAGTATTTTAACGAAAACATAAGTGAAACGTATTCTAAGATATAATCGTAAAGTAAAACTTGCACTAGACTTCGTTAGAGAGTGCGTTGGACGACAATTTCACCAATAAATGCTTATTTATTGATGTGTTTTATCTTTAATAGCTACTTAAGTTGTAACTCCGGAATATTGTGTAGAATTCCACCTCGTTACAGCGAAAGTGGGCTTTTGAGACATAGAACAATTAAACTTTATTTTAGCTAAATACATTTCTAAGAACAGCTTAGCGCTAACTAATCAAGTGAACATTCACTTGATTATTGGACTGAAGTCCTTTAACGCAGTTTGCGATAGGACTAAACTAGTAGAAATTAAATAAACTAGTAGAAAAGCACTGTGCCCCACCATGCAAACTTATCGAGAGAGATAGAGATAGTTTTCGTGGTTTTAGAGGGTGCTAAAGCCGATAGCAAGTCAAAATGAAAATCCAAGATGGCGATAACTTTATGAGAGCTAACGCAGTTTGCGATAGGAGTAAACGAGTAGAAATTAAGTAAACTAGTAGAAAAGCACTATGCAAACTTATCGAGAGAGATAGAGATAGTTGTCATGGTTTTAGAGGGTGCTAAAGCCGATAGCAAGTCATAATGAAAATCCAAAATGGCGATAACTTTATGAGAGCTTCTAAAAACTAGATAACTCTGAAACACGTATTAAATTCATAGTTTCTCTCTCTCGCTCTCTCTGTCTCTTTCTATTATGTACGAGTTTATGCGTGTGCGAGTTTCACGTAAAGAAATTCGTTCCTGACGGGGGCCCCTGACCGCACATGATTTTTTTTCATATCTTCATCACATGCCACATAAATACGCTAGTAACACTACGGACACTAGCAGCGGCTTTACTTTGTTCCAACTCCAATAAAGAGTGCTCTATGTTTGTGGGTATCTAGGTACTTGTATCACCGGTATCCTCGTCCCTAGTGGAAAACTTATAGTGCCCTACAAAGTGTAAGCCTGCAATGTAGTGCCATTCCTCCAATTTTGAGGGGGCGTTAATTCGTGGGTGGAAATTGTAGATTAGATAAGATTAGGTACTAAACCTAATTTGGTTCTAGTCGCAAATTGGACCAGATTAAGATATTAGATTCTGAACAACTCCTATCAATATCAAACGAATTCTATGATGATTGAAGATTGTGGTACCTAATACTTACTCCATATACAATGTATATACTTACGTGTACCCGTTGATTGCCTTTGAAAGGCATTTGGTATTTGATTTTAGACTAATATTAAATACCCACGTTCCAAGAAACTCATGGTCTTTTTACCTTTTACAGGGTTGAAACAAGATGAAGCAACGGGTCGCGACGGACGAACGGCCCTTCAAAACGGGATCGACCGATGACTCCCGCACCAGCGATGAAGAACCTGCAGCGACATTGGTAAGTAGTCATCAAACGAAAGTCCTACAGTGAAAACTATTTATGTATCAACTTGTCTAACAGTAACAGTAACGAACTTTAACGTATTAAAACCTCACTAGATTATAAAAGAAACCATAAACAAAAAAATTAAAAGAAAATAGTGATGACATGTAAAAGTTCACTGTCAACACCCGTGATACTAATATTTTAATATACATGTCCAACAAATTTGGTGCAAACTAATATCAAATGGGGCGAAGCGAGAAGTCCCCGTTCTTCCAAGCCAGTAGGCTATGTTAGAACTTACACATATTAATGCATTTATAGCTTTAATTGTCGGCCTCCACATTTGCTACGTCGTTGTACGTGGCTTCGAACGAGTTCCTCCACTTAAACCTCAAGGATTCTGCAAGTCCAAGACTTCCCAGAGTCAGACAGATGAAAAAGAAGTAAAATCCGAATGTATTAGCGTCTGCAGTTGCGAAGAGCACGGATGAAAATCAAAATACAATGAACATCACCATTAAATGCAAGACAGCAAAGTATGAAACGAGAATAGAAGATTTGTATTTGGACGCTGAGCTACAAGAAAAAGATGACAGCGCTTGAAAAAAAATTAAAAAGAAACAGATTAATACGTAAGATTGCTGAACGAGTTATAAACGCTATTCTCCTCGCTACTATTTCTTTGGCGTTTGCTGAAATTTCTATGACTGTACTAATTCTGTTACTTTAATTGAAACGTTTATATTTTAACTGAAAAGTTCATGTTATTGCTGCGACTATCTTAACGGAACTCGAACCAAATCACGATGGCTTTTAGAAGATTTTGGCAAAGGAGGAAGGAGATTGCACAGAAAGCTGCTGAAGCAATGCTTGATGTGTTAGCTTGGGCTACACTAGTATTGGGAACATACGTTTTATTGGTATGTTAAAGCTCTTTGAAATCTGCCTTCTTACAACGGACTTCTCACGGTAAAACTGGATTCTGAAAGTAAAAGAAACTCGCTGGATTACCTTGCATTATTGAGCTCTTGGAATCTTCATTTAAAATTAAAAGGCTGTGCTTTGATAATCGATTCAGAAGATTAATGGTCCTCCAAATGATAAAAATAGTAACTTGTAAAAAGTTAGTCCGGAATGGAACTACTTATATAGAAACAGAAGCCCAATACTTTAAATTTACAGACTCGCCGTGCCTTTTCCGCATCACATGTAATAAATAAATCAGCCACAAATTAGTTCCATTCCGATGCATAAATATTTGATTTCAAAGTATCAACAACATTTTTTAATGTAAACAAATAAATATCTGTTTAACATAATCCAGTGTTTTCTATGGAACCCTTCGAGTTCTTATAAATTAATTTGCTAATTGTTATCGATGTCACCGGGGCTACAGCGGTCAAACTATCACGTATCGTCTCCAAGTCGCATGTTCACATGTGACCTTCATATGGGTTCAAGGAGACTTTCCAATTCTTGGGAATTATCGCTCCACGTAGATTCGCTCATTCATAATGTTATATAAACTTGAGAGAACACTGGTAAAGCTACGAAGAAAATTATTGCAAAAATAAAAATCACATTGTAACATCATCAACATCAATAAAAAATAACATCTAACGTGTTTCTCTCTTTGGGTATTGGCGGAAACTAAAAACCCCAAGTGCTATGATAGGGTATGAACCATAGATATAAGAAAGCTGTTGCTTGTTTTCTATGTCTCTATGGTATGAACATAACGTACTCCTTTTACTCACTCCAAGCTCATGGCGCCACAAATTGATATTGCACCTCCTTGATCTTGATATTGTTTATTATCAAGCTTTTCAAAACAATTAAAAACGTCAAGCAGGCCAAAAGCAACCAAAAGATAAATTGATAAGATTAAAGCCAATAAACTATTAATAGAAATAGCTGGTATCAATATTGACGATGGTGAACTTTATAAGCATTGATGTGGACGAAGAAACCGTCACGAACACAGGCCAAGGTGACGTGAAAACGAGACACGGTAAAGAAGACTGTGTGAAGTATCTTCCGCTCTTGAGTAAAGTCTACGGTTAATCTTTCAATCACTGGTAATAGATGAGGTAGACATGCCAACAGAGTAACCCTGTATTGTCTCTATAAAACTGGCAATAATACTGTGTAGGTTGCCAATAACACCACGATACAGTCACATAGTGTTCTATCATTGCATTATCCATTAATATTATGAATGAGCTGAATGCAAAAAAATACATGTTGCGCCAACCCCAAATAAATTGGGATAAAGGCAGGAGAATGATGATTATTCATGAATGAGCTTGGTCTAACAGGTCTTAATTTTTAAAGAGTTTAGAAATTAATCAAGCTGTGACTGTTTTGTAATCTGCAAAGCTGCAAATGTAACAAGTTACTTATAGAAAATACAGCAGCTTAATAGTACCTAATACATATATGTAGCACTCACAAAGGCCCCGATTGCTGGAATACATCAAATTGATTTATTAGGGCCGTTAAAATAAAGATATTCAATCAATGTTTTCGTTTAAAATATCTTGCAACTGGTGCGTGGCGCTCTCTTCAGGTCAGAAAAATGAACGTAGATACAGTTTTCTTTCACAGATTTGGGGATAGCTACAAAACGTCCAGGTTCATAGACAGATAGACTGATATGATTATGGTTTTCCTGCGATCTATCGGTTTCTAGCTAGACCATCATCAGTCGTTAGGGAAGCTCTAGTTTTTGGACTTCCATTTTAAGGGGGGGTTCATCTACTTATTAAACTGTGTAGATTATTAAACTGAACTTTAATTCCTTTCCAGGTTGTACCTCCAGATGGCGGCTGGGGTTGGGTGGTTATGATCGCTTCCTTCTGTTGCAACTTCGTGGTGGACGGGGTCGTCCTGTCCTGTGGGGCCCTGATGCCTGCCCTCAAAAAGGAGTTTAACGTAAGTTTAAAAGATTAATTTATAGTTTTCTTTTCATCACAGAACCGAATATTTTATTTCCATCGGATTATGAATACCAAATGTTACACGACATTTAGATGTGTTCTTAAAGAAAGAAAGTAGGCTACGATATGCGGATGATTAAACAAAAGCTAGAAAAAAATATTTTATTGTCTTAGGTATTTCAGACGGAAGTCTCGTGCGTGTCTATTTCTGTGCCCACCACACCCTCGTATATATGAGCAGCGTTACTAAGAATTGCGTCATAATCGTGCCTCTGTTTTATAACTTTAAAATGTGACCAGAAATAATAGATCCGTAGAAACACACACGACATGGACAATCTCGCGAAGAATGACAGGTCTTTTCATATTGGTCACTCCATTTTTAACTGTTTGTATAGCCAGATGTCGGGTGTTGTGCTGGCGTATCCTGTTGAAGTTTAATCTCTCAACTGTCACATTGTTGGTATAATATCGCTTTCTTCAATTATTGTTTTGCCCATAGGCTGTCTGGGATAATTATTATAGGCTTTAATCGCGATACGACGTGACGCTTAAGGTCTATTCAAACCTAAGCGGTATTCGCTACCGTCTGCGGTAGAGAAAACCGAGTGGGTATGCGGTAATATTACTGTTCACACCAAAGCGGAATTCTCTATCCTTGTGGGTAGAATACGCTCAGGAAGGTAAAGAAGTTTTCGCCAGTTAGACGGTATGCACTTCTACCCAGAGCGGCAGCGAATACCGCTCAGGTCGCTTTAGCCGCGGAACTTGATACTAAATACCTGAGCGAAACCCGCGCGGTATGTACAGCAGGCAGCGAATACCGTTTAGGTTTGAATAGACCTTTAGAGCGGTTTCGCACTATGTCCGATCCGAATCCGAATTCAAGATCCGAATTCAATCCGAATTGCGCAACCCCTCATACAAATAGTACTATGGCTACTTCCGACCGTCATTTCTTGGATTCGGATCGTACGTTGTGCGAAACCGCTCTTAGACTTAAATTGAGTTCATGCTTTCTGAAAATGTTTGTCTGTTCCAAGATCCTCACACACACGAGCGACACGCGTCACGATAAAGGCCGTCAACACGTGTCGGCTGCCCGCGGCAGCACACGAACATGCCGCTCGTGTATTTGAGCACCAGCGACACGTTGCCGACGGATGCAGTTGCCTCTATCGTCGTGGACGTGTATCGCTCGTGTATATGCACACTAACATTTATTAACAAATTCTAGTTGCCTTTTGCACTCTTATCCGAAAACACTATTCGGAAATCATTCACGAAGTGGCGCCTACACTCTCTATATCATGAAAATGTATGATGAATGGCAAAAGTTACGTGCTCAGAGATCGTCAAGGTTACCGGTTAGCTGAAGTGGGTCACTAAGAAAATTAATATTGGTTATCGTGTGAGTGTGAAATCGAATAGCATTTTGGCTATCAGCACGTCGATGTTATTAGGGGTCATTGTGCTAGATTTTTGTGTTACCTTTAGAATCTCGTGCACGTGCAATGACGGATCTTCTGGTATCTTGGCTGATATTGGAGATTCGTCTTTTGAAGATCTTCTCTTCATTGTGACTGCAGTCAAGACCATGTCCATTACGATAACCTAAATATTATGTTGCCCGAAACGGTACCATAGGTACCCGATTTGTTCACTTTATTGTACGTGGGTTATTTTTAAAGTTTAATTAAAAATTGCCTGCGAATTCGATGCAATTCGGCGAAGGCGCCAGGTTGACGCATCGATAAGCGATAACACCTCCTACCTACGTGTCTTGAACTCTTGACACAGAATACAATACAAAATTAAGATACTATAAATGAAAATGTTCGATGATTTCTTATAAAAGATTGTTTTTAAGCTCAAAAATTTGAATCTAAATAAGTACTGAAACGTGACTAGATTCTCAGAATCTCAGGTTTGCTTTGAACTGACCAAAACTGGTTCTTCTTAGTATAAAAATTTCTTGCGGTACTTTGGGGTTTCCCCTGGACAACTTCGTTGATTATAATTTAGGTACCTATACAAACTATCTTCGGAGAACAAACTTTTGCAAATCATCATTTCTTTTGAGTCAAGAATCGCTTGATTAGCTTTGAGTTTTAGTGTTCCGTGTTTTTGAACGCTAATTACATTTTTTTCCATTTTTAAATCGTATAGTCTTTTATTTTTTTTTTTCTGGTGGGAAATCGTCAAATGACCCCTCCCGCTCTGGGTGGAGCGGAAGGGAGTGTCAGACTCTTACTGACTAACTAAAACCCACCCATGTTCCTTCCTTCGCCCTTTATGTTCCGGGGTAGCGGTAACCTTTTCGGACAATCCCGCTGAAATCGGACAGTCTGTGGTTCTGATTTTTATTAAACCATACGATACAATACTGTTGAAAAAATAAGCAAACGTACGAGTAATTACAATCTTGTTTTACAGCAGACCGCGAGTTGACCGTCAATGTTGTGTTCAACAATAAAATTATCATAATGTTAAGGCCAAGGTTCCATCATGGCGCTACAACGATCCATTCATTCGGTCACTCAGTCAATCATTGAATGAACTTTACTTCGATAGTTATACTGGCTTGACCACGGAACAGTTCTATTCCGTGGTCTTGACGGTTCTACTACAAGTGTAGGTACATTTTAGTGCAGATATAGGGTTCTTTGTCTAATTTTATAAATTCTTATTTGATTAGGTAAGTGTCACGAATTCCATCCAGAAATTACACCAGAGTCATTCATCGTTCATCGTTCATGAAATTATGGATACATTCACCTACAAATTGCATTAGTAGGCCCGCTGTCTTCTCCCATGAACCTAGTTGAATCAATAACTGCAACCTTCAGGATACGCTGAGAATTTTCAAACTGATTAACTAAACAACACTTTTCTTGACCCAGTCCTAATTAAATACAGGAGAAGCGCGCATTCCCGACCGCTAATCGAACAATCCAGTATCACACTTCCAATATCGAAAGTCAACATCGCTTAATAAATCATTTTATCGTGCTGTGTACGTCACAGAAGCCCGCACTCGATCTAAAGGCAATTAATTACACAATTTACACCAGTTCGATGTCAAATCGTTGCCTGTTAATGGAATTTGCCGTGAACAATCCTACGTAGGGGTGTCCCTTGAAACACTGAAGGATTTCTTCGATTTTTTGGACCGGATTTCCGCGAAAAATATCTCTAGAGGTGACAGTTGTTATAGTAAGTTTTTTAATGTTTAAAAGTGAAATCGAAGGGTACTAAATTTTTCCTTTGTGCGCGCCATCTCCACAGAGAATTGCAGCGATAATCTCGGTGTGCCATCAAATTCACTAGAAACTCTATTAATCAATCTCCACACGAAATATCATCGCGACGATAATTTGAATGAATCGCGATGAAAATTTTTTCGCCCGTGGAGATAGCGCCTTAGTAAACGGAATTGATAAAAAAAAATAGAGCAGTAGGTACCTAAAAGATTATTTAAAAAAGCTTTCTGCGTGATGAATGTGCGACCAGATCCAGTGAAACAGCGCTATTAAAAGTTTTCCACTATCGCAAGTGCAGTAACCCTTGCAATGCTAAAGTACATAAAGTTCCCACATAACAGCGCGGGGGCAATGAACGATCTCGGCCTCGAGACGCCATTTAACCAAACAGGTTGCATTTTTAATCCGTTTCTTTCCGGATAAAATCAAATGCATTATTATTGATAAGCGAATGTTAGGATTCTGTTTTATATGTATTGGTGACATTCTTACAAAAAACAACAACTTTATAATAATTACGGCGGCGGCGAGAAAAAATATTTTAGAATTTATTTTACAAAAATAAAAAACGATTTGTCTATGTTATGCAACTGAAAAACAAAAGTTCGTCTGATAACGCAACGTCTATGAAAATAAATATATGTGTCCACGTGTGAACGCAATAGCTGGGCTTCTGCCAAACTTTTTGAGGAAAACAAACGTTTTTTTAGCTGGATTTTGTAATCCTACAGGCTACAGTATTACAAAATTGTTGTGATAAGATGGTTTTAAGAACGTTGAGGAAAGATCGACTAAAACTAAAGCGTAGTATCTAAAAGAAAGTGATTGAATACAAATAAAAAAGCCGCTTTTCCCATAGACTAACATAGGAAAACCAGAAAAGAAAGGAACCTAGGTTTTACAATTGGTTTTTACATCAATGTGCTAAACATAAAATAAATGATAAAGCTCAGTTCAAAACAAACTAATCATAATTTCCTGGAGACATAGACATGACAATTTGCAATGGTAATAGCAGGGTCAAGTATGCAAGCTGGCGTCAATCGATTTACAGTTACAAAAACAAAAACATTTTGCGTTTGTTGTTTACAAACAGTCAACAACATCCCTATTTGTATAGGGATAAAGTTCTAAATTATCTTTGTTTTTGATGGAATCTTCAAGATTATGCGGACTACGTAATGCCATAGTGCGTAAACGCCACCACGGACTTATAAACACTCATTCAGTGCGTTAAGTGCATACGCACTTGGGTAAAGTTGAGACTTTTGTTAGTAAAATTCCATAATGGCATGTTTAAGCGCTAATCTTAATAAAGACATTCACTTAGGATACTTCTCTTTGAATAATTTCAATCTGTGGTATTGAGTAGGGTAGGCTCTACAAGACCTAAAGTGATCCTTATTTTCTTTAATGAAAGTTTGCATGTATAATATGAATATCTACCTACATATTGAAACGCAATGTGCACAGCTACAAGGAAGTTTTATCAACACATAAAAAAGTAAAAAATGAAATAACATCAGTAGATATTAATAGCAACTTGTCAGTTATAAATAAACAGCAATCCACCAAGACTGAAATAGCTAAAGAGAAATTAAACCGCCATGACATCTAACTAATCATATCACATCAACTATGATTACTAGAAAACATACAATTTGACTAAATATGGACTCTCGATCTCGATAGTTTTTACCTTGGCCAATTACGAACGAGTTCTTACTAGCCCTGAAGAAATCTGATGGTAGCCGGTCGGTGATTCTTAAATGGGTTTATCCGCCGTAACAATTTGATTTGAGTTCTATTTTGTCGATTACCTAATTTAAATCAAACGATTGCTTATTAATTAAAAACACCCCAGATTTGGTCCCATTAAATGTTACGCGGCATCGCGGCAGACCAAGATGAAGGGACGAACTTGACTCCTGCCGAAGAGAGGCGAAGCGTGGAGTGGTTTTATTTTATCCATTTATCAACCTAGATAAATAGATAAAATAGCCCGGTCCACCATTTTGTTTGCATACAACAGCATTGCCCACTTTCCCACTAGAATATTCAACAGCTTTTATTAATAAGTACTTAAGTTTTTCTTGACCCGTTTGCTACGTTGTTTTCACTTTAGGTACTGTTCAATAAAGATTACCGATTAACGATCATGCAAATCGTAATCGGTGCAGTTGCAGTTGTTTTCTTAAGAATGAACGTAAACACGCATTAAAATCTACACTTCTAGGTACAGCTTGTTTTTCTTCACCATTTTCAATAACAAATATGACATAACTTTAGACCCCCTCCCCCGTACTTCGTCTATGTTTGTTATGTCCACATAGCCTTTGACGAACTTGAGTGAATAAAAATATCTTACGAATAAGCTTTTCCTCTATTTCATGAACATCTAACATAAGAATTCGTATATATTCTTGTCTCATCTACCTAAGGCAGGGTTCCCACTATGCCGGACCGGTAGATCTGACGGAAACCGGACACCGGACAGAATGTTCACATTACACCGGATCCCAGAAGAAAATCGGACATTCAAGTACTCACCTTAGTCGAATTTGGAACTGTGCGCACAATGGACGACTATTACGTGAGGGGAGAATGAATAAGATCTTATGACTTGCAAGGTCTACAATCAGACTGAAAATTTTACTGAAACAAAAAAGGCTACCTATGTTATTGCTAAGCTATACGTATAGATTCAAAACTTACTTATTTGAAATTCTTAAGATTGCAGGCGTGACCTAAGGTCGGGTCGGTCTAAAATAAGTCTTACGGTGCTAAACGCATGCATTAATACTACTTTAGTCACAAGTATAGTACTTATACTATGTATTTCATAGCACGTATGACCTAAACGCGTACTTAAGGAACGCGTTTCTGTGTAAAAATGAACTACTTAAGTACACAGATAAGCGTAACTTAAGTGCGGTTTAGGTCACAGAGTGCTATAAATAATATTAGCTAACAACAGTAGCTGCATAGGTACACAAAAGTCCACGTACAATGCCCTCTGTACTGAGGGCCTCGTTGAAATTCAATATCTATTACATAAGCCGACGGTCCCGTTATGCTAACATCCAACGTCGCACGCCTGAGAAACAGCCTATGCATCTTGCTTAAGTAAATAGGACCACACATAGACTTCAGGCAACTAAATGAACGTGCCTAGACGCTGCAACGAGCTACGGTACTTATATATTAGCGAACTTGTTAACTAAATGTTTGCTTGCTATACGGTTACATTTGCAATGTTTCCAAATAAGAAATGTCTGGAATCGGAGGACAGTTAAAAATGCCATGATATGGAAGATTACTAGTGTACAGACGCCAGCAGGTCAAGCTACCCGAAACTGTCAAATTTTCCCAATCAACCTTGAACCTTAACGCTTTGGCGATAAAGTTGAAAATCTATTACAGAAATTTGACAGATTGTAGTAGCTTGATGTGCTGGCGTCTGTACCAAATATTCCGCAAAGGTTTTGTTACGTTTCTGCAAAAGGGGACTAACCCATTGCAGTCTTCAACAAAATTAAACCGTTAATTGTTTATCACGGTACATTGAAAACGTAATTTGCGAGCTGAAAAAGACGTGCGGACCATAACCTGGCCTTTTATTTCACGCAAATTATTCAGATTACATTTTTTGCACAGCGCCTCTAAATTAAAAAATTGGAATAATAGTGAACGACATTGTAATTGCCGAAACTTGACAGGTCCAGTATTAACTGGATAAAACAGGTTTTTTCACTTTTAGATGAACTTTGCTTTTAAACGGTAGCATTTTTAACATATCAAACTTGCATTCTGGCTACATGTGCTCTGAAACCGGCTAACAAGACCCAGCTATCCTTTTAAATGTCACTTTAATTAAAACTAAAAGTGCATAGAGCGTCCAGCGTCTGTCACATGTCTGTCAGAATAACAAGGCCAGTAGGCCACATAACCAGAGTACATTGACAACGGAAACTTATTTGACCACGGTAACGATTTACTTCCACATGGCACTCGAATCACTGAATTGTAACGACTTGAAAGCAACACTAGTTTCACATTGAAAGCTTTATACGGTCATGTGCATTCAAATCGTAAGACCACTAATCAATGTATATCAACAACAATCTTGTCGTATTTTTTATACGATATCTTCATAAGAGTGGGCCGCCTTGAACGTCTCGACGTGGGAATTTGCAGAATTTATTCATCGACGATATCCGTTTCTGTTACTTCCTGTAATGAGGCGTGTTTGCGGTTTGTTAAGTATTTGCATATTAACAGTAACCGGTTAATTGTAATTTCGTCAAACTAACATGTACGATGAGCAGGTGTAGAATGTCGCACTAAAAAGATGTGGGTGTTCTACAACTATGACCTATCCGAACTATTACTGTCGTAGGTTTCTGTCTACGAGAACTATTTTACGCAATTCGGTTTTCGTCTAGCGTGCCAACTTATTCTGTGCCATTTGTGTCAAGGACAGAGTTCATTGATATTTGAGACAGAAATATGTATTTTCTTGCAAAGAACACTTGGGGATGTGTGGGGAGCAAATCACGAAGTTTCACCTTTTTTTTTTTTTTTTTTTTCTTGTGGGATATCATCAAATGACCCCTCCCGCTCTGGGTGGAGCGGAAGGGAGTGTCAGACTCTTACTGACTAAAACCCACCCATGTTCCTTCCTTCGCCCTTTATGTTCCGGGGTAGCGGTAACACTTTCGGACAATCCCGCTGAAAGTTTCACCCTAAGGTTACGATGATTGCAAAAACGTGATACACCTTAGAAGGAAGATGATGATAGGGTCCTATCATCATCTTCCTGCTCTTGTCCCATATTTCTTAGGGTCGGCGTAACACAGTTCCTTTTCCATCCTCTCTATCGTTCACTTCTTTTTCTTTCATATCATCCCTCATACAACCCATCCATAATATTATTTACATATATACCTATATATATATATATTCTTTGGTCTTCGTCTCTCTTACTACACCCCTTACTTACCTATACCCTTCCCTTACCCTTACCTTATCCTTACCTATAGAGGTAGTACCCTACATACAAGTACCTACAATATAAATGGTCTATTAATTACATATAAACTAAGTCGAAAAGCAACACGGGGCGTCGTCAAATCTATGGAAAACTCGAAACACGAAACGAAGGAAATAAATTATATCATTCTTTATTTTTGTTCATTATCTCATTAATTGTGGTATAGTTCTTACAGCTGACTGTTCCATTAATAAGAATATTTTATTTTTGTTTTCAGGCAACAGAAAGTCAAGTGGCGCCAATAAACTCTTTGCTTGCTGGATTCTACCTTCTTCTTGGCCCCGTAGCATCTGCTTTGGCAAACAAGTGAGTGAATTCATTACTGGTTTAGCCAAATTCCTTATCGACAGCATCTAGCGTGCCCTATTCGCTCATTAGCCCTTGGGCTTTATGATCATCATTTAGCTGATTATTTTGTTCCTTTCTTAATATATTTTTTTAAATCTCCAGGTATGGATTCCGAGCGGTAGCAATCCTTGGAAGCGTTATCTCCGCAACGGGTTTCGCCCTCTCCTACTATGCCACCAGCCCCGAATACCTGTACGTTACATACGGGATCATTGGAGGTAAGATACCCTCTACCTACTCCGTAAACAGTTTATTCAACAGTAAGTAAGACAAATGAATCCGAAGACATGTTTTAGTTGAGAATGGAGAAGAATTCTTATTGTACTGAAATGCTGCGGGGTAATTGCGTAACACACTATCTGTAGCAATGGGTTTCATTTTGACAGTTCAACAACATTCATTGCGTTATTCGCGTTGTTGAGCAGACAGATTTTTCGAACATATGAAGCAATGGATTAGCAATATCCTTCAAAATGATTCAGATTGAGATTGACATTGATAGTGCGTTACGCAATTAGAGTGCTGATCCTAGTCAGCTACCCGGAATCTGGATTTTTGTTGTTCCCTTGTTAATACCAGCAGTCTCGCCTCATGTGAAATGGGACTTAAACATAACTAGCAGGGTCGTGTTTTAATTTCCTAATGTTTATCATTTATTTTCAGGTTTCGGTGTCTGCTTGATATATATGCCTTCAGTGTTAACTGTTGGCTTCTACTTTGAGAAATGGCGGGCTCTTGCGACGGGCGTAGCTCTGTGTGGCTCCGGAGTGGGTGTCTTTATAATGTCACCCATCACGAATTCGCTTGTAGAGAATTATGGCTGGCAGATGACCGTACTTTGTCAAGCAGGTCAGTAACAAACGAACACAGAAAGTAAAAAAATGTCCATTACATATGAGGTATTATCATTTTTGTTTGAGACATTAACATGTATTATTATATTTTGTTAATATGTTTATTAAATTTTGGAATACTTTTGTAAGTAGGTTCCATCATTTGCTCTCTTTATTTATAAAAAAAAATATTACAACACACATTTTATTAGGTTAATGTACCTGTCCTAAACATGATGTTCTGATTAAATATTATATTGCTTCAGGTCTGATGCTGCTGTGTATCGCCTTTGCGTTGACATTCAAACCAATAGAGCCAGTCCACGTAGTTGTAGCGGAGGAAACAGCTGCAGCGAACGAAGAGGAACTTAACAGAATAGCCGCAGAAAAACTGAAGGATACGATGAAACTACAGGGCAGACTTGAATCAGGCATCAGAATACCGTCTGACATGAAGTTCCAGACCCAAGCCAGCCCTCATACTTGGATGGGTGTTTCAAACAACACTCGCTATCCGACAGCGGAAGAGGTCTTCCGTGGAAGCAGTACTGCTATTAATGCTCAACACCGACGCTCCTCTGCCACAGCAGGAACAATCAAGAGTAACCTAACCAAACCTCAATACGCAACAGTCACTGAGAAAGACGAACAGGAAGACGCTTCTACAACCCCCGAGGCAACTGAGCCTTTGATCGGAACTAGAGGATCCGTTCTCAGACTTATGTCGCGCCAGGACTTTACCAATGAAAGACGACGCTCCTCAACCGCTGACTTGGTTGCCAGACCTTTGTACCGTGAAGATATCTTCTTCGGAGCCAGCTTGGCGAGGCTGCCACAGTACAAGTCACGGACATCCCTTGGGTACCACATGGCTGTAACCCACGTACCTTCTCCCGAAGACGAAAAAGAAGAGACTGGAAGATGTCGTATATGTCCTGTAGCTGTGCGCAGAGCTTTGGCTACCCTGTTGGACGTCAGCTTATTCAAATCTGTGACATTCGTGATTCTGGCTATCAGTGGTTTTTTCACAATGACGGGATTTTTTGTGCCGTTCATGTATGTGCAAAACAGAGCGATGGAGAATAAAGTGCCGGAGGCAGCTGTTGAGTGGTTGGTGTCATCGATCGGAGTAGCGAACATTGTTGGGCGACTGTTGTGCGGACTGGTGTCGTCGATGCCGAAGGTGTCTCCGCTGTTTGTCACCAACGTTGCTCTCACTATCGGAGGTCTCGCGACCATGTTCAGCAACTTCTGCTTCAATACTTACTTTCAGTTCGGATACTGCGTCTTATTCGGCCTTTCTGTTGGTAAGTTGGTCATTATCTAGCTTATTTCACGACTTATTGGCCTCAGCTGCCAAAAAATAAAAGATAATAGGTTATTATTATTTCAGCCAATAAATGTAATCAATTAAGAACTGAAAGACACACTAAACTATACGTATCTAGGAGAATGTTCTCGTAAAAAAAATCTAGAGAGCATCGTTGTAATTCCAGAGAGGACAATACGATCGGTACCGAGGGATCTAAATAGAAAAATTGACAAAACTAGATAACTTTAATACGCTCCAATGATTTCAGTGTACCATCATGGTCCAATACGTCTGTATAAATTTAATTTGTGTAATTACTTCGCTTATTATGATTTGTTTAATTCCAGCTTGCTTCGCTGCATTGCGTTCCATCGTAGTCGTGGAGTACCTTGGTCTAGAGCGGCTCACCAACTGCTTCGGCCTGTTCCTTCTCTTCCAAGGCCTTGGTGCTTTAATTGGCGCTCCCATTGCAGGTGAGATTCTTTTTATTTTATGACAAACAAGCTTACAGTCAGCCTATATAAGTCTTAAGTCGTCAATCTGCAATTCTAGAGGCGTTGCCAGCCCAGAGACAAAGCCGAAATGTCGTAACTGCAATTCCTACCTTCAAGCGCACCCGCATAGTCATTAATTGAACGGCGATCTATTTAGACATAGGACAGCTTAATAAATATTGTATTGCCATAGTGATATACAACTCTTTATTATATAATTTGTCCTTGTTTTCAACAATAACATTATTGATGCTCACTCTATACATATATATAATTTGACCTCGTCTTCATGTTATTGATTCATATTATTATCTTCCGCAGGAATGCTGTACGACGCCACCGCTAGCTATGCTATATCGTTCTACGTGTCAGGAGGATTCATACTCCTTTCGGCCGTGATTTGCTACCCCATCAACAGGATTAACAGATGGGAGAAGGAACGTGCGAGTGCAAAGGAAAAGGCAAAGCACACCAGCCCACAAACGATAGTCAATAAAATGTAAGTGAAAGGACATTTGCAAAAGCACATTGTTGCGGACAACACATTAGTGCCAAAAGAACTCTATTGAAAAATAGTGAATGCAGTTTTCCAACTGCCGGATGAGTGCGTAAAACGAAACGTAGCTGACATTCAAATGTACCGGCTGCCGAAGGATGAGCGTGCACTAATGCGTGTAATGAATAATAAATTATGCCTTGCATAGTTTGAATACCAGCCTTATTCCCGTATTCATGAATGACCTTATACGTAAGTGGCTGCACTCACTGCCATTGTTATGGTTTTAACATTGCCTTGGCGCATTCGTTCATGAATATGGAAATTGTTTTTTGTAAGACTTGGATTTTTTTAATCTACATTTATTTACAAAATGTACCTAGTGTTATGTTAGTTTTATCAGTCAAATTTGGAGATCAAGTTACATTTAATTTTAATTTAATTGTAAACTAAATAACACTGTCCTAAACATGTACCTCGAATACGAAATTATAAAATTAGAAACATTCCCAGTAGTGACGGATTGGTCAAACTGAGCGTGAGCCGACCCTGCGCGAGAGAAGAGGGTTTGTTTGGCGCTTTAGCTTGTCAAACTGATGAAGTTCCTTTAGCAACTGCTGTGACCATTAACTCTCAAAGATTTATGCTTTTATCCAGCGCAGGATTCACTTCAGTTTGACCAGTCCTTAAATCTTTGACAAAATTGCAAGAGATGGTTGCTTTTGCAATAGATTTGATTAAGTCAAATAAATGCATTTAAAATAGGTTTAGAGGTTTTGAAAGTACAAAGACTCGAAATGTAAAGATAGTTTCGCAGTTTTGTCCGAATTAGGGCCCATATGGAGGAGATCTGAAGCCAAAATGTACTTTAAATTATAGTTGTGTTACTTTTAACATTAGATACTATCGTGTGCCTAGTTCATAAAAGTGGTGCATAATATAAGACTACTATTAATAGAGGTAATTTGTTGTAATAGTCTATCTACTGCATATCAGCGGGGTACATAATTGCGTAACACACTAACAGTAGCAATGGCTTTCATTTTGACAGTTCAACAACATTCATTGCGTTAGTTACGTTGTTGAACAGACAAATTTTTAGAACATATGAAGCAATGGATTAGCAATATCCTTCAAAATGATTCAGATTGTGATTGAAAGTGTGTTACGCAATTAGGGTGCTGTTCAATGGAGATGAATGATGACGATGTATGAAACATAGAAATGGGTTGAAACTTTGTAGCAATTGTGCCTTATTGTGTGAACTGACTCGCTATTATAATATGAAATATTTATATTTACGTAAATAAACTGGACTCAACGGTCGTTGTTATTATTGCACAAGTTTTATTGTAAATAAATTGGTAATATTTCCAAATGTATTGCACATCACATGCAATGATAAGGCTTAGTTAATGCTATAAAATAACTAACATAATTATTTTATTTAGAATAAGGACTATTACTGTGGCTGTGGACTTCTAGCGTATATATGCTTAAATTGTGTACCTAATTAAGAAATCATAGTCATTTATTTTCGAATCGTAAATCATTCGTTTCTATGAAAACAATTCGTTTTTCTATATAACATCATTTTCGGCGGTTTTTAATTGTATATCTTTTGATGTAGGTACTTATATGTATCTCATTTTTGTTGATATTAAATAAACAGTTGATGACTTTTTTATAATGAACTATAGGTACCTAAAACTACATGTAGGTACCTACTTTATGTATAGGTACTTATACATGTACTTAAGTATATTATATCTTCATATATATATTTTCGAGAGAGATTGTGAACAAAAGTACAATATTTATTTTGTTTACGGGAGTTTGTGTAAAATCGTTAATAAGATAGAGATAACATTTTTAGAGATACTTTTTGATGGTGACTATGATTTTTTTTGAGTTATTTAGTATGTTTATCGATGCCACAGTGCCATATAGTGTTACATTATGTAAGGAATTATCAATAGGTACATGTAACACGCGTCTGGACTATTGTCTTGCCGTTTATCATGACAACGTACAAATCGTCAATTGAAATGTGTACAATTGAACCGTTTTGTGACGTCAAGTGTGTGAACAAACATACCTACAGTCTTCCTTGGCCCTTTTGAAATACACGATATTTGCCAAATAACGCTGATATATTTATTTATGACCCTACCAAGTTAATTAGAGAATTGCCTTGCTCGTTGGTATAGCACTCCTGGGTTCGATCCCCGGGTCGGCGGGGTAATTGCGTAACGCACTATCAGTAGCAGTGGGTTTCATTTTGACAGTTCAACAACATACATTGCGTTATTTACGTTGTTGAGCAGACACATTTTCTGAACATTTAAAGCAATGGATCAGCAATATCCTTCAAAATGATTCAGATTGAGATCGATAGTGTGTTACGCAATTAGGGTGCAGGTGTAATTGGGTTCTTCCATCTGGAATTTCTCAGTAGCAGCACGGAGCCTGGATTTGACAATAAGCTCGCTCTCTATGCCATGGGACTTAAACATAAAGCTAGGGTTTGGCCGGCGAGCTAGGGCGAATATAATATAATCTACAGTCGAATGACGTCACTGAAAAATTATTTATGAAATTAATGGTTGTGTATTTTAGAAGTCAAACTCCGAGGCCATAATTTTCATGACAGCATCAACTTACACAACGTGGATTACTTAGGTATTATTGGAGCTAACTCAAAAACCACTCATCTGAACTTAAGCAATAAGGGACCAAACAAAAATAAAATTCTCAAAATCGGTCCACAATTATTGATGAAAATAGCGATTAACATAGGTACATTTAAAAAAATATATACAGGCGAACATAGAACCTCCTCCTTTTGTGAAGTCGGTTAAAAAGGTAAAATCCCCAATGGTAAAAACAAACCCGAAACGCCTGAAACGGACAGCAAGCAGCGAGTCGGTAATCCACTCAAGTTGTCTGCCTTGCCAAATTGCCTTTGTGATTATCTTTATTATTCAACTAGCTGCGCCCCGCGGTTTTACCCGCATAAGTTTCGATCCCGTGGGAAAATCGGGATAAAAAGTATCCTATGTGTTAATCTTGGTTGCCGTTGCATGTGTGCCAAATTTCAGGTGCAGTAGTTTTTGCGTGAAAGAGTAACAAACATCCATCCATCCATCCATCCATCCATACAAACTTTCACATTTATAATATTAGTAGGATAGTAGGATTCCTTTTGAGACAAATGCAATGCATGCACCCAAATAGGGTTTTTTTTTTTCTGGTGGGAAATCAAATGACCCCTCCCGCTCTGGGTGGAGCGAAAGGGAGTGTCAGACTCTAACTGACTAAAACCCACCCATGCTCCCTCCTTCGCCCTTTATGTTCCAAGGTAGCCGTAACCCTTTCGGACAATCCCGCTGACCCGGCAGGCTTCGGCCCTAAGGGGCACCTCAAATACCCAAATAGGTTAGTCGGGTTTGATATTTTACTTCTAAATCGATTAGAACACGCCCCATTTATTAAATGCGGTACATTGCACCTCCGTTTTTCTCATGCTCGCCTGGTACTCGTCGTTTTCGTTACCGAATGTGACGGTGCAATCAGAACCGAGCGGCGTCATTTTTGTATTGTCAATTCGGTGGGAACTTCGGCAGGTTTATTTATTTTCAGGTTCAATAAATGAGTTGGGTGACATTATGATAGTCTGATTATTATGACTAAAATACATAATTATATGTTAAAATGCTGAATTCGGATTTGATACTGTAGTTAAAATCGAACACGCGCCATTTTTTCCGCGGCACCTTGTACCTCCGTACTTCTATTCTTGCCTGGTACTCATAAATCGGAACGAAGCGTAGGATTCGGCGTCATTTTAGTATTTTCTATTCCACAGGAGCTACCGGTTTATTTTAGTCGTTCAATCAAAGAGTTGAGTGACATTGTGAGTCTGATAGAAATAATTTTATTATTCTACCGATTGACAGACTTTTTTAAAGTAAAACACATGCCCAAAAGACCCAATTATAAGTTAACTTCTACATAATGTTGAATTGTGAAATCCTGCCTGGGGGTCTACTCCGAAGTGGTATCGGCCGAATGTTCGGCCGGTTCCTGTTAAGAAGTTACTATTTGGTTCGGCCGGTCCCGATCCTACACTCCTACACTCTTTCGAATATTGACTATGGTCCCGACCCAACTGAGCCGATCCGAACTTTATTCGCATTTTTCAATAATATTCGGTTCGGCCATGTGTCGGTCCGATCCGATCATTCGCACTTTGTACTTCGTAGTAGACCCCCAGGTTTGATACTTTACGTTGAATCGAAAGCACGCCTTTTAATCCTTACTCGGCACCTTGCACCTGCCTATTTCTCATGTTCGCCTGACACTCGCCGACTTCGTTTTCGAATGTGACGAAGAAGCTGTTGGAGCTCCAGCAGGTTTATTCATTGGTTTTGATAAAGATGTCATTTTCTTATGACCAGTTAATGTCGGCCATTTTTTCCTTATAGCACTAGGGTTCTGGGTTTTATAACTATATAGTAGGTTTCATCATACCTATTCATCAGCCTATAACAGTCCACGACTGAGCCTCTCCTAATTATGATAGGTTTATAGAACGTTTAATTAAAGGGCTAAAATGCATTTGAATAACACTTTTTGACGACCGGACTTTAGCAAGCTTTTAGATGTTCGATAACTTTTTGTGAATAAGACCGGTGGGTCTACTATGGGTTTTGTTACCACTGGCGTTCGTCCTATCTGTATCTTAACGTGTACATAACTATTTACCAATCGGATTACCTGATTGTGCTTTACCTACCTACTAAGTACTACCTAACAATTAGGTCTTACATAGGTACTGGGCGGCTGCTGCAAGTGCGGAAAACTTCAAACGGCGAAAATATTCAAATATCATTCGGAGTTATGTTTGAGCCGTAAGTGGTTGAAACACTAGGGCCGAGTACCCGCCCACTTGGTTTTTTGAGACATCGCCAAGGGGTTGGTCGACTCTCGGAATCAGCATCGCCATACAACGTGCAATCTTCAATTCCAAGCAATGACTATAGGTAAAAATAAATATTCTTTGATGAATAAAAAAAAAACAGTAGACTGATTCTTTTCTACTGCCTACGCCTTTAGGAACTTAGTATCTGTAAAGGCTATGGGCAAACGTGATAGGGTAAATTGGTACACAGTGGAGAGCCAGTGGATGCTCTAAAAACACTGGAACCACCTTAGCTCGTGATAATGTGTGACGGGATGAAAAGGAACGATCAGACGCGACGACTTTCCAGTGAGTTCGATGTTTATAACATGACGCGACAGCTTCAAAGTTATGCGTCCCTGGTACACACGGCTACACATCAAGCTATGCATTTCCAGTTTTAGCTGACCTCGCATTGTATAGGTTTTTCGTACAATCAGAAGGCAGCTTATACTGGTTTTGTATAGCTTGATGTGTAGCCGTGCGTACATGAGTAAATTGCGACGGGGTAAATCGGAACGATTGCCAGAGCAACTTTTCAAATTAATTAACTAGAACGATAGATGGCGCTTCGGCGGCTACGGGTCTCTTGTCAATCATTTCTTTCATTTTCAGGGTTCCGTAACAAAATGGTAAAAAGGAACCCTTATGGTGCGACTGTCTGTCTGTCTGGTACAGCTGGATATCTCAAGAACTAGTCTATAAACTTGAAATTTGGAATAGTTTTAGATGACGTTTGCAGAACTATTTTGCAAAAGAAAGGAAATTTTATTTCTATTACATTTCTTTTCTTTTTTGCGTCAGGGTCTGAGTTTCTTGCCCATTCTTCTCCATACGAAAACTACCTTTTGGAAGGGGCGACTAGAATCAATCTTATTTTAATGTAATTTTTGACGTTCAAAAGTGCCTTATATGTGCGTATTTGAAATAAATTATTTGACTTTGAAAAGGAGTCTTAAAAATTCGAAGTAGTGCTACTAGGGCATGTGGGGTATGGTATCATATGAAAGAGCGCGGTTTGCACATTCTCAAACATTTTTCCTTTTTTTAGGCCGCAGTTTTCGACTTTAGATAAAAAGGTAAAAAAAACCGTTCCTCCCCTTAATCTCCGAAGTTTGTATGACAAAAAATCTGAAATTATTCTATGTGATAGAAGTTTATGTAAAGATTACAGGTAAAATAAAACGATGTCTCTAAATATCACTTTCTCAGAAATAATCAACAAAAATTACATTAGTTCCACTATCGGTCAAGAGATAGCGCTGACCTAAAACTGCAATATTCTACACCAGTGTCAAAATTCTCTCGACGAATATAAACAAAGATACATATATGTATATATACGATGGTACGGAACCCTCGGTTCGCGAGTCCGACTCGCTATTGACCGGTTTGCTGTCCCACTGCTTAGCAAAGGCTACCCCCTAATCCTTTGGGGATTTTCAATGAAAAAATAAAACGGAACTTGGCGCAAAAAGATGTTATATTTGCATTTTATTTACAAAACATAAATCTAAGAGTTGGAGTTGGGTCCACGTCTGCGGCCGAACGTCTGCACAACATTCACGAATCTGAAATGAAACAGTACTTTGTTAATACCAATTATACACAGATATTGTAATGAGAAACTACAGATGGCACTTTGAAATTACTTGAAGATACTCCACATTTAAATAGGTAGCATGTGCACTGATAGTGATCAATGATGTAATATAGTCGATAAGAGACTGATGTACCAACTATCATATAGATGAAAATGTCAAATGTAAGGGACAGAGATTTAAATTCCCCTTTGTTATTTGAAATTTCTACCGTCATTATGATAAGGACAATAGAAAACTGGTCCTCAAGGATAATTTGGCACAGGAATGATGTTGATAGTGACCTGCTGTGGTACACATTTGTGAAATGTATTGAAGTATTAAAAAACAAGATGGCAGTGTTAGTTCTGAATTTGGGATAGCACCAAAAGAGTACAGCTAAACTAAGCCTTCAATTATCATTGATCAAAAAATTGTGAACCATTATTGATTTAAAAAACCAGTAGATGCAATGGTTTATGCTGAAACAGATCACTACACCAATAAATTAATAATTACCGTCTGTTGTACTGGATCCTCCTCTTAGCACGGCCAGTCTTCTTCTTCTTCTTTTGTTGCTTCTCTACTTTGGGGGTCTGACCTTTAACCTTACCTGAAAGGATGAAATTAAAATGCTTTAATAGGGTACATCTAAAACATTCCTTAGAACTGTAGACCATGGAAAACTAGTTGCTAGACACAAATATTTTTTTTACCATTTATTGGGACATTTAAGAGTGGGAGGGAATAGTCAATTTAACCATACACAAAACATTTATTTTATATAATATCTCAATCAAAACTATGAATGCAATAATAGTAATATTTAATTAACATTCATCATCTTCTTGCTCTTATCCCATGTTACTTGGGGCCGGCGCGCAACATGTGTCTTCCATTCTCCACTGTCAACTGTCACACTATTATTCACTCCCTTCTCTTTCATATCATTCCTCACACTATCCATCCATCTTTTCTTCGGCCTTCCTCCCCCTCTCCATCCATCAACATGTATATTCATCACTCTTTTAGTCATATGCGTTTCGTCCCTTCCCATCAAATGCCCATACCAAGCCAAACGATTTCCTTTCAACTTTTCTGTCACTGGCGCCACTTTCAAACTTCCTATTATATAGTCATTTCTTACTTTATCCATTCTCGTCACTCCACACATCCATCTCAACATTCTCATCTCTGCATGCAATCTTTTTTCATCTGTCTTCTTCACAGCCCAGCTTTCAGACCCATAAAGTACGACAGGCCTTATCACGGACTTATAAATTTTCCCCTTTGAGGGGCATCCATGGGTCGCAAGTTGTTCCTGTGACCTGTCGCCATTTCATCCATCCTGAGTTGATCCGGTGCGTTGTCTCGGTTTAGTTCACCATCTCCTTGGACAAGCGACCCGAAACACCGAAAGTCGGAGCAGATCGATAAGGGCGTTCCAGCGAGAGATATGGGCCTAGGACTGGAGAGACAGCCAAAATCACAAAACAGATACTCAGTTTTGGTCCGACTTACTCTCAGGCCAACAGTCTCGAGTCTTTCCCACCACACCTCTAATCTGCTTTGGACCTCTAAGCCGTTCTCGGCAACCAGCACAATGTCATCGGCGAACAGCATACACCAGGGAGCCTCCTCTTGGATATCCGCTGTAAGAGCATCCATTATCAGCACGAAGAGGTACGGGCCGAGTGCTGAACCCTGGTGCAAGCCGACAGGCACATCGAAGCTGCCAGTAGTGCCCACTGTAGACCAGACTTTGGGTACTACATCGACTGTACATCGCTCTAATCAACTGCACATACTTCCATGGCACGCCTTTGTCCTTCAGCGCCCACCACAAAACTTCATGAGGCACTCTGTCATATGCCTTTTCGAGGTCAACAAATACGATGTGCAAGTTCTTATGCGCACTTCTGTATTTCTCGCAGAGCAGGCGGATAGATACAAAGATGGCATCTGTTGTTCCTCGACCAGGCATAAAACCAAATTGGTTTTGTGAAATTTCATTCTCTTCTCTCAGTCGCCTTTCAATAAATTTCTCCTAAGCCTTCATACTATGTGACATTAGCTTTATTCCCCTATAGTTCTTGCACTCCAGCACATCACCTTTGTTTTTAAAGATGGGCACCAGCTTCTTCCAGCAACAACTTATTGAAGAATAAAGTTAACCACGTCCATCCATCTATCTGTAATAGCTTCCATACTTCAACTGGTATTCCATCCGGACCTATTGCCTTACCATTCTTCATCCCATTTACTCCTATTCTAACATCATCCATACTAATCCTTCTCACTAACCCCGCATTCACTGGTTTATTCCCAAGCACGCCACTCCAGTCATTCTCCTCATTCATCAGTCTTTTGAAATAACTCTTCCACCTATCCTTAATTTTCTCATCATCCGAAAGAACTATTCCAGTTTCATCCTTTATACACTTTATCTGACAAATATCCCTCGTCTTTCTCTCTCTAGTCTCTAATATTTAATTATAATTATTATTGATAATAATACAAATTAAAGTCTCACTCAGTTATTGAAATACAATAACATAAATTAATATTGCACAACTTGCATTCACTCGTGTTTGCATGTGGTGTAAAGAGACTAACTTTTACATTACAGCAAGCAAATTCAGTAGTTATTTTTTCTTGGGGAAAAATTATGAAGAGTTCAACTTATTTTGACAATTTGTAAACCAGCAATAATGCATTTATGATTAAAAAAATATAACAGTAATTATTTATTTTTAATAATTGCCATATGTTACAAGAGTTAGAACTTCAATGAACGGAAATGCAACTTCCATCCGCTCAAGAATATTAGAGAGATTCGTATTCAAATAGGACTGTATGAAAATGCAGACGCACTTACCAGCACGAGCCAAGGATCCGTGCACTTTACCACCGAGCAGTGGGACTGTTAGGTCAAGCTCGTTGGATGAGAGCTCTGATACCAAGCAGGCATCTTCAATGGGGGCACCGCAGAGGGACAGAGTCACCTCCTCAGCACCGACCTCGGCAAGGGCGCGGATGCGCTCCTGCAAGTAACGAGACAAATTAGTAATCAAAAAACCTTTGTAGTTAGGAGGACTAACATAACCTATAAAATGTTATTTTGATGTTTTAGCTTCTACATTTTACCTGAAAGGTGAATATATGCGTCTTTAATACCGTTATATTAGCTTTGAGAAACAGGATAGAACAGTCACTAAAAAACAGGTATAAATACCACGAGATCAACATGATTAACTTATTAAGACCATGTTTGAACATAGAATTTTAGTAATTACCTTGATCTGGCCAATGGTCTCTTGTTCATTGACGTCTAAGACGTGCGTCGACTGTCCTCTGATGTGCAGCTGCATTTTGAGGCCTCTGAAATGGAAACGCAATATTCAACGGCGTGGTCGGCTAGCACGATAACAAACTTTTCGTCACTCTTGTCGAGTACGACCAATTTAACACATGTTTTGGATTTAGATCAAATTTTACCACATTTACTAACACTAAAACTTCCTTTTTGTCCAGAAAATCACAAAACTTAATCGAAAATGTGGATCCGTGTAAAATACTAACCTTATCAGCCAAGTCTGACAAGCGAAAGAAACAAAGATGGCGGACGGAAAAGGAAACACGGCATTGAAGTTTGACAATCGACTAAATTCTACAAAGTCCCACAGGCCACAAACTTAGCTGGCCCAGTGAGGCAGTGAGTCGCTGATATCACATTTGGTGTCGCCAGTAAAAATAAATTTAGCAATAAAGTGGGGAAGCAAGTCGATATAACAAAAACATTTTGGTCCAAATCTTGAAAATTTCTGAACCGATTTTTCAATCCGATTAATTGTTTCGGAGAAATACGTGAACCAACATACACATACAAACAAACATACATACCTATAAAAATTGTATATTTGTTTGGAAGCCGTAATAGACTATTATATGTAAATACACACATCAACAGAATCTAGGGATATTTTATATTTTCTGATATAGTAAATGGAAGAATGATAGGTTATTTTAACCTTTTGAACGCCAGAGTATAAACGTATCGCCGTACCCCTGACGCCAGGCCACTTTTCTGTCAAATGACCTTCATAAAAAATAGGGATTCCAAAACTTATATCGATATACAACTGAGTTTTTATTTTCGTCTTTAATTTTCTAATAAACCGTACTCACTACACTGAAATTTTATTTAACCTACCACTATATTCCAATATAGTAATCTTTACACAGCATTTAACAGAGACTATCAATGAAAAAGCAGATATTAGAAAACTAAAAAAATATATTTATTACAATATGGTTACAACACTATTCAACATGACTTGTCATGGTATTGTGACAATGGCGTTGCTTGCCAGTCAATTTTATAAAATTCTCGCATCGAATTAGGGATGTAGCAGTGTACACGTTGGTTATCGATTCTAATAAGTAAGTATTCTTTTCTAATATAATACCTATCCATATCTAAAATACGCAAGGATTTTAATGTAGTAATAAAAAAAAATTGAAATCAGTATTTTAATTATTGTTTTTTTACATGTAAAAAATACGCAGAAATAATTTAAAAATCAACAGTTACATATACCTAATAATTATTATTACGAATCAGTCTTAAAATATCACAAATCTTTAACAAAATGTACCTAATAATATACTAGGAAGAACATCAGTTTAGTACCTAATAATAATAATATATATTTTGGGTTCAAAATTAAAATCACAAAATTCTATAAAGCTTTTTATTTTTCCTTATAATTATTATCAGAAAGCAAAAGTTATTATAGTTCTAAACTTTATGTCCGCTGTTTGTAAACGACAATCTATGTACCTATATACTTCGGAGCGGCCATATCGGCCTGGCCACGACTCCGGTCTAAGCCAAAGCGGTAAAGTGTGTAGAATAATAATAAGTACACTAACTGGTTCCGTCTTAGTAGTATATTTAAAATTAATCATTTTTTAATAAGGTTAGCTTACATATTAGGTGCATACTATGATTACTACCTTTATTAATGCATACCTATGTAGACAGTGTGCGCTGGTCTAGGTACGACATTTTACTCATTCGTAAGAGTTATATAAAAAAAAAACAAGAACAATAAGGTCAGATAATATTTTCAACGATTGATTCATATCATAAGTAAATCTAATAAAAGAGAAAATATTTCAGGTGCTTATCAAAGCCTGTATCGTTCTTCTATAATAGTGTGAGTTATTTTTTGAAAAAAATTCGTTTAAGAAATTACTGACCTGTTTTTGTCCCTAATAAATAAATTAAAATGTTGATATAACATTTTTGATCAGTTTTTAAAATAATTCACCTCTAAATCATCTTCTTGTATTGATTCCGCTTCCGAGAACTCTTCGCCATCTCAAATTCCTTCTAATATTCGAAGAAGTTCTTCGGTAGTCATTACACTCATGATCACGGTTTATACTATAACTAACTTACACGATATTTTAATAATAAACAAATACAAAAAAAAAATTAAAGCACTTCACTAAACTTAATCGCCTGCGCTTACGACGTCACCGCTGTGTCATACATTTATGACTATGGCGTACAGGGGACTGATAATATTGGTTTGCGCTAGGGATGCGCAAGAGATGAGTTTAACAAGTGTCGATATTAGACATTTGCATATTTTATTTTTGATTGTGTAGCTAGAGGCACGGTAGTATAAGGCTAAGTAGTTTTAAAAATACGTTTTATTTCTCCTGATACCAACTTATACACAAATAAAATACTCTGGACCAAAATTTCATATTCATCTTCTTAAGTTTTTATTGATTTTACAATCATATGTCACAACACTAGCTGTCACATATAGCGGACTACGGCGTGTGGGGGACTCCTTTTATACGCGTTTAACATCCACTTTTAAAACAACAAATTTCTCGATATTGGTGGTTTATTTATATTAGTTTCATGCAATACAATATAGACGGAAGCTTAAACTTTTAAATTATATAAATAAAAACACACAAAAGTAATGATTAAATAGTTTATTTCATAATATGGTGCGACGTGTATTTTGTCATCTATTTGTGACGTTGGCGTTCAGGGTAAGATTTCGTTTGTCACGTATATGTGACAATGGCGTTCAAAAGGTTAAGGTCTTTAATAAAAAATAAAAAACAATCGTGATTTTTTGTTTTAAATATAAATGTTATTTTTTTTAATCGCTGTAGAAAATTAGTATGATAAAAAAACTTCATTTCTTCTTATAAAACCTTTCTTAATTATTCCTTTCTTAATTTAAATTAAAATTTAAAAAATCTTATAAAATCTAATTATTAATAATCAGTGTTGCCACCTCTTACATTAATTACACATCGACTTCATACTTAAAATTAAATTGTCAATGTCTTGCTGTGGTATGAGGTCCCATGTTCTTTGCAAGTGTTCGTAAAGTTGTTATTCCGTCGTTAAATTTGGCGGGAAATCTCAAAGCTTTTCGTTGTAACATGTCCCAGGCATGCTCGATAGGATTTAAGTCGGCGACTGTGCAGGCCAATCCAAAACTTGAATATCGTGATCTCGGAGAGCGGCCGACACCAGCCACACCGTATGGGAATTAGCATTATCGTACATGAGTAGAAATTCCTGGCCCATTTGGATTCTGTCTGGGTCAATAACAGGCTCTACTAACTCCTCGTGGTATTTTTGTACAGTCATGCTGCCTTGGATCCAAACGAGCTGGGATCGTCCGCCAAGACGAATTCCTGCCCACACCATGATTGTCCCGCCCCGACGGCTAATTCCCCTGGAGTTCTCCAAACGGGTGTTCTTCGTGAATCCGGATGAAACCCAAACCGGGACTCATCGGTGAACAGCACCAAAGACCATTGTTCGTCGCTCCATGTTAAATGCTCCCGAGCCCACAAAAGCCGCCGACCGCGATTGCCACGTCGCAAAGCTGGAACACGTATCTAGGACTGGAGGATGGAGGACTACTTCATACAACCTCCTTCGCACGGTTTGGTCGCTTACCAGCTGCTGGTGACCACCAGCAGCTGGTAAGCGACCAAACCGTGCCTTTGTACTAGTCCTCCTGGAGCCTTTGTTCTAGTTGCATCGCTGTGATATTGGGTTGTCTTCTGGTGGTCATTTGGATAAATTGATCTTATCTCTGCGTAGTAACACGATATGTACTCGTGTGCCGTTCAGCCACATCCCCAGTACTGCGATAACGTGACCACAACGTTGATATCACGATTTGGCTGGTGTGTAGGGCCTCAGCAACGACGCGTTGAATAGCACCATTTTCTAACATGCCCACGGCTCACAACATTTCAACTCGACACAAATGATGACGTGACATGACTTTTAAAGCTCACACGGCACGTTAAATTAAAAACGAAAAACAATCTAATCCCTTTTCATTAATTAATATTAATAAAACAATTTTAATTTTCCTTAACGTAACGAATTACTAACAATTTTGCCGCTGTATTTTGTTTTTATTATTAACATTTTTAAAATTTGAAAATAGATTAAAAGAGGTTTCAATCTTTCAACTTTTTATGGAAACTAAAAATATTCTAACTCTAAAACGTACGTAATACGTAAATAATTTAGGATTAAGGTATCCCTAGATTCTGTTGATGTGTGTATATTGCAATTTCAATAATAATACATAAGTAGGTACATACGTGTCAAATTGATAACCTTCTTTTTTCAAGTTGGTTAAAACTATGAAATTATGCACATACTACCTATGACCTGGCAATTTGAAAGAATGTAGGTAAAATGTTGATTAGGTACAGACGCCAGCAGGTCAAGCTACCCGAAACTGTCAAATTTTCCCAATCAACCTTGAACCTTAATGCTTTAGCGATAAAGTTGAAAATCTATTAAAGAAATTTGACAGATTGTAGTAACTTGATGTGCTGGCGTCCGTACCTAAAAAACAAACAAGCATATTCCTCGAAAATATCTATATTTTAATACATTAATTATGATCATCTACATAAAATGTCTGGCGAGTGTTCTCTAACGGGAATACACCAGGTATTCCTAAGCCCCAGGTATACCTGATTCATCAGTCACTTTATCATCAGAGTCACTATTTTCACTTTCACTGGCTAAATTAATGATGAAAGGCTCGTCTAAGTATGCATCCCTACTTCTATACTCGTTTTCAATTTTTTTTACGTGATTGCAATGCTTTTGCCGTTCGTGCACTGTTATCTTATTGAAAGCTTCTGCAATCAAAGTAGGCTAAGTAGGGTTTGTTAAATTCTACATTATTTTCCATCAGCCACTTCTGCATCTCAGCCTTTCTATGATTTCCATTAGGAGCTCTGTTTATTGTTCTGTTTGTGTTTTTGCATATAGGGCGTTATCCAATATAATCAGTGATGGCTGATGTAAATTATGCAGAAGTTTATCGGTCATCCACTTTTTAAAATTCTTACTGTTCATTAATTCGTCGTGACTATCGCCACTTTTTGTGTTCGATTGGAACACTAATAGAGCATTCTCCACAAACCCTGCTTGTCCTCCTTGTTCGATTTTGTCTTCTTGTAACGAAATTCAATTTTATGGAGTATTTTCCGAAGAGTTTTCGACTTACTTTAAAATCAATGTCTTCTTTAGCACATTTAATAAGTTTGGTATTGTGGGAACTTCTTTCCGCATTGTGTAAAATTCGTGAATTTTTCTTCTTATGACACCGAGATCGAAATCATCCACTTCAATTTTACTTTTCGTCCTTTCCCTTTTTTTTTTCCTGGCGTGGAAATTTTTGTTCCCGTTTCATCTGCCTGTTCTTTTCCTTCACAAGTTTTCTAAAAAATCGCTCCTCAACACCTACAACAAAAGTAACGAAAAATTAAAAAAAACATACATGTATTCTACTAGCACGTGCGAAATAGTGTTTTTGTGGAGTTTATTTTCAAAAGCTGACAACACTAACCTGTGGCGCGTTCATACAATTTTTCTAACGGTATTAACAAATAGTACTATAAGATACCGGGTAGGTATTATCGGTGTCTGAAGGGGCTTTTCTTCCTTCATAAAATCTAAGACTTGTAATATAATAATATAACGTTCCTCGCATCACTTTTTAAAGCTTTCGGCATTTTTCACTAGCTGTAACCACTAAACGAAAAATAAACAAAGAGCAAACAACCAATTGCGGATATGTCAGCATTACAAATTACTCTGTGATGTCAGCGAATCGAATGGCAGGCAGATTGACATTTCAAAATGGCGTCGTTAGTTCCTTTTTTTGCCACCGGGACAGATAAGTTTGTGGCACTATAATAAAACGGAGAAGCAACTATTACAGTTTTACTAAAGCAGTCCATACTTCTTTGTGTCGCTGGCACGACAGTTATTCGAGTTTTTTTGGCCCAAAACTTCGCCACTAGCCCATTTACAATCATGGATCATATATCAAGAGTGGCATGGTACGGCATTAAGTTAAATGCTTTAAGTAAATCATTAAAAAAAACAAATGAAACACAAAAGTCCGTTTTGCCTCCAACTTGTGTGGGTCCACTAAGTAACTTGTATGTTTCAATATTCTGTGTACGTGACTAAATCTTTAAATATTTAATACAACTGAATTGTGTAACACCCATCTGACCCATTTTGGCCTAAGTTCAGCTGTGGACGTCTTGTGGCCGAGGGCAGGCGTTGCTCTAAGCTTTATAATTGTTTTATGTGGGCCATCGTCGAGCTATCACCATGAAAGGCCTATGGCTACAATATACCTTAATAAATATAACTTATCTAAATGCGCCAAAGTCCATATAATCGTGATACTTGGTTTACATTCTTGAAAATTTTGGTAATAAATTCAAGGCCATCAACATTTATATGTCTGTAAAACTATTACATTATCTTTATTCATTATGTTCCATATTTTTAAACATTTCTTACAAAAGGTAAGTGTAAAAAAAAACATTTAAAAAAACTTTATATAAAAATAGTGATCCGCGGGTGTCGGAAGCAGGGCCCAAGCAACCGGTGGTTAGGGCTCCATGCTCCATAGACAGGAACCTCCCTACGATGTGAGACGTGTCAAGAAGTACAGCCACACGAATCAGGCCCTTGATCCAACCACCTAACAAGAGCCTCGAGAGATGTTAAAAGAGGCTTTCTGCCATCACGGCATTGGCCGGGAAATCGGCACAATGACAGCTGAGCTCAAATCCCACACGTCAATAACCTCATGAGCTAAGTTGAGATATTTTAATTGTTTCTCTTTCTCAGCTTTCACGAGGTTCTCTTCATGTGGAACCGTAAAATCGACAATCATTGCGCGGCGCCCTAATTGATCTATCACCACTATATCAGGTTTATTGCCGGCAATTAAGTCCTGGCAGTACCTACCTAATGATAGACAGATCCCAGTACAATGTGACATGGTCATTTTCGAAAAAGGTTCAAACACATACTTGTAATACGGTACCTCATAATCCACAAGTTTATATTTCAAAGCAAGTAGCTGTTGAATAATCCTGGCCACTTTGTTATGCCTTAAAAGTACTCGCCGTTAGCCAGTCGAGAACAACCAGAGATAATTTGTCTGATGGACTCACCCGGACGGTGGCATGCCCGACACACGTCAACGTCACGAAACTTTCAGCTTCCTCAAAAAAGTCACCAAAACGTTGCCAAAATACGGCCGCTTAGAAATCTACACCGGGCTTACGAAAAGCCCCAGAGAAGCACCCATGAAGCTCCTCGCTTGTCCATACCTCCTTTTGGCCATCGGTTGTAAGTATTACAGGTTTGCGCCCGTTCTCTTTAGCCATGGAGACCGGGGTGAGCCCCTAGTCCACTGCGACCACATCACGGTGCTTATCCACTTCAGTTTAAAAAAAATATTCCCTTACACTGCATAACTCGACGTTATGGAGAGTCTTTGCATTTAAAAAGTCTGGACATCCGCACTTCCGCGGGATGTGCAGTCTTTCTTTATCGATGCTCGTGGGTGATGCATTCGGATGCATGTTTCCGTACATTGCTAACCCGACCATTCATTCATGCGTCCATTTGAGTATACCGAAAGAGTACATATATTAAATCTGGCATAAGCCGGCTGTTGAAGGCGCACACCCTGTTTCCGCCTGAAAGAGTCTTCTTTCAGGCGGAAACAGGGTGTAATTAATACCTTCTTCTGGCGTCCAAAGAAGCGCTCGTTCAACGGTTGCTTCACGCCAGCAACGTTGATGCCTAACGCTTTCGACATATCCAAATACTTATAACTTTTGGATGAGGAGAGGCATCTAAGGTGTATAGAATCCGAGAGTTGAATTACCCCTGATTCCACAATCACCACACGCTGTACATGCATGACTGCACATTTGTCCACACCAAATTACACCCTGATGGCGCTACTGAAAGTTTCAGTTACCTTCAGTAGCGCCATCATCGTCGCAATTTGTTGGGGTCAAAGAATTTTAAGTTATCTATGTAGAGGAGGTTAGATATGACCTGACTACCTCTCTTTGAACGATGGCCTAGACCTGAATCCTACAGCTGTATGCTTAGAGGATTGAGGGCTAAGCAGAACCAAAGTGGACACGAAACTGTCGCCCTGAAACATTCCCCGTTTAATCCGTACAGGCTCATCATTCCCCCTGGATCTGTTGACTCCTTGGACGGCGAAGGACCGTCCTCCATTGGCTAATACACGACTCAAGAAAGGTGCATAGAGTTGCATTTATCTTGTACGTACAACAGTACCTAACTCCAGCACCCTCATGAGCCATGTATGTGGCACCGTGCCTTCTTATAATCTATCTAGCATGGCGACAGATTCTTGCGGGATCGACGAACCTGTTGGCTTAGGACCATGTCGATGAGGAGTAGCTCTTTAAAGTTGTCAAAAAATAAAAGGCCCGTTTTGACATTCGCAGTTCTAGTAGTTAATAAAGATCAAATTCGCAAAACACGTGTTCGTTTGTATGAAACTGACAGGTGTCAAGAACGCATTCACAAATGTCAAAACGGGCCTTTTAGTTTTTGACAACTTTAGTACTGTAGTGAGAAACAGAGTCTGTTCCAAATATTGTAGTCTGTATCAGTATAACAGACTACAACATTTGGTTTCTGAACGTTGGCAAGCATTCTGTCCACCCTGAAGCTCGTGATTGGCTGTCTGAAAAAAGCGGCTGACTGTGCCGTGTGATCTGTCCGATTTTGATGTGATTTCTTTTCCCGAAAAAATGGTTAAATAAAATATATTGCTACCACCAAATTCCAGTGCTACTCTGTTAATTCTTTATCATGCTGTCGCGGCTGCTTACTCAGTTTTTGTTTATATTAGTGCATTTGGTTGTGAATATACTTGTTGCTGTTCAAAATGTTTATTCCCGATTTCGGATCAAAAAGTGTAAATTACACCAAGATGAGGTGACGAAAAGTGATATTAGAGTTATATTAAAACACTTGCCAAAAGTTACCAAGAAGCTGAATCATTTGGTGATCCTGACGGACACTGGTCAACACTCGTTCAGTGATTTGGCTCGCATGGTTATTTGGAGCCTTGTAGCAGGGATATCATACGTGAGCTTCTACGATATAACAGGTAATAAACTATTGAGTAACTCTCAGTTGGGAAATGCTATTAGTTTCAGTTATTACTGTTTCTCAGAGCATAACCCATAAAAATGTCCTTACTACCCTTGTCATTCTATTCCTTTTTACTCATCATTTCAGAACAATATTACATGGTTTCAAGTACAATACTTTCATTTGCAATATGTCTCACACTACTGCCTCATTCAAACATCTATCAGATAGCCATGATTCATTGATATAAGATAACAATGATGAAATATAGACATGTTATTATTGTATACCTCACAATCCCCTAAACCTCTTACTTCATCTTACTTATCTTACTGTCTTTTCTCCTATGTGAGTAAGAGTAAGTGATAAATGATTTATTTTCTGTAAGTAGGTTTGTACAAACACTTTTACATGTCATTTATATTTTTTTTAAAATAGATGAGGTCAGCGTTTCCGATTACTCTGAGAAGAAAGGCCGAAACAAACTCGGAGGTCATAGTCTCTTTTAAAGTCCAGACATAAGCTTGGTCAGATCCAGTGGCGTAGCTACCTAGGGGCTAGGCGGGGCAGTGCCCCGGGGCCCTCAAACTCAGGGGGCCCTTGAATCCTTACCAGAAAATCTCGATCGAACTGAACTTTTGAAAATTTCTCCCATTTTCAAACTAAATATGACAGGTTGCAACCCGACTTTAATCATGGCAACTCAGTTGAGAGAAATTCGAAAGTTATACCTAGGGATTTCCTATTTCCTAAATTTCGAGTTCGTGTTGCTTTGCGAATTCATGTACAGTGTATTGAATGAAATGAGAAATCAATATGCATCCAAAACTTTACAGAAATGCGACATCATTTTGGGCGAGGCAAGTAAATCTTTAGCAAAGACCAAAGCAAAGTTGCAAATTTATAGAAATGATTTCGAATTATTCAAGTGCAAAGCCAGTGAAATTGCAAGAAAATATGGTTTAGATACCCATTTTCAGGAAAAAAGGCAAAGGAAAGTTAAAAAACATTTTGATGAATTAGCTGCTGATCACCGATTTCCAAACAGAGAAGAAATATTTAAAATTGAGATTTTCAATAATGTACTAGACACATTAATAGCTCAATTAAATACACGTTTTACTGGTATGAGTGCAGTCTGTCAAATATTCGATTTTCTAACACCAACATTTTTATTAGATGTAGATGAAGCAACTTTATTACAAAAGTGTGAAGAATTTCAAAGAAAATATTCAGATATAATAGGTCCTAGCTTTTCACTTCAATTTATTAATATTTACCACCTAGTTTTACCTCAATTAACTCAAGCATGGACTGTTCACCAATAAGAAATAATGAGCAAATATGGAGTGCTAGAATGCGACCTAACGGAAGTATTTACAGCAATGTTATTATTCTTTACAATTCCTGTTACTTCTGCAGCAGCTGAAAGGTCATTTAGCAAATTAAAAATAATAAAAAAATATTTAAGAAATAGTGTGGGCCAAACTCGACTCCGACACTTATCGCTAATAGCAATTGAAAACAAAATCGCATCAAGCCTGGATTTAACCGAAGTCATTGATACTTTTGCGAAAATTAAAGCTAGGAAAAGATTGTAAATATAATTGTTATTTAGTCAGTTGGTAGGTGCGACCTTTATATAATAAACCCTTGAATCTTTTCTATTTCGTTTTATTGCTCAATACCTACACCAAGTATTAATTGTAATTTATGTTGTTATTGTTTAATATTTTTATTACCTGCCCTGCAGTGCACGAAAAAGAGCTGATGATAATGTAGCTTAGCATTTTTAAAGTATTTGTATATTTAATATTTTTACTTGATAAAACCTAACCAGTTTAGATAGCAGTGGGGCCCCATTTTTTGATTTGCCCCAGGGCCCTTGGTTACCTAGCTACGCCACTGGTCAGATCATGGGAAGACCATGTATATTGGTGTCTGAAATGTCTTTTGAGGAAAGAGCCGTATAAATTTATTGAGAAGGCACAGTCATCAGAAGTGTCTGGGACTGAGTGTACTAAACTAGGTTACATTAAAATATAACTTTCACAAATGACAATTTCTTTTTTCCAGGAGAATTGAAAGAAAATGAAGAAAAGTTATTTCTTGAAGTGGAAAGAAATAAAAAGGGTGTGCCAGGTTGCATTAAATGGTGCAGAAAGCCTGACTTGAATGGCTACACAAATGGAATGCAAGCTCACACAGTGTACATAAATATTTTCAGCAGTAAAGATGGAAAACCCATTGTAGCACAATGTATACGTCATATAGCTGAAAATAGAGTTAAATGTAATAGAGAATCTGAGCAATATACAGCACAAGAATTAGATAATGCTCTAACGTTAATCTACCCTTCCATTCCTGATCCAGAAGTAGTTCTATATACTGGTACGTTATGTTGTACTCGTGGGCTATTGCCATGGCAAATAAGACTCACAGAGTTTATACAACTTTCCATGAATCATAGTGTAAATGTAGACAGTTATATAGGTGCATTGTATAGATACAATAAATGTGATCAAAGATTTGGTAAGTGAGATTGGGGCTAGCCTCAGTGAATGGCCTAAGTTTAGATATTAATATGCTGACGTTATGCATTGTTAACATCAAGAATCATGAGTGAATGTGTAAATAGGTGCTTTATTTAAGTATCAAATTTGTAATTTTATTTATAGATCATGTGATCATTGTCTTAACATTTTTTATCATTAGCCGAGGCCTATGATGTGATTAATTAATAAAGTGTATTGTCATCAATATGTAATTGGTATGTTACAAAATACTATGTTATCCTTTAAATTGTATAAATTTTATGTAAAACATAGTGTACAACATTCAGTGAGCAATAACCTATAGAAATTCATGAAATATGAACATATATTTATAATTTTTAAAGAAAAAAAAATATATAAACTTGATCAATTATTATGTTTACTTTAATTTCAACTGCTTTTTTTATTAGCTTTTCCGTTACTTAACTGTTAATTTGTCCAGTAGGACTACTAAAAAGGATTGGTGTGTGTATTACCCACTGTTTATTTGCACTGTATAGCTATAAGCATATTAGGCTCAATTTTTGCTATCAGCACAATAACCATACACATAATGGGCTACCAAAAAGAATGGGAGTCATTCTTTTTGGTAGCTCTACAGGACAAATTAACAGTCTGTTGACAAATATGGAAAAGCATAATAGGCTCAAATAACGTTATCCTACATAAACATAAACACACATATCCATCCCTTTTGGTAGTTCGAGGACAAATTAACAGTTGATAAGAGATTACAGAAAACCAAATAGTAAAAAAAAACCCAATAGTATTTTTTGTATTACGAAAATCGAAATTTCCCAAAGTCCGATGATATTCGCTCATTATACCTAGTGTTGGCATTTCAACACTTGAACTACGAAAAACAGCCCTTACTGGTACGTAATAAGGCGGGTTTGGTTGGCTGTACTTATTGGTAGAGGTGTACCTCTGCCGACCCTTTTGGGGAGTAGTTACAGGCGTAATGTTCTCTTGAGGCTGGACGCTGACTTAAAACTAGAAGCGCCGCCGTTCCCATTGATCGTCTCTAACTTTTTTATTTAGGTCGATGAAACTTTTTGACTTTTACTTATTCTGTATTGAACTAATTTCAAACGATTTCAATTTTATAACAATAATAGTTTATGAAACAAATCAAGTATCTTGACTTGGCTCGCGAGGTTGTTGACATGTGGGATGTGGACTCAGCGATCATTGTGCCGATAGTCGTGACAGCCAATGGCTTAATAGCCAAGAGCCTCGACCAACACCTGAGGAGGCTCTCGTTGGGCAGCTGGATCAAGGGCTTGATTCAGAAAGCGGTACTTCTGGACACGGCTCGCATTGTCAGGAGGTTCCTCTCTCTGGAGCCCTGACCGCCGGTAGCTTGGACCCTGTTCCCGATACCGGTGGGCTACTATTTTTTTTATATTTTTAAATGTTTTTTTTTATCTTTTTGTTTATAAAAATATTTAAAAATATAATCTGTAAGTAAGTAAATGAAATAAAGGAAAAAATAGTTTATGAAAAAAAAAAGAATACGATTTACCTAAAACTGCTACTGGGTCATTTATGTCCCGTCGTTGTTTTAAAAAGAATAATTCGATGTACGGTCTGCGCTCCAGAGAGTTGAGGGGGTGGCGGGGTTATATCATCCTTTCCAAGATATTCCCTTATCTTTGAAAATCTGATAATAGACTAAATGGGGCCCTTACATCAATTCATCAGTTCATACATTTTATAAATTATTAGATTTAGCTGGTATACATGCGTGGGCATTATATTTAGTAACAACCGCAAAATATATTACTATTTTATATATAACTAACAGAAAAAAATTCCGGAATAAAAACAAGAGAGACAAAAAAAACGTATATAAAGTACAAGTCAAGTCAAAATGCTCAAATAATAAATCAACTGTGAAGTGCCACCTGTGCAAAAAAAAAACAGTCTGCAATAAATGCACTTCTAAAGAATATTATTTATGCGTTATTTGCTCTTCAAATAATAATAAATAACTAATTTATAGAATTCAATTATTTAGTACAGTTACAATTACTATGTGAGTTGTGATGATTTTGTTACTAAACCAAAAACTATTTCAGTTATAATTTTTTTGTTTTTCAAGCAATAAGAATTTAATTTAATTAATAAACGTGTTACAAGTAGTTTTAGTAATATCTTTCGTACCTTATACCAATGATCATTATAATAAATAGACCGAGACAAAATTGTCACAACGGCTCGGCGGTATAAGGTCGGATACGGGGGGTCAAGTCTTCCACGCTTCTAGTGTTAAACCAACATAGGCGGGTAAAAGTAACTTCCTATTCCTGGAGCACACATGCTATATCTGACTTAGGAATCTTTACAATTTAGACCTTAGTACACTAAGGGTCAGTTCACACCGAGACGCGACGCTGCGCGCACATTAAAATGACCTACTGCACCGCGCAACGTATTCTGAACTCTAACAATGCAATGTGTACCTTTTCGTGTAGAAAATAAAGTATATTTTGAGTCACTCTTAAAGTGTGCGCGCAGCGTCGCGTCTCGGTGTGAACTGACCCTAACTACTTAGTTTGTATCACGAGGATGTTAAATCATAGCTCAGTAGACGGTGCTCTGTAGTTTCTGGCAACCCCTTTGGAAAGGTGTGAGTGTAAGTCGGGATGTGTGTGTTCGAGAATGTTGCTAACCAAGCAATTTACCTCCTACATTTATGTATCGGTATTTAGTCCATTCATTAGTATGTAATAGGTAGGTAATACCTGCAACCAGCAAGATGCGGTTACAATTAATCGCAAAGTCCGAAACCAATCAAAACTTTTCCACCAATTACAGTTATGCAACAAGAAATAAAACGAATGATTAGAGTGAAGTGTTTATTAAAGTAATACGCGAATTATAGTGCACACTAAAATACTATACACAAGGGACTAATATTTACATCTTGCACGCACTAATTCATTGCTCCCAACCTGCAAGAGAAAAATAAAAATAATATATCACAGCCTTAGCTTTTTTGATGTCAGAAATGCATTTGGTACTAAATCGGTTGCTTAAAAAAAACAGATGTTATCTTGTTACGGGCGATAGTAGACGGATATTCTATAATGCGTATCCTCTTATCGCCAAAATGATTGAACTATGACTTATGTGAAAATTGTGTCATACATTTTTGTTGATTCAAGTGATCACAATTTCCTCATTAAAATTTATTCTTAGGAGTATTATAGCTTCATTTGTTTGGACTGAATTCTTTGTACTTTGAATTACATATTAATTTATTAAAATAATATACATTTAAAATACTTCAATATACGCGTATAATCTTTTGTTAAACGCTACGACTACGGTTGACCACTATAGTAATGATTGACTCGTATTAACGTTTTACAGGCCTTGATTTATTTGTTTTGGTCGGGTTGAACATTTTTGAATATCGGTGGTTACAATTTTAGATTATAAAGATAATTACATTTCTGACATCCTCCTATTTTCCATGAACAATGTTAGTAAGAGGTAGAGGTTGTTATAATAGTTAGCATTTATATACATAATAATTATTAATATTATACCCTTAACACTAATTATTGTATTATAGTTATTTTTTAGCACTTAACTTTTGTTATTCTTTGCATAATCAACAGAAAATTAAGTTTTTTCTAAGTCGAACACACAATTTTAGAAGATAGATAAAAGTACAACCTGCTGGATGTGTAACCTGATGTTCACCGGCGGTGGCGGGAGTGACTGCCGCTGCGTGATCGACGCCGGTCGTAGTCCCTAGACCGCTCATACCTATCGTACTTGTCGTAGTCTCGGCCCGACCTGTCGTAAGACCGGTCGCGCTTCGAGCTGTCCCTGTCGTATGACCTCTTGTCCCTCTTGCGCGAACGTTCTTCAGATCGGTCCCGCGATGTCTTCTTGCGTCCCGAGCGCGATTCGTAGCTGATCGAACGCGACCGCTTTGTACGCTTCCTGGGACGCTCCTCCTCGGAGTCGTCTCTGTATTTATTGTGTTTGTCGTAGTCCCTACTCCTAGAAGATTTATGTCTGTCATAGTAGTCGTCTTTCTTCTTGGACCTAAGCTTGTCGGATCTCTCGTAGTCGTCGTAGTATTTTGATTTGGAGTAGCTTCTGTCGCCTGATTTGTGAGACTTGTCCTTTCGATGTTTTTCTTTCTTTGATTTTTTGCGAGAGCCACTTGAACTGGAGCCCCTGCGTTTGCGTTTCTTGGATTTAGTTTGGACGATGGCGTCTTGTTCGGTCTCTGAGGAGGATTCGCTCGAGCTGGATGAGGAATCGTCTTCAGAGTCACTGGTGGAGGGGGAGCTTTCTTTACGGTTAGGTTTACTGGACGATTTGGAATATGGGCTTGGGGTGCGGTCCCTTTTACTCGACTTCTTAACTTTGTGCTCTAGAATGGTATCTAACTTCCTGACTCCATCGATCTTGTCAGACTTATGACTACTCCTCTTGTCCTTAGAGGGGCGGCGTTCAGGTAACTTGTCGGGGGTCTCACTTTCTGGCGGTGGTGTCGCAGACGAACCTGTAGAGAAAGGATAATATTATTATTCTTAAACCATTTCCACTAGCTTTACCTCAAGCATTAGGAACGGTTTGAACTTCTAACCAGCTTTGGCTGAAGATCACTTTTTATTTTTAATATTGACGCCATTTGAATTTTTCCACCAAACAAACTAAACCGGACGGATATTTCTGTACTTTTGCTGAGATAACTTACCGAGTCCAGTCTTAAGGTTAAAAGTACTATTAATTCCTATCAAAACTCCAGGATCTAATAATAGCTTATAGAAAGTACTAACGTGAACGCCGTGGCCGCTCGGGCGTAACGTTGTTGGGTGTGGAGGGTTCGTCGTTGGCCTCCCTCGCCTCAGCGCGCCGCACCTCCGCCTCGATCTCCCGCGAAGTCCGCTCGAAGTCCAATCTCTTGCGTTTTATGATGTCCTGGTAACACACGCGGTAGTGTTATATTAGGGTGGTTACTTTATGATAATAACTAGATCGTAGTGATCGCAGTTTATTGTCATCAGTAGACTGAGACCCACTTGCACCATAAATCACTAAAACACGTTTATCCCTAAATTAAAACATCGTTGTTTTTCTTAACCGTTTGGAGAAAACACAATGATGTTTTAAATACGTTTAGCGTTAAATGTATTCAGTAATTGCTGGTGCAAGCGAGCCTTAAAGATGCTTCCTCTTGACGTAAAACCTATACAGTAATAGAGTATTAGTATATGTGGTGTGATTACTATATTTTGCAGAAATTCTCCCTTCTAACCAATGATGTCTATGTTATAATAATGACTACAATTTTAATATGTAAAATTCAGTTCATTAAAATCGCTTATAGATTATGTTAGTACGAGTAGACAATAGAGAATAGAGTTGCGAACACCAGCCCGATATATAATGCAAGTATAAGTAGAATCGTTTTGTTAAAATGTGGATGACGTTTAGTTTACCGCTTGAAGTGTGTACAACATTTCCAACTGAATTGACCATTATCGGTTCAATGTTATTTAATCAGCTATACATACTGTACTATGTATTGATAATTAACATATAAAGTAGTGCTAGTTACACGTAAGGTCATCCGTTTAGTTATCGGGAATCCGTATCGTTATCAAATAACAAAAAGGGTGACATCACATTATTAATTTGTCCAAAAATAGTGATGTGTGTTACGAAAATAGAGTTTATGACCGGATTTACAATCAGGATACGATAATAAAGTTTTGATTCCTTAAAGATAGTGAAACGATTGACGAACGAAATGTGTAGTTCTAGCCATTTTTTGCCTAATCCGTAATCTAATAAGGTACCATTTGGGATGCTTTAGCCTCTATGTAAATGATAGTATAGTACGTCAGCCGTGCTGACTGGTGATCGTTACACAATGTCATGAGCTATTTGCGTATTTATTTAATACTAGCTGTGCCTGCGACTTCGTGCGTGTGTATGTCGGAAAACAAATTGGCTTTTATTTTTTTTGCGCGGAACCCTAATTCTCTTTCTTAAATAAAAGTACTCCTTATATGTAACATCAACTATCTGCCAGTGAAATTCCCATCACAATCGGTTCAGCCGTTTCAGAGATTAAGGCTGAACAACTTTCATATATGCTAGTAAAAAGTTGTTATTTAGACATTACAGACACTTCAATTTTATTTATTTGTATATAATAAATGTAATTCCATCATGTGGCGGTCCCGTGAAAATGTCAGAAGCGATAAACTACTGTAACATAGTATATAGCTAGCCTTATTAAAGCCGATATCAGACGCTTCACTCGAGTGAGGGTTCATTTTTATTATTAACCGACTTCAAAGAAGGAGGAGGTTCTCAATTCGACGTTTTCGAAGTTTTTTTTTTTTTTTTGTTACGCGATAACTCCGCCAATTGTGGACCGATTTTCAAAATTCTTTTTTTGTTCGAAAGGAGATACTTCTGAAGTGGTCCCATAGTCACTAAGACAGGATCTGATGATTGGATCCTGGAGAAATCGAGGGCAACCCTCAAATTTTATGGGCCCACACATCGTTTTTTTAAACCAAAATTACTGGTGAAAATTACAACTGAAAAGTGAAAAATAATAACTTTTTTGAAAAAAAAAAAAAACTGACTTCCAAAAAAGACACTACAAAGTGAAAAATAACTTTAATTTTGGAAGTCGGTGGCAAACAACGAAAATGCGAACCCAACGACACCGACTTCCGAAATTAAAGTTATTTTTCACTTTGTAGTGTCATTCCACGTTCACACGACAAAATTATACAGGGTGGCAGAGACATAGACGCGCGAATTAAAACCATGAATTCAGCACATGATTCTAGACCCCCTAGCGTAATTTTCGTCGGTGTCTGCTGATTCATAGAAAAGAAAAGACCTACGCGGTCAAAATGTACTGAACAGCAATTTTTTATATTAAATAAAAATTTCAACGCAGGACATCACATCAACATCATCATCATGATCATGAACTGCATGGTAAAAGGTTGTGCGTCGTTCATTCTTACACACTGTATAAGAATGAACGTTCATCTCCTTTCATTTCATTTTTCGATAGGTGAGTGATTCGATAGGTGAGTGAAAGGTGTGGACTGCCGAAATGTAACATTGTTGAATCGGCTCACTAATGAATTCATTTTATACTTTTGATTCATTTTGTGTTCTGACGTTTCACTTCGAGTGAAAGATGCCGAATAAAAAGGAAAAAAATGAAGAAAATGTGAAATGGCTTTATGGCTGGGTACTGTAAGTGCACTGCGGTAACTACTAATTATTTTTACCCGACTACGGCGCAGCCCAAAAGGAAGGTAATGATTTTTTTACCTGCAGCTGTTGATCAGAAACGTCGTTTTGTTCGTCGTCTTCGCTGTCGTCGCTGCTGCTCTCGTACGCGCCCAGCCCTGCACACATACACACAACACAATAGTAACGTCCCAACATCACACACTCCAAAGAAGAAATGACGTTAGATACATTGATTCCACCTACTACTTCATATGCTATAGAAGAAAAAATGTTTGTGTATCCATCCAATTTTATGATCAATTTGTTCATCAAAAATGTCAGGAATCAGGTAAATTAAAACATCGCATCTAGAGAAACCTACTAGCAATATTTTTTTTTTTTTATATTGAATCTTCGAAGACCAATATTCAATACGGCCTTCGAAATTAATAAAACAAATCACACAAACAGTAAACAAGTTCCTTAAATAAATCATTTACATAAAATAATTTTACATAAATGTTTAATAATATGTAGGTTTATCATCTATAATAAATTCTGTACATTTCTTACCAATTATCCACTAAAAACAATGCATTTAAACACTGTTGGATACAATGTATTGCCAATTGGGTCAATACTAAAATACTAATAATGATGCTGGACTGCTGAAATGAGAAACTTGAGTAACATACATGGTGGTTCAGAACAAACTTTCAACATTTTTGACAGTTTTTCTGCAAAATTACGAGAAAAACCACCATTTATGTTTTTTACGTAAATATCTGGCAAACTATTTGATATCATCAACGATGCTTGATTTATTTGAGTTGAGTTTACGTCAATCAGTTCATTGTTCAAGTTCATTCAATCAATATTTAGCGTGCGGAAGCGTTCTAGTACGCGTCGTGCTGTGTGTCGTAGCGCAGTTTGCGAGATATTTGCGCTCGCTCGGCATTAGGAACGGAACTCACCGAGCCCACTGGCGATAGCGGCCAGTGCCTTCGACTTGCTCGCCTTCATAGCGTTGAGGCGCGACGCTTTTACCATATAAATAAAACCAACATTAATCACACACACCACATGTATTCAATTGTCAACAGGCAACATCTGAAATAAGACTTTATTAGCGATGATATAGAACACATTTTTGCACATCACAATTCTTCTTCACACAAGACTGTCTCGATACGAGACGGTATTGTCACAGAGCGTGTATCACAGAGTCATTACGCGATAGTTTCTCGTAGTACAAAGTAATGTCTTGACGGAGACCGTCGGTCCGTTTGGGATAAGCTTAGATGAGTAGAAATACCTTGTAGGGCGGTATATCGGGCCAATTCTTCCTGGCTCACCGTTTGGATCTCCTGGTCGGTCACCTCAAGGAGTATTTCTGTGAGGGAGCGACGGACAGCAAGCATCTGGAGATAGTTTACGCTGTTAATTATTATTATTATTTTATCTTTATGTCAGGCACATTACCCATAATTTTGTTAGTATTACTTAAAACTATGTTAGTATAATTATCAAAGGCATACACATAAACAAGCAAGGAACAATAATAACAACCAATATAACTTAGGAAGTACTAGTTATATATATTAAGCCAGCTTCTGGAGACACCCGGCAACAGTATATGCACTGCGCACAAGTGCCCCATCAAGTAACCTTCAGGCTTACTCGTAACAATGCTCAGGAGACTGTTGTCGCTGTCACGCATCCGACGCAGTAATGATGCGGATTTTTTACGCATGATCGCAAAAAAGTCATCAGTATGCGCTGCTGCAAACAACCCTGACGCGCTACAGAATCGTGGCAGCGACAGCAGTATCCTAAAAGCATTGTTGTATTGCACACGCAGAGCATTAAACGTCTTTTGCGAGTATCTGGTCCACAGACTGCAGGCGAAGAAAGCCTGGCAATATGCCCTGAACAAAGTTATTTTGACATTATTGTCGCATTTAGCAAATCTGCGGGCCAGCATGATGCAGCGTACGGCAATGCCCTGCGTTCTCTCCATATCACAGTTGTCAGTGCCATCCTCTGTAACCCAGTGACCAAGGTATTTAAACTGCTTTACTCTGTTGAGAGTTGCACCACATAGCGAGACAGGAGGTACCACTTCATATGTCTTGTTTTGTGCCATAAAAACTAACAGCTCGCTTTTCTTTGCAGCATAGCTTAGTCCATAGGCTCCAGCATAGCATTCACATACATTCAATAGCTTTCTGAGGGCACTGATCGACGGACTCAGCAGCACCATATCGTCAGCATAGCTGATTGTTAAAAGACACACCATCTATCGTGCATCCAACGTCAGTGCTGCTGAGTTCCTCACTCAGCTTATTCATGTACAAATTAAATAACTTAGGCGAGGTCAGATCCCCTTGCCTCACCCCGCACCCCAACCTGTACACATCTGAGTAAGCGCCTGCTCACCTCACAGTGTTATATTGGTTACCGTACCAGAACTTAAACATATTAATTAATTCGGGTGGCAGGTTAGCTTCATTGGACAATCTTTCCCATAGGATGTCGTATGCGACAAGGTCAAAAGCCGTGGATAAATCCAGGAAACATGCATACACAGGTGTCCTTCTCCCAGTGTAATATTGCACTGTGCTCTTTGGAGTCATAATCGCAGCCTCCTGATAACCCATTCCTAAAACCAAACTGTCTGTCATTAATGTTTGATTTTTCACCCAGATAACTGTCAAGTAAACTATCCCTAATTTTAGCTATAACTGTTGCTAAGGAAATTGGTCTGTAGTTACTTATATCCGCCATATCACCGGTCTTATTCTTAGGAACGGGCACCACAACACGTTTTCACTAAATCAGCCGACAGATAAGAATGAAACATTTGCCGGCACATAATGCAACATTTTTCAACACAAAACCTGAAGGCCAATTCTCGTAATTTAAAACGTTCAAAATCTAGTCGCAGTCTCATCTCGGCGACAAGCAAATGTCAAAAACTTGTCAAAAATGTAGGGAAATTAGAGGATTTTTTGATAGATTGAGACTGAGATTAAACTGTGAACGTTCTTAAAATTACGAGAATTGCCTCTCTGGGGGTCTACTCCGAAGTGGTATCGGCCGTTTCCTGCTACGAAGTTACTATTTGGTTCGGTCGGTCCCGATCCTACACTCCTACACTCTTTCGAATATTGACTATGGTCCCGAACCGCACTTTTTTCAAATTTTTCAATAATATTCGGTTCGGCCATGTGTCGGTCCGATCCGATCATTCGCACTTTGCACTTCGTAGTAGACCCCCAGGTCATATCTATTTATTTGGTCATAGCATGGCTTCCTTACACAGGAATTTTCTTCAGCATTGGTGTTGGTAGTACCCGGTAGATAGTGATATAATTCGAAATCCTAATACATACAAGCTCATTATTGTCCCACTAAGAGGCAAATGCCTCTTTTCGTATAGCAAATGCACGAGAATTTATCAACACGCTTGCTCATGACGGGTTGGCGACTTCTGATTTTAATTATAAGGGTCAGTTCACACCGAGACGCGACGCGACGCGACGCTGCGCGCACACTTTAAAAGAGTGACATAAAATATACTTTATTTTCTACACGAAAAGGTACACATTGCATTGTGAGAGTTCAGAATACGTTGCGCGGTGCAGTAGGTCGTTTTAAAGTGTGCGCGCAGCGTCGCGTCTCGGTGTGAACTGTCCCTAAGTCGACATTTTTGATAGACAAATAATGTTCCTTGTTTTTCACGAATAACAGGACACAACAGCGGTCCTTTGTTGGCCGAGACTTGTATGTCACCAGCTACATAGAATAATCAGCCTATAACGTTCCCACTGCTGGGTCACGGGCCTCTTCTCTGTGAGAGGGAGTGGGCCGTAATCCACCACGCGTGCCCAGTGCGTGTTGGTAGATTTCATGTCTTCGAATTTTTTGTTCTACGACATGCTACATACATCTACAGTACGTTCTACTTTTCTACTTAATTTTATTTCGAACTATTTTGAATCTCACCACTTCTTGCATGATCTCCTCTTTGCTCCTCTTGATGAGCGGGGGCGGCTCCTCCCTCTCCTCTCTGGGGGGCGGGACCGCTTCCACTGGCTCCTCCTTCACAGGACTCGACGATACTGGCTCCTCCTTCTCTGCATCTTCTGCTTCGGAATCCGATTCCTGTGATAATAAGGTGTTAAGTGTTTGCGAACACGACGCCACGGCTAGTTTATTGTATTATGTGATGGATTAGTAGCTCTCCGCAGTTTCAGTCTTCAGTCGTATTCAGAATCGGAGATAATAATCAAGTTTCCAAAAACAAACACAAAAAAACTTAATTTTATACAAGACAAAGTTTAAATTCCATTACATTGCGATCAATATTTTTTCACTCGAAAATCAACTTTTAATTGACAAAGTTACTGCAATGCAATAGAGATTGCGAATTATTATTTTTATGTCTTTTGATATTTCTCGGGACCCTGGTCCCGGACCTTTGGAAGGCGTACGAGGAGCTAACGCGCAGAGGCCCGTTAGACGTTTTTAATTAAATGAGGCACCAACCGGCGATTATCCCTGTTCCAATTATTATCCCTTTTCGCACTTTACGAATTATTATTATTAGTAATAATTCCTCAAATTACTTCATGTAAAATAATAAAAAAAAACCTATGTATGTTATATTAATCCATAGTTTTTATGTGTACTAGCTACATTATATCCAAATAGTTCAGCGTTCGCCTAGATGTCTTCATATTTCTTAATTTTCGTTGACCCTATTATATCTCTTGAAAGGCAATGACCCTACAGCAAAATTAAAGGATGTTTTCATCATTTATAGTTTTTATCAAAACGATACGTGGCTTTTTGTTCTCCCTAAAGGCATAGTTTATTTATTCTTACTGCAGTAATTAGTAACATTACAAATGCACTAATTACGAGTAATTAATGTTGGTAAACTGAGGGCAATGCCCAACTTAATAAAAAAATATACATTTGCATCTCAATAGATAGAAAGATGAACCATGTGCATTAAAAAGATCTCAAACACCGTTCGCTTCCTGGACATTTACATGAGCAATGTTAGTGACCACACCAACAAAACATCATAAAATAAACTGAAGCTATTTCTATGCTCTTAATAGTCTCAACGCCTAGTTTTCGTTCTAATCTTATTGTAACTCCAGTTAATCGAGATTAAACCATGCCAACGGGAACGTTGTCAGCCAAGAATAACCTACCAACACTACCGTAACATTAATGGGCCGGCTAGTTATTTTAATTGTTTGTCATACATTCCAGGCGCTCGTGACCAAGTATGTAATAACAGCCGCACGAGTCGATCGATTAGGTTAAGCTACGCTTACCACGGTCGGTCCGTGGATGGGTGAAAGGCTGATCTTTGCATGCCGAGACCCCTCCGTGCCCCCGTCCCGGCTGTCATTCTCGGATCTTTGACAGTCGTTAGGGGTCATCAGAAGCCCGAAAGTCTGACAACCAGTCTTACCAAGGGTATTGTGTTACCTAGTAACTGTGTTGTGGAGGTCAGATAGGCAGTCGCTCCATGTAAAATACTGGTATTCAGTTGCATCCGGTTAGACTGGAAGCCGACCCCAACATATTTGGAAAAAGTCTAGGCAGATTGATTGACATTCAATAATAATCAACACGCCTGCTTTCCTTGAAGGGGTAGGCAGTCTTCTACCTTTGTGCCTTTATTACGCCGTAATTAATGATATTAAATTTCCATTTAACATGGGGCGGGGCCTATTGTAGTTTTCCAGGAGCAAATCCAGGTACAGCCCGATTTGAACAATGGCGGCTCGCAACATGAGGCGAGTCGCTGCGCAGTAACAAATTCACGTGTCAGCGGTGGTGAGGGGTGAGGTACTGCGCAGCGAGTAGTGTACTTCAGAGCCGCCATAAAATATGAATCGGGCTGTACCAAGCTGCTACAGAGAATGAATACCTATGCCATATTTGCCTTACAAAGTTTTTTTTTTTTTTGTAAACTTTTATTTATTTTTATGTGCATCAGATCCTGAAGTATTTAAAAAAAAAAATAACTTACCGAGTTTACAGGCGTGATATTATTAAATGTTAATTACAACATGTTATAATTGTTAAGGTAATAAATCGCTTTATCACTACTTTGTATCAACACAACACTGTACTTTGTATCAATTATTTACAAACTGATTTAAAAAAGTCATCATCTGCTTAGCCTTTTCCCAACTATGCTGGGGTCGGCTTCCAGTCTAACCGAATGCAGCTGAATTCCAGTATTTAGCATGGTGCGATTGCTTATCTGACCTCCACAACCCAGTAACTGAACAATACCCCTTGGTAAGACTAAAAAAAATATACTAACGAATTTGCTCTTAGGCGGTAATACAGGCTGTCCTCCAGCCTCGGCTTTCATTCTTTCTAACTCTTCTTCTTCTAATCTCTTCTTTTCCTTCTCTGCTTCATCTCTCGCCTTCATCTCTTGTTCACGTTCTATCGCCTTCTGTTTCTCACGTTCCATTTTTTCTAATCCTGGAGATAATTATTACAGTTCTCATCATTTTGATACATATGAAATAAGACTTTGATTTTAGTTTTAATTAAAAACCGTTAAAATACTCTCTAAACGAATTTTCTTTATTTCTAAAACAAATACTTGTTTTCTAAAACAAATATTATAATAATGCGAAAGTTTGTATGGATGGATGTTTGTAAAAAAAACTACTGAACGGATTTGGATGAAATTTGGCACACAGATGGTTTATAACCAGGATTAACACATAGGATACTTTTTATCCCGATATTCCCACGGGATCGAAACTTATGCGGGTGAAACCGCGGGGCGCAGCTAGTATTTAAATATAATGATTGTAGATACCTTCTCTAATCCATGCCGGGAGCTGTCTTCGCTTAGCTGCGTCAATTGTTGACGATGTTGCCATAACTGTAGGCATGACTATTGGCTCAATCACGGGCGGTATCGCTGGGGCCTTTTCTCTGTAAAATTAACAACAAAAAGGAATCATCAAATTGTACAAACAAAATACAATAAGTGCAAAAAACAATTATGTCTCTTGCACAAAGGTGCAAGAAATGAAAATGTGAAGATTACAACATCTGATAAATCCTTTGAGACTGGCACTAGGATAACCTGTCACACAGATTACTAGCCCCGTCCCAAAAACATTAATGTGTGATAGGAAAAAACAGTAAACAAAATAAAGGCAGAAAAGGATACTTTTAAAGTTGTTATAGAGTGCCAGTGAAGTGTGGTGTTGTGTGATGTAGTGTGGTGTGTTGTAGTGAAGTGTGGTGTGTTGTAGTGTGATGTGACGGGCAGAGTGAAAGCACTGAAAAAATGAAATGGCTTTCAGTGCTATCATAATCAAGGTTCGGGGGGTCTACTACGAAGTGCAAAGTGCGAATGATCGGATCGGACCGACACATGGCCGAACCGAATATTATTGAAAAATGCGAAAAATTTCGGATCGGCTCAGTTGGTTCAGGACCATAGTCAATATTCGAAAGAGTGTAGGAGTGTAGGATCGGGACCGACCGATTCAAATAGTAACTTCGTAGCAGGAAACGGCCGAACATTCGGCCGATACCACTTCGGAGTAGACCCCCTGTATACATATACGTGGTGAGAACTTGCATGCATTTTGCTTTAGTAAGAGGTATATTTTTAAAGTGGAGTGCATTTTATTGCATAAATAACTGCCAAGGAAACATAGTTAGAAATACTACTTTTACACACTTGAGTAGAACTTACATTTGTTTTAATGCGTTTATGTCCGTGCAAGGATGTATTTTAGTTCAAAGAAGAATGTTTACGCAAATTGCTTGAACGATAAACAGTTGTCGAACAGTAAGAACCTTGTATTTAATGTAGAGTTCAGAGGTAGGGTGACAAAACGTTAAACATGCGCCACCTTGAGCACCGCTTTTTGTGCTCTCTCTATTTTAATCCTCCCCTGAGGAATCGCCTCCGATATTGACTTCGTAGTCATCACTCAACCTCTCATCGACCACAGCACGTTGAGCTCTGCCATTCAGGTAACTTTCAAAGAATTCTAGCTGTATAGCCAGTAATTCCAAGGTGTTGAAGCTCCTTAATCATCATCATCATCATTTCAGCCGAAAGACGTGTACTGCTGGACATAGGCCTCCCCCAAGCACCTCTACTTCGACCGGTTCCGTGCTTCTCGCATCCAAGGGGTTCCTGCGGCTTTAACAAGGTCGTCGGTCCACCTTGTGGGAGGCCTTCCAACGCTACGCCTTCCGGTACGCGGTTGCTACTCCAGAACCTTTCGGCCCCGGCCATCTGTTCTGCGAGCGATGTGCCCTGCCCACTGCCACTTAAGTTTTTCAGTAAGTGGCAAATGGTATTTAATTTCTGGGAACATCTTATTTTAAAGGCGAAAGGCTTCCGAGGCAATGCATTATTCAAACTAAATGAATTCATTTCATATTCTAACATCATCCGTTGTCAATCATGCCACCTTATTTTGGTCAACCAATGACAAGAGTTAGCATTGATTGACAATAGCTTTAACAGGTCACAGACTTGATCAGGGTTTTAGACCCTTGATAGTATGTATGTAGAATATCATATAGCGCTCAAAAGTAGGCCTTTTTCTCTTTTTCAATGACAGGTCATCATAGGTGGTAGTCTTCTGCTTAACCGGGCTATTCTGTGGATGCCTTAATAAAGCAAGGCCTTCAGCCAGGGCATAAAACTTATAAACTAAGCGACTACACGCTAAGAACTAACCCTCTGTGGGGTACGGACCTTACTGGGGGAGGGCAGCCTTTCATGATGTGACAGATATATCTAGTAACCAGCATTTATTTTGTTTCAAATTGCTTCTTGCTCATAAAGCAAAATAGTTCCATGGTTGGAGCCTTTTGTTAACTTAGTTTTCTCTGTCACGCATTAGCAAGGTCATCACTCAAGTGTATTTGTTTCTATTCAATACAAACTAGCCTTTATGTCATGCTTTGTAACGATCATAATTGTATTCTCTGTTTAAATGATCTACTTATTATTTAAGACTTTGACGTCATCATATCAGGAGTGGTAAAGTACTCAATAGGATTGAATAGATAACCTTGAATTTTTAAAACGCATGGTTAGGGCAAACAGTCGTTGAGACATCACTCACGCATAATCTTTACAGTTTGCGATCAATATTTCGATTTTTGAGATGATAATGAAAAACAAAGAAATTACTGATAAGATTTTATGGTTGCAATTTTGTTAATACACGTCCACTGCTAGACGTCATCTCTCGCAATCATAGCCACAGCGAGCGGTCTTGCGTTGCACGCTTTCATGGAATTCGCGTGACCTCTACTAGGCTGTTGGTCCACCTTAATAAGGGAGGCCCCCTATTAAGGTGGACCAACGTTGTGACTTCCGGTATAAAGTATGAATTCGTTTATTTAGTCAGACCACTTCGTTGGACTAGTGGTCGCAATCGGTAAGTACTGCTGACTATGAGGTCCTGGGTTCATTTTCTAGATCGGGCAAAGTGTTATTTGGTTTATCCATAACGAATGCCTCAGTCGGAGTCTGAATTTGTGTTCGGTTGATGGCAATAGGCTCGCCCCCTATTACATGGGACTTAAACATAACTGGCGAAATGTGGGTGTAGGTACACCTCTGCCCAACCCTTCAAGGATAAAATACGTGTTGTTATGTTATTCAGTCAGTTTTTACTTTAATCCAGGGAACACACGCGTGATGATGTGTGATGTTTAATTTGGTCTAAATTCAAGAACTATCAAGCTAGTCTATTTTCGAGAAGTAAAGATTACCTTTGTGATCTGGAACTTCTGGAAGGTTTATGATCTCTGTTCTTGCTCTTGGAGCGTCTGTCTCGACTGGAACTACTGCTCCTGCTGTTTGCCTGCTCCACTTGAGGGGCAGTCCAGTAGCCATGTTGGAATGTTGGCGCTGGCGTGCCCGATGTGTATCTGTGGTGTTAGGTTACAATTAGAGTATGGTTTTGAAGAGTAGATATTGTAGGAAATGACTACTTGTATGTTAAGTACTTCAAGATTTGCTAAACTATCGTTTTATGACACTTAAGAGTAGTGTAACGAAAGTATAAAAGTCTTAAACGAAGCTCAACAGTAACCATAGTCTACCTGAATTATGAAATCTTAAGTAGGTACTGTAGGTAGAGGTTTTAGCCTGCAAGTCTTTACCATACAACCTTCTCGAATATTTTATAAGTTGATGGTATGTATGAGATAAACATTATTTCATATTCAGACGGATAGAGGATAGGGAAGAGAATAGAGGGTCAGGCCGTACTATGACGTTTTAATGCCATCATGATTCTAGTGCGAGGGAGAGACGGAACTATGTATGACCGATAGCACCATCCTTTTTTTTCGACTGCTCATCAAAATTGGGACTACACTTTTCATTTTTACACCGATGGAACAACATGTTTCATTAACATGTTGGTAATTGATTCCGGGAAGACATAAGAACGTAATGAGGGACGTTGACAGGTAAAAAACTGAAGAATACCCACATTTTCATATTTAATTGTTTTCGTTTAGAAATAAGCGAAGGTGCAGTATTAAGTAGGTAGTCTATAATTACCACAATAATACTAGCATGCATTGTGCATTGAATTTTGATTATAAGCAGTGAATCGTTCTGTCGGCGAATCGTTCGTCATTGAAACGTTCCATCGGTGTAAAAATGAAAAGTGAATCGTTCTGTCGGTGATCCGTTCAACGGTGAAACGAATATCGGAGAAATGTTTCAGAATCTACAGACGCCAGCACATTCAGCTACCCGAAACTGGCAAATTTTCCCAATCAACCTTGAACCTAATGCTTTAGCGATAAACTGAAAATCTATTACAGAAATTTGGCAGAATGTAGTAGCTTGATGTGCTGGCGTCTGTACCTATCTATTCTGGTTCGTTCATAGCAGATATCTATCTAAATTGAATAGACTAAACTGCGGTGTTGTAAGCGAAACTTTCTAATATTCCAGTCTTCTTTTAATTTATCTGATAATCGTTTAGTGGTAATAGATCAGTCTCATTTCATAAAAAAATATTATGTCATTAGTTAACCTTGGCATTCAGATATGGTTTTAGCATTCGTTGCAGCATACCTACCGACTACTTTATTTATTACCCTGTCTGAAGTTTCACTCAATTTGCATGGCCTAAATGAAGCTATTTAGAAAGCACTGCCAATTATTAAAATGGTCTCGACTGGAGGACATTCCGTTATGTCGTACTTATAAAATCCATGGCTTTTGATTTATTTAGGTAAATTCTCATGGATACTCTTCGTCTGGGGAGAACGGATGGTTATGTCGGACTCCTACCGATTAAAACTCCACAGTTTAGGTACCGTGGAGTTTTTCTCTTGAAGGGGGAAGCGCCACGGTAGCCCGCGAATCTCAAATTCTCTTACGTTTTTGTAATTTGCAGGTCAGTGTCAGGCTGTATTTTGAACAAAATATGATTCACGACCGTAACAAGTTCCCGGTTCCAATTCCTCCGCGCCTCGGAAAGCACGTTAAACCGTTGGTCCCGGCTGTCATTCGTGGATCTTTGACAGTCGTTACGGGTAGTCAGAAGCCCGAAAGCCTGACAACCAGTCTTACCATGGGGTATCGTATTACCCAGTAACTGGGTTGTGTAGGTCAGGTAGGCAGTCGCTTCATGTAAAATACTGGTATTCAGCTGCATCCGGTTAGACTGGAAGCCGACCCCAACATAGTTGGGAAACGGCTCGGCAGATGATGACCGTAACAAGTACATACTTAATCATTAAAATGATAAATACAACCCTTTTAATTCATATAACTCTATTGAATGACTATTCCATGAATTATCAATTTGGTTATATATGAGTCGGGGGCCCGGGAGATTTTCGTACAGACGCCAGCAGGTCAAGCTACCCGAAACTGTCAAATTTTCCCAAACAACCTTTTTTTTTTCTGGTGGGAAATCATCAAATGACCGCTCCCGCTCTGGGTGGAGCGGAAGGGAGTGTCAGACTCTTACTGACTAAAACCCACCCATGTTCCTTCATTCGCCCTTTATGTTCTGGGGTATCGGTAACCCTTTCGGAACCTTAATGATTTAGCGATAAAGTTGAAAATCTATTAAAGGAATTTGACAGATTGTAGTAGCTTGATGTGCTGGCGTCTGTACACTCGCGCAAACCCCGACTGGTAACAGCCCGCCAGGTAACTCACGTTATTCAATAAATTAAGCGGTACTATCTACAGAATTCTGGGTCAAGGTCTTTCAGGCTCTAGACTGTCAGGGATCAGTGTTTGTGTACGTCAAAGTCGGCTCTGAAACACCGAGCCCTGCACCCTAATTGCGTAACACAATGGCGCCAATTCCCTTGTTCACAAACTAAACTAAATTTAAGTTCAGTGCATCTTTTTCTTTCTATTTAATTAAGAAAAGGACAGAAGATAAATATTAATTTGGTCCTGTCACATTAGTCAGCGCCTGACGTAAATTGAGGTATTTTTAGTAGCCATGTTTTTAATCACGTCTATGGAGTATCTTAATTTGACAGGGCTAAACTAATATTTATCTTCTGTCCTTTTCTTAATGAAATAGAAAGAAAAAGATGCACTGAACTTAAATTTAGTGTAGTTTGTGAACAAGAGAATCGGCGCCACTATCTCTCAATCTAAATCATTTTGAAGGATATTGTTAATCCATTGCTTCATATGTTCGAAAAATATGTCTGCTCAACGACGTAAATAATGCAAATGTTGTTGAACTGTCAAAATGAAACCCATTGCTACTAATAGTGTGTTACGCAATTACCCCGCTGTTCGGGCTTTACCCTGATTTGTATAGACCCTTTTAAGTTTACGTTTTTTAATGTTATTGATTTTCAAAGTGTTAGAAAAATTACATTTTAAATTCCCCCTATCCATATAAACGACCCCTTCTGCATATTTAATTTAAATATCTTACTGCAGTGTAACAATCGATTTTGTCAGTTACAAATTGAATTGATGCAGCAGTTATTTATACCTCATTCATATTCGGGGGGAGGCTTGTTTTCATTCAACTGTTTAGCATAATATTGCTGTCTGGAAATTGACCTGTTTGCTTTAGATGTTATTAGGTAAGATTGGAAATACCTTTATTTAATAATGTCAGAGAAAACAGATTTGTTTTTAATAAAAATAAGTCAATCTGCCTAGCCTTTTCCCAACTATGTTGTGATCGGCTTCCAGTCTAACCGGATGCAGCTGAATACCATTATTTTATATGGAGCGACTGCCTATCTGACCTCCACAACCCGATAGGTAGCCGTTAGTAAGACGGGTGGTCAGACTTTTGGGCTTGACACACAGGGGTCCTTCGACATCACTACATGCAAGCACATAGTGACGGCAACGATGCCGCAGCATTTAGTTTAGGCATTAACATTGAAATTTCAATTTTATTGTCTATAGGTACTATTAAGTTATATTCCTATTCGTGGGATAAAAATCCCTTGCTGTGCCGTGCCGCCAGTGCCATAACGTGCTTTCCGAGGCACGGAAGGGTCTCGATATGTAATGGATGGTCACCTATCCACGAACCGACCGCGGCAAGCGTAGCTTTACCTTTGATCGGCCCGTGCGGCTGTTATTACATAGCCACGAGCCCCTTTATTAAAAATAAGTATTGTTAGGCAAATTGTTTGCAACATTTCTATTCAATATAGCATTGAGAGCAAATAGTAATCAATGAAAGTTGTCAGTCAGTATTATAAATGATTTTGACTTTCGCATGCATAAATGTGAAAGCAAAATACTTTCCAATATCTATGCTAATTTATAATTGCTTGTTTGCTTTGTGGTTACAAAGAATAAAAACAAAATAATTATCTACTTACTTAATGTGTTAAAGAACTTCAAGGACAATGCGTAAACATAATTATTTTTATGATCACATCCTATAAAATATAAGATTAATATTTACTTATTAACCAGGAAAAAATATTTTATACAATATTGAAAATTTGCGATACCTACTAAAATAGTTACATGCAGCATCACTGTTCATGTGATTTCCTACCGCAACCGGTAACCAAATTCTATTGTAGGTTACAGAAAATTATTTGAGTAGTTTTTATGTAGATACTAGTTGAGAACAAAATTGTATTCTACATTTGACTGAATCCATCTTAAAACTTCTTATTTCAACATAGTAATTAGCCTAATATAAGGCCTTGAATATCTCATACATTTCAGTCAATTTATTACTTAATGGATTGTTTATTTTCAACCGCTGAATGTCACCAGAGTTTATTTTTACACTGTTCTGAGTATTTACCCAGTAAGTCAAAGTATACAATTTTCTTACGTTATTAATAATCTGGATAATCAAAGGTATCAGAATCTGGTATATCTAATTTTTGACAAGTACTTAAGCACTCGAGATTGTAATTAATCATAGGGGAATTATCAGTTATCAGTCTTGATAAACCTCTTGTATTAACTAGGGCAGTGGACGTTGAAAAATACCAAACAATTTTAGAAATGAATGAATACATTCAACTGGAACAAATTACTTTATGCCCACCAAAGGTAGAAGCTGTTTAGCAACAACAGATTGTAGGAGTGGTTCAATAAAAGATTTCTTTTACGCAACCTTTTAAACCAAACTTCTGACATAAGGGGCATTTCACGTGAAGCGGACAGGAAAAAATTGTCAGGTTTTGGATTTTGTTCATAATTGGGTCAATTGTACTTCCATGGGACCTGAATAAACGTACGTCATTTTTTCTTTTTTCCCTACTTACGGATTTATGCGACTTTAAGGAACTGATTTTTCGATAGCTAATGAAGTTAACCAGATGGATTGAGCAATAAGTAAACAGTGTTTATTTGAGAATATTAATTGTTTTTCTTAGAAATTGACTTCAATTTGTTTTTTCTTATAGTAAACCGGAAGTTAACACTAAAAATCAGTTTTTTTTCAAATTCGCATTTTTTTATATTTTCTATTTTTACCTGAAAACATACCTTGTAGTATAGAAATATCATGTGAAAAATTTCAGAATGGTATCTCGATTCGTTTAGAAGATAGATGAACTAAAGTACGAAGGTGCCGTATGTCGCGTAGTAGGTACTGGGCGATTCCTTAGTGTGACTCGTTTCGTACGGTTTATATCATAACTGATGATAGATGATTGGTTATATAACCATAATGAAAAAGAAAATTAATTAAATTTATTATATGTAATTATCATGATTAAGTTATAACAATCAATCAAGTAAATTCAATTTAGTTTTGATTATTGCTCGGAAGGGTAAAATAAAACATTGAAGTACTGAAAAAAATATATTATTTATTTCGTAATTGTAGCTATTTTACAGCTTGTGGTATAACTTGTACGTTTTACAATTATGCCCTCAGACGTTGGTACAAAGGCGTGGAACTTTTTAGTCCCTAGAATGGTGACAGCGTTCTCAAATCGCGGTTGCAAAAATAGTCTTTGCTGTTGTATCTCTTCTTTGGAACAATAATAAACTGCAGTTTCCGTTAAAGCTGTTGTAGCCCAATCATACAATAATCGAACAGGGCTAGTTATTGCTCTATTTGCAGACAATTGAAGGCTTGCACGGGTTGCCAGTCTTTTGAGATTCCCGCCAAGACCAGCACATGGCCCCTTGCCGTGTGATATCATGACTATGCTTCCATGCTTAGGGCGGAGTTCACCGACTTTTAAAACAGCTGTTTATCACTTGAACAACTGATTAAATCATTTTTAATGTTCACCACACGTTAACCAGCGTTTAGCCCTTAAACAGCCGATCATTTTAACCGAGCTCAACAGCGTCGTTTAACCGTCCATTAATACCATATTTTGACGTTTGCTGTGATTTTATAATAGTTGCAACATTACGTTAATAGGTTATTCCGATTTTTCGCTGTTTATGAGAATAGTTAAACATGCAGTCAGCGTTCAATGGATTGATTGATAACTGTCAAGATCACTACTTTTTTTTTTTTTTTTTTTTCCCGGGTGGGAAATTATCACATGACCCCTCCCGCTCTGGGTGGAGCGTAAGGGAGTGTCAGACTCTTACTGACTAAAACCCACCCATGTTCCTTCCTTTGCCCTTTGTGTTCCGGGGTAGCGGTTCGAGGCGCGCGTGGAACAGTTACGCGCCGTCCGGCACGGGCCTGGTCCTGATCGGACGGTGAGCTACCCATTGCTCTCCGCCCGCAGGCCCGCGCCTACGGTGGCTGGGAGTCGTCACGCGGCTCCCGACGCCCGGAGCGTCTCCCGCGGCGGCTGGGACGGGAGGCTCTCTCCCTCATCCGTCCCGCCACCTCCTTCGCTAGCATGACTGCTTCGCAGGAGGCGACTGCCTCCCACTCCCTCTCGCCCCGGACCATGGTCCATGGTCCATGGCCCTGGTGCAAGCCATGGCTTGCACCAGGGCCGGGCGCGAGAGGCCGCCGCCGCTGCCGATCGCCTCTACGAGGACACGGCGGTGCTCCGCCCAAGCGGGGCATACCTCCACCATGTCCTCTGGGAAGATCACTACTTAAGCCTTCCTGAAAATCTAGAAGATATAGAGACTAGAACAAGGCGACCTAGACTATTTCAAGTGCGTCGTAATTATTACGAAGAATATAACGAAGAAGCATTTAAAATTAGATTCCGTTTGTCAAAACCTGCACTGAACGTACTACAAATAATATAATAAATTAGAATTCCCGAACGATAAGTAAGAATATATAGACGCTGTTGAGCTCGGTTAAAATCGGCTGTTTAAGGGCTGTAAACACTGGTTAACGTGTGGTGAACATTAAAAATGATTAAAATGATTTAATCAGCTGTTCAAGTGATAAACAGCCGTTTTAAAAGTCGGTGAACTCCGCCCTAAGGAATCGCCCAGTACTACGCGACATACGGCATCTTCGTACTTTAAGTTCATCTATCTTCTAAACGAATCGAGATACCATTCTGAAATTTTTCACATGATATTTCTATACTACAAGGTATGTTTTCAGGTAAAAATAAAAAATATAAAAAAAAAATGCAAAGTTGAAAAATAAAACTGCTTTTAATGTTCACTTCCGGTTTACTATAAGAAAAAAAAAAAACAAATTGTAATCAATTTCTAAGAAAAACAATTAATATTCTCAAGTAAACACTGTTTTTTTTTTTCCAGATGGGAAATCATCAAATGACCCCTCCCGCTCTGGGTGGAGCAGAAGGGAGTGTCAGACTCATACTGACTAAAACCCACCCATGTTCCTTTCTTTGCCCTTTATGTTCCGGGGTAGCGGTAACCCTTTCGGAAAATCCCGCTGAATAAACACTGTTTACTTATTGCTCAATCCATCTGGTTAACTTCATTAATAGCTATCGAAAAATCAGTTCCTCAAATTATGGTAATTCTTTGAAGTCGGATAAATCCGTAAGTAGGCAAAAAAAAATGACGTACGTTTATTCAGGCCCCATGGAAGTACAATTGACCCAATTATGAACAAAATCCAAAACCTGTCAATTTTTTTCCTGTCCGCTTCACTGTCTTTTGAACTTCTAAACCGACTTCCTAGTCCGTTGTGTCAGCCCACCTTCCTGCAGAAGTAGGTCGCTAGGATTAGGTCTCCAGACCTAATCTACTTCTGGAGGAAGGTGGGCTGGTTAGAATAACCAGGGACAGCCGCCATGGGCCATATACAATGATCCACTTGAGGGACCAAGTGCGGAAATCAATACCAGTAACATAGAGCATAATTATTATTTTTTCTATTTTCAACAGCAAAAGAAGTAAACTGTATTGACCACATAGGACAAATGCTGTTTATTTTCAAAGGCAGAAGGAGTAAACTAATACTGTGTAGTAGATCTACTTTTAAAAGTGTTTTTGCTATTACGGCCATAGTATTGTTAATAATGCTGTGTGCAGATGGCAGATACTTCACAACACTCATTGTTAACACATTTATCAAAGAAGTATACAATACAGATGAGTCACCAGTTAGGCTGGACATCATACAACAATAGTTTTTTACTGCAGCAATAATTTAAGTTGCGGAAATTTTTAGTGTAGCAAAGATGGCCTTTTTAAAGGCCCGTGGTAATATAGGGGTTGTTTGCATGTCGTTCATATGCGTTTTTGGGTCTTTTAAAAGGCCTGTTGCAGTATCTGAGTTAAAAAGACCATTTTATATGATTTTATTTTGTAAGTAGATTTGTACAAACACTTTTACACGTCAATCATATTTTAAAACAAGATGAGGTCGGCGTTTCCTATCTGACTAGTCTGAGAAGAAAGGCCGAAACAAACTGTCATTGAAAATATAGACATTTAGATCCACCTTAAGTGACTAAGTCGAAGATGATCTTACCCAGGCATAGGAGCAGCTGCATCTGGTGGCACGGTGTATCCCTCAATAGGTGGCATGCCAGGATCCGGAGGTATTTTGGGCTCCCCAGGCCCTGAGCCTGACCAGCCCCAACCTTGGAAGGTAATTCAGTTGTATTTATTTGAATAATTGTTGAAGGCAAAGTATGTTAGTAATATTCACTACTAGCTTTGCTCATGACTTCGTCTGTGTGTATTTTGTAGAAAGGATTTCATGAAAAGTAGCCTATACTCTTCTCCAGGTCCGGCAACCCAATTGCGTAACACACTATCAATTGGAATCTGCATCATCAATCCATTGCTTCATAAGTTCGAAAAATTTGTCTGCTCAATACGTAAATAACGCAATGAATGTTGTTGAACTGTCAAAATGAAACCGATTCCGATTGATAATCTGTTACACAATTGCCCCACCAGGCTATCTATCTGTCAAACTTCATAATGATTGGTTCGGTAATTTACAGGTGAAAAGGTAACATACATACAGATGGACAGAGTTACTTTCGCATTTTAAATTCTAGTAAAATACTATGGATCTTGTTGGTTTACTAGGGACCATTTTATTGATAAGACTAGAATTGTTATATATAGCCTGTCTTAGAAGCTAACTGCCTATTATTTTACCCTTATTCGATTCAATGAACATATATGAGTAAGTATCTATCTTAAACAAGGTTTGATTATGATGTCATGGAGAAAAAAATGGCATGTTTTTTTGCTCTCCTTTTCAAATTCTACAATGCTAATGAACTAGTTCTATGTTTAATAGGCTTAGTAAGTAGGTACTGTTTTTTCCAAAACTAATAGAGTTTGGAATGGAAGTAAATCACAGTACCTATGTTTTTTATGGTTATCAGATCAGCATAGGCTAGGATAGGCTTCAAAACTAAGAGCCTAACAGAAGCTACTGAAGTGCACAGCATAGTTTGCTGAGAAATCATTGATTACAATGTTATCAGTGATAGTATTTGATACATAAAACAACCTGAATATGATGAGTGAACAAATAGAACGCACTGATTGACACAGTGCAATCATACCCCATTGGTTCCAAGATCCGCCCCATGAATTCGTCGTGGAGTTCCACTCAGCGCCGGCAGGGCCATCTGAGTTGTTATCCGGGTTCTCGACCTCCATCGGTGCTTCGCCCTCTTCTTCCGCGGGCCTCAGAGCAGGCGGCGGGGGCGCTGCCACAATCGCCGCTGCTTCCTTCATAGCAATCCATTGTTGAGCTAAAGCAGCCCAGTCTACATGACTAGTATCAACATTTTGATACGCAGTGGGATTCAAAGCCCATTGCGTGGGATACGCAGTATTTGCGGCATCTCTACCGGAGTACATGATCCTTCTATTACGTTAAATTACACTATAACAAGCAATCCATTTAGGCTCTCATAACACTAGGAACACTAAACACGTTGCACGAAATTGTTTGGTTTATAAATTAGACTAATTATGCTAAATTCACTAGAAAAATTCATTTCAGATTCATCCGTCTGCAGACCATTTTCCATAGACTAAAATTATTTGTTTTTTTTTCCGGGATTGTTGCAATCTCCAGCAGTTTATGGTTTAATTATTTAGTAATGGCAATATTATTGTTGTTTATAATTTTATAGTTGTACAGTACTAACGTATTAAGTTTTAAAATCAATAAAATAAAATTAAATGACTAATTACGTTTTTGTTAAAATCTCTGGACCGTTTCTACCATCTAGTGAATAAAATAGGAGTTATTTCAATGGTTTCAGCAAAATAACAATAGATGGCGCTGTATAAAATATGAGGACCTAGTTTTGCTACTCGGCAAAAGATGACGCTGCACAAATAAAAATGAATATTTGCCAGTTTCATTCTGATACTAAAAATGTACTCATTGTGGCAAAGTCATTTGAATATCAATAAATATAATAATTGTAATTTAAGGCTATCAATTCTATGATATCCTATTAGAAGTTAGCCGCTCCTATATGGGTAAATCTCAACCCATAAGACCGCGGATTCCTTGCACGGTAGGTATCAAAATATTAATTTTTACTGGTAGGTAATGTCAAGAACTGTGTTCTTGTTTTAAGTGTTGCAAAAGAAGTAATGAGTGTAGGTACCTAATGTGCGATTATTGTTAGCAACACCTTGGTTCGTTAAATCTAGATCAGTTTTGTAATCGTAGTCTACTTACAACATATTTGATAACGGCACGTAGTTGTTGTGTACATCGTTAACAAGGTATGATTAATAGTAAGTACTGAGGGTAGGTTTAAAAAATAATTGTATGCATAATTTTTTAAAATTAATTTATTATTCGTCATTATTATTTATACATTTACAAACATTTGCAACCATCCATCACATGTGCTTTCGAACCACTTACACAATTTGTCCACAAACTTATATTTAGATATACTTAATTAAATTTAGACAGCGAACTCCTCTCATCACTCTTGGGGTGCGACTACGCGACCTACACGTGTCTCACAACACTTCACTACGGGTACTTCAATCACTTACATAACGCAAGTCTTTGTAATTTGCACTAAATTAACTTAACGCTAATAAAGGTTCTTCCGCATCATGCTTTTGACTGACGAATTTTGAGTTCGTTTTTTTCCATTGCTCCTTTTTATTTAACATTTTCTGTTTCGTCGCTTCCAATTTTGATTTGGCTTTTGATAACTTTGGTGCGCTTGTCGTTTTGTCGATGCGCTCTAGAGTCTCGATAATGTTCTTAGGTTTAGATAATACTCTTCTCGTCTCCTCGCTGATTTCGTCCATCGTGGAGTTCTTATTCGCATAGACTACGACGTAGTGCGAATAGGCGGAATTAGAAGGAGTGTTGATATCAGCGAAATCTCTGAAGTTAGCGAATTGGTCCTGGTTGTAATTTGGCCTCGGGTTAGCAATGTAGCCGAGTTCATACGAGGGTCTGCCGTGACCGTTGTTGTAGTAGGAGTTGTATCCATCGCCAAATTCGTCTTCATCGTTCTGGGCGAAGAATGTTCCACCTCTGATGATTCCAAAGTTTCCTGAGCCGAGCAAACTAGAGCTCGCCTCGACGAGCGGAGCTGCGGTGGGAGTGCTCTGTTTACCGAAGTTATCTTGGTTTCTGTTATTATAGCCTCCGAACAGAGGATAGTTCAGGAGCGATCTGTAAGAGTTTGGTCTTTGACTGTAGGCTGCTTCTTGGTTGTTGAAGCCGAGTCTAAAGTTGTTTTGCTGGCGTGGTTCGAAGAGGTTCGCGAACGTCGGGAAGAATGTCTGCGAACCTCCGACGAGCTCTATGGAGTGGTCAGTGTGGTCGTCTGATGCTGCTGCTTCAGGTTCCTGGTATTGTTGTGCGAGACCAGGGGGAGGCGCCACGGCCTCTGGTATGATTTCTGATGATTCCGCATTGAGGTCCATTGTGTCATCTGAAACAAACAATGTATTTGCATGGGAATGTGTATCGAAGATCTTAGTTTAACTTATCTCTACCTACTAACACAAAATATCGTGTTGAGAACATCTGTCTGAGAAAGACCGATCAGGGTCAAATTACTAGAAATTACAGGAAATAATTCTTGATTTTGTAAGCACTGGAGCTCTCATATTACAAATGAGCTACAATTACTTCGGGCCTTGATCCATCAGTTTCAATATAAATAAATAACGACGCCCAAATATTATTTATTTCTTCATCGGATATTCGATATCTATCAATTTTATTACATATTCAGGTAGCTCAGAACTATGTAAGTTTTGTGGGTGTAGAAAAACGATTGACGTTGTATGCGTGACTTGCTCTGGTCACAATCTACGCGTAGTCTGTGACGTTTTAATAAAGAAATCTGCTGCCTTATACAGCAGACTTACATGGTTCCTGTTTGAATAAATTTAATTAATGTATAATAGAATGCAATTGATTCTATGAAGGTTTTTGTGAGAAGCCGGATTCGGGTACGTATTTGGAAGGTATTACATACTACTTTGTCTGTTTTAGTATAGTTCTTATCTTAATGTTTACATTGTAACGAAATAGTTTCCTGCGCAATGTTTCAACATCTGTCTAGCTTTTTCCCAACAATGCTGATGTGGCTGATTATTATAATTTTTCAGAGCTGCTCGCGCAACTCAATTTCAAGCTTCTGGAAGTTCGTAACCTTTGTTATCCGAATGATAACAGTGACAGTTTAACTTGTTCTTCTAGACGCGACAATCATATCGAAAAGTAAAGAATGGTCACAATTCAACGAAATATCGCTCAATCCGCGTTGATACGAGTTCTTGGTCACAATAACATCTTAATCTTTCATAACAGCTTATTCAGTAATGTCATTCAAAGCTACCTATGTTTATTCAAATGATAAAATATCAAAATGGATTTATAGTTCGCACTCTACTTCGCTCAATCTTATTGACTATTCATGAGAGAAATTCACAATCGGCTCAACATTGTGACACATTGTTAGACAATATGCAAGTAAAAGTGTTTTAGTTGCGACATGCGTCTAATTCTCGTAATGCAATTATAATGTGACATGTTAGTCGTACTGAATTGACGTATTTGATTACAATATTGGGTATTTAAATAAATCGAACTATCGAACGTGATATTTTATCAGTAAGTCTACTGAGTGTTCTAAGCTTAGGTTACTTGCTTCGCTTTGTTATATTGTCTGTTAAAAATATAATGCACAAAAAGTCCGTCCTTAATACCCGGGTAAAAGTTTTCCAAAATCTGTCAGGGAGTCTCGGTTAAGCTAACACATTTTTAGCGTCAGCGTCATCTTCATTAAAAGCTTGGAAATTATAACTGCTGAACTTGAAGCCCAATGTCCACTCCGTTAAACCAACCATCCGAATGATGATGGCAGTATTAATTAATATTTGACAGGACGAAGCTCTGGACTTAAACGACATTTACGTAAAGCAACGTCCAGAATTTATTTATTTATTTATCCTCACACTGGAACGCCATACACCAATAGAGCAAAAAAATCACTTCATGTGCTGCTTTCCATCCATCCTGTGCGCGGTGGACATCGAACGAGTGACGATGGATCACGCACGCTCACGCAGCGTGCAAGTGCAGCATTTCTCCATTACTCCTTCTATATTGCGCATATTCATTACGAATTTTTGAAATTCAATAATTTTTCAAAGTAAACACATTAAAATTGAAAAAACGGAAAATTTTGAGGTGTCATCCTGCCTGACAGATGACAGAAATGGTCTTTTGAAAAGTATGCCATATCAGATATGAGTTCAACCCTAATTTAGTCCGCTCACTAAATAGATATCATACAGTAGGACTATGTTAAGCAGTGAACGTTCGCGAAAAGGCTGATGATGATCTCTCCCAAAACGTAAATAAACATGAACATTGCAACGCATAATGATGGAGCAAAATGGTCGTGGGTAAAAGCAATCCGGCAATGTATGGAAATATATTCGAGTGGAGTGCCGGCTGTTGCAATAATTTGCTATAATGGCGCCTCTAGTTACGCGCCATTACGTGTCGTATTGATGTGGTCAGTGGTCGGTGGTCTACGTCGTATGTGTAGGTAATGTTGGATGCTCTTGTTAAGTTGTTATAATCTATATCATCTAACCTTTCTTATTTTACTTTCTCTTCTTCAACAACTGCTGATTGTAGGTCTCCTCATGATGTTTTAAGTCTCGGTCTTTAACTATTCTTAGCTATGGTAATGTCAGCGTTCTTCTCTTTGTGTTCCCCTCCATAATATTAGATGCTCCATCACATTTGACACGTGTATCGGAAACATTGCAATATTTCAGCTTACTCTTTTGCAACTTCAACCAATACTATCTAGTTAAGTTACAAAGTTTTCTGATTTTATATCATCGTCATAACTTTACTGTTACTTGTTGTTGGCGTATTTTAGTTATTACTTGTTAGCTCGCAAGTAAAGACTTTTATTAAATAGGCAGCACATTAATGGCTTTATCTACACGATTGTTTCCATTAAAGGCATGTTGACACAAATGGAAGCCATATATAGCGCGCCATGTTGCTTGACAGGTAGTAATCCATTATCTACACGATTCTCATTTCCTATAGTTTCTTCCTTAAGGTTCAATGTTTTAAATAAAAGTTTATTTACTTTAATTTCAATTTCTGAATTGGTCTTTATGTCTTTTTACCATCTTCATCTACTGACTAATGACGATTAAAAAAATTATTACTTATTTATCTCAACCACAACATCAACATCCATGTTTTATTACATGTTTTGTGTTATTATTTAATTCTTGAAATCTTACACGTGTTATCATCATTACGAGTATATTCCTTGAACAAATATCAATAACTATGTGTCGCATAAATTTATCATCAACGTCTTATTACGTATGATTACCTGTCTAGCCGTCAATAGTGTTTTCCTGTATATCATCATCAGTCTCATTGCTTTTCTGCGTACATTATAGAATTATCGCCATTACTGCCACCAGTCGTAAAAATAAAAAGCGAGAGGGAGGCCTTTGCTCTGTCTGGCAATACAGGCTAGATAGATTCGACGTATTTTTTGACGCAAAAATGACTGTGAGCTAGTTTAAAGGAACCCGTGAAGTTACAAGCAAATGAGATATTTCAAGTTGGAATAGCCTCCACGACAGGCGATGCGTGCTTCCGTGGCACGCTATGCACTTAGCCAAGCTACCATTTACTATGCCAGCTGGCTAATATTTTGACCACAACATCACAATATGAGCTTTCCTTATATGTAGTTTACGCCGATACAAGCGACGAAAAAGGACTAGATAAGCGTTGACAAACGGCCAAAGACTTGATTTACCTTCCAGATACATCGATCTACACAGCAGCCCTTTATCTGTATTCTCCCTCCTTATTTTAATCCACACCTGTGTTAATGAGCATGTGTCGCAATAATTCGTCATTAGCGTCTAGTTACGTATGATTACATGTCTGGTTGTCCATGTTGTGGTTTCCTGTAGAAGTGTAGAGTGTAGATCAAGTTAGACACGACCATCTTGTATGCATGTATGTGCGGTATGATTTGAAATTGTAGCATATAGTTTATTATTGTAGCATCTATTCGATATAAGTTGGTGAAATGGCTGATAACATTCCTGCAGTAATATTTGGTGATACTTTTGGTCTTTATTTTTCACATCAAGATCTTCTTTGATAATTTACAAATGATTCATAATATATTGTTTTTTGATTTGGGTATCTCGTAATATCGTATTACAAACAAAATCCTTAGTAAATAAGGCTTTGAATCAATTTAAAACTGGGTATTTTAGCATTCATTTTCCATATTAGCATTATCAACTATCTTATTTAGATGTTGCAATCCAAGATAAAGTTCTTTAACCTGTGCTAGTTCATCTTGCAAACGAAATTTCATAGCTTCTATTGCTAAAATTGGTCATAGATCAATGTGCCCATCTATAGCTCAGATAGAGAAACCAGCAGTAAGTGAAAACGAAGCCGTTACATCATATTCAGGTACCTTGGTCCACCAGTTTGTGGTTTGCGGTTTCGGCTTCGTGTTTCCTACTAAAAATTATTTCTAGTTACAATTGGAATGAAATCGAATGGAACTGAAGATTGTGTTGCGACCCCTGATTAATTGAGGGCACATAATCAGGATGGATTTGCGATGTCGTCACACGGTAAGGTAAGGAAGGACATTCCGTTGCAGTGGAGAGAATAGGGCTTAAAAAAGATGAAGTAAGTTTAAGATACAAATAGAGAAGTTCGATTTTGAAAGATAATGATTAATCCCCTTATTTATAAACTTTACTTAAAGTTAAGTAATAATTAGCGTGTGCTTAACCATACATTTTCTGACGTTTAAACGTCTCTTAAGTTTAAGCAACGTTTATGAATGAGGGGGTTAATTTCTATTTCGAAATCGTTTTAAAGCGACTGCCGATTTCATTCTAAAGGTGTTTTACTTAGTCAATTATTAGTAAAAAATCAATATTTATGCACTTGTTAACAGCCTACATGTTTTAATTGCAATACCGATTAGTAGGTAATTTTATCTGTTCGTGATTCGATTACCTTTAAATATAGATACACGCAACGTTGCTAATTAACTGTACATCATCAATAAAAAAGAAATAATTTAACGTTTGATTGAAACCTCTTTACATCATATGTTTGCAACATAAGATTTTACATATTACGTGTTTTAAGATAATCGTCGCTCATGCCAGTAACCTCTAACCCGGCCTACTAACATGGGTGTTCTAAAAACTAATATTTTCAAAGAAAAATAACATTGTGTTTTGCAAGCGGGTCAGGGGTCGCAGAGAAAGTGTCGGTTGACACGGGGGTAAGTTGTGACAGCGTGACAGGACTAATTGAAGTAAATAATGGCGGTGGCGAAATGGTACGTGAAGTGATTGGATGTGTTCAGATAATTATAATGCAGCTTAGCTTGCAGTAAGAAGACTGTGTAACAACATTTAATAGACCCAGTAATATTTGCTAGATTCTCGGGTGTGATTGTAATTGCTACATGTTGAATAATTTGACGAAAAAAAAGAAGAAAATTGAAGTAGTTTTTGTTGTTGTTGTTGTTTGAAGTTGTATTTTTGTGTTTGTTTTTTTTTAATATGTTGAATTTTTTATTTGATTTTTTTTAAATTTGATTTGATGTCATCGTCCGTTTATTACTTGTATTGTGTTTTTTGTTGCACTGAATAAACGTTTTATCTATCTAATTTATTGAAATTCTTCTTGTCATAGGGTCGAACTTTCACGGGCACGGGGAGTGTTAGAGGTCGAGTTGTGAGGACTAGAGGAGGAGTTGTTTCGGGTAGTCGGGGTTGGTTGAGCTGTACTCGCGAAGATTTTGTCGCCTTTTTCTTAAGAAAAGGGTGGTGCTCCCATTTTTTATTTTCACCATATTAAAAGTAGCGCAGTATGCCGTGGCCGTTTCCCTTTGGTTTATTACGTAACACCCTGTTTTATTATAGGCACATTAATTATATTGCGATATAGTAAACTCATAAAAAATAAATATTTCCGTACTACAAATGGAGTGAAAGGGAAGTAAAACGTAGGCGGTATCTTTGATTTCTTAATGCGATATTGTCAAATCCTGTTACTGTCTGGTCTACGTGCGTGTTCTGTTGAGTCACGTCATCACGTGCTTCAGTACTTTGTTGTTTTCTATACCGAGGTAGGCCTTTTGAATTTGCCTGTGAATTTCCATTAATGTAATGTCGAAAATGGGGACTCTTTTTTGGAAAAAAAAAGGAGATGTCATATAGCCATTAAATACGTTTCTATTAAAAGAAGCAATTTTAATATCGAGACCAAATCGGTCGCAATTTCTTTCTTTCTTTCTAGAATGTGCAAGATAGTGGCCTGCATGTTGTTGAACTGTCAAAATGAATCCCATTGCTACTGTTAGTGTGTTACGCAATTACCCCGCAGATTATGTCTGGAGTTGAGTTTATTAAGGTCTTTCTTTTCAGACTTGTCAGAACACAGAAATAAATATAATTCATCCTAATTCTTCCATACGCTTACATAGTCTTACTAAAGAAAGATAGAAAGAAAAAGTATCTATTGCGACTCGTACAGGAAGATCACAAACTAAACTAAACACAGTCAAAGATAAAAAACCAAATTATATTAAAAAAAAAAGTAACAAAAAGAAAAATGAAACCGAAAGTCCTCTACGAGGCCAAAACGCTCCTATATCAACATGATGCTGCGACATTACATACTGAGGTACCATTTCGAAATTAGATCATACTCATGCAAGTATTCCTAAAATTTAGACAAGACAATCAAAAGCAATGTTGTCCAGAGAAAGTTAGAGAACTTGACCATAAAAGTTGGAATTGACCGCATTGTCTAGTAACCTTCCTTCGTCATATGCTATAATGATATGCATCTCTATTGCCATTATGACATAAGTCACATAACTGTGTGTGTCTTGGACTTGAAATATTTTTCTTCTAAATGATGGACCATTATGCTATAATGATGACAGTTTTCTCATTTGTTATGATGTTATAACCCTGATAGGTTAAAAAGGTGATCATGCAAATATGTTGTAGGTATGTGTTTCAAAATGTTGTGTCAGTTACGTCTTTTTCTAATTTAGGCACTAGGTTGCGTTGCTACAGGGTTCAAAATTTGACCTGGCATGTGGCACAGGATTTTTTTATATAATGTCATAATAGAGCTAATTTATAGTTAATCTAAGGCATCATTGACATGGTGCATAAGATGTAGTGAGGAAAGTTGTATTGCAATCGTCCTTATGTGATGAGCTTGGGGTTAAGGCAATCTCTTTTTTGGGGGACTGTTTTTATTCGAGGTACAGAGACTAGTAATTAACACCAAGCTTATAAATAAACGTAAGTAGATTAAATATTCAATTAGCAGCACGGAAGTCTGGAATTTTGCCCAGTTGAAGGCAATAGGCTCACCCCCTGCTACATGGGACTTACACATATCTACTGAAAAATGTGGGCGTAAAATAGGTACATCTTTGCCTAACCTTGGGGTAACTCTACTAACTACTAACTCTTTAAATCCCAAAAGAGGTGTATTCGGGCTATGTATAAATTACATTCGACAGAAAGCTGCAGACCTTTGTTTAAATAATACAAATTATTAACCTTACCGTCTCTATATATTTTTGAAGTTGCATCGTTTGTTAAGTCTAACCCCCAACTCTTTCCACGACAGTCTGACACTTTTCCGCGCAACAGACGTGACAATAGCCAACTTTGCTTGCACTCGGCAAAAACTGCCCTCATGGGGAAACGCTTTTTTTGTATGAACCCGAAAATATACAACAAAATACCACAGTCATTCAAAGCTATGACAAAAAATCAATTTAAAAATAAGATTCGAAATCTATTAACAGATAAGTGTTATTATAATATGAATGACTTTTTGACAGATACGTTTTGACATGCTTGAAATTTTATATTATTATTTTTACATTATTATTTCTATAGTATTAATATTCGCATAAAAATTTAATGATGAATGTTAGTGAACCAGTCTTTAGTCTTTGGTTCATTGAATTAATTGTATTTTTGTTATATAAAAAAATTATGTACGCCTCGTCGGGCAAAACATGTAAGGACTTTTAACCTATATCTTGCTTGCTTGAATTGTATGTAAACGCATGTTTAACAAATAAAGTATCTTTATCTTTATTTATTTATTGGTTCACCAACAATTGTATACACTATTATAAACAATTTGAACTTAAGCTACAAATCGGAATAAAGTGTAACAATCACTTATAGGTAAACTCTGCATGCACACAAATGGTTGTCGTAAGTAACAAAAAAGAAAAAGAAAAGACTGTGTGAATGTGTGTTGTGCATTTATCTTTAACCCTTTGGGAAATATAGGTGTGATGTTAGTGTTTGTGTAGAATGAACACCCCACCTCTATGATAAATGTATCAAAATGCAAATATACCTACCTAATACAAGAATAATTGACGTCTATACGGACTATTTTGATAACTGTACTGTTAAACCTATTGACCCTCATTCTTCAACCTTCGCTTAACACCAATCTGCCAATGAGATTGACGGATCAAATCAATAATAACAATTAGTGTCAGACATAACAATGACTTGAAGTATTCCTATGATTTGTATTGACGGATCATTTATTTGATGTTTCAGTCATCGCGTAATGAGGGTGGTAGCTATAAGAGCGTCGGTTGCGTAAGTGTTTTCAATTGGTTTATTTGCATTTATAGCGTTTTATATTTCATATTCACGACAAAAATGTAAATGGTCCCAGGTAAACATCACAACACAGTTTTTCATAAGTGAAGTAGGTACTTGGTTTCCCATGGTGTACATAAAAAAGAGTATTCTTTCTACTAAGAAAATTTGAGTGTCAAAAGATTTACTGGAAAAGCAAGTATCTACGGCCAGTGACTTTGAAAAAGCTTTGATTGTCATCTATGAAAAATTCCGGCTGTAAAATATTGTAACAAACACATACTTTTTTAAACATAGATACGGTTGAAAATGCACTCAACGCCTGTAAATGTGGCCGAAATACTAAATGCGAATTTGTGAATAAATTAAATCTATTTTTTTGCGATATTTGAATCAGGATAGATTCTCTTGCTAGTTGGTTTAAGTGAATAAACTAACATTAAATTAGTTTCAAATTGACTTGTGTAAAATACATATTTTCGCATGATTATTTGTACAAAAAAAAATGCAATCAAAACATTATGATTCACTATTTACATACTGCCAATTCTATATTCAAATACTCAACGATTGATGAAATCATTCATGGAGTGCAGTGAACCAAGGCAGGGTCACTCGAACTCGGGTCATTCAATGAACATGATTTGACCTTAAGCGTCCGAATAATATAGAGACCATAAAATAAACTATTACCAAACGTATAATCAAGAACATCAATATTAGTTTGTAGCGATATATTACTTTACTCTATGGTTTGAAGTTCTAACGGGATTTTTTTTATTTTTAATTTGGGGCAAAGGTCGACAGACGTGTTCGGCTTAGTCACCATAGACGTGGAATCGCCTCTGAAAAAGATAGAACCTTTTTATTACGAGGAAAACATTTGTTTTGTTGTTGTTTTTCATGAGCCGTTATTTTCGAGTGTAATGATTTTTTTGTAAATTTTTGTAAAAGAAAAATGTGCTTCCAAGAAAAGAGTAGAGTAGGTCTACTCTTTTCTTGGAAGCAAATTTTTTTTCTAGAAAAAGCTTGCATTATGATTTGACTGCGGTAGACGAAGTCAAATGTTTTAAAAGATTCATTGGCAATGAATACAGCAATATCTACAAAAAAAGTATACAACAAAGTCTCTTTTTAGTATCAGTCTGTGTGACCGTGTTGTTCAATCTGCGCAACGGATCTTGATGCGGTTTTCACCATCATTTAGAGAATCTATTACGGAACTTTTATGTGTATAATGCATTATTATTAATCCTACATACAGGGTGGCAGGACATCGAAACGCAACTGTTCGGAACATTAAAAAAAATTTCGTCAGTTACTAAAAAAAAAGAAAGGGGTAGAATCATATGCTGAATTCATGAGGTTAGTTTGCGCGTCGATGTTCCTGCCACTCAGTATATTAAAGAATTCTTAACGTTTTATCAAGTCGTGAAAAGCTTGCGATGCGGGTGGGTCGCTAGTCATCTGCCTAGCCTTTTCCCAGCTATTTTGGGGTCGGCTTCCAGTCTAACCGGATATATATTTTACATGAAGCGACTGCCTATCTGACCTCCACAACCCAGTTACTGGGTAATACCTCCTTGGTAAGACTGGTTGTCAGACTTTCGGGGTTCTGACCACCCGGAACGACTGTCAAAGGTCCACTAATGACAGCCGGGACCAACGGCTTAACATGCTTTCCGAGGCACGGAGGGGTTATGGTATGAAAAGATGGTCAACCATCCACGGACCAACCGCGGCAAGAATAAATAATAATAAATTATATTCCGGCATTGCCATGATTAATGAACCAAAGCCCATGTTAGCACACACCTTTCAAGTCAGAATACACGTGTTACAAATGTGAAAGCTCCACAACAAAAGCTCTCCATCTTGTTTCGTGCACCAATCCTATAAATCAATATATAATATTGATGTTCCACCATTACGAATTCACCAATCCTATAAATCAACACATAATATTGATGTTCCAAATTACTATTGAGCAATGTTTAATTTCAGCACGCCATATTTGTGAATGCAGGGCATGCGCAATTTTTGGTGCAGAATGATTAAATTGCCCCGATTTTTCGTGACTTATGGATAAAAGAAGTGCGAAACATCTTAGTACATCAAGCTACCCGAAACTGTAAAATTTTCCCAATCAACCTTGAACTTTAATTATTTAGTTATAAAGTTGAAAATCTATTAAAGAAATTTGACAGATTATAGTAGCTTGATGTGCTGGCTGATGTACTTACGCACTTACAACATTGCAATCATCATTGCCATAAAAGTAAGTTATTAAAAATGCAATTTTTTTGCAATAGGCAGCAGATTATTGTGATACACGCAATATTGTGCGTGTTCATTATAAAAAATATATTTATTTTGTTTATGATTTCTCGATGGAAGTTGTTTTCCTTTATTTATCGTTTTATTTGTTTATTTATACCACTGGTAGCTTTTTATTACTATTGCTCATTTTTACCTAGTAATTATAGAGTACGGACGCCAGCACATCAAGTTATTACAATCTGTCAAATTTCTTTAATAGATTTTCAACTTTATTTGCTAAAGCATTAAGGTTCAAGGTTGATTGGGAAAATTTGACAGTTTCGGGTAGCTCGACCTGCTGGCGTCTGTACCTACACAAGATGTATAATATAAATAATCTACCTTCCTGTTGTAGTAAATACATTTTATTTTAACACATTCCTGCATAGCAGCTTTTCTTTTTAAAAGAAATATTTCTATCTAATCTATCTAGCCTATATTGTCCCACTGCAGGGCAAAGGCCCCCCTCTCCCTTTTCGACACAATTCTGTCTTTTGCGAGTCCCTACGGTAGGAGTCAAGCTCGTCCCGCCATCTTCGTCTTGGCCTGCCGCGATAGGGTCGCGCGTTTAGTGGGACCGAATCGGTGGTTCTCTTAGCCCAATCGTCATCTCCCACTTTAGTAGAATTTCTACATTTCTATTTGTATATAGAGTTTTTTTTTATTGCATTTTATTATATTCTATTCTAATGTCACAATATAGAAGATTTTAAAATTCCCACAGCAAGAATGCTATAAGAAATGAAAGACGGTAATTAATAAACAGTTAAGATGACATTGTGTAATTAATTACACACAGTATACACACAGTAATGCACAAAGAATTATCCTTTACAATAAAATTAATAGAATTATATTTTTACATTTCCGCATAATCCATTACCATATTATTGTAATAAATACCTAAAATGACCAGATTACAGCTGTAATGTCATGGAATTTCTATAATACTAGTATGTAATGACTTCCCTTTGCAAATGTCATTACAATATCATGTTTTCCTGACAGCCTGAGGTAAGCAAATTACTTTTGTACATTGTTTCCTTCACTTATTCACTTATCTAATGATCGGCAGTGATCAATATGCGTAATATTTTATTGTAAAATGATATTCTATGTGTCTTTAATATAAATAAAATTAAAATTTAATACACACAAAGATTATCGTCATTATATTAATTATATTCGTATATTTATTCATGCTTATATTTGTATGTAATTAGGTATATATTATATTTATAGTTTTAATAGGTTTATGCGTATTTAATAATATTTATTCCTCAATTTTCATGATTGCAACTACCACTGTTTGTGTCTGCATCACCCAAAGGTAGACTGGTAGAAAATGCCTATGGCATTAAGTCCACCTTTATACATTTGTGTGCTTAAAGTATTAAATAAATAAATTAGCTACACTATGATTCGGTCTATGTTTCGTTAGTTATGGTTTATTTTTGCTGTCTATTCTGATGTACAGACCCCAGCACATCAAGCTACTATACTACAATCTGTCAATTTTCTTTAATAGATTTTCAACTTTATCGCTAAAGCATTAAGGTTCAAAGTTGATTGGGAAATTTTGACAGTTTCGGGTAGCTTGACCTGCTGGCGTCTGTACCTAGATGAGTAATATAATTAAATATTATTTGACATAGGCCTCCTCTCTTATGCACGAGATGTGGGTTAAAAACCGGGCAAGTAGGCAAGTACTAATGCGACTTTTTCAATTCATATGTACTTTCTGAGTTTATCTTGGACGTTACTGACATCAGTGAAGGAAAACATCGTGAGGAAACCTTATAGTTAATATAAATCTTTAAATAGCCAACTCATCTTGAGCCAGTGTGGTGATCAGTGCTCATCATACATAGGCTTCTCATATTGAAAAGCCTATGATGAGCTTATTATTGTCCGATTGCAGGGCAAAGGCCTCTTTATTTTCACCATTGCCAGGATCGCCCAGAGGACAAGGTGGAGCACACGGTGGAGGTCTGCCCCGCTTGGGCGGAGCACCGCCGTGTCCTCGTAGAGGTGATCGGCAGCGGCGGCGGCCTCTCGCGCCCGGCCCTGGTGCAAGCCATGGTCCGGGGCGACAGGGAGTGGGAGGCAGTCGCCTCCTTCTGCGAAGCAGTCATGCTAGCGAAGGAGGTGGCGGGACGGATGAGGGAGAGAGCTTCCCGTCCCAGCCGCCGCGGGAGACGCTCCGGGCGTCGGGAGCCGCGTGACGACTCCCGGCCACTGTAGGCGCGGGCCTGCGGGCGGAGAGCAATGGGTAGCTCACCGATCAGGACCAGGCCTGTGCCGGACGGCGCGTAAGTGTTCCACGCGCGCCTCAAAGAGTTGTCAGCATAATTTGAGGGGCCCCTTAGGGCCGAAGCCTGCCGGGTCAGCGGGATTGTCCGAAAAGGTTACCGCTACCCCGGAACATAAAGGGCAAAGGAAGGAACATGGGTGGGTTTTAGTCAGTAAGAGTCTGACACTTCCTTCCGCTCCACCCAGAGCTGGAGGGTTTCCCATCCGGAAAAAAAGGCCTCTTTATTTGGCCTACAGGGGGACAATAATAGGCTGATATAAAAAAAGTAGTTTATGCATATCAAACACTGTAAAAGTGATAAATAACGTTGCAGTAAATAAAAAATTACCATATTATTATTACTCTAAAATCAACACAATCAAGCACACAAAAGCACAAGGAAAGGTTTTCAAAATGCGAATGTTTACATTTAAAACGATATAATTTATTTTAGTATTAATTCACAGAATCCACATGTCAAAACGAGTACCCTCATGACATCAAAGCATTGAAAGCACTTATGCAAGTGACTGTACGTTGCCCAACGCATCTGTACCCATCTGTACAAGCGTTACTATATGGAGCGTGACATCGATTTTGTGCACACGCGTACTCCGGTTATGTGACAAATGACATGTTGTACGTGCGTGACGATACTGACGTTTGTGTCAAGCGTGGATTTGTGCATGTCAGATTATTTGATAGTGTTTGTAGAACCAATGTGTAGAACATGTTGAATTTTTGATACTTCATTATATCCATTTCGATATGAGATTAATTTGTAGCAACCCAAGTTTTTTTTTTAAATATACTTTGCCCCATAAGGAATTACTCCTGTATCGTGAGTGCGTTTACAAACATTTAAACTCACATACACAAACAGCCAGACCCGGAAAAACTACTTGTAGGCAATACAAATATTTGTTTCGTGCGGGAATCGAACCCACGACACGCAGCGCAGCAGTCGATCGCTCAGCCACTGCGCCAACCGTGTCGTCCTGTCGTGTCGTCGTGTGTTGATGGTTCGATGAAGTAAATAATTATGTTCAACTATGATTTTAGGTTCATTTCCCGTTAGCTAAAGACTTCCAACCCTCTTTTTTTCTTCTTCATTTTCTATAACTGGTATTCGACATGTTGAGGTTAGTAACTACCAAAGATATTTTTGGACATGCCGGTTCCCTCACGATGTTTTCCTTCATCCTTTTGAGCCCTAATTTTCATTAAATACTTAGTTGCGTTTTATATTGTATATTGTTAATAAATGGTATTCAAATAAAAAAAAAGTATTTTCATTCTGTTAGTGACTGAAATGTCCTATTTGGTTACTGTAATTTGTCACTCTTTAAGCTAGCTATATTTCCGGCATGTCCAGAACCAGAAAATCGAAGATATCCGCCAACCCGCTCTGGGAACGCATGGTTGTTTATGGCCCACTTTCTCTCACCTCTGTGAGAGAAAGTGGGCCATAAAAAACCATGGCGGAGGCCCGAGTCCCAGTAGTGGGAACGTTATAGGCTGATAATGCTAAGCTTGCTAATTTCACATTACTACCTATTTTCCTAAAACACACCCTGTTTTACATATTTACTCTTATTCTCGTGTCCCATCTGTATATGTCTTGTATTTACGTAAACGTATGTTACTATTCTAGTGTCGAAATAGTGCACTAATGCACGCGTGAGACTTCGAACATGTGTGTCGTTTTGTTACGTGCACGTCTTTAAGACATTAGTGACACTTTTCGCAGAGATTTCAGTTGACACTCTGTAACGCAATGGTCAGTCACAGAAAACGCAAAACTAATTATAGTTTAAAAAAAAAAATACTTTACTTCAGACCTTGATCCATATGATGTTAGTAATACACACTTATAAACTATGTTAGTAAATAACAAATTTATCCAGAGAAGTGTGTAACTAACTAAGTTCCCTTTTTCATTCGTTAATTTTCTTTCTTTAAATCATTTCTGCGGGGTAATTTCGTAACACATTAGCAGTAGGAATGGCTGTCATTTTGACAGGTCAACAACATTCAATATGTTATTTACGTTGTTAAGCAGACAATTTTTTCGAACATATGAAGGCATGGATTAGCAATATCCTTCAAAATGATTCTGATTATGATTGATAGTGTGTTATATAATTAGGGTGCTGTTCTACAGAACCGCCCAAATATAAAAACAGGTTATGCTAACTCTTTATTCAATGTAAAAACTTAACGATACATTACAATAACTTACCTACGTAATTAGCTTTCCTGATCATATTATTCTTGCTCAGTTCTTTTGTTCTCTTCGACAGGTATAATATGTATATGTACAGTGTGGGCATAAAATCATCACGACATTTCAATGTCGTATTGTAACATAAAGAAATACGGAACTCATAGGCATTAGAATGACGCACATTATAACAAACATTTAACAAACACTCATGTATGACTATTAATAATTTCGTTCGTTCGTATTTTTGGTCAATAATTAATTCCAAACAGTAGACAGCATAATTAAGCCTAAAATATGTAACAAAGACCGGCCAAAAATAACTATTCGGAAGCGAAAAACTCACAATAATTAATCATGTTTGTCGAAAAAAACGGCCCAGATAATTAGTTGCGTATATATCAATAACACAGTTATTCTATCGGTAAAACTGAACAGTCACTGTTGTGTATCCGCCTTGTCAAAAAAGTTAACGCTGTTAAACATTGAACATTTATAACGTTTGAGGAAACGTTCAACAAATCACTATCATTAACGCCTATCAATTTTTCCGCGTCAATAATTCCGTAAGACTCACGCGAATGTTTTCGCCGCACATTTGTAATGTTTTTCTGCCGGATGACAGTGTCAATGAAAAATGTACGGACGACAGCAGGTCAAGCTACCCGAAACTGTCAAATTTTCCCAATCAACCTTGAACCTTAATTATTTATTTATTTTTATTATTTATTTTATTTATTTATTTAAACAAATCCTTCTTGCGTCTTATTCCTTATTACTGAGGGTCGTGATTTCTCCGACGTGAAGTCATATTCTGTTTGAAAATGTTTCGCCGTCTTTGCCTATACATGGTGTTGTGAATTGCATCGTGGAGTTTTGAATCCAGTCTGTCCAGCGATGAGCGAGTTTAGTTCGACCATCTTAGTGGACTGTGACCTCTCGAACGATGTCCATCGATTGCCAGTTACCATCAGTTGGTCTAGGTTATGTCCATCTTTCCTCGCGATGTGACCGAAAAACTCCAAAATTCTTTGCAGGCAGGTGGACGCATAATAATGGCTATGGTTTTTAGCTTTAGCTTTAATTATACATATATTAGTAGAAGTAGTTGATAGAGCTACAGAAGCAGTATTTTTTATTCTATTTACAGTTAACTCATAGCTTTGAAGACAAAGACATCTGCCCTGTGAGAATAGCTTTGTTACAAACTACAAAATTAGTAGAAGAGACCGTCTGTCGAGGGCAAACTGCTTGTAATTAAAAACAGTTTGCCATCGACATCTGAAAAATACTTTGCATTTGGAAGCTTAATCAGAATGGCATCGCATTTATTCACCAGGCTACACTCAAACGGCATTAGCGTAAGACCTACCACAAGGAGCCTTTTCACAACATTCCAGTCGATAAGATCGACCGTGAAGGTCATTCGGCCAACAAAACCGGGTTGTTATTGATTCGGGTTCGATTCGCATTCCGAATAATTTTGTGGGTGTCGGTGTACCTTATACCTGTTGATGAAAGTGGTTCTTAAAGAATGTGTGGTGTGTATCTCATCGTGGAGTCGGCGTTTTAATTTTGGAGATAAATGATTTGTGTGTGTTTTTTGAGAAAGGATTTATTGGATTGTTTAAGATTTCTTATTAATTTATTGAAACTTAGCCGACTTAGCCTGATCCTGCGGTTCTCCTTTCTAACTTAATCCATCCTTAATATTTGTAGTTTCTAATTTATTAATGTAGAAACTGCAAATCATAAGGAATAAGGAAATCACTGACAGATGCAGAATATAGTGTTTCCAACTTATAATAAAATCAAGTGCATTAGCATACATACTTAACAAAATGGCACTAAATTACTGTCACATTTAACAGCATACCATTAAACATTGCTTCCTTAGCTACTTGCGTGCTACCTGTGCTACTAAAAACATAAATAAAAATATAGATCAACATTTATAGAGCTATACGGCTGACTGAATGACATTGCCTGAGAGTTGTTGGTGCGAAAAAAAAGATGCGGCGTTAGTTCTGAGGAGCAATTCTCGTAATTTTAAGAACGTTCACAGTCTGATTGAGTCCCTCAATCTGTCAAAAATACCTCTAATTTTCCTACAATTTTGACAAGTTTTGACATTGATTGTCGCTGAGATGAGATTGCGATTAGATTTTGTACATTTTTAATTACGGGACTTCAGATTTTTGCCACGTGCCAAAAGATCCTGGTTCAACTATAATTTTAATTCTCTGTCAACAAAATAAAGCAAACATCACATTAAACCAATTTTCCTTTCTAGGTCGTACACGCGTTGATGAGTCAGTGAGGCGCAAGCGGCGATTTTTTCCACGCGACTTCGCTTCCATTACGTAACGTAACGCGTTGAGGTAACGTTTACAACTTTGCTATGTCATTACGTTACTATCTCAGCCGTTTTGTTACTCGATTAGGGACGTGCCATGTTGCGTGCGGGCTTGCGGATATTGTTGTGTGATTGTGGTGTTTATGGTAGTTAAAGTGTGTTATTTTTAGAATGGAATGCTTTTTGTGATTTATAAGGAATTTTATTGAGGAACAATTTTAGTAACATGAACGCGTAGTTGGTACATTTATTTCTTATGACATGCTCTAAGAAACGATGAATGAACTGCGTGGAAAATGATAATGGCTAGAAAGGAGGTGACTACTGAGATGACGACTAATGACGATGTATGGAAGAACAAGACATGTTGCGCCGACCCTAAATAAATGGAATAAGGGCAGGACGATGGAGCTCTAAAGCTACATACTGTAAAACAAAACAGTATTCGAAACTTAAACTATTGAAGAACTGCAGCTAATAGGTACAATAAAATATGAATTAAATTATGATTACTAAAATTGCACCGAACATGCCTCGAAGCTAAATATTATGATTACTTAATCGCGTTGCAGACATCACATTAAACGAACGATCGACATCACATGTTTCTTTGGTACATCAATAATTGACCCTAATTATAACCTATCATCTAAAATTCATACGTAAAGGAGTTACTAAAGCCATAACGTCTAATATACATCTTTATTACAGGTCATAACTCTATGGTACAGTAATACCACATAATATTCGTGCTTCTGTCAGTAACGTTCTAAATGATCTTAATCTCATAAGCTGACAGCCTGACACGAATGCGTGCCTCTGGATTTGTCCAATGCTTATCAAACAATAAACGATCATTGTATGCCTTCTTCCTCAGTTTTTATAACAGTCCAGCCGATCGATTCTGTAAAAAACTCACCGTGAAAAGTTATGTGAAGTGAGCTTAGAGTGAGCTGTCAATAGTGTCAATCCCTAGCATTAGTTGGAATGAAAGCTCACTCCACGCTCACTTCACCTAAGTTTTCACGGTAAGCTGGTTACAGAATCGCACTGCTGTATGCGGTTTCCACTTTGTTGATTCCAAAGAGATCTGCATCTGATCAACCTCCTTTTCGATTAGCCTTTTCCTTTTGATTTTGATTTTTTCATCTTTTTTCTCTGAATGGATAAGGATTTCCTTCGCTTCATCCGATACTCCTCATTCTCTTCCTCTGATAACTTCTATCTCATGTTATGTTCTTCTTACTGTGTAACCATGTTGTTATCTTGTTCAAGATTTCGTACCGACATTATCGCCTTTATCAATCTCGGGTCTACAATACACAGTCAGGTCAAGTTTTGAACAACCGTCAAAACCGTCCGTCAAGTTTGATCTTCGCGTAATGTAAGCTGCCAGAACCTATAAGTCATAACATAACCTACATTTTATTACAACAATGCGGCTAACGATGCCTATAATATTGACGGCTCTGTGTGCATTATCCCATCATTGGCATTAGAGAGGTCCTCGCTCAAGGATGCATTGCTTAGAGCTAAATTTATTGTGTCGCGTTGTTAGACGTGACTGTTAAATAATAGTCTTTAAGTAGTCTTAGTAGCAAGTTTTGTTATTCAAATATATAGCTGTAAATGTGCATGATTGCATGGGATGCAAAGTTAAAAAGCAAGCTAAGATGTTATTTCGGATATATGTATAAATCAACGCCCTCACCGTTCCCACGCCTTCCTGATGTTCATATTGAGGTATCTTTGAGATTTGAAAATATATTTATTAAGGACATTCAAATTGGCTGTTGGTCTTACGTTTCGATAAGTGAATGATTTATTAGAGGCGAATATCTTCTTGCCACAGTATAATTATTGGAGAATTAAACTTGATTTAACACTTGTAACCTCCATGCTGAAAACGTTACAATGAACTTTAATGAATTCGCTATTGAATAAATTTTGTTCAAAGATAAATTCATATCTGTCCCATGCACATTTCGCTGCTCTCCATCCCATTGTTTCTGAACAGGAACTCGAGAAAGTAGACTAACCGGTTGCATTATCAAAAATACGTCTACAGCGGATTAAATCATCACCAGTAATGCAGTCACGAGCAGTCACGACTTCTTTCAGATATTTCGAAAGCTTATGAAGATGATACAATATCCCACAGTATAAAGTTGGAAAGTACAGTCGAATAAAGAGTTTGATATACTTAATATTGAGTCCAGCGTGTCCTGTCGTCTGCACGTAACAGGAGCTGATGGACGCTACTGCTGGCGCCCAACGCGTAGTCGAATTCTGGGTCGAGTCCATTTAGATTGCCATCGACATGTTAAGAAGAAAAGTAGTTACAGGTTAGTTGCCTGTATACCAAACTCATTGTTCAACTGTACTTCGAAGTTCTAAGCTCACTTCCCGATGATGTAAGATAAGTTATCGATCTCATTTGTCAAATCATTGAGTCGTGTCACTTAAATGTAGACTAATGAATTTTTGTGCAAGCAACAAGTTACAAAGCATATGTAGGGATTGTTATTGTTTGGTTAACGTTACGTGGGCGTAAGACTTGGTGTCGTGTTGAATACGTTTGTCACTTCGTTGAGAAAGAGTCTGGTGAAACAGATCAAATGATAGTTGTCACTTGGGTACGATGTTGTCATATGTTTTTGACATCATAACCAGCCTATACCTAATGTTCCCACTGCTGGTCTTTTCTCTGTGGGAGTGAGTGGGCCTTTATCCACCATCATCATGTTTTTGACATAAGACTAGGTATTTTTCTTTATTAATTAGTGATATGTTTTAGTTTTAGTGTAATTCTGTAAATCGTACCTATACACATAAACAAGATATCAAAATATTTTATTTCACATAAACCTTCACGGGTCAATGAAAAGTTAGAAGCTTGGTGCATGGTTCGATTTCATAGTTTTCTATGGAGAAGAGCCTGCAAGAAACTCCATGGTATGTAGTAAAAGATAAAAATACATAGTATAGTTTCTCAAGTTCGTCATTGACGTCAAGTATTTCTCGTTTCTTCTTTTCTGCTTCTTAGCGTGTCGATCTAAATGGACTCGGCCCAGAATTCAGCTACTTGTTTCGCGCCATCACCAGCGTCCATCAGTTCCTGTAACGTGCAGCTGACAGGAGACGCAGGTCACGTTATTAAGTGTCCCATCGTTTGTGGAACAGCACCACAGTTTCTTCCTTTGATTAGCGTCATTTTGAAAACATAGTTTTTCTTATAGCTATTAACACTTTGCTTTTGCTTTGGTCATTAAAATCTACGAATAACATTACTTCATCATCAAATTGACCCTTATTAGAAAGCCTACGAAGTTCTTTCAACGTTTCAGTTCAATTATTTGTTGTTTAAATCTATAGGAAATCATAATATATATAGAAGTTTATACAATTAACGGAATCACAAGCATTAAGATAGTTATACGATAGTCATGGTCATGAGCTGTTTCTAATCAGATCATTGAGTTGGCTCTCACTTCGTTAGTCTTTATATTCAATACATTGAATAAATAGGTAAATACACATAATCATACTTGAACAGAATTGCGACAAACCTTTTTGTTTATTATTTAACCATGGTACGTAGATGAAAGCTAAAAGGAGGTTAATGAGTATTTAAGTATGTGATTTCATCTGCTATAGTAAAGAGAATCATGGCAGTATTTAAGGTTGATTCCAAATTGCCTGCAGATGAACTAGAATAATTTGACACAGATATTCGTAAATACAATGACGGTAATCCAATACCTTATAAGTAAAGAAACACTAACCACTTTACAAATGAAATCTAGTTATAAAATTATATAATTATCTTCTTATTTCACCATGTGCTTTATCAGAGTGAAATGTTTTAAATCTGAGGCAAGTTAAATTGAACTGTCAACATTGGTATCGTTTTTATATTTGAAATCCGGTTGCGGCTGATCTAGAACTTACTAAATAAGATAGAGATAGGAGACAAATAGAGCCCAATTTAAGTCCTAATTAGGTAAAAATTAGTATTCGGCTTGTGCTTCCATCAAGCCTTGAGTTTGCTTGAAGTTGAAGTCGAAATAATTTCTGACGACAAGTGTATTGAATTGTACTTAAACAATAAAATCGAGTTCCATTTAATTAGTGGACACAAAGTACTCTGAACTATGAAGTCCAATTAGTACTTGTATCAAGTCATCATATTCAGTTACTGGATAATTCTCTACCATTATCGGCTGCCTTCCTACTTCACCGCTTCATAAAATTGCATAACCTCCAATAGAAAGGTACTCTTCTTGGGATCCACTTTGCCCTTTGGTGAGTTTAATTTTCATACAACTACAAGATGGAAGACGAATATTTATAGTGGGGGCGTGTCTAAACAAAATTGATGTCTAATTGTTGTTTGTTACATAAAACAATTGCTGATTCGTTGTCTAGTATTGCAATATGTGCATTATGTTGAAGACTGCAGTGTTTGAATTAAAGGTGTTATTAGATTTTGCAATATAACACGGAAAGTACATAGTTTCTGGGTAAAGAGTACGCAGTTTATCCCTTAAGATGACGTAAGTAAGGCTGGAGATTATATCATGAATTTAGTAGATTTGCTTAAACAAACATTTGGACATGCCATTGCTTAGTGCCATCAACGCACTCTAGCTATATGTGTGAATAAAACAGATACAGACAAAGATATGGCTTGCTTATGACAAGACAAAAATACGTATCTACATATATCAAAACCAGAGACTGTTTTTCGAAGACCATAATGGAACACAAAACACTTTACCAATAAAGTTTGTAAGCAGATTCGTTTAAATAGCATAATGGTGTGAAAACACATATCATTAATAAATTAAACAGACAATAACAGTAAAAATTAAAATCACACTAAAGATATCTCTAATTAATACATTAGTAAGAAAATTCGGTGTGTTTCGAAATTTTTAACGTCTCTGTTGATCTTGGCCGCAAGGACAATGCATCGTTAACAGCTTCTCGCGAATATATAAAATAGTCGTTTAGTATTTTACCTATTGCAAGAGAATTTGAATGCACAGTTTAAATTTTTCGGTTTCTAGAGATAGCAACCGGCAAGAAATTCCTTGGCTTAATTTGGATTAAAATAGACTTTACTGTATCGTTGTGAACTTTTGATAAGAAACATTTTTACCTTCCCTTTATCACACTCTTCGTTGTTGATACTATTGTTTCCTTTATTTGACTTTTTAATAGCCCGACGCATCGTTTTGTTGTATGTCTTAAATTTGCCACATTGTCAAACCGTTTTGGCGTTCCGCAAGGTATCATTCTGGGACCTTCTAGGCGTTTTTTTTTCTAAGATTTATTTGTTTTCATAGACTTGGTTGATAGTCGGTAGATAGTCTTGGTTTTGACTCTGAATAAAATGTTCCATTGAAACGGAGATATAATAAAGTTACAATACCAGGACTTCAGTCCTTAATAGCCAATTAGTATGCGGAATTATCTGAGTCACTTTATTATGTATTATTAATAGCCCCGTTTATGCTCCGTTCACTGACCACAATCATAGTCGAGTACGTCCTGTTCAACGAGAAAGTGAGGTCGAAGTTATAAAAGGAAAAAAATAACAAAATAGAGCAGCTGTCTTTATCGATCTGATCGAATTATGACACATTGACAACTGTCAATTTGTTAAAATGGCGGCAAATAAAATGAAAGTACGTCAGCATGACACGACATGACAGAACAAGATCGTGTCGTAGCTTGTCTTAATTACATCTAGGCCTTTGTTCTTGGGTTATTTATTGACACGTTTAAATTCAGGTTATATATTTGATTGTGTCACCTTTTTCCAACTTTTCATGCGATCGATAGGTTCCCAACATACTTAGTTGGGACGACTGGACATGGAGCGACTAGACAGTCGCTCCATGTCCAGACGTCGATGTTAACCAGTAACAGGGTTGTGGAGGTCAGATAGACATTTGACCTCCAAAGCCCAGTTACTAGTTAACATCGATACCCCTTGGTAAGAATGGTTGTCAGACGTTTCGTTACTAGGCGTAACGACTACGAATGACAGCCAACGGCTTTACGTGCTTTCCGAAGCACGGAGGGGTCTAGATATAAAATGGATGGTCACCCATCCACGCACCGACCGCGCCAAGCGTAGCGTAACCTTCGATAAGGACCCTCTCAAGCCGAGGCATTTATCAAGCAGTGAACTGTAATATCCTGAAGTGAATGGTGATACTATCTTAAGGATCTTCAGGAGGCCAATTCTCGTAATTTAAAACGTTCAAAATCTAGTCGCAGTCTCATCTCAGCGACTAACAAATGTCAAAAACTTGTCAAAATGTAGGGAAATTTGTGTTTTTTTAACAGATTGAGACTAAGACTGTGAACGGTCTTAAAATTACGAGAATTGCCCCTCAGATATCATATATCCATAGCTCTATCAATGTGTTTTAGGGCCAAGCAAGCTTTTTGTTAGCAAAAATGCAAGTTTCATTGTGTCGCGATACGAAATTCAACCGAAATGAACCATTACCAGCATTATATCGAACTTCAGATACAATTCAGATGATGAGCCACTTTACCAGCGCTGCGACACTTATTTTTAAACTAGCTGCGCCCCGCGGTTTCACCCGCATAAGTTTCGATCCCGTGGGAATATCGGGATAAAAGTTATAAACCATCTGTGTGCCAAATTTCATCCAAATCCGTTCAGTAGTTTTGGCGTGCAAGAGTAACAAACATCCATCCATACATACAAACTTTCGCGTTTACAATATTAGTAGGATGTCGCAGCATCATTTTGAGATATGCTTTTTGGCCTCGTACAGGACTTTCTGTTGATATTTTACTTGACTTTGGTTTTTTAACCGACTTCAAAAAAGGAGGAGGTTCTCAATTCGAGTGTGTTTTTTTTCCGAGGTCCGTTATTTGTAAGCCGATTTGCATTATTCTTTTTTTAGGATATACTTTCAGATTGGTCCCATAGAATGTCCAATTACATCAAAAACGGTTCAGTAGTTTGGTTTTTAAATGAAAATTACTGGTAAACATTACAACTTAAAAGTGAAAAATAAAAACTTTTTTGGAAATAAAAACAACCGACTTCCAAAAAAGACACTACAAAGTGAAAAATAACTTTAATTTCGGAAGTCGGTGGCAAACAACGAAAATGCGAACCCAACGAAACCGACTTCCGAAATTTGTTATTTTTCACTTTGTCGTGTCTTTTTTGGAAGTCGGTTGTTTTTTTTTTAATGTTTCTATGTGTATGTATTGTTTAGTTTGTGATATTCCTGTCCCAATAAAAACTTCTTTCTTTCTTTCTAACATTCACTAACAATATTTATATATCCACAGACATCTTTTCGAGATAGACATTTCAATTTGTTACATTCAGTACGTGACACGACACTTGACACTAAACACAAAAATCATAGGAAAGTACTACAATCTACTTTACCTATGTCTTACATAATAAATAGAGACGTAAAGACGAAGTGACGTGCATCGATTATGACATCGATTTTATGCGTTGATCGATCGATTACCGACCGGATGTTTGGTGTCATTACTACCAAGGCTTTTACTGTTTGTAAACATTCGAGCATCGTATTACGACAGATGGTGTACAAAGGGTCAAGAAAAGTTTGTAAATGCTTAGGTACACTCAACAAAAGAGGTTGAAACCAGGCATTTTGCTAGGTACCTACGATCAATTCGAAACAAAGCTGTTCGTGTGTTCCAAAGTCAAGTCTTTGAATTTTGTTCACCTAAACATATTTAACTCAGCTCAGATTTACTTTTGAGCTTTACCGTTTTACAAAAGAACAATGGTCAATCTCCTCCATGATTTGACTAGAAAAATAATATAAAATGTAGTTACATTTTTGAATACAAGACATAATCAAGTTATTATGGCTTGTATTCAAAAAGTAATGTAGGATTCAGACTTGTTTAGAAGGTCTTGGATGAGGTTTGACAAGTTTTTGAGGTCCTAATTAAACAAAACATTTTATAGAGACGACAATAGGTATTTCTCGTTAAAATATCGGAATTCACAGGAATCATAGTCATATTAAGGTTTAAGTATTATTTAATACCATACCTTATTATTCAAGAATTCAACAAACATGCAACTAAGTTTCACAGATTAATAAGCATGATATGATCACATTGCAATAAGTACCTACAACTAAAAACCCATGATAATATGTTAGAGTAATTAAAACTATACGTTAATGAGTATTTCGTTAGCTATTAACATACGACCTTAGTGCTGAGTTAATAAAGAACAACCTTCATTAACAGTACTAAACATTCCATTAGTTTTATTGTTGAATACATTAACGGTTATAAAAACAGTGATAGGGTTAAGATATCGAATTGTAAGAGGATTCTGTGCTTGATATATATGTGAAGATACTTATATTATGGCCAAGTGATTGGTGCTTGAATTGGCCAATGTTTGCCACACTTGGTTTATTTTCTAGTGTATTTTTAATGTGTGCTTTACACAGATATGTGTAGTGTTTTTGACCTAGATTGTGTTTTCTTCTGTCGCTCCTTCTGGCCGCTTTGTTGGTCTAGTGGTTGCCAGCGCTACTGCTGAGCATGAGGTCCTGGGTTCGCTTCCCAGGTCGGGCAAAGTATTATTGGGTTTTTTCATTAAAATTTTCTCAGTAACAGTCCGGAGTTTAGATAGCTAGAGGTCCAGAGCAGATTAGAGGTGTGGTGGGAAAAACTCGAGACCGTTGGCCTGAGAGTAAGTCGGACCAAAATCGAGTATCTGTTTTGTGATTTTGGCGGTCTCTCCAGTCCTAGGCCCATAGCTCTCGCCGGAACGCCCTTATCGATCTGCTCCGACTTTCGGTACCTCGGGTCGCTTGTCCAAGGAGATGGCGAAGTAGACCGAGACGTAACGCACCGGATCAACTCAGGATGGATGAAATGGCGACAGGTCACCGGAACAACTTGCGACCCACGGATGCCCCTCAAGTTAAAGGGGAAAATTTATAAGTCCGTGATAAGGCCTGTCGTACTTTATGGGTCTGAATGCTGGGCTGTGAAGAAGACGGATGAAAAAATATTGCATGCAGCGCAGATGAGAATGTTGAGATGTGTGGAGTGACGAGAATGGATAAAGTAAGAAATTAGTATATAAGAGGAAGTTTAAAAGCGGCGTCAGTGACAGAAAAGTTGAAAGGAAATGTTTTGGCTTGGTATGGGCATGTAACGAGAAGGGAAGAAACGCATGCGACTAAAAGAGTGATGAATATACATGTTGATGGATGGAGAGGGAGAGGAAGGCCGAAGAAAAGATGGATGGATAGTGTGAGGACTGACATGAAAGAGAAGGGAGTGAATGATAGCGCGACGCTTGACAGGGGAGAATGGAAGAAGAAAACGTGTTGCGCCGACCCCAAGTAACATGGGATAAGAGCAGGAAGATCATGAGTCCGGAGTCTAAATCTGTGTGTGGTTGATGGCAATAGGCTCCCCCCTATTACATAGAACTTAAACATAGCTAGCGAAATATGGGTGTACTATATGTACACCTCTGCTTAACCCTTCTGTGATTACTGGCATGATGTTATGTTATGTTGTCTTATCACTGATATAATTGGGTTATTTCACATTACTTACATAACATTATCATTCTAACATCTTAGTAGGCAGTCTTAGTAACTGTCTACTCTCTCATATCTCGAGAAAAGTTTCTTGTCACAATTACTTATATCATACATCGTAAAACAAGTAAATATGATTGCAGGTTAATTCAGTGACAGCGGTATTTACATAGGAAGGTACCTACATGCTGTCGACCCTAATGTTTAGGGCGTGAACACATTGGTGCGTAAACTATGTAAAGCGCTGTACATTAAGTACAGCGTTACACAATGTACATAAATCTTTATTTAACGCCCAAGATCCATACTTCTTACGAGCTTTTAGTATTTTGTGCCAAAATTGTCAAAAAACAACACTTTACAAGCACAGTTTTTGTTTCCCGAAGATCAATTTAACTGAAAATCTTATTCAGATCATTATTGCATCATCAAACACAATGTCTGTCTGTCTGTCTGTTTGTGTGCATAACCTATATCTTGAGAAACAGTGACCCGATTTAGGTGACATATGTAAGTGTAGATTAGAGAAGAACTATTCAAATTAAATGATGAAGCTAAAATCTGCATAAAAAAACTCTATCTAACGATTGGTCAGCAATGGCTACTAGAAAATACGGTACAGACGCCAGAACATCAAGCTACCCGAAACTGTAAAATTTTCCCAATAAACCTTGAACCTTAAAGTTTTTGCGATAAGGCTGAAAATTTATTAAAGAAATTTTACAGATAGTAGTAGATTGATGTGCTGGCGTCTGTACAATAATTGCACAAGACTTTCCGTTACCGGTTATTTAATTCCGTGACAAACGCGAGAACATTAAAACCTGCTGTGTCCGCTCCCTACGAAGCCCTCAAGCTGTCACAATATTATAGTGTGACGTAATAGTAGCCCAAGTACCTCTCTATTAATACCTACCATACCTCTCGTGCCGGTATTTATGGAGTACGTCTATGTACGAAACCTCTCACGGAAGTACGGATAGGAAGCGAACGTCCCACGTTTTTCTAATCATTACTGAGATTCCGATTATTGCATTGTATGTCGGGAATTTTGTGTTTTTGATATGATATTCTTTTTATTACGTACTGCGAGTAAAGTAAGAATTGATATCTATCATCAGTTCATCACGGTTTACATTCTTAGGTACCTACTTGGTTCTTACATTACGTTCGGTGCGGTCCACCAACGCGCAACAGCACCCTAATCGCGTAACACATTTTCAATCACATTCTGAATAATTTTGAAGGATATTGCTAATCGAAGCTTCATATGTTCGAAAAATTGGTCTGGTCAACAACGTAAATAACGCAGTGAATGTTGCTGAACTGTCAAAATGAAAGCCATTGCTACTGTTAGTGTATTACGCAATTACTTCGCGTGGTGGATCCCTTTCAAGAAGAACAGGCCTGTCCCAGCAGTAGGAACGCTATAGGATAAGAATAATGTGTATACTAAGTTCTGCACGAAGCTAAGTTTGACGTGTTTGAAGCTTTTCGTCTTCTCTTAGAGTTTTACAGCTAAGCTATAAAGTTACCTTAAATGTGCAGTAATGTCGTGGGAAGACAAAAAGAGGAAGAAAAAAACTAACCTGTACTCTAACCCTTAAATTACGCTTCCTAACCACATATTTACTACTAAAGATGAAGCGATCATTACCTGCGCTAACCACGCCAAGACGATACGAAAATAACATAACATCATCGTAGCCACGTAACAATGTTGACGGGTTAATATTTGCTGATTACCGTGATATAACGAAAGTAAAGTATACCTTAGTCTACTTATATGAAAGTGTATCCTACGAGTATAACTTAGTTTAGAGGCACTCTTGGTTTGTTTTGGCTTGTGAAGTGAGATTTTACAACCGATTTGTGTGTTAAACTAACCTTTGCATGTAATTTGATGCTTATTGCTAAATCTGACAAACTATAAACTTCGTAGGGTAACCTAGTAGAGCTTCTTGTGAAAGATTTTGCCTAAGGAAGTGTACGATCTTGCCTATTTCTGTAACCGATCGGCCACATTTTATTAGTAACAGTACCAGTAAAATTCGGGCTCAAGATGTTTTTAAAACTTTATCTCTTAGTGAATGGCATAAAACCAAGAGCCTTCAAATGCCTTCAAAGCAAGTGTGTGAACAGGCATCTTCTGGGCACGCTGGTTCCATCATAGACCTCATCCATCGCTTTCCATCAGACGTGATCGAGGTCAAGAGCAGGGCCAATTAGCAATTAAAAAAAAAAAAAACAATGACATATCAGCTCTGCTTTCTGCATTCTGGCACCTGCTGCATTCTGACTCCAGAATGTCGCGTGTAGCAGTTCTTCTGGGGATGTAGGCACAAGCGGTAAAGTTTTTACAGGAGTACTATACAGTGATCACATTATACCCCACATGTATCAGTCTGTTTCACTGGTGGTATGGTTTGAGCACAAGCATTAACTCGTCATAAAAATGTGGCAAGGTGGTGCAAAGTAGAATACAATGGTAATCAGCTAGGTCACCAGCAAGTTCCGTGATGCGCAAAAAAATACAATAAAAAAGATAAAGAAACTGTTCACACAATACAACTATAACAGAGTTACTGTGACCAAATTAGGTTTAAACGAATATGTCTGTACTCGTAAAATCTCTATATCCGGTCACGTAATTGTGAATTCCACCAAAATTTCACAGTCTGTAAATGAATCACGAACGTGAAAAAGTTTCGCTTTTATGAATACTATAATTTAAAAAACATGTGCTTTTTATTTGGTGTGGATTGAAGATGTTTTCGATGTTAATGTCATTTAAGTCGAAAATACGTTGTGTAAGAAGTTTTGCACCCGACAAGTGTTAAAGAGACGGATATAGAGGTTTTTTGGATATAACTTGCATGTCAAAATCAAAAATCAAAATCAATGAGGGATCTCTGCTTGCCTAGTACCTACTCAGAGATTGTCAATTGTCTTGGGTTTCAGATCATCATTTGTCACCAACTCACAATTTCTCTATGGGGCAAAATAAATGAATCTCCTATTTAGATAGGTACATTGTGAGACCAAATATTGCGTGCGTATATATGTACCTATATTCTATATTGCGTGTCGTACCTACCTATGGCATCGTATTTTTCTTTATGTACCCCCCTGTAATATTTAATTAATACATAAAACATTCGCCGCATTTGTGCAATTCATAATTAATCGCCGATTTTCTGATAAAAAACGTAAAACAATAATGTAAAGACTTTTACTGCTCATAAAATCGGTGAAACTAAATGATAATTATAATAATGGGAAAATATGAACCAACATTTCTATAAGGTTTCTTGAGAAAACAGAAACCTCACAGTAATGCGATAAGGCCGCCCATTGTATATTTTGTAGTGTTTAATGTATTTTTTATGCTATGTATTTTTGTGGTGTACAATAAAGTATATATAAATAAATAATAAATAAACATTGGCATGATTCAAATTTATAATATTGAAAACACTACTTAAATATTTCAGGTAGTGATTCAAAAATGTTAAATTTGGTAAAAAAACAGTAACTTCTGTGCTAACAGATTCATTTTAAATTGTTTCTTAACCTACCGCATATTTATCAGCTTTAAAGTTTATCAAACCGCTTAAAATAACATCCACATTTTAATAACAAACATCATGTTAAAAATAACCAATAAAATTAACAAGTTTACTGGATCAGTGGGTGAGAACCGAGTATCGAATCCAATTCGATGACATTTCGACAAATTATGATAATGGATTCGATGACATAACGAACAATGTTTCTATGTGGGCCAGTGAGGTTTTTGACGTTGCCGTGTGTTCGTAACAGAATGACCGTCATCTTGGGAGGTCGGGAAACTTCGGAGATATTCGGTGTTGGTCATTTAGATGATTGATAATGTGAATAGTCGGTTTTGAGGAGACGATTTAAGTAATTAAGAATTGATATTAAAGCTCTATTAACACTAAAGAAATAAAGTTGTATAACTTCCATAAATGCGTCATGATTGTAAACGACCAGCTGCGTCCCGCGGTTTCACCCGCATGAGTTTAGATTCCGTGGGAATATCAGGATAAAAAGTATCCTATGTATTAATCCTGGTTATAAACTATCCCTGTAACAAATTTCATCCAAATCCGTTCAGTAGTTTTTGCGTGAAAGAGTAACAAACATCAATCCATCTATCCATCCATACAAACTATCGCATTTATAATATTAGTAGGATACAGTAGGAGTAGGATTTATTATTACGAGCCCGTATTGTCGCACTGCAGGGCAAAGGCCTCTCTACTCTCTTTCCATTTCTCTTGGTATATGGGTCGACCAGTCTTTGTTGAAGATGTCCAGCTAATCCCGTCATCTCCGTCTGGACCTGCCGCGATTTCGCTGGCCATTAAGGGTTTCAGTAGTTCGTGAGTTCGTCTTACACGCAGCAGATATGAGAGGCCAAGAAAATTCGTAAAATAATAAAAAATACAGACTTAAAGAAACAAGATCTTTAATGATATTGATAACGGTAAAACCATAATTAATTCATTTGAAGATGTAAGAAGAATATTAGGCGTGAAGTAGATAATTATTACTTTTTAACCAATCAAATCCAATTATCAAATACTCTTTGTATGTTAAACGGAGAAAGCTCAGAGAAGTATCATGTCATTTAATTTCTGAGTTTATATAGCTTACTACTTACCTTAAGTATAATTGTCGTTATGATTACTCTAAAGCTGTAGTCACATAGACAATCCGACTTAGTCAAGTCCCTTTTAGGGTCTCCGTTCATGTCTAATTCTGGAATGATTAGTCCAATACCGACAGCCCTGGGAGCGCTTGCCCTAAAGCATAATAATCAGCCTATAATGTTCCCTCTGCTGGGACACAGGCCTCCTCTCCGTGAGAGGGACTGGGCTATAATTCACCACGCGGGCCCAGTGCGGTTTGGCGAATGTCTTCGAATTTTTGGTTCTAGGACATGCCGATTTCCTCATGATGTTTTGCCTCACTGTTTTTGAGATCAGTGGTGATGAAGTTATTTACACAAAGTAAAGGGCTTGCCCTTGCTGACTGGTTAATCTTACCAGAAAAGCATAAACCCTGACAGCGCTGTACAATAGACATACGTACACTGCTACATACTCGTATATCTTTAGGCGCTCGAATGACGTTGACAGGTTGGCGCTGTTGGTGAACATTTGCACAATTGTTTTGTGAAATGTATCGAAAAAACAAGATGGCGACGATTAGTTCCGATTTTGGCCACGCGCCGAAATAACCTTGCAGCGTTATAAGTATCGTCCTAGGATTCGACATGTATCGCAGTCGTCAAGATTGATTGTTTCCTTGCTTAATTAGGCCATTGGCAGAAGCAGTACGGCGTGCGAAATCGTATTGTTTTTGTCTCTGTCGCTTCAGCTTTCCGTTAAGCCAGTTCGGCCATGACCTGATCGATTTAATTGCGATTAAATTCTATTGTGACATGATTGATTTATGATCTTTAATTGGGTCTCCCTCGTTTGACCGAAAGGAATTTGACAAATTTTCATTTCCCAAAAAATGTTTCGCATAATTTCATTTGCCAAATTATTACTTAGCAAAAAAATCTATTGACAAAAAATTGTAACGCAAACCTAATGTTTGGCAAATGAACGTTTAAACTATAACTTGTTTACCAACTAGTACTTTTAACATTTTTCATTTAATCAAATGTTTCAGTTGGAATAACAGTTTTTACGCAAAATCAAATAAGCCAAATATTTAGTATCGTCAGTTTTCAATTCACCCTTTCCTATTCAGTCAAATGCTTCAATGACAAAAATGTGAACTGCTAAGTGGGTAGGAGGTAATTCAAAAATTCTAAACAGGTAATAATAATATGAATATTAACTATTTTTTTTCTATATAATGTAGTCGTTCCTGGCACTCGCCGGCCGCTGCCGCGGCACCGCTCGCTTCGCTCGCTCGGCTCGTGCGTAGGAGGTCACAGTTTTAACCTAACCTAACCTACCCATTTTTTTTAAAGAAGAAATTAACCTAATCTAAATAGTTGAGTTCCGGGTAACTTAAAACAATATCTTTTTTTCTATTAATGCAAGTCGTGTCTGGCACTCGCCGGCCGCTGCCGCGGCACCGCTCGCTTCGCTCGCTCGGCTCGTGCGTAGGGGGTCACAGTTTTAACCTAACCTAACCTAAACATTTTTTTTTAAATAAGTAATTAACCTAATCTAAATAGTTGAGTTCCGGGTACCCTACTAAAAACAATATCTTTTTCCTATTAATGCAAGTCGTGTCTGGCACTCGCCAGCCGCTACCGCGGCACCGCTTCGCTCGCTCGGCTCGTGCGTAGGAGGTCACAGTTTTAATCTAACCTAATTACCAAAAAATGCTATTTTTGCCTTAACATTTTTTGTCTTAACAAATCATTTCACCAAACGTTTATTGTCTGAAGATTGTTTGCTGTAATAAATCATTTGATTATAGATCAAATGCCATAATGACATTATACTTGGCAATATTTTGCCAAGTAAAAATTTGACCAAATGAAAATATGCGAACTAAAATCATTCGAAATATTGCAATGGTATAAAAAAAGGTTGCTAAAATTTGTTTGGGTAATGAAATTTTGGCAAAATCTTTTCGGCAAAACGGCAGGCACCCTCTTTAATTAAAGGGTCTGTCTGTGCAGTGAGCTTGTTAAGTGTTTATATTATAGACTTATGTAAAACTGTCTTTGTAGTAATCTCCATCACCCAAATAAAAAAAAAACTGGTCAGAGGGGCATTTCCCGTATTTTAAAGAACGTTCGCATTCTTACGTCAGTCTCAATCTGTCAAGAATACCTCATTATTCCTACATTTTTAATAAGTTTTTGAAATTGATTGTCGCTGAGATGAGATTGCGACTAGATTCTGAACGTTTTTAATTACGGGAACTTCAGATGTGATTTGGATATGGTTTGGTTCGGTTTGGTGGTCTAGTCTGGTCTTATACCATGAAAATCATCAATCTTTAATGTCCCCACTGCTGGGACTCAAGCCTCCTCTCTGTTGATGAGATGAGATAGAGTTGGCCGTAATCCACCACGCGGGCCCAGTGCGTGTTGGTGGATGTCATATGTCTTCAAATTGTCAGATCATGCCGGTTTCCTCCTGATGTTTTTCTTAACCGTTTTGAAAGCAGTTGTGATGAAATAATTTATACAACGTAAAGCGCTTGCATGGGTTCGTCCCCACCCTATTACGAGTACTCGTAAGTCGAGGCCGATACCACTGGGCCACCACTGCCATACCATCTTATACCATCGCCAGTCGTTTATTTACTGAAGAAAAAAGACTTGTGTGTTCGCCACAGCCTACAAAACTGCCCATCTGGCCGCGTCCTTACCGGTCGCGACATTTACATAGTGTGCCTTGAATACCATTCCTCTGTTATATCATTCGTTATACAATGGAGCTTTCTCCTCTGTATCTCTTTATTTAATATATTGCTGTGAGGATTCTCCGGCTATTGTTAATCATGACTTGTTTGTTGAATTACGGTTTTAGCTATAATCAACAACTACGATGCCATATTTATTTAGGCTGTGAAGTAGCTCAATAGCTACTCGAGAGACTAAATAAATATGGCATCGTGGTTCGAAAAACATCAATATGTTTTGTTGAATTTTGGAGCTGTATTTATTTCTAAAAATATGTGGTACGGTCAGCAGCAAAAGTCGGTTAACACTTCAGTTGTTTAAATCTTATTTATTGAGCAAAATATTCTTAAAAAACATGTAGTAATAGAATATTTCTGAATAATTAACTCTTTGCTATTACATGAAATAGTGAAAACCAATGTATCGCATCATTTTGTATTAATTTACATGATTTGTAAAAGTAACAGAGTTAATTGACTTTTGATGCTGACTGTACGTACATATTTAACTTCCGATAAAAATGGGTATAAAACTTTGTTATGAGACAAACAAGGTGATGCGTGGATTAGCTGTTTTGAAATAGCTAAGATTAGGCATGACGAATATTGGCTGAATACCATGTGGAGTTGACAATAAATGAAAATACTGCCAATACTAATGTATCGAAATTGAAAACGTGATTTTTTCAAACAGAATAAATAGTAGCGATCGGCCGACTATGGGTGCCAATCTTTGATTAGCTATAGTGACTAAACTACTGGATATATTTGGTTACATTTTTGTGTGCACACTGGGAACGTCAAGTTTAATGTATTGTCTTATTGTTGTGTCCACCTTGTATACCCCGGTTTCTCTCTACTTTTAGTTTATTGAGACCCAGAAGACTGTAGGTACTGGGTTGACATTAAAACTTAATTATCTATCTATCAAACTCAATAGAAAAGCTTTCAAAAGTCATTCTCAAAAGGTCAAAGAGTAAGGGCGTAAGTTCATACCAACCAGTATGGTCATCTTTAGTTACTTCCGGTCAGAGGTTGCAACATAATGGTTGGTCAAGTTAGCTTTCTATTTAAGTACCATTGGCTTACTATTAGATACTAATCATTATTTGTAGAAATCATTGTCGTGTGTAAGAGACGTGACAGCCATGTGGGGATGACAGTTTTTTTTTTTTTTTCGTGCATTGACGGTAAAGGACGACCTATCTTGATACTAATTCACCATGGTTTTAGCGAGGTTCGTAGTGAAACAGTCAAGTCCTTTATCAGTGACTTCTTTTTTGGATACGGACTCTCTAATACCTTTTGGATGTATCAAGATCGTATAGTCCTCAATATACGAAACCCAACTATTCGATTACCTCACTGCATTTGTTATTCTTGCATGTCGGATACGTACCTGAAAAAAACAAAGTTAATCGTTACAAATTGTTACAATTAAAATAAACAAAATGCGTGTCATGAGAATAATTGTGTTAATTTTAGATCGATTTCGAATCGATCTAAAATGAACACAATTATTATTGTTATGATTAGGAATTATTATATAGCGGATAATAATATTTAAACATTATTCATGAGAAATCAAGACTGGTTCTTATTTTTTTATTTTTTGTGTGAACGTATCACATAAAAAATGAAACAGAAAATTAAAGTACAAAGATAATTTCTAAACAAACAAATAAACCGTGCGATCGGTTCCCATCGGAACAAATTTCGAAACTCCATAGAAACTTTCACCCCTATGCATTTTCAAAAATCCGTCGTTAGTGCTCACCTTCGTTATAAACGAAACTCTTGCGCAATACTTAATGCTTAACCCTAGCGATTAAGGCAGTGCGTTGGCTATCAGTGAATAAATCAATTTAATTATTTTATGTAAAACTTCTTTCTTGATTTATTGCTTTATTTGCTTTTACGCCGAGTAGAGCCAAAATATCTAACAAACTTAAATATAAATGTAGGTAAACGGATGTATTTATTTAACCCATTTATACAATTTATATCTGTGTTAATTAAACACCATTCACACATTCGTCTGAAGTATTGGCATAACTGTCATGGCTTTGTATTGAGTCAGCCGCAGGCGCATGCCAGGCGAGCTTGTAGATAACTGGTCGATCTTTGTGCTTGCAGTAACGGTGATAGATTAGTGTTGTTTATAGATAGACGGATGGTTTGTGAAGTATATTATAATCCAATACTATATAGGTATATATATATATATATATTATATTATAAACCAATATTATCATATTGGTTTAGCGTTAATTTTTTTGTCGAATATTTATTATTTAATTAGAAAGAAAAAAAGATGCGTTGGTTGATGAATGAGATTGGTTATATATATTACGCAATGGCTAATTTCGTTTGAAGCATGATATTAAGGAAAGGATATGGATTTAGGTAAATGGATTAGAACACGTATGATAATTATCATATTCAATTTATCATAGACAATCAATTAACTTCGGTCAAAAGCAATGCCTCTACGAGAGGCGTTGAGAGACTTAAATAACGACCGTAGAGTGGCTCTTAAGGGGTAATATTTCTGGTATTAAACAACGAGTTCGCTTTAGATATAAAGGACAATGCCAGAAACTATAGAACCTTGCCCCATTCAATAAAATTCATTTACAACCATGCAATATGCAGGATCTTATTGCTTTTGTATTACTGATAACTAAACATTTGTCCTAATGCCTGTAGAACTTGCGGTTTCTGTTTAAATCATAGTCATATATGTATAAAGACATAAAATTATTGCAAGATTAGTCATTGAGCTTTTAAGTCTGAATTTGCCGGTTTTGTCAAACACAGCAATTTTCTGCTTCACAACAACAACAAAGCAACATAAATCATTGCCTAACAATTTTAATAGTCAGTTAACTAACCCGTTCCCCCCTACTGAACATAATTAAATATAATAAGTGCGTAACTATTGCGATGATTGCACTTAATAATTATAATTGCACCATTTAGTCGCACGGCTGCTTCAACTGTTGTCATATTACTTGCAGTTGACGTGATATATTATATTGCGGAAAACTTGGAAAAAGTTGTTTTATAGGTATTGCATTGAAAGAGATCTCTTTGTCCCTTTCATGCTCTTCTCTGCTCTTGTGTTTGAGAGAGAGAAACGAATTTTGCATAATTATTTTGTGCTAGATTTCAATGTATTTTTTGTCCTCCAATTGCAGAAGTACTGTCCTTTACTTTTCGACTCGTCGTTACAATTTTATTTTGATGTCGGACATATCGTCGAAACTAGTGCCACTAGGGGTGTACTAACATCAATTGGAACTTGAATTCTAATTGATGTAATATACCCCAACTTTATGAACCAACCAACCAACTTTATGGCGTGAGGTGGAAATGCAAAGATTAAGTCCACCTTAATGTAACATCTATATAGCACAACAACTGCAGATAGAACACTCATTTTATCCTTACAGCAAGCTTCGTTGACAATGATGTATGTATTTTAGATCATGTTGAAACATACACCTTAGCAATTTGAAGAGCCTCTTCTAAGTTAAGAGCTTCTTCGGTAACGATAACTGCAGGGTTACTATACTCGTATATTAAGTTAGTACCTATATGATAATGTCAAGTTGCTTCAAGGCATGGGACGTAGTTAGGGTAATGTGTTCTCACAAGACTTTATGAATATAATATAGTGTAATAGCTCAGTAAAATATCATACGTTTTAAGTATTACTTTTTTATATGTAGTTTTGTTGACCGGTAGCGCTTAAGCCAGATTAATGCAGTGCCATTAGATAGATTAGTGCAGTGCCAGGGCTCATCTTGCATTGCACTAATCTGTCATTTATGTGATGTAAGTACAGACGCCAGCAGGTCAAGCTACCCGAAACTGTCAAATTTTCCCAATCAACCTTGAACCTTAACGCTTTACCAATAAAGTTGAAAATCTATTAAATAAATTTGACAGATTGTAGTAGCTTGATGTGCTGGCGTCTGTACATAATAAAGAGTATTCTAACCATTTATCTAATCTTGCAGTCAAAGGCAAGTCTTCAGAAAACTGACGATTTATGTATTCATAAATCGTCAGTTTTCTGAAGACTCGCCTAAAATCGATTCGAATCGAATGAATCGATAAAAATAAATATATTTTAATCGATTCAATAATTCAAATTTTGTATCTAATTATCAGCAGGTTGTGTCCATGATTCGTCGGTCTAACAATTCGTGAATCTTCAGGGTGGTCCTTAAGTGTATAATAATTACTGACATTGGAATTTTATTGACATATAATTTGCCAATTAACTTTTTGAGTTTTTGTCCACTTAAACGATTAAAATGATTTGTTAAGCCTTTGCTGAGAGGTAGGTTTGCCTGTACTATTAAAGCTGTAAATCGAGTACTTATAGTGTCTGGTTCACATGCACATATACCTAACTTTGTTTACACTAGGCACTAAATTAAAAGACTAACTAACTAACTATATAAACAAATACAAAAACAAAAGGATATTTAGGCGTTGAAGTACTCGTCCGCATCGCTGTCATCCCGAAACGTGCCCAGAAGCCTGGCAGCATTGGCATGCTGAATGGCAATGCTAATTCTTTGACCAAAGAACGAACTTTGTTGCACTTAAAATAAGGAAACTTGGAAACTTATGTGCTAAAATCATAGCTATAGCAAAATTTAAGCAATTTGTACAAATATGTTGATACCTTAAAGTTTCTACCCGTGTTACATAACTTACATAATGAACAAAGTAGATCTCTAACATCCAAAAAAAGGTATCCGTTTCATTCTTCCATTCTTGGCATATTACACTAAAAATACCTCAAAGCGACATTCAAAAGGATCCAACCCATTTGTGTACAAACTATTTAGGTGTGCTAACATCTCGTTCATCTAGTATTTTTTCGTGCAGCTGTCAGATAGCCATCTATGCTCCAATTATATAAGAATGATTGGGCATTTGATTAGTGGCCTTGGCTTATTAAGTATTGATAGCAAATCTTAATTATGTATAAAGACTAGTTAAGCAGGAACTATAGTGTCAATTAATTATGGTAATTCACCTACATGCATGGGTTGGGTGAACGCACTCATTTCTCCGCACCTATATGGTTTTATAGCTATATTCCGCAGTCTTTGGTCGCACAGTAAAAAAAAAGTTCGCACATTCCCCATTTATATGTATTTAAAATGGATTGGAGTATGTGGGAGCTAGGCATCTCTTCATCTCTCTGGAATATGATATTTCCCAGCTATTTATCTCGTATGTTGCACCTGTCATGTTTTGTCTCTGCATCACCCTAAGGTTGACTGGTAGACAATGCCTCAGGCATTAAGTGCCTCAAGCATTTTTTTTTGCTGTGCATAAAGGTTTAATAAATAATTAAATATGCCGTTAGTGGGTTCAATTCTTTAGTGTTGCTGTTTTAGAATACAAAATAAGCAAGACCTACCTAATCATGATATAGTCTAACAAAAATTTTGAGGCGTTAAGAGTTAATGTGTAGGGGTTTAAATAGTCTTCGAACCTCTTCAAACGTGCCTTGTATTTCCTTTCTCAATATGCTATAGGCAATTAGCATACAATGCAAAACAAAACTTGCACAAAAATACTAACGACGAATGTCGCAAAGAGTATTGCGAAGTTATGCTTTAAAGGCTTGTCCTACACATACCTATTAACATTAAAAAAGGAAATTTTGTGATCGGACTCGATGAGTTCGAAGCAGATCAGTTAACTCATTGAAGTCAAGGCAAAGAGACCACGCCTCGCTTGAACTCATTCTCATTGGTTTTCTATGGGAGCAATAATAATAACCTTTTCTGGCAAGTAACCTAAATTACCTAAATATCTACCAAATAAATATTGTATGTTCTTTTTAAGGTATTTCTTTTATGCTCCTATTTACACAATACAATTTTGACGGAGCTACTCGTAGAGGATCACTTTAGCTAAGGCATCAAACGTAATTTTTTTTTTACGTCTGGCCTAAATTACCCCAGATTTTTTCAGTTTCATCGTTATTCGTCAAATAATCCAACAAGACAAAAGGCAATAGTATATTTACTTGTGTATCTTTTTCAATTATAATTATGATTTAATATACACTGATTAATTACTATTTTTAGAAGCTAACACTGAAATTATGATACCTTTTTTATATTACCTGTCTGTTTTGTTTTCCCACTCATAAACAATGGAACTATCATGTTATCTCTCCACCACCCTTGGTTGACTGGTAGAGAATGCCGAAGGCATTAAGGCACCTTTATAGTGTACAAAGTTTGTTAAATAACTAGAAAATTATTTCCTCACGGCTCAAAAGTGTGGTAATTCATCAAGCCCTATTCAAAGCACTGTTTACTTAAAAGCACTCTGCCTTTGACCCGACCTTACACATTCCACGCTCGATTGGTACCAGGGTACCAGCAGTGAGCAAGAAGTGAATCAGTGAACCCATCGACCTCAGTAAGTTTAATATTGTTATATCAAGGTGAGTCAAGGAGACGCCTTGCTTGCACTAATTCTTGTTGGTTTCTTCGACACACGGATGGAAAGATTGGTGAGCCACGTGCAAAAGACGTTTTTATAGAAATTCCATTGGAAAATTTCAAGATGAAAAAATAGTTACTTATAGGACTTAAAATTAAATTGCTGGACTCTACATATATGTAATATAAATTATAATTTGTTACGTTCCACATGTGATGAAACTATTAAACCGGGTGAAAAGTGCATTTTATCTCTCTCCGTTTCCACGATAAATTTTTAGCCAAACTACAACTAAAATTCGTTCAGTAGTTTAGCCGTAAGATCTTGCACATTTATTTATTACTGAAGATGAAGATATACTATAGTTAGGTGTTACAAAACCATCCTCGCAAAGGCGTTGCTGGCGACGCATAACAAGTCCTTTTAAAAATATAACACAATAAAACCAAAGAGTATCCTCTTCGGTTTTTAATTTTTTTTTTAGCGTTTGTAACTGCATGATTCTTCTTGTTTTTCTCCGACTGTCATAAATAAAACTGATAGCTCCTCGCAATTCCACAATACACAGTTGTAACCGGAAACCTACAGAATACCACTCTCCTTACTCATTTACGTTTACCTCACTTTATCTCGCTTATAAATTATAATAATTAATGTAAATAATAATTAATCATGTAATATTACTCTGGTGTAGGCATATGGCAAGGATTCGTTTCCTCCCACAGAGACCTACGTAAATAGTTATCTTGTACCGTCATCTTGTTTGTATGGGAATGTCAAACAGGCTAAGAACAATGGACGATCATAGCGAGGATTATCATATGGATATGAAGTGTTAAAACATTGTGGTGCCTTGAGACTCGGCTTTATAATGTGTGTTAGCAAGACATTACGTTACTGAAAGCTGATAATCTAGCCTATAATTTTTAATTTGCTAGACTAAAATGAACTTTATTGTCATATTAGCTGTCATTTTATAGTTAGCGATACCTGTCAAGTAAATAAACTTCTATACCACGTGGGGATCACAATACGCTAATAAATGGAAACGCTGGCAAAACTTATACTATTGTATTTTGAAATTATAAAATATCTATATCCAAATATCGAAATTAAAAAATGTTTTTTTACCAATCCAAATGGGCCAACTATGGGTTTGTAACTAGTGACTAATTAAATATGATTGAATTTTTGTTTGTAGACTAGGAAAGTCATAAGTAAGATACACGTAATTTACCGTCGTATTGACGGGTCACTGTATAGTAACTACATACCAGTATTTAGAATAAAATTCGTAGGGGTATTCGGAGGGGTTCCATTCCTCTTAGGGCTGATTTTTCCAACGCCAGATAATTTTATCGGAGAAATCATTTTGAACTGTTGACAATTCTTCCCTACATAAACTGTCAGACGTCAATTTTATTCCATGAATAAAAAATATCTTTCGACTGAAAAATCAGCCCTTAGTATCAAAGACAATATACACCAACCATGTTTACCATGGTCTATTTACTAAAGAACTACAAGTTTCATATTGGTCAACTAGATAACAGCTAACGTTACAGTAATAATTAACTTCTTCAACAAAAACAGACTGCAACAGAAAATTAATTTTCCCAACCAACTTTTTGTACGCCACGCTCTGTAACTGTATTTACTCTACACCATTTAAATACTATTGTTAACTTCGCGATGCTTTGAGTAACAATCAAGGCTGTTGCTTGGCAACCGTTGTTTTTTTCGAAACAGTAGGTCACAGTTTACAACAGAATGTTACGGTTTGATGGATTGACACGCGACCGATGTTCGTCCTGATAAGTTTGATGCCCAAATTAGATTAGTGCACTTTGATGAACAGTTTCATCGTATGTATGAAATTAGTAGGTAGATACTAGTAGTCCTCGTGAAAGAATTAGTCTGAGGTAGTACAACCACAATAATAACAGTTATTAACTAAATAAAAAAATATGATGATGTGTAAAAGCCTACTTACAGAAAATCAATCATTTATCATTCAGAGCCATCGGTTTTAGAGGTTTGGGTTTAGGTGCAATTAAAAGCACGAGTTAGCTAATGTGTATAGGTTTTGTCGAAAGGGGATGAGGCAAATAAGGTACTATAGTAAAGGCATAAAACTTCGATTCCGCAACCGTTCTCCTAAGACCGAGTCGCCATTGGACTGTTCGTCGACAGGATGATTCATTTATTTTCGTTTCCCCAGCTCTTCGAGTCTTTGGTTATTAACTAAGTGTTGATAAATTTAACAACGTCAGTTCGGACATGTGTCCAGCGCTGGTTTTCAGTGACAGCCACTATTGACGTGATGACTAAAGCATTTTTTAGTTAGAAGAAAGCATTTTAATGTCGATTTTGATAGACACTTTTACACATCAATCATATTTTAAAAACTAGATGAGGTCGGCGTTTCCTATCTGACTAGTCCAAGAAGAAAGGCCGAAACAAACTCAGAGGTCATAGTCTCTTTTAAAGTGCAGACATAAACTTGGTCAGATCATATTAAGACCATGTAGATCGATGTCTGAGACGGTCTTTTGAGGAAAGAACCATACAGATTAAGAGGATTCATATTATATGTCAGAGGTAATCGTTCTAATCAGGTGGTCTGCATGCTCTGTAGTTTCGAGTCATACAATTAAATCACGGACAGAACAGTTTTGAATGAATCTTTTTACAAAGTAATGTACAGAAGCAAGTACATCAAGCTACTACAATCTGTCAAATTTCTTTAATAGATTTTCAACTTTATCGTCAAAGCATTAGGTTCAAGGTTGATTGGGAAAATTTGACAGTTTCGGGTTGCTGTGCTGGATTTTTGAACAATACTTTGTTGTTTAGCCTAAACACCTAAAGTTCTTTTAAGATGTCACCTAAACCTCTTTCCTAAGACCGTGTGAAAAGCTATAAATGTCTTGCCTAATTCGTTCCATTATTCCTTGTGAACGATTGTTAAAGTTTAAACTTAATTTTGATTATAAAACAATAACAATGGCTTAGGTCTGGTAAAGTTCACATCCCTCAAGGTCCGTAGTTTGCGAGATAATTCAATATAGTCTTGGGCGCGTCTAGTGATGAAGATATGAATCACAACATTTGGTAATATCTTTATTATGGAGTACCGTATATAGTAGAAATATGTTTAAGTATAAGGTTTGTAGTTTCGAGCAATCAAGATGAGCTGCCAAATTATAGTGTTCTGAATGTCTATTAGATGCTTTAACAGCAGTGCATCTAATATTTTCGGGACTTATACATACACACACATCTATTACTATAATTTCCGTCCGATTTACAGTTCCTAGTACGTATTCTCTTGTATACTTCGTCTATATTGGCATTGACTAGTAAACGTGTTGCTGGTGAAATATACAAAGGATTTTTAAGCGTGTATTCAGAGTAATACTCCGTGGGGTAAGTATGAATAGCGATGGCTTTATTTTTGACAGTTCAATAAGATTCATTGCATTATTAACATTGTTGAGCAGGAACATTTTTGGAACATATGAAGCAATGGATTAGCAATATCATTAAATTTGTGATTGAAAGTGTGTTACGCAATTAGGGTGCTGTGCTAAGTTTTTTCGCAACGCAAGATTATCGTCCACCACCTCCGCTCCTCGTTGGCCTTTCACATCCAGTTCGTTGCAGCTTGCAATTCTAAAGCTCATATCGAAAACTAAAATAAATCTTATTATTGGTTTAATTAGGGAGCTCGAGGCTAAGTAATAACCCGCGGGAGTCGATCGATCAGGTTAAGCTACGCTTGCCACGGTCGGTCCGTGGATGGGACGACCATCTTTACATACCGAGACCTCTCCGTACCTCACAAAACCAGATAAAGCCGTTAGCCCCGGTTGTCGTTCTTAGATCTTTGACAGTCGTTACGAGTCATCAGAAGCCCGAAAGTCTGACAACCAGCCTACCAAGGCGTATCGTGTTACCCAGTTACTGGGTAGTGGAGGCCAGATAGTCAGTCGCTCCATGTAAAATACTGGTCTTCAGCTTCATCCGGTTAGTAGACGGAAAGTCGACCTCAACATAGTTGGGAAAAGTCTAGGCAGATTTTATTGATTTATAATTGCTCCATCATAATGTGCCTGTGCGCACATCAAACAAAGCCCGCAGCTCCATGGTGTAGTGTTTCGAACGCTTACAATAGGTCGTTCGTGCACGCGGTTGAATGTCGCTATGATCACGCGCAGTTGCTAGGAGACTGTTCTGAAGCAGTTTTATTCAGATTTTACCGAAGTTTTTATGATTACTGTTTTGACACCTGCAACTGTAGGTAGGTAAACTCGTACCTACCTACAGTTGTACAATGTACTCACATTGTGCAATAATAAATAAATAAAATGACGGCAAGTTTCCAAAGTTGCACTGACCAAAGTGACGTGCAAAAGCATTGAGTGTCTAGGGTCCCCGAAACGATCAATTACAATTGTCAATTTTACGTGATTGATAAACATTGATGCGCAAACTGATCGTCTACCAAATGCAATTGAAGCGATTGGCAATAAACACACAAAACATTGACCATTGCAATTGACAATTGCATTTTATCATTTCGGGGACCCTTTACAAAGCTGTCAACGGTGATGTTTTCAAAAGTCGTGATTGTGACTGAATGACCCCAAACTATTTTTTTTTTGTGTTCTTGTACAAATTCAGTAATGATAATGAACAAAAATATTTATCGTGGGAACATCTTATTTACCTTAGGATTTTATTTTTTTCTATTATTTTAATAATGTTAATGTGGATTATAATTATCTTATTTGACTAATTAACTACATATTGTTTAAAGTCCATGTATTAATCGCTATCAGAATACGTAGCTGAACAATTAATAGCAATGTAATACATAAGAAGTATTTGAGGGATTCAAACAATCCTTGCGATTGTAGATATCTGTGTTGGTGCGATTCAAGGACATGGAGTATCGTCGGTTGGTCTGGGACAGTAAAACTGCACTCAAGGGCAGCGGCATCACTATTTCTGAGTTCCTGACCAAGTCACGACACCAGGTTTTTGTTGCGGCCCGCAAGCATTTTAGCATCAATAGCTGCTGGTCTGCTGAAGGCAAGGTTATTGTCTTAACGCCTGACAAGACGCGCCGGAAGATAGCATCCATGGGTGAGCTTGATAAACTTATCACGTTATTCCCCGCTCCGGTTAGTGCTGTCGCACCCAATGATCCCGTGCCGGCCGCGTCTACCTCGCCAGCAGTGGCTCCTACATCGCCTCTAACCGCAATCACCAAAAAAAAGGTAGTCAGGAAGGCTCGTCGCTGAGTTGGCTGTTTTAGACGTCCCCCCTTGCATGTTTTTCGTCACCGTTTTGTAATACATTCGTGTAATGTCGGTATACTTTAAATTTATATTCTCTTCTTGCAATTCTACCCAAAGCATATACTTTTAGTTATTTTTTTCTCACAACGTTAAGTCCGCCGGTAGATGTTTTTATTTTTCTGATGTATTGATTTGTACTTTGTAGTGACGTCTATCAAGTGTCAGTGTCATGTGTTGACGTTACGTTTCGTTACACCTTGCGTTTGTTATGGTTTGTTTGCGAATGTTGTGGCCGGCATTATCATTAGTTAACTTTTATTGATTTTAATTATTCTAATTTTTTTTAATGTTAACATAATTCATGCCTTAAGTATAATTTTTTTTTTTTTTTTTCACTTTTTTACGTACCCAGTTTATAAATGTTGTGTTAAAATCTCTACCAACACCAGCGAATTGGTAGGTGTTTTATTGGTTATTATTGTTATTTTGCTTGTATGCACAGAAGCAATTTTATTATTGTTAGTTCTTTTATTTTTGTTTTGCTTTTATTTTTTTATACATTTATTATTATTATTTTATTTTTTTGCCAACTATGATCGGTGTCGACCTTGGTGATGACTTTTTCTCTTGTTCATCCTCTTCAAGCAGTTTCCTTAGTGCGGCGAGTGGTTCTTCTTCGCCCCTTACCCTCTGCGATCAGATTTCCTCTTTGATGTCCCACCTTCCCAACAATCTCAACATAGCCCACATCAATTCCCAGAGTGTTCCTGCTCATTATTCAGATCTTCTGGCTTCCTTTAACAGTGCACATATAGATGCTTTGCTCATCTCTGAGTCCTTCCTCAAACCCTCTCTCTTATCTGTTAATTTCGCCCTTCCTGGTTTTGTCCTTATTCGTAATGATAGAACTGGGAAGGGTGGTGGTGGTGTTGCCATTTACTTGCGTGCTGATATTCCCTTCAAGATTGTCAGCACTTCACCATCTTCGTACTCGGGGTCAGCGGAGCATCTATTTCTTGAAATTTCCTTGCATCACGCTAAAATGCTTCTCGGAGTCGTTTACAGCCCTAACCTCAGTATCGATTACTTTGACTCTTTTGACTCGCTTTTGGATGATTTCTGTCCCTCTTATGACCATGTAGTCTTGATGGGCGATTTTAACACTTGCCTTCTTAAAAACGACTGTCGTACTCACAAACTTCAATCTCTCTTATCTTCTTATAATCTTAGTATTCTGCCTTTGTCTGCTACTCATCATTCTCCTAATTGCACCCCTTCTCTGTTGGACCTGATGATTGTTTCTAACTGTAACAATGTATCTGTCCATGGACAGCTCACTGCTTGTTTTTCTTACCACGACCTCATCTTTATGTCCTATAGGATTCGCCCTCCCAAGCGAAAGCCACAATATATGTTCCTTCGGAACTACAAGGGCATAAGCCAGGAGGCATTGATGGGTGATGCTGAGAGTATCGACTGGACGGACGTCTTGGAGAGCTCTTGTATCGATGATATGGTTCAAAATTTTAACTGCACTTTGCTCAGCTTATTTGACCGACATGCCCCCATCCGTCGAGTCAAGGTAAAATATGTTCCGGCTCCTTGGCTTACTCCTGCCATTAAGGATGCGATGGCAAGTAGGGACAGAGCCAAAAGAAGGTTGAAACGCAGTCCTTCTGAGCGCAACTTGAATGCGTATAAGGTGCTGCGTAATCGCTGCGGGCGTATGTGTAGAGATGCAAAGAGACGCTATTTCCATAATTCTCTTGACAATCGTAACTCGTCTGAAGTCTGGAAGTTTCTTAAAACTGTCGGCATTGGCAAGTCTCCTGTCGTTTCCAGTAATGACATTGACGTGTGTGCTCTTAACAAACATTTCTCACACCCCCCTGTCACTTTTGATGCGCACGTCAGGTCAGCCACGTTAAATAAACTTTCTGGTCTGCCTTTGCCGCAGTGTTCCACTTTCGATTTAAATATAGTGAGTGAAAGTGAGGTCAAAAAATCTATTTGTGCTATCTCCTCTACTGCAGTTGGTAGTGATAACATTTGTTCAAGAATGATTTCTCCTATCCTCCCTACACTACTTCCTGTCTTGACCCACATTTTTAATTTCTCCTTGTTCTCTTGTACTGTTCCTGAGGCCTGGAAGCAAGCTCATATCATCCCCTTACCCAAAATTCCTAAGCCGGTCTCGCCCACCGATTTCCGTCCCATTTCTATCCTCCCATTTCTCTCTAAAGTTCTTGAGCATATTGTTCATCAACAACTTTCTGCCTTTCTATCTGCGAATGATCTCCTTAGTCCTTTTCAGTCTGGTTTTCGACCTGGTCATAGCACAGTAACGGCTCTTTTGAAGGTTACTGATGACATCCGCTGGGCAATGGACCACAAATCTCTCACTTTACTCGTACTTCTCGACTTTAGTAGTGCCTTTAATTCTGTCGATTTCGACATCCTTCTAGGGGTCCTTAAATCACTAAATTTCTCCTCTTCCTCTATTGGTTGGTTTAACTCCTATCTTAATGGCCGCTCACAGCGGGTTCGTCTTGACGAGTCGTCTTCTGATTGGTGCTCTCTTATCGCAGGTGTGCCTCAGGGTGGCGTTCTCTCTCCTCTTCTCTTTTCTATTTTTATTAACTCTGTCACCAGAGTCATCTCTTCTTACTTCCATCTCTATGCCGACGACCTGCAGCTTTACAATAATTTCCTAAGGGAAGATGCGGAGGCCGCTGTTTCAGCTATGAACAGTGACCTGGATTTGATCAGCGAGTGGTCGCGGTCTTTTGGACTGCAAATCAACCCTAGGAAATCTCAGGCCATTATTATCGGCAGCAGGTATATGCGGAATAGGCTCGATGTAGCGTCGCTGTCTCCACTCTGTCTGAATGGAGTTCAGATTGAATACGCACAAACAGTAAAAACCTGGGGGTGACCATGGACTCCTATCTGTCGTGGACTGCTCATGTTGCTCAAGTCAGTCGCAAAGTGCACTATACGTTCCATTCTTTGAAATGTCTCCAGGGCTTCTTGCCCTTGAACACCAAAATCTCTCTTGCTCAAACCCTCATTCAGCCCATTATTGACTACGCCGATGCCTGTTATTTGGATGCCACCGAGGAGCTTTTAAATAAACTTGAGCGTTTGCAAAATATCTGTATTCGTTTTGTTTTTAACCTTAAAAAGTATGATCACGTCTCCAACTTTCGCAAGATACTCAAGTGGCTCCCCATTCGACTTCGCTGGAACTCGCGGATTTTGTGTCTGTTATTTAATCTCCTTCACAATCCTAAAACACCATCCTATCTGCGGGAGCGCTTTAACTACGCCCGCCCTTCAGATGCACCTTGCAGGTCGCATCTTAAAAACCTTCTCAAGTCCCCTCCCCACTCCACCGACTTCTACTCCTACTCCTTTACAGTGCACGCGGTGCGGTTGTGGAATTCACTACCGCCTGACATTAGGGACTGCCAAACTGTTGCAGTTTTTAAAAGAAGAGTAAAAGAACACTATCTGTCCACTTCATCATAGTTGTGTATGTATTTTTTGTTTTATTTTATTTTGGTTATGATATAGTTATTATTACTCTAGTGATATTTATTTTAGTAGTATGTATGTATGTACGTTTATTTGTATGTATGTTAGTATATTCTAGCAATTTTTGTTTAGTTTTTTAAGAGAAATGTTTTTGATTGTATGTATTATTTTTTGTCTCCTTTACTATTTCACACGCTGTCTACATCTCTGTATCTATTGTCCTGTCTCGGGTGTGCTGGAAGAGATTTCTTGTGAAATAAGCATCACCTCTGTACCTATTTCTTTCTGTTCTGTTTTTCTTGTCTGTTTATATATGTGTGTACATAAATGGTAAATAAATAAAATAAAATAAAATAAATATCTTTAGATACAGTAAGGTAATTTCGTAATACACTATCAGTAGCAATGGCTTTCATTTTGACAGTTCAACAACATTCATTGCGTTATTTACGTTGTTGAGCAGACAAAGTTTTTGAACATATGAAGCAATGGATTAGCAATATCCTTCAAAGTGATTCAGATTGAGATTGATAGTGTGTTACGCAATTAGGGTGCAGTAGCCCGCATGTCTGTGGTAACAAAACCTGTATTAGCTGGCCTCACATTCTATTGAAACTCCGTACTACGCCAGGTCAGCTCAAAGTAAAAGTGCTACCACCGACTGGCGATCGACTGTACCTACAGAGAGAACTTAAAATTACGAAATCATTGTGCGCATATAAAGGCTGGGTAATTACCCATATACCTGAAGGAGCATTGTAATTATTGCCCATATACCTATACTATCATCACGATTAACGAATTGTGTTTATCTTACTGAAGGGTACTCTTATTCACCCGATACAAAGCCTAGGACAATCGTGGGAAGTAGGTACTGTACCTAATGAGTGCCACATATGGCACGGCGAAGATATTGTGTGGGGGGTTCAGCAACAACACTAGATATTGGACGAGTTAATAGGTCCTCAGTTTGATAAGATTGAGTTCGTAGGAGGTTAACTAGGAAACATACTTTGCTTCTTACTTTGCTTTCAATATTTGCTCAAACCAACATAACTCAAAAATTCAATGACATTATGACGTTTTTATAACCTAGGCACGTCATTATGTCATTCCGGTTTACCATGTTTTGCGATTCCTCTTTAGTGGTGTTATTTATAGCAAATAGTAAAGTAATTGGCACTAAGCAAGTGAACGTAAAACGATGATGCGTGAACTTATCGTTCATTCAACATTATTTATCTCCTCATTGTGAACCTCACGAGAATGAGGTCCTTGAACTATTGGACAAATGTCTACTTACTGAATGTCAAGATGGTTGGAAGTGGACCTGTGTTTGTTTAACCAAACAGCTATGTTAACAGGACTCGATGAAACACTCGAATAATGCCGCAAGTACTTGTCATAGTCAGTCATAAAGTACGTTATTGGCGCCGATTCCTTTGTTCACAAAGTAAACTAAATTTAAGTTCAGTGCATCTTTTTCTTTCTATTTCATTAAGAAAAGGACAGAAGATAAATATTAGTTTAGTCCTGTCAAATTAGTCAGCGCTTGACGTAAATTGGCGTATTTTTGGTAGCCATGTTTTTAATCACGTCTAATTTGTCTATGGAGTATCTTAATTTGACAGGACTAAATTAATATTTATCTTCTGTCCTTTTCTTAATGAAATAGAAAGAAAAAGATGCACTGCATTTAAATTTAGTTTAGTTTGTGAACATGGGAATCAGCGCCATTATGTCCCTTAGTGTAATTACACTGTCTATAAATTTGTTTGACCCAAATTCTCATTGACTTTTGAGCACTACTAAGCATTGGTGTCACACATTCGATTAGCAAATGCACAGTTATCATAAAAATGTATACAAAATACATTGTTTCGTGACAAAATGTAGTGTCAAATTGTTCCGGCATTTTTTCTGTCAAAATAATCGTAGGCCATTGCGGAATGGCGCGTGCGTTGAATTAGTCACGCCACTTTTTATCTTACACTTTTTACGCTATCCATTAACCTTGGACTAATTGTTCGGTGGCTTTCTAATTGTTCATATTTTTATCTTTTGCCGGAACGTGATCAGATAGACACTCAATTACGTGTTTGTCATCATCAGTCTTCCGTTTGAAAATCTCGCGAACTATTCTGCGTAGACATTACTGAATAAACCGAAACGCTTGTTGTAATTCATTGAAATGCGCAACAAACCTTTGTCAATACCTAGGTTGACCTGGGTATTTAAAACGATTCTAGTCTGCTTCACCAAGCTGTAAGATTCAAGTGAGGAAAGCGGGTTGCTCCGTTGCTTGCAAGCGATGGGTCAGCAACCCAACACTTGCGTAATATCGCAGTTTTTAAATACATCGTTGGTATTTCGATCAGTATCAATATATACGGTGCTGGTTTCATTCGAAGCCTGCTTGTTGTAATTATCGTGCATAATAATTAGTTGATAACTTTCACACGATGCAGTTTGTAGAATGCGATGATAGTGTGTAATTTCATGTTATGGGTGTCGGATTAGACGTTGATATAAAATACGGGTACGGGTACATTTTTTTAAAATTCTGCTTCATTTTTTTCTATGATCAACTCACGCAAAACAACGATAACGATATAACGATATTTTTTTTTTTAACTTTAATAACATGTAGAACGTTTTTCAAAAGTGACGTTGAATGATTGTGTATAAACAAATTGTAAAGTTTATTTGTCGCATGTTTCAATTACATTTCGAAACTACACGTCACGAAGGTCGGATGTCCTGTAGACGTTCTTCAATTGTTGGCTAACGTTCACGCTTCTATGTCAATACACAGTCACAAAATAATATAGCATTGCATTGTTTGAAAAAGATGATTGCAGGCGTCATTACTAAAATATTTCGATCAAATTACAAACGAATATGATAAAGCTGTGAAGATATAAAGTGTTCAAGCAAGATAATATTCAAGTTAACTAATAGAAACATTTTCTATTTTTTGTGAAAACAAAACAACCTTCATACATAAGAAACTTTTTCACTTAAACCCAAGGACAATTAGTCAAGAAGTGTGAAAATATAATTAATTGCAACCAACAACGGTACGGTTCTGCACGCCAACTTCCACCAATTCGAAGCAAAATAAGCGGCTTTTACCGGTTCCTCTCATAAGGACAATTTGTAAGGAAACACTCACCTAAAGTTCACGTTAATTAATTTAACTGAACTGAGATAATATGAGTTGTAGTAATGTATAAGTATAATTGAGCGGATTACATTGTATTTCCTTTTGGTTACATTTGTAATATAATACTCGTAGTAATATGTTGGGTAAAGATTTTTCAAATCGAATTTCCGCACTGGTAAAGCTAGTAGGCGCCACCACCACCGCACCAGGCGGCGGGCGGCAGCGCGTCGACGGCGAAGCGCGCATTGAACATCATCCTCATTCCCGAGCGTTCGCGATCGTAAAGGCGCAAACGCACACGGGCGAGCTCTGTGTGTACATTAGAATTTTTTTGGGTCGCACGCGCGCCTATGGTGTTGCGTTCAGGTGATTTTATTTTTACCTATATAATTACGTAAATATAGTGCATCATATTTCGGTATCTCTTTCTATAACCGTAGCTTTAGATACCTACCAAGTAAAAAAACCCTCCTAAATCGTATTTCTGCTTAAACTTAAAACGCTCATATACCTATAGCTTTGCGTTCGTGTGCAAGGCATTAAAAATTTTATTTCTTCTGCAAGTAAATATCTTATTAGACACTTATACAGTTCTCATAGGGGTGATTTTACCTCATAGTGTCCAAGGCGTCAAAAATTTTAATTTTTCTGCAACTAGGTCTATCATCAAACTTCGTGTGCATATATTAACGTAAACAATTAGTAGTTAGAAAGTAAAGAACAACACCTACTAAGTGATACAGTAGTAAGAGTGAGTACGTCGTGCCCTTGACCGCGGTGAACAATGGATGCGTGTAAGATATTCTGCCTTAGTCATAAATCACTGTGGGAACTTGGTCGTGGTTGCTGACTATTTGGGACACACAATCATGTATGGGTTCACACTTCTTATATACGCTAACAAGGTATGTGTGATCCTTTAGGTTGAGATGTTTGTTGATGTCCGTAGGAATCTGGCGATCTTTAATTTTGATGCGAGGAGGTTGACTTTAATAGATTTAATCGGATTTTGCCTGTTGCTGTTATGGTTCGGAATCGATTGGTGGAAGAGGCAGAACGAAAGCTTTAATGAGCTTTTAAATTCTAACCTAACGGCTAATTAAAAACCATGAATCATAGAGTAAGTAAACCAGCATAAAAAAAAATACTTTTGTAAAAGTTTTTATGATATGAGAAGCTCCTCACACCTACCAGGCGTACAAGAGGTGTCAATTCAATATATACATATTATTACCGCATGGAACCGTGTTGCCCTAAGTTCAGAGATCGGCAATCGTGTAGTGTATTACAACTGACAAGTTCCTAGTGCTTAACACGCAAACGCTGGTAAACATCCTTCAGTTGACTCTTGACTCTTATCGTCAGGGGTGACAAACGGCTAGGAATATGGTATGTTGCATTATTGCCTTTGTTGTACTAGGGGCCAATTATTTTGCCATGGATTGTAACATACCTATATTATTATGTATCCTTCGATATAAAATAGTTTCGTGTCTGACTGATAAACAGCGCAGTCAGGCTGTCCTAAATAAATAATTAAAGTTATTGTGTAAAAGGTGAAAGGGTGCATTTAGAAATAATTTTTAAAAACTCAAACCAAACTCAAACTTCAGGCGTGGTCGAGGTCAAGAGCAGGCCCATTCAGCAATAAAAAAAATGCCGTTCTCGACAGGCTAATTGACTAACACTATCGGCTATCTACACAATGCCATTAATTTTGACAATTCAACAATATTCATTGCGTTATTTACGTTGTCGAGCAAAGGTTTTCTCAAACATATGAAGCAATCGATTCGGAGTTCCCTTCAAAATCGTTCGGACTGTGAAAAATCCTGGATCTAACAAACTGTTGAAGCAAACCAAGTGGCAAGCAAAAACTGTAATAACAAAGGGAATAAAAAAACATAATCTGATGAGAACTCTACAGCAAAAAGCAGTATCACTATCAGTAGTCGATCTTTAATCAGTTACTTAAATTACAATAACTGTAAAATGTGCTAATTTTATTTGTTTTCATTCTTTGCACAATGATTTACTACCTACTGATAGTAGTAATAAAATAGAACCATGACTTGATATTAATAAATCTTATTGAATTAATTTCCCGTTACATTACAATAATTTATGAAGCAAAGAATAGAAATATTCAATTTACCGATGCCATTATTTATTAATGTATGTCAGATAGAAGTACTTGATGTCATGTTAGTTCAATTTGCTGTCGACACAGCAGTAGTAATGTCTATAGAGTGCTAAGTCATACGTTTGTTTCATAATTGAAACGCTTAAACAATGCATTTATTAACTGAATAAGACAATATATAATCTAGAGCTGTTTTAATGGATAGGACTTTGGAATATCAGAAATGTACATCCTGTACTAATTGTGTTTTCTTGATAATCTCGTCAAGTTACCTAGTTTCCACATCTCTGATATGGAAAATGATCAGAAAGCTAACTTCCGTAATTAAAAACGTTCAAAATGTACTCGGAATCTCATCTCAGCGACAATCAATATAAAAAACTTGTCAACAATGTAGGGATATTAGAGGTATTTTTGGCATGTTGAGACTGAGACTCAGACCATGAACGTTTTTAAAATTACGAGAATTGCCCCTCAGTGTTTATTTCAGTCCCTTGTGAACTTATCAAAATCCAGTCGAACGATAGTAATTTGCTTCCTCCATTTGCTCACTGCTCTGTGGTTACCAAGAAGATGTAATGAGGTATATCGTCATCACTCTTCAACAATACTCGATAACAGTATCCTGACATTTGTTTGGATAATCCGTTGGTATCTAATATTTACCGCAAGTACCAGTTACTGCTTTACTGTGAACGATTGTGGTAAAATAGATAAGTGTTGGTAAAACCCCCATTGTATTTGTTACGGTAAACTAAGGGAAAGATAATTCCACGAATATCATAGTGGCTAAGATTGTCTTTTGTTATTCTCTAATAATAATCATTGAGTTAGTCTTTTTATGATCAAGTTACCTACTTCCCTTTGTACCACCTTCTTATTTCCTCGTGAAACTATACTTAAACGACATACAACTTTCTGCTTCCTCTCATTCAGATAAACATAGAACTCATGGAATTATCAAACAGCTGACAGCCAATTTACTTTCATTTTCAATTAAAGTTGTAGCTTGTTAGGTATAGGTAATACTACCTACGTAAATAAGAGTCTATTTAACAGCAAACGTGGTTTTACAAGTTCATGATCATTTTATAGAAGAAATTCCTATTAATAAAGTAAATAACATAGAGATTAATTTTACTCGTGTATTTGCTATTCGAAAAATGAATAAATCGATACTTCTACAACTTATTAACATCAATTTAGATCCAAAGATACGTCAACTGCCGTGTTTGAAATATTATTTGATACTCGAATCGGACAGTAGTTTAGTGGACCACAATGCTGGGAGCTCAATGTTTACGGATTGAACTAGAGACAGAAGTTATACAGAAGGCCCAATCCAGATTGTAGAAAAATCGTTAAAAACAATTTTTAGGAGTTTAGGTAGTAAGTAAACGAAAAGCTTCAGTCAATGGGAGACATGACTGTAGGACGACTCTGAAATAAAGGGAATTGCTCAGTTTGTTAGGGCAATTTGGCTTAACGTGAACATTAAGTATAATATTTAATGACTACGGTTTTTAATAGTTTATGCCCAAAAGAAATGAATTATAGTAATAAGGTTACGGGAAAGTGTAAAAATGGTTCATATTTAGCATGTCTTATGCTAAAACTTGTCGCTGAAAAAGTTACAATTATGAGTATTTATTTTCCAAAATAAATCATTTGCCTTTATAATAATGATATTCTCTTACTTTGAATGCAGTAGTTACATATCCTGAGGTCATTTATGGAAAAAAATAAAACTAATATTTTTTGTTTTCAACATTCACAATACACGGAGGCAAAGCGAATGTTTTCGTTGTCTAGATTTGACATTATTGACAGTTAGTGTTGCCAGGTAATAAAAAAAAATCGATTTGACAACAATCGAACTAATATTATAATCGGATGTAAAATGATTTGATGGCCAAAAACGATGAGTGTTTAGTTTGTTTTTAATGTAATTAAAGGAAACTAAATATAAACCTTTTGAAAAATCACTTAATTACCGATTTTCAAGAAAATACATACTTTTTACTCAGATTTAGAAATCGATTATTTTCTTTAATAAAAGATTGAAATCACAATTGTTATTAATGTGGCAACACAGAATCAGCCTCCAACCATAAAATGGCGACGCTTTTTGAACTCAATCAGCTTAAATACTTATTAAACGACTTGTTTTTACATTTACTTTCCTGCAACGAGAATAAAAAAAATATTCATTTTAGTTTTAATTATATTTTTTCGTAAAAATACTTTTTACAGAACAACTTGTCCACGTTAAGCCAAGAATGAGCAATTCCCTTTATGTACTATTTAAGCTCTCTCGCAGACGAACAAACATGATTGTCTTAATTATAATGATACCATGATATCACAAGCCTTTTCCATGATGGTGCATAATTAAAAGTTAATAAAACTTTACTGCAAAGTTAGTTAATTCTACGTAGGGTTTACTATTTTGAAACCTGATTAATGCCAACTATTTTACTTCTTAAGCTTTTTTTATTGAGCATTCATTTTAGGTTTTTTTGTGCTAAAATAACCCATTATGTAGAAAAGTCCAGACAATTGACAAGGCCAGACAAGGTCCGGATAGACATATTCTGAGAGCTGGTAACCCTAATTTCTAAGTGCAACTGTTGCGACGATGCCAACTTCTGTGATGTGATGATTCACGATCATCGTCTGCGATGTCTTTACAGTATCAAGTGGGGCTTCTGTGTACACTTATCTATTGTTCTAGTGGTTTGGCGAACAGTTAGATATTCGACAGCACCGATATTTATGCAATATATCTTAGTCAAACAATGAGTCAGAACCTCAGTAGAACAGTTTCTGCTGAGAACGTTGACACTGCCAAGTTTATTGCACTTCGTAATTATGTGTTACATGAGGTTCTCGTTCGGATTTGATTGATACTAACAACTTGCACATGCTTTATTAAACACCTTTGATCCGTTGACGAAAAGGTAAATACATATGTAACTAAACGCAGGTAGGTAATTCTCAAGTTTGAGAACAAAGGAGTTTGTTTGCTTTTTATTGCGACCTCTTTTTACTTTGTTGACTTGGACGAGGTCCACTTGAACAGGAGTGAGTTCAAAGACCATAGTACGACGTAGAAACAGGCTTCCACTGTGTGACTGTCGTACCTATAGAAAATAATGACGATTTAATAATTGTATTTTTTATTTATTTATTATTATTCATTTAATTCAGAATCAACAAACATTCCATACATTGTTAGTAAATCATACTTATAACTATGTTAGTATATTATTATTGAATGTCAACATTATTAATTATTAATTATTACACTCACACTATTTTACATTGAAAAGGACCCCTCCAGAACTGTGAACGGTATTCCAGTGCCTCACAACCGGACAATCAACCCTTTCCAATATGGTATTCAGAAGGCTGCTGGTGCTGCCCCGCACGCGGCGCATCAGGAAGGCCACTCTTTTCCTTACTATAGCCCTAAAGCAGTCAGTGTTAGCCTTAGCAAACATACCTGATGCACTGCAAAAGCGAGGCAACCCCAACAGCATCCTAAAACCATTATTGTACAGGACCCGCTTATATTGTATTGCTTTGATCTGAGGAAAATGAGTACTCCATGAACAGAAATTTTCTTCGATAAAAAATTAGGTTCCGATGTAGCAAAGTTTATGAAACAATTTTTTTTTTATACTTGGTGGTAGGGACATCGATGCAACGCAACCTCGGTTCAGTACAAATTCGAATTCAATAATCTCCTGCGTTGAAATTATTCCCCGATTATTAAAAAAAAGACATCCATAGATTTTGATCGCGTAGGTATTGCACTTTCAACGCAGAGGTGTTCAGAATTATGAACTGCATCATGGTTACAATTTGCGCGTCGATGTCCCTAACACCCTGTATATTCCGTGTTTATTGTACCAAACCAAACCAACCAAACCAAACCAAACCATTTAAACCAAATTTTCCAAGCTCGACTCAACTTATATAAGTTGAGTCGAGCTTAGAAAATTTGGTTAAAATTAGTAGATATAAAATCAAACTGTATTTCGTGATAAACTATTCAACTGTGTATTCGTGATAGACCAACTAGAATCCTAACAACATCCCATTAATAATATATATTGGGTTTTGACAGCGATCCATTAGTTGCATACTAGCGTACAGAAGCTGCAACCGTTAGGATTACGTGAGCAATCAATCAGCGTGTTTACTATGAAGAAAAACTTGTGTTTCTGTAGGGCTGTCAAATGAAATCATTAAAAATCATTAGGAAAACGTATTGTTAATTTATGTTTGGTAAATACCTATATACAAACATTTTTTTGGTTGTTCTATGTATTTATAGTTCGCAGGATGGCTGGTAGCAGCTGGATGAGAGTTGCCGAACATCGAGTTGAATGGCGTGCAATAGGAGAGGCCTATGTCCAGCAGTGCACTGCTATAGGCTGATGATGATGACAGTTCTGGTCTTTATGTTGCACAGGAAAAAATAAACAAAGAAATGTCTGTGACTTCAGAAAAGTAGGTTTTTGACATACATTAAGGACAGTTCATCTTGGCCAGCATTCAGCTGTGAAAAGTAACAAGTTCAAGAAAAACAATTATCAAACAACATTAAAATAAACGAATAAAATATTTGATTATTAATAAAACTGACGAAGAGCTTTGAACTCAGGCGGCAAAATATCACAGTCTCATAAAACAGGCAAGCTCATAGAGGGGCTTGGCTGTAAGATCTTCAGACTCATAATTAAAATCAAGATGACCATTTTATAAACGCATCATAAATAGCTAATAAAAAAAAAATAAAAAAACAAAAAATACAGTCAAACAGGAAGTAACAAATGAAGATGTGAAAACTGATAGAAGTCTAGAAACCAGTTTACGTACCAACCCTAGAACAAGACTCTCTTGAGTACAAGTTCTGATTCCTATATGCACATATGATATGGTGGAATGAAATTCCGCTTCCTCATAAAAGCTGGTTGTAAGACTTGTGAGTCGTTAGTTAACTGATTACCTGCAACTTTTCCAAGAAGCTGTTAGCCTTACGCTTGTGTAAATGATCATAAGTAAGTGTCAAGTTGAATAATTAATTTCTTGTTTTGCTTTTACGATCATTTGGTAGTAAAAGAAATAGTGTTTTAGATGGATACTTATGTAGAATGGAAAATGTCGTGAGGAAAGTTTTGAGTATTAATGTGGATGTCTACAAGTCATTCCTACATTGTGCGTGCAAGCAGAAATTTAAATAAGCTTTGTAAACAGTACGATATAGATCCGTTCCTAACTAGTGTGTCGTCAGCCAGAAAGTGCTTAAGCCGTGACTTTTTCATCTAGTACCTTTTGTTATGATGGTTGTTACGCAGTGCGAGCAACATAGTAACTATGCTGTAGTATATAACTTGCTGTGAATTTCCTTAGAATTTACTTTTTTTTTTCTCTGTATTTTATAAGTGGAGACCTGTAATTGGCTTTCAGACTAACGTACTGTTCTTGATCTGTCTATTTTAGCTGTAAGTCTCCCATGTTATTTAAATAAATAAATAAATAAAAGAGTTGGGGAAGATCTAATAAATTATGGATGGATTGTGTGGTAGGTGATATGGCTAGAAGGAGGGTGACTACCGAGATGACGACTAATACTTACTTTATCATTTATGTTATTGATTATTTTAGTGAAAACTGTTTGAAGTTCATTATGTACAGACGCCAGCAGGTCAAGCTACCCGAAACTGTAAAATTTTCCCAATCAACCTTAAAACTTAATGCTTTAGCGATAAAGTTGAAAATCTATTAAAGAAATTTGACAGATTGTAGTAACTTGATGTGCTGGCGTCCGTACTATTTTTAGCGGTAATAAATAAATTAATGTACTAAATATTTCAAACACAATGCGAATTGTTACATGAATAAATAAATAAAATAATAGAGAAGTATGGAAGAAAATACATGTTGCACCGACTTCAAACAAATTGGGATAAGGGCAAATTAATGATGATGACTTCAGGTTATATAGCTTATGCTAGTTGCAGACATAACTTTTTGGACAGCGTCTACTTGAGTTGAAACCTAGGTTTAGCACCTATATAAAGTTACGTTTGTCTAGTCACTTAAATAAATCGAGGTAATATGGTAAAGGTAGTTTTTTTACTAACTTGTGGTGTCCCTCAGCTGAGAAAATATCTCCCTCCACACCTACCATCTTTCGTGAGTAAAAAGGTAGTTTACGAGGTTATACGAGTATTAATTCGTCTTTTGAAAACGTTTAAAACCAAAACTTTTAACGGGCTATCTTCTGAGATCAAAAATATAAGGCAGATCCATTTTGCGAAAATGTTGAAATCGTAAAATCAAGTGATATGAATCAGCCACACTTACGAGTACTCACGTTACATGAACCTTTTTCATATCGATGAATCTTAAGATATCTATCAACGCCTCGGAAGTAGTGGCAAAATACATTGTGTTCACGAGATGTAAAGAAATCGTTACGTCGATCAGTGAATCGCTAATTCCGTTTTTCTCACGTCTGCGGCTGTTAGATAACCCTAAGTGCGCTTACGCACTATTGCTTTTTAAGTGTCTCTGTGCAAACTTGAATGTGTGCGTAATATAGCAGGTGTCTTACTTGTTTTGAGAATTATTAGATGCAATTTTTGTGAATTTGTATGACAAGTAGTTGTTCCGGGTCTGGCTGTTTGTGTATGTGAGTTTAAATGTTTGTAAACGCACCCACGATCCAGGACAAATTCCAAGAGCGGGGCATGGTTTAAAAAAAAAAAAATTAAAGACATGAAATTCGTTTTGGTCAGCGAAGATTTGTTTGAGCAGGAATGTAAAAATCCATACCTACTTACACATGTCCATTACCCTTCTTTTGGGCTTTGCTGCATTCGGTTAATATATAAATATTGTATAGGATTAAGAAGCAGGTACTAGTACTACTAGTTGAGCAGTGGTAACGGCCGCGACTTACGAGTTGTAGGTCGTAAGTTCGAACCCAGTTAGGCGTTTTACTTTGTGTATATTCCTTCATCACCACTCCTCTCAAAATGGTGAAGGAAATCATCGTGAGGAAACCGGTATGTCCTAGAACCAAAAATTTGAAGACATGTGACATCTGCCAACCCGTACTAGGTCCGCGCGTGATAGATTACAGTCCACTCACTCTCTAGAGAGGAGGCCTGTGTCCCAGCAGTGGGAACATTATAGGCTGATTATGTAAGAAGTACATATAATCATGTTGTTATCTAAATGTAACGTTCTCGGTCGATTATTATTGACAACCGTGAATTTCACATTTATACAACTAATTCAGAACACGATTACACTATTTATAACACTGTAAAATAAATACTAAGCAAAGCAACAATTTTATTTGAAGGCCTTCCCAGCTAAGTTATGGAGTTACCGCGTTTAAAATTAAATTAGTTTGAAATGAGATCATATCTGAATGAAAAATCGCTTCGTATACATAGGTTATTATCCAATCTGTAAATGCAAGTCCTTAGTAATTTAATCCAAGCAAGCAAATTGGTCTAATCATATCAATCTACTTATAATGAAGTAGAGACTCCTAGATACAAACTTAGAGGTAAACAAGTGAATGTAAAGTGATTTTACAAAATAATGTAGTTATGCTGGTTGGCTTATGTGGACACATAAGGTCGTATGTGCATCTAAACAATTTAAAAAAAATATATAATTAATAATTATCAAAATTATCAATCTTATTTTTATATGAATCATATCGTATCTATTAGGTAACTGAAATAACTGAAAACCTGTAAAGGGGTCATTATACCTACTCATCAGAAATCGCCGATCACTCTATAGTTCAGTTATCACTCTATAGTATTGAGTGATAACTGCAGTTATCACTCAATACTATAGAGTGATAACTGCAGTTACAGCATTTTATGTTGAAGGGACGGGACATATGAATAGACTTATATAATGTTCTATGCGTGCCTTTAATTTGCATGTACATTGCAAAATGGGGTAGCCAGAGAACGTTTCACTAAGCTTCGAGCTCATAAAATCAGGATAAATGAAATGATATTTATTTTGTAAAAATATCGGATAAAATCGGTGTTTTCTGATAATGGTGAGTAGGTATAACTCTGGTTACAAAATTTTCTTTTATATTGAGTCTATACAAAAGAAAATGTTATAACCAGAAGTGAATATGAATGAAGAAGCAAAATCTAGTAATTTCACCCTATCCCTTCGACGTGAACGTTTCAACTGTTATTTTACACTTACATGAACTTTAGGTACAACTGCCTAAGCATAATCTGCCCTGCTTGGACTTCCTCTCTGTGAAAGAGAATGAACCGCAATCCACCACGCGGACCCAGTGCGGGTTGGTAGACGTCACGTTTCTTCGATTGTTTGGTTCCTCACGATGTTTTCCTTCACCGTATTGAGAGCAGTGGTTATGAAATAATTTACACAAAGTAAAGCGCCTGTCTGGGTGTCGAGCCTACGACCTATATCTCGTAATTCGTGGTCGTTACCACTGGGCCATCCCTGATCTTCAACACAACAACATTGAATCATCATCATTCATTTCTGACAACATTCAATGGTGGGTGTGAAACGGAGTAAAGTGGTATTATCTGCACAAGTAAATAATGCCAATTACGCCGGATTCCACACAGTGTTTTCCTTCACCGTTTTTGAGAGCAGCAGTGATGAAATAGATTACACAAAGTAAAGCAAAGTATTATAATTAATAATAATTAACCACGCAATTTATAGAAATGTTTAAAATATATTAATGACACGGTCATAATGAATAAATAATATAATTTAAAAATAATAATTAAATAAAAAAGCAATAATACTAAATTTAATAATTTAGCTATAAGAATTATCCAAAGAATAACAATGTATATAAATAAATAAACAGAATTATAATATATAATAAAAATACTTAGGTATATTTAGCAGGAAAAAACAATACATAAACTATAGATAGGCGAAATGTTAGGATTTAATTCGCAATCTCCTGACTTTGATTATATTTATTATGTGAACTAAAACTTAGTCCCACAAAAGCAACTTAGTTATCTCCTAAAACAGGGCTTCCTCTCTTCTATCCTTTTGCTGTGCCCTACAGGGTCCATAATGATCTAAATTATATGTATACCACCTAAGTACATATTATGGTAAAGCAATAAAGATATTGAGTATTGAGTATTGGGTTTTGAACACAGGAACCTTCGGGGACTCCAGGCGTGACGTTATGTGTTATATTATCACACTTATCACTTTTGAAACTAAGAATACATCGATAAAATAAGTTACGACGTTTATCAATGATGCGTAATGTATGTCATGATTGTGTTATAAAAGTTACGTAAAAAGCTATTGATTTATTACTGCATGTTGTTAAGAGATTATTTATGTGCTTGGTAATAATGGCGACGAAATTGCTTGGACTAATTACAGCTCGTTTTGATTAATTTACGATAGGTTTCGATTGGTGGAAAAATTACAAGATTGTGTCTGATTTCTCTAAAGGTTTGTGGAAAGGGTTGACAACATTCAATTACATAATCAGCCTATAAGGTTCCCACTAGGACACAGACCTCCTCTCTGCGAGAGGGAGTGGGCCGTAATACATCACGCGGGCCTAGTGCGGGTTGGCAGATGTCACATGTCTTCGTAATTTTTGGTTCTAGGACATGCCGGATTCCTCGCGATGTTTTCCTTCACCGTTTTGAGAGCGCCACTTAGTTTTCCTCTAGTTTACTAGGCAATGGTGCCGATTCTTTTGTTCACAAACTAAACTAAATTTAAGTTCAGTGCATCTTTTTCTTTCTATTTCATTAAGAAAAGGACAGAAGATAAAATATTAGTTTAGTCCTGTCAAATTAGTCAGCGCCAGACGTAAATTGACATATTTTTAGTAGTCATGTTTTCAATCACGTCTAATTTGTCTATGGAGTATCTTAATTTGACAGGACTAAACTAATATTTATCTTCTGTCCTTTTCTTAATGAAATAGAAAGAAAGGAATGCATTGAACTTAAATTTAGTTTAGTTTGTGAACAAGGGAATCAGCGCCAGTTTGTACCTTTTCGTACTATAAATTGTTTTGTAAACATACATTGAATAACAGGTAAACAAGCTTTCACATTTACAGTGGGTATAGTATAGTAGTAAGTAAGCAATAGTTTCGATGAGTTTCACTTCCTGGATCCACTTGTCTTTGATGCTCTCAAAGTACACACTAAACTTAAGTAACTTTAGACAGCTATACAACTAATTTCAATATTGGATCCATTTGCCTTAAGTCATCCTATAGTACATTTAGAATATTAAACTAGATAAAATAATGGGCATTACGACGTAAAAACTTTCTAAGAAAAAATTAAACTGACGAAAAAATAAACAAAAAAGCAATAAATAAACCTTACAGTCTGACTAAGCTCCTAAATTCATGTTAATTACTAATTTTGAGTCGGCGCCAAACAAACAATCAATACTGATCAATTGGAGAAGATTAATCAAGCTGCCATCATTTAACTTGGCGCCTTTATATTTGTTTAGATTTCCATTTTATATTGTACGAGTACTAGTTTTTGCCCGCAATTTTGCCCGCGTAGCGGTTGGAAATTATGCCACGGGAACGTTCTACGTTCGGGCCAACAAGTATCCTATGTCCTACCCCAGGACATGTCCCCGTTCGGCGGTTAAAAAGCATGAAAAGGTAATAGACAGACATACAAAGATACTGATGAATTATGATGGTGCATGCTTGCCTAGTAAAGTAACCTATTCAATCGTGAATTGTATTTTCCTAGGTTCGAGCTATAATTCATCCAAAAATTCCTAGCTTACAAGCGCCGCAAGTTCTTGTAATTAAAAATCAGTAAATATCCGAATTGCGTTGTTCAATGCAATTAATTAATTTAACACTTCCTCTAATCAACTTTCTATCCGACAAAGTTACAAAAGGATCATAATTTAGTGCTAAATGCAACGCTTTTTAAAGTGATAATTGGTTTGTAAGACTGTATTAATTACTTGTTAGTTGTCTGTACATTTTAAGTTTTTTTTCTATCGTACGAGTGTAAAACGTCATAATAAAACTTTCAATCGTTCAACAGCTACTGTTTTTTGCGGTTTGTGGGATTGAACATTCAGAGCTGTTGTTAAGTATGACCAACGCACGGATTTATAAACTAAAGGGAGATATGCCAAGGGGGCGTGGCGCGTGCGAACAATGTATGCACAAAACAGAAACAAACGCGGGCGCCGTTGATTAGTCGTGAACGCAACTACACACGGAGCGATGTCGAGTCAATGTAGTTGTGTGTCTCTACGTTGCGATCTGCTATTACGCGATTGGCTCGCGTTGAGTGTGGTGACTGTTATAGTGTGAGTGAGCGCGTGTTCGTGTTGTAGTGCATATGTAGTTGTAATTTTTGAAGGCGACAGCCGGACTCGAACAGTTGGGCAGCCACACCATATCTCCCTTTAGTTTATAAATCTGTGTCTAAAACACTGTGTTAAGCGACCTTGTGTCTTAACCGAAAGCGATTATCGCGCGAACTGTTTAGGACTGTTTACCTGAATAATGACGCACATACGCGACTAAATTGATCGCGCGAGTGTGTCATATTCATAATAACGAGTGCCACAATTGCGTACTCACGCAACGTTTGTTTTCGGTTAGGACACGGCCATAACCTTATTTAATTTAATCATCAGTTTCTTATAAATGAAAATTGCACGAACAGAGGTGCAAATCTTCTTACTTCTCCGGATAAAGCGTGACAAAGTTGCGCCAGTAATTTTAATTAGGCAAGGTTTGTGTCGTAACATCATTGTCACGATGCACCGACCACTAAACCGCAAGGCATGCTCCCGCGCAGCTTATTAAAGAGTCAGCTGCTTGGTCTATTAGCATTAATATTACGTAATATTTATGTAAATAAATAAGTACAGAAGTTCGGGGTGGTTTGCGAAAGAGTTTGTGGGTTTGTTGTTTACTGACTGTGTTTTTTTTATCAACTTGCTTTTGTCGCGGCACATTCATCACCTGCCTAGCCTTTTCCCAACTATGTTGGGATCAGTTTCCAGTCTAACCGTATGCAGCAGAATACCAGTATTTTACAAGAAGCGACTGCCTATCAGACCTCCGCAACCCAGTTACTGGGTAATACGATACCCCTTGGTAAGACAGGTTATCAGACTTTTGTCGCGGCACATTCTCCTACCGAATTTAAACGAGTTACATAGGGATTCAGTTATAAAAAATCCTTTCTATCTTTATTCTTTAGTGGTTTAGGCTGTGGAAAGGTAGATAAACTCACATTTTTTATTTACTAGACCAAAATGACAGCTAAAATATACTAAATTATGTCATGTTGACCAAAAAAAGTCGATCGCAGATGTCATTTCAGTTTAGCAAATTAAAAATCTAAGTTAACAAAGAAAATTTGTTAGTCAGTCAAATAACTTCTTCTTGGACAGACATTCATTAGAGTTCAAAACTTGTTCAAATGTTACTTGCAACATAATTTATTTCTGAAAATCCATTTTTTTTTATTTAAATTGTTATTTATTGGTTTTAATTGACATATTTTTATTGATGTATGTATTTATAGTTAATAATAGCCTTCCGACTGATTTCGGTCACGGTGGCCAATCTCAGCGGAGATGAGCCAGGTGCGCAGGAGATATTATAGTGTGTGCGTAAACACAGGTGCACTCTCTGTTCCTTTACTCTCATAGTCCAACGAGACGGCAATCCGACACGACCGGGGAGAGATAAGGCGCAGGACTAACGGCTTTACGTGCTTTCCAAGGCACGAGCGTATTAAACCGCCAATTTCCAAACTCCGGATTGTTACTAAGAAATTCCTAATGGAAAACCTAATAACACTTTGTCCGACCTGAGAATCCAACCCAGGACCCCACGCTCAGCAGTCGCGCTTGCAACTACGAGACCAACGCGGCAGTTATGACCTTTACAGTTGCGCACTTACTAAAGGTGTACACCATAATAAAAAAAGAATATATGTTTTCTTCCTATATAATTTGAATTGATTAGTCACGCTTGCGGATTGTCCACACATAATTATTATATCTCTTGAATATTTATAAGTTAGCTTGAGAATATTTCAAATAATATATGTTTTCGACACAACATTGTTTTAAATTGTTTAAACATTCCCGGCTCAATAAAAAATCTAGAGCATACTTCGTGTATATTAACATAAATATCGCGTTCTCACTTAGTTACATTACTGTATTTATTATGTAAACAGGCTTCTCATAACATTAGTTATATGAATCGGACATTTATGAATTACAGATGAATGAGATACAATGACAAAACAAGATCAGTCGTGAGTCGTGACATACTTCGAATAAAATCTATAAATTAATTACAATACAAAGCAGATCAAGTAATAAAAAGTACAGTAATATACTAACCTTATTAAAAGTTGTATTGTACAGACGCCAGCAGGTCAAGCTACCCGAAACTGTCAAATTTTCCCAATAAACCATGAACCTTAATGCTTTAGCGATAAAGTTGAAAATCTATTAAAGAAATTTGACAGATTGTAGTAACTTGATGTGCTGGCGTCCGTACTTGAGATAAAAGTTCAGATCAGCGAATGACAGTTTACCAATGAAGAATTGAGATCGTCATTGGCGAAGATAATATCTATCACACAATTGTTCATGATGTTGTTACACAGTTCACCTTCCCGTACAGACTCATCGGGGAAAAGAGACGTGATGAATATGGTCCTGATATGTAGGGTAAAATAGTATGATCAATATCAAATATTTGTTTGCCAATAAACCTCAATTCAAGTAAGTTTTTTGGTGGTCATACTAAAATGATTTGTAACATATAATGAGCGTCACGTTCGAAATACCAATAAAAGCATATGTGCCTCCTTGCACCATTTTTCTCTCAATTTTTAAGTCACGTAAACTTTAGTAATTATCTTATTTCTATTGCACGATTACCTACCTCTATTTATCTATTAGCATAATCAGCCTATAATGTTCCCACTGCTGGGTCACAGTCCTCCTCTCTGTGAGAGGGAGTGGGCTGTAATCTACCACGCGGGTCCTGTGTGGGTTGGCCGCGGGCCCAGTGCGGGTTGGTCATTGCATTGACATTGTCATTGCTCTATTACCTGCCATGATTTCCTTCCAAGTACCTACCAGCAAAAGTCTTTGAATCTTTGCCGTTAAGCCTTAAACTGGTAAAAAGATTATAATTTGATTAAAATTTCATAGCTTCAGCATCACGGATATCTTAAAGACCGCAGGCTGAATCCACCGCGACGTGTTTATTTATAATGTCTAAATGTAATTTAATATAACTGCTGCTTTTCAAATATAAACTTTACTCAATCAAGATAAGGTTTTGTTTCGATTATAAACGAGTATCAGGGATTACCCCATGTTATTGCATTTGGGTGCTGCTTTGGCGCATAATGCACGAATTTTATGCTAAATGTTCCAATTATGAGCATTTTAGGTTGGGGGACCGATAATGTAATTTAATCTGTTTTGGGTGTCAACCGTGAGTATTTTTGTCACGTTTTATGCAAGATACTGACGATATTTCCAGAAAAAAAAAAGCCTTCAATGTTCAAGAGTCTTCGAAACTTTCGATTCATCGGTAAATACTTACTCGTAATCGATTTTCTTTTCTAACAGTTTACGTACACTTCTATGAGAGTGTAAATAATTATCTACGTGAACAAGCTAGGAAGGCTTTGTGTATTTAAATTGAAACAGAAACCAAATCTATGTAAAGTATTGTATCTATTTTAGATAACAATCTTTAAGATAAGAGATTGTACAAAAAGTAGTTACGAAATTCAAATATTGGAGAACAAACGATATTCAAGGCCAAAAGCATTTTGTTAGCATTAGCTCACTCAGAAATGCACAGCTTTTTTATTAAAATTAGATACAAGCGACCCGCCCCTGCTTCGCACGAGTTTGAAACCAGCATCGAAATCTGTTGCGAAGTTTAGAAGAACAACGTAGGGGAGGAACGGACACGAAAGACAACTTTAATTTATAATATGGATATAGTTAGGTACTTCTGAGCTAGCTACTATGAACATCCCTGCAAATTCAAGCAACATGTAGTTTGTACAGGTACAGACGCCAGCATATCAAGCTGCTACAATCTGTCAAATTTCTTTAATAGATTTTCAACTTTATCACTAAAGCATTTCAAGCACGTTCAAGGTTGATTGTGAAAATTTGACAGTTTCGGGTAGCTTGACCTGCTGGTGTCAGTACCTATAAAAATGTAACCTTTTCTAGTACTGCTAAGCTTTAATCATCTCAACATTGTCTCTTTTCGCGAATTCAACAAACAATGTGCAGCGTAACAAAACAGAACGGAAGCCAAGGGTCGTCACTCACTTATCACCTTGTCATCAGCTCGCCTTGAACGCCTGGGTGCACCCTCAAGGTGTTGCTTGTTAATCCCTGTAACTTCGCGGTCTATATGTGTCACTTGACAAAAACAAAAATACGTAATTCTTTTTATAATGAATGAATGAAATATAAAGTAAAAACCTTCAACTCGTATCTCTAATCGCAAGTACTGCTGAGCAATCAATCAATCAGCTCAGCCTATCGCAGACCACTGTTGGAATTAGGCCTCTCCCAGGCGGGGCCACAACACCATGGCCTCCATTATTCAATTTCTGTCTAAAAGTAACAATATTTTGCGTTCTTCTCTTTTTATCTCTAATTACTGAAGTAAGCCGTTTCGTTGTTAATTTTGTAGAACAACACGGAAAATAATACGTTGATATTACATTATGTTAGTTGTAGATTAATTACCTAATAAACTTCTAAATCATGTAACAGTCTGTTAATATAGAATAGGTAATAGACTTATTTTATGATGATTTAATAGCCGCAGATTACTCGCTTTGTTATACAATTTTATGTTCAAATATTGTACAATATGCAATCTGTTGCAAGTAAGTAAGGATTAATGCAACTTATTTTGATGAATGGATAGATAAAAAACTTAGATATGCATTGCCTACTGCAGAATTGTAAACAAAAGAGAACGTGGGCGATGCACGATGTTTAATTGTTTTAGAATGCCGTTTTTTTATATGAATATATTTCAATGATGACTGTTGAATACGAGTATTTCAAGGGTTATTGTTTAGATGGAGAACCGAATAAAGTTATCACAAAGGGCTGTTTTCATTTCGAAACTTTTGACTAGGTACCTATTCTTCTAGCGGAAAAGGCTAGGTAGGCCTAGCCTTTTCCCAACTATGTTGGGGTCAGCTTGCAATCTAACCGGATGCAGCTGAATACCAGTATGCTAATCTGACCTCCACAATATAGTTACTGGGTAATACGATACCCCTTAGTAAGAATGGTTGTCAGAGTTTCGAGCTGCTGACTACCCGTAACTACTATCAAAGATCTGAAAATGGCAGCACCAACGGGTTAACATGCTTTCCGAGGCACGTACTTCCAGCGGAAGCAAATACCTATTATTAAAGCCATTATACATAATTTTAATTACAATAATTCGATCCGTCCCAATAGATTATTTACATACAAATCTAAGCAAAAAAAAAAACGAACCAATATATTTGCTCTAAAGTATAAAACAAATAGTCTATCCAAAGGGTACACACTAATAAATACAAACAAATGGTGAAGTCGTGACATAGGGGCAATAAAACTTCACAGATAACAAATAGAGCCTTACTTATATCTAACAACTGTTTTAATTACAATGCGGGCAATTAAAATAACGACAGACAGATGAATGCAGAAGGAATTTTGATATTAAATGCAAATTGCTTTTAAATTACATTTGTATAGAAAAAACTCACAAACATGAGCACTTAAAGTCGACAGTTAATTTGCAGAAACATAGGACTTCAGTGTGAAATCCGAGCAATAAAAGTTTAGAGCTTGATTTTGATGAACGCCATAACTGTATTCTTGCTCTCTGAAAATGCTTCTACTTTAGCTACGAAACCTTTTATTTGGCCACACTGTACGAATAATGGCCAATTCCTACGGACTTAAAATTTAGACTTTTGCAACTTTACCAATAATGGAGCAAAGACCCTATAGCTTTGCATAGTAGAAATTAGCCAGTAGACCCTCCCATATGGAAGTCTATATGGGAACTCTACTAGCTAGTTTTACCTGTGATAGCTACTTAGTTGTCATAAGTAAAATTACGAATCTATTTATATGCCCAGTTTGGCTAAATAAAAAATGCCACCATTGCATGCATTGTAAGCAAAACGTTTCGTTTTTGTTTATAGGAGCCGAGAATATATATATTTTATTCATCTTCTATGACCGTCAATTATTATGAAGTTCATTATGCTATGGTCCTTCTGCAGGTTCCTCCGTACATTGTGATTAAATAGATAATTTAATTAAAGAATAATATTCTAAACAAGGGCATTTTGAATGCCACTGCTGTGTGAGTCGCTTTAACGATGACCGTGATGCATGGCGCTCTGTTTCGAATCCAATCGATTTGATATCGATCTTGTTACTCGATATATTTATTGTTTGCTTTACTATTAACGGAATAAAGGGGAATATGTTTACCCGTCTTTTTCTAAACTAATATTATAAAGAGAAAAATATTGATTTTTTGTATGTTTGTATGTTAGTTTGTTACGCTTTCACACTAAAACGGCTAAACGGATTTGGATGAAATATAGCACATGGGTAGACCATGACCTGGATTAGAACATAAGATACTTTTTTTTCCCGATATGCCTATTAGATCGAGACTTATGCGGGTGACATCGCAGGGTGGAGCTAGTTTTTAATAAGTTGATATAAATCATTCTGTCGTCAATATATTTATACGTCAATTTGGCTAACCAAATTGACGTATCTTATTACGTCAGTAAAGTTGGAGTAAAGTGTAAAGCTGGGGTAAGAGAGACAAACGAGTACAAAAATTAATATAATTAAGCAGGAAGGTACGTTATATTAGGTACATTCCACTCCTCTGCTAGGTAAAGTTAGTAAGTCGGTAAAAAATATGACATCACGAGCACATTCGAATAAATTCGTTACATTACTATTAAATGACACGCAACACGAATTCAATCTCGATTCGCTTCGATTGTCAATATCAATTAAGAGCGCGTAATTCTGCATACAAAAAACGGCATGCCACGTTAGAAAAAGCGGCTAAGTGCGAGTCGGAGTAGCACACAAATGGCTCCGTGCATTATTTAACACAAACACGTTAAAAAAAACACGTTTCTTGTATGTACCCTTTAATTTTTAAGTTTATTTTATTTTTACTATTTGTTGATACATCGACCATTATTACGGTTCAAAAGATAAAGCCCTGTGATAGACACATGGACGGACGGACGGACTGCGCATTCTTCATAATAGGGACTCTATTATGAACGCTACGCAGGCAGTGCTCCATTGGCACCCTTTTGGTATGGAAACCTAGAAAAGCGTGAACTCGGAAGTGAACAAACAAAAAGTCACAGCATGCGAGAAGTAGGAAGAATAAAGTTACGCGATTGTGTGAAAAGGCAATTACTAAAATTATGTAAGTCAATGAAGGAGATAGTTGCGCGCCTTGAGTCGAGATACGATCGATTTATACTTAGACAACGGACTGCATACAAAAGCTCACCTAGAATAAAAATAACTTCATGTATACCCAAACTTAGTCATCCATTGTAGTCCCAGTTACGGTTCAATTTATGTCCACCTCACTTCCTAGTTTTTTTTTTAATATATTTTTTTTTGCTAAATTACGTGTTGAGTAAATTCTGATTCTTTAGTTAGATTAAAACTATTTGACACGAAATTCTCGCATTGACAGCTCCAACGAAGCGAGAGTGATTTATGAGCTCCGACGAATAAGGTCAATGTCAGCGATTATTTAGCTGAAAACACTTTCTGAACGGTTTTATTTAAACTGGCATCTGCAATACGTATTGCAGAATAGAAAGATTTCTTAACACGTAAACGCTAAGTATTCTATCGGCATCTGCGAGTGATGTGCAAACTCACTAAGTAGCTGCTACGATTCTGCACTCGATTTCCCGGAATGGTGTTTTGAATCGTGTAATCGAGCGGTGTATCTCGATTCAGCCAATGTGCGATTACGTAAGGAGGCGTCATCCAGCATGCTCCAAGTTTCACTTTCGCGTGAGTTACAGTTTCGCCGTATGTCGCCCGCGCACGCTCCGAATCGCACGCGCATCGGAATCGATTTTATTTGGGAACCGGTAGTCAATTGCGCATTTTCCGAAGGCCGACGATTTTTTGCTAACAATACTCGTTCGTAGTGAAATAGTTTACGAAACATATGCGATTATTTATGCTAATGATATGCGAAGCGTGTAATTTGTGACGTTTAGAGAACAACGACCGTTTAATAAGCGGCTACTCATAAACTGCATTCGCACGTGCATAATATTGTTGAATTTTATGAACATACATATTTTGTATCGTACTTAATAGATATCATGACATAAATTATTATTAAATAATTAATGGAGTGTAGGAATTTTATATGGCAAATGCTGTTGAGTTTATACAACAAATCAGAAGCCCGATTCCCGTATTTAGAAACGTTCAAAATCTAGTCGAGACGAGACGACACGACGAGATCGACGCTGAGACGAGATTATTCTCATCTCAGCGTTGATCAATGGCAACATTGATATGTGAGTAAAGTGAGGTATTCTTCACAGATTGAGACTGATATTAGAAGGCAAACATTCTCAAAAATACTATAATATATAAGCTCACATAAATAATATGTTGTTGTATATAATAAAAGAAGGGAAAGAAACACAGGGTATCAACAGATTCGTCAGCCTTGCTGCCAATAAAAAAAGTGGCCAAAAGGCTGGCAGCATTGCCACATTGTATGGCGATGCTGATTATTTGGCCATAAAATAGGTCATGACGAACGATAAACAAAGAAATTGTTATCTATTTATCATCTACATAGTTTGCATGTGCATTTTTATAAGCACATGTAAAAAATAAACACACACAAACTTTGACCACGCAAAACACATGTCTCTGCTATCATTTCAATTTCGCTCTTGACCCACATCGATCATCGCAAATGTCAAATGTTTGATCCATTATTCGGGCCAGCTCAGAACTGGTGAAAGCATTTATCACATTACGGGTGATTGACACGAGCGGAGTTAAATGCCATTTGTCCAAGGTTGGCGCCCATTGTGCCGCGCGTTGGTTACGCCCGCTTCGGAGCGCTTGCCCTGTTAGCAATGCCTTTAAATATGTATGGGTATGGAAGTTATAGGTAAGTTACCTGTCTGGTTACAATGTGCTTGTACAGTTTTATAAACCAGTATCGTTTTAAGTCAAGGGCTCGCTTATATGTAGTTTTTACTGCAAGCTCAATCATATACTTGCTATGTTGATTGTGTTAAGTCTGAGAGCAATTCCCGTATTTTTAAGAATGTTCGCATTCTAATCTCACGTCTCAATCTGTCAAAAGTAACTCTTATTTTTCAAAAAAAAAAAAAAATGACAAGTTTTGGAAATTTACTGTCACTAAGATGAAGTTGTTGCCATCGCGGCTAGTACCTGGATGAGGCTGGCACAAGAGCGTGGAGATTGGCACAAGAAAACCGATGCTCAGCAGTAGGTGACGTCGGGTTGTGGATGATGATGATGATGAAATTGCGACTAAATTTTGAATGTTTTTAATCTATTCCTATCCTATATAATCAAATTTCCAACTTAAAAAATAATTTTAAGTTGGAAATTTGGAAAAATCAACGGCAAATCCTGGACGCACTGCTCTGCTCACTGCTCTGCTGCACTGCTCTGCTGGGACACAGACCTCCGCCTGTCCCAGCAGTGGGACCATTATAGGTTGATTATGCTATGCTATGCTAATGGCAAATTCTGTCTTAAGTTAGCAGATTTTTAACGCGTTTATGTCTTTTGTTTGCATACAATTTAGACATCGTTTTAAGTAGAAGCTGTGTTTGATGATTTACAGGACAAGACTTTTTAATTACAGTTGCAAATACATAATTTAGAAATACGGATATTGTATAAATAGTCGGTGTATGCACTTTTATTAATGAAAAAAAAAAAACATATAAACGCACGCTGTCAGATGCCTGTCATAAGTGAAATGTACAGACGCCAGCAGGTCAAGCTACCCGAAACTGTCAAATTTTCCCAATCAACCTTGAACCTTAATGCTTTAGCGATAAAGTTGAAAATCTATTAAAGAAATTTGACAGATTGTAGTAACTTGATGTGCTGGCGTCCGTACATTAAACTCTTTTAAGACACATTAGATACTCAAGTTTTGAACTTTCAGATCTCACACATAATGTTATTTGAACTCGCCTAACAGAAACATTAGAATCTAACAAAATTGTGTATAGTGTTCAATGTAGCATAACCAGTCTATATAGTGTTCCCACTGCTGGGACACAGGCCTCCTCTTTTCGAGAGGGAGTGGGCCTAAATCCACCACGCGAGCCCAGTGCGGGTTGGTAGATGACGAATTTTCAGTGTCCGAACTTGAAAATCTAATCATCATCTGCCTAGCCTTTTCCCAACTATGATGGGGTCGGCTTCCTTCGCTCTTTTACATGGAGCGACTGCCTATCTGACCTCCACAACCCAGTTACTGGGTAATACGATACCCCTTGGTAAGACTGGTTGTCAGACTTTCGGTCTTCTGACGACCCGTAACGACTGTCAAAGATCCATGAATGACAGCCGGGACCAACGGCTTAACGTGCTTTCCGAGACACGGAGGGGATTTGAAAATCTAGTAAAAGGTCCTAATTATGCATTTTCGACTGAAACATGCACTTCCAACCACCACCAAAACAAAATTGATTACTTCATGCATCTAACTAACATTTTCAGCGACCATCACCAATTTAATCTTCAAATGACATTTCATGATTACGTATGAAGTAATTCGTTCTTATGTCACACACTTAAGCTTGTCAATTTGAGTTGGTGTTCATGTACGGGGCCCGTTTGTAAAGATTAATGTTTAGCGATAACATTTAATTGAGATTAAATGTCAGTGAGCTTGAGCTGGGTCAGTAAGAGTGAATGTTATTGATATTGATGGTTTGTTGCACTTACTCACAGATAGATATGTTGTGCATAAGTCTAAAGCGGTTTTATATGAAAAACTTGGCTTAAGGCGCGGTAAAAAGCAAATTTTTAAGTAATTGACAATAACCACTGACCAAGTACGCTGAACTAAATATATTACAGGAAATGACCGTTGTTTTTTGTGCCGATTCAAAGTTCGAGCGTCTCAAGAACTAAAATTGATATATAGCCGCAAATGGCCTCCGTTTTGTTTTGGTACGTCTCTGATGACTTAGGTCTAAATCGTGGAATAAGACTTTTTTGTGTATTTTGTGTTCACTACGAGATATTTAGAACATTTTTATCCTGAGAGTATGCGCATCTTCTAGAACTCGCTATAAAAATATTAGTTCCACGGATGCTCACGTTGCTGTCAAAATCCAATCATTTTGTCATCGATAGTATGAAGTCCAGCGTACTTGTTTATTATAGGTCACTAACACTGAAAATAACGCATCGCGGCAACAAATAAGGTTCAAATCAACGATGCGTTTGATGTTAGTTGAATCGAATGACCATCAAAATAAAATTAATTTTGTTTTAATTAAATTAAAAAAATAATTGCACGGCTTTGTCGAATAACTTTTAGGTATTTCTTTAGTTGATTGAATCTACTTTATTATCATTACATAAAATATGATAGTTTACGCTCAAAATTTTGAGAATTCTGCGATGAAAAAAAATTTTTTGAGCTCTGTTTTTTACAATTGTTTTATCATCATTCTATGATTAAAAAAAAAAAACAATAATAACAATTCTTTGAACATTTCACAATACACAATTGTTTTTCAGGATTGTAATATTTACCAATACGCCTAACTGTACGACAAAAAACTGAACGTTTTGCGATGTCGTTTTCTTGGGCAGCGCCTTAATCCGTTTTATGTAACTACGAGTTGAATGCATTTGCGTTTTATTTTTTGCTTACTGAATTGTCTGAATTTTTTTCGCAGTGGACTTTAACTTAGTATGTCTTATTCTTGTTACTATTTCTTAAAGTCACAAGTTACTGCGCTTGAATATCTTTCTTACTCATAAAAAGGTTCTATATTGGATTAAAATAGATTTAAGATACATTACCTATCAACATCATATCAGCCGAGCCTTTTCCCAACTATGTTGGGGTTGGCTTCCAGTCTAACCGAATGCAGCTGAATACCAGTATTTTACATTGAGCGACTGCCTATCTGACCTCTAAAACCTAGTTACTGGGTAAAACGATATTCCTTAGTAAGACTGGTTGTCAGACTTTCGGGCTTGTGACTACAGTAACGACTGTCAAAGATCTGCGAATGCCAACCGGGACCAACGGCGAGGCACGGAGGGGTCTCGATATATAAAGATGGTCACCCATCCACATACCAACCGCAGCAAGCGTAGCTTAACCTGATCGACCGACCTGTGCAGCTGGTATTATGTAGCCACGGGCCCCTTTGGATTACCTATGGGTATGGGTAAATAAATAGTTAGCTATTTAACTGTTTATTTATTGACAACAGTGACGCGTAGTAAAACTTAAAACAGAATTTATTATAGGTATGAATCATGGAAATTGCTTTCCGAGAATGAACATGAACTAACTAACCTAACAATCTTTCCAAACAGGAAAATGTCATTCATTCGCAGAAAAAAAAAAATAAACAAGCGACTCTTGGTTGGTCCCTTACACTGAGGATAATTTTAAGGCACTGATTAATTTAAGACCTTAGTATTTTAAGCTAATCGAAGTTCTTCGGATTATTCGTTTTGATTCATACTTTAAAGATGATGTGTTAGGTATTATCATCGTATCCTCAAAATAAATCTGACCACGATTGGACAATTCATTGGTTTTTCACACGATAAATAACGCCTAAATAGACATTTTCTTATTGGTTTAGTTCAGGAATCAGAATGGGACTGCTCCAAAGGATTATTCCCGAAATCAACCAAATAATACCTACCTAAGGAAATAAGTGGCCCAACTTAGTACTTTTTGTTCACCAAAAAAATGCGTCAAAGATTATGAATTGCTTCTATTAGGTAAGTAATAGAATAACATTGTCGGCTATAGGTCACGATACTCTACTTACTTGTTACACGTTTTTGAACCATTTAGGTAAAGCTTCAGACTAGACAGATTTGACACAATTTCAGACTTTTTTGTGTACGTGTTTGTTTAGGTCCTAGTTTTTTGTAAACCGCAAATGGGACAATTGCAGACCGTTCTCTAACAATAACATTATTTAATATAGTTTACCAAGGCTGCGGTTATGTCACCAAAAATAGATTTCGATTGTCAGCAATGTCTAGAATTTTTTAAAGAAAATTGTACTGCCATGATAATTAAAAGTGATCTAGATTTATTGTTTACAGATAAATTAAAAATCATTATTTTTGTCTAATCTTGAAAGACACCACTTATATTTAAAACTTAATAACACTACACGAATAATATTTGTTTATAAGCGAACACGCGTATTAAAGCCGGTGTGTATAAAACTGAACAAGTAGGTCAATTCAATACGAGTACACATAAATATTAAAATCTTCTACAATATAACATTCTGTGGGTCAATGATCGAATCGTTACATTAATTCGATTATACCATAAACAACTTTTTACGATCATTTTAATCGAGTTAAACTATGTATTTATTTTTGATTAATTATTTTCTCATCAACAAAGGTTTTGATACTAAAAAGGTAGTATATAATAAAAATAAAATAAGGTAATAATGCTCATTAGTATTTTGTAAATACATAGCTTTAAATACATAGGTTTAAAAGCAAATTAGGACCTAATGTTGTTGTTGATAATATAGGGTAAGATGAGCAATTAATGCTATAAATACTATCGTTGTTCAATGTTATGACTTATACCTAATTAATTTTTGATAGTTTTGACCGTAACTTTAACCGTTTTGACCTCAAAGTTAACTTTGGTACCAATAATACAACAATAATAATGGTAACGTCTTTATTGTCATTCAATTAATACTTAAAGCTACATAATGTTTTCAACTTAATCTTGTAATAATCTTGAACCATTAGCTGAATGGGCTACGGTCATACATTGTTAATGAAAAATTAAATCGAGTATTTTTAACCTGCAAGCTTACCGTCCATTTTGGTCAATTTAAGGTCAATCACTCCATTAAGAAATGGAATGTCACGGTTTAAACCCACTGCAGAAAATATAAAAACCTTTGGTTGAGTAAAAAATAACACTCGAGTTACAAAAGTAATTCGAGTGTTATTTTTGACTTTGACCACGGTGAAGAAGTGACGCATGATCATGCAACAACAACAAAAATAAAACACGATCATCTTTCAATTGTCACTACCAACGGTTTATGACCCCTGCGGTTTTGCTTTATTTACATTTTCCGATTCTACAAGGGGTTTGAAAAGTCTACGTTTCTTTGCAATGATATATGGTGAGGTTACTGCTACCTGAACTTTGCCCTTGGTCTTTCAGAGATAGTCAACTGTTTTTGCATTGCCGTTAACACAAATTGATGGGTGTTCCATTCAAACTTGAGAGGTACTCGTACGTAGGTACAGTCAATCATTCGAAATTAAATTTAGAATGTCTCGTCGAAATGTCATGCTAGAGTTGCAAGTAATTTTGGCGTGTATCTAAATATAACTTGGAATTACTCGTCCTCTATTAACCGGTGGAATGCCGTAATTACACAAACAATTAAAAAGCCATTGTATTTCGCGTGGATCCACGTTCGATACGAAGGGTTATTGCAGATTATGAAGATGAGTTTTTGATTTTACGTAATCCAGAAAGTTTTTTGTTTTACTTGATTCTTATTTCAAAGACTAGGTACAGTGAAATGGCGATTTGCGATTAAAACTTGAAACCAAAACAAAGCGTGACTGATTATATGTGTGTGCAAGTTCTCGCGCAAATTGTTGCTGACTGTACAGACGCCAGCACATCAAGCTACCCGAAACTGTCAAATTTTCCCAATCAACCTTGAACCTAATGCTTTAGCGATAAAGTTGAAAATCTCAAATCTCAAATCTATTAAAGAAATTTGACATATTATAGTAGCTTGGTGTGCTGGCGTCTGTACCGATCAGTTTTAATCACACATTTATAAACTAAAGGGAGATATGGTGTGGCTGCCCAACTGTTCGAGTCCGGCTGTCGCCTTCTACTACATATGTACTACAATACGAACACGCGCTCACTCACACTATAACAGTCACCACACTCAACGCGAGCCAAACGCGTAACGCAGATCGCAACGTTGAGACACACAACTACATTGAAAATTCTTATTGACAAATCAACGGCGCCCGCGTTTGTTTCTGTTTTATGCATACATTGTTCGCACGCGCCATGCCCCCTTGGCATATCTCCCTTTAGTTTATAAATCTGTGGTTTTAATAATTTTTTAAAGTTGAAAATGTTATAACATTTTAAAGATTTTTTTACAACTTAAATACAGAAGCTCTACCGGATCGAATTACACGCTCCATCATTCGAATGCAAATATGGTGACCGGGCCCAAAGTTATGTAGATTTGCAGAAATCCACCTCAGTAAAAACCCTACACCGTAATACGTTCCTCTTGGAAGGAACATAATGGATAATTGGCTTTTTAATCAAAATTCATACTTTTCCTGTTGCAAGGAAATTAAGATGCAACGAATAAGGATGTTTATCGAAGATAATTCGGACTTAAAGTTCGTCTTGATTAAGTTTTCATAATTTACTTTGCAATCAACGCCATCCTCTGTACTTAGCAGCGATATTGTCAAAAAAAAAACCTGCTCGATACGTTATGAGGTAGATATTATGTGCACATCATTTACAATAATTTCTTTATATCCATAATTTCAATAGTCTCTAGAAATAGAGTCACTTGATAAAGACTCACTCGTCTGCTCATATCGATGAAGATTCATACAAAATAATATATTATCACTTACTGCCGGGATTTGGTTTGATATACCTAGTCGATTTCGCATGTGTGGAAATCCGGTTTTCATGATAAATGGTGGTGGTAAATGTCGAGGAAAGCTTTGAGGATGAATGTGGATGGCTATAAGAGTAGGGGAAGACTGAATAAACGATGGATGGACTGTGTGAGTGATGATATGGCTAGAAAGCGAGAAATTACTGAGATGACGACTCGTGGAGAAGTATGGAAGAAAAAGAAACGCATTTCGATGACCCCAAAAACATAAATCGGGATAAGGGAAAGAGAATGATAATATCCTCTTATAGATTTCGGATATCTGACATCAATGCCCTTACGGATGACTCAAGAAATTTCTTACGATTGGAATTTGTTAGATGTTGCATTATAAACAGATGTTACTACATATGCAGTCCTATTTAGCATAAGTTACTCCAAATCGGAAATGACAATGTGAAAGTCAAAGCTATGTCGCTGTGCATTGATAAGTTCAAAACGTTACTCAATGTCCGTGACTAGCATTTTGCACATAATCTGGCTTTGACAATCGCTTGAACAACTGACTGTAATTACAGTAAATGGTTTCTATATTAATGTATATCCACAGACATATGTAGGCATATGCAATTCCAATAACGATATTGTAATAAATTACAAAATGAAATAGACAGGCGTTGCGAAATGTTGCAAAGGTATATTTCATCCATTATTTCGTATTGCTGTTTTTGCATTTGAATACGAGTAATAAAACATGAATGAAGATATGGGAAATTCGGTACAAGTACAAGTTACTGTTGAAAGACTTATTATTATTAAAATGAGTCTTACGAACCCTGATGAAGTAAACATTAATCATATACAAGCAAAAACAAAGGCTATAGAAGCAGTAAGCGTTGAATTTGATAAATAACTATGTACTGCTGTTATAAACTAATCAGACACGTTTCGAAACGACTTGTTCTAAACTAGTTCAGTTCGGGTGTGTATTGCTAATTTTCTAGCACTAGCTAACAAAGAAGTTTCTTTGCAACCCAACTGGGCAAGCGAAACGTTATCAAGGTCGCTTGTAGCGGCGAATGCAGTGTCAATATCGAGAGTTTTTACTAATATTTGCGGTTATGAATGTTCATTAATATTGAATGAGATATTTTGTGAATTATTGACACAAATTCCGAGCGCGTGCCTTGAGTTTAAATTCAAGTCGAATTAGTCATTATATTTGAACCAAGTTTTGAACACAGTGTTTCGGTCCGCTGATAGCTATTCAACTATTGTAGTATCTGCGCTTTTACATCAAATAGTAGTGGCTATAAAGCACGCCCATAAATAACAAGTTAAACATACAACCTCCAAGTACAGATGTTAATCTTTTGACGGCATTGACTTCCCATAAATAGTAAGAAAACATCAACACCTAACACGGACCACAGAAGAATGCCTTAAGTAAACATATAGTACTCGCTCTATAGAACGAATTGGTAATGTCACTCAATTGCAGGCACGTAAGTACGGTCACTTGCAAAAGTAATAAGCCATTTCAAATGCATATCACGTCAAAAATAATTTATAGCGGTCCGTGTTTGGCAATAATTTGATTGAAGAAACTCCTTTTTGATGACATTACCCATTTATTTACTTCTTTAGGTTTACTTTTCGGCTCGCCACTGCAATACCGAATTGTTACAACCCGAAGGCCGCATTATTGTTCTTGCCAATGACGATTTAGGACAATTGAATGGCATCGACATAATTGCTCATTTTTGATTATGTCTCAAACATCACAATAATGAGGATTTGCCAAATCATAGTGATTGTAAGGATGGTGTTGCGTTCCGTCTCAAGAGTCACGATTTTTAGACGCGCCGCGCGCCGCTGCAAAATTGTTGGTGCTATACCAAAGCGTGTTGAAATGACGTGATATTACAAATATTACACTGTATAATACAATAACCGATAATGAAATGGCTTTACCTTAATATTCGAAGAGATTTTAAGAGCTTTGTTCCTTTGAAATCGACGGCAACTTTAAAAGTGTTTCGTAAAATCTTGACCACAAATTGTATGTAGATTAAAAAATGTCACATGAATTTGCCAACTTTTATGTTCTTAAAATATTTCGTAATTGCACTAGACAAAGTGCAAAGTAATGTTGTAAGTAGTGGTTTTAGTGAAGTAGTTGTCATTGTTCGCAATAAAGCAAATGACAAAAAGCTAGAAAGAGATCTTCCACGTTTATGTAAAGATAGGAAGCAGGCCACACGTTAAATTATTACCAGTCAACTGAAATGAAATATACACTCCGTTGTCATAATTTTGTAACACTTTTCAAATTGTTTCCTCTATTAAATACAATTGCTTATGTTCAATTAAAAGTTCCGATCATATATCCACCTGAAGGCTAGTTTCTATCTGAAATTTTACATTGTTACCAACATTTAGATTCTAAAGCAATTTTGCAATAACGCCGGTTGCTGCAGCTATCATAATCGTGTATATGCATTTTATCGGATTCATCGCATCATTCGCATCTATTGTGTCGGATAAGTGTCAGTTTCTGTGTTCTAGATCCGAGAATAATGGGTTAGGTAATAGGTAAGGTGACAGTGTTCCCTTGTTTTTGTTTGAGCTGGTTATTTTTGGGAACACATCCGAGTTTTTGTTATTGTTATCTTAAAGTTTATTTTAAACGTGCATAGTAATTAACATCATTAAACATGGAATGAGTCCTATAAGCGTAATGCGTCTCTACTTTCAAAATTTATTTGTAAAAAATAAAAATACGCGTGCTGCACCGTACACGTGTTTGAAGTGAAACTTCTTAAAAAATAAAGAATAAGAGAGATTTAGTGTGAGAGACGGAGGCAGTTATATCTTTCTTTTCTTTCATGTAACAAATAGCGCGTGACGCGACCTTGAAATTTTACTCTCAATTGTCATCCAATTATTTATCGAATCGCTGCCTAAAAAGATTTACTTCAAAAACATTAAATGTCACGAAAGAAGAAATTGCGTACGACATCAGGTTTGGTGTCTGCAACGCAGAAAAAGCATTTTAGTAAGACATTTCGCTAACGGCTCTAAATTCACAAAGTCTGCAACATACAATTGCATTGCAGCATGATGCAACTATTGCTTCGACAGCGTTCCTGTTTGTTTTGACATGATTCCACCTCCGTGACCTTTGAACATGTTGGAAGATGGAGAGGTGCCCTATTTAGATTTCACTGAGCTTGGTCCACTATTACATCGATATTTGCATTGTAATTTATCCCTATTAGGCCTTTTAGTAGGAGCAATCACATTAAGATATTCTTCGTCCTTATGTTCCCCTATATTTCTGTTGCGGTTTCATTATCTGTAGAAAAGTTGTAGTACAAGCCTTGATTAAAACTCCGTCTGATATCACAAAAAAACAAAACGTTCGTATCTCATTAATATCAATGGTACATTCGCGTACATCCACGTCTAGATGTCGAAACAAGCGACGATCACTCGGAAGACATCTAGCATTCCTCTCGGCGTCGATAAATAATCTTGATGAAGAAATTCTCGGAAAGCACTTGAATATAAGCGCCAATTGGCCAATCGCTCCACTTCTGGCTGGATAGGCGCGAAGATTCATGGTGTGCCCATCTTTCATTACGTCAAAAACGTAAGCAAAAGCGCCATAACTTTGTAATTCTTAATTCACATAAAACGTTACCTATAATTAAACAGAATTATAATTGTTGTTATGCTATAGCAGTTATTTGTTTCAACACCCATTCAACAAAAGGTGCATTGCGAGCGAAATTGCAGAAATATTATACAACAATAACATTAATAAAAACCGTAACAGTTTGAGCGTTGATTAAAAATTTGTCTCGGATTATTATTTCGATCTTATTATAAATAAATGAATTAAAATTCTTCACCCAGGCTCAATTGATAGAATTATCAACATGAAGATATTATGTAATACTGTCGACCTTTTTTGAAAGACAATAAGATCACGTACTCCAATTTCCATAAATTACCAATTTGATAAAAGAAAAGTTTCAAATTGATGACGCAATTTTCATTAAAAAATAAACAAAATTTCTCTTTTCCTTGAAAACAGACAATGGTCAATAAAAACATTTGAACAGTAGCACTTTCGATACTTTCACTTTACCTTGTGCCGTGTTGTGTGGAAGCATTGACCTGCGCCCGCGCTGGCTGCAGTATTGATTGATTGCGAGGGGACCCTTCCATGGGTTACACAATGTGAGAATTTAAAAACTTTGATTACGGTGTTCGAAATCATATTTCGTATTGTTATTGTATTTTTTTTTATTGAAACGACTAAGAACTGTAATATTATAGAGTTCCTAAGGATTACATAGAATGTTTTTAGTTATATTTTTACGTTGGAAAGTATTTTACTGAAATAGGTTTTGCTAGGTTTTCAGCGAGGAAACCAGTGGTATTTAACTAAACTTGATAGCAATTAAAGATTTTACCACTTTATCATTGTCATCTTTACATATAGTGACAGAGTCAGTTATTTCAAACTAAAAAGAGTGTTGCCATTACATTATAAGTTGTAAGATTTTGAACCATTGACTTAAGGAAAAAAGGCGACTTTTAAGAATCAACCCATTCATTGATTGTGAAATAATACTTTGAATCAGAAAACCGCAAGCGCAGTTACCTTTGTATTTTTTACAGACGTTGCCAAATAGAAATGGTTTGTATTTCAAAATTGCGATTCATAATTGTTAACTCGCCATTGAAAATCAGTGTCCCAAACCCGTAGCCAAAAGCTGGGCTGACTCTGTTTAAATTGCCATCGACATCCTACGAAGAAGTGTTTCAAAACGATCCTAAAAATAAAACAATTATTTTAAACTTCGAAGCTTGACTTAAAATTGCATACGCGCAACTTGCGCATCTCGATGTCATTTTAAAATTTATATTTCTATATCCAACCAGTTTTACTTTAATCTTGAGTAGTACTACTCACGATTAAAGTATTGCGCCTAGCCTTCTTACGCCACTTTCCATTTGAGCCGCCTTTTGTCCTCCCCGTGATGAAACGTCATCGTGAAATTAATTTAATCGCCGAAAACCGAAGCTGAATTTAATAACGAACTAGACAAATAATGAAGCAGATGAAAAATTGCAATACAGATACACTCGTTAGCAACGCTTTAAACGATCACCGTTTCAAAAATGGCTACAGTTTCAGATCGGGGTTAAAAACTTATTTTTGCAATAAAATGGTAACAAAACTTTATAACACAATAGACGCTGTTAACAATAAAACATTCACAATAAAGTCTATCGATGTTTGCGCAAAATAAACTGTCAGTTTAAAATTATTTTATCGATATGTAGACGATTAATTTTATCGATTATGATCGTTACCCAATAATTATAACATTATTAAGTGACATAACAATAATGCAACGTACGATGTTATATTTCGTCCAATCAAAATATTCTGAGTCATTACCATTGCACTGTTTTGAAGATAATCAGAATTTACGACAAATACAATTAGTAATAAATATTGCAGCGAGGTTGCGTTAAATAATTATAACAATTTGATGTTTATCGATAAAGCATGGATCGTGACAAACGTGCTTTACCTCACAGCTCTGTTATCTATGCCTCCTTTGCATCATAAACAAAGCACCTGTTAAAGTGTGGGAAAATGTAGGCATTAGTTTTAAAAACGCTTTTTTGTTATAACTTTGCGAAGGGCGAAAATAAAAATGCGGACGTTCCTCCATTATTCAAGTCAAATTATTATTTAAAATGAAAAGAAAAAAAAAACTGCTGAAAAAAATTTCAGCCCAAGGCAATGTTGACAACAATTTAATCGATTTAAATTGAAATTATTCTCGATATATGCGATATTATTTTATGAATATGACAGGGGTACTAAGTTATGCATCCTACCTGCCCTAATGAAGACGAGAGTCATCGAAGGGTACCTTCGGTCATAAAATTTCTCGTATAGTCGTATGGAATGCAGAGACATTGGCTACCAACTAAAACCAGTCCCAATGTCCTAAAATAAAACAATGCGCATTCAGAATTCTGGTCAAATGCGAAATACGGAATTTCTGAGGGTCATCCAATAAATACGTACAAAATTGTGGCGCCACACGGCCAACCACATTTTTTCTCCGATACATAGCGCATGGTCAAGCGAATACTTTTAAAAGTTGGCATGTGGCCGTAAAAGTCCGGGGCACATTGTCAACATTGGAGTGTGAGGACCGACCAGCTGGGGGTATTGAACTGGAGAAGGATGCACGCCAACGCTCAGGTAAGGAATAACTTCCAAATCTGAAGTACCAATCAATGATTCGAGTAATATCTTTTCAAGAGATTCTCGTTAAGCTGACCGACGAGATTAGGCTTATAACATCGGACATAAAACCACCTGTTGATACAAGACAGAACGACAATTCAAAGACAATTTCTGCACTGGTTGCCAACAAAAACAAAAAGAACTGCGCGTGGACAATGTAAGTCATGCGAACGTTCGTAGCCTAGTTACGGCCGTTACGACACTATAGAAATGGTAATGAGTGAAGACATTAACTAAACTAACAAAAACAAGCGAAGCTGACCCGTGAAGTATCTCACGTGGGTTGCACAAGAAAGCAACGTTCCTCGGAAGTGAACGGTTCCGTGCGAAGCCAACAGCTAAACTAACAATGGTGCCGAAAATTATCCAGCTTAAACATTAGTGTTGAAGAGCCTTGCGAGGTTTCTATTGTTGCTCGTCCTACACTGGAGGTTGAAGCAATTAAGCAATATTAGGAATGAAGGGAAACCTTGGTAGATATTCATCCAAACAATTTACTAACATTTGTGTCTGTTGATGATTTTAGACGCCTTGCACAATTATGTGGTGATGCTACCGCTGAATAATCATTTCCATCCCATTTTGGAATGAAAACGTGAATTGATTTTGGTGTTAAGGTCTTTGTAACTCTATAAAAGCAGCCCGAAGAATTGCCAAACTTAAGTGGCAGTGGGCAGGGCACATTGCTCGCAGAACGGATGGCCGATGGGGCCGAAAAGTTCTGGAGTGGCGACCGCGAACCGGAAGACGTTGCGTTGGAAGGCCTCCCACTAGGTGGACCGATGACCTGGTGAAGGTTGCGGGAATCCGCTGGATGCGAGTCGCACGGGACCGGTCAATGTGGCGACACTTGGGGGAGGCCTATGTCCAGCAGTGGACGTCTATCGGCTGAAATGATGATGATGATGAAAAGCAGCTGTTGGACACAATCACCCAGAACAAAAGGCTAGCAAAAACTGTTATTATAAACAATGCAATCTAAACCATTATTTCCGGAGAATTGGGACATGAGAGCGCAGGAACAAGGGAAAATGAGACTTGGGTTTTGACATTTCTGATGGTTTTGGTTTGCAGATTTTCATCGTCCATTTTCACGGTGTTATTAAATATAAAATTGTCCGCCGTTTACATCTAGGTCATACCGTCGATGTTCTAAGCAATGATGATGGATTGTTAATTCGTTATTACGAATTAACAAATTATGAAGTTATGCACCTAAATTCGATCAATTATTTCGTGCACGTACACATTATTGCAATTGCTTGGCGAATAAATGAATAATTCGCTTTAAATCGCTTTGGTTACTTCTGCAATTAAATTCGATCCTTTTTATATTGATTAGTGAACATTTGGAACCCTAAAGGGTAATTTTATTACCCATATCAAATGCATGGTTGAAAGTCATGACGGGTTCAATACGATATTAAGGATTTCGGTAAGATTTTTTCTTCTTGACATTTTCAATCTGAGTTTGAATTATTTCGTACCTATTATTCATCGTTAGTATTGTATATTTTTTGTTATGGATAATATCGTGGTTTCAATTTTGTTTCCGTAATCACTTGCTTTACCAAGATAAGGTAGGATTTACAATCACTTTCTAAATCAAATTACAATAATTTGACTTTAATAGTAGTTTTTTCTCGACGTTCAATTTAAATTAGTAGTTTTTGTTTCCTTCTAACTCGGCGATTAGTAGCGCGAAGTCTCGACACTTTCAGTAGGTCATTGTCACTCAAAGCGTGCAGACAACTTTATCTGCTGTGAAATTAGGCGTAAAAGTTCTTTATCTATTTTGCAATTTTGTTTTAGACCGTCTTGCGTAATTTTTTTTCCATTTGCAACGAAACTATTTGTAACGTTTCGTTTATTTTCTTTATTGTTTGAATTAACTTTGTTATTATTTTGTTCCTTCAATTGAAGTTTGTGCACGTTTTCTTTGATTGTTTAGACTAATTTTCTAAGGCAATTTGTTTAGACCATGTAATACTATTACGAGTACATTGTCCTATATCACAATTAGTGAGCGTATGTGCAATTTCAGGGTGTCCTGGTAATCCAGGGTAACATATAAATTATTGGTGTTACAAATTGGGCAAGTATATTTAAGGAGAACTCTTAGTAAATAGAAATATGAAAAATAAGAACTAACCGATATTTAGAGTAGCTTTCCTGTGATCTCCCGTGGGAACAGCAATAACAGCAGAAATCAGAAGAAACGTGACGGAAATCCACGCACTGACACCCATTTTAACAGTTCTGCACGAAACCTCTTTAGTAAAATTACAAAATATATTTCAATTAATTCACGAGACAGACGCAACTATTTCCCGCGTGTGTTCGGTAACATTTGCGTCGAGGTTGACGTGTTCCCCTCTCCGTGCACTGTGAACGACTAAACCTCGGTGCGGTACTTTCTATCTGCTTTATGTGCAAGAGCAATGTCTGGTGCACCCGCATCGCTGTCGCACCACTAAGTTGATAGAAGCAGAAGGTTTGTTTGATAGAACGCGTCAAGCTTACACATTTAAAGATGACGCATAAAAATAAAATAACAGCATGATCCTTTTTTCTTCGGATAAGCCTCTAGAAGTTTGTCGGCTGCATAGCTGGGCTTAGCTTCGGTCTATGTAAATGAAAAATGCGATCTTCTTCTTCTTAGCATTTCGATGACAAAAAGTTCAAACATCTTAGGGCCCAAAATTCAGCTGCTAGAACTCCGCTCTCTATCGGAGTCATAAGGTCATCAAGTGCAAAGGTGACAGGGCAATGCGATTTACTCTCTTGTCGACTGTACTTACCTAAGGACTGAAGTTATTTCGTTGTATACAGTGGTAATTCTGTACTTTCGTGTTGCGTACACGCACGGACATTGTCGATTCATATTATCGGGTTCGGATTGCATTTTTCTATTTCTAGTGATAGCATTGTTACCGTAATTATTATTAATATAGTAATTATAGATTTTCTGATAGTGTTTGATTTGTTTCCTTATATTTGGTTGAACGGTAGTTTACAGCCTAATTCTTGGAGTGATGACTTTTGCGATTGGTAAATTAAATTATAACGGTATGTTTGGAGAGCAGTGATGGCCAAGTGGTAACGGCTGTGACTTACAAGTTGTTCGACATAGGTTCGAACCCAGACAGGCGCTTTACTTTGTGTAAATCATTTCATCACCACTGCTCCCAAAATGGTGAAGTAAAACATCATGAGGAAACCCGCATGTCCTAGAAACATAAAATTCGAAGACATGTGACATCTACCAACCCGCACTGGGCCCGCGTGGTGGATTACGGCCCGCTTCCTCTCACCGAGAGGAGTCCTGTGTTCCAGCAGTGGGAACACTATAGGCTGGTTATGCATGGTATGTTTGACAATAAAATATATTGATGTTGTTTATGATTTAATGAATTCTTTGAGTTTTAAAAGTTTATTGCTTTGATAATGTTGACAATTTTTGTTGCCGTCTAAAGTGCAACACTCTCATAACACGCACGCCCATATTTCTGCGTTATTCTCTACAACAATATTAGCATCGTCATATTTTTTTATCGGTTCAAAATTTATTACACAGCAATATCAATTTGATCCAAAATTTGGGTTGTCGTAAAAATAATCACAGAAGGTTTACGATCTGTTAAGAATTTAAGGACATTGCTTTTTTTCAAGGTCACCGAGGTCAAGGCTGAGATGCCAGGGACTGGTGAGCTTATGGGTTTGTATTTGTATTTTAAGAGGTGCAAATACCAAGTGTGTTCTTGACCTTATAAGGATTATTGACACCGACTCGTCTTATTATGCGTCAGTTGCGTGGTTACGATGCATTAAATTTTGTGACGCGTAAGTACGTAGGTACTGTATAATCATGCGGTTTAGTAAGTAGAAGTAAGTACCTACATATCCATAAATCATGCGATTTTTGGACAGTTTGAGTCAGTCAACTTAGTTGTGCTAACAAACATTTTTACAATTTATTGTATTGTCTTATTCTTCATATTGGCACCAACATATCTTGAGTGAGGAGTTCATTGCTGTCGGCCCCGACTTACGAGTTGTAGGCAGGAACTTTAATTTTTTTTTTTTTTTACCGTTGCCCCACTCTAGGAATTTCTCCTGTATCGTGGGTGCGTTTACAAACATTTAAACTCACATACACAAACAGCCAGACCCGGAACAACTACTTGTAGGTCATACAAATATTTGTTCCGTGCGGGAATCGAACCCGCGACACACAGCGCAGCAGTTAATCGCTTAACCACTGCGCCAACCGTGCCGTCAAACATTGTGTATCCACTGCTCGCAAAACGGTGAAGGAACATCGTGGGGAAACCGGCAGGTCCTAGAACCAATCTTACCGATCACCGACAAAGTTTTTAAGTACGCTGACTCTGTATCAGTTGATCACCTGTGAATTTCGGAGAGGCACCATCTTCTTCTTCTTAGCGTGTCAATGGAAATCTAAATCGAGTCGGCCTATAATTTGGCTACATGTTTGGCACCTTTAGTAGCGTCCATCAGCCCCTGAAAGATCTGGGTAATTTATCTGCAGATACAACGATTAAGCGGTAAAACACCGCCATTTTATCGAAGACAAGAAGCCTGGAAATCCACCATAGGAATGAAAAGCTAGCATCCACAGATTTATAAACTAAACTAAAGGTAGATATGGTGTGGCTGCCCAACTGTTCGAGTCCGGCTGTCGCCTTCAACTACATATGCACTACAATACGAACACGCGCTCACTCACACTATAACAGTCACCACACTCAACGCGAGCCAATCGCGTAATGCAGATCGCAACGTTGAGACACACAACTACATTAACAATTCTTATTGACAAATCAACGGCGCCCGCGTTTGTTTCTGTTTTGCGCATACATTGTTCGCATGCGCCACGCCCCCTTGGCATATCTCCCTTTAGTTTATAAATCTGTGCTAGCATCCATGGTTTGACATTTGATCCCAGGTTTAATTTTCCGGTTTACCTATCATCTGTTAGAGCTATACATTTAGATACCTGCCAGCTATAGGTATTTATACACATAGTGTAATACTAACATAATTTAGTAGGTACCTTGCTGGCCTTACATAAATAACTATAACATAAAGCCTAATTACAAAACCTAGACACAAATTAATTCACTTCAACTTGCCTAGATTATAGATATGTCGTAAATCATAACTTCATCTACCGTGTTAGTACTATTATAACTATAATAACACTTGTAAAAATACTAGTAATAACTACTGTCGCATTGCAAACAGAGCGTTTCAAGTATTTAAGAAAAAATAATACTATTAACCTGGTTTTCATGGACAAGTGGCCGATGAATAATAATAGTGTTGTTAAGAAATAGGCCTAGCGTAGGCTGTGGTGTGGTTGTACCTGTAGATTAATTGGTGGCGTCGAAAATTTTTGTAATTTGTCTAAAGTAAGTCAAAAATTCTTTCATTTGGCCAAGAGCATTAACAAACAGAGATATCGAAAAGAATATAGCTTGGGTGGCCGCATTGGACGACATCAATCAGCCAAAATTCCACAATGTCTGAAGTCCCGCCTCTATAACCACTGTGTTCTGGCCACCATGACGTTCGGTGCTGAGACATGGACGCTCATACAGGAGGCTGTGAACAGGGTAAGAGTTGCACAGAGAGCCATGGAGCGTTCCACGCTTGGAATAAGGCGTATAGACCGAGTTCCAAACGTCGAGATCCGAAGACTTACAAAAGGTTTTCGATATCGGAATACGAGTTATGGAACTCAAACGAAGTTGGGCAAGACACCTGGCAAGGCACAGTGATGGCAGATGAAGTCAAGCACTGACCGACTGGCGTCCAAGGACTGGAAGACGAAGTGTCGGTCATCCGACAGCGAGATGGGCGAACGCTATTGTTGCCATCGCGAGTAGAACCTGGATGAGGCTGGCACAGGAGCGTGGAAATTGGCACAAGTAAAGAGAGGCTCAGAAGTGGCTGTGGATGATGGATAATGAGGTCAAAAATTTGCTGTTCTATACTTTTGTGTTCACATAAATCGACAAAATCTATGGAACAGCAGTTTTTCAGATTTAGTCTTATAGTAGGTAGGTACTTAAAGTCTCGGGTTGTTAACAAATTGATTGTTTCAGCGCCAGCCATTGTATTCTGACGTAGGTATTATTTTGTACAAGGCCTAACTAGGTTTAACCTTAACATTCGTATTTTTTTTTATTGCTGAAAGGGGCTGCTTTTGACCTCGATCACGCCTGATGGAAAGCGATGGATGAGGTATAGAGGATGTAATGAGCGTTTGTTTTGATTATTGGCTGTTGTAGGTAGTTTAGATATATATTGTTTAGTGCTTGCTGGATGTTACCGACGTCCATCGTAAATGGTACATCATAAAATAACAGAATATCTACACTCTTGTATCTCCTTCCCGTTTTTAATCCGTCCAAAGGTTGTCTTTAAAAGATCGCTGTTAGCGACAAGACCGCCCATTGTGTGACCCTTTTTATCTACATTTATATCTATTTATATGGTGTACCTACATAATAAAGAGTATTCTATTCTATTCTATCGTAGACGTCATCCATCGCTTTCCATCAGGCGAGATCGAGGTCAAGAGCAGGCCCATTTACGAACAAAAGAAAACGATATTGTTCTAACTGTTGGGTAATAAAAAATAGTTCAGTTTTATAGCTATCGGTGTTTCAGAAGCCTATAGGCTAGACCAGATACTCGTTAGATTTTATACCCGTTGCGTTACACCCATATGGTTTTTATAAAGTGCTTTTTGTAACCTACACGGATTAGTATTTAAGTGTTTATCAATGTAAAGTGAAAGTGACTGTATTTAATGTTTTAGAAATCAATTAACTGAGTATACTAACTTTAGCAGTTCTGGGAGTAATTGCTGCTGCCAAAATGATGCAGCTCAGGGTACCCTTGAATCCTCACCCGTCGTATCTAGGTAGGTATGACTGGTGAAGGGTGTACTTCGAGCCAGTACTCTCGTTCAAACAGCAAATTGGCCAATAAAAGGGGTTACGGATTTCGGATCATCTAGAATATTTTAAATCCAAGAAACCGAATATCAATAATATTTTACATTGTGTGAAAACCTTCCGGGTTCTTTCTATTCTCTGCCCCAGTCTGATCATAACTCTGGGAACTATGTATAATAAACAAGAACTGGGCGTACCCAGAGGTAAGAGCATAGTTCTTAGACGTTCTGGTCAGAGGAATTTGGACATGAGATCAGTAGGGGTATAGTGATCTCATGTCGAGATTCCTCTTTTTAAACACCAGCCAGTAAGCACGATTTCCTACAAAACTCGGTTTCTAACTTAGCTTGTCAGATGTTTTAAAATTTCTTACCATATCATGTAAGTTTAGCATTTCGCTATGAAGGAATCAATTTATGTACAGACCAGCACATCAAGCTACTACAATTTGTCAAATTTCTTTAAAAGTTTTTCAACTTTATCGCTAAAGCATTATATTCAAGGTTGATTGGGAAAATTTGACAGTTTCGGGTAGGTTGACCTGCTGGCGGCTGTACGTAACTAATGCTAAAGTAAAGTTTGACAAATTCTCAATTCAGAAATCGGGTGAGAGCGTAGATACAGCAACAAGTAGGTAATGATATTTCAGTCAGTAATGACTATAATGCGTGTACATTGAATGTTTGGCCACCGGCTTGCAACACGCGTAGGAAGCCGACCAGCGAACTGTGACCACGTGTGGGCTATGAAGGTCGGTGCTTAGCTGTGCTAGTAGCAATTTTGGTTGGATAGGTTTTGAATGGTGAACCTTCAATATTATGTTTATAGTAGCTTCTGCGTGAAATTTCCCCCGACCCACCCTGTTGCGTCGCATCGCCTGTTCGCGCTCTTGCTTAGTTTTTGCTTAGGCTCAATTTACACTGCCGTGGAACGGTGTGGAAGCGTTTTTTTTTGTACAAAGCATAATAGACTTTATGTCAAAAGAGTAACGCACAAATTAGACACACACATACGCACAGGTCGCGCATCTTCTGGAGAATTAGCGTGCATTCTCGGGAATGCTGGCAGTAACTAGCTCGTATATCTACTTAGTTTAATTGTACAGACGCCAGCAGGTCAAGCTACCCGAAACTGTCAAATTTTCCCAATCAACATTGAACCTTAATGCTTTAGCGATAAACTTGAAAATCTATTAAAGAAATTTGACAGATTGTAGTAGCTTGATGTACTGGCGTCAACACGTTAAACAATTGACATAAAGTTCATTTTGCTACGTATAATATCGCTACCAAAACTCGCTTCCACTCCGGTCCGTGGCAGTGTAAATTGAGCCTTAGTGTTCTGTCTGACTTTTTCGTGTTTGCTCGGCTCTTAAGGGTCCCTAGCAAGATATTAAGTAGCCTATAGCTTTCCTCAAGAATTGAGCTATCAAATGTAAAACGACTTTTCGAAACGAAGTTTCAGAGATTAGCGTTTTCAAACAAAAAACAAACTCTTTAGTTTTATTATTAGTATATAGATTTAGATTTGAAGACTTATTCAAGGGTTAGGTAATTAAAATAACTGAAAACCTGAAAGGGGTCATCGTATAACTCATCATTGTGTATTTGATTATGATTTTTTTCCGATTTCAGTGCTGTTCCCGATCCCAGTAGTTTTACCACAGATTTATAAACTAAAGGGAGATATGCCAAGGAGGCGTGGCGCGTGCGAACAATGTATGCACAAAACAGAAACAAACGCGGGCGCCGTTGATTTGTCAATAAGAATTGTCAATGTAGTTATGTGTCTCAACGTTGCGATCTGCGTTACGCGATTGGCTCGCGTTGAGTGTGGTGACTGTTATGGTGTGAGTGAGCGCGTGTTCGTATTGTAGTGCATATGTAGTTGAAGGCGATAGCCGGACTTGAACAGTTGGGCAGCCACACCATATCTCCCTTTAGTTTATAAATCTGTGAGTTTTACTATAGGAACAGCACTGAAATCGCAAAAAAAATCAACTGTTCCATACGTCGCCGCTGGCTGCTCCTGTTCGCGTTATTTGACAAAAGATAGTGAACAGCTGATTAGTTTTCGTGATGTCGGTTTTGGTCCAAAACAAAAGTTGTTCAATAATGATGAGTACAATGACCGCTTTTTCAGTTTTTTATGAGAAGTTCGTATTTAACGTAACATAACAACAAGACGTCTTGTTTCCCCGAAGACAGAGGCAGAGGTGTACCCATAGTACATCCACATTTTGCCAGCTATGTTAGATGTCCCATGTAATAGGGGGCGAGCTATTGCCACCATCGGGCACAAATCCCCGACTCTCGGCTGCTACTGAGAAATTCCAGATGAAAAAGCCCAATAACACTTTGCCCGATCTGGGCATCGAACCCAGGACCGCACACGCAGCGCTTGCGACCACTAGACTAACGAGAGAGTCAGTGGCACCGATTCCCTTGTTCACAAACTAAACTAAATTTAAGTTCAGTGCATCTTTTTCTTTCTATTTCATTAAGAAAAGGACATAAGATAAGTATTAGTTTAGTCCTGTCAAATCAGTCAGCGCCTGACGTAAATTGACGTATTTTTAGTAGCCATGTTTTTGATATTATCTTAATTTGACAGGACTAAACTAATATTTATCTTCTGTCCTTTTCTTAATGAAATAGAAAGAAAAAGATGCACTGATCTTAAGTTTAGTTTAGTTTGTGAACAAGAGAATCGGCGCCATTGTTCGTGTTTCTGAGTAGATAAAAGGTTTAATAAGGACTCTTTCCAGTAGGGTATTTTCGTAACACACTAACACCAGGCTTTCATTTTGACAGTTCAACAACATTCATTGCGTTATTTACGTCGTTGAGCAGACAATGTTTTCGAACACATGAAGCAATGGGTTAGCTATATCCTTCAAAATTATTCAGATTGTAATTTATGGTTTGTTACGCAATTAGGGTGCTGGTTTTGGGTTATTTCTATTACACCTTGTACATAGACGAGTGAGGACCAGCTGAAATCTTTGGGGCAAAATATCAAGAGTACTATCATTATCATCATTTCAACCGAAAGACGTCCACTGCTGGACATAGGCCTCCCGCAAACACCTCCACTTCGACAGGTTCTGTGCTTCTCGCGTCCAACGAGTTCCTGCGGCCTTCACAACGTCGTCGGTCCATCTTGTGGGAGGCCTTCCAACGCTACGTCTTCCGGTACGCGGTCGCCACTCCAGAACCTTTCGGCCCCATCTGTTCTGCGAGCAATGTGCCCTGCCCACTGCCACTTAAGTTTGGCAATTCTTCGGGCTATTTCGGTTACCTTGGTTCTCCTGCGGATCTCTTCATTTCTGATTCGATCACGCAAGGAAACTCCAAGCATAGCCCTCTCCATTGCCCTTTGGGTGACTTTAAGCCTTCTAATAAGGCGCATTGTGAGCGAGCACGTTTCAGTACCATGTCATCACTGGCAACACACACTGGTCAGAGACTTTCGTTTGAGACACTGCGGTATATGGGACGAGAACACTAACATAGAGGTTTCTATTTCCTGTTTTTAGTTGTTGGTAAAGATGTTTTGAAACGAGGACAGATGATCTAATTATTAGCAAATTAATAGACGAAGCCAGTAATTGCTCGGCAATACTTCAATTTCGCTTGAGGCAGTTTCGTGAGCAGTGGTGGCCTAGTGGTATCGGCCCCGACTTGCGAGTTGTAGGTCGTGAGTTCGAACTTAGGCAGGCACTACTTTGTGTATTTAATTTCATCATCACTGCTTTCAAAACGATGAAGGAAAACATCGAGAGGAGACCGACATGTCATGTGCTAACCCACACTGGGCTCACGTGGTGGATTATGGACCACTCCCTCTCACAGAGAGGAGGCCTGAGTCCCAGCAGTGGGAACATTATGCTTGAGGCAATAAAACTAAATTATTTTGTTAAATTGACTGTATTTTCTTAAGGTTATGTACCTAACCTCAGGTTTCCAACGGAACCCTATTAGGTACTAAGCCAACACCTGCTATTTGTCTGTTCGCCCGCATGTCAGTCTTTCACAGGGCTGTTACAGAATACCTGTGTTTATACTTGGCCAATAGTTTTGGATGTGCAAACCTACCTACTCCTAATAACTTAAAGAGCCGCAGCACTTTTTCAGTAAGGTTGGCAATTTTTCATAGTTTTTGTTCGGTTTTTTTTGGTTATTATTATTATACTCTTTGATTGCCACAGTTAAAAAGTCCAAACGCCGATCTTAGCGCCACCTACCATATTGAACATGAACTGCAAAGGTACTGTACTGTGACTTTCAATACATTTAATTTCAGATATACTTGTCAAGTTCACCACTGTATTTTTATATTGTATACATTTTTAAGAAAGCGCTTTTTATTATTTTGGTAAAGAAAATGGGATACTGATTTATCATTGTTGGATATAGCGACATCTCTTAGCGGAAGTTAATACTAATTAAACTGCCCGATATTTAACATGGGGCAGTTTAAGTAGTACAAAGATGTGAGGAGAGATGGCGCTGTTTTAAAATTGTTTACTGCCATCTAATGGCGAATAGCAGAACTTTTCAGTTTAGTTTATAATTTTCTCCATAGAGTTCGCTATAGTCGCAATTATTTTTATTTTTTTAACGTTAAAAAATTATAGGCAAAGTGGATTGAAATAAGCTTACGGCTGCACAATGATTTATTGTATGAATAGCTGATTTAATATTCTATGTTAATTTATTATTAACATTAAGTAAATATTGTTGTAACTACCCTACACTATAATTTATAGGTAATTTAAATAGATTTATTAGAAATTACAACCCATAATACCTTCTTGCGTACACGTTCTGCGTTACCTGCTGTAATTCTTGATATTTTATGTCTAGCAATAAGTAAAACCATGACGATTAAATTCATCATCAACATAATATTAATATTGATGTCGCATTAAATAGTTCTACTCATTCACGGTTCACCACTCCTTTACCTACCGTCTTCTAGTACAAGATGTGTAAGTTAAGGTGATTTGTCTCAAAATAGGTGAAAGTTGTCTGTTAAGTTTTTACAGATAAACCGCTGAATCGATTTTGATGAAATTTGGTTTGGAAATAGCTTTACCCACGAGAAAAGACATATGCATGCATTATGTGTTTAAAATCTATCCGTAGAGGAGAAACTCCTGGGTCCTGAGAAGGAGGAGGCAGTGAATAAAGAAAGAACGGTATGTTGAAGTTGTGTAAGAAAATTCTACTACTAATACTACTAAAATATATGCACTTAAATACCGAACAAAACAGAAAATCTTCTTCCAAATGCCCCTACCAAACACCAGCTAATAAGTAGGTACAGAACCTTAAACCTTCTAACCATTTAAAGGCATCAAAAATTTATGTCTCATAGATTCTTGAAAACATTTAGGTAAATACCTGAGTGATTAGATACGAATTATGAGCTTATAACTACATAATTTACGTTTACAAGTTAGGCTATTTGTAAAGGTTATGTCTACTATATTAGCCATTAAAGTTTAGTTACAGCAAGTATAACCTTTAGTTTTATTATAACCATTTCCTGTAGGACATCGGATAAGTTTTAATTTCCTGCGGTATCGTTTAGTTTTCTTGGTGAATTTTTATTTTTCCGGCAGTATATCAAGTCTGTATGTTATGAGAAAGGAGTAGGAAAGCTTCGGACCTCTTTCAGGTTCTAAAAGTTTTCTTATTCCATCGTGTCGGTATGAGCTACAAAGTAAACGTTGGGTAGAGGGGTTGACTGGTCAGGGCCATACGATCATTTATAATTTATTAATGTCCCTTGTTGCTCAGAGGAGCTTTTTATGTGCCTGAATGAGTTGAGCAAAAATATTATTGCTCCTACATATTGTGATAACAGATAAGATTGGTTTTACGACCGTCATTATCTTTTGTATATGTTTTCATTGACTATACTCCTAACATTATTAGTTAGTAGATATCATCAAAGATTATGGTAGCATCACCACTATCCTTAGCTGTACCATACTATCTGATCACTAATTCGCCATATCTTGATGTGTTGTATATCCAGGTTATTTTATCTGGTGTGTTTTGTTGTGTAGTTTTCATTTCAACAGGTGGTGTGTAAGGTGAAAGTGGTTGAAGTAAACACAAGCTTTCGTGATTGAAACCATTTATTTCATATTATTATTTAAATCATGTACTTATATTTCACATGTAGTAACAAAATTTGCATTGGAAAATTATGCAATGTATATAAAACATAGGTAATATTCACATGGTATTCAGTTCATTAATTCACTAACATCTAACGGCACATTTCTATTCAAACTTATGTATAATTTACTTATTACATAAATAAGCAACTTACTATAAGGCTAAAAGTCTTTCTTGGCTAAAACGGCATGTTTTGCCTGCTAATAATACTCAAGATACATTAATAAGAGAGATATTAAGTAAAATTTTGTTAATGCACTGCATAGATATCAGATTATATCATATAGCAGTAAAGAGATTAGCATAAATTAAATAAATACTGATAGTTAAATATCCAATCAATTATAAACTTAGAAATAAAGCTTCGTCATAACGAGAAACAGAAAAATATTACAGTTAAGTACAAAGGAACTGAACAGAAATGCTTAAAAACTACAACTTTCAATAAATTAATGATTAAATTCTACAGAATACTAAATATCACAGAGAAAGTACCCAATACTTAATCAACAAAATATTGTTTCGTCAAGCACTTCGATACAACCAACATCTGTCGTGTTAGAGAGCGTGCGCGAGCGCTTACAGACATACCAATAAATAAGTACAACAGGGACTATACCGATTGTAAATTAAATAAATAATTAGTCGAAGCGAAGATCAAGTCACAATACTGAAAAAACATATATTCTATCTTTCCGTGTTCTTATATCTTTTATCTTTCTTTTCTTTTAGTTTGGCCTCGTAGGCGGCGCATCTGCTGTTGTTGGTGATGACCTTCTTGCCCCGAGGACACCTGAACTCGGAGTACCAGTTGTTGAGAAGGTTGCCGTACGCTCTGAACGCTATGTAGTCATTCTTGAGACACTGCGGCGCGTCAACCTTCATGTCTAAGACTTGTAAGTCTTTACTTTTGCTAACCTGAGGCACAGGTATACCTACATACACCATATTTTCTCTTATTTCGGCTATGGTGCTGTATAATCGCTGAAGACTTTTCCCTATTAACTCATGGCGGGTTTTGTTGTAGCTGCAGAAGGGATCGTCGGCAAATTCAACTTCAACTTTGATGAGTAGTTTGAAGATCTCCTGGTATTCCACCAGAGATTTGTACAGTTTCGGCATCAGGTACGCAAACTGTAACAAAAAGAAACATGTATTTAATAAATTGACTCATTAACATCCGTTTTGTTCGCAGTTAATGATGCATACAATTACTGGCCTAGCTAATTGGAATTTACAAATGATATCAATGAATGAAATCCCTGATATTACGGTCATTGATTACTACGTTCATTGTCTTACGATTGTTATACCCAAACGTCATCGTGCTTACATCATAGAATATCAAAGGAATGAAGGTTGAATGTTTTTTTTATTAAATTGTCGTGGGATTATCTGTGTTAGTACAAAAGTATCATTACGATACCACCACTTTTTCATGATTTGTTACTGGCACAAGTATAATGCCTTGGGGAACCACCCTAAAGTTTTCAATCCTAAATTATTTTGGCGCTTATATTTATGTAGAAATCGTCATTAAATCAACATAAAGTTAATAGAGATAACATATAGATATAAACTTTTACAACCGGCCGTCCAACTGTCTATTAAGAGGGTCATAGTGCGCAGAAGCTTATGTGTGAATTAAGCGCGTCATATCGAGGATAGTTTACGTCGCGGCAAATTTGTGTCGAGGCTGCAGCACCGTGGGCATTTGTGATCGGTATGACTATTCAAATGACGCTATTAACACTACAATCGTATTCAAAATGTATTTATACTTCACCAGTATTTAAACGAAATTTTACTTAACAATTCACTTTAATGGCACTTTCTCAATGATTATTATACGCGGCACGACTCTGTCCCGTGTTTATAACTTTAGCCCTCGTCGCATCGCCATTTTCTTTATTAGAAGACAATACTACCTAAAGCGTAAAATACGGTTGGGCCGTTAGCGATTTGAAATTCAAAGTGCGTTATTATCTTTTAAGGATTATTTTCAATTAATAACCATGTACCTACCACCTTTAATGGTGCTTTTGCTTTTAAACGGAGGGATTAGTTTAAAAGGCTGGCCCGAACATGAATTTCCAGTAATTTTATTTTGTTTAATCCTAAACTTAACGGCGGGTACAACCAAATTAGATTTCTACGATCTCATATTGTCAATATTGTACGAGATTCTTATAATATTGTGGTTCCGAACAATGGCGTTCCTAAGTATTGCATCAAACGGTTATTTTGAGATGCAATAAATCATTTGTAATTGTATGTTACTTTAAATAATTACGTAAAGAATTGTAATAAACTTGGTAGTTGCAGTTGAATGACATAATCGAGTGTTGGCATTATGACATATTTCTCAGTTTATTGGTAAAGGTTGGAATTCTAGATTGCTATGATTATGTTTACATTCCTGGAGATCATATTTTAGATTTAAACAAGTAATAAAAGCTTACATTGTAGCTTTAATATTTAGCCTAAATTCTAAAAGTCGTTAAATAGAATGAAGTGCCTTGTTAGTTACATTGGAGTTTAGTTGAAGAAGCTTTCGTCAAGTAGTTCAGTGCCACATACCATTACTGGTGGGCGTAGTTGAGACACGTTGTTGATTATCAATGACCAGGTTTTATCAACCGAATACATCAATATTTTCTAGTCTATTTATCTCTTAACGAATTGCATAAGCATGACTATTGGCTTCTTATAATAATTCTTTTTTTTTATATGACTGAGGTCGACTTTCAGCGCATTCGTTTGTAAATTCATATTATTGAACTAATATGCATGACTATGCTAAAATCTTGCGACAACCTTGTTCGACCAAATCGTTGTATCCATGGACACTGAAGTAATTTGCATCTACGAAACAAATCCTAATAATAGTTTATTAGAAAAAATCCACAAAATATATGCTCCAAATATATACAAATATAAAAATGGTCTGCCTGAGACATATCACGTTCTGTATAGACAATGATGCGTTTACTCAGCTCTGTATATATTACTTATATACCTACAAGAGTACCAGACTAGCCGGTTCACCTCGGTACTTGTAATGGATCGTTTATTATTGTCCTTTAAAAATGCGACATATTTCTCTATTCGTATTTATTGTGGTTATGAGTTAATATTTCATTATCATTAATCATTAGCCTTTATTCGGCTTCTGCTGAAATAATACTATGTATTTTAGTAATATTCTAGGCCAGCCAGAGAATTTTATTATGTACATTTTTTTATTATTATTTTCATGACACGTAAATTCATGTTTATGAATAAAATGGCTTGGAAACAATTTCGTCTATTATAACGTTTGTGGTTTATTTTATTGCATCAATGACTAACGTGTTAAGATTTTCCGGCACAATATAAATATTTAGCATGTGGTTAAAAATATTTTCATTATAAACTAAATGTTTCCTAATAGAATAGGTATTAAATATCATTTCTAAGAAATCAATTCATTCATAACATGACAAAAACAAAATTATCTAACTGTGTGCCAAAAATTCCAGGAATTTAACTTGGATGACATATATCCCCATATGTGTTAATTAACGTAATATTATGTATTGAAAATTACGTTAAACTTATATCGTGACTAACATAAATGTGCAATTCTTCCTGCTTCCACTTAGTGGCTAATGAATGAACTCATCTCATCACTCATTGTTCCGGGAACGTGAACCTGAGCCGTTCGGGTTTTGTTTGTGTCGATTCGTATGTCACCAGCTTCCTCTACAACGTACCACTCGGATGAATGAATGAGTGATTCACTTCACCAGCTGTCTAGCCGCGAATATTTTCAGGTCACATATTGTTTTAATTTGGATAGTCTGCACTTTTGTCTGACTTTTAAATTATACCAACAGGAAATATCGAATTGAAATTTTATTATTATTGCGCTCGACCAGCCGTTATACAACATCTTATGAAACTATAAGACACCAGTCTTCATGTACAGACTTTATTTAATCCCCGAGTATTTAGAAGGCAATAAACAATCGATTCTAAAATTAATCGTTAATATTTTACGGTTCATAAAAGCATTGAGTACTCGCCGTAGCGTTTTCCCAACTATTGTGAAGGCGCGACGCCGAAGAAATTGTCGGAGCGAACGATAATAAAAGCGTCGGGCTGTGTGAGCAAATATGGTCGTGTATTAAAAGCCTGAAAACCCGACAATAAGCCGTACATTTGCCTTAAAGAGGCGAGCTTAACCTCCGAGACGTGTCGCAGACAAACGTGCCACTCCGGAATCGTAAGTTCACATTCGTCTCACTTGGACAAATAATGTGTTTTTAACATTTCGTGTTGTTTTGTTAAATCGTAAATACTGTACAAACACTAGCACCGAGCGACCGCTAAAGCTCCGGCCCCTTGTCACTGTGAAAGCGCACCATGTTCCAACTTGTGGAATTTCTGCCCTTTATTCAAACACTGAAAATACCGGCCGGCCGCTGTCGCACCATGACTCGCAGAATTGTGTAAAATCAAATCCACTACAAATTAAAAGTATCATTGGGAATTATTCACAGTGCTCTTCACTCAAAAGCTTTAACTTGGAACTTGGAGGGTCCGATAAATTAAACCAACATGAATCGTGTGTCCACATTACTCTTTCTTCGGGCCCTCTATTTTAACGTCTCATTTGAGCAGTATTTAATTTTTAAATTGCTCGTATGTCAACTAAAGCCGGAGCGTAGAGATCACTTGAATTCTAACGCTTTCCTTTGCCCAATGTCAAATATTTAAATTTCTTAAGTGGCCGTACATTGACGGGCTGGTGAGACATAGGTAAGAAATATTTAATATTCATCGGTTGGTGCACTGCTCGTCTGCGGCCGCTATGTTAGGAAATTATTTGGTCTCAGAGTCGCGGACACGATTGTCGTCGAGTGTGTAAGGACATGTGACGCTCCGAATGCACACACACTTATTGTCTCGCGTCGCATTAACTTTTGTGTACTAATTAGTGGGTGACCAATATGAATACATAACAGAAAGTCTCGAACTCCAGATGTGTGTTCGGTAAATAATAAAGAGAGGCTTATAGAAGGCTCGTTAAATATTGCTTGTGTGTTTTATATTTTACGAACCGAACCGAAACCGGTACGGGCAACCGATGAACTGAATACAATTTTTATCATAATTATAAGGTGTTGTGCTAAGATACCTACGTGTAGGATGCGTGTTGAGCCATGGTTTTAGGATCGCGTGTGCGGAGCGAAATCATGCGGTGTCAATCTATGCAAATTTCCTTGAAACATTTAACTGGCTCCTTAGTTTGCTCTGCTCCCACAAGCACTAACCATAAGCCTCTGATTTATATATCGCCAGTATTAAATGAGCCCTTAGTTTTGGTCTGATGTGTTATTTAACAATGTGAGTGAACCGATGATTGGGGTCCCACTTTTATTGGTAATGAATAGTGGGCGGCGTCATCTTTTTTCAAACCCATCATCTAGATTAGAGGGTGATAATTTTATTTTGAGCGCGATTCCTGATGTTTTCATTTACAATTAATTAAATCAAATCATTAAATATGGCGATTTCTTCTAAATTAATGACATTCTTCTAAATTAAAAGCTGCAGCGAACGCTATAATATGATTAATGAACGCAGGATTAAGCGATTTCGAGCAAACAGCTCCGTAATGAAGTTCTATAAAACACTTAAAGCTGCAGCGATTTTCAAACGAGAGCGGCTTGTGAAATTAAGGGCTTGCACACTTCTAGTTATTGCCCTTAAGTACAATGTGAAGTAAATAAACGCGGTACAAAGGCCGACCACATGTAATTTGGATCGTCGGAACCTCATTTAAGTTGCAACGGTGAAGCCTCGAGCACGGCTAATGTACCCGGGATCCTTTGTCTCAAATAAAGCAAAAATAAATTAAAAATAATGTAAAAACATTGAACGGGCAAAAAGAGTGATGGGCCGGACCACCACACCCTCGACGCGAGTGATCGCCAGTAATAATTACACTGTCAGGTGCACAAAAATTACTTCAAACATTGTAATATATTGCGAATCATTGTAACGTCTTGCGTCACATTTTATCAATATGGTTCTTAAATTAGAACAGTGATTTGGTGCACCCCAACTTGCTCAAACTTGTCGATAGATCAATGAGGTCATTCGTTCAATGGAAGCGGAAATAATCTTATCTAAGGTGTTCGACACTCGACACTTCTTATATCATAGATTGCCTATACATTTAATTATATTATTATGAAGATACTCTAAACCTATCTATTAATATAATGATAGACCACTTTCAAACATGTGTTACTGTCAAGGCAAAAACTTAAGGTGTATAATTAATCAGTGCAAAAAGATACTCACTTTGCGTTCGGCGACGGTCGCGCCTCGTTTTTTGTAGTTAAAGAAGTGTATGTCGACGAAGTTGATTGTGGGCAGCCAGTCGGGCATGCCGTCCCGGTACTCCCGCGTCTCGTTGAGAACTCTTCGCTCCTCATTGAAGAACCGCCTCGTATTCTTCAACTTTTTGATGATTTTTCTCGTCGCGTTCTTGAAACGGTCTGACTGGACGTTTTTCTGTAGTCTCATCAGTCCTAGCATGTCTTTGGTTTGTGGCAAGACGGTTTGTTTCCTGTGCGGCCGCCGCCTGTGTTCTACCACGCGGATGTCGGGCTTCATCCTCGTGTCTTTGGTTAGTCCTTCGTGCTGCCGCCTCTCATGCCTGATCTTGTGTTCTAGCGACCGCGCCTCGGATGGCATCACAACCATTGCCATTATCATTAGTAGTGAAGTAGCTACCAAAAGCTTTTTGGGAAAACCTGCAACAAAAATGTAGACTGTTAACCTTAATTTCTTAATCACAACACCGGATTTATAACCGTAATTTCAATATGTAATCATTATTGTGGTGATATCGTAATTATCTTTACAATTGTTTTTAACAAGAATTGATAAAGGGATATAAACATTCAATCAGACGCGTTTGCGCACGTTTCAAGTGTCTCGTTCGGGTTTGGTAAGAAGATTCCTTTAACGCGTTGCATAATTTGGAATAAAAAAAAGATCATGCACGTTTAGGAACGAATTCTGTGGGACTTTTGTCTTCAGAGCGGTGTTTCCGTGGGGTCACATAAAAAATAATAAGGTGCATGATTATGGTAAGGTTGCTACATACACGTGTGTACGATCTTCATCTCCGAGCACTTTCACACCGACCATTAGCCCGGGGTGGGATGCGTGAGGCGGACGTGAATTTTGTTAATCAATTTTGGCTGGTGGGAAATTGCCTGTATTTTTTGGATGCCATATTTAGTTTACGAACATTGCAGCAGACATTTTTGAATAATTGATTTTGTGCTCGTTCGAAGGTGGAATAATTTTGTTCTATTTAAGTTACAGCTATGACTCAGTACAATAGAAATGATTGACTGATAGAAATAACTTTTCACAATTAAACAGTGACATATTTTGACGTCATGCGCGTCAGCGGGAAGCGTCACGCCTATGCTTTTTGTTATTGCACAAATATTCATACGTTTCGCCTTGTTCGATTTAACGTTTGACAGTTATTGAAGGTTTTGATGTTTTGCGCCGACGCCATAAAACATATTTTATGTCCCAAGCAATTCTGTTGAGGCAATGTTTTCGAACTTTTAAAAGGAAGCACCACCGGCTTTGAAAACTCAGCTTTGTTCACTCGGAGTGCTAAAACATAGAAAGTACTTGTTGCAGTTTTTATTAGTTGGCTGGGTCTCCTCAAAGAAAATTTACCGACGTTAAGTAGGCAAGCATAAGTCCGATTCTCCGATTCTGTTTTGTTTTAAGTTTTTTTTTAACACGTTTACTGCCAGATAACAGACACAATAGAAAATCTATTGTTGGCGGTCACCGGTGGCGGTGGCAGTCAATGCCTTAAAATATTTTTGTATTGGTCATAAATCGTTATTCATTTGTTTAAATTTTTACTTTTACTCTTTTTCGTTTAATCACCTGCCAGCATCAATGTTTATGACGCGGTCATCGATACTTATCATATTTTGTCCAGTGCGGTTTTTCAGAACAGAAAATCAAGCAGGTTACGTGTATTATCACATCGGCTGAATGTTACAGTGAGTTTACACTTTTGTATTACGTCACACGAGGATAATCCGAGGTTTATGGTCAGTGAATCATTAGGTCAATTCGTGTCGTTGACAATATAATTTATGTTAAGTAAATACGGCGTAACGCCATACGATAAAAAAAAAACTCGAGTAAAAAACTTGACGCACTGTGTTGTGACTGGGTTTCTGTAGTACAATTATTTTAGTCTGTGGCCATTGTGAGTGGTCAGTATAGCTTCGTCTACATTGTAGAGATCATCAAACAATGCTAACGTATATAATTGTTACCGCGAAAAACGGGTACATACCGTGACTTTTCCACCGTTGGGTTTCCCCGACCATTTGCGATCTAGGTAATCTTTTATTTCCGAATAAATATGTTACACATAACACATGTACCTAATTCTATAATATTTTTTGCTAGTTTTTCTTTAAGATTTTTTAGTTAAATGAAGGAAGCTGTTATACATTTTTAACGATGCAAATGAATCATGATTTATTACATTCTTAACAAAATAAAGTTCCAAAGTGATCTCACGTCCTAACACTAGGTTGCCAAGATTGGATTCTCTCACGATTTTCAAATTGCAATCCGGCATGGCCGTCATTATTGTACATAAAATCTTATACCATTAAGTTAATTCTAACACGACACAACTTGAGATAAATTAAACAATTATCTTTGTCAAAAACAAAGTCGACTGAGCGATCAAATGTTAGGAATACAGAAAGCAAAGCTTGTCTGTATCGGATGACATCGCGGGCGTGTTTCAGCGAAAAATCCCTTTGATCGATTGCCGACGGACCAATGTTGAACATTCTCACACGATTCGAGCTCCGCACTCGATTCTCGATACATTGTCCACTTCCAAAAATGATCATCGAATTCGCTTAGACATCGATTTTTGCACTGCAATTAGTCATGTTCCATTTCACCTTGTGTGAAGAGTTTCAGTACTTATGCGAATCTTTCTAAGGAAGTTACGTATAGTAATATACTAGTGATATAAGTATTTATTAATTTGCATTTCTTATGGCTAATACGATTCCGTATTCATTTAACTGAGATAGTAGAAGTTGTATATTTGCCTTACGTTACGATATGAAGGAAATGAAATCGTAATTATTATATTTATTGTATTATCGCCTTATTTGTATAATCTCCTTCATTTAATGTTTACTTTTTTCTGCGTCGTAAATAAAGTCAATAATTAAGAATCAAGAAGAATCTTAACTAAACAAATCTGTGTAGACGGAAATATGATAGCTTTATTAGTTTGCGTTCATTAAAGCTTACCCACAAAATGAATGTCAATTGTTTACTTTCGACGCGCGAATGAGCCGCACACTTGAGTTCGTCAAACAAATTAAGACGAGGTAGGCGTCGAACCTTTGAATTAAAATTATAATATTTTATAAACACACACACCAGTTAAAAAGACATCCATGAACAACGCATTGATGTAGCTCCTTTGGGCAAGTCCATGTTCATGCGAACAAAATAATCCCGATAAACGTAATGTCGGAAAATGATATATGAACTTTCCGATCGAACGAATTGTCACTGGCCGCAAAAACAAAACACTCGCGAACTGTCAGCACTTTTGAATTTAAACACTATTTTTGAGTTTGGAAGTCACTAGTGTTGTAGTAATATTAGCACTGGATTATAAAGTGTTGTCGAGCGTGTGTCACCGCTGTGGTGCGAGGAGCGAGTGTGCGAGACTGGCGCGCGAGCAGCCTCCGCTCGTTGAATGGGCACCGAAATGCGGCACCGTACGTCAAATAGCCGGTCAAACACTATGCGAAATCCCTTACCCGCCCGCCGGAAAGTGAACTTCGACCCTCCCGGAGACTTCCTTCGACCTACTATTTTTCTTTTACTTTTTTTTCTCCCGTTCAATTTGGTGTCCAGTCAGCCTTTAAGAACCTTGACCTTACTTACGTTAGAAATTAACATGATGAAAATTGCTTTACGTTTCAATCATAACTTTCATCATTTCGAATGTTCGTGATTTCGTGATTACTGAAGCTATATCATTGCAAATAATGACTACTAATTGTGAAATTTTAGTATTTCTATTATCTATTCTGCTATCGGGCAAAGGACTCGAGATTTATTTTCATTATCTATCACACTTTATTAACTCCTTAGTCATAACATTTTACTTACATAATACCTATAGGTATTTTTTTTTATAAAATATTAATTCGTTCTCATAATGAAAATCTTATTTTATTTAACTTGACATTAAAAAACCAAAAATCCTTACTAACCAAACTTACATAAATAAAAGAGATGAAACAAAATTACCTTCTTATAGATTTAGCAAAATAAAAAGATCTAAAAATCTGCTCCAAATTCAAGCATTAAAATAAATAATAAATTAAAAAACGCGTCTCCACGGTCGCCTGTTTCCCCATCTTGTGCAAGTGAACATTTATTCGGTACCTCGCGGTGATTCATCGATGAGTCTATCCTAAAGTGAGTTTTTATCGGGCATCAGTCGCGCCGCGCATGGCACAACACTAACCCTTGCTAATAAAAATCATTACTTAATTATATCTATTCAATATTACGCGATTATTACTCCAAATAATAATGAGCTTTTGTTTTTATTTGTATTGTATTATGAGCAGGTGTGGAACGCGAGCAATTTGTTAATCATTAAATTTGTACTACTCGTTCCTTAGTACTTTCATGTTCACGATAATGACGCATTGTTCGATAAGTCTCAGTATAGGTACTATTAAACTGATACATTAACTAGTTTATGTAAATTAGGGCCTAGATTTAGAGGTTGTTTGATTTATAAACAACTTTCGTTTTCTTTTTCACTTGTCAATGACTGGTCATCAAGAGAAATAAGCGAAAGAGTCCAAGGACTACAAAAGAAAGTAAACTGAGAGTAAAAAGTGTGCCAAGTCTGGGAAAGACTTGGGTGACACAGATAGGATGGTGCGCCTACGTGCAACTTAGATCAAACAAATCCTTTGACAGCAAAATAAACCTTCTTAGTTGAGATTGATATACTGGTTGTTTGGCTGGTTGTCTGTAGGTAATGTTTGTAGCCTGTAGTCTACGGTTTAGAGATATGAGCGAGCATCTCAATGTTTACATTGACACGTTTTTTGTAAGGCGATGCCATTGTACGTCTGCTTAGTGATACTGTCAATGTGCGATAATTATGATTGTGTTTTATTTTTAGAACGCCATATTTGTAGTAATATTGAATTCATGTTACATAAAGTATCTACACCCATGAACAAATTTAGAAGAACGCAAAAAAATGGTTTTATTTCTCCTGTTGTAATTATCGTGCGTACTGGCCACAAACATTTATAAATGTAAGAAATAGCAGTAGATATTAATAAAATAAAGATTTTGAATGTTTTTATTTTATTTCTTTTTTTTTTAATGTAATTATTGCATTCTTCCATACTGCGAAAAAATGACAAATGATAATTAAAAACGTTACGTAACTTTCAGCATTCAGGAACGTGATTTATGTAAAGGCTACGCGCTAACCAAGGCCGAGTGACCTAGTGCGCTTACAAGATTTTTTCTCTCGTCTATACAAAGGAGATTCCCATCGCGATCGTTTCCGATTACTGACATAATAACACGCTTTTCATTTAATACACGATTAACTTTTTATGCGAAACTATTCTCTAATTGTAGCAGGCTTTTCCGGCGGCTGTCTCATGAATGACTCACGGATTTTCCGAATTTTTCGCTACAGTAAATTTGCCGGGAACTACTGAAAGCCCACAATGTCAAGACCGTGTCGCATGAGCTCACTATTACTCACACCCTGTAGAAAGTCGTTAGATCCGTGAAATATAAAACGATTCGTCATGTCACAAATATTGAATTTTAAGTGCTCCGAAGTGATCTATACTTATAAATAAAACTTGTTTCGTAACTCATTTTAATATTTAAAACGGTTTCCGTTATTTACGTGCTACCTGGCCATTAAATAATTGATGCATAATATTGCAAGGATTTGTCTGTATGTTTGTCAGAAGAAAGCTTGGAAATTCCTGTTGAGATATTGAGTAAATTCTCGCGAGTTGTGTTTAATATTTTTGAGCTATAATGACGTTTTGTTTCGTGTTCGGAAGTTTGAAATATTTGTGTAAATACTAGTGTTGTGTGGCTCTGTTTCGTATTAGATATAGCGGGCGGAGAAGCGTGTGTAACCTAGTAGTGAATATATTTAACCTCTAATACTACTACGTTGATATGTTACACGTTGTTTTAAGCAAATATTATCCATCCATCCTTCAGTCGCGGCGTCCGTTACGTCTCTTACGATGATTTGTTTCTCTTTTAAAAAAGTGTTGCGCTAAAATTATCGATAAAAGGTTTGCCATTGCCGTGTAAATAGTTTTTTTTTTGTTGAAATCTAAAGTGCTCGCTATGATACTGACCTGAATAGAGGCGGATGCAGATTATATTGTAATTGTTCTTCAAGATCAAGTTCGGAGGTAAGATAAAGAAAGGATTAACATTACAGATGTCGTGATGTCTCGTAGACACTGTTTCTGTGTGTTGTTGTATCGAATGCACACTTGAAAGCAGATAATCTACCGTAAAATTCCTTTACCAACATAGTTTCAGCAGCTAATTTAAGTTTACCGTAAACTTAAAGACTAGCTTCCGCGACAGAGTCCGCCTGCGGCCGCCTAGGCATTGCCAATACGCGAAATGGCATTGTTTGCGAGCCACAATATAAATCACACGTTGTGCGTACTATTGGAAAGCTTTTACTCATTGTCCACGTACCCTTAACCCCTTTCATGGCACAGGCTAAAATTAATACTCAATACGCGGCTCAGAAATGTTCAGTATGCCAGTTATGCGGAAGGAAATGTTTTATGCTGTGTCCTCAAAACTGTATGGAAAAGTGTATGGTGGCTTGTATGTAATGTATGCGGTCTTAGACGGGGTTAAGTTAGCGTATAATTCATGCATAATGATATTGACTGTTGTGGCTAAGCTGAAGATCGAATAGACGGAATATTTAGTATCAATTCTAGTTTTATCGATTTGACATAATCGAATGACAGCCGGGTAGCTTTAGTTTATTGATATGTGTAAGTGAAGCTTTTTACAAGAAACTCTTTTACCTTGAAAACTAAAATAAATAAACTGTTTTAAGTGTTCGAAACGCTTTCGGTGGCTTAGTCGCAAAACGTCTCTTTCGCAAAATGTCTAGTGGTCGAAAATATATCTTTCTCATAATGTCTCTTTCTCACAATGCCTCTTTCGCAGAATGTCTCTTTCGCAAAATGTCGCGTTAATAACTTAGAATAAATTTTAGCCAGGTTTTGGACCTTTTGAGAAAGAGTAATCATGCGAAAGCAATAGTCTGCGAAAGCGACCTTACGAGAAAGAGACATTTTACGACCAGTAGACATTTTGCGAAAGATACGTTTTGCGACTAAGCTCTTTGGCGGTTAGCGCCGGTTTTCACCAATTATCCGATGATTGATGATTCATCGTTTATTGCAGAATGTCTCTTTCGCAAAATGTCGCGTTAGTAACTTAGAATAAATTTTGGCCAGGTTTTAGACCTTTTGAGAAAGAGTAATTCTGCGAAAGCAACAGTCTGCGAAAGCGACATTACGAGAAAGAGACATTTTACGACCAGTAGACATTTTGCGAAAGAGACATTTTGCGACTAAGCTCTTTGGCGGTTAGCGCCGGTTTACACCAATTATCCGACGATTGATGATTAATCGTTTATTGAGGTATTTACTTATCTATGGAGTTATAATGTAAATTAATGTAACCTTATTATTATTTAGTTTTATTGAGACGATTTCACAGAAATACCATAAACTATTTATAAAAGTGATTTTATGTAGCAATCGTCTGTGGAATCTAAACTGCTATTTCCGGTCTCATCTATTCGGATATCGAACAATGTTTTTTTTTAAAAAATTGCCTTGTGACGTGAATTCAAAATTGAAAGTTTAAACATCGAATCTTACAACTAGAGATGGGATCATAAATTATACAATATCTACACAAGACATAATGAGTAATCAATCAACAACGTAAAACGCGTAGTTTCCTCGTATTATCAGTGCCATTATTTCAAAGAATAGAAAGTGATATAAATTACATCACTTCCTTTACTAGTAATACTAGATCTCCGATTTAGGTACGCTAGTTCTTATGAACTGAAATTGTATGTAATGTCTGAATATTTTATCACCTGTTATGTATGCATGGCTGTTTAAGATTAGGTGATTGGATGTACTCATTATGTATGTACAGGGATAAGTTATCATATTCAACAGTTTCGAATGCATCACGAGTTCATACTACGGCACTATTAATTCACAGATCAATCAAGAAACATTAATGAAAAATCTATATCACCTTTATCAATATTTCAATCAATTATCCAAACAATCATACTCTATCTAATCTACTGCATAGATAAGATAAAAATAAATATATACAAAAACTGAAACTTACCTCTAAAGGTATATCCTTGTCTCCTTGAGGAACATCCGTTGCACATATCGAACATTTTAATATTAATCGATTTATCACAGATCATTGTAAAATAATTCTTTGGCACAAAACTATCACATACAACAAAAAGTTCACTGTCACTTCACTTTATTTATTGTATTTAATTTACGTGATTAACGTGTATCGTGTTTAAGTCGAGCTCAGGACACGATCTCTCGAGCGGATACGTTCAGTTCGCCGGTTTACGAGTAATGTGTGTCCTGAACGGATTCCACTGCTTTTATGTGGTCGGTCGGCGCTCCCGTTGATAAAGGGTGCAAAAAACCTATTGTTTAATTTTGAGGGCCGGCCTTGAGTCATGACGTCACGGATACGACGACGACGACGACTACGTCGTATGACGAAGATTAGGACGTAAAGGAGCACATGCTCTTACGCGGGCTTGTTCAAATAAATACATACATGTGGCAACAACCGGATTCTAGGGGTATGTGAAAATGCGATTCCTGGCCGCTGTAAACATGTTTTGTTTTTTATAAGGTTTAGTTAGCTGTTTTGGCCGTTTCGGTGTAGGTTTTTTTTACGAAGTTTATATTTTATTATGACTATTAAAAGTTATCTATATCAGTTTGATAAGAATGCATTTTTTATAAGCATCTGTGATTTACGAGTAGATAAAATATTCTTATTTATATTACATGTGTTTATTGGGTATTAAGATATTAAATGATAATAACAATTAATTGGTAAACGATAATTTATTTTAAAGATAGCATTGTTTAACACGGCCCTATAGATATCTTATAGTTATTTAAAACTTACTGATTTATTCTTTATTGTAATAATTTATTTTAACTTAAGTATTTATACTCTCACATAGAGAAGGCCTGTGTCCCAGCAGTATGACCATTCTAGGCTGATTATGTATTATGTTATGTAAGTATTTATGAAGTAAAATATTATATTTATAATCAACAATAAATTAAGTGTAATTATAATAATAATAATTAGAAATGACGATAAGTGTGTCATATTTACTTTATGTTTAAAATTATTCATACACTGATAAAAGCAAAATCTAGGAGAAAATAATTTACACAGCAAGTTTTACAAATAGCTTTGAATTAAGAAAGATGATCAAAACTTAACATGTATTACTTAAATGTAACTTATTGCTGTGTGAACAGCATACCCAATAACACAGAGAGAGTTGCAGTGATTTCTGGCAAAGTCCTTCTACGGACTTTATTTGTAAATTCCATTTCGGCCATATTAGAAATGGGTTTTGTATTTCAGCGGGGATGTAGCTACACCATCCCGCCTCCGAGAGAGTCCGCCTCTCGGTCTCATTCCCGAAATAGTCCCGTTCGATTGGTCGCTCAGAATAATCTCCTCGCCTATTACATGCACTCGCTTAAACTTTACTACACTCGATAAAGCAAGTACTTGCGTGTCACGTGGTGGGGTGAGTTCTGATTTTTGTTCCAGAATAATACTGTAATTACACTTGGTGTACACTGAACAATACTTCTGTTTGTAAAACTTATGCACTTAAGTGTACCTACAGTGCAGTATTTTTTTAAATAGTGTTTTCGGGTGTCGGACGCGGAAGATTTTTTCTGTACCAAAAAACTATCGATAGTTCACGTTATTTTGACTGAAACATCACAACAAACTATCGTAATTTATTCGTAGTATTTGTTAAGCCCGAAAGTCTTACACGCAATCTTACCAAGGGGGAGATAGGCAGTCGCTTACGATTAAAATACTGGTATTCAGCTGCATCCGGTTAGACTGGAAGCCTACCCCAACATAGTAGGGAAAAGGCTAGGCAGATGATGATATGATTTGTTAAATCGATGTGAAAAATCACAGGGGAAACGGAATGTTAAAATGTCGTTTACCTTATAATATCCACATTATGCAATAAACCAAAGCATACTTAGGTACTATAAATTCCAACAATATTATCATTACCTGAATAAGATCCGATGATGTAAAAGGAAAACTAGGTCATAAAAATCCCTTAAACCTGAATGAAGTAACTAAACCATGAAATCTGTAGTTATGTTTCCTATAACCACTCAGCCATTTCGGAGAACAAATTCCTTGTATGTGTTATTATGACAAACACTCATGTCGTTCATTTAGCATTTAATTTATTGATCTAATTCATTATTTTAGTTATTTTGCATGGTTTTCCCGCAGTTTGCTCATATATATACATAACATACATAATCAGCCTATAATGTTCCCACTGCTGGTACACAGGCCTCCTCTCTGCGAGAGGGAGTGGGCCATAATCCACCATGCGGGCCCAGTGCGGGTTGGTAGATGTCACATGTCTTCGAATGTTTGATTCTAGGACATGCCGGTTTCCTCACGATGTATTCCTTCACCGTTTTGAGAGCAGTGGTAATGAAATAATTTACACAAAGTGAAGTGCCTGCTTGGGTTGGAACTAACGACCTACAACTCGTAAGTCATGGCCGTTACCACTGGGCCACCACTGCTCTCCATATCATATACATACATAGATAGTTTAACATGCCAGTTTATACCTCTTTTATTCACTGGAAATAATAAACATTAAATTCTATTTAAATCAACCAAAAATGATGTGAAGTAAATGTTTCCTAAAATGCTGTTACAATATTTTGAGTTATATCAACCAAATTTCCTCTGTTTTTTCACAAATATTTATGGCGCCAATATGTTATATTTTTTTACAATATTATTAATCACTAGATCACAATAAATAAACAATAGATTTATCCTTATGAAGCGTGCCTGCTACTGGAGTCATCAACCTGATAGGGAAGTGTGGTATTAAAATATACTTAAAAACGTAAACAAGTATTTTTATTGCTGATTTATCTAGTTGTGTATGATGTATAAATATCTGGCTGTTCTAAATATCTGAAGGCCAATTCCCGTAATTAAAAACGTTCAACATCCAGTCGCAATCTCATCTAATCTGTAAGTGCAGTAAGCAATTGTAATATAAATAAATAAATCTCGGCGACAATCAATGTCAAAAACTTGTCAAAATGTAGGGAAATTAGAGGTATTTTTGACAGATTGAGACAGCCTGCCTGAAAAAGTTTAAGTGCGACGGACTTTCACAGTCTCCAGTTTGACAGTCTCCAGTAACTATCTTACTGGCTTAGTATAATTTTACAAAAAACGAATAAAATAAATAAATTATTGCACGTGACGCAAACATCATGTACCGCTGGAACTACCATTTATCGAATCTATAAGCTATATTTTATCATTGGTACAGTGACACAGGCTGGTGCTCCAGTGCCGATCGTTTAGGATGCATTATTCGTAGCCAGCTTCCAACATTTTCCATCGCTACACACATTTCGTAGCACAACTTGACAACGGCAATGGTGCATACGCATCGATTTAACTCGTGACTCCGGCGCATTGTTCGCGACAATTATCGCGCCGGTCACCTGGCTAATACGAACAAAAGACTCGTTATTACGTATTGGAGTTTGTATCACACCGTAGTTAGTGAAATGATGATTAAATCTGATCTATGGAGTCACAATCAACTACAGTCGTCAGATTTTCATTAATTTTATCAATGTGTATTATTGTCGTGAGACTTCATCTCTATTGTGTAGGCTCATTAAAAAATAGTTATCATATTTATAAAAATAAGATTTAGGTATAAAAACTATACCATGCATAGTTTAGTCTCGTCACCATCATCATTTCATCCGAAAGATGCGCCGGCTGCCGCTGAAAACCAGCGCTGGGGCTCTGTCTCGTATAGAGTCTTAGCATTATGCTGAGCGATGGCCGTTTTGCGTGAATGTGACGCATGCTTACCCCCAACTTGTTACTTTTTTTTTTTTGTGTTTATGTTCTTTTTTATGCGTCATGTTTGCCGCAAATAAACGTATTTTCTTTCTTTTTTCTTTCTTTCAAAGATGTCCACTGCTGGACATAAGCCTCGCCCAAGCACCGCTACTTCGATCGGTTCTGTACTTAGAAATATTAGCATAAACTATATGAAAAATTAAGTTTAATCTTTTCTTATCGCCATATTTAGATACTTACTGAAAAGTAAAAAAAAACAAACACGGTCGTTCCGATAAACTTTTCTATCGATAGAGAATCAATAAGATCGCTCATTCACTACGGTGTAACAACAATCCATGTGAACTCATCAACGCACAAAAACCGAGCCTTTCTCAGGGATTCCTAACTGGTGCGCGTAATATATAATGCATTCAAAATGAGGGGTTATTTCGAACATCCTGATACATACGATTACCAAGAAAATGTTATTACGTTTGGCTAGAGAAAACCCCATGTAATGATAACTCATTGTTTATGCAAATCCGCCATTCTATGGTGGCTCATATCCGATTGTTACAACCTCCGTTTAAAGTTCAGAGTTCCTGTGAAACACGAGTCTTTAAAAGGTTTAAAATAACATTGTTATTAATATCGTAATAAATTATTGCTTAACATCAAAATAATTTGTAAATAATTTATCAATAAATGCAGTTATTATTTAACTTTGTTTCATAAATATTTTCAAGACTAATTTTTAACACAACAGAACTCTTTTTCACGTTTCTGCAAACAGCAATTAAATTGGTCAAGTTTAATTAATGAATTAAATACTAATTCAAAGCTAAAATCGCTTACAAATGAGGAAAATATACCAATATTGTTCTCAGAACACTGCAGAAAAAGATCTAATCAAATTATCAGAGTCGGCATACAACAATCATTCAAAAGTGACTTATGACCAAATCATAGGGGCATTCTGTCAAATTTTACGGATGTTCAGCATACCGATCAAACAAAGATTCAAGATTTGGCTTATGATTTTAAAATTTTTGATGACTAACCCCTAACATTTGGAAGTTATGTTCTGAGAAATGTTCTCAGGTACCAGGCCTAAAGGAAATGCCAGAGTATTGCGTATACATACGTATTAGGAGGTCAATGAGAGATGTATGCCTATTGTAAGGACGTGAGGTCATGTTCGTGTAATAACCGTTTGATGACAAGAACTTGACGAACAGTGGCGTATTTTTTTTTAAGAATTGTCATGTTTACTTTCTTCATTTCATTGTAATGTTGTCTGACACTCAGAGCGTTTCACCGCAACGGCAGCATTTTTAGCCTTCGCGGTATCAAGACTTTACAAAACTCGCCGTCGCCGTAGTGGTCCCGGCTCCTAAGAAGGGGTCATAGGGGTTGCAGGTCGGATTAAAAATGAAAGAATAACTTTTTTACCTAAGAAATTATTGTTTTGAGGTTCTAAGGGTAATAATAAGAAAAAAATAGGTTAGTAAGTGGGTAACATTGATTTTAAGTAGGTAACAATAAAATTAAATCTCAAGTAATCGGTCTGGATATTTTCAGTGTCCGGTAAAGACTCTGCTAGCATTCCAAACACTTCATGAGATCTATCTGCCTCATTTTCTTTATTCGTCGCAAATAACCAGGTGTTTAGAACAACCATTCAAGGAAAAGAAAAATAAAATTACAAAAATACCTAAGGTATCAAATTTAGATCCTACATACGACCTAGTCCTTTCAATAGCAATCCCCGGCGCACCTTGGCGCACCTAGACGTTACAGTTTTTAAAAATAGCCAAACAACAGATTATTTTGATATAAATAAATACATTTATTGAACCAATGTTACAATTATTACCTTCAAATTAACTTAACTTCGATCTGTAAATCCAAAAAACAAATTAGTTCCTTCCTAAGTAAAAGTCTCATTGAAAGCGGCAAAAAAAACAAAGAAATCGGAAGTCTTTGAAGGTGCTGGTACCGATAATGACAGGGTTTAACACAATAGGATTAGAAATGTCGTGCATATCTTCTTTTTGAATATCCATGGCAGTTGACACAACAATATCGCAAACAATCAACTTCCGAGAAAAACAATACTTTGAAAACAAAAGAAATTTCGGTGAAAAGATAACGCTATTGAGCAATAATGATGTGTTAGCACTTCAGGTACGCAAAATTAAATTTCTTTTATACCTGAGGGTAGAAGGGTTATTTGTGAATCCTGTAACGATAGCTGACATCATAGTGCCATTTGTGAGGGTCCATACAAATCCAAGGGCGAGTAGTACAGCGGCGGCGCGATGCCGTAACGGCCTTCAAAGAGCTTTAAATCAAATCAAATCATTTATTCATTTGCAAACATGGGTGATTAGTATAATAAAAGGTAATGTTTGTGGAGATTTCTGACCATTCCATAAGAATCTATGTTTTGAAAAGGACAACTACAAAGTCTACCACTGACAGACTCCTTGGCAGCCCAGTCCGATCACTATGTATGGCAAGCCGATCCCTTCGGGGAAGGAAGCTAAATACTTAGGTGTTATCCTCGACCACCATCTTAATTTCAGTGAGCACATAAAGACGGCTCGTTCGCGCGCCTCTTTCGCTCTCAGTAGGCCCGCAGCAAATTGTCACTCAAGTGCAAATTGCGCCTCTACACCGCGGTCATCCGCCCCATCATCGAAGTATGATTCGGAAATGATTTCAATGTGCATAAAGATTACTCACGTCGCAGCTAAAATATGGTATTTACATCCGTTTATTATACAGCAAGGCTAACAGGTATATTTTTTATTTTTTAAACCTATTGCTTTATCTAATTGCAGGTGAAACATTATTAAGACAGTGATTTTAAAGAATTTAAGGGGCTTTTATTTTCAGTGATTTATTTTATAGTATCAAATCTCTTGAAAATAACCAGACCGGTCGGAAAAATAAAAAATGCACGGCACATTTCCAAAAATAAAGTGGTTCGAGTTGCCGAAAATAAATTATTCGAGACCAAAATATACTAGATTTAGGCACCATACTCTGGATAGCAACAGCCTATGTACGCACAAGTGTTGTCTTAGTTCGCAGCTTGTTACTATTTGGACCACCTACGTCACTGCTGCACGTGGTAACAAAACAACGCTGACATACATAATGCCACGGTCCCAAGGGGTTAAGGCTATGTGAGATCTATAAAAATAACTGATTCGTTGTTTCGTGAACTATATCATGGCTTTACCACCCTTGGGTTGAATGTCACTTGCACGACTTAAAACGACAAGGTTTATTTGTTTATGCGACAGTTAGATAGTTTCAACCTTAGTGTAAAGTTTCAATTTACTAATTTGTTAATTATCTACCAAAAAGGTACAGGTCGACTATGCTAATGTTCTTCGCTTAACGGATCTCCTCTACTCATCTTCAATGTTGCTTGTTATACTTTTTCTAGTATACATATTCTTCTGTTTCATTATTTTAGTCCAATGTAGTGTCAGTGACCTTTATATGTAGTTTTAAAGTGCTGATTGGATTTTCTACAAAGTTACATAGTCTGTTCAGGAAAACTGCATTCGAAACTTCAAGTTCGCTAAAATCTCAACATTTGAAGAGGATAATGGCCATGCACCACTTCGAACACGAATAAATTATGGCATTGCATGACCCATTACCATAAATTGTTAATCATTCAACCTCTAAAGAAGAGGTAGATATTCCTTTAATATAAACATTTAAGAGGGAATGTCCCAGACGAGGTGACAACGTGAGCCTTTCAGCGTAAGCCCTCCATACTGAATCATTCCTGAATCGTTAATCAGAAAACTATGACGTCAATCATCATTCAAAATCGGTCCCACGTGCCGAGCATCAGCGGTATCCCCATCCACATTAAAACTATGGACGAATATGACTTTTTATGGCAATTGTTTACAATAAACCTGGCCTTTTTGAGAAATGCTTCATGAGTCACTGTATCTATGATCTTGCGGTTTTCGATCAGCTACGTATGTACGTCATCGGTGACGTCTTAGACAGTTCTAGGATTGTGAACCCTCGTTCCAGCACGAGATAAACGAAAATAGATCGATGTTTACATCCTTTTTTTTTTTTTCTGGGTTGGAAATCATCATATGACTTCTCCCGCTCTTGGCGGAACAGGAGGGCGTGTCAGACTTTTACTGACTAAAACCCATCCGTGTTCCTTCAGTTGCCTATGCCAGGGACCACGGTATCTCTTTCGAACAACCCGCGGCCCTGGCAGGCATCGGCCCTAGCGGACCCCGTCAGTTTGTACTGACATCTCTTTGAGGCGCGCGTGGAACACAACGCGCCGTTGACTCGGGCCTGGTCCTTGCCGGGCGGCGAGCTGCCCATTGCTCGCCACCCGCAAGCCCGCGTCTACGGTGGCCGGGAGTCGGCTGGTGACTCCCGACGTCCAGGGCGTCTCCTGTGACGACTAGGGGCGTGAGGGCGCAGAGATTGCCTCTCCCTCACGCGCTCCACCTCCTCCTTTGCGAGCATTACTGCTTCGCAGAAGGAGATGACGGCTTCCCGTGCACTCTCGCGTAGCATGGCCTGGACCAGAACCGGAAGCGAGAGATCGCCGCCGCCGATGATGTTTACGTCCTTATGTATGGCCCTCGTGAAGGACTTTTAAAGCACTTTAATAGTCACAAAATCAAAGCATTTTTACAATCAAACAATTTTCAAGCATTTTTTGAATTGCCAAGGATTTTTTACAATGGCATCTCGCAGTTCAACCTATGAGGTTGCCGTCTGCTTAACCGGGCTTACATGTGGATGCCTCAATAAATTGAGGCCGGGCTTATAAAACTTAAAAACTAAGCGACTACACGCTACGCTAAGGGGACCCTCGGTAGGCAACGGACCCCGGCTTAGTGCGTCACTGGGAGAGCAGCAAGGGACAGGCTGGATCGGAATTATTTAGGGATGAATTTAAAATTACAAGCTTAGCGGCGCGCGCTGGCTCGAGCAAGGGTCGGGGTGGACATGGTATGGGGCATCGCGACGGCCGGAAGGACGGCTGTCGGGACTTGTACTTTCTGAGAGTACTGGTGGCCTTACTACTCTCTTGTAGGAGGGTCGTGGCGTCGTCGGGAATGTTAAGAGTATGCCTCGGTCGGCGAATCCTACTTCTTTATGCGCTCACTGAAATTAAGATGATGGTCGAGGATAACACCTAAGTATTTAGCTTCCTTCCCCCAAGGGATCGGCTTGTCATACATAGTGATCGGACTGGGCTGCCAAGGATTTTGTCAGTGGTAGACTTTGTAGTTGTCCTTTTCAAAACATAGATTCTTATGGAATGGCCAGAAATCTCCACAAACATTACCTTTTATTATACTAATCACCCATGTTTGCAAACGAATAAATGATTTGATTTGATTTGATTTAAAGCTCTTTGAAGGCCGTTGCGGCATGGCGCCGCCGCTGTACTACTCGCCCTTGGATTTGTATGGACCCTCACAAATGGCACTATGATGTCAGCTATTGTTACAGGATACACAAATAATCCTTCTACCCTCAGGTACAAAAGAAATTTAATTTTGCGTACCTGAAGTGGTAACAATTCATTAGTGCTCACAGTAGCGTTATCTTTTCACCGACATTTCTTTTGTTTTCAAAGTATTGTTTTTCTCGGAAGTTGATTGTTTGCGATATTGTTGTGTCAACTGCCATGGATATTCAAAAAGAAGATATGGACGACATTTTTAATCCTATTGTGTTAAACCCTGTCATTATCGGTAACCAACACCTTCAAAGACTTCCGATTTCTTTGTTTTTTGCCGCTTTCAATGAGACTTTTACTTAGGAAGGAACGAATTTGTTTTTTTGATTCAGACAGATCGAAGTTAAGTTAATTTTAAGGTAATAATTGTAACATTGGTTCAATAAATGTATTTATTTATATCAAAATAAACTGTTGTTTGGCGCGCCGGGGATTGCTATAGGTCATTAAAAGGACTAGGTCGTATGTAGGTAAATTTGATACCTTAGGTATTTTTGTAATTTTATTTTTCTTTTATTTTGCAGGGGCATTCGAGGAAAAGAACACTTGAACACTCGAATAGTTGTTCTAAACACCTGGGGGTCTACTACGAAGTGCAAAGTGTGAATGATCGGATCGGACCGACACATGGCCGAATCGAATATTATCGAAAAATGGGAAAAATGTTCGGATCGGCTCAGTTGGGTCGGGATCATAGTCAATATTCGAAAGAGTGTAGGATTGTAGGATCGCGACCGACCGAACCAAATAGTAACTTCGTAGCAGGGAACGGCCAAACATTCGGCCGATACTACTTCGGAGTAGACCCCCTGGTTATCTGCGACGAATAAAGAAAATGAGGCAAATAGATGTCGTGAAGTGCTTGGAATGCTAGCAGACTCTTTACCGGACACTGAAAATATCCAGATCGATTACTTGAGATTTAATTTTATTGTTACCTACTTAAAATCAATGTTATTGTTACCTACTTATCTACCTATTTTTTTTGTTGTTATTACCCTAGAACCTCAAAACAATAATTTCTTAGGTAAAAAAGTTATTCTTTCATTTTTAATCCAACCTGCAACCCCTATGACCGTTATTAGGAGCCGGGACCACTACGACGACGGCGTCTAGATACCGCGAAGGCTAAAAATGCTACCGTTGCGGTGAAACGCTCTGAGTGTCAGACAACATTACAATGAAATGAAGAAAGTAAACATGACAATTCTTAAAAAAAAAATACACCACTGTTTGTCAAGTTCTTGACATCAAACGGTGGGTACGGTCGGACGGTATGGTCCAAATAGTAACAAGCTGCGATCTAAGACAACACTTGTGCGTACGTAGCCAGAGTATGATGCCTAAATAGATTTGCCGAAAATAAATTATTCGAGACCAAAATAATATAATCGAATAATATTAAATATCGATTCGAATAATTAGTTTCGGCAACTCGAACTACTTTTTTTTTGGAAAGGTGCTGTGCATTTTTTATTTTTGCGACCGGTCTGGTTATTTTCAAGAGATTTGATACTATAAAATAAATTACTGAAAATAAAAGCCTCTTAAATTCTTTAAAATCACTGTCTTAATAATGTTTCACCTGCAATTAGATAGAGCACTAGTTTAAAAATATAAAAAATATAAGTACCTGTTAGCCTTGCTGTATAAAACGGATGTAAATACCATCTTTTAGCTGCACGTGAGTAATCTTTATGCACATTGAAATCATTTCCGAATCATACTTCGAAGAAACAGTTACCAAAGATTTTGCACGTGTGCATCCTTATTTACACTCCGTTTAGTGAGTACAAAAATTTCTAAACCAGTGAAACTGCAATGTTCTGTTTCATTTGCAAAAATGCTTCAAGCCGATCCAGGTGTTGTTACTTTAAATACAAAGCTCATAATTGCATGCATAATTTCGTCAGTGTTAATTAGTACTGCGACGATCATGTAGTAAAGTCACGCTACGGAATACCCAGTTATTTTTTGCAACTCAACCATTTCTGTGTATCAGTAGGAGGTGAGCGCGTGTACAAGATCTTTTTGCCATATAATTAAGTCAATATCGATTATGTAAGAAAAAAGGACATTGTCACAGTAAGGCGGCGAATATATAAAGATCGGTGCAAAAAGGTATGTGGGCCGTATGAATATCAACGAACCTTCGTAAAAAAATATCGAAAGAAATGAGATAAAATCTTTTGGTGATAATTATTGTTGTGCCTACTCCCAATTTGCAACACGACGTTTATTCTTTTTACAGAACCATTCTGAAGTTCCCAATAAAAAACTAGTTCAACATAACATAATCAGTCTATAACTTTCCCACTACTGGGAAACAGGCCTCCTCTCGGTGAGAGGGGGTGGCCCGTAAGTCCGTAATCCACTACGCGGGCCCAGCGCAGGTTGGTAGATGTCCCATGTCTTCAAATTTTTGGTTCTAGGACATGCCTGTTTCTCACGATGTTTTTCTTCATCGTTTTGAGAGTAGGGAAATAGTTGAACTCGTTGAACGCATCTCGGAAATTTGCTATATTTGCTTTTGTGTTAGAAGAAAATACGATGAAAATAACTATTCTAGAGATCATTGCTATATTTGCTCTTGTGTTGGAAGAAAATACGATGAAAATAACTGTTCTATAGATCATCTCTAGAACAGTTATTTTCATAGTAGGTATTTTCTTCCAACACAAAAGCAAATATAGTAAACTTCCTCTCTAATAATAAACGGAGGAAAAAACCTCTATTACACGACTATAATAGTAATAATTGCTTCGAGCCACAGTGTAACAGAGTCTCAGACGATACTATCGACCGTGGGACTGCGGGACTCATGCACGGCGTATTCAAATAGGTCTCAAACAAAAAAATATGATTATTGGAAATGCTTTCCAGTTTTTCCGGTCGAGTGAGATCGCAATTCACTTGTCATTATTTAAAGGAACTAGATTAGAATAATTGTCTAACAAGATGATGCACTTTTATATTCAAATGAGCCTTTGTCCATACGTAAATTGTTATTGTGGTTTGTTGTTATTACATCTGTTTCTTTTCTTGTTTCATTTATTGGACCGGTGTTAGAATTATGAGAACGACTGGAATTAATTGGTTTCTGTTGTCATGTTTTTGGTTTTTCTTGTCATGTTTTTCTGCGACTGTTTAAGTTAATTTCAGTACCTATTTCTTTGTTAAGAAGGGTGTCTTTTATATTATAGGGCTGCACTAAAACCTAGATGACCAAGACTTGTAGCTGGTCTTGGTCTTCGTGCAATTTTGCAGTATCTAAACTATGATACTTGATAAGAACTTCTAAACTATCTTTCAATTGTTCAATTTCACATTATTTTTTTGTAGTTACTGGTTCTTCGGCCTGCTTAGTGTTACTTTATACTAGCTTTAGCTCGCGGCTTTGCCCGCGTGTATGTCGGAAAATATCCCGCGGGAACGTACTATCGGGGTTGATATACGCGGCGCACGCCACTACATAGAGATCCCAGTCGGCATGGTTTTTTCAACAATCATCGTCATATTTTAGCCAATTTATACGAAACCTGGATAAATCACACACCTGTACCTTCCTCATTAGTCACTCCGTTCATTAATGAAAACCGTATGAAATTCCGTTTTGTAGTTTTTGAGTTTATCTCGTTCAGATTCAGACAGACAGACGCGGCGGGGACGACTTTGTTTTATAATATGTAGTGATAGTGGATGAACATGATTTGATGCGTTTTGTCGTTTTGAGTTTTCAATGTTGCTGTATACCGACACGGTTTATTGTTGAAATCAATGTCTTAACCAGTTTAAACTGCAGTTTTTTGTATAATAATATACCTAAATTCTTTAATGAGAGTTAATATGTACCTTCTTTGTTGTGGTAGGTTAGAATTACCACTGTCCAGTTTAATTGCCCAGATATACTTACGTCATAATTGACGATGACAGCTGCCAATACATCAGGATCATGTGTCATTGTCATCACACAACTTCACCACACCATTTGATTGATTTATCGTAATTCAAAATCAAAAATCAAAAGTCATTTATTCAAATTAGGCTGAAAATCAGCTCTTTTCGAACGTCAAAATTACAAAAGACAATACCACTTCCTAGTGCTATCGCTGGGAAGAAGAAGTGATTCATTTTCATCTACCTCATTTCAAATCGAACTTCAATTTAATTTTGAATTTGCTTCAAACCTTCGTAGTTAAAACGGTGGCCACAAAGACTTAGCGTTATATAAAACATATCGTCTTGTCGATAAAAAATGGCGGCAGTGCGACAACGCGGCTAATGATTCTCGATGTCGGTCGATTTACTCCACACTCACCGGTCCTGTATTTCCTGTTCGTATGTTGTTACGCAAAATTCTTGTACTACTATAAAATTCCATCTGTTTTGCTTCATCACGGCCATTGTGATCTGCAAATTAGTTCTTAGATATTCATTTGCTTTGTTTACTTTTAATAATTGTGTAATCAGATAATGGAGGTGAGTTTTCACAGGTTTTTGTTGTTAGCGTGCGCAAATGTTGGGAATGTTGGAACAAAGGTTGGCCAGTTCTGTCAAATTACCGTTACATTTCTCTTCTGAATTACCTTTTTAGAGGCTTTTCTTTAAGACGCTTGTGGCTAAGAAATAATAGCCGTACGGGGCGATCGATTAGGTTAAGCTATGCTTGCCGCGGTTGGTCCGTGGATGGGTGACCATCTTTTTACATATCAAAACCCCTCCATGCCTCGGATAGCATGTTAAGCCGTTGGTCCCGGCTGTCATTCTGGCATGGATCTCTGGCAGTCGTTACGGGTCGTCAGAAGCCCATAAGTTTGACAACCAGTCATACCAAGGGGTATCGTATTGCCCAGTAACTGTATTATGGAGGGCAACATACTTGAGAAAAAGGCTGGGTAGATGATGATGATTTGACTTGTGTATTAAATTTATTTATTTATATTTATACTTATTATTTATATATTTATTATACTTTATTGTACACCAGAAAATATATTACATAAAAAATACAATTTTTATTACAAAACATACAATGGGTGGCATTATCGCTTTCTGCGATATCTTCCAGGCAACCCTGGAATGGACAGTGACTGCGTGGACATAAAAAAAGGTTGTCAACGGTGCAAAATAATATACTATAATAAATACATAGATATATATGCTGTATAATAGATACATAAATAAATACACACTAAATATACATATAAACAACGGAAATAAATGACGACTACAGATTATTGCAGCTACGAAAACAACAAGTAAAGTTCCTTCACAACTTCCCCATCAACAGGTCGAATTATATGGTTTGGCTTTTGATTTTTTTCAGATTTGTATGTTGGTTGGAGTTGGACAAAAGCGTGAATGTGAAAAATCACGGTTTAAGAAGTAAAAAGTATAATTATGACCGTAGTAGCGAAAGTTTAATTATGAGCGTTATAAAGATTATTATAATCTCTCAATGATAATTATGATAAAGGCTGCTCTTATCTCTCTGGGACTTACCCGTCTAGACTGCATTTCAGTGTCTTTTCGCTTGTCTTTCTCTACTATTAAAAACTTGTATTTCATAATTTGTTATTATTATGAGGTACATTCCCGATTTATAAATGTTAAGAGGAAAAGGTATAAAATACAGATTACAGAATTTGAAAGAAATATTTTCCTATGTTAAGTGGTTTGAAGTTTAATTTTCAATATTTGTCTAAGACTCAGCTTAGAAACGGTTGAATTGCTGAGTTAAAATTTTTTTTTATCCCATCTATTCGAAAAGAGCCGAAGGGTTCCTCCATAAGTGCGAGCAAAATGGGTCATTCCGACGCACTTAAAAACAGTGACGAAATTACTTTTGAATTTGGAACACTATTTAATTAAAAAGTTTGAACGTAAGTAGCTTCGTTAGAGTCCTGGCTGGTAATAAAAAAAGCGCGCCTGCCGACGCGTCATTCGTCAACCAAATAAAAAAATAAAAAATACGCGGGAACTTGTTATTTGTTTTTTTTATTACTTTTTATCAAAATATTACAGACAATTTTAATTTGATTCATACAGATTGCATAAAAGATGAGTCCTAGCAGTGAAAGTGAAATATTAACACCAGAAAGTGTAAAATTAAACACACAAACTGCCATAAACGATTTCTACCAAACAAATCGAGAGAAAAATATCTAAAAGCATATGAAAATTTAATTACATGGAAAAATGAAAAAGAAGCAAAGTCATTTTCAGAAACTGTATTTTTCTCGGGGATGAAAAGCAGAGTGTATCAAAATTATTTAACCTCGAGCGACGTACTTTGAAACCCTCGCTACTCTAGAATCCTTCGCTTCGCTCTAGATTCAAACAATCGCTCGCGCCCTCAATACATTATTTTGGTCCCATGTGACACAATCTACTATTTAAACTTATCAAAAAGTTTCGTGCTACCTACTAAAACCACTGGAACTCTCTAGAAAAATTGTAGTGGGACTGAACACCACAATGCATCCTTAAAATGTAAACATCCAATTCCGTTAGAATGTTTTCTTGTTGAAATATTCATTGTATTCATTAGCTGTCAATCGCAATCACATCGCATCAAAATTTCATTCACATACATTTTTAGATGCTTCTAGTGGAATCAGACGTTCTAGAGGATTTACGACTTTTATATAGGTTAGTAGTTCATTCCGTAATAGTATAACGAAGTATATATGTATAACAAAGTTGAGCACGAAAGAAGTGTTTTTGAAAATTCATCCCCTAAAGTGGTGAATTCATAGATATTTTTACATTTTGTTTCGTTTTTCTCAAAACGGTGAAGGAAAACATCGTGAGGAAACCGGCATGTCCTAGAACCAAAAATTCGAAGATATGTGACATCTGCCAACCCGCACCGGGCCCGCGTGGTGGATTACGGCCTAGTCCCTCTCAACGAGAGGAGGCCTGTGTCCCAGCAGTGGGAACATTATAGGCTGATTATGTTATGTTGTTTACATTTCTATGGGTGAATTAGTGAATGGAATTTTGTATGGCAGTTCTAAATTTTTTCGTATGAGAAATCCCATCGGGCACGCGACTCGTATGATAAAATATTCATTCGGATACATTCCAAAGGTTATGCGTCAACATAAGTATCTGACGTTGAAACTTTCTTTGAGGTTTCATTCTAATTACGTTACATAATAAGGAAGGAATATTGTTATTGCGATTTTAGTGTGAAAACTTTCCTTAATCCTTAAGAAAAAATAATACGTAACACGGGCTACCTATTTCTGGAAAAACTTCAGGTTTTAAAAAAAAATCATCAATCTCCATAATAATTTTTATTTTGCAAGAGTTCGGCCCCCCTGCAAAGGGGACGTGGAAGGCTTTTCTGGTTTCTCACCGAGCTATGGGGTACCATAAAAGTGTAATGACTGTATTCCACTGGAGATCCCAAAGCTCCTTCCTATTAGCTAGACCTAGCTATATGTATAGCTAGGTCTACCGACTCCGGCTGGTGTACTTATATAAGTACACCAGCCAGAGTCGGTGATCTTTTAAGGGGTTTCCCCATCAGAAGATAAAAAATGAATATGCAAATGATTATTGTTGATCAAACTTCTTAAATTATTAGTCGACTTAATCAACAAAATTGTAGTTTGTATGGAAGAAAACTGATAAAAATTACGCTCAAAGGGATTAACAGTTATTCCCCTAACATCATCCCGGCGTTTGTTTGAAACATTAAGATGCACATAGCATAAAGATTATATTTTAAACATCCGTCGCTTTAGTACTCATTTTGCATACACAAATGACGTTCAAAATAAACAAATGAAGGCATTAGACTGATATGTACTGTAAAAAGTACCGGCTATGTTCAGATAAGATGAACTACTTATGATAATGCATTGTTTCAGGGGGCAGAGATTTCATTAGTATGTGAGATTGGATGCTGACATTCAGCCTCATCAGCCACACATCACCCACCATCACCCTTTTACTATAGGACTACGATACGTACTGTAGAGTACCATCCGCACTTGGTTGATATCTCGACCTCGATTTCCATCAGGCGTGATCGAGGTCAAGAGCCAGCTGATAAACTAATTTGCTGTTCGACTCCCTTTGATACTGTTACGAAGGTATACACACATACACATCACACACATCCACACACACACACACACACACACACACACACACATCACATACATCACACATCACACATTCACACACACATAACTCACATCACACATACACACACATCATACACACATCACTTACATCACACATACACACACACATCACACACACATATCACACACACACATCACACACACATCACACACACACACACACACACACACACACATCTCACTCATCCATCCATCCACATACCACCATCCATCCATCCATCCATCCATCCATCCATCCATCTCTCACATACATCTATCTATCTTCAACTAACAGATTGTGTCGAATGAAAAATAGAAATTATCACCAAAACAACTATTAAAAATCAGTGGTATCGTAATATATGAATATATTACTATGGTAATGATTTGTTATCAATTCGGCTCGTTATCGTAAAATTCTGATTCTCATTAGCCTGGAAGCCGACGCCAATGTGGTCGGGAAGAGACTAGAAAGATGATTCCCTGTATTGTTTGTCATCTATAGTTACTTTATGTAAATGAAAGAGGGTTGAAATATGACGGACCGTTTCGTGAAAAGGTAGGTAGTGGCCGACTGTTTTTTGTTTTTGGCTCTAGTCAGGTACAAGCCAGGTAGCCCACTAGATCAAGGGCTTCTATTAAACCTTTCGTCAGATTTTAAAATAGACCAGTAGCTACGAGCTAGATATTTTTAATCTTTTTTTTTTCGAAGATGCCTGCCTGCGTCACTTCGCATTCGCAGTTTAGCTCGCTACCTCGATATCACCTCCATGCAAAACAAATTGGAGGCAAACCTCCAAGCAGCCCGCGAAGTATCGCAGTGAGGTATCCTTTGGCATATGTGTATGTGTAGATATTGACATGCATTTGTTTTACATGGAGGTGACATCGAGGTAGCGAACTAAACCGCGACCGCGAGGTATCGCAGTGAGGCATCTTCGGCATGTAATTATCGAAAAAGACTTATTGTTGTACTTATTTGATGCTTACTGCTGAACGTACTCTTTCGAGTGATCGTCATCTGTTTTATAAAAAAAACAGTTCCCAAACACTTCTATGCCGTTACGACTACTGTAAGTGCCCAATGATGTGGTCTACTCTAGACACCATTGTCCCCAGGCGAGTCCACTACTTCGTGGGTGTGGGGCGGTATACCTGTCAATAATTATAATAGGTCCGTTACTCGTCATATTGTTCTCAATTAGAAACCAATTAATATGTATGTAATGAGACTGAATTTATTGATGCTTTGTTGTTTTTTTTTGGTTGTACTTAGCAGGTTGGGTTTCCTAGTATTTAGGGTTGTAGTGGGATGTGTCGTTGTATCTATCTTATCTAAACAAATAATAAAGCTAAAGAGTTTGTTTGTTTGAACGCGCTAATCTTTGTAACTACTATTCGGATTTGAAAAATTCTTTTTGAATTTTGATAGTCAAAGTCTCAAGGAAGGTTATAGGCTACTTAACATCACGCTAGGTGGGAGGGGTAGGAGCCTAGCAATAAGAAAATAAGTCGAAAACGAAGCAATAGCGCGGTTTTGGAGTTGCGTAATGTAATTTATTTTGCATACTATTGTATAAAACCAAGTTGTTCTAACTAAACAGACAGCTTTGCTGCTGGGGAGTTTATTGAGCCACTTTTTACCAGCTAAAGAATTAGGAAGAGGTAAAGGGCGGGCGTTTTGGGGGACTCTTAACTAATTTTGACGTTCTAAAAGTGCTGATTCTCAGCCTAGTTTGAATAAATTACTTTTGATTTTGATTTTATAACAGTTATTGTTAGTTTTCTCCGTCTGTAATTTGGGCAAGGCTCCATTATAAAATGAGTAATTAGTTGCAAAACCGTTAACTTGACTTAACTGTATCGAACTAGTCGATAATTCTCTTTCAATATAAAACTTTTTTACTTGACAGCCATTTAGTATAAATACTGTAACTACTGTATTAATCGATTCTATTAGCCTTGATTACTTTTCTCAAGATATTCAATTGATTGCAAAATATCGTAACGGTAGATTCTAAACGCAAATATATTATAGAATCAATAGACAATTTTATATCAATTTCTCCTATAAATTAAGACGTTTCCGGAGAGAAAACACATGTAACAATGACATTACAAATGATATTGATATATCAATGTGATATTTAATAAGTTTTTTATTAGATTAAAGACAATGCATAATTAGGTAATTAATTATGTGGGATAGTTCTCACCTGGAGATGTTTTTCCAAGTGTCAAATAATTTATAATCAAGTCATTATAAAGACGCCGAGCACTATGTTTCCATGCTATAAACACTTTCTTTATTGACTTCTTTTGACTGATACATTGCCTAATTTCTAAATGGCCTTTGACAGTCGTTACGGGTAGTCAGAAGCCCAAAAATCTGGCAACCAGTCTTACCAAGGGGTAGTGTTATCCAGCAGCGACTGCCTTCGCTTCCAGTCTAACCAGATGCGCCTAAATGCCAGTATTTTACATGGAGCGACTGCTTATCTGGCCTCCACAACCCAATTCCTAGGTAACACCCCCCTTGGTAAGACTGGTTGGCAGACTTTTGGGGATTTGACTACCCGCAACGACTGTAAGATATCTACGAATGACTGCCGGGACCAACGGGTCCCGGCGTCATTCGTAGATCTTAACTTTTTTGGGCCTAACATGCTTTCCGAGGCACGGAGGGGTCAAGATATATAATGAATGGCCACCCATCCACGAACCGACCGCGGCAAGCGAAGCTTAACTTTCTATCGACCCGAGCGGCTGTGATTATTTAGCCACGAGCCCCTACAAAAAAAAAGTTAACTAAACAATATTATTATAGCACAGCTATCTTTATGCAGGATAGTTATATAATTTTAGATACTTCACTTGTTATGCAAAATGCACATAAGGGAACTTATGTAGTACCTAAGAACGGTGAATGAACATTATTTTGTGAAGAAAATATTCTCTTTACTTAGATTTATCGATGTTACAGGGGATAAGTAGCGTAATTATTAAACTGGATACATTATTATTGGTAATCACGGCCGTGTTGTAATAAGAACATTTAATAACATTGAATACGGAAATTGAACATGGGATCTTGGTCGAAGCGTCTACTTAAACTTAATAGCTCTATTATGTATAACAATGCTTTTATTAACTGATATATTAAAAACTGATTATATTTTTGCTTGAAAATGTTTTGTAAATCCACCTTGTATTTTTAAAGTACGGCCACTATAGGCACCTTTTACTGAAGTTAGATCATTTTCTATTATATACGAGGCATGCGTTGAAATCTTTAAATGTGACTTTTGCATTATATTTCATGGGCACAAACATAGATGTGAACTTGATTGGTAGTTGGTAGACCTTTACATAAAAGACAAACGATTACGTCCTCGTTTCCGTACGATATTGAGGTTCGATAGCGCTGAGCTTTTTCTGGTAGTCTAAACTTAGGTACAGGCGATGACATGAATAGTGGAGTGTGGCATACGTAAAAAAAAGAACGTAGGAAAGGAAAAAAATAACAAAAAAAGAAAAAACGTAGGAAGAGAAAAAATTGAAAACAGGCGAAAATATGAAGTACTACCTACTAGTAGTCAGTTGCTTGTATCTAAGCTTAAACTACCAGAAAAGCGTCGTCAGTGTTCAAATTCTTTCCTTTATCAAGTCAGGACTCATAATACCATTTGAAGCTATGGCACTGAGCAGACTACATGTAACAACAACAGCACATAACATAATAACAAACAACAACACAACATAACATAACATTTTATTTAATTACTTACTTGATTTATAACAAGGATCAAAATAGCATTAAACCTTTTTCAAATGTCAAATCTTTAAACTGGCCTGACCAAATCAAAGCTGGCTGTTTTTTTAAATCTAATTTTCAATCTATCAGTGTCACAAATTCGGTCTGACATGTCAAAAAGATCCTGCGGTATTGGCATTACGACACAAACATAAAATACTTACTAGGTAAAGGAGATTCTATCGTGCAATGAGCAGATAAAAATAGCCCTTAATAATAATAATAGTCATGACTAAGAGCCTCGACTAACACCTGAGGAGGCTCTCGTTGGGCAGCTGGATCAAGGGCTTGATTCAGAAAGCGGTACTTCTGGACACGGCTCGCATTGTCAGGAGATTCTTCTGTCAGGAGATTTTTTATATTTTTAAACGTTTTTATATCTTTTATATTCTAATATTTAAAAATATAATTTATATGTTTACATTTAAATAAAGGAAATAATAATAATAAGAAATTTATTAAAACCCCCGTGCTTTACTTCTTAACTTCAATGAGTTAAGACGTAAAGCACCTTAAAGTACCTTCAATACCCCGTTCGCCAAAAACACTACGTACTGCGAAGTAAAACCGTCTGTGGCTGCTTTTGTTTCCGCCTCTATTGACATTACCAATTCGAACACACACATTTTGTATGGGAATTATTTACATATAAGCCCGTATGTTAATTCAATGATTACTTACTTACATACGGAACGGCGTATTTTTATGTCTCAACGGCCAGTGCCCGCGTGTTGTTTATTTAGTAGTTTGACTTACAATACTAATTAACGAATCGTAAAGTGTAATTTGTACAATCGGATTTGGTAAATATTGCAACCTTATCTTTGCTTACCGGTTTGGTTTTATGTTTCGTTTTGGTTGACTGACGAACTTGAGTGTAGTTTTCTTTCACCTTTGTAAAATTGTTCTGCATCTGAAAGCAGTAAATTACTACAGCATATTTATAAGATGATACACTGGAAGAGACTTATCATCATCATCTGCCAAGCCTTTTCCCAACAATGTTGGGGTCGGCTTCCAGTCTAACCAGATGCAGCGGAATACCAGTATTTTACATGGAGCGACTGCTTATCTGACCTCCACAACCCAGTTACTAGGTGATACGATACCCCTTGGTAAGACTCGTTGTCAGACATAATAATCATTTATTCTAAACAAATTAGTTGGCACGAGTTGCATGACTCCTTCAAAATTATGGAGTCCTTTTACGAATGGGAAATATTCAAAAATGATCCTTGACTTTCTGGAGCGCAGGTTGGCTAAATACGATTTTTCACATGGACCTCTGGTAGCTGTCGTACCTAAATCAGCATTGAATGACCACTTTTATCTCTAATCAGCAATGGACAGACATAAAAGTATGTTTTCTTTTCTTAATTTTTGACATTCTGCCGAAGTCGTAGGAAACTTTTTACAATCTGTAATTTATATCCTGCACGCATAACATGATAATGCTACGAATCGATTTCTATGTCAAGACGTAAAAAGTCGCCTCTCCCACAAATCCTGCGCGGTTCACCGCAATACCAAATCGGGAAGGAACTACAAGTACTGTCACCAAAAGAGATAAGTAACGAGGGACGTCGGATATAGTTGAAGTTTAGTAAGAAACCGCAATCGGTTTCTACCAAATACCAATTACCAATACCAATTACAAATTTACTTTTGAATTTATTTTAATATATAATATATTTATTTTAATTTATTTTTTATTTTGAAATTGAATTTGGTAAATGAAATGTTTGTTTTCTATTAACTAAATTAAATTTTATTCGCTAAAATTCATCCGGTCCAACAGTAAGATATTGATATTGGCCGATTACTTCATTCATAATTGTATAATTATGATGACTAAAGAAGGATTATTTCCCAACCCGTTCTTTGAAGGATGCAAGACTTCAAAGCAGTTAATTTTCGCTATATACCTAAGAACATTATCTCAAGTAACGTAGGTAGTTCAATAGTATATAAAACAGACGTTTTCTCGTGTTTCTAATTATTATAACAATTGATGAACGCGTTGGCGAAGCCCGTTGATGTAAAGGATATTAATTTTAGTGACCAATAAATATTGATGACGATCCTGTAATGTATTATTGAATTCTAATGGCGTCCAAAGCCGTCTTAGTTTGCAGTGTTATGAACGTATGTATAGGTAATCTTTTAGGCCTATTTTATTTGGTAATTACCTGACCCGCCAGACGATGTCTTGTCATAATTCCAATATGGCCAGGAGTTCATATAAAAGATCCATTGAAAAAAGGACATTCAGTTTTTCCGACAGTTAAAAATTCTTCAGGAAGCTTTTTTTCCCCATAAAAACCTAAGAAGGACTATAACAAGCATTTTAAAATAAAAAAATATCCAAATCGGTCCAGCCAAGTCAAGTGACGCACTTACAAACAAATGCAAATGAAGAGAACTCGTCTTTCAGATAAATTCCAAGATTTCAATCTTGGAATTTAGAATTTCAAATTAGAATTTTATTTTACACAACCAGCAATTATTTGCATGCTCTTTGATGGTGAGATGTACGGTCCCTAACGAGATACATAAGAAAGAAAGAATGAAAGAAAACGTTAAGTAAGCAAGAAAGTAAGCTAAGTATGTTTTTCTTAACCGTTTTGAGAGCAGTGATGATGATATCTTCTTCTTAGCGTGGCGATAGCAATCTAAGTGGACTCTGCCACAGATTTATAAACTAAAAGGAGATATGCCAAGGCGGCGTGGCGCGTGCGAACAATGTATGCACAAAACAGAAACAAACGCGGGCGCCGTTGATTAGTCGTGAACGCAATTACACACGGAGCGATGTCGAGTCAAGTAGTTGTGTGTCTCTACGTTGCGATCTGCTGTTACGCGATTGGCTCGCCTTGAGTGTGGTGACTGTTATAGTGTGAGTGAGCGCGTGTACGTATTGTAGTGCATTTGTAGTTGTAATTTTTGAAGGCGACAGCCGGAATCGAACAGTTGGACAGCCACACCATATCTTCCTTTAGTTTATAAATCTGTGGACTCTGCCCAGAATTCGGCCACTTGTTTGATATTATCGATAGTACTGAATATTGCAATGCAGACAAAAAAACATTACCTATGTTTTATTCGAAAACATATTCTCATACTTACGTAATCGGATTTCCTGATAAAATGTTTAACCCGGCCTTGTTCAACGTATGTCAACTTAGAATAAAAAACGATTCGAAGAACTAGGCGTTTCCTTAGCATAGGTCATTCAGTTGGATTTCCCAGGCACTGTTAGTTTAAAATTGCGTAATTTCATAACTGATATGGCCAGGCAAAGTTGTTCCTGATTCAATCTCCAATTCAGTGAATAATGCTGATTGGTCAAAATGTCAGAATGCTTGGTAGTTATCTAAGCCGAGTTTCAGAAATTTGATTTGCACAGTGTGACAAACGGAAACAATATAATTTTTAAGTAACTAGAAATTATTAGGTAAGCAGGCACTAACATTTAGGTACCTAGTTTCGATTGCGCAAACACGGATTTTGCTGAAACGTTCAAGCAGAATGCGCGATGAGAAATACATCTTCTTAGTGTGCAGCAAATATATTTTCTTAGCGTGAGATGAAGGTGACTGTATTGCTGACAACTAGATTAGCAAGACCGACTGTTTTCTGCATTTTATTTCCCAAAATAAAATGTGTATATAATACAATAAAATCATCTCTCATGACGTCAGCAATCTATGTAAGTTATTGGCCTAAAAAATTAACCCCAAAAGTTTGCAGACTCATTCAAACATTTGGTTTGAAACGGTTGGTTTACGTAATCTTTTCAGCTGTCCGGTTGAATTTCCGAAAGCTAGTCTACCAAGAAACCAAAGTCGGTTAGTTCTAGGGAATCGTGAGGCATCGTCGGCTGCATCATCGTTTATATCCGGTGATATAGGGATAGATACCGACCAAACGGAAGTCATTATGTGATTTGCAAAATTTCAGTTACTATGATTTTCACTTTATTCTAATTTGCACTGATAAAGTCTATGAAAATATTTCGCGAAACGTTACTTAATGATTTTATGTGTGTAGGTATAGAAGAGATTCTCGCATGAGCATTTTAAGAACAAAGAATCCCAGTTATGGTAAAAGGGCACTGCTAACTGTACTGGGCCCTGTTTTATTACAAGAATAGTACTGTTCCATACCGTACCGTACCTTTTGTGAGGATTTCGAAAACTCTTAAATTGTCTACCGCAAACGATAAGGGAACTTCTGGGCAAAATTTCAGCTTTCTAGATTCAATGTTTTGAGCTGGGTGTTGATGAGCATGGGCAGTGACTGAGTGAGAAGTTTTAGCAGTTACCATCGGACGTATTATTTGGATTTGTGATTCTGTAGACCAGAGGGGCAATTCTCGTAATTTTAAGAACGTTCACAGTCTTATCTCAGTCTCAATCTGTCAAAAATACGTCTAAGTTCCCTACATTTTGACACGCTTTTGACGTTTGTTTGTCGCCAAGATGAGACTGCGACTAGATTTTGAACATTATAAATTACGAGAATTGGCCTTCTGGTTAGCGCTCAGCCCTGCTATCTTATTTTTTCCGGACGATACGTTTCTCATGTAACATTTGTTTCATTCCTGACAAAATATTCCAAGATATTTTCAAACTTTTCATCGCTTAAATCACAGCTAGTCACACTGTGATTGACCCTTTACTGTCGCCATTTCCCCAACGTCCAAGTTCGTGACTTCTCACGAACAACATTCTATCATTCGCCATTTTATGTTACTAACCAGATAACAGAGATCCACCGACCATCATAATAATCAATGTCACGAACAATCCTAAAACAAAAGCATAAATAATAAATGAATGCATAACTTTTGTCAAGACAGTAATTAATATAGGTACGGTTAGTTCCTCTTCACTTCAACCTTTATGTCAAGTGGGAACCGACTTGTAATAAAATTATATTAGGCTCAAGTCGTAACAATAAACAGCCTACGTGCCACAAAGGAAGTTTCATGGTCCGTTAAATACTAATAATATTATTGTAAGCGAATTTTAAGGAGCGCTGGTGAGGCTAAGGGCTTTGGTCGGATATGCAAGTCTTTTGTTTCTGGAGGTAAGCTAACTTCTTTAACTGTTTTAAGGTAGGAAAGTATGCATTTTTTTTGGATCACACGGCTTTGCTGATAAAACGCTCATACGAAAATAAATACTCTTCTAGTGAACTTCTCAAAGTAGGTACTTCGCAAAAACTGACTTTTGTGATCCGACTTCCCTCGGATTTAGGCCAGGATACCTTGTGAAACCTTAGTACCTACATAAAGTGGAAGAGTAAACAACAATGAAACTAATGAAACCCACATTAATATGTCACTATTGTCCCATCGCTAAATGGTGACAGATGCATGTCCACCCCAACATGAAATATCAAGCAAAACGCTCAATCAAACTGACAATTAATTCACCCATTCATTTAATTTAAGCCTTTATGTGGGTAGCATAGGGCCAGTGGATGTGGCGATTCTTAAGAGAGCTCAATGTCAAGCAGTGGAGATCTTTTGGCTTTTGGATAATCATGATATTAGTGGAGATAAGTGGTATAATTTGATATACCAAAATTATTTTAATATCTATTTATAAACAGATAAGGAATAAAAAAAAAATCTAAAACAAAATGTGTGTACTGATGAGCTAAGTAATGCTAGGTACAGACGCCAGCAGGTCAAGCTACCCGAAACTGTCAAATTTTCCCAATCAACCTTGAACCTTTAAGGATAAAGTTGAAAATCTATTAAAGAAATTTGACAGTTTGTAGTAACTTGATGTGCTAGCATCCGTACAAGTCAAAAACCGTAACTTATGCTAAGTTACAGTTTCTCGACTTATGTGCGGAAACGCATTTACATTGTTACTTTCAAAGCTCTGCGTCAAAAATGACACAATAATACTTCGTATTCGGTTCGATAATCGCTCATCATTAAGACTCAGGTTGCAAACCAAAGTTATCTCTCCAATCTCAAACAGTATCAAAAATATAATACAAAAGACTTAACGAATTAAACATGAGATTCTTTGTAAAGATGTGATTGAACTGTCATATTATTATGATCGGACCCTTGTCAACGATTTAATTTGACGATATAATGACAGTGTTAAATGATTAAGTAGGTGGCTGCAACTGTTTTTTGGAAGTAAATCATTTTTAGGTTATATTAAATTGAAACAATTGGCTATCGGGTTAAGACAATGAAAATTGCTGAACAAAAGTAATAGATGCTTTACCGTGTTGATTGTGGCTTCGTTTGCATACAGATTTCAATACCCTGCTTGACCCATTCACTCATCCTCAACATTAAAATCATAATGTCAGCCGAAAGACGACCGCTGCCTCCCCCAAGCATCGACACATAGATCGGTTCTTTTGCTATCCAGCGGATTCCCGCGGCCCGCTCACTTCCTTCCTAGTGCATGTACGATCTAATATAAAATAAAATAAATAAATACATTACCCTCCTTAAAAAATAGACCGTATTTTCTAAACTAATGAAATTTGATTAAGTTGTCCGTCGGTTAGTCACGAAGCTATTAAAATTTTATAGATAAGAAAAGAAATTGAAATCGAATGACAGAAGTTCACGATCACTGTCACTGCTAAAACAAATAGGCAAATCTTTGTTTATAAACTACTCCACTAATCTTTACAAGCTGCTATAAATCTAGGCAAACATGACTGTTGAGCCTCCGATGTTCGCTCCACAGCCATAGACCACACAAAACACACACACACAGAAAATCAACGCACTTTATAACGCTCAGAATTTACAGTCACACGCAAATGCGTCTCCGTATTTCGTAAGTTTATCGTGATTTAAGCTTTGAGTATGAATATGGATGGCTATAGGAGTAGGGGATGACCAAAAAGCTACGGGAGGATCGTGTGGAAGCCGATATGGGTAGAATGGGGATGACTATTGAGATGACAGCTAATAGAGATGCATGGAAGAAGACAATTTGCACCGACCCCAAATTAATTGAGACGCGGGCAGGAGGTTGATGATACGTTATCATACGTTGTCCTAGAATGTACCTTCGGAGTATTCTTTTTTCGTGTGTACTACGGCGGGCACCGATACGTGCTCCGCCCACGTGCGCTATGGAAATCAGTAGGTCACTAGGAGCTACTTACCGCGAGATGTGGTTACACTAGATTCGGCTTTGATTCATACTCGCAGTGGGCGATCCACGCAAGGTCGATGTACTCGAAATTTGCGGTACCATTATTTGCATATTCACGGGTCAGACGAGAGAAAAAAAATGACACCGATAGTCAGACTTGTAGTGGTGCAAATTGGTATCAAGGTTACATACTCTCTCCTTAGTCGGTTAGTGTAACGCCTAAAATCAACTTATGATAAATTGCTCATTGTAGTGAGATAAGTGTCGTGTGTTTGAGTGGTTTCCTGTGTCGGAGTGAAAGCTGGCTGGTGCAAGGATGCCGTGAATTGATGACACTCGCTGTTAACGGTCCTCTGAGTTTGTTACGAATGTACCTTTTAGAGTAATGACGTGATTTGCTTATCGTATTGACCTTATAAAGGATATTATGAATCTGCTTCAAGATGATACATCTGTTATGTTGTTTTGAGATATAAGTTAAAAAGGCATAAATCAAAATCAAAGTCAAGTCATTTATTTGAAAAACGTACATTAAATTGGTACAAAATTTACAAAAAATTGAATTGATTCTAGTCGCCCTTTCCAAAAGGTAGTTTCTTATGGAGAAGAATGAACAAGAAACTCCACCGTTACTCTTTTTAAAGGTACAGACGCCAGCAGGTCAACCTACCCGAAACTGTCAAATTTTCCCAATCAACCTTGAACCTTAATGCTTTAGCGATAAAGTTGAAAATCTATTAAAGAAATTTGACAGATTGTAGTAGCTTGATGTGCTGGCGCCTGTACATACTTTGAAAGGCACAGGAAAATTTTCAATACGTCTATAAGAAAACCTGGTCCAGCTAAATAAACATACTCAATCTCATGTCGAAATATATACTTATATTTAAAACATTAATGTTTCAAGAACTAGGCTCGTTAAATTTCATCATACAGCAGAGGGCACTTATTAACGACGTGAACAAGGCTCGTACCCACTTATTTACAAGTTAATTATTGGAAGTTGACAATATCGAAAACTGGTAGAAACGCTTTACCCTGCCTAATAAGGCGAAACAGAATTCCATTTACACAATTAGGCTTATTACAGACGCTAATTCGTTCGAAGGGGACAAGTAAGCTCAGCTTGAGGATTATTACGCGAAGGAAATAATTTTTGCATACCGATGTGCAATAATTATAATCATTATTTATCATTACTGCCTGGGTTTTCGTGACACGCCTTAATAGTACGTGTGCCGATAGCAATTTACGTTTCGCATACAATTCCTATAAAATTATTATTTGTAATTTTTTTTGAGTACAGTTAAGGTAGGTAATTAGTGTTTTTTGTACTTTTTTTTTGTGATTTTTGAAGGCTGCAGTTACTTTGGTTTTATATGGAATATATTTACACCTGCTGCGGATTGAAAATGCATTTTTTTACCTCAATCATTAAGCACTTCTCTAGAGTTAATTTAATATTAACTTTTATCTACATAGATTGTAAATCCTACTAATATTATAAATGCGAAAGTCACTCTGTCTGTCTGTATAGTTTTAAGCCGTTAAGGTTGAACAGATTTGGATGAAATTTGACTCGCGGGTAGACCATGACCTGGGTTAGGAAATTTCATCCGATTTTTACGTGTGTAGGTACGTCTAGTACGTTCCCTTGGATAATTTCGACCTCTACCCGGGCGAAGTTGCAGGCAAAATTAGTCCATAAAGCTCGATACAAAACTTGAGGGCAGCTTTTGAATTCCTTTTGTTTACCTAAGCATTTATCATCTTTCAAATCACTGCGCTTCTTAGCTTCGATCATAAACTACGAAGCTCATCTGCATATAATTATAGCTGTGCAATGATCCAAAAGGTCTTCAACAATTATTAGTGTGACGTCATCATAAATAAAGGGCCTATGATGACAAAAGAATTACGCACCAATAAATAAATCTTACTTTCAACGCAAGGTCGAAAGTACACCCACCAGGTTCCTACGCTATTAACTTTTAATATAGGTAGCAAAAACAATTATAAATGACGACTATAATGGTAAGAAAGTTTGCTTTACATATTAGTGAATATATAAATCAGTTTAATGGGAACGATCTCAGCTCACTTTGACGAATTTCTAGGTTATGTTTTGAAACTTTGTGATGCAAATTCAAGTAGAGATCTAAAACTGGTATGCTATACTTTTCAGATACCTACTAAATATACGTAGGTGTTTTGTTGGGAATTATTGTGATATTATTATACGGAGTTATTTTAAATTGACTAGCTAAACGCGATGGGTATCGAAAAATAAACATGATAAAACAAATAAAATATTTATTTGATGGTTGTTTTTTTGTGGGGTCGTCGATCGCAATTATTGTCATCACTTGAAATATCAGTTTCAAAAATCCGTTTTTTTTTGTAAAATTCACAGACGTGATGGGTTTCGATATCTCAACAGGATAAAATGTAAGAAAACTGCTTTTCTCAACTCATACATACTCAGGTAACCCAGGTAGTAGTTCAGGGAGTTTAAACCTAGATTTTAGATTGGTTCCATATATTTTGCAAAATTAATTTAGCAAACAAATTTTGCAAAATATATGGAACCAATCTCCATCTTTGTAAAAGAAATCTGATTGACTGGCTTATGACCCTTACATATGACGACGTAGAAAATTTCTTCTCAAACTCTTTAAGGTAATATATCCAGTCACAGTTCACCACCTCACACACATTCAAACACACCCTCACACACACACACACCCTCTCACACACCCTTACACACACACTTATAAGCATAGAGGCTTTATTGTTATATGAATTAGTTTATAGGTAAAAATCTTGTATTAGTTTATAAATATTAATTTCACTTCTTCTAAATGCACTCATAACAAATTGATTATTCCTAAATTCGTAGACACCTAATTAATCATAATTGTATTCATTAGGAAATTGTGTTAAGAGAGAGCCCTGGCACCCATAACACAAGTTTAATCTTAGCTTGGGTGTCAGAGGATCACAACCTGTCGTAGCGTACAATTTTTATTGATTAGAAATAACCAATGTATGGCTTTAGTATTAAGTCTTGCTGTGAAATTGTACTTTCTGGAAATAAATTTATTATTATTATTATTATTATTATTATAAACCTTAGTGGCTATTTAATATGAATAATCCTGTATTCTTTTGTATAAATGATAAATAAAAAAAAATTAAAAAAGGTAACAAAACGTTTGCCTCCCAAAAAACTATCAAATCTTTTTATTCTTTATTTTATTGTGTTTAGATATGCCCATCGCGACTACGGAGCTTAGTTAGCCAATTTAAAATAACCCTTTATTATAATCTTGATAGCAATGATGCATTTATGGAAAACCAGCTGCGCCCCGCGGTTTCACCCGCATAAGTTTCGATCCCGTAGGAATATCAAGATAAAAAGTATCATATATGTTAATCCTGGTTATAAACCATCTGTGAGCCAAATTTCATCGAAATCCGTTTAGAAGTTTTTGCGTGAAAGAGTAACAAACATCCATCCATCCATCCATACAAACTTTCACGTTTATAATATTAGTAGGAAGTAGGATTTTAATTGGAAAGGTGAAGAAATATTTCTGTAATGAAAATTTCCTTGATTATGTGCTAATTGATGCTAATCGTACTGATACGCATTGGGTAATGGTAATTTAATACGCCGCGCTTATTGTGTTGCGTACAGATAAGCTTCGTAATGTAAGCGTACATACCTATCTAACACTTATAATTATTACCCATCATTTTATTTGTAACGAATTATGTCACATAATAACATTATTGATACAAATGGTGAGTAATACGGGGCAATTGGACAGTTCAACAGCATTCATTTCATTTTATTTATATTATTTTGTATTTATCTCTCTGTTCTGTTACTTTTTGTCATGGTCTGGTAGTTTGAGTAATTAATGTGGCCTACCCAAATGTCGTTTCTTTGGTATTGTTCGTCGAATCGTTGAGCTCCTTAAGTTTTGAGTTGATTTCTGACAAATGCGTGCACTGAATGGACAGGTCCTCTCAATCTGTGAGGTTTCCTCAAAAGCCCATCTCAGACATCGATCTACATGGTCTTTATATGATCTGACCAAGATTATGTCTGGACTTTAAAAAAGACTGTGACCTATGATTTTGTTTCGGCCTTTCTTCTCAGACTAGTCAGATAGGAAACGCCGACCTCATCTAGTTTTAAAATATGATTGACGTGTAAAAGTGTTTGTACAAACCTACTTACAAAATAAAATCATTTATCATTCATTGCGTTATTTACGTTGTTGAGCAGAAACATTTTTCGAACTTATGAAGCAATGGGTTAGCAATATCCTTCAAAATGATTCAGATTGTGATTGAAAGTGTGTTACGCAATTGGGGTGCTGTTTAAGGTTGTTATGAAACTGTGAAGAGCTACGAGAGGAAAATCTGACCTGAACGGTTTTTTCTATACTAGCGTATATTTTTCTCAATAATTTTAGTTTGGAATTTTCTGGTTTAATTGTTCCTCTTACCCCTCCTCTTTTTTAAATAGTACAATCACTAGCTTCCTTTCTCAAGCTACCCTAATTCTGTACCATCATTAGAGCCGTTGTGTAGGATTTTCGATTAGACAGTGTGGGTAGTTCGTGAAAGTAGCGCTTGATTGACTGTTCAAATGTTGCAAGTGCGCGTGCGCAACATGTGAACTAAATGCTAAGATATGAAGCCTATTGTTATGTAGCCGTTTAGCCGACTTCGGTATTTATTTGTGGAGCGTTTAGGATTACTGAGTGAGGCTGATATCATTGTTCCGGGGGAGCTAATTAGTACCCTATAGGCGTAAAGCGCGTCCAATCACAATCTGAGTGTTTTGAAGGATATTTGTAATTCATTGCTTCATAGGTTTGAATAATTCGTCTGCTCAACAACGTAAACAACGCAATGGATGTGGCTGAACTGTCAAAATGAAAGTCATTGCGATCATTTATTTTGTGATAATGGACCAGTAAATTATTCTTATTCTATCCTTATTCTTATAGTTGTAAGACCCCAATCTTATGACAACATAAACATATGATTGTAAATACGATTTTATGTATGTTAGCCCGCTGGTATTCTTTAACGGTGAATGCGTAGTATCCTGCTTGGTTAAATGCAGCCAGCAAAGTTGATAGATGACGACCTAGGACTTAAATCAATTGTTCTCAGCGTTTGATGTCGGAGATAATCCGATGTCGTTAAAAGTGTTTGTTCTTAATATAGTATAAATGATAAATGATTTTTATTTTGTAAGTAGGTTTGTACAAACGGTTTTACACGTCAATGATATTTTAAAACTAGATGAGGTCGGCGTTTCCTATCTGACTAGTCTGAGAAGAAAGGCCGAAACAAACTCAGAGGTCACAGTCTCTTTTAAAGTCCAGACATAATCTTGGTCAGATCATATGAAGTCCATGTAGATCGATGTCTGAGATGGTCTTTTGAGGAAAGAACCACACAGATTGAGAGGACCTGCCCAGTCAGTGCACGCATGTGTCAGAAATCGTGCAGCTCAACTCAAAACTTAAGGAGCTCAACGATTCGACGACCATTACGAAAGAAAGGACATTTGGGTAGGCCACATTAATTACTTAAACTGCCAGACCTTGACAAAACTAACAGAACAGAGAGAAAATAAAAAATAAAATGATCCACATAGTCTTCACGTTCACAATAATTAAAATAAAATTCATTAATGTCAAAACGTATAAAAAAAAAAACAACAACAAAAAGAGAAAAAAAAAGAAATAAAAACATTCAATATGTAAAAATTGGAAGCAGCTCAATCCCAAGTCTTTTTGTCCTCGATATAATCCTTAACGGTATAAAATGCTTTCTGGCACAACTTACATTTAATGAATGATTTGAATTTATTAAGGCTTAGATCTTGAACGGGGCTTGGGAGTTTATTATAAAAGCGTATCGAACGAGCCACCTATTTTCTTGACCCTTGTTGTAGGTACAACAAATTTGTGTTTGTTCCTAGTATTTATATCATGGATATCACTGTATTTTTTAAACAATTTTATATTTTTATGGGAATATAAAAGATTTTCATAAATATACTGAGAAGGCACAGTCATAACATTAATCTCTTTAAATTTGTCTCTGAGCGGTTGACTCGGACTTAATTTATAAATTGATCGAACAGCTCGCTTCTGCAAAACAAAGATAGTCTGAATATCAGCGGCATTTCCCCACAATAGAATACCGTACGACATTACACTATAAAAATAGCTAAAGTACACTAAACGGGCTGTCTCTATATCAGTTAAATTAAGAATTTTCTAACAGCGTATGCTGTGGAATTTAGCTTTTTTGAGAATTTATGCGGACAACACTGAAGCTTAGCATCCAAAGTTATGCCCAAGAATACTGTGCTGTCTTCAGGATTCAATTCTTCGCCCTTTATCAACACATTCGTTTTCACCTGCGTAACGTGTCGTAGTGTAAACTTAATGCATTTTGTTTTTTTCTCGTTTAGAAGTAAATTATTAACATTGAACCAGTGGACTACTTTAGAGATCGCGCTATTTACATCGTCAGTAACCTGCTGTTGACGTTTAAGTTGTAAACAAAATGTATGTGTATGTAAATGTATGTATGTTTGATTTCTGACGTCATCGTGTTGACGAGGATATACATAGATAACAGGCAGGTACGGACGCCAGCACATCAAGCTACTACAATCTGTCAAATTTCTTTAATAGATTTTCAACTTTATCGCTAAAGCATTAAGTTTCAAGGTTGATTGGGAAAAATTGACAGTTTCGGGTAGCTTGACCTGCTGGCGTCTGTACCTCAAAAATTGTAGTGGCAAGCGTGTGTTGTCTGTAGACATTCAAAGCAATATGATGAAAAAGTATACCACCCCTCTATGACAATGAAGGTATTGATTCATATCGTCTTAAGAAGGTACATACCTGTTTTAACAAGACCTTGTTTTTGTTTTACCAAATAATGATTTTACTTGACTATTACTGAATAATTTTGTTAAAATAAGATAAGAATTCGGTACCGAAATAATATACACGGTGGCACAGACATCGACGCGCAACGGTGGTAACGGTACCATGGATTCAGTACATGATTCCAACCATCGCAACGTTAAAATTCATCGTCAGTTATTAAAAAAATATGTTTTCCATACATTTTGACCGCGTAGGTCGGTGCACTTTTCTATGAAACAGCTTATATTTTTTTAAACTGACAAAAAACTTCTACGTTTGGGGCTCTAGAACCATGTGCTGAATTTATGGTTACAGTTTGCGCTTCGATGTCCCTACCACCCCGTATAATCATTTAAGAAAAAAACTACATAAGCACTCAAGCATAAAGAGGCACAAAGTAAGTTCAAGTATGTAAGTTGGTATTCGGGACTTCACTGACTTATGACCCGTAGAGTAAAAAAAAGTCTACATATACTTATTTATACTTAATGTATGCCACAAACACTGGTCAAGTGGGTATCCCTGCCACAGTATGTATTTCTATGTAAACTTTTGACATAACAAGCAAAGTTATTAGTAAGTTCTAGAATTGTCACATCATTAGGCGGGAGGAAAAGCCCGGGTGTCACCATTGCCAGGATCGCCCAGAGGACACGGTGGAGCACACGGTGGAGGTCTGTCCCGCTTGGGCGGAGCACCGCCGTGTCCTCGTAGAGGCGATCGGCAGCGGCGGCGGCCTCTCGCGCCCGGCCCTGGTGCAAGCCATGGTCCGGAGCGAGAGGGAGTGGGAGGCAGTCCCCTACTTCTGCGAAGCAGTCATGCTAGCGAAGGAGGTGGCGGGACGGATGAGGGAGAGAGCCTCCCGTCCCAGCCGCCACGGGAGACGCTCCGGGCGTCGGGAGTCGCGTGACGACTACCGGCCACCGTAGGCGCGGGCCTGCGGGCGGAGAGCAATGGGTAGCTCACCGCCCGATCAGGACCAGGCCCGTGCCGGACGGCGCGTAAGTGTTCCACGCGCGCCTCAAAGAGATGTCAGCATAATTCGAGGGGCCGCTTAGGGCCGAAGCCTGCCGGGTCAGCGGGATTGTCCGAAAGGGTTACCACTACCCCGGAACATAAAGGGCGAAGGAAGGAACATGGGTGGATTTTAGTCAGTAAGAGTCTGACACTCCCTTCCGCTCCACCCAGAGCGGGAGGGGTCATTTGATGATTTCCCACCAGAAAAAAAAAAAAAAAGTTCTAGAATTGTGGCCATATATTTTTTCAGTCTTGCGATAATTTTATATCTATAGATTTTCAGACTTACACATGCAGAAAAACGAAAATCCGCGGAAATCCTGTACGAGTCGCAATAGATACTTTTTCTTTCTTTCTTTCTTTCTTAAAAACCAGGTTCACAAATAGGTACTCATCAGTCATCGCCCACTTTTGGTCCTTGTCGTCCCATTACTTATGATACTTGCAATTTTCTTTATATCTTCAGGCCGTCATTTTCTACTCCTCACAATGCGTTTGTTTGCATTTTGTACAGTATCAACAAAACCTTCACTGAGTTTATCGAATATTCTTATTCTTACTATAAATACTTACTATAACATCTTGTAATATTTCCAGATTCACGCAACATTTTTTAAAGCTCTTGTATGTTGTTAACTAAACCTTCGCATAACTTATTGACTATTCTCATTCTTGTGGCAATCTCATTTCTTACGCCTTTCAATTGGCTTATCTTCAGGCCTATATTATGCTGATTCCGCTCTTGTATACTATCAAATGAACCTTCCAATAACTCACCACTAATTGAATCTGCTCCCAACCGATTAATACCTTCAAAATTAATTAGAAAAACGTGTTGTATCTTAATAAAAGTCGACAAATAAAGTCAACAGTAGCTTTATTAAGTTTTATTGTGAAATTAGTATCGTAAGCCGTATCTTCGCCAATTAAGGAGAAGTTTAGTGAGTCATTCTAACGCTAAACAGGTGGATCCTCGTTAAAACCTACTGAGTTATTACTAATGATACCATCACTGGGCCTCAAATGCCATAAAATATTTTTAAAGTATATTTGTTTAGGAATTTTGAACGTGGAAATTAAAACTCTTTTCGTTCGTTGCCTCGTTCCATGCGAGACTTGATTCTAGTCATAAAAATCTATAAACTGTGGAAGTAACATGTTTTTATGAATCACCATAATACACAACACATAATCAGCCTATGATGTTCCCACTGCTAGGACACAGGCCTCCTCTCGTTGAGAGGGAGCGGGCCGTAATCCACCACGCGGGCCCAGTGCGGGTTGGTAGATGTCACATGTCTTAGAATGTTTGGTTCTAGGACATGCTGGTTTCCTCACGATGGTTTCCTTCACCGTTTTGAGAGTAGTGGTGGTGAAATAATTTGCACAAAGTAAAGCGCCTGGGTTTGAACCTACAGTTCGTAAGCCGCGTCCATTACCACCTGGGCCAAGAATCATAATAATATTTTTTACCAAGAAATAGATCTGCCGTAAACGATGAGATGAAGATGTCAGTGACTCCGTATAAAGAGTCTTTACATAAAACTAAAGTTAAACTTGCCTATTTTTGGACGGAATCCGAAAAACAAATGAATATTAATGTTATTCATTGTAAAAATAACTTTTCCATCGTTTTATTTATAATCTCTCTCCTTATTCGTCGTAAGATTCATATGTTTTTTTTAACTTTTTCGTTCCACAGAATTGTTTTTAGCCAGATTTGGATCACAAACTTCATCTCTTTATGTCATGCATGCGTGTAGCACTATTCATATACCAGTATATGTATTGTTATTTATTGCGACAACTTTAATTGTTTTACTGCGGACCAATAGCGTCGCTTCTTGGAGTTATTGACAGGTGGGTAATTTATAGGTAGGGCGTTATATCTTTAACTAAGATGTGAATTATCAACTGTCATCATTTATAATAATATCTTTAAATGTATGTAACCGAGATAACAAGAGGCGTAGGTAGGTAACATCCTTCCTTCAATAGGAGCCTTGCCCCTTTCAACTACATTGAGGTCGGTTTTCAGTAAAACCAATCGTTGCTGAATACAGACGTGATAGTATCGATATCTCAAAATTAAGCAATTTTTTTTTGTGTAATCGTATTTATGTAGAGATCCACGTCTGCGGAGTTTCCCTAGCTAATTTAATTTGACCTTGCATAACCATTTTAATGCTGCGGCTGGTATGTTTTCAAACCCTGTTTATAGGATGTATTCTGACTGTTTGATTAACAATACATTTTTGATAAAGAGCTTCTTTAATGGAAAGAGGTATCTTAACGCGCTTGTGGTAGGAGTTGACTCTTAGAAGTAGTCATATAAGAAAAAACAGCATCTTTGTCTCTCTGTCTTTTTCTATTATTTACGAGTTTGCGTATGCGTACGAATGTCGGGTAACGAACTTCGTGCCTGACGAGGGTCTCCCGACCGCACACGTTTTTTTTTTTTAATTTAATCAGTATGTATCGCAATAGCCTGAATACATACATTACCTACCTAGCTCTCATCTCGTAAAGTCTGTTGCAGAAATTCCTAGGACAATCGACTCCGATGCTTTAAAGAATTTTCACTATGAAGGAAGGCATTCTGTCAAAAAGCATGGAACGTCCATCGATGTAGGCTTTAGCCGTCTCAAGGTATGCCTGAAAAGCTTTAATTTATGTTTGATAACGACGAAAAAGTCTGTATAGGTCGCCGAAAAGTGTCCTTACACGTGCTTAATGATTTTTTTTCAATGTGCTACATATTAATAATATAAAACATTGTTTATCTCTGCATCACCCAAAGGTTGACTGCTAGAAAATCCCTATGGCATTAAGTCCGCCTCTGTACATGTATGTGCTTGAAGTAATAATTAAATAAATAAAAACATCATCATATCCCGCTTTTTCCTAACTATATTTGGGTCGGCTTCTAGACTAGGCGGATGCAGCCGAATGTCAGTATTTTACATGAAGCGACTGCCTATCTGACCTCCATAACTAACTTACCGGATAACACGATAGCCCTTGTTAAGACTTGTTGTCTTCCTAGCATAGACATTGCAGATAGATATATAACCTAATGTTTTGTAGTAGTTCCTAGTGGGTATAAATATTTTCTCCGTAATATATTAGTCTGTATCTACTTACGCATAATTTATTTGCTGTTAGGTGCATATTGCCTCAGGCTCTAATTTATGTTAATCATAATTATTGGAAGTTCCACTCAATTATATTATAACAAAATAATGTCAACACGTGTAAATAATGTTGACAGATTTTCCCATTCATTAATTTCAAATCCTATTTCTTATCCTGGTCAAAATCCGTGACAATTATGTTAATTCGTTTTGGCAAACTAAATTACATTTCCTTACACTTAGTGGGCGTAAATAAGTCCGGTTACTCATTATTATACCAAATTGTACACATGTGACCTAAAGTGCTATAATTTCATATAATCAAAATCAATTTGGTCAGTTTTTATGAATAAAAAAAAAAAACTGTTATTAAACGCCAACACAGGCTGTTTCGCGTGCAAAATATAAACTTTTACTAATTTCCATAAATGTGGGATTCAACCGGTTAACTATGACGTGTCTATGACTCTATTATGTAAGAACGTCATTTGACACCGCTTTTTCCAGGGTTATCAATAAAATTTACAATAGGACCAGGAGGTAGCTGGTTTATTGATTCATTTAGACTTATTAAAGAATCTATGAGTCGTAAAATAGAGAAGTATATAAGTATTATATTATAGGTAGGTTTGCCTCCCAATTAAAAAAAATCTTGATTTATTGTAAACAGATTAATATTGTTATGAAAACAATGACTAATTATATCATTTCACCACACATGGGTATTTTACTGTGATGGTAGTAGGTACCATAGTACCATTACATTCTTATGAAAGTATTTAGATAAATATGTATTTATATAAATATTTACAAACTAAACACATACAGCATTAACCTAAAGGCTTTGTCATAATATCCATCTCGCATGTATCTAAATTATAGGAAAGCACGTCACTATCAATAAAAATCTATACCTACCTAATTTAAGAAATAATAAAAACTAGCCACTTTTTCACTGACCTAAAACCATTACCGAATCGTGACAGCCCTGACGAGGTCCGAGGTCACATAATCGCACACTCGCTCACCAAACTCAAATGAATCACGCTGTATATCGAAATTTCAGATGATGTTCGTGTATTACGTCATCATTTTGTGTCTCGACTGATAAATCTTTCAGGGTTTACTCACCTCCATGCGGGGGAGACACTCATGATACTGCATACTTTGAATATTTTTGTTTGGATTAAGCTTTAAGACATTCCTAGCATTTTTTGGCATTACACCTATTTTTGTAAATGACTGTAGCCGTACAGTCATAAACAAAAGTATTAGTAAGGAATTATAGTGGATTAGTAAGTGAAACGTTTCATAATCCAGCTTTGATTACACTTAATCCATTGTTTAGGACTGTGATTAACAGTCTTAACAGATTTGTTTTCTAACGTCATTTTTCTGTAACAATTTTTATGAGCCTGTAACTCACTTTCACTGATAAATATTTTTAAACAATTTGTTTTGTAAAACTATGCGTTACTGTAGCAAAATAAACTTACTTTTCTAGCCCTTTTGTCGCATGACCCTAGATCATCAAGATTGAGTCTTCATTGCAATTTCCGCCCATATTCATCACATAAGAAGGTGTTGCTGATGCACTGTTATTTTCAAGTACCTAGACGAGAAACCAAGCCTTTGACGACACACGATACGGACTACCGTCTACTCCGTGTGTGCTATTAGCAGACATGTGACATCCAACAATCCGTACTTGGTTCGCGTGGCCGATTACGGCCCAGTCCCACACACAGAGATGAGGCCTGTGTCCCAGCACTGCAACTGGGAATACTCGTATTATGGGTTGTACTATTAACTATTTTACTTATGTTATGCTTATGTGCATTTGTGTTTTTTTTTTTTAATGTTGCCCCCCTTCGGTCAATAATAAGGAATTACTCTTGAATCGTGGGTGCCTTTACAAACATTGAAACTCACATACACAAAGTGCCAGACCCGGAACAACTACCTGTAGGCAATACAAATATTTGTTCCGTGCGGGAATCGAACCCGCGACACACAGCGCAGCAGTCGTTTAAGTTAAAACGTTTAGAGACGTTTATTAAGTAGTTTTTAAGTTACGACACCGACCACCGTCAGTGGTAGTCCATGTCACCTCGTCTTGTCAACCACTTACGGTTTTACATGATTCAGCCTGAATAAATATATTAAGGCTGAATCATGTAAATACGTAAGTACACAATATTTATATTGACATGTCCAAAGCGTTATGTCATTACTGACGACATAACACATACCTACCATAGGTATAACTACACAATCAGGTATTTCCCATTTTACCTAAACATAGGAGTAGTAATATATAATGTGTTTCCCATGCTGCAGGAAGGAAATAGGTCTGAGTAATCATCAATGACCTTCCCATATACTACCGTCATAGTCAGCATGAAATATTTCGCCCACTACAATGGCCTATGAATCAGGGGTACGTGGCTAAAATAGGCAGTGTTACCACACATAAGTAATAGGTATGCGGACTTATTATATTGCCAAATTTCGTAAGATATGGTGCAATGACAATAATACGTTAAGAATTCATCATCATTTCAGCCAACATAAATCCACTTTTGGAAAAAGTCCTTCCTCAAATCTATAAAATCACCTCATAATCTTGTCGTTGCCTTGTTGCTATTCTGAGTGATCACTGAAAATATTTCAAAATTTATAACGAAGTCTAGAGAAACTTCATGAGTTTTCACAAAGGACCAGACATTATTAATAGTCAGAAAAACATCACTACTAATATGTTACATGATTAATGAAAGTGTGGAACTCTCTGCCGGCATCTGTGTACCTTCCCACATTAAACCCGTCTGCCTAAGCCTTCAAAGCAAAAGTGAACAGGCATCTTCTGGGTACGCTCGTTCCATCATAGACCTAATCCAGGCCCATTTAGCAATTAAAAAAATGAACAATCCTTTTATTCTGATGTGTAGTTGTAGCTTCAATAAATAAAAAAATAAAAAATCTTGGATGCTCTCATCATGCCTTTTCTGTTTCCAGACTCATCTAAATGCCCCAGGCATAAAGGCCACCTCTCTCTCTGTAAGTCTAATAAATGTAGTATCTTTTCATTTCCCGAAGAATGAATCGGGTAAAGGAAAACGCAGTTCTTTGAAACATCTTTCAAAGCTTCAACTTAATATCTTAAGTGACCCAGTTAGCTAAATTATAATGGTTGGTCTACAAAGTGGGCTCATAACATTACCATTTGTATGCTCAAGTACACACGGGATGTTCCCTTTACCCGGATACTCGTTTTTCATTTTCCCTTGTAAATGTATATAGCCTTTTGATCGTTTACGACGCTTTAAATGTACGAAGATGGGCAGTAATGTGAGTCATTGTACTATAAAATAGCTACACTTGGTTTTAAGACGTTCATATGAGCTTTACTATTGGTATATTTATTAAGGTAATATCTTTAGTATTTAAAACGGTCAATTGCTTTGTTCGGCAAGCGTAGTGTGGGACGCCCCCCAGCTAGATGGACGGACGGCCTAAAGAAGGTGGCTGGGACAGATTGGATGCGGAAGCCGGAGGACAGGGTGTTGTGGCGTAGCCTGGGAGAGGACGAGAGATGTCCAGCAGTGGAATGCAATAGGCTGAATTGATTGTTGATTGAAACGTTTTGTTTCAAATCTCAACCTAGGTTTATTTTAGTGATACTTTTAAATAATATTTATTATTTTTCATACTTAATATTGAAATGATGTGCTTTTAGCAGACGTGTGACATCAGCCAACCCGCAGTTGGTTCGCCTGGTCCATTAAGGCCCACCCACACAGAGAGGAGGCCTGTTTCCCGGCACTGGGAATATTATAGGTTGCACTACGAACTATATTGCTTATACAATGCTTATGTGCATTTGTAAAATTCAGTATCATAAATGAAGAAGTGACAATTAATTAAATGAAAATATAATTAAAATAGAATTAAAATTGTATGTTATCTATTTTTAGCAAAGTATCTATTATTATATATCAAGTTGTTTTATTAGTATGTTTTGTAGTAAATATGTTGTTGCTTTACGATTGATTGCTTGTCAGTAAGAATTATGTAATTACTAGCTGCGCCCCGCGGTTTCACCCGCATAAGTTTCGATCCCGTGGGAATATCGGGATAAAAATTGTCCTATATTTTAATCCTGGTTATAAACCATCTGTGTGCCAAATTTCATCCAAATCCGTTCAGTAGTTTTTGCGTGAAAGAATAACAAACATCCATCCATCCATCCATCCATACAAACTTTCACATTTCTAATATTAGTAGGATAGTAGGAAGTAGGATAGGAAGTAGGATACCTTTGTTATGAATATTATTTATTGAATGTTGTTTGCTTAGAATTTAATTAATATTGTACGTGTAGTTTAGATTTAATTAATATTTAATTATTTATTACTTTTTATTACAATTTAATTATTTCGTCACCACTGCTCCACAACGGTGAAAGAAAACATCGTGAGGAAACCGGCATGTCCTAGAACTAAAAATTCGAAGACATGTGACATCTTCCAACCCGCACTGCGCCCGAGTGGTGGATTACGGCCCATTCCCTCTCACCGAGAGGAGGCCTGTGTCCCAGCAGTGGGAACATTATAGGCTGATTATGTGTAGTTTAGATTGTTCAAGTGTTCATCAGCTAAAGCTGTAAGTCTTCTTTAATAGAAGATGCTAAACAATAAATGGAAGCGTTTTGAAAAATGACTTAGCGGTCGCAGGTAAAGTATTGGTGAAAGAAAATGCCTCATGCATAAGTCCGTCTTTGTACAGTATTATTTTACTTGTACATATACATAGTTTCAATAAATAAATAAATATGGCAGTACCTCTCGTATGTGCCCATACAAAGTGAAAAATATCATAACAAATACGGTTTTCTTTTAAATAAAAGTTTAGGCGTTCATTAGATATTTCTTAAACTACTTTAGAACAGGATTAGCCATTATGTAGGTAATTGTTTATTCTCTACAGCCAGGTATTGTAGTGTTGAGTCGCTAAATACATTCTTCAGTCACACTCAAACGCATGTCCCATCAACAGGATATAATAAGTAAAACTGTCACCATCCGTCCACACTGTACTGTATTAATGACACGCCTCTAAATAGCTTTAAATGAGAGGTAATAGCACAGGATAATGGTATCTAAACACGGCTTGCAGCTGTAAAATTTTATTTATATTAGCCTGCAGCCCACACTGCTTGGCCTAACTTTCTTACAACATCAATGTATGAAATGTATGATTTGGTCATACATTCTTGATGTCGTGATTCATCAGTGGAGTAATTTTCAATTGATAGTTATGAATAGAATGCCTGAAATGTTTGTTTTCTATGGTAAAACTATTCAATTATTAGGTAGTAGACAGGCTTTGTAATAATTAATGCGGATGACTGCATTGTTTGTTGAGACATTTAGTTAACATAAAAGCACTCTAGAATTCAAGTAACTAGGTGATATTTTAGGTTATTAATGACTAACTGAAAATATCACCTAGCTAGTTTATTTATTTACTAGCTGAGCCCCACGGTTTCATCCGCATAAGTTTCGATCTCGTGGAAATATCGGGATAAAAAGTATCATATATGTTAATCCTAGTTGTAAACCACCTGTGTGCCAAATTTCATCCAAATCCGTTAAGTAGTTTTTGCGTGACAGAGTAACAAACATCCATCCATCCATCAATCCATCCATCCATAAAAACTTTCACGTTTATAATATTAGTAGGAAGTAGGATTAGACAGTTTATGTACACCCATACAAACACACAAGAAGAGAGGAAAAGAAAAATATTAGGTATTCTTTCGCTCATCATCATTATCCACAGCCCTACTTCACCCAGTGCCACGCATGTAACGGCTAGGCCTTTGCACTTAGGCTGCGCAGGCCGTTCTGCAAAGCCCGACCAAATTAGGTTAGGAAAAGAAACACACAAGTAAGGTTCATACGGATAATCCTCATAGTAGGTAGTAGACTATTGCATAGATAGGTAGTAGACCAGCAGTGCGATTCTGTAACCATCTCACCGTGAAAATTTAGGTGAAGTGAGCGTGGAGTGAGACAGCTCATTCCAACTAATGCTAAGGATTGACACTATTGACATTTCACTCTAAGCTCACTTCACCTAACTTTTCACGGTGAGTTTTTTACAGAATCGATCGGCTGGTAAGGACACACTATCGTTCTGAGCACTAGCACATGTAAGTAAGGTAAGATCCTGTCCTTGATTCCCGGAACACAGAGGCTTGGACACCGGGGAGCAGGGCTTGCCGGCACAGGTGCTTGCCGCCGCTGTCAGCAGCCTGACCGGTCGTCTGCACCTGTGCCGGGAACCAAGGACGTTACCTTTCCTAACCTACACGTGCTAGTGGTCAGAACAATAGTGTGTCACACCCTTACTCCTCCTGTCATCACTGCGTCTTGCCAGGTGTACTGCCCAACTCCAACTAACTCATTCTTTCGCTCAATGACTTTTTATTAACGTTTGAGATAAATAGAAAAAAACAAAATAAAAAATAGACACCATCCTTTTATTAACTCCAACGCTCGTCACAGTTCACGTAAACAATAAAAACGTCGTAAAATACATTACTTTGATACCTGAAGATAATACGTGGACAGGATATTTCGCAAACAACATGAAACGCAATACCGTAGTGTGATATCGGCTCTATTACTCGCCCCGTAGATTTACGGCCGGTTTGCCCGCGTAAACTTAGTTGACGTTTACAACTAGTCCCCTCCGAACAGGATCGGGCTGGAAAAGCGGCGGTATTGGAAAGTGTCCCAATTAAAGAAATAACGACATTATTTTATTTGGCACAGAACACAACATGGAATACTTCAATCGATCATTTCATTCACACACACACAGCGCATTATCTGCACATATATACATTTTCCTTTTCTTTTAGTAAAATTCCTGCAACATAGCGTCTTTTACACCTTCAAACATCTCAGTCTATCGCAGTTCACTGCTGGTTCTCAACTTTCTGAAACTGGTCAGCTCCAGCAGCCTTTTGGGTCGTCGATCCATCTTGTTATATTCCATACCTTACCTACCACTTTGATTTGATATTTTTCTTCTACTATGTAACTGCAGAATCAGGAGGGTGCTTCTTCACCAAGTTATTTCGAAAAGCCTCGACTTCTGTAGCGTATATTAAAACTTTTTTTTTTAAGATTTGAGATGAGTTTCAGCTAAACTTAAATGAAGTTTCTTTCTCGAAGTAACTATTTCCAAGGTTTATCATGCGTGAAAGTTTTTGATCATTGGGTTAAAGCTTTTTTTTTTTCTGGTGGGAAATCATCAAATGTCCCCTCCCGCTCTGGGTGGAGCGGAAGGGAGTGTCAGACTCTTACTGACTAAAACCCACCCATGTTCCTTCCTTCGCCCTTTATGTTCCGGGGTAGCGGTAACCCTTTCGGACAATCCCGGTGAATTGAGTTAAAGTTAATCACCTTTTTCGGCATTTCCCGAACTTAACCTGCGGGGTAATTGCGTAACACACTGTCAATAACAATGCCTTTCATTTTGACAGTTCAACAGCATTCATTGCGTTATTTACGTTGTTGAGCAGACAAATTTTTCGAACATATGAAGCAATGAATTAGCGATATCCTTCAAAAGGATTCAGACTGAGATTGACAGTTTGTTACGCAATTAGGGTGCTGAAACTGTTTGATTTTTATTAAAATTCACCTAGCCTGACTATACCAACGTATTATGCTGGAGATGAATATTGTCAGTGTCACTATTATTGCGTCCATGTTGGTATCTAACAAAACCCCTTAGCGTAGGCACCTGCTGATCTAATGGCCCCAAATTAACGCTTTCTACAGGGTGCTTGCTTTTTGTGAATATTGAATTATGATGATAAAATCTACATTTACAGTCGGTGAAAATACTATCTACTTTTATGTCAGCTAGATAATGTTTATTATTGAGGCATATTGCTTATGACAAATATGGCGCGAGTGGGTGACGTAAATAATGTAATTATTGATAGAAACTGACGGTAAATTATGATGCGACATTTGTTTTAAGAAATCCTGCTTTGTTTTTACTTTCGATTCGGCTTGAAAGTGTTAAACTGGGGTCAAAAGTGTTAATAAATTAAGTATGTTAAGTTTATGGAAATTATGTTGAAGGTGTATCAGATGTCGTGTTTATGTATTAGTCATCGATTTACCTATTTTTTGAGTAATTTGTAAGAAAATTCACGTTCTAATCTCGGTCACAATCTGTCAAAAATTGTGTAGCGTTTACCTACATACTAAGCCGATATGAGATTGCGACTAGATTTTGAACGTTTTTAATTACGGGAATTGGCCTGCCGTTGACCGTATCTTTTCGATCGATACTTCGTTTGTCAGACCGGTAATCGGTTGCTGTGACAATCTCTTTCACACCTGTTAGCTATTTATATAAATCTTTAGGTATTTTTATGACGTTTACAGTATTTTCGAAGTAACAGAATATTATATTTGGTCTTAATTTGACAGTTATTTGATTTGTTAAAAATACTAAAATGGCGCCACCGGATATTAACTGTCAACTGACTATTTCAGTCTGATAAAGTGGAGGGATTTAAAAACTTACGTGGTAGCGCCATTTTAGCAAGACAGTAGAGATTGAACTGCGAAAGTGTAAGGATCTTGTAATACCCATGTAAGTACTGAGAATTGTAATAATATAACTATAAATGTATTGCCGTAATATTTGTGTTTTTATTTTTGGCCAGTGTTTGAACCCAGTAAATAAATCATGCTTATTTTTCAAGTGAATACTTTTATTTCCCTTTTGCTCTGGTTAGCCCGACATTTCAGAAGTGGGATAATTTGTACCTAACTTCTATTACTGTTATTTGTTTCTATACTGTTTTTTTATATTTTTTTTTTTATTTTGCTCAATATATTTAAATACCCTACAAAATAGTTTGAAGTTATCCAAGTCCGTGGTCATTATTTGATCCAGTTTTTGTTTTAAATTGTTTCTAGTCCGCTTCTAAGCCATGTTTAGCGTTTAATTTACTTTAAATGCAACTTTTTGTCCGCTGATGTCTTGTTTCAGTTTAATAATGGAAAACTTACACCAATTGTCGCCTTGTGAGCAATCTCACGCTGTAGAACGTGACAAGAGTGCGCGAAGATCGCGGAGCCGGGTGTTGCCTTCGGGTAGCCATGCTGTGAGGACACCTCAACGAAGATCAGAGAGGCGCTCATGCAGTCGGGAAAGGGGTCATGGCTTCAGCCATTCGCCCCGTTCCCGGAGTCGTGCAGATGCCAGAAAAGTTCATCGAAGACAGCGGTACAGAAGTCGGAGCTGTCGCCGCTCACATCGGCGCACCAGCCGGTCGCTGTCACCGGTGAGCGAGTGCAGTCAACGTTCCGTGGTACTGGGCAGGCGCGACTCGCGGTGCTGCGATAGGCGCCGCGGTGGTTGCCGCCGGCCCAGGAGCCGATCCTGCAGCCGGCCCAGGAATGGAACACGGAGCTCGAGACCGAATGCAGCCACGCACCGGGTTGAAAACGACAATCAGCAACCAAATGATGTCGGTGAGTGTATTACTAACAATGTTAGCATGTCGCAACTTCTACAAGTTTTAACATCTTTGAAAGGAGAAGATCCTATGCATAAACTAGGGAATCTCAATAATGCTGTGCCAGAATTTGACCCGGCAAAGAAAGAACAAACTATGTCGATGTGGCTACATAAAGTAAATGAGTGCGCTTCTATTTACGGGTGGTCCGGAAAGCAAACCGTTCATTTTGCTCTTCCGAAATTGCGTGGGGTAGCTCAGCGTTGGTACGAGGGTTTACCATCCGTACTGTTTACATGGGGAGAGTGGCAGGATAAACTACGGTCAGCTTTCCCTTCCGATGAAAATTACGGACAGATGCTTAGCGATATGCTTTTCAAACGAGCTCGTTTCGGAGACTCTTTAGAAAATTATTACTATGATAAAATAGCGCTGATCAATAGGTGCGGTATAGTAGGTAGGAGAGCAGTAGACTGTATCTTGCATGGGATTGACGACCGTTCGGTACGATTAGGGGCAGAAGCAGTACAATTCGATGACCCCGATAAACTACTTACATATTTACGAAATTCTAAAAACGTAAAACCTGGTGACCGTAAAACTATTACTGCCACCAGTAAAAATGTCGGTAAACAAGACCTTCAACCGCGTGTCCCAAATAAGCTTCAACGCTGTTTCAATTGTAAGCAAGAGGGCCATCATATTCAACAATGCCCACAACCTGTCAAAAAATGTACTAGATGCAACAGATTTGGGCATGAAACAAATAATTGTTTTACTAAACTTCCAGTGGCTGAAAAGAATGTCATGCGTGTCTCTAGTTTGAGGAAAACCAATGATAAATATTTTAAGGTCGCATTAATTAATAATGTCCCATTTGAATCGTATGTAGATCTAGGTAGTGAGTGTTCTATGATGAAGTTAACTGAATTTAAAAAGCTAGGTGTAGGTTATGAAGTAGACAATTCCGTGCTAGTAGGATTTGGAAATTCAACTGTTGTCTCTTTAGGCAAACAATCTGTTTGTATTTCTATTGATGACGTAGTCGCCAACGTAGAGTTGATGATAGTACCGGATAGTGTCATGCAAGTACCAGTGATGATTGGTCACACTTTTACAGAGCAGCCACACATTGAGATTCATAAGACTACAGATCATTTAGAAATTAAGGAGTTAAGTCATACAATTACTGAAAATAACAAGATTGATTTGTACTGTAAAAGTGACACCACCGTTTCTGGAATAACAACAGTTGACGTTTACACAGAGCCTAGTTATGATGGAGCAATATTTATTGATGGAGGTTTTAGGATTGAAGCTGATTCTATGTTCTCAGTTTTAACAGGGTTATTTCGTATTCAAGGCGGAACAGGGGAAATAGCGCTAAATTCATGGGGTGTTGTTCCTATTACGTTGCATAAGAACAAGCTTATTGCTAGAGGCAGGGTCGCACGTGAAGAAAGTCAATATAAAGTTCATTCAGTTTCGTGCTTAGATCCTATTAGTGATTTAAATGTTGACACTGGTTCAAATTTATCTACTGCCGAACGGAAACAGTTACTAACTTTATTAAACCGGTTTAGAGGTTGTTTCGCATTCAATTTAAATGAGTTAGGCTGTACCTCAGTAGGAGAAATGGCAATAAATCTTGATAACAATGAACCTGTAGTTTATCGACCATATAGGTTAGCTATTAAAGAAAAAGAGGAGGTTAGAAATATGATTTCAGAACTATTGGACAATGGTATAGTCCGTCCATCAACATCGGCATATGCTAGTCCAATCGTGCTTGTCAGGAAGAAGAGTGGCGAGGTTAGACTTTGCATAGATTATAGGGCGTTAAATAAAAAGACTATTAAAGAAAAATATCCTATGCCGTTGATCGATGATCAGTTAGATGTACTTGCAGGCCATAAGCTTTATACTACACTTGATTTAAAATCAGGCTATTATCAAATACAGATTAGAGAAGAGGATAAACATAAAACTGCGTTTGTAACACCAGACGGCCATTTTGAATTCAACAGAATGCCGTTTGGTCTTGCAAATGCTCCAGCAACCTTTCAACGTCTTATGAACCAAATATTAGGTAAAGCGCGTCATAGGGAGGCGTTAGCGTATTTAGATGACGTTATTATACCATCTAAAACATTTAATGAAGGCATTTTACGGTTAGAATCGATATTACAGTTATTTACTCAGGCTGGTCTCACATTGAATTTATCCAAATGTACGTTCTTTAGTCCTAAAGTAGAATACTTGGGGTTTGAGATATCTGCTGATGGTATTCGACCTGGAACAAAGAAGGTAGAAGCAATAGAAAAGTTTCCAACTCCTATTAGTCAGCATAACGTTCGACAGTTCCTTGGCTTAGCCAGTTTCTTTAGAAGATTTGTGCCAAATTTCTCAGTTATAGCAAAACCACTGACATATTTGTTGAGGAAGGATATTAAATGGGCTTGGGGCCCAGATCAAGAAAATTCATTTAGAAAGTTACAGGCTGAACTAATGCGTAAGCCTACATTGGCTTTATACGATCCAAATTTAACCACAGAACTGCATACTGACGCTTGTAAATTAGGCGTTGCTGGTATCCTCCTTCAAAAATATGATAGTGTTCTTAGACCTGTTGCATATTTTAGTCGGCAGACGACTCCAGAGGAGCAGAATTATTCTTCTTATGACCTTGAAACCTTAGCTGTTGTATCATCTTTACACAAAGGGAATTGCTCATTCTTGGCTTAACGTGGACAAGTTGTTCTGTAAAAAGTATTTTTACGAAAAAATATAATTAAAACTAAAATTAATATTTTTTTGATTCTCGTTGCAGGAAAGTAAATGTAAAAACAAGTCGTTTAATAAGTATTTAAGCTGATTGAGTTCAAAAAGCGTCGCCATTTTATGGTTGGAGGCTGATTCTGTGTTGCCACATTAATAACAATTGTGATTTCAATCTTTTATTAAAGAAAATAATCGATTTCTAAATCTGAGTAAAAAGTATGTATTTTCTTGAAAATCTGTAATTAAGTGATTTTTCAAAAGGTTTATATTGTTTCCTTTAATTACATTAAAAACAAACTAAACACTCATCGTTTTTGGCCATCAAATCATTTTACATCCGATTATAATATTAGTTCGATTGTTGTCAAATCGATTTTTTTTTATTACCTGGCAACACTAACTGTCAATAATGACAAATCTAGACAACGAAAACATTCGCTTTGCCTCCGTGTATTGTGAATGTTGAAAACAAAAAATATTAGTTTTATTTTTTCCATAAATGACCTCAGGATATGTAACTACTGTATTCAAAGTAAGAGAATATCATTATTATAAAGGCAAATGATTTATTTTGGAAAATAAATACTCATAATTGTAACTTTTTCAGCGACAAGTTTTAGCATAAGACATGCTAAATATGAACCATTTTTACACTTTCCCGTAACCTTATTACTATAATTCATTTCTTTTAGGCATAAACTATTAAAAACCGTAGTCATTAAATATTATACTTAATGTTCACGTTAAGCCAAATTGCCCTAACAAACTGAGCAATTCCCTTTAGAGTCTATTTAATTGGAATCCCATTTAAGATCGTCTCTGATTGCAATTCTTTAAGAGCCACTTTCCAGAAAAGAGACATGATCCCTCGGGTAGCTCGATGGTGGGAGCAAATGCAGGAGTTTAACTTTAGTATTGAATACCGACCAGGAAAATCAATGTCTCACGTAGACGCCCTAAGCCGTAATCCTGTAAACGACGTACAGATAAAATTCAATGTAATGATTGTAAATGATGATAATTGGTTAGCCACAGTACAACGTTCGGATAGCGAGATCCAAAGAATTGTAGGAATATTAAAAGACCCTAATTTAGATAATGTTATAGACATTAAAACCAATTATAAATTGAAAAATGATAAGTTGTTTAGAATAACGGCATCTGGGGATAAATGGGTTGTACCGAAAGGAGTTCGCTGGCAAATAGTTAAGCAGAACCACGATGACATTGGTCATTTTGCTATTGACAAGACATTAGATAAAATTAAGTCACATTATTGGTTCAAAAAAATGCGAAATTTTGTAAAAAAATACGTTAATTCATGTTTAGAATGTAGTTACTCGAAATCTATGGGTGGGAAAAAACCTGGGTATTTACATCCGATTGATAAAGTCGCTACTCCTTTTGATACAATCCACGTGGACCATGTAGGACCATTTATACGAAGTAGTAAAGGAAACATGTACATACTGGTAATTGTTGATGCTTACAGTCGATATATCTATTTAAAACCCGTTAGGAATACAAAGTCTTCTACCTCAATAAAAGTATTCCGCGAGTACTTTGGTATTTTTGGAGTCCCAAGGCGGCTTATATCTGACCGCGGTACTTCATTTACCAGTGATGTTTTTAGGAAATTTATGACCGATAAGGGTGTGAAACATATATTGAATGCTGTAGCCACTCCTAGAGCCAACGGGCAGGTAGAGCGCTACAACAAAACAATAATAGACGCTCTCACTGCAAAGTGTGTAGGCACGGCTGACAATAAATGGGACGAGCACTTGTTAGATGTGCAATGGGGTGTGAACAATACGTTAAATAAAGGCATTAATCGTACTCCTTCTGAGGCTCTCTTCGGAACAAAGTTGTCAGGACCAAGTGACAACAAAATAGTCTCGGAATTAGGCGAAGATGTAACAAATATTACTGACGAACAGAATATTACTGACATTAGGGAAAATATTAATTCTCATATAAGATTGTATCAACAAAAGGCCAAAGAACTATATGATAAGAAACGTTGTAAGCCTCGGGAGTATTCCATAGGTGACTTAGTTAGTGTAGAAAGGCAAGTACCCGCTACAGGACAGAGTAAAAAACTTGTACCTAAATATCAGGGTCCCTACAGGATAACAAAGGTCTACGATTGTGATAGGTTCCAAATAGAAGACACCCCTTTGACCAGAAAGGGCAATAAATTATACTCCGCTGTAGTGGCGGTGGACAAAATAAAACCCTGGTTGAATTTTAATAGACCCCACGATGAGTCTCTAAGTGAGGAAAGTGATGGTACTGACCCAGAATAATTTATTTATGTCTATCTGGTAGTAGATGTGTGGCTATGTGGTGGTGATCGACATTTGCCTAATCAATGATAATTGATAATATTTGTTTTATTAACTCGTATTGAATTTACAGGTCATTTTTCTTTTGTTGATGTGGATAATATCCACATCAAATGTAAGAATAATTTTGTGGGGCCTGTTACCACTGGTATTCAGGACATAATGGGGCCTGTTACCAGGGGTATTCAGGACATAGTGGGGCCTGTTGCTAATGGTATTCAGGACATAATGGGGCCTGTTACCAGGGGTATTCAGGACGTAGTGGGGCCTGTTGCCACTGGTATTCAGGACATAGTGGGGCCTGTTGCCAATGGTATTCAGGACATAATGGGGCCTGTTACCAGGGGTATTCAGGACGTAGTGGGGCCTGTTGCCACTGGTATTCAGGACATAGTGGGGCCTGTTGCCAATGGTATTCAGGACATAATGGGGCCTGTTACCAGGGGTATTCAGGACGTAGTGGGGCCTGTTGCCACTGGTATTCAGGACATAGTGGGGCCTGTTGCCAATGGTATTCAGGACATAATGGGGCCTGTTACCAGGGGTATTCAGGACGTAGTGGGGCCTGTTGCCACTGGTATTCAGGACATAGTGGGGCCTGTTGCCAATGGTATTCAGGACATAATGGGGCCTGTTACCAGGGGTATTCAGGACGTAGTGGGGCCTGTTGCCACTGGTATTCAGGACATAGTGGGGCCTGTTGCCAATGGTATTCAGGACATAATAGGGCTATTGTTATTAGTATTAAGGATGTAAGGAAGCCTGTTGCCTATAGTATTCAGGACATTGATTTGATAAACATGCATTATAAAATAATAAGAACATAATGTGCGATTTAGAATTAAAACAAAGAGAATTAATTACTTCTAATTTTCAATATTATTGTAAAGTATATACCTAGTACGTAAGAGAAGAATACTAAATAATTATGTCATGTCTAAGTAAATGTGAATAATTGAGTTGTATAATGGTTCTTTTGTAGGTGCAAGGGAAGTTGTGATAGCTTAAATATTTAAATTATTCATCATAATAATGTTAACAGGTTTGTATTATTGCTTATAAAGAAGATAAAACTATTGAGTATTAACGATAGCATTGTATAGTGTGTACAAGAAACAATTTATTATTAACCTATTGTCACTTTTAATAGTATTTTTTTTTTACCGTACGAGGACGTACGACATTTTGGATGGCCGAATGTTAGCTATTTATATAAATCTTTAGGTATTTTTATGACGTTTACAGTATTTTCGAAGTAACAGAATATTATATTTGGTCTTAATTTGACAGTTATTTGATTTGTTAAAAATACTAAAATGGCGCCACCGGATATTAACTGTCAACTGACTATTTCAGTCTGATAAAGTGGAGGGATTTAAAAACTTACGTGGTAGCGCCATTTTAGCAAGACAGTAGAGATTGAACTGCGAAAGTGTAAGGATCTTGTAATACCCATGTAAGTACTGAGAATTGTAATAATATAACTATAAATGTATTGCCGTAATATTTGTGTTTTTATTTTTGGCCAGTGTTTGAACCCAGTAAATAAATCATGCTTATTTTTCAAGTGAATACTTTTATTTCCCTTTTGCTCTGGTTAGCCCGACACACCCTTAAAAGAAACTGATATGAGAACAACAATTCACAAATTCACTATTTTTTAGGTTAACTAAGTAGGTATGTAGGTAAAACGCATGCAAGTTTATCAATTACCTACGTTTCTGTTTTTTCTGAAATAAGGAAAACCACAATCTTATGTCGTAAAAACCCAAAAAATAACAGTTATCGCACTTAGCAATCAGCCTAAAATATTTCCACAGCTGGGACACATTCCTCCTCTCAGTTAGAGAGATTGAAAGAAAGAAAGAAAAGAAAGAAAATGCATTTATTTAGCACAGACTAAGACAGACACACAATACACCAGATACATACATCAGAGAGTGGGCCGTAATCCACAACGCAGGCCCAGTGCCGGTTGGTAGATGTCACATGTATTCGAATGTTTGGTCCTAGGACATGCGGGTTCCCACACGAACTTTCCTTTACTGTTTTGAGAGCAGTGGTGATGAAATAATTTACACGAAGTAAAGCGCTTTTCTGGGTTCGAACCTTCAACCTAAAGTCGTAAGTCGCAGCCGTTATCACTGGGCCACCAATGCTCTCAGTTACATATCATGTACCCAATTAGCAGTAAATACCTATCTATCTCGAGCTTTCAAAACCAGTACCAAACAAAGTAGTTAGGCAGTAGGCACACAGCAATGGAGAGTCCCATTTATTTTCATTGCGTCTCTCGGTATGCACGATTGTATTCACTTTATGTAACTCAGCGAATGCTGAACGTCATTCAGTGGACGTTTATTGAATGAAGGGAAGCGGCTGTCGGGAGCGATTCGATTTGTTCGAATGAATGAATGGACTATAACTCGAAGCTTAAGTATAAGTATTTTGTGGAGCTGTTGGTAGTGTGTTTGTGTAGGAATAAGTGTGCCAAGAGAGTTGAAACTTCTAAAATAAATAATAACATAACACATTATAATTAAGTCCCATATAATAGAGGCCTATTGCCATCAACCGGGCATAAATCCAGACTCCAGGCTGTTGCAGAGTAATTACTGATGGAAAACCGAATAGAACTTTGAACTTTGGAGTTAAACCCAGGACCTCATGCTCAGCAGTAGGTACCACTAAACTAAAGAGGCAGTCTAAAATAAATAATGTTGATGGGAACGGTCCTTTTGACGTGTATCCATTACCGCAGTGTTTTATTTTACAAGGTAGCGTATTTTGTTATTGTATTCAAAGCCTCTGATTTAGTTTTAAAATGTTTAATTGTTGGCCACCTTCTGTTTTGACATAAAAAAAATCTGGATTGTTGCTACCATTTCTATGTCATCATTGCCTAGCCTTCTCCCAACTATGTTGGGGTCGGCTTCCAGTCTAACCGGATGCAGCTGAATACCAGTATTTTACATGGAGTGACTGCCTATCTGACCTCCACAACCCAGTTATTGGGTAATCCGATACCCCTTGGTAAGACTGGTTGTCATACTTTCGGGCTACTGACGACCAGTAACTACTGTCACGAATGACAGCCGGGACCAACGGCTTACCGTGCTTTCCGAGACACGGATTTCGGGACCATTTCTACGTCTCGTCGAGTCTACGAGAGTTATAATTTATGTTTTCTGCATGTTTCTTCAGTATTATAACAACAGCTCCAAGCATTTCTCCGTTCAAGCTTATTGCAGACAGTTATCGGCAGATGGACGGCGCTACCGCCGTCCACGCCCACTGCAGTAGGTACGTGTACAGTGCCACTTAAAATCCTATTGCAACTGTGCTGAGGTGAACTTTTAAAGTAGGTACAAAGAAATATTACAACCTCTTTTGCATAGGTAAAATAAAACAACCGCTTTCCAAAAAAACACTACAAAGTGAAATTAAACGTTAATTTCGGAAGTCGGCGTCATCGGTTTTGTGTTTTCAAAAAAAAAAACCTGCACAAGCCTCATCCTATTTTTGAAGTGATAAAAAATATCTTCTTCAATAACATCATAATTCATGACATACATAAGCCAACGATGCTTTAAGTTCAAAAAGTTTTAGTACCTATACAATGTAAAGAAGAAGACTATTTTAAAGAATGTAAGAAAGAAAATGCGTTCATTGGCATAAGTGGAACAAAAACATCTAAACAAAAGGAAAAAAAAAGGCAATAAAATATGCTAATGAAGCGAAAATGGATCAATCGACTCTGTCGCAGTCCACTGGTCTCTCTTATGCTCCGCCACAACACCCTGTCCTCCGCCTTCCGCATCCAGTCTTTCCCGGCCGCTTTCTTAAAGTCGTCGGTCCATCTAGCTGGGGGGCGCGGGCGTCCCCACTCTACGCTTGCCGATACGCGGTCGTCTCCACTCCAGAACTCGTCAGGTCCACCAGCCATCAAACATGGCCAGCCTACTGCCAATTCAGTTTGCCTATACTGCAAGCTATGTCGGTAACACCGGTTCTTTTTTTGATAATTTCAAAATAAAGTTAAAGATGGATAGATGGAGTGCATGGCTAAAAATAAAGTTACGCAGCTATGCTAGGAAAAGGTACAGTTGTGAGTAAAATTAAGCTGTTGGTCACGGGGGCAAACCTTTTTTGTACGAGTATTAGGCGGGTTGTGAACTTGCCTGGGGGGAAAACTTTTAATGTTTCAAGTTTTTGTAGGCCAGGGTACTTGAAGTCAAGTAACCTCAGAAGGATGGTTCGCTTATTCCCCGATCTGTAGCACAAAAAACTGTTATTCATTCTCACGATCGATAACAATCCATCGATTCTTGCCATAGACGACCGCAAGCGATCGTCATCAAATGTCAACTACTGAGAATCGAACCTCAATGCTAACTGGGGTGTAACTTCTTTGACGTCATACCTACACACAGGTTTATTACATATAATTTTTATTACTGTGGCGTTTGTTTAGTTAGAATGCGCTGCAGTTACATAGGGGTTCCCCTGGCGATCCGTTTATGTATGCTCTGATAAAATCTGTTTGCACTTTTAATCTTGAACAAAGCTAATCATTACGTCATCACTTTATTAGTAAACGAACTCTTGACGGTTACCGTTACATTTCGTTTATTCATTTAGTTGTTTTATTTTATTACATTTTTAAATATTTCTTAAAATATAAGTATAAAATACATTCAAAAATAGTGATCTGCCGGTGTCGGGAGTAGGGTCCAAGCTATCGGTGGTTAGGGTTGCAGAAACAGAATCTCCTCACAATGCGAGCCGTATCGAGGAGTACTACCTTCTGAATCAGGCCCTTGATCCAACCGCCTAACGAGAGCCTCAATAGATGTTACATTATTATTAGATTTAATTATAATTCCTAGATGAATGTTCCTTAGTTGGTTTAATAGTTACAAGCACCACAGCTGTGCATGAGGTCCTGAGTTCGATTCCCGGGTCGAGCAAAGTGTTATTGGGTTTTCTCATCAGGAGATTCTATTACATGGGACTTAAACATAACAGATGAAATATGGGTGTACGTGCTATAGGTACACTTCTGCTTAACCCTTCAGGGAAACAAAAACTGCTTACATAATTTTCGCCGCAAAGAATAAAAAAATACCATCATTTCCAAATCTTACAATAAATAACCAACTGTTACGAAAATCAACGCATGAAAAGTATCTGGGCCTAATTATAGACATCAAGTTGACATTCATATTGACTACGTAAGATCTCGAATAATCCCACTAACGTAACAAAGCCAAATGTGTACTCTACAAGCTAAGACATACTATTTATAAGACGCTAGTCAAGCCACATCTGGAATATCTGATCCAAGTATGGGGACAAGCTGCAAAAACTAATCAACAACCTACAACGAACACAAAATAAAATCATCAAAGTCCTTTTCAATTACAACTACGAGTACTATACTCCTACAGAATACTCTACAAAAAAACAAAATTATTTAACCTACAACAATTGTATACAATCCGAAAGATCCTGAAGACCAACATACATACAGATATTTCATTCACACAAAAGACCCATTAATACCCGTAATCAAAACGACCTGGAAGAACCAAGAGTAAGAACCCTGCACGCCAGGAAAACTATACAGTGTGAGGGGGTTCGGCTGTATAATAAATTACCTAAAAAAGTCAGAGAGTGTACAAGCATAACAACATTTAAAAAATGCCTAAGGAATTATTTGTTAGACACATAAGATTATTTTTTATTAGACTAAGTTTAGCGTGAACTGCTAGATATTCTAGTTGTACCTAACTTACCTTACCTAACATACTTGCTTTTTTATTTTTCTTTGTAAAAAATACGGTGCTCAGTTTATTGCATGTAAATTATGTAAATGTAACTTACAAATTATTGTTCTTTTAATTTTTTATAAATAATGTAATAATTATGTCCTAATTTATTTAAATGTTATTTTTATAGTTTTATTTTATAATTGTTTTTTTTATTCCAATTTAATTATTTTATTTTTTAATTTTTTTAATTATAATGTATTTTAATTTAACTACTTGACATTTTAGATTCGATGTAAACTTTGTAAATTTTAATTTTGTTAGTATTATATTATTTTTCCATTTCAATTTTTATTATTGATTATACAAGTGCTGTGCACACCTAAAAGTGACGAATTCACCGCAAAGCTGTTGAATTAGAATATGTATATTTATTGTAATGTTTTAGTGAATAAGTCGTTGGTATGTCAATAAATAAATAAATAAGTGAACTGTATGTTCTTTGAGAAAAGCCAGTGCCGGTACTTGAAGCCCTAAGCAATCCGTGTCTGTGGAACCCCCTATCCACTAGTAAACTAGTATCGGTCTTTAGAAAAATAAATAAATATATTTATTACGAGATAGATCATTACGTACCACAGTATCCGTACAAAAGCACATGAAAAAACATTAAATGCGTCTTGCGATTTGTATGGGCATTACATTCGCGGACAATAGCTCTAAGTTCAACATTTGTAGCATATCTGCCTCTATATACAGTGTGACCTGTAATTTGTCGTATTCCTTTCTGGACGTGATAGTGCGTGCCAATGGGTCCCCATTTGCAACAATTAAGCACCCTATAAAGTCTATGTGAAAATACACGGAATTAATTTGTATTGTATTTTTGAAAGTTTCCCAGCCTTTCATGTGCTAGCAAATACTTTATCGGTGAGGTTTATGGTGCCCTCCGAGGTGCCCTAAATAATTGCTTAATTTGCTTATGGGGTAATCACGCACGCAGAAAGTAACTAATTATTATAATCACTCGTGAAATGCTGTACTACAATTATTCTGAAGATGTATCGTAACACTAAAACTATTTACAGGTGATACGAGTAAAGAATTTGGAGTGGAATTAAAGACGGACTTGAAAACAAATGACGAACGTTATTTGAAGTCCTAGTTCCGGAAAGGAAGTTCCTAATCTAATAACGTATTAGAGGATATTAACACTTACAACATAAGTACAAAACAATAGTACTATTGTAACTAAACAAATACTTCAGCATACGTGTAACTATTTGTATAGTGACACTCCGATATTATTAAGTGTTGAGTTTATTACGCGCATATTTACTCGTTCATGTATTAATACTATGTAGGAGCTCTTGAATTTAAATGCAGTTATGAATGATGAAATTACTGTATCATCAAAGTGTTGTTTTGATTCGATATTAAGTAGTCCCGCGTCTGTTAAGTTCACTTCAGACATCGCTTGAGTCATACTGTGACTCGAGCGATGTACAGACGCCAGCTCGTCAAGCTACTACAATCTGTCAAATTTCTTTAATAGATTTTCAACGTTATCGCTTAAGCATTAAGGTTCAAGGTTGGTTGGGAAAATTTGACAGTTTCGGGTAGCTTGACCTGCTGGCGTCTGTACGTACGTAAGTAGTAAAATAACTCATTTGGATTCAAAGTAAATCACCGCGAGTTCACATTTTGACTGCTGATTATTTCTGAATGCAGGTTTGTTTGCGATTCCCCATACAATGGTAGACATTGTGCATTGTTAAGAAAAAGAGATGAGGACTAATAGAGAAGTATGGACGAAAAAGAAATACGGAGCCGACAACAAAATTGGAATAAGGGCAATATAATAATGATAACAAAAGAAATTCTGACAGACCTTATGAAAACACTTTGACATTTAGCTCCCCCTTTTGGGTATTTTTTTCAATGTACTCAACTACGAAACAGTAGCAAAGGTCAGTTCCTGAACTTGAACAGACTGTAATGCTGCATACATGTCTTATACACTTATAAATAGTACAACATCATAGGCTTAGACGATCATAGTTTATTATTGTAAAGCGTGGGTGTTATGGAAACGTGATGTCGTAGTAAAGGATAACGTCAGCAACAGGAGAAGTTCCAAAGGTTAACCTTACAAAACTTTTTAAAAGGAGACCGCAGTAGAACGGTTTCGGGCTCACAACACTGAATTTAAACAATGTACTCGATATCAATCTCACAAAATGTAGCTACTATAACTTTATCTAACTACTTTAGCTACTAAGTACTAGCAGCTTCTATAATGTAGTTACTATATACAAGGTGACGGAAACTCGACGTATTCCTCGACGTATTAGTATTCGTCGAGTTTCCGTCACCGTAATGACTAGTGTCATTAGCAACAAATTAAGACCAGTGAACTAGGGGTCAAATCTGAATAGTAAAAAAAATGCGATTAAAGAGCTTTTATTTCTGAAATTATGTAAGTTTTGCAAGCATTTTTTTTAATGATCACTTATATTTCAACTTTCAGAAAAGTATCAACGAAATGTTTGGGGTGGAGTAGTTTTTTCTCATAATTAATTGTTTTTGGTAACAAGTCAGCTAATTTCTAATAAACCGAAGAACCGACACAGCTCAGTAACCAGCCAGTTTGGATCCCTAGTTAACTGGACTAAATTTGTTGCTAATGACATCTAGTATAACGCCTTTCAAAGAATACGTCGAGTTTCCCTGTAGCCCTGTATATTAGGACTGTAACAAAATATTCTCACCCCGACCCTTGCTCGAGCCAGCCCGCGTCGCTGAGCCTGTAGTTTTAAATTCGTCCCTAAATAATCCGATCCAGCCTGTCCCTTGCTGCCCTCTCCCAGCGACGCCCTAAGCCGAGGTCTGTACTCCACAGGGGGTGCCCTTAGCGTGTAGTCGCTCAGTTTTGAAGATTTTAAGCCCTGGTTGGAAGCCTTAATTTATTGAGGCATTCACAGGCACCGATGACAACCTCATAGGTTGAGGAGATGCCATTAAAAAAAATCTAAATTTTTTGTAACTTAGCAACTTCTTTTGCGATAGTTAGGATTGGGCAAAGTATACCTAACTTTTTGACGCACGTACGCCACTTGCATGACTCATTTAGGACGGCAAAGCGAAAAATTTGTCTTATCTTTAGATTTTGACATAAAATTGGCTTTAAACTGCTTACTGTGACATAATCTATGGATTCATTTTTGGGTATTCTAACTATTTTTCAGTATCTGTTTTCCAGCACGAGTTATTCCGTAGGTAATTTCTCCTCGTCTTCTAACGGTTGTAAAAAGACACTTAACGAGGCCGAGAGTCACTTGTAGTCCCTGTCATTGTAGCCATTTTTTTATACTGGACCATACCTGGCAACCTTCTGGTTACGGAGATATTGAATTCCAACTTTTACTGACTTTTATAAAAAAAACTATTTTTTAATGTTATAACTAGACATCGGATTATATGCACTATCAAAATGCCAAAATATACATTGAAATATGGAGTAAAAAAGGGCGAAATATGCACAAAATATTCACAATCAAAAAAACATTTATTATTAGAATTAACGAAATATGAGGCAGTAGTTGTTGTCGAATTCTTGTAGGTTTCTGTATTGCAGCTAAATGGAAAGTGGTACTCACATGTTTATCGATTTGATATTTTTTTGATGAATGTATTCGCTTTCACAAATCTTGCAGAAAATCACTGTGTCATCAGTCGTAAATTGGCCTGGGTAATTTTTTTACCCATCCATTGTTTCTTTGATCGTCCTTAACTCTTACAGCTTAGTTTATCTTCTGTACTTTCTGTAGTTACGACAGTGCCTATCCAGCCTACCCGTGTGGTGTTCAAGTGATGTGTCGCCGACGCCACTGCCCACATTAGATGTTAATCTTAGCTACCGTTGCGTAACAGAATGCACCCATTGTGTTAGCTTTTCGTGCTTTCTGTTTGTTACCTTATTATTGGTTAAATGGATTTGTTTGAATGTAAATGTTCTGTGGTTTGATTTAATTAGCTGAATTTGCTTTGTGTTAATTGTAATAGGTAGTTAACCAATTGTTTAGGTGTTCCACTTTATTTTGTTGAAAGTTGGTGAAATCCAAACTATCACGGTTCTTATAAGTCTTTGCTTAGCTACTAATCTTTTGTTGACATGCAATTGCTTAATGACTATGTAAATAGGCTCTTGTAAGAAATAACTAACTAAGTCGAAAACATCACTTACCCATATTTTGTTTCCAAATATGGTGTTGTCATGAACGACTAAATTCCTAGAAATATCGAATGGACTAGACTGCTAACGTGTTGGTCCCAGGTTGATATTTCGTTCACACTTCGGAAGGCGAGGCGCGCATGCGTCAAAGTACTTGCTCTGACGCAAGTCGCTTGCCCAAGTGTGCGACTACGCCGGCGTATGCCAAATATTTGACAAATAGACACGGGGGCTTGATAGCGAGAAACAGAACAAATAAACCCTTTTTTGCCAAGATTGGAGCCAATATTTGTGTAATGATCATCTTTCGCACAGAAATGAGGTTAAAGACGAATTGTTTGATGTGATTGATTCATAAGGTTCGATAATCGTTTGCGTAAATAACGTGCATTATATTGTGTTGACTTACTAGTTAAGAGCAGAGATTACCGTTTTGTTGAAGGAGGATAGTTAATTGAATGTTGCAAAAGCTGGTCAATATTTAAAAACCAGCAGAAAACATGATAATCCTCCTAGATTGTTTTTGCAAACAATGTGAAAACAACAACATATAACATAGAAAACACATTCAGTCACCGTATTAAACATAGACAGCCAAGATGTTAACATATAGTAAATATAATTGAACTAGAATGACTGGCTAGACAAACAATAACACATTGAAACAATTTTAAATAACACATTTGTTTAACACCAAGCCAGCAACAAAATGTTAATCAAACACATGTCTTTACGTCTAATCAGGATACCCGGTAGCTTAAAAACAACACCAACCGAATCAAATCACTTTATAGACGGATATGTGCAAATGACCTGTGATGTGCGAATGGTAAGCACAATGGGGAAACCCATGTCGTCAATACTGTACAGACGACTGCACGTCTGTTGTAACACTTTGAACTTGGGCTGGCCTAGCGTAGTACGAAATTTCAATAGAATAAGAGGCCAGCAGATACTGGTTTTGTTACCACTGTATGCGGCCCCATGTGCCAATTCATGATAATGCAAAGATCTTATCTGGATTTAGATCACGGTTCAATCAAATTTGTAGTATAGTAATCTTGCTCTGACGATAATTGGTGATCGCAATCCTTTCATTGTGCGTCTATTATAAGATTTCGTATATAATGACAACGGCTTTCCTAAATAGTCATTTTTTCAAACATGTGCAGGTGAAGAGTCCAAGAAAATATCGCCTTTCCTCTAAAAAACTGTCGTAACAATTTATTTACTTTTTAAACAAATTTCATTTAATTTTTTAATATACTCTTATATTTTGCAAATAGCTTGATAAATTCTTTGTTAGTTAAAATAGTAAACAGGTAAAAATTTGTAACCTAACAGTCACAATAGCATTAATTTATCGAAAAATAATTTAAATCGTTTTTTTCTCAAAACTAGCTTTCAGCGTCTTATGACAGTTTTTCAGAGGAAAGTCGATATCTATATTTGCAAATTTTTCACAGAAAAGTTATTTAAAGTCTTTTTTTTATTACAATAGCTAGTCAAACTATTTACTGCCTATCCATCGGCATAGTTAGCGTACAATAATAGAACAACAAAAAACCTATGGAATTCATTCATTTGTAATCTTAGTGTACAATAATGTCATCATCATTTCAGCCGATAGACGTCCACTGCTGGACATAGGCCTCCCCCAAGTGTCGCCACATTGACCGGTCCCGTGCGACTCGCATCCAGCGGATTCCCGCAACCTTCACCAGGTCATCGGTCCACCTAGTGGGAGGCCTTCCAACGCAACGTCTTCCGGTTCGCGGTCGCCACTCCAGAACTTTTCGGCCCCATCGGCCATCCGTTCTGCGAGCAATGTGCCCTGCCCACTGCCACTTAAGTTTGGCAATTCTTCGGGCTACGTCGGTAACCTTGGTTCTCTTGCGGATGTCCTCATTTCTGATTCGATCACGCAAGGAAACTCCGAGCATAGCCCTCTCCATTGCCCTTTGAGTGACTTTAAGCCTTCTGATGAGGCCCATTGTGAGCGACCACGTTTCAGTCCCGTATGTGATCACTGGCAACACACACTGGTCATAGACTTTCGTCTTGAGACACTGTGGTAAGTTGGACGAGAAGATACCGCGCAGCCTCCCGAACGCCGCCCAGCCGAGTTGGATTCGACGATTGACCTCTTTCTCGAAGTTAGACCTACCTAACTGGACCGTTTGTCCCAGGTACACATAATCGTCTACAACTTCGAGTGTTGAGTCTCCGATCTTGATAGGAGTGGGTGTGACATGGGCATTCAGCATGATCTTGGTTTTGTCCATGTTCATTTTAAGACCCACTCTTCCGGAAGCTCTGCTGAGGTCATCGAGCATTATACTGAGGTCCTCCATGGTCTCAGCCATGACCACTATATCGTCGGCAAACCGAAGGTGAGTGATGTACTCGCCATTGACGTTGATGCCTAGCCCTCTCCAGTCCAGACCCTTAGTACCCGAGTGTGTGTGTGTGTGACCCCAGTACAATAATGTAAAATAAGGTAAAAATTTGTAGTATTTTTATGAATGAATGAATTAATGAAATGCGCCGATCCCAGCGTGGTTAAACCAGACTCGATTAATTGAATGAACCCCAAGATTCGCACTAGCTCCTGTAGCTTCATGTTCATTGTGCTACAGCGACCATTGCATATCAAGGAGTAGACCAGGGGGCGCGGTAATAGTAGGATTTAAGTGCCTACCGGATATGCGTCCTAGAGTAAGCATTAGACTAGCGGAGAGATGGGTGATATTTGTCTATAGATGGGCATCATTTAACGACGTCGCGGTCAGGTGCTTCACGTCGAGCTTCACCTGTGAATCTTTTGGAGGGTTTTCAACTGCTTTCTCGGCTCTTATCTATGTCCTTGCTCTGCTGTGTTAAATTGCTCCTAAGATTTCATGCATTTCCTTTTATCTTGATGTATTCCTAGCGTGGTTAATCTCATGATACTCGTAACTCGCTAATATAGCGACTACTTAAAATCTTTTACCTGCAAGCCGTTCTTCATCTAAGATTTGAATTGTTTTTTTATCATTTCATTATGGATGCTTTTAACGTTCTGCATCGTTCTCACATGCATAATTTTTAACATGAATGACGTAACCAATACTTTGTAACCATATTATTGTGATTTAAAAGAGTGTCCATGGAGTTTCTTGCCCGTTCTTCTCCATAGGTACCTACTACGCTTTGGAATGGGCAACTAGCTTCATCTTTTTGACTGACGGCCCCTTGACAATTCAAAAGTACCTGTAATTGGTTTTGTTGAAAATAAATAGTTTGAGGTTGACCCTTTTAAGCGTAAAGGTGTGGTCGTCTGTAAAACAAAAACATATTTTTACTACTTAGGATATATTTGGTTTTGTATTTTTTTCTGAAAGGCCGTTACTTCTGCTTTAAGCCATTTCAAGGTTATCCATTAATTACCGGACACCCGGTATAACAATGGCTTTCCTAAATATTTGTTTTTTCAAACATGTGCAAGTGAAGTGGCCAAGACAAGAGGAGCGTCCTTTTATGCTAAAGATCCATAAATATAATCCGAAGGGTTAGAGACAAGGGCGTCGGTTAGTATGAATGTGTGTGTGTGTTAGTGTGAATGTGTGTGTTAGTGTGAATGTGTGTGCGTGTGTTAGTGTGTATGTGTGTGTACCTCATTGTTTTGAAAAGATCCACAGAATAACTAATCATAATCATAATCATTTATTTGCCAATAATTTAGGTATACAGATAAGATGTTTTTATGTCAATAGTCCCGATACATTTTACCTTTCGGCGTGCAAATACTCTCAAACAATTAATATTATAGATACAAGTTACCACAGAAAAATTAAAAATAAATAAATAATTGTCAGCTTTAAATTAATTGATAAAGAATAGTCAACAAATTAATCGTCTACTTAGATACACATAAAGTACCTAATACAGTGTCAAACAAATAACTCTATGTCAAACGAAACAAATAATAATAAGAACTAAGCGTCATCACAAAACAAAAAAATATATATTCAAGGACAATCTTATTTAAATAGGTAAGTACATATTATAATTGTTGAGACACTAGATTTCAAGGAGCAACATTTTACTTAATCAAGTAAAATGTTGCTCCTTGAAATCTAGTCTTGTCATACAAAAATTCCTTGATTGAGTAGTACCTCTTGTCCAGTAGCAGTTTTGTTAACTGCTTTTTAAACATTTTAATAGGTATTTCCTTTAAATTTCTAGGCCAGATGTTATAAATAAGAGAACTCATTTGTAGAATATTTTTTTAAGTAAGTCTGTTTTATGGCCACCTGTGTACAGTAGATTTTTATATTTGGCTCTTATTGGTCTAGTTTGCTCCCTTATATCATCAATTAATGTACATAAATAAATGCAGATTTGTTCTAACGAATAAGGCGACTTCTAATATATATAAGGATGGAAATGTCAGAATTTTTAATGATTTAAATACTGGTTGACAGCTTTCTGTCGACTTAAGACCAGTCATTGATCTTAGGCAGCGCTTTTGTGCCTTAAATATTTGGTCGCTCTCTGTGCAGTTACCTCAAAATATTATACCACATCTTAGTAATGACGCAGCTAGACCATGGTATGCTGTCAACAAGGCATTTATATTTAATTTTTTGGAGAGGATTATATTCTGTGGCTGAAGCCTCTGGTAAAAATCCATTACTTTAGTTTTTTGTGAAATTAAAACTAGATTATTTTTATTTAGCCAAGGTATTGTTTTAAGTGTGCTGTTTATTTCAATCTCGTATTTATTTTTATCTCCGCATTCAATTATGGCTGTACTGTCATCCGTAAATAATGTCATTGGTTGATGAATTTCACAAGGCAGATCATTGATATATATTAAGAACAATACTCTAATAGTACTCACGTACAGTAGGTACTAACGTACAGAAGATGCACTCTTGAAGAGAGCCGCTTTTATAATTGCCTACATAATCAAATCAAATATTTTATATAAAAAAGAATACAATCTTATACAAAACATCAGAATAATATTTCCCTATTAAATCAAAGAATGTTTAGCACGTTTCGACAATCAATCAATAACGATTATTAAATCCATCAAACTCATTTCATCGTCGACCACTCCAGCCGTTTCCGTAAAATGATTCAAATCTGTTAGTACGGTATTTACGATAACGCGATCTACACTAATAACTTTATCGCTAAATATATTTATTGCTATTTTTACACTTACTGATTACAATATATCAATGAATGAAAGGCGCGTTGTTCGGACATACGTAATAGCTTACAGTACAAATAATGTCGCATCGTTTCTGACGTGAGCGTCATCAAACATACTTATCTGTAGACTTTTCGCTGTAATTCTAATAATAAGATTATCTTATCACACCAAGCTATAGGTGCTAACAATCATAGTTTGTCTATCATTGACGCCCGTTCGTGTTTTTACCCAGAATTATCTGCAAATTGATTTGTTTGATAGTCAACCGTTTACTCTGAACTGCACAATGGACACGCGTCATTGGTATTTGGCTATATCGAAATTTTGTATTTATTTTTTTCCTCTGATGTAGTCATTGTCGTAACTGTCACAATAAGGTATTTTTTAAATGGCTGCAAAGTGAAACGCTTACGTCAGGTCCAATTGAAGAAGTTGGGACTTCATTAATGTCTCCCTAACTTACACCTAATGTATTGTAGCCGGAAATATTAAATAAACATCTGTGCAATAAAGTAAATACGTATGTATTTTTTGTGAGAGTTTCCATACGTTTCCTATAAATAACTAAAGTAAATACATATTTCATAGATATGATAGGAATTGATGGCATCATTCTTGCTTCGCTGGCGCCAGCGACTAGTCATGGTTGGTGATAAGTTATGTTTGCACAAACATATTGAAATGTTTTTTGTATAAATTATTTACGTTCAGCCCAGATTTCTTGTTTAATAAATGCAAGTTGGTTTAAAGGAATGCAATGTAATCTTAATAGTGGCGGCATTCTTTTGCGGTTTACAAACAATATAGATGATAATGGGCTCTAAAATAATCCGAAATAACATTGTATGTTTGTTTTTCATAGCTTTTGAACTGTATGGAGAACCATACAGTGTAACTGTATGGTTCTCTATGAGCGTAAAATATCTTTTATCTTCACACAGAAATCATTGTAGTTCTTTTTTAACTCGATGTGGTCAGACGCGTGAATTGTGATACCATCATCAATCACGAAAAAACTTAATTTGCGCGCAATCAAAATGTAAAATTATTCAACCTGATACATTAATGACAGAACATAACATGTTGCTTCTAAAAATTATGACGTCATAACAGTATTTATTTAACAGGTACTGGCCGTAACTAGCAGTCACCATCTGCCTAGCCATTTCCCAACTAAGTTGGGGTCCGCCAGTTTACCCGGGTGCAGCTGAATTTCAGTATTTCACATGGAGCAACTGCCTATCGGACCTCTACAACTCAGTTACTGGGTAACGTGATACCCCGTGTTAAGACTGGTTAACAGATTTTCGGGGATTACCCGTTACGTCTGACAAAAATCAACGACTGCCAGTCCGACTGTACCTAACAGTAGTGTTCTAAAAATAATTTGACTGTTCATTTTAACAGTAGTTAATAATTGGTCCTCTAACAGTACTTTAAAAATATTGATTGACCGCTAAGTATAATGTTTAACATCCAATTAGGAAATGTCACTGTCAATGAAAACATAGTGGGGAGACACATCGACCGAAGGAGGAAAAAAAACAGCAAAAAAACTTTTGGCACGCGGTAAACGACTTGTCAATGATTTTTTGTACGAATTATTGCTGAATAATTATAATAACGGATTGTCCTGGATTATTGATGTTATATTTTATCGATAATCGATTATTAATGGCATATTCAATTCAATTCAATTCATTTATTTTAGTCAGACAAATAAAATATCCATAGAGTAATACACAATTTCGACGTAACATAAAAATATTAGATAACATAATAAAAATAAATAAAACAATGATCATAATCAAAATAGGCAATATAAAATAACAAAATAAGTAACTTAATTATACATCATACCAATTTAAAACAATATAGTCAATTAGATTGATTAGACGAATTGGCAATAACATAATAAATAAATATAATCCAAAATAAAATTAATAACCTAAAACTACTACTTATCTCACCCAGTCCCTAAAAATAAAAAAAAGGAAACACGAAAAAAAAAATCTTACTAATTTAGGTTAAAATGTAAACTTTTTGTACGAAATCAACATAAGTATTACCCAGAAATTAAAAGTCCTAAGAACTGCCTTATAGTTGAGAAAAAAGGTAAAGGCCCCAGCAGACAAAAGCGACGCGATGGTGCGACGCGATTCTGATAGAACAATTTCTATGAAGTTTTCATAGAAATAGGAGCCTTTTAGTCTTCGAGAGAGAGAGATTGCTCAGCCAAAACGAATACGAATCAAAGCGGCTTGGAGAGTGGAGGCTAAAGAAATCGTTGCACATGTGCTCTTTGAATGCTCAGACGTCACCCAGATTAGAGCAGAAACCACCAACGGCCGCCATGGCCCATACACAATGGTCCAACTGTAGGACTAAGTAACCAAACCCTCTAACATAGAGCATTGAAATTCAAAGTTTCATAGTATGTTAAAAGCTGGCTGGAAGAGGAAATCGGGAAATGGAAAAGGAAGCGCGGAACCGAAAGTTACATAGGTAATATTAAAATAAACGGGATTTCCAGGAAACGAGGCTATATGCGGCCTAATAATTCCGCCTTTTCGGTGTAATTATTAGCAGTTATAGGGGAAAACTGGTTATTTTCGTGTTAATTGAGTTATTAATAGGATATTAAAAGGTATATTTACAAGGCAGATGTGAGCGGTAACGGCAGGATGGGACGCCCTAGGAGGATAAACAAGGTTATTATCGACGCACAACCTGTTTACCTACCATAGATTCAGTACATGATTTTGGACGCCCCTTGCGATTAATTTTTTTATACATATGTGGGTTATAAAAAAAAATAGGTGTTCCATACATTTTCACCGCGTATTGCACTTTTGTAGGAAACTGCTATATTTTTTGTTATTTTTTGGATGCCAAATGCTCCTTGTAGCAGTGTATTTCTCTTTTTCGTTACATTCATAGAGAGCCATGTCAGGCTTTAAGTAATAAAAGGAACTAACGCAATCTGTTAATAGTAAAACCGTTTTCTTTTCAAAATCAAAAGTCATTTATTTCAATTAGGCTGAGAATCAGCACTTTTCGAACGTCAAAATTACAAAAGACAGACCCCCAAAAACGCCCTCCCTTCACCACTTCCTAGTGCTATCGCTGGGAAGAAGAAGTGGCGCAACAAACTCCCCAGCAGCACAGCTGTCAGTTCACTTAGAAAATACTTGATTGTATACAATACTAGGTACCTATGTTAAGTAATTAACATTACAAGACACAGAACATAAAATTAAATTATTTGCGATATGTCAGCTAGCCACGCCGATATACCAACAAATATAATAACAACTATACATACTCAAGCTAAAAATAATGAATTAAAATGTAAATAAAAACTTACAACCTAAATAAAAGCCTCCAGGCATAAAGGGCGTGACAGCTTACATATTTATGCATTGCTGGGTTCTGTTCACATAGCGGTCACTTGAAGTCACAAATGATAAACTAGGACCATCTAAGTAAAATAATTAAATAAGTTAATACAAGACTTATAACAATAAGCTAATTCTGGAGAAAGAACATAAACATTGTCTTGAGTTAATTAGGGCGACCAACTATTCTTATCGCGTAAGTAGTCGTTGATGGAATAGTATGCCTTTGAACAAAGGTTAGATTTTACTTGAGCTTTAAACGCATTAAAAGGTAAGCCTAGCAAAGAAGAGGGTATGTATCTTGTTATAAAAGGTTATACCAAGCCTAACAAATGAGTTATAAACCTTATGAAGCCGGTGAAAGGGGGCACGTAGTTTGTCCTTATTTCTAGTGTTAACACTGTGAATATCACTGTTTTTAGTGTACAAGTGTAGATTTTGCCTAATATACAAGATTTTGGCGAAGATGATGCAAACGTGAGAATACCAATATCTTAAAAAAATATCTTAGAGAAACTCTGGCACCTAGCTGGTAAATTGCTCGAACAGCTCGTTTTTGAAGGACAAATATATTTTGTATATCAGCGGCTTTGTTTCACAGCAGGATACCGTAGGACATAACGCTGTGAAAATAATTAAAATAGACTAAACGAGCTGTATCAACGTCAGTGTATTGTCTTACTTTCTTGACGGCGTAGGCAGCCGAACTGAGCCTTCCTGCTAGACTTGATATATGAGGTCCCCACTGAAGTTTGGCATCTACTGTTAATCCTAGAAAAATTGCCGAGCCTACAGTTTCAAGCACCTCTTTATCTAAGACGATGTTGGGTCCTAGATTTCTAATATTTGGTAAGGCGACCTTTACACATTTCGTTTTCTTGCATTGAGAACTAGGTTATTTGACGTAAACCAATCTGTAACTATTGAGAGTGCACTGTTTACATCGTCAAAATCTTGTCTATTCCTGTCTACTTTAAAAATAAGAAAGGTATCATCTGCAAACAGTACAACGTCACAGATGCCCTTCAAATGGAATGGTAAGTCATTGATATATACTAAGAACAAGAATGGACCCAGTATTGAGCCTTGCGGAACACCTAACTGAACTGGTAGCCCGGAAGTCTTCACACCATTTTTGTTTATTAAGAGACCGAGGGACTTGTGGCTAAGTAACAACAGCCGCACAGGTCGATCGATAAGGTTAAGCTACGCTTGCCGCGGTTGATCGGTGGATGGGTGACCATCTTTGTATATCAAACACCCCTCCGTGCCTCGAAAAGCATTTTATGCAGTTGGTCTGGAGTGTCATTCGTGGATCTTTAGCAGTCGTTACGGGTCGTCAGAAGCCTGAAAGTCTGACAACCATTTTTACCAAGGGTATCGTATTGCCCAGTAACTGGGTCGTGGAGGTCAGATAGCCAGTCGCTTCATGTAAAATACTGGTATTCAGCTGCATCCGGTTAGACTGGAAGTCGACCCCAACATAGGAAAAGGCTAGGCAAAAGATATTAAGGCTTCGTCCATACTGACCCCAAGTCCCAACTCGCCCGGTCCGTATATCCCCACACCCCACATGTACCGTGTGTTTGTGTGTATGTGTATGTGTGTGTGTGTATGTATGTGTGTGTGTGTATGTATGTGTGTGTGTGTGTGTTTACCTACATGTATAGCTAGGAGGCGCAAAAGTACTGATGATAAGAAAAGTGCTTGTATGGTTTGTATTTATTTTTATTCAGTCATTATCATTGCAAATCACAGTTTTTACAATAATTAATAGTCTCTGTCAGTCTGTATATAAAATAATTTAAACTATCGTCTGACATGTTGCCGACACATACTGGTACATAAAATTACTTGTTATCAGTTGCACTGGGGCAGCATTGTATTTTCAAAAGAAAATCAAAATCAAAAGTCATTTATTCAAATTAGGCTGAGAATCCGCACTTTTCGAACGTCAAAATTACAAAAGACAGTCTCTCAAAATGCCCGCCCTTCACCAATTCCTACTGCTTTCACTTTGGAAGGGATGCTTCTTATCTTAGAGATCCTAAAACCAATTTTTCTTCATAATAAATGAATGAGAGAGAGAGAAAGAGAGACCTCTATGTAATTACCAAAACCCGCTATAACAAAAGTATCTAAGGATGCCACCGACTTTTGTCCACTGCACTTATTGAATTTTATGACTGTTTTTTTCGGACACGTGCAAGCATAGGCTTATTGTAAAATTTCTAGCAATGAATTATTTAATAATAAATAACTACCTACTTATTTGCACGGAATCTAAGTAGGTTATTTTGTTTACAAATATATAGAAAAAGATCAAGAGCAAAATTTATACGTGATAAGTGTTTATTTTCTACATCGTAGCACTTTTTCGACAAACTTGTACCCTTGCAGCTAATATGCATATAAAAAAGCGCGCGAGTTGGGACTTAATTCCGATCCAGCCTGTCCCTTGCTGCCCTCTCCCAGCGACGCCCTAAGCGTACCCATAGGGGGTGCCCTTTTTTTTTGGGTGGGATAAATATCATCAAATGACTTCTCCAGCTCTGGACGGAGCGGGAACTCCATACTCTGACTGTTACGACCCTGACAAGCATCGACCCGTCGGACACCGTCACTTTGTGGTGACATCTCTTTGAGGAGCGCGTGAAACACAACGCGCCGTCGACCGGGGCCTGGTCCTTACAGGATGGCGAGCTATCAATTGCTCGCCGCCCGCAAACCCGCACCTACGGTGGCCCGGATTCGACTGTTGATTCCATAGTCCGGGTACCCTTAGCATGTAGTCGCTTAGTTTTTAAGTTTTTTAAGCCCTAGTGGCCTTAATTTATTGAGGCATCCACAGGCAAACCCGGTTAAGCAGACGACAACCTCATAGATTGAACTGCGAGATGCCCTATCGAAAAAAAAGGACTAGGAATCAGTATGGACGAAGCCGATATTAAGATACCGCACGTTTAAAAACTTAAAAGTACAATATCAATCTATAGGTCTGTTAGTTACGAAAACTATTTGTTGAAACTAAGGTTGTTTTATAACAAGTCATTTACTCGGAACAAATAACAAGACGCTTAGGTAAACGTGTGATCTTCCGTAAAGAATAAGTAAAATAAATAAACGGTCCATTCACAAAATATTAACATGTTTAACATTTTATTTTAAAATACTCTATGCTATTATGAACTGCCAGTATTTGTATTATGTTGCAAGTTTTACCTAATAAGGTTCATTTTCGAGCAACTTCATTGAATAACGTGTCGTGCTTTTCATTACAAAGATTCCTGTTGGCGTTCGTAGCGAAAATGGGAAAATTTATTTTGATGTGGCGAATTTTCATTCTCTACTGTATATCACACGGCTGTAGACAGACGGCGATTAAAAAAGAAATTACACACACACATTACAAGTCACTTTATTTCAGTTTTGATCAGATTTTTCATGTAAAGCTGTCGTAGGAGATAAAAGAAGAAATAACGCTACTTCCTGATACCTAAACACCTATCAATCAGAATTTCTCAAAATACCTATACATAATATCAAGCCTGTATTCCCGGATGGGGTGGGCAACGATGTACCTAATTTTCTATCATATAATTGTGTTTTGTGCTATGTCTTTTGTGTGCACTGAATAAATGTTTTATCTATCTATTTACCTACTACTATGTACGAACGCCCACATTTCGCCAGTTATGTTTAAGTTTCATGTAATAAGGGTATTAACTTTTCAATACTGTCGCAATAAAAAGTGGCATACACTTGTACAGACACGTACATTGGTGAACCTGTCGCAAAGGTCAGATGGTCATTGGTCAGCGGTCACGTGACACGATAGGCCGGCCATACTGCGCAAACAATGCGCTTCAAGTTTGCCTATTAACTGAGGACAAACTGAACGACGCAATTGAACGCTATTGATGCGTTTGCGCATCGGTTTTAGATGGTTTGTGTTTGTTTTGTGAGAGATTTGGGTGTAATTGTGGGTGAAATTCAAAAGAAATGAGAAATAAACAGTTTGAACAACCTGCACGGCACTGGCTTTTTAAGATACAAACTTAGAGCATTTGAAGTGGCAAAGAATGGAATATATTTTTGTGTTCATGATTAACGACTGCCCGTGTACAGACGCCAGCAGGTCAAGCTACCCGAAACTGTCAAATTTTCCCAATCAACCTTGAACCTTAATGCTTTAGCGATAAAGTTGAAAATCTATTAAAGAAATTTGACAGATTGTAGTAGCTTGATGTGCTGGCGTCTGTACTTTATCGATAAACGTGCAAATAAAAAAATTGTATGATAGAGAAAATACAAGAAAACCACCACGCGTTGCAGTTCACATAGAGATGTAATTTTTCCACTAGACGGTGCGAGTCCACTTTAACGATAGGTAGTTGCTAGAAACAGATATTCAGTGCTAGATATTCTTCGGTTTTGCCTAAAACCAATCCAAATACTTAAATAGCAATTGATATTTAAATGTCACCTTTGAAAACGGTACACGAGACATATCGTGTCCATATTTCGATGTACTACAAGGCATAAACGTTAGTAGTTTGTCCCCATTGTCTCCGTTATCATATATATTAGCATATATTTTGAAAGGCTGCTATTAATAGCACTGGGTGCCACGACCTAATGCAAACGGTCAGGCATAAATCAATTTAACTGTGAGAATAAACCCCACACTTTACCATAAATAAGTATACTCTCTGATATCACATACAAGTTCTTGGTTATGGAAAATATCTTGCCTAGCCGCGTCCCATTTGGGGTCGTCTCTCCTCGCCATTCGTCACCAGATGTTTCGGTTCTGGGTCGTCGAGTCATTCACTTGGGCTGGCTTCAGGTCGTTGTAGACTACAGAGATCCAAGTGAAAGGGGTCTACCTGGCTTCTTTGGACCTCAATTCATGTAGACGCCTTGCTTATTCATGTTTTTTCGGGCCTTCTTATTACATGGCCACATCACCTCAGGCGCGACACTTGTAGTTCTGTTGTTATTTAAAATAAAATTACGTTAAGTGTTATTGGGTTATTCCATCTGGAAGTTCTCAGTAGGAGCCCGGAGTCTGGATTTGTGCCCGGTTAGTGACAATAGCCTCAGCCTTTATTATATGGTGTGGGTGTACAGACGCCAGCACATCAAGCTACTACAATATGTCAAATTTCTTTAATAGGTTTTCAACTTTACCGCTAAAGCATTAAGGTTCAAGATTGATTGGGAAAATTTGTCAGTTTCGGGTAGCTTGACCTGCTGGCGACTGTCCTATAAGTAGACCGCTGCTTTACCCTTCAAGGTATACAGGCGTGATGTTATGTATTATTATGTCTGCTAAAATTGTGTAGATGAAACCCCATGGTAACCAATGGGAGTTTCGGAGTTCGCAACTTAACATAACATGCCAGCAAAATAGACTTGACTTGAACATTTAAACAAAGTGGCCAAGTCTTGCGTAACCAACGTAGGTATTCCCAGCAAGTTGGTGACAGATACATTAGGCTACATAAATCTATTGATTATTGTCAAAAGATTGATTAAGGACCCTACTAACTTTACTGCTGCGTAAGGTCTAAATGGTATGCTCAATACAAGGAGGATATTGATTTATGTATTTTGTTTTCTCTTGTACTCTTGCATAGGTACGTCGTCTACATCTCTTTTTTATGTACTTTCCTATTGCAGTTAAGCTGGAAGAGTTTTATTTAGAAATATGCAGCCCCTTTATACGTATTTTTCTGTTCCTCCTAACCTGTTTATATGTGTACATAAATAAATAAATTACTAAAATCACCAGGGATTGAATGCAGTTCGCATAGAGATATATTTTTTTATAGTCGCTAGAAACACTAATAGTGGTAGCTATTGCTTGGTTTTGCCTAAAACTAGTTCAAATACTATGCATGCTCCATACTAGAAGGTATTGAGCACTGGCTGATTGTTTCAGTTACCGTTGCTTCAGGGTTCTTTTTAAATAGACTGCATGACACCGAGCGCCTCCCAAATTCTTAACTTCGGAACCGTCCGTTAGTAAAAATTTAATGATAACTTGAATATTGTTCCTGCATATATGAAGTGCGTAAGTGTTTTTTTTTTTGTAAAGTATCTACTATAGCGGCGTGGAATTTTATCAAAGACTATATGAGACATATTCATATTACTTATCCACTTACCAAGTGAAAACATTCCAAGCTGAAATCTGAGTGTACTGGAACGGAATAATAATGTGAAAAGATGTCAATAAGTAATGGCAGGTGACTTGTTCCGCCAATAGTTGGAGCCTGTAACGAATGATGGATTTTCTACAGTCCGGCCGTTGAGAAAATGCGTTCCTGAGACTTGTCAGTGCGACAATTCTAGTAGCTACAGTGCGCTCTAGTAGGTCGCTCGCTTCTGGTAGCTGCAGATCAAATTCGCAAAACACGTATTCGTTTATGAAACTGACAGGTGTCAAGAACGCATTCTCTCGTCGGCCGCACTGTAGTGATTCTATAGTTTTATTTAAGTTTTACTCCAGTCCATCAGGCATCAAGGCTACGGACTCCTCATACCAATAATCCTCCTTTCTAAAACCGTCTAACATTCGATCCCTCAAACAAAGACATACGACACCGTACCTTCGTCAGTTCAAACAGCTTCTAGGCTCACTTTGTTTTAGTGCCAGTTAAAGTCTCAGGGAAAGACGAGACAGAAAATATAGTGATTTGTAAAACGTGTTAACTCGCCAATGTCGTAAGAGACTTAAGACCCTCCATTTATTATTTTCGCAAGCTGTTTAATTCTATGTGTATTGTGTAATGGATTTGTTATTTGATTCCTGTTTGGTTTGTGATCAACTTTGAAGTAGTATCTTCACTTGTTTAACCAACAAAAGGGACTCCATTTGCTATATATTGATACTAGCTGCGCCCCGCGGTTTCACCCGCACAAGTCTCGATCCCGTGGGGATATCGGGATAAAAAATATTGTATATGTTAATCCTGGTTATAAACTATCTGCGTGCCAAATTTCATCCAAATCCGTTCAGTAGTTTTTGCGTGAAAGAGTAACAAACATCCATATTATAAGATTCTAGTATTAGTAAGATTCTAGTTTCAGGTATATGGACCAAATAGTTTTATGACAAGTAATTACTCATTTGTATATCTAGGCATATACACAGCATGCTAGCTTTCCGTACAAAGTTTAAAAACTCCTAGACACCAACAGCTGTTTCAATACAGCTGTAATCGTTTACCATAACTCTAAGCAATAATTATATTCACAAAATAAGTGTATCAAATTACATATATAGATAACAAATTACATTTCAATAACACGTTTTCGAGATATCACAATACATAATGATAATTTTCGTGCACCTGTGCCCAATAATTTACGGAAGTCATGGTTTCGCTTTTTACATCTTGTATATACGGTAGTCATTTTAAAAGTTTAATATAAATATTAATTAACATTATTACAGCTATAAAATGGTTTGAGTGCTATCAAATACGTGTTTAAAGTTTTATTCATCATTTTTTGCTGTAAAACTTTAAATTCGGTGACTCAGAATGTCTGAATATTAAGTTTCCGTGTATGAAGCGAACGAGTTCTTTTTCATCTTATTAGACCGTCATCTCAGTGTTTACTTCTTTCAGCACTAACATAGTTACGATAGTAAAGAGTTTTTCCACCTCCAACTGAAAGCCTCTTTTAAGGGGTCAAAAGAATCAGCTGTTCCTTCCACTTTTTCATGCTTCGCGAACATTAACTGATTTTTCATTTGCGATTTGAGGTGTTGTTCAACAGTAAAAGTGGTTGGAACCATGGCTCCAAAAGATGATTTCAGTTATTTCAATTACACCCTACACCGTAGCCGATAAGCCATTTATACTGTTCCATGTTCTATCGCCGATAAAACAACGGTAGTTGTAGTCTAATCGATAAAATTATCTACTCCAAGTCGAAGAGCACTGAAATAGGTTAATAAAGCAAGTACGTGGCGGATGTCAACCTTCATATCCTCGTGAGAAGCAGGTTATTTTCGCTTTAATCTTGTATTGCATAATTCCCTAAAACTCCTAGACGCTCACTCAAACACATACACAATGTCCCATTCATTCATCTTAATCACAAACACATACTTACACACACATCCTCAAACACACGCCTTCATAAATAGTTTCCTTGTTACCTCTGTTTACTTTTCTATTGTTGTTTTTTTTATATTTTGTTTTATTTTTTGGTCAATTTAACAAAAAAAGAAAAAAGAACTTAAATTTTATTTTTGATTTGATTTGTTTTGTGATTCTAAACTGCATCACTACGCCTGCCATCTCTCGTGGAAATGAGGGTACCCATAACACAAGTTAAATCTTACTTTGGGTATCAGAGTTCAAAATACGCTATTTTTAATTACTGTTCTTTTGGTAACATAATTGGTAGTGTAACAAATAATTTTAATTTAAATTTTTTAATTTTTAATTTGTGACTTACTTTCTATGATTTTTTTAAATCTACTTCCTATCGCAATCTACCTGTATTGACTATATATTTGTAAGTAATCCTACCTACAAAAGACAAAATGGCAGTAAATGAAACATTTGTAAGTTGAATGCTTATTAAATGACCCTGAGCATTAAACTGTTAAGTGATATGTGCCTGTTTTAAAAGCGTCTTCTTACTGCAGCATCATCATTTATACCTTGTAATTTTCACTGCTATAAAACTTTTGTACCACCCATATCCAGTCTTTTGTAGAACCATAACACTTTTTCAATTAGATTCACATCGTCAACCTTGGCCGTATCGCTTTATTCTCTCATTCTAAGATAGCTCTCTGTGATAGCTTTAGCCCTCCTGTTATTATATTTTCTTGCAACATGTCATTCATACTCATTACTGTAACCCAGATATCATCGTCCATAAAAATGTAAGCACTTCTTAATAAAAGGTCTCTTTTCCTTTTTGTACCGCATTCACAAATTCAGAAGTCATCATCGGCACATCGGCCCACATTCTCATTTACAGCTAATGTTTCATTAGGTACGTGTTTTAAAACGGGTATAATGTTCGCGATATTAAAAGTCCATTTCCTTAAGCACCCATTCCGCGGCTATGTCTCATCGCATCCCATCCTTAATGGCCTTGTATGGCCATATCTGTTCTAAGTGAGTCAGCAGAAAGGGCTATTTGTGAATGAACAGTCTTGCGGTTAAAAACTGCGTAAATATAACAATAATTGTCATAGTTACTAGTTTTCAAATTAAATGTTTGTTTGTTAAAGTTGTGCGAAACGTTGACTATTTTTAGAAGATTATGAGGTTTAAGACGTTAGGAGAGAAGTATTTTCCAAACAAGTTGACTTGTATGTTGGAATAATAAACCATGTCTAAATCTTCTTAAATACACGCATGGTGTATCTGAAAAAGTTTAGTTACAAAAAACATTCGACTAACATAATACGGATCTTTGAAAAAAGCGTTCGTCCATTACAATAGAACGGCAGTAATTACGGAAACGGAATGCCGAAAACAAATCTATTTCTGTAAATAGGTAGATGTTAGATAAGAAATACGAATAACAGTGTGACAATCAGCATTGAATCGTAGGCCGGACATCCTTTACCAAAAACCCAAATATAGCAGAACATTTAGTACATAAATGAATTATTTTAATCCGTTGCCAATGTACCGATTGAGGGGAAACCCGTCGATGGTACCTACGTGCGACAACTTACCTAGGAAGTGATTATCTAGAAATGATACAGTACATAGAACTAGTATTACGTTTATGTAACAATAAGATAAGTGGTATTTGAATTTTAAGTTATATTGATGATACCAACCGTTTTCACCGTCGTCAATGATAAAGTCGTGAAAAATCCCTTTTCAAATTTGTGAAAAGTATATAGTAGATTTAAGATTAAAATGGATAAATTATAAGTTGCACCAGGAGCATTTAACTAGTCAAACATATTACGATCTCACTGATCTAGCTTCACTATAAATCACCCTATACTAAAATTAATGAATGATTCATTTCCACATCACACCATCCAATCACTCAGATTGTTACTCCCGGATTTAGTTGCCACGTAGTCGACTAAGGTCTCAAATTAGTTCTGCTGTCAATCCACTAGAGCCGACATCTTTATTAGTACAATTGAGAATTAGTTCCAGTAAATTATCCACTAAACGCATAAGTTGACGAAACCCCATGTTTGTGCATGAATTGGTCACCCTTTTTTGTCATTTTTCTTTTATTTGAGGGCATTTTAAATTATGCTCCCGCAGATCAAATCCGTTGTCCATTCTGTTACGGTGAACTCTTGGTCGACTTTTATACAGATTTCGGGATAATTCAATTGATAATGACACAGTTGCCATGGTAACTAATTTTGTACTTATGGAAATATTGACATATGAGTCATGAAGTAAGTGTTCCATGAATATGCACTGGTTAGGTAGTTCACGTGGGCGATAAGTAAGACCTCAAACCTAGTTGACAGTTCAAAGCATTACCTGTTTCGAGGCTTTAAACGCAGTTAAGGCATTGTGTACCAAGTGCACGAGATATTAAAGATTCTAGACTGTTCTCTTACTAAATCTATTTGAAAAGCCGTTAAAATGGCCGTCAAAGAATACATAACATTACGCCTTTTCCTCTAAGGGTCGCGTCGGTAGTAACTTCAGAAGTAGTACATGCTTTGATTCTGACAAAGTCCCTTTGCGGCTTGGAATGAGTTTAATTTATGTAAATGCTGTTCATTTTATTAAGTAGGTACACAATTGTGACAAAGTTGCCGCACTAAACATACAGTGACATTTACACTCAAATGCAAATAAAGTATTAAACCTCTGTAGCTATTGAAAATCTATCAACTGTCATGCGACGTGTGAACGTAGGTATACTTTGTAACAGTGTAGTGACAACCAGATGCAAATAAATACAGTGTCGGACAAAATAATAAGGCACGGTGGCAATATCGTAACACAACTAATAAACGGTAATTTGACACGACAAGTCAATTACGAGCCGACATAAACACGTATCGGCTTCGACGGAGTTTCGCTTGTAATGCCAGACGTGGGAAACATTTTTTTTTTCTGTTTTTGCTATATAGTTTTTATTTTAATATTCTGGAATTTGAAAGTTTTAACCTAGTCAAAGTTCCAATGGACATAAAATAACTGAAGAGTTTTTGCTTCACAAAAGCCATTCGACTCTTGCATCTACTGTAAATTATAAATGAACATCAAACGAAACTTTTAATTGAATTCGGCAATTCTCGTTAACTTCATAAACCACATGCCACAGCATACTAATTACAAACAATTACAGCGTTTAATGATATAATTAAACAATCCCGACCTCCAATGACTTTCTCGAAAGAAAATCCTGACCTTTCCGTTCCGAAACTTTCGCTTACTCTGAAGTATTTAATTAAGCCGACCGATATCGAAGGAGTCCGTCCATTACGGAGTTCGTCTCATTAGCTCAATATCAACACGTCTTATGCCTTTAATAGATATATAATCATGCATATTATTTAAATTGCTTGACAAATTACATGTCGGTACCCAGTTGTACCTGCCCAGTTGTCGGTTAAGTTTCGACTTGCATTTCTTGCAAGCTTCGAGATGTTATGGTGAATTACTAAGAGTGGGTACTACAGAGGGGCGATTTTTTTTTATATAGGATTGTTTTAGCCGTGTGTTTTAAGAAGAGTTAAATTGTAAAGCAGATATAATTATAAGATGTTAATTGATAATATCAAGGATTTGTAAAAGGTTGTTCTTAAGTTTTACGAAAATTCCAAAGATTATTTTACTTCAATTGCCCTGTTTTAGTATTCAGCTAATGCGTCTTTGATATGAGTAGATTATGAAAGGATAAAGAAACCAATGTGTGTTTTTGAAGCAAGTTTGTTTAAAACTTGTCTGAAAATTCAGACTACTCTTTCTCAATTTCAAGACTGATTCCTGTCAATCATTCAGTATCAATTATTTAGTTTTACTATTTTCATCGACCAAAGCTGAATGCTATGAAGAATGACATGAAAGCCAATAAAATGCCATTGAGATTATTGAAGACTGCACAAAGTGGAAGATGTTGTGCTCAAAGCGGATCATGGCCACAGTTGGAATATATCATAACAGGAAGAATATGAGTTTAAACAGGTTTTCTAAAATAGTGTGTTGTTGTGTCTGGGTGCTAACTCCTACATCTCTGGATTTGTGCTTATAGTAGCGTTATTATCCTTGCTATTGCTTGCTTCATCTGTATTGAGGTCGGTTTCCAGAAAACCTTTATATCCAACCATTATATCCTATGCGACCAATTCACTGGCCAACATCTATATCCTAAGATTAGTCCAGCTATCAGACTTTCTAAAATCTTCTCTTTTCATATTTGTCAAACTGATGACAACCAACAACTCTACACGATAAATTATTAAAAAAAATATTTATTCTGATTATCATCTCTAAATGAATCCGCCATAAAGTCCTTAGCTCTCAGACACGAGTCGCCAATTAGTAGTGGGTACCTACTAAAGGAAAATGTGGCCGCCGGGTAAAATTACGAGACTATGGGTAAGTACGTACACATATGTACGCGTGAGTATTTGAGCGTCCCGATCTCTCGAGCTCCTGACGAAACGAGTTATAATGCTCACAACGCTACTACAGCGCGCGGCGCAGGAATGGAACTGAGCTATGTAAGTTGGAAGAGTCTATTATTCTAGCCGTAGGGTTCGGTAACTTAATGGTCTATTTAGTTGAAGTTATCAGAGATTTGAGTTTAAAGTTCTTATTTTTGTGATCAAAAAATCGTATACGTTGGCCAAATTTTACATCACTGATGTGTACCTACATATTGTGCGACCATATTTAAGAACAATTGAAAGAATATGTGGGACTTGTTAAGAAATCTTAAAGTACACACAGAACAACAAGTGAACACAGTCCTCTTACATACTAAGCATGAACCATTTGGAGAAAAAGTTATTTTTATAATGGAATGTTCAAGAATGTAGGGCTTGAATTGATTGTGATGTAACAGACTAAAGACCGAGAACACGAAAGTTCGTGAGAGGATCTATTCATACACTTGGAACCCACCTGGAATATTGGCGAAAGTGTTTAGATGTATCATAATACCAGTGGCGCCATCATTTTATTCAGATGAAGAAATATTAATAATAGAAAAGAATTGATGAATGATTTTTGTTTGGATGCTGAAAGTCAAAAGCTATTGAAGATAGTAAGTGGAAGAAAACCACTTTTAATGTCGCAATCGTTCATCGGTTGATATTAGGCCAAAGTAAAGAAAAAGTCGGTTGCAATATTGTCCGGAAAATCCTTGATAAAAGTGAGCAGAAAGAACTTTGGGTTTGCAACAATAAAATCCCACTGTTGAACTGAGATATATACCTTACTGATTTAATGTATGAAACTGAAAGTTTGAATCACATTTGTAGAAATAAAACAGGAAAACAAGGCATCAGCTGTAATTGCCGACCTACTCCGCAGCAATAAACCGATACTAGCGAGAAGACAAATTAAAGAGAAAACTATTAGCAGTCAGAACCTGCCTACGTAACACTGAGTGGCCGTTCACATGGAGCTGTCCTGTACGATATTTTAAGGCAAAAAGTTGGGATTACACGTCGTCATACCACTGTTGAAATTGCTGTGTGATCTCAAAATAAAGATCCATTTACACGATGGAAGTAGCTTCCCTGCGGTATACAATAAAATTGAAGCAACAAATATCTTGCAACGTCTAAACTCTGTTAACACTGTGCCACTTTTATTGTTGCCTCAACTTATGGTATGCCAGGTATGCAATTAAATCATACCTTGTAACAGGCTTTATACAGTAAAATATCGTACTGATCAGCGCCGTGTGAACGGGGCCTGAGCGAATCACACGCAACATCACCTGTTCACTGAGAAACAACAAGTCTTCCACAAATCTCTCGTCACCGCACATTCTCTGCGTTTGTTTTCACTGAAGCTTTTGACACCGACAATATGTTCGCCATTGAGCCACTTTTCCATTGCCATCAACCATACGTGAAGGACGTCTATGAAACTCATTCACCTGATGGTAACCTATTTTGGTATGTAGGTCATACCAAAGTCATACAAAAGTTTTGAGGAAAATCTGATCTTTTAGTACTTACTGTAAGAATTTGCAAAAGCTTAAGTTAGGTCTAACATTAAAAACGAACAAATAAGACGATTAGGACACCTGTGCGAGCTAGAATTACGCAATTTCTTTTATTTGTTAGGCACTCAACTTATTTATTTGTATTCCAGTGTTTTTATGCAAAACTCTAGCATAAAGACCTATAAAAATTTCTTAAACATACAAATACTCTGTCTAACCGCGTACGTTTTTGTTTGGATCATAATCTTAAATATTCGAAATAGGTTTTTCACGTTTATTGTTTCTTCCACGTGGCGCTGTGATCATGTGCTGTGGAGTTATTTATGAGTTTATTATTTAGTCTGCTGCAGCGGCCTCAGACGGCACAGGTACAGGTGATATTGTTCTAATATGTGATTCCTCTTACAGAACCATTACGTCTTGCACAACATCAGCTGTTACAAGTATGTGTGTATCGGCACTTGCGTTGTACTATAATACACATGAAAATCTACAAACTTACTCTAAAAAACCATCACATTCTCAATGTCTACCATTATGTCTTCTTGCAATCTACTTCGGAGTAATTGTGCAGTGCAGACAGATTAGCAATTTCCTTCAAAATCCTTTGGTTTGTATTGGGGTGCTGGACCTTACGAACTTTAGGAGGAAGCTTTTATTAAGCGACCGTTAGTTAAACTTAGTATTATAATATCGCCGAGTACTTTGTCCCGTTTGCTATCAATGTTGCCATACTGGCAGATGTTATTCGCCATCCTATTCTTAGTATTGTCAATGTTGCCATACAGGAAGATGCTACTGGCCATTCTTTAGTCATAAAACATAAATGTGATTTTAATAACACTTAACGTATGGATGCTCATACATACTACAGGCAATCTTACACAATTGACACCTTCATCGCTCACCGGAGCTACTTTCTTACTCTGAAGAATAATTGTGCGACTAAAATTTGTTAACATCCATTTAGTTGCTAACATGCCACTTGCCCTTTAGGCGTAATCGTTATAGCCAATAAATAATGCTAATGTGCCAACGTTAATTGAACTAGCAATACGATATATGTTGGCAAGTGTTGTTAGTTAGATTCTTAAGGACGTAGAATTAATGGGAAATGTGTAAGCGTATGGTCGTAGGCGCAAGAGACACCCTTTCACTGCTGGTTTTGAGACAACATGCGACAATGCTGGTTGGTAATTGAAAATTCATTCGTTTATGAGCTTTTGAAGTGTTTAACCGGTTTTGGAGTAGTAGTTACGATGCCCGTTTTCACAAGGCGACACCTAAATTAATGTATAATTACTCTGCACAGCGTCAGTGTTGAAAGTTCAACAGTGCAGCAATATTTAGGTGTTCTTTTAGGTGTTTCCTAGTATTTAGAAAAAGTGGCATATGTTTCTTATTCTCTTCCTAAATTATAGATTAAGGTGCCGTATTTATAAAATGTTAGTGACACCGCTTATTTCTATAGCTTAAATTAAGTTAAAAATCTTGTCTATAGTCTCTTGAATCGCAAAAGACTAGACTGATTCAAAGCTTTTGTAGCGCGTTGAAATATATTCAGAGACAGACTTGTGATATTATCGCAACCGTTTGCTTAGATGGCGGATTATCATCGATCTCTCTAGCCACTTTATCATTTGACCATATGCCGCGATTCACGCGCACGCATGCACGACTGTGTCGCAGCAAAAAGTCGTCGTATGCATATCTCCTGCGGTCACAAATGGAGATCAGCGGTATCCGAGCAGTACCGTTGCAAACAGATACAGTAGTAACCTCATACGTCAGACTACTAATGCTAGAAACTCATGAATATAATCGATCACATAATTGATTTCTCATTGACTTTTTTACCGTTCTACAACATAGTTTTGCTGATTTATAGTGGGCGTCCACACGTGTTTTGTGTAGTGAATCATTATACCATTGTTACTTTACCAATTTAATTTGGCATTCGTCAATACCCATATCATATGATCATTAATCTAACCGAAACTGTCCAATTGTTTCGCCAATACGACAATCTTCCAAATCTGAAGCGTCTTAAATCGAGCCGGGGTCATTTGAATTTGGACTTTGTTGTTCTAAAATAAAGTTTGATTTTGGTTGTTGGGTAGAAAGTGACAAGAATGTAAATGAGAGTATGGTATCGGCACCTGTGAGTCTGGTCGGCTGGTGACGTCAGAGCGGAGTAATGTAGCTTGACGATTAAGCCTCCAATCAACGAGTCTATAATACGTTTTTGCGAGTGCCGCATTCAATTTGTTTTGATTATGATTAACTTGCGGCTACTGGTTGTGAGGTCGAGTTTCCATTTGATATCACTTTTGTGTAGTTGATTTTAAATAAAAGTGAAACTAAGTACTTATTTTATAAATAAAAGTCGAGATTTGAAGAACCTTTTTATAAACTAGTGCTTGACTGCGATCCCGCCTGATGGAAAGCAGTGATGCAATCATTGAGGGTAAAGCGCACTAATTTATTATGAGCCTGTTCACTCTAGCCTTGAAAACACTTAAATTATAATCGGACGGGAAAACCGCTGCAGGCAAATTGTTCCAGTCCTTCGATGTTCGCGGTATAAACGACGAGGCGAAACGCTTCGTCCGGATCGTAGCAGTTTTAACAACGTAAGGGTGGAAACTCGCCGTGTGACGGGTTGTCAGAAGATGGAACGGTGATGGCTGAATTAAGTCATGTAATTCTAAAAAGCAGGAGCCAGGCTGAACAGACTCCTTTTGGCGGTGAACAGACATGCTTGTGTTTTGGCGGCGTTGAATCCCACAAGGTTGGCTTTGTCCCACTAAGTTGACCTTAAAGAACATAATTTTGGGATCCAGTGCAGAAGTTTTCTTTTTGGTGCAGCTTTTAGTTTCTAATTCACGAGCTGGTTGCCATTAACCAGGCACTGGTCATGGTTAGGCTATTATAGAAGTATACTTATGTATGTATGTAGGTGCACCAACATTATGCTATTCATTCCGAAGTAGGACGAGCTATTTGACATTCACTAGACAAAAGTTATAGAATTCTTGGCTGTGACACTGTGTCTAGGAGTCATTGAGGTGTTATAGCATAAGACATTCAACTGTTGGTATGAAGGGAATTGATGATATCATTCTCCATTCACTAATTCGCTTGCCAATTATTGCTTTTGTTGTCTAGCAATAAACCCTGGGATCACTTGTTGTTGACTAAGAAACTGACGCTAAAAATGTTCTTGAATTGTGCAGTGATGATACTTTTTTGATAGATTTACATTATATAAGCTAACATTTAAAATAATAATATGGATATGTGAAAAAATAAGCAAAATAATCATAGGGCATCAAAAAATTCGTCCACATCGCTGTCTACAGGATCAGTGCCCAAAAGGCTGGCAGCATTGCCACGTTGTATGTTTTGATAGATGCGTTAGGTCAAATGGCCTCCCGTCTTGAGCAGGCCTCCCGTCTCTGTATAAGAATAGGCCTTTGCCCTGCACTGGGACTGGTATTAATATTATTATTTCGGTCCAATGGAAATGTTTCCATTTGACCTATATCAGAACATTATTTTAAAGTAGGTAATGAATATACCTATACGTTGGAACATAATAATATGGTTGGTCATGGTTCTTATGCAAAACCTGTTGATCAAGATAATTTTAACAGCTTAAAAATGAATTATCTACTAGAGTTAAACTAAGCAAACGTTCCTAATGAGTTTGATTAGCTTTAGTAAAATATTTGCAAATGCTGTTTTAAAATGCACTTGCTATTAGTTTTTTAATTTCGTCACCAGTTTTTTGAACGTTTTTTCATGAATTCGTGCATGTCTTTAGAACTACCTTCGAGGAAGCTTTGGTCCGGTCTACAAGCCCGAAGTGATCATTTATTATGGTATTTTAAGTCAATAATAAAATATAAATGACAAATAAAATCAATTTACACGCCATTTAATTACGAGAGACATCCTATAATGAGGTGTAAATTACAGCTTATAAAACGTCCGGCAGCTTATATGTAGTAGAACGAGTGTTAACGATCACACTTCCTATTTACTCATTAGTATATTCGTGACTTCACTTGAAAAAACAAAAGGACGTAACAACCTTATTAACATAGAACCTTATAATCGACATGCTAAAGTTCTAATTTGTGTGTGAATAGTGTTTCGTCAACCCAAAATCGTGCAGTAACGCAAGTGTCCACGAAATTTAGGCTCGCTATGCAGCAAGATAAGCCCCTAATATTCATGCATTTGAAATGCGTTCTGTATCCGTCCAAAGTGTGAAATAGCGCCACTATATTAAATGGCGGCCGAACCCACTCCGCACCCCGTTAACGAATACATTTTCGGCTTATCTTAAACATTGTCGCGGAAACGACGCAGACTTTATGTAAATAGACATAAATATTATGTTTTAAACATAAATTAACTGAGGTATGGAGTATATTATTTTGTGTGTAAAGGCCAAAACATATTTGACATGTGACTGCTGCGATTACCTACTAACTATGGCCATGCAATCAGCGAATTAGGAGCTTAGGTGTGACCTAGTTTTAAGCTCTTTAATCTTGCATGTGTTTAAGTGCGATTGATCTGATTACCTATGTTTTAATATACATGATATTTCAAAGTTGTCAGAAACATTGCCCCCTACATACCAAAGGCCACTTCCTCTCCTCACTTGGCTGACGAAAGTTGATCATGGAATTGGCAAGAGGGCAGCAGCGTCGTCTTTGCTATAGTTATAAAAGGATCTTTTGGCGCGTGAAAAAACTCGGAACTAACGCCGCCACCATGATTTTTCAATACGCATTAATTCGCAAAACAATTTCACTAATATTTACAGGGGGGTGTCATAGGTAAAGACCTATGACACCCCCCTGTAAATGTCATTCATGCACCAAAGGTGATCCTTTGGCGCATGAATGACATTATAGGGCTGCACTCACCACACCACATCTTGTTTGACAGTCACTGTCAGGTTCATATTAAGCAGTAGGTAGGTAGACAATACGACTGATGTGATATACCTACTAACTATGCCTAGTGTGTTTTGGCTCATACCTTCTAGTACAGTGACCGAAACACAATATCTTTAAAACCAATAACAATTGGCGTGGTATAATTATATTGCATCCATTATCTCTTCATTTTGTTATGGAAGACAATGATACTTATTTAATTTTGTACCAGAACCAACACCCACAACTACAACTAAAATCTGAACAAATCTACCGTTTTCAGTGATTCGTCTTGTCATTCGCTTTTCCATAAAAACCTTATTGGTAGAGGAAAATACTTTATGACACTGAGACCAGACATTTTAAATTACCTAAAATGTGGAAAATTGCAAGAGTTGTTGTAAAGTTGTTGAAAAATCTATAAAAAATCATTCAGCTAAATATTTTCAGTTTGTTCGACTTTTTTAAAACTCACGCCTGTCTGATGGTTCCAGAAATATAAAAAAGACTCGCTCAGAATGTTTTAAAATTCTAGAATTTGGAACATTCTGAGCGAGTCCGACTTATAATTATCTGAATCTACAGGTGATTCCTTGCATTATTAATCATTTCATTAACAGCTTTAATGAAATGATTTTCTATTTTCTGTCAAACTAGTGCCTTGAAGAAATTGAGAATAAAAAAGAAATTTTCATGCGATGTTTTTCGGTCGTATCTGCAGAAAAAAATCTGGCTAGTTATTTCTCACGCCATTAAATTTTTGAAAAGTATTCAGTAAATAAGTACTAATACTCGTGCATATTTATTTTCCTTTAATTGCAACTATTGATTTACTGTCCTGATTTATAGGGAGAACGGAACACTGACACTTGCAATATAAGCCGTATTTGTTAATGCCCGCGGCTCTGATTGTGATTACAAATTTAGATTAAATACTACTTTGATAAAGTGGGTATTATGTCATTTACATAATGAATATTTGAACTAGACACCTTACAGTGTTACTTGTGCATATTTCGCACGGAGCGGACAAGGCAATGACCTTTACAAACTTCTGTAGCTCTTGCTTTTCTACCAGACTTTAGCGAAGCCAAAGGATCTTTTACCGACTCTTTGTAGGGCTCCGTAGCCAAATAGTTACAAGTGAACCCTTAAAATTTCGTCATGTCAGTTTGTCTGTCCGTCCGTCCATCCGGATGTGACATAGCCATTTTAGTTGGAGACTATTTGCACTATGTCGATGACAATTGGAAGGGTGTGTTCTGTGCGCTGCTAAACAAAGGAGGATTTAATTGTGTAAATGAATAAATAAAGGGTGGCAAAAAAAAAATTCAATGCACACATACGTGTGGTACCTATATTGTTGGATTATCCTATAATTACAATGATTATGATGTTTCTCATTCACTTTGTTGGGATATGGGATATTTTAGGTTCCAACTGCAGAACTAACTTTGTATTTCGAGAAATAATATGACATACAAACTTATTTTTGCAGTCGATAGTCAATGCTCTTTACTGTGCGTGATCCGACAAGCACTTGGCCGGGTTTTTATTATTATTATTGATTGGCTATCATTTGACCAGTGTTTTACCTGAGCGACCGATGATGCTTGCTTGTGAAGTAACTTATTCACTCTCGACTTGATTTAACTATCGAGGAACACAAACTCCAGCAGGGAATTCCAGTCTTTAGCTGTACCTACGCACAATGAATGTATTCCCAAGACGATGTCTACCCTCTTTGATATGTTTGCTTGTACTTGTACTTATATAGTTCTCTTCGTAGGACAGGCACGGATACGCTTGCTATTTTTAGGTACTTTTTTCGCGTATGTAGGATAATATTAATTTTGTCTCATCTCTCGTTCAAAATCTAGTCGCAGTCTCATCTCAGCGACAAACGAATGTCAAAAACTTGTCAAAATGTAGGGAAATTAGAGGTATTTTTGAAAGATTGAGACTGAGAGATCAGACTGTGAACATTATTAAAATTACGAGAACTGCCCCTCTCATCTCTCTGTCTGCTTTGGCATTGAAGTTTTGTAATATAAGTGTAAGTAAAATAAAAATATTTAAGGGAACCCTTAAATCTAAGGGACTACACTTCACCTTCTTCCTTCTTCTTTTCTTTCTTCCTTCTTCTTCTTTCTTCTTCTTCTCTTCACTTCACTTCACTTCACTTCTTCTATCTCTGGTCTACTTTCTAAGTCCGTCAACGAAGATACGGACCGGTCCAAAAGTAATTGATCCGTCAAACGTGACAAATAAAAAAAATCGGACGGACAAAAGACATTGGGATAAAGGACAATAGACTGTCAAATCGTGTTGCCATTGATTCTTAGTTCGGGCCCCGAACAAATCCTATGTCCGTAAGTACTGAGTAAGATACGCCCGTAAGTTCGGCTAAGGGAGTAGACGGGGGTCTACTCTCTTAGCTGGGTACTCCCCCAGGTGGGTCAAGTGTGTTTTAAATCGTAAAATACATACATAGGTCGTATCACTTTCCTACTTTTTCGAACTACCTATAACTCATAAAAGATGTTACAGTTGTAGGTTGGTGTACACCAGCTATACGATACGAGCACCTGGTCCCCCGATGTTACGGGTTTGTTTTCCGCACTTAGTCCTTCAGGTGGACCATTTTACGTGGGCCATGGCGGCCGTCGGTGGTTATTCCAACCAGCCCACCTCCCTCCAGAAGCTTATTAATCTCCTGGTCTGTTGAGAACATCTGTGTAAGATCTGGGTGTCCCGAGGGTTTCCGACCTAATCTGAGTGACGCCTGTGCACTCAAAGAGCACATGCGCGACGGTTTCATCAGCCTCCATGCAGGCTCTGCATAGGGGGCTGTCCGTTATGTCTATCGTGTGAAAGTGTTTGTTTAGTGAGCAGTGTCCCGTGATGGTCCCCGTCATCAGGCGCAGGCCTTTCCTATCCAGGCGTAGTAATCTTTTGGTTAGTTTGCCATCAAATGATGGCATAGCCTCCTTGGACTGCCTGGAGCCCGGTGACGAGGACCACCAGTTTTCTGCTTGTGTGTGGGTGTGCTCCTGTAGCCACCTGCGTAGTTGATTGAAGGGGATGGGCACGACTGGTTCCGGTCCATAGACTGACGTGCTGGATGCCCTTCTGGCCAGCTCGTCAGCTGCGTGACCTAGTGATCCACTGTGTCCTTATATCCATTGTAGTGTCACTGTGTTGCGGTTCGATACAGTTACCTGTTCAAGCGCCTTGTGACATTCTAGTATTAGATGTGATGTGATGCATCCCTTCTTCAGGGATTGGAGGACTGAGGCGCTGTCAGAGATTATACTGCTATGGCGTGGGCCGCTTGTATTATACCCACACACTCCGCTTGGTAGACCGTGTTGAGCATTCCTAGCGGGCTGGATATGTTTATGTTGAGGTCGTGTGAGAAGACTCCGACCCTGGTCCTCCGATTTATTATTAAAAAAAAAAGTGTTTTACCTATTGACCAGTTAACAAAATAAACTTTTAATTTCCTTCTTGTAAATGTATAATCTTTCTTTCTTTCTTCTTTCTTTCTTCTTTCTTTCTTCTTTCTTTCTTCTTTCTTTCTTCTTTCTTTCTTCTTTCTTTCTTCTTTCTTTCTTCTTTCTTTCTTCTTTCTTTCTTCTTTCTTTCTTCTTTCTTTCTTTTTTTTTCTTTTTTTTTTTTAAACGTTGTATACAGTGCAAAAAAGTAGCGATTATTAATGTTTGTTTATAAGAGGAATAAGAAATGAGAGGGACGAGGGTTGGTTTATCAGCAGGTAAGTTAATAGACACCATTTATTTCACCTTTTAAATGTTTAGATCCCATTGTATCTGTAATTCAATCTACCCCGCCATAAGGAAAAGTTTAAATCGAGTTCACATGTTTAACATTCAATGTTATCTCTTAATATCGTTATATACGACTTCAAATGCTTCTCTGAGTTTGTAAATCCCACCTACGTTGCCACCAGCTGTAAGCCAAGCTTACCCCACAAATGCGAAACCTGAGCATTTATTCGTATGGATTTAGGATATGAAATTCCACTTCCTGTATTGGCTATACAACCTGCTTTAAGAAAATTTTCCATTTGACGATTATGTCGTCTGAAGTACTTATCTACGTAAGATCTTTGTTATTAGACGAAAACTGAGCAAGTCAATCGGGGCATTTTCTGGATTGATCTTCAAATTATTAGTAACTTTATCTTCTTGTCCTGATCCAACATATTTATAATTAATATATTTGAAATCGGTGCAGAACATAACTGAAGGCTACCTTCAGCGGGATTGTCCGAAAGGGTTACCGCTACCCCGGAACATAAAGGGCGAAGGAAGGAACGTGGGTGGGTTTTAGTCAGTAAGAGTCTGACACTCCCTTCCGCTCCACCCAGAGCGGGAGGGGTCATTTGATGATTTCCCACAAGAAAAAAAAAAAGGCTACCTACATCTACATTATCCTATATTGTCCTATTTTGGACCTTTTTTTTTCCGTATGGGAAATCATCAAATGACCCCTCCCGCTCTGGGTGGAGCGGAAGGGAGTGTCAGACTCTTACTGACTAAAACCCACCCATGTTCCTTCCTTCGCCCTTTATGTTCCGGGGTAGCGGTAACCCTTTTGGACAATCCCGCTGACCCGGCAGGGTTCGGCCCTAAGGGGCCCCTCAAATTATGCTGACAACTCTTTGAGGCGCGCGTGGAACATTTACGTGCCGTCCGGCACGGGCCTGGTCCTGATCGGGCGGTGAGCTACCCATTGCTCTCCGCCCGCAGGCCTGCGCCTACGGTGGCCGGGAGTCGTCACGCGGCTCCCGACGCCCGAAGCGTCTCCCGCGGTGGCTGGGACGGGAGGCTCTCTCCCTCATCCGTCCCGCCACCTCCTTCGCTAGCATGACTGCTTCGCAGAAGGAGGCTCCCACTCCCTCTCGCCCCGGACCATGGCTTGCACCAGGGCCGGGCGCGAGAGGCCGCCGCCGCTGCCGATCGCCTCTACGAGGACACACCGGTGCTCCGCCCAAGCGGGGCAGACCTCCACCGTGTCCTCTGGGCGATCCTGGCAATGGTGACACCCGGGCGTTTCCTCCCGCCTGATGATGTGCAGGAACCTTCCGAAACTTCCGTGTCCGGTGAGGACCTGCGTCAGGCGGTAGGTGAGGGCGCCGTGGCGCCTCTCTAGCCACTCCTCAAAGAGGGATCTTATCGCCGCTATTGCGGCGTGCCCTGCGCTGGGTTGCGACAGTCGCTCTTTCCATGTCGCCATGAGATCGAGCCGGAGATCCGTCCGCTCCGCCGCAATTTCCCGCGGGAGCGGACTTTTCCCCCGGCGTAGTGCCTCCGCGCGCCACTCATACAGGCCTATATTGGACCTTACGTACATATTTTTCTTTGATACATTTTTGTCAGTCGTCATATCAGTGTTTCTTGCTTCTTTACCGCCCATTTTTCACCGACCCGTTCGACCGGCCCGTTTTTTTTTAACTGTTTTCACTGACAGTTGGCGGCATCTAAATGAATGCCGAAATACAAGCGACCTGTTGGCTTTTTAACTTTCGGCACTATGCCGAGCGCTATAGCCATCCTAGATATTGAATCAAAACTATTTTCTTATTACATGTCTCATTAATTACAATGAAGCCCTCTTCCTCTCTCCTCATTTTGCTGTGCCCAACAGGGTCCATTTTGATCTTTTACTTTGTTATACCATCTATTTATAAACCTACTTACAAAATAAAATCATTTATCATTTATGTAATACATATGTATTGCAATAAAGATTGAGTATTGAGAGATTGAGAGATTTGTACAACTTGTGTAGAGAAAATAAACGTTTTATATTATTATATTATTATAGTATTGAGTATTGAAGGCTTCTTTGAAGATAATTCTGAGTACATCCGGAGTAGATAAAGAAAAATAGGTTTATTTCTCACAAGAACACATGCGTAAAAAAATATAATTAACTCGAATAATAAAGGAAAATAAAATCAAAATAGATCTATGATCACGAGCTCAATACAGAAAGAGTCAACCACATGACTGTGACAAGGAGAATTTTGTCGGCATGTCAGAAGTACTGTGAGAGGGATTTATGAAGGTGTTGTTTTACTTGATGATTTTATATTTTGTGTATCTTTTATTTTATCTTGTGTTTCGTGTAAATGCAAATTGTGTCTTTAATTTCTGTAATTGGTTTTAAACCGTTTTAATGAAAGAAATAAATAAATAGCTGAATGAGGCTTCCACTCAGCATGAGGCTTGCTATACCCACAGTACAGTGTTGATTTTCAGTGGTTACCTGTTCCCGTTCTCAGGAGGTTATGCACGAATTATAATGAAAATGCTAAGAAAAAATACACTTTTATATTGGGGATTAATTTTATGTCCTTCCGTGAGGTTTACTTGCGATAATGTTTAAAGCCAAGCCGACAGTCAGAGGCATAATTACTTTATGCCATAATTATGTCAAAAAGATTTACACAGCACTATACGTAAATGGTAGCGTATTTTATTATCTCCAATATAGGTATTTACCAACACTGGACATTTGTTCGCGGTGTCATTATACATAATTTTATTGATACATAATTGTTTAATGCTAATTTGTTTCATATACGTTTGGCGTTAAGGTCATACGCAATGACTGACTTTTAAATAAATAACAGATTTCTTAAACAATTAATATTATGAAAAAACTACTTCCTTTAAAGTAAATTTGTCTCTCGCAGGATTATTTAATTAAGAAAGATGTCACCTGTCTCTGTGACCTCAACCTGTCAAAAGTCATACATTAAATTAAATTAAAACCAATAATTAAATTATTATAATTGAAGTCATATTTTTGCACTGCATCTTTTAACAATAAATATTGGATGTGTTACATACTAGAAGGTGGGGCAAAAGTAATCACTTTATTGGAATGCGCTATAACTTTTGCAAATGGCGGCAAATATCAATCCTGTTTTGACATTTGTGATGTGAACAGATGCAGAATACACGTCAATAACCCATAGAACGCTATACTTCTCAAGAACGCGGAATAATTGCGTCGTCTAATCTCCCGCTTTGGCGATTTGCACTGGTCGGCCAGATCACCCGATTTGACCGATCCAGACTTTTTCTTTGCGGTGTTACTTGAAATACCGGGTTTATGTAAACAAAATTCGAGACTCTTGAAGAGAATGTCCGACAGGAAAGCGAGAACCTATCGCCGAAAGTTCTGACACAAGTGATGGAAAATGCCATAAAACGAGCCCGTATGGTCATCAAATTTTACGGCGGCCGATATCAATTTTTCGACTCGACGGAAATAATTCTAATTCATTAAATAAACATAATCCACAAGTAGAACTAAAATTTTTCATTGCAAAAAAAAAATACAGTAAAACAACATCGGGTGATTACTTTAGTACCACCTTGTACATACATAATTCAGCCTATAATGTTCCCACTGCTGGGACACAGGCCTAGTCTCTTCGAGAGGGAGTGGGCTGTAATCCATCACGCGGGCCCAGTGCGGGTTGTTTACATACTAAACTACAAACACTATTAAAACATAACATTATTATAAAATGGAAATCATCTGACTATATACATATAAAAAGTCTAACGATGCTTTCAATTTTCAATCAAGAATGAAAAGTAAGAAGCAAAGTAAACCGGACAAGAGTGCTCTGTACGATGAATATGTTATCTGCCATGTTTAATGACTAGTTCATTTGATATGTCATACAGTACAGTATCTTAAACCTTTTTAATTTACCCCCAAATATGACTGACATATTCAAAATTCATTTATTTACGTTACACCAGGGGGGGTAAACTTCCATATATGTTCACAGCTATTTTTTTAGGTGCGCCATCTATTAATCTTGTTCCTTAAACTTAAGGCAAATAATTCACATAAGACGTACTAGATGTCTCTATAGAACGACTTAGACTTTATAATTGTTGAAAATGACTATTTTAATTTCTAATAAATTTTCATTATTTTAGTTTAATTTTAAACAATTAAATTACGGCTAAATATATTTTTTTGATTTATTTTATCGACTGCTATAAAAAAACAAATGTCAAAATTCGAAGTTGTCGAAACCGTTGCTATTGTTTTCTGAAACATTATGGCCTGTACGTTGTGCAACTTGCGTGTGCGCTGAGTGGTTTTCGTATTGTTTATACTGTATTCTTCATAGTATTCTTTGCTGCTAATACGTTGAGTTGAAGCTCTTCTCCTCCGTAAAAGCTTGAAGAGAGCATCATCAGATTCGTCAGTCCGTCCTTGCGTTGAATTTATCGGCGGGGCGAAAGCCGACTGAATCGGTCTCTGCGATATTTGGACGCTATTAGTTAAGTGTTTTGATGATAGACGAAAAAAATTATGTTGAGCAGGATAACGATTTTCCAAATGAAGAAATCGTTTTAAATGAAGAGTTATTGTTCGATGCTCCAAATGTTCAACAAATGGAAGGAGCTGGACAAAGAGGTTACGTTTGTGGATGGGTCATCACAAAGTGTTCAAAATATGGTTGTAAAACATGTAAAAAAGATTTTATTGACCAAAGAAATATTGAAAGCAATGCTTTAATAAGAGCAAAAGAATATAATAATAATAAAAAATCGCTTATAATATATCCCTCGATAGAGGTGACAAATTTATTTGCGGAAGTACAAAATATTACGGAAACAATATTAAAAAATAATGTTCCAATTAAAAATTTAAGGAATAATATAATAATGTTTGTTGATATGTTTGTTACCTTTCCTTTTAAATGTGTAGAGCATAAAACACTGTTAAAAAAAATGTTTGTCTCCAAAACAATTAATGTTTTGATTTATAGTTGGTGCCGAATAATTAATAGAATATTAAACGGCAAAATAAAATATGATGGTGACGATGAAATGAAAAAATATGCTCAAGAATATTTTAATAAACGAAAAAAATATGGAATTGAAAAATAAATATATTTTTAAGTAATTTTAACTTATCAACATTTTTATATGTATGTAATTAGTAATTATATTAATTGAAACTGCAGACATTTTTTTCATTTCTGTTGATAACTGTGAAGATCACAAAACATGGTTTTGGTGACAAAATAATGTTTAACCAATATTTCATATCCTCATTATCATCATATTTCATTTTGACTTAAAATCTTCATTTGGCACTAACTATATTTAAGTATATAACATTGTTTTCGTGACAAAATAATGTGTATTGACCAACATATTTTATTATTCTTAACACCATCATATTTTATTTTGCTAATATGTATGTAATTAATAATATTATTCCTACATAATTATTGTAAATAGAATTGTCGACATGTTTGAAGTGAAAAATGTGCACTAAAGTAGGTAAACGTGAAAAATAACAGACAAATAAATCTATGCATTGAGTATTCAAAAACAAGCTTGTTTAATTAAAAACTAAATTAACCTTTAAAAACGATTTAGGAGAATAAATGTGCATATTTTCCATGCGTATAGATAGGTTAAAATTCATGTAGAGCGGTTTTTATTTTCAAATTACTGTCAAATTAATTTCACATTGCCAAACATGGTTTTACATAAATCAATCTATAACTGGGAAATATTTGCTAAAGCAATCAAATGAAAATGAAGGATATAATATAGTATAGGTATGTATAGTATGGTTAGTTAGGAACAAGATTTCCAGATGGCGCCACTCGCGACAGGTTGACATAAAAATACCGTGAGATGGCACTCTTTACCCGTATTATAAAGTGCTCTGTGCGTTACACGTCCGTGTTTGGGACAGATTCGGAGCAAATTGGATGTGACTGATGGACAGATACACGAGTGATCCTATAAAGATTCCGCTTTTTTATTCGGACGTACGGAATCCTAAGAATCTAAAGAGGTGTTCTATATTACTAGCATATAATCATAACCGGTGTATAATGTAGCCATTTCTGAGACAGGTCACACAGGCATCTCAGTGAGAGTGAAAAATGATGCCAATAATGTTTTCAATAATTAATGGAATGTCAATCAAATCCTTGTGTAATCTAAATCGTAATTCAGTCTGCATTAAATCTTATATTTATAATGTAATAAATTGTTAATAATAGGTATCGTGATTGCAGTCCATTAAGTATATTGATGGCAATAAAACTTTAATAATTGTCAGTGATAATTCCTAGTAGCTATAGTCGGGGCGATTTGTAAACGTCGAGCTGAACTTAAGATCCGTTTGCCTGTTACGGAACCCACTGACCTAACTCATTGGACCTAAAATCATTGGAAGAATGTATATTTGGACTCAAGAATCGAAAGCCAGTTTTTATGAAATATGACACGTTAATTGTGTTTAAAGCAGACACAATAGTTAACAAAACTCAACACAACTCATAAACCCGAGTGGCATGCGTCAACGGCAGAGGCAACTGCAGCCTCTGAAACGCGCCGACGGCCGCCGCCGACACGTCTACGGCTGCCTTCGACAACGTGCCGCTCGTGTTTAATTGCCTCTGCCGTTGAAGCTTGCCGATAGAACGGAAGCCCGTTGGGGTAGACGAGTTCTTGAGTGGTGCTGCGAATCGGCAAACGTAAAGAAGGACGCCCTCAGACTAGGTGGGGCGGCGTTCTTCGCAGAGTTGCTGGTAGCAGCTGGATGAGAGTTGCCGAGAATCGAGCTGAATGGCGTGCAATTGGAGAAGTCTATGTCCAGCAGTGGACTGCTGTTTGCCGATGATTATGATTACGATTATGTACTCTATCATATGTTGGGCATTGGGCAGTCAAAGCACGTAGTAAGTTATATTACATTTATCAAGTTTATGATTACTTGTCAAGAAAAAAAAAAACAGGCTCCTATGGCATTAAAGTACGGTACTAATAAAAATGTTGTCGATGGCTATACAATAACCGTGAATATAATACTTCTAGCTGTTGCCTATCTGTCTACCTTGGAGGCAGATGCAATCAGTTCAGGAATGTGAGACTTTGGCTAACAACTCAAATGTTTACTTCTTAAGTCTCATGCATTTTGCTTTGTTGTATGTGTACGCAATTATTTAAGTATGAGCGACATATTTTCTGGAGTTTGGATGGTTTGTTTAATTGGTAGTTTTTGTTTTGGAAATAAGCGTCACGTGGAAGGATGTTGCGTTATGATCAACAAAAAAGACATATTGGCAATTCTCTTCGGCTGGGCTAAGCCTCCTCTTTTTCCATCCATCTTAGTCGATGTGTGTTGTCTTCAAATCATCTTTATTTTGGCCCATCTAGCGTAGAATTCAATACAGAAAACCGAGCTTCGATATTGTGCTCCAAAGACTCATCAATAAATAATCACAACATCATATCTCCAATCTGTACCTACTTATTAGCGAAACAATGCCTCCTCAAACACCTCTCATACATTCAATCTTACACTCGATGACTACCACAGATAAAATCAAAACCAATTTATCCAAACTATTACTCCTGCCAAATACATCCGACGCCCTACCTAAATACTTGTCTATGCTTACAAAATGTCCTGAGAACGTGAGCTAGCTTTAGTACAAACAAGCTCTACATATCTATGGTAGCTGCGGTACCTAATTCCGAATTTGGAACATTTGTATAAAGATCAGACGTGTCATTATCTGGGGTCAATGACATTATTTGTCATCGATTTTTGTAGCTCATCGGTGATTGGTTTGTTTGATGGGATTAATAATGATTTCGCAGTTGGGGACTTCTTGTTTTTTTTTAATTAAAGATGTTGGAATCTATGTTATTCGTAGTCAGCTTTATAAAAGCGTGACTGAGAGGTTAGCAAAAAACCGAATCGAAGCAAAAAACCGAATGTGGATGAGTTTACAGCTTTTCTGAATCTATGGTGCTAGTTGCTGGTAGTGGTAATTTTATCTAACTAGGTGTAGAAATGCGAATGATTTTCTGTTTATAAACGGAATATAGTCCTGAATGAATCCTTTGTACTGGTCAATTTATTGGTATGTCCATGGTTAAATAAATGCTTCAAATCGTCTGGTTCTCGTTTTGATAGGGGTGCGTCTCTTAGCATATAAAGTTATTTGGTATATTTTCATTTCAATAACGTTCACAAGATACAATAAACGTGAGTTATACCAACTGTTAATATAATTTATTTAGATATAACATTTATATACTCTAAAACTTATTTCGTATAAAGTTATTGATATAACGTTTATTTAATCGAAAATCATTAGGCCTATCGTTTAAAATATATAATATTGATACCAATTTTATGGTTAACACCCCGATTCAAAGCAATCCGACTCGGATGGGTTATATTAGGTCAGAAGGTAAAGGCGGGAGTGGAGCGGAGTGCCAGGTCCCCTCTATGTTGGTGAATCATTTGGATTAGGTTTAGTTAGAACAGAGACCATTAACGCGCGAAGGCGAACGAGTGAAGCGAGCGTGTTGCGGGAGCGGACAGAAACAAATCGCTGCAAAACCAACTCCACGTAGTCTTGTCTGCCCTACCCCCAGAGTGTTATTTAAAATCGCGTAGGTGCGGAGGGGCGAGGCGGCCTGCGAGCTGAGGAGCAGGTAGTTTTAATACTCGCCGCCGCGATTGAGGCTGGCCGGCGAAGCAAGCCGAAGCAAGCCGAAGCCGCGGTGGTGAGCGTGAAACACATCTGCGGCGATAAGCTCGCATGGGACCGCCAGAGCCCCGTAGCGCCGGAGCCGTGACAGAAACCATGCTTGCTTATATGCTGCATGCTTGCTTGCATGCTGCATGCATGATGTATGCTTGTTTGCATGTTTTTTACAGGGAAATAAAACCCACATATGTTCACAATCAACTGTTTTATAATGATTCATGCTTCGATTGATTGACTATCAAATAACAAAAGAAACACAAACGATTACAAAATGTTATTGTTTTTATGACATAAGATTATTATTTATTCAATGTATGTTATGCTTATAACAATTAGTTACTTTAAAATTATATCTATCGTTTATTATGTTAACTGATCATTATATCAAATTAAATTATAGATTCAGTTGTTATATCTTGTAAATATTACAGATTTTGTAATTATGTCATATATTACTTACCCTTTTGATAGATACAAATGAGGATTGGCCTAACCAACGAGAGAGACATCAATACGAACAACTCAGATTTTTCCTTTTTTTAACTAAAACACCGAAAAATCCTCACCTAATCAGCAATCTAAAAACTCGTATAAATAAAAGACACATGCTTAACAAGCATGTGCTATATTATAATAGCCTTTATATAAACACGATCTGTCAGTTCAGATACAATCGACGTGAATCATATTACATCATTGGTGACGTCACCGACCAACCATTTAAATCGACAGCCTAGTCTGAGAATGCAAATTCGAAATTTAAATGTGCCCTTCGAAGCTGTGAACTTGCGGGTCTAGACAATTAATACTTGGGACTTATTCGTACAAGTTATTTAGCCGCGTTACAAATATATCTTTGCGTTTCAGGGTGGCGCTGCTTGTACGGAGCATTAGCCCAGTGATAACGGTCGGTCGGTCGGACGGACTTACGAGTTGTCGTTCGTGGGTTTGAATCAAAGCAGGCACTTTAATTTGTGTAAATTATTTCATCACCACTGGCTCTCAAAACGGTAAAGGAAAACATCGTGAGGAAACCAGCATGTTCCAGAACTAGAAACTCGAAGACATGTGACATTCGCCAACCCGCACAGGGCCGGCGTGGTTTATTATGGCCCACTCCCTCTCACAGAGATTAGGCCTGTACTCCAGCAGTGGGAACATTATAGGCTGAATATGCTTAAGGATCTTTTGGCTTTTCGACTGACATTGACAGCAGGTGCTGTTGGTAAATATTTGTGATTTTTTTTGTGAAATGTCACTTGAAAAGTATTAAAAAAAAGGAATGGCTGCGTTAGTTCCGATTTTGACCACTCGCTAAAATAGCCTTGTAGCGCGACATTCGTCAATAATATTATGTCTATCATAATTTTATTTAGTACCATATTTTGCAGCAACAGTGCTAACTTAGACGGTAACGTCCACGTTACTCGCTTTTTGCAATAGCGACTTACGGCCCTGGTACGGTTCTTAATCGTAGTTTATTTGATAGTAAATAATATTCGTGTAATAAGGACAGATTTAATGGCATTGTCTAAAATATGAGGCCATTTGTTTTGTAATACAATAGGTAATTAGGACTTATTTCAATATTAGCTGCTTTTCAATGCAGCGCGTGTAAGTTATTACTAGATAAACTTGACTGTTTTGATAAGGGGTCACGAACTTGTTTGATTTAATGTATCAACAATTTTGGTTAAAAATTTAATGGATTTAATCCTTAAAAAATAAAAAATAAAACCGGCCATGTGCATGTGGGACCACGCACAATGAAGGGTTCCGTTGTCCAACAAGGTTGCGATTTTATCCCAAGAACAAACTACTTAAACTTTACGAAACGAGACTGTCCTTCTTGTCTTTCATGATTTTAGGTCGACGGGGCGTACCCTATAGGTTTTGATTTATTTGCGAGTATCAAACAATGGCCGTATTTTTTATTACTTTGACTTAGAAGTTTAAAAACCATTATAGTAAACGTTTTTTTTCCAACACTACTAAAATAGCTAATAGCTATGATAGCTGGATTAAAGTAGCATCGAAAATATAATATTGCAGAATGATTTAAACTTGTAACTTCTATGGCCGACAGAATATGATGTCATTGCAATCACATAAAATAACGTTAATTTGAAGTTAAATTAATTGGACTGAACCTAGGCATTAATGTTCCTTGAATAATGGAGTTTACTTTAAGTTCCCAAGGCATCATGAAAATGCATAAACATACGACTTCTAAATAAGACTTGGTGATTAATAAGAATTGCAAAATACACGTTAACGTCTCCTATGTCTCAATAACTTCGTTTTATTGACGGGCAAAGGTCATCAGTTCGAGCCTGAGATCTTAGAAATATGTATGTGAGATATGACAAAGAAGGACTACTAAAATCTTCTAAATGTGAAGTTAAGATATTGCATCGGTTAGTCCGTTTCAAAATACTTAGCTATTAACCGTTGTATGTACAGAAAAATTAGTTCAGGAGCTAATTCAGTTACGATAGCTTGGTGTTTCGTCTATGGCGTCCCTTTTCGAAAGCATAAGAAAAAAAGAAAAGGAAGAAAAAAAAAACAGGTGGATTTTTGAGACAGGGCAGTAAGTACCGGTAAAGCTATGTTCTTCTAAACTACACAACGGATTTTGATGCGGTTTTCACCGTCAATTAGAGCATTTAGTCCGGAAGGTTTTTATGTAGAATACATATTGAACATACATTTATTAAAGGATTGGGAGCAATGGTGGCACTCCACCACCACTCCAGTGGTAACGGCCCCGACTTACAAGTTGGAAGTCGTGGGTGGGTTGAACCACGGATATGTTCGAACCACGGATATGTTCGAACCACGGATATGTTCGAACCCAGACAGGCGCTTTACTTTGTGTAAATAATTTTATCACCACTAATCTCAAACATCGTGAGGAAACCAACATGTCCTAGAACCAAAAATTCGAAGACATAATTATGACATCTACCTACCCGCACTGGGCCCGCGGGGTGGATTACAGCCCACTCGACTCGACCTCTCGAAGAAAGGAGGCCTGTGTCCCAGCAGTGGGAATATTAAAGGCTGATTATGTTATTTATTAAAGAAATCTCGATATTATGTCAAATCATAAAAACAGTGCAGCAAGCAGGGGCGATTCGAAGTGCAATATATATCATTTTGTTTATTCGCGGTACTAGCCAGTAGGCTAGGCTATAAGATAATTTATTGTTTTATCTGTTACAGATGTCATAATAACATTATAGCTAATAAATTGTTAATGAGATCAAAATTGAACGTGCACGTATTATGTAAATGTGAATTATACCTGTTTGGATTAATTTATTAGCTCATTAATTCATCCCATGACTGTTCTTGGCTTAGGATTGGAATAAAAATGAGCTCGCCACGGTTTTGTCTGTCTAAGGTACTTAGATTTATTGCCAGATCCTGTCGAAAATAGGCTGTACTAAAACTGTATAAGAATGTTTAAGGGCCGATTTTTTAATCGACAGATAATTTTTATTCGTGGGATAAAATTAACGTCTGATAGATTTTGTATAGAAGAACTGTCTGAAATTCAAAATTACTCCTCGGATAAAATTATCTAGCCTTGGAAAAATCAGCCCTAAATGAAGAAGAAAAATTGGATAATTTTGACGTTGAGTAGATACTCTAATTACTGATTAGGACACTGGACGTCAAAATTGTCCAACTTTTAGATGCCAGTCATTTTCCATTTCCGGCTTGAAACGAAAAAAGTCATAATAATGCTGAATAGTGTAAACAGTTTTAAACGTTTTTTTTTTGCTTGGAATTACTGAGATATCTAGACTCGTTTTACATGATAGCAAAAATAAAAAAGGCCAACATTTTACTTCATATTTATATTTTTTAGCGTATGATAGACCATTGCACAGCAATTTTAGTAGGTTGAACTAAATACAGTCAGAAATACAACCAGAAATGCGAATTCAGTAATTAAGACTTGAAATACGATTAGGTAAATAGAGAATGTTGACGCCTGTCGTTAGTGTATCAGTGATATTGATCGAAGGCTTTAGACTGTTCATGACATCAGTATTTAAATAGGTTGAGTATGGTAAATACGAGTATATGAATTACTAAACGGGAATAATGTGGACTGTTAAAGACAAAGCTGATAGCAAAGCTTTTACAAACAACAAGTTATTTCGTGTGAACTTCACCAAATGAAACCGATCGCAATCAGCACATTTAAACCGAGTTTAAGAGCTCTCACTGTCAATATTCCACACTGACAGCTCTTAAGCGCAGTTTAGATGTGCTGAACGCGTTTAATGTCATTGGTTAATTCGCCCTTAAGCTCAAATCAATAAAATAATGATTATTATCTAGGCATTTTGATTATTTGGGATGTTCAATCAAAATAACAGTGGTTTCAGTCCCAGCGGGTTTCGGCCAACGTAGACCATCATACAGCTTCTGGCGTGTTCCTATTTATGATGTGTGCTGAGAAAACTTCAATTTGTTATTTGTTACAAAAACGCAACGACATGTCACTATCATACTCGAAGGTATCTACAGAAAATATTGCAGAGCAGAGCTTGCCTCAGATTAGATTGAACTGATGTGATTTATGTTATCTTGTGAGGTAGTCAGAAACCCGAAAGTCTGACAACCAGTCTTACTAAGGGTTACATTACCCAGTAACTGGGTTATGGACGTCAGTTAGGCAGTTGCTCCATGTAATATACTGGTATTCAGCTGCATCCGGTTAGACTGGAAACCTGGTTGGGGTATGATGAATGCAGAACTGTACTTACTTATTACGAGATGCCTTAAAATCGGACATAAATAGATTTTCTCAAAATAATGCGGTGATTCCAAAAGTCTGTCTGAAGGTCACCAAGTTAACGGTTTGATGACCTCATTCTACAGAATTCGTATCAAATTCTTATTCCGTCTCAATCATATTCAAATTGATAACAGGTAAAACAAATGATACTTGGAAGTCAAAGTCTGGTAAACCACAAATGTGAGACAATAAAACCAATTGTTCGAATCCTATCGACATTGTTTACATGGATTGAATATAAAACAAGTTTTTTTGGAAGTCACTACGGAATAAACGATATATGTATGATACATTATTTTAGGGTAGGGAAATCCGCAGTAATCTTTTTACCGTGTGAAATGGAAAACCTACATCAGTTATGACATCATCATCATCCACAGTCCGCGGGCTTGCGGGCGGAGAGCAATGGGTAGCTCACCGTCCGATCAGGACTAGGCCCGTGCCGGACGGCGCGTAAGTGTTCCACGCGCGCCTCAAAGAGTTGTCAGCATAATCTGAGGGGCCCCTTAGGGCCGAAGCCTGCCGGGTCAGCGGGATTGTCCGAAAGGGTTACCGCTACCCCGGAACATAAAGGGCGAAGGAAGGAACATGGGTGGGTTTTAGTCAGTAAGAGTCTGACACTCCCTTCCACCCAGAGCGGGAGGGCTCATTTGATGATTTCCCATCCGGAAAAAAAAAAAATCATTTACAGTCCGACTTGCAGGAGCGTGGAGATTGCTCCACGCTCCTGTGCCAGCCTCATCCAGTTTCTACTCGCGATGGCAACAATATCGTCTGCTCATCTCGCCGCCAGACGACCGATACTTCGTCTTCCAGTCCTTGGACGACACTCTGTCACTGCCTTACTCCACATGTTGTTGATTTTTTGCCATCTGCCAGTGTCGCGGGCGCATCACGGATTCGTTTGTATTGTCGAATTTGTCAATGTTTAATTAGTGTGTGTAATTGTTTTTGGTCCCTGGCCCTGACAACAGGCAATGGACAAAATTGTCAACATTTTATATGCTTGAGTACAAAGCTTTTGACTACGTTGTATTTTATGTCTTTTTTTATTCGTAATATGCGTTTTGTTTGTGCGGAATAAACAATTTTTTTTTCTTTCTTTCACCCAGGTGTCCTGCCCAAGTCCATTTGAGTTTCATAACTCGTTTTCCGATATCGAAAACCTTCTACGTTTTCGGATCTCGACGTTTGGAACTCGGTCTACAAGCCTTATGCCAAGCATAGAACACTCCATGGCTCCCTGTGGAACTCTCACCCTGTAGACAGCCTGAGCCAGCCTCAGCCCTGTAGACTGCGTGAGCGTCCACGTCTCAGCTCTGTTTGTCATAGTGGGCAAACACGTTTGGTGTAGCGGCAGTAGTTGGCCGCTATGACTAATTACATACTTTTACATTTTTCCGTGGCTCGTAAGAAAAATCTGTACCGGTTCTCGAACAAAATCAACACAAACATTAGCTAACAAATTTTGAAACGCATGTAAATTGCTGTGATTGGTTGACAGAATTGTCCACAACCAATCTTCATAAGGTACAGCCCACTCTCTCTCGAAGACAGCAGGTCTGTATCCCAACAGTGGGAACATTATAGGCTGATAATGCAATGTATGTTATGCTAATTTTAAGATACGAGTTTAAATTTTGACACGTCGTTGATTTTTGTTCCAGAAACCGAGTGTAAGTCAATCAAAGAATATTAAAGACCTTTTTTTACCATTTTGATTTAACTTGGCTTGAAACCACTTTTGAAAGCTGTTAATGGATTTAGATAAGGCGAATAGAAATGACGAATAATGTCAATTATCGATTTGCTCAAATTTGGCGCACACTGGCACAATAAATATATCATAGTTTAATATTATTCTGAACTGAACCTCAATTCGCTGATCGTGACTTACTGCAGTAGACAAATTTAAACGACCTGTATGTAGTTTGAACACTTTAAGGCTTATGTCGACGATATTTGTCTTACTAGTTCGTTAGGGCACTTATTTATTACCAACACAATGGCTAGCATTACTTATTACAGTGTTTGATTTTTTCTTTTCGATAGTCTGGTTTAAAACATGTCTAAGTAATAACAGCCGCACGGGCCTATCGATCACGTTAAGCTACGCTTGTCGCGGCTGGTCCGTGGATGGGTGACCGTATATGTAAAGATACTGGTGGTGGTTTGTGTGTAGATGTTTCCTTGCCTCGGAAAGCACGCTAAGCCGTTGGTCCCGGCTGTCATTCGTGCATCTTTGACAGTGGTTAAGGGTAGTCAGAAGCCCGAAAGTCTGACAACCAGTCCTACCAAGTAGTATCGTATTACTCAGTCACTGGGTTGTGGAGGTCAGTTAGGCAGTCGATCTATGTAAAATTCTGGTATTCAGCTGCATCCGGTTAGACTGGAAGCCGACCCCGACATAGTTGGGAAAAGGCAGGTAGGTAGGTAGGTAGGCAGATTGATTTAGTCTAGTTTGAAACATAGTTTTTAGTGTGGGACGGCTAATATTTTTTCGCGATCACGATGTTGGTCCCATGGAGAAAGTTGTTCAGTTTGATGGTCAATACCACACCTTTTTGATACATAATAATTTCGCATAAATTACCAGAAAATCCATCCGTTCATACTTCTATACTTAGGTACTTAAATTATAAATTGCAGTAACTCTGTGTGTCTATCTGTCACCTTTTCATGCCAGAACATCTGAACAGATTTGGATGAATTCTGGTACAGATAGACTATAACATGTGTTAGGTTTAGGGCAGGATACTTTTTATCCCGGTAATAGGACAATTTCCGATTTCCACGATTGCCCGCGACTACGTCCGCGGGATTTTTTTTTGTGCTAATATAAAATTTATCCTATAACACTCGCCAATACTAGGGGTCTACTACGAAGTGCAAAGTGCAAATGATCGGATCGGACCGACACATGGCCGAACCGAATATTATTGAAAAATGCGAAAAAAGTTAGGATCGGCTCATTAGGGTCGGGACCATAGTCAATATTCGCAAGGGTGTAGGAGTGTAGGATCGGGACCGACCGAACCAAATAGTGACTTCGTAGCAGGAAACGGCCGAACATTCGGCCGATGCCACTTCGGAGTAGACCCCCTGTAGTTTCCCATCATCGAAAGAATTTTCGGAATCGGATCAGGAGCTCCGAAGATTGCCCCCTATATATATAAACTGGCAAATTTTACCTCTGTCTAATATTAGTATATGATTTAGCTGAAGCAGTATAATTGCAGGTTTTCCTAGGCAAATAACGGCACCTACCATTCGCACATTACCTTTACCACAAAAGCAAAAATTAAATACCAACGATTTGGCAAGGTTACCATATTGCTCACCGCCAACGCAAAACGTGAACAAACTGCGTATTGCATTTTACAACTATTCTCTTATTCTGCAGCTGATACGAGTAACAATGACTGATTATAATGGTGACATAATGCACTTTGTTCTTGACTAATAAGTCAGACTAATTACTTAATCAACTTACATATTAATGGGGAACTAGGTTCTAAATCATCATTAGTTAATGAATCTGGCATTGGTTAATGAGACGTAAGGCTTGTTTACAGTGGCGGAATAAGAAGCAATTAAAGAACAAATTGGAGGCGAGGGGGGGGGGGTGTGATAATGAACTTCTATAGAAACTTTTATCCCTATTAGGGGGTGAATTTTCCAAAATCGTTCCGTAGTGCCCACCTTCGTCATATATGGAACTTTTTCTTACTCACTTTCATATTTCGAGATCCAGTGGTTCACGTTGTCTTGTTTGTCAGCGAATGAATTTAAGATTTTTATTGAGTAGAACATTGTAACTTTTCTTTAGCAAGTTAAGCCGTTGGTCCCGGCTGTCAGTCGTGGATCTTTGGCAGTCGTTACGGGCCGCCAGAAGCTCGAAAGTCTGACAACCAGTCTTACCGAGGGGTATCTTATTTCCCCGTAACTGGGTTGTGAAGGTCAGAGCCTATCTGACTGCATCCGGCCGACCCCAATATACTTGGGAAAAGGCTAGGCGTTGATTGTTACTTTTCTTAGTCACTGGATCGCACTCCACGTGTCTATTTACATTCTTTTTTTTTTTTCTTTTTTTGGTTCACTAACTTAGTTCTTAAGTACTTACTAACACAAATATGGATGTTCTCAGAAATAAAGTTATTATATAGGTATATATGTGAAAACTTGCAAAACATATAGACATATTTTCCCAACTTACAACGGCAATAATAACACTAGTAAGTACAAGTAACATTTCTTGAAACTACACCATAAATCTATCTATTTCAAAAACCATTTCACTAAGTTTCGATCTTCGTTGCGCTGTGCATATCTAAGCGTTTTTGTGCGCAGCTTGGTATGCGCACGGACATGTGCTATTCAAACGGTTTCCGTGCGTGTGTTATGCAACGAGATTTTCTTCTAGTTAACGTCATCTTGTCTGTTTAGTTCGATTTAAAATCTGAGTGGATTTTCTGTATGATTGTTGATAAGTTAGTCGATGATAAAGTTGATACAATTTTCCAAAAAATTAAACTGGTCATTTTCGAGTCATGACCAAAAAGTAGCTGGCACGTTCGCAGCAATTCACCGAAGCCTCCAAAATTATCTCATGCACATAGGTCGCTTTTCAAAAGAGTTATTGGGGAGAAAAGAAAATGTGCCCTCGAGAACAAAAATCTATTGAACGGAGAATTCTCGCAGGTATGCTGGAAGAGATTTCCATAGAAATAAGCATCACCTTTTTCTGTTCCTTTCTTCTTGTCTGTTTATATGTGTATACATAAATAGTTGAATAAATAAATAATCATAATGTTTGAGGACTAGATATTAGGATAGATTAACTTCCCGCACAAATGGTTTCTACTGCGTAGTACAATTACAGTAGGTAACTAATAAGTTTTCTCACATTATTTTTAACCCAATCGATTGAATGCTCCTCGAAAATGAAACGACCAAATCAACCAGCAAGCAGATATTGTTTTTCTTCAACATTTCAGCATTCAATCGTAGTCTGACGACCCAACACACCCTTGTCTCATTTGGCACACATATCTCTCCATAAATCCACAACCATACAATTACAAGTTGACTCTTGTAATTCATTATCAAAACAAAATTGTTCCGAGCAATTAAAGCAACTAGTCGGTGACAATAAACCATTAATTGTGTCGAAATGATTTATTCGCACCTAATAGGTAGGTATGGAGTGGTCGACGCTCGCATAGTTCTCTGCAAACAAAAGATATACGCTGATTGACATTTAGAAACACCTAGCCTCGCCCTTTGTGAGATATCACACGGGACAATTTATTCAGTTCGTGTAAATTATTCTGTAAAGGGGCGTTTACAACTGAGATTGTTTGTAAACTTGCTACAAACCATTTTGGTAGTAAGCTTCATTGACAGTTACTAAATTCTGGGAGAATTATCATCCTCATCACGATCATCATCATTGGCCATGTTCCACCCTCTGCTGAGTACAGGCCTCCTCCCTTTTGTGCCATGCTTCCCTGGTCTGTGCGAGTCTCATCCAGGTCTTCCCCGCAATCATCTGTAGGTCGTCCACCCACCTGTCTATAAAAAGAAAGTAAGAAAGAAAAATGCGTTTATTGGCATTACAGCAAAAAAAATCCACCTTTAAACTATAGGTCTGCCTTCGCTTCTTCTTCCGTCTCTAGACAACCATTCCGTTAGGGCTCTGCCCCACCTGCCATCACCACGTCTAGCTAAACGACCGGCCCACCTCTATTTCAGAGCTGCTAAGTTTTGAATTATTGTCCTAATAGTGCGGAATAGTCTTCGGATAGAAAAATGCAATATGAGTAAAAATATTTTCCTCAGCATCGAATTATTAGAAAAACTTCATAGATTACTTATTTTCCCCCCAATTTTCATTGCCATTGGTAGAAAATTTGACTATAAGCATTCAGTAGTTTTTTTTTGTTACCACTTAATCTGTTGATTTCAATGACGTTGCTTAAATTCAAATGGCAATGAGCGGTATAAAAGCTCCTTAAACGTAGCCTAAATGTTGTTGCTTTTCCTTGCCAGATAAACTTTGACAATGCTTTGAATTGAATACTGAAGTAGTGAATGGTTGTTTCAATCTAAATTACAAATGTTACTAGAAAATTGGTTGTAATTGTTATTTAGTATCATCGATCGTTTAGTTACGTGGAAAATTTATAAAGATTTTTTCGTGCAGACCTTGACAAGTAAAATTACCCAGGTTTTGAATTTAAAATTTGACAGGTTAAATGAGACCAGAAGGCCAATTCTCGTAATTTAAAACGTTCAAAATCTAGTCGCTGTGTCACCTCGGCGACAGACAAATGTCAAAAACTTGTCAAAATGTAGGAAAATTAGAGGTATTTTTGACAGGTTGAGACTGAGATCAGACTGTGAACGTTCTTAAAATTACGAGAATTGCCCCTCTGATTTTAAACAACAACTTTTCCTTTTCTGATTTCTCAAATTTAAATTATTTTTTTTATTTTCCAAAAAAATAATGGTTTTCGCTGTCTCGGAACTGGAATACTATTGGTTGATTTAAAAGTACTGGCCATTATTCACCATGGAGCGACACGAAGAAGAAGAAGACCATTGTCACTTGTTCATCGAAGCCACTTAACGATGAACTAGAGACTAGACTAGAGAAAAAAAATGTAAGTATCTATAGTCGCTCCCATTCCATAGCGACAGACTTCGTCTAGAGTTTTTCCTTCTCAATAATACAATTGCATTCAACAATTTTGATGCACTGCATATTTAAAACGGTACTTGCAAGAACTTGCAACCTATTTATGTATCGTTTACAGTTCTGTCTTGTACGTGACAATGTTGAGTTTAATTTTACTAACTTCAAATATGGGTAAACGTTGAAACGTGGTTTATGACCTCAGCGGCAAAGCTGTTTGATTTCTAGTCATGCTGAAATATTGACACGCACCTCAGTATTAACTGTAGGTAGGAAATATGACTCTTGCAAGCCTTCCGTTATTAGATCCCAGAGAAATTTGAAAAACTATCGTACAATATTGAGACGAAGATTATTTGTAGATCGTATAAGACTCGAAATTGCGATGAGGCCGTCCACTGTGTGGTTTGTCGGTAGGATTTCGACATTGCCCTTTGACTTTCCCAGTCGCCCCCAAGAATTATTAACGAGAATTTTCACACAAAAAAGAAGTAGAGAGATATAATAATACTTCACTCAGTAAATGAGTGAAATATTGTTATATCTCTCATTTTTTTCCGCGCTTCTTCCTTGATTTTCTTCATTCACGATATCTTTCAGCGATTACTTAAGCGTTAATCGATTCGTCATCTCATCATTTGCCTCGCCTTTTCCCAACTATGTTGGGGTCGGCTTCCAGTCTAACCGGAACCGGACAGCTGAATACCAGTATTTTACATGGAGCGACTATCTGACCCCCACAACCCAGTCACTGGGTAATACGATACCCCTTGGTAAGACTGGTTGTCAGACTTTCGGGCTACTGACGACCCGTAACGACTGTCAAAGATCCACGAATGACAGCCGGGACCAACAGCTTAACGTGCTTTCCGAGGCACGGAGGGGTATTGGTTTGTGAAAATGGTCACCCATCCACGGACCAACCGCCCTTAAGCGTTAATCGATTATAGCATCAATGATGTTATCTAAGGGTTAAACGTAGGTCCTTCTTCAGACGACTGACAGAAATGTAACCATATTTTAAATACGTGTAGCGCTAAATGCATTTAGTTATTTGTAGTGCAAGCGGGCCTTACCAGAAGAATAACATGAATAATGCATATATTTCGTTTGTAAGTTTGTGGCTGTCAAAAGAATATGAAGTTTATATCGCTGAGATCACAAAGTAGTGTCCAAAACCCAGTCGTCAAAATCAAGTCCCCACAGCGGTTGAAGTCCATGAACAATTTACCTGAAAAAAAAACTGACAATTTGACAAAACCTATTAAAATGAATACTAAAAATATTAGAATTTGAAGTAACAAAGCAGTAAAGTCTCTTTTGAAGGTGTTTGTACAGCAACAATATTTCTCAAGGAGATAACATCGTGATCCGAAATTATAAGCACACTTGAAGCTGTAGAGGACTCGGGAACATCTCCAGGTTTGTGTGTAGGATGTTCCTCGGATTCCTAAAATGTGGATATGAAATTATTTTATGGAACAGTTTTCTGTAGTTGATAATTAAAATAAAGCTGTTAAGACCAAAGGGACAGTATTTACTGATTTCGACGCATCTTTAACACATATTTGCTTTAGTTAAATTCTTCTACTATTCTTCTTCTTCTAGTTGTTTAACACACTAACAGTAGCAATGGGTTTCATTTTGACAGTTCAACAACTTTTATTGCATTATTTACGTTGTTGAGCAGACAAACTTTTCGAACATATGAAGCAATGGGTTAGTTAGGGTGTAGGTACAAACAGCTGTGCTTCTGGGGAGTCTGTTACGCCACTTCTTCTCAGCTAAATCACTAGGATGTGGTGAAGCTCGGGCGTTTTTGGGGGACGGTCTCATGTAGGTAATTTTGACGTTCAAAAAGTCCTGATTGAAAACTGTTTGAATTGAATAAATGACTTTTGATTTCATTGATTTTATCTTGAAAGATATTATTATTTAAATATATTCTACATAATTTAAAAAGCTATATCTTTTGATTTGATTTTATCATTTCACTTTCTTACTTTCTGTACTTACTACTAAACACACAATGAATAATTCATCAAAATAAATTTTACTTAAGTATTTTAATAAACTACAGGTTCATTAACATTAATTCCACTTCAATGAGTAACAGTATTGGCATTCAATAAATCCCTAAAATAAAACCATTAGTTTCCTTTTCTGTTCTTATCTTGTCCAGGGCATTTACACGCGTCCACTTTTGTACTTAGTTTTTTTTACTTATTATAATTTGATATACATCTGTAAATGCTAATTCGCCAACAAAAACTCTTAAGAGTCGTTTTTGTAAAACGCTGTCGTTTTGTGAATTTGAATCAATACTTGTTGCAAATGATAATGTAGAATGCAAATGAGATTAATACAATTTATTCTCTGTTATCGTATATTTTCGTGTAAGCTTATGGATGCGGATGCGCAGACCTTTTATTTAAAGTATAAATAAATCAGCTTTTATCCTAATTAGATGTTTATTGCTCCGTGATTTATGTAACGTTATAATTATTTTAATGGGTGAGTCAAATATCTTACATGAGTCAGTTTGATAAAGGTTATTTTTTAGGTATTGGTTTGGTTTTAACATGTGGTATTAATTAATGTTAATATGTAGAGTAAATATTATTCAAACTGTGAACCAACAACCCAAAGGAACTTTTTGTTGTCAAAATACGTATGCATGAAGATCAGTTGTGGAAATAATGTGTGTCAAAACTATTTTGTTTAGGAATAATCAGCTGGTTTAATCTCACTGCTACCAAAATTTGACGTTTAACTTTTGTTGTATTTAGTTTATCTGATACATATTATTATTTATTTTACTAAGGGCTGATTTTTCAATTGACAGGTAATTTTTATTCGTGGAATAAATTTGACGTCTGACAGATTTTGTATAGACGAACTGTCAAAAAAATCAAAATTATGCCTCGGATAAAATTATCTAGCGTTAGAAAAATCAGCCCCGTAAACTCAAAATGACTAAGGCTGGTAGTTACATGCAAACGTGATATTGACAGCATCAGGAGACAACAATTTTATTCCCGATCCAGAACTTAAGAATCCAAGCCACTCCAGTCTCCAGGCTTTTGTTCTAAGTTTATGCAAACAAATTAGAATGCAGGCAGTGTCCGCCCAACACAGTGGACAGACACTGCTTCTAATTTCTGTCAGCCTAGTACCTTTTGTAACGGGACGGATTAAGTGCAAGCAATGTTTGTTCAAGAAACTCCCAAGCTTTCTTCAATACTTGTGCTTTGTTAAAAATGTTAATTGAATTAGTGAATTGAGGTTTTACTAATGTTACGTAGTTGTTCTTGCCGCCTACTTGAATATGAGAAGCGTTGAATGTATGCTAAATTGTATTGTGTACGTATTTTAATGATTAATGTTACAAGTTAAGTTTGCAATGAATAATATTATAGGTGTCATCGTAACTTAGCCTCACATCATTGACTACATCACCCACTTCAAATAATCATATTGTGTTATTAATTAAGGAAATAATATCTTTTACATTTTTAAATATGACAGCATTATGCTGAGGTAGGAGTATTTTTGGCATCGCACACAGGTCTTTTTATTTCTTGTTTATTTTTTTTGTGTTGTTTTTGATGTAATTTTGGCAGTTTTAAATGCTCTTTTTTACTGTTTGTATTTCCTGTGCGTGTTGCAAATAAAATATATTTCTTTCCTTTTTAGATTACGAGTATTTACAATTTTTGCAACCCGTCTATTTCTACATTTTTAAACTTATCATGTGCCAGGAAGAGATTCTTCACGTTTCCTTAAGAAAATGTGAAAGTTTCTATTGTCCAAAGCATAACCAGCTGAGAATAAACGACGCAACGATGACGCAATTATTAGCTATGAAACCTAATACTTCCGATTTCATTGAAAAGCCTGTCACGTACACACTTAAAGCAGTATTAATCCAAACAGATAATATCATTCGCCGCCTAAATAAAGAAATAACAACAAGTAACACGCGATCAAACGATAATAAACTTCTTGGTCCAATAATCGTTGTGCAGACCACCCGGCCACCATAGAACTACTGTAGCCCTTTTGAACATCGTTTATTTAAAGAAATAAACTAACAATTTCATTACAAAACAAAGATATGGATTTCCTACGAATGAAAGCGTGTGGGCAGCTATCCTACATCGCGTTTGTGAAGCAAACATTTATCTAAACGGGACTCAATCATCGAGCATATAAAATACATTTTCCTATTTCATCAATATTCAAATCGTCGTCACTGAAAACTAAACCTTAGCTTCCTAGTTCTTGAGGGCAGTTTTGCATTTTGCTGTTTACATAAGAAAATGATTAACAATATCACAGTGAGAACAGGTGGCAACGATTTAGTAGGTTTTGCTCTTGTAATTGCTCACTACTGCGACACTGTCGTGATAATAAACGTATTTTAAATGAAATATGAAGCCTTTTGCTTCCTGAGCTTTTTATAATAAGTGCAGCTAAGCTTCTTTCTCTATGGCATTTGCATTTGGATTTTGGTCTTCAGTTTGTAGGATATAGGGTTTGGAATTCAATGTTCGACTGTTGGAGAATGGACATTCTAATGAGAGTCTGGAAGAAGTCATGAATGAAGTACGATATGAAGTGGCTTTTGTTTTGTTTGGCTGTGTGGAATTTCATAGTTTTGTTTACAGTATTAAAAGTTCTTGCGTTCACAGCTATTTGATATTATTTTTATTTTGAATAAAACCGGTAACCTCATATAACTCTTCATATTAAGATAGCGCATCCTTTTTCTTCAACTTCACGCATTTAATTGGTTGGACTTTCAGAGTTCATTAGGACGTTCTGCTTCATAAATTGTCTCCTCCAGCATTTGCTTATGTATGTTTATTTGTAAACGTATTAGTTAAAAAAAAGGAACCATTTTATATCATATACATATTTACATCAAATCATACTCACCCTCCTAATCAATTCAAAAAATCCCTCAATATTCCGATGTAAGGATAATTTTCTCTCCCATTTCATATTGCAACCGGAAGATGTAGCCGTGAACGGCACGTGGGAGGTATCCGGCACCCACGGCTGACGTCAGTGGCCGGCGTACGGTTTTACAGCAACTGAATGGGCTACATGAATTATGGTAGATACGTTACTTTATGAATTATGGAGTAGACTAGGTCAGGTAAAGGTTTTGGAGGGATTCGTGTCTAGAGAGTGCGGTGAATTCTATTATTTTGAGCGAAGTTCGAATTTACTGACAATAAACCTTATTGTTAAAATGAATAAAAACTAACAGAAAGAACCAGAATTCAGATTCTGGAGAAAGTGAGTTTGAGTGCACGTTCGTAACAAAGTTTAAGTACCAGGAAAAAGTGGAAGAAATATCTTTAGAAAAGTGTTTTTGTGCGTAACACACTTTCAATCACAAACTGAATCATTTTGAAGAATATTAGGCTAATCCATTGCTGCATATGTTTAATAAATGTGTCTGTTCAATAACGTAAGTAACGCAATGAATGTTGTTGAACTGTCAAAATTAAAACCATTGCTATTGTTATGGGTCCCCGAAACGATTAATTGCAATTGTCAATATTTACGTGGTTAAAACACATTGATGCTCAAATCGATCGTCTACCAAATTAAATTGAAGCGATTGATAATATTATTACAATATTGATCAATTGCAATCGTTTTGGGGCCCTTTAGTGGGTTACGCAATTACCTCGCAGGGCACAATATCAGAGAATCATCATCCCAAGAAGCTTTGCAATTTTCGGTTCTAAGATACCTAAACTTATATGAAGTATCACTAAAGTAATGAGATGAATGCTTTGATATTCCCATAACGCACTCTATCTTATTACAATGATTATCAACAAATAATTAACGTACCTGACCTTTTACAAGATAATTGAATTGCTTCATGCCTCAAAGAGTTATTATTATTATAACTACGAATCTTTGCTATACGTCTAAAATCATAATGTGTACGTGTCGCAGCATAACTATTGCCCATAATGAAACTAAACAAGTTTATTTAAAGGATATGGAATTGCTTGATAAAGTGACATTAATATTGAGGAGAATAGATGACCCATGTATGGGAAGCTTGGTGGAGGAGTGGTATCATATAAGGTATATTAAGACTTACCCAAGGTTCGCCTAAAACCAAAGCATAAACATACTCCGACTATAACGTTCCCACTGCTGGGACACAGGCCTCCTTTCTGTGAGAGGAAGTAGGCCAACCACGCGGGCCCAGTGCGGCTTGGTAGATGTCACATGTCTTTGAATTTGTTTCTAGGACATGCCGTTTCCTCACGATGTTTTCCTTAGCCTGTGTCCCAACAGTGGCAACATTATAGGCAGGTTATGCTGATGCTGAGGGAGTGGGCCGTAGATAAACCACCAAATAGGCCCAGCGCGGGTTGGTAGATGTCACATGTCTTTGAATTTTTGGTGCAGTACTATACGATGTTTTCCTTAACCGTTTTGAGAGCAGCGGTGATGAAATAATTTCCACAAAGTAAAGCGCTTGTCTGGGTTCGAACCGACGACATACAAGTCGTAAGTCGCGGCCGTTACCACTGCGCCACCGATCCTATTATTGTTAAGGTATTACAAACTAAAATCACGACATACTAACGTGTTATTGACTAGTTTGTAACTGGTTGCGTTGTTTACGAACCGCTATAGTTATACTACATTTTTTGAAAAAAAAAAAAATACAAACACATTTAAGGTTCACAAAAACAATTTTCCAACAAAAAAATCAACGTTATAGAAAAAAGTGTATTGACTATACTAATGTATGAAAATCATTGTATTAAAGACACCAGTTATCGCTGTATCGTGCCATTGTGTGTGGCTACTGATTGGTGAGTTGAGTTTGTAACTGGTTGCTTTTAAGTACCGTCGTGGAAGATGGCCCTAATATTTCTAGATTTTCAATTGTTCTGAGTTTAACCTTACTGAGCCTTCCAGTAAAGCGCCGTAATACGTCAGGCGCTGACTAATTTGACAAGACTAAACTAATATTTATCTTCTCTCCTTTTCTTAATGAAATAGAAAGAAAAAGATGCACTGAACTTAAATTTATTTTAGTTTGTTAACAAGGGAATCGGCGCCAATAACTATGTATATCAAACTGTTATACAAACATAAATAAGTACCTCAATCATATCGATACCTCAGTAGGTTAAAGCAGCTTTCTACAAATAACGTCTATAAATAAATACTTAACTGTCCTCTCAAAGTAATGATTAAATTTCTGATTGATTACCTTATGAAAACGGTAATCAATATAAAGTATTGTCCTTATAGACATTACTACATTCGGTTTTGAATAACATTTGGCATTATTTATACATATTATATGTTAATCTATACTAACAATAAACCTGAAGAGTTTGTTTGTTTGTTTGAAACTACCAGTATTTTTGCATTTTATAGCCCAATTCTTGAGGAAGGCTATAGGCTATTTAACATATACCTACATTCAAATTTTATTTGTTTGAAATTTATGTTATTTCAAGTTAAACAAATATCAACTTTATTTTAATGGTAATTAAGTTGATTTCAGAGTGACTAGCACTATTGAAAAAAATATAAAAATGTTTGAAGTTGTAGCGTAAACTGAACTTTATTGTGTAGGTATTAAAGTTATTTTTCCATAAACTCATATTTGTTTACATTTTTGGCGAATATGTCGCGGATGCAGATTAGGACCCTTAAGAGCCGAGCAAAAATATAAAAGTCAGGTAGAAGAACCCTAAGTGAAAACGAAGTAAAAGCGCTTGCGTCGGGGGACGAGAAATACTACGCGTATGAAGTCGCGTGTAGAAACTAGTTTTGAAATAATCGTGGTTTTTAATAAGTCTCATTTTTACTTTTTGTTGTGACTTGTCCCTGTTTCGCTCGGTAGTTACGACTTGACAAAACATCGAGATTTTATTTTTACATTGAAGTTTTTCAAGGATTTTAAAATTATTTTCCGGATTAAATTCTCTTAATTATGGTAAAAAATCGCATCAAAATCCATTGTGTCGCTTAGAAAAACTACACGGAACACAGAGAGCCACGAAAAGCGACTTTAATGTATGTTATGTATGTATAGAATATAGACATTATGACTAGGCCATTGAAATGTAATGGACACATGGGCAAAATCAAAAACACATCGGTGTACATCTCCCGCCTACACTGCACCACTAAGGCGGAGGACATCGTGGAGTACGTGCGCCAGAAGACGAGGACACGCCGAGGGTGAAAGTTACAGGAGTCGCACCGCAACGTCAACTTCAAGGCGTTCGTGGAGCGCGTACCGAATTGTTCTCTGCCCGTCGTCATGCAAGAAGACTTCTGTCCGCAGGGCGTGGTGTTCCGTCGCTTCCGCGGACAAGTACCACACAGCAGCACAAGAACAAGCTAGTGAATTTTATAATAAAAATATGTAGACTTTTTTTTCCGGATGGGAAATCATCAAATGACCCCTCCCGCTCTGGGTGGAGCGGAAGGGAGTGTCAGACTCTTACTGACTAAAACCCACCCATGTTCCTTCCTTTGCCCTTTATGTTCCGGGGTAACGGTAACCCTTTCGGACAATCCCGCTGGGAGTTAGCTACTTCAAGTCGGATAATCCCGCTGACCCGGCAGGCTTCGGCCCTAAGGGGCCCCTCGAATTATGCTGACAACTCTTTGAGGCGCGCGTGGAACACTTACGCGCCGTCCGGCACGGGCCTGGTCCTAATCGGGCGGTGAGCTACCCATTGCTCTCCGCCCGCAGGCCCGCGCCTACGGTGCCCGGGAGTCGTGAGTCGTGAGTCGGTAGTCGTCACGCGGCTAAATATGTAGGCTTAGGTTAGGTTATCTATAGGCCTGAGTCGCCTGAAATAAATAAATAAAAAACACTATTAAATGCTAATGAAGCTAAACAATGAGTAGCTATTACTTACAAACTAAATAACGTATAGGTAATAACTATAATGTAATAAATAAATAAATGTAATACATTATTAATGTATATCGTGAATAGTGCTGTTGAGTCATTTGAAGAAGACTAGTTACGTGTGTGCCTAAAAGCGTTAGGGTGGTTGACATTGAATTCTGTGTACGTGAAAACATCAACGTAGTAGGTACCTAGAACTTATCATTTGAGACTTAATCTTCAATTTTAAAGGGGAATTACTACTATAGATCAACCGCTTAACTGAGACGTTGCGTGGGGTAACAACGCGGTGTGGGAGGGCTGATGCGAAAGCTCAGTGATTCGTCAACTTGTGACAACTATCACCTCTCCCGCACCGCGCAGCTACCTCAGGCAACGTCTCAGTGAAGCGGTCGGCCTATACCTAAGGTTATAGTTTGTACCTAATATTCACTGGCATTAAATAAAAATGTAAAGAACTGTGTTACTTTCCTTACTACAAACTCTTTTCTTCCCTATTATCAGCACAACAATGTGGAATCTAACAAAAATACACTGGTACATAAATACAAATTGTTTTATTTCATATTTTGTACATCTTGTACTTTCCCATAGCCCTAAAACAAAGGGCTTAAATCAACAATCTCGGGACCCGTCGTCGCACTATCTCCTCACGTGGATCGGACACAGACTTTACGACATATCTGAACATTCGTGTTCACCTTTATTCCCATACTGTTTCATTTAAATACTTGGACATGAAAACCTCGAAGACTCTGTTTTGGCATAAAACAGGAAGAGGTAGAATAAAGGTAATTTATTATAAAAATGTCCACCGACATTATTATTGTTGTAGTCGCCCATAAATATGATTCGATTACTCACCATTTTGCTACAATATATCGTTTTTTAGTGCGCAAACGCTGCGACCACCACCGACCAACGATATAAAGTGCAAAATAATAAAGATCCGCAAAGAAATAAAGTTTTACAGCGGGTATCAGAATAATGGCGTCTCGAGTAAGGATAGACAATGGTTGCGCGAAATGTAATATTATATGAGAGTGGATTTATGATCACCTACGCTTTGGTGAATTCGCTCTAAAAATGGAAGGTTGGCTTGCAAGTACTCGGGATCGACTGCAAGCCAGGAAAATAGGTTACTAGATGCTCTTTAAACGGGTTATTCATTCAAAAGTAGAAAGTCTATTATAGCCAAGGTTCAAAATATGGGCAATATTTTCTCAAAATAGCACACCACTATAATTTAAGAATGAATTTCTGACACTTATTGGTTATTGTGCACTCTTTTCACAATTATTTTACATCTGACAGCAACTTTATAGCATAATCTCCTGTTCCAACTGCTGGGCACACGGGCCTCCTCTCAGTGAGAGGGGCCGTAATCTCACGATGATTTCCTTCACTGTTTTGAGAGCAGTGGTGATGAAATAATTTACACAAAGTAAAGCGTCTGCCTGAAACCCAAGTTCGAGCCCAAGACTAAAGGTCTATCCACACATATCAGGGACGTGGCAAACACAAGCACTGAAGCTCCGTCGCCGTCCGGGAGACGTGTGTGAACGAATTCATATAAAATGTATACACCGATATTTTTTTTTTTGAGCCCCTGACGGACGCCCGGGTGTCACCATTGCCAGGATCGCCCAGAGGACACGGTGAAGCACACGGTGGAAGTCTGCCACGCTTGGGCGGAGCACCGCCGTGTCCTCGTAGAGGCGATCGGCAGCGGCGGCGGCCTCTAGCGCCCGGCCCTGGTGCAAGCCATGGTCCGGGGCGAGAGGGAGTGGGAGGCAGTCGCCTCCTTCTGCGAAGCAGTTATGCTAGCGAAGGAGGTGGCGGGACGGATGAGGGAGAGAGCCTCCCGTCCCAGCCGCCGCGGGAGACGCTCCGGGCGTCGGGAGCCGCGTGACGACTCCCGGCCACCGTAGGCGCAGGCCTGCGGGCGGAGAGCAATGGGTAGCTCACCGTCCGGACAGGACCAGGCCCGTGCCGGACGGCGCGTAAGTGTTCCACGCGCGTCTCAAAGAGTTGTCAACGTAATTTGAGGGGCCCCTTAGGGCCGAAGCCTGCCGGGTCAGCGGGATTGTCCGAAAGGGTTACTGCTACCCCGGAACATAAAGGGCGAAGGAAGGAACATGGGTGGGTTTTAGTCAGTAAGAGTGTGACACTCCCTTCCGCTCCACCCAGAGCGGGAGGGGTCATTTGATGATTTCCCATCCGGAAAAAAAAAAAAAAGCCCCTGACGGAGCACGGCCCATCCACGTCCCGGACACGGCCCTGATATGTGTGGATAGACCTCAACTCGTAAGTTGGGGCCGCTATCACTGGGTCACCACTGCTTTCCGAGGATAGCACACCATTATAATTTGAGAATGTGTTTCTAACACTTAGGTATTCAGCGGGATTGTTCGAAAGGGTTACCGCTACCCCGGGACATAAAGGGCGAAGGAAGGAACATGGGTGGGTTTTAGTCAGTAAGATTCTGACACTCCCTTCCGCTCCACCCAGAGCGGGAGGGGTCATTTGATGATTTCCCACCAGAAAAAAAAAACACACACACTTAGGTATCAGTTATTATGCGACTGCACTTTCACAATGATTTTACATCTGACAGTAACTTTATAAAGTTGCTGTAACGACAGTAAATAACACTGCGATGCAAAATCTGAGGTAAAATAACTCTGAAAGGACTCCAAACGCTGAGAGTACGAAATTCGTGTTTTTTGAATTTAAACTTTATTAGTTCCTAATCGTGTCCTGACAGGTATCAGGAATACTTTCCCTTCGTGGCTGCGACTGTAGATAAACTTATCAATGTTTATGCGTCTGTGAAATATAAAGTAAACAAGTCTTTTTCTACCAAGCCTTTTCACAACTATTTTGGGGTCGGTTTCCAGACTTAACAGATGCAGCAGAATATCAGTATTTTACATGGAGCGAGTGCCTATTTGACTGTCACAAACCAGTTACTAAATATGAAGTAAATAAGTCTGCAAACAATGTCTTCATCCAAGATACCGACTGCAGCTGCATGTCATAAAATAATAAAATTCAAAGTACCTATGGATGTGCCAGTTAGTCATTAATAATGTACAGTCAGTACAACGGGGCCCGCGTGGTGGATAACGGCCCACACCCTCTCACAGACCGGGGAACTGTGTGCCAGCAGTGGGAACATTATAGGCTGATCATACGTATACACTCCAGCCTCGCCCCCTATTACACGGGATTTAAACATAACTCGAATAGTGGGTGTACCACACTATTGCCAGCCGTGATGTTATGTGACAAATTACATCATTCTATATTCTCTGTGAACGTAAGAAAAATGTATTTACAATCTACATCGCCGTCGTCATGGGCGTGGGTGATCACATTCCTAATTATAGGATATTAATAGTATGTATTTGGATTGACGTCACTTTTTATGAACTTTCTATTAGAGACGCATGTCGATGGCATCCATGACGATTATCGCATGGCAATTATTAACTCTTATTAATTCAAAGATCGTCACTCACGGGATGTATGAGGGAGGACATACGTAGACCACGGCGAAGGTGGTGCGACGATGTGGTAACATTTACAGGGCCAACATGGCCAGAGATCGCACGGTTTGGAAGAAACAATGGGAGGTCTTTGCCCAGCAGTGGGACACAGTGTAGGGTAACAAAAAAAAATTTAGTTATTAAAACATGAACCTTAATAATAACTTGTTATTGTAACGCCGATTCTGTTACCACTGTCGAACTGGAACTCATAATCGTTTTTACTTAAAAAAAAAAAACGCAAATAAAATAAGAAATACTGTTTCATTAGTCTCGTTCGAGTGGTCGCAAGCGCTACTGAGCGTGAGGTCCTGTGTGGTAGCTACGTAACACACATAAAATTACAATTGATCGTATTTCCTTTCATTTTGACAGTTCAGCCACGTTCATTGCGTTATTCACGTTGTTGAGCAGACAATTTTTTCAAATCTATGAAGCAATGGATTAGCAATATCCTTCAAAACCCTCGCATTCTTATTCGAATTGTGATACGCAATTAGGGTGCTGGATTCGATTATTCGGTTTTTTCATCAGGATTTTTTTAGTAGCAGCCCGGAGTTTGTATATGTGCCCGTTGATGGCAATAAGTTTGCTCCCATAAGTTTTGCCATAGCATTCACGCCTCTATCCTCAACAACTTAATCTCTAAGCAAGTTTGTAACCTTATAAAATGTACAAAACGAAATCCATTTTGACCCACCAACACCAAAGTTAACACAGCAAACAGCCACTCATTGTTACACAAACTAAAGCCTAGTCTACATGAATGGGACGCCTGAATGAAACCAGTCGGGCCATAACTTACGGCGACGTATCACCGGTCTTAAGGCCATAACTCACAGGTTGCAAAATCAACGCCTTAGCACAGCTGAACGCGACTGGACTCCAATTATTACTAAACAGTAGCATCTTAGTTTATGTTTGTGGAGATGTGGGAATGTTTTAATATGATTTTATAAGTTTGTTTGTACCATAGAGGTGAGATTAATAATGCAGACGTGAAACTTGAGAGTTTCATGTTCAGTTTCAAGTTTACGCAAACTTTAACGTCGATAATTTTGAAAACATAATCAAAATAAATTGGTGGGTAGATTACACATGGGCACACTTTTACAACTTTCCTAAATAAGGCAAAATATTTTATAGTAGAAAGCTTCAGATATTTTTTTCTTTTGAGAGAATATATAAATAAAGGCTTAAAAATACTATAGAGAATAATACATATTTAAGCGAAGTCTTTACAGCTAAACAAACCATAGTTCTTTGAACACGCTTTAAAGATTTTGTTTGAAATCTAGATCAAGCAATGGACAAAATTGTCCACCTTTTATTGGTCGAATACGAGGCTTTTGGCTGCATTGTATGTGCGTATTTTTTTTTTGCAATGTGCGTTTTCTTTGCGCAGAATTAACTACATATTTTTCTTTCTATTATGTCGGGAAAATATTTTCAGTTTTTTTTTCCCATAACACTTATAAGTAAATATAACATGTATCCACTAATGAAAACCACCAACATAAAGTACGGACACCTTTCTAAATAGTTTTCGCAATAATACACTCTAAATACTAATGTATCTTTGCACATAACGGTTTTATAGATTTTCGTGGGTGTACAATATTAAAACGTTAAATTTCCACTAAAATATATGGAACCGATAAGTTTCATATCCATTGGTTTCGGTGTTTACGACTCTTGGCTGATAAAATTAATATTGCGCAGAAAATCAATTACACTAATATCATAGGAAATAGGACATGATAGTAAAATTGTAATGAAATATTATATGTGGAAGTAGGTGTTTAGTTATGACTTAGCGTTTAGTATTTATTGTTTAATTATTTCAATCGGCAAGTCAGTGATTGATCAATCTATGTAGGCTTAGGTTAATGGGTGGGTACTGAAGTTTAATGAGATATTACTTTAGTGGACAAACAACTGTTGAACTAACTCTATCTGTTAGGATATAATTAAGACTTTAATGTTCTAAGTTTTATGTCTTTATAGACTGGAAAGTTGATCGACTGGTTCTGAACCATGTATAGAATAACAGACTCTCATATACTTATAATAGGAGACAATTTCGCGGTACATGAAGCTTCTCATCTCCTTGCTTTAAAGTACCATACATTCAGTCATTTTTTTAATTTGAAACATACACACACACAAGTTGACTGAGACAGGCACACACACATCCTCACTAAAATTGTCACTGTGTGTGTATGTTTCACAAAAATTTATTTGGAAAAGGCTTAGTATGACCATTCTATAAATCAAAATGGAATTAAGAAACAACGGTTGAAAATTAAACCGAGACATCGCAAATCGATCGTAAATAACACAATTAATGTTTTTGAACTGTCAAAATTAAAACAAATTACCCCGCAGGTTTCCTCACGATTTTTGCATATATTTATTATAACAATATATTATTAATATATATAACAATACATACCATTCCATAACAAAATGAAAGATAATATGATTACGTACGAGACAGTTACGCAATTAGGTTGCAACATCTAACCCACGAAGTACATACATATATTACTTCGAGATCTAACCCTTTTACCACCTTTCAAGCCAATAACGACTTCCATTGTTAAAAGGCTGTATCTACACTATCCACTTTAACATTACCATTTAACTTACGGATATAACAATAAAGTTATCGTATTTATATAAAAGTTCAAGTATTTAGTTAACTGCTTAAAATTACTTTAATTTTAAACATATAAAAATAAAAACTTTGGTGTTGGAAAGGTAATTAAAATAGGTGGTGAATTAACTAGTTGGATATTAATAGGACAACATTCTATTAAAAGGCTCTCTGCTTTCAAAGTTTTTTAAGTTTGCAAAGGGAAATAACATTTCTTACGAGACTTACGCAATGAGGCTGCAGGATCTAACCCCTTTACCACCATTCAACCACGAAGCCAATAACGACTTCCATTGTTAAAAGGCTGTATCTACACTAGCCACTTTAACATTACCATTTACTTACATTACCTTTACACTAACATAACAATAAAAGTTATCATTTCGAGTTCAATTTGCAAAACGATAACCGCTACTGAGGATATGTTTATTGAGATGTAAGTGAGGTTTACGAGCGAACTGCGCAGGAGCACTTTCTTTAGACCGCGTACGACAGTTATATTTATTTATAACGCTTTGAATATTCCATTCATGACATCAACTGGGAACGGTTGTGGGTCCTTGTGTTGAATGTCCTTTGAGACTGTCCGAAAAAAGGATTAATTTTCAAGGGAAATATTTGTTTTCTACCTGGATACGAAAACTATAGTTAGATATACATAGATGCGGAAGAAAAGTTTTAATTTCAGTCAGGCAAGAAGCTTTGCGAAAACGGTTATTTTTCAGCTGTAAACCTAAATTAGTAGAATTTTTATTACTCATGAAGTCATGATTGATGAAAAGCATGAAAACAGAATTTAAGTAACTAATAAGCGTTCCTCTTTTTATCGTATGAACGTCATTTTAACGCCTAAATATTTTATTTAGGAACCATTATAGCCACCAAAGCTGTTGTTTTTTCCATGTATTTTCTCATTTGGGACATATTTTTAAACACTGCTTACCTTGAATCGATATCTTATTTCTGTCTGTTAGTCAGACAATGTTCAGTTCAATGTTCAATTTCATGTCTCACTTAAAACTTGCTTGTCCCAATTTTCTGCTCAGAACTTTAGGCACTCTACATCCTCGCAGTAGGTAGAACGTAAAGCGGACTTCTATTGTTGCTACAGTGTAAAGGAGTGCAAAATATTTCACTGTTGTACCTCCATTGAGGCCGTTGAGAACTTAATATTTTAATCTTATCGCCCAGTACTGCTCCTATTGACAATGAACTAGTTACGGGGACCATCCTTTATTCAACAATTTTATAGCACTTTAACCATTATGCTGTCTATATTTAGAATATAATACACACTTTATTGCAAATTATTAAGCTATTAGGTCATCACAAAAGCAGCATACACAATTAAAAATATTTCCTCCTCAATATAAGTCTTCTTGATTCATAAATCTTACATTTTAGTAGAACCGAAAATAACCCTGGGCGGTCTATAGTAAACAAATAAACAAACAGGTTTTATAAACATCGCCAACTTAACTGGCATAAAAGACAAAACCAAGATATACAGCCTCTGTGTCAGCGAATAAATTAAAAATTGAAATTTGAAAAGAGAACAAAAGCGCAGCCGCAGCCGCGGGCCGCGGTTATGACGTCATAATTAAGGGGCCCAACACACGACGAAAAGCAAGAGAGCGACGTGAGTCATGTCGTGCCGTGAGAAAACCGAATTTAATAAAAAAGTAAAAGTGCTTTCTTTGTACAGGGGCATGCGAAATTGAAGTTCGATTATCGGTGCCTTATTTCGGGACATGATTCATTTTGGTGAGAGGCTTGAAATTTAAGATAACACGTTAAGAATTTTCGATTAGCGCGAATGATGCAACCGGTGCGAATGTAACGGGATGGCGAACACGTTAATGTGAACGACCCTTTTACTTTTAATACTGAGGTGCATTGTAAACCGTTGACTTTGATTTGTTTATTAATCATTATCCGCCATCATCAATAAATGCTTCATATACAAGGAAACGGTTATAGAATCACAATGATTTACGAAAGAAAGAGATTATCCCATTATTGAAAAATATCGAGAGAACGGTATTTTTTGCTAATCTACATAGCGGTGTGAAAACGTCGTAATTTATAATATTTTGATATTAAAACTAGCCACGAATAGATTTGTGCTAAGCTCTAACTACTTACACAACTGGCTAGGCCACCTAAATCAATGCAATTTACGCAATTGAACAAGACGTGCGACATTAGAAAATTTTATTCCGCAACAATGACTCTCACTACCTACGCCTTTTTAACAAACGGATTCATTGCACATCAAAAATACACATCGTAAATCGAGTTACTGTGCTCGAGTCGAGATGACATCGATGCATCGAGTCAGCGAATCGGTGAATCGAGATGCGTCACATTTTAATTGTCCTGTAAAAGGTGCGACCGTTACTGCATTCAAAATATTCAAATAAACATCGGATAATTAACGGTACAGGTAACGGGTCGGAGGGCATATGGGACCGAATGAGAGCATATCGATAAAAATTTGGAGCTCCTTAATTTTAATGCGAGTTATAAATATTGGCGGAATTAATTGAATTCGTGTTTTGGGTGAAGTTATCGGAAAGTTAAGAAGGTGATTTAGGATTGGGAAGGTAGTTAACGGGGATATTGGTAATTCTGTGTTTTTTTTATTATTAAATGATAAGTATCTGGTATTGTAATTGGATAATCCTGAATGCAGTTAAGCAAGATAGGTGAAACATTAATATTTTTACGATTGTAGTAATGGACACTCGACACACCAAGCACAGTTTTTTTCGGAATCACTGAGCCTACTCTCTAAGTCCGTCCACGTAAAAGTAAATTTTTCGGTCGGGCAGAAACACATCGCTTGTAGGAAAACTGTCCAATTGTGTTGTCATTCATGCTTAGTTCGGGCTCCGAACTGATCTTACTTGCGTAGGTAGGTATACGGAATAGGCAACTCCCATAACTTGAGCCGAAACTACGAGTTACGTGCCTAGGGAATAGACCCCCAGAGGAAGAGGCACTTTCCGAATTTTATAGAACTTTCGCATTCTGATATCAGTATCAATCTGTCAAAAATACGTCTAATTTACCTACATTTTTGACATTGATTGTCGCTGAGCTAAACTTGTGACTAGATTTGAACGTTTTTAGATACGGGCCTTCCTTCCCAAGACCAACAGAAAAAAAAGACTAACCTACACAAAAAGATCACATACTACATCAATCCACATCAAGCCGTCAAGTCTTTAAAACAACACACCACACCACAACATGACACCAGCCTATAGCAACATCGCAGTACAGATTTAAAAATGGAATAGTATCATTTAGTACGGAACCCTCGGTCGGGTAGCCAATAAACGGTAACCGCGCGGCGTGGGCGGAGCCGCTGCGTTCGTCGCGAATGTTATCCAACACACTTAGCTTAGTTTACGTCCGATTGTGTGTAATGGGTCTTTGAATGTTGACGTTTGGTGAAACATGAAAGGTGAGCAGCCGGGTAGGGCAGCTAATACTAGACAAATTATTTTCTACTTAATAAAAATCTTAAATTCATACATTTAGTTACTGACAGCCAACGCACAGCCTAAACCTAGAAGGGTCTGGAAGCATGAAAATTTGCACAAAAGTTCATTAATTAATGAAATTGAGCACTATGGAACGACTTTTCTATATAAAAAGTGGTGATGAAAGTTTGTCATTTGGAATTTCGTCATTTTTGTCCATGTTAGATCCCTTCGGGTACACAGCTCGTTTCTTTAGAAAAATTCAAACAAATATATTTGAAGGAAAAAGTCTTGCAGAAATAATTGATTTATCATCGTCAGCTTATAGCAGTCCACCAATAAAGAAATGGCTTCTTACACTCTCCTACGATAAAACAGAAAATATTATGTATACTTAGATAAGCAACATTATACAGTCTAAACGGACTCCTACGCTCTCGCTGACGTTCACAACACACACACACACCCCAACATACTCACACTCTCTAGCACACACCCACATTTACACTCTACACTCTATTTTGTAAAAATTGATATATATAATTGATTAGATTTTTGTTGATTTATATTTTGTTACTTTCGATATTATTTCTTATTATTTTGTTATATAATTGATCTCACACTGTTAATTTTATTTTGCTTAGTTTGATCTCACGATGATTGCAATGCATATTATAAGTTCTTTTATTTTAATTAATTTTAGTTTAGATAATATTTAGTTTTTGTTCTCCTATCTTTCTATCTCTCTCTTTTATGATCTCTGATCTCACACTTTGAAAATGTCGCAACTCTGACTCCCAAGATACAGGCAAATGCCTAGTTTGGGGGTCGCCGTCTATTCTATTCTTGTACAAATTGTGATTAATAAATAAATAAATAAAAAAATAAAAATAAAAAAATGAACATACGTTTCCATAAATGCACGCTATTTAGCTCGATTCACTCTCATCCTGCTGCTGCTAGTCTGTCAGTTCTCCCCTGCGAAAATCTTTACTCCACCTAGCCCGAGTTCTTTCCTACGCTTGCACAATTTGCGCTTTTATGTATCCGAAAAAAGAATTCGATGTTGTATAATTTATTAGACGCGGAAGAAAGCATGTTACCAAACCTCATTTAAAGCTCTTAATACCAAATCTGCGTGGAAAATATATTTATAATCAGTTCTTTTGGGATTAAGGCAATAAAATGCTTAATCCTACTAAATACAGGCTATATAAAACCGTTTTTTGATACGTAGGAATATCGTTATAACTAATGTTGACTTTCATAGTATTATTACATTATTAAGTTTTGCCTTCGTCTTTGTTCGTGTATAGCCTTTCGAATAACAAAATATTACACATTCATGATACACCAGAGGGGCAACTCTCGTAATTGTAAGAACGTTCACAGTCTGATCTCAGTCTCAATCTGTCTAAAGTACCTCTAATTTCCCTACTATTTTGACATGTTTTAGACATTGATTGTCGCTGAGATGAGATTGTGACTAGATTTTGAACGTTTAATTACGGGAATTGGACTTTTGATGGAAGCACTACCAAAAAAAAAACTAAAATTTAATGCTTAATACGTCAATATGTAGGTATAAGTTTTCCATCTAGTTTTTTTTTTTTTTTTTTTTTTTTTTTTTTTTTTTTTTTTTTTTTTTTTTTTTTTTTTCCCCTGGAGTTTGAATAATAGAACCACGCATTGGGGTACCATCCGTCCGGATTTGTCCGGACATGTGCCGCTTGTCTGGAGTTTACCCGGCCTTTAAGACCTAGAAGGATTTTTCAAGCAAATAAATAACGCTTAAAGAGTACTGTAGCAGCTTAAATAAAAAGACCGAACTTTTTTGCAAACTTTTTTCCGGCCTTGTGTCAAGAATTTTCCAATTTCGAAATGGTAACCCTGAGCACGCAAGAAGAAACTGATACATAATTACAAAGATAACATTCCTAATCTGTCGCCTACCAGTTAGGGGGATTAAGATACAGTCGCGACACATAATTAAATATCAATTTAATTAACTTTCACTTGCCACCAGTTTCCAGATGATGTCACCCGAACTAAATTAGAGATACGATACTGAAGCTAATATTAAACATTGATTAACGTTTAGAATTAATTGGTTTTATAGCCGGCCATAAATGTATGCAGATAACTAATTTAACTAACTTAAGGAGTGCATTAATTAGGATTTTTGTTAATTGACTTCAATTATGGTTGAAACCACCAAAAGAAGCTTTTGGACGTGCAATATTAGATAGTATTTGTTTCTGTTTAAAACGCAATTAGTAACTTCGGGGCTGTCACTTTAAGCCAAAATAAGTTACCTACATCATTCATCAATGTTGCCATAAAAGTACTGGCTTATCTCTTTCAACTTGGTTTTCGTCAACAACAAAATGTGAGAGTAAGTGTGCATACATATGAGCGACATGCGTCGACAGGAGAGGCAACTGCAACCGTCGACGCATTGGAGGCTGACGTCAACAACATGCCACTCATGTATTAGAGCACCGTACTCAAATACATGAGCGTTACGTTGTCGACGGCCGCCGTCGACGCGCTGCCGTCGACGTTCGTCGACGGTTGCAGTTTCCTCTGCCGTTGGCGCGTGTCGCGCCTGTACATGAGTACGGTGCTCAAATATACGAGCGTCACTTCTATGCACACTAAAACAAGCGTTTAATGAGGCGGTCGCGCCACAAAAAAACGCATTGCAAAAATCATCCTTTATCACTTTCAGGCGGGCCGCACCGCACTTTTTTCTATGAAAATGCGTTGCGCTGTGGCCCGTTGCGGTTGTTATGTGCGTTTGGCTTTAGAAAAACCTTTGGAAAATATGGAGACAAATTATCAATTTTATATTTTTCACGAATTTAAAAGGAAAAAGTACCGGGCAGACAAGTATGATGTAGGTGTTAAGAAAACCGATATGTCAAGAAAATTTAAAAAAAACACGAGTTCGGTAAATTAGGCATCTGCCTAATCTAATCTAACTGTATTGCTCCACTCCGGGGCAAAGGTCCCTCTCCTTTTTCACACAATTCTGTCTTTTACGAGTCAGTCAGTCCTTTCGGTAGGAGTCAAGCTGGTCTCGCCATCTTCGTCTCGGCCTAAATAAATGAAAAAAATACTTCACTGCCAAAAATGACAGTTCGCCATAATTTATTTGAGTTTTATTAGACAAGCATTTAAATTAACGATTTGACTAGTTTCTTGTTACTTTGACAAGTAGTAGGTAACAGTCAATTAAGGATTCGTGATCATAGGTGGGCGTTACAACAACCTGTTAGATTTGATGCCCATTTGTGAATTTTATTACTTACATGTTCTTCAGCCTTACTTTTTCTCGAGCAATAGTCTGTGGGTATACCTGTACCTACTACAAGAATTGAGGCTCCCCATTTCAAATGACTGCTGTTTACAAACAGCACTCAAAAAGTTACAACCTTTTCTATACCTACTTGGAGACTGTGAGAAGAGATAGTAACTTAATTGATAATTAGAAATAGTTCTTAACGTAAATGTCTATAGTCTATAGTCAACTTCGTAATTGCTTGAAATTGCTAAAGCTGAATATCCCTTATATGTCATAAAACGATAAGGTCTAATTTTGTTTAGTGACAGTTAGATAATTTCAACCTTAGTGAAGCTGAGTTTCTATTTCCGGGGGATTGTTGCGAAAAGTGGTACAGCAATAATAATGAAGTTCACTATACCTGTAGCTGAAAGTATCTTGGAAGTTACTTTATGTTTCCATAAGGGACCATAAAGTTGTATGATTTATTTGAATTTAGATAAAGAGCTTCCTTCTTTTTAGACGTGCTTAACTTGCTGACGTCATGCATGAGTTGCTCAAATGATGTGAATTTAAACGATGCTAAAAGGAGGTGCTATAAGTCCTAAAACAAAAAAACGCTCAAAATCAGTATTTAACTTCAATTAGCGTTAAATTAAAAGGCACTGTCAGTTTAATTATTTCTCGATTCACCTAAAAGAATCCTTATTAGTCACACGAGCTCTAAACTGCCGTACCCACACTCTTCAAAGTGTTATTATTCTCGAATTTCATCACTTCTAAACTCTTTAAGCGCTATAAAACCGCAAGTGGCAGCGGCCGTATCATTTTAAAATGACAATAAACGACCCTCGAACGATCAACCACCGACAATTTAAAAAAACAAGATTGTTCGAACTCATTATAGGACTCATTTGGAGCTCCAAAACTTAACACTACTTATCTTACGATCTTTTAAAAAGTATTTCTCATTATCCATATATGAGTCGGACACAAAGCACGTATATCAAACGGAAAGCATCCACAGCTAAATCAGCTCTCAACAAAATAAATTTTCGCATTGACATACATCGGCCCAACCATAAATATTGATCTCTTTTTGTTTCCTACAAACATTTTTATGTTGATAAAAAAATACTTCCCAAATAACTCTGGACGCGTATAAATAAAGTGTGGTAGTAAATGTCAATAATATGCAAAATAATGGATGTTAATCTCCGAGTGGATTTGTGATTTGCGAGCGAGCGCGCTTCAAAGATTAGCCGACGGAATCCATGATGGCGTACGAATACCGTGTTTTTATAGCCAGCGTCAGCGCTGGCTCCTCGACTTATATACGATATGCCGCCTGTCAACGTAATCCATTTACATAACGTTCGTATGTGCTTAGTGACCGCTTTTTGTTATTTAGAAATTGATAAGCTCTTTTATTTCAGTTGATTAAAAACTCCAAAGTCTTTTGTCAGTTGGCAAGGCGATGGAAACTATGAGTGGTTTCGTAAAGAAAGAAAAAATCGTTTATTGGCATTAAAGCAAAACCAATACACCTTAAAACTATAAAAAACAGAAAACTTATTGAGATTATAATGCCAAAAGGCGTTCCTCGGAAAATGAATGCGACATGAGTGAAACATCGAAGAAAAACTAAATCATGGAAAATGTTCCTCGCTAAGAAAATAAAGAAAATCTATTGTTATTTTGTTCAAAGTCAGTCTTGATCAAGTACTGCTTGAACTTGACATGCAAAATAGATTAATTCTATTTACAATCTTGATGTGACTGAAACAACTTCAACTAAGTAGACATAGGTCAGGAGAGTGAGAGTGCGACGTAGCCTTTTTTTTTTTTCTGGGTGTGAAATCATCATATGACTTCTCCCGCTCTGGGCGGAGCAGGAGGGAAACCCACCCGTGTTCCTTTAGTTGCCTATGCCAGGGATCACGGTATCTCTTTCGAACAACTCGCGGCCCTGGCAGGCATCGGCCCTAGCGGACCCCGTCAGTTTGTGCTGACATCTCTTTGAGGCGCGCGTGGATCACAACGCGCCGTCGGATCGGGCCTGGTCCTTGCCGGGCGGCAAGCTAGTGGGACGTAGCCTTACACAACAATTCAAATCTCAAGCTGCAGGCTAGTAGGACAGTGTTAAAGTTATTGTATGTCAGAGAACTATTACTTAGGTAGGTACGCAAAAAGAGTCACAAAAATATTATTAGGTATCGAAAAACACCTTTAAAAAATCAACACTGGCAAACTCTCTCACTCATGGCAAACATGTCCACTATCCATCTCTCTCATCATTTTGCCGTAAAATTAAGAACCTACCAAGAGCTTGTGCGAATAAAAAACATTTTAACTGAGTAAAATGGGTTAGCAAAAATTGGGTTACTTGAGGTTTTTATTTTTTTACTAGTTTTTTTTAGTATGAAACTAACAAGTATTGTACCATTTTACAATCCTGATTAAATGTTCCAACTTTTAATGGCACTTGCCAAGGCATTCTAGTACATTTTTTTAAAGGAGGGCCTTTCAACATCGACAAATTTTGAAAATTTAAAATTCATAGTTTAACAAAGTCTTAATTCTAGGAAACTTGGGGCAATTGTGTCATTATTTTTGACTGTGATTCTTAGAAATATTATTTAGGGTTACGGTTCCAAAGTTTAAATGAACAAAAATAATAAAAATTAACGACAATAACCGAAAAATGGTTACAGATTGACCAAATTTTTAGCTTTATCTTAAATGCCCATAATTTTCAAGCTGCATGGGATATATTTTTTTCTGATTTTTCTCATGATGTTTACAATCAATCCTGTCGCCCCGTTTCGGCTTGACATTGAGTTCTGGGACACCCTGTATACAACTTGTCCCGGAATTAACGCACACCACCAGACACCCCAATTAGAATTTTATGTTATAATCATAATACATACACTGATTTTTTATTATTATGTAATAAACATTGTTTTTCTCATAAATTAGTTACACTGATTGTGGGAGAAAATTGTGGTCACATTACAAATCTACGCATGCAAACAGTCGCACTCGTTTAAGGGTCTAGCGCAGTAGGTACTTCATCTATTTTGGTTTGTTTTGACTGTACAGCGGAAGTGTGACAGTAATTTACGTAATTTTAATTATTTTTGGGATAAAATATTACCTATATTAAAAATTACAGAAATCGATTCAGTAAACGATTCTGAACAAACTACTTTCATAATGTGCATTAATTCAGTTACACATTGTATATTATATACATATTTATAGTCTTAATAGCTATTTGCGTATATTTAAAAACATTTAGCCCTCAATTTTCATAATTGGACTGTTTGTCTCTGCATCGCCCAAAGGTTGACTGGTAGAAAATCTCTATAGCGGACTTAATAGTCCGCTATAGACTTAATAGGCGGACTTAATAGTCCGCCTCTTTACATTTGTACTTTAAAGTATGATAAATAAATAAATAAGGCCCTGGCTCCTGCGCTGTCTAGAAACGTATCAATGCTACAGGAGCCAATCATTAATTTTCTGGATTATAATCGAAGTACAGTCACCAAAAGAGATAAGTAACCAGGGTCGACGGATATAGTTGAAGTTTAGTAAGAAACCAATGGATGTTTTCGATTGAAATTTAATTTGAATTTCTCATTCGTCTCTCCGTGAATAGGTCGCTTACGATAATGAAAGCACCGCCCACTCGCGACCCGATGACATTGTTTATTATTTTTGTTGTTGCTCGTTGCGAACTGTGCAAATAGTAATTAATTCCTACACACTTTCTCTCCTGAGTTCTATTAGCCGACGCTAATTCGGACAATGACCTGTCTACCTACTTTTGTTGAAGGACGAAAGTTATGATTCGTTTTTTAGACGATCTCTTTTGCCCACGGGGTAATGCAATGTTGAAAAGTATAATTATATTTAAGTTGAATACTTGTTCCTTAATGTGTGTGCTACGATTTATTATAATTCGTTTTTGAATGACGTAATTATATACTATTGATTATAAATTATCTGCTGTTCGAAGTTCTTCTTGTATTCCATATCTACTAACTTATATTACTTCCGTTAGAGTGTGTTATATACTTCTAGAATTATAAAAAATAAATTAAATTAGACTAAGATTTGTGGCTCTACTCTTTTCTCTTCTACGAGTTTTGTCTTCATACTTATAAGATCTGTCATTGAACTCCAACCAAAACAATAATTTTAGTACAGACGCCAGCACACCAAGGTACCCAAAAACGTAAAATTTTCCCAATCAACCTTGAACCTAATGCTTTAACGATAAAGTTGAAAATCTATTGTAGTAGCTTGATGTGCTGGCTTCTGGTAGCTACCCCAAAATTATTGCAAACATTGTAAAACCTATTTGGACATGTTCTTTGTAAGGTATGAGTCAGATCGACACGGCCACATATTGACTGGGCCCTATGACACCCTAATTCAATATAATCTGCTGACATTTTAACATGTACAATTATGTGGAACGGTACGGGTTGCTTTTACAACTGTACTAAAATTCATTACCTACCGACATATTTTAAACGTTTTATGACACCGTAAGACGAGTTGGTAGTACAGTGTTGCCAGAAGCTGTAAGTAAAGTGCAGAAGTGTCAATATTTTTGCAAACAACATTGCAATCTTGACTGCCTGTTACTTGCATTGAAGCAATCTAATCGTCTTCAATTTAGGGCTGATTTTTCCATCGCCAGATAACTTCATTCGAGGAATAATTTTGAAATTTTGACAGTTAATTCATTCAAAAACTGCCAAACGTCAATTTTATTCCTCGAATAAAAGTTATCTGGCGATGGAAAAATCAGCCCTTAAAACAAAACTATATTGTCCATATAATTAAACAAAAAACTAAATTAAATGAAATTTACCAAAATATTGCACAATTGTCAAAAAAGCCCATTTTCAGTCTGGCAATTCTTTTCGCCCACATGCATCCTGTCGACAGGATGTTCAGATGTCGCCTGTAATCGCCCTAATTGCAGCACCGCCGGTCTAATTTGACTCGCATCACGTAGGTGTGTTAACGCCCTGACATTTCCATCTCAATGCAGGTTGATTCTTTTGTTTCGACGTTATTTTTTAGCAGTCAGTGATATTATTGGTAATTATATTTTTCTATACGAAAAGTGTTCATATAATATATATCTATGGTATGTTGTTCACAAAACGATAGCTAAGTTTTGTATTAGGTATGAGGTATAAAAACGAGGTATAAATTATTTGGTTCAATCAGATAAAAAAAAAAAACAATTTCTCAACTCGAGCAACGATTTAACAACAATGTAAATAAATCAAAAGAATTACATCATCACAATTTTAATTATCAAACATTGTATCACATAGGCATTTTAATGTCTACTAATTGGAAAATTCAAACCAAACCAGATTACCATAAAATCATAATTCTATTTAGACAAAATTCGAAAACATTGAAGATGGTGAGCGAATTCCTCGCATACGCGCCGTGCCTTTTATGGGTGTACGCATTTCATGACCATTATCACTGGCACCCATAATTTAAAGGTGTTTAATGTAATATTTTGCGTTCGACTCGAGAATTCTTAATAACGCATAAAAAGCGATCATGTCCACACGAAATTACCAACATTGAGGGCTTGCCGACATACGAACGCGTAAATGGAGAAATAATTGATTCTAATGATAAACACGATGTGAAGTGATTTCATTGCACTTGCATGCGCATGACATTACGGGCTGAATAATGATGTGACAAAAAAATGAGAACACGCGTTAACGCATCTTTGTTTGTGAGTGCATATTGCATTTTTGTTAAATTGTACTTTTATGGTGGACTCGGTTTTGCACGTGACGATGTCCATATATAATTTATAGACCTCTTCTATGGATTAGGTGCGGATAATCATGCGATTTGGCTGTTTCTTTGCTCGTATCGACTAGAGCTTTACAAAATAAGCTAGGTACTGGCTAAACGTTTAATTAAATGACTGCAGGGTGCGTTACCTACACCTTGGCAATTAGTAAAATCGTTTGACTAACAGAAAAATATTACAAAGAGAAGCAATGGCACGGTTAGTTGTAGAAACGTTAAAAAAATCATTTTTTTGAACAAGCTTTTACCATACCCGTATCATGGGGTTCATTAACAATAACTAGCTTACCATGTATTGTCATCCACACTAAACTTGTATGCAAAATTTCAGCTCTATCGAATAGGGATCTTTTTTTAAATTGAGTTGACAGATTTGACCTAAATAAACTAACATAGAAACATGGCAAATTAAATAAAAGCTTGTAAAAAAACAACACCAAACTTGTAGGTTAAAAATAAGCCCAGGAAACCGTGCTCAGAAAGTTGATAAAGTGTACAATAAATAAAGGAATCAGATGAATGGGTTTCATAAAACCAAGAAGAGAATGGAGATACAAACAAACAGACAATCAGAACAGTCTTCTAGACGTGTATATTAGTATAATCGACGCTGTCGTTACGTCGTCAGAACCGCGGTGGTCTCAACATTTATCGTTTTGCTGCCAATGGAGAATGAGAATCGCGAATACTCGCCACCTTTTAATATAAGTTTAAACGATCGTAAAATTATTTATAAGTGTGATCGATATTGACTAAGTATTCTAAAAATAGATCCTGTACTGACATTGTAAACGGTGAGTGAGCGTTTGATTAACTTAATAAAGATTATTCAGTCTCTAGGCCTGTGTCCCAGCAGTGGGAACATTATAGGCTGATTATGTTATGTATTCACTCTCTATATATTATTGGGTCGTTAAAAGTTATCTAGGGATTCATTCAAGTTACAGAACCTTTCTTCGAACATCGCGTTCAGCGTTGAACGTAGGTAATGTGACTTCTAGATGGACATTCATTTGATGCTCAAAAGTGCCTTTTATGTGCCTATTTGAAATTAATGCTTTGGTTCTGCCGTTTACAAGTGAATTGCTAGAAGAATCTGGCGATTTATATCTGTCGTGAAATGTCAAGTATTTCGAGCGCTGCTGACAAATTAACAGTTTTTTCGTCAGTAATTAACCTCCTGTCACTCATTCTTTAACTTTCGTCAACCCTGACATTTTTCATACATTTTCCTCAACCATTCTTAGTCCGGTGACATCACCAGTCCAGAGAGATGACATCACTACCTTGATTAATACAAAATACAGCCTAATTCAAATTAACTCTACAGCCTCCGCCCATCATGTCTTCACGTCAGCCGCACATTCTTCAAACGATAACCGGACAAGTTATTATTTAAGGGTTCTCCCACACAGTCTCGACGTGTCTTCGCGACTTTGCGATGTCTACCTATCTCTAGTATATATTTTTTGTATGTGGTCGCTTGTTATATACACCTTGGCACGACGTAACTTCCCTTAAGGCGAAAGCGCTAGGGTACTCATTAAAATCATACAACTCTTATGTCCAATTGCCCTATTGAATGACTATTTTCATAAAATCATGAAATTTGAAAGAAAGAAAATGCATTTATTTGCAGCAAACATGACCCTTAAAAAAAGAACATAAACACACAAAAAATAATAATGAGCTCGGCTATCATTGTGCCGATTGTCGTATCGGCCAATGGCCTAATGGCCGAAAGCCTCGATCAACATCTATCGAGGCACTCGTTAGGCGGTTGGATCAAGGGCCTGATTCAAAAGGCAGTAGGTACTCCTCGATACGGCTCGCATTGTGAGGAGGTTCCTGTCTCTGGAGCCCTAACCACTGGTAGCTTGGACCCTGCTCCCGACATCGGTGGATCACTATTTTTTTATATTTTTAAATGTTTTTTTTTATACTAATTTTTAAAAAAGTATTAAAATAAGACAACTAATTAAATAAACGACATAACAAGTTGGGGGTAAACATGCGTCACATCCATCGCCATCGCTCAGCATAATGCTAAGACCTACACGAGACAGAGCCCCAGCGTTGGTTTTCAGCGGCAGCCGGCGTTGACGTGATGACGTCAACCAGTGCAGCATGAAATTAGATTAGAAGAGATTAGATTAGTTTTGAAGCCTAGCTTAGACAGTTGTATTGATAATTCTCATGATTATAATTATGTAAATACATATTTGTTACGGTTGTGAATCATATTTTGATCAACATACTCATACAACCCGACGATTGCAAAAAAGCGTAAGTAAATGAATTTCGGGGGCTGTTTTAGCGCAGTCCCCGAAATAAAAAATGAACCGCGGTGTCGCGCGTCGTTTTCGGCTGTGTGGAAGAACCTTAAGTGTGGCATATTGTGGCCGAACCCCGCGTAGTATCTGATAGTCATCTGTGGTCAACTTATGAATGAACCCTTTAGATTACCGATAACTTCTGCCTTTATTTTAGGAACCTGAATGAGGTAAATTCGTTGTTTAGGGGATATTTTTGATTGAGCTTATAATAATTATCTATGTTTAAAATTGATTTGCGGTCAGCTTTATGAAGGAATTTTTATAGGTGATGCTGCGTGCCGCCACTAATTATTTGATAGATGATGTTCAGGACGAAAGGTTAAATTAGATTTTTGGGATAATTCTCTATGGGTCCAACATAAGGTTAGTGTCGATTTTTGTTTAGCTGCAATAGTTCTGAAACTAAATCATTTTTGAAGAAGTAAGTTTTAATAGAAAATAAATGCACAAATTAAGTTTTTATGCAACCGCATAAGGAAAATTGGTTTTACAATGTTCCCCGAAAAAATCTGTTTTTAGAAGATCGAATACTATCAAATATTTAACGTCTAAACAAATTATTCTTTGTTTGTGGTCAGACAACGGCTTGTAGAGGGGAGTCAAGTGGTTTCTAATGAACTGCTAAATTATAGTGAATTAAAACTATTTTTATATCGTTTATTGTCGACAGAAGTTTCATAAGGTCTTAGCTTCCTAGGTTTAGTTAGGATTACGAGTGTCCATTTTTTTTAAAGACAGTGCCCCAGAATATTTTTTGTGAATTAATAGATCATGAGTTTGTTTCGCCATTTCTTCTCAGGGATAGTCAGATAGGAAATGTCGACTCCATCTAGCTTATTTTTTTTTTTGTATATGACATTAAAAAGCAATTCGGATATCCTATTTACAGAATAAACAATTTAATTTAATTTAATTTCATGATTTTTGTTAAAATACCTCAAATAGGTATAATACCAGCCTGTTATTGTCCAACTGCAGAGAAAAGGCCTCTTATCGTACAGAGAAGGCACGAGCATTGATCACTACGCTTGCTCAAGACGGGTTAGCGAATTCAGACTTATACTTATTAACTATAAGTCCTCACGAGGTTTTCCTTCACCGATGTGAGTAATGTCGAAGATAAACTCAGAAAGACGTCACAGTCATACAAATTTTTAATCCATGATTGATAATGTAACAGCGTTAGGCATGACCGATCATTAATGAATTATCAGAAGCTACGTCACATGCTTAACTCATACTAAAAACCTTTGCATAAATTTGCTCCAAACATGTAAATTTCAATATGTAAACATATACAAAAGTGTCGTGGACGCAATAGCGCATCGCGTCGAAGTCGACGCGTATAAATTAGGTGCAAGCGACGGCGCGGCGCGGGCGCAACAAAACTACACGCCGGCGAATATCAGTTCAAACATCTAAATGTACTTTTATACTTTACGATTGTTTTAGAGGGTCGTGGTTGTGAGGGTATTTAGAGCGTTATTTTGCAGATGGCAAAATATGTTTTATCTGTCCATAAAAATATTTTGGAATGACACTTATGTATTTATTTGAGCTTTAGCTTATGAATGGTATATGTTACTAAGAACGTAATTAATTATACGATAACTAAGTCTATGTTTTTTTTAAAATCGGTAATTGAGACAGCACTTGTGCTCCTGAAGACACTTGTGTCTTCAGGAGACACCTGTGTTGTCTCCATTATTCATTAATAAAAAACAAATCCTCCACCAACGAACACTCCATTGTTCATCAAAAAAAAAAAAAAAACTGAAGAAAAGGGAGGGTAGGTAGGGAACTGTCTCTTATTTGGACAATGGAAATTCAATTGCTTTATTGATTTTCGACACCAGCTTTTATGAGGCTTTTTTATTCCTTTAACAACGAAGCCTCTAATCCTCACTAATCTGTTTGTCTGTTGTCTTTGTCAGTCCTTAACGACTAACCGGATTTGGGGGGCATACGGGTAAACCATGGACCTGGGTTAGGCCATAGGATATTTTTTATTCCAGTACTACATACATTCACGTGGGAAAATTTCTGACTTCCACGAGGAAAAATACCTTTCCAAAATACCTTTTTGAGTTGAGTTGGACTCCTCCCTTTAACATACGGGAGACTTTGGATCACCGTGAGCCTCTGGCTATTCTATCATAATTTTCAGCCAAACTAAATCACAAAGGAATGTCCGTTCTTTATAGCCCAATATTTAATTTACAACCCACCATCGCCCTGATCGTTAGCTATAAAACGCCTTACATTCACAGACGCCGCCGCGGCACCACTAGGCGCCGTTCGGTAACCAACTGTAGTCTTTTTTCCCCTCCTTATAGTCTTTTTTCAGTCTTTTGGGGGTCCAGACTTCCTTTTTTTAATGAATCGGTGTTAACCTTCGCGTCGAACGAGAACGGGGTGCCGATTGGAGATAAACGATCATTTTCGAACTTGTTGTTTTACGAAAAAACAAAAGTTAAATGGTAGATAGAAATGACAGTATATTCGGCGTTCCCTTTTGTTGGTGATAAGCATCTGCGGATTCTGTAGGAACCGTTTTAAATTAGGCTTTAGTTCTGAATACGGGATTTGGATGGCGATTTGTAGAGATTGATGCTATCGTTGTTAAATCTAAGCTAATGTTGGCTTCATTAATTTTAATGAATATAGTGTTTCTGAATTCCCTTAATTGATACATAATTTTGATTTTAATGGCAAAATTAAGTGATATAGGCAGAATTCGGATTAAATTTAATCGATTTTAATATTATTTTAATGCTTAATATAATATGTATTTATCCACCTACACAGTTCCTAAAGTTGTAATAATTTACCCGTAGTTCAAAGGCCAATAAGTAATGTGCTACACCGATCGTTAAAAATAGATTGTCCATGTAAATACGGTTTACTTTATACTTCACGTTTATTAGTAATAAACGGTAAACCAATCAATTATTATGGACATGATAATTGTTGTACACTAGCGACATCTATTATTCACTTACGGAAACCAAAGTGGATGGTTCCTTATGAAACTATGATTTCCCAGAGATTTATCATTAAAATCATGTTTTGCTAACAAGCTTATTAATACTTTATCGAGATTTTTAGTTTTATGATCGTTTAAGTTTGACTATTACTGATTTACCGATAAAGTTTCTCCAGTCTTGCTACTCGCCACTAGATGGCGTACTAAGCGTCGCTATTGATTTGTTTCGAAATTATGGATGTATTGGAAACCTAGAGTGGTTTTCTTCTGGTAAGTAGCGGTAAGTTTAATTTGTGGCAAAATTGTATTGACAAAACACAAAAACTGTTCCTTTGCTTGAGTTGTTTGTTAATAGTTTATCGTCATTTTTGTATAACAAATTGACAAAGACCATGATTTTTACGTAGTTTGATCGCTTTGTATGACAGATTCATACATAGCGAGAGATCTTATAACTTATATATTAGAGTCTCGTCGACTTTGATTATAATTTTAAATTTGCACGAATTTGCACTTTGCGAAAACATAAGTACTGCACTTAAAAAAGGACATTTAAAAGCTCAACAGAATAATTAACTCCAAAAATAAAACCAATTTAAAATAAGAGCTTTTAACACTATAAATCTTACCCTCCTTACCGAAGCTAAGACATCTCTATCGGTCCCAAAAAACCATCCCATTAAAACCTTATCTAATCTAAGAGTGATAATTACAAATGTTCCAATAATCTTTACATTGAAAACTAACAAATTAGCAAAGTGATAAAACAAGCTTCCGATAAGGGAAGGGTGTGGGCGAGTCCATTCATAAAGCAACGGCGAATTATTATCTGTGGTCTCAACAAGGCACTAAAATCTCAGTGGATCTGGGCAGGGTTGGACTTGGGATTGTAGACCGTTTTTTTTTTTTTTTTTTTTTTTAATAATTTTGGGTGTTTATGGAGTAAAGGGATGAAATGAGTTTATGAATAAATATTTAAAGCTCAGTGTACAGTTAATTGCTGTATCATTGATGTATTTACTATTACTATAGTGTGTTTGATTAAGGTGTGTCATTCTTATTTTATTTATGTACGCTTTTTGGTAAATTATCTATAATTTTACCGAAGTAGTAGAATACCACATTCATAAAGTTCGGTCAATACAACAGCAAATTATCTGTTGCCACAACAAGCCACTAAACAGCCGAGGATTTACGACTTATCTCACCATAATACGCAGAGATGGACTTGGATCTTCAAAATATAAATGAATGATATAAGCAACTCATACAAGTCAAAGCATTTATTTTAATTAAACTATTTAAAACTGTTATTGAGTCGGTCAGTTAGAAAGTTCAAGGTGTACTGAAAGAAGATCTTCATGGAGAAGAACCGGCAAGAAACTCCATGGATACTTTTAAATTTTGTAATTATACGCATCCCTTAAACCGGCCCTGTACAAAGCTCTTCGCCGGCGCCTTTTCATGTCTAACCACGGGATTATAAACCATTCGTTAACATCACATTATTAAATATTCCCGAGCGCCACCGGATGTGGGTGGATTTCTTTACGGATTAAAGCCTTCCGATGCCGCTCTAATTTTCATATTTCAGCAAACATGTTTATGTGTGAATTTTAGTCATCAAAAATTGGTTCTGCTGTGGAATATTGGCCTCCCATGAAGATTGTAATAATGACGTCTTCAGAATGGAGAGAAAAAAAGGTGATTTTGTGATTTTTGAATTTATTTTATTGGATAACTACGCGCCTTCGCGACTTCGTCTGCGTAAAATTTCGGACCCGACCCATCGCGTCGCATCCCATAGTTCGCCCGTGCTACAGCTTCGTTTTCGCTTAGCGTTCTTTCTGACTTTCTTTCTTTATTTATTTATATATACTTTATTGTACACCACAAAAATACATAGCATAAAAAATACATTAAACACTGCAAAATATACAATGGGCGGCCTTCTTTCCTTTTGCTCGCCCCTTAAAGGTCGTAGTGTGATATTAAATAGCCTATAACCTTCCTCAAGGATTAGGCTATCTAATGCAAAAATATTTTTGAGATCAGACTGCCAGTTCTGGAGATTAATTACCCCTACATATAAACTTACAAACCATCAAACAAATCGTCTTTATAAAGATTGGAAAATAGTTATTTCTTTTAAATATAGGAAAAAGTAGTAACAGCGGATAACCTGTAATAATAACAGCCGCACGGGTTGATCTTCAAGGCTAAGCAACGCTGGCCGAGGTCGGTCCGTGGATGGGTGACCATCCATAACATGCCGAGACCCCTCCGTGCCTTGGAAAGCTCGTTAAGCAGTTGGTCCCGGCTGTCATTCGTTGATCTTTGACAGTCGTTAAGGGTAGTCTGAAGCCCTAATGTACCAGTAACCCAGTAACTGAGTTGTGGAGGTCAGATACTCCATGCAGTCGCTCCAGGTAAAATACTGTTATTCAGCTGGATTCGGTTAGACTGGAAGTCGAAAAGGCTAAGCAGATGATGATAGGAAAAAATAGTGATCACAGGAAAAATCTAAAGAGGCACCAGAGGCTGTGGCCGTGTTGCATACAAACGCAAAAAATAAATTACTTTCTCTACCTCTTCTATTCTTCTATTCTTTACCTTCGTGTAATAGATCCGCTTACAGTGTGAAATGTTATAATAAAATACCAGTCGATATTCTTCAACTAAATGAGAAGAAATTTAAAACATGCATTAAACGCACACTATGTAGACAAGAGTATTATAAGTTGGGTGAGTATATCGTACATAAAAATGCTTGGCTTAATGCTTGCTCCACAGGCACTTGGGCTCACTAGTTGATCACAATTTCAATATTTGGAAGAATACTTCAATATTATAACTGGTAGTAATTTTTTTTTCATCTCTTAAATAATTTGCAAACTATAGTTTTGTATAATTTAAAAGCATTTTGTAAATGTAGGATCCGTTTATTATGATATTTTGATGTTGATTTGAAAGAGCATGGCAGTTGAGAATATGTCATGCTCACTTAAATGTCTCACTGGTGGCGCGTGTGTTGGATCATTCAATCATCAAATCAAAATGGTTGAGCTAGATGGTGCTGATCCAGGCGTCATGTTCGTGAACGGGCGCCATGTCGGTTGCGACTGGTCATCTCTTAACTGCCAGGGCTTATTTTTAATTTTATATTTTAAATTGTTTCTTTATTTGTTTTTTTTTTTTTTACATTGGTCTCACATATAGAAGCAATAAGAATAATGTACCCAGTATTCTGTAATAATATCTTGATTTAAAAGAGTGTCCGTGGAGTTTCTTGCCCGTTCTTCTCCATAGAGATCTACGTTTTGGAATGGGCAACTAGCTTCAACTTTCTGACTAACTAACCGACTATTTCATTTTGACAATTCAAAAGTGCTTGTAAATGGTTTAATTGAAATAAATGATTTGAGTTTGAGTGAAGACTAAAGAAGTGAGTTCATTACTTTAGTTTATTACCTATTGAGCAGGAATTAGCGTGGTTCTTTTGAAAGATTATGACCAAAACCGATTACATAAGTTCAACTTACTGATAGTAATAAAACTGAAGAGTGTTTGTTTGTTTAACCGCATTCATCTCTGAATTTGCTGTCGGATTTGAAGAATTCTTTTTTTCATCTGAAAGCCTAATTCTTGAGGAAGGCTATAGGCTATTTATCGTGATGCTAGGACCCTTGGGAGCCAAGCATAAAAAAACAGAAAACGCTCTAAGCTAGCCCGGGGTTATAATGCGACGGGATGGATCGGAAAGTAAGAAATTTTACGCGGACTAAGTCGATATAATAATAATAATAACTCTATGCCTCGGCCAACCTGAGGAGGCTCTCGTTGGGCAGCTGGATCAAGGGTTTGATTCAGAAAGCGGTAGTTCTGGACACGGCTCCCATTGTCAGGAGGTTCCTCTTTCTGGAGTAGCTACGTGTGTTTGTCACCTAACTCCTCCTAAACGGCTGGACCGATTTGGATGAAATTTTGTGTGTATATTTCAATTGGTTTCTGGATGGTTTGAAAACACAATTAGACCCGGTAGGTGGCGCTGCTTTTCCGGGCAGGACGACGTCTGCCAGGTCCGCTAGTTTTTTTTTTTATATTTAAGAATATAATTTATAATATATGTATTTATATTGAAATAAAGAGATAACACTATCTTTTGTTTTATTCTTTGAGGTGGTTTCTAGATACTGCTGGGGAGTTTTTTGCGGCACTTCTTTTTTCCAGCTAAAGGAAGTGGTGAAGGACGAGTTTTAAGGGAACTGTCTTATGTAACTATACTTATTGTAACTTGAAATCCGAAAAGTGCTAATTCTAAGCCTAGTTTGAATAAATTACTTTTGATCTTGAGATTAAGGAAACTACTTAAAACTATTTGAAATAGAAGATAAAGTTTTAAAGTCCCAAATTAACAACTGAAACATTTTATAATACTAGCGAACCCTGCTTCTTCTGCTTAGTTGCAATGGCGACGTTAGAAAATATCGAGATTTTTTTGCTATATCTAAATTTAATATGAATGTATTATACACATAAACCTTCCGTAATAAATGCTCTAAATGATGGTGAACACTGCATTAATGGCACCGCATTGGCATAGACCGGCCATATTAGCCGTAGAACCGATTACCGTTGGAGTAGACGTGTTCTTGAGTGGAGACCGCGAATCGGGAAACGTAAGGTGGGACGCCCTCAGGGTAGGTGGAGCGACGATCTTCGCAGGATGGCTGGTAGCAGCTGGATGAGAGTTGCCGAAAATCGAGCTGAATGGTGTGCTATAGGAGAGGCCTATGTCCAGCAGTGGACTGCTATAGGCTGATGATGACGATGACCGCATAAAATCCACTGTGGAGTTTACCGACCAAAGCGGTCACACAGACAGACACGAAAACCGACTTCGTTTATACGAGTATACGACTATATACGAGCTTTTGCCGGAATTTTTACCGGGGTTTTCAAATAGGTAAGTGTATTGGTTTACGCGGTGCCAGTAAAGCTCCCAGTCGGCATGACTTTTTCCGACATCTTCAACAATCATCATCATATTTCAGGCAATCTACGAAAAACATTAATGAATTATACACCTAAGCCTTCCTCATGAATCACTCCGTCCATTGGTGTAAACCATATGAAAATCCGTTAAGTAGTTTTTCAGTTTATCGCCTTCAAACAAACAGACAGACAAACGCGGCGTGGGGACTTTGTTTTTTATGATATGTAGAGTTAGATACTATCAAGCGGTAAGGCGTATGCTTGTGTGTTTGCTTGCACTCACTTTGCGCACGCACTTTACCGCTCCAGGAATCGAACCTAGATCAACTGCTTGGAAGGCAACTATGCTGATCATTACACCACCGACAAATCTGCTAGCTGTAATATATAGATTGCCGTTATCATGTAAAATTCAAAATCCAAAGGTGCGTTTACAAACTGGTGTGTAGAATATTTTTGACCTGTATAAAATTGGGTGGTGATATGATCAATACAAAGTGGTTCATATAATTTATAAAGCAATTATTTGGCATGACGATTCTTTCTTAATAGCATGCATATGACCTACTGATGACGCACAACAGTCAAATTATATCTAAAAATATTTAAACGGGATTTGCAGTTTCATTGGCGTTAACCAGATGAATTGGCGGCAATTTATTAAAAACTGGCTGACTCGGCGAACTTCGTACCACCTCAGAATCAATGTATGAGATCATAATGAATTATCTTCATTATTTCTTTTTTTGTGAATTGTTCCCATGTTTTAATAGTGAAATGTTTTAATAATTCTTCTTTTCGGGGCGGAGAAGAATCCAACAAATCAAAGATTATAAAAATCGGTCCAGCCGTTCTTCAGTTATAAATAGTGTAAAGAACTAACTAACCCGACTTTGTTTTATTTATATACGAGTACACGGTTTTATGTGTTGGCATAGCCTCATAAATCATGTTAAATTGAAAACTTCTTTTAATGTTGATTCAGGGCCTTGAAAACACGTGCACAGCAATGTCCTACTTGACGACTATTTTATCTCTAGCTTAATTACTATCCACCGCAGCATTAATGAAACTGGATTTCTTTCAGATTAGGGATATAAAGCTCAAGATCTCGTTCTCGCCACCGCAGCTCCAGGCGGTCTCGCCCCAAGCAGGACCGTTGCGCGACTTGCGACCCCCTCGCTCACAAGACAAAGACAAGGATGAGGATAAAGAAAAAGAGTACCTTACTTAAGACAGGTACTCAAGTGTGTCAAAGGGTTTGGTTTCGGCTTTCCTAAACCGAAATCAAACCAATCGATTTAACAACGATCAAAGTCCGAAGCTGTTCCACAAAAAAAAAATACCCTTAAAGCAATAAAAAGTATTATCTATCGTCATTAGCTACTCATTCACAAACAATAAGTCCATTCACACCCTTACAACTCCAGAACATTTCACACAAAAATCTCTAACATCCTTAATCTGTAAGGTAACACTCGTTTCAACAAATAGGTGCAAACCGCAGCGGCTCAAAGCCACAAACACCAAAGATACACGGATAAGGGAACTTTGAAAAACTGTCAGTTTGCCAAAACTTAGTACATTGTTTTACTGATAAACATCTGCACAAGACCACTCAATGAATGTAACTGTACCTGCTTCCTAACTATTATGTATTACAATGAATGTATGTAATCTGTAAAGTAGCCGACAATACCAAACAAAGTGTTCTGGGGCTCATTGTTGCAAAGGGTTTGTAAGCTGCATAGAATTAAATTACATTATACGGGACTTGTGACGCCCTGACGCTTCTGAACACATTATAGACGTGTTCGGTCATGCAAATAGAATTGTTTCGGGATTTCATTTAACGATTTAAATGTTTTAAATGGATTTTCCGATTTATTTCACTTGCTGAATAGTGGTTGCAATAGTTGTGGTCGTCGTTATCGTGAACGTGAGATCCGTTTTGTGATGCTGACATTTTGAATATAGCTCTATGTCCTTGCGTTTTTCCATCTTGTTAAAGGCATGCTTTACGTAAGAAGATAGTTCAAAGCGAAGTATTTCTTGTGTTTACCTACTCTATTAATACAATATAATTAACGTAAACATACCTACCACTTCTTGCTCTATAGTACACAACTTTACATTCAATACCCAGCAGGCGATTGAAAATGTATTTTGCCCAAGCTCGCGCACGTTATAAAAGCTCACCAAGTGAATCAAATATTGCGCTATTTAAACCTGTGTAACACGGGCAATATAACGTATTGAATAGTAACTCATTTAAATATCTATCGACTATCTCAATATAAATAATGTTTACTAAACTTATTGTACAATTAGTTCAGTCTCGATAAGTTTAGTTTAGTCTTAGCCTAAGGCTTAAGTAGGCATATGCCTAAAAGGAAAAGAAGGGAATATTAAACATTTTTCCAGTTATATAGGTAACTGCCCATACAAGAAACCTCACACTGACCGTCTTCATAACACGCCTGTGTTCAGCACAATACAAGTAGGTACAAACATTCCGCACGCAAAGTAACACCATCTCCTTGGGAATGTAGCGCTCTCCCATCGAAATATTTCAAAACTCGATCACTATCTCGGCGACTATGCATCGAGTTATTGAATGAGACGTGAAAAATGATGAGCGAGGAGCAAAGGCTTCGCCGACGATTGCTCATCTCTTTTTTGTTGCTCAGAAACTCGACAGGCGAAAAGGGAAGGCGAATTTAGGTGGACAAAGCGGTGTGATGCGACAGTGTTCTCGTGAGGTCTCTTAACAGCGGGGGGCTACCTTGCTGCGTCCCCCTGTGGGCCTTCTCACAGTTTTGTTGTCACGTAATTAATTTATTGCACTTAGGTAGTGCAATTAAGTGACGATTCGTGAGCAGCTGGACGGTGGGGTTCTAATGGGCGGTGTGTTTGCCCTCAGACGTAGGTCCGTTCTTGAAATTGAGATATTAGCGGTGTCTGCTTTTGGCGAAATTAGAGCGGTAAGCTTTGTGTGTCACGGGGATTTATTGGTAGGGGTATGTTATGCATTTTACGACGTTGTATTATATGTGTATTCTATTCTATTTCTATACATGGCATCACTTAGGTGTTAGTCAGCATTGATTGGACTCAATCATTTTCTAAAGCTTTTGAAAACGGATTGGTATGAAGTTTATTTCTGATTTTGAATCGGTAATCGATCTTGAGTATTGTGATCAGTGCTCAAAACGCTGAAGGAAAACATCGCGAGTAAACTGGCATGTCCTAGAACCAAAAATTCGAAGACATGTGACATGTGTGTGTGTCATCTACCAACCCGCACTGGACCCGCGTGGTAGATTATAGCCCACTCCCTCTCGAAGAGAGGAGGCCTGTGTCCCAGCAGTGGGAACAATATAGGCTGATTATAGCGATTTGTTATTTTTTACGTTTTGTCAAATTAAAACTGGCAATCAAGCTAAACTTTTGTGAATGTGTATTTTTAAAGTATTAGAATTACTAGTAAAAAATCGGTTTTCCCCGAACAAAAACTAAAAAATAGAGCTTCCATCGCTGACCCCATAAGTCGAACAAAGGTAGCCCATAAAAGAATTCCAGTAGACAAAAACTAGGCTATAAATATATAATCTAAGTTATTACATCTAAGGTCAAGATGTCTGTGGGAGAGTTTATTATCAGGCGACTGGTTCGGACTTTCTGAGGACATTGTCCACAAACCTGTCTGTAATGCGTGATTAGAAGGACCAGTGTAATATCTTGACCATTAGGTAGCGGAATATGAAACTAAAGTTAATGTTTAAATTAATTTGTCAATTTTATGTAGCACCAGCGGGGTAATTACGTAACACACTAACAGTAGAAATGGCTTTCATTTTGACAGTTCAACAACATTTATTGCGTTATTTACGTTGTTAGGCAGACACATTTTTCGAACATATGTAGCAATGGATTAGCAATATCCTACAAAATGATTCGGATTTTGATTGATATTTGATATGTAATATAAACTTGATCAATTGTCAATCTTGGAGATTATTCGCTGGAGCTAAGAGAAAGTCGCGAGAAAAGTTGGACTTACTATCATTATTATCAAATATCGTCCACTCGCACTACGTAAACGTGTTGATCTATACTTATGCCATCTCTATATGAAAAAAGTTCTTTGCCTGACAAATACAGGCCGGTATTATTTAATAGCGCCACGGAATGGTAAGATAATAATAAAATGGTAACATTTAAAAGGACCGGTGGTCATAGTGATATTATATTATATTTAAATGTTGTCTTGTTATGAACTTTATGAATTTATAGGCCCATTGGACTACGTGATACGAGTTTAATTGAAGTAGGAAGTGTTGAATGGATTTGGATAATCATTGGGCAAACCGGGTGGTATGTACAGACGCCAGCACATCAAGCTACCCGAAACTGTCAAATTTTCCCAATCAACCTTGAACCTTAATGCTTTAGCGATAAAGTTGAAAATTTATTAAAGACATTTGACAGATTGTAGTAGCTTGATGTGCTGGCGTCTGTACGTATATTTAATTGTAGGTAAGTTTTTATTTAGTTGCGTGAGGCAGGAAACGTATAGGAAGGTAAGTTACCGGTAATTTTTCAGATATAAACCGCAAACTCCACTTGTTGATACCAAACTTAAATATTAATTATACCTAACACATAATTCGTATTCGTACTTTCAGTTCCGTATATGCATGTAAGTAGCAGTTGCGGCTACTCAAAAAAGGTAACAATCATAAATAAATAGCTCTAAAAAAACATTTTTAAAACATATTTTTCACACAACATACTTTTGGACACAAAGTGGCTAAAAGCTATAAACCGAACGAACCGAACTCACGCAATAACATACGTTTCCATAAAAACATCACGTTTGAACATGTCGGACCGACACAAAACACCAGTTAAAACTAAATCTCGAGTTATGTCCTCCGCTGATATGAAACTCCGATGTGAAAGGCTTCCTAATGCACAATTTCATACTTTACTGCCAATAAAACGGGTGCGGTTGAGATATATGCACCATAAATAAACATGTTCGTATAGCGATAATAGATCGAATAATTTGGTGGTAAACTAAATGGAGTTCGCCCCGTGTGAAAGGGGCCGCACGTTGGAGCGCGAGCCGCTGATTGGTTGACGCTTTGGCGGTGAACATTGTACTCGATTTGTTGAGCCAATTGTTGGGCTCACACGTAGGGGTTTTAAAGTGAGGGGTGAAATTATTTATTCAAAGTAATTGTATGTTTACATTTTAGGTATTCAAATTAATTATGTAAGGGATGGAAGGGAAGCCATTAGCATTTTCTGCAAATGACATAACTTCGCTGTGACATCCAACAAAAATAATTATAATTAAGTAATAACATCACTTACAAGCGATTACGAAGATTAGAAATTCCTGCGCAAACAACTTAATTAGCCGTATAAATTTGACAGAAGTGGGTGAATAAACCTCTAAAGTATTTCGTCCCGTGTGCACGGTTTAAGCTCCTCGATGATTATCTCGCGTGATAAATGGACCGCGTCAGAATTTATTGTGGGCTCAAACCCTCACTATTGTCTCAATGAATACTTTTTTATTGTCATAATATTATAGAGTTCGTATGACAAGTGGCGTTTAGGATTATGATGCATTTTTCTCAAATAGCACCCTCTGTTATGACCGTCGAGAGTTATTTCGTGTCGGATCGTAAATTGATTTTGATGTGTTTTTTATGGTGTATCGGAATCGATTTTTGTATTTTATTGGCGATGCTTTTTCATATGTAAATATATTAAATTATGTGTCTGATTGAGTATTTGGCGGAGTCGTATGAATTTTCTATTTCGATTGAACTTAAGAGTCTAGGTTCTAAACCTGTGCTTCAAGAACCTAGCGACAAGGTTGTTGCCTTTTTTACTGTCTCGTCGTCGTATAAATGATATCTAACATTAAACAAACTCTTTTAATTTATTGAACTCTTTTAATTTTTTTCAGTTTATAACGTGTTCATACGTGACGAGTGCCTTAAACGAGCGCTCGCCTTTTAATTTTTAACAAAAGAAGTTAAAATGACGACCATAATCTTTTTATAACTTATATTCTATATGAATACAAATGCGGTGTGCCGATTATACTATATATTATATCTGAATTGGTTTTATGATACTAAATATTTGGACAGGGGTTTTATCGGTGCAGTAACATGATATTTTTGAGAGATGCTCTTTTGTTTTGTGGTTTTATGATTATTAGTCTATGCGGAAAGACTGCTAAAATTGTTTTCGTGGGAAGCGAGAAAGTGTAAGCATAAAATATATGGTTTGACATGTTCTTGGACACTTTTGTGTGATATTATGATATCAATATTACAACAAAAAAAATGGGAATAAATCAAAAAGCTCAGCAGAGTTTTGCGAGTTTGCTAGGAGCTCCTCATAACCCTGTGTGGTCTGTCTAATATTATACAAAATTGTTTTCCTTTTGGATATCGGCATGAGGTGACCGATTTCTGGTTATTTGAAGTGATTGAGCTTTCAGCGAGTATCTAAATATTGAGAAGGTATGTTTTGTTGGTCTTTCCAAGGTGACCATCGATACAACAGCAGATGGATTCGTCATTAGATGAAGGAAGGAAATGGTGGTTGTATTAATCAATTTTTACGACTTATTTCCTACAAAGCCAGTTATGACACATATGAATATATTACTAACAAATTGCACGTTCTGGACTCACTGAACGATCAGCCCTGCTACCCCTAATATTCTTAATGCATTTTCTTGCTCTAAGGCATGAGCTCGTGATACTTTTCATGCGTAGATAATGTGGATGGATGGACCTCGCATGGTGAATTTTTTTTTATTTATAAGTAACTAGTTTACCACAACAATATTTTCTCAATGGTATAGTTTTAGACCCACCATACCACCAGGGGTATGGCCAGTGGTATAGTGGGTCCGCAATGTTATGAAAAGTATATTTTTCGCAAAGCAGATGAACTTGTCAAAATCCTTAATATGTTAAGATTTAGGCAAGTAATAACATGTCCAACGATTAAATCACACCCAAACATTACCACATTCGACCTTAAATATCCTCAAATCTTTCCTATGAAACTACAAAGCGGTTTGCACACCTGTCGGACGCATGCGCGCGACAGCTGTCCAGTCGAACGTCGCCAATTGTCCGTGTGCACCCTGCCTATACGCGAACAGTAATGAGATTAAATCTCTTCGTGACATATGGGTGTTAAGATGATTACCAGGTGCTTACGAAGGTATTAAACTGATATGTTATTGAGAAATTGCTGGATGATATTGAAAGAAAAAAAAATAATTTTATTTGATCCAGGTTAAGTAAGGCACACAGTTGAAGGATATAAGAGTTTATATAACCTATTAGTTGAAACCATAGAATTATGGAGAATATTGCTATTTTTATGTTTTAAAAAATCCTCATCTAATTAAGACTGTGTGAAGAAAATACACAACTAAAGTCTACACAAAAGGTAATTTAAAAATATTTTGCGTAAAATAAAATTGTTGTGACAATTTTCAGTAAAAGCTAAACACACGCGCTCGTTGAAGTCTTTCCTACGCACGAAAGAAAGCATGCGTTCACGCGCTACGCCCAAACGGGTGAACTGCAAAATGCTTGTAGTTAGGAAAATATTGATGCTCGTGATATTAATATTCTATCCAAAATCATGTCATCATCTGCCTAGCCTTTTCCCAACTATGTTGGGGACGGCTTCCAGTCTAACCGGATACAGCTGAATACCAATATTTTACATGGAGTGACTTACTATCTGACCTCCACAACCCAGCTACTGGGTAATACGATACCTCTTGGTAAGACTGGTTGTCAAACTTTCGGGCTTCTGACGACCCGTAACGACTGTCAAAGATCCACGAATGACTGCCGGGACCAACAGCTTAACGTACTTTCCGAGGCACGGAGGGGTCTTGGTATGTAAAGATGGTCACCCATCCACAGATCAACCACGGCAAGCGTAGCTTAACCTGATCCTGACCCTGACCCCTGACCCGATCGACCCGTGCGGCTGTTATTACTTAGCACAAGCCCCTTCTATGCAAAATCATGTATCAAAACAAATATCATTAATATTCACACCATTACACGTAAACTTACATAAGCAAGTATTGTTCGCCAAAAGTTTTCTCGAATTACCATTTACCTATAAAAGAGCCTTTATACAATAACGGAAATGCCACCAACGCGCCTCGGCACATTGGCATCAAAGCCGCCGCGAATTCCTCCGCATATTGTGCGATATCCTGCCAAAGTCATAAATAAAACTGAAATGATCGGCACGTCACCCGAACCGCACAAAAAACCGTAGGTATTTGACGTCTAAATTATTGCCAGTAAGCATTTTCAGCAAGCATACCGCCCCCTCAACAAATCGCCCCCGTAGCAGATGAAGCACCCCCAACAATAGATACAGCAAATACATCAGATAAAAGAATTTTCAAAACAAACTCAAAATACTAAAGCGTTTGACACGAGCATCCGCTGCTGAGCAAAAAAGCGTGACCAATCGCGCATGAAAATTGGACCTTATGTCAATATTTTGAGGGGTTATTTTGTCATGGCGTCGCACGTGCTTTGATCCCGGGATAGATCTCAATAGCGGTGATTAAAGGCGCCTGTGATTTTAGTTGAATGCTTTTTTTGCGGCCTTCATCGGCCATACAAAATAAACGGCACACTACTGTAAAAGAATATACAATTATTGGGCTTTGAATGGTTACAGCGGGGGCGAAGCGACCATAAATTGTTATTTTTTTCGTTGTTCACTCGAATGTTGGAAATCTTTTAAAAATCATAAATGTTAGGATTTATTGTCAGGGGAATTGGTTGATGTTGAGTGTTTGTTGTTGCACTACTTGCTAATTATACGCTTCGATATGCGGAACCGATCGGTTAGGATTTGTCTTTTTGTCACTTCATAATGTTAAGAGGGTTTCTATTTCAGAGTTTGACATCTGAATGACTTGTATGATTGTAGATGTTCATGGCTAATTTCTTAATTTGATGTGAAGTTGGTAATAAAGTGCAATGTATGCTTATTAGTTAGAAGATCTTTATGGCAAATACCGAAGAAGATTTTTATGAAAAGGACCCTAGACTGACTGACTGTCCTCACGCAGCTTTGTTAACCAGTTAGGTTATCAGTAAAATATCTATGCAAAAAAAGCAACTGAAGAAGAGAAAACAGTTAACAGAGAGATAATGTGAAGAAAACTAATTTGCAGTCTATACAAAATGATAACATTATTTAGATATTTTTCCTAAACTTAAGTTTACTGTTAATAATCAAAGTGAATAACTGTCAGACATGTTCCCCAAAAACTTAATCTACGCGTCCTCAAGTCTCCTAATTTTATTGTTCTACCCAAATTTTCACGCAGCATTTTTTCGTCACTCCGCGATTTCTTTACATCTTCATTGAGGCGCAAAAGGTGTTAATAGCTGTGCTGACGCTCATTATGTGAGTGCGAGGTGCTATCGTAAATTTGTTTCTCCAAGGACACACAACAAAAGGACCAAGTGTCGTTCAAGCCCAAAGTCGAGTTTACAAGAGGCTGCATGAGACGCGCGTGTGGGCCTACTGTGCGAAAGGAATAGAGCGGATGAGATTGCCATTCGTTAAAACTGTAGTTTTGTTTTGTTTACCTTTGATCAATATTTTTTGAGTTTAAACAGGGTATCGGGTGTTTCAACACTTTTTTCACATCTCTTTTGTGATGTGTTTTCTTTTTCGTTTTCACAGTTTCGTAAGTTGTTCTCATATATTTTCCGGTACCTACTGACAAACACACATGACGAGGAAACAGGCGAAGTATTTTTACTGAAATTATTCATAAATATTTTCTTTAACACTGCTGGAAATCATAGGACGACTGTTTTCCAGAAGCGTTTTTCTACCTTTAAAGGTGGAAAAGCGCAAGCATCTCGATGGAGCTCCAGAAAAAACTTAATAAAAAATAAGCTACTTGTTAATTAGACCTTGCCATGTCCACAACATGCCAGCGGCCTCGAATCTCAATAGGTCACCACTGTCCTCATGAATGGGTGGTATCGGGGGCTCTTTACAACACACGTTTTGTATGGAATGTTGTAACAAAAAAGCCTTAGATACACACCGTGATAAATTTACATTTACCGTCATTCACCCCACCAGCCATTGGAAATTCAACCTTATGAATTTCAAATAAGGATGTGGTTAAATTTAATGGGTGTTGATATAATGTTGGCAAAAAGAAATAAAATAATCTAACATGCAAGATCGGTCGGAAGGTTGGGAGGAGTTTGTTTTAGACGCTTTATTAATTATGTCCAATTAATTTCGGAACGGTTCGTCTCTTGAATCGCCATTTTCGTTACGGTGGTCAGTTTTAGCGGCGCGTTTGTTGATAAACTTTTTAAATTATGACTGTTAATTTGTTAGGGGTGTTCGTAAGAACTTTTTTTTAGACTTGATGAGAAAGTGTGAAAATGGGGGTATGGATTTTGAAAAACATTATCTATACTAATTGGTCAGGTTAAGCCGCTAATGAAATCTTGATTTATGAATCACAGTTAATAGTTAATTAACTGTTACATAACTAGTTTCTTCGAAACAAAGTAATTGACAAGCTTTAAATTATTGCTATGGAAGACTCCCATAAAATGTCGGTGTCTTTTCTATAAAGAGTCATCGAACTTTTAATTTATGCAAATTCGCATAATGTTATTATAAAACAATATTTAACCTTTACAATAAAATCTTTTATGGCTCGAAAGGATACCTTAAATTGCTTTATTAGTGCGTGATATTGCTCTGCATTCAAAACGCCACTATCAGGCCACTTATAAAAATCTTTCTAACAAGCGTAAAACGTCCAATCAATATAAAATTAATCGCCGATCAAAAAAAAAAAAAAAAATGTTCCCGAACGAAAACGTTACGAGTTTTTTTTTGATAACTTTTTTTTTGTTGGTCGGTGTCGCCGTGATTTCACACGTCTATAGGTATGTCTTTTATAATATTTTTCGTGGCATTGTGCTAAGCGATCGCCGCTGCGGCGCCGGCGCATCCGATTATGTTATTGTTAAAGGACCGAATTCTTTTATTTGACCTACGCGACATTCCTTCGAGGGTAGTGTTTTGCGGTGCCCACGGATGTTTGGAATTATATATATTTGTTATACATTGATGTTAGATACGATACGATAAGCTTAGATCGAGAAGTATTTTGTTTTTTAAGTGATTAAGGATGGGGTCCTCTAGTTTTGTGGTTATTAGATTGTTTGAAAAGGTTAACGACATTTTTAAAGTTAATGACTGTAAGTTTGATAAAATTCCTTTTGGAATTATATTAATTGAGGTTTGGAACATTCGTTTGTTTACGAAAAAAGCGAACCTCTTCTTATAAAGAAAGGAGCCGACGAAATCTACACATATTTCAAATTAAAACCTCTTTTCGTGTCTGCCTTTATGACCGCGTTGTTCTTCTAAACTACGCAACAGATTTTGATGCAGTTTTCACCATTATTTAGATAAGATATTTTAGAAGGTTTGTGTATATTAAAACATTAATATAAAACTGTGACAGTGAGGCGGGGTCCCGTGGGGCGGGGTTGAGGCTGGATAGGTTCCGTCAAATCTGGAAGGAGGACGCACGAGCTCGCGAAAGATGGAAGGAGTGGATAGGCCTTTGCCCAGGAGTAGGACAGCGCTAGAAAAAAAAAACTTACATAATTATAGGTACATAATAAAGAAATCTCCATCTTTTGTTAAATCGTAAAAACCGCGCGAATCAGGGGTAGGTCTCTAGTAAGACATAAATTAGGAACAAAAACAAAACAGTTCAGTTTTTAATTCTAAATATAGAAATAATTGACTAATAACATACCTACATAAAAAAAAAACAAGTAATACTTCAAAATATGGAAGCCCACTTTTCCGGTACATTTCATTCTTAAGGCGGTGCGGTGCGCACACGTAACTCGATACAGACAAACAGATCATTTAGCCGTCGATCTGTATTTGAACTAACAATGGGGACATCATAGTTATAGTATTGGATTACCTTCCGGATTCATTCGCTTGCGGTTTTTAATGTAATGTAGTAATTTTGAAATACTTTCACATGATTGTTAAAAATTATTGGTTGGGACTTTGGATTAGAAATTAAATAGCAATTGCAGAAGGGAAACATGAGTTTGTAGCCATAAATAAAAATATTCCTACCAATATTATAAACGTGAAAGTTTGTATGGATGGATGGACGGATGGATGGATGGATGGATGGATGTTTGTTACTCTTTCACGCAAGAAATACTGAACAGATTTGGATGAAATTTGGCACAGAGACGGTTTATAACCAGGATTAACACATAGGATACTTTTTATCCCGATATTCCCACGGGATCTAAACTTATGCGGGTGAAACCGCGGGGCGCAGCTAGTGTTTAATAAAAGCTTTTGGTAGGCATTTGAAATCTCATTTGAAACACTTTACTGAGACCAAACAGAGCAAAGAAGATTACAATATCTACTTCACAGGATAATAAGTAATTAGTAAGTGCAGACAAAGTAAACGATGATAATCCTTCCGTATTTAAAAAAATGACGTTAAAGCAGCGAATTAGTCTCGATTTAACTAAAAGAAGTACCTACAACTTTAATCTCTGCTAATTAGTGATGAAGCAACTGTTATGAAAAAAAAAAACACAGCATTTGTAAGCTATAATCGGATGATTCATTCAATTTTTGAAATAGTTTTATTATTATTTGATGTTTATTTTTTTTTTTTTGTGGAAGTTGCAAAGCTTTGGCCCAACAAAATTTATAATTCAATCGTGCCAGCGACACAAAAACCATGAAGAATTCTTTTTTTTTTATAATGTCCTAGTAGGGTACCTACGCTAATTTATAGTGCAGTGCTTTTCTATAATATAGATGGGAGATCAATATTACGACATAAATTTTGGGCTAATGCGGTGATGTGTTAAGCTGGTAATCCTTTATATAAATAAATAAATGAACACTAATAAATATGCTTTTGTTTCAGCAGCTTAAAAGGGCTGAGTAAAGAGGAATAGAAATAAAACTTGCAGAAAACGTACGAAATTTTGATTCCAGTAACGGTAAGAATTAGAAACGAAGATTAAAAACCTCACTCTCATCATCTGCCTAGCCTTTTCCCAACTATGTTGGTATCGGCGTTCAGTCCAACCAAATGCAACTGAATACCTGTATTTTACATGGAGCGACTGACTGCTGCGCTGCGTGTCGCGGGTTCGATTCCCGCACGGAACAAATATTTGTATGACCTACATGTATTTGTTCCGAGTCTGGGTGTTTTTCTATCTATAATATGTATGTATTTACAAAAAAAAAAAATTGTATATAAGTAGTTTATCAGCCATCTTGTTATCATAACACAAGCATTAGGTTGCTTAGCTTGGGACAAATGGTGATGTGTGAAATGTCCAGGGATTTATTTATTTATTATTATTTCACCTCCACAAACCAGTTACTGGGTAACACGGTACTCCTTGGCAAGACTGGTTGTCAGAGCTTCGGGCTTTTGACTATAGATGTATGAGGAACAAGGTGTAAAGTTCAAGTTCCAGTTCAAGCTCAAGTGGAGGATGAGTCCTCCATACAAAGGGGAGGATCCTCCAACCAGATGGCTGTAGTGTCTGCTGGGCATCTGCCCGACGATTGATGTCGGGACGGTGTACACATGCTCGCATGTGGCGCAGTTGGGAGCGGTGAATGCTTATGCGAATCCCGCACCCCCGGCCATAGGCAGAGATGGAACATCGCGGTGGATTTAGCCGGTAAGAGTCTGGCAAACCCCTCTGTCACCCCCATGATGGAGGAAGTACATGAGGATTTCCACCGAACAACAAAAAAAAAAAAGTGGCGCAGTTCGCATGAGGGGGTGTAGATTTTTCATGATTACTCGTAACGACTGTCAAAGATCTACAAATGGCAGCCGGGACTAACATCTTAACGTGCTTTCCGAGGCACTAAAAGCACCGACCCCACTCCGAGAGACGACCCCACTTTACTTTGTGAAATAGCTATCTGAATAAAAATAGAAGAATCCGTCATTAAAATAGTTACAAATGATCGGATCAAGTTATAACAACACTACTGTGGCGTTAGTCGGTGGTCTTCCGATTTAAATGTGCCAAACGAAGGTAAACATGAAGAAATCGGTAACACAGAAATAGCACACGGCAGCCTAACACAACAGTCACCGACGCCAAACAAACATGGGTGAATGTGGAAGATACTCGCTTGAGACTGCGGTGTTGCTCGCGTGATAGGCGTATTTTATCATGAATATAATATATTTAAATATTTTTTTATAATGCAGGTGGCATTATAAAAAAATATAGGCAGTCTTGTAGGCTATAATTTCTTCTTATAAATTAATTAGACATCTGTCGCCAAACTAGGCGAAAGCCTGTATTTCGGCTATCATTGTCACAAGGAAATGTTGTAAAACACTGTCTTTTTATGGTATGAAGTGGTTATATATATTTTTTTTTAATCCTTACATAGGTAATTTATTCGTCAATTGTGTTACATATAAATAAACAAAAAACAAAACAACAAAATGATAGTGTTGAAATACACAGTCAAAGGTCACAAAACAACCCGCTAGAGATGTTTCCTTTAAAAGAAAAAGTGATTTGACCAACTATTTTTGCTAAGAATTATTTTTGAGTGCGGATTTATGTAAACATCGCTGTATTTGTCTTAACCAATGCTAATTCCTGCTTATTGTAAATATTTATTATGTTATGTAAACGAAGTTGAAGACAGTATTTTCCTACTAAAACCAGAAACATTACGAGAACATACAATTAAAACATCATTAATTGAGCATCAAAGCCAGACAGTGAGTTTTTCTTTTCTTCCATACGTACAGACAATACCACCGATTTTCTTGTAGCAACATAAAGGACAGCATGAAGAAACAACGCATTCACACGAGACATATTACGGGTCAATTATCGCGGACTGAGCAAACTGTGGCTCTCCGCTATGGGAACCTTGTCGGACACCATTTATTTATTTTATCTTCTCACTGGGCAGGCGTTGCCCTTTAGAGTCCTTCTGTAAATGTTGAATTTGTTTCTAAGAGGTGTTATGATTTGAGGATTTGCGTCGACATTTAGTACTCATTAAGAACATTAATTTATGTATGTTGATATGTAAGTATCTTTTAATTTTATTCGCTGTTATTAAACACCAGGACTCAGCGATCATTTAACTGAGTTTTTTTTTTCAGGTCTTTTTGTGATTAAGTAGTGTTTCATTGAATAGAGCGCATTGTTTTGCACATACTGTTTAATCTTGACCTTATTTTATGGGTGGTTAATCGGTCAATACGATTTTTATTTAATTATTTTAAGGCTTTAAAATATCCTAAATCATACACAATTCAGTTTACCTTATAAACACGTCTGACACGCGAACATAATCCCAAAATACATTACACACACAAAATTAGCATGGCATATTGCACAACAAGCAAACATTACGCTACTCACTCATTCAGCAAACAAGCGAGTCAATGGGCTGCGGGCTGAGCAACGTATTTGCATACACTGAATCACACTACTGTTATTTGTCTGCGTATCCTAGACTATAGGGCCTGATTACACTAACGATGACGCGCATATGGTTTCGCGGGCGCTCACGATTGGCGAAAAGGCAATTCGACGATGTTCATTTGTTTGTACGGAGTTCTTAATGTCTTGGTAGTAATTTGTTATGACAAACACGCAAAGCTGTCGCGTTACCAACTAGATGTGCACTGTCGCAGTGTATAGTTTTTAATGCAAGAATATGTTGCATTATTGTCAACCACCACATTGAAACAAACATAAATAACAGTTACGTAGTCTATAACTCATAACGAGTAAGGGCTGAGCTCCTGTGTTTACTTCCAGTGTTGTCGTTGCACTGTCGAAATTTTTTAAATGCGAGGTTTCGGCGTTAACTTCACGAACACCGAGGCGGCAAGGACACGCGACATGCATTCGCGCGTGGCTGCGAATTCGCTGGTATGTTACAACCCTTACATAATATATAATCCAATTGACAATGCGATCTGTAAAGGTACAGGTGAACATCTTGTGTGACTCATAATGACAGTATTGTATGAATCATTATGTTCAGTGTGTGGAACATGGGAAGTTTATGGTGTATGGAGAAGGAATGTGAGCGATCAGCACTACCTATGGATGACGAATCAAAGGCGAAACGAGACGAATAAAAAAAAAATCTTTAATTTTTGCGCTATTTTGGCCATGGGGTTTTGATGGTTAGATCGAGTCATAACCACCATCCGCTCAATTAGTCAGAGGTGGTTTATGAGCCTATGGTATGGCAAATGCACCTAGATATGGCTCCTATTAATGTATAGCATCAAGTTCTTCTACCTTAACGGACAGCATTGCTGCTGGGGAGTTTGTTGCGCCACTTCTTTCCAGCTAAAGCACCAAGATTTATGAAAGGGCGCGCATTTTGGGGGACGGTTTTATGTAATGTTGACGTTCAAAAAGTGCTGATTCTCAGCTTGATTTGAATAAATTACTTTTGATTTTCATTAATACTAGGGTAAATTCCCAGGTGAAGAAGTTAGTTCTTTTACTATTCTGGCATATCGGTACGAACAGATATACAATGATAGGATACCTTAAAAGACTGATATGTACCTTAAAATACTAGTCAGCAAGGATGACAGTTGATTTAACGACGCATCTTGCATTTCACGTACCTCTGTATCAACATACCGTCGTGAGACTACACATAATTTATTTGATTAAATTGACCTCAATTTGTCGTGATGATGGCTGGTAGAGCAAACCCCCAAGAGAATGGTAGGAACGTTGGAAGACCAATAACCAGGTGGGTGGACGGCCTACATAAGATCTCGGGGGAGACTCGTACAAACCTGGAAAGCATGGCATAAAAGGGTGGAGGCCTATATACAGGTTGACAGGGAAACCCAACATATTCCTTGAAAGGGGTTATACGAAAGGGGTTATACTAAGGGTTTAACTAGCAACAAATTAAGTTCAGTGAACTAGGGGTCAAAACTGGATGGTTAAAAAATATAAATTTTGCTATTAAAGACCATTTAATTTCTGAGATTATGTAAGTTTGCAAGCATTTTTTTAAAAATGATCACTCATTTTTCAACTTTCAGAAAAGTATCAATTAAATATTTGGAGCAGAGTAGTTTTTTCTCATAATTCATTGTTTTTGGTAACAAAAAAATCGAAGAACCGACACAGCTCGGTAACCATCCAGTTTTGAACCCTAGTTACTCGTAACTGGACTTTTGCTGCTATGACCTCTAGTATAACGCCTTTCAAGGAATACGTCAAGTTTCCCTGTCACCCTGTATAATATGCCTATGTATAATATGCCTATGTATAATATTCAGCAGTGGGTGGACCAAGGCTGCCCTTGATGATGATGACCCCAATTATAACTATTAGTACTACATCAATCTGGTAGATATAAGTACTAACACTAGTTTATAAGTTGTGTGTATACTAACCAAATGGACATCATATTGGGTCCGTTTTTTATTTATTATATATTTTAATATTATTGTTTTGATTATTATTTTTTTAATTAGAGTTGATTTATTCGAGTTATTTTGATTTATTTTAAGTTAATTTCTTTTGTTTATATTAGTTTGATTTATATTGATTTCATTTTATTTGATTTAATGTGCTCTAATTTGGATTTAATTTAATTTATTTAAGTATTATGTATTCTATGAATTTATGTCGTTTGATAATGGGTGTTCTTTGCCTGAAATAAATGAATTTATTATAATACGCAGTGAGAGAAAAAGTTTCAGAGGTACTCTGAAATGGAGTCCCAATACTGCTAAATAACTACAACTGACCCATTATTAGGTACTGTCAGTAGGTATAATGACTAACTCTACAGACTAATCAAATTAAAGACATTATGTACAATGATGGTGGTTAAAATTGATAAGTCAGTTTAACCTAAACCGCAAAAAAATGTAACTGTAAAGGGAAAACGTCATTACAGAGGCGCCTCGTCATTTTTGACACCTCCTTTTGAATCCAGGAATAAATATTCTAGAAGTGTATGAATCAGTAATTGGTGATGAATGACACAGTAGGTACGTGCACAATACCTTCTTGTAACAACCCACGTAAAATTAAATGTGAGTTGTAAAACAGAAAATTCTTAAGGTATTTACAGACTTGCCCGGATTTTCAATTTTGTCGATCGTGACTGTTTCGATTTTTTGTGTATTTATTGTCAGATTGATTTGATTTACATTGTGGATATTTTTATTTAAAGGTTACTTGTTTGTTTTTGTGTTGATTTAAGTAATTTTAACATCGTATTCGCTACATAATAATATGCTCTAAGACATGCATCTCCGATGTTGGTAATAAGTCAGCGAGGCTGAAATGGGACTGGGTGGATCACATCACAGGATAGTGTCACAGTGCGTGCCTGAAGACGGGCGTTAACACCAAGGCAGGCCTAAGGAACACTGGCGTGCGGCGGCGGCCTCTCGCGCCCGGCCCTGGTGCAAGCCATGGTCCGGAGCGAGAGGGAGTGGGAGGCAGTCGCCTCCTTCTGCGAAGCAGTCATGCTAGCGAAGGAGGTGGCGGGACGGATGAGGGAGAGAGCCTCCCGTCCCAGCCACCGCGGGAGACGCTCCGGGCGTCGGGAGTCGCGTTACGACTACCGGCCACCGTAGGCGCGGGCCTGCGGGCGGAGAGCAATGGGTAGCTCGCCGCCCGATCAGGACCAGGCCCGTGCCGGACGGCGCGTAAGTGTTCCACGCGCGCCTCAAAGAGATGTCAGCATAATCCGAGGGGCCCCTTAGGGCCGAAGCCTGCCGGGTCAGCGGGATTGTCCGAAAGGGTTACCGCTACCCCGGAACATAAAGGGCGATGGAAGGAACATGGGTGGGTTTTAGTCAGTAAGAGTCTGACACTCCCTTCCGCTCCACCCAGAGCGGGAGGGGTCATTTGATGATTTCCCACCAGAAAAAAAAAAAGGAACTCTGGCGTGACGATTTGGACTCGTTCCTGACTGATTATCCCGAGAAGACAAAACACGAAGATAATTCGAAAACTACGGGGGATACCTTTGCCCAGCAGTGGGACAACCACAGATTTATAAACTAAAGGGATATATGCCAAGGGGGCGTGGCGCGTGCGAACAATGTATGCACAAAACAGAAACAAACGCGGGCGCCGTTGATTTGTCAATAAGAATTGTCAATGTAGTTGTGTGTCTCAACGTTGCGATCTGCGTTACGCGATTGGCTCGCGTTGAGTGTGGTGACTATTATAGTGTGAGTGAGCGCGTGATCGTATTGTAGCATATGGAGTTGAAGGCGACAGTCGGACTCGAAAAGTTGGGCAGCCACACCATATCTCCCTTTAGTTTATAAATCTGTGGGACAACATAGGTTAATCAAAAAATATCAATCAAACAAGATTCGTCAAGACTGTTGCGTTCATAATTATTCACGTAAATTGGGGCAAATATGATTCATTGTACCCAGAGATTGTTCATGCTCTAGTGATCTGTCTCTACTGCTAGTCGTAACATACAGTATGAAACAAACCTTCTGTAGTTTAAAGTCTCTTATCTGTTTGGTCTCAAACCGCATATATTTTGTATCTAACACAGTTATTAAGATCGTCTACCACGTTACTCATCAATTTTACAGCCCGCGTTCCATTTGTTTGCATGATTCACGTTTAATTGGAGTCCATTCATTTGGTAGTAACCTTGGCGTATCGGAACTAGAATACAAGGATAAAAGAAATTTGGGAAACACCGAGATGATTTGCAATTGTTTTATTACATTTTTTTTTGCGATTTACGCAATAGATAAAAATCTGAACAAAAGTATGATGGTATAATGATACTAATAATCACGAGTAGGTTTCGGGATTTTTTTATTTTAAATGTTAAAGTTATTTGACCACAGATTGCGGTTTTAATTAAACTTACGTCACGCGGTAGTGAAAAATGAATGAAGCATAAACGAGAAACTTTTGAACAAGAAAAAATATCTATTAAAAGTATCTATTGTCCTGTCTCGGGTGTGCTGGAAGAGATTTCTTGTGAAATAAGCATCACCTCTGTACCTATTTTTTTCTGTTCTGTTTTTTCTTGTCTGTTTATATATGTGTGTACATAAATGGTAAATAAATAAATAAAATAAATAAATATAAGAAAATGAAGACGAGACACACTTAGATAGATAGTTCAATAAAATGTATATGTCACTACTTAGTGTCTACTGATACGGTTTGCTTTGCAAGGCAACCATCTGTTAGTAAATTATGTGACAAGACTGTTGCGAGCCAAGTTTTTTCGCCTCTCCACAAATTAGTTCCTGGGAAGTAATATCGAACATACGCAATCAAATGACACGCCTATTTAAGTGATATTGATATTTTTGTCAAATAATCGTGTCCATTGTGATATGGCCAAAAAAACCCAATGACTAGAGCACTAGTACCATAAAAGGCATAAGATGATTCTTTTTCGCCTTATTATAGCGTCATTAGTTCTTAGACAGAGAAGTATGCTTAAAACGTTTGTGGGTTCTTTTTCTTACTCATCATTTAATGTCCCCAACGCAACGTCATGGTTCATTAAATCCTGCAAAGAGACCGAGTTGACGCAAAGATGACGAAACTTGTTAAAAACTGTCGATTTACTATTAACCTTTCATCTGATAGCAAAATCAAGTAAGATTGTGAATCGATTAACACTGCCAATTTGGTTGATCGACCAAATCGGGCAAGTCTGTAACCTTCTTTACTTTTTGATCAGAGGAGTGACGTCGCGTGCCGTTCCCATTTTACCCATAGAAGGTACTCGTATCATGTAGCGCATAGAAAGACACCAGTGCCTCTCTTGAAATCCCAAACATTAAAAAGAGTCCATCACTAAGCCTGGATGGAAGCTTCAGAGAAAAAAATCTCCATTGTGAATTTCCCCAGCAATTCTAGGCCACGATCACTTGCCGATGTTTTAATGCGCAATGTCACGAAGAGAGTGGCAAGGCATGACTCAGAGGCCATCAGTGCCATACTACGTTGCGTGAGAATTGCTTGCAGCCTCTGCAGATATGTCCGGTAGTAAGGAATCTCCCCATTTCCGGACGTGTGCCGAAATTAGAGCAGTTCTTCAATGAATTTGTACTTATATTAGTCATTCTGTAATGATAGCGGTGGGCTGTCATTGTGGTTAAGTAGTTTGTAAGTGGTCGAAGGCAATTCGGATTGTTAAGATTGTAGATTGTATAATTTGATTGAATATTGAAATGATTCTTTGAGAAACTGCAGAACATGTGTTAATTTTCTTCGTAGGTACTTTAGACATTTAGATTGATATAAAACTTTATGCTACACTTATTTACTTCTAACTGTTACGACACTTTAAATCTCTTCTCAGACCGTAATACGACTTAAGCAACAAGATAACCTTTAAAATCGACATACGATTTTAGATTTCCCTATACAGGTTGGCAGGGATATCTATCTAAGCACAAGCGATGTCGAAATATTTCGCCGATTATTAAAAAAAAAATTGCTGTTCCATTTTGACCGCGTACATATTGCACTTATCTATGAACCAGCAGATTTTTTTTGTTAACTGACGTCTAATGTCTGCGCTAGGGTCTAGAATCGTGTGCTGAATTCATAGTTAGAATTTGCACGTCGACGTCCCTGCCATCATGTATACATTTTAAAAACATCTCCGTTCTAAAAGGTCTTATGACCCGGACCTGTATCATTCTGAAACTATTAACGCTACTCTGTGCTGAGCTAAGTAGACTAGGCTCTTGCCAATGTTGACAAATAGCAAAAAAACTGCATGCATACCTTAGGAATCATTAACTAAATGTATTGCCTACGTATGTTAAGACGAGTTTAAAATAGAAAGTGGTCATTCTAGGTTAATAGACACATCCCTCCCCGCCGGTAATCAGCATCTCGTTTTATCAACGTTTAGAACATGCAATGTTCCTTATATGACAAGTTAGGTGTTTATAGATTTTTCTTTGAGTGTCGAACTGTTGATTAGATACCTAGTTATTGTTTATATAATAAAAGTTGAGCATTTAGAGCACTTTCGTTGAAAGCATGGGTTGCTTTTGAAAGCATGGTTGTTCGAAAATGAAAAGGAAAATGATTGACGTGGAAATTCTGTCCTTTTTTTGACATTCTGCTGTAGGCAGAGATGCAAAGGAAATTCTATTTGTATTTCTTTTTTTATCTTAGATTTATCTGTTGCTAATTTTGAAGAGGTTTTTAAATAAAGTTACCAAAGTGACTTAGAAAATTTTAATGCAACTTAGAAAGACAGAACAGAGAAAAAAAAACTGATCTACATGATCTTCACATGATGTGACCAAGACTATATCTGGACTTTAAAAGAGGCTGTGACCTCTGACTTTATTTCGGCCTTTCTTCTCAGAGTAGTCAGTTAGGAAAGGCCGACCTCATCTACTCGTAGTTTAAAAAATATGACTGACTTGTAAAAGTGTTTGAACAGGCCTACTTACAGAAATAAAATCATTTATCATTTAACTGTTAAATGTTATTATGTGATGGCATCTAATTGTACTATACAAAGACTTAGATTAGAATATAATAGAATTCTTGTTGCTGCAGGTGGTTAACAAATAAAATACCTACAGCGTACTTCTACGGTGTAATTTTGCTTATTTATTTCTTTAGCAAACTCTTCTGCTGGTTGAAATGGTGGGAAATCTTACGTTGCTGGCTATCAGTAGGAGTTCCGGTCATAATAAATAATTATATCAATAAGGATGCGTAAGTATGAACGTAAGTTGTTTATCATTAAGCTCCTGCGCACGCAACACTTTTATCTATGTAGAAAGATTATGCTTGCTATGTATCGCAATATTTCCTAGAACCCATTTATGTAAATATATAAAATAATCTTATAGAAGGGCCCAATTTTGCATTTATATTTTGATATTAATTATTATGAAATTAATTCTCTAGGAAAGATCATACAAAAAATATTTGCATAAAATTAATAATCAGCCTATAACATTCCCACTGCTGGGACACAGGCCTCCTCTCTGTGAGAGGGAGTGGGCCGTAATCCACCACGCGGGCCCAGCCCAGTGTAGGTTGGTGAGCGTCACATGTCTTCGAATTTTTGTCCCAAATGTCCGTTCACTGGCACCCTTGACGATCTGAACAACGCCTCTGATGCCATAATTTATATGGCCACCTACTGGGCCCAAACAATATAAGAAACAGAGATGAACCGTCGAAACATAAAGAAGAAAAATACCACAATCAGCCTATAATGTTTCTAATGCTAAGATACAGGCCTCCTCTCTTTGAGAGGGAGTGGGCTACAATACAGTCTTCGAATATTCAGTTCTAGGCCATGCCGGTTTGCTGACGGTGTTTTCCTTCACCGCTTTGAGAGCAGGTGATGAAATTATTTACACAAAGTAAACCACCTGCCTGGGTTTGAACCCACGACCTTACAACTCCGTAAGTCGAGGCTATAACCACTGGGCTACTACTGCTCTTAAGAACAGATATTTGTTCTCTTTCGAAAAAAAATATGACGTAAAAAAATTTAAATTTTCAGAAAAGTTTAATAGCGTTAAGTTTTCTGATTTCTAGACATTAATAGAACAAACTAAACAGCTTGCAAAATAAATAAATAAGTAAATCAGAATTGAAATATACAAAAAACGTGCAAATGCGTCGTGAATGAAGTAAGGTGTTGCGGTAATTAAACTCAATAAATGTTGCTACAGCTCTGTATCATAGTCAGGGGCTGGCAATCGAAGACAGTTTTACATTTGGGAGACTTGGTTTTCAGTTTTAACTTCTTAAATACTGCCAAATAAAACTATGGAACTGCAGTGCGATTCTGTAACCATCTCACCGTGAAAACTTAGGTGAAGTGAGCGTGGAGTGAGCTGTCATTCCAACTAATGCTAGGAATTGACACTACTGACAGCTCACATCAAGCTCACTTCACTTGAGTTTTCACGGTGAGTATTTACAGAATTGACCGGCTGACTTCTTAAGAAAACAATCTTAGAAATCTGATGAATGAGTTTGTTTTCTTGAGTTTTTTCCAATGGAAACAAGATGCGCAAATGCAAACGTTCCTCAAAATCCTTTCTTAGAGGCAGAATCATTGTGAAGCCACACTGAATTTAAAAACATGTAGACATTCATCGTTTATGAAAATTGAATGCCTTTTCTTTGCACTGTTTTAATAGCAATATAATTACGATTATTTTGTCAATCACAGCCAATCGTCACTTCAAAATAATTTTCGCAACAGTACAAAGTTGCAAAGAAAATACAACCAAAGATTGTCAACGCCTGAAGAAAGGCATGCGCCTCGCTTCCGGTCATAGTTTTGAGAGCGGTGTCGCACTTGAGATAATATGACTTAAGTCAATATGAAAATCCATAAACATATGCCCTTTTGGATCTTAGGTAGTACGAGGTCGTATCTTTCTTAAGCGGAACGTGTATGACCTTAGGAGACGAAAAGATAATTGCATGCAATCACTTGTCTCCAATCCCGTCTGGGTTTGATACGTTTGTGTCTTGGGACGAATTAGGTCTTACGAAGAATTGTTTGTCTTGAGTTTCAGTTTATGATCTTCTTGATGAACGACTTCACGAGTAAATAAAATTGATAGTTCCGTTACGTTTGTGGTGAATCAGACTTTAACGTATCAATCATCGTCTTCGGGATTTTTCTTTTATTAGCTCAGGGGGGGCTTTATTTTTATTGTTGGGTACCTCTCAGACACCGCTACAAAAGGTCGTTTCTGGTGAAAAGGAACAGCGTCAAAGACCAGAGGTTTGCAGTAACCAAGTCGCTGTTCCAGCAAGTCGTAAGTAACATCCAACAAAGGATTGCGATGCTTGGTTTGGGAGTAACATGATATTTTATACCAGCTTAAAATTCTTGACAAAGCAAATTAAAGTAGCACAGTAAACGAACAAAAAGTAATTTATTGGACGGGACTTAATTAAATATTAATTACTGCAAGCCTGCCAACCCTCGTGAACACATAACCAACCAGCCATGAAAGTGCATAATCCTTTATTTTCCTTTGACGTAACACTGTCAAGCTGAACGTTGACTTAAGGGCTTGCAAAGTACACAGATCATGTCAAACATGGAGTGTCCGTCGTCTTTTGTTTCTGTTTACTCCTACTCGGTCATGGCAGACCTGTGGTTTTACGTAGGTCAAGTGCGATTCCAATCTCGATTCTATTTGCTATATATTTTAGTTTATTCGATTATAATGGTTGGGTATTTCAGAGTCGATGAAGTCATGCTAGGAGCAGCCGATCACTTTGTTTTGTTTAACTATGATTATGGTTATGATCTCGTGTGATAAACATCCGTGTTGATTTATGGATTCAGGATTCTGCTTTTTATTGTAGCTAATTAAGTTAACTTTTTATTAAGTTTATAAGTTTGGACTAACAAAAGTACAAAGTTGAGAGATATTAGTGCATTGACGTTGGCATCTCATCATGGATCCGCTACGAGCAATTTCAGTAAAATTGGTAGAGATATTAAGCGAACACAGTACGTAGTTACCTGTAAATAAATTAGGCCGTAGTTTCCGTTCCTCCATCTTTTTTGACATGGGTATTTTGAATCAGGGTAGTTCTATTCAACACAAGAAACTACGTGAGGACCACGACCATTCTGGCAAGAGTGCTACGATGAAGAAGAAGACTACTATTCTGGCAGACGGAAACGGATTATTGCCGAGAAAATTCTTTGTTCAAGTCAAACTGCGAGCTTTTCACAACCTGTGTGGCATGGACTCAATACCTTTCTTCCACATTCAGCTTCAACCTAATTTAAAAACCCCGCAGAACACACAAGAACAAAGAAAACGTATCAATTAAACAAATACAGGAAATGAACATTCGCTTACGGAGTTAATTATGAAGTAAGTTGGGCGATCAAAAAAAAGATGGTCACGTGCGAAGGAGGTGCACATTAACATAGCCCCGTTTTTTCGTCCCAGATTCGTGACACATCGTGTGTGAGCCCTGTGGTAAATAATAAATCTTTCTAATAAATAAAACAAGGGAACGTGAGCGAGATAAAGCGTGCATGCCCGTTCGGTGCGCCCTAAACGCCATTGTGGACGCCGACGGCAGATCGTTAAACGAAGGTGAAAATATTTTGTGCCTTTTTTAGAGATCAACTGGATGTGGTGATGTTTCCATGTTTAACTTGTGGTTGGGGTAATTGCTTGATGTCTTATGCTGTGCTACCTTTTTCCTTGAGAGCGCCATATGGACCTAAAGTATTATTCAAATGGGAGGTACGTTGGTAGTGTTGTCCCTACTCATGTGGAAAACTATAATTTTTAATGTAGGATTTATAATTGCTAGTGTTGTGTTATGTTGTAAAGTTTTACATGGCAATTTTATGTATTGGGAAACTTAATTAATGACTGTAAGACCAACACCGTACCAATACCTATTGCAAATAAATTATTATGATTATCTGTAAGTTAAGATGAGGGTGTGTAATTGGTTGTTGTTAGTGTCTTATTCTCTTGCGCAGGCTTTACTTTTCTTTGAGAGAGCTTTGTGTAAAGCTATCTTCTAATGGGAGGCAGGTTGTTAGTTCCGTTGTGCCTATGAGGAAAACTAGTATTTCTAATGTATAGTCTATTTCAAAATCATCTGATGAAAATGTAAAGAAATGGGTTGGAAAACATGCCTGTCTCTGCCAATTTTTAGTACCACTTACAAAAGTGCTTTGATTTGATTATTTGAATACTTAAATTAGTGCGCTTTACCATCAACGATTGCATCACTGCTTTCCGTCTGGCGGGATCGCAGTCAAGCACTAGTTTATATAATAATAAAAAAAAATTAAAAAAAAATCGAATTTGAATCACCTCAACGATGTATTTCATTTGACAATTGAGGATAATCTTATAACCTACATTTTCATCGATGATCTTTCAGTCACAATTCAACAATGTCATTCAAACAATAATTGTTGGAAAAAGTGGTGATATATAAAGTTGAAAGTGAGGTGATTGCATAAGAATTGAACATGCACAGGGTTTGTTTACACTTTCATCAGTTACTTTTGAAACAGATCACAGTATTAAGATGTGGTTGCATTAAGGGCAATTGGTTGATGTTGGTGTTTTATGTTCTTGCGCATAGCTTGTAATGTTTTAGATAACGCTTTATGTAAGTAAACCTGTATTCTAATGTGTGGTTGATAGACAGTTTTGTTTACTCGTATGGAAAAATAAGCTATCTAATGTAGAATTGCTGGTAGTTAAGACGTGGTGGAATTGCTTTAACTTTGTAAAAGTAATTGATTTTGCTTGACTTGCTGTTGACTTCACACCTATCGTTAAAATGCTATAACTGGATAGCTGACTGTTTTGTTGTTTGTTTTCTACAGGGTAAGTTAGTAGTCATGCATACTTTGGGCGATATCCCTTTTTAAAAAAACAAATCAAGAAAAAAAGGAATATTAGATAGGTAATGTCTTCAATGAACAGTTTTTATGTAAGTTTTGTAAGCTTTTAACTTTTCTTGAAAATTATTGTTATTTGAGTTAACATTAACTTTATTCATGGGATTTCGAAAAAAGTCGTAAGATCTTGTGTAGTGTTTATTTGTTAATACCATCGCGTTGTTACCGCTACGGATTACGGAACCCACTCATAATCCCAACCTATCAAGTTACTACAAAAAAAAAAAATTACCGAAAAAAAATCGTGACCCAACTTTGTACACAATGTGGTAGGTCATCCTCAATGAGCTGCGGTCGTTAATGTGTAAATATGTGTTTCACATTTACACAACGCGACATCCACGACCATTGTAGTCGGAATGTTGCTTCGCGGACTCCGCGGTCAGATTGACACGGGGAGGCAAACTATTGATATTGCCGCCACAGCTTCAGAAAGATTAATGGTCAATAAATAAAAAACCAGTAGGGACGGGTAACATAGTTATTTCTGTTCTGTTTTTCTCAATCTCAGATCGGTTTTGAGGACCACATTGACTATAACCTGCACCCTAATTGCGTAAATTAGGGTGCAGGTTTTGCCAATATTTACACACTATGAATCTCAATTTGAATAATTTTGAAGAATATTACTAATTTATTGCTTCATATGTTCGAAATTTGTCTGCTCAACAATATAAGTAACGCAATGAATGTTGTTGAACTGTCAAAATAAAAGCCATTTCTACTGATAGCGTGCGTATTCATAAGGATAGAGTATTAATGTGTGATTAGCGGTAATTCTTTATCCATATAGGTAATACATATAGGGTGTTACGTTAACATTGCAATTACGATAGTGCTACTGATTGAAACCGCATGAATATTGCACCTTGGTTAAAATGTCGCGTGGACGCAAACCATGCATGGATACTTTTTGAAATTGTCGCAACTTAGGCGCTAATTTCTATTGCTAGTAATTGAATTTTAAAGCATCGCATAATAATTGCATCGCGCAATAAGGGTGTTAAATGAGCACCTATAGGCCGACCGCTTAACTGAGACCTTGCCTGAGGTAGCTGTGCGGTGCGGGAGGGGTGATAGTTGTCACATGGCGGCAAATATAGGGGGCAAACTCTTGAAAACGTTGTAACCAAAACTTCAGGACGTGTCCTAACCGAAAAATACTCGAATAAGCGATCGACGGGGTCGTTTATATGAAATACACCTAGCTTCTGCCCATTATGGAATTTCTTGTTTTAACACAAAATATGTCCTATGACACTCTGCAATACTGTAGCTTCCTATTAGGACCACATTGCCGCGATAAGGTGAACAGTAGGCACTTTGCGCGCTCTCTCTTGCTACGGCTACATTGTCGCAAGAACGCGAACTACACTTCGTACGCTCTCTCGCACACCGCTCAACATCTCGCTATATAATAAAGTGCAGGAAGCGTAGATCGCTTTATCGCGACAATATAGCCTAGCCGTAACATCTCGCCCGCGTTCGACGACTCGCTGAAGTGAAAGATTTTTCGAATTCGGATCAGTAGTTTCGAAGATTACCCCCTGCATACAAACAGTATAGATGACGTACCGTACATCGCGACTTGCTAACCTTTCTTTTTTTTTTATTTTTTTTTTTTAACTTGGAGAAATGCTCAAGCATTCTGCTCTACCACGGGGAGATAGTGCAGTTATGTGGGACTCTAACCCACTAAAACTCCACGGTGTCCTCCTCTGCCGCTTACGGCGGGAACACGGGCACTCATCTGTGAACCCGCCGCCGTCCGTCACCGGACCCTACTCTGGGGATTACTCCCCATCACCGGCGCACCAGAACACATAGCACGCCGTGACCACCACCGGGACCAAACCAGCACATGGGCGCCAGACGACCCCGTGTCTGGGCACCCTTGGTCCCCCTGCGACGGGTCAGGTCTTGCCAGGAGAGCGGCCAACGTCATACCAACACTCCTCTTCCCCTGCGGCCCCACCGCGTCCGCCATCATAGGGTGGCAACCCCGTCAAGGCCGCGGAAGGTAGGGAGAGCGGCGCACCGCAATACCGGCACACCTCCCCAGCCGCGGCCTCCAACCCTCAGCCGTGATGCCTCCCATAGCAGCGGCACCGCAACCTACTTGTTGGCCGCTACGTCGTCGGCTTACTGGCAAAGCCTTGACGAGCGACCCCTCCTCGGATTCCTCTTAGCTTCACCGTGGTTGTCCAAGCCACGGCTACTGAGCCCCCCGCCTCGGCAATACGGGAACCCACGGGGGGGGGGGGGGGGGGGGGGGGGGCGACATGCTAACCTTTTTTTTTTCCCGGGGTGGAAAGTGCGGCGGGGTCTGTCAGACTCTTAATGACTAAACGGGTGGTGTTCCATCTCACACCTACGCCGGGGGTCGCGGGAACGTACGATCCTTCCGCAACCTCCGACCCGACTGGTGCCGGCCGCCACTGCGGGGCTCCTCGGGTCAGGGGAGGGAGTGAGGTGTTTGACTCCCCCCGCGACGTCAAAGAGGGGCGCGCGTGGAACACTACGCGCCGCCACCTCGGGTCCTGATGTGTGGGGGGCGACGGACGTCCCCGAGTCCCTCCGCCGACGCCCGGTGCGCCTGCTGCGGGCTGGGTGAGAGGACGAGATCTCCCTCTCCCTTTCCACAGCCTCCTTCTGCGAGACGACCGTTTCGCAGAAGGAAACTACCGCGTCACAGGACTCTTCGCTGCTGAACATCGACTCGACCACGGCCGGCAGCGACAGGTTACTGCCTACTTCTGAGATGAGGGCACGGTGCGGCTCCTCCCAGGCGGCACACTCTGCCAGCGTATGCCGCGCCGTGTCCTCCCGGCAGTCGACGCAGTGGTAACACTGGGCGTCCAGCTCCCTGTTTATGCGACACAGGTACTTTCCGAAGCAACCATGCCCCGAGAGCACCTGTGTCACCCGAAACGACAGGGAGCCGTGCCTCCTCTCGAGGCAGTGCTCGAGCACCGGCCGGACCGCCTCGATGGTGACGAGGCCAGCGCTAGGGCGTGTGAGCCTGTCCGCCATTCCGCCACCAGGACCTCGCGAAGCTGAGACCGACGCAGCTCCATGTATCGCTGCATCGGTCGCTCGCCCCGCGCCCTCGCTTCCTCGCACCACCGATACAATGACGCGAGTACTTTCGCCTCGAGTTCCCAGAGCGGGGATCCAGCCAGTACACAGGCCGCCTCGTGGGAGATCGTGCAATATCCTCTGATGACTCTGACGGCCATCGCTCTCTGCGGTTTCCGCAGTATCGCGATACTGCCGGCCGTTAGGTCAGAGGCCCACACCGGGGCCCCATAGAGGGCCATCGATCGCACGACCCTCACGTAGAGCCGCCTACAGGCGGCGCTCGGGCCCCCCAGATTGGGAAGCAGCGTTGATAGCGCCCCAGCCGCGCCCAACAACTTGGGCGCCAGCCGCCGGAAGTGGGCTCCAAAGTCCCACCGGCTGTCGAGCACCAATCCCAGGTACTTCATGGTAGACTCGACAGGGATCCGTGCCCCCCCGACCACGATGTGTGAGCCGGGCGGCGGCGCCCGCCGGGGGCCATGAAACACCATGACCTCCGACTTGCTTAGGGCCACCTCCAGGCCTAGGCGACGTATGCGACCCACCACCTGTGAGACCGCAGCCGTCGCCAGCAACGCTGCCTCCCTGTGCGAGCTCCCCGGGCAGTGACCAGCGTGTCATGACCGCATAACACGTCAGGTCTACCCTCGGTCTGAGCTCGCCCCTCAGCACCCAGTCGTACCCGACGTTCCACAGGAGCGGTCCTAGGACCGAGCCCTGGGGAACGCCGCACGACATGCGGCGCTGGTTTCCGCCATCGCGTCCCATGTAGGTGACACACCTCTCTGACAGATAAGCCCCAACGGTGTGGCGGAGGTAGGGAGGCACTCGATGATACCGCAGTGCCTCCCGAATACAACTCCAGGGCAGGGTGTTAAAGGCATTGGAGATCTCAGGCTGCTAACCTAACCTAACCTAACACCAAAAATGAGTTTTTCTCCATACAAAAGTAATGCATTGCCAATTGAGTTGTTTCAAATTATACACCTATACACAGCGCAATTAGCACAAAATTACGCCCATATTTGTTCTCGTTAAATCGCTAATCTATTTACGGTTCGCAATTACCGCCAATCAAACTACCTTATGTCAGATTTTTTACTAAACGGATACACTTTCGTAACTTTGTTTACTCTCATCACATAATAATAACAAGCCAATGCGTTCGTATCAACCGACGACTCCAAATCTAACACCCGCGCGGTTTTTTGAAGACTTATAACGTCGTCGTCACAACAGATTAAACAAATATGGCGGGAGCCGTTTGACAGTTCGCTTTGTGATCAGTAGCGGGACGTGTTACACAACACAAATAAACATATACATTTAGTTCAAAGAATTAAGCAATGTTGAACTTTATTGCTGTGAAATAAAGTTTAGAAGTGTGTAGTTTGGAGCAAAGGTAGTTTTGTGCGGTGACTTTTTTTTATTATTTTTCAGGTCCCATCGTCTTGGTCGCACTAATTTGTCGAGACCAAGTCACCAATGCAAATATGTACCGGTGTTGTGAATATCTTGTGTAAAGATATGAAATTGTTTCCAGTCCCGACTCATGGGAACACGCGTGATCGTGTTTGTGACTTAGGAATATTTTAATGAAATATTTGTTTTAGACCTTTTTATGGGATAGTATGTGATGTATTGGCGTGGGTGGTACAAAACCACTGTCTAGTAGGAGAGTGAATAAGTGAAAGTTCCGGTTTTTATTTCACTTGTGCAATGTGAAAAAGTTTTCTTTGTTACTTCTTCAATATTTTCGGTACTAAATTGAATTCAATGTTAATGCTTTCTTAGTGAAAATAATTTAGTTTCATAGCCTATCTGATGTAGCAATTTGTGGGACAGGTTCGATGAAAAAATAAAAATAAAAAACGTTCAAATAAATGTAATAATAATTTAATTCCACAAACATAGAGGCTATGTTTGTGCCGCAGCGCAGTTATAAATAGGTACTATTTGAACTATACAAATAATGATTAAGTTATAAATACACTGGCTCTGTATTTTTTTTACAATAATATAATCATCAGCTCTATTAAAGCTAGTCATATTTCATTGGATTTCTGTAACATATAAATAGTTAACAAAGAGTCAAATAATACTAAGGAAAGTAGGAATATAATGTACAATTAAAATTATTCGCCTCAGCCTTCAGCTACCATGTCATAATATAGATCATTAAAATATCGACAGCAGCAGAAAAGAAACTGTTCTGATACACCGTTCGACGCATTCATATTCCAACTCAACAATTTCATCAACAGTCCAAGTGCTGGAATGAAGTCTAATACTAAAATCTAAATTAAATAATACGAATAATAAAGAAATTGAAACCAAGTGGAGTTATGTGAGAAATAAATAAGACCTTGACTAGGATAATCGGAAAATTTAGAATGTTAATCAGCAGACAATAAATAATACATTTTAAATTCGTCACTATTTACAAAAAAGGAACTAATTCGTTCTAGACCAAAATGGCAATGTAATGGCAAAGACAGTTTTTTCTATACTATTTAACAGCCAAAGGATGCAAATAACTCTACTAGAAGGATATTTTTTTGGGGCTAACTAACACTGAACAGTACTGTTTCGCCTCGTGGTGCGAGCACCAAGATTAAGTAGACAGCCAAAAGTTCCATGAGATATGCAGTTTCTTTGAGTCGCATCGTTGACTCTTGATCACAACCGCTGCATTCAAACAGATTTCGTCTCATAGACTTTCTGGAACACCTGCGCAAGGTAATCCAAGTAGTTCAGGGTGTCCCTGTATAGGAGAACGCCCATATTGCTCGCCAAGTCAGGGATTTCAGAGACCGTAATCTTCTCGATGTTCAAATTGCGAGCGTTCATAATATCCTGCAAGAAGGAAAACTTTAGGTTAGCGAAATATCAACTGACAATTATTTAGTGAATATGAATAGATTGAGGGAGATTATATTTAGAAAAAGAAAATTTTCCGAAACTAGTTTTGTAATATGGGATCGAATTCCTCAATTACGAAACAAGATTGAGATTTTGAAAAGGTTTTGTATACTTACGTTAAAATAGCATAGCACAGCTCGCACATCATGCATCGTCCGGGTGATGTTGTCCTTCAGACTCTCGTCTGATATTATGTTGGAGTTCAATGTTTCGTTGGAGAACAAGTACAGCCCCGCAACTATCATCTTCAGCCCCTTGTACATCCCCGGTAATTCCTCGTTGATTTTTGGCTGTGAACAAGAAATATGGAATTTAGTACTCAAGCTTCATTATTGTAACCGCACGTTGCAACGACTTAGTTGCCAAATTAACTAAAACTAAGATAAGGACAATCGTAATTGTGATAATCATCCTAAATTTGATTACATTTTCGATTGTTAGTATTGCGAAACCATTGTGTTCTCACGTAAGCGATAGTCGGCCGACAACAATGAGTGCCACCGACGATGTCAATTCTTTGAAATCGATTGAAAAACTCATACGGATGCACGTTTTTGGCATCAGCGAATTCGCCGCCCTTCGGTGATTGTTTTCGTTTAGGAAACGTCAATCTGGCAACGTCCGTATTATCAAAAACGGAATGGTTTGTGAATATTTCCCAAGGTTTTAAGGACGTATTGTCCTAATTAAAATCAAAATGATTGCTAAGCTTTTTACAAAAGTCAGTCAGGACATGTATCATAAATATTAAAAATATTAAGGCCAAAACGAAATTCGATGCTTACCATCAACTGGCTAATATATTCATCCGGCATCGCCTGGTAGAGAACTTTCTCCTTAGGCAGCCATTCCTTAGGAAGGAATTCATTTGATGTCCACGAGTCCAGAAGTTTGTCGAAACTGGGAAAACTATGAAGTTTCAAAGCCTGAAACAAATGGAAAAGAATCATTAGTAAAGAAAATAGCAACATAGACAAAATGTAGGTAGATAATAATAGTGATGATGAAAACAACTATGTCACATATCTGGGACCAGATTTCTAAAGATGTCTTTACAGCAGTTAAAGGCACAACACAAAGTACCAATAAATTAACGCACAAGGTAAACAATCTAAGTCACTAATGTCATTAAACTATACAATGACACGTCTTTTTCATGGCTAAACAACACAAGTAAGGATCATCGTGAATCAACGCTTATTGAGAACAGTTGTATTCTATGAAAGATGGAAATAGATTGAGTTACAACAATAAGTTGATTGACTTTCATGGAAAAGGTAGATTGAGCGGACGATGAGTCCGAGCGGTATCCTGGATTGGTGGTATAAATGTGGTTCAAGTGGGGAGAGCTCTGCAGTGGCCAGTCGAGTACTGAGTCTTTGTTACCTAGATAAGGATATTTTTGAGTAGATTTTGGTGAATTATCTGGACTGAGGTATGTAACCCTCTCCCTCTCTCCTCTTAAAATCATTTTATCTCAAAAAGCTTTGTTCTCTCTCTTATGGGCATGACAGTTTATAAGCGAGCGCGATTTCTATTTCCAATGGGTCTTCAACGTTATATTATTCAGTCGGTTGAAAGTAGAATTTTAAAATGATAATAAAATAAATTAATTTAACAAGTGCAATGAATATGTATACTATAATCAAAAAACGAAGTTAAAACACCCACGTTGGTACCTACACGCGTTACCTAGTCGCAAATTGTTTCTAGAAATGACAAACGTTTACTGCCCTCAGGAAAAACAAACCATAAAAACAAGACCTATGAAGTAGTGACACTTATTCTAGTTAATAGATCAAGTAACACTGGAACTGTACGCGCTACTAACTGCCATCTATCTATTCAAGGACTCCATCTTTCAATTAGATAATCATAAATAAAGACTACACGATCCCTATCGATATAAATCAAGTTTTGTTCTTGACAAATTGCTTTAGTGTACCTTTTTGATGGGCAAGTCATAAAGCATAGATTTAATTCAATCGACTTCGATTCAATTCGATATTTAGTGTACATTAATACTCGATACTAACGCATACGATAATCGATTCAATCGGCAAGCGAAGGTCGTATGAAAGATGAGATCGAAACCGGAGGATTGCGGCCGTCGCCGACGACATTTCACGTAACAAAACCGTTTCGACATTAAAATTTGACACTATGTGTATATCCACACGTGACAAAGGCGGAACTGACCAAAACTGCTCCTGTACTATTAAGCGTAGAGTCCAAATAGCTTTGACAAGCCAAACAATCGGGGCCGGACTGGCAGATGTAACGCGTTGTAGTTAAGTATCCCTTATGTAGAAAATATTGTTGGACAACAATACGACTAATTAAAACTTTGCAAAATCCAACAAAACACCAAAAATATCGTTGTGCAACTGTTTATCGGTGCCGATCAGAGAACTTGTCCAAATATTAATTTGCTTCATTGAAATTGAGATACCGCTGATATAAAATTCGCTGATAATACGCGCAATGAAATAAATTTACGATTATTTCTTTGGACATAAACCGAGCCGCGGTGTATGAATGGAGTCAAAGCGGAGATATTATCCGTTGCCGAAGTGGCAAGTAATTGGCAGGAAAATTAGAGTTTACAGACCTTTAAAATTTAAAAAAATAAAATTTTGAATGCAAATGTCGTCGGCGCATGAATGTAGTGCAGATTATTTTACAAAACAAGAAGCGTAGAATGTTTAAGTAATGATATCGTACCGAGGTGGAATGTGCTATGTCGCCGATGGCACACTAAATACACAGGTGTGCGTCCGGTCGATCGGGCCATATCCGAATCATTACCTACTAGTTGTGGGGAGTTTGCGTCCAAACTGAGGCGTATCTACTTAATAGGCTACTATTAAGAATGTTATATATTCCCATCACTTTAATGTATTAGTTACGGCTGCCGAGGTCAATGATGCAAATTCTGTTATTGCGAAATCACATGACAGCGTTATAACTTTGGATAGAGGCAGCAGAGTAATGATAACTCCAACTGTTTTTTATGAAGATGAAACAAGAGCTTGCAAAAGTTAGAAGTAAATTGAAACGATACAAAATTATCTGATTATTTAAGTTCAAGTTTATTGATCGAGTTGAATATAATTATGTCAATATCTTGAGTCTTCAAGTGTGTTCCCATGATTTGAGGTTGAATAAAAGTAAACAGGGAACAATTTGATGGGTTCAGCGCGTTGCAGTTGTCGTGGGTGGGCATCAACTAAGAAATTCGACGACTTAGCATCCGAATGCCTAGCTCGAAACATCGGAAGCTTATCAAATAAACATGCACCCACACAAGCGCAGACATTGATATATTTACGGCACACGTACGCACCCAACGCCGCAGACAGCCTGTCGCCCGTGTGAACAACGCTATCGTACTATGTACGTACATACATATTGTATGTATGTGCTATGTAATTCAATGTTTATATAGCGTCGCTATTGCAAAGATAAGCGAGCAGATGCACACGAGTTGTGAGAGACGTGCGGCATGCCGCGAGCCGATCGCGATCGCCGATCGGGTTGCATCGCGAATACACCACTCATTTGTTTATCGTAATTACTTTCAAAAGTTTACGAGCACTTTTTTAAGGAAGCGAGTTGAATTCCAGTGTCGAAAATGTGATGCGATAATATGACACCGGTGTAGTCAAAAGCACGAGTGTTATGACACATTCACACGGTGGCCAGTGGCGAGTCACACAGTACCGGTAGAGTTCGTTGAATTTGTTATTGCGTTCTTAGTACAACGCGGCCAGTTATTATTTATACGGAATGGGCTTGACGACAGATGTAGCAGCCTGATTTATTTAGGATATATTGTCACTCAGACGCAACTTAGACGTTTATCTTGGTTTAATGTGATGACTAAACTTAACAAGATGAGATCGAAAATTGCGATAGAGGTAACGTTTTTGTTGAAAATGGAGCGCGAACATAGAAAACCTAGACGTCCTTGTCATCTAGCAACAATGGCGGTTCATCGCCACGATTTGCGTGTAAATCGCAATAAATATGATACATTAGTAACGAATGACCGACATTAAGGGGAGAGACAGAAAAAATCGTCGGGCAGGTGTGTCGCGCAATACTAATGCGCAATCAGTATTCGACGCGTACGCGCACCGTCCTGTACCTCGTTCCGGCTACTGTGAGTCGATAATGTCGTTTTACGAGGAGGCAGCGGACAGGACGTCGCCGTCGTTATGACCGTCGAGCCTATTACAATGCCACCATAGCTCATACGCGAACATCACATTCGATAACTGGACACATTCGACATAAACGCTTCCATTGTTCCGCTACCATTGACTGCCCAACTCTCAATAAATCGATTATATTGACAACAATCGCCGAAATGTATACGAGTTCCCTTCGGTTATCGAGTGGCTACCGAGTTTGTTGGTAAAGAGTCCTCCATAAATGATTCGAGGCGCGACTTCGACATCGCATTATTTCTCGTTGATCGGCCAACCTTACTTCCGATTCGGAAATTATTATATTCCTAGGATTGGAATGATAGAGCCGTCATATGAATTGTTGTATTAACATGCTAAACGTTTGTTTCTTATAATTCGTGAATGTTTTATGAATTCTTGAATGTAGGTTGAATGGTCTGCGATTCTTGTGCGACAATATTATCATCTGATAAGCTAAGTAGGTGTTTTGTTTTTAATATAAACTGGTCTGTAATAAAACTAGAGTACATTTATGAGCAAAACGTCGAGCTTGCGAGTGAGTAATTTTAGCGTACAGACAAGATAGTCGATCGTCGAATGCGATTTGATCAGTTACATATTGTTATTTGATGTGACGTGTACTGTTTATAAAGCATTTTATCGACAAGGTTGTCGATACCGACATGGCGTCACAGAAATGCAGTGCGAAATTATAATTAAAAGGGAGGAAGCGGTCGGCCGGACGTATAGAGACGCGAAACGGCGCCCGGCCGATGCAATCTCTCTTCCACGCCTGCGCCCGCGCCGTTCCACGGTGAGAAAACCGCGCTAAAAACGTGCACGCCGTGAATCTTTAATGGGTCAAATTTAGCGTGAAACTTTTTGGCAAAAGACTTAAAGAAATTCAATTTAAATTTTAGATTTTTAAGCTTTTTACGAATACCACGAAGTCGAACACAAACAATAGAAATAACTTCACTACAATTCAAATATTTACAATGAATTAGGATCATTGACTTTGCATTAAATACCAATAACTCAAAAGAGGAAGTACGAAAAATCGGTGCTAACCATTTGCAGGGTTTACGCGGACGTCAACAGAATACTATAGCACCTCTTACAGACTCTCATACATAAATCAATAATATCTGCGTAGATACAAACGCTAAAGGCATGCGTCGACGTTAGGCTTAAGTTTTATTGGTATTGGTCGACCGCAAGCTTCGTCCGTTCATTTAGAGCGACGCGGCGGGCATATAGATGTGCCGCGAATACTACGCGATTGCCTCGTGCAAAATCGATGAATGAAAGCGAAGAAAGGCCTTCGAAGCCAGCACTCGCGCTTTTGTACTTTGCTTTATGCTACGGAAATTTTCAAGCGCCATTTATGTCTGTCTACTTGGATACTGAATGATGAAGCAACTAAATAAACTAAAGATTGCCTGACTCTCTTATCAGAGTACTTAACTTTCATGATGACTCCAGGGTTGAAAATGAAGTCAAATATTTGAGGAATAATAGTAAGGGTCTAATTCCCAACGTAGTCTTCTGGCTCACTGAGATTAAAAACTCCACAGACCACTTTAGAAATCACCACTTTCAAAAACTTCAAAGAATTTGGCAAACAAGTTTTTGAAATTAGTTTTTAGAGTAAAAACAGTGTTGTGTACTTACAAATGTATCCTTGTACTCCAAAGCTGATGAGTAAGCGTTTTTTGCTTGAGCGACGAGTTTCAACGCGACCTCCCTGGCGTGATTTTGCGGGTAAACAACTTTTGGCTGTAAAGAAATTGATTATGTTAGATGATGTCAAATCATTTAAACAATCTTACAACTTTTAAAACAAAAGAGACTAAACTATTTTCAACTCTATTAATCATGAGAAATTCAAAATCTTTCATATCCTCGGAAACGTTAAAACGATATTTTACTACTACCTACCACTTTTTCCGGTATAGTTTTTTTTTGTTTACATCTGCGGCCATTTGTCAGTTATGCGGTCACTTAAGCCAACCGCAAAAGTTTGTCATGAATACAAAACACCGGCTTGTAAATCTACTTTTATTATCATCCAAAGCTCGAGTTTCCCGTTTCTGAATACCAACCTCATTGATATAAATTCAAAACCCATTTTTTTTATTAATTTCCAATGGTGGTTTAACCCAGTCTTACCAAATGGGATCGTATTACCCAGTAACTGGATTGCGGAGGTCAGATAGGCAGTCGCTCCATATAAAATACTGGTATTCAGCTGCATCCGGTTAGACTGGAAGCCGACCCCAACATAGTTGGGAAAAGGCTAGGCAGATGATGGTGGTTTGACCTTTCTTATCTCTTTCCACTACTTCTTTATAATTTTAGCTACCGTTATCATCGAACTTTGCATCCATCTACACTGTTAAATTCTTCTTGTTTGTTATCTTTCTCAGCTATATTTTGTTAACCTTCATCTATAGGATTGTCTACTGTTATAATATATCTAGGTTCTTACCTGAGAATCATTATAATCGCAGGGGTTAGCCCACAGTCTGTTCTCCTCATCCGTGTCACGTCGTTGCCGCTCCATGCTGGCCCGGCTTCGATGTGGCGCCGCCGACGACCTCGGTGACAGACCGCACACCAACAGTAGCAGGCACACCGCCGCACAGACGTTGACGTATCCTGATGATAAAAGATGGATTAATATCGAGGTGAAGACAGACAAATTGGGATTGATGGAACAGTGAACCGAAATCCGAACCGTCAGTGAACCGTTCAGAGGTCATGATAAAATATCTTTGGTCTTTGCTTGTGAGGTTCAGTCACATAATTGATTAAGAAAAGAAACTATATATATTATTTGAATAATTTATGGTAATTAACTATTCATTTACGAAATAGTAATGACACCAGCTACTGAAACTACCACGCAAATAATGTGTTTTCTTCCGTTCAAATTGAAACTCTTACAATGAATGCATCGCAGTGATTCATATTCGTTTCTGAATGAAAGCTCTCGTATTTTTTTCAATGCATCTCATTTAATGAAAGCGCTCAAGAGCCACTTGTTCCGTATGCGGCACGCGCGATGGTATCGATTATGGTAATCGATGAACATCCGATGAATAAATACATCGCGGCCCAGAGGTGGACAGCCTTTGCTAATTGTCCAGTGAACCTGTGTGAATCACTAATGCGGCTCTATTTAACGGTGGCACGGTAATCGGACTCACATTCTTCTGATCGGTTACTTCATCGAACTTATTTATCGATTAAATGGTATCGATAACTTTAATCGAATTGTTGTCTTGCATATAGTTTTCTATGGCAATAATAATTGCTCTTCTAAGTTTGTCGCATGTATTTACTTAATTGAATATTATGTCACAGGCGGTATGTAAATGAGAGTTATTTTCAATTTTACAGATAAAGAAATATTAATTGAAACTAACAACTGTCACCAGCAGAAGGTGTCCATCGTTGACGCAGAAATATTTATTGACTTGACATTCGTTTTACTCATTAAAGTGGAATAATATTATCCACGTTAAAGGAAATAATTTGATGTGTGATAGACATAATTTTTTATTTGAATGTAAAGTTAACGTGCATCACCTGTTCATTACACCCAAAAAAATATTAATTTGCAAGTTATTTGAATAATTGGATAATGTTTTTTTTTTTCAAATACGATAATTTTAATAACGATCATGTTAGGAGTCGTGTCGATATGAATTATTATAAGCTGTCATCGAAAATGTCATTGGAAAGATCGTGGTGCAACAGCGGGTACATGGACGTTTACATACCCTTTGACGGGCTCGGCACATTGAATAAAGATACGATAGATCGAACCACAATAATAACAATACAAATTAAGTTCAACCCTACTCTGACAGCTGATAGCATTCAGTTACCTACGTATACTGATACTGAATATATTACGTGTTAAAAAAACCATTATGATGTCAAATCAATAACAACGCATTCCCCGTGACGTTTGACGAAGATAAAAAATTTGCTCATTATAGCAGATAATGGAGTTGACTTTGCTCAGTGATTAAAATAAATAAAAATAATCAGGTCTCCCATTGTTTATTTGTTTATATAAATCACGCGGTGATCTTCGACATTGTGCTTGATGTCGAGAAATTATGACTTAATTGATATCTTGAGGAAAATGAAAGCGATGCACAGATGCCTTTGCGGTTACACTAATGATTACCAACATTCGTGATTATTTTTTAATTAAAATCAATTACGAGAGACGTTTGTGCATTTAGTATTCGCGACCATCTGCACATTTTTTTATAGAAAGACCCTAATGCATATTTAGCTTGGGCGTCCTTTACTGGTACCGACAAGGAAGTTAGTTATCCAAAGTTTCGAAAAAATGGCAGCGAGACTGCATCCAAAGCAGACCGACAGTAGAAAATCAGTATTGACATTTAATCAGTTTTATCAAATCCCTTTGATCAATCAAGAGTATAAAATCAAAGCAGAAGTGGTCTTAATTATGTCAGAAGGAATAAATCGTCACAATATCAAAGTTGCACCGACTCACTCACATAGAATGTTATTTATTTTTTCAGTGTTTTGCCTCAAGGTGTGAATCACAAGTGTTATGTCTGGCGGTTAGTGACTAACGTAGGTAAAGATCTCACTGTTATTTGCGATGATATTATAATATCTGAACTGTACGATGTTCGTTTTTAATGTTCTAGTTTGGCCAATTACTTTTTTTTTTGTGATTTGGCAATTGGCCATGATTTTGGCATTTTTTTCAGGATTGTTAGCAAACATTTAGTGTTACTCATGATTAAATAATGTGCTTTCGTGCAATTTTATTTCTTTGCTTGCCTTAAAATTCGATCAGGTACCCAAAAGCTCAAAACATATTAAAAGTCCAACCGGACAGTTTAACAGTATTCTGAACGACAAACCGTCGCACGTTCAAAAAGATTTAAATGCAGATTCATCAATACACTCGCACAATTAGCACAAATGTGTGTGCGTGTGATTTTTTCATCATCTCGTTAGCGCTGGCGGTTTCGCTCGAGGGCCGCAGGCACCGCGGACAAATAAAAGAAAATTATAGTTATAGGGCCCCGCCGCTTATTATTTAACTAGAGCCTGTGAACTGATACCGATTACCCCCTCCTTGTAAAAAAGAATAACGTACTATCTCCGCATGAAACATAAACGAACAATTTGCATAAACAAACCCCACTCATTAAGTATGCAATCCGTATAACTAGCCGTGATTTAGTTGTAGGTTTTATTGCCCTCTAATTGACACGATAATAATGTTGTACCAATTGGGTTACAAAAGGCGACCGCAGAGGTGGAGTCGGGCAATAACGATCATGTCAAAAGGAAGGACCGACACACACAACACGCGTTAAACACACGATCATAACATTTTATTAGTGCTCCGGTCAAAAGCAACCGCGATACCGCCGTCAAAAGTTCATGTACAAAAAAACAACAGGTCAGCTCGTAAAAGACGTAGAGTCACTGTGAGACAAATATTTTCACTGAGTAACCATGAGATGAAGATAAAAATATAGGGCTAATTAAATATTTGAATCTTGACAGTAAGAGAAATGGAAGCTTTTTAGTTGCATTACATTAAAAAAAAATCTAAAATACAGAAGGGAAAAAAAACGAAAAAATATTTTTGAACAAGTGTAAGGTAGCCGCCTTGATTTTCAGATATGGTACTTCACTGTAATTAAAACAAATGAATGTTTTTTTTCTAAAGGGACGGCAAGTAATTGATATCCTCTTTATATCCCCAACCACCTATACGTGGAGATATTTGAGATGAACAATGAGACTCGATCGAATTCCTTAGCCCATTGAAGAACTGACCGGGCGACCATAAAAACCGTAGATACCTACACGTAGGTAATACACAGGTTATAAGGGGGCATAAAAAAGTAGGGACCGCGTCGGAGGTCGGACCGACTACCCGAGAAACAAAGACTTCGTTTATTTTTTAACAGCTCGCCCGTTCACAAAAGAAGGCTTCGCGGCACGAAAAACGACCCACACGAGACCATCTTGTTAACCTTTTTAAAAAGAAATCGCGCGCCCGCTAACTAGAATTTCGACTCGAAAACCGAGAAAAGTTCGCCGCGGCGTTCTGCGCACCGGACGTCGCAGGCGCCTGCGCAATCATTATGTAAATTCTGATTATTATTGTTATAAATGCGGTAAAAAAAATGGGATGAGAGTCGCGGGCATCATCTTAGCGGCTCGTTACAAAATGCCCGTCAGTATAATTTGACGGGTTATCTTTTTCGAATATCTGTGTTGTTTACTTGGAGAGTGGAGTGCGGGCGCGAAAGGGTTGCAGCGCTAGATCATTAACGGGATTACTGATACCCGTCCTCGTGACATTAAATAGAAAAAGGCGTCATGTTTTAGCTATAATAGAGGTTTAATTTGAGTCCGTTCATCATTTTGTTAGTAGCCGGCTAACAACCGATGCGCTCGTAAAATTTGACTGCGCATAATAAGGGCGATTATCGCTCGGAGACGCGCGTGGCGGCGCGTATCACAAGATACGCGGTGATACCACTCTTCATTACCTGAAAATCGCTCTAAATGGTAATAGCGTCGCGAAGAAGATCGTTGATCGACCCTGTCCGTTCGAAATTAACGAAACAAGCGCAAATTTTTCTTGAATTAATTTTAATAAGGTAACAACTGACATTATGCATTTTTAGTAACTGTTTTTTATCGGTCGAACCTAAATGGAATATCTTGTAAGATATTTACAGCGGTGTAATTTCAGTCCTTATCGGAGGACTGGTAAGGGCCTGTGTATTTTTTTATCTGTATTGTGCTGTAAAAAGAGTTAATTAGGCACGTCTAAGCTAGGATCGACATCTCTCACTAAATGAGTGACAGCTAAACACTGCAATTATGAGGTTCCCGTCTCACTGAAATAACTGTTTATAATTGACGCGGCTGCCTTACTCTGCGTAAATGAACAACGTTTTATGTGAAAATGTTGCTAATGAGTGAGTGGATCGCAGCCCTAACGACGTGGACATAGTTCATGAAATCGAGCTTAGTGCGTGTGCTTTGCTTTAATTATTATGACATAGCTTTCTTGTGGACTAGCCCTAGGACAATATGAGAAACAGTGAGCTGCATTGTGGTAACGCATTCTATGACATTGGTGGAAGTGACTGTTATTGATTACAATCTTTGTTATTGTAACTTGTTGCTAGCTTTGAATGAACTAAACTTAGAAAATTTATTGATAATGTTCACGTAGGTATGCATCATAGTTTCATGAATTTAGCACACTTTTGAATTGTAATTAAAACAAAAGATTTTCGTCGACATTTTGAAGATATTTAGATGCCCATACAAAATAAAAACACACAACTTCCGGGATAATCAGAGCAAACAATTATGCAGTTCTAATTGATAATATTTTCCGCCATCGTATCAACAATAATTGTTATTTAATCATTTAGATAGCTCTGCGGTTACCAGCAGTAAGACAATTTACTCTATATTGTATCATCAAGGGATTATTCACCTGAGATGTTAACTTTTTTTGTAGGGCTGGGGGCAAAACATGGCCAGTTTTTTTTTAAATCTACTGACGTAAATGAAATCCGTGTTGATTATACAGCCTCCTTGGTTGCAGTTTATTTTTATTTTTTTTTTTCTTTCACACTGTAAATATTTTAGTGGCGAATAGTTTTATTAATTTAACGTCTTCATTTATTCGATTTTTTTTTAATCAAACACCTTTTGCGATTATTTTTTTCGGGATCATTATCCACATAGGAATGATTACATCAATCTATTAACAAAAATATGATGACAGCATAAGACTACATCAATTAGTTTAGATTCATCGACAGGCACAATAACGTCACCGTTCAACGCCAGGATATACTTTTTATTGATATTCTTACTCATTAAATAATATATAATTTTGATAGGTAGTCGGAGTCTTAACGATGACGAAGTCAAAGAAATCATAGTGATTATATCATAGGTATTCATTATGTAATGTTCAATAGAATCGGAATCGAATGCGTTTTCTTCTTCAAATCGATTTTCCTCACGGGAAAAGCTATGTCGTGATGCAAATACGTCAGTTGATGCAGATTTTTTTGTATACTTTTGTTATTTGAAGAAATATTTTTATGAACTTAACTAGGTAAAGTAATTTAGGCAGGTAACATTTTGGTTAATTCTATAAATTTTAAACTGTCAAATCACGATATAATATTTATTACAACCAAAGAACCGAACAAATGAACAACCTTCATGAAAAACGTATTATGCAGTCGTGTATAAAAACTCTAGTTCCGGACGGATTTACCCACTTCTCGTAAATGCAGCAAGATTTATTAGAAGTCGAAGTCATCAACATTATGTATAAATAGAACCACAGCACGTACAATGTTAAGAACCTTTCCTGCCCTGTCAATTAGCTCACTCTTAATGAATACTCTTTGTATTTACTTTTAATTTGAGTAATGAAGGTTTACATACAAGAACGGTTATTAAGACTTTTTCATCTCGTTACGTGTTCACTATATGCATACAAAAGCGACGAAAGAACACAATCCTGTCACAAAAAGGGGAGATAAATGTTCCCTGCAAGTAATCTAATAGGCATAGGGTTTTTATTGCACGACACTTAAATCATTTCTTGGCCCTATATAGAGAACGACCAAGCGATAGTACTAATTACGAAATAACCCTCTGCGCGCCGCTTGGACGTAACTGTCCGGCTCTTAAAGGATAGAAACATTTAGTCAGATATGTCATTCCGGTAACAGTACGTTACTTTAATTACAGTTTAAGCCTAGTTAGTTAGCTCTGATCTTCGTGTTTAACATTGTAAAGCGAGACTGAGCCAAGTTTTTGCGCGTAATGAAATTGTAATCTCGATTACCGCGAGGAGCGAGGCAGTAGCGACAGTCCGACAATGCGACGAGGATGTGAGACTAGGCGTGCGTTGGTACGGACCGGATACTTAGTTTATAAATAAATAATGCTTACTCTATAGCTAGCTTTTATTATGATAAGGTCTATTTATCGTCGCGGGACTCTACCTGTCCTATTGTTATTACGCGCTGTGAGCTTTCATTGTCTCATACAGTTTATATCAAAGACTTATTGGCACTGGTTCGGATGAGACTTTATTACTTCCTCTATACAAGGATCAAAGTTTCAGTGGTTTGGACTTTGAAACTTGAACGCAATTTTCACATTAGTTTAAATAATTTATTAAACTTAAGAGAATCACAATTTTAGTCGTTTATGTTTTGCGAATATGTATATGTACTTTGGAATCCGTGACCGATATATTAGATACTTTTTTAAACTTTAACTCACTCCAAACATTAGTTTACTTAAAATTTATAAAACTTAAGGGAATCACAAATATTAATCTTGTGTGTTTTAATATACTTTATAATCTATTACGGACCCCTGATACTTCCTCTGGCCCTTTGGTAATTCCAAAGAGCATCTAATAAGATACTTTTTGGAATTATCAAAAGACTTTATAATTATTTAAAATCACTGTCAACTTCATAAAGTTAGTGTTTGTAAAGTTTAGAAATAAAATATGCCAATATTTTTGCATGACACTAATAAAAAAATATTCAAATAATGTCACACAAAAATGCAAAGCACCGCAAACACATTTGTTAGTAAATAAAAAAATAACGCTTACTACTTCTCGCTGCACTCGATCTGTAGGGTCGATATTTTTGTACAATATCACTATCACAGTCACTATATTGGCTAATTAATCTAGTCCTAGCACAATGTTCACATCCGGACGGCCTATGCACCAGCTCCGGACACCCGGACGCTGGACACTCCGCACGCTTGCAACTACTGGTGCTCACTTCCATCTTCAGTCTTACTATAACAGTGCCCGTATTCCTGTATAACGCACACGTTGGTATACTACTGTGATCCATAACAGAAGTTCGCAATTGACATCCCCCAAAAAGCTACGATGTCGCACGCGTCGTGTCGTGTGAGAGACTAAATGAATTTGTGTGAACGCGCGTAAGATAAAGGCTAGTGTACACCGAGCCACGTGTTTAAGGCAGTGGGGTACGCCAGCACGTATCACGGTGGGTTTCTCCCGAGCTCGCGGGCCGTAGCCAATGGTTGGCGGCAGCGAAGGGAGGCGGGTCTTGATCCCCACCCAGTTGCAACTATTATGTGCCAAGGGCTCCGTTTGCATCGCGTCCCGGTAGGCAAGGGTTGACTTTTATTGTATTTCCATTTTTATATACTTTCTGATGGTTCATCAGTCCGGGATCAGTTAAGGGCTATTAACTTAATTCTGTACCTATTTTTTTCTGTTCTGTTTTTCTTGTCTGATTATATATGTGTGTACATAAATGGTAAATAAATAAATAAATAAATAAATAAATAAATAAATAAAAAATATTATAACTGTGGAAAATAAATATAGGTATCGTGACATTTTCTGATCTATTCCTGAATTATGAAACGGTATTATGCAATTTATTATCGGCATAATTCTATTCTGAGAAAATATGTAATTACTTTCATTCCTGCTTTTTTTGTTTGATTTCATTTTTATATGTATTTTTAGCGGGGGCTAATAATGAAACGACTTCATTTGCAGATATTGATCAATATTTTTCTATTTATGAGTCATCTTATGCAAACCATAACATATCTTAATGGTTGGGGAAACGCGGGGATTGTACGAATCCCTTGACGTTATAACGCTTACGTAGTAAAAAAAATAAACAAATAATACACGAACGAATAAATAAAAAAACGAACAATGGTAGATAACACAGAATCTATTGAACTCGATTACGTAGAACATTTTGCCTTATACATAATATTAGTTGATAACCTAATTATTAAAACACGTTTGCTGATTGATTAGTTCTCATATCCGGATTGATTGATGAAGTGTCAATTTTATAACTTTTTTCCACTCATACTTTAATCATAGAATTATTGTCAGGAGATTTAATATTTTTATAAAGTTGCGCTTAGGTACTATTTTAAAAATCTGTAATTCTACATTTATGCTAGTTAATATTAATCTCGAGATTCACTAGGTATGTTAATATAAGCACGCCGTAAGATCATAGAACGATTAAATGATAATTTAAAATAATAAGATTATATTATTACGTGTTATTATGTCATTGAAGTCGTCCAACTCGAGATAAACACATTTCCTTCCTCCACATTATCAATCATGTTTGTGTGACTCTATTTTTAAATCTTCAAGATTTTCGATGCCGAATTTTTTTGATCTGTAAATACAGATAAAAAAAAAAACATAGAAAATCGTTGTCTCTTATCATCTTTGGCTTTACGATCGTAATTTTTCCAGCACCACATTTTTCTTATTTTATTTTTAGCGAAAAAATTACGATCACCTTTGCAATAACTTCCGAAAATTTGTGAAAATCTCTGGAGTAAACAGTCCTATTTTGTAAGATCATTAGTAATTTATTTTGTTTCAATCAAGGTCAAGTTTGACTTGGCATCAATAAAAATTTCTCCAGAGTGTTTCAGATTGACTCACGCGCACACTTCATAGTTAGTCATTGAATTTCAGTTGAGTCAGATTATCAGCGGATATAAAGCAAATATCAATGGTAATTTTCAAACTTTTCCAGCAGAGGAAAATTCACAGTACATATTACTTACTTGTTATATGCGTCATTGTAATTTATGCCGAGCTCACTTGTCCAATTCTTTCCACTGCACTGGTTTTTACTTTTTAATTTACCAATAAATGAAGTGTGTCAGACCTTTTTTGGACAACCTAATACGATCGTATTCCTTTGCAATTTTATCACAGGGATTTTTTTGCAATGCTTTATACAATTTTACAACCCATTATCTACAGAAAAAAATAATTGTAGACCTGCTAATGATTATTATAGACAGGATTAAACGCCGTACAAAGATTAGATAATTAGGTAATAGTTTACAAGCTTTACTTTATAAGGAGCTTTTTGAATAGTGCTAATTTGCACAATCTAACAAGTTCGACAAAAATGATTAGCGGTTGCTTTGGCAAATAATTATTAAATATATTCCCAACTTTTTTTGTCAAAAGAAAATTCGGTATAATTCCAAGAAGGTTTATTCTATGGCCTAGTCTAAAATGATATGTTTTACATAGGTACTTAGTAAGGGCGTGTAATAGGAAAACTACAAGAAACTAATAGAATCCGGGATGACGCTATCCAATATCTTACCAATTAAGACACTCCGTAAAACCCATCCCCACAGAACGCTGACGCATGACTCATGAGTCCATGACACCATCCACATTTCAATAAGGTACAACCACGTAAAACGTACAATGATCAACGGATCTACTTTTCGGTTACAGGATATGACATGACGAGTTCCGTGTAAAGTGAAACACCTGTGCTAAATCAGCGCGTAGTTTCCTGTTGATATCACGGGCATATTATGTTGGAGCCAGCAATGTATGCTGATAAGAAGCTGGAGTCGTGCTGTCTGGCATGTTCGCTTCTAGTAAGTTTTTATCTTCGAATTTGGCGAATTGATGTTGTGATTTCGGAAGTCACTGAGATAAAAAAAATTACGGTAAGTAGGTACGTGGAGAAAGACTTTTGCAGTCCCAAATTTAACATTCGAGTTAACTAAGTAAAAGTAGGATAGTAGACAGGACTTTTGTAATTTAGACCTCCAGAAAATGCTCCAACGACTCGGTTTTATAGCGATCACTAAAATCGAATGTCAATTTTTTTCTTTTCAAATACACAAATTTTTTACTCTTTTTTTATAAAAATCGCCAAAAGACGTAATAATAAAATCCTTGGCTTTAGGAGAAGCCTCTGGTTAGGCCATTGAATCAAGGTCTTAATGCAGAAATTGATTACTTTTGGAGTTTGAGATATAGGTATACCGCTTGCTCGTTTTTTCAGAAACTATGAGTATCTCCCGGAATTATTTTTCAGCGGCTGGTAAGATTTGCAAAAGGTAATTTTCGGAAATACTAAAAACTGAGCCATTTGCGTATGCAGATAAGATGAAACAATGATAAGGTAAATAAGGATGTAATAAATGAGATAACATTTTCTGCATAAACTGTAAGACCGTTCTTAGAAAATAACTGTCAATATACTTTTACCTGTACCTAATATTTGATTTGAAAATATACCGGAAACCACTCATACCTAAATGGAATGCACTCGATAGCATATAATGTTTAAAATAAAGTTAGCGGGTTGAATCATTAGCACCTATTAAATAATAATTGATGCTATTAACTTGTGGGTACTTACCTGTTATAGGTTTAATTACATAATAAAAACTTACTATCCTTTAAGTTATCAAGGAAAATTTGTAATCGGTAACATTTTTCCGACTCGTGTTCCTTTACTCAAAAATGGTAAGAAACTGAATTGACCTATATTTTAATTTTCCTTATTATGATTTTGTTATTTACAATAACTTGGGGATACTTTATTAAACTGAACAGTATAATTTATTCATAAAATAGGTCTGAAATATTCAGAGAAATACATGACACGAGTTTTGTTGTTCTCTCGTACCTATAGAGCAAAAAGACCTGTCAATCTAGTGCAAGGACTAAAAAGCAAAGTCCATCTCAGTGCAAATCTCTTTTGCATACGTGATTCGGGATACACCTTATCCCAAGCAAATTTTGCTTGTCAGCTAATACGTAAGAACGTTACTATGAAACAAATTCGTATGTCACGGTCAAGAATATTGTCATGCTGGCTACAGTTATTCCGAGTTACGGTCAAAGCTAGTAACGAGAATAACATACGATTACGGAAAACTAAACTTCATCACAATGTATTGACGCATTACTTACGTGCTTAAGTTATGAGAATTTGAGTTATCAGTTGCGTTTACACAATACTGATAAAGAGTTACTATGCTGTCATACGTGTTACTAGACATCCGCTCCTATTTGTGGGTATCCCCCATTGACAATAAGGCGAACTGTCTTGGGGACTTCATGACAAACCACGACTGAGAAAGATAAGGGTTTCATGACTGATGTTCCCTTTACATACGTCATTAGTTGTTGAAGAAGCCACTGTTCAAAACTCCATCCATCTGCCTAGCCTTTTCCCAACTATGTTGGGGTCGGCTTCCAGTCTAACCGGATGCAGCTGAATACCAGTATTTTACATGGAGCGACTGCCTATCTGACCTCCACAACCCAGTTATACGATACCCCTTGGTAAGACTGGTTGTCAGACTTTCGGGCTACTGACGACCCGTAACGACTGTCAAAGATCCACGAATGACAGCCGGGATCAACGGCTTAACGTGCTTTCCGAGGCACGGAGGGGTCTTGATATGTGACGATGGTCACCCATCCACGGACCAACCGCGGCAAGCGTAGCTTAACCCGATAAGTCTTCCGAAAATAAACAAAAACATTTACCAACTACGTCATTTTGTTTCGTAAAATTCGTAGCTTATTTGCTACGCACGTAAATTCAAAAGCACGTGGCTGACCTATATGTAAGAACTGCTTCAAAATATGGATATACATTCAAATATATGCAAATGTATTCAAATTGAAGTCGCTCAAGTAAAACACGAGTTTTTTTTTTACTTGAGTTAAGGCTTTATGCGTTGAGTTTCTACTTGCTTCTAGATTGTATTGTTGGCAATTACCTAATTATGTCCCTTAATCTTTATAAATTATCTAATCGCAAGATATACATATGGTGCCAAAACGTGGATACTGACGGTTAGACTGGCCACAATTTCAAGGTGCTATGGAGCGAGCAATGCTCAGAGTCTCAGATGGCCGGTGGAGCAGACGAGTCCTGGAGTGGAGACCGCGTATCGGCAAGCGTAGTGTGGGACGCCTCCTACCTAGATGGACGGACGATCTAAAGAAGGTGGCTGGGACAGACTGGATGCGGAAGGCGGAGGACAGGGTGTTGTGGCGCAGCCTGGGAGAGGCTTATGTCCAGCAGTGGACTATATATAGTAATAGGCTGAGTTGATGAATTGGATAGTGTTTTAAAACAGTTGTGCTTCCATAAGTCGGAATACTTATCCCCTTGATTACCCTTTTATTATCCTTAATGTGTATCAATTATCTAATGCATACCATACCTGAGGGATTTTAAAAGTGGCAATTAGATAGTATTTTTAAACCCTTTGGCTTAAGTCGGAATCCTTTTTTTACAATTTTATTCTAATGACTCAAGACTCCATCTGATGACTCAATTTGAGCACAGAATTATGCAAAAAATTGGAAACAAGCTTAAAGTGCCACAGAACAATATTAACGTATTTGTAAAGGTGAAGGATGCCTGCTGTGACAGGATTTCACGCAAAACTAACATAAAGGATGCCTTGTTTGAAGGGATGCTGACTGATAATTGGTTGTCATCTATGTCATTGAGGTGTTTAAAGAAGCTGTTGCGGATGCTTGGTGGTCACTATTATATGTCTAATTATTATGTTAGAATTTTAGTTTATGTTGCGCTTTGCGAAAGTTGCGAATGTTTGACTGCGAGAGATTACTAATATCGATTGATATAAACGAAACCTAATTTGAATTTAATACAGATTAAGATGCATAAGATAAACATATCTACATCATAAAACAGGTATTTGAAATATACGTCTGGAAAACTTATAATGAGGAAGACCCGTGAAATTTAAATGCATTCCACAGCGTTCTTTAAATATAAAGGCCATAAAACGGCCATTAAAATTTCGCAAACTGTTTATTGGCTTGTAAAATAGACGACTTCTGTACAAGGACGAAACCTTTGTCCCGTTGCCGATTCGTTTTGTTTTACCGTTAAAGAGCCAATAGAAACAATAACTCGAGCAACTTTCACTACGTTATATATGACGCAATAAATTGTATTGTCAACTTTGAGTATAAGTTTTAAAGGTGCCATCTTAAAGTTTTGTTTTCATCTTAACGGTAGTAGATCTCGGACCGCTCTGAGGAGGTCCGAAAGTGACAAAAACTAGCGTGCGACTGCCTTAAAATTTCACAATTGTTACATTGTTTAGCGTGCGCGGCGGCTCTATAAAGACGCGTGCACAATGAGTGCATTTCGTACACAACACAATTAAACTTGCAACAGAGGAGAGCCGTGAAATTTCGTTTTGTAACGGCGTGAATAGATGTATCATGGGATGTTTGTGTTTGATAAATAGTGCGTCAACAATACGCCCCCTTTTCCGGTATTAGAGACGAAGAAAAAAACTGGAACGCAAGTTAAGATGTCTAACTTGTTACGACACGTGGCGATAGATGTCATGGTTAAGGTTGAGCGGCAATTTCAAGGTTTCTGGGCGCGCCTGGCATCCTTACGCAAAAAATAACGCTTTTGCATCAAATTGTATAGGTTGCGACAAGCGGAGAAATGATGGTGACTATTGGTGACTCTGCGAACCATGTATAGTTACGAATTATTTTTTTGGTAGTTAAAATATGCTTTCACACTATTGCACGACGTGGTGTAACTTGAGAGGTGATCAGTGATAATGAACTTGTGGAACCAAAGCAACGCGGATTAAGGAAATCTGAATTAAATTGGGACGGACGCCACAATTATGCAAGCATTCACCTTGTGTTACACTTACAACTTGCTCGCTCATAGTACGCGAGTTATTTGATTAATTAAACGGTTATTACTCAAACCAGATTAGCTTGATTATTGTGCGTTGGTTTTTTCTTATATTGTGTTATTATTTACTTTTACTCACTTATTTACTACGTATCATCTTTTCAAGAACAAATCTGACCCCATGCTTCTCTTATAGCGAGTGTAATTGAAAGCTGCTTAAAATAATTTCAGATTTCATGACTTGGACGTCCAGCTCTCAGTAACAGGCTCTACTTTTTTCATAAACAATTTAAAAAAAAATGCAATCACGAAGTATCAAACTATTTATTAGGAAAAGACAGGCAACTACACAATCAATCGCAATAATATCGAGGTGAAAATAAATAAATATCGATATGAGGTCAAGTGAATGACTCAGCGGCCGGAATCCGCATCTCAATGAACAGACTATTATAACATAACCTGTTAGTAGTAACACCGAGCGTAGGCTCCTCCTTCGTACACATTGCGCGGACGGTTCGATTTTTAATTCCGAATTTGAATTCTCAAGTGGCAATGTACACCTAACAACGCGATGTAACAACGTTTGCCTATATTGACACAATTGCTAATAGTGACGTCAAAATGGAGGTTGGGTATTGCTCAATTTAGAGGTCGTGTCTTTAAAAGTTTTAATGCAAAGAGATATTAGTCACCTTCTTATGATAATGCCGGATATGGCTCTGGTGTTTCCCTGCTTCGCGAATCTTAGAAAACGTCACGGTCGTGGTTATGAAGTAATTGTTGTTACGTTCATAATATACATGGAACTATTCAATATGCAATCGTCATAAATGACTTAACATACTGTTGTTGAGTTATTATTACAGCTATTTGCGACTGTTTTCCTTTCCGATTAAATGCTCATTAATAATTCATTTTCATCTTCAATTGAACATAAATATTGATGTAGGTATAAGTAATTTACTAACGGTAATCTATTAAGGATTGAAAGACCGAGTTCTGTGCGGTCATCCACTGGATCCAAGGGCAGTGTTCCCGAAAATTAACGTATTGTACATCATTGAAAAGTGGACATTGTCTACATTTCAATTGCATTTAAAAAGGCAAGTGGAAGTGCGGAGACTCCTAAGACAAGCAATCCCTTGCTTAAAATGTGATTTCCAAATATATGTATCTAAATGCCCATTGTAATTGAAATAGCCGTTTTTTTATGGTAGTGAATAGCTATGAAGGCCAGGAGAAAAAAAAATGATAGACTTATGTAGGTACCTACTAATAATACCGTGTAGATACGATCTTAAATAAAAATCGTCAGTCAACTTTGTTTTTGTGACTGTTCTGAAATAATAAGGATATTTTTAAAACATCTAACAATTTACTATCGATTGTAAGTCCAGGAAAAACCAAAACATGGCTTTTCCTGGACTATTATTACTTTAAGGTCAGATTTTTCAATAGTCAAATAATTTATATCATAATCAGCCTATAAATTTCCCACTGCTGGGACACAGGTCTCCTGTTTGTGAGAGGGAATGGGCCGTAGGTAATCTACCACGCGGGCCCAGTGCGGGTTGGTAGAGTTCACATGTCTTCGATTTTTTGACACATTTTGACATATGACAGTTTGACAAATTTTCTATACAAAAGCTGTCAAACCGCAATATTTATTCTTCAGATGAAAATGATCTGACTATTGAAAAATCAGGCCTAAATTAGGAAACAAGACAGACAGCCACACGCATTGTTAATACCTACTGCATTCGTCACACGTGCTAAATTAATTAGTGCAATGAACTCTTCGGTCAAAGATCTAAAATTTGGACCGCAAATGAATCAAGATCTTGTATAGAAAACCTTCCCAACGTCACGTACTCGTATTCTTTGGAGCGACCTTGAAGTTCTGATCACCCAATGACACAGAAAACTACGTCGTATAGAAATTAGCGTAGTTTGATGCAAAATTATACTAACATAACGTGATAATATAACGGTTTAATAGCGTAACACAGGTTTAATCACAATCTGAATCATTTTGAAGGATATTGCTTCATATGTTCGAAAAATATGTCTGCTCAACAACGTAAATAACGCAATGAATGTTGTTGAACTGTCAAAATGAAAGCCATTGCTACTGTTAGTGTGTTACACAATTACCTGCGGGGTAATTGCGTAACACAACAACTCTACTCAAAGTTTTAAAGGGAAAAGCAGATCTGAAAAAGGCAGATAATTTAGGTCCCCGAAACCGAAATCGTTGAAGAAAATGAATCATTAAAGAAGACTAGAACACAGTAAACTAAAGATAAAAAGTAAGTAAGTAGAAAAAATATTTGATTGAACTGCAAAATGGTAAACTTAGTCTTAAAAGCTTTTTCACAAAGATTATATTTCTTCGTCTTACATTGTTTAAGCGTTGATGTTGAAATACATAATTATTTCTAGATACATATCTACTAGGTACCCATAATTATGTTGAATCCGTTTTATAAAAAAATAAAATACTTCGACTATCTACATCACTATATTATAATGATTATGTTGATTCCATTTTGTAAAAAAAAATGTTCTTAATTAAAAAGCGATATTATGATTTATCAGCCCTTAATTATTTATACAGATTTGTGATATTTTTCTAATAAAAGTTTTAATTATAAATCCACCCAATCTCACGTGGGGGTCGTCAAAAAACGCCTTTCGTAATCAAGGACCCTCTAATTGCGAACTTGACCAATTGCGAACTGGATCAATTGCGAACTGGATCAATTGCGAACTAGACCAATTGTGAACTGGACCAATTGCGAACTGGACCAAATCAGAATTGGACAGTCGGACATTTTGCGAATTGGACATAACGCGCCCATAAGGATCTAAACACGGCTTAAAAACACAGTTAAGGCTCTCGCAGGCAGGCGCGACGTGACTCTAGTAGAACAATTTCTATGAAAACTTCATGGAAATTGTTCTACCAGAATCGCATCGCGCCTGTGTGCGGGAGGCTATAGGTATACTTGCATCAACCTTTCGTAATTCAAAAGACAATTAAATTGCTCTCTGTAAATGAGCCTCAAGTAAATATGTTTGTGTTACTTGAAACATATTGTGTTATTCCAACCCCAATTACTTCGAGCTTTATTTCGAGCTTCTGTGGGTCTCTTAACAAATATTTACAGTACCGTTTTAAGTAAGAACAAAAATGAAAATTCCCGTAAATCTTTTGCAGCAGAAGAAAATATTTTTAAAGGATCCATTAAAGGAGAAATCTCACTTGGGGGTATCCACGTAGGTATGTACGACACAAACATAAGCGTACCGCTATTAAACAAGATATAACAGCATAATTTCGTTTGATTTGACATGCCGAAACAATTTAATCATTATCTCTGTTGGAAAATTAGTTGAGATGTGCGCAAGGGAATTTGGGTTTAAAATCGGGGGGTGTAAGGTGTAGATTGAAAGGGGTTCGACTGTGATTATAAGCCTTGTGGGCTAGGGAGAGGAATGGCGGAGGAATTGGCGGTATTCGCCAACGACCGCGGTGGAGCGATGTAGCGAGCCGGTACCGCCGACCGACTGGGTGGGCACGCCGCGGCGGCTGGCCCCTTGCCGCTCTTTTTGCCTTCCATTTTCGAATTTTAAATTTTGAACTGTGCGAAAACAATGCCCGTTAGGGAACCTTTTTTCCCGGGATGCACGCGATGGTCCAGATAAGCGTCATACTGCCAACATCGCGTCATTTCTTTAACTTTTTAAATCAATTCGTTTCAGATCAATAAGTATTCCAAATCAAGTTTCCTAACTGTATAAGCACAGATGATATAATAATTAAATCCTAATTGGCAAGAAACATAAAGAGAAGGGTGTACAATTAAAACATTACTTTGCCATCGTCAAAATTATGTCGTAATTAGCTGGACAATTAAAATCGAAGGTCATTATGGTGGTAAAAACTGGAGTGGGAAGTGATCCTCTTTTTGCTGGTTCTATAGATTAGTTAAGCTACAGAGAGAATGGAGTGTATTATTTTACCTACTGTCAAAGCTATTTTCATAATTTTGCCAATATCACTCAACTTTGTGGCGATAAGTCCAAATAATTAATTATATCAAAAGTTTTTTTTTTTGCTGAAATCACCGAGATATCCGTATATGTCAAAAATCAAACCTCATTTGTAAGATCAACCACATAATTTACCTACATCATTGATACAGGAAACTGTTAACAAAAAATGTCGTTTCATCCTCCAAGCGGGAAACATGATGCAAATCACCTAATTTTTAAGCCTAAGCAAACAACCCGAGTTCCGTTTCTAGCCAGTATTCGAGGAAATGTGCACTTAATATTAATATTCATAGGAGCAGAATAGTCAATAAGTATGTACGTTGCTTTATTGAGCATTGTTAGACAGAGATTCGGGATATAAATAAATTAGTTTATTAATAAATTCTTTAGTGAGATACTAATGGAGTTGCAACGGCAAAAATCGTTAAAGTTTGATAATGATTTTTGATATTTAATCTCGTGAAGTAAAAGATCAATGAAAGTTAATTTCTAAGATATTAATTAATTTAGGCATTTGTATAAAATAGAGGGAGAGTGATTCATTCGTTAGGTAAAAAATCGCACAACTTTCTGATTTAAGCAATGAAATAAAAACCGTAAAGTAAGTCGGAAAAACGTTGTGATGATAAAAATGTTTTTTGTAGCTTTCAGTTTTATAACTGCATAAAACTGAAATAAATCCATTAGGTATGACTGTCTGATAAGCAGTCACAGATACTTACATGCTATTAAAAACGAATATCACAAATAAACATGAATGAAAACGAATAATTTTGTTATTACATTTGCAACCCTGACTTTTTTGTTTGACTATTGCTAAGTTTCCACAGCTAAAAATCTAACTGATTTTCCTAATACCTAAAGACTTGAAGAACAACTTGACCACCCTTGTAAACGAACGTAGAACGGGAAGTTCAAACTTAATCAAATAAATTCTCCCGCATAGCAAATATTTAGTTTATTCATCAGAGAACTTTATCTTCTATCATATAATTATTATTACAGTAATAAAGCCTCTTTTGCCAAGATATCAGAAGGCCAATAATTCTCGTAATTTAAAACGTGCAAAATCTAGTCGAAGTCTTATCTCGGCGACAAAAAAATGTCAAAATGTAGGAAATTAGAGGTATTTTTGACAGATTGAGGCTGAGATCAGACTGTGAACGTTCTTAAAATTACGGGAATTGCTCTTCAAGTCTTGTGACTATTTCATTCGATGCTTAAGTCACGTTTAATTTTATAAGTAGCCTCTGTCACCACCATACTCTGTGTCGTCGGATGGCTGAGCTGTGTGAAAATACCCATCGGTTGCCGTCGCTTGTCGACATGTGTGGTGTCATTACTGTAACGGTACCACACGGGAAAATACCCGGCTGTGCGACTGAAGGACTGAATTGTGATGTTAATATTAATTAGTACTCAATTAAATGGCTTGGAGAAATTGTGTTGATGTTTTAAAGAGGATTTAGCAGTTGGTTGTTGTGTACCAAAATTATGTCCATCTGGACGTAAATAATGACCAAGAAAATCAATTAAATGGTTACTGTACTGTCCGTTTAAATTGCACAGGTGCAAAAGTTGTTAATTGAAGATTTTTGTAGGATTTTAGAACGTCTATACGATTCATGTCAAGTGGTTTGATTGGCTATTGAATTTCCGCGATGTAATTTTCCGGAATGCCCTTTATTTTTGTCAGCTCGAAGTTCTTTATTCCTCAGATTATGTGCACTTTTTTCTTTAACTGCCTGTGCTCAATTTTACAAACACAATGCGAATGTATCTTGAAATATTGACTCTGTTGATAGTTTAAACCAGATCGTAAAATTGTATTCTGATCGTATGCATTAAAAATATGTTAATAAAATGCAAAAATAAACAGATATTGGTTCATGAATTTTCACTCTAATTAAATACTAACCACACCAGGCTTCTAGTCGGATTATGCAGAGTATTAAAAACATAACATTAACTGATAAATTATACCTAGTGATGAACCTAAATCACTTTCAATCCATTTTCATAAGTTACTAGAGTTGGTAATTTGGCAATATTGTCTTTGTGTTCCGCCCATATTTTCTTTGAAACGAATAATTATATCCCCAAATACTAAACTTAATTAATGTAATCTTGAAAATACCTGAAAATTCTCTATGTAAACTTCTTTTATTCTTCGCTGAAACCATTCGTTCAACATGATGACAACGGAACGATCTCCCCGGCGCTCCTAACCAAAGATCCAAAGTCCACTTTTTCCGATGACAATTTATAACACATGATATTTTACCATGACCTCACATAAATAAATAATTTCTTCAAAAATAGATTCACGAAAAATATTAAAAAATCAAATTCGAAATTTCACATTTACATAAAGTGATGTGAACGCAATTAAAGTTAGCGTGTTCTGTCAGATTGATTAAAGCCCATAGACAAACTGGATGGCCGCTAAACGATTAAATTAAGAATTAATTTGAACAAGGAGCAAAGAGGTATCATTGCATGTTATGCAACCTTAATTCGCGAATTGTAAGTTGTTGTTGCGGATATTTTCTGAATGGTTCTCGATTTAATGGTTTATTTTAATGTTATCAAATATAAAAGTTACACTAAATGTATTTTTTCTGACATTATTCAATAATTATTCATTCAGTTTTGATATTTTTAACTGCACGCATTGATTGTTGTAAGGGCGTTTGCTGCGAGCATACGACCAATACGTAGGTATTGGTAAAAATCTAAATGAACAAGTTGACTCTTATACCTCAAGCTCTAAGCTTGCAGACAAAAATAAAAAATACCTCGAAAAGAACTTCTTACCTTAGATTACGGCACCTTAGAAGCTGCACCGTCCAACCTGAAAATAAGAACAAAAATATTAAACAAAATACTCATGACTACAAAAGACAATGCCGCATTTAAAAATCTACAGTCAATTTTATATTTTAAATAATTTTTTGCATCCTCAACTAATGATTAGTCTGCATTTGACGATAATTTAGTATTTAGGTCCGATGTTTAGGCCTGGGGGCTGCAAGCAATGGTTTTCGTGACCTAGATCTTTTTGAACATACAACCACTATATTCTGATCTTCGACCAAATTGCCTCCATCATTGAAACTTCGGCATAATAACCCTTATGTGGATACGTAATAAGATCGCAGATATTTCGACAATTATGCACGCTGGGGCTCTTGTAGTATTGGTCAGTAATATCGAAATTACAACCTGTCATATTGCAGACACGATCATGAGGAACAAGAGAAGGTCATAACAAATAATTGTTACGACGAGCCATGCAAGAAAAAAGTAAAAAAATATAGCTTTTTACATATTTAAGTCGCAAAAACTAATATATCATATTGATGCATACAACATAAATAGATACTTTTGAAGTACATGTAAAAAATAACAAAAGCTTTGATAAATTTAAATAATAATAAACAAATAGGTAGCAATTAATTTTTTGTCCATCACTGTCTGAGATATAAATAGCGGAGTCTACAATGATCACATATAAGCTGCAGAAATGAATTACTAATAGGACCATTAGCCAAGCTTTCAAATGCATGTTCGAGCTTTAAGCTGTTATGCACGGATTATAAAACTTATTAGCATAGCATTAATGCTGATATGATAAAAGATCTATTTGGTTTGAACTAGGGTTGTAAGAGAACTTCGCCTCTGCCTTCGAAAATGCGGAACTTCTGCAAGAAATCGTAGCTCAGCACCCGCATGTTTTTAACAGAGTTGTAACAGAGGTCTAATAAAGAATAACAAATTCAAATAAGCTGTTTCTGTTCTGGTAAAATATAGTTTTGCATTCCCTGATTTTGATTATAATAGAGCGATTTTTTGTCAATAAATTGTAAATAGTATTTTTCTCTCTCCCCTCTACTTTCATGGAGACCATCTTTGCAACTCCGTCTCAGAATCCGCCTCCGCTAAGATGACCTACGCTACATCCCTAGTCTGGAATATTTATATATATTCAGCCATTGGGCATTATCTCAGCCCGAAGTCCTCTCGACTGTCATAGTAAAGGGAAGAACAACACGTTCACGTAGTAGTAAACAAAGTGATCTGTTTTTCATGATTGCCAGATGGGCGGTAAAAGCAATGACTCCTATGTAGGTACGGATGGCACTGTGCTATCTTTGTAGGCACAACAATACTTTACGTCAATTTCAGTTTAAATTTAAATACAATTTTGGGGGCAGATGTAGGTAATGATAGTTGATTACAGCCTAAATAAACAATTACCACTAAATGTTATTGAACAAACAACAGTGTTTGTTAGCTGTTATTATGCGTAGAGAAAAATAAAAATAAAGGAATAACATTGTACTAATTATTTGAGTCTGAAGAAAAATGTTCTCGGCCTATAGAAGAAAACAGTGGTAAACGTGATAAAGACCGCACTCATCCATCATCCACAGCCCGACTTCACTCACTGCTGAGCATAATCCTCTCTCTTCATATACCAATCTCCACACTCCTGTGCCAGCCTCATCCAGGTTCTACCCGCGATGGCAACAATATCGTCCGCTTATCTTGCCGCCGGATGACCGACACTTCGACTTCCAGTCCTTGGACGCCACTCTGTCACTGCACCTTGCCAGGTGTCTTGCCCAACTCCATTTGAGTACCATAACTCTTTTTCCGACATCGAAAGACCGAACGACTACCTAATAATCAGAAAGTGAGCTTTATAGACAGTAAAATCTGCCAAAAAAAGCTCTGGCCAGATTCCAAGTTCATGGAAACGGAACTACAGACACAGTCAGGAAATACTGCACATACTCATTATAAAGAGTACCTCTCAATGTTTTTATAATATTATTATTGGTGTCAATTTATTATCCGATCAAATGTGCAGTGACCGGCAGTGTCGGCTGTACTACGGCACCAGTACAGTCTGCTCACAGTTATTTTAGGTACCTTTGACAGCAGCAACCCAACAGCAATCTTATTGCAACGGCAATAAAGATTACTGTGATTTTGACAGTGATGCAAACTCAGAGATAAAATAACTGTGAACGGACTGTATGTATCAATGTTTTTGTAATATTATTATGTGTTAATTTGTTATCCGATATGATGTGCAGTGATCGGCAGTGTCGGCAGTATAACGGCGCCAGTACTTATCACCTCGTTTTGTTTCTCTGACAATCGGTTTGGTTGGCATAGGGCAGTAAATGTATGGGACGTTTACAAATTGGCAGTCTTATCATTAACATTGTGATAATCGTATTTTCGTAGGCTAGTGATGGGTCTAAAAAACAGCGTACACTACGGAAACTAAAACATAGATACCTAGTAGTTTAGTGTCCTGCAATACATTTAATTTAAACTTAATGCAAATACAAAACACAGAAACAATCGATCATTAGGCAAATCATTGTCGTCTTCGATCCGATCAGTTCCCGCGCGCGTGATGAACTATTATGAACCAGGATTTCCGATGACTTAAAACTCTTTAGGCAATCAGAGCACAGTGTGCTTTATGCGTAAAGCCGTTTTTTTGACTTGGCATTGTTCTTATTTAATTAACGAATTAATCAACAAAAAGTGAGTCCAGTGGCAAGAACCTGCTTACGGATCTTGTCTGGGGAGCCAGTCTGCACGCCCATTTTGCCGTTGTCGCTTCCTATTCCGGCTATTGTTGAGCGTCCTGTCACCAACAGGCATGCGTACACGCACACATCGGCGACAACGCTAGAAATTAATATAGAAATTGACGCACGCACATGTATCTATCGCACACATGCGTTCAATCGCGTGTACTCAACGCAACACGTACATCGAACGCGTGCGTGTACGTACAGTACTCACACTAACACAAATCATCAATGAACTTGACGTATCGCTCAATGAATGAGGACCTTGAATGCGGTTGTTATCGAGGCGCTAACGTTCGATATCGAGCAATGAACTTCTGAATGAGAATAGCTATTTGATTTGTTAATGGGGGAAAATATTCCGCTTACGTTTTTTATTGCGTGTTTACGGAAGTGCATAAAGCTTTGGCTTTTTTTTACCTAATAAGGTTATTACTAGCCTAACAAAAAGCTAATTGAGGTACCTACTTTTTAGCTATATCCTTTTACTTTTGTCCCCTGCAGTTAATGTATAAAAAACTGTCTCAGATCTCTAATGTACTACTTAGCTTCAATAGGAATAAGAAAAGAATACCATTTAAAAAACTTGTGTCGGAGGAATGTCAGCTTATCATATCACAAATATTTGCCAAAAATATGGCGAGATCGAAATCCTATTGATTCACGGGTTTGGAATCGTTGGTCTGTAAATATGGCAGAAAATGTATGCGCGTGAGTCATTTTTGTGCAAACAAGTGATGTTACATTATAGAGATCACGGCACGCGCTAAACATTTGTCATCGCGTGAACTTACAAATACATATAATAATTTTCAAATAAACAACTTGATTATTGTAAGCTTTTCTATTTGGCAAACTTTGGCTTATGACGATCTGCTTTTGTTTATCTACTGCGCAGAGACATACCATTTAGACTATTTCATGAAAGTTTCGTGAATAAGAATATTTTGATGTTTGTGTTTGATGACTAAACCAAAAATTATATATTATTTTATGTAGGATTTTTTATTTTTTTTACGGAGTTGGCAAAACATTGTACAATTTTGTGAGTAAACAAGTAAAAACCGGTTTTTTTCGCGAATTACTTTTCATTCATAACTGCTCTCCAAACTCATGAATCCTACGGCGCCAATGCCAATTCCTGAGGCCAATTCATAATTTAAAAAGTATGAACCTCACTATCTTCTATGAATGTATAATACATACCGATACTCGTATCTATGGAATAATACATCACTAAATAAGGCCGCGTACGCAAGAGCATCGGATATGACGTAAATACGTACCTGTAGTTCCGTGAGGCGAATCCGCTGTACTTTCGCTGTCTGCACACACATACAGACATACGTATGTAGGTACGTATATAACGGACAGTTATCTAAGTAAGTTAACGCCTTATATAGTATTGTAAACAGAAAAACGTCTGGCACACGGCTCTGTTTAACAACACTCCTATTGGATTTCTGACGTCATAAGCTTTACATTTTTGGCTATATATTAGATTAGCCAAGAAATCATCAACTGCCTAGCCTTTTCCCTACAATTTTTGGGATCGGCTTTCAGTCTAACACCATGCACCTGAATACCAGTATAATTGTACTTGGAGCGACTGCCTATCTGACCTCCACAACCCAGTTACTGGCTAATAAAATACCCCTTGGTAAAACTGGTTGTGTCCGACTTTCGGGCTTCTGTCGACCTGTAAAGACTGTCAAAGATCCACGAATGACAGCCGAGACCAACAGATTAACGTGTTTTCCGAGGCACGAAGGGGTCTCGATATGTAACGATGGTCACCCATCCACGGACCAACCAATTAAGTTAGCTTAAAATTGCTCATTAGTCTTATAAGCTATATTGAAATTAATTATTAAGAACCTTGGGGTCTACTACGAAATGCAAAATGTGAATGATCGGATCGGACCGACACATGGCCGAACCGAATATTATTGAAAAATGCGAAAAAAGTTCGGATCGGCTCAGGTGGGTCTGGACCATAGTCAATATTCGAAAGAGTGTAGGAGTGTAGGATCGGGACCGACTGAACCAAATAGTAACTTCGTAGCAGTAAAAGTCCGAACATTCGGCCGATACCACTTCGGAGTAGACCCCCTGGTTCTTTTTAACAAATTCAAATAATTTATTGTGGATCATAGGTTTATCAGATGTGTTAGTTACAGGTAAGTCTGCTATGTCCCGCGATCGAAGCATACAAAATTCATATCAGTATACTGTATTCTATTATTTTATAGTATAGTACGCACGGCTACACATCAAGCTATACAAAACCAGTATAAGCTGCCTTCTGATTGAACGAAAAACCTATACAATACGAGGTCAACTAAAACTGGAAATGCATAGCTTGATGTGTAGCCGTGTGTACACTATACATAGTTAAAATACAATACATCAAATTGTAATGATTGCATTAAGATTAAATTAGTATAATATTTATGACAAACTAGCTGCGCCCCGCGGTTTCACCCACAGAAGTTTCGATCCCGTGGTAATATCGGGATAAAAAAGTATCCTATATGTTAATCCTGGTTATAAACCATCTCTGTGCCAAACTTCATCCAAATCTGTTCAGTCGTTTTTGCGTGAAAGAGTAACAGACATCCATCCATCCATCCATCCATACAAACTTTCACGTTTATAATATTATAATATAATATATAATAATAATAATAGTAGGAGTAGGATTAGTAGGATAGGATTAGTAGGAGTAGGATTAGTGGGATAGGATTAGTAGGATTACAAATTAATCATGTTACAAAATAGTATGACTCTCATCTATAGTATTCTATCTTCATACAAATGGTCGGAACGCGAGTAATACCTATCTAGGCTAGGCAGATGATGATGATGCCATGATCATCATCATCTGCCTAGCCTTTTCCAACAACTATGTTGAGGCCGACCTCAACATCCGATTAGACTGGAATCCGAATTCCAGTCTAACAGGATGCAGCTGAGTACCAGTATTTTACATGGAGCGACTGCTTATCTGACCTCCACAACTCAGTTCCTGGGTAATACGAAACCCCTTGGTAAGACTGGATGTTAGATTTTTGGGCTTCTGACGACCCGTAACGACTGTCAAAGATCCATGAATGACAGCCGGAACCAACGGACGCACGGAGGGGTCTTGGTTTGTAAATAGATTATCACCCATCCACGGACCAACCGCCGCAAGCGTAGCTTAACCTGATCGATCGACCCGTGTGGCTGTGAATACTAAGCCACAAGCCTCTATAGTAGTATTGTTCATTACCTTGTTGAAAAATACAGTTCGTTTTATATGAAAACAACGCCAATGTCGTTAGCGTTGCCAATCAATCTGCCAAGCTTTTTCCCAACTATTCTGCATCCTGTTCGAGTTCTAGCCTACACGGATGCAGCTGAATACCAGTATTTTACATGGAGTGCCTGCAACCCAGTTACTGGGTAATACGATACCCCTGATACTGGTTGTCATACTTCTGGGCTGCTGACTACACGTAACGACTGTCAAAGATCGACGAATACATGAAAATTCAGTAAAAATATCTTACTTGGTAAGTACACACGACGTTGAACATATCAAGCTCTACATTACCAATTTTAGCTGACCTCGCATTGTATTGGATTTTCGTACAGTGAGAAGTCAGCTTATACTGGATGTATAGCGATATGTCGTCGTGCGTACTATTTATTCAACTTCGTAAAAAACTTTCTTGGAAAATTCTGCGGTTGTAACCACGAATGTTATGTGAGACGAAAAGCATTTTTAAACGTAAATGGTACATGGTCGAATACACGTCCTATCAATTTAACAGAAATTTGCAACGTCATGACATCAGAGGGGCAATTTTCGTAATTTTAAGAACGTTCACAGTCTGATTTCAGTCTCGATCTGTCAAAAATCCCCCTAATTTCTCTACACTTTTGACAAGTTTTTGACATTTGTTTGTCGGCAAGATGAGACTGCGCCTCGATTTTGAACGTCTTAAATTACGAGAATTGGCCTTCAGTTTTCCAACGGTCACAAAAATACATAAAGCAAACCACGGGAATTTTGTATCAAAGTCACTGTTAAGATTAACAATAATATTTCGCTAACCATGACCAGACATTACTTAACAAATCGAACGAACAATGACGTCACTCTTTATCACGAATCCTGAGCAAGTTTCACGATCTGGAACCCTGAGCCTAAAAAACCAATGACGCAAATTATAAGCAAAAGCTTTCGTTCACGAACTTCACGAAGCTATTCCATTCAGTTCCGTTCCAGAAAACCATAACGATTTCTATCTACTAAAATCCCCAGTAGACTATAAAAGGTCAAAAAAATTGGTCGAATTTTTTGGTTGCACGTCATCAAAATTGGTCCAGATGACGCATTAGTCGTGACTCGAAAGAAACGAGCATGTTATTCCCGTGAAAACTTAGTTGAACTAGGATATACCATAGACTAAATGATCCGAGAACTGATCCTGAGAGTTCCATGAAAACTAATTGCTCATCTCTGTCTAGAATAGACAGAGGCGTCAACATTTTTTTTTGATTATGATAAATATTTTTTCTGAGTAGACTTGAGTATATTGACTTAGTTACTTTTGAAAGTAGAGGAATAAGTGTTTAAAAAGAGATTTTTTTTTGTGAAATTCTGTGTTACGGAGATAGGCGGGCCATCTGGCACGATCAGATCACAACAATTCGACTCTCAGAACAACAGCCTGGAAAGAGAAGAAGAGGCAGACTAGCAGAAAGTTGACAAGACGAGATATAAAAATAGAAAGAAAGTAAATAAATTTATTTAGCACAGACTTTAGTCTTTAGTATGTCTTTTAAGACACACAATACCCCAGATACGTACATTAGATAAAAAACAAAAAAAAAAGAAACAAATTGGTTGGTAAATCATGGCTGTTGTAAGCAAGTTTTTTAAAAAAATAATTAATAATAGTGGCATGTGGACTCAGCAATCATTGTGCCGATAGTCGTGACAGCCAATGGGTTAATAACCAAGAACCTGACCAACACCTGAGGAAGCTCTCGTTGGGCAGCTGGATCAAGGGCTTGATTCAGAAAGCGGTACTTCTGGACACGGCTCGCATTGTCAGGAAGTTCCCCTCTCTGGAGCCCTGACCGCCGGTAGCTTTGACCCTGTTCCCGATACCTACTGGTGGGCTACTATTTTTTATATTTTTAAATGTTTTTTTTTATCTTTTTCTTTATAAAAATATTTAAAAATGTAATTTGTAGGTATTTAAATGAAATAAATATTAATAATAATTAAAATAATTAATAACACTAATTATTTATTTCAATAATTAAAGACTCAGTAGAACTAAGATCTTATTTTTTTGTAATTAAATAATTACCTATACAGGTTTTATTTTTATTTTATATCGTTTCACTACGAATAACGAGATCATTTTAGCTAGGGCACCACTGCAGTCAATTGAAGTCCTACGCAAATTTATCTCACGAGTTAGCGAGCTCTATTACTTTATTAATAGACGAGGCGCCTTGCTCATAATATTAACTGCATGTATAAGAATAAATTAAAAAAAACGACTTCCAAAAAAATATACTACAAAATGAAAAATAACTTTAATTTCGGCAGCGACTTCCGAAATTAAAGTTATGTATTTTTCATTTTTTTGTTTTTTTTTTTTGTAAAAAATATTTTATTTTTTACTCGGACCCCACGGCCCGAGGGTGAGCAGTGCAGAACAGTGTAAGCAGTTAGGTAATGTACAGCTACATTCACCAAAATAATTAGGTAACACTGAAGTTCATAAACTATGAAAGCACTGAATATTGCTTACAACATCCAGCCATCCATCCTCACAAACTTTCACGTTTATAATATTAGAGGAATTGACCCCATCATTTGAAAAGAATTCGATAACAACTAATGTCATAACACTACATATTATAATACTTCATGGCTTCTTGCCAATATCGGACACTTGTTTTGAAGAAAATGTTCATACGCTGACATACATTGTATGTGGAAGACACTAACCATGATTATGAATCGGGATTTCTGTCATAACTAGGGATTAATATTTTCATCATAGAGGCAGATCTCAAACTCCTAAGACATCTCATGCACGAGGTTGTGGGTTCAAACCCAATATAACTTTTGCGATTCATATGTACTTTCTGAGTGTATCTATGTAGGTCATTACCAACCTTGGTGAAGGAAAAACATCGTGAGGAAACCTGGACAGTACACAGTTAATAAAAGTCAGAAATCGACAACCTGTCTTGAGTAAGCGTGGCGATCAATGCTCGTGCCTACTCTGTGTAAGAAGAGGCGCTGTAGTGGGACAATTATAGGCAAACTTAATCTTAGCAAAATAACATCATTATCGTCATCCTCATTTATTAATAATCCTCATATACCAGGTTCTACTCCTGGAGGAAGTCGTGGGCGGCCTTATTCTAAGCCATAGCCACCAGCGAGGCTACATAGTACTGTTATACTTTCCCCATACAATCATGTGATATAAAAATACACTTTCAGACGGAAGCGTACCTTTCAAATTATTTATTCAACCAAAATAAGACCGTGGTCGTCCTCATATTACTTACTCCTACGTCCAATCTAAAACTGTACTTGACATACGGACATGTGTCGAAAAATCTATCATTAAATCGGCGTTTTAAGGCTAGTGGTACAAGAAGACAGAATATCTAGGAATGCAACGCAGTATCTACAAAGACGACATATTTATTTAGTTCATATCATCGTAAATGCTTCTCTAATGATATCATTGTTAAGCCAATTAAAACCTGTGAGAGTGGAACCATATTCAGATCAGATCAGATCTGAGTCACGCGTGGCAATGTTATAATTATTTGTTTTTGTATGTTTGTTCGGCGGCCCGGCGAATGTGAAGGTCGCTTTCACCTAGTGAATCACCGTATGTTATATTATGCGAAATATTATGAAATTATGTATCTATACAAGCTAGAAACTCACGCGAAGTCCACGTGGGACATTGCACGTACCTATGTATTCGGATATCCTTGAGTTTTGGACGACCATCGAACTTCTGATACATTCGCAAAAAATGTAACGGTCCTAACTTCCTTACTCTCGCCGAATCATGTTGCCTAATTTTCGCCATTTCAACTTTTAACACAATTCAACTTTTATAACCGATAAAGCAATAGACGGTCTATCTTATTAACCATAAAAAAGTCAAAGTCAAAGCATTTATTTCAAATAGGCACATAAAAGGCACTTTTGAACGTCAAAATTTACTATACCATAGAATTGATTCTAGTCAAAAGGGAGTGTTTCAAAAGGTAGTTATGGTATGGAGAGGAAAAAAAAAACAAAGACGATGAACACAGATTTAGCAACTATTGGCGTTACAATAAATCTTCATTACTTTCATTGCAGGTATATGAAACCAATGGCCTCGTATGAAAGACATCAAACGAGGAAGGTGAACGAAATAAGGAAGAAAATGCTTTGTGCTTCAACTGTATGCAAGACCCTGAAATTCGATGTGGGCTAAGTGATAAGTCCTGTACCGTAAGTGCAAATTGACACTACGCCAAAATTAAAAGTACAATCGACGCTAAAGAAAATCCCAGAGCTTGCCAACAATCTATTTCTGAACATAAGTATGGTTTATAGTGACAATTTAATTGTAATTACACATAATTATTTCCTCTACAATATCCTTTCACATTTCTATAAACTTTCCAAGTACAACCATAAGGGGATTTTCGAAGGACACGACCTTATACGGGTACAAGGAAAACCCGAAGAAAAAGTAACCGAATTATGAAAGAATGTTGAACGAACTTTCATATCCGGCCACACACAACTTGGAAAATGTGTGTTCACACGACGACATACTCAACAATACTCGTACATTTCCGTATAAACTGATCTCTCATTATACGAAAAGACTATATGATGCGAGGCTTATATTGGAACTGTATAGCTTGATATATCATCGTGTGTACGTGCAAGTTCTCAAAGCTCCTCAGGGTCTAATAAGGCATATGAGTTGCTCTCAAAATATTTTTTTATGAGTTTTGGAATTCCCTGCTCTGACTAATTTTGGAGATTCTTGAACCTTTAAATGGAGCTCATCTGAACGGTCTGCGGTCGAAAGTCTACATTGACGCAGCCTTCGATGAATCAGGAAAGGTGAAATGTCGCCTTTTACTTATTGCATGTTTAGCTAATGACACTTGTTAGAAAGCTCTGCCTGGGAATGCTATGAGTGTTCCTGCCGCATTATCAGATGGGCTAAATGATGTAATGATCGAATCTCAGTTATAGTCTAAGGTTAGTAATATAGCTAGTGCACTGGATGAAATAATGATAATAATTATGTAGTTTTCAGGGGCCCGTGGCTAAATAATAACAGCCGCACAGGTCGATCAATCAGGTTAAGCTAAACTTGCCGCGGTTGGTCTGTGGATGGGTGACCATCTTTACATAAAGAGACCCCTCCGTGCCTCGGATAGCACGTTAAGCCGTTGGTCCCAGCTGTCATTCGTAGATCTTTGACAGTCGTTACGGGTAGTCAGAAGCCTGAAAGTCTGACAACCTGTATTACCAAGGGGTATCGTATTACCCAGTAACTGGGTTGTGGAGGTCAGATAGGCAGCACTCCATGTAAAATACTGGTATTCAGCTGAATCCGGTTAGACTGGAAGCCGACCCCAACATAGTTGGGAAAAGGCTAGGCAGATGATGATGAATTATGTAGTTTTTAAAGATCAATCATGAAGTCGGCCTACTTATTGTACATCTTTGTTGATGACTATCACTATATGCACGGACATGGTTCTCATCATTCCTTAAAAGCTTTTATTGTATTTCCCTAACTTGTTGATAACATTACTAACCTGTTGCATAAAAAATATTGTTTCTTTTTTCTCAAATTAAAATAGCTTTTCATGTCTGTGTGCCATTTTGTTCTTCTAAACTGTGCACTGAATTTTCATGCGGTTTTCGTCATCATTTAGAAAATCTATTCCGGAAGGTTTAAAGTAAAAAGGAATATTTGTATAAAGAAACCTCGATGTTTTGTCAATTCATAAAACCAAACTATAAATGCAAAGCAGTGGAGGGTCACTAGTTTAAGCATAAATTATTTCTAATTCCTAAAAGTTTTGACCTTGCTAATTTATAATTATTACAACTTTATATTTTTGAATTTTAAATCCATCCAGCTTTTTAAAATATTTGTTATTATTTCCTTATGATAAGGATATGCATATTATAATATCAATTACAGCTAATTCCTTAGCAACTGATTAAAAGAGTTCCATTTTCCTTATATCACCAGAAGGCAATTAACGTACGATTTAGGATGTTGTGAATCAGATTTCTAATTAACATTAGCATAGGCGACGTGAGATAATCTGTTTAAAGTACAACGCAAACCCATGACGTATAAGTTCGAAGTTTATTCCGAGATAAGCCCACCTGGGGTACAGAACCTACGCCTTTTGCTAAGTCATGTTGGAGACTGCAGTCATTCATGACGTACGTTTCCCGTCATAGTTTCACACTACGAGTAACCATAATAGGATATACATTTTTCTGTGGTTAAAATAACACGACGAAAATAGGACTTTTAGTTATTCTTAGCCAGTCATCAATTTCTTGTTAATTGATCGTTTCATTTTCGGTCCGTGTTAGAGGTTACGCATCTTTTGCGTGACGTTTGTCGTGGGATGTTTTAGTTGTTGTAATGAATGATGAAGTATTGGAGGAATATTCATTTAAGGCATTCGAAAGCTGACGCTAGAACAAAACATGAAGAAGTAATTTAAACTTCTGGATTTTCTTTTTTTTTGGTAGTAAGCTTTTAATACTTTTTTTAAATTGTACTTATTTGCCAAAAATATGAACTTAGAAATCTTACTGATACTTGTAAGTCGATAGTGACCGAGGAAATAAAAAAAGATGAATTTTCTATCATGGAAATTCAATGAACAGGGAAAATGAAGATTTTATTTTCGTTGACTTTATTTTATTTTTCATTAAAGCCTTGATCTGGAAAAGAGATGTTTGTAAACAATAGTATTTATATTTTCAATTAAGTAGATATACATATAAGAACTGTGTACTGAATGATGAAGTTCAGTAGTACAAATGGGTGCTACTGACTTTAAATTGTAAATTAAGTAAAATGCTATTGGTTTTGTTAAATAAAAACTTTTGGGAAACTAAAATGCGTATCGTGATATATAAAAGAGTACCGAAACTTGGCATCTACACATATTATAAATTAAAGTCGCTTTTCATGTCTATATGGCAGCGTTGTTCTTATTAACTCTGCAACGGGTCTTTATGCGGTTTTCACCATCATTTAGAGATTTCTTTCCAGAAGGTATGATACATTAATATTGAACTTACACTATAACAAAGAAATCTTGATGTTTTTCATAAAAACCGTGCGAGCAGGGGCGGGTCACTAGTAATCAAATAATTGGATTTTAAGTTTCACAAAACACACAGTAAAGAGGTGTCTCATTTTATACAAAGAACCAGAGTTTCGGGATTTTACTCTGTGACAAAAAACACTTCCAAATAGAAGTTCTTACGAACAGGTTACAAATACACGTATTTTAAGCGAAGACGTAATACTAGCAAACTCGTATGCAATTAAACGTAGGTATTTCGTTTCCACACGAGCCCCTTGTTGGTACAGTTAGTCACAAATTACATAAATATTTGTCACCTAGAGTCGTGACTTCATCTCAGATGATTCGCGTGCCATTTTCACGTAGACATTTTGTACCATGAAATTCATTTTGCAGTATTACATGAGATTTATTATTTTTGATATGGTGTGAATAAAATTTGGAAGAATGATAGATGTTATTTTATTTTCATATTCATCCGGCATTGTTCCAGCAGACATGTTGCTGTAGCAGTGTCGGAGAGAGGGTATTGATTTTGTTGATTTTATGTTGTGATTATGAATTGATTTTATTTTATGATTATTTATTGATTTTATTTTGGGATTATGTATTAATTTAATATTGTGATTTTTATTGGTTTTATTGTGATTATTTATTGATTTTATTTTGTGACTATTTATTAATTAATTCTTTTTTCTATATTGATTTTATTGTTTTTGATTATTTATTTTGATTTGATTATACGTGTACTATGAATGGGTGTTATTTATCTGAAATAAATAAATTTATTATTATTATTATTTCTGCAAAGTGGTTGTAAAACACAATTTTACACGTCAAAAAAAAATATTTAAAAACTAGATGAGGTCGGTGTTTCCTAAGAGATTCTACAAAGAAATACTGAATCAAACTCAGGAGGTAAAGTCTCTTTTAAAGTCCAGACATTTTCTTGGTCAAATCATGCGACCATCATCCATACTAGTGGAGTGTGGTGGTTTTTTGAGGGAAGAATCACATAGATTTAAGTGGACCTGCCCAGTCAGGTCTTGCATTTGTCAGTTTTTTTTGGATTGTGTTTGGATTATTTTGGATCCAAACCTGATGGTAATATGTTCGCGGATAAGCGGAAGGCGATCTTGTCCATAGGAATGCTGAGTGAGATGAAGGTATAAATGTGATTTTATTAGGCATGTCTGAGGGTGGATTTTTGATATGGGGCACTAAGGACCAGCATCTTAACTGTTGTCACTACAAAAAAACGGTCTTAAGGGACTGTCCGTAACTTTTTGAGACGTTTTGATCTGCATTCACAGATTTTGGAAAAAAATTACAGTGAGCAAGAAAATGGGCAGTTTTCATAAAAAGCTGTTTTCGATGTCAATCAAATCAGTTTCTTATAAGGTTCAAAAAACTCTATAGGACCAACAGCTGGGCTTTTAGTACACACACAGTTTAAATTTTGTAGGAAATGAGATGCCAACCTGTGAATGCTGATCAAAATGTCTTAAAAAGTTAAGGACAGTAGGTATGTTCTATGTTGTGTGTTTGCTTTTTGCACTTAGTCCTTCAAGTGACCATTGTGCGTGGGCCATGGCGGCCGTATCTTAAAGCAAATACCTATCCTAAGGCCATTTTTTTAAACTTAACAGCTTCCAGCGCTGTAAACGAGAAACAATATAAGTTTTATTGTTAAGACGGCTCTAACCGTAAGTATACCATTGAAAGTGTTAAATTTGTGGGTAGTTTCTAATCTCCTTTTACCCGAATCGATTGTTAACGACCGATAAACTACAAAATAGTTGACAATAAAAAAAACTTCAAAACAATTCTACTTGAACTGTTTGAAGTTTTTTTTCGTAAACAATAAGTAATAAATAACTCACCGGTAAAAGGAAGTTTATATTTCCTCTCTATTATAAAATCATTAATCACCATCGTATAATAATTTGTTATCCTATTAAATAACTGGTTTATAACGGTTACTGACATCCATACAACATTCATTTGTTCATAACAATATAAGTTTGTTTTCCCTAAACAAATGGCCTGTTTTATCGCATTTAGGGCTGATTTTTCCAACGCCAGATAATTTTGTCCGAGGATTTTCAATTTGTGACAGTTCTTCCATACAAAATTTGTCAGACATCAATTTTGTTCCACGAATAAAAATTATCTGGCGATTGAAAAATCAGCCCTTATCTGGTAGAAAATTTCATAGAAATTCATAATCATTCTCCTGCACTAATCCCAATTTATTTGGGGTCGGCGCAACATGTATATTTCTCCCATCCTTCTCTATTAGTCGTTATCTCGGTAGTCACCCCCTTTTTAGACATAATACCTTCTCTCTTCTTTCACATAGTCCTTCCCCCCTTTCTGGGTCTGGTCTTTCCATCTACTACAACATCCCTCTTAGCAGTAGCATACAAATAATGTAGCATTAAATGCTATGGCATTTTCTTCTAAATAAATAAATAATTTTTATTAATTTATTTGGAATTTAGTGTCTAACCGCTGAATGTGGCCTACTCACTGTAAAGCAGACCTTTAGTATCGAAGCATTTCCTTTTCTCAACGATCCTTTTCAACCGCACCTTGAAACACTATCTTTAGTCAAATTTAAATATCCGAAATCGTAATTTATTATCTAATATTCTATTTCAGTAGTACCGTAAAATAATATCGCGTTACAAACCGGGTTAAGTTCTCATTCAGAACGAGAGATGAATTAATGAGTCAGGCAACTTAGTCAGTGAATCGGACTTTGGAACCGTTTTATTATTTATCTATAGTGAACTGGAGGTATAGGTATGAGAAGCTAGGATACAGACTGAATGGATGCTGCAAGTGGAAAATCGAGAGTGTACCTTGGAAAAATACGATTTCCAACAAGTGACTGCGATATTCGAATTAATGAATAAATACTTAAAGAACTATAGGTACACCTCTACCTAACCCTTCGGGGTTTACAGGTTTGATGTTATGTTATGTTCATGTTACTTATGGGTTCAGTATAGTACCTAATACATAGTTCAGAGGGCCTAGCATAATCACTATCAGCCTAAAATTTTCCTACTGCTAGGATACAGACCTTCTCTTTGTGAGAGAGAGTTGTGGCTATCGCTTTTAAAGCGTTTTGTATTCTTGCAGCGAATTTCAATAGGATTGACACAAGCTTTCAGTATCTTATGTCAGTCTCATACATTTTTGAAATTCCTATCATCGTCATCACTGTCAGAATGTCACTATAACTATACCCTGTCCAGTAAGTTAACCGTTTTTTGACAGCTGCCTTAGAACATAACTATTCCAGATTCCGTAAAAGTTAACTTTAAAATGTGTAATAAAATAAATATATAAACTGCCTTATCTCATAAAATTATCTTATTTATGACTTCTTACAGACAATATTACACCGTACAAGTATCAGTTTTGACAAAAAAAAAATTATTATACGTATTCCATCTGTCGAAAAACGGTTTACCTAAAGTAATTTTTTTTTCAATATAATATTCATACTCTGGAAAAAAATCGCGATTGAAAAAATGTAAATAAAAGCAGATCACAAAGCTAAATATGCCAAACAACAAGGAAAATGAACAAATTAAATGAATTGACACTGCAACAGCACGTGGCGACCCTTATCATTAGTGGCATTCCGTCATTGCCTTAACCGTTATTTAACTGTTAAATTATTCTAATAATTTAATATTACTGTACAATTAATTAAAGGTGATTAATACTTTAGACCTTTTCGGTATACTTCCTCATTTATGACAACGAAAAGCTTTGATTTTTTATACAGAGGAAATACTTTTATAAGTATAGGGAAAAATATTAAAAACATTAATTGGTATTCTAAACAAAACTAGCTGACCCGGCAGACATTTTCGTGCCCGGAAAAGCAGCTCCACCTACCGGTTCCAATTGTGTTTTCAAACCATCCAGGAACTCATTGAAATATACACACAAAATTTCATCCAAATCGGTCCTTCCGTTTAGGAGGAGTTAGGTGACAAACACACGTACAGGAGAATTATATATACTACTAAGAAGATAATTATTTAAAGATCGAGTTTCTGTATCTCTTTCCTAATATTCATGGATAGAGATAAATTGAAAGAGAGTAAGCAGACAGGCCTTGCAGTGGGACAAAATAAACACAAATAACAATTATATCAGCCTACCAGCCAGGACGGCTGGTAGCAGCTGGATGAGAGTTGCCAAAAACGAGTTGAATGGCGTGCAATAGGAGAGGGCTATATCCAGCAGTGGGCTGCTATAGGCTGATGGTGAATACCAGCCTATTACAGTCCCACTACAGGGCAAATGCCTCTTCTCAAACAGAGAAGGCACTAGCATTCGATCACCACGCTTGCTTTTCTTACGAGGTTTTTATTCACCGATGTCAGATAAATTCAAAAAGTACATATAAAATTGAAAAATGTCGTGATGTCTCAGTGGTTAAGCCCTCGCTTCTCATGCACGAGGTTATGGCTAAGTACCAATGCAGACTTACAAAATAATAAATCAGTCAATGATATCTTGCCGCATATTTCTGCAAACCTCTTCCATTCGTACATTTCAGTGGCATCCTGTATGAACTGCCTTAGGCTAATGTATGGGAAAACCTGCCTAACGATACGATACGCGATGTACAGACGCCAGCAGGTCAAGCTACCCGAAACTGTAAAATTTTCCCAATCAACCTTCAACCTTGATACCCTAACAACAAAGTTGAAAATCTATTAAATCAATTTGACAGATTGTAGTAGCTTGATGTGCTGGCGTCTGTACATTCATCACCGTAGTAGCTCATTGTAACCGTCACGGTTGTTTGAACAATTAAACATATGCTGGTATGAGTAAGCAGCTACTTAACAGATTTTTAGTGATTTCATTGGGTTTCTCTGGTGAAATCATTGACTATGTAGATTATGGTTCAGGGTTTAGATTGAAGGCCACCTGATGAGACACCTGTGCGCAGTGCATGTATTGTTGCCAGGTGTCTCCAGGAGATGGCATATTAGGTAGCACTAGTATTTTTTAAGTCGTAATGTATTCTCATTATTGTTCCTAATTTGTTTATATTTGTGTTTTAGTTAATTATACTAACATAGTTTAAGTAATACTAACAAAATTATGGGTAATGTGTCTGAATTTGGAATCGCTGACCTGGATACCTTTTTTTTTTTTTTTTTTTGGGATGGGAAATCATCAAATGACTCCTCCCGCTCTGGGTGGAGCGGAAGGGAGTGTCAGACTCTTACTGACTAAAACCCACCCATGTTCCTTCCTTCGCCCTTTATGTTCCGGGGTAGCGGTAACCCTTTCGGACAATCCCGCTGCCCCGGCAGGCTTCGGCCCTGAGGGGCCCCTCGTTATGCTGACATCTCTTTGAGGCGCGCGTGGAACACTTACGCGCCGTCCGGCACGGGCCTGGTCCTGATCGGGCGGTGAGCTACCCATTGCTCTCCGCCCGCAGGCCCGCGCCTACGGTGGCCGGTAGTCTCCAATGGACTCCCGACGCCCGGGGCGTCTCCCGCGGCGGCTGGGACGGGAGGCTCTCTCCCTCATCCGTCCCGCCACCTCCTTCGCTAGCATGACTGCTTCGCAGAAGGAGGCGACTGCCTCCCACTCCCTCTCGCTCCGGACCATGGCTTGCACCAGGTCCGGGCGCGAGAGGCCGCCGCCGCTGCCGATCGCCTCCACGAGGACACGGCGGTGCTCCGCCCAAGCGGGGCAGACCTCCACCGTGTGCTCCACCGTGTCCTCTGGGCGATCCTGGCAATGGTGACACCCGGGCGTTTCCTCCCGCCTGATCATGTGCAGGAACCTCCCGAAACTTCCATGTCCGGTGAGGACCTGCGTCAGGCGGTAGGTGAGGGCGCCGTGGCGCCTCTCTAGCCACTCCTCAAAGAGGGGTCTTATCGCCGCTATCGCGGCGTGCCCTGCGCTGGGTTGCGACAGTCGCTCTTTCCATGTCGCCATGAGATCGAGCCGGAGGTCCGTCCGCTCCGCAGCAATTTGCCGCGGGAGCGGACTTTCCCCCCGGCGTAGTGCCTCCGCGCGCCACTCATACAGGCGCGCGAGGACTATCGCCTCCAGATCCCATGGCGGCAGTCCGGCAAGGAGGCTTGCCGCCTCGCGCGAGATCGTGCGGTAGCCCCGGATTAGCCTTACGGCTACCACCTTCTGGGGCGCGTTCAGGTAGTGGGCGGCTCGCCGCCGCAGTGAACGCGCCCACACCGGGGCCCCGTATATGGCCATGGACCGCACGACCCCCGCGTAAAGCCTCCGGCAGGAGGCGTTTGGCCCCCCCAGGTTGGGCAAGAGCCGCTTGAAGGCGGCCCCAGCCCGTTCCAGTTTGGGGGCCAAACGTCGGAAGTGCTCGACGAAGTTCCACCGGCTGTCGAGGACGAGACCCAGGTACTTCATCGTCGTCTCGATGCCGATGTGAACCCCTCCTGCCGTTAGTTGGGATCCCGGTGGTGGCGCGTTCCGGGGCCCATGAAACGTCATGGCCTCGGACTTGTGCAATGCCACCTCGAGACCCAACTGCCGGATCCTCTCCACCTGGATACCTTGGAATCTGACCTAGGTTTGGACAATATATACATTTTTATTCTGGTATTAGTTTTCTGTGGGATAATTTCCGGCCTCGACGCGGGTGAAGCTCCAGGTAAAAGCTAGTTACAATTATTTCCTTCCAAAAGTTTAAATTGCATAAACACTAAATCATGTGTGTTATGTGTGTATATGTGTGTTTTAGGGCTGATTTTTCCATCGCCATATAACTGTTATTCAAGAAATAAAATTGACGTTTGACAGTTTTTGCATGAAATAACCGTCAACATTTCAAAATTATTCCTCGAATAAAGTTATCAGATGATTGAAAAAGAGCGAAAATCCATGGGTCTGGACGATTTGTTTTTTCTATAACGTTTCGTTAACGTTATTATTGTATATTAATTTATTCAATTCTAGAGTTTCAATATCTTTGATGCCATTCATCCTAATTAAAGAACCCACAATGTGTGTAACCACAATTCACTAATGAAACCTACGTTACGTTTCTAATTAAATTAAACCTACTACTACTTTAATTAAATGTAAAGTGAATTATTGAATGAATGACTCAATACTTCATCCAAGCAGTAGATAACAACATTTTCCTCGTCCCATTTAATTAAATTGCATTGTTTTGTTTATATTTGTAGTTGTTAATTGTCATGTAACAATTTACTATACCTACACTACTGATTTTTTTTTTTTCAAAAATATTATAAAAAATACAAAATTGTTTATTGTGAAGTTATTTTGTTGTTTCCTTGTAGGAATTTTACGTTCTGTATTTCAGTTTGAATCTATATGTAAGCACCTGTAAATTCACAATATGGAAAAACACATTTCAGTAACATAATATTTTGATGATCCACTGACCTTAAAAAGTTAAAACCTTGAAGCCAAATACTGCAAAATGTAAAATGACTAACAGACATCACTTTTCAGAAGCATCCCACATAACTTTATGAGTGAACTTTGAACATCTATGTATGTCATCACATAGGTACGAACCATGAAAGTACGTCATAGAAATAATCAATGGAAACCATTGACCCATTCAGCTGCAGCTAAACATTCCATAGCATTGTAAAAGACATCCATGAAAGAGGTTCTTATGACTAATATGTAATAACTAATCGTTTTCAATAATTTTCCGTTTGTGGAAATATTTGATTTGAAAGGTGTTTGGGATTTCCTTAACTAATTATTTACTATAATAGTTTGATGACCCTCCAAAACACACACACACACAAACCCACTCAGATTTTTAATTTGCTAGACTAAAATGACAGCTGCGATCGACCTTTTTTGTCAGCTGTCATTTTGACTTGGAAAAAGAATTAGAGTATAGTTATAGTCATCTAGACAATTAACACCAAGAGGTTTTCCGATGTGTGGTACGGCAAAACACAAAAATGCAACCAAATAACAAACACGAGACACGAATTGCTTTTTTTTTTCCGGGGTGGAAAATCCTCATGGATGTCCGCCGACTTGGGGCGGGCGGCGGGGTCTGTCAGACTCTTACTGACTAAAAACCACCCCAGTGTTCCATCTCACACCTACGCCAGGGGTCGCGGGAACGTACGATCCTTCCGCAACCCCGACTGAGACACGAGTTGCCTAGCCTATCTGAAAGTCTTTAAATAGACTCCGCACCCAAGTTGGCCTAAGAAAGGAAAACCTGCTCAGATGGAGGTTCACAGATGACTCCGCCCGGGAGTGTAAATGTGGTGCTGTTCCACAAACATTGGGGTACATAATATCGTGTCCTGCGAGTCCTGTTGCCTGCTGCACGTTACAGGAACTGATGGACGCAACTGAAGGTGCCAAACTCGTTGCCAAATTCTGGGCCGACTCTATTTAGTTTGCCATAGGTAGTTTTGGCTGGAGTAGGTCCCTACTGACCCGTTCACGCTACACACCTTATAACAATAACAAACTAGATTATTAAAAGAAATATAAATATTCCTTCATTTAATCAAATACATGTAAATTATATTTTTAAATATTAGGATATAAAAAATATAAAAAAATTGTAGCCCACCGGTATCGGGAACAGGGTCCGAGCTAGGTGGTCAGGGTTCCAGAGAGAGGAAGGAACCTCCTGACAATGCGAGCCGTATCCAGAAAGACCGCTTTCGGGATCAAGCCCTTTAGTCAGCTGCCCAACGAGAGCCTCCCTCTTGGCTATTAACTCATTGGTTGTCATGACTATCGGCATACTGATAGCTAATTCCACATCCCACGTGTCGAAATCCTCGCGAGCTAAGTCAAAATACTTGATTTATTTATCTTTCACGAGGTTCTCATTATGCGGAACGGTTATGTCAACAATCATTGCGCGCCGCTCTGATCGATCCATCACCACTATATCAGGCTTATTGGCAACAATAGTCCTGTCAGTGATGATGGATCGATCCCAGCACAATGTGATATTTCCATTTTCGAAAACTGGGTCGAGCACATGCCTGTAGTACGGCACCTCCGATATATACATATTTCAGAGCACGTTGCTGATGGATTATCCTGGCTACAAGGTTGTGTCTATGCAAGTACTCTCTGCTAGCTAGGTGAGAACACCCAGAGATAATATGCCTAATCAATCAGGCATATTATCTCTGGGTGTTCTCACCTAGCTAACGCCCCGGCCGGTTGCATGCCCGACAGATGTCAACCGCGCCATCTTTTACAATAAATCTCCGGTAAATGTTCGTCATCATAACTTCGTCCATTTAATTTAATATATTATGTTTATGATGATGCTATCTGCAATGAGCAAGTTTCCTGTCTAGAAGACCACCCATGTAACTATCTAGTCACTGTCTGATAAAGGTACCGAACTAGGGCAAGCAGAGGGGTAATTCTCGTAATTTTAAGAACGTTCACAGTCTGATCTCAGTCTCAATCTGTCAAAAAATACTTCTAATTTCCCTACATTTTGACAAGTTTTTGACATTTGTTTGTCGCCGAGATGAGACTGCGACTAGATCTTGAACGTTTTAAATTACGAGAATTGACCTTCTGATATTGTTATAATTACTAAGAGTATGCAATACAATTTGCTGAACATGTAAAAATTGCAAAATATAGAGAATAAAATCAACGGTCCAACTGATCAAGAATCAATTTCATTTGCATAAAACGCAACTTTTATTTTTTATTTAGAAGAATGACAAAGTGACTAAGGTCACAATTTCGTATACGTAGAATATTGGGAAATTCGTAAAGACATCAAAGATTCCGTATTTAGATTAGCACCATGGCACAATGGGTTTTTTTCGGTAGTTGATGAAACTTTGTTTCTGGTGGGTACACTCAGATTACACTCATCATCTGCCTAGCCTTTTCTGACCTAGCCTAGTTTGACCGAATGCAAATGAATACCAGTATTTTATATGAAGCTGCCTATCTGACCTCCAAAACCCAGTTACTGGGTAATACAATACCCCTTGGTAAGACGTTGTCAGACTTCCGGGCTTCTGACAACCTGTAACGACTGCAAAAGACCCACGAATGACAACCGGGACATTGGTCCCGGTTGTCATGGCTTAACGTACTGTCTGAGGCACAGAGGGGCTCGTGCGGGAGTTATTACTTAGCCACAAGTCCACATTACACTGGGATTGACAAAAAATCATCCCTGACATTGAAATAGAATAAAATCTTTTATTATACTTTCAATAAATACACACATAGATAACGTATTAAACGAAGACGAAGAAGAAGTCTGATAATTGTTTTTTTTTTTTTTTAAGATCGACTTGAGTGCCAAGCTGTGATTGTTGGTATAACTGCCACAAATGACGAGAACTTTTAAGCTGAGAAAAATAAATTAATACAATTTTAAAGCACTGACGAGCCTATTTACAAATATTGTAGAAGTCAGTCACCTATTCCAAAGTTGGTATTTCCTGGAGACGAAAATGTTACACTAGGTTTTCTGCGAAGGAACACCAATTCATCAAATTCGGACGTAATGCCATGACGTCGTATGGAAGCTCTTCAAAATAATTCCTAATTACAACAGAGCAAAGGTTAATAGAGCAATGCCACTAAAAACACATCAGTCCATCATTCATGAGAATAATGACTTGCAAGTGACTAAGGTTCTAACGTCGATAACGCAAAATATTTGAAATTGTAACAATATCTTCATTTACTGAAAAATATTTCCCTATAGGTATGATTCATTCTGCCTTATGAACTTAGCTGTAAAATAAAGAGGTAACCTACCAGCAAATTCATAAGCTGTATGTAGGAAAAATCAATCAAATAGGTTCTACTAATAAGGTTCTACTATACTACCTATTTGAAAAATTAACTAAAAAGTGCCAACTATTCTTGAATGAAGTGCCAAATTCTGAATTTCTAGAAGGATCTCTCCCTTAAATCCAGCCCCTTCTTAGTTTATAGAAATGGCAATCTAAATTCTGTCACCTTAAAACTTAGCTGGGAGTTCACCAGTATCAATAGCGTCCATTTGTTCCTGTAACCTGCATGTACCTATTGGTATCAGGTCATACAGGACAATACGTCAAAACAGCTTTAAAATCAGGATTATTATCCTACTAAATTGACAAGGTTTGCTATGATGCAAAGCTTTACACAGTATCGAAAAAGAAAATTAAAATAAATGTGGTTTTCAGTAGTTGAATTTATGCAGATTTGGGGATGCCACTCAACAATATCAACCATTCAACACACTGACACAGGCATACTTGCTTGTAAAAATATCTAAGTTTTAAAACCAGTGCATATATAGTAATCATACTATTTTTTGAAAGCGAATGAAGAAGAAACAGAAGGCTGTATGAATGAAATAGTCTTTCAACAATGTATAATCTACCGCATGAATTCTTACAATTATACATTACAAACTATAAGGTGAAAAAAGATGACACACTAGGTTTTATTTCCTTCCCATATGCCTCATGGAAACTTAGCTTTTCCTCGCATTGATATATTAATGATTATAAGAAGTTCCGTTTACCACAATATCCGCCTTTTTTCACTTATGGATTACAAAAATGCGTCTTAGGAATATTACTTGAAGAAGGATTCCACAAGGCGGTGTCGGGAAACCCGTCGAACGTAAGATTCCGTTCGATTTTACTCACGATGCAAATCTTAATGCATATTATATGAACAATAATGCGCGTGAGTCACGGTCGTTAGCCGAGACAGCCTTGATATCAATTTATATTTTTTCTATATTTTTCCATCGATCTCATTCGCGCTTCTCGTTAAATAGACATTGGGATCCGTGATTTTTTTTTTACTTTTTAATTCCCAGTGAGTTACCGGATTTTGATTACGTAAAATGCACAGTCATCGTGGTTTCTTTATAATTTAAATATTTTTTGGTTGCGCCGGATTCCATCATACTATTTTCCCAGACACAAAAATTAAGTTACTGTCCTGAATAACTGAATTATACAGTCATGAAATATTGTAAGTTACGTAGGTCCCTACATAATTTTCAGCGATAGCTTATTTATATAAATAAGTGAAAAAAAAAACACTCTACATTTAATTACTTAAAGGAATGAACCTTTTACATTTATCCGTGAAGGTCAAAGGGTTTTACCTACTTCCGATACATAAAATCAGCCGAATCAAATCGATAGGAATTTTCACATAATTCGGTATTTCAATACTCAATACCTACTTTATTCCAAGGTGTCATGGTTCTCGTAACTACTTTCTATATCCTTCACATTTAATTCCTTGTTACTATAATAATGTAATTATTCCATAATGTACAGGAAGGAAAGAAAGGAAAATATAGTTCGTTTATTTTTATTACCATTATTGCGATTATCCTTATTTATATCTCCGAGGACAGTGACCTTTAGGTATGCTAATAATAAATCATTGATAGATCGTTTATTAACTGAGTTCACTGGTTGAGATAAAAATTTATATTGAGGATATACTTCAGATGCAGTATAGACTGCATCTACTGCATCGATATGACCTAAATAAAAATTATAAATTAAGCGCCATTTTTTTTAAGTATTTACAGAAATTACGCTGTCAAAGTCCTAAAAAGTTCTGAGTCTTGGATTTTCACATTGCCAAAATAATAATAAAAAAAATTGCCCAAAATTAAATTAAAAAACCGGTACTAATTTATGTCATGAATGAAACCCAAATCAATTCAAAAATCGCACCCAAACATTCTAGTCTATAAATAAAACTATAAATTATGTAACGCGACCGCATAATCGTAGTATACTGTATAATACCATCGACCTTGGCCAGGCGTTCCTACGTCACCGCGACTCGTCATGCACATACGTTTCGTAGGCCGGCGTCATTTTCCGCAGAAACGAAACGTCACGACTACACAAGCGCCGCCAGCGGGGTTTTACGGTATCAACTCACCATTATCTTGATTACAAATCCGTCACGGTAAGTTGTATACTGAGAAATTATAGAATCCCATTGACTGGGTCGTTGTGGAATGTTTTTGAAGTTTTGACTCATTCATCTCAGTTACGGTGTTCCCGTATCCCCCGTGGGTCATGATGATTACCAACAGGTGAGCATTTTCAAGGCGCCCTGCATTTTTATGGAGGGTTACATTATACTTAATTGTTTCTATATGGTTCTGTTGCAATAGTACCCATCTGGATCTGAAACTAAGTAGGAAGAACATAAAATGAAAACAGAAAAGTGTTTGATGCCTCAGATTATTACCTACATTATAGGCAAAGGAGCTTTGTCGAAAGCACTACCTACTTCGTAACATATAACAGTGAAGGTATTCCAATCTAAATATTCAACTTACTACCTAGTTGTTTTCAAATAAGTGCATTTGTTTTATTTAGTACAAAAACCAAACGCTTATTGACTTCTTATAAAGTTAAAAACAAAGGAACAAAGTCCACAATAATGCATTATGTGAGTTACTAGCGACATCTAGTTACACTGTTCTTAAAACAAAAATTCAGAATGCCTAGCGACATCTATTAGTCAGTAGCAGTGACTAACCTAGAATATTAAGAAAATCACCACACAGAAAATATTATAATGTATGACGATTTTTTTTAAAGTTATTAATAAAGTAATTAAAGTTTTGTTATGAAAGAAATCTCGACATTCGCATAAACTGTTTATTAGTGACATCTATTGGCGAATAGCTATACTAAAAGTAGCGAACTTTCGGCACTACATTGGCACCGGTGATGGCAAAACTTGAATTTAATTTTAGCATTGACCTACAGATTACACTAGTAGTCCTATTTAGTTTTTAAATATCTTTTGCAGCAATGATTGGCTCCAACGGGTTTTTTCAGACTGATCAATTCCAGCCGTAGGTTATTGACTAATGATTATACAAGCTGTCATGTTCGAAAAGTATTTTATTTCTTGGGTTATTTGCCGATTCTTTTTGCGGAATATGTTGTGGAGCTTTTTTTTTCATCGTGTTGTGTATGCTCTTGTCTCAGTCAAGCGAATATGTGACTTATGAATTATGATAGAAAGAGATCACTTGCTTGAAAGCAACACTTATTCAAACAAACTTGGATAAAAATAATCTACTAATTACTAAAAAAAGCTTTATAGACACTTGGCCGCGTCTTGACCGAAAGCGATCGTCGCGATCGAAATAAATATGAACGATATTATGAGCGATATGAATGTGACGTAGTTACTCGTGCCATTAATCAAGTCGCATTACTTTACAGTCATAATACACACAGGGGGTCAGGGACAACGGCGCATAATCTACTACCATGAATTAATGGGCATGGATTCAGTACATGATTCTGAACAGGTTTCAGAAATTGTTGATCCTCAAAACGTTTCGTCGATTATTAAAAAAAAAATTGTATTTACATTTTTTTGAAAGCCGTAATAGATAAAAATAGCATTCCAATAATATTACATACATACCTACCGGTCGAATTGATGACCCTTTTTTTTAAAGTCTGTTAAAAATAGCTGCTCTGTATATTTTGACCGCGTAGATAGGGTATTACTTTTCTATGAAATACATACCAGATTTTTTTTGATAACTTACGAAATATTTCTACGCTACATGATATTAGATATATCATGTGCTAATCAGGGTTACAGTTTGCGCATCGATGTCCCAGTATAAGCAATTGCGTCGATCACGTACTCGCCCGTCCCAGCAACCTCCGTTAGGTCGTCCGTCCATCTAGCTTGGGCATCCCACACTACGCGCGGTCTCCACTCCAGGGGGTCTACTACGAAGTGCAAAGTGCGAATGATCGGATCGGACCGACACATGGCCGAACCGAATAATATTGAAAAATGCAAAAAAAGTTCGGATCGGCTCAGTTGGGTCGGGACCATAGTCAATATTCGAAAGAGTGTAGGATCGGGACCGACCGAACCAAATAGTAACTTCGTAGCAGGAAACGGCCGAACATTCGGCCGATACCACTTCGGAGTAGACCCCCAGGACTCGATGAATGCGGAAGGCGGAGGACAGGGTGTTGTGGCGCAGCCTGGGAGAGGCCTATATCCAGCAGTGGACTGCGATAGGCTGAGTTGATTGTTTTTGACGTACCTACTCGCGCGACGATCGCTTTCCGTAAGGACATGGGGTTAAGCTTCTGCTGTAAGAGCAGAAGCTTAACCCCCCCCCCGTTAACACTTGTAGTAGCGGCTAACCCTTAGGTATCTTAATAACTAAGGGTTTGCCGCTACTACAAGTGTTAACTTCTTCGCCGTAAGTGCGACTGCTGAGCGTGGGGTCCTGGGTTTGATTCCTGGGTCGAGCAACGTGTTATTGATTTTTTCATTGAGAATTTCTTAGTAACAGCCCGGAGTTTAGAAGTTGGCGGTGTGATACCCCGGTACCCGCGTAACTGGGAAGGACGTTAAGCCGTTGGTTCATCAGCGGGATTGTCCGTAAGGGTTACCGCTACCCCGGAACATAAAGGGCAAAGGAAGGAACATGGGTGGGTTTTAGTCAGTAAGAGTCTTACACTCCCTTCCGCTCCACCCAGAGCGGGAGGGGTCATTTGATGATTTCCCATCCGGAAAAAAAAAAGCCGTTGGTTCTGCGCGTGATCTCTATCCGGTGGAGTTGGATTGCCGTCCCATTGGACAATGAGAGCGAGGGAAGAGAGTGCACCTGTGTCTGCGCACACACTTGTACACTATAATATCTCCCGCGCCGAAGGCTGGCCTCCGCTGAGATTGTTCGCCATGGGCGAAATTCGGTCTGGAGGACTTTATATCTTCGTCAGTATGAGAAGCCCAATTAAATTGATTGTCTATTCGTTGTTTGGTTACCTAGACGATTTTAAAGTAACGCCCGGATTTTTTAAAATTTCGTACAGGAAGTCAGCTAAAAGCCCATATATGTAGAACCATTCGGCGAGAAGGGCGTAGTACCTACCTAAATGGGCTTTACAAAAAAGGTAGAATAAAAAATTAATAAAAGTGACGTTTTTACGTAGTGTATGTAACCTTGATCTATATGAAGCTTTATAAGAAACCAACGCCCACACTTTGTTGATCATTCGTAACCTTGAACGCATGATGATGTTATGAAATAATGAGTTGCTAACCAAATCTGTCTGAATGGGCCTGTACCAAACACGAAAGGGTTAGAGGTATTTTTATTCCGGATTTAAAATGGTGATATAGGGTTAGGTCCCGTACAAGGAACATTCAGACACAAAAAAATTAGTATAGGTACTTATTACTTTGTTGATTTATTTTTAAAACTCAATAAAAATCATCTAACACCGAATTATTAATTTATTTAATTACGATAATTAATCCTAACCTAAGAAAATACTAAATTTGAAAAAGAAAAACATTAAAATCTTAATTTATTGATTTTTCTTAAATATCACAGAACAAGTTCTAAAGTGCAAGTATGATTATGTTTTAACAACATTTTAATGGGCAAAAAACAATCAGCACATAATATATGTAGTTTTAAATGTTAAAGTGTTCTCAGACAGGTTAACAATAAAAAATATTGGCGTCATCGTATTATCCCAATGATTTTAACATTGAAATTTTGAACAAATCACGGCTTGAGAAGTTGATAAACTGGGCTTCAATCTTAAACACTCCTAGGTTAGTTGATGACCTAGGTGCTTCCTCTCAGAGACGAACTGGTATAAATTTGTACCGCTTGTGGTACACATCATGTGCACCAACTCGTCCTTATGAAGAATGAATGTCCTATGGGGCTGTTCATTTATTACGTAAGACGATTTGAGGGGGGAGGGGGTCCAAACAAATCTTATTTTTTCTTACATGGGTGTGGGAGGGGTCTAGATTATTGTTACATAAGATCACAAAAGTAAGCAAAAATTATAATTAAAAAAAACAATTGCACTCCGGGAGTGCCGGCAGAAGTGAAAACTTACCGTCTTACGAATTTTCGATCAGGTCACGTGTCCTGACGCGAGTTTAACATTTTTTACCCATTACAAAAAAAGTGTTCAACGCCGCTAAAGAAGCTTTCACTTCAAAAAAAAAAAATTGCTACTTTTTCTTTGCAATTTTGGTAGATACTGGCCTTACGTCAGATTCAAGTCTTATTTTTTGTTTTTTTTACATAGGAGGGAGGGGGGGTCAGTAACTGTTTAAAACTGTCTTACGTAATAAATGAACAGCCCCATATTTCGAAATGATAGATATTTACTACACGTTTTTGAAACAAAATATTTTTGGGGAAATATACTGATCCTCTACGTTTTATATTTCTGGTACACAGACACACGGTTCATTTTACAACTACGTAACTAAGCTAGGATTCCCCGACCAAACGGGTTAGGTAAGGGTAGAACTGTGACCAACTATGTGCGAGCCGAATTGGTCGCAGTAACTAAGCTAGGGCAACCCGACCAAATGGGTTAGGCTTACATTAGCCACTTCAGGGCACACGCCCGTAACCTATAGTTGTCGGAAACTAAAATAGTCACCGTATCCGTAGCCTGTCAAATCGGCATGGGATGTTGTTGTACCTATTTAACGTATGAGCAGCTGGACATAGACTAGCTAGCTGGCTGGCTGACTGCCCCGTTGGTCTCGTGGTTGCAAGCGCGACTGCAGACCGTGGGGTACTGGGTTCGATTCCCGGATCGGACAAAGTGTTATTGGGTTTTCCATTACGAAATTTCTTAGTAACAGTCCGGAGTTAGGAAGTTGGCGGTCAAATACCCCCGTGCCTCGAAAAGCATGTAAAGCCGTTGGACCTGAGACTGATCTCTCCCCGGTCGTGTCGGATTGCCGTCCCATCGGACTATGAGAGTAAAAGAACAGAGAGTGCACATGTATTTACGCACACACTTGTGCACTATAACACCTCCTGCGTACCTGGCTAATCTCCGTTTAGATGGGCCACAGGGACCGAAATCGGTCGGGAGGCTATTAGCTGACTGACTAGAATAGGTAAGAGTGAATTACCCTTCTAAGGTACCTAATTAACTTACTTGGGTACAATGGGAAAAAAGAAACAAACAGCTGGTCAAGCAAGTTAACTCTTCAATCATATTTATGTCTGATAATTTGTATGCAAACTCGAACACTAATAGATTTCAATGTGGTCGGTTACTCATTCCACACATAGTGTCTAATTTATGTAGCGTTACTTCAATATTTGGAGTTCGGCACTTAAAAGGAGAGACCTTCAAGTATTCTTCCTATAATATTTACATATAGTTATCGTTATAATCTTGTGGGTGTATTCATTTTGGAACAAATGGGGATACATATCATACTAGTCCTACTAATAATTTATAAACGTGAAAGTTTGTATGGATGGATGGATGGATAAATGTTGGTTACTCTTTCACGCAAAAACTACTGAACGGATTTGGATGAAATTTGGCACACAGATGTTTTATAACCAGAATTAACACATGCAACACTTTTCGTCCCAATGTTCTGACTTATGCGGGTGAAACTGCGGGGCGCAGCTAGTAATAGTATAAACGCGAAAATTTGTGAGGATGGATGGATGTTTGTTACTCTTTCACGCAAAAACTACTGAACAGACTTTGATGAAACTTTACAGTAATATAGCTTATACGTCAGAATAACACACAGGATACTTTTTAACCCGATGTTCCCACGGGATCGACACTTATGCGGGTGAAACCGCGGGGCGCTGCTAATGTACCATAGTTACAAGTATTCGTTTGTTAATTAAATTATAAAATTTCACCATCAAGGTGTGCAGATATAAAAAAGAAATATAACACAGTCTTCATGTTACTATAATAATCAATCTGCCTGCCTTTTCCCAACTATGTTGGGGTCGGCTTCCAGTCTAACCGGTTGCAGCTGAATATCAGTATTTTACATAAAGCGACTGCCTATCGGACTTCCACAACCCAGTTACTAAGTAACACGATACCACTTGGTAAGACTGGTTGTCAGACTTTCGGTCTTCTAATGACTCGTAACGACTGTCAGAGATCCTTGAATGACAGCCGGGACCGCGGCAAGCGTAGCTTAACCTGGTCGATCACGAGCCACTTCATGTTACTATAATATGAAAACAATAATCGTTTTCCTGCCCGTTCTTCTCCATTGGAACCTATACTACGGTTTGGAATGGGCAACTACGTAGCTTCATCTTTACAGACCGACCCGTGACAATTCAATAGTGCCAGTAATTGGTTTATTGCCGGACCCAGGTTGGCCGAAGCAAGGAAAACCTGTTCAGATGGAGATTCATACACGACTCCGCCTTGGACTGTAAATGTGGTGCTATTCCACAAACGATGGGACACTTAATATCGTGTCCTGCGTGTCCTGTCAGCTGCACGTTATAGGAACTGATGGACGCTGGTGATCCGCCAAGAATTCGACCACTTGGGCCGAATTCTGGGACGAGTCCATTTAGATCGCTATCGACACGCACAGGAGCAGAAGATTGGTTTATTTGAAATAAATGCTTTGGGTTGAGTTGAGTTGCACCTAGAAAAATATTAAAGACTAAATAAATGACGACAGCCTTTAAGCTATTTCTCTGGTTTGAAAAGAAGCCATATAGGTATTGCAATACTTCAATTTGAAATTCACGTTACACACGTAAACGAGGCAAAAGGAGTATATAAGAATCGTATCAGGTGGCGTTCTATAGTGTCTGCCTACCCCCGATGGGAAGAAGGCGTGATTTTATGTGTATTCACGTTGCAAATTCACAATTTACAAAATCCTAGCACCTATAACTCACGAATAGGTAAACCTATATAATTTGTTTAGCACCAAGACAAATAAACTATTCTGGCAGATTGGCGTGAGGAATTCAACCAGAGATCTTCTTTCATCCATATGGCTCAAATCAATAGTTTGTCGGTAGGTATGTATTTGGATAGTGAAGCGTTTCGTTTGATGCACCTCAGGGTCGTTGGTTTAATTTTAGTTCAGCCTTCACGCCTGCCTTTCGTTTGTAAAAATCTTGATACGAGAACTGTTTTAGTTCTTGTGAACTAGTCTTGAAATTGAAACCAGTTTAGAGGTATGAGGAACAGGGTGTAAAGTTCACTCATCCTCCATAGAAAAGGGAAGATCCTCCGACCAGACGGGTGTTGTGTTTGGCGGGCAATTGCCCAACGATTGATGTTGGGTAATTGTATCTATGCTAATTGCGCGGTAAACTCTGCTTGCGAGATGCAGGATTTGCGTGACGTCAGTATGACGCGTTGTTCGCATGTGGCGTTGTAGATACCGCTACACCTGTCTGGCCTATTCTCAAATATTATGCTTAGGTTGCGGTTGTTTGACAAGGCGCTGTTGTCAATAAGTGCCTTCGTACTGACGCCAGTTCATCAAGCTACTACAATATGTCAAATGTCTTTAATAGATTTAAGGTTGATTGGGAAAATTTGACAGTTTCGGGTAGCTTGACCTGCTGGCGCCTGTAAAAATAATTATTGCCACCCGACCCTACATAATCAGCCTATAATGTTCCCACTGTTGGGACACAGGCCTCCTCTCTATGAGAGGGAGTGGGCCGCAATCTAGCACGCGGACCCAGTGCGGATTGGTAGATGTCACATGTGTTCGAATTTTTGGTTCCAGGACATAGTCGGTTTCCCCACGATGTTTTCCTACAAATTTTGGGAGCAGTGGTGATTAAATAATTTACACAAAGTAAAGCGCCTGTCTGGGTTCGACGCTTCGACCTACAACTCGTAAGTCACGTCTGTAACCACTGGGCTAGCGCTACTCTTCTCTGTCTCTGCCGCTGCAAGAGTAGAGTTACTCTTGAAAATCAAAAAATTCGACCACACCCGTTCATTTTTCGATATAATTTATTTTTGGTAATTTAAAAAATTAACTCAAATTCTAAATGAAACCTTTTCTTTTAACCATGTTACACATTTTATCTCAAACATACAACGTCATTGCTAACCACTAAACAAAAGTTTTGCCATCACTTCAAAACTTTAATATTTCATAACATTCTGTATGAAGAACTCCTACAAAACACGCTCTTCACTTTGTTTATCTTACATGGCAATGAAAAACCATTTATCGCAGAGGACATAACACCATTCGCTACATAAACCCTATTTGAACAGTTAATCATTAAATTAATCGTAGAGATATAGATAAGAATATTGCAAAGAGCTGTACCTGCAGTACTTTACATAGTAACTATAAATAAATGTTTATATATACGTATGAATTGTTTTAATTAGTTATTTGTTATATTGTACTAAGTCGAGTAGTCATACATAGCAGTATATACATAGGTAATCTATACCTAAGTGCAATAGTTAGGGACAGACGCCAGCACATTCAGCTACCCGAAACTGTCAAATTATCCCACTCAACTTTGAACCTAATGGCTTAGTGATAAAGTTGAAAATCTATTAAAGAAATTTGACAGATTGTAGTAGCTTGATGTGCTGGCGTCTGTACAAGCAGCGGATTCTTTATAAGCAGCGTATTCTGTATGGTAACAAAAATATTGCTGTTGTCTGTTACTGAGCAGCAAAAGAAGGAGATAGATGACCTGCCACCACTTAAGCATGAGTGACCTCATTATTGCTCTCCCCCACAGGTGCGTTATCATAGCATAGCATAGTAGCCTATAATGTTCCCACTGCTGGCTGAGACCTATGTTACCTTGACGCCTATGCTTAGGTGTGTGTTAGGGAGACTAAATGAAATACTATTTAGAGAGCAAACCAATACTTATTTAAACTTTTAAATTGAAACTGACGTGTACAAGATAAGATTATAAAATTCTAGGACCCGTTACAATGTTTTGCGTATGTCGACCGCCCGGCGGTGCCGCGTCGAAGCAAGTAACTTGCTGAGACCCAAGCCTCCCCTCTGTGAGAGAGATTGGGCCGTAATCTTCCACGCGGGTCCAGTGCGGGCTGGTAGATGTCACATGTCTTCGAATTATTGGTTCTAGGACATGCCGGTTTCCTCACGATGTCTTCCTTCATCGTTTTGAGAGTAACAAAGTAAAGAACCTGCTTGGGTTTTAACCCACGACCTACAACTCGTAAGTCGTGGCCACCACTGCTCTCTGCCCACCACTGGGGGTCTACTCCGAAGTGGTATCGGCCGAATGTTCGGCCGTTTCCTCCTACGAAGTTACTATTTGGTTCGGTCGGTCCCGATCATACACTCCTACACTCTTTCGAATATTGACTGTGGTCCCGACCCAACTGAGCCGAACCAAACTTTTTTCGCATTCTTCAATAATATTCGGTCCGTCATGTGTCGGTCCGATCCGATCATTCGCACTTTGCACTTCGTAGTAGGTAGACCCCCTGTTCTCTTTATTGCGTTATCATCGGTCGATGATATCGGATGCGTTATTGCGATAATGTGTCCCGATTCCTTGCAACACAGCTGCGTTTTTATCGTCCGATATTTCTAACGTGTGCGTTTAGTTTAACCTACACTATAGGTCCCCTGCCCGCACTATACGTTACTACGTTATTAACGCAGGTGTGTGTAAAATCGTATGCGTCCTAATGCAAAATGTTCTAAGAACTCATATCGGAATAGTGTAGAACGGAGGAATGCAAGCGTCCTACTTCTACTGTCTATCATTGTCATATGACGAACTGTTATTTTGGAACCTTGGTTAAATTTATTATATTTCTTTAAATCGTAGACTAAGGCCCATTTGCACCACACATCACTGAATAAGTTTAGCACTTTCCATCCCTGTCATATTCAAACGATTGACAGAAACAGAACGATGTTTTAAATTTGTTTAACGCTAAACTTATAGGGCAAATGTTCCCAATGAAAGTGAACGTGATCAGCACATCTAAACCGCATTCAAGAGCTGTCAGTGTCAATCAATCAACCCAGCTTATTGCAGTCCACTGGTGAACTTAGGCCTCTCCCAGGCTGCGCCACGACACCCTGCCTCCGCATCCAGTCTGTCCCAGCCACCTTCTTTAGGTCGTCCGTCCATCTAGCTGGGGAGCGTCCCACACTACGCTCAGTCAATGTCAGTGTCCATATTCCACAACAATTATGAAACTGATAGCTCTTGAACGCGGTTTAGTTGTGCTGATCGCGTTAAGTTTCATAAAAGAAATTCACCTTTAGTGATTTGTGATGCAAGCGGGCCTAACAGATACACGCGCAAGTTACATAGATAAAAACACAAAGATTATTTTCCATCTTTCTTATTTCAATGCATTATAAAAGGTGTTATATTGTTTTTAAGGCTAAAGCGTTAGGGTAGCCGTCGAAATTCAAGTTGTCTTACATTTTATGCAATTTGTGAGTTAGTATCAGGTTGTATCTTGTCCTAAATATGATTCGCTGCCGTGACAAATATTTATTTATAGAATTACTAGCTGCGCCCCGCGGTTTCACCCGCATAAGTTTCGATCCCGTGGGAATATCGGGATAAAAGTATCCTATATGTTAATCCTGGTTATAAACCATCTGTGTGCCAAATTTCATCCAAATCCGTTCAGTAGTTTTTGCGTGAAAGAGTGACAAACATCCATCCATCCATCCATACAAACTTTCACGTTTATAATATTATATATAATATATTTATATATATATATATATTAGTAGAAATCATCAATACAACTCTCTATGTTACCCTATCGAATGACTATTTCTGAAGTCATTACATTTGTGGCTAATTCTAACTCGAGGGGTTTTTTTTTTTTTTTTTGGGATGGGAAATCATCAAATGACCCCTCCCGCTCTGGGTGGAGCGGAAGGGAGTGTCAGACTCTTACTGACTAAAACCCACCCATGTTCCTTCCTTCGCCCTTTATGTTCCGGGGTAGCGGTAACCCTTTCGGACAATCCCTGAGGGGCCCCTCGTTATGCTGACATCTCTTTGAGGCGCGCGTGGAACACTTACGCGCCGTCCGGCACGGGCCTGGTCCTGATCGGGCGGTGAGCTACCCATTGCTCTCCGCCCGCAGGCCCGCGCCTACGGTGGCCGGTAGTCGTCGCTCGACTCCCGACGCCCGGGGCGTCTCCCGCGGCGGCTGGGACGGGAGGCTCTCTCCCTCATCCGTCCCGCCACCTCCTTCGCTAGCATGACTGCTTCGCAGAAGGAGGCGACTGCCTCCCACTCCCTCCCGGACCATGGCTTGCACCAGGGCCGGGCGCGAGAGGCCGCCGCCGCTGCCGATCGCCTCTACGAGGACACGGGCGGTGCTCCGCCCAAGCGGGGCAGACCTCCACCGTGTGCTCCACCGTGTCCTCTGGGCGATCCTGGCAATGGTGACACCCGGGCGTTTCCTCCCGCCTGATGATGTGCAGGAACCTCCCGAAACTTCCGTGTCCGGTGAGGACCTGCGTCAGGCGGTAGGTGAGGGCGCCGTGGCGCCTCTCTAGCCACTCCTCAAAAACTCGAGGGGTTGTTTGCTGATTCTGATAATTATAATTCTGTAAAGTCATGTTTGTTACGGTTACGAATCATATTTTAATCAACATTTAACCTGACATGATCTGCACATTGCAAAAAACGTATATAAAGCATTTCGCGGTGTAGATTTCAAACATCTCAATTTGAACATTTATGTACCTTGCTACTGAAGACACGCTAGTGCGCGGAGGGGCCCTTGGCTAAATAATTACAGCGGCACAAGTCGATCGATTAGGTTAAAGATACGCTTGCCACGGTTGATGTGTGGATGGGTGACCATCTTTACATAACAAGACCCCTCCGAGCCTCGGAAAGGAAGTTAAACCTTTGGTCCCGCCTTTGGTGGATCTTTGACAGTCGTTACGGGTAATCACAAGCCCGAAACTGACAAACAGTCTTACGAAGGGGTATCGTATTACGCACTAAGTAACTGGGTTGTGGAGGTCAGATAGGCAGTCGCTCCATCTAAAATACTGGTACTAAGCAGCATCCAATCAGACTGGAAGCTGATCCCAACATAGGTGGGAAACGGCTAGGCAGATGATACTCAAGACACGCTAGTGATAACTACCTGTGATAATTTTGGTGATGACCAAAAATATGAAACATTTTACTACCTAGCTTAGGATCAAAGTTCATTCATATTTTTTATCTGTAAACTAGCTGTACCCGCGACCTTTTTCGCGTGCATATCGAAAATCAAACTGGATTTCATAGGTTTTTTTTTTGGCACGGTACCCTAATTATTTTTCTAAAATAAAAGTAGCCTCTGTTACTCGTTATAACATTAGCTAATAATGAAAATAGGTCCCATCAAAATCGGTCCAGACGTTTCGGAGATTAGTCTGAACAGAAAGACAGACAAACATTTTTAAAACTATATAAGTGTCGTATATGCATTAAGTAACAAACTGTTATTTGGACGTTACAAACAGACACTTCAATTTTATTCATTTGTATGTATGTGTATAGATATAGATGTATGGATTTTTAATGTATTTCTATTATGACTCCTATTGCTTTTTCATAGTTCCGGGTTCTGATTGATAGGCTTTCAAATCATCACCTCTATATATAAAGTTGGGTGGACTGACTCATTCAAATCGTTCTTAGGAATACCAGGTTGATTGGCTCATTAGCTCTACCATCTTATTTGTAGGTACACAATGCAACACGATTGAGGAAAACCAAACATAAAACAATAAACCGCTACTTACTTACGGCAACTTTGAATTATGTGGGTACGATTTCTAAAATATCCTATTGTTTTTTTTTTTTAAAAACCTCATCTGTCTTATTGTGCTTGTGGTCGCAAGCGCTACTGCTGAGCATGAGGTCCTAGGTTTCAATTCCCAGGTCGGGCAGTGTTATTGGTATTTTCCATCAAAACTTCTCAAGAACAGCTCGGAAGCAGAGTCAGAGCCTGGATCTGTTGATGGCAATAGGTTCGCATGGGACAGCGATATTTGGGTGTACCTCTGGGTACACCTCTGGCTAACCCTTTGCGGATTACAGGCGTGATGCTAAGTTTTATGTGTTTAAAATCAAACTTAGAATAATTAACCCATAATATTCCAACTGCTGGGACACAGGCCTCCTCTCTGTGCATTCACAGAAAGGAGGCCCGTGTTGATGAAGTAATCAAAACCATTATTGACGATTCCTTGTAGTGACAAGGAATGGGCCAAACAAACGTGCTTGATGCCACTAACGGTTTTGACTGCTGCATTAGTCAATAGGTGGAAAACGCAACAAAAAAAAATCTTCTAAAAGTTTAGGTGCGCCATCAAATGAGCTCATTCTTAACTTTTATTCGTTCATCTCATTTTTGTTCCAATCAGGACCATGAAACTCTCGGACCGGTCTGTTCATTCAAATCTCAAAACGGCTGGTTGACACTTTCCGTAACCCAAAGCCTTTTACCTTGGCCAGAGGTTAAGCATTGCCATACCACGTGTCAATGCCGCTAGTGGGTACACAACCCAAGAGATCTTCTCTCTCTTTCTTCTCATGGGGTCTCTTGGGTCGACAGCGTTGCGCAGGATTTTTTCGACGCCACATTTTTAATAGTTTTCGTTAAGTTTTTTTTTTAACATATATATAATATTTACATTATATAATCTAACAGACTTAAAATAATAATATGTACACATGTAAGTATATGAAAAAAGAAGCAAAAATCATAGGGCATCAAAAAATTCGTCCGCATCGCTGTCAACAGGAATGTTAAAGGCTGGCAGCATTGCCATTTTGTTAAGTTATGATATATATTTTATTTTTTATGAATAAAAGTTATTATGTACCTACCGTTCATTTTCAATCTGAATAAACGATCAGATCATCAAGACCAATTCAATTTAATATTTTCTATTTTATGCGTTCATCTATGAGTCAATAATTGTAATTTTTCTGATGACTTAAAAACCCACTAAAATATTGTGAGCATAAAGATAAAAACCGATTCAAATACGTCAACGATTTCGCCGAAACATCAATAAAGAAGGTGTGAATAAACTTCAAGATCTTCTAGTTGTTATGCTACTTAGGGCTGATTTTTCCAACGCCAGATAATTTTATCCGAGGAATAATTTTGAATTTTTGACAGTTCTTCCATACAAAAACTGTCAGACTTCACACGGTCCCAATTGGTCGTTTCCTATGGAGAAGAGCTGGCAAAAAACTCCACGGTTACTCTTTTAAAAATAATTGTTTTTTACAGTGTTTTAAAATTAAAATGTTAATGGGTGGCGCGGGCCTGCGGGCGGAGAGCAATGGGTAGCTCACCGCCCGATCAGGACCAGGCCCGTGCCGGACGGCGCGTAAGTGTTCCACGCGCGCCTCAAAGAGATGTCAGCATAATCAGAGGGGCCCCTTAGGGCCGAAGCCTGCCGGGTCAGCGGGATTGTCCGAAAGGGTTACCGCTGCCCCGGAACATAAAGGGCGAAGGAAGGAACATGGGTGGGTTTTAGTCAGTAAGAGTCTGACACTCCCTTCCGCTCCACCCAGAGCGGGAGCGGTCATTTGACGATTTCCCACCAAAAAAAAAAAAGGGGCTTTAATCAACATTAGTTACACTAGAACTGTTCACTTTCGACAAGTAAAAGACACGTTATAATTTTCGTACAAACTTGCTAATTTATTTCGAAGTACCTTGTTGCAGACCTAGATAAGAAAAACGTTTAATTGGTAATAATCATTGCAGGCATTAAGTCCGCCTTTGTACCTTTTTGTGCGAAAAGTTTAAATAAATAATTCTGTGCACATTTCCTTCTTAGACGAGGCTCTGACGTAATGTTTAAAGATATAACGTTTAACTTTGGTTGCGATGAGGAACTGCAATTTTGAAATAGTCATATTCCAGACCTGATGCCTCCTGGACTATTGTTCATGGGGCCATGTAAAAAATGTTATTTATAAAAAGTCTTACGAGACTGTAGAAAAGCTAATCGTTGAGGTAGAAATGTTATTAGGAGTATACACCACAACGCTTCGTGTAGCCGTGAGTTGTAAGTTGTTCGAAATGAGACCCCTCCTTATGATTAACGAGGGGTCTCATTTCGAACACCTTATCACTTAAATTATTAAAGTGTAACAACATTAAGGTTACGTTACGTTTAAAAAAAAAAAAAAAAAAAATATATAATTTTAAACTGTTCAAGTATCAATGTCTTGCTAGATAATAATTTTCTTTCATGTTAACGTGTCCTTCATATTAGAATTATGATAAAATAAAATTAATGTTAGTTTTCATGATCTTTTTTATTTCTAAGACCTAATTTTTAATAAAGCGATTTAAAACCCACCCCATTAGTAGAATAAAAAAGCAAGTGTTTATTTTAAAAAAAAATACTTGTTTCGATTCCCGGTTTAGGTAAGCTTGTCGAATGTCAAATCCATGAATGCGGTTTTGTTTCTTTTTAAAAATAAAGGAAGGTTTCCTTTAAGTAAAATAATCTATCTTAAGGATTTAAAGTGGTTTCCCTTCAGGGCCCATTGATTTTTTCCACCTTTTAGATTCATCATCATTCGCCTGCCCTTATTTGCGATCGGCGCAACAAGTTTTTTTCTTTCATACTTCTATTAGTCTTTTTTTTTCCGGATTGGAAATCATCAAATGACGCCTCCCGCTCTGGGTGGAGCGGAAGGGAGTGTCAGACTCTTACTGACTAAAACCCACCCATGTTCCTTCCTTTGCCCTTTATGTTCCGGGGTAGCGGTAACCCTTTCGGACAATTCCGCTAAATACTTCTATTAGTCTTAGTCTTTCATACATAAAGTAGTTTGAGGAACAGGATGTAAAGTTCACTCATCCTCCATAGAAAAGGGTGGATCCTCCGACCAGACGGGTTTTGTGTCTGGCGGGCAATAACCCAACGATTGATGTTGGGAAATTGTACCTATGCTAATTGCGCGGTAAACTCTGCTTGCGAGATGCAGGATTTGCGTGACGACAGTATGCGTTGTTCGCATGTGGCGTTGTAGATACCGCTACAGTAGTAATTATCACCTTTCACACAGTCCATCTATTTAGTGTTAGATTGTATATTGTATACTTATAGGATTTGTCAGAATCGAAAGAAATGCAGTTAACTTTTCTAGCACAGACGCCGGCAGGTCAAGCTACCCGAAACTGTCAAAATTTCTCAATCAACCTTGAACCTTAATGCTTTAGCGATAAAGTTGAAAATCTATTAAAGAAATTTGACAGATTGTAGTAACTTGATGTGCTGGCGTACGTACATTGTACTTTATGTGTCAGCTCGCTAACCTACATGAATAATTGATGGTCGTGCAGTTGAAAGGAGTGGCGCATTTCATATAAATAATTTTATAGGACAAGGAAAGCATAGAAATTATAGCATAAGGATGACAGAAATCGATAATTAAAATGGCGTACCCCAAAATGAAGATTCCAGAGGGGTAATAGCGTAACACACTAACAGTAGCAATGGCTTTCGTTTTGACAGTTCAACAACATTCATTGCGTTATTTACGTTGTTGAGCAGACAAAATTTTCGAACATATGAAGCAATGGATTCGCAATATCCTTCAAAATGATTCAGATTGTGATTGATAGTGTGTTACGCAACTAGGGTGTTGGTGTAGGAATTGACAAAATGCTATAAGTAAAAAGGTACCCATTCGGAAAATATCAAAAATTCTGCATCCCTTCAAAAGCTCAGTGCAGTTTTATTTTGTAAATATACTGAGCACCTACATATATCACACGTATTTCTTTCGAAATCAAAGTAAACAATATCATAAACTCGAAATCTTGAAATAATTTCCTCATATCTAAATACAAAACAGAAATGAAGGACATACCTTAGCTGTACCGCGAAATATTGACGTAACGATGACACTTGAGATAAACACCACAGAGAACAATAACTGTTATATAACTACACACTACCGCATTGGGACACTGCAATGGTAGCGTATGTATGTAATAAATAAATAATAATAATAATTATAAGACTGATGAGAGCCAACTCTTCAAATACACCCTTCTTCGGAAGCGCCGACTGTTATATTGAGCTCTAGCATCGTTTTAGGTGGTAATACTCGTAAGAGTTTTTCGAGTAGTTATTCTGGGAAACCATGTCGATGAGTCTACGAACGATCGATTGTACGTATATCTTTCATGCGAACGTATATACACGCGGTAACAGTTGTGTGCAGATCTTTTTTTTAAATTCGAAGGATTTGTCGATTAAATTATCGCGAAGGCTTGGTCGATAATTATCGATATCGATATTATCGGCATAATTTTTGTGTTATTATAATTTCTAGATTACCTAATATTATTTCAATGCAATAAGTATTAACGCTAAAAACCGAAACGTGGGTAATTTTAATCAGTAAAACAGGTACCTATTAAAAAATAATCAATTTTCCTTGCAATAATTAACATTCCGTTTTTGCCGGAATAGGGCGAAGCCGGAAAGATGTTGTTTGTAGGTAAATGCTTGCTGAGTTTCCTCAATTCGTGATTATTGATATATGTAATCCTGTAATTTTATAATGCATTATTTTTTAATGCGGGAGGGGCCTGCTTTTGACCTCGATCTCGCCTGATGGAAAGCGATGGATGAGGTCTACGATGTGAGGAGCGTGTCCAGAAGATGCCTGTTCATTCTTGCTTGCAACTGCAGCCGTCGACACGTCTATGGCTGCCGTCAACAACCTGTCGCTTGTGTATTTGAGCACCCTACTCTAATACACGAGCGGTTCGTTATCGACGGCGGGCGACGACGGCTGCAGCTGCCTCTGCTGTTCACGCGTAACGCTCGTGTGTATGCACACTTAGAAAAGAAATTAGCATTTTTCGCCACGCTGCATGCTTCCTGCGTGTTGGTGATCCCAAACTGCTAAATCAAATCTGCTCCAGAAGCAAAAAAAGAGATTTATCTGTCTATGCTTTGTAGTTAATTATCTTCGTAACTGCCAATGGACACGGTTTTGTTGAATTTTGAATCAGGAAAAAGAAACAAATTCATGTCGATATCTGTGTTCATAAGACTGCCCGCCCACGTCCGATAATCGGTGACCGATTTTTTGTAGATGAAAAATACAACGTACTGATGGCAATAGAGCAACGCACACATCCTATAAAAAGTCGGTCAGAAATAAAATCGGTGCATCCCGACCGATCCGATTGTCGGTGAAAAATGGAACGTTCAGAAATGTATGTGTTAACGCACACTACTCGCCGACAGTCGGCCGCATGCACTTGCTAGGGAAGGACGTGGTTCCACATACAAAGTGACGGACGTGTACGTTGCGTCGGTCACAAAATCGGTCATAAGAATCGGAGGAAAAATCGGCCCGATTATCGGTGCTACAAAAACTCTGACGTGGGTGGGCAGTCTAAAACTCGTAGGTATCTATTCATTTGTTTTTTTATGAATAGGATATTTTGTCAACGTTAAAAACCCACAATTGATTACCTATACATATTTTACAAGAATAATCGCAGTATTCTTCCATTGCCGCTAATCATTGCTAGAATGGGACATTACAATGATGTATAGACTATTCACGTCAACCCACTGTTGACGACTGAATTGGAGTTTGACCTTATCAACACTGGAGTAATTATAATAAATTACTCACAGACATACAGATAAACGTATTCTGGTGAAATTGATAATGCAGGGCAAATAAAAAGATAACACTTTGCATGATTTCTAAATAATCGAAAACGCAATTATGTTAAAAGCATTTGTCATCAAATAGGTACTTACCTAGTTGATAGGTATTTTGGATTTGTATAATAAAATAGTATAATGAAAAGAAAAAAAAATAGAAAAATTGACTAAGTGCCAAAAAATTTTTTGTTTGTTTTCTTTGCTGCTTATAGTGCCTCTAAGCGTATACTGCAACTCCTAAAACTTCGCCCCTAAGACGACCCACTGACCCTAAATTCATATGGTATTCAATGTAGTACCGATGCAACGAGACACGCAGGTAAGTGATCTGGAATCTGGATCTGAACTATCGTTTCGCAGTCATATGACTAAGATCTGCAAAAAGGCATTTAGAAACTTGGGGTTTGTTCTGAGACATACGCGAGACTTTGCCAGCATCACAGCTATCAGAGTTCTGTATGACGCATTAGTCAAGAGTCATCTGGAACATAGTGCTGTCATATGGGCTCCACATGAAGCTAAGTACTCAGTGATGTTGGAGCGAGTCCAGAACAAGTTCATGCGCCACCTGTATAGGAAACTTTATGGGGTATACCCATTTTACCCATTGATGTACCCCACTCTATTTGTACTGGGTATGGTGGGGTACAATCAACTCGAGGTGCGACGGGAATTTGCTCTGGTCTCGTACATGGTGAGACTGCTCTGAGGCATAGAGCACAACCCGGGAGTGCTGCAGCGGTTGCACTTGTCCGTACCCGACCGTTATGTATGGAGGCGTTGGCCCCCGCCACTGCTGGTCGTACCATCAGCCAGGACCAACTTGCTGACCAAAACCCCTCCAACTTGCGCAATTCGCACCATCAATTATATTCAGGTCGAAATTGACATATTTACAAGTCACTGGGGTGAATTCGTAAAGGTACTATTGTTTACACTGTGTTACAAACGATCTTTAATATGATCTTGAGATGTAGTTTGTGACTTATTTTTAATTTTGTGTGTGTGACTTGGCTATCGCATTAGGTTAAGTAAGACCTGTAATGATAGTTTTAAGGCATTTAAATAAATAAATAAATATGTTTCTTGGCAGGTTACCCGCCTAAAATCTAGATGTTGTTTTGATTTCGGGACAATGCACTAATTTATACATAAGCTAATGAAAAAGAGAGAGTTTGTCATTTCGCCTAACCATAGAGAAAGTTTCAGGAAAACTGTACCTTTTTCCTTAAAAGTAGAAAACTAACAAGAGTGTTGTCACCGTAACAATGGGGTGTCCACACACGACATAGGTACGAAATAATAAGTACCTACTCATATTTTTCTTTTCGGTTAAAAAAATAAAATATGAGTAAAAACTCGAAGCATATATGTATTTAGCTAAGATTATATTTCGAATGTATTTAAACTGTTTGTTAAGGCGGAGTCTTCACATAATAACCGGCGAGGTAATTCCGTAACACACATAAAATGACAATGGATCGCAATGGGTTTAATTTTGACAGTTCATTACGTTATAGAGTAGATGAATTTTTCGAATTTTTAACAATAAGGGTGCTGGTCATGCAGCCGACAACCTCCTAGGTGGTTCTGCGAGAGACACACAAAAAATAAATTGGTGTGCAGAAATTTGGGGGTTATTCCAATACAACTACGTGTTCTTATTGTCAGACTACCATCGAATTAGAAGTACTTCAATTTGACCCATATTCAGTACAGACGAGACCCAAGTCAGTCACCACGTAACAACTGTTACAGATAAGGAACTCAGACACTTCATTTTATGCAACATTTACATACAAAACGTGAGAACTTAGTGTTGCAGATAAAGCGATAATTTATTCATGTATGTACATAATCCGTGCGTAATTATCATCAATAGTACATAAAACAAACATGTTTCTTACCGTTCAAAATCAATCACCGATGATACCAATACAAACGGTTCACTTTCAAATTACACGCACAATTAAAACTATTTAACTGGCTGATTGAACTAGCATAACAGGGCGTAGCGTGTTCCTTCCTTTATGTATTATTCATGTCGGATTAGCAATATCGATTTCAAAACACTTAGTATTATAAGAAGTACAAAATCTTACGTGTTAGGTTTTAATACTTTCAAAAATCCCTATCACTGTTGCGTAACACTGATAAGGATTCCATTCACCGTATCAGGCTCCAGTTCCACAATGTCGAGGTCAAAAATGATCCTTTCACCACTAACACACTTCACAGCACTACAACTGTCAAACTCGAAAAAGGAATGGCCAAATGTCAAACTCGAAATTACAAACACTTCACGCGGGAGAAGCGGTTTTTCCGATTCGAATTTCAAAACACGTCGTCCGCGTTTTGTTATCGCGGCTGAACTAACATAGGCGTATTAATTTTACACTCACACGTCCGTAATCTTAATAACCGACCACAATAGTAGCGAAAATTGGCGCCAAAACCGGTCTTATTGTCAGTGTCTCTGTTTGTACGTTTGTTAAACAGATTGTTGCGCAATGCAAACGAGAAGCGGTCTGGGCTTTCGCTCCAATACTACGACCGGCACGCGGCACCCACACTATACTTCATTTATTTTCGTCTGACCGACTATAGTCAACCTATAGTGAATAAAACACAGGTTCGAAGCGTTCCGCGGTCGTTAATGTACACAGTGTAGCGCGATTTACTAGTTTTGATACGCGGATGCTTCCAGCGTGGAATTCGGTTGGTTTCTGAAATTATTTAATTATGAATGCGTCATTTTATTATGAATTTTATGCTTCTCGTAAGTAAAGATTTATTTTTTGTCCATTAGGTACATTTGTTTATACAGCGGCGTGGCGCTATAATGGCGACATTAATTTAACACACGTATACGGTTTCGCGTCTTAGTTGTATGAATATATTTTAATTCAATTAAACATTAATATTTATTTATTTACTAACAATTTTCTAAAATAGCATCTTAGAGCAACCTGACTTAAAGAACTGTAGCGCAGGGGTCACGGATCATAACATCGCATCAATGTAATTAAAACAAATAACGTGCAAATAGAAGGCGAATTGAAGGAAAGAGAGACAGCCCTATGGCGGCGAGCGGCGCAGGTGGAAGTTTTCAAGTTAGGTTTTTTTTTTTATCTTGTTATAACTTTTAAGATTACACTAGCCCTACCCGTGTATTAAATTAATGTTGTCATTGTAGCGGCACGTTGTATAACCTAGAAATCAATTTCGTTATACATATTTATTTCATATTGATTTGCTTAATTCAAATTAATTTATTAGTAATTAGATTGTACATAAACAAATTGCGAGAATATAAAACGGTTCTTTTCTGATCGCCTAATATTGATCGCGCTCAACTAAAAAAACTACTGAAAACGAATAATTTAACAAACTATGTCATCATCATCATCTGCCTAGCCTTTTCCCAACTATGTTGGGGTCGGCTTCCAGTCTGACCGGATGCAGCTGAGTACCAGTATTTTACATGGAGCGAATGCCTATCTGACCTCCATAACCCAGTTACCTACGAGTATTATTAAAGTATCAATATAATTTATAAGACTTCATTACAATCTGGTTTTATTTTTATAAGATCTACTCAGTAGGATTTTATGGGTCATATTTAAATTGGGACCGACCGACAGGTTTTGCTTTTTTTTTTAATGTCCATAGTGCATGGCAAGCAACTATCAAACAAGTTTGGCTGCTCTCATGTATAAATAACCTATTATTTTTACAGTTCTAATTCTAGGAACTACTTTTTTGTTTCACCAAAGTATGTAGGACATATGTCAAACATATATTCGAAAATTGTTCTTAGCACGATGTCTGGACAATTTGACAGATTTTAGAAAGTTTGGCTAGTTAGTTTATAGCTTCTACCCGCGACTTCCTCCGCGTGGGTTTTTATTTTAGCATTATGACTCTCAACAATAACTTCCTATCGGATCATTCCCCCTACATAAAAACTTACAAAATCTACCTCTTTTTTATATTAAAAGTAGGTAGACTTCACTCAAAACAAAACATCAAAGTCGAGCTACTAATGTGCACAATACTATTATGCTATGACTGTATCAAATCGATATATTTACATTTTCCAGAACTGACTCGCATGTTAGGTTCGGTTATATGTATTTTTCATACGATTATTAAATCGATTACCGTACATACTATACAGAGTCCAATTTAACCGCAGTTTGTGCAGTAAAAGTTAAAAAAAAAAACATGTTTTTTTTTGTTTTGTCTTGTACTTCTTTGTATATTCTGTTCTATTTTATTTTTTTATTTCTTAACTCATACTTCAAGTACATAAACCTCGGTTGTTTACCCAAAAAAAGTCATGTAATCATTTTTTTTTCGTTTGATTATTAGTATTAAGTTATTTATTTATTTTACTTCGATGATCCTAGTTTATCATTTGTGACTTCAAGTGAAACCTATGTGAACTGAACCCAGCAATGCATAAATATGTAAGCTGTCATGCCCTTTATGCCTGGAGGCTGTTATTTACATTTTTATTTTTATTAATTATTTTTTAGCTTGAGTACGTATAGTTTTTATTATATTTCTTGGTATATTGGCGTGGCTAGCTGAAAAATGGCAAATAATTTAATTTTATGTTGTGTATCTTGTAATGTTAATTACTTAACATAGGTACCTAGTATTGTATACAATCAATTTTCTAACTGAACAGACAGCTGTGCTGCTGGGGAGTTTGTTGCGCCACTTCTTCTTCCCAACGATAGCACTAGGAAGTGGTGAAGGGCGGGCGTTTTTGGGGGACTGTCTTTTGAAATTTTGACGTTCGAAAAGTGCTGATTTTCAGCCTATTTTGAATAAATAACTTTTGATTTTGATGTTAGATATCGGTACTTATCACATTGGCTGAGTTTCGCTAGCTTATTAAATTTGACCCTGTATATTTTTTCAGGAATTCTTGGTACCACATAATCAGCCTATATAGTTCCCACTGCTGAGACACAAGCCAGGAGGCTTGTGTCTCAGCTACCAAGAATTCAGTGAGAGGGAGCGGGCAGTGGATTACGTCCACCACGCGGGCCCAGTGCGGGTTGGTAGATGTCATATGTTTTCGAATTTTTGCTTCTAGGACATGCCGGTTTCCTCACGATGTTTTCCTTCACAGTTTTGAGAGCAGTGGTGATGAAATAATTTACTCAAAGTAAAGCGCCTGTCTGGGTTCGGACCTAGACCTACAACTCGTAAGTCGCGGCCGGTACCACTGGGCCACCACTTCCATTGCATTGTGAAAAATCGAGTCGTCTATTTTTTATGTCTTGTAGCTGGCACGAAAATATCACATTGGCTAATGTGTGCGTTGAACTCATAGAGTTTATTTATAAAAAATTACACAATGTTCTCGTGTAAAGTTGATTCCAGGGAATGTAAACAATGTCAAGAGCGTTCAGTCCAAGTAAAGATCAAGGTTGACTTTATACATGACCGCACGTGTCAAAAGTCAATATAGGTTTAGTTTGTGGTAATCAAATATTACAGACTAGCTTTTCCCCGCGGCGTCGCCCGCGTGGAGGTCTAAAATTATCTCACGCGATCGCACTACCGGGATAAAAAGTATAATTTGTGTAAATCCAGATAATAAACTATCGGTGTGCCAAACTCCACTCAAATCCGTACGGCCGATTTCGCAGACAAATGGACAAACATTCTAAGAGCTATGTATGTTTTCGGCATCACACTCGTTCCCACACCTCATAGCAATTACTGAGTTGCAGCAACCATACATAAAAGTACTATTATTACAGAAATACAGATATTTGATTACCACAAACTGAGGCCTGTAACCTACAACACCGGATTTAGATTTTTTTTTGTGCATTTTGGTTCATAATAATAATCATTAAAACATCAATTAAGTAGGTACTACTAAAACCGATTACCTAAACTGGCATAATCAACGTAAATTACTGATATACAAATTATTTGAAATACATAACAAATCAAAATAATGAATAACTGTTTATTTATATTCCAACTCCATGATGATCACAGCTTGACCTAACTTTATTTAAAGTTTAAAATAAAATGAATATTGAATATTATTATTTTCTAAAACAAGGCCTATCAAGTATCAAATCTAGCAGGTCGGTACAGAGGTGATAATAAGACAAAGCAGAGGCCTTACAAGGCTGAATGCAAGGTTGGCGCAAATACAATACTAATGTAGTGTAAAAAAAACTAATAGGAGGAATTTGCATGTAAGAATTCAATGTAATCGATTTGATTGGCGTTCTCATTTGAATATTGATTGTCAACTTCAGACATAACACGATTAAAGGTGAAACATTAACAACCTCTCAGGACTATAATACTAACATCATAAACAACATTTTATTAATTCATCAGACTTTCATACAAAAATAAAAAAAAAAATCAATTCAACGAATTGAAATATTCGATTTTCTGTTACTAACTCTACGCAAAGCAAAAGAAAGCGTTAGTTAGGTAAACAAACTGCCGTGTCTAGTACAAAATTCAGCGGAGGGGAGCGGGGGTTAGATTGAACAACAAAATGTTAAAGGATGTATTACGTTTTGTAAAAAGTCATACAACAAAAGTTGTTGTTTATGATGTTAGTAATCCAGTCCTGCAAGGTTGTAAGTGTTTTACTAATAACTCTGTATACAGACAAATCTAATTTCAACTCTTTATTAGTGGTTGTAATGGCAATCATACGAGGGTCACACTGAAAGTTCTTAGAAAATCAAAAACTGAACAAACTAGCAAGTTATTAGTTTTATTATATCTTTTAAAATAGCGTCCATTTACATCAATACATCGCAGCATCCGATGGAACCACTGAGAAAAGCACTTTGCCCGCTCGTCCTAAGGGGTCTCTTCGACGGCATTTTGAAACGCAGCCACTGCTTCTTCGGCGTCTATGAAACGTTTTCCTCGAAGTTTTTCTTTTATTTTCGGAAATAAATAAAAATCGCAAGGTGCGAGGTCGAGGCTATAGGGCGGGTGACCCAGTAATTCCACGTCTGACGTCGCCAAGTAGTCGATTGTTTGCTTGGCGGTGTGCGACGAGGCGTTGTCGTGGTGAAGGAGGATTCTACTGCGAGGTCGTTTCTCCCGAACTTTTTCCAAGACAAGTGGCAAACCATCCCGCGTGGTCCGCGGTGGGCGCTGAAGAAGCTGGACCTGGAGCTCCTCCTGGAAGCCTCGATCGTGCAGGCCTGGGTGTTACCACCGGAAAGGCCTGCTGACATCAACGACGAGGCGGAGTGGTTCCGGGAGACCATGTCCGAAATATGCGACGTGGCAATGCCCGGCGCCCAGCACGGACACGCCCGGTGCCAGGTATGCTGGTGGTCGCCGGAGCTGACGACTCTGCGCGAAGCGTGCGTGGCTGCGCGACGTCGGTACAACAGGCACCGCAGGCTCCGTATCCGCCCACCGGATACGGAAGCCATGCAGGCGGAGCTGTACGAGGGGTATAGAGCGGCGAAGACCGCCCTCCGAGCGGAGATCCTGCGGGCCAAGGGTCTGGCCAGCGTGGAGTCACTGGGGATTCTGAACAGAGACCCGTGGGAACGCCCCTACAAGATGGTGCAGGAGAAACTCCGCCCATGGGCTCCCCCGCTGACGCAGAATCTCCGGCCCCAGCTCGTGGAGGACGTGATGAGCGCTCTGTTTCCTTTGCGACGGGAACATACTCCCCCGCCCATGGCTCCGCCTCCTGCGATGCCAGATACGGACCACACCACTGACAACGACGACGATGCTCCGGAGGTGAGCGAGGTAGAGCTGAGAGTGGCGGTACGTAGGCTGAATACTAAAAATACCGCCCCAGGACCCGACGGCTTACCTGGAAAAGCCTGGGTTCTGGCCTTGGAGGCTCTCGGGACTCGATTAAGAGAGCTACTAAGCGCATGCTTGGAGAAGGGCCGGTTCCCACTACGTTGGAAAACGGGGAAACTGGTCCTCATCAAGAAACCGGGGCGCCCTGCGGACAATCCGTCCGCTTACCGGCCCATCGTGCTGCTCGACGAGGTGGGAAAATTCGAGCGGCTGGTGCGGGTGGGGCCGGATTTGGCGGAAATCCAGTTTGGTTTCCGCAGGGGGCGCTCTACCGTGGACGCCATCATGCGCGTGCGAGCCCTCACGACGGGGGATGCCGTGGCCTGGGGTGGGGTTGTCTCGGCGGTGTCTCTAGACATCACCAATGCCTTCAATACCCTGCCCTGGTGTTGCATCAGGGAGGCACACCGGTATCACCGGATGCCGACCTACCTCTGTCGCATTGTCGAGGCTTATTTGACGGACAGGGCCGTCATCTACCCCGGTCACCGGGGAGAGTGGAACCGGCGAGAGATGTCGTGTGGTGTCCCACAGGGATCGGTCCTGGGGCCGCATCTGTGGGATATCGGGTATGACTGTGTGCTGCGCGCTGACCTCCCTAGTGGGGTCAGCGTGGTTTGCTACGCTGACGACACGCTGGTCCTAGCGCAGGGGAGGTCGCACCAGGCGGTGGCCGAAATAGTAACACGCGGGGTTGCGACAATCGTCGAGAGGATCCGGCAATTGGGACTCGAGGTGGCCCTGCACAAGTCCGAGGCCATGTTTTTTCATGGCCCTCGGGACGCGCCACCGTCGGGTTCCCAAATAACGGTAAGAGGGGTTCACATCGGCGTCGAGACGACGATGAAGTACTTGGTACTCGTCCTCGATAACCGGTGGAACTTCGTGGAGCATTTCCGACGTTTGGCTCTCACGACTGGAGCGGGCCGGGGCTTCCTTGAGGCGACTCTTGCCCAATCGGGGGTCCAAACGCCTCCTGCCGGAGGCTCTATGCGGGGGTCGTGCGGTCCGTGGCCCTTTACGGGGCCCCGGTGTAGGCGCGTTCCTTGAGGCGGCGACCAATCCGCCGGTTGAACGCGTCCAAAAGCGTTATGGCCGTCCGGCTGATCCGAGGATACCGCACGGTCTCCGCTGAGGCGGTGAGCCTCCTTGCCGGATTGCCGCCATGGGATCTGGAGGCAAAAGTCCTCGCCCACATATGGGAGTGGCGAGAGGAGGCAAAACGCCGGGGCGTAACTCCGCTGCCGCGAGAAATCACGGTACAGCGGACAGAGCTCCGGCGGGATCTCATGGTGACATGGAGAGTGCTATTGTCGCAACCCAGTGCTGGGCACGCCACAATTGCGGCGATATGTCCCCTCTTTGAGGAGTGGATGGAGAGGCGCTACGGCGCCCTCACCTTCCACCTGACGCAGGTCCTCACCGGATACGGTTGTTTCGGGAGGTTCCTGTTCAGGATAAGGCGGGAGGAAACGCCAGGGTGTCACCACTGTGTGGATCGCCCGGAGGACACGGTGGAACATACGGTGAAGGTCTGCCCGGCTTGGGCAGAGCACCGCCGCGTCCTCGGCGGCGGCGATCTCTCGCGTCCGGCCCTGGTCCAGTCCATGGTACTGTAGAGGGCTTGAGGAGCTCTGAGGTAACGGGAGGAATCAAACAACTTATGACTTCTTTAAGAATAAATTGGCATAACGTCTTTACATATTCTGACCAAAATTACCACTCTCAGTTCTAAGCAAAAATCCTAATAGAAAATATATGACATTAGCTTGAACGTTCAAATGTAACCCGTGCTAACGGTTTTATTAGGTTTTTTTTATATTTTATTTATCTTTTTGATAGATTCTTTTATATTTTGTGATGAGAACGGCCTTGTAGACTACTTTTTATTTTATTAAATACCTGAGGGGCAATTTTCGTAATTTTAAAAACGTTCACAGTTTGATCTCAGTCTGATCTGACAAAAATACCTCTATTTTCTCTACATTTTTGACAAGTTTTTGACATTGATTGTCGCTGAGATGAGATTGTGACTAGATTTTCAACGTTTTTAATTACGGGAATTGGCCTTCTGGTAATTGTTGACAGGCCAACGCTACCCGCCCATACCTATTAATACTGTAATTTGAAATCATTGTAATTGCCAAGTAATTTTAAAAGAGTAAGTGTGGAGCTTCTCGCCCGCTCCGTAGGAAACGACCGTTTGGAAACGTGCACCTAGCGTCTGACGTTCCCTATGTGCCCATGTGTTTAATGTGAAATAATAATAATATAAATTTTGGTTTTGATTAGATTTTTAATACCATCTGGTTGGCTTTATCGTTTGGCTGTTTATTTTTTTATATTTTTCAGTTTATTTTTTATAAATAAAATTCTTAGGAAGGTGTTTTACTTATGATCCTATGTGATACCTCGGCTTGAATAACTTTAATAAATGTACAGCTTTTGTAAATTATTACCTATTAACAATGTAATTTATTAGTAATACATATTTATTTATGATATTAATAATAAATAACATTGGTAATAATTTACAAAAGCTGTACATTTATGCCGCATTTAAATAATCGTATTAGTATTGCATATTATAATTAATCATATTAAGGGCTGATTTTTTAATAGACCGATACTTTTGATTTGTGGAATAAAATTTACGACTGACAGTTTTTGCATGGAAGAACTATCAAAAATTCAAAATTATTTCTCCGATAAAGTTATCTGGCGTTGGAAAAATCAGCCCTAAAGGTAATAAAGAATCTATATCATAGTTCATTTGCATCAACATGAAGTAGGTAAATAGGGTCGGTTGTTTTTATTAAACACTAGCTTTGCGCGCGTTTCTTTCGCATGGATGTCGGAAGATAAACAATACACTAAAATAACAGCCACATTTTTATAAAACTCTCTCGGCCTCCGACTCACCGCGTCGTATCGCATCGCCCGCCCGCGCTATTGCTTTGATTTCGCTTAGCGTACTTTCTGACTTTTTCGAGTGTAGCTCGTAGAGTGATGTTAGTCTGCTTCCTCAAAATGTCCTTGCTATCAAGTGCAGAAACGTTTTTTCAAATCCAACTAGCAGTTCCAGATATTACCGCGTTCAAACAAAAAAAACAAACTTCAGCTTAGTATAGAAGTATAGATTTCTACGAATCCGCACACCACTCAAAATCGTTTTTATCTTCATTGCTAACCGCAATGATTTAAGAATGAGGTAGGTACGTAAGTGTGCATACACACGAGCGCCACGCGTCAATCATGGAGGCAACTGCAGCCGCCGACGAGTGTCGACGGCGTAAGTCGACGGCGTAAGTCGACGGTCGTCGACGGCTGCCGTTGACAACGTGCCGCTCTCTCTTCTATGTTGAGCACTAACCCACAACCTTTTTAAACACATTTCCTTGTTTACCTAAGTCGTAGGATGAATGTAAACCGCAAAATAATTGTTATTTTCTATGACACAATGAAGCCATTAGGTACCTACCTACATAATGATGTTCTCTTGCCTTATCAAGAAACATTCTCGCGTTAATTTTCATATTTTCCTTGAACTACACATTTGAATAACCTGAAGCCTGAACTTGAACTTGTCTTTATAGAAATGATAATGGATGTGTAAGCGACTCCATTCGTTTGTAGAATACATTAGTGCTCATACATATGAGCGGAGGGACACGCGTCAAACGGCAGAGGAAACTGTAGCCATTGCGTAGTGTCAACGGCTGCCGTCGATCAATGCCGCTCGTGATTTTTTTGTTAATGGTATTTTGCTGGTCAGCCTAGAAGGTTGTCGGCTGGTTAACCGGTCTTGGGCCGCTCGTAGATTTAAGCACCGTACTTAAACTATAAAAGCAGCACGTGGTCGACATTACGATAATATGGGGATGTAAAATGTATGGAAATAAATAAATATATACTTGTAAAATTTCCGTCCACGTTAACGTTATAACGTGCACGTATTTTATTGACGTGGACGTCCACGATAATATCGTCACGTTAGACATTATAAATTCTCATATTACGTACACTGCGACAAGGATCTTCAGGCGCTTGAATAACGTTGACAGGGGAGCCGTGTTGGTAAACATTTGCGCAATTGTTTTGTGAAATGTATTGAAAAAACAAAATGGCGGTGCTAGTTCTGATTCGTAGCGTAGACGGAGGGATAATTCTCGTATCTCAATCTCAATCTGTCAAAAATACAGAGTATTTTTGACAGATTGAGATTGAGATACGAGATATTTTTGGGAAATTAGAGAATTTCCCTACATTTTTGACATTGATTGTCACTGAGATGAGATTGCGACTAGATTTTGAACGTTTTTAATTACGGGAGGCCTTCAGGTAATCTACCGTATTACCTATTACATTTTTGAAAGTTATTTTTTAATAGCAGCGCCCCGCGGTTTCACCCGCATAAGTTTCGATCCCATGAGAATATCGTGATAGAAAGTATTCTATGTATCAATCCTGTTAATAAACTATATATGTGACAATTTCATCCAAATCCGTTCAGTAGTTTTTGCGCGAAAGAGTAACAAACATCCATCCATCCTCACAAACTTTCGCATTTTATAAAAGGAGAATTATCGCACCAGTGTCAAAACTTTGTTTATGTAAAGCTGGTGTAATCAGAGAAATAAACCCTTAAAGGGTCTTAAAGATCCCAAAAGTAGTTTATTTCTGTTGAGTTTTCATGTGGGTATTTAATGTTATGAACGTTTACTTTTCTCTTATTCCGCATCGTGTGTTAATGATTGATTGAATTTAACTGTCAAGATTGTTTCTCGATTTTTCTATAGCGATAAGAGAGTACCAAACAGAGATACAGTATGTGATCGTCGTAGTCGAGTAACGAGACCAGTTGGCGAGCAACGAGCAGCGAGTGCTCGACGGCGACGAGCGATTATTCTTTCGTAATCTCGATTGCGTAGGTATGTACAGACGCCAGCACATCGAGCTACTACAATCTGTCAAATTTCTTTAATAGATTTTCATCTCTATCGCTAAAGCATTAGGTTCAAGGTTGATTGGGAAACTTTTACAGTTTCGGATAGGTTGATGTGCTGGCGTCTGTACCAAGCGTTAGTTTCTACTCTAAATAACAAGTGTTTTGCCCGCCAAGTGAGCGTTGCTGAGTGAGTACTCTTTGATAGCTCTTGTCGCTACGACAAACGAGTGCTCGCTGGCGGTTTGAATAGTCAGCGATAAACTATTAATATATGTATATTTTTTACTTACACCGAACCTACAATCGACAACACGACACGGTTGGCGCAGTGGCTAAGCGATCGACTGCTGCGCTGCGTGTCGCGGGTTCGATTCCCGCACGGAACAAATATTTGTAAACGCACCCACGATACTTGAGTACTTCCTATAGTGGGGTAACGGTATTTAAAAAAAAAAATCCTTTTGTACGTTTCTTGAGCGATAAAATTGTTGACAGCAAGTCGCTTCCTCATCATCGTCAGTGAGCCAGATGCCTTAAGAACGTCCCCAGTGCATGGGAGTGTAAATATTATTGATTGATTAAATATCACTGCATTTACATACTTACGATAAGTAAAATTAATATCGTCGTTATCTATAAATCTATTAGTTATCTTAGTTGATAATTATATGAATATATTATGATAATTAGACACATTCTTTGAATTGTTTTTATTGCAGTTGCAATGCGGTAAAACTGAGGATGAATCCCGCTATCTCCATATTGAGGAAAAACTTATTTACTAGTGTACTACATTAGCTCAGGGACTTCAGTTAGTTGAAACTACGTTAGTTTTTTGGAATTACCATATCCTATTTGCTTATACGTATGAGTACAATCTGCATTCGCGACCTATTCGCCAAAAATGTAAACAAATAGATATGAGTTTAGTTTTGGAAAAATAACTTTAATTCCTACACAATAAAGTTCAGTTTACGCTACAACTTTAAACATTTTTATAACTTTTTCAATAGTGCTAGTCACTCTGAAATCAACTTAATTTGAATAAACCATTAAAATAAAGTTGATATTTGTTTAACTTGAAATAACGTCAATTAGAAACAAATAAAATTTGAATATAGGTAAGCACGAGTATAACATTGAAATCAAGATTATCCACCTTGCCTTTTCCCAACTATGTTGGGATCAACTTCCAGTCTAACCGGATGCAGCTGAATACCAGTATTTTGCATGGAGCGACTGCCTGACCTCCACAACCCAGTCACTGGGTAATACGATAGCCCTTGGTAAGACTGGTTGTCAGACTTTCAGGCTTCTAACGACGCATAACGACAGTCAAGGATCCACGAATGACAGCCGGGGTCTGGCACCCACGAAAACACCCTGTGCAACCTAATGCACCAGGCCCTGAAAATAGTAGAGAACTGGTGTAGCACACACCAACTATTAGTGAACCCAACAAAAACCGAACTGATCCTCTTCACAAAAAAGAGGAAACTTACTACACTACAACTTCCAAAATTCTTTGGCACTACACTAAGCCTATCAACTGAAACCAAATACCTTGGCATCTTTTTGGACAAACAGCTGAATTGGGCAAAGTACATCAACAGCTCACTAGTCTGGTGGCCCAGAACAGACCTGAGCTCAGCCCAAAGGGATCTTGAAAAGCTGCAGCGATGCGCCTGTGTGGCAATCACTAGCTGCATGAGAACTGCACCTACCGCTGCCCTTCAGGCTATACTTGGACTGCCTCCCCTACACCTTATCGTGCGGGAGGAGGCAGCCCTGTCCGCCTTCATACTCCATCTATCAGGAACCCTGAGCCAAGACTCGAGGATCAAACACACGCCTAAAGGATGAGGCGATCAAACGACAGCCAATGATGGCAGCACCCTGCGACAAAGCCCCTAAGCAATACTGCTTCCGAAAGCATTACAACATAGTGCTTGAAGAGGAGCAGCACGACTACTCGGGCCCGAGAGAGCTGAGAGTTTACACTGATGGATCAAAGACCGACTGCGGAACTGGAGTCGGAGTTTTCTCACACGATCTCAACATAAACATATCCAGCCCGCTAGGAATGCTCAACACGGTCTACCAAGCGGAGTGTGTGGGTATAATACGAGCAGCCCATGCCATAGCAGCCAGGAGGATTACGGACACTCATGTTCGTATAATCTCTGACAGCGCCACGGTCCTCCAATCCCTGAAGAAGGGATGTATCACATCGCATCTAATATTAGAATGTCACAAGGCGCTTGAACAGGTGACTGTATCAAGCCGCAACACAGTGACACTACAATGGATAAAAGGACACAGTGAATCACTAGGTAACGATGCGGCTTCGAGCTGGCCAGAAGGGCATCCAGCACGTCTGTCTATGGTCTAGAACCAGTCGTGCCCATCCCCTTTAATCAGCTACACAGGTGGCTACAGGAGCACACCCATAAACAAGCGGAGAACCGGTGGTCCCCGTCACCGGGCTGCAGGCAGTCCAAGGAGGCCATGCCATTACCAGATGGCAAACTAACGAAAAGACTACTACGCCTGGATAGGAAAACCTGCGACTGGTGACGGGGACCATCATGGGGCACTGCTCACTAAAGAAATTTTTTTATAACGGACAGCCCCCTGTGCAGAGCCTGCATGGAGGCTGATGAAACCGTCGCGCATGTGCTCTTTGAGTGCACAGGCATCACCCAGATTCGGTCGGAAACCCTCGGGACACCCAGATCTTACACAGATGTTCTTAACAGACCAGGAGACCTAATAAGCTTCTGGAGGGAGGTGGGCTGGTTGGAATAACCACCGACGGCCGCCATGGCCCACGTACAATGGTCCACCTGAAGGACTAAGTGCGGAAACCAATCCCATAACATAGAACATAGAACATGACAGCCGAGACCAACGACATAACGTGCTTTCCGAGGCACGGAGGGTTCTCGGTATGTAAATATTACCACCCAACCGCGGACCAACTGCGGCAAGTGTAGCTTAACCTGATCAATCGACTCGTGCGGCTGTTATTATTTAGTCACGAGCCCCTCTATATATGTATATAAGAAAACGGTGCAGTCAATAATAAAGGCACTGCGAAAAGTGGGGTCATTATACCCTGTCCATTAGGTAAACCGTTTTTTGACAGATGAAACTAGTGATTACAGCAACACTACATTTATTGATACACGTACGGTATTATAATGTATATAAGAAGCCATAAATAAGATAATTCAATAAAATAAGGCAGTTTAGGTATATATATATATTTTTTCATTACGCATTTTAAAGTTAACTTTTACGTAATCTGGAATATGTACGTTCTAAGACAGCTGTCAAAAAAACGGTTAACCTAATGGACATGGTATAGGGTTAAGCACCTACTGCGGGTTTCTACCCAAAGTTTTACAACCCAAAATATCATGGCTTGTTTTTATTTCTATTAGGTACTCTAAAAATAATACATTCTTAAATTAATAATATGAATTAAAGTTTACCAACTTCCTACTTGCTTTAAAAATGTCACAACCGCGTTTTTACCCTATCATTATTTTACTTACCCATAAAACGGTCACACACGCGAATTGACCCCCAGGTCGTGGAATGAGGCTACAGCTAGCTTATAGGTGAGGTTAGATTCTAATCGTTCCACGAACGACCTTCGACACTGCTTTCCACTGAACGGTCAAGTGCGAGTAGGGTGTTATTGACGTCATAATAACAGGTTGACTCACGCGATAGGAGGCACAATATGGGTGTATTCCTAACTGTCTGTCATTATTCTATATTGAATGTTATAAAGAGGTAAAATATTTGAGTTTGTATGTAGGTAAGGGGTAATTTTCCACTGCTATCAAAACGGCGAAGGAAAACATCGTGAGGAAGCCAGCAGAATCAAAAAATCGAAGACATGTGGCATCTACCAACCCGCACTGGGCCCGCGTGGTAGATTACAGTACAGCCCCAGTCCCTCTCAAAGAAAGGAGGCCTGTGTCCCAGCAGTGGAAACATTATAGGCTGATTATGCTGATGCTGAGGGAGTGGGCCGTAAACCACCAAACAGGCCCAGTGTGGGTTGGTAGATGTCACATGTCTTTAATTTTTTGGTGCTGTACTACACGGTGTTTTCCTTCACCGTTTTGAAACCAGTGGTGATGAAATAATTTACACAAAGTAAAACCTGCCTGGGTTTGAACTTACGACCTATTCCTCGTAAGTCGCGGCCGTTACCACTGGGCCACCACTACTCTATAAAAAAACAATTGACTGTTTTTTTTTTTTTTAATTACATTTTAAGGAAAAAAAAAAAAACTATTATTACTATATTGTCCGTATATTCAAATCACAGCTTATACTCTTGGCTAGCAAGTTGTATGAAATGGTTATATCAACATTAATGATGTAATTATCGAGGAATTGTTGACGTATTTGTCGTTTTTTATTTTTTTTGTTTTTTCGTAATTTGATATATAGTTAATTTTCCTGGCTGTACGAGTACCTATGTCTTTGCAATGTAATTGTCCTTATTTTCTTGTCACCATTCAAATTATTCATTATTGTATAAGTACATTGTTAAGCATCTTTGCGAATGTTTTAATAAATGACACCCACATTTCGCAAGTTATATTTAAGTCCCAGGGCCAGCCTATTGCCATCAACCGGGCACAAACTCAAACACCAGGGTGCTACTGAGAAATTCCTGATGGAAAATCCCGCAACCACTAGACCAACGAGATACTCAATAACTGATGAAATGTGGGTGTTACTGCACCTCTGCCTAACTTTTCAGGGGTAACAGGCGTGATGTTTTATCAAATAACACTTTACCATTTCGCGTTTCAAAAAGCAATAATGCTACTAATATTATAAACGCGAAAGTTTGTATGGATGGATGGATGTTTGTTACTCTTTCACGCAAAAAACTACTGCACAGACTTAGATGAAATGTGGCACACAGATAGGTTATAACCAGGATTAACACATAGGAAACTTTTTATCCCAATATTCGCACGGGATCGAAACTTATGCGGGTGAAACCGCGGGGCGCAGCTAGTGATCAAAGAATTCCAAAAAAAACTACGAAAAAATTTAAGTGCCACTTTATCTATTACTCTGTCCAATTACCGAGTCTTTTTTAATTATTAATTTGTAACAGCTGGTAACTGAAGCGTTAACTAATCGTAATAAGTAGTTGGTTGATGAACTCATTCGGTCAACCAACTCTTTACGAATTTCTAATAGACAGAATTGCATTCGTAAAATTATTGATGTCTCTATTTAACGAGTAGATAACTAATAAATCAATTGGTTCATTATAATCAGCCTATAATGTTCCCACTGCTGAGACACAGGCCTCCTCTCTATGAGAGGGAGTGGGCCATAATCCACCATGCGGGCCCAGTGAAGTGCGGGTTGGTGAATGTCACGTCTTCGATTTTTTGGTTCTAACACATGCCGGTTTCCTCACGATGTTTTCCTTCACCGTTTTGAGAGCAGTGGTGATGAAATTAAATACACTAAGTAAAGTGCCTGCCTGGGTTCTAACTCACGACCAAGTCTGTCGTGGCTCTCGGCTCGGCCACTGGGCCACCACTGCTCTCAAAATCAATTGGTTAAGCATATTTAAACAAGACATTGGTGAATTATCGGAAAATTTTCTTAGTTATTTTAGCGATATAACCTCTATGCTGAAAAATATTGTTGATTTCAAAAAGTCTGGAGGAGCTACTGGTGCATGAAAGAGCTGATGAAACGAAACCTTCCTGTGTCACTCAAGCGAAAAAAATTGATATGGATCCCAGACTTGGTCTTTGACAAACATACAAAAGACCAGACGCAAGTTTTGCTAACGTCTAATGGAGCATAGTATTCTAGGCGTCAAATTAACAGGCCATATTCGCAACAAAACACAGGTTACTGACATTGTTCAAAAAGCTGCAAAGTTGAAGTGGGTCTGTGTTGGCCACGTCTGCCGCATGCCTAATGAACTGTGGGAAAAAATAACCACCATATGGAGCCATGAGACAGTGAGAGCGTCGCGGCATACCCCGTAGAAGATGGCGCGACGACCTGGACAAAACAAATGAACAATGGTCCACATTAGCAGTGGATCGCAAGCACTGGAAGTCATGGGGAGGGGCCTTTGCCCAGCAGTAGGATGATACAGGCTTAAAGCTTTATACCTAGTAAAAATTAAATCAGCAGTCGGTTTGCATTTAAGCGGAAATCGCAGAGTTATTTTCAAAACAAATAGCGTAGAGTCATCTCAACACCTCTCTCCCTTGATTTTGTATATATATATATTATAAGTATATATTATAGTAATGGTATGTATGTGTATATAACCTATTTATGTATTTGTTTCCTAGTTTTAAGGGTTTTTTTTATCATTGTCCCTCTCAACCTAAGCACCTGCCATCCAATCTCTTCACCACCCTTGGTTGACTGGTAGAGAATGCCTAAGGCATTAAGTCCGCCTTTGTACCTTTTTGTGCGAAAAGATTAAATAAATATTATAAATGCTCGATGATGATTGATGCTTGTAATAGGTAGGCCAGCACCTTAGAGTATTGTAACACATTTCCTATCACAATCAGACTTTGTAGGAAATTGTCAATCCATAGCTTCATATCTTTGAAAACTTTGTCTGCTCAACAACGTAAATAACGCAATGCTTGTTGTTGAACTGTCAAAATAAAAGAAATTGCCGTTGGAAGTGTTTTAGCCAATTACTCCACATTATACAGTGAAGGTAAGCTTCTATAATTTTTATCGTGACGATATTATCGTGGACGTCCACGTACACGTCTATAAAATGTCGGAAAATACGTGCACGTTATAACGAATCGTAAAAGGAATAAAAGCGTCTTCATATTTATGTCCATATACAGGGTACCAGGGACATTGACGAGCAAACTATAACCATGGATTCAGCATATGATTCTAGAATCATGTCCCGACGAAAAATTTCTACGCAGGGGGTCCAGAATCATGTACTGCATCCACGGTAATCCGTAACAGGTTGTGCGTCGATGATTTTTAACCGACTTCAAAAAAGGAGGAGGCATGTTCAGACATAACTCCGTCATATATAGACGGATTTGCAAAATTCTTCACAATTTACATAGCAAGTAGTGTTAAATGAATTCGTGTGGGGTAGGTACAGCAGGTCAAGCTACCCGAAACTGTCAAATTTTCCCAACCAACCTTAATTATTTAGCGATAAAGTTGAAAATCTATTAAAGAAATTTGACAGATTGTAGTAACTTGATGTGCTGGCGTCCGTACAACTAAAAAGTGAAAAATAAAAATTAAAAACTTTTTTACAAAAATAAATTAAACGACTTCCAAAGAAAAAAACACTACTATGTGAAAAATAACTTTAATTTCGGAAGTTGGTGTCGTTGGTTCCGCATTTTCTTTTTTTTGACACCGATTTCCGAAATTAAAGTAATTTTTCACTTTGTAGTATTTTTTTGGAAGCAGGTTGTTTTTTTGTTTAATGTTTTATTTCCCTGTGTTATCGTGATGTCTTGGACGTCCCGGACAATATAGATACGTTAGAAATGATAAAAACTCTTAATAATTCACATGCTCATGTTCAGTTAAACGTTTTATACTCATAATCCGAGGTTATGTTACTGGCCTTGCTTTACACACTTTACCAAGATAAGATAAAGAAAATTCAGTTACAGAAACGATAACTCCACGTTACCTACTCAACTACATAATATTATGATACTAAGTACCTATAGAGACTTTCTGTCGTATATTTGCAAAGAGTTCTACCACTCTAGGTACCTACTTTATTAATAGAACTTCGATCATAATATTAATTTTACATTTTGGCAAATGTGCCAGGAAAGTCTTTCAACTGTATGCGATCTACATAGATTGCATACAAAATGCGATGCGATGCGATGCTTTTAAATGTCACTTAAATAAATGACAATTTGTAATAAATGATGAAAAAAATAAACGTAGACGAAGGCGCAACTCTTCTTCTTATTTTGGTCGCGTACTTCATTACTGAGGGTCCGCGAAACGACCGCTGAGCGTGAGGTCCTGGGTTCAATACCTAGGTCAGGCAAAGTTTTTAATAAAAGCCCGGAGTTTGGAAGTTGGCGGGTGATACCCCCCGTGCCTTTGAAAGCATGGTAAGCCGTTGGTCGCGTCGAAATACATGTCGTCCCATCAGACTATGAGGGTGAAGGAAGAGAGAGTGCACTTGTGTATCTGCACACAATTGTGCACTATAATATCTTCCCCCCAAAGGCTAGTCTCGGTTGGCCGCCGTGGCCGAAATACGGTCTGGAGGACTATTATTGTTATTACTGAAGGTCATGTCCCCGAAATGCGTTCCTGGCTTTATGCACGATGTTTGTCCTCTTCGTTCGGTGCTCCGCTTCTCTCCTCAAGGCGGTCGTAACAGAGAGTCAAGTTTAGTGTGGGTGGTTATTTGGTCTGACCAGCGGTTAGATGACCGGCCGCGAGGTCTTTTCCATCTACCTTGCCCATCACCACCAACTTTTAAAGGTTGTCTGGTTCCCGATTGGCAATGTAACCAAAGTAACCTAAAAGCCGCAGGCAACAGCTGCCCTGCCTTTGCTGCTGTTCTATATCTGTTATAGAAAGAAAAGAAAAATACTTCTGAAGGATCGGTAGCATAATGGGTAAAGTTGAAATAATAAGGCATGCAACGCAAGTAAAGTGAGTGTAGATTTTGTTTCAACAAAGACGAACTGAAATGACCTAAACCTAAAGTCGTCTTTACAAATAAAATTAAGAATAATTACTTAAAGCAGACTCATTCGACAAGTTGTAGATTAGCCTTTTAGCAGACTTGAAGGTCACATAAAACTTTGATCACATTTCTTATAAGTAACTTCTCTGTTTCCTTTTTTAAAAGTCGCCATCACCATTTAAGTACAGCCTCGAACCGATTTAAATAATTAAAACTATTTTCACACTAGAAGCGTTCTCAATAAAAACTCGAAACGACTACGCGAACACCACACAGGCAGATTACATACCTTCGATACTATTAAACGTAATTAAGAACCAGTTGTAAAAACAAACGTAGATATACATTAGATCCGTTTCCGATCCGATTAATTAATACTCATTAGATCCGATTCCTTGAATTGTTGTTGTTTAAGTTCAATGTGTTAAACATGCAAACCGCATAAAATCTTGACGGCTTAAAAAATCCGACGAAATCAAATGCAATTGAATACAATATAATCATCTTCATTTTCCTGCCCAATCTCATTTAATTTCGGGTGCAGTATGTCTACTTCTTCCAAACATCTCTATTAGCCGTCATCTCCAAAGGCACCCCCATTCTAGCCATAGGTATTCATCTTTTATACTCGTACAACGCATCCATCATTTTTTTGGTCTCTCAAAACTTTCCTAACTTGTCAAGATATGTTCGGTACTGAACTAGATTGTTTTCGTGTCGTTTAATACCTTCCCAACATTTTTAAGACTGTCGAAATATTTTGTGACTTCTGGACACTCCCTAGCGCTCGCAAAGTTTATTTTCTTTATTTTTGTCCTCCATTTTTATCATCTTTAACTTTGTCCTCCTTTTTGTCTGAGTGCTGCTCGATGAGGAAGATAGCTGAACAGAAAATTCACACTACAGAGATAAAGATGCTACGTCTGGTGGAGTTTCTAAAATGGATAATATAAGAAACGAATATATCCGTGGTACTTTTAAATTCCACAGTCCAGCAGTCCACGTCCAGCAGTGTCCAGCTGTGGACGTCTTTCGGCTGAAATTATGATGATGACTTTTAAAGTCGCTAAGATACACGAAAAACTTACTGAATCGTGTTAAAACGACTATAAAAAAGTTATGAATATAGAAGATGAAAAAAGAAACCGTGGTCGACCAATAATTTTGTTACGAACAATATTAAAATGTCATGATAGCGAGGGACACAACAAAAGAGACCACCCACAATAGTACGGTGTGGCGCAGATGTATGCACTAGGGTTTGGGAATTCCCGACAATTTCAAAGTCCCGGGACACGAGAAAGCCTACAAACCAAGTCCCCGAGACTTTTAGGAAAACATGTTTTTTTTAGTTTTTTTTTTTTTTAAGAGGGTTAAGCTTTTTTTGAACAATTTTAATCGAGTTAATTTCTGGTAAAACGTATTAAAAAAGGATTTTTTTTTGTAAAAATCAACATTTATTAAACATAAAATTAAATCTTAATAACTTTAACGTTAATTTCAGTCTTAATAATTGCTTTGTTTATTTCTTTTAATCACACACTGATGCACTTTTATGCAGGTTATAAACGAACAAAGTTAAAAATCATACTAATTCTTAATAACTTCACTAATAACTAGTAGGTAATTCTACTATCTAATCATTGGTCATAATCACAACATTGTTAATTCTCATAATCACAGATTTGTTTCATAATCTAAATATAAATAATAAAACAGACTTATACTCGTAAATCAGTCTTTTAAATAATCAACTAACACATTAATTAGACTTCTTTGCTGATTTAACAAAATAAGCTTTTAAAAAAATCAGAGCATCAACAGCTTTGTCCGACAATCTGTTTCTGATTTTTGTAATAATGCCACCGGACAAGGAGAACACTAACCATTTCGACAATCTTGTCTTGTCTCGAGTTTCGACCCGAAAATCCCGGGACTCGAGACAACTAAAATTACGAAAAGTCCCGGGACTACGAGACACGAGACGTCCCGGGACCCAAACCCTAGTATGCACTAGGAGGGCTGACCCCAAATAAAAGCCAGGAGAAAAAAAAGAAGATATTTGTCCTTCACTTTGCTCTGTGTTTGACAACCGTGTTGGATACTACAAGTTGCTATGTCTCACATTTTTTTTCCCTTTGGTTGAAGGTCCATGAGCTACTATTAAGAAAAATAATTAGCTCTAGACAGACAGAGTGGCACCAAAAAAGAAAACAAAATCAAATTCATCATCATTCGACGAGACTTGTATACTTTTATTGATACTTGTATCGATCGTAATTAAAGTAACAATAGAAATGATTACAGTTGCGGTATAAAAACGGGTTCATAGTAAATTCACAATGATAGTAAGGTTGTAGGTTCTTGGAAACTGGCCTCACTTTCAATAGTTGGCGTCGACCTGTCTGAGGAACTTCGTAACAATGGCATCGTTACGTGTAATTATAGTGAAAGTCGATATTTTGTGAACTGTTCAGTTAATAGGTCGTTTAGAAATGATATGGGAAGTTTGTTTTGTGACTCAGCTATTTGATCGATTGGATATCGTGAATCATCATGGTTTAATAGTTTTTAAATGCATTATGGCATAGTTTTATTTCATTGAAAATAAACTGTTAATGCCTGGGCTATCTCTGCACAGTAATACTTTTATTTTCGTTCCCGTTTATTTCATGGTAAAAATATTAGACAGCAAGTTGGTGGCGAGGCAGACGTATACAGACCAGACGTAGAAACCATTATTACGTTGACAATAATTATGCTGTATTTAATTTAATTTAAAACGAACACGGAACAGTGGACTCCCTTGCATACATTCTCTCATAGAACACCAACAACCCCTTGTATTCATCCGCAAACATATCATATTCAGGGTTAGCAGTCAGAAGGGCATTTAGCATTTTTGAAGTACGAGAGACTAGGGATTCGGCGCAGGTTACTGTTTTGGATGACAGTTAGGTACAGACTGTGCCAGCGCGCCTCGTCGGCTCTGACGGTGTACGATGTATTTGTCGGGCACAAATTATCGGCCGAAAAGGCCATATAACTCTGGACAGGCCTTGAGCTGGCCTAGCATAGTAAGTACGGAGTTTTAAAGGAATAAGAAGCCAACTTATACTGGTTTTGTTATCATTAATGTACCGGCTGCTGTACAAGAATCGCTACACGTGGAAGTTATTTTAACGCACAGTTGGAATTCGCAACTGTCCGAATTCGACAGTCGTATCTAAAACAAAGATAAATTACAATTTTTATTAATGCTTCTGACGTGAACCCACATTTATTATCTTTTAATAGAACTATGAAAAAATTCTAGACTTAAAATCTAAATTAAATCATATTCAGTCTAGCTTTTCTTGGCTAGCTGCCAAGGTCAGATTTGTTTTAAAGTCTTATGTTCCAGAATCTATGTCTGCAATAAATTTAGGAACTATTTGTTCCTGGTAATGAATACTTTTTAACACCATCCTCCTCTTTATCATCATCACCATCGTTGACAGCCTCGTCTCATCTACTGCTGAGTATATAGATAGGCCGTCTGCAATTTGCGCCACGGTTTCATTACTATCAGTTAGCGTAGATACGGGCCCCATCCGAAAGAAGTAGATTTGTCAAAACAAATGTCAAATTCAATTTCACGGCACGGTTGGCGCAGTGGTTAAGCGATTGACTGCTGCGCTGTGTGTCGCGAGTTCGATCCCCGCACGGAACAAATATTTGTATGACCTACAAGTAGTTGTTTCGGGTATGGCTGTTTGTGTATGTGAGTTTAAATGTTTGCAAACGCACCTACGATACAGGAGAAATTCCTAGTGTGGGGCAACGTTTTTTTTAAAAGAAGAAAAGAAAGAAATAATTTTTCAGACATTATTATTTTATATACATATGAGTGAGGAGTAAGGACAACTGTCAATTCGTGTTGCCATTCATTCTTAGTTCGGAAAACGAACTAATTGTATGTCCGTAAGAGATGAGGTGAAGGAAACGTCCGTCAGATCGGCCGTAACTACGGATATCGTCCTTAGGGGTTGCCCTCCTTGACCGTGTCAATCTCATTTAAGTCTTACCCGCGATCCAGATCATATACCCATATGACTGAGTTGGTCTGCAAACACTTCTGTCATCTCTCGGTAACTATTCTTTGATACCGACAATGTTAATTGGCCTTGTCTACAATAAAATTATTAGCGAAAGTAAATTAAAAGGTCGCGTCTGTTTGACGGACAATCGGTCACAAATGATTAATGATAATATACCTTGACCTGCGGCTACATTGGGAAACTTATTATCAAATGTATTTAATTTGAGGTCATTTCTGGCACTTCCTGTATCTAAAAGCGCCACCACGAAGTATCAAGTTATATTGGACGTTCATATTTAGTTAATGATTGTTCAAGATTTCGGCCATGTCATAGTTGAGTGAAGTGATTTCATTGGGTACCTAATGATCTTTTTTATTGCCATCAACACCGTCGGATGTTTTGTTTTGTAATTGTGACGTTCAATTAATTTCTAACGTTTTTGTTTTGTAGTGGCAAGTCACGTCTATCGTAGCTTTTTTGTTGCAGCTTCTAGTTAGGTGTGGTACGAACTATAAATATTTTCTTAATCATATTACATTGCCTCATAATAATGGGTTTCTATCAGCAATTTTCTGACAACTACAAGGCGCAAGTCCTCATAATCTGAACCTGATAAAGAAATTAGGAAAGCATTCGACTAGCAATCCCTTAATAAATATCACCGTGTTATAAGTACACGCAGAGATGGAAACGATCTGCATGCATATGTAAGAAAAAAATTATTAAGGGACATAGCACATTGCAAAGCAGCTCCCAATCAACAAACCCAGAAAATAACACACAAAACTACATCTAATGAGACAAACGTAAAAATTACCGACCGACATTCCTAACTCTGCGTGACCCCATCCAATTACATCAAATAATAACGCACAGTAATTTACAAAATGACATTCCGACCGATACGTGTCATTTGTGGACAGAATTACCAAGCAATTTGCCTCAGGCTAAGATGAGGACTAGTTTATGTGAACTAATGAGGGGAGGAAGTCTTTTGAGCTTAAGGCTACTGTCTCCAGACCGTGAGATGAAATTTTTTGAGGATATATTAACATAGGAATTAAATGATCAATGGAACAGCAAAAAGTTTGGAAACTAAGGAAGCTTAAACAGAACATTTCAATTAAAATTGCATAGTTTCTATGATAGAGGATTGAGGAGTGAGTCCATGGAACTCTTAGAGTTAATATATGGGTATACTAATTTATTAAAAAAAAAACGTGATAAAATTCCATTCCAAAATGAAAACTGGAGAATGATGAGACTTTCTAGCATGACAAACAGCGTTTACTTGTGAACAAGTTTTGGTAAAATCTGTGCTATCTAAGAACTTTAAATCATCCACGAGTATGAGACACTGAGTAACCAGGTAAACTTTGCCTGGTAATTGAAGTTTATGCCAAGTCACGCTAGTTTACTTGATCAGAGTTCACGTCTAATCGTTTGTAATTTTATTTCTAATGCTCTATAATCTGCCGTGTCATATATTATTAACTGATTCATATCCCGGTATTCCGAACCAATGCCAAGAGTCGGATTTGCGGATGCCACTGAAGTGCCAATTTAAAATACTGCCCCACTTATTAGTTATCCAAGAACTAAATAAACCTTTCATATGAGCACATGCTCTCTTCAATCATTCGCAGACTTCATATATGTAAATAGAAAGGGTAAGATGAAATACATGTTTTACATGACTGACTTTTTTCTTTTTATAGGGAACTGGAATTACAGGTAGCAGAGGTAGCAAGCTGAAGTGGCAGTGGGCCGGCTGTATGTCTTCGATGAATCTGGTATCCCTGGTCAAGTAGAACGACAACCTTAAAAAGATAGCCTGATCAGACTGGATGTGGAAATCGGAGAACCAGATGTTGTGTGTTGTTTTAAAGAGTGACTATTTAGTTCCTTACAGTAAAACAAAAACTGTCAGTATTAAAAGAGTCCCGTACTTCACAGACAAAACCAAATGAACCAACTAGTATGTGTAACCTAAATACATAACCGTTTCACCACCACGACAGTTATACATAACAGAGGTATAATTTAGCGAGCGGTCTTTTTGCTCAAAGGGGTAATTTTGCATGTCATTATGTACAGAATGCGTCGCCTGCGTATTGGTCGACGTTGGGGGGCGGCGCGGGCGCAGCTATGGCGGCTGAGTTAATTGACTCTTTGATGTGGCATGTTTATTTAAATTGCTGGTATTTGGTGGCATGTTGATGGTAAATGGTGGCTATGATGCGGTGGTTGATTGGTCTCTATTGCACAAGAAAAACTGTGTTTATGGTGTTACTACATCTAAGTACGTATTTATTTCTTGTTATGGGTAAACGTGCTTGCAAGTGCTATGTGTAGGTACTTTAATTACCTGCTTCAGTTATATATTCTTCTTTATTTACCTACCTGAAAATAATTTACAGTTTGGAAGTATTTTTAGTGGGAAATAGACATTTTTAGTTATTCTAAAGTCGCTTTTTGGGCACTGAAGGAAAGAGTGACGACAAAATTGACACATAAAATAGGGCTAGTCTTTTTAGTCCCATTCAAAGGCACACGATGTCTTGCACGTTGGACTACTTCAAGTGCAAAGTCAGGTGAAGTTTTACTGACCTATCGATAATTTACAAATACTAACAATGCTCCTCTCAAAAACCCATCCGAAGAAAGTTAATAATACAGTGGTTACATTTTGGAAAACATCTCCTTCAAATAGTATCTGTTCCTATAATTGGCATCAAAGTAATGTAGATAATCCTACCCACTAAAAACCTACATAAATCAGAAAGCTATTTACACTCGCTATCCTAATGTACATTTGCCACGCCATCTAGTAGGGAGTAGCAACATAACTCTACTTTACACCATCAACACCTGCCTGATAGAATGATGGTAGACACACCGTGTAAAAATAATTAACAGATTGAATATAAGAGTAGTTCACGGTAATTCGTTACTGGGTATGCCATCTTACTTAAGCAAGTTAAAACACTACAATCCAATTTCATATGTGTACGTTGTCGGTTTTCGGTCGGAACCGCTAGATGGCAGAAGTGTGAGAACATTCTAGTAAATATTTAAGTTGATAAGAGATGGCGTTGATTGCAATTATGGTATTTCCACATACACATTTTACAGTCATATATTTCATGTTATAATTTCTACGTCTATTTTCAACATTTTTTTTGTGTTTGTAAATGCTATTATACCTATTAACTAGGTACATTGCATTAACTAGTACAACAGTAGCCACCTAGGTCCACTAAATGCATAATATCATGAGTAATGGGCCGATTGGCTGTTATTTTGTAGTAGAATTAAACTGTTGATAAATGCTCTAATAATTTCAACCTAAACGGGAATTAAGAACTACCACTAGCTACTTCACTACTACTAACTAGAACTACTTCAATACCAAATTTCTGATTTTTTGAAGCCCGAAAATAGGAGGCAAGTAAAACATTTCACACCAACAGCAATGTCCTGAGGCGTTCTAGTTTCTCACTCCCGAGAACACACGAACACTCGATAACAATGTCGACTCTACTCCCAAAAGACCCACAACTATTGTATTGAATGATAAAACAATGAAACTTTCCTCCCAGCGGTAGACTTCTCTGAGAAATTGATTATTTCTTATATCCACTCCGTAATTCAAGTTTTTCTAGATTTCAATCGATTCTTTGAAGATGTACTGGGTTCGGGGAAAGTGAATAGGTTGGCTAAAGTTAAACATTTTAATGAAAAAAAAACATTGGATCTGGGAATTCAGGGGGTCTACTACGAAGTGCAAAGTGCGAATGTACGGATCCGATACGTGGCCGAACCGAATATTATTGAAAAATGCCAAAAAAGTTCGGATCGGCTCAGTTGGGTCAGGACCATAGTCAATATTCGAAAGAGTGTAGGATCGGGACCGACCGAACCAAATAGTAACTTCGTAGCAGGAAACCGCCGAATATTCGGCCGATACCACTTCGGAGTAGACCCCCTGGTTCTACGAGTTCTTTACCTAAACTACTAAGCAAGTTAGTCATCATTTCAGCCGAAAGACGTCCACTGCTGGTCATAGGCCTCTCCCAAGCACCTCTACTTCGACCGGTTCTGTGCTTCTCGCATCCAACGGGTTCCTGCGGCCTTCTCAAGGTCGTCGGTCCACCTTGTGGGAGGCCTTCCAACGCTACGTCTTCTGGTACGCAAGTTAGTAATATCAGCCTATTATTGTCCCACTACAGGGTAAAGGCATCTTCTCATGCAGAGAAGGCACGAGCAATGTTCACCACGCATGCTTAAAACGGGTTGGGACCTAAACTCCTATTAACGTTTAAATATTTCATTCAGGTTTTTCAACCATTTCGCAAGCGCTACTGCTGAGCTCATGGTCCTATTCCCGGGTTGGGCAAAGTATTATTGGGCTTTCCATCTGGAATTTCTCAGGCCTGGATTTGTGCCCAGTCGATTTTAATAGTCTCGCCCCCTATTACATGGGACTTAAACATAACTGGCGATATGTGGGTGTAATAGGTACACCTGTGCTTAACCCTCCGGGGAATCTGATGTTATGTTATGTTCTTTGTTTTATTTTTGCCAAGTAATATTTTGTCAATTATCAACTACTACCAACCCGCACTTGGCCCGCGTGGTGGATTACGGCCCACTCCCTCTCACCGAGACGAGGCCTGTGTCCCAGCAGTGGGAACATTATAGGCTGATTATGTGGATTATGCCATGCTATCACCTACTGTACCGCTTTTACATTGTTAAGGAGTCTGAAAAACCGCCCCTGAATGAAATTTTAAACTGTCCCTCAGTAAATTTCAATCGGAACGTTTAAACATTCATGGTTAATGGTCGGAAGCTCTGACTCAGCGGCTGAATAAAATTTGCACACGATCGAACCATACAAAGTTCGAATTTCATTAAGTAATGGACTATTATTATAGTAGCAACAGTAGATAGATATGTGAAGGGAAAGGGTTTAAAATTACCATAACTATTACTATAAAAGCTAACATCATTAATAATTATTATCTTTTAATTCAAAATTCGTCGGAGAGGGAGAGGTGTGTTTATTAGATATTTAACCCACATTTCCCCATAAGAAAGTTTACGCCAAATAATTTATCTAAGTTTGGAACTGCTAATTCTCAGCGCAAGTACAATACGCAACAGTGCAACAGAACCGCATTCAAGACTCAAGCATAACACGTAGCCAGAGAGCTGGCCTATTTTTTGGCAAAAGAAACAGCATTGCCATACAACGGGGTAATGCTGCCAGCCTTTTGGGCAGTTTTCCTGTTGACTACGATACGGACGCATTTTTTATGCCCTATGATTCTTTCCCCCTTTTCATTTTTTTTATATATGTTCGTATTTAGTCGATTTAAATGTGCAAAAATTAATCGATTCTTATTTTTTAATAATGGCAACAATGTCACTTAATGATTCGTATAAATACCAACACGCCCCCTTAATCGATTCTTATTTTTTAATAATGGCAACAATGTCACTTAATGATTCGTATAAAACCAACACCTCCTATCAGCTCGTCCCTTTTTATATTCGCTGTGCTAGGAGTCAGACATAAAACCGTCCCTGTGTCATGTTAAATTAAATATTAAGCACAGTATTTAAATAAAAAATAAAAAAAATAAGAATCGATGAATTTTTGCACATTTAAATCGACTAAATACCAACAATACTTATACATGTTTATATACATAATTATGCACTTTAGTTTTACTTTTTTCATTTTGTTTCACTTTTGTAGTTATTAATTTGTAATAGTGGTCTATTATGTACAAACTGTATGTTCATTTAATACAGTCATAGGTCATAAGTGAGTCTCTATTAACTGTTACCTTGACTTTGTACTGTGTTTGTGATTATGAGACTACATTATAGAATATTATGTATCTACATTTATTATTATTTTAAGTCTGTTATCTAATATTATCTAAGTAATAAAAAATAATTTACAGCATAACTTAAAACTAGTGTGATCCAATCAAATGACTTTAAACTAGATGTAAGTGATGCTTGAGTTTTGAATGCGGTAGAATTGTGTTACAGGCCTTAGACACATAGAGTAATAACCTAAAAAAAACAAAACACAAACCTCCATCCCGAACAGTGACACTACGAGAACAAACACTAACAATTGGAAGACCAAACGAAGTTAACCACGATAAACGCTGAAGTCCTTTGTAATAACGAGCTCACCAAAGGTGGTTATCCTGCCTTTGAATGCATAAGTACAAGCACGACGGACCAACTGTTCTGTGGGCTTAGAACGAACGCGCGCCGTAAACGTAAAATTTACTTTGTTATGATAAATGTTAAATATGATCTACAAATGTTCCACTATCCGCAGGACGACATCGTGGCAGGCCAAGACGAAGATGACGGAACGAGCTTGACTCCTACAAAGATAAGGGAGCCTTTGTCCTGCAGTGGAATAATACAGGCTGGTTAGATTATATTAGAGTCATTGTAACACTTTATTTATATACATAAATGCAATAGTCGTCGTCATAGAAGAAGACTTCTGGCCGCAGGATGTGGTGTTCCGTCGCTTCCGCGGACAAGTACCACAGACCAGCACAAGAACAAGCTAGTATAGGAAGCTACAATAAAAATAAATAAGATTATGTATGTTTAGGCTAAGGTATTTATCTATGGGCCTTCGTCGCCTGAAATAAATAAATAAATAAATAAATAAATAGTGGCCTATTGGCATCAGGAACAAGATCCTGGCTGCCAGTGGTCAGGGCTCTAGAGCCCTAACCACTGGCAGCCAGTGCCAGTGCCAGGCCGCATAGTGAGGAGGTTCCTTTCTCTAGAGAAAGGAACCTCCTCACTATGCGGCCGTGTCCAGGAGTACTGCTTTCTGAATCAAGCCTTTGACCCAGCCCCGCACTAAGAGCCTCCTGAGGTGTAGAGGCTCTCTGCTATAAGGCCATTTACTGTAACGATTATCGGTACAATGATTGCAGAGACCACCACACACGTCGACAACCTTGTGTGCTAAGTCAAGATATTAGCAAAACTAAATGCTATAGGGTAGTTGTATTTTCGATTCAAGTATCGTCCGAATTCAGGTTACGTTTACGTCACGCGTTCGTGCTAGGCCCAACTGACACCGCCCACAGTTTTGTCAGTAATCCCCGTGGGCCACACTTAAATCCTTTTGTGGAGCTATCTGTGAAGTTGCAGTGCGTTCGGCGATTAGGATTAGCTTAGAAATGTTTGTGAAATTGTGATAGGCTGGTTTGTTTGCTGGTTGGGCATTAGGCTTTTGTTTTTTGGCAATTATTATTGTTGGGCTACGAATGGTCTCTGATAGTGGCAAGTGTGTATTTTAAATGAAGTTTTTGTTAATTTAAATATGTTTCTGGAGAGGAATAGAAGGAAATTCTTTGTCCAGCCGCTGGCTTGATACTTACATGATATCCCTCAATCGAACAAAATTTTCTTCCTATAAGTCTCCGTGGGGGACGCATACACTCCAGTACGCACTACACTCAGGGCAGACAGTAGCTTCTAACCTTACTGACTTCAACTTTTTGCTCTTGTATAGCTTCAGCTGATTCGAGAAAATAAAGATTAAAAATAGTTACCTAGTACTTGGTGTTCGGGAAAACTCTTTCAGCTGCCATAAAAATAAGTGGGATGCAGTTTATTACAAAGCTAAACGATATCAAAAAGTACACTAGAAACAAAAAAGGGTTGTTCAAAAACGTAGCTACTGTTAATGCTGAAATACGGCTTTATTTATGTTATAGGCGCTTTAATTAACTAACTTTAATTAATCTCTTCGTAGAACTCCAAAATTTCAAACTACAGGGAAAGGGAGTCAGTATTTACTTAATTTTCACTTACCTACCTGCTGGACTCAAATAAGAGCTTGTTGGAAAGGGATCATTACACGCAGGATGAGGTTAACAGAGTATTAGCATTTAATACAGCTATTCAAATTGAAGGCAGGCCTGGAATGTCCTCCCATACCTACTTGTTAACACTGTAGTTAGAAAATATTGTGAAAGCCAATTATTTAAAAAAAAGTACAAACGACCAATTGGAGACGTGCGCCTAGCTTCTGACGTTTCATTAGTACAGACGCCAGCAAGTCAAGCTACCCGAAACTGTCAAATTTTCCCAATCAACCTTGAATCTTAATGCTTTAGGGATAAAGTTGAAAATCTATTGAAGAAATTTGACAGATTGTAGTAGCTTGATGTGCTGCGTCTGTACCTATGTCGGTTTATGTGAAAAATTACAAGTTTCCTGCACATCATCATCTGTCTAGCCTTTTTCCAATCATATGTTAGGGTCGGCTTCCAGTCTAACTAAATGCAGTTGAATACCAGTATTTTACAGGGAGCGGCCGCCTATCTGACCTCTAAACCCAGTTAGGGTAATACGATACCCCTTGGTAAGACTGGTTGTCAGACTTTCAGGCTTCTGACGAATCGTAACGACTGTCAAAAACCAACGGCTTAATGTGTTTTCCGAGGCACTGAGGGATCTTGATTTAAAAAGATGGTCACTCATCCACGGACCAACCGCGGCACTTTTACTGAGTGACTCAAAATAATCTTAGGTAGGTACCTAATCAAATTAACAACAGCCTATCGATCGCTGTCGACTGCTGGACATAGGCCTCTTCCAGGCTGCGCCACAGGCCACAACGTTTTGTCCAGGCACGTATTTAAGGTCGTCAGTCCATCTAGCTGGGTAGGGGGACTCTACTATCACTACACTTGCCGATACGCGGTCTCCACTCCAGGACTCGTCTGCTCCACCGGCCATCGATCCTTCGACAAACATGGCCAGCCCACTGCCACTTCAGTTTCCTTACTCCACTAGCTATGTCGGTAATTCCGGTTCTTTTCCGGTTAATTTCTTTTCTAATGTTATCCTTCAAAGATATTACTATTAATATTACCACTGTTAGTTTCACAAAATTGTCCTTTGTTCTATGAAAAGCGACGATGAAATGAATGTTCTAAAATTAATATTTTTGTTCCAAATTGAATTCACTGAAATATGTAGGTGGAAATTAGTCGGCGTTTTATTAGGAACAGCTTTGTTATTCTGATACTAGCTGTTGCCCGCGGCTTCGCCAGCGTGGCTATCGGAAAATATCCCACAGTGTATGTTAGTGAATGTCACACTGGTTCGTTACCCTTTTTTTTTTTTTTTTTTTCTGGGTGGGATATCATCGTATGACTTCTCCCGCTCTGGGCGGAGCAGGAGGGCATGTCAGACTTTTACTGACTAAAACCCACCCGTGTTCCTTCAGTTGCCTATGCCAGGGACCACGGTATCTCTTTCGAACAACCCGCGGCCCCTGGCAGGCATCGGCCCTAACGGACCCCGTCACTTCGTGCTGACATCTCTTTGAGGCGCGCGTGGAACACAACGCGCCGTCGACTCGGGCCTGGTCCTTGCCGGGCGTCGAGCTGCCCATAGCTCGCCGCCCGCAAGCCCGCGCCTGGTTCGTTACCCTTCGTAGCAATTACTTATTTTTTAAATATTCAATGTACAGTTTTGACGTCGTTACTATTTTATTAATTATGTACTGGATTAACAATGCGTATCATTAAGCTGTCTATTAGTAAAGTACCAAATGATACAGAAATTCTGCTTTTAATACTGTTATTAGATAGGGTTCATAATAAACATTATTCTGGTGTTGTAATTCATGTTTTGAATAATAGATTTCTAGTTACTCGGCATAAATAGTTGTGGCATTGGGGAATAACAATTATCTATACCGATATTATGCGAAAGTAATTGTCTGCCTGTCTGTTACGTTTTACGTTACCCTCGTGGGCGTCTCGGCAACCAATTTGCCTATCACATTAAGTCTACGGATTTTGTATGAAAGTGCGCACATGTAGCGACGCGACACCTGGCAGACATTATTTTCCGCGGATTTAGACGCAACTGTCGCCCGTATTGGTCGCAAGGTGACATAGAAGTTGCCGGCTAGCCAGGTGCCGCTCAGGCGAAAATTTAACAAAAAAGTAGAGTTGCTTTCGCTCCCGTGTGCGCATCATCCAAATCTCGGCGAGGACACAGCGACGGAGACAAAAAAAGTGGTTGGCTAACAATGTCGCTCGTGGCGAAGTCCCTTAGTTTTTAAATCCGACACGCCTAGATTAAGTTTGAAACAACACAACAAATTCTGAATAGTGACGCTGAAAGAGAGCTGTATTTCAATAAGTCATTCCATTTCTTCTATTAAAACAGGTATGCCAACATCCCAGTAGCTATTAATAACACAACTGAAGCCTGAATCAAATACCCAAAACATTTACTCCGCCAACATTGTGAAACTATATTTACAGTTAATTAAATTGTCTCATTTCAAGAAAACAGTACATTTTATGGCCAACGTATTTTCATTCACGAAAATTCTCGGTTCGTTTACGTCATATTTATTAGATTTGTACTCTATGTCAAGACTTATGAATTATTCATAAGTTACATTCAACCTTTTCTTTGTCATGGAATATAATAAAATAGTGGCATCAATGTCACACGTGAATGCATATTTTTATATGAAGACGCCACGCGAATTTTTGGATCAAGAGTCACGAGTCTGCGTCCACTGCACGGCGGCAAGGGATTTGTATGGGATGAAAATAAATATAACTTAATAATATTACAATAAAGAACAATGGCCAAATTTCTATAGGAGCTGGACCTTACTTTTATTTTTCATGTCCCAAAATAAGCTTCATTTAGATTGGTTTGTTCTTATGTTGGAAATATCACCCCGTTTGAAAATCATTTCTAAATAGCCACATTTTTTTGTAAAAGTGTCAATTATACTGTTGAGGTTAGAATCAACAATTACCTTTTATCCGACTGTTGCGTAGCTTACAAGTATACTTATCGATGACCAAGGAGGGTAATTAGTGATCTAGTTTCTATTTGTTGCGATTTCTCTTAAAGAATTTTCCAAAAAATAAGGCATCTGTCAAAGCGTTGGTGCGCTTTGACAGATTTTTTGGGAAATTCACCTTGAACAGACACCTTGTCTGTCCATTAGACTTTTAGTTCGATGTCAAAAAGGGCTAGGTATCTGTAAAGCCGACTCGTGGAGTCTTGTCCGCTTCGACACAATATTTTGGCCGATGATTCAATGAAAACTACACCTATATTGCTCGAACTTGCACAAGGCGTACCTAGTATAGAAAACAAGGATGGCATAACATTGCCTACACGTGAAGTCTTTCTGAAAGACTTCAAGGCTTTTTTGTGGTTTAACCACTTCAATTCTGGCTGAATAGAGTTAGTTGCTAGATACACTACCTACTGTCTGGATTTAATTCAATCAATGGCGCGGGTCGATGACCACAGATTCTGTAACTTGTCGATGACAAATGACGTTTCATTGTACGTACTTGAACTAAACGCTCTCACTTAATTATCTTATATGACAAAGATCCAATGCATAATAAACCAGCATAGTAGTGATATGGTGCCTAAATACTAATTTAATTGAATAACAGTTAACAACTATTCAGAAAAAAAATTATTCATAGTCTTTGAATAACAAGTCATTTCATACGCGAAATGAATTGTCAATAGGTGCGTTCTGAAACTATTATTCGATCATAATTTAGAAAAAAAAACAAAAACTAAAATAAGGATAACTTTTTTTTGTGGCCACTTAAAAAGATATTTCTTGTGTTTTTTATGACCTTAAAAAATAAGGGTATTTTTCATATATATAGCATATAGGGACACTATCGTTTCGTCACCAGGTACGTTTTGGCCAACCTTCTTTGAAATGTCAAGGATTATCATCGTAAGTACAAAAACAAAGCTGTGGTGGTGTGTTTAGGCATGCCGTGCCTTAGCCTTCCTTACTGTCTTGGCATCGCTCGGGAGGTTTCGGCATCCTTCCGTATGCCGAGGCAACAGCTTGCCTCGGCATACCGAAAAAAAACCAAAAGAGGGTAGCGTTACCTGTCCTGACGAAGAGTTACTGGAACGCGCGAACACGATGTTGCGACGGTATGTCTTGGCGTTCTTAAGGACACCGCAGCATATCTAGGAATACCACGGCATAGTTGCCGATCTCCTGCCGTGCCGTGCTGCCAGTGGGCACAGTCCCTTCGAGTCGGTTCGCACGTATCACACGTCGAAAATAGTTTTCAAGAAACATATTTTTTTTCAGAAAACGTTCTCTCTGGTTGACTTTTGCTGTTCAAACATGAATGTGTGTTATTATCATCATTTCAGCCGAAAGACGTCCATGGCATCACCACTTCGACCAGTTCTATGCATCTCGCATCCAACGGATTCCCAGATATTTAAGTATATTATGTTGTTATTTGTGTAACAGTAGGTATTTTCTATAAAAAACTCTTTATTTTATTGACACCACACAGTTAGAATGAACCCTAGTTTCATTCATACATGCGTTTTCAATAAAAACCAACCATACCTTTGTGTTTCTTCGCCGACTTCTATTTCTACAAGATCCACAATGTTTACAAAGAACTCTAGAAATAACTGAGTCTCCAAACGTGGAAGATCGCGTTACAAAAACTTCTGAACTCTTTGCAAACTAGTGGAGTTTTCTTTGCAGTCAATTTTTAGCATCACAAAAGGTATCCGTCGAGAGATCCAGTGTACTGCCGACTCAGAATGTAAAAGACAAATAAAAGGTGCCTAGAATCTTTTAAAGTATCCGTAGTAGGTATCCTTTAATTAGAGAGAAAGAAAGAGTTAAGTGATTAAACAAACTTACTTGTTGTAAAGTTCGATCATTATTATGCGAAGTGTTTCGTTCGCAGATTTACAGCGTGTATCAATAATTAGTGGTCATATTTAAGAGCACACCCTTAAATAGTTCAGGTTGGCTCGTTAAAGTTTGTTGGTATGTATCACAGTACAGACCACCAAACTGAACCGCTTTCTGCATGGAACCAACATCTTAGTGGTGTAAAAATAATCAGCTGTCCCACACAAAACTTCAATACCTACTCCATCCAAATGTATGGGACATCTGATATTTTTTCCGTACCGTGGACGATAAAACAGAGATGTAAAATGTACGGAAATATTATGTATTAACGGTTTTAAATTTCCGTCTGCAATGTTACAATTTGCACGTGTTTCCATACATTTTATGTAAGTGGGCAACCAGGATAATATCGTCACTTTAGAAATAATTATAAAAGGGCACAAAGCTTACGGTGAAGGAAAACATCTTGAGGAAACCGGCATCTCCTAGAACCAAAAATTCGAAGACGTGACGTTCACCAACCTGCACTGGGCCCGCGTGGTGGATTACCACTCCCTCTTACCGAGAGGCCTGTGTTCCAGTAGTGGGAATGTTATAGGCTGATTATGTAAAGGTTACTGTCCGATACATCAACCGGCGATTGGTATTTTCTTTGATAATTCTTACCAAAAAAGGTGACACATCATTTAATATGTTGCATAAGAAACATTCCATATGTTATTTGTCCCAATAAATAATGGAATAAAAAAAGAAGGTTCTATAAAAACTGTCTGTATTTTTTCAATTACATTTCGATAGTATCAATAATTGAATAGCAAACGTCAGCTGTTGTATGTTTTAGAATTGTATTAGGCAAGTTTATTTATTCGTCGGCGCCTCCACTTTTCTAGACTGTCAATTGACTTCTTATGCAAATGTCAATGTCAAAAACGAACACCTAGCTCTGGTGAGGCAGCCATCTTGAAAAACGAGCAGTTGACTTCGGTTCACGGAAAAGTGCGCATGCAATCACGTGCTCGATGGATGTTATATTCTTGATCTAAGCGATCTATAATTATCTTGTGAACTGTTTGATTGAATTATCGAGAATTATAAGTGAAGTGATTGTAACGAGTGTTATTTTATTACAATACCGCCTTCCTACCCGATAATCCACGCCTACCTGAACATTGAGAACACATTAGATGAAACTCCAACCACTTCATATTTATTTCGCTCAGTATTTTGATCGAATATTGATGTAGAAGATACATTATTTTGCTCATCTAAGGCCTGATTTTTACAACGCCAGATAACTTTTATTCGAGGAATAAAATTGTCAGTTTTTGAATGAAATAACTGTGAAAATTTCAAAATTATTCCTCGAATAAAGTTATCAGATGATTGAAAAATCCGCCCTTAGTATAAAATTTATTTTTAGTTACATTTTGTGGTAAAAATACTCTTTATTGATATAATGATTATTTCAACTCATTATTGTAACAGTTTTTCAATATTAAATCTACAAAACTATTGACGTAAAATACCAACATTGTCCCAGCAGTTCGGTTCTCGGTTCAACAAGGTGGACCGATGACCAGAAGGCAAATTCCCGTAACTAGCGTGGAATATGAAAAACATGAGACCGGAATGCGATGACATTGTGAATAGACTAAAAAATGGTATTCCGCTAATCTTAAAATTCGGTTTGTTCCCATTCCAGTCGCAATATCATTGCAGTCTAGTCTCATAGCCGTCAACTTTGTTCTCGTTTACGAAACTAAACATATTTTCATGTTGGTTCAATGTACGCAGACGATATTGTGATACTTAGTGATACTTTAATTTTTAGCAACCTTATTTCCTGATTTTTTTAATGTCTTTAATAGTTTAGTTGAATAAGTGCTGGAATCCGCTGGATGCGAGAAACATAGTACCGTGGCGGTACTTGGTGGAGGCTTATGTCCAGCAGTGGACGTCTTTCAGCAAAAATGCTGAGATGACTCCCAGCAGCCAATAATACAGAACTTTATACTGTAACAATGAAGCCAGTAAATAAATCTAACTGAACAAATACAACGATAAGATTCCGAACGACTTTAACAACTATGTCATAGGTATTCTTTGTAAAGAAACTTGCCAACTCGACAATTTCAGGCATTTATTGTTGCACGTGTTTCAAAACATTGACTCCAAACCAAAGATTTAAATCGCTAGATTTGTCTTCGCCGTGCTTAGTCGCTTAAAAAAAGTGTCTACGTCACGTCACAGTAGGACGTCATTACGTCATTCTAGAGGTAGATACCGAAAATCTGCGCTATTGACAATAGTTTCGTCCGAAGTCACGTTATTATTGTTGTTTGTTGGTTACAAAAGTAGTTATTTTTCCACTCTGCAATTGGCATTTTGTTTTTGTTTTGATTGTCGTTTTTTTGTTGTCACCTGCCAGTGTCGGGGGCTCATCACGGATTAATTTGTATTGTCAATGTAAATTAATGTGTATTGTCTTTGGTCCCTGGCCCTGACATCAAGCAATGGACAAAATTGTCAACATTTTGTATACTTGAGTACGAGGCTTTTTACTACGTTGTATGTATAATATTTTTATTTTAAATGTGCGTTTTGTTTGTGCAGAGTAAACTATTTTTCTTTCTTTCCGTACCGAGAAGAGTGAGACCACGCATCATTAAATAGCGTTTCCATGACAATTTTTTTTTTCCGGATGGGAAATCATCAAATGACGCCTCCCGCTCTGGGTGGAGCGGAAGGGAGTGTCAGACTCTTACTGACTAAAACCCACCCATGTTCCTTCCTTCGCCCTTTATGTTCCGGGGTAGCGGTAACCCTTTCGGACAATCCCGCTGATTTCCATGACAATTAGGTCAAGTCACTGCGTCATTGTGTGTCAGAGGTGTCAAAGAAACGCGACTATTTTTAGACGCGTTAGGACGAATCTAACGATTTAAATCTTTGTTCCAAACAGTACATTTTATGTCTCCGTAGTTTTTACAGTTTGTTTTTGATATCTAACTTTATGTATTTCAATGGACTTGTTTAAGTGAAATTCGTGAAGCTTCTCCGAAATGTGATCCTAGTAAATTCTAGAAACATTTCTAGGTAAACATTTCCATTCTATTTGCAACGGGAAAACAGTTTTAAGTTAGTCTTGAAACTGTGTTGCGTAGTATATTATATATATAGTTATATATATATGTATAGTCCGTGATAAGTATGTCCTTTAACATGAAAAACTGAAGGCAAACCTATGTGTTAAAATCATTACCTGAGATTATTCACACCGTGGTAAAGATCATTTTCTTTATCCATTTGGTAGGTGCGGTTTCACAAATTACTACTAAACAAACTTACAATTAGGTAATTGCTTTAAAGCTTTTGTAGGTTTACGAAAAGGACACAATAAGGATTTCATAACTTACTACAGTCGGAAAAAACATTTCAAAAATCTTCTCTGTGAAAAAAATCATAAACATGTGCCAACTTTCATGGTGATCGGTCAAACGGCGTCGAAGTCTATTAATCTCAGACAGATATACCAAAATCCATTTCTAAATATGTCTACATTAATCATTATAAAGAGAAAACATATGATTTTTTGTATGTTTGTTTTATACGCTTTCACAATAAAACGGCTGAAGGGATTTGGATGAAATTTGGCATATGGGTAGGCCACCATTTTTGGCATATGGGGATCGAAATTCATGCGGGTGAAACCGTGGGGCGCAGCTAGAACTGCAAGGAACCTTAAGAAAACATAGATTAGGCAGCTGATAGTATTTTCCCAACTCATATACTACCCAACTAGAACACATTTCCAACTCCACTGACTTCCCCAAACCTAACATATTACTACAGCAATTTAACCCCATTCAGCTTTTCACAAGTAACATCAGGCGACCGAAATGCTCATATATCTTGCTTGAGTGTTGTGACTGTACATCACTGAACAACTGTTTGTGAAACTAACTCGCTTACTTAGTGCAGATGCTACCGAATGACTTCTAAACGTTGTTCAGCGTCGGGTAACTGCTGTTCTTTGTTTTCTCCTGTCGTGTCACGATGAGAATGCATTACATCTGTTCACAATACAGCAATGTCCTCGTATGTATGATGAAGATGACCTATTAGCAAGGTACATGGGACTGAGTGGCGAGTAAGCAAGCTCGAGTAGCAGTGGGCTGGCTATGTTTCTCGAAGGACCTATGGCCGGTGGAGCAGATGAGTTGTGGAGTGGAGACCGCGTATCGGCAAGCGTAGTGTGGGACGCTACCCAGCTAAATGGATTTTAAAACCGTGGCTGGGAGACTCAATGTGCGGAAGGCGGATTACAGGGTATTGTGGCACGGCCAGGGAGGGGGCTATGACCTGCAGTGCACTGCGCTGAGTTGATTGATTGACGGGACTGAATGCAAGGTAAGACAGTTTTCACAATTCAATCTGTGATAAACAGATAGAAGAAATCGCATCGTAATGGTTCCTTTTTATTATTTTGATACGAAACTCTAATACGTAAAAGCAAAAACATTAAAGTTTCTTACTTATAAATCAATGTAAGTACCCACCTAATCATCAAGATAATTAATACTTTAGTGTTTAGTGTCTAAATCAGTAACCGGAATACTCTAAAGAAATACTGATAAATATTTTCACTTTAACTAAAAATACTTTTTTTAATAAACAAAATAAAATTAACAACGCATTTCAACCCTAAGATCATCGAAGGAGGTGGCGGGACGGATGAGGGAGAGAGCCTCCCGTCCCAGCCGCCGCGGGAGACGCCCCGGGCGTCGGGAGTCGAGTGACGACTACCGGTCACCGTAGGCGCGGGCCTGCGGGCGGAGAGCAATGGGTAGCTCACCGCCCGATCAGGACCAGGCCCGTGCCGGACGGCGCGTAAGTGTTCCACGCGCGCCTCAAAGAGATGTCAGCATAACGAGGGGCCCCTCAGGGCCGAAGCCTGCCGGGGCAGCGGGATTGTCCGAAAGGGTTACCGCTACCCCGGAACATAAAGGGCGAAGGAAGGAACATGGGTGGGTTTTAGTCAGTAAGAGTCTGACACTCCCTTTCGCTCCACCCAGAGCGGGAGGGGTCATTTGATGATTTCCCATCCGGAAAAAAAAAAAAAAACTCTAAGATCATCGCGTCTAAAATAACACAACATAGTTTATAAATGCACTAAACTAAGACTTGTCAGTTCCATCCAACAGCACCCGAGGGGTTGCTTCGCAGAATTATTTGTGCCAAGACTCCCTCATGGCGGATGACGTTTTATGCAATTAGCGCAAGGGGATTTGGATTAATTGAATAAGTTGTGTGTTCGTCTTTTGTTGATATAAATATGCTTAAGGAATAAGGAAAACTTTTTCTTTGTTTCTTTGAAAGAAACCGCCTTTGAAATATGTACTAGATGCAAATCTTCGTCGATTTTTCGCAAAATTTACACTACAAATTAAAGTTATGACAGGATCCAGGGGCGAAATTTTGATTTATTTATTTATTTAAACTTTGCGAACACAAAAAAAGTACACAGGCGGACTTAATGCCTTAGGCATTCTCTACCAGTCAACCAAGAGTGGTGAAGAGATTAGATGGCAGATAATTTGATGATGATGATTATATTGGTAGATATGAAATTGAATTCAGAAAAAAATAGAATACTAGTAACATATCATAAGAATAGCAAATAATAAAAAAAGATAACTTATATGCTTCAATGCTGCAATTTCCTAATAGTAATCAGTAGATGACAACACTAGGCGGCCATTTGCAATATTTAAGACCATATTAAAAACCTCCAAAACATAATATCCTATCACGCCTTGTTTTCCCGAAGGGTTGGGCAGAGGTGGACCTATAAGTACACTGATATTTCGCCAGTTATGTGAAAGTCCCAGGTGGGGGTGAGCCTTTTACAATCAACCGGGCACAAATTCAGACTCCAGGCTGCTACTCCAGATAGAAAAACCCGATAACACTTTGCCCGACCTGGGAATTGTACCCAGAACATCATACTCAGCAGTAGCGCTTGCGAACAACCCATATACCAATGAAGCATCTGCAAAAAAAATTCTACACAAATTGTCTTCAGTTACAATCACAACACACAAGAACCCCCAAACTAAAATATAGATAACAATAACACAAATGTTCCGTGTAACAAAAATATACCATATTTTCGTACGGAGAGAGATAAATGTAGGTATATAAAAGATTTTGTGGATCATTGTAACAGTTGTCGCGTCATATGGTAGGCGGTAGCGACTCGGAAAATGTATAGCGGCGTGAAAAGCGTACCCCACCTAAATTCTAAGCTTATTGGAGCTACAGATTTTGAATGTTGGGATTTTTTTATTTCAATATATCTGTATCAATATATATAACTGCTTCAAATTTCAATATGGGCATATCGAAACTTGAAACAGTTTTAAGCTATGAAAGTGTTCAGAATTAAAAAAGGTGGTCGAAATAATCACGAGTTATTTTTACAAGTTGTTCACCATCATCATTATCGTCAATAGCAAGTCCTCTGCTTGATATGGCTCCGCTGTCTTCACGTCAAATTGTTCCTACTAACGTTCTTTATTCTTTGCTACATAAAACAACATTTAAAAAAAGTTTCTGGACTGGTAAGTACCCTGAAGGATTGTATTAATATACTGTCAAAGATCCAGACCTGATACACTCCAAAACCTTATTCAGTCAATTGCTTCTAAAATACCTTTCAGCCAAACCCAACTCGAATTCAATAGAATCATAGTCATTCATATATTACTACGAGTATATCCATCAAAATAATATAATTCTCATGCCCATTGAACAGAGAACTCAATCTACAATAGTACTACACAAACAAGGTTTGATAACCGGCTAGAACCGGATCCAAGCGGATCGATTAAGCTCGATCCGGTAATGGATAAGTTCAGTTAGTTGTGGATTGTTCCAGAACTTTGTCTGTAGGTACCTTCTCATACTCTCTGGAACAATTCAAGGCATTCTGACTTGTAACAATGCTTGATAAACATTTAACTTGTACTAGGAAGTTAGGACCACTTGGGAAGGAACTATTTAGTTTGATGGAAAAATTTAATATAATTATGGTTGTTTGGGGACATATCTGGAGTTAGATAGTAAGGGTATTATCTAATCGAATTCAAGATAAGATGTCAATCCGTAGCATCAGGTGGAATGACTGCTCACTTCAAGCTCACTTCACCTACGTTTTCTTGGTGAGATTTTTACAGAATAGGCCGGATGGTGTTTCCCTTTATTTATGTGTTATGCAATACATAACACATAAATGAAGGGAAACACCAGCAGTAGGTACATCTTTTATTGGATATCCTAATGAATAAATAAATAATAAATAGACTTTAAGTAGCAAATAAACACGAACGCCCGGTGCAGTTGTCCTAGTCATAAGTTCCGAAAATCCTCGGGAAATAGGCCACGTAGGCTATAAGTTAGCAGGCTGACGCTAATAATATCTCCTATTGGTCATAATATTACGTTACTTTATCGGTCTACGTGCCTTCCTTAGTTTGATCTAGCAATCTCCGCAAAACTAAAGTGAATTCTGAAATATTTAATTATCAAGAAGTTTTGGACGATTATGCCATACAATAAAAAGTCACAGAAATGGAAAATTCATGAAAACGGCGGTTTCTTCTCGAAAGCAGAAGAAAAATAAGGAAAGGGGCTTCCAGGTACTAGGTACTTTTGGGTCAGTTGAACTAGTTTCATAAAAACTCCCAAAATGAACATAGTTTATAGTAGTATCATGCAGCACCTAAAAATTTTTCATTTCATACGTCTATTGTTTCATAAACTCCAATTGCATTAAATTTTTTCGTTTCTCTTTTGTTTCGACATAGCATAGCTTGAATTTCAATGGGACCTAAGCTTGCAAACAGATTTGAACTCGAGTTATATTTTGGGTCACCAATTTGTAAAAGCACTTTAGTTCTGCCTAGTTTTGCAGGCAATATGTACTACGGACCACTACATATTTTATCGGTCTTATCCGAGCCCTATCCTGTATTATTCCCCGCGAAATCTTACCACGTGCAAACCACGTCATTAAGCAAGTAATCGACATATCAACCGTACGGACAACGTGTATTTTGACAGTTCAGACCACGCCATTGTGTAGTAGAGAATACTCCATTACCAGATGTCGTGATTAGGTAAGGAATTGACGTGGTTTCGACGCAAGGAATCGTTAAGTGGTCATAGTGAATTAGGGCCCAGTATTTATTATTGTTTCGTAACAAGCAAGATTTAAACTATCGAACCGTTTTTGAATTTTAAACTTTATTCCGACCATGTTAAAGTTCTAATCGCAAAAACTGACGTCAACCTCGAGTCTAAGGTGACAATTTTGTATAAGAGCTGAGTCCAGAAAAAAGTTCAAATTATTGGCTCGAATTTTTAGGCTTCGACTAAAGTTAGAACTAGTTTTGTAATAAGAAGGTAGACCTGCTGTGTAATTGCGTAACATACTGACAGCAGCAATGGCTTTCATTTTGACAGTTCAACAACATTCATTGCGTTATTTACGTTGTTGAGCAGACAAACTTTTCGAACATATGAAGTGATGGATTAGCAATATCCGTCAAAATGATTCAGTTTGTGATTGATAGTGTGTTACGCAATTAGGTTTTACTACTAAAAATCATGTCATCAACATGTTTCGTTACACAAAAGTATCCAATACAATTATACTTAGTATAATATGTGTGTGTCAACCTTCATTAAAATCCATTCAGCCACAATACGTGATTGAGCAACATCGTAGCTGAATTTAACCCGTGTTAATGAAAAAGTTCCCTTTGAAACCGCGAGACACAACCGGTTGGTGGTTATTTTAAAGCATCTACTTTCTCTCTTCGACCCTTTTATAACTCCACATAAAGAACTCTTAACAGAATTAATTGACCTTTTCTTCTCTTTAGAACTGCTGTTAAATAACAATTAAATCTGGAACACGTCCATAAAATAAATTCAACTCTCAATTGTAAACACAAATAGATATAATTTGGCTTTTAGGAGGAGGCAAGGACGAATGTTTATTCATTCGATTCATTCGAAGTTGGAGATGTTCTAAGTTAAATGGGTAACTTGAACAATTTTATCGGAACGTATTTGTACTTTTCTCGTTAGTACTTCGAGTAAGTTTTAGTTAGAAATTACGATCTGATTGTACTGATTTGGGATGTGTTATCTCGAATATGTTTTGTACATAGGTAATTCGATAACTGTTATTTAACAGTCGTAAGATTTTTACTGTCTTTCATCTACGATGTCATAACCTTTAGGAAAAACCACTTTACATTGGCTCAACTCAGATCTTAGTCATAATATGACTCAGCCTATAACTTTCCCACTGCTGGGACACAGGCCTCCTCTCTTCGGGTAGGCTCTACTCTTCCACGCGGGCCGGGCAGTGCGGGTTGGAGATGTTACTTGTCTTCGATTTTTTGTTTCTAGGATATTCCGGTTTGCTCACGTTAGGTACAATCATAAGAGCCTCAAGTATTAACCGTTGTCGGTGGTATGTGAAAAAAACAGACAACACTGTCGATTTTGGCCTGAGTCTTGTCCTTTTATTAAAGGACACCTTTTTTTTCCGGATGGGAAATCATCATAATTATGACCCCTCCCGCTCTGGGTGGAGCGGAAGGGAGTGTCAGACTCTTACTAACTAAAACCCACCCATGTTCCTTCCTTTGCCCTTTATGTTCCGGGGTAGCGGTAACCCTTTCGGACAATCCCGCTGACCCGGCAGGCTTCGGCCCTAAGGGGCCACTCAAATTATGCTGACAACTCTTTGAGGCGCGCGTGGAACACTTACGCGCCGTCCGGCACGGGCCTGGTCCTGATCGGAAGGGGAGCTACCCATTGCTCTCCGCCCGCAGGCCCGCGCCATTAAAGGACACCTTGAGAGCAGTTGTGGAAGAGCAGTGGTGACCCAGTGGTATCGGCTTCGACTTACCAGTTCTAGGTCGTGAGCTCGAAACCAGGCAGCTACTTAACTCGTGCATTTAATTTCATCACCACTGCTCTCAAAACGGTGAAGGAAAACTTCACTGTTTTGAGAGCAGTGGTAGTGAAATTATTTACATAAAGTAAAGCGCCGCAAATTAGCGATCTTATTTAGGTGGCTATAAATCCATACTAATATAATATTATGAATGCGAAAGTAACTCTGACCGTCTATAACCTTTTGACGCCCTAACAGCTGCACGAATTTTCATTAAATTTAGGACGCAGGTAGGTACATTCGCATGGAATAATTTCTGACCTCCACGCTAGCGAAGCCGCGGATAAACCCTAGTCCTACATATTTTCTTTTCTACCCTAAACTCTTAGAAAATATGTAGTATAGTTAATATGGAAATAAATTAAATTAACTAACTTGAAATGACGTGAAACACCCTTCACAAAACACAACACTACTATACTAAACATTGTCATCCCCATAAAATACGACCGAAGTCATAATTTCTTATCACAACCAATCCTATAGCGTACAATCACAGTATACACTAGTATTTGCTCTCACAATAGAATATGATGTGTTTATTTGTTTTATATAGGTATGAGGAACATGGTGTAAAGTTCACTCATCCTCCATAGAAAAGGGAGGATCCTCCGACCAGACGGGTGTTATGTCTGGCGAGCAACTGCCTGACGATTGATGTCAGGAAGTTGGTATGTATGCTAATTGCGCGGTAAACTCTGCTTGCGAGATGCAGGATTTGCGTGACGTCAGTATGACGCGTTATTCGCATGTGGCGTTGTAGATACCGCTACAGTTTCATTGCATATTGCAAACAGAGCCTAGTATGAACAACACTTGGCCACCACTGCTCACTGTTAAAAAGAGGATTGTCTTCTTTCTTTCTATATAATTCATTTTAAAATCATATTTCTAAAGCTAACATGGATCATGAATAAATCCGAGGAAGTTTTGAGGACTTCATAAATCACATTAAAAAGTTTTAAGGCCATTTGGGTAATACTAAAAGAATATATACTTAAATGGCCGGTATTGTACTGCGAATCTGATTTGATTTGTGCCTGAAGATGTTTCTGAAATAAGGGAATTTAATTTATTTTATCTTTGCGAGGCCATGGTAAATTCCGAATATTTGAGGGACAAAATCTTTGTCAGACGATATTTACAAAGACTTTTTTGAAGGTTGGCAAAGGTTATTTAGTTTCACACGAGTTATTTAGTTTTTTCCTGTGTTTTTCAGCTTAATCTACGTACAGTATTATTATTATCTATAGTACAGCCACGAGCATGGATACCTTACATTTATGTAGCATTGGTTGATATTTTAGATTACTTAGTGCAGTGCTTAGTGCGTTACTTACGAGTTGTAGGTTGTTCGAACCCAGACAGGCACTTTGTATATTTTATTTCATCACCACTGTTCTCAAAATGGTGAAGGAATAAATCGTGAGGCAACGGGCATGTCCTAGAACCAAAAAACTTCGAAGACATCTTCTAACCCACACTGGACCCGCGTGGTGGATTACGGCTCACTCCCTCTCACAGAGAAGCTTGTGTCCCAGCAGTGGGAACGTTATAGGTTGATTATGTGGATTGACATTTTGTAGTGGTATAAACATGGTATTCTCGAAACCTAACGTAAGCCGACGACACGGTTGGCGCAGTGGCTGAGCGATCAACTGCTGCGCTGCGTGTCAACATGGCAACGTTTATTAAAAAAAAAAAACTTTAATGATAGAGGTCTTTTCACAATGTTGCCATTATTAATTCACGAGAAAAAGGCTTTTGAATCTTGCGTAACTGTAAGGTATTTATGCTCAGAACTGTACCCACTTGCGATTGACCACTTTCTCCCCTTGTTACCTACTTGTAAACATATTCTACCGTTCCACTTTTACCCTTCCAATCCCTTACCCACCCAACCAACCTAATGAATATCACACAACATTTCCACATTTTTGTACCAACATAATAAAATATATGCCCCGTAACAAATGCTCAGCGTTGAGGAGCCTTGTCCTATGACAAAGAGCCGAGATAAGAACGGAATGGGGGCACGACGTATACAAATACAAGTAGTTAGAGCAACGTCTGGACGCCCTAAGGCAGGCCCCTACTACATGGAGGATTTGCATAAGCTGGGAGAGTTTGGAAGTGAAAATAGGTAAGTTGGAAATTGTTAAGTACGTAGTAAGTGTGGGTATGTTGGTAAATCCAGTGTTGGTATGTCAAAGACACTAATTTAAATCTTCTTCCCATATATTGGTACAAACAAATATAATTATGTAACAATACATGGGAAGTCATAGACAAATTATAATTTGTCTATGACTTTATTGTGCGGTGGTAAAGATATTTAATCAGTGAGTATGGTGGCATTGCGACTAACTGCTTTAAGCTAATTCATATTCGTTTATTTGCATTTCCACATAGTATAAAGATGTTCACAAAAGGCTTACAGCTAAGAGCCGTTGTAGACCCTGTCAGGGCACAGCAAAATTATAGTTATACATATTTATAAAAAATCTAAATCGTAGAAACAAAAATAAAAATAAAACTCTACATGAAAACTAAAAAAATACGCTCACATAAAAAAGTTAATAACAATAACATAAATAAATCTATTATAAGGGTAAGTAGGCAGCTAATTTCTTAAAATACTATTTTTACATTTAGATATATTTACTTAGGTAATATAATATAATAGGTAACACAAACACTTATTTAATATTAAATCATATTTTAAGATTACAAATAAAAGAGATCAGTTTTACGTGTGTAGGTTATATATTATCACAATTAGAGATTCAGTAGGTAACATTTTATAATTTACTTATTGTGAATTTAGAAGTCATGTTATGTTTAATTATATAATCTTCTTGATAAATATCCACATGTATATAATTATTTAAGAATGTATTTATTGCAATTATAGTCTTTCATTTAAGTATTATTTTATAATATAATAGCTTTTGTTTAATAAAAATGATTTTAATTTATTAATAAAAACATTGGATTTAAGAAGACGCCTTGGAAGGTTTGACTTTGTTATTGTCTGGTGCTGCTGTTACGTGGTCGAACGGTGTAAAAGGCGACATTTAAAAGTGGACCCAAGCTCTCGACGCCATTAAGTCTGCTTTTGTGCCGAAAATGCAGCCACACGAAATTTATTTGGAACTGTACTCGAAGAAACAAACAGATGAAACAATTGACGCGTTTATAAGTGAAATACGTACCTTACTCGCTCAGTTACCTGCAAAAAGACAAAAGGAAGAGGAACATTTGGACTTTGTTTACGGACTTCTCAATATAACCTACAAAAAGGAGATTGCTCGCACACAAGTGAAACCGTTTGCGGAACTTCTGGATCGTGGTCGTCATATTGAGAGTCTGCTCAAGGAAGCTGGTGAGGTAACGAAATCAAAACAATTAGAACGAAAGCCGTATAAAAGATGTACTTTTTGTGGCAAGAAGGGACATATTTTTGACGTATGTCGCAAAAGTTTGGCAGAACATAAGGATACGGCAGTATCTCAACCAGAAAAGAAGCCAGTCATCACGTGCTATGGATGTGGAGCACCTGGTGTTTACAGAAGCAACTGCAAAACAAAGGAAACGCCACCAAACCCCGTTGCATTTTACACAGTACAGAATAGCTTAAAGATACAAGCTAAAATACCGACGATAAAGGTAACACACACACACACACACACACACACACACATACACACACACACACACATACTCACGTTTAAAGTAAAGCAGTGTTGGGGTTTCAATCCAAAACTGCAACATGATAGTAAATAACAGGTACATGTAATTAAATTACATTTTTCTCGCCTAAACGCAAGTAGAATATTTAATTAGGAAACCGTGGTAGGGAGTAATGTTTGCATAACAATCACTGTTGTCAAACAAACGACGATCTGAAATAAGGATCTCTTCAATTTTCCTCCTACAATTGAAATCTTCGATTAGCTTCATCGGGCAACAAATGGATTCGATTCATTTACTTCATTACTTTTATTTACATAGTGACTTTTTTTTCAAATCTCATTTAATTTTTTCCCACAAATAGGTAAGCAGATGTAAAGGTATTGTTTGTCGTAAGTAATGTTTCATATTTTATTTCAAGCGTCCCGTTATTTAAAAAATAAAAAATATGCTTGTGAAAAATGCTTCACACGGTTTTTATGACTTGACAAAACTTCGATATTCTTATTATATCTAAGTTTTATATTAATGTATTGGACACATCTGTTAGGGTTAATGGAAGAACACTAAAGGAAAGGCGGTTATAAGGATTTATATAATATGTACGAATACGAATAGAAATAAGGATAATTTAGTTCCTCCGATCCTGTAGATCCTCCTTCTACGGTCGCGTCGGCAGGGGCAAAAAAAGACAAGCTAGAAATGTAAATGTAGTACCTACATGCCAGGATTTTCCAGTGGCCAATCTGAAATAATAATAATTAATTGCGAAAAATACTATCAAACTTCAATCTGAATCATTATAAAGGATATTGCTAATACAGTGCTGCATATGTTCGAAAAAATTGTCTGCTCAACAACGTTAATAACGCAATGAAGGTTCCTGGACATCGGATTCAATTGATTTAATAAAAAAATGGGATTTTCCGTTGATACGCAACAACGTAATTAACGCAATGAATGTTTTTGATCTGTCAAACTGAAAACCGTTGCTACTGATAGTGTTACGCAATTACCCCGCAGAGTGCCCAAAACACGTCCAAGTCTCATTTAATTAAATTATTAACACAATAGACCTCAATATAGACTACAACATAATTTAATTACGTACAAACAAAGCCGATTACGAAGTTCTGATAAACATAAATAGCGTGACGTTTTCATTGCCATCGTTACGGAGGATTAATTGAATATAAATTGGCGTAAACATGTTTGATCATCTGCTGGAACGTGGGTAATTTGTTTTACTCCACTTAAGACTCGAAGAGACACTCAAAATGAATTGTAGTGTGAAGTGACTGCTAATAAGTACTTGTCATACGGCTGTCGCAAAAAATCAGCGTCGGGGCTCTATCTTGCTTAGGTTCGCAGCATAATGTTGAGCGATAGCCGTTTTCGTGGATGTGACGCATGTTTCCCCGACCCCTTTCTTATTTTTTTTGTTTGAGGTTTTTTTTTTGTATATAATATAATGTAGGTACATTATATTATATACAACAACATTCGTAACGTAACATAATCTTTCATATTCAACCCTCACCCAAAAATTTTCTGTACCTACTGTTGAAGAATGACTGCTAATGAGTACTTGATATTCTATGAGATTTGTGAAGAAGCAGAAGAAACATGACTTTCAGTGTTCATGAGAAACTAAACTTGAGTTGAAACAGTTGCTAGACATGGTTGCCATGACACTCAATGTTGCTAGAAAAAAAGTTGCGCAACTTTAGTTTGCTGTGACTTTGCCAACCCCCGGTTTTTATGTTGCCTGCTAAATGTTTTCAAGAACATGTTGCTGGAACAATATTGTAGTGCAGCTTGTTTTCCATGAATACAGGGCTCGTAGCATCCCAACATATGAGTGATATATGGTGTGATGTAACCGGATTGTGGAGGTCAGATAAGCAGTTGCTCCGTGTAAAATACTAGTATTCAGCTGCATCCGGTTAGACTGGACACCGACCCCAACATAGTTGGGAAAAGGCTAGGCAGATGATATAAGGAGATGGTCAAGGTATTCTCAACGACGCATTTCTTACGCAAGTCACGCCCCTCTCCTATAATGGATATCTATCCATCTATTATTATAGTAGCAATTTAGAAACCTACAAGCAACAAGACCTTGTAGTCAATATGATATCACTGGATGTAGCAAATGTATCTAGCATTTACATAATTTGATTACCCTAAATTAAATTCTGTTTTTAGAATAGTGTTTTTTCCTGGTAGAAAATTGAAGGTGCGACCATTTGCGAGTTTTCTCAGTAATTTCTCAGAAACTCAGGCAAAAGGTCTTTATAATATACTAGCTTCTGCCCGTGACTTCGTCCGCGTGAAATTTCTTGTTCCCCCGACCCAACCCGTCGCATCGCATCGCCTGCCTGCGCTATCACTTCGTTTTCGCGTAGCGATCTTACTTTGTCTGACTTTTTCTCTTTTTGCTCGGCTCCTAAGTGTCATAGCGTGATGTGAAATAGCCTATAGCCTTCCTGAAGAAATTTGGCTATCAAATGCAAAAATAATTTTCCAAATCCGGCTGCTAATTCCAGAGATTACCCCCTACATACTTACAAACCAACGACAAACAAATTTTTCCCCTTTATAAGATGATGGAAATTGAATGAGTGATGATGTTAGTTGAATAATGTGTAAGGCCTGAAATTGCGTTAAGCGGGCACCCGCGACGGGCACCCGTTGCGTGACCCGTCGCGTGACCCGTAGTGTGACCACGCGCGTGGTCACGCGGGTTGGCTCCTTGGATTTCACGATGGGGATTTCACCCGGGATTTATTAATATTTTTTCTTTTGATATTTCTCGGGACCCTGGGGTCCCGGACCTTTGGAAGACATAAGAAGAGCCGAAGCCAACTTGCAGAGGCCCGTCAGACATTTTAATGAAATGGAAGCACCAACCGACGATTATCCCTGTTCGCACATTGCAAGTGACAACCCACGGTTGGTGTAGGACTATTGCAGTACATGGAAACAAAGATATTGGATTATGGGTTTGGGTGGCTAAAGTGACCTGGTTATTGAGGACTATAGAAAGTCTACAGCCCCTGCCTGACCAATGTTTTATATAAATTACACAGATAAAATGGCAGGGGGTTACTTGCACACTCAATAATGGGCCCCCGAAAACGGCCGCTAGCACATAGTGTCGTAGCGACAAGGGGGCAACATGTCCTGGGGTGGTTATGAGGAGTGAGGAGGTATTCCACGGCTATCAGGACAATCCTGGAAGTACGGTCAAGATCCCTACCAGGATCTTACTGGAATACTTCCTTCCTCCGAGCAGATTTACTCTTGCGAATCTCCACTCAAGCCGGCCCATAAAGGCAAGAATGAGGTGGGAGCTCTGTTCCTCCTAATTTTTCACTCCAGCTGGCCAATAAGGAAGCCAGATGTGAGGAACAAGACTTCTCCCGGGAAATAGGGTCCGTGGGGTCGATACTGCCCAACAGCTCGCCACATGCTGCCCTGCGGGTTTCTGTATGTCTCTTGGTTTGGCTCTTCACCCTAGACCTGATCCGGCAAAGTAAACTCTCCCGGCACAGACCTAGAGTTCGGAGTACGCAAGCCCCACCACGACGTCAACGTGGAGATACGGCGGTGGGGTTATTAATATTATTATTAAGGACCCGCGCATGCCCCCGCAACGGATTCCGTCGAACGGACGCGGGCTCCGTAGCCCGGACACGGGTCTCACCTACCCGCGACAGACGCCCGTGCGGGTCGCCGCGACGGAGCAATTTTGTATGGAACCGCGCGGGCGTCGCAGTTTCAGCCCTAACACTTAATATCTTTTTTCCACAAAAAATACACATAAAATATCTACTTACTTACTTCTTTTTGAGTACCAAGTGAAGCGCACCTTTAACCTGCATCGCTTAATTAATATTAACTCTGATGTCACCAGTGCACCTTAATAACGTTTTAAGCCTTTTGCCGCGATTTAAATGAAGTTACCTACAGTATAAAGCAAACTTATTTAATGCGGAAAACTGGGGGAAGTAATAAAATTAATTATTAATACATTTTCTTCTTCGTGTACACGTGGCTTCGGTCGTTACATTATAAATGATGCAGTTCGACGTGGATAAATTACGTTTTTGAGGTGCACGCTCATTTTAACATGCAATTGTTTTCTAGGGTAGAATGTGTTATTTTGATCTTCTTTTGTCGCTTGAGTAAAAGTCAAAGTCAATAATATACAAAAATCTTTTAGCACGTGGCCAAAATGGGAACTAACGCCACCATCTTGTTTTTTTTTTTTTAACCAATTTCACAATAGACAAAATGTTTACCTACGGCGCCACCTTGTCAACGTCATTCAAGCGTGAAAAGATCTTTGTAGCAGTGTATATTTTGACACTGCAGCAATTGTCAACCAGTACCACGGCCAGATAAGTTTCGAAAGCGTTTACTAAAATCTTATTATTTACTAGCTTCCGCCCGCGACTTCGTCCGCGAGAAATTTCTTGTTCCCCCGACACACCCCGTCACTTCACATCGCCTGCGCGCGCTATTACTTCGTTTTCGCTTAGCGTTTTTTCTTTTTGCTCGGCTCCTAAGGGTCACAGCGTGATGTTAAATAGCCTATAGCTTTTCTCAAGAATTTGATTACCAAATGAAAAAAAAAAATTTCAAATCCGACTGGTGGGTCCAGAGATTAGCGCGTTCAAACAAATAACCTCTTCAGCTCAGTATAGACATAGATTTCACTGAAAGATGGGACTTACTTTTTCATTTTTATAAAACCTAAAAATAAAAAAGTAAATCCCGTTTTAAAGAAACAAAACAATCAAATCCGAATCACATTAAAAATCGATCCCCATAAAAAACACTAACCCTAAAATACACCACATCGTTGCGGTTTACTCGAGCCCTTAATTTGATATTAAATATTAAACGCTTCGCCACAAGGTCTTGCTTACATCTCACTTAAGGCTCGTTAAGTGTTTTCGAAAGTCGCCATTAGAGTGAAATATGAATTAATGGCGGTGGAGCGACGCTGCGGCGTCATCGCTATATGGCGTCAAGAGGTGTCTAGAGAATAGAGGGTTGGGTGGAGTATGCTTCAAAAGATTTTGGGTAGCGCTTATAATTTTGTGTGCCTGAAAGCTGACCAGTGACACAAATTACGTTACTGGTAATTACTTTATGATAACGTTAAATACAGGTCAGATTTTTTAAGTAGGAGATCAAATTTCTGAATATAAACACAATCATTATCATTAGGTAGGTAAATATTAACTCTTTTTATTTACGGTGAACTATACTTAAAAACATCACATTTACAATTATATATTACTAGCTGCGCCCCGCGGTTTCACCCGCATAAGTTTCGGTCCCGCGGGAATATCGGGATAAAAAGTATCCTATGTGTTAATCCTAATTATAGACTATCTGTGTACCAAATGTCATCCAAATCCGTCCAGTAGTTTTTGTGTGAAAGAGTAACAAACATCCATCCATCCATCCATCCATCCATACAAACTATCACGTTTATAATATTATTATATATATTATAATAAGTAGGAAGTATGATAGGATAAAAGAGGAAGAGCTTATTGTACATCAAAACGTAGGTTATGTCATATTATGTCATGTTATGCTGCATCCGGTTAGACTGGAAACCGACCGCAACGTAGTTGGGAAAAGGCTAGGCACGTGATCATAAATACATTATAAAAAATAGGTAGGATCTGGCACATAAAAAAAAACAAAACAATTCAACTCCACCCCACTTTATTGACAAACGGGCATAACCAAGTAAGCTGAGACGGTCGGGTTTATGATTGATTATTGCCTATTCTGTTGCCAGAGCTTTCACAAGGCTCGTTCTGTGCGGTCGACGCAAGGGTCTACCCATTTCTATATTTGGGAACAAAAGCGTCACTATGAACAAAGAAGAGTATGGGTTTCGGGTTTACAATCCCGAACCAGTTAACAACAATGAGACACGTAAGAGGGAAATGTTTCAGAGGATTGACGAGAAAGACGGTATTAAAGGTGAGAGTTTATCTGTCTTGCATTAGTCTTGTTACCTTGAGAAATTAATTCATGAACAAAGACACTAATATTAGTTACGCTTGTTTTGTTTTTACTTCTAAATTAACACGTTTATGTCTTCGGTCGAAACTCTTTTGTGTTCTGCAAGCCTAGTCCATTGATGCCAGACAAATACATATTCGATGTTCCAGTTCAGCTAATAAATGGGCTCGTTGTTTTATAGAGTTCTGCAGTTTGAAAACATTTTGATTAAATAGAAATATTTTGTAGCTTTTTCAACAAAACAACAATGCAGTGTCCAATAATTTCACGAACGATTACCCCGCTGCAAAACCACTCATAATTTAACTTCAAACCATAAAATAAATTACGTACAACCACCGTATCTTTAATAAAAAGGAAACCCTTTCCTCATAACTTTTCATCGTCGAGATAAGTAACGGGGCGCATCTTAATCATTGTAATTAATCATTTATTTTTCTTAATTTCTTTCTTTTAGAATACGACGCTGAAGATCTTTATGGGCCAAAGATTACTGATAAGGATGGGGCTCTTCTAGATGCTCACGACAGTTTCTATATCAATACGAAGAGCTTGCTGGTACTGTTCCAGATTATGGGGGTCATGCCTATCATGAGGGTGCCTAAAAGTAAATATATTTTCTCATAATTATGCACTTGTAAAAAATGGTTTCGTGGAATGAATGAATGAATGAAATACACCGATCCCAGCGTGGTTAAACCAGACTCGACTAATCGAATGAACCCCAAGATTCGCACTAGCTCCTGTAGCCTCATGTTCATGGTGCTACAGCGACCATTGCATATCAAAGAGTAGACCGGGGGGCGAGGTAATTTATGGAAGACATGCCCGTAGGAAAGGGTAGGATTTAAGAGCCTACCGGATATGCATCCTAGAGTAAGCATTGGACTAGCGGAGAGATGGGTGATATTTGTTTATGGATGGGTATCTTTTAACGACGTCGCGGCCAGGCGCTTCAGGTCGAGCTTCCCCCGTGAATCTTTTGGCGGGGTTTCAACTGATTTCTCGGCTCTTTTCTATGTCCTTGCTCTGCAGTGTTAAATATTGCTGTTTTCAATGTCTTCGTCGTAGGTCTTGCTACTGTCAGCGTTTTACTGTCAGTGTTTTTGTAAATATCACTAGCAGGTTTCTTGATCTTATTTCTGTGTTCCGTCGGATCCCTCCCTTGTCGAAGTATTTTGAAAATTGATTCCCTTGTCGAAGTATTTCATGTCCTATTTTAAGTGATCATTCCATGTGTAAATAGGTTGGCCGAATTTCTTGTATTTGGCCTTGTACTGCATTGCTGTATGCAGCAGGTATAGTTCGGGGCCCCTATGAACATGTGCGAGTTAGAACATCCTGTCTGTCTTGATGCGTTTGGTTACTGTTTTTCTCCTAAGATTTCATGCATTTCCTTTTGTCTTGATGTATTCCTAGCGTGGTTAATCAAGTCTCTCATGATAACTCGCTCATATAGCGAGTACATAAATTCTTTTACCTGCAAGCCGTTCTTCATCTAAGACCCTTTTAGGCGTAAAGATGTGGTCGTCTATTGATCTATTGTTTAAAAAGGCTGCTTGATAGTTGCCCAACTCATTTGTTCATTCGCATCTTTAGAGTTATTGTTTTTCGGAATTTGTACCTGCTCCAGCCACATAGTTCCAGCAAAATGGTTTCGTGGAGTATGTATTTTTATTGAGATTAAATTGAAGTTGGGAAACCTTAGTGCGATTATACATCAGTCCAATAATTTATTTTTGTGTGTTTTTCTTTGTACAGACGCCAGCAGGTCAAGCTACCCGAAACAGTCAAATTTTCTCAATCAACCTTGAACCTTAATGATTTAGCAATAAAGTTGAAAATCTATTAAAGAAATTTGACAAATTGTAGTAGCTTGATGTTCTGGCGTCTGTACTTGAATAATTAAGTATATCCATTAGTCTAGTACTATAATATTCTTTCTACAATTTATAAGATATAATAGATATAATTAGTTTTGTTGTAAGATTGTAAAGATTAGGTCCTGCGTTTTTGCAAAGAGGATTTGATTATGTTACTTAGGGTAACATAATCAAAAATATCTACAAACTTATACATCTATCTATATGAAAATGGATCCCTATTTGCCTTGGTCACGCCATAACTTGAGAACGACTTTACCGATTTCATTCATCTTTTTTTTTAAGTTTACTAATAATTTGTAGAAGGTTCTTACGAAAAAAAAAAAAGTTGTAAAAATAAATTTTCTTTATTTTACGAACGAAAACTGTCAGTTTTAGTTGAAATAACAAGATATCTTGGGCGAATACTAAACAAAAGAATTGAAAAAGTTTAAAATATTCTCAGTTTAAAATTTCAAAATGCCGGCATTCATCTTCATCAGAAAGAATGCGCTTGTAAAACTTTGATTTAACTTCAACACATTTTGTAACTTTTTTCAACAAGTTTTGAAACTTTTCAAAAGAAAATGTGTTGAAATTTTTCAGAATCCAATAAGTTTGAAACAATGTTTGGATCGTTAGAGTGCACACTTGCACCGGGTGAGCCATAAAACCTTCAAATATAATAAACTTTGTCCAATGAAACCGTCGAAACGGGCTTTTATGTTATTTTGTTGTACGTATGTTTTTGTGCAACGCTAAATTTTGTTGAAAGAACTTGTGACTTGAATTATGGTTGTTTCAAAGTACGCAGCACATAGAAGTGATTTTTCTTTAGAAAGAGTTTTATAGGAATCTGAATTAAAGATAGAAGAATAATTTGAGTTGTCGGGCTAATACGTTGCATACGACACGTTTCGTTTCTAAAATAAAATAAAGCATAGAATAGAAAGAAAGAAAATGTGTTTAATTGCGGTAAACATGACGCTGAGAAAGAACCGAAGAAAAATATGCGTCACATCCGTGCAAAACGGCCATCGCTCAGCATAATGATACGACCCTATGCGAGACAGAGCTCCAGCGCTGATTTTTAGCGACAGCCGGCGTTGATGGTAGCTTAACTGTTTCCTTGTCACACAGATGCACAAACAACTAAGAGGACCACTTTTAACTGGATATCGAAGGCAACGCTGTGGGCATATCTTGTATGGAGCTTGGAATGCATCATTGTAGTGAAAGGTGAGAAAAATAGACAATACATGAGAAAAATCATTAAAATACAGAACTCTGTATTGATCCTACTAAAGAGCAACAGCTGCTTTCTTCTAAAAAGTTAACCATTAATTATCTTTTCTAAGTAATTGAAGATTCGAATTTAACGCAAATGTATTCGAACTTTATTTCTATCATTTTATCAAAGAGGGCGAATAGTCTACACAGCATTAATTATGCATAGGTCCCCGAGGCTTGAATATACCAATCACTTTTAATTGCTTCTAATTTCGACTGAACTTTGCAAAGCTTTTGAAAAGTCAGGAAACAATTTTCTACGACTGAACTCTCTCTTTTCAGTGGGCAAAGAGCGCTTAGCAAATTTTCAAAGCGTGTCTAATAAGCGATTCGACGAAGTTATCTATAATATTATATTTCTGAGCATTTTGATCCCGCATTTTCTTCTGCCGATCGCATCATGGCGGCATGGGCAACAAGTGGCTATATTCAAAAATATGTGGACGCATTATCAGGTACGTACACTATGCTGTAAACGTACAGACGCCAGCAGGTCAAGCTACACGAAACTGTCAAATTTTCCTAATCAACCTTGAACCTTAATGCTTTATCGACAAAGTTGAAAATCTATTAAAGAAATTTGACAGATTGTAGTAGCTTGATGTGCTGGCGTCTGTACCTACTTACTGTTCTTTTGTCAATGAAAGTTTCAGGAGCTACTTACGTGGATTTAAGCGCTGTGCACGGAAAAAATGGTTTGTATAAACCTATAATTAGTTCGGACACAGACAGGTAGAATTTAGTACCTACTCTTTACTATTAACATAAATAATACAGGGCGGTAGACACATCGTCGCGCAAACAATACAGCACATGATTCTAGACCCCCAGACGTATAAATTTTTGTATGTTGTTTCATAGAAAAGCGCAACACCTCATCATTCTCCTGCCCTTATCCCAATTTATTTGGGGTCGGCGCAACATGTCTTTTTCTCCCATACTCCTCTATTAGCCGCCATCTCGTGTTAATTTTCATATTTGGTAAAACCATTTTTGTGTAGGAAGGTATCATAAAAAGTTTATTTTATGATCCAGATTTCTGAGGCGCAATTCTCGTAATTTTAAGAACGTTCACAGTCTGATCTGTCTCAATCTGTCAAAAATATATCTAATTTCCCTACATTTTGACAAGTTTTTGGCATTTGTTTGTCACCGAGATGAGACTGCGACTAGATTTTGAACGTTTTAAATTGACTTGTTTTTGACGGCACGGTTGGCGCAGTGGTTAAGCGATTGACTGCTGCGCTGCGTGTCGCGGGTTCGATTCCCGCACGGAACAAATATTTGTATGACCTACATGTATTTGTTCCGAGTCTGGGTGTTTTTCTATCTATAATATGTATGTATTTACAAAAAAAAAAAATTGTATATAAGTAGTTTATCAGCCATCTTGTTACCATAACACAAGCATTAGGTTGCTTAGCTTGGGACAAATGGTGCTGTGTGAAATGTCCAGGGATTTATTTATTATTATTTATTTATTATCTCGACAGTCACCCCCTTTCTAACCATATCATCATTCACACAGTCCATCCATCGTTTCTTTGAGTATGAATGTCGATGGCTAAATGTTTCTCAAAATGTCTGTCAAAATGTTTTCATACCAGGCAATCAACGTGGCCACATACTGGGCACAAACTATATAAAAAAGAAAAAAACAACGAGTAAGAGTGCTATTGATACGAAAAGAAGAAGAACCAGGCAGAGCTATTTTTTTCTATAATAACTGACGAATAATTTCAACGCAGTGCGTTTCCGAATCATGTACTGAATCCATGGTAACCGGTTGCGCGTCGAAGTCCCTACCTGTATACAGAAAAAAACTTGTTTTTTAGGTAAGGTAAGGAGGTAAAGTTGTATGTAGGTAAGTAGGTTTTTCTGTGTACCGTACCTCTGTTTACACGTCTCTTTCAAGACCAGGTAGCTACTACAATTCCACTCACTTAATCTATAGATTAGTCACCCTATTGTTCGAGACCGATGAGTCGGCCATTTTGTATCGTCATCCATCTTGTAAATAAAGGAATCCCTTGTATTGAGAGCTAGACTAATACAGGTATTGGGTTTCGGTTCACAATGCTTCCATTAGTGGGTCTGAGAAATATTTCTTTAGAAGTCTGTAATTCTTAGAAGTTAGTGAGGTAAATGTAACGTTAGAAGTTTTCTGATTTGGTTACTGGGTCGGGTAAATGGAAGGGTTTTTTCTGGGAACTAGGTACCTAACTGCCTTGAGTTGTCAACTGAATCTCAGTTTCTCCTTGAAGTTATCCATTCAGCCCCTATTTGGCAATACTATTAAATACGTCATATTAGTGAAAGCCTAAAAGCGTGGGTGAAATATTGAGTATGTTTGCACATTAGTATATTTTACAAAACCTAAACCACTGAAAGTACTAAAAAAGAATTTTTCGAAACTCCAACATTCTTTCAGGGGAGTAAAACGGGGTTTTTTAGTTAGTAGGTATGTGAACAAAGTCACTGGAAACGGCTATTAGTATACATTTGCCTACCCTTGAAACACAAGCTTAAATTTATTATGTCAGTCGATATATTACCAGCTCGCTTTTACGATAATGGCTATATTGGAATCGAATTGAAGTATTAAATATTTGAAAAGCTCGCGTGTGCCTAGCCAAATCATTAAATTCGACCTAGAACCTAACCAGCGCGGAAACAAATGAATAATGGATCCTAAACGTTGAATGTGAGGTCGGATGGTGGTAAATATTTTTTTAGTAATAAACTATGAATTGCATGTTATGAAGCATTTATGCAATGTGTAACTGAATTAATACACATTATGAAAGTTTACAGAATCGATTTCTGTAATTTTTAATATACGTAATATTTATTCCAAAAATTATTTAAAAATACGTAAATTACAGTCACACTTCCGCTGTATGTGTGTGGATGCCTCAATAAATTAAGGCCTCCAGCCAGCGCTTAAAAAACTTAAAAGTCAAGCAACTTCACGCTAAGGGCACCCCCTGTGGGGTACGGACCTTGGCTTAGGGCGTCGCTGGGGGAGGGCAGCAAGGGTCAGGCTGGATCGAAATTATTTAGGAACGGATTTGAAACTCAGGCTCAGCGGCGCGGGCTGGCTTGAGCAAAGGTCGGGACGGACATGTAATGGGGCGTCGCGGCGGGCCTCGACGGCGAGTACGAAAGGACGCTTTCGGCTTTCGGGACTTTGTACTTTTTGAGAGTACTGGTCGCCTTACTATTCTCTTGTAGGAGGGTCGTGGCGTCGTCGGGGATGGTAACGGTATACCTCGGTCGGCGAATCCTACTTATGCGGGAGGGAGTGTATCGGATGATTGCAGCCCACTCCCTCGCGAACAGAGGAGGTCTGTGTCCCAGCAGTGGGAACATTATTGGCTGATTATGCTAAAATCAGGGGTTAAATAACTGTAGAAGGACCGTATGTAACACGTAAAATTGGCACACGTCGTTATGGTACAGACGCCAGCACATCAAGCTACTACAATCTGTCAAATTTCTTTAATAGATTATCAACTTTATCGCTAAAGCATTAAGGTTCAAGGTTGATTGGGAAAATTTGACAGTTTCGGGTAGCTTGACCTGCTGGCATCTGTACGAGACTGTCATTTATTTTGGTTAAAATTATAAAATGGCATTGATCATTGTTCATACTCATGGGAACAATGCAGTAAAGTAAAGCAATTTGCCCATGTCCTTCATTGCAAGCATCTTGCACTAATTTTTCTTTCCTTTCAGCTGAAGTACCTCAAAATCACAGGCACCCCGATAGTTTTCCCGAACCTGTACTCTCTTACCTGGGGTCTTTGCGTCTTCTCCTGGGGTCTTAGCTTTGCCGTGATCCTCTCGCAACATTACCTGCAGGATGACTTTGAGCTGTGGCATTCGTTCGCTTATTACCATATTATTGCAATGCTGGATGGATTTTGTTCACTTTGGTGCGTATAAAAATGGTATACGGCATTAAACCTTTGCAGGCATATTGAATAATTATACACGTTAATTTGATGTAAATATACACAGAAATAGTATTAATAGTAGCAATTATGGTTGGAAAATCATACATCACTGAGTAGTAGTGTAGATTTTTAAGGGTTCTTGAATTAATTGATTAGTTAATGGATTTCACACCCGTTATCTAGAACAATATTCGAGCATTGGTTTCGAGACATTCCTAACTATCGTCACATTTCATTTAAAAAGTAATACTTGCCTATCGATTGTGATTCATGTCTGATCTCGAGTATCGTATCGTATCGAATACTTATGTTACCATAAGTATTAGATAGCAAATAGCTTATTTACTTAGATAATTAAAAAGAATCTGTCTTGTACAGTAATACAATTGAAACGTCAGCGTAAAATGTGTGACTAATATTGCTACGTTGTCATTAGTAGCATGTTTAAAGCCATTACAAGAAAAGATAAAAACTTTTTGCTGATAACATCAACAATACTTATTAACCAACTTAATACTTTCACAGCAATAGTTTCCATTGTATAGTCTGTTTTTAATTGTTTTTTAAACAATAAGTACCTGCCACCTTTCTTTCCCACCCAGGTACATAAATTGCAACGCGTTTGGCACCGCATCCCGAGGCTTGGCCATGAATCTGCACAAGGCGTTGGAAGCTGAACATCCGGCGCTCAAAGTGGCTCAGTACCGACATCTGTGGGTCGATCTTTCGCACATGATGCAACAGTTGGGTACGTGGTTTTATTGTTTTATAGGTTTTGTGGTAAAGATGAAAAATAAGCAAATGTAGGTTCATAGTCGCTTGTTGTGCTTGCAAAGCTTGAGGGTTAAAGATGGATGACAGTGAGATCCACTTGTGTGATGCGTGCTGCTTTAATGGCGATTTTAATTGAACACACGGATACGATTTCACGTTTTCATTTTATGAACATATTTTAATTTAATTAAACGTCTTAATTAATTTTAAATTTTCTAAAATAGCATCTTAGAGCAACCTGTACTTAAAGAACTATAGCGCAGGGGTCATTTGCCGGGGTCACGTGAAATTAAAACGAATAAGAAATTCAAAATAAAATAAAACAAATATGTATTTCAATAAAATTTTCATTTTATTTCAAATACAGTACAAAAAGACATAATGAATATACACAATACGCCAACACACGCACACAAAAAATATATACACAACAAAACACACAAAAAAACAACAAATATATCACACATGTGTGTAAAAATAAGAATTAATTAAATAATCATCATCTGCCTAGCCTTTTCCCAGCTATGTTGGGGTTGGCTTCCAGTCCAGTATTTTACATGGAGCGATTGCCTATCTGACCTCCACAACCCAGCAACTGGGTAATACGAAACCCCTTGGCTAATACGAAACCGGGCTTCTGTAGACCCGTAACGGCTGTCAAAGATCCCCGAATGACAGCCGGGACCAACGGCTTAACGTGCTTTCCGAGGCACGGAGGGGCTTGGCATTTAAAGATGGTCTCCCATCCACGGACCAACCGCGGCAAGCGTAGCTTAACCTGATCGATCGACCCATGCGGCTGTTATTACTTAGCCACAAGCCCCTTCTATCCAAAATCATGTATAATCATAAGATTATGATGAATTAATTGGGAGAGCCAATTAATTCATCATAATCTTATGATTATGATGAATTAATGTCCTGTGTCCCAGCAGCAGTTCCCACTGCTGGGACACAGGCCTCCTCTCAGTGAGAGGGAGTGGGCCGTAATCCACCACGCGGGCCCAGTGCGGGTTGGTAGATGTCGCATGTCTTCGAATTTTATTGTTCTAGAACAAGCCGGTTTCCTCACGATGTTTTCCTTCACCGTTTTGAGAGCAGTGGTGATGAAATAATTTACACAAAGTAAAGCGCCTGTCAGGGTTCGAACTTACGACCGACAACTCGTAAGTCGTGTCCGTTACCACTGGGCCACCACTGCTCCCAATTAATTAAATATTATATACATAAATAAAATTATAAGATAAAATTATAATGATCGAAGATTGTTGATTTATGATAATGATGACGATTGGTGATGATGGATCACCATCATCATTAGATGGTGATGGTCTATTATGAGGAATAAGCGTACCCATTGCAAGTACGTGGATAAACCAAGTAAAATCTCCCAACGAGTGCGCTCAGTTATAAAGGGTTTGTCCCCACCACGCACTCGCCCGATAGCCTCGCCGCCCGACGCCCCCGCCGTGAACGGACACTGCTACCTGCTCGCCGCACTGTGAATCACAGCTATCCCCGCCCGGTTCCATTACGCCTCCCGTAACGGTTTCTGTAGTCTCCGACTACAGCCCTGTTCTATCAATAGCTGCCTCTTTCAAGGCGGCGTTAGTAGGGTTTTTCGGGGTAAAAACCACAGTTTCGTGGTCATTCGTGGATAATATGCAGTGTCAACGAAACCGAGGGGGTGTTGACCCAACTACACCTGCCGAGCCCCTTCAGGGTGTGGAAGTCAATTGGCATCGAGGGCTAGAATCTCGGCCTAGAGGCCCGAGATTCTAGCAAAGGCTTAAGGCTCTGTGTCGAATCTAGTATCTGACTTCCTGATATCTGAGTACAGTAAACAATGATAACGAGTCATCGCACGGCGACCGCGCCAACGCTCCGCACGGCGGTAGACAATACAAAACAATACAAAACTTCTAACAATTACCTTCCTATATTCATAATGTTAACACTACTCTTACTACCTACTCCTGGACAACAAAAACGTATAATTGAGTAATATTTAGTATTTATTTCTGTTCAAGTGATTTGTAATCTTTAGAAATAAATGAATTCAAACCGCAGTATACTCGTACATACTTAATTTTTCATTAGTTTTTTTTTTTTCCTTTTTCTGGATAATTTATTAAATTTATACATGTATGTTTTTATTTTCCCTTCATAATTTGTTTAGAGTTAGAAAATTTACCATTGTAATGCTAATGTTAATTAGGTTTAATTCGGGAGCCTGGTGATCCGTCACACAGGGTATCCTAGTATGAACGCCAGTCTCACAAAGTATCATAATTGTAGTTTATGCATTTTCGTCAAAACGCTATAATTTTTGTCTCTGTTATAGCTATGTGAACATTTTTGAAGAGAGAAAAATAAAGATTATTATTATTTTGCCCTCTTTGAAACGCTTAGTTTCAAAAGACTCGAGATGATCAGTGGAAATTTGAGATTTTGTTTTAAGATGATAAGACATTAATGTAGTTTATGCCTACTAGGTATTTCAGTAGTAAGTGCTAGACGATATCTACGGGAATCTTTGGCCAGAATAGTTGAAACAGCAATTTGTTGACATTATTCCATTTTGTTGTCAATGAAGTAACCAATCGTTTGGCATTTGCAGCTAGACTCTCCATCTTTCGGTTGGTCATTATGGGTCTTAATGAGAGTAGTGACCACAGTTTCAGGAGCGTCAAAGCGGAAGAGGAAGTGATTTTTAAAGTCTGACCAAAGCATACCTGCATAAGAAGCACTCTTCTACATCGCTTTCCCAAGTAAAGCCTTCAAAGGCCTCAGTAAAGCCTTTGGAGGCTTTACTGAGGGCAAAAATGAGCGTTCCACCTTGAAGTAATTTTTCTGATAGGCAGATATCAATAGTACTACATTATGATCGGGCATTAAATTCAGGTAAATCTGGATTAAAATTAGACAAGCGTAACACAGATGAAGGAGTTGAAGGTGCCTTGATAGCTTCAATTAATTGAGCCATGGTTATGAAGCTCAAGCATTGTTCGCCATGGGTCCTCGGCCTACTATTCCAGAGCCTGACCTGATCCCACTTCTGATGTAAGATCAGGGGACGGAAGAACAAACGGGGGGAACGTGTAAAGAGTAGGCGAATTGAAGGAAAGAGAGAGACTCCTATGTCGGCCAGCGGCGCAGGCGGTAGTTTTCAAACTACGAATTATTTTATGTTGTTATAATTTTTCTAAGTACTGGCCACTACCCCTACGAGTGTGTTAAATTAATGTCGCCATTTAGCGGCACGTTGTGTTGTAATGTGATGAGTGGTACTTACAGATATTTATTACGATATAACGTAAAGTGCCTCGAGACCTTTCTTTTTTGTCACGAGATAGAAAATAAAGCTCATATCGTGGTGAAAAAAAGTAGTCAATTTGCAGCTAATTAACAATGCAGAGACAGCAAAAACTAACCATCGTATACATATGTTGGATAAACTTAAGAATACATGTCTTTCAGTATTTATGATAGTGTATGTAGCATATGCCTTGCCCCTTGGATTGCAAAAATCTCTTTGAAAAACTACAGGCACAACCAAGTTATAATTCGATCACGGCTTTATTTCAAACAATCGAGACCTCTAAAAACATCAGTTATTACTTCGTTAGTATTACAGAACTCTAAAAACATCAGTTATTACTACGTGATGCTCGCATCAGTAGCCTCAAATAAAAACGTATCAGCGATCCATTCACAAGTTTAGCAAATTGCCCAGCGCTTATTGTTTCATGCCTGCTGGCGCGAATTGCTCTTTTGTTTCAACGACCATGCTAACAGCGAGTAGTTTGTCCTGACGGCAGATTCCATACATTTCGTACAGCGACGGCCATTACATTCAATGTACTGTTCAAGCTACAATAGAATTGTTTTCTTTTCTCTATTAGATCGTTTGTCTTTGTTGTTGAACTTAAATATTTATGGCACACACTAAATATTAATAATTATGTCACTCTCTGCTATTCTTATTTTTCTGTGTACTGTAGAGGTTTATCTGCATGAGGGCAACCTCACATAGTACAGGCCGGAGATAATTTAGAACGGGTTAAATTCGAACGTTCAAACTAGCGTCATGTTTCTTCTGTTAGGATTTTGATATATAACTGTCAGTGGTGACTCGGTCTAGAACACTTAAAGATATGCCTATAATACAATACTAAAAGAGTCTTAAAGTTGTTTAATTCCAAGATCCCCTCAGAGGACTCTTCAAGTCCTCACATATGGTGGAGGCGCCGGGTAGGCGCTAAATTGTCGAAAGGTATAGGCTGAATTGACGAAAAGTTGAGGAGGAATTTGCGCCGAATTTGCGCTAAGCGTTGTGCGAAGAAACGTACCCCATACGTTTATATGTATTCATATATTTGAAGAAGCGAGACCGCTCACATTCAAGAGGATAGAGCAGGCACAGAAAAGTCGCCTGGATATTATATGCAGCTAAGTGGTTCAATATTTTTTTTTGTGTAAAGAGATTAAGATGGCTGATTATTATACGGGCAGTAACGCATGCCTAGAAGAATTCATTGAGGCGTTCAAAGTAGTTGCTAACTACAATAGATGGCGTGAGAGCGATTGGGCGCTGATATTGGGCGTATATCTTGAGGGTGCTGCCCTGTGTGTTTTTAAAATGATGTACCACGATGGCATGACATTCAATGCGTTCTGTGATGTACTACGAGCAGAGCTCCCGTGCCGTTGTCACAAAGCGTTTTATAAGAGGCAACAAGAGGAGATTGCACAACATCTGTCTGAGGGAAGCGGACAGGAAAATTTGTTAAATGTAGATGATGATGCTTGTTTATTATTTAGTGGAAGACAAGATGGCCCACTACAAGATGAGCAAAGCTGCCTAGAAAGCAGCGTGGAAGTGGAAGCTGATGAAAAAGATGATGTCGAATGCAGCAGCCAAGGGTGCAGCCCAGCAGAGGATGAGAAGGAGCCGATGGAAGTGTTCGAGAGTGATCACGAGGAAGATAATGAATCGGGTCAGTCCAGTCCTTTTATTAATATATATAGCTGTGTTTCAGAGCATCAGGATGAGCAGCATTGTGATCACGGTGTCGAAATTGATAAAAATAGCATCGCTGGTGATCAAGTTAATGAGGATAACTCTGTGATAATTGATTCCGAGACAAAGGAGAGTTATCGTGTCGAGTTGTCCACGGACATAAAAGAAAATGCTCAGAGCGTCGTAATGTCAAATGACGACAGTAAGCTGGACTATGAAGTTGTTCTAGTTAAAGCTGATGTAGAGTTGTGTGCAGTCAGAGACGAACGCATAGAGGTAATGAACAATTATGTGCGATTGAAAGACTTATGTAATTCTCTTACGGATGAGGGTGCAGACTTTAATCGTAGTGATAACATTTTACATCGCATAGATGACCCTAAGATTAATAATTCAATCTCACTCCGTTTCAATTCATTTTTTGGAGATAGTTTTCAATCTTTAATGATATTAATAATGTTAATAGTTAATATTATTCATTCACAATGTGCTACTAACAATATAGAAAAAGCACGAATAAAGAAAAAATACTCATTTGATAGAAAAGTTGAAACTAAACGCTTAATTCCAAAACATTTTTCAATCATTAATAACTTTATAAATATATTTTCCTATAATTATCAAAATTTTATAAAGAAATCTTTAATTTTAAAATACAAGTTTATAAAATGTAAGTTCAGAGATAAAAAACTTTTTTATAAAAACTTTTCATATTATGTTACAAACTTTTGTTGTCTTTAGTTGTCATTCATTATCACGTCAACGTTAGATAAATGTAAATAACACTTTTAGTATATTATTGATTGTTATGATACATTATATTAATATGTTGTCATTTGTATTTTTTGCATATGCTGCGATAAAACACCGGACGCGGCTGGGAGCGAGCGAGGTGGCTCGCCTCACAGCTTCAAGGAGTCTGAGGGAGTGAACATATCGTCGTCTTCATAGGCTGAGTTAGCATGAACGTACTCCAGAATTTAGTACCGCGAATAAGGAGAAGTATTTAGATTCATAAACTGTGGTCACTCCTACAGGGGGGGGATGGCACTCCCCAAGCTGAAACCATCTTTGCTTACGGGGCATAGCCTTCGCAAAGTGTGTCGGGTAGACACAATTGGTTCAACTTATATTGGAGGACCCGCAGTTTTATCAGTGTAGACTGTTGTTTCATGGAGTTTGAACTTGGTGAGAACGGAATAGATTTTTGGAAATATTTCCTCTGGAGTATGGGCGCGAGATAGTTTTCTTTCGATGGACACTGACCTCTTGGCCTTTTCCCTCCCTCTGGCTCAATACCGTCCGATGGGGTAAAAGAGTTTGAAGTTAAGATCATCTATCTGCTTTAAGCCTCATCTAGGCTGATGTGAACTGTCACATCATATTGTTAGTATATAGGAGGCCGCGTCGCCTCTTTTTCGCCAGTTTTGGCGCGACGAGGCTTAAGCATGACGACGTTAGTTTATGTTGGTGCACAGTGGCACATGTAAATGTTAACTTACCAGACACTTGTCATAGTGTCGGACGCGCGATTCGTTTGTCCTGACTTAAGCCTACTCTTGCAAGAGTTGGACCTCACACTGTATATATTATCTGGCGTTAGGTAACTGTTATCTTAGGGATAGGCAGGAAGGGTCTGAGCGTTCGAATGTTGTGAATAAAAGTCTTGTTGAGAGGCGGGAGCTTACCAATCCTTTTATTCAAGGATGGGCGTAGCTCATGTAGAGGTTTATCTGCATGAGGGCAACCTCACATAGTACAGGCCGGAGATAATTTAGAACGGGTTAAATTCGAACGTTCAAACTAGCGTCATGTTTCTTCTGTTAGGATTTTGATATATAACTGTCAGTGGTGACTCGGTCTAGAACACTTAAAGATATGCCTATAATACAATACTAAAAGAGTCTTATAGTTGTTTAATTCCAAGATCCCCTCAGAGGACTCTTCAAGTCCTCACAGTACTTCGTTATTGGCATAATTTTTAGAATAATGTTATATTGTTATTGATCAGGAAGTGGATATAGTCTTTCCATAGTTCTAGGTAACCAGTCGACTTTAGCTGCAGCTTAGCGTCTTTTTTTCCATATCCATATCCTAGGGTACACTTGCATAGTGCATATAGGGTTAATCATCGGTTGGTGCCTCCTCATCATTTAAAATTTTCTAATGGGCCTTTACGAGTTGGCTTCGGCCCCTCGTACGCCTTCCAAAGGTCCGGGACCCGTTTTCTCGTATGTCACAGGTTTTTTTAAAATAATATTATTATACTTACTGTCGGCTGTTAAGCTACCTTATATTGAATAAATAAATACACTTTCCAAAAATTGTTTTTTGTTTATTAAGATATATTACATAAAGTTTTCGAAGTGATGGGAACTGTCTATAATTTCGTAATTAATGGTTAAGACGACACCGCTTCGGGGATTAAAGAAGAGTTAAGACTTGAAACAGACTTTATCCTTTCACGCCAAAACAATTAAGTGAAAGAAACTTAGTGACTTGAATAACTTAGATATTTTTAGGCTTAGACATTGAAGGCTCATTAATATTAGCTTAGAAAGTGCTTTCATTACGAGACTCTTTGTTTATTTATTAGATGTCCTTTACTCCGTTGGTTAGATAGATGCTTATACAGGCAGGATATTGTAAACACTATAATTTATTGATGACATATCATATGAATTTGTCGTAAAAAATAAGATGCTTATTTTTTAACACTCCCGTAAATTATATTGCACTGCAACAAAACTGTAGGCCAATTCTCGTAATTTTAAGAACGTTCACAGTCTGATCTCAGTCTCAATCTGTCAAAAATACGTCTAATTTCCCTACATTTTGACATTTGTTTGTCGCTGAGATGAGACTGCGAATAGATTTTGAACGTTTTTAATTACGAGAATTGGCCTACTTATTTAACTTATCTCAAAATAAACGAAAATTTATATGAAAAACTTCCTCATATACACGTAAGTCCAAACAAATAATAATAAGCATGGAATTATTGCTAAATCCACATACAATCATATTATATCCATATAAAAATATATATAAACTGTTTACTCTCACATGTGATCCACAACCTGCTAATCCATCCAATGTTTTGATTATTTTTATTTGTCAAAAAGTCCAAAGCAGAGAGGATGAGAGAGATGGCGTGTGTTTTTCTAGAGAATTACACTTTTATTCTGTCCAATTTTAAATGTTTGTTAGATTTTTCGATAGACTAACTTCAGCAATTAGGCACTCATCTACGTCTACAAAGCATTTTATTTGGCCTTTTAAAACTCCTTTATTATTGTTTTCTCCAGGATAGTCAGTCTGATCTCTCTGCCTGCCTAGTCGTTTCCCAACTGTGTTGGGATCGGCTTCCAGTTTAATGGGATGCAGCTGAATACCAGTATTTTACAAGGAGCGACTGCCTACCTGACCTCCAAAACCTCGTTTCTGGGTAACACGATAGCCCTTGGTAAGACTGGTTGTCAGAGTTTTAGGATTCTGAACGACTGTCAAAGATCTACGAATGACAGCCGGGACCAAAAGTTTAAAATGCTTTCCAAGGCACGGAGGGATCTCGATATATACCTAATGAATTCATACCGTCCACCCATCCACGATCCGATGTTTATCAAGTAGACTTTACAAGAAAATTGCCAAGGAGTAATATAATTTCTATTTACAGGTCGCGCCTACTCCAACATGTATGGTATCTACTGCATGGTAATTTTCTTCACCACCACTATATCTCTCTACGGAGCTCTATCAGAGATCTTGGAGCACGGGCTTAGCTATAAAGAGATGGGTCTGTTTGTCATCGTGGGGTACTGTATGACTCTCCTGTTCATCATCTGCAATGAGGCTTATCATGCATCCATTAAGGTTAGTATTTTGTCAGATTTTTGGACTTTATATGTCATTACTGAAAATGTATCTGATTGTCAATTGTTTGAAGTAGATAAAATAATGTTGCGCGCCACAATTAATGCCTGGTACATGATGACATTAGTTACCACTAGCGCCATCTAGTATCGAGTAGCAGAACTAATAGACCCAAGATCCTTCTAGAAATTTCGATGCTAGAACTTTGTAGAACTATCGACATCTGGTCAGTCGAGGCCGGTATGTACTCGAACAGTCTAGATGTTTCTACAATAGAAGGTTCTAGAACTATCTATAAGACAAAACCGAGGAGAGTTGGATAAGCGATACAAGCGAATACATCGAAAGCGATCTTCAAGTGCGACTTAAGTGCAATTGTGTTTTATAATTAGTCTCTTTGAGTTGTTGTTAGTGTTGTTTAATTAAAGTGTAATTTTTGCTAATTTATATCGGCAGTTTTAATTGTCACGAACCCCGAAGCTCGTAACAATAATTTATTTGAAAGAGACAGAGTGCTTCGCATGATTTCGAATTTTTTATTTTTTTATTTCTGGAACCCGGGTTTTGTTTACAAAAATAACTTTTGTAGGAGTTAATATATATATAAGTGTAGTCTATAAAAAACAAAGTTTGACTTTAATACAGCGTGGTACGGGATTCCATATATCCATGAGCATTGTCCTTTCATTCGAATCCGTACAACTGTTTTTGCGGCAGAACATACATCCAGACAAACGGACATAAATTCTAATTACTATATTTTTGGTATCAGACTCATTCCCACACGTCATAGAAATTACTTTTTTTTTTTAATATTCGATGTACAGTTTTGACTTCGTTACTATTTTATTATAATATGTATAGATTGCAGTCTAGCCAAAGTTTTTCCAAATCCAAAGCTACTGAATATTATTTTTTTCTAGGTCGGTTTAGAATTCCAAGTCCGTCTCCTCAGCGTGAACCTCGGAGCAGTGGACAGAAGCACGCAGCGTGAGGTGGAGATGTTCCTGGTGGCCATCTCCAAGAACCCGCCTATCATGAACCTCGACGGCTTCACCAATATCAACCGGGAACTGTTTACAGCTGTAAGTAGAACAATATAAGGTTTTATTCCACTTCTGACATCATCATCATCCACAGCCCGTCTTTACCCACTGAGCAAAGTCCTCTCTATTTACGTGCCAATCCCCAATCCCCACAACATCATGAGAAAAATCATTGTGTCATTATTTTTGACTGTGATTCTTAGAAGTATTATTTAGGGTTACGGTTCCAAAGTTTAAATGAACAAAAATAATAAAAATTAACCACAATAACCGAAAAATGGTTACAGATTGACCAAATTTTTAGGTTTTTCTTAAATGCCCATAATTTTCAAACTGCATGGGATAGATTTTTTTTCTGATTTTTCTCATGATGTTTCCAATCAATCCTGTCGCCCCGTTTCGGCTTGACGTTGAGTTCTGGGACACTCTGTATAAATATAATCCATATTATGATGACATGTAAGAATCCAACAAGAAACTTCCCCTTTTAGTATAATAATAATATGCAATCTATTTAAATGAGCACTGTGTTGCAACTCAAATATTAGTTTCGGTGCTAAAACAACAGGTAGTTTAAAACATTGCTCGACAAGTAAACATTTGTCTGTGGAGGACCACAATGCTGGCTACTTTAGGGTCTACGGTTTGAGTGCTTCAGTGTCAACAAGTTGTGTTTCATTGTGTGTTGTTGTTAAAGTATTGTCTTTTTTTAACTTGACCTTAATCTAAACGAAGTTAGCTAAAAAACCGACTGTAAATTCTTCTTCAATTTAACACCCTACCCTTTTTGGTGCAGCGTTCTTCATTTCCACAAATTGATCGCTCTACCGACGACAATAACTACTTCCTTTTGATCCTTGTTATGTAGCTTCGTCCCGAAAATAACCCTCATTTTTGCCTTCAATTTATCTTATCTTTAATATGCATTGTCAAAGACTTTATCGATGTCACGTTTCATTCAAGGTATACAAATACATGCGCAGCGAAAGGCAATCCCGAAATTATTATTATTATTTAAAAGTCAAAAACTCAGAAGCTCTAGGTATGCCTCTACACATAGTATACTTCTAAGTGTAGCATCACACAAAATATGGGATCACACATAAAGTCCCACAATCAATGACCCGACCAAGCTGCTTAAAAGCAGTCAATAAATCTTATTTTATTGACTGCTTTTAAGCAGCTTGGTCGGGCTCTAATTATAGAACCGTTAAGTTTTATCGACGATAGTAGTTAGTACAAATAAAAGTAGATATTATCGATAAAGTCGATGAACCAGCACAAATGCTCCATCTATTCAACATGAGGGTGATTAATTATATGCCAGTTAGAGTCAGCACTAAGTTTCCTTACAAGTTATATCCTTGTTTGTTGAAATAGACGAACTTAAAGTGCACGCTCACGATTCTATGGAAGTTCTTACTGTTAGCAATAATTATAGTCCACCTTTGTTCAAAATCTGATGAGCAAGGTTCGAATGGCATAACCTAAGCATTGAGTCGAAATTACCTGTTTTTACACTGGTAACTTAGTAAAAGATTTTTTTCTTTTATTTTACTTAAAAACACAAGGATAATATCCATAAATCATAGTTTTTTCCAACCATTTTTTTGTTTCTTTTATAGTAGTTAGGTACATACCCGCTATCTACGTAACTTTGTTGAGAATGTATAGATGTGGTTGGTGTTTCGTCATAAATATTTTGGGATTTTCGTTTCGCCCAGCTACAAAAAAAAAAAATAGATTCATAAATAATTTGCACTGTTTATCATTATATGTATAATATATATATATATATATATATATATATATATAAACATAACTACGCGACAACTTACCGAGCTTCGTTCATCTTTGCTATTCTTGCACGTCCTACTCGCACAGCTTTCTTGTGCCTTGGCATTTTGAGTGTTTGTACACAACACTAACGTCCTTTCGTAAAACTCAATAGTTCTAAATACACACACAAAGCGTCCTTTCGCAATAAATAACACAATAATATCTAACACAAAAAAAAACTGACCATAACAAATGTCAATAAACTAATTACATATTATTAATGTGACGTAAGCGAGCAAGTGGGTTAGCCGACGGCGACGCGGTGACAAACGACACGGGTTTCACCCTCGAGAGCTTGCGGCACACTGGATTCTGATACGGGGCGCAGGAGTTACAGTAGTGAATACGCCCATATTTTAGAATAAAATTTGTATAAAATAAAATTTTGGTCTTTTGGATTTTTTTTTTGTGTCAAAATGTTCATTATTAAATTGTCTATCCATTAGTGTCAGTAGAAAAATTAAATAATGTTTACTTTACGAGGAGATTCATGTTATTGATCACTATTTCTCATTTCTGGGGTTGTGTTGTAAGGAGATTTATTAAAGATATACTCAATAAAAAATAAAAATAAAATTGCAATTATGGAATCAAGATTATGTAGAAATTTAATGCATTTTTTATTCGTTGATATTTCTTTTAAATAACAAGTAGATAGCTCCAAAAAACTGCACAAAAACGGCTTGCGTGGCGTTTTGGTCGGGGAGGCGCCTTAATTACAAACGTTTGGGCCCGCGTGGTAGATTACGGTCCACTCTCTCTCATGAGAGACGACCTGTCTCCCAGAACAGTAGGAACGTTATAGGCTGATTATGCTATGGGACCGAACTACGTTAACACTCAAATAATAACGTTGACACTAATAACAATTTCCCATTTTCCAGAACGTCTCCTTCATGTCGACATACCTGATAGTGCTGATGCAGTTCAAGCTGACCCTACTCCGACAAAGTGCAAGGAAGACCATTAAAACGGTGATCAAATCTATATTCAACACCTCTACAACTATGTTGGATGATGATATTTCTGAAGATGAAGAGGACGTGTGAAGAATGTTTGTTTAGATCGAGTGATCATCAGTAGTTGAATCGTCATTAGTGCGTTTAGTTCATTTATTGGTACTGATCAGATAGTCAAAATTGGACAATTGGTACTACTTATCGTACAGACGCCAGTACATCAAGCTATCCGCAGCTGTCAAATTTTCCCAATCAACTTTGAACCTTATGCTTTAGCGGCAAAGTTGAAAATCTACTAAAGAAATTTGGCAGATGGTAGTAGCTTGATGTGCTGGCGTCTAGGTCTGTACATTGTAATAATGGTTAAGTTTTTTGCCAAAGTATGTCATGCTAGTGTATTTATTATAAGAAGCTTCCAAAAAGCTTCTAGCAAGCTTCTGGATTAGTATGCATTAAATAAGTATTTATGATAGATTAAAGCAGGAAAAGAGTTCCTGGAAGGATAGCAAAAAAAAGCATAGCTTAAGCATAGATTTGTAGAATTCTAGTCAAACGAGAGTCGCTTTTTGTGTGGTTTGTATTAATTAAAACAATAAGAGGCCGTCTCCACGAGCGAGAGAATCTTGGCGATATTATCGTCGGGCCACGCATTTCTATAAACTCTCTTAAAACGTGTCTCCACATGGCGATATCATCGCGGCGAGAATTAGATGGCACGACGACAATATCCCCGCGATTCTCTCGCTCGCGGAGACGGTCCCTAAGCTAGAGCCTTTGGCATAACAAAATAAATAGCTTCATCATAATCCTGTTTAGTCTTTTTCCTAACTAAATCCAAATATACCTACCTGTTAACCATAATGTTTTAGTAATGACTAAAAGGAATTTTCCAAATTAATTTTAATAGCGTGCCCGTATCCTAAATGACGTCAGGAACAATTTGTTAATTACACTACATAAATTTCTAATTTAATAAACATACTGTCAACGACACACAAGGGGACACTGCGATTAGGAATAAACTGAACATTGAGCGCAAAATTTTACCATTGCCAGTTGGTGACGTCATTATTAAATCCAGGTTGTGTTATGATGTTCCTATTATGAAAAAGCTAATGAGTCTATTAAGTCGAAAATTAACTAAGTAAGCACTTCAAACATTGTAACCTGGAAGAACTTAATAATAGAAACTCAACTAACTCATTCTTAAACTATCAGAGTAATTGCGTAACCCACTAATAATTGCAATGGCTTTCATTTTGACAGTTCAAAAATATTCATTGCGTTATTTACGTTGTTGAGCAGCCAAATATTTCGAACATATGAAGCAATGGATTAGCAGTATCATTCAAAATCAATTCAGATTGCAATTGAAAGTGTTTTACGCAATAAGGGTGCTGTTTTCCAATAAAAAAAAAAACATCTATAAAAAAATCTGAAAATAGACTTTGTTAAATCTAATAAATAAAACATTAAAACAAAAGTATTCTACAAGGTAAAGGTAGAACCTAAAACAACATTGTAGGAAGAAAAGCAACTAAGTGTGTGAGGATAATTAAAACAAAACATTGTACTGTTGCTTTATACAAAGTGGAGCTAATCAGGACTTTACGTGTGCACTGATTTAAGTATAGAGGTTTAAGCTAGAGATTGCTCGGCAAGATAGGCATTTTCATTTTCGGTAGGAAAACTAAAAAGCAACTAAGTAAGTGAACAGATCAGCAACATGGTACATAATAGATCCTATTTTTAGATTTAGAAATGATTTGAAAGGTTAAGAACAAGATATTAAAATAATATCATAGGGCCGGTCACATCGCGCGAATGCACCCGGAGAGATGGGCAGAGATCACTCAGTGGACGCCTGAAGGAGGACAGCGTCGTCGAGGTAGACCACGGCGAAGATGGTGTGACGATCTAACGAGGTTTTCAGAGCCAACATGGCCGGAGATCGCTCAAGACAGGGAGGTTTGGAAGCAAAAAGTGGAAGCCTTTTTCACAACATTTTTTTTTATTAGCCTTTAATGTCCCACTGCTGGGCAAAGGCCTCCCTACTACACACAACACACAACATAGGCCAACAATAAAAAAAGGTTTCTGTCTACTTTTTAAGGTAAAAAAACACATACATAACCTCACGCCTGTGATTCCCGAAGGATTAGGAAAAGGTTTAACCATAGTACAACCACATTTCGTCAGTTATGTTTAAGTCCTATGTAATAGGGGGCTAAACTGTTGCCATCAACCGGTCACAGATACAGACCCAGGACTGCTATTAAGAAAATCCTGATGGAAAAGCCCAATAAAACTTTGCCCGACCTAAACAACCGATCCCAGAACCTCATAAAGGTAAATAGAATAAGTAAGTATATATTATGTTTCTATCCTCACGCACCAACAGCGGCAGTACACAAACATGCAATCCAGTTGTATTATTTCACACAAAATAAACAACTACGAAGCACTTATACAAATAGCCGCGTCAGACAACAAACATGAAGTATCCATCTTCATTGTTGTAACCCAAATACATTTCCGAGAAAGTTTCTTTATAATTCCGCTCAGGCTTTAGTCAGATATGGCGCTAAGCCGCACGAATAGCGGCTACGGCGCGTTTATACTGCGGATCGACCTATGGACATCACCACAGAGCTAGGAGACCGCTGCAAGAGTCGGTATTGTCAACATTTTCCGTAACATAAGTACGCCAAGACCATATTCTTGTAATTGTAATTTGAAACAACGCTCGTTTTTGGTTTAACGATAGTTAACGCCATTTTTGACGTATACGCGTGCGTCAAGTGGACGTGAAACTAACCGCTCCTAAGTGTCACCGTTCTCTTATAGATACTAGTGGCCCCTGACAATTACGAAAATGCCTGTGACAACTAATTGCGGGGGCACGAATATTATTATTGTGGTAATGTCGTCTCCAGTCACTGCAGGCATAACGTGCGGCGTTTCTGTGCTTCTGTGGATGTCTTGCAACAGTTGGACGTGACCAGGCGTGAGTGACATGTCTCTGCATCTGTAAGAAAAACAAAACACGATGACTAACGGAGTAAAGAAGAACACGATATGAATGTTATCCTTTGTTTTGCCTTATCAGTTTAGTAAGCAAGACATTTGATAGAAATAATTTGTTTAAATAACTATCTTTATTACTTTCCAATTTAATTTATAGCACACACTGCTGTTATTACTCACTATATAATCCAATACTTTAACTATAAGAGTAATAGTATTATATAGACAATTTACTTGACTAGTCACCCCAGCCAGAGTGACTCTAGCAAAATAAACTCTTGCAGCCATCACCTCATATGTACCGCCCATCCAATCTGACTATGCCCTAAGGCTGTTTCTCACAAACAATGTAATTTGAAACTATGAATCTTTTTTCTGAGTTAAAGTGAAGGCGGCCATTTGTATTAAGCTTTGAGTAAATAAATGGTTTTGACTTTCACCTTTCCTTTGAGCACTAAGCAGAACTTTTATTTTGTTTGTCCCTATTTTGAAAATTTATTTCCTTTATTTTTATTAGGTTCAATTTAGAGTTAAGAGCCACTTTAGTAGGGGTATTTTAATTTATCGTATTTATATTTATGATGACAATTTATTATTTTACTATCATTACTATCATCATATCAGATAATTTTAAAAAAGAACCTATGTTGCTGTACAAGGAATCATGTAGACCGCTGAATTGTTTTTTTTTTATTTGTTACTTTAGTAACATTTGATGATGTGATGATGAAAGAATGAACGCGCTAAACGGTTTACCGTTTAGCGCGTTCATTCTTTCATCATCGTTGTATATCGCAATTACAAAGATTTAGAAGAATTATCTTGTAGTCTTATAAAATGTGTGCAAGTCTTACAGAACATACAAGTCACACGATAAGCTAGATAAAGAAAAAAAAGGTTACAACCCAAGTAAAATAATATACCTATTCCAATGTTGCTGCAAGAGATATACTACAATATGCTACGAATGTCTACGACGTAGCGGTCAGTGATGTCACGGCTACGCCAACTTAGTTCATTGAACTACAAGTGACAAGGCTATCCATTTATCATTGAAAATAATTAATGAAACCATGTATCATGTTGATAGAATCACAAAGCATCCATTATTCATAAGAGTGTCACTCTTTAAATTGTGCGTATTGCTGTAAAAAAGTTCATGGTCCGATTAATGAGTTAACCAAAAACCTAAATTAAATGCAGTGATTTTTTATTTTATAATTACTTCATTTTATGCTTTAACTAGTTAAAATAAATCTGATGAAACCGCAGTATAGAATTGACCAAGGTCAGTCGATATTCGACTGATTGAAATTCTGAAATAGGTAGGTACAGTTGATATAATAAAAGTTATCGCAGGAAACCTTTTTTACCAAATTATTTTTCAGCTTCCCTCCAACAGAATTGTGTCATCACAAAAATATCTTAACAAAGGTAATTTGTTCAGGTTTCAGCTGAAAGGCGCAAAACACGCAGAGTTTGACGATTAATCAAATGCCTCGTTTTATCAAAGTTACAATCACAAACGAGGGTAGGTAAAAAATATTTTGTTTTTCGCCGTTATTGAATCGTGCTACGTTTAGATATTTACTACAAAGTGGTGGAGACATTTTATATTGCCATTAGAATATTAATTGTCTGTAAAGAAATGGAGCGATTTTTTTTTTCTGCATTCTTTTTATGTTCTGTATTAATAAATAATAATAATTATTACTATAATTATTATTATTTATTACTATAATTATTATTATTTATTAATACAGAACATTGGCCGCCAAATTCGGTCTGGAAGACTGTCTTCCAGACCGAATTTGGCGGCCAATCTCAGCGGAGACTTGCCTTCGGTGCCGGACATATTTGTGCACAAGTGTGTGAGCAGACACAAGTGCACTCTCTCTTCCCTCACTCGCATAGCCCGATGGGATGGCAATCCGATACGACCAAAGAAAGATCAGGGGCAAGACCAACAGTTTCCACCAACCTGCTTTCCGAGGAGTTGGGCATCACACCAACAAGTTCCAAATTCCGGACTAAGAAATTCGTAATGGAAAAACCCTATAACACTTTGCTCGACCTAGGAATTGAACCCAGGACTCCATGCTCAGCAGTCGCGCTTGCGACCACATGATCAGTGAGGTAATTGAGCAATAAATCATAAAAACCTCAAATTTATTTATTTATTAAAGAACACCAACCGCATATACGAGTACATCAAATTGTCTCACTGCAGTGCATAAACAATTTTTAATTAAGAGAAGGTATGAGATTTGGTCATTATTATACAAATAAGTAAGTATAGAAGAATCCTAAAAAATGGTTAACCAGCTTGGTTCCTCCCTAGTACTAAAGTACTCAACCAAAGTACTAAAGTTACTATGAGTAACTCTTAATTAGTACTTAGGTCGAGTAAAGTAGCAATATTGCAAGTCTCGATAGAGCTACTTATATTCTCTGAAACATCTTGCTCAGAGCACGATGCTTTACATGCTTAGTTCTTATATATTTATAGTAATTCAGCTGCATCCGGTTAGACTGGACGACTCTAACATAGTTGGGAAAAGGCTAGCCTTTTCCCAACTATGTTAGAGTCGTAGGCAGATGATGAGGTAGATGATGATATTAATGCGAGTAAGTATAGAAGCGAGCGAGCGAGCGTGTGCGAGCGAGCGAGTGCGTGCGAGTTGATATAACACATACACACACATTCTGGAAATTATGTTTAGGTCCCATGTAATAGTGTAGACTATTGTCACCAACTGAGCACAAATGCAGAATCCGAGCTGATACTGAGAAATGCCAGATAAAAAAAGCCAATAACACTTTGAATAACCTGGGAGCCAAGACCTCATGCTCAGCAGTAGCGCTTGCGAGCAATAAGTTGGTGGTTGGTTGGTGGTAGATTTAAAATTCAGTCGTGCCATCGACACGAGGAAGAGATAAGTTGGTCGGTCAGTTTTTAGCGTTCCGTACCCTTTTTTTTTTTTTCCGGGGTTGAAAATCCTCATGGATGTCCGCCGCCCTGGGGCGGGCGACGGGGTCTGTCAGACTCTTACTGACTAAAAACCACCCCAGTGTTCCATCTCACACCTACCACCTACGCCGGGGGTCGCGGGAACTTAAGATCCTTCCGCAACCCCCGACTGGTGCCGGCCCACCACCGCGGGCCTCCTCGGGTCAGGGGGGGAGTGAGGTGTTTGACTCCCCCCGCGACGTCTAAGAGGGGCGCGCGTGGAACACTACGCCCCGCCACCTCGGGTCCTGATATGTCGGGGGCGACGGACGTCCCCAAGTCCGTCGCTCCTGGACCCATTTAGGGGGGCTGGAAGAGGGCGGTAACAGCCCTCCGCCGATGCCCGGTGCGCCTGCTGCGGGCCGGGTGAGAGGACGAGATCTCCCTCTCCCTTTCCGCAGCCTCCTTCTGCGAGACGACCGTTTCGCAGAAGGAAACCACCGCGTCCCAGGACTCTTCGCTGCCGACCATCGACTCGACCACGGCCGGCAGCGACAGGTCACTGCCTACTTCTGAGATGAGGGCACGGCGCGGCTCCTCCCAGGCGGCACACTCTGCCAGCGTATGCCGCGCCGTGTCCTCCCGGCAGAGCGTTCCGTACCCAAAGTAACCTTTGGGTACGGAACGCTAAAAACTGACGGACCAACTTATGACGGACTAACTTTCGTTTATTTATTTACTTAGGGTTCCGTTTGTAACCCAACGGAACCCTAAGTAAATAAACAAACGAAAAGTCATAAAAATAAAATAATGTTAAAAATACAAGAAACGTGTTTTTTTCAGCGTTTTTTTTTTTGCATTTTGGACTCGTACACGAAGGGTTCCGTGCCGTTCGTGTGCGAGTCCAACTACCACTTGGCCGGTTTTTTAAATAAAAAATTCTGCATTCAGAAGAGTGTTTCATAGTTTAGCTATTAATTTATACAGCAGATCAATTTAACCACGTTTTGCATAACAAAGGGTTAACACTTTTTTAATATTCATAGCTAATTGAAAAGTTACATTAACGGGTTAAAATAAAAGCGTAAAAATGTCCCTGCGCCATCAATTCGTTAACCAAAATTAGATTTACCACTCAATATTTCAAACATTCATACGATGGAAAATTCAACTGTCGGTCGGACTCGATAAAATATTCGGCAAAAAACTAATTGACTTTCATTTAAAAAGCGAGAACCGTTGAATGAGGGTGCCATTCGGCTGCTATACTCATTTCCATTCATCTTTTTTCCACTTTGAGTTTTGTTTGACTCCTGTTTTCTTTGAGCCAGTAATTAACCAATCTGTAGTGTTTGTTTCTGATTTGAACAAATCTCTTAATTGCAATGGTGTTTGAATATCAATTAAAATGTGTAGCTGTATTGCATTTATTTAATAAAAATTTGATCATATTACACTGATCATGGTACAGACGCCAGCACATATTATTATCTGTCAAATTTCTTTAATATATTCTGAACTTTATTGCTAAAGCATTATGTGTATGTGTGTAGTGTATAATGGCTTTGTTTTTAGTTTATAATATTTGATGGGGATGGGCGCTGATAACCGAAATACAGGCACTGCCTAGTTCGGTTACAGATGCTAGTTTATTCTGTTAGTACATATCCATTGCCAAATTGTGTGTAACTTAGTGCTAAGATTTTTTGGAGACAATAAATTATTATTATATTATATTATTGTTATTATTATATTAAGGTTCAAGGTTTATTGGGAAAATTTGACAGTTTCGGGTAGCATGACCTGCTGGCGTCTGTACAAAGAGAGACAGCTCCGACACAAGGACTGTTCTAAATTACTGCTGCCTTAATTTATTTTATTTTATTTATTTATTTATTTAATTCAGACACAGTGATCCATATTCATGTTAGTAGGTATACTTAAAAATTATGTTAGCAACCAAAGATTAAAATACATGCCACAATAATACTATTATAACTAAAAACTAAAATTAAATAAACGGAATACATAAAAATCTAAATCTAATCTATTTATGTATGACACAATGTATAAATTCAATTTTTTTTTGTATGGTCACTATTTTAACAAGATCGGAAATTGACAGCAAGCTCAGATTGCTCATATTCTGTTTGAAATCACATGACACATTACAAAATTAATAATGCCAAACAAATGTATGTACAGAATGGAAATTCATTATTTATCAAAATTGACAATCTTTCGTGGTACAGCCATTGTATACTACGAGTACCATACAACTGTCAAATGGCAGTTGCGATTTGAATAAAAAGAACATTTAAGAATCAGCAATTTGATTTTAAAAAAATCCATGACTTAACCTGTTGGCTACATAAGGATGCAGTTTTAATTTTGTCGAAAATGAACTCGAGACTATTTTGCCTACTTGTCACCCTGCAGTCCCATCTCAAAAACTCACCCCCTATTTAAAACTCGAACACGACTCCCAGTTACGTTAACCACAAACCAATATCTAAACAGTTTTTTCCTAAGCCTTCGTTCTATATTCAAACTTGTCTGCTACTTTGTAAAGGGGTGTGCCCACTTACCTTACAGCTACATCCGCACTGCGGTCTATCCGCATCGCTCAAGTCCCTCAGATTTAGTGAATGCCATTCAATATTCTGCTGACGGACTGGCCACTTAGTATACTGCAATTTATTTTTATTTCTGACAAGTTGGTGTACAAGGAACTAAATAATAGTTTATTTATTTTCTGTTTTGTATACGCTAAATAAATGCAGATCTACCCCTTAGGTATTTCTAGATTGATTGTATTCTATCTCTGTCTCAACCATCAAAAAAACGTGTAATTATCCTACATGTTTGACAAATTTTAGACATTGATTGATGCCGAGTTGATATTCCGACTAGATTTTGGACATCGATTAGTGTCGCCAGTGACGTTTTTAAATACGAGATTCCGATTCGTAGGTGATAAAAACATTCTGAAAAGCATTCAGGTTTCTAGAGATGCAAGTTTTCTTTGGTTTCCAATGCCACAGACCTGTAATTTTTTAAATTAAGTATTTTAATATAAAAGTAGATTCATTTGCTGTCACCAAATTACTCTTAAGATTTAGAATTAAATAAAGAATTGCGTTTAGTTTTTTTAAACTCGGAAACTTTTCTAGAATCGAGATAACTAAGTTCCTAAACAGTTTTCTTTACATGATCACAAAGTCTGCAATTATGATACCTATCGTTAAACAGCCTGTTACGTAGTAATCGAAGTCTCAATTATAAGACAACCTTAACGACATTGTAAATTCACATGACGCTGTAAAAAAAAAAAGTAAAATACGTAAGACTATCAAGTAACCTCTCGTATTAAACGATCTAGGCAATAACTCAGGCTTAGCTTGGCTTGAGAATATCGGGTGGGAGGGTAGTCAGCGGTGAGGGAACCACTTGTTGCTATGGTTACGGCAGTAACAATAACCAAAAAACTTATTTCAAACCTTAAGTGGTCCCAAAAAAGTACACTTTCCTGTACCAAGATGAAAACGCGATTGTGTTTGCTCGACTCGTATGATCTGAAATTATGTTGAATATTGTCATGCGTGCACAAGCTGTGTAGCATAAAGCTGGGTATGTCATAGAAATATATTGTCCTTAAATATTTTCTTTCAAATTCGTTAAGATAGGCGCCGTGTGCGACACCACTTTGACCGGATATTCGTATGTAAATGAATATAAGACCTTTTTTATATTTACTTGTATTTTATTTTGCGACGAATAGTCCTGATATTGTGCGTCTTTTATTTACTTGTATTTTATTTTGCTGGTTTTTAGGCAGCTATGCTCGCATGAACAATGCCAATACGACAGTCTTTATAAAATTTTCTGTTATTTTCTGGTACATATTCACAAATCCAAAAAAAAAAATCTGATTTGAACTATGTAGAAGGAAGATTACAAAGTTTATTTTTGTACGAAATACAAAATTATCACTTTTTATTATAAAACATGTGTTGATACCATTGTCCTCGCTTTGTACCTACTTGTATTGTATTTTATAATATACGGTAATACAGTTCATGATTGTTTTATAGACACTTTTAAAATACTGGCCTTTCCAATAGTCATAAACAATACAACCATGAAAGCTTGAACTTTAGACCATAGTCTAGTTTCGCTAATCGTGGAATGAGCGAATAAATTTTAACAACCCTATAATAGTTTCAGCGAATTTATACCCTATACAATATACTAGTTCGTTCCGGAACATAGAAGTGGTAAAGTTTACGCGCGTGTGGACTGAGATAAGAGTACGAGTTTACTTAAACGTGACACCGGGACGTACACTGGGCGCTAATGCAGACGACCGCTTTTTGCGCGGCTACTGTCTCAAACGGCGACTTATGGACATGTGTTTCCTCCATTCTCACATATGGTGGTCAAACCTGTACCCTATTGCGTAACACACTCTGAATCAAAATCGAATGAAAGCTCTACAAAATCAAAATCAAATCAGCCTATCGCAGTCCACTGCTGGACATAGGCTTCTCCCAGGCTGCGCCACAACACCCTGTCCTCCGCCAATGAAAGCCATTGCTCAGTAGCAATGACTTTCATTTTGACAGTTCAACAGTATTCATTGCGTTATTTACGTTGTTGAGCAGACAATTTTTTTGAACATATGAAGTAATGGATTTGAAATAACCTTCTAAATTATTTAGTGTGTTACGCAATTACCCCGCTCGTTTTGACGCTTCAGCGGAGGTCCAAAATCGAGGTTTGCCAGCTAGGCCCACTTAAGCCGCCAAGCTTAAGTTGGACTGGGGGCCGCATGTCAGTTGAGAAATGGGCTAAAAGAACCGCCGATTAGGTTCCAATTAACGCACGATGACATCGCGGTTATTTAAGGCTAAGATGACGGGACGAGCTTGACTCCTCTACCGAAAGGACCGACTAGCAAAAGACAGAATTGTGTGAAAAATGGAGGAGGAGAAAAATGGAGAGAGGAGACCTTTGGCCTGCACTGGGACAATATATTCTAGTTAGTTTAGACTGTCTTGTGTCCCTTGATTTCCGACAAAGTGAAAAGTTTCTCACCGGTTCTGCACACAACTGCCTCCTTTCTTTTTGGTTTAACGCATGCTCACTCATCATCTCTCATCCTTCTGTGTCTCCATGTTTTCGAAATGGCTGTTGACCGGACTAGAAACCACAGTTGCTCGGACTCGAATTGAGTCTTTTGTGAAAAATGTATTCAAGTATCGTAATAGATGGAAATAAGTTTGTGTAAAGTTGAACTTGGAAATGTGGGCGCTATCTTGTGACGTTGATGTTTAAGTGTCTTAAAAGATTGAATGGCATTAATAAATGCCATTTCATAATGTCATTTGCAACTATTTAATTTAACTGATTTAATGGAGAATCATTTTGGAATTTTAAAATTAAAATACTCGGGTGATAGATGTTTCATTTAGATTCTAAGTTACAAGTATTATTAGAAGTATGAGAAGTATTGAATTCTATCCTGACGAAGTATTGGGCCAACAAACTTTGACATACATTCGTGCCAGCGACACGAAGAAGATAGGTATTGTGAACCGTTTCCGACTTCTTGTCGGTCCTAATAAAGTCGTCCGACTGTGTAACTACTATAGGTTCAAAGTTTAACCGTAGCACGCTTAATTACGGTATCAGCCCCAGCGGTGACGGGGTGGGATTAAAGTCGCGGAGTCTTTGGTATATGACTTTATTGTTCATACAAAGTATTCGTAATTAGAGGCCACTGCAGGTTATTGGGCTTTTTGAGTTTGTTCTTGTCATATGTACCCCTACATACTTTATATTTCTAGAAAGTAAGAATATTTCATAAGTCATGAGCATAAATACTTTACATAATAATAATAGTCATCCAGGCCGTATTTCGGCCACAGCGGCCAATTTCAACGGAGACTAGCCTTCGGCGCGGGAGATATTATAGTGCACTAGTATGTGCGCAGCCCACAGACGCACACATACTCACGCGCGCACTTTACATAATAGCAGTTACGCGAAAATGAAAGCGCTTTTTTCGTGAATTCAAAATTTCAAGTTTGAGAGAAGACGTAATAATAAAACCTAAAAGTTTGGTTTCCATAATACTATGTCCGTAACACTATAAATACCTATTAATACTTTAGGAGAAAATCGCTTTAAATCTGGTCTGTCGCTTTAAATACGACAGATGTAAAGCGATTGAGTGACTGTACTATGTCCTACCTACGCAGTGGTGAATTCACATTTTTTTTTTAGATTTTGAGTCAAATCCTTCAGTAATTGCCCTCATTCCTACTTTTTCGGCTTTGACAAATGTGTAGCTTTACTAAAGGTGCCTTGGAAAAGGAGGTCGGAATACAGGCTTTACGTAAAAATATCTTCCCTACCTTCACTTTACAGGACGCTAACCTTCAAAATTACGTTTCAGAACTGATTTACACGTTCATATTACATCTTCACGTAAAAGTTGGTTTGTTTTTCTAAATAACTTAAAGGCTGAGCGTCACCTGTTACGCTGTATCAAGATTGGAAAACTTTCAGAAGCACTTGTTCTGTGTTGGAGAAATATCACTTTTTCCCTTACACACACTCGAACGGCTAGGGACATTGCCCTACCTACCAACTAACTGTTCGAGTGTGAAAATAGTTAGCTTCTGTTGAAGACAGGTTCAGTTTTTATAATCGTTTGTGTTTTGTTTTTGTGTACTTAATGATATTTTCGTTAAGAATCGCTAAAGGTAGGGGCATTGCCCTAACTACGAACTAACTGTTCGAGTGCGAAAATAGTTTGCTTCTGTTGGAGACAGGTTCAGTTTTTATAATCGTTTGTGTTTTGTTTTTGTGTACTTAATGATATTTTCGTTAAGAATCGCTCGGTATGTTATACCGGGTTCACACGGTTCAATTTAAGTTGTTTTTATTTATATCTAATCGTATGTTGCACTAGTTGGCGTCAACACGGCAACGCCGGCTGTCGCTGAAAACCAGCGCTGAGGCTCTGTCTCGTATAGAGTCTTAGCATTATACTGAGCGATGGCCGTTTTGCGTGAATGTGACGCATGTTTTCCCCGAACTTGTTTTTTTTTTGTGTTTGTGATTTTTATATACGTCATATTTGCCGCAAATAAACGTATTTTCTTTCTTTCTTCTTTCAGTTGAACAACTTTTGTTATTCAACAAAAAATACTTTGAGTTTGAAATTCAATTTGATTGAACGTTTGTGCAGACGATTCAAATCGCTTTTGACTTAGCAGTTGATCAACTACAATTGAACCGTCGTATATTCAGACGGTAATGTTACCACTGTTGGGACACAGAACTACTTTCTGTGAGAGGAAATGGGCCATAAAGCACCACGCAAGCCCAGTGCAGGTTGGTAGATGTCACATGTGTCAATGGGCCACCGTCCACTGCTCTCTTATTTGAACCGTGTGAACCTAGTATACTCAAAGATCATTATCATTTCAAGAGTATTCATTACATAGGGACGTTAATATCCTTGAGTATCAAATATTTGAGGTTTATTGATCATTCGTGGTTTCTCTGGTTTCAATTATCGTTATCTGTTCGAGCATATTTCTTATATGTATACACATTGTCATTAATAAAGTTGTAATATAATTATATAATGTACAATGACATGAATATTTACTTTGTATATTAATGTTAATTAATCTGAATGTGAAGACTATATATACATACATAATCAGCCTATAACGTTCCCACTGCTGGGACACAGGCCTCCTCAGTGAGAAGGGGTAGGCCGTAATCCACCACGCGGACCCAGTGCGGGTTGGTAGATGTCACATGTCGTCGAATTTCTTTCCAGGACATGCCGAAGACTATGTGGGCCAGTTTTTAAAATATGATTAAAGTGTTTGCACAAACCTACTTACAGAAATATAATCATTTATTATTTAACAACTCTGCTGTGTGAGTAAGCAAGAGCTCACTTTTGCCTCAAATACGCAGCCCCCGTATTTTCAGAAAGAAAGAAAAATGCGTTTATTTTTAGAAATAAAGCAAAATGCGTTTTTTTTTAAACGTTCGCATTCTTATTTAAATCTGTCATAAGTTAAGTACCTCTAATTTACGTAGGTAAATTAGAGGTACTTAACTTATGACAGATTCAATAAATGTCAAAAAATTGTCTAATATGTAGATATTAGACAATTTTTTGACATTTATTGCCACAGAGATGAGATTTCGACTAGATTTTGAAGGTGCGTTACGGGAATTGGCCTTCAGGTTGAAGTATTTTTCATGAATTATTTTGTTGCTTAATGGAAAGGTGAACGAAAAAATAAAACACAAAATAATATCAAAGGACACGATCGCAGTACGTACCCTTTAAAATTGGAAAATGAAAAATATTTTCAAATAAAAATCCTAGATTCACAGAAAAAAAAAACTCAGATTTCACTAAACAAATATTTTAGAAGTAAATTATTTCCTGGTGGCGCAGTCACAGTTACAATTAATAGAAAACTCATCATCATCAAACTCAATCATTAACAAACTACCTATTCTATTAACTATCTAAGAGGACGTAAGAAGTTATCTATTGAGTGTGGGCCATTAGCTCGACGATGCATCACGTGCGTAATTACGCGGTGTGTCTCTAATTAGAGAAATTAGACGATAGTAGCCCTTGAATGGTGAAATGCGGACCAGCAGTTACATTGGAAAGGTCTGTTTATTGGTTTACAAACGTCTTTCAGACAGTTAATGGAAAATGACATTAGTTTATTAAAGCAGCAGCATTGTATGATGGAGCAGTGGTGGCCCAGTGGTAACGGCCGCGAATTACAAGTTGTAGGTCGTAGGTTCGAACCCAGACAGGCGCTTTACTTTGTGAAAATTATTCCATCACCACTGCTCTCAAAACGGTGAAGGAAAACGTGAGGAAACCGGCATGGCCTAGAACCAAAAATTCGAAGACATAGGACATCTACCAAGCGGCACTGGGCCCCCGCGGTGGATTATGGCCCCTTCCCTCTCACCGAGAGGAGGCCTGTGTCCCAGCAGTGGGAACATTTTAAGCTGATTATGTAAACGTCTTTTATGAATAGTATTTTCACAATTATCATTCTTATCCTATTTGCCCTTATCCCAATTTATTTGTGTTCGGCGCAATTCTTCCATACTTCTCTATTATTCGTCATCTCGGTAGTCACCCTCTTTCTAACCATATCATCATTCACGCAGTCCATCCATCGTTTTTTTGGTCTTCCCCTACGCTTATAGTCCATCCACACAAATATCAAGTTAAATTAGTCAAATCGCAAAATTTGACTTTCTTCCTACGCTGCCTTCGAACCTAAATCCAGCAGACATGGTTTTTGGCAGAAATTACTGGCACTTAGTATGATAGTCATTCTACGAAAACAATTTCTACATTCTGCTGAATACTATGAAACACGGAAAGCACGTTAAGCCGTTCGTTCCGGCTGTCTTTCGTAGATCTTTGACAGTCGTTACGGGTCTTACGGTACAACACACTACGGTACGGACAACTAGTCTTACCAAGGGGTATCAATTTACCCAATAACTGGGTTGTGGAGGTCAGATAGGCAGTCACTTCATGTAAAATACTGGTATTCCTCTGCAACCTATTAGATTGGAGGCTGACCCCAACATAGGTGGGAGAAGGCTAGGCAGATTTCTAAATCTAGCTTAGCTACCTATTTGCGATACAGTCCTCTATTTTGTATTATATTTTTTTTATTTTGACCGATTGCTACTGTTCACAAACCAAATCTCTATTCCAACTGATATTATACGTAAATGCCAGTCACTGAGTCATTGCTTACTTGTCATCTTAAAACCGCTTCCGTCAAAGCTACAGTACTCTAATTGCTTAACACACTATCAATCTCAATCTGAATTAGAATCATTTTGATGGTAATCCATTGCTACATATGTTCGAAAAATTTGTTTGCTCAACAACGTAAATAACGCAATGAATGTTATTGAACTGTCAAAATGAAAGCCATTGTTCCTGATAGTGTGTGTAGTAATTCACACAAGGATGCATACCTAAAGGGTAATAGGTAATACGCGCTGGTGTCCGCAACTCCACGTCAATGCGCGTATTTTGCGTACGGGTGGGAAAATCGATTATCTGAACAACACCGGCTCCTCAAGGAAGGCCAGCAAAGACTTGGTGTTACTGCCAATCCTACGAAGCAATGCATAAGTACCTATAGAATATATTATTTCTAACTAGCGACCTGCCCATGCTTCGCATGGTTTTTACTTCTTAACAAAATATCGAGATTTTTTAATTACTGTATTTATTTCAAAACGTTTATTTGTATAATAGTGTCGCATAAACCTTCCGGAATAAATTGTCTAAATCGTGGTGAACACCACATCAAAATCCGATACGTAATTTAGAAGAGCAACGCAGTCACAGACACGAGAAGCGACTTTAATTTATAATATGGATAGTTATAGACTAAGCTGCAGCTTTCTTCAAAGCCTCATACGAGGTCAGGATTGTCAGTAATCTGTTAAACTCACGTCGCTGGCAGAGCCCCAACAGTTCGTCTAATCTGCATTGTAATTATCCCGGTAGCCCGCCGTGCAATTTGTCCAGCGTACGGACTTAGCTTGATAAGTGAACTGTGAAAGTTCTATTAATTTTAATACTGGATTACTGTGTGGGAACAAATTGTGATAGTGGTACTATTTATTTAGATAATATTTATTAAGGTTTGGAGGTTTTATTGCACAATTTATAGCGGCAGACTGCTGGATGTTAAGCTTTCCTCTAAAAATATATTTAATTTTGCCAAATTCATTTATTTATTTAATACTTTACACACAAATATACAGAGGCGGACTTAATAATAAATTGGTATATTTTACCAAATAACTATGAACCTCGAACAGAATCAATTTATTGACATTGGCGCCGATTTCCTTGTTCACAAACTAAACTAAATTTAAGTCCTGTCACTTAATGAGGTGATTAACCTCATTATCTTAGTAAATGCAGCAATCAATTATTTTTTTAATTATCAAACGTAGCGCTGTGCCTAGATAATAACGTCTTTATTTTGAATTCCAGCAAAGTAAAAAAGTAGACGTTATTTTTTCAGTAACAAAAACATATTTTCTTTATCTTTGAAACCCATAACTTAATAATAGAACATCCTCAAGTCAAGTCAAGTCTGAAGGAAAAATAATTGATTTCCCAAAGGCTGAGCTTTCGTATACACAGCAGTCGAAAAAAAAGCTGACATGACTTTGATACAGAACTTTCGCAATGACTTCACATTTGCGGTGTACTTTCGAGAGAAAGTTTTAATAAGTTTTGTTTTGGTACCTATTGCGCATACATTCGATTACGTTGGCGACTAAATCTGCCTATCTGACATTCGAACTTTCGCACTTTTTTTTTGAACCGATTTCGCCTTTATCCCTCAGGATTGAACTTGCAAATGTTCCGTTTAAACTCTGTTTCACTAAGATATGTAAAAGTCGATCTTTGTTCCACAGTCGAGCCAATGTAAGAGATGTAGCGCTCAATGTTTTACAAGGCAAAAGGAAATGATAATGTAGGCAAATCTATTTCGTATTGGCATAATATACCTATCTGAACTTGAAAGAGTGGGTGATACTAAAGGGAGAAAATGAAAATAGGATTTTAAAACCAATGTTTAATGGCTGAAATGGCGGTCAATGATTAGTTTTCGACTGCAATTAACGACGCGATTTCGCTGCGATTTTTTTTCGACTGTGATTAATTCACTGAAATACCATCAATAATCATAATAAATCATGTTATATCTTGTCATTCATAATATACTCATGTTATTCACCTAAAACATATTTTTGATCCTCTGTGTACAACTTCGATTTTTCTGCAACAAAAAGACAAAACTATTAGAAAATAATGTGCCTGGATAACAAAACCCTACTCATGAAAAACGGTACGCATTCAAGTTTACCCATTCGTATCACAGTAGCTAAAAGTAAGATATATAGGAAAGTTACCTACCTGAGTTCACAGACGTCTTATAAAGGACGCCTGAGACGTAAACAAATAAATCCCGAATTGTTCTGAACAAACAGTTACCTTCTCAACTTTATGGCGGCCATTATTTCAGACCTTTTCGATTTGCGGAATCATTTTTACGAGTTTTCACGTGAAATTCGGAAATCTATTTATATAAAAGGAGTGATTGACTGACTGACATATCAACGCAAACAGCCGAAACTATTGGAATTAGGAACGTGACATTTGTCATTCACCTTCCTTTGTAGGTGCGCACTAAGAAGCGGTATTTGGAAATTCGACCTTTATATCCCCCCTTTTCACCCCCGAAAAGGAGGGATTTCTTTTGTATGAGAAAGAAATCGTATTCCTTGGCCCAATAAACTTGAAACTTGGCACGAATACTTATCTAAGTAAATTACAAAGTTTTTAATTTTTAGTTTTCTAAACTTAAAGGCGTTTTCAAAGTTCGTATGGAAGAATTTTAGCGCGCGGTCAGATTATCTTGAAACTTAGTGGGTATTTATACCTTAAATAAAAATAATGAATAACGTTTATCAGGGTTTTTCAAAAATCTACCTCTAACGAGGTGAAACGGGATAGTCTATTTTACAGGGGAAGATTTTACTGCGTGGTTTGTTTAAATCCAAATTTGTCAAAAATAACGTTTATGTCAAACCATTGTTTGTATTGGTTTGTCTAATAAAGTTCATAATGATATTTTTCAAAACTTTACTCAAAGGCGGTGTTAAAGTTTGTTTGGAAGAAGCTTAAGGCGTGGTCTATTCATACCTTTAACAGAAAAGAAATAATTTTTATGTTTTTCGATAACTAACAAGGATAAAAATCACGAGGATTTCACTGTGGAAAGAAGGGATACAGATTATTTGAAAAATCTTAAATATTCTTTTGATCTAAATATTTGAAACTTGACCCGAATACCTACCATCATGATCTGCCTAACCTTTTCCCAACTATGTTGGGGACGGTTTCTAGTCTAACCGAATGCTGCTGAATACCAGTATTTCACCCGAATAGCTATCTAAATAATTAATAAAGATCGTATTCATTAATTTTCGAAAACTACCTTTTATAGAGGTTGAAGAGGTTGTACATAATAAAGACTTCCATATCTACTATGGAAATTTATTAACTTTAACATAATATTTACAAACTTCTAATACTAAATAAACTACACATTATGTGACAGCTCAGGGAGATCTTCAACAAAACACGAGAATTTGGTAGAACACAAATACTTTTATTAATTAACGAACATTAGTTGCCACGACTTGCGTCGATATTCGAATGGCTGACCGTTTTTTCTTAGACCCCGGCCGATAGCTGTCAAAAAAGGTGATGTGACATTACTTGCGATACTCGACTAATCGAATGAACGTAACAGTCGGCCATCCGTCACAGTAACGAGTCCCTTCGTTCGTTGCTTTGTAGTATTTATTGGTAGCTTAGCTTATCAATATGGTTCATCCATCCAATATAACAATGAAATTTTCTTATCCTAAATAAGTAACTATAGACATAAATCTGTGAATAACAAATCTAACAAGTTTTGTACAATCAGTTTTATACGCCATAGTTATTCTAAACACAACATAAATGAAATATGCAAAGAGTTATCTTTCTATTATTTCACTACTGTTTTCATATAGATCTCATTAATCGCCGAAATCATAAATCACTAAAACCATAATTCACAAAAATCACTATCGCTATAATATTCTCACTGCGGCTCAACAAAGGATAGCTACTTCTATTCTTTCACTATCCAATTTGATGAGATTTTTGCCATACATAACTCTCATGCTCGGCTCACATCTGCTCAAGCTCTGAGTCATGTAGACAGTCTCTATTCCTAATTTTACATTACCTCACTGCGGCTCAACAAAGGATAGCTACTTCTATTCTTTCACTATCCAATTTGATGAGATTTTGCCATACATAGCTCTCATGCTCGGCTCACGTCTGCTCAAGCTCTGAGTCATGTAGACAGTCTCTATTCCTACTTTTACATTACAATACAATTCTGATGTAGATCAAATACATAGCTAAAATAAGTCTCTACAATTGACCATAATCATACTTATATTCTCTGATAATGATATAATTTTACTTATAAAAACTTGTAAAGTTCAACAATAATCTATAGTAATCATAATTAATTATCGTCACTATCATCACTTGAGGAACAAGCAGGGGCATCAAAATTCATCCAGGGATATATTTTATCCACAGATACTACGTTCTCGTACGATTTACCCTTTCGAGTAATAGGCGTATCAACAATGAGATAACGATCATTAGGAAGCACACTTTTAATTCGGTAAGGCCCTTGGCATTTGGATTCTAACTTTTTAGACTTTCCCGAACCTCCTAATTTCTGATAACCCTGACTAAATCGCCAATTTTATATTCTGTTGCCGCTTTACGATGTTTATCAAACCGATCTTTAATCTTTTTCTGACTTTGTTCTATTCGCTGAAGCGCGTCCGCTCTTATTTCCTGAATGTTCTCTGCCTTTGCGCATTCGCCTATGTCTTCAGAGATGTCGTTTAAAATTCCATCCGACGGGTTACCTATCTTGCGCCCGAATAAAAGTTCAGTAGGTGTTCTTTTTGTGACGTCATGTACCGCGGTGTTAATACCTAATTGTACGTCTGGTAAGAAGTTGTCCCAAGTATCGTCCGCTTTCCCGTGAGTCATACTACCTAACGACGCTAAGATTGTGCGATTACAACGCTCGACCTGGCCGTTTGCCCGCGGAGTCGCAACTGCGTTGAGAATGTGTTTTGTCCCGATTGATCGCATAAATCTTTTGAACCTTTTACTGGTGAAGCTGGTCCCACGATCAGTAATGAGGCGCTTTGGGGAACCAAATAAACTAAAGTATGTTTTAAACGCCTTGATGGTTGCTTTGGATTTAGTACTTCGTACGGCTGATAGATATACATATTTAGTGAAGGCGTCTATTATGACAAGGATGTATGAATTACCGCGCTTGCTCTTTGGGAAGGGTCCGAGGTGATCGGCGTGCAATGTATGCAGAGGGATATCCATTTTTGGGATCGGATGCAAAACTCCTTCCTTAGCTCCCGATGGGACTTTGTGGTGTGCGCACTCCAGACATGCCATTACGTACTTTCTGACAAATTTACGCATTTTGGGGAACCAGAACGACGACTTAATCCGCTGCAAGGTCTTCTCAAAACCGAAATGACCCACGTCATCATGGTTGGCTTTGAGAACCTGCCAACGAACTCCCCTTGGAACTAGCCACCTCAATTCCTCATTCTCGAGCACACGGAAAACTCGTCCATTTTTCACTCGATATTCCCTGTGAATTGCAGCAATTTTAGGAGTTTCAGGATCCTGTATAATGTCCTTAATGCGTTTGATTTCGTCGTCAGCCGATTGAACGGTTGCGATCCAGTCGTCAACTTTTACTGGCAGTATATCTAACACGTGAGTCGTTTCCTGCTCCTTTAGCGTAGCTCCCCTGCTCAAGGCATCCACGTGTGCCATTTTCTCACCCGGACGATACTGAATATCACAATCATACTCTAAAAATTGTATCCACCATCGCGAAATGCGGGGTACTAAGTCCCGCTTCGTAAAGGTGGATCGCAAAGCATTGCAATCTGACACTATAGTAAATTTAATATCTAAGAGGTAAGTCCGAAATTTGTTTAGAGCACTAACTACTGCAAGTGTTTCAAGTTCGAATGAGTGAAACTTCTGTTCATCAGGGCTAGTTTGACGACTATAATAAGATACAGGTCTCCATGGGTCAGTACCAGATCTTTGCAATAAAATGGCGCCCAGCCCCAACTTACTCGCATCTGTATGTAGCTGCGTTTCTGCATTGTGATCATACAGTGCAAGTACTGGTCGCTCTATAAGTGCTCCTTTTAGTTTATCGAAGCCATCTTGTTGTTCTTCAGACCATTGCCAACAAGAGTCTTTTCGAAGTAGATCTGTCAAAGGCCTGGCTATAAGAGCAAAGCCTCGTACGAACCTACGGAAGAACCCAGCTAGTCCGAGGAACCGTCTGACGTCGCTCTGATTTCGCGGAATGGGATAATTTGATACTGCCTGGATTTTTTGGTTCCCGGGGCGTATGCCTGATTTATCTACTTCGTAGCCTAAGAAAACAATGCTTTCTAACAGGAAACAACATTTTTCCATTTTTAGAGTCAAGCCAGCTTCCCGTAACCACCCCAAGACTTCCTCGAGGCGCTCTAATCCTTCAGTGAAGGTGCTTGAGGGGATTAAAATGTCGTCCATATATATAATTACGTATGGCACCCTGCTTTTATTAAGAATTTTATGGATTACCCGCTGAAATACTGCGGGAGCGTTTGCCAACCCGAAAGGCATACGATTGTACTCGTATTGCCCATCGGGCGTAACAAACGCAGTTTTCTCCTTGGACTCCTCAGCAATAGCTATCTGGTGGTAACCAGATGCTAAATCTAAAGTTGTAAATAAAGAATGCCCTGAAAGCTGATCCAAGAGATCCTCTATGCGTGGTAGTGGATAGTGGTCACGTTTAGTGCGCCTGTTTAACGCACGGTAGTCCACGCATAGACGCCTTTCTCCAGATTTCTTTTGCACCAGTACTATAGGACTTGCGTATGGCGAGCTGGATTCGCGCACTATGCCATTCTGGACCATCTGATCGACCATTTCCTTAACACGTTCACGTTCAGAAAATGATAGCCTATACGGTCGATATACGACTGGAGTAGAATCTAGAAGGTGAATCTCCATTTCTGTAACTGTGGTGAAACCTAAGTCGTGTAACCCAGAACTAAAACAATCTTTATATTTAGATAATAGGGCCTGGCACCGCTGCCTCTCAAGGGGCGTAAGTTGTTTTCCGCAATTTATCATAAGTGACGAGTGTTTCTCAGTTTCATGGATGTTTAAGACATCCAACGCTCTATTTTCTACAGCCCTTGCCCTTGATATAAGGGAGCCTCGTTTGAAGTTGAGTTGTTGAGGACCAATATTTTGGACTAATACATGACCCATACCTTTATGCAGTTGGTACTCGCCTGGTAATAGATAATATTCCATTCCTGGTTTTCCTCTAATTGATCCATTTACATAAACGCTGCCACTATAATTACCGTCAGAACTAACCATCATTGCTTCCAGCTTACCTACCATAATATCGATATCATCGGTCGCCACCAAGGCTAGTTTTACACCATTATCTAATTCTGTCCTTTCAAAACGCAAATCGGTCGCGGTTTTAACAATTCTTAGTCCAGGACGTTCTGTAAAGCTATGGCCTAGTAAAATTGGCATGTTAATCAGCGAGTTATCAACGATATATACCTCTACTTGCTCTTCTTTCACGTCTTGTACCTCAATGCATGCAAAAGTTTTACCAATGGGTAAGTAGGGGATGTTACCTAAACCTCTCAACATTGGCCCTTGTACCGATTCCCATATGAGTCCTAATGCATGAGCATCCGTTTCACGAAGCAGCGTAGCCTGACTTCCTAAATCTACCTGACAAGGAGTGTGTATACCGTTTATTTTAATAACAATTTTATATTTATCATTCTCATCGTCACTAACCAAAACTTCTAGCACACTTTTAGACTTATTCTGGGCATTATTATTTTGGGAATTGACGTTACTGTTAGCGCTATTAGGTTTTTTTGGGCAATTGTTCGAATTGTGGCCTAAGAAATTGCAATCCGTACATTTGTTTAGTGGTTTACGACACTGCCAACTCATGTGTCCAGGATCGTTGCAGTTAAAACATTTCAAGTTTCCCTTAGATCGATTCCTCATCATACCGTTAACTCTCGGAGCGACACTACTCGAAGACTGGGTGGCGTTTGAAGAACGCGTATCCTTCGACTGAGTGTCCCTCCTAAAGTCATGCACGTCTCGTGGTTGATTATTTCTAACTGTTTTAAAGAACTCTAATGTTTCCTCGGGCTTGTCAAACTTTCCGGCCTGTGCGCTTAAACGTACGCCTTTGTCCTCTATACCGAACACAATACAATCCACTGCTTGTTTCCCAAATATTTTACACCGGTTGAGCAAATTGATTTTTGAAAAGTAATATAATTCTAAGGATTCGCCAGGGCGTGCCCTTCTATTAAGCATTTCCGTCAGTAGTTCGGCGTAATTTTCAGTAGAGGGAAAAGATTCCTGTAATATACACTTCCATTCTAACCAAGAATGCTTAATAGAAGGTAAACCCTGGTACCAAGTTTTAGCATGTCCAGTCAGCTTGGGCAAGGCATAGTGGGCCGTCTGTTTGTCGTTCCAGTTGTAAATTTCCGCGCACTCGTCTACTTTATTCAGCCACACGTCAATGGTTTGCTCTTTTGACAGAGGGTCAAACTCTGGGATGACGTTATTCAATGAAGACGGCAGAAACGATTCACGATCCCTGCCTCTAAAGAATTTAGCAAACTCTTCAAAAAAATCTGATTGATCAGTGTACCTCGATTTCTTGCGTTCGGGGCTCCTGACGTCACTGCGTGGAGGAGTAACTATTTCTCGCGCTGGGCCCGTAGATCGTTTGTAAGTGGTCGCCGCCTCGTCGCGCCTACGTCGCTCATTTCGCATCAGCAGCTCTTCTTCCAAAAGGCGTAACCTCTGGCGTAAATCGTCATCATCCACTGATTCACGACGGCGGGAGCGACTGCGCTCAAGACGCTGACCTCCACCTCCTGCGTCACGTGTGCTCCGGCTCCTGCTCCGAAGATGACGAGTACTGCTTCGCCGGTCATCACGTCTTGTTCGGCTTCGGCTGCGACGCTCCCCCTCGCGCGCTCTCATACTCCACCCATCCGGCCGTTGCGACCGTCTGACTGGAGTTTCCGGCCGCCGTCGCCCTACGTCGTCGCACTTTCCTCCATCCATCTGAAACTTGTACGCATAATTTCCATTAGTTCACTTGTCTTATAATTTAGCTGCCGTTGATGAGCTAAAATATGTATAAGTTAGTAGGGATCAAAACGGGGTCACTACACTTCTCTATTAAGGACGCGATGAGGTTAGAAGTTGACATTAGCCGCTCACGCGTCAGCACCGGTTCATATTACCTAACTAGGTACATAGTTTAACTACCTATTTAATTGTCTAAAACTTATTTACAAATCACTATTCACAGTTTCACTTTGTCACACAACACAGTTAACAGTGACATCCTACCTATTTACAATTCTCAAAAACGAACACACAATATTTACAATAGCACGACGAATGTACGAAACATGAGAATTATTATATTTACAATTACAGTACTGTAGTAAAGTTGCACAGCAACAAAATTATTATTTAGGAAATGAACGTGCGAGCGCCGTTTGTTTACAAAGCAACGCGTACGTAATAATAACAGGTACCGACGCGCTGTGACGCTATGAGTTAGTCTATGAGACTATAGAAGTTATAAAGCCATAACGCTATCCCGCTCTAGCCTCGCTGTGTAAGTTTAGAATGTGAGATGCCTAGTTTGTTAACATTTAGTTTCCATTTTGTTATTCTCAGCGGTAAACATTGATTATAGTTGAAAAAAATCATTATCCGAACTTTTAATAGTGGAAGGGTTCTATCTACATACGATAATTTTTAAAAAAAAAAAAAAAACATACCTACTTTGTAGAAGAGAAAAATATTTTCAGGCGTATGACTAGCACGAAACATTTGCTGACGGTGAATAATTTTTCACCCAAATATGACCGCTTAAGCGGCACCCGCTCAATTTAATCCTCGTGCATCCTCCCATTAATCATTATTTTTTTGGAAAAGATCATGATATCTAATCACTTACGGGGTTTTCATAAGGGATAAACCCTTATTTCAGTATTTTAATCTACAGAAACATTATCAATACAACGAAAACCTTACCTTCGAGCTTGTTGATGGTTCGTGGGCGTTGCAAAAACAGTATATTTTTGCTGATTATCCCACTTCTGAGCTGTGACAGCTCAGGGAGATCTTCAACAAAACACGAGAATTTGGTAGAACACAAATACTTTTATTAATTAACGAACATTAGTTGCCACGACTTGCGTCGATATTCGAATGGCTGACCGTTTTTTCTTAGACCCCGGCCGATAGCTGTCAAAAAAGGTGATGTGACATTACTTGCGATACTCGACTAATCGAATGAACGTAACAATTATTAAAATAAAAAAAATAATATCCTATACTAACTAAAGCTAATAACAAACTAAAATATTGCGTCGATATAATTAGCTGTAGATATAAGTTTTTTTTAATAGCCCTAATATAGGGGTATCAATGTTACCCCTTAAGAGGTGTGAAGTTTGTATGGAAATATTTATACAAGCTATTGGATTAACTTGAAACTCGGTACTAATACAAACAACAAAGAAATAGGTGTTTCAGGTTTTTTTTTTAAATAAAGCCCTAGACCTTTATTTAAAAAAAAATCTTACTATTAATAAAATATTATTGAAATTTAATTAATTTTATTATTAAGGAATATTATTAAAAAAAAAAATACTGCAAAAATGGGTATAAATAATGTTTGAATCAAATTATAGAAACGTACTTAAAGATTTAAAAAAAAAAGCCCGAGGTGAACAGTGAGGCTACCATTTAAATATGAAAAATCTTATTCATTTTATTTATAAACTTGAAAATGACCTTGAATGTTAATCTAAATAAATGACAAGATCATCATCATTCTTCTGCCCTTATCCCAAATTATTTGGGGTCAGCGCAACATATCTTTTTCTTCCATACTTCTCTATTAGTCGTCAGCTCGGTAATCACCCCCTTTTATTCATACCATCATTCACACATTCCATCCATCGTTTCTTTGGTCTTTCCCTACTCTTATAGCAATCGACATTCATACTCAAAACTCTCCTCACGATATTTTTCTCATTTCTCCATAACAATGATAAGATTAATCGTCAAGTTGACTTTATTTTTCAAAAACTGCCTTTTTTAGGGAAAAGTGCGATATCCACGCGGACGAAGTCGCGGGCGAAGTGCTAGTTCTCCTACATTTTTGTGTAACTTGTTTGTCTCATTATCCGTATGTCGTAAAATATCAACTGTGTAATATAAAACGTAAAGGTCGACGTGTATTTACGATCGATTATAATTTAATGAGATTTTTATTGCCGAGAGGCACTTTTGGATATGAGTACTGTTGCACGTTTTCTTTATTTTGTAGCAATAATATGAAATAAAGCTGTAATATTAAAAATAAGGGGGTGTATTTTTGTAGACGACTTATTAGTAGTATAGTCTTAAAAATACAAATAATATGAGTATAATATCAATGATATAATGCAAAGATTGTTTCAAGTTTTACAATACAATGACTGTAGAATGCTTACAAAATAAATAAAAATAAACCTTCAGTATAAGAAAATAGCAACAAAATCAAAACTGTATATTCAATATTTTTGAAAAAAAGTAATTGTTACGTAGTAGGAACGAGTCTGATGCCGAAAATATAGTTTTTATTAGAACTTTGTCCGTTTGTTTGATTGAATGTTCCGGATTGGCGCAAACACGGCTGAAAGAATTTCGATAAAATAATAAAATCCATAGGGTACTTGTAATTCCGGTACTACACTCCCGTGGGATATTTCCCGACATATACGCGGACGAAGCTGCGGGAAAAAGCTAGTTTTTAATTTTAAAAAAAGTCCAACTTCACCTAGTCAAATATCTCATAACGGTATGACTTTCATTGTTCAAGCTTCCCAACCCAATCTTAGACACAATCACCTGCCCAATATTTTTCTAACATTATCTCTATCCAGGTGAACTTCGCCCTGTCTCCGACAAGGCCTAATTTGATCGTCGGAGGCCTCCAATTTGTCTCCTAAAGTAAACACTCGGTGGCCAGACTCATCCCCTCGGCAAGAAATTCAATTAAACCTAGTAACTCTGTTGCATGTCCTTGCTACGTTATCTATGTATATGTATGTACAAGGAATAGTGTGGAGTATTTGAAGGACATTGATGCTAGAGTAAGTATGTGTCCATACTTACTCTTTGATTGAGCAGAACCCTCATTTTTGCTGTAAGAAAAATAATTGTTGAGCAAATTATATCGCCCTACGTCAATTTTGCCCCGTATAATAGCTATTGCATACAACTGTCAAAGAATGACAGTTGTGATTTGAATATACGGACTATTTAAGTAGGTAATCAATTTGCGAAACAATTTATTACCCTAACTTAATACAAGAAAAATCAACAGTATGTGACAAATGCTTGTCTTTTGACTCAAGTCATTCCTTTGCTACACGATATAAACCCAACTTTATATATAATGTGGCTGTCGTAAATTACGACAGCTACATTATATTTGTCGTAATTACGTCCATTATGTCCACTTCTAGTAGCAACTGCAATTATTATTATATGTGCCTAGCATGGTCCTTTATATTCAGTAGTACCTACATGTCCTACATGTTTCTTCCACTACTCTCAAAACGCTGAAAGAAAACAACGTGAGAAAACCGGCATGTCCTAGAACCAAAAGTTCTAAGACATGTGACATCCACAAACCATACTGGGCCTACCCGGGCCCAGTGTGGTAGGTGGTGGATATTTAGTCCAATCAGTATTTTAAACTTAGGTAATTCGTAGGAAGGTGTCAGTTGCTTAGGTATTTACAAACATTCGGTATTTAGATTTTAGGGATTTTGAACGTAGGTTATTTTACGTTAGTTCTTTTAATTTTAGATATTGCAATACGTACCCCTGGGCCTACGGGGTGGATTACAGCCCACTCCCTCTCAAAGAGAGGAGGCCTGTGTCCCAGCAGTGGGAACATTATAAGCTGATTAAGATGACATGTTTCTAGGCTAATATGTAAATCTGTTCTCCGTCCAAAAGTTCTAGAGATAGTCTAGCTAGTTTATTTCCAATATTCCTAGCTCCTGAACGTCCCTTATCATACATAACTTACTACATATATGGTAGTGAACGTCTTGCTCGGTTTGAGATGTTCGGTCAAGCATAGCTCAAGTAGAATCTTGTGTCGCTTGAGAAATACCTTCTCCAAGAAAGGACAATGCTCATGGATGTATAGAATCCCGTACCATGCTGCATCAAAGTCAAACTTTGTTTTTTATAAACTACACATATCATATAAACTCCTAAAAAAGTTCTTTTTATAAAAAAAAACCCGGGTTTCGGAGATTTTCAAAAAAATCGAAATAACCTAAAAAAAACAAAATAAAGTACCTAGTACTTTATTTTGTTAAAACTTTATTTTGCTAAAAAAATGAAATCGTTTAAATAAAAACTCTATTTTATTTTATTTTTAATTAATGTAGAATCGGCAAAATATATTTTTTTTACATGTTTTCTGAAAGACGTGATTTTTAAAATTCAAGGAACGTCATGGAAAGTGAATAAAACAATATCAAGACTTTTTTTATTACTTTAAATTAAAATCCCTATTCAAAAATCAAATCCCCGACGCGTAATGTCGTAAAAAAATATGAAAACAATTACTATAATATTTTGATCTTGATACATGAGACTTTTTGGTACGACTTTTGTGCATTGTCCTTTCGAATCTATTATTTTGTTTATGATTTACTATGCTAATCCATCTCAATATTTTGTCTGCAGCCTCACCCAATACGAAGAATAGAAGTAATAATGTAAGGTATGAACATTTAATAGGTACTTATATAAATAATTCACTTTTATAATTTGTTCAATCATGATCTGCGTAGCCTTCTATGTTCTACGTTAAGGGTTTGGTTTCCGCACTTAGTCCTTCAAGAGAACCATTGTGCGGGTCTGCGTAGCCTTTTCCCAACTGTTGTTGAAGTCGGCGTCCAGTTTAAATGGATTCAGCTGAATACCAGCATTTTACGCGGAGCGACAGCCAATCTGACCAAAAACCAAGTTACTAGGTAACACGATGCCCCTTGGTAAGACTGGTTGTCAGACTTTCGTAACGACTGTCAAAAATCCACGAATGACCGCCGAAACCAACAGCTTAACGCGCTTTCCAAGGCACGGATGGGTCCCGGTATGTGAAGATGGTCACCCATCCACGGACCGACCGCGGCAAGGGTAGCTTAACCTGATCGATTGACCTGTGTTACTGTTATTATTTAGCCAAGAGATATAAGAGGAAAATAATAATATAACAAAATTCATTAGGCTAAAACCTTGGTGCTTAGCTACGAATAAAATTACCCTGTCACTTGCCGTTAGCGTAGCCTCTTGCTACGGCGTAGTACCTACTGCGTAGCAACCTACGTCGCTCTTCTAATAAACGTCATACTTAATCGGGATCATTAATTTTCTTTCTAAGCCGAGGTGGCATCGCCATTATTTTATAAGTACCAAGCTATAATTATAATGGATGCTTGTATAGTACATTTACCAAATTCTAAGGCAGGGCATTGGTCTAATAGCTCATGAATATGTAACGAAAATGACTATAATCACAATCTTGATGTAGGGAAACACAAATGTGTGATATTAACAGAATAAAAAAAACGGACTCACGCACCGAGGGTTCCGTACAAATTTGTAGGTACGTAAGTACATATTTACGGTTTTCGAATGTTTTCCTTTACTTGTGCTACATGAAATTGCTTCTTGCCAAATTTCACGATTCTAGGTCAACGGGAAGTCCTATAGGTTTTCATTCCATTGCGAGTGTCAAAATATGCGGCATAAACGGAACATAACGCCCCTATCTTTTGATTGCGTGACTTAGAAGTTTAATTTTTTCACTGCTTCAAGGGATTGCAGCCTTGAATATTTGATATTAATGTTAACTTGATAACTTCACGCGTTCCCGAGAAAAAGGGTCTTGACAGGTGGACAGACAGACGGACAAAAAGTGATCTTATAAGGGTTCCATTTTTCCTTTTGAGGTACGGAACCCTGAAAATGAACATCATCATCATCAAGATTGAAAACAGTTTGCTAGAGGGTTTGGTCATTTTGAGAGGATGAATAAAAGCCGACTAACAAAAGGTCTTTACAAGGTAGATGTTTGAGGAAACGCCGCTGGGAGGGACGCCCTCGGAGGACATAATGACCTTATCGGTGATGTTCTTCAGAAAGATCAGCTGAGTAGTACTCGCGAACGTCGTGCGTATATACCAGAGGGCCAATTCTCGTAGTTTTAAGAACGTTCACAGTGTGATCTCAGTCTCAATCTGTCAAAAATACCTCTAATTTCCCTACATTTTTGACAAGTTATTGACATTGATTGTCGCTGAGATGAGATTGCGACTAGATTTAGAACGTTTTTAATTACGGAAATTGGCCTTCTGACATGTGAACGTAAACGAGACAAAAGGAGTATGAGTATGGTGTGGTGGTGGTATGGTGTGTGAGTATGTCAGGATCGTAGTAGGTGCCGTTCTGTAGTTTCTGCCTGGGGTAGGCAGAAGGGATGAAGATGTGAGTTCATGTATGTATGCATCATCATGCTAGTTAGCGCAGTTTGTGTGTTCCCTTTTTATATCATCCATTGCAATATTCACCCTTTTCTGGCATGTCATCTTGCACACAACTATATAAAACTAACCAACCCTTGAGCTGTCTGGGTACAAAGAACAATAGAATTTTTCGCTCGTGCATCGAAGTCAACATTTTTGCGTCTTTTTTATCGTTGACGAAAATAAAAGAATATCTATCGGATTGGCAGACGAAAGTAACAATGGAGCACATCTGTCGCAGCAATGACATCCATTGGAATGGACAACGTTGAGAATAAAAAGTTAGTACCGAAATCGTTTCATTCTATTGTTGCTATCGAAACTGAAGTTTACAACGCGTACACTATTGGTTGGACTTTTCAGTTACATTGTTTTATTTGGAATGGGAATTAAAATGTATTGACCCGTTATGAGAATTGAAATATCGTTAATTGGAAATTCTCTAAAAGCTATGCTTTTAGGTATGATTTAGACATGCTGAAATGTGTAATGAAACAAAGCGGCCTCTACACAGTTTGGAGTTAATTAACAACATCGCTTTATTGCATGTTATTAATAAATTGTAATTAGTTTTTGTGGTAAATACTCAAAGTATATTATTTATTTATTTTATTATACTAACCCGCACTGAGCTAGTGTGGTAGATTACAGCCCACTCCCTTTCGAAGAGAGGAGGCCTGTGTCCCAGCAGTGGGAACACATTAATGTTCCCACTCCTCAGATCCTCAGATTCCTTTAGTACTCATACTTTTCATTACCATTAGGTTATGAAAAGGAAAAGGAAAGGAAGCACCCACAGTAAAATATAGCTTCTCACTGCTAGCTAAGGATATGACATAATTATAATCTGAGTACAAAGGTACTGCTTATTTCTTAAGAAATTTCTTCCAGCAGACCTGCGAAAAAGGAGAAGTAAAACAGAAATGCAGACAATAGCGTGTGAGACAAAGAAGAGAAAAATAGAAATGTGTGAAGTCTGAAACTAAAAATATTAAATATACCTAATACACATATAATGCAAATAAAATACTTATTTGTATATAAATTAAATACTTTTTATTTTTTATTCATCATAATCTAATTTCTGTATTGTCATTGTAATTCTGTAAAATATAGCAAAACCTGACATGCTTTGGCTTTTATTCATATTTAATTATTTAATTTATATCAGTTGTAGATTGAATAGACAAAAACAATCCTATTTAAAAATCTAAGTACCCAGTAGCAGATGAGTTGCTGTTTGAAAATCAATCATAGAATGTTTAAGAAGAAACATAACTAAAGTAATCCTAAAATCTACTAAATTTAAATCAAAATGTCAAGAAGGTTTCTGAACTACAAGCTACATAAAAAAGCCAATCTTCCTTAAAACACCCACAAAATTTTCAGCCAACATCTACACAGTATCTAGGTCGGCCGATACATATATTTGCATGCCCAAACACGGAGAGTTCACCTAAAAGGGAGGCCAATCGATGGTGATCAATCAAAATCTCATTTAAACACGTCACTTTGGCGGAACCTTCTATCCATCTTGCGTAATTTCGGCGCAACACTGTATCGGTACTGTTTGACAAGATGCTAACGCTATCAACTGGTTTTTTAAATTAAATTCTATCTTCATTCTTCATTTTTCGTTTCGATTGTTCGGTTTTTTAGGGGTATAGGAAAACTAATTATGGTCCAGAGAGCCTAGAAAAGTGGCAATCGTTTTTAATGCGTTTCGTTTTTCTTTTTTCGGGGGAAATTTTCATGAAACCTGGGAAGAAAGAAGGGTTATGTCGGAAAACCCCACTGTTCCTTTAGCATGAATCGGGGGCCCGTGAGACACTTGTACATAAGTCGTACCCCCGACTGGTATCAGCCCGCCATGCTTAGCGGGTCCCATCACTAAGTGCGACCGATCCCTCGACCGCACGTCCTCCTATTATGGCTCGCATATACTGCAGGTTACCTCTTTGAGACTGACTGTTCGAGCGACGACACAGCCACGTCAGTGCCATGCGTATATTTTTGACTTTTCCGTCATCGTCACCGCTGATGCAATGTTCCTTCGTCTAGGCCCTCAGCTGTATATTATCAGTTTGATAAAAATTCTTGAGATTATTATATTTTATATATTATTTGCCAACTTTTTTAACGTTATAAAAATATCAAAACAAAGCAGGTGACTTATTTTCACATTCAAGTTAACAGTAGGAACTACATTCATGTTATGTAGAAGCCATACTGATTTACTACTGAAAAATTGGCAACGTTTTGTAAACTTGCAAAATAAAAGACAAGTTTTATAGACTTTTAACTTTCCGAAATTATACTAAATGTTTTTGAGAGAAATTGAACTAATTTCCTTCTTGCCCAGATAAGATGTAAAACTTTATTATATTTCTTGCTAAATGCTTATACTCGTATTGGGTACATACAAATGGTTACTTGCACCACAAATCACTTAATACAATATAGTACTCTGTCTCTGGCATCTTCAAACGATAGACTGAAATGGAACGGTGTTTTAAATTGGTTTAATTCAAAATAGGTATTTTTAGTATTTCGTTGTGCTACCGGGCTACAGGGCCAGTTTCTCGAGCGAGAATAATCGCAAAATTAATATGACAAAGCGTGCGTAGACCGCTGCTATTGGCTGTTGAAAAATCATTCAACCAATCACAGCAGTTTGCGCCCGATTGCCAATTTATCACATTAATTTTATGATAAATTTCGATCAAGTAACTGGCCTAAGTGTTTGTATTTGAACTTAAAACCTTAGATATATTTAGTATCAACAACCTACCCCCTTTCAATTGCACACCACATAGCTCAATCCTCGGCTACATCCGTACGTTCATTATTAACCATTGGAGAAAATTTCCATTTTCTCCAATGTCATGCTCTTCGCCCCTCTGGCCTACTTCCCGTCAGTCAACATACTTTATTCAGCATCAAACTTTGCCAATAATACTTTAAAACTTCGACAAGCTTCGACGAAGATCGTGTGTGATGTAAATTCCAAAGCTCATCTGAAATGAAAGGAAGAAAGGGAAAGTACTCCTGAAGGCTTTTTATTCCGTTTCGATTCAATAATTACTCAATGAATTGATTCTTTTGTTCGGTGTTTTTATTGAAACGATGTTGGTGTGAATTGAAAAGAAAAAAAAAGAAAATACGTTTATTTGCGGTAAACATGGCGCAGAGAAAGAACACAAAAAAGGGACATGTTTGGGGAAAATATGCGTCACATCCAAGCAAAACGGCCATCGCTCAGCATAATGCTACGACCCTTTGCGAAGTAGCGCTGGTCGAATTAGTCGATTATGTCAAAAAAATCAAATTATTTAGGTTAGTGAGAACATATATTTGTGATTTTTAAGCTTATTATATTATTTTTAAGGATATTACCTACACAAAGATATAGTTCGGATTTAAAGCTAAAATGTTAAAGGTTCACTTAACTTTGGGTCAACCTGAGTGTGATCATTGTTACAAATCTGTATGCATGTTAAATTAAATCAGCCGGTAATCCAATTCTAGACTAATGCATTTACATTACATGACCAATTTAGCTAGCTGTATATACAGAACAATGATGAAGGTAAACAGTAATTAATGATGATCACCTAACGTTCTCTCATAATACAGCATGTATCAGAAAGGTGTGGTCATATTACGGTCTGATACCAACCGTCACACGAATGCATACATGTCACAGAGAAGGATGGCGTCGCATCTTGTGGCAAATCATGGCTGTCCGAAATCTCACTGCAACGTCATGACTACGCCCGCTCTGTCAAAAGTGCACTGACAAAGTATGGGCCTGTATTTTATAGGTACATCTCTGCCTAACCCTTCGGGGAAACAAAGCGTGATGATATGTTCTGTTAGGTATGTAAACCCCATTAAAATATGGCATAATCAATTAATCAGCCCACTACGTTCCTACTGCTGGGAAACAGGCCGCGTCTCTGTGCTCATAATCTGCCTTAATTAGCGCGGATTGGACGATGAAATGTACAACCTACCAATTAAAATGCCTTATTACTCGCGTATCTAAATTCCATAAGAAAATCCTAGCTAACATCACAAGAAATAGCTATTCCGATAGCGTTCGGTAAGCAGATTAGTATTTCAATTAAGTACAAGTTGGCCGGCTGCCATTTCACACAAGTTATAAGAGCCGGTTGAGAAACGCGGGCTATTATGGCACTTGTAGACTATACGTTACAATAGCCCGGCAACTTGTCGTGGGCTATTTATTGTTTTGAGACCTTTTAAGAGGTTTGGTATATTGCCTTGTCATTTTTCTTTTTAAAAAGCATTCCATGGTGGCGATCGAAGCTGGCTTATAGTGAAAACAATAAAGGCTGAATTGGACTATACTGCTCTTAGGTTAGACCAGTCAGCTGTTGATATTCATCTGTCACCTATGTCCACGTAGCCGTGGTAGCCCAGTGGCAATGGCCCCCACTTACTTGTCGGGGTTTTCATGTCGTGTCGTGTTGGGTGGGGGTTTGAACCCAGCCAGGCACATACATAACAATATCAGTCTATAATGTTCCCATTGCTGGGACACAGGCCTCCTCTCTTGTTAGAGGGCCGTAATCTATCACACGGGCCCAGTGCGGAATGGTAGATGTCACATGTCTTCGAATTTTTGGTTCTTGGATATGCCGGTTTCCTCACGATGTTTTCCTTCACTGTTTTGAGAGCAGTGGTGATGAAAATTATTTACACAAAGTAAAGCGCCTGCCTGGGTTCGAAGCCACGACCTTTTTTTTTTGTTTTCGGGGGGAAACCTTCAAAAGGCACCCGACCTCCGGGAAGTGACCACCCCGGTGATCACCATCCGCACAGGGTGGTCCCGGTTCCTCTTAAAAGAACAATTCCGGAACCACCCCTGCGCAACGCCTGTAAGGCACATTCGTACAACTCGTAAGTCGATTTCATCACTACTGCTCTCAGAACGATGAAGGAAAGTTTAATGGAGGATGTTTTACCATGAGATAACCGGCATGTCTTAGAACCAAAAATTCGAAGACATGTGATATTTACCAATGCGCACTGGACCCGAGTGGCCGCGTGAATTATAGCCCACTCCCTCTCGATGAGTGCGTTTCTAGCAAGCCGCAAAATATGACCTATGAGCAATAGGCTCCAATAGGCTCCAATAGGCTATTTAGACCTGGAAATGATTAGCAAAAATTAGATAGGTAGTAGTTTAGAACCTAACCTCTGTAAAGCTCCCAGACTAGATTTCTGATAGTTGCTATAACAACTCAAAAGGAGGCACGATAAGATTGATATCGATATGTTTACAGGGATCCTTTACAGCAATCAAGATTCTAGAACGATCATTATTCGGTTAAATTGAAAGGAACTAAAATGTAGGTACCTATAATAATTCCAGAAAGGAGAGGTTTTATCCAATCATTTCAATTATTTATTCTTTGAAATCATTTCGGGGAAAATGGGCCTAATTTTGTGTTATGTTATATCAATATTTTTTTCTTCATAATTTCTTTTATACTTACATAGTAACGAAATTACTGTAAAGGACATCTAAATAACGCTTTCGAAGGAGCGGTCGGTACTCGGGCCAGTGTCGACGAAGATGGATGGAAATGTCTTGTCAGTTCGATCTCCTGGTCGGCAACTCGGCACCTGCAAGAGACTTAAAGAACACGACGAAGATGAATTCGATAAATTAATACAGATGGCTATGGTTTAATTTAATGGTATTCAGGTCATTAGGTACAGACGCCAGCAGGTCAAACTACACGAAACTGTCAAATTTTCCGAATCAACCTTGAACCTTAATTCTTCAGCGATAAAGTTGAAAATCTATTAAATAAATTTGGCAGATTGTAGTAGCTTGATGTGCTGGCGTCCGTACAAACAAACATACATAATCTCACGCTTTTTCTCATGAAGTAGGCAGGACCTACAGAACGCGCATTTTGCTTCGCTTAAGTTCCTACATCTGGTCACACACGCCCGGTTGCGAGTACTATGACCTACGTATCTGAAGAACATCACTAATAACTCATTAGGTACCTACTGTTGTCAATATTCATTGTCAAAAAGACTATTCAAAAACACAAACTTATGTATATTTTTCAAAATATTAGTCTCCGTAAGTTTGGCGATGAAGGAATTTTCATATATTTTCTTAAATCACTTCAAAACTTCAAAATTGGCTGTAGACGGTCAGACAGTCACACAAGTGATCCTATAAGGGCTCTATTTTTTTATTAGGACGTACGGAACCCTAAAAAGGAACAACGTGCCAGAAACTATTATTTCTTGTCGTATTCATAGTTATACGAACTGAAGCAAGTTGGTGTCATTAAGGAAGTTGATGTTTTTTTTTTTAATAACTGACATTTTTAACTTAGATCAAACTTACAAACTGCTCCCTAAATACGTAACACGCTATCAATCTCAATCTGAATCATTTTTAAGGATATTGGTAATCCATTGATTCACATGTTTGTAAAATTTGACAGCTCAACAACGTAAATAAAGCAATGAATGCTGTTGAGCTGTCAAAATGAAACCCATTGCTACTGATAGTGTTTTAGGCAATTACCCCGCTGTTTGTCAAATTATCATCAATTTCATCACTACAAGGTATAAAACAAGGTCGCTTTTCGTGTCTGTCTGTGTGACCACTTCATCTTCATCATCATCCACAGCCCGACTTTGCCCACTGTTGAGCATAAGCCTCTCTATTCAAGTGTCATTCCCCACGCCCCTGTGCCAGCCTCATCCAGGTTCTACCCACGATGGTAACAACCGCCACCGCTCCGTTTGTTTTATCTGATGTATGTATCTGGTGTATTGTGTCTTTTAGCTTGTGCCAAATAAATGCATTTTCTTTCTCTATTTCTTTCTCCGCACCGCTTAGTTCTTCTATACTAAAAAATGAACTGTAATGTGGTTTCCACAATCATCATCATTCTCATCATTCCTCATTCTCATGCCCTAATCCCAATTTTTTGGGGTCGGCGCAACATGTGTTTTTCTTCCATACTTCTCTATTAGTCGTCATCTCGGTAGTCACCCCCTTTTTAACCATATCATCATTCACACATTCCATCCATCGTTTCTTTGGTCTTCCCCTACTCTTCCAGCCATCGACATTCATACTCAAAACACTTCTTACGACATTTTCCTCATTTCTCCGTAACACATGCCCATACCATGACAACCGATTTCCACACAACTTTTCAGTTACCGGTGCCACTTTCAGACTTCCTCTTATGTGGTTTTCACAATCATTTAGAGAATTTAGTCCGGAAGATTTATGGTGGTTACTAGATTAATATTTAACTTAGATAATGCACATAAATCTTTATGTTTTGACATGACGCCACATCAGAGGGGAAATAAATTTAAGAACATTCACAGTCTGATCTCAGTATTAATCTGCCAAAAATACCTCTAATTTCCCTACATTTTTCACATTTATTTGTCGCTGAGATGCGGCTGCGACTAGATTTTGAACGTTTTAAATTACGAGAACTGGCCTTCAGTACATTGTAGGTACCTGTGCGAAGTAGGGGCGGTTTAGTGTATGTATAAAGCTTTCCTATTAACTTCTTAAAACTTTTGATGATAAAAGTTAACTAACCTACCCGGTTTTACCACGGTACTAGATTTTCCAGGTTAATACCGAATGAATGTGGCTTTATCCGGATATTTTAGTTCAAAGTTTTCACCACCAGTGAATCTAGATCGTCTCTCTTAATTACAAACGTTCATTATGTCCATGCGAAGCCGAATTTTACACTTACCACATGGAGATTACATAAGGTCATGTTATGCTCAGTATATAGACTTTAGACATGCTAACTCAATTGAGAGCCATAGTGTGTATGTGTGTGTTACGACATAGTTGGCGCTGTGGTTAAGCGATTGACTGCTGCGCTGCGTGTCGCGGGTTCGATTCCCAACTACAAATAGTTGTTCCGGGTCTGGCTGTTTGTGTATGTGAGTTTAAATGTTTGTAAACGCACCCACGATACAGGACAAATTCCTAGTGTGGGGCAACGTTTTTATAAAAGAAAAAATATGTGTAGATACGGGAGCTAGTGGCTAAATAATAACAGCTGCACAGGTCGACCGAAGGATAAACTACGCTTACCGCGGCTGGTTTATGGATGGGTAACCATCCATTACATTCTGGATGTCAGGTAAGCATACCCTCCATGTACAATACTGGTATTCAGCTGCATCCGGTTAGACTGGAAGCCGACCCCATCATAATTAGGAAAGCTAGGTAGATTGATTGTATAATATATGTACAAGAAGCGATCTTTTGACCGTTACTGTACACACAATTATTATTGTATTGTATACCTACACGAAGACTTACAAGGTTTATGCTCTAATACATCATATACTGTCATATTTTCTTAAAGATAACGAAATTGTTATATTCCCACCATTTCAGTTGTATCCGGAAATAAAGCATGTAGTTAAGTACTTACGTATTAAATACAAGATCTTTAAGTTAAGTTTAAGACCCGTTTTTTTGCCCAGTCTTAAACCAAAGTATAAAATAATAATAATAGCTCCTCCATACCGAATTTTGGCCATGGATGGCAATCAATCTCAACGGATACTAGCCATCTTCGCGGGAGATATTATAGTGCACAAGTGTGCGCGTAGACACAGGTACACTCCCTCTTTCCTCACTTTCATAATCCGATGGGACGGCAATCGGACACGACCTGATAGAGATCAGGCGCAGGACCAACGGCACGGACGGACGGTATAAAATAAGGAAACAAACCACAATATAGGAAAATGCGTTGAACACAACACAAAAGGTACAATTGGAAATTCTTTTGCAATCTATCCTTTTCCTTATCAGCAGCAGGGGCGGTGTAATTCCACTACATACCTATCGCATCAACGTTATATTGAAGGTACGTCCTTTTTTCTCAATTTATTTACGTCCGAGCACAATCCGATTTGCCTGACGCAATCTCGGAGGCAAAGTGTTGCTATCGCATCGTAGTCTGGATTTAAAAGAGACTGTGACCTCTGAGTTTGTTTCGGCCTTTCTTCTCAGACTAGTCAGATAGGAAACGCCGACCTCATCTGGTTTTAAAATATGATTGCCGTGTAAAAGCGTTTGTACAAACCTACTTACAAAATAAAAATAATTTATCATTTATCGTAGTCGTGATGAACGATGCTCACTTGTTTACTATTGATGTTATGAGCCAACAGAATTTTCTTTTATCGTTTACGTAGACGCATTATGGATAAATCAATATATTTTCAAGTAAAAAATAAGAATTCTGGGCATATCTTTTTCAATTAATGAGGATGCGCAAGGTAGCCTGCGAAATACAAATTTTGTTACGTTTTTTGCAATTTTCAGGTCGGTGTCAGGTTGGATGAATTTTGCGGGCTTACCACCCTGTCGCTTCCCTCTTTAAAGAATAAATTGTTTTTTTTTTTATATGCAAAAACAGGACGTGGACAAAATAAAACAGCGATATACGATTCGGAACTTATTATTTTAAAAGTACGCGAACTGTATAAACTCGTTCCACATTACCAAATAGGTTGACTCCCTTGTGTCCCCATTATCATTCTTATTCATTCTTAACACGTAATGTCTCCGTGATATTCATCCAAACGGCCATTTTGATCGATTCCAATAACATTTCAATCACACACAAGTAGCATATCAAAAGCATTTTATCAGGAAATTGCTGAAGAGCTATTACGCAGACAGTAGCAGTTATACGTAAAACTAGGTTGCGCGCCACTCGTAGGGCGGCGGCCGCAGGGGGGTAGGTATGGGTGTCGTATCGTAGCAACGAGCAGCATCCCTCTCAGTGCGCTCCCGACGATCGCGCCGAACGCCCGCGCGCCCCACCCTGACATTCCACTCCGTTCAACTTGAACGAACCTCACACGAACGTTTCATTCAAATTCAGTGCAGTGACAACCAAAATGTTCATGCTATTCATTCTACTGACTGTGTACCTCATAACTCTATGCCATGGTTAATGTGTTAATTGCAATGGATTTGAGAGTATCGGCGTGAGATAAGCCTGCCACGGATTTGACGGACCGTTTTGGGTCTTTTCAACTGCTTCGACAGTTGGTGAGTTTTGTGATTGGATTTTTATCTCTTTCATCGTTTTTGCTCCTTAGTTGTCATACTCTTTTGTACTAATTTCGTCCGTACGTTGTCTACATACGGAGTAAGGCACCGCGTAATTTGTTATCGTACGCAATTATCTAAGTACGCGTGGTTTATGTCGTCATTTGTTACGCCCAGCAGTATTAAAATTAATTGCTTGAAGTAATTTACTTTTGCTCCAATATATCTGTTTCAATTAAAATTTAATACTACACAGCTCATTTTAATTCTGTTTCATCCAAGGATCTCATTTTGTAATTAGTTTCGGGGGTTGAATTTCGATATCTTTGGCGTCTTTGTGATATAGTTATACCTTTTTCTGAAAATTCGTCGGAGAAAGAGGTTCAAATTGTACCTGTTATCAACCTAAAGGTTATTTACGTATATGTATATGCTTTTTGCGCATAGTGCGGACACAATTGAGACGAAATATGACGGATAGGCGGATTATTCATTGTTCCGTACGTCACGCTGCTAACAGCTTTAGCAGAATAATATTCTAACAATTTGTTAGTAAAGGCATGACATGACAAAGGTAAAAAAAAGAAAGAAAAACAAACTTTTGTATGGGATAGTACCGTAAGCTAGGACAATATTTAGACCAATTAAAAACTCACTTATGACATCACACATCAATTCTAATTCTTTTAACGAAGGGTTTGCGGGTAGAATGCAACTTCGTCCCAGAAGTAACATGTCCGGTTTTTATGTTTTTTTTTTTAATTTATGGAGTCAGAATATAAACAAGAACATAGGTATGTAAATTACAATATTCGTAGACAAAAGATCAATACTATTTCGACGTTATATTTTAAGTTTACAAGGACATTTGTCGAGTCATTTGGAAACTGAACTGGTTATTTTAAGCACAATAATTGGAGCTACATCATTTTCATTGTAAACCAATGTATACAGTAGTAGCACAGTCATAAACTATAATTACTAACAATATAATCATAATAGAAACTCGTAATTCGTAGATCTTTGACAGTCGCTAAGGGTAGTCAGAAGCCTGAAAGTCGACAATCAGTCTTGTCAAGGGGTGTCGTGTTACCCAGTAACTGGGTTGTAAAGGTCAGATAGGCAGTCGCTCTATGTAAAATACTGGTATCAAGCTGCATCCAATTAGACTGGAAGTCGACCCCAAAATAGTTGGGAAAAGGCTAATCAGATTGATTGCAATGATATTGTTTCTGTTCTTGAAGATCTTCCAAGACCCTTGACACGCCAAATATTTTTGTCGATATTTCAAAAGTAGATGGCGAGTAGGTACCCACTCCCTACATATATACTGAAAATATATTCCTGCAACTTTTCAACAAAACCCCTCCACGCCTACTGATAACGATATAGTTAATGATCCACCTTCATAGTTTGGACAGAGGGCTGTGCCAATGGTCACTAACCCTCGCCAAGGGTGACAGAGGTTAATATTTCAGCTGTGGTTAGACGTGATCTAAATGTAATGTATTATTTGTAACTAGCTGTTGCCCGCGACTTATTCTACGATCGAGACTGAAAAATCCTTACCCAGGTTATTAAATGGTATATCTGTGCGCCAAATTCCATTCGAATCCGTCCAGCCGTTTTTACTTGATTGAGTGATAAACAAACTATTAGTTAGATACTTGTAATTTAAAATGGCAGCTTGCAGTCTTAGGTGATGCTAAAAATCAACCTGAACCTACCCCCAAATGTAAAGCTAAATAACAAATTGAATTATTGTCTTGATCAAATCCGCGCCATATTTTTTTCATTTTGTACAGTATGACGTCGACGTGAGTTTTTATTCGAATTGATTTAAATCGATATGACTTTGACTAATGACTTATTTTGACGTCTAAACAATCAAGCTGCCTAGCTTTTTCCCAACTATTTTGGGGCCGGCTTCCAGTCTAACTGGATGCAGCTAAATACCAGTGTTTTACATAAAGCGACTACCTATCTGACTTCCACAACCCAGTTACTGGGTAACACAATAACCCTTTGTAAGACTGATTGTCGGACTTTCGGGCTTCTGACGACCCGTAATGACAGCCGGGACCAACGGCTAAATGTGCTTTCCGAGGCACGATGAGGTATGGGTATGTAAAGATGGTCACCCATCCACGGACCGACCGCGACAAGCGTAGCTTAACCTGATCGATCGACCCGTGCGGATGTTATTACTCAGCCACGACCTCCTCATTTTAACGTCTAAACATCGAAACGAAAAAGACAACGATTAAAATCTTTTATATCGACCAAAATAAAAGCATTAGTCTTTCTTATCATCGACACTTTTGAACTTTCCGCTCGCAAATGTAAATGGAAATGTTCTGAGAACTTCTCATTGTAACTTGAAAATCGTGAATGGATATTGTGATATTAATAATATGATATCGAACATTGTAGAGATGATTTGAATACAGCATAATTGAGAGTACGTTGTTCGCAAAAATACTTTTCTAACCGTTATGTAACGTTTTATTTAACATCATATTTATGTCTACCATATTTACGTCCTTACTTATTGGAATAGAATACAATACTCTTTATTGTGTACACCATACGATTTACAGATATAAATGTAGATATTTTACATAGGGTGACACAAAGGGCGGTCTTATTGCTAAAAGCGATCTTTTAAAGACAGCAGGTAGTCTTTAGTGTACCATTTATATACATATTAAATACATATAGCGTATACTTATCTATATACATATACAATAACAATTATGAAACAAGGGCAAAGAACTATAAATAATAAAGAAGGCTAAGGAAGGAGTAGTATATGTAAGTGGACAAAGATTGAATACGGCTTTTCGACTCGGGCAAGGTATTCCATAACCGTACGACTTGAACATTAAAAGATTCGTCATAAAAGCTAGTGAAATCTCTAATTTCAAGCAAGGGCAGGATGACGACTTAAGTCCATATCTCAATCGTAGTGAGTGGTGCAAAAGATATAAAGTTAATTAGCGTAAGTAGCTTATTGTTGATAAAGATACGTAGATTAAGGAAAAGGACATTTTTATAGGTCAAAATCCAAAACAAAAGAACAACATTTTCTTTACTGAAAATATTCACCCAGAAGACGCCAATCTGATTACTTTTACCCCCAAAGGAAATAAGCTTAATGATTATTTTAAAATTGACGTGAATAATGTGAAAACATCCAACGTTGCCCGTGATGCATTCACACTCGATTAAATATCTCAGCTCTACCCTCAAGAGAATATGGGGATGGAAATACTTATTAATATAATATTACAAGGGGTATAACACAATATTACAAGGAATATATACATTATATAAAGATTCATATTATAAATTAAAGTCGCTTTACGTTTCCGTCCGTGTGCCTGCGTTGCTCTTCTAAACTACGAAACGAATTCTGATGTGGTATTCACCATCATTTAGGGTATTTATTCCGGAAGGTTTATAATAAACTTACATATAATAAAGAAATCTCGCTATTTTGTCAAGACCGAAAGATTGGCGAAGTGGGGGCGTGTAGCTAGTACGAGTATATTATATGATATTGTTTATGTCACAACTCATCTAAATGGACGTAAATGTATGTAGGTGTTGTAAATATCTCTGTCAAAACAAAAGAAAAGGTCAATGCTATTGCCTTCAAACACCATTTGGTCATGGGCATATTATTTAATATGTTCGAATTGTGGCGGACTAGGGCCCACTCCTTCTCATAGAGAGGAAGCCTGTGTCCCAGCAGTGGGAACATTATAGGCTGATTATGATGGTCGAATATCTCCTCCAATATATCTGTTTCAATTAAAATTTAATACTACACAGCTCATTTTAATTCTATTTCATCCAAGGAGCAGTGGGAACATTATAGGCTGATTATGATGGTCGAATATCTCCCAGCAAAGCTGTACCTATCATACTAACTAGTGGCTATCTGCGACTTTTTAACCAACCTTTAGATCGGCAAGAGTGATTTTGAAAATCAAAAAAATCGGTGATAAGAGACCCTATGGATCGTTTCTTACAAATTTTATTTTTCCACCTTCTTTGAGTTAAAGTATTTGTGTGGTAGTCAGTCACTCAGTGGATCAGTCACGGAACCTACTATGTTTCAAAATTTTAATTTAATTTTTTTACTGTAAAGTGTTGGAAGTCAATTTCCAGGCTACAATGTTGTGTCTATGGTAGGCCCTGCATCTTAAGAACCACCAACTCCCAAAATACAAGCTTGACTTAGTTTGGGAGTTGGTAGATCATCTATTACGTGCTGCTGTACAATCATCAATTGCCTTATTAAATTGTACATAGATTAAGTTTTTTTGTTTTACTTTGAAAGTGAAATAAATTATTATTATTATTTAACAATTTATTTAATAATTTAACTCGATCAAATCTCTTTTAAAAATGTAGCAATGTCGCGCTACGAAACCTGAAACTTGAAACGTATAAACAGCCTAGTAATACATATTAAAAGAGGGCACATAGTAAAAGCATTAGCATATAATATTATTACGATAATTTAATAAATATAAGTGCCAGTACGTTCTATATACTTAATTTAATGTCTGTCAAAGCACCGCACGTCATTGGGTAAGGTAATAAATTAGTTTACTCAACTCGAATGTGAAAACATAGTATATTTACGTTAATAGTAAAGTAGGCATACTTTAATACCCAGACAGGCGCTTTACTTTGTGTAAATTATTTCATCACCACTGCTCTCAAAACGGTGAAGGAAAACATCGTGAGGAAACCGGCATGTCCTAGAACCAAAAATTCGAAGATATGTGACATCTACCAACCCGCACTGGGTCCGCGTGGTGGATTACGGCCCACCCCCTCTCACAGAGAGGAGGCCTGTGTCCCAGCAGTGGGAACCTTATAGGCTGATTATATGTTATATGTAGGCATACTTTCATCTAAGTGTATTAAAAACTTTTGTTTAGAACCACAAAAGTTTTAATGTTCTATTTAGGCCACTTTTGAGAGCAGATTTGCATAGTTCAACTTTAGTTTATTTTATTAAAACTTTTGAGTTAAAAGGGTTCAAGGATCTGCAGGTTAACTGCCCGTGACTCATTGTAGGTGTTAGTAGTAACTCACATTTATATTCTGACCTTTAATAAAGAGTGAATGACAATTTCGAATACTTTCTAGAATTGATTCTGTTTCTTGCTTTTGGACGAAACGTTTTGGTTTCATAAAGAACCGGTCAAGTGCGAGTCGGACTCGCGCACCGAGGGTTCCGTACGTGTGTTGTAGATATGTAACTACAAATTTATGGTTTTCGGATGTTTGGCCTTACTTGTGCTACATGACATTGCTTCTTGCCAAATTTCATGATTCTAGGGCAACAGGAAGTACCCTATAGGTTTTGATTCTCTTGCGAGTATCAAGATATGCGGCATAAACGGAACATAAACGCCTGTATCTTTGGATTGCGTTGACTTTTGTTGTTTGATTTTTTCACTGCTTCAAGGGATTGCAGCCCTGAGTATTTGATATTAATTTCAACTTGTTAACCCCACGCGTTCGTGAGAAAAAGGCGGACAGACAGACGGTCAACGATGTGATCTTATAAGGGTTCTGATCTAACTTCTACATGTCGACTGCGCTTTAACCCTAGTACCCTTAGTCACCTCCATCATTACCTCCCTGTCCTTGTCCCATGCAACTTGGCTGCAACATGTTTTCTTCTTCCATACTCTCCTGTCAACCGTAACGCTAGCATTCACTCCATTTTCTTTCACAACATTCCTCGCAAAATAAATGCTTTTTTTTCTTTGACCTCCATCTCTCTTCCATCCATCAACATTTATATTCAATCACTCCTTTAGTCAGGTGCGTTTTATCTCTCCTAATCACATGTCCATACTAAGCCAAACGATTTTCTTGACCCTCAGTCACCTCCGTGTTACTGCATAATTTTCAGGTCACAAAACGTCCATTCATTGATTATTTGGAATGGTCACTTGTCACACGCAACGTCCACCTGTCGGGTTGTACTTCAACCCTAATACCATCAGTCACCTCCGTAATACAGGTTGACAGGGATACCGACGCGTAACCTGTTACCTTGGATTCAGTACATGATTCTGAACGCACCTGCATTTAACTTTTTCGTAGGTTATTTTAAAAAAAACAGCTGTTACATACATTATGCCTGTGTAGGTATTACACCCTGTATTGTCAGCACAGCTAGCAATTTTTTTCACCAACAACATGAGCTATTTATCTACGTATGGTTGTTCGATCTGTCAAAAAACGGTTAACGTAGTGGAGGTTAACCGTTTTTTGACAGATCGAACTAGTGAGAAATTATATTTATTTTGTCAAAACTGATACACGTACTCGTACGACGTATAATGTCTTTAATAAGATAATTCAATAATATTACGCAGTTTATATATTTAATTTATTAGCCATTTTAAAGTTAACTTTTACGTAATCTGGAATATGTACGTTCTAAGACAGCTGTCAAAAAACGGTTAACCTAATGGACAGGGATAGATAAGAACATTGTATGTACTGGACTTTATACGTAATTTTGGCATCAACCCTTTCGTCATTGAAAAGTAAAATTATATAAATAGCGACCTACATTCATCAAGTATTTACAGTATTCGGTGCGTATCTCAATTAAAGCGTAACAGTGGCCCTGCTTAGATTCACAAACGGAATATTAATGATCTTAGGCATACTGCGCAGCTTACGGGCAATAATAGATCAACCGGCTGGTTCCATTAATTATTTAGATCACTACAGTTTCAATTTACATCATAGTAATGAAATAATAGGATTGACGGGGAGTCTTTGATCAACTTTGATAGCGAATGTTGCTGGTTTGGAATGATTGAGATTGACTGAGTTGAAAAATACCACAACGATGACTTTTTAAGGTTCTTTTTAACTTTTCACAAAAACATGCCAAAAGGAACGTTCAAAAAAATCCATTCAGTCAATTTAGTTGAAGCTATGAGGAAATCAAAGAATTGCACACGATGTACTAAAGTCTATATTGGGTGAAAAGAGATAGAGAATCATCATCATCTGCCTAGCCTTTTCCCAACTATGTTAGGGTCGGCTTCCAGTCTAACCGGATGCAGCTGAATACCTGTATAGAGAATAAAGAGATAGAGAATATACGATAGAATATACACAAAGTAAAAAATAAATAAGAAAAAGATCCAAATCCTTTGCCCCCGTAAACGCCATCTGCGACTCTTACTGAGTGCCACATCATCCTGTTTCAAGTGTACAAAAATAGTTTCAACAAGAACTCTTCAATCCACGTGTAACGAAACATTGTGAAGGTCGCAGATATTTACTAAGTATTATTCAATGATGGATTACAAGTTGTCCAGACGATATAAAATACCGCAAGACTTGGATTTTGTATGGCCTTTAATTGAAAAGCGTTTGAGTAGAATATTCCAAGCTGAATTGTTTTTTTTTATTACCAAGGTTATTAAAAATTAATTTTAAAAGTTAATTAAAAAAAAATACATTTGGAAAGCAAGATGACAAAATAAAATACATAAATTAACTGCTACACTCAGAGACGTCATTTATTTTATTTATTCATTTATTTATTTCTATATTAACCTTACAACTATCATAACAGGCCTAACCTAATGCGACAATGTGGTTATCCACTTAAAATTAACTTATTTAACCTTACATACCTAACAACAAATAATATATTTTTTTACCTTACATAACTAACTATGTATATTTAATAAAAATTGCGAATTCATTCAAAGAGCACGAAAAAATATCCAGTCTCTTATGGACTTAGTTCACCACACGGATTGTTCGGGTGAGGGGTGCTTTCGCCAGTAGATTGGTTCTGGCCACGGGTACGTTTAGCAGTTGCGGGCGTCTCCGCCTCCACACGTAACGGTCCGGCACTCTAAGTTCCAGTTGACGCAGCACTCTCGGGTTATGTGCTACGCCAGTAGCTTCACTAAATACGCAGCAAGACTGAACTCCCTGCGAACCCTGAGTTCATTATACCCCACCATACCCAGTACAAATAGTGTGGGGTACATCAACGGGTAGAACATATTATGTATCATATTATATGTCATATTTTATTTTCTTTATTATTGTCATTTATTAACTCGAATTGCATATTATAATTTAAAAAAATAATATCCCGCAGCATGCCTTTTTGGCTGACAGCGTTCCAATTATTTGCCTACTTGTCAAACTTCAATAAATTTTTATTATCTCGGAGTGTGGAAGTAAAAACTGAAAAAAAATCACGAAATGTTTTCAACACCAAATTGTTGGCTTGAAGAGCCACATTTCAACTTTTTATATAAGGTAACATCAATACAGATGACCTTCACAAAGTTTCGGTATACGTGAACCTAAAAGTCCATATTGGTACACTTTTATATCTCTGATACGGGGTCGGTGTTTAATGAGGAAGGGTCAAAAGCGGGAGTATTGGATAAAAATGACTTCTATTTCGTGTTCTTTTTGTACCTCAAAGATCACTTTTAGCGATAAAACCGCCTATTATTACAACGTATGTAACTTTCAGTTTTTTTTTTGTTGTAATTATATAATTATGGTGTATAAAAAGTAGTATTCTCTTTCTGTATGTTTTAGATTTTGTCCGAAATGAAATGCTGAAACACAGTTTCCCGCGCTTAGGCCACATTACAAAGAAGTCTTCTCATAAAATCATGTCTAAAACCAATGGTCTTGTCAAATTAAATCAATATCAAACAGAATAATATCGTCTCTTCTTATAGGAGAAGACTTTTTTGTTCTGTGGCTCAGGGAGTCCAACATATTTTACCGATGGGTACAAAATGAAAACAAAAGAATTGCGAGAACACATACGAACTGATTTAACTGAATCACATTTACACATAAATGTGTAGGTATGTTAATCAGAATAGTTTTCTCGGCTTAACTGGCACAACCAAGAAACCTATTTAAATCTAAACCTACATTTCTACAATTCGAATACATTTACCTCATTTAATTAGCAGCGTCCAAACATTACACTCGTTTAGGTCTTCGCCAACTCCCGTTCATGAATGTTTTAGCTAGAAAAATCACCAACAGGTTGGTCGGGATCGAACCGACAACGAATTCTGTTAACGGCCACCCACCGAATGAAATTACCAGCTGTGTTACAAACTAGCGTTCAGAAGAGAACGCACTAGTGATGTCTATGTTTGACGAGTTAGCCAAGTTTATGAATTTATGGACGCTCTTAAATGTTGTATGGTCATCTTATTGTTGTACCCTAATAATTATAAAACGAAAAAGAAAGAAAAAGTATTTATTGGGACTCGCACAGGAATATCACAAACTAAACTAAATAAACTCTTACAAATATAAAAAATAAAACAAAATTTATATGAAAATAAAAACTGAAAGTCCTGTACAAGGCCAAAAACCTGTATTATGCCATCGTGTACATAAAACCTCTTCTCAGGAATATGTTTGGTAACAAAATTCACTTTTTTTGTTTTTGGGTGGTATATCATCAAATGGGTGGAGCGCTCTGGGTGGAGCGGAAGGGAGTGTCAGACCCTTACTGACTAAAACCCACCCATGTTCCTTCCTTTGCCCTTTATGTTCCGGGGTAGCGGTAAACCTTTCGGACAATCCCGCTGAAATAAAATTCACTTGGGTAGTATTAACATGATCTTGACATTAGATTACATTTTAGTTAAAACGTAATTCGTAAACTCGATACAGGTAAAAACTATCGATGTAACATAATTGGTATTCGCCCACCACTACGTACCCTTAGGTCACGCTGACATTTTATACTCCTGCCGTAATTTGCAATGTCGGCCTACGCGCGATCGTATTTTGTTTCCCATCTGTAGGAAAACCACATCATTCTCTCTGTACCTACATAATTTGACTGAAAAATAATATGTTTTTTGAAATGGTAAAATTAATTTCTGACAAGGAGCTGTTCTTGAACCAAATATTTTATTTACTTAGAAAATATATTGGCTCTTCGACCCGGATACGAAATTAATTCTTGTTTATTGCTTAGAAGTAAAAAGATTATTGAAAAAAGATTATTCTGATCAAACAAGATGAACATTAGAAAAAAAAAGAGAAAATAATTCATAGATTAGATAATGAAAAGTACGCCGCGAATGTATTACGTGATTCACTTAATTTAAACGTATCTTCTCTGGAACTCTCTGCTACGTCATAACATGTCTCGGTGTAGACATAATTCAAAATCACGCTGATGGCGACGACGTGAAAAGTTCTCTATTGTACGCACGGCTACACATCAAGCTATACAAAACCAGTATAAGCTGCCTTCTGATTGTACGAAAAACCTATACAATGCGAGGTCAGCTAAAACTGGAAATGCATAGCTTGATGTGTAGCCGTGTGTACCGAAGACCCTTTCAGTCGTAGGTCTACGTGAAGCTACGACTAAAGTTAAACTTCTAAAGCACTATGATTACATTTTATAATCGTTAGAAAAGCAGTGATAATTGGTAAAATACAAGAATATTGTAGTGAATAAGCTACTGTACTTAAGACAGTAAAAAAGACAATAATGTATAAAGTTTTAATGGAAAATGACATTAGTTTATTAAAGCAGCAGCATTGTATGATGGAGCAGTGGTGGCCCAGTGGTAACAGCTGCGAATTACAAGTTGTAGGTCGTAGGTTCGAAGCCGGACAGGCGCTTTACTTTGTGTAAATTATTTCATCACCACTGCTCTCAAAACGGTGAAAGAAAACATCCTGAGGAAACCGACATGTCCTAGAATCAATAAATCGAAGACGTACGTTATAGGCTGATTATGTGATCTAATGTAGGCAACATGATTTGTTATTTGTACGTTTGTCCCATTGTGAGATATTGGCGCCGATTCCCTTGTTCACAAACTAAACTAAATTTAAGTTCAGTGTATCTTCTTCTTTCTATTTCATTAAGAAAAGGACAGAAGATAAATATTAGTTTAGTCCTGTCAAATTAGTCAGCGCCTGACGTAAATTGACGTATTTTTAGTTCCCAAGTTTTTAAACACGTCTAAACTTGTCTTTGGAATACTCCTTGATTTAAAATCATCAATCAACTCTCTGAGTTCATATTACCCTATTGAATAACTATTTCATGAAATCACGACATTTGAGGCCAATTCTAACTCAAGGAATTGTATTGCCGATTCTAATTCTACAAAGTCATGTTTGTTACGGTCGCGAATCATATTTTAATCAACTTACAACCTGCACCTGACCTGCAAATTGCAAAAAACGTTAGCGTAAGTACCTTAGACCATCCCCGTTAATGAACCTCGTCAATAAACATTTAACTGACTTATGAAAATAAAACAAGCAAGCCAATGAATCTTTAAGCAGCCCATTCAAAAGAAAAACAAGAGGCATAGGCAAAGCATTTTCCAATTTCCTCTAGACGATCGGAATGCTAAAAGAGAACAAGAAGACTTGTAGCTACAAAGAACGGGGACATTTGCAAACAAAGCATTTCACAACGCAAGCCGGAAACTGCTTAGGTCTTGTAAAAGAGCTGAGGACTGAGCTACTATATTGCATTTGTAGTGAAACCGATATAAAAATTGTATTGTAAAAATCTAAAGGGATTGGTACTGGCAGTAGAGAAAGTAAAGTTGTTACCGCAATTCGATCTTCAAACTTTTATATTCAAATACGTATAGTTTATAATGTTTCCATTGCTGAGACACAGGCCTCCTCTCTTCGAGAGGGAGTAGGCAATAATAGAATAGAATACTCTTTATTATGTACACACCACATAAATATCACCATATAACCTACCACGCGGGCCCAGTGCAGGTTGGTAAATGTCACATGTCTTACCATGTTTGGTTCTAGGACATTCCGATTTCCTAACAATGTTTTCCTTAACCGTTTTGGTAGCAGTGGTAATGAAATTATTTACACAAAGTAAAGCGCCTGCCTGGGTTCGAATCCACGACACACGGTTAGTAAGTCGGGGCCGTTACCGCCGGGCTACCACTACTCTCTTGAAATGTATGTACAGACGCCAGCACATCAAGCTACTACAATCTGTCAAATATTTAATAGATTTTCAACTTTGTGGTTAAATCATTAAGGTTCAAGGTTGTTTGGGAAAATTTGACAGTTTCGGGTAGCTTGACCTGCTGGCGTCTGTACAATAAGTTACGTATAACGCTACAAGGTTATTTTGGTGCGTGGTCAAAATTGAAACTAACGCGGCCATCTTGTTTTTTGAATACATTTCAAGTAACATTTCAAAAAACAATTGCACAAATGTTTACTTACAGCGCCCCCTATCAACGACTTTCGAGCGCCAGAAAATCTTTGCAGTGTATCAGTCTGTAAACCTCCAATGCTAAATAGGTTTAAGCAATACTACGACTCTAGTGTACGTACGTATACGTTTGTACGCACACTAGAGTCAAAACAGTGGTGTCTGTTGTAGTTTTGTTGTTGTTGACAACACTGCTGTCAGTGTTGCCTGACCAAACAACAGTATAGTTGCAGTTGTGTGCGCCATCATTGTTTCTTTAGAGTGATAATCTGACTAAAGGAAGTCTTGTCTGCACACAGCTTTAGTTATGAATTGGCGGGCCATTTGTGACCGAGAAGGTTTTTGTTAGTAGGTAAATACCTACTGATTAAAAAAATTATACTGGAAAAAATCTGAACATCAGTTCAGATTTTTTTTCCTACAAAAAATATGGACTTAATAGTCCATGTTTCATATTATAGTTCATATTTGTATTAATCAGCGTTAGAAATATAGCTACAACCTAATCCCAATAACAACAAGTAACCCATAAAATCTAGGACATTGTAGCATAATTATGAACGTAGTACAGACGCCAGCACATCAAGCTACTACAATCTGTCAAATTTCTTTAATAAATTTTCAACGTTATCACTAAAGCATTAAGGTTCAAGGTTGTTTGGGAAAATTTGACAGTTTCGGGTAGCTTGACCTGCTGGCGTCTGTACCAATACCGGACAGATGGCGACCGGAATACCGGACACGTGTCAGTAAAACGAGTCGTAAACTGTGATAGCGAAAGTTGGGCGACGTTCATTAAACTTGGGTTATTGATACTAAGTAATGTTCGATGGGGATCGGTTCGTGATGGACGTGTAGTTTCGAAAAGGACGTTGAACGTGTCCATAATAAATATTCGTCTAATAGCTGCAACAGAGCATATTTTAAACTAATGTACTCGTAGGTGTTAGCGGAGCACACTAACAATTTTGTGGACTTTTTTTTAGATCCAATAAAAATATTTGTTTTTTTTTATATTTTTTGTAATATTTATTTTTAGGTTAGCCTACACTGTCCCCCTTCTAAGTAAAGGTCACCCCCAAATCCTTTTCTAGAGCCACCTCGATCCAACCTTTGCGGTACGCCTCTATGTCGTCTTGCCACCCCATTGATTTGCAATTGTAATTTTGAAATAAGAACGGGCGATTTTATTTTAATTTCCTTACCAATAACAACGTGATTTCGGGCTGATTTTTCAATCGTCAGATAATTCTTATTCGTGGAATAAAATTGACGTCTGACCGATTCTGTATGGAAGAACTGTCAAAAATTCAAAATTATTCCTCGGATAAAATTATATGGCGATGGAAAAGTGAGCCCTTAAATTATAATGGAATTATGATAAAGGGATAGTTTGCAGGGGTTAGGCAGTGGATTCTTTACAGAATACCTAATAACTGAAACTGCGATCAATAATTCATTTAGACATCAACATCAGCGATGGTAACGTGAGTTACAACAGAAGGCCAATTCTCGTATTTTTTTTTTTTCTTTTTCTTTTCTTTTTTTTTCTTTTTTTAAAAACGTTGCCCTACACTAGGAATTTCTCCTGTATCGTGGGTGCATTTACAAACATTTAAACCCACATACACAAACAGCCAGACCCGGAACAACTACTTGTAGGTCATACAAATATTTGTACCGTGCGGAATCGAACCCGCGACACGCAGCGCAGCAGTCAGTTGCTTAACCACTGCGCCAACCGTGCCGTCAAAAACAAGTCAATTTAAAACGTTCAAAATCTAGTCGCAGTCTCATCTCGGTGACAAACAAATGCCAAAAACTTGTCAAAATGTAGGGAAATTAGATATATTTTTGACAGATTGAGACAGATCAGACTGTGAACGTTCTTAAAATTACGAGAATTGCGCCTCAGAAATCTGTTTAATAAAATAAACTTTTTATGATACCTTCCTACACAAAAATTGTTTTACCAAATATGAAAATAAACACGATATGAAAACCAAATACATACATTGCTTTCCCATTCCCCGTACGCTAATAATAAATAATTATGTACGCTAAATCACAATATCAATTGAATTACACCTTTTTACGCTTTCGCGCTTTTTAGGAATACTTTTTTAGGTATACAACGTATTCCTTCCAGGACGTAATAGTGTGACCCTTTTGTAACATTTAAGCATATCATATAGTCTAGGCGAATATTGATGGGAATTGAGAAAATCGAAGATTTATGTGTTCCTACCTATCTGAAAATTTTCTAAAGCTCGTCATTAAATATCATTTTTCTCTAAACTATTAAATGTAATTGCCCTCAATACAATTTTATTTGGTAGTGAATACATGGACTAAGGTTTATATAATTTAAAGAAATTTTCAGAAACAAATATCTCGATTTTCTATTCTCGAATCCCATGGATTTTCGCGATGGCTAAATAGGGTGCTTAAATGTTGCAAAGGGGTACCACTATCATGTCCTAGAAACTATACGTCGAATTACAAGTCATCCTGTATACACCAGTTCACACCTCAAATATGTACGTGTAAACTACTTCAAAGCAGTTCCCACGTACTGTCTCGGATATTAAATACCTCATATTGGTACGAAATAGTGTGGAGCATGCAAGTACAAGGTGTGTAAAACATTGCATTTTAGGTTTTATTCCCAAGGTAATTGTCTTTGTTGTAGAAAAAGTACAATGTAGCGTTAAAGAACTTTGTCTTTCTTTGTTGTTTAGAGTCAGTCTCGGGTTTAATCTAAGTATTCAACTGAGAAATAAATTTTGACAAATATTGAAATTCGGGAACATCCCAAAAAACTATTTCATGAAAGAAGTTTACGTAAATTTTTCGAAAAAGTGTAGGCATAGTAATTTCTCAGTGAAAAATGGTTGGTCAGTTTACAGTTTAGATTACAATAGGTACATACAAAAAAAAAAAAAAATCATAATCGTATTCAATCGTATCGTAGTAATATTTAATCGTATTAAATTTTTCTTAACAAAAATTATGTAAAGCATATTATTGTCATGACACAGCAAGCCTTATCTTACCTACCACTATCCTATCAATATCGACATGCGTTAAGAGGGTGTTCGACAAAATGTCAGAAATGGATATCGGAAATTTTAACTGTCGCTTCCTGCACTTCGGTCGTCGTGCTTCGGCTTGTCGCTAAAAGAATTCGGTGCTATAAAATGTTATGACAAATTAGCGCATGTCGATTTCAAAACAAAACACGGAAAAAAGCCCGAATAAAATCAATACATTTAAAAAGTAAAGTCCTGACTCACACACTTATTAACTCATCAACGTCCAGTCCAAACCCTTGGACCTCGAAAGCTGTAATTTTGCCTTTATGGGACAAGGGATAAGGTCGGATTTTTTAAAATTCCATTCTATAAATATGTACAAAGTTGCTGGCAAAGTGCTAGTATGCTAATATTGATACAGAAAATGTTAGGGCTGCTGTACAAATTGCTTTCATCTGAAGCTGGTATTCTCTAATAAGCTTTCATTGTTCTATCTTGATTGAGTCGAGCAAATACTTGCACGAATGCATACCTACGTACCTATAGATATTAGTAATGAAACCAAACAGCTCAAACTCAATACCGGATCAAATTAAATTAGCTAGCGAAACTCCGCAGACGTGGTGGGTATTGATATCTCAACAAGATAACACAAAAAATAATTTGATGATTTTTGACGTGACAACGTCTAATAAATCGATGAACGCCGGCTGCGTGCACGAAAAAGCATGACTCATGGTCCCGTTACGCTCATTGTACGCTTACGCCGCATCTATCTCTCTTTTTTTTAATGATATAAACTAGTGCTTGACTGCGATCCCGCCTGATGGAAAGCAGTGATGCAATCGTTGATGGTAAAGCGCACTAATTTATTATGAGCCTATTCACTCTAGCCTTGAAGACACTTAAATTATAATCGGACGGGAAAACCGCTACAGGCAAGTTGTTCCAGTCCTTCGACGTTCGCGGTATAAACGACGAGGCGAAACGCTTCGTCCGGATCGTAGCAGTTTCAACAACGTAAGGGTGGAAACTCGCCATGCGACGGGTTGTCCGATGATGGAACGGTGATGGCGGAATTAAGTCATGTAATTCCCGCGCACAATCTCCAGAATGCATCCTATAGAATACCAAAAGGCTGGCTACCCTACGCCTGTGCTCCAGGCTTTGTAGATTGGTCTTAACCATATCTTCCACTCGATAAAAGTATGCAATCATTTCATCAATGTTTTGTTATGACGTTGTCACGTTAAACTATCGTCCGTAAACCAACTTTACAGAAAACCAATTTTTTTTTTTGTGGTTTAAAAAAGCAGTTTCTTTGTGTAAACTTCACAGAAGTGATTATTATCGATATCTAAAAACGATAAAATAGATTTTCTCAACTCACACTACAAGTGGTCGTTGGCCCCTAAGAAAAAACATCAAATCTTTTATTGTGTCGTCTTTTGATATCGATATTATATAGCCACCAGATTTGCAGAGTTTCGCTAGCTAATTTAATTTGACCCTGTATAGCAGGTATCGAAAAGGAAACCAAACTTCCTCTTCATAATTTAATATTAATAGGTTGAACTAACAGTAGTATTGTTTTCCTACTTGAGGTTTTTGCTATTTTACTTTGTACAAAGTTTGTTTAGCGTTCCACGCTTCAAGAAATAATTTCAAAGCTTGAGACTTTCTTTACTTTTTATGTTCAGCGTTAGTGCCGCATATTTTCCTTTCAAATTCATACTTTGTTTAAAGTTTTTCGTTTTTGTTAGTGCTACAAAATATATACGCAGTTTATTTTTTTAGAAGCAGCTACCAGCTAAAAATGAAATAACAAGTGAATTTTCTTGCAAAAGAACGGCTTGAAGCCACAGAGAACAAAATACATCATATAAAGGAGACCTCAGGCTATTTCAATATTGCTGAATTCTATGTACGACAATACGTACACGAAAATAATTAGTTTCATTTAGGTTTATAGTTTATACTAACAGCGTGCAGCGCCCCGCGGTTTCACCCGCATAAGTCTCGATCCCGTAAGAATATCGGTATAAAAACTATCCTATATGTTAATCATGATTAGAAACTATATGTGTACCAAATTTCATCCAAATCCGTTCTGTAGTTTTTGTGTGGAACAGTAACAAAAATCCATCCATCCATCCTCACAAACTTTCGCGTTTATAATATTAGTAAGGTATAATACATTAGTCTCATAAAACCAAAAGAAAGTGGCTCTTTTATTTTATTTTTTGAGAATAAAGTATTATATTTAAAATATGAACATGAGAATATAAGATAACATTATGTAATAAACTTATTCGGCTTAAAATTATTTTGTTTTTAATTTGGCTGGATTGCACTTGTAACGGTTTTATTCTCAACTAGTAGGCTAGTAACATTCTTAGTGAGCACCAATATTGAAATGAAACGATTTAAATTATTTGAACGAAACCGTGAAAAATTCTGAACCGTACGTATGTAGGTATTTCGCAAAATCCTTTCAAGTTTTACATGTTTATTATACTGTGGTTCTGGATCAATTATTGATGATTATACTCGAAACCCTTTGGTCACTCCAAGGGCTCCAGACAAAATTATTCGAATTTACTTTACTCTTTTTTCATGTTTTATTTTTACTGAAAACTTTTTATATTAAATTCTGAATTATTCGGAGTCCTAAATAAAATGTTTTTATTAAAAGTTTGAGTTGTTTTAATTAAGGTTTTCCTAGGAATATTTCAGCTACGTGGAACGTAATGAATAACAAAAGTTAAAACTAAGGCCTTAATTATTCGGGTTAGATTAAAGATTAATGGCAATTAGTAATGTCATATACTAAGGTACCACATACACACACACACACATACCCTCACCCTCAAACCTACTTCTGTTTGTCACTTTTGTGTATTCATGTCATTTTGATATAAAAGTATTATTTATAGATCTCGAAACGATTTTTGCTTTCTATCACTTTTCTCTCGCGGCAATTCAAATAAAAAAGTATTACCCTCGAAATTATATTTGCTGTATACATGAAATAGTCGTATTGCGATCAAATTCAATTTCGAGAGCCATATTATATAGTTCCAAATGATTTTTAATTAATAATTATAATATCGTAATTGCCGCGCATTATATTTTGATCAACATAAAACATATAACGTAAAACAGCGCCGCAATTTACAAAAAAAAACGTAAAAAAAAATGAACTGACTTGACGGATCGCCTTAACTCACCACCCACACATAGTAGACCTTAAACCACCCATAAAATGTAAAGAATAGGTACCTCTATTATACCCACGGCAAGAAACACGGTGGTTTATTTTTAAACGAGAAATCCTCACATTCCCCACACACGATCCAACATACAAATAAACAGAGTTCTCTCATTAATATGATAATGAGAACCACAGCGTTGCCTACATTCCTAGATCCGTGCGCGCATTTTAATTAAATTCTTCATAAAAAACCAGCCAAGAGCGAGTTTGACTTGATCACTAGGTAGGTTCTGTATCACCAAAACTTTTAAAAATTTGCATGAATTTTATTTTTCATTGTTTGTCGTGGTAGAAGCTATAACATAGTAACACATATTCTGTGTTTTAAGATGGCTGCCTATTGCGGTTACAAAGATACAATCCTGTGACTGATAGACAAACAGACAGTGTAGACAGTGATGAAGGGCGGGCGTTTGGGAGACTGTCTTTTGTAAATGTAACGTTCGAAAAGTGCTGATTCTCAGCCTAACTTAAATAAATGACTTTTGATTTTAAACTTAATAATATGGTTCTATTTTTACCTTTTCCTCTAAACCCTAAAAACTACAGCAAAAGCGTGTTTCGTGCCAATTCAATTCCAGATGAAACCCTTGTTTCCTCTGAAAGCTGAAGTTCAAATGTAACTAAATTGTATGGTTAATTTTTACTCGTGCGTTTCACGAAATAATCTTCCATGTAAGATTCAATTACATTTTCCGATACAGTTACAAGTTTAAGTAAGATTTCATCTTACTAGAAACATCCTCGTATATCAATTTTTCGTGTCTGCCGTCGTGTGTGACCGCGTTGTTCTTCCAAACGGCACCATGGATTTTGATGCGGTTCAAATATCATTTAGAGAATGGCATGTATTCCAGAAGGTATGTGTATAACACATTTTTATAAAACTTACATACAGGGTGGCAGGGACCTCGACCGCGCAAACGTCGTGAAAAGGTTACACCTGATACCATAAATAAAATTACGAAAGTCATTCATCTCGGAAATGACCAGTTTAAAAAATTGTCATTTTAGAGTGCGCAATGTATTGCAAACAACGCGATCAAACGCTGCGCGGAAGGCGCGCGCGCGCGCGCTTCCTACCACGAAAGAAGTGAATTTACTATTTTTTAATTAAAAATCTCATTGGGTTAGATAGAATAATGATTTTATCCAGTTTACATTAAAAAAAAATGCAGAAAATCCAGTAAAAATTAAGAAAAAGCCGACGAAAAATTTCAACGTAGGGGGGTCCAGAATCATGTACTGAATCCATGGCAAGAGGTTGCGCGACGATGTACCTGCCACCCTGTATAATAAATAAATCTCTGTTTTATCAAGTTGTAAAAACCGTGCGAAGCAGGTGCGGGTCGCCAGTTTTTTATTTATTTTTCAGACATGATTGTAACTACCGCAACTAGTCTCGAAAATCCGTAGCACGTCACCGTAGCATTTATCCGTAGCGCGTTTCGTAGCAAATTCGTAGCACTGGAAGTGGAGTCTACGTTTTTAGGTGTTTCAAAATTAATTCTTTACTGATTTTCTTTTACTTCTGTACTTGATACAGATCAATTGAATGATTCTTTGTTGTTAAAAAAGCTGACCAACTAGAAAAGTAATTTTAATTAATCAGTTATTCAACAAAACTAACTGACTAATTCGTAGCTTTTACTAGGTCATAATTACTTTTTCAAGAACTACTTTAAGATGCTTACATAGTATTAAAATGAACATCATAGATAATTAAGATCATAGATCTGTAGAAAATTGTTTATGAATTTGTTGTTAGCGATACAATTCGAATTTGCCCTAATACGCGCGGCTGAATAGTACATTTTCGCAATTTGCATATCATACTCATTTTGTATAGTGATTTGAATAATTGTTTAATATCATCCCATTTGTGGGAATGCATTCATTCGGCTATATTCTGATTTATTAGTGGCAAAAACGTTGAACGGAATTTTTAAGCCTATTTTGTGTCGTTTAATCGCTTTGAAACAGCAACGCAGCAACAAAAATGCGCTGAATTTTATTTGGTGGCGAGCAGTTCAGCGGTTTGAAAAATAAAATAATGAAATTTTAATTCATTCATTAAGTTTTTTCTATTTACCTACAAAGTAAAAAAGTAAGGCATTCCAAGCCAGCTGCTACAGTTAAGCGTTAGAGTTTGAACGCCAGAAGCGATAGATCTTGCAAATATCTAGTTCTGTGTACAGTAGAGTCTTTAAACCTGTACCCTAATCGCGTAACACACCAGCAATCACGATTTGAATCATTTTGAAGGATATTGCAAATCCATTGCTTCATATGTTCTGTTTAACAACGTAAATAATGCAATGAACGTTGGCACCAGAGCAATGTCCTTTTAACTACGAGTAGAATAGTTAGCTAGGAAAATAGAAAAGTAATCTTCAAACAAACTGAATTGCCTACTTTCATCCGTACGTTGAATATCTTACAAAAACTTCATGTATTTTTAATTAAAATCTCCATGCGAGAACAGTGCACAACATGCGGAGCAGTGGTCGCCCAGTGGTAATGGACCCGACTTACGAGTTGTAGGTCGTGAGTTCAAACCCAGGCAGGCACTTTACTTTATGTAAATTATTTCATCACCACTGCTCTCAAAACGGTGAAGGAAAACATCGTGAGGAAACCGGCATGTCCTATAACCACAAATTCGAAGACATGTGACATCCACCCTCACTGGGCCCGCGTAGTGGATTATGGTCCACTCCCTCTCACAGCGAGGAGGTCTGTGTCCCAGCAGTGGGAACATTATAGGCTGATTACGTATGCGAGAACAAAACTATTCCAATCCCAAACTGATTTATATTTAGATGTACGCGATCTTTTAATTAGAAACACGTACGCAATTTAGCATTTAAAACAAAGTAATGTTTAAAGTAATGGGACAACAGAAACATGCATGTATATTTAATGGGCTACTCTAAATTTACATACGATTTCAGCCGCATATCTCATAGGCGCCAGGCCTTTCGGATTCAACACCTAAGCCCTGAAAGTTACACTAAGCTGGTGCGGGAAGTGAAACTATGTAATTTGATATTTATGTATTTCAATGTAGATGTATGTTTTTAAGTTTTGTACTTTACTCCAGCTTAGTAAAATAATAAAAGTATACTTGATTTCTTATCGTTGATGTCTTTTAATCACAATCGATTTAATTCTTAGCCTCGTCCTCTTTCCGGACTACATTTTTTTCTAGGGTAGTATCAAAAGCAACTAAAAAATTTATATCTGGATAATTCAATGTAAAGCTAAATGTAATTTAATTGGTGCAGCGCGCAGTTCAGATACACTTGCAGCGCGCAGTTGAAGCGATTATCCTGTCTTCAGCCTGGACGTAGAATCAGGGATGTAGAATCCGTATGTAGAACCGGTACGTAGAACCCCTAGATTTGGGGTATACCGTATATTGAAGGTCAGGGAACGTATAGTAAAAAAATCAACCGTTTTTCCAAGAAACCCCATATTATAGAAGTGCTTTATTCGTCGCACATTTCTCTCCGGCGTAGACACAAATTATGAATAAGATATATCTGCTTTCTACTTATAGCAGTGTTCATAATCTCAGATAATTTGCATTCCATCAGCACTTAATCAGTTATCTACTTTAGTCAAATGTAGTCTAAGTTCACTTTTGAGTGACCATTTATAATAAAAAGGTCCTAATACGTTTTAGATTGCAATGGAATTTGAACTTTGTGTAGTACGACATTCAGTTTGTTGTTCCATAACTTGAAAATTATCTCAAATTCTTAAGTCAACTATACGTTATGTTTCCCCAAGCAACTAAGCCAAACTATTGACACATTGACGACACGGTTGACGCGCAGAGGCTGAACGATCGACTACTGCATTGCGTGTCGCGGGTTCGATTCCCACGCGGAACAAATATTTGTCAGTGCACGAATTTGTCAGAAATCGTGCAGCTCAACTCAGATTATTATGTTTATGTTATCCAGTATTCTCTGGTAACTAATTTGTCCAGAAAACCACAAATAGGTACCATTCATTACTAGTATGGTCAACAAATATTGACCGTCTGGTTCGTATTCATTTATTGTTATTAGTCAAACATGTGACGACCCCATTTCTATGTATAGAACACGAAATATTAATCCGACTTTCTGGGTTCCATTGTGAGGAAAACCCTTTCTTCATTAATCGTTTGTTCGAAAGCTCATTTTGCCAGCTTCGCGAAATCCCATTTTTTATCCTCATAGTTGTTTATTATGAATATTTTCATATTAAACATTGCGTCAAACTCCAAAATAAGAGCAATAAATCACAGAGCAATAACAAAATTAATCAACGTCGCTTCGATCGAGCAATACCGTGTTATTGCTCCAAGATGAGACAGATATTGGCCTATATTTAGGCACGCTATCACGATATAAATAGACACACTATGATGCTATGTTTTGGATACGTTTTTGAAGCTAATTGGTTTTTGTATGAATATTGAGCACAAGTGAAACTTGAAACGGTTAGATGACGCATGAGTCGGTACGAGTAAACAGATCGAATTCGTGTGTCATAATCGAGCACACGTTTGTTGAACTTTATAGGTACTTACATTCTTTTTATGTGTATAATATACTAGCTGCGCCCCGCGGTTTCACCCGCATACGTTTCATTCCCGTGAGAATATCGGAATAAAAATTATCCTATATATTAATCCTGTGTACAAACCATCTGTGTGCCAAATTTCATCCAAATCCGTTCATTAGCTTTTGCGTAAAACATCCATCCATCCATCCATCCATACAAACTTTTACGTTTTTAATCTTAAGTATATAGGTTATAAGGTAGGATAGGTTATCGTCTTATTGTAGTCCAAGATCTTCCGTGGGATAATCCGCCATAGATATTCTCTGCACCAGGCAATAAACTAACATTACCATCCGTCTAATTCCTTTGTTCAAAATCTTTGAGGTTTCAGTTTACAGACTAAGTCTAGCTTTTAAAATGTGATACTGCAGTTTTTCGAGCAATCAGGGGCCCGCGCTATCGTTAGTCTTCAAACACGAGTGGCACGCGTCAACGGCAAAGCAACTGCAGCCGTCGACACCCGTCGACAACATGCCGCTCGTGTAATTGAGTACGGTGCATAAATACACGAGCGGCATGCCTCTGCCATTGACGCATGTCGCTCGTGTCTATGTTGACTTAGCGACTCACGAGTGTGAGTCGCTAAGTCCAAGTCCTGTGTGTGAGTACACACAGGACTTGGGCCAAACTTAGCCACAGTTATAAATATTATACGCCAAAGAATACGTAGGTTATTTAAGGTTATCTGTTTCTTTTATCGTGTCCTTCGTGTCCTGTTGTCTGCACATTACAGGAACTGATGGACCCCAGTAATGGCGCCAACCACGTAGCCGAATTCTGGACCGAGTCCATTTAGATAGCCACCGACACGCTAAGAAGAAAAATATCCTTTTTTTTTTCCCCTCATCTGTTTGTATTAAATCTACATCATTTTACTTTTCCGTTGTCTTGAATTGTCCCTCGGGGTATAATCTAAACAAGGCAGTCGGGCCTTTGGATACGTAACATTACGATACGATACAGATAAAGATACTTTTATATTCTAGGGTTCTTTGTAGTACAAGATTTTATCAGGAATATAAATAATATTTTTAATAGGAGTACATTAAAAGGTTTTATGGTCAGCGTTTCCCTTGTTAAGCCAATTTTAGAGAGGTGTTCCTATATAAATGTCAAGTCTTTATAGTGTATTGAAAAAGTATTGCTTTGGATCTTTGAAACTGTCCTAAACAATAGTTTTGGGTTCTATTCTATCCAGTAAAATTAATTTGTATATAAAGAACATTACTAATATTCTGAACTAATATTGACCGCCTGTTTCATACCTATTCATTTATTGGTATTGTTCAAATATGTGACAACCCCAGTTCTATATAGTTATACATCTGGTAATGAAACGTCTGGAAATTTGGAGGACCTACCTATTCACGAAACAGTTAGAATGTGAGATCTAATGTTGATACCTAAAGAGCCTTCGACCTTTTAGGTATCAATCAATCAATCAACTCAGCCTATCGCAGTCCACTGCTGGACATAGGCCTCTCCCAGGCTGCGCAACAACAACCTGTCCTTCGTCTTCCGCATTCAGTCCGTTCCAGCAACCTTCTTTAGATCGTCGGTCTATCTAGCTGGGGGACGTCCCACACTACGCTTGCCGATACGCGGTCTCCACTCCAGGAGGTCTACTCCGAAGTGGTACCTATCGGCCGAATGTTTGGCCGTTTCCTGCTACGAATTCACTATTTGGTTCGGTAAGTCCCGATCCTACACTCCTACACTCTTTCGAATATTGACTATGGTCCCGACCCAACTGAGCCGATCCGAACTTTTTTCGCATTTTTCAATAATATTCGGTTCGGCCATGTGTCGGTCCGATCTGATCATTCGCACTTTGCACTTCGTAGTAAACCCCCAGGACTCGTCTGCTCCACCGGCCACCGGTCCTTCGACAAACATGGTCAGCCCACTGCCAATTCAGTTTGCTTACTCTGCGCGCTATGTCGGTAGCTCCGGTTCTTTTCCGGATAATTTCATTCCTGATTTTATCCTCCAAAGAGACTCCGAGCATAGCTCGCTCCATAGAGCACTGAGCGACCTTGAATTTGTGGACCAGCCCATCCGTCAGTGTCCACGATTCGACGCCATATAGTTGTAGCGGTATCTACAACGCCACATGCGAACAACGCATGACGCGTTGTTCTGACGTCACGCAAATCCTGCATCTCGCAAGCAGAGTTTACTGCGCAATTAGCATAGATACAATTTCCCAACATCAATCGTTGGGCAATTGCCCGCCAGACACAACACCCGTCTGGTTGGAGGATCCTCCCTTTTCTATGGAGGATGAGTGAACTTTACACCCTGTTCCTCATATATCTATAGGCTTTTAGGTATATTATAAGTTGAATCAAATAGAAAACAAAAAGAACTAGTATTCAAGACAAAGGCACGAAACAACGTAAAGAAAAACCACTGGTTATTTATTTTTACCTCAATTATATTTAAGAAAAATGGTACCCTAATCATATCATCAATGGAATCTGTCTTATTTGACGTTTTCCTCTATCATCTTCATCGTCTTGATATACATCTGAATATAATGGTTGAGCTGTTCTATCTTCATCTTTTAAAAAGGACGCAGTAAGAAATCTGTAGTAGATATACGTAGGTAGTAGGTTAATTGAAATAAGTAGGTTTGGCCAAGTTGTGTTTTTAAGTTTTTTCGATTGATCCTCAGATTTAAATTTTTACATTCTCGTAATTTTAAGAACATTCTGATCTTAGTCTCAATCTGTCAACAATATCTCTAATTTCCGTACATTTTTGACCAGTTTTTGACATTTGTTTGTCACCGAGATGAGACTGTGACTAGATTTTGAAGGTTTAAATTGAGAATTGGCCGTCAGATTTATGTCCACTGGGTTCTCATTACCAATAGATACCTACAATTTAATAATGATTTATATAAAGTTTTCACTTCCGCAATGACATTTGACCTTTCAATGCGAAAAAATACGACGGGTTACCTTGTTATTGGCACAATGCACAATAACATGTTTTCTGTTTTTCTCAGTAACTTATACGATCCCTATTGTAGTTTCTATGTTTGTCATCCTTCCCACTTATATTATATCTTCCATGCTTATGATGTAACATAACGTTAAGTAATGTGCGTGTTTTGTAATGGCATATATGTAATCGAACCTCAAATAATTCCCATTTTGCGCTCCTATAAATGTTATTGAACACTCTTATGTCTTCATTGTACCTATTTTGGGAACCTCATATAATGACGTCGAGTCCGTCGCTGACCACGGCCGGCAGCGACAGGTCACTGCCTACTTCTGAGATGAGGGCACGGCGCGACTCCGCCCAGGCGGCTTACTCTGCCAGCGTATACCGTGCCGTGTCCTCCCAGCAGTCGACGCAGTAGTAACACCGGGCGTCCGGCTCCCTGTTTATGCGACACAGGTCCTTCCGAAGCAACCATGCCCCGAGAGCACCTGCGTCACCCAAAACGACAGGGAGCCGTGCCCCTCCCGAGACAGCGCTCGAGCACCGGCCGGACCGCCTCGATGGTGACGAGGGCAGCGGTAGGGCGTATAAGCCTGTCTCGCCAATCCGCCACCAGGACCTCGCGAAGCTGAGACCGACGCAGGTCTATGTGTCGCTGCATCGGTCGCTCACCCCGCGCCCTCGCTTCCTCGCGCCACCGATACCATAACGCGAGTACTTTCGCCTCGAGGTCCCAGTGTGGGGATCCGGCCAGTACACAAGCTTCCGCACAAGTTTCCGCAATATTGCGATGCTACCGGCCGTCAGGTCAGAGGCCCACACCGGGACCCCAATACAGGGCCATCGATCGCATGATCCCCACTTAGAGCCGCCTATAGGCGGCGCTCGGGCCCCCCAGATTGTGAAGCAGCGTTGATAGCGCCCCAGCCGCGCCCAACAGTTTGGGCGCCAGCCGATGGAAGTGGGGGCCGAAGTCCCACCGGCTGCCGAGCACCAATCCCAGGTACTTCATGGTGGACTCTACAGCGATCCGAGCCCCCCCAACCACGATGTGTGAGCCGGGACGCGGCGCCCGCTGAGACGCGGCGCCCGTCGGGGCCATGAAACAACATGGCTTCCAACTTGCTGAGAGCCACCTCTAGGCTTACAGTTTTAACCTAACCTAATCCATTTGGTCGGGATGCTCTAGCTTAGTTATTGCGATCCTTTCAGCTTGTGCGTGGTGGGTCACAATTCTAACCTACTAACCTAACCCATTTGGTCGGAGTACCCTATCTTAGTTACTGAGACCAACTATGAGAAAAGGCCAAAAAGTTACAAAAAGGCTCATCTATTTTAAAAGTGTGCATCTTTAGAAGCACAAAAAGTTTTAGAAGTTTAATTAATCTAAGAAAGCTTCCACGATTAGAGGGTAATTTCATTTTGAAAGGATCAGGCAAATATTTTCTTTTTGTAATGTAACTTTTGTAACGACCGACCCCAAGTTACATAAGACAAGGGAAGGAAGATGATGATGATGTTTGTGATGCCATCATTATTATCATCAGTCTTTAGCAGTTCACTGCTGGACATAGGCCTCCCTAATTGCACGCCGTTTAGGTCGATTTTTTGGCAACTCTCACCCAGCTGCTAACAGCCACCCTGCGAAGATCGTCGCTCCACCTAGCCTGAGGGCATCCTAACTTACGTTTGCGCATTCGCGGTGTCCATCCAAGAACACGTCTCTCCAACAGTCATCGGTTCTACGACTAATATGGCCGCCCCATTGCCACTTCAGCATGCTTATTCCGTGAGCTATGTCGACAACTTTCGTGCTCTACCGGATCACCTCATTCCGGGTTCTATCCTTCAGAGACTCCAAGCATAGCTCGTTCCATAGCTCAATGAGCGAAATTGAATTTATGGACCAGCCGTACCGTGAGTGTGTACGTTTCGGCTCCGAAAGTCATCACAGGCTTGCAATGTAACATCAACAACTAACTAAGGAACCCTCTATAAGCATCATCAAAAAATCTCATACTCTACACGGCCACTAAGTTCAGTATTAAATATAACATCATAGTGGCGTCGTAATTGAAATGCTAAGTAGCAGCGATCTAATTACAGTTGTATTACCTTCAGACGGAGTTGAGACTTTAATTAAACCAGACGAGTCGCTTACGGCGACTCTGCACACGTTACATGGTTTAAAATGGAAGAGTGGAGCGTGTGTGTTGAAAGCGAAATAATAGGTGATGATGATATTAAATTTTAGGTGGATGGACCTTAGCAGGTGCTGTTTACATTAATTGCGTAATTGAAGATAAAATACGAAGCTGAATATATTATAATGAAAACTATCTTGTTTTTTTTTTTCAGAATTCGAAAAGGGTAAGATAAACTTGGATAGTAAAGATAACCACATCATCTGGTATCTTTGTTTGTTTTTCTGCTAAAACTACATAGTGTCCGCAATTTACCGGCCAAGTACGTCACTGAAAAGTTTTCTAAGAAAGTAAGTTGGTGTGGTTTCTTGGAGAGCATTTTTTGACACCGTAAAGTCAAACCCTGGTGCCATCATTTTCATGTCAGCCAGTCACTGGGGCTGTCATGTGGCGGCCATCGCTCTTCTCGGAAAATACATTAAACTTGAAATAGATATTAATTCGAACTAATTGTCCTTTCTTTGGTATTGTTCGTCGAATCGTTGAGCTCCTTAAGTTGAGTCGAACGATTACTGTCAAATGCGTGCGCTGACTGAATAGGTCCACTCAATCTGTGTGGTTATTTCCTCAAACATCGTCTTCACATGATCTGACCAAGATTATATATGGACCTCTAAGTTAGTTTCGGCCTTTCATCTCAGAGTAGTCAGATAGAAAACGCCTACCTCATCTAGCTTTTAAAATATGACTGACATGTAAACGTGTTTGTACAAACCTATTTATAGAATTAAAATAATTTATCATTTAATTATTCCATGATTTAGATTTAACGTGACAGGCCTTAATCAATACCTACCTCGTTCTAGGGAGAACCTAGTTTGTCAACTGCCAAGCTTACATAGTAGTATTTTTTCTGCCTTGAAAAACCCAGAGATGCAATTCCCGTATTTTTAAGAACAGTTGCATCCTCTTGCTCTTATCCTACTCGTAATTCATTTGGGGTTGGCGCAACATGTATTTTTCTTTCAAATTTTTCTATGCGTCACCGTGGTAGTCACCCCTATTTCCAGGCATATCATCTTTCACACAGTCCATCCATCGTTTCTTTGGACCAAATTCAGTCTGTCAAAAATTGTCATTCTTTTCCTTGAATTTATGACATTTACTGTCGCTGAAGTGTGCTTGCGACTAGATCTTGAATTTGTTTAATCACGGGATTTAGCCTGCAGAGCTATAGCTCTTCTGACAGTCATGTTTAGTAGTATTTCGTGTCCTGTGTTTATAAAGGTCTTGATCAGCCCGCGGCTCCGACGACGCTGCCAACGCGTAAAGTACGCTTAATCTAAAGCCGTATGTTTTGGCTTACCCGCTTGAAGATAGGCGGCTACTTACACTGGCTGGAAGCCAAGGTATTATTTTAAATAGGAAGCTCAAAAGTATCACATTCGACGGTGCCTGTTGATAGCAGAGATCCAAATTACTTTAGTTGTTTTTTTGGTAAAATAGTATTTTATTTTGCTGCTGGGTAAACTGCCAATACTCTTTAATTTTCTCTGATTTAATTTTTATAGCGAACTTATCTTCATGCCAGCTTTCTACGTTTCAATTAGCGACTCGCCCTAGGTGCAATGTGCTGATGTAGCGACCTGTCAAAACATCGAGATTACTCTGCTATATCTAACATACATACACTCACGCCTTCTTCCATTGGGGGTAGGCAAAAACTACAGAATACCACCTGCTACTATCCTTATACTTCGTTTGCTTCGTTGACGGTTATATATCTGGACATACATGCACGCCGGTTGCACCGGTTGTGGGTCTGCTATCTAAGTTAAATATTCATCTTTTTAACACTCACCTTCCAAAATAAATTCTCTAAGTGATGGTGAAAACTACATCAAAATCTAATATGTAGGTTAAGAAGACTAAGCGGTAACACAGACAGACACGAAAAACGACTTTGTTACACCACAGTATTGCAGATTTAAAAAATCTTGGACTGGAGGTACGTTGTACTTCATTGGAAAGCGAGAAAGCCAATTACATTTTTTTATTAATTGTGACTTCGTTCGCCTGGTGTTAATTTTTTTCTTTGCGCGGCACATTAATTCTTTTTCTTAAATAGTAACGTTACTTCTTATAACACCAGCTATCTGTCAGTGAAAGTCCCATCAAATCGGTTCAGCCGTTCCGAAGATAAGCCTGAACAAACAGACAGACAGACAAAAAAACAATGTTTACATTTTTTCAAATGTCAAAATAACAGCTTGTTACAAAACACTTTTAAAAAGTACTTCAATTTTACTTATTTGTATGAATATAATGTCTAAGGGTTGATTTTTTAATCGACAGATAATATTATTCGTGGAATAAAATTGACGTCTGACGATGATTGATGTTGAAGAACTGTCAAAAATTCAAAATTACTCCTTCGATATATCCGTTATATCTGGTGTTGCAGTGTGTGCAGATAATTTTATCCGAGGAATAATTTTGAATTTTTGACAGTTCGTCAATACAAAAACTGTCAGATGTCAATTTTATTCCACGACTAAGAAACATCGGTCGATTGAAAAATCAGCCCTTAGTGACGTACATAACCAGCCAATTAGGAGACAAAACTATCATAAAGTTGTTATAACCAACAACCGTTGGAACACAATTTGTTTTGGAACTGCAATGGATCACATAAACAATTTGAACTAACGGAATGGGACACTGCCAACATATTAATGAACCGTTTAATGTAGCTCATTGATCATGAAACTTATTATTATTGAATTGGGGCTTTGTTGGGCTTGTACTGCATGTTTTTGGATTAATTCGATTAGGGTGGCAACGGGTTGAAAAGTGATGATTTTTAAGTATGGTACAGACGCCAGCACATCAAGCTACTACAATCTGTCAAATTTCTTTAATAGATTTTCAACTTTATAGATAAAGTATTAAGGTTCAAGGTTGATTGGGAAAATTTGACAGTTTCGGGTAGCTTGACCTGCTGGCGTCTGTACCTTACATAAATGATTTTATACTTATATCGACTTTTTTCATTAAGGGTCACATTACCATTTACATAATTAAATAACATGAAAACAGCTGGGCAAACGTCTCGACACAATGGGCAGAAGATGGAAGGCGCCGCCGAGGTCGGCCCAGAAAGCGGTGACGAGATGACCTGGACGCGTACCGCAAGGGATGTTACAAGTATATGCTAAACTAAAATATAAATTTATAATTACTAGCTTTTGCCTGCGACTTCGTTTGCGTGTATTTTGTACTTCGTCATTTTTTAATACATACAACCTGGATGAAAAGTTGCCTATAGCCCAGCGGCTGTTTTGGCAGCTGCCTGGCCTGTTGCCTGTGTGCTATTTCTTGTGTATCTGTCAAATTAACGATCGGTTCCGTGGTTTAAGCGTGTATAAGTAAGAGTCAGGCAGACGGACGGAATTACTTTCGTATTTTTTTGTATCATTTTTTTTATGATACATGTAAATGAGTATTCTATCTATCTATCTGCGATCACCTGCCTGCCTTTTCCCAACTATGTCGGGGTTGGTTTGGAAGCGTGTTGTTACTGAGAGCCTCTGTTGGCGTCAAAAACAAAGAGGGAAGCCATTTTGCATTCCCTTTTCTTTCGTCACGTCGACTCGGGCTACACAACAATAGTTCATGTGTCCTGAAAACCAGCTTAGTCAGTCAGAAATGTTTCTTTGGGGTGCACTAGACGTGCCTATATCTAAGTATCATTGAGTAATAGTAGGCTAATAGAAGTATGCCCGTTTTAATGAACAGTAAGTGACATCTAAATTAATGGCAAAATAAAAACGTGCTATTCGATTTTCAACGGTCGGCTCAACGCCGTAAGTCGAATCCAACAGCACGTTTTTACTTAGGCACTCATCTAGATGTCTTCTGCCTGCTTCCATTAACAGTAAGCGATATCTAAACGAATGCCGACGCTGCACGTTGTTTGAATTTCAGCGCTCGGCTCTACGCTGAAAGTTGAATCCAACAGCGTGTTTTTATTTAGGGCTGATTTTTCCAACATCAGATAATTTTATCAGAGGAATAATTTTGTATTTTTGACAGTTCTTCCATACAAAAACTGTCAGACGTCAATTTTATTCCACGCGTAAAAATTATCTATCGATTGAAAAATCAGCGCTTACAATACCTAAAATTTAACATTCAGTTGTTTTCTAATGTCAATCAAAATGGGTAGTAGAAATATTGCTTGCCCCAATGGAAGTATGGAAGCAATAGATTCTTACTATTAGGCCGGGATTCCCGACTGTCTCCCTCTTTTTCGCATTACCACGTTGTACAGTTGATAGCATAAATACTGGACACATTCGAAAATTCGTAATCTACGACGAGGGCCCAGTGCGGGTTGATAAATACTTTGCTCGTAACACCATATTTCTATCAATAGTAATTTGGGTGAAAAGAAAATCTTTTTGAATTCTTTGGTGTTTTTATGTTCGTAACTGGACAGCACCCTAATTGCGTAACACATTATCAATCACGATCTGAATTATTTTGAAGGATATTGCTAATCCATTGCTTCATATTTTCGAAAAATTTGTAAGCTCAATAACTTAAATAACGCAATGAATTTTGTTGAACTGTCAAAATAAAAGCCATTCCTACTGTTAGTATATTACGCAGTTACCCCGCAGGCCACTGATGTTCCAAAATTGTAGGTATCCCTTTGTTAAATCTCGGGTATTATTTCGGTACACTCTTGATCTTATCATTTCTGTTAATTCAAACAGTAATTCAATTAACAAACACTCCGTTCAGACTTGTGATTATTCTGGGCTCCGTCTATAAATTAGGACCACTGAGCACTGACGCCAAACTTGGGTATACATATACAATACAGCGGTGATATATTTGGGTTTGAGTTTGGTATCTAATTATTGCGTTGTATTTTAAAGATCCCATTATTTTAACATTAAATCTTTATTCATAACAATTTATAATTAATGATAATGTTCATAAATACGAAAGTAGATAAGTCTGTCTATCGGTCTGTCTGTTATCTTTTCACGGCTAAACGGCTGAACGGATTTCGATGACATTTGGCACACGGGTAGACCATGACCTGGGTACATATAATTTTATACCGGTAGTACGTTCCTGTATGATAATTTCCGACCTCATCGCGGGCGAAGCCGCGGTCAAAAGCTAGTTAAATATAAAACAATACTAAACTAAAACCACTAGTAAATGTTAGGAATTTGGAATGGGTTAATAATTTTGTACCTACCGTAAGTGTTTCAAGACCACCCATTTTTTACAATGAATTACGGTGGGTTAAGTGCAAAAGGACTCTTGGACCTTTTTCTAATGGCAACGTAATGTACGAAATAAACCCTCTTTTATTTCTTGACAAAATACTATTCCACCGTTTAAGTACTAAGTCAAAACCAGAGTCAGGTCAATCAACGAATAAATAATTTATAAAGCTGGCAACCAGATGTATTAGGAACCCTAAGGGATTTCGCAGACACGTACACTAACTTTGGTTCGAAAACGACCCAAAAAGGACGTGACGGAAAATGACAATTCAGCGGTCCCAACTCTAGGGGGTGACAATTCAAAAATGCTTCCTCCTTCTTTTATTCAAGAAGGTTTTACTTTATGAAAAGAAATAATCTTGCTATCGGTGGCGCTAGGAGTGGCTGGAAACATCTTGAGATGCCAGAAAAAAAGTATTGTTATTTTGACATCTTTTAAATTGGCGGGATTCTTCATTTTATATGTTTAATATCCTACTAATATTATAAACGCAAAAATTTTTATTTATGGAAGGCTGGATGGATGTTTGTTACTCTTTCATGCAAAAACTACTGAACGGACTTGGATGAAATTTGGTACACAGATATTTTATAACCAGGATTAATACATAGTATACTTTATATCCCGATATTCCCACGGGATCGAAACTGCGGGTGAAACCGCGGAGCTCAAATAGTTTTCAATAAATAAAATTATAAATTATTCTTCTAGTTCTAGTCTGACATTTTGTCATCGTATTGGACTATGTTTTTAAATCAAAACCAGCTAATTGTTCATGCCTCAAATTATTGGATCGAAATAAAGACAAGACAACTTTTTTTACCAAACTGTTATCGCAAAGTTTAATTTCCATGAGGTGACAACGTGATTAATGAACAGGATTATAACGCTTTTAGAAGCCGCTGAATTCCCTTGAAAACTATTTGTAGGCTATGTTTAAAAAATAACAGCCTCTAGATTGAAAAATAAGGAAAAGTTCTAGAACTAATTACTGTCTAGAACTAACTAATGGCTACCTATAAAACACAGAAGCTTAATAAATTTCGACCTTACCCTTCTAATATTCTTAGAGAAAATACTCCTGCAACATAAAACCTATGAACATTACTTTTATATTCTAACTAATAAACATATATGTAACTACCGATAACATTGGCCTAGAAATTATCAGGGTTATAACAAAGGTATATGTATAAGTAAAGTAAAACATGCTTACACATCAAGCTATAAATAACCAGTATAAGCTGACTTCTGATTGTACGAAAATCCTATACAATGCGAGGTCAGCTAAAACTGGAAAAGTATATCTTGATGTGTAGCCGTGTGTACCTATTTTTGTTGGAAAAAGTAGTAGAAAAGAAAGATCAGAAAGTAGGGTAGACTGGGTACGGTTGAAACAATTTTGCTATTGTCATCTGTTGCATCGGAATTAGTTATACGAGCGATGACAGAAATGTATTAAATAAAAGACCATATGTCTGTCTACTAATGGGCAATGTTATTTGAGATCATTGTATTGTATTTTATGTGTAGTCAGATTTAAAAAAATATATAATTTGTTTCAACCGTTCCCGTGCAAGGGTCGGTTGAAACAATGCCTGGGGTTAATTGAAACGCATGCAAATAATACAAAATATAATAAATTTCAGGATTTCTTCTCATAAACATACGAAACCATTCTTCGCCAGCCATTTCCTTGTCGTCCCAAGAACCAGGTCGTGATATGTTGTACTTGGCGGTTAGTTCATATGCAACTTCCTAACATACTTTTTAGTGAGGCCAAAATATATCTCTGTACATCTAATTAAATATTTAGATAGCTCATGCTCTTGTTCCTGGTTAAACACTCGATTATGAGCCTTATATCCCATTCATTGATTCTCATCACCACCAGTCGCATCTCGTGTACGTAAAGACGCCAGCAGGTCAAGCTACCCGAAAGTGTCAAATTTTCCCAATCAACCTTGAACCTTAACGCTCCAACGATAAAGTTGAAAATCTATTAAATAAATTTGACAGTTTGTAGCTTGATGTGCTGGCGTCTGTACATACCTCAACAAGGAACAGTGGTTCAGTTTATTCTTTTCCGCCGCTGTTTTCAACGAAGATCCAGCTTTCACATCTTCATAGGCTTGTTTGTATGATGGTAAAACTCTCTGAACTCTCGTAGTCTTCCTTTGGCGCACCCTTGGCATTTAAGAAACAAAAGAATTAGATAAATAAACTGTTTCAACCATACCCACAAAAAATGTTTCAACTTTCCCCAGCCCCCGTCCAGATATAAAATTGTTCATAATAAGGATGATAATAAATTTGATTAAAAACGAATCATACAGCCGTATTCGACAAACTTCAATGAATACGACACAAAAGTCTCAATATGATAACTTTAATAGAACCATAGTAATTACAAAAATAAGGGAACAAAAAATAACCTAAACGCAAAAGGCGACGCAACACAACAATTCGACTTTCGACTTGTCGGCCGCTTCGTTCCCCCCTTGTACCCCTCACCTCATCACGCACGGTTATTAAGATATTCGTTCTGTATCTACCGTACCCCGTTTCAACCGTACCCAGTACACCCTACTTATAACAATCATCAAAAATTTAACACATGGGTAGACCATGATCTGGATACTTTTTATCCCGATATTCCTACGGGATAGAGACTTCTGCGGGTGAAATCGCGGGCAGCACCTAATATTGTATATGACAAAACATTGAATGTGAGTCTAATTTAAAATATCAATTAAATGTAAACAAAGCTTTCTAATAAACGCCTGCTTAACTAGCTGGGAATTCGCCAGCTTATTTAAATTGAAGTCATTAAGTAGCCTGGGACTTTGACTCCCAGAGGTCGAAGCCTCGTTGTACAGTCGCGACCTAAAATACACTTAGCAAAATTCTAAAGCGATTTCCTCCAGTTTTTAGTGAAATTAAAATCAATTTTGGTAGAATAGAATACAATATTATTTGTACAGACTTAAATAAAGCTGATCAAAATTTAAAAAAATGTTTCTGCATCACACTATAGTTGTCGTTTCATGGTGTTAATGACATAGTATTTTGAACCCTGATAATATTATTATGAAATAGGCCTTGAGGCACAGACCAGTGAAGCATATGAAAAAGGGAGGAAGCCTATATTCAGCAGTGCGTGGAGCAGCCGGGTAATTGCGTAATACACTATCAGTAGCCATGCTTTCATTTTGACAGTTCCACAACATCCATTGTGTGTTTTACGTTGCTGAGCAGACAAACTTTTCGAACATATGAAGCAATTGATTAGAAATTTCCTTTAAAATTATTTAGATTGCGATTGAAAGTGTTTTATACAATTATTAGTGTGATTGTTGGGCCGCCAAATATGATGATGATGAGATCTTATCTCAAAAGAGATAGAGGAGGAGCAGTCCGTGGCTAAATAATAACAGCCGCACATGTCGATCGATCAGGTTAAGCTACGCTTGCCGCGGTTGGTCTGTGGATGGGTGACCATCTTTACATTTCAAGACCCCTCCGTGCCTCGTAAACCACGTTAAGCTGTTGGTCCTGGCTGTTATTCGTGGATCTTTGACAGTCGTTACGGGTGGTCAGAAGCCCGAAAGTCTGACAACCAGTCTTACCAAGGGGTATCGTATTACCGAGCAACTCGGTTGTGGACGTCAGATAGGCAGTCGCTCCATGTAAAATACTGGTATTCAGCTGCATCCGGTTAGAATGGAAGCCGACCCCAACAAAGTTGGGAAAAGGCTAGGCAGATGAGATGAGGTCTTATCTCAAAATTGCAATCGTGTTTGAGAGATAATCGCTTTTGAACTTTGCTAAGCGTACACATATTGTTGCTCGTGACTGTACAACTGCAGCTAGATTCCACCACTATGTTAATTAATATTGGAGCCCGCGGTCGGAAATTGTATAATTATAATTATTTTAATACAGTTTTGTTAATTTGTTAACATGTAAATGAGATACTTTTGTGGCTGTAATGTTTGAAATTTCGTTTAGTTGTTTAGTATTTTGGTAATTGGATATATAACAATTATGCTATGGTCATTAAAACCAATTATGTGTTTCAATTAGTGTGGATATAGAAATGTTTGTTACACAGAATCTACCTTTGAGCATTCGTTTTAGCAATAAGGGAATTTCCTTAGAACTTTAGAGCTGATTCGTTTAAGTTTCACTTAATGTGAATATTATAAATATACCTACATTGATGTGACTTATACTTCAACTGCATCCTGTTAGACTGGAAGCCGACCCCAACATACATGGGAAAAGGCCAGGCAGATGATGATTGATGTGACTTATAATAATTATTACCAGTAAATGAGATCTTCGATAATCTTAATACATCTGTGATAAGTTTATCACAGATTCAAGTTACGAATAAAAAACTAAATGCTGTAACGCAGTATTTTGAAGTTAAGTAGCCTTATCCAGAGCTAGCAAGTAGTGTTAAGGCTCTAAAAAACTAACGTCATAAAAATAATAGTATCGTACCTTTAACGAAATTGCCCTCTTTATCTAGATAGTTCTATAAAAAGAGGATAAAACAGGCCCTTTGCCTTTCATTATACAGGCGATAAAGACGACCCAAACTTTGTCCTGAATCTCATCAAAGTTTCAACTTTTTAAATACGAACTAAGGCCTTGTTCAGATAAGGCGTTTTACGCGCGTATTCTGGCCCCGAGTTTCTAAGGTGGTTGCCAATAGTTTACACAAATTGATAAAATATCGTGGTCAAATAGTAACAGCCGCACAGGTCAATCGATCAGGTTAAGCTACGATTCCGTGGTTGGTCCGTAGATGGGTAACCATCTTTACATACCGAGACTCCTCCGTGCCTCGGAAAGCACGTTAAGCTGTTGGTCCCGGCTATCATTCGTGGATCTTTGACAGTCGTTACGGGTCATCAGAAACCCGAAAGTCTGATAAACAGTCTTAGGTACTAAGGGTTATCGTGTTACCCAGTAACTGGGTTGTGGAGGTGAGACAGGCATGTAAAATACTGGTATTGAGCTGCATCCGGTTAGACTGGAAAAAGGCTAGGCAGATGCTATATTCTAAGTATTACCTACAACCGCCGAACCAAACTTTAATAATATTCTAGAACCAAGTAGTATTTAGGTTAAAACTATGAATATCATACCACACAATCGCTTTAAAATGCACTTTTAAAGTGCACGTAGCGCATTATGGTCACTTTTGAACTGTTACGACCACACCAAGTGACTGCCGCTTAAACTTTTGTACGTTTTGCAGGGAAAAATGTATGGCAGTTTCTTTATTGATGGTAATGAAATTATGAAATTATACCTTCGTTCTAAATAGGTAGATGGCGTTAAAATAATTTTATTCGTGAGGAGTGAGGAAAATGTCGTGAGGGAAGTTTTGAGTACTGATCTGGATGGCTATAAGAGTAGGGAAGACAAAAATAACGATGGATGGACTGTGTGAATGATGGTATGGCTAGAAAGGGTACGGAAGAAAAAGACATGTTGCGCCGACCCCAAATAAATTGGGATAAGGGCAGGAGAATGACGTTGAGATTGCATTCATAAGCTTGTTCCGTTATACTTCAACTAATTGAATGATCCCTTAATTAGAACGTTTTTGAGTCGTCGTATGAGCAAATAATTGAAACATAACATACATACGTATATATACCTAAATATTACTACCTAGGTATTTATGTTTATATAAACAAAAATGATCGTTGTTTCTAATCATCTAGAAAAGAAAATATTAGATTTTGTGTATGTTTGTTTGTTACGCTTTCATGCTAAAACGGCTAAACGGATTTCGATGAAATTTGGCACATGGGTAGACCATGACCTGGATTAGGACATATAATACTTTTTGTCGCGATATTCCCACGGAATCGAGGCTTATAAGCGGATGAAACCGCGGAGCGCAACTATAAATATCCATTATAAATATCATAGAATTTAGATACATTTAGCGAAGTTTGCATGGATAAAAAATCTTTACATGGCACTGTTATTTGGCGGTTAGACTGGTATGTTTATGTTGTTGCATTTAACATTTCATATTGTTATAACAAATCATTTATGTTAATCAAAATACAGGATTCCAATTAAAATAAATCATACTATAAGATCTTAATACACGTCGTGGTTTAACTAGATACCGATAAAATCAGGTTGCAAGAACTCTCGAGGGTCAGATAGAAAACGTAAGTGTATGCTCGGATCTGATAAGTCTTCGTATTTCAGATGCTGGTATAGGAATTGGACGTGATATATTTGAAGTATGGAACTATTTTTATGCAACTAGTATTGAATAATCAAAGCTAAACTACTTCGCTTGTTTAATTGAAGAGTTTGTTTGTTTGAACGCGCTAATCTCACCAGTCGGATTTTTTTTGCGTTCTCAAGTGTATTTTATGTGCCTATTTGAAATGAATAGTCGCTCCATGTAAAATACTGGTATTCAGCTGCATCCGGTTAGACTGGAAGCCGACCCCAAAATAGTTGGGAAAAGGCTAGGCAGATGATGACGATGATGATTTGAAATAAATTATTTGATTTTGACTTTAATGACAATGTCAAAAGGAGGTTGAACATTTGAGAACATCGAAAAGTAATAGTCAAATCATTTATTTCAAACTAGCTGCGCTCCGCGTTTTCACCCGCATAAGTTTCGATACCGTGGGAATATCGGGATAAAAAGTATCCTATATGTTAATCATGATTATAAACTATATGTGTGCCAAATTTCATCCAAATCCGTTCAGTATTTTTTGCGTGAAAGAGTAACAAACATCTATCCATCCATCCATCCATCCGTCCATCCATCCACACAAACTTTCACGTTTATAATATTATATTATACATTATATTATAGTAGGAAGTAGGATTAGTAGGATAGGCAAATAAAAAGCATTTTAGAACGTCAAAATTAAAAAAAAAAGAATCGATTCTTCTCTCATTATTGTAAGACATGAATGAATATTCTCTAGATACCTACTAACATAATAACTAAGCCGATTGTTTAAAGCGAGCTCACCAAAATTACTTTACCGATACTAGAACAAAGCCGGTCATTAGATTCATTTAGTGCCGAAAATATTGGAAACGGAATATCCGCCAAAGAATTTAAAACAACAAAGTGCTTGTTATTCAAGTTCCGTAGTTGTTTTCTTTTTGTAATTACGTTCTACGTTTGCTTTACCGAAATTGTAAAAGGTAAAAATAATGGCTTGTTTCTAGCTGGTAATATTAAACTGTTATTTCGCAGTTTGAGTATAAAATATACAGTCATGATTTAAACAGCAATTTTATGTTTAAATATATTGTGTGCATAGTTTTCCTAACCATAAAGATATTATAGTAGGTAGTTTTACGCGAAGACCCACCCGTTTTATCACATTTTTTATCTCTCATATCGGTACGAGTAAAATAAAACCATATCTTCTATCTTTAAAACAGTTATGAAGTCAAATATAAACAGATTAATGTTCACTATAAAGCAGCAGGTTGTGTGTAGTTGTTAAGAAAAGATAGAGTTTTATATTTTGCTCGTTTCAATTCTGCAATATTTTTTTTTTTTTTTTAAACATTGCCCAACACTAGGAATTTCTCCTGGATCGTGGGTGCGTTACAAACATTTAAACTCTCATACACAAACAGCCAGACCCGGCACAACTACTTGTAGGTCATAAAAATAATTGTTCCGTGCGGGAATCGAACCCGCGACACGCAGCGCAGCAGTCAATCGCTTAACCACTGCGCCAACCGTGCCGTCAAAAGGGTCAATTTCAGTCAAATCAATATCTACCAGCAATGTTCCTGCTGACCAAGGTAAAGTGCAAAATAGGGATTAAAGTATCGATAAGCTCAACCAGATCCACTACTGAAGTTAAGTTTAGACGGAAATTAGATCAATATCATTCTCGGGTCTATTATAAGTGGTCAGATCGATTACTAAGTTTCAATTAAATTCTACACTATCTACCTTTAATGTTGCTGCTGACCAAGGTAATGTAAAACATCGATCGATTATTTCAACCAGATTAGGTTTTCAGTTAATTTAAGACGAAAGTTAGATCGACAGGGTGGCAGGGACATCGACGCGCAACCACTTACCATGGATTCAGATTCATGATTCTGGAAAAAGCCAACGAAAAATTTGAACGGCTGCGTCCGGGCGGAGAGCAATGGGTAGCTCACCGCCCGATCAGGACCAGGCCCGTGCCGGACGGCGCGTAAGTGTTCCACGCACGCCTCAAAGAGCATAATTCGAGGGGCCCCTTAGGGCCGAAGCCTGCCGGGTCAGCGGGATTGTCCGAAAGGGTTACCGCTACCCCGGAACATAAAGGGCGAAGGAAGGAACATGGGTGGGTTTTAGTCAGTAAGAGTCTGACACTCCCTTCCGCTCCACCCAGAGCGGGAGGGGTCATTTGATGATTTCCCAACAGAAAAAAAAAAAAAAAAAAGGGGTGCTGCGTTCAAATTTTTCGTTGACTTTTTCTAATTTTTTACGTTTTTCTCTGCATTTTTTTTTACTTTAAACTGAATCAGTATTTCTATCTAACCCAATGTGATTTTAAATTGAAAAATAGTAAATTCACTTGTTTCAATTAAAACAGCAATGTAAATAAAACTCGAAAAGGCAGCGCGCGGTATCGCGGTAAGTAGCGCGCGCGCGCGCGCCATCGGCGAAGCGTTTTGATCGCATTGTTTGCAATACATTTCGAACTCAAAAATGGCATTTTTTTAACCGGTCATTTCCGGGATGAATGACTTTCGTAATTTTATTTATGGCATCAGGTGTAACCTTTTCACGACGTTTGCCCGTCGATGTCCCTGCCAACCTGTATAATTCGGGTTTATTGTAAGTGATCAGTTATTTTAGGATGTGTTCTGCTATCAACTATAGTTTTCATTATGAAATAACTAGCTGACCCGGCGAACTTCGTACAGCCTCAGAATCAATAAGAACGAATATATGAGAAAATGAATTATCTACATTTTTTTTATATGTCATCATTCTCCTGCCCTTAGCCAAATTTATTTGGGGTCGGCGCAAAATGTATTTTTCTTCCATTCTTCTCTATTAGTCGTCATCTCGGTAGTCACCTCCTTTCTAACCATGTCATCATTCACGCAGTCCATCCATCGTTTCTTTGGTCTTCCCCTACTCTTATAGCCATCGACATTCATACTCAAAACTCTCCTCACGACATTTCTCAAGTTTTAATAATTATTCTTATATTCGAGGCGGAGACAAATCCAACAAATCAAAGATCTAACTTTGTTTTATTTATATAGGTGAAGATCAACTGAAAATCAAGTCTCAACTCATCTCAAGGTACCATAATGCCTGGTCCACGACATTTCTACATAACTATAGTTCTACATAATTCGTCGTGTCGGCATTCGAGCCACGTGCCTGCCAGTCTACTCTCACTTCACTAGTTCGGCATTTGTCGGCGCGAAGCCTCGACTAACCGACTACCAATTGTTCATTCTTGTGGTCTTCGTTGAAGTCCATTAACGTTGTAGTGACATGCTTTCTAGGTTTGCCGAAGACATCGTATGTACAACAAATTGATCGAATCTTGATCAACTTTTATAGAAAAATAAAATTTGCAAGACCATCTAGTACAATCGAGTGCAAACGCATCATGTTTTAGGTATTGGTTACTAAGATTTAATAGCTAGGTTCGTGATAGATATTTGGCCACAAAATTAAGTATCAATAAGAACGGACCTGAGAAATTGGAATTTAATTTTCTTTCGTTTCAAAGAAGCCACTAAATATCTACTGTTACTGGAAAATGTAATTATTTTGTATGGAAAGTTATGTATCCATCTCCGACGAATGTGTTTTTACACGTGTCTTTATTGTGAATTCGATTTTTGATCTGTGCTAAATGGAAAGTTCCATATAATTTTTGTCCAAACTTATTCACCAAATCTCAGAAGATTATTTAGGCACAATATCGATTTTAATACGAAACCATGAAATGTTCAAGTGTTCCCAGAGAAAGTAAACATTTGTGTAAACTTTATCAAAAACTAGGTCAACATTTGCTTCACATCCTTACAACATATTTTATAGGAGAGATGTCTATGTGTGTGTGATCAACAGGGATGGGGTTGTATACGTGTGTGTGTGTGTGTGTGGGTGGGAGTTTGCAATAAAAACAACACGATATTCCACTCCGCGGTGCCTGTTCACAAGAAAAACAATTACTATGATTCGCACGCCACGTGAGAAAGAAATGAGATGAAATGTAGTAGAGTGGGTTATATTTACATGCAAGGTGAATTTTGTTGAGGTGAAAATTTGTTTAGTAAACGGCTCATGAAAATATGAACTTTTTGATTGTGTGCAGGTTATCATCAGACAATGCCAGTGCCAAAGTAGTAAAAACATAAGCTTTTTCTCGTTCCATTAATTGCTCCGTTTATCTCTCTAGCAATGTATTTTAAATCACCGTCACACAAAAATATCCCGGCAAAAATCGTTTATGAACAAAATTACTCAAGACAAACCCCCGACCTCCGAACACAATTATTATAATGAAACAAAAAAATACTTATGAAAGTAGCCAACCTCATTTCTGGCGCAATAGCTATTACACAAATAGCCATGCCCTGTGGATGAGCCACTAACTATATAGAAAATTAGCGCCGCGCGTCTCGCCCGCGGGGACTACAACACGCTACGGTTACACTGCAGCTTTAATTACTGTCTCTCTTGTGCTACATAAACATGGCCGGCAGTGTACGCGGTGCTAATAGATTGTGTCGCAATTTGACCGTCAATTGTTATAGGGTTGGCTAAATAAAGATTGTTTGTTCCGATAATGTGCTGTCCGCTTATGTTCGGTTATTGACGTGGAGGTAAATAATCCTTAGGTGAGTAGGTGTCTGAAATAGAACGGTGAAGGTTGTTTATTGATCTATGAATAATATTTAAGCGTACTCTAGGGACTCTTAAATAACACCATGTTATATTTATTGGGTTTATTCCAAAAAAAAAAACGTGTTTACTTCTCCTCGCCTATTTTATAACTGTTGTTTGTTCGAAACAAAAACCTAATAAAAATAAATTTGAAAGCTAATTCTAAAATCGCTTGAATGGTCGAATGCAACCAGATTTTTTCTGCTAGCCTGCACAATATCAGGTCGCCTTTAGCAGACAACCTTTATAGTACTTACATCATATGGAACACGTATATAGGGAGCCAATTACAACTTTTTGCCATTACTACTCATCTTGAGCGTGCGCTGAAATCAAAGTCTTTGACATCACTCGTCTGAATGTGCGTTTGTAGCCAGCATACCAAACCTTTATACATAACTTTATCATGATATACGTACTTACATAATTTAATCTTACAATTTATATCGCTTTGTGAACATTTTACACATGCAACGTGATAACTTTCACGTTGCTGACACGCTGAAAATGCAATATACATAAGCGGGCATGCAACGGGCAACCCTTAGATTTCATAAACAATCAAACCAAATACTTGAAAACGTTTAAAAGCAATCTAGACTGACCTTTTTTCTTCAAATTACATAAAATTTAGAAAAGTTAAAAAGGTGGCTTTTGTACCAGTCCTCACACAATCCTGGATGGATTGTATAAAAGAAAAGACTGGTATAAAAGAAAAGGGTGTGAAAGATTGCGTGACGGTATTGCGCCGACCCCGAGTAACATGGGATAAGGGCAGAGCTGATGATGATAAATAAATCAGAAGTTTGCGTAGATACCAGAGGGGCAATTCTCGTAATTTTAAGAACGTTCACAGTCTGATCTCAGTATTAATCTGTCAAAAATACCTCTAATTTCCCTACATTTTGACAAGTTTTTGACATTTGTGACGCCGAGATGAGACTGCGACTAGATTTTGAACGTTTCTAATTACGAGAATTGGCCTTCAGGACACATAACATAATTAATTCAAAACAAAAACCTTAAACTTACGACATTATTCTTCACATTTTATTTTGATTTCTCGAAGCTCCATCAAAATGTGCCCAGACAGCAAACACCTAATTCAGAATAAAATGCCCGTCCAGCACATTCGTAACATTTCCACGTAGGAAGGTACGTACACAGTATGGCAAAATAATTGGGCACACTTCTGAGACTGCCGACCTCTTAATGGGTCGGTGGTAGCGTTAGTAAACTCGCTCATTATTACCGAGCGCTGTACGGTCAGCATCGAAATTAAATTGCCAGCGACTTCGTGGAACATAGGTACCTTGGAGACTAGGGCTATTGTAATTGACTGTGTTATAGATATAATTTCGTTTAAGGCTGGGGTTGGAAGATAACATGCTTATTTGGAAGTAGTATAACTATTAACGAAATGTTTTGTTTTGATATTCATTTCCATTTTTATTGCACTCGAAAGTTGCGGCCATCTACGATGTTCATGTACAACTTTGTCACTGTACTGGGGTGTCCCAGTAAAGTGACAAAATTTAAAGTTGGCTGTATCTTATTTTCATCTAGATACTCTCCTAGAGAAGGCTGAGGGTTTGTTGGTTATGTTAAACTTCTACTAACTATAAAAAAAACATGCTACACCTACATCAAAAAAGGGCGAGAGGATGACGTTTTAACCAACTAAATGAATACGATATTCGTTCTCAAAATATTTTATTTTATTTTATTTTTATTTATTCTATTCTATATGTGGACAGTCTCCTAATATCTTCGCAAATGTTGGTAATGAAAGTAACATTACCAACAATTGCGTAACACACTATTAATCTCAATCTGAATCATTTTGAAAGATATTGCTAATCCATTGCTTCATATGTACGACAAATGTGTCTGCTCAACAACGTAAATAACGCAATGAATGATGTTGAACTGTCAAAATGAAACCCATTGCTACTGATAGTATTTGCAATTACCCCGCAGTAAATAGTAACGCTATTAGCTTACAGCAATATGTATGATGATAGCACTTTCCAGATTAACCCTTTCACAGGAAGAACTACTTTAAATAAAGTGTACATAATACCTAATGACTTTACTATAGTTATGGTAGGCTCCATGGGTTCAAATTCCCCAGAAAAGGTAATGAGTGAACCTATTTGAAAGCTTAATGAAAAACAGGCAAGGCCCGAAATCCTTAATTAAATTCAGCTAAAATAAAACACCGCCATTGAAACATTCACACATCCAAATTGCTGCCTTTTCAGTCCGCAAAATATTAAATTACATACAATTAAGTATAAATTTTAAACACTAGACTACCTTAACCCTTGTAATTTCGTTACTGTCCGTACTCGTATTATTTTATATGATATAAATGTACCTACCAATATTATGTGTTATAAGTCAGCATAATCAGCCTATAATGTTCCCACTGCTGGGACACAGGCGTCCTCTCTGTGAGAGGGAGTGGGCCGTTCTTCACCACGCGGGGCCAGTTCAGGTTGGTGGATGACACATGTCTTCGATTTTTTTGGTTCTAGCCACACACATGCCGGTTTCCTCGCAATGTTTTCTTTCACCGTTTTGAGAGCAGTGGTGGTACCTCCTTTAATTAAAGAAAAACTAAACCCATGAAATCTAATTTGTTTTTATTACATGCACACGAATGAAGTCGCGGGTACAGCTAGTCCACACTAAAAACTAACAGACTTACTCACTGTTCTGAACACCAGAAAAAAACATTAGATCTTTCTAGTTCCTTCATACTATCTCTACGTGAACCACGTTTTAAAACAACCGGCTTCTGTTAATTGAACTGTAAAATACCTAGCACATTCTAAGACCCCGGGAATAGGAACACATGTATCTCTGGAGCTCCCACGTCTGCACGTTACGTCGTATGTGGATATAAAAATGTCTGGCTGTAAACGAACTTGGCTGTTACGATTAAAATGTAACAGGTTTCTTGAATTTGTTGGTGTTAACTCTTATGAGCAATATACAAACTACTTGGAAGGTCACGCCGTGGGAGCTCAAAGGTTAAAACACTTAGGGTAGATTTTCCAACGCCAGATAATTTTATTGGAAGAATAATTTTAAATTGTTGACAGTTCTTCCATACAAAAACTGTCAGACGTCAATTATATTCCACGAATAAAATCTAGCTTCAGTTAGTTCAATTCATTTTTAGTCAGATAACTTTTATCTGAAGAATATTTATGACAGTTTGACATATTTTCTATACAAAAACTGTGAAACAGCAATCTTTATTCCTTCGATAATGATGTTTGGCGTTGGAAAAATCAGCCTTGATGATACGTAAGACGGAATTTTTTCAAAGTTGTACTTTCTAAGTTAATCGACGAAGATTTTCTACCTAACAGTGATGGGAAACCGATTATGGTTGCATTAAAAATAAATAAATAAAAATATTTTATTTGCACCTTCAAGTAAAAAATATAGTTTGGGCCTTTTTTTTCTGGTTGGGAAATCATCATATGACTTCTCCCGCTCTGGGCGAAGCGGGAGGGAGTGTCAGACTTTTACTGACTAAAACCCACCCGAGGTCCTTCATTGGCCTTAGGTAAGTAAAGTTGCTTGTTAGAGTTGCAGCCAATACGATAATTTAATATCTTGGTGTCAGCGCCCATTATCATTATAGCCAACTTATAGTTTATTTATTTCAGGATCTCCAACAAAAGATATACACTAAACATTACATATACTCGTAATTAATGGACGACAAAGTATTTGGTAGGTGTACTCCTTCAATTACAGGAGACCACAGCATGCACAATACAAGGAACAACGAAGCTAACAAATTAAATACCTAATACATAAAAAAACCCCCTGTTTAAATCATTAACCTTGTCTACTCTACTAAATGAGATGTAAAATTTACTCTGCAGTGGAGGCAGTACCTAGTAATAATAATAAGCAAACGTTTGTTGTACGTATCAAAATAAAATAATTTCTCTCTAGGTACTTCATCAAATAATATTTTCGAGGGAAGCGACAGGTTTTTAACTGCGTTTTCCCTGAAGACCTTTCGTCTACACGAGCGTATGAAAACGTCTTCGAATAAAATAAAATAAATTTATCTATCAAGAATAGGAGCAATCTCAGAAGCTATAAAAGTTTGTGCGTTTCTAACACTTGGTTTTCAGCAGACGTCGCGACGCGCCTCCGTGCGCAATGTATTTCACGGCCAATTACTTGCAGGGTTTTTTTGTTTCCTCACGTGAAAGAATAAGTATAGAAAGAACAACGCACATTTTAGAAAAAACCTTTTCGGATGATATTTTTTTAGTTTCTTAGAATAATTATTTTGTAATTTCGTGTGAGATGAGTTTTTATATAAAAAAAACCGGTCAAGTGCAAGTCGGACTCGCGCACCGAGGGTTCCGTACAAATTTGTAAGTATGTAGTTACAAATTTACGGTTTTAGAATGTTTTCCTTTACTTGTGCAACATGAAATTGCTTCTTGCCAAATTTCATGATTCTTGGTCAACGGGAAGTACCCTATAGGTTTTGGTTCCTTTGCGAGTATCAAGATATGCGGCATAAACGGAACATAAACGTCCGTATCTTTTGATTGCGTTTACTTAGAACTTTTATTTTTTCACTGCTTCAAAGGATTGCAGCCTTGAGTATTTGATATTAATTTCAACTTGATAACTCCACGCGTTCCTGAAAAAAAGGGTCTTGACAGACGGACATCGAGGTGATATTATAAGGGTTCTGTTTTTCCTTCTGAGGCACGGAACCCTAAAAATAAAAGAACATTTGGCAGTTGTCAAGTTTTACAGATTTTGTGAAAAGCGATCGGAAAAACAAAATTATAGATCTTCAGTTCTGAAGGAATCCTTATTATTTATTATTCCTATTTATGCATTTGTGTATGTTTTTTATTTATAATTCATTAATTTTAATAGTTTTTTTTTATCATTATTCGTCTCAACCAAAACACCTGCCATCTAATCTCTTCACCACCCTTGGTTGACTAGTAGAGAATGCCTAAGGCATTAAGTCCGCCTTTCTACTGACGCCAGCACATCAAGTTACTACAATCTGTCAAATTTCTTTAATAGATTTTCAACTTTATCGTTACAGCATTAAGGTTCAAGGTTGATTGGGAAAATTTGACAGTTTCGGGTAGCTTGACCTGCTGGCGTCTTGCACATTTTTGTGTGCGAAAATATTTAATAAATAATCACAAGAAGAAGAAAAATCAAATGTTTCTTACTTAGATCTACAAGGCCATGTCACTTTGAAATCTTCTTTTAACCTTTGTACTACAGTGCGGCCGTTGAGAGAATGCGTTCCTGACAGCTGTCAGTGCGACAATTCTACTCGTAGTAGCTAATAAAGATCAAGTTTGCAAAACACGTATTCGACCACGTACAATGGTCCACCTGAAGGACTAAGTGCGGAAACCAAACCCGTAACATAGAACATAGATCATTTATTTGTTTGTATGAAACTGGCAGGTTTCAAGAACGCATTCTCTCGTCGGCCGCATTGTAGATAAATTATTCGTTGCACGTAACTACTTTTTACAACTAAAAACTAATTACAACCCTCTCCTTTTTAGGACACTTACCACACGCTATCCACAAAAATTTTAAACTGTTTCGTGTTTACCCTAATTTACTATCAAAAAACAACTGCGAGCTTTATAAAAATTCCTTGAAAGTTGCAAGATCGGTATTTTTATCCGGCCGCCTCTAGCCAAGTGGGTGAATTTTAAAAATGTATGTAGCATCACGTAGCCTGAGCAAGTTTTGGAGCCTAATTAGCCCGGTTTAAAGTATATAGATAAGGGAAGTTGTGTTTTCGTCGCTGCAAACTGACGTCATGCAGAAATGAATAAAGTTTGTAAAAGGCTTTGTTCAGAATCGTTTACTGAATCGATTTCTGTAATTTTTAATATAGGTAATATTTTATCCCAAAAATAATTAAAACCACGTAAATTACTGTCACACTTCCGCTGTACAGTAAAAACAAACCAAAATGGATGTAGTACCTACTGCGCTAGACCCTTATACGAGTGCGACTGTTTGCATGCGTAGATTTGTAATGTGACCACAATTTTCTCCCACAATCAGTGTAACTAATTTATGAGAAAAACAATGTTTATTACATAATAATAAAAATTCAGTGTATGTATTATGATTATAACATAACATTCTAATTGGGGTGTCTGGTGGTGTGCGTTAATTCCGGGACAAGTTGTATACAGAGAGTAATGTTGTTAGTTTTATTTGTAAACCTACGTTACTTCTAGTACAATAGTCTTTCTCTCAGTAATAAAGATCGTTACTCGTGTAATTGGATTTGTAATCATATTGTATTCGCCTGTTGTCATTGTCACATAATTATATCGCTGTTCTCATTATTATATAGGTCATCATCTGCCTAACCTTTTCCCAGCTATTTTGGGCTTCCAGTCTAACCGAATGCAGCTGAATACCAGTATTTTACATGGAGCGCCTATCTGCCCTTCTCAACCCAGTTACTGGATAATATGATACCCCTTAGTAAAACTGGTTGTCAGACTTTCGGGCTTCTGGCTACCCGTAACGACTGTCAAAGATCCACGAATGACAGCCGGGACCAACCGCTTAACGTGCTTTCCGAGGTACGGAGGGGTCTTGGTATGTAAAGATGGTCACCCATTCACAGACCAACCGCGGCAAGCGTAGCTTAACCTGATCCATTGACCTGTGCGGCTGTTATTCTTTAGCCATGGGCCCCTCTCTCTTATTTTATAGGTATTCCCCATTATATTGCTCGAATCGCAGTGACTAATTATGTGGTTATAGAAAAAAGTAAATAATAACCTATCATTAAATATAGGTAACTAGTAGGTACCTACTCTGTACTCTCTCTTTATTTCACCTGAAAATCAGTGCGGGTAAACAAATACTGTGTTAATAGTGACTGATGTTAATAACCGGACAATGAATTTTCTAAAATTGACTTAATTAACATTACAACCCACTCCGCCCCGTTCTGAATTAAAATTATTTTATTTTTATTTTTTTTATTTAATACTAGCTGCTGCCCGCGACTTCGTCCGCGTCAAATTTCTTTTCCCCCCGAACCACCCCGTCGCATCGCATCGCCTGCCCCCGCTAACACTTCGCTTAGCATAATTTCTGATTTTTTTCTTTCCGTTTTGCTCGGCTCCAAGCGTGGTGTTAAATAGCCTATAGCCTTATCCCTATTAGCGCGTTCAAACAAACACACTCTTCAGCTTTATTGTTAATATAGATAGATAAAATCATTACCAATTTACATACTTAATGAGCTTGTAACCCGCGTACAAATTGCAACAAATTACACAGTTTACAATAACACAAAACGCTACACCTCACGTATCTGTCGCGGGCCTAAGCGCAGTATATTGGTCGAAGCATCCCTGCGTTCTTGTGGGTAACCAGACTAAATCGGATATTAGACCCGAGCCGCGGTTAGCCGACAAGCAAGCCCAACATGATCCTTTGGCACCGTGCCAGACGAACAAGATTTGATTTTCACACATTTGGTGTTGGTTGGTACATTTCTGATACAATTCCTTGTTGAAAATTAGGTGAAAGTACGGATAATATTAATATATAGTTAGTAGACCATACTTTTATCTACGAATGGTATTTCGAAGTTTCGATGTTTATTTCGTTTCAGCTAAGTATCTTTCATATGGGTTGTAATAAAACGTCGGAAGTATACCTACATAATTAACAATTATCATATTATGTAATACAACTATGTAAATATTGACACAAAAATCTTCATAAAGTGGGTTGTAGGTCTATAAATAACACAATTTCAGTATTTCTTTATTGAATTTTTTCAAGTGTTATAAAATACCTAATAACTAATTTCCTTTTAAGTGTAGGGAACCGTCCACGAGATATTTATATTACATTGAGATACTTTCTTATAACTGTCTTAATTTTAACATTTCAAAAATCTATAAAAAAAATCCTTTCAAATTCTCTAAATGTATTTTTAGGGTTCCGTAGCCAAAAGATGCCAACGGGACCCTATTACTAAGCTTCCTTTATTCATCCGTCCATCTGACTGTCAGCAGGCTGTATCTCATAAACCGTCATACGGAGACAGTTGAAATTTTCACAGTGTACTATAGCCGCTATAACAACAAATAATAAAAATAAAATAAAGTTAAAAATTAAAGGGGGTTTTCATATAAGAAACATGTTTTTTCGACGTTTTTTGTTGTTGACCGCTTTTTTTTTACTTGACTGTACGAATCACTAAACACAACCACTAAGTTCATCAACTAAAAGTATGTAATTACCTACATAACCTACTGACACACATCATGGTTAACTCATCTTCTGCCTAGCCTTTTCCCTACTATGTTGAGGTCGGCTTCCAGTCTAACCAGATACCGCTGAGTACCAGTATTTTACATGGAGCGACGGCCTATCTGACCTCCACAACCCAGTTAAGTACTGGGTAATTCGAAACCACTTGGTAAAACTGGTTGTCAGACTTTCGGGCTTCTGACGACCCGTAACAACTGTCAAAGATCCACGAATGGCCGGGACCAACGGCTTAACGTGCTTTCCGAGGCATGGAGGGGTCTTGGTATGTAAAGATAACCATCCACGGACCGACCGTGGCAAGCGTAGCTTAACCTGATCGATCGCCCCGTGCGGCTGTTATTACTTAGGCACAAGCCCCTCTTTACACTCCACACATTATAGTTAAGTAATGTTGCTAATTTCATGTTTACAGGTAATCAAAATCCTCAAGGGATGCTACGTCATGGATGCTACGTCATGTAGACTCGATCATGGTGAGTGGCTTTTTAAAGAATATTCTTTTGGCATAGAAAAATGTTGCTTTAGTAGATATAGGTAAAACTTTAAGTTGTTTATAAGTCAGGAAATTGGCACTTAGTCTACAAATTTGTTTTTCTAGGAAATATTGATTTATCTTAACGATTTCTTTATCATCTTTAAGCAAAAACTATTATATTACTACTAGTAAGCAAGGTAAATTAAACCTTATTTTTTGTAGAATATGAATTCTTCTATTTTTATTCTTAATTCTACCTACTTAGTGGTAGCATATGGGAGATAAAGTCTATTCAAACTAATGTTTCAAATTGATGTTGTTTCAAGTTAAACAAATATCAACGTTATTGTAATAGTAATTAAGTTGATTTCAGAGTGACTAACACTATTTCAAAAGTTATAAAAATGTTTGAAGTTGTAGCGTAAACTGAACTTTATTGTGTAGGAATTAAAGTTATTTTTCCATAAACTCATATTTGTTTACATATCTGGCGAATATGTCGCGAATGCAGATTAGGTCCCTTATTTTTTTGTAGAAACACAAATTCTTATACTTAATGAAGCATACAACACCTTTAATCAACGGTGATCTATTTAAAAAAGCTTCAGAGCAAAGTTATCAATATATATAATAATATCAAAAAACCGCCCTTATGTACAAGAGCACACTTTGCATGGCTCCCAAAAATTTTAATAAGCTACCTACCAAATGACATAAAAGGTCTAAACTTGACTCAATTTAAACGCACCCTAAATATTTTTTTAATAGACAAATGCTACTATACCATTGACGAATTTCTTGCTGACAAAATTTCTTGTGACTGATCCTGTATATGACTTATAATGTAATATTCCTATCTGAAGACTTTTAATTTATTTGAATTGTATCGTATATAATGTTTTATTTAATTTCTAATATTGTTAAATTAATAGTGTATTAACATTAAAGGGTAGATTTTTGAGTTTCTATAAAATATCTGTAAGACCTGTTATATCACCAAAACTCGCACTAATAAATACTTTGACTTTGACTTTGAATCAAGATACAACTTCTTACCTCCATGATGATCTAAATTCTAAGTACTCGGCGAATATCTCCTAAGAGACTGTGTATTTTTAGCTACCTTAAAGTTAATTTAGTTTAGATTTACCCACCCACCTAACAAAACACTTTGGTTATTATTTTCCACAAGGCTTACAAAGATATACCAACGCTTTGTAAAGAGTATTCTTTTCAAAACTATGCATCGTCATCGTGTTTATGAGAATATCGAGTAAGTATAGAAACTCGATAAAGAATGCCTTAGCAACGCAGCTAAAGTTATTTCAATAAAAAATGGAGAAAACACGCTTATTGCTATTCGGTAGCAAATCAATCGCAGAATTTTGTAATTATTTTGTCCTTATTACAAAGTCACTAGGTAATCTAATAAGGCTTTTATCCGGTTGAATGTCCTAATTTCAAAAGCAATTAAAAAGCCATGGTGTCCCGCGTGGATCCACGTGTACACGAAGGGTTAATCAATTTGGATAAATGATAAATGATTTTATTTCTGTAAGTACGTTTGTACAAACACTTATACGTTAATATACTTTTAAATGTTAGTATTTTAAAAACTAGGTGAGGTCGGCGTTTCCTATCTGAATACTCTGAGAAAAGGCCAAAACAAACTCAAAGATTATAGTCTCTTTTAAAGTCCAGACATAATCTTGGTCAGATCATGTGAAGACCATGTAGATTGGTGTCTGAAATGGTCTTTGGAGGAAAGAACCACACAGATTAAGTGAACCTGTCCAGTCAGTGCAGGCATTTGTCAGTAATCGTGCATCTCAACTCAGAACAAGAGAATTCAGACTCAATACTAAATCTCTGTATACTAAAACTAATAAGATTTTAACGAACTTTACAAATTTTGTAATTTATTTCAGTTAACTCAGCCTGTCAATATCTGATCCTTACATAAAGAAATATAAAATTTCCTTTAAATAATTTACCAGCCACGAACTCAGATTTCTATAAAGATAAGGCAACTCTCAAAGCAGATCCTCCGATAGATAAGTAAGAAATGAAGAGTGCGAAAATATTCATGGCCGCCCGGCCGATAACATCAACTTTGTGAGGCACAATACTAAAGGAACTCCGGTCAAACAGATAGGGAACGAACTTTATCGGGGCATTCGTCCAAAGAGTGAATTGCTGACCGCTTTGGACTTCGTCGCCGTCGTCTGCGCAGAATTCGCTAATGTAATTTATTAGGGTACCAATAAAACCGTCGCTATCACAATTTATAACCATTGTCTGTAACCCGAAGTTCCTTTACTTAGTTCCATAGCTTTTGTGAGGCCGTGAAAACATTTATTAAGTGCTACGATTATGTTGGCAATTGAATTAGTTGTAACAAATGAGGGTGAAGTTTTTAATAAGTGGAAGAGTGGCAAGTTTATTTACTAAATAAAACATTGTACAACTTTACTACTTTAAGACAATAGGCTCTTTCCATACAATGGATAAAAGAACAGAGGGTTGATCATTACGTTTGCGCACTGCGTGTTGGAGAAGACTGATCATTTATTTAAGTTTCCTTAGACTATGTGCGCACTGACAGGTGGCTTGCTTAGCGCCTAGAGCCTAGTGACTTAACGTCCTTTGATACACGCTAGACGACTAGCGAAAGCGCCAAGCACCTAGAGCAGCCGGTTGCGAAAATTCTAGAGCGTTCCTTTCACTGTGCTATTTGCAAGGTGACTCTCTAGGCTTTACTAGCTAAGCAAGCCACCTGTCAGTGCGTATGAAGCCTTACGGTTTCCACACGATGGAAGTCAGTGTTGTATTAGATTAGCCAAGACATTTATCATCAAAACAGTGGTGTGTCCCAGATTAATCAATGGACCCAACGGGCTTAAAACATTCAATAACCTTACCTATCGGATTTTGAGAGACGGTTAGTACATGAACGAGGCTACATTCAAATATTAATAATATAAATACAAACATAAACTTCACTCAATTTAACGCAACTTATGCTCAAGTAACTTTCGCTTGATATTTTATGCTTCACCGCCGAGCCTAACCGCCTTAGGGCCCTCGCCCACGGCGACTTTTTGTAGCGATGCAGTCGCGCGTTTAGCAAACGCGCGACAGCATCACTTCTAACGCGTGTTAGTCGCATTTGCAACGCGCTACTGCATCGCGATTGTATCGATACAAACGCGCGACCGCGTCGGACGACATCGGTAGAGAGAACGGAGGGGGGAGGGAGTGTGGCGCGGCGCGTGATTGGGAATCGACATCAGTGCAACGAGCAACACAGACAGGTCCAGAGTGCATGCTATTGTCCGTCACAGGCGTAAAATGGAGTCATTTGACACTGAAACTTTTATTACGGCAATTCAGGAGCGTCCTGTAATATGGGACTCACGTCTTCCTGTGACTAATGTTGCCTCAACGGAGTCCATCTTGCAACTGTACTGATCCAAGGTATTTTTGTATCGTAACTGCATCGCGACCAAATCGCGTTTGCATCGCGACTGAATCTGGTCCCGTGGGCGCGGGCACACAGCTAGCGACTGCTTCGCGTCTGTATCGATGCTACGCGCGAGAGCATCGCGACTGCATCGCTACAAAAAGTCGCCCGTGGGCGAGGGCCCTTAGTAACAAGAAATTTTATACCCCATTTAAACTAAAACATCGGCGATAAAATACATTATTTTGGAAAAATACTTTGGCCAAAACAAACTAAATGTTCTGGGAGAATCTGAAGAGAGTAGATAAAATAAGAAGATGGCGCTAATTCCAGTCGACGCCAGAATAGCTCTTAATAAGCTTATCTGCGTCTGCAGGGGAGCATTTCGACACCTCGAATAAGTGGATTTTTGGAACCAACCTCCACTGGCCAAATAAACCTGCGACGTTATTGCTGAAACAAAGGAAAGCTTTATAATTTAGTGTCCTTCTAAAATTATTATACACAGCTGGCATCCTACAAAAAAACTGGGTTGAAATAAATACCCTATTTAATTTAAATAAACGCTTAAAAAGGTCAGGCAGAAGTCATCACAATTTAGTCAATGACATTATTAGGTCCATGTTAAAGGATCCTTAAATGCGGATACTATTTAAAAGTTTATCCTGTATATTGAGCACGCATGTAAACTCTCTACACACTACCAGAGGGGCAATTCCCGTAATTTTAAGAACGTTCACAGTCTGATCTCAGTCTCAATCTGTCAAAAATACCTCTAATTTCCCTACATTTTGACAAGTTTTTGACGTTTCTTTGTCGCCGAGATGATGTCGTTTTAAATTACGAGAATTGACCTTCAGGTATTTACTAAAATACTATTGGTAATTACAAGTTTATTCAACATTTCTTACAAACTTTTCCACCAGCGATTTTCTTCCAAAGTCATCTTCATCAGACGGTACAAGTTCATCTGTCTTCCAAACTACGCCCCAACAGTTACAGAGTAATAGAAACACAATACAGACTCGAAGAAATTTAATATCATTTAATTTAGCGAACCCCGTTTTGTTTTTCTACGAGTAAAGCATTTCACTTAAATACCAGACTCCATTTTGCCAGTAGAAACACGGTTTTAAACAAGCTTTCGGGAAACGTAAATTGATAAAGGAACCCTGAATTCATACGTAAGCTTTTGGGACCTAAAACGATTTGTCTTATCGGAAATTTATTGCGAAAAAGGCGTAACAAGGGATGCGTGGATCCGCCAATGGTTAGGGAACGGCTTAAACAACTCATTTTGATGCCAGAAATATGATGGAGGGTAAATATGTATTTGAAAAAGTATTAAAGGGAAAATTCTCTGTAACATAAGACCAAATATTTATTGAGATCAGTCATAGGTAGTGGGTACTAGTATAGAGCTCTTTGTACTTTCAAAGTAAACTGACAAGACGTGTCCTACGTCTGTAAAATGGGATCAAATCTCGATAGCGTAAACTCGAGGTGCACTTTAAAAATAAGTAAATAAACAAAATAAAATTATTTTAATTCAAATATCAAGAATCCAAAGGTAAGTACATCATGCATAACAATATTACACAAACCAAAATAAAAATAATAATTAAAATGTAGATTGAAATGATAATGAAAAATTAAAATCAAAATTAGAATCAAAATTAAACTTAAACGCGATACCGCGAGTGCTTATACTTTAACTTTAATATTGCACAAGAAGTTTCGGCCCTCCATGATATCTCCATAAATAGTGGCAGGCCATCGACGAGCAGGCTGTTCCCATGGATTCAGCACAAGATTCTGGAACCACTGCGTTGAACTTTTTCGTCGGTTACTAAAAAAAATGCTGTTCCATACATTTTCACCGTGTAGGTTTTTTTTGGGCACTTTTCTATAAAACAGCTGATGAATCTAGAATGATATGCTGAATCCACGGTTAAAGTTTGCGCACTCGTATTCTTTTTACTGTATATTACAGCAAAATAAACAGCGAGGTTAAAAACCGCAAATAATAAAATGAAGAAAAAGAAAATTCATGTGCCGGGCAACAAGCAACAAAAGAAAAAATTAAGAGACCACGGTACAGTCAATGATCACAATAGAAAAAGAAATACTAGCATTGAAAATAGAAGAAAATTCCCCTTGAAAGCACGCCTACACAACACGCTATGGGTGAAATGTGAAACGGTATCGGTATCGGTTTTAGGTACCAACCGTCCCTCATACGGCGACGTTTGTCCCCGATAAGACTTGACTCCCAAATACCACCGATTTGATCTTTCGAATAAATCTTCCATGGTACCGTGGAATGGAGAGTCAACAGATGATTTGCTGATACAAAATTATAGCCTAAAGGTTAAATTATTAAGGACAATGCTAAAAATATCCTGAATTACGTGGAGTGATATAAATAGAATAAAATAATTACGTTAACTCAGTTAGATTTAATTTAATTGACCTATGGATACGTCTGCCCTTTTTTTTGGAAGTACGAAAATATTATTATTAAGGTGTCGTAAATATCAGAGTTAATTTTACTAAAAAGATATTCTGTAATACAAGTTGATTTGGGACTTATACCCTTACACCTATGGGTATTTTGAATACTCGCACTAACATACAAACATAATACAAATTATGTATATAAAAGGCAGCGCAAATATGAAGTATCAACGGTACGTACAGACTTATAACAGAAAAACAATTTTTAAAGTTTTTGTCCGTCTGTTTGTTCCTGCTAATATCCGAACATCAATAATTTCCGACATCCACGCCGGAGAAGCTGCGGCCAAAAGTTAGTACTATATACATATTCCAAAATTGCGTTACCTATTTCAAAAGACTTACTTTCGGCACAGAAAGGTAAAAATTTTTGTAGAGCGACCCTGAAACCGAGAATAACACAATATTTATTACATATTAGGGTTTATTTAATCGTTTATCCAGCCATGTCATCATGTGCCAGCCTTTTCCCAACTATGTTGGGGTGGGCTTCCAGTCTAACCGGATGCTGCTGAATACCAGTATTTTACATGGAGCGACGGCCTATCTGACCTCCACAACCCAGTTTATTGAGTAATATGATACCCCTAAGTATAGACTGGTTGTCAGACTTTCGGGCTTCTGACGACCCGTAACGACTGTCAAAGATTCCGAACCACGGAGGGGTCTTGGTATGTTAAGATAGCACATCCACGGACCAACCGCGGCAAGCGTAGCTTAACTTGATCGATCGACCCGTGTGGCTGTTATTACTAGCTTTTGCATTGCAATTACGTTACCCTTATTTCAAAAGACTAATTTTTTGTGCGGAACGTTATTAATTTTCGAAACGAGTATAACACAATATATCTATTACCTAATATTAGCGTAATTATATGTATATTTATGTGTGTATCCAGCCATGTGTGGTATTAAAATGAATATTCGGTATAGTTTTAGTAACTACTACATAATTATACTGTTATTGATACCGTACATGAAGTGTTGTGAGAGCTAATATGATCGTTCGCTGGTTTGAACTTTGTTCTAGATTAGTTAATAAAACCTTATTTCGTGCATGCATAATCAGCCTATAATGTTCTCACTGCTGGGACTCAGGCCATCTTTCGGCGGAGTGGGCCGTGATCCACCACGCGGGCCCAGTGCGGGTTGGTAGATGTCACATGTCTTCGAATTTTTGCTTGTAGGACATGCCGGTTTCCTCACGATGTTTTCCTTCACCGTTTTGAGAGCAGTGGTGATGAAATAATTTACACAAAGTAAAGCGTCTGTCAGGGTTCGAACCTACAACCTATATCTCGTAAGTCGCGGGCCACCACTGCTCCTAGTTCGTGCATATTGCGCTTCATTTTACACGTGCAGCCTGTGGGTAGATTACACTCAAAAATAGTACAGCGCTCTTCGCATTAAATATAATAATAAAAAAAATAATGCGTTTGGGGTGTTGATGGGGCTGTTCCGCTTCTGTAGCGCATCAGGAATGTTTGCTGAGATTCGTGTCGATTGGTTTTACGCTACGATGCGAAAAAGATGCGCCTCCTTGGTGCGCCGGGTCCAGCCCCAACATTGTACTGCGGTGTATCGCGAGCAGACTGGACTGCTTGTGTATGAATCGCTACTGCAAGCTTTCCACATCGGTGTTGACCTTGTAGCAGGGTTTCTCAAAACTATACGGCAGTGTTAGGTTAAGTTTACTAACATTGTTGTTAAGAAATATTATTACTAATATATTTTGAGTCCATTGTTTCTTGTAATATTAAATATAAATTAATTAATTAATATTTATACAACGTTTATTCAATTCAATTCATTTATTTCAGACAATGTCCATAGTCCTTAACTATTACAAAATTAAAATCAATCAAGAAACAAAAATTAGACAGACATTACAATAACATAATTAAAAATAAACAAATTAAAAATAACGGTATTCTTATGTTTACTGTACCAGTACCGGAGCAAATATATAATCTCATGTGTCACACCTGTTTCACATTGTAGCGTCTGCCACAGCTTGTCATAACACACCAGATCAAAAGCTTTTGAAACATCTAAGAAGCAAGCATTTACAGGTGTATTTCTGTCCGTATAGTACTGAACAGTCTGCTGGAGACACAGGATAGCACTCTCAGTTGACAGCCCGGGTCTGAACGGGTTTATGTAGATATGTTTATTTTGTAACTAATTATAATTAGGCTCGCCCCTTATTACACGGGACTTAAACATAACTGGTGAAATGTGGGTGTGTCTTCAATTTGTTGTTCTTGAAATCCAAGGTTTTAATCTAAATGTTGAAATATGATTGAATAATTTAATGTCTTATATTCTAGACGAGCTACAAGGTCAAGTTTAAGTTATCAGACACTGTATCATGTCATATTATTTATGTTACGAATTTATCACTATTGAAATTTATTTGAGTATAATACGGGCTTATCTGTATTCAAATTAAGATCATAATTGTGTGGCACCAGTGGCGTCTGGTACCGGTTTTAAACAAACGCTGATAATTATCTCCGTGCAAACTGGATTACTTTCACGTCTGTAGACGGCGTGTGACCGTTTCTTTCGGCATCTACTTTCAAGTTTCCGTGGTGTAGCGGTTATCACATCTGCCTAACACGCAGAAGGCCCCCGGTTCGATCCCGGGCGGAAACATAGCTTTTTGTTATTTCTTTATATTTTATAAGATTATTTTTCTTCAATACTTATTTATTATTCTCAACATTTCCTGAGTACTTTATTTACGATGTCTTTGTTTTCTTTCTTTTCCTGCTTTCATACTATGAATAGTTTTGATCTCTTTTTATGGTTATTCGATACTGTCCCCACGACTGTTCCACTACTGAGCAAATGCCTCCCCATGTCCTTCCAGAAACTCTTTTCCCGCACCACCTCGAACTAATCCTTGATTTCTTTTATTATCTTAGTTCTGATAAGGAACGATGGCAACATTATTTTCATTACTGACTTTATTCATACACTTTCATGTCATTCTTATTCAGCAAAGCAACTTCCCAAACAAAACCTTATTTATCAACCTCAAAACAAAACAAAACACTATCCAGAAAGCCTGTAACAAAATCTCAACGATCCCTATAAAATGCTTAATTAAGGTCATAAGGTCCTTTCATTACAACTGACCCGAAACTGATATAAAAGTCTTGTGTTATTGTGTGAGGAACACAGTGGGACTGGGAATTAACTCGTACATTCATATTACTACGGTGGCGACCTCGATATCATGTGGATGACGCATTATGACATGAACTAGATGGAAACAGAAAGTCTGATGTCGTTAAGTGGCTGTGATATTGTTCGTTAATAAATCGAAATGTGGTTAAAGTCGTATAGGTGAAGTTTAATATTGGATCTGATAGCTTCGCTGTACCTATTAGAACACTTTTAGATCTGGTGGCTTTTTGGTGTTAGTACATCCTTTTTGGTCCGAATTCTGATGTGTCTGACTACCCAGAATCGATCCTTGGGACTTCGTGCCAAAATGGAAGCAAGCTGTGGCATAGCTACCGTCTTGCTAATTTAATTATGACAGGCAGTTTTATAGGCAAATAGGAAGTCAGACGTCTTCTAATATCTGACTACTGGTCTAACCCCCACATATTTTATACCCCCCCATACATTTTAACACCCCACATATGTTGCCGGACGCGGTAATGATCTCAAAAATAATGTCTTTTACTCAATGTTAAGCAATAAAATTAGTATAAACAGTTTCTGATTTAACAAAGAGGACCTTTACTATCACAGCATACCAAAATCAACTGCTATCATTGATAGGCTAGATAAAGATGTGTGACATGTTGACCACAAGTGACATGTTCCTAAAAAAAAAGCCCTAAGCCCTGCGTTTTGTTAGTTTGATATCACGAATTTTATGAAGTAAACCTTTTGTATTTCCTTTCCATGTGATTATGATGTATGTTTGTATCTTCTATGTACGTAATACCATTGTGCTGTGTATTGTCTTTCTCTAAGAGTGGCAGTATTATGGTATTAATAAACCTAGGGACAGTAATTTTGTCTTGTTTCTTCATCCAGCTATGGTCAGGAATTGCTTTGTTCTACAAGACTATTCATGCTCTGACTGTCAGGTCTTTTTATCTATAATATAGCTAACGTAATGTGGTCTAGAGCTTACTCTTAAGTAAGATACTATTATATCTTTAGTTACATAACATAACACCACGCCTGTATCCTCGAAGGGTTAGGCAGAGAGATACACCCACATTTGGCCAGTTATGTTTAAGTCGCATATTAAGAAACAAGAAAGCCAGTTTATTGCCATCAACTGGGCATAAATCCAGACTCCGGGCTGCTACTAAATATTCCTGATGGAAAAACACAATAACACTTTGCCCGACCTCATGCTCAGCAGTAGCGCTTGCGATCACTAGACCAGCGAGGCAGTTTATATCTTAAATTATATTGCATACTAGCTGCACTACTACTACTACTAGCATAAGTTTCGATCCCGTGGGAATATCTGTATAAAAAGTATCATATATGTTAATCCTTGTTATAAACCATCTGTGTACCAAATATCATCCAAATCCGTTCAGTAGTTTTTGCGTAAACAAAACAAACATCCATCCATCCATCTATCCATCTATCTATCCATCCATCCATAAAAACTTTTGCGTTTATAATATTAGTAGGATATGATTAATGGTGTCATCGATTGATTTAATCAACTCAGAGTATCGCTCATTAGGAGTCCTTCCTAATTTCGCAAGACCCAAATCTCAGGTTAAATTGAAAATCTATTCCGGTTTCTTAAATTACAATCAATTCAATATCCAACCAGAAGTGATTATAATCTCCCAGTCGATTGAGCTAAGTGTACTATAACATCTGTTCCGGCCCCCGAACATACCTTTAACCCCAATAAACTTACGAAAGGTACTACTACTCGGCTACTTGCCCTATTCCCGTTAACAGGAAAAACACTCCATTAACTTTCTCAATAACAGGGGAAGGACCTAAATGAACAAAAACACTTCAAAAGCAGCCGGGTGTTAATTTAAAGATGACATTTTTCGCAAAGTGGAAGGAGCAGACAACGAAATTTGATCGTGTCCTACAAGTCCTGTCGGTACAAAAACTGGACGCTAGTGATGGCACCAAATATGCACTAAACCGAATTTTGGGCCAATTTCATTTAGATTGCCATGGACACGCTAAGAAAAGAAGAAGAGGGCAAAGCGAAGAATACATATGTGTCATTTTTGCATTGATCTTGTCATCCGACTCGTCTTTTTCTAATATATCCCTTTGTAAAAGTTTGTGTCCAGTTTAGCTAGATAAATCTTTACCAACACAGACTGCCATCTGACGTAACTTTGAGGTATACCACAGAGAGCTGATATATTATACCCTAACATTTGACTGAATGTTTGGTTTTTTACTTTTGTACTATTTTATTGTCATAGCTTACTATATTAACCCTTAATTCTTAAAACTGGTACCAGCTAACCGTGTTATTCAAGACACAGAATCATTTGTCCACGGTTTTTCTTGACAAACTTATCTCGACCTTACAGAATAAAGAAAGAAATATAAAATATCGTCAATTTAGACACAGTTCGTGAAACACAAAAATAAATAACAAAATAAAAAAGTAAAACAATGTTTTAACTACAATAGTGTGTGCCTCACGGCTGCGTCAAAAAGGTTCTAAATAAATATACCTGTTAGTAGTAGTTTTAAGGCATTTAAATAAATAAATAAATAAACGAGTAATTCCATATAATTACACAAAACAAAAAAAAAAACGAAAATAACAAGAATAATAAACATATGCCATGGCTGTTAACCCTTTACTATATGCACCTTTCCATTTAAATTCGAAACACAATTAAAAAGTTTTAACGACCATTTACATAACCCTTTTATGCAGAAATTGAGAATAGCGTTAGAGTGCTCCTCACTTAAAGTTACATAGAAGGGTTGAGTTGAAAATATTCGATAATTTCATAAGCAACTTTGACTGTATGGTTATCATACATATTCATGGATGTAAATATTCGACCACAGTTTATAATTGATGGGTGATAATATGTTGGTCTTGAAATAACTAAAACATGCAATGATGCAAGAATCGCTATTCTTGGCGTTCTGTAGTTAGTAACCTTTCACAACGTTTTGTAAGTAAATGTAATATTGTAGTTAAATCATTTTTATTACTTACTCAAAACAAAATTAAAAAAAAAGAAAACTCAAAACATTTCATTCCAAAGCATAGTAGGTACTTATGGAGAAGAACGGGAAAGAAACACCACGGATTCTCTTTTAAATCAATATATCGTTACAAAATATTGGTTACATCATTCATGTTGAAATTATGCATGTGAGAACGATGCAGAACAGTAAAAGCGTCCCTAATAAAAAAAAAACAATCCAAATATTAAATTAAAGTAAGCCGCGGCAGCTAAGAGATGACCAGTCCCTATTGACGCATGACGCGTGGATTAGCACCATTCAGCTCAACCATTTTGTAGGGAGCTAAATGATCCAACACATGCGCCACCAACAGCGAGACATTAATGAGACACGTAATACTTACAGCAAAATAATAATATAAGCGAGCTGAAATAATATAAGGTTAGAAAGAAAAGAGAAAGAAAGAAAGAAATATTTTGAAGAGGCTTACAAGTCTCTTCTAATATTTCAACCATATACTCGTATCATTCATCATACATATTTAGAAAAATACCATCAAAACATTCGTTTGATGTCGAAAGTATGCATTACTCGCCTTAGGAATAGGGTGCTTCATGAAGTATAAATATTACAATTCAAAATATTGTTATTTTTCTAAACGAAATTTCAATCCAAAATTCCTCAATCAATCAACTCAGCCTATCGCAGACCACTGCTGGACATAGGCCTCTCCCAGGCTGTGCCGCAACACCCTGTCCTCCGCCTTCCGCATCCTAAATTCCTGATTCTATTAAAATATTTAAGATTCCTACAGCCTATGTTTTGTCTTTCTCATTTTAAGAATTAACCAGATCATTTCCCCGCAACCTAATTGGTTCATACCTTGATTTAACAACTCAAAACTTAAATAAATAAGTATACATGTCAATGTAAAAAATAACATAAAACGTTTATAAATATGGCGGTAATACAAGACAAATTGCAGACAATCCAATGAATTTTTGTCGATGTATACATATTTGAGGCTGACTGTCCTATGAAGGTTTTATGAAGGCTTTTAGATAAGCCCACGAATGATGATCCAGCTTAACGTGACAAACGATTTTTTAAGGTTCCGACATTCAAAGGGTTTCTTCAGATATTTAATAATGTAAACAAAAGAATCTCGTCCTTTCTCAGGATAACCAAGTCGAGATCACAAGCATTTTATGAAAGTAATTTTGAAATGGTTAAAATTGCATCAAACGTTTGGGATATGAGACCTTTGTACTCGTAGTCTTCAGTGTTTAGGTTAACCGAAGACTGCAAGACATAATATGGCCAGATGATCATTTGGTTACAATGGGTACAAACTGAAATACAGGATAGAGTCAAGAATATTATGACTGAACACTACTTTTTACTTTTATAGTAGAATAATGACTACACAATCGTTAGAAATATCGAAAACTCACCCACGTCTGTGAGTGAGTGGAATCTACTAAATTATTTACGGGCTGATTTTTCAATCGACAGATAATTTTTATTCGTGGAATAAAATTGACGTCTGACAGTTTTTGTATGGAAGAACTGTCAAAAATTCAAAATTATTCCTCCGCTAATTTTCCGAGAATTATCTGGCGTTGAAAAATTCAGCCCTAAAACATTTATATGTAGCATGAAACCTTAACCTTAGTGATCAAATACTATTCCTTCTTTACTTATAAGTTCTGCTATACACGAACTAAAAGAGTATTTTCCAAAGCGCCAACGTCATACATGAAATAACATCCTACTTTCCACTAACATCGCACCTAACTCGCCATAGATACCAATCATTAAAAGTTACCATACACATCAAGAGCAAGTTTACCTGAAACTTTACCCATGTAATTCACTCCGCTAGTTATAAAATGAAGTTTTTTCTACTAGCTACTTGTTCAAGAGCTTGGAAAGTTCTAGAATTAGTTTCTGAACTATTAGTTGAGTTAGACAGTGTTCTTAATAGAGCTGTAATGGGGGTGAGGTAGAGAATGGCTATCTTAGGTATTAGAGCGGTTTTTTAAATGTTATTATGGCTTAAGTTTAGCTTGGACAAAATGGGAAGTAATGCTGCAATTAGAGTATTACAGAGAAATATTTTTGATAATACTTGCTACGACTACAGTTAGGTACATATACATAAAAATATTTATTTAATTCCAACCGTATTATTTTGCATTTTACCAGTCGAATTCTGGGTCTAAAAATGGGCACAAGTGTTCGTCAAAGCTCGTTAAACCCAGACAAACCACATGGAAAAATTATGTTTAACGAAAAAATAAGCATAATATAAGCAAACCGTCAGAGTATTCCCAATTTTATTAAGCAAGCGAGCGAAAAAACAGTAATAACTCAAGGAGCTACGAGACGTCTACGAAACTAATTATTCGTAGCAGCTCTGCTACAAGTGCTACGAACTACGACAGTGTTGACTTTTAATAACGTTCCCCATCGTGACCTATCGCAAAGGTCAATAACGAAATAATTCAAATTGCTTTCATAATCACTTCAAAACTTTATTCAAGCGTTCTGCTTATTTAAGCTATTTTTGAATAATTTCGTTTAATTAAAGGATGAAGGTACTACCGATATTATGAAATTAATTAACCTTAGTAATGGACTGGTCCGGAAATGGGTAAATGGATTAATGAAAGGTCAAAGTAAAATCAATTAACTTGGTATAATATTTTAATTGTTATTATAGCTGCACCATAATATAACCGGCGAAATGTGGGTGTACTATCGGTGTATCTCTATCTCTGCCTAACCCTACATTTGCTTGCTGTACCAGGCAATATCCTGGTTATATGAATCGTTTTGGGTAAATAGTATCCATATTAATATTATAAATGCGAGAGTGCCTTATGCCAACATGACACCTAAAATTAATACCTAAATATTATCGCCCTGTTGGATTTTCAATCCTTGGCACCGAACCGAGAGTTGAAAATCCAACAGGGCGACAGGTGTCATTTTATGTTGTGTTTTTTATTATAGCGGGTTGCGTTCGGATGTTTTTATTTACTATAACTTGCAACAACAACAACAAATTCCGTAGCAAATTCAAATCAAATCTTTGAACGAAATACACTAGCAAACCAGTTTCAATCAAAATTACATACAGCCTTGATACAAATTAAATCAGCCTAACTCCCTTCCCACTTCACCTTCAAAATCTTGACATACTACCTTCCATGCGAGCAAAACAGCTCCAGAAACACTCCTGATACATAATTACAGTATAATTTACTTCGCACAGCTCTTTCTTAGATGGTAGACGGTTACAAATTTGACTTTATTAAGTAACTCTGAGACGCTTCCAAAAACTAAAAGGCTTGCAAGTGAACGAATGAATGAATGAACGATAAAGGATCGTTCCTTTTTATTAACTTAGCTGAAATTTTCCTTTTACGAGTATGCGGCGTTGAAAGAAAACGACGGTGTCAGATGGTCGGTGTTATGTATGAGTTTCAAAGACTTTGGATGGCTTATTTTTACGCTTAAGGTGTTAGATATCTTATTTTAATGCTTAATTCTAACTTAGGCTCGTTTTCTTAATTTTCTAAAGAAACCATCAAGGCAAGTAAGCTTTCTATCTAAATGTCTATTTCGCCCGTAATGTCCTACTGCTGGGCAAAAGCCTCCCTTTCCTCTGTCATTGTAGGCCAGTCTATTCAAAATCAAAATCAAACGTCATTTATTCAAATTAGGCTGAGAAACAGCACTTTTCGAACGTCAAAATTACATAAGAAGTGATCGTAGATCTATTGAAAAGCCCGCCCTTTAACACTTCCTAATGCTTTCGCTGGGAAGAAAAAGTAGCGCAACAAACTCCCCAGCAGCACAGCTGTCTGTTCAGTTGGAAAAACTTTCAAACATTCGGTAGGAGTCAAGTTCAAACAAAACAAGCTTTTTATGGTTTTAACTTTTATAAGGTCCAAGCCCCTATTGTTCAATGGGCAAAAGGTACATGAATGCAAGCAGTTCGTGCTATTACCAGTAAATTGCGACACATGAAATAGCAAGACAGATGGCTACTCCGTTAAGTGTTGGTTCAGTGCCTCATCAGTCAGTTGAAGATTGATGGATGGATTTTTTTGCTGCCTTAATTACTTGCAATATTTACAAGTTAGATCCTACTGTGCAATAAATAGAAACGACGTAGATAAAGTCAGGGAAATTTACGGTTTACCAAATTGCCAACCAACTTAAATTGTTCGTATGTTCAAATCACAACTGTCATTCTTTGACAATTGTATAAAATGGCTATAACACGGCAAATTGACGAAGTGTGTTAAATATACAATTTATTTCTCAGGTTGTATCTTTTTTTTTGCTAGTCTATGTTGTGTCCCACTGTTGGGCAAAGGGCCTCCCCTTTTTCTTTCCATATCTCATTTTTTTTGTACAATCTCTGGCCCGCAAACATCATTAGATCACCACACCACCTTTGCCGCGGTCTACCCCAATGGTGATACCTACGTATGACTGGTACCTACTGTAATTTTATCATTCTATAAATTCCAAACTAGGCACATACAAAACTGAATTAATAACAAAATATCGAAACGGAAATATGTAAAACCGACGTTCATTTAGAAACTGTTTGTCATAGCGGACAATAGAGAAATAAAGCACAGCACACATGACATGGCAAAAGTATGGAAATGGGTGACACGCTTAGTACTGTTGCATGTCATTCTATGCGACACTACTGTTGTGTAGACTATCCTTATCGTGGATCTATTGAAAAGATTTAAATGTGTTAAATACTCGTGTTTCACGTGAGGTGCTGTTTGTTGTCTTTCAAGGTACCTCGTAAACCTGTAGGTTCTCCGAGGTTATGATAATGTATTTTTCTGTCGCATCGATAAATTCCGCTGCAAGCTGTCTAGAATTCACCTTGGGAAAAGTTTGGCAATATGCTATTTGTGATTCGAATTGAACATGTAGTCACGGAAGATCGCCCTTGACTTCTTAAGGGAAACATACCTATGTAAAGTGTTTTACTGTAATTAACAGTAACGTTATATACGGCACTTTACCTTCTGTAAATAATTTCATCACCATTGCTTTCAAAACGGTGAAGGAAAACCTCGTGAAGAAACCGGCATGTCCTAGAATCAAAAACTCCAACCCGCACTGGACCCGCGTGGTAAATTACAGCCCATTCCCTCTCGAAGAGAGGAGGCCTGTGTCGGACAATGGGAACATTATAGGCTGAATGCTATTTTTTTTTATTTTGTAATTTTGCCTGTCAACTTCGTATCAGCCACTATAACCCTTATATTCCCCTCTTACAACCTTTCTTAGTTACAGGTATTTTACATTAGTCCAGATTTGTGCCCGGTTGATAGCATGGCAGAGGCAACTGCAGCCGTCGACGCGTTGGTGGCTGCCGACGACAACGTACCGCTCATGTATTTGGTACGGTGCTCACACACACGAGCGGCAGACAAAGTTGTTGTCAACGGCTGCAGTTGCGTGTCGCTCGTGTGTATGAGCACTCATCTGTGTAGGTAATACCTACACAAGAAAATGTTTACAAAGATTGGACATGTAAAGACATGTCCTATCTTTCTTCCATTTTTCTTCAACACCAGACAAAGCCGTCAAACAAACCAGCTAAAGTCAAACCTGTCAACCAACGCACTGACATCAGGCTGTTATTTATTCCTCCTTTGTTACAGCCGCACCTCTAATGCTGAGGCGTGTCGTTATTTAATACCCGCTTAAATGGAAGGTCCATCACTTGCTTGTCAGCTATTGAATTTCAAAGGGACGCAGAAGGTGAATTAGTGTGACCGCAGGTAGTTGATGGGCGGTTAGTAAATTAAATACCACGCCTTGATTTAGCTGTCATGTGTATTAGAATAGTATTTTTTTATTGTTTAGATAATATATTATATTTTTTCATCCTCAGATTAGAAAATAGTTAATTAGTTAATAAAGAAGATATATTTTTAAAAGGCTTATTTTGATTGGTCAGTAAATAATATCAGCGCACTTTAAATTAAAAACCATAGATTTTTTTCAAACCTTTATTTTTTTTAATTGAGATTTGTTAATATTTGAAAATGTCACCCCCGTAAGAAAAACATGCAAGTTACATCATATACAAACCGTACAGTGGATTTATATTCTTAATACCTACATGAGTACAACCATAGAATTGTGTGCTATTTTTGCGAGGCTTAAAAACATAACCCTGTTTGTTTGTGAGTGACCAAACTCGTGTGTTGCTCATGGGCTAGTTCACCTAGGGAAATTATTTTTCCCATATGGACTATGGGAAATAGAATTTGGTTAATTTCCCATAGTCATATGGGAAATTAATCAAATTGCCTGATTTACTGTTTGTTTTATGGCTTTCTGGTGGGGTTTGTGAAATAAAAAATACCAAGTAGTCGTTACAATGGTTGCGAATGCAAAATGTACTTAGTAAAAAATAGTACAGCGGTCGAGGAAAGGGGTATGAGAACAATTGGCCAATTAGAACGAGCAATGGCGTTATTTAGCTGTGCTCTTATTGGCTGATGATGGCGTGATCGAATTGCGTTCGGATATTCGTCCCAAACACCCTTTGTTCATAAAAGTTGCTTATAGTTAAGTAAGTAGTGATTAGCGACTGTTTAACCATACATTTTTGACGTTTAAACGTCAAAAATCAAAGCGTAAGTTTTTAATTTTGCCTGTCAACTTCTTATCAAACAGTTTTTGAGTAGAAAGGAATATTTAATCGCTTTTATTCGTAAAGTCCAACATCAAGTAAATTCTATTGAAAATTGAACAGATTCTACAACCATTCGCAGATTGAAAGTTAAAGAAATCTTAAGAAACCAAGTTTGCATATCAATCAGACCAGAGCGGTCGAATGAAATCGTTAAGGCAGATGTTTTTTATTTTTTGTACTTTTTAAAAATAATAACCGACGACCGTTGGGGTAGACGTGTTCTTAAGACCGCGAATCGGTAAATGTAAGGTAGGACACCCTCAGGGTGGAGCGACGATCTTCCCAGGATGGCTGGTAGCAGCTGGACGAGAGTTGTAATAGGAGAGGCCAGCAGTGGACTGCTATAGGCTGATGATGATGATGAAAAATAATAATAAAACCTTTTCAAAATATATACAAAAGTGTAAATACACACCATTTAGACTGCACTGTAACCAGAATAGATTGCCCAAGCCCAAATTTCTGACAACCAGTCTTACCAAAGGGTATCGTACATAATCAGCCTATAATGTTCCCACTGCTGGGACACAGGCCTCCTCTCTGTGAGAGGGAGTGGGCCATAATCCACCACGCGGGCCCAGTGCGGGTTGGTGGATGTCACATGTCTTCAAATTTGTGGTTTTAGGACATGCCGGTTTCCTCACTATGTTTTCCTTCACCGTTTTGAGAGCAGTGGTGATGAACTAATTTACACAAAGTAAAGTGCCTGCCTGGGTTCAAACTCACGACCTACAACTCGTAAGTCGTGTCCATTATCACTGGGCCACCACTGCTCCATAGGGTATCGTGTTACCAAGTAACTGGGTCGTGAAAGCCGCTCCATGCAAAATATTGGTATTCAGCTGCATCCGGTTAGGCTGGAAGCCGACCCCAACATAGTTGAGAAAAGGCCAGGCAGATAGAAATGGGATAGATTGCCAAAAATATATCATTTTAAAAAGATCTTGGTAGAGCTGGTGACTGGTTTTGTGCTATCGCATGGTCACCAATATTGGCTGATGAAATTTAATTAGAAGACTTGCTTGAAGCTTATACAGATAAGCTTCTAATCATACTCCAGCCCTGATGTTATAGTTATCTCTTTTCTATTAGGTCCTTACCTATAAAATTGCCGTTTACCATAGAAAAAATCAAATATGTTACCTTGGGTAACCTGGAAGTCTTTAAATAGACTCCGGACCCAGGTTGGCCGAAGCAAGGAAAACCTGTTCAGGTGGAGATTCATAGACGACTCCGCGTTGGAGTGTAAATGTGGTGCTGTTCCACAAACGATGGGACACTTAATATCGTGTGCTGCGTGTCCTGTCAGCTGCACGTTACAGGAACTGATGGACGCTGGTGATGGCGCCAAACAAGTGGCCGAATTCTGGGCCGAGTCCATTTAGATTGCTATCGACACGCTAAGAAGAAGAAGAATCAAATATGTTTTTTTGAAAGAAAATTATATTATTTTGAAAATGTACTTTTACCATTAGTGAAAATGTACTTTTGCCATTTTAGTGGAAGTTCGTTGATGGCTCTGCTATAAAAATCGTGGGGATGGGAAACGATAAACCATTTAGAGGCGGTTTTCACCGCCATTTTGGATCTGAAATTTTTCCACTGTTAAAACTTATCTAAATTCTGAATAAAAATGGAAATTAGTTGGAGCAAGAGCTTTTAGTAGCACAGCTACTAGTCACTATGTTATTCCTTAAGTAAATATGAATTTTAAATCTACTCTTTTGAGGATCAAAATAATTTAGCAAGAATAAATCTAATTTTACAAAAAGCATGAATTTTGCTCTCTAGTCCATTAAATTCATAAGCTGAAATACCTTTCATATCGGTTTGATTTATTTGTAGAATGGCCGCAGCATTATCTGGTTTACAATATTATCGGTTTTCTGCAGTACGGGGCTTATTTAGCATACCTACCCCTATAATATTCATATAATGCCAATACTAGTTATGCATATTTGTTTTTTTATTTTATTTACATTTGTTGGTATCCAAAGAAAGAATATCGTTTATAAAAGTCTTATCAGCAATCTGCCATGAGAACCATTATGTGAATAAAGCGATTTGGTAATTTGTGTGTTTACAACGTCACCATTTTCCTACCATGGTAACTATGTACTTATGAGTAGGTACAGTTAGATCTCTTAGGTACGGAGATACCTTACATCTAACTGTACACATACAATAATTGTTTCAAAGATTTTATACGAAGAAGAATTTACTTATGTACTATTTACTTGGTCGCCGACCTCATCTAGTTTTTAAAATATGATTGAGGTGTAAAAGTGTTTGTACAAACCTACTTACAAAATAAAAATAATTTATAATCGACATAATCAAAGGCCCCTCCAATACTTTTATATTTTTCGGGACATCCCCAAGCGGTTGGTTGACTCTTCACGTGACCAGAAGGCTGGCCTATTTTTAGCCCAAAGAATCAGCATTGCCATCCAACGTGGTAATGCTGCCAGCCTTTTGGGCACTTATACCATTGACAGTGATGCGGACGATTTTTTTGATGCCCAATGAACTCCTGCCTTTTTCTACATTCTTTTTTGTATTATACTTGTTTATAATTGTGTAATATATTTTAGTATACAGTTTATTCTAATTCTGAATAAATGAAAATCCTGGTAAAAAAAAATCAATACATGTTAGTACTATTTCTTTACATCCAACAATAATTTTAAAACAAAACAATTACACAGCCAGTTTTAAAATTATGCTTGCCTATAAATATCACGTGGTGAAATTATTATTAATTTCTGTAGTAATTTTCACAGCGACAGAACGCAATAAAGCCTTAAGTTAAGGCTTATACCTAGGCTAGGCTGCCATTACTTTAAAGCCCTTAATTAGCTTAGCCAAGGTTTTTAATAGCATTTGTACCGATAACGTTTCTTTTATAAACGTACACCGTCACGCTGTTTAGATTTAATGCTAAAGATTTCACGTGCAGCATGCAAAACTGAAGCCTTACTAGTGTGAACCTGTTATGCTAAGTCGAGGACACGACCTAACTAGAAATAGAAATCTATTGGAGCAATTTATTGTAGGTACAGACGCCAGCACATCAAGCTACTACAATCTGTCAAATTTCTTTAATAGATTTTCAACTTTATCGCTAAAGCATTAAGGTTCAAGGTTGATTGGGAAAATTTGACAGTTTCGGGTAGCTTGACCTGCTGGTGTCTGTACTTCGTGTTTTTCCCTTAGCTTAGATTATTCCAATGCTGGGTAAAGGCCTCCCCCAAGTTCAGCACTTCGTATTTTAATTATAATATAATATTATGTGAAAAATGGAGATTCACGAAAAAACCACCATTGAGATTTAAAATGTTAGGTTCAGTCATTTAATTTTACAGGTAAATGTATATTGATAGGGAACGGATATTGATTAAAAGTGCCTTTCCATGGCTACAAAGAAGAGGGGAAGAGGGGGGAGGGGAGGGGGAAGAGGAAGACCTCAAACCACATGGATGACGAAGATCAAAAAAGACACGAGCGAGATGGGACTTACGGAAGATGATGCACAAGACCGAAATAAATGACGTCGCATGATTGGAAAAGAAAACGGCGCGGCCAAAGAAGAAGAAGAAAGGTATATTGATAGACAAATTCCATTAAAAACCACGTACTTCACGTTAGAGATAATATAACAAAACCACATAGCTCCTAGCAACAGAAAAGTGTAGGTTGTTTGACGAAACGAAACGAAAATTAAGTAATAAAAGCAGTAACAGATTGGTTGCCTAACACTAGAATTCGTACTCGTATGTCACAACGACATAATTTCAGTCGACGAAATTCCAGAGCAACGAATAAATTAAAACTTTTGCCTTGTAGCAGGCTTGTTTGAAAACGAACGACTGAAATAAACCCTTCAACACAGTCTTTTTTACAGTTCTAAAATGCCTAGTTGACGCATTTTGAACCTATAAAAAGGACCTTAATGTCCCAATTGCCTTCGTAAAACCTTACTTTTTTACGACTTACCATTTTTTTCTGAAAATTAGTGTTGTATCCTGGTGTATTACGTTAATTATCCTAAGCAAGGGTTAAATGATAAATGTTGCGCTTTAGAAAACACGTCGTGCGAAAGGAAGGCCTTTGGTGTCAGCTGTAAAGAAAAAATGTCGTGCCTGAGACGTAGAGCGAGGAATCTTGTAGAAGCGACGGGTTGAGTTCAAAATGCTGCGTCAGTCAGCATAATGTTAAGTCTTCGGGTATTTTTTAGTTTAATTACATTGAAGAAATTAGATATGTCGAACAGTGGTGGCCCAGTGGTAACGGCCGCGACTTACTAGTTGTAGTTCGTAGGTTCGAACTCAGTCAGGCGCTATGCTTTGTGTAAATGATTTCATCACCACTGCTCTCAAAACGGTGAAGGAAACATCGTGAGGAAACCGGCATGTTTTAGAACCAACAATTCGAAGACATGTGACATCTACCAACCCGCACTGGGCCCGCGTGGTGGATTACGGCCCACTCCCACTCACTGAGAGGAGGCGTCCGTGTGTCCCGGTAGTGAGATAACTATAGGCTGATTATGACATTGAAATAATTTACTTTCTTGAAGTCTAATATTCTCTTTTATATGTGATTATTTATTTATTTATTATTTTATTTTATTTATTAGCCTACGCTGTTCCACTCCTAGGCAAAGTATTGGATTAACGTAAAAAAAGTATTTATACATGTACACATACTTTTTATTTGATAAAACGTTTTGAATATTCCAAACGTATTCGTTTTTGTTTTGAGTAATGCTTAGATGGTTTGGTCATTTTAAAAGGATGAATGGAAGGCGACTAACAAAACGTATTTACAAGGCAGATGTGAATGAAAACGGAAGGGACGTCCTAGAAGGACCTCTTAGGTGATGTCCTTCAGAAAGGTCAGGTGTGTACTCGCAACCCGTGTGTGTGTTTGTACGTGGCGTGAATTTATATATGTATATGTGTTTTGAAAATTTTACTTTTTATATTGACTGTTCAGCATGTTTCATACAAATTAATGTTGCTGTTAAATGTAGTTTAATATTAAAATGTAAGGAAAATCCATAAACAGATTAACGATGCTTTCTCCTAGATATTTCTTTTTAGAGTAACATAAATTTTTATTGCAATAACGGAATATAAACTTTGTAGATCGTAATAGGTATGTTATCTTACCTCCTAAACCTTTGAGCTGGTATTATAAAAGATATACTAGTTTATATCCGAAACCTTTGAAACCTAACTGTAAGACTAGTTTTACAATGGCGCCGATTCCCTTGTTCACAAACTAAACTAAATTTAAGTTCAGTGCATCTTTTTCTTTCTATTTCATTAAGAAATGGACAGAAGATAAATATTACTTTAGTCCTGTCAAATTAAAATACTCCATAGACAAATTAGACGCGATTAAAAACATGGCTACCAAAAATACGTCAATTTACGTCAGGCGCTGACTAACTTGACAGGACTAAACTAATATTTATCTGCTGTCCTTTTCTTAATGAAATAGAAAGAAAAAGATGCACTGCACTTAATTTAGTTTAGTTTGTGAACAAGGGAATCGGCGCCAATATGCATTTTTATTTAGTTTCACACCCCCTACATAGGGTGGCAGGAACATCGACGCACAGCATGTTACCATGGATTCAGTGTGTTTTCTGAAACCCCCTGCGTTGAAATTTTTCGTCGATTATACAATTGTTATTAATTTGGTTAACCTGTTGGTTCTCCTACTTTCAAATAAATAAATAAATAAATAAATAGCTCTGCCATACATTATAACCACGTAAATATTGCACTTGTCTATGAATCAGGTAGGTTAAGAATCTTGGGGGCTTAAAATCATGTGTTGAATTCATAGTTTCAGTTTGCGCGTTGATGTCCCTGCCAGCCAGTATTCATTTTCTCAGCTGGGGTTTCCAATAGGGCTAGGTCTGATACAGCTAGAGCCTAGAGCTAATAGTTATAGCTAAGTGTAATACCAAATAATTGCCAAACTTAAATGGCAGTGGGTAGGGCACATTGCTCGCAGAACAGATGGCCGATGGGGCCGAAAGGTTTTGAAGTGGCGACACCATACCGGAGGACGTAGGGTTGTAAGGCCTCCCACAAGGTGGACCGACGACCTTGTGAAGGCCGCAGAAACCCGTTGGATGCGAGAAGCACAGAACCAATCGAAGTGGAGGTGCTTGAGGGAGGTCTATGTCCAACAGTGGACTTCTTTCGGCTGAAATTATGATATGTAATTCGCGTATTTTTGACACACTATAAAGAACAAGCTTGAGCTGTCTTTAAGAATTATATTCAGTGAAGTCTATCACTTTCTAACTCTGTATTTTCTCGCGACGGGATGAAATATTGACGCGGCGCGGTGTCGTCGAATATTTCATTAGCGCTCGTTACATCTCCCCTTGTATATAAATATACATAGGTTATACACCTACCTCGAATCTCCAGCTTTTGACGGCAGTACCATGTCTTTCCATTTTGACGTAATTTCTGTAATAACGCTTCGTTAATTTCATTAGAACGATAATTAAAGCTCGGATTTCCAAAATAAATAACCGGTGGTACTGTTTAAGCTTGCTTTGATTTGTTAATGCCTGCAAAGACGATGAAGACTGACGGCAATGTTTATATAATAACAATGGGGATCAAAGCCATAACCTTGTTAAAGTAATATGTAGGAACTTTACACAATAAACAATAATATATAGGTATAAATTGTTTATGTTAATTTATGCATACGTGCCCTTACAACACTCTTTAACTAACAAGGTAAAGGCCAGGTAACAATTAGCTGAAACGAGGTTACATATAGGCTTACATAAAAACCGGCCAAGTGCGAGTAGGACTCGCACACGACGAAGGTTCCGTCCCACAAGGCCGAAAAAAACTCGTTTCCTGTCTTTATTTTATTTTTATTATTTGTTGATACAGCGGCAATACAAATACAAATTCTGTGGAAATTTCAACTGTCTACCTATTACGGTTCATGGCATACAGTCCGCTGATAGACAGACGGGCGGACGGACAGACGGATCTATGGACGGACAGCGGAGGCTTAGTATTTAGAGTCCCGTTGGAACCCAAAAAACGCAATAATAATTCTTGCAAAATAATAAAAAGACACTATAAGAATCCCATAAATATACACCATCATCGTGAATCCATAAAAGTCAAAATCCGGAAGTGCAACTCCAAGTGTGTCCCTCATTTATACTAGATCTGAAGAAAAGGAAAAAATAATTTATAGCGAAAATAAAATAAACACAACACCACGAAATTATCAGAACTTTCCAACACGGAGCCTCACTTCCCATTGCCCGAACACAAAGAAAACCATAAAATTTAAGACAGCCGTAAAAAACGACTTTATAAGTACTTACTCACCCCCACTACACTTCTATAAAAACAAATTTGGGGTAAAAGTAATAAAAGCAGATAAAAGGGTGCTAACGAATATATTGAGAAAGTTAGTTGGTTGGAGGTTCTATCAAGATTCTCAACACGTGCGCCTCCAGGATTCTGTTAGATGGCAAATGAAGGCTCGATGTAATCTCCAATCGATGGTGTGAAATTACTTGAGTGCGGTGTCGATTGAAAACGTAATCTCGGTAGATGCAACAGATTTGTTTTTTGTTTGGAACCCTCGATGGAAGGCTTCGATTTTGAGTGACACATATTTTATCCAAAAGAAGTTACTCATGGGTTTTACGCAAGGGGCCTTGTGACATGCCTGTCGGCGCCACCTGTCTAAAGAGCAGCTGGCTTTGACAAGACTTGATCAAGGATTTTTGTCTTTATATGTCCCCAACCTTCGGCTAGGGCATAATCCTTCTTATCCATCAATTGTAGTATACTTTGTAACTTCGTAGTGTACTTTGTAACTTAATAAATTCTATGTCTTGACATTCCTTCATGTCTTCCTTAGTTCAGAAACCATTAAACTGATCTGAGATACTGGTCGCAAATGAAAACGCGTTATTTGAATAAATATAATCCAAATTTATGGATGTGAACCTATTAGACATAATTGCGATTTAATTATTTTGATATAGCTTTACGTAGATCATCACGTAAATTGTAGTAATTTATGGGAAGTTACAGCTGGTTACAATATGAAATTAGTTTCAAACAGCTCATCACGATTCCTATCCTATCATTTAGAGCCAATTTACATAAAATTTTCGTGCAAAAACAAAAATTATCACCAACCCAATTTGCATACAAAAACATTTATGCGACAACCTAATTTTCTATTTTAAACGTGCTGTTATTTCTACGCATAATATAAACATATTAAAATTCCCTCCAAAATATTCTTATTTAAAATCCCATAACAAAAGGCTGTTAAATCCGCTTGGCTCGTGTTTTTAAAAGCGACCCCGATGCAAATTGTACTTAATTCAGTACAGACATGGCTTCGTGTGTAAACACAAGACATTAAAAACTCCGGACGAAATAAAGAATGATGGCCCTGTTGCTAGGGGTGGCACAAAAAATGGGTGACTTAATATAAAAAGAGGCAACTGAAATGGTGCTGGCCTTCTTTTTCAGTAATTTTTTTTTTTTACAACGTAACATACAACGTGCCGCTACAGTGGCGACATTCATTTAACACACGGGTAAGGCTAAAGGCCAGTAGTCATAAAAATTATAACAACATCAAATAATTCGTAATTTTAAAACTACCGCCTGCGCCGCGACGCTCACCGACATATGGCTCTCTCTTACCTTCAATTAGGCGAATTGCTCTTCGCACATTATTCGTTTTAATATTATTGAACCTATGTTATGGTTCGTGACCGTGACCCCTGCACTACAGTTCTTTAAGTACAGGTTGCTCCAAGATTCTAGTTCAGAAATTAATAAATAAATAATGTTTAATAAAATTTAAATGTTTATAAAATGAAAACGCGAAACCGTATACGTGTGTTTTAAATTAATGTCACCATTAAAGCGGCACGCTGTTTACAATAGTGTTTATCCTACTAAAACGTTTATATATGATTAGTAGGATATCCTACTAATATTATAAACGCGAAAGTTTGTGAGGATGGATGGATGGATGGATGTTTGTTACTCTTTCATGCAAAAAATACTGAACGGATTACGGACGGATATGAAATTTGGCACACAGATAGTTTATAACCAGGATTAATACATAGGATACATTTATCCCGATATTTCTACGGGATCTAAACTTATGCGGGTGAAACCGGGCACAGCTAGTACTTTTATATAACAATCAAACTTAGCAATGACATTGGATAAATTTCCTGGAAACACAGCAAAGAGTTCCTTAGTTAACTTTAACAATGACAACAGAGATGTTCAAGAATCACAAAATAATTAACACGAGCTATGAAAACCGCACTCAAAACAGTTCATAAAATATTACAGAAGCTTTAAAACGAGCTAAGATTCACTTAGCTGGCCAAAATGAATCGGCTGATTAATTTAAATACTGTTAGTATAAATTAACTTTCGGAAGCGCGCTAATTGGTCCCTGAAACTGAAAGTATTCAAGTGTCTTTAAATTTAACGTTCGTTTTTATTCAAGAAGTTAATTCTTAATTTGGATGACTTTTGATGACAGTTACACTTTTTGGTCTAATTAAATGAGATTAATGGTACTTATGCATTGAAATTTGTATTTGCAAAAAGGAGATTGATGATTGTAATATCCTAGTTTCAGTTCATAGGTTTTTTTTAGGTTTTAAGTTACTTAAGGGGGATGCGCTAAGGTAGCCCGTGAAATTCAACAATTTACATACCTTTTTTACAGCTCGCAGGCCAGTGTCAAGTTGTATGTTGCTTAAAATATAATTTGCGACCGTAACAAATATAGCTTTACAGAATTATTATCATTAGAATCAGCAATACAACTCCTTGAGTTAGAATGGGCCTCAAATGTCATGATTTCATGAAATAGTCATTCAATATGATAATATGAACTTAGAGAGTGGTATTGATGATTTTTATGATTATAATTCTATAAATAAATATTTGTTACGACTGCAAAATCATATTTATATCAACATACAACCTGATACTGACTTGCAAATAACAAAAAACGTAAGAAAATTTGAATTTCAAGGACTACCCTGACGCTTTCCCCTTAAATGCGGTAAAAATGGCTAATATATATGATAAAACAATTGTCTACATGTCACGATCAAACGAAAGAAAAAGTTAGGCTTCAGGTAAATCGAAATTTTTATAATTGGATTATGGTTACAATAACAGCGAAAAAGAAAATTTACAGTCTCAGTAATTGAATCCAACCAGATAATTCGCAAAGAGATCATTTTAACACTGGCTTTGAGTAAGCTGAATGTACAAAAGTCTTCTGGGGTAAAAGTGTCAATGAAACTAACCTTGTGAAAATCCGGGGGTTTCGCAGATTCGCCATTCACTGACTTCCACAAGTGTGCTCTAATTAAGGTTGTACTAATTTGAAGCAATGTTTTTCTTTGAATCACTTTAAAAATGGACGTTTCCGTGTTTTGTGTTGGTGCTCGATTTTTGGGTTTCTGAAGGATAATAAGGATCTTTGCTGAAAAATAATGATTACAATTTTAATAATTATAATGTTTAATTAAAATAAATCTAACCTCATTTTCACTGAACATCACCACCGGAAACATATTTAACCTTCATACCTATGTAATTTCTTCTGTTCTTTTCTTTTTGTATTTTTATGTGTGGTCGTGGTTTAATTAATAAATAAATCTCCATTCAACCATTTTTCATTAATAAGAATAAAAAGAGCTGCAAATGAAAAATTTTAAAATAAGTGACTATAAAACGGCTGCCTTATTTCATGATCCGAAACAAAACAGATGTTGTTGGTCTAAAGTGAGTAGAAGTGAGTTAATATTTTGCATATAATGCTCGTGTAATAAATTCATACGTTGGATTGCACTTAATTTAGACACTATCTAAAATCTCAACTAGTTTCAAGTTAACCGTAGCTCTAAATTGCGAACCATTCACGCGACCCGACTACTTCCTCTGAGGTCGAAACTAGTGTTAAACAACTCCAATAACATACCTTCACGAAAGGAAAGTCTCACATACTCATAAACAATTTTATATCGCCAAAGAAATAAAGTAACAAAACTAACCAACAATTTATAACCAATCCATATCTTGTAGAACATTATTTCTGCAAGTTATGGATGGGTATTGGTTATGGTTGGGTTGGTATGGGTATTTTGTTTTGAGACTTTTGCAAAGCTCCAAAGGGAATAACAATAATAAACAATCTTATAACGTCAAAGAAAATAAACTTCTGGAAGTGACCAACAATTTATAACCAATCCATATCTTGCAGAAAGAATGGAACATTCCCCGGTTAAAGGTCGAAGCATAGTCGGAGCTTAGACAATAGGTATTTGTACATTAATCTTCGGGACTCGGCAAATCCTTTAAGACTTCCGATCGGTTCGATACGCGGCCGACCGCTGCCTCAATAAATCCGGATTAGAATTCTTTGTCCCTGTCCACAATGAAGTTGATATCTGCTATTAATTTATTGGCTTCTTACCTCTTCTTAGTCTTCATTATTGTTGATTTGCTTTTTCTACGGCTTTGCAGGCATATAATCTTGCTGTCGTGCATTTCCAAGTCTTTACTGAACAAAAACATTTTCCTCATCGTAGGAACCTCATAATACCTATATGTGGAATGCCGTAGTATGTCTTCAATGCAATAATATGCAAAATTTGTGATAGTTTGGAGGGCTTCTCTCAAAACAGCAACACTCAATACAGTCTAAAACCACACGCAAACAAACATTCCATCATAATGAAACTACACCTAAGTCACGTATATAGAACAGCCATAACAACTGTCATAGCACACAAAGAAGACACACACACAAACACACATACACATTTTAACAACTATCCACAGTTCCAAATGCAATAAACAAACGGAAACGATACATCTCGATTTTTATACCGATTTCTTCGGTCGAAACTACAGTTCTTACTGCATGGATCGTACAATCGGTTCAGTTTTACAGCTCTGGATATTTTGTTCAGTAATCGATTTGTAGTGGTGTTTCATCGATACGGTATGTACAATATTGTTTTGTTTCTATAAATAATTTTCTTTGTGGTAAAATGAGTTTGCCTTGATGTTTGGAATAACAGAATTGTGATTATTATCTAGGTAGTGTTTTTCAACGGAGATTGGAAAGAAAACAACTGACGGGCAACTCGTAATTTTAATAACGCTCACAGTCTGATCTCAGTCTCAATCTGTCAATAATACCTCTTATTTCCCTACATTTTTGACAAGTTTTTGACATTGATTGTCGCTGATTTTGACCGTTTTTAATTACGGGGATTGGCCTTTAGGTTTTTGATAAGTTGTTGGGGTTTATTTTTACAGATTTATTCATTGCTTCAATATTTTATAATGTTTAAAGCAAAAATTTTTTGATCATCTCTTGTGTTCATGAAAAAGCAAAGAAAGAAATATCGATACTGCACAATTCGTGATCTTATCACAATCGATTTTATTTTTGCAAATTCTATTCACATTATCGTTGTTTTGTAAGCCTTATCTCTCCCACTTCTGGACAAAGCCCTCCCCCCACTGCTTCCACTTGTCTCGATGTTGGGCTTCTCCTCGGAAATTCATGAGGAAGCCATCGTTTGGATAGCTTCCTCATGAATTACGCCACATGATATCTATTTACTACAAAACATGTTGAACTTAGGTTGAGCGCAAAGCAAGTTAGAAATTCCCCTTCAATATTTTTTTGTAAACTAACTGCACCCCGCGGTTTTACCGCATAAGTTTCGATCCCGTGGGAATATCGGGATAAAAAGTATCCCATGTGTTAAACCAAAAAGCATACCAACCATAAACCATCTGTGTGCCAAATTTCATCCAAATCCGTTCAGTAGTTTTTGCGTGAAAGAGTAACAAGTTGCTCGACTTTCAAATTGAAATTAAAAGAACTTCTTATAAGCCATAAAAAAAAAACTCTGAAAATGTCCGAATAGATTTATCTGCCATATAAAATAATTTATTTCATCAATTTTATCTCATTAATTTATTTCATTATTTTTTTTTATTTCAATTTTAATTTCAATCAGTTTTAATTTTTGCTAGTCAATTATTATTGTCAAGTGTACAAGAACAATGTAGTCACACGATTTTGTCTTACGGTACTTTCTATTTGTAGATTTATTTATTTAATTTTTTTTTTGTGTAGATAATGGGCACATATTGGGTATTTATTTATTTTAGTTTTTTCATTAATTACAATACAACACAGACATATACATGTATGTCACGACATTTTCTTCGATTTTGTTTGAGCTTTTCTATAATTTCTAGCATTTAAATTAATTTATCTCAATTTATTATCACGGACACACACTTCCCTATGTGTTTGTTATTCCAGCGTATGGCACTCGTGGGTTGCAGCTGAATATCAGCGTCAGGTGGTACACTTGTGTTGTCATCTGACATTATGCTGAGCTGAGGCCCTTTTGGCATTATAATCTTTGTTTTCTGTTTATAGTTTGAAGGTGTATTCATTTTGTGTAATGCCAATAAACGCATTTTTCTTTCTTTCTTTCTTTTCTTCTTTCTTTCTTTCTTTCTTTCTTTTCTTTCTGTCTTTCTAACAAACATCCATCCATCCATACAAACTTTCACGTTTATAATATTAGTAGGATATTTTGTTGTTATTCATGAACAAAAGCTTCGCTGGCTCGCTACAGTTCTCTTTCGCTTTATTCAAAATAGTTTGTGTCAATCCATTGCTAAGTTCAGAGAGATCGGAACACCAAACTCGTAAAATATGGAATATCTTTGGAATATTTCAGTTTTATAGATTTTGAAATGACGCTTCCAGTTGTAACGTTGAAGAATCTATGAATTTCTTATTGTAGAACTGGAATATTCTTACTGCATCATTTGTGTGATGGTCACAAATGTATTGGATTCTATTCCCAGGACTATGGGACTTTTTGAGTATTGAATTGTGGCCACTGCAGTGGCTTAGTAATTTCAAGGACCTTATTCGGCAAAGAAGATGTACACAAAAGTCAAGCCACAATTAGAATTAAATGTCGAAGTAGTTGGAGATTTACCCTCCCTGCGTTTGCATTTTAGTCAGAAACTCATCTGTTGGAATAGAAGTATGTATGTGAAAGTTGTCCGCAGAAGTTAATCTTGAAAACATATCTTTCATAAGTGCTACGCTTTCCCATTAGTTTAGCACGATTTTTGTCCAACAATATCAACTCCATGATCTTTTCTGTCACCTATTTGTTCCCGACAAATACATCGGACATCGCCAAAGCCGTCGACACAATCTGTTCGCATTGCCGTCATCTTAAACTGTCGCCAGAGCTGAGTCCCCTGTGTGTCGTACTTTAAGGATGCTCAATGCCCTCCTGACCACCAATCCTGAATGTGATCTGTTGGCCGATGAATGGAGTAGAATTATGCGTGTATGTCTGATGTTTTGTGAGAAGAAGTATGCTAGGGTGTCTTCTATTATATGTTAGTAGTTGAATTTTTTTGTATACCTCCCATTCCTGTTTCAATATTTATGTTAATTAATGTAATTGGTGTTACCGTTTTATTTAACAATAAATAAAACTTAATTTGATGTTTAGAGCGTAAAAGTATTATGTCGAACGCGAGCAATGAGCTTACCTGTTTGTTCAACAAAATATAGGTACATAACATTTTTTGTCGGGTCGGTACCTATTTTGGATGAATAGTTCTGAAGGCAAATTCTCGTAATTAAAAACGTTCAAAATCTAGTCGTAGTCTCATCTCAGCGACAATCAATGTCAAATACTTGTCAAAAATGTATGGAAATTTCAGATATTTTTGAGAGACTGCGACTGAGATCAGACTGTGAACGTTCTTAAAATTACGAGAATTGCCCATCTGGTTTGTTTGTTTTCGAGCTTCAAAATGAAATGTTCAATCCTTAAGATGCTTTTAATAAAAAGGTAGGTAAGTGTTTTTTTGGAACGGGAACAAAATGGAACACGACCACAAAATGGTATCGTTTCAAAAACTCGTACGCAAGTAGATTCTTATCAAAAACACATTTGCCCTCTTCATTCTTTATATATTTTTCTCTATTAGGTGTTTTGTGTGTAAATAATACTGGGCCAGCCAACCCGCACCCGCACTGGGCCCGCGTGGTGGATTACTGCCCACACCCTCTCACTGAGAGGACGCCTGTCTCCCAGCAGTGGGAATGTTATAGGCTGATTATGTGTGAGCGTGTAATTAAATAAATAAACAAATAATATTCCCTATTTGCTCCATATTATCATTGATATATTTGTACCTTTGGTCCCGGTTGTCATTCGTAGATCTTTGACAGTCGTTACGGGTAGTCAGAAGCCTGAAAGTCTGACAACCAGTCTTATCAAGGGGTATTATATTACCCAGTAACTGGGTTGTGGAGGTCAGATAGGCAGTCGCTGCATGTAAAATACTGATATTCAGCTGAATCTGGTTAGACTGGAAGCCGACCCCAGCATAGTTGGGAAAGGCTAGGCAGATATTTGTACCTTTGTCGAGATTATCAGGACCTAATCCTCTTTGCTTTCAGTACTTGCGTTCAATAATATTCAGTTTCGTTACCATGTTGATTTCAGTCCAGTCATAAAGGCGCTTCTCAGAAATAACCGAGTTCCATTTCACTTTGACGATTCAAAATAATTCAAGGATTTCCAGTGAAGTTATTCCTATCTTAGATTTTATGCAGGGGTTTATTGATGAAGAATTTTATATGGAATTTAGTAAATACAAATACTAAGTAAAAGATCTTAAAATAGTTTTCTGTTGAAACGTTATTATTTATATAGAAAAGATGTACCGAAGCATTTCAAAGTTGCAAAGCGTATAATTTCATAAAAAGCACTTTGTATTTTCGAATATTTTTATACAAATCCAACATCAATCTAACCCTGTCAGAGCGGCTACGTTTAAAATGGACCCCGTGTTTTGTATGTAAAATTTTGTCATATAAGTTTTCGTTTTGAAACATTTCATATTTTGTCTGACAAGTGACAGTTAATTTGAGCCCAAGGCCTTGCAGCGACATCAATCACGCGGGCTGTGCGATGTGCTCCAGATTACACTTTGTAACCTTACTCGAATTACTCCACAACGTTATTTTACCCGTAGGTACTCGTTTTTATTGCCCGGATAGAGGCCTACATTTTGGGTTTATTTTTTATTTTAAAATATACTGAACCTGTTTGCTCTTCGCTACTGGTAATGGTTTCAAATTGGATTCAAGGAAATTTACAGAATGTTTGGTGACCATATTTTACTTTTACCGTTTTTTGTTTTTTTTTTTTGGCATAAAATAAACACTGAAAACTGATTCAGGCAACGTTTATATTTTATTTTGGAGCACTTACTTTTTATAGGGTAAAACATTTAAAAAACGTGTTTTGGTAAATAATGCTGAAAAAGAATGCTATAAGCATAATAATACAGCATATCTACCTATTCATTTTGAATATGTATAGTATGTATATTGTGTAAATCCATCTTTCTTGCTAATAACATTTCAATGTAATCCTACATCGCCATTTTATTTCAGACAGTTCCAACTGTCTAATTGTTGTGAGTGGCAGCTGTCTTATGCTGTCACATAAAGAGTACACTTAAGTTATAATAGGAATTTATCAAATGTTTTCGTTGTAACGATATTCCTTGCTTCGTGCTTTCTTCATTAAATTATTCCTTACAGCAGCGCCCCGCGGTTTCACCCGCATAAGTTTCAATCCCGTGGGAATTTCGGGATAAAAAGCATCCTATGTGTTAATCCTGGTTATAAACTATCTGAGTGACAAATGTCATCCAAATCCGTGCAGTAGTTTTTACGTGAAAGAGTAACAAACATCCATGCAAATATGCAAACTTTCGGCGCTGCATTATTCGGCGTCGCATATTTCGACGTCACGTAGCGGACTCAGAAATTTAGTAAATAGGCAAAAACCACATCAGCACTTTCAAAACCTGGCTCTTTAACACTTTTCTAACGATCTTACTCGAATAAATTGCATCTCGAAATCAACAAGCACAGTTAACCCAATAATGCATGATCCATATACTTAAGAGTACTTGACCGCGAACCACTTAATATGATTAAGCGATCGATATCGAACGGATGTTGTATCGACAATAGCTAGCGGTCACATCTTGGGTGACATTACGGTCCATTGTACCACCCCATATCAACTGAAGATAATTTACCCCTAATAATGACGGGGTAATCAGGTGCCCCGATCAGATTCCGTATTATCAATATTGAGGTTCGGCTGTGGTAAGATTTGGTTGAAATTGCTTTGTTTTGCTATATTTTGTTAATGGGTTTGGGTTGGTGTGTAGAAATTGTGATACAAAAGTATAATATGAATAAAAAATATTATATCAATAAACCTTCTAAAGCATACTTATTTATTCTTAGTATTTATAAATGATCGTGGTGGAGTCCATCAATTTAAGAATGTTGTAGGTACCTACATAATTATACTGTACATTACCAACTTTTTAGGGTTCCATACCCAAACGATGCCATCGGGACCCTTTATCCTGTTATAAGGCTCCGCTGTCCGTCCGTCTGTCACGGGGCTGTATCTTTTGAACCATAATAGGTAGACACTTTAAATTTTCACAGAATGTGAAACTACTATGGCCGCTGTAACAACAAACAATAAAAAAAAGTTAAAAATTATAACTTTAATTTTACAAAAGCCTTTATAAGAACCATACAAGAAACGTGTTATTTAGGCGTTTTTTGTTTTATTTATTTTACTATATTTATAATTATACTTTATTGTACACCACAAAAATACATAACAAAAAATAGATCGAACATTACGAAATATACAATGAGCGGCCTTGTCGCTTTCCGCGATCTCTTCCAGGCAGCCTTAGAATGGACAGTGTTTTACTAACACATTAAAAAAAAAAGTTTAGTGTTAAATATTGTACGGTGTACGGAACCATTCGTCAGACTCATACTTGGCCACTTTTTTTTGCTACAACCTTCAACCATTTACACGAACATTATAATTCACAACCCAGACCGGACTGATAAAAGCTCTTAATCTATCTTTTTAAGAATATTCCAGTTGTAACAAAGAACAACCTTGAGACGGCAACATGGTCTGTTCTGACAGTGAATTAATAGTCTACTTGGTCATTCATATAAGCGATAAGTAATTACGGTCAGGTTATCATTAGGCCTTGCAATAAATTGCTGGGTGAGATTTGACCCCCATAAAGAAGATGGCTGGGTGAAGTCTCAAAAATATTACACACATCTTTCACAGTCCTTAGTTATGGAAATGTATGGGCAAGGCCATTCGTTCGGTTGATAAAGGAATACAAAAAATCACGCCTGTTTTTCCAGAAGGGTTAAGCAGAGGTTTGCCTATAGGTCACCCACATTTCGCCAGTAACCTATGTTTGATTCCCAAGTAATAGGAGGCGAGCTTATTACCATCAACCGGGCACAGATCCAGACTTCAGGCTGCTACTGGGAAATTCTTGATGGAAAATTCTAATAACAATAGAATAGAAAAGAATAGATGTTTATTTCATTAGTTGAGAAAACTGTTACATGTCACTTATAAAATGTAATTTTACAAGAGCATTGGGTATGCATTTTATATTGGCGCACTTTGTCCGGGGAGGGATCTTTTGCAACCTATTGTTGAGATCTTTTCTCACATAATTGATTTATAGGTATACAGATCAAGTGTGAGTTTTGGATTTAGGATCCCATTAGGTCTAGACCTAAAATTATTTATAAGCTAGGAGTGACTTTACGAGTCAAAGCCTATGCTGACGGGGGGGGGCCGTTCTCTTGTGGAGCGGTTTGCCTCTCTCCGATTTGTTTATGTATTCAATTTCACCTAACACCTTTCTAATAACACTGTCCGACCTGGGAATCGAACCCAGAACGTCATGCTCAGCAGTAGCGCTAGCGACCACTAGACTAACGAGGCAGCCTGGAAAGTATGGGATACATATAGATGTGAGTGTGTGTGTGTGTGTGTGTGTGTGTGTGTGTGATGTGTGTTGTGTTGTGTGTGTATGTGTGTACTTTCCAGGCTGCCTCGCCGAAACGTTTCCATAATACCTAGACTGTAACAATACAGTCTAGGTATTATGGAAACGTTTCCGCAAGGCAATTCGTTAGGTTGATAAATGAATGCAAAAATGTGGTTTAATTAGTTGAGTGGCTTTTACCTCAGCGCGGTTTAGTGAACCGGTTGTCATTTTGGTTTGTTGTTTTAAATTATTAATACTCACGCTTTCCAATTAATCAGAATATAAATTGGAATGCGTGATGTTCGTTCAACTGAATAACAGAAAGGATTTTCACATGCGTAGCAATAACTTTTTTAGCAGGAAAAGGCTCCCAGGTGCTTTTTGGTTCAAAGAAGTGAGTACTTTTTCTTTCTTTCTAGTGTTCTTTAATACCATTTGTATTTCAATTTCACTTGGCATATAAACTACAAAGAGAACAGCTGTTTATAATTGGCACATTACCCGGTGGTCATAACATCGTAATCTATCTATACTTAGTATAAAACAAAGCCGCTTTTCGTGTCTGTCCGTGTGACCACTTAGTCCTTCTTAACTGCACAGTGGATTTCACCATCATTTAAAGAATTTATTCCAGAATATGTTTATTAATTAAATATTAAACTTAGATTATAGCACGACAATCTCAAAGTTATTTATTTATTTATATATTATTTATTGTACAGTCACGAGCAAAAGTATGTATACACTCGGCTTTATCCAAAAGTGATTTACTCCTATAAATTTTAATGAAATTTTATGTTGTTACGAACATAGCATTTTCAAACCCATAGGTTTATGTAATGTATCGTATTTCAACGTTGCATTCGGTATTTCACGAAAAAATCGCAATTGAAAGCGGCCAAGTGTTGACATATTGGTGCTCGTGACTGTACACCACAAAAATACATAGCATAAAATATAAATTAAACACTACAAAATATACAATGGGCAGCCTTATCGCAATACTGCGATCTCTTCCAGGCAACCTTAGAATGGACAGTGATTTTCCTGGACATAAAGTTTTGACATATGAAGCACGGACAACCGTCCCTACTTCGCATGGATGCAATACTGCCCACCATACACTAAAGTGCAGTAACAGCAAAATCACGATTTCGAGTAAAACGCATTTAAAGTTAAGAATTGATTTTAAAAAATCAACAGAATGTATAAGCAAAAAAATTTGAATGCAGAAAGGTTGTAAAGGCATAGGTTCACACGTTAAAGCAATAAAAAAAAATATATCTTAATAACTGAATTTATTATGGCCATTTATTCTTTTTGGTGCCTATTACTGCATAGCCTTTTTTGTAAAAAATACCATTTTAAACTTAGTAAAATGCAGCAAAAAGCCCTATTACTGCGTTTGGATCAGTTATTTTGTCAAGAAACCCAACTAACATGCAGTAAGGTCAAAAAAATACTGCATTTTAGTTAGTTTTTTAAGAAAAAAGTGTTCAATTTACTAGTGCAGTAAGAAAAATAGCTAGTTCACATTTTAAAGACCGTTTATTTCTTATTATTTAATCACAATAATTCAACTCACTTATGTAAAATTTACATATCAAAAATAAAATGCAGTATTTAAAACATTAACTGCACTTTAGCTAGGAATAATCATATCTGTGTCATTATGCTATCCAAACTAATCTGCAGTAATGCTGTATTTTACTGCGTGTTAGTCAGTTTATAATGATAAAAGAATGTTAAGTATTCACAACTAAAATGCGACAAGCTTTGATTTTACTGCATTTTAGTTGGGAGTTCGTGACAATAAATTGTATTTTCTTAATTTGCAGTAAAAATAGCTTGTATGGCGGTAAATTTTACTGCGTATTAATTTTTTTTTTAATTTTTTTCCAGAAATATAAAACTATCTAAAGAACTGTAAAATTATATTGCTTACTGCATTTTAGTTATGAAACCTTAAAATTTAATCTGCAGTATAATTTATACTGTATTTTAGTTGGGAAATCACGCCAAATTGTTAATTTTTTTCGTTTGCAGTAAGTGAAAACTGTTAAATAAAAACCATTCTAATAGTCTTAGAAATAAGTAAGTTAATTCAATAGAAAGCTTAAGAAACCCGCTTTCAGAATCACTAATAAAACGAAAAATCACAAAAGGGCTGTTACTGCTCTTTAGTCTCTGGTGGGCAGAATAACGCTAGTTCGATAACTGCATAATTCGAATAAGAAGTTCCTGATAAACTGTCCTTTGAGTTATTTTCTTCTTATCTTGATAAAGTAGACGACGTGAAATGAGAACTTAATCTAGATCCCCGTGAAAATAAAGTGGTTATTTTTGTAACATTTTTAAAGCAAACTCGGTAAATCACGCGTTAGTCAATGTGGTAAGAGCTGGCCTCTCGATAAATCCCCGTCGTTTGTGCTACACGTTTAACTAGAGACATGGCTTTCAGTGCTTATACGAAAATATTGCACGGTTAAAATCAATACCTTGTGAACCTGTGGGAAAATATGGAATCTTTTACGGTTGGTTCTATTGAATTCAAGTCTTTCACGGGAAAGAAAGAAAATACGTTTATTTGCGGTAAACATGACGCAGAGAAAGAACATAAATACAACAAAGAAAAAGTTGGGGGGAAATAAGGAAAATGGACATCGCTTAGCATAATGCTACGACCCTATGCGAGACAGAGCCCCAACGTGGAACGAGACTTGAATTTTTTCTTTTGACTCGAAAGGATGCCCATGGATGTATGGAATCCCGTACCATGCTGCATCAAAGTTAAACTTTGGTTTTTATAGACTACAATATTAACTCCAACAAAAATTAATTTTGTAAACAAAACCCGGGTATCGGATATTTTCAAATAAATAGAAATAACCTAAACATTAGGTACTTTATTTTGTTTGACATGTCATAAGCGAACGGCCATTATTGCTCTAAAAAAATGATAACCGTTTAAATAAAAAATATATTCTATTATATTCTAGTTATTTTTAATTAATGTAGAATCGGAAAAGTATAATATTTTTAAATGTTTTTTGACAGACGTGATCACTTTTAATTCAAGGTTATATTAATCATATCATTTGAAACGGAACGTCATGTAAAGGGAATAATACATTATCAACACTTTTTTACTTTAAATTAAATTCCCTGTTCAAAAATCAAATTCGCGACGCGTAATGTCGTAAAAAAAATGAAAATTATTACTATATTATTTTGATCTTGATGCAGGAGATTTTTTGGTACGACTTTTTTTCATTCTCCTTTACGGTGTTACCCACACACACGATATTAGCCACAACTTACATGAACATGAGCTCGGACCGGACCCGAAAATAGTAAGGTTTCGAAAGAAAACACTGAATTATTTGTGTATATAAAACTGAAGTATACTGACGAAACTAAACACGCACAACATATAAATTAACACAGTACACTTTTACAGCAAACATTTTGCAATTTCTAGTAGGTAAGCTTACCGTACGACCACTTCTCATCTTGATTAAGATAGGGGAACGTTCAAGAGTCAGCTTTCACGCGCCTTTGTGTGGTCGTCCGGCGGTTACACGCAAGCACAATTTATTATCAAGCTACGCTTCACGTAATATTAGCAGGTAGTTTAGAGGAACAAAAGTTATAATTATGTAGACTTAGGAGCAATGATTAGGCCAACAAAATCAAAATATTTTATTTCACATAAACCTATATGGGCACTTATGAAACGTCAGAAGCTAGGCACACGGTTTCAATTGGTCGTTTTTATATTGTCTGATCATTTTTCTATTATCATAGGGTTCATAAAAACTAGTCAAACTGAATGATTACCTCAAACGGTCTCCTGTCTGGTATTGGTGATTACTAAAAGCATTTACGATTACCAATCAATAGACAAACCACTGAAAATGGACATTTATCGTATTTAGTACTAAGTACTCATCATATCAGCCGCACGACACCCACTGCTGGGTATAGGCCTCCCCTAAGGATCTCCACGACGATCGGTCCTGCGCTGCCTGCATCCACTGGCTTCCCGCGACCTTCACCAGATCGTCGGTCCACCTTGTCGGGGGCCTACCCACTGAGCGTCGTCCGGTGCGCGGTCGCCATTCCAGAACCAGAACTAAGTACTCACTAAATTCTAAAAATGGGAACCGTATCTATAAGTATATTGACGTTTCAGTCATAACATTCGTACATCCAGTCTGCATGTTTTGTTTGAAATTATATTTCAAATATAGTATTCAGGGTTGCAGGGACATGAACGCGCAAACTGTAACTATGAATTCAACACATGGTTCAGAATCATGTACTAAATCCAAGGTGCGCGTGGACGTCCCTACCACCCTGTATGTAGGTACCAGACAATCCAATTCATAAACCTCATCATTTTACCTTTTTCCAGATACAGAACTAAAGTAGAGCTAAATCTCAGAAAATGAAAAACAGGCCAATGTATTCTAAGTGCGTAGTATAGAAGTTTTAACCTAGAAGGCTTTGCCAACCGACCTCCACGAATATTTTTGTAGAAATAAACAGTATTTCATATTTAGATAGGAAAAGAATGAACCGTCAGGAAACCGTAGGATTGAAAAGTTAGCTTGAATAGCTGACAGCGGCCTTCTTGATGTTAAAAAGTAATTCAATAGGAATAATTATCGTATTTTAACAAAAACGTATTTCATTTGTGTAGCTTCGACCACGACGATCCCTTACAGTGCCTACCCACTAACTTATATTTCGCCGTACATATTGTTAGTTATGCTCGTTCACCGCGATATTGCATTGTGTAGTTATCTGTCCTGGTTGATAACTGCGTCCATTGTGTAGGGTCACAAATCGCCATTGTTAGCCAGCGCAGCCGACTGGTAAGGCTGGTGAATACCCACACGGGTAGATAAAAGGTAAATTAACATAGTGTATGGTCCACTTGAATTGGGTGGTGGAAGTAGTGGGGAGGGTAACGCGGACATTATTTCTTAGGATGGCTTTAAATAATAGGTACGAACAAGACTTTGTATTACTTAGTAAATTGTAAAGAAAAAGCGACCCTTTTTGACGATTGTTTTGTTCAGAACTTTCCCTAAGCTTAGAACACTCATCAGAATTACCAATTAGTCTTTACAACGTAAAAAAAGTTGGACACTTATAAATTCTACAGGCCGTAGCGATATCAGAAAAATATACGGTGTTCAAACAGCCATAATACTGTAATTTAGGTATTTAGAACAACTTAAAATATGCGCAAAAATTATCTGAACAACGCGCCAAAACAAGTAGAATAACGATAAAAAACAAGATTGGGAAGATAATAAAATTTCTTTTTCTTTTTTACTGCCAGGAATTTTTACATCGGCAACACCTGACTTTCTTTTTCATTCGTTCAGGAATCATAATCTTAACCTAACTACAGGTACCTGAAAAGTTTTTTCGTACCTTATTTCAGTAGCTTTATTTATGATTTTTTGTTTACGTTCTTTATAATTTATTCTCGCAAATGAAATTTTGTTCTCAACTCAACTCTCGATTGAAACTTCAAGATATGAAACTATGCTTGAGTTTTTCGCAAATCGCTGGAAAATAATCTGGTTTCAAACAACTACGCAACTTTCACTGTAATAGGTAAATATAGTATTTCTACCCCACTTCAATTCCATTAAAAGACTAATCGCAACATTTCAGCGTATCCGGTGTACCTTAGGGCGCTCTAAAATATCTATTATCCTAAATATTATCGGACACTTCCTCTATCGTATGGCGACCTTGTCACTCCGACCCTCAATATGCGACCTCCGTCTCGCATTAAGCGCTAGACTGACCGTAAACCCTCCCACAGGACCTCTGAGTGTGAAACGGTGAATATTTTATTCATGAACACCTTAAATTCTTCAAACAAATGCTGAAGGCTTAGCAGATCCCCGTTTGAGGTTTTGCTGATAAAAAAACTTTTCCCAAAAATGAATAGAGGTAAAGCTTTTGCTCGTGTAAAAAAGAAAAGAATGAATAAACAAATCATATTTTTTATTTATAATTTTTTATCTGGGAGTTTTGGTTGTAATGGCCGGGTTTTAGGTTCAGTTTATTACTGAATCTAAAGCCCGGCCTTCAATTCTAAACTACTTATTGATCTCTATCGAATGGATAAATACAATTCATTCTACTTTTACGATACAAAGAAAAGAGACAAAGTTGAGAGGTATTCGCGAAAAATTGTCTGCATGCATTTTCCGAATGCCAAGCGTTCAGTTGGGGGTTCAAATAAAAGGATGCTCGTATCGAGTAAATGTAAACCAAAATAAAAACATGTACAGCAAATTCTATTAACGAAAAGTCGAAAATCCACTTACGCCTCACACAAACAACTAACTCTAAACGATCACCGTTACCAAACCTCGCATTGAAATTCGACCCATTTGTTTGTGCACCCTACAAAGCTTTTAATCTCTAATTTTTATTTCAATTCCATTGAAAAAATGTTTTCGGTTTCTGCCAACGTATATTTGAAACTGTGTGTTTGTTTTAGTCGTTTTTATTGCTTGTAGACTGAAAAAAAAACTGTTGGTGACGTGCGTCGGTAACAAAACCGAACGTTGTTGACTCGAATGACACGCGGTTTAGCGGTGCATGAAACTATGGAATTGTAGTTTCTTTTCTGAAAAGCAAATATTGTTAAGGCCACAGGGACAAAATAACACCCTCCCAGATCGATCGATCTGTTAAGTCAAGTTGCACCTGCTACGGTCAGTTTATGGATGGGTGCTTGAAAACTCTAGCTTGTTCTATCAATATGTTACCAGCAAATTGTTAGCCGCATGTCTTCATCCATTAGTCAGCTCTCAGGTCTCATTATTACTTACGTAAAATTCAATTAATAAACAAATATTGATTGATGTATCTTTTTCCTGACTGAACGGTCCATTTATCATAAATACGAGAACATCGTTTATCAAGGTTTCATCGCAAATTACTCCCAAAATTGGTCGTGCTTGCTCTCCATTTATACATTCGTCTGCACTGTAAAGAGATGCCTATGTCTAATAAGTGATTTAATTTTGAATTTTAATGGAGTCTAGCTTTTAAGGGTCATTATGGGTCTGACTATAGTTCTGTTTTAATAATTTAGTGACATCATTGTCTGTACACAACCCGATCCTATTTGAACAGCCTTCATTATGCCATTGTCCCGCGCAAAATATGATCAATATTGTAAATTTTCACGTTCGGGACTCGCATACTAAACATTGTCATGCCTAATGACAAATAAGTACGTTAACATTTACAGAATAATAATTTCAGCCTGCCAAGGGCAGAGCAAAGACTGCTTATACGGGTATAGTTACACTGTCTATTCTGCAGTGCGATTCTGTAACCATCTCACCGTGAAAACTCAGGTGAAGTGAGCATGGAGTGAGCAGTCATTCCAACTAATGCTAAAGGATTGACACTATTGACAGCTCATTCTAAGCTCACTTCACCTAACTTTTCACGGTGAGATTTTTACAGAATCGATCGGCTGTTCTTATCTTAAACACAGGCGCACCCAGTGGTTGATGCACAGTGCTAGTGTGCTAGTGTGTGTGAAATTTCAAAATAATGTACTTATTCAGATTCCTGATGATGTTTCCCTTTAACATGGTGTTTGAAAAGAAAGGTAAAAAGTACGTACAAATTAGGTATTGGATGAGTCACGTTGGTCCAAACCATATTTCAAACTAGCACCATTTAGCTTAACTTATTCCTGACAGAATGTAAACAACATATCCGAATGCTAAACGTTTAATGCAAGTCACAATGATAAATGTGCCCAATTTGTACCCGGGCGTGAAAGCTTAGCCCTAAGTGGCTTAAACACGAGGTAGATATTGTCATTACACAACGTGCCATTAGCTGTTTGACGGGTGAGTGGTCTGATCACTTGAACCTAGATTTCAATTACGGGAACGATTTGATATTCTCTTAGTACCTAACCTGAGGTGACATTGGTGAAGTAAGAAATCTGCCAGACCCTCTGTTAGTAATCGCGTGATATTTTTTCTATATTGATGGCTTTCATTTAACCTCCACCGACATCCCTAGGATGTCGTTGTATGTCGGCTGTGGCGGCAGAAAAAATCAGGATGAGAATTCTAGATGAGTCTGGCATTCGTTTTCGACACTCATTTAATTCTGAAAACAGTAACAACAAATTGACAAACTCAATAAATAATACTAGTTAACAACATGACCCAAATATTAATCCAAAACTTAACACAAGTGACATCACTATTTACACGAGCCAACACGTCATCGATTCATAAATATTAAATCGTAAGCAAACAAAAGATTAAACAAATGATAAAACAAAACACAACTCGATACTGTGTACTCGGTAATTTGTTCGTAAAATCGAATGGCTTTGAATCGATATCTAATTACGAACACACGCGAGACACAGGCGAACTCGTTATTCTTGTTCATAGATGTGGAAATGTATGACGAGCGATAATGACGAGTTTGCTGTAAATTTTTATTCAATAGGACTTGTATAGTCGTCTTTGTTTTATGGTTGCATGAAGCCGTCTAGGAGACTATGGTGCTTATCTTACCGTGTTTTGTTTTCACTTTATCTTTAGATGTCTGGATTTTTATTGTATTGCTTGTTTTAGGTTTTTCATGGTTTGTTTGGGTATTGCAGGATTTAGTGTTAGACCGGTTTTGTTGTGGGTTACGTCAATATGTCTAGTAGAAATATAGGCATTTTTGCCTCAAAGTGAAGCGGAGCATTATTTATAATAGTTTTTTTTTTTCTCGACAGAACCACATCGAATACTTTTCAGTGTAGGTAAGTAATTACCAAACGAATGTGAAATTATACTTTTGAGTGTTAAATAGGTATAACCCGAAAGTACTTTTCCCATAAAGAGGGTATACCTACTTATCTGGTATTCCATGGTTATATTAGATTTCACTCTGTAACAAATATAAAAAAAAGCTGGGTTTTGACCTTCAAGTCAATTGAGATCCATAAATAAAATGTTAATACCGCGTCATGTTTCATAGTGGAAAGCTATTATTGATTTAAAAATAAATATATCAGTATAAAATAACCTACCATAATAACTTATGGTTATATTTATAGACTTCAAAAAAGCGTTTGATACATTAGACCACGGCGGCTTGTTGCAGGCTATGAATGAATGCGGCATTAGGGGTCCCATGAATGCATGGTTTAGCAAGTACCTAGACCAAAGACCAATTATAGTATGTGTCAGTGGAACTGAAAGTATACGGGGCGACATTAAATTCGGAGTCCCGACTGGTTCAGTATATGGGCCATTAGGATATATTATGCACGTTAACAGCATGTCTAATGAATTAAAGAAATGTAAGGCATTTAGGTATGCTGATGATACTTGCCCGGGGGTCTACTACGAAGTGCAAAGTGCGAATGATCGGATCGGACCGACACATGGCCGAACCGAATATTAATGAAAAATGCGAAAAAATTTCGGATCGGCTCGGTTGGGTCGGGACCATAGTCAATATTCGAAAGAGTGTAGGAGTGTAGGATCAGGACCGACCGAACCAAATAGTAACTTCGTAGCAGGAAACGGCCGAACATTCGGTCGATACCACTTCGGAGTAGACCCCTGTAGGTTTATAGCTATAATAATATTGATCCAATACAGCAAGATATGCAAAACGATTTTGACACAACTGCATTATAATTAACATCAGTAAAAATAAGTGCATACTTATTCACTCTCCGTACCATAAAAATAAAAATAATTTGTTGACAGTGGGACTGAAGAGTCATTCGTACGAATGTCTGCATAACAATAAACTGAATTGTCAATGTTCATATTTAGAATCGGTTACATCATACAAGTACCTAGGATTAGTCATAGATAACACATTCACTTTGAATCTGAATGTCAACAATGTTACGAACCATTTTGGGTAAATTGAAGACTCTTAAACATGCTGTCAACAGAAAAGTGTTGTATACTTTTTGGCTGACTCAGTTATTGAATATGGGTTGGGTGGATATGGCCTTGCGTTCCCTTCACATTTAAATAAAATCAAAATCTTGCAGATACGGCTACTTAAATTACTTGTAGATGAAAAAACGAAGAAAAACGATAGATAAAAAAACTGTTTAAAATTGGTAAAGTACTTCCGGTCCATATCAAAAGTAAACTGAGGAACGTAGGCATATGTACCCAACTCGTTTATCTAAAAAGAAGATATTTGTTTTTCCTAAAGTCACAAATTACTTTGGTAAGCGCACAAGAAAATATGTAGTACCGTCGTTATTGAATGAGCTACCCTCAAAGATTACAATATGTATAGGGTCCCCTCACAGTTAATATCGCATGTTAAATCTAAAAACCAGCTTAAAAATGTTCTTAAAAATCATTACTTCTCATTGTGTCCATAGCCAATTTTGTATCTATGGACAATAGCAATTTTCCATAGGTGTAAAATGTGTTTATTTCTGTGAACTCACTTCCCTTTTTTAATATTTTATATGTATGTATATTGTGAAACGAGAACAACTGCGACAAACTGTTTTGCAGTTTAGCAGATTTTTCATATGTTATTGTTATACAGATTTTGAATAAATAAAAAAATAAAAAACAACATTATTTCTCATTAAAAAACTTATCTTTTTGGAACGGTTGGCTTTCCTCTTGTAATCGGTTTGTCATCATTTTTAATTACAGTCGTAAAATAAGCTTCCTAAACACTTCACAAAGAACGTAGAAAATGTCTTTTTTTCACTTTATGTAGTAAATTGAAAACATAACAAAATACGTTAGGAGCGGCATTTTGTACATTTGTGAGTAATCTAAATTTTGATGACTTTTGTAGACGGTTGAACTAGATTTTAACAACAACCCTCATTAAGAGTTGCCGAGATTTAAAAAAATAAGATTTCACTTATCCGTGTTTTGAGACGTGATAATAATTATCTAAATATGAATTCATTTTCTGGTGTTCACTAGATATAACTAATGGAAATTACTACTTTTGATGTTGTTTTTTTATGTTGCAGAGTGTTATAGGTAGATAAATAGACTTCGTGACCAAGTAGGTCGCAGCAAGGACAACCTCTATAACTGGGGGTTCATGGAAGGCTCAGACCTCCGGTGTGTATGCGGTGTCTCTCCAGAGACAATGGCTCACCTCCCATCTTGCACCGCATGCCCTGTCACCTGCACACGTGAGGACCTAATACTCGTATGGCTGCGTTAGCAATTATACGAATAACGAATTTTGGGCCAAAAAAAATTAAGAAAAAAACCATATTTTTGTCATCGACACGCTAAATAGAAGATAGGTATGACTAGTGAAATAAAATTGGGAGTATTTATTTTTAGAACTTTTAGCTGGTTCGATTCCTGGTTTAGGTAAGCTTGTCAAAAAATCTGTGAATGCAGTTTTGTTTCTTTTGAAAAATAAAGGAAGGTTTCCTTTAAGTAAAATAATCTATCTAAAGGATTTAAAGTGGTTTCCCTTCAGGCCTGTTGATTTTTTCCAGCACACAGGCTGGAAAAATCAATGGGCCTGGTACCGACGCCTTTTAAATCCACTTCCCTTTCCCCGATTTTGAGTAGAAACTGATTAAACCGTTCATATCCTTCAGCTCCTAAATTATAGGTATTATTCCACCAAACTATTACTTATATCTCGCTTATATATCAGTAAACAAGATAATTATTCACAAAGCAATAAGGTTAATGGTGCGATCATAGCTCAAGCTCATGAATTTTCATCTCGCTCTAATCTGTATGCATCTTCACTATTACCTATTTACAATATTAGCTACAGTAGTCGGTAATTAACGTTTGAGCCAATTTGATTTAGCAGGATGCTACTTTCAAGCTTTTCTGGGTAATTTTACTTATTTTAATAGGAATAACCTTTGTCTTATTCGTTTAATCGTTTTAATGTTTATGAGATAGGGTTTTAATGCAATCAATATACAAAATAGGATGGCTAAATAATAACAGCTGCACAGGTCGATCGATCAGGTTAAGGTACGCTTACCGCGGTTGGTCCGTGGATGGGGTCCCGGCTGTCATTCGAGGATCTATGACAGTTGTTACTGGTCGTCAGAAGCCCGAAAGTCTGACAACCAGTCTTGCCAAGGGGTATCGTATTACCCAGTAACTGGGTTGTGGAGGTCAGATAGGCAGTCGCTCCATGTAAAATGCTGGTATTCAGCTGCATCCGATTAGACTGGAAGCCGACCCCAACATAGTTGGGAAAAGGCTAGGCAGATGATGATGATGAACCTTTGTCTTATTAACACAGTATTTCTAACGAGGTCTTGAATGGGGAAATACCAATTAGAATTCGTAAGAATTTTAATGTTTTAGGTTTGCATATCTTTTTATATGATTTCTTTTCAACATGTCTGGAGATCGCACAAGACAGGGAGGTTTGAAAGGAAAAAGGGGAGGCCTTTGCCCAGCAGTAGGACAAAAAGTAGGCAAACAAAAAAAAATGTTTATGATTTTTTGTCATTTATATAGATTAGGCGACACATCTTTCAGTTGCAGTTTCCTGACGGAAAACAATCGATTTGTATTTACTTCAATATTTGACTTGACAGAGTAGACTATCTAATGACTTTCTGCTAATTTACAAACACATTAGCGATCGTTCGAAACTAAAGGCGGAAAACTGTAAACTAAAAACGCAACTTTCCGAAGTAGTGAAGATAACAATTTCCGTATATTTATATGTTTCCACTGCTGGGATATTTTTCATGGATATGCATATTATTTATGTATATTCTCATGCCGATTTCGGCTACTGTGACCATATCTGTTTTGAGAGAGCTATGAGTAACAAGCGTGTCTTCTTATGTGGCTTATGTAGCTTATCTTGGCTGAGAAGTTACGTGCACAGTGTGGAATAATTTCCATATTCCACAAAGAAAAAGAGAAAATTCGAGGAAGTGTAAGTCAATATCAAACCTCAGTAACGCCACAATCCGAGGGTATAAAATAAAGATAGTAAAAATTACATGATTATTTTCACCGTGTAAAGCTGTGTTCACACCAACTTTGACAATCATTGGAGAGGAACGGCGGAATAAGACCTTTTTTTTTTTGGGTGGGAAATCATCATATGACATCTACCGGTCTGGGCGGAGCGGGAGGGCGTGTCAGACTTTTACTGACTAAAACCCACCCTTGTTCCTTCATTTGCTTGTGCCAGTGGTCACGGTATCTCTTTCGAACAACCCGCGGCCCTGGCAGAACAACCCGCGGCCCTGGCAGGCGGAATGAGTCCTTTGTCGCATATTCTCTCCATGTACCTTACCTACAGATAACGCTTTTTCCCAAATTGACACACTACTGCGAGCATAATGGAATCTTGCATTTGTGCTCGTACAGTCAGCCATTCGAACGAGGTTGGTATTGGACGCAATATGAGCCATACGATTTTTGGTTCAGGTTTAACGGTCTTGGTTTTTTTCACGTCCAGGGGTATATTTAATAAAACCGACACAGGACTGGTGACAGGCTACTATCTGACCATCCGACAGCTTTGTATTTTTTTTTTTATCGTTTTAGTGCTTTATTTAACAGCACCTGTCGTGAAAATGTATTTTGACACATAGTTATGTTGCATTGTCTGAAACTAATATTACCAAGAGAAAATATTAGATTTTTTGTATGTTCGTTTGTAACGCTTTCACGCAAAAATGGCTGAACGGATTCAGATGAAATTTGGCACATGACCTGTATTAGGACATATAATACTTTTTATCCCGATATTTCTACAAGATCGAGACTTATACGGGTGAAACCGCGGGGCGCAGCTAGTCATATTGTTAAGTACGAGGACAACTGCTTGCTAGTAACGTACTGACGTTTATTCGCGTACGTCTATCGGTGCGTAGGCACACGCACACACACTCAACATTCCTCCCCTGATTATATTACTGCTAGGCACATGATAATTATTACATAGACCCCCAATTTCCTAGATAAATGTATGTAGATTGAAGTCAATTGTCCTCTTTAGTTATTGTAATTATTACTCAAAAACACCAGTTAAATTAATGTAAAAATGTTACTTCGGGTAAGATTGTTAAGAGATTTCGAAATAGGGTGAACAACTTCTAGCCAAAGGCCTCTTAACCCTTCGTACACCGTCTCTTTCGGAACGTGGATACACGCGAGACACAATGGCTTTTTAATTGTTTCTCTAATTACGGCATTCAACCGGTTCATAGCAATCTCATTTATAAAAAAAAAACAATTAAGTTTTTATACATACACAACAAATTACTGTTCCTGACTTGAAGAGATATTCTGCGTTAGAGCGCTCTGCCCACCCCACAAAGGAGACTGCCTCAAGAAGAATTTCCTTTTATAAATTGTTCTCTTCATAAAATATCGTACAAGTTTCCTCGCCATTTCTATTTATCTAAAGGTTCATTCTTTATACAGCCGTAGACGTGTGTTCCCCGACAGTTAGCTAAGGGCTCCCACGTCCATTTTAGTTTTGTTGAAATACCAACGCTTGAGACAAAAGACTATCACTATTTTTCCAAAACAAAAACGAAAGTGTCAGTTTTCATTCAATTTCCTTGGTGAAACAATGACTGATAGTACAAAGGAAACTTTTCAAGGCAGTTATCTTTAAAAGCTCATCAAATACTCTTAAAATATATCTATTGTGACGGGTTGGGTTGGGACTTTTATTCAATATTGAACTTTATCTTCTTAGATATAAGATGCATTATAGTTTGAGTTGGTGGTAGTAACAGTTGCATTCATTTGATGCCAACAGCAAAGCATTTGCTGGAAGCATAATGTTATTACATCTAGTAAATATAACTTTGCTTTGTGTCTGCATTGGTAACAATTTGTTTTAACACTGCAAACATTGTAGATTGCTTCTGTTAGCATTCAGGATAAATTATAATACCTACAGTGCGGCCGACGAGAGAATGCATTCTTGATACCTGTCAGTTTCATACAAGCGAATACATATTTGCGAATTTGATCTTTATTCATCACCTGCCTACCCTTTTCCCCAACTATGTTGGAGTCGGCTTCCAGTCTCACCGGATACCAGTATTTTACATGATGCGACTGCCTATCTCACCTCCACAACCCAGTTACTGGGTTAATAATACGATCGAATTTGATCTTAATTAGCTACTAGAATTGTAGCACTGACAAGTGTCAGGAACGTATTCTCTCGACTGTAGGAACTAGCTGAAGTTGTTTTATTTTGACTTTCATAGAGATTGTGGTCTCTTTCAACACCTTTATCAATCTTTATTTTGAACTAATTACTAAGGAGCTTCTTTTTGAGGCAGCCTTAGCCTTTACCTAACTATATTGGGTCAACTTCCAGTCTAACCAGATGCAGCTGAATTCCAGTATTTTCCATGGAGCGACTGCCTATCTGACCTCCACAACCCAGTTACACGATACCCCTTCACTAGGTACGTTATTCGACTACGTTTTAGGCTTATTCGTGAACAGCTATGTCTGCCACAGGTTCGGGCTAAATTAGCAATTGCATTGACATGGCATTGCTTTGACGTGGTCTAATTAGCACTTAGAAATGAGGTCTATTGTACATTCCCGTTACATGCCTCTATCCCGTGATATTAGGCACGTAATAGAATAGACCTAATTTATTATAAATTGAAATTGAAAACTTGCGACAAATCGAAATAGGAGGTGCAGTAACTGTTACATAATCATTTTAAATTGTCATTTCCCAAAGCTAAATTCTTGAAAAAAATCGTGTATTTATCGCCTTAGATCGTGTAAACTAAGTAATAAGAATTGCCTTCAAGAAGACACGAATTATCGTAGTCCCAGATTTGTTTTTTTTTTCAAAATTATGGAAACTAGTAAGAAAATTGAAGTATCCATTTCAGCGCGCGCCCTATAAGCACTCCATTCATTGCTAACTTCAGAACCTAACCTAGTTTTGACCGTTCCTACGAAAAAAAGGGTGCACGATGACGTTGCTAAATCGCTCGCCTACGGGCACGTTGTGCATTCCTTACCATAATAACATGCTCTAAATTTACTTTATAACACGTTGAATCAGATATTTTTATTTGTCGCACCTATTCAATTTCATCTTGTATATAGAGAATTGTCATTAAAATATCTATGTAGGTACTACCAAACTTATTATTCTGATTTCAATATAATTCTGATAAAAAGGTAATCGAAAAATTTTTTAACGCAAGTAGTTTCCTTTGCCCTCGCAAATTATTTCAATAAAGGTTTTTATGAAATCCTGTATAAACTAAACTCAACCTTATTTTCCTTGTTTATCTTGTCATTACGTTCAGATTGGATTCTCAGATGAGCAAGGTAGAAGGTTAAGGTTGCATCGATTAATCATCTTGAAGATTCGTTCTTTTTTCTTCGAGAAAAGGGTTGTGCCCTATGTATACAGGACGGCAGGGAGATCGACGCAACCTGTTATCATGGATTTCAGTTCATGATTCTGGACTCGTTAATGTTAACTTCGACTAATACTAATAAACATATTCAATTTCAATAATAGTGTTATCTATAATTAATTTATAATCTGCGACCGCGTCAAAAAAAAAAAAAAAAATATTTCAAGTAACAATACAATATGTACTGAAATAAGCAAACGTGAATTATTAAACATTGCCCATAAATCAAATATTATTTGGATGACTGCAGTAATTTTCACACGTTGTAAAAATATGAGTTATCGCTTCAATACCGATAATTTACGAGTAAGGGATAATGAATAAAAAATATAGAATGATGTATTTTTTTAAACCAATTAGACTATAAACAATGTTTGAGAACATAAATAAGTAGCATTCAATATTTAGACTAAGATCTGATTTTTCCAACGCCAGGTAACTTTTATTCGAGGAATAAAATTGACGTTTGATTGAAAAATCAGCCCTAAATAAATTATTTATTTTTGTAAGTAGGTTTGTACAAATATTTTTACACGTCAATCATATTTAGATGAGGTTGACGTTTCCTATGTGACTACTGAGAAGAGACGCCGAACCAAACTCGGCGGTAACAACTTCTTTTGTCCCGACATAATCTTGGTCAGATCACGTACCTAAGGACCATCTAGATTGGTATCTGAAATGGGCTTTTGACGAAATAACGACACAGATTTGAGTGGTGGTAGGTAACCGTGCAGCTCAACTCAGGAGGTATACTCCGAAGTGGTATCGGCCGAATGTTCGGCCGTTTCCTGCTACGAAGTTACTATTTGGTTCGGTCGGTCGCGATCCTACACTCCTACACTCATTCGAATATTGACTATGGTCCCGACCCAACTGAGCCGATCCGAACTTTTTTCGCATTTTTCAATAATATTCGGTTCGGCCATGTGTCGGTCCGATCCGATCATTCGCACTTTGCAGTTCATAGTAGACCCCCAGAACTTAAGAAGCTCAACAATCATTCTACTAACAATAGGCAACGTTGGTAAATGTTCCATGTAGGTAAGTACAGATTATTTTGACTTTCACTTCCGATCTTCCTATTAGCATAATAACAAATAATATAAACATCTAAATACAAATGACCACCATCATCCTAATAGGGCACTCAGCATGCAGACGTGCATGATATCCCGCGCACAAAATGACGTCATTTTTTTATTTTATTAAAATGCTAAAAGCATCATAAGGAACACGAGTTTAGTTTACCATGCGTGGCGGTATAATGCTGTTATCATAAATATTGTGGTATAAGAAAATTATCTTTGTAAGGGATATTATTTAATCTTGTTTATGTTACGTATAGAACGACTACCTGCGCCCTGCGGTTTCACCCGCATAAGTTTTGATCCCGTGGGAATATCGGGACAAAAAGTATCCTATATGTTAATCCTGGTTATAAACCATCTGTGTGCCAAATTTCATACAAATCTGTTCAGTAGTTTTTGCGTGAAAGAGTAAAGAACATCCATACAAACTTTCACATTTATAATATTAGTAGGATGTTCTCCTTTAGCAATTGGATAACTAAAATGTTGCATTATTGCCCCATACATTGTAAAAGGAAAGTAATAGGCACTTTTAGATGTTGTAACTTGTCCTGAATTTGCTGAAATTCTGATCAGCGACTCAGCGAGCACAACATACATACTTGAAGAAGGTCTTTATTTGGGAATGTATTTGGGAATGGAGATAGATGCTTACGACAAATAATAATCCTACTATCCTACTAATATTATTAATACTTTTTATCCCGGTATTCCCACGGGATCGAAACTTATGCGGGTGAAACCGCGGGGCGCAGCTAGTACAGATATAAAATGAAATCACTGTCACTTAAAAAGCTGCTGTTGTTGTTTGCTGTCACTGTCCTGGTAAAGTGGGGCTACCTCGACTGAACGGCAGTAGGGTATGATTTTGGAGCTATGTCGCAAACCATGCTCCCCTTCCTATCCTGCCCTCTGTGTCCCAAAACATGCAGTCAACGTAACCTCTACGCTGCCACCACGCCGTAGAAGTAGCAAAGTTTTGGGACAAGATCTAAAATACAGTCGTGCAAGCGAAACGACGAAGAACAAGACTGTCGCTTATCAATTAACTATTTTAAATGCATAACTTTATTATGTAACAGTAAACATGTAAATGAACTTACAACTACGTATCAAACATTACTCCAATTGAAATTACATGTCCATATTCCGTACAATCAAAGGTTACCCACACTACGATTCCGGACTTCGACATTAGTTCTAATGTCAATAAAATCGCACTATTCCAATACGTAGATAATATTGAATCTTACTCGCAGCGCCCGAAGCAAACTCCAAGTGAATTTACGAAGTTAAATTGAAAGTGAGCGTACGGGCCGGACGATTGATGAGTGGGCCATTCGAGTTTGCACTTCAATTTTCACGTCTACACGTCCGTGCCTCTTTGAGTTAATGTTATTGGTGTCCATTTGTAAGTTTTATGTTATAAATATTAACTATTTTCCCCGAATTTAGGGAAAGTACATAAATGTCGATTTGTTGAAATGCTGTGGAATTAAATTGAAAGTGAGCGTTTGGGCCGGACAATTGATGAGTGGGTCATTCGCGTTTGCCGTCCGTGCCTCCTTAAGTATTGGAGTGTCTTTAGCTTTTATTTACATAATCTTTTCCCGAAGATTTGGAAGAGGTTAACAACTGTTGATGTGTGAAAAGTTGCTGTAAACTGTAAGATCACGTTACATTTAAAGGGAGCGTTGGAGCCGGACGATTGATGGGTGGGCCATTCCTGCTTGCACTTCACTTTTCACTTTATCCTTTCCAGCTATCATGACTTGTTGTTGCAAACTAGCTGAGTTTTGTTTTGTTTATGGTGAATCAATGTTGATGTCATTGCAAGACTATTGTTTTTGCGTTAGGTTAGGTTAGGCATATTTTTTTTTTTCCGGATGGCAAATCATCAAATGACCCCTCCCGCTCTGGGTGGAGCGGAAGGGAGTGTCAAACTCTTACTGACTAAAACCCACCCATGTTCGTTCCTTTGCCCTTTGTGTTCCGGGGTAGCGGTAACCCTTTCGGACAATCCCGCTGACCCGGCAGGCTTCGGCCCTAAGGGCCCCTCAAATTATGCTGAAAACTCTTTGAGGCGCGCGTGGAAAGGTTAGACAAAGGCGCCAAAAATTATAATAATATTGTCTTAACTATCCTAACTTCCCAATCCTAAGTAATATTTTGAATGTGAAAGTAATTTTGTTTTTTTGTTACGCTTTCGCGCTAAAACGACCGATTTGGATTAAATTTGGCACATGATTAGGCCATGATCTGGAGAAGGATATAGGCTACTTTTCATTCTGGATCGCAGACGAAGTCGCGATCAACAGCTAGTTGAGGTTATTTTATAAATATTTATAACCTATAAATATTAATAAAATAACCTCCCAATTCTATACAAAGAAGTCTTTTAGTAGGAATTTATTTATATTAAGGGCCATTAAAACTTGAGACTTCACTTACAATGCACGTTAAAACTAAATGGTACATATTCGGCTGCAATTTAAAATTAATGAAAATATATACGCAAGAAAGCCTCGTTTTGCATATAAATTACGGTTGCTGAATATAAAATGTTATGCAACTAAAACTCGCGAAATAACAGCCAGTTCAACAGGGCTTTTTATTTTAACTCTACACTTATATTCCCCGGTTATTTACGAAGGAAGCCTTACAAGTAGTTTAACTCTATTTTGAGTTTACAATCTTATTTTGCTTCCAGCTGCTGTAAATGTAGTCTTGAGAAAAATTTTCAGGAGTTTTGATACAAGTGTTAAATTCTCATTTGAAGTTGGGATTAAAATTTGATGTAATTATAAAGTATGTAGACAACAACGAAGTGAAGATTATTATCTACGAGAGATCGGCTCATTGCTGACATTTGGAAACGCAACGGTACATAAGGTTTTATCTATTATTATTAATTCATTTACTTCAGACATAATCCATAATACCTACAGTTTACATTATATTAAATTAAAAAGTAGATTATGAATACGAAGACAAATACCGTCAAACCTCTTTCACCAGTTTCAACAGGAATCTGATAGTAATTTAGGTAAGGTACTCAAAGCATTTATTGCAATTAAACCATTTACAGGCACTTTTCAATTGTCAAAGATCCCAATATTTTGAAAACACAAACAACGTCATAAGCAGAAACCTTTTTTAATCAATAAACATGCGAGTGGAGAGTGGAACTGTCATAGTTAGTCTAAGAGCCGCCGCCGCCGCCGCCCATATATCATCGACACTCGCACTTTATTTGCACTTATTTGTTACTCAAAATATACGAAGAGCTCGCGGCAAATAAACATGGTTTACTATCGCTCTCTGAGGAATATTGCAGGGTTTTTTTCTGTAATTAACTTTACTGTACTGAGTGCCTTCGGTTTTTTTTTTTATCTATACTAATAATAAAGCTGAAGAGTTTATTTGTTTGGACGCGCTTATCTCTGGAACTGCCGGTTGGATTTGAAAAAATATTTTTACATTTGATAGCCCAATTCTTGAGTAAGGCTATTTAACACGCTAAAACCACAGATTTATAAACTAAAGGGAGATATGGTGTGGCTGCCCAACTGTTCGAGTCCGGCTGTCGCCTTCAACTACATATGCACTACAATACGAACACGCGCTCACTCACACTATAACAGTCACCACACTCAACGCGAGCCAATCGCGTAACGCAGATCGCAACGTTGAGACACACAACTATATTGACAAATCTTATTGACAAATCAACGGCCCCCGCGTTTGTTTCTGTTTTGTGCATACATAGTTCGCACGCGCCACGCCCCCTTGGCATATCTCCCTTTAGTTTATAAATCTGTGGCTAGAACCCATAAGACCCGAGCAAAAAGAAAAAAATCTGACAGATTACTAAGCGAAAACGAAGTAACAGCGCGAGCAGGCAACGCGATGCGACAGGGTAGGTCGCGGGAACAAAAAGTTTCATACGGATGAAGTCGCAGGCAGTAGCTAGTCTTAGATATTACGTAAAGTAAATGCAATTGAGTACATTATTAATAATAATAAATAATAATAATAACGTTTATTTAGCCAAAAAATACAGATTGACAGATTAAAAGTTCACATTCAGAGTTCATGTTGCAAATCTGTACAAAAAGGTTGATCACTATGCCTCATAAACTAGGATATTCACCTGTATCTTTAGAGGTAGTGGTTGGTCGAGGTAATACAAGGACATGAACAACAAAAACTTAGCAAGAGGACTGTGCCCGTCTACCGTTTGACTTACAATCCAAAACGGTAAAAACAATTAAAAATAAAAAGTAATAAAAGAAGCAGCTATATAAGATAAAAAATAAAAATAAAAAATGAAATAAAAAAGAAGGAAGGTGTGGTGTAATGTGATGTGATGTCCGTGTCATGTGTGGGGGTGTGTGTGTGTGTGTGTGTGTATGACGGGTAGCGTGTGTTGTGTGTTATTATTTAGTGTATGTTAGTAACGACTCCGTGTAAGAGTAGTATTCTATCTGTAACGTGGACTTCACCATGGTTTATGAAGTTCTCTTTATTTCTCTGTTCTCTCTGTTTGGTAGACTCATTGTTCTAATAGTCGCAAGCGCCGTTGCTGAGCCTGATCCTGGGTTCGATTTCCAGTCAAAGAGTTATTGGGTTTTTGTCAGTAGCAGCTCGGAGTCTCAATTTATGCCCGGTTGATAGCAATTGACTCGCTCCAAATTACATGTGACTTAAACAAAACTGACGAAATCTGGGTGGGTACTATTAATAGGTATACCTCTGCCAAACCCTTCGGGTAATACAAGTGTGATGTTATGATACAGCTATTTCAACACAATGCAGCATTGCTTATGTAAACAGGTACGCCCTTTATGTCCCGAGGCTTTTATTAAGGTATAAAGTTCTGTTTACGTTTTTATTATTATTTTATTTCTGCTTGAGTATAGTTTTCAATATTTTTTTTTTTGGTATATTGGAATGTGTTAGCTGACATATGGCAAATAATTTAATTTAATGTTTTGTGTTTCGTAATGTTAATTACTTACGAAATAAATTAAATACTGGTACTCGGCTGCATCTGGTTAGACTGGAAGCCGACCCCAACATAGTTGGGAAAAGGCTAGGCAGGTGATGATGAATGTTAATTACTTACTATTGTATAGAATCAAGTTCTTCTAACTGAACAGACAGGTGTGCTGCTGGGGAGTTTCTTGCGCCACTTCTTCTTCCCAGCTAAAGCACTAGAAAGTACCAGGGCGAGCGTTTTGGGGGACTGTCTTATGTTATTTTGACGTTCAAAAAGTGCTGACTCTCAGCCTAGTTTGAATAAATGACTTGATTTTGATATGTTACGTTAAGTATATTTTGAAACCCGCGTACTTCTTTTGTAAGTTTTTGTACGAGTTATTAAAGCTTTATAGTCTAAGAGCTGCACCACTATACATCATGTACTCGCAGTATATTTCGAGGCTCCAGTTATACCGCATGGAGCATGCTGCGAGCAAATAAAGTTCTTTTTTCTAAGAGATGAAGTATGGCCGGTATGTTTTGTAATTATTCTTACGAAGCCGCAGCCGTGAATCATACTTAATGCTGAACTACTTCTGCAGCGAAATTTTAAAGCGTTGTATGATTTACATCGTAGTCCTGACTAGGAACGGGTTTTCATTCTTGAAAACCTTCTTCTGAACAGGATGAAATATATTTGTGTTGTTGGCTTCAGATAGTTGGTTTGGTACTACTTGTTTTGCAAGTGACGTTTTAAATCTGTAAATGTACAAGATACAGGAATAATTTTCATAAAGAGGACTATTGTCATCACAATAGTAAAATGCAACAAAATATTGGAACGTTAACTTTGACTGCTGGGTGCTAAACTTAGGAAAAGACTGCTAGAATATACTATCAAAGGGGAATATTGTCAAAATCACCATAACTGGCTAATTGATTGACACATTTGGTCGCTGTCGCTTAACGGTCAACGGTCAATTACAGCTGTAGGTCCAATGACCACAGTCTTCAAGAATCATTATCATTCTCCTGCCCTCATCAAAATTTATTTGGAGTTGACGCAACATGTATTTTTCTTCAATACTTCTCTGTTAGTCGCCATCTCGGTAGTCACCCCCTTTCTAACCATATCATCATTCACGTAGTCCGTCCATCGTTTCTTTGGTCTTCCCCTACTCTTAGAGCGGTTCTGCACTGCATCCGATCTGAATCCGAGAAATGACGGTCTGAAGTAACCATAGTACTACTTGTATGAGGGGTTGCGTACTACATCTGAACTCAGTCCGTCCGAATTTAGAACGTTCCCAATTCGAATTGAACTCGGATCTTGAATACGGATTCGGATCAGATGTAGTGCGAAACCGCTCTTAGCCAGAGTCTTCAAGAATGTTCTACGCAATATTTTTTAAGATTCATACTCAGGCACGATGAAAGTGATACTCACTCTCACAATCACTCGTAGGTTTATCCCTAACTTGTAATTTTTTTTTGTATGTTTATGTTTTTTTATAATATATTATATAATTTATCAATTCAATTAATATTATACCCATTGCTACATTATTTATTCTCATTACTAACTATTATTATTATTATTAAATTTAAATAGTAAATAACTTTAATTATGCGAGAAATAAAAGGCTTTTTTATTTTATTTTTATTATTATTTATGTTCTTTTTTATGCGTCATATTTGCCGCAAATAAATGTATTTTCTTGCTTTTCCTTTATTTCTAACTCAAGGAACATAATTTTATCTAACAATAAAGTGAAACTACTCACCAATAAAACAATTTATCCTTATACCAACGAGATGAATGTATCACTTCGTTACTAATAATTGTGAGAATACAAACGTGAATATAGATGTGTCAATAATAACGTTACACGTTACTCATGTATTTGTTACAGTAACACAGGTATCTGTTACGTTATACTGTACGTTTCTTGTATAACAAAGGAGTTATAATCAATTTGTTTAGCTGCGTTCTTCTTGGAGATGGATATTGTTATTTGAGCACTGTTTCTATTCATGTCCATATTTTTATTAGGTATAGATATTCTGTTCGGATTCTAGCATAGATATGTAGGTAATAAATTTTACTATCGACTTCATAGTAGTAAGGTTCCTCGTGAAAATGTTTTTCCAGGGCAGTATTATTCTACTATTCACCATAGTCTATTTCTGCTGCCTCAGGCACAAACCTGATATTGATTTTTGTGAGAAAAAAATTTTACAGAAGACTACGATTTTTCGATGCAGAAATAAATATTCCATATCTGTATCATCTTCCTGTCCTTGTCTCATGTTACTTTTGGTCGATGCAACACATTATATCCTTTCATTCTCTCCTGTCAGGCGTCACTCTATCATTCACTCCTTTTTTCTTTCATGTGTTCCCCTCACAATCCTTCAATATTTTCTTTAGTATTCCTCTCCATTATTCATCAACATTATGTTTATTACCCTTATACAAGCGTTATTAATAATGCTTTTCTAATTCCAAAAACACAAACCAAAACAAACACTCACACAGTCAAATCAAACACAAACACAATCAACCCAACTGGTTCATTACAAATCGACATTAATGCAACGTCCCATATATTCGTCCTCCAAAGTCATAAACACAGATGGTATCCGACTGAATAGCAAAGCAGCGCTAATATCCGTCCGTGGTACCAATTAGCCTTTAATAAATGGGCTCAGGAGTGCGGAGCTCAAATTAGACGTCGCCGTTGGCTGTTCTAATGGTAATGCATGGGTAGACAAGACCTGGTTTCGTGGAACTAGTACCGAGCACCTGCATGAGCGGGTAATTGAGGTGTCCGTGTTCGTTGAAGAGGCATTGAGAGTTGGAGATGCCCGCTGACCGGGACAGGTGTAAAACAATTAGGAGTTTATTTATAAACGTTGCTTAAAGTTAAGAGACGTTTAAACATCAAAAATGTCTAGTTAAACAGTCGCTAATCATTACTTAACTGGAACTCGACCTAAAAATTGTTGGAAAAGGCTAAGCAGTATGATGATGATGAATAGGGATTATTATTTTATTAGCTGCGCCCCGCGGTTTTACCCGCATACGTTTCGATCCCGTGAGAATATCATATTATAAACCATCTGTGTGCCAAATTTCATCAAAATTCGTTGAGTAGTTTTTGCGTGAAAGAGTAACAAACATCCATCCATCCATCCATCCATACAAACTTTCACGTTTATAATATTAGTAGGATGCATGTCTAAAGAGAACGAGCCTCTACATCGCATCAACAAGTAATAAACTTACAATTCAGAACCAGTGATGGTTGACTTATCAGACTGATATGTGAATACAAATTCTGTTCCATATTCAACCCTTGTCCATATTGTCCATGTTTTTTTTAACCAGCAACTGGGTTGTGGAGGTCAGATAGGAAGTCGCTCCATGTAAAATACTCGTATTCAGTTGAGAACGTTAGCCATTGTTAATAACTGTCCAAAATCCAGCAAGAACTTTTAAAGTAATGCCATATCAGGATAAGATGACGAAACAAAAGATTGTCTTCTCTCATTGTCTTCGAGTTTGACATACTTTATATTGTCAAAAGGAAGTAAGTTGGCTTCTTGCATTGTGATCACTGTGCCGGCGTCTACGTCCTCGTGGATGTCGGAAAACAAAATTAAGTTAAAGCATAGGTTTGTGATCTAAAACGAATGAGTAATTAGGCTTATAATTATAGGATTTACCCAATATATCTAATAAGATTACTGTTCCATAAAAGTTTAGCCTAAACACCTATTTATTCATCATCATCATTTCATTCATTCATCATTAAATGGTTCTTTGGTACGAACTCTATGATAATTTATTTGTTTATGATCACCTATATCCTCGGTCATTTGTTCTGCGAGCAATGTGCCCTGCCCACTGCCACTTAAGTTTCGCAATTCTTCGGGCTATGTCGGCTAACTTGGTTCTCCTGCGGATTTCTTCATTTCTAATTCGATCACGCAGGGAAACTCCAAGCATAGCCCTCTCCATTGCCCTTTGGGTGATATTTAACTTTCTAATAAGGCCAAAAGGTTCTGGAGTGGCGACCAGGGGGTCTACTACGAAGTGCAAAGTGCGAATGTTCGGATCAGACCGACACATGGCCGAACCTAATATTACTGAAAAATGCGAAAAAAGTTCGGATCTGCTCAGTTGGCTCGGGACCATAGTCAATATTCGAAAGAGTGTAGGAGTGTAGGTTCGGGACCGACCGAACCAAATAATAACTTCGTAACAGGAAACGGCCGAACATTCGGCCGATACCACTTTGGAGTAGACCCCCAGGTACCGGAAGTCGTAGCGTTAGAAGGCTTCCCACAAGTTGGACTGACGACCTTGTGAAGGCCGCAGAAACCCGTTGGATGCGAGAAGCACAAAACCGGTCGAAGTGGAGGTGCTTGGGAGAGACCTATATCCAGCCGTGAACTTCTTTCGGCTGAAATGATGACCTTTATACTTTATTATAGGTCCAGGCGTCGCAAGCGTGCGCATATTCCTAGAAGTCCTAACTTTTTTTATAATATTTTGTACGACAATAACTGGTGACCAGCAGTAGTTGTTGGAGCCGGAACCCAAATCTCATCGCCCATTGCCAACAGGGCTTGTATAAACAGCTCCAGCATAGACTTTAAAAGAACTGGGGACTTACCACCAGCTCTTATAGCAGGGCAGAAGTTGAACTGCACTGCTTTTTTGTTCTATGACTAAGTACAAAAAAGCAGTGCAGTTCAACTTCTGCCCTGCTATAAGAGCTGGTGGTAAGCCCCCAGTTCTTTTAAAGTCTTGCCACAACGTATAAAATGGATTTCAGACATCGATATCGACAACAAGATATCTCGGTTTCATATAACGTGAATCCATATTTTATTCCAGTAGAAGTTAATGTATGTTGCAAAAACAGGTACATACATTTGTTAGTTCTCATGTTGCCCGGAGAATCTGAGTCAAAAGTAGTTCCGACTTTCCGAAGCACTTCGATGCGCGATAGATGGAGTTTTTGCTCTGAAATAGAATAAATATTCTTCTCTCTCGTGAAATATTTAGTAGAGGAAACGTAAACGGTTTTCAAAAATAGTGTGAAGCTGGATATTTATTATTATACAAAATATTTATTTAAGAATCAAGCCTGTATATTATTTTACGCAAGATTTAGGTGGTTTTATATAGCATAAGCATAAACTTAATCAGCATGTTCCCCCTGCTGGGACACCAGCCTCCTCTCTTCGAGATGGAGTAAGCTGTTGTATTTAAATGTCATAATCAGTCTATAATGGACACCTCCTTTCAGTGAAAGGGAGTCGGCCGTAATCCACCACGCGGGCCTGGTCCGGGTTGGTAGATAGCACATGTCTTCGAATTTTTGGTTCTAAGACTTCACTTTCACCTCTGTTCACCTTTCCCGTTTTTTATAGAGTGAATATTGATCAAAAGCCAAAATAAATAATAATCTATTATCATCGCCATATACTTTTTCCTAAACCATTGGGTCTACCACCTCCATGGTTAACTAATGAAATGAAATTTGTTTATGACTAATGTTGAAATCACACGGCATACGGCACTTACCTTTCTACATACATAGAAATCGCTTCTTTAAGAACTCACTCACATTTCAACAATACAAGTTACAAGTGGGGATGGAGAAAACTTGCATACATATTGAAATAACTTTATACTGTCGTCAAAACTACAAGTAAGGCGCCAAAGGAATTTTATGTCGCTTTAAAGTTGGTCACTAGTTTTATGCTGTGACCATCTTTATGGATGCAATGAACCTTTTACAAAGAAGATAATTAATAAAATTATGAATACCTACACATACATAATCTCACGCCTTCTTCCCATGGGGGTCGGCAGAACACAACTACAGAACGCCCCCAGCTACTAGCGTTAAATACTCCTTTTGTATCGTTTGCGTTCATACATCACTTATTATTCATCGGTCATTCTTTTTTTTTTTAATAGATTAATCATTGTCAAAAAAACAAAGTTATTTTTAAGAAACTAGCTTTGTGTGCCTGTTTTCTCAGGATATAAGTATAATAAACAATGTACAAATCCACAATATTTTCTGTAAAAACACATCATAGAAAAACCAGTCATACAAAATAATCCGTCTCAAATATTTCCTACGGAACGCAATTTCCTGCTCCAAATTTCAGTATACATACATACATAATACCAAATTTCCGTACCAAGATCCTAATTTTAAAGTCAAATTACTTCCCTACATCGTCGACAGGCTGCGTACGAAGTTTAGAACATAACCGATTCGGGAACAGTTCTTGTGAGCGTTGCACATGACACTTAATTTCTTCGTCGCCTTAAGCGATGTGCCTTAAATATAACGGTTTGTGTATACGGTTGTGTATGTTTATCAGTTACTGCGTTTGCGTATAAGTTCAGCTGTACAATATGTCTGATGATTCTATCAATCATGTTGGTCCCAAAAGGTGCTTTGTAAATTAGAAAGTGTTCTGTGTTTGCGTATAAGTTCAGCTGTACTATATGTCTGATGATTCTATCAATCATGTTGGTCCCAAAAGGTGCTTTGTAAATTAGAAAGTGTTTATCTATACGATTTTTTTGCAGGTGTTCATTAAAAACTACGGCGAGAAAAAACAGTCATCCGTTGTTTTAGAGCAATAACAGAAGGCCAATTCTCGTTATTAAAAACGTTCAAAATCTAGTCGCAGTCTCATCTCGGCGACAAACAAATGTCAAATACTTGTCAAAATGTAGGGAAATTAGAGGTATTTTGACAGATTGAGAACGTTCTTAAAATTACGAGAATTGCTCCTCAGGTGTAAAAAGATAGTCACTTGTTCTTCCCGTACTTGGGTACCTACCTTCTTGTTACGGATATATTGAATATCACGGTATTTTTTATTTATTTACGAAATCAGGATTTCAATTTTTTATCTTATCCTTAAATAATCCACGACCCCTGTGCGACCCCCATGCTCCATGCCGAAATTTAATTGTATACCTTTATGTGTCTGTAACCTACTAACACTAGAATTTAAGTTAAAATTGTTACTAACCCTATGGACTCTGGTCTGAATTAAAAATATTCTATTCTATTCTATTCTATTCTATTTCTCACTGTCGTAAACAGCAATTATTCTCACCAAAAATAAAAGCCGTTTCTCAGCAATTATTTCTCTACAATGTAATGTAACTTAGTTTGATGCACAGAAAGCGTAGATGACGGCTTTTTGATGGTCTTTACATTTCACAACCTTACCTGGATATATGACTTCCCGTTCCCTTTCAACGCCAATAGAATAACACAGTCAGTGAGCGGAGTTGCACGCATAGCTAGTGTCTCAATAATATCCTCGTCGATATTCCATGAAGTTGTTATATTCCTGACCTTATTACCGCCATCTCCCGTAACCAATGTCCCAGAACTTTCTCACCTCTGATTTTATTACAAGCGTAGTGTAGCAAGTCTTTGTACCTTCAGAATAGAATGTTTTGTGTGTAAATTACAAACGTTTTGTATGCATATCGTCCCGAGACGGGCATGCAGTTTAAAAGCGATTTGATCGAGTTCCCTCCTTCCCAGCCATTTTGTAGTGTGTCAAAGACTGAAATCGCTTCGGCACTTTAAATTGTAAAAGCTTTACTTCCGAGAGATTGTCGGTGAATTTCCGTTTTCTTTTAGCGACATGAAATATAGAATAGGGGCGCTTTATCAAGCATTTTACCGTCTTCGATCTTTGAGTGAAACAGAATTTAGGGGCTTATATTATCCCTTGTAGTCTTGAAAATCGGAGAGAATATTTGACGCGTAGATACAGACAAGGGGATGTGTAGTCACAAGGCTGAGCAAACTACTGGCAGCAAAACCTTTGGCACCGATGCTCCTGTTAACTTTGACTGCCCAGATTATTAAAGCTGGCAAGTTAGAAGGATGTTCCGGTTTGTCGGGCGCCAATAAAGTGAATAATTTAGTAACTAAAAGCATAATTTCTTAGCCAAAACTTTGGTTAAGTTTCACTACAGGGTAACTTTTTACTCAAAGTTAAGGCTGATTTACACGATTTCAATCATTAGTAGTTTCATTCCGAGCGACATAAGTATAACTTTGCATGATATATGTAGAGCAAGTACATGGTAACATAATTTTATAAAATGTCTGATTTATACTTTTATTATTACTTAAATGACTGGTATATATTATGTGGAAAGTCACAATCAACATGCACACGTCGCCACCATATTTTGTCTTACGTAGGTACCAGGCGTACAGAACCAAGGGAGAGCCACTGAGTGCATTGAAACTATGAATAATACATACGTGCTGAGAGATTGCAAGCCAATCGCTTGCGTAGCTATAGTAAACTCGGTTAACCCTTATCGCATCTGGGTGTGAAGTCAGCAGAAATCAGACTCGGTTTTACTTACATAAATTGCATTTATTTTCTTCAGGAAAATCACGATATAAACGCACGAATTGTAAAGAGCCGGTGGCGGCATCATAGGGGTCACAGTGCGGCTGTCATCAAATTGATGAAGGCGGGGTTTGACTTTACGGTGTCAAAAAGCGCTTTTTAGGAAAACAGATCAACTTACTTCCATAAATAACGTTTCAGTGACGTCATTGGCCGTTAAATTGCAGACGCTTTGTAGCGGCCACCGCTCTCCTAAGAAACCGTAGCTTTAAACTAATCTAGTCTTCGTGGCCTGTCTTCACTGTTTAGCCTGCAAGAAGCTCACACGGTGTCACTTTTTTTCACCATTTTTTTTATTTTCTTTCCTGATAATTGTCGTATTACAGTCTATTATCGCACAGTTATGACGTTGTCATTGACCTCGCAAAAGATAATAACTAAAATAGTGTATAGTTAACGTCAAAATCCATTGTTCATTTAATTATACAATAATAATAAATTGCGGCTATAAACATCCTAGTTACACGCTGTCATTAAAAATAATACGACCGCCAGGTGTCGGCTTATAAAGCCAGGGACCCACTGTGCAAAATATCGCTGATGAAGGGAGAACCGGAATTTAGGACCACAGCTCAAGATCAGCTCTTCAGTTTTTGCAGTCAGCGTTGTTACATTATGGTCCACCCGCAAGTTTACCGAATCTCGAGATCCAACCACTTGGTTGCCCTTACGATGGATGAGAATCATATACATATATAAGTATATGCTTTCTTCTTATGTAGCATTTCGATGGCGATCTATATACCTACAGTCAGCCCAGAATTTGGCTTCGAGCATGGCGCCTTCATTAGCGTCCATCAACGCAGCGTGTACATATATAAGTATATGCTTTCTTCTTATGTAGCATTTCGATGGCGATCTATATACCTACAGTCAGCCCAGAATTTGGCTTCGAGCATAGCGCCTTCATTAGCGTCCATCAACGCAGCGTGCAGACAATATTATTTCTATGATGAGAATATTGACTGGCTTCACACTGTGCAGTATCCTCAGTCAGTCTAAACCTTTCAAGTGGCTGAACTGTTGTTCGATTTTTCAGTAGATACTTTCAGGTTGGCTTTCAAAAGCAAGTCCCTGTCAGTAGCTTGATTTGAGATATCGATGTCTGGCCGCACTTGGCAACACTAAACATGTTTGAATGCGACAAATTTGTCATATCTGCCGTTGTATTCTGTGAAAAATCTAACCTTGAAAACTTAGTTGAAATGAGCTTGAAGTGAGTTAACTGTCAATAGTGTAAATCTCTAGCTTCAGGTGGAACGACAGCTCACTTCATCTAAATTTTCGCGGTGAGATTTTTTACAGAATAGTCCGACGGGATTTAAAATCTATCATTTGTTTTAACTAATGAGTACGCGGTCCAACCCTATGATTATAATAACCGGTTTCCTGTGAACATGAACACATAGATGCAAACTTTACGAGTAGAAATATCCTCATCTGTTATAGCGTTGCGTCATCCTTTGTTGTCACGGGTTATAGCGGGCGAGCTGTTATTACTGAGCACAATTGTGCTCTTTGAACGCAAAATGCCACTTGAGCTGCGAAAGGTACGTAAGCACAGCTAATATGAAGCTGTGCATATCGCTCGGTGAAGAGCTTATTTTAAAATGGAGATGATTTTTAATAAAAATTAAATTGTCACTGCTGTATCTAATCCGATTTTGTATCGGACCTGATTTACGACTTTTGGGCCGTGAGTTCAAACCCAAGCAGGCACTTTACTTTGTGTATTTTAATTTCATCACCAGTGCTCTCAAAACGGTGAAGGAACCGTGAGGAAACCGGCATGTCCTAGAACCAACAGAAATCGACGGCATGTGACATCCCCTAACTCGCACTGGGCCAGTGTGGTAGATTATGGTCCACTCCCTCTCTCAGAGAGGAGTCCTGTGTCCCAGCAGTGGGAAGATTAGGTACAGGCTGATTATGCTTATGCTGCTGTATTTTTAATACCTGACGAAAAGAAGGGTGTTATAGTTTTGATGTTTGTCTATCTGGTGGCATCGTAGCACCCAAACGGATGAAACGATTTCTACTTCCCTGTTATCTCAAACGTTTCTTAGTCAATATTCTTAAATCTCCACTAAAAACCGTACTACTAGTCTAAATTATAGTCTCGACTCAATCTAGTTTTTCATTGGTACGCTTGGCATGGCTTGTTTTGAAACGGTATTGCATGAAACCTTTGCAACCTGACCTCCGTAGCCTTAGTCTTGTTACAATACCTCGGGGGCTAATTGGCGCTAACTGAACTTATCTGAGAACTACACAGCTGCAAGTAAAGGTGAGAAGCACTACTATTTACTAAAACGTAATTGGTCGGAAACCGGAGCTGACGGTGAACTACGAATTTTAAACTGTCTGTTACCGCCTGTTAACAAATTAAATAATATTGCAACTACGTTACAGACCTTTGAGAAAAAGTTGAAATATCCAATTTGCCTGTAAATTCACTGGCACCTTTGTGCTCTTTCTATCGAAACACAGCTTGAATACTTAATGAAAAAAAAAAACGTGTACGGTCGGGGTTCCTTATGCGATACTCGCACGCACGCACACTTGTATATAATAGAAAGAGACACACACACACACAGAGAGAGAGAGAAAGTTGCATGGAGAGGTCATAACGCTTTTTCAGCGTGACGATTTCTAAAAGAAAAGAAAAGAAAGAAAAATATTTTATTTCTACCAGTCAAGTCCAACCGCACGCCCTAGTAAGGAACTTTGTTCCAAAAAAATGGCGTATTGGTATTACGTCCTTATGTAAGTTAATTTAAAGTTAAGTAAATTTGACATAAGTTAATTTTAATATTTCTACACCGGCAACGGTAGTGTATTTAAAACTGTTTAATATTAAGACCTTAATGTACCATATGCTTAGAAATAAATTGATTATTATTATGTTGTTTATTTATTTACTTATCTTATTTTATTACATTTTTAAATATGTTTTAAATATAAAAATTAAGTATAAAAAAACATTAAAATTATAAAAAAAATGTGATCCACCGATGTCGGAAGCAGGGTCCAAGCTACTGGTGGTTAGGGCTCCATAGACAGGAACCTCCTCACAATGCGAGCCGTATCGAGGAGTACTGCCTTTTGAATCAGGCCCTTAATCCAACCGCCTAACCGACCGAGGCTTTCGGCCATCAGGCCATTGGCTGATACGACAATCGGCATAATGACAGCCGAACTCACATTCCAAATGTAATATTTAATTTGCTTCTCTTTCTCAGCTTTCACGAGGTTCCCGTCATGTGGAATGGTAACATCGACAATCATTGTGCGGCGCGCTAATCGATCTATCACCACTATACCAGGCTTATTAGCGACAATAGTCCTATCAGTAATGATAGACCGATCCCAGTACAACGTGACATGGTCATTTTCAAGAACAGGGTCGGTACATACTTGTAATACGGTACCTCAGAATCCACAAGTTTATATTTCAAAGCAAGTTGCTGGTGAATAATCCTGGCTATTTGGTTATGCCTGTGCAAGTACTCGCCGTTAGCCAGACGAGACAACCAAAGCTGATGGACTCACCTCGACGGTGGCATGCCCGATACACGTCAACGGTCCCGTCCATCATTTAATTCAATTCGATCGTCCTTCAATTAATTACATAGAATAGAACTACTACTGTTCAAAAACAGACAAAACTGTAACAATATCAAACACATCTCATAATATATCTAATACATTACAAAGCGGATTACACTGAAGATCCGATATATAAATGTAATGCGGACACAATAGATTGCCCAGCAAATTGGAGATAAGTCTCGGATACCGTCCAGATGGACTTACGTTTTGCGTATTCAGCCATTTTGTATTGTTGATGATCGTACCTTTGGTACGAATACGATTATGTCCATCTTTTTGTGTGAATAAGCTAAAAGGGATATTGGTATAATGATCGAATATATTTATGGTATTTAAAGTAATTTGTTGAACAGATAAAAAAATGTGTACTACTTTATTTTCCCTTTTGTCTAGGTTTTTTACCTTTACCTTATTTTAAGTCGCAGCTCGTTGGCCATAGACGTATTTTGTTAATTACAATAACTACTGCATAGACTGGCAGTAGGTAGATTCTATTGACAATTCAACCAGCTTTTGCCCGCAGCTTCGCCCGTTTAGAGGTCGGTAATTATCCCACTGAATCGTGCTACTGGTATAAAAAAGTACCCTTTGTCCCAATATAGTCGGGGAGTAGGGTCCCAGTGAAGATCTTGATCTACACGTGTACCAAATTTTCCTGAGATACGAAAAGCAACAGACAAACTAAGTTTCTTTCGCATTTACAATATAAAGGGCCGGTTGTTTTAAACGATTCATTAACGTAACATACGAACGTCAAATAATTACGATTACGTACTCGTTATTATTTGACGTACGTCAAGGCCAAAATTGTATAATTGTAACTTGTACAACGGCTTTTTTTTTGGTTCGTCGATAGTTAGCGCCATTTTTGACGTATACGCGTGCGTCAAGTGAAACAACCCGCCCTAAGTAGTATGGAAGTATGGATAGAACACAATCGCTACCACAACAATCTTTTGCATATTTGTCCTTCGATCTCTTTCAACACAACTCAAAAAAACTTCACTTTCGAGAACTTTTCTGTTTTTAAAAGTAGCGAATAACAAGGACGCTCTCAAACCGAAACATCCCTAATCATGTTATTAAAACTTCTGCCTGCCAGCGTTGCTTAACAAAAAGTCGACGGTTCCGACTCGCGCGTCGATTCGATAAGCTTGTCTGTAATTGGCCTGAAGAACCTCAAGATGGAAGTTCTTAGATCAGACAGATCTTAGGGCATAATGTTGATAAGGATACAGTTAGCGTTTGGATAGCGGCTGAGAAATGCGACGCGCGACGTTACGGACAGAAATTGAAACATTTTTGTAGCACACAGTACGTTTACCTACTTACAGAGTAAATGCTTTTTCGTACAACGAAGGAATCAGCATCTTCGCTTACTTAAGTAAGTGATTTAATGACGATCGTTTCCAAGTTTCTTCATGATAGTTTTGTTTGTGTTTCTAACATTTACGATTATGACATTGAAAACCATAAAAGCGCTCTTCCTCTCTCCGACTTATTTAACATTTTGCTGTGCCCGACAGGGTCCATAATTGTTTATATTGTTTGATACTTACAACCTGTATGTGTACATTAAGGATTGCAATAAAGATTAATTGAATTGAAGAATTCGCACTGCTACAAACTTGTCAGGATAGGAATTTACCCGGAACTTCAACGTAGTGTTTAAAAAAAATTACAAGAAAATCTATAACTTCAGAATAAGATTTACCTTCGCGAATGATACACAGTTTTCAATTCGACACGGCATATTAAATAATTTGCATCCAAATGTTCAATTCTAAAATTACCATCTCGTAGAGCTTTTCACCTCCTTAAAGAATCCACGCAACGTCAACCTCCATGTGAAATAATTTGAATCTACAGTTAACAAAACTAGTCAGTTTCGCGTCGATTCCGGCGGCTCTGTAATTGGGCGCCGAGTCGAGAGGCACAGTCGCTTGACACACATCCGTGATACAACCTTGTACCTGAACTGTACGAGATAATGGCTCTACAAGCTTAGGGGGTAACTTTTAGACTGTTAAGTTATGACTATTTCTGGCTTTTTGTTGAATAAATGGAATAGAAAATTAATTGGCTATGTTTAAGACATATGATCACCAGAGGGCCTAGACTATGGGCAGTTTTAGTCAGTAAAAGTCTGACACGCCCTCCCACTCCGCTCAGAGCGGGACACGTCAAAAAAAGAACCTGGACCAAGTGACATTCTATCAATGATAATGATGATGGACAAGTCAAAAATGTATGGCACTGACATCATAATCAACCTCTAATGTTCACACTGCCTGGACACAGGGCTCCACCAGGTGATAGGGAGTGGCAGTAATCCACCACGCAGACCCAGTGCGGGTTGGTGGATGTCACATGTCTTCGAATTTTTGGCTTTAGGACATGCCGGTTTTCTCGCTATGTTTTCCTTCACCGTTTTGAGAGCAGTGGTGACGAAATTATTTGCACAAACTAAAGTGCCTCTCTGGGTACGACCTACAACTCGTAAGTCGCAACCGTTACCACGTGGCTACCACGGGGACATAAGCTATCAACATATATATGTATATAAGCTATCAAAAACGTGTGATGTCAATTCTGTTGAAATACAAAACACTTGAAAGCGATTGCCATTGATCTAGACACTCTGGAGGGCGACATTTCTAAAAGTCATTGTTATTTATGTTTGTAGGTAATGTAGGATAATTTGTGAATTGCCGTGAAAATGTAGGAAAACCTCAACGATTTCATTGCTATGCATACTGAAACCGGAGGGGGGCTCACGACATTATTCTAACTGAACTTTGGCAGAAAAAAAAAGATTGATACGCCGGAAAAGTGACAACGTCAAAGATTGTAGATTAATAATAATTAATTTATGCAAGGAGTACATATTCAAAATTATTCTGCCGGCAATGTTAGTGTTATTGTAGTACATAAGTGTATAGTAGTGTTCATAATGTCAGATAATTTACATTCCATCGCTACTTAATCAGTTACCTACTTTAGCAAAATGTTTTCTTAGTTGATTTTTGAATGACCATTTGTAACAAAAAGGTCCTAATAAGTTATTGGTTGCAATGGAATTTGAACCTTGTTAACATTCAGTTTATTGTTCCATAACTTGAAAATTATCTCAAATCCCTGGCTCTAATATATGTAGGTAATCATCGTCCTCCAAACAAACCGTAAAGTACCTGAGAATATACAGGAATAAATTCGTATTTTCACTGCAACGTGAACATTCGCCCAATTAGTATGGCCAAGATAGAGATGTCGGTCAACTTCTCGATTCCCGAGGTAAGCTGGCAAGGTCTTTAGTATGCCAAACAACATGTTAACAAAAACTAGCCAGCTCCGACTTCCAGTCGATTCTCCGCAAGTTCTTCTTGTAATTGGACGAGTGCGGCTTGAGAGTTCCAAAGTTGCTTGACACAGATCCCGAGATACCGGGTACATACTAATGTAGGTACTTGTTCAAGTATGTGAGTGAGTTAGAAAGATAGTATTGGAATGTAGTTATATGAATAAATTCACGGGTTTTCGTATAGAGTCCGCGCAAACTAAGTCTGCGCGCTGTCAAAATCGGAAATAAACGTTTGCCGCCATCTCGACGTTTATATCAAATGTCAAGAGTGTGCTGTATTCCGTGTTTTCCAAAGAAAAACGAAAAAAAATATATAGTCGCCATCATTATGCCGAATGTGATTACAAGTGCTGGCAGGGATATAGTCTTGAAGTTGAAAATCGCGCGCAGACTTAGCTTGCGCGCACGCTAGTGGCGCAGCCAATCTAAAGTAAGAGAAAATATAGAAAATTGTTTCGTGAAAAAAGCCAATTTGTATACATGTTATTATAATAATTATTGTCATAGAAGGAAACACATCAAAGGATTAGTTTTAAAATTCTTACATTTTCTTACGAATTACCATAACCTCTTTTCTGAGGTAATTTCTAATGAAACACTTCTATTTAATTATTGTGTGTGGCAATGCTGCCAGACTTTTGGGTACGTTTCTTATTGTCAGCGATGCGGACAAATTTTTTGATGCCTTTTGATTTATTTCCCCTCCTTTTTATATACCTATCTGCTAATATTATTATTATTATTTTAGAACTATTCGATTTTTAAATTATGTAAATGTAGTCTATGTACTTTATTTATTAACATAATATAGTATTCAGACAGTCCATTTTAGTAAACTTTGAAAGTTTCCACCGTAATTGGGAGGTCACACTTAAAGTGCTCCACAGAATAACCTACAGAATGTATGAAATAATTTCACTACATTTTGGCTAAAAAAGAAGAAGCTCTCAGAAAATAGTGGAAGATGTATTTTCTCAAATGTTATCGAGTTACTAGCTTTTACCCGCCGGTTCGCCTGCGTTGACGTCGGAACTTATCCTCCAGGAACGTACTAACGGGATAAATATTCTGTGTGCCCGTCCAAATCCGCTCAGCCGTTTTTACGAGTTTGAGTAACAATCATCCAAACAACTAAGCATACAAACTTCCACAGCTAAAATATTAGTAGGATGATAGAAATTCGACAAAAGGCAATTATCACCAGAAAAACCAGTATACCTACGAATCAGTACACTAGTGACTACATACCTACGTCATACTATCAAACCGAACGTCAATTCCTCAACATCAGATGCATCGAACGTTAATACACGCTTAACTTGGCATGCATCTACAGTCTATCAGTCCCCTGGGTGTCAGTTAATTAGGAATACCTAGAATTTCAGCCTACATACTGGTATGCAGTGGTCCAACACAGTTCATAATGTCAATCAGTGAGAGGAAGCAGATTTATCTCGGATATGTGTTCAGGGCGATGTGATGTGACATGCGTCAGTCTTTAGCTGAAATATAAACGGGTAAACTGAATGGCAGTAAGATAAACATCATTTCGGCGCAGCCGCGAGGCACACTTTCCTGCTAATTTCTTACATCGGACTTTATACTTTTTATTTGTTTTTATCTGTAAGTATCTCTCGGCTAAATTAAATGATATTGAATTTCGTCGAATCTGTATTGTGTTTCTATTACTCTGTAACTGTTGGGGCGTAGTTTGGAAGACAGATGAACTTGTACCGTCTGATGAAGATGACTTTGGAAGAAAATCGCTGGTGGAAAAGTTTGTAAGAAATGTTGAATAAACTTGTAATTACCAATAGTATTTTAGTAAATACCTGAAGGTCAATTCTCGTAATTTAAAACGTTCAAAATCTAGTCGCAGTCTCATCTCAGCGACAAACAAATGTCAAAAAAATGTGTCGTTTCATTAGTATCTAACATTATCCCTTATTTTCATTTGGAATTAATATTTTTTAAATAATATTAACATAGTTGTGAAAAGGTCAGGCAGATGAATAATAATACATAGCTACATACATTCTTCGGGCTATGTCGATTCGAGCTATGTTACCTTGGTTCTCCTTGGGATCTCTTCATTATGGGTCGATCACGTAGGGAAACTCCATACATAGATACTCGTAAATTCACATCTTCCCATGGGGGCCAAAACTTCAGAACGCCACCTGCTGCGATCCTTGCATACTTCTTTTGTTCCGTAATAATAATAATATTTATGAGTAAACACAATACATAAACCCAGCAATTAAATTCTGACCTAAAAATGCAATCAACAAAAAATCTTAGTTTATCAAAAGCCAATTTATAGCCAATACCGATTTCGGATTGACAAACACAAAAAAATAGGTACTCATATATAAAATCTCAACTTTTTCTGTAGATATAAAACCTCGTGCACATGCAAACCCAACATTAGGTTTAACAATATTTCCCAGAATAAACTAATAGTAGTTGTAGTGGCTTTATATGTAGTTTTTATACTGTTATTTTATTGTAATTTGCAATACATGCTCGTGGAAAAGGTAATTGCTTTATAAGATCTAAATAAAGGGAAAAGGAGTGTTTACACTTTACAATTTCCAACAATGTTCATTTTAATGAAGCTTGATGTAGGAAATTAAATAGTTACCTGCCTATTACAAAGTACTAAAAAATATAGTTAACAAAATGTGTAATTAGTTTTGGCGAAATAATAAAACGGTTACGCAATGGTTCGCAAAATCCCTAATAACTTTTGCTTTAACTTTTTAATTTAATTTGAAGTAATGAAAATAAAACTGGTTGGAAAATTATATGTGTATAGATAAAAATAACTACGAAAATCTTTTAATATTGGAGCCATTGAAGCTTGTCTGTAGACGGTACCCTATCAGACTCACTGATCCCGAAATAGCTCAGCATAAGTTCCACGTCGTTGGATCAGAGCTGAACAGAGCAATAAGGCAATAACCGCAAAGGTTATATGCAATAACGAGCGTCAGATCGACCGCTGAGAGTTGCCGAAGTGGCCCGAAAGCGATTGACACCGATACCGGCTTCATCTGGTTTTAACTGCTTCCGAAGTAAAAATGTTTGTAGGTATTGATGAAGAGCAGTTCGGTGAGGTTTATTTATTGGGCGTCATTTTTTCGCAGAATTTATCCGAGAACTGAAATACCTTTCTGGTACATTTCAAGTCTTTTATTTCTGCTGTATTTTACTTTTACTTATTAGGGTTAACAATCATGCTATTGTAAATAAATTACAAAATCTCGACATAAAATTAATTAAGTATTTTTCTTTTGTTTCAGGTTCCATAAAGTCTACGAATGAGCTCCTCTTACATTGAGTGTAAGTAATAAACCTTTTTAATTAACGGCCGAATCCAATTACCTATCTATCATCAGTTTTGGCATACTGGAGGTAGAAAAACCTATCTGTCTCTGGTTTTAACGTCCCAATAAATGATAAATGGTTTTATTTTGTTAGTAGGTTTGTACAAACACTTTTACACGTCAATCATATTTTAATAACTAGATGAGGTCGGCGGTCCCTATCTGACTAGTCTGAGAAGAAAGGCTGAAACAAAAGGAAACAGCTATCTATATCAATAGCGATCTGTATGATTATACTATACTGAGAGTTACAATTATATTGGCTACCATCAGTAGCTATCTGTCAATAGGTTATTGGGTTCGGCCGTAAGTGTTACCTACTGAAAATAGGGGTCTGTCCCACTAGTCCCATTGACCCAGTCCCATGATGGGAAAAGTGGGATTATAAGTCCCACTAGTCCCATGGGACAACTGATACTAACATATTTTTTAAATTATGTCCCACTAGTCCCATGGGATAGCGAGTACTGATTATATGATTGCAACGGTGAATCAGCCAGCAGGGTAGGTACACCAGGTGCATGTAAAAATGTTAGTTTCAACACCAAAATTATCTTAAATACTTTTAAATAAAAGTAATTTGCATTACATCATGTCTGAGAAGTTGTGACAAGTTTGTCATTTCTCTTTATGATATTGCACGTTTTTTAAATTGGATTTTCGAATGGATGAAAATGAAAATAATGGAAGTTTTTTTGCTCGTCGTTTGAATCGAATTTGTCGTTGACAGTTAGGTTAACATGTACGTTAGCGACATGTTGACATGCTATCGTATTTTTGTAACAATGAAAAAGATTTTATCTTTTTACACAAATACAAAAGAAATACATTTTCAGCAATCAGGTAAAACATAGCTCCACAACCTTTACCAGGTTGGAGTTACATCTGCCCACTTACTTACTAACCTTCCGTGGTCCTCTTGACATTCAAGTGGACCACGGAAGGTCTAAAATACAGTAGTGCCAGCGACACGAAGAAGAAGAATCTATGAGTTAATGTTGTTTTAATTTTACTTCTGATCCGATTTTAATGATATATTTAGCTCAATAATTTAAAAAAACTGAAGTCTTCTTGACTTTCGTCACTGACTGTACCAACTTATTTTTTTCTCCATATGGTTTTCTCATTCAAATTCCATACATGCATTTAAATAACTTTAAATGCAAGTTCAATATGTAAATCTAGAATAATTCCACTACCGCAGCAGAATAAAAAATATAAAGCTAGCTCGAAACTTTATTTTTATCGTCAAACAAAGGGAGAGGAGACGCGAATGTCATGCTATCTCATACATTATGTATAGAGAATATTTAAATAGTTTAGTCATACCGCTAGAACTTTAATTATGGACAAAAGAAAATACAATTTTATAGTCCGCTGCATTTTCTTTTATTTACTTTTTAATGGCGTTTTTAAACGAAGCTTTAATGGGTTTTGGAATTGGAAAGACGTTAAGGCTGGGATTTCTTTTGTTCTAATGTAAGGGAATGGTTTTCTAATAGATGAAAGGCATATTATTGTCATTATCATTGTGTTACCTTAAGAATACAACAATCCATTTTATTTTTTTTTCTGGTGGGAAATCATCAAATGACCCCTCCCGCTCTGGGTGGAGCGGAAGGGAGTGTCAGACTTTTACTGACTAAAACCCACCCATGTTCCTTCCTTCGCCCTTTATGTTCCGGGGTAGCGGTAACCCTTTCGGACTATCCCGCTGAGTACAACAATCCATTCCATTACTAAAATAAATGATGTCACTCGGTAAGCTGCCACGCTTAAATGGAATTAGAGATGGATTGATGGATGGATTGGATACATCAGACGATCAGTGGGCCAAACTTACGACCCAGTGGGTCCCACTTAATGGCAAACGACTTCGCAGCAGGCCCAGACAGCAATGGCGGGATGAGCTGGACTCCTTTGATAAAGGTTGCTCCTTGGCAGCTCTGGACAGAGAGAGGTAGAAAGAGACTAGGGAAGACTTTGCCCAGCAGTGGGACATTAACGGCTAAAAATAAAATATAAAAATATCACGAATAAGTAGATTGCATGTTTCCGTATCATACTGAAATTAGATTACCGTTTATGTACCTCTGTAACATAAAGTCAAGTAAATATACAGGGAGCAGGGACTTCGACGAAATCATCATCATCAAAGTATAACCATGGATCAAGTACAGACGCCAGCACATCAAGCTACTACAACCTGTCAAATCTCGTTAATAGATTTTCAACTTTATCGCTAAAGCATTAAGGTTCAAGGTTGACTGGGAAAATTTGACAGTTTCGGGTAGCTTGACCTGCTGGCGTCCGTACATGATTCTGAACCCTGAACCTGTTAAAATTATCATCGCTTATTAAAAAAAAAATTGCTGTTCCATTCACTTTGACCGCGTAGGTATTGCACTTTTCTATGAAATAGCCGATTTTTTTATAACCGTTAAAAAAATTCTAGCGTAGACCTTTTTCGTCGGCTATAAAACCATGCTACTGCGCTGACGTCATCACGTCAACGCCAGCTGCCGCTGAAAACCAGCACTGGGGCTCTGTCTCGTCGGTCTTAGCATTATGCTGAGCGATGGTCGTTTTGCGTGAATGTGACGCATGTTTACCCCAACTTGTTACTTCTTTTTTTTGTGTGTTTATGTTCTTTTTTATGCGTCATGTTTGCCGCAAATAAACGTATTTTCTTTCTTTCTTTTCTCTTTCATGCTCATGAGTGAACACACTCACGTGCTGAATACATGGTTTCAGTTTGCGCGTCAATGTCTATGTCAGCCTGTATAAATGTAATAACAAAATATCTCCCGCGACCATATCCATAAAACATTGTCAACATAAAGTATCTACGTACAAAATACACCAGAATTTTATAGACACGTTATTAAAATCGCTCCACATACTAAAATCACTCACAACCCCACATGAACTTAATCGCTCCATACTTTTTAATCTCCACTTTTATAAGGGTAAGCCATAAATTGGAGGGTAACAAGGGTTTACCCTGTGCACAGAATCCATTGTGTAGCAGATCGTAATTAAGCCAGTAACATTTGGAGCCCGTTCCTTATATTAATTTTAATTAAAACTCCTAAAACGTTTTGTCTTCGGGTAAAGAATGGAATTGGGACATAAAGAGGGTAGCTCGAGAACTAGGCAGGATTATATTTTTTTGAAAGTCAATTAGTATGCGCGTTTAGTGAGTTTTTGCAAAGAATCATGGAGGAAAGGAACGTCATTAATTTGGGAAAGTTGGGTTATAAGACGTTGTTAAAAATTATGGGGCTTGTGCACACTGGTTTTAAGCTGGCCATTTTGTGAGGTTCAAGATTGCCTTCATCAAAATAAATAAGTAGTATGTAGGTTAAATTGTGATCAGTTTTCGGTGGTCACAAGCGTTACTGCTGAGCATGAGGGGTTTGATTCCCGGGTCGAGTAAATTGTTATTGGGTTTTTCCATCTGGAATTTCCCAGTAGCAGCCCGGAGTCTGGACCTGTGCCCGGTTGATGGCAATAGGCTCGCCCCCTATTACATGGGACTTAAACATATCTGGCGCAATGTGTGTATACTATAGGTATACCTCTGCCTAACCCTTTGAAAATACAAGCGTGATGTTATGCTATGTTTAGTTTAAAAGACTTTCGCGTAAAACCAAAGACTCGAAATATTCTAAAACACGAACTTAGTCAATTCCCAATTTCGAGAACATTAACTAAAACCCCGCATTGTCCATTCCAACATATTATATGAACAATGTATTCTCTGTCGACAATGGTACACTCCACACACACACATAATCAGCCTATAATGTTCCCACTTCTGGGACACAGGCCTCTGCTCGGTGAAAGGGAATGGGCCGTAATCCACCACGCGGGCCCAGTGCGGGTTGGCAGATGTCACATGTCTTCGAATTTTGGGTTACACTCCAAGTATTATAATAGCCCAGATTTAAACCGCAGTCCACCTAGGCTTGTCGATGTATCGATATTTTTGGCGATATAACATTTAATATTTCGATGTATATCAAATAACAAGTATCGAATACGTATCGATAAAAACGATACTTCTAAAACTACAAAAAATCGCCCTTGACGTGACTTCAGCCTTTTTATCACACATTATTATTCCGTTTATTTATTTACTTAGTATCAAAAAAACATTTTAAAATATAAAAAATAGTAGTCCATAGGTATCGGGAGCAGGGTCCGAGCTACCGGTGGTTAGGGCTCCGGAGACAGGGACCTCCTCACAATGCGAGCCGTATCAAGGAGTACTGCCTTCTGAATCCCCTTGATGAAAACCCATGATCCAACCGCCAAACGAGAGCTTCGAGGCTTTTGGCTATCAGGCCATTGGCCGATACGACAATCGGCACAATGACAGTCCAGCTCACATTCTACATTTCAACAACCTAGTTATCACACGTCATTATCGACAATCGGTGGAGGTTTTTTGTGTTTGTATTCTTTCTCCGCGTCATGTTAGCCGCAAATAAAATTTTTTCTTTCTTACTTTTTTAATTGAGAACTTCTTCCTTTTTAGAAGTCGATACAACGCCAATATTCGTACAATATTTGACCGATGTATCGATTTTTTTAGAAAGGTTAGGTAGGTATATCGAATGCAATATATGTTCAAATCATAGGCGAGGACGCTGGCACCCTAAACACAAGTTAAATCGTACCTTGGGTGCCAGAGTTCATCGAAAACACTGCTTCCCTTAGTTGTAACGCCGCATAGTGTTTAGGTAAGTGTTATGTACAACTGAAGGTAATAAAAAATCTTTTAATATCAATACACTTTAGAATACCGACACAATATACTTAATATCGATATACTTCACGACATCCTTAAGTCCACCCATCGTCCCGGCGTCAGTGTCGTAGTGAAACTCACCTCTAATATACCTGAGCAATTGAATCAGAATTCTCGTTTTACCTGAAGGTCGGTAGATAGGTAATGAAATCAAATAACTTAAGTTGGATCCTCGGCCCAAGGGAAACCCTTATCTTTACATAGAGGACTGCTTTCCATAATTTTCTACAATTCACTATCTTTTGCGAAGATTTACGATCCACATTTTTTTTCTACCTTATCTTTTACGCCGAAGAAAGATGGTTCCGTGCGCGTCTGTAATATAATAATAAAGTGTATCTCTTGCATTATGCAGACTGAATACAAGAGTTTATTTAGGACACGTTGATCTGGGAATACAAGAAAAATATGGTGTGACAGCTTTATTTTATACCACGCGAGTTATGCTGCGAGAAAAACGTTTTCTCGAGAAAAGATATCTTCTCACAGTGACAGCGGAGGACGCATAGATCGCGATAAATTAACATGAAGAAGATGTTTGCTTTTGTTTTTAAAAAAATCAAGTCGCGGGTTGCCGCGCTGGTCTAGTGGCCACAAGCGCTACTTTTAAGCCTGGTCCCAGGTTTGATTCTCAGGTCGGGCATGGGTTTTTTTCATCAGGAATTTCTCAGTAGCAGCCGGAGTCTGGAATTGTGGCCGATTGTTCGACCCCTATTTCATGACACTTAAACATAACTGGCGCAATGTGGGTGTTCTATAAGTTCATCTCTGCAGAGCCCTTCGGGGAAATAATGCGTTATTTTACGTTTAAATCAAGTTAAGCATATCTACATAAGTACATAATCATACATAGCTATTAAGCAATACCACTAAACTATTGTGCAACGGCTTAATCGTGTGCAGGCTAGGGGCGTGACAGCTCTTAGAGATGATTAAACCAGTCTGTTTAAATTTGGATCAATAGATGTTTGTAGGTACGATTATTGTTCCATTGTCACCAAACATATAACTGTGTTGCAGTTCTATGTCCTTTGATAAAATTTGTGCCAGATTTCGACTTATTCCATAAAAGTCTTTTAGCCAAAATATTGAAGTCCCAAAAATCATAATCACAATTTGTTATGTTTGTGTATTTTAGAAGTTATATTTTCCATTGTGATCTCTTTTTTGTTACAATTTATATTGTTCATGTCTTAGTCTTAAGTTAATGGGCAAACTTAAAATATTGTTCGTCTTGTAATTTTATTTTCTTTTATGTTTTAATCTTTAGATTAAGAAGTATTTTTTTTTTTTTTGGGATGGGAATTCATCAAATGACCCCTCCCGCTCTGGGTGGAGCGGAAGGGAGTGTCAGACTCTTACTGACTAAAACCCACCCATGTTCCTTCCTTCGCCCTTTATGTTCCGGGGTAGCGGTAACCCTTTCGGACAATCCCGCTGCCCAGATTAAGAAGTATTGTGCCGTAATTTCTAAATTCTAGAGCCTTTAGTTTTATTATTATTTATTATGTGTTATCACCTATTCCTGAGATTGCGGGTTAATCTGTAATTGGCGACTGTGTGTGTCCGAGGCTATTGTTACGTGTTTTGATATATGTTCTGAAACTGTTGGTGTACCTTTATGAACAAATAAATATTTGGTGACAATGGAACACGGCATGACATGACAATGGGTATGTATAAATAATATTCTAACATCAAAAACTCAACAAAATCTTCTCTTCACAAAAAGTTTTGGTATCTTTTGGCAGTCGAGACCGCGACCACAAAGCTTATGCGCAAACATAAACTTTAAATCCTGTACTTTGCTGTTTGTGGTTTTACCGCTCAGTTGCATTCAAAACAAGGATTTTAGTGTTGTCTAGTAAATCATAAACCTATGAGTTCATGGCAGGTACTTATTGGTGAAGATTTTTGATGGGTTACGTGTGTTTACTTTATTAATATGTATATTAAAACAACGGAGTGAAAAAATGCAACGATTATATTTAACGCGGGAAAGCGGGGAGAGTTTGACACAAGTGATTTGACATGGACATATTGACAAATGACATTAGTGTAAAATGTAGCTAATAAAACAATTAAAGAAAATGTTGCACTCATTACACAACATTTTGTAAATCTAATATGTTTCAATAATTCTTCTTCCCTCATATCAACTTTAGGTATCATGACGAAAGCTCCTAACTTGGAAACGGTGCGTCAAAGGGCCATGCTTTTCAGAACCTAAATGGTTTCTATGCTCAAGGTTAAACCAATACTGCAAAAAATTGGTATATTTCCAAAAAAAAGGGACCCCAATAAAAAAAAATATCTTTCTTTGCTGCTCACAGAGCCCCTAAGCTTATACTCCAACTCCTACAACTCTTTTTTTTTTTTTTTTTTTTTTTTCTGGATGGGAAATCATCATATGACTTCTCCCGCTCTGGGCGGAGCAGGAGGGCGTGTCAGACTTTTACTGACTAAAACCCACCCGTGTTCCTTCAGTTGCCTATGCCAGGGACCACGGTATCTCTTTCGAACAACCCGCAGCCCTGGCAGACATCGGCCCTAACGGACCCCGTCACTTCGTGCTGACATCTCTTTCTCTACAACTCTGCCCCTAAGACGACACACTCACCCTATAATTTGATGTCGTGCTTATAAGATTGACCCAGTCAGCTAAGGCAGAATTGAGACTAACTGAAAAAGCTCAGAATACGCTATAACTAGCTATATTAGCGTTCACAACTATCGTCACATATTCAGACATACACATTCACATACTCTTTTAACGCACAGTCACACAACGATGATTAAAAACTTTCATCATAATTACCCTTAAACTTGCATTTATCACCTCATTTAGCTTTTGTAGCATGAGACGGGAATGGAACTCGTTAAAAAGTCACTTTCAATTACTATAGTTTAAAGCGAATACGACAAACAGCAGTAATTTAAATGAATGCATTTTAAAGAATTAACCTACGTCATCATGAAGTGATTTCAATTTGTATTCGGTATTTAAAATTGTTCTGATTCTATTTTTAAATTATTTTCCTTTGTATCACGTTGTACTGGGCGATAAAATGCTCGGAGCAATGATTCATTGATAATTTTTGCGCAATTTATTGATGAAAATGTCATTTGGAGAGTGACGTATTTCTTTCTGCTGTAATTTGATTAAAATCATTTCTGTTTGCCTTAAAGCTAAAGGTGAAATGCATGCATTAATCGAATTTGAATAATCCTATCCTACTATAAATATAAATAATAATATTATAAACGTGACAGTTTATAATATATATATAGTATGGATGGATGGTGTACGGGAATTTGAGGGATTTGCTGGAAGAATAACTGCACGAATACTCAATTCAAGACAATTAAAATATATTTGATGTTAACTACACGGGTAATGTACAGCAAGTGAAGTGTGAACAAAAAACGGAACACAGACACCTTACGCTAATTAGACCTAATAACTAATTGTGCGAGTTGCTGCTATGCTGTGTTGATCAGGCGCTCCAACATGCCCCCGGGCGTTGAAAGCAACGGTTTCAACGAGATTCTGAAGACACAGGCAATGGGCAGATTCTGTTGAATGCCCGCCGAACGACTCCAGTGGTGGTCTGGATGTCAGCTACACGAGCGATGCCATCCGTTCCCGGGTGAACAGCCACAATTCGTCCAAGTCTCCACTTCAGAGGAGGAAGATGATCCTCCTTGATCACGACTAAGGAGTTTAACTTCAGACCATCCTTGCAGGCGCGCCATTTAGACCGTACTTGTAATTCTGCCACGTATTCCTTACTCCATCTGTTCCAGAAGTGTTGGCGGAGTTGCTCTATTCGTTGGAAGCGAGACAGATGGTTGGCAGAGTAATCCTGGTAGTCAGGTTGCGGCAAGGAAGTAAGAGACCGCCCAATTAAAAAATGTCCTGGCGTAAGCGGAGTATAATCTGCAGGATCTGAAGACAACGGCGTCAGTGGACGAGAGTTCAAAATGGCTTCAATCTTAGCTAGTGCGGTGTAAAGCTCCTCAAAGGTCAAATTACAATTTCCCAACACTCTTTGAAGGTGATATTTTGTTGACTTGACACCCGCCTCCCAGAGCCCACCGAAATGCGGGGTATATGCGGGTATAAAGTGGAACCTTATTCCATCGTTCGCTGCACTTTCACCCAAGGACGAACTATTTAATTTTAAAAATTTAGATAGGTCGTTGTACGCACCGACAAATGAGGTACCGTTATCCGAAAAGATATCAACGGGTTTACCTCTCCGAGAAATAAATCGATACAAAGCCAGTAAGTAACTATTGCTAGTTAAATCGCCAACGAGCTCCAAATGGATGGCCTTGGTAGTAAAACAGATGAAAATTGCGACATACACCTTTACCAGCCTGCATCCACGACCTTGACGACTAGCACACATTATAGGGCCGGCATAATCAACGCCCGTGCTCTCAAAGGGATAACCTGGACGAAGGCGTTCTTGTGGTAAGTTACCCATTAACGGAGTTACGACCTTACCCTTCATGCGTTGACATAGAACACATTTGTGATAACAGACCTTTGCCAAGTTGCGACCTCCTATTGGCCAGTAAGATTCCCTAATGGAAGCTAGTAGTAATTGTGGGCCAGCATGCATCAATCTTCTATGCTCGAAATGAAATAATAATTTTGTAAACTCATGAGTGGACTGTAATAATATAGGGTGCTTTTTACTGTATTCAAAATTAGAATTATCGAGACGTCCTCCTACTCGCATAATATTTTTGTCGTCCAAAAAAACATTGAACTTAAGAAGGGCGCTCCCTTTAGGTAAACCTTTTTTATTTAAGAGTAATTCGTACTCATGAAATGATTGAGACTGACTTTGAATAATGACAACATTTAGTGCATTTTGTAACTCATCATGTGACAAATAATGATCTTTTGGATAATGTTTTCTGCATGAATTAATAAATCGCAATAGATAAGCAACAGAACGTATAAGCCGTGAGTAATTAGAATAATGACTAAAATCAATTAAATCCTGACCCCTTGAATCATTAATGACAGCATTTAATACTACATTAGGTCGAGTCTCCGGTAATGACTCCAGTCCTGGACACTTGATTTGTGAAGGCCAGTCAGACGGGTCTAGTCCTAAGAATTTTGGTCCATGCCACCACAGATCCAAACCCTGCAGAACACTGATATCCACTCCACGAGATATGAGGTCTGCCGGGTTTTGATCGGTTGGGACGTGTCGCCATGTACAGTTACCAGCCTTATCCAGAACTTCAGCAACACGGTTGCGTACAAACGGCTGAAGTTTGGTAGGCATCATCTGTAACCATCCCAGTACAATGGTTGAATCAGTCCAACAATAGACCCGACTGATCTTTACTCGGAGTGAGCCTATAACTTTCTCATAAAGACGAGAACCGACTACCGCACCACACAACTCCAGTCGCGGTATTGTTACAGGCTTTATGGGAGCCACTCGACTCTTGGCCATCAATAAACGAACCAAATGTTCACCCTTATCATTAACACTACGAATGTAGACGCAAGCACCATATGCGGATTCAGACGCATCTGTAAAAATATGGAGTTCAAGCTCCTTATATAAATTGCAGACTACAATTCGCGGAATACGGAAATGATTTAAAAGAGGCAAAGACTTAAATATCATATCCCATTGTTTACTTATATCATTAGGTAAGGGTTGATCCCATGATAATTTGTCTAACCATACTTTCTGTAACAGTATCTTCATAGTGATAACAATTGGACCCAAAAGGCCTAAGGGGTCGAAAATTCGTGCAATCACGGATAACAAATCACGCTTAGTGTACCCAGTCGAGGACTTAGTTACACTTATAGGAAACCCTAACTTATCAGTACTGACATACCATCCAAGACCAAGCAATCTGTCAGGCTCATTAGGTCCAATGTTTAAATCCAATGACGCCGGCAAGTTGCCTGGCGCAGGAACACAATCCGACACTAATTGAGGTTCATTTGACTTCCATTTTCTCAATGGCATACATGCTGACGCAAGCACCTTTGTTACTTCAGTGCGAATTAATTTTGTTTCATCTAAGTCATTCCCCCCTGTCAGTAAGTCGTCGACGTAAAAGTCATGTTTGATGATTTCAGAAATTTTAGGGTCCCTACAATCGAGTCCTAATTGCTTAAGGCATCGAGTCGCGAGGAACGGTGCACTAGCCGTACCGTACGTGACGGTGTTTAATTCAAAAACATTAATCGGCTCACAAACATTGTCACGCCAAACAATCCGTTGTAAATATCTATCCGACGGGTGGACGACTATTTGTCTATACATCTTCTCCACATCCGCAGATAAGACATACTTGTGAATCCTGAAACGAAGAAGTATAGACAATAGATCGTCCTGTACAGTAGGCCCGACCATCTGAAGGTCATTAAAGGACACTCCCGTCGGAGTAGGACAACTTGCGTTGAAGACAACACGAAGTTTGGTCGTGCTACTCGACTCACGTAATATTCCGTGATGGGGAATAAAATAACCGGTACACAAATTAGGGCTTTTAATTTTTGTCATGTGACCAAGTGACTCGTATTCTGACAAAAAATCATGATACATTCTACTAAAATCTAGTTTAACCTTTAATCTACGCTCTAAAGACTGTAAACAATGTGCAGCCTTCTTATAAGAATTTCCCAGAATTGAAGGATCTTTCTTAAGGGGAATACGAACACAAAAACGACCATCAGCCAATCGTGTCATATTTTTAACGAAATGATCTTCACTCATTTTTTCTTCTGGCATGTAAGAATTGGAAGGTTTCGCACTCACCTCCTCTAATTGCCAGAACTTTGTCAAGTCTGTTCTAAGCCTTTCCCAGTCACTATCATCGCTATCCGAACTCATTTTAGAAAAATTACATGTTACATTATTCGACAGCAGTGAAATATAATTTTGAGTAATTGGGCCGGAAACTATCCATCCTAAACGGGTTTCACATAATACTGGTTTTCCGTTACCTAACTTTAGTCTTTGCGATCCTAACAATTCCCAAAACAGGTCAGCGCCGATTAATAAATCAACATCAGCGGGCTTATAAAAGGTAGGATCTGCTAAATTAATATAAGACGGTATTTCGAAATCAGACATGTTTATTTCACGGCACGGTACTTTACTTGTAATATAAGGCAGAACAAAACAATTAAGTTCGAAAGCAAAACTATCATCTGATGACGTCATCTTAACGCGACATGTTTTGCCTACGTGCGAAGTGACATTGTTGATGCCAAGAATCGATTTACTTACTTGGCTAGTTATTAAACGGAGTTGTTTACACAAGCTGTCCGTTATGAATGACGAGGTGCTACCGCTATCAAGAACCGCGCGAGCGAGATGCACGCAACCATTGTGGTCCCGCAGTTTGACCAGGGCGGTTGATAACAACACATCTTGCTGCTTATGACCTCGAGATGCAATGTTAGCTGACAAGGCTACGGTATTTGTATCAGTGCTAGTCGACGGTAAAGAAGATGATGCAGACAAGTTGTTGTTATCACGAAGTGTATTCGCAATAGTGCTTTTAGAATCTAAGTGAATTAGTGTGTTATGCCTACGTTTGCATAATTTGCAACCTTGTTTTTTACATTTGTTAGCGTAGTGACCTGAACGAAAACAGTTGAAACAGATTTTAAAACTTGGTAACAGTTTGAGACGATCATCATTACTTAATGCGAGAAACTGTGAACAATTATTTAAAGTATGATCATTGTTATTACATTTAGGACATACTTTAGGAGCTGATTCAGTGACAGAACCGTTAGGAGATTGTGTTGCTACCATAGACTTGATCTTAGGGCCTGATTTACCTGACGTTTGGGAATGATTATTGCGACCTAGTTCTAAGGTTTCAATTAGATTGGCTCGATTACGTAGGAACTGCATCAATGCGTCTAACGTGATCGTGCTATCCTTGTCGATCCTACCTTTGTACTCCTCCCATTCACGATACGTCTTTTGATCAAGCTTACGAGTAACAAATTCAATCAAAAGTGTGTCCCAGTTTTTAACAGGTTCTCCTAACGACTCCAATGCACGCAAATCTTTATTTAAATAATCGATTAAACTTTTTATTGCAACTGAAGATTCCTTTGAGATAGGCTCGATATTGAACAATGCGGACACATGATTTTGCACCAATAATCTTTTGTTGTCAAATCGATCACATAATAACCTCCATGCAACAGAGTAATTCCTCGAAGAAAACTCAATCGATTTAATTACTACCGCAGCAGTTCCCTCAAGAGATGCTCTCAAGTAATGGAACTTATTGATTTCGTCAATGTCATCGTTACAATGAATTAGGCTAGTAAAGGTGTCGCGAAATTCAAGCCAATTAGAATATAATCCGCTAAACTTTGGCAACTGAATCGTTGGCAACTTAACTGGCTTGTGCATGCTAGCAGGTGTACTTTTACAGCTTTCCATCGATTTACTATCCTTATTAAATTCACTCAGAATATTTTGTGCTCTGGACAAGGATTTATAATAAATAGACTCGAATTCAGAACGCTCAGAGTATTGTAATTTGTGATCATCTACAATGCATTCCAGACGTAACTGTACCTCATCATACTGCTCGTACAACGACTCCATCTTGCCCATGCGCAACTGCAATTCAGACACATCGTAGTTTGATAACTCTTTGTCCATAAGTGAGTCCAGAAAGTTGACGAATGCAGTCAAACGACCTTTAAAGCTACCTCGCTTTTTAACTAAATCCTTTTCCTCGGACATGCTGGGAGATGAGTGTTGTCAATCTGAAATTGATACAGGAATGCAAATTATAAATAACGAACAATAATATCCCTAATACACGCCTAAAACTGTGTTATGTAGGTACACTTCCTGAATGCTATTACAAACAACACAAACCTAATAATGTAACTAACAAGTGTATAAACCAATTAAACATTCAAGTACAATCCTTTTACTTGTAAAACTTTATCGTTAACTTAGTAATAATATGGCATAACTAAACACTAATCCCTAATGAATAACATAAATGATTCTAAATAATAAGTATTAATGACTTTAACTATTTTATAACAATGACTTGCACTAATATCAATACTTGACTTATATGTATTATGTTAAGATACCTGCTAATAATTACCAACAATTGTTAAGTAGATAATTACGTGAATTAGTTACAGCTTTAAACATAACTTAAGTTCAAATGATGTAGCTAACTAGCTAACTATACTGTAAAAGTGTAAACAGTATGATTCTAAACTTAATTTTGCTGATGAATAAAATACTAATCACAATGTAACAAGTACCTAATGATTTTCATCTAACACAATACAATAGGTAATACAATAAATTGTAAGTACTGACCTTTTTAATGTATTTACTTATACTACCTGAGTGTTGGGTGACGATATTAGTTAAATATTAAACGCAGTACACCGCTAATAGCTTGCTCGAGTTCAGTCCAATTCACCGGCAAATAACCTCCACGACACGTGGATTATAAAATCCTTAATTCCTTGATAATATCCGCTGATCTTCTATAACTTATACGTTATCCAGCTCGTTACGGACCATGTACGGGAATTTGAGGGATTTGCTGGAAGAATAACTGCACGAATACTCAATTCAAGACAATTAAAATATATTTGATGTTAACTACACGGGTAATGTACAGCAAGTGAAGTGTGAACAAAAAACGGAACACAGACACCTTACGCTAATTAGACCTAATAACTAATTGTGCGAGTTGCTGCTATGCTGTGTTGATCAGGCGCTCCAACAGATGGATGGGTGGATGGATGGATGGATAGATGGATAGATGGATAGATGGATTGATGGATGGATGTTTGTTACTCTTTCACGCAAAAACTACTTAACGGATTTGGATGAAATTTGGCACACATATGGGTTATAACCAGGATTAACATATAGGATACTTTTTATCCCCATATTCCCACGGGATCGAAACGTATGCGGTGAAACCACGGGGGCTCCTAGTGCAGTAAACAATATTTTGCTATACAATAATAACAGAAGCGTTCGATCGATCAGGTTAAGCAACGCTTGCCGCGATTGGTCCGTGGATAGGTGACCATCTGTACATACTAAGGACCCCTTCGTGCCTCGGAAAGTACGTTAAGCCGTTGGTCTCAGCTGTCGTTCGTGGATCTTTGACAGTCGTTACGGGTGGTCAGAAGCCCGAAAGTTTAACAACCAGTCTTACCAAGGGGTATCGTATTACCCATGCACTGGGTTGTGAAGGTCAGATATGCAATCGGTTCATGTAAAATACTGGTACTCAGTTGCATCCGGTTAGACTGGAAGCCGACTCCAACATGGCTAGGCCGATGATAATTATATGAATTCAAGCTTGGAAAAAAGCAATATTAATTAAAACATTGTAACTAACAATCATAAAGATTGAAAGTAATGACTTGACAGTTTTTTTTTTTTTTTTATTAGTCGTTAATGTCCCACTGCTGGGCAAAGGCCTCCCTACTCTCTTTCCACCTCTCTCTGTCCAGAGCTGCTAAGGACCAATCTTTATGAAAGGAGTCCAGCTCATCCCGCCATCTCCGTCGGGGCCTGCCGCGATGTCGTTTGCCATTAAGCGGGTCCCACTGGGTCGTATGTTTGGCCCATTGATCGTCTGACATCGATCGACAGTTTAACAAACATTAAATCTCTCTCAAACTTCCAGAATAACTGGAGAGACATCCAGATATTCGAGCATGGCCACAAATACATACAATATACAGTACCTATATACTATTCAGTCTGTTTACACACTCACAGTTTATGTTGGTCGTAATTCTCAGGCGCCGTCAATTGTTTCACAGCGTCGAATTGTGAACAATAACATAGAAAGCGGGATAGTTTAAACAACGCGTTGAGTGGTACCGACATAGTTCTTATTATTATGTTGGTTTGACGACAATTTAAGACGACATCACTATGTTAAGTCAAAGGACTTAACGTAGTAATGTCGTCTAAAATTAGTGACAAAAGACTCAATGCAGATCCATGTGTAGTCCAGCTTCACCTTGCCGACTTCGCCCAGCTTTGCCTTACAGAGTCTGTTCATCATGGTCATCGTCATCATCTGCCCGGCCTTTCCCAAATATGTTGGGGTCGGCTTCCAGTGTAACCGGATGCAGCTGAGTACCAGTATTTTACCTGGAGCGACTGCCTACCTGACCTCTACAACTCAGTTACTTGGTAATACGAAACCCCTTGGTAAGACTGGTTGTCAGACTTATTTTCATCATGGTATGCTAGCTTTTTTGTATGCCTTGCGCCGAAGACGTTTTCTTGCATTATTACTTATTTTATGGAAGTAAAAGTAATGCTTATAATGACATTTCAAAGATTTATTTTGAATTAACCATTTAAAATGAGACAACATTTAGTAGTGGCTAATTTAAATAACAAACCAGTATCTTTCTCGAATCATAATGTTCACCAAAACCCTACACAAAATTTCAGAGAAGACAAGCGACATAACCGTACCATTAACTCAAAAACATGTTGAAAATTAAACACAATTATAACATGTTTCGATCAGAGAACACAGTTATCTTGACAAACATTGCTACGAGTGGGAGATAAATTTAATTTTATTCAGGAACAAAGTTTTACGAAGTTAAATCAAAGCGCTGTTTGTTCATCGACAAGACTTTAATGTTTATTGTTCTTTCAATTTTAATGTTGCTCAAGGATTTGTAAGTGAATAATGCCACCGCACTTGTAGAAGCTAATTAATATCAGTGAAACGTTAACCTAAATTGTCTTTTTTTTGCAGTTTAAGGGTTGATTTTTTAACAGTCAGATAACTTTCATGGGTAGAATAAATATGACAGCATGACATATTTCCTATACGAAAGCTGTCAATCAGCCATGTTTGTTCAGTTAAAAGTTATCTGAGTATTAAAAAATCAGGCATAAGTTGAATAATCCGATAATCTACTCTGTGTGGCAGGTATCAAAAAGTAGAGGTAGCTGCTTTGAAACATCAGATATATCTCAAGGTAATATTTTGATTGAAACACAAATGAAAATCACTGCTAGAATAGAAACCAAACATATCTCTTCAACATTTCTTCACCAACTCCCACAATTAACCCTTCGCCATTAATCAAGCAACTTTAATTGCAAGTGATTTGCCGAAGCACGCAATTATTCGAGCGACTTGGAACTTCTATGCTCTATGGTCTGGCTCGAAGTGGTCATCAAACGTTCATTTCACAGGTTATTACGAGCCGTCCTTTCGTTTGCCGCTCTGCTGCGACAGTGACGCATGGTCTAATTTATAAACTCACAACATTGACTTTGCGGACCAAAACATCTTTAACCCTAGTGAAATAAAGCCCAATCTTCTATGTTTATGGAGGTAGGTAGAAGTTTGTATGGCGCTCTCAGCAAACCCATTGTCCCCGCAGATATAAAACTGCGACAGACGGCTAGTCGAGTGAGTTCTTCACGCCGTGATTTATATTAAGCCACACATATGTGGATAATTCCATTTTTTGGTTAAAGGGCTCGTAAAAGGCAGAACATTTATCAATTTTCATCATTATTATGGTATCAACAAAATTCTGCTTTAAGTTGGAATGTCTACGGCGTAGTAAGTCAACCCCAGACGCCTACGCCGTAGACGTGACGAATTGCGTAGCACTCTAGGTTCACTAGTATTAGTTTGATGTTTCGAGTTTGTTACAGTTTTGTTTCTACTACATTCATCTTTGCACAGTAATTTAACAAAATATGAATATATCATTGTGTTGCTTCATCATGTAACCTAAGCTATACATATAAAATCGCTTCTCTCATAAATAATCAACTCTGCTGCAATGCTATCGATCATCTAAATTGAGAAATTAGGTTGAAAGCATATTTAGCAGCTATTTAAAAGTTAAATTAGAGTCAAAGGTCTATCGAAAAATGCGGACGCTTACACAATTTATGTAACTGAAATATTTTCATCATCCCAATATTGTGTTTGTGCTATATTTTCGATGACAGGCTATCTGACAGTGCTTAGCACAGCTGTTTATTTAATTTATTAATGCTATCCCATTTTTTTAATTCTTGGTCGTTTTTGTGAATGCCTGAAGCTGAGCTTGGAGTCCTGCAGTGCGATTCTGTAACCATCTCACCGTGAAAACTTAGGTGAAGTGAGCGTGGAATGAGCTGTCATTCAAACTAATGCTAGGGATTGACACTATTGACAGTTCACTCTAAGCTCACTTCACCTAACTTTTCACGGTGAGATTTTTACAGAATCGATCGGCTGGGTTCATTCTCTAAATCGGGCAAATGTCATTGGATTTTTCCATTTGAAATTTCTGTGAAACAGCCCGTACTCGGTTGATGATACTACCACTCACCTATCGCATAGAACTTAAACGTAACTGACGAAATAAGGGTCCTGACTTGTATACAGTACCAGAGGTTGTACCTCTACTTACCTTTCCAGGGAAAACACGCGTGATGGGATCTCTTTGAATTTGCTTGTTGTTTTATTAAGATTTAAGTGTTTATTGCTTGTCACTGTTATTATTTGGTTTGAAATAATGTATCTGTATTGAGGTATATTCCCGTGACAAAGAACAGAATAAACACTCCATGTGACGTGACACGGTACGAAACAGTTGATCATCACGTTTCGATAAACCTCGATTTATTTGCACTCCCGCGGGTAAAATAAACACACCCACACAATAACAATATTTTTGCATTCGCATGACTTCCAACTCGAACGATCCCGAAGCATATGTTATGTGTAAATATAGAGAACGAATATAATGGATTATTGATGTAGAGATATTTGCACTCAATGCCTTATATATTTTTGTCAGAGAAATATAAAATTAGGGACATCTTCTTTGGTGGGTGTTAAGGTGTTGAATTTTCCCTACGTGATCGAATCAGAAATGAAGAGATCCCCATGAGAACCAAGATAACCGACATAGCCCGAAGATTTGGCAAACTTAAGTAGCAGTTCTGGAGTGGCGACCGCATACCGGAAGACATAGTGTTGGAAGGCCTCCCACAAGGTGGACCGACGACCTTGTGAAGGCCGCAGGAACCCGTTGGATACGGGACGCACAGAACCGATCGAAGTGGCGGTGCTTGAGGGAGGGCTATGTCCAGCGGTGGACGGTCTTTCGGCTAAAATGATGATGATGAAGGCGTACTAAAGGTCCTTTTTACAAGTCCATCCCTGATAAGGTAAATGGATGGAGACAGTTTGTATCTAAATGAAAAGGCGAGCTACATTTAGAGAAGATTTTTTTAGTTCCATCAAGCTCTTATTATTTGTAGTCTCTATTGTGGGACTCGCGTATCCACATACTTACGCCACATGCAAACATTCGCCGCACCAACAGACGACATGCCGGCCTCGGAAGCAAATACGTACTGCCGAGATGCGCCAGCGCTGGTAATATTTATAGTATGCGTTTATAGGAGACGGCGCTATACGTCGCGCTCGCGGTCAGAGCGAGAGTGCGACATGCGCGTTCATCGTGGATCAATGTCGTAGATAGTTTTAAGCTTTGTAAATCAGTGTCCTCCGATTGGTCCATTAAATTTTGTTATGTAGGTGAGCCTAGCAACGAATTGTCTAACCAAAAATACAATGTAAGGAAGGATCTTTTCCAAAATAAACAAGCAATTATTCCCTGCAACATAAATGTTTAATTTCGCTACCCCACTGACCCCAACACTATTGTCCTATTGCAGGCATTCGTCTTTCTTTTCCACAAACTTCTATAAGGTTTTAATGTAGGGCGATCTTTTCTGTAGGAGTCAAGCTCGCCTCACCATCTTTACTTTGTCCTGCCGTGACGTCGTTTACCGTTCAGCGTAACCTAATTTGTGAAACAACAAAGTTAATTTACCAACTAATTTAATTTCGAAACAGCATATATCAGAAAGGTTCATATTTAAGGGTGTGGTACACAACTTTATCCATGGGAATAACATCCTTATCGCGGATAAACGAACAACTGTCATAAACAAGACTTCAATACCTCTTCGACCCAAATGTATGGGAGGGCTAATTATTTTTTCGCGATAACGATGTTAGTCCCATAGATAAAGTTGTTCAGTTTCATAGTCTGTACCACACCCTTTAATATAACCCTTTACGCCGAACAATATCAGCAAAACTAATAAAATGTCATACTAACCCCTAATGTAAACCCAGAGTAAATAGCTCATGTACCAACGTCCTTATTCATGACTTAATAACAACTATAGTCGAATGAAACTCCCCTAAGTTTATGTTGAAGTTTTCACAACCTTTGTACAGGATTAAACTTTGAGTTTAGCTGACAAGTCAAATCACTAATACGGCTAGTGTGATATTGTTATATATTCAATTTAGACGTAAAAGCACTGTGATATAAGTTTTCCTTTAGTCAATATAGTGACTCATCCGGATTATAATTATGCTGCCAGAACACGTTCTCCTCCGCCTTCCTCATCCAGTCTGTCCCAGTCATCTTCTTTATCGGTCGTGGGTCCATCTAGCTGGGGGGCATCCCACATTATGCTTGCCGATACGCGGTTTCCACTCCAGCACTCGTCTGCTCCACTGGTCATCGGTCTTTCCACATACATGACCAGCCCACTGCCACTTCAGTATGCCTTCAACACATTAAATACTTGCTTCTGCCCGCGACTTCGTCCGTGTGAAATTTCTTGTGCCCCGACCCACCCCGTCACATTGCATCTTCTGCCCGCGCTATTACTTGTTTTCGCTTACCGTTCTTTCTGACTTTCGCTCCTTTTGTCCTACCGTAGTGTTAAATAGCCTCTAGCCTACGTCAAGAATTAGGTCGAATGCAAAATATTTTTTCAAATCCGACTGATAGTTCCAGAGATTAGCGCGTTCAAACAAACAAAAAACAAATACAATTAGATTATTTGCAGCCAGCATCATGATTAATTATTCGTAAGTGTGATATACAGGGTGGTAGGGACATCGACGTGCATACTCTTACGATGGATTCAGTAGATGATTCTGTACCCCTCTGTGTTGAAATTTGTGGTCCCTGCCAGTACTCGTATAACAAGGTGTATTGATTAACTTTAAGGCATAAGGGTCTTCTATGATAAGTATTCCACATCATTTTCAAATATTCGATTTTTGATATTTGATTTTCGTCTAGCGTTCCCAAGCGATAGTGCTGAGCATGAGGTCCTGGGTTCAATTTCCGGGTCGGGCAAATTGTTATTAGGTTTTTCCAGCAGGAATTTCTCAGCAGCCTGGAGGTTGGATTTGTGTCCGACTAATGGCAATAGGTTAGGCCCCTATTACTTGGGACTTAAACATAACAGGCGAAATATTGGTGTACAAAAGCTGCACCTCTGTCTAACCCTTCGGCGAATACAGGCGTAATGTTTTCCTTACTCATTTTCTTCTAAGAATACTTTATCGAAGCTAATAGCGAGCCATAGTGTCGATAAACTCTATTGCCACTAACAGAAAGAGATAAAACTCCTTCGTCATTGAAAATACAATAAAATGTGCTATCAACAACTACAGTACCTACCTCTGTCTTTATTTGTGTTATAAACCGTTATCGCACAGACAATCAGCAGAAACCTGATCCCATTTAACTTTCTCCACGATGACTGCCATAAAAGCCTTTCAAATGAAAGAATGGATTACGGAGAACACAAAAAGATCCAAACAATCGATACATAAGCCCATAATACAAAGAAAAACTGGCACGATAAATGTACCTATTCCTTATTTCAAATCTTGTTTCCAAGTGACTTCATTTCTATATGAACAAATATCAACTTTATTTCAGTGTAAATTAAGTTGATTTCAGACTAGAACTAATGAAAATGTCATTTTTTTTTTAAGTTAAAACGCATGCTGAACTTTACGTGTGGTCATTAGAGTTATTTTTCAAAAAATACATATTTGTTTACACTTTTGGAAACAAAGTTACGATCGCAGTCATAGAAAAGGTTGAAATTTTTCCTCCGATTTCCTTATTGGCCCGACATAGCTATAAATAATAAAACTCTGACGGAGCGACCAGGCGCTCGCCTAACAAGGACTAATTCACCGTGTCACCGGCAACTAACAAGACTAACAATCGTCCTTTCTTTGTTCGCAGATTCCCGGCTTCTTCTCTAACGCTTGCTTTATTGGAAAACTTAACAAAAAGTTACTACAAAGTTAAAACTGCTTCACTAATTACTTTTAATCCGCCTTCGCAGTGAGTTGTGTTTATTATTCGATGAAATTCCAAACTAATTTCTCTAACTTTGAAGATTGAGACAAATGTATATATTGAAGAGCAGTTTAGTGGACGATTAGTATTCGACCGCTTGTTATGGGATGCCCTCTGAATTATTAAGGAGGTCTAAATATCCTTCAAAGCTCCGGCTAAAACATTGGTGCTTCTAAATCTAATCCTTATTTAATGGAATTTCATCGACCCTAAAGTACCACTAACCGAAGTGAAACAAACGTGAGTGTATAGTGAAAAGTGAAATGCATGTGGGTGCTCGGATTGTGTGCGTAAGGGTGCGGTTTCACTAGCACAGCGGGAGCGTTTTGGGTAAAGCTGGGTGTGGAACGCCACGGCGTCGTCGGTGGAGGGTCGCGGGGCGGGCGGGGCGGACGATCCCGCGCCCTCGCCCGCGCCCGACGCGGAGGCCCCTGTGCGCCGGCGCCGCCGCCGCCCGTTTTATCGCCGCCTCTTCCACTATGTCCGCACCGCGTGGACAGGCGTCAAGTTTGCATTAGGTATGGTTTTCTTTCTAACCTCTAACAACATCAACTCATTACCTATAATATGTGCAACTATGCTCTAAGGTTCACTTGCACCACAAATCATTAAATGCATTTAACGCTAAACCTATTTAAAACATCGTTCTATATCTGTCAAGTGTTTGAAGATGACAGAGACAGAATGATATTCAAATACATAAGCTGCTTCCCACTGCTGGAACACAGGCCTCCTCTTGATAAGATGGAGTGGGCCGTAATCCACTACGCGGCCGCAGTGCGGGTTGATGGATGTAAATGGTGTAATGTGTGACTTAAATATGTTTAGCGTTAAATTCATTCAGTGATTGTGGAGCAAGTGAGCCTAAGTCTATAACTTCTTGGTATAATAATATGCTTTCTTATACACAGCCAAGTGTCCCAGTAGCACGGAAATTGGCTTCGCCTTAGACAAGCATCACATTATAAACAAACTCAAACAATAAACTTCTTAATGTATGTAATTGAAATAGTTCACAGAATAGAGCGCATCTCTTGTACCATGCATATTAAATATGTAATTTATGCATAGTATAATACTTCAATCTTCAACGCTACGGAACTCACAAACTTCCCTTCTATCTTTACTGAAACCCGAGCTTCAACGAAGCATATTCGGGGAACCTCGTAAAGTAACTTAGAATGCCTGTTTATAAAACTCAAGTGTAGGTACAAAACTGCCTCCGAACAAAAGTTATTCGGGCCACCCTGCCGTAATATAGGCACAAGGCTTAACATTTAGTCGAAATTTCTCGAAATGAATTTTCAACTTTACACTTGGCCGAATATTTGTAAGGTCGCGAGAAACATTAGCGAAAGAATCGTCGGCGTCTTTGATGTTCAGAACGCTCCCTTTTCTGCTTTTACCGTACGCTTGAGAATAAGGACGAATAAGTTTTTGAGGAGCTGAAAGTTATACTCAATGAGGATGTATTTGACACCAAACTTGAGGAGTTTATGTTTGTTATTTTTGTGGAAATAGTTTTTGGGACAATATTGAGAACTTTTCTATTAATAAAATATTTGTTTTCCTGCAAAAATAAATAACAAGAATTCACTGTTCAATAGAGACATGTCATAGTAATGACATGCAATTGAATTTTACTTTCTAGGAACATTATAGCATTTATGGTAATCCTTTCGAACTGTAATGCTTCGGCTTGGCACACAAACTGCTGTTTGCCTAACCAAACAAACTAAACGCTAAACATAATACTGTTAAGCTATGGGTTCCTAGAAGAGCGGTGGCCGCCATATAGCGTTAGCAATTTACCGGAAAAAGCCTCACTGAACCGTTATTTATGAAAGTAAGTTGGTGTATTTTCCTAGAGAGCATTTTCTGACACCATAAAGTCAAACACCGATGTCATCATTTTTATGATAGCCGGCGCTGCTGCAGTTATATGACGGCCACCGCGCTTCTAGGATACTGTAGCTTTAGAAAGGAATTAAAAACAAGTAATCAACATTGTTAGATGTACTTATGGTACAGACATTTGGTAGACTTACCTGGAAAGTTTTCCGGGAGTTTTCAAAATGGGTAATTTTATTGATTTCGATGTGCTCTTTCCGAATTTTAACTTTGCCACTACATATCTTTGCCGCTCGCGCCGCGATTTTGGAAAATGGCGCCTAATAGCAGTTTTTTGACAATATCTCCTTTCTGACTCATTTCACGGTAAAAACATATATAATTACATTTATATTTTATTTAAAAAAAAACTTTTAAAGATGACTGTAAAAAAAAAATCTTAACACAATCTCTTATTTATTTTCACTGCAAGGACACCTTAATCCAAGTACGGTTTTGTAATTTGAAAACTTCGTACGTAGAAATACGATACGGTACACCTCAAAATTATATTTATTATCAGGTTGGAAGCCGAGAGGAGAATTTATTATGCGTACATAATTCAACGTGTTAAATGTGCCGCGAAAGTAGATAGCACTCCTCAAGTGAGATATAAACTAGCAACAGGGAAACGTTTAGTGTTTGTTATTGTACGAAAACTACTCTTTAGAAAACTCGTAAAGTAAGAATTTCAAGACATGTGTAACTAAAAACAGTATACAGGCTGGCAGGCACATCGATGCGCAAACTTTTACCATGAATTCAATACATAATAATAGACGTATCGACATATGGTTGAAAAATTTGGACGGTTATTGAAAATAATTTGCTCTGCCAAATGAAATCTACGTTTTGATCACGTAGGCATCACTTTTCTATGAAACAGCAAACAGCCGATTATTTAGGGGTCTAGAATTATGTGCTGAATTCATGTCACTCGACGGCACGGTTGGCGCAGTGGTTAAGCGATTGACTGCTGCGCTGCGTGTCGCGGGTTCGATTCCCGCACGGGTAGTTCTGTTGTTCCGGGTCTGGCTGTTTGTATGTGAGTGTAAATGTTTGTAAACGCACCCATGATACAGGAGAAATTCCTAGTGTGGGGCAAGGTTTTAAAAAAAAAATAAAAAAATGTGGTAAGTATCAGTTTGCACTTCAATGTCCTGTCCGTCGATACCTAATCAGGGACCAGTTTTTACTACAAGAAGAAAAAACCTGGAACATTATTACCTACAAATTACATTTTTAAATATTTTTATAAACAAAAAGATAAAAAAACATTTAAAAATATAAAAAATAGTAGCCCACCGGTATCGGGAACAGGGTCCACGCTACCGGCGGTCAGGGCTCCAGAGAGAGGAACCTCCTGACAATGCGAGCCGTGTCCAGAAGTACCGCTTTCTGAATCAAGCCCTTAATCCAGCTGCCCAACGAAAGCCTCCTCAGGTGTCGGTCGAGGCTCTTGGCTATTAAGCCATTGGCTGTCACGTCATTAATACTTATTATTATATTACTATAGTTTTATTCCTATTAAATTTTATTAAAAAGCTAATTGTTTAAACAGAGCTTTAGAAAAGCCAGTACACAAAACAAAACATTAATTTAACAGTAAAAACAAAAGTAGTTTCAACACGGAATAGAATAGAATAGTATAGAATACTCTTTATTGTACACCATACAAATTATAAAACATGAATATACAAAAATTTTACAAAGGGTGACACAATGGGCGGTCTGGTCTTATCGCTAAGTGCGATCTTTTAAACACACACAAAAACATTATTTATTTTGACGTGTAAGTGTTTTTTAAATATTTTATTTATGGCAGATTTTTCAATCGATAGACAATTTTTATTCGTCCAATAAAATTGACGTCTGATAGATTTTGTATGGAAGGACGGACAAAAATTCAAAATTGAACAAAATTGACGTTTGACAGTTTTTATATGAAATTACTGTCCAAAATTATTCCTCGAATAAAGTTATCAGATGATTGAAAAATCAGCCCTTACAGAAATAAATAAACGAAAAACGAGATAAACGTTTATTTACATAAGTATACTTTATTGTTCACCACAAAAATACATAACAAAAAAATATTGATAGAACACTAAAAATATACAATGAGCAGCCTTATCGCTTCTTGCGATCTCTTCCAGGCAACCTTGGAATAAACAGTGCCACAGCCTGGACATAAAATGGGGTTGTCGTTGGTGCTGTAATATAAATAAAATAGATACACAGGTATATACATATCCTTAATAATAGATACATAAAAACATACATACTATATATATAACGAACGAAAATAAATGAAGACTATAGATAATTACAGTTTCGAGAACAAGATCACAATGACAAGTAATTTTCCTTTACGAGTTAATACTCGTAAAGGAAAATTACTTGTCATTTGTGAACGTTTTTCTTTTTTTTCCAACATCATTTATCATAAACATCAAACATTTCCCAAGCATTGTCCCAAGCGTAGTCACAGTAATATGACAGTTTGACATAATTTCTATACAAAAGCTGTCAAACCGCAATATTTATTCCTTAGATAAGAATTATCTGATTATTGAAAAACCAGGCCTTATACGAATGATGAGCAGTGGTAGCCCAGTGGTAACCCGACTTACGAGTTGTAGGTCGTGGGTTCGAACCTAGCCAGGCGCTTTACTTTGTGTAAATAATTTCATCACCACTGCTCTCAAAACGGTGAAGGAAAACATCGTGAGGAAACCGACATGTCCTAGAACCAAAAATTCGAAGAGATGTGACATCCACCAACCCGCACTGGGCCCGCGTAGTGGATTACGGCCCACTCCCTCTCACAGAGAGGCTTGTGTCCCAGCAGTGGGAACATTATAGGCTGATTATGATACGAATACAACTTTATTCGTCTGATAAAAATAAGATATCTCAACGGATACTTACGATCGGTCCCTTGTTATCGGAGAACCCGCCCTTTATTATACACAGTACGATAACCGTAGATACTTTTATAAGAAATAAATTCACTACAATATGTCCCTATGGAAAATTGAGAGACGGCAAAGTATGAAAACATTTTTCCTGGTTATGAAAAGTCAATACATCGTGTTTGTTCGTCGGCGGCATACGTTTACTCCGTTAGATCGGTGCAATTATTTTAAAAGGTCAATGTTCTTTAAATATAAAGTGTTTTCCAGCAAATGTTTTTGGAAAAAAGGATAATTGCTGTGGTAAAGCCGCGTTCACACCAGACGTCACGCTCGCTCGTAGTCACAATCAGCTGTCAGTCTGCGGCTGACGTTGCTACTTCAAACATTTTTTTTAACTTGACCCTCTCAGTCAGCATCTAACTGTACGTTTGGTGTGAACGCGTTGTTCTTTTAGCGTCCGTACCCAGATACTACCATAAAACAAGTACCTTTTGAACATATGAAACATGAGAATTCGTAAGGTTTAACCTTAAATCGACGGTATCGCCACCTGTTACTTGAAGCGTGAAATAATGGCGTAGGTCGCACACACATCGAACGCCAAGCGATTAGACCGATAACATTTATTGGCCTACGTGGCCGTAACGCGTTATTACAGAACGTGGTCTAAAGTACACTATGTACTTCGCCTTAGTTCGGGGAAACTCGTTTACTTCGTAAGCAGAAGTACTTTAGGTAAATGATTCGTGCGTAGGCACAGTAATGAATGCCCTCATAAATAATTTTCTTTGCAAAAGTAACAACATTATTTAGTTATTGGAACTAGTGGATCATGTTAGGTGACTATGTATCCGCACCATTGCCACCCATCGTCCTTTTTTGCCGTAACACTTTTATTATAAAGCTAACAGCCTTAAAATAATATGTACAAGTATATAAGAGGACAAATAATCAAAAAGCATGAAAACCGTCCGCATCACTGTCAACAGGAAAAGTACCCAAAAGACTGGCAGCATTGCCATAGTGTTTCATTGGATATTATAATTTAAGCAATCCGAGGAAATAAAACATCCTCTATCCTTCTCACACACAAACTAAACGGATTTACAGTATCCAAATATGGGTTATAATCCTTACGAAATACATATACGACAAAACGATTAACTTTAAGCGTAATACTTACAACCGCTACGATAAAACGGGCCTGAATATCGACGTTACCTGAAGTATTAAAACAACTATATATTCAGCAAACGTAGCACTTTCAACATTGTTACATTAGGCCCTCATAAACGTAAAAAGTGGAGGGAAAATAGTAAACTCGGGAGGCCTTACTAGCTCGTAATTTTCAATGTTATTGGCTGTTATATTAATAATAATATACTGCGAAATGGTGGGGCGTTAATCAAGGGGATTTTCAGGTATTACGGGCAATTGTACCCAGATGGTAGTGTAGATCCTTTCTCCTTTAGGGGGGAGGTGGAAACCACAAAACGTTATTATTACGGACCTTTCATAGGTCCCCCCGTTGCTTCTCCCACGTTTATAAATTCTCTCTGAATTAGAGATTCACTACTGAGACTCTGACATTTTTCTTAATAGTGATGTTATTTAGGAAAAAACAAGCGTTAAAGACTCTCTTTAAAGACATTCTTTAAATATTCAAACCAGATAGGTATCAAATCATCATCGTCCGCCTAACCTTTTCCCAACTGAGTTGGGGTCGTCTTCCAGTCTAACCGGATGCAGCTGAATACCAGTATTTTACATGGAGCGACTGCCTATCTGACCTCCTCAACCCAGTTGCTGGGTAATATGATACCCCTTGGTAAGACTGGTTGTCAGACTTTCGGGCTACTGACTGACCGATAGATAGATATAAAAATAACGTTAAAAATGCGACACACGCAACCTTGTTACTATTTGAGGTATTCCACTTAGAGCACTGATTTGAACAGCACTTCCGCGAACCGCACTTGAGCCCTTCCACTAACCGCACTGAAACAAAATTTCGTAGCGTGCGGTTCAGAGGAACAGTTTATCGTTATTGTTTTCAGTTCCCGTGTCGTCGACTTGCCGTATCGATACGTTGGTAATGTCCTGAACAAAGAATACATACGTTCCATCACTACAAACTGTATGCAGGTGCTGTTCGGGAACTGAAAACAATATTGATAAACTATTCCTCCGAAACGCACGTTACAAAATTTTGTTTCAGTGCGGTTAGTGGAAGTGCTCAAGTGCGGTTCGCGGAAGTGCTGTTCAAATCAGTGCTCTAAGTGGAATACCTCTACTATTTTATACTAAAATCCATTTAATTCAATCAGTGACCAAAAACAAAAGGATTTTTGTTTTTTATGTTTATTTATTTAGTCATTGATTTTATTACCTATTGTAAATAGTTATACTTTGTATATAGGTAATCGTTTTAATGTTTATGAGATAGGGTTTTAATCCAATCAATATAAAAAATAGGATGGCTAAATAATAACAGCTGCACAGGTCGATCGATCAGGATAAGCAACGCTTACCGCGGTTGGTCTGTGGATGGGTCACCATATTTTATTAGATACCGAGACCCTTCGTGCCTCTGAAAGCACGTCAAGCCTTTGGTCCCGGCTGGCATTCGTGGATCTTTGACAGTCGTTACTGGCAGTCAGAAGCCCGAAAGTCTGACAAACAGTCTTACCAAGGGGTATCATATTACCTAGTAACTGGGTTGTGGAGCTCAGAAAGGCAGTCGCTCCATGTAAAATACTGGTATTCAGCTGCATCCGGTTAGACTGGAAGCCGACCCCAACACAGTTGGGAAAAGGCTAAGCAGATGATTATACAAAATAGTTTAACATTTACCTACACATGAAGATTGTTATTAAAAATGAGTTTATGAAAACGAAAAACAGTAGGAACTATATATTTTTTTAAAGCCACATACACATATGAAAGAACACCACACCATTAGTTTTATGCCTCAAAAAGCCGCAAATATTTTTATCAATATCGAAAAGAGCACAAAAATGTTTCAAAAGCCTGGCTGGTACACAGAGTAACGAAATATCTAGGTTACCTTCGAGCTATCTAAGTGATTACTAGATTCACTCGGCAAACTTGAATCAGATCTAGAATACTGGGTTTCCCCTTAATAGATTGAGTTTGATAAAAATCATCTTCACACTTTTATTTTGTCTTAAAATATCGAGTTGTAAATGTATTTCGTTGTCTTTTTAAGTAGATAAATAACAAGTAATAAACGGCGAAGGAAAGCATCGTGAGGAAGCTGTGGCAACCAAAAATTCAAAGACATATCATCCAGTACTGGGCCCGCGTGGTAGATTATGGTCCACAGACACAAACAACAACAGAACAGGCCTGTGTCCCAGCAGTAGGGACATTATACGCTGTGTCATGTTTGTCTGTAAGTAACATAATATAACCTTAAAATAGTATCTACTGACTTAATAATTATTGCGAAAAATACTTATACCTAGATTTCTCGAGAGCATTGTGCCTATTTATGAACCTGTGTACCTACATAATCCGTAGTTGATGATATTAGACTCAACGTTTAAAGCTTAATTCCAAACTGTCCTCGAGAATCTCAAAAGATAATTCTTAATTACACTGATCAACATGAAATCCGGTAAACAATAAAAAAAAATAAAAACCTTCCGTAGAATTTTACATATAAGTATCGAGTTTAAAACGTTCAATAAAGTCGAGGGCAATAAGTTTATTTGATTTCGATGACAAAATGTCAATGGTGCAGTAACAGCAACGAACTGCAATATGTTTACTATTTCACTCCATGTTTCATATTTCTGCGGTAGACCAATAATAATGCCAATATTTATGAATATGCGACCACAGAGCAACTATCAATTTCATGCAGTGGTATAACGGTTCAAACATTGACAGCCAGCTGTGAAATTGAAAGCGTCCCACTGTGAAGTAGTGACGCTGTGAGATCCACGTTTTTTTGCCGTGAAAAACTACGGTTTATTCGCCGTATGTAGACGCGGTCGTCAGTGTTGTATGGATCACTATTAAATTTCAGAGCCACAAGACACAAGCGATGCTTAGTTTGTGGCTCACCGAACCCGTCACATTGTATTTTTACTTTTTGATGAATAAACTTTATTATTTTTTTTTTTATTTATCTTATTTTATTACATTTTTAAATATAAAACTTAGGTTAAAAAAAACATTATTATTATTTCGTTTATTTATTTACTTATCTTATCTTATTACAATTTTAAATAGATTTTTTAAATATAAAAATTAGGTAAAAAAAAAACATTTAAAAATATAAAAAAATAGTGATCCACCGATGTCGGGAGCAGGGTCCAAGCTACCGGTGGTTAGGGCTCCAGAGACAGGAACCTCCTCATCGATACGGCTCGCATTCGCGCTCGACTCGGCAAAAGGCAGTACTCTTGTACTGCCTTTTGAATCAGGCCCTTGATCCAACTGCCTAACGAGAGCCTTATTATTATTACTATGGAAGTTTGTTGATGACACAGCGGCACTATGGCACGGCGCTGTCACCGTATACCATAAAACCGGTGATTTGCCGTGTCTTGTGACTGTGCCTCAAAACGGTGGCTACATCGTAAGGGAACCAGCATGTCCTAGAACCAAAAAATCGAAGACGTGAAATCCACCCGCACAGGCCCCACCTGGAGGATTATGGCCCACTCACTCTCACATAGAGGAGGTCTGTGTGCTGTAGGGATGTTATAGGCTGATTATGCATACAAGCTCACACTTTCATTCTGCGGTGCGGCTAGCGTACGTTATCGTAAATAAACCGTGCCGTGTACAACGGTTAGGACCGTTGTACACGGCACGGTTTATTTGACTGTAGTGACGTAGACTATGACCATGTTTACTGGACAATAGGTACACACTATAAAATTACAGCATTCAATCAAACTTTAAGAGTGCTTTAGAGTACAAGTTGTAATGCGTGTATATTGTGAGCCTCGCCTCGGCACTTTAAAACTAAAGGGTTTTATATCAATCAGATAGTTTTGTATCAATCCTAAACAAACTTAAGTTTATTGAATAGATTTTATCTATTGTGCGATAAATACAGATGTGAAATTTGTTTTGTAATCATTATTCTTGCGCATATCCCAATTTATTTTGGGTCTTTTTCTTCCATACTTCTCTATTAGTCGTCATCCCGGTAGTCACCTTCTCTCTAGCCATATCATCTTTGACATAGTCCTTCCATGATTTCTTTGGTCTTCCCCTACTCTTACTCGTATAGCCATTCACATTCATACAGAAAGCTCACGACATTTTCCTCATTCGTCCGCGCCCATGCCATAGAAACCGATTTCCACACAACTTTCCAAATACGTTTGATAATATTGCGAGATAAAAATAATAAATCTACAATGTATTAGCGCGAGTATTTTGCTAAGAAATACGTGAACGAGCCGGTTTCTTCAATTTATTATTGTATTTTATCAATGTTACGCACGAACAAGAATCAATATTTTCTTTCTGTTCTTAGAAAGTTGTTTGTTTTTCTGAATCACATAACAGAAGGTCAGGGTCAGTTCAGGTTATATCCTGTAATGGTACATGTAATTAGATAAATAAATAAATAAACATTGTGTTAGTTTCTGCGTAGAGTAAGCATAGATCAGAATGGAAGATGTAATTTTTATTTTCTAAAAATATAAACAACAACAAAAAACATGTGAAAATTTCAAGTGTCTACCCATTACGGTTCAAAGATGACGAAGAGGATGAAGAGACGGACAGACAGACGGACAAAAGGACAACGGTGCCGTAGTATTAGGGTCCCGTTGGTACCCTTTGGGTACGGAACCCTAAAAACTAAACACAAAACATAAACACTTTCACACGAGAAGTTTTCTGGATCAAAGCTCCTAAATTACTTCTAAACACGGACACCGCACAAAGTTTTTCTGTACATTTACATAAATCTTTGTGATATGTACCTAACATATCACTATCATAAATGGTAAAAGGTAGTAGGTACGTACTTGTAGCGTCGGATTTTTTATGATAGCGTTATGAATTTATGATGTGTTTTTTTTTTTTCAAATTGACTACTAACTTAGATTGTCCGTATATCCAAAACAGGAATATGATTATGATCTTGATGACTTGCTGTTCCGATCTTAATCAGGGTTGGCTTATAAAACAACTAAAAGTGGCTGAAATATTGCCAATTTACATATTTTTTTGAATTTATAATTGAATGATGCTACATCGGCAGTCAAAATTAGGTATGAAATTCGTGTTTTCATAAGACCATGTTCTCAGTGAAAGGTGAAATTTTATTATTATTTAAGTAAAAGAAGATTCCATAACCACCTACTAATAGTACCTATTTATTTTTATATACTTTATTGTACACCAGAAAAGTATAACAAAAACTAACTTTATTTCTTACTAATTTAACACTACAAAACATACAATGGGCGCCCTTATCGAACAGGTAAACATCTTCCCCAATGTCCTCGCAACAGCGGGTAGACACTTAATTTACAAACTTTATTAAACTTGCTGCCTTTGTAAAATTTCCCAAGTTTTGGTCAGTGATAAATTACTTTCATACACCAGCAATATTGTCGTTGTCGGGTAATTTACATCGAAAGTCTTACGTAGGACGAAATTAAGAAATTTGTACCTCAGTGCCTAACTAACAAATGCCTTTTTAAGCTGGCTCTTACTATTTTGTTAGATACAAATAGGAAGATTGTCTACTTACCTACCTACTAATTAGTTCCCATTTTGTTTGCAAGGACATAGTTTTATCACGAAAATGATTAGCTAAGTGGGTATAACGTTTTTGTGAGAGCAGTGGTGGCCCAGTAATAACGGCCACGACTTACGTACGAGTTGTTGGTCGTGGGTTCGAACCCAAGCAGGTCCTTTTTTTTGTGTAAATTATTTCATCACTACTGCTCTAAAAAGGTGAAGGAAAATATCGTGATGAAACCGGCATGTCCTAAAATTATCAAAAATTCGTAGATATGTGACATTTGCCAACTCGCACTGGGCCCGCTTGGTGGATGGCCCACTCCCTCTCACAGAGAGGAGGCTTGTGTCCCAGCAGTGGGAACATTAAAGGCTATGGCCATAACGTTACACGTTTCTCCTGGTCTAAAGCAAATAAAAAACACAATGAAAAACTACAACCTAACAACAAGGTAGATACAAACATATATTCCAGCCGTTACTAAAACTGTTTTTCGACCGAAATCAGCGACGTGTGAGCACTAATGGATGTCAGTTCCACAACTCGTGCGAGGAGATAAGCAGTTTACCTGTCGCAGTAAACTACGTTTAACGTTGTTCCAAATTCAGCAAACGATCAAAAATTTTCCTCGAACAGCTAAATAATTGTGCCTAAAAACCACAAAAGACTCGTTTAGAAAATCAAAATTAATTCTTGTTTTATGTTCTGTCCTCTATTAAATTTAATATTAATATCTGTCCAGAATCTTCTAAAAGGACTAATTTGAAATGACTTTGCTTTAAGCAATCGTTTCAACGTAATGTTCGAAAATGGTTGCGGTTTCACCTTAAGGTTGGTACTCAGAGAAACCTCGGCGGATCTTTAGGAATCAGTTAATTTTCACGAAGATTGCTCTCTAAAGTATTCGACGTTAGGTACGTAAATTGTTCATTTACGAATTCCGTGTCGATCCCTTTCAATTGGCAGACGATTTCGATGAAAAAAGTGCCTTTATCGCAACCCTCGAATCCTTAGAGAAATGAAAATTATTAAAAGCTGGTGAATTTTTTCATCATTTCTATCAATTTGTCGAAATTCCTTTTCAAAGCACTCGTGTTTAATTGATTTTTTATCGCGAAAACTCATTGGTCTTTTTCATTAGTTATCAGATGAACATCCGATAATGTAACGGAAAGCAATCAAATTGGTGTGTAATGTAAAACGTTCGCAAACATAACGGCATTTCAGAGTTCATGACAAACGTGGTTGCATTGGGTTTGTGTATTTGTCAAATATTGTATTGCATCGTGTTCCCTGAATGTCTGATGCGTTCTAATTACGCCAACTATTCAGACATCGCAGAGATGTGGGTATGTGGATATATCACGTCACCAAGCTGCTTCCACAAACATTTGCCAATCCGTTAGCAGATCAATTACCTCGACGTCGAACTGTTTCAATATTCAGATTCGTTTGGATTCGTCTAGACACACCAACACATAAACAGCATTACGCAACGTTATTGGAACCGACGCGTTCCATACCGACCGTGACAGATGCTGTTTAAACTTGATATTGCAGTTGCACAGCTATTTTCGTTCACAGATAATTAATTATGTTGCATGACAATCAGACTGACTTATAATTGGAACACATTGAACGCGAATTGTCTCTTAATAAACGCTGGCAGGAGACCAAACACGCATCAGTTTTGCTTCTAAACTGCAACAGTTGTCCAACGAACCTTCTAAAAAGACGTAACCAACATAGAATTTAGTGAATAGCCGTTCAAGTAATCCATTCGTTATGTCCCATATTGATGTGCAGCGAATACGTTCCGTGTTAGTGGATATTCTAATGGTTTCATAGTGGTGAATTGAAACTAAGCCAAGTGTCGCATAGACTAGCCTCAGCCGTGCAAATCATACGCGTCATAACTATAAGTACTCTCAGTATCATTGTGTGTCGCGTAAACAAAACACACTGTACATATTTGTCCCGCTTTATAAAATACAAGAACGGAGTTGAAAGAGTGGAAGCGAAGTAGCGGAGTCAGCGTGAGACCATTGGACGTTGAAACCCAAACCAGTAAAAATGTAGTCGACAAAGAGCGCGACGGCAAAAAACACGAACAAACGAGCGTCGAAGTCAGTGTTGTGGTAGCAAATGAAGTGAAAATTATGAAGTCTAGCTTGAAGAATAAACGGTCGGGTAAAACGAGTAAGGGCAAACGTAGCAAGAAAAGGGTTAGGTTCTCAGACAGTGAGCCGGCCCCGGCGGCCGGGATCACCCTGTGCGAACGTTTCGCCCGATTTTTTCATTTCCTTTGGAAGTACACGAAGGGATCCGTGAAAAATGTTCTAAGTAAGTTTCCCTTTATTGTTTAACGCCCACCTTTTATAATATCCTGTTTTTGCGGCTCTTTTTCCGATGTTGTTCTTTTTGTAAACAACTGGTTTATTTGATGTTGTTTGTTTGTTGTTTATTCTAGTTAAAGATGATTTTATGTCACTGAGTTTGACTTTCAATCATAACTATTCACTTTTACGATTTACTGGGGTGAAAGTAAGTACATGGTTTTGTATAGGCTTGAATTTGTTACATGCATCGGCCTATAAGGTAAACTAGTATCATAGAAGAGATTCGGACCCTCCTTCTCGTCTACCGAGTCGTAACTCGGTAGACGTTCGAATCGATCGACGGTCGCATTAACGTTATTCGTTATAACGTTAATTGATAAATTCAGGTAATCAGATATTTACTAAACAAGTATCGTATATGAACTGAAAGCTGAATACAAAACCAACTCGATTACAACCCGCAGTCGCTATATCACGATACCAATTAAATTTTAATGAAACATTCGAGCTATTGAATTACAAAATGCGATATTCCGGCGTCGAGTTGATCAACAATTTGGGACGGAACTCCATGGACCAACTCCAACGACGCAAGTTTCACTCTTTGCCGCATTAATGAAATTCCCGATACGAGAAATCGATTACTTCAGTGTTCAATGGTTAAATATACTATATGATATACCCGTACCTACTCGTAAGTAAAACTGCCAATCCTGCCTTTGAGAAGAGACGTTGGCCCTGCATTGAGACCATAATAGGCTCGTATTTATTTTATTTTTTTGAAAATAAATATAGTTTGGTCTGTGGAGGTCAGATAGGCAGTCGCTCCATGTAAAATACTGGTACTCGGCTGCATCCAGTTAGACCGGAAGCCGACCCCATCATAGTTGGGAAAAGGCAAGGTGAACGATGATGAGATGAAGAAAATAAATAGGTAATTAGGTGGACTGTCAGACTTTCTCCTTATGTAATAAATAAAGAATATTGGTTATAGGTTGCTCGAGATCTATAGGATTATAATAATATGTAGGTAGAATCAGGAATCCTTATACAGAAATCTAGCGCAAGGCCTGCGAGCAAACTGTATCGATTTTCAATCTCTTCAATGTCTACTATGTTGCAAGTTAACTTAGTATAGGTAACGAACTTTACATTAAATTTTATACGACTGACACGAAAGTGCGACAAACTGAATCCGTTTAATATCGTTCCCAATCGATAAACTTGTAAAAATAAACCTAAAACTTGCAAATAGTGTCGAAAATATTTGCACCAATTCGACATAGATACTGCACCAATCATTCGTCAAGCTTGGTGATTGATAGTTTTGTAACTTTTTAAGGTTCCAAGCTTTAAATCAAACGATACCACTTTTACACCACTTTTTTGTCCGTCTGCTACAGAGGTTTTTTTATCAATCACCTATACGTATAGTGCAAGGTGAAACTCACCGACTTCCTTTACCTTTTCAAAGAAACGAACACTGTATTTTCATTACATTTTGAAATTCTCTTTAGTCTATTAATTTTGTAATTAATTTGGCCACATGTCTTGGACCAACGCCATGTCAAATATATTAAAGCTTTTCTGATTCCGTCTATTATCACTTTTATGCTTCCTCAAATCTCGCTTCATATTTTTATTATTAATTACAGTTTTTTGTTTTAAGGAATTTCTTTGATCAGTTCCTAATTTCTCATTCCGATGTGTAAAAAAAACATGATAATCTGGATCTTCTTCTCTCATTATTTACTATTTAGCTATACGACATTATTTCATCCCGTAGTATAAAATTATCAATCCATGCTTGGCCAAAGCCGATGTCCGGGGAGAGTACGATAATTCTCACAGCAAAATTCACTTTTAACGTGTCCCACCAGGGTGACTAGAAGTAGATTAATGATCAAATAGCGGTCTCTTGTCACCGATAATGTTTCCGAATGCATGATTTATTTCAAAAAAACGTTTTTTGCCTGTAACTTAACGTGCCTTTACATCAGAAATACCATTTATTGACCCCATTAATATCCCCAAAACATCGCTGAAAGAACCCAAAAATACTCGCCTTACCCTCGTTCTACTCAAACGAGACTTATACCTACCTATTTTTACGAAAGTACATAATTTATTAGGGAACGTATCCGAATATACGAATTATCCGAGTACCCACGTCTCATTTTTCACGTCACGCAAATTGAGTCGTTCTAACTCCCTGGAGTTTGTGCCCGACGTAAATTACAACGTTCAACTTCATCTCGACGAATGCGTGTCTATGCCTTAAGCTTATATACGCACGTGACGTCATGAATTAGGGCGGGAGATCGGTCAGTAAAAGTGATGAGGTCTCGATCAAAGACTAAGGCTAAAGAAGGTTTTACACGAAACAAAAACATTCGATACATAATTATATTGAAGATTAAACGTTTTTAAATTGTTTATTGGATTTTGAATGAAAGAACTATCAAAAATTCAAAGTTATCTTCCGAGAAAATTATCTGGCGTTGGAAAAATCAGCCCTAAGGGCTGATTTTTCAATCATCTACTAACTTTATTCGAGGAATAATTTTGAAATGTTGACAGTAGTTCATAAACAAACTGCCAGACGTCAATTTAATTCCTCGAATAAAAGTTATCTGGCGATGGAAAAATCAACCCTTAGTAGTAAGAACGAATGTGTACCTACGCATTTCTTTCCAAGATTCACTTTGACCAATTCATATTTTCATACATTTCATTTCACAGACACACAAAAATAATCTCCAGATCAATTACGAGATCTTATTAACCCCTAACTACCATCAGACTAATACATAAGGAATTCTTTGCCGAATACTAAGACCAAAACCTTATAAAGACCCATTCAAAACTTACCTCTACCAAAATGGAGGGTATTTTGGTAGAGGTGAAAAGTAGTCCCGGTAGCTTAAAACAGCAATAAAATTAACAATTATCTTCCAGCTTTTATAACCACTCCCTTACCCGTATTGGCCAGTCTCTAGGGCCGTGCACATAATGCTACAGAGGAAATTGCCCCGACTTCCAATTGCTCAACAGTACAACTAGCCTTTACAAGCTCAAATGCACAAAGTATTTCTTAGCAAGAGTCCGTTTCTTTTCGAAGAAAATTGTTCTATGTAATTGGTGATACGGTATCGTGTTCTTTGTTTTTTTTTTTTTATTTACCACTAGCGACCTGACCGTGCAATGACGACAGAATATCGAGATTTCTGTGCTACGCGTATATGTAATCTGCATTCGCGATTTATTTGCCAAAAATGTAAACGAATATGAGTTAACCTCTCGAATGTCTTATGTTACACAGTCCGACATAAGCAATTGTCTTTCTATTGTGTCTCTAATTACTACAATCAAAGAGTTAATGGAAAAATAATTTTAATTCCTACACAATAAAATTCAGTTTACACTTCAAACATTTTTATAACTTTTTCAATAGTGCTAGTCACTCTGAAATCTACTTGCTGTTGAAATAAAGTTAATATTTGTTTTGCAACAAATTGCCATTTAAATAAAGTTGATATTTGTTTCACTTGAAATAACATCAATTTGAAACATGAATAAACTTTATGTATAAGTTAAATATGAATGACAAAAATATGAATACACATACATTTTTCGGAATTAATTCTATAAACGGTTGTGAAAACCGTATCCGTTGCGTAGTCTAAAAGGTCGCGGACGCGGTCACACAGACAGATACGAAAAGCGACTCTACTTTATACTACCTATATACCTACCTAGATATTCGCACAGTCCAACGCGAAGGCTCACGATTCCGTGACCACTTCTGTTTTATATTCACGTAAGTGTAATAAAGATGCCATATACCCGTTTTCTCATTCCAGACTATGGAGCAACAGTCAGCCAAATAAAACCTCCGTCCTTTTATATGTAAGAAACTCCTGTAATAGACATAGATGATTCTCAATAGGGTCATATTAAAAGGCTGCATGAAAACTAAATTCGGTAACAATACAATTATCAAAACCAATCTAGTTTTATTATTATGAGAACCTTTCGCACCTTGAACCGTATACTAATGGTTACCACTAATCCAGACAATGAAATTACATAATTTATTCAACAACACTATAATTTTCTTAACACTTTCATAACTAAATGACGGAGTGAGGAAGGTGTTAATTTATAGTACAATATTTCTAAATTAGCACAGCGTAATGACTGTGTTAAATCATTTTTACTTCGCCTAGCGGCATTACGCAGAATTTATTACAGCGAATGTCTGTTTCGCACCGTTTTCGAGAATTAAGGAAATTATTTGCCTAATTGTTGTTTAATGTATTAGAAAAACGTTGTTTTTGCTGCTGTGTTTATTTTTTAAATCTTTTGATTTTGTGTCAACAGTTTGTTGGCCACCTTGTTTTTCTAGTCACTAAATTTCAAATCTGTTTTTATTGTCTACGCAACGTTCTGAAAAAATATTAAATTTGACGGCAATAATTACTTATTTATATACACACAATTAAACAGATACATATACGACATATATAGGAAAATAGTTTAAAAAAAAAAACAATAAAAATGTATCAATATAGTTTTTATATTAGGCAAGTTTTGCCTAGCATGCCCGACCTTTCGCAAATATATTGGGGTCGCCTTGTAGTCGAAGCAGATGGGACTAAATAATAGCAATATTTTACAAAGGGCAACTAGCATCTGACCTCCACAATCCAATTCCCTAATAGGTAATTTTGATATTCTAAGGCTACTTACTTCTCCACTTGTGGGGCTTTCGGGAATCTTTAACAGGAATAGTAAATGATGATACAATATGATATCATATATGCTTATGTCATCGTATTTTTGATCGTATTGTAAAACAAAAACGAATCGAACAATATTTTTACTGCAGCGTTTTCTCTCCTCAACAACTTTACTCATAATTAACCTACAATTTATTTATTTTTTAAATAGAAAGAAAAGGCAATTGGATATTTGACACAGAAACACGTCATATGAAAAAGTTAACTAAAAAAAAACCCTTGAGCACAGAAGAGAAACAGTCAGTCACACGGCGTGATTTAAATTAGAAGAAATAAAAATCAAAGCTAAAAATATACATAATATAAACAAACACCCCTAGTCCCCACATTAATATCCAGCCTATATCGTCAGCATCAGGATTAATGTTCGCAATCAACAGTCAATTACGCGACAGAGCTTAATCATTGTATACTGGCACAAATGAGGGGCTCCCTATGTGCACCAGTTTACCCCTCCACTGGATTATATTGTTGCTGGTAAATGGAGGTAGGGTTCACCTATAGGTAAATGCTAAATAGGTATGATTGAGACAAAAACAGAAACAAATAACTAGTATATCACAGGACTTAATTTTTTAGAGGCTGTTCGTAGTCTATCCTGGAGGGATGGACTGTGTGAATGATGATATAGTAAGAAAGGGGGTGACCACCGAGATGACGACTAATAGAGAATTATGGAAGAAAAAGACACGTTGCGCCCCCAAATAAATTGGGATAAGGGCAGGAGAATGATTATGATGTTCGTACTCTATGCTAAGAAATAAACTGAAGAAATGCTACGCAATAAAGTTTTAATCAAGGTAAGCCAAGCCTGAAATGTCAGTCGACTCTTATTACCTTCGTCTCTAAAAACAGGCATATAGCCTGTTTTTAGAGACGAAGGTAATAAGAATATACACGGTACGGTTGTTTTATTTTCTTGTCAACTACACAATCCTTCTCGTAAATATTTTTTTAGGATTTCCACGCATTTAAAAAAAAGTTCCGGAGACTCGGCTTAATTTTACTAAGTGTTGTAACAATGGAAACTTGGCTGCACGATGTTTATTGGCGAAAATTATAGCTTAACGTATGTCATTGCAAATTACATGAACGCGCCGAAGAGACGTAGGTAATATTCCCACTGCTGGGACACAGGCCTCCTTTCTGTCAGAGGGAATGGACCGTAATTCACAACGCGGGCCCAGTGCGGGTTGGTAGATGTCACATGTCTTTGAATTATTTGGTTCTAGAACATGATGCTCATGATGTTTTACTTTACTGTTTTAAGAGCAATGGTGATGAAATAATTTACACAAAGTAAAGCGCCTCTCCGGGTTCAAACCTACGACCTACAACTCGTAAGTCGCGGCCATTACCTCTTGGCCTTTTGCGCACGGCAGAACTGACATATTAACTTGCCTGATTTCTAATGAGGATATTGAGCCCGCTACTTCCGCTTAGCAACATAATAACACTCATTTCAACAAGGAAGTCATTTCGTCACAACAGCCGAACTGTTAATGCCTACTATCATAACGTTTCCTGACACAAATCGAGCCCTCCCAATTTCCCGTCTTTAATATCATAGGAAATCGAAATACCGACGTCATCTGAATCATTACCCTTTGAAATGTCCTTGTTAAATATAATACGTAGGTGATGGTAAATGGGAATCTATTCATATTATAAATTAAAGTGGCTTTTAGTGTCTATCTGTGTGATCGTCTTGTTCTTCTAAACTACGCAACGGATTTTCTCCTTCATTTAGATTTTAGATAATTTATTTCTGAAGGTTTTAGTGTGTAATACATTAATTTGCATTATACATACACTGAAACCTACATCAAAAATCTGGATGTTTTGTCAAGTCGTAAAACCGTGCGAAGCAGGGGCGGGTCGCTGGTATTTGGATAAATATAGGTAGACAAAATGCCTATATCCTTGAACAGCCTTGGGAAAAGGCTAGACGGTGATGATTCATATCTAATGTGAGTGATCGTTTTCTTATTTAGGTTGGTTTGTTGTATTTATTGTCGTCTTAGGTGCGATAGTTTTGCAAACCATTCTTTGTGTTTGAATTTCCCAACTGGTTCAAGGAAACCAGTAGACTACGTTGGTAAAACATTGTTATTTATTTATTTAATCTTTTCGCACACAAAAAGGGTACAAAGACGGACTTAATGCCTTAGGCATTATCTACCAGTCAACCAAGGGTGGTGAAGAGATTAGTTGGCAGGTTGATGGTGGTTTGGTTGAGCCAAACAATGATAAAAAAGAACTATTACAATTATTTAATTACAAATAAAAAACGTACGTAGTTTTTCGGGACATCGCCAAGCGGTTGGTTGACTCTTCACGTGACCAGAAGGCAAGGAATAAATAATAAAAATCTTAATATAAAAAAAAACGTACACGAATACATAAATAGGTTAAAAACCTATAATACACATACATACTATTTACTATAATATATACTTATAACATACAGGGCGTCCCACGGATATGCCACATGGAGGGAAAGTACCTTAAATATTGTGGATGGAACATTTTACTGAAAGAAGACATTATTTGAATTTAAAAAAAAAATTAAACTGCATTCATAGTCTGCGTCACTGCGTCTAAGTTCTGCTTGTAGCTCGTGGACACTTTCATACTGGTTCTTGTAAACAATTTTTTTTATATAACCCCATAAAAAAAAATCTAACGGGATTAGATCTGGGGATCTCGGCGGCCATGTTATTTGTCCATTTGTCCCGATCCAGGAATGAAAGTGTTCATTGAGATAGTCCCTTGTTCTGTGACTGTTATGAGCCGGAGCCCCATCTTGCTGAAAAGTAAGGTTTTGTCGTTCTGCAACCGGAAGATTATTTATCTCATTTCTCAAAATCTCAAGTATTTCTAAATACCTTTCCGTATTGAAATGCCCTTCGTAAAAATGTACTAAGAGGACCCTGTTTTTTACAATCCAATTCAATTACCAACATTTGAACGAAAAACGCACTTGATTATTAGTCTCACGGATACGTAAGGGATTCTCCCTGGACCAAATGCGATTATTGTGTCGGTTGTACATACCATTATTGCTGAAGTTTGTCTCGCCTGACCAGATAATATTATTTAGAAAATACTGATCCTCTAGGATGAGCCTCTCGATTTCATGGCAGAAAATAAGTCGTCTTTCAGCATCACTGGGCAGTAATTTTTGTACTAATCGCTCCTCAATGTAACTTTTGATTTGTATTTTTTAAGTACACGGTGTATTTTGCTTTTCGAAATTCCGATTACTTCTTCACCTTCCCTCACTGAACTTTCAGGATTTGCCTTAAAGTATATCAATATTTCGAGTTCATCGTCAGTGTTTATCATTTGGTGCCGCGGTTGCGGTAAGCGATGATCGAAACGTCCCAAATTTTGAAGATAATCCACCAACAGTTTCATAATAAATCGAGATGGTGTATTTCTATCAGGATATCTTTCGCGGTGCCATTGTAAGACTAATGTTATGTTTTTGTGGTTCAAAAAGTATGCTTCCATTAAATCAAAAATGATTTTGATACGCCATGGTTATGTAAAAGAGGATTTTCACAATACAATGTAAAAATCCTACAATGAAAATCACATAAACAAAAGAATAAAAGTTTAAAAATGGAACGCATTTTTGAATGATTTCTTTATAATCAGCCAGCCGCATTGCGATGGACCAAGTAATACTCGCCTTTCGGCTCAGGATACGGCTCAATTTGTTGCATACAACCAGGTACCTACTAATTACGTACCTCTTTATCATTTTATCATGCACTTAAATTATAATAGGGAAATGATGCGTACTTCTCAAGTGGGTACATTTATTAGTAATAGATACTTATGATAATGTCAGTTGTATGTCCTTACGGAATGTCAGCTTTTCATTTTTCTGAACAATATTTCACATCAAATGTTAAAATTGATGGTCTTCCTTTTATTTGTGACACTATGTTATTTAGCAAAAAATAATCCTTATGATAAAGCCTTTCGATCGGTATGATAAAGCTACAGGGTGACTATTTTTCTCATCTAACGGGTTCGATTCCCGGTTCAACCTTGTAATTATTTAAATATCTATGAATGCAATTTAAATTGTTTTTTAAATTCAAATAATGTCTTCTTTCAGTAAAATGTTCCATCTACAATATTCAAGGTACTTTCCCTCCATGTGGCATATCCGTCTGACGCCCACAAATTCAAGGGAGAGAGGTGTTGAGATGGCTCTACACTATTTGTTTAGAAAATAACTCTGCAATTTCCGTAAAATAAAAAAAAAACAAAAATCATTTATTTCAATCCATTCAAGATCCTATGTTTTACAACTGATATAAAAATTAAAATTTTAATCACAATAAATATACTTAAAAATAATTACTAAAATAATATAAATTAAATTAAAATCATAAAATAAATACTTAAATAAAAAAAAATGTATTTGTGTGTTAAAGTGTATACCGACTGAAACATTGTAATACAGTTAAACCTCTGCTAGACAAATAACCACAATCTTCAAAATCTAAAGTTCTAAACGATGAATTAACCCGAACCTCAAACAACAAGACACTTCAATAGATAGTCCGAGCTCAAGGAGTCTTTCTTTTACGAAGCGAGCCGAGTTAAAAGCAGTATCGTCGGTAAGTGCATCTCTCAGCCACGTAGAGCTGTAACCGGTCGGTTTAAGAACTCAAACGTACGACTCGGAAGTGAGGGAATCAACCTACTTCTGGAAATAGACTGAGGATGGATTATATATACGTGCTGTCACCGCTTATGTAATACAAAAATAAAAATCTTAGAGCAGTGATAGCCAAGTTAATGGCCACGACTTAGAAGTTGTAGGACGATGGGTTTGAGATTACAACTACGACCTACAACTTGTAAGTGTAAGCACCTGTCTGCGCGCTTTACTTTACGTAGGTATATAATAATCATCACCACTGCTCTCAAAATGGTAAAGGAAAACATCGTGAGGAAACCAGCATGTCCAAAATCAAAGACATGTGACATCCACCGACCCGCACTGGGCCCATGTGGTAGATTACAACCCTCTCGAAGAGAGAAGGCCTGAGTCCCAGCAGTAGGAACATAATGACGTAGGCTGATTAAGACTATTCTTTGCTCCAATATGTGGTTTTACTTATCGTAGGTAAAAGTCGTAAAAGACATGTTTTAAATATTACCCAAGCGCCTAACGCTTCGCTTGTAAATTTTAATGGTATTTCATTAATCAGTACCTATTCGAATCGTTCTAATATACGAAGACACTTAAGCTTTAAAAACTAATTTACCATATTAATCTTTTTTTTTTCTGGTGGGTTATCATCTAATGACCCCTCCCGCTCTGGGTGGAGCGGAAGGGAGTGTCAGACTCTTACTGACTAAAACCCACCCATGTTCCTTCCTTCGCCCTTTATGTTCCGGGGTAGCGGTAACCCTTTCGGACAATCCCGCTGACCATATTAGTCTTCAGAACCTATTATTGACTCTGGCGAATCTAAGTATCAACGAAACAGCTGCAGTATTAACTTACAGCAAAAAGAGATGTCGATGTCCCAAAGGCAAAATCATTTATCAAAACCATACACGACACCGACATAATACCGTAAATGGTAAAGTCAATAAAGGTATGTATATGGCAGAACAAATTACGATTATCTCTAACCCATTTAGAACAATGCCCAATTCGCTGAATTCCCTCCTAAAATAGACAAAGCACTAAACCCGAATCCGACCATTGCCGACTACATTGAATTCCCATCGAAAATGCGGTTAGAATTAGCCGTCGGTCGGTAAAACCCGGCGCGGAGTATTTGACAACGGTAAGCTTGCCCATTACGATCTCATTGGTTGGATGACGTCACCAACAGAAATCCCCCATGACAATGGTATACATTGTAATAGAAATGTATTTCACTCAACGCCTTGGTAGTTTATGTAATCAGAGCCCCGATATTCAATTAGGGATGACGTCGATGTTTGTGTAATTTGTCACTGTCAGTGACTGTGACACGATAGGTGTGAATGACGTGACGTGCCTTTTATCTCTTATCACGTTAGTGGCTAGGTCATGAGGACAGTACTGTAGTCAGTACTCATACCCATTACACTTGTGGCCTGAGTTGTTTAGACCACCCACTTTTTTTTTACCAGCTTACGCTGTCCCACTCTTGCCGGGAAATTGCGTAACACACTATCAGTAGCAATGGGTTTCATTTTGACAGTCCAACAATATTCATTGTGTTATTCACGCTGTCAAGCAGACACATTTTTCGAACATTTGAAGCAATGGATTAGCAATATCTTTCAAAATGATTCAGATTGAGATTGATAGTATGTTATGCAATTAGAGTGCTGGGCAAAGGTCTTCTTCCACTATTTCCATCTATCGCGAGCCAGCACGTCGTCCTTCCAATAATAACGGAACCTATCCAACATTTCTCTATACATATACCTAGTAATGTTTAATTCCCATGCATAGGTACTTCAGATGGGCTTGTGGCTAAGTAATAACAGCCGCACGGGTCGATCGATCAGGTTAAGCTACGCTTGCCGCGGTTGGTCCGTGGATGGGTGACCATCTTCACATACCAAGACCCCTCCGTGCCTCGGAAAGCACGTTAAGCCGTTGGTCCCGGCTGTCATTCGTGGATCTTTGACAGTCGTTACGGGTCGTCAGTAGCCCGAAAGTCTGACAACCAGTCTTACCAAGGCGTATCATATTACCCAGTAACTGGGTTGTGGAGGTCAGATAGGCAGTCGCGCCATGTAAAATACTGGTATTCAGCTGCATCCGGTTAGACTGGAAGCCGACCCCAACGTAGTTGGGAAAAGGCTCGGCAGATGCAGATGATGACTTCTTGGTCAATTTGTCATACAGTTATATACAACATACACATGTTATTTGCAAAGTTTGCCGACAGTGCTTTTTAATCGGCTTTTTTACCAATTCCAAGAATTACTGCCGTATCAAAGGATTGCAGTGACAACAGGCGGAAACGAATTTATCGACAAAAAAAAATCAGGAACTGAAAATGCAAAGCTGTTAAAGCGATTCATCATTTCCACGTAATCTGCTTTTGACTGATGCGGTATTGTTCGATTCGCTAATCTACAGAGTGGAAAGTGGATTTTAGCTTGATGTTGCAAAAATACGACAAATTATGTTAAAGAAGGTGTAATAAAAAGCAATATTGCATTGGTTTTCATGAATCGACCCTGCACTAGGTCCTAACTACCCACTAAAAACAAAACTGCCTCGTTGGTCCAGTGGTTGCAAGCGTACTGCTGAGCATGAGGTCCTGGGTTCGATTCCCGCGTCGGGTAAAGTGTTAATGGGTTTTTCCATCTGAAATTTCTCAGTAGCAGGCCGCAGTCTGTAATTGTGTCCGGTTGACATGAATAGGCTCGCCCCCCTTACATGGAACTTATAAATAACCGGCGAAATGTGGGTGTAGTTTAGGTACACCTCTGCCTGACCTTTCGGAGAATACAAGCGTTATATAATGTTATGTAAAAATAATCTCCGTCCATTAATAAACGTGGATGAAAGTCACAACCAGTAGGTACAGACGCCAGCAGGTCAAGCTACCCGACACTGTCAAATTTTCCCAATCAACCTTGAACCTTAATGCTTTAGCGATAAAGTTGAAAGTCTATTAAAGAAATTTGACAGATTGTAGTAGCTTGATGTGCTGGCGTCTGTACAAGCTTCAGATTTACCACACATTTTTTTTGAGGTTTAAGTTTGGCATATTTTTACTCCGTTTTTTATTAATGAAGGGGCAGATGTTTTCCTAGCTTGGATGCCAGAATTATACAATATGTAACATAATTAATTATGATTCAGTAGTTAATTATGAACAAACTGCTTTCAGGAGTTGCGTTTATTCTGTTACATCTTGTATGTCTACCTACTGCTAAATGTCGTTTCTATCCATTTGGCACATACGTAGAATTAAGTTACAAAAGCCAATACCCCTACGTATAACACTTTTCAAGTCCCTCTATTGTCAACACCCAAACTACGCTTCCAAAATACTATTTATCAGTTAATTAGGTATATACCTACTAATATATCAAAGTTACACTTCTCCAAGAGAACAAGTCTAAAAGTTAATACGCAAATAGATTTAGAGCACATTAACGTACAGTTTAATTTATACTTCAGAATACAGCTACATCGTACAATACGCCTCATCAATCATATTCCGCACATCAAATGCAAATGTAAACCTAAACGGTATGCAAATAAGGTTCATTTCCCAAATGGCGGGGCAGTTTTCCTCTAAATAACATGCATTTCAACAAATTTCATGTTAGCTCATTGTGACACAAAATAGTCATTATTCATGCAGATTTCTGCCCAAGGTATATGTTTAAGCGGTTATGTTTACATTTTAAACCCGAAATATAATATTATATTTGGCTTTATTACTTCTTGGTACTTAGAATTTAAGCTTCATCAGGAGTCCTGCAAGGTGGAGAGGTCACTTGTTCAGACAAATTGTAGTCTGTTTCAATGTTACGTCAACAAGTGTTCAGTAATGCTTTGGTTTCATAAGATGTGGACAACAGTCACACAATAACGGCTGTCTAAATACAGAGCGTTTTTGACACCTTTATGACAAATACTTGTGTAAATGACAGAATTTCATGATGGCCGTTATTATATATGACGGAACCGATAAAACAAGCCAAGCTTTACTGCTAAAAAGACGGAAAAAAATAACTGTTTCTTAACATTGAATTTGAGCTTAATATCGACTGCTATTATAAGATTCAATTAAAAATAAACAAGCGTTCTTATAATTCTTAAATTCATTTACAATAAACAAATTCTAACATAAGTCACGTTCTTCGCAAATCGGATGAAGAAGAATGGACAATAATTACATTGAACATAAATATAAAACTTGGAAGAAAAATTTAATATTGGACCGTCAAACAAATTAAATTTGATAAAAGAAATGAAAACAAATATCTAAAATATATGAAAATAGCAAGGGTAGTGTAGATATTGCAGTAGTTTTCCCTCCATAGCAAGAATCATGGCGTGATGTGTCTGTTTTATATATAATTAATTAGCTTCATACAGTTATCTGTCGAATTGTTCTGGTTTATTTTATTCCTACCAAACATCGTGGTCGTCTTTGAACTAATTTTTTCATTGTTTCTGTTTTATGTATCTTTAACGGTCAGATTTTCTTTATCGTTTTTTCCATTCCATTAATTGTTTAAAAGTTTTTTTATTTTTTTGTCAAAGTTGGAATCCGCAAAATATAAGCTATTATCAAACATGCCATTGCCAAGCCACATAGGAACAAAACAAATGAAAAATGCTTCACCACGTTATACATTTTACGACGTCACGATCACAAATGAGAGTTTCATCCCAACCTTATCAAAACAAAACAGAATCGTAATGTGTTTCATCATAAAACCTCATTTGATTGTCCCGTCAATACGAGGTCTCGTAAAGTCGTCTTTTGTTAATGAACCTGATCTCTGCCGGCTGTCTGCGTTAAGAATAGAAGTTGTTTACCATATCGTCCATTGTGTACCTTGAGCGATACTCTCATCTGTCGGAGATTGGTCTTAAATTTATCAAGTGCTAATATGTTTATGAATTGTGAAGGCCTGGAGTAAGGTGTGAGGATAGTTGAACAATTTGAGGCGAGATGAAGAGGTGGTCGTGTGATTTTTTAGGAAAATTCCGGATATATTTTAAGCATATCACACATTTTCATGGCCGTTTCTTTCCATGCGAATCTTTATTGTAAAGATCATTGAAATGTAAAGATACGTAAGGTATAACGGATTACGATATTTTAGATAAGCTAAACAATTCAGCGTTCACTGACTATTTTACGACGATAATGAAACAAAGGCATAATTCAGAAACTTCATGACGTCATTCAGACATAATATACTTCCGAACTTCAACGCTAATAAACACAGCACGACACGACTTTGGCATAGATTCGGTAATCGCAGTTATAGCACCGAATTATTACCAGAACCGTTAGTATATCGTCTCCACACATTCCACTGTTCGTTATAAAATCTTTAGAATTCGCGCGTGGACTGACTGTTACTGATATGCATTTACGCGCAGTGTATTCCGGGATCCCGAAACAAAAGGTGTTCAGTGCGCAGTGTTGTGCGAAAACAACGCAAAATAGCTTCTAAAACTTACAAAATAAAGTGCAAATCAAAATGTCGGTGAATATTGATATGGAGAACTTTTCTGCGAAGAAGAATCTAAGGCGTCGTACGTTGAACACTATCAAATCGGCTGTGACGGCGCTCAAACAAATCGCTAGTGAGTGCTCCCAAATTCTATTATTTGGTGTACAACACTTTTGTAAAAACAATAATATTTTTCTCGCAATGTCGCCTTTTTTTGTGGAGTATTAATATAAAAGCGAGTAATATTTTAGCGAGCCAGACAGATTCGATTGATTGCTCAAATCGATATCTCGACTTCTTATATGTATTATATTATCCAACTGTAGTGAATAGATATTCATGAAACGTACTGGCTGTATAATATTGTTATTAGTGAATATCGATGCCGCCTCATCAATATTAATGGACTTAATTATCATAGTGTGAACTGTTGTGAATGTTTTAATTACACACGTTATTATTTTAAAGTTATTTTATGATGAATACTTACTTCGATTCACTCCTTCGCTTACCAGCACATTAATAATTATTCAACATTTTCACAACTTTATAAGTATTTATTCAGCGCCTGGTAGTCGGAACCTATTATTTTTCCTTAACGTTTATTCAAATTCTAATAACGCAAATTCAATATTTACATATCGTGATAACTTCGGAGAGTGAAAATAAACTCGGGAGACCATTAGAGCAGCGGCTTACTTTCCATAACACTTGGTAAAGTGCGCGGTAACAATTCGTCGAGTATTTGCGAAACGTCAGCTTCTATAATGAAGGTGTCATTCAGGGGCTCAGAAAACCCATTGTGTTTGTCATGTCGCGCCCAAACAGTCTCGTCACTCTCCGAGAAACTCTCAAGCGCCTTGTTTGCCAGAACCAGCGATCGTTTGTTGTAGAGAGAAAACACTTCACAATTCGTTACGTTTTATCTTCCAATCTTTTGTTACACCTGTATTTTGGTAACTAGGCCAATCTTGACGTTTATAAATGAACCGCGGCTTACCATTGTCTCTTCACATTGATTTGGTGTTACACAGATCGTTTCTGATGAATTATGGAATGAATTTGCATAAATAAACCTTGTTTGCTAAAAGCTTCCTTCGAATGTTGATGCATAATTTAATGTAGACCTTATTCTCGGATATTGGCAGATGGGCATGACATGTAACACAGCAAATTATAGAGAGTTTATAATTTGGAATACTTGGAACATAGTTACGGCTGTTGCGACTGGAGTTTTAAGTAATCACAAGTGTGTTAACTGAGTTGTGATTTCGCTACCCGCAAAGTTTGTTTGGTAAATACTGGCGCCCACCACGGGACTGCAGGGATTGAATTATAAACACGCTTACCTACAAGCTTAAATTACATAAATATTCATGTTCCGTTACTTTTGCAACATATGTTTGTATACAAGAAGCTGCAAAACTTGGAATTTACACAAGGTTTAAAATGTATCATCCCATTAAATTTCACAGATGTTTGTTTCCTGCTCATGGTTTCAAGTTGAACTGCCTACACAAAAAGACAAGGCAGTACATATCTAACTGATGTTATCAAGGATTCATACACACTGTAATTATATCAGTTGTTATCAAAACCTATTAAAACACTCTTATAAACTTGTTCGTAAATAAAATTTATAAAATAATTAATCAACCTACACGTAAGAACTAAGTGAACATTTCCTCGAATTGTCTTTTTGACATTTACGATCAACTATAAAACTTTTCAATTCGGTATAACGGGTGTAAAAAGACACTTAAAGAAGCCGAGACCCACTTGTACTCCCCGTCAATGAAATATTTTTTTGTTCGTTAGGGAGATATTAAAGGTCAAAATTCCAACTTTTGCTGACGTTTTTTTCGTTCGAAAACAAGTTTTTGATATTATAACACAACTTTAAATACCTCCACGACCCCTGTACCGTTACATGCACCCATAAAAACAAATATTTTGCGTGTGTTACATTGCGCACTACCACAAACAGCTCATTTTCACATCAAAAATAAAAGTCGTTTCCCAGCAATTAGTTTCGTGCAATGTTATTTAGTTTAATGTACAGAATGCGTAGTTGACGGCTATATGATGGGTCTTTTTACACCCTGTGTACAAACTTCTTACAATTTTTCTCTTACTTTAAAAACGTCTGTTTACTTTCGCACTCCACAATTATTCTACAAATACTTCATCTAACTTTCGTTTTTCAACTCAATAATAATCGTTGAAGCTCGTAAATAGCCCGAAGTTTCCCCATTTCCCGCTAATACGGGTCGAGGTCTGCCTTTATTTGGCGCGTTTCCGGACCGCGATCTTTTCAATGTGGAGGCCAACCTTATTACCTTAGGTCGATCATTCACCGCATAGTCTGTTATCTATTAAAAAGTACTATTGCAGGGACAAAAGATTATAGATTTTCTTACAAAGTTTTAGTTCAACGACACACAAAAGTAAAATATGATGTCTCAGTCTCGAGTCTAATAGAAATATTTTCTTTTTTCTTGCTTGATCGTTTTCAACAATATGTGCCGATATTGCTACGCTCTTAACACGTGTAGAATCAAAAAAGAAAAGAAAAACTGGTCAGTCTAGCAATACTCAGCACTTTAAAATCGACTTTTTTTTTTTTTTTTTTGACATGGTTCAAAAGAAAAATTGTAAAATTAAGCAAATCGATTTTCTGTCGAAGACTAATGGCCGATTCATATAATTTACGGGCCGTTATTGGTTAAAATTAAGACTCTTATATCTTTAGCAATAATGAAGCAAATACCTTATAGCTTTGCATAATAGACCCTTCCATACAGGCTAGGTGCTAGTAGCTATTACAGGTAAAATTAGCTTACGAATCTATTTATATGCCCAGGTTGGCAATAAAAAATGCTACAATTGGAAAGCAAAACGATTCGTTTTTGTTTATAGGAACCGAGTATAACTAAAGCCATAATAGCGTGTCTTTTATTTTGTGTCTCTACAAGGTTTTGTACACCTACATGATTTTCATTTGTTTCTGTGTAAAACTATGGACTTGTAGGTCTTGCATGGCGCTACTACAATACTCTTGCAAAATTCACACACACGAAACAACAACGATGAAGTGAGTATAAAACATATTATACTACAAGTTCCTGTTGGGGTAATGTTTTGTGTTCAGTGTTCCAATCGCTATTCAGCAGGTCAACGTATTTTCAGCACTAACTTTGTGAATCATTATCGCTTTATGCCGCAGTGAAATGGTGGATTAACTCGCATTCATGCATAAATAGTCGATCGTAATTAGGTAACCGTAAAATTGGGTGTTACGAAAACCATTTTGCGTGGTTGAGTCACGGGAATTACCCTATAGAGAGGTGTACAATTATGTGTACATACGATTACATGAACGTCACATGCAAACAGAAGTTGAAAAATGCTATTCAAATGAATCATCCAACTATTAAAAACCAGCTTCTGCCCGCGACTTCATCCAGGTGAAATTTCTTGTTTTCTCGAACCACCCCGTCGCATCGCATCGTTTGCCCGCACTATTATTTCGCTTAGCGTTTTCTTACTTTTCCTTTCGCTCTACCCCTAAGGGTCTTAGCGTAATGTTAAATAGCATATAGTCTTCCTCAAAAATTGGACTATCAAATACAAGATGATTTTTTCAAATCCTACCGGTAGTTCCTGAGATTAACATGCTCAAACAAATAAACTCTTTAGCTTTATTATTATTGTTAGTATGGATTTTCTAGCTTGGTTCTTTTCTATCTATATGGGATTGTAGTCCTAAATACTTTCGAGATATTGATTCGCACAGAGAACATTTTAATTTGTTGGCTTCTTGCCTAGTTTAGAAACCAAGCGCTCGACTTGAAGCTGTGTCACTATTGTACAACTTAATCTTACGACACAACATTGTACTATTTGGTTTTTGTGTACTAAATATTAATTATTCTTATGAACTTTCACGGGGCATTAAAATTTTCAAACCAACCTTGAATCATTGAGTGATTTTCTCTCTTTGGGCAAATATTGAACTTGAAGTCTTAGTAGAATAGGTAGAACCTACACAGTCGGTAAAAAAAAACAATATTCAAGACACCCATAATTACAACAGTACACAATTTTCTTAAAACGACTCCAATAAAGAATTCGTTTTAAAATAATAAGTGTCTTTGCTCCCAATACATACAATTTGTAAGCAAAGCAAAAATCCGACTGGAGTACCGACGGAATTTAAATAACAGAAAGCCTGTTCGAGAGGATTACAGCGCTCTATAAAAGGAACAACTTTCGCTACTAGCAGAGCCCGGAGGACTCCTCGGGAAGTATTCGACTTTCAGCCCTTAATACGATCCTAAAATATTTTCATTTACACTGAATAAAAATTTATTTTCATCCAACTGGATTTAAATATTTGTGTGCTTTATCTTAATTGTGTTTCTGTCTGTTGTTTCCATATCTCTGGCCTGAACTTTTCAGACAATGTTGCGGGTGGAGCGCCTGGTTTTTCATGATGTAATTGTAGAAAATGTTAAAAGAACTGCCTCCATTTACATTAGGAAATATACACGTCCAATGACTACCATTTTTAAATTTTCGGTTTGCTTTAACGAGTGGCACACGTGTGATATTCTGGACATATGTATTTTTGATATTTCCGATGAACAGAAGTGTATGGTGAGAGCTTTACGAGCTTAAAACCTCAGTTTGTCATATTACTTATCTATCCAGTGCTATAAAATGAAGGTGAGATTGAATCTCAAGTATTTCAGCTTAACCTTACAGATGGACAAGTACTATCATACTTACAACCATACAGTTACATATCCATCTGTCAGCTACTAATAAAGTATTCGTGCATGCAACGTTTCGTGCAGAACATTCGTGCATGAATATTCTAACATTCTCAGCTAAATTATTATCTGACTTGGTCAAGATAATGATGTGACTCACGTTTCTCTCTTTCCCGACTATATTGTACACACGAAGCTTAGAATTTGTTGGCGCCAAGTGAACTTTCGTATAATTGCAAGGCAAACACATTACTCGTGTCCATTAACCAACTATCCTCTCCTACAGCTTACAGCGTACGAGAAATACGATCCCAGAGTATATCTGTAGATGTTTGTACATTGTATTATTGTTGGAAGATTCATCATTATCATAAACGGTTTTATGCGGTGTTACACCACTATAGGTAGTGCTATTTTGTAAAGTTCTCTTGAAACTTTCCTCATGTGACCGGGCATAATTTGAAAGCGACTTCATTTGTTTTTAAACGAAATCATCGTCGTGGATTCATAGGTTAGTATTTCAAAATACTGTTTTGGAAAAATACCTAGTTTTGATCCACTGCCTGTGCTGCTTTAGTCCTTTAGTTCGTAAATAATGGGACTTGTTCGCGTATGCTTTAGTTTTTATACGAGACCTTGTTTCGTATTCCTAGTATATACCTAAATAAATTGTGTGATTTCAGCTCTTTGGCAAGGATAAAATGAAACAGAATTTTCTCAGTATCATCAATCTAAAAAAGTTAGGACACTCCATGGTGCACCATATGTTTTATTTGTATATGTTGTAGTAATAATACTCGAATCAACGTCATCACCACTCTTGGACTTGTGATTGCGTCATTAACGATATTAACAAACTAAAATACACACCGTTCCTCTTGATAATCCTTTGATGGCCCTTTACGGTATACCCGGCATCTTTTATAGGATCACTGCTAGTTTTTGTCATAAGCAAAGTACAGGTATTTTACCAAACAACCAAAATAGTAACCTTCACCGAACACAACTCGTTTTGCTCAAAATATATTCGAGAACCTTTGACCTCGTACTCGTACGAGTAAAATTTAAATTCACAAAAACCCGGTTTCATTCACGTTCGCAGTCTTTCTTTTTGACTAGTTTTTAATCTAACATCCTATCTATCCTATCCAACGCGAGTAGAAAAACACGTCACAGTTTCATCCGCGAACTTGGAGCCAACCAATTAAAAACCAGACGGGCTCGTTCGAGGACACTCGGGGCCAATTTTCGGACGCCTACCAGCCTCGCACTTATTTTTTCGCTTTTACACGGTTCCATGGACAACCATTTCAACTACGGATGAGTGAAACTTGACGTTAGGAATTTTAAGCTATTTTCGGCTTGACCGCTTTAAAAACCTTTAACGAGCCACTGATGCGGTGTAATGGGTTTTAGTGGTTGGCTAGACGATCAAAGCCTGCCACTAGTTTGAATTAAAACTTTTTCTGTGAAAAACTCTTTCGTGGATTTCTAGCTTTGATCCCTAATATGTTTTATACTATTTTTTATTTTTCAGTTCCATAACAAACAAATAGTACCTACAACTCAAGATCAGACAGAATTAATTGCTTGGCCTTCCTCCACGCTGAAGGATTAGCCTCTGTTGCGTGTTCGCAAATAACAAATCAGACGCACCTTTACACAAGCTACCTCACGGATAAGAGGAGGGCAGAAAGGCCTCCATTAATTTTCATCCGCTTTACTTAAATCACCTCGAATTAGGGATTATTTAGGCGTTTATTGCTTACAACTGCTGTCTCCTCTCAAGGGAATCGATTCGGGCTATGTTGCCGCCTTTATGTACACAATAACGCCGATCAAATTGGCTTTCGACCTCATTGGTCAAACGTTATTACCTTATGTCTAGTCTTTGAAAAGATTAAGGGATAGGTTTCTTTAACGTTGCACGGCTGAAGGAAAGCTCCTTTGATCTCGTTCTTTTGCATGTTATAGCAAATGGAGCACCAAAGGGAAAGCAGTGAACTGTAAGCTTATATTTTCCTCTGAATCTACATCATAAATTTGCTTCTGTTGACGTTTGTCGCTGTTTCAAGGAAAATACGCATAATTGTGTACATTATTTTGTTCTTGTCGACTGTAGGCGACTGATCCTTTAAATCGTCTTTGAGATAATTGGGTATGTGATAACTGGGACAAAAAAAATATAACGAAAATTCATGAGCCCATTTCAAATTCATATTTAGCTAAAGACATTATCAATCTGATTTTTGATACCTACTAAGCATTCTAAACAGACGTTACTAAAGCAGCTATAGAACATCCCAAAACACACACGAGTAACAACAATAACAACACGAACAGCAATCAAACGGACATGCAGTCAGCCGCAAACCGATCAAATATACAGATCTCAACTGATTTCCATTCTGCATAATCGAAGGAGACTGGAATGGATGGCGGAATATATCAGACCGGATGACACTGCATTTTACAAGTATCAGAGAACCGATGACGTAACAATCTTGTATAATATATGAGCCTGTTAAATTTCTTCTGAAGGCCTCGGTAGGACAAGACTTGAATCATGTCGTAAAGACTCTCATGAAAAGTAATATAATTTTTCGCATATGCTTCGAAGTGACACGAACTTTTGTGCTGTTTTATTAGCACTTAACTTGATTCCGCTTGCCATATTGGTTAAGTGGTTGTGAGCAGTCAAACTTAACAGGTTTGATGCTCAGACCAAGTACTCTTTTATCTTTGGTTTCTGATCTCACTTTTCGTGCTTCCTACCTAACAGCTGGATGACCTAATTTTGGGTCTGCCGGTCCATTTGGTAGACGACCTAAATAGTCCAATGAAACTTCCACTTTCCATGAAAACGTTGCACGAATGGAACATAAGACAATGCCTGTCACCGGATTCGATTCCCAAAACTAGGCCAATAATTGTAAAGCCTTTAGATTTGTTCCGAGTCTGGATGTTCGGCATATGACGTGAGGAGGAAGCCAGTTTCGGCATAATATCTAGTTACAAGCTGTTTCTCCCGTCAAAGTCAGCGTGTATTTTGTATTTCATCATTTTTTTTTTCACAAATATCAAGGATGCATGATGTACTCCTGATGTGGTCCTTCTCCAGGTCCCAAGCTACCTATGAGTATCTGTCAAATTTCATAACGATCGGTTGAGTAGTTTAGGGGTGAAAGGTAACATCGTTACTTTGTAGCATTTATAATAATTATTAGTATGAATTTGAGTAATATTTTAGTATATGTATGTAGGATGTTATTGTTAAAAAATGTTAAAAATTTGAGAAGAAGAGAGAAGTTTCTGAACGAAACGTTGAGTGAAAGGGGAGTAGAGATTGAGGGACTGAAGGGATCACGAATTAGGAAGAAGAATAAACTAAGGTGGGTTATAATAAAAAGAAGAAGTATTTTACCCAAGAAACTGTGTTTCAATTTGGCCCCTTTCCACATGTGTACATATAGTATGGATGAAACTATACTGCGTTATTCCTCAGATTTTAATGATGGGTTTAGACGAACGTAACATAGAAAAGCAACAAAATTCCCCCCATTTGTTTAAAGTAAACGTGTGCCGAAAATACTTTCTCTTTTCGGCCGCATTTTCTAAGAATAGAAAAGAAAAAGTTTAAAAAAACGCACTGCTCGTTTCTTCTTACCTTTGTTTTTCGATGAAACAGTTTTCTTGGCCGTTTCTTCAAAGGATATGTATTCTTGTTGAATTTTTTTGGTCTTACATATTATAGACCATTATTTTATTCAGATCCCGTGGGAATATCAGGATAAAAGTATCCTATATGTTAATCCTGGTTATAAACCATCTGTGTGCTAAAGGGGATCCGCCAAAATGGCCCCAGCTCCGGCGCAAAAGATATGTATCTCAGTTTTTAGATTAAAAATATTAAAAAAATAATCAGGTTTCGCTATTGCTAAATTCGATGGCTAACATAGTTTTTTTGGCCGTGGAAGCTAGCCGTAATGACCAATTTTTAATGATTTTTTTTATTTTATTTTTTTTTGCTCTTCAGTTCGAAACTATAAAAAAGTGAAAAATAAAACAAGTAGTATCGTTATGAAATACTTTATTTTTATTTTCTGTACAAAAATATACAATAAGTAGTTATTTATAATGTCAATTAAAAGATACACATTCTTTTGGCTAATATTGCGAAAAATGTTCAGTTGATGGATTCTAAATCCACTAAAACAAAATCTAAACCTAGAGCTGGGTGGTCTAAATCACGTTCGTTATGTCTAGCCCAACCCAAATAATATATGACACTTATTACATGGGCGCAACTTCCCAGTGTTCTGTTCCCATGATAACAGGAACAATAATATTCTTGAATTGCGTCGATTCCAGAAACCGCAGTGCTATATAATAAATAAGTATAATATGTCTTTGATCTGACATGGCGTGAATTAATTCTGCAGCGAATCAGTACATTGTTTGTAGACGACTGCGACCTTATAATTCGATCGTTTATTATATGGATTTCTTCTGAGTGTCTGTAAACCTCGATTTCATATACGCCAGTTCTCTTAGTGTGTTCGCTGCAGTATGATCGTGCGATTTTGAGGTGGTATGTGCCTATCGCGAATTTTATAAGATCTTCATACGTCAGCTCCGGAAAATCTGATACTTCTGGATTATTTGCATCCAGTGTAGAAAATGTGGCTCTTTGCATGTTCAAGTTGTTTTCTAAAACATATGCGGCCAACAGATTTGTTTTATGTATGTTGCGGTTTATTCGTGCAATAAAATCATCAGTAAATCTACTATCTTCCTAAGGCTCCTGAAAACAGTTTATCAAGGCCGCTGCTATTTTGAATTTTAAATCCAAAGTCCAAGAGGCACTAGCTAAGTCGTCGTTAAATATATAAATCACAAGAAAAATCAAAAGTCCGGGAGGGTTAAGCGAAGTCGTCGTAAAATAAAGATCAAGATAAGGTTTCGCACAGTACACAACACAACAAACGTTAGCGAAGGACTGCGCGTGGGCATAGGCATAAACCGCCTAAGCGCTGGCGTCTTTGTGTTTCTCCCTCTACCATTATGTGTGAGCGAGACAATAAGATGTACAGTTGTGCCCTCACGTTACAGGTGCGTGTTGGTCACAAACAATAAAAAGGATTGCGATTTTCACTATAAATATATTTTTTACATCTAACGCCTACGAAAATTCTACGGGTTAAAAAAATATGTTAGCCACTGAATTTAACAATAGGGATACTTTATAATAGTTTCACTACCTTTACTCTAAAATCTTAGATAAATTGCTTTGGCGCCGGGCCTGGGGTAATTTTGTATGGGATTTGGCGGATCTCCTTTCATCCAAATCCGTTAAGGAGTTTTTGCGCGTGAAAGAGTAACAATCCATCCATCCGTCCATCCATACAAACTTTCACGTTTATAATGTTAGTAGGACCAATACCATTATTTTAAAAGTGTTATGACAATACTCCGTGTGTTTTCTTTCCAAAACGGGTCATTTCGTGGGTTATTTTTGTGAAAATTCAGAGAAATGTAATCAAATTGCCACTCCACGTCAATGTACCGCTTTACAGCTATTTCAAACAACTGTACAAAGTTGTGATTTGAATAATATAGGTCAATTTAAGTTAGTTGTCAATTTACATATCAACTCAATTTTCTGATTTTACACAAAAAATAACACAAGAAATCGTGTGACCCATTTAAGAAGGACAATACCGTATCCTAACACTTTTAAAGTAATAATAAAACCATGATTTTTAATAAATCACTCTCTAAAATGGGTCCCAAGCGAAAACAACTTTATCGAGCTGAGAATTTTCTTTCATTTTCCCCGCCACCCGTTTTTCATGGGTAATTACCCCCGTTAGCGAAATGACGTCATGCGTGATTGATAACGTCTTCTGATTAATATTTTATATAATCTAATAAAATACATTTCTTATCCATACATGAGTCATTTTGCGTCCGATAAAGATTACGGTGTAAAGGCGAAAGCTTTAACCTTTACGTAATTGATTCTTTTTATGTGCCCTATTGAGATTATTTTACGGCTTTTTATTAAATCTATTAATCATTTCATGTTATTGTGTGGTTGGGACTTAAGCAGCACGGATTAACCTTTAGAAGATAAATTCAATTACTTTATTGCAAACAATTTTGATTATATGGAATATAAAAGTATCCTAAATTATAGATGGGGAGGTAAATGATTTTATTTATGTAAGTAGATTTGTACACTTTTACACGTCAATCGTATTTTAAAACTAGATGAGGTCGGCGTTTCCTATCTGACTACTCTGAGAAGAAAGTCCAGAAATAATCATGTGAAGACCGTGCAGATTGATGTCTGTAATGGTCTTTTGAAGAAAGAACCAAGATTGAGTGGACCTGTCCAGTCAGTATAAGCTCTTTAATAGAGAAAAGTCTGCGTAAATATTGCTGTAGACATTGTTTTGTATATCAGTATAAGACATAACTCAGTTGTTATAGGTATTATAAATGCATAATGAAACAGGAAATGACAAAGTTAATCGAAGTCAAAAGTTTAACAAGACATCCTCTGCCCAGCCTTTTCCCAACTACATAGTATTATGTTGGGTGACCCCAATATAATTGTTGGGAAAAGGCTAGGCAGAGGATTCAGTTAGACTCGAAGCCGATGCTTCGAGTCCAACCGGATGCAGCTGAATACCAGTATTTTACAAGAAGCGACTGCCTGTCTGACTTCACAACCCAGTTGCTGGGTAATACGATACCCCTTGCTAACACTGTTCACTGACTGACAAAGATCTACGTTTGACAGCCGGGAGCAACGGCTTAACGTATTTTCCGAGTCACGGAGGGGTCTTGATATGTGAAGATGGTCACCCATCCACGGACCAACCGCGGCAAACGTAGCTTAACCTGATCGATCTACCCGCGCGGCTGTTATTACTTAGCCACAAAGTGAATCATTGGACATGAGTTTAAAACTGAATCGGTTTTAAGCGCGTGTGCGAGTGAAGAAGAGGCTAGGTTTCCAAACTGGACAGGTTATTAAAAGATGCGTGATCTATACGATATTGTTGCTTATATAAAAAAATAAAAAAAATATAAAAAAAAACAATTTTGTTTGAATTAAATTAAACTTTCCTGTTGATGCAAAATGGATATTTATGGAAAAACCAATTTAACATTTTCCATCTGGAACAGGATTTGTGCCTAAAAAACTTACTTAAGCCTCCAATAACTGGCTAGAGAGGCGCCACGGCGCCCTCACCTACCGCCTGACGCAGGTCCTCACCGGACACGGAAGTTTCGGGAGGTTCCTGCACATCATCAGGCGGGAGGAAACGCCCGGGTGTCACCATTGCCAGGATCGCCCAGAGGACACGGTGGAGCACACGGTGGAGGTCTGCCCCGCTTGGGCGGAGCACCGCCGTGTCCTCGTAGAGGCGATCGGCAGCGGCGGCGGCCTCTCGCGCCCGGACCTGGTGCAAGCCATGGTCCGGAACGAGAGGGAGTGGGAGGCAGTCGCCTCCTTCTGCGAAGCAGTCATGCTAGCGAAGGAGGTGGCGGGACGGATGAGGGAGAGAGCCTCCCGTCCCAGCCGCCGCGGGAGACGCCCCGGGCGTCGGGAGTCGAGCGACGACTACCGGCCACCGTAGGCGCGGGCCTGCGGGCGGAGAGCAATGGGTAGCTCACCGCCCGATCAGGACCAGGCCCGTGCCGGACGGCGCGTAAGTGTTCCACGCGCGCCTCAAAGAGATGTCAGCATAATCAGAGGGGCCCCTTAGGGCCGAAGCCTGCCGGGTCAGCGGGGTTGTCCGAAAGGGTTACCGCTGCCCCGGAACATAAAGGGCGAAGGAAGGAACATGGGTGGGTTTTAGTCAGTAAGAGTCTGACACTCCCTTCCGCTCCACCCAGAGCGGGAGGGGTCATTTGATGATTTCCCATCCAAAAAAAAAAAAAAAAAAGCCTCCAATAACGTGTTTTGAATATGGATGGATGTCTCTGGTGCTTGTTCCTTCGAGTAATTTGAACTCATTTTCATTAATTAATTGTCTATATAATCAGCATATAATGTTCTCACTGCTGAGACACAGGCCTCCTCTCTGAAAGAGAGAGTTGGCTAATTAATCTACCACGCGGGCCCAGTGTGGGTTGGTAATTGTCACATATCTTCGAATTTTTGGTTCGAGGACAGGCCGGTCTCCTCACGATGTTTTCCTTCACCGCTTTTAGAGCAGTGGTCATGAAATTATTTACACAAAGTAAAGCGCCTGGCTGGGTTCAAACCCACGACCTTCAACTCGTAAGTCTGGGCCACCACTGCTCTCTCACTTATTTATGCTTGTTAGTAATTTGTAACAGTAAATTACTTGAGTACAACTTGCGGTTATTATAATATTTCCATTGATAATTAAAACATGAGTGAAAAGGCAAGTCACGTAAATTAATTAGCTTCATAATAACAACTTACTTAACGTTTTCCTAAAATGTTGCGTTCTTTTACATTTTGCTGCCTGTGCCTGCGGTTTCACCCGCATAAGTTTCGATCCCGTCGGAATATCGGGATAAAAAGTATATCCTATGTGTTAATCCTGGTTATAAACTGTCTCTGTGCCAAATTTCATCCAAATGAGTTCAGTAGTTTTTGCGTGAAAGAGTAACAAACATCCATCCATCCATCCATCCATAAAACTTTCCCGTTTTTAATATTAGTAGGATAGGATTAGTAGGATACTAGGATTTTTGCGAAAAAAAAAACTGACGTTTAACCCGCATCTTAGTTGTCAATGTTGTATTCAGAGCTTTACATGAGTCGGAATTTTCAAAATAAAAAAATGGCTCGAAGGTTCCTTCAAGGAACTCTTTCCCGCGCCACCTCGAACCAGCCGTCGCAGTCAGCCAGGTCATCTCGCCATCTCTTTCTGGGCCGGCGTCGGCGGCGCCGTCCATCTTCAAGCACCCATTGTATTGAGACTTTTGCCCAGCGGTCATCCTGCATACGGCTGATGTGCCCGCCCAATCCCATATTTATTATATAACTATTAACTTAACTAAGTATAAAACTCTTGCAGATCACTAATAAACTTGAGCTGACTCCTCAATTTTGAAGTAACGTAAGTGTAACACCACAGTACAAAATTATACAGTATGCCAAAGTGTTTCACTTCGCTGTAGCGAGTTATAAAGTACAAATATGCTGACTTCCACTTTAGAATATTAAACAGTTATGTTTAAGAAGCAACAATATAGTAAATTGGGAGGGAATCATTTCCCCGACGTGTTTATAACTATCACGAACGTCTTGCAAAATAGTATATTCGTGTTTATGATTGTGTTGAGTCGTTGAAGCATAGAATAAATTAAATATGTAAATAGTAACGATCAGTTAGAGCGGTTCCGCACTGCATCCGATCCGAATTGGGAATGTTCTAAATTCGGACGGACTGAGTTCGGATGTAGTGCGCAACCTTCCATACAAATAGTACTATGGCTACTTCGGACCGTCATTTCTCGGATTCGGATCGGATGCAGTGCAGAACCGCTCTAAAAGCGGTTACTGTTAGTTGCCGACTAAAAATATCAGTTAGGTATTAATATAAATCGCTCTTACAATAAATAAATTCAGATAACTTATTTCGATATTTTTCTCGCGTGAATCTAGAAGTAAACATTTGCAATAACCTAAACATTAACAAAAAATCTATGGTCAATCTCTCAGTAACTGAAAAATGTAGATAATAATAAACAATTTACCAGGATAGCATAATCAGCCTATAATGTTCCCACGGTTGGGATACAGACCTCTCGATGAGAGGGAGTCGGCCGTAATCCACCACGCGGGCCCAGTGCGGATTTGTCGATGTCACATGCAGGTTTCCTCACGATGTTTTTCTTCACCGTTTTTAGGGCATTTGGTGATGAAATTATTTCCACAACGTAAAGAGCCCGTCTAGGTTCGAACCCACAGCTTACAACCCGTAATTCGGGGGCCCCTGGGCCACCACTACTTTACCAGTAGGTATGCCTACAATATATATTATTAAATACAGTAAAACTACAAAATCCTCAACTACGGCACAAAACAACAAAATATAGCCCATAGCAATCGATTACAGAAGATGTGTGTCCGTATATTTTCAAGCAAATGCAGCGCTGCGCCAGAGCCGGCTTACGGAGCTTAACGGCCAACAATACAGGCTACTGTCTCAAATATATTGCTGAATACAGCCGTGTTTTCAATTAAAGTGAATTCTGTTTACAGTTTCTGTATTACTTCAGTGATGAAGTTAATACTAGTTTGGTTAGTTTTGTATCTGACAATTATTCTATTCACTTTTTGACAGATTGGACTTTTTAGCATTTCAGTGTAATCCTAGAGTCATCATCATCACAATTGAGAGCCTTGTTCTTGTATAAAAGAACATAACTATAAAAGACAAAACGAACACTCTGCCTAGACACTACTATACAGGGTGGCCGGAACATTGACGTCCAAAAATAAAATTTAGGTCCCTCGTATCGTGGGGTATCCGAATCACCCCCATGTATGTTCCGCGACTTTTCATAGTTTTCGAGTTACGAATTTTTTTCTGATTTTTTGAGAATGATCGACCTGACCAATCTAAAAAATGGCTTTGTCGAGATTTTTTTTTTGCAACTGAATCTTCGTGAGTAGTACTTTTATGCATAAAATAATCAGCTTCGTAACTGTGATGAAAGTTATGAAAAAGTTGGTCTAAAGTGCTATTTTTTTTATGATTATGAAAGCTGAGAGTCTGGCGCATTCTTGAAGCCTACTTAGGAACCATGAAGTTTCCTGTTTAAATTTTTTATTTAAAGTTAAAATGCTAAGCCATAATTTACCGAACGTAATTTTTTCACTTTAGACCAACTTTTTCATAACTTTCATCACAGTTACGAAGCTGATTATTTTATGCATAAAAGTACTACTCACGAAGATTCAGTTGCAAAAAAAAAAATCTCGACAGAGCCATTTTTTAGATTGGTCAGGTCGATCATTCTCAAAAAATCAGAAAAAAATTCGTAACTCGAAAACTATGAAAAGTCGCGGAACATACATGGGGGTGATTCGGATACCCCACGATACGAGGGACCTAAATTTTATTTTTGGACGTCAATGTTCCGGCCACCCTGTATACTAATGATACTAGAGACTAACATGAACAGTAAAACAATCTCGGTACTTTATGTAATTACAACGTAACATAACATTACGTTTGTGTACATTACGATACTACTTGAGTAAGCATAACTACATCTCCCCAGTTACGCCAAGAGACAGATGAAATTGAACATAACTGATGAAATGTAGATTGTAGATCTACACTCAGGGAAATTGATTGTTTATCAAATCGATACACTACGCCTTTTAGCCGTGTTATATGCATTTCATGCAACTGAATTTTATAAACGGTGATCAATTTGCTTAAAAATTTGTTTTCTTGACTTTACGTGCCTTACCTCTGCGTTCCCCTTTTCACTTTTACAACGTTAAGGTGGACTACAAATTACATGAAAGTAAATTAGATCAACAAGCAATTAATTTCAATGTAAAGTTCGATCAACGAGAACGAACTTATGTAAGCTTAGCTCCGAACAATAGGGCTGCCGTCTTAAATATATTGCTTCGACCGCCATGTTTTCAATTACACAGAATTCTGCTTAAAGTGTTCCGACATTACGGCGCTTTGGTACTTTCGTCCCAAAGTTAATAGTTAGTTGTTAATTAACTGAATTATTTAGTGAAGAGTGCCGTCTTTGAGGATTTCAATGCGGAAGTTGGTAGGTATTATAGTCACTCCAGGTTTTGTTCATATCTTATCTTTTGATTAAAACATTGTGCGTAGTGTCTCATTTTTTTGTAGGTAAATTAGACTTGGAAGACGCTTACTGAAATCTAACAAATCGCATGGAAAAGCGGCGCAAAAAAACATTGTTACTTTTTTTCGCAAACTGAAACGAAAATCATAAACGGTCGCTTTTTATTTTCATTGCTTAATTTTTGTCATACAGGTAGGTACGTTAGTAGGTATTTAGTCTGGTAGACCAAGTGCACAATAGTGAAAACACAATCTCATTTTTTTTTACTGTTATTTTTGTTTTATTATCTTTAATCTGTGTGTTTATCCTAATTAATTAATAAAAATAACAAAATTATATCCTAACTTAACTGAAACTATTCACAAACTAAAATATAGCATTGAAAAATTCATCCGCATCGTTGTCGACTGGTAATGTACCCATGACACTGGCGCCATTACCTCGTTGTATGGCAATGCTTAGCGTCTGGCCAAGGCATAAACTAGCCCTTCGGTCACGGGAAGTGTCAACCAGCTGTTTCGAAATTTCCTAAAAAAATAAACTTAACACCTACCACCTTTAAACACCAATAACCTTTTAACTGTCGAATACGACATCATAACGTGTCAGCTCAATTTGTTCTCTAGAAGAGCGGTGGCCGCCACACATCATATCATGAAAATGATAACAGCGAAGGGTTGACTTTACGGTGTCAAAAAGCGCTATCTAGGAAAAGACATCAATGTCGACTTACTTCCATAAATAACATTTCAGTGACGTCATTCGCTGGTAAATTACGGACGCTATGTGGCGGCCACCGCATCTGGAAAACAGCTACTGCTGCTGCTGCTGCTGCTCTGTGGCTTAACATTATAGATATATTTCTATACAAATAAAATGATTGTAAATCATTATAAACGATACTCAATGAGGCACGTTTCAAACATTTAATAACAGCATGCATATTGAATGTCGTGGTTTCCACAATTATATCATAATCAAAGGTAATGGAGTGTAATTAAAACCTGTTACAAATTCACTTATTCAATTAAGTGCTATTTATAATGCATCAATGAAAGCATATCATTTTATGTTATGAAATATGTATTACACTTTAGTACATAATTATGGCTATTCATTCAAATATATAATAATAATAATACCAGCCTATTAGGGCCGATTCACACCGGAACGGCAGAAGCCGGCAGCGGCCGGCAGCGACGCCAGTATGCATCATAATTATGATGTTTGTCTCGCCGCGAGCGGCCGCGGGCAGACGCGCGTAGCCGCGCGACCTTTTCAAGCGATACTAGTCTTTTAATTATGTTACTACATAATTAAAAGACTGTAAAGTTTAAAATTATTTCACACTGAAAGTGCTCGCCGTGCCGCTGCCAGCCGCTGCCGTTCCGGTGTGAATCAGTCGCACTGCAGGGCAAAAGCCTCTCTCTTCTACGGAGAAGGCATGAGCTTTAATCACCACGCTTGCTCAAGATGGGTTGGCTATTTTAGACTAATATTGATTTTAAGTCCTGAGGGGCAATTCCCGTAATTTTAACCGTTCACAGTCTGATCTCAGTTTCAATCTGTCAAAAACACCACTAAATTCCTTACATGTTTTTGACATTAATTGTCGCTGAGATGAGATTGCGACTAGATTTTGAACGTTTTTAATTACGGGATTGGCCTTCAGATTTCCTCACGATGTTTTCCTTCACCGATGTCAATTAAACTAGATGTGGAAAATAAAGTTAACAATAAAAAGAAAAGAAAAAAATATTATGTAATAAGGTCGTAATTCGTATATTACAATGACACATGCCTTACGAGTAAGCATTACGTTAAATTCAAGTTTATTGCGGTAAGGTCCTAACTGTCAGGCACAACTTTCGCAATAACTATTGCTCTCTTAAGACAAATTTCTGAAAATTTATCCAGTAAGTTTTGCTACGAGTTGGGTAAAAATAAATCAACATACAGGGTGGCAAGGAGTCAACGCGCAAACTGTAATCATGAGTTCAGCATACATGATTCTAGATCTCCTAGCGTAGACATTTTTGACGAAATTTTTTTACGCAGGAGGGTTCATAATCATGAATCCATGATTACAGTTTGCGCGTCGAAGTTCCTGCCAACCTGTATATTATGTAAAAACAAATCTACATCTAATTTTAGCTGAAAATTATTCAGAACTGATACAACCACTAATAACAGTGTCCTACGAACCTAAAAATAAACTGTAACAATAGAGAATCATTAACAATCATATTATTTAAGTAACGTTTTAATTTCCGCTCGGTCCTTACAGCTATCGAATGACCGGAAAAAAAATAAGTCGATTCAACAAATTCACAACAGCCCACACCGTTATACGGTTTCTCTAAACATCTGTCCAGAAGAATTGTTAACTGGTCCTCACTTGAAACCTGGAGAACTATGGCACAGGTCAAAGTTTTCCAAATAACCGGCGCGTGTGGAAATACCTACCGCCGATTGCCATATTAAAATACGGGGAAAAACGATTATTCAATACGCCAAAGAAAGGGCTTCAAACGTGGGAATGCAAATGTTAGATATAAAAATATACCCAAGGACTCTTGAGGTTTTGGGATTTATTTTCTTCGCTATCATAGTAAACTATGAATTAATAATAAACAGAAATCAGAAGAGGAAACACGTCTTCTTACATACTTAAACATAGTTCGATAAAAAGAAAGATAGTGACGATCGCCGCATTACAAAGTGACAAAAAGGTTTCAAATTCGAACTGAAAACTGACTCGAAATTCGAATTGAATCCCTCATGTCGCGTTCGTATTTTATTTTTTTATTCAGGCCGTGACTTATTGGCGTTGGCAACACAACCGGTAGTGTAGGGACGTGAAAGATTGTCGCAACTCCGCTAAGGCTCCCCAGTCAATATTTGTAAGTGAACTCGCTCACAGGTAGCCTAAAACAGTTAATAATATATCGTTTATATGACTTGCGAACTTCGTTACTTTTTTAAAGCAAGCATTTTTCTTGTTTAAAACGATGAATTGTATTATAATTCTAAATATATACATAACAGAAAAATAAGTACCTAAAAAAATATTGAATGACTAAAGTAGATATTGTTGCAAAAAAATAACAATAACTTATTATCATAAATCGTTGTTATATCACACAGTCATATCACATTTACACAAGAGAACATCTCCTAAAAATCTTAGCCAAAGATACAATCGCGTCGGCCAAGGCGCAGGTTATCCCTCAACATTATACAAAAGCTTGAGAGATTCTCATCCCATTCGCGACATTTAAATGAACCCCCGATGGCTCTATCAGCTTTTTACACGTCATCAGTTTTGGAGTGGAGCACCCTTCATTTTCCCTTGAATGGAGATTTTTCCAAAGCGCACATTGGCTCCGCCCTCGGTCTATATCTGTCGACAAAGCGGTTCGTTTGACTAAAAATTGCGCACCATTTAAAATGAGCTGGCGTTTATTTACGAACTGTTTCCGCTTTAAAATATATTAAAGGGTGATAAATTGGTAATTAAAGGCAGTGGAGACTTCGTAGTCCAGGGTTGTTTATATAAAGAGTTGCAGGAAAAGGTTTTACTTATTCGCTTCGGACATTAAAAAGGAAATAAATGTCACTGCAAAAAAAAAGCATGTATATAAACAAACAATGTTGACTTGTTATTTACGCGTTCATTCCATGTAATTCATTGATACGATGTTGATCTGAGTATTTTTATCGATAATTTCCAATTAAAATTGGATTTCTCATAACATACTCGCACGTGTTGCTTTTAACTCAATTATTTTTTGTCACTAGATATCTACGGTTTATCCGCCGTAAATTCACCGCGGTGCATATACAAATGTATTACAGTAGAGGTTCTATAGTGGTTTAATTAAACTTAGGTGAGGCAAATAAAACTAGTAAACAATTTATAAACTCCGCCATTTACTCGTTAGGCGTGCATACCTACAGGAGAAATATTGAATTAAAGAGAAGTTTCAACAAATTGGAGTTAACTTCTAGTAGAAATAAACATAGAAAACACTAGTATTACCATTTTCAAAGTGTGTTTAAATTTTAACACTGCGCTCTAAAACACAGATTACTGACGTTGCTCAAAAAGACGTTAAGCTGAAGTGGGACTGGTCACGTCTGCCGTATGCTCAATGAGCGCTGGGCCAAAATAACCCCCACGTGGAGCCCAGACACAGCTAGAAGGCCTCGCGGCAGACCCCGTAAACGATGGCGGGACGAGCTGGACAAATAAAAAAACAACCAGTGATACACTTTAGCCCTGAATCGAAAGAGCTGTTAGTCATGGGACTGGGATGGCTTTGCCCAGCAGTGGGATGATGCAAGCTAACAGTAACCAGTTAAACATTAAAACACTACAGTTTAATACTACCTACAATTTTACAGTTTTATTTAACGAGACTGTGTAAAAGGTCAACTAAATTAGTCCTTTGTTTCAAAAGTCATTAAATAATTTCATAGCTAATAATCCCAATAAAACAAACGCCTTTCAGCAAATCGTCCCGTACATTCCACTTAACCCTATTGTTCTGGGTCGCTTACTTACATCCAATACCAGTAATTGCACAAGAAACTTCAATTGTTCTCTTTATAATTGAACTAAAGCGAGATACGGCCACAGCGGAACATTTGTTCTACAATCCCACTGTTTTTCCTTCGTCGAGTGCAGGTAGGGTTAATTTTATCGGGAAAAGGAGTATTTATAATATGGACCTGCAACATACGGTGGGGTTTATCCGTTCTGCAAATATATTGAGTGTTGATATATCTATTAATGGCCCAGCTGACTGCCCCTGCCCCGTTGGTCTCGTGGTCGTAAGCGCGACTGCTGAGTGTGGAGTCCTGGGTTTGATTCCCGGGTCGGGCAAAGTTTTATTGAGTTTTTTCATTAGAAATTTCTTATCCGCTTTATGCCCGGAGTTTGGAAGTTGGCGGTTTATGTTGGATTGCCGTCCCATCGGACTATGAGTGATACCTACACTTGTGCACTATAATATCTCCCGCGCCGAAGGCTAGTGTCCGTTGAGATTGCCTGCTGTGGCCGAAATACGGTCGGAAGAACTTTTATTTTAATGGCCCAGCTAAATAAACTCTGCGATTCTATTCCTATAAATGTTAATGATTCTGAACAGAGTTCGGTCGTGGATTAGTCTGTTGTTCTAATCGAATTGTTCCAATGGGTGTTTTATTTTGTTAGTAAGAATTGTGTAAACATTTTTGAAATAATAAATTATGCTGCGGTAAAAAACAATGTTTTAAAGAATGCTGTTTATTTTTATAATCCGTTGATCATACATATCTATCTATACCAATAATAAAGTTGAACAGTTTGTTTGTTTGCACGCGTTAATCTCTGGAACCACCAGTGAGATTTGAATAATTCATTTTGCATTTGATTTATTTATTTATTCCCAAATTTCGTAAATAACACCTTAACAGCTATAACGACAATGCGATGTTACTACCCAAACATTCAATTTAAAAAATAAAAAAAACATAATTACAATTAAAAATACAATCCTACTTACATTAAAACAATTAAAAATACAATCAAAATTATAAAAAAAAAATCAATTAAAAATATAATTACAAAACCATTAAATCTATTAAAATACTCGTACACTTACTATCGCTTCTCAACATTTTCAATGCACTTCAATGCTGCTCCTGTGAACTTCATCAGGCTGCAGTGAAATATATCTTGACAAGTTTGATAGCACAGGGAGGCTGGCCGGCTCTTGAGGAAGGCTATAGGCTAACATCACGCTTCGACACTTAGGAGCCGAGCAAAAAGAAAAAATCTCAGAAATAACGCTAAGCGAAAATGAGGTAATAACGCGGGAAGGCAATGCGATGCGATGCGACGGAATACGTTACAAGAAATTTTACACGGATGAAGTCACAGCCAGAAGCTAGTATTTATAATAATGTTAATGCTGGCTACTTTAATAGAAACAAGGGTTTTATGCTCCAAATAATTCTAAGTTCCTTCTTTGCATGTTAAATCTCCTCCAAGCGGTTTTGTCAACTTATTTGCATAATCAAGACATCAATATCACTGCACCGTGTTTGTTAACGACTTTCAAACCGTATCAGCGCCATTTTGTCGTTGCGTGCCGACATAAACTTGATGTCATCGTCGTTGCGGATTTACAATGTTGCATGCGATACAGACATCTTCATGGGTCTTACTATGTTGTAGGTAGTATCGTCAGGGTTAAGTTTGACTTTAAAAGTGACTTGGTACACGTAAAATGATTCGCGTGTTTTATAACAGGAATTTGTAAGTTTACTTATAAGTTATTTTTACGTTTTTAGGGTTCCGTAGTTCACGTTTCGGAACCCTTAAAGTTTCGTCCGTCCGTCCGTTCGTCCGTCCTCGGCTTACCTTCCAAACGGTTAGTGCTAGAAAGATGAAACTTTGCATGGATATGTGTATTTACCACGTCCACAAAGTGCTAAAATAAAATCACGAAAAATATTTTTTTTTGGGGGTACCTCCCCTGCACGTAAAGTGGGAGTTAGTGCCAAACTTCATACAAATCCGTTCAGCCGTTTTTGCGTGATTGAGTAACGATCATCCAAACATACAAACTTTTACATTTATGTAGGATTTCTGCCGAACCCTTCAGGATTTGCAGGCGTGATGTTGTAATTCCACTGGGCATTGAAATTTTACGAGTTAATGGGCAACGTATTCATAAAGAACGATGTAGTTTACATACAGAATAAGTAATTTACCGATTGGAATATTTTGTATAAAACTTCCGATAAAACTATCAAAGCTATTTAGCATATCAGCCTATAACGTTCCCACTGCTGGGACACAGGCCTCCTCTCTGTGAGAGGGAATGGGCCATAATCCACCACGCGGGCCCAGTGCGGGTTGAGCATAATTAATGCAAAACCAATATTTCAACATTCAAACCGCGCAATATATTATTTTATAGCCTTACTAATAATATGAGCTTCAGTATCCTCGCAATTTATTAAAGGGATCTAAATTATCTTATCTAATCTAGGAGACAGGCTCCCACTCCCTTTTCCGCACAATTGTGTCTTTTGCTAAACCTAATCGGTGGTTCTTTTAGCCCATTTGTCATCTGACATGTGGCAGACATGTGCGGCCTAAATTATAACAGAATTAAAATGAGCAGATACTGTATACCTAGTGAAAGCTTCTGGAAACCAAATCAGATTATTTAGAGATTTATGGTTTTACAAATCTAAGCAACATATCCATTTTCAATTTCTCATAACAAGTCCCGCCTTCGTACCCGGATCATACTGAAACAATTATTTGAATTTAATTAAGGAAATTGCGAAATTATTATAACGCGGACTCCCCCGGTAATCCCTATTTTCCGTGGCCAAAGGCGTTTCCTTCCCCTTTGATAATAATTTCTGCCATAATTAATATTTTCTCGAAGAGGGGATTTTTTGCTACATCAGACGTAAGTTAAAGAGTAATTTGTAATGACGTAGGTCGTATCTTTTAGCTTTTTTGTTGTTCTTTTGTAAAGTTTCGGGTTTAAATGATAAAGTACTGAAGTTTTGTTGAAAAAATACTGTTATGTTTCACATTTTGGAGTGAAACAAGGGGGAGTATTACCACTTAAGGCGACAACTTCAGGGTAGCCCGTGAAAATTTAATTTGTTCACGTTTTTTGCAATAGGCGGGTCAGTGTCAGGTTGTATGTTGATCTAAATAATGATTCGCGGTCCTAACAAATATTTATTGAAATAATTATAATCATAAAAATCATCAATACTGCTATCTAAGTTCATATTACCTATTTCATTGAATAACTATTTCATGACATCATGACATTTGAGGCAAATTCTCACTTAAGAAGTGTTGTCGTTTTATATCTTTATTTTTTTAATTTAAAAGGGGTTTTTGTTCAATAAGGATATGTCAACTCCATCATACCTTATTACAATGTAAATACACTTAGATATAATACACAAGGAGAAACAAATCTAAATTACATTATACATAGTAATACCAAAAGGCTGCTCACTCGGTCACGGATCATATTTTATCAACATACAATCTGACACTGACCTGCAAACTGCAAAAAACGTGAACAAGTATTTTTTGCGACTCGTACAGGATTATAAACTAAAGTAAACTAAACACAGTTAAAAATAACCCCCAAACTACAACAAAAACCTTTGGGGTGTTGGGGGGTAGGGGTAATACTACCCCTTGTTGAATTTCACGGGCTACCTTATCGCACCCGCCTTAAATCTGCAGTCATAACGTGTTGTGTTTATAAGGGCAGTGTACAAGTCCTGACAGTTCGCCCGTTTCGGCACCAACGGGAGTACTAACCACTCTGCTAAAAGGACCAAGTTAACGTGCATGGCTGCTAGTACAGATATGTTTTCATTTACTTTCCAAATATGAGAGTGTACTCGTAATAATGAATTACCGTTTATGTTCGAGAACGCTGGAAATTTTTTTACGCACTTTTATAAAATCACTAGCTTCTGCCCGCGACTTCATCCGCGTGAAATTTCTTGCTCCCCCAACGGTCCCCGGCAAACTAACGAAAAGATTACTACGCCTGGATAGGAAAAGCCTGCGACTAGTGACCAACATTTTCACACGATAGGTATAACGGATAGCCCCCTGTGCAGAGCCTGCATGGAGGCTGATGAAACCGTCGCGCATGTGCTCGTTGAGTGCACAGGCATCACCCAGATTAGGTCGGAAACCCTCGGAACACCCAGATCATACACAGATGTTCTTAACAGACCAGGAGACCTAATACGCTTCTGGAGGGAGGTGGGCTGGTTGGAATAACCACCGACGGCCGCCATGGCCCACGTACAATGGTCCACCTGAAGGACTAAGTTCGGAAACCAATCCCATAACATAGAACATAGAACCGTCCCCGTGGCAACGCATCGCCTGCCCGCGCTTGTCTACTTCGTTTTCGCTCCGCGCTCTTTCTGCCTTTACTTTTAATTTCGCTTGGATCCTAATTTGCCTTCCTCAAGAATTAAGCTATCAAAAATGCAAAAATATATTTTGAAATCCGACTGGTGGTTCTAGAGATTAGCGTGTTCAAGCAAACAAACTTGCTTTATTATTAGTAAGTATATAGATTATTAATTTTTGATACAAAGCTTTTTTAGCACCCAAGTTTGTAATTAGAGTATTTGAAGCTTAATTAATAGTGAATTAACACCTACATATTTATTGTTCCCGCTATAATGATTCTAACTAAGACTTAATAAAATCACACCTTAAAATCAACCTTCCAAAAATTGCCTTACAAGAACAGGTAGACTTATGGCATTACTCCCGCGGGGAGGCAGTTATCACCCCATCTCTCTAACTTTATCTCATAACCCGTAGTACATAACTTCGATACGAAGCCTTTATTACTAACTCCAGAACTGTATTAAAACGAACCATATTTGAATCGTTGAAAACTTGTAACAAGCAATAAAAGGGAAAGCTGTGATAGGGTCGCCATTTTCCTTATATATTTCTCTTTATTTTCCGTCTCCTTCAGTAAAATGTATAAAAATAAAAATAAACTTTGTGCAAACTCCTCAGTTGAAGTTTAAATTCTTCTTTTATTTTTATGAGTTTTAGTATCATCCCTCAGACTCATAAAAAAATATTTGTTGAAGTGGCGATTCGGAAGCCACTTGCTGTGTAACACAATAAGTTTTACTGAGAAAAAAACGACCAAGTGCGTGTCTGAACCGCGCACAATGAAGGTTTTCGTAGTTGGAATGAATTTATCCCAAAAACAAACTTAACACTGCAGTGGAAAAGCATATTCTCCCATACATCGATATATATATGTCACGGTCAATTTTCCAACTGTAAATGTAAGTTAGTAATCAGAAAAAAAATATTTAATATTAATTTCAACTTTTGAGGTACGGATACATTAAAACGGTTTAAACAGCCATTCATTCCATTGAACGTTGGGTTTGATTAGATGGATAATTTTCGTCTGTCTAAAATCCTGAAAAATGAAATAACTATCATTAACCAAAGAGTTGCATGCTCAGAGATAATAAACCCTAGGTATAGTCAACCTCGTAATTTAACCACATTTGACAACAATTTCCAGTAAATTGAAACTTCACTATGGTTCAAAATATCTTCGAATTCATACATATTCATAGTTTCCACAAGGTAAAACAAGACGTTAACAAGATGTTAGAGCTAAGAACCATTGTAGACCCTGTCAGGGCACCGCAAATATATATATAAATATCTTTTTATATTGTTTGATACATAGCTATTACTTAAAGTTAAAAATCTAAATCGTAAAAACCAAAATCAAAATAAAATTATACATGAAAACTAAATAATTACATCCGCATAAAAAGTTAATAACAAGAACTGTCTGAATCTTACTGTCACATAGACAAATAGACCTTGTTGTTTAATGACGAGCAAGGGATATTCAACCTTAGGGTAACAAAGCAATTACGGGTTCGACAATACCTACGAATCGAGGTAAGAAAACAAATTTTCTTCTATAAAACTCATTTAAAATAAAAGTTAGTTCATCGATCTGAAACTTGCTTCAGCGCTCGCATTTGTCTTCTGAGCTACAACTTTCTAATTAAATCATTAACGTAGCTCCCGACTTTGTACTATAAAGCTACCATTTACTGGGTACGTCTTACACTGACTTGAATGTGTCCTGGCGGCTGAGAGTATGTCATGCTCACTAGAATGTCTCAATGCTGGTAGCATATGTGTTGGACCATTTAGTTCCCTTTAAAATGAGGATTGTACTGAGCCCTTCATTGAGCTGAATGGTGTTGATCCATGCATCATATTCGTGAACGGGCGCCGTCAGTAGAGACTGGTCATCTCTTAGCTGCCACGGCTTGTTTTAATTTTAAATGCTTTTTTAAATCTTTTTACTACGGACATTTTGAACATGTATGTCTTTCTACATCGTTCTCACATGTATAATTTGAACGATGAATGATGTAACTTAAACATATTTTGTAACAATATGTTGATTTAAAGGAGTGTCCGTGGATTTTCTTGCCCGTTCTTCTCCATAAGACCCTACTACGCTTTGGAATGGGCAACTAGCTTCATCTTTCTGAATGACCGACCTCTTGACAATTCAAAATTGCCTGTAATTGGTTTAATTGAAATAAATGCTTTGGGTTTTTTTACTTGAGTTATGAGTTTCTCGTGAACCGGTTACGGTACAGCTTTGATACTCCTTTCCTAAAGTATGTCAGAAATTATTCAAAAAGATTAGTGCTTTTGTTAAATCAAAATGTTTAGGCGATACAATTAAAAATTCTAATAATAAAGTAAAAACCATTTGGAAAATTATTAACAATGAAACGTGTAAATCGGTTAAACAAGAAACACAACTTTAGATTATGGTCGACAACAAATTAGTTAATAAAGCAGCTGACGTAGCTGAGGCATTTAATGAATTTTTTTGCCAACATACCGATAACTACGACTCGCTCCTGAAATTCTTCCTCGTCTAACGCTGAAAACCTTTTGCATAGTAGTGTATATTTAGGTAAATGTAGTCCTTTATTTAGTTTCGAACATGTAACCTCGCGTGATGTAGTTAATGTTTCTAATACACTTAAGTCTAAAAACACCGGTGATTATTGGGGCATCTCCATTAAACTTTTAAGTAATATAATAGACATCGTAGCCCCCGATCTAGCTGTTACTTTTAATAAATGTGTTGATTTAGAAACTTTTCCTGACCTCATGAAGAGTAGTAAAGTCATACTATTATTTAAATCAGGTAATAAGAATGACGTTGGCAATTTCAGGCCTATTCTTACCTGCATTTAGCAAAATATTTGAAAAGTTAACACTCAAGCAGTTGCTAAGACATTTTAATTTAAATAGCCTTCTCCATAATGAGCAATATGGCTTTACAAAAGGTCGTTCAACTACAGATGCGGGTGTTGCTCTGCTGAGACACATATTTGACGCATGGGAGAAATCGCGAAATGCTATTGGAGTTTTCTGTGTTCTCTCCAAAGCCTTTGATTGCGTGCACCATGACACGCTTTTGCGTAAGTTACGTCATTACGGTGTCCAAAACGAAGCTCTCAATGTAATAATTTCTTATTTACATAATAGGGTCCAATGTGTAAATGTTAATGGTGTGAAATCTTCCGGACTACCATTTCAGTTAGGTGTTCCGCAAGGCTCAATACTGGGTCCATTCTTGTTCTTAGTATATATCAATGAGTTACCATTCCATTTGAAGGGCATCTGTGACGTTGTACGGTTCACAGATGATACCTATCTTATTTTTAAAGAAGACAGGACTAGAGAAGATTTTGACGACTATTTATCTTCGCCAACTTCTTATATATTAGGCAAAATTTACACTTGTACACTAAAAACAGTGATTTTCACAGTGTTAACACTAGAAATAAGTATAAACTACGTGCCCCCTTTCTCCGGCTTCATAAGGTTCATAACTCATTTGTTGGGCTTGGTATAACATTTTATAACAAGATACTCTATTTTTTGCTAGACTTGCCTTTTAATGCGTTTAAAGCTCAAGTAAAATCCAGCCTTTGTTCAAAAGCATACTATTCCATCAACGACTACTTACACGATAAGAATAGTTGATTGCCTTAGTTAACGCAAGGCAATGTTTATGTTCTTTCTCCAGAATTAGCTTACTGACAGGTTATTGTTAATAGTATTAACTTATTTAATTTTTACTTCGATGGTCCTAGTTTGTCATTTGTGACTTCAAGTGACAGCTATGTGAACAGAACCCAGCAATGCATAAATATGTTAGCTGTCACGCCCTTTATGCCTGGAGGCTTTTATTTAGATAGTAAGTTTTTATTTACATTTTAATTTTAATTAATTATTTTTTAGCTTGAGTACGAATAGTTTTTTATTGTATTTATTGGTATATTGGCGTGGCTAGCTGACATATGGCAAATAATTTAATTTTATGTTCTGTGTCTTGTTATGTTAATTACTTAACATAGGTACCTAGTACTGTATACAATCAATTTTCTAACTGAACAGACAGCTGTGCTGCTGGGGAGTTTGTTGCGCCACTTCTTCTTCCCAGCGATAGCACTAGGAAGTGGTGAAGGGCGGGCGTTTTTGGGGGACTGTCTTTTGTAATTTTGACGTTCGGAAAGTGCTGATTGTCAGCCTAATTTGAATAAATGACTTTACTGAGATACTTAAGCGGGTTCACAATGTGTTAATTCAACAAAGGTCCGAAATGTATTCTACTGGAAAATGTTAGGGCTCACGGTTTATTGTGTCACAAAACCCTATAAAATGTACGAAGGGATATTTTGTTCGGGACTGCTTAGAATCTTGAACTAAATTACACCTATACACTAATGTGTCAACTTACAGTGTCTATATAATAAATAAGGTGATTTATATGAAAAAGTATAAACTAAGACAAAACTTAAAACATTAATCCAGTATTTGTCTACAATCAAAATTCGGATGTTATAAAGTCTTTCATAAATTGAAAGCTGTTAATTACAGATTACGAATTAAAATATAATTAGGTGGAACAATAGTGCTTGTACAAAAAATCACAAATATTATTCCATAAATTTGCGACGAAAAGCATGACGTTTTCAAAAACATTTTTTGTTAGTATTCAGTTTTATGGTCCATTCACACTTCACCGCAACCGCCTGTCTATGACAGGCCCAGGTGAATTATCTGCGCGTTTGTACAATTGCCGGTCGAGTCCAGCGCGGAACGTATGCTGTGGCATTTATATCTGTCACTGTCAGACAACTCTCTGACACGACAAACTGTGAAATAACCCTTAGCGAAATTGTCTTATCGGATTGATAAAGGAGATATATTTCAATTACTACTTGTAAGTCAGATACTAGAAAGAGCTGTCTACTTTTTTCTGTAAACCTGAAAAATTATTTAAAGCGATAAAAATTCAATTTTCACACTATCTTAGTTAGTTTTACCCAGTAAACCCAATAACTGGGTTGTGGAGGTCAGCTATTAAGCCACCACCAGACCACCAGATGGACGAGTGTTTTCAGCTGCATCTGATGAGACTGGAAGCCGACCTCAACATAGTTAGGAAAAGGCTAGGTAGAAGAATATGTATAATAATATTCCGTTTCCATTTCCAGATTCTTCACTGAACAAAATTTCCAGACTTCCATTCAATAAAGAAAAAGTAGAACACACTCTCAGTATCCTCGTTGTATTTTTATACATTGGTTTATGGAAAAACTATAAATATTCTATTAAAGGTTCTATCGTAAATCGTACACAAAGAAAGGGAAACACGTGGTGGAAAGCAAAATGTGATAAGTCACGTCGAGACACAAAAGGGTGGCTCCACCACATATGGAACTTTGACATATTGCCGTTATGTTTTATACATTGTCGGCCAAGTTTGTTTTTGCGGAGAGATGTGAAGAGACCTGTATAAATTACCACTGGGTTGGGATCATTGTGATCTGGAAAACAATTAATTCGTGTTTTGATGAAATTTTCAAATTGTATTACCTATTTAAATTATAAGTCACCATCGGAATGATTTTCAGAGTTACTTATGTTGTTTGTGTTTATTTAAACTATATATTAATAATAATCAGGTTGTACAAGAACAGATTGGACGGTGACCCCCAAACCAGACATTTTCCTGTATCTTTGGAGTTGGAATTGCGACATTTTCAGAGTGAATATTGCATAATAGGAAAACCTAAACTTAATTAAACTAATAGTTTATCGTATTCCTAGGTACTGAAGGAAAAGAAAACAGTGCGGCACTGTAAAACAGAAAACTAAATTGATTACTCTTTTTCCGTAAATATTAAGGTAGCAATACGTTTCAAAAACAAATCAAATTCAAATCAAAACTCGAACAATCAAAACTCCTTACTCATTCGATCTAATAAAATGTATTCGAAGTTTAAAATTCAATACTTCAATAGTGAACGTGCCAATCACTTTTCAGATTCAATAAGCAACACTGCAGTTTGCTACTGCAGACGTCATTCAATGTTTATTCCAGAATTTGTATGCATTTTATAAGAAATATTTATCGAAATCCAATTTAGACGTGCCAACAAAGCAGGAGATGATTAGAAACCAAATATTTATTTTTATCAGAATATCGTACCCGTAGATTCCTATTATATAGGCTTCCTACATCAATCCTTCATTGTTATCTTGGAGTTGGTTACTCATATTGACGGTTATTATATGTTAAACATTTTAACGAAACATAGCTCTTACAGACTTTACACGGTACATCAACAGATTCCTTCGAGATATAGGATTTTCCTAGTTTTAAGGATAGGGTCTTAATCATCATCATCATCAGCGTACAGCAGTCCACTGCTGAACATAGGCCTCTCCTATTGCACGCCATTCAACTCAATTTCGGCAACTCTCAGCCATCCTGCGAAGATCGTCGCTCCACCTAGCCTGAGGCGTCCTACCTTACGTTTGCCGATTCGCGGTCTCCACTCAAGAACACGTCCCTCACTTAGTCATCTGTAAATAATAGCCATACCCATCCCTTATTGAAGCAACACTGATGTTACTAGGCTTAGTCTTTTAGTAAATAAATGATTACTTACTTACAAACCAACCAAATTATAAACATGCATACGAAAACCAAAATAACAATCAGAGAAGATTAATTTCGAATAGCATGGATTCACATGACGTCACCAAACAATTTGTTCTTTGAATGGGCCTCTGACGCGAACATACACTTTTAATTACCTCCGAAAAAAGTCAAAGGTACTCCACATAATATGCGGGTTCCGCCAACGTTATCAATATGTTTTAAACATTTTCACGGCACTTAAATTCGCATTGTTTTTGCCTCGAGTATTATTAATTATATTTTTGTATACTTCACGCTTCGTAGGTCCTTAGGCCTCAATAATAAAGTCCTCTCGTATAAGGTTTACCCATAAATTATTAAGGGAGTGAACTACAAGCACAGAGAACAATGGTGGCCCGGTGGTAACAGCGGCGACTTACGAGTTGTAGGTCCTAGGTTTGACCAGGGAAGACGGTGGCACAGTGGTCACGTGCTGCCGTGCATAGCGAGACTTAGGGGAGGCCCCTTTACAGTCTCCCCAGGGATGTGCCTTACAGGTGTTGCGCAGGGGTGGTTCCGGAATTGGTCTTTTAAGAGGAACCGGGACCACCCCTATGTGCGGATGGTGATCACCGGGGTGGTTTTAGTGAGGTAAAAATCCAATCCAAACTTTTGAAGGTTTCCACGCGAAAACAAAAAAAAAAAAAAGGTCCTAGGTTCGAACCTAGACAGGCACTTTACTTTGAATAAATTGTCTCATCACCACTACTCTCAAAACGGTGAAGGAAAACATCGTGAAAACATGTTCTAGGATGTGCCGGTTCCCGGCACATCCTAGAACCAAAAATTCGAAGACATGAATCATCTACAAAACCCGCATCGGGCCCGCATGGTGGATTACAGCCCAATCCCTCTCACCAAGAGAAGGCCTGTGTCTTAGCAGTGGGAATATTATAGGCTGCTTATGTAACTACAGGTACCTAAACTCCCTCCATATACACATATATTTTAATACCTAACAAAAACATAGTAGTTATAACGTTAAAGTTTCATAGAAAAATTCTTTCTACTCAAGGAGTTTTTGATATTATCTAAGTAGTGAACAAGACTGCTTCGAGGAAAAAGTGAGTAGATTTTCTGCTCTATATCGCGCAATCGGGACGACGCTAGATGAAAAGGGGAAAAAACAGTAACTTCTACTTTCCCGGTTTACTTTATAACGCTAATATTTTCATACTTTTAACACACTTTCTACCTTCTATAAATAGGAAGTTGTTTACCAAGTAACTCTTCGGTAATGTAATTGGTTGTATAGTATATTTATTAAACCTAGGTTATTTAACTAGAAAGTAATGCCTTCGGTTACTATACTATATTAGTTTTCTCGTGTAATTTCTATTTTGAACCTAATTATAATCAAAATCAAAAGTCATTCATTCAAATTAGGCTGAAAATCAGCACTTTTCGAACGTCAAAATTACAAAAGACAGTCCCCCAAAACGCCCGCCCCTCACCCCTTCCTAGTGCTTTCGCTAATGACACTATTTGTGACTAGAAAAAAACTTTCCACATCTTCTCTCTAATGTGCATAAATAAAAATGCTGTATTAAACAATATTACACTTAAGCCAAAATAACTCACCCGTCACAATTTCAAACATCTTCAACACTTCAATTGAACGCGGTCATTTGATCAGTGATTAATGAGCAGGGATCACAAACATTTGATCCATTGATTCAGCGCAGGACACTGGCGTGCATGATTGATTGACCCACATACATCAATGTTTCTTATTTTCATTGTTATCCGGATAATATTTCACCGTTGGTGAACGATTATACCGGAGCGTGTAAGTGATGTTCCGGAGACTGATGTTGCTAATATTTCACGCTCTATGTGCCGTTTATGTGAACGGGTGTGTATTTTTATCAAAAGCATTTTGATTTTAGCGATGTATGGCAAAACTGAGCTTTAAAGGATGTGTAGCATAATATAATCAGCCTATAATGTTCCCACTGCTGGGTCACAGGTCTCAGTGAGAGAGAGGGACCGTAAACCACCACGCGGGCCCAGTGCGGGATGGTAGAGGTCACGTGTCTTCGAATTTATGGTTCTAGGACATGCCAGTTTCTTCACGACGTTTTCCTTCACCGTTTGGAGAGCAGTGGTGATAAAATAATTTACACAAAGCGCCTGTCTGGGTTCGAACCTACGACCTACAATTACACGTAAGTGACGGCCGTTACCATTGCCAGGACTGCTCTTTATGTGTATAATAACATTAATATGAAACTTGCATAATATAATAAAGAAATCTCCATGTCACCGCTTTAACAAGGATGTGTATATAGTGCGTATTTTCAAAAGAACATTGCGACAGTTTAGAACCGATTTAGAAAGTATTTTTTTGCAGTTTGAAACAATGACCTTTCGGTGTTACGGTATGAACCAGTGAACTTTACTGATAAAACAGTATACGTACCAAAATTCCCACACAGTTTCAACAATTAACCTTTCCACTGCTAATTAGTTTATTGAACTCGCTGTAACATAATTATCATCCAACTCATGTTTTCAACCAGTAGGTAGTATATACTCCTACCCTCTTTAATAACTAACTGTATTTCTACACTCACTATGTTAACAATATGCATTTCGATTTAGACTAACATGTAGCATATCCCTCCAATACTAACGCATTACTATATTTCCCAGGTCTCACAGCGCAGTCAGAAAGTAAGCTCCAGAATCCGAACTAAGCATGTACTTGTAGATTTTCAACCATGTACTCGAACTTTACTTCACACCAAACATCTGAGACTCCATTATCTAGTTATATTTCACTGTCACACATACTTTGATTGTAGTTTTAATAGTGCCAACAGACAGTAGAACACATTACCCCAAATTACTATTTCTAATACACTTACTTGCAAATCGATAGACGTCGTGTTTGACACGCCCACAACATGTGTCCCACTATTTTGGCACCATGTGTATTGTCCTTTTATTCGCACGTAGCACGAAATTGTTCCCTTTATATTGGCTATCAGTATACCTCTACTTATAAGTAAAATATCGATATGCAACTAAGTATGACCTAGCAAATCAAACAATATAGTTCTTAGATATTCTTAAAGGAATAATGCGTTTTTATTATGACATACAGAACGATTGGAGCAATAATGCCTTAGTGTGCATACACACGAGCGTCACACTTCAACGACAGAGGCAACTGCAACCGTCGGCAAAGTGCCGCTCGTGTATTTGAGTGCGGTGCTCAAATACACGAACGGCATGTTGTCGACGGCAGTCGTCGACACTCTTCGACGGTTGCAGTTGCCTCTGTGGTCGCCGCGTGACTCTCGTGTGTATTATCAGCGAGAATTATTGAACAAATCGATTTTACCATATATCTTTAGCGAGCATATTTTAGCAGTTTTTTTACCCCTTTTTAAACTCTTCGCCCTTCAGATCCACATACTATTCAAGCATGAAGTAGTATCCGACTACATACCGATACATTTCATTCAATATTTTATACTTAGTAACGACGCTAGTCATGTTTTTGACATATATATTGTGATTTGTACTAGCGTAGTTTCACAGCTCAATGAACGAGTAGAATATGCTAATGGTAAGTGTATGCTTATGGTATATAAGTATTTAATTGCAATCAGGAAAATGATTTGGGACTGTTAAGTAACATAATTAAAGAAAAGAAAAGAAAAATTGGTTTATTTGTCACAGAAACACGTGCCTACCAAAATATATTTAATTCGAAAAATAAAGAAAAATAAAAACAAAATAGATATACTATAATCACGAGCACGAAACAGAAATAGTCGACAGCTGCACATCATGACTATGACAAGAAGGCTTCCATTCAGAAACTGGTTTCACAATTACGTTACGTACGTATATATGCCGAAGAAGGTACGTCTCTCCCGTTATCATCAGCCATATTTTTTTTGCTGTGGGCGTACTATGGGTAGTGTTGGTTATTGCGCAATAGCAAAACCGTTTACAGTTCAAATCGTCATCATCATCTATGTTGGGGTCGGCTTCTAGTCTAACCGGATGCAGCTGAATACCAGTATTTTACATGGAGCGACTGCCTATCTGACCTCCACAACCCAGTTTCTGGGTAATACGATACCCCTTGGTAAGACTGGTTGTCACTTTCGGGCTTCTGACGACCCGTAACGAGTGTCAAAGATTCACGAATGACAGCCGGGACCAACGGCTTAACGTGCTTTCCGTGGCACGGAGGGGTCTTGGTATGTGAAGATGGTCACCCATCCACGAACCAACCGCGGCAAACGTAGCTTAACCTGATCGATCGACCCGTACGGCTGTTATTACTTAGCCACAAGCCCCTCATTCATTTGCAGTTCAAATCAAATTATAATTTTAGGAACAAATTAATCACACTGTAGGTGCACGACAACGATACGGAACGCGAAACAGTTTCTGAACACATGTTGTCCGTACGATGTCCGAAGATCAAAAGAGGCTGCTCCACCTCGCTGCTCGCTCTCTTCGACTCGCACGAACGTCAGGCTAAACTCTGTCACCGGGCGGCTCTGGCGTCCCGATCAGTAAGACGTATTTCCTACATATATAATAAGTGAATTTGGATAACTTGTTAAGGTGTTTTATAAAACAGTAGGTACCTAGGTAGGGCAACAAATGGATAGGTATTATCTCGCATAAAATAAAATCCTTTTCAGCACCCAACACCGCTGTTCAAGCAGAATCTACTCAAGATTTTACCTCCTTTAACTTATAAAATGAAAATCCTCATCCCTTTCCACTTGAAGGTCAAGAAGTTCACAAGTACAGTTCGGAGTAACGATCCTGAATTCTGTCGTGGACAAATTAAACTTGAGTAAGTTCCATTGAATTACATTGTGTAGAAACGTTTGACATTTCCTTAGATGGTGCTAGGGTTTACTTTAATTTTATGACTGGGACTTAAAGATCACAATTACAATCAGCCTATAATGTTCCCACTGCTGGGACACAGGCCTCCTCTCTGTGAGTGGCATTTAAAGATGGTAGCACTATGTTGAATTTTCTCTATGTACAAATAGGTGTCAATCAACTCAGCCTATCGCAGTCCACTGCTAGACATAGGCCTCTCCCAGGCTTCGCCACAACACCCAGCAGTCCTCTGTCTTCCGCATCCAGTCTCTCCCAGCCACCTTCTTTAGATCGTCCGCCCATCTAGCTGGGGGGCGTTCCACACTACGCTTGTCGATACGCGGTCTCCACTCTAGGACTCATCTGCTCCACCGGCCATCGATCCTTCGACAAACATGGCCACCCCACTGCCACTTCAGTTTGCTTACTCTGCAAATAGTTGTGTTCTTGTCTTTTCTCCTGCCGAAAGGACTGATTGGAGACTCGCAAAAGACAGAATTGTGTGGAAAAGGGAGAGAGAAGCCTTTGCCCTGCAGCGGGACAATAAAGGCTAGTTTTCTGATTCCTCAATTGCATTATACAAACTGAATCTTATAGGTACTTTTTTTTCTGGGTGGGAAATCATCATATGACTTCTCCCGCTCTGGGCGGAGCAGGAGAGCGTGTCAGACTTTTACTGACTAAAACCCACCCGTGTTCCTTCAGTTGCCTATGCCAGGGGCCACGGTATCTCTTTCGAACAACCCGCGGCCCTGGCAGGCATCGGCCCTAGTGGACCCCGTCAGTTCGTGCTGACATCTCTTTGAGGCGCGCATGGAACACAACGCGCCGTCGACCCGGGCCTGGTCCTTGCCGGGCGGCGAGCTGCCCATTGCTCGCCGCCCGCAAGCCCGCGCCTACGGTGGCCGATAGTCGGGTGGTGACTCTCGACATCCAGGGCGTCTCCTGCGGCGACTAGGGGCGTGAGGGCGCAGAGATTGCCTCTCCCTCACGCGCTCCGCCTCCTCCTTTGCGAGCATTACTGCTTCGCAGAAGGAGGTGACGGCTTCCCATGCAATCATATAGGTACTAAAGAAACCAATTGAAATTGAATTTGGTACTTTGTCAATAGTTCCGCCTTGATTATAAACTGTAGCCTCTAAACATTGAGTCTCGTATCAAAATGGAGAAAAAATGTTATATTATAGAAACAGAAATAAAGTCATTTAAAATTCAGCAATCTCTTATATTACTGAGGCAATTTCGCGCTCTTTCTTAACAAGTACAGTTGTGAAATTTTTCAATTTGTGAAAAAGGAAATTGCACGACGTTCTTTGTTGTCCAAAAAAAAAAAATAGAGTGCTTTCCTCGTCTTCATTAGGACCTCTAGGCACTAGAGCGTTGACGAGAATGTACGCACCAACAACAGTTTATTAAGTAAATTATCTTCACTTTTCTCAATGCGTAGCAAAAGTATCATAATCCCGACAACTTTATGAAATATTCACATTTTTCTTCGGAGTTTGTTAAAGCGTCTTCTCTTTTCCGGCGTGAATTTTCCCTAAGATATTTTTCCGAAACTTTTCCATACTTGCGCAACAATTCAGCTTTAAAAAACGTATTTACGAAGATACAGAATCTTCATAATAAGAAAATTTGTTTATTGTAGATTTTGTAAAAGTTTGTTTTATTTTACTCGTGGGTGTAGTAAATTCTTCTTGGAAAAATATAAACAATAATTACATTTTCAAGGTTTAATTTTCCAAAAAAAGTAGCCATCTAAAAATAAGTTTTTTAAGCTTAATCTGAAACATTTTCTAAAGACTACAAGATAGATGGTTTCCCTCGGGAATACTTTTTGTAATTTGAAGCGAGATAACTTCATGTTTATGTTGAAAAAAGTTTAAAGTAAGTATAACAAAATACTACAAAGCTCGAGTATAAACCCATTAAGACCTTGAATTAAAAAAAAAACGGTCTGGAAAACCTAAATCATCCAGACACACTCTTTTATTTATAAATATTGTTTACAGTTTAAGAGACGTTTGAACGTTAAAAATGTATGATTAAACAGTCGCTAATCATAACTTAACATTAAGCAACGTTTATAAATAAACCCTTTAGTTATTAACTAGAACAAAGCTTTTACCGGAAAAATATTTTTTAAGCTATTTTACTATTATATATTATATTTACATAATATTACAATCAATCAAGAATTTGTAGAAGAAGAAGGAATTAACCTTACGCGTATCGATATTGAAATCGGAAAAAGAAAAACAGTCCTTAAGCAGTCCAGTCCTTTGTAAAGGACTAGTTCCTTTACAAAGGACATTAAACCCAAAATTCAATGAACACACTATTTCGGCAAAACCACAGAAATTATGACGTACTAGCCACCCCCATGACATCACAGTAATGGCCATGTCACGTATAATATTAGCCAGCTGAGTCGTTTGAGAGACAAAATGTTGGCCACTCTAGGGAACACAGAGAAAATGTCAGCGACATGAGTGGGGATTAGGCAAACTCTTGGACTGGCCAGTGTTTACGATGTAGATACAGGCAGTCTCTGATTAGCAGCGTAATCACCGGCTTACTACGGCGTGTGAGGGGTTAAACCTGGGATGTAAGTACTGCAGAGAGGTCTTTGAGAAACGTATATTAATATTATTATTATGAGTTATATTTAGTACATACATCGTGTTTAGCAAGGGCTTGTGGCTAAGTAATAACAGCCGCACGGGTCGATCAGTCAGGTTAAGCTACGCTTGCCGCGGTTAGTCTGCGGATGGGTGACCATCTTTACATACCAAGATGACCGATGACATCGTGTTTAGCTGCAGAGGAGAAATCGGGTAACAAAATCTTCTCGTCTAGGTTAATATCTAAACTGTTCTTTATTAAGTTCTGGTACAATAAGTCACTCCTAAACGACCTTATTTTGCTTGGGGTCATTTTTGTTATAAGCAAAAAATCTGTTATTTTCATGAAAAATGTCCTTCAGCTGTAATCGATTTTGTTACCTACATATATTTTGAATCCGTCATGCACACCCCACTTCACTTCAAGTTTTGAAGGGTGACCCAAAACCAAGCAATAATGGCTGTAAAACAGCCCCGAATAAATTCACATTCATGAGATGATAATAATACAATCGAGCGATTCCAATTACGACGCCATTGATTTTCTGTTACTCTGGTACATGAATATCAGGTTGTGGCTATTGCATAAAGCTGGATCGGAGTGAAGCAGCCGATTTTAACTTTTATTTTTTATGTATTACGGTCAAAAGTTTATTGTTTTAATTCCGAAGTTTTTTGCTGATTTGTGACGAAAATCAAAGATATAAAATCTATAAATATATACCGCAGTGCTATTCTTTAAAAATAAAATTGAGCCTACTCTGTGTCCGCAATAAAAATAAAGTTTTGAAAGAAAGAAAGAAATATGTTAATTTGACACATGTCACAAGTACCTACATACACAATATTTAAAAAAAAAACAAACCCAATTTTAAAAATTTTAGTTTTAGTAATTTTAGTACTTACTTAGTTTTTTGTAGTAAATTTTAGTAGTTTGGCTACATATCAATTTTGACATAATGATATTTCAATTTGTGTTAATAAGTACGACAAACACCAAGTATGTATACAGTATCTTAATCTCAATCTCTGGGCAAATGAGTGACAAACCATGACATTGCGCAAAAAAAGTCTCTTAAAATTCAAGCCTCTGAGGCCGTGTTCCTCTTTTGGCTACATTTTAATAAGTATGCCTCCTTAAACGTAAAATATTTCAAGTCCTTCTTTCTAACACGGTGTCCCATCACCGAAAATCCTTTTCAATCTCAATGAAAACTTCCAAACATGGCGGCTAAGCATGGTAAATTACCGCTGAAGCACCATCGTCCGGTTACTGGCAATGTAAGCAGTCCTTCCACCACAAAGGACTCTTCCCATCAAGTGTCCACTTTATGACGTAGGGACAAGCTTTCACGATATTTTTGCTCCCAATGTTATGGAAATGTAAGATTAGAATCTCCATGTATCCTTAATAATATACATAACATTACGCATTTATTCCCCGAAGAGGTAGACAAAGAGATAGATGTAGTAATTTTTATTTCGTTTAGTTTGTACGAGTCGCAATAAAAACTTTTCTTTACATTCACATATGGCTAGTTATATTTAAACTCATGTAATAGGCCATATTTTTGTCCTACTGCAGACCAAACGCCTTTTCTCATACAGAGAAAGCACAAGCATTGATCACCACGCTTGCTCAAGACGGGTTAGTGATTTCAAACTTATATTAACTCCTCCTATCATAAGACCTAGTTTTGTCACGATTTTTTCCTTCAATGCTGTCAGTGATATCCAAGATAAACACAGAAATTGCCATTAACCAGGCATAAAACCAGACCTTCGCTGCTACTGAAAAATTCCTAGTGGAAAAACCCAACAACAGTTTGCCCGGCCTGGGAATAAAATGTAAGTATTGACTTTCCTAAATGAAAAGTTCTTCCGAGCAGACTTATCTCCTGGTATATCGCAGTCCCATGAGAATGCTATCAGAAACTCTTTTACGGAGGGAAAACTAACGTATAAGGGCCCTCGCCCACGGGCGACTTTTTGTAGCGATGCAGTCGCGATGCTCTCGCGCGTAGCATCGATACAGACGGGAAGCAGTCGCTAGCTGTGTGCCCGCGCCCACGGGACCAGATTCAGTCGCGATGCAAACGCGATTTGGTCGCGATGCAGTTACGATACAAAAATACCTTGGATCAGTACAGTTGCAAGATGGACTCCGTTGAGGCAACATTAGTCACAGGAAGACGTGAGTCCCATATTACAGGACGCTCCTGAATTGCCGTAATAAAAGTTTCAGTGTCAAATGACTCCATTTTACGCCTGTGACGGACAATAGCATGCACTCTGGACCTGTCTGTGTTGCTCGTTGCACTGATGCCGATTCCCAATCACGCGCCGCGCCATACTCCCTCCCCCCTCCGTTCTCTCTACCGATGTCGTCCGACGCGGTCGCGCGTTTGTATCGATACAATCGCGATGCAGTAGCGCGTTGCAAATGCGACTAACACGCGTTAGAAGTGATGCTGTCGCGCGTTTGCTAAACGCGCGACTGCATCGCTACAAAAAGTCGCCGTGGGCGAGGGCCCTAAGTATTCTTGACTCAATTTAAACTGTGTGCGCATGTGTGCGTGCTTTTTCTTTCACCTAAGACTGAAGAATAAATATGGCTGTTTGACAGCTTTCGTATACGAAATATGTCAAGCTGTCATATTTATTCTTTCCATAAAAGTTATCAGACTGTTGAAAAATCAGCCCTAAATTGTGTAACAAAAAAAATTGTTTAGCTAGTAAAATGACCCACATTTCGCCACTTCGTACTATAGGTACACCTCTGCCTGGGGAGACCCCTTTACAGTCAGATGTGCCCTAACAGGCGTTGCACAGAGGTGGTTTCGGTTCGGTCATTCGAGAAGTAACGGTTGCCCCCTTCAATGTGCAGATGGTGACCACCGGGGTGGTTTTAGTGAGGTGAAAACCCCACACTCCCCAGTCCTATTCCCAAAGCCCGGGCGCCTTTTGAAGTTTTCTCTCGAAATCAATGAAAAAGAGGTAATGCTGTTGTTGGTGTAAAATAATCTATACATATGTATGGTGGTGGGCAGTGAACGTATTCGAGAAATGATAAATAATATTATTTTTCTAAGTAGGTTTGTAGAAGTATAGGGGAGACCTTTGACAGTATAAGTTAATATAAAAATGTAGGTTTGTGCAAACACTTTTGTAATCAGCTGTAAGCATAGTTTTTAATCAAATTCCATGGCTTCTATCATCGTAGCGATTTCAATTAATACCTTGCTTCAGTATCCAACGAAACTGAAAGTTCAGTTCGTAGAACTTGAAACCTGTACCACTTCAGTGGTTTATGCAAATGTCTTTTCAGAATTTAGATGAAGCTTGTGTTCATGTTCAAAGGGGTCGTTAGGTGCTCATCGTACATAAAAGGTCACCGTGGTTATGGAAAATTAATTAATCAAATAAAACTCATTTATTTTCCACGTTCGTTTTTTTGTATTAAAAATCTTTTAACTTTCTTTAATTTTATAATCAATTTAATTTTCCTCATAAACAGTAAAAATAAAGTTACCTGTAATGAAAAAAACAGCTGCAAACCGGACTCAATAAGAGCGATATCTATTAAAAGAGGTTCGTTGAAATAATTGTGTAAAGAAGTTACTTTACGCAATTATTTCAACGAACCTCTTATATCTCATTATCTAATAGGTATTTTGACGGTCTCTTAAAAAGTAACGTCAAATCTAAAGATGCTCCATAATTTCAACGAAATATAATCAGAAAATAATATCTAACCTTTTATATTTTGTTTCTAGCAAAAAAAAATAGGTAAGCCTTTATTTTTAATGATCTCTAGACGAGACTAAAATGTTTTATTCTTACCTATTCAAATTACAGTGATCTTTAAGTTCCCAGAAATGTGTTCAGACGTGACCTTTAAGAATGAAGGTAAGAGAGAGAGAAATCATTGGAATTCGGAGTCACGTTTTATATTATTTTAGATTTACCTTTACATAGGCCTACAACCAATATAAAATAGTTTTGTCACGTTTATAAGTAGTGTTATTTCATTTTTAAGGTGCCGTACAACGGGCTCCTATTACTAAGGCTCCGCAGTACGTCCGTTCGTCCGTCAGTCCCAGAGCTGTATCTTTTGAATCGTAATAAATAAAAATACAATTTTCACAGAGTGTGGATTACTATGGCAGCTATAACAAAAAGATATAAAAATAAAATAAGGAACATTCTACATACTACTGCGGTACCTCTCTTGTATATTTTTTGCGCTAAAGTATCTGAAAAAAATGTAGTGTTAAATATTGTACGGCGGTACGGAACCCTTCACGTGTGAGCCCGATTCGCACTTGACTGCATTTTATTTCCAATTTGTCCAGAATATTCGAATAACTCTGTTTCATATTAATCACTACAGGTTTGCAAAATAAATATCATGCAAATATTTTTACGGAATATGTCAGTACGAAATATACGCAGGTAGGTGCAGCCATTGATTGAAACTAAAATATTCATGAAAGGATTTACTTTCAGTGACTAAAGCTGTATATGAAAATATACGTTGATATACAATTTTAAGTTACCTACCACTGAAATCAAGTTGAAACTCGATGACTGTTATAGAGGTATATTTTGCGATGAATTTATTATTTTTTTATATTCCGTTAATTGCTTCATCTAAACTACGATATAAAGAGAAAAAAACTGTTTTTTTTTTTTGATATTTGTTTGTTACGCTGTCACGCTAAAACGACTTTAATGATACGGGATTTTAATAAAATTTGGTACATGGGACCATAACCTACATTAGGACATAGTATACTTTTTATCCCGACATTCCCACGGGACCGAGACGTATGCGAGTGAAACCGAGGGGCGCAGCTAGTAATGTATATTTTGCGATGAAGGTATTAATTTTCATATTCCGTGAATTGCTTCAAATGGTATAATTGCGTTATAAACATTTAATTTTATTACTAGTATTTTGAAACAATTTGAAACCCTGTATATGCAGTCAGGTTTAAATATAAGTTATGTTGTCCTCACCTTAAGTTAATGAAGAACATAAAAAGACTAGCTCATTTCATTTAACGTTTATTCTATCTCATTAATATTTTAAGTAGCAGCTATCCTGATTTAACGACAATAAAAAAACAGAAATAAAGTGAACTGTTCAATCCAACAGTTAAAAAAATAACATCAATTGCTTCTTTGTATTTCCTGAAGATCAAACAAACTGAATGAAGACAATTTCAGAGACAATTTTCTTTTATTTTCTAAATTGCACGATTAGCATAACATTGTTGCGCAATGTCATTTTAAATTACGGATAAACTCAGATAGGTAGATAGGCACCGTAGGTAACTTCACTTTGGTACGGACGCCAGAACATCAAGTTACTACAATCTGTCAAATTTCTTTAATAGATTTTCAACTTTATCGCTAAAGCATTAAGGTTCAAGGTTGATTGGGAAAATTTGACAGTTTCGGGTAGCTTGACCTGCTGGTGTCTGTACTTTTAACATAAAAAAAAATATATTTTAAAGTTTTATACATACGACTTGCACGTCACCTATTGACGTTTATTATTTTAATTGTTGAAAGTATTGTGATTTTTGTTTTGTATTGTAATCTTAATGTATTATTTGTTGTATATGTAATTTATTGAATATTGTCTATCAGTCATTGTAACTTGAATGAATAAATGAAATATATATAATATAAAATAGAAGGAGCATAAATCGAGGCTCAACAACAAAAGAAATAGATGCGAAGAATCCGTCGATAAATTTTTCCATTATCTCTGAAAGAAAAACCACAAAGAATATTTGAAAACAAAGTTACATTTTTTACAATATCACCAAACATCGGGCACGTTCAATAAATTCAGCGCACCTGACATGCAAAAATGATTTATAGAATCCTTAATATTCTGGAAACCTCTTTACTACGTAACTCGAGATATCATAAATCAAACGGAATCTTCAAAGAACTCACAATACAAGACATTGTAGAAGAAGAAAATAAACATGTACCTACTGTTATGAGGTTGAAGCTATAGTAAAAGAGTTCGTTTTTAACCGAGCAAACCCGAGCAGCGCAGTGGGGGTTAATTTTCTCGATGGCGCCAACAATCTCGATCGTCGCCTTCTGTTGCACCCATTCCGGATATTTTCCTGCGACTTTTCAAACTTGCTCTTTATAAATCTTTGTCGAGTCCGACTTTTAGGCTACTTATTCTGGAGTAGTTTTATAAGAATAACTGTGGCGGTATTTGGGTAAATAGAGTGTCAGTATTTTCAAAACGTATTGGCATATAATCGTACAAGGTCTGGGTATTGGGTAAACAGTCTTCTTCTTCGTAAACAGTACTTTCTCTTTGAATTCCTAGATTCAGAGTTTCGGTATGTTTTTAAAGATATCACTCAGGTTTACGAATTGCACGATAAATTTTCTGTTTTAGGTACAAAACAATGACAAAAAAAGGGAACTTTTATATACCTAAACCACTGTCAACAAGAACAAACAAACAAATAAATTATATCTGAGCAATTATCACAAAAATGTTCCAATAAATCACATAAAAAATCTAATTTACCCTCGCTACAACCCAGCTCTTTTCGCCTCATTTATACTGCCCAAATGACCGTAAAATTCATTGCTCAATACTTTTCAACCATGAAGGATAAATTGGTGGGTCAAAGCGTAAACTGGACAGGCGTCAAACAGAATAGGGCCGCGCGACTGTAAGCTGCACTGAGTTGATAAATAGTCCTACTTGGGAACTTTATACCATTCGTCTTTCTGGATGAAGTTCCCACAGTAATTGTCGACTAATGATCGGGACTTATTCCTTTCAGTTTTTACTTTTAAAGTTTCTTCGAATCAAAATATATATATAGATATAGATTTTCAAGTTGGCAAACTATTGTTAAGTATCGTAGCTTCATTATTTATGGTATATTTTCCTGTCCTCGGGAGTTACTTATCAGACAGGAAGCGATGTAGATTTATTGATAACCAAACTTCAGGATTTGTGTTGAGAAAGATATAAATTATTGTCAGGATTGTGGGCTTCATTATTCATTTTCATTAGTTTGCGAAACATTTGAATATGTTTAGGTACTTATGAGCAGTCGTGGCCCAGTGGCTCAGTTGGCTCTAAGACGGCCGCGACTTACGAGTTATAGGTCCTGGGTTCGAACCCAGACAGGCACTTTACTTTGTGTAAATAATTTCAACACCACTGCTCTCAAAACGGTGAACGAAAACACCGTGAGAAAACATGTTCTAAAACCAAATCTTCGAAGACATGTGACATCTACCAACCCGAAATGGGCCCGCGTGGTAGATTACAGCCCACCTCCCTCTCGAAGAGAGGAAGCCTGTGTCCCAGCAGTGGGGACATTATAGGCTGATTATTATATATACGAGTATATATAATAATATTAAACATTATGTGTTGTAGGTACTTAAAGTCTATAAACTCTTAAATATAATAATAATATAAGAAGGTAGGTATTTCAAGATAAACAACAAAATAGTTCTAATAAAAATATAGTAAGACCGTAACTTTAAAGATAAGCTTTAAAAAGAAAATGGCTCCGGGCGGTCATATCTGCGGTTAGTGTGGATACCGTCCGTACTTATTCTTTGAGATAAACATAGAAAGAAAACCGCAGCTTCAGAGACTTGCTGGCCTTGCACCAACCTTGTGCTGTGTTATTATTATACGTACTGATGATCCTCGAACTCGCATAAACCTTAAACAGTCAAAAGTTATATTTGAGAAAAGGGTATATATAATACCAGTAAAAACACTCACTCAATTTATGGAACTCGATGTATTCACTTTATATAGCCAATATTGTTGAAAAAAATATGCTTCTAATGTTCCCGTTGCGGGGACACAGGCCTCCCCTCCTTGTGAGAGGGAGTTGGCCATAATCCACCACGCAGGCCCAGTGTGGGTTGGTGGATGTCACATGTCTTCGAATTTTTGGCTCTAAGACATGCCGGTTTCCTCACGATGTTTCCCTTGGCGATTTTGAGAGCAGTGGCGATGAAATTAAATACACAAAGTAAAGTGCCTGTCTGGGTTCAAAATCACGACTCTCGATATATTGTCATAATGACGACATGGTTGGCGCAGTGGTTAAGCGATTGACTGCTGCGCTGCGTGTCGCGGGTTCAATTCCCGCACGGAACAAATATTTGCATGACCTACAAATAGTTGTTCCGGGTCTGGCCGTTTGTGTATGTGAGTTAAAATGTTTGTAAACGCACCCACGATACAGGTCAAATTCCTAGAGTGGGGCAACGTTTTAAAAAAAAAAAAAGTATATATATATATATATTAAATTAAGCTATCAAAGAAAGCTAACCATTTTGTCTATACCTACTGCTAACCATAGTGCATCTCTTCATTTTTTTAAAATTAATAAGTGGGCAATGGTGTGGGTTACATGTTTGTTATTTTGTTTTAAGGATTTCCTGTATTTTCTTTAGCATGTACCTACCTGCTTTTGTCCCTAATAAATAAAATTAAAATACAAATGCTCTCAAATAATCCGCGATAAGGAAAAGTCAAACCGTCCTACTAAATATGTGTCCATTATACTTACCTACGATTCTCTTAGATAAAATATCGTGAAATTCCTGAAATACCGTCCAAGACATACCAGTGGTTCTTTGACGAGGATCAAGGCTGTTTTGAGGCGAACTCATCTATTTTTATTATACCCGCAATATTTATGAAAGCGGAAAAAACATGATGGCGGACAAAAATTGGGCCAGCGGATGAGACATGTTCTACTTATTTTAGATGGTTACAGTAATGTATTGGCAATAGATATATTGGAAATAGTTGACTTTGGATTATCTGGTAGTATCCACAAGATAATAAATTAAATGTAAAGATAAAACTTCGCATTCTTCTCTCAATGCGAAACTACTCCTTGGAAGGGGCACCTAGAATCAATTGGATTTTCTAGTAATTATTTACGTTTAAGTGCCTTTTAGTGGCTTACCTACTCTTGACGTTGCATAATATATTTTACTAGTTAGGTAATATGGAATGTGGTTTTCCATTATTTTATAAAATAATACCTACAATTTAAAACAAAATAGTACATAAATGTTCAATTGTGGCTTTCAGGCGATAATTTATTGTAAATTGTTACAAAAAACGTGTCATAAATTATTCCACTTAGTCGGAGTAATGAGCTCTGTCACGCCCACAGTAGTGTGAACAAAACACGCACTTAATACTTAATGAGCGATAAACATAATGTCTGGCTTTTTTATCGTGATTAACTACCTCTAATTGAAATAAACCAAAGTTTGTGCGTTGTACAAAGTCTCAAGCTTGTTAATATTTTCCTGCAAATATGTACCAATTCAATAATAAAATAAAAACAACGAACAAAATTGAAAACATTACACACACATGTACCATTAATGCTCGTACACATTTAACTAACGGCTCGCAAAAAGTATTCCATTGCGTTATCTCATTAAGTTGCTTGAAAATCGTATGCGCTTACCATAAGCTCGTTTCGTAAGAATATTTTTTATTTAAAATAGGGCTTCTAAAAACAAATGTCTTGGACATTTATGTTCTTAGTCCGTTCACACGGTACTTCCGCGCGAAGATTGTGGTTTCGCAATTTACCATTTGAATCTCGGTGCGAAGTGGCACGGGGGATTTACGCGGCCCGCTGTGTATTCTCGTTTTATTTTTAAATGATATTTTGTGACATGTTTATAGGGTTTGATTGACGTGTTTTGTGTCGTTTTTGATGTGTAGAATTTAACATGTTTTGTTTATTCTTAAACATATTTTACTCGTGAGGTGGATCGAAAGTTTAAGAGGTATTTTTATTTTATTTGAAGACACATACTGTATGGAAATCTCGATAAATTACTGATGCGATCTAAACCGCTGCAATTATAACCTGCATATTTAATCCAAAATACAAACTAGAATAAACTCCTTTAATAAAATCTTATCCAAGTTTTATAACACAGACGTTAAAATATTTTCTCTTTTCCTTAAACACAACCAAAATAATGAGCACCACGTTCTTACCCTTAACACGTAAACGGTCCCAAAAGTCAGCGAAATTAATTCAAATTCCGCGGCAACAAAACGAAATCCGTTCGCACTTACTCGCACGAATTCGTACCTATTCGTACGCTACGTCTAAATTATAACACAGTGGTTATCGCCTCACAAAAGCCTCACCGCATTGTTCCACTTCCGTGAATTCCGCGCTCGCTCCGCTCCGCTTCCGATCGACGCGTCCGCAATTCGACACTACCGTCTCACTCTAACACATAAAGAATATATACCTGTCCCTGTCACGAGCGAGCGGTTTTGATCGTTATAGCTTCAAGTTCTGCGGTTGACTGGCTAAATATTGCACTATTAGAAATAGTTTAAGTCTTCGAACAATGGCTTGGCTGAAAAGCTGAAACCTTTTTCTTTATTTTCGCTCCGGTTTAAAACACTCGCTACTATTTTCATGCAATTTAAAAACCACACTATTCTAGCTACACAAAATGTTATTAATACCTGGAAATTTCTAGCTAGTCCACGAGAATGAACTACTTATCATCCTGCGCAAGAAGTTTCTAATTTGTGGAAAATGGAAGAGAGCAAAGTTTGCAACGTAACTCGAGTACGTCAGAGCTTCACGCTGAGATTTTGTATATTATAGTGTAATATCTCATGACCAACCACTAACTCAAGTTAAGCATAGCTCTCCCTGGTCGAAAGGCTATTTGGTATAGGTGTCCGCCCTTTATACCGTTTGGTATTTTTATTTATTCATTTTTATTTATTAATTTAAACGCAGTTATAGGCCTGTTAGGGTGCGGCAAGTAACATTTAACTTATGGATATGTTAAACGTAACATGAAATATTGCAACTCATATATTTTAACACATAATGCCAATTATGAGAAAGTATGCAAATAAATACGTGACCATTCTTCAACAAACCCTCGAATGAAAATTGGTAATTTAAAAACATTCACTTCACAAAAGAACTGTGGGATACAACCACTCTAAGACAGATTATAGACCAACTGCCTACAAACATGACAACTTGAGTCCAAACACCCTTCACACTACGTTGAAACACTCAGCCTTACTATGTTTTATTCAAGAGGCGAGGACTGAGCGCCAAAGCCGACAAGTCGAAGGTTTATTCCCAAAAGTGAGGGACACGTCACCCCGACGTAGCCTTATCGTGGTCATCGGAACACGTCTGAAACACGCCGAATTGACGTACGTGCCCGATTTGAAATTTACGGTGGACGGCGAAATAAAGCGAACGAACGGTCGAAGATGATTGGCAGTGAATTTGCAGGTTGTTTACGTTTCGTTTAATGTGAAGAATGTTTATGTCCAAGCAACTTAGTAAAGGGATTTAAGGTCTCGTGTCTGTGTGTCGTGGTGTATGTGTGTGTATTAAGTAATAGCCTTTCTAGAAAAATATGTTTATACCTACCGCTGGCAAATGCCCAAAATTTTCCCCACGTACAAAAGCTTTTACCTGCAAAAAGTATGAACTAGGCAAAATTTAGTACGTACTCATCTTTGCTAACTATATCACATTTTCACAAAGAAGTGTCGTTTGTTCTTATATTATCAACATTAAGTCCCGTTAGGAGTAAGCTCGGCGACTAGGCTGCCTAACTTCGCAAAGTACTGAAAAGAAAGAGACGATCTCCTCAATAGCCGGTTTTTCATTTTTATGCTGGCTAAGAAAAAGTTTGGTCTAATTCTTGGTGTAAGTTTTTGAATATGCAGCATAAACAGGGTTATTTCGTTTGATTAAAGTAGTAAATAAATGCGACGATTTATAGGCTTCATATATAGAGGAACTGGACTGTTAATAAACTTTTTTTTCTAAACATTCTACTACCAAATTCTACTAAAAAACTTCTTGGTATAAAATCTACGATTTAGAACTTTAAAAAATCGTCAATATACCTACTCGCTATTAATACCATGAAAGTTAAAACAAGTTCAAATCTCTTCGTCCCAAAATGAAGCAATACAAAAAGTCTGTACCAAAGTTCCCACAGGAAATAAAGTGCGTGGAACAAATTACGAACATCGTATCTCCCTCATCAGACCGGCTAAATGTTTTATTCAGCCAACCCTGAGCCCGCTAAAGAGCTATCAGCGCAAGGCAACGTAGACAGTCGACAGACACAAAAGTTCTAGTACACACAAAGTGCGGCTACAAGTTTTTATTGGGAATACTTTTGTGAGAGAGCATTTTTTATGTTTACAGTTTTATTTATGTTCGGCTAGCTTTTGCCAGCGACTTCGACCGCGTGTATGTCGGTAATTATCCCACAGAAACGTACTACCGAGATAAAAAGTATCCTATGTGTTACAAACTATTTTCATCCAAATCCGTTCAGCCGTTTTTGCGTCTGTAATCCTCTGTATAATCTTTTCATCCTTTGCCCTTTAAAGGCCAGACTCATCGTTTCTATAGTTTTGTTTGTTGAAAACGTGAACTTTTGCTGGCGTCATTCTGTCAGAATCTAAAGGAGATTCAGACATGATTAAGGGATGATTTTTCAATAGTCAGTTAACTTTTATCTGAAGAATAATATTATGACAATTTGACATGTTTTCCATAGAAAAGCTGTCAAAGATAAAAGTTATCTGAATGTTAAAAATCAGCCCTTAGACTTCTTTTTCCTTCCTATTCTATGTTATGAGGCTGAGCAATAAGCTAGATAGGACCGGATTTGTCGACGCCCCTGCACTAGATTATTAAATTCTCCTAGGAAATGCGTGGTGCATGCGATGGGTAATATCTTTTATATTGAAAAATGTTCACTATCTTGTAATATAGAGGATTATACTTAAAGTGGTTTGTCGTTAGAAAAGAATCATATTAAGGTATCTAAAGAGAATTCTCATTTGTTATGTTTTACCAAATATTTACATAACACATTTGTAGAGAGATACCTGCCGAGTGCTCAGGCTTGTAAGGAAGTAATCCGGTCCGAAAGAGATGCTATGGTAGAGCGTACCAATGTCGCACTTCAGGCAGTCTCCAAGTGGGGCGTTGCCAACCTTGTGGGATTCAACGCCGCCAAAACACAAGCGTGTCTGTTCACCGCCAAAAGGAGCCCGTTCACCGTGGCTCCTGCTTTTCAGAATGTATCCTTGGAGTGCACCGACCGGCTTCAGCTCTTGGAAGTTGAAATTTCCTCAAGCCTAAACTTTGGGCGGTTCATTGAGTCCAAAGTCAAGATGGCTGCTAGGAAACCGCTTTAAACCTTTATACCGCGTACATCGAGGGACTGGAACAATTCGCCTGCAGTGGTCTTCCCGTCCGATTATAATTTAAGTGTCTTCAAGGCTAGAGTGAATAGGCTCATAATAAATTAGTGTGCTTTACCATCAACGATTGCATCACTGCTTTCCATCAGGCGGGATCGCAGTCAAGCACTAGTTTGTATCAATAAAAAAAAGATATTGCAGAGGTGTACTTTTAGTAAATACACATTTCGCCAGTTATTTTTAAAGTCCCATGTAACAGGGGGCAACCCAAAATAAAAATAAACCCCTATTGTCTTGCTTTTTTTAACTAATCTACTATAAAGACTATAAAATAAAAACGTGAATTAGTGGAAATCCTACGAACTAAGCACCAAATAGGGTTAAGTTTTAAAATATATCTACCATTAAAGGTATTGTGTACAACGATCGACGTAAAACAAACCCAGTTTGTAAAACAAAAGACCGACATTCACTCAAATTATATTCACAAAACAAAACAGAAGAAGACCAGACAATTTATTATTCCGATACGCCCTATTACTCAAATTGCAAGTGAAAAATCTGTTCGTTCATTTGTCTTGGTAAACTGCAGCGAATCTTGAAGGTAGACTGGTTTATTGAAGGAAGAAAATCGATTTGAAAATAGAGATAGCGGTGGAACAGCAAATATTTGAGATGGTGTGACGTATCGGGTACAGCTAATGGAGCCGGTGAAATGTAAACATATCTCTAGTTTTTGCGTGCATGTTGTTGGTTGGTATGTGAGACGGTAAATAAGCTAGTTTGTGTATATATGGTAAATAGTCGCGTTTATAAAAAAGCAAGCGATATTTTTCGTGGAAGTTTTCCTTCTGTTTTGTTTAAAAAAAATGCTTATTAAAGATTAACTTTTGTATTGTTTACATTGTTGTACTCGACAGTCTCCACATTGATCATGTCTTTGAAAAACCTGCTAAGTTCACGTTGTGGAATGCAATAAATATATTGAGTATTCAGTAACTGTTTTGGATTTGAGCACGTGATTACCTCATGATTATTTCGGCTTCAATTAAACCCAAAGCAAATTAAATAACCCTAATAAAATTCACATGAAAATAGACTCCACCCCACCCCTAAATATAAATGTCACTGAAGAATGTTTTGTAACAATCCCAAACTGCTGTATAACGAACTTGACAACTTGCATACTGAGTTGAGTGTACTGAGTATTTTATATCTATAACACACAGGTATAGATATAAAATACTCAGTACTTAGCTTTACGACACGATATATATATTATATCGAAGTAGTAAAACGAATTCAGTATAAGTGCGTTCCTTGCGAAGCGTTTGTGGTGTGACTATGAATGATAGATTGAGGAATGATGTGTTAAGACAACGGTGCGGTTTAAAAGAAGATGTAGTGACAAAATTAGAAAGAGTATTTATATATCGTTTTGTCATGTTGAGAGGATACTAAGAAAATATGCACAAGGCATGCAAGATGTGAGTGGAAACGCCGACAGGGGACGCCAATAGGACATTATAGTGTTGGGGTTGTTCTTCAGAAAGGTCGTGCTCACTACGCACGCCCGCGGATTGCGAAACCAGCGTGCGTGTATGAAATTTTTTCATTTTCTGTCATCTGTCAGGCAGGATGACACCTCAAAATTTTCCGTTTTTTTTTAAATTTGAATGTATTTACTTTGAAAAATTATTGAATTTCAAAAATTCGCAATGAATGTGCGCAATATAGAAGGTGTGCTGGGGGGCTATGGAGAAATGCTGCACTTGCACGCTGCGTGAGCGTGCGTGATCCATCGTCACTCGTTCGATGTCCACCGCGCACAGGATGGATGGAAAGCAGCACATGAAGTGATTTTTTGCTCTATTGGTGGTATTGGTGCATGGCGTTCCAGTGTGAGGATAAATAAATAAATGACCAGAGGGGCAATTCTCGTAATTTTAAGAACGTTCACAGTCTGATCTCAGTCTCAATCTGTCAAAAATTCCTCTAATTTCCCTACATTTTTTGACATTTTTTTGTCGCCGAGATGAGACTGCGACTAGATTTTAAACGTTTTAAATTACGGGAATTGGCCTTCTGATATATATCTGGCCAGTATGTATGGATCGTGGCAGGCCTTCTGTAGTTTCTGCCTACCTCCATGGGAAAAAGGCGTGACTTTATATATGTGTTTGTATATAAACAAATCCTCGTTGAACTACGACGACCTACGGCTGTAAATCAAATCCGGCCGCCATATTTCATGTACGCAAATATTGTATTCAGATCGTAGCATCACAGGACAGAGTGTATGGCGTACCCTTTCCGATGTTATTGAATTTTGCCATCAGCGTCCATCCGCTGTTTTATCACATCTATATTTTATATCTCTGTATTAAACCAATGTTGAGAAACAGAATAATTCTGGAGAATTGGATTGTGAAAATATTACTTGTTTGAATTTTTTACTGCCAACGGAAAAAAAATATCGTATTAGGGAGACATTAATGTTTCAATATGAACTAAACATGATAGGTACTCTTAATTTCAATTAAAACCAATCTGCCTAGACTTTTCCCAACTATGTTGGGGTCACCTTCCAGTCTAAAATGCAGCTGAATACCAGTATTTTACATGGAACGACCGCCTATCTGACCTCCACAACCCAGTTACTGGGTAACCCGATATCCTTTGTTAAGACTGGTTTACAGACTTTTGGACTTCTGACTATCCGTAACGTCTGTCAAAGAACTACACATGACAGCCGGGACTAACGGATAATATGGACAACGGATTAATGTACGAAAAAACGAAAACAAAAAAAGGTATGTCCAGTCTCAGTCGAAAATTGTCATTTTAAAACCACACAGTCACATGGACAAAGCAGTAGATAAAGCTAGTATAATATAAATAAATGTCAACCGCAGAATTATATAAAACGTGTATTATTCATGAAAATGTAATAAAATAATATTGAAATGAGTACTAAAATTATTCCACTAATTACAAACGGGTACAGACACACGCTGCATTTCATTTCATGATTGCGTTACATAAATTATAGGTTTCGTAATTTCACAGTTTCACACGGTGGAAACACGTTGCGTTTCATTTGGCTTAATAATTATATTTCATACCAAATTCGGAATATATCAGTCGTCATTTCTCGTTCATAAAAAAATCCAATTTCGTATTATATTACGTACTTATTGATCTAAGTGTGTATTTTTTTGTAATGTGCGTTTTGTTTATGCAGAATAATACATTTTTCTTTCTTTTTCTATTATCTCATATTTTTGTAGCTGTTTTGTCATTTTAGTATCGTGAAAATTATTTAAATAGTTCATAGTTCACTAAATTAACTAGCCTTCCGAAACCATTCCATTTCCGCATGAAGGTCCAAAACCTTTGATTTGAATTGAATTTATACAAATCACACCACCGATTAATATCTTTCAACCTTGAGCTTACGGTATATCTTTAATTGCGAAACCTGTTTTTTAACTTGTCTAAAATTCTACTTTTCTAGTTCTCCCCGACGATAAGGTAATCTTTTAAACCACATATTTCACCGCAATTTGATATGAATGCACTCACAAATACTTATCTCTATTCAATAACCAATAGGTTACCTTTTACCACCACATCAAATAACTGAGGTGCATAAAAAGCTCATGAATGGGCATCGAATAAAAAACGTCCGATAAAAAAAAACTGTGCTCTTTCACATGAATGCTGCTGATGCAACCCGTTGCGCCGCGACCGAGTCGTACCCGGCGCCGGCTCGTGAAATAAATCGGAACTGTGCAAATGTAACGAACGTATAGCAGAGAATTATTTTTATTCTATCTGGTTTTTTTGTTAAGTTTTTTGTGGAAATGTGCAGTTGACACAGTCATTAATTTAGTGCCTAATGTAAATAGTTAGTTACCAATCGATCGTATCTTCGTAGTGTAGACTTCATTATCTCGTGATAACTAATATATACATTAGATACTAAATTAATGAGTAACTAAATAAATATACACATAAATACAAAAACAAAAGGACACTTGCGTGTCCAAGCGCTCATCCACACCACCGTTGTCATCCAGAAACGTGCCCAGAAGACTGGCAGCGTTGGTAACTTATTTATAATTGTCATTGTATTTTAGACGTTGGTTTCTTATTCAGGTTGATCATCCTGCTCTCGATTTTACCGCCCGAAGTATGGTCGCAATTATTTGACATGCTATTAATAAATCTTCTTTATAAATCACCCTTTCCTGCAAAATTAATGTTATGTACAAAACCCAATGTTCAAACGAGTGGAAAGTATGTGCACAGGCGCTTAATATCCTAAGAAAATATCCTTAAAGTGGCAAACAATAGGTAATAATGTTTAACGTGCGCGCCTTCACGATCGTTATGCACGCTCGTACGCAGTCTGCCATTACCATAATGGTTTCAGCCAGAGAGCGCGGAATAGTCTAGAGTCGGCAGTATTCATAATATTCGTGACATCGTAAGAGCGTTGAGCGCAGAACGTCTGTCAAGGACTGCCTTCAAAGCCGTCAGTTTCAATACGTCATTTATGCGGTAGTAGAGCACAAAGTGACATGCTTGGTTTGTATAGAAAGTGTTGACAATGCCGCCTCTAGCAGCGGCCACCGAGGCGTCTCCGTGCTCTGTGGTTTGAGCCTTAGTATTGAAGGGATTATTAGGTAGGAAATAAGGGCGATAATTGTTTATCAAATTTTATGTCGGATTTTTATGAAACTATGGTTATTCATACGATGTTTTCTTTCACCGTTTTGAGAGCAGTGGTGATGAAATTATTGACACAAAGTAAAGCGCCTGCTTAAGTTACAGACAATTGAATGTCATAAATTAACAATAACAAAAGGAATTACCTATTGGGGTCCGTGGCTAAATAACAGCTGTAGCAGTAGCTACACAGGTCGATCGATCAGGTTAAGCTACGCTTGCCGCGGTTGGTCTGTGGATACACAGACACCGCGGCAGCGTGGTTACATACCGACACCCCTCCGTGCCTCGGAAAGCACGTTAAGCCGTTGGTCCCGGCTGTCATTCGTGGATCTTTGGCAGTTGTTACTAGTAGTCAGAAGCCCGAAAGTCTGACAACCCGTCTTACCAAGGGGAATAGTAGTCGCTCCATGTAAAATACTGGTATTCAGCTGCATCCGATTAGACTGGAAGCCAATCCCTACATAGTTGGGAAAAGGCTAGGCAGATGATGAGAAGGAATCTATTGCATAAAGAGATCTAATAACATTAAAAATACTGCATAGTTAGCTCCTATTTATCTGAAGGCTTTACTTTACCATTCCATCTACTTTCGCATATCGTAACCCTTACACAGTAGTTACAAATTAAACTTCGATACGACCGTAAACACGAAGTAAACATCAAATTATTTAATGAAATATACTGGTTACTATTAATCTGTGCACCTAGTTAATAGCTCGCTATAAAGGTAAGGCACTTTATAGCATATACTATAGTTTACACTAGCATTATGTACGCCAGTAACTCAGTACAATCTTTGAAGTAGGAAAATCTACTCACTGCATTCATTTAAAAATGAATACCGTGAGTACATTTCCATTCCATTCCAATAAGATTTACCTCTCAGGGACGAGCTGATAGTACAGATGTGTACCAACTCGTCCTAAAGAAGCCCGATCCAGCCTGTCCCTTTCTGCCCTCCCCCAGTGACCCTAACCCGAGGTCCGTACCCCACAGAGGGTGCCATTGACATTAATTTATTGAGGCACCTACAGGCAAGCCCGGTTAAGCACCCTACAACTTTCTAGGTTGACCTGCGAGATGCCATATATTAAAAAAAAAAACGGGGGTGTGTTTAGGAATGTGTTATTCATTATTCATGTAGATATTAATAACACACAAACCACAAACCAATACGAGTCTACCAGAACGAAACCGTCAACGTAAACAAACGACTTACCGAAAACAACTCGAAATCGTACTGCCGAGTCCCCAAACAAACGAGATACGTGCAGATGCATTCGAATTATCAAATATACGGCGTATTTTCTACAGTGGTATCCAAGTCCCCAAACAGGGCGTGTTGAATTAAGGTACATGCACTAGGACTACAAATATAGGCTTAAAACTAGACTGTGTTTCAATTTGCAGACTGCTGTTTGCGGAGTAGGTTAATGATGGACACTACACACTGGTTTCTGGTCAACTAGAAGCATAGGCAATTATTTTGAGTGTATTCAAAGCAGTTACTTTATGAAATACACTAATAAACTTTACAAAATATGCTTAGCACTACTTGGGAAATCATATGAGGTGAATTATTTTAACAATTTAAATTAAAACATATTGTGCTGCGCTACTACGCAAAGTAACTTGCTACGGCGTAGCAAGCACTGTGCTACGGCGTAGACCTTCATAAATCCATCTAATAATCATCATTAGTAATAGCGTTAAGCACTTTAATTACTTTTCTATTTACAGTTCGTATCTATTAACAAACATATTTGTTATATTAGAATATCACAGAAATCCCTTTTTTTCACAATAAAAACAGAGGGTACCTTTTTTTTCACGAATAAATCGACAAATAATGCACTATAAAAAAAAATTTAGGAAAAAAAGAAATTTCTGTGCCATAGGTAGGCTTAGAAGCCAAAAACCGAAAATACGGAACCAACGACACCAACTTCCGAAATTAAAGTTATTTTTCAGTTCAGTCTTTTTTTAGAAGTCGGTTAATTTTTTTTTTTTTGTATAAAATTTTTGGTTATAAACAGTGAACGGAGTAGACTCCGTTCACCGTTTATACCCTGCTTTTGTCCAGACGGCAAAAAGTCTGCCAGTATAAGCTAAAAGCCTTAAAATAATGCCTTCCTACTGTTCAAGTCTGCAATTTTGTGACTTTCATTTAAATCCAACACCTCGTTATCATACGTTACATGGTAGTTATATAACATGGTTTATCTACATGACCCACTAACACTTTCAGCCGTATATCATTCCAAAATGTCTGAAACATGGTCCGCACACGTCATCAAATTCTCCTCTTGCAAACTGCTAACGACAAAGGACACTGGCCAGCAAGTCGTTGGAGCAATTTGCTTCAGCCACAGCCATCGAACTTGGTCGCACACTTCTAAAGGATTCTAAGAGTCGACGGTTTATCTTAAGGTGATGCAGCTTGTTCGCAAAATAATGTAGGTACCTACTAAGCTTTGGAATGGGCAACTAACTTCATCTTTCTGACTGACCAACCCTTTGACAATTCAAAAGTACCTGTAATTGGTTCATCTATTCTATACTTATAATAAATCTGTAGAAGTGAAAATTCTGTACATTGAAAATATCAAAAAAATAAATGGATAAATAATGGGTGTTACTAGACCGACACCGAACCCAAAAATGTGATTAAAAAATTTTTTGTCTGTCTGTCTGTCTGTTTGTTCAGGCATCACGCAAAAACTACCGGTTCGATTACGATGAAACTTGGCATAATTATTCTTTAATATCCTGGGCACCACACTGGGTACTTTTTATCCCGGAAAAGTATATACAATAAAAAACAAACTTAATTTTGCGGTTCGATCCCTAGATCTGATTACTGTACCAACCGCAAATAATAAGTTTGTCGTAGGTTACGTCACCCGCAGTGGAGTTCACTAAGGGGCGCTGCACACGGATAAGATACTATAATATTTTATCTTAAGATACAATATCGCAAAATCCCTAAAATCTAATATCTTATTTTTTAGGGATTTTGCTTATTTATTAAGTTTAGATTAGTTATCATCAGAAATAGGTTTATTTAGGTAGGTAGGTATTTTATTTTCTGTTATTGAATTTTTTTTTTAATTAGGTACCTACTTTTTTTTTTTTTTTCGGGATGGGAAATCATCAAATGACCCCTCCCGCTCTGGGTGGAGCGGAAGGGAGTGTCAGACTCTTACTGACTAAAACCCACCCATGTTCCTTCCTTCGCCCTTTATGTTCCGGGGTAGCGGTAACCCTTTCGGACAATCCCGCTGCCCCGGCAGGCTTCGGCCCTGAGGGGCCCCTCGTTATGCTGACATCTCTTTGAGCCGCGCGTGGAACACTTACGCGCCGTCCGGCACGGGCCTGGTCCTGATCGGGCGGTGAGCTACCCATTGCTCTCCGCCCGCAGGCCCGCGCCTACTGCGGCCGGTAGTCGTCACTCGACTCCCGACGCCCGGGGCGTCTCCCGCGGCGGCTGGGACGGGAGGCTCTCTCCCTCATCCGTCCCGCCACCTCCTTCGCTAGCATGACTGCTTCGCAGAAGGAGGCGACTGCCTCCCACTCCCTCTCGCTCCGGACCATGGCTTGCACCAGGGCCGGGCGCGAGAGGCCGCCGCCGCTGCCGATCGCCTCTACGAGGACACGGCGGTGCTCCGCCCAAGCGGGGCAGACCTCCACCGTGTGCTCCACCGTGTCCTCTGGGCGATCCTGGCAATGGTGACACCCGGGCGTTTCCTCCCGCCTGATGATGTGCAGGAACCTCCCGAAACTTCCGTGTCCGGTGAGGACCTGCGTCAGGCGGTAGGTGAGGGCGCCGTGGCGCCTCTCTAGCCACTCCTCAAAGAGGGGTCTTATCGCCGCTATCGCGGCGTGCCCTGCGCTGGGTTGCGACAGTCGCTCTTTCCATGTCGCCATGAGATCGAGCCGGAGGTCCGTTAATTAGGTACTTAGGTTTACTTTTATAAGGCGTAGACGTAAATAATAAATAATGATTAAGATCTCATAATTCATTCATTTCTGAATGAATTATGAGATCTTAATCATTATTTTCAAAAACAACTACCTTTTGAAGAGTGAAGTGAGGTCTTAAAAAATAACAGATTTGACTAAATGCGTATGAAAATGAAAATATACACGCTAAGTACTTATATAAAAAACATTTTTTTTAATTTTTGTTTGGCTGTTTGTGCGGCTAATCTTTGAAACGGCTGGACCGGTTCTGACGGGACTTTCACTGGCAGATAGCTGATGTTATGGAGTAACATAGATTTAATTATTTAAACTTTTTGCATACAAAAAAGGTACAAAGGCTGACTTAATGCCTTAATGCTACTTTTTGTTTCGGTAGCATGTTCCCGTGGGATAATTTCCGACATCCACGCGGGCGAAGCCGCGGACAGAAGCTAGTTTGAAATAAATGCTTTGAGTTTGAGTTTGAATGTTTGGATTTTGAAAATTCTCTATAAATCAATCCATTTTTTTACAGGTCAGTATTTTTAATACAAACAAAAATCCTTAGGTAATTACAATATACAAGCTAACACTAAAATTTAATAAAAGAAAAAAAGAAGAACATCAAAAAAAATTATTACAAAAAAGTTATCATATTCGTTTTCGTTTCTTCTACCTATTTATAGGATCAGAAATTCATAGCGGAAACCGATTGCAAACAAAAAATACTTAAAGGACAAAATTATTTCTTTAAAAACTCAATCAATCAATCAACTCAGCCTATCGCAGTCCACTGCTGGACATAGGGCTCTCCTAGGCTGCGCCACAACACCTCCGCCTTCCGCATCCGCCAGCCACCTGCTTTAGGCTCAAATTAGGCTGTGCAGCATTTGGTCTAGCTGTTGGCAGGTAGTCGTGTGTTCAGGTGCATCTGATTAGACTTGAAGCCGATCAACATAGTTTGACACGTTTTCAATTTTATTTGAACACCTAGGATATTGTTATTTTTTGTGCTTAACGTAGTAACAGAAACCAGTGATGCTTACATCACTGGTTTTTGTCAATTGTGTGCAGTTTGACACTAACCACAAAACGTATTCACTGTTTCGTCGAACAAGTGAGCTTTAAAAAGTTATTCCTTAAGATTCGAGAACATAATTTAAGTAAAGGAAGAGCCACGTCTTAAGAGCATCCCCTTAAAGCCGCCATTATAATCTGTTTATCTGGTACATTACTCAGGCAAGGTAAGGACTTGGAACTAATTAAATTGGATGCATTGGCCGGAAAGTCTTTGACTTGGTTTATGTGCCAGCTGTAGTAAATAAGTAGACGTTTTCACTTGCGCGGGTTTTCTTAGAAATAGATTTGTTTATTGCTCAAGAAAGATACCTACAAACTTGCGTAAAGCTGGCAGACGGGTGCCAATTAAAAATAATAATGCTGTATCTTAACCCGGGGCAAACAACGTGAAAATAATTACGCCGACGATGACACCGGGTCATCATGACCCAGATTTTAGCGAGTAATTGTCATGAAATTTAAGAAGTTATCTAAATTTTAATAATTATTTATTATACAAGAGTTTTTTGCATATGTAGTAAAAAAGAAATACATCCAAATATTTTATAATTCAAACTTTTACTAGCTTTCTTAATAGCGCATGCAAAATCAACTCTGAAAACATAACATTAGTATTTTTTAAATTTTTGTTATATTATTCCAAATAATAATATAAATGAATAATCGTACATAATAACATAGAGAACAAACAAACTTCTTATCATAATAATAGTAACAAATCAGTCTTCTACTTCCTCATTCAGAGACATAGAACTACTGCTATTATTGCAGTACGGAATCAAATGATCTGGGCACATGTAAATCTGGCATGCATTACAAGTATTAGATGTCTTCTTATCCCTTTGAGACGGTCATATTTGACATCTTCTGTGAGTTCCTGGAACCTTCGGGGACCTCCCCCGAAGGTAACCAAATGTTTACTGCTAAGAAGACACTCGATTCACGTGTTCTTTATAATACTCAGCACTTGTTCTACAGTTTAAGTTCACTTACACTTCAGCGGGATTGCCCGAAAGGGTTACGGCTACCCCGGAACATAAAGGGCGAAGGAAGGAACATGGGTGGGTTCTAGTCAGTAAGAGTCTGACACTCCCTTCCGCTCCACCCAGAGCGGGAGGGGTCATTTGATGATTTCCCACCAGAAAAAAAAAAAAGAAAAAAAAAAAAAAAGTTCACTTACACTGCGCTAAGCTAACTCAAAAGTTTTCGCATAGTGAACACAATGTTGTAAATATTTAACTGTAATTATTTTGACGTATGAACATATACCTACTATATTTTACTAGTCGAATAGTTTTCAGAGCTTTTAAATAGATTTCCCGTGGGACAACACCGGGTGATTTTCGAGTAGATCACAAATATTTATGGCTCTAAACACGTCCGTTAGGACTATAATACAAAAAAATACGCAATTTTTCATTTTGTACTTGATAACAATTTTGGGGATATCGTTTTACAAAATCAACTTTATAAGTTCAACTAGCTTTTACCCGCGACATAGTCTGCGAGAAATTTCTTGTTCCCCCAATCCACCCCGTCGCATCGCATCGCTTGTCCGCGCTGTTACTTCGTTTTCGCTTAGCGCTTTTTCTGACTTCTTTTCTTTTTGTTCGGCCCCTAAGGGACCTAGGGTCATGTTATCCTATAGCCTTCCTCAAGAATTGGGCTAAAAAATGCAAAAATATTTTATTTAAATCCGATTCGTAGTCCCAGAGATTAGCGCGTTCAAACAAACCAACTCTTCAGCTTTATTATTAGTATAGATATTGATATTCTTTTAAAGTTAATTTACTATATTTATATTCTTTATTCACTAAATCTTTACTTATTCAACTACCTACTAAAGTTTTCTTCTTACAAAACCAAGCGTGACTTTAATTTCAAAATGCTGTGAAACATCAACTTAAATTAAAAGTAAAAGCAAAAAATAACACCATCTTATATGAATGTTATAAATACATTACAACTCACAAGTTGTTAATGGATTGTGGAGGACTAAACAAAATGTATGTTTGGTTTGAAGGTCGTAGGTGTACGACCTTCACACTAAACAAAGAAAAGGTAAACATGAATGGTGAACAAAACACGTGTATCGAACATAATTCCCCATTGAATTGCGGCTTCAGCTCTTAAGTTGGATATAATAAAATTATAAGTAAGCTGAAGTACCCGCATTGTATAAGTGAGTGCTTTGTGCAAGTTGGGCCCCTGTGCGGCGATAACTGTGCACTTGTGCAAGGGAACTAGACTCTTGTGCAAGAGAACTAGTCGCTTGTACGCTTTAGTATGTGAAACACATAGTTTATGTTACTTGGGTGGGATTATTAATGGGGAGATCGTGTTTTGTTAAATGGGTTAAAGCTAGCATTATAATCTTGGTTCCCTGGAACTCTCGGAAATAGAGCTAAGTTGGGCGTTGGGTGCCGAATGGTCGTGTCGTGATTATAAACTCTGCTGGTAACAACAACGCATAGACCGATATGGCAATTTTTTTTTTTTTAATGTTCGTCCAATTAAGTTTCATAGATAGAAAAATTGCCAAAAATACCCGGATTTTTTTTCAAATTCGGGATAAACTGAACGTCCTTTTTTCTAAGGGATTTGAACAAAACGAAGTCTGTCGCGTCTAGTACTATAAATGTACCAGGGAATTATAACAAATCGGAATATAAAAATCAATTGCATGAAAAATCAATGTCACCTAGCAAAAAATACAATTCACTGTAGGCTATTCACTATTCCCGTGTTCCCAAATATTAAGCAGCATTAATTAGGTACAGCACGTAACACAAAAGCATAATTAGTACACCAATAGCAATGAAAGCTACATAATAACGTAATTTGACGTCACACACCTACCATTAGGTAGGTGTGTAGGTGTGTGACGTCACATACACACATACTATAGGTACATGAGTGCGTTAAGGTGACTAAGAACCAGCCCAATGTTTAATTAAAATCTGAGCTGGAATAAAGTAAGCGAGCTTATGACGTCACAGGACGTGAGGCTTGTAATTATTGCCCTATATAATTAGCTAGGTGGCTGGAACAATGACATCAAACCGAGGCTTGGTAAGGATTTGTTGAGACTTGGTAAAAATACTTACAATGCGTCCTTATAGGTAGATATTGCGACATTTATTTTTAAATGTCGCAGGAATATGCTGAAATAGGGGTTTTTGGCCTTTTGGCCTCGTCTAGAACTTTCTGTTTTTATTTTCATTTTACTTTTGTTTAACATTTATGTTTTTTCTTTATTTTTAAAGTATTTCGATATTTGACTGTACAATATCGTCTCTCTAATATTTAGGTTTCGTAACTAAAAACATCAAATGATAAGTGATATTTATTTTAGAAGTATGTATGTTTATTTGTATGTATGTAAGTATATTCTCATAATATTGACTTCTTATGAAATAAGCACCACCTATTTTTCTGTTCTGTTTTTTTTTTTCTTGTCTTTATAAAGAATCTAAATGTAACCATAAACTATTGTGTATTGGTCCCATTCTTTCTCACTACTCCCTCCCTGCACCTACTCACTACATACACACACACACATCCTACACTTACTCTCTACACACACACACTCAGACCCTACATTAATTCACCACACCACACAGTTAAACATCTTTCATTTGTGTTTCTTATACATAAATTATATCCTGTTTCTTTACTCCATTTGCTTATTGTTGAAACGTCCCGATTTACTGTAATATGGCTTTGTTTCTAACGAAGAATCACTGGCTCCTAAGACACAGGCTCTTATACCTAGTTTAGGAGTCAGATAATTAAAACTATTGACCTAGTTATAAGCCTAGCCTAGCTAGTTATAGCCTTATATGCACTTAGTCTTTGGATACTATAATGTGATGGCTTTTGGTGAAATAAAGAATTTATTTATTTATTATATACGAGTATAAATAGATCCATCACAAAATGCTCTGCCTACAAAACTCGTTATACGAGCCATGTCTCTCACTTAACCAACTTTGTATTTAATAAACCGTTTATAAAACACTAGCGTCTACCCGCGACTTCGACCGCGTGAAATTTCTTTTTCACCCGACCCACCCACCCCCCTCCCTTCTTTTTGCGTCGCATCGCATCGCCTGCGCGCACTCTTAATTCGTTTTCGCTTTCGTTCTGACTTTTTCTTTTTGCCCAGCTCCTAAGGGTGCTAGCGTAATGTTAAATAGTCTATAATAATAGCCTACCTCAAGAATTGGGCTATCAAATGCAAAAATATTTTTTCAAATCCGACTGGTACAGTCGCTTGGCAGCATTATCTGAAACCCTAAAAACAAACGAATTTGGACCCTCTGCCTGTAACATTAAGGTTTATTCAATTTATATGAGATACCATAGATTAGCGCATTCAAACAAACAAACAAAATCTTCTGCTTTATTATATTAGTATATAGATTAATTGTGAATGTCAGCGTAACATTGTATTAACACTACGACTTGCTTCATCAACGTTTAATTAAACAATAGGTTTATTGTTCTCGCTTCACGCCTCGTTCGTTTCCTTCTAAGCGCGTTATTTACTTTGACGTTCCTATGTATTTATAATTGTGTATGTATTTCGTTTCTTGGTTATATACTGTTAGGGTTGAGACACACGAGTTAGGTTTCCGTATCGATTGAGGAGCCATTTTTGATATTTAAAGGTTTTTAACTTGATATTTAAACTACCTTAATCAGCCTATAACGTTTCCACTGCTGGGGCTCAGGTCGGTAGACCTGAGCCCCAGCCCCAGCCTCTCTCTGAGAGAGGCTGCGTAATCCACCACGCGGGCTAATTGCGTATATAGTAATAAGATACTATCCATATTTAGTCGTTAATAGTTAAGTCTGTTTCGTAGGCCCAATCCTGGAGTATGTAGCAAAAACCTGTACTGGCCCACGGCTGGGCAAAGACCTCCCCAAGTCCTTTCAGGAACTGTTTTCCCGCGCCACCTCGAACCAGCCCTTATTGTGTCTATAAGTAATACATTCATATTATACTTGCACATAACAAAGAAATTCCATGTTTTGTCAAGTCGTAAAACTGTGCGAAGCAGGGGCGGGTCGCTAGTCTTTGAACAAACAACAAAACATCAGATCAAACAAAGATGTATGATGGATGAGTGTGGTTGTGCGAAAGACAGAAATACCACAGTGATAATAGTAAATCTCAACTGTTTGTATTTTATCGCTCAACACACCGACAATTGTTGACACTTCTTCGTCTTAGTTGAGAACATTAAAGGGAATTTCTAGACATTTACACAATTTAACAGCTATGTTATCTGGACGATTGTCCAGATAACATTCTAGCTGTCTTCGCTCTAAATCTCTTCGTCTCGAAATAATTGTACCAACTCAGTAAATAGAATAGAACAATGGAATAGAAGTTTATGTTTTTTAGGGTTCCGTAGTTCACGTCTCGGAACCCTTATAGTTTCGTCATGTCGGTCCGTCCGTCCGTCCGTCCTCGGATAACCTTCCAAACGGTTAGTGCTAGAAAGACGAAACTTTGCATTGATATGTGTATTTACCACGTCAACAAAGTGCTAAAATAAAATCACGAAAACTATTTTTTTTTTTAGGGTACCTCCCCTGTGTGTGGTGGCGGGACACGTTGTAGCGGTATCTACAACGCCACATGCCAACAACGCGTCATACTGACGTCACGCAAATCCTGCATCTCGCAAGCAGAGTTTATCGCGCAATTAGCATACATACAAACTTCCCGACATCAGTCGTTGGGCAATTGCCCGCCAGACAGAACACCCGTCTGGTCGGTTAAGTGGCGATGTTTTTTTTTCTCTCGTCTACCCCATAGTGTGGGGTATTATTAGACAAGTCTTTTAAAAAAATTTGCTAAGACGATTTTTTGATTTAGGTATCCGTTTGCAAGATATTCAAGTTTAAAGCGCATTTTTTTGTTAAAATAGGCCCCTCTAAAAGCTAAACTGCTGGTAAATCTGAAAAAATTCATGATAGTAGTCCATATGACGAACTTTGAAGGAAAACTATATCGGCTTAGATAACTTTGTTAGTTCAGGAGTTATAGAGGCCTAACTTGTAAAATGAGCTTACTTTGAAAACTTCGTACAAAAATAACGAAATAATAAGTAAACATGTAAAATATTAAAAACATAACAATTATCTATTAGTACGGAACCCTTTGTGCGCGAGTCCGACTCGTATTTGGTCGGTGTTTTATTTCCTACATTTTAATTTTGGTCTATGAAAGGTTTCTAAAATTAATTAATATTTTACGTAATTTCCCAGACTGATTTTACACATAAAAAAGTCTAGCAAAAAGAAATACGAAACCCAAATACAAGCACACATAGATACAATACATAACCGCACATACTCGTAGGTACAATACACAACCAAAACATATATTTTCCCAAAAATTTTCATATCGGTAATGAAGATCCGTATAATAACGCATAAAAACCAAAATATATGTCATTGTACACCGAAGGGTTTTCATAAAAACCGTATCCGTAACTTGTGCCAATTTATTATTCACCATAGACTAGGCTATGTTATTTACTAAGAGTTGACCCTAATGATAGCGTATCAACCTCATTTGATATCAAAAGAAGTTATTGATTTTTATTTCCTTTTTATTTTTGCTTTGATTTTATGATTTATATATATTTGTTTTACTTAATTATAGGTAATATACAGTAGGTATTTATATTACTATTCATCTCCCACATTGGTGACCCTGACGTGATATGAAAACGCAACCATAAGATCGCGAATTAAAGGAAAATATCACATGACAATGAAATGACATTTTGATAGTACAATTTTTCGCTGTATTATTTTTTTAATATTAATAAGACCATTGTTTATTTTCATAAAAACAACACAAAAACTTAATCCGATTGTAGCTTTAAAAAAAAACAATTCCTTTAAAAATGCAGATACATAGAAACAAACATGCACTTAAAACAAAAAAAAAATGCCTCTTTTCTAATTTTGAATATTTAAAGTACTTGCCTACTTTCCCTACATTTGGCCAGTCAGTAGGCCCAGTAGGCTCAGTAGGCCTATCACAAACGTGTGGAGTAAACAAAACGTAAATTAGAACGAGTATACTCATTACACACAATATATACTTAGTTTTATGAATTTATATTCATATCTTGCACTTATCGCAATTTTTTTAATAATAATAAATAATAATAATAAAGTACCGGTACCTGTTCCCGATACCGGTGGGCTACTATTTTTTATATTTTTAAATGTTTTTTTTATCTTTTTGTTTATAAAAATATTTAAAAATATAATTTGTAAGTATGTAAATGAAATAAAGAAAATAATAATAAAGTATTTATTTGCAAAAAACATGGTATACATGGTGTTTCAATAATTACAATAAAGAGCTTACATGTTCTGCCAGAATTGTACTTAGCATGCAAAGTTTTACTTAAAACTAACATGAGAATTTCTTTTCCATGAATTCTTTAAGACTATAGAAATTATTAGAATTCAACCAATCAAACAATTTTCCCTTAAATAATCTATAGTTTAAGTTTTTTATGTTACTCGGTATCTTATTATATATACGAACACAAGTATATAAGCAGCTTTTATTATACATATTTAGCAAATTTGGGAACATCATGCAGAACGAGTCTCTGTGGATCACGCCGGCTCCGTGGATTAATATCGTTATCTGATATAAACAAAGCTTTATTATTTTTAACGAACATGCATATTTCAAATATATAGAGGGACGGCAGAGGTAACAAACGTAGTTTTTTAAATTTAACAAAAATGACATTAATTTTGATTCAACAATCGGTCGTATTTACGTTACGTATGCGTCGCATTCATTCTAGGGCTTCTGAGAAATGGCACGATATGTATACTTCTCATCATCATTCACATCGTTCTTTTGCCCTTATCCCAATTTATTCGGGGCCAGCGCAACATGTCTTTTTCTTCCATACTTCTCTATTAGTCGTCATCTCGGCAGTCACTCCCTTTCTAGCCATATTATCTCTCACATACTCCACCTATCTTTCGCACCTGCTCTTATGGCCATCCAAATTCATACTCAAAACTTTCCTCACAACTAAGCCCTGTATACATGCCTCGTATTGAAATAAGCCGTTGTAACAAGCTCCTCAAATTGCTTACACTGCACACAAATCTGTGTATTTCCTTGCTCCACGGTTCGTTCGGCCGCTGTAAGACGTGAACAAAATGTAACATGAACAGATTCGTTTTGAATCTCACTGGATTTTATTTGGCAGGTCGGTATTGCACGCTCAACGTGCTATGAGCATAGAGTTATGAGATTTTTAAACTTAGAATACAAAGAGGATGGATGTACCTACTTGTTTTTGGTATTTGTGTTTTTAAATAGAACTGACTTTAACGAAGTACATACAGTGGGTTGCCAAATTATTAGGCCTGTCACGAAAAATTGCTATTTGTGAAGTAGGTATGAGTTTTAAATTAATACGAGTAATAAGAAAAACACATTTAATTACAAAAACAGTAACATTAACGAAGTAATATAAGAACTAAAAAACTGCAGTCAAGTAAGTACGCCCAAAATTAGAAATGGTTAAAAAATATGACTGTTCTAATATTTTGGCAAACCACTGTTCTTGTAAAGCAAACAGTTTCTTAAATTGGTCTAAGCTGGTCAGTTGCATCAAGAAAATAAGTTATTTAATAAAAATCTTTAATTCTTTCACTGACAGACAATACAGCCTTAACCACTGCTGAAAATTCATCCCCAAAAGGGCTTCAGCAGGAGATGAAATTTTGTGTGAAAGTAATTTTTTTCCGATGGGAAATCCCAGGCTTGTTAAGTTATACCTAATTGACAATATTTCGAAAATGTATATAACTTTCATACGAATTAATAAAAAAAAAATGGCTTTTTACATGCAAGTTATTTCATTACAACAGCTATATCAAGATTCTCGTGACACCTAAACATGGTAATAACACTTTAAAGCGGTAGTTTTAACCACTTCATCAAATAACCAGCATGTAACACGTCCTAAACCTTCCATTAAATATGCATCACTTGCTTTAAAACATAATGGCTCATTATAGTTAATTGACGTGTCATTATGCGGCCTTTAGTTGACAAATGTAACTTCACATCTATACTTAGTATGAGTGGTAGTCGTTTTTCGTGTCTGTCTGTGTGTGTCGTTCTTCTAAACTACGCGATTTTGATTCGTGAACGGATTTTGATGCGGTTTTCAACATCATTCAGAATTTATTCCCGAAGGTTTATTGTGTATTCATAATATTTCTGCCCTAGTCCCATGTGACTTGGGGTTGGTACAACACGTTTTCTTCTTCCATTATCCTCAACCGTCACGCTGTCATTCACTCCCTTTTCTTTCGTATAAATCCTCACACAATCCATCCATTACACATTAGAATACACACATAATATAAAATACTACACACCAACAAACCACATCACAGCACCATACATATCAAAGATATCTCGCTTTTATTTTCAAGTCGTAAAAGCCGTGCGAAGTAGGGGCGTGTCGCTAGTTTACTATAATGATGGGTGTATTTTTTTCCCGTGACTTTCAAATCACCGAAATTTTCTTCCGAAAATTTTCTCAGGGATCTCGACAGGTTTTGAATATATTATGAAGTACCTGTGGCAGGTATAAAAGGTGTAATTAACCCACCTTAGCCTGTTAATCACGTTTGCTTCATGGCCATAATTTCCCGCTTGTAAAAGCTGTGCACACAAGGGAATCACTTCATAACAGTAAGGGACAGCTGTCTGTATTATTTTAGTGAGACATTACGAAGAGAAAGAACCTGCCACTATAAAAATTAATTTAGATAAATTCGATATCGGAAAGCTTATTATGGAACTCAAATATAATTGGAGAGGACATCTGGCAGCAGTAATGACAGGTGGAATAAGGCTGTGACAGAGTGGCGTCTAAAAACTGCAAGACGAGATGTCGGTCGTCCGGCGGTGAAATCAGACGACATTGTTGCCATCGCCGGCAAAACCTGGATGAGGCTAGCACAGGAGCATGGGGATTGGCACAAGAAAAGCCTATGCCCAACAGTGAGTGTAATCGGGCTGTGGATGATAATATATACAGCGTATCCCTGGAGTTCAGCCGATATATTCTGTTAAAATCTCACCATGAAAACTTAGGTAAAGTGAGGTGTCATTCCACTTGGTGCTAGAGACACTATTGACAGCTTACTTCACCTAAGTTTACACGGTGAGATTTAAACAGAATATACCGACAGGACCATTAGAACTAAAAGCTGCAATCTAATTATTAATTAGCCTATATTGTCCCAGTGCAGGACAAAGGCCTCTCTTTCCCTTTTCCACACAATTCTGTGTTCTGCTAATGCGGGTCAGCCTTTCGGTGGAAATGGAAGAAAAAAATACTACGTTTTACGACACAGAAACTAGAGACAAGTGTTTCTAAATGATGCAAAAAGAAGGAAAGTAGTTTAATCACAAGTAGTTAAAGGGGATGCCCTAGGTAGCCTCTAAGTTCATATATTCCTATAGATTGATATTTCATGAAATAGTCATTCAATAGGATTATATGTACTGAGAGGGTTGTATTGATGATTTTAGTGATTATAATTCTGTAAATACATACTTGTTACGCTCGTGAATCATATTTTGTTCAATATCAACATGACACTGGCCTGCAAATTACAAAAAACGTAAGAAAATTTGAATTTCGCGGGCTACCCCGATGCTTCCCCCTAAGTCAAAAAAAAGAAAATAAAACAAAAAAAAAATCAGCTAACTGCTCGTAAACGACAAAAGGAATCTATGTTCAAAAGAAAACAGTTACAACAAACGATTTTTTTTTTCATTCATTCGAGTGACCGAGACTTAATTACTTTAGCAAACAATCCTTAATACAGCCGTTCACAGTTATTTTACCTCTGACAGCAGCAACCTTATCGCAACAAAACTAAAGATCACTGTGATTTTGACAGACTTAGCAATGGTCTCAACCCAATAGCAACCTTATTGCCACGACAATAAAGATCAGTGTGATTTTGACAGTGATACAAAATCAGAAGTAAAATAATTATGAACGGACTGAAGGTGCTGAACAATGGTTCTTTGTTTCATCGTTTTAAGCCGATAATGATTCGGGTTCCTTACAAAACAATATCTTTGATGTCTAATTTAACGTAATTTTAAATACGCGAAACGTTTAGCATTACATAGCTTACAAGAGTGACGAGGGTTTTACGTAGGTAAACCCATACATAAACTCACACCTTCTTCCCTTGGGGGTAGGCAGAAACTACAAAACGCCACCTGCTACGATCCTGACATACTCCTTTTGCTTTTGCTCAGCACCTGACACGCACCTTGCGTAAGTAAACCAACACTAAATACGTACAAACGTACAAAAAAATCAAAAGCGGTCGACGATACGACGACGACGACGATGACGATTATGCAATCGTTACTTTTTGAAAAGACTGCATTTTTCGTAGATAATTGTAAGGAGAGCAGTGGTGGCCCAGTGATAACGGCCGCAACTTACGAGTTGTAGATCGTAGGTTCGAACTCAGGCAGGCACTTTACTTTGTGTAAATAATATCATCACCACTGCTCTCAAAACGATGAAGAAAAACATTGTGAGGAAATTAACATGTCCTAGAACCAAAAACTCGAAGACATGTATTAACCCGCATTAGGCCTGCTGGGTAGACTATTACCCCACTCCCTTTCAAAGAGAGGAGGCCTGTGTCCCAGCAGTGGAAACATTATATGCTGATTATGTAGGTATGCAAGATTATGTAAAGAAAAATACCACAAAATAAGCTTTTCTCATACAATTCGTGCAAGAAAATCAACTTCAAAAGGATGAAGAATGAAATCGTTGAGTAAATTTAATTTTAGTAATACGTGAAATGTATAACCCAATCAGGGTTCCTCATTACCTATATTAATTCAATTATTCTGCCGGCCTTCCGTTCGATTTAATTAATTTCTATAAACTTATGTTTATAGAAATCGGACGTAATCGAACGTATCCGGACTCAATTTGTTCTTTGTTTACAGAAGAATGTTGTTTTCAGCTGTAAGTTCTGAGTTTTAATTAAAAACGCAACTCCAACAGAAAGTATGTGTAAATGTTTAACAGATTTATATTTACCTTGTGTGGCACTGCAGCTGAACTGGATATTCTTGTTGAAGTAACAAATTATTTTTCAGTTGCGGGTCCGCGCAACACGTTTTCTTCCTCCATTCTCCACTGTCAATGTGACGCTGTCATTCACTCCCTTCTCTTTCATATCATTCCTCACACATCCATGAACAAATAATTTTCCAATAAAAAAAATTAAACAATGCCTACTCTTATAGTCTGTCCACTAGTTTAACCGTTTTTTGACAGATCGATTAAGTGAGCAATTATATTTATTTTGTCAAAACTGATACACGTACAGAATTATAATGTCTGTAAGAAGTCATAAATAAGACAATTCAATAAGATTAGGCAGTTTATATATTTATTTTATTACGCATTTTAAAGCTAACTTTTACGTAATCTGGAATATGTACATACTAAGACAGCTGTCAAAAAACTGTTAACCTAATGGACAGGGTATAGTATGTCTTCACTAAAATTGAAAAATATCGGAAAAACATCAGCAACTTTTATAAAAAAAAATCTACAAGAACACTAATAAAGGACCCTGCCAAAGCCTTTTAATCCGCCATCAAACAGACATTAGCTGATCAATCTTCGATGTAAATCCTTCATTTCCCCGTCTAATAACTATCAAGGAGTCTTATAAAAAGCACCACTGTGCAATAATCGTGAGTGATCGCACGAAGACGGATGAAGAAAGTAACCCTCGTCACTGATGACGTCACAGCCCAGGCTTGAGTCTCCCGCGGTTCAGGACTATTTAATTTAATTTGGGCTCAGATCAATTTGTTACTGCCAAGTACGTGTTATAGTAAATTGGAGTTTTTAGTTTAGGATTAGTTTAGTTTTTTGGGTCATTTAGGCGTCTAAGGAAGGAAGGAAGGAGAACGTCATTCTTTAAATATATTTTTTTTTCCGGATGGGAAATCATCAAATGACCCCTCCCGCTCTGGGTGGAGCGGAAGGGAGTGTCAGACTCTTACTGACTAAAACCCACCCATGTTCCTTCCTTTGCCCTTTATGTTCCGGGGTAGCGGTAACCCTTTCGGACGATCCCGCTGATTCTTTGGATATTTGAGAGAGAGTTTTTGGAGACATGTTAAATCATTAATTCATGATATAATAACGATGAGCAACCTTGCTTCACATCCATAACGGATGAAACTGAAAATTATATATTTCGTAAATAAAATCGACAACGACACCTTTAAAATACTGTTCCAGAATGTTCAAAGCCTTTACAATAAATAGAATATTCTTGAAGTTTTCATTACTCAAAATTCATCATATAAAGCAATAGGTATCTCGGAAACCTGTCTTACACAAGAAAAGCTGAACTTTATTCAATTTAGTGGATATAGATTCGCAGTATCTTACTGCCGCAGCAATCGAACTGGTGGAGGGGACTGTATCCTACCCCAGGATCATATAGACTACATCCATAGAAACAACATTACGGATATGTCTATAGAATATGTTATAGAGGTATGTGCTACTAAATTATCTAAAGAAAATCTGTTAATTGGAAATATAATGTATTGGAATAAAAAACAAGAAGAAATATTCTATCAACGAATACAAAAAATTCTAAGATATGTACACATTACCCTACGCTCAATGTTATTAAAGGAGGCAATTTTAATATAAACTTCCTGTCTGATAACTTAAAATCGAACCAATTTTTAAATCCTAATGTTACCTACTCAATCTCTAATCGTGATACACGTAAAACTGATCTCTTTTATTTGTAATCTTAAAATATGATCTCCTATTAAATAAGTGTTTGTTACCTATTATATTATATTACCTAAGTAAATATATCTAAATTTAAAAGTAGTATTTTAAGAAAATAGCTACCTTCTTTCCCTTATAATAGATTAATTTATGTTTTTGGTATTAACTTTTTTAAGTGAGCGTAATTTTTTAGTTTTCATGTAGAATTTTATTTTGATTTTTGTTTCTACGATTTAGATTTTTAATAAATATGTATAACTATAATTTTGCTGTGCCCTGACAGGGTCTACAACGGCTCTTACCTATAAGCCTTTTGTGAACATCTTTATACCTTGTGGAATGCAAATAAATGAATAAACGAAAATGAATGAATTTATAAACAAGCATACCTCCCTGTTTTTTCCAGGCACAAAATCATGGCGCACAATCAATCAAAACATCTTAATTACTGTAAATGATAAATGTATTTATTTCTGTAAGTAGGTTTGTAGTAAAACTTTTATACGTCAATATTTTTTTTTTAAACTAGATGAGGTCGACGTTTCCTATCTGCCTACTGAGTAGACATATTCGTATAAAAAAGAGTTTTTCAGCCAGGACTAAATGATTGACTCACTCAGAAATGCAAACGCGTTTACACGAATCTAAGCATGCTTCAGGTAACCGTCTATTCCTAGTTAGGTTATCAACCTCATTTTGCACGTCGCCCACTTTAAGATTTTGTTTTTCTAGAGCTCTTCATTTTTTCTACTTACCATATGTCGCGAATTTGAAACAGCTGTTGCCACGATTATATTTAAACGTGTAATATTATACAGTCGTAAGATGGGATTATATAATTTTTCTGCGTCTTCTACTGCCCCCCCTGAACTTCTCAAACGCCCACGAGTGGGTGTTATCGCCCACGTTAAGAACCGATGATCTAATCTGTCGCTTCGAGACAAGTCGTTACCTTCTATATACGTATTATTTTAATTAAAAAGTTTGGTTGACAGCCCTTACACCCGACGTTGTGTAGCTTTTGTTTTCCCATAAAGGGCCTAGTTGGGGTACTGCGGGGTAATTGCATAACACAATTACTGTGAGAACGGCTTTCATTTTGACAGTTCAACAACATTAATTGCGTTATTTGCGTTGTTGTACAGACAAATTTTTCGAACATATGAAGCAATGGATTAGCAATATTCTTCAAAATGTTTCAGATTGTGATTGATAGTGTGTTATGAAATCAGGGTGCTAAATTAACTGTACCGTATTTTTTTCTAAATTTAGACGTGTCTGTATTTAAGTCTATAAGAAGCGCTACCAAGAACCGAGAGCTATTCGCATCTCCTTTAAGATATAGCTACAACTTATTGCCTACGTTGATACGAATAATACCGCTCGTAATTTAATTTGTCACAAGCCCAATATAAAAAGTTTCGCCTACATCAGAATACTAACTAAAACATAAACTCTCGAAATCCTCACTAATAGACTAAAGTAATAAGTCCATTTATATTCCAAAGTTAAAACGATTCTATAAAGGAAAGCAATTAAAACAGGTAAAACAAAAAATAATTACAATGTGTTCTCGGCCTACTAAGTCTTATTATTGCTTGAATAAGTCCTCAATGCTTTTGTTTAAGGAAGCCTTTTTTCTCAAGTTTTCTTGAAAGAACCATACTAACTAGTACATTAACGTTCAAAGCTATTTAGATTTTTGCCTTATATATAAAGGGAAAAATATGCCTTATATGCTCAAGTGTATAAGGCATATAAGGCTAGAGCCTTATATGCCTTAGAGCCTTATACACTTGAGCAATGGTGGCCCATTGGTAACGGCCGCGACTTACAAGTTGTAGGTCGTAGGTTCGAACCTAGACAAGTGCTTTACTTTGTGTGAATTATTTCATCACTACGGCTTACCCTCGGCTCTCAGAGCCGTTGATAGTGATATTCAAAACTTTCCTCAATAGTACATAACTGGATAAAAAAAAACTAAAATTGCATATGACCATGTCTCTGTCTGTGTGTCTGTGTCTCTGTGTGCGTGAGGGTGTGTGTGTGTGGTGTGTGCGTGCCTGTTCGAGGGTGTGTAGCTGTGAGTGTATGTGTGAGTTTTTTCCGTGATCTACACCAAACATGCTTGTATCGTGTTTCGCTAACTATAAGTACTAGTCGCCACAGAAATCTTTGTATGTTGTGCCAAAACTGTGTGTGAAAGAAAACGATATGCCCTAGTCTAGCTAGATAATGCTTAATAAAAGGCCAAGAGAGTAACCAACGGCAACATTGTCATGTTACACAAGGAGCTTTTCCGAAAAACTGTAAGCGCCGTTTTCTGGGAACACATACGAGCTTTCATTTACATAGGAGGCCAATTTCCTCTGTTTTCTATGAAAGCCATTTCATGCTGTTTTTGCACGAGTTCAAAAAAACAGGTATTTGAGTAACGTTCATGGTAAAGAAAATATGCCATTAGCCAGAATTGATTACCTAATCTGAAAGACACAGGACACATGACAGAAATAAATAGCGGGATCAAGCCATTTTGATCGTATAATAAAATCGTTTACCAAAATCGGAAATTAATTCTAAATCCAACAAAGTAGCAGAAAAATTCGACAGTTTCAAATTATTCATAAGCGGCGCGTGCAACCACCACCCATTCTCCCCTGTGTCACATGATGTTAATCCTGTTAGCTAAAAGGAGATATTCGCCTCACGTCCCACACATTTTGGTTATACGTGAGCCCCAAACGAGACCTATATGCAATGTTGGTAGGATTGTAATTGATATTGGCGTTTCGATCAGAGTTGCCGAACAAATACGCTGTATCCGTGTAATTGGGCTGATGTGCGTATGAGTGGAGCATTAAATCTAGTATTGTATTGGAATATTTGTGGTTTAAATGACCAATTTTGAATACAACTGTCACGAATCGATACTGTATCTTGTTTGAAAGGTCAGGGTGAATACTCCGGAGCGACCTACGCGTGTGGTCACCATACCACAATTTTCATAGGATTGTAAAATATGGATAAGGTTACAATGTGATTTTAAAGCAAGTTAATCGTTGTATCATGACGTGAGGGTGCAGCATGATAGCTTTAATTGGTATCATGAATAAATTCAGTGCCTAACAAATATTTAAGTTCAGCGCACCATTCAATCGGTACTTTTAACGCTAAACTATGCGCCAAAATGTATGTAGGTTTTGTTTATGAATATGTGGACATTATTGAGATGCTATAAATCGGATAAAACACAGACTAGCCTCAAGAGCTATTTCCGTAACGAGACATACAGTAATTAATCAATATGCGGATAGTTTGAAATATTCAACGTAATATAATATACAACCACATGCACTAGTTAATAATAGGCCATGACTATAAATTTAATACCAATATGACAAGATTGTTCTTGACTTACGAGCCCGAGTGTACGATTTAAGAATAGTGTTAAATTCTTAAATCGTACATACAATCGGGCTCTCAAGATACTAATTAAGTAATATTTCACTTATAAATCAATAGACAAACGATAGACACCACCGTAGCATCATACATAGTTATGACTTTTGCTATTTCAAAAAGATCATATGTAACGCCTTCGTTGCTCCCCTGTTTTTATATTATTGCTGGAGAAAATCCGAACAATAACAAAAGGTACATACATTGATATCAAAATCACAACCTTTGTGGAACCTACACAAAGAAACAAAACTTCCAACAACAATAACATTACATTTCACGTCACAAAACGCAACGATCAAGAACTTCCGTCGCGCTATAATCCCGAGCTCAGCGGTAAACAAACATCGCTCATTTTTCTCTCAGCTTCTATCACTCTCTGAAATGCGTACGTGCCTTGATGAGGCGTGGGTAATTCTCAGACACCCTAATCCCTCTGACTGTCGAGGAAACTGCGTAATGAATCGGCTTTCGGTATGGGTATAGAGAAGATATGTAATTACCTACTAAGTAAGGAGTTTTTTCAAGTAAAGAGTTTATATTGGATGGAAATTTTCAAGATTTTCTGGGGATAAAAGGAAGATAGCACAATATCACACCTTTATTGCCTCGCAGGGTTAGGCAGAGGTACACCTAGAGTTCGCCAGTTATGTTTAAGACTCATGTAACAAGGTTAAGCTTATTGCCATCAACCGGACACAAATTCCAATTTTTATGATTCCACCTACCACTGTTTGTGTCTGCATCACCCAAAGGTTGACTGGTAGAAAATCCCTATGGCATTAAGTCCGCCTTTTTTTTTTTTTCTGGTGGGAAATCTTCAAATGACCCCTCCCGCTCTGGGTGGAGCGGAAGGGAGTGTCAGACTCTTACTGACTAAAACCCACCCATGTTCCTTCCTTCGCCCTTTACGTTCCGGGGTAGCGGTAACCCTTTCGGACAATCCCGCTGACATTAAGTCCGCCTCTGTATATGTATGTGCTTTAAGTATTAAATATATAAAAAAATTCCAGACTCCGGGATAAAAAAAGGAAGATGACAGCAGTATTTACTTCTTTGTTTTTATAATTCGTCACCGCTGCTCCAACTCCAGTAGAAGTACAGTAGAAGATACTAATTTTAAGGTCACTTATAGATCCTTGATCCTCTAACACAAGCAACGTTTACTCGCATTTGCTGTCATTAACACAAGAACGCCAATTCCCGTAATTAAAAACTTTCAAAATTTAGTCGCAATCTCATCTCAGCGTCATCAATGTCAAAAATGTAGGGAACGTTCTTAAAATTACGAATTCATTCATAATGTAGTGAGCAAACATGTAGTTCTTAAATAAAGCAAAAACCTCTTCTATAAATAGACTCTATAAATTACTCGTAAATATCTTGTTTCAGTTGAAATGTTATACCTAAATATAGAGGCACGTTACTCGCTCTTAGTCCGAGAAACAAAATAAATTATTATCAAAGAGATACCACGCACTAACTAAAATATTTAACATGAACAAATCTTTTTACAGTACATACTTTTCTCTTTACTTAAATGCAATATTTAAACGAACTTTGTGTTTCATTATTTTTTTTATTTACTTTTCGTTCTTATTAGTAAAATGGTGAAATCTTTCTCTTATATTGCTTTGAAACAGTGCGGCGAAGGGCTTGCAGCTAAGTAATAACAGCCGCACGGGTCGATCGATCAGGTTAAGCTACGCTGGCCGCGGTTGATCCATGGATGGGCGACCATTTTCACATACCAAGATCCCTACGTGGCTCGTAAAGTACGTTAAGCCGTTGGTCCCGGCTGTCATTCGTGGATCTTTGACAGTCGTTACGGGTCCTCAGTAGCCCGAAGTCTGACAACCAGTCTTACCAAGGGGTACCTACCGTATTACCCAGTAACTGGGTTGTGGAGGTCCGATAGGCAGTCGCTCCATGTAAAATACTGGTATTCAGCTGCATCCGGTTAGACTGGAAGCCGACCCCAACATAGTTGGGAAAAGGCTAGGCAGATGATGATGATATTGCTTTGAAAAAGTTTTTCTTTAGTTTTCTTGCAACACCTACTTTCTCAATAATTAATCAACCTATAATGTTCCCACTGCTAGGACACAGGCCTCCTCTATGAGAGGGAGTGGGCCGTAATCCACGGCGCGGGCCCAGTGCATGTTGGTAGATGTCACATGTCTTCGATTTTTTTTTTTTTTTTTGTTCTAGGACATGCCGGTTTCCTCACGATGTTTTCCTTCACTATTTTAAGAGCAAAGGTGATGAAATAATTTACCCAAAGTAAAGCACCTGTCAGGGTTCGAACCTACGACCTATATCTCGTAAGTCGCGGTCGTTACCACTGGTCAATACCTACTTACTTACACTTGATTATAGGAACTTCCCTAAGTATTTCTATATATATAATATATAATATAATAGATCTGAATATTACAGCTAACACCTTAAAAGTTATCAGTTACATTCATTTGCAAATACACGTACCATCACTATTTCGTTAAACATTGAAAACGTTTACCAGTAGGTACAAAACATCCTGTGGACTATCGATCACACATTTTTTACCTACGATAATCTGTACCTACAATTTTTCATTTATATTAAAGTCCCACTTATCAAACACGAAATAACCACACACCAGCCATCACTCTATAAAAATAGTTTCATAAAAAGGCCGTCCATCAATAAACAAAATACTGCAAACACAATATTGTCACATACTCTATACATATGCAGTTGCTTCCCAGCTTTCGAGGCAACACAATTTCAACAGTACGCGCCACACATCAGTAAATTGAACGCCAACATCTCGGGCGCAAGTAAATTCAATCAAAATGCAGAATGTTCTAATGTAAGGCACTTGGGTCTGAATCCTGCAATCTGGGGGGTCTTCCATTCATGCATGCATGCATACCTACAGGGTGTTTTGCGAGCGTGCGTCCAATCTGCTAGCTTCCGCTCAGCTGTGGTCTTACGACTTTGAATATACAGGGATTATTAAAGTTAATTGTATTTAGTTGTGTTTGCTAATTGGATGTAGAACACTTTCTGGTTCAGGCAAATGAAGATTTTGTTTAGAGAAACTGATATAATAGTGCGTGATTTCTGAAAGGTTCATAAAATAAATATATACAAAGGTTGACTTTAAAAGATCGCACTTAGCTATAAGACTGCCCATTGTGTCACTCGTAATAAAGAGTATTCTATTCTATGTACTGTGATATCTGGATCTGATAAGTCATCTGGACAACAAACTAAACAGGGCCTGCATGGCCTTTTGGCAGTGTAGGAGAATGATAGGTAAGAAGTGGGGCCTATCCCCTAAAATTATACTTTGGCTGTACAACGCAGTGATCCGCCCCATGATCACCTACGGGGCCGTGGTCTGGTGGCACCACACCAAGCTGGTTACAGCTTCCAACAAACTACAACGCATGCAAAGACTAGCCTGCATGGCGACTACGGGCTGCATGAAGACTACTCCGACTGCTGCAGTTGAAGTCATCCTAGGACTACCACCGCTCCATCTGTTCATACAACAGGAAGCGACAATGGCGGCAGTACGTCTTAACACACTTAATCCCTGGGGTAAGAGTGAAACACCACACACCGCGTTGCTCTAGACACTCCACAAGGAGTTCCCCATTACGAAAGCCATAAACGATCGGGTGCCTAAACAATTTATCTTTGATAAAAAATACAAGATCCAACTTCACGAGGATCTCCGATGTGAGGAGTTGTGCCCTGCAGAGCTGCATACTTTTACGGATGGATCCAAAACAGGTAGTGGTACGGGTGCTGGAATCTTCTCGGAGGACTAAAACATTCATATAGCCACACTATTGGGAGTCCACAACACAGTGTCCCAGGCCGAATGCATGGGCATTTCCCTAGCCGCTTCAGCCATTATGGTCAGGGAAATAAAGGAACACTCGATCCGCATACTCTCAGACAGCATGGCTGTTCTGCAAGGGCTGAACAGTTATACAGTTGATTCTGGGCTAATATACGAGTGCCACCTATGCCTCAACTAGGTGGGTAGCCTCAATAACATAACCATTCAATGGATCAAAGGACACAGCGGTTCGCTAGGTAACGATGCAGCCGATGAACTTGCCAGACCATGGCACGAGTGGGACCTGAGCCCATCGCGCCACTCCCCTTCGGATACATACGTACTCTGGTAAGAGTACGCACCAGAGACTAACACGACAAACTTTTGACGGAGCTAGGCGAATGTAAGCAGACCAAGGAAGCACTTCCCACAATTAATGGCCGCCTCACGAAACAGGTTCTCCGTCTAAATAAACTAATAAACTAAAGCTGCGTACAGTTACTGCAGCTTTAACTGGCCATGGGTCATTTAACAAATACCTCTATGTCATAGGAGTAACCGACAGTCCGCTGTGCAGGGCCTGCATGGAGGATAACGAGACAGCGGCGCGTGTGCTGCTAAACTGCCCGGTAGTCGCCACGTACATGGCAAAGTACGTCGGTAACCCAGGTATCCTACGTGAGACGGTCAGTAACATCAAGGCGTTGCTGGCCTTCCTTAAGGAGCTGGGGTGGAACGAATAATCGATTTTCCCACCCGTACGCAAAATACGCGCATTGTCGTGGAATTGCGGACACCAGCCCATATTACCTATTACCTATTGGATGTAGAGGACTTTCTAACATAACAGTAAAGATTACTTTTCAGAAATAGACAATTGTGTGTGGGTTCTGAAACTTTCATAGCTGTTATATCTCATTTTAGCTTTAGTTTTGAGTAAATACCAGATCGAAGTCTAATGCTGATAATATGTCATTTCACTAGGTTTAATATCATATAATAATTTTAATTCAGAAAACATTTTAAAACGTTACGAAACAACGAAATCAAATAGACTTTATTTTGGTAAAAACTTGCAGTATTGAAGCTTTTTCTGCTGAATATACATATGTATATATGTTATTGTGGGTATGTAACATTTTTCAAGCTTTCCAGTTATTTATGAATATTATTTGTCTGTGTCCCACTGCTGAGTAAAAATCAAAATCAAAAGTCATTTATTCAAATTAGGCTGAGAATCAGCACTTTTCGAACGTCAAAATTACAAAAGACAGACCCCCAAAAACGCCCGCCGTTCACCACTTCCTAGTGCTATCGCGAAGAAGAAGAAGTGGCGCAACAAACTCCCCAGCAGCACAGCTGTCTGTTCAGTTAGAAAATACTTGATTGTATACAATACTAGGTACCTATGTTAAGTAATTAACATTACAAGACACATAACATAAAACTAAATTATTTTATAATTATTTTGTCAGCTAGCCACGCCAATATACCAACAAATATAATAAAAACTATATGTACTCAAGCCAAAACATAATTAATTAAAATTAAAGACCTGTGTTCCCTCTTTCCACTTATCCCTATCTATACTTTCCAGGCACCTGTTTTTTCCCGAAAGCTACATTTTGTAGACATTGCAACTAAAAGCTAACTGTGTCACGTTCGCCAGTTTGTCTATTTGTTCATTCAACACGAATCTGCACTCATCATTTCATGCCAGTGCCTCTATCGTAGCTTTACTACGAGAGCTCATTTTAATGTAGAATTGACATAACGTACGATATCGTAACTTAGCTTAACTTTCATCATTTCGGAGGTTTTGTCTTATTTTTTGTATGTCTCCTGATCGGCTGCAAGCTTGCAGGGTTTGCTGATTTAAAAAAGAACACATTTTGACAAACAACCAAAAAAAAACAAATGTAATGAATTAAATTAAAATGAATTCTGCTTTTGAGATTTCGCACTAAATCGCAACGTACGAACAGATTTATTAAAACTGCCGATCTATTCCGTAAAATTCTCACCGTGATAATTCAGAATTTTCGGAGCATTTTTTTTGTAGAATGTTGATGAATCTACACCGCGCCAGTGTAGTCCTGCCGGTCTATTCTGTAAAAATCTCACCGTGAAAACTGAGGTGAAGTGAGCTGTCAATAGTGTCCGTCCCTAGCATCAGATGGAATGAGAGCTCACTTCACCTAAGTTTTCACATTTAAAAGGTAAATTTTATCGAAAAATGTATGTGAATGTCATACATTTCATTTCGAATCGAGAACAAAGCGTAGAGCCTGCGGTACATCTCCGCAGAGCAAGCTGACTTTGCTTCAATATTCATTTGCATTCAACATTCGAGCTCTTTCTGTGACGTAAGACAATGGGGCACTACCTGCAACGCCTATCATGTGTTCGTGCAACGCATAGGAATTGGGAGGGTTACCTCGATCGAATTCGTAAGATCGAATAATAACGAACAATTTTCAATTTGTCAATGCATTTACCCTAAGTTTCATTAACGCTTGAGTCTGAAATAAGTTCATTAAGAATAATTCAAGGTGGATTTGAAATAATTCAAAACTTGGAGTATACTTAACTGAAAGTTGTTGGTAGGTATTCATCATTATGAACCACTTGTATTACGGATTAATCATGAGATTGCAAAAAAAATTGCTGTTTTATAAAATTATTAAATAAAATTGCTTTCTGTCGAGCTATTCGAACATAGATGTGTGGAGCAGCTGATTTTTTTTTATGATTTCAGGTTTTGTCCTGTAATCAAGGTCGTTCATCTATGATGTTTTCATGTATTTCAATTTCACTTTTCACGCTATTTTACATAACCTCTAATCGTTGACCCGCTGCATTGATATGCAAATCTGCGTGTTCAGTAGTAATAGAAAAGCGTTAAGCGTAGTTCAGCGTTTTTACATAACGGAGTCGTTTTGTAAAACAGCCAGCGGTTATGTAAAACAGTGAATCCGAAAATATATTTGCGACAAATAGATAAAAATAACTGACAATAAAGGTACTCGAAAAAGGCTTCATGAATTCTTAAAACAGTAAGGTACCTTGTGAAGCCATAAACATGAGCTGCCCGGGACAGAAAATAATACTTTAATATTACTTAAATATACACGCTGCCGCTGTATGAAAAGGGTCGGATGCAACTAATTAACTCTTGACAAAATGAAAGCAGTAAGCTTCTTAATAGGACTTTGCGACTCAAATCCCCTTTGCTGAAATATTCACACATTTATATTAAAAACGGATGATATTCTTTTGACTTTGATGCCCTTTTTAGTGACTTTTTGGGGTGTGCATGCCTATAGTCCGGCCGTTGCGAGAATGCGTTCCTGACACCTGTCAGTGCGATAATTCTAGTAACTAATAAAGATAAAATTTGTAAAACATGTATTCGTTTGTATGAAACCGACGGGTGTCACGAACGCATTCTCTCGGCCGGCGCGGCGGCCGGACTGTAGTGAAAACTAAAACTTAGAAACAGATAAAAATGTATGTAGGAGTAATGAACTCGATTTTGGAATATAAATTAACCTTTACTTTCAGTACTAAGAATAAATAACACCAGAGCCTCGAAAAGTGACAATCGATTTCGAAGCGTTTTGTTTCTACAACGACTTTACCGAATTTGGCATAAGCTTTTCGGCAGCTTGTCAGTTCTATACCTACATTTTTGACTTTACCCATCGTTATTGCTGATAGAATATCACTTGTCTAGGGCCAACCAAAGGGCCTAGATTCTAGGTCAGTTCGGACAGTACCCGTCGCTTCGAATACGAAACTTTAAATAAAAAATTAAACATTATTGTCTCTTTCATACATTTGTGTTCAGTTGGTAGTGTTACTCAGCCTCAAGTTTGCTTCTGTAATTTTGATGTAAATAACGAAAAAGACTCGCCCTGAAAATTATGTAAATTTTTCCCAGTACACCCTTTTTTTTCCGGGGTGGAAAATCCTCATGGATGTCCATCGCAGTGGGGCGGGCGGCGGGGTCTGTCAGACTCTTACTGACTAAAAACCACCCCAGTGTTCCATCTCACACCTACGCCGGGGGTCGCGGGAACGTACGAACCTTCCGCAACCCCCGACTGGTGCCGGCCCGCCACCGCGGGCCTCCTCGGTTCCCAGTACAGCCTGTATTAACTAATGGAATCCTGATTACACGAAAATGGCTCACCCTAATTTAAGCTTTGAATAAGCTGACAATAATATTACCTCTAGAGTACAAAAAAATATACCTAGCCAAGCCGAAAGTACCAGGTAATTTTGTACCTTAATTATTAGATTAACAACCTTAGCCAAAATATTAAAAAAATGCTAGAAACAGGTTTAATTTGCTTAATAAATTAACAAATAACTGAGATTACCTTTTAGCATTATTTTTCCAGCAGCAATTACACTACAAATGGAAAAAAAACAAAACGTTGTTATTATTTTTTTTTTGTATGTAATATAATAGTATATTTATCTCACGAAGCGAATGCTGGCTGAAACGCTGTTTCCACTGTTTACGTGTGTCAGCACGTAAACACACATACACACTCACACTTCCGACTTCGCCCTTGTCTCGGTACCAGCTCGTGCTCTTACACACTCATTCACAACGCGTTTGTACACTTGTTACCAGAAGTAAAGCGTGTGATATATTAATGTAATTATTAGGTCTAATATTTAAAAAATATATACTTGATATACCTATAAATGTAATTATTATCTTTTTAGTATCTTATACTCAAATGTTAAAATTAATTAATGAATTTACTAAATGATTTAATAACAAACTTATTCAAACACTGATTTGACTCAACTGTCACTTGTGAATCATACTTGTTTGTTAACGGGTATAAAAGAGCGGAGCCACACTGGAGCAGTTCAGTTGCTCTTCGACTTTCAAGACGATAACATCTAAGGTATGATTCTGAATAATTATTTTTGATTTATTGTTGATGATGATGTATATTGTATATTTATATTATACTTATGAGTAATGTAATGTTATTATGATGATTGGTGTATTTAAAATACGGGTCATAATAACTTGTTTATTAATTGTGGTTGGTATATACTAACGTAAGGTTACACTACAACGAACACTACTACGATAGTCAGTTGTTATATACTACAAAGATAAATATAATGTTATTCTGAATTGAATCCTGTTGTTTATATTATCCCTTATTACCTAATAAGTAACGAAGATTAAATATCATTGTTGAACATCTAGATACATATATACACAAAATCTAACACGTGCGTCGCTTCTGGAGATAAAAATACTGTAATTACTGTCACACAGGTATGAGTGACAGTGAGGACACTACACAGTTTTTTTCCAAAATGGCGGCAAGGATCCAATAGATAATAACATAATTCCAACGGATAACAAGAGTGCTAACGAACCTTGTATTCTGTATCTAATCCTCTGCAAAATGTATCCGTGGTTCAAACGTGTTACGTGGCTCGTGGTTGCCGACAAATGGAAACAAATTACATCAATTAGCAACTTTGATTTTGATAGACATGTATTAAGAGGAGCGGCGCCTGGTAGCCGGCCAAAGTGTTAAATCGTGAAGGGTAAATAATAGACCAGCGCAGCGATCACTGTGATTATTAACCCGATACCACTGACCTATATAATAAACAAGTACCTTGTATAATATAGGTCTGTGCCCGATACAGTTTTGCGAATCGAGAAGGTGATAGAAAATAATGAAGTAAAAATATTATTTTGTGACTTAGTGAGTGAGTTTTTGCTTAGATCTATCATATTATCTAATAAATAATACAAAGTCGTAAGATGGAAGATTTTTATGAGTACAGCTAATAATTTTAGGGTTTTCCTTAGAGACGTCAAAAGTCTTCAGAACAACGTCACTTTTAGTGAATAAACGAACATACCTGTAAGTGAAGTTCTATCATAATTATATGATAACGTCATCCGAAGAGATTACCGAAGAGAGTCCACAAAAGAGATCGACACTGATGCACTTAGTTCAACCTCCTTTAGATTTTTTAACATCGAATGCCTTATTCTCACTGTCAATTTGCCGTCTATTCTCCATTCAAATTTTAGTGCTCCGCCATTATTGCGCACAAAATATGTTGTTTTCAGTAATTTAAACAACATTTTCTCATCAGCATATGGACGATTTTTACTTCAACGTCAACTATTACCTCCGTCTCATCAAAATCTCCAATAACCGTTCTGAATTGAATATCAATAGCCATGGAGATTGCATCGCAATCAATGTAGCAATGTTAGCGGTGTATCATGCAGGATTGCGCCCCCGGTCAGCCTGCTAAGACATCTCATCCGTCTTGAATTCATTATTCAGTAGTACAGGCAGGCAGTACAACTGGGGCACTGCATTTATGACAGTTGATGTCGTCAGAGACCATTAGGAGAAGTGTTGAGGGTTAAGGAACATTCGCTTGTAAACTGAAAGAGATCATACTATAATCTCTGGTGAAGAGAAATTGTGGATTCATTAGTAGGTACAGGTAATTGCGGCTGTTTATCAATTTGTCTACCAATTGAACACTGTGGGGCTTCCCTCGGGAACTGCAGATCAAACGTCAATGTTACTAATGAGGTCGAATTTCAGTCTATGGATATACTCTATACTCTATCATAATAGAACAGATAACTTTATCAATTTTATTGTAAAACCTATAAAAGTCATCCACCAGTCAGACAGTTATATTTTGTGTTCAAGAAGTCAACAAGCAGTGTCAAATGCACATAAAAATATCAAATAAGTACCTACCTAATAGGTATCGGCGGGGTAGTTGCGTAACAATCTATCAGTAGCAATGGCTTTCATTTTGACAGTTCAACAACATTCATTGCGTTATTTCCGTTGTTAAGCAGACAAATTTTTCGAACATATGAAGCAATGGATTAGCAGTATCCTTCAAAATGATTCAGATTGAGATTGATGATAGTACGTTACGCAATTAGGGTGCTGGTCGGGCAAGATCCTAAAAAACAATCTCATTTCCCCCCAGACTAGCTACATTTAACATAATATATCACATGTAAAAGGCTCGCCCAAAAAAGTTGCCACTAATAAAAAAGAAACCAAATATAAGGCTACTGACACACTTGTTGCAAGTATTGTTATCGCTCTATGTTATTGCTGATTTACATTTTACTGTACGCTATTAAGCCGGGGATTTGCATAATGGCCGCTGTACGCATATTATCAGGTGATTGCGGATTATTGAATATAATTGACGTATTCACTGTGAGATTAATATATTATTCTGAATGCGATCTTTAATTGTTATGGGCATTGAACATGCGTTTTGTTTGTTTTGGTTTGAGCCATCAATTTGGATTACCTTTTATTTCGCGTAATTCATGTGCGTAATTTAAATTCATCATCATCATCATCATATCAGCCGCACGACACCCACTGCTGGGTATAGGCCTCCCCTAAGGATCTCCACGACGATCGGTCCTGCGCTGCCTGCATCCACTGGCTTCCCGCGACCTAATCTAATTTAAATTACGTTTACCAATTTTTTTTTCCGGCCCTTTTTTTTCTGGTTTTCCATGTCACATTTTGTTTTTTATAGACCTATATTTAATTTTTATTTTTTAATAATTTTTGGATGTGCGTGGCACTTTGCTTTTAGGCAGAGATTTATTAGACAAAACTTACTCTATCCTTAAAGGATCGCCCACTTGATCAATAAAACAAATGCTCGCTTATTCAGATCATGGAACTACGCACCCTACTTATTGTTCCCAGAGGGCTAAGTTCAAGAAAAGTCGCCAACTTCCGCAGTACCTGCCAACTTGAGAGCCATTCAGTCTGGAGTTTGTGTACAACTCCCTGTTTTAAGGAAACCTGTAGCAATCCATTTTTATTATACTCTGTGGAATATTTTTTGGAGTTTTTAGATATGGTGTTTTTGAAAAACTTTTTGTTTTTTGTTTTAGGTATTATAAAATAATCTAAACTTGATGGGCTATTCTGAAAAGAAACGCTCAGCAATGTGTTAAATAAATGCTGACTCATTCACAAATCAGACAATAAACTGCCTATACATTTCCACATTCAAACCTCGAAAAAAACCCCATCAGCAATATCAACGTCAATAAAAAATTCACGCAGTATGACAAACATAACCGCGTGAAAATTAAAAAAATAAGTAAAAAGTAAACGCAATAACTTGGCCGAGAACGCGTATCACGAGAATGTAAATCTGGTGCGCGTGGCCATGAATATTTTCATTATTTTCACCGAAACAACGAGAGGGAGGCATAATTTTATTAGAAGGCCCTGTAGCATGGTCAATTCGGTGATACATTTTGTCTATGGGTTCGTTTTTATGTGCTTTTCAACTCTGTGTTCAGAATACCATGATATTGCGCCCATACGCTCGTTTACAATTTTGACAGTTGTTAAAACAATTAAATAGTTCAGGGCTTAATTTGTATTTAATTTCTAGTAACATAAACTTTTTAATGACTCACTTTGAAATACAATTCCCGCGAGAGAAGCGGAGGAAAGCAAAAAAACTTTTTGCAACTGTTTTTATAATGTTTTTTTTTTTATAAGGACAAGCATAAACATAGTCAGCCTAAAATGTTCCCACAAGGCCTCCTCTCTGTGTGTCAGGACTGGACCATGTAATGTACAGACGCCAGCACATCAAGCTACTGCAATCTGTCAAATTTCTTTAATAGATTATCAACTTTATCGCCAAAGCATTAAGGTTCAAGATTGATTGGGAAAATTTGACAGTTTCGGGTAGCTTGACCTGCTGGCGTCTGTACCACGCGGGCTTGGTGCGGGGTTGGTAGATGTCACATGTATTCGAATTTTTGGTTATAGGACATGCCGACGTATGTTTCCTCACAATGTTCGACGTTCGTTCACCGTTTTGAGAGCAGTGGTCATGAAATTAAATACACAAAGTTAAGTAGCTGCCTGGTTTCGAGCTCACGACCTAGAACTGGTAAGTTGAAGCCGATACCACTGGGCCACCACTGCTCTTCCACAGTGCTCTCAAGGTGTCCTTTAATAAAAGGACAAGACTCAGGCCAAAATCGACCGTGTTGTCTGTTTTCTTCACCTACCACCGACAACGGTGGTAGGTGAAGAAAACTTATATAATACTTGAGGCTCTTATGATTGTACTCGTACCTAACAGGAAAAAAAACTCGAATTATTTCACCCCATGCCGCAAGGGAAAACGGAATTACTTTGTATAATTTTTTACCTACTCAAAATTTTGTAAAAAGGCTCGAGGATATAAAACCCTGATAGAATTCCCTGGAAGGCGATTTTAGTTAAGTGCCTGTATACATATTTTGGTTGGGTGCTGTGCTGCCAAGGTCTTTTTCAGGTGACCTTGGTGCCGCAATATCCATTATGGGTATCATACGAGTATTTTTACTATCTTTGCTACTTTCCTTTGTCAAAGATTGTGACGTCATAGTAAGACGATCGAGGGGCTTAGAGCTTAGACGTATGATCCGAAAATATTTTATTCATCCTTTTGGATCTTTGTTCAATTGTGAAGGATTGTTGATACAGTCAGTCCCAAAAAGATATATGATGTTTTGGGACATAATGTTTATTTATTTTTTTGGTAAAATAAATTGTATACCATGTTTTGTACCTATACGGTGTATATAATGTTATGTATTAGAGATGCTTGACAATAAAATGGTATCCTTGTCCGTGTATAAATTTTTTGGGGCTGACTGTACTTATTAGAATCTATAGATAAGTGTTTTTATTTGGAAGGAAATGGCTATTCTTTACCGTAGTGAAGTACGTTATACCACGGTTTGAGCATGAACGATCTTCCACCAGGGACTACCCATCCATACGAATAGGCTACCAAAGTGATATTTCATCCGAATTTTCAATTATTTTCCAAATTCCCTTCACTAAACCTACCATGCTGGGGTATTCAACACGTCATTGCGTTGGAAATGGATAATCCTCCACGTCAGTCACGTATCCGTAGGTCGAACAGCGTCAAGTCGTAAAAGTGTTTAAGGCATTTTCTCACCTCTCTCCAGGGCCGGATCGAGCCTATAAAGTAAATGTCAATAGCTCCCGAAAGTCAGGTTTGAATTTTAACTGTCAACACCTTATATGAATATGGCAACATTTTCATTTATTTGCATGATTTTGGTTACGTTTTTCAATTACGGCTGCATTTTCTATTTAGGAAACTATTCCTGTATTCGGTAACTGTACACTCATCGGTATACAGGAGTTTTCCCGTGTGCCTTAAGGGAAAATCTAAGTAATAAAGCAGGTATTTATTGTAGCAGCAAAGCATTTTGAGAAAAGTAAAATGGCTGTGTGTCTATGGTAGTTTAGTTGACTTCACATCAGAAAGCTAATTCTCATACTTAAAAACTTCGAAATTCAAGTCGCTATTACTTAAAAACTTGTTTTGTCAAAAACTTGTCAAAAATTAGAGGCTTTTTTGACAGATTGGGACTGAAATTAAAATGTGAACGTTCTTAAAAATAAGGGAATTGCCGAATTGTCTCTGTTAAGTATTAATACGAATAGCGAGCAGTTTTTTTAGAAAAACCTTTAAGTAATTCCGTACTTGAACGAAAAGGAACGAACTAATCTCCTTCACTAAACCTCCCTGCTCCACATTTTCTAGTAGCATCTAAACACGTCACTCGTTCCTAAAATCACGTTGGCTAAAATCAAGCCCGACTCCACATTAGGCTGGTTTAATCAAAGGTTTTAATTTCCCAGTCGGTTGTCGTCACGGCGACGGCAGAGACAGGTGGCGACAGGTTGACATCTCTCTCAGGCCAGCTTGGAAATAGAGCAAACGGGACGTTAGGAATGAATATTGTGAAATCCGAAAGTAGCTTTATATGCGTTATAGGAACTTTGGGTTATAGGTATACTTTTGCCTTGAAAGCGGCGTCAACTCCAACGCAAAGCATTTCAATTAAACCATTTACAGGCACGTTTTGTCAAAGAGTCGGCCATTCCGAAAGATGAAGCTAGTGGCCCATTTCAAAGCGTAGTAGGTTCCTATGGAAAAGAACGGACAAGAAACTCCATGGATACTCTTATAATTCATAATAATGGTCGGCGGCGATAGAGTACGACTATTTTTAAATTCGCAGTTATGTTAATATGTGGTTAAGTCTCATGTTGTCCCTGTAAAGGTTCAAGTTGGGAAGGACCAACCAAAATAATAAAAAACCGGCACATGTGACATCTACCAGTCCATCCATCCCCAGTCCATCTATCGGTTTTTTTTTTGATGTGGTGGATTACGGCCCACTCCCACTCGCAGAGAGGATGCCTGTGTCCCAGCAGTGGGAACATTATAGGCTGAATATGTATGTGTATGGCGACAGAAAGTCTCAATGTTAATTTGTCAGTTATTTGTGTATAGAAAGTCCAAGGCATTTTTTCATCAAAAATGTTAAAATAAGGTAAGTAGTTTGCGCGATAAACCTGAGTATGAATAAAGGTTCTCTTATTCGTACTGATAACCTGCAGTGCGATTCTGTAACCTTCTGTAAAAAAATAGGCTTGACCAACATCACAACGTCCCAATTCCCGATTCGAAAATCGAATAAAACACAATAGGCGGACACTCGCCTGTCATTAATATGCTCTCAAGTGTCCCAACTTTATCGGGTAGGTGTACATTTTACGCCCCAAATAACCACGTACTCTTTATACATGTAATGCCTTTTATTTTTATCACGGGTACGCAACATAAGTTATTTTCACATTTCACGTTGGCTTCTTCCGGACATGTAAACCTCAAAGCCTCGCAATCATTCGGGACGTCCAGTTTAATGTGGACTTTATTGTCACCGTGATGGCTAACCTATTGACCTTTTTAGACCTTTTATTGAAATAGCCTTAACTGAACTCTTTTTGTGTCGTATCACACCATATTTATGGAAATTATTTAACTGAGCTATAAAAATCTACTAATGATACACACTTTTTAAATTAATGGACCGATCAAAACTTCATGCGCTTTTAATGAAGCACATTTGTTTTAATAATTGTTTTATTTAATTTCCGGCCTTTACTCACAGTTGGTCGCAGTTACTTGGTTATTTAGTATTTTAGGACCACAAAATACGAATTATTTGATGAGCACAAAAAGAGGCTCAATCATTATATTAGAGTGACCAAAAATATTTTTAGGAGCGCAAAATGGGAATTATTTGAAGTTTGATTAATACATGCCAAAATCTATTGTCATTACTGTCAATATATCTAAAGTCAATAAAATATTACTACAGTAAGTAAATGACCACTCGCCATTCAATTTATTCTACACTAATTTTATAAAAGAAAATGCATCTTAGCTTTCAAAGCTATTTCCAATATTAATTCGTTCCTTTTTCGAATGATTGAGTGAATTTCTTTTAAAAACGACACCTTTTCGGGTAATTGACAGCCTATTCGGCCAGTTTGACTGGCAGTGATAATATAAAGCTCAGGGAAAATTCCGAACTGTACATTGAAGAAAAAGCAGTCCTTGTTTCTGTAAAGAGTTTCCTCGTCCGGCATTCTTATTTGTTTAATAGAAAATATTGAACAAAGAAATCATAATGACTCTTGATTTGTTTTCAAACTTAAAGACTGCTCGCTTGTTTTTATTTTTATTTCAAGCAGGTTCATCATTTTGCATGGTAACATCGATTACGCAGCATCTCACCCAGTACCCCGATAAATCCCTGGTCGTCGATCATACCAGACAGTTTTGCCAATAATCTCTTGACATTGACAGTATCATATGTCGTCACACACTATGCTTCACCTCCTATCCTGCCCTCTGCGTCCTAAAACATGCAGTCAAAGTGACCTCTGCACTGCCAACGACGACGCCGTGGAAGTGGCGAAGTTTTAGGCCAACAAGATCTAAAATACAGTTGTGACAGCGATACATAAAAGAAGAACATGTTGCAGATTAATTAGTTTCCCTACGCTTTGGTTTCTTAGGAAACCAGTTCCGTCATATTACACCGACCGGCCTTCATGAAAATCTGTCATTTTCAACGGTATTTGAGATCAAGGTGCCAAAAAAAGCTCTAGATTTGGGCAACCATTATTGTATGACCGTTCACCGCTAACTTAGGAAAGTAAACCTTTAGTATTCTTAATCGACGATCAAAAATGTTAAGCTTGTCCTATGAAGTTCTAAGAATAGAAAACTTACATAGTTACAAACATTGTGTGTGTTGACAAAATAAAGTGAAAACTGTCTTCGGGCACATCACAAGTTTTATAGCATCCATAAAATGGCCTAGTTTCGAAAGTTGTCGTAGTTGCGGCCATTTACGATCGAACAGAAAAGCGAATTAGATCTATGAACGATACCTACGAGTATAAACCTGGCTGGAAATCCAGGAGACGAGATGCCAAGAAAGCAGATTCTGTCGGTATCCTTTTTTTATTGAAAAATTGTAAAATATTGTCGAATCGTCGTCTTGAAACAGCTCGAAGCTAGAGCATCGAAACGTGGATGCTGTTCGGATTTCAAAATGCAAGTTTGAATTTCATTGTGGTATTCGATACTACAGTTGTTGTTGCCAGTTTGTCCGTTTTGTATGAAGGTTTTGTCCAATAAAGGTTTATCACCGAAAACTGTTGTATATAATGATGGTGATTCTTTTACTGAATGTAGATATTCTTTGCAGGTTATGAGCGGCTCAAGGTATCAAAACAATAAAAATAGGTACATCAACTCAATATCAATAAATACTACAATTTTATTCACCAACAATAACATCACATTGCACATTCTCACCACCACGAGCAAATAGCATGTTTATTCCAATAAAACAAGTAAAACACTCGAAACAAGTAACATTGCAAGCTCTGTGTAATTTTGGCAACACTGTAAACTTTCTCTATCGTCTATGACACGAGTAGCTGGCAGTACGCAATAAATGCCTTTGCCTTTTCAACTCACGACTCCAACATTATGCTTTTTATTTACGATATTCTGTGTAATGGAGTAAAATAAAACTATAAGAGTGTTGTTAATATAAAAAAGTGTGTGTAACTTGCTTTTAGCGTGGGAGCTATGTAAATAATGTTAATGCTTGTTTATTTTTCTGTATTTTAAAACTTAATTTCATCTTTGTTAAGTAGTGCGTTTCCAGCTGAACCTACACTTAATGTACGTTTTCAGCTCATTTCAGTACCTATAAGGTTTTATATTTGCTGGAAATATAAACCGCAGCGATACATTATTATTTCCCCGACCTTGCTTCGGCTTAAAAATGCAAAATATTTTTAAAGCTATAAGAATAAGCTTGCATTTATTTAATTGAAGAGGAAAGTTTGTCTTTTAAGGCATAGACATGATGGGCAGGAAGTAATTATATAATTAACCATCATAATCAGCCTATAATGTTCCCACTGCTGGGACACCTGGCCTCCTCTCTTCGAGAAGGAGCAAAATAATTTGCAATATTTCTGTAATATTATTACTTGGTAAGACACACCAGCAGCTAATGAAAGTTCAGCCGTCGAGAGGCTGCATTCCTACTACTGTCAGTGCGACAATTCTAGTAGCTAATAAAGATCAAATTCGCAAATCACGTATTCGTTTGTATGAAACTGACAGCTGTCAAGAACGCATTCTTTCATCGGCGACACAGTAGATGAAAATTCCTCAGGTTAAAAATTTTTGGACAACAACTTTGATAATGTTGATATTATTTTAAAAAATGTAGATTAAAATGACCTTAAACTGCTCAGCTCCGTTACTGTATTCTTAAAGGGCTTCGTCAGACCAGCCGTCACTTCTAGTAACGTCTACGCAATCCTTAGTTTGCCAACACTTATGAGTGGTGTTTGAGCTACGAGCACAATGTCAAGGCTGAAGACAGATTGTTCGTTACGCTCTCAATGTTATAACCATCCATCTTTGTGATTATTAATAGAGATAACAAAAGAAAATGAGTATAGTTATAGATAGGCCCTTCATTCTTATTTCAACCTAACCTTACAAGGGGGAACAGTCAGGGTCCTGCATTAAGCATTATCGGAACTAGGCAAAGAAAACAGACAACATAATTGATTTTAGCCTGAGTCTTATCCTTTATTAAAGGACACCTTGAGAGCAGTGGTATCGGCCCCGACTTTACCAGTTGTAGGTCGTAGGTCCAACAGACAGGCGCTGTACCTACTTTGTGTAAATTATATCATCACCACTGCTCTCAAAACGGTAAAGGAAAACATCGTAACGAAACCGGCAAGTTCTAGAACCAAAAATTCGAAGCCATGTGTCATCTACCAGCCTGCCTGTGCCTGCCTGTGTCCCAGCAGTGGAAAGATTATTGGCTGATTATATCATTATGCTAACCTTACAAGGCTTTCAAGGGTCAAAACAATTTAATCGCATACTTGCTAAAATGGCAGTCTTCAATACCAACTAGACAACGAAAGACCGCGACAACCTATCCGACAAGTGCTCGAATGCCAGTGCAGTGTAAACTTATTAAACCAAGACACAAAGTTCATAGTAATGAACACATTCTTGGCAACACAGACAGACTGTCGAAATCTGTCCACCCATGAAATAAATGTCCTACACCAAACTAAATCAACTCAAGTAGATACAGCTCTAATCAGCTCAATCAAACTCGAGTTCAATGTCAAATGTCATTCCAAACTGCCTGACACACAAATACGTATCCAATTCATTGCCCTAGACATATACTGAAAGAAAAACGTCAACAAAAAGCGGCCAAGTGCAAGTCGGACACGAGGGTTCCGTTCCGTACAATACAGGGTGGAAGGGACATCGACGCGCAAACTGAAACCATGAACTCAGAACATGATTCTTACCCCCCCCCCCCCCCTTTTCTTTCTTTCTTGACCTTAACCTTTCCAGGGTTGAAATTTCGGTTATCAAAATAATCTGCTGTTTCATAGAAAAGTGCGATACCTAAATGTCAAAATGTCAAAATGTATGGCTAAGTCTGCTATGGTCAAAATGTACAGACGCCAGCAGGTCAAGCTACCCGAAACTGTCAAATATTCTCAATCAACCTTTAACCTTAATGATTTAGCGATAAAAGTTGAAAATATTTTAAAGAAATTTGACAGATTGTAGTAGCTTGCGTCTGTACATGCATTTTTTTCTTTAACAGATTTTTCTCCTGAGTTCGCGTTGATGTCCAATTTGCAACATAAACGATAATATATTTTAAACAAAATATCAAAACTGTATCTCGAACTCTGTATGTTTTTGAATAAATAAAGATATTTATTATTATTATTATTTAACACATTCTTGTATGGGGATCCCCTTTAATTTATTACTTTACTATTTGTATTTATTGTTGTAGCGGCCATAGACTCCGTGAATTTCATGAATTTCAAGTGTTACCAGCCCTGTAACGGACAGACACCGGAGCCTTAGTAATGGGGTCCTGTAAGCCCCCTTTGGGTACGGAACCCTAAAAATCGGCATACTTGGCAACGCTAATCAGGGTACTATCGTACTCGAGCACAATGTCAAGGGCCGCGCCAGACTCGTTGACACGCGATCGCGTGCGCCGCGCCAACTTTATCGCGACGCGTCAACGCGACCGGCGCCTAAACCGACGCTTGTAACAGACGGCTCTTCGAACTTTGAATAAAGTTGTTTTTGTTACCACTGTGGTGTTGTGAATAGGGTTTGCTGAAGGAAATTGAGACGTTGAAGTTTGAAGTGATTTTGGTTAGGCTTTTTTGACGCAGGATATCCATTCAAGCGAAAAAAACTTCTCTTAGGTCTACCAGCATTATTCTTGAATGCTCGCTTGGGATATATAGAAGATGTAGCGGTATCTACAACGCCACATGCGAACAACGCGTCATACTGACGTCACGCAAATCCTGCATCTCGCAAGCAGAGTTTACCGCGCAATTAGCATAGATACAATTTCCCAACATCAATCGTTGGCCAATTGCCCGCCAGACACTACACCCGTCTGGTCGGAGGATCCTCCCTTTTCTATGGAGGATGAGTGAACTTTACACCCTGTTCCTCATACCTCTAAAAAAGATAATACTGTTATCCGACTGAGAATGAATTCGCTTCATCGTTCCGCACACTATGTCTGTGACTGGTTCCATTTACTTTGATTGACATAGATCCTCAATTTCACCTTGTAAACTTGCTAGGCTTTCCAAATTTCACATCATTCACCTTATATGACACACTCGTGCATCATATTATGAACCTCGTTGGTCTAGTGGTAAGTAGGTGCACCTCTGCCCATCCCTTCGGGGAAACAAGACGTGATGTTATACAGGGTCAGGGACAACGACGCGCAAACCAGTAACCATGAATTCAGGAGATGAGTCTAGACCCCTAGTGTAGAATTTTTTCGCCGGTTATCAAAAAAAGAATTCTGCTGTTACATAGAAAAATACAATACATACGCGGTCAAAATATATGGAACAGCAATTTTTTTTTTAATAATCGTCCTAACCTTTGCACGCAGGGAACAGTTTCAGGATTATTATTCTATATATATCCCTGCCACCCTGTAGAATATGTCGTTCATAAAAAAGTAATCCCTACGGGTAGTAAGTAGTCTACAAAATCAAAAGCACGTACTCCGTAACTTAAGTAATAAGTAACGAAGCGTGTAGCGCCGGCGCTTATACCTGCGACACGCTACCTAGTTACTTTAGTTTGTAAACAGTTCCCGGCTCTTTACCTACTTGAGTCCAAGCCAACACTGGCTAGCACGAATCATAAAGATAATTTGAAAATAGGACGTAAGTAGTTACGAAATGAACGGGGTAGTGAAGTGCTTATTAAGTTATGTTAATGTTGAGCAATCAGTATTTCATTGCAATTTGTTAAAATTGATTCGTTTTAAAGGACCAAAATGTATTTAAAGATATCTTAGATGCGTTTGTTGAGACTGTAGCAGCTTCGAAGGTAGAGGACACCGGTAGCCTAATTGCATAACACGCTTTTAATCACAATCTAAGCATTTTGAAGGATATTCATAACCCATTGCTTCTTCGGTTTGAAAAATTCGTTTGCTCAACAAAGTAAATCACGCAATGAACATGGCTGAACTGTCAAAATGAAAGCTATTGCAATCAATTGTCATTTTATGTGTGTTACGCAAGGGGAATTATAAAACGAGCGATTAAAAAAAAGCTTTGCGACTGATGATGACATACTGTATTAATAACTTGAGCGGTATGAATTTGAGTAAGCGAAAAATTAACTAAACTAACGACGAATATTGATTAATAATAAAATCCAGAACAAGCTTACAAAAAGTGGATTGTGATAAATCCATTTCATATATTAAAATTTTATCCGAGCGACTACATTACTAAGTGAGCGACTGGCGTGCCGCGGCAGCGGCCGGCGATGTGCCAGAAGCGAATCGCTTTTGTAAAAGGAAACAGTTAGGTTAGGTTAGGTTAGAGTATGACAAACAACGCACGAGCCGAGCGAGCGAAGCGAGCGTGCCGCGGCAGCGGCCGGCGATGTGCCAGAAGCGAATCGCTTTTGTAAAAGGAAACAGTTAGGTTAGGTTAGGTCACATTAAAGATAAAGTAAAAAAAATGTGAGCTCCTTATACTCTGCTCATTAGTGTATTTTTCAAACTGGTTTTTGTATTCGAAACACTTCATTTAAGATAAAATGCCGCTCAGTATAGAAAATACATTTGCCAAATATTGAAAAAAATGCAGGACGTAACGTTGACACTCAAACAAATATTAAGTCGCTCAAATATTATGAAGCTGCTCATTTTGTATTTTAAGTAACTCAAATTAATGTTTGTAAGATACTATTCTGTTGATTTTTCGTCACTTACAGTCAGTCGCTCACTTAGTAATTATATAACCCAAATTAATTAATTTTGACACTTAAAATTGTAATTTACAGTCACTCGTTTTATTGCTACCCGTTACGCAATTACCCCGCGGGGCTGGTTGCATATAGGGGCAGGTAGGCTAACTCCCAAAAAATCAGCAGTACGAGTTTTGGGCCGTGATTTTATTATTTTGGTTGGCTAATTATTAATAGTGTCACTATCAAATAAAGTCATTTTTATACATGTAAATATTAAAAAGCAAGAAATATACACCAATAAGTAGAACGTCAACTAGCCCCGGCCATTAAAAAAGATTTGATAGGTCGTTGAACAAGTAGAAAAAAAAATTACTCTTCTTGTAGGGAAACCCTCTGTTACAAGTATTAGTTACCGTAATTACGTTAAGAAAAGTCTTTAATTAGAAGTTAACTTTAAAACTATTTACTTCTAAGAAAAGCAAGCCAAACGAAGCAAGTTATCAAATTAAGTAAAAGTGTAACCTTATTGAGCGTCAGCTTAAAATGACATTAAAGTGGAAGCCGGATTAGGTCTCGGTGTTAAGCAAAGCCGTTTGAAGCGACTTTAATCTCTTATTTTAACATGCCGATAGTAAATACGCTTCAATTTTATCAACTCCTCCGCATTTTACACAAAACTTTTTCGCTTGAAGAAATCTTTGTGAGAGGGGCTTGTGGCTAAGTAATGACAGCCGTACGGTTCGATCGATCAGGTTAAGCTACGCTTGTCGCGGATTGTTGGTCCGTGGATGGGTGACCACCTTTACATACCAAGACCCCACCGTGCCTCGGAAAGCACGTTAAGCCGTTGGTCCCGGCTGTCAGTCTTGGATCTTTGACAGTCGTTTAAAAACCGAAAGTCTGACAACCAGCCTTACCAAAGGGATATCGTATTACCCAGTAACTGGGTTGTGGAGGTCAGATAGGCAGTGGCTCCATGTAAAATAATGGTATTCAGCTGCATTTGGTTAAACTGGAAGCCGACCCAAACATAGTTGGGAAAAGGCTAGGCAGATGATGAGGTCTTTGTGAAATAATTAGTCCGGGGAATAAACTACCTACTGACACTATAACCTGCTTAACCTGCAGCATTGCTGACCGTATACTGAGAGCGTAGACACATGTCATGGCATTACGATTACAGTGCGTGACAGATGCAAACCATAGGCACCTAGCTCAGGATAATTACATGCCTCACTGCGATACATCGCGGGCTTCTTGGGGGTTTACCTCGATGCCTGGCATATGCGTGTGTGTCTATTAACATGCATTTGTTTTACATGGGGTGACAAGAACAACACAGAAATCAAAATCACTTTTTTTTTTATTTCACATAAACTAACATGGGCACTTATGAAACGTCAGAAGCTAGGTGCACGGTTCCAATTCGTCGTTTCTTATGGAGAAGAGCCGGCAAGAAACTCCACGGTTACTCTTTTAAAAATAATTGGATTTTACAATGTTTTCAAATTACAGTAGGTATGGGAGGACAGCGTAAGCCTGTCAACAAGTACCAGGTACTTGATAAAATAAAAAATGGTCTACAGATCTAAAGTCTACAAGGCCTACAAAGTCCTCACATTTACAAAATATAGAAGAATCCATCAAAAGGACAGATAAAATATAAAAACCTATTAAAACCAAGTGACATGACTGTCATTAAAACCACTAATAAATAATTGAAACTACAATTGTCTGTATATAATGTCAAATAATAAAAAGATTATGTCAAAGAAGTATGTAAAAAATAAATAAGCATCGTAATTTAAGAGCAGTTAATAGACATTTAGGTACGTAGTTAAGCCGTTAATGAGGTGCCAGGGAAGCCACATGTGCAGAAGAAATCATTGCCAAACTACCTTGTCTTCAACGTAGTCATTAACCTTATAATATCCTTTTTTGATAAGGACACGTTTGATGAGGGTTTTGAACTTTCCATCGCAAAGTTCTGTAACCGGCATTGGCAACTTGTTATAAAAGCGGATGCTGTATATAATAATAATATAATATAATAATTATAATATAATATAATAATAATCTTTATTTCGGACTACACATACAAGTACTTACACATAATCCATATAATGTTAGTGACAATGACTTAAAAAACTATGTTATTAAACTTTTACAAACTACACACTAGAAATATTGGATCAGGACCGCACTACTCGTACATGGAGTTTTGTCCAATGCTCCATGAAGGAGCAATCCACATCCATTCTCCCTGCAATAAGCTGCAGGAAGCTGTTGGGGCTGCCCCGTATGCGGCGCATCAGAGACGCAATTCTTTTGTGATGTATCGCTTGAAAGCCATCCACTTGCGCGTCTGCAAACGTACCTGATGCGGCAACCCCATCAACATCCTGAACGCGTTATTGTATTGGACACGCAGGGCACTGTAAGTCCTCTGCGTATGCCTCACCTTTAGGCTGCACGTATAAAAAGACTGGCAGTATGACTTAAATAAGGTTATTTTTACCTGTGCAGTACAACGTGCAAACCTACGGGCCAGCATATTAGCTCTGACTGACAATGCCCTGCGTTCCCTTTCAACATCCACATCATCTGTGAGGGCCTCGGTGACCCAGTGGCCCAGGTACTCAAACTGCGCCACCCTTCTGAGAGCACTGCCGTTCAATGTGACCTGAGGTACAGTGTCATAGCTCTTCGTATCGGCCTTGAAAACCATCACCTCACTCTTGGTCGTGTTATACCTGAGCCCATGGGACCCCGCATAGCATTCGCACACCTTTATTAAGCGCCTGAGGGCACTGATCGATGGGCTCCGCAGCACTATATCATCGGCGTAGCTTATAAAAACTCCATCAATCGAGCAACCCACCTGAGTGCTGCTGAGCTCACGGACCAGCCGATCCACGTACAGGTTAAAGAGCTTGGGCGAAGTCAGACCACCCTGTCTTACGCCACACTCCAACCTATACGCATCCGACAGTGATTCCGCCCACCTAATATTGTTACGCTGATTGCCATACCAATATTTAAGGAGCGATGTGAATTCATCAGGAAGTTCAGTCTCACTCGACAACTTCTGCCACAGCTTGTGGTATGCAACCATATCGAACGCCTTTGAAAGGTCCAAAAAGATATAAGAAACGACTTGCTAGTTTTAGTTAATCTAAATTTAGGTATCACAATTTCATTTTTACTACGTATATTTATATTATGGAAATCGCTTCTTATTTTGAAAAGTCCTAAGTTTTTGCAAACATACAAAATACTTTCTAAAATGTAAAAAGAAGGCTGAGTTAGTATATCAATTTCTTTGAAGACTCGCGAGGACCCATTTTATAGATTGCGAGAAAATCGTAATACCAACATTCCAAACACATTCCTATTGACTTATAAAAAGGTCGATAAACCACGCCACCCTCACACAAAGAAGTGACAAAAAATATTGGCAAAGTACCGAAAACGAGAGCCAATCATTCAGAGGTTAATCTAACGCGAATTGTTCGAGACTTCCGAAAGTTATTGTGATGATTTTTCCATTATCTTTGCCGACATACATTTTCCTTATGAGCGGGAAGTGGGGGAGCGGGGAACTCAAAGGGAGATGTGGAAACGAAGCGTCGTACAAACACAAATTGTGGTTGTTCAATTAATGTCGAGTTTACTTATGAGTGCGTTTTAAGATTGGATTTTATTTTGATTAAAGATAATTGATTTTTGGGACGTAGTTCCTTAACGCCGTAGGAGTTAACTGGTAGAAATCGTAACGTAAATAAAAAGCCCCCCCCCATGCGACTTTCTCTCTCTCTCTTCTATTATATACGAGTATGTGTGTGCGTGCGAGTATCACGTAAGGAACTTCATTCCTGACGAGGGTCCCCCGACCGCACATGTTTTTTATTGATAAGTATTTGATTTCTGCCTATCCCTTCGGGGAATACGGGCGTGATGTTGTTCTATGGTGTGTTATTATTTGATGTAGGAACATATTAGTAGGTCAAAATACACCACTTGAATATAGTGTGGAGTTTGGTTTCGGCACAGAAATTACAATGTTTAATTTAGATTTTACTCAATTAACATTGTATATCTGCTGTTAATACAGCAGATTTTATGGGTACCGGTGTACCCATAAAATCTTAAAAAACGCACTAATTAATAAGCCTTTTAATAGCCACGGCAATCTGAACAAAGAGCGTTAAGCCAAAATTGGTTTTCAGAAATTATCTACAACAATTCGGCTTTTCCAAGAAACTCGTGTAAGAAAACAACAAATCATCCACACAATCGTCGATCCCTAATAGTAACGTGAAAAGGCAACATATAAATAATAAAACAAAACCTTTGCGCAGATAAAGGAAAATAAATAATGAGAGAATCGCTGTTAGGGGAATTTACCTCTTTGCTGCAAATAAAGATAAATTGATTTCTGCGCAGAACGTACCTATGACTTCCTGTCAGCACTTCTATTACCTTTTGCTAACTTGATACATTATACGAAGGTTATGTTGCTCATAATTCCTGATGTAAATGAACGTGAAAAGGATATATTATGTAGTTAAATTTTCCTGGAAGCTTTCAGCATGATACTTGATTAGCGTTGCATTGTTTATCGGTTTTAGCTCAGGAGACTTGTAACTATGACGTCACGATTGCTCTAGTTTTATGTAAGAATCGTTACGAAATATTATACTTTAACTTAAATTAAAGTCATGTGTGGATAAAAAAGTGAGATAATATTTTACTCGACTTTCTTCTCTGTGTCTTAAATTCAAGATCTTTCAAATTAAAACAAGATTATGAACGTTTTAAGATTTAACGTCTTAGACACCCCGTGTGTTCAAGGCATTAATTAAAATTCTTTACGAGTAAGCCGGCAAGTCCTCGAACCGAAAATTCGAAGGCATGTGACATCTACCAACCTGCACTAGGCCCGCTTGGTGGATTACGGCCCACTCCCTCTCACTGAGAGGAGGCCTGTGTCCCAGCAGTGGGAACGTTATAGGCTGATTATACTATTTTTTATACTTGCGTAAGATAAAATTAATTTATAAGTTTCTCTTTAGCCATTTATTAATATTATTTCTACCTGAATGAGTCGAACCAATGAACTATAATTAAAGACATTAAAAACATTATAAAAGCGCGAAAATCTTTTAAAAGAAACTCTGGACACAAATCAAATGAATCACGCAAGAGGAAAAATAAATTGTGACAACAAATCAAATCAACGGTTCTAAAAACAAAACACTTAACAAACTTCCCACGTGCCCCATTACGTAAAAAGCGAACAACCTTTTACCCCTTGCTTACCTACAAACTAAAAGTTTGTAACCAAGGTAAATATCTGTCACAAGCCAACAGAAAACGTGGCAATAGAGGTCATAATTCTAAAACTAACCGATTTAATTCACAGCTGCTTTCGTTGAGCCTGGCTTTTGTCCAAAAAGTATTGTCGATTGAAGTAATGCCCCATAGGGAAGATAGACAAAACATGTATTGAAGTTATTTTCTGCAGTGCTTTGGGGCGTATTAATTATAACGTCTAACGGTACAAATGCCAAATGCTACCTCTAGCCAACCATTTTAGGTTTCATATGACGTTTAATGTTTTGACTTCTGTATTATTTTAACAAATCAATAATGAATTTCATGGTCATCTTATTTAAGTATACAGATACTGGTAGATAGGTTGAAATACTACAACCTAGGCCTTATAATAGAATCCAAAAGTTTCCAGAGTCGTTTCAAAGGACCAATTAAGTACTCACAACACAATTCGAAATTTGTTGGACTATCAATCCATTACAATAAATAAACCGAATAAATCTGGTTATATTCAGTTTGTAACTAAACTCGTAGGGAATTTTACTTAGACGCTCTCACAACTTGCTTCAACTAACCTAGTTCAGTCTTGTGAGGCATGCAGAACATGGCTGCCACACAAAACCGCCTGCTAAGTGTTTAGTGTGACGTGATAGGTTAGATTATAGCGGATTATTCACCTATCGTCTTAGCGCATAGCAACCATGTTACTATCTTATGCTAAGGCGACGCTAATCCGGCTTCGACGAAGATTCGGCTTGTCAAACGTCGGTTACGTGAGTTAGCACGAAGCTTTGCAGAATGCCGATAATGTAGCCATTGTATTAGCAGTCACTAGTCAGGTTATATTCTACATTCTGAAAGTACCGCAAGAGCGGTATTTTGTGAGAGGAAAACCCAAACTTAAAGCATTTGATTCAAATAAACCAATCAGCAGTCAGTCATAAAAATGAAACTAGTTGCCCATTCCAAAGAGTAGTAGATACCAATGGAGAAGAACGAGCAAAAAACTCCTTAAAGAAGTTCGGTGCACTATAAAAGCTTACATGTAATTTGCCATAAAATAAATGCCATTGCGTCCATTATTGTTCTGCACGTCCTATTCTATCGAAACAATACGCTGTTTTTCTCCTACTAATAAATAAATTCGACTCCAAGTCTGACTTTTGATTACAGGCATCACAAACCAAACATTAACTTGAACCAATGAATATCTCACAAATAACATCCACCAATGTTCATTGATTGGTCAAAGTCATGGAAGCGAGTAATTAACTACGATTACATTTCTGTGATACGGACGAACCAAAGGGTTCGGAAACTCGAAACAAAGGAATAAAGGCAATTAACAAAATGATTCACATTCTGTGGGAGTGAATCAATATTTGACTTCTAAACCACTCAGCACGACAGTGGCGAGGCGCTCTAAGAAGCTGATTCCCACCGGCTTCCCTTCGAAAATTCAGAACACAACCACTCTATAGTCAATTCATCATTGGAATATAATCATATCATACTGTAGGTATTTAATGCACCATAAAATTAAAACATTGTAAAACGCCTACATTACATTTTTTGTCATTCTTTCCCAACAACAAAATATTTTGCTCTAAAATAACTCGTAGGTGCGTGCGGCTTGCCGTGAGTTCAATTTCTATACAAAACAAACTCGTCATTCAGGTCACGTGGCTTGCTATTTTTTGAGCGCCCGGTAAGCCGGTGAATACCGAGTTACTATAGACACAATACGGTACATATAAAATGCGTGTGCGTGAACGAGATGGAGCAATATCGCCATTCGGTCGGTTTCGGTGAATTTCGTAATGCATTCGGGTCGGAGTTCGGAAATTGACATAAATAATAATACATGTGTATATCATTATTTTGACGTAATAATTTGTTTACACTTGTAGTTAATTTGCATTTTGTTCGTTGTATTCATTGAATTTATTAGTATAACAGTTGGAAATTGTTTGTTGGTATAAAACAGTGAGTATTTAGTATTAGAATTATAGTTGAAGTTTTTTTGTTTTGTGTGTAGTGAAAGTTGTAGGCTGTAATTAGGTATTTGGGGTAGGTAGATAGTTAATTAAGTTGAAATTACTTAAAGAAAAGAAGAGATAGATAGAGGAAAGAGAAAAGAAAAGATCTCAGAGATCAAGAAAAGAAGAACAAGAAGAAGAAGAAGATCTCAGATCTTAGATTTGAAAAGTAATTATTAGGATAGCATTATTGGCAGTAGATTGTTGTTTGACAGAGTATTTGCTTTGTGAGGAAACATGCTTTTCAAGGTTAAGTTTGAAAATAAAAAACACGTAATTGAGTTAGGCCGTGCTCGCCCAGATATAACTATAAACGTTAGGTCTATTAGTTATTCTGTGCTATAAATTACAAACGCCGCTATGGATTTTTCAAACATTGTAATGTCGCTTTTTACGATAAATATCAATGGCTGACTGGCAGTTGTAAATTAAATTATTGTTTCCCGTGTTTACTTTTCCTCCCATTCTAGTAGTTTATGGAATATGGGATCACAGATAGTAATAATCTGACGAATTAATCAAAGAAACATCACACAACTGAAAAGCAAATAAGGAGTTGGTTAGCATTACATGAATTTGGTACTGGTAGGTAGTTGGATAGAATCGTTTTTCGCTAATTCGCATGAAGCTCATAATAGAGAAGTACCTAGATCGAAATAGGAATTTAATGAAACGGTCTATTGACACTGTTATTTTGTTAGGTAAACAAGAAGTAGTTTTTCGTGGCCACGATGAAAGTCCGAATTCACGAATTTTTTTTTTTTGCTCCGACTTCCTCTGTCATAAATTCACCCTTCGCCACTGCTGCACGAATAAAGACAGCGGTACTATTCTGTAATAATCTCACCGTGAAAACTTAGGTGAATGAGCTTAAAGTGAGCTGTCATTCGACCTGATGCTAGCGATTGACACTATTGACAGCTCACTTCACATCAGTTTTAACGGTGAGATTTTTACAGAATAGACCGGCAGGACTCCGCTGGCGCGGTGTAGATTCACCAACATTCTACAAAAGCAATTGCTCTCGAAATTCTGAATTTAATTCCTGGTATTTTCAACAAATGCCTGCACGAATATCTTTGGAATATGCTTGCGTATTTTGCATTGCAGGGAGTAGGTGAATTGTGCAGTTTTTGTACAGACGCCAGCACATCAAGCTACTACAATCTGTCAAATTTCTTTAATATATTTTCAACTTTCTCGCTAAAGCATTAAGGTTCAAGGTTTATTGGGAAAATTTGACAGTTTCGGGTAGCTTGACCTGCTGGCTGTACCTGGCAGGAAAAACGAAGTAATTTTCGTGTCATGTTACTTGTTGGTTAATGATTTTTTCTTGCTCCGCGTATTTAATTGTATTAATTTCCTTTTGGTAGTTAATTTTACTACAGTGGAAATATACAGACACGTAAGGTAAATAGGAGGGCACTTAATCTTGCTTTCCAAAATGTCACCCACATACGGTGTTCCGTGCCACTGGCCGGTAGTGTGACGTTCAACAGATGGTACAATAACTGACTGGAACGACTGGCTCTGCGGTAACCAAGCTGCTTGCTTTGTGACTTTACTGCTTAATAAAAGCCAGACAGTACTCGTAACACTATCAAAAGTTTGGCTCCTAATGCCTTGTCTAATATTTCCTGTGTATCAACCATTAACTTAAGACTGCACTCTAATTACGTAATAGAATAACAATCACAACCTGAATAATTTTGAAGGATATTGCTAATCCATTGCTTTATGTTCGAAAAATTTGTCTGCTCAACAACGTAAATAACGCAATGAATGTTGTTGAACTGTCAAAATGAAAGTCATTGCTAGCGATATTGTGCTACGCAATTACCCCGCTGATTTTATTCTGAAATCACCAATGCTTATTCTGCGCAATTTCTCTGAAGCAAGAGAAGCTCAAAAATAAAAAACTCAACCAGAAAAACCGAGTCAAAAATCCTTGAATATTCAAGAAATAAAGTAACGTTGAATTATTAAAATTTTATTCAACGATGTGGACAAAGCCTCCTGCATATAGCAGTGAAACGCGTGTTCAAGCCGATTTCCTTGCAACGTGCGGTCGGATACTGTTCGCCCAGTCCTCACTGGACTGCACTGAATAAAAGATTCGCCATAATTAGTGCACATGCACCTTTTTGTTTTTGCTCCGTAGACGGATATTGCAGCTCCGTTGTTACTAATGTTTCTTTGAGAATATGTAATTTTAAATTTATAATGAGTTCTATATTTTGGTCTACCAAGTGAGTCATCTGAAAATATGTAATTAAAGTATGTATAATTGAATTGAGAGACGAGTACTTTTATGGCGATAGAAAGTCAGATATTTTTTTTTTAAGGAATTTCTCCAAACTTTAAACTCACATAAACAAACAGCCAGACCCGGAACAACTACCTGTCGGCAATACAAATATTTGTTCCGTGCGGGAATCGAACCCACGACACTCAGCGCAAGTGTTGATCGTTCAGACACTGCGCCAACCGTGTCGTCAATTGTGTTGCATCATCGTCTTAGTTTTATATTTTTTTTAAATGCAGGTTATATTGAATCTATAAAATGTAGATTGTTCTGGGCCGGTTTTTCTATGATAAGCTATCATAAATTTCAAAAACGTAGTTTAAAAAATGTTACCAAAAGCAGACTCTACATCGAGAAAAGTTCATTGAGCTTTCCATTTCATTTGACTTTCACATAAAAAGACAAAAACAAAAAACGTTACGCTCCATCAACCTTCTCTCAAAAACTCCATTCTACAATATACGCTTACATTACCCGGTTTTGAAAAAACTCCGACAAAAGCTTCAAGATATTCCCGTTTCATTAAACAGGGTCGCAGCGAGACATTATCCTAGCCTAAAGCTTATTTACTCCGCCACAAAACACACACTGTTCGTGACAGCCCTGTGTGTAATTAGTAATTAACACGCACTTCCTCGGCTTTTCCTACCCTCATTTCTTGTGAGACTGTGGTATTAAATTAATACAATGGCATTATTTAGCATTTTGACGCTAGTTTTTCTTAATAATGGGTAGGTTGATTGTGGTTTGTTTGGCTCCTAACAAACAGTGGTATCTACACGGTACAAACACAGACATCCTATACCTAGATAAAAGCTAAAATGTTAGATACCTCAACGGAAATACTCGTACATAATAAAGGAGCAATAAATTCCAGGCCTCACAGTGCGCCAAACCTAAATTCCTAGAATAATACGAATCGCGTTCAGATATTCTGTTTCATTAAAGATACTATAGATCAAAGACCAGTTTCAGACAGCCAAAGTCTTTAATGAACACCAAACCCTTAAACCACAACTTTAGTCCGAAGTAACTAACAAGTTACCTAATGCCGTTGAAGCGGATTCAGCAACAGTATACAATTATAACTTCTAGCCAAAGACATCTAAGCCATCAGTTTAGAGTTTCCAAATCCACCGCTGCAGCGCTGCAAGTGGAAAAGCGATGCGACTGAACTTCCTAGACTGGATTGATCGCGAAAGACTGCGCCGAAATTGAATTTCGTCCAAATCTCAATATCGGATAATCGGCTCAAGCAAACGTGTCGGCGTGAATGCAATCTCGACGCCACTCCGCTTAGATTTGCTACTTCACGCGTCTACTATATCTACGTAGGAATAGGTAGGAATAAACAAGTAAGTTACTATATGAACCCATATATAGGACAGTTTATTTGAAACATGGCATCATCTTCTCTCGTTTTGGCACCACTATTTGCGAAGAGCACATGCCATAGTAAAAGTAGTAGTCAACCAGAAAGGTAGCGTGGTTCACGTTCGACCAGGCTCAACATGGAAGTATCACATAATATTTTACATCAAAACATTTTAACCCTGCTAGTTCAACTAAAACCCGAAATCCCCCGAATATGTTGCCAGAAATCCACTGACAACTCACTTAGAACCAACTTATCATATTGTCGCAAGGCTTATTAAGTACCAAGTAGCATAATAGGCTCACTGCCAACTTGAATGATAAATGGAAATCCTCATAACGTTGTATGAAAACCTTTCGACGTATTTCTTCAGTTTGTAACAATTGTGGTTGGCTCGCGTCCACATGTGCCCACTGTGCAAAATTTCCGTTCTACGCCAAGCAAAAGCAATTTCCTTGGACTGTTTGTTCTCTATCTATCACGTTTCTTGCCGTATGGTGACAAAGCCGACTTTGTTCTCAGTGGCCGGTGTCGCATGCCAGTAAATTATCGAGACATGTTTTATCGTTTAAGTTTTAAACTTAAAAAAAAACATGGTGCGCTGTATTTTAAAGCAATGCGCGAGAGCGAAAGACATGAATACACACAAATACGGTACAAATAGAACTCTGTAGTGATGTAATTATGCTTGCGAACTTCTGCCTAATAAGTTAATGGCTGAACTTTGCAATATCATTATTCAATTTGTATCTGCTTTGAGTACAATGTTGATGCAGTATACTTTACAAAGTTCAATTAGCAAACAAAGAACATCAAACAAACTAAATTTAGCTTAAATACGCAACAAAAATCCTCTGAACTCTGAACGCTAAATATAAATCTTTACAAAATCATTGCAAAGAAAATCTGTTCACCCATAAGTTTTTTTTACAAGTTCGATGGAATAAGTCGTCCATAAATCTAGCCAAAAAGACTTATTAACTCATTCGCTCGATAAAAGCGCGTGAAATCTTAGAAAAACCCTTGAAAAATGGCACGAAAAGTTTGAACAATGCAAGCGACGGCGACACACCGAGATCGAACCAGAAACGTTATTCACTGAGATATAAAATGTCAGGACGAATTTACCGCAGACTATTAATCGTTAATTATTCTCTATGTTAGTGGAACTATTATGGAATGTTTGCATTATTAATAACTAATCTACTAATTATGCGATAGTAATATTGGTCTTTGAGGTAGGGATATGTAGTTTCGTGCATTTAAAAAACCCTAACCTTGTTTTTCCATTAAACACGATGAAAACACGCAGAAACTGAACTATTATAGACTTACAATTATGATAGATCTGACTCGGTTAGACAAAGTCATATTGTGACTGCTTTTTTGCATAATTAACTAGGCAAATATAATATCAGTCTAGTTTATAGAAGCTTGCTGCTCCTTATCCTTATCCCAAACCTAAATCGATTCTTGATACAAAGCAGCTGCAAAATTACAAATACAAACATTTACAAATAGCAGCTGTTTACAAACAAAACTATCGATTTTGTTAAAACAATCTAACATAATCATTCTCTAATAGTAACACAATGCATTTAACTCTCAAAGGAGTATTCGCTGTCTAAACTGACCCATTTCATTTCACTATTCCTTTACGATACATTAAATTCGTAGGGTTGGGCTCGACAGATATTTATGGGATCTTCAATAGACGTATTTCGGGGTTGTTATCATTTAATCTAAGAAACTAGAAACTCTACGCCCTGAGTTGGAGATATATAAATTGGTTGACTTGTTAATTTTCACTTGTGCCCGAAATTATTCCATGGAAAATGTTTCCAATATAAACAATGTAGATTCTATTTTAAAAGCTTCAAAACCAATTTGTTTTCTCTATCGCAAATACAATCGCTTATCAAACTTAAAAAACCATATTCGAGAGGCTCATTGACCAGAATAACAAGTGGAGTAAACTTACTCGAAAGCAGAATTCATAATTATATTTAAATTACTACCAGGAAAGAGTCGAGAATCAATTGAGAGCAGGCACAAGTACCCGAGAACTTTCACAATCGCGCCAACTCGTAATATTTCACAGCGCTCCGAAACACTGATAGGCCCAAAGTTGGTACCGATAGCAAACACCTGACTTTGGTGCCAACTCCATCGTTTGTAACCGCAAAATGTTCTTTCCCGAGAATTCAAATACCCTCCCTCAATAATGAGACGCATTGCGGTAGCCGTTGGATAAAGGGAGGGCTTGGGCGCTCAGTATTCCAAAAATCCGCGCTGATAAAACAAAAATACAGGTGGGTACACAGTTTTACAATCGATGGAAATTCCTGCCTTTACTGCGAAATGTTTGTGGGCCACAAAACCGCTCCTTTTGGCCGTACCGTAAAGTTGGGTCTTGCTTTATTAGGGTAATCGATTCTGTGAGTGGCATAAAATAACAGTGTGATATCCTGAAAACTACGGGTTAGTAATCTACGTGGCTAATTTGTGTATATGTCACGTTGCATACCTACCCAAGCGGCAAAGCAGCAAAGTTTTGAATGTTATGCCAAAGCATGGTTCGACTTTCACAATGCCTATCTTAGTTTCAGCATGCGACAAAGGTTAACGTCCAATAATTTGTAGGCAACATTATTGGGCATCCGGTTAGACTGGAAGCTGAACCCAAACATTTATTTATTTTTATTTAACCATTTATGTACGGACGCCAGCACATCAAGTTACTACAAGCTGTCAAATTTCTTTAATAGATTTTCAACTTTATAACTAAAGCATTAAGGTTCAAGGTTGCTTGGGAAAATTTGACAGTTTCGGGTAGCTTGACCTGATGGCGTCTGTACACATATATATAAACAGACAAGAAAAAACAGAACAGAAAAAATAGGTACATAGATGATGCTTATTTCATAAGAAATCTCTTCCAGTATACCTGCGATAGAATAGATACTGAGATGTAGACAGCGTGCGAAAGAGTAAATAAAATTGTTATTGTTCTTTGTAATTGAAAATTGTTGGGAAAGGGCAGATGATGAACATTATTGGGCGCTAATGTTTGTCCCTCTACCTTTGGACTGCTAGTTTTAAACTGCGTACGCCGAAAAGTCCGTTTTCACAAAGACTTACAGAACTCTTCATATATTTATTTCTCGCACTGATGCATCGCACTTGCTACATAAAATTTATTGTAACTTCATAATTTAGAAAGTGCCGTCGCTCGCGGCTGCCGCTGTACGGAAGTCATTTACGAGCATTTTCACGGCATCTGAAGTGTCAAACGTACTTAGTTGATATTCATGACGGCGGTTGGCACGTCACGCACGCACCCACGATATAATCCGGAGTTCCCGACGCCGGGCCCGATAATATCGAGGCATATGAAGCCACAGATTGCCGCCGTTCAATTTCTTTGTGTTCCTTACGCATATTTTTTACGAATCCGCGGAACTATTCTGTTGTATCATCGAGATATATGACTCAGTTTGTGAGATTTATGCGGCAACTTCATATAGTCGGATGAAGGTATGGTTTCGATGCAAATATCTCATATGTTTGAAGGTAAAATAAAGAATGTGTCTGCCTATTCCTTGGCTTTATTGAAATGTGGTACGGGGGGTTTTTAATGGTGCTTATAGGCGTTGCCTGAGGCTCATATATGCGCAATTAGAAACGTGAACCGTGTTTCATTATACTAAGAGCTCATAAGTTGAGCTGCACCCACACACGTTATGTTAATGTTCAGAACTTTACCTGCACCGTGTGAATGAGAAAATATAACAAGGCTGTACTGTAGTTTGTACAACAAGTTTAGACTTACATGATTTAATTACCATATTTCTCAATAATATAAGCATATTAGGTAAGGAAAGGTCTTGTTGTCCATCATTACCGATTAGAGAAGAGTACTCAGACTGGTAATTAAGTCCAAGTATGAGGACAAATTACAACTAACACATTTCATTCGAAGATATAATGAAATGTAATCTGCATTACAAACAGTTCCCTCGTCTTCCAAAAGCAGATTTTATTTCGTCAATCATTGAAATAGCTAAACAACTTTGTATACAGGTAGGTGTATAAGCCTGAATTAAAATTCCTTTCCTAATCCGGTATCAAAAGGTTCGGGATGGCACCTTTAATCGAAATGGGTGTAAAATTAAATTTCGTTAGTGGGTCAGGATTTGTTGGTATCCAGGAAAATTGCCTAATTTTAGATTCTGTCCGTCCTGTTTACTTAATTTAATATTCTAATCACAACAGTAATGTTAGCCGTTGTTGCTACTACTTGTTGGTTTTGGACACGAGATGAAGAGCTTGTTTTATGATTGTTGTAGGTCGTAGCTTGATATATTTTTGTTTTGCTGTGACCTTAATTAAGTTATGAACGCATATTTTTTTTTTTTTTTGGGTGCGATATCATCATATTATGACTTCTCCCGCTCTGGGCGGAGCGGAGGGCGTGTCAGACTTTTACTGACTAAAAGTTCAGTTGCCTGTGCCAGGGGCCATGGTATCTCTTTCGTACAACCCGCGACCCTGGCAGGCATCGGCCCTAGCGGACCCCGTCAGTTCGTGCTGACATCTCTTTTAGGCGCGCGTGGAACACAACGCGCCGTCGACCTGGGCCGCCCGGTAAGCCAGCTCGCCGCCCGGTAAGGACTACCGGGCGGCGAGCTGAAAAAAATTTAGTAAATATAGTACCTAAATAAAAGATGACTTAAAAATTGACTTCGTTCATGCCAGAGTTATCCACATCAACATCTACTTTTAAGAGAAAATTTGAAAAGACAGATCGAAAAGTTCCAGTAAACCGAGATTTAAATATCTGTCAAAACCAAACGTCTACCGAACCGAACCGTTAACCGATATCTCCTGCACAATATGGCAGCACGTGACGTCACGTACCGCGTTCCAATACCGCAAGAGACAGAACGATAACAATACATAGATTCCGCAATTATGTATTTGAATGTCTATACAAATAAAACCAACCTTATAAACTTACCACATTGGAACCCAAAATGTTTTGGCACAAAGATATTTTATTAAAACATCTACTCAGCCGTAAATCTGAATTTAAAACTAGATGTGAGTTGATTTTAATTTAAAATCTGTCAATTTTAAAACGAGTTTCAAAATTGTGCAAACAGCGAAAACGAACGGGTTTTTCAAAACTGCTGAAAAGAACGAGCTTTTTTATTAAAACGACTTCAATAGAAAACACATTCAAATAAAAAACACCATATAATATCCGCATATAATACCATATAATCTGTAACGTTCACAACCACAGTTCACAAACTTGCTTGCTTCATCATTCCCGGAAAAAAATAAACAAAAATGCTTTTCACAGTTACCAAAGCTAACATACACATGATGTGCACTTTTCATACACATTAATGGTCGGGCACATCATTAAAAATGCTTAAATCATCCTCAGTGCGTTCACAAGTCATGACGTGACGTCACGGGACGGAACCGCAGGGATCGCAATAAATTGCTCGTTTCATCCCTAATTGCTAGAGAAATGGAATGCGAATTCCAGATGAATTAGCGGCCCGGCAATTAGTCTTAAGACACACCGATTACTGACAATTTCCCGCTGATGAATTTCATTATTCCTACGTGGTGGAAAGTTAGACGCAGATGTTAGACAAGAGAATTAGTTATGAATCTTGAATGAGTTTCAGTTAGTTTTTCTTTGTTGAAGTTTAAATTGAAATAATTGGATAAAACAATTTTTGAGTATAATTTTCGCTTGTGTTTTATTTTAATATTAGCGAGCCGCCTCTGCTTCTCTTGATTTTTACAACTTGATAAGACGTCAGGATTTATAGGTACCTACGAGTAAGTAAGTTGAACATTAACGTAAATCTTTCCGGAATAAGTTCTCTAAATGATGGCCAAAACCGTATACAATCCATTGCATAGTTTAGAAGAAAGACGCGATTACACAGCCAGGCAAGAAAAGTGACTTTAATTTATAATATGTAAATAGGTATAGATGCACACCTATGTAACCCGCGGGCAAAATCTAATAAATTATAAGTACAGTACCTGTGGGGCTGTTCATTTATTACGTAAGATGATTTGAGTAGGGAGGGGAAGTCTTATTTTTTCTCACATGGCACCCCCATGTAAGAAAAAATAAGACTGGGGTCTAGATTGTTCTTACGTAAGATCACAAAAAAAAAGGAAAAGGTAGAGGGGGGCCTTTGCTCTGCAGTAGTGGGACAATACAGGCTAGTTAGATTAGAAGATCTCAAAAATAAATAAAAATTATAAGTTTAAAAAAAATTGCTACTTTTTCTTTGCAATTTTGGTAGATACTAATCTTACGTAAGATTCAAAGGAGGGAAAAGAAACAATAAGACTTAAATGGACCCCCTCCGGGTTCAAGTCATTTTTTCTTACGTAGGGGGTCAGAAATTCGTTAAAATTGTCTTACGTAAGAAATGAACAGCCCCTGTACAAATATTGAAGTTTGGTTCCATGAACAAACGAATTAGCATATCTTTCATAGCACAGTCATGTAACTGCCACAGTTTAGGAATACTTTACTCGGTAGTACTGCTAGAACGGTCCTCAAAGGGTAATTGGCCGGACTACATGCATCTAAACTTGTCCGGACTAACGTTCTAAACGAGGCACAAGTAGTTGAGAGCCCTTTACGTAAGAACTAATTAGTAGGTACGCAACGAGAACTGCGTCACATCTTAAGTGGAACTTGCATTTACATACCTACTTATTTCATGTGTTTATATTTCAATGTCAGTGGCATCTGGTGTATGAAAAATCAGAAAAAACTCTCAGAGATAAAAGAACATTAATTCTGATGGAAGCATTCATTGAGTCTATTGCTTTAGCCCCTGTGGGATGTTGACTATCAGTAGCAATGGCTTTCATTTTGACAGTTCAACAACATCCATTGCGTTATTGAAGTTGTTGAGAAGACAAATTTCTCGAACATTTGAAGCAATGGATTAACAATATCCTTCAAAATGATTCGGATTGTGATTGATAGTGTGCTACGCAATTAGGGTGCTGGTCCTTATGAGATGTGATTGAGTTGTTTATTTTGATTCTTTATCGATTTTAATTTTCTGAATTTACGGACACCTAATTAGGTACATGTAATAATTGATAATAATATTTAATGGTTTGAATTGCTACTGCTAAGTAGCAATTCCTCCTTCAATCAGGAGAAGCAGAGGCGGGTCGCTAATATTAAAATAAAACACAAACGAAAATTATACTCAAAAATTGTTTTATCCAATTATTTCAATTTAAACTTCAACAAAAAAAAACTAACTGAAACTCATTCAAGATTCATAACTAATTCTCTTGTCTAACATCTAGTACTTAGCAGTAGCAATTCCTCTTCCTCTCTCCTAATTTTTGCTGTGCCCGACAGGGTCCATATTGATATTTTACCTTGTATATACCATCTATGTAACACACAGGTATGGAATGCAATAAAGATTTGAGTATTGAGATAAGAGTATTAATTTTGATCGTTCATCGAGTCCATTGCTTTGGTCCGTCTGACATAACCCACTCAACGAAGAAAGGCTAAAACAATCATCAAAAGAAAACTAAACGCTACTTAAACACGAACCTTCTTAGCTCTTTGACTATAGAAACAGTAAGATACTTGAGGCGATCAAATACAGTGTGTCCAAAATACTCTTGGCAGCATAGAGTGGCGCTGGTCGCTAAGGCAAAAAGCAGCCATATCTGTCAAATTCAATACATTTCGATTTAGTGCCCCATTTTGCCAAGTGGCGAGATATACTGGGCGCGCTGTAGCTGTAACCATTGCCAACTTTTGCTTGTGATTAACACATTAAACTTGCATATTAGTTGGTAGTCAGTTTAATTCTCACAGTTTGCTTCAAAAAGTCGCCAATAATTTATTTATTTATGTAGCTAGTTACGTAGGTAGGTATATTCTCGTCAAATTGACTTCCTGGTTCGGGATTTTATTATCATAGGGCATTTAGCAGTCGTCAATAATTTCTTTAGTATTTTTTTTTTTGATTTCTTATATTACTCGTAGGTATTAAAGTTATCGACAAAAATGTAACAAGTTGAAGTTTTAGTAGTATAAATGTTAAAGCCAACAAAAGATCATTGTTAGTATGAGATACAGTTAAATCAAAGACCACAGTCTCCGTTTTGTACACACCACAGAACAGATAAACTTTTATCTGTTCTGTGGTACACACACACGTATGTTTGCTCATCCAATTCTTACAGGAGATAATACTGATGGGTAACTGTGAGATAGGAATAAATGTTATTTCCAGAAATATCCATTTGCCCAGGCGACTCTTACGGAAAACATTGCGATCCTGACCCATCCCTAATGTTATACCTATTCACTACCCACTCCATAGTCTAATCGGATATCTTACTGATTCTAAACCCAAATTCAATTTCTCAGCCTCCTTGCAATGACATCCCTACCCGATAAATGATAGATGATAACCGACAAACAAACGAGGCATCATTGTTCGACCTTCCATTGTAAAGCTCGGGGTTTATCGATAGGGCACGGAACCGATGGCAAGAAGCGGTTTCATCACTCTCATCTCTTAGCGAATGAGTCGAGCTGCGACCCGTTGGGTTTTAAGTGCAGCCGAGATCGTAGATTCATTTGTTTAGGATTTTTTTTTGTATTAGCGATAGTGTTCTGTTTTCTTATGATGGTTTTTGTTTGCAAATAACATTACGTCACGTCTATTTTCTTGGAAGCGATAGGCAGAGGTGTATGGTACGATAAGCCATACGCTACTGCCGCCCCCGTCTGCTGCAGCTGGCCTCTTATTCCATTGAAACTCCGTACGTCAGCTCAAGATCAAAGTGTTACCCCTGACGTGCGGCACACCCACATTTCGCCAGTTCGCAATTTTTATTCCCGCATGAGCCTATTGCCATTAACCAGTAGTTAAAAATTAGTTAAAAAAAAAATTTGTCTGCCGAGCATGGGGTTTCGATTCCCAGGTTATGCAAGGCCCTGCCGCTCTATTCTGTAAAAAATCTCACCGTGAAAACTAAGGTGAAGTGAGCTGTCAACAGTGTTAATCCCTAGCAACAGTTAGAATGACCACTCACTTCAAGCTCACTTCACATAAGTGTTCACGGTGAGATTTTTACGGAATAGAGCGGCAGGGCCTTGCATAACCTGGGAATCAAAACCCCATGTTCGGCAGACAAAAAAAAATTTCGAAAATATTATTTTCGAAAATTTTATTATTAACTATCCAAATTATTAACATATTAACTATCAAAAAAAAAAACATGATAAGTTTGTTTACGCTTCCCTTAGGGCAAATGTTTGGCCCGTAAAAGACATTGTCTTAACAAAGTTCAATGTTAAAATCCATCGTCTTGGGTGCCTACCTAGCCTAGAAACTGGTAGGCACGTGCGTCTACAAGGTTATTTACTGATATGATTTTACAAACACGTGTATCACGGGCTGAGACGCCACTGGATCAGAAACATCCTCCATTGTTTTTAGGTTTCCTAGACTCTTACAACATTGTAGGTACTGTTTGATCGCAACGTAACCGTAACTGTATGAACTTAACGTATACAAGCTATACAATTATTAAAGCAAGTGAAACACTTTATGAAGGTCTAAAATTTGAGACGACAGCATCAAAAATGAACCCTTTAGAGATCCTTAACAACTCCACTATTTAGCTAAAGGTCGACTAATCGTTCAATCTGGTCGCAATCTCATCTGAGCGACAACAATTTGTCAATAACTTGTATATGTGGGTAAATTAGAGGACTTTTTGACAAATTAAGAATGAGATTAGAATATGAATGTTCTTTAAAATGTAGGAACCCCTAAAAAGCCATCAGAACACCAATCGACCCAGTCCTTCACAATCTAACCGGCACATTTTCCATTACATTTCCAGATTCGGAACTCGAGGAGCTGGGAGAACAGTTGCCGCGGTACCGGCCGGACTCCATAGCAGCACTACGTCGGATGACGCGGTTCACGGAACCCGAGCTGAAGCGGCTGTACCGGGGCTTCAAAGCAGAGTGCCCCACGGGAGTCGTGAAGGAGGAGACCTTCAAACTTATTTATTCGCAGTTCTTTCCGCAAGGAGGTAAGTAGAACAGCAAGGTGACGTAGATGCAATAGTCGTCCTTGAGTAAAGTGCTATAAGAATCTTTTGGGCGTCTGGGGGGCGTTGCTGGTAAACATTTGTCTAATTGTTTTGTGAAATTGTATCGAAAAGCAAGATGGCGGTGTTAGTTCTGATTTTGGCCCCGCGCATATCCTTGTACAGCTATTAACGCATACTCGGAGGCTTCACAACAAAGTGTTTATTGCATCGTAAAAGGTGAGTAGAGACTGGTCTATATTACAAGTTATGCTATATTGGTCGGGCGGATTCTAGATCTAAAATCCAGAAGTAGGCTACAGAGTTGCTGTGTCGATCGCGAGTCTTTAGGACCCAACAGTTACTTGCCAGACCAATATCTTATGTTGCCATAAAATAAATGCACAAAAAGGTGAGTAATAAAAGAAATCAGACTATAACCAGACGTCATTGGATAAAAAAACTAAAACAATTTAAACTTCTTGTAATTTATGCAGTGCTCCCCGTCGTAGTATGGTTTCTTTTGCAAGTATGTACCAACTTGAGAGAGAAACAACGTGAACAATAAAGTTCGATATCAAACAAATCTGCAAAAGGGCTTCAAACGGAAAAGCACCCACGAAGTTTTCGAGGCCACTTTCAAGTTTCTTGTGTTTGGAGTTGTTCACGAGGTAAAGTCTTAATACTTCGCAAATCAATAAGCACATGGTACAACTTGAGCGAGAATCGGTAATTATTCAACAGTTAGTTACAACTTCAGTGGAAATCACCTCGTCGAGAAGGACGCAAAGGTAAAGCGTTTTCCAAAAGCCTGTACCAATCATTCATTAAACCTCACTTTTTGTCCGTACGTCCTTTTTAAGTAACCGTAAGTAGTGCCGTGGGTCCCCTATAGCACAGGCAGTGGGGTAATTGCGTAACACACTATTAGTAGCAATGATTTTCATTTTGACAGTTCAACAACGTTCATTGCGTTTTTTACGTTGTACACACACATTTTTCGAATATATGAAGCGATGAATTAGCAGTATCCTTCAAAATGATTCAGATTGAGATGGATAGTGGGTTTCGCAATTAGGGTGCTGCATCGGCTTATTAGTCGATTCGCACGAATTCACTCGCCCGAAATGGTACCTATAGAAAAAAGGACACTAGCGCACAGAAGTGATAAGAGCTAAAACGTGTACTTTTTTCCTAACTTCATTCATAAAATTCAAAATGTGCCAATTCGTGCGAGTCGCCTATTGAAAAAATAATATTATTTAAAAGTGGCGACTCGCCCATTTCGGGCTAGTAAATTCGTGCGAATCGACACACAACATCATGCTGAGTGGAAGCCTTCTTGTCACAGTCATGACGTGCAGTTGTCGACTATTTATAGTTTTGTGCTAGTAATTATAAATCTATTTTGTTTTTATGTTTCTTTATCATTCGAGTTAATTATCTTTTTGTATGCACGCTGTTTCTGTGACAATTAAACCTATTTTTCTTTCTATTCTATTAAATCTGTTTTAACCGAATTTTTCAACCAATTACAAAATCTCATATGAGATTTGATAACAGAATTATCATCAGATCAAGCTTGACCATGCTTATGACGCTTGATCCGGTGATTATTTAACGACCCAGGCTCTAGATATTCTAAAAACCGTCATAAATACCAAGGTTTCCAAATAAACTCCGAACCAGCTTCCCAACTAAACCACACAGGATAAGCAGCCTATTATTAACCCACTGCTGGGACACAGGCCTCCTCTCTTCGAAAGAGAATGGGTTGTAATCCACCACGCGACCCCAGCGCGGGTTGGTAAATAAACCACAAATCCCCAATAAAGATTTCTACAATAAAATAGCAGAGGAAGCAAGGCAAACATCAACACACATTCATATAGATAGAAAAAAAGGTAACCACGTTCAATAAACAATAGGAAAAGTGTTTCGTTTTATTTACCCCCATCCTTTTCTCCGAGGCTTGACGAGTGTGAACGAACGCGGAAGACATACCTAGATCGTACTCGTATGATCATCGGGAGCCATCGGGATTACTCGGAAGGTAAGTGTGTTTGTGCAATAATGCTTTCAGCTATGGAGGTTATGTTGAGATGAGAAATGTGTTTGTGCCTTTATAAAACGGGCGTTTGGACTTTTGAATGAATTGAAAGCGGAACATAGCCTTTATAGATAAGCTATAAGTTTAGACAGAAAAAACTTCACAGGATAAATCCTCTTAGCCAGTGGTAACCAATGTGTTTAATATAATTAGGTATGTATTCCCGGCAGCTTTTAACAACTGCGTATCACTTCAGGGCTTCAGGGTAACTTATGTAACAGATAGTGCCTATAACAAAGGTTTTTTTCTATTGTTGTTGGCAGGGACATCGACGTGCAATCTGTTACCATGGATTCAGTTCATCATTCTGAACGTTTTTCGAGGATTATTTAAAAAAAAATACTGTTCCATACATTTTGGACGCGTATGAATTGCACTTTTGTAGGAATCAGCTGTTTTTTTTTTAATAACTGACGAAAAATTTTTACGCTGGGTTCTGTCCAGAATCATGTAAGTATTGAGTCCAGGTAGTGCGTCAATATTTTTTATTCAATGATTGCTAAACTGACCATTTCAAGGTTTAGTCTGGAACAATGTATTCTTCATGTGTAGACGGGCGTTGATAGCTGCGACACAGTTATTAACTTGTGTACCTGTCATCGTTTCTATAATTGTAATTATGCCAATTTGCTGTTGTTCCAAATAAAAATAAAAAATATGTATGCGCCAATTCTGGCACTGGACATATGCGACATTCAACAGATCTCACACATTTCTCACCTCATTACGAACACAACACATTTCACAAGCTTTATTTATCACACCAAAAACTACCCTTTATCAAACAAAATATCCGTCAAAGTTTACGTGAAAAATGGTAATAAAGTACACCGACCGTAGTAAAGGAATAAAATAGGGACATGAAAAACGCATCACATAATCATATAATCCCATCATGTAGAGTGGTCCGAGTCTGGGTACTGCTTTACATCCGCGCAAATTGTCCGCGAGGCCATAAGTTCACGAACTTGGACCTTTGACGAATGAGAATATATTTTAGGTTGATAGGCCTAAAGTACAATTTGCAATGTATCATAGGGCAACAAAAGCAAGGTATACATAAGTAGAATATGAACGAATGAGAGTAAATTGGTAGAGGTTCTGTTTGAATATTTTTGTGAAAGTATTGGAACTATTGGCTTGTTGGTAATTATTTAGGAACAGCAAAGAAAGATAGAAAGTAAGATATTAACATAATATTGATATTGGGTTAAAATCTTGCTTTTTTTTCGGATGGGAAATCATCAAATGACCCCTCCCGCTCTGGGTGGAGCGGAAAGGAGTGTCAGACTCTTACTGACTAAAACCCACCCATGTTCCTTCCTTTGCCCTTTATGTTCCGGGGTAGCGGTAACCCTTTCGGACAATCCCGCAGAAAAAATCTTACTTTACATACCTAGTTTCAGGAAACGTTGTTATTAATATCAGCGGGCTAATTGCGTAACATACTATAACATTAGGAATGGCTTTCATTCTGACAGTTTAACAACATTCATTGCGCTATTTACGTTGTTGAGCAGACAATTTTTTCAAACATATGAAGCAATGGTTTGATATCCTTCAAAATTATTCAGTATGGATTGATAGTGTGTTACGCAATAAGGGTGCAGGGTGTGGTATCACGCTCCAATAAAAATATAATATTATATCCTTCCAAAAATATATTTCGAGCAATATCTGAAATTGCACATCCATAGCGAAGCATTCGTGCTGTAGAGAATGCACGAATGCTTCGCTATGGATAATGGGCTCGGAATAAATACCGATGTAAGCTCAGTTTTAAATAATAACGCTACAGCAATATCGTTGAAAACGAAACTTATACACCTGTAAAATATTTCCAATCCCGCAAATCCAATACTGAATAAAAAATGTATCAATCATCATAAAACAGCAGTGAAGACTGCGAAAATTTTAATTATCATTAACGTACTAAAGCAGGATTATTCAATCTTGGCAATTGGCCCAAATAGGGCTGGAGATAAAACAGACAGATGCCATCCATTGACACAATCTTCGATGACAATTAAACATCTTACAGACCGTTAGGCTCATTTTACACTGCCGCGGAACGGAGTGGAAGCCCTTTTTTTCTGTACAAAGCATAATGAACTTTATGTCAAAAGAGTAACGCACAAATTAGATACACACCGGTCGCGAATCTTCTGGAGAATTATCGCGTTTTCTCGGGAATTCCGGCAGTAATAAGCTCGTATCTAGTTTGTGCGTTAGACAATTGATATAAAGTTCACGCATAGTAGCGTAAAAGCAGTCTACGCGATGTTCAGCAAACATCCCTGATGCACTACAGCATCGCCGCAGCCCCATCAGCATCCTAAACGCATTATTAATTTGGACTCGGAGAGCACTGAAAGACTTTTGAGTATAGTCGGCCCTCAGGCTGCACGTAATGTCGCTACGAAAACTCGCTTCCACACCGTTTTGCGGCAGTGTAAATTGAGCCTTAAGAAACAATTCCGTCTAAAGTTAACTGATCAAGACCTCTCCAACGAACAATCAAGTGCAAATTGTCTTCGAATAAAATCGAATAGTAATGAAGGCAATGAATGGGTTCAAAGACCAAAGAGGACGGCTAAAGCCCCGTTCACGACCTCGAGTGATGCGACTTGCGACGCGATTTACATCAGGCGACACCTGGGCCCCAACAAAATTACTCGAAACCACGTTAATTCCTTAGAAAATCCCGCCAATCTCGCGCTCATTTCGCGCGGTTTCGTCCTTTGTGTCATAGAGAATAAGGCCCGACCGCGCGCGACTTCATGCCATGTCACGATCTGTCGTCAGTGGCGACACTGGCGACGGCGATCTGTCAAACGCAGACCGCGCTTGCCGGCCGGACACGCTCTGAAGTTGTGGTCGCCGCGCTTTTAGCTACCTACATTGATACAATCGCGCGCTAAATCGCTCGTCACCTGTTTTTGACTCGTGGCATACTCTAAAGACAGATCATCTCTTCTAGGTATCGCATTGTAGGTAGTTTTTATCCGCAACTAATAAGTATTTTAATACTTCAAACCCTTTATTCATAAACGTTGCTTAGAGTTAAGTAGTGATTAGTGACTGTTTAACCAAACATTTTTTTTTACGTTTAAACGTCACTTAACTTTAATCGTCGTTTATAAATAAACCCCATAAGGCCTCGAGCTATGATTGATGTCTTCATTGTCATCTTCATCTTATTTAAGTTGTATTTTCCGAAATCAATAAATCTAGTAAAACTGTTAAAGACGGTGAATTTATGCTGAAAAAAAGATATAGAAGTCATTCATGGTTTCCAAGTGTCAAAGATTTTACCGAAGTCTTTTATCCGTTATCTTTTATCCGTTAAATAAAATTGACGCCTGACAGTTCTAGGATGAAAATACTGTCAAAAATTCTAAATTTTATTCTCAGGATAAGATTTATTCCAGGTATAAGAGTTTGGTGAAAAATTTGAACTGAGCCGTCCAGCAGAGCTCAAGTTATATTGGACAAGGGGATCTAAACAACTTCTTTCGTTTGTTCTTTTCACCGTCGCTGTCGCCCACGCAAGTCGCATAAGCGTGTCAGTCGTGGTCAAGGGGTAACAAAGCTTAGAAAAAGTCAATCGACATTCCAAGTAAGCGTTTATTGGCTTACAAGTTGAATAGCTAATTGCATTGCAGGCTTTTGCATTTCTAACTAAGACTGCCTGTAATTATGCGAGGAATTTAAATTCTAACGACTGAAGCTTAAATATAAAAATAATCGCTTTATTCGAATTTCTATATGCCGGTTATGTTTTAAGACATGCTGTCAATTAGCAAAAAGTATCACTTTATCATCGCGTTTTCTGTGAGTTTTATTTTTTGTTGTCAATTTTTTCAATTGCCCACATTTTTACAGCTTCTAATTACGAACAGTTTGACACAAGCTCTCATTCATTCATAAAGACCTTTTACCGTCGTCCCCATGATCTCCTCGAAAGAGACGACTGAAAGAAACATCAACATACGAGTCCGCGTATCACTGGTCAGTTCCCCTCAGTCGTCAGTTTAATTCGCCAGTTTCGTTGATTAGTTAGTTTCACAGATTCGTCAGTTTTACTATACGCCAAAATCAACCACCAATACTCCATCCACACGACCTAATAACATCTTAAAATTGGCCCACATATTCCACATACCCAAGCACACGTCACAGCAAATGCATATCATTATGATGTAAGTAAAGTTAAAAGCAAAAGTGCTTTAAATGCAGCCAGCCCAAGCACTCGCTGCAAGCATTGAGTGCTTTCAGTGCAGGTAACAAGTGCTCACTGCACCCCAATGGCGGGGCGTGCAGAACAACAATCACCTTTTGTATGCGCAGGCAGAATGGGGAAATAATTTGCGTCATTCTACCTTTTTTTATTTACCTCTTTAAGTTTGGTTATGTATGTAGGGATGTGGTAATATGGGTGTGTTTTGGCTTGCAGAATCTTTATTTTGGCGAAAGTCTTTCAAGGAAAAATAAGCTGCATTCCCATATAAATTAGCTTTTAAAATCCACTAATCCGCTTTTAAAATAACGTTTTGCGAAACGAAATACTTAATCAAGGTTTAAATCTGTCAAAAATGTAATCAAAAAGTAATACTTTTACTTAAAAAAATGAGCAAACTCAAAATGGGATATTGTTGTTTTATCCTTTTGAAATACTTAGAAGGTGTAACATAACATGGAGATGATTCATTATAATTATATCATTTTATGACGATTGAATGAATGACCTTTTTAATTTTTTTAACACATGCACCTAAATACCTACCTAAGCACAGCGTTAAATTGAGCTCGAAAATAAGTACTTACATAGCTATTTATAAGAAACAGTCGAAAACACCAATTTTCATTAGATATGTCACTCTAGTCAAAACACCAATTTTCATTATGTCACTCTCTATATCTAACCAGCGTGTATTGTCCCACTGCAGGGCAAAGGCCTGCCTCCCTTATGTCACTGATAGAAAATGGCCGTCATGAAAATCTGTCATTTTCACCAGCGGTGTCATAAAACGCTCTGTATTTTTCCAGCTGTTATTGTGCGACGGTTCAACGCTGATAGGCAAAGCTTGAGTAGGTACGAACCCGACGTAACGTAACCCATTGGGAAAACTCTTGTCTCAGTTTTAGATGTGAGTTAGGTTGGGTGTCGGGTTATTTTAATATAACTACTGCGTAATTCAATCATATCAAACCATCCACAGCAAAAATTAACGATATCTAACTTACACGAAGCTAATATACCTATGTCCGTCTGTCTACCCCAAAAGCTAATAGTTACCTAGTGGTTATTTCTCTGAATGCGAATTTCGCAGTTCGCTGTATGTAGGTACATCTATTTGTAATATCAACTAAACAGATTTTTCCTAAATGCAAATGAAAGTATAACGCTACCTATAACAAAAAAAAACATTTTTTTTAATTTTTGGCTATCTGTCTGTCTATTTGTTTGTTCCGGCTAATTTCCGAAACGGCTGGGCCGATTTTTACGGGACTTCCATTGGCTGATAGCTGATGTTATGGAGTAACATATAGGCTAGGCTTTTTGTCCCGGTAGCGTAATTTCCGACATCCACGCAGGCGAAGCCGCGGGCTCTCGGGAAGCTAGCTTGTAATAAAATTGTTTCATCTCTTTTATACGTCTTAATAAAAAAAATAAGGTAGATGGAGTTGACTTTTCATATCTGATTACCCCTGAGAAGAAATGACGAAACAAACTCAAGGAGCAAAGTCTCTTTTAAAGTCCAGACATAATCTTGGTCAGATCGTGTGAAGACAACTTAAAATGACAATGTGAAATCGTCTTTTGAGGAAAGAACTACAAAGATTTGAGTAAACCAGTCCAATCAGTGCAAGCAGTCAGTAATCATGTAACTGAATTCAGAACTTGAGGAGCTCAACGACTCGACCACAGAGCACTTTATAATACGGGTATAGAGTGCCATCTCACGGTATTTTTATGCCAACCTGTCGCGAGTGGCGCCATCTGGAAATCTTGTTCCTAACTAACCATACTATACATACCTATTCTATATATATCCTTCATTTTCATTTGATTGCTTTAGCAAATATTTCCCAGTTATAGATTGATTTATGTAAAACCATGTTAAAACCGCCAAAATAAAAACCGCTCCACATGAATTTTAACCAATCTATACGCATGGAAAATATGCACATTTATTCTCCTAAATCGTTTTTAAAGGTTAATTTAGTTTTTATTTAATAATTAAAAAAGTATAATTTTGTTTTTGAATACTCAATGCATAGATTTATTTGTCTGTTATTGTTCACGTTTACCTACTTTAGTGCACATTTTTCACTTCAAACATGTCGACAATTCTATTTACAATAATTATGTAGGAATAATATTATTAATTAATACATATTAACAAAATAAAATATAATGGTGTTAAGAATAATAAAATATGTTGGTCAATACACATTATTTTGTCACTAAAACAATGTTATATACCTACTTAAATATAGTTAGTGCCAAATGAAGATTATAAGTCAAAATGAAATATGATGATGATGATGATATGAAATGTTGGATAAACATTATTTTGTCATCAAAACCTTGTTTTGTGATCTTCACAGTTATATCAACAGAAATGAAAAAAATGTCGACAGTTTCAATTAATATTATTAATAATTACATACATATAAAAATGTTGATGTTAAGATTACTTAAAAATATATTTATTTTTCAATTCCATATTTTTTTCGTTTATTATAATATTCTTGAGCATATTTTTTCATTTCCAACCATATTTTAAACACTTTGTGATGACCCATCCACAAACGTAACCTCTTTATCCAGCTCCTTCCATTTGTTGAACATTTGGAGCATCGAACAATTTCTCTTGATTTAAAACGATTTCTTCATTTGGAAAATCGTCATTCTGCTCAACATAATTTTTTTCGTCTATCATCAAAACACTTAACTAATAGCGTCCAAATATCGCAGAGACCGATTCAGTCGGCCTTCGCCCCGCGGATAAACTCAACGCAAGGACGGACTGACGAATCTGATGATGCTCTCTTCAAGCTTTTACGGAGGAGAAGAGCTTCAACTCAACGTATTAGCAGCAAAGAATACTATGAAGAATACAGTATAAACAATACAAAAACCACTCAGCGCACACGCAAGTTGCACAACGTACCGGCCATAATATTTCAGAAAACAATAACAACGGTTTCGACAACTTCGAATTTTGACATTTGTTTTTTTTTTTATAGCAGTCGATAAAATAAATCAAAAAAATATATTTAGCCGTAATTTAATTCTTTAAAATGAAACTAAAATAATGAAAAATTATTAGAAATTAATATAGTCATTTTCAACAATTATAAAGTCTAAGTCGTTCTGTAGAGACATCTAGTACGTCTATGTGAATTATTTGCCTTAAGTTTAAGGAACAAGATTAATAGATGGCGCACCTAAAAAAATTGCTGTGAACATGTATGGAAGTTTACCCCCCGGACTCGACTAACATTACCAAAGAATTTTAACATTTGGGTAGGCCGCATAAAGTACGGTACTCAAACTAACAGAGAAAGAAAGAATGTATACTTACCTTCATAATAAAAATAAAAATTAACTTCGCAGAAAACTCGCAAAGCTCTTCATCAACTATGATTACTGGCCATCCTTATAGGTAATAAAAAATACCTTACCGGATAATGTAGATAAATACCACATCTGAATCTATTTTCCACAATAATAGCCTACCTTTATAAAACGAAATAATTTTATTTGAAATTGGTCCACAATGAAATATCACCAAGCGTTTACCTAAACATTTTCATTTATATGAAGCCACGTAGCAAATTTTAGTCGGGCAAAAAGAGGGGCTTACTGGCAATAATTCCCAACTGGATACACCTACAAACCTTTTATCACAGGACAACAGCAACACCCACAAATCTGCGAATTCATGACACATAGGCGCTTCGGAAATAACAATCATCGTCCATAAAACACACATGCTGAAACAAAAAACGGGATTTACAGCAGTTAGACAACGTTTTGCACGTAACTTTAAAACGGACCCAAGTGACTGAACTCTCAAAAAACCATAGTGCTATTCTGTAAAAAAAATTCACCGTGACAGCTTATGTGAAGTGAATCAATAGCATGTGAAATGACAGCTCACTACAAGCTCACTTCACCGACGTTGTCACGGTGAGATTATTACAGAATAGATAGGCCCGTCAAGTGCGTGTCGGACCACGCACAGTGAAAGGTTCGGCGTATGCACAGTATTGTATTTTTTTTAACCATTATAAACAAAGTTATTTCTGCGGTTGTAACCGAAATATCTTAAAAACGAAAAAGATCACGTCGGGGTCACCAATTTGGAGGCATGAGGAACAAGGTGTAAAGTTCACTCATCCTCCATAGAAAAGGGAGGATCCTCCGACCAGATGGGTGTTGTGTCTGAAGGGCAATTGCCCCACGTTTGATGTTGGGAATTGTATATATGCTAATTGCGCGGTAAACTCTGCTTGTGAGATGCAGGATTTGCGGGACGTTAGTATGACGCGTTGTTCGCATGTGGCGTTGTAGATACCGCTACAATAGCATAAGTTATTTTATTTTTTATTATGGGATAAAAAAAATGCTTATTTCAATTACAAAAGGGCATTTCGTGTTGTTAGAGATGTTATTAGAGATCACCGTTTAAGCAAGGAATTGCTTGTGTTAGGAGAAAATTCTTACCTTGGGGGATCCAACAATACTTACCCCTATTCAATAATACATGCTCATGTTCATTGAATAATGTTTTTCAACCCTCCGGTACATGTATGGGTAGCGCCACACCTTATTATTTTTACGTCATTTTATCTTCTGTCCTTTTCTTACTGAAATAGAAAGAAAAAGATGCACAGAACTTAAATTTAGTTTAGTTTGTGAACAAGGGAATCAGCGCTATTGTGTACTTATTTGTAGAGAAATAACGTAAAATTAATTAGATGGACAGAATACATTTTATTTCCAATTTCCATTGATCAGTGCTAATAGTCTCCGAGAAAAATGACGGACATGATGAAATTATGAGGGTTCCGTTATTGCCATTTAGCTACGGAACCCAAAAAACGTGAAATTGAATATGTCCAGGTATTCCATGGCGCATGTTGTGCTCATATCATGTAAAACAAGAAATCAAAGTGAAACCGTCATGGTAGCTAGTGAAATTCAATTTTCTTACGTATTATGCAATTTGCAGGTCAATATAGTATTTTTATCTCACGAAGCGACGCGCGCTTTATTTGTAACCAAGTGGTAACCAAGTGCACAAACACGCTGTGAATGTGTGCGTGAAGATGAGTAGCGTCAGCACATAACGCACACACTCACACATCCGACTTCCCCTTTATCTCGGATGGTACTGAGACCTCCAGCCCTTAGGTACGTACACATTCATAGCGTGTTTGTACACTTAGTAACCACAAGTAAACCGCGCAGTGCTTCGCTCGATTAATATGTATACTACATCAGGTATATATAATGTTAATCCAAATATGATTCGCGACCGTAACAAGTATACATTTACAGAATTAATGAAATCCTGACATTAGAGGACAATACAAACCCTGATGCACACCCTAGAAGACTAAAAAGAAAGATTCCTCAAGACCTAATTTAAGAGGCTATAGGAGTAAACGGAGCAGTCACTGGACGGCTTCCGTACAAACCCGTTAACAATACCACGTTGTGTGGTCCACACCTATTGCTGAATATCTGCAAGAAAGATAGATTGCAACAAAAAGGATTGAAAAAAAAATTGAGAACAATTATTCATAGTTAGGGAGTAGTACCTACCGATGATTCTTATGATTATAATTCTTTACACTAACACTCAACCTGACACTGGCCTGCAAAATGGAGAAAATGAATCCCTGACTGTTTTTTCCCCATGTATAGAAAGTTCCTAAAGTAGGGGGAGCCAAATTATTCACAACCTTGAGCACTGTTCTGCCTATGCCATGTCAGTCAACCACATAAATTAGAAGGTCAATTTTCGCAATTAAAAACGTTCAAAATCTAGTTGCAGTCTCATCTCGGCGACAAACCAATTTCAAAAACTTGTTAAAAATGTATGGTACTGATGACTGTGAACGTTCTTAAAATTACGAGAATTGCCCCTCAGATATCATCCCAAATTCTCAAGTAGGTAAGTAGGTACACAGATCCTCAAACTTGGGTAAGTTTAAAAGCAAAAAAAAAGAAAGAAACGACAAAGTACGAGTATGTAGAATAAACTGTGATGTGAGGGTTCACATCACAGTTTATTCTACATACTCGTACTTTGCCAATCATGGAAACAACCATTCTGTATAATTACAATATTCTCTATAAAACGTGATAGTAAAGATACAATCAATCGCACATTAGTGCTCATATTGACATCGACAGCACCTTTCGGCGAGCAGCACAGAGTACATTATAATATACTGAGCGAGCAGTAAGGGCGGTTTTCGTAGTGCTAGAGGCACGACAGGTGTACGGTTGACCGTACCTACGAATTGAGAATTTAAAATATTGGGAAGTCAGTCTTTAAGATTTTTTAAATGAACAATCTGGAAACTTACCAAAAGAATTGAAAATAATTGCACCCTAATTGCGTAACACAGTATTGATCACAATCTGAATCATTTTGAAGGATATTGCTATTCCATTGCTTCATATGTCCGAAAAATGTGTCTGTTTAACAACATAAACAACGCAATGATCTATGTTGAACTGTCAAAATGAAACCCATTGCTACTGATAGTGTGTTACGCAATTACCCCGCAGATCTCTTTATATAGAAGGAACTACACAGTATAATTATATCTGGAAAGAAATTATTTAGAAACATTTTTCTCTTGCCTGCCAACTTACTCAAGCGTAAAAGTCAAATTCAGCGGGGTAATTGCATAACATTAGCAATGGCTTTCATTGTGACAGTTTAACTACACTTAATTCAACATACATTCTTTTCATTCATTATTTACGTTGTTGAGCAGACAAATTTTTCGAACAAATAAATAAAATGTGATTGAAAGTGTGTTACGCGATTCGGGTGCAGGAATTTAAATCATACCCTATTTCTAATCTCAGGCCGTATGTCTGACTGCGGACTCGGGGTTCCGTACCCCGAACGTACGGAACCCGGAGTCCGCGAGTTTGACTCGCACTTCGCCATTGTTTTTTCATCACGAGATAGGTTACCTATTACAAAATTTCAAAACCGGTTTTATCTCGAAGTTGAATATTACACTACTCATAAAATTATTTTAAAAAATCTAGATAGAATGATAAAAATAATTTGATCACAAAAATAAATAAATTGTCTATTTAAAATTGAAGAATAGAATGTGTTTAACCACTCTCTTATAGACGTGAAACGGAACGCAAAGTCGACCTCTCGCAGCACTAGAGGCTTTCGTTTGACGTCATCTATCGATTTTGTACAACACTAGTAGCGGAAGCAGCGTTGTGCAGTTGGCAATACTATTCGAGTCAATTGATTTTCTATTTATAACCTTCTAGATTGTTCTAAACATTTTACAGGTAGAGAATATAACTCTTTTCATTGAGTTCATGATAACTAAATTCTCAATAAGTTTCTTCAATAGATGGATAGTGCAGTCGATCGTGTTATTGAAGAAACAAATTAAATTTTTTTGATTAACCGATTCATCATTTACCTAGATCGTTTCTAATTAATTTAGTACATACAAACACAGAAACATTTATAATACATTTAAAAAAAAAAAAATCAGCGTCAGTGCGCAGAAGCGCGCCATTTCGCCGTTACGACTGCGCATGTGTTGGCAAACCTGCGTTGCTTCCTCCAAGCCACGACCGGACGCCATTACCACGCCATCGGACTGAGAATCTGTCACTTGTGCGTTTTTCGTTTGATAATCTTTAGATTTTCTACGAAGTCGTTGCTTCTGTGTTAATAGTACCTTTAAATACATAAATACCAAAATGTCTGACGAGAAAAAGGTGTGTATCTTACTATATTATCAGTGTAGTGACGAAACGTAGAAAACAGTGCTTCACCGACATGGCGTTATTAGCGAAATGTGGTTACCTGATTGAAAGTGAGAAGTGTTTTACCATTGTGTTTGTTGAGATTATATTTTTATCGTTACGATATTTGTTTTTCAGGGAGAAAGCGAACACATCAACTTGAAAGTATTAGGTCAAGATAATGCTATTGTGCAGTTCAAAATCAAAAAACACACACCCCTGAGGAAGCTAATGAATGCCTATTGTGATCGAGCGGTAAGTTCATCTTATTTACAAAGCGGCATAAGATTATTCAATTATGATTATAGTTAGCTCAAAGACAAAACAGTCAAAATAGATGTGGCATGCATATTGTATGAACAATGAAGGTATGTAAGTAAACTAGATGCTCTGACGGGCCCCTATGTGCGGCGGTTTAAAAAAGAAAGCATCGCTTACAGATAAGTATTACTGAAACCATAATTCTGTGCTTTTGAGATCCCTTCAGAAAACAATAAGATTTCTCTGCACTTCAATGGATTTCATGTTTTAACTTGAAGATTGTGAGATAACACAGGTTATATATTTTCTACTTATATTGGGCTACAATATTCATTGAAAATTTATTAAAACATGGAAGTAATTATTTTGTAAACACATTCTGAAAAGATCACTGACCTTCTAGTTAGGGTAGGTTCGCAATAATGTTCAATGGAAATACTGTTCTGCTCATACTATGACCAATACTACCTGTATGGTTGTATTAGATTAAAGAAGATTAAGAAGCATATTGTGGGCTGGTTGGAATAACCACCGACGGCCGCCATGGCCCACGCACAATGGTCCACTAAGTGCGGAAACCAAACCCACAATATAGACATGACATAGAATCATATTAGAAACATTTTGTTTGATATCGTACAATCCCTTTGTCCTTCTATGTTCTATCTTACGGGTTTGGTTTCCGCACTTAGTCCTTCAGGTGGGCCATGGCGGCCGTCGGTGGTTGTTCCAACCAGCCCACCTCCCTCCAGAAGCTTATTAGATCTCGTGGTCTGTTGAGAACATTTGTGTAAGATCTGGGTGTCCTGAGGGTTTCCGACCTAATCTGGGTGACGCCTGTGCACTCAAAGACCATGCGCGACGGTTTCATCAGCCTCCATGCAGGCTCTGCATAGGGAGCTGTCCGTTATACTTATCGTGTGAAATTCCTTTGTCCTTTACGAGTAATCACTTACAAGGGAAACTGAGTGTACTATGTTGTTTATGTGGAGGACTTAAATATTGATTAGATGCCTCTTGGCTTTATTTTAAACCTTTTACTGCCAATTCAATTTTATACTTCGACTTCATCTAAAAATGGTTCTTTTCCTAAGTAGCCCTTATAATGCACATTGGCCGGCAAACAATTTACTGTTTTGGCTGCTGCAAAACTTATTTCATGCTTGGAATACTGTTTCTAAGTTACTAAGGATATTATCTTAGACTTACACATATTGAGCTCGCATTTACTAAGCATTGAGCATTTACATTATTATGACACAAAACAATAAAGTTCAAAAGGCTTATTCTGTAAACAGATAGAAACTGTTCTAAACAATTTGTAAGGCTTTCCAAAGATTGCCAACATCTATTAGTTGTATTTTACAGATAAAACTGCAACACATCTGTAATACAATTTAATTTCTGTGGCATAATTGGACGTAGTTTAGCAAAAAGGAGTCAACCCACATTCTTCCCAATAGCTCGAAAATTGCGTTAGTCTATGTAATACAACTGGACTCATAAAAATATTGGTATATTTGCCCATAAGTGATAATATTTCAAAATATTACATATACAACATCATTGCAGCAATACACATCTAAACTTAAAACCTGGATAACTCAAAAATTACTTTTTGTGGATTGAGTCCTTTCTGCTAAACTATGTCCAATTATGAGAGCTTGACATTTTGTGTGGAGTTAACCTTTGGAACTAACTATGTAGCAAAATGAACATCTCCTAATATTGTGCAATTCCCACATTTATTATCTGAGTAAGATTGCTGATTATCTAAAGATACTAATTTATTTTTCCAGGGCCTATCAATGCAAGTAGTGCGGTTCAGATTCGACGGTCAGCCTATCAATGAAAATGACACGCCAACATCACTGGAGATGGAAGAAGGGGACACAATAGAGGTTTATCAGCAGCAGACGGGTGGCTCGCCTCTAGTGTAATCTTATCTTAAGGAACTGTCCATTTCCCATGGGAAGAACGCTATGGTGAACCCATCTCAACTTAAACGTTAAGTTAATTTTAAATAAAACTATGCAAGTATAACAATGTAATATTTTGAGATACACAAATGCTCAGGAGCTTTGTATACCTTAGCATTGTGTATCTTAAAACAGTAGTACTGTATACTCTATTTAATTAAGGAGAAATTTGAGGCAAACCAAATGTTCTAGGTAACTTCAATAATTATTCCATTGTGATAATTTTTTTAGTTGACACTTTTTCAGATCAGCTCCTAATTTTTTTTAAGTGTGGCCAAAAAAATGACACTTGCAAGCTGTATGTGGTAATAATTTATTGGACATAGGTCCAGCCCGATTGTCAAGTTTGTAACCACTAATGTAATATCTGAAATAAATTAAATTTAAAACCATCTAGTTTTTTATTCACTTTTTATTTGTAACCCTGATGCTGCCGTGATGTTCAACTGTTTTTATTTTACATCAACACAATTAGATTGTCAACAAAGCATTATAAATTTTAACTCAGAAATGCTCTTGTACTATGTTCCTTGATTTGATTAGCTTGCTTTATGTCAGCCAAACGAGCAGACAGACTTGTAAAATCACCCTACCCAAACAAGATACCTACTTGATTTTATAATTCAAAAGATGAGTCATGGACAATAATTTCCTGACCTACCTAAAAGTTCCAAGAACCTTTTAACACAACTGCCACTGAAACCTCGTTATTTTAATAATTTATTGATGACTCATTGGTACAAAGGTTATTTCTAACACTGCATGACTAGAATTATCTAATCTTACTACATATACAATTTGTACAACGTCACACCCAAGTTCATAGAATAAAATAACATACCTTTTATGGTAGGTACCTACCTACCTAATTATAATTTATACCGCCAAACGTTTTGCAACCTTTACGAGGGGTCACCATCATTCTAACTAGGAAAATTCACTATGTTCCACGGAAGTTACCAGATTATACTATCCTAAATTTAGGAACGACTAAATATCGGGCCCGATATTTAGCATAGTGTAATAAGCTCTATAACTGTTGCACCCTAGCAAGATTAGCGGTGCTCCAGTCACCAAACCACTTTTAGAACATGGCGATTGCGGACACCAAGTAGGTAAGTATGGTTGTAGGTACAAGGGACTTTTTCGCGTGATGAAAATTGGAACTAACACCGCGCCGCCATGTTGTTTTTGCAATACAATTTATTTCACAAATGTTTACCTTCAACGTACGGACGCCAGCACATCAAGCTACTACAATCTGTCAAATTTCTTTAAGAGATTTTCAACTTTATCGCTAAATCATTAAGGTTGAAGGTTGATTTGGAAAATTTGACAGTTTCGGGTAGCTTGACCTGCTGGCGTCTGTACCAACCATTATGTAAATGTCATTCAAATGCCAAAGGATCCTTGTTTGTAGCAGTGTAGTTTTATATAATAACGGACTTCACAAAAGGAGGAGGTCACAATTGGACGGTATGTTTTTTTTTTGTGTGTTACGCGATTACTCCGCCAATTGTGGACCGATTTTCAAAATTCTTTTTTTGTTCGAAAGGAGATACTTCTGAAGTGGTCCCATAGTCACCAAGACAGGATCTGATGATTGGATCCTGGAGAAATCGAGGGCAACCCTCAAATTTTACGGGCCCACACATCGTTTTTTTATACCAAAATTACTGGTGAAAATTGCAACTTAAAATTGAAACCGACTTCAAAAAACACACTACAAAGTGAAAAATAACTTTAACTTCGGAATTCGGTGGCAAACAACGAAAAAACTAACCCAACGACACCGACTTCCAAAATTAAAGTTATTTTTCACTTTGTAGTGTCTTTTTTGGAAGTCGGTTTTTTTTTTTTTGCAAAAACGTTTTTATAGGAGAGTCATTTCAGCAATTAACTTCTGTCGTATGCAGAGCCGTCATCCCCGTTATCAACCTTGTTGGATGGCTATCTTATACCACGACATAAGCTATTCCCGTATTTGGTTATAGCAGTAAAGGAAACTGATTGACTTATTAATTAGGGAAACCTTGGTATTTATTATGATTTTCAAAGACTGTTTACAACTTGGAAAAGTCATGATTAATATTGTTTATGTTACTAACGTTCATAATAATATCGACATTAATTTATCTTATTTTATTTTCTAGCGAACACCGCTCAGTACGCGCACTTCGTTTTCAACACACTGGACCAAGACAGAAGTGGCCTGTTAAGTTTTGAGGTAAATATACCACTTAGAATCCCTACAAATATTATCCTCACAGGACATGACTACGAACACGTTCAGTAAGTACCCTGGATGCTACGGGCTTCAACGTACGGAATAGGTAGTTTAGTCGAACCAGTACAGGTATAGGTAACTAAGAAGCTATTGACGTAACCCGACTTGAAGTAGCTAACTCCCAGCGGGATTGTCCGAAAGGGTTACCGTTACCCCGGAACATAAAGGGCAAAGGAAGGAACATGGGTGGGTTTTAGTCAGTAAGAGTCTGACACTCCCTTCCGCTCCGTCATTTGATGATTTCCCATCCGAACAAAAAAAAAAAAGAAAAAGTAGCTAACTCCCGTGGACGTCGTTGTACTCAACTAAAGGCGATTCTTTGTTTGCTGCAGCTGCTGTATCTGGATAGGGGTGATTGACTGTCTGAGGGGGTGACTCTCGGTACAGATCGCTACAAGTTAATCGTCGGAAAGGAACGGTTACATGTTTTGGTCGTTTATTTTTGAGTGAGCGCATAAGTTTACACGGGACTATACCTACCAGTCGCATCGGTCGGATTTTTCTTTACCGGGAATCCGCTTTTTTATGCAAGCACTCTTAAGCACTTAATTCGTTCTTCTAACAGCATCAAACTGCAGTCTTCACACATTAGGGTGTCGATTATTTCAGTGGGCTAACGTTCTTGTAACTGCCAGTACAACTACGACATTAATTAAATCTACTTAATCACAAACTCCGCCTATCGCCTATGTATTGATTTTCCATACATAGGACAGGCCCAAGTTACTCCACCTACGGCATTGCTTTTAATCAGTGCTCTCCAGAATTCAGAATAACCCTGCAGAAGGAAAACGGCATGTCCTAGAACCATAAATTCGACGACATGTGACACCTACCAATCCGTGCTAGACGTTACGGCCCACTCCCTCTCACCGAGAGGTGGCCTGTGTCCCAGCAGTGGGAACATTATAGACTGAGAACGCTTATGCTGCAGAAACAGTAACATCTTTTTATTTACAGGAGTTTGTAACCGGGCTATCAATATTATCGAGAGGGACCTTAGAAGAGAAGCTGCGATGGACGTTTTCACTGTATGATATCAATGGCGACGGATGCATCACTAAAGAGGAAATGACGGAGATTGTCAGCGCTGTTTACGACCTTATGGGGAAGATCGTAGATCCCAACTTAGAAGATGATGTGATACGGGAGAAAGTTGAAAGACTGTTTCAGGTTTGTATTGCCTTTAGTTTCACATGGTTTTCTTATTCTAAGACTAAGCGACAATGGCGCAACGGTTATTGCGCGAACTGGCGAACGAAGGTCGTAAGTTCGATCATCGCCGTTTGCATAGGGATAATGTTAGGGATACAGATTTTTTTACATCCGCGGTTCCGATTTTTGATGGCTCACATCCGCGGATACGGATGCCAATCTCAAGTTTTTCTAAGGAATCCGAAGTTATAAATTTCTTACCGGTTTTGCAAATTGCAGCGCTGTTTTACGTTGTACTTATACAATAGTGGAGTTTGCACTATGGATATCAGTGACCGATAAAAACTTCAAAAGAGAGACATCAAAAAATCATTACTTTTTAGCATTATTTTTTACCAGATCGTGATAAAACGATGGGCAATTGCTAGCTAATATTATTCACATTCATCGTATTCTACTTTCTGTATAGATAAGTCATACACACAGCGATTAGGTACAACATACACACACACACACACAACAACAACAACATACACACAACATAACACACTGCACACATAACACACAACAACACAACACACATACAACACAACAACATACAACACACATAACAAACAGACAACATGCTGCACACACTGCTGCTGCTGCTGCTGCATACTCTTAATAACATATTGCACATACTTATTTAGTAGGTACTAATTAAGTATGTACAGTTGGTCGCAAAAAGATGTATGTGATCAAATGAATTATAGTCGCTGATACATCTTTTTACGGCTGACTGTACATAGGTATTATGATGTTGTTAACTTTATGTAACAGGTATCTACCTATGTTCTTTGTATGTTCTACAAAAATTTAAATGCAGAAATGTCGTAACTTTCAGAAAATGGACTTAAACCGCGACGGAGTGCTGACCCTGGACGAATTTCTCGACTGCTGCCTGCGCGACGAGGACATCTCCCGATCGATGGGCGTGTTCGACAGCAACTTCTGACGTCCTGCGGCCGGGACGCGCGCTAACTCGTGCCGCCCCCCCTGACAGTACCCACATTCACCACCTACGTCATTTTGTACATAACCAGTCTGTAATCCTGCATCAGCGCTCCGCAGACGGCGGTCACAATGATCGCGAAAAATATCATCCGGCAAGCATCGGCGGCGCGGTCATTTTGTCCTCTATGCGTGTTATTGCAAAGATTTCCATACGTTTTATCGTCACGGACAATTTGTCCTCCCTCTGCGCAGCGCCTAAATGAAAAGTAGCTAGGAAAACAAATGTTGGTAGCGCAGTATTATATGCCACTTGGTGTCATAGATTTGTGTTACCATCTAAATGGTTATCCCCCCTTTATTAATATTGCCAGACCAATTTAAAAATGACGTAGGAAGATACAGAATGTATCTTTGAATGGTGAATTACGATATTATTGTAAAAAGAAATGCCTTATTTATAAGAAGCTTTAGCGAAGTAAAGGTGGATTCATAGAAACGGTGTTTTATAAATAGCACCAGTTACTATGTACTATGAAAGGAATGACTTGTGTTTTGTATGTAGGTATGACATCATCAAGGAACGATGTGAGGCTTATTTTGTACTAGTAATTATATAGGACCTTTACTAATTTAGTATAATTAAGTGTCCAGTTAAGAACTTGTTGTAATTCCACGTAATTATAGTATTATCGTAAATTCTAGCGGTATCCCTGCCATCAATGGGCATTTTGTTAAGACCCTCGCTAGTTTTAGTCAGTTGTATGTAACTGGCTTTTTATCGTAACATTCCCATGACCAGGCTTACTATGCCGTCTGAACGCAACGTTTTTATTTAGGTACCCTTCTTAATATTCACGCTAAAGTAAACCTTTCTTCTCGTAGGAATAGCTTAAACGTTTATGATAAACCGAATTGTCCTTATATAACCTATTTTATGTTTTAATAGATGTATTATCTTCACAAGATAACATTTAAGAGTTCTAGTTTGATGAATGCATTCTACATTTTAGTCAAGATTCTATATGTATAAAAAATATAGTCTTTTATCTAAAGATTTCTGTATTCAAAATGGTAGGTAGTTTTATCTGAATATCACTGATAATAACTAATACTAAAAACATCAAAATATTTTAAAGCTGTTCGACTAGATTATAGAAAATTTCTTCTTATACCTGGATCAATTTTAAGAATAAAATATTTATAATTCGTAAATACGACATGCCATCCAAATAATCCTATTTGGTCGTACTAAATCGGCCGCAAGAATAAATACTTTTTGAAAATATTAAAAAATGTTTTTAAAAAGTTATATGACCTGTAAAACACTTGGCAGTATTGTTTCTTAACATCCTAGCAGTTTGGACGACAAAAGAGTCGATCAACATTTCGTGGTACCTAAATGATTACCTAGGATCTACATGCATGCGATAACATCGAATAGGTACCTACTTCTATTCTTTTGATACAATGCCAGTGTTGAATGAGCACTCCCGTAACCTTACTTTACCTTCTTCACTTCTCAAAATGATTAAATACTTATTTTCTTTCATTTTGAATCGTTCCGGCCATTTTTCATAGTATTTAGAGTAAATATTTCCTTTAAGATATTTTATAGTATGCATACAATTTAAGTACCTAATCAAAGAGTACCTACTTACGAATACAATTTTACCACGCAGAAGAATGCTTTTTTTTTCTCATGCAGAAGAATGCTTACTGCCTTATAATCTCATATAGGTACTATCCTCATTTCTCCTAAGAGAGATGGCCTAAGCCAATCCGTAGCTAGCTGTAACCAAATTGAATTCATTAAAAAAATTAAAAAATCGTAACAAAAAGAAACTTAAGAAAACACTGCCATAAAATAATTTCCTGATTATCTGCTAAAAGAAAGAAAGAAAGAAAAAGTATTTATTGCGACTCGTACAGGATCATAAACTAAACTAAACAGTTAAAAATAAAAAAAACCCATATTACCACCCATATTGATTCACATCAGTGATAAAATTTCACAACTTGAATTCAACTCTCCACTTCTTTTATTTCAACTGACAATAATTTGAATTTAATGACCTTTTCTTTAAACCTTTACGGTATCATTCAATTATTTCATCTACGTATTTATAAAGATTATTTACGTATCTTTATTATTTAACGCTGAAGAAAATAAAGATATTTTCTAAAATGATACCATTAATGTAAATAAACCTTGTATATACTGATAATATAGATTTTAAACGTGTATATTTTCATAGTCAATGTTAAATGGAACCAAATAACTAGATGGCATTAATTAACATCGTATTTTAATGTTGAAAATAATGTAATGACACGCAAATAATAACAGCACTATTTATGAAGTTTATGTAATGTGATTAAAAAGTGATGAATTAATAATCTAAATGGTGTTAAGATATTTTACGTTTGATAATAAATAATTAATATGAAATAGTTACACGATTAGACGACCACATTGTGCTTAGAACATTTAGCTAATGGCATCATGTGGAAATATTTTCATGTACATTTTAAACATTATTTTATTGGTCGAGCTTACATAGATAAGGTTTATGTGTGTCTTCCCAAATAATACCGTTACGTTCAAACTATCTTACGATGACCATGTTGATAAGCACCTACCCGTAAAACATGATAGTCCTGTTCGATGAGATATTTATTACATACATAAATAGTTTATTAAACATTGCTCCTGTAATACCCAAAGGGTTAGGCAGAGGTTGCTACTACTGATTATTTTTTTAATTTAAAAGAATACGAAGATATATATAATATTATATAGGATTAAAACACAATCTTATGATGAAAATTAGACGTTATTACTTAGATAAAAAATAAATCTATGTACAATCTTATATTGTTTTTTAAGAATTTTATTTTCATTACTGTACCTATCTACTGTAACGTTTAGTTATAAATGATTTTAAATCTAAAGTTGCGTCCCCACTTTTAACAAACGCGCCAACAACACTCCCAACAAAGTGAATAACATGTATGTGGACGGAGATCTTAACATTTCACCCAGCGAATCTCCGAACTAGTCCAAACAAAAGCGGCGACGCCGACGATCAGATCATACTTACATTACCTTGCTTATAGCCAAGTCGTTATGTCGTAGGCATCGTTAACAGGAGGCAAACTATTCTGTGCTGTGTAGTACCACCAGTGCATTGTATATAGGTACCTTTTACTACGTTTTCTAAGACCCAAATAGTAAAATATCTATTCAACTTTATGTGGTTATCCAGAAAAATCTTTAAACTGACTTAACTATGCACCAGGTAAAATCACGCGTCAGATATATGTGGACCGGGATTTCACTTTTTTTTGGTAGTGTTGTTGGCGTGTTTGCTACAAGTTGGGACGTAGCTTAACGTATGTATAACAGACATAATATAATTATCTTAGTGCCAAAAATGACCCTTATGAGAGTGCAGCCTTTCGTTATCAAGCCGTGTCCTATCGTTTGTTTTTTTTTTATTCCTATGTAAAAGGTTGCACCAGTTAATTAATCAAAGCGTTTTTAATAGGCCTATTAGGATGGTAAATTAATATCGATTTTGTCTTAAGGTCCATGTACCTACTAGTCTACAATCTACAGGTACTTGATGTTAGTTACGTTAGTTATAGATGCTGTTTTGTCCCATAGGACTTAAATCTTACATTGCATTCGATGTCATATCCAAGCTTTTGCAGTGATTGATTTACAAAAATGAACTTTCAACTTCCTTTCGCGTATTATTCTTCAAAATATCCACGGAAAATGAAGTACATATCAGTCATTTTGTAGTTTTCTGCTATGTCCATCGAAGAACCTACTCTTTGTTTTTAGTAACTAATCAATACATTTATTTGATGTTGTAATTGTTGCATATGATCCAGCATCCGTGTAATAGTACCTACCTACATTATAGCGTGGACGTAATGAATATGTTTAGGAACGAAATCTGTACATTAGATATTTGAATATTGAATTGTTTATTTACAAATTGTATGTGTATTTTATAGAAAAATAAATAAATGCGATTAAACTGTGTTTTATTCATATTTGTGATCAACACACGTCTTATAATCATGTTTTCCTGACCTGGGAACCGAACCCGACCAGTTAAATGGGAATACCTTAAATACTGGTTTATTATTGTTACGTGGCTAAATAATAACAGCCGCACAGGTCGATCGATCAGGTTAAGCTACGCTTGCCGCGGTTGGTCTGTGGATGGGTACCATCTTTACATATCGAGACCCCTCCGTGCCTCGGAAAGCACGTTAAGGGTCAGTTCACACCGAGACGCGACGCAACGCGACGCTGCGCGCACACTTTAAAAGAGTGACTCAAAATATAGGTACTTTATTTTCTACACAAGAAGGTACACATTGCATTGTGAGAGTTCACAATACGCTGCGCCTCGTGATGCCTCGCGGCGTAGCGCGACGCTTCGCGACGCAGCGGTACTTCGCAGGTACGCGCGGCGTGCGAGAGCGGCGCTGCGCCTCACGACGCCGCGAGGCATCACGAGGCGCAGCGTATTGTGAAGATGAAGAGGAAGAAGAATACAAAAATAAAATTAAAAAGAAGACATCACTCATGCACTTGTAAATGATAGACTGCGGGTGGACGCGGGGCGGGGCGGGAGCACATAGCGAATGTAGACACGTCCCACTGCGCCGCGCGGCGTCTAGTTGCGCCGCGCGGCGTCTAGGTGCGCCGCGCGGCGTCTTGCTGCGCAGCGAGGCGTCTTGCTGCGTCGTGTTGCCACCGATTTTACGATGCGCCTCGCGACGTTGCGATGCGTCTCGCGGCGCAGCGCGAAATCACTGGCCTCTTGCAGTATCGTCGTGTCGCGTCGCGTCTCGGTGTGAACTGACCCTTACTTAGCCGTTGATCCCGGCTGTCATTCGTGAATCTGACAGTCGTTACGGGTAGTCAGAAGCCTAAAAGTCTGACAACCAGTCTTACCAAGGGGTATCGTATTACCCAGTAACTGGGTTGTGAAGATCAGATAGGCAGTCGCTCCATGTAAAATACTGGTATTCAGCAGCATCTGGTTAGACTGGAACCTGACCCAACATAGTTGGGAAAAGGCTAAGCAGATGATGATTATTGTTACGCCAATGCTATGGTCCCTTGCAAATATTGACCTACTTCAAGCGTATATGCAGAACTGTACAAATAGAGGAATAATACCAACGCGTCGTCAATTCGTCACTGAAATAAAACAAGAAATTTTTACACTTTGTACAAAATCTTTATTAAAATTGTGACAATAACATAATTAAAAATTGAAGTCACATGAACACAGTCTCGAACAAAAACTAAGGTTAAAATTAATTCAAAGAATATTTCCGAACAAAACAATAATATCTTTCTAATATGGCAAAAGTTGCTGCATAGCAAGTTTACATCTAGAGAGAATATACGGTCCGAGAAGGCGGCTTGATTAACATTAAATGATAAGCTAATTTTGAAACTTAAATATTATTGTGCTTAACTTTTGAGCAATGTCTTGATCAAAAAACTGAGCAATACCTGTGAAACAGTAAAATTAAATAACTGTTTGATCATAAATCTAAAATATCCGAACAGTTTTTGAGCAATACAGCTAATTCTATTTTTGAATTTCTTAACGTAAACACAAGTGCCGTATGCAAGTGTAGGCCCTTTGGCCTACACTTCTACTATCCAGTAGTAGCGAGTTTTATTCCAAGTAGGTTGTGTGTATCCACACACAACCTACTTGGAACAATAACCCTAGAAGAAAATACTGTTGCCATTGAAATTCCAAAATTCATTTCCAATTCCTAATAAACTACATTATTTTGTAAATAATGTAATTCACAACTTAAGCTCTAACATTAACTATATGTGTTCCGAGTCTTTAGAATACCTAACTACCTATTCACCTAATCAATTAATTAAGAAATACCAATTGGTCTTCTTAGTTTCAGAATTTAGACAGATTTGTACGAAGTATGTATTTAATGATGTCTTAATCAGAGTTCAATATATTATTTGCAATGTAAAGGTTTAAATCTTAACCATAACATGCAACTATGTCAGCAATAATATTGTAGAATAAAATGCACACACAAGGAGAAACACGACAAACATGGTCAATTTAATTTAAAATCTACCAATACGATTTGGGACAAAGTGCTTTCCAAAGTCTTACTTTCCTAAAAATACAACTTGAAATCACACCTCCGAATAATTTCGATACCACATTTCCAAAATACGCTTAGTATATCTAAGTCAATATCAAAAAATACCAATAATTCATTTTAAAAAATAAAGAGAGCTAAATTAAGTATTAGAATTTTGTACGGTGGTTTCGTAGGGCAGATATTAATCTCAAATACTAACTAACCTACATGTAATGAATAGACATGTCATAAAAAATTCATAAAACATCGTCACACAGATCTCTAGAAAATATAGCACTTAAAATGTGATGCATTATTGAAATACATACTAGTAAAAATTACCCTCTGTCCGAGGCAATTGGGTAGTAAAATTATTTACACAATTAATTTGTGTAAATAATTTTACTACCCAATTGCCTACTTCTCTACCACATAATAATATCTAAAATACATATATAATATTACATTTTATATAAAATTAAATCTACAATACTCTATAGTAATGTATTCTGATTTTTTAAGATCTTTTACATTCCAGTCATAATTCACGTTCTAAGAAGCATGTAATTTATAGATTTGCCACACATCAGCAACAAGAGTTGCTTTCTACCTTTCTAAGAGTTACCTTTCTAAAGCGGTTTATGTGCAACAAGAGATTGCAACTTATAGCCTGAATAGAATAAAATTAAAGAAGTTTAGGTAATAGTACTGCAGGTACTCTTTTGCAGTACCTTTGCCAGGCTGCCCCGTAGCGCCACTTGCACCGATTATTATCCCGCCATGCGCGGTGCATTAGCATAAGAATAGTCAGGATCGCCGGTGTTGCCGCCACATATTGTCCAGAGACAATTCCAGGCAAAGCTAGGGCCATGTGAATCAATATGTCACCTGCATAATTTGGATGACGTAAGATCCCCCATAGATTGGAGACCAGAAGCTTCTTTCCATGGAATGTCGGCATGGAGTCTAATTCTGAAAGTAAAAAGGATACACTGAATTTTTTTGGAAAATCATGTTAATTTTTTTTTAGTAGAACACTATTATAAATCTTCCTCATGAAACAAAGTGCCTCGTTTTTAAGTTTGTTAATGAAAATTACTATGCATGATTATGAATAATAAAATTAGTTTTCCAAAGGTTACTATAGTACAATAAGTATTCATTATTTACTGTTATAAAAAAAGACTATATTCCACCATTAAAGCGTTTACAAATAAAGCATAAGTAATACAATAAGATAAATAGCATACATGATACAGTTACTTACTTGCCAAGCTCAGGTGTAGAGGATCTTTCCTGAACTCATATTTAATATTGTTACTAAGAAGCATTATGAAGAATCCCAGCACAAATAGTACACAAGCAGAGATTAAGGTGTTAGTAGACAGAACTAAGTCTGTGTCTGCCACATGTTTAGATATTGTGGTGAAGTAGAACGGGTACAGTGCACTTGAAACTGTCTGGAGGTACCCTACCCCTTCTGACTGCCAATAAAATGTTGCCGTGATCCTGTACTCCTTCATAATAAAGTTCAGAATATAAACTATCTGCATTATAGAGAATATAAGAATAGTTGGCTTCAACTGTATATTGTTCACCAACTGTTTTAAATTTTCCAATGAGAAATCATTCTTCTCCGACAGTTTGATTTGAAGTCCTTGTGTGAAGATTAGTGAGAGAAATATTAGCTGAAACAAAATAAAATATTTTATTATTGGAATAAATCATAGAAACGACTGTTTACTATTTACATATTACCTCATTTATAAGCATACATGAATGGCATTGATTTTACTTTCCTGTTTAATTTGTTAGTTATAAAAATGGTAGGCCCAATGAGTGAATAGAATATTATTATCTTTAGTCATAAGTCATTTATTCATTTGTTAACACAGGTACAATAAATAGCCTACTACAAGTACAGGAATTAATGAGTACAGGAGTTATTGGTATTTAGGCATATTATAAAAAAGTTGTATAGCAACAATTTTTTATTGTGTACATCATTAAAATTCTGATAATGAAATATTTGGGAAGTAAAATCAGAGTACCTATATTAATACTTACAGAGTTAATATTTGAGATTCTTGATATACAAAGTTTGACATCCAGCTTCTTGATAAATGGATGAATTTCCCTACCCATGAAGAAGTCATACAATGTATAACCAGTGTTTCCATACTGATTTAAGTCTGCCTTTGTTAAGTCGCTGCTTTTTATGTACAAGACAACACTTAGTACTACAGCAAAAATGTATGAGATGGCTGCAAGTCTCAAGTATTCATTCAATAAATTCTCTTTATCAATAATTTGAAAGAAATCCAATAGGAAGAGGGCATTCACAGTCACTATGCTGGAGAAAAATGCATTGAAACAGTGTCTTGTGCCAGACTCATCCATGCGATCAGATCTGGTACCAAATATTGGTACTATAGCAAAGATGGCTTGTATAACACATTGCACAAGAATAAAGCTAAACGCTTGTAAACTAAACCAAACTTGTATAGATTTATATGCAGACAGATCTAAAAGTGATTTCGGGGAACACGATTGTTTACAAGAATTTAATATATAGAATATTGTTAATGGTATGAGGAGCATTAAGCTCAGGGATCCCAGTCTTCCACCGAATTCCCATTTGCTTGCAACTTGAGTCAAGCTATTGATACTGTTTCGAAGAGGGGTTGCCAATTTTCTAGTCACTGACTTTGATTTCACCTGATGATTTTCCTCATCAGAATTGTCCTCATCTGAGTATGCTCCTAGTGATTTACTGACAGATTTGCTTGTTGATTTGCTTTGACTTAGGGATTTGCTGAGACTCCGTCTGAATTCTGGGACATTGTCAACGAACTCTCGCAACCTACTAGACCTGCGAGGCGCGACCTCCTCGACAGATCTCCTGTTTCTCAGACCGTATATGTCGCTAGATTCCAAGCCATTCACTTTATCAAGAGAAAATTCACTCTCTGTAATACTTGATGTCAAATCTTTGAGGGAGTATTCTACTCGCTTAGACCGGGTCCGGCGGTAGACTTCAAGCTTAGAAGATAAATCTTCAAGTTTGACCGCTACTGCTACTTCAGAGTCGATGGGAGGGCGCTTTGCCGGAGACTTCGGTACATTGGAAACCTCTGGTTTTGTTGTATCCTTAGTAGTTCTCGAAGGTGACTTGCGTGCGGGAAACTTCGAAGCTGGTTTTCGGCTAGGTGATTTGCGTGCGGGAGATTTACGGCCAGACGAGCGTGCGGGAGGCGGAGTTTTCCCAGACGGCGGCGGCGAACTTTTCCGCGTTCTGGCGGGAGAACGCGTCGGCGACACACCTTTGCGTGTTCTCGAAGGACTTCCTTCTATAACGCTTGTTCTTATCCGACCACTTCTAGTAGACATTCTGTAATTAATACCACAACATTTTAATTGCTGGTTTCTTTTTTTGTTGAGTCTAAAATTATCACAAAACCACACGCGATGATATTTACTTGTCACAATATTATAGTATTCATCGATTCACCACTTGCTTATTCCGTAAAGATTACTTCTTTCCTACACCACACTAAATGCCAATAAATTTTTTAAACAAATAACACTAAATCGAAACGAAAAGGACGCAACATAAACACGATGAATGAACGCAAAACTACGGATGAGAGGAAGCCAAGCGCCAACGAACGACGACGCTAAAATGAATTTAAAAACGCTGCCTGTGATTGGCTAAAAATAGTTGTTGCTACACTCTTCCTTATGATAGACTATATCTCCTATGGGAGAGACGGAGATAGAAACTTTTATTTACAATATTGGCCAACCTAACTTCCTCATTTGATAAAACCGTAGATTTCCGAATTCTTGAAATAGACGCCATTAATCTGAGCTAGGCGATTATTATATTCGATTTCAAATCTCACGTCCACAGTCCACACATATTTTTCCTGATAAATAAGCTGTCAATCTGCGTGCTGACGTGTGATTTTAAAAACTCCCTGTGACTGAGAATCGCCAGCGGGCTAAAGTCGCTGCGTAGTGCGTGTGTACCTGGCATTAGAATATCATGTAATACAAAAATTCTTCTGGCTAAATCTGTGTGTGTGTCCTAAGTATTAGCATATTGGGTGAGTTACATCAAAAGCTCCGTTATAGTTACATCGAAGTTAATTTTAATTTTAACAATAAGTATGACCATAGAATCTTTATTCTATTATGCGCCCCCGAGACGATTAAACGATATGATTCAAACTATTTCAAACACGTACGCGTATTCTAGATTTTGGTTTGAGTCATAGTCAAACAGGTCATCATTCAAACCGGGTCAAAACATTCTCAACGTTTACGCGAATGGCTCTATAGGTTTGTAAAACATTCACTGGTTTGAAGCATACGTTTTTTGCGAATTGAATTAAATCTAGTCCAATCAAGTAACGTAACGTGTTGGTCTGATTTAGTGCCTATTTTTATAGGTCGGCGTCGGGTACTACAAGTGTGCCTCCACTCCACCACAAATTTACCATAGAACTTATCACGATAATTAGCACTAAACCTTTTACAATATCCAATTTCGAATAAAACAAACAAATTCATAATTATTATTGGCACTTTTATTTGATCACAATAAAAACCACATACAAACTGATGACTTGTAGTATTTTATTCTAAATGTATAATGGCTAGCACAAGCATCAGATTATATAATCTATAGAATTTAGTCGATTTTGTCTAATGCATCGCGTGCAACATCATTTAAATATTTTCAATGTTAAAAGCTTCTTGTATCATTGGCATGTAAGCATTAAAAACGGGATTGTTTGCGCTTTCGTCGTTCGATCGCATTTTGCTGACTGTCAGCTTGCGGTCGCAGTAGCAAAATCGTGCGTTTGCGCAAATTCATCGATTCCAATGCCTGATTTAGACATGCACCATTCAGAAACGAGGAAGTGATATTAGAGCTAGACCTTCCACGTAAATAATACTTTCTTTTACGTTTTTGATATTTTCTCTTTAATAATAAAGCTAGTTTTCGTGTCACCTTATCAGAATCCATGCTAATATCTGCATTACCCGATGATTCTCTTTCCGAAAATGGATAAAGTCAGTGATGTTAATAGACCTGCATGTGCACAAAGCGTTATTAATATATTTTGAATTGGGTGAATCCAGTGGAGATTAAACTCGTACCTCTCGTAAAATTCATAAGTAAGGCTCGAGCAATTTTTCTAATTTCTCGGGTTCTACTTCTGGGCCAACTCGGTCAACAGGGATACCAACTTTATTGACAATAAATTTTGAATAGTTTGATTTAATCACTTTGGCCTTCTTTGTGGAACCACTAAGAACGTGCTAAAACAAAATAATGATTTTTTTATTAGCCTATACTGTCCCACTGCTGGGCAAAGGCCTCCCCCAAATCCTTCCAGGAACTCTTTTACTCTCAAATAATAAATAAGCTTTATTATTTTAGAAGTTTATTCTTGATGAGAATATGATATGAGCTGATCCAGTGATCCTCACTTAGGGGGGAAGCATTAGGGCAGCCCGCGAAATTCAAATTTTCTTACGTTTTTTGCAATTTTCAGGTCAGTTTCAGGTATGTTGAAAAAAATATGATTCGCGAGCGCAACAAGTAATACAACCCTATAAGTTCATATAATCTAACTGAATGACTATTGCTATCAAACAATAAGATTTAATTGAATTTCGCGGGCTGCGCGCATCCCCCTGAGGCTTAGGTATGTTGATATGAATTGACGACACGGTCGGCGCAGTGGCTGAGCGATCGACTGCTGCGCTGCGTGTCGCGGGTTCGATTCCCGCAAGGAACAAATATTTGTATTGCCTACTATGTGAGTTTAAATGTTTGTAAACGCACCCACAATACAGGAGTAATTCCTAGTGTGGGGCAGAGTTTAAAAAAAAAAGTAGTAAAAAAAAAAGAACATAAAAAGCAGATAGATATGAAGGTACAATTTCATACCTTCAAATACTTCCACAAGTCAGATGCTTCTTCTCCATTAACGTCTATTTTAGCAAATAAATCGAATTTGACATTATTTTTTTCGGCATGTAAAGCTATTTCTTCAGGGGTACCAGATTCCTCTCCAAACTGATCGCATGGGAAAGCCAATATTCGTAAACCTTAAAAAGAATACACAGTACGGTTATCACGATAAGAGAACTAGACAATTTGATTAATTTACATAGGAAAGTAATGTCCTTTGGTCCTCAATGCTAAAGCGATAAAATAAAATCAATGAGCCTCGGTAGATCTGCAACAAGGGCTTTTAAAAAGTTTGCTATTCTGACTGTACGGACGCCAGCAGGTCAAGCTACCCGGAACTGTCAAATTTTCCCAATAAACCTTGAACCTTAATGCTTTATCGATTAAGTGGAAAATCTGTTAAAGAAATTTGACAGATTGTAGAAGCTTGATGTGCTGCCGTCTGTACATTCAACGTGCTACCTGCCACATATAATATACACCGTCGATTTATGTACGTAGGATCTGTACATAGTTTTATACATTGCTAACATATCGACTACCTTGGATCTCGCCAACCACGCGGCCACGACCACAGCCAGTGGCCGTACAGACCCAGGTTAAACTACCCATAAAAACTGAATGCGCATCGCGCACTTGACCGCAACAACCAATTGGTCACACGGCCGGCCCCCCAACCAGTTGCGGTCAAACTTTGTGTCTAATGCTATAGTTTAAACGGAGCTTCTGCGGCCAAGATTGCGACAGGTCGTGGTCGCGTAGTGCGCTAGGTCCCTTACTGTCTCCAAATTTATCCATTAATTCGTTAAAATGTTTGTAATTTTGTGGAGTAAAGGGGCTCTTCAAGCAAACGTTAACTATTATGCACACAAAGCCCTTGTATTTGTCTAATTTTATATGTTCACCCTTTAAGTTCCGCACAGTGAATTCATGAACGTTTTTGGCTCGGCTATAGTCTGGATTGTATAATCGGTCCATGGCGTATCATTTTCAAGTCATGTTTTATATAAAGGTACTTGAAATTTTATGTTGTGACAATCTTAGAATGTTACTATTATTTGTTTTCTAGTTTTTTTTTATTGACAATCATTTTGTTGACATATAGAGTGATACAAGAATCTTTAGCCGCCAATGACATTGACAGATTGGCGTTGCTAGTATCTTGTGAAATTTCACAGAAAGGAGATCAATTTAAGTGGATTTTTGAGATGGGGCAGTAAGGGCAGGTGGTCTACTACGAAGTGCAAAGTGCGAATGATCGGATCGGACCGACACATGGCCGAACCGAATATTATTGTAAAAAGCGAAAAAAGTTTGCATCGGCTCAGTTGGGTCGGGACCATAGTCAATATTCGAAAGAGTGTAGGAGTGTAGGATCGGGACCGACCGAACCAAATCGTAACTTCGTAGCAGGAAACGGCCGAACATTCGTCCGATACCACTTCGGAGTAGACCCCCTGGTATCTTATCCGTTGCAGTCCTTTTTTTTTTTAGTTTCCCCCCTGCCACAGATTTTGAAAAAAATATGTAGTCAGCAAGATTATGGGCCATTTTCACAAAAACTTTATTGATGCCAATAGATCCTGTTTCAACTTTTCTTCAAAAGTCAGAAATCGCAAAAAACTATTGCCATACATTTCGTAGGAAATGACACTTCCAACTTACTCTTTTATCACGGATTGGCTGACCACTCGACTAACAAGTTTGTTTTTATCGTGGAAAGATGTGTGTATTGTAATTGTTGACTTGTCAATAGGATGTGGATCGAAATCGATAAGATCGTTGTAGGTACGCACGGCTACACATCAAGCTATATAAAACCAGTATAAGCTGCCTTCTGATTGTACGAAAAACCTATACAATGCGAGGTCAGCTAAAACTGGAAATGCATAGCTTGATGTGTAGCCGTGTGTACTAATCTTTATTCGCAAACTGTAAAAAATAAATAAATACAACTACCTACTAACTACAACCAATAAACGTTTCTACTTGCCACCATTCAAAAGAAAATTAATAGTAATTCATTCCTGGCCGTTAACTTTGTATTTTATCCCAAGTCGCCGAACAAAATGGGCGATCTCCTTTTGTACTGACAAGACAAGACGGTGGCGTAGTTCCAGTTTTCGCCACGCACCAAAAGAACCTTTTAACGTTGTAGCTTTTTTAATGACTTTACAGATTGAGGTAGAACTGTAGGATGGCTTTGTTTCAGTCACGTCCGTTTCGGTCGTCGTGAATTATTTATTTATTTATTTATTTACCATTTAAGACACACATATATAAACAGACAAGAAAAACAGAACAGAAAAAATAGGTACAGAGGTGATGCTTATTTCACAAGAAATCTCTTCCAGCACACCCGATACAGGACAATAGATACAGATATTATATCATATAAAGAAAAATAAAAGATTATATCATATAAAGAAAAATAAAATGCGAAGACGTGTTTCTATTAGATGATCACCAGTACTTCTCGAGGGACTTGACCAAGTCCAATGGGTCAACATTGGGTCCATGACGCTCAACAGGAACGCCATCTTTGTCAATGATGAATTTTGTGAAGTTCCATTTGATGAAACTGCCCAAAATGCCGCCTTGCTTGTGCTGTGAAAAATATTAAAAAAATATGGACGCCAATAGGTCAAGCTACCCGAAACTGTCAAATTTTTCCAATCAACCTTGAACCTTAACGCATTAGCAATAAAGTTGAAAATCTATTGAAGAAATTTGACAGATTGTAGTTGCTTGATGTGCTGGCGTCTGTACTTATCTATCTGATTAAATGCATGCAGTTATAAGCCTGCAAAGTAATTATGTAACACACTAACAGTAGCAATGGCTTTCATTTTAACAGTTTATCAACATTCATTGCGTTATTCAAGTTGTTGAGCAGACAAATTTTTCGAACATAATATATGAAGCAATGGATTAGTAATATCTTTCAAAATTATTCAGATTGTGATGTGTTACACGATTAGGGTGCTGTAACTGTAAGCTAATGTAGGTACAGATGCCAGCACATCAAGCTACTACAATCTGTCAAAATTCTTTAATTGATTTTCAACTTTATCGCTGAAGCATTAGGTTCAAAGTTGATTGGGAAAATTTGACAGTTTCGGGTAGCTTGATGTGCTGGCCTCTGTACCTATCTACAGTAATTTTATTAAGCTATTTTGGGGTAAGTTCGGCGCTGGAAAAGACCGAGCAATCCAATTCTGAGACACAATGTTGTCATCATGAACCAATATTACCAAATTAGCTGGGAATTTAATTCGTACGGTCTTAACATAGCGCCTTAGAGCATTTTACCTAACACCTAGCCTGGGTTAAATGCTCTAAGCGTAGCGCCGAACTTTCCCCAGCATATTCTACGTATTGAATGTGATAACCAGCAACATAAATTACACAATACACTCACACATAATCTGAATTATTTTGAAGGATATTGCTAATGCATTACTTCATGTATCTGCTCAAATAAAAATAAATAATATAAATAAATAATAAAAACTTTATTGCTCAAAATATTACAGAGATTTTACATTGGCCCCAAACTAGGCAAGCCTGTATCTTGGGCACCAATATGGAGGGTTTACTATTTAAACATTTATTTTAAAAACATGTTCGAACCAAAAACAAAAAAAGAACTATATAAAATCTAAGAATCAAAATTAAAGAAAACATAACAATCAAATCGAGAACTAAAAGGAAATAATAATAATAAAACTAAAAAAAGAAGAACGCTATTATTATCTGAATGAGTGTGAGTATAAGTGTGTGATCATGTGTGTTGCGAATGAGTGTGAGTGTGTGTGATCATGTGTTGTGAATGAGTGTGAGTGTGTAATCACGTGTTGTGAATGAGTGTGAGTGTGTGTAATCATGTGTTGTGAATGAGTGTGAGTGTGTGTAATCATGTGTTGTGAATGAGTGTGAGTGTGTGTAATCATGTGTTGTGAATGAGTGTGAGAGTGTATGATCGTGTGATGGTGAGTTTGAGGGTGTTTAAGTGTGAGTAGGTGTATGTGAGATAAACGAATGAATTGTATGTGCAAAAACTATTTAACCACTGTAATAATCTTTTCTGCTTCGTCATATGACAAGTTTAATAACCAGGATGTTAGTGTATTTTTTATTTGTCTGCGAGTGCAGTGCAACAGTGCTTATATTGCACTGTTTGATCACCGCGTTATAGACATGTACAGACGCCAGCAGGTCAAGCTACCCGCAACCGTCAAATTTTCCCAATCAACCTTGAACCTTAATGATTTGGCGATAAAGTTGAAAATCTATTAAAGAAAGACAGATTGTAGTAACTTGATGTGCTGGCGTCCGTACATGTAGAAAATGTGGGAGTCTTTGTGCGTATGCGGATTTTACTGGGAGATTTGGAACTCGGAATTTGCGTTTGGCCTGTAAACTACTTATATCACTCCTTTTCGAAGTTTTGATGTGGGTATTCGTCGTTACGTTCAGTATATACAATTTTCTTACACTCAGCGGGGAAGCTTCTGCGAACAAGATGTCTGTAGGAAAACGGTATGGTTTATGTAACAGAGTTTTGAGCACTGCGCGTTGTGCTCTTTCGAGGATTAATAGATGAGATTTTGACGCTCCTCCCGTTTACAATGCAATATTTTATTAGCGACTCACATAAAGCTATATAGAAGAGTTTTTTTACATCCACCGGTGCACTGTCCCGTATGATTTTCATTATGTAGATTTGCTTCCGAACGTGTTTAACAAGTTCCCTAATGTGTGGTTTGAATGAAAGGTGTTGGTCTATAATAACTCCTAAGTATGTATCTTATTTCATCTACTCTGTCAATGTCATTACATGAACATTGATTATTGGTGTTAATAAATGTGTTATGGCAATCTTCTCCGTGAAACTTTAAATTCCATAAAGGTACTTTGGTAGCAAGAGTTTTCCTGAAGGTTATGTATTTAGTCTTTTTACATTTAGTGTCAGCAAATTCGTGTTGAGCCAGAACAACGACGTAAATAACGCAATGAATGTTGTTCAACTGTCAAAATGAAAGCCAGTTCAACTGTCATACCTTCGACCAACAATAACACTATACCAGTTGGTATTGTTGGTCGAAGATGCCATAGGTACTGTTATTTTAGGGTGTTACGCAATTACCCCGAAGGGACCTCGGGGTAATTGCGTAGACGTACCTACGCTGAAATACAAACTAATACCTATACAGAAACTTTACCTTCAGGAACCTCCACAATGGACTGGCATTTTTCCCGTTCACATGAACCTTCTCAAAGAGATCAAATTTCACTCTTCTCTCTGAGATATAGAGCAGACAATCTGCTCAGGGTTACCTGGCTCTTGACCAGCAAACTGATTACAGGGGAATGCTAGAATACGTAGACCTAAAAATAGGAATGTTTTTTTTTTTTAATTATTTATTTGGTCTGACCCAGGCAGCTCTTTTGCCCGAGATACACGAAGCTAATTTCTCAAACCAGGAGAGTAAGCTAGTAACTCTGGCTTCATGTATACAAAACTAGCTTCACTTCTAAGCTAGTAAGCAAGCGTCTCAAGCTAGGATAGTTTAGGTAGGTGGGGTTAATTTTTTTTCCCTATAGATTTTACTAGGCTTGTGTAAGTACTAGCTTCATGTGACCGGCGAAGTTGCCTTGTGCAACCCGGGCATTATTCCAAGCAGCCAAAAGGTTAGCGAGAATTGTTGAAACCTACCTTTCTCCTCGGCATATTTTTCGTACATTTCATTCAATTGCCTGTAATTTTTAGCGGTAAGACCGCACTGTGAAGCCACATTCACAATAATGCAAACATGACCTTTATACACGTCCAGTTGTACATCTTCACCCTTTATGTTCTTCACGGTGAATTCGTGGATCGATGTCGCAGATTTGTAATAAGAACTCCTTTCCCTGGAAGCCGCAATGTTAGCTAGGTACAGACGCCAGCAGGTCAAGCTACCCGAAACTGTCAAATTTTCCCAATCAACCTTGAACCTTAATGCTTTAGCGATAAAGTTGAAAATCTATTAAAGAAATTTGACAGATTGTAGTAGCTTGATGTGATGGCGTCTGTACCAAACGATGGATAAAATTCAGCATTTCTATTATAGGTACAGATGAATCTATAATAATTAATTGATCATCAAAGCACAGCTTACTGCCCGAAAAAATCGGGAGTCTGTCTGTAGGCACCATTAGGTACTTTCATAGTTTGATGGGACGGCACGACATTACCAGTGGGGTAATTGCGTAACACACTATCAGTAGGAATGGGTTTCCTTTTGACAGTTCAACAACATTCATTGCATTGTTTGAGTTGTTGAGCAGACACATTTTTCGAATACTTATTATGAAGCAATGGATAAGCAATATCCTTCAAAATCATGTTTTAATTTAACTCACGTTACGGTTCTGTTCGAACGGCACATGGTTATTTAATAGGTGATCTCGATCATAGTATGTTGAACTCTTCCAAAAAAACTTTGTTTTGCAGTTGTACCTATATTTGGTTTACCTTTGACAAATTGACAATTATTTTGACGACGCTTGACATAATTATCGTTTTTTAAAATCAGTTTAGAATTTATTTCAGTCACTTCAGTTTCAGGGTCTTTCGGTGTGATGAACAGTAAGGCCAAGGACACACAGTAGAAATGACAAAAGATTGGAAGCACGTTCTTGGCAACCCGATTATAACCTGAGGGACAATTCTCGTAATTTTGAGAACGTTCAGTCTGATCTCAGTCTCAATCTCTCAAAAGTTCCTCTAATTTCACTACATTTTGACATTTGTTTGTCGCCGAAATGAGACTTTGACTAGATTTTGAACGTTTTAAATTACGAGAATTGGCCTTCAGATAACCGTCTTCTATGAAATACCTACAGGGTTGTAAGAAGATTGTAAGATGTGGGCACCTCACCTGGCGTCCGATTCGTTGCGCAACCAGCCATACATTTTGTTGGCAGCGCGACCATGGTGTGGACTGCGGTGTCCCATATTACACAGGGTGACAGGGACATCGACGCGCATCCCGATACTATGGATTACAGTACATGATTCTGGGGGTCTACTACGAAGTGCAACAAAGTGCGAATGATCGGATCGGACCGACACATGGCCGAACAGAATATTATTGATTAAATGCGAAAAAAGTTCGGATCGGGACCATAGTCAATATTCGGAAGAGTGTAGGAGTGTAGAATCGGGACCGACCGAACCAAATAGTAACTTCGTAGCAGGAAACGACCGAACATTCGGCCGATACCACTTCGGAGTAGACCCCATTTTTGAAAACTTAAAATGCCCCTTGGCCAGGGGACATTTTAAGTTTTTAAAAATGCTGTTCCCATTGATTGAAGCGGGCTGTTTCATACATTATGACCTCGTAAGTACTGCACTTTTGTACTGGCAGTAGGTAGCTGATGTTATAAGCCTTATAACATCAGCTCCATACTGCTAGTAGTTTTTTTTTTATTAGAAAAGCTCATAATAAAGAGAAGACAATAATAGTTTTCCGACATCAACGTGGACGAAATCGGGGGCACAGATAGTGATTTATAATTTCGATCGTTCCCATGAGGAACAACCAACTAAAAGGGAGCCATTTAAATAAAACAAAACAAAAATTCAAAACTATTATGTTGATATAATATATCACAAAAAATAACAATAAGTATATCTTAAAAACTACGTAATATATCACACAGTGCGATAGCAGATTTTTTTTTTAATATCTCATTTTACTTAGCTTATTCTTTCGACATGCCAAGTTCCAAAAAAAATTACTGTGTACTTATCTGTTGAAGGAAGATGCACAATAGAAGAATGATTGGATAGACAATTCATATAAAGTTAAATGCTCAGTTGCTACAGTACATTATTTACTGCTAAACCATCTCTAACCTGACTAAAATATCTAGATAGAAAAATAAAATGCGAAGCCGTTTTTCCATTAGATGGAATCACCAGTACTTCTCGAGGGACTTGACCAGGTCCAATGGGTCAACATTGGGTCCATGACGCTCAACGGGTACGCCATCTTTGTCGACGATGAATTTTGTGAAGTTCCATTTGACGAAACTGCCCAGGGTGCCACCCTGCTTGTGCTGTGAAAAAAAACATGTTAAAGACAATCTGCTTAATAAAATTCTTAAATTTATTAATTCACTGATAGATAACGCACAGCCTAAACAGGGCTGTAATTCTATAAGACACAATGAACGAAATCGCGTGAAATCAACGCGAGATTAGCTAGGGAATTGACGTGGTCTACAAGAATCTAATATTGCAAAAGAGTTCCATAATATTAAAATAATCAGCCGTCCCATATATTTGAGTCGAGTATAGGTATTGAAGTTTTGTATGGGCCAGATGATATTTTTTTCGCGATTATGATGTTTTTCCCATGGAGAAAGTTGTGAAGTTAAATGGTTTGTACCACATCCTTAAATTTGACCACATCTGCCTGTATAAACGAAAATGGGCACTAAGCAAGGACTTTTGGAAAGTCAACTCAAGAGTTTAAGATATTTATGCAGATAGGAAATCGTATCGGGCACCGGTAGACGGGCTTGGTAGGTTATAATTATAAATACGTAGGTAATTAAATTTTGTTTACGTTGAATGGCATAGTAACCGTCCAAGCGCTTTTGTGTTAAAGGTGGCCGGGTCACATGAAACATTTTGAATGCACCTTCGATACCTATTATTGAAATATAATTCCATTAGCAGCCTAATGTTTACGTACCTAGCGATAAGGGTTTTATGTTTAAGATAGTGAATCTGATCATATTGGCTATTACAACGCAGATACAAATAGGTATATCTATGACACTGTTATTAATTAAAGTCGCTTTTCGTGTCTGCTGCGTGACCGCATTGTTTTTCTAAACTACAATAGGAACTTACGCAACGGATTTTAGCACGGTTTTTACAACCTTTGAGCGTTTTTTTTTCTGGAAGGTATGGCTATAAAACATTAACATTAAACTTACATAAAATAAAGAATATACCTATCGATGTTTTGTCAAGTCGTAAAAAATGTGGTGAAAAAAGTAGGGGTGGGCCGCGGGTCGCTAGTCAATAATAAAATGATTTATACTATTCCCACCAGTATTAAAAGTCTACTACATGGATAAAGCTATGAAAAATAATGCCTACATAAACCATTTGATATAATTAGTAACAATAACCATTCTAAGGCAATTACCACAGAATTATGAATCAATAGAACAGCACCCTAATATTACTACGCAATTACAGGTCTATTTATTTTTAACCTTAGGTATCACAAATAGATTTTAATAGCTAATCTCCGGATCTACGACAGATTAAAAAAAAATCTTATTGCATTTGATAGCCCATTCTTGAAGAAGATTATAGGCTATCTAACATCACGCTACGACCGTTAGGAGCAGAGCAAAAAGAGAAATAGTAAGAAAGAACGCTAAGCGAAAACAAAGTGATAGCGCGGGCAGGTGATGCGATGCGACGGGGTGGGTTGGGAAGCAAGAAATTTTACGCGAAGCAAGAAATTTTACGCGAAGCAAAAATTTTTACGTGAACCAAGTCGCGGACAGAAGCTAGTTAATAACAATAAGATTAATTATTTACACAATCAGGCATATTATCTCCGGGTGTTCTCGTTTATCTAACGGAGAGTACTTGCAGAGACAACCTTGTAGCCAGGATAATCCATCAGCAGTTTGCTCTGAAATACAGCCTTGTGGAATCGGAGGTGCCGTACTACAGGTATGTGCCCGACCCAGTTCTCGATATATCACAATGTACTGGGATCGATCCATCATCACTGACAGGACTATTTTTGCCAATAAGCCTGATATAGTGGTGGTGGATCGATCAGAGCGGCCCGCAATGATTGTTGACATAACCTTCCCGCGTGATGAGAACCTCGTGTAAGCCGAGAAAGATAAACAAATCATGTAGGTATCTTGACTTGGCTCACAAGGTTGTCGACATGTGGCATGTGGACTCGATGATCATTGTGCCGATAGTCGTGACAGCCAATGGTTTAATAGCCAAGAGCCTCGACCAACACCTCAGGAGGCTCTTGTTGGGCAGCTGGATCAAGGGCTTGATTCAGAAAGCGGTACTTCTGGACACAGCCCGCATTGTTAGCAAGTTCCTCTCTCTGACGGTAGCTTGGACCCCATTCCCGATACCGGTGGGCTACAATTTTTTATATTTATTGATATTCTTAAAAATTATAATTTATACGTATTTAATGAAATAATATGATTAATATAACTATTCCCACAAGTATAAAATCTATCACATGGAAAAATATATGAGAAATACTGCCTTCATTTAAAACCACTTAACATAATTACTAGAAATGACTATTCTAAGGCAATTCCCACAGAATTATGAATAATAGAACTTTTTTTTTAATGAATAATAGATGTTCACCTCATCACAAATAGATTATCCAAGGTTGTCCTTCTATACATCTGTGGTTTACCACATATATTCTACCTACTCGCACTAATTGTGATAAATACTCATTACCGTTACTAAGCAACTTTTATTACTAACATGCAAGTTTTTCTATAAAGAACATGATTTGTTTTGCTCCATGACACATCATTCTGTATTTTTTCTTATTTGTACTTTGACTGTTATCAACATATATAAAATTGAATATCTTGTCGACTTATTAAATAAAATTATTTCACGTTTTAGTAAAAAAAGGAAACAAGATTAGACATAGATTAGAACTCAGTTTTACATAACAAAACTGAAATGAAGTGTGTAGAATGTTCTACACTTTATTAGATAGGTACTAGCTTCTGCGCGCGTGAAACTTCGGCCCCCGACCTACCGCGTCGTATTGCATCGCCCGCCCGCACAATTATTTAGTTTTCGCTTAGCGTTCTTTCTGTATTTTTTGTTGTTTTGCTCGGCTTTTAAGGGTTGTAGCATGATTTTAAATAACCTATAACCTGTCTCAAGAATTGGGTTATCAAATGCAAAAATAATTTTTAAATTCGACTAGTATTTTTAGAAATTAGCGCATTCAAACAACAACAAAATCTCTTCAGCTTTATTATGCAAGTATAGATTCTCTGGGGCTTGGTTTCTAGATTTTTAGATGAATTACAAATTGCTTTGAGATTATTTAGTTTGTTAGAAATTCAAAGCTACTTAATTAAATATTAATTTGTAGAAGGCATGTTTTATGTGTTATTGAATGGCAAACAAGTGGAGCCCACCTAATGTTTGAAATGTATTCAAATAACATGCAAAAATATAAATAAATTATTTAGAATTTTGTATGTTTTACATAAACACAAAGGACTCCAAAATCTTCAATATTTTAGCATAATACCAGTAAAATATGTGCACATAAATGTGTACTATTGTGATTTTTTTTTTAGATTATGAATTAAAGATAAGTATGGAAGAAAAAGACATGATGTGCTGACCCCAAATAAATTGGGATAAGGAGAATGAAATGATGGGGAAGGCAGTGGACAGGGTGTTGTGGCGCGACCTGGGCGAGGCCTATGTCCAGCAGTGGACTGCGATAGGCTGAGTTGATTGAAGGAGAATGATAATGAAATTAAAGTACAAAGTTTTTTAATGACAAAATAGCAATTAATATGATTCAATATAATGATGCTCATTATTAAAAATAATCCACACCATACAATTAAACACTATGTCCATGGTTATGTTCGTCTACCAAAATAGAGTATGCAGGAAAGTAGGTAGTTAGGGCAATGCATGCAGAAGTTTGTAAGTAGGCCAATGTACAGCAGTAGTTTTATACAGCCTGACTATTTTTAGTATTGCACATAAACAGACCAAATGCACTCTGAAAAATAAAATAATATACACAACCTTTACCTTCAGGAACTTCCACAATGGACTGGCATTGTCTCCATTCACATCAACCTTCTCGAACAGATCAAACATCACTTTCCTGTCTTTTGCAAAGCAAACAATCTCCTCAGGGTTACCTGGCTCCTGACCAGCAAACTGATTGCAGGGGAACGCGAGAATACGCAGACCTAAAAATAGATACTGATGTTGTAGGCAGGCAATCATTTATAGGTATGATAATGTTGTCTATCTATCTATATTACTACTCTCGTCAATCTTTATAGTTGCCCTGCACTTGAGGCGTAGGTAACATGTACAGACGCCAGCACATCAACCTACTACAATCTGTCAAATTTCTTTAATAGATTTTCAACTTTATCTCTAAAGCTTTAAGGTTAAGGTTGATTGGAAAAATTTGACAGTTTCGGCTAGCTTGACCAGCTGGCGTCTGTACATTAATTAACTAATCAGTATATAAAGGACGTGCGCCGGCCCCGGTATTGCTTATTTCAGAACGAGCAAAAGATTAGCGAGAATTGTTGTTGAATAAGTTGAATTCTTATCAGAACAACCTACCTTTCTCCTCAGCATATTTTTCGTACATTTCATTCAATTGCTTGTAATTATTAGCGGTTAAGCCGCACTGTGAAGCCACATTCACGATAATGCAAACATGACCTTTATACACGTCCAGTTGTACATCTTCACCCTTTATGTTTTTCACGGTAAATTCGTGGATCGATTTCGCAGATTTGTAATCGGGATTAGCACTCATTTTCCTGGAAATCGTAAGATTAATCAGTACAATAATTAAGAAAACATTAAGCCGGCTCGCCTCAATGATTTAATTTCAAAATTCCATCTTGATTCCTCATTCTACACGAATCATTCAAAATCATGTTTGACAGATTAGTGATGTACAGTACACAAAACGATTAACGAATACAGCCGGTCTTGGGATGCATCACCTATTGCATAACACTTATTTAAAATAAACAATAAATTATATATTTTTATTGAATTTTTCACTTACACTGCACTTAATTGGGCTCGAGATAAACAAACAACGTTGCCGACTATAGGCGCCACAAGCTTAGAAACTGCTCTAAAACCGATTGTCATGTTCGCCACAAAAAAGATTCTATTTAAATATCTCTCACGTTCGTAAACCACATTTATTTCTACGATGTGATGCAATCCGGCTAAATATTGCACAATTCTCAGTAAAAGATCAGACTTTTCATAATTATAGCATTATCAACTTTAAAATACTTTTCATTAATACTCTTTAAATTTATATTTGTTATTCTCTTCACCAGTATTAAATCTGATACGACATACAATTAGTGAACTGATTACAGGTTTCGAACGCGTTTCTGTGCGTTCGAAAACGTAGTAAGAATTATCCCTACATTTCCTTACTGCAGAAATACACGAATTTATAATTAAATGTTGCAGTTCTGATTACTTTGTACTAATTTTGTAAATATTAAATGAAGTTAGCTACTAGCGAAAACGGCTACCTGTCATGATACAGTCGATGGATATTGCTTTCTTGAAGAATCTTTAATCTATTTCATTACAAGTAAGGACAGCAAAGAATTTGATTGTTCGTACCACAGAGAATACAAACGTCAGTCAAGTCTTACTCACAAAACTCACAGTGATGCCAATTTAGCATATTTTATGCTAAATCACAGAGTACATTATAATATATGTGCTAAATTTAGCATATTTTCATGTTGCTCAAAATTATTTGTTGTATAGCATATAGCATATTTTTGTAGCATATAAAATAATTATAAAATAAAAGTTTAACTATGAAAATTACATAAATGCGTACGTACAGACGCCAGCACATTAAGCTACTACAATCTGTCAAATATCTTAAATAGATTTTCAACTTTATCGCTAAATAATTAAGCTTCAAGGTTGGCAGAAACACTATACTATGTACAATGATCCTGTAAATCAACTGTATTTATTGTATTTAAAACCTGTTTTGGAGGAAGTTCAGGCTGTAAACAAGCTGTTGTTAAAGTTTTGTTAATTTAATAAAACTTTACAAGGATTTGTGTGCCTTAGTTCAATCTATGTAGGTACAGACGTCAGCACATCAAGCTACTACAATCTGTCAAATTTGTTTAATAGATTTTCAACTTTATCGCTAAAGCATTAAGGTTGAAGGTTAAATGGGAAAATTTGACAGTTTCGGATAGCTTGACCTGCTGGCGTCTGTACAAGTCGGCGTATTTTGAACCCAACTGCGAGAGTCAATATTTTTACACAAAATATAGAAAGTTATTTGGATCCTAAACCGTACATGGGATATGCTTTTGACACAAAATTACGTGAATATAACATTCACTCTGAAATGGAAAATAATTTACGTCAACGTTGCCTGAATTTCACACTGAAACTTGTAACAGAGCTAAGTTCTAGATTACCAAATAATTTTAAAGTACTTGAGAAAGTATCTATGTTTTCAGTAGAAGAAACTTTATAAACAGTCAAGCCTTCTGTAATATAGATATACTCATGTCTCAATAGAGAAACATAGTTCACATTAAATGGGAATTGTACAGACGCCAGCAGGTCAAGCTACCCGAAACTGTCAAATTTCCCAATCAACCTTGAACCTTAATGATTTAGAGATAAAGTTGAAAATCTATTAAAGAAATTTGACAGATTGTAGTAACTTGATGAGCTGGCGTCCGTACACCTTCCACCATAGATTTCTGGAATGAAGTAATTGATTATAAAGATACAGCTGGTAATAACCTCTTTGCAGATTTATCTCAGTTAACAATATCGTTATTAACACTACTACATTCAAACGCTGCAATTGAACGGGTTTTCAGTCAAATGAATGTAGTAAAAACTAAGCTACGCAATCGTTTGTCGGTAAAAACTTTAAATGTCATTTTATATATCAGATTCGGCCTAAAGAGGGCAGGGAAATGCTGCTACTCTTACACAGTTCCGGATAACGTACTGCGCTCTATAGGTACAGACGCCAGCAGGTCAAGCTACCCGAAACTGTCAAATTTTCCCAATCAACCTTGAACCTTAATGCTTTAGCGATAAAGTTGAAAATCTATTAAAGAAATTTGACAGATTGTAGTAATTTGATGTGCTGGCGTCCGTACATACCAAGGAGAGTTACAGTCTGAGCTGAGCAATGAGGCTTCCTCGCCTTCAAGCACATTAGTTGTCAATGAAGACCAAGATATTAATATTTTATTAGATAACATAGTCGATTAAAACATATATTTTGTTAATTAATAAACATTTTAAAATTAAATTACGTTTTATTGACATTGAAAAATGTTAGCAGAATTTTTAGCATTTTTCTATAAAGCAATTGGCATAATTTTACCATTCTTTATTTGTCTTGTTGGCAACACTGATTTACTTCTAGTCTTTCACAAATCATATTAGTTATTACTTTACTCTATGCACAAATCATAGAAAATAGAAAGTCTAGAAAGTACAGTCACAGTGTGTTTGTGGATACGCGCTAGAAATAGTTAATATTCAGCAAATATAATCGAATAATGATGGCGTTTCTGGTGACAAATATACGTAGATGCGTTTGCCTGAAGAGTTTCAGCAGCCCCAACTTAATCCAAACCACATCGTACCATGCTAACGTAAGTACTTTCATGCAATGTCAAGGATTATCGATTTCGCCAATGAACTACGCAATTTCACGAATAACCTTGACCGATGCCATAATATTAAGTAATATTTTCAGTATTCAGTGTAAGAAATATTGATAATCATCTTAAACTATGCATACAGGACTTAGTGATTTGAATCTAATCCAGAACAGTATGCACTATACTCGGTATCAATTTATTTACATTTAAATTAGTCATAATGGATGATGAGTACACTACCAAAACTATTTAAAGGCTAGTCTGGTCTTTTAATTCTTAAAATTTTATTTTTCAATGTAGAATTTATTCAAATTAAATTACCTATACTTACATTAAAAATTCAAAGTAAACACGAATGAAATGAAATTCCAACTGTGCTAATAGTTGAACCGAACTATTGATAAAACTGAATTTAAGCGTAGGAATTAATTTACAATAAACAAACAGTGAGTTTGGTCCTTCACATTCAAAATTTCAAACTGTTATTTCAGGTCATTGATCATTACGAGAACCCTCGCAATGTTGGTTCCCTTGACAAGAAGGATAAAAATGTTGGCACAGGACTCGTTGGTGCCCCTGCTTGCGGTGATGTAATGAAGCTGCAGATCAGGGTTGATGATAATGGCAAGATCATCGACGCAAAGTTCAAGACTTTTGGATGTGGATCTGCGATTGCCTCCAGCTCATTGGCTACGGAGTGGGTGAAGGGAAAGACGGTTGATGAGGCTTTGACGCTGAAGAACACAGACATCGCTAAGGAGCTGTCATTGCCGCCAGTTAAGCTGCATTGCTCTAGTAAGTGATACCGACATGTGTCAATAACAGAAGTAACGGCAGCCATCGACAACATGCCGCTTGTGTCATCATCATCATCATATCAGCCGCACGACACCCACTGCTGGGTATAGGCCTCCCCTAAGGATCTCCACGACGATCGGTCCTGCGCTGCCTGCATCCACTGGCTTCCCGCGACCTTCACCAGATCGTCGGTCCACCTTGTCGGGGGCCTACCCACTGAGCGTCGTCCGGTGCGCGGTCGCCATTCCAGAACCTTTCCGCCCCAACGGCCATCGGTTCTTCTCGCTATGTGTCCCGCCCATTGCCACTTCAGCTGAGCAATCCTTCGAGCGATCTCGGTTACTTTAGTTCTCCTGCGGATCTCCTTGTTTCTGATTCGATCACGCAGGGAAACGCCGAGCATGGCTCTCTCCATTGCACGCTGGGTGACCTTGAGCCTTCTTATGAGACCCTCCTGCCGCCGCCGCTTGTGTATTTGTCAACAATAGGCATCCACGCATGTCACTCATGTGTACGAGCACCAACTGTGTGATTCTGTATCCTCTTTCATTAAGGTGCTCTTATGAAAGCCACCCGTAAATGCGAGCAATGTCAAGCAATCAAGGTGACATTGACTTTGGGAAGAGTATCATAGTTCTCTGTTCTTCATTTGACAATTGTGATGATGGGCAACAACACTTCATAAGGCTGTGTTCATGTCATTGTATGTGCTGATGTTTTTCAATGTTTATAGAGATATTTTTAGATATACATTGATAAATTTTGTCATTGTATTTTATTATCTTAACGTAACAAGTGCTTTTAGATAAGTTTTTGTCAACATGTTTACAATATTTTTTAATATACCTAAACATTTTAAATAGAATATAGGTTTCTGCTATTATGTTTCATACAATCATCAAGTGGCCTAATTATGGACAAAAGCTGCTAACAATCTGTCTAGCCTTTTCCAAAGTATGTTGGGGTCAGATTCCAGTCTAATGGGATGCAGCTGAGTACCAGTATTTTACATAGAGCAACTGTCTATCTGACCTCCACCACCCAGTGTCTGGGTAATACGGTACTCCTTGGTAACATTAACATGCTTTCCGAGGCACGTAGGGATCTGGACCAACCTCGACAAGCGTAGCTTAACCTGATTCATCAACCCATGTGGCTATTCTAACTTAGCCACAAACTACTAAGTAGTACTGTAATAATTATTATTAACTGTACTGTATTGCTAATCAATTATAATAACTTATTTAATTTTATTTATAGTGCTTGCTGAAGATGCCATAAAAGCAGCCCTGTCAGACTACAGGATCAAACAACAGCCTGGCGAAAAGCAGTAAAGGATGTCAGTGGAAGGCGTTTGGAACAGATCTGTGATTTAGTAGGAAACATAAGGAGGAAGGACGAGTATCTATTACATTATAAGAAGTAATTGTAGGTACTGAGAAGAAGGACCTATATTATAAAATTTTATTCCATTGATTCAATTTCCACCAAAAATCCTTGGAATTAGTGTTTGTTTTTTCGATAAGTTTCTGGACGTTGATCTTGTATGCACAAAAATATTACACCATGGATATTCAGAGATACATGAATCTCTGTATATTAAATTAAATGTAGTCAATGTCCTGAATAGTTGTAGTAATGTTGTCAAAAATAGGTATTAAATAAATCTGATTATTTCTGGTTTGTTATTTTTATTCGAACATCTATCTCTAGGTACTTAAAATGATGAATCGCCCAGTTACGCTTCTCTATGGAGTGCCATAGAGAAGCGTAACTGGGCGATTCATCCGCCCTGAAGTGAAACTGTAGGGAAATAGGTATAGCTGTTTTGAACGCGTTCCAAGCGGGAGTTTCTTATCTCGACGAATTCTTAAAGAACTAAAACTAATAATCTAAAAAGTAATAGGAACTTTAACACAATACCTTTGTATACAGAATGCTGAACACAATAATATGCACTATAGTATAGTAAGTATATATTATAACATAAAATAAATAACAGTACCTTTTTTTTTTTTTTTTGGGATGGGAAATCAAATGACCCCTCCCGCTCTGGGTGGAGCGGAAGGGAGTGTCAGACTCTTACTGACTAAAACCCACCCATGTTCCTTCCTTCGCCCTTTATGTTCCGGGGCAGCGGTAACCCTTTCGGACAATCCCGCTGACCCGGCAGGCTTCGGCCCTAAGGGGCCCCTCTGATTATGCTGACATCTCTTTGAGGCGCGCGTGGAACATTACGCGCCGTCCGGCACGGGCCTGGTCCTGATCGGGCGGTGAGCTACCCATTGCTCTCCGCCCGCAGGCCCGCGCCTACGGTGGCCGGTAGTCGTCGCTCGACTCCCGACGCCCGGGGCGTCTCCCGCGGCGGCTGGGACGGGAGGCTCTCTCCCTCATCCGTCCCGCCACCTCCTTCGCTAGCATGACTGCTTCGCAGAAGGAGGCGACTGCCTCCCACTCCCTCTCGCTCCGGACCATGGCTTGCACCAGGTCCGGGCGCGAGAGGCCGCCGCCGCTGCAAATAACAGTACCTTAGAGTTTGTTACTACTCTGATAATTCTTAACCTAAAATACAAAATCAGACTAACACAGAATATTAATATTTAAATATAACTGACAAAATTCAACAAAACTTGCGAATTCAGTCATATTGCACGAAAATATGTCAATCCTCTCATGCACTTCGTTTAGTAGGTACACATATTGTGCGGGTGAGGAATGTTTTTGACAGCAGGTTGTTTTTGGCAGCAGGCACGGCCAGCAGTGGCGGGCGCCGCGCGTCACACGTACCGGTCTGGCACGTACAGCTTCAGATGACACAGCACACCCGGGTTATGTCTTATGTGCTACTCCACCCAGGAGCTTTAGCGCACACGCCGCGAGTGTAAATTCCTTGCGCACTCTGAGTTCGTTGTACCCCACCATACCCAGTACAAACTGTCGGATACATCAGCGGGTAAAATAGGTAAACCCCATAAAGTATGAAATACAATTGTCTTGTAAATTTATTCTGTACTCGCTCCAGGATGTATTTCGCTTCATGAGGAGCCCAAATCACCGCACTGTGTTCCAAGTGACTCCTTACCAAAGCGTCATACAGCACCCCGAGCGTGGAAACGTTTGTGAATCCCTGCGAATGTCTCAGCACGAAACCCAGGTTTCTGTAGGCCTTCTTGCAAATCTTAACTATATGATCCCGGAAAGTTAGATCCGGGATAAACAGATCTCGTATCCGAGATACTCGCTGCATCGACACTTCCTCTACTTTGTATTCGTAGGCTAAGGTAGTCTTCGCGCGCGTAAATGTCATCACTGATCATTTCGCTGTGTTGATATAGTTTATTTTTTTGGCATCATTCTACCTCTATCTATCTCTCTTCCTGCAATTCCTCGCAGTCCGACTCACCCCTGACCTCGAGTAGCAATTTGAGGTCATTTGCAAACAATAAACATAAACTATGTTTGACTGGTAAGTCATTTATCATTAAAATAATTTCGAGAGGACCCAAATTGCTGCCCTGGCTTACTCCTGACCTGGTGTAATTCGGATTAATTAATTCTGCTCGGATTCGAACCCGTTGTAGTCAACGTAGTGCTGTCGGTCTTTCAAGTAGCTGGCGAAGAACTGCAAGAGGTGCGGAGTGCAGCCAATATTTGCCAGCTTTATTAGTAGTACATCATTGTCGACGGTTTCAAACGCCTTTTTAAAATCAAAATATGCCGCGTCTACCTGCACACCGGCATCGACGGCTGGGACCACCCTCGCCATGAAGTTAGGCAGATTAGTGGCAGTGCTGCGCGCTGGCCGGAACCCGTGCTGCGCGTCCGATAGCTGTGCGCTCACTTGAGCCTGCACGCAGCGTTGGATGGCAGACTCGAACACTTTTGCAGGTGTCGACAACACTGCCACCGGTCTGTAGCCACTGACATCCGGACCTGACTTACCCTTGGGAACCGGAATCATTCGCGTGATTTTCCAGCTAGGCGGAAACGTTGCTTGTTTTAAACAAGTATTAAATATATGATGCAGGGGCTCAGCCAGCACCCTGCCAGAACAGAAAAGCTAGAATGCCATCGGGGCCAGATGAGCGCTTCCCTTACGTCTTGGAGACTGAGGGTCTCGATGTGCACTCCGCACTGTTCGCTTCCGCCCCCGCCCCCGCCGCCCGCGCCTCCAGCCGCGGCCGCTCTTTATTATACACCGAATCACACTTCATCCGAAAGATTTTGACCATTATACAAAGCTATGAGGCCTTTGTTTCATTATTGGCACAAGTCTTTAATTTTAACCAATAAAGACCATTAATATTACAATTTTATTGTTTTGATTGCCATTGCTAATTTATGTTGCAAAATCAAAACAAATTTTTAGGATATCAAGGAAGCAAAATAAAACAACGTTATACGCTAAAGACATGTATGCTAGCAAACATTTTACAATTAGTGATGTACTGATCAAGTATAACCATAGAGTAGTACAGGGTTTTTCATTAAGAGCGCTCGAACTTTGAAATGAAATAAAACAACCTGTTTAAGTGATATTGCCACAAATTTATGGAATGGAATTTCAGTCAAATGGCCGCCGCGACTCCGCTGTAGGCGATGTATTCTGGAAGACCACAAAAAAATTGTTATCATCGTCCGATATCGGTCGCCATTGACAGTGAGCGCGGCTCCTTGCGCATCTTCGAAGAAATAAAGGCCGATGATTCCGCCGGACCAAAATCCACACCATACAGTGACTTTTGCGGAGTGTAGAGGCACCTGATGAATTTCCCGTGGATTTTCGTCGCTCCAGATCCAGCAATTTTGATTTTTAACAAAGCCACTCAACCAGAAATGATCCTCATCACTAAAGATGATTTTTTTCCGAAAGGAGGGTCACCCGCCAAATGCTCTAAAGCCCAATCAGCGAATACACGGCGCTGCCTGTGATCGTTGGGAGCTCTTGAGTTAATTGAACTTTGTATGGGTGAAAACCCAAGTCTCGACGCAAAAGTTGATGTCGCAGAAAGACCCAGCTCTTGCGCACAACGCGGAATGGACTGCCTGGGGTTTTCTCGCACACTATCCCGAACGGCAACAATATTCTCCAACGATCTTGCCTTTCTTTAACGTACAGGCACTGCTTCATCTATCACCGACCCGGTTGTCTCAAATTTATTCATTAAACGACGGATTGTGGACCCTGTAGTACGGCCATGAATGCCATAAATTGGACGCAATGCACGGAACGTTAGGCGAACAGAGCACTGATTTTGATGATAAGTTTGAACAATTTCTACGCGTTGTTGAAGCGTGTAGCGAGCGTTCCATGGTGAAATCTCACGACAAAATCTGTTTTCCCGCCAAATTTCCAGCTATCGCTTTACCAAGATGGCCGCTATTATACGTTGTCAAAGTTTGAACGTCCCTATTGAAAAACCCTGTATAAACAGTCGTATACAATTAGATAATACGTGTTACGGCTACATCACTATGCCTAATTTCTGTAATGCCAGTTGCGCGGCGTCGGCTTTCGCTTGCTTCTTGTTAGCGCTGGCTACTGCTGGCTGGTATTCAGTTCCTGCTACTTTTACCTGGAGAAAAACATTTTGTTTTTAATTTATCCTACAAATTTATCGTTCGACACATAGCATGACGTCTGTGCGACAATTCCAGTATTTTTAAGACCGTTTGCATTTTAATCTCAGACTAAATTATACATTTTCATTTTAGATATTATGTTTTTGACCAGTTAACTGCCATTGATTGACGCAGTGAAGAGATTGCGACTAGATCTTTAACGTTTTTAAATACGGGAATTGGCCTGCTGATTTCCCCGAAAAGATAGGCAGAAGTGTATACTGTGCCCAAATATTCATTAAACATAATGGTAAAATGATTCACACCCTTGGAGCCAATGAGATGAGAACTGAAATGACTAATCATCACTATTTTGGCTTTACTGACTAATTTTGAGAAACTACGCAATTAACGTCACCACGTTCTGGGCTCAAACAATATAAAATGTCGAAGAAGAGTACCATTGACACGAAAAGAAGGAGAAGATGACAATGCATATTCGATCACTGATTCCAAAGTCGAAATGACTTAAACACTGACTTAGCAGCACTGAGTAGGTATATGGAGTGTTAACGTGAAATAAATATATGAGGAAAATACCAATACCAATTCTTTGGCTGTCGTCCAATGATTGACGATGCTTTCCTGCCGAGTATACCTCGCGTGCTATAGATAAATAAATGATGATACTGGTATTCAGCTGAATAGTATTTTATATGGAGCGACTGCCTATCTTCTGATAAGCAGTCGCGCCAATTCCTGTTATTAAAAACTTTTTACAAAAAAAAAAACTACCGACTTCCAAGTCGGTGCCGTTGGTTCCTAATTTTCGTTTTGACACCGACTTCCGAAATTAAAGTTATTTTTCTCTTTGTAGTTTTTTTTTGGAAGTCGGTTTTTTTTTTTTGTAAAAAAAAACGTTTTTATTTTTCACTTTTTAGTTGTACGTACCCCACACAGATTCATATAACACTACTTGCTATGTAAGCATCAGTGACAGAGAGTTAATAAAACATCATCAATACAAACTAAGTGGCAAAAATACTTATTGTTGAAGTTAACTCAAAAACGCCTCAACAAAGTTAATAAAATTTATATGGGACCACCAACCCATATAAATTTTATTAATTTTACTTGAGTAGTTTTTGAGTTAAACTTCAATAATACGTATTTTGTCACTTAGTTTGTATTGCATATCTTATACATTAAAAAAAAGAATTTAATAATAGAATAGAAAGCGCAAATATATGACGGAGTTATGCTCGAAGATACAAAAAAAAAACAAAAAAATTCCAAATTAAGAACCTCCTCCTTTTATGAAGCCGGTTAAAAATGTTCACAATCTAGTCGCAATCTCATCTCAGCGACAATCAATGTCAAAAATGTAGATCATCATCATCATCATCATCATTTCAGCCGATAGACGTCCACTGCTGGACATAGGCCTCCCCCAAGTGTCGCCACATTGACCGGTCCCGTGCGACTCGCATCCAGCGGATTCCCGCAACCTTCACCAGGTCATCGGTCCACCTAGTGGGAGGCCTTCCAACGCAACGTCTTCCGGTAAAATGTAGATAAATAGAAGTATTCTAGACAGATTAAGATTAAAATTACGAATGTTCTTAAAAGTTGGATTATATAAGTATAACCCAACTTTTGAGAACTTTTAACTTTAATGATGAGCTGAGATGAGACTGCAACTAGATTGTGAACGTAAACTTATAAAATAGAAAATCAATAAAAAATATCAACGTACGCAGACCTTGAACAGGAAGTTCTTTTTGTGATCGGGGCCGCATTCGAAACATAGGTTATATTCAGGCGGTCCTAGTTTCTGTTTGGAACAGTATTCTCCTAGTAATGATACTGGGTGCTTCCCGCCGGCGACGAGTGGTGCGGGGCCCCGAATGCGTCCCTGCCGCTGTAGCTTCATCTGAAAGGAACATTTAATGAAGATTGAAAGGATTTTTTAAATAATAAATTGGGAATGGTGCAACCAGACCGCGGTTTATCGACGCCGCCGTTTCCGCCATCATTTTCTTGTACATACCTGAGAACCTTGTGGTTACGGAGATATTGATGGTCAAAGTTCCAACGTTTACTGACGTTTTTCTACGAAAACAAGTTTTTAATGTTATTACACAACTTTAAGTACCCCATCGACCCCTGTACCGTTGCATGCACCCATAAGCACAATGTTTTGCGTGTATTACATTGCGCACTACCGCAAACAGAAAATTTTCACACCAAAAATAAAAGTCGTTTCCCAGCAATTATTATTATGCAATGTTACTTCGTTTGATGTACAGAATGCGTTGTAGACGGCTATTTCATGGGTGTTTTATACCCTGTATATTGAGACGTCGGTCGACATCGATTCAACGCGGTATGGTTGAACCATAAAAGGAACTTGTGAGGACTAACGAAATAACAAAATATTACAAGGATAGATGCAAAAAATTTTGATGCTTAATCAAGAGAAGAGAGTAAGGTTTCAAAATAAAGCCATTAAAAGGTATTGAAAAAAACACGAAGTCTAAAATAATTATAAAACTAAAAAAAACAAAAATAAGTTACTTACACCTCTACTGCGTCTACTGCTACTGACCTCTTCCTTGGCCTGTAGACCTCTGGTGTCCAGCTTGACTTCCAGGAGTAATGGCTGGAGCGTCCCAGTGCCTTCCTTACCCAGTCCTTGGCCGGGCGTCCAACCCATTTTCTGGAGCAAGTGCATGCCCATGCCCCCTTCAACGGGCGCGGCTCGCACTAGTTGGTCCTACACATAGTAGATCAAGTTAGAGAATACATTGGCGTGTTGTATAAATTTTTGGCTCGGTAATGAAAGACTTTTTTAATTTTGAAATCTATTTTTGGTATTTTTAGGAAAGTGAATTCCCGTTTGGAAGATCATTTGGAACACCTAGATAAAAATCTTAAGGCTGAAAATAATCAGTACTTCAGTTTTGAAACTTGCTCCATCAAATAAATCCATATGCTGAAATTGCAAGTAGTTTTTATATCACTTTTCGATTCTTCACTCAGTATGCACATCAAATAAAGTTCATTTTTGTTTGAGTAACATTGCACCCCTTCCCGCATTATACTTACCTCTTTGAATACATTGTAAGGTTAGCACCTATCATCGGAGACATCGAAGTGCACGCATCTCCTTATCACTTAAAAGCTGCAACAAATATTCATGAATTCCCCATTTCGGCCATACTTTTCTTTGAGCCATCCAACGCTGTATAATTTAGGGTTGGCAACCCCGTGCATTTAAAAATGTCAAATAACATTTGTAAATGCATTGGGAAATATTTCACGTGGCCGTTTTGTTAATTTTGTATGTTGTGCAAAACTTCGCACATAGCTTTGCACAAATGTTTAGGTTTAAGCTGTTTTCGAACATTCGAAGATAGCTCAAAGAATCGATGGGCGTTAGTATTTGGAGACTGACTAAAATGTACTTTATTTTGTATCCATTAGGTCTACTTATTTACGTTCACAAAAAATTCCGCGACCCAAAAATGTTTTTTTTTTTGTTTTCAGTCATAGACAAAAATTAAAATGTGTGGATGATTTTGATCATATTATAACAATAAAAAAAAAAATACCAGAACTATGAATGATGAAGTCTGCATTTTTAAATGCTGTAACCAATTTAAAATGGAAGTATACTGTTGCATAAGTAGTAAACATTTTGCGCGCGTGCGCTCTTTGGTCGGTTAACTAGTGTCGGCGTTATGGGAATCGCAAAATAAGTACTAAAGTTACTTGGTGATGGAGTCGGTTTATTAAAATAAATTACACGGAGGAAGATTGCCGACCGACCGATCCCAGAGATGAGAAGTTACTAACTAGCATGTACATTTGAGCAATTATTGAAAACTTGGAAAGGGTCGTGAGCGGCACGTTAAAAACTAAATCTATAGAAAGGTATTTACAGCTAGGTTGCACAATAAAAATAGCACACAATAAAAATAACACAGTTAAATACATACAAAAGAACCGTCGGCATCTCAACAAAACATTAATGGCTATATTACTCTATCTAAATTCTTAAAGTTAGTATAAGCAATACACAAATTGGGCAATGAACATTTACCCTACAATAAACCATTGAAATCCTTGAATAACTAAGGAACAGGAGAATACAACACGTGCGGTGTTGCCGTGAGAAACTTAAGGCTAACGGTACATTATACTAAGTTCACTAAAGTAATACCTATAATATTAACAAATAATTAATGAAGACGCCACAGTACCCCCCTGCCAGTGATCGAGATCACGAAAGACTGGCCTGGTAGTAATCAGGAAATCGTACGCGTCTACCAGACCTTCGCGGCCCCTGCGGTTCAGGAACCTGAGGTATAGATGGCGAACATTGGGGAACTGATTCAGGTGCGGTTTGAGAACGTGAAGTGACTTCGGGAGCGAGATCTACGACAATATTAGTAGCGCTGTCGGGATGACAATTAGGATCCCTTAAAAAATAAGCTGGTTTCAGTCTATCGATTGATACCGTAACCTCGCGGCCACGTATATCTAATACGAATGTTTTATCCTTCCTAGAAATTACTCTGTAAGGGCCGTCGTAAGGTTGCTGTAATGGAACTTTGACTGTATCGTTCCGCACCAACATGTGAGTAGCGTTACTAAGGTCCTTGAAAATGAAAGTGCTTTTCTGTCCGTGTTGAGTACTAGCGACAGGCTTAAGGTTATTAAAATGCGAACGTAACTCTTTAGCAAATTCAGTCTGCGCAGTTCCGTTAGTCGGATTGTCACCTAAAAATTCCCCGGGGAGGCGTAAGCTCTGTCCGTAAACTAACTCAGCGGATGTGCTTTTCAAGTCCTCCTTCCAAGACGACCTAATTCCTAGCAAAACGGTTGGGAGAATTCGCGTCCAATTACTGGTTGCTGCATTGTGACATTTTAGTGCACTCTTTAATTGACGGTGGAAACGCTCGACCATGCCGTTAGCTGCAGGGTGATAAGCCGTCGTTCGAAAATGAGACGTACCGATCAGGGCATTGAGATCTCTGAATAGGTGTGACTCAAACTGTCTTCCTCTATCAGTTGTGATTTTAAGTGGTATGCCAAAACGAGCAATCCAATTGGAATAAAATGCACGTGCTACTGTATCAGCTTCTTGATTGACAATGGGAATCGCTTCCGGCCATCTTGTAAATCGATCTACAGCAGTAAGACAATAACGGTATCCCTCAGAATAGGGCATTACTACAATGTCAATATGTACATGATCAAATCGAGATGACGGGAGTGTAAAAGTTCCTGGCGTTGTAACGACGTGACGAGAAACTTTTGATCGTTGACAATCAATACATGCTCTGGCCCATGACTTACAATCAGAATTTATCGAGGGCCAAACAAATCGTGTAGTGATAAGCTTAGTCGTAGCCCTACTACCTGGATGGGAGGTGTTATGAAGCATATTGAAAACGGACTTTCTGAATGGTTTCGTAATAAAAGGTCTAGCTGTTAGTGTAGAGAAGTCACAAAAAATTGGTTGGTCTGACTCTGGCAAATGAACAAGACGTAATTTAAGAGACGAGTTCCTATTATCAATTAAGCTTTTAAGCTCCGCGTCATTTTGTTGCGAGAATGCAAGAGCTTTCCAGTCTATCTCAGTACATACTGACTCTATGCGAGATAGTAGGTCGGCCGTAATGTTGTCCTCTCCTTTGACGTGACGTATGTCTGTAGTAAATTGTCCAATAAAGTCTAGATATCGAAATTGTCTAGGGGAACATTGCTGATTTTTCTTCTTAAAAGCGTAAGTTATTGGTTTGTGGTCCGTAATAATCGTAAAACTTCGCGCCTCAACGTAATGTCTAAAATGTTTGACCGCCGCGTAGATTGCGAGTAATTCACGGTCATAGGCTGAATATTTCTGTTCAGCAGGCGAAAGTTTCTTAGAAAAGAAAGCAATTGGTTGCCATTCATTGTCGATTTTCTGTTGTAAAGCCGCGCCTATGGACATGTCGGATGCGTCACTGAAAATAGCAAGTTCCGCTTCGGGCTTTGGATGGACTAGCAACGTAGCTTCAGCTAAGCTGTCCTTGCACGACTCAAAGTCACGTTTAGCTTGGTCGTTCCAAGTAATAGGTACTTTCCCTTTTTTGTTGCCGCCCAGTAATTCATGTAAACTAGCTTGGCTACGCGCCGCATTAGGTACGCACCTTCTGTAAAAGTTCAACATACCTAGGAATTGGCGTAGCTGCTTTGCGGTGGTTGGTAAGGGGTAGGTACGTATTGCTTCAACCCTTTCAGGGAGCGGACGCGTACCTGCTGCTGAGACTTGATAACCTAGAAATTCAACTTCAGACTTCCCGAACACACATTTTGCGGGATTTATTACTACTCCGTATTTCCTTAACCTAACAAATACAGTCTCTAAATGTTTTAAATGTTCCGTTTCGTCACTAGATGCGATTAAAATATCGTCTATGTAGCAGTACACAAAATCAAGTTCACTTAACACTTCGTCCATAAATCGTTGAAAAGTTTGTGCTGCATTACGCAAGCCAAACGTCATAAACTTAAACTCGAATAAACCGAAAGGCGTGGTTATAGCTGTCTTTGGAATGTCCTCTTCAGCGATAGGAATTTGGTTAAACGCACGCACTAGATCTAATTTTGAAAACACTTTTTTGTCACTTAAACACTGAGCGAAGTCTTCAATATGTCGCACTGGGTATTGATCGGGCACTGTTCTATCATTCAAACCACGATAGTCACCGCAGGGCCTCCACTCGTCTTCACACTTAGGAACCATATGTAGCGGTGAAGCCCACGAACTTTTCGACGGTTGAGCGATGCCTAATTTTAACATCGACTCGAACTCTTTCTTCGCTGCTATAAGGCGGTCCGGAGCTAGACGTCTAGGCTTCTGTGCAACCGGTTGACCGGGTGTAACAATTATGTGGTGTTGAGTGTTGTGCTTGACCGGTTTCTGCATGGTCCCATCAAGGCGAGTAATGTCGACATATTGTGCTAACAGATGGTGGTACGGCGTTTCACCGTTAATTGTTTTGACCGACTCGGTTTCGTACCCAACTACCTGTCCATTAACGGTACACTGGGTAGTTGCATCTACAAGTCGTCGATTGCGCGCATCGACCATTATATTATAATGCGCTAAAAAATCGATGCCAATTATTGGTTTCGATACATTTGCCACCACGAACATCCACGGGAAATCTCTGCGTAGGCCTAGGTTAAGCGTCAGTGGAATCGTACCATATGTAGCGATCTGTGTGCCATTAGCGGCTACTAACCCATAGGCAGACATTTGGCGAGCCATATGGATCAGTGCCTTTGGATAAACGCATAGGTCTGCACCGGTATCGACAAGAAAATCTACCTTGCTGCTTTTGTCCTTTATAAAAATGCGGCGTGTCGGTGGCTGGGAGTTTGCGTCATCCGCCACTAATGACCTCCGCTCGCGTTTCCCACCGGTGGTGATTTGTATGCGCAGGGTTGCACACACTTCTTTGCTGCAGGGCCGAATTTATGGTGGTACCAACACTTCCACCCTTCTGGTCTCGACCTTGATCGGCCTCTGGAGTGGCTGCGACTTGACCTTGATCGGGAGCGGCTGCGTTCTCTGGATCCTCGTAACTCGTCTAACTGGGCCTGCATTTGCGCTAGTAACAACCCTATTTGTCCGTCAGGCGGCGCTGCGGGCTCTTGTTGCGCAGCGGTTACAGTGGCGCAGATATTTCGGCTAGATCGTAGCTGATGGTTTTCGTGGATGAGGTCTGCCATATCCGCAAGGTGATTCAGCGTGGCATCCGTCTTGGTTATCACCGCGTTCTGCATGTCGTGAGCCAAACCTTTCATCCAGATTGCTCGTAGGACGTCGTCCGTTACCGTAGACCCGGCAAGAGTCCTTAGGTGCCGCAAAAATTGTGATGGCGTGCGGTCACCGATCGCCTGGTCTTCACCGGCCATTTTGTAATAATACATGTATATTTCTTCCGTGATAAACTACCACTCGTCCGCGCACAGTTTTCACGATACCGCGCACTAACCGAAGCACTAGGTAACCTGTGGTCTTACGATAGAGATCACGTCGGGGTCACCACTTTTGCGCGCGTGCGCTCTTAGGTCGGTTAACTAGTGTCGGCGTTATGGGAATCGCAAAATAAGTACTAAAGTTACTTGGTGATGGAGTCGGTTTATTAAAATAAATTACACGGAGGAAGATTGCCGACCGACCGATCCCAGAGATGAGAAGTTACTAACTAGCATGTACATTTGAGCAATTATTGAAAACTTGGAAAGGGTCGTGAGCGGCACGTTAAAAACTAAATCTATAGAAAGGTATTTACAGCTAGGTTGCACAATAAAAATAGCACACAATAAAAATAACACAGTTAAATACATACAAAAGAACCGTCGGCATCTCAACAAAACATTAATGGCTATATTACTCTATCTAAATTCTTAAAGTTAGTATAAGCAATACACAAATTGGGCAATGAACATTTACCCTACAATAAACCATTGAAATCCTTGAATAACTAAGGAACAGGAGAATACAACACGTGCGGTGTTGCCGTGAGAAACTTAAGGCTAACGGTACATTATACTAAGTTCACTAAAGTAATACCTATAATATTAACAAATAATTAATGAAGACGCCACAAACATATTTTTTCAATTATAAAAAAGAATAATAATTAAACAAAAGGATAACTTGAAAATAAATAAGTCAGTCATAACCAAGGGGAAAACTGAATATCTGTACGCAATCTTTGGTAATGATGATTGACATGCCAGATGGGAGTGGCATGGGAATTACCATCACATTAGAAGAATAGTGCGGTGTAACGAGCGAACTACAAAGTTCCCTCGTTACACAAACAAAGAATGTAACGAACATGATGGTTGCAGCAACAAATAATTCGAATAATACATAGTGAGGTTACACATTAAATATAATAATTCAAAGTGTTAATAAAAATATAATATTTGCTATTTTAAAACTTGATATATAAATGTGATGCAATATTCTGGGTAAAGTAGATACAATTTGGATTCAAAGTGTGCGAGGCCATACATTAAAAATACTCATTGCTTTTTTACAAGATAGGCAGTACGATACTCGTAAAATAGATATAATTACTCGCTGGGTACTAATGTTACAGAAAATATAAGGCATTAATATAAAAGACATATAAATTCGAAGAGTTAGAATAATTTACTTGAGATTCGAAAACTCTTTAGAATTTCCCAGCATGATTTAAATCATGCAAAAACTATTTTCCAGTTGGCATCAGTTTTAGTCAGATGCTTTTAGCATTGGATTTAGTCTGTGCGTATTAAAATACAAAAAGTTAAGCGTTTTCAAAGCTTTAGTTCGTATAAATAAATTACATACACGTAAAAACTGTGCTACGATATTGCTTCGTTTACAAAAACAGTGATAGAAATAACAATAAAAAATAAGTTGTTGCAACCATCATAGTAATATTTAAAAAGGTCAGAAAGTATAATACGACTTGTATTATAAGTTCTGACCGCACGGTAGAACGCGCTGGGACCGGCGATCCCGACCGGCGAAGCAATCAGCTGAAAGAAAAGTTATTGCCACTCTATTAAAGTATTGAACGAAACCGTTGGCTCACCGACTGCCAGTATTGGTAGGCTGTATGGAGTTCAATGTTGTTATAGTTATTTAAGTAATCTAATCGCTAGGATAGTTTTTCTTAAATCAAGGACTAGATAACAAATGGAATGATAGTCAAGCGTTTTCTTCTGCAATTGCCTAGACAACCAAGACCACATCATACGAGCACTCCTTCAAATTATTCCATCTACAGATACGGAATCGATAATAATGGCGCCGATTCCCTAGTTCACAAACTAAACTAAATTTAAGTTTAGTGCATCTTTTTTTTTCTATTTCATTAACAACAGGACAGAAGATAAATATTAGTTTAGTCCTGTCAAATTAGTTAGTGCCTGACGTAAATTGACGTATTTTTTAGTCGCCATGTTTTTAATCACGTCTAAACTGTCTATGGAGTATTTTAATTTGACAGGACTAAACCAATTTTTATCTTCTGTCCTTTTCTTAATGAAATAGAAAGAAAAAGATCACTGAACTTAAAATTTAGTTTAGTTTGTGAACAAGGGAATCGGCGCCAATATCACTCCATTTTTTCACAATTCTGTGTTACCATTTTTTCTTTACTTTAAGTTACGAGGCAATTGAAGGGGTATTTTTTTTTTTACAAAACTATTAACTAATTCGTAATCTACCATCATACGTACCAGCTTTCAGTTTTATCTATTATAAAATGTAATGATAGTTTAAGCTGGAAAATAAATAAATAAATTATCTAATATTGAAAATTAATATTGCAAGACTCAGACCGCTCGTATTTTATAAATATTTCGCTGGAGTGCTGCAACTACTATTTACATAATATTTTAATTAAAACAGACGTTTATTTATAAATCCAGTATGGTAGATGAAGTTATGTTTTTAGAAAAAAAATCAAACTGATCTTCAAAATAAATCTACTAGGACGATATCCTATAAATATATAGAGGTGTAAGGATGCCGCCAGAAACACTCAAAATACATACATATATTAATACACAAGATTAAACACAATACATAGTACACAATGGGACAGCTGAGCGCTATTACAAGGTTTCGTTTGATACTTTAACGCATATTTTATGGTTCGCCCCAACAAGCGTATTGTTCTTTCATAATCACACGACACAAAATATCTACATTCATTCTCAATAATTGAAGATTTGAATACATAATCTCTTACAAAAAAAACCCATCATTGCACGTTAATTTCGGTTGTTACAAAAATATTTTATATACAGTGGATATTTAAACCTATGCCAAGTTGGTTTTAACAACAGACAACAACAGAATTGGGTCTACGAAATAATGTTTCGGTAAACACAAAAAAAAAACGCGTTTTCAACGACCTGTTTTTTTTTTTTTTAAATTTTGCATTAAGTCTTATAATGTACGCAATTCATAGTTTCAATATTCTATCCAAATATTAATTAATTTGTAAAAATGAAAGAACAATTTCACTGAAGTCATATAAAAAGGCAGCTATAAGATATCCATATATTCTGAAGTATATAATGTGTACCTTTTTGGCCCAAGCTTGTGTGCCGCTAGCTAGTTCCCTTGGCGTCAATATTTGAGCACCCGTTGAGCCGGTGAACTGACCCAGAGATGATTCACTCACAGACCCCGCAGACCAACCAAACTGTGAAAACATTACCTACATTAGGGAAATAAGGTTATTAAATACAATTGGTAAAATAATATAAAGCTCAATACAGTCGTTGCAGGTAGTCAGAAGCCCAAAAATCTGACAACCAGTCTTACCAAGGGGTATCGTATGTTAGCTATTTATATAAATCTTTAGGTATTTTTATGACGTTTACAGTATTTTCGAAGTAACAGAATATTATATTTGGTCTTAATTTGACAGTTATTTGATTTGTTAAAAATACTAAAATGGCGCCACCGGATATTAACTGTCAACTGACTATTTCAGTCTGATAAAGTGGAGGGATTTAAAAACTTACGTGGTAGCGCCATTTTAGCAAGACAGTAGAGATTGAACTGCGAAAGTGTAAGGATCTTGTAATACCCATGTAAGTACTGAGAATTGTAATAATATAACTATAAATGTATTGCCGTAATATTTGTGTTTTTATTTTTGGCCAGTGTTTGAACCCAGTAAATAAATCATGCTTATTTTTAAAGTGAATACTTTTATTTCCCTTTTGCTCTGGTTAGCCCGACATTTCAGAAGTGGGATAATTTGTACCTAACTTCTATTACTGTTATTTGTTTCTATACTGTTTTTTTATATTTTTTTTTTTTATTTTGCTCAATATATTTAAATACCCTACAAAATAGTTTGAAGTTATCCAATCCGTGGTCATTATTTGATCCAGTTTTTGTTTTAAATTGTTTCTAGTCCGCCTCTAAGCCATGTTTAGCGTTTAATTTACTTTAAATGCAACTTTTTGTCCGCTGATGTCTTGTTTCAGTTTAATAATGGAAAACTTACACCAATTGTCGCCTTGTGAGCAATCTCACGCTGTAGAACGTGACAAGAGTGCGCGAAGATCGCGGAGCCGGGTGTTGCCTTCGGGTAGCCATGCTGTGAGGACACCTCAACGAAGATCAGAGAGGCGCTCATGCAGTCGGGAAAGGGGTCATGGCTTCAGCCATTCGCCCCGTTCCCGGAGTCGTGCAGATGCCAGAAAAGTTCATCGAAGACAGCGGTACAGAAGTCGGAGCTGTCGCCGCTCACATCGGCGCACCAGCCGGTCGCTGTCACCGGTGAGCGAGTGCAGTCAACGTTCCGTGGTACTGGGCAGGCGCGACTCGCGGTGCTGCGATAGGCGCCGCGGTGGTTGCCGCCGGCCCAGGAGCCGATCCTGCAGCCGGCCCAGGAATGGAACACGCAGCTCGAGACCGAATGCAGCCACGCACCGGGTTGAAAACGACAATCAGCAACCAAATGATGTCGGTGAGTGTATTACTAACAATGTTAGCATGTCGCAACTTCTACAAGTTTTAACATCTTTGAAAGGAGAAGATCCTATGCATAAACTAGGGAATCTCAATAATGCTGTGCCAGAATTTGACCCGGCAAAGAAAGAACAAACTATGTCGATGTGGCTACATAAAGTAAATGAGTGCGCTTCTATTTACGGGTGGTCCGGAAAGCAAACCGTTCATTTTGCTCTTCCGAAATTGCGTGGGGTAGCTCAGCGTTGGTACGAGGGTTTACCATCCGTACTGTTTACATGGGGAGAGTGGCAGGATAAACTACGGTCAGCTTTCCCTTCCGATGAAAATTACGGACAGATGCTTAGCGATATGCTTTTCAAACGAGCTCGTTTCGGAGACTCTTTAGAAAATTATTACTATGATAAAATAGCGCTGATCAATAGGTGCGGTATAGTAGGTAGGAGAGCAGTAGACTGTATCTTGCATGGGATTGACGACCGTTCGGTACGATTAGGGGCAGAAGCAGTACAATTCGATGACCCCGATAAACTACTTACATATTTACGAAATTCTAAAAACGTAAAACCTGGTGACCGTAAAACTATTACTGCCACCAGTAAAAATGTCGGTAAACAAGACCTTCAACCGCGTGTCCCAAATAAGCTTCAACGCTGTTTCAATTGTAAGCAAGAGGGCCATCATATTCAACAATGCCCACAACCTGTCAAAAAATGTACTAGATGCAACAGATTTGGGCATGAAACAAATAATTGTTTTACTAAACTTCCAGTGGCTGAAAAGAATGTCATGCGTGTCTCTAGTTTGAGGAAAACCAATGATAAATATTTTAAGGTCGCATTAATTAATAATGTCCCATTTGAATCGTATGTAGATCTAGGTAGTGAGTGTTCTATGATGAAGTTAACTGAATTTAAAAAGCTAGGTGTAGGTTATGAAGTAGACAATTCCGTGCTAGTAGGATTTGGAAATTCAACTGTTGTCTCTTTAGGCAAACAATCTGTTTGTATTTCTATTGATGACGTAGTCGCCAACGTAGAGTTGATGATAGTACCGGATAGTGTCATGCAAGTACCAGTGATGATTGGTCACACTTTTACAGAGCAGCCACACATTGAGATTCATAAGACTACAGATCATTTAGAAATTAAGGAGTTAAGTCATACAATTACTGAAAATAACAAGATTGATTTGTACTGTAAAAGTGACACCACCGTTTCTGGAATAACAACAGTTGACGTTTACACAGAGCCTAGTTATGATGGAGCAATATTTATTGATGGAGGTTTTAGGATTGAAGCTGATTCTATGTTCTCAGTTTTAACAGGGTTATTTCGTATTCAAGGCGGAACAGGGGAAATAGCGCTAAATTCATGGGGTGTTGTTCCTATTACGTTGCATAAGAACAAGCTTATTGCTAGAGGCAGGGTCGCACGTGAAGAAAGTCAATATAAAGTTCATTCAGTTTCGTGCTTAGATCCTATTAGTGATTTAAATGTTGACACTGGTTCAAATTTATCTACTGCCGAACGGAAACAGTTACTAACTTTATTAAACCGGTTTAGAGGTTGTTTCGCATTCAATTTAAATGAGTTAGGCTGTACCTCAGTAGGAGAAATGGCAATAAATCTTGATAACAATGAACCTGTAGTTTATCGACCATATAGGTTAGCTATTAAAGAAAAAGAGGAGGTTAGAAATATGATTTCAGAACTATTGGACAATGGTATAGTCCGTCCATCAACATCGGCATATGCTAGTCCAATCGTGCTTGTCAGGAAGAAGAGTGGCGAGGTTAGACTTTGCATAGATTATAGGGCGTTAAATAAAAAGACTATTAAAGAAAAATATCCTATGCCGTTGATCGATGATCAGTTAGATGTACTTGCAGGCCATAAGCTTTATACTACACTTGATTTAAAATCAGGCTATTATCAAATACAGATTAGAGAAGAGGATAAACATAAAACTGCGTTTGTAACACCAGACGGCCATTTTGAATTCAACAGAATGCCGTTTGGTCTTGCAAATGCTCCAGCAACCTTTCAACGTCTTATGAACCAAATATTAGGTAAAGCGCGTCATAGGGAGGCGTTAGCGTATTTAGATGACGTTATTATACCATCTAAAACATTTAATGAAGGCATTTTACGGTTAGAATCGATATTACAGTTATTTACTCAGGCTGGTCTCACATTGAATTTATCCAAATGTACGTTCTTTAGTCCTAAAGTAGAATACTTGGGGTTTGAGATATCTGCTGATGGTATTCGACCTGGAACAAAGAAGGTAGAAGCAATAGAAAAGTTTCCAACTCCTATTAGTCAGCATAACGTTCGACAGTTCCTTGGCTTAGCCAGTTTCTTTAGAAGATTTGTGCCAAATTTCTCAGTTATAGCAAAACCACTGACATATTTGTTGAGGAAGGATATTAAATGGGCTTGGGGCCCAGATCAAGAAAATTCATTTAGAAAGTTACAGGCTGAACTAATGCGTAAGCCTACATTGGCTTTATACGATCCAAATTTAACCACAGAACTGCATACTGACGCTTGTAAATTAGGCGTTGCTGGTATCCTCCTTCAAAAATATGATAGTGTTCTTAGACCTGTTGCATATTTTAGTCGGCAGACGACTCCAGAGGAGCAGAATTATTCTTCTTATGACCTTGAAACCTTAGCTGTTGTATCATCTTTACACAAATTTAGAGTCTATTTAATTGGAATCCCATTTAAGATCGTCTCTGATTGCAATTCTTTAAGAGCCACTTTCCAGAAAAGGGACATGATCCCTCGGGTAGCTCGATGGTGGGAGCAAATGCAGGAGTTTAACTTTAGTATTGAATACCGACCAGGAAAATCAATGTCTCACGTGGACGCCCTAAGCCGTAATCCTGTAAACGACGTACAGATAAAATTCAATGTAATGATTGTAAATGATGATAATTGGTTAGCCACAGTACAACGTTCGGATAGCGAGATCCAAAGAATTGTAGGAATATTAAAAGACCCTAATTTAGATAATGTTATAGACATTAAAACCAATTATAAATTGAAAAATGATAAGTTGTTTAGAATAACGGCATCTGGGGATAAATGGGTTGTACCGAAAGGAGTTCGCTGGCAAATAGTTAAGCAGAACCACGATGACATTGGTCATTTTGCTATTGACAAGACATTAGATAAAATTAAGTCACATTATTGGTTCAAAAAAATGCGAAATTTTGTAAAAAAATACGTTAATTCATGTTTAGAATGTAGTTACTCGAAATCTATGGGTGGGAAAAAACCTGGGTATTTACATCCGATTGATAAAGTCGCTACTCCTTTTGATACAATCCACGTGGACCATGTAGGACCATTTATACGAAGTAGTAAAGGAAACATGTACATACTGGTAATTGTTGATGCTTACAGTCGATATATCTATTTAAAACCCGTTAGGAATACAAAGTCTTCTACCTCAATAAAAGTATTCCGCGAGTACTTTGGTATTTTTGGAGTCCCAAGGCGGCTTATATCTGACCGCGGTACTTCATTTACCAGTGATGTTTTTAGGAAATTTATGACCGATAAGGGTGTGAAACATATATTGAATGCTGTAGCCACTCCTAGAGCCAACGGGCAGGTAGAGCGCTACAACAAAACAATAATAGACGCTCTCACTGCAAAGTGTGTAGGCACGGCTGACAATAAATGGGACGAGCACTTGTTAGATGTGCAATGGGGTGTGAACAATACGTTAAATAAAGGCATTAATCGTACTCCTTCTGAGGCTCTCTTCGGAACAAAGTTGTCAGGACCAAGTGACAACAAAATAGTCTCGGAATTAGGCGAAGATGTAACAAATATTACTGACGAACAGAATATTACTGACATTAGGGAAAATATTAATTCTCATATAAGATTGTATCAACAAAAGGCCAAAGAACTATATGATAAGAAACGTTGTAAGCCTCGGGAGTATTCCATAGGTGACTTAGTTAGTGTAGAAAGGCAAGTACCCGCTACAGGACAGAGTAAAAAACTTGTACCTAAATATCAGGGTCCCTACAGGATAACAAAGGTCTACGATTGTGATAGGTTCCAAATAGAAGACACCCCTTTGACCAGAAAGGGCAATAAATTATACTCCGCTGTAGTGGCGGTGGACAAAATAAAACCCTGGTTGAATTTTAATAGACCCCACGATGAGTCTCTAAGTGAGGAAAGTGATGGTACTGACCCAGAATAATTTATTTATGTCTATCTGGTAGTAGATGTGTGGCTATGTGGTGGTGATCGACATTTGCCTAATCAATGATAATTGATAATATTTGTTTTATTAACTCGTATTGAATTTACAGGTCATTTTTCTTTTGTTGATGTGGATAATATCCACATCAAATGTAAGAATAATTTTGTGGGGCCTGTTACCACTGGTATTCAAGACATAATGGGGCCTGTTACCAGGGGTATTCAGGACATAGTGGGGCCTGTTGCTAATGGTATTCAGGACATAATGGGGCCTGTTACCAGGGGTATTCAGGACGTAGTGGGGCCTGTTGCCACTGGTATTCAGGACATAGTGGGGCCTGTTGCCAATGGTATTCAGGACATAATGGGGCCTGTTACCAGGGGTATTCAGGACGTAGTGGGGCCTGTTGCCACTGGTATTCAGGACATAGTGGGGCCTGTTGCCAATGGTATTCAGGACATAATAGGGCTATTGTTATTAGTATTAAGGATGTAAGGAAGCCTGTTGCCTATAGTATTCAGGACATTGATTTGATAAACATGCATTATAAAATAATAAGAACATAATGTGCGATTTAGAATTAAAACAAAGAGAATTAATTACTTCTAATTTTCAATATTATTGTAAAGTATATACCTAGTACGTAAGAGAAGAATACTAAATAATTATGTCATGTCTAAGTAAATGTGAATAATTGAGTTGTATAATGGTTCTTTTGTAGGTGCAAGGGAAGTTGTGATAGCTTAAATATTTAAATTATTCATTATAATAATGTTAACAGGTTTGTATTATTGCTTATAAAGAAGATAAAACTATTGAGTATTAACGATAGCATTGTATAGTGTGTACAAGAAACAATTTATTATTAACCTATTGTCACTTTTAATAGTATTTTTTTTTTACCGTACGAGGACGTACGACATTTTGGATGGCCGAATGTTAGCTATTTATATAAATCTTTAGGTATTTTTATGACGTTTACAGTATTTTCGAAGTAACAGAATATTATATTTGGTCTTAATTTGACAGTTATTTGATTTGTTAAAAATACTAAAATGGCGCCACCGGATATTAACTGTCAACTGACTATTTCAGTCTGATAAAGTGGAGGGATTTAAAAACTTACGTGGTAGCGCCATTTTAGCAAGACAGTAGAGATTGAACTGCGAAAGTGTAAGGATCTTGTAATACCCATGTAAGTACTGAGAATTGTAATAATATAACTATAAATGTATTGCCGTAATATTTGTGTTTTTATTTTTGGCCAGTGTTTGAACCCAGTAAATAAATCATGCTTATTTTTAAAGTGAATACTTTTATTTCCCTTTTGCTCTGGTTAGCCCGACACGTATTACCCAGTATCTTGGTTCCGGAGGTCAGATCACTCCATGTAAAATACTGGTGTTCAGCTGCATCCGGTTAGACTGGAAGCTGACCTCAACGTATTTGGGACAATGGCTAGGAAGGACGATGTACTTTCTGAGTTTATCTTGGACGTTATTGACATTGGTGAAGAAAAACATCGTGAGGAAACTGGGACTTAGTGTTTAAAGTCTAAAATTGCAAACCAGTTTAGCAAGCACTGTCATCAATGCTTGTGCCTTCTCTGAAAGAGAAGAGGCCGTCGCTTTGGGACAGCAATAGGCTGGTATTATAGTTTTATTAATAAAAACAAATATTATAACCCCATTTGTTACACATATTGCTGTATATACCATTAAAAATATTACTGAACATCTGCAAAAATGATAGATATCATTTAAAAAAAAAGAGCACAGATAAAATAAAAGGAATTTTGAAAAAGGTTGGTGCAAATATGGATGTAATCTTAGGATGAATCTGAAATAATAATAATAAATCATTTATTTCAGATTCATCCTAAGATTACATCCATATTTGTTAGTAAAATTGCGAGCTTACAAACTAATGGGACTAAACTTATGGGAGATGTCAAATTATAATATCTTCCGTAATAGAAATTAATTTTTAGAAGTAAATACTCCTTGCGTTACTCAAAACTTGTGAAAAACGTAACTTACTCCATGTGTAGTATAAAGTTCACTCTCCTCTTGCTCCTTCCGAATTAAAGACAGCTTCGCAGACACGAGCGTCGCTACATCTTGCTGTAAGAGAATGACCATATTATCGTAATGTTAATGAGTAACACTGGCAACACTAAGTAATTTCATCAAAAAACTAAGTATTCAGCAAGTGGGCAACGGCATTCGCTGACACGTCAAAAGCTGCAGTTGCCTCTGCCGTACACTCGTGCTGGTCGTGTGTAAGAGCATTTATTTCAAATAAACCAATTACAGGCACTTTTGAATTGTCAAGGGGTTGGGTTGGTTAGTCACAAAGATGAAGCTAGTTGCCCATTTCAAAGTGTAGTAGGTACCCATGGAAAAGAACGGGCAAGAAACTCTAGGGACACATATATTTTTAAATCAAAATATTGTAACAAAAAAGACAAGACAATGATACATTTACGAATACCGTCATTGATTGTGAAACCTAATTATTATAAGAATGGATCCATCATATTCCTGCGCTTACCCCAATTTGGGGTAGATATAATATCGTTGAGTGAAGTTTGGCATGACCTTTATTTATTTTTAGTTAAACAAAAATACAGTGCGTTCAGTTATTTTGCATCACTGTCAAAATCACATTGATCTTAATTTTGTTGCAATAAAGTTGTTTTTAGTTGCTGCTGTCAGAGGTAAACGGACTGTAAAATGAATTGTAAATTATAGTAAAGTACTGACAATTTGCACCATCTTCTGTGCATCAACCCCTGGGGGGTAAGCTTGTGGTCCCGGTGCCGGCAATGCAGGTATCACTGGCACGGAGTTTAGCTCTGAAAAGATATAACATCACGAATTTATTCCATAACGAAGTTAGAAAGAAAATACATTAGGTTAGGTAGAGATATGACTGGCGCCATCTACACGGACGAGAGTATCGCGGCGATAATCACGCCGTGATATCATCACATTCAATAGAAAGTGTATGGAGCTATCTCCACACGGCGAGAATTTGATCGCACGGGGAGACTTATCACTGCGATTCTCTCGCCCGTGGAGATGGCGCCTAAGGCAGCGTCAACACGACGTCTTTTCCATACAATCGAGTCTCGACGATAGAGCAGCGTATTTACCAAGCTGGACAAATGCTCAGAGTGAACTGATATGAGAAAAAATGTCACAATATGGCGTCGAGGGCAATTCTGTTTTGTCTAATATTATTATAATGGGTGTAAAAAGACAAGTCGAGGGTCACCTGTGCTTCTCGTCATCGTAATTTTTTTTTTGTACTGGACCATGGCTGGGAACCTACTGGTTACGGAGATATTGCAGGTTCGAAGTTTTTTCCTTTTTTTCACGAAAATAAGTTATAAATGTTATAACTTAACTTTAAATATCCCCACTACTCCTGTACCGTTGCATGCACCCAAAAGCACAATGTTATGAGTCCGTTATGAATGCGCTGCCGTAAACAGCAATTTTTCTCAACCAAAGTGAAAGTAGTTTCCCAGCAATAATTTTTGCTCTATGATTCTTAGGGCTGATTTTTCCATCGCCAGATAACTTTTATTCGAGGAATAAATTTTACGTTTGACAGTTTTTGTATGAAATAACTGTCAACATTTCAAAATTATTCCTCGAATAACGTTATCAGATGATTGAAAAATCTGCCCTTAGTTTGATGCAAAGAATGCGTAGATTACAGCCATGTGATGGTCTTTTTACACGCTGTATTATAGTAAATTGAAATTTTTATTCTGGTATTTTAATAATGTATGTATATATAACTGTGACACTTACGGCTTCCCGTCGTAAAACTTTTCATATAGGCAGGTGGACTTGGAGATCTTTCCGATATTCTAAAACAGAAATTCATAATTTAGTCAAATTGTTTATATTACAAACGACGTGTTCTTGAGTGGAGGGAATCAACAAACGTAACGTAACACGCTGTCAGGCTAAGTGGAGCGATGATCTTCGCAGGATGGCTGGTAGCAGCTGGATGAGAGTTACTGAAAATCGAGTTGATTGGCGTGCAATAGGAGACGCCTATGTCCAGCAGTGGACTGCTATAGGCTGATCATCATCATCTGCCTAGCCTTTACTCAACTATGTTGGGGTCAGCATCCAGTCTAACCGGATTCAGCTGAATACCAGTATTTTACATGGAGCGACTGCCTATCTGACCTCTACAACCCAGTTACTGGGTAATACGATACCCCTTGGTAAGACTGGTTGTCAGACTTTCGGGCTTCTGCTGTAGGCTGATGATGATTGATATTACAAAAAGTTATTTAATGTCTTATTTATAGAGGGATAAATTATACACTTACTTGGCAATTTCTGTGCATGAGTTAGCTGCAGAAGTACCAGAGGTGCTTGATTTTGTTTTAGTACTGCTTGAGTTCACTTTTGCGACTTGCTGGAATAAAAGTTATAAAACTAGAAAGAAATATCTTTACTTTCTTATTTTTTTATGTTGCCCCACACTAGGAATTTCTCCTGTATCGTGGGTGCGTCTACAAACATTTAATCTCACATACACAAACAGCCAGACCCGGAACAACTACTTGTAGGTCATACAAATATTTGTTCCGTGCGGGAATCGAACCCGCGACACGCAGCGCAGCAGTCAATCGCTTAACCACTGCGCCGACCGTGCCGTACGAAGACGGAGGAAGGAATGGAGCGAAGCCTTGGCCCAATATTGGGGACTACAGGCAAATATTATAATAATTTTAATTAGCCTGATGTTACGCCCAAGCCATTGAATAATGGCGTGCAAAGGGCGATGCGGGAAGACCTATTTCCAGTAATGGACCTACCTTAATTGAGCACACTTTCAATCAGTTTTGAAGGAAATTCCTTATCCATTACTTCATAAATCTGAAAACATTGTCTGCCCAATAACGTAAATAACGCAATGAACCTTGTTGAACTGTCAAAAATTAAAGGCTTTTCTATCGATTGCGAATTTATAGGCAGAAATTATATTGAAAAAAGAAAATGTTGATTACCATATCTTTTTTAGGCGGTGAAACAGGCACCCATTCCGACGCCTTCTCTCTGTGTTGAGAGCCCGAAGACACCGGGAACTGGAGTCTTAACTCTTCCTTATTAGCTACCGTCAAGGGATTTGTCTTTATGGGCAGTGGTGCTCCTCCCTGGAAAATAATAAAGTGTCATGTAAAGCTTTAGTTAATGCGCTAATGTAAACTAAAGAGTAAATGCTTGAAAAATGGATTACTAATTTGTAACTGGAAACAGATATGAACGAAAGCTAGTTAGTAAAAAAGCTTGTAATAAAACCACATAAGCCATTACTGGCACCTAAAATATGACAAAAAATTTTTTTTTTTTTTAAAAGTAATTATGCACCAAATGTAAACTGTTTGTGTTTGCGCCTGTAAACAGTTTACAGAAACCTGGTGAAAACTAAATAAATTGGCTGATTGGTAAATCTTCTTCTTATCGTGTCGTGATGGCAATCAAAATAGACTCGGCTTTGTATTTTGCGTCATCAGTAGCGTCCATCACTTTCTGTAACGTGCCACGACAGGACACGCACGGGGGCCGTGTTTTGACAGGACACGCAGTACATGATATTAAGTGTCCCATCGTTTGTTGAACAGCACCACATTTACACTTGCAAGGCGGAGTCGTCTAAGAAACACCACAGAATTTCCTTGCTTTAGCCAACCTGGGTCCGGAGTCTGTTTTAAGACATCCAGGTTACCCAAGGATGCATGGAGTATGTCCAGGTGGGAGATCTTCAGGGGGTGGAACGAATGGTTTGGTAACTGTCACTGTCTCTTATTGGTAAATGAAAAGTTGAAAACATATTGAATATTGAGCAAATAATGTTGATTAGTATTTGATGCATAAAAAGTGTTAAATTCAGGATCACCATCACCATTCATAGATAAATAATAATTATAGTGTGATGTTCAACGGATAGTGCACTATTATTTCGTAATAACGTATTGTAGGTTCGACTGCCTGTTGCATTATGAATCTCATTAATTTTTTACGGATAATTGGCGTGATGGCTCGCGCGTTGATTAACGCTTCACTGCATTTGTTACATTTACGTGATTCAAAAATGTGAAGAAAGAAAGAAATATTTGAGTGGCGTTTACGAACCACACCTGCTACCTACACCAATACAGGGTGACAGGGACATCAACGCGCTACCTGATACCATGGATTCAGTACATGGTTCTGAACTCCCCTGCAGTGCAAGTTTTCGTCGGTTATTATTATTTTTTAATTGACGCTTAGGTATTGCACTTTCCTATGAAACGGCTGTTTTATTTATGTAACCGACAAAAAATTTCTACGCTAGGGTGTCTAGAATCATGCTCGTTTGCGCGTCGATGTCCCGCCACCCCATATTAATATACAAAATGGAATACTTTTAAACAGCATCCCTCATGGCTGCGCCAAAAAGATAACGGTACTAATATCTGTGCCTTAGTTTGGAGTTTGGACTGGACTTTTTGCTTTTTTGTGATCTACATAAAATGTGTTAAGGAAAACTCACCCTTATGTTCATAACAATAGGCGCTTTTTCTTTGACGAGGAAGGGATGGTGGAAAGCGAGTGTATCTTCGTTCTCGCTCATATCATCGTCGTTTGAAGAGACAGAAGACAGCTCACCGAGGGCCTCCTTCTTTGATAAATGTTTGCAGAAGTCTGTCAGTTCGTCTACTGATTTACCTGTGAAAATGATTTTTGTTTGATAAAGAAATTCCTATTAGAATTAAATTGTTGTATTTCTTTTTACCAAATATTTTTGTTTTTTTTAAATTGTCTCGGGCCTCAGGTCCCTGTCTTTTGGAAAGTGGACAAGGGGCTGAAGGCAACTTGCAAAGGCCTCTTAGACAAATTTAAATATAATGAGACACCAACACAGCACTTTGCAAATGCTCCCAAGGACAACCTCCGTTTGCTGCAGGACTATTGCAGAACACGGAACCAAAACATATTGGGTTATGGGTTTTATTATTATTATTAACTGACCTCCAGACTGTATAGCAGCCATGACTTGGTTCCTAGTATGAGGCGGCAGCGCGGCCGCACCCGCGGGCACTGCTCCATTTTTAAGCATGTTGATAGCATTCCTTCTGGCGACTTCCAGCAGTCGCTTCTTCTCACTATCTGCGAGTTTCACGCCGGTTGGTGACCTTGAAAATATATGACAGTTAAAGTTAATCCTTATCATTCTGAGTCAGGGCGTCAGAGTATGCTCTGGCACAATCAGGGCCATACGCAGCCCTTTCCAGGCCAGATTATGGTCATGTGCGGTGAAATTCATATTAAATGTATGCAAGGATGCAACCAATCTTTTCCTGTTCCTGAGGAGGCTCTGAGCTGTAATGATTCGAAGGACGAAAGGCCCTGGTATATGTGATTTATTAACGAATTTCATTAATTATTTTCTTTTACTATTACCAAAATATACACGTTGTACGAACTCAAAATTCCGAGAAATACGATCGTCACTGCGAAAACTGATGACTATACTTTAATTTCCAGTGTATTCGAAAAGAAAATATGGAAAATATTGTAGCAGATTATTTAAATAGGAATAATCGATTTATGCAAAATTTAATTTAATAACGCAAAGTTTAAATAGCCATAGCTTGTGATTAAGTTATTGCTGTTCACGTGTGACTAAATAATTTAGTTAACAAGGCCAACTGGTTACAATCATGATTCATATTTTAGTAAAGCTTGTGGAAAGCCATAGGACAAAAAAAAAAAAATTATGGAAGTTTCCAGGTCCTAGCTTGTAAAGACTAGCTGTGATTGTGGCTCCATAATTACCTTGATACTAACTTTTCTACTACTTTACCTAACCGGAGGATTTTCCGTACGCAAAATACGCGCATTCAAATCAAATCAAAAGTCATTTATTCAAATTGGGCTGAGAATCAGCACTTTTCGAACGTCAAAATGACAAAAGACAGTCTCCCAAAAACGCCCACCCTCCACCACTTCCTAGTGCTATCGCTAGGAAGAAGTGGCGCAACAAACTCGCCAGCAGCACAGCTGTCTGTTCAGTTAGTAAATTGATTGTATACAATACTAGGTACCTATGTTAAGTAATTAACATTACAAGACACAGAACATAACATTACATTATTTACCATATGTCAGCTAGGCACGCCAATATACCAACAAATATAATAAAAAAAACTATACTTAATCGAGCTAAAAAGTAATTAATTAAAATTAAAATGTAAATAAAAGCCTCCAGGCATAAAGGACGTGACAGTTTACATATTTATGCATTGCTGGGTTCTGTTCACATAGCTGTCATTTGAAGTCACAAATGAGAAACTAGGACCATCGAAGTAAAATAAATAAAAAGTTAATACTAATAACAATAACTGTCAGTAAGCTAATTCTGGAGAAAGACCATAAACAATGTCTTGCGTTAACTAAGGTGACCAACTATTCTTATTGTGTAAGTAGTTGTTGATGGAATAGTATGCTTTTGAACAAAAGTTGGATTTTACTTGAGCTTTAAATGCATTGAAAGGCAAGTCTAGCAAAGAAGAGGGTATCTTGTTATAAAAGGGGGCACGTCGTTTGTCCTTATTTCTAGTATGGAGTTGCGGACACCAGCCTGTTTACGCCCATTACCTATAACCTAGCTGGAGACCTTAATCTTGCTTCTTAGAATTAAATATGTAAATCAGATTAGTGGTTCTAAAGTTATCAGTGCTCTAACCTAACATTTCATAATATTATGTAACACATTACATTTGTCAGGGGCGCTACATTCATGCGGATCGTCACTTTCGATTCGGCAGTATTTGTTGAACAACAAAGCTGACCTGTAACAATTAGGTACTACACATATTCGGCTCGTGCCGATCTACAAACTTCGTTCGGCATCTTCTCTCGCTTAATCATTTTCAGATCACCTCGGCACAATTCGAGGTAAGCCAAACAGTTTTATCCCGAATAACTACATATCCCATTTTGCCGCCAGGCTGTGCCGAATCATGCCGACTCGAAAATGTGTGTAGCAACCCTCAGTAAATTTCTCACATACCTAGATCTTCTTCCTCTTCCTCCATGTCTGGGCGACGGACGCCGCAACCCCCGATGGCGCGACCGTGACCTTGACGATCTCCGTCTCGAGCGTGATCTTGACCTTCTCCGGGACCTCGAGGTCGACCTGTGACGTGTGCGGCTACTGTGACGCGTCTTAGAACTTGAGCGGTGGTGGTTCTTCCTTGAGGCTGATGTTGAGCGCCTGGATTTACTTCCTGACCTGTTAAATGAATTAGTATTAATTTAGTTAACCTTTTCTTTCAAGTATGGAAGGTGCAGGTGGTTTAAATGACATAATTAACTTTATACACATACATTTCTGACTTCTGTAATTATACAGAAGTCAGAAATCTACCTGTATAAAGTTATCTTTCTGGAAAAAAACTTAAAAACAAAGTTGGGAAACAAACACAAACACTTGGGGCTGTTTCAGGTAAATATTCCAGATAATTTTGAATACTTTCGTCAGATATTTATTTATGCATTAGGCTCTTCAACAACGTAGTAGTGTACTACTATACCCCCATTACTTAAAGAAAGCACAGCTCGCACTACATAAATAGATATTTTTCTACCCTATTCACAATGCTACAAGATACAAAACTGAAGAGTAGTTTATAATAATATTTATAGTATAAAAAGAAAAATTTACCTTTTGGGAGATTTGCTTCGTTCCTTTCGTATTGTTTTTGTTACTGTTTCAGTGTTTTTGCTCTTCTTTGCAGCAATTTTAGCATCCTCCAATAAGTCACTACTAAAAAAATAACATAAATATTATTACTATTGTCATCATTCTCCTGCCTTTATCCCAATTTATTTGGGGTCAGCGCAGCATGTCTTTTTCTTCCATACTTCTCTATCAGCCGCCATGACGACAGTCACCCCCTTTCTAACCATATCATCATTCACGTGGTCTATCAGTCGATTCTTTGGTCTTCCCCTACTCTTATAGCCATCGACATTCATGCTCAAAACTTTCCTCACAACATTTTCCTCAGTCTTCCGTAACACATGCCCATACCATGACAACCGATTTCCACACAACTTTTCGGTTACTGGTGCCACTTTCAAACTTACTCTTATTACTATTGTAACATAGAAAAAGATCTACGCCCCCAAGTGAATTCAGACATAGGCAGTGTGCAGGATGATGATAATGATGATGAATCCCAGATTGTTAACTGAGGTACTTTGTCCTAACAAACAAGGAATAGCATGGAAGGTATTTTTAATTTTTTATAAAAATATTTCCAAGATTTTATTACTTTTATATTTATTTATTTTAACATAAAACAAGGCCAGTAACATTAGTTAAAGACAAGTTAAGTAGAATAACGAGAAGTATACAACTAATCGATTGTCATACGCTCATGTCAAAATACTCCAAACATACTAATAAGATTTACTTCCATTCATCCGTGAACACAACACAATCAGGTTTAGTGTCCAAGAGCGAGGGGGTGAGGGATTTTAGAATATGATGACACTGTAAACATATATCTTTGTTACAAAATTATGCAGTATGGACTACCTATACTTGCACTGTCCAAAAGTTACGGAAAGATCAACATGATCAAAAATAAAGAAAGGTTTAACGTACATTTTCATTTCATCTTCAGCTTGTTTCTTGAGACCTCCAGGATCCGAGGTTTTAGGGAAATCTGAGTTACTCACAATCTCTTTCTCAGAACTACTAGAGGAGTCGGTATATTCACCTTCTTCATACTTCTCTGCTTTCTTTCTAGCCTCTTCTTCTGCCTGTTTTACAGTTTCCTCAAATACCGCACTGAATTTTAGATTCTTTATTTGAATTTTACCCTTAGATCTATCATTGTCTGTACTGTTTACATCAACTTTAGCTTCAATTTTTTTACTATCTAGTTTTTGCCTCAAGTCTATGGTCGCAGTTTTAGAGATTGGTGGCAAGGGAATGGGGTGTGGAGGTGATAAAGAGTTATCCACTGGTTTTACAGTCACTACCTTTTTTGTTTCTTTTTCTTTTTGAACTTTAACCTCTTTCTCTTTGGTTTTCGCATTTTCCAATTTTATTTCTTTCACATTTTTTACTTTCGCATGGTCATTTACCGGTTTAACTCGAACAGGCGTCAACGGGTACGGGTATGAAGGAGACCGGCTCTCTCTAGAACGCTTTTTAGTTTTAGTCTTAGTTTTTTTTCGTTTCTTCCGTTTGTATTCGCTACCCTCCGAGCTGACACTGCTAGTGCTCCGACTACGTTTCTTCTTTTCTTTCTTATGTTTTTTCTTACTTTTCTTAGATTTCTTCTTTTCTTTAGAAACAACTTCGTCTATTTTAGGAGGATCCGCGTTAAAAGCACCGAATAGTTCTGAAAGAATCTCACTTGACGACTTTTTGGAATCATCTTTTTTACGTTCGGGAGTCGTCTTCTCCCTTTTGATTAATTGTTCAATTTTATCTATTAAGCTCGTCATTGCAATAACTAATTAGACTTAACTGTTTTCAGTCATAACAAAATTCACAAGACAACATTTAGCAAACACAAAATCAAACATTTGTCGCCATGATGCGAAATTTTAATAATTTTGACATTTCTTTATTTTTATTGACAGTCAGCAGGGTTACCAACTAGCATTATCTCAATAAAATACTTTTAAGTTTTTACTCTGACAACTAATACCAGTGGGTCGGAAAAGGTCGGAAAGGGCGAAAAATGTCGCTAAAATCCTTAGTAAAATCACTCCCTCCGGTTAGATAATTTTTTATAGTACATACTAATACAATTATCGGTGCTCCAAACATAAGATTCATTAGGGTGCCTGATGTCCGCAGAAACATCGTTGTGAAAAAATAAAATAAAACTGCTTGTTGAGTTTAAGCATGCAAAATAATAATTATAGTTATTATTCTGATTTAGCAGTAGGTATATATAAATAAATTTAAAGGTCGTGTTCACGCCAAGACTGCGAGCGAGAGTTATGCAGTTTACTGCTTTTGCATAAAACATACTCAACTTTTCGTTTACATCGAACGGACAATACTGACTATGCGGCTGGTGTGTACGCAGCCTTAGTCCAGTCCTAAAGGCACTTCCTTCCTGTCTACACATTCTACATCCAACTAAACATAGCTTTGACGGCCTATAGATGGCAGGCAGGATCGGCTCCAATATTGGCTTCAGCCACAATTTTACAATAATGCACGTCACGAGGTTGGTTATCAGGGGGTGTCACCGAAAATTATTGTAAGATTTTCCTAACCAGACCTATTGTGTCCAGCTGTAGATTACTACAGGACAAGACACGAGGTGTTACGAAGAAAGTAAGAAATAGTGATTGTAGGTAAACACCGCTCCATCCGCTATTCTATAGGTACTATCTACCAACATACAAATCTTTGTCAGCCAGGTATATGGGTAACTAGGGAATTACCTGAACGGTCTTTAATCATCCGCGCATCTCTATGAAGATCCCTATGTAGATCTTATCTAGGATTACTTGGCAGACAGATAGGTGCATAGCTGGGCACCGTTATAAATCAAATAGTTAGCTTCGTTTATCGCTAATACGTTACTAACAAGTTAACTTTGTTAAACGTTAACTCATGATATGAGAAATTGCATTTTATATATCGGTCGTTGCGTTAGTTATTTATTTATAAAAAATGTTGGTATGCTTCAATGGCCCATGGAAGTTTAGGCAGAACATGAAAAATTAATAAAAGATGGATGTATCATTAACGTTTGTAATCATTATTACTTATTTATAGATGGACAGAGCGTGTTATATTACTTGTTACTTTTTTTTGTGTGTTTATGTTCTTTTTTATGCGTCATGTTTTCCGCAAATAAACGTATTTCCTTTCTTTCTTTATCGCGGGCGACTTGGTCGGCGCATTGTACAGACGCCAGCAGGTCAAGCTACCCGAAACTGTCAAATTTTCCCAATCAACCTAGAACCTTAATGCTTTACCGATAAAGTTGAAAATCTATTAAAGAAATTTGACAGATTGTAGTAGCTCGATGGGCTGGCGTCTGTACTTAATTAACTATTAACGGACTTATGGAACAACTTTTAAAGTAACTTTAAGTTAATCCGTTACTCGAAATTTTAATTTCGTTAGGATATAATCACAGTCTTGTGAGTGGTTGGGAGGCTCTGCTTGGCGCCTATTTGTCACCCCCGTGACATTTAGACCCTTAGAAACTGCATTGTGCACGATTCCTACAGAAATAGAATCGGTTAAATCTCATTATTTTAAGGAACCAGTCGATAAATGATGTAGGTAACATAGCAACATTCTATTTTTCTTAATATGGCATTCAAGTAGGTACATGTAGTATTGGTACGTACACTACCTATCAGGCGGATAACACACTACAACGCGCCACGTGACGAGCCTCAATTAGCGCGCCCCCGCGCGCGTGATTTTTTACATACGAATTCAATAAAAATGCGGGGTATTTGGCTACGTTTCCCGTGCCCAGTCGCGTGGCGCGTTGTGGTGTATAATCCGCCATACGTAAATTACTAAAAAGGGAAGGAGAAAAATAAAAAAAGTGTGTTAGGTTTAGTTTTTATTGTTTTCTTAATACCTTTGCAAGGTCCGTAAGTGATGAACTGATAAACAATACAGAATGGATACTACATTCATTATAATTTTCTGTACGATTGAAATACTCTGCGATTTTCATGTCAACTGCAGCATAGGACGGAAAACTTGTCCTTTTAGTTTAGGTATATTTTATTTAGGTACATATGTAAGTAGGTAAGGGAGTGTTCAGAGAAAATGTCTTACTATTAATAATTTCAAGAAATCTCGATCTACTTATTCGACATGTACCTACATGTTAGTAGGGAAGCTTGTAGCATGATTGCATGGTATGAGTGTACATTTTCAGATAAACAGTTGAACATTTTACAATCGACCGTTACATACCATCTGTTTATAAGAAAAATATCATAGATGATATAAAATAATGCATAGTAGGTAATATCAAATTCGTTAACCTATCATCCAGTTTGAATAACTTTGACACAAACAAAGACCAGCACAATTCTTTAATAAATAATCGTTACAATAAAATGCAAGAACAATAAATACACAATCAATAATTTGGCAATCAATTTCAGAATTTAATAATCGGAAGCTCCAATTATTGAGCAATACTTAACTTTACAATTTCAGGCCTTTGCCAATCATTTTTATTAAACCAGTGCTACATTAAAAAGGAAAAGGATACAAGTACATTTTCTGACCAGTGTACCTACACAGAAAAATAAATGGGGTTTAGGGATATTTATAGATATATTATCTATGAATAACGAGTACCTTTTATACTACCCGCTTTTGTCTTCAGAGTTGTTCATCATACGTATTAAGATGTCTTAGGAAGACATAATAAATACACAAATTGGCCAAATCAATAAAAATATTCAAAAAGCAATAAATATTATCATATCACACAATAATATCCGTACTTAATAAATCGATGATTAACTTAATAATTCTAATTAATATTCAGGTATACATAAGAATAGCAAACATTTTTCATTAGATACGTCGATACAATCGTAAAATACATTCCCGTATTAAAATACCTACCTATCTACGTTTTCGTATCAAATTTTAAATGATTTTCCATGTACTTGATTTATAAAAAACTTGTTTGCTATAAAAACTAATAATAACTAACTGAAAACTAGTCACAGTTTATTTTTATTTTACTCTACATTTATGAAAATATCTAGACAACAAGTTTATTTATTGTGTAAGATTATTTAGCAATCACATTTTTTTAAACTTAAATTATAAATTCAAATAATTGTCATTTCTTCCCATTACATTTACAAATCCGCTTGTTCATTTACCTTATGAAATAAAAATGTTTTTAAGGTTTTTTTTTTAATTTTTATCATATTTTTAATATTCGTCGCGTTTGTCATTTAAAAGGTGCTTGATTTAATTTTTCGAATTGTGCAAACTGGGTGCAACGTCGGCAACCTTTCTTTCTCATGTACTTTTATACATTTTCAAGTACGTCAATGTTAAACGCTAACATTTTTTTATCACACTGATCATAACGGGTCCCAAAAATTTTATAAACCATGAGACAGAACAGTTTCCGCTCGATTAACGAGTGGTAATGAAGCGTTCGCCTAAATGAGTAGAGTAACCAGCTTCACAAGTATTAGAGCCCCGATACACTAACGTCACATGGTATTTGATTCACCGATACCCATACTATACTAAATACAATATAATACAAGGAATGTTGAAGTGAGTGTGTGTGTGTTAATGTCGCAAACTTTAACTAAGGCATCATCCGAATGATCTAATCGGCATATTGCGGTAGAAGAACCAAAATAGTAGGTAGAGCGTGATAGCATTCAGGTTTATTTAGTTTTATTGTCTGCACTCCAATAGTATCAGCGAAACAGATGCCGTCTAATGACGAAGCCTACTGATCTGATCATTCAATGTCAGGGATTCAAATAATGGTGAACGCTAGTATTGTTGAGATCAGTAACTAGGCTAGCGCCAGAGAACGCAGCAAACGGCTACAGCTCTCGAATCTGACTGGAAGCGTGATGAGGCATCAGCTATATACGTATCAAAATGTAGGCTGACTTGTATGTAACGCCCAACAAGAAAGCCATTCGTTGTCAATATCAAGAAGTAGATACTAGGAGATTAAAAACGCTAATGGCGAAAAATATCGCAGCGGCCCTATGTATAGAAGTCTACGAGCGCTTGCACACAGCACCGGGTCTGCACCGGTCACCAGGAGCCCTCGAGTCTGGTTGTCTGCCCGGGGCACGCGCGGCTGACCTCTGCCTGTACAAGCGCCACAACGGAGCTAACACCTGTCGTATCGACTCGGGTCGGACCGAGAGCACTAGCCGCCCCATCTTAAAGCTACTACTAAAATTTTCTAGGCGATCAAAGATCGCAAGCTAAATTGATTTTATTCAAAAGTCTTAAAAAAATAAAATCTGCTAGTGATCAACTTTAACGCGTTAGCGGGGACGCAAAACGGCGCGCACCGTTCGGAAACGTTTCTCGAAGCCGAGCTTCATGTACAGAGATCGGGACGCGTCGTTTTCCGGACGAATGACGACGAAGGGTTTGTAGCCACGGGCGGCGACTTCCTTGGTGAGACGGCGGGCCAAGTAGATCCCGTAGCCTTTCCTGCGGAATTCGGGCCTAGTTTGCATGGAGAACATGGCTCCGTAGTAGGACTGGACCATCCAGGCAGCTAGCTTCCCTTCGACGAAGATGCCGTAGGCAGGCAGTTCGGCGACCAGCTTCTCGAACACTTCGCAGCATTCTATGTCGCTCGCCGGGTACAGGTCGTGAACTGCCTTCATGTGCTCTGGCTGCAAGCGAACTAACTCCACGTCCGATGGCAATCTGCAATCATATTTTAATCCATGTTTAGATTTTTTTTTAAACAAATGTTTCCCCAGGGAGTATCAGACGTCCTTTAGGCAAGAATGATCGAGCTCGTAAAATTTTAAAACGTCAGGATCAATATGCCACATAGTGTTTAAAAGGATGCTATATTATTTGAAGTTCAACCAAGTTTTGTTTCTGGATAAGTCTATGTTGCCCTAAAGATTTCCAAACACGCTCCCAAAACGTTTGCTTCTCCTTACCCCTCAGTACTGTCGTCTTGTGGTGGGTTATCACAGGCGTATACGTCGCCAGTAATCTTGTCGTGCGCCTCATAGTGCCTCTCGAAGCGGTTCACGATGGCCTCGTGAGTGAAGTTCAGGTACAATGGCTGGGTCAGGTCTAGCAGGATCTCCTCTGATGTCAGAAGATCCACCAACTCTGCGCGCTCCGAAGGACAAAACACTGTTACGCTTTCGTATGTTGTTTTGTTCGGCTGAAATGATAACGAAACAAATGAAGGTCACACTAATTAGACAGAGGACGGGATTTATGTCACATTTTGCTAATCTGATATCACGGGCAGTCATTAGATTAGCAAATTGTGACATAATTCCTGTAAAAATACTGGAATGATTTCCCAATGTCACATCACTGAATACACTATTTATAGACATTTGTAATACCATGGATTATCTAACAGAGTAACCACTTCATTTACGTTTTGTTTAACTGAAATTCAAGTGAAAGGGCAAATTATAAAGAATGCCTGTTTTCCATCAGTACTACGTATATAAACCCTACATATCTAAACCACAAACCTTTGTTCGCAGTTTACATGATGAACATAAGTTTCTGAGCCACATTCCGTCCGAATTCAAGAATGAAACCCGTATCTAAAAGCCCCTCTACATCATTTAGGTCATTGAGGTAATTAGATAACTAGGTCGCATTGGATTACTGAAAGCTCCTGAATTGAATAGCGACACGTTTCAGTATCTGCTCCTGACGTTCGTTCCCATGATGTGTCTACCCTATTCACAGGCAGTACACGACTCATCGTTTATCCGACAGATTTATTCTCGATTAAGGTAGTTTAAACGAATGGGTTGATTTGAAAATACAGATTTGTTAAAAAATAGTCTGAAATAATTTGATATTGGTACGAGTGCTACGAAGCGCTACGACGCTACGAGATTTTAAGATCAGCACTCTAATTGTGTAGCACACTATCAGTTTCAATCATTTTGCAGGATATTGCTAATTCATTGCTTCATATGTTCAAAAACTTTGTCTGCTCAAGAACGTAAATAACGCAATGAATGTTGTTGAACTGTCAAAATGAAAGCCGTTTCTACTGATAGTGTGTTACGCAATTATCCCGCAGGATCAATAAATAAACGAATCATTGAAAGCAATCTATCTGTACCTACATATTTAACTTTCAAACTGAAATCTGAAAGACAAGTAGACACATTGACGCAATGTACCTAAAATATTCCCGGGTACAAATAATAAATATAATAAGTGACTGCGCAGTTGTCAGGTGAATTGGGAAAATTCGGCGCACAAAGAACCTTCATTTTACGACGTCTTGTCTGGCCGGTGAGGCAATCTAACGCGTATTGTGGCTAAAATTAGAACAGTCTCGAAAAGGTCAGGATCTAGCTCAGATCCGAGGTACTTTTGACCTATAGGTAACCTAAATGATTGCGAACATAACAAATTTAAGATATCAATTATTGACGTGACAATGCTGCCAGTCTTCTGGGACCGATTCTCGATGACAGCGATTAGGACGAATACTTCGACGCCTAAGGGTCTTTTTGTTTTTGTATTTATTTGTATAGTTAGTCATTTAATTTAGTACCTAAGTTATTAAAGTATTATTATTTACTTACACATACAAGCATTAGCGTTCATCTGCGGATAGGTATAGAACGCCGACTAATACCAGTGTTAATGGGGTGGAAAGATAAGAAATAACATTTTTCACTTTCATTTCCTTTGCTTATCTTCGGGGCGGAGGACGGAATGCTACTAAGAGTCTTACTCAAATTTATCGACTTTTCCAAGACGTGTTCAAAACCAGAACTTTCTCCAGCCGTATGAAAAATGTTTCGTTAGGTTCTTGCACAGTTCCTTGATGAGAGAATGATGTAGGTTATCAATTAAAAAGCGCCTGTTAACCTCGAAGGGTCAGGCAGTGTTGTACATATAGTGCAATTGTAATTATTGTGATTAAAACTGAATAAAGTGTCACACAATCTACGTATCATATCATAATAGTTTCAGGTCCCGTGGGTCGTCATTAGTAGACAAGGCGTGACTACGGGTTTCAAATTACATTTTCTATGAAGACCCTAGCTACAGAGTGATATGAACATACCTACACAACGAGTTCTCGTTAGTGTAGGCACCTATGTATGTGGGGCAGGCGATACATACGAAAATGAGAAGAAATATTATTTTTTTGCTATTTTTCAAGCGGACGTGCTCCCTTTTACGCTCCTAATAACTAACTGTTGTTTTTTTTTTTAAATATTCGCCGCATTTCAAATTTTGAAAATGAATTCTAAATTCGCTTGAGTACCTAATCGAATGCAACCAGAGATATTTTTCTACCAGCATGAATGATGTTGGTTTTTTGCTTTACCTTTACAATAGAAACCTTTGTATTACGGGAAAATGTTTCCCGGATTAATTGCGGGTGTTCTATGAATCGTTAGTACTTACGTACTTAAAATTTTGCCTGCTGTGCTCAGTCTACTGGAGCAATGTAGGGTTTTCTCAAGAATAAAATACAGAGTGGCCGGGTCATCGACGTGCAAACTGTAAGCATGAATTCAGCACATGATAAAATACTGATCCTAGAGACCAAGGTTTGTCCAGTTTTGTAAAATACTAGAATTACCTCTTCATTAGGTTTTATGGATTACATCGTAGAAATTAGATACAATCAATTATTTTTAATATGTAAACTAAACTCTTTCAAAGATCCGAAAAGTCCGAGAAGTCCGCAAAGATGAGTTTTTGTGTTTAGAATTCAGTCTAAATAGATTTCGAGGATTATCATCTACGCCAGACTACTTTATATAATTAAGAGGGTATTAAGAGAGGCACATAAGCCGGGCTTGGCTGTCGGCCCCAAAGACTTTATGAAGTAGGTGTTTGTTTAACGAAGGGTATATGTACTGACGCCAGCACATCAAGCTATTACAATCTGTCAAATTTCTTTAATAGATTTTAAACTTTATTGCTATAGCATTAAGGTTCAAGGTTGATTGGGAAAATTTGACAGTTTCGGGTAGCTTGACTTTCTGGCGTCTGTACTTAAAGTTGATAAGTTATTACAGTAAAACATTGATATAGTGCGAAACACTGATTTAATTTGATTTGCGATTAATGACGTAAAGACTGCAAAAATGCAGCGATCATGTACGAGAAAGCTTTGAATAATCTGACACCTCTAAAAATGAGACTGTTGAACCATGGAATTAGTAGGTACTATACAGTACAACGCATAATTTATAGGTATCATTCCTTTAGGGTTAATTTGTTAGCCTATTTCTATTAAATCTGCCAAAGTTACTGAATTTTGTCTGACATTTAGATGCGATACGCTAATGACCATTAGATACGATTAAATTAAAAACAGTCGGAGATATATTATTCATGATTTGAATAAATTATCTTAACAGAAAGTTTTCGTTATCATTCAAAACTTTTATCACGAAAAAGCCGAGCAACTTTTTATCTCTTATCTGCTTTTTTTAAGATTAATTTTAGAACGTTGGATGAGAAATACTTATTTTGACGTAATTTCAACTTTCTTTTAACAGAACCTAACGTATCGACATTGAAATTAGGCTTCTAGAACCGTCTAAAGTCGCTGAGGATGAAAATTAAGCTCCTATATTTAGGCGACTTCAGAACCCTCTATTTTTCAGACTTCTAAAATATAAATACACTGTAAAATCTACCAATTGGCTAACTGAATTATCGCTCGGAGAAGCTTAATCAGGATTTAAGTAATCTGATGGAGTGACGTTACTTTGCCAACGTTTTATTTAGCTGGTGTTTCGTGCATTTGTAAGGGAACCTGACAGTTGCTAGGCAAAGAAACACTTGTGGCGACGAGCTCTCGTGGCCGCTTACGTCACACACAAGTTATGTTATGTAGGGAAAGTTGGAAACGATGCCAACTTAAATGTCGTTGCTAAGGAGAACTATAACAACGAAGGATATTGGATTTTTAGTCCCAATTTGCGTGGGTACTAGCAAATTGTAATTGTGGAGAAAAGTCGTTACGGTCACAATTTCTGTGGCATTGTTGTCGAAATTAGTCAATTTGTTGCGTAGGAGAGTGAGGCCATTTATTTACTTGAATTTCAGTTTATTAAGTCGTTCAAGTTTCTTTTCGGGATTACGACAAGCTCTGAAATACTTATCATGACCACACTACGCCAAAGTAAAGTAACGAATTTTAGTTAAAAGTCGATCAGAGTTGCAGTCTTTCTGACTTCCAAAAAAAAATCTTCAACTCTAAAAGCTTTTGTCTAACCGTAAACTGTAAAGCTTGGAACTTGAAACTACTTCTGAAAACAAAAGAAAACTATTTTTCCTTGAGCCATATTTCCTCTTCCCAATCCCTCTTGACACAGTGCATTGTTAAATAATGCAGTAGCACAGTGAGCTGCAAACACCGGTGACAGCTCGTTAGCTCGCTGTGAAGGCAATCCCTAAGACAGAAGATACGTTTATTATGCCCACTGCATACAAATCGAAAAATGTGTTAAGACGGCAAACCAAGAAAAAACGGCCAAGTCGCACTCGAAGAGGACTGTACCATTTTCCCTTATTTAAAAAAAAAATATTTATTACCGTTTTCTGCCCGTGACTTCGTCCGCCCGAAACTTGTTGCCCTGACCTACCCCGTTACGTCGCGGCGCCTGCCTGAGCGTTCGTTTTCGCTCAGTGATCTTTCTGACTTTTTATATCTATAGCCTTTATCAAGAATTGTGCTATCAGATGAAAAAAAAAAAAAAAACAAATTCGAACGGGTAGCTTAAGAGATTAGCGCCACAAACAAACTCTTCAGGTTTATTATTAGTATGGATATATATAGATTTGTTGTTATAGACGTCATAGTAATACACACTCTGTGAAAACTTCAAAAGATACCGCTCTGTGACAGACGGACGGACGGACGGTAATGAGGTAAAAGATAGAAAAGCAAAGTCATAACTTAATTACTTTTAGAGGCGTGATAAGCAGTTTTGCTGATGACGACCTCTCGTCGCTCATCAAGTAATAAAGTAGTGAACGTTGGGCAGTAATCTGGAAACTTGTAGGCCCCGAAAAACACAGCAAAGCACTGAGCTGATAACGTTTCGTATTAATATCAACCCAATTAATTTTTGGTTTGGTTTTTTACCACCTTTTTGTAAGTAGTTACTTTTGGTATATGGTAGAGGGGCTCGAGGCTAAGTAATAACAGCCGCACGTGTCGATCGAACGGTTAAGCTACATTTGCCGCGGTTGGTTCGTGCATGGGACCATCCATTACATCGAGGCCGTTGGTTCCGGCTGTCGCTCGTAGGTATTTGACAGTCACTACGGGTGGTCAGAAGCCAAAGAGTCTGACAACCAGTCTTTCCAAAGGCTATCGTGATACCTAGTTACTTGGGTAGTGGAGGTCAGATAGGCAGTCGCTTCATATAAAATACTGGCATTCAGCTGCATCCGTTTAGACTGGAAGCCGACCCCTACATAGTTGGGAAAAGACTAGTAAGCGTCCATGTAGGTTTATGTGAAATAAAATATTTTGATTTTGAATGCATGGTCACCCATCCTGGAACCGACCGCGGCAAGCGTAGTTTAACCTTCAATCGATCCGTGCGGCTGTTATTGCTTAGCCACGAGCCCCTTTGTTTTACCTACACCAACTATTTATAAGTTATTTTGTCGTGCGGAAGTTCACAATAGCGTGTTCTTCGAAGTGAGCCTTTGTACTTTCTTATGTAGTGTGAGTAAGCAAACTCGCAAACGTCACGTTCCAAACTCATTTCCTGAGCCCGTTTTATGGATTAAAATACCAACAACCCTTAACCTTTACGTTTAGTAATGTCATTCTCGTTTATACTATAGCCTTTTAATGTTTGGGCAAAATAATGTAGCACTCTGATTTTATGAGTAACACGTTCTATAAGTTTCGTGTTCCCGTGCCTCAGAAAGCACGTGAAGCCGTTTGTCCTAGGCCTGGGGGTCTACTCCGAAGTGCAAAGTGCGTATGATCGGATCGGACCGACACATGGCCGAACCGAATATTATTGAAAAATGCGAAAAAAGTTCAGATCGGCTCAGTTGGGTTGGGACCATAGTCAATATTCGAAAGAGTGTGGGAGTGTAGGATCGGAACCGACCGAACCAAATAGTAACTTCGTGGCAGGAAACGGCCGAACATTCGGCCGATACCACTTCGGAGTAGACCCCCTGATCTCTCCCCGGTCGTGTCGGATTGCCGTCCCATCAGACTATGAGAGTAAAGGAACAGTGAGTGCACCTGTGTTTACGCACACACTTGTGCACTATAATATCTCCTGCGTACCTGGCTAATCTCCGTTGAGATTGGCCACCGTGACCGATATCGGTCGGGAGGCTATTATTATTAAGTTTCGTGTTTCTTGCGATGAAGGTTTTAATATCGCTGCAATTTAAAAAAAAAATGGAAAGCTAGTTTCGGAATTAAATATCTAATACTAAAAAGATTAAAGAACGCCGTTATGTAGCACGGTTCCGAACCTGTTTTGAAATAGAGGTCATAAATCATAGACCGAATTCATTGATTGATGGGAGGTTTTTCGTGCCAAAGATCTTTTTTCAAACTTTTTATGTGTTTTCAACGGCAAAAGAATATATAGAAGCGAGGCAGGTAACTATAAAACTATCTAACTTTACAATTTTATTGTGATTAAAATAACCGAAAACCTCCTTAGAAATTGTTGTCAAATGAACAACTTTTACTATGGGAACAACCCTGAAATCGGGAAAAAATCATAATTCAGTTATTTCAATTACCTACAGGTTAAGACCTTGTAGATACCTAACCATTTTGTATATCAACATGTCCTATCTAAGAGAACCAGGTGACTTATAACTCAGGACCCTCCTACCTCAGGCACCTTTCTATATTTATGACTAGCTGCGCCCCGCAGTTTCACCAGCATAAGTTTCGATCCTGTGGGAAAATCGGAATAAAAAGTATCCTATGTGTTATTCCTGGTTATAAACTATCTGTGTGCCAAATTTCATCAAAATCCGTTCAATAGTTTTTGCGTGAAAGAGTAACAAACATCCACCCTTACAAACATTCGCGTTTTTAATATTAGTAGGATTGTGCATTCTGTTAATGGAACAAAGACGCACACACACAGACACACATACATATCACACAAACATTACACATAAGTAACACGTACCATACTATACCATACCTGAAATCACCTACCTCTCTAATCTCCACACTGGAATACGTACAGACGCCAGCAGGTCAAGCTACCCGAAACTGTCAAATTTTCCCAATCAACCTTGAACCTTAATGCTTTTACGATAAAGTTGAAAATCTATTAAAGAAATTTGACAGATTGTAATAACTTGATGTGCTGGCGTTCGTACCCTGAGCCCGAAGATACAGCCTAACAGTCTAGTTTGGGGCTCACAGGCAAATAATATTATTGTAACCTAGCTGTAGGTAGTACTTTAAGCTGCTTATGTCGTCTCAAGTAGCTAAGTATTAACCTGTGAACACGCTTACTGTACACCTAGACAGTAAAATATTTTATATTTCTACTTTTTCTTTTAATCATTGCCTGTAATATGATGTTCATATAAATAAAGATTTATTATTATTTAGGTACCTTATTACCTACAGTGCTTCTCTATTATCATCATCAACAATGAAAATCCTAAAATGTAAGCCCAAGATTACGTAAAGTGATATTTCTCGAGCAGCAGAGAAAACGAGGCTGTCTACCGTTTCAGTACCCATTTCAATTTTAATCTCGAAGCAAGTAGTTGCTGAGGCACAAAAGGTCACTTTTGAATAATTTAATTTAGGCCTTTGACGGAAAATGGACGAGAGTAGTTTCTGTTTCCAATTTTAGTTTCTCTTTGCAAAGAAAAACGAAACTTTTTAAGGTATTAATAGGTACCTACGACCGCGCCTTGCTAAATTGTGGACGGTTTTTTTTGGAAATTACAGATTTTGGTCCAGGTAGGTTTTTAACTGTCTGGCGGTTTTGAGTATTTTATTATGGCCTACGCAAATGTCCTGCAGATCTGGTAGCGTCGTGTGACGGGTCGTTGAGCTCCCTAAAGGAGGGTTGAGCTACACGATGACTGATGCATGTCGTCCGTTGGGACATGTCAACTTAAAGCTGCAATGGCTCTTTGTTCAAAAGGCCTTTCCAAACATGGCCCTGCATTGTTAGACTCACATAAAATCCTAATAATATGATGTTTGGATTTCAAAAGAGACCTCTGAGTTTGTTTCGGCATTTCTTCTCAGAGATCAGTCAGCCAGGAAATGCCGGCACCATCCAGTTTTAAAATTTAGTTTTATTGGCCAACAGAATATTGACGTGTTGAAGGGTCATTTTTTATTTATTTATTTTTTGCTGTAATGCCATAAACGCAGTTTTCTTTATTTTCTTTTTTTCTTTAAAATATCTAATTACAGAAAAAAAAAATGTCATTACATACCAACTTATAAATTCTCTTTTTATACTACTACTACTATTCTATAAAATGGGACTGAATTTACGAAACGGGTTTCATTTTCTGTCAACCTGTAATCTACTTACAAGAATTTTAGATGCTTTGCTTAATGTTCTTATTTTGCTTCTTTTAGATAAATAAGTACTAGCGGCGCCCCGCGGTTTAACCCGCATAAGTCTCGATCCCGTGGGAATAATGATACTGATAAATGATTTATTTTTTCTGTTAGTAGGTTTGTACAAACACTTTTACAAGTCAATCATATTTTTTATAAGTAGATGACATCGGCGTTATAAATATCGGGATAAAAAGTATCCTATATGTGTATCCTGTGTGTTAATCCTGGTAATAAACTATCCGTGTGCCAAATTTCATTCAAATCCGTCCGTTCCGTAGTTTTTGCGTGAAAGAGTAACAAACATCCATCCGTCCATCCTTACAAACATTCGCGTTTATAATATTAGTAGGATATGCTCTCTACAATAAATACATATATATTTATTGTAGAGATATCTAACTGTTACACCACAGACTACCTGCAGTACTGTCTCTCCCTGTCCCTTTAAATCCACCCAAAGGTTTGAATGATCGCTTTTAACAATAAGACCCACTGTGTCACCCTATGTAAAATTTCTATATTTATATCTGTAATTCGTACGGCGTAGATAATAAAGAATATTCTGTCCCTAAACACGATTTAGGTAGTCTATAAGTCTGGTAAATCAACGCGTCTTCGTATGTAGGTTTCTTGCTTTTAAAATCCAAAAATAAACAAAATTAATTGACTAAAACTTACCGTACTAGTACAGCCGGGGAAATGCAGACAGATCGGATCCTCGGGCCAATTCTTCGCTACATAAAAATGGAAGTCCCACACCTTGTTGTTTAGATATGTTTGAATCGTTTGGTGAAACTAGAAATAAACAGATAAATATATTAGTTGTCAAAACTTGCTCTAATTATAATATAAATTAAGTAGTTATTATATTTCAACCCCTCTCAAAAGCCAACAGGAATTTTAATAACGTTCTAATTCCAAATGAACTTTTTTTATTATACGCATCGTTTTTACGAGTTCACTCATCACTGAATATATAACACAAACATAAAACACAAATCTAAGTATATTAATCTAATATGAAAAATTAATGAGAAATCTTTCCGCCCCAATTTCTAAGCCGTTTGAAGTAAAATCTCATTAAAAGTTACCTTTAAAGATTCAGGCATATACTGCACTAAAACATCGGCCACAGCTGGGAGCTCGTCTTCTGAAACCAATCGAAAGTTTTTCCCTTCGGGCACGATTTCCATCTCTGAAACAAACGGAACGGTTTTCATTTTGCTCAAGTGTAAATGGCGGGAGAACGGAATAGGGCATGTGTGCCAAACATGGGACCGCAGGTAAAGCCAGCTGTGCACACTGCCTTATGTGTCCTTATTTATGGTATGTATGAAGGTTTTGCTTATTTTACTTTACTTGTGCGTGGAGCTAACAATTTAAATTCAATTAATTCTGTTGTCAAGCATAATCAGCCTTATTAGTCCACTGCTGGAACACATAGGTTTCCCCTCTACGAGAGGGGAGTGCGGCCACGGGTGCGGCCACGGCGGGTTGGTGGATGTCACATGTCTTTGAATTTTTGGTTCTAGGACATGCCGGTTTCCTCACGATATTTTCCTTCACCGGTTTGAGAACAAGAATTAAATAATATGAAATAATGTACAGCAAGTAAAGTGCCTGTCGGGGTTTGAACTTACGATCTACAATCAGAAGGCCAATTCTCGTAATTTAAAACGGTCAAAATCTAGTCGCAGTCTCATCTCGGCGACAAACAAATGTCAAAAACTTGTCAAAATGTAGGGAAGTTAGAGGTATTTTTGACAAATTGAGACTGAGATCAGACTGTGAACTTGTTGTTCTTAAAATTACGAGAATTGCCCCTCTGTTGTCAAGAAGTACGTATTTATGGGCCACAATATCATAGTGTTAAACATTTTAGCAGAAGCAACAAATCCAAGCGTTCCGATTATCTCACTCGCATCTACGTAATCGTCATGACTGTTTCCAACAATCTAGATACCGCGTCACATTCCTTTACGTAAGATTTACCTACTCATGTCTTTGTCGAATTCTAAAGGTTATGCATTAGCCCATAAAGACTTGTATCGCAAGTTAATCAGCCGTCGTTCCTAGAGTTTCTAAGAACTGTAAATTGTTAACAAGCTTCTACGGTATCGGTATCAAGTCAGAAGTCAAAATGTTGCACTGCATGCGATGTGACGTTTTTACCTTAGGATTTATGCATATTAGCAAACTCTTGCCATGTCGACTGTGTTGTTTGTAACAGTAGCGTACCTTATATGGGACGCGGTAGAAACGCGAGGGTTCAAACACCTATAATACATTTTTTTTAGTTACTTAGATTATTGTGTATAAGATTGTTACCTAAAAGAGGTTGTTAACTTTCAAGCTTGTGTTATCACAATGAAAATCTTGTATAAGCGAATTATATCTTAGAAATAATGTGGTTACGAAAGTTGTAGCGTTTGTGGAAGAAATAACTACAGACACGCTAGGGTTTCAACGTTCATTTGTTTTACTATATTTTGTGCTACGTACAACAGAAGATAAAGTAAATCCAACCACATCTTTCCTTCTAGTGCCTATCACTCTGCGTAGGAAAGAAATTCGTAGCGATAAAGGAAATGACCGCGAGCTTGCTACGAGCGCTACGCTTTTCGTAGCGCTACGAGCTACGAGCTCCGGAAAGCGAACCTTATAAGAAAAAAGTGCCTTATATTATGTAGATATACGAGCGACTTTAGCCTAGGGGCAGCAGAAAAGTCGTGACACGACCTCATAAAGCCATTTCTAATATAAAATATATAGAAAACAGAAACATTGCAACAGCGCAGAGATTTTAAAAGATAAAATGTTGGAGAGAAAAGTGCACGGTGAGCGAAATTCATGCCAAGGTACCGCCGAGTGTCGTTGAAAGTGGATTACTGAATGTCAGCCAGATTTAATCTTGTTGAACAGTTTATTTTATTTGTTGTAAAGTATGCTGTATGATATTTTTATGTGATTTAGTTTAAGCTTTAAGCTTAAGCTTTTTGTGGAGTTTAAAATATTAAGAGAGAGAGTTTTTAAGAGAGAGTTTTTTTTTATTTGCTTAAACATGTGTGTGTACATACATAGAAAAGTGCATACAAGATGTTTTAGTAAATTAAGTGCAAACATCATCAGTGTCATTATGCGACGTGCAAAATAATAGATTTATACAATTTAAAAAAATAACAAAATATTAAATGTTGTCATACTTATTATTATCGGGTTATTAACCCTATAGAGTAAATCAACATTATTATATAAGTAGCTCCAAATTAATTTAATTGTTTATGTCAAGACGAATTCCTTTTCTTCAAGGAACTCAGTAACGCTTTAATATGCTCTGGCGGTCAAAAAAGTACGAAGTTTAGTTTTAAACATAGATTGAGGTAGTTCTCTCCAACTTTTAGGTAGTTTGCTCTGGGATGTAGTCACTACTTTTAAAACTAGGAACTTGGAAAGGTATTGGCCGTGTTTAAGTACTTAAGGGGGTAGCGAAATGTAGCCCGCGATATTTAAAATTTTCTTGCGTTTTTTGCAAATTTGCAGGTCAGTGTCAGATTGTATGTTGAACATAATGTAATTCGCGATCGTAACAAATATGTATTTACAGAATTATAATCACTAAAATTATCAATACCCTCTAAGTTCATATAACCTTATTGAATTACTATTTCATGAAATATCAACAAAAATTAAGAACATACTTATTAATATGTTTATTCACAACAAAAATAAGTCACTCTAAAGTCATCATCTGCCTAGCCTTTTCCCAACTATGTTGGGGTTGGCTTCCAGTCTAACCAGATGCAACTGAATACCAGTATTTTACATGGAGCGACTGCCTGTCTGACCTCCACAACCCAGTTACTAGGTAATATGATACCCCTTGGTAAGACTGGTTGTCAGACTTTCAGGCTTCTGTCTACCAGTAACGACTGTCAAACATCCACGAAGTCACTCTAAAGTATGGTTTCCTATTAAAAAAAATAAAAATTGATTTTTAGCTTGGACATTGAGCACGATATTAAAACTAACAACAGACATCAAAATGTAACACGTTAAAATTTTACGAGGTCACATCATAAACTGACATAGAATCTTGCATGTTGCACGACACTAAAATCACGACGTCCACGTTCAAATGTATGGCGGCAGATCTCGTGACGTTGGCGGGTTATTCGACCGTTTTATGTACGGGCGCCTAAATGAAGTGCAATTTCCTTAACGTTGAGTTTATACGCGCGACCCGACATGACCTTGTTATGCAGTTTGAATTCTGTTTAAGTAAAAGTTTTATTCTGTGGTTTTTAAGTGTAGGAAGTAATGACTGTTGGAAAGTTACACATCATTAAATATTTATCTGAATTATCATTTACTTAAAGCAACGTATTTTCGTAGTGCCTGTAAATGGTTTAATTGAAATAAATGATTTGTGTTTGAGTTTATAAAGCTGTCACTTATCTACAATTCGTGTGCCTAATGGTTTTCTCGCGACCCTTTGTTATGCAAATAGACTAATTTGTATAAACCTCTGCAATACCTTTTACAGCCTTCACATGAGAAGAAGGGGTGCGCATACTGCCCACGACTATTCAGAGAATATTCTGAACCGTACATATTAACCTAACGGTTGAAGTTACCTTATAATGGTTAAAGAGATTTATTTCTCAACTACGAGTAGCAGCGCCCCGCGGTTTCGCCCGCATGAGTTTCGATCCCGTGGGAATATCGGGATAAAAAGTATCCTATAAGTTAATCCTGGTTATAAACCATCTGTGTGCCACATTTTATCCAAATCCGTTCATTAGTTTTTGCGTGAAAGAGTACAAACATCCATCCATCCATCCATCCGTCCGTCCATCCATCCATACAAACTTTCACGTTTATAATATTATAATATAATATATAATATTATAATTATAATAATATAGTAGGATAGTAGGAAGTAGGATAACAAATTATGGAACCACTGGGGGCTTTTCACCAGCTCTTATAGCAGGGCAGAAGTTGAACTGCACTGCTTTTTTGTTCTATGACTTAGTACAAAAAAGCAGTGCAGTTCAACTTCATAACATATTCTGAAAATGTTTAGCAAAAGCTAAAGAATTTCAGAATTTTGGAATGGGTACCACGGGTAGTGTGATGTCACAATCATCTCAACGGGTTGTATGTTTACAAATATACCTATATAGACATCCACCTCCAGAAAACAAAGTTTTAATTGGCAGCCCTTACAAAAAAAACCCACCATAACCGAAAACAATCCGAAGCCAATCAAAGTCATCAAGTAGGAAACGTGAAAATTTTAATTAAAAAAAACACTTTAGAATAGAATGATTTGTTACCCCGTCCCAAACAATGATACACGTTTTCCGTCTTTGTGTAAACATCTAACGTTTACACAAAGACGGAAAACGTGAATCATTGTCAAAAGTATGACAAAGGCAGTGATTGCGAAAAAGGCACGTGTCCACCGGCCATTAAAACATTATTGTAGGACGTAACTGACTCTCAGTATATCGATTTCTAGTACTAACAGAGGTCGTATCATGATATTGTGACGTTTTATGGGTAATAACCAGCATTTTACGTTTAATGGGAATTTGCAGACGTTATGGGGTGTCTAGGTTTGTGTGAAAGTCATTGGCTGTTTGAAATTCAGGTCACACTAGTGAAATTATGGCTTTAAATCTCGTAAATGTACTGTATTATAAACGTCTTCCAAAAAAATGGTGTTTGCTTATTTTACTGTTGTGAAGGTGACAAATACAAGTTATACTGCATTTAAATCAGTAAAGTTAATATATGAATAACTAGAATCTACCCGCGTCTTCGTCCGCGTGAAATTGCTTGTATTAAAATAAAATATATGTATGTGAAATAACCTATAACACTCGGCAATACTGTAGCTTCCCTTTAGTAAAAGAATTTTTGGAATCAGAGCAGTAGTTCCTAACCCTCCCCAGATACAAACTCACACCAGATACAACTTTATTGTATTACTAGCTGCGCCCCGCGGTTTCACCCGCATAAGTTTCGATCCCGTGGGAATATCGGGATAAAAAGTATCCTATATGTTAATCCTGGTTATAAACCTATCTGTGTGTCAAATTTTATCCAAATCCGCTCAGTAGTTTTTGCGTGAAAGAGTAACATCCATCCATCCATCCATCCATCCATAAAAACTTTCGCATTTATAATATTAGTAGTATAGGATTAGTATAGAAGTATAGATGGGTATAATGATGATCAAAATTCTAAAAAAAGTATAATCGTAGCATCGTAACCTTTTCTCGTAGCATCGTAGCCTTTTCTCGTAGCATCGTAGCCTTTTCTCGTAGCAACGTAGCCTTTTCGTAGCAGCAGTCTATGTAGGCCTACGAGTACTGTTTCTGTAACGGTTTCTTGGTACCACTACGAACCCGGTTTTTCATCTATTCTCATAAAATTTTGAATTTCAGTCATAAGTCTTACGTACGAAACTATGTCTTACTGTCTATGGCTTTTAAGTCATTTTGCCGTAGCAACGTACGCGGCTACGGTGTCGTCGAATTTCTATGCAAGTAGTTGAAATACTTCTCTGCACGAGCGTTAATCGGTGACGTAGCACATAGAAATGTAGCTTAGTAAACACTGCGTAGTATTTGCTTAGTAAATAATCTAAAACAGTCGCCCTTGAACAACATTCGATGCAATCATTCTCCTGATGATCCAGATTTATTCATTAATTTATTATTATTTTTGTCAGATTGTTAAAAGGATAGGCAGAAGCACTTTGACATCATTAATTCGTTTGACCGTTCGGACCTTTTTTGTCTTAAGTCTTCTAACTTTTAATGCCGGTTTTTTGATCCGTAGTTAACACGACCAATTGTTAAAAATAGTTACTAATGGTTAAATTTTTGCAAGTTTATCTAATGGTCAATAATGGTTATTTTTTAACTAGAACTATTAATTATTACTATTAATTAACCTTTAATTAGATAAACTAACAATTTATCAAAAAACACGTTTTGCAAAAATTTTACCATTAGTTACCCCTTGGAAAAACTGGTTGTCAGACAATCAGGCTTCTGACGACCAGTAACGACTGTCAAAGGTCCACGAATGACTCGGAATGAGCCGGGGCAAACGGCTTAACGTGCTTGCTGAGGCACGGTAGTGGCTTGGTATATAAAGATGATCACCCATCCACAGACCAACCGCGGCAAGCGTAGCTTAAACTAATCGATCAATATTTTATCAAATAAAATATAATTACAAATATATTGCAAATGGGTTGCCTAATAAAAAAAAATATATTTCACTGTCCAATATACAATTTCCAGTCTCGCGCGCGAGTTCTATGCGAGTGGTCGCGGATGTGTGATTGCCAGATAATGTCCGTCGATACCATTAAGTGTACGAACTGTAATGTGGTGATTTCGGAAGTCCTTGCGTTTATTCGTATTAAACACGACGTTATGGACAACGAAAGTCTCATAAGAATATGTGTGTCGGCGTTTTCTGAGGACGAAATCGACGAGGCAAAGAAATTGTTGTGCAGCACGACAAAGATTGGTAAACGATTGAAGTCGAGGCGAAAAGACAAAAAACAAAAGAATTTAGAAGACACGATAGCGGTTTTCAAAACTATAGACACCGATCAATTGCCGGTTTTTGTCGCCTACGAGCTGCTTAAGCTGCCCCCTGTGAGTTTCGACCACGTAGACGTCACGAAAATACTAAAGGACCTGTTAATTTTGCGTGCTGAATTAAATGATGTTAAAGATAATTCTGTCACTAAGAACGACTTAGAATTGGCCCTGAAGGAGAACAATATCATACAATCATCTGCTAATCAGTTCCAAAATCCGATATTTAACTTTAATGTAAATAAAATTAGAGGTGGAGGGTATAACTTATACAGCGGACCGATTGGATTGTCGCCGGCGCCGCCGCACCTACCTTCACAATATTCACAGCTGATCGATTCTGACTCACATTCACTAACGCAGCTAACAAGTGACGATGACGGGCCGAAGTATCGCTCTCTCGTTCACTCACATGCACAGGTGCTACCGGCGGTCGATGAGTCTGCTACCACGCCGATTAACTCGACGTTCTTAGAAAACACGGATGACAAGAATACAAATCTACTACAATCTATGCAGAGTACAATCTAACCATCGTGCTAAAGATGGTTGAACGCTGGTTCAAAATAAAAAGTCAAAGAATCGGTTCGAGGGAAAAACGGGTACCGCAAGCCCTTTTTTTTTTTTGTTTTTGGGGGGAAACCTTCAAAAGGCACCCGACCTCCGGGGAGTGAGATCGGGGAGTGTGGGATTTTTACCTCACTTAAAACCACCCCGGTGATCACCATCCGCACATAGGGATGGTCCCGGTTCCTCTTAAAAGACCAATTCCGGAACCAAATAATGCGAACTTTAAATTTAGGGCTGCTGATTCAAAAATTCCGCTTTTTATTACTGACGTTGACAAAGAGACTACTGAAAAAGATATTTGTGATTACATACAAAATAAGACGCAAGAAATAGTGCAGCTTCAGAAAATCATTATGAAATCTGAAAGACCGTATAAATTGCCTTGCCTATAAATTGTTTGTCTCAAAATACAAATTATATAAATTTTTAGATGACAAAATATGGCCCGAGAGTATACGGTTTAGACAGTTTATTTACTTTAAGAAAAATACAACAAAAGTAAATAAGCAGCACAGTGTTGAAAATATAAAAACAATATAATGGCTTGTGTGTCTAACGTTAAACTATACAGGGTTATTGGTAAAACACCAACAACCTCTTAAGAGGTCATTGTACTCATCATTATGAACAACTTTTACTATGGGACCAAACCAGAAATCGCGAAAAAAAAATCAGCTGTTCCCTACATTTTGACCAGTTAGACGAACATACGAGTGTAGGGAACAGCTGTTTTTTTTTCGCGATTTCTGGTTTGGTCCGATAGTAAAAGTTGTTCATAATGATGAGTACAATGACCTCTTAAGAGGTTGTTGGTGTTTTACCAATAATCCTGTATACATTCAACTGCAAAAATATTATTCGTTCAGCTGATTGCGTTCGTCAACTATGTGCACGAGCCGACGTGATAGCGTTACGGGAGACCTGGCTGCTGCCCCACGACGTGCCCTTCCTAGCGACCATTGATGGAGACTTTGCGTACACTGGGAAATCAGCCGTGGACATCACTGCCGGTGTTCTGGTTGGAAGACCGTACGGTGGTGTGGCGCTGTTGTGGAGGAAATCGTTATTTGCGTCGGTATCGGTTTTAAATTGTGCTAGTGATCGTATCGTGTGTATTAAAATAGCGCTGGGCGAGCAGTCTTTGCTAATATTTAGTGTGTACATGCCCACTGACTTTGCCGAAAATCGTACTGTGTTTACGAGTTATCTAAGTGAGATTATCTCAGTGATTGAGAGCAGTGAAGTGGAGTCGGTTTTTGTGTTGGGAGACTTTAACGCGCACCCAGGGACACGATTCTCACGTGAATTACTTTTAACAAGACTCGCATACTTTTACTTGCTCTGCCAACGGTTCCCTCCGCTGGCTATCCGGCCAGTATCCAACACAGTGTTCCCACTGTGTTGTCACTGAGGCCGCCAGACATCTGGTGAATAATGCGTCTATTTAGTATGGTGTTTACGTGTCAGACCATATTCCGTTATTAATAGAGTGTAACGTTGATCTAATTAAACTTAAAATTATTGGATCCAACATTTCTTGTAACAAAGTTGTATGGGTTGAGAGGGATTCAGAACAGATAAATAAGTATTTTGATTACTGTAATAGCAACTTAAGACAAATAGATTTTCCTCCAGAATTTTGCAAATGTGCTGATAATATGTGTCACGAACTTGAGCATCGGCTGGTGATAGATACATAGGTTGTATAATGAATTCATTTGTATTTTGAAAAAAGGAGCCGAACTCACTCATGCTGGTTTTGTTAAAAAGCATCATAAAGGAAAGTATGTAGTAGGGTGGAACAAACACGTACCCGAGGCTCACTGTGATGCCCTTCTGGATTTATTTATGAAAATATGTGTACTTCGCGAAAACTTTATAAAACTAAATTAAAATATTGTCAAAACAATCAAGAGACAATTAAAATGGATACGTTAGCATCTTTTCATGAAAGTAAACAATTTAATAAGTTTTGGAAGTTAACGAATAAATTAAAACATAGATCGGGGATACCGGTGAGTGTCGCGGGCGTGAGCGACCCCTCGGATGTAGCTAATGCTTTTCAAAAACATTTTAATGTAAACTCGCGGTTGTGTGGCTATAGCGAACCGTCAAATAGCGGCGCGGGGGTGGCCGTGACCGGGGCTCCTCAAGTCAGGTTCTCCGCTAAAGAAGTCGCGAGAAGTATACAGAACATGGTGAGGGGAAAGTCCCCCGGTCACGACGGCCTCAGCGTCGAACATCTGAAATACGCCGGGATACACTTACCGCGGGTACTTGCTATGTTTTTTAACCTATGTTACTTACCTGTAGAACTTAGCAATACGTTCGTTGTGCCAGTAATAAAGAATAAGACTGGTGACGCCTCCGATATCTCCAACTATAGGCCGATATCGCTTGCCACTGTCTGTGCTAAGGTGTTGGATAGTCTGCTTGATAAAATCCTAGCTAAGCATATTGTTCTCGAGGATGGTCAGTTTGGTTTTAGACCGAACTTATCTATTTATAGTGCAATTTTATGCCTTAAGCAGACAGTCCAATATTATACGGACAGAAAGACTCCTGTAATGGCATGTTTCCTGGATTTATCGAAGGCGTTCGACCTCGTCAATTATGACCTACTCTGGCATAAGCTCACTCACGACACAACTGTCCCGGCTGATGTGATGTCACTGTTTAGATATTGGTACAGTAGTCAAAAGAATACAGTTAAGTGGGCTGACTCATATTCTGATATGTATGGGTTGGATTGTGGGGTGAGGCAGGGGGGTTGGAGCTTCCCCCGTCTTTTTAACCTATACATAAACAAACTGATAGGTAGGCTCAGTAGCACTAAAATCGGTTGTCACGTGGACGGTGTTTGTGTGAATAACATTAGCTATGCTGATGATATGGTGCTGCTGAGCCCATCTATAGGTGCAATGAGAAAGCTCCTTAAAATTTGTGAAAGTTATGCAGTGGCTCACGGGCTCAAATACAATACCGATAAGAGTGAATGGTTGATTTTTAAATCAGGTACTTTAACCTACAAACTCTGGGTCTCCTTTAGGTCGGGTTTCGAAGCTTAAGTATTTGGGCCACTGATGGCTTGAAAGATAATGTTGACATAGACAGGGAGCGCAGGTCGCTGGTTGTCCGTTGCAACATGCTGGCCCGCAGGTTTGCACGCTGTACTGAATCGGTTAAGATAACGCTTTTTAAGGCCTTCTGCCAGTCGCTTTACACGTGCAGCCTGTGCCATACCCAGCGGGCATACAGCGACTTGCGCGTACAGTACAATAACGCATTCAGGGTGCTTTTGGGGTTGCCGTGGCGTTGTAGCGCGTCAGGGATGTTCGCGGAAGCGTGCGTCGACGGGTTCGCTGCGATCATGCGGAAGCGATGCGCTTCCATGATGGCGCGATTGCGCTCCTCCTCCAATGGCATCCTGAATATGTTTACAGATCGGTGGGACTCTCCCCTCTTACGAAGGTGGGTAAGTGTTCATACACACTTATCCAACTAAGCAGTGTACCATTGAACGAGCAGTTCAATGGTACACTACTTGTTTATTATTGTAAATTTAATTTAATACTAACATTAGGCTAAGTTATACTACTACTAACAATATACAATGGATGTACTTCTGAAATAAAATATTTGAATTTGAAAGTGAACTGACTTGTTTACCAAACAAATTATATTCCAATTGAAAGTAAAGAACCTTTAAGGAACGCGTTTTGTTTATGCGGAATAAACTATTTTTCTTTCTTTAAATAAGGAAGTCTTCCGCAAAATTTCATGTTTCTAGATCCAGTGGCTTAGGCTGTGCCTTGTCTGTCAGTGAATGAATTTTAAAATTTCTATTAAATAGATCCGTATCTATATTGATAACAAAGCGAGTACTATATTTTGGAGCTTTTAGTTTAATCTGTTTTCAGAACACGCGTTATGAGGTTTACAACAAGATAAAGGAGCTAATGATTTATTACGAGTCAAGTACCTGATAAGACACGACACATTAATGGGTTTTGATGAGATAACTACCAACAATATAGGTAGATTGTTGCTATAATATCCTTCCTTGTGTGCTCGATGTATGCAACTAAGGTCCGCCGGCGATTAACGAGAACCCAGTAGAGCTAGCAACTAAAAACGAGTTGGCGAGTAATGTGCCACTCGCTCGCTCTCAGCGAGTGTTCTGCCTGCCAAGCGATCGTCGCTGAGTGAGTACTCTCTTTGATAGCAATTGATGCTGTGACAAATTAGTACTAGCCAGCTGTGTACCAATCACCGATCAGTTAATAACAGCGATCAACTATTAATATCTCTTTTACTTACACGAGACCTATAATCGTTTGTACGTTTCTTGAGCGAGAAAATCTTTGATAGCAATGATAGCTAGTCGCCTCCTCGTCGGCGATGGGACAGATACCTAATAGTTTCGCGACACCTACTGTAGGCGCACCTAAAATAAGAAAGTCCAAATTTCCTTGTAATTTTCGTCATACAGACTCGATAGTAATTAAGGCCTGTTGTCGAAAATAACTTGTGGAGGTGGTAGCTGGAGATAATAATACTCATATTACCTATATCTTGATTACCTTAATGATGACGTCTTTGAGTTCATTTTGCCTCATCCAAGTGGGTGTTAGTCAGTAGATTTATTTATGAAACCCTGTTTCTGAAATAATTTGTAAGCGAGTCTCAGAAATTTAGCTAAAATTCCCCAAGTTACGCAATTAATAAATTAAACGTTCATGAGTTCGCAAAGTTTCAGCAAAAAGTTTAAACCAGTAAAGTGTGCAGGTATAGTAAAATTCGAAAAGTATTATTTTCAAAAGTTTGCGGTACTAAAAATGAGCACCAATTAAAAACACATCCAACATTACTTTTAGTTATAATAAAACCGTGTAACACGTAAATATTTTGCTGCCTAATTAGAACGTCGAGTCGTATAGAAAGCTGCTCGTAATTAAATTTGCAATTTAAAGCAGGTGCTACCCCTGCAGTTGGCAGGAAGGGGTGGTCGAATGCAGCGGGCGTTTCAAGGACACGCGTGACGTCATATCAGCATGTTCCGTACTGGCTAGGGTTGCCAAACGTACCTCTTTGTGCACGAGGTCAAACAAAACAAAGGTCCCCTCTGCAGTATGCGTGAGTGAGTACCTATTTGAATTTAAAAGTTGCACGTCAGTGAAGTCGCTTTAAAGGATTGGTTACACAATTATTTGTAATAAACGCCCGACAAGAAAAATAAGATATAATTTATTAAAACCTATCATTTAATTAGTATAATTTCTAACTGAAACTTGTACAAAAAGCCGCAAAAATTACACCATACCTTCGTAAAAAAATCAGATACTCAGTTTCCAGAAAATATTGTTTTTTATTTTCCCCACTAGTTTGGCAGCCCTAGCTGAGGGGTGTAAATTCATTATTAATTATGTTAGTGTCTAAACTGTGCCTGGCTAGCTACCTATGGTGAGGTAAATAGGTTTTATAATAATGTTATCAAATGTATGAATCACAATATCTGCATAATACGCCTATCAATGTACGTTAATGGTGTATAAACATGTACCTAACAATTGTTAATAGTTTTTTAAGGGCAGATTTTTCCAAAGCCAAATAATTTTATCGGACAAATAATATTGAATTTTTGACAGTTCTTCTATACAAAAACTGTCAGACGTCAATTTTAGTCCACGAATAAAAATTATCTGTCGATTGAAAAGTCAGCCCTGAATCTACTAAATTTTAATTTTGAAAGAACTCTTACATGGAATTTGCATGTCAGGAAATAGCAATTTATTTCCAACTGGCCAGCAATATTTGTAAGTGTTACTTCTTCGCGAATAATTCCTGATCTCGCTGCGATTCAAATAAAATTTGGTGAATCAGCAATATTTCTTTCCCAATGCTTTTTACGATTGGCACATTTCTGTGGTGAAGATATGGGTTCGTTCGATAGCTAACTGATGAAAACCGATTGTATAGGCTAAATTATGGGATAGAGCAGGTTTATAGGGAATCGTTCGGCTTATAGGGAGGTCTTCCTTATCGCTATGCTCTACTTCGATAGAACTGTTGGATTTTTATGAGAATTTGTATATTTGGAAAGACACATGATTCGTAGCAGTTAAGCCTCTTCTGTTAATTTTTGAATCGATGCACCATTAGCAAAAAGGTAAGAGAATAAAGGTTGTTAAGAAACTGACTGATATGATGCATCGATTTGTTGACCATTTTGTTAAGTAAGTACAGACGGCAGCACATCAAGCTACTACAATCTGTCAAATTTCTTTAATAGATTTTCAACTTTATCGCCAACGCATTAAGGTTCAAGGTTGATTGGGAAAATTTGACAGTTTCGGGTAGCTTGACCTGCTGGCGTCTGTACCTAGTACTTCTTGACAGGCCTACACCGTACTGTGTAATTTGAAAACATTGTAAAAGCCAAACTATACATATAAATAAAATTGAATTGTGTGTTTGTAATGTCAAAATAACAACTTTTTGCTAAATGCATATGAAAGTACGTATATATTAATACGTTACGTACGGTACGTTATTAATTAATATGGGACGGTAAAAAAACAATTTATAAAATGTTTTGTCTGTCTGTTTGTTCCGGCTAATCTCCGAAACGGCTGACCGATTTTGATGGGAATTTCACTGGCAGATAGCTGATGTTATAAAAAGTAACGTAGACTTACTTTTTTCATAAAAATAATTAGCGTTTCGCGCAAAAATAAATAAACCCATGAAACCACACGCGGACGAAATCGCGAAACAACCAATTGGAACCGTGCACCTAGCTTCTGACATTCATATTGTAGGTTTATGTCAAATAAAATATTTTGAATTTGAAACAGCATTATTATTTCCTTCACCGAAATATCGACCTAAAATTCTAACGACCGTTGAAGTAGATGCAAACCACGGCCTTGAAGCATAAAGATGTAACTTTATGTACCTACATCAAAAGTTACAGTCGCTTTTAGGATTCCGAATCGGAGATAACGATTCTCTGAATGACGTATGAACTTAAACGCGACGAAAAAGATGTATGAACGTCTTCATTCTATGAGATAGCGCTGTCGAGACGGGTAATCGAATATTTATGACCTGTAGGAGAAAGCATTAATATCTCTTTACTGTTTCCCGCATATTCTCTTTCCCATTCATATGCCATGTCAGACTCGCTTGATAAAACTCAGTTACGAACATATTCGTGAATACTGAAATTTTTAGCACCTATCGCACACACGTCAAACGTTAAAAATGTTAGGTTTTATGGTTTTTTTTTCGAGCTGAAAATTGCCGGCGTTTTTAAAAGCCTCGCCTGAGAGCCGTCAATATTCCGTCCGTGAACATTAAAATTTTGTTTTAGCACGTCATTCGGGCAGGTATTTCTAATGAACGAATGGTCATAAACCAACAGAAAACTACGCTCTAGTGCCTGTAAAGGGTTAGGCATTTTTTGTGGTTAATTATGCATTTACTGGTAAGTTATTCGAAATTGACCCTTAAGAAAGTCGGTTTGCTTGGGGACGTAATTTGAAATTGACCCTTAAGAACCACAGACTGTCTGTCTATTTGACAGTCAGTTTTATAACCTCTAATAAAATGCGATAATTGGCCGTTCTACTGACACGATACAAAAACATCTACCAGACACATTTATCTTTTAGATTTAGTAGCACAAACGCCTGCTAGTTAAGTTTAGATTGACCTAGATATAAACAAATAGGATTAGAATGGATACAATGTTTGCTAGAAAAAATGACTAAGATTTATAGCATAATTAGCCTATATTGTTCTCACTGCTGGAATACAAGCCTCCACTCGGTGAGAAAGAGTGGGCCGTAATCCGCCACGCGGGCCCTGTGCGGGTTGGTAGATAATAATAATAATTTTTATTTATTTACCCATCACAAAAGTTACCTTATGCCATTTTTAATACTTACTTAATAAAGAAAAAAATAAAGCTAACTCTGTGAGGGACTGGTGCTTGATATAGGTATGTACAATAACCTGTATTACAGGTCACCAAGGCCCTCTCGCGGCTAGTATGCTAGTTATAAAATAAATAAATAAATACATTTTTATTTATTTCAGGTAAATAACACCCATTCATAGTACACGTATAATCAAATCATGATCATCATCAGTTATGGATGATGAGATGTCACATGTCTTCAAAGTTTTAGTTCTAGGACATGCCGGTTACCTCACGACGTTTTCCTTCACCGTTTTGAGAGCAGTGGTGATGAAATAATTTACACAAAGTAAAGCGTCTGTCAGATCTACACTTTTTTAGGCATGACACTAAACCCTAAACATTCTTCAGACTCACCTAGGTAAATGGTTTACATTGATAAGAGCCATGCATGATGGACATGGCAAGTTTCCAGAACTTGCAAAGTGACGTCCCATGATCATTGACATTGACGAGGCGGGAAATTATTGACAGCTCATTCATAGACAACCTACGTGTGCGTGTCATGATACCGCTGCAGAGATAAGATGTCGGAACATGTCAAATTCAGAACATAATTTGCGATACATAGGTATGTAGACGTATTGGTCTTATGTCTGTATATAGGCTTATACTGGGTGTAATTAGTCCAACCCCAAACGTTACATTCTAGAATCATGTAAATACTGAATTTATGTTTACAGTTTGCGCGCTAGAGTAACTTACAGCTTGGTTCGAGCCAAATGAGCGAAATGGACATGAAGACATATCGAATCCTTAAAAATGAATACAGATCGACCAAATAAAAGTTATTTTAAAAATTTGCACTTATTCCTTGAATTTATATTATCTGGCTGATCTGTAACTCAGAACTAATAATATTTCAGACACCTTTCTCTATTTAAGTTTTTTTTTTATTATACTGTCCCATAAGGCCTCCAACCAAATCCTTTCAGGAACTCTTTTCCCTCGCCACCTCGAACTATCCTTCGCGGTACTCGTCCAGGTCATCTCGCCATCTCTTTCTAGGCCGGCCTCGACGGCGCCGTCCATCTTCAGGCACGATTGACATTTAAGATTATGCATTATATTAATCAGTGCCTCTAATATGATGTTGAGATAAATAAAGATTTATGATTATGATTGTGTTGAACTACGTCCGCAACAGTAATGATCTTCTACTACAAATAACTAAGATGAAACTTAAAACGCTTTTTATAAAACACAAAGCCAGTTTCAAGAAGTAGGCAAATTGAAATCTTTTTCATCTAGATAGCTTTAATTCTTCTTTCAAGTTTCAACCTAGTTCGAGTTTCAATTAAAGAATTAAACTAGATAGGGAGACAGGTAGAAAGGCGAGAATTTATATCTACTAGATTAATGTTCGTACTTCAATTGGTCTGGGAGACTACGGTACCATTTGCTGAATTATTACTCCGCTCAGTCCTTTGTGAAAATGTATTGGGATGTCGCCTCTGTCTCGAGAGTTAGTTAGATCTTTAGGAGAAATAAGTATAGGGTTCACAATGGGAGTTTTTCGAAGTTTCTTGCTCATTTTATGTACATTGTCAAGCAGTGTTCTAGTTTTGGCATAAAAGTAAATAGGTAGGTAATGAATGGCCTTCATCTAGGTAAATACATTACTAAGTGTTCTTTTTTAGGTTTTACTTATTCAATTTAGTATCTAGTATTAGTTACATAAATTCCCGTCTTCTTCCCATGGGGGTAGACGATCTTTGCTACGATCCTGATATACTCTTTCGTAGGTACTTACTATGTAATCCCAGATTGACTTCATCAAGGTAAAAAATCAGCTGAGTTAAGGCTTTCTATAGTATACGAATGAAGGTAAGTGCCCTCGATGCTCATCAATCACGTTCGCGTGTCGATGCGGATGTGTCAACTTGAATAGCAACAAGAGAACTCCTCCTATCCCGCTATTACCTGATCGTGGGAGACTCTGAAGTGGAACTTAGAACGTAAAAGATAGATTGACTTTTCGTTTAGCTGGCGTTTGTCTCCAGACTATACTCGTAGTCATCAGCCAATCTATATTGCAAAAATCTCACTGTGAGAACATTGGCAACAATTAATTTGCAACAATTAACTGAATTAAGTTAATTAACAATTAACTAACTTACGTTAATTATCAATTAACTAACTTAAGGTAATTAACAATTAACTAACTTAAGTTAATTGTTGCAAATGGGGGACCCATTTTCCACATTTATTTTGCAACAATTAACCGTGTGACTTGTAATTTGTCGTATTCCTTCCAGGAAGTCGTAGCTACTGATAGTGATAGTTAAGTTACAATTAAATAACTATCAATTAAGCACCCCATAAAGTCTTAGTGAATATTCATGGGATTCGCGGAAACACAATTTTAATGTATTTTTGTAAACTTCCCAAAAATCGTTACTAAATATTACTTTTCACTAAAGTCTCAAATTGAATGGCCTTCATTGCTATTCTATTGGGTACCTAATACTTTAGCAAACCTTTCGACGTAACCAAATTTTCTAAAACATCATACAGTTAAAAGTTAAAGGGAGAAGTTTACTAACCATTTTCTAAACTCATCTACGTAAATTAATTTTGATACTAGTTATCTCAAAATTTTACTATGGCATAAACCGTACAAATTATAGAGAAGACATCTTCATTTAATCAGCTGTTTAACGACATACAAGATTTTTTTTAAAGAAACAGTCGATAGTGCTGGCATAGTACAAGTCACCCTGTATAACATTGATATAGCATCGAGCCTTTCCAACGTCAACGCAACAACATCTGCCGTCCAAAAAACGCGTGGGGTTTCAAACAGCTTTGCTTTTCATGAGCTACCAAATATTTTTTCGGTGCTGTTTATGGTGTCCCCGAGACGTGATGCCCTAAGCGATTCCTTAATTTGCTTAGGGGCTAATCCGGAACTGATGACAGCTCACATCAAACTCACTTCACCTGAGTATTCAAGGTCGGGCCTGCAGGCGGAGAGCAATGGGTAGCTCACCGCCCGATCAGGACCAGGCCCGTGCCGGACGGCGCGTAAGTGTTCCACGCGCACCTCAAAGAGATGTCAGCATAATTTGAGGGGCCCCTTAGGGCCGAAGCCTGCCGGGTCAGCGGGATTGTCCGAAAGGGTTACCGCTGCCCCGGAACATAAAGGGCGAAGGAAGGAATACCCATGTTCCTTCCTTCGCCCTTTATGTTTCGGGTCTTAGTCAGTAAGAGTCTGACACTCCCTTCCGCTCCACCCAGAGCGGGTTTCCCACCAGGAAAAAAAAAAGTATTCAAGGTGAGTTTTACTGAATAGACCGCTATTTATGAATTACCCCATTCCTAAACTGGATACTTATAAGATATATACGAACTATTGTCTCAAAGCTTTTAAAGAACTCTGTAGCCATTTATGTATGTCTTACGTAAGATGTACAAAATAAAATACAATAAATTAAAGGGATGGATAAAAAGGTTGGCTGAATATTTGAGAATCAGAGATACGTCTGTCTAACGAAGGAAACTGTGGGCTTAATTTGTAGCGTATTTTATTTATCTTGAATGGAGGAACCGCTTCGAAATTGTTCTACCTTTCCTGCTTTATTACGTGTTTATCTTAACAACCTTACTTACTTGATACGCAAGTCAAATTATGTTTGGCATTGTTTTGAATAATAAGAGAATATAATTATTTGAGTGTCATATTATGTATTGTTGAGACTGTATCGCATTATCTGTAGGCTTAAAATGAGTTTGAGTATTGATTTAAGTACCTATTATAAGATAGCATTTTTACTTTTAGATATTAGACAATTAAATTCTCTAATATCTGTTTATTTATTGATGCCATAAAATTATTACTATAAAGTACTTACTATTTCCATGCATATTATTTTTTAAGTTTGATATTTAGGTATCTTTTAAACAAATGCATGGTTATGACTTAATTATGATCATAAAGGTTGCTCAAATAAGTTTGCTCTTTTTATTTGTAAAAATACGGGCTCAAATAAGTTTGCTCAAATAAGTTTGCTCTTTTTATTTGTAAAAACACCATATGAAAGCCATTTGGTCCATCGATGAATAAATAAAAAAAATAAACACTAATGGCATTTACAATTTTATTCTGCGCGAGGGGCCAGTTTTTGACCGCTTTATTAATAAAAAGGTGGTTAGGTGAGGTTAAGAAAACCATTATTCATGAATTATTAATAAATAAAAACCAAAACCTAATGGCTACACGTATATACATATACATATAAATATTTTGAGCGTAAAAGGCTAGACAAATTATGTAAATAAAGTATAATTTATCAAAGAGATTTCAGTAAAACATTTTTGTAATATTTACCTATAAGATAAATAGCCATAGATTATGTAATGATTTTATGTAAAAAAAAAACAATGATGATTGTAAAGACTTTTCAAGAAAAATTTGATTGCATTGCAGCGTTGTAGTGCGCGCCTTGTTAAACCTATATTATAATTTCGCAATCTAGGTGATTTCTTACACTATCAAACCATGTAATATTTCATTCAATAGTAAAAACTAATGTGTTAAATTCCCTACACGCGACCAAATAGCAGCCATATCAAGTTAGTAACGAGTTTGCGTGTGAAAGCGGCAGCGTCGCGCGCTGCCCTTGAATCTGAGGGAGTACTGCAGCGGCCGACGCGACAACATCGATGGATTACTTATTAATATCTCTTAACAATCCTATTAGTTATCCCAGTCACAACTAATTGAAATTATGATTGAAGAAGTTGAATCAAAGTATGAATTTATGATGTTCTACAGGCGAAAAGCGTACGTACTCTACATGAAAAATTGAAACGTGCTGAGAAAATTAATTTTCATTTTCTTTCGACTTAGATTTTCTGCTATGTTTTTTTAATACATGTTAACATTGATGTTTTGTTTATTCAACTCGATAGTATGAATACACAATCATATTTGTACTTAGAGGGTACATTTCCTAAAAAAAAAAAATTTTTATTGAATACAATATATATTTCGATAGCGTCTATAAAAACGTTATTATTACGTTAAATTTATTCCATTGATTAATTGATAGATTTGCAGATCATACAATCTATTTGAAATACCTACTAAGTAAAATATACATGTTTTCAATAAAATTAAAACGTATGTGACTGGTATGCAAATATACGTATTGTACGAAAATTATTACTTTACCGAAGTATTTTGTCGGTTTTGTAATGAATTGCACATTGGAGTGATTTATAAGTTTGTAATCAACGCTGAATTTTAATTAATCGCCATTGAAATGAATTTATATTATTTATTACTCCGGTACGTTGTACGCATAACCATGCGTACAACGCGCGTTGAAGTTAAATTATGTATTGGTTGACTGCCAATAAACCTATTGGCAATCAACCAATACATAATTTAACTTTAAGCAATAATAAAGCGATTAGTTATGCGTGATACTGTGATTCATAATTTGAACACAATGACTCTTTCTGTGTTCAATTAAGGTATTAAAGATCCAAATATAATTTTTAAAAATAATATAACAGAACGTCACGCCCATATTCCCCGAAGGGTTAGGCAGAGGTGTACCTATAGCACACCAATATTTTCCCAGTTATGTTAATTTTAAAATCTTAATACTAAAACCAAGAAAATTACAATACCAAGTTTAATTATTATATACTCCATAGGCAAATAATCAATCTGCCCGGCCTTTTCCCAACTATGTTGGGGTCGGCTTCCAGACTAACCGGATGCAGCTGAATACCAGTATTTTATATGGATCGCTCCATATAAAATACTGGTAAATAATATAAGATAGGTCCGATAGGCAGTCGCTCCATGTAAAATACGGGTATACACTGGTGATACTACAGCCGGTTAGACTAGAAATCGACCCCAACATAGTTGGGAAAAGGCTAGGCAGATGATGATGAGGTAAATAAATATAAGATTGAGTCTAAAGAGCGAGCTTTTTTTGTATTTGCTGAGTCGTTATTTAATAAAAGGTACTAGGAGTTCATTACTCGGTAGAAGTTTATGAACTCAAACAAGTTGAATAGGCAAGTGGTTAGTTCAATACGGTTTGTAGCAGTAACAACTTTTAGCTATGAATAGTGCAGTTTTTTATGTCAACAAAGCACTGTAACGTACTTTTAGTTTCTTTCAGCATAAACTTGACAGTACTACAATGAAATTCATGCATTTTTCTTCGTTCAAAAGAGCATGAGGCATTCAAATATGGGACAAGTGTACTCGTAGTTACGAATCTGATGCAAGTTTTGCCTCTTCAAAGCCAAAACAATGGATAAAGTAGGTCAGTTTAAACTTGCATAGGAGAATCGTGGAGAACAGTAGTACCTTCTCTATTGTAGGACATAACTGTTCTTGTATCATCTACCTAGCCTTTTCCCAACTATTTGTGGGGTCGGGTCCCAGTCTAACTGGATGCAGCTGAATACTAGTATTTTACGTGGAGCGATTGCTTATCTGACCTTCATAACCCAGATCACGATACCCCTTGGTAAGACTGGTTTTCAGACTTTCGGGCTTCTGACGACCCGTCACGACTGTCAAAGATCAACAAATGACAGCCGGGACCAACGGCTTACCGTGCTTTCCGAGACACGGAGGGGTATATGTAATAGATGGTCACCCATCTACATATCGACCCTGGCAAGCAGAGCTTAACCTACGACCGAACCAAGCGGCTGTTATTATTTAGCCATGAGCCCCTGTCTGACCATTTTTCTCTAAAACCCGATTTGCCATATTAACACCCTTGCAATGTAACTAACTACTAAATAAATAATCTCGTTTAAACTGTAGGTAATTTAAATTAGAAAATTCGCGAACGAACTATCCTGGAAATATCAATTATAAATTTCCGCGAAGTACTAAGTGAGCTTTATGAGATTCATCTGCAGTTCTACCTACGCTTGAACTTTCACTTATAGAATACTAGCTGCGCCCCGCGGTTTCACCCCCAAACGTTTCGATACCGTGGGAATATCGGGATAAAAAGTATTCTATGTGTTAACCCAGGTTGTCATTTACGTCCATACTAAATTTCATCAAAATTGGTCCAGCCGTTTGAGCGTGAAGAAGTAACAAACACACACACACACACACACTCATAAACTTTCGCCTTAGTAATATTAGTGTGATGTGATGAAGTGGCCTTGTATTAATGCGACAACATACTCAGATGAAATATCACCACTGTTGTGATTAACAAAGAACAAAATAAAGATAACTGGCATTCAACTTTCCCACTGTCATCTGCGGGGTAATTGCGTAACACACTATCAGTAGGAATGCCTTTCATTTTGACAGTTCAACAACATTCATTGCGTTATTTAAGTTGTTGAGCTGACAATTTTTTCGAACTTATGAAGCAGTGGATTAGCAATATCCTTCAAAATTCAAATTATGATAGTGTGTTACATAATTAAGGTGCTGCTATCATCACACTGAATAAAAACCGATCTAAATATGTGAACTAAAATAGTGCTACATTTTTATTATCAGGAATAATAAATGGTGGTTTAAAGTATTCTCCAAAATTGTTATTATACTTATTCAACCTAACAGCTACATTACATCCCGAATGACCGGTACTTGCGTGTTTTTAACTCGGTGTCACGACACGGCTTTCAAAACCGTACTTAAATATAAAACGGCAACATTTAAAACGCTCTCGTATTTTAATTCCGGCTTTCCGGCTCTGGCTTTACAAGGGCTTTCCTGTGCCTCATTACTAGAACATCTTGGCATTATCGCCTCAAAACGTATCTAGGTTAACACCGCTCTTAAGTATTCAAGTGGAAAATGTTTTTTTATTCTATCGCTAGACGCTTTTCAGCGCCCTTTAATTTACAAGACGGTTTATTTTTGTTCGTTATATCAGATTGTTAGTTGCTGCAGCGTAGTACGCTATAGGTAGCTTCTACATGCATTATGGATGCAAAATGATTAGGTATGTGAATAATCTGCCAACTGCAACAATTATTAATGGACCTCGTGTCTCCGACAAGTGTTAAATAAATGATGACATGTTTGATTCACTGACAACTTTGATTTAATAGTTCCTCTGTCATCTATGACAGTTGTTACACACTGTTTCATCTGTGTTGACAAAAGTGCAGATTATCATCGCGTGTCTCTGGATATATTTATCTCCCGCTCACTCACAATGTCAATTAGCTAATGTAATATTCTATTTCCAACGATTTTTTCAACAAAGTTCGCGTGCTCGTTCGTATAGCGTGTAAACTAAGTTCGGCACGATTTATGGTGTTTCTTAGGCTTCCAAGCTTTGGTAACGATACTTAAATTGTGAGGAACGAATAATGGGTGATGTAAATTGATATTTAGTGTGTCCTTGGCCGTAATAGGCGAACATGTAAGCAAAACTGAATGAAAATGTAGCCGATAATACAAAAGCACCCTCGTATTGATTCGTTTTCGTACCAAGATATGATTGAGTCGCCAAATCGAGGTTGAATAAATATGCATGTAGGTTTTACTATGCTCTGAATATGTTTCGACAAACAATGAAGCCGAGCTGCGTAAACGCTCTGCTATATTTTCATGAAAATAATGCTAACCACTGAACTGAAATGCCTGGCTCAATGAGTTGAATACTTTTGGTTATGAGTAAATATCAATATATTAAATGGAGCTGATTGGAACCTTAAAGAATACCATCGTATTAACAAGAAAATCCAACGATGTTCTGTTCTAAGCTTAAAATTTGAAAGAGTGAGAAAGACAAAAAATAAATTGTAAAAATAAAGAAAACACACCGAATTCAAATTCCTATCTTTCAACGCTCTCAGCGAATGAGAGGTAGAGGTGCTCATTAACATCACTTCAAAGGATTGTCAAACCCAAAGACTTTAAATTGTACCACTGCTATGCGGGTGCGGGAATGACTTACATAGAGTTGTAGTACAACGTGAGAATTATGTCGAACTAATCCCCAGCGGAGGAATTAGAGTTGCTAATCCCGCAAAATCTCTTTGAACTCGCAAAACCTCTTTGAGACTATATTGAAGTCTGGAATTGCCGCGTTTTCTAGAGCTTAGGGCTTCTTTTTTTGTTATCCTTTAAATTCTAATCAAACTAAAGCATATAACTGCTGAGCAATGAGACCTACATCCTGAGCTATCCAAAACAAAAATGATCTAAAAAACCGTGAAAATCATGTCAATTGATTTTTAACCGACTTCAAAAAGGAGAAGTGTTCTCAATTTGGAAGTTTATAATTTTTTTATGTATGTTCAGGCATAACTCCGTCATAAGAATTTCTCCGTATAATATTCCGTCTCGTTCGAAAGAGGTTTTTAGTTATAACAACTTACTACTGCGGAACTCATGGTAAGTCTGGCAGTAGTAAGCTAATTATCGCGGTGTTAGATTTATACCTACGATAGTTTTAATTAAGTATGACGTAATTGACTATTAATATAAGATATCGTAGTCAATTGGGTGTAGGCGATCATGAATTGATATGATACACATGTAATAAGAAGATAATTTCCTTGATGCCGCTTATGGCATCACCATTTTTCATAGATTTGTAAAAAGCGTTATGTCATCGGTACTTGTGCCCTGTCAACGGATGGGTAGCTAACAACTAGAATATTAAAAAGACATACATTTGAGATGAAACACGTTATGGAGGTATTTACGTAACTATTTATAAAACCAGAATTTCTTCACAATATATCCAACACAGGATCAAACACAACAGAATAGGTCGTTGGTGAACCTATCAAATAAAATAAAATAAAATAAACATGGTACATAATTAATGGTACATAATTATGGTATATAATTATATTCTAATATTTTTATCTTTCTGTCGAAGAACTCGTTTTCGTTAGTGAGAAAAGTAATTAGTTTTTTCCCTAACCAATTTGAGAACAGTTTTCATCCTTTCTAGGATAAAAATGAATATGGTTATCCAGTCAGTCAGTGGTGATGGTCTATCCTACTTTACGGAATTATCTTGTTAATTCCTGCTACACAAATCTAAGAGTTTAAGAGTGAGTTGATTTTTAGAACCCTTTTCCTATTATAGGAATGCATAGAACGTGATCAGAAACGAAGGCGATGGTGCACAATAGTTACCTGCTTCGTACCGCATAATATTTCAATTGACAATAAATTCCTTTGACCCGATTTACTCGGACGACAGTGCCAAGTCCTGTGTGAATGCGAAATGGCGGGATGGCTTTTGAGTTCATGACATTCTTACATTGATACTGCGAAATATGAGAATATTCCGCATTTAAAATTGAATTCAGAATATCGATCAAAACGCTCAAAGATGGCGTCTGATATGACGTAATTTTAACGGCTACCCGAAGCAGGGTTCGCTCTGCAAAGTTTCGGGAACGTAGAAACTGGCAAAATTTGGTGTTTCGGACTTCTTGACTCAAAAGAGTTACAGTGCGGTTTCAAACTAATTTTTTAGGACCCTCACTCTATTCTTGACATTGGCCATAAAGAGACGTTTAACAATTAAGTGGTTCTAGGTTTGATTGAGGATTTTACAACTGAAAAGTAAAATGTTCGACCGAGTTTAAGAAGGTGGCTTTTGTTAGGAGAAGTGGTACTAGAGTGAAGATCGATAGTCGCACTGAATGGGAGCCGTCTCGATAGCCTAGTTTTTGTGGCGGCTTAGCAGAATTTACCCGGTACAGGAACAATATAGCGTTGGATTTCAGCTTAATGTCGTCTGCTCCTCCCTGTTCGTCTGCGGTCATTTGACGCAACCTAGTACCTATATGTCTAGTTAGGTAGGTATAGATTTAGTAGGGTGCCTAGTGTGGAGATATGTTTTTGTTTGAACAAATGGGATTTTAATTGCGTAGTTTTTGACGCGGCACGAATGTTGGTCAAAAATAGGATAATGTATTTCAATCAATCAATTTACTCAACTTATCGTAGTAATTTATTATCATTTGATTAATAAAGTTATATTTATCTAGTTGTTATAGCAACATAATTCGAAACAATGTAGTAGAAAATATATGTTTACTTTTAGATGGAAAATATCTTAAACTAGCTGACCCGACAGACGTTGTCCCGTCCAAATTTTAATACAAAAATCCCATAGACAAAGGACATTCAGTTTTTCCAGAATTTGAAAAATTTCCGGGTAAGGTTTCCACACTTTCACATAAAAACCTTATTCAGACTATTCCCGAAAATTAAAAAAAAAATAGCCAAATCGGTCCAGCAGTTCTCAAGTGATGCGCTTACCAAGGAAGAGCATTATTTTATATTTATATAGATATCTAACTTTTGGTATTTCCTTCAATCATCGCATTTTATCTTCTGCGCTCAATTAACTGGGTCAAAACAAAAGTATTGTAACGTTAAAAGGCCCTATCACATTTCCACTGCGGGCCAGACAGCGAAATATTAGCCGTAGTCGTAAGACAAACGGTATGGAAATGTAGGACCATTTCATCCACCATTACCGACATTAAACTATGCCAGTTGTAACGGCCCGAGGTGCTTTTCTTGCTGCGTTGAGAGCTGTGTGTCTATTAAAACGAACTAATGTTGCAATAATAATATTTTCAAGTGAACAGGACAGCAAAATAGTTTATGAAAAAATATATACCTAAAAATGTAAGCGTATTCATAATCTCTTTGAGGCCTAAATGACCCAGTTGTAAGTTTTAGTGCGTCTTGTCGATTGCTGAAAATCAGGATGAATGATATTCTTGTATCATTCAACTTCATCATTCATTTATTTATTCTGATATTCTTATTGATATTCTTATGAATTTGAAATTAAACTACAAGACCGAGAAAAAACTACTTTAAGATTTTAATAGTGTCATGCGTAGAGATTTTCGTCACAAACTGAAGAGACATGTACCCGCGCCTGCAGTGTTAAATCTGTACGATCCGATAAGATCAGTGAAAACGTAACCGTGGCTAATTTGGCATAAAACATTAATATTCTATTTTAAACGAAAGCGCTACGAAACTTTGTAGCTCTCTGTTTTAGACAAGATAAGTGCTCTGGGGCATAAAAGTGAAGTTTTTAGATCTGTCGTTACCCGCGGCTGTTTGCTATTGATTTATTTAAGGTTAGATAAAGACAATGGCCAAAATTGCCTATTTCCAGCTATGTCTACGAATGCAAAAAATAAAATTGTCGAACAATAAGATATGAAAAGAATCTTATTTGCTTACTTTGGCTGTGTGTACCAAAAGCCCGCGGCGACCCTTTTCGTCACCTGAGTATAGGTATGGTATCGTAACAGGAATTGTGTCAATATATAGGACAGTTAGCATCGCCCGACAAAAACATAAAGCAAGAAATCATCAAACTGTTTATCTCTATCTGTTAACTGTAAATTTCCCGAATAGAATAAAATAAAATAAATAAACCTTCCAATTGACTAATTATGTTTTTATACCTTTAATTGAAGCGGTCCAGGTTCAGCAGTAACTTCGGGACTGATGCACTAAAACGGCCTTCACGAGCTCTTCAGTCTTCGCGATACTTAAATATACGTCGGGCACAATCCGAGAAGTCAGCCCCTGCTTCCACCCGGCTGTTGACTGACGGCTAAATCACGGCGAAGCTGATCTTATTGTTTGTCGACTCGTGTGTTACGGTAAGAGTGATCAGGTAATTGAAAATGATTACGTGGTCTAATGATGATGATTATTAACATTATTAATAATCACCAATAAATGTGATTCATTTCTTACTTTTACCTCGTCTTTCGGTAATTATGAATAAAGATAGACCATGTAATCCCGATAAATGTAATAAAGGACATCATTCAATTCGTACCCAAAAATTAAAGTGCCGGGGCCAGGAAACAAAATACTGTTTTCTTATGGGAAATAATATCTTGAGCATTTTTTACTATCACAACGAAAGTCTACAATAAACCCCCTGACTGCTTCTTGAGATTTAAAATGCCAAAAATCATATCTATATAACCAGTGTTTTAAACATGACATTTAAAAAAAACAACTTTTGATTGAATATAATATCTCGAACATGATCGACAAGCGGACCGTCGTCGGTTGCTGCTCTCATACAATGTGTTTGGTATGATATATGACTATTGCAAGACATGAAATTCAGATAATGATTTTTGGTACTTTCAAACTCAAATAGCAGCCAGGGGATTAACTGTAGATCTTTGTTGTAATCGTCAAAACATGTTCATGTTGTAAGTACTATGGTATTATAAATAAATACCTACTGGACAAATAACTTTGAGTCTTGTTTTATTACTTTTATCAACGAGAGTAGTGAATTATTAATAACAACTGCTAAAAGTGAAGAATTTCAATTTTATATTCACATTTACCAAATCATGAGGCAATTATTAATAATGATAGATAATTATTAATAATTTTCAATTAATCACACTTACCGTACCTTAAACTGTATGACAGTAGCTTATATGCGTACGCGTTTCTCAGCACCGATACAGTAGCGCAATTCAAGGACACGCGACTGCAGCGTCGCAAGGTCAATTAGCTAAGCCGTTTGTATCGATAGTCGGTACTACAAGTACGTGTGATAGTAGTAATCTGTGGAAGTCCGTCGCGGTTGTAATGTAGGTGCTTTAATCGATATAGCTACGCGACTATATGGCTGCAGGAAACCGCGATGATTTTTGCATAATGATTTACGACTATTTTGCTGTCTATATCGCGATGCAGAATTTGTACATTGCAAAGAAACGATTCCATCGTTTTATCAATGCAGCCCTCTTTACAAACGCATCAGGGTTGTATTGTTGGCAAATCCGCAGTCTGAGTTTACCCCTATTATTGCTGTCCGATAAAAATAGCCGGCAAAGTGCGTGTCGGACTCCGTAGTCCGACACGCATTTGGCCGGCTATTTTTGCGGTAGAGTCCGTACTCTATTCCGTTAAAATCGTAATAACGAATTCTTATTGCATTTACAATACTAACTTTTTATTTACTGAAAACTTGCTTTATTCTATTTAAGGTAATAAATGGTAAAAAAAATCTTTGAAATAGTTTGTTTTCTTCTATAAAGGTACGTTTTTACAAAAGCTTCAGTAAGCACCTCGGAACACGTCATTTGGATGCGCTTCGCTCAATGGAAGCTCCATTGAGGTAGGTTTGAGTGTCAGCACGTTCTTTTATATGAATGTGTGCAGGCATGTGTAATATGCATGATGGTATCAAATGCACCCGTAGCATATGCAGTAATATAAAAGTAGGTTTCATTCATGAATCTAATATTAAAAATTTCTACATCAAAATACAAAACAGATGACTACTTGATAGATTATGCAGGTAATAATTGACGGTAATAAGTATCAATTTCCAAAAACAATAATATCAAAAGAGTGATACTAAAAGTGATTGAAACAAAGACTATCAAAAAGATAATCATCTTGCCGTTTCACGAAATTGCGACGTCAACACGCTTAGCACGACAGCTGTATGGTTTGTTAAAATTTTTATTGCTGTGAGAAACCGCACGAGATCCGAGGAAAACGCTTACTGGATTTTGGATACCGGTCGCGAAAATTCATTGATTAAGTGGATTTTCGTAGCTCGTAGACTAAACGTAGTCTAAATTCGCAGAACTAGTTCAATATTTTCAGGTACCGGAAAATTGGGTGCTGGATACGACAGTTTCTTCTTAGCAAGCACGATGAAGAAATGAAGAGTTATAACTATAGAATTTTGATCACGAAGTGTGTGAGTGGCAGACGTCCTAGACAACGGAGTTACGCACAAGTAAAACGTCATAAGTACTATAAAATACACATGATTTACTAACCATAGTATATAAAGCAGATTCTAGTGGAAGCCGTAATGAGGAAAGGTCAAACACAATGCCTTACTAGTCAATTAGAGGATTAACGGCATAACCAACATACGGCAGCTGACAAAAGAGGAACGAGGATTTCTATCGCGTTCGCACTCTTTTGTCATAATGCAGCAACCCCAGGTGTTCACCCGGGAGCAGATATTTTTTTTGCTGGCCGTCAAACAATTAAATGTGGCATTGTACCGCAAATGAATAGCGGATCCAGGGCGGACATGTCATTGCAAGCACATAATGAAAGGTATACCTTTTATCCGGCGAGCCCTGTGTGCGAACGCCGGCGTCCGTGGCGGTAAGCCCCCGGTGATGTAGTGTCGTAGAGTGTAAGGGTGATGGAAGCGCCAAGGAGGGCTCCTGGCCGCGAGGGGCCGGCGTTGCTGCGCGTAGCGAGCGATGGGCGCGCGTGTGCCTCGGGGTCGGTATGCCGGCGGAGTGGGCCGTGCTGTCACAGCCGGCGAGGGTGCGCGCGCCTGCACCACCGCGCATGCGCCCTCGTGCGCCGCAAGCGATTAAACTAAATACACCAACACGCAGCGCCACTACATGTGCTATACTGGCGCGCTGCCGCCTCACCTACATATCGAGGTGAGTATTATAAGTATTTTTTTATAATCTTCGGTTTTGACCTATATTATTTTCTTAGTTACTGTATTGTTAACGTTTAGTGGAATTAATTGAACCAAGGTTTCGTTAGAAGTTGCGTTCATAGCGACGAGCTACATCAACAAAGCTTTGACATTCATGAACGTTTCTGTAGATGAAAGAATTTTCAGTATCGTGACAGTTTTGTTTCTTTAGCCGGTTTACCATAACAGATAAGAAATTAAGTATAACTTATTAAAATATGCAGACGGAGGGTGAAGTATTGTTTGATATAGGTAGTGTAGTTGTTAAGATCAGCTGTTTGTATCAAGTTATCGGTGGGTGGTATCGATTGGCGGCACTTTCACCGCTGGGCGCGAACAGTAACTGTTATTCTATGTTTTGGCGCGGCTCCAGCAATGGCGGACACCCACCCTGTTACTAAGCACACGCCATTTTCGCGTAATTAGGATTCACTTAGCAGACTAAAACTAAAAAAAGTTGCCAAGGATTGGTAATAAAAAAATATTTTTGTGATTGTAATGTGATGTATTTATTCCGGGTGCTGAATAAAGCGGCGTATAAAGAGATCAAAACAGACGTTTGTGTATCCTTCATGGTTCATATAACTCGTGATGTTCCTTTTGTCGAGTTTGTAGGAGCGGCACAACAATGTCTGTGTTTATATCATGTGAAATTGTAATCGCAGATGCAACGTTAGCGAACCTGAAAATTATTTAAATAAAAATAAGATTCTTTAAGTAGAAATAAAAAGTTTAAATAAAAAATAAAATTTTGGCCAGTGTCCTTTATACTTAAAAAAATGCTACTCGGTTATTTCCATAATAAAATTATAGTAACTTTATTAAATAAGTTACTTACAATCATATTACTTACGGTACTCATGTATTCTATAGGTAACTACAAAATGAATACAAAATTTAGTAAATTAGTGAAAATAAAATTAAAAAGCACTATGCATCTTTCCCGTAACGTGTTCATACGTACGCTACGCGGAGTATCTGCATTGCTACAAACCGTGCTAAAATCTTTAAATCGAGGTTTTGAATTTTTCGTTTTGTATATTCTCTCGTCAGAACAGTAGTGTTACAGTACACAGTACAGTAACAGTAGTGTGTACAAAACAAGCGTAGCTTTATGGTAACCGCGTAAAGCGTAGCTCTATGGTGGAGTTTATGCTATAATTATGGTGGTTACCATAAAGCATAAATAATTTAAAACCAACGCAGCTGTTTTGTCTGAAGTTTTAGATACTTATATGGGTATAGTATTTTATAATAAGTTAGATAAATATAAAATAACAGGTTAAGCTACGCTTGCCGCGGTTGGTCTATGGATGGGTGACCATCTTCACATACCAAGAGCCCTCCGTGCCTCGGAAAGCACGTTAACCGTATAGTTCGGAAGCGCTCCCGAATGGACCCGAACACACGAACCTCCGCTGGCTCGGTACCGGTCCCGTTGGACCTTGGAATGACGACATACGAGACCCTTAATTGATAATGTAAATACGAGTATTGATTATGCTACCCATCAAATCTTATGAATGTGCGTTAATTAAGAGAGTTGGATATAAAATTCATATGTTATCGCCATTCAATCTTCCATATTTAGCGCGCAAGTTTATTAATTTGCGATTATTAAATTCAAGTCTGTAAATGCGATAATCGCCATTTTGATGACAGTGGTTGTGGAGGCTAAAAAACATAAAAATTGGTGATTTCGAAAATCTAAATACGAATTCATATCGTAGCTAGCTTCTGCCCGCGGCTTCGCCCGGGTGGATGTCGGAAATTATCCCACGGGAACGTGCTTCCGAGACAAAGTAGCCTTAAAGCCTATTGAAGGAATAAGTCCGCCTTTGTACCTTTTTTGTGTGCGAAAAGTTTAAATAATTAAATATATGTTACCATAACATGAGCTATCTGTCAGTGAAAGTCCCGCCAAAACCGGTCCAGCCGTTTCGAAGATTAGCCGGAACAAACAGACAGACAAAAATAAAAATAAAATATATATAAGTAGTTAGCGTGTATACGAGTATTTTCATTTTCGTACGCATTTAGTAAAATCGGTTTTTTGATTTGATTACAAACAGACACTTAAATTTTATTTATTTGTATAGATAGGTAGATACTGGAAGCCGACCCCAACATAGTTGGGAAAAGGCTAGGCAGAACTATTCTGTCCTATTCTATTTTTTTATATATACATAGCACTTCACCCGCGACTTTGTTCGCGTGGATTTCGTACTTTTTTTTTTTTTTTTCTGATGGGAAATCATCAAATGACCCCTCCCGCTCTGGGTGGAGCAGAAGGGAGTGTCAGACTCTTACTGACTAAAACCCACCCATGTTCCTCCCTTCGCCCTTTATGTTCCGGGGTAGCGGTAACCCTTTCGGACAATCCCGCTGAGGATTTCGTACTTTCGCCTAAATTTTTAAACCCGGAGGGGGTTTAAACCCTTCGAAAGATAGTTTTTGAAAATAATGATTAAGATCTTATAATTAATTCAGAAAAGCTTCAAGTTTATAAATTAAAGGAATAAGATTGTTCATATAAACTATGTCCACCCTTTTCACCTCCAAAGGCGATAATTTTTGTAGTCTTTTGTGACCTTTCCATTGTTTGTCTTCTACGTTATTTATACCAATTTTCAAGTAAATCAAGTAAAATCCTCCCCTGTAAAATTGACTATCCCTTTTGTAATTTGTGCGTTACACTATTTACATAAAGTTTATTATACCTACTTTGTAAAAAAAAATCGCTTCCATTCCGTTCCACGGCAATATAAATTGAGCCTTAGGTAGATATAACTCAATCACGTCACTGCTACGGCTGAACAGATTTGGCTGGACGTCGCATCGCATTGTTTGTAACAACTAACAAGGTTAGGATAGGTACAAGTACAATGTTTATAGTCTAGCGATTTGTTTGTAACACTTCCATTAGGAGTTTCTCTTTAGTATCCTGAGGATTGGATCCGTGTCCTGAGGGCAGTGTGATCGCATCTTATTCATGGGTCTTAACTTGGCGAAACTGGAGTGCACTGTACAAATAGGTAGGTAACCTTCCTAAGTCACAAAGTAAAAAATAAGGCTGGCGTTTCTCAGTTTTCTTAAAATGTCAATCTGGTCGACAGCGTTTGAGAGCCGACAAGCATCCTTTGTTTAATAAGCTTTTAATGTATCGCCTTACTTGTTTGAGCTCGACACTAAATCTTTTCACGAAAGATTTCGGAAAATCTGCTCTACTGAAACAATTGAGGTCACTATGATGCCACGAATATGCCTATATTTGTAGATTTTAGAGGTTAAGCGGGTTTGTAGGAAGACATGCATTTTTTTCCTCAAAAAGGTCTACAAAACATACATAATCAGCATGTAATGTTCCCAATGCTGTTATACAGGCCTCCTCTCGAGGAGTGGGCCGTAATCCACCACGCGGGCCCAGTGCGGGTTGGCAAATGTCACATGTCTTCGAATTTTTGGTTCTAGGACATAAAAAACGTCTACAGTGACGTAATATTAACATACCTACATAATGCTGCACAGTTCAAAGTTCTTTTCAAAGTTTCGAAGATTAAGTTGAGAAGTTTCTTTGTAGTATGAAACTTCGTTGTTCTGTCTATTTTTTGTCTGTCAAAAACTTAAATACGTAAGTACCTATTACTACCGAAATTAAAGGCATACCTTCCTATAGCCAACAAAAGGGGGTCTAAAATGGGGAGCCAAGATTAAAAGACGGAACGAGGTCAAATGGGGTGTCACATGAATGGGCTACATTTATTTCAAACGACGATTATAGTACTTACATACATTCATAAACTTATTGTATAAATTATTTTTATAACTGTATTTAAGTTGTAGATTTTCATTTACACGTGCGTAAAATACAGACTAAAAAAATATATTTTTCTTAAAATATTTAGAAAAAAAATAACAGCCTAGAAACTTGAACAGTTGTAGCATTTCTTGACTAAGTAGTTAATGATCTTCACTGCATTAAGAACGGAAACCCTCAATACATTAGCACCGAGTATTTTAGCAGCAATGGAGTCGTATGTGTTCGCTGCGGCTAGTGGCATCAGGTCAAGGGCAATGCACAAATCCGCAGTCTCCTTCGTAGCGCATACCTACTTCCAAATACACGCGTATCGTAGCTAACAGAGCGTTGTAAAGGAGCTCATCCGGGGAAATACTACGACCATATCTTTTGCAGCTACTAAACAAAATCCATTATATTGTTCCTCTGAAGGTAATAAATACCCCGTCACCACCGCCATTGCACCTGAATTATGAATACCTTGGCAGCCATTATCACAAGCACTTTCGGTATGGCAACCCGTAAGTACCATGAGCTAGTCGAATCGGATTTGCGTACCAAACCCCGCCAACGTGCGTCGTTGCTCTGTTCCGATTTCAAATGTGGTACGTGTGTGTAGATACAGGCATATGAGACATTTCAGTTTTTTCTCTGGAATGGTTAAGCACCTTGAACGCCTCGCTGTTCCTATATACATATATACTGTATAATCTATGCCTCGCTGCTGGTACTTACATGCAGTATTGGCTCTCCTTCTCGGTTAAAAATCCATTCAAATGTTGTCTAAAAAAAATAGCTATAAGGTCACCCATTGTGTCATCCTATGTACAATTTCTACATTCATTATTCATATCTGTAATTTGTATGATGTACATAAAAAAGTTTATTCTCTTCTATTCTTATTGCGTCCTAGGCGTTAGTGACCACTTACCGATATTTATTTATTTAAACTTTTCGCACAAAAAGGTACAAAGGCGGACTTAATGCCTTATTCTCTACCTTATCTATAATTCTCTACCAGTCAACCAAGGGTGGTGAAGAGATTGGATGGCAGGTGCTTTGGTTCCAGGGGCCCCTTAGGGCCGAAGCCTGCCGGGTCAGCGGGATTGTCCGAAAGGGTTACCGCTACCCCGGAACATAAAGGGCGAAGGAAGGAACATGGGTGGGTTTTAGTCAGTAAGAGTCTGACACTCCCTTCCGCTCCACCCAGAGCGGGAAGGGTCATTTGATGATTTCCCATCGGAAAAAAAAATGGTGCTTTGGTTGAGAGGGACAATGATAAAAAAAAAAACTCTTAAAGCTAGGTACACAAATACATAAAGCATTAGTTAGATAGCCCGTTTTGTTTAAAGGAACCAATCTATTGGTATAAGAAAAATGCAACACCCTCGTTCAGCTCCCCAGTCGTGACGTTCGATTTACAAGGGTCGGGTTGAATCTCGAGTGTCCGTTGCGTTTATAATTTTATTTATGGGGATACTAAGTATGGGAGCTTGCCAATTGAGCACGGTTGCATAATGCATGTTTGTTTATTGATTGTTTGTGTGAGTTTTGTGCATACGTCACCCCTCGTGTAGTCAATTCATGTTCAATCCATGTTTTTATTCAGTCATTTCAATTTTATTTATGTTGGTTTTGGTAATTATGGTGATAGATTTTTATTTATTTGTGGCCTTTGTGGTTTTAAAGAGCGACTGGGACTCATTTGGAACTTTGTCTCAATATATTCATAAGGTTTAAAAAAAGAAATCAAATAGTTACATTTTGATGTTTGTATGACTGCAAGTCCTGAAGGCCAATTACCGTACTCAAAAAACGTTAAAATTCAAGTCGCAATCTCATCTCAGCTCAGAACAATAACTAAACACAACCAAAAAAACTTTTCCAAAAATATAAGGTAAATATAAATTAGAGGTTTTTTTTACAGATTAGACTGCGTACGTTCTTAAAAATACGGGAATTGCTTATTGCCTCCCCCCCTCGTTAAATTAAATAAACTACCTATCAGCTTGTACATATTTCATTAAATTACGTAACATTTCGATAATATGGGCGAATTATTATAGGCATAATGACGTCTTATGAGTTTGTACGTAACAATTTAATTGACACTAGCTCATATTGCAGACTTCATTATAATGGTTATGCAATATCTGCTACGAGTGTCTACGTAATAAACACGGCTACGTATCTTCGTAGCGGAGTCCTACATAATATTTCAGTAGCAGGTACCTCAATTAATACAATGCGATTTTCGTAGCACAGCCTGGTAAAAGCAAAATTTCGTAACTTCACTACCGCTACGGCGTAGCCGATGGCTACGGTGATATCTTACCTGAATTGCGTATTATATCACGATCCGTTAATTAATTGCTATTTAGAGAAAATTGGTACTTAGGTAACCTATCTATGTGGTACTATTGTACGTGGGCTGGAAATTAGTTTTCCATTACGGCAACTAGACTAGACTGAAATTGGAGCCCGAATAAAAACAGTTGGGCGTGCTGAATACGAAATCGATGGTGGAAGGAAATCATACCTTAGATTTTCGCTCAAAATTATTACCGAGCTCGCAACTAGAAGATTTTTCTCTAGAATATTTGTTGTAGGTAGTGCCGTGCCAACATTGGATAGTACCTATTTGAAGAAAGGGGTCAGATTTCAGTCGCTGTACTGAAATCCACTTACCAGCCAAATTATCCAAATATTGAATGCCATGTCGTGTCAGTGAGCTTACAAACATAGATTATTCTGAAAAGAAGGAACTGGGTAGGTAATAAAAGTTGAACAAATAGGAATGCTATCTTTTGCTCGTGGCTTCGCCCACTTGTAGGTCGGAAATTATCTACTGGGAACATACAAACGGTTTAAAAAGTACCCTACGTCCTAACCTGAAATTTGGCACACGGATGACTTTGGCCTGTCAGGGTCCATCTGTGTGCCACGTCATTACCATAGATTCAGTAGATGTTACTGAACCGGTTGAAATATTACGTCGGTTATTAAAAATAAAATCAGTTGTTTCATAGAAAAGTGCAATAGCTACGCGGTCAAAATGTATGGAACAGCTATGTTTTTTTTAAGAACCGACCAATTTTTTTTTAAATCTGGTTCTTTGAAAATTTAATGCTATATAATACATGCGGATGGAATTGTGGGCTGAGTTAGTAAGACATGTACTTCCTGATGCGTGCATGAGCAGTTCCATGAGGGTGGTTGAAGGCGTGTATTCAAAGCGTTGTTGCCATGGACCTGTCGAGATCGTTTGAAGTGGCGGGAGGAATATGCTTTGTTACATAGAGGCTATAGCCTCGTTTATAATATTAATAATATATAATCCTACTAATATTATAAACGTGAATGTTTGTATGTATGGATGGATGGATTGGATGAATGGATGGATGGATGGATGGATGGATGGATGGGTGGATGGATGGATGGATGGATGGATGGATGGATGGATGGATGGATGGATGGATGGATGTTTGTTACTCTTTCACGCAAAAACTACTGAACGGATTTGGATGAAATTTGGCACACAGATGTTTTATAACCAGGATTAACATACAGGATACTTTTATCCCGATATTTCCACGGGATCGAAACTTATACGGGTGAAACCGCGGGGCGCAGCTAGTATATAAAAAAAAAGAAAAAACGCTAAAGAATAGAATAAATCGGGAATAGAATATTTTGCAATTATAGGTAATATATACATAATATATGTTATAATACATTAAAGGCAAGCCATATTTCACCATTTGGCATGCAATATTAACATTCACTTAAGTTTAACCTCAAACTCACACTCAAAGCATTTATTTCAAATAAACCAATTACAGGCACTTTTGATTTGTCAAGGAGTCGGTCAGTCAGAATGATGAAGCTAGTTGCCCATTCCAAAGCGTAGTAGGTAGGTACCTATGGAGAAGAACGGGCAAGAACCACCACGGACACTCTTTTAAACTAGAAGAATTGTCTGAATTGCTCTGGATTGATCGATCTGCCATCAATCCAGAGCAATTCAGGCAATTCTTTTCTCTGATAAAAACTCAGTCACACAGTCACACATAGAGCTACTTCAAATTCGATTACTATTTCGAAATTCGAAAAGACCTGACAAAAAGCCGGACATTTACTTTATAATCTTTATCATAATATAACATCACTCCGATTCACGCCTGTAAACCCTGAATAGTGAGGCGGCGGTGTACTCTCCACCCACATTTCTCCAGTTAAGTGTAAGTCACATGTAATAGTGGCGAGCGTATTGCGATCAACCGGGTACAAATTTAAATACATTTAATAAACTTGCACATAGTAAATTCAGAGTCCGGGTTTCTATGAGAAATTCCTGAAATAAAACCTAATAACACTTTGCTCGACCGGAACCGAACCCAGCGCCTCATACACATCAGTAGCGCTTGCCACCACTATACCAACGAGGCAGTTTTTAATCTGAATTTTTTAAACAGACTTTTTATGTTTAAAATAAAACCTGTTTTCGAAAAGCCCAGTAAAAAAACAGAAGTCCGAACGAGCGGCCAAAAAAATTAAAATCAAAATTCATTCATACACTCAAAAATACATAAGACAGTCCCCCAAAACGGCCGCCCTTCACCACTAAACCAGCACTTATTCGAACGGATAGTACCCCTACCAAGAACAGCAGTGCGATCCTGTAACCATCTCACCGTGAAAACATAGGTGAAATGAGCGTGGAGTAAGCTGTCATTCCAACTAATGCTAGGGATTGACTCTATTGACAGCTCACTCTAAGCTCACTCACCTAACTTTTCACGGTGAGATTTTTACAGAATCGATCGGCTGTATTAATCAGATAGTATGGACTGTTCGTGCTTAGTTCTGCGTTACGTCGCGCGTCGTATTGGGTTGATTCCTGAGACCTTGACACCCCTGCATAGATGATTAATTTATAGTTAGCTATTCCCGGTGTAGTGTTTGTTGACTAAAACAATGTTTGTAGATTACGCTGCTCTGCACCCACACGTGTCAAACAAACATGCAATAAGTAACCTACGTAATCATTAAGGGGGATGCGCTAGGTAGCCTAGCCCGCTAAATTTAGATTTTCTTGCATTTTTTACTATTTCTTAATGACTATTTTAAGAAATATCAATCAATAGAAAGTATATGCATAATCCTATTGGTAATGATCATTTAAAAGGTTAAATCCGTAACTATCTGCAGTATTCTAACCGTCTCGTATTTTTATAAGTTTCGATAAACTGTAGAAGAATACAAAAATAATGCAATTTTGCTCATCTCCCGTAGCAATTTTTAGCCTACAGACTGACCAGAGTTATAGGAAATATATCTGCAAAATTTGAACACAATTGATCCGGTAGTATTTGCGTGATGCTGGAACATACATTCAGACAATAATGCTACTTACTTATATTCCCTCTAAATTCATATGAACTTAGAAGGGTTGTATTGATGATTTTAATGATTATAATTCTGTAAATACATAATTGTTACGATCGTGAAATATATTTTGTTCAACATACACCTGACATTTGTATGCAAATTGCGAAAAACGTAAGAACATTTGAACTTCGCGGGCCACCCTGGCGATTCCCTCTTAAGAACAACTTACACTAGTAGTCCATTTTCATTTCATCTTACGTACCTACTTTCCTACAATTACCTACTTTCCTGAAAAGAGAAAACCTTTCCGGATTTAGAGCGTTTAGAAAGCGCGAAAAATAAACAAAGAAATTCATTAGGGGCTGACTTCGCTCGGCTCTCTGCTCGTCGGTTTATATCTCATTACCTAATTTCTATGTTAAATATTTGAATTAGAATCTTGGCTTTCGTACAGGCCATTTTAAAGAAATAGGCCGTATCTACTTTGCAACACAAAATAAGAAAAAAACGTCTGCGGTCTTTCTCGTAGGCTGCCAAATTCTGTAAGTTAGTTTAGTTTCTCAACTCGTAATACATTGATTATTTTTTATTTTCATGGGCTGAAGTTTTGTCGTAAAGGTGCGTACACACTGTGAACGAGACTAGGTATTCGTTTATAAATTAAATACGTGTACCTACTTAGGGTTTAGTGATTCGATTCGAAAGGGTGGTGCTCGATAGAACGTCCTCAAACTAAAGACATTTCGTGCGCGAGTTTTTTTATGTATAGGCATCGATCACTAATAAAGAACTAGATACAAAATCAGCGGCAAAAAATGTCCTCACCGAATGAGCACCCACTTGAGCATTTGGGTGCGCTTTTAATACAATAGTATTGCTTTTAATTTAGTAGTATTCGAACGCTCCGACGGTAAACATGCCTCAGTGCTCGTTTAAAAATTGCAAAAATCACACATCTAGGACGCTAAAAAAGGATGGCGTCTCATATTTTCGGTAAGTTATATTATCATTATATAATTATTATCACTGTATTGTAAATGCTGATATTTTGTCAATAAATCATCGTAAAAACATTTTTTAAATGAAGCTGTTTTAAACAGCAGAAGTTATAAAGCATCTCGATTGTAAAGACTCTTACTAAACCTATTAATCATACTATCGCTTGCCCACTTAAATTGTTCGGATTATGCGCGTTGATTCTGTTCCATTTGTTGGAGAGGCTATTGTTTTTTTAATTTTTATTATTAAAGAATGATGGTTTCTTTTAATGAGAGTTCTTTGCTGTTTCTATAAATATTATAGACACATTTTATAAATTTAATTTTGACTAAGTGCATGTAATAAAATGAAAGATTTAAGCTTTATTTTTAGCTTGCCACGAGATCCATTGAGGCGTGGAGAATGGATATCAGTTATAGCACGTCAAAGATCCGAAGAATTCTTCAAACCGACCCAAGGAAGCGTTGTATGTTCGAAGCATTTTTTAGAAAGTGATGAGTGATGTGAATAATAAATATGGCTAACTAGTGACCTAAAATATGAATTATGAAATTCAATAATAATATCGTAATACCGAATATTTAGTTTTAGATATAAAAAAAAGTATTTGGAATCTTTCCAAATGCCTTTATAACACCTAAAACGTTACGTTAAAACATCAAATTCAGTGTTATAATTGTAATTCATTATTAATATTATAATTCACTAGTTTGCGATATTTCATATTTCCATACACTATTGCCAAATTAACCAAAACATGTCAATATTTGACTGCAATTTGCGACGTTGCCTGTAAGTTTAATAGTTTATTATTTTTAAATCTGTAAGTTTAATAATTAGATCAAAATATGTGTAACAAAAAAAGATAAAGAATAAATAAATGATTATGACTACTATCATTACTTTCATTAATAAATAAATGTGGTGCCCTATCCAAAAACATTTACATTCAGGTAAATTATAATCATTACACATCCTATACACCATAGAATAGAATAAAATATGGTTTATTACATACACAATTTTTTAAATACATTACATTAACGAAATAAAAAAAAAATACCATTTATTATTACAGTTTAAAAAACAGGTATTGGACCGTTCGACTCCACTCATTCCTTGTCCTAGCGGCGATCCTGGATCGTAAAACATTAATGCTTTTTTTTGGTACTTTGTAATTCGAACTTTAAGACATGCGTGTAAGGTTGAATTTGTTTTGATATATGTTGATCAGTGAGTATCGGTCGTAAAAAATATTGCTTTTTGTACAAAGGTTTGTGAAATAAACTTTAAGCATCGCGTTTAAGGTTGAATTTACATTCATGTATGTTTATTTCAACTAGCATTACCTAAACACAATTTGGTGACAGTTTCAAGAGAACTTTTACTTGGGATTGTGTATCTAGTTCTTTAATAGTGATCGACGTGTATAGGTAGTTCTTCTTCGACGTTCCCCGAATACTGCGGATCCACATACGACGCGTCTCCAAGTTATGCGGTCTTCTGCAGTGTGGACCGCTGACTCCATCAGCTTTTCTGACTGCGTCTGACCATCTTGCCGTTGCTGTCTATCGTAGATATCCACTGCTAAAATATACTTAGACGAAAGCTTTCCTGCAGAGTTCCATTTGCTTAATTTAAACTTAAACTTTTTTATTACAAAACGAGTTCTAACACTACTGTTACTGTTAGCTTGCATCGTCCCACTGCTGGGCTCGGAGGTTTGGGCTTAGAATCTTGGACTAACTAGTTTTGTAACAAAGAGGTTTGGGGACACTGCAACTTCCAGCTCTCCGGTGAACTCCGGTCACACCTCAGTCAAGGAGGTAATCCATTACCCCAGGCATTCCTATTTCTGCCCCCAGACGGGGTTTTCCAATGACTCAGCCCTTTCATTTTCGCGGAGTTAGTGTGAGTAGGTAACTCGCAAAGGGTAGTTAATGGATTGTTATGGTTGTCATTATCTGACCTGACGCCAAATAACTGTTTTTGTGTTGCACAAAGTTTTTGTTGACCCAAGAATGCGTAAGGAACATTAATGACGTTGTTCATTATCATTAGGTACCTACATGTGTTACACATACATAGGTAGATAGAGACCGCTTCAAAAAGGTGTAAGTACAGGGTGGGCAACTTGGAGGTAGTGGCTTGGAGTCCGTTTCCCGAAAAAAGTCCCGCGGCAATAAGTGGAACTAATTATTATTATATAGTTAGCAACATTCCTACCACAACCCTCTTACCTCAGACACCTTCTCTATTTAAGAATGTGCATTTTATTATCTAGTGCCTGTAATATGTTGTCGAGATAAATAAATAAATCAATATTTATGATTCCGTCCTACGACAGTGGCGCCGCGTCTACGAGACTTCTTTTGTGAAACGGACTTTATACAACTTTTTTTGCCGCCATTTTGTTTTGGCGGCAAATATGACAGTTGTTTCATGAAAATTATTTTGAGTTCATAGGTACGGCTTTTGTTATGGAGCGTTAGTACCTAGTGGTGATTCGCGGGTTCTGGCGCAAGCGTCAGTTGCGCCAGAACCCCGTTCTTTTGTGAATATTTTGTATTTTGTAGGAAGCTACTGTCCTCATCACGAAACAATGCGAGATTAGTAGTGGTGATTCGCCAGAACCCCGACCCTCATCGGTCGCCGAGGGACGACGCGACCTAAAAAAAAAAAAAAGTTTGGTATGGTTTCTATGGTTTTGATGTGTTCTGAGTTCGAATCTGCGGTCCATTTTAGTATCGGATGCACGGTTTCGGAGATGTGCAGATCGATTTCCTCATATCTAATTGATATCCGGTGTCATTAGCGTCCCATTGTTCACCTTCTCGGCGGTCATATCTATTAATCATTGTGCACCCCGCTTATCACTGCTTTTGTCTTGAACTTCTTTGTTATAACCTACCTGCCTTTTCTGAATCATCAATAAAACACATTCCTTCATTTTACTACCATTTTAATTCCAAATAATTATTGATGAACATTTAAATTATAGTCTTATCTACTTATAAAATAGGAGCGAAACATCTCATCCACTAAACTCTACTAACACTTAACTGTTACTTTCCAGAAGGAAGAGATGAGTGTGGTATGTGTGTACAGAACACTTCATTGAAAAGCAAAACTACAAAACTGATTGGAGAAGAAAAAGTGGCGAATATGCAGTACCCAAGAGCTGAATATCCATTTTTCAGTTCAAAATCTAGACGGTTGATCAGTAAGATGAGATTGTTTAGCAGCAGGAGCATAGTTTAAAAGGGTTTCCATGTATGCTCGATAGGCATAGGTATTATTAGGTGGTGATACAAGTTTTTGGTTTAAATAAACATCGAGTTGACTAAAAAGTGAATGCAACCAATTATTTACAGGTGCTACTGCTGTAGCTGATATCAAGTTTGTTGAATCTTGATTTAATACTTTTGCCTTTATGTGGAGTAATGTATGAGACAAATCTATGTAGTCATCGCCTGTTCCAGGAACTTGAAACTCGATAGGTCCATCATCAGCAAGAGATGAAATTGGTTTATAGTGAATCCACAATCCATTTTCAATGCTTGTTTGTGTAGACGGTAATGCAAACAAATCTAATTCTGACTTAACGCACTCACAAGAATGATTATGAAGGAAAGACATACTTAATTTGAAAATATATCTTTGATGTTTTTTGGTTTTAGACCAAGTTTTTTCGTAGCTTTCACTTTAGCTGTTAGTGGTGGAATGAACGAGGCCAATCGTTTTCTTTTAGTTATATACCCAGATCCTGTCATGTTAAATCGATCAATTTTGTCATCAGCCTTTCGTTTTAAGTTCGTACTAACTTGCTTTAGACGATCTTTTATTGAGGCTTCCATAGGACGGGCTTGAACCATATCCGATAAAAGTCCTACTCCAGCGTTTAATGCCTCCTTACCAACCACTCGAGCACCACTTGAAAGTAAAGGTAAAACTGATCTAAATAACCCTCCTAAGAAGCTCCCAATACCATGACCGCGTTGGTATGGTGAACCCTTATAAATTACTCCAACTCCTGATCCAGCTTGATGTGAATAATAATTTTCATTTGGACATTTATGATGATCATGAGGAGAATACATTATTATAATTTGCGGAAATGTAGTTTAATACACACGGTTCCAAATTGGAATGGTATTTTTTGTCCTGTGCTCGATCTTATATCTATTTCCAGCGTATCGAACTCTCTTCGCATAACAGGTAAGTAGTGAGGTGGAGAGAAAACGTGCATTTTATTCGCACCATAAATGTATTTTGAAGGATCTAATGAAATGACTCTTAATAGCGGAGTCATAACATCACCCACAATCTGAGGATCGATAATGTCGCAATATAGAAATAGTTGAGATGATAACCCTAAGTGTAAATTAGCAGGACACTTCCCAAAATTTCTGTCTAGGAGATTTTTATTTGGTTCATAACCTAGTTGTAAACTTAATTTGGGTGATAATGTTACGGATGTTATATTTTTATCCAAAACAGAAACAGACACAAATTTTGTTATTTCATCATAACGAAATTTCAAGTTCTCTCTAACACCATTTAACGCTCTTAAAATATGTTCAACGTTATCGTAGTTGGTAGCGGGAATATGTTTTTTGTAGTACACCGTTGATGGTTTATCTTCAGTAGGCATTAACATGGTTTTTGTGATATAAACAACATTTTCATGATCTTGAACAGTAAACATGGTGCATGGATATTGAAACTCGACAACTCCAACCGACCATTCACCTTCTAATTTCATAGCTTTTGGTAATTTTGTTGAAAAATTTGTGGTCTTGTTATCAGGAAAGTATTCCATTGAACTATTGCTGAGCAAAGTTAAATAAAAACTTTCTTTATTCATATTTCTTTTAAACTAGAAGCTAAAATCCAACTGTTAAATTTATCTGGATAACCTTTCCACTTCACTAATACTTCTTTTCTGTTACCCGAATAACGAGTGCCAATTATTTTATCTATTTTATATTGTGAGGTGGGGTTGTAAGTGTCCTTCTGTAATTCTCTTTCATAAAAAGTACCAACTATTGGTTCATTTTGTAAATCTGTTATTGTATAAACAACCCATGGAGATCTATCAATTATTGAAGATATAATGAATATTTCATCACTCCAATTTGATTCATATCCTTTTTGGAAAACATGTTTATATTTAGTTATTCGAACATAATCACCCACGTTGAAATTTGGTTTTGGATTTTCTAAAGAAAGTTTGTTTGACCCTCTATCATAAAGATTAGTCCAAACTGTCATAATATTGTTGGAACTTACATCACATGGGCACATCTTAATACTCGAGTGAATGCTGTGATTATAAGAGTAAATAAAATCTTGTAAAACATCTATATATCTATAAGTATTATTATGAGTGAAATAACGCCACATTTTCATTTTTAGAGTTCTTTGAAATCGTTCAACAATACTAGCCTTAATATCAGGATTGTTAGTGGTATAGTAATTTATCTTTTTGGATTTAAAGTATTTTTGTACATCTTTTGAAACAAATTCTGTACCTTTATCAGATTGTATGTGAGTAGGTGTTGAATTACTTTCAGTAAATATACTTTCAAAACATTCTTTAGTTGTTTCTGAGTTTTTCTTTTTCATTGGTCTTGCAAAAGCATATTTACTAAATACATCAATAACACAAAGTATGTAGTTGAAACCATCATTATATTGAGAATGAGTTCGCATATCACTTAAATCAGCTTGCCACAGCTCATTAATATTTGATAGAATGTACCTATTACGCGGGAATTTCTTCCGAATGGGTTTATGTAATGTATATATTTCTTGTGATTGTAACCATTCCTTTACCTGCTTTTTATCCATTTTACCCTTCATAGCTTTTGATAATTTATCAATACTACCAAAACCAGCGGGGTTAGATGGATAATAATAAATCCTGTTAATTTCTTCTAGTACGGGGTCCATTTTTCCCAATCGATCTTTTTACGTATTTTAGTTATAGATCTTTTATCTCCACTGCTCGGTGTAGAAAACTCTTGAACTTCAATCTCAGAGGTTTTGTTCAGATCTTTTGTTTGAAGTTGGTTAATAAACTCACATCTCTTTGGATTTCCAATAAAAGTAAGTGGTACTTTAATATCTTTTAATGCTTTAGCAAATCTATCCCACCCTATCGGATCACTTTTTTTTAAGGGTCTTAGTGAATCATTCATTAAATCAACAATATTACTTCCTGGAATTTTTTCATTATCAATTATGACTGTGCCTTCATTATCCCAACGTATTTTACTTTTACTTGTTCCAATTAAGTTTAATAATGACTCACCTTTTTTATTATAAGTTTTTGGTATTAAACTGAGTATTTGTGTTGGTGAATACAGTGGATTTGCCTCACTTTCTATACTTTTAATGGATCCTTTCTCCTCCAACAAAGATTCAACATCAACTGAACTTTTTAGATCTCTATCTTTATTTTTAAAACCAATTTTAGACCCATTTGAATCTTCATTAGATGTATCAGAATAAATTGGTAATCTGAGTGGTTGACGATCCTCTTCGGTAAAGTGAAGGTATCTTTGTAGTGTTTGTAAATATAACATCCACTTCTTTCGGTCTTCCGTCTTACTATTCATAATATTTTGCATTTCAATATCTAATCGAGACAAATTACTAGTAACCTTATTTTCTTGTTTTAATTTTTCAATCAATCCAGGTTCAATAAGTATCATTTTTTTAGCATTTTCCATGTTAACTGGCTAGTCCACTTACTAATCCACTCAATAGTGCACCTAATATTATTGGTAAGAAAGCCCCTCCTTTTTGTATAATAATATTTTTTCTTAGTTTATGTTTACACTTATGCACCAGTTTACGGAGTATATTTTTGCGTTTCTTTCCTCTGATGGGAAATGAAGTAAACATGAATCTCATATATAAACTGCACGATGTTGACTTGATATTTGTGAACTAACTAATCGCGATAAGTTTTTAATATAACAGTAATGTTTGTTAGTACCATTCGATATATATAGTAGGTTAATATGATTAGGTGTACGACATTTTGTTAAATATAAAGGACCTACAACAGAATTACACTTTTTTTCTTTATTATACTCTAAGCCAAAAACATTAATACTAATATTGTTTAATTTCTCTACTTTTGATATAACTGCAATTTTAACCGGAAAAGAAATACCAGTAAATTTTAGTTTATTTCCATGAATTGCGTAAGATGCTACCCGATCTACACTTTTACATACAGGATATAAACCAGAGAGTAATGCCCATTTGAAACACATATTATCATTATTTTTAACATTGATTACAGCTTTTTTTGATTTAATATCATGAGGAAGGTCGATATATGAACTACCACGTAGGGGGTTGAATTTGTTAACATTCATATCTGTGTATTTAATTTGATTAAGACTCCAACCACTATCTTTTTTTTCAAATTGACAAATTTTACCGACTACAGTGTCTATTAATGATGAATAAAAAATATTTAAGTGATCTCCCTGACAAATTATGTAATTAAACGTTTGAAAATCAAACGTATTTTTAATATCTTTAGTTTGTTGTATGAAATCAGCATGCAATATGAAGTTTATTTTAAAAATTGTATGTTGTTGAATACATTCATTTATCAAAAATAAGATATCGATTTTTAACGAATTTAAAAACGATTCCGGTGTTTCAAAATATTGTCCCGATTGAAGTGTTTTACTATTAATTCTATATGTTAAAATTCGATTGCCAAAAGCGCTTTCAACAACTGTAACATTTGTTAATGAATTATGTGATTTTAAAAGATTATTTTTATGTGTATTGCTTTTTAAATGGTTGTTTAGATACCTTTTATTAATATAAACATGACATGTATCACATTCCACCTTATTGTTGTCCACGTCATTGGTTTCAATTGATGATGTAGAAGCTCCTTCATCAAATTTTGCTTTCTTGGTAACCTTATTTTCATCAGTAGTGATACCTCGTTTGATAAACGTTGTTTCAACCATCAAACATTGATTATACAACTCATCATCATACGATGAATCGAACAGTTCACGCTTCTCCATTTCACCACAAACTTTAGACAGCTCCTGATTGAATTCGCTGTTGGATTGTTCTATATTCTCTTCAATGGGTGCGGAAAAGAAAGCACTGGTGCACATTTCACTGAAGTTTTCCATCTTTATAATAAAGAAGAAAGTATGTAGCACAGTAAGTAACAGTTAAGTGTTGGTAGAGCAACTGATACCCAATTTCAAATAATGTCCAATATTTATAGTCTAGCAAAGGATTAGGAAAGTCAGGTAAAATCTAATGAGTACACAGAAGTACTTTAAGTAAACAGAATCACATTCACTAATCCACTAATGAGTGTCATTGTTAAAAAAGTATTTTTTAACTTTTTCACTTTCTGCTATTGTCTTTGTAATATTGTATACGAGGGCGTTTGTGTTGTCGTAAATGCAATCGTTATTATTCTTTACATAATATTTAATTCTCGTGGTAGCATGTTTCCAATGATCAGTAGTTGGAATCTTGCATAGCTTCTTCATATCGTACATTTCAATTTTTATGAGATGCGTCGCTTGGTCTCCGTCGTCAGAATTAGTAGAAATGTATGATATACCATCTCTAGCGGCTCGTGCGACAGTTGACGATAACAGCTTCTTGCTCTTTTTCGTTTTTGATTCTACTTAAAAAAATTGATCAATCGACTGCGATTTCCTTTTTCCTCCATCGCATGTGTTCTTAATGACGATGTCGTCACTCTCTTCTTCGTGCTGAGGGGAGAGTGGCGAGTAGTAATACTGTTTATAGGTATTTTCATCGAAGTTGAATGATTTCTGCAACAACACAGTTATCATATTAATATCAAATTGTTTACACTTAATCACACACACAAACACACGTAAGGAAATAACAACAGAAAGAAAAGTAAGTTTGTCAATAGAATAAATAAACACTTACGTCCATGGCCATTGATGCGTTGAAGTAACACACACGTAGTATTGGAAGATCCACTGCGATCTAACGAGACGACCATACACTGATTCTATGACTGCAGCTGCCCGGCTTATATAGCACCAGTAAGTTATATTTAATCTAAGGCATTTCCGCAGTGAAACTGATAGTAACTTTCAAGTCGACAAGCTTGTATCCCTTTATGAGTCAACAGACTTATCTTGCATTGTTTCGTGATGAGGACAGTAGCTTCCTACAAAATATTCACAAAAGAATGCGATTTAATATTTACAAATCACTATAATTGAACATTCCTATGACAACCATTGAATAGATTGGTACTGTAATAATCTGCTAATAACAGTAATATCATGGATACACTAGAATTACAAAAACATAGGAAAAAGATTCATCCCAGTCTAGAAAATAATGTTTATGCTGCTAAGAAAGAAGAAAGAAAGAAAGAAAGAAAAAGTATTTATTGCGACTCGTACAGGATTATGAACTAAACTAAACACAGTTAAAAATAAAAAAAATAGAACAAATATTTATAAAAAAAGTAATAAAACATAAAATGAAACAGAAAGTCCTATACGAGGCCAAAAGGCTCCTATCTCAGCATGATGCTTCGACATTTAAAAATAAATGTCGCAGCGCTGGTATTCTGATAGGGCCCGCTGTGATGTCACGGGCAATCACAGCAATAAATAAATAATAAAATAGATATAATTATGTAAAATATTAGTAATAAAATAAATATTATTTATGTTTAATCTGCGCCAGACGTAACCTCATTACTTGTCTATGCCGTGAGTGTCAGAAGCACTCTGTGGCATAGTTGTGACAAGTGAGCGGTCGCATGCGCCGAAAATAAAGAACCGGCGAAAATTAATAATTACATTATATAAATTACGGCTGTGTAGTAGAACAGTATTACAGTAAATATACAATAAAAGTGGAATGTGGTAGTTAATTAATGACATGGATGACATGGAGAAATAGAAATAAACTAGTGATGAGAGTGTTATCGAGTTATATCTTTAAGAAACAAACAAATGCAAATGACAAACGACAAGACAAAACACCGTGTAGGCCGGCAACAACAATTCGTCTTTAAATGCTGCCAGTAAAAGCGTGGAATAAAGAAGAACATTTTATTAATTAATTATCGAACTTGTACCTATCGGACACAAAAACAAGATGCGAAACAGCTAATAGACTGCCTATGTATACCCATGTACCAACGTATATAATATGCAATTTGGATGCGGATGATAAACCAGGTTCACACTGGGTAGCTATACATATCGATACAAATGGCATCGGTCAATATTTTGATTCATATGGACGAACACCTGAGCGATATCATCTCCAGTTTTTGAAAAGGAATTGTAAGAGATGGGACTGGAATGTTGATAGGATTCAGAATGATTGGACTTCAGTTTGTGGTGAATATTGCTTAATGTATTTGCTGTATAAGTTTCAGGGATATTCAATGCATAGTTTTACGAGCATATTTACAGGGAACACACTGTACAACGATATTTTAGTGGATGAGATGTTTCGCTCCTATTTTATAAGTAGATAAGACTATAATTTAAATGTTCATCAATAATTATTTGGAATTAAAATGGTAGTAAAATGAAGGAATGTGTTTTATTGATGATTCAGAAAAGGCAGGTAGGTTATAACAAAGAAGTTCAAGACAAAAGCAGTGATAAGCGGGGTGCACAATGAGTAATAGATATGACCGCCGAGAAGGTGAACAATGGGACGCTAATGACACCGGATATCAATTAGATATGAGGAAATCGATCTGCACATCTCCGAAACCGTGCATCCTATACTAAAATGGACCGCAGATTCGAACTCAGAACACATCAAAACCATAGAAACCATACCAAACTTTTTTTTTTTTTTTAGGTCGCGTCGTCCCTCGGCGACCGATGAGGGTCGGGGTTCTGGCGAATCACCACTACTAATCTCGCATTGTTTCGTGATGAGGACAGTAGCTTCCTACAAAATACAAAATATTCACAAAAGAACGGGGTTCTGGCGCAACTGACGCTTGCGCCAGAACCCGCGAATCACCACTACTAGCGTTTTACGACTGAACAAAGTGTGTTAATTATTAAAACTTTCTACTCAACCCAATCATGTATTGCGGAAACTCTAAGAAAATTGCGGCCAATTTTTGGTAAAAATCACCTTCGCGGCTAACAATAACTTGTTTAGTGATTAAATTTGAGCAGCATGAGATTGAAACAGATAAAGCAGTTTTTGGGCTTAGGAAACATGTGGTTCCACAAGACAGGGCCACATGTCATACGGCACGAGCCACAATCGAGACATTGAAAAGAATTTCGTGAAACGGTGACATTGATTGGCCCCCAAGATCCCCGGATTTAACAGCTCGTGACTTTTTTTGTGGGGCTATCGAAAGGTACGTGTCTATGCTAATAGGCCAATGAACGTTCAAAAATTTAAACAAAATATCTGAAATACAGTCACTGAAATAACGCAGGAAATGTGTGAAAAAAACGCAATGAAAAGGGTTCACATCTGCCGTGCTGCTAGAGGTGGACATTTTGTCTGAGATTATTTTCTATACTGAATTGCCGAGCCTAAATACTATATTTAAATAAAAATACTTAATATTTTTTTATATTTCATAGAATAAAATTTAAAAAATAAAGTGTATAGGTACCTCTTATTTGCCCAGCCTGTATATATCGACAGGAATTAACTTATTTGTCTACAATCTTCGTTCCATATCTAATATTGTATCTATCAATGAGTAGCTACAAAACATTATTTACACATTGCGTAAGTACTAAACAAGGATATTGGCTAAAGTAGACACTTTTTTTTTTCTATAGAAGATTTAAAGAACGCAAATCATAGACAATCAAATGAGTTCTTGTCGATAAGTACAGACGCCAGCACATCAAGCTACTACAATCTGTCAAATTTATTTAATAGATTTTCAACTTTATGGCTAAAGCATTAAGGTTCAAGGTTGATTGGGAAAATTTGACAGTTTCGGGTAGGTTGACCTGCTGGCGTCTGTACTTACCTATTCATCATTTTGAGGCTGCTTGTGCTAAATAATATGTACTTAGTCATGGCAGGTGGCACCTATATGATAATATTGTAGGTAGGTATGTGAATTCTGGACTGAATATTTCGAATTCTACGTTTTTTTCTTGATTTATGGACTCCAGAAGTAATAAGCATTATATTTTATCGGGAAATTCGCTTCCATAGTGGGTTTAATAGTCATTTTTTTTTTATTAAAAACCATACCTACCTATTACTAACCCAATCCAATATAAATGATCAATCTACGGTTTTGACCATTATTTTTATTGAGTAAAATTAATAAACTAAATATAGGTAGGCACGAACGTCTCGGGTAGCACGTAGTTGTCTACACGAAATAATAATTTCCTTTTTTTTTACAGATGGAGAATTTTTTGCTGTTAGGATCGAGCATCAGAAAGAATACGAAGCTTAATGGGTTGTTGGTCATTGCTTATTAGCCTTCCACCTACCCCACCCCTACCTATTTCATAGGTTCATTTTACAACAACTTTAGGATCAAGAGAAATTCAAATAAATGACGCTTTTTTTGCAACAAATCAAAGGTGAGCAAATAAAATATTATTATAATCATAAAATACGCCGACACGGCAATGATAGCTGGGTGCTTGGCCATCATGGCTGGCATTACTTACACAGACAAACCATCTAATCACGTCATTGCTCTCGTGGAATCGCTTTTCTTGCAGGTAGAGCTACTGGCGTTTTTGGACAACTAACTGCAATAGATTATTATTACAATAATTCTACACAATATCCGTCCGCCTTTGTACCTTTTTTTTGTGCAAGAAGTTTAAATAAATAAATAAATGCATTATTATTTTTTATTTAATGCTAAGCAAAAATGCCGGAGGTCACGCTATCAAAAATGTGCCGGTGACAGTTACAGAATGACATTGACAGCTACTCATTTGATGTCTTCTTGCTAAAAATTGTTATGGTTGTGGTTGATATCGGTACATTTCTTGTAAAAATAACTTTGTAAATGTTTTAAAGCACATTTTCATCATAATCCAAACGTAGTTTATAGCCTTGTGTAATAACTGCAACTTTGGACGCTTTTAGTGGTGTTAATATGTATGTAACGACACTCATTTTCAACATTTTAGTCATTTCCCTAGCAAACCCGTAGTTATTACTCGGATTATTGTTTTGGTTTGTATATTAAAATGGTGTTTTCGTATTTTATGAGTTTTAACAATAACCTATTTTCTGCACAGAACAACTGAAAAACTTGAAGATGTCCAGATTCCGGTTTGGACGACAGCATGATGGGTATCGTCTAGTATCGAATGACGACAGCGGGTTTTCGGATGCACAGTTTGAAGGACCACCGCCTAAAATACCCTGGAAAGCAATATCTCTTGCGGCGTTCTTATTTTTTGTAGGTACAGCACTACTTATTGTGGGAAGTTTAATTGTTACTGGTCACATAGATACTAAGTATTCTGACCGTTTATGGCCTATGATAGTTTTAGGCTGTATTATGTTCTTACCAGGGGCATATCATATTAGGATAGCATATTATGCCTATAAAGAATATCCTGGTTACAGTTTTGCTGACATTCCCGAGTTTGAATAGTTTTTTTATTGTGTTGTAATGAACATTGTTGTTCAATAGATCAGTTTGTTAATGTTGTCTATATATTTTATTTATTTTTATGCATTGCATAATAGTCAATATATAAACTTTTGATTCCTTGTATGTTAATTAGTTTAATAAATTGTCTGTATAGCACATACACTTCTAGAAGTGGCTTAGATTAGTATTATTTATTACAATTCTTAATTTGATTGTATACCAGTATTTTACTTTCTTATGGCTGATTTTCCCATTGCCAGGTAACTGATTCGAGGAATAAAATTGACATTTGACAGTTTTTGTATGAAAAAACTGTCAAAATTTCAAAATTATTCCTCAAATAAAGTTATCAGATAATTGAAAAATCAGCCCTTAATGTAATAAGTTCAATAATAATAATTATCTATGTATAATTGTGATTTTAGATTAAATTAGGCTTAATGATAGCTTTCATATAAGTATCATGTTTTCTGTGTTCAACTTTATAAATACAAAAACATTACATAACATCAGATATTTTATTTGGGGTTACATATAATAAAACTAAAAATCCTTTGACAGTGATCATAATTTTAATAAATAGATTGATAAAGTCACTTTTACAACTTGTAGAGATTTTAAAGAAAATCAATTGATTCTCAATGATTAGTTAATACTTCCATCCTATCTAAATTGCACATGTTTACCTATTAGCTCTTTTTCCTTTCCTAGTCTGTGGCGTAAAGCTAGTCTGCGGGAGAGGTACAGAGTGCCCTGTCTTTTTTAAGTGGTCAAACAATTTATTCTTTGATGGGAAGTCTGTTTCACAGACTGCACACCTGAGAGTCAATGCTGTGCTTGAATCTTCTGTTTCACTTGTTTTTGTCCTTACTGGTTTTCTTTCTACCATCTTTTTTGGTTTGATATTCCTCTGTGTCTTGGGTAATGCAGGCCTATCTTTTGGCAAAGCTGCTTCACCCAATGCATCATCAGTGGGTGTAGTACTAGATACTTCATACAGATTCTCTGTAGAAGTCTGTGATTGTGATCCTTTCTTTAAAGTAGCTTCTTTCTTAGCTTGTATCTGACTCTTGAGCATATTGAATTTCTTAGCTTTTCTGCTGCGTGCTGGTCCCTCAATTTCATTGAAACTCATCTCATCATGACTGTCATTGCCTTCGCTTTCTGGCATTGGTATAAACTTCTTTTTGTTCTTCTTCTTTTTATGACTCTTGGGTAAAGCCTGTAAAATAAATTATCTTAAAACACATGCTAGAGCAGCATTTCATTTAGTTTACTGGTTAAAGAACATTAGACTAAAAACAAACAAAAATTTCTACATGCTGCTGAGCCACTTGTTAGCTCCTCCTCCTCATCATCAGCAGCAGTCCAGTGCTGGACCGCTGACATGCAACTTGATAATCTGTTAACTAACTCTGATAACTCATCCAGCAGCAACCAGCCACCCTACGTAGATCACCTATACACAAGGCCCTACACCATAAAACTTTACAATTCTACAAAATTGTTAAATTGTGTAACACAGAAAATACAAATATACAATTTACAATCTACAATTCTTTCGCATTTTTAAAAGCGCAACACAAAGCATCCATAATCAGACTATAACATTCCCACTGCTGGGACACAGGCCTCTCAGTGAGAGGGAGTAGAACACAAAGCATGGAAGCTATGTATTAATTGTAGACATGTCACTACAATTTAAATATTTTTTATTATATTAGGTTTTCCCGTTGCAATTGTGTGGTTTAGGGTTTTTAGTTACACGGACATGATACTTTAAAACGTTTGAAAAATGTGACCTGTAAATTGTAATTGTAAAGTTTTGTGGTAAAGGGGCTATGGCTATTGGCCATAGCCATGGGACTATGGTTGGGGCTATGGCTGTCCTTATCCTACCTATTTTAATTTATGCTTTATCAATTGAAGCAGTTTGTCTTCACGGGCGTGCTGAAATTAACCCTAACAAAACTAGTTAAAAGGGCATTTAGCCAGTTACCTGTACTTTATCAGAATCGTCACTCAGAGTTTCTCTGAAATCATTATCTTCATTGTCTTCAATATCTGAAGTTGAGTTTTCTATTTCTTCTCCTTCCTCCTTAGTCTGACCGTTCACTTTATCACCTTCACCTTTTTCCTCATTCACTGGACCTTCGTGAACACCAGCATCTTCATGATCATTATCTGATATATCAATGTCATCATCTAATGTCATGTTGGCTACATTTTCTTTGTGTTTCTTACTGTTCTCGTGATTTTCAAACGATTTGATATTTTTAAACATTTTGTTGCAAGCTGAGCAGTAGAGATTTCGCATTGCTGGCTTAGATTTTGTCGAAGATTTCGCTGTCGCCTTTGATGCTTCACTTGCCTGAAAATATAGAATTAATTTTAATGTATGTCAAGAGTAGTTTTAGCTTAAAATTAGCATTATAAGTGCATTAGCAGGATTGTCATGGTCAGGGACATGCTGATGCATTAATACATACTAAATTATTTATTTAAGTACCCTCCGACTGTTATGTAGTAACAAACATTGATTTGATCATTATGATTTATGATCTGTAGCTGGAATTTACAACAAGAAAGTTTTTCTCTTGAAACATGACGTACCACTCATGGCAAAAAAAAATGTTTTGGTATTTTTTTCTGATTTTGATTGGTTAGCTTTAAATTGATTGAAATCCATGTTTGCTAGTAACTTTCCCAGAAATATTTCATTTGTTTTCAAGGGGATTGAAGATTATTATATGGAGCCTGGCATACCTACTGTCGGGTCTGTAGGTACCATTTGTAGCCGCCATTTTGAAAAAAAAAAAACAAAATTGTGTGACAGTATGTATGCCACGGATCTTCAAAGCCCTTTCGTAAAAAAGTCTGAGTGCAGCAGATCAAAATCTTTTGTTTTTTATAAATACAAAAGGTTTCAATAGGAATAAATAAATGAAAGGAGCTTAGTTATGCTGACCTCTTCAGTCTTAGAACTTTCTTCATTACTACTTTCCATTCCCCCTTCACTAATGGTGTCATCATCAGAAGACAGACCAAACTCTTCAGCCAGAAGAGACTCAATCTCGCTCAACTTCTTCTGATAGTCTTCACTCTGTAAGAAGGAACTTTCACCTTCTTTTTTCTTAGCTTCTTCAATTTCTTTCTGCCTCTGTATTATCCTATCTCTTCTTAATTGTTCAGCCTGAAAAAATAAATATAGCAGTGTTTGTAAAATTGCCAAAATAATGTTCCTGAAGTTAAACAAATGAAGTATTTAGCATAAGCACAATCAGCTAATTATGTTCACACTGCTGGCCTCCTCTCAGTGAGAGGGAGTGGACCGTAATCCACCATGTGGGCCCAGTGCAGGCATGTCTTCGAATTTTTGGCTTTAGGACATGCTAGTGCTGATGAAATAATTTACACAAAGTAAAGTGCCTGTCTGGGTCCAACCATAAGTCGGAGCCATAACCACCAGGCCACCAACTATTTGACTGCTCTTAATGAAGTATTTAATGATTGTCTGATATTACTATTTCTGTGATATCCAATAGCACAATCAGTGTTAGTGGTTATCATGTAAATAGTCATGATCATCATCACGGATTAAACAGGTCTGTAAGGTGTGGTAAGGTGCCTATTTACTATCATACAGCCAAATTATTATTAATTATTAACTAATACACAGGCTTATATACCTAGAAAAGTCTAGGACCTGGACTTAGTCTTATGTTCCTAGACTCAAATGCTAGATCAATAGATAACATGTTGACCAACATACCTTCTTTTTATTTTCTTCAGCTTTCTCTTGCAATAGTTTTGTGTGCTCTATTACTCTTTTGTCCTTCCTGCGTACAAAGCTTACAAGTCTCCTGATCTCCTCATTCCTCTCTTTGCGAGCTTTCTGCCTAATTTTATTGTTTTCTTTCTCCATCAATTTAATAACTCTCCTGTTATCACCTTGAGAGATTTCATACTGGTCTAGCCACACATAACCTGGAAAGTTGTGAAATAGACATGAAATACCTATTGAATCACTTTTTAACGTGAATTTCCTTGTGATTCATAATAAAGTACAATTCATTAATTTATTGATGGTTTTTGAGAAACTAGTTACTTTTATTAGTTGAGAATGCCATCCAATAAGCATAGAACTCATTGACTTCTTCATATGGAGATGTAGAGTTGCCAAATGCAGGTATTTTGGTAACTTCCTCTGGGTCATCAAGGAAGTCAGTTTCCTCAGTTGTCAGTTTGGAGAAAACCTGTAAAATAGTGAGAAGTTAGCATTAAAATAAAATAATATCAGTAAGTAAGCATTTTATACAGAAAGGTCAGCTTTACCTCATTGTATATTCCATAGAATCCTTGTGGGTCATCACCAAAACCTTTATAACAGGACGGACTAAAGTAAGGGTAAACATCAAGACTGTCGTCATTATAAGAACTGCCGGCTCCACGTAATAGCTGCTCCCTGTGATTGTCATACCTAAAAAAATAGGGTAGGTTCAAGTCACCACTTAAGAATGCAGTTATTGAATAATCATTGAGGTACCAAATCATACAATGATAGATTTTCATTAGGACTTACCAAGCTCTCTCTTGAGGGTCGGAAAGCACTTCGTATGCATTTTGCACAAGCTGAAACTGTTCTTTCGCTTCTATCAAATTCTCTAAGTTTTTGTCGGGATGCCACTGCAGCGCAAGGCGCCTATAAGCCTTCTTTATTTCAGAGCCAGACGCTTCTTTCGGCAAACACAAAACTTCGTAGTGGCACTTCATTTTATGACCATTCTACGCTCACTTTCACAATATTTTTTCACAGCCTCTTAAAACATTAACCTGAACTACAAAAAACCTTAGTTCCGAGGAATTGAAATGGAAAATAACAATTAATGCTTCTACTTGTCTAGCGAACTAAAGAACGAACTTTGCACACATAATCAAATGGTTTTTGCAGAAAAATAATATCGATCTATTTTGAAGATTTCAGCGAAAAGACACGACGTCCATGCTTTTTTCCGATTTGTTTTTTCTAAATAGTGTTGTCATACTTTGAAAGCTGCAGTTGTACTCTGTAGGAACGTAGCTTACATTGTAAATTATTTACATAATTTTATGCAGCGGTTTACTAAGGAAAACTATTTCTTAATTTCTAACTACCACCCGGGTAGTAATACACACAACTATTTCTTCTTTAGGTTTCATAAAATTCATTCTTTTTGTCAAAAGTCATTGTATATCCTGGCAGCACCATGATGGCTGTCTGTACAATGTCAATGTCAAAATGAATTGATAGGAACGTTTCGTTTTACGTATTACTGGTTTGACTAAATGTAAATACTGCCCAAAAAGTGGTATCTCAAAAAATCTAAATTTCTTCATTCGTATTTTTATTCGAACGTTTACCTGAGGAACAAATATTGTATAAATTATATGCTTAAATTAACTTAAGAATTTGGGCAGTTAACTATGATTACTAAGCTAAAATGAGTCAATTTACTAAGCGTAAAGTCATTTTAATAAGCTTTTACGCTTAGTAAAATGACTCATCATCAGTTCGTAAACTATTGACTACATAAGTTACCACTGCAGTCGCCTAGGGAAAAGAAATGAAGGATATATCATTAGGATAACAGGAAAACGTTCCCAGGAGACTGGGCCTAGATTTTTGAGTAATTTTTGCTAACTGCTTAAGGTAAAGCCGTAGTCAGCCGCAGTCAGCTAAAAAAACGTTAATTCTCACATTTTATTTTTATTATGATTCAGTTTCGTCTAAGGATTCAAAGACCTTTTTAGACCAACTTAGTCACAAATCGTAAAAAACTTTTCCCTTACCTACATTTCGTAGTAATAAATCATCTTATCCACGATCTTTTACGAGGTTTGGTATTCTTTATTAAATTATAGGCGTAATGTTATGTATGTAATGTATTAATTCATCATCTGCCTAGCCTTTTCGACATGTGAGAGTTATCTTCCAATATAACACTGGATGCAGTTGAATATCAGTATTTTACATGGAGGGATTGCCTATCTAACCTTCAGAAATGAGGAACTGATTAACACGATACCCCTTAGTAAGACTGATTGTCCGACTTTCGGGCTTCTAACTACACTAATAGTAAAATATTCAAATGAATAAAACCTTATTCGTATTGTTATTTTACGAGGGCGACACTGAAAGTTTTTAGAACTGGCCACTTGTAAACGATATAATAAAAAAATAAGTTCAAATTTTGAAAATGGAACTCTGGCAATATAATTGTGTATATATTTTATTCATTTGTCATTTATTTACGATTTGGCGGCAAATTGAAAATTGTCTGCGTCATGTCAGCATGAATTTAACGCGAGAAAATTTTCGTACAATGATTTTTTATGACTTTCGATGTCATTTAGGTCAACAAGAAAGTTATGATGGACTTCGATTGGCCTTTCACGATGAAGCCCCATCTCGTGCCACTGTTTACAACTGGTTTAATGAGTTTAAACATGGTCGTACTAATCTCACCGATGATCTGCGTGAGGGACGCAGGTGCGGCGTATGATAGAGACTGACAAAAGAGTGACTTATCAGCAGATTCGGACAAGCTTAGGCATCGGTATGAGTCAAGTGCACAAAATCCTCCATGAACATTTAGCTGTCAGGAAGCTTTGTGCCCGGTGATACCTCATAATTTGACAGAGGCCTAAAAGCTCTGTCGTGTTGATTGGTGTCGTGGAATGGTTCAAAGATTTAACGGAGGTGACTCAAATGCTGTTCGACATACTTACGAGTGACGAAAGCTGGATTTATTGTTATGATCCTGAAACTAAAAGACAGTCTGCTGTCTGGGTGTTTCCTTCCGAGGAGTTGCCAACTAAAGTGAAGAGAGGTCGAAGCGTGGGAAAAAGATGGTGGCCTCGTTCTTCGGAAGGACAGGTCATTACGCAACAATTATTTTAGAGGATCGAAAAACAGTTACTGCGGAGTGGTACACTAACAATTGTTTGCCACTTGTCTTGGAAAAAGTTCGGGAGAAACGACCTCGCAGTAGGATCCTCCTTCACCACGACAACGCCTCGTCGCACACCGCCAAGCAAACAATCGACTACTTGGCGACGTCAGACGTGGAATTACTGGGTCACTCGCCCTATAGCCCCGACCTCGCACCTTGCGATTTTTATTTACATCCGAAAATAAAAGAAAAACTTCGAGGAAAACGTTTTATGGACGCCGAGGAAGCAGTGGCTGCGTTTCAAAATGCCGTCGAAGAGACCCTTAAGGATGAGTGGGCAACGTGCTTTTCTCAGTGGTTTCATCGGATGCAGCAATGTATTGATGTAAATGGACACTACTATTTTGAAAAGATATAATAAAACTAATAACTTGCTGGTTGGCTTATTCCCTTTATCTACCCCAAGAAACCCAACGTAAGGTGGAGTGCGCGTTCCTTGAGGCGGCGACCAGCCCGCCGGTTGAACACGTCCCAAAGGGTCATGGCTATCCGGCTGGTCCGAGGATACCGGTCCCCGCTGAGGCGGTGAGCCTCCTTGCTGGATTGCCGCCATGGGATCTGGAGGTAAAAAAAAGGTGGATACGCGGAAACATATGTCCCAAAAATCACCATAAGGCTAGTTGGTTAAAGTCCTCGCCCACATATGGGAGTGGCGAGAGGAGGCAAAACGCCGGGGCGTAACTCCGCTGCCGCGAGAAATCACGGTACTGCGAACAGAGCTCCGGCGGGATCTCATGGCGACATGGAGAGTGCGATTGTCGCAACCCAGTGCTGGGCACGCCACAATTGCGGCGATAAGTCCCCTCTTTGAGGAGTGGCTGGAGAGGCGCCGCGGCGCCCTCACCTTCCGCCTGACGCAGGTCCTCACCGGACACGGTTGTTTCGGGAGGTTCCGGTTCAGGATAAAGCGAGAGGAAACGCCAGGGTGTCACCACTGTGTGGATCGCCCGGAGGACACGGTGGAGCATACGGTGGAGGTCTGCCCGGCTTGGGCGGAGCACCGCCGCGTCCTCGTGACGGCGATCGGCGGCGGCGATCTCTCGCGTCCGGCCCTGTTCCAGGCCGTGGTACGGAACGAGAGTGCATGGGAAACCGTCACCTCCTTCTGCGAAGCAGTAATGCTTGCAAAGAAGGAGCGCGTGAGTGAGAGACAATCTCTGCGCCCTCACGCCCCTAATCGCTGCAGGAGACGCCCTGGACGTCGGGAGTCAACAACCGACTCCCGGCCGCCGTAGGCGCGGGCTTGCGGTCGGCGAGCATTGGGCAGCTCGCTGCCCGGTAAGGACCAGGCCCGGGTCGACGGCGCGTTGTGTTCCACGCGCGCGTCAAAGAGATGTCAGCACGAACTGACGGGGTCCGCTAGGGCCGATGCCTGCCAGGACCGCGGGTTGTTCGAAAGAGATACCGTGGCCCCTGGCACAGGCAACTGAAGGAACACGGGTGGGTTTTAGTCAGTAAAAGACTGACACGCCCTCTCACTCCGCCCAGAGCGGGACAAGTCATATGATGATTTCCCATAAAAAAAAGGTGGATACGCGGAAACGTATATCCCAAAAATCACCATAAGGCTAGTTGGATAAACGGAATAATTCGTCACAAATTCACAATGCAATTATCGAAGGTGTGTGTTAGCAAAAAAAATAAACAAAATATTGGAGACAGATTTTATAATACTCGTCTAAATACTAAACATTACAAATAACATTTTAAAACTATTGTAAATGAAGTATGAGTATGAACACCTAATACATTTACTAACAAACAACATTTACTAATAATTATACAAAATTAAGTTTTTCAGAATACTATTATTAAATATTGATAAAGTTCTTATTAAAAATAATAATAACAAAAAGAACTCAATATTAAAATAAATTTTATAACTGTTGTAAATTAAGTATGTGTATCAACACCTATCCATTTACTAATAACTTAATTTTAAATAATTCAAATAAGTGGATAAATAATGATAGGTTTAATTATTCTATTAATGTCCATTATGGGTAGTAGATATGGGCCTAATGCTTGAATTTTCGTTGTGGCGGCCTGTGAAAATTACAAGTTTTTATTAAAGTTTCAAAGTGGGTCAAAAGCCTACTGGTAGACTAGAAGTATCCCTAGGCTGCCTAGGGATACTTCTAGTCTACCATAGCTGGCTTCATCAAATTACGACTTAACAGTGAATATGTTAAATTAACGGATCGTGTTCGTAACACAATACTGCGTTCCAAAAAAAAGATAGCTGACGTGGCTCAAAAAGCTGCCCAACTACAAATGGGACTGAGCAGGACATGTCTGCCGCATGCCGGACAAGAACACAGAACTGGTACCCTGAGACAGTGAGGCCGGGTCGTGGCAGACTACGTAGGAGATGGCGGGACGAGCTCGATAGGTTCCGTCCAATCTGGAAGGAGGACGCGCGGGCTCGAGATAGACGGAAGAAGTGGAGGGAGGCGTTTGCCCAGGAGTGGGACAGCGTAGGCTAGTATAAAAAAAGTAAATATCCTATCCTACTTCCTACTAATATTATAAACGTGAAAGTTTGTATGGATGGATGGATGGATGGATGTTTGTTACTCTTTCACGCAAAAACTACTGAACGAATTTGGATGAAATTTGGCACACAGATGGTTTATAACCAGGATTAACATATAGGATACTTTTTATTCCGATACTCCCACGGGATCGAAACTTATGCGGGTGAAACCGCGGGGCGCCGCTAGTCCTACATAAACGCGAATGTTTGTATGGATGGATGGATGTTTGTTATTCTTTCACCCAAAAACTACAGAACGGATTTGGATGAAATTTGGCACACAGATACTTAGTTTATAACCAATAAATGATTTTATTTTGTAGTAGGTTTGTACAAACACTTTTACACGTCAATCATATTTTAAAACTAGATTTACCCAGACCAGGATTAACATATGGGATACTTTTTATCCTGATATTCCCACGGGATCGAAACTTATGCGCATAAGTTTACTAGAAGATAATAAGAAATAAGATAAGTTTACTTAGATATATGTGCGGACGTCAAGTAAAAAGCAGACGTTTGTTTTTTTATGGGTGTAGTTCACTGACCTATAATACGCTGGATAATATAGATCAGTGGTGTAGGTACTATAAGTGAGTACACGTCTGCCTAACCCTTCGGGAATAAAGGCGTGATATTGTTGTTTTTTTTAAAATAAGATATCTATTCTCCATTTGTTTGTATTTTTTGCCTACTAGGACATCTTTTGACAATTATTAACGATGGCTGGTTAAGGCTTTTAAAAACGTCAATTACATAGTAAGTCAAAGATGAAAGATAAAAATGATTGGTAAGTAAGTACCTAGTAATAGTTTTATCATATTCAATCAATCAACTCAACCTATCGCAGTCCACTGCTGGATATAGGCCTCGCTCAGGCTTCGCCACAACACCCTGTCCTCCCCCTTCCGCATCCAGTCTGTCCCAGCCACCCTCATTAAGTCGTCGGCTCATCTAGCTACCTATCAGCTTCTGGCATCTGTTATCATCTTTTTGCCTAAGTAATTTGAATGAACGAATGTACAAACCATGCACCTGCCCCGGATTTTGAAGCGTCGTAGAATACTGGCGCATTATCCTGTAAAGTGAAACAAAATGCCTTTAATTATATTTAAAAATAAAACAGAAGCAAAGTAACACATTTTGTGTATATATAATTATAATAATAAAATAAAAAACGTGAGGGATCGCGGGACCCCCGGCAGAAATGAAGTTCAAAATGAAAATTCAAGATGAGCTTGCGAAAATTTCGAAAAAACGAGAAATTTGAAAATTTTAGTTTTTCATGTTGACCTCACTGCCGGCTTTAGAATAGAATAGAATATTTATATAAATTTTTTTTAATACTTTAGCACCCTTGAAAACCATAAAAACGACGCCAATGATGAAAAAATTGCAGCAGCCATCTTGGATTTTCATTTTGACTTCACTATTCGCTTCAGCTCCCTCGAAAACGATGAAAACTATCTGTCTCTCTCTGACTCTTTCTATTATAAATATAATAAAATGTCGCATGGAGGGAACGCTTTTTCGTTACGTGACGATTTCTACCAGTATACTGCTACCACAAGCTCCGTTAAAGAACTTCGTTCCAAAAAATGCACTAGCAATTTGCTCTAAATACAATAAGTACTTACCTATTTTGGAATCAGAATACCATCGAACACTATTGTACCCGAGCCAGTTTGAAAATGGTACAACCCGCAAGAGTTAACTTCAGACTTCGCTCGGATGACGTATGCACGCGATACTGAGGCGTCGATGGCGAGAGCGGTACCGGCGCGGGGGTCGGGTCTCAAGTTTATTCTGAGTAAAATTTGGAAACAATGAGAAAATCTTGCTTACTAGGTCTTTGTATTGTTCGAATGTCGACTGTTTCCTGGCGATGGCCGTGAACTTGGCTGGTGGCGGTGGCACTGGTTCTAGGAGCGTTGTTGGCTCAATAAATTTTTCGTACAAGTCTTGACGAGGCCCTATAGTCATATCCCTTTTTCCCACGCGACAGTTTTGTTGAATCCACCTTTGCTCAGCAACTGCTGGGCCCCTGCGAACGGATTCTGTTGCGCCCCTGCAAACGGTCGGTAATTCATTTAATGAGTTTTTTTCCTTTAACATTTAGAGTTAATAGGTAGATAACACACCACACCAAAATACTAAACAAAGCTCTATCAATACATATATAAAGAAAAGTCTGGGGACTGACACATTTATGCTTAGCCCTGAGCGGAGTAGAATCTTCAGGCACCCATTGTGTGGAGATTTTTGCCCAGCGGTCAACGTGCATGCGGCTGATGTGACCCGCCCAACTATAATCACTATTTTACAACAGTGAGCAAAATCCTGTCTGAACGGATACTTCAGCGACTATCAACTTCTCAAGAAGTACTATCTGCTGATATCGACACAAACATCTCACCCGTTGATTCAATGTTCACGACGCCTACAGATATGTATGAGGTTGACTCTATTATAAGAAACCTCAAACACGATAGCGCACCTGGTCTAGATGGAATTAAACCGTCTCCAATCAAAGTGATAAGGACCATTATTTTGGTACCTTTCACTTACATTTGCTTCTGCAATCTGAGTATGTCGTCAGGAGTTTTCCCAGAACATTAGAAAATAGCTCTAGTCTCTCCGATTCATAAAGCCGGTCCTAAGAACTCCACGGATTATTGCAGACCTATATCTCTGCTTTGAAATTTCTCAAAAGTCCTCGAGAAATTAATGAATAACCATTTAGTTAATTACCTAGAAAATCACTCACTTCTCTCAGAAAGGCAATTTGGGTTTAGAAAAGGAATATCAACCACTGATGCGGTCGAACTGTTGACGAACATAACATCTAAACATACAGATGGTGTACGTTGTCTTGGAATATTTTTACACCTCACTAAAGCGTTCGACACCATCTCTATTCCTATCCGAACAACACTTGACTGGCTTCGTAGTTACCTGAGCAACAGGCGGTAATATGTCAGAGCTGATAATCTAGTCAGCGATGAACAGGAAATCAGCTTTGGAGTCCTGCAGGGGAGTATACTCGGCCCAACACTATTTACTATATACATGGACGATATACTCAAAATTATTATCCCAAACGCTGACCTCATTTGCTACGCAGACGACACTGTAATACTATTTCACGAAACCGATTGGGAAGACTTATACAAGAAAGCAGAAGCAGGAGCAGCAATGATCAGGATCGCTAAATGGCTCAACACGAATTTGCTGACACTAAATGTCAAAAAGACTAAATACACAACCTTCAGGAAAACTCTGGCTACCAAAATACCTTTATGGAATTTAAAGTTTGAAAATGTTCATGCGAGTCTATTGTCAGTACAGTTATAATGCTGGCTGTTCCCATTGTCATTTAAATTATGTTTTTTTTTTAATATTAAGTAAAGTCTTGTAGTGGTTGGGAGGATTCGAATACTGACCGTCGAAGAGAACAGACGTGTCCCGTCGTGATTTCACTTGCACCACATGTGGTTGGTTGACTGTGAGTTTGAAACTCGAATTTGAAATTTGAATGGTGTTTCGCGTGTTGTTTTCGTGGGTGCAAATTAAAACACCTTAAAACGGTGGAAAAGTGACATACGTGCGTTCCTGATCTACAGCCAGAGGCCTAGGCTTTCCGACCGAGGATCCTGGTGACGTCGAGTGACTTTGAGGGTTCTTTGCGGGCCAATCTGGTGAGATCTTTCCGTTTATTTCAGGGATCTCCATTGGAAGCTGTATCCGGCTGGGTCTTAGTTTGTTGGGACTTTTGAAGCCACGCGCGAATTAACATCATTTTAAGCTATAGTTAAGCTTTAGGACAATGTTTTCATTTGATATTTAGTAGGGCGGCATAAAACTAATACATTCTATTCTTGCGGTGTCGTTTTAGATTTCGTACTTCACGCTTTTCTTATTGTAACATTGTACTAAATTACCAAAACTGCCTTGAACAAGTTATCTATTTTCTAACTTGTGAGTCAAGTTTCTACACCCAAGACCGCCGCAACAAAAAGAAAAAAAAACGACGCTTTGCAACAAAAAACTACCCCGAAGTCTTAAGTTTGCATAACAAGATGTATTTCTAAAGATAAAAAAAAGAGCGAAGCTCATAAATCTCATAGTTCCGAGCACATGTGTCGAGAAGCTCTTGTAACACCATAAAAACAATAGCTATTGCAATGTATTGGTATAATTGTGCCGATGACAAAAACGGGAATTCTTTGTTCCGGGCGAACCGGTAGCCCACCAAATAAATATGGGTTTAACTTTCGACCACGTGACTGTCTGTGAAGACCTCGCTTCATATTAACACTTCTAAATAATATACAAGAATCTCTCCGTAACAGCAATCTCTTCCAGAAACAAAGGATAACAAAATACATAAGCACGCAGTTTAACATGACGTTCTGGGGAGGAGAGGATAATCTAATCCTAATCACCGCATCATACCAGCATCACACTGGTGTATTCAACTACTGACGAACCAGAACCTGGCAACATACACATCCAGTAAAAGCATCAAGCAAAGCATCAAGTAAAAGCAGCAAGATCAGCATTATGATAGCTGGGTCATGACCGACTACAAACATTACAACAGCAACCCGATAGTTCTAATCCAAGAACGAAACAACCAACGTCAAAACACCACAACATATTAAGCCTTTAGTTAACCAGTACAACACACGTGAAGAGCAAGGACATTCCATGAAACCCCAGTCTCAAACAAACAGACCCCAATTGGCTAGCTCATTAACACAGTATGAACAACAAAAATGTAGTGGGAATCATTAATAAAATGCGTAACGGGACAGCTCCCGGAACTGACCAAGTGGTAATTGAGATTTACAAAGCGATACCCCATTTATTACAGGAAACCGTCATGGACAAAGCCTGGACACAGAACGAAACGCCCAACATGTGGCTGGAGCAGGTACCAATTCCGAAAAACAATAACCCTAAAGATACGAATGAATAACGGAGTTGGGCAACTATCAAGCTGCCTTTTTAAATAATAGATCAACAGACGACCACATATTTACGCTTAAAAGGGTCTTAGATGAAGAACGGCTTGCAAGTAAAAGAATTTATGTAAGTACTCGCTATATGAGCGAGTTATCATAAGAGACAACCACGCTAGGAATAAATCTAGACAAAAGGAAATGCATGAAATCTCAGGTGAAAAAACTGTTACCAAACGCATCAAGAACGACAGGATGTGCTAACTCGCACATGTTCATAGGCGCCGCGAACTACACCTGCTGCATACAGCAATGCAGTACAAGGCCAAATCCAAGAAAATCGACCAACCTATTTACACATGGAACGACAACTCAAAATAGGACATGAAATACTTCGACAAGGGAATCAATTTTTGGAGGGATACGGCGGAACACAGAAATAGGATCAAGAAACCTGCTAGTGAGATTTACAAAAACACTGGCAGTAAAACGCTGACAGTAGCAAGACCCACGACGAAGACATTAAAACAGCAACATTTAACACAGCAGAGCAAGGATACAGAAAAGAGCCAAGAAAGCAGTTGAAACACCGCCAAAAGATTCACAGGTGAAACTGCACCTGGCCGCAAAGTCGTTAAAAGATGCCCATCCATAGACAAATATCACCCATCTCTCCACTAGTCCAATGCTTACTCTAGGATGCATATCCGGTAGGCTCTTAAATCCTATCCCATCCTCGGGCACTTCTTCCTTACCATTACCGCGCCCCCCGGTCTACTTCTTGATATGCAATGGTCGCTGTAGCACCATGAACATGAGGCTACAGGAGCTAGTGCGAATCTTGGGGTTCATTCGATTAATCGAGTCTGGTTTAACCACGCTGGGATCGGTGCAATTCATATTCATATTCATACACACCAATAATTAATGTTCATGCAATGACATCGACAGGGTAGATCACGGATATCTATGGTGTAGATGAAATAAGATGCGTAGAAGTTATTATAGACCAACATCTTTCATTCAAACCACACATTAGGGAACTTGTTAAACGCGTTCGGAAGCAAATCTATATAATGAAAATGAAACGGGACAGTGCACCGGTGGATGTAAAAAAAAATCGTCTATATAGCTTTATGGCAGTCGCTAATACAACACACAACACATTGTAATCTGGGGAGGAGCGTCAAAATCTCATCCATTAATCCTCGAAAGAGCACAACGCGCAGTGCTCAAAACTGTTACATAAACCATACCGTTTTCCTACAGAAATCCTGTTCGTAGAAGCTTCCCTGCTGAGCGTAATAAAATTGTATATACTGAACGTAATAACGAATACCCACATAAAAACTTCGAAAAGGAGTGATTTAAGTAGTTTACAGGCCAAACGCAAATTCAGCGTTCCAAATCCCCCAGTAAAATCCGTATACGCACAAAGACTCCCACATTTTCTACATGTACACGTCTATAACGCGGTGATCAAACAGTGCAATATAAGAAACTGCACTCGCAAACAAATAAAAAATACACTAACATCCTAGTTACTAAACTTGTCATATGACGAAGCAGAAAAGATTATTACAGTGGTTAAATCGTTTTTGCACATACAATTCATTCGTTTGTCTCACATACTCACGCTTAAACACCCTCAAACTCACCATCACACGATCACACACTCTCACACTCATTCACAACACGTCATGATCACTTATACTCACACTCATTCACTAATTATTAGCGTTTTTCTTTTTCTAGTTTTATCCTTTATTTCATTTAAATACCTACAAATTACATTTTTAAATATTTAATATTTATATCTAGTTTTATTATTATTATTTTCTTTTAATTCTCGATTTGATTGTCACGTTTTCTTTAATTTTGATTCTTAGATTTTATTTAGTTTTTTTTTTTGTAATTTGAAGCACACATATTACATAAGTGCACAGGGTCCTCCTAGTTTAAGCCCAGTTGCACATGTCTAGTATTTTGCAACTAAGTTACAGTCTAATTTAAGATACAATAATTGTATGGTGGTTTGCAGGTTTGGAGGTTGGTTTGGAGGTTTACGTCTTGAACTAATAAATATTGTTTATTGTTTATTTTATACCTACTTTTATTGATTTGAACATGTTTTTAAAATAAATGTTTAAATGGTAAACCCTCCATATTGGTGCTCAAGATACAGGCTTGCCTAGTTTGGGGTCAATGTAAAATCTCTGTAATTTTTTAAGCAATAAAGTTTTTTATTTATTATTATTTTTTATTATTCTTTCCTACATCAAGTATGCCTGTTTTGGAACGCAGCGTGGAGTTCCGAATTCTGTCCTGTCTTTTAACACCCAGAATACTGCGTTCTATTGCTCTTTGGCAAACTCCAAGGCGGAACTTTTGCGACTCGGTGAGCGAGAAACCGGTATATAATAAATAAAAAAAAAACTTTAAGCTCTTGAAATACCGACTGAAGAGGAAATTACTTTAAAAAATACAAATTATTCCATACTCTGATTGTATGGAATAATTTGTATTTTTTAAAGTAATTTCCTCTTCTTTCCTCGTCTACACTTTAGCTAGTGACCACGATTGTGGTTTTAACGCAATAAATGTGATGAATGATGAACTGTCGGTGTGAAGCTTACCTTAAGATCTTTGTGTAGTCACTATGTTCGTAAATCATTTTCCTTGTAATATCGAAGAAGCCGTCCCCGGTATCATAGTATCCTTCAGGTACATCTACGTAAGGCTCATAAGCCGTCATGAATGACTTGCCAGCAGGCTGCACACCATCGGAGTATTCTTTCATAAATCTGTTCACACAGAATTATATCAGAACTTTGTACGAGTTGAAAAGGGTTACAGGAAAATTAAATTAAAAGGAAAGTACCTATAAAAATGGGAATTGGTCTGCACAGCTTAGTTATTTACCAAGGAGGTTATCGTCTGCTCAACCAGTCTTGCCTGTGGGTGCCTTAATAAATAAAGGTCTCAAGCCAGGGCTTACAAAACTTAAAAAACTAAGTGAATTTTAGGGCGTCGCTGGGGGTGGACAGCTAGAGATAGGCTGGATGGGATTATACAGCTTATAGGCTGCTGTGCTGCTAGTACAACTAGCAGCCATTGGTAGTCGCAGCCATATCCAAATAAAAAGTATAACCAAGGTAGAAGTGTCCTCTTTAATTTATTGGATATATTTTACCAATCACACAGAATGCCTACCTTTTTATTCACAGTTTTTTCAACTACAGGTAATAGATGAAAAATAATCGAAGGTACCTTCTATCAGGCATTTTGCAGTACTGCCAATCTTTAGGATCGTGCTCCAGAACGCCGTCAAAGAGGAGCGTCCTCTCCGTCATCAGGCCTTTCTTCCAGTGGCCGCGTATGATCGCCTTGCCAGCAGGTGTATGGTATCGCAATTCACCCTTACCGTGAAACGCGCCTTCAGAGAACTCGCCTACGTACATGACTCCTGTAAATAACAAGAGTTTTATGGAAAATGGTGGAGCTTTTGAATATTGCATGCTGTTGATTTAGGCACCTGCAATAGTTATGGATTCGTCATTTCGACCGAAGAGACGAAATCAACAAGTCAAAATCTATTCTAAACATTCTTAGGCCGGACAAGGTTTGCGCAAAACAGGAATAATAGACCAGACAAAGGACGGTTTAGGTATGCTCTGCAGGAAGTAAAAATCCGCTACTGAATAGGCTAAATATCTGTTGGACAGCAGAATTCGGATTGTGGACTCTCGCGTTAGTAAGTCCTATTTGTAGAGTGATTCAGTGTAGTGCTGCTTATTTCTAAATAAAATAAGCTTCACGACTGTCGTATAGAGGTATGAGGAACAGGGTGAAAAATTCACTCATTCTCCATAGAAAAGGGAGGATCTTCCAACCAGACTTGTGTCTGGTGGGCAACTGCTCGAGGATTGATGTGTCTAGTCGCGTAGTAAACACTGTTTGCGCGATGCAGGATTTTGTGTGACGTCAGTTTGATGCGTAGTTCGCATGTGGCAATGTAGATGCCACCGTATGTCGACACTAAGCGTTCAATTGGCACATCTTGTTCAGTCAGCTACGGTACCAACGAAAATGAGACATGTATACCAGAAAAGCAAAGTATTTAAACTGCTGACTACTGTAAGTGGTGCCTTTGCATTACCATTAGTAAACGTGTACACGCCATAGCCATGCATACCGCACCCTTCCTGCCATTCACCGTCATAAATGGAGCCTGTCAAGAACTCACGAGTTTTGCTTGAAGGTCCGGGTAGTTCCACGGTTCTGCGGGAAAGTCATCGTTACCAAAATTAGATATTACCAACTAATCCCCGGTATCCGAGCGACGTCTATTAAATTGCGTGTCCCATTGTGATTGATTGGATGAATTTATTATAAAGTTATTTTCAGTAGCTACAGTAATAAATCTTTTAGCTTAGTACTAGATATGTTTTTGTTCAGGAAAGCCTAGTAGGTAGTAGGTGGTAGGTAGGTATCCTGCATCACTTTATAACAAGAACATTGGGTTTAAGAAGTTAATGTAGTAAACGATAATAAGTACCTTAATTAGGTAAGCATTATAAGTAAAAATATCTCAACACTAACTTGCATTTTTCTTCGTGTTTTAGTCTGAATTCCCTCATACGGCATAGCCATTGACATGTGCATGGACATTTATTGCTGAAAGCATAAATACGTATAAAGAAATTATTTACAGCCAGAACTTTATAGCTACAGCAGTATGGGGAAATTTGTATGAAAACTTATTTGACCCACTTCTTCTGTTCAGTTTTTTTTCTTTCGTTGCAATGAAATGACCCGTACATGAAACAGAGAAGAACTGCAGAAAAACTCGTTTTATGAGCAACTCACGCTTGGGGCTAAAAATCAAAGTAGCGGGAGTTCAGGCCGGAAGAGTTTCCAGGGGGGAGACAATAGCCACCATAAAATCTATGTTTTTTTTAACACGAGATGAAGGTTTGTTCCTCTATAACTCAATGTACTTAGGTGTCCCCTAGTGTAAGTGACAGCTCACGCAGGACAATAATGACGTCATGATAAGCGTTTAAATCATTTCAAACTTACATAGCTGTAGAACCACGCTTCCTGCATGACTTCATCTTGTAGATATGAAACAACTGAAAAAAATTATTTTCATGGGCGATCACGTCGATCACACCCATGGCCGGGTCATATTCATAACGACAACACTACTACAAAAACTTAAATTACAATATAAAAGTTAACACTAAAATATAATATATAAGTATTTATTAAAAAATAAATGAAAAAGTGAGGAGCTCCTTATGCTTACTTAATAGAATATAATATTGGTTGACTATTTTTATTGTTCTTTAAAACAATTTAAAGATTCTTTAAAACTGTACCTAATTTATTGGAATTATAATATTTTTTGTACAAGATTACTCTGTGATAGAATAATGAGACATGATAGAAAATTTGTCATTATCAGTCATTATGACAATATTTGATTGGTATTTTGATTTTAAATAAAGTCAAAACCATAGATATAGTATACGGCACTGACCTATATTATACAAGTACGCTGGACTAAATATACTATATGAAATGACAGTTGTTTTTTGTACAGACGCCAGCACATCAAGCTACTACAATCTGTCAAATTTCTTTAATAGGTTTTCAACTTTATCGCTAAAGCATTAAGGTTCAAGGTCGATTGGGAAAATTTGACAGTTTCGGGTAGCTTGACCTGCTGGCGTCTGTACCGATTCAAAGCGCCCCGCTCGAGCGTCTCAGGAACTAAAATTGACACGCTGCCGAAAATGGTCGTCGTTTTGTTTTGGTACGTCTCTGACGGTTTAGGTCTAAATCGTGGAATAAGACTTTTTTGTTTACTACGAGTTACTTAGAACATTTTTGAGAAAGAAAATATTAGTTCCACGGACGCTCACATTGCTCTCAGCGCCAAAATGGCGAAAATCAAATGTCTTTCTTTTGTCATCGATACGAGTAGTATGAAAACCAGCGCACTTGTTTATTATAGGGCAGTGGTACTCGTATACGATCAAAACAGAGATGTAAATCGATGGGTCAAAAGCAGAGTCAGTCACTCCATCTACGGTCAACCATGTCTTTAAAAAAGGTTACAATCTTTCATCCCCTATTTTAACCCATTAAGCTATTCTAAACGCTCAGCGGGATTGTCCGAAAGAGTTACCCCTACCCCGGAACATAAAGGGCGAAGGAAGGAACATGGGTGGGTTTTAGTCAGTAAGAGTCTGACACTCCCTTCCGCTCCACCCAGAGTGGGAGGGGTCATTTGATGATTTCCCTCCAGAAAAAAAAAAATCTATTCTAAACGTATGGCCAAATAAAGTGTTCGTGACGATGGATCTCCAAAACCTAAACTATACTCGGAAATGTAATTCGAGATCAAAAATGTATACAAAGGTGTTGCCAATTTGAAATAATACTTCAATTGTGTAGTTTGTCGAAAAGTATTATAATATAGGCTACAGGCATATTTGTTGTTTGTTGTATAATTGTTGGCTTAAACAGGTAAAATATAATAATGCACACAGCGTTCAGAATTAAAGTTACGTAAACTACGATCCAAGAAAAAATATAACTGTTTGAAATAAAACACATAGAAAGGCAAAACAAGATCCAAAAAATGAAATATTGACATTAACCTACAAACGCTACAGAAATTTCTGCACAAGAATTCTAAAGAAAGCGAAACGTCTTTATGATACAGGAGAACTGGACAAAGCTGGTCATAACCCTAAGTTACTGTGGGAAAAAATAAAGCGAATCACTTATATCAAAAAACCTAATAATGCTTCTTCACAACTATTAATCACCTCATCCTCACCCATAGAATGCTGTGACAAAGTTAACTCCTTTTTCGTCAATGTCGGGAAAACCCTTGCTGATAATATCAGAACAACTCCCCTACAACGAACTACAACTTCTTATACGGTACCCAAAATTACACCCGCCACATCTTTCGTCCTAGAACATACCGACGATGACGAAATAATTTCAACTATATGCTCGCTACGAACCAACACTGCTACTGGATGGGATGGTATTTCGCCCTATATCCTAAAAAAATACTCCACCCTCCTGGCACCCATCCTATGCCATATATTTAATCTTTGTTTCGACACTGCTGTCTTCCCTACTTCATTTAAAAAGGCAATTATTCATCCAATTTTCAAGGGTGGGGACGGGACTTTACCTAATACTTACCGACCCATAGCAGTCCTAACTGCGTTATCTAAGGTGCTCGAACGTTTAATTAATAAGAGATTGGTTAATTACTTGGAACACTATAAGCTAATATCATCTCATCAATTCGGTTTTCGCAGAAACTTATCAACATGTGACGCAGTCCACGAATTAACCAATCACGTGGTACAAAGTATTAATAATAAGAAAAAAGTCCTAACCATATTCTTAGACCTCGCTAAAGCGTTCGACACGGTCCCCGTCTCCACTCTCCTATCAAAACTTGAAGGAGTGGGTGTCAGAGGTGTTCAATTGGATATATTCAAGAGCTCAGCAGACCGATCTCAATTTGTCAGCATAGATAATAACAACAGTAATGAACTTCCCATTTATTACGGTGTGCCCCAGGGAAGTATACTAGGGCCGACCCTTTTTCTTATCTTCATCAATGAGCTATGCGACCTAACTATCCAGAATGGTAACATAATATCATTCGCGGATGATACTGCGATAACTGTTGTAGTTGAAAAGTGGTCGCAACTGGAAACTAGAGCGGAACTCGCATTCAACACAGCACTAAACTGGCTCAATGATCACACCCTTACACTCAACACTTCCAAAACCAACTTCCTTACATATTCCCTCTCAACCACGCATCCCAATAACGTTAATAGCTCACTCTTGCAATAATCAATCCCAAACTCCTTGCAACTGTCCATCACTAACCTCTGTAGACCAAATAAAATATCTGGGGGTGACATTGTACAAAACTCTAAACTTTAAGTCCCATATAAACATTCCCACAGGCAGAGTCCGGAAACTTATATTCATATTTAAAACACTTCGGAAAATTGCTAATCGAACTGTTATACGCAATGTCTATTTTGCCCTGTGCCAATCTATTGTCACATATTGCATTTCATGTTGGGGTGGTGCTGCTAAAACGATCTTAAAACCATTGGAGATAGCACATAAAGCAGTATTAAAAGTTGCTACCTTTCGCCCCATCATATTCCCTACTAATGAGTTATACCGTAAATGGAATATTTTAAACGTAAGACAACAATTTATCATGCAAGCAGTTCTCTTACAACACCAAAGAACGCCATATAGGAGAATCGATAAACGTAGAAAAGACTTAATCTGTACTCTCCCACGTGCACGTTCCACTTTCATTAAAAGATTCTTTTATTTTCTTGGCCCTTCTTTGTATAATAAAATAAATAAAAAATGTCCAGTATACGGCTTAACACACTATAACTGTAAGAAAATGGTCTACTTATTTCTTCTAGACTACACATATGAAGATACAGAAAAAATACTTATTTAAGGGTAAGTGAAAATGGTGCATAGCACACTCAAAGTAATGTGTAACACAACAAACACACATACATAGACTAGTACACACAAGCAAACACAACCTCACACACTCACTCACTCACGCTCACACACACTCACACACACCCCCGCACGCTCGTTCACACACACATACTCATCCACCACACACACATGAAAATAGTTTTTTTTGTTGTATACATTTAGCTAAACCCTATTTTTATAGCAGTCAAATACATAATCGCAAATAGTAAAAATATCGGAACTGTCACTCCTACATACAGGTTATACTGTAACCTAGTTAGGAGATCAGAACTGCATTCACTACAATTGTAGCAAACCTGTTTTACCATGCATAATTTATATACCCATGTACTGCAATACTTGAAAAGGATTAATAAAGATTATTATTATTATTATTTCCTTTATTTCATTTACATACTTACAAATTATATTTTTATAAAGAAAAAGATAAAAAAACATTTAAAAATATAAAAAATAGTAGCCCACCGGTATCGGGAACAGGGTCCAAGCTACCGGCGGCTCCAGAGAGAGGAACCTCCTGACAATGCGAGCCGTGTCCAGAAATACCGCTTTCTGAATCAAGCCCTTGATCCAGCTGCCCAACGAGAGCCTCCTCAGGTGTTGGTCGAGGCTCTTGGCTATTAACCCATTGGCTGACACGACTATCGGCACAATGATTGCTGAGTCCACATGCCGACAACCTCGCGAGCCAAGTCAAGATACTTGATTTGTTTATCTTTCTCGGCTTTCACGAGTTTCTCATCATGCGGGACGATTACGTCAACCATCATTGCGCGCCGCTCTGATCGATCCACCACCACTATATCCGGCTTATTGGCAACAATAGTCCTGTCAGTGATGATGGATCGATCCCAGTACAATGTGATATTTCCATTTTCGAGAACTGGGTCGGGCACATACCTGTAGTACGGCACCTCCGATTCCACAAGGTTGTATTTCAGAGCAAGTTGCTAATGTATTATCCTAGCTACAAGGTTGTGTCTATGCAAGTACTCTCCGTTAGCTAGACGATAATACCCGGAGATAATATGCCTGATTGATTCCCCCGGCCGGTGGCATGCCCGACAGATGTCAACCGTGCCGTCTTTCACAATCAATCTCCGGTAATTGTTCGTCATCATAACTTCGTCCATAATTGCACAGACAAACCTTCGGTTTCTACAAAGAGGTCACCGAAATGCAGCCAGGCTACGGACGCTAGTAGATCTACATCGGGTCCATGTAGGGCCCGCTAAAAGCGTCCGTGAAGCTCCTTACTTTACCATACTTCCATGCGATCATTGGTGTCAAGCACTACTGGCTTGCGCCAGTTCTCTTTAGCCAAGGCGAGCGGGGTGAGGCCCTTGTCCACCGCGACTACATCTCGATGCATCCCCACGTCGGTTTCTAGGAAATATTCCCTGAGACTGCATATCTCGCGATTGTGGAGGGTCTTAGCGTTTAAAAAGCCTCGACCTCCACACTTTCGCGGGATATACAGCCTCATTACCGATGACCGTGGGTGATGCATTCGATTTGCAGTGAACAGCGTCCGGACCCTCCTATCCAGGGCATCTAGTTCAGTTTGAGTCCATATGAGTATGCCGAAAGAGTACATCAAAACCGGCATGACCCAACTGTTAAGGCACGCACCTTGTTTGCGCCTGATAGAAGACTATTAAGTACTTTTTTCAGGCGGCCAAAGAACCGCTCCTTCAACTAACGCTTCCGACATACCCAAATACTTATAGGTTTCGGATGCGGAGAGGACTCTAAGGTTTGTGGAATCCGAGAGTTGGGTTCCCACGGATTCCACAATCTCCCCTCGCTTTAAATGCATGACCGTACATTTATCCACACCAAATTCCATCCTGATGGCGCTACTGAAAGTTTCAGTTACTTTCAGTAGCTCCATCAGTTGCAAATTGTTTGGGAGCAAAGAGTTTTAGGTCATCCATGTAGAGGAGGTGCGATATAACCTGACCACCTCTCCTCAGCCGGTAGCCTAGACCTGAATCCTCCAGCAGTGTGCTTAGAGGATTCAAGGCTAAGCAGAACCAAAGCGGACTCAAACTATCGCCCTGAAATATGCCTCGTTCGATCCTTATCGGTTCGCTATTCCTCTGAATATTTCGACATCCTGGATAGCGAAGGACCGTCCTCCTTTGCCCCATACACGATATCAGGAAGGTACGCAGAGTTGCATCTACTTTATACAAATCCAGCACCCTCATGAGCCATGTATGTGGCACCGAGTCATAGGCCTTCTTATAATCTATCCAACATGTCGACAGATCCTTTCGGGAACGACGAACCTGTTGGCTAATGGCCATTTCAATGAGGAGTAGCTCCTTAGTACCACGGGACCCATTCTTACATCCATTTTGAGAGGCAGACATAATCGAGTTGGTGTCTATATGTTTGTTAATTTTAGCTCTCAGAGTGGATGTAAGAACTTTATAGACCGTCGGTAAACACGTGATCGGCCTATAATTTTTGGGTTCCGCGGTGCTACCTGATTTATGGAGCAGGTGGGTAACTCCTGTCGTTAGGAATTGGGGTAGCGAACCAGACTGTAAAACAGTCTGGAACTGAGATGCCAAGCGAGCGTGCGACCTTGAAAACCATTTAATCCAAAAGTTGTGCAACCCGTCCGGCCCTGGAGATTTCCAGTTAGGTAACGGACGGACTGCACGAGCTATATCTTGGGGGTAAATGGTAATAGCCTCCATTTCTGGTATTGGATCACAGGCTCGCTCGACCTCTCGAGCCCAATCACCTTCGGTGTGACTGACAGGCGCCGACCAGATACTACGCCAAAAGGAACACATAGCATCATCATCCGGTAGGCACGTGTCAGCCACACCTTGGTCCGGTCGCTCCCAACCCCTATAAACCCACCTTTCAGCGCTCTGGAAGGTGCGATTCTGAGTGTATCGCTCTACTCGCCGCTTATACCGACGAATACGGTTTGCCCATGCATACACTTTCTGCTTCAGGAAGTCGATACGCTCTGTGACGTGGGACAAATAATCTTGAGAACTAATATCAGTCCCCGAGAACGCTCGCCTCACAAAGCGCATCACTCTAGGGCGAGTATTGCCCTCCCTGAAGCAGATTAGTTTGCCGATGAGCGCTCTGGCCCCGCCAATACGACGCTCAATTCTGCACTGCCAAGCTGGTATGGCTGGTTTCGGTCGTGTAGCTCCAGAGTCACTGGCAAATTTTACGTGAGCTACACGACATGCCGCTACAGCCGCGCAGTACAGAATTGAATGAGTATCGGTGAGGTCTTCGCAGGCGTCAAAATGACTTGACAACTGCGCATCCAGAACCGCCACCAGCGCCCTATTTTTGTTGTGCATGGGCAAACGAGGTAAACGTGGTCTAAGTTCGGGCGACATCAAGCGATATTCCCGAATCGCACCCTCCAAAGCATTCCTCAATTTCTCATTGCACTGGATACTTACATTTGTAGCCCTGTCATTACTCCCTTCGTCAGCATGGCTAGTATTAGACTGCGGTAGTACTGCAGCAGTCTGCGACTGGTGGGCGATGACATGGCTACTTTGCATTTCACTTCGCAGGCGATCAAGTACAGTGTCATCTAACATATGATTACGCTGAATAACCCGCACCTGATCCGATAGTCGTTGTGCCGAAACGTTGACAGCTGGCTCAAGCACCTGAAAAGAGAGAGCATCCGAACACGGTACGCGGTCAGATTGTTTCCTGCCTCTGTAGCCCCATAGTATGAGCGCATGACATTTTCATTGATGGATCGTGTCCATCTCATGCGCTGCACACTTCCGCCGGGAGCTGGGACCCTATGAGAGGCCAGTGGGCCTCGAGGTCCTAAACCGTCCGGCGGCCGGTGTCCTCTCCGTCGACGAGCAGGTGGTGGTGTTGTGGGCGGGGAGAAATACTCGTCGCTCGAGCTCGACGCAACTACCGCGGCCGGTGTCGTACGATATTTTTTGTGTTTTAGCGGAGGTGACATGACAGATGTCACCTCCGGTTCGGCAGTTTTTGGTAAAAGTTTATTAAATTATTGTTCATTGTATTGTTTTAAACGGAAAATTGGTTGAGTATTTGGTTTTTGGTTGGTAAATTCACAATAACTAGGTATAAAAACTGCTTCTAAAAATGTATATGACTAAAAATATTAAAATATCGAGACGTTGACTTGTTGACGTTGGTGTTGCCGTATTATTATTCCCTTTATTTAAATGTAAACATATAAACGTATTATTATTATTATAAAATCATGCAAATTATTTTTATGATACTGGCAATAAGGCAGAAGCTGTATAATATATTATTAATACCTTCTTGTTTTTTCTGGCAAATAAATAAAATTTTATTTCATTTCATTAAACAAGAGAATCGTAAATACATAATATTGCGTTATCCTAATAATCGATTCAAATGGGCGTACGTACTGGTCGCATTTCCTTTTGCCATTCGGAATCATTCGGTTCACAGAGTACTTTATATAATTCGGTTTCTGAATTTTGTTGTGATTGAATGTGTCCCTCGTGAGTTTTTATTTGTTGTTAAGTTTTGTATTTTACGTTTTTGTTTATTTTGTTGTTGCGTAAAATCGTGTCTACGCGTAATAATAATAAATATTTTATTTCAGATCAAGTTACAAGATCCATATGTTGTTAGTAAAAGTCATAACTTAATTTTAGTAAAAACCACACTATATACAAAAATTGAAACGACTGACACCTACGTGTGCAGCCGTATCCAGTGAGCCGGGGCTGTCCCACCTATAACGTACCTATGGATGCTTAGCCAGGGCCGTCGACCAAAAAGGATATTCTATCACTGTAAATACCTAAAAAGTTACAACGCACTGCTATGTCCGTGTCTGAAGATGAATATTGGCCTATAAGTGATTGATCTTTTATTTTCATTAGTTTACGACGAGACCATAGGCTATAAAATGTTTAATTTTGAGACGCCGCTTCAGCGTAATATCAAAAACACGAAATTTAATTACATTACATTTCTATAATGACTAGGGAAATCTTGACTAACCCTGAAACGTCACTTTGGCAATTACATTTTTGTGTTTACGTTTTTGATCTGGAATTTATTGAATATGCGCACTGTACACCGTGTAAGCCGCCCCTGGAGTGGCGCCGCGCGGCCGCAGCTCGAGTTCGTTCACCCCTGTGACAGCGCAAATTCGTAAACAGCTGATTCTAATTTTTCCATCACATTTTTCAGACTTTGGACTGGCAATTTATCGAAGTAGCTTTTTTTATTGGCAATATTAATGAATTACTGTTTTTAAATTAAGTAGGCTCGACAAGTTGGTATGTTTAAAAAAATTTAATCAACCTATTTACAATAATTTAAAAACTCTTTTAAAAGAAGTTTTAATTTTTACCTTATTTACAAAAGGTGCTGAAAATGTCCACCACTTTGTCCAATGTACAAGTGAGCACGACGTATTACATTGGATTGCACTGCGATTAATGTGTCTCTGTCACTTTTAATTAGATCGAATGCATTAATTATGCTGGTCTTTAATTCGTCCACGTTTCGAATATTGTTGCCACTGTGTCCATAGTGTGCAGGCGCTCCATCTTGCTGGAAGAAGTGGTCCCTTATTTCGGCAACAGAAACATTTTCCAGCATCTCTTGCACAGACTCGAGCAACTGCAGATATGTTTCGCCGTTAAGGCGTTCTAAGAAGACGGGTCCAAGTACCGTCTGCCCTATGATTCCAGCCCACACGTTCACTGAGTTCCGGTGCTGAAAATGGTCAGGGACCACAGCTCGCGGGTTTTCGTACGACCACCAGTGAGCATTGTGGATATTGAATAAGCCCACTCTACTAAAAGTGGACTCGTCCGTCCATAAAATTTTGCGACTAGGGTCTTCCACTAACCACCTACAGAATCTTAGCCGCGGTTCGTAATCTTGGGGGATTAGTTCCTGTACTCTTAAAAAGTGGTACGGATGTTGGCCTTCTTCATGCAGCACATTCCAGACAGTAACGTGACTTATTCCTAAGTCCTGCCCTGCGTCACGTGTGCTCACGTGTGGATTGTTGTTGAAATAGTCCAACACTCGATCTTCAATGTCACTGGCGAGCCGTGGCCTACCAGCATCTGCTTGACGAGGACGAAACTGGCCATAGTCTAATAAGCGCTGGTAGACCCCCAGGATAATTTGGACAGCAGGCACTCGTCGTTGGTCACCATAAAGTTCACGGTATCGGTTACGTGCTGCGGCTAAACTCTCACCGGTCATGATATAACACACTATCATATCTAAATACTCCCGATTAGAATAAGTAAACGGCATTGTTTATACGAAACTGCGCGAGCGCGCGGATGTACCGAGAAGACACACGACAGCATACCCTTACCGCGCGACAGATATCGGACGACTAAAGTGGGCGGGAAGGGTTGGTGGGAGCCGCGGGTAGGGGAAGCGCGCCGCGCGGTGCTCGAGCGCCGAGCCGTAAGCGCAGCCCTGCGTACAGCGCACATAAGAATGTTTGACTAAATGGTTATTTTTATATGAAAAAGTAAAAGCGCTCGAAAAAAAATTTTGTTTTGTATATATTAGTTTTTTGATACTGAGTAAGTACACGAAATTCTTAAAATTAATTTTTTAACACATATGATTTAGACTTCATGAACATTTTTTTTTATGTCTCGTTACAATGAATGTATTGAGGTTATAGCTTAAGTGTTCATTTTCTTGACGAAAAGAAGATTGAAACTAAACCTCAATCTAAGATCATTAAATAATTACGGATATATCAATAGGTATTACTAAATATATAGTTACACCGTCTAATTATTAAAACCAAAACATCTAAATAGGTTATTTGGGTATAGGATATTTGGATATAGGTTATTTGATAAATAGGACAATTGTCTTGGACAAATGTTATTTGTGTCAACTCATCAGCTGGGTAAATGTTGCGCACAGCAGGTAGGATGACCTCGTCTAATACTTCTACATAAGTAGAACTGTTGGCGCGTGGAGGAATAAAAGCCAGTCCTCCTGGCCCTGCTGCACTCACCCATCCCCACATATTAATTGTAATTCGACCGGAGTTGTATTAAGGATTACGTTTTTATCACACCAGCGAGTGTTATCCTTGCGCCATAAATGAAGCCTACCCTTTTGACTAGATTTGAATGTCTTTTCATCTGAAAATATGGTAGTATTCCAGTCAAAATCAAAATAATCCCGTGCGAAACGTATTCGTTCTTGTTTGTCTTTCTGTCAAGAAGGGCTTTTTAGCTGGTCTTCTGTGATGTAAGCCTTCAGCGTGGAGGGCACGGCGAATAGCCGATCGATTATGTAAAAATCTCACCGTGAAAAGTTAGGTGAAGTGAGCTTAGAGTGAGCTGTCAATAGTGTCAATCCCTAGCATTAGTTTGAATGACAGCTCACTCCACGCTCACTTCACCTAAGTTTTCACGGTGAGATGGTTACAGAATCACACTGCAGTTTGCAATGAGGTGTCGAATAATGCCGCAAACTGTCTAGTTGGTGTGAAACCATTTGTTTCATACTCGCCCACCATTTATGTCGTCGCTGCGCATCGCTTATAAGCGACGGCCTTCCACTTCGCTGTCGACTAGCAAAGCTACCCTCTTCCTCATATCTCTTGATCCAGCGACTTACAGTATTCCTCTAAAACAAAAACAAAAGTGATATTAGGCAGCTATAATAAAATACTAAAGTGACTTCATTTTTATATAATACTAGCTGCAACCCGCGGTTTCACCCGCATTAGTTTCGATCTCGTGGGAATATCGGTATAAAAGTATCCTATGTGTTAATCCTGGTTACAAACTATCTGTGTGCCAAATTTCATCCAAATCCGTTCAGTAGTTTTGGCGTGAAACAGTAACAAACATCCACCCATCCATCCATCCATCAATTCATACAAACTTTCACGTTTATAATATTAGTAGGATAATAATATTTACTTAATATAATATTAAAACTATGGATTTATAAATCCAATCAAATTATTTATCTTTTAGGCCTCATGATGGATTTAAAAAACAATAAAAACATTTAATCCATACATATGTCACCAAATAATCTTAGGTAAAATTTAAAATAAAAGTTTAAGTTTCAATTCATAAATATAATACTCACATTCAGTCCGGTTTCATCAGATACATATTTCTGTTCTATTATGACCACTTTTATGCAGCGCAATAATAGTCGCCCTCGCCTCAATATTAATATTTGCCAGCATTTTGAGAATAAATACAATACCGCTATCTATTAAATCACACGTCACTAACCAACAAATACAACCAAACGACAATGTTCATTCCGATCAAGTTAACTATTGATAAAACTCATGTCTACCTCACAGAAATCTAAATTCTTTATTTCGTTTTCTATGATCTACCTTTCTAACTTTACGAAATGTGTGAACAAAGCGAATCAAATCAAATCAAACAGTTTATTTGTGATACACAGGTTACAATATAGGTCTATAGTGAGTTCATGCTGTGATCAGCATACAAAGGAGGTTGGCCAAAACGTACCTGGTGACGAAACGATAGTGTCCCTATATGCTATATATATGAAAAATACCCTTATTTTTTAAGGTCATAAAAAACACAAGAAATATCTTTTTAAGTGGCCACAAAAAAAAGTTATCCTTATTTTAGTTTTTGTTTTTTTTTCTAAATTATGATCGAATAATAGTTTCAGAACGCACCTATTGACAATTCATTTCGCGTATGAAATGACTTGTTATTCAAAGACTATGAATATTTTTTTTTCTGAATAGTTGTTAACTGTTATTCAATTAAATTAGTATTTAGGCACCATATCACTACTATGCTGGTTTATTATGCATTGGATCTTTGTCATATAAAATAATTAAGTGAGAGCGTTTAGTTTAAGTACGTACAATGAAACGTCATTTGTCATCGACAAGTTACAGAATCTGTGGTCATCGACCCGCGCCATTGATTGAATTAAATCCAGACAGTAGGTAGTGTATCTAGCAACTAACTCTATTCAGCCAGAATTGAAGTGGTTAAACCACAAAAAAGCCTTGAAGTCTTTCAGAAAGACTTCACGTGTAGGCAATGTTGGCACGGCACGGTTGGCGCAGTGGTTAAGCGATTGACTGCTGCGCAGCGAGTCGCGGGTTCGATTCCCGCACGGAACAAATATTTGTATGACCTACATGTATTTGTTCCGAGTCTGGGTGTTTTTCTATCTATAATATGTATGTATTTACAAAAAAAAAAATTATATATAAGTAAGTTTATCAGCCATCTTGTTACCATAACACAAGCATTAGGTTGCTTAGCTTGGGACAAATGGTGCTGTGTGAAATGTCCAGGGATTTATTTATTTTATTTATTTAATGTTATGCCATCCTTGTTTTCTATACTAGGTACGCCTTGTGCAAGTTCGAGCAATAAAGGTGTAGTTTTCATTGAATCATCGGTCAAAATATTGTGTCGAAGCGGACAAGACTCCACGAGTCGGCTTTACAGATACCTAGCCCTTTTTGACATCGAACTAAGAGTCTAATGGACAGACAAGGTGTCTGTTCAAGGTGAATTTCCCAAAAAATCTGTCAAAGCGCACCAACGCTTTGACAGATGCCTTATTTTTTGGAAAATTCTTTAAGAGAAATCGCAACAAATAGAAACTAGATCGCTAATTACCCTCCTTGGTCATCGATAAGTATACTTGTAAGCTACGCAACAGTCGGATAAAAGGTAGTTGTTGATTCTAACCTCAACAGTATAATTGACACTTTTACAAAAAAATGTGGCTATTTAGAAATGATTTTCAAACGGGGTGATATTTCCAACATAAGAACAAACCAATCTAAATGAAGCTTATTTTGGGACATGAAAAATAAAAGTAAGGTCCAGCTCCTATAGAAATTTGGCCATTGTTCTTTATAAAAAAAAAAAAAAAAATTAAACAATTATTAATACAGTTCACAATACGCTCAATCAGACATTAACACTTTATTTAAAGCAGTAAAGAGGAAAGAAATAATAAAAACTTAGTAAAATCATTTTAAGTCTAAATTTCTTTACCGAGTAAAATGAGTGTTCGTTAAGAAATTTAAATAATGTATTTTTTAATTTAAGGATATTATTGCAGTCTTTAATGTCCTTGGGAATTATTACGAACAAGATAAAGAATAATTATGTTTCTGTCCCATTACTTCCAATCGAGAAAAAACTTACAAAAAGTACTGCGTGAGATTTGAACTCACGGCTCACTGATTCACGCATCTATCTGCACGCGCTTAACCGTTAGGTCATCTTGAGTCATACCGTTTTAATTATGAACTACAATCACTTGTTGACGACAATGTTTTTATTTTCTTGAAACTAGAAGGACGTAAGTCAAATTAAACGTCAAGCTATTGCTTTGTGAGATTGCCTATGGACTTTTGGTAGGCACTGTATCTATGGAGAAGAACGGGCAAGAAACTCAACGGAGTGTCCGTTCAGTTTCTTGCGCGCTTTTTCAAGCTACCCGAAACTGTCAAATTTTCCCAATCAACCTTGAACCTTAATACTTTAGCGATAAAGTTGAAAATCTATTAAAGAAATTTGACAGATTGTAGTAACTTGATGTGCTGGCGTCCGTACTAACAAATATGGATGTAATGAATCTGAAATAAATTATTATTATTTTTGTTGTATAAATTCAATTATTAATCTATTCATACGTTATGAATAAGTACGCTTTCCGCCAAGATTGATAGTCATATATATAGGTCTGCTGGCAGGTATCAATACTGGGTAAAAAAAATATATATATGTCGGAGTTGGTTATCAATTACAATTGTGGGTAGTCAACAAAATTTGGTATGATTTGTGTTTATTATTAATTTAAGTGATTTTTATTATCAATTATTGTCTAATAAATCGAAACGTAATTTATTGAGTACTCAGTGTACGCCCTAATTGATTTTTGGCTACTTGTTTCGATAAATTGTACCCGTTGGTTTTATTCAAAACAACGGATGACATGTTACTTTGTTTTTAAAATGATTTACTTTGTGAAATCACTATTGTTTAGTTATGACAATTATTCTTGTATTATTTGATTACTTTATAAAGTAAGTCTTATTAGATTTAGCATATTTTAGTGTTTTGTATCAAGTAAACTCGTGACGTGTGTCATCGGACAGAGTTGTCGTGGAGGCATCATCCTATAAAAGAGCGTGCACTTGTTTTGCTAGTTAGTCGGTCTTCGGACACGACTCAATACAGAGCACCTGCTCCCGACAAAACTGTCGGTTTACCTGGTACAGCGCTGCTGTATATTTACATAGCTGTGTTGGCATGCTAAATAGCGAGTAGATACACTTTGTATTGGGTGGCTTGGCCGCTATACGAACTGTGACCCTAAAGGGTTTGTTCGATTAACTGTTTTTAATATTTACCCATTATTATGTCTCTTGTGTGTTGTGAATTTTGTGTGTACTGTAATGAAACCCTGTAACTGTTTATACTGTCTTGTTTATCCCAATAACATGGGAACTACAAACCCTGACCATTTACCGCTCGGCACTCCTGACTCCGACATATACATATATTTGAGGTACATAACCGCGTATTACAACATCGTCCAAATATGCATTTTTAATTTATTCATATCTTTTGAACGGGGAAGTTCGGGGTCAAGGTGAAAGGTCAGGTGGCTTTGGTATAGGCTCGGCAACAATACCTAAAAGTTTCAGCTTTACAATTCAAGACAGAAAAAAGTTATGAGGAAAACAAATTCCATTTTCATACATTTGAAAAATATAAAGTCATATTTTTATGGTATAGATTAAAAAAAAAACCCGTAATTACTAATTTATTCAATGTTTCAATGTACTCGACAAAACTGTGTATACTTGAAACTATCAAATAAAACATTTTATTTTTCAAAAATCCTACGAAAGGGAAGCTTGTTTTTCCGTCCACTGTGCGGCGCCTCGCCAGCTCCGCTGGAGGTTACACGGTGTACAGTGCGCATATTCAATAAATTTGTACGTAGTGAAAATATAGAATATCTTTGAAACGGAGTGTTATTTAGAAAAAAATTCGTGATTATTTTTCATTTATTATTCCAAACAACTCCTCAACTTTCTTAAAGTTAATTTTTTAACACCTTATATATTAGTTTTTAATAAACTCGGCTTAATACCTGTAATAAGTGGTTATCAACAAATAAATATGGGTTATTAGAATATCCTTTCCTTGTTATGTTATTGTGGGTATACAACAAAAAATCTTATGAACGGAAAACAACAGAAATTCTTTTATATAGACAGGAATGTGACATCGCATTCTCATATAAAATTGTTAATTTAATAAAGTGAATAAAGATATTTGTTATCACTCAGCACGACTTTTTTATTTCCAACTTCCAACACCGAAAAGATAAATTAAATACATAATCACATAATTAGTTACGTAATAATACAATAACTAATATTTAACTTCTTATAAATAGGCATGAATAGGTACATTATAAATAAACATAAATATTAATATTACCTAACAAGGTTTTGCTTAAAATACAAATATTATTATGGTTTTAAAGAAACAAAAACCAGTCACACATTGTAATTAAGACTCGAACTCAGACTTCGTTGATCGTGAATCCATTGCTTAGCCCAAACAGCTACAATGCCCAAATTACCTGCTACAAGCTAAGCTACATGTTACATTTCCGCGAATTTTAGCAATGCAATGGTACGAACAGCCGATCGATTCTGTAAAAATCTCACCGTGAAAACTTAGGTGAAGTGAGCTGTAAATAGTGTTAATCTCTAGCATTATGTAGTTGGAATGACAGTTCACTCCACGCTCACTTCACCTAAGTTTTCACGGTGAGATTTTTACAGAATCGATCGGCTGTTCGTACCATTGCATTGCTAAAATTCGCGGAAATGTAACATGTAGCTTAGCTTGTAGCAGGTAATTTGGGCATTGTAGCTGTTTGGGCTAAGCAATGGATTCACGATCAACGAAGTCTGAGTTCGAGTCTTAATTACAATGTGTGACTGGTTTTTGTTTCTTTAAAACCATAATAATATTTGTATTTTAAGCAAAACCTTGTTAGGTAATATTAATATTTATGTTTATTTATAATGTACCTATTCATGCCTATTTATAAGAAGTTAAATATTAGTTATTGTATTATTACGTAACTAATTATGTGATTATGTATTTAATTTATCTTTTCGGTGTTGGAAGTTGGAAATAAAAAAGTCGTGCTGAGTGATAACAAATATCTTTATTCACTTTATTAAATTAACAATTTTATATGAGAATGCGATGTCACATTCCTGTCTATATAAAAGAATTTCTGTTGTTTTCCGTTCATAAGATTTTTTGTTGTATACCCACAATAACATAACAAGGAAAGGATATTCTAATAACCCATATTTATTTGTTGATAACCACTTATTACAGGTATTAAGCCGAGTTTATTAAAAACTAATATATAAGGTGTTAAAAAATTAACTTTAAGAAAGTTGAGGAGTTGTTTGGAATAATAAATGAAAAATAATCACGAATTTTTTTCTAAATAACACTCCGTTTCAAAGATATTCTATATTTTCACTACGTACAAATTTATTGAATATGCGCACTGTACACCGTGTAACCTCCAGCGGAGCTGGCGAGGCGCCGCACAGTGGACGGAAAAACAAGCTTCCCTTTCGTAGGATTTTTGAAAAATAAAATGTTTTATTTGATAGTTTCAAGTATACACAGTTTTGTCGAGTACATTGAAACATTGAATAAATTAGTAATTACGGGTTTTTTTTTTAATCTATACCATAAAAATATGACTTTATATTTTTCAAATGTATGAAAATGGAATTTGTTTTCCTCATAACTTTTTTCTGTCTTGAATTGTAAAGCTGAAACTTTTAGGTATTGTTGCCGAGCCTATACCAAAGCCACCTGACCTTTCACCTTGACCCCGAACTTCCCCGTTCAAAAGATATGAATAAATTAAAAATGCATATTTGGACGATGTTGTAATACGCGGTTATGTACCTCAAATATATGTATATGTCGGAGTCAGGAGTGCCGAGCGGTAAATGGTCAGGGTTTGTAGTTCCCATGTTATTGGGATAAACAAGACAGTATAAACAGTTACAGGGTTTCATTACAGTACACACAAAATTCACAACACACAAGAGACATAATAATGGGTAAATATTAAAAACAGTTAATCGAACAAACCCTTTAGGGTCACAGTTCGTATAGCGGCCAAGCCACCCAATACAAAGTGTATCTACTCGCTATTTAGCATGCCAACACAGCTATGTAAATATACAGCAGCGCTGTACCAGGTAAACCGACAGTTTTGTCGGGAGCAGGTGCTCTGTATTGAGTCGTGTCCGAAGACCGACTAACTAGCAAAACAAGTGCACGCTCTTTTATAGGATGATGCCTCCACGACAACTCTGTCCGATGACACACGTCACGAGTTTACTTGATACAAAACACTAAAATATGCTAAATCTAATAAGACTTACTTTATAAAGTAATCAAATAATACAAGAATAATTGTCATAACTAAACAATAGTGATTTCACAAAGTAAATCATTTTAAAAACAAAGTAACATGTCATCCGTTGTTTTGAATAAAACCAACGGGTACAATTTATCGAAACAAGTAGCCAAAAATCAATTAGGGCGTACACTGAGTACTCAATAAATTACGTTTCGATTTATTAGACAATAATTGATAATAAAAATCACTTAAATTAATAATAAACACAAATCATACCAAATTTTGTTGACTACCCACAATTGTAATTGATAACCAACTCCGACATATATATATTTTTTTTACCCAGTATTGATACCTGCCAGCAGACCTATATATATGACTATCAATCTTGGCGGAAAGCGTACTTATTCATAACGTATGAATAGATTAATAATTGAATTTATACAACAAAAATAATAATAATTTATTTCAGATTCATTACATCCATATTTGTTAGTACGGACGCCAGCACATCAAGTTACTACAATCTGTCAAATTTCTTTAATAGATTTTCAACTTTATCGCTAAAGTATTAAGGTTCAAGGTTGATTGGGAAAATTTGACAGTTTCGGGTAGCTTGAAAAAGCGCGCAAGAAACTGAACGGACACTCCGTTGAGTTTCTTGCCCGTTCTTCTCCATAGATACAGTGCCTACCAAAAGTCCATAGGCAATCTCACAAAGCAATAGCTTGACGTTTAATTTGACTTACGTCCTTCTAGTTTCAAGAAAATAAAAACATTGTCGTCAACAAGTGATTGTAGTTCATAATTAAAACGGTATGACTCAAGATGACCTAACGGTTAAGCGCGTGCAGATAGATGCGTGAATCAGTGAGCCGTGAGTTCAAATCTCACGCAGTACTTTTTGTAAGTTTTTTCTCGATTGGAAGTAATGGGACAGAAACATAATTATTCTTTATCTTGTTCGTAATAATTCCCAAGGACATTAAAGACTGCAATAATATCCTTAAATTAAAAAATACATTATTTAAATTTAATTTAATAAAGTGAATAAAGATATTTGTTATCACTCAGCACGACTTTTTTATTTCCAACTTCCAACACCGAAAAGATAAATTAAATACATAATCACATAATTAGTTACGTAATAATACAATAACTAATATTTAACTTCTTATAAATAGGCATGAATAGGTACATTATAAATAAACATAAATATTAATATTACCTAACAAGGTTTTGCTTAAAATACAAATATTATTATGGTTTTAAAGAAACAAAAACCAGTCACACATTGTAATTAAGACTCGAACTCAGACTTCGTTGATCGTGAATCCATTGCTTAGCCCAAACAGCTACAATGCCCAAATTACCTGCTACAAGCTAAGCTACATGTTACATTTCCGCGAATTTTAGCAATGCAATGGTACGAACAGCCGATCGATTCTGTAAAAATCTCACCGTGAAAACTTAGGTGAAGTGAGCTGTAAATAGTGTTAATCTCTAGCATTATGTAGTTGGAATGACAGTTCACTCCACGCTCACTTCACCTAAGTTTTCACGGTGAGATGGTTACATAATCAAATTGCAGGTCGCCGCTATGACGCGTATTCTAAATGCAACTGAAATATCATGTTATTTCACATACACGCACACGTACTGGCTGTATCGTGCTCGCACAGTTCATAGCAATGTAGTCCTTAGTATGCCACTGGAGTTTCGAGCGTTACTGTACCTACCTAACTACTACGCTTTGGAATGGGCAACTAGCTTCATCTTTCTGACTGACCGACCCCTTGGAAATTCAAAAGTGCCTGTATTTGGTTTACTTGAAATAAATGCTTTGAGTTTGACCAAGAAAATAAACAAAGTATTGGAGACAGATTTTATAATAATCATCTAAATTCTAAACATTACATATAACATTTTAAAACTATTATAAATTAAGTATGAACGCTTAGTATATTTTTGGAAAAGTAAAAGTTTAACGAAAAACTTCATTTTAACTATTATATTATTTAAAATGAAGTTTTTCAAAATACTATTATTAAAACCGAGACAGATTTTATAATATTCATCTAAATTCTAAACATTACATATAATATTTTAAAACTATTATAAGTATGATCGCCTAGTATATTTTAAAACTATTATAACGCCTAGTATATTTTTGGAAACGCTAAATTTTAAACGAAAAACTTAATTTTAATTTCAACTTAATTTTAATAACGTAGTATAATATGTATTATTTAAAATTAAGTTTTTCAAAATACTATTAATAAATATTGATATAGTTTTTGTTAAAATGACAAAAAAATCTCAATATTAAAAATACATTTTTTAAATATTGTAAATTAAGTATGACTATGAACACCCAGTACATTTACTAATAAACGGTTCACCCTTGTTTGATCGAACAACGTTTGATATAATGTTACTAAATCGAATTTTAGTTGCAATAAAGTCATTTCGAAGAATTATTCATTTGACCGAATAATTCATTGGTAAATTTTTATTTAGCGTAATTATTTATTTGAACTAATTTCATTTGAACTAATTTCATTTCGCCGAATTTTCAAATGCACTAATTTTATTTAAACTAATGTTTCACTAGACTAATAATGATTTAGTCGAAAGATCGTATCGAATATTCAGTTCATTAATAATTCGTTTCCTTTCATTGTCTATAAACTAACATTGTTCCTTCACCTACTGAATTCATTAGTAATTATTTATTATTAACGCCACGCCGCCCGCCGGGTTCCCTCGCGAGTTTCCGTCAGCAAGTCGACGGAGCCCCCGCTACGCGGGGCTCCTATTTCTATCTGCAGGGTTTAAAGGAACCTAACCAACCGAACCTCGGGGTGCCCCTGACGTCGACCGTCTAGGGATAGGGTTTCCGTCAGCAGGTCGACGTCAGGGGCACCCCGAGGTTCGGTTGGTTAGGTTCCTTTAAACCCTGCTGACAGAAATAGGAGCCCCGCGCAGCGGGGGCTCCGTCGACCTGCTGACGGAAACCCTAACCCTAGACGGTCGACGTCATGTCATCATGTTTTCTTTTCTGCATTACATTACACCAATTGAATATTCGATAAAATACATGTTATACCACCTGAACATTACATCAAATGAACATTATACCTTTTGATCATTAGCGCAAATGTTGTTATAGCAAATAAATATTCGATGAACTGAAAATTCTGTCAAACGATATTATACAAAGTGATGATTTTCTTAAACGTTGTTCGATTTAGTAATATTATATCAAACGTTGTTCGATCAAACAAGGGTGAACCCTAATAAACAAGGTTGTTTATTAGTAAATGTATGTGTAAACGTGTATATTTACTTAACTTTGTATAATTATTAGGTAATAATTATACAAAGTTAAGTAAATATACACGTTGATAACCTTAATTTTAAATAATATGAATTATTTAAAATTAAGTTTTTCAAAATATTATTATTAAATATTGGTAATATTTTTATTAAAATGACAATAAATGACTCAATATTAAAATAGTACATTATGATACGTATGACTTAAGTATGAACGCTAATTATTGCACCTTGCAGTTATGGCGCGAGGGTGCTAAACGCCGTGCATTAATAGACTACTATCGTATTCTATTTTAAAGATCATGTGACCTAAACTTGCGCCCAAGTCACGCTTTTCTGTGCAAAAAATGGATTACTTAAGTTACAGAAAAGCGAGAAGCGCGGGTTTAGGTCACACAGTGCTATAAATACATTTTATAACTATTGTATATTAAGTACATTTACTGATAATTTAATTTATGGATTACTGACAGTAGGTATGGTGCGATGCTTGAATTTCCGTTCTGGCGGCCTGTGAAAAATACAAGTTGTCAATAAGGTTTCAAATTGTGTTAAAAGTCTAGGCATACTTCTGGCTTGCCATAGCTGGCTTCATCAAGTTCCGAAAAAATAGTGCCACTGCTAAAATATGATTATATGGATGGACGTAAAGTAAAAAGAAGACATTTGATTTTTTTGTGGGAGTATGTACTATAAGTACACGTCTGCCTAACCCTTTGGGAATACAGGCGTGATGTTGTATTGTATTTAATAAAAACAATTCACCATTGAATAGTCGGTTTCAATCTTGTATCTTTAGGCAATTACCTATTAACGATGGCTGATTAAGGTCAGGACCTTTAAAAACGTCAATATAATAGTAAATCAAAAATAAGATAGGTAAGTAAGTAAGTAGAGGCAAAATAAGATAGGTAAGTAAGTAAGTAGAGGCAAAATAAGAACTATTTCTAGGCTTTGTTATTATTTTCAATCAATCAACTCAGCCTATCGCAATCCACTGCTAAACATTGGCCTCCCTCAGACTGCGCCACAACACCCTGTCCTCCGCATTCCGCATCCAGTCTGTCCCAGTCACATCGTTTCTCAGGTCGACGGTCCATCTATCAGCATTTAGCATCTGCTTGCTAATAATTATATATTTGACGCTGCCGAACTTTCTTGTCTAAGTAGGTTGAATGATGTGAATGAACAAACCTTACATCTGCTCCAAATTTTGAAGGGTCGTAGAATACTGACGTATCGTCCTGCAAAGTGAAACAAAACAACTTAAAAAGAAAAACGAACAAAGTAAAAGCGAGTCTACAAATTTTGTGTATAATTACAATAAAAATGATTGCACTAGCAACTTGCTTCTAAATACAATACCTATTATGGAATTAGAATACCATCGAACATTATTGTACCCGAACCAGCTCGAAAATGGTACAACCCGAAGGAGTTAACTTGAGACTTCGCTCGAATGACGTAAGCGCGTGATACTGAGGCGTCGATGGCGAGCGGTACCAGCGCGGGGGGGTCGAAAGGGGCCGCTCGGGTCTCAAGTGAACTCTCGCGGGTTGTAATGTCACATTGTTCAGGATCGATCTATCATCAATTCATCACTGACAGGACTATCATTGTCGATATGCCTAAAATCATTCTGAAATACTGATGGATATAGATCGATGAAAGCACAAACTTAATCACAATAATCTGATCTTTGTAAGAAATCACCATCCGAACTGATTACAGACTGAGACGGTGAGATCACTGTTTGTTATTTCAGGTTTTAATTATAATTCAAGTTTTGAAAATGATGGCTAAATGACCTTACATTCGACAGCGTCGAGTAACACATCAGACTAGTCAGATAGGAAACGCCCACCTCATCTAGTTTCAGAATATGATTGACGTGTAAAAGTATTTGTACAAACCTATTTAATTTATCCTACTCAATAAAATAATTTATCATTTATTTAACACACCATTTTGGTGCCAATGGGTAAATACCTATAGATATATGGATACAAGATTCCTGTGAAGTTTCCCTTAAATTCTTAGTGAAAGTTGGAAACAATGACAAAATCATGCTTACTAGATCTTCGAATTTTTCCAATGTCGGCTCTTTCTCGGTGATGAACTTGGCTAATGGCACTGGTAGCACTGGTTCTAGGAGTTCTGTTGGCTCCATATATTTTTCGTAATAGTCTTGACGAGGCCCTATAATCATATCCTTTTTTCCCTCGCGACAGTTTTTTTCTATCCACCTTTGCTCAGCAACTGCTGGGCCCCTGCGAACAGGTTCTGTTGCGCCCCTGGGAACGGTCGGAAATTGTTTTAATGTCTTTTGTTCGTTTTATAAGACATACGTATTTATTTAGATCAATAGATCGTGTTTTTAACGCAATAAACATGATGAGTGCTCATCTCAAGCTTACCTTAAGATCTTTGTGTAGTCAGCATGTTCGTAAATCATTTTCCTTGTAATATCGAAGAAGCCGTCCCCGGTATCATAGTATCCTTCAGGTACATCTAGATAAGGCTGATAAGCCGTCATAAATGACTGACCACCAGGCTGCAAACCATCTGCGTATTCTCTCGAAAATCTGTTCCCACAGAATTATATAAGAATAGAATAGAATAGAATACTCTTTATTATGTTCACCAAATTACAGAAAAAAAAAAAAATATACACATTTTTATTAAGTCATATGATATAAATAATTTGTACGAGTTGAAAATGGTTACAGGAAAATAAAATTAAAAGGAAAGCACCTATACAAATGGGAATCGGTCTGCACAGCTAATAGGCTAGCACTGCTTGTTGTAGGTAGTCGCTGCTATATTCCAACAAGAAATTTAACCAAGGTAGAAGAGTCCTCTTTAATTTATTGGATATTTGACAATCACCCAGAACGCCTACCTTTCTATTCATACGTCCTGCAAGTTTTTTTCAACACTATAATAGAAGATGTAATCGAAGGTACCTTCTGTCAGGCATCTTGCAATACTGCCAATTTTTAGGATCGTGCTCCAGAACGCCGTCAAAGAGGATCGCCCTCTCCGTCATCAGGCCTTTCTTCCAGTGGCCGCGTATGATCGCCTTGCCAGCAGATGTATGGTATCGCAATTCACCCTTACCGTGAAACGCGCCTTCAAAGAACTCGCCTTCGTAGATGACTCCTATAAATAACAAGAGGTTAATGTAAAATATGCTTTTGAATATCACACCCTGTTGAGGCACATGCAATAGTTACGGATTTGTCATTTCTACCGAAGAGACGAAATTCACAAGTAAAAACTGTTCTAAACATTCTTAGGCCGGACAAGATTGCTGCAAAACATGGAAGTCTGCAGTGAGTAAAAAGCCTACTAGTGAAACGGCTAAATATCTGATGGACAGCGGATTACGGATTGTGGATTCTCTCGTTACTTAGTCCTATAGTCAACCAGCCAAAATCAGCGTTGGAGTTTCACATAGGGTCTTAGCATTATGCTGAGCCATGGCCGTTTTGTGTAGATGTGATGCATATTTTCCTCCAACTTGTTCTCTTTTTGTGTTTGTGTTCTTTCTCTGCGTCATGTTTACCGCAAATAAATGTATTTTCTTTGTTTATTGTTAGAGTGATTTCGTGTAGTGCTGCTTGTTTCTAAATCAAATAATCTTCATGAGTGGCGGCACTAAGCGTTCATCAGGCGCATCTTGTTCAGTCAGCTACGCTACCACCGAAAACGAGACATGTATACCAGATAAGCAAAATACACTGCTGACTACTGTAAGTGGAGTCATTGCATTACCATTAGTAAACGTGTACACTCCATAGCCATGCATACCGCACCCTTCCTGCCACCCACCGTCATAAAATGAGCCTGTCAAGAAATCATGAGATTTGCTTGAAGGTCCGGGTAGTTCCACGGTTCTGCGGGAAAGCCATCGTTACTAACATTAGATATTACCAATTAATCCCCGGTTTCCGAGCGACTTTTTTAAATTGCATTTACCCGTTATGATTGTTTGCCTTAAACATAGGTAAAAGTGAAAAAAGGGTGAATTTGTAAGTTATTTTCAGCACAGTAAAAGTAATATTTTAGTTTAATACTATTTAAATATTTTTTTTTGTTCAGGAAAGTCATCAAACTGTATGTAAAATTGAGTTTAAGAAGTTAATATATTGAACGTTAATAATTATAATAAGTCATTTAGGTAAGCATCTAAGTAAAAATTTCTCAACACTAACGTGCATTTTTCTTCGTGTTTTTGTCTGAATTCCCTCATAAGACACAGCCATTGACATGTGCATTGATATTTAGTGCTGAAAGCATAATCATTATTTACAACCAGAACTTCATAGGTACCTACAGCAGTATGGGGAAATTCGTATGAAAAATTATTTGATCGTCTTCTGCTGTTCAGTTCTTTTTCTCCCGATACACTGAAATGATCCTTAAATGGAACAGAGAAGAACTACAGAAAAAAATGGTCAATTTAACTCGTTTTATGGGCAACTCACTTCGGTCTGGCGTCGGCGTCGGCTTCGAGTTGGAACGACAGGTTAGGGGGAATCGCACGCTCTCGCTACTTGTCGCAGCTGTATGACGCACGGTGCACGCGTACACCCGACAATAGTCGCATGTTACAGTTCAGTGTATCGTGAACGACCATGTCCATAAAAAGTATGGATATACGTGCATGTTATAACGTTATCGTGGCCGGCTATTTGAAAGAGTGTTCATGTACTTATTTCCATACATTTTACTTCCCTGTGTATCTTGATGCCGTAGACGTCCACGTCACGTTAAAAATTATAAAAGCGCACAATGTGTGACTGTTCCCCACTATCTTAGGAACCCAAAGTTTTTGTGGTTTTAAAGCTCATAATTGAAGTGGCACGATTTTTTTGACGCGAGACGAATGTTTATTCCGCGAGACGAATCTGTTTAACTCAATGCACTTAGGTGTCCCCTAGTGTACATAAGTTAGAGATCAATGAGGTCATGATAAGCGTTTAAATAATTTCAAACTCACGCAGTTATAGAACCACGCTTCTTGCACGACTTCATCTTGTAGATTTGAAACAACTGTAAAAAAAGCAAGGTTACAATTTTGATTCATATGGGCGATCACGCCGATCACATCCATCGAAGCATCTGTAGCCCAGCCCAGTAACAGCATACTAAATAGAATAGAATATTGTTTGAGTATTTTTATTGTTCTTTAAAACAATTTGGAAGATTCTATAAAACTGAAATGTAATTACCTAATTATTGGAATTGTTGTACAAGATTACTCAGTGATAGAAACTTCGTTATTATGACAGAATATTTTACGTGAGTATGTCATTGAAGGATTGAAGGCGTTTTAATTTTAAATTAAGTCAGCCGAATTAAAAAAAAAAAAAGTCGTCGAAAAATGAGTTAAAATCTGCCTTGTTTTTAGCGTACTTACAGAAAAAAGGGGAAATCTACACCGAGCAGTCGATCATTCCGGGCTGAAATGATGATGATGACTACAAGCTGTGGTCCCCCGATGGGATATCCCATGGAATAAAATGAAGAAATTACGTACAAACTTTTCATACCGTATTTAATCCGATGATGAATTTAATGATTTTGTGATGATTTTTTTTATTTTTTATTTTATTATTAGTCAGTTGCGTAACACTCTTGTGTTACGCAACTGACTAAATGGTAAAACTGATGAATCAGTGAAACTGACTAATCAACGAAACTGGTGAATTAAATAAACTGACGACTGAGGGAAACTGACCAATGATACGCGGACTCATCAAAGCAGACCAGCTCATCCCGCCCTCTCACTTAATAAAACTCGTAAATTCATTCCCTTACTGACAGACAACGCACAGCCTAAACCACTGGGTCTAGGATAAAGCATGGTGCACAAGAGTTCCTTAGATAAGTGAACACTATGGTAGGATTTTTTTAAATTCATCACCGGATTAAATACGCGATGAAAAGTTTGTACGTAGTTTCTTCATTTTATTCCATGGGATATCCCATCGGGGGACCACGGCTTATTACGTAGTCATCACCATCATTTCAGCCCGGAATAACCGACTGCAGACTCTTTGCTATGTGTATTATTTCTGCTAGAGACTACATACTACTACTACTGTCATGGTACAGTAAGAGTTCATCTCACGAAAGAAGTCCCGCGGCAATAAGTGGAACTATTTATTATTATCTAGTTAGCAACAACAACCCTCCTATCAGACACCTTTAAAAAAATAAATTATTTGTTTTATTTCTCTAATTAAGATCTTACATTTTATAAACGAGTGTATGTATTATGATGTCGAGATAAATAAATAAATAATTATTTATGATTACGTCCCACGACAGTGGCGCCGCGTCTAAAAGACTTCTTACGTGAAACGAAAAGTCCGCTTGTGACATTTCTTGTTCGTGAAGTATGCAATAGTTCAGTGAACACAACTGCTGTGTGGCAGGTCTAGATCCTATATCTACTATTTTTCTTTATTGTGGGAGTAATAAATAATAAAAAAAAACAACATACAAACTAAATATTTATTAAAAAGTAAACACATTTGTAAAATGATTACAAAAATAATATGAATTATTAAAACGCCCTGTAATACTTGTTTTATTTACTTACAAATACAAGTGTTTTACAATAATAGTAAAATACGTATCATTAAAGTAAGTTTAATCTACAAAATTCAGCTTAGACTGGAATTTACGTTGTGGTACGCTGTAGAAAAAAAAACATGTTAATTGGCATACAGTCCGTTCAGTTATTTTACCTCTGACAGCAGTAACCAGCAGTAACCTTATCGTAACGAGAATAAAGATGAGAATGATTTTGACAGACTTGTCAGTGACGGTAGCAACCTTATAAAAATGAGAATAAAAATCACTGTGATTTGGACAGTGATGGAAAATCAGAGGTAAAGTGAGCGGACAGTGAATCCAGTATCTCAATCCAGCGCTAGAATTCAGTGGCGCTGTATGGACATTTTGACGAATGTAAAAATACGTTTCAATACAGTATACAGTGCTGGATTTGAACAGAGCACTCGCTTTTTGGCCGAAGGCTGATAAAGCGATACTGGATTTCTGCACTAGATCAATGTAAATTACTTGGTTCCAAAAACATGCTATTCCTAAAATACGATATTCCCAAAATATGATAAGTACAGTCAACGTAATATTTTTAAAATAAGTAGGTACTTATAATATTTCTTTTAATTTATTTTCCTTTTTTAAATATTTGTAGGTATTTAATTGTGTGAGACATAAGAGTGTGCGAAGAAGATGCGTATATTTTTGTGCTTCAAATGACGTTGACTTTAAAAAAATGTGCTTGTTTTAAAACTCGGTAACAAAACTAGGGCACCCCGACCAAATGGGTTAGGTAAAGTTAGCACTGTGACCAACTAATTGTTTTTAAATTAACTCGTTTACACTTAGCTTTCCTATGTACTAGTATACTAGAGTAATTAATGGAATAATTATATAATAGGGCTAAAATTAAATACATATTTATGGTTATTAGTTGTTTTCTACTTATAATCTATTCAATGATTGGGCTCTCGTTACTAGCAAGTTCCTAGGTACAGCTGCAGTGGTCTGCTATACATATTATTATGAACCATTCACTAAATCATACATAGTCAACCTATAATGTTCCCACTATTAGAGGACTGACGACCTGGTCCAGGTTGCTGGACGACTCTGGCTAAGGAAGGCTAGAGATAGAGAAGAGTGGCGTGCATTGCAGAATGCCTACACTCAGAATTGGGTGGCGAAAGGCTGAAGAAGAAGAAGAAGCTGAGTCACAGGCCTCCTCTCTTCGAGAGGGAGTCGGCCATAATTCACCACACGAGCCTAGTGCGGCTTGGTAGATGTCACATGTCTTCGAATTTCGGTTCTAGGACATGCCGAGTTCCTCACGATGTTTTCCTTCAGCGTTTTGAGAGCAGTGGTGGTGAAATTTACACAAAATAAAGCGCTTGACTGGGTTCGAACCTTCGACCTACACTTCGTAACTCGCGGCCGTTCCCACTGGGCCACCGCTTCTCTCTACATCATTCGTATGCAATTAAGAATATTCAATAAGCCGTATTTTTACTTACGACTTCGTATCTTTTTGTGAGGCTCGTAGACAGCTGGTTCATACACTCCGTCCTCCTGCAAAAGTAAACAGAACTTTATATATTTATGTAATATATGACCCTAAAGCTATGGTTTATTTAAGATGCGGGTGCTGTTAACGTTATTTATGAAAGTAATCGGTGTCACTGTGGTGAATCTGTTGACAGTCTCGGGCACCATGGCCTATCCTGCTGCAGGAGTGCAGGTCGCATAGCACAGCACGCCAGCATCAACGATATTATTCATCGAGCCTTTATCACCGCCGGCGTACCAGTGTTATTAGAACCAAACGGCTTGGTACGTGACGCTGGGAAGAGACCAGACGGCATGACGTTGTTGCCTTGGAAGGTGGGTAGGCCTCTGGTGTGGGACGCAACCTGTGTCGATACCCTTGCGTCATCTCATGTTCCTAGCATGGCGGGCTGTGCTGGCGGCTGCTGAGACCCTCAAGCGGCACCAATACTGTAACCTTATGGGTAACTACAGCTTTGAGCCGTTTGGGGTCGAAACGCTCAGGTCATGGTGCCCGAGTGCGCGTCTCCTTTTTAAAGAAAATTCTCGCCGGCTAATCGACATTTCACGTGAGGGCTGGGTCGTTCTTTGGCCAAAGAATTAGCATTGCCATTCGTGGCAGGCAATGCTGACAATCTTCTGGGCACGTTTCCGGATGACAGCGATGCGAACGAGTACTTAGATAAATATCCTTTTGTTTTTTTTTCAAATCAAATCAAATCAAATTATTTATTTACTTAATACAGGTAGGTATAAACAGATGTTACAAATATATATAAAGTACACTGTATCATTACCTAATAAGGTGTGCAAATATTTATATTATTATTAATCTTATTCAAAAATTAGTAAAATAGGATTTTTTTTACATTTACAGACATATTCTAAATGTGTTTTCCATGTCAGTTTATTGTCAATATTAATTCCTAGAAACTTTGTATCTGTCACAGGATGTACTATTTCGCCTTGGTAACTAACGTTTATATTTGTCAGTTGAGTTCTCTGGTGAAAATGTATAATTTTTGATTACCAAATAGTACCATTGGTTGATTGATATGTTTAGGAAGATCATTGATATATATCAAGAACAGTAAAGGGCCTAGGACACTACCTTGTGGAACTCCAAATTGTATAGTTTTCGAGTTTGATTTATGTTTAATCTCATTTCGTGTTTTCAGACATATTTGTATTATTTCTACTATTTGTTTCCTATTATGCAAGTATGAAAAAATGAGCTCTATCTAGCGCTTTACCTCTTATGCCATACATGCTTAATTTTTGTATTGGTATCCTATCATCAACTCGGTCAAAGGCTTGACTCATGTCCATAAAGATAGCACATGTTGGTATTTTTTTGTACATGGCGAGCAAAATAATTTTCAGTAGGTCATAAATGGCCATAAATAGGCAGGTCATAAATTTTGAATTTATTTATATAGTTAGTCTTTTAATTTAGTACCTAGTGTAAATATAAAGTTATGAATGAAAGTAAGTTGGTTTGCTCTAGAGAGCGTTTTATGGCACCTTATAGTCAAACCTCGGTGCCGTTATTTTCAAGCCGGCCGTTACTATAGCCGTTTTGTGACGGCCACTGCTTTTGTAGGAAACCCAAGATGCTATTTTTTCCCGGATCGGAGCCCTGTCCCAATAAATCGAGATACCATTGTACTATTTGAAACAACTTTTAATACGGAAAAAGACTTGAAATCGCATAAAAGAAAAATCAGTATCCCATACAATTATGTTCCCTTAACTCGACAAAGTAGAGAAGTGCTGACTTTTTTCGCGATTTCAGAACTTTAGTTACTAAATTAAATGAAATGGTCAGTAGATGAAATGGGTTAAAATTTAAGTAAATAAAATATTTATAAATTAACTATGCTTAGGTATGTACATAGTCTTGTTCGAATAAAGATGGATTTTTGGTCATCTCCCTGAAGCCAACTATAGGGTTGGGCGGTGGTGCTGGCTCTGGTACCGGCGCTGTCCATGACTCGTAGAAGTCCGTACGAGGTGTTACTGTCCCCAGATTTCCCTTGCGGCAGTTGTCTACCGTCCAATTTTGTTCTCGAAGTGAAGAGACCCTGCGAATGATTCCATAATCGTGAAATCACAAAATCGATGGAACAAGTACCTATTATAGGCTTGTGATTGTTGTGTTTAAGTTTGCTAGTAGTACCTTTACTGTGATTGTTGTGTTTAAGTTTGCTAGTAGTACCTTTACTACCGCCAATAGGTGTTGCTATTGCGCGGGCAGCGTTTTGTTGCTATTGGGCTTTGGTTTGAAGGGTATGAGTGCAGGTGTAATTCCGGCCCATGAGATATTTCAGCTGCCTCTTCGATGGACGCGGTATTTCTGGTATTGGCGGCGGTGACCACTTAGTTTTAGGTGGCCGCTTGCTAGGTGACCACTTAGTTTCAGGTGGCCGCTTGCTAGGTGACCATTTAGTTTCAGGTGGCCGCTTGCTAGGTGACCACTTAGTGTCAGGTGGCCGCTTGCTAGGTGACCACTTAGTTTTAGGTGGCCGCGTGCTAGGTGACCACTTAGTTTCAGATGGCCGCTTGCTAGGTGACCACTTAGTTTCAGGAGGCCGCGTGCTAGGTGACCACTTAGTTTTAGGTGGCCGCGTGCTAGGTGAACACTTAGTTTCAGGTGGCCGCTTGCTAGGTGACCACTTAGTTTCAGGAGGCCGCGTGCTAGGTGACCACTTAGTTTCAGGTGGCCGCTTGCTAGGTGACTACTTCACCATGAACACAAAAATGTTTGGGAACCTATTTTTTTGTTCCAGTAGATTTGATGTTTTGTTTTGTTAAACTAAACGCAAGCACTTACCGTATGACATTTAATTGTCTTTCATATCCATAAATGGCTTTTGTCTTAGGGCCCTCGCCCACGGGCGACTTTTTGTAGCGATGCAGTCGCGATGCTCTCGCGCGTAGCATCGATACAGACGCGAAGCAGTCGCTAGCTGTGTGCCCGCGCCCACGGGACCAGATTCAGTCGCGATGCAAACGCGATTTGGTCGCGATGCAGTTACGATACAAAAATACCTTGGATCAGTACAGTTGCAATATGAACTCCGTTGAGGCAACATTAGTCACAGGAAGACGTGAGTCCCATATTACAGGACGCTCCTGAATTGCCGTAATAAAAGTTTCAGTGTCAAATGACTCCATTTTACGCCTGTGACGGACAATAGCATGCACTCTGGACCTGTCTGTGTTGCTCGTTGCACTGATGCCGATTCCCAATCACGCGCCGCGCCACACTCCCTCCCCCCTCCGTTCTCTCTACCGATGTCGTCCGACGCGGTCGCGCGTTTGTATCGATACAATCGCGATGCAGTAGCGCGTTGCAAATGCGACTAACACGCGTTAGAAGTGATGCAGTCGCGCGTTTGCTAAACGCGCGACTGCATCGCTACAAAAAGTCGCCGTGGGCGAGGGCCCTTAGGGTCGTAGAAGCCGTTTCCATTGTCATAACAGCCGGGAGGTATCTCTTTGGGAGGAGCATCAGGTGTTATGTGTGACTTGCCGGCGGGCTGTAGATCCGTTTCGTATTCTACCTCATATCTGTTCATATATTAGGTATTTGAATATTCTACGGATATAGCAAAATAATGAAATAGCCTATAGATACAGCAGATAGACAGAGATCGCCAACTAAAGGCGATAACCACAGCGAAGTTAGTTTGAACCTTTTAGCCGCTTATGGACTATTTAAGATCCTCTCAGCATGAGTAGCTACTGCAGTTCAGTGGGTAGCCTGTTGGTACCACCATTACAATGTCGGTTCTGCTTTTTAGCCTCATGAAAATATTACAGCTGAAGCGTTTGATAATCCAACGTAACGCTAACCCTCTTTATTCATTCATATCTGTTTGGGTACAGAATTAAGTAAATGCTACAAAAAAGGCTGTTTCATCATTTATCCTCATTAGAATAAACGCCTGTTTTTGAGGTAAAAATCCGTATAAGTAAAACAAATCGTTATGATAGGCGATTAGTGTGAGTTAAAGCAAAAAAATACGCGGGAAATGTTTTTGGCGCGAAATTCACAGCCGCCATTTTTGTACGTACCAAAGGGATGAGATGTAATTCTGCGTTAATATCGTTTAGCACGTGAATGAAAAATGTGGTTTTCAAAATAAATGACGCAGTTGCTTGCTAAATGAGTAGATAAAACAGTAAAAAAGTGTAGTTGGTAAACAATAGTTTCCATGGTTTTTCTACAGTTAGGAATTGTATGCAGCCAAGTTACATAGGTCACCGTAAATGTAACATAAAATCAGTGGACGTACAATATTATCGATAGCTAATAAAAGAAGAAACTCTTGTTGACCTAGATCGTTCAAATAAAACAGCAGATAGTCTAACTATTGGCAATCAATCTATAGGGTGACGATTCAGTCACCTGCATCCGTTAAACTTTTCATACATCGAAATTGTCTGTCTACTGTTGTATAGGATTTGGTTTTTTTTTCATGAATCTGATATGAGTTTCATAGCGAAAGTTGTTTAATATGACGGGTTGAATCACCCCCTTAATGGATGCAGGTGACTAAATCTCTTTATCACCCTTGGTTGACTGGTAGAGAATGACTAAAAGCCGGTTTTATGATCCGTAGTCAAACTCAACCAATTGTTAAAAATAGTACCTAATGGTTAAATTTTTGCAAAATGTGTTCTTTGATAATTTTTTAGTTTATCTAATGATATAATATCATTGCTAATGGTCAAATAATTAACTATTAGTTAAAAAAATAACCATTAGTGACCATTACATAAACTAAAAACACATTTTGCTAAAATTAAACCATTAGTTACTATTTTTAACAATTGGTTGAGTTTAACTACGGATCAAAAAATCGGCCCTAAGGCATTAAGCTCGCCTTTGTACCTTTTTTGTGTGCGAAAAGTTTAAATAAATAAATCACCACTCTATATTTCTTAAAATCGAATATAATGAGCAAAGCGATGCCGAAGTAGATCGGACGGTTAAGCACAGAATTAACATTGGATGGATGAAATGGCGGCAGGTCACGGGAACAATCTGTGACTCCCGCATTCCCCTTAAACTTAAGGGGAAGATATATAAAACCATGATTAGACCTGCTGTCTTGTATGGATCAGAATGTTGGGCCACAAAAGGGATGAATGAAAGGCAATTGCATGCAGCTGAGATGAGAATGCTAAGAGGGATGTGTGGTGTTACACGAATGGATAGAATAAGAAATGAGTACATAAGAGGAAGTCTGAAAGTGGCACCGATAACTGAAAAGTTGTGTGGAAATCGGTTGTCATGGTATGGGCATGTGTTACGGAGAAATGAGGAAAATGTCGTGAGGAGAGTTTTGAGTATGAATGTCGATGGGTATAAGAGTAGGGGAAGACCAAAGAAACGATGGATGGAATGTGTGAATGATGATATGGTTAGAAAGGGGGTGACTACCGAGATGACGACTAATAGACAAGTATGGAAGAAAAAGACATGTTGCGCCGACCCCAAATAAATTGGGATAAGGGCAGGAGAATGATGATGAATTAGTAAGTACCTACATAATTTACTCCCTCATCACGTGAATCTTTCACAAACCTTATTAACTTGAAGTATACATGACAACGGTGTTCGTACGCGAATGCGGAGTAAATCCGCGGACAATGCGGAGTGAAACGACTTCTAGATTATAATCTAATTTCACATTCAATTTGGAAAATGATCCTGCGGGTTTGTACAAGCTTTGGGTTCCTAGCCTTGTAACTTCGGTTTTGTGATGGTATTCAGATTTCACTTGTTTTTATCAAAATGAGAAAAAGGGATAGAAAATGTGCTTCTGCTAAGGTGTTTGAAGTTTGAAAATGAAGTCAGAAAGAAATTCGTTTGGCTTGTTATGAGCATGAGATGAAGTGGGAGGAATCGCATGTGACAAAAAAAGTGCTGAATATAAATGTTGACGAATGGAGAGGGAAACGAAGGCCAAAGAAAAGATGGATGGATTGATGATTGATTGATTGATGGTTGGATTTTTTTTATGAGGAATGATATAAAATATAAGGGAATGAATTATAGTATTACGGTTATAACAGGGGAGAATCATCAATGATCGAACACAGCAATCAAGAGGACATAATTCCGTATATTTTTGTCTTTTTTTGGCAAAAGTAAGGATTCTTTTAATGTTACTTTTTTACATTTACTTAAATTCTTCTTGCATTATGTTTTAGATTGTATAATGGCTTTGTTTTCGGTTTATAATATTTGATGGGGATGGGCGCTGATAACCGAAATACAGGCACTGCCTAGTTCGGTTACAGATGCTAGTTTATTCTGTTAGTACATATCATTGCCAAATTGTGTGTAACTTAGTGGTAAGATTTTTTGGAGACAATAAATTATTATATTATATATTATTATATCATCTAGCCTTTTCCCAACTATGTTGGGATCGGCTTCCAGTCTAACCGGAAGCAGTTGAATACTAGTATTTTACATGGAACAACTGCTTATCTGAACTCTTCAACCCAGTTACTAATACCCCTTGGTAAGACTGGTTGTCAAACTCTTGAGCTTCTGACTACCCATAACTACTGTCAACGGACCAAACGGCTTAACATGCTTGCCGACGCACGGAGGGCTCTCGTTAAAAGTACTAAAATGCAGTACTTCCAGTCGAGTTCATCATACTCCAGATTGCCATTGAAGAGCACTTTTCTATGCGTCAAGACGCCTTTCACCCAGAAACCCCGAATGACTGAATTGGTCTCCGGACCTTCATTGTATACGAGCTCGCCATTGCCGTTGAACCATCTTCAAATTGCCCTCGGTACACGACTCCTGAAGACAAACTTATTTTGAGTGTACGAGTACAACAATGCATTCGGATTGGCGACTGTTGGGTTAACACTTCGACGGACCCTGAACGCCTATACGTAGTGTGGGAAGGGGGGACGTCCCCAGCTAGATAGACCGACGACCTCAAAAAGGTGGCTGGGAAAGACTGGATGCGGAAGGCGGAGGACAGGGTGTTGTAGCGCAGCATGGGAGAGGCCTATGTCCAGCAGTGGCCTATGATAGGCTAAGTTGATTGATTGAAACGTCCATAGGCGTAAAAAAAATTAAATCAAATTTCTATTATTTCTCGTTCAGTGCCCTTCAACCGATTAAATATGTTACTAACCCTAAGGTGCTGACCATAATCACTCTACAAAGAGTGTAATGACGAAGAAGAAGGAAGATTATAAGTCATCATCATCTGCCTAGCCTTTTCCCAACTATGTTAGGGTCGGCTTCCAGTCTAACCGGATGCAGCTGAATACCAGTATTTTACATGGAGCGACTGCCTATTTGAGCTCCACAATCCAGTTACTGGGTAATACGATACCTCTGGGTAAGACTGGTTGTCAGACTTTCGGGTTTCTGACGACCAGTAACGACTGTCAAAGATCCACGAATGACAGCCGGGACCAACGGCTTAACGTGGTTTCCGAGGCACGGGGGGTCTTGGTATGTGAAGATGGCCACCCATCCACGGACCAACCACGGCAAGCGTAGCTTAACCTGATCGATCGACCCGTGCGGCTGTTATTACTTAGCCACAAGCCCCTCAAGGAAGATTATAGCTGACATGCTATTAAGTTTGGTTCTTATGAGGAAGATTATAAATACCAAACTTCATAGCACGTCAGCGGTTCGAACAAGGTCGTACTATCTGGTACTGAAACTGGAGCCATGTGTTACCATTAGGAAATATGTATTCTCCGTAGCCACTCATTCCGATGGCATCGAACTCACCGTCGTAAGAGGAGCCGGTCGCGAAGTATTTTATTTGAGGTGGAGGTATTTCTGAAACTCTGCAGGAAAACTGTGGTTACCAACCAAAAACAAAACTATCACCGTTTATTAAACAGTCCAAAAATGCTATGATGATATTCTGATCAGGGGTTACAATTTTTTTTTCTCTTCTGTGGTAATCCGCGATCAGTTTTATGCTTTTAGCGGATGAGTTGGGGGTAAGCATTTGCGGGAAGAGCGGGACTCTAGCGAGCCATTTACTCGTAAAGGGGTTACTATAGGACCACTAAAAATAAGAAGTAGTTACTGCAGTACGAAGACTGTTCAATACACAGTGGATGGGACAAAGTTTGTTTCACGATGTCCCTTCGATCACCACGTATAAACTGCGAATAAGAATAACTACTTTTACACTAACTTGCATGTTACTTTGTGTTTTTCGGAATACTGCCTCATAAAATCATTCCATTGTGCTATCCGTTTCTTAACGATAAGGCTAAAAGTGATATCTTATATTATTGACAGCTCAAAAATGTTATAAAGTTGGGTTTTTATTTAATATGGTGATCGTTTATGGCCACGTATTTCTTAAAAAATAAATCTTTGTCGCGATATTTCCCGTCGGCGACATTGGTATCTTCGCTTCGGTCACAGTCCATTGGTCCTCCAAGCGAAAAAACTTTTGGCAAAATCGTGATTATAATACTTAATTGCCGCGTTTGTTGTTAGTAAGTTTGTGCTGCTTGATAATTTGGAATTTACTAAATATTTAAAGCGGCGGCTTTACAGGCGGCACAGTTATGCCATTCAGCTTCCCAATGCTGTAGGGCAGCATATAATTACACAGTCCGTATAATTTTGTGCAAATACAAATCATAATATGAACATAACGCAGCGTAACAGTGTGCTTACCTTGTTTCGTTTAGTATAAATTCTATATAAAAGTTTTAAACGCAGTTTGGTACGTTTTTTCTGTATAAATGCATAGCAAATTCTGTAAAACTTTATAAAAAAAAAACCGGTCAATAAAACATTTATAAATTAAAATTGTACAGCTTGTTTTTTGCTTGTTGATTGTACAGCAGCTTGTTACAAAATAATAGAATATTTATAAATTACTCTCTTCGCCATTTGTCAAAATGACACTATAAATTGTAAAAATGACATCAGAATTTTCGTTCTAAATTTGAGTATCCCACGATTATCCACTAAACATTGCCCTGTTTGGTGGAGAATCGATAAACATTCACCTCAAGGTTTTTAATTAAAACCTTTTTTATTGCGGATTTTTTACTAAGGGGTTGTCTATACTCTTTAGTAAATACTAGCTTGTCCCCGTAACTTCGTTCGCGTGGAAGTCTTAAGACACGTCGATAAACTACAATAACAGCAACATTTTTTACAAAACTTAAGAAAAAAAATCTCTGGATGCAGGTCCAAAAGCTTCAAAAGTTAAGGACAGTCTAATAAGACCGTTTCTGGTCTTAACCAGAAACGGTCTTAGGAGGCTGTCCTAAGACACACTAGGGGCACTAGGGGCACTAGGGGCAGGTACCTTAGTACCTGCCCCTATTACTCCATCTCTAAAATCCACCCAGTAATCATGATTGACTGCTTAGCTCCATAAAAGTAAAACTGGATGATAATCATTTAAAAAGTTAAATCTGTAACTATCTGCAATATTCTAACTACAAAAATCTATATTTTCCGCACTAGAGTGGTTCCCAGATCTCGCAATTTTTTTCTTTTAAATTTTCAATGCATAGTTTTGACTTCGCTACGATTTTATTATAGTATAGAAGGCTAGTTTGTTTAAGCACGAAATTCGATGAGGTCACCACCGCCCAGACAAATCACTAGCTGACTTTCGTCAGGAGGTCCGCTTCCATTGAAAAACCGCCCTTAGTGCTACGAACTTAAGAAGTTGCCAAAGTCAAATTATTACCATAGACTTGCGTATATAGAATTATCAACTAGGTACTACTATCGTGCTCATGCGCGTTAAAAAACAGGAAAATCAAGAAATTAAACAAGTTTTTAATAGTGTAGGAAATTAAAAAAATAAAATGGATTCGTTCATATTATACCATCGACAGTATTGGAAGCAACACCTTTCTAGGCGTTGGCTAAAGTAGTGAGATATATCGTATTAGGGTTAAATGGGACACCTAAAATTGAGGCACACGAGTTTGTTATACTTTTCTTTGTGTATAGGAAGGTGAGTTTTACTAATACTACGTGATGCTTGTGATCCACAAGCGCAACGCTAAAAGAATACAGTTCGGCATAGACGGTAAGGAGTTCAGTCAAGTGGTACCTAAGGGAGGGCTCGGATAGTACTTTTTTTTTGCTAGTGTTGCGGCGGATGATGCGCGTCAACGGACAAGCGGATATCGCAGTGCCTGCACTCTATTTGTGAACGAAAGAGATGAGAAACATGATGATGAAAACGTTCTTCTTGAACTAAAAGTGAAACAATCAAAACTGTGCAAGTGAAGTGATGTTTATCATGCCAAACTCAAACTATTTATTTCAACTAAACCAATTACAGGTACTTTTGAATTGTCAAGGGTCGGTCAGTCAAAAAGATGAAGCTAGATGCCCATTCCAAAGCGTAGTAGGTACCTATGGAGAAGAACGGGCAAGAAACTCCATGGACACTCTTTTAAATCACAATAATATGGTTACAAAGTATTGGTTACATCATTCATTTTAAAAATTGTGCATGAGAGAACATGCGTGCATGCATGGACGCTTTCCATAATGAAAAGATAAAAAACAATTCAAATGTTAAATTAAATCAAAATAACAACAAGGTCTGACAACGAAACAAGATAGGGTTCAGGTTCTTTGGTGGCCCAAAATACAAGACATAGTGATATAATTCGTATTTTTAAATTAAACCTGTGTGTCAGTAACAGCCGGTCGGCTACCAGCAGGCTCACGAACAATGTTTCCATGTATTATTAATATTTCTATTATACCCTAAAGACTGACCACACTATATCTATGCAAAAGTTGAACAAAATCTATGTAATAGTTTTTGCGTGATGGTAGAACATACCTTCAGACAAACAGAGAAACATTCTAAAAACTATATTTTCGGTATAAGAGTCCTTGCCACACCTCGAAGCAATTACTTTTTTTTTCAAAAATATACAATGGCTTGGCTTGTTTTGGCTTCCCTACGGTTTTATTATATGTACTTATAGATAAGATGAAGTTTTTTTTAACTTTTTTAGTTATTTGCTAAGTTCTCATATTCAATGAAGTATTATGAGTAAGTCATCACAATGTTATTTTGTTAAACTTAAAGAAAGCTGTGTCATTAAATGATTTAATTATATTTCTGAATAAGCTCTTTTATTTCTGTAGGTTTTACCTTTACCACACCTTTTGACGGGGCTTTCACCGACAAATAGCCGATGTTATAAGGAGTAATAGTAATATTATATTTTCATATGAAGCGTTGAAAACTCTTATTTTAACATTACAAACAGACACTTCAATTTTATTTATTAGTATGTAATATATAAATGTATGTATAGATTGATATTTAGGACCCTATGGATCGGTTTCCATTTATGTAAGTCGATGGTAGATATGTCTCGAACGACCAATTTGATTTGGGTTATTTTCATATCTCTCCGCTTAGCTATTATCATAGAAAAGCATGTGTAGGAAACCGCGAATGGCCTGGACAGCCAGATGATAAAGGTAGGGTAAGGTGCCGTGGCGCTATTTGGGAGATATCTACTATTTATTTATTTAAGTTTACATGCAGAGTATTACACAATAGAATCTCAAGGAGTTGTACAGAGACATTTACAGATTAAAAAGTGACACACGTACGAGTACCTCCTTAAGTAAGTTAATCAAAATACACAAAATTAACAAATAAAACACAACACAATAACACTTGTAAAATAAACAAGTGAAATTATAAAGGTATAAGGAACAGGGTGTAAAGTCTAGGGAGGATACTCCAACCAGACGGGTATCGTCTCTGGTGGGCAACTGCCCGACGATTGATGTCGGGACACAGGATTTAGCGTGACGTAAGTGTGATGCGTAGTTCGCATGTGGCGTTGTAGATGTTGCCACAAAAAAAACTATCTATTTATTATCTTTCATCCATCTTGTCACATTTTAAACATTCACGACACACACCTATCATCCATCTCCCGGCAAACAAGTCACACTCCGATATTGATGTTAGAAGATATTGAGCATAGTGAGGGCCCAAACTATACAAGTATGTCCAACATTGGGTTGCAATAGGCTGAGTTGACACTTAATCTCCTTTTAACAAGCGCTGTACCTAACAGTCATAAAAAAGTTTAGCTATTTCAAAACTGGATGTTATGATAAAAAAATTACTTTAAAGATAAGGAAGCAAAAGCAAATTGCGGAGAAAATCCATTTAATTCTCTTTACGTTACCTATTGGCATATTTTTTTCTTTTTTTGAAGGGTTTATTATTTTTATGAACACATTCAGAACCTATTTGAAATATTCTGACAAGGCGTATTTAGAAAATGTTTTAAACTTCACTTATTTTGAAACAATTTGTCGTTAATAATGTTGCGTTGGTTTAAAGTTCGAAAAAGTGACTTCTGCAGCCAGGTCACTTAGAAGCTCTGCAGGAAATGAAAGGTCGCTGGGAGGTTTGACAGCTTCTAATTGGTCACCAGCGTCATTTAATTTATTACAAATTAACGACTTTTCAAAGCTATTTTCATGTGTCAGCAATTCTTGGGAAGCGTCTGTGGATGAGTCCGTATACTGTAAATTAAAACGAAACATCTTAAAATATACCTATAGAAAAAAAAAACGTAATAATTTTTTTTGCCTAGACAGAGGGGCCAGTATCGTCACACAGTGCGTGCCTGAAGACCGGTATCCTCACCAGCGGGTCGAGGCCTGTCGGGGAAGCGGTGAATGCTTATGCGAATCCCGCACCCCCAGCCATAGGAAGAGGTGGAACACCGCGCCGGTAAGAGTCATAGTCGGCATACCCACTCTATCTCTGTCACCTCCACGATGGAGGGAGTCCATGAGGATTTCCACCGCGTAACCTAAAAAAAAAAGGTCTAAGAACCGTGTGTCGATTTGGACTCTTTCCTAACCGATTGGACGGAGAAGGCACAGCATAAAGTCAAGTGGAAAACATATTCTTCCTAAGGGAGACCCAGCAGTGGGACCACATAGGTTAACTGAAAAAAAAAAGAAAAAAAACTATTTCCACAACAATGTGATCTGGATGAAAAATTAGGTATCATATCCGTTGACAAAGAAAGTTCTGTTAAGACAACTTATCAATGAAAGACTATAAATTCATAATCGTAATGTTTAATCAAGCTATTAAAAACTAAGTATTTAATGCAAATTAACTAATTTATAACTATAAAATAAAATATCTCTTATAAACGAAAACAAAAGGTTCTCTAGACATAAAGCAGGTGCTATTGACATGATTATAAGATAGGAGAATTATAACAATAAGGTGTTGTTAACTGTCGCTAAAGCAGCTCGAGGAATCCGACATCAAACCGTCGAAATCAAAGTAATTGAATCCTTTGTTCTGAAGACAAGAGATAATAACCGTCTTCATAATTGTGATCGAAGAACTTAAAATTATGATGAACTAGCTGACCCGGTGAACTTCGTACCGAATGTGTGACTGATGGTAGCAGGAGGGACCGAGTTGGTAAGAGTCCGACATAAATCCCTGTTCTCCGCAGACAGGATTTCCAAATGAGGAAAAAATGGACTAGAACAGGCTCAGTCGAGGATGGTGAAGAAAACCCGTGTTTAAAGAACAACCCAGCGGGGTAATTGCGTAACACACTATCAGTAGCAATGGCTTTCATTTTGACAGTTGAACAACATTCATTGCGTTATTTACGCTGCTGAGCAGATAATTTTTTCGAACATATGAAGCAATGGTTTAGCAATATCCTTCAAAATTGTTCAGATTGTGATTGATAGTGTGTTACGCAATTAAGGTGCCAGTCCATTAAGATAAACAATTTGGCCAAAAGTATAAGGAAATGTTAACTAAAAACTATACTTACAAACTCAATGTCCCCATACATGGACTGTGTTCTGAACGATGCCATCACACACTTGACGCCAGCGGCTGGTGGTGGTGGTGGTTCTGGCTTTAGTACAGGCTCCGTGTACTCCTCATATAAGTCTGGACAAGGCCCTAAAGGCTTTTGAGGGTTGACACGACAGTTCTTCACTATCCATTGCTGCTCTAGAACTGTTGCGGATCTGCGAATGATTGGGGTGCTCTGTTTAAAATATAAATCAAAAGTCATTTATTCAATTTAGGCTGAGAATCAGCACTTTTTGAACGTCAAAATTACATAAGACAGTCCCTCAAAACGCTCGTCCTTCACCACTTCCTAGTGCTTTCGCTGGGAAGAAGAAGTGGCGCAACAAACTCCTTAGCAGCAGTTAGTTATCGTAATGTACATACGTCAGCGGTCAAGCTACCCGAAACTGTCAAATTTTCCCAATCAACCTTGAACCTTAATACTTTAGCGATCTTAAAGTTGAAAATCTATTAAAGACATTTGACAGATTGTAGTAACTTGATGTGCTGGCGTCCGTACCTTCACTAAGTCGATACTTCTATTACTTAATTTTCTTAGTACCTAGAAATAATAGGATAAACTACTTCCAAAGCTTCTACGTCTAGCTTGATATGCAATTCTCCATTAAAAAAAAACAAATAGTAATTTAAAAGTTTGCGGTATTCTCATGAATTTAACCCATGTGCGGTTATCCCATTGTTACTTTTGTTATCTCGTGACACTTTTGTGGTGTAACAGACAACAAGGCGGGTTAATTACTAATAATTACTTATTAAGTGTCTGCACAACAACGGAGGTGGTATGTAATGTGTCCCATGACGAAGTAAACGTCGCCAACGACACGGCCACTAAATTACCCTTGTCTCATTTTCACGAAAAAGTTGGTCCCAAGATAACACCTTGTGGAACGTAAAAGTTTGAGCAACTGCGAATGTTTTTACTAAATAGGTAAGATCTATGGTATGTTCCAAAATTATTTGATGAAACAAACCCTGTTCAGATTTAATTCCTACGCAATCATCTGCATTTAGAATGTATCACGCTTAACATTAACGAAAATTGAGGTTGTAAAATTAACCTCAATTGAAAATGAACCATATTGAGGTGATATAAAATTAGAATTTGAAAGTAGGTTAGGTTTAAGTATTTAAATACTAATCAAATAAAAACACTCAAATTGTACCTAAGTGACACTACAAATTATCTATACTTATAATAAATCTGTAGAAGTGAAAATTCTGTACATTGAAAATATCAAAAAAATAAATGGCAGGGGGTGTTAGACCGACACCGAACCCAAAAATGTGATTAAAATTTTTTTTGTCTGTCTGTCTGTCCGTCTGTCTGTCTGTCTGTCTGTTTGTTCAGGCATCACGCAAAAACTACCGGTTCGATTACGATGAAACTTGGTATAATTATTATTTAATATCCCGGGCACCACACTGGGTACTTTTTATCCCGGAAAAGTATATACAATAAAAAACAAACTTAATTTTGCGGTTCGATCCCTAGACCCGATTACTGTACCAACCGCAAATAATAAGTTTGTCGTAGGTTACGTCACTCGCAGTGGAGTTCACTAAGGGGCGCTGCACACGGTTATGATACTATAATATTTTATCTTAAGACACAATATCGCTCGCCATACAATTCAATGGACACACACGACGAAGATAATAAAATAATATTTCATATTTGTATGGCGAGCGATATTGTATCTTAAGATAAAATATTATAGTATTTTAGCCGTGTGCAGCGTACTGTTAGGTAGGATTAGTCATTCGTATAGATATTAGTTTTTAGGGATTTTGCTTATTTATTGAGTTTAGATTAGTTATCATCAGAAATAGGTTTATTTAGGTAGGTAGGTATTTTATTTTCTGTTATTGAGTTTACTTTTATAAGGCGTAGACGTAAATAATAGATAATGATTAAGATCCCATAATTAAATAATAAAAACAACTACCTTTTGAAGAGTGAAGTGGGGTCTTAAAAAATAACAGATTTGACTAAATGCGTATGAAAATGAAAATATACACGCTAAGTACTATTATAAAAAAACATTTTTTTTAAATTTTTGTTTGTCTGTTTGTTGCGGCTAATCTTCGAAACGGCTGGATCGGTTTTGACGGGACTTTCACTGGCAGATAGCTGATGTTATGGAGTAACATAGATTTAATTATTTAAACTTTTCGCATACAAAAAAGGTACAAAGGCTGACTTAATGCCTTAATAGGCTGTATAGGCTACTTTTTGTCTCGGTAGCATGTTCCCGTGGGATAATTTCCGACATCCACGCGGGCGAAGCCGCGGGCAGAAGCTAGTATCAAATGTTTCGACAATTCTGAAAATGTAATTGTAGAAATATTTGATATAATTTGTAGTGTCACTTATCCATTTGTTTACATTTTAATCATATACTTTTGGCACAGACTATAGTGAAAAATGTGAACTAGCCCAAATGGGTATAAGCGGTGGGATAAGCGGAAAACCGTACAAAAATATTTCCTTTTCTCAGAGTTGTTTATTCGAAGAATTACACCGGAAGAAAGGCTAAACAAAGGGAGAGCAATAACGGCATAAGCTGCATAAATATTTCTACGTCTAAGCAAAGCGGTTCGTTTTTATGAATTTTTGTTTTCTTCTGCCGTTTGTTACTGACGTGGGAATAAAAGCAACGTGTACTTACGATGCTTTTCTTGGCTAGCTCTTAAAGTAATTGATCGAAATTTTGTATCAAGCATTCTAAAGTAAAAGTAAGAAGGTTTTGGGATAAATGGTCGTGTTTGTCACGATATTTTCGTTGCTTGGAAGAAAAATAACAGAGATTGTACTGATAATAAATGTAGTACACTCAGATATAACGGTAACTAAACAGAATGTATAATAATATGTACTCGAAGACTCCCTAAATCAAGCTTTATTGGGATGCTCACAATGGAATTGCCTCGGCAGGTTGCCAATTCAGATCTTTATTACTTTATCTATACTTGGTATTTGTTTAGATACTGCTTTCAATAATTAAGGTTAACATCTTTCGCGCTGATACGATGCTGTTTCATTGGTATGGTTTAAATGGTGTACCATTTATAACTCAAGAAGGGCTGGACCGATTATTATGCCGCCCCAAATAGCAGAATAACTATTAAAACGTGGGAAAAATTCACGAAAAAATAAAAACAATGAAGATAATTCATTTCTCATACATTTTATATGGAACGGGTTTTTTGATGATAATTATCACGAGAACGGATTAACTGATTTCCTTTATTGTTTCTGAGGCGGTTGGGCACGGTTGGTGATGGCAATTGATCATCAGCCTATAGCAGTCCACTGCTGGACATAGGCCTCTCCTATTGCACGCCATTCAACTCGATAGCTAGTAAATAATAAATATTAATTAATTCAGTAAAACGATGGAAATAAATCCACGAGAACATTTAGGAAAAGCTCAAGGGTTCTACATGATTGAGTGCTTATTTTTACTATTTTTTATAGGCAATAAGCGTGAATTATTCGCAGAAGTTGAAGGTAGGGGCCACCAATCAGCGAGTCAATTAACACACCAATTAGGGTGCGTTTCGACGGATCGCTAATTACAGCCGTGTACTGTCGAGCCTGTGCGTTATTTGACTTTATGAAATATTCAATTTGGTTATTATTTATTGGTAATATTGGAGTCTGATTGGCACAATCTATAAAGGACATCATTCAAGTGTAGATCATTTTATACCCAAAAATAAAAAAAGTAGTATTTTCTAATGGGAAATAACATATCGAGCGTTTACAGCGCGCGTTACAGCGAAAGTCTACAATTATTATTTGAGATTGAAAATGCCAAAAATCATATACTTTTAATTGAATTCAACATACTTAAAAAATATCAACTTTAAATTGAAATAAACATGATCATGTTTTAACTATAAACTTCCTTTGCCATTGCGTATCATATTTTTGTTTACGTTAGCCATTCTTCTGTTTAGTAGGAACTTATTAAACAATATCCATTTCATATTACACGAATACACAAACCACACACACACACACCCTTATACTAACCCTTGAATAAGAAAAAATTAAATATTTATTTATTTATTTTACCATTTATGTACCCACATATATAAACAGACAAGAAAAAAAAAAACAGAACAGAAAAATAGGTACAAAGGTTATGCTAAGTGTAATCTGTCTCTTTTCTGCTTTTATAACTTACCGAATTTGTGTACGAGTGCATAATCCGATTTAAATGTAACTACTTCTGAAGGGGTGGAGACCTAGTGTCCTGAAATACAGGCCTTACGCCTAGCTTAGGCACCAGTCTCCCAAATCAAACCAACCCAATGTGTAATCCATTCATTATGTATTGTTCTTGATCATTTGAAAATGTACTTACAATATTGTGGTGACAAATAAATCACTATCTTATCTTATATTATTCCAGAGTTAAAAGCTTCTCCTTGTCACAATCAATTATGAATAAAAAATTATGTGATACGATTCTTGAAATAAATACAAAAGGATATTGATTTGTATTAAAAGACATTGTTTGGATTCAAGAGCAGTGGTGGTCCAGTGGTAACGACCGCGACTTACGAGTTGTAAGTCGTAGGTTCGAACCCAGACAGGCGCTTTACTTTGTGTAAATTATTTCATCACCACTGCTCTCAATACGGTGAAGGAAAACATCGTGAGGAAACCGGCATGTCCTAGAACCAAACATTCGAAGACATGTGGCATCTACCAACCCGCACTGGGCCCGCGTGGTGGATTACGGCCCACTCCCTCTCACCGAGAGGAGGCCTGTGTCCCAGCAGTGGGAACATCATAAGCTGATTATGCTGATTATATTTGGATTCAATGATAGTCTGGCAGTAACACAATAGTTAACCGATTTCTTTTTTGTGATTCATGAACCAAGAAACTAACTCTGAATAACAAGTAGAAAAATCAAATGACTCACTTCAATTGAATTGCTTGATATAATAATTACATTTAAAATGTTTAAATTGCATTGTTTTGATATATTTTGCGTCATCAACATCATTATTCTGCCCTTATACGAATTTTTTTGGGGTCGCCGCAGCATGTCTTTTTCTTCCATTCTCTCTCACTCACTCTCTATTATTCGTCATCGCGGTAGTCACCCCGTTTCTAACCATAACATCTTAAGACATCACATTATTCACACAGATCATCCATCGTTTCTTTAGTCTTCCCTTACTGTTATAGCCATCTACATTTCATCATACATTCATACTCAAAACTTTTCATTCCTCCGTATCATATTATTATGCCCATACTATGAGAAACGATTTTCACACAACTTTTCAGTTACCGGTGCCACAGTCTTCCTCTTATTTATTTTTTTTTTAACGATGAGATGAGGTACTTTTAAAATGCTAAGGCGATTCAGAATCTAGTGAGTTCTGAAACTGCAGAAATGCAGACAGTCGTCCCAGACAGGCTTATCCTTGCGTATTTCCTGCCATCTATATTCCAATAGGATTTTGTTTTCGCAAATTCCAATACAATTTGTTTTGCAATTCAAATGTGTATCTAAGCGTACGGAGATCTTATCATAGAAATAGGTAGGTACAAAATTTCGGGAGGATATTCAAAGAATATACAGAATGGTTCGACTTCAGACATAATATTTCTTAGAAGTATTTTATCCTTGTCAGCAACACTATTTAATTTCACAGTACAATAATATAGACAGGTGTTATTTTGAAATAAAATCGATTTGGAATTCTGGCTGATACGCTGAACTCTCTCCTCAATAATTCATCCTGTATACAAGAGAGGGTCAAGGAAACTTGTTCCTACTTCTATTCCGTGATTGTAAAACGAAATAAAGTCACGATTGTCTATGACGTCACCGCAGTCCAGCTATGCAGTCGTGCCTCGTTTATGGAGTACGATATGAATAATTGGGACTTGATTGTTCTGTAATTTGCTCAGACGTCAATATGATTAGTGGTTCAACTGAATTGTGGTTACGACAAGCAATAACCTGGTCGTTGCTCTCTGGGCTTTAATATTTTTGCAATGTGCAGACTAAGCTGGTTGGTTAGAAGTTATTGTTCTATTTTGTTTGTGTTAGCTGTCATTTTAAATTCTCAGAAAAAAACAGGAAGTAAATACGTTTATTTGCGGCAAACATGATGCAGAGAAAGAACACAAACACAAAAAACGGCCATCGCTCAACATAACATCGCCGCCCCGCTTTGTTAGATGTGCCATGGGCTAGGACGAATTTACTCAAGTTTGCTCCTTTGTCAAGGGCCGCACGTATTATAAATAATATGCATTCGGAAGATGTGTTCGAAAGCCTGCCGAAATTTGTGTTAGGAGCACAAAGGTGCATTGAAGAGGCATAATATTGTAACTTTTATATTTATTGTTGAATATATATTTTATTTTTATTGTTGAATTTTATGTTCAAGTATAGTTTATAGATAGTTTATTAAGTGTGTATAACATCGTCTTAGAATACTGTAAAATGTTGTACTTATTGGTGTGAATAAATAAATAAACAATGCTACGATCCTATGCGAGAAAGCGCAGCGCTGGTTTTCAGCGGCAGCCAGCGTTGACGTGATGACCTCTTAGTTTTTGTCATAATATTCTCAATAATGTCTCCATGGGTTGATAGGACCGGTTGGGATGACAATGTTCGGGACAGGTATGATGGCGGCGAAAGCCTATTGTCAATTATTACTAACACTAGATAAAACCTAATGTATGCCTGAATAAATGCGTACTTTAGTAATTTATTGTTGGAGCTGAGCCGAGCGTCTTCCATCATCGTCGTTGTCTTCCGTCTTCGTATTCACCACAGCAGTGGTGGCCCAGTGGTAATGGCCGCGACTTACAAGTTGTAAGTCGTGAGTTCGAACACAAGCAGGCACTTTACTTTGTGTAAATTATTTCATCACCACTGCTCTCAAAACAGTAAAGGAAAACATCGTAAGGAAACCTGTGTCCTAGAACCAAAAAATCGAAGATATGTGACATCCGTCAACTCTTACTGGGCCCGTGTGCTGGATTATGGCTCACTTTCCCTATCACAAAGAGGAGGCCTGTGTACGCTGGGAACATTATAGGCTGATTGTGCTATAGCCTATATGTCTTGCAGAGTTGCAGTGGACGTTTTTCGCTGAGATTATGATGCGTTTGTCAACAACGTCGAACAACGCGTCATACTGACGTCACACAAAATCCTGCATCGCAAGCAGAGTTTACCGCGCAACTAGCATATATACAACAGCCTGACATGAATTATCGGGCAGTGGCCCGCCAGACACAACATCCATCTGGTTGGAGGTTCCTCCCTTTTCTATGGAGGATAGCTCAAAAAAAAAGAAAAAAAAAAAAAAAAAAAAAGAAATAAAATATAAAGATGATGATGATGGATTCTTCTTCTCTATTGAGAAGGTATGGAGCCATCCACATATTCTTAAGCGAAAAGTGGTTTATTTGATGATCGTGAGAAGTTAAGCAGTCGTATATTAAGCTCAATCTCCCGATAATTTAGAACCTTACCTCATAATCGCTGACATGTCTTCATACTTATAAATGACTTTCGTCTTAGGGTCGTAGAAGCCGTCTCCGGTGTCATAGTATCCGGGAGGTATCTCTCTGGTCGGCTGTTTAGCTGTTAGATTGGACTGGCCACCAGGCTTCAGTCCTGTGTCGTATTCCATCTCGAATCTGAAAGCAAAATTTTTCTTGTTATGCTTTTACACTTCTTTAACGTTTGTAGATAATTACTTTTCATTTGTGTTACTTATAATATTTTTGAATTTTGTAACAATTTATTTATTTATCACAAACACTACTAACATTACAGGGAAAAATCCTAATGCGTTAGCGTGGTCCTTAATTTAAACTATCATATTTATAACTATTTTAAAAAACATAACACATACAATATTGTCTTTGTGAATTCATTCAGAGAGCAGGTAAAGATATCGATCCTTTCAGCAGTGTCATTCAGTTCGTGCAAGGCGCACGTCAGTGGCGCTTTGCTGAGCAAGTTGGTTCGTGCGTGAGGCACCGCTAGTACAAGTGTGTTTAAGTCATCATCTGTGTAGCCTTTTCCCAACTATATTGGGGTCAGCTTTCAGTCTAACTGGATGCAGCTGAATACCAGTATTTTACATGGAGCGACTGCCTATCTGAACTTCACAACCCAGTTACTGGGTAATACGATACCCCCTGGTAAAACTGGTTGTCAGACTTTCAGGCTAGTGACGACCCGTAACGACTGTCAAAGATCCACGAATGACAGCCGGGACCAACGGCTTAACGTGCGTAAGTGTGTTTAATTACTAATCAATTTTGAAATCTCATTTTGCCGGTCTTGACCAGAAACCATTAATTAAAAGTTTGCGTTTTCAGGGTAAATATAATTTGAATTTAATTTAACCTTTATAACTTCCTAATTTGCCCCGATGAAAGTTGGGACACGAATGAAAATTTTAATATCAATTTTCTGTAAAAGCCTTCCGCACATCATTTAGGGATCTGCGTAGTAAAATCATTTGTGATAAGGGACTGAGAGATTTTAGACAGTCATGTCAGATCAGACCCTGACCTGACACCGAATCAAACGAAGCACAATGGGAACAAACACGCACATTTACACACACAGACTACACACACGCTACACACACATCACACACATACCAATCACACATCACACACACACACACCACACAAACATTACACATACACCTATATCAGAAATCTCAACTCTGGTCGTCACTCTGGAATTCGTACCCCGAGCCCCAAGATACCGTCTGGTTTGGGGCTCACTGGCAAATAATATATTGTAACCTAGTTGTAGGTAATATTTTAAGCTACTCATGTTGTACGAACTTGCTGTTCACCTATGAATCTGCTCACAGTATTAAGTAATTTTTGTCTGAACGCCAATGTTATGTGCAATATTTGGACTATTATGGGCTCGATAATACCTCTAGCAAACCTCAGAAATCTAGATTTAACACCTAAACCTGCGAATATCACCATACCTTCTATCAGGCATCATGCAGTACTTCCAGCTGTCCTCAGTATACTCCATGTTATCACCGAGCAGCGTCCGTTCGGTCAAGACGCCATTCACGAACTTGCCACGGACGACCATGCCGCTTTCGTATTGAAGCTGACCTTTGCCGTGAAACATTCCGTCTTCGAAGTCACCCTCGTAGACGACTCCTGAAAATGTTCGAACCATTATTAAATTATCCAGATTGTAAAGTTCCCATTGCTGGGACTTTGACTTCATTTTTGTGAGAGGGCAGAGCATATTCAGCTCATACTGATACATAATGTTTATAGGCCTCCCCTTTGTGGGAGGGATTAGGAATGTCACTATGTTGTAGAATTGTTAGTTCTAGGACAGGATTTCATAAAGAAGTTTTAACACAAAGTTCGTGCCTGCTTAGGTCCAAACCTATGACCTAGGACTCGTCGTACCTCGGGATCGAAAGTTTGCAGCCAGCACTGCATTAAGTTCTTGAAGTAAAGGGCTTTTTAATTGTGACCTTAATTTTAATATTTTAGTTTTATCTGCTACTGCCAAAATCAGAAGGCCAATTCCCGTAATTTTAAACGTTCAAAATCTAGTCGCAGTCTCATCTCGGCGACAAACAAATGTCAAAAACTTGTCAAAATGTAGGGAAATTAGAAGTATTTTTTGACAGATTGAGACTGAGATCAGACTGTGAACGTTCTTAAAATTACGAGAATTGCCCCTCAGGTTTCTGTTATTCACAGCCATACCGTTTGGAAATGTGTACACTCCGTAGCCACTCATTCCCAGTACATCCCATGAGCCTTCATACTGAGAGCCAGTCGGGAAGTACTTGGTGGAACGTTCAGCTCGAGGTATGTCCATTGCGACTGCCCTGCAGGAAATATTTGGTTACGATTCCTCCGAGTTTGAATTGATTGGATCTACTAGTCAAATTACTAGTTTATGAAACTATTACTTAACAGGGTTTATTAAACCACGTGTGTGAGTTTATAAACCAAGTCGAAGGCGAGGTTAATAATAAAGCCGAAGAGTTTGTTTGTTTGTTAATAACAATAATCTAAGGATAGGTAATCTAAGGAACTCTTACCAGTCATTTGAATTTGATCGCCCAATACTTGATGAAGACTATAGGCTATTTAGCATAACGTTAGGACTCTAAGGAACCGAGCAAAAATAATAAAAGTAAGAAATAACGCTAAACAAAAACGACATAATAGCGCGGGTAGGCGATGCGATGCGACGGGGTGAGTCGGGGGAATAAGAAATTTCACGTAGGCAGCTTTTAATTAATACATTTATATAAAAAAGAAGAAAAATAATGATAGGGCAAAACATTCGTCTGGCAGTTCTAGAGATTAGCGCGTTCAAACAAACAAACTCTTTAGCTTTATTATTAGTACGAGTATACATAATCAGCCTATAAAGTTTCCACTGCTGTGACACAGGCCTCCTCTCTGTGAGAGGGAGTGGGCCATAATCCACCACGCGGGCCCAGTGCGCGTTGGAGGATGTCACATGTGGATTTGTGGTTCTAGGACATGCCGGTTTCCTCACGATGTTTTCCTTCACCGTTTTGAGAGCAGTGGTGATGAAATAATTTACACAAACTAAAGTGCCTGCCTGGGTTCGAACTCGACACGACCTACAACTCGTAAGTCGGGTCCATTACCACTGGGACACCACTGCTCTCCAGTACGAGTACGAGTATAGTCTATACACATGCTCGTACTGGTATAATATGTATAGAGTATACCAGATTAATATTATTTTAAGTCTGTTAACTTATACATTTATGTAGATAAAGGGTTGCGTAATAAAATTATCTTAATCGTCGACCGTAATTAAAACCTGTAAACTGTGAGTTCAGGTCACGGTCGAGTTTAAAAAAAGTTATTATAAAGCATTATTTTGTTACGGAAAGTGCGTAGAAGTGTGTTAAGCTTAAGAGTTTCAGGTGGATAAACTCTATTTTGATTTAATAATTAGTACTTTACAATATGAGAGTAGATTAATAGTTTTATGTACTATGTTCGTACTTACTTGAATTGTTCCTTGTGTGCTTCGGAGAACTTTCTCATGAGTTCTTCCCATTGTGATATCCGCTTATCCGTAACATAGCTGAAATTATAATAGTAAAGTTTAACAATCAAAGAGTAACAATACAATTTAGCCAAATTCGGTGAGCCATAACCTAAGCGTCGCTGAATTGTGCTAAAACCATCATACATTATTAACAGCACCCATATATATCACCAGGCATCCTATAAGCATCGCAAAGTGTTGCGGATATTGACCAAACTTACATCATACACATCAAAAAGTGTGAGAAAAATGAGACCACACACAATTACGAAGAAAGTGTGTAAATTACCAGCAAAGTTATGTTAGTGTACTTAGTAATGGTTACAGTTTAATGCAAGCAATGCAATTGGGCCAAAGCATATAGGTACAAGTGTGTCCTATTTCGGCGCAGACGCTCAAACTTCGGGTAAGCCAGTCTTACCGATCTCAAACTTCGAGGCGCACTTTATTTACAATCTATGTTTGATATTCGTGTTGCTGTTCCTGGGTGGTATGCTTTACTTTAGTTTTGGTGTGTTTGCTCTCATTCGTTATTGCAGTTTAAATCCTACTATCCTATTAATATTATAAACGTGAAAGTTTGGATGGATGGATGGATGGATGGAGGTTTGTTACTCTTTCACGCAAAAACTACTGAACGGATTTGGATAGAATTTGGCACACAGATGGTTTATAATCAGGATTAACATATAGGATACTTTTTATTCCAATATTCCCACGGGATCGAAATTTATGCGGGTGAAACTGCGGGACGCAGCTAGTACGTAAATAAATCTCTTCCAGTAGTTTTTTTTCCAATAGTTTTTAGGCTGTAAGGAGTACCTTATGCCAATAGACTGTGTTTACTGATAGCATATGAAGATCGAGTGCTTATACCACAAGTGATAACTGAAACTGCGGGGTAATTGCGTAACACACTATAATCAGTAGCAATGGCTTTCATTATGACAGTTCAATAACATTCACTGCGTTATTTACGTTGCTGTCCAGACAAATTTTTCGATCATCTGCCTAGCCTTTTCCCAACTATGTTGAGGTCGGCTTCCAGTCTAACCGGATGCAGCTGAGTACCAGTATTTTACATGGAGCCACTACCTACCTGACCTCCACAACCCAGTTACTGGGTAATACGAAATCTCTTGGTAAGACTGATTGTCGGACTTTCGGGGTTCTGACGACCCGTAATGACTGTCAAAAATCCACGAATAACAGCCGGGACCAACGGCTTAACGTGCTTGCCGAGGCACGAAGGGTCTTGGTACTCGTATGCAGCAATGGAGCAATATTCTTGAAAATCATTCAAATTAAGGTTGATAGTGTGTTACGCAACTAGGGTGTTACTTCTTAAAAATTTGACTGGTGTCACGACTTAACTAATAAGAACTAGATCTTAGCCTATAGAAATAGACCTCTCCAATCGAAAGCCATTTAATTTGATCCTACTACTCTATCTCAGCTGCTACCAGCCACCCTACGAAGATTGTTGCTCCACTTGCGAACTTCAATGCGCTGGTGTTGATATATTAATACTTTAAAACTTACGTGGATGCCATGCTAGGCTTTCTCGAGGACTCCATTATGTAGAAAACTGCCAACAAATAAGCAGGAAAGTTATCATTGTGAAGACGAAAGTACGACAGTAAATGAAAATACTGGCAATACTAGTACAAAGGAATATTTTGAAACTATCAGATAAATCCTAACATCGAAATTAAAAATGTTTTTTTTTTTTAAACGAACTAAGTATGATTGGCCGACTATGGGTTTTGCCAATCTTTGACTATATATAGTCTAAACTATTGGATATAGCATAATCAGTCCATAATGTTCCCACTACTGGGACAAAGGTCTCCAGGGAGTTGGCCGTAGCCCACCACGCGGGCCCAGTGCAGGTCGATAGATGTCACCTGTCTTCGAATTTTTAGTTCTACGACATGCCGGTTTCCTCACGATATTTTCCTTCACGTACTACTATTGGGTATAATATTCGGTTGATTTTTTGTATGCAGACTGGGAACCTCAATAAATATACGAAGTTAAATCTATTGTCGCCATCTCCTTCTAAAAGTACCAAACCACAGACAATATCCAAAAATTGTAAACCTATATCACAATTTTCATTACAAAAATGGCTACGCAATTTTGCTGCCGGCACCTTTATTGTCTGTAAGTAGGTATGTAATAACAAAAGGTACTCCGAAATTCAGATGATAATTTCAGTGAATAGGCGAGCTTTGTTCGCTAAAATAGTTCGGTCGTACGTAGTATGTGCTTCAGTTCAATTGGTTGTTTATCTACATATGTATGTTAGCTGCACTTGAATAAAGATAAATAAATAAATTATCTTCTGACTGTCAGAATGTAATTTATTTATTTATCTTTATGTCAGGTACATTACCCATAATTTTGTTAGTATTACTTAAAACTATGTTAGTATAATTATCAAAGAAATACACATAAACAAACAAGGAACAATAATAACAACCAATATAACTTAAAAACTACTAGTTACATCTATTAAGCCATCTTCTGGAGACACCCGGCAACAGTACATGCACTGCGAACAGGTGCCTCATCAGGTGACCTTCAGTCTTACTCGCAACAATGCTCAGGAGCTGTCGCTGTCTCGCATCCGACGCAGTAATGATGCGAATTTTTAACGCATGATCGCAAAAATGTCATCAGTATGCAGAAGTATTTTATTCATTCAAAATGTAGGACAATTACACTAGTGTTTAGACAAACTGGATTGTATTTTCCGTAAAATGAATGTTTAATAGCATAATCAGCCTATCATGTTCCCACTGCTGGGACACAGGCCTCCTCTCAGTGAGACATCCACCACGCGGGCCCAGTGCGGGTGGGTAGATGTCACATGTCTTTGAATTTTTGGCTCTACAACCTGCCGGTTTCCTCACGATGTTTTCCTTCACCGTTTTGAGACCAGTGGTGATGAATTTATTTACACAAAGTAAAGCGCCTGCGTGGGTTCGAACCCACGACCTAAAACTCGTAAGTCGAGCCGTTACCACTTGGCCAACACTGCTCTGTGAAACAAATGATTAATAATAATTATTCACAATCTGGTTTTGATTTAGATACACGATTGGGTATAGGAGGTAGCCTATCTCAAAAGCCCGTGTCGAGTAGGAACCCCAAAACTTTAGGAAGAAGTTTTTCGGAGTAAAAATTACTCCATTCCAATCCTAATCAGTATATTTTAATCATCTTTTTCCCTTGTAGGTATCATTTATTCACTGTTATAATTTTGCTAGTTTTTTTTTATTGTAGGTATTAGATAAGAAAAAAAAAGGAAATTGTAGGTTTTCATTCTTGAAAGAAAACGAAAGTGTTTCAATTTTTTTGTATAAAATTGAATGAGGGTTACTTACCTATACATTAGTACAAATATATACCATTGAAGTATCTGTTTGTAAAGAAATAATACCTTTTTGCGTATGAAAGTATGTATATTGCTACTAATAAAAAAAATAATGTCTATTTGTTCCGGCTAATCTCCGAAACGGCTGGACCGATTTTGACAGGACATTCACTGGAAGATAGCTGATGTTATAATGATTTTGTAACTTAGGCTATTTTATTTTAGAAAAAGAAAAATAATTAGTAAAGAGACACATTATTGTTTTCCGACATCCACGCGAACGAAGTCGAGCGCATCGCTAGTTCCAAACAAGCGTTGCGTATAGTTAAGTAGTGATTAGCGACTGTTTAACCATACAATTTAGACGTTTGATCGTCACTTAACTTTGATCATCGTTTATAAATAAACCCCCTAATGTCAGCTACAAAGACCGCTAACAAGTTTCAAGTTATCACTTATTTAATTTCTTCTAACCTGCATCTGTCACCACTTCTCAGCCTATTATCAAGGTTAAGATCCAAAACAAAAGTTCACGGAAATCCGTTGGAGAAATGAACACCATTGTGTCAAAGCCTTAGTATGCAGAAGGCGATTCTACGGTCATGGTCACACACACTGCCGCATGCATTATTTATAACGAAAGAGTGAAACTTCTGTATCGAACAATAAACTTATTGTGTTCAAAGGGATTTGAGATGATGTCCGGGTAAAGGTTTATTTAGACTTTCGCGAATCATCATCTGCCTAGCCTTTTCCCAACTATGTTAGGGTCGGCTTCCGGTCTAACCGGATGCAGCTGAATACTACTGGTATTCAGCTGCATCCGGTTAGACCAGAAGCCGACACACAATTTTACGTGGAGCGACAGTCTATCAGATACTTTTGCGAATAAAGAAGAACATTCAAGATATCACCATGCCTGTATTCCGATGAGATAACTTCATATTTCACCAGAAGTTTTAGTCCAAACAAGTGAGGAGAAAACATTTCAACTGGGCACTAATCCTGACTCCAAGCTGCTTCTGAAGAATTCCTAATGAACGACTCAATCAAATTTAAATGCTGGGGATTGAGTGAATAAGCAGTCACACATGCAACAGCATTTAGTTTAGACATTTTTAATTATTAACCGACTTAAAAGAAGGATGAAATTCGTCTGTATGTATGATATATTCATCAAGTGTGGACCGATTGTGTCTACCAATCGGTTTCCTCCTGAGGTGGTCCCATATAAATTTGGTCATTTTCTGACGAGTGGTTTTCGAATTAATTTCAATAACACGTACCTATTCAATTGTATATTACTACTACTATTATTTATGTACACGTACCTATACATTGTTGATGTTTTTGTAAGTTCCTTTCACCGTTGTTTGTTATAGCAAGGAGTGGTATACGAATTTGTGTGGAGCGGGAACACAAGTAAAATATTTAAAAAAAAGTAGTTTTAATAACTAAAGAGTTCCAAAGACAAAGGAATAGATGAAACGATTGTTTTGACGCGGATGTGTGAGTGATGGAAGAAGGCTAGAAGGGCAGAGTGTCAGGTGCTCGTCATCTCGACGTAAATATTCAAGAGAGGGAACGAGGTCACTCATTGTAGTCGCTGCAGGCGCTCAGTTTGCACACTCTGCGATACTTTGTAGGTAGGTGCTAGGTTATAGACGTGGCTAATAGAAGGTATTATCAGGCATTTTGACGTACCCATATTGAAATATAACGGATATAAAAAAATCATAAATAGAAACTACCCATGTATAAGTTTCTAAGTGTATACTCTATTCCAAAAGTACCAGATGAAAATGTAAACAAACAGATAATTATTGCCGTTTACAAATTGGGTGGTTTCATTGGATTATTCGTCGGTGATTTTTCAATTGCAATTTAATAATGTTGTTCGAGTAATAATTGTTGGAAAAAATGGTGAGATATAAAGTTGTAACCTTGTATGCAGAATGTGTTACTAATTCCCTTTAGTAAGTAATTGCGAAGAATTTAATGTGAACAGGGTTGGTTTACACTTCAAACAGCTACTTTTGCAATAGACCATGCATAATAAACTTATGAACATCATACCACTACTGGGACCACGGATATCGAGCTGGGACACAAGCCTTCTCTCTGTGAGAGGGAGTGGGCTGTAATCAACCACGTGGGCCCCGTGCGGGTTGGTGGATGTCACATGTATTCGAATTTTCGGTTCTAGAACATAGAACATTCGAATTGCCGGTTTCTTCAAGATATTTTCCTTCACCGTTTTGAGAGCAGTTGTGTTGAAATAATTTACAACAAGTAAAGTGCCTGCCCTGGGCCACCGCTGCTCCCAGGAACAGACCATAGGCAAACTGTATTAGAAAAGGCTGGCAAGAATGCTCCGTATGGACATTTAATTTTCATTTCACTGTAGCTAGAGTATTGTAAAGCGCGATACTATATTCTATGAAAAACAAGCTGTCACCTCGGGCACCAAAACAAGATTGTTGCTTACAAAATACATATATTGAAGCTTGCCGAACAAATACTACAAAATGCATACTTTCATTACTGGCATACCCATAAAACGAGCGATAGTTCAAATTGAATGCGAAATTCAAAACAGGCGTTTCGCAAACGTGAAACGCGGTATCAGAATGGCTCAAACGATTTCCCGCGAATATGTTTTCCGAGCCACCAGCCGAGCGAGGCATTTGAATAAAGTCCTGTTATTAGAATTTTGTATACTTTGAAACGGATAAACAAGCCTTTGTATGCCAAATCTTAGCCATGTTATACATATTTATTTTGTTTGGTGGGAATACTCGTAAAATCTAATCGGGTTAGTAAATTCGACTTTACCGTGTAAAGGTCTATATCTATACTAGCTGTGCTCGCGACTTCGTTCGCGTGGATGTCGGAAAACAATAATGTGTCTCTTTATTAATTCTTTTTCTAATATAAAAGTTACTTATAATAACATCAGCAACCTGCCCAACCATTTCGGAAACAAACGAACATACAAAAAATCTAATATTTTCTCTTTATTTATAATATTAGTTTAGATAACCGAGCACAAATAATAATAATTATTAAAGTATGATTTACTAGATACATTATATATAGATTCTTACCTTGGTATGCTTATCTCAAAGAAGTTAAGTTTAGTTTAAGTTAAGTTCTTCTCCGTATTTTATCTATAAAAATTAAAGCACATTTAATAACACTTGAATACAACTGGTACACATAATATTTATACAAAAGTGTATAAAATATAAAGTGTAAAGATTCATAGACTCATCACCACTGGTAGTCAATATGATAATTATGACAAAAATATATGCATGGCCATCTCGATAAGTGTTTCAAAATTATTGAAATATCGGAGTTTTCAGCCAGACAATATTTATTTGGACAAAGTTTTTGTTGGTAAACACTTCATTGTTCGTACAATACAGGGTTTTTTTAATTGGCTATCTAAACTCTGCCGACTCCAAGAGTTAGGGTATCTAAACACAATAAAACAAAAAAAATATTAATTTGAAGATTTTTTTGTAGTGTCACTTGAAATATCGGTTTATAATATCTGTTCTTTAAAATAACCTTGTATAAAATAACCTTGTATAAAATAACCTTGTATAAAATGACCTTGTATAAAATGACCTTGTATAAAATAACCTTGTTTAAAATAACCTTGTGTAAGTTTAATCATCATCATTATTGGCTGCTATTATTGTATAATAACTAGCTGTGTCCGCGGTTTCACCCGCATAAGTCTCGATCCCGTAGGAATATCGGATTAAAAAGTATTCTATGTCCCTTGCCCTTATCCCATGTTACTTGGTACCTGTACGTAAGGCAGCATTTAATTCTTGAATTATCATCCTTTGATAAGCCTTTACCACTGTCTTTGTTTCTGAAATATTCATAAAACGTTTCTGTTATTTTAAGTCGGAACAGAAAGAAGGGTTTGATTAATCAGTATCGATTAAAGTCCCAACAATATTATCTTTCAAAGCTTTCCTGTTACGGACGTGCTCAGAATTTATCACGAAATTTTCTGTTTACAGTATTTTATTAGCTGTGTCCAAGAAGACGACACTTAGCAACAGACATATTGTCTCCATTCGCATTGTCGGCGACACATTAATAATTAGTTACGTTGACTGTACGCGATTCGTTCCAGAGAAAGTCCCTTACACTATACAGACATACAGCACACTATGTCGGCAGACAACTAAGTGTTGCTAGTTGAATTTAATGTGTAGAATTTTTCACAACATTCAATTTCGATTTGCGGAACGGTTTCTTTAGTGCTAGCAAAAATAGGTTCCATAAAAGCTTTAAAAAGAATAACCGAAGTACTTTTAGGAGGTACCCAGCCATGCTATAGCCGGTTAGGAAAAGATGGCAGACATAAAGGAAAAGATGGATAGATTATATGAAAGACTGGCTGTGCTGCGCGCGTCGCATCTCCTGCCCGCGTTATTAATTCGTTTTCGCTCAGCGTTCATTCGGATTTTTTGCCATTTTGCTCGACTCCTGAGGGTCTAAGCGTGATGTTAAGTAGCATATAGCCTTTCTCAAGAATTAGGCTATCAAATGCAAAAAGATTTTTTCAAATCCGACTGATATTTCCAGAGATTAGCGCGTTCAAACAAAAAAACTCTTCAGCTTTATTATTAGTATTGATATAAATAATATGGCTAGGAAGGAACTGAACGCTAAGATGTCAGCTGATAGAGATGAATGAAAGAAGAAGACGGAGGTGTGTCCCGCCCCTAATTGAATCAGGATAAGGACAGGAAGATGATGATACATCTTGTTCCAGGTAAACAGAGTTCAAAATTGCATAACCAAAATTCGAAATGTGACTCATGTGCAGTCGGTCAGTTTCTGTTGTTTCCTTCTGGAAATGAATTCGGTGGAACAAAGTGTACAAGTTTTATTATTTCAATGAACGGGAATGATGCATATTCTCTTGTATAGTTGGTTCGTTGTAGTTTTATGAACTCTGTCTCGCGTGTGCCGTCTGTATTCATTGCCTCTTTGTCAAATAAGTATGTTATGAATATATGTTTCAAAGTAGTTTTTGTTCGAGTGGAATATATTACTCCTTTCGTGTGCACAGCTCGGTGTATTTTCTAGGGAATTTTTGTGCTGTTTAATTAAAGTTCTGCGAATATATTTTCTCGTCTGGAAACGTTTTCGATTAGAAAGTACCTATTTTAACGGGAGGATTTGTAGTATTAAATTAAAATGAAAAAGAGGAAGCATGAAGAAATAAAGTATATTATTAGCTAGCTTACAAGATTAGCGAGACCTAGGCGAACGCAATCAGCCAGCACGATATAAAACATCACTCACCTGTTTCTCAACGAATCCTATTATCTCCGTAACAAGTACCTAACTACCTACTTATTACAGCATTTATCTTATTTATCAAACAAACATAACTGACAATGCAATATCCAGGGATCCATTGTTATATCATATTACTTAAGTCGTTACCAATTAAATTCGTGTGCGAATTACGATCTAGTCACGTTATCTGGTGGGCGGTGGCGGCCATGTTGCAAAGTGTACAAAAAGCAGCGCCCGCGCATCATTTCTCACGATATGACGGATTACGGCACCGCAGCGCACGCGATCTGCCAAATCATAGACTAATTAATTGTATAATGTTTGTGTTGAATGGCTTTTACAGTTTTTATGAGAGAAGTCGTATATGTGCGGTATGTGCTGAGTAATTAATGTATAAAATAATGTTCGAACCTAATTGAAATACAGATACCTAGTGTTGACTACACAGAATAGAATAGAATACTCTTTATTGTACACCATACACATTTTAGAACATAAATATATTTTACAAAGTGTGACACAATGGGCGGTCTTATCGCTAAGAGCGATCTTTTAAAGACAACCTTTGGATGGATTAAAATTAAAGAGAGACAAAAATAGTAGGTAGTCTGTGGTGTACCATTTACATTATTCAATTAATATATACATTAAGTGTATTTACACATATGCCTAAATACCGATAGTGTTGACTACACATAATGCCTAAATAAATGTTCTTTGTTTCGGAATGCTTCATTTAATAATTCAGATACTTTACCGTGAATGAAATTTAGTCAACTTCCTGTACAAAAACCTAGAAAAAAAAATTCAACCAGGCAATCAACTGAGCCTATCGCAGGCTACTGCTGGACATAGGCTTCTCCCAAACTGCGTCACAACACCCTGTCCTCCGCCTTCCGCATCCAGTCTACCCCAGCCACTTCTTTAGGTCGTCCGTCCATCTAGCTGGGGGGCGTCCCACACTACGCTTGCCGATACGGGGTCTCCACTCCAGGACTCGTCTTCTCCACCAGCAATCGGTTCTTCGACAAACATGGCCAGCCCACTGCCACTTCAGTTTGCTTCCTCTGCAAGCTATGTCGGTAACTCCGGTTCTTTTCCGGATAATTTCACTCCTGATTTTATCCTTCAAATAGACCCCGAGCATAGCTCGGAAAAAAATAGAAAACTTCAAGCCGTTATATTGGTTGATCCAATTCAATACATACTAATTAATTAATTATGAAATTCAGGACAACAATAACTGTATCGGAAAGCGCCGCTTACAAGTTATGCACCAAATGAAATCAAAATTAATCCATCGATTGTGCAAACACGTGCAACAAAATATTAGCATAAAAACGTGAAGAATTCGAGTAAAAAAATGTGTTTCCGTAAAAATAATCTGTAATTATATGTAACATCGTGTAATCCGCCATTACTGCAGATTTTATTGTTTGGAACATGTATCTTTTGTAACAGACTCACGCAGATGTGTGCCATTGGTCCAGTTAGATGTCAAGCGTACATTCTTAACTAGAATTTTCTATGTCGTGGGTGCTGATTACATATACAAGTATGTCTTTAAAGGTATTTGTAGTGTGAGAATTGAGCCCTTGTGTAGTAGCGAAGTCATTGTGGTGACTACCCAGATAACGACTGATAGAGAAGTATGGAAGAAAAAAAAAACGGTGCGCCGACCCCAAATAATTTGGGATTCCAATAATTAGCATAATTAGCCAATAATGTTCCCACTGCTGGGACACAGGCCTCCTCTGGGTGAGAGTGAGTAATCCAGTAGATATATGTCACATGTCTACGAATTTTTGGTTCTAGGACATGCCGGTTTCCTCGCGATGTTTTCCTTCATCGTTTTAAGATCAGTGGTGATGAAATAATTTACACAAAGTAAAGCACCTGTCTGGGTTCCAACCTGCAACCTATAACTCGAAAGTCGCGGCCGATACAAATAGGCCACCATTGCTTAAGACTTAGCACAGCACATAACAACATCGATATCAATTAGATGTAGTGGCAAAACTTGGGAGATGCTTTATCAATTAGATGTAGTGGCAAAACTTGGGAAATGCTTTTGTCCAGCATCATGTTATCGGCAGTAATCTATTGTTATTGCATCTTTTGATTCATTGATTCTATTATCACCATTCGTGATGATAATAGGTTGATTCATCCATAGGTACCGAACAATGCACCCTAATGATCGTAATCCATTAACTAACAAACAAAGCCATTGTATTAAATAAAAAATAACCTTGACATCATCAAAAAAAGCAGAGCATAAGAAAAAATGCTTCAAAACATTCTCCGGTGTATATCATATGATTGAGCCACGTCTTCGTCATGAGAGTGATGAAAATTTTAATGAGAGCTGCAATATACTCGGTGAATCTTAATGCTCCATTGTTGAGCATGGCTGAAGTAAGTAAATTAGCGCTATCATTTACGAAATAAATATTTGTTTTTAAAAGAGATGTTACAATAGATTAAATAACCGTGTTTAATTTTGTAATTTATTGCTGCTTGTTCGTGTCATTTTTTAGCAGGTTTTTCTCACTTGCTAAATTGGCGTACCGCGTAAAATAGTAATTAATATTTCCTAGAGGTCACGTGCAAAGGTGAGGGTACTGTTTGTGGGATAAGCTAAATTTTTTCATGAATGAAACTTTTTTTTTGTCCTTTATTAAAAATAACCAGGTTCTTAATAATTAATTACAATCTAGCTTATAAGACACAAATGCACAAATGTATTTTTGTTATGAAATAAATAACTTGAAACTTGAACTTGAAACTTAAGACTAATAAGCAATTTTAATCTAACTTAATTTATTACGTGATAATTATTTTAAAACTGAGAATAGTGTTTATTGTACTTTATACAAGTCCGTTCCACTTTCTTAGAGTTTGATATGATGATATTAAGCACTTTGTTCATGTGTCATGAATGAAACTGCTGATTTCCTTTTAATTTTTGTATTTATTCTTCAGTCTTTTCATGCAACGTCTAATCAGTCTTTTCTTTTTCAACCTACTTCCGCCTTCTCCTTCTTCTACATTTTAAATATTCATCCACTTTCACTCCTTGTCTATTTCGTACATTCATATCTGTCACTCGTTTATGCTTCACATCTGTCATTCATTTTCACGTCACAGTTCACGTTCAATGTCATAACGTTCCGTTCTACAGCTCGGCCATCCTTATACAGGTCCAGTCAGACCTAAACTAAAAGTAGTACATCTAAAATTCTTACTTCTTCTCTTCTCTCTACATTAGCTTAAAGTAGCAATTCTAAAACTCTCCAAAACATATTTTACTTTATTCAGGTTGTTAAGAGCACTTAAAACTGAATTGCTTTGTAGCGGTATCTACAACGCCACATGCGAACAACGCGTCATACTGACGTCACGTAAATCCTGCATCTCGCAAGCAGAGTTTACCGCGCAATTAGCATAGATACAATTTCCCAACATCAATCGTTGGGCAATTGCCCGCCAGACACAACACCCGTCTGGTTGGAGGATCCTCCCTTTTCTATGGAGGATGAGTGAACTTTACACCCTGTTCCTTATACCTCTAAAGCTTAAACAAAACAACTTAACACACAAGTACAATGTGTAAGTACCTACTTCAGGTTTTACACCACATAACTTGAATTATACCGTCATTGTGAAATATTAGGTCAAGAACAAACCCCAAAGGTGTCCCCTAACCTAACAGATGACAACTAACAAGACGTACTCACCTAGCTCGACAGTATTTCCAAACACTGGCCATGGCTTCATATTATCTCCAGATGAACAAATCACTCGAGAAACATCTGCCATGTGATCCATCTTCTCCACATCATATCGATCATTTCTTTTCACTTTAGTGACTCTGTATGGTCCTAGATACTTTGGCTTGAGCTTCAATCCAGTACCAAACTGTATACGTTTGATGGCTACAACATCTCCCAAAATATTATATTTTCGACTTTATTTTCTTCTTCTATTATACGTCTTATAATTTTCATCTTGAACTTTTCTTATTTGTTCTTTTGTCTTCATATTTAAGTCTTCTCTATTCTACAGGAAATTACTTCTATGCTCTTGCTGAAGCAAATGCAAATCATGAATATCAATATCTGATTTATTTATTTATTTTACCATTTATGTACACACATAAACAGACAACAAAAACAGAACAGAAAAAATAGGTACAGAGGTGATGCTTATTTCACAAGAAATCTCTTCTTTAGTTTTTATCTTTGTACCCAACATGAGTTCAAAGGGAGTGGTGTCAATGCTTCTTTGGTATGTGCTATTCAGTGCTTTTTTCACCCGGCTGACCTGCTTGTACCATTGAGAGGGCTCTTCAATACACAGCTTTGCTAAAACAGCTATAATTATTCTGTGAATGCGCTCCACCGACAGTGACAGAAATGAGCCCAGAGGGAACTCTGGGCTCATCTCTGTCACTCGTTTATCCTTCACATCTGTCATTCATCTTCACATCACAATTCACTATTCTGTCATAACGTTCCATTCCTACATGTATAATGTATTGATAAATTAATGAATGAATAAACTTACATAATATGCAATTTTTAGATGATCAAACATGCATTTTATTATCTTCCGTGGTCATAAGCTTTTAATAGATTGGTCAACATCAACAAGGGTAGTAAGCGGTTGTCTGCTACTGAGCTACCTGATGCACCAGATGTATTAAAGTATCGATACTTGTGGTGGATAAATAAAACATACTATCTGATACTATTATCGTCTCAACATCATCATCTACATATATACCACGCGTCATATATGAGCACTACCAACTTTAAATCCACCACATTAATGTCAAAGTAATTTTATTTCAAGACGAATTATCACAAAAATAGCAGCTTTTATTACCCAGCTAGCTATCATAAGTTTAAAAATGCCTGTGCATACATTTTCCGTTTACCTGCACGAGGTAAAGCATAATGTAACATTAAGTTCAAAATGAAATTACTGTTTAAATAATGCCAGCTTCCAGACTAGCGGCTGCGTTCGTGTAATGAGCAAGTTGTAAGTAGGTTGCATTAGGGAACAGGGGACACAATGTTTGGCCATTTTCCAGAATTGTAATACTCCTATTATTACTGCGCGGTTAATAATATTATGTGCTTTGGTTTGGTAAACTTGTGGTCTAGTAACGGTCTTAGCTGAAAGCTTTTTTTTTGTTATTGAATAAACTGGCTTTTATCGTATGACTTTTTTTGTTCCTACTGTATTTAACGGGTATCAAATCAAATCAAAAGTCATTTATTTAAATTAGGCTGAGAATCAGCACTTTTCGAACGTCAACATCCCCCAAAACGTCCGTTCTTCACCACTTCCTAGTGCTTTCGCAGGAAAGAAGAACTGGCGCAACAAACTCCCCGGTATCTAAATTTAGTGGTGCATTGAGAGCAGTGGTTGCCCACTGGTGCCTTAGGAGTTGTAAGTGGTGGATTCTAACCCAGTCAGACGCTTTACTCTGTGTAAATAATTTCATCACCACTGCTCTCAAAATATTATATACTGGTTATTATATTGTTAATTCCTAAATTATCATTCAATAATATCAAATACCATGCTCAAAGTCGTCTTGGCCCATTTATACATTTTTTGCAATCTATAGCTGCTGGTCACCATAATTATTATAACACCAGTTTAGTGAATATACCCTGGCCATTAGGTAAACTGTTTTTTGACGGATGGAACTAGTGATTGCAGCAATACACAATACATTGATTGATACACGTACGGTATTATAATGTCTGTATGAAGATTTTAGATTTTAGGGGTTTTGAATGTAGGTTATTTTACGTTAGTTCGTTTAATTTTAGATATTGCAATACGTACCTACCCGTATGAAGCCATAAATAAGATAATTCAATAAGATAAGGCAGTTTATATATTTATTTTACTACGCATTTTAAAGTTAACTTTTACGTAATCTGAAATAGTTTTTCTAAGACAGCTGTCAAAAAACGGTTAACCTAATAGACAGGTATAGTAGATGTATTTGACGTCTCAGCACTGACGTAGACAAATTAATTTCTACGAATCGCTACAATCACTACCCCAATACCTTTGATCGCTTTCAGCTCCACTTCTACTATAAAAGCGTGGCCAATTCTTTCTTCTTTATCCACACACAGAACATTTATATTCTTTAACCTTCTTCAATTAATCTCAACCTTTTCGTAGCGTAAAGTGCTACTCGCATAGTTCCACATAAAACTGATAGAGTCCCTGAATGTTCAATTCTCGGCTTGAACGGATGAATTTGCGAGGCAATTTGCTAGGATTGCCGCGTATTACCGACGTTATGTGGGAAACGAAGTACATTAAGTCCGTAATGTACTGGGTTAGTGTTATTCCGTATCCTTTTGGGGATGAGTTATGTAGACGTTTGTCGTGTAATAAATAGTTTGGAGACTACTGCTGCTGTATATGGTCTGTAATATGTTATGTGTTCTTGGAATGGTAGTGTCAAAATCTTTTTGCTTGGCTGGTGAACGGATTATGCAGTAGACGGTTTCCACATTGTGTAGGTACTGGAGATGAATAACCGTCTTTGACATAATTATATGTATGTCCATCTACGACTGCTATGAGATGGAAATAAATCGGTAATTACATTTAAAAAAAAATATAAATATCTAATAACATTATTTCAAGGTTTATTTTTTAATTTAACTGAGTTCATCTTTGGTACTTAAATAAATCCACGGAAATTAATCAAATGAAGTTGGTTCAAGGGGCCCGAGTGCGCGTGTCCTTTTTAAGGGAATTTCTCGGCGGTCGACACTTCACGTGACCGCTGGGTCATTCTTTGGCCAAAGAATTCGCATTGACATTCAACGTTTCTGGACGACAGCGATGCGGATGAGTACTTCGACTCTTAACTGTCCTTTTGTCTTTTTATTTATTTGTATAGTTAGTTAGACAGTCATTTAATTTAGTACGTGTAAATAGTAAGTTAATTATCTACGTACATATGTACAATAAGATGAAGTTGTTATTTCTGATTTTAGATTTACCAGTGACCTATGAGATTCTAAAGTAATGTCGCATTCCTACAACTCAGTTCTCGTGAATCAAATTATCCTAACGCGACGTACAAGACACGCACATGAAGCAACTACAATCTGTCAAATTTCTTTATTAGATTTTCAACTTTATGGCTAAAGCATTTAGGTTCAAGGTTGATTGGGAAAATTTGACAGTTTCGGATAGCTTGACCTGCTGGCGTCTGTACAACACCCGACCACATATTCTCCCGCTTCACAGCTGCTATATGTTTTAATATTCAGCTGGCAGATCATACAAATGAGACATGCTGTATGCGGTACTTATTATATCGTGGGCTATAATTATCGCCTTTCTCGGAACATTTCGCGCAGTCGAAATTATTAATGAGCTCCACTTTTGTGATGTTTTCCTGCTTGCTTAAATTATGGACTCAATGTTGTGTAAGTGAGGTTTTTGTCTTCATGATTATCCTCTTTATCTTATCGCAATTTATTTGCTGTCAGCGTAGGCTCTTCTTCTTCAATGCAGTCTCTATCTGTCGTCTCAATATTCACCCCTTTCCTAGCCTTTGTCCTTTACACAATCAACAACGGTAATTTTATTTGGTTTTTCTTTATTTTCAACAGTCCACATGCAGACTTTAAACTTCTCTCACGATATTTATTTTATTTTATTCTATTCGGGAAGCTTACAGCTAATTTTGAGTTATATAGTGATGTTATAAATATGAAATTGAAGATCATTAACCAAGTTTCCACTGATAAACACTATGTATGTCACATTCCTCGACATCATATCATATGAGATTTTAATCAAAATAATTATTATTTTAACATTTCGTACCTCAAAATTGTTGTCAAATTGTTATTATATCAGTGGTAAAGGTGTCTAGTCAATTTAGATTTGATATTATCACCGCAAATTGATGTAGTCGCAAGTGTTGAATAATTAAACAGCATATTACCAGTAGAATCGTAGTGAACACTCCATATTCCCGAAATTTGTCGCAATGACGTCATCAATATATTCTGTCAACTGACGTGTTATTCTGCCTAATTGGCGCCTCTGTTGAGACGATATATCCCTTAGGGCCTACGAGCAATAGGTATAATTGTCCACAACTTTTTGGTCTCTGTCGCTGTCTCCTCGCCAAGGTTTGCACGATGCGCACACGGGAGCGACAGTAACGCTACTTTTTTGTGGCTAGCAGGCACCATTTTTGTCGCCGTACGCGCACTTGCATTGCAGCCAGGGCGACAGTTGCGTCCAAACTCGCAGACAAAAATGTCTCCTAGCTGTCGTGTCGCTACATGCGCGCACTTTCATACAAACCCGTAGACTTGATGTGAGAGCCTTAGTTGCGGAGACAAAAGTTGCTCGTGGGCCTCCTTTAGTTCAATGTACACATATTCAGATTTGGATTGAATTAATTAAGAGATTTAATGACATATTCTCGGTCTTTGTTTACCTTGAAGGTATCTATAGGTTGCTGTACGAGCATTTGCTTGCTAATACATGTGATAAGTTGAGATAGAAGAAAACTAATCTTGTTGACTTCTTGATGAAATGATTTATTAATTGTTACAACGTGTTTAAAACCAAAGGGTCAGAATTGTACTCAATAATATCAGTAATACATTTTACATTAGTTGAAAATAGTTATTCTAGCGCACTAAATAATTGCGATGTTGTTGTTTGTAAATCTTTTTGGTGTATCAGTATCCATAGGTGACAGGAAATTATGCCACAGGATTGTTTGCCAACAAATAACTTAAATCTGAAGTAAAAATATAAAATTACTTGGTTGAACCACCACTTGTTACATTCAAAGTACCTACGAATAAATTAACAGTTTATTCGTACCTACCGCAGAAATATCTGTGTAACTCATACAGTGCTTTTTTATTTGTAAAAGAAAGTGGAGTATATTTTCTATTATTAATCATAATTTGTACAAGAAAAGATTGGATGGTGACCCCCAAACGGAGCATTTTTCTGTATAGCTATGATGCAAGATGAATTCAGAAAAACATGTATGTTTACACTCATACATAAAAAAGTAGGATTGCCTGTCTTAAATTCTTAGTCTTGCTTCAAATCACAACAAATTCCCTATGAATTTCAAACTGAAAGTCACTACGTTTTTCACTCTCAAAAAGCTCTCAAAATTCCTGATAGCTTGCAAAACACGGCACACTTGGCACCTCGAAGGGACATTAATAATTCATCGCATCAATTTGGTATACACAGGAGAAGTAAATAATGTACAAACATCATTATAAATGTTAATGTGACGTAGGTAATCACGATAGCGCAATAGCTCATGTGTGATGTGTGTCTGAGCATGCAGTTAGATTATTGCAATAAATTGTATGTTTGAGAGATTTATTAGATGTTGCGAATGTTTGATGCGTTAATGACTGTTGGACTTGGTGATGTGAAGCTGTTTGTTATGCCTTCTTGTCTGAACGATCTGTAGTTACTTCAACCTATGGCCCGATCACATGGTCCACAACTACACCACATCGCAGCGACAAAATGTGTGCAAGCAGTGGTTACTTGTGAATAGTGTCACTGCAGCTTCTTGTGGTTGCGTTGTGGTAACTACAAAATCGAAATAAATGGTCGACGCAACGTTGTGTTTGCGTTGTGCCTGTGACGTGGACTTAATGTGGTCGGTATCGCCCACACGGTTAATTTTGACGGCCTAATGTCACCCGTGTGAATAAACTCTACATTTTCATACAAATTGCGCCCGTCCACGTGTTGTCGTTGTAGTGTGGCTGTGGTTGTGATACGTGTGATCATTCTAACACTAACATAATCAGCCTATAATGTTCCCACTGTTGGGATACAGGCCTCCTCTCTTCGAGAGGAAGTGGGCTAATAATCTACCACGCGGGCCCAGTGCGGGTTGGTAATTCGTTCTAGAATCATCTTGATTCGTTAAACATTTACTAAATGAATCTGCACCCAACTAACTAAAATAAATCCTCTTCAAACTCCAAAAAACTGTCAACGGCGACATACTTCTGCAACAAAAAGTTGCACCACAAATCAGATCCACCAGACTGTAAGACTTTTATTTTCACGACTTTATAATTACGAGCCGTGAGTTCATTGACCTAATTTAACACGGTCAAACAGGTTGAAGAGAAAGACTAATCGTATTGTTTCTTTGGGTTCCTCTCTTTTTATCTGCAGTCCCTTAACCGATTGAGGCGTGAAGTTTCCGAGCGTGCCGTTACGGTGGATCAGTTTGTGAGACCGCTAGTTTTTGAGGTTCCATTCCAACGCCACTGGTAAAAACTTAGTGACCAATAGTAATGAATTTTGAGGAGCTTTGAGGGTGGCGGAAACGACAACACCAAGACGAGTTTGATATATTATTTTCATTGACAACATTATCTTATTTCTATTCCAAAAGTTGCAAACATTTCATATCTTGTTGTTGACCGCACGATATTTCGAGGGCAAGATAAACCTCATGCGTTCAATTCAATTAATCTTTATTGCAATCCATAATGTACACATACAGGTGGTAAGTATTAAACAATAGAAACAATTATGGACCCTGTCGGGCACAGCAAAGTTTTAAATAAGTAGGAGAGAGGAAGAGCGCTTTTACGTTTGTGGCCCCATGACTAGCCTTCTAGTTGAAGAGAGTGATGCTTTGTAGAGGCTCAGCATGAAACGAATCCTAAGATTTATCCACCATCACGTGGGATGTTGACTTCATATTGTAGCCATGCAACTACATTCTAAACAGTGAACGAAAATATCGTGAGGTCCTAGAACCATCGGCATGTTCTAGAACCAAAAATTCAAATACATATGACATCTACCAACCCGCAATGGGCCCGCGTTGTAGATAATAGCCCACTCCCTCTCGAAGAGAGGAGGCCTGTGTCCCAGCAGTGGGAACAATAAAGGCTGAATTATGTTATGAACTAAATTCTAGAAATAAACGTACGACATTACGAACTTTGTTCTTAAAATCAGTGATTTGCCTGAGCATAATCAGTCTATAATGTTACCATTGCTGGGGTACAGGTCTCCTCTCTATGAAAGGGAGTTGGGCCATAATTCACCACGCGGGCCCAGTGCGGATTGGTAGTTTGCTTGCGCGCTTAGTTTTTATTGAACATTGCTATATTTTTTAAATCCGCGGTTTTCACAGCCTCACCGTAACGGGCAAGTCCCGTAACTCATCGTTCACACTGTGGTTTTAGTTTCCGCAGTTAACGTGTTCTAGGAAAAGAAGTAAAACGACACCGGTATGCAAACCAGCGGTTTAGCGGAAGTTAAATTGTTCTAGCGCTGGATAAAGCTGATTTAGTTGGTGTGAGTTAGTCAGCCTAGCGCTTTATTAACTATGTTGGGGTCGGCTTGTAGGCTAACCAACTAACCATGTGGTGGTGGTGGCCGCGAAATATCATTCGGTACTTTTGGGACGAGGTGGGAAAACTAGTATCGAGCGTAGTTTCAGTTGAGTTTTATTATTCATGCAGCGCTGTTTTGTTTGTTTTTATAGTTCAGTTTTGTTTACCTATATTTGTTTTTTTTTGAATATTTTTTATTACTGTTCTTTGTAAGGGATCAAATGTTTACTGGGTACTTTCGAGTTACCACATTGCAATGTAATGTATCTTCTTCCCTCGAGATAGCACGCATCGTAGGAGAATACTCGTAGTTCCTGCAAATATATACCTAAAAATTAGTCATTCAGAAGGGTTTCATGCTTATTGCTCTGTGTGCGATGAACGTAAAAATTTTGAATATCAGACCCGAATAAAACCAGTCATTTATAATCACCTCATAATCATCTACTTACCCTTTTCCCAAATATCTGAGTCTGCGTTCTGTCGAACCGGATGCAGCTGAATACTAGTATTTTACATGGCTAATACGATACCCCTTAGTAAAACGGGTTGTCAGACTTATTGGGGTTCTGGCAACCCGTAACACGACTGTCAAAGATGTACGACTGACAGTCGGGACCAACCACTATAATTATATATGTAATAGGCGGTCACGCATCCACGAATCGACCGCGGCAAGCGTAGCTTACATAGCCTATTTTACAGGAAGCGACTATCTGATCACCCCAGCCCAGTTACTGGGTAATACCATACCCGATACGATAGACCAATAATACCAATAATATCCAGACACCTTTAATATGAAAAATATATTTACAAAATCGTACAGCCAAATCCCGCGTTATTTTTTATTAAATTTATCGCATATTTCCCGAAAAGTTGCCGATTTCGTGGGTGGCCCCAGGGAAATTTCAGCACTTCACGTAAGCGGATATGGTAGTGAATCTGAATGTTTATAGTCTCTTAGATATTTTGACCCTACGTGATGTGTATCACGTATGTTACAAGTAAAGTTACGACTGCGGTCTTACCAGCGAAGTTGTTATATTATGAAAGTTAATCCTGCCATTTAGCAGTTGTGGCACTGGGCCACAATATGTAAGGACCCCGACTTACGAGTTGAAAGTCCTGGCTTCGAACCCAGGCAGGTGCTTCGCTTTTGTGTGAATAATTTCATCACCACTGCTCTAAAAACGGTGAAGAAAAACATTGTGAGAAAATCGGCATGTTCTAGAACCAAAAATTCAAAGACATGTCACATCTACCAACAGGCACTGGGCCCGTGTGATAGATTACAGCCCACTCCTTCTCGATGAGAGGACGCCTGTGTCCCAGTAGTGGGAACATTATAGGCTGATTATGTAATCATGCCATTAGTTTTTGTTGTAGGTATCAAACCTCTGTGGTCAATGATACGCTTGTGGTGGGCAAAACTCATGAATGCGATATGATCTTACCTCAGTACCCAAATCTTATCGGTCTTAAAGTTGGGAATATTGAAAGTTAGAAGGTAAAGGTTTCCTACCCAAAACTGATAAGGTTATATGTATAATAAGGAGATATTGACTTTCTATAGAATAATAATGTAGTTGCTTTGGTTCTGTGAAGATTTTAGATGGGTGTAGGTTAAAAGTTTACAACGATCTTTAATTTAATTGTTTTTGAAAGGAACCTACTTTTAAAGTATTAGGTAATAGGTAATACGGGCTGGTGTCCGTAACTCCACGAAAATGCGCGTATTTTGCGTACGGGTAGGAAAATCGATCATTTGATCCACTATTTTAAAGTATTGTTAAACATTTTAAAGACGTATCTAAATATTGAGTTTCTTGCCCATTCTTATCCATATGAAACTACCTTTTGGACTTCCAAAAGGTAGTAGTTTCATATGGAGAAGAATGGCAAAATTTTATTTCCTTATGTGCCAAAGTGCTGATTTTACCAAAGCCAGACAATTTTATCGGAGGAATAATTTTGACAGTTTTCCATACGTAAAATCTGTCAAATGTCAATTTTATTCCACGATTAATAATTATCTAATAGGTCATTTTCTAATAGATCATTAGGACTGGATTTGGGCGAGGAGGCATAAAGCCAGGCATGCACTTGTAAATAACTTGAACAAAAGTTTGTTAGTATACTTGTGTGTAGATTAGATATTAATTGTGGAATAAAATTGACGTCGAGCCCTAATTGAAATACATTAATGACTGGATTTTTTTTAATCGGAATAATAAAAGAAAGCTTAATAAGAAATATTAGAATACGTATCATTTGAATTTTTTTCAAACTAAGCCTAAACATAACACTGATCCTCAACTTCTATATAATGCACAGAAGTTACGTTTTCTTTCGTAACATCCGACTAGGTTGATCCCTAAACTCGTAACTAAGATAGCAGAATCCTACCCCGTGGATCATAAATTGTCCTTCCTTAAGAACTTTGTATGAGTCTTCTTTACTAACTTTCTGTGTTACGATCCGGAATTTTTAAAATATTGAATCTGAAGTAAAACTAGCTTTATATCTAGGTTAGTTTGCGTCTGGCTGAACTTCAGTTTATATTAGGTTTTAGTTAGCTTAGTTGTTGAATATTTCCCAGGAACCACGAGCTTTGAAACTGATTACTCTTATAGTGTAAATAATAACTCCATATTATAATACCTACCTGTTATTTGGTAGACAGACCATTAAAGGTAATCATAAATATGTATATACTTCCTATTTCCTATCCTACTCCAACTTTAATCCTATTAATATTATAAACGTGAAAGTTTGTATGGATGAATGGATGTTTGTTACTCTTTCACACCAAAACTACTTCACGTAGGGCAATATTTTTTTGAAGAACAAAACAAATATTTATTTATTACTGGCTTACCAACTAAACACATTCCGATGAAACTATCTATGGATGAAACCGTCTATTGTATCATTTGTGTAAAGTAATACCCACATTTACATAATCCATAATCAGCCAATAATATTCCCACTGTTGGGACACAGGCCTCCTCTCAGTGAAAAGGAGTAGAAAGAAAAGAAAGAAAGAAAATACGTTTATTTGCGGCAAACATGACGCATAAAAAAGAACATAAACACAAAAAAAAGTAACAAGTAGGCCGCTGACCACCACGCGGGCCCAGTGCGGGTTGGTAGATGTCACATGTCTTCGAATTTTTGGTTCTAGGACATGCCGTGCCGGTTTCCTCACGATGTGTTCGTTTTGAGAGCAGTGCCTGCCTGGGTTTGAACTCACGGCCTACAACCCGTGAGTTGCGGCCGTTACCACTGGGCCACCACTGCTCTACCCATAGAATAGAATAAAATACTCTTTATTATGTACATCATAATAAATTAAATACATACATGAATATATATATTTTTCAAAGGCTGACTCAATGGACGGCCATATTTCTTTTTTGTTTATTGGTGTGCAATGAGCCCAAACATGTCCTAATAAATAGGAGCCTTTAGGAATAGTTAAAAATACTTGGAACCAAGCTCGAGTACGAACGAACTCGAACTTGAATTTGGTTCCAAGTATTTTCTTGACACAAAGATCATGAAACGGAAAAACAATGGAGTCAATTATAAATTCCTGGGATTTGTTAGAGAACCGTGTTTTTAATTTGTGTTTGTTACGTCCATCATCAATATTTTGATCTAACACCAAAATGAACATATATTTGATTTTATTTTATTGTTATTTTAATATTTTTCATTTTGTTTGTCAAGTGTTATTAAGTTGTTCCATTACGAATTTCTCAGTAACAGTCTGAAGCCAGACTCTTGTTACAGATAATTCACAATGGCGCCCGATTAATAGAAAAAGATTTGATTCATATTCCATGGGAAAAATATAACTTGCTTCTAATGTTCTGTAAAATATTTCGCAATTTCTGTAATATTTTGCAACTTTGTATAAAATTTACGACCGATCCCATCGACTATTGCATCTTCGAACTCTGAACCCCATAGATTATTCAGTACGTGACTAGGGCACTATCGGACTGGTATTGGCACACCATAGAGCTATGTTCAACTTTTAAGGAGGATTTACATAGTTCCCTTGTGTCTATGGTAAGAATGGGTCATTTGTTTATTTCCTGTGACGTAATGATAAAGACCTCGTCGGTTATTAATATGTATGTTTTCAGAAATGACATCATTATAAAATGCTAGTTCCTGAAGAAAGTTCTTACTTATTTATATGTTTTGGCCCTATCGTTATCGTGGCCCTTTGCTAAACATAGTGCTTCCAATTAACAAGTCGAGGTGATATCAATAATATAGGAGAATACCCGACCTCTTTACAAATGCCTATGTCAAGAAAATGGCTAGTGAAGCATGGGTTGAGAGTATATTTTCTGAGTTTAATTCCCGGAATCTATTTTCTTTTACTTCTAATACAAAAAATACTTAAAATATGGTTTTTGTAGTTATAAAATTTAAATCGGTTAAAAAAACTAAATGTTTATAAAAATAAAAAAAAAGCAATTGAAATACAACCTATTTACGAGTATATCCATAAAACTTTTCTTTCAATAAGACGCGCATATGGATAAATTGTTGTATGGAGGGACATCATCATCTGCCTAGCTATTTCCGTACTATGTTTGGTCAACTTCCAGTCTAACCGGATGCTGTTGCTATAATTTATATAGAGAGCGACTGGAATATATTTCAAAACCCCGCCACCAGTCGCCGACATCTTGAACCCTCTGCCTAATTATTATTTCTTTCCAGAGACAACAATGGTGTGTACTTGTATCAAGTGTAAGCCGAGTATAATCCGAGTGCCACAACAAACGAAGCAACATTATCCAATAAAAACGAGCTTGTAATCTTATACGAGTTTGTCTTAAGTTTGAGGCAACTCAGAAATAAGAGCAATAACGTATTTAATAATGTGCAGTGGGGTAATTTCGTATCACACTATCGGTAGGAATGGCTTTCATTTTGATAGGTCAACAAGATTCATTGCGTTATTTACGTTGTTGAGCAGACATATTTTTCGAACATACGAAGCAATGGATTATCAATATCTTTCAAAATGATTCAGATTGTGATTCATAGTGTGTTACGCAATTAAGGTGCAGGTCTGTATTTGAACGAAATATGAATTTGATTTATTTTTGGCGTTGATCTATTTGGTATAAAAGACAAATTTTTAGATGACTTGATTATGTTTTCATTCATTTGCCTTATAATTTTAATGTTCAATTTTATTATCATAATTTTAATGTGAAAAAATACCCGGAAGCGAGCCGAAAATGTAAACAAAATAACAGAACGGAGCCGTGACAGTGTAGATGCGACAGAAATTAACTTCGATTTTTTTCTTTACTTACAATTATTACTTCCAATCTGGATTGTCAACTTGAAAAATCTTTACAGATCCCTAACACCAAACGTCCCAAAAATATCCCTGAACAATAAAAGTGATGAAGCCAGTTTATCAGGCTTTATCCCATTATACAATATAGGATGATATTGTAAGAAATGACAAGTCGCTAAGCTAACCCGAAACTCAAAGGCGACCGTAACCCTCTTGAGCCGACTTACAGACAACGAATATGTGTGAACAAGAGTTAAGCCTGTGTATTCCAACCTCCGCCAACTAAACGTAGGTACCCTGTAGACATGTAAGTATGTAACGGATGTATTGAGAAATACTTGGAAGTTATGAAGTAAATGATGAGCAAAACTCAAAGCATTTATTTCAATTAAATGAATTACAGGTACTTTTGAATTGTCAAGAAGGCGATCAGTCAGAAAGATGAAGCTAGTTGCCCATTCCAAAGCGTATTAAGTTCCTATGAAGAAGAACAGGCAAGAAACTCCATGGACACTCTTTTAAATCAAAATACGACGAGCAGAAAATACGACTATAAAAAATAAACTGTTTATCAAAACAAATGGACGGGCCAAGATATAAATAGATAAATAATAGATAGATTTATCTATCTATTATATAGATATAGAACGACGCCCGTATATAAACTTTACTCTTTATAATATGCTTAAGAGTATGCATAAAGTCACATCTTAGGGCGGGCGAGAGGAAAATTGTCTTAGCCATTACGATAGGGAAATAGATTGGCGAGTGTAGTATTTTGAAAGAATGCTGAAGCTTGTATTTTTAACTTAATCCCTTTACCGTTTTTTTTTAATAAAAAACCACCAAATTCAAATAATAATTTAAATTAGGACTCAGGAAACCGCTGGATGCGGGAAGCAAAGAACTGGTCGCAGTGGCGATGCTTGCCTGCGTCCAGCAATGTACGACTTTCGACTGAAATGAAGGACAGGAACGAGAAAGAAAGATAAAAAGTTACGTCATAGTTTCAGACAGAATATTGATTTAGCAGAAATTATTCGCTTTCAATTTAACTTCAAGTTACTCCTAACACCCACGTTACGAGAAATACTTGCAATACTCATAATACACGAGGAACATAATAAAACCCCTACATAAATAAAACAAGCTGTAAGAATACGCAGATAAAAGTCGAAGTAACTCAACAAAAAGAAGATTTTCTTCTACAACTTTACCGTATTCTTGTTCATTGTCTGTTTCTAGAGATCCGTCAAACTTTAGGAAGAGAACATCTTTGAAATCATGTCCGTGACTGCTAGTCTGTCCGTCTATCATAGCTGCCCTTTGTGGCCCGGTGTGGCAGTTTGACGTTTTCAGTTGTTTGATATACATAGTTGTGTTTAAGTGGCGACCCAATTACAGAGCTAAAATTGGTAGAGTTGAATTTTAGTTTTCGGAAACAGTGCTGGTTGGTGGAATTAGATGAGCTTTAGATGTGATGGGAAAATGTTAATTTAGACAGATGGCAACGATTCTCATTCTCTATTCTAGATCTAGTATCATTAAAACTTTGTGTATAAAAATCATGTTATACCCTGTCTGTTAGGTAAACCGTTTTTTGACAGATGGAACTAGTGATTGCAGCAACACACAATACATTGATTGATACGCGTACGGTATTATAATGTATGTAAGAAGCCATAAGTAAGCTAATTCAATAAGATAAGGCAGTTTATATATTTATTTTGTTACAGATTTTAAAGTTAACTTTTACGTAATCTGGAATATGTACGTTCTAAGACAGCTGTAAAAAAAGGGTTAACGTAATGAAAAGGATATAATGGCACTTTTACTAGTTCTATTTTGGATGCGTTTCAAAAACCAACTATTTAGATGTATCTACAGAGATAGTCAGGAATTCTGGAAAGGTATGGAACCCTAACAAGAATCTTCAACTTGCCAGTTCTTAACTTTAATGAGTAGTTCGTATAGAAAGATGTTTAGTTACTTGCTTGCTGGTGCTATTGTGAAAGGGTCATAAATAACGAATTATTTATTTTCTACAATTTAAAGTTACTGCAGGCTTTATAGTTTTGTTTTGTCTGTGCTTTCAAGTGAAGATGAACCATATAATCGGGTAGCTAATGCAACGGCACGGCACAAGATTGCAGGAAATTGTTCAGTTGAATGCTAGAGATGGCTAGAACTTCGAACATGTTGTATCTTTACAAAAGTTTAGAATGAATTGATATGCTATGTAGCTTATAATGTTCCCACTGTTGGGATACAGGCCTTCACTCTACCATGCGGGCCCAGTACGGGTTGGTAGATGTCACAAGTCTTCGAATTTTTGGTTCTAGGACATGCTGGTTTCCTCACGATATTTTACTTCACCGTTTTGAGAGCAGCGGTGATGACATTATTTAGACAAAGTGAAGCGCCTGCTCGTAACTCGACTGCGACTCGTAAGTCGGGGCTGTTACCTCTGGGTCACCACTGCTCAACGATTATGCCTTATGTTTATTGCTATTTGATGGTCAGTGTCAGGTTGCATGTTGAACAAAACAAACACACAACACACACCTGACACTCACCTGAAAATTTCCAAAAAACGTAAACAAAATTGAACTTCGCGGGCTAACCTGGCACTTCTCCGCTTATACCGTTGGCCCAACTGGACATACGCCCTTTGCCACCCGCCTTTGTTTTTTTTTTTTCGCTTAGTAATGCATTACGCATCCCCGCTCGCGGGGGACGAGACGGGGTATGTGGGACTCCTGTCGAAACCGCACCGACAGTATACCCACTAAAACTCAGCGGTATTCCCGCATCGCCGTGATGGCAGGGCCATGGGAAACCGGATCAGCCTTTACTTCCACAACCCTCCCGGCGCATGCCCGCCTAGCTGGCGGGCTCCGCATGCCCCCCTGGCTGGGGGGCTACGGGAATGGCCGGGAACACCTGACCATTCCCGTCCGACACTGGTGGAGGCCTGTGCAATACAGGTGAGGGTGCCCTCGCACCCATTGTCTGCTGGCCTCCACCTGGGAGGAGTCGGAGATGACTGTCAAACTGACGTCTTCTTCGACCCCTCCTCCGGCTTCGGAGCGCCGCCGCGTGAGGATCGTCCTCACGCGCGCGCTCCGCTGCCTCCTTCTGGGACATGACGTGTTCGCAGAAGGAGGCAACTGCCGCCCGGGACTCTCATCCCCCAGCATGGCGTTAACCAGACCGGGGAGTGAGAGGTCCGGTCCGATCACCGCAACGGCGACGGGCACTCCTCGAGGGTGTGCTGCGCCGTGTCCCCCGCCGCGCCACAGTCGTGGCACGACAGCGTCTCCTCCCGTCCGATCCAAAACAACCGTGTCCGGACAGCACCTGCACCAGACGGAACGAGAGGAACCCATGCGGCCGCTCGAGCCAGTCTCGCAGGACCGGCCCGAGCGCGTCGATGGTTCGGCAGCCGAAGGCTGCGGTGGTGAGGTCCGCCGTCCAATGGACGACGATGGCATCCCTCGCCTCCCGCCGGACGGCCTCCCGCTCTTCCGGGGCTGGTTTTGCCACCCGCCTGCCCCAACCAAATTCAAACAAATGGAGTTTACGAGTGTTCCATAAAAAAGCTTGGGCAAAAAATAAATTATTGCCACAATGGCTCTTTAGGGATTGCTAGCGTAGTGTTCACATTATTCAAAGATAATAGGATGACATGTAATTACGTGCAGAAAATAAAGGTCATTGCGGTGCCAGGCGCGTTAGATTTCCCCAGAGTGAGGAGCTGGGCGGTGTGGCCTGGTTTCCAACTTCTTATACTTCGATAATCTGTTTAGGTGGTAGTTCTTTGTAGGAGTTGGGATGCATTTGTTCATTAGAAGGTATTTTTCTTTTACCATGTACTTTTTCATTTCTCCATTATCGAGAGTTCCTGTCTACTCCGAAGTGGTATCGGCCGAATATTCGGCCGTTTCCTGCTACGAAGTTACTATTTGGTTCGGTCGGTCCCGATCCTACACTCCTACATTCTTTCGAATATTGACCGACCCAACTGAACCGATCCGAACTTTTTTCGAATTTTTCAATAATATTTGGTTCGGCCATGTGTCGGTACGATCCGATCATTCGCACTTTGCGCTTCGTAGTAGACCCCCTGGGTTCTTTTGTATTCTTAGTGCAAGGCCTGACGATGTATTCTGCAAAAATTTCACTGTGAAAACTTAAGCGAAGTGAGCTTAAAGTGAGCTGTCATTCCACCTTATGCTAGGAATTCACACTATTGACAGCTCACTTCACCTAAGATTTCACGGTGAGATTGTTACAGAATATATCGGTTGTTCTTTTTTTTTCGTGATGCGTAGAACCGACAGGTCACTGACGACAGGCACAATACAAAATGTATTGTTGCCGGTCGTCAGTGACCGCATGTTTAGGAAGAATCACACATCAGACAAAATGCTGTTTATAGCAGGCCACTATTGTTGACCTTTCAATCATTTTATACCGTCATCCCTTATTTATTATAAATGATGATGAGAAATAATGTTTATTTCTGTAAGTATGTTTATACAAACACGTTTACAAGTCAATAATAAAAAAAAAACTAGTTGGGGTTAGTGATCTCTTTCTGACTGCTCTGAGAGAAACACCGAAACAGAGGTCACAATCAGTATATTGAAGTTATAGTATATACAGACGTATTGTAGGATTATTCAATTCCTAAATTCAATATCACAAGATTACTAGTAGCTCGAAGTAAATTAAATGTGAACACAAAACGAGCAACATTGGCTTAGCAAAACTAGTTCAAGAAGGCAACAAAAACAAATTGAAAGTAACATCCATAGACCTTTTGATACTCCACCAAAGGAACGAGGACTCAATTTAAATGTCGCAAATTCAGGTAAAATGTTTACGATTACAAAATTGGCCAAGCTCATTAGGACTGCAAAAGGGCAAAGTTTAATCACTTTGAAATTAGTTAGACAGCAAACCGAGGGAACGAAGTCTTGTGACCCTGTAGCTGTAGGCATTGTTCTTTTACAAATCGGGGCCTAATCAAGTCACGGTAGTTGCTAATAGATCAGTGAATTACTGGAACAAACTGGGGCGCGGGCGAGCTCTCTAATTTCCATATATTTCAACAAGACGTGCCGCGCATAACTAAGCCGTAGTCAAGGCTTTTCAAGGAGCTCGGAGGAGGCTTTCGAAGAAGTTTTGTGGCCGTTGAAAGTAAATTAGTGTAATTTTGGACGATTTAAATCGTGATTTGTATAGCTTAGTCCAATCCGGTATACACATAATGTATATTCGACGTAAATACGTCGTATATCATCGTATACGAAACATTTAAGTCGTTAACAGCGAGTCAGTGTTCTGTTAACCAAACTTTATCACGTGTATATGTGTATTCGTAACTTCAACATTTATGGACTCTGTTGTTCCAACGTTGCGTCGTTATCACATACAGGATTCAAAACAGCTTTGCAAAGTTTTTTTAATATAAAACACAGCAAACAATATTCCAAAATACACACATATAGAAGATAATATAATTTCATATTCAACTTTTTACCACTATTGTGTAAAGAACTGTATCCCTGTACAATTGCAGAGACCGTACATTTTATATGTTCTGCAAAGACTCGGTTCACCAGCAATTAACTCCGGAGAGGCAGCTGTTTTAAATTTTAGATGAAGAACACAATTCTGTGGTTTTTTACTTGTACTTACTTTTTAAAATTCTCGTGGGAAGCTTTTGTTGACATGATTACTAAGGTCAGGTCGCTTTGTGTTGTTTTAGCGAACATTACCCAGGTCATAACTCAGATCCTGCTGCAAATAGTACTTTGTTTTTGTTTGCGTCTGGATTTCGACAATTGATTGCTATTTTTGATATGGCTTTAGTCTCTACAGCGATGAAACATTTTTAAAAACAGGCAAATACATGATTGAGATACAAATGAATGCTCTATTGACAGGAATACATTGAAATATATAAGGGTATACCCTGCCCATTAGGTAAACCGTTTTTTGACAGATGGGACTAGTGATTGTAGCAACACACAATACATTGATTGATACATGTACGGTATTATAGTGTCTGTAAGAAGCCATAAATAAGATAATTCAACAAGATAAGGCAGCTTATATATTTATTTTATTACGCATTTAAAAGTTAATTTACGTAATTTGGAATACTTACGTTCTAAGACAGCTGTCAAAAAACTGTTAACCTAATGGACAATATACCCATATTGATTGATCTATCCCTTGTGGTTTAGGAAAATGTTCCATGGTAAACTTCTGCTATATTCCATAATAAGCCATACAGTTTATTTCTGTACTGTAACAGATTGTAAAGTTGTTCCACTGCGGAGGCGATAAATTTAAGGGACTGTAATAGAAAAGTCATTTGCAGTACAGAAGGGTCTGTGATTCTAATTTCAATAACAAACTGGCTGCGATGTTTTCTGCAAACTGGGTAACTTTCCCTTTGTAGCTTATTCAATCATCCTCAGACTGACCCTTCGAGAGCTCGGACTTGATTGCGTAAAAATAAGGATAGGGATGTGAGCTTCCTGATTTAAAGCTCACGAAAAAGTAAATAATTCTTACGGTACAAGTGAAGGTATGTAACTACAAAATTACAGTTTTCGGATTTTTTCCTTTACTTGTGCTACATGACATTGCTTCTTGCCAAATTTCATGATTCTAGGTCAACGGGAAGTACCCTATAGGTTTTGATTCCCTTGCGAGTGTCAAAATATGCAGCATAAGCGGAACATAAACGCCCGTATCTTTTGATTGCGTTGACTTACAAGTTTGATTTTTTCACTGCATCAAGGAATGGCAGCCTTGAATATTTGATATTAATTTCAACTTGATAACTCCACAAGTTCCTGAGAAAAAGGGTCTTGACAGACGGACAGATAGACGGACAACGAAGTGATCTTATAAGGGTTCCGTTCTTTCCTTTTGAGGTACGGAACCTTAAACACGAAGAAAAGATGTCACAAGAGACAAAAAAAACCTCGCCTTAAAACTTATCTGGAAAAGTTATCTCATATCCGCACAAGTTACTATGTATGTTTTTCCAAATATCAAAAAGGAAACGTCAACAATCATAAACACAATTTCGGAAATGTCCCTGCAAATCTTGATACAGCTTTTACAACCCAATTGTTATACCGGAAAGGGTTTTGTTTGCATTTTTTATATATTTAAATGAAACGTTGGCAGATCGCCAGGCTTTTATATTCATTAAAAATTAACACCAATACCGAGCCACAAAAAACAATATTTTTATTCAATCAAAATAAATGAACAAACAACAGATGGTAATTAAAAAAACGGTATAATTAAAGCTGAATGAATGAATCAGGGGGCCTACTACGAAGTGCAAAGGGCGAATGACCGGATCGGACCGACACATGGCCGAACCGAATATTATTGAAAAATGCGAAAATAACTCGGATCGGCTCAGTTGGGTCGGGACCATAGTCAATATTCGAAAGAGTGTGGCAGTGTAGGATCGGGACCGACCGAACCAAATGGTAACTTCGTAGCAGGAAACGGCCGAACATTCGGCCGATATCACTTCGGAGTGGACTCCCTGTATATTATATTCTAAACAGCTCCGACCTCCTTTAATCTGTACTAAGAATAAAGCTGAAAAGTTTGTTTATTTGTTTGAATGCGCTAATCTCTGGAACTGCCAGTCGGATTTGAACAATTCTTTTTTCAATTTATAGCCCAATTCTTGTGGAAGGCTATAGGCAACTTAAAATCATCATAACGCTGCGGCCCTTAGGAGCCTAACGAAAAGAAAAGAAAAGAAAGAACACTAACCGGAAACAAAGCAATAGCGACGGGGGCCGAAGGGTTTTAATAAAAATGTCGCTGTTATTTTAGTATATTGTGTATCTTACGACTTCCACGCGAACGAAATCACGGCCAGAAGCTAGTTAATTAACAATAATGACTTTACAAATTGATATGTCCACTTACGCACATATACACTTTACAAGTGCATGTCGCACGTCCTCCCCATACTAATGTGGACATGATATGTATTCAGGTTGACCCATTAGGAGAAATTTACTTTCGTCCGCGTCTGAACATAACAATAGCACTTGCAGCCGAAGAAATTAGGTCAGCGGTGAATCTGAAGCGTCATGTTGGACATTATTAATACTGAGATAAATATATTAGTAGCGTGATCGGCTCTTTCCTTAATTAATTATTGTGTGTGGTTATAATTGATGATGTTACTCTTGATACGTTTGTCTTGCGGTGTATATTGTAGTTTTGTGTGTACATTTTGTAAATAAGATGGCTGACTCTGATCCTAATTTATGGAACACGCTGAGAATTACAGTCGTCACGTGACCCACAAAAATTAAACCAGCCATAACTTAGGATTATTTAAGTAATCCGGATTTCGATCTCAAGTATTCCAAAGCCTAATTGAAACAATAAATTACAGATTTAAAGTTTAAACGCACAAAAACTTAATGCTACGTTGTAGAATAGATTGTTTACTACTAATGAGCGTTTTACATGTTTGGACCGTTGTAACTGGACCAGTGTGAGAGGTCAACGGCCTGTCACGCAAGAAACAGTTAAGAATCTGATAAAATTAATGATTTCGCTAAGCCCGTCCCGATTGCAACTAAATCGCCTTTTTCGGCTAACGAACAATTTTCGTCTGCCTCCGAACTCATTATCTGCAACATTATGCGGTCAGTGACGTTTCTTTGAAGCAACGAGTACACTTGCGGTACGTAAGGTGGTCTGTATAAGAAAGATTGCACGGCAAACCTCGAGTTGAGTCTGGATTGTCTGGGAGCTAACACAGATACGCCACCGTGATAAATCGGTCTCTGTCTCGAGGGAGGCGAGAGAATAACCGAAAGTAGAGTGATAGACGGAGGGGGCACTGGCGCAGCCTGACGCCGCTCTCGCAGTGTGTTGCCGCCTTTACTAGCCGGAGCCCGCGCGCGACTACGCTCGCTGTACTCGACGAACGGAACGCATGACATTCGACGCTTGAATTTAAATTTAAAAAATAATATTGGACATTAAAAAATAAATAGGCGGGAATTATTCGTGATTTATGTTCCGAAGTTAAAATGCTCTAATGAACTCGTAGCATTGAAGTTTTTTCGCAAGTGATCGAGTTATTATCGGTAAGTTGTAACTTAATTTATTATTGTTGATTTATGACTGAAACTTTATTTTTTTGTCGTCTCGTATTCATGGAATATTAATTGCGGTGATAGTTAAATTTTTAAATAAGCAGAAGAACGATTTTTCTGTGGATACTGAATAAAAAAATGTGCTTTCATTAAACTTAAACTTTTCGTATGTTTCGAATTAAATTAAATTTTTTAGACGTAGAGCTTTTTGCTACTGTGAAACAAGGATAATAATCTAAGGGCCTGCATGTCCACATGTTTGACAAACTTTTTAATTTTCCGAGCTTTTAAAGTTTTATTACGAATGCGTTCAGTGTAGGACGTAGCATACATTATATTTTTACCACAGTATATATCAAGGGATATAATAAAAATTCTAGTTCGCAATAACTTTTTTCACTCAGAAAGAAAATAAAGAAGTTATAACAAGAAACGGTGGATGAATAAACTTTGGTTCACACCATCGGGAAGAATAGATATTTTATACTCCATTTTGTTAGTTTTCCTTGTTTTATTAAGAAAGTTTTGTTATTAGGTAAGTATTGTTCTAGATGGAGTCTCGGTGTAATAACAGCGGAATAGAGGAAAGTCTGCGTTCTAATTAAGAGTTTAATTAAAAGTCTTAACTTGGAGTTGTACTCCTTTTAAATTTTTATGCGGCTAGTTACTTACCTACATTTTTATTTGATGTCATTGGTCTTAAGGCCTAATTCCAATATACCCTATTACATTTGATATTTATATTACCTAACATAAAATAAAAATAGCGTGATTTCCACAATACCTACTCAAAAATCACGTATAATTCCAAAGGTTTGCGTTTCATGCACGATAAAGGTAAAAAAATAAAGACTGTAAAAAGGTAGATATAACAAAAATAAGCATCATTTCCTTAGAGCTTTTCGGTAATTGACAAAACGTTTTTGCAAGCGAACACAACACAACAATAAGACAGCACCCTACATACGCAGAAACCTAACAAACGCATGTCGCTCGTATGTTTCAAAGTGAGACTGAACTTGCAAAGTCTTGCTTGCACTTCTCTATTACAATGTCACGAACTGTAACGTTAAACCAGAGGTCGTGTGTACTAAGCCTTACACCTAGAACAGAACTTTGATCTTATACTTCGTTCTTCGTTCCAAGAATTTTATTTACCAAGGGACTGTGAAGTTTTTTCTGTACAAGTCTATTCTCAGCTCCCGTGAGGACTAAGTACGTAAGAACCTAGTGTTTTTGTAGTTCGTCTAGAAAGTTTTGACATATCCACTTTTTTGTTTTTGTTAGGATTGTTGAGGCAATATATAAGAGGAATTATTTATACGATTAGAGCAGTTCCGTTTGGGTATCCTAATACTAATATATTTATAGTTGAAATTCAGTTCCAGTTAAAAAATAAGCTAAATGGGGACCCCCATTTAGCTTATTTTTTAAAAATAAAATAACGTGTAAAAGTAATTCCGATTCTATATTTACAAAATAATTAATGCCATTTGTGTTTTTCTAACGCAACAAGTGGTTTTTTTATATAAAGTACATATACTATATTGTTTTTTTTTTAATTCTTCAGACCAAAAAAAAAAAAATTAAATTATATATATTTTGATTTTGCAGTTTTTGTCACCTATATCAATTTAATTATTACCGTCTCAAATCAGGCCATATGTTCGTTAGTAGAGCTGTAACAGTACAATACAAGGGCCGTCGGGTGCCTGTCAATTTCTCGCAGGCACCCATTACAAAGTCACGACGTGTGGAAAGTCGTGACGGACGAAGCTTTAAAACTTCATTTTTTACTTCATTACTAACACACTTATGTCGACGACCTGTTTTTTGTGCACTTATGATTAGATCTGAACTAGAATTACTGCGAAAATTCCATTTTAATTAAGTACGTGCGTGCCTACCTAGGTATTTTTAGAGGATATAGCGTTAGAAAACAAAAAAAAAACTACTTACATCAACCGATATAGGATAACCCAAAGCGATAAATGCCTTATTGTTAGCCTGCATTATCCCACAGCTGGGCAAAGGCCATGACTTCCAGCTTTTTCGATCCATGACTAAAGTGGACAACTGGTCGTTTGCTTTGCCCAGCTCGTCCCGCCATCTTCTACGGGGTCTGCCGCGACGCCTTCTAGCTGTGTCAGGGCTCCACGTGGTGGTTATTCTGGCCCACAGCTTATTGGGCAAATACTAAATGCGCTTATACTAACATCTATATCTAAACAATGCATTCTAAAAAATGGCTGACTGAATTCACAAGTTTACAAAAAAAAAATCAGACTTGCAGTCTTTTGAAGCTGTACCTACCTGAAACCATTAAGCACAGTTGTGCCAATACGTGTGAAACACATTGAAACCAATTTATTCTTAAGATAGGTACAGATGCCAGCACATCAAGCTACTACAATCTGTCAAATTTCTTTAATAAAGTTTCAACTTTATCGCTAAAGCATTGAGGTTCAAAGTTGATTGGGAAAATTTGACAGTTTCGGGTAGCTTGACCTGCTGGCGTCTGTACAATGTTTAGGGAAACATTGTACATAATAATTATTAAAATTTAGAATGAAATGAACCGATCGAAATCTGGATTTGTGCCCGGTTGATGGCAATAGGCTCGCCCCCTATTACATGGGACTTAAACATAACTGGCGAAATGTGGGTGTACTATGGGTACACCTCTATCTAAGGTGCCTAACCCTTCGGGGATGACGGCGTAATGTAATGTTATATTACTTAAAGAGAAAAGAGTAAAGTTTAAATTAAACTCATCAAAACTACAACCGATCAAAAAGATCTTAAAGTTAGTGCTTGTAATTGAATTCCTAGGCTAATACTATGGTATCTTTTCATGAACGATCCCTTTGCTTTTGCATCAAAGGTAGATAAACTAATAACATTATTATAACTCCTTTCCTTTATAATATCAGTATCTACGTTCGATGGTATTGTATGAAAGTCCAACAAGAAGTTTATTTCGTTCTCGTTTCCAAGTTTAGGAGCATCGTTGTTAAGCCCAGGATTAGAAGTTCATCCGACCTTTGTTTGTTAGTTTATTGCAAAACGGATCGGATCGTATTTGTGGGCGAGGAAAAAAAAATCCATGTATTGTATGTAATGAAAAGATTTTATTCTGTAATTGTGTTACTTGTGTGGTCTGGGAATCGATTTCAGCGGACTTAGTGCGATATTGCGTTATTTGATGCAAATTGTAGTAGGTATCATGTCGTCATGGTGAGATACTGACATGTATCTTGGTTAAGTCTTTCAGAGCCGATACGGGTAGTCAGAAACCCAAAAGTCTGACAACCAGGCTTTTTGGTAACACTGGTTGTCCGACGTTGGGTATCGTGTAACCCAGTGACTAGGTTTAGGAGGTCAGATAGGCAGTCGCTCCATGTAAAATACTGGTTTTTTGCTGCATCCAGTTAGACTGGAAGCCGACCCCAACATAATTGAGAAACAGGCTAGATAATTTAATCATCTCGGGTTAAGTAAAACAATAATACATTATCCAATAGGCTGGAGTTAGAATGGATGGCGACCTATTTTTTTAAAGAAAAGGCTAGACTGATCGTGATGCTTAAAAATGATTAAAGATATAAAAATACGTGAAAACCAAGGCGAGATAGTCGATGTAATAGCCAAAACACGTCACTATTACATTGTTGTCATTATCGATGCATCTCACATTACCACAGCAATATGATCACCAGCTAAGCGAAAACCTCGTGAACATGAGATTGCATTTCAGAATAGACCAAGCGTTGCATGAAAATATTTTAGAATCACGTCTCTGTTACGTCACGATTCGTTCGTAGACTCGGTGAGTCCTAAGCTTTAGACTCCCTGTATAGAAGTTTGTTCTGGGTTGGTTCTCGACAAAATCTCACAGTTTAAACGTGTCTTTTCGAGCTCATGTTTAAGAACCCGGTTCTTATTGAACGTCTTTTGTTTGTTGCACACGTTGTCGTAAAAGAGAACTGAGCATCTGTGTGAGTTTTTAAAGTATCGGTTGCTCAGTTGTTGTGCGTTTTGTTGTAATTTTGTTGGTACGTCAAACGATTTTATAAAACTACAAGCCGTTTGACAAGAATGACGAACTTACATTCCCCATTTAACCCAGTCAGGGGGTGATTTTCAAATCCTTTCTTAATACTTTGCTCTTTCGGTACAAATTCTTGTGTTAAACTTCAAGCTTCTAGACCCACCAATTTGGGCAGCGCGTTGTATGACGGTAAATAAATAAATTAATTATTTTTATAAATTATTTAAGTACTAAGTAATTTAAGCACTAAGTAACTAGGTAGTAGTTACTGTGAGTTTAAATATTTGTAAACGCACCCACGATACATGAGTAATTCCTAGTGTGGGGCAACGTCTTTAAAAAAAAAAGAAAAAATTGTATCCGTCTGATTTGCTTTTACGCCGATTCGAGAGCAAATGAGTTTTCATTGTGCTTCACATAAACCAATTCTATAGATTTATCGTCTGCCAAGTATTCTTCAATCTATCTACAAGGTCTACCAATAATAAGCTACCCCTCACTCAATTTCGAGCAAACCACGAAACAACACATAAGACAATCGCGTCATAAAAAAGGTAGACAATCATATTTGTATCACGCGTAAAGCTCAAATTACTCCGATTTGATGTGTCGGGTAACCTTCAGTTCCTATACGAACAATAGTATGTAATAGTACCTCGACCGGGCTATAAACTAACCTCGTAAAAGCCAGTACTTTACCTGCACATGTACCATTACGATAGCGGAAAGTGAAAGATGCACATGCTTTTACCACGAGAGTGCAAAGTGCTCAAAAATGAAAGGATACCTGCGTTTTATGGGTCAGTAAAGTGAGTTGAAAGGAATAGGTTTTCAAGTGGAAGTGGGGATGTTTAATTTTATTAGGATGTATTTTTAATTGAGTCGGCTATGTGTATTTTTAATTTGGGTTGGAATTTTGAAGTTGAAAATGCTGGTCGAGTTCTTTTGTTTCAAGAATAATTCGGAATGTCTAGAGAGGAAACAGCTACCGACAAATTAGAAAGAAATTGTGTTTGTTTTTAAATATAGGTTAGTAAATTGAAACTTATCAAGAGGTGGTGAAAACATATACGAGTATTTATTAGGTTACCTATGAAATATTTGAATAATTTAAAAGCTTCTAATACAATATATATGTACAAGCATATAAAAAGAAGGGGAAACAATCAAAGGGGTTCAAAAAATTCGTCCGCATCGCTGTCAATAGGAAACGTGCCCTAAATGCTGGCAGCATTGCCACGTTGTATGGCAATGTTGATAAAAAAAAACATGTTGATTGGCATACAGTATCAAGCTTTCTTCTTCAAACAACCTTTAACAAATATATTATTCTTTCCACGATTTTAGTTCGTAAATTAACCAGCATACATTACATCGTCTGTTCAATAGACATCAATGTCACGACCGGGTGGAACATGTTTATAACAAGTTTGTATGCAAGCGGTGTAACTATAACATGTTTATAACAAGTTTGTATGCAAGCGGTGTAACTATAACATGTTTATAACAAGTTTGTATGCAAGCGGTGTTACTATAACCTTAGCACTGAAGTTATCGCAGCATTGAGGTAGGTTATGTTACGGGACGTTTAAACGGAATTTAGGACGTTAATTAGGTGATTAAATTGGAATTATATTATAAAAGTGTGACATGAAACTTAGTTTAGTTTATTACTTACGTTGTAAAAAAGTATGCCTCTCTGAAATTGTGGGATGGCACCACCTACCTACATACAGTGTGGCAGGGACATCGATGAGCAAACTATAACCATGAATTTAGCTCATGATTCTAGAGCCCCAAGCGCAGAAGCTTTTCGTCTGTAATAAAAATAAAAATAAATCGGCTGTTTCATAGAAAAGTGCATTTTCTATGAAAGAGCCGAAAGATTTTTAATACCGACGAAAATTTTTTACGCTTGGGGTTCAAAGAATCATGTGCCTCTCTTTAGAGTCATGTGTGTGTCATCAAATCTACGCGGTCAAAATGTATGGAAAAGCAAAATTTTTTTTTATAAGCGACGAAAAATGTCAGTGTGCCTGCCGGGTCAGTGGGATTGTCCGAAAGGGTTACCGCTACCCCGGAACATAAAGGGCAAAGGAAGGAACATGGGTGGGTTTTAGTCAGTAAGAGTCTGACACTCCCTTCCGCTCCACCCAGAGCGGGAGGGGTCATTTGATGATTTCCCATCCGAAAAAAAAAGGTGGGTTCAGAATCATGTATGTGAATCCATGGTAAAAAGTTGCACGTCCCTGCCACCCTGTATTTAGTTGAACGAAAAAGAAATGTTTTTGCACGAAAATTTAAAATATGTATATACGAGTATATACTTTAGTTATAGTTTGTTTGTTATTCCCATTGATGTATTCTTTTTTTCTTTACTCATTGAATTGCTTTTGTATCAAGAACTTTTCATCCCTACACTCCCGTACATGAAACAATAAAGGTTGCAAAGGAAAACAAAAGTTCGAAAGAAGTACATTTCAAAGGTAAAATGAGAACTTTTTCTTCCACGTTTCGAGATTGCGTTTTTCTTGTTAACATAGTGATGTAAGTTATAGCTGCATTGCAGGTTATAGAAAAATTAGGTCACTACTCTAACGGCCTGCGGACTTTCGTACATTTGACAGGTTTCCAATATCATAAATTTTACCATAGGATTTGACGAAGTGACAAGTTGACGAAGTGGGGAATTACTGACCCATACAACACCTAGTGCGTGTGCGGTGCTTCTGATCAAACCATGTCCCACTTGCTGGAATCAATCAAAATCAAAATATTTTACTTCACATAAATCTACATGGGCAACTATGAAACTACTACTTTTTTTCGTTTTTTTTTTTTTCTATTTTTTTCGTTTCCTATGGAGAAGAGCCGGTAGGAAACCCAACGGATACTCTTTTAAAAATTATTGGCTTTTACAATGTTTCCAAATTACTGTATTAATAGGTATGGGAGGACAGCGTAGGTCTGTCAACAAGTACCAGATACTTAATCAATCTGCCTAGCTTTTTCTCAACTATGTTGGGGTCAGCTTCTAGTCTAACCGGATGCAGCTGAATACCTGTATTTTACATGGAGCAGCTGCCTATATGACCTCCACTACCCAGTTACTAAGTAATAAGATACCCCTTGGTAAGACTGGTGGTCAGACTTAATAAAAAAAAGGTCTACAAATCTACAGTCTACAAAGCCTAGATTATCCAAGGACTGTCCTAAATGCCAGTTCACTTATATCTTTGATGAACTAAAGAATGCTACTGATGCCGCAATCAACGTGGCCACCTACTGGGGTCAAACAATATATGTAATAATAATAATCAACTAAAGTACCGTGACATGAAAAAAAGAAGACTGTAGGAAATGAAACAAAAATGGCTATACGTACTAACCTATACAAACTCCATGGTTCATACTTCAGACTCAATGTATTCATTCCAGTGTGAGGAGGGTATACGATTTATCCTTCACATTATATTTTATGGGTTTTATATATCATTTTTATGTTTCCAATTCATTTCTAAGCTTTTTTATTTTCTTATTGAGAGGTTGCCGAGTCGTATGATTGTGTTCCAGATACATTATTATAGGAATGTTTATATTTCATTTGGAGCCTTAGGGTTCCGTAGATTTGAAGGGCAATTCCTGTAGGTATTTTAACACATTCGAAATCAGAGGGGCCATTCTCGTAATTATAAGAACGTTGACAGTGTCAAGAACGCATTCTCAAATGTCAAAACGGGCCATTTATTTTTTGACAACTTTCAATTGGACGTAGAGGTATTTTTGACAAATTGACATTGAGGTAATTATAATCCCTCCTGGTAATTAAGAGGTCCTCTTTAATTACAACGTTGTTTCTTAATGGAACAATGTTGGTAGAGATAGTTCGAATTTCTATTAGATCCATTGTTTTGTTAGTAATATTGAATTTCAGTTATTGGAGCGATGAAAGACTGTAGGCGAACAATCTAATTGCTTTTAGGGTTGATTATTTCACTATTTATAGAACTTGCGGGTTTTTAAGGGCAGCCAAAATATAAGTTTCGATCCCATGGGATTATCGGGATAAAAAGTATCCTATATGTTAATTCTGGTTATAAACCATCTGTGTGCCAAATTTCATCCAAATCCATTCAGTAGTTTTTGCGTGAAAGAGTAACAAACATCCATCCATCCATCCATACAAACTTTCACGTTTATAATATTATTAGTAGGATTAGTAGGAGTAGGATAGTAGGATAAGCTTCATCTGCGTACGTATTTTTCAGTTCCTTACTTTTAGTATGTTTACATGTGCGTACACTACACCACCACCAGTACACCAGCCTATTCTTGGCCCAAAGCAGGGCAAAGGCCTCTTCTCATACAGAGAAGGCACAAGCATTGATCACCACGCTTGCTCAAAACTGGTTGGCGATTTCAAACGTATATTACCTATAAGTCGAGGTTTCCTCAAGATGTTTTCCTTTACCGGTCCAAGATAAACTCAAAAAGTACATACGAATTGAAAAAGTCACATTGTACTTGCCTGGAGTTGAATGAGATTGTCTTATGCATTAGAGGCGAGGCCTTTACCACTGAGGTATCATGACATAATGTTAATATATGTACACAAACGCCTGAGTAATTATATAGAGAAGGAATACAAACTTTCGAAAAACAAAAACTTTTTCGGGAGCTAATAAATTAGCGTGCGACCTCCACACTAAACAAAGCTGTTACAAATATAACATTCTAGAAGTGACACACATTGATGCTAAAATGTGACTATTATTATTGTTGTTTGTTCGCCCGCGTTGAGTTTAACGCTTCAAGTTAAATTGCAAACAGTAAAACAGCGATAAAAGTGGCCCGGCTGGTTCCTGACGATGGAGAGAGAAAAATAGATCCTTTTTGTGTCTCTCCACACTCCGATACACATTACAGTCTTTGCTATGTAGCTTAGGGCTGGCGGTTAGTCACATAAATAATACACTATTAAACCACGTCAAATATAAACACTTCAAATGATCCTAAGTTCCCACGGGAATAAAGTCTATGTTTTTAAATGCCAAAAGTTATTGTACTATGTCAATATTTGACAACGAAACGTTTCGAAGAACTCGATTCAAAATTAAATCTTCTCCCAACCCTAGCCGACGTAAAATTATATAGACATCGAAGTATGCATTTGTGAGTAAAAAAAGTAGCCGCACATAAAAGTCGACTCAATAATCGTGGTAATCGAATCACGAATGTGCTTTTTTTTTAGTTTTATACTTATCATTGGACGAGATAAAAATAGTCGTGAGTTCTTTCACACCGAAGTTAAATAACCGACAAGGTATTTTTTTTTTTGCGGCGCGGACATTGTTGGCTTTGGTCGAGGTACGAGGCTTTTTGTCAATCACCGATACCGTTGGTGCTATATTTCGGTGCAGGTCAGGTTACTCTCACGAACATTGCACGCTTAATTTACTGTATCATGGATGGTGTGGCTCTCATCTCATGTTTGTGAAACAAAAGTTTGAGCTTTGAGAATTGGGTTTCGTGCCCGTTGAACAGATTTACGCGAATACTTTAATTTATACCCCTTTATGAAAGTTTTGTTACTATGTAAAACGTTTTATAACTTTATGCGATGTTCATCTGTTTTCGTGAATACGCTGAGTACAGTTAACTTTTTGACAGTTAATTTAAATCCAGCAAAAGCACATTCTTAGTTTACTATGAATATTTTGCTTCGATAAAATATTTCGGTCACGTCGAAATCTAGTTAGAATTATCAGCGATTAAAAAACTGAACATTGCGCACGTCTGAAATACATAATGCTGGTTCTATCAGTATGCTAAGCGAGTACTTAAATACTACTTAGTTACAACAAAGCTCCCAAGCTTTGTCTTAACTACGAAAACATTCAATGCTATTTTGTAATTTATATTATCCATTGCTTTACAACATGCAAATTCTAGAAGCGGTACCTCAGAGGCAGTGGAAATTGGAACAACTACGTTGGTAGATATTATCTCATCAATATCGCAGTATCCCCACGGACATGTAAGACGAATTTGTTATCGGCAAGACGTTTACCAATAATTTATGGACGGAATACCTGATAATGCGACCGGGCCAATATTGGAATTGCAGTATCGTGTGACGTAATCCTATATCCCTACTACTAAATCAGCATATTGGTTGAGTTTAAAGTCTTTAGAAGCCTACTTTTAAATATTCTGTTTTCCAATTAGTGACTCACGGAGTCACTATGTTACCTTATAACTAACTGAGCCTTAGCTTTATAACGTCGTGAGCTACACATATGGAATGTCTTTTTTTTTCTTACTACATGTTTATTACGATGTTTGTGTAACTATTTGTTTTCCCGAATTAAATAAATAAATAAACTGCATGCTTTATTAAAATAGATATATGTACAAGGCAAGGGTGAGTGGAAACGCCCTAGGAGGACATATTATAGTTATAGTGACCTTATTGGTGATGTTCTTCAGAAAGGTCCGGTGCGTAGTACTCACAACCGGAGTGCATGTATGACCCAGATGTATGAACGTAAACGAGGCAAAAGATGTATGTAAGAATCGTAGCAAGTAGCGTTCTGTAGATTCTGCCTATCCCCGAAGGAAGAAGGCGTGGGTTTATATTATGTATATCTCATATGTTAAGTGAACTGTTTGTGACCTTTATGAGAATGACATCCTTTAAACCGATAAAGGGTGTAAGCATATATTGTATATAAAGGTTTTGGGACCTCATTGTTCTTAGATCGGACTTTTGTTATGCAAATGCTAAAGATGTTCGATTGGATACTATAAAGGTTGTATTATCCAAGACATTGTCGCGAGCACTATCGTTATATGTTACCATTTGTCCCACTTTCTCGGAATAAAACTACGTGGTATATATGCTATCATCCACTTATTGTGTCGGCGTAATGCCTAAAGCGCAATCCCGAACATTATTCGACATGTTCAGCATAATACGGCCGTCTAAAAACATTTCTAACAAAAATATTCATAATATTGTAGTTATGAAAAATAACAAAAAGTCTTGTAACAGAGTCCCTCTTTGACTGTTTCGGGGATACAAGCTGAAAATATTCCGGCCACATTTGAATGATCAAAGAAATCAGATAGAGGATAGAGGTCCTTTGAGTAGGTGGATATAAAGGTTCGCATATTACGTACAAATTTAATCACTTATGTGTCAAGTAAATGGATCCAGATAGTTCTTTGAGAGTTGCCAGTTAATTAAATAGGTGTCCGGTTTGATTAGAGAGGTTCTGCCGGCTAACGAGGGTAGTGTGAAAAAATACAGTGCGTTGGAACTGGAATCTGTATTCAGATTTAGAAATCCAGTTGTACAGTCTTGCTTGTCGGGTGTCCATTTTATAATAGTCATTTATTCGATTCGATTCTTTCACAAAATTATGTTGGGGAGTTTCAGAATTCATTCTCCTTTATGTGAGACGTAGAAACATTTATTTTATTAACTGCTGCTTAAAGCTGCGTGAACTAAATGTTGAGCCATTTGTCTTTCGGGTCTTTAATTTTTCTGGACCGTAAAACCACCCCAATAACTTACCAATAAATAAACTCGAAGAAAAAACCCACTACTAGGTGCTAGGTACCTATTTCAGAACAATTCGCAGTCAATAACGCAACTATTAGTTACATACGGCTTATAGCGCGTCGGGGGTTATAATGAAAACACGTACCAAGCTGTAATGACTTTCTGGAGTGAGCAAAAAGTCCAGGCGAGGCGTGTTTATGGCGCGAACCCTCGGGCACTGCTTTGCGGTCGCTATAAGGGCACCGACATACACCCGCGATATATCGTGCAATCTAAAACGCTCCAGTTTCGAATTCCGTTCAAATCGTTCCATTTTCGAAAGGGAAATGCTGAGCGGCGAGTGGTCGGAATTGATTAGCGAAATTTCGTGTTCCGTGTTCTGTAATGATGCATCTCGACTCGCAGTAATTCGGAGCATTCACTGTAAAATTATTTTATGATCAATTGAATTGTTGCAAACACCAATTACGCCAGGAATTGTATATCGCGTAAATGTGTCGTAGCCTTAAGTCTCAATAGCGCCGCAGATGTCATTAATACTAGATGATATTTTTTTATCATGGCGCTTCTAGTTGGGAACTAAGAACTCGCATTTATTATGCTCTTTGTAAATGTACTTTTGTAACAAAAAGTAACGTTTCCTAGGTAATTTTCTCTGGAATTTATTTAAATATGATGTTATGTGTGAAGTTCAGTAACATTTATATTTTTATTTACTTTTAGACCTCGCTCCGTATTTGTTAGAATAATGTTAGTGTAATGATTACAACTCATACATATTTATTTAATGCTTCATTCAGGTTATATTTCCATTTCGCATATTATTAAATTAATTTCTAAATACAGAATTCAAAACATATTTACGTAGGTATGTACTTACAAAATTGATAAACATCTCGAATCTCAACCATTTTATTTATAATATAAATAAATAAAATACCATTGTTGAGTTATTGTTGTTGTTTATAAATAATGTTGAGTTTTCCAATCAAGGAAATGAAGGCGCTTTTAAAAGCTTTAGGCCGACAGCACTCTGGCGCATTACTCAATATTTTTGTTTTTTACCGGGGTGAAAAATACTTATTGAGAGGTAAAGTCGTCCTTTTATGATAACAACAGTACTTAGTTATTGTATTATAAAAAAGAAACAAATTTTGTGTTTAGGTTTTAACCAAGTATAAGACAAAATACTCAGTATATTTTTTTAGATTTATGGTTAAACAAAAAAGAGGAAAAGTGTTGAATTCCATACGGAAAGAATCTATGGTTTGTACGCACACGTAGGTAAAGATTTTCATTAATGTATGAATATTTCACGTATTTTCATATTATTATAAGGAAGGTAATGTCTAAGCTCATACCCTCGTAAACCACGACGTGTAAACATTCTCCTCCATATTCCAAGGTACATGAGCAGAGCTTTAAATAAATAATCCTTTGAAACAGAAGATTTTCTTCTAAGCGAGAGATTACAAAGAGAAAATGTTGACGTATGTATGTAGGAGGAATATTAAAGGCTTCCTTCAAAAATCCTGATGTTTGTGAAATGCGGAAGTACTGAGATGTCTTGTTATGTTTTGTTTGTTATAACATTCCTAAAAGCAGCGGTGCCGTTTTGTAAAAATCTCACCGTAAAAACTCAGGTGGAGTGAGATCAAAATGAGTTGCCATTCACCTGAAGCTAGGGATTGATACTATTGACAGCTCACTTCATCTAAGTCATGTCAATGACGTATCTGCCAATATATTCTATAAAAATGTCACCGTGAAGATTTAGGTCAAGTGAGCTTGACAGCTTACTTCAAGCTCACTTCACCTAAATCTGTACGGCTGTACTAGTGTTACAAACCACCCTTAATAAAATAACTAGAATAAAATTATTCTCAAAGCTTTCAAAAGCTGTGTTTTTGATCTTACTTTCATGCTCTGCTTTGATATAAAGTTTTAAGTGGGTATTCATATTGCAAAGGTTTCTTTCATATTTTGTTCTAGTTTTTTTATTTATAAATTTGTATCTTGAATCCATATGGTGTATTCTATTTTATTCATAATAATGAGTATTGTATTCTATTATATATTTCATGCTTTTAACCGTCATAAGGTTGGTCTACAATTTGTACAGTATGTAATTTAATTGTACCTAGTGGTGTAAATTGCTAAACTTGGACTGTTAAGCGATTACACAACGCTAATTACATTACACAATCGGTACATAGTCAACCATTTGCGTATCGCTAACGCGTCAGTGTGGATGCACCCTTACACTGCGCGCGAGAGCTTATTTTAATTATTTCTCAATAGATCATTATTCAAAAACCTTTACATAATGTATTTCTTTTCTCTGCATTCTGCACAAAAGTTCAACAGGTTTACGTTCCATTTTACGAGTACCATCGACTTTTGTCGGGACAGTCAAGCTGTTGTCACTTGTCAAACGAACGGCTCTCTCCGTCACTGAAAACACTTGCGGCTGCGGAAAAAAATCACTCGTTTTCTTTCCCAGACAGTGTACAGTGAGAGAGAGAGAGAAAAAAAAGTATTTGTGCGTACTCATCGGAGCATATCGAGCATTTTCGGATGCACGCTATCTAAATTGCGGACTCGGCGTGGGAATGACTCCGCCCGGTCATTACCTTACTGCCACACAGTTATACGTTGAGAAACAGTAACTGTTACTTATTAATTAACCAGTACACTCACACCCTCATCTACATTCAATAGCTAACGAGAATTTACGTTCTTTCTTAGTATTTAGCATCTGATTATGTTTGTAAACAATTGTCTTTACCGTTAGCTCGCTTCCACTTTTCGAATCGATTTTTTATATCGATGTTGTTGTTGCCAATTACTATATGGTTGTTAGGCTATCGCATGTATCGAGCTATCGAGTGGGGATCAATTTTTGTGTGTCGAGTGTCATTGTATCCACACTTTCATTATTGAAGATATCTTTCAAGCTGTGAAGATATAGGACGCCAACATAACAAGATGGGAGACATTATTGATAGGTTTCGTGTAGAATAACAAGATATAGGTGCCTACTATTATTCTTTTGAAAATGGGACACGATTATGGTTTCTATCTATCTATCTATACTAATAATAAAGCTGAACAGTTTGTTTGTTTGACCGCGCTAATCTCTGAAAGTAACCGTAGGATTTGAAAAAATATTTCTGCATTCTATAGCCCAATACTTGAGGAAGGCTATAGGCTACTTAACATCACCCTAGGATCCATAGGAGCTGAGCATAAAAGAAAAAAATCAGAAAGAACGCTAAACAAAAACGAAGTAATAGCGGGCGCCTGACGATGTGATACGACGGGGTGGGTCGGAGGAACAAGAAATTTCACGCGGACGAAGTCGCGGGCTGAAGCTAGTGGTATTAAAAGGGGACAGTTTGCGTGTTTTTGTACCTTATTTTTTTCGTGGAAACCTTTTCTTAGTGGGATATTTTTGCGTGTTTTTCTAACTGGTTTTTTTTCGTGGAAATCTTTTCACAGTGTAATAAGTTGTAGGTGTTGGGGTTATTGTAGGTGTAGAAAGGGCTGATTTTTCCTACGCCAGATAACTTTATCGGAGGAATAATTTTGAATTTTGGACAGTTTTTTCATACAAAAACTGCAAGATGTCAATTTTATTCCACGAATAAAAATTATCGTTCGATTGAAAAATCAGCCCTAAGAGTTGCTAACAGACTCAGCTCTTATTAATTGACAGATGGTTTGATTCTCACACAAAAGTAATCCTTCTAGGTACCTTGGACCATTAATATAACTCTAGAGAAATAACAACAACATTCGAGATTAATTCAATGCTAGAGAAAATAAAGCAGGAATCTGTAGAAATATGAAGTCGGAAATAAATAAGTCAATTCTGCCAATGAAGTGTTAATAAATCCAGTTATTTGTTTCGAAGTGTTTACTGACATTTTGTATACAATCATTTTAACTTTATCAGGAAGAATATTGTTTTAAGTTTTAATTAATAATATTGTTTTATCTTTAATTTAAAATGTACACTGCGTACATGCATAAAACATGGTTTATAAGCGTTGTTGCTTTTATTGGAATCAAAGTTTTATTTTTGAAATGTTATAATTACTTTATTAAATAACATAAATGTGTATAATTTAATCTATTAAAAAAATGAAATGATTAAGTAAGAGATTCTTAATAATTTATTATAATAAAGAATCAAATATTAAGAATCTCTTAATGTACACAAAATATATTTATTATAAACAATGATAAAACATAAAGATAGTAGTAGTGTTTATAGTGATATAGTAAATATGGGTTAGGGCTAATTTTTCAATCGACAGATAATTTTTATAATGGAATAAAATTGACGTCTGACAGTTTTTGTATGGAGGAACTGTCAAAAAAACAAAATTATCCCTCCGATAAAATGATATGCGGTTGGAAAAATCAGCACTAAGTGAAAAAAACAAAATCTACCCTTTTCTATAACTTATTTCCGAGTTGTCATTCTCGTTTTTTAGTCCGCTGCTCTTCTTCGGTACCCGGTGACTTACCTAGGTAAAAAGTCCACGATCTAAATGATAATTACCCTATTTTCTGTTCTTATTACGTACCAGCTGCAACTTTATCCTCATCTAAGTTACCTTTGGGTAAAAATATTGTTTGTAATTTCATTGAACAATTAAAAAAAAAACTATTCTTTAAAGCTGTTTATGCAAGATAAATAGGTACCTACAAAGACTTTTTACTTTTAACTGTATAACTCACACACATGTTATAAACATTATTTTATTAGAAGTATTCCGGTTTCCTGGGAAAAAGTTTGGGGTTTTATAATATAGGAGGATCTTTCTTTTGGCGCTTTAATGACATTGACAGGAGGGCGTTGTCGGTAAACTTTTTTGAAATTGTTCTGTCGAATTCTTTTGAAAAAACAAGATGGCGGCGTTAGTTTCGATTTTGACCACGCGCCAAAAAAACCTTGTAGCGCTATAACTACATAGAAAAGTCAAAAAGAAAAATCTCTATCCACATTCAGTATCCAATTTAGTTTGTCGTCATTACCGTTTCCCAGTCCGTTGCATTTGTACAGCCGTTGATTCAGTTATCAAGTCCCCGACGTTGGCACCTGTTTTCTTTTTAGCCTTTCATTTCCGGCAGTCGGGGGTAAAGACTTAGTGACGTCACAGCATGAACGTTTGAGATTTTTCTTGCTTGTATCCGATTTACTGTGTTCATAACTGAGGGCTCAAGGAGACTGTGTTTTGTTTGGGTTTTGACATGGCTTTGTTGAACAAAGAAATGTTTAAATAATTGCAAGGGTGGGGAAAAAACTTCTCTTGTAACTTGATATCGACATGAATCATGAGCCTTCTCCTGATTCATGTCATGATTTATAGCTGGCATAACCCGTTGGTTATGCCAACTATAAAGAAACATTAGCCAGCAAGTTGGCAGTGAAGCTGACTGTCCAAATTGCACCGAACATAAATAAAGTGTACCGCTTCTATATGTATAATCTATACATATTATACATAAAAGTAGCTTTTCATGTATATCTGTTGTTCTCCAACTAGGTGCACAACGAAAATTAGAGAATTTATTTATGTTCTGGCAGGTTTATGTGGATAATGCTATTAAAATAACTTAAAATAAATAAATCTCAATATTTTATCAATTCGTTAAAACCCTGCTTAACAGGGGGCTCGCTAGTTACAAAATAAAAATAAGTTATTCATTTGAAAGCTATAATATTGCTTTGAAAATTTAATTCAATTCTTGGAAAGTTATAAATAGACGGTACTAGATAGCTTGTCTATGAAGTTTGCAAATTAGGTAAAATTCAGTTGTTAGTGTTACCTAACCTAACCGCAGTAGTTCACTATATCCCAATTTAGGTTCAAACTTTTCGACCGTGTGTACGTTAGTGGTCGGAGTTTGCACGGAAGAGTAACAACACAAACATATATTTTAATAACTTTGTTACGCGTACAGCTGAGTTATTTAGATCCTTACTCAGTTTTATAGAGCTTATTCCCGTTTTCACTAACGTCTAATTTAGGTAATGCTTAACGTAAGAAATCTTTGAGCAAATACTTCCGTTTTATCAGTCGATTCTCAGTTGACGAAATCTTCATACCGTTTGACACTAGTCTGTGGTTTTTTAAGTCAAGTTCCGTGTCTGTTAATACTATTAGAAATGTGTTGCTATTGCTAGGCAACCTGTACAATGTACAGACACCAGCACATCAAGCTACTACAATCTGTCAAATTTCTCTAATAGATTTTCAACTTTATCAGTAAAGCATTAAGGTTCAAGGTTGATTGGGAAAATTTGACAGTTTCGGGTAGCCTGACCTGCTGGCGTCTGTACATGTTATCTCTGCATAACGCATCGACGAATCGGTGTAGTAACTTTAGTTCTCGCCTTGTGGTTAATATTAATTATGTTTCTTACGCTAAGTACCTAGTCAGAAGGCCGAAAATCAAACAACTAGTCTTACCAAGGGGTATCGCATTACCCAGTAACTGGGTTGTGGAGGTCAGATAGGCAGTCGCTTCGAGTGAAATACTTATTTTCAGCTGCATCCGATTAGACTGGAAGCCGACACCAACATAGTTGGGAAAAGGCTAGGCAGATGATGATGACGCTAAGTACCTTCTTTATACTCACGCATTAGAGTTAAGCTGTCGCCTAGTGTTACCTAAAAGGTACATTAGAGTCCTAAGTTACTAAGTCCCTTATATTCAGTTTAATAGAACAAGAACATCCCCTTGTTTTAATAAACTTTTAGCCAAGAATAAAGAGATTCAACGTAGTGCAAATGACACCAAAGGGAAAATAGTTAAGTCCAAGTTAGAAGTTTAATAAACTTTTAAACCATCTTGGAGTTTCGTCAGTAAAGACAAAGTCTGTTGGTATTTCGTAAAAGTCTGTGTAAAGATATTATTTTAGATTAACAGAGAAAGTTTAGTTCTCGAAATGAGATTAGTACTTCGTGACTAAACGGAATGAGATAGCGTTTAGTGCTACTATATTGTTTTGTAACCTAACCTAGATCAAGTTAAACGATGAAATATGAGCTTCATTGAGTTGTGTTATTGTTAGTTAGATATAGTACCGTCAATATACAATTATGTTTAGAAGTTCAATTGAATTTCTCTCGAAACGGTGATGGCAAACATCGTGTGGAACCCAGTCTATGTCCTAGAACCAATAATTCGAAGACATGTGACGTCTACCAACCTGCACTGGGCCCGCGTGGTGGATTATTGCCCGCTCCCTCTCACGGAGAGGAGTTACGTGTCCCAACAGTGGGAGCATTATAGTATAAAAAGTGTTGATAAGTTATGAAAATGGGCGGTAATTTGCAGAAATCCATGATAGTCAAATTTTTTGCAAAAATAATTGGTTTTTATTCAGAAAAAACAAGATCCAGGTTTGGATGCAAAATGCAGCATCACCTTTCCGTCCGCAAAATATGCATGCATTATAAGGTTTACTAATGATAAGCATAAAATATATTATCATAATTTACATTGGCATAACGAAATTCAGCATAATGATCATTACGAATAATATTATGAGGCATAAATGTTTTGCCATAATGCTTGTTGCCATAAATACTGCTAGCATAATAATAATGAAGCATAATTTTATAAAGCATAATGTTAAAAACGCATTCTAACCCAAACAACAACACCAACAATAGAGGGGTTTTGGCGCTCCGTTCTAACCTAAACTAACCCATATGATTCAATAATAGTAGTAAATATCAGGAAACATCATACCTAATAATTGTATGCCTGAATACTATTATGCTAAATGCCTTTAAAATTTATGCAACTCCAACTTAAGCAAAAACATATTAGACTAAATGATAGTTATGCTAACCTTTGTATTATGTCAAAGTATTATTATACAGCAGTATTATTATGCTAATAAAAGTTATGCGAAAACGTTATGCCAAACTATATTATTGCTTAAAATTTTATGCCAACAGGGGTATTACCGCATTATAATTAGTAATGCTGTTATATTTTATATTATTTTTTATTAGCTACTACTGTCCCACTGCTGGGCAAAGGCCTCCCTCTCTACTATCTTTCCACCTTTCTCTGTCCAGAGCTGCCAAAGATTAATCTTAATTACAGGAGTCCAGCTCATCCCGCCGTCTCCGTCTAGGCAGCCGCGATGTCGTTTGCTATTAAACTCATAATAAACATTGATAATATTTAATGTTAATTTAGTACTGTGAAGGGCTGATGAGCCCTTCAAGGTACCAGGAGGAATCAAACAACAATACGATTCCTTTACGCTTATATTGACTGAACGTCTTTACATATTGCCGACTAAACTGACGCTGACTTTTCCTAAACAAAAGAACCTAATAAAATATTTGACACACTATTCTAAACTTGCTTGAATGTTCGAATGGAACCCGCGCTAAAATATCACCAGCCTGCACTAATTAAGGTTGACTTTAGTGGACAACCTTAACAGTACTAAAAAAACAGCTAGCTCTTTAAAAAGCTTATACTAATTGCTATCAAAAATAGAACTCTCTTAGAAACCTGGTGAGCAAGGAAGTCAATTTAGAAGCCATAAAGTTGCAGTAAGTTCAAATGTAACACGAGGAGTCATTAGTGGCGTCACAGACTCGCAGTTAAAGGGCTGACACACATTCCTAGGAACGTATGAATGAAACTGTTCCACTATTTCTATGAAATATTATGTGAAGTACTCTGAGGGAAGTCGATGTCAAACGCGGAGTTTCCTGGAATTTATTTAATTGCAGGCAGTTTTTCTGGTGACACAGATTTTTCTCTGTATTTGGGGAAGCATGAAGGACCTTTTGTGGCCCAGTGGTAACGGCTGCGACTTAGAAGTTGTAGGTTCGAGCCCAGGCAGGCGCTTTATTTTGTGTAAATTATTTTCATCACCACTGCTCTCAAACGGTGAAGGAAAACATCGTGAGGAAACTGGCATGTCATGGAACCAAAAATTCGAAGACATGTGACATCTACCAACCTGCACTGGGTCTACGTGGTAGATTACAGCCCACTCCCTCCCGAGCATAGGAAAATTATAGGCTGATTATGTGTGATTATTAAGGACCTTAACTTTATAAATGATTCTAGGTATCGTGAAGCTTTGAGTTCTGTGATTTATCCAGACTGTCGTAGTAACTTTTTGGACGCAAACAAAAATATTTAGTTACATCATGATGCACTCTGGATTGAATAATGGTAACAAATCCACATCTGTATCGGACTGAAATGTATACCTACGTTGACGCAAGGTCTTATCGTTTTTCACAGTCCAGCGGGATCATTGCGTAACACACTATCAGTAGCAATGGCTTTCATTTTGACAGTTCAACACCATTCATTGCGTTATTTACGTTGGTAAGCAAACAAATTTTTCGAACATATGAAGCAATGGATTAGCAATATCTTTCAAAATGATTCAGATTTCATTGATAGTGCGTTACGCAATTAAGGTGCTGACTACCTACAGCGTTATTTTACTATGCACATGCGTTTGAATCATCAACGTTCTCTAAACGGATGTAAAAGAGCAAGAAAAATCCAATTATTTGTATACTTATCATAATATATTATTTTATAGCATCCAGTCTTTTCTCTAGGAGTTATATCACAACATCTTCAATTTAAGAATGTTCCACTCTTAAAGGAATTTTATTATAATATTATTTGCATAGTAAGTAAGTGTCCCAGGAGAGATGAGCAAAAAGTGACGCACTTAGCTTCCTTTCAAAGTCATATAGAAATGTTATAATTTATATATAGTACTAGGAAAATCTTAATAATAAATCTCTTCGGATCAAATATACACTATTTCGCTGAGTAATTTTAATAATAGATACCTATTGCTTGTTGAAATACTGTTTTGAGAATCTCGATTTCTATAAGTAAGGATCTCGTTACTATCTGCTACTAAATGGCTACATTTTCATCGCTGGCCAAAGATCTGAGCAATATTCTTCTTCATTTTCCCATCTTTAGCTTTATCTTTTAGAAAAGCCCGTATCATTATTATGATACATCCTTTATTTCATTTAAATACTTACAGATTACATTTTTAAATATTTTATAAACAAAAAGATAAAAAAAGACATTTAAAATATAAAAAAATAGTAGCCCACTGGAATCGGGAACAGGATCCAAGCTACCGGCGGTCAGGGCTCCAGAGAGAGGAACCTCCTGACAATGCGAGCGGTGTCCAGTGGTGAGCGGTGTTCGTTTTCTGAATCAAGCCCTTGATTCAACTGCCCAACGGGAGCCTCCTCAGCGCTTGGCTATTAACCCATTGGCTGACACGACTATCGGCACAATGATTGCCGAGTCCACATGCCACATGTCGACAACCTCGCGAGCCAAGTCAAGATACTTGATTTGTTTATTATGATCCATTATTATTATTTTACCTTTGCTGCAAGTTGTTTTTTATAGATGCTATTTAGTGAATACACATCCACCTACATCTCCACCCACCGTTAGTACTTAATCTATCTTAGGATGTCACACGATTCCTAGATAGATACTCATTTTCCGACCCATCTTTCATTCCTCCTCCCACATCACCAATAAGTCCCAAGATATTATTTCAACATTTCTTGTGACAATACGATACGATGATACTATCAACTTAATTGGCATCGTTCATGCTCAGCTAATTGTCTTCAACCACCGTTACGACTGCGGTAAGCCACATCATGCACAACTAAGGCTGTGTTTAGATGGAACACTATCAGTAATTGTTAGGATGTCGCTGGTTGATATAATCTTGCGCTATTCTTTTGTTTTGTGATACCTAATGCATAATCTGTTTGAGAGGGAACGGGCTGTAATCCACCACGCAGGCCCAGTGTGGATTGGGGTATGTCACATGTCTTCAAATGTTTGGTTCTAAGATGTGCCGGTCCTCACGATATTTTCCTTCACCGTGTTGAGATCAGTAGTGATGAAATAAATTATGACCATGACTCGTAAGTCGGGGCTGTTACCACTGTGGTCCACTACTGCTCTGTGATAGGCACCTAGTGATCTAGTCAAGATAATTGAAAGACTGATATTTTTTGTTTCGTTGAGTACAGTGTACATACTGAACACCAGAGTAATTTTTCTACTGAAGTACGAAGGAAAGGTCGAGGTGAGCCGTTGCTAAGCCTTTTCACAATTTCTATATCTTTCCATAATCCTTCTCACTATACCTCTCCACTCTATATAACGGGTTCGTATTGTATTCTTATCCGCCATACTGCTGTCGCGGAAATGATTATCAAGAATGGTCACCATAGGCATAATCTCCTTACTTGGTAAAGCCTCAAGTCCCGTATTGGAATATAATACCGCTGAACTGTCTCGATAATTGCTCGTAAACGGCCAATAATATACGACGGATTGTTAAATTTCTTGTTCTATGAATTTAATTGGCGACAGTTCATGCTTGGATAATTGCGAGCGACGACCGTTACAAGTGCGGTAAGCCCATAAGCCACATTTCTGTTGGCATAAAGTTGGGTACAGATGGGCCAGTTTCGTGCAATTGTTTAGTTGGTATTGAATTAGGGCATCAACTTATATTGACTCTTATGTGTTCCGTGTTGACAGTGTACTAATACAAAGGTACTGCTTTTATATTGTTGTTTAAAATCGGTATAGTGTCCACGTGTCCATTATCATGTTTTTGTATTATTATGATTAGCCATTGATGTCCCACTGTTGAGCAAAGACCTCCCTACTCTCTTTGCACCTCTCTTCAGGGCTGCCAAGGCCCAATATTTTGAAAAGTAGTCCAGCTCATCACGTCATCATTACTACCATGAAACTGATTGTAAAATAGATTTATTTACTAAAGAGAATATTTGAGCACGAGTGAAGTGAATATTCGACGGTAGAAAATATTATTATTGAAAAGAATATTATTCGTTCTCCAAACTGAAATACATAAAAGCTACATTCATATTTTATTTCATAAATATTGCTGTGTTACATTTTGCCAACAAAAATTGATGTCGGAAATTGTTAACCTTGAATGAAGTATTTGATTTTTTGGGATTCTCTTTTCGGTTTCTTTGGTGTTGTGGTCGAAACATTGGTACGAGCATTGAAACGCTAACTAAACATAACATCACGCCTGTATTTCCCAATGGCTTAGGCAGAGGTGTACCTACAATACATCCACATTTCACTATTTATGTTCAAGTCCTATGTAATAGGAGGCGAGCCTATTGTTATCAACCGGGCATAGATCCTGGGGGTCTACTACGAAGTGCAAAGTGCGAATGATCGGATCGGACCGACACATGGCCGAACCGAATATTATTGAAAAATGCGACAAAAGTTCAGATCGGCTCAGTTGGGTCGGGACCATGGTCAATATTCGAAAGAGTGTAGGATCGGGACCGACCGAACCAAATAGTAACTTCGTAGCAGGAAACGGCCGAACATTCGGCAGATACCACTTTGGAGTAGACCCCCAGACTCCGGGCTGCTACTGAGATATTTCAGATGTAAAAACCAAATAGCACTTCGCCCGACCGGGGAATCGAACCCAGGACGGGAGGGGGGGTCTGTGTGTCTTTTAGTCTGTGCCGAATAAATGTGTTTTCTTTCTTTGAACTCACGTTCTACCGACTACCCTCACTAGAGTAACGAGGTCACCTAAAACTGTAACTAAAATCATTATGAAATCCTTGTGGTAATCATAAACTGTTAGATTATGTCACACCTTAACGATACATGTGAACATGTATCTATCTTACGAGTAGTATTATCTTTGCTATATGATACGAAGATAATAAGATACATTATATCATCAAACATATAACTTAATAGTAACAATGGGCCAATCATGATTGTTGTATAATATGTTGTAAGCTCCTAGCAGACTCTCGCGCCCGGCCCTTCTGCGAAGAAGTCATGCTAGCGTAGGAGGTGGCGGGACGGATGAGGGAGAGAGCCTCCCGTCCCAGCCGTCGCGGGAGACACTCCGGGCGTCGGGAGCCGCGTGACGACTCCCGGCCACCGTAGGCGCGCGCCTGCGGGCGGAGAGCAATGGGTAGCTCACCGCCCGATCAGAACCAGGCCAGTGCCGGACGGCGCGTAAGTGTTCCACGCGCGCCTCAAAGAGATGTCAGCATAATTTGAGGGGCCCCTTAGGGCCGAAGCTTGTCGGGTCAGCGGGATTGTCCGAAAGGGTTACCGCTACCCCGGAACATAAAGGGCGAAGGAAGGAACATGGGTGGGTTTTCGTCAGTAAGAGTCTGACACTCCCTTCCGCTCCACCCAGAGCGGGAGGGGTCATTTGATGACTTCCCACCAGAAAAAAAGAAAAAGCTCCTAGCAGATATTCTTTGACATATTGTTTACCTAGTAAAGTCAATCTGCCTATCCTTATACCCTACTATGGTGGGGTCGGGTTCCACTCTAACCGGATGCAGCTGATTACTAGTATTTTACATGGAGCGATTGCCTATCTGACCTCCATAACCCAGTAACTGGGTAACACGATACCCCTTGGTAAGACAGGTTGTCAGACTTTCAGGCTTCTGACGACCCGTACGACGGTCAAAGATCCAAGAATGACAGCCGGGACCAACGGCTTAACGTGCTTTAGGCACGGAGGGATCTCGGTATGTAAAGATGGCCCCCCATCCACGGACCGACCGTGGAAAGCGTAGCTTAACCTGATCGATCGACCCGTGCGGCTGATGTTACTTAGCCCCGGGCCCCTCCTTTTTGACCTAGTAAAGTAAGGTAGGAAAAATTATAAAAGAAAATATGTAGTTACTTCTTAGGAAAAAATGCAATCTTCACTTGAAAGCTTGAAGAACTTCCAACTTTAATAAATAGGTACTATGTATTTTGAAACGTTTTAATAATAAAAAATGTGGCGCGATGAAGTTCCTCATAAAGAATGGTCTTCCGTTACCAGGCGTACTTCACGATACTTGCTTTTTAATATTCTCAACCGGGAAATAAGACGTAAAAGCTGAAAATATAAAAACCATTGAAAAATGTTTAAAACGTACAGACGTCATATTATAATTCTTTTGTGGGGTGCAATATGCACCCGGCGAGTTCAGAAGGCCAATTCCCGTAATCAAAATCCATTCGCAATCTCATCTCAGCGACAATCAATGTCAAAAATTTGTCAAAAATTTAGAGAAATAGAGGTATTTTTGACAGATTGAGACTGAGATCAGACTGTGAACGTTCTTAAAATTACGAGAATTGCCCCTCTGATCTGTGTCAGACTCTCAAATAAGTTCAATAAATGGTAAAGAATTGGTTTACTAAGCAATAAAGCCACCTCTGACCACCATTAATAAAAAGCCGCTCCGATCTCAATCTCGTGAAGGAAATGAAGACACAACTTCAGAACGCCTTATAAACTTATTAAACGACCTTAAAGGCGAACAAATTATACCTGTTAGCTATAATTAAGTTCAAAACGTCTCTCGGCGTAAGTCGACTTGTTAAATCTTTGCTTATTCCTTGGCTTATTTCTTAGGAAGGCTTCTAGTGGTAAAGCTAGCTAGGTGCTGAGAAATTTGTGTACATGAGAATTGTGTAGGTTTCTGTGAATAAATATCGAAGTTTAGTAAAGGACCGATGATATAGTATAATGATACATAATGTGAAAAAGTGTCATTATAAAAAAAAATGTAAATAATATGTACAAAAAAAAAGAGCTACTTCTGCCAAGAAACTGCTTTGAAGTTTAGCAGAGGTAAGTCTTGTAAACATTATTTCTGTTAATAAACACTTTTTCATTTCACTTTCATTTTTTTTTTCATTTCTATGATTTAAGTACGCAGAACAATGTATCGAAAGGGAAGGTGATCACGTGAAACCTTCGTGAAACTCGTGGCGAGTATAGATGTGGGTTCAATCGACCAATCAAATCAGCCTATCCCTAGCAGTCCACTGCTGGACATAGGTCCAGGCTGCGCCACAGCACCCGAGATGCCCAACCCGATTGACACGATTGTCCATATTTGGGTTTGCATGCTGCATTATATTTATCGCACCTTCTGCAAGCGCATCCAAGCTTGCTTAAATATACAATTTGCATACCATTTGATTTTAATGTTTCGAACACAAGTTACTTGTTTGTTTCTCTTTGTTTTGTTGCATTTAAATGAAATAATTGTACCAAGATTACAAAACGAATCTACCATAGTTCTTCAGCCGATAAATCGTACTGTTTACAAAACACATTACTTATTTATATTCCACTAGCTGCTCCCCGCGATTTCACCCGCATAAGTTTAAAAAGTATCCTTTAAGTTAATCCTGGTTATAAACCACCTGTGTGTAAAATTTCATCCAAATCTGTTCAGTAGTTTTTGCGTGAAAGAGTAACAAACATCCATCCATCCATACAAACTTTCGCGTTTATAATATTATATATAATATATATATTAATATTATATTATTAGTAAGAGGATAGCATTTCGCGTTTATAATATTAGTAGGATTTTCTAACGACCTGTTTTCTCAAAAGCTTGCTGCAATTCCCTAGCAAAACTAATAGGTCAACGCACACAAACTAAATACAAATTCAATTAAAACGCAGAACTGTATATTTAGCTTTTTAAACACCACCTTATTTTATTAATGCAGCTTCGAGTGCGGTTCTCATTTCAATGTATGCCCGAGCATGTGACATGGCAAACACTCCGTGTGTGGCACCAACATAGCCAACACGATCTATATAACCAACATGTTGGTCAGGGTGTTGGGTATATGACGTGTTTGCTGAGGGCACTTAGCAAATGTTGTACGTTTATGCAAAGGCAACTGCAGCGCGGCTATTCTGTGAATTTTCACGATCGAGTTTACTTTGGCATCCGAACTTGGGAATAGAGCTTTGACACTGACATTTCACACTATGGAGGCAGATGTGAGGTTGATAGTGAGATATTACAGCCGGTCTGTTCTGTAAATATCTCACAGTGAAAACTAAGATAAAGGGGGCTTGAAGTGTATTGTCATTTACCTGATGCTAGGGATTGACACTATTGACAGCAAACTTCACCTTAGTTTTCACGGTGAGATTTTTACAGAATGAATCGACTGGATAGACTGGATCGATGGACTTGCTTCATCTTTTGTTATTAAGTGTCTTGTTTGAACAAGATAGTAAATTAGTAAAAAGCTTCTGTTTAATACACTTCAGTTGTAAGAGTAGAGACATAAATGGCACATTCTTGACGACATGGTTGTCTTCATTTTGACGACATAGTTGGCGCAGTTGTAAAGCGATTGACTGCTGCGCTGCGTGTCGCGGGTTCGATTCCCGCACGGAACAAATATTTGTATGACCTACAAGAAGTTGTACCGGGTCTGGCTGTTTGTGTATGTGAGTTTAAATGTTTGTAAACGCACCCACGATACAGGACAAATTCATAGTGTGGGGCAATGTTTAAAAAAAAATCTTTAGATTATTATTGTCCCCATAATTACTTATTTGCAACAATAAACGGTGTTATTTAACCTAAGTGCCTTTAATTATAAAATTAAAGTATCTTCATATCAACACCTGATTTAATGTTTTCGAATGTAGTAATCAAGTTAAAAAAAAAATATATATACGGATCATTAAATTTGAATGCCGGGTCTGTCAAAATAATATCATTGTGCAAAATAAATTTGTAATTGTGATTCTATTATGTCCCGTCAGATAGTATGTCATAACAAGGTCGGTATTGTCTGGTATTAGAGAATGATAATAATTAGGACCTACAGTTATTCATGAGGCAACGATGTGTGAATGTCTTCATCATTGCACAAGTGAAATGAATATGAGATGTCTATTATAAAGTTTCGTAATTTGATTACTCTCAGTATAATTGCAAATTTGTTACGTTATGCTACTATCACAATACGATTGCGACCGCACGGTGACTCCTGATTGACTTGCTAAACTTTGCTTATCGGATTTCGATCTCGATTGTGTCCTAGAAATTGTTACGTCATAGTATACACCTATAGTATCCATCTCGTGTACCACGTCTTTATGCTATTGGTATTCGAGATCAGTCCCGTATGGGCACTTAGATTGAGATGTGAAGTAAATGCCAACATTTTCCCGTAAAATACGGTTCGCTGGAGATTTCCTCGCTGTAGGAAATGGTCGTAAAGCAGTTGTTATCGAGGCTTCTAAAATCGAAACACCTCTACGTGGCGCACTTAGTAACAATGTAGGTAAGGGGAATGGTTTGCGATGGACACGTTGGAACAGTGATAGGAGAGCTACCTATCTGTAAATGTCCGTCATATGGATAGATCCGTGTTCTGTAATCTGTTCCCTCGGCAGCAATTTGCGGTTCTATCGAAATCTTTATTGATTCCTGTGCATCCGCTGCCGGTATTAATAGATGACCTGTGGTGATAGTAATATTGTAGGACCATTGGATTTTGCGGTTTCAGTGAACGATAACCACGTACGGTAGATTTGGGATTGTTAATGGTTTAATATTGCATTTTGCTCTTCTTTCTTCTTTTGTTCTGGCAAAATAAAGATCTAATCTCAATATTTAGAAGCTCAATCCACTGTTAACTGTAATCTTTTTCAAAAAAAAATATCAGGTCAGGTCAGATTTATACATTAACTAACTTGGGCATAAAATAAGAAAAAATGTAGTAGAAAATTGCAATTCCAAAATTGTCCGCACACAGTCAGTTGCAATCTGACATTTATAAGATACGAAATACAAAGAACCCTTATTCTATTAACCGATCCATTTTCAAATCAACCGTACTAACGTACAATCAAATTCAAAGTTGCAATTTCTTCGAGTGACCGCATCGAGCCAGTGTAAGCCTGGCTCTGACAATCCCTGCGGTCTGAACGTTCATGCAAACGCAGTACTGCAATATCATTTATTATTCAGACCACTGTGAACAAACAACACCCTAGAGATTGCACTAACACCAAAACAACATTTCGAAAGACTTTGGAACGTCCAAAGTCTTCCAAAGTTCTTTCAAAGACTTTGTTCCATCCAATTTTATTTACTCTTTTAAAGTTTAAGGCAGTGAATTGTTCTGTTTTGACTTTATTTTGTTTGGGAGTTAAAAATTTGAGCAAAGTAAAGGAATTATGGTGCTAGCATTGTGTTGAAATGATTTAATTTGTTTGAAAACCGCGAAGGTTGTGTTTAATTTTAGATGATGGAACATTTTGAATCACGTAATTTGAATAATTAGTTTAGTTAGATAAATGGCTAAAAGGGATTTTACTGAGATATTTTTAAGACCCAGTTTCGTCAAGGGCGTCTCATAAAATTAGCGTGCTAGATTCCTGGGGGTCTACTACGAAGTGCAAAGTGCGAATAATCGGATCGGACCGACACATGGCCGAACCGAATATTATTGAAAAATGCGAAAAAAGTTCGGACTGCCTCAGTTGGGTCGGGACCATAGTCGATATTCGACAGAGTGTAGGAGTATAGGATCGGGACCGACCGAACCAAATAGTAACTTCGTAGCGGGAAACGTCCGAACATTCGGCCGATACAACTTCGGAGTAGACCCCCAGATGTTGGTGACTCTGACCTTGTATTTTTGATAAAATAATGTGTCGCCTACCCTGGTCTTAAAAACTCTGTAATATTTTTACAATTGATGCAAGAAAATCGTCATTCGAAAAGCTAAATCCTAAGACACAATACATAACGAACACTTGGCACCAGACCATTACAAGTCCTCGCAATTCTTCGCAAAGCACTGTGTTTATCGTATGAATCAATGAAGGTATTACGTGAGCGAACTGACCAAAATTGGTCTGCGGTTTCCGTGATCCAATTTGTTGGTCTCCGGAGTACTGTACGGACCGTTCCGCATAGCAAACGATGGAGTTGTTCGGAGCCTATAAAATTGTCAGCGTCATCTAGTTTCTGTGGTGCAGTGATGAGAAAATGTCGCTGGTTTTGGCTAAGATATGAGAGTGTAGGGTTGCAAGTTATATATCCCTTGTGTCAAAAATAAAAGAAAGAAAGAAAATACATATTGTTTTACTATTCTATAAAATTAATAATCTAATTTGCATTTATTTTTTATCTGTTGATGAGCACTGCTTATTATGAACAGTTTATAATGAATGATCAAAGAGGGTATTGTATTGATCACAATACCTGGCAGACTGTATGGTGAGTTTATTGTTAATCGTTTATTAGAAGACAGGACAACGAAACTCCTAATCGTCATACCGTAATAAATAATAAAACATGTATAGAACGGAAAATATTGTTTTGGTGACTTTTAATTCAACGTATTCCTTCCAGTAAATCGAGCAATGGAGCTGTGGTAACGGCCCCGACTTACGAGTTGTCGTGGGTTCGAACCCGTGTCCAAGAACCAAAAATTCGAAGACATGTGACGTCTACAGAACTGCACTGGGCCCGCGTGGTGGATTACGCCCACTCCCTCTCAAAAAAGAGAGGAGGCCTGTGTCCCAGCAGCAACATTATCTGCTGATTATATATTCCTTCCGGGACGTGATAATGTGACCACTTTGCAATAATTAAGCACCCCATGTAGTAAAAATCCATAGGATTTGAGAAAAATCAAGATTTCTCTATTTTAGAAAATTTCCCAGGATTCATAATTAAATATGATGTTTCTCCAAATTCTCAAATTTAATGGCCTGACATTATGTTGTAGTTAATACACCAACAATAATCAGATTTCAATTTATGAAGGTAATCGGTTTACACTTTATGTAAACTGTTTATGGTGGGTAAATTTTAGTTTAACATAAAATAAAATTCATGTAGATAAAACCGGATTTTACAGCGAATCCTTTAGATGACCAGAAAATTTAATTTGCCGTGCGTTCAGAAAAATATTGATAAAAAACCATATGGGTGATGGATGGTTCGAGTCTTTCGGCATCAGAATTATTAAGTTTATGTTGCTATTTAAAAAACAATACAAATAAAATGATATCTGTGAAACAAATGTAGAATTTGACTACATAACAATTGTTTTAATAATAGTCCTGTTTTTAAATGGTCGTAATAAACAAAAATAAATAATTTGAAGTCTTTTAAAATCTCATGAATAAAATTAAGCAAAGTTTCGGCACTCTTAGTTAAAAGAGAGCCAACTTAGGTTGTTTACAAAAGATAAATTTTTAATTGTTTGTAAGTGGCTAATAAAATGTAGTTCTTAACTAGAATTCTTATAAAGTACACAAGACAATTTCATTTAGCGAAGAGGGTTTAAACAACTCTACTTATAAAGTATTTATTCCTTTAAGCCAAAGGAGCTAGTATTTACTTTAAAAGGGTTGAATAATGTACGAATATGCGGGACTTAAGGTAACCGTCCACTGTTCAGGAGAGTTTTGCCGCGTTTCTGTGCGGTTCATTTGTTTGCCAAGCGTGGCTGTGGGTCGCAGTGGACGATCCTGGCTTAATTTTCATACAAAGTCACGCTAAGAACACGGTGAAGCTTAACCGTGGGCCGCTGTGGAACGGCCGACCTTTTTAAATTTAATTGCCTATGGTATGCCATAAGTTGAAGTAACAATAAAAATTTCATCGTCTAAAAGGTGTTTAGATGATACAAGTCATTTGTTGCTTCAATTTTTATGATATGCCCCGACAAGAAAATTGCATTGTATAAATGGGGCTTTAACCTTTTATAGGGCAGCGTTGGTAAACATAGATCTTTCTCGTAAAAGAAGCATTATCGCAAGTTGGCGAAATTAAAATGATTTACATGATGAATTCAGAATATATGGAAAGAAATAAAAAGCGACAATTTTTTTAAGGAATTGTAGTGTCGTTAAAGTGTCTCGTTCGGTGTCCTTCAACCGACTGAGGGGCTAGGGGGCTATTTCTTCCAATGTTTGAAAAATCCTGGATTAGGCCAATCAAGCCAAAGATTTTAATCTTTGGATTTTTCCTCACCGCACTTACAGCCACGCGAAAAAGTGTCCACACTCAGAAGAGAGTCACTCACTCAATAAAAAACAAAAAACGTGTGGGGTCGCGTAACACTACAAAATGGCGAAAAATATGAAAATTTTCGCACTCGCCATCTTGGATTTACATTTGAACTCACTATCAGCTTCACCACCCTCGAAAACCATGAAAACCCTCTCTCTCTTTCTATTATATATAAAAAAGTCGGAGTTTCATTGTCGTTACGTGACGATTGCTCCCAGTTTACTCCTACCGCAAGCTCAGTTAAAGAACTTCGTTCCAATAATGACTATTTCTTGAGAATCAAGTCGATTCTGCGACTTTATGTGCGTCAAAGTTGTCATAAAAAAAACAGAAACACGACCATCTTGACGCGGTAGGGCAAATCTACGATATACATTTTAAGTCCAGGCCAAAGCATTAATGAAAAAAGTCAAAGTAGGTACAGTCATGAGCATAAGTATGTATACACTTGGCTTTATTCAAAAGCGACTTACTCCTTTATTTTTGAATAACATTGTATGTTGCTACGAACATAGTATTTTCGAACCCATAGGTTTTTGCAATGTCGTATTTCATTGTTGTTTTCGTTATTTCACGCAAAAATCGCTGTTGAAAATTTCCAAGTGTTGACGTATTAGTGCTCGTGACTGTACAGGTAACAGAATTAACATCACAAATTAATTACCTCTCATAGAACTCACTCAAAGCTTACACCACATTAAATACCACACGGAGGTTTAATAAAGTTACAGCATGCATGTAATATCGGCACAATGATCTTGAATTACATAACGTGAACAATAGGGGTTACAAGAGTAGGCATTCCATTAAACGAGCTTCGACGTGCTTGCGCATCGTTACTGCTGCATATTTCAGTCGGTGTTACTAAATTGAGAGCAGAGAATCCACTTTGTACAATGTTGGGTGATATTAAATTATCTGCTCATAAGTATGTTGGTACTGGTGACAAAATGTGGTGAAGTGGTATTGGTTTATTTGTGCATTTGATGATATTGCTGCTATTGGGGTTCGAACCTGAAAGGTGAGAGTGGAGTTTGCACAATCAAAGGGAGTTCTGTGGGTGAAGTTTGGCTGTCCATGATCATGATGAATATCAAATCAGCATTAGAATTTGCACTATTTCCGGATAATAACTGATTCAGACCGATGGCCGGTCGAGCAGACGAGTCTTGGAGTGGAGACCGCGTATCCACAAGCGTAGTGTGGGACGCCCCCAGCTAGTTGGACGGACGACCTAAAGAAGGTGGCTGGGACAGACTGGATGCGGAAGGCGAAGGACAGTGTGTTGTGGCGCCGGGAGAGGCCTATGTCCAACAGTGGACTGCAATAGGTTTAGTTGATTGAACTGATAGAGATCACAATTCTGGGGAGATTTCTGCTAAAGCTAACCCCAATAATCACTGCACTTCTGCCTATTAGAAGTACATTTAACCTTCATTACGAGATTCTGATAATCGACACCGAAGGCTGAAATGCCAACAAAAATGCAAGTAAAGCGCTACAGCACGTCTAGCCGCTACAAAGATTACGTGGGCATTTTATCACGATTCTAAGTGGATGTTCTGAAGGCTGTTTAGCTAGTGATGTTACGATACACTATCGCACACACGGAATCCCCGCCGTGCCAACTTGTCCATGGATGTTTAAGCGTGTTTCTACGTTACCAGTCTGCGTTGGCGATAGAAAACCGATAATTAGATAGAGGTAGGGGGGTGGGGGTTAGCGATTTAAGAGTAGTGCTGGTTGGAAGAGCGACTAAAGAAGCGATAATTTAAAGTAATGCAGTTTATATTAGCTACTAGCTTTGCCCGCAATTTCATTTGCGTGCATGTCGGAAAACAAATTAGATTTCATGGGTTTTAATTTTTTGTATGGAACTCTACTTATTTCACTTATGACACTTTTTTTTTTTTTTTTTTTTCTGGTGGTATATCTTCAAATGACCCCTCCCGCTCTGGGTGGAGCGGAAGGGAGTGTCAGACTCTTACCGACTAAAACCCATCCATGTTCCTTCTTTCGCCCTTTATGTTCCGGGGTAGCGGTAACCCTTTCGGACAATCCCGCTGACCCGGCAGGCTTCGGCCCTAAGGGGCCCCTCAAATTGTGCTGACAACTCTTTGAGGCGCGCGTGGAACACTTACGCGCCGTCCGGCACGGGCCTGGTCCTGATCGGACGGTGAGCTACCCATTGCTCTCCGGCCGCAGGCCCGCGCCTACGGTGGCCGGGAGTCGTCACGCGGCTCCCGACGCCCGGAGCGTCTTCCCCGGCGGCTGGGACGGGAGGCTCTCTCCCTCATCCGTCCCGCCACCTCCTTCGCTAGCATGACTGCTTCGCAGAAGGAGGCGACTGCCTCCCACTCCCTCTCGCTCCGGACCATGGCTTGCACCAGGGCCGGGCGCGAGAGGCCGCCGCCGCTGCCGATCGCCTCTACGAGGACACGGCGGTGCTCCGCCCAAGTGGGGCAGACCTCCACCGTGTGCTCCACCGTGTCCTCTGGGCGATCCTGGCAATGGTGACACCCGGGCGTTTCCTCCCGCCTAATGATGTGCAGGAACTTCCCGAAACTTCCGTGTCCGGTGAGGACCTGCGTCAGGCGGTAGGTGAGGGCGCCGTGGCGCCTCTCTAGCCACTCCTCAAAGAGGGGTCTTATCGCCGCTATCGCGGCGTGCCCTGCGCTGGGTTGCGACAGTCGCTCTTTCCATGTCGCCATGAGATCGAGAAAAATGTGGAACGCTTCCCGATTTTGCGTGTCATCCTTGCGCAGGGGCCATGCTAATCTTCTCTGTATCGTTCCAATTTTAGTATATGTACTGCTAATTTTATTTATTTGTAGATATGTAAGTTTGCTGTCCTTGATAAAATATAAGGAGTAAGCAGATTTTTGTTATGAAATAAGGAGACACGACTGTCTTGTTGTCTGAAAACTTTATTTCAACCTTCTCTGAGTTGTGGGCGAGAGTCACGGAATTAGTTAAAAAACTTTGTAGATTAGAGAGGTCTGTTTTACAATATATAAGAGAAATGTGTGTATCAAACTGACTGTATAGAAGTTTTCATAATTTCAGATAATTTACATTCCATCGCCACTTAATCGGTTATCTACTTTAGTTAAATGTATTCTAAGTTGGTTTTTGAGTAACCATTTGTAACAAAAAGATCCGAATACGGTTTTGGTTGCCATGGAATTTGAACTTTGTCAAGCATGACATGCAGTTTCTTGTTCCATAACTTGAAAATTATCACAAATTCCTAATACAAATATACTCGTAGGTAGGATGATAATATTACTATTGTGTATCACACGCTTCCAAACTAATTTGAGTATTAGTAATTAATTACCTTGCTACCACGTAGCACTTGCTTTAATAAATTAAGTTATTATCGTTTATTCCTGTAGAACTTGAATTAATTAATTAAGTAATATCTTATATCAAAGGCTTTGGTGTTGGGGCTTAAGGTTGTTGCATTTAGTAATTCAATAAAAAAAAACAAGTATTATATTAATCCAAGTATCCAAGTCTGTTTTTCATTTATGTAGCTAGTGATACTTTATTGGCGTATTTCTTTTTCACTTTATCTAATAACGCTTCATTCACGATTTCTATATAACACGCACTTGCACTGCAGCCTCAAAAATTTTTTCCTCCTTTTTGGTCTTGTCAAAGAATTGGATGGCCCCGACATATAACTAACTTTAAGCACAAAACAAGACATTCAGAGACCCCACAACAAAGCAGATATATACAGTACAAAATCACAGTCCCGCTCGTTTATCCCGGTTCGCTGCAGCTCAACTCTAACACCCCCTCAGAGCTTTACTGCCCACACGAGGAGTCTTATGCTACATTTATGTATCTCATACAGACGTGACATGCGAAACAGCTATTTAATAATATACATTTATTATGCTTGAATTGAAAATCTTAGATTTAGATTACATCTTCTATACTATCAATAAAGCTGAAGAATTTGTTTGTTTGAACGCGCTAACCTCTGAAACTACCAGTCGGATTTTTTTTTTGTATTTGTTAGCCTAATTCTTGAGGAAGGCTATAGGCTATTCAACATCACGCTATGATCCTTATAAGTCGAGCAAAAATAAAAAAGCCAGAAATAATGCTAGGTGAAAACGAAGTGATAGCGTGGGTAGGTGATGCGATGCGACGTGGTGGGTTTGGGGAAAAAGAAATTTCAAGCGGACGAAGTCGCGGGCAGAAGCTAGAATTTGATATTCAACTATCCTCTTTAGTGTTTAGTAGTTTGACCTTAGTATTCAGAGGTTACATAATAATAATTAGGCAACTTTCAATTGGCCAGTATGAAATGTTCTCAATATGTCATATTTTTGACTGACAGTGTTCGAAAGGTGGATTTAGATTAAACGAACATATAACCAGAACATTCTTCGTCCGTTCGAACATTGTCCGTTCGAACATTGACCGTTCGAAGTCCGTGCCTCGGAAAGCACGTTAAGCCGTTAGTCCCGGCTGTCATTCGTAGATCTTTGACAGTCGTTACGGGTAGTCAGAAGCCCGAAAGTCTGACAACCAGTCTTACCAAGGGGTATCGTATTACCCAGTAACTAGGTTGTGGAGGTCAGATAGGCAGTCGCTCCATCTAAAATACTGGTATTCAGCTGAATCCGGTTAGACTGGAAGCCGACCCCAACATAGTTGGGAAAAGGCTAGGCAGATGATGATAACCAGAACATTCTTTATTAATATTCCTAACATTTTAGTAGGGAAAGACCAACGAAGGAATGCCCCTGTTTATACAAAAGGAATTTCTGAAACTGGGGATAGAATGTGCATTCGCTCATTTGGACTAAATCGACCTTTACACTCATACCTACTATTCGTTCTATACATACGTCTCTGAGTGCGATAGTAAGTTAATGTTTTAGTGACAAAAAGATCCACAATAAATTTTGGTTGCAATGGAATTTAAACTTAGTCTTGTACGACATTGAGATTGCAGTTCCAAAATATAAGATTCTGAACTCAAGTTAAGGAAGTATCATGCTTCGTTTATCTCATAGGGAGGTGACGTGCGGAACAGCTATTTAATAACCGTTATTTATTAGTAGCATGCAACCGATCGCTTTACGTTTTTATCACAATTTGCTACACCGGATTAAATGGTTCGCGAGTTTTTAATGATGTAAGAAGTTTTTGTTTTGTCGGTGTTCGTGGTTATGTTTTTGTTTATGTTTCTTTATTACATAATCGGTGATTATATGAAGGAATATAAGAGAGATATAACATAATATAAAAAGTATTTATAAGGCAGATGTGAGTGCAAACACCGGGAAACGCCCTAGGAGGATGTAGTTACCTTATTGGTGATGTTCTTAAGAAAGATCCGGTGCGTAGTGCTCGCAATCGGTGTGCGAGTATGACCAGACGTATACGTAAACGAGGCAAAAGGCATACTCCTTTTGCCTCGTTTACGTAAGGATCGTAGCAGGTGGCGTTCTGTATTTCTGCCTACCCCCGTGGGAAGAAGGCGTGAGTTTATGTATGTATGTATGAATATAAGATGATAGCGTGTTTGTTTTACCTTTATTAGATTGGCGAATAAGCTCAGCTAACAACTTGCTGACTTAAAAAAAAAAAAACTCGTAACTTGGACTACCTTTTTTTTTTTTTTCCGTATGGGAAATCATCAAATGACCCCTCCCGCTCTGGGTGGAGCGGAAGGGACTGTCAGACTTTTACTGACTAAAACCCACCCATGTTCCTTCCTTCGCCCTTTATGTTCCGGGGTAGCGGTAACCCTTTCGGACAATCCCGCTGAAACTTGAACTACTTAAGTTGTATTTAAGTTCGGAGAATAGGAACTTAGTATTAATTCTATTTTATTTAATTGCAGATCAATATCGAGATCGAGAGAACAGCACAACCTGTGAGTATACATTATTTTTTAACCTTATAAAATAAATGCTGTAATAGTTCTCCAGATCGTACTTTGGCCATGGGAGCCAATCTCAAAGGAGACTAGCTTAGGGCACGGGAGATATAGTGCACAAGTGTGTGCGCAGACACAGGTGCACCCTTTTTGCCCTCACTCTCATAGTCCGATGGGACGGCAATCCGTCACGACAGGAGAGAGATCAGGCGCAGGATCAACGGCTTAACGTGCTTTCCGAGGCACGGGGGTATCACACCTAAGACCCAGAAATTCCTAATAGAAAAACCCAATAACACTTTGTCCGACCTAGGAATCGAGCCCAGGACGGGGCAGTTATAAATGCTATACTTAAAGTTCATACCTACATCGTCGTCCCTCGTCATCAAAGTGTTCATTTTCATAGTTATTTTTGAGTCAAATCGTATTTGCTTTTCATAGTTCTCTTCATAATTCAGGCAGCTTATTCTGCAAAGCTACAATTGTGCCCTTCACTCTAGTTTTAATTATAAAAACGATCTATTCAAACCTTTCATTTGTCTGAAAATTGAACCGTTACAGACCAAAGTACATAGAGAGGATGATTGTGTTCCTGTAATGACAACATAGACTGTACCATTCATTTTTATTATAATCAGGCGTCCCTTAGAGCGTACTTTCGTTTTATTGTAATGGTGTAACATTACACAGATTGTATTGTAACTTGCTAGTTCTAATGTTATGCAAATTTCTGGGAATATCTTTGGAAAGTTCTAGAATAGTTTGTTTAAGGTTTAAGGCTCTTTACAGTCGCTGCAGGAGACGCCCTGGACGTCGGGAGTCACCAGCCGACTCCCGGTCACCGTAGGCGCGGGTTTGCGGGCGGCGAGCAATGGGCAGCTCGCCGCCCGGCAAGGACCAGGCCCGGGTCGACGGCGCGTTGTGTTCCATGCGCGCCTCAAAGAGATGTCAGCATGAAGTGACGGGGTCCGCTAGGGCCGATGCCTGCCAGGGCCGCGGGCTGTTCAAAAGAGATACCGTGGTCCCTGGCATAGGCAACTGAAGGAACACGGGTGGGTTTTAGTCAGTAAAAGTCTGACACGCCCTCCTGCTCCGCCCAGAGCGGGAGAAGTCATATGATGATTTCCCGCCGAGGAAAAAAAAAGGCTCTTTACAGTTTTGTTTTATGGGTAGTTATGATGTGGTATGTTAGTCTTCTTCGTGTCGCTGGCATAACTGTATTTTAGACCCTGTTGGGCCAAAACTTCGCCACTTCGACGACATCGTCGGTGGCAGTGCAGAACTCACTTCGACTGCATGTTTCGGGACTCAAAGGGCAGGATAGGAGGTGGAGAATGGTTTGCGATATAGCCTCACAACCACACTGTCGTCCCGTTGAGGTAGCCCCACTTAACAGGTTGGTGTATCTTCACACTTGTGTCCGGAGACGGTTCAGAGACTTCCAAGTGGACCACGTAAGGGAGATGCTCCTTTTGTGGTGGATAGTAAGTAGGACAGGGGAAAGTATCCTGCCACAGTTTGTAATGGTATATTAATAGTCAAGTTAGTATATTACTTTTGGTAAAGTTAAGCAAATAAGATTTGTAAAATGGCTGTATTGATAGCTAATTCCTACCACAATCTGAGTGCTGTAAGGGCTTTTTGTCTTTGTCCTAGATACTCTTAAAAAATATATTTAAATTAAAAAACGGTCTAAAAGCTTAAGTAATAATGAAAGGTACTTTACCTTGTGTGGTCAATCTGTGTGGACAATCTTGTCCTTGCCAGTGATAGCAGACATTCAATTGACACTTTTAATAACAGTGAAATATCTGACAGTCTAAAAGTAAAGTTACGAATTTTCTTTTTAACACAATAACTGAATTAGAACACGTTTCTAGTTTTATTAAAGATGACGAAGTCTGGGCACCGGAAACGGTCCGCTATCGATATTTGATTGTACCGACAGACAGGATTTAAAAAAAAATATCTGATTGCTAGGTTGCACTTTAAATCTTCACGTGTCGTAGTAGAAAATGTCGGTCCGATAGTGACCTATTATTCTTTCATTCGATAAGTAAACTGAAACCTAATTGAAGAAAAACGTCACTAACAGAGAAGGCAGGGCTAATTTAAAACACGTTTTGTTAACGACCTACGATAACACAACTTTAAAGCGAATGCGAGCCTCTTTCCGCAATTTATGATATACTATTGTGATTAATGTAATTATTTTATAACGTTCACAAAACCTAACCTATGACAGAGCAGTGGTAGGCCTGTTTACGAGTTGTATGTCGTGGGTTCGAACCCAGGCGGGCGCTTTACTTTATAGATAAAATAATTTATTCACCATTGCTATTAAAACGGAGAAGGAAAACATCGTAAGGAAACCGGCATGTCCTAGAACCGAAAATTCGAAGATATGTGACATCTACCAACCCGCAGTGAGCCCGCGAGGTAGATTAAAGCCCACTCCCTTTCGAAGAGAGTAGGCTTATGTCCCAGTAGTGGGAATATTATGGGCTGAAACCTATCATGAGTATCATTTAATTATGTTTAAAACAGATTTCTTCAGTCTTAACAAAATTAGGAGTTGTACAGCAAAATAATGCTACGAGTTATTAATTGACTACCATCTAAGACTAAGTAATTATTTATCTGGAAAATTCAATGCCTCATCTTGAGTCCATTAAGTGGCTTGTTATTCAGCTAAAATCTGGTGCAAAAGGTTGTATTAAAACACGAACAGGCACAGCTCACAGTGTTTACGAGCCATGAGAGGTAAATTGGTCGTCATCGTCATCCGACCCGCCTTTGTGCTGAATGTGGGCCACTCGACCCCGGCAGCTTACTTAGTCAAAAGGTACGTACAAGAAAGTTCTGCTGAAATACTGGTGTATGGGAATGGAAAGCTGAAAAATGAAGATGCGTTTAGTGTTGAAAAACTAACTATATTATAAGTTTGACTAGTATTTAATATGTATAGAGGAACAAAAAGAGTAGGAAGGAAGAAAAGCTATAAAATCGAAGACATGTGGCATTCACCAGTCCAAACTGGGCCCGCGTGGTGGATTGTGTCCCACTCCCTCTAACAGAGAGTAGGCCTGTGTCCCAGCATTGGGAACATTATAGGTTGAATATCCTTTTGTTTTAGTATATAGAGGACTAGAGGGCTGTGCCAATTCGTGTGATTTCAAAGTTTTAATCGTTTTCAAGTACAGTATTTTTATCTAACGAAGCGACCCGCGCTTTACTTGTGGTTACCAAGTGTATAAACACGCTGTGGATGTGAGTGCAAGCGCACGAACTCTCGGTACGGTCCGAGACACAGACGTAGTCGGATTTGTGTGTGTGCGTATGTATGTTATGTGCTGAACCTACTCGTCGTCACGCACACATTCACAGCGTGGTTGTGTACTTAGTTACCACAAGTAAAGCGAGGGTCACTTCGTGAGATAAAACTATTGTAGGATCTCTTTGCTACAGACCATTACTTCAGCATTTTAAGCGTGAAAACGTACCGAAAAAATATCTTACTTGAATTAGTTAGAAGTGCAATTTTTTGACATAATTATTATTACTCAGGTACCTGTAACTTTCAAATGTTATTCATACTTTGTATATTGAAAACACAACATCATATTGTGTAAATATCCCTATTTGTATGCGTCAACTTTTATTACAGGGGCTCTCTGTTTGCATTTAAATAGACGCTACTGTTTTTCCAAACAGAATTGAGAAAGATAGGCAAAATATGTAAATATCCTTCCAGAACTTTTTATTGTGGTCTAGGTATGAAATAGATATAATATTACGATGAATTTCACATCACTTCCAAACTGAAAGGGCTGAAAAGTATTGGCGGAACTTTTACCTAGCTGTGGTAACGATACAGACTGAGTTTAGCAATGCCTACAGTAAACAGTTTTTCATTATTTGGATATCAACATCACCCTTTATGAAATAAGTTTTCGCGGCTATGTTTATTCGAATAAGAAGTCTACACAGAGTTTTATTATTAAACTTGAAATTCAATGTTTTTTATTTAACCATTTATGTACACACATAATATAAAAAGACAAGAAAAAAAAACAGAACACAAAAATAGGAAAAATAGGTCTGTTCCTATTTTTCTGTTCTGTTTTTTTACCTCTGTAGGTGATGCTTATTTCATAAGAAATCTCTTCCAGCATACCTGTGATAGGACAATAGATAGAGAGATGTAGACAGCATGTGAAAGAGTAAAGGAGACAAAAAAATCATTGATTATGATTTTTTTTCGTCTCCTTTACTCTTTTTAGCGCCAGTTAATTCACATGTCCAATTTAGGTGCCTACCTATCTGTTTTTTTGGTAGATACAAATTCTTTCTCCTACTGAGGAAACAGGTGACAAAGAAGAAATTATAAAATTTAGGTCGGATAAAGATCATTGGGCACCATTGTATGGAAAATATACTCACGCTGTACAGAAATAAAATAGGGTGGAATAGACAAATTAATGTCTCTAGTTTACGATACTATGGGTTGCATTGGAGTGGGTACTGTTTGTTAACTAAATATTTTTGTATTGGGAAAAATAAAAATAATTATTTTATTTTTACACGTTCAACGCTGCAAGCTTCTGACAGATTTTGCTCGTCCGTGCGTTACGGCCGTTGTATATCCCGTATCAGAGTTTCCTGACATGCGTTACGGTCGGTATAAACATCGATTATTTAATTACCTGTTATATTTTACTCCCATTGTTAAACAAAAAAAAAGTACATGAAATTACAAGTGGGGTATAATTTAACAAGTTAAATCTAGTTTGGTTTTTGTACGCAAGTTTTCACAAACCGGGTCAGATTACTGCCAATTACCTTTTGTCGAGGGCGCAGTTAATCCAACAAAAAATACAATGGATAAGCGTCGACCATCCTATACATTGTGTATAATGTATATGTACATTCTTAATCAATGCGCAGGTGTGAGGTGGATGTAACTGTCAATACGTTGGATATATATTTCTTTAGTTACTCCTAACGACCCCTGTGGGAATATATGGGATTAGGAAGATTTCAGTTTGTATCTGTGGAACGGTTGGTTTACCTAATGTTGGCCAGTATTGGCTATACAGGAAAAACGTCAGATTAGATGAAAACAAATGTAAAACAGTGTGAGTTAAGCAGTGGTAGCCCAGTGGTAACGGCCGCGATTGACGAGTTGTAGGTCGTAGGTTCGAACTCAGACAGGCGCTTTACTATGTGTAAATTATTTCATCACCACTGCTCTCAAAATGGTGAAGGAAAACTTGGTGAGCAAGCCGGCATGTCCTAGTACCAAAAATTCAAGGACATGTGACATCTACCAACCCGCACTGGACCCGCGTGATAGATTAATGGATTACGGCCCACTCCCTCTCACCGAGAGGTCTGTTTTATAATGTTATAGGCTGATAAAAGTAAAACATCAACTTTCAGTAACGCCACTATCTCACATAATGTTCTTCCAAATTCTCTTACTAGCAATGTGGCTAGTTAGAGAATTTGGGTATATACCCAATAACCAATATATTACCATAACATCTATTAATTAATATCATGATAACATTTTCCACAGTAATCGTTTTTAAGCTTAATAGATAATTATCTAAGGCATTTACTTATCAAACAAATTGTCAATATTAGTACTTCGGGCTATTCTGGAGCTAATAGGCTCAATGTTATCCCAATAAACTGTCTAGAAATCAAACAGAAATTTGCTGAAGGCTTTTACAAAGTAAACAATGATAGAAGATAATTAAAATACAACTTGAAACAAAAGATAAAAGAAAAGCAAAAAATTTTCATTAATATTGTCTTTTGTTGGCTCTATCTTTTTCTTTGAATGTCGATTTCTTAAAACTAACAATAAGTTTTTTTTATTTACTTTTTTTTACCATTTATGTACACACTTATGTATTCAGGGTGGCAGGGACATCGACGCGCAAACGTCGTGAAAAGGTTACACCTGATGCCATAAGTAAAATTACGAAGACATTCATTTCGGAAATGACCGGTTAAAAAAAAAAACATTTTTGAGTGCGCAATGTATTGCAAACAACGCGAACAAAACGCTTCGCGGACGCGGCGCGCGCTGCCCTTTCGGGTTTTATTTACATTGCTGTTTTAAATGAAACGAGTGAATCTACAATTTTTTAATAAAAAATCTCATTGGGTTAGATAGAAATAATGATTTTATACAGTTTACAGTGAAAAATATTGCAGAAAAAAACGTAAAAATTAAGAAAAAGCCGTCGAAAAATTTCAACGCAGGGGGATCCAGAATCATATACTGAATCCATGGTAAGCGGTTGCGCATCGATGTCCCTGCCACCCTGTATAAACAGACAAAGAAAACACAGAACAGAAAAAATAGGTACATACAGAGGTGGTGTTTTATTGTTTTTGAAGCTGGCTCTTTTACCTATAACTTTACCAATATCTATCGACGGTATCATACCAAACACACCACACCCACACGCTATCATACACAACACGGTTTCGTACATCGGTGTTGAGCTTGTAGCAGGGATTTGCATGAACTATATTGCAGTGTTTGGTTAAGTGTGTAGGTTAAGTTTACTAACTTAGTTGTTAAGAAATATTGTTACTAACATAATTGAGTCCTTTGTTACTTGTTATTGAATATAAATAAATTGCTCATTATTAAGCTATACAGGGAAACATTAGATTAGCAAGCGATACTCGACAAACGTGATGGGTTTCGATGTCTAAACATGTTAAAATAAAATAAAAGTGTTTGATGGTTGTTTTTTGGAAGTCAGCGACCGTCGGTGGTGTATGGTTACATACTTGGATATATGAGTTGCCAAATAATTATTTTATTTTGTATTGTGTTTACGTTTAGATATCGATACTCGTCACATCTGCGAACACACACACAAAAAGCGGATTTTTTGAAACTGATATTTCAAATAACTAACCTAGGATCGTTGACCCCAAAAAAATAACATCAAAAGCATTATTTTTTGTTTTATAATGTTTAGATATTGATACACATCTGCGGAGTTTCGCTAAATAATTTAAATTGACCCTGTATACAGGGTTGCATGGTTCATGGTTACAGTTTGCGAGTCGATGTCTCTGCAACCCTGTAGTTAATAGCATATTGAACATCATTGAAGGAAAGGAAGAAAAAGTATTTATTACGACTCGTACAGGCAGATCACAAACTAAACACAGTAAAAAATAATAAATCATTACCTATATAAAAAAAAAAAAAAAACATGAAACAGAAAGTCCTATATATGAGGTCAAAAGGCATTGCAAGGAATTCAAAACATTTTCAAAAGACAAAAAATCAATAATAATATTTATTCAATAAAATAAAACCGTAAGCATACTACAGGCATAACAGCGCAATCAATGAATTAAAATTAATTTCAGTTACTAACGAACCAGTTCAGGTTTCATAAATATGAAGTACCTACGTTACCGTTGTCGGGAATCGTCATTTATAAATGAGCGCTCGTGAATACTTTGAAATTAAATATGCAATATGCAATATTACGAGTAAATAATCATCACATTCTACCCGAGGAAATGAGGCTTTAGTATTTTGGGTTTCCCGTTCAAGTTAGCATGATATGGGCAAAATCTAGCATCAAAAGGCTGATTAGCATGTGGCACAGGCTAAAACCACGTAGGTATACCTAAAACACACATCGACAGTACACCCACATAAAAGTTCCTAAAGATTAGCTTGATTTTTGACGACCGACACGTGGGATCAAATGAAGCACATACTTTTTTCTAAAGCTGTATCTGTCAGCAATATACGATTGACATCGTATTTTTGTAAGCAAATATATAAGAAGCTGACAGATCCTATTGTTCATTAAAACACAGCATTTAGAGCGACAATGATGATCGTTGAAAATCGGGCAAATCTGTATGCATCTTATCTGACTGCTAAGCAATAATAATTTTAAAGCCAATTCACTTATTTGGGGCCTCTTCTCATGTACAGACGCCAGCACATCAAGCTACTACAATCTGTCAAATTTATTAAATAGATTTTCGACTTTATCGGTAAAGCATTAAGGTTCAAGGTTGCTTGGGAAAATTTGACAGTTTCGGGTAGCTTGACCTGCTGGCGTCTGTACAATAGAATAGTAAAAAAAAATGCTAGTCAGGAAGGTGTATAACAACAACATTTAATCATATTTAAACAAGAGTAGCTTTATTTATAAATTCTATTTCAAATGTATACGATGTAGAATTATGTCAAATATTAGATATCGATACACACTCTCACTCTGTATACAAGTTAATTTACTTCTGACTGGTGTAACATGAAAATTCATCTTGTTTAAATGTTTCGTTTACGTTCAAACAACAAATAAATAATTGTCGCGTGGTATTACACTGTTCAAACAACGTTCATTTGTTTACTTCTATTAAATAGAAGTAAACAAGGAACAATATTGTTTGCATCGAGTACTCTTCATTTATTAGGATATTCCTTTACTTCAACAACTTCTTTGATGTGTCATCATCGTCATCACCCTATAGCAGTCCACTGCTGGACATACGCCTCTCCTATTGTACGCCATTTGCCATTCGCCATTATCGATTTTCGACAACTCTCATCCAGCTACTACCAGCCATCCTTCGATGTACGTATGACATAACATAAAATTACGCCTGTTTCCACGAACAGTTCGGTAGTCAGGAGCACCAATATGTCACTTGGCAACTTTCAATTGCGATTTTTTCGTGAAATAACGAATGCAACGCTGAAATAAGACACATTACATAAACCTATGGATTCGAAAATGCTATGTTCGTAACACCATAACATTCCATTAAAAAATAAAGGAGTAAATCGCTTTTGAATAAAGCCAAGTGTATACATACTTTTGCTCGTGACTGTACATATAGTACACCTATATTTCACCAGACTTGTTTGAGTCCCATGTAATGCCTATTGCCATCAACCGGAAAGACACACAAAACCAGACTATACAATGTTTGTGGCTTGATAGTTGACTGTTTTTAACAAATGCACGCTTACATGAAAAAAATATCGCGGCAAAATGTCTCGTTAGTTACACAAGCGTTCATATTTAGCAGAAGACAATACATACAATACAAACATACTTGTACATACAGTACACCTGGTACACTTACTACCAGATGTTCATAAAGGAAGCAAATAATAAGATTCAACAAAGCAAAAAGAAATGAGAAAATCGCTACGTTTTCCTTCCCGTAGGGTTGGCCTAGAAAACTCCTTTTTAATTTCCTTCTGTAAACTGAAGCTCTTTTATGAAATTGTCTGTTTTTTATATCAATAATATCTTTGTGTAAGGTGGAGCTCACAGAATAAGCAAGCTGAAGTGGCAATGGGCCGGCCATATTAGCCGTAGAACCGATGACCGTTGGGGTAGACGTGCTCTTGAGTGGAGACCGCGAATCGGTAAACCTAAGATCTCAGGCTAGGTGGAGCGACGATCTTCGCAGGATGGCTGGTAGCAGCTGGATGAGAGTTGCCGAAAATCGAGTTCAATGGCGTGCAATAGGAGAGGCCTATGTCCAGCAGTGGACTGCTATAGGCTGATGATGATGATGACAAAGTGGTCAAGGAACGGTTGGTCCCTGGAAAAGTTTAACGTTCTGGATTGCCATCCATCAATGTTACAAATTCTTTATCACTTCAAAATTAATTACTTTCTTCTTCAAAAATTATTAGTAAATTACCTACTTCTTTTTTGTTTAATTTTTATAACTTACTCCTTATACATACTAATTATCGAGGATTTCTTTATTTATGTAAGTTTAACCCTTAGTATGAACGTGGATCCACGCGACGTACAATGGCTTTTTAATTACGGCATTCAGCTGGTTAATATACTTATATTATACACAAACATACCTTCCGGAATAAATTCTCTAAATGATGCTGAAAATCGCATTGAAATTCGAATACGAAATACGAAAAGCTACTTTTTTATAATATGACTATGTGCTATCCGAGGCACAGAGGGGTCTTGGTATATGAAAATGGTCAGGGTCACCCATCCACGAACAACCGCGGCAATCAATCAACCCGTGCGGCTGTTATTACTTAGCCACAAGCCCCTCTCGTGGTATTGTGTGACTATAATGCTAATAAAAATGTGTTACAAAAAAGTTTTCCCAAAATATAAAAAAAATTAAACATTATACGTCGTAATGGCGTACTTTCAGCACAAATGTCACTGTTCATTTGGGAAAGCCTCGTGTTATGAGTGACGTTACATGAAAACAGTTTCAGCCGTAATGAACATTGATGACTATTCCGTATACACAGTAGCTCCATTATTTTTGTGTAGATACATTTTTTTCTCACTTTCGACTTTTCATAACGCTTTTGTGTTAAAATAGAGTTGATGAGTGAGTTATCAAATATTTTGGACTTTAATAAAACGCGCCAAAACCAAGATAATGGACGCTACCCACAAAGCCGCTGAAGTTAAGTGGGTAAGTCGGACATGCTTGCTGCATGTCAGATGACAATTGAGCTAAGAGAACCACCGATTGGGTCCCACTAAAAGCACGACGAAGATGGCGAGACGAGCTTGACTCCTACCGTAAGGAATCGCAAAAGACAGAAGAGTGTGGAAAAGGGAGAGGTAGGCATTTGTTGCCCTGCAGTGGGACAGTACAGGCTAGTTAGATAGATAGATTTAATAAAAGAGAAGATGGTGTGCTACGTAATAAGTTTGGGTGTGTCAGCTGAAAGAAAGAAAGAAAGAAAATACGTTTATTTGCGGTAAACATGACGCAAAAAAGAACATAAAAAACAAAAAAAAAAACAATAAGAAAAGGTTGACATGCGTCACATCCACGCAAAACGGCTATCGCTCAGCATTATGCTGCGACCCTATGCAAGACAGAGCCCCAGCGCTGGTTTTCAGCGACAGCCGGCGCCGACGTAATGACGTCGTACGGTGCAGCAAACAATTAATCTAACAAAACAGCTAATCGATACTACATATTATGTATTAAGATTACTAATAAATGAACTTAATAATAGTCACAGTTAAGGCTCCCGCAGAAAGGCGCAACGCGACGGTGCGACGCGAATCTGTTAGAACAATTTCTATGTAGTTTTCATAATAATTGCTCTACTAGAGTCACGTCCCGATGCCGCGTCGCGCCTGTCTGCAGGAGCCTTTAACCTTCGTCGTATTGTTTTTTTCATCTGTACGTAAGTGAGTTCCAATTGGTTTACTTTTCTTATTTAAGTTTATTTTAAGCCTGTAGCGGCAGCGGTAAAGTTTTCATGTTACGTCCGTCTTATGTTCAGCCATTGCATAAAAGCATAACCCCTAATGACGCCGTAAGAGCATCATTTTAGTTAATGTTTATGTGTATATGTGCTAAAGTGTATCTTTTTATGTCTGCTATTATATGTACTCACATGACTACTTAGAGCTTTTTCATCGTAAGTTTCGAATGTGTTTTTAGAGCTGTCTTTTGAGCAAAATGGTCCAGACTTGGACTTCTAATTACTCCCGAAGGTCTAATTAGGAAGCACGTGTAACGTGTCCTTTTGCGAATAGGGTTGCCAGGAATAAATGTCCCGTAAATGCTTAGAAACTTTTTGAAAATATATGCCGTTAGTGGTTTTTTTTGTTAGAGTTTGCGTGACAAAATTTATTTTTCACTGGGTGTGAAAAATAAATAAAAAAGTATCTTTTTTTTCTTTACTTCGTGACCTATTTTCATTTATGTTATGGGATAGTTTCGAAATTGACTCTCTTTTATAAATAATTATTACAAAAATAAACACATCTAAATATTAATAATATATTTTTCACAGAAAATTCACTTTGTGTTTTATTAAACTTGATGAAAAATTTACCTACCTTCCACATCTTAAGGATGGCACTGCATCAAGCCACAGCACTGTTTCACTGTCTCCCGGAAGCCAGTGTTGACAGTGTTGAATAATACATTCAGTACTTTATTTTATGAGATAACTAGCTCAGACCGCGGCTTCACCCACGTGAAGAATTTGTAATAATTGTTAGTCGGACAAATGTGTTACATAACCTTAATTTTTAAACTTTAGCCGATTTTAAATATTTCAAACTCGGATAAACGGTAATAATGAAATGTACAAGGCTGTCAGTTTTCCTAATAACCTTATCCTACTATAAAAAATAAACCACGAAGATACATAGGATAAACAGAGAAAAACAATAATAAAATTACGTCATAAAATTCCCATAAACCTCACGGAAATCCATTCTTCTTTATTAACTATAGAATATTACTCCTCTGCGCCATTTAATCATAAACAAACCTTATTTCCTTAATCCATACTTAATCCACTCAAGCAAGAACGTCGATCTAAAAATAAATAAGCCTGGCTTCTATTTAATTACCAGTTAATCTGTGCTAAAACGGAGTTAACTAGCAAGGGCGAACGGATATGACCAATAAAAATTCTATATATCTTCGATAAGATCGCGTCGAGGCAATTTTCCGACGTTTCCATTACCCCATTAAGTTGGGCGCACGCTCGCGACTCGTAGCAACGGATGTGCGACCGCAAAGTGTCGTCATTAGTCGTGATGGGCAGTCCTGTCGCGATTTAGGGTCAGCCTGAATGGTGATGTTGTGGTTTATGTGGCCGTGATTATGGGGGTTTAGAATTTTTGTGGTGAATGTTGGCTTTTAAGTGTCATCTTTGAGATTTCTCTTCAAGGTCCGCCAAAAAAAACATCTGACAATAGCTGGAGGGGAAAAATAAATATACAAGTGAAATTAGTTCACAATAGATATATCCTATATACTCATCAAGTTTAATTACGGTACAATTTTAAACGATTTCATAATATTTCCAAGTTTCGCCAAAAAATAAACTTTATGTGTGCTTATCAAAAACACGATCATTTAGGCATTGAGAACATTTTTAACTGCACACATCTTAAACCAACATTTGCCAAAAAGAACAGTTAACGATCCAAAAAAAGTCTTACAGCGTGGGTCGTAAGTCTCAAGTGTGTTCATAAACCCATCATTTTGACACGACGAGACGATGACGACCCGACGACGTAGTGTGAGATGTCTGAGAAGCAATTTTCCGTTACTTTACGCCAAGTTATGACGGTGACCGTGCGTGAAATGAGACATCAGAGGAGCACTATGAGTAGCTAGATTGCTTCGCCCTAATGTGGGTAAACGCGGCTTTTAGTGGGAACTGGGTTAAAATAAATAGAGGGCCATGAATGTTGGTATTGGCTGTATTTATACGCTCTTACGGTGGGTTAGAGAATCTTTGCCGCGCGGCTGGGTTTTGGAGAGTCTTGAACGGAAGCAGCTGCTTTTCTTTGTCTCTGCAAACACACGTCTCAAGTCTCAACACTGTTTGAAAGTTTTGATACCTACGTCAGACTTTATCCAGGTGTTGCTTTCTGCATCAGTTGGAGCATAAATGATAGGCTTTTTAACCGACTTCAAATAGGAGGAGGTTCTCAATTCGACTGTATTTTATTTTCGTATATGTTATGCAATATCTCCGGCAATTGTTAATCGATTTCGAAAATTATTTTTTAATGGATAGTGTATGCCTCAGGGGTGATCCCATATAAATTTCATGAAGGAGATGTCTTAATTTTATTGATTTTCACCCACATTATGACGCGATATCTCCGGCAATTATGGATCGATTTGTTTTGAGTTGTGGGAACAACAAACAAGTGAATACAATACGTTTATTACCTTCATGTTGACCTAGAAAACCATCATATCACTATAAAGTTCTCTAAACAAACACATCATTTCCGTTGAAACTGACAACAGACTCTAATTTTCTCGGAAAATGATCTAGTTCCCATTGCACAAGGGATAAGTAAACGTGCAAACAAATCCTTCACATCCACAAATAATTACTATAAAACAAGAGCAAAGCTTTCTAGAACTTTTCAGCTTTTTAACCTAAATAACGGCAGTGCAAACACGATCTGTCCTGGGAAGCAATTATTCGGAAAGTGTACCTACTTACTCTCGGTACATTTCGCTAGAACAGTACAATCACATAAATGGTACGTAAATCGAATCATTTGGTACTATGTTGTGTAATGCGTGGGGAATACTACTTGCGTTTATATAGATAGGTACTTGAAATGTTAGTGGCTGGGAATTTCCGTTCTTTATGGTAGTTTCGTGTTCGAATGCTTTAGTATAACTTTGGGTAGGTATTCATAATACAAACGTAGGCGGATCAGTTTTAATAATTTCTCTGATAAACTTACGTACTAGACTAAGATGGATGTCTTTTGAAATGACATATATCAAGTACTTGTAAAGTATATACTTTTTTCTAATAAAATTCTTAACGGTACCAATCATTACCAAGATATTATGACAGGTCTCATTAAAAAGAGATTATAATGAGATATAGTTCGTCTAATGGCAGGAAGCGCTACTGCTGAGCGTGAGGTCCTGGGTTCGATTCCCAGGTTAGGCAATGTGTTATTGGGTTTTTCCATCTGGAATTTCTGAGTAGCAAGCCGGAGTCTAGATTTGTGCCCGGTTGATGGCAATAGGCTCGCCCCCTATTACATGGGACTTAAACATAACTGGCGAAATGTGGGTGTACTATGGGTACCTCTACCTAACCCTTCGGGGATTACACGCGTGATGTTATATTATAATGAGAAATATAATTTTTCCACTAGACGTAGTGAAAACATTAGTCTTGTTAGATATTGGATTTTGACGGTATGAATGACGATTCATACCGTCAAAATCCAATACCTAACAAGACTAATTTACGTTTAATAAAATACTTTCACTGTTAAAAATAAAGGAATCTTTATGCAGTGATAATAAACATGTTCGCGGCACATATCACCCCGTATGCTGACACCCGTATCATGTCACATGCATTTTATATTGACGCGATAAACTGCCTTCGTTTTGAGCTGTTTGTTTGTGTATGAAAACTCTGCAGTGGTATTCAATAATGGTTTGACGGGGTTAAAATTTCGATTGTTTTCTGGGAGGAATAATAAACAGTATTTTAGCATGAACCTGGATATATGAGCTTATGCATCATAGCATTATCAGCCTATAATGTTCCCACTGCTGGGACACAGGCTTCCTCTCTTCGTGAGAGAGTGGACTGTAATCTATCACGTGGGCCCAGTGCGGGTTGGAAGATTTCCTTCACTGGTTTGAGAGCAGTGGTGATGAAATTATTTACACAACTTAAAGCGCCTGGCTGGGTTCGAACCCACGAGCCACTACTGCTCTCATCACCGTCCTAGATCTAAATGTCACCTTCACCTTTCACCTTGTCACCTTTTTTAGACGTCTCGGAGATCATGCTACGCGTCATAAAAAAAAAACATTGTCAAACTATAAAAACTAACTTTATTTACACTTAGGCCACTTACATTTCTTTTTAGAAAATTCTCACACTCTTGTTGAAAACCTATTGAATCCTTTCCATTTCACCGCTCAAACCTAAAATATAGAAATGATAAAGTATGACTCAGAAAATTGTGTAGGTCACAGGTGATTGACCTTAGCGAAAGACTGCCTACACGTTCAATCTTATGTTATCATCCTCTAATTTTCCTTTTTCGCTTTATTTGAGTTGTTAATACTTTGTGTTTGGGCAGCAAATACTGCCTACGCCTGGCCTTGATTTCTTGTATTTATTATGTGTGTACCGCCTTTTGTAGTATTTATTGACTTGATTACTTTTTCTGGAGATTGACCCAGACTTCTGTTGTTTTCACCAACAACTTAGTAATTACATTTTATTTGGACAATTATACCAGTAAAATGTAAAAAACAAATAAATACAATTTATTATACAATACGTCGTGTAGGCCACAGGAATCCGCTGGATGCAGGAAGCACAGAACCGGTCGAAGTGGCAGTTCTTGGGGGAAGGCTATGTCGTCTTTCGGCTGAAATGATAATGATAAATTGGGACAATTATAACAGATAGAGAGAGAAAGTTGTTTTCTTTTACATAAAAAAATAGGGCCCTTCCATTTTTGAGTAGTTTTCTAGTATCCCCCCCTTTCATACATAGCTGGTATGAACTTAACTGTACCTACGAGTAGTGTAATGTGTCATTTGAGGTCAATAGGTAAAGCAACATGACCAATGAAATGATCGATTCGTCAAAGATGAACGCAGTGTGAACCTGCCGACGTCCTACAAACAAGCGGCTACATATGCATAGTTTCTGCCATACCTTCTAAGAGAAAACTCGAGAGCCACATACATCCATTAACAATAACTTAAACATTCTAGCAACACGCTGTGTCCTACAGAATTAACATAGAGACACTATTGTACTATCACAATACATAACGTATTCATTATTAATGAAATGTAGGCCGATTCTCTGTGGCTCCCTTTGAATCAGATGAAAAGGTGGAGAAATCGGGTTGGACGTGCGGCGGGCCACAATGACTAGAGCGTCGATAGTGGTGACTGAGCGGCGAAGTGTTAAATGTGGTGGTATTTTAACTACCTACCCTGTTTCTTTAGAATAGATGATCAGGAGATTATTGACAGTGTAATGATGTTTTATCAGCTGAGTTTTTGCAGTGTTTCCAAGCCACCGGTTTTTATTTGCTGATTTGTCTTGCGTTTTAAGCCAAAGTTGTAGTTTTCATAAGTCCGTTGCATTGATTAGTACCCATCTGTCTATGCAACTAAACTCAGGTCCCCAAGATATAGGTACCGCTTAGTTTGGGGACCACCGCATATAACAAATTGAATGTCACCAACAGCAAACAGTGACAAACAATTATTATGTTAAACTAATAACAATTATAACATTAATTACAAGATTTCTTAATAAGCTATAAAAATGAATGAAGTCGTGTAAAAAGAATATATCGTTTGAAACTAAAAATATACTGTCCATTAATGTTAATTCCTCTATAAGTCTACAGCCTTTTGTGCCTTCTGTATTTATTTGTATTCTTCTTGTCTTCTGTTTGCTGTGTGAACGTAAATCCATACCTACTTGACCTCAGGCTACATACGCTTTCATAGAAACTCTTATCACCACTTGGCGTCTATAGAAAAATGTGTCGCCCATTCATTAAAAAAGAAAATTCTAGAATTCACTGCGCTCTCGGTTCCTCGTTAGTAAGGTGGCATGTAGCGGTGCTTGCCCGAGAATTCCTAAGCTATACAAGCTAAGTAAGCCATCTATAAATGTGAACATAGCCTTATATAGTGAAAAGAGCAATAAACGGTGTAACACTAGCCTTCTTATTCATGAAAACCTGTCAGTCATTTTCTCGAACAGTTATGAATAAAGCTTTAGAAATTATGCGTTGCTCATCTGAACCACTTGTGTATAGTGTTGACCGTCATAAGACTGACTGGGAAAATGGTATTTGATGGTTTTCAAATAGCGTGTGCAGACAGGCCATATTTGGATGGTTTGGCCTTTAAGCTGTGACGCTTGTTCAGTCTCTAAGGATTACGCATGCAAGGATATGAACTACGATCGAATTAATGCTTATAAGGTATGTTTTATTTTAAGGCACTGTGGACGGAATAAAAAGTCTTTAAATATTTGATTATTTGATTATTGCGGTCTTGTAGTCGTAGCAGATGCAAATGACAAGCTATGAGCCGTTTATTGGCTCAGAGCCATGTTGTTAGTCAATTACAGCACACTACTTACTAACTACATTCTAGCCAAGATTGTGTTAACCAAAGTTTATGTAGTTTTGTACAAAACAATATATTTTTCACAGGAAAACGTTGCACGTTATTGCAACCATATAAATAAAAGCCTCGTTTTCTTCTTAGCGTGTCGATGGCAATCTAAATGGACTCGGCCCAGAATTCGGCTGCTTGTTTAGCGCCATCACCAGCGTCCATCAGTTCCTGTAACGTGCAGCTGACAGGACACGCAGGACACGATATTAAGTATCCTATCGTTTGTGGAACAGCACCACATTTACATTCCAAGGCGGAGTCGTCTATGAATCTCCACCTGAACAGGTTTTCCTTACTTCGGCCAACCTGGGTCCGGAGTCTGTTTAAAGACTTCCAGGCTACCCAAGGTAACTCATGTCCAGGTGGGAGGTCCTCAGCGGGTGGAACGAATGGTTTGAAAACCCTGTTGAATTGGCCTACATTGCAGTGTTTATTAACCGAAAATTATTACTTAAAATAACAAAATTTTAATTATTTTAATCTATTTTGTATTCATCATGCGGTTGTAATGCTGTCAGTGTACTTGTCGAGTGTACATGATTGAAAACATGTTAAATTGTCGTGTTCAAAAACTAATTAGTTTGATTGACAAGCGTTCATGTAAAGGGCATTCAGTATGGTACATTATTTGTTTTGTCTGTCAGTCAATTATGTATTTAATTAACATTATTACAGGGTTCATAGAGGGGCCAGTGGCTAAATAATAACAGCCGCACAGGTCGATCGATCAGGTTAAGCTACGCTTGCCGGTTGGTCTGTGATTGGGTGACCATTATTACATACCGAGACCCCTTCGTGCCTCGGTAAGCACGTTAAGGCCCGGCTGTCATTCGTGGATCTTTGACAGTCGTTACGGGAAGTCAGAAGGCCGAGAGTCTGACAATCAGCCTTACCAAGGGGTATCGTATTACCCAGTAATTGGGTTTTGGAGGTCAGATAGGCAGTCACTCCACGTAAAATACTTGTGTTCAGCTGCATCCGGTTAGACTGGAAGCCGACCCCAACCTAGTTGGGAAAAGGCTAGGTAGATGATGACATGCAGAGTTCATAATTTAATACTAGTGCGAGGCTCGCACACGAAGGGTTCCATACTATTTATTATACAATATTTAAAACTACATACTATTTCGCTAACACCTTACTTATATACATTTATTCAATTCAATTCATTTATTTCAGACAATGTCCATAATCCTTAACTATTACAAAAATTAAAATCAAATAAATCAACAAACAAAAATTACAGACATTTCAATAGCATAATTAAAAATAATCAAATATGAATAAAAATAACACACTATAAACATAATCAATTACAAAATTAGACATACACAATATAAACATACACATAATGTCAAATAATACGAGGAGAAGCGCTAACATGAAGCTGCATCCACCTCTGTATCAGGGACAGGTCCCACCGCCCAGACAACACCCTCAGGAGACTGTTCGAGCTGCTTTGTAGGCGACATAAAAGGGACCTTTAAATTAAAATGTAATTTTAGTTTTATTATTAATAGCGGCCAAAGTAGTACACACTCTGTGAACATTTCAAATGTCTATCTACGAGTATTACGGTTCAAAAGATGACGGATGGACGGACAGCGGAGCCTTAGTGATGTGTGTGATGTGAGTGAAAAAAAACAGCAATAATACCAGTATTTACAGTGCACTGCTACATAACTTCTATTTACCTATAGAAAGCCTAAACCTGTCTGTAAAGCTATCTCATTACGACTTGTCCTCTACTAGTGGATCATACTATTACAATGTAAACACTTTTTAGGGGTTTCAAATACCGATATGTAAGATAAGTTGTAAGTAATTGACATATGTATCTAATAATAATTATTATTCTATTTTGTTCCGAGAAAAACCTTTCGGGGATAAAATAATCTTTATTTAACTAATTTTAACCTTTGCGACTAAAATAGACTTGAGTGAGTGTTGCCTACACACACGAATGAAAGTTCCATATGTACAACATAATATTTCCAGCATATAAATTGTATATTAAAACTAGCTTTTGTAGTAAATCAGTGTCAGGTTCACCTTGTGTTGTCATCTGACATTATGCTGAGCCGAGGTCCTTTTGGTATTATCTTCTATCATTGTTTTCTGTTTTTGTAGTTTTAAGATGTATTTATTTTGCTGTAATGCCAATAAACGCATTTTTCTTTCTTTCTTTTGACCGCGGCCGCGCCCGCGTGGAGGTTAGCCTCAGAAATTATTCTACTGGAACGTACCTACCGGGACAAACAGTATCATATGTCAAACTTTGGTCATGGTCTATCCTTGAATAGGTCACAGACAGACCGACAGAAGACAGAGTTACTTTTGTAGTCTACTTTATAATATTAGTATGAATAAAGTCAAAGTCAAATAATTTATTTCAAATAGGCACATAAAAGGCACCTTTGAAGGTCAAAAAATTACAGTAAAATATTATTGATTCTAGTCGCCCCTTCCAAAAGGTAGTTTTGGTATGGAGAAGAATGGACAAGGAACTCCACCGTTACTCTTTTAAAATGTTTTACTACATTTTGTATACATTAATTATTATAATTATGTGTGAAGACGATGCATCTAGGATAAAATTACTATACTACAATAGGTAAAAGAACTAAAAATGAATCCAAGACAGATATATTATTTATTAGATAGGCGATTTTTCTAAAATAAATTAACGAGCAATAAGAAAGTCAGTGTGTGAGTCAAAGTAATCACAGAATGAAAATCAATGTGAAAAATATAATCAATTACATTAGCAATCACTTTGATTTTGTCTAGATACTCAGTAATGTTGCTCACAGGAAAGAGCCCGGAACTTGATCAACTAACCACTTAATCGATCTATTGTTCTAAGAATGTAGGACACCAATTCATCACCATCCCATATTTTCATCACAATGTATCTAATAGAGAAATAATAAACCAAATGACAGCCTCAATTACTTTGATGGTCAATTTCATTATAGTTACATCCATCGTCTGTTCTGTTCTGTGATGATTAATGAGCGACAGTTTTATGTCGGCAATGAATTAGTTGTCGGACAAACTTCTCACAACAATTTACTATAATTTGCGAAGGTATTTTTCCGTAATATATCGAACGTATTTGCGTAACTTGATCTATTATTAAAAGGGTGCTCCTGAAATGTTTTCGGTTATATTTTTTTGACAGAAATTTTCTTGTATATTAAAAGGTTTTTTGGCAGTTAGTTATTGATGAAGTTACATTTTTTATAAGTCTTGACTTACAATTTCACTAATGAATTTCTTTAGATATTCGAAACTCAATGCTATATTAAGAGTTTGAAATAAAACAAATGGTTGGTCCTTGTATAAAAATATCTAACCTTAACTAACAAACTCTGATTTATCATACATATATCATGCTTGTTTACCCTGGATTAGGCAAAGGTGACCTGTGGTGGTGTGGTGTGTTCTATTTAAATCCCCTGTAATTGAGGGCGAGCCTATTGCCATCAACCAGACTGAAATCCAGGCTCTGGTCTGCTACTGAGCAATTCCTGCTGGAAAAATCACTTACACTTTACCTGACCTGGGAATCGAACCCAGGACCAGCAGGATTGCTCAGCCATAGCACATGCGACCACTAGACCAACAAACAATATTTAGACACACTAAGAAAACCAATCTAACTCCAAAATTCAATTCTAATACTGATAAATGAGTGCAAACCACCAGATAGATAGACAGACACGATAAGACAGTCTAACCCTATTTATTAGCTAAAGTGCCTATTTCGTGGGACGCTACCAAATATCCCAGACTTGGTTAAATCTAGCCGAAATCAGATTACCTTGGGACGGCTCATGGACATGATATATGAGCACATAACGAGACAGCTACGGAGGAAGAGTTAACTGGTTTACTGATTGAAATAAATAATAGGTAATAACGTAGTTGTTTATGTGCGTGTTTGTTATAATGTGGTAGATTTATTCAACTTGTTTTTAGTGCTATAATTATTTATTTAACCATTTATGTACACACATATATAAGACGACAAGAAAAAAAAAACAGAACAGAAAAATAGGTACAAGGGTAATGCTTATTTCGTAAAAAATCTCTTCTAGCATTATCTGCGACAGGACAATAGGTAGAGAGATGTAGACAGTATGCGAAAGAGTAAAGGGGACAAAAAAATACATAAATCATAAACAATTCACTTAATAGAACAAAAAAAAAATATTATGTATATGGTGTACACAATAAAGAGTATTCTATTCTATTGGGAGAGCAGTGGTGGCCCAGTGGTAACAGCTCCCACTCACGAGCTGTAGGTCGTGGGTTCGTACCCAGGCAGGCGCTTTACTTTGTTTATATAACTTTCATCACCTTCACCAACTTTCATCACCATAACTGCTCTCAAAATGGTGAAGGAAAACATCGTGAGAAAACCGGCATGTCCTAGAAACAAAAATTCGAAGACACGTGACTGACCCACACTGGGCTCACGTGGTGGATTACAGCCCACTCCCTCTCGAAGAGAGGAGGCCTGTGTCCTAGCAGTGGGAACATTAAAGGCTGACACACACACACAGGAGAGGGAGTGGGCCGTAATCCACCCCCTCGTCCGTTAGGCAAGCTTATTAGATTCGGTAACAATAGAAAAAGTAATTGTGTCTCATTAGTGACAGTTGAGCTCTCATATACTGTTGTTTTTAATTATTTTCATTTTTCTACGTTTGTGTCCCTCTCGAAGAGAGGAGGCCTGTGTCCCAGCAGTGGGAACATTAAAGGCTGATTATGTATGTATGTTTGTGTCATCCTATATAGTTGTGTTCTTCCTTTGTGAGCCCCAATAAATACTTTTTTTGTTACATCTGTGATTTCGGATTAGTTATAATATAATAATAATAAATTCTTTATTGCCATAAAAACAAATTACAGAAAAATATGACAACCTGGCTCCAGAGCTAGGTTAGAGTACCTGTATTTCAGGAGCCAGTGATTTCTTCCATTTAGGTTACAATTAATCACATTTTATGCAGCAGGTTACAGGTTCTATCTAATGCTAACCTGTTTTTAACATTACTTTTCATAGTTATACCAGATACTCTTCATCGTAATATCCTTACAGTGTTGCCATAACAAATCCCGGCTTTTCCCGCACCAACATTTTATCAATACAGTATAGTAGCTTGGCTGAAGTCTGAAAGCACCGGAGATTGCACTATCGCCGCGCCTTCGTTAGCGATAACTGCCGCAGTGGCATAGGATGTAGTTTAGACAACTATGTACAAGATGTATCTGTCTGGAGTGATTGAGGAAATAATTCAGAGCGATGTAGATGTGTTTGTGTATGTAGATGATTCGATAGATAGATGGAATACGTACCCTTTAGTGCACACAATTTTAAACGAATAACAAAATGTGTAGCCACCTACTTAACTAAAACAAGGGTGATTCAATGTGCGGTGTCTCTTAGTTTATAGGAATACGGTTATGTTGGCTATTCTGCCAGTATCAAGTACGAAATTGATACTCACCTACTTTAAGATAGGGTTACTGGCAGTGTAGTTGACATCGGCCCAGTTTTCAGCATTCTAAGAGGTGACACATCTTTTTGAAGACGATGCACCTTCTTATATTTTGGCGTCGCTGGTCTCGTCAGATAGTTTTAGTGTTCCTTCGGTGTTACATTATTTGTGCTGCCACTTGTATATGCTTCCACAAATATTAGATGTTATTGCCGAGCTGTCCGTAGTAATATGTATATTTATGACCGTAACTTTACAAAGTATGTATAGGTAATACATACTTCTTCGCGCATGTGCTCTTTGAGTGCACAGGCATCACCCAGATTAGGTCGGGAACCCTCGGGAAACCCAGATCATACACGGATGTTCTTAACAGACCAGGAGACCTGATAAGCTTCTGGAGGGAGGTGGGCTGGTTGGAATAACCACCGACGGCCGCCATGGCCCACGTACAATGGTCCACCTGAAGGACTAAGTGCGGAAACCAATCCCATAACATAGAACATAGAACATACATACTTCTTCATAGCTATGTTCTACTTTAGCATTTAACACTACGTTAGCATATTCTGCAATGCAGCTATTACCGGGGAAACCCTAAAAAACCTATTTTTATCCTAACCGCATTGTAATAAAAGTGGTATAGACTTGAAGTTGCAATGGGTTCCAGCACATTTAGGCCTGAAAGGGAACGAGGAAGCCGACCGTATTGCAAAGTCAGCAGCAGTAGATGGCAAGAATATTAATTACATACCGGATTATTGGGAATTCATTTCAAAATTTAAAACAATATGCTTTAATGATTGGAAAAAACATTTCGATATGAAATCTGTAGATAAAGGAATATGGTATAAAACAATACAGGGTGAGCTTCCTCGTGTTGATGATACCAAGTTAAGCAGACATTATGTAAAATTAGCCCTAAGACTTAGATCCGGACACTATCCATCAGCAAAGTTTGCATATTTAATGAAGAAGACAGATTCACCTAACTGTGTAACTTGCAATAAAATTGAAGATGTACAACATTTGCTGATGGAATGTGTCCGAAATAAAGATGAACGCGACTCGTTGCTGAGCGAACTGAAATTAAATAGATTCGATGTGGGTCTGGTACAAAGCATTTTATCAAAACCGAAATCGGAGGCGGCCAGAAAATTATGTCGGTTAATAGCAGTGTCTCAGCATTGATTTGTTTGTTCTATTGATGAAAATATCGTGTATTTTGGTAGGTAATTTTTAATCTAGTTTTATACTTATAAATATGTGAAATAATTTTTTATAAGGTATGATGGGGCCGACATATCCTTATTTGGACAAAAGCCCCCAAATAAAATCTAGAATAAAAAAAAAAAAAAAAAAATCCTAACCGCGACAAAATAGCCATGACACAATTTCAATATTTTAAAATTCTATTGCGGTAGTCGAAGTAATGAAGATTGGCAGTTACTGCAAAATGTTCCAGGTTTAAGAGTATTTTCTGAAAGTATCCAATAAAGTTTCCAGTGGTTTATAAAACTTTATAGAATTTGTTATTGAACTTCACTGTATTTTAAAGCATATCATCTCTCTACAGATAGTGTAAAATAATATTTTATCGTGACTGTTTGTGTGACTGCTTAGCTGTTCTTCTAAACTACACAATGGATTATGATTCGATTTTCACCATCGTTTAGAGAATTTATTCCGGAAGATTTTTCTGTAGAGTAACACCGGCCTTTTATTGTCCCATTGCAAGCCAAATACCTCTTCTGATACAGAAAAGGCACGAGAATTAATCCCCACGCTTGCTCTATATGGGTTGGTGATTTTAGACTTATAATAACTGTCAGATTTCCTCACGATGTTCTTCCTTCACCGATGTCAGTAATGCCCAACATAAACTTAGTGACTTTTCAATTCACATGTTTTTTCCGAATTTATGTGTATAATACGTTTATATTAGAGTTAATTATAGCGCAATCAGCGCTGTGCTGTGGGTCCCCATAGCACAGCATCATGCTGTCAGTAAAGGCTTCTTGACACGCTCATAATTATAGATCTATTTTGATTTTATTTCACTTTATTATTCGAGTTAATAATTTTTTTGTATGAAGGATTTCTTTAATTATTTCACAAATATCAAGATGTTTTGACATGTCGCCACATCAGTACTTTACACCCGTGCGAAGCAAGGGCAGATCGTTAGCTTGTGATAAAATATAGTCAGTCGATTCCGACCCAGTTCCCGCTACACGATTGAGTTGATTTTTTATAAATGAAAGAAAAGAATTGGCAGGAAATGAGAAACGTTTCAGCGAGATCTCACGGCCGAATGAATCTGTTAAAGGTATATATCTATTCGTGTTGGTTTTATATGTGTGGGTTGTTATTCGAGGCTGTCTAAAGATACATGTCTTTGAATTTCCCTACCACTTTGTGGTATCGAACCGGAAATCCCTTTTTAGAACTCTTTGTGGTGCTATTTATTATGATTTTGCCGACAAACCCACGATTTTCTTACTCAACATGTTTATGGCTGATATTATTTACCTGACTATGTATTTTTGGCTGGTATAGTGGCGGCCTCTACAAGGCTACATGCGAACTACGCATCACACTGACGTCACATAAATTCTGTATCACGCAAGCAGAGTTTACCGCGCAACAAGCATATAAATATACGACACCCCGACATCAATCGTCGGGCAATAGCCCAGCGGACACGACACCCTCTGGTCGGAGGATCCTCCCTTCTCTATGGAGGATGAGTGAACTTTACACCCTGTTCCTCATACCTCTATAGTATGATGATTATGACAAGTATCATACTATAACGCGAACCTATTTGTAACCGCTTCCGCCACAATCCACGCGCTTTGCTATTGTTTATAACATGTATCATTGTGTATGTCATTGTATGTATGTTAAAATACTAAATTTTCCCATCCTAAATAACCCCGATAGATACGTAGCTTTTATAATCAATTAAGACCAGTATCTAAATAAACTCTTCCTGTGCCAACAACCTCTGAAGGCCAGAACTCAGTTTAATACATAACTACACGTTAACTAACGTCAACTGGTTTTCTAACTGGACGTGAGATGATAGATAGTTATCTGTAACCGTCAGGATCGAGGAACGAACGCACGACGTTTATGATTCTAGAAATAGATTGCACGGTGATTTTAAAGGAGATGTATCGCTTCCTTGTTTCCAACATGGCTTGGAAAATTCAAGATAGATAAACGAACGTTTAATTTGATTCACGATCGTTAAACTTGGATTTGTGTAAGGGATTTTTACCTCCGGCTGCTGGAAGCCCGATTAAATCTGTGATCAGTGTGTCAAAATTTGGATTTAAAAATTTAAAATTTTTTGATTCGGAAAATCGGGCTTAAATCAAGTGTTGTCCTAGTATCTGTCAACTTCATAAATATTGTACCTAAAGGCGATATATACAATTCATGATAACGTAAGCCGCCAAAAGTAAAAATCCCACAATTCTTATAGAGTGATTAGTTTTACCACACTCTTATGGATCCGATTTCTAAAATTATGTTACTTATTGAAAGCGATATTGCTGTCAAAATGTTCATTGTACTGTATCATAGGAGATAGGAGTATGTTTCCTCCACACGGCCAAGGAGGCGAGGACGAAGTCGCGTACAGAAGCTATCTATATAAATAGTTTCTGTTCCTGACGTCGTCCTCGCGACTTCGTCTTCGTATATTATAGAAAGCACCTAAATGAGTTTAATCAACTCATACACACATGGACATAGGCCTCTCCCAGGCTGCGCTACAACACCGTGTCCTTCCACCATCGTTATAAGGTCGTCGGACCATCTAGCTGGGGGGCGTCCCACACTACGCTTGCCGATACACGGTCTCCGCTCCAGGATTCGTCTGCTCCACCTACCTGTTCTTCGACCAACATAGCCAGCCTACTGCCACTTCAGTTTGCTTACTCATCCAGCTACATCGGTAACTCCGGCCCTTTAAAAGAATTATCGGATAGTAATTCGCCTTAAAACCGACAAGAGAAACTACAAACCTGCCTCTAAGCCATATTAACAACAATCACACGGAACACCTTCCCCATACTATTGACTAAAAGTTCCGTATCCAATGAACCTTGAGTATAATTAACTCTGATTATATATTATAGCCCGCGTTATCCCGGAGGGCTAATCGACACTCCGATAGCCGCTAATACGCGTATAAACTTGACTATATGGATATGTGTGCAGTGATTTTGCTGGGAAACTGATATAATGTGTGTGCCCACAGAACAGATAAAAGAGGAGTGTGCCTATACAATAACGTGACCCTTTGTTGAGCTGGGGGCCTACTCCGAAGTGGTATCGGCCGAATGTTCGGCCGTTTCCTGCTACGAAGTTACTATTTGGTTCGGTCGGTCCCGATCATACACTCCTACACTCTTTCGAATATTGACTATGGTCCCGACCCAACTGAGCCGATACGACCTTTTTTCGCATTTTTCAATAATATTCGGTTCGGCCATGTGTCGGTCCGATCCGATCATTCGCACTTTGCACTTTGTAGTAGACCCCTTGGTTTGTAGCATACTTATGTAAACCTGTAGCTACTTAATTAAATTCACACGATAATCTGTATTAGGCATAGAATAAGTTTATCTAGGGATAAACAAGGTGGTATGTACTCGTATGTAGGTATAGTGCGTATTGACCTACTGGCTGCACCCCGCGGTTTCACCCGCATACGTTTCGATCCCGTGGAAATATCGGGATAAAAATGTTTTATGTGTTAATCTTGGTAATAAGCTATTTGTGTGCCAAATTTCATCCAAATCCGTTCAGTAGTTTTTGCGTGAAAGAGTAACAAACATCCGTCCATCCATCCATACAAACTTTTGCGTTTATAATATTATATTACTAGGATGAATACCTTTACAAACTCAAACTCAACTCAAACTCAAACTCAAAGTATTTATTTCAATTAAACCAATTACAGGCACTTTTGAATTGTCAAGAGGTCGGTCAGTCACAAAAATGAAGCTAGTTGCCCATTCCAAAGCGTAGTAGGTACCTATGGAGAAGAACGGACAAGAAACTCCATGGACACTCTTTTAAATCAAAATATAGTTACATAGTATTAGTTACATCATTCATGTTAAAAATTATGCATATGAGAACGATGCAGAACGTTAAAAGCGTCCGTAATGAAAAGTTTAAAACAATCCAAATATTAAATAAAATTAAAATAAGCCATGGCAGCAGAGAGATGACCAGTCCCTACTGACGGCGCCCGTTCACGAACATGACGCATGGATTAGCATCATTCAGCTCAACCATTTTGAAGGGAGCTTAATGATCCAACACATGTGCCACCATCAGCGAGACATCTGAGTGAGCATGACATACTCTCAGCCGCCAGGGCACATTCAAGTCAATGAAAGACGTACCCAGTAAATGGTAGCTTTATAGTATGTACATAGTACTCACACATGTGCTACACCCATCTGCGGACCTAAAAAACGCCACTGATGCCTCGATTGCCGTGTCCTAGTAGGCCCATCTCATATATCTTATCTTACAAATATATATAAAATCAAAGTATCCGTTTGTAATTGCAAAACACTTTTAACTAAATGCATATGAAAGTATATACGGTACTTATAAAAAAAAAAAACAAAATTTAATATTATTATCTGTCTGCCTGTTTGTTCCGATTAATCTCCAAAATAATTCGACCGATTTTGACGGGACTTTCACTGGCAGAAGCTTTTTGAGGTTTTTTATTTTAGAAAATAATTAGGGTTCCGCCCAAAAAAATTAAAACCCATGAAATCCAATATCTTTACTCTAACTTTCACGTCTAACCCACAGAAAGGATTTCGATATTTGCCAAGGAGATAGACGACATCCTGGCTACTTTTTGTCCCGGTAGCACGTCCCCGTGGGATAATTCCCGACCGTTCCAGTAGAAGCTAGTTCGCACATAAAATTTGTTGAGACAAGTCAAGCAAAACTTGAAACTCCAGCCAGTTTTACTATTGTGGCATATAAACATAACAAATATAAGGAAGGGATAAACAGAGGTGTATTTACATTACACCCATATTTCGCCAGTTATGTTTAAGTCCCATGTAATAGGGTGCGAGCCTATTCCCATCAACCGGGCACAAATCCAGACTCTGAAAAGTTCCAAATGGAAAAACCCAATAACACTTTGCCCGACCCGGGAATCGAACCCGGGACCTCGTGCTCAGCAGTAGCGCTTGCTACCACTAGACCTACGAGGCAGTTATTTTCAGAAAAAAAAAAAAATACTACAATGAAAAATAATACTTGATTCCAAAGAATCATATTTGCGGTTCTCGAACAATGAAAAAGTTATTGTCAAAATAAAACCAATTTATGAATAATGTAATTTCACCTTAAGAACCTTTTTATGAGAAAAATATATTTGTTTTTTGCAAAGAAAAACCGTGAGCAGAACAGTGGTGGCCCAGCGGTATCGGCCGCGACTTACGAGTTGTAGGCCGTAGGTTCGAACCCAGACTGGCGCTTTACTTTGTGTAAATTAATTCATCACCATTGCTCTCAAATCAGTGAAGGAAAACATCGTGAGGAAACTGGCATGTTCTAGAACCAAAAATTTGAAGACATGTGACATCTACCAACCCGCACTGGGCCCGCGTGGTGGATGACAGCCCACTCCCTCTCACAGAGAGGAGACATGTGTCCCAGCAACGTTATAGGCTGATTATGTATGTTATGTAAAGAAAAACTAGAACCAGCGTTGAAACTGTCTTGCGCACTAAAAGTGTATTCAAATAGTATTTTAAAAGCGTTCAAAGTTTTTTGAATACAAAGTGCCTTTTTAAGAGAAACCGGGCAAAGGGTTAATACGTTTCTCGAAGCCACGTTGATGCCTTGTTACGTTTTTGTTATTGTATTTTGAATATAAATAAACAGAAATAGCCCAGGGTTTGGAAAGCAACATAATAGCTAATACCGAGGGTATTAGCTATTATATTGCTTTATAGAAATCCATAAAGAGATCAATACCCGTTTTCAGTAATACTAGGCGACAACTAAATTAATGCCAACAAATTCGTTTTTATTTAGGCGTCGCCTAGTTTTGGTGAAGACGGACTTAAACTGTTCAAACTTCTAGTTTTATGCAATTGACGAGAACCAATCTCCTAAACTACCTATAGTTTACAGTTGGTTAAACCCCGTTTTCGATAACCACTGCAATTTTGCATGCAATCCACACATCTTAATATGATAATAGATTTATTAACATTTAGTACCTAATGCTGCACCTCAATCCTCTAAATTATACAATCTTTAACAAATACACGCAATTGTATGAAGGAATTCGAAATCTAACCGTCGCATCGCATCGGTGCTTGTAACCATCAATCGTCCTAGAAAAATTGAATGGAGAAGGAAAATGGAACCTTTCGATATCGGAAAACATATTGCATTGAACGTTGGAATCAGTTATATGTACCTATGTACGAGTATATATACAGCATGTTCTTACTTACATACAATCTATGCACAGATTCTTACCTATAGTAAATAGATCTTTTTTATGTCCGTATCATTCATAGGTAGGCTCCTATCTAACCTTTCGAGACACGTTTTTCTAATTCGGTCAGTTAAAATTGTATTTTTATGAAAAATATTGAAAAGTCTCTCATAATTTTCATTTCCTGAAGGGGCTCCTAACTTTTTTCTTAACGAAATGTAATCTCAGTAATAAAATATATTTCTTGGTTCAATTTCTGAGTTGGAATTAAATCATTCTGGACTCAGTCCAGAATTCGGCTACGTGTTTGGCGCCACCATTAGCGTCCAAACGAGAATGGCATATCAACGTTGATGTTGGTAACTGCACCATCACCTATGCCCTGCTGGGACACAGGCCTCCTCTCTGTTAGAGGGAGTGGGCTTATAATCTACCACGCGGGCCCAGTGCAGGTTACATTCCTCCGAATTTTTGGTTCTAGAACATGCCAGTTTCCTCACGATGTTTTTCTTCACCGTTTTGAGAGCAGTTGTAATGAAATAATTTACACAAAGTAAAGTGCCTGTCTGGGTTCGAACCTATGACATACAACTTCTAAGTCGCGGCCGTTACCACTGGGCCACCACCTGCTCACGAAAATATAAAAAAATAAATAAAAAAAGGTTTTTATTGTTTCTTATACAATTGCTCTACAGCACAAAATTGAGGCAGCCCCAGTAATGTAATGTAACCTATGTTTATTAAATTATTAATAGAAGCCAAGTCTGAGAATTGTGCCCAGCACAAGTCAACAATCCTGTAATGGAGCCACACTATCTCTTAATTTTCAGCTCTACTTCAGAAATAAGTGTCAGCAAACTCAGCTCCAAACTATCTAAGTTCCTCGACACCGCCGCAGAACACAGCCCAAGTCATGTCACCCTAAATACGTCGAGCACTGAACAAAAGTTTCCTTTCTCGATGGCACCGCAAACGCTCCTGAAAGGCCTGCCAATCGTGACCTAGAAACTTCAACTGAGAACTAAATTGACACGCAAAATGAAGGCTTTAAAGCTGTAGAAGTCTTTATATTTCCACTTACAAGTCGATAATCGGGATTTATCGAGCCCTTTCTAGTATTTGTTTCTAAAACTGTTTCTGAAAGTGTTCTTGGATCGTTCGTAGAAGTATAGTAAATTATAGGATAAATTATAGATGTCAAAATGATGCAGAACAGACTTGTTAAATATGACCACAATTTTTGTTTAATTGTGGTTTCAGATTACACGTTTTCTTAAAAGGTGCTTTCAACACTTCACAATGCATAGTCATCCTATAATGTTCCCACTGCTGGGACACAGGTCTCCTCTATGTGGGAGGAAGTGGGCCGTAATCCACCACCCAGTACGGGTTGGTAGATATCACATGTCTTCGAGTTTTTGGTTTAGGACATGCCAGTTAAAGCGCCTGTCTGGGTTCGAACCTACGACCTACAACAAGTAAATCACAGCCGTTTGCACTGAGGCACCACTGCTCCACAATGAATAACTACTAACTAATAGAAAATAATTATGTAGCAAGCATTATGAAACAACTATCTTAGCCGAAATTCACAACACCATCATCCACAACTCTCTAGCATTCGTTATTCAAATTCCGCCACCAGACTGACAGCACAAAACCTCTTTGCTTGCACTAACATTTCAATCCTTGACGCGCTGGATTCCCGCCAAAACATGACGTCACAATGGCGGCTCTTGTATTAGTAACATGTTTTAGTAACTAGTATCGTCGCGTTACCGAAGTAGCTTTTAGTGTGGCGGTGTAAAAGGCTTTATGTCTGCCGCGACGGTTTGTCTCTCCACGTCAAGTAGGAGTTGGAGAGGTACCAAAGTGTATAACGAAGTATGACAATGGAACTATGAAAGTACCAAACTGTGTACAGACAATATCAATGTTTATATTGTTATTAAGTTACATAGAAGCTGCCCGCGAATTCGTTTGTGTAAATTTTTTTGTTCCCCCGACCCACCCCGTCGCGACATCGCCTGCCCGAACTATTACTTCGAATTCTCTGTTTTTTTTCTTTTTGCTTGGCTCGTAAGAGTCGTAGCGTGACGTTAAATAGCTTATAACCTTCCTCGAGAATTGGACTATCAAATGCAAAAAGATTTTTTCAAATCCGACTAGTAGTTCCAGAGATTAGCGCGTTCAAACAAACAAAGTCTTCAGCTTTATTATTAGTATAGATATAGATACCACCGTAGGCAGGCGTTGTATTAAATTACCAACATTTTCTCAGTATTAAAGGGGTGTCATGGTTTAAATGCCGTTATGACAAAGTATCCGCATTGCATGGTCCCGAATAGGGACAGATATTTATGTGATTTATCTTCAGATATTTGTTCCGATTGTGGGTGTCAGTTACTGTGAGTAGGAGTCGGTGTCATCAAAATACGAAAACCTTAGAGAATTGTGGGGCAATAACTTTACTAAGTTTAAAGTAGATAGGTAAAGTTGAACTCAAAACTGCTTTGATTGAATGTCACTTGCACGACAAGGTCTAAGTGACAGTAAGAGAGTTTCAACCATAGTCAAGTTTCAATCTAAAGAGAATTGTTCTTAAAGTGATAAAGCAATTGCGAGGTCGACTATACCATAGACTATTTAGTGTACCTAGAGTAGAAAAATAAAACGAAAAGCAATAGCTCGTGGCCACCTACTGAGCACATCTCATCTCATCTATACATAGATACAAAAAAATAAAATAAGAGTCTCTTTGTAATGACAAACTTTTTACTAAATGCATATAAAATTATATACGGTACTTATCGTAACAATAAAATATTTTTTAATTTCGTTGTCTGTTTGTTCAGGCTAATATCCTAAACGGCTGGATCGATTTTGACGGGGCTTTAACTGGCTGATAGCTGATACTATGTGGAGTAACTTGGGCTACTTTTATTCTAGAAAAACAATTAGGGTTCCGTACAAAAAAACAATATCATCAGCCTATAGCTGTCCACTGTTGGACATACGCCTCCCCTATTGTACGTCATTCAAGTCAATTTTCGGCAACTCTCATCCAGCTGCTACCACCCAACATGCGAAGATCGTCGCATCAACTAAAAAAAAAAACCCATGACATCCCATTTGATTTCCGTCATGCACGCAAACGAAGGCGCGGGCACAGCTAGTCTAATATAACATAATATATTTTACCTTTGCCATCGACTCTAGACGAAAAGAACAAGATCATTTAGAAACAATTCCAAATAAATGTGCCGAAGTAAATGTTCGACAACTTAAGGAGTTAGTTCTCTGAGACAGCAGTTTGTGGCTTCCCGCCCTTTCCCTGTAACTTCCTAACTTAAATTGGATTCTTTGAGGAACAAAAAATAATGGTCCATGGAAATTAGAATGACAACCATTTTTTATAGACAACTTCCAAAAAGTTTTCCAACTTTCAAAGTCTGCAAAAAGTGAAAAGAATTAATTGGATTCGATGAAATTGATTTACATCATCATCAACATTTATTTTTTTACAGATCATTAAATTCAATTTGTTAGTAATTACATACGCAACTTAAAGACTAGTGTTCGTACATCCGTAATAATTTTTAGTTACAAAGATCTTAAAATTATGTCAGTATTACATAACAAACTAACTGCCGTCACTTCAAATTAATCAATCATTAACTTTTATTAACCAGCATAATATCTAGGCACAAATGTCAACAAGATTGAAATGTTGCCAATCTGACATATTTTTGGTTGATAGCGTTCCAATTTGTATTTGTCAATTAAAGTATAAAGTATTAAAGTGTAAAGTATATGACTCTGAGTACCGGGGTAAGGTTAACAAAACAATGAGATCAGTTATTTAAAAATATCAATCAATGACACCAAGTTGCAAGCATAGGGCACAGTTGCACAATTAGGGATTTTGATAGTTTTTTATAGTCTATCTATGTATAACCGTAGATGTAGATCTACGGTCTATGTTATCTATGATTAGCGTAGACTACGCTTGCCAACGAAGACATTAAAAATAATGGAATAGGTATTGATAGCTTACAACGATTCTAGTCCTACGTAGACCCTCTCAAATTCACCGCTCGTTATATCAAGCAAGTAGCAAAAAAAAAAGTTCGATACTCGATACTTCTCAATTCGATTAGGTCCAGACGTTGAACTCACAAAGTAAAAGGCTATCACTTCACCTCTGGTCAATAAACCCATTGTCACACCGAGTTCTTTAATATAAACGGACTTTCTTGCATCGGAAATGCCCGAATGAGTCATCAGTGAAATCGCCAATGTATTGTCGAGAAAGGCCCAAAACAGATGGTCGTATATGGCCGGATGGCCGTGATATCACAGCAAGTCAGTTACTTGGTACACCGACCTATTCCCCTCCTTCCATTATAACCCGAATTAGATAGCTTACAGCCGAACCCAATTACCTATATATCACCAGTTTTGGTATACTGGAGGTAGACAAATCTGTCTATCGGTTTGAATGTCCCAATAATCTATATCTGTAGCGATCTGTATGATTATATTACAATTTGTACTGGCTACCATCAGTAGCGATCTGTCAATAGGTTATTGGGTTCGGCCGTTAGTGTGCCTCCGGGTTATTAGCAGATACATTAAAATGTAAGTATGTAGTTATGATGACATGAAAATAAATCCTATCACATAACATGAATGTGTAGAAAGGTACATTGCAAGCTCAAGCTAATTTGTAACGGACAATAAACTTAGATATTTATGTCGGTTGTAAACATAAATTGTCCAAAGCGGCCCTCTTCCTTCTAAGTTGTATTACAAACAAGTAATTAATATTTACACGTTATGTATTCGCAAATGTCAACAAGTTGTAATTAAGTTTACTGTAAACTAACGGTGCGTACAAGATATTTCTGTCCATAATCACTGTGCTTGTCATTTATGTACTGATTTATGTACGACATATGAAACTATACATTTCCAGTCTAAGCTGACTTCTCATTGTACGACAAGCCTATACAAAGCGAGGTCAGTTACAACCTGGAAAAGTTAAAGCTTGTATATGTCGTCGAGTGCACAAGAAAAACACTTCTTGGAAATTAAACAATTCATATTTATATAGATTATATTTTATTTCGTTTATTTATTTACTTACTTATTAAATACATTTTTACAACAAACATAAGAAAAACATTATATTATTATATTTTAATTTAAAAAATGAATGTATGTTTATTAATATATTAAATGTTTAATTTAATAGTTAATTAAATAATTATTATATTATTATTATTAATAATAATTATATTTAATATAAATTATCAGATAGATATATAGTCCGCCTCTGTATATTTGTGTGCGTAAAGTATTAAATAAATAAATAAATTACTTTGAAAACTTAAAAGAACAAAAAAACAACACTTCCAAAACAACCTCATTTTATGTTAATTAATATAGGTCGGAATATTGTCCAAGTTTAGGATGCAAATAGGTATAATTTCTACGAAGCTACTGCAGACGCAAATTTAAATAATTATCAAAGTAAGTCGGAAGGTCCTTGAATTTTCGGGGTGAACTGGTAAATAATACAATAAGCTTGCCTTGCTTACTTACACAGGCAAAACTTTCGGGTGCGTGGTATTTGAGAAACTAAGTAGTATTACTGGTTTAAGTACTGAAAATACAATTTGTAGTCTAATACAAATACTCCAGACTGTTAGCACTAGCTAGCAAATAGTTACACTAATAATAAAATTTGAACAAGGTTTTCAAATCGTTATTAATTTTATACTCCAGTACTCTACCGCTCGCAGTCGCTTACTTTCTCAATGGAAATGCGCCCTTACTGGCGCAAAGTTAATTAAAGTTAGCGCTAATATAACTTACTTATCGACGTTCCTGGGCCATAAAAATAAATTATTTATATTGTTACTGCAGCTTCAGTAACTATTTTATTTATTTGGGTCAGAGAAACTCCGACCCGACAAGTTTGTACGGCACGATATATTATTATCTACTCCTGAATTAATTGCTCGCATTGTGCTATTGCTTTGTGATCAGGGATGTTTAAATTAACTTGAAATAATGGGAAATACGGTCTATTCAAGACGAGGTAAAGATTGATTAGCAAAAATTTAGAAACATACAACGTACCGCTACAATGGCAACACTAGGGGCGCCCACGAGCAACTTTTGTCTCCGCAACTAATTTTCTTACACATCAAGTTTACGAGTTTGCATAAAAGTGCACGCATATAGCGACGCGACAGCTGGAAGACATTTTTGGCCATGGGTTTGGACGCAAATGTCGCCCGTCTATAGGATGCAATGCAAGTGTGCGCACGGCTACAAAAAAATTGCCAGCTAGCCAGTTGCCGCTCAACTGAAAATTTAACAAAATATGTAGTAGCGTTGCTGTCGCTCCCCTGTGCGCATTGTCCAAATCTCGGCGAGCACGTTATTCGTATTAATTTCATTGATGCGATGTTATGATCCGTGACCGCTGCAAATGACTTTTGCGCTACAATTCTTTAAGTGCAGGTTGCTACAAGATGCTATTTTAGAAAATTGTAAATAAAACTTCAAACATTTTCATTAAACGAAAATGCGAATTCGTATACATGTGTTAAATCAATGTCGCGATTGCTGCGCCACGCTGTATATTGTTTCTGAGATAATATTTTGCTATTGACCCAGAAGCAGCCTCGAGTCTTCTTCACCCTGACGTTATTGATCCCAGATAATACCCGGGTTTTCTTTGCGGTACAATTTCCTGTACTATGCTTGTGAGTTGCGAGTAGCTAGCATCCAACAAACCATATTTTGATTTAAAAGAGTGTCCATGGAGTTTCTTGCCCGTTCTTCTCCATAGGTACCTACTACGCTTAGGAATGGGCAACTAGCTTCATTTCTCTGACTGACCGACCCCTTGACAATTCAAAAGTGCCTGTAATTGGTTTAATTGAAATAAATACTTTGAGTTGAGTTGAGTTAACCCCTTAGGGTCAAAATAATCCATCAGGCTTATTGAAAAAGCAGAGTCGCCTCACAAAAAGAGAGTAAGGTCTTAACCTTACTCTCTCCAAACTTGCCTGCTCCAAACGAAACAATAATCAGTTAATGTTGGCAGAAAGATATTTTTTATGAATTTTCTTAATCATGGGCTGATTTTTCCATCGCCAGATTGTTGTATTATATCTTACTTATCGTATTTATCAATATTAGCGCTTATTACTAAGGGCAGATTTTTTAATCATCTGATAACTTTATTCGAGGAATAATTTTGAAATTTCGACAGTTATTTTAAACAAAAATTGTCAAACGTCAATTTTATTACTCGAATGAAAGTTATCTGGCGATGGAAAAATCAGCCCTAAGTAAGTTAGCTTGTTTCTCTGATTCATTGTGTTATGCATGTTTAAACGCAACGCGTCAACGTAATTGATGAACTGTTATTTTATTTAAAAAAATGTATTATGTGGTTGTATTAGTGTAATCACTTGTTGCTAATAAACAAAAAACAAAAAAGATAGGCACCCAAGCTTTTTTTGACAACATATTGAAGCATAGAAGCTCATATTTCCAAAAAAGAAATATGACTTAACTTCTAAATGCCCCAATTCGCTTCGACGAAAATTATCAGAGCTATCTTATAATCTTCCGTAACGGAATGGCCAATCGTGACTATAGTCATGCTCAACCCGAGGCTTATTTTTAGAACGATTCGTAGGTAATTATGAGTTTTTTCCGCAAACAAATACTAGTCTTGGGTGCACTGGTTCATTGACCCTTGGCGAGTATTAAACCGTTACTCCTGAGTTTACTTTCAGCTAGACTTTTTGCCTAGTTCTCTTGAATAGTGTCAACTGTTCTGTGCTCATCTGATAACGTAAGAATAAGGCTTTGTTGAGGATTTTACACTTGTTCCTTAGGCTTTCTATTGTAACTGGTCGATTGATTTATAGAATCACTATCGGTGGATTGTATTAGACCGACTATTTTCTTTTTGTATTAGTAAAATTCGTTGTAGGGTTCACGTATAGTAAAGTAACAATTGGGGATTATACAATAATAATGGTACCTATATAAAGATAAAAAAGTTCCTTGTTTAATTTTCTATAAGTTTATAATTAATGCTTAATTTAGTTAACTTGATTAATATTCTTGCTGAGCATTAGGTCTTGACTTTGATTCCCTGGTTGGGCAAAGATTTATTGGGTTTTTCCGTCTAGAATTTCGTAGTAGCTGCTCGGAGTCTAGATTTGTACCCGGTTGATTGCAATAGGCGCGCCCTCTATTACATGGGACTTAAACATAATTGGAGAAATGTCTGTGTACTATAGGTACACCTCTGCCTAACCCTCCGAGGAATACAGGCGTGGTATTATGGTTGTTATGTATTTCTCATTTGAACTTTTTAGCATTGAAGATGACTGCCTATTCTTCAATTATTGTAACACTGTCATTTACGTATAGCAACATTAAATTACATTCTATTATATACGTTTTCATTCTGGTTTGAGCCAACTTTCGTTTGCTTAATAGTGTCATCTACGTTAGTGGTCATCTGATAAGGATAATGCTGTCATTGTTAAAGATTTTACACTTATTCACTAGGCTTTCTATTAGATAAATAGATTTAGATGTAGGTGTTTTTGAAAGAACATCTTTTGTTAAGCAGATGATGCGTTGATTGTTGTTACTGTTCATTTCGATTTCTTTGAACTTAATTATATACTTTGTTGATAGTCGATTAATAGAAATGAAGAAATGAAACTAATTCTTTGTCGGCTCCGAATTGATCTTGTTTTATTAATCGACCATCCACTTTTAGTTTCATTGGAGATTCTAATAAATGCGCGTCCAAAAGAATAGGTACCGGATTTAGCAATATCGCAGAGTTTAAATACAGAGGAGGACTGTGTCCCAACAGTGGGAACATTACAGGTTGATAATGCAGAGTTTAAATATAGGGTTGTCTATATGGGTACGACATAAATTTATAATCAAGATCATAGATCATCACTGAAAACCACCCACCACCACCACCACCAACCACTCATGAATTCATCCATAATAAAACAATAAATCTTTTACTGCAGTGGTGAAACATCTTACGACATGCTTTGGTACATTTCAGCACTCGGTCTTTATTAAGCGCTTTGCAAATCTACCAATCATAACATCGCCACAGAATTTGAATCAAACTCTCACTCCTGCGGCTCCCACGTGTATTGCAGATTGCTAATATAATTTCAATCAGCTTCGAGCACGCCACGTTTATGCACGAATGCGCCAAGTGTTGCCAAGCGATACATCGCAATGTTACGAGATCGAGTGCAATGCTGCATAATACTTGCCTCTTACCCCTCACTTTCACACTGTATTAACTTGGCTATTATTGGAATTGTCTTCACTCACTGTAGTGTAGGTTTATTGATTAGTTGTGGAGCTGAATTTACGGTCTGTGGTTGGTAATGGAGTAGTTGGTTTACGTTTACATCTGTGTGTACGTTTATGTCTATGTTTCCTTATAGGTATTGCTACAGTGTTTTGTTTTCTTCCTTCATTATGTCTGTTTGTGCTTTTGATTAGATTCTGTGTTGGTGCATCAGTTTCGTAACTCATAAATTCTGCTTTCATTAGGAAAATGATGAAATGAAGATTAAAGAGTGGGTTCTGTTTTATGCGTATGCGTATATACACAGGGTATATACAGACACATTGTTGTAATTAATCATTCAGTTGCCCTTTCATGTTACCCACGCGCCGCTAAGCCACACCCATGTAAATGTGGGATGACAAGAAATGGGGTCTAATCTTCCCCAAAAACACAAGTCTGTGTATTTTTAATATCCTCATTATCCTACCATTCCGCCTTCTGCTCTGTCATCCAAATCTTTCTCATCATTTACGTGGACTTTAGCCACATTCTGGGACATTCGCGGAGTATTTAAGCGACTGTTATTATTAATAATTCATGCTTTGTACGAATTAGCTAGACAAATGCTTGCTCACACATTTAGCTTTTATAATTTCCAAACGAGGCCTCGTCTCTGTCCCGGTGTAGTGTAACGGTTCTTAAAACGTTGTAAAACACTTAGATTTGTTTGACATTTGTTTATGTAATTTACAATGAGGAAGTTGTGAGTATTGAGACAACATGGCAGTTTGTATAACTGTATTTGGAAGGCGATATTTATGTGAAATGCATGCTGTGTCTGGATGCTCACTTACATTGTTGAACTTGCCTGAACTTCGGCGTAGTTTGGCGTTGGGTTTCTCAAATTTCGTATGTTATATATGTTCGAATCATGAGACGAATTAGTTTAATAACATCCTCATTAATTTGAATTTAATTTCATCGAGTTCAATTATCATAAAGCGGGTATAATTAGGCTAATCAAATGCTATATTCATATTGAATTTGAATTTGAATATTAATGTTATTGATAGCGAGTGTTGGTAAAGTTTGTACATTTTCTAATAAATTGAAATCTATTTTATTTATTCCTTTAACACATTTTTGAGAAATTAATTTATCATTAATTATCTCGAATTTAATCATATACAAGATGACATATAGTAAAAGAAGAAATAATTATAACAGAACGTCACGTCCGTATTAGGTGTAAAGTACACCTACATTTCACCAGTTATTCATAAACAGAAGAAATAAAGTGTATCATGCTCACTGCCCATTACGGAACCCTTCACCATCCATAACCCGGCAAAAAGAAAAAGAAAGGAACACACACTGCGCAAAAATATATCTGGCACAATACAGCCTACATTTATATGTTTAATAGTGCCATTACTCACCGATGTAACTCGAAGGGAACTTAGGAGTTCAGTGAGGTACACGAGGAAGTTGGAGACTCTTACGTCAGTTCTGTCCCGTTCAGTGTGGAACTTTATACTTGTTCAAAGTTGAGGATGCTGCATGCTGAGTGACCTAGTGTCATGTTTGTGGTGATACTACCTACTTTGTCATTTTAGAGTGTTCTACGGATAAGTTTAGATTTCTATAGTTAGTTGATTTTAAAAGATCGTGACCCTTTTTTTAAAATGTACGGAACTGATGTTATCTTTTTAAGGTTCCGTACTCATAGGGTGACAACGGACCCAATTACTAAGCCATCGCTATCCGTCCATCCGTCTGACTGTCAGCGGGCTGTAATCTCATGAACCGTAATAGGCAGACAGTTATAACAATAAATAATAAAAATAACATAAATTTAGTAATACTTAAATGGGTCTCCATTCAAGAAACGTGTTTTTTTTTTCGGTAATTTTTGCCTTGCAGTACGGAACCCTTCGCTCGAGAGTCCGACTCGCATTTGGCCGGTATTTTCTTTACTTTTGAAATCTCTTTTATTTCAATTTGGTATTCAGCCATGATGACATGTCCCATTTTGTATGAAATAACTTAATTTCATAATTAATTTAATTTTAGTATCACTTTGCCTCGCTTGAGAGTTGAACGCATCAAGATCTACCATACACGTTTTCATCAGACGACAGATAATATGATCATTTAATTATATGAAGTTAATTATAATAATTACATCCTCCGACGGAGATAACTTATTTTATAGCCAATCAAAGTATAAAGTGTCTGCTCGTAACTTAGTACTTCGAGACTTCTCCTAACACTTAATCATGTTCATTTTGTGAAGTTCTTCCGAAGTAACAGAGAACTTCAGGATATCATAACTTTTGTTCTGCTAGATTAAACTTCATTGCTCTGCGATCTTGGCAACTTTACTGGATTGCGAAGTTTATGGTAAAGTAGGAAATCTAATTTATTTTTGCTGGTGATCGAGATTTTAAGGCTGATCCAGGAAATAGGCTTGATGCGGCCGATCGATTTAATTTTCTTCTAAGACATTCCAAAAGTTGCAATATCTTATACATATTGTAAAATAATAACGAAGTCAAAACTGTTCATTAAATATTAAACAAAAAAAGTAATACGAGGTGTTTGAACGAATCTGATGCTGAAAATATAGTTTTTAGAATTTTTGTCCGTTTGTCTGGATCATAGGATATTCCGGATTGGCACAACAAAAAATCACACTATAACTTGGATTAACACATAGTTAATCTCGGTAGTACTTTCCCGTGGGATATTTTCCGACATCCACGCGGGCGAAGCCGTCGGCAAAAGCTAGTCATAAATAATATTGTTACTATTTTAAAATACTATTTTTTGCAGCAGCCTGGCACCTTTTTTGTTGTAAAATCTCGTTTCAGCTTGTCTTCTGCTTATTTAATTAGTTTGCCATTTGTTGTACGCGCAAAAGAAGATCTAGTAGTTATCGGGAAGTATTTGGAAAATATTTACGTTAGTAAACTCAAAGCTTTTATTTCAAACTAGCTGACCCGGTGAACGATGTGTTGTACCCGTTGTTGTTGTTTTGTGTGTTGTATATTTTTCTCTTTCTTTTAATTTTTTATTTTTTATTTTTCTTCTATACAAACCGTTTCCTGACAATAACAAACACAAAAAAAGAATTATCCAATTTGGTGCAGTCCAACCATTTGCAGGCACTTTTGAATTGTCAAAGCGTCCATTCCAAAGCGTGGTAGGTACCTATGGAGAAGAATGAAGCTAGTATTGGTCTTGTGTCTTTCTAATAGAAAATACACGTAAACATGAACACTGCGCAAGTATACGTAATACAGATGTTACATCGTTCGTGCAATCACAGTAATCGCCATGTTGTATGGAATGCAGGAACCCATTTTTTTGCGGTTCGTGTCTCATGTAAACGACGTCCATAGTCTAATTATGTTTATTAATTATTACAACACGAACATTGAACTTGAAATATGAAAAGACTGATTTTATTAAAGTGACATTATAATGATTTGATTACAATCCTTTCACAGTTATTTTATCTCTGAGTTTGCGTCACTGTTAAAATCGCAGTGGTCTTTATTTTCGTTGGAATAAAGTTGCTAATATCTTACTGCTATTGACGAGCCTGTTAAAATTACAGTGATCTATATTTTCGTTACAATAAGGTTACAAAACTGGAAGAAGGACGCGCCCAGTAAACAAAAAGGTTACTGTTTCGTTGCTGCAGTTAGAGGTAAATAACTGTGAAAGGATTGTAGTTTCAATATTGAAGAAAACAGAGAGTGATCATTTAAAGATGATATCATAACATCACGCCTGTAGATAATCCCCGAAGGGTTAGGCAGAAATGTACCTGTTATAGTACACCCACATTTCGCAAATTATGTTAAAGATGATCTTTCTTTTAATGAATACTTTGAAGTATTGAATAAGCATTTTTCTTCTCTTGTCTCGGCAAAAATTTTGGTTTAATAATAGCTCATGTCTTGGTAAGGATTGAAATCAGAAGGGCAATTCTCGTAATTTTAAGAACGTTCACAGTCTCTTCTCAGTCTCAATCTGTCAAAAATACCTCTAATTTCCCTACATTTTGACAAGTTTTTGACATTTGTTTGTCGCCGAGATGAGAATGTGACTAGATTTTTAACGATTTTAATTACGAGAATTGGCCTTCAGGTCACTTCGCGTTTAGAATATTAATAGTCAGACAGGTGATAAAGAGGCTGACTGCCTAGGGTCCTCTATTAATAGCCGAGCTATCTATAAAGATAGCCAATAATACAGCATAGTTCTAGCTACATTCTAACCGGTCAATTGACCTTATCCTCTACCATGGTCTATTGTAGCAATTTCTCACCCATTAGGTGTAACAAGAGTGATTTTGTAAAGTAGTTCAAGAGCAACAAATCATAGTTTATGGTTATTACTTAGATTTACTGTGACTCCCCGCAGTTCAGAATGTTCAGATCTATGGGCGCGCTATAGCCCGCGGTAATAGCTAAACTGCGAGCTGTTGGAACGTTCTCTGGGGGTCTACTCCGAAGTGGTATCGGCCGAATGTTCGGCCGTTTCCTGCTACGGAGTTACCATTTGGTTCGGTCAGTCCCGATCCTACACTCCTACACTCTTTCGAATATTGACTATGTCTATGTATTGTCCCGACCCAACTGAGCCGATCCGAACCATTTTCGCATTTTTCAATAATATTCGGTTCGGCCATGTGTCGGTTCGATCCGAACATTCGCACTTTGCACTTCGTAGTAGACCCCCTGTTTAGCAAAAACATCGGTTTATATGTTCCTTCCTATATCTTGTTACGTTTTCATTTTAGATAATTATTATCCTGAATTTCATGTGTACGTGTTAGCATGTTTACCTACCCACATATTTATGACTTATATAACTAGATGTTGCTCGCGGTTTTACTAACATCTTATTAAAACTTCGACAATTGTATTCGGATTAAAAGCAGATATCTTTAATGTCAAATCTGTTCATCTGCTAGGTCGTGGTTGAGTTACAAACATCCGATCTCACAGATATTTAACCTTTTACATTAGTTTATATTTATGATATTGTGGGATAGCGAATAAAACTAAATAAAAAGGAGCAGCGGTGGCTCAGTGGTGGCAGCTCAGACTTACGAGTCGTAGATACGAACCCGGGCAGGAGCTTTAATTTGTGTACCCTATTTCATCACCACTGCTCTTAAAACGGTGAAGAAAAACATTGTGAGGAAACCAGCATTTCGTAGAACCAAAAATTCAAAGACATATGACATCTACCAACCCGCACTGGGCCCGCGCGTGGTGGATTACGGCCCACTCCATCTCACAGAGAGGAGGTCTGTGTCCCAGCAGTGGGAACATTATAGGCTGATCATGCAACCTATTCACCCACCAACCACCACCAACAGCATGCTGGCCGCGCTCGCGGAAAGGCTTGATTGTTCCATCGTGACTGACTGTTGTAAGCGATATGTAGCACGCTTTGAATAAATGTAATTTTAATTTATGACGAACAATTTATTCTTATCTTATTTTTAACCGCCCATGTGGTACAAAAGTTTTACTAAAAAGTTTCATCAAAGTCGGTCCAGCCGTTGCGGAGATTAGCCGTAACAAACAGACAGATACAAATTTTTAAAATGGTTTTTTTTTCTTATAAGTACTTTATCGTATATACTTTTATAAGCATTTAGTAAAAAGCTGTTATTTTGACATTACAGACACTTAATTTTATTTATTTGTATAGATATGACTGTGTGTGTTTCTATTATTCTTATTACGAGTGTTTAATACTTGAATAAAATGATTTGAATTTCAATTTATTAATCAACCTATATTTTCTAACAAATATTTGTTGTTCAACTAAAACAGAATAGTAGTCAAGGGTTTCTATTTCGATTTCAGGACGCAGTATCACTAGCAAATCAGTTTACGAATACGATTGACCTGAAACTCACCTCGGATACCTATTACTGAAACTTGCTCGTATATAAACTAGTTACCTTCCTATATTATGTTTACTTGGAAACATGTTTTGGTTATGTAAATTATAATAACATACATGTTAGTAAACAATATATTCCAATATCGAAACTATAAATGGAAACTAATAAATTGATTTCTACACGTTTGCCCGATCAGCTGGTATTGAATATTTAGGTCAATATTTTCCTTAGGGTATAGGCCAGTAGGTATTTAAATAGTTCACTTTTCAAATATCGAAAAAGAAACAATAGACGATCAATATTTAACGCTGGCCCAGTTTTTTTTGTTCATTTTCGGCCAGTCTTCATTGTAGTGGTGAGTCTATCTATGATAAAAAGTAAGATGGGGTCTCATTTCCTACGAAACGTATGGGTAAAGTTTTTTGCGATCTCTGACCCTTCTGGTATTCTAACCTCAGTTGGTCCGATAGAGTTTTTTGATCCTTATAAGAAACAGGAATAATTGGCATCAAAAAAGTTTTTTGTGAATGTTGCCCATTTTCTTGCTGACTGTACAATATAAAAAATCTGTGAATGCAGTCTCCTGAGACCCTTTTCCTGTTGCTACAGGAGTTAAGGGGGCAGCACGCGAAATTAAAATTTTCCTACGTTGTTTACAATTTGCAGGTCAGTCTCATGTTGAATTCTGATTAAAATATGATTCGCGAGCGTAACAAATATGACTTTACAGAATTATAGTCATTAAAATCATGAATACAACTCTCTAAGTTTATATAATCCTATGAAAATTTCATGAAATATTAATCAATACGATTATATGAAGTTAGAGGGTTGTATTGATCGCATCCCCCTTACTGCCCCATTTCAAAATTCCTACATGTATATAGGCATTATGAAGATCATTCTATTTTGATCTTCTATTGTCAAACCAAGGACTTATAACGCTCAGTCAAGCTCATTTTAGAACCGGAATGAGGACTCAAAATGAACGGAAACCGGACCCAAACCGGAGGCGTATAGTCCCAGCCTAAATAAGCTCATTATTCCGGTAGTATTAGCTATGTAATTCAGAGAAATTAATTCATATTGAAGCCGTTAACTAAGGGTCTGACCTTCTAGGTACTTATACAAAGTGTATTTAACAGAAAGGTCAAATAATATCTAAGGAATAAAAGAAAGAGAATAAATGTCAGCTATTTCATCCTTTTTTATTTTTCATTTACTTTATACTACTCGTACTTTACTTTGTGTCGACAACAACGAACAATGCTCAGTATCTACCTTGTCTCAAGGAGGAGCTGATAGAAATTTGTACCGCTTGTGGTAGGTACACATGTGTACCAGCTCGTCCTCATCATCATCTGCCAAGCCTTTTCCCAACTATGTTGGGGTCGGCTTCCAGTCTGATGCAGCTGAGTACCAGTATTTTACATGGAGCGACTGCCTATCTGGACCACAACCCAGTTACTGGGTAATATGAAACCCCTTGGTAAGACTACTAGCCCGCTGCGCCGCAGCGTCGCAGTGCCTAATGAAGTAAAATCTCATATCATATTAATAAATTGTTCAAAAGTACGGCGGCTTCTACCACCAAAAGCATTTCAGTGTACCGTAGCTCACAAAAAGCCCTAAAACTGTATAACAGAAAAGTAAAACAGAAAAGAAAAGTATTCATGGACTGTAATACTGAATTTTAAGTCCAAAACAGTGTGCCAACAAGCCTAAACTTTTTGTTCATCTCTTTTGGAAGCCTGCCCAGACTGCGAGGCAAACTTCGAACACGTCAAATGCTGCAATGCTTTTATATAACGCTGTCTGTTAGAAATAAGTATAGCAGTGTTCATAATCTCAGATAATTTATATTCCATTTATATTCTCAGTTATCTACTTTAGGGCTGATTGTTCAATCATCTGATAACTTTATTCGAGGAATAATTTTGTAATTTTGACCCTCATTTCATACAAAAACTGTCAAACTTCAATTTTGTTCCTCGAATAAAAGTTGTCTGGCGATGGAAATCCGCCCCAAGTTGATTTTTGAGTGACCATTTGTAACAAAAAGGTCCTAATAAGTTTTTAGTTGCAATGGAATTTGAACTTTGTTCAGTATCACATTCAGTTTGTTGTTCCATAACTTGAATATGGTCTTAATTTCTTAATTCAAATATAAACAGTAGTTTAGGGCTCTTCCACATTTTAGAAATGACGAGTTCAGTGTACAGAACTGCTTTGCTCACACATTGACATCGAACGGGTGACAAAAACTGAATGACTTTGCCCGAACAAAAAATTACAATGAAATGTTAAATGTTTCTAATGTGTTGTTGCGAATGTTAACTATAGTATACAATAATAAAGCTGAAGAGTTTGTACGAACGCGCTAATTTCTGGAACTACCAGTCGGATTTTAAAAAAATCTTTTTGAATTTTAGAGTCCAATTCTTGAGGAAGGTTAGGCTATTTAACATCACGCTAGGAGCCGGGCAAAAAGAAAAAAAAAAAAGAAAGCTAAACGAAAACGAAGTAATAGCGTGGGCAGGCGATGCGGGGTGGGTCAGGGAACAAGAAATTTCACGCGTACGAAGTCGCGGGCAGAAGCTAGTAAACTAATAAGATTTTGAGTTTCAATAACCTACGGCCGAATTCCCAAACATAATTCAAGATTTTAAGTCGCGTTAAAAATGTAATGCTGTTTCACTAATATTGCGACAGAAAGATTTTGTAAATTAAAAAAAAAAGTGTCGTTTGAGAGTTAAGAGGTTACATTCTGAGAATCCCTGCAGTACTTTTAGGGCTGATTTGTTAATAGTTAGACAGCTTTTATCTGAATAAAAATATATTTTAATTAGATAAAAGTTGTCTGTCAGTTGATATATAGTGTGTCAGACAGTTTGACATATTTTGTATACAAAAAGTTCTCAGACAGCTTCTGACTATTGAAAAATCAAAAGTCATTTGTCATGTCAGTAGGGACTGGTGATCTCTTCTCCGCGGCTTATTTTGATTTAATATTTAAATTGTTTTGTAAATCTTTTTATTACGGAGGATTTTAACGTTCTGCATCGTTCTCACATGTTTAATTTCGACATGAAAGTTTTAACCAATATTTTGTAACCATATTTTGATTTAGAATAGTGTCCGTGGAGGTTCTCGCCCGTCCTTCTCCACAAGTACCTACTAAGCTTTAGAATGGGCAACTAGCTTCATTTTTCTGAATGACCGACCCCTTTTTTTTTTTTTTTTTCCGGATGTGAAATCATCAAATGACCCCTCCCGCTCTGGGTGGAGTGGAAGGGAGTGTCAGACTCTTACTGACTAAAACCCACCCATGTTCCTTCCTTCGCCCTTTATGTTCCGGGGTAGCGGTAACCCTTTCGGACAATCCCGCTGACCCGGCAGGCTTCGGCCCTGAGGGGCCCCTCGTTATGCTGACATCTCTTTGAGGCGCTCGTGGAACACTTACGCGCCGTCCGGCACGGGCCTGGTCCTGATCGGGCGGTGAGCTACCCATTGCTCTCCGCCCGCAGGCCCGCGCCTACGGTGGCCGGTAGTCGTCACTCGACTCCCGACGCCCGGGGCGTCTCCCGCGGCGGCTGGGACGGGAGGCTCTCTCCCTCATCCGTCCCGCCACCTCCTTCGCTAGCATGACTGCTTCGCAGAAGGAGGCGACTGCCTCCCACTCCCTCTCGCTCCGGACCATGGCTTGCACCAGGGCCGGGCGCGAGAGGCCGCCGCCGCTGCCGATCGCCTCTACGAGGACACGGCGGTGCTCCGCCCAAGCGGGGCAGACCTCCACCGTGTGCTCCACCGTGTCCTCTGGGCGATCCTGGCAATGGTGACACCCGGGCGTTCCCTCCCGCCTGATGATGTGCAGGAACCTCCCGAAACATCCGTGTCCGGTGAGGACCTGCGTCAGGCGGTAGGTGAGGGCGCCGTGGCGCCTCTCTAGCCACTCCTCAAAGAGGGGTCTTATCGCCGCTATCGCGGCGTGCCCTGCGCTGGGTTGCGACAGTCGCTCTTTCCATGTCGCCATGAGATCGAGCCGGAAGTCCGTCCGCTCCGCAGCAATTTGCCGCGGGAGCGGACTTTCTCCCCGGCGTAGTGCCTCCGCGCGCCACTCATACAGGCGCGCGAGATGACCGACCCCTTTTTTTTTTTTTTTTGTTTTTTGGGATGGGAAATCATCAAATGACCCCTCCCGCTCTGGGTGGAGCGGAAGGGAGTGTCAGACTCTTACTGACTAAAACCCACCCATGTTCCTTCCTTCGGCCTTTATGTTCCGGGGTAGTGGTAACCCTTTCGGACAATCCCGCTGATGACCGACCCCTTGACAATTCAAAAGTGCCTGTTATATGTACATAGGTTTATCTATATAAATAAAAACGAATCACCGAAATGTATGTACGCGCATAACTTCCGATCGACTGTACCAAATTGGATAGGTAATTCTTTTTTTTTGTGTTTGTTATTGTCAGGACAAGGTTTGTATAGAAGAACATTATGTACTATATTCACGAAAAACGACGTTCGCCGGTTTTGAAATAAATGCTTTGGGTTTGAGTTCAATCCTTAAAGGATAGAAGGATAGCAGGGTAAAATTTTAATAACATTTTAAAATTAATCAGACAAATCTCTGGTTTCACTAAAGCAGGCATGTTGCACATTTCATTGGCTTACTTCCTATGTGCCAGTGGTTACGCGTTCAATTCGGATCGATTAAATAGAACACTGTGCTTCCGCAGGGAGAATAACTCACTCCCGGTGGTTTTAATACTTGATGAGGACGGTGCATTTATTATTTTTAGTTGGTTCGTAGTTAGTGAAAATAGTGACCATTATTGAAATATTTTCTGTCGACTTTTTATCTTACTAACTGCAATATTGACTTTTGCAACTTGTACTGAGATGCGGTGCATTTTTGGCTCTGCGTTGCTCATTTGTTTTTAATATTTTTTTTAAAATGTGAAACTACGAGTAAATGGCTGAGGTTTTTTCTTTAAGAACATGTTCTAAAATCCACTAAGTTATTTTTATTTTACAACGCTTGTTAGATACTAAGCAAATAAACGTGTTGCGCCAACCCCAAGTAACATGGGGCAAGGGCTGGTATGTGATGATGAATGCTTGTTACTAAACCAGATACGTTCAAGCGACTTTTGTCCAAAACTCCTTCAACAACTCAAAAATACAAAACTCGACAGCTGAACCCTTATAACTAAAAAGGTCACATCACAAATAGGTCTGATTCATTGCATATTTTAGCAGTACGGCTGTGATAGACGCCGCCATTTAGCCCGGATACGATCTACAGATGCGGTGGTTATATTATCAATTTTACAGTAGTCGTCCTCTTAAATATTCATTACGGGTGGTTTCAACTTCAGTCTGTTAAGTGCCAGATAAGTTTCTGCGATTGATATTAAATGGAGAGATGCTCTATTTTATATTTGTGGTTTACGTTTTCGGGTGGAGTTGATTTGATTAGTTTTAATGTATGAAAATATTGCTAGATACGAAGTGATACGATAGAAGTGAGTACGTTGTTTGTTTCTGTTAAGGAAGAGAATCATGTTTTCCATAGGAGTAGAATTAATGAATCTGGGTAGGTACATAAACTGTGGCCACAGCCAGTCTATTCCAAGCCAAGTGAGCTTAGAGTAAGCTGTCATTCTACCTGATGCTAGCGATTGATACTATTAACATCTCACTTCACCTTAGTTTTCACGGTGATATTTTTATAGAATCAATCGGCAGGATTATGAATTCTAAAGAAATTGTAGCTAGGTTTTTGAGGATGGAGCTGCGTCTATATACTTTGCCTGGCTATATGAAAGTCTCTCCAGATAGAGAAAATGATAATTCACTTACTGATATTTATTTCTAAACAGCATTACTATCATGAAAAAGTCACCCTTTATTATTAAAGACATCGCACAATACATGTAGCACAACGTAAGTAATTAGCTGTTAAAAAGTTACCTCACAATTACATATGATACCGTATCGATTGATCGATAAACTGATCCGCTGTTATTAATTAATAGCGCATTGTTCTGTAACGAGTGTAACCCACTTCAGGTTACATCATGTCGTGTCAATGTCAGTTGAGATCTCATGTGAAGTGGTGGAATGTATGAGCGGAGCGCGGGAATAAGCGAAAAACCCTACTATACTAACGTAAGGACCGTCAGGCTAGGTGGAGCGACGATCTTCGCAGGATGGCTGGTAGCAGCTGGATTCGAGTTGAATAGCGTGCAATAGGAGAGGCCTATGTTCTGCAGTGGACTGCTAGCTGATGATGATGATGATACTTTTAATCCCGATAGTACGTTCTCGTGCGATATTTTTTGGCATCTATGCGGGCAACAGCTATACTCGTAAAGTTAAGAAATAAAGGGAGAATTAGGTAAAAGTTACATAGTTACCATAGGTCAATGATAGAATGGCAAGACAATGAAAAACACGCGAGAGAGATTTTTTTTGTTCTTATCATAATGTAGTTATCAAACAACTATTAGAACCTTGAGCACTCTCGGTATGTCAATGGGTATAACGAGAAGAAATGGCTGCTCGACTTGTCTAATAATTTAAAATAACACCTATTCGTCTGGTGAGTTTTTAAGTTACCTTAGCTAACATCAACAGATACTTAAGAAAGAAAGTAAAATAGGTTTATTCGTCACAGAAATAAATAAATACCAAAAAGAAAAGTTAACACGATAAAAAAAAATCATCTATAATCACATGAAAGAAAACAAATAGTCGGCAGCTGCACTTATTCCCATGACTACTAAGACCTGACAATATTATGCTATTTTAATAACCACAACGTCCCGCTCCGCATATTACAACAACAACAACAACAACAAAAAACGGTCTTTTATTTACATTTACTAACCTAATCTTCTCCGCTCCAAATCCGCTGTCATTTATCTCTTAATCCATATAAAGTATAACTGTCCCACGAGTCGCATCGGCGGCTAGTAACGGCTCGTCGCGATTGTTGGCGACCAGCGAACCGTGGAACATTGCCGTAACATCGTGTCTGGCGCATCATCTACTTGCTTGTCAAAACTGAGTGAGGTAACTGACGATGATGTTGGAATGTCTTGGAATCTTCCAGTTTAATAATACACTCGAAGGTGATATTTATTTCCCGAAAATATGATTAGATATATGTACACCTCCAAATATATTTTTGGGAACGCATTAAAAGGTCGTTTGTTCATTTTCAAGTTACAAATCATAGACTACGGGCTGTTTCTGACAAAGGACCAACTTATTCATATAATGTATATATGAATAAGTTATTCATTAATAGCAGCCTATTGTTGCCCCACTACAGGATAAAGGCGTCTTCTCCTACTGAGACGGCACAAGTATTGATCACTAGGCTTGCTTACTGCGTTTTGTCAGAACTTAGCATTTCATCATTCAGTTATTTCATCTTCTAGATTGCGTATGTTATTGTTCTCTATTTAATTGTTATTTCGGTATGTAAGATTTTGTCATTTATGAGTATTTGTAATTGTAGCGTTATTAATATGATTAAATAAAGTGGATTTCTGTTGCTTTAATGAATTCCCTTTGCATCCGTTTACTTCTTGCCTTTTGCATTTGTAACTAGATCTATATTTAGTTCCAAGATAGCTTTTATAGAAAAACTAGTTACTAGAAATCTTGTTTGTAGACTGACTATCTTTATTGATTGAATGAATATTCATATCCAGGGAGTTTCAAGTAAAAAAAGGGTTTTAATGAACCAAGACAGCAGAATGAAAAAAAAAGTAGAATTCGACCTTCTAACAATTCTGAAGTTCAAAGGTTCACTTTTAAAAGAATTCAAAAACCCATTCCATTACATAACAAATTTGTCACCAATAAAGTTGAGTGACCTCCCATCTCGTGCGCCAGGTGCCCCACATATAGTCGGCAAACAACTTGTCAAAATACAACGGAACTACCGTCAACGAAATGACGTTTCCGTATTCGAACATTCAACTTAAGACAACATACATCACTGGTTTTACAAGACAGCGTTTAGAACCATCTTTGACAAAGCAAGCGATAGGAGAGACGGGATTAGTAAGTCATCGAGGTAAACTAGTAGTGACTCGGAGTGACAATGACCGTAGCTTTACTTGTTTAGCAGGTTTATTCACAATTTTACAGTTCGTTTTGTTAACAGCATAATGTTTATGGGAGTTATAAAATATTTTTTTATGTTTGCGGTTATTGGTTTTTTAATAGTTCATCATTCAATTATAGGGATTTGCGGGGCTTTTTAATAAAGCTTCTTTTATGGTGATCTTTAAATTATGTTAGCTTAGTGAATGATCATTGAAAAGAGCTGTTTAAAGAGGCAATTTAAAATTATACAATCAGACTTGTTAACTAGTAGGTAACTTTTTTCTAATTCTTCTTTCCAAGTGAAACACTGGCTCTCAATTGTTTATTTTAAAACCAAAACCAAAAGCTTTAATATACCATGTTTACATATGCGGCAGTCCATATACTGCAGCTGCGGCTCGAACCAAATATTTGCTGCCAATGTTTGTGCCAATGCAGGAATCAAACGAGTCTTCGCTGTACTCTTACTGCTAACAACTATAATACTATTGAATACAATTATTTATGTAAGGTACAATCAATTAATTTTCTCAATACAACTAAGCAGGTCCCAATTCCAAAATCTATAAAAAAATAAAATAAAAATACTTAAAAAAAAAAGTTTAAACGTTAAAATTGTATTATTATACAATCGCTAATCACTACTTAACTCTAAGCAACGTTTATGAATCAAGGGGATAATGTCCAAAACATTAGCTTGATGGGTTGAGCCAGAAAAATAAACAATTTCAGAATCTTAGTTCATCATCTTAGATTCTGTAGAAAAAAGCTACCGAACAGCTGATTTTAATTAGTCAGATGGTAAATATTACAGCAATGATGTCATACTGAAGAAGAAAACGAGTTAAACTAGTTAAAGAACCTAATTATTCTGATGTTCTCATTAGTACATCTATGTGGTGTTTGGTTTATAGAACAACACTGTCAGGTGAAGGAAAACACTGAGGAAACCAGCATGTCCTAGAACCAAAAATTCGAAGACATGTGACATCTACCAATCCGCACTGGGCTCGCGTGGTGGATTATAGCCCATTCCCTCTTACTGAGAGGAGGCCTGTGTCCTAGCAGTGAAAAGATTATAGGCTGATTATGCTAATATAAAAAGAAAGATGACCAATTTTGAACTCAAACTCAAACTAATAATTTCAACTAAACCAATTACTGGTACTTTTGAATTGTCAAGGGTCGGTCAGTCGGGCCTGCGGGCGGAGAGCAATGGGTAGCTCACCGCCCGATCAGGACCAGGCCCGTGCCGGACGGCGCGTAAGTGTTCCACGCGCGCCTCAAAGAGATGTCAGCATAACGAGGGGCCCCTCAGGGCCGAAGCCTGCCGGGGCAGCGGGGTTGTCCGAAAGGGTTACCGCTACCCCGGAACATAAAGGGCGAAGGAAGGAACATGGGTGGGTTTTAGTCAGTAAGAGTCTGACACTCCCTTCCGCTCCACCCAGAGCGGGAGGAGTCATTTGATGATTTCCCATCCCAAAAAAAAAAAAAAAAAAAAAGGGTCGGTCAGTCAAAAAGATGAAGCTAGTTGCCCATTCCAAAGCGTAGTCACTCTTTTAAATCACAATAATATGGTTACAAAGTATTGGTAACATCATTCACGTTAAAAATTATGCATGTGAGAACGACGCAGAACGTTAAAAGCGTCCAGAATGAGAAGATAGAAAAACAATTCAAATATTAAATTAAATCAAAATAAGCCATGGCAGCAAAGAGTTGACCAGTTCCTACTGACGGCGCCCGTTCATGAACATGACGCATAGAGTAGCAACATTCAGCTCAACCATTTTGAAGGGAGCTAAATGATCCAACACATGCGCCACCATCAGCGAGACATTAGAGTGAGCATGAGAGTATGTCTCAGCCGCCAAGGCACATTCAAGTCAATGAAAGTAAATGGTAGCTTTATATATAGTAAGCTTTCATTTTATTCTTCATTTTTGTTTTTTGTTTTTCATTTTTAATTTTTAATTTGCATGACATTATTATTTTTAATTCCTTATTTTGTTGACTGATCTGCATTTACGATCATTTTATTATCAACGACATTGTACTTTATTGAATTGTGAAATTAACAGTTAAGATTTTTGTTTTATATTTGCACACCTAATATGGTTATTAACAGTGTACCATCTGACCTTTTGTAACATCCACTGAACCTGTTTTACGCAAATAAAGGATTTGATTTGATTTGAATTTGTACATAGTACTCACATATGAGCTATGCAATTATATAATTCTAGAACTTATCATGTTATACCAGACACCACAGATTGGCAAGTTACTAAGTTAACCGAACCTACTAAGGACCTACTAACCCTACTAAGGATAACTTTACGAAACAAGCTCACAATAAGATATGACAGTGATATACCCATTCTTTCATCAGTAATAAAAAAAAGCTTTAAAAATACCGTTTCCACATATATGCGACAGTCTACATATATGCTGCAGCTGCCGTTCGAAGCAAATATTTGCTGTCAATGTTTGTGCCAATGCGGGAATCCAACGAGAGGAGGTACTGCACCATTTAGGTTGTACAGCTATCAACCATAATATTACTGGATGCCTACCTAAATGTTCGGTTATATCTATATAACCTTTGTTATTCTTAGTTCCTAGAAATTTTTAAAACAGTACATCGCAAAACAAATGAAGGGTTGAACTTGAATTGAACCTTCTAATTCTAAACATATTCCTCTAGAAAAACTGAACAACGGATTTTAATTATTAGGCATGTGCTTATTACTTACCATAATCAACCCATAATGTTCCCTCTGCTGGAACACATGCCTCCTCTCTTCGAGAGGGAGTGCTACAGCTATAATCTACCACGCTGGCCCAGTGCGTGTTGGTAGATGTCACATGTCTTCGATTTTTTGTTTCTAGGACATGCCTGGACATGTTTCATCACGTAATTTTCCTTCACCGTTTTGATGGCATTATTTAGACAAAGTAAAGCTCCTGCCTGGGTTCGAACCTACGACCTATAACTCATAAGTCGGGGCTATTAGCACTGGGTCACTACTGGTATTACTTACTTTATATGGTGGTAATTATGTGTCTAACTGAAGAAGAAGACTGGTTCAAACCACTTAAAGAGCCTTATATGATGTGCTCATTAGAATATTTGCAAGTAACTAACCTAACCTTGACAAAAGAGGATGACTACACAAAACAAGTTCACAATAAGATTTGTATGATTCTGTAACACGGTTTCAGTAATATACTCGTACAGTAGGTCATACTTTTCTGTGTCGTTTTGGCAAAGACCCAAACAATACGAAATTGTTTATTGTGTTTAGCTACAAGACTGGTTACTCTGGCTTTATTTTTCTTGTTGATTAGTGAGTACAGGCCGCCCATGAACAAACACAAATGGAAATCCAATATACCTAAACCGTTGTTATTATGCCTACGGTACCGATTGTGTTTGTACATCAATATCATTGATACAGTGTGATCAGAATAATAGTGCATACCTACATAACTGATCCAAGTTCACAGTATATGCCGTTTATAATGTTACTAGCGACCCGCCCCTGGTTCGCATGATTTTACAACTTGACTAAATATCGAGATCTATTTATTATATGTATTCTTTAATATTCACATAAACCTTTTTTTTCCGGATGGGAAATCATCAAATGACCCCTCCCGCTCTGGGTGGAGCGGAAGGGAGTGTCAGATTCTTACTGACTAAAACCCACCCATGTTCCTTCCTTCGCCCTTTATGTTCCGGGGTAGCGGTAACCCTTTCGGGCAAGCCAGCTGACCCGGCAGGCTTCGGCTCTAAGGGGCCCCTAAATTATGCTGACAACTCTTTGAGGCGCGCGTGGAACACTTACGTGCCGTCCGGCACGGGCCTGGTCCTGATCGGGCGGTGAGCTACCCATTGCTCTCCGCCCGCAGGCCCGCGTTCACATAAACCTTACGTATATTCGGTGAAAATTGCGTTAAAATTAATTGTGTAGATTAGAAGAACAACGCGGTCGTAGTAGACAGACACGAAAAGTGACCTTAATTTATAATATTATGTATATCCCCTCGCCTGTTAGGCAAGCTTATTAAGTTCAGTAACAATAGAAAAAGTAATTGTGCCTCATTATAGTCAGTTCAGCTCCTAGATGCTATTTAGTTACCTTACGAAAACGTTGATCACTTTCGAAATTAACACATTAAAATGTTTACTTGTCAACTGTCATGTTCACTTGTACTTGTTTCCAATATTTTTTACTATGACAAGGTCCTTAGTATGGTCCGGGTTTTCATAGACCGACAGTACAGTGTTTATAAATGATAGGGATTAGGGTTGTTTTTTTATTACAATCACCAAAAAATATGTCGAATTACTGGTTATCTTTGAGATAGAATTGATTCAGTAAATAATATAATTTATTCTCAGTTCCAGGTGCATGCTGAGTGTATGGGAGGTTAACATGCGAGCTGTACTTTGTCTGCTGCTCGCCGTCAGCTGCGCGTCGGCTGATAAAAATGATAACAGGTAAAGTAGTTAATTATAAATTGATTCTATAATTTAATTAGTAAAAATAATGTTAGAAAATGAAAAAAATAAAATGCAGAATAGAATAAAATTTTATGAAAAACAAAACAATAGTTTGCCTCGAGTCGATTGAGTGAGTTACAATTTTATATCTGGTTCTGTTTCTTACGAACTTTTTGTAACTGTTCCAGACGCAACAAACTACCATTCGTCGCAGATGCCGTCGGGAACTCGTTACCACCGCCGTCCAACGTGCCAGCCACCGTTGGTAGTCCCGTGAATCTTCTCACACCAGACCGCTACGAGTTTTACACTTTCGACGAATCAGGAGAACTTGTAAAGAGGCTCATGACTCTGGAAGAAATCCAAGCAATTGTTGCAGCCGGTGAAGAAGCTGAAGGCTTAGTAACTTTCGCAAATGACAATCAACCAACTGTTTCTTTCAACATCAATCAACCACCCTATACAAAAGTTCATAGTGTTGTGACAAATGTCCAAAATGTTCTCAAAGCGCAAATGGAAGCTCACAAAAACAAACCCCATGTCCAGCCTACATTAGATACGCCTGACGTTTCCGATTCCTGGAGTTTGATCTTGCCCTCGATTTTTGGAAATACGGGAGTTGATATAGTTCTTGACAAAGCATCTGGCTCAGTTACACCGCCCGAGACAGACACATTGGAGGAAAATGTTGAAGATGAAGACAATTCTTTGAGCAAAGAAGGAAGTAATCAAGTTATTAGTAGTTCCACAACCTTAGGAGAAGAAAAAGTTGTTGTTACGGAGAAATTGCCTACGACAGCAGAAATTAAAGAAGTGCCATCAATGACAAGTACCACAACTACGACTACGAGCACTACTACAACTACTACTACCACACCCGAACCAACAACAACACGTAAACCAACGACGACGACTCGTAAACCAACAACTACGACGCGAAAACCTACAACTACAACTCGCAAGCTGACAACTACAACTGAAAAACCAACAACTACAACTGAAAAACCAACAACCATAACTGAAAAACCAACAACCACAACTGTAAAACCAACAACAACCACAACTGTAAAACCAACTAGAACCACAAATAACGCTCCAACCTCTACTACAACTACTTCTACTACTACTAAAAGACCAGTGAGTTCAACAACTACAACAAAAAAACCGACTACTGCAAACCCTCCGACTAGATTAAGTTCAACCGCAGGTGTACCATCAACTAAAGCCACTAGCCCACGTCCAACTACAACAACTGTTAAACTAACAACGCCTAAACCAGTGATTAAAACAACTGCAAAGGTAACCACAGCAGAGCCTGAAGTCACAACTAAAAAGCACAGCGTAAACATATTGCCAGAACAAGAAGCTGAGAATATTAAGGTCCAAATTCAACCTAATGCCAACGCAGTTTCTTCTACTGAGAAAAATGAAATAGAATTCGAAAAAATAAGTACCTTTATTCCAGTGTCTACGGTTAACTATATTACTGACCGTACAACGCGTAAACCAATAGTAACCTCTAAGCCTCCTACCATTTATGCAAGCACAACAAAGAGGTCTGTCACTACTACGACTCTTGCACCAACTACTGAAGTACCTAAAATTCAAACGTTTGCAACTACAAGTAAACCTGTTATAAGTACATCTAATTACGTTTCAAGCACTCTGAAAGAACAAGAAATCGATAAAATGAATGTAACTACTATAACAACACAATCTGTATCTCCATCAACAACTATGTCATCTACAGAAATAGTGTCTACTGACAGTCTAAATACAGATAAACCCGCTGATGGTGATAATGATGAAAAAGAAAAAGATGGCGAACCTTTACTTCCCCTATTTGATGTTGCTCAAAGCATTAGTCAAATAGCTTCCGATCTCGGAGGAAATTATCAACCAATTCCAACAACTAGCAATTTATTAGAAACAACAAAACTCAATGGGTTGGATTTAGAAAGCAAAGAAGTTCTAGATATGGATATACCATCTGGTGCTGGAAATGAAACCGATGTCAAAACACCGGAAACTTTGGATAAAAATACTGATAATTTTGTTAAAATATCTACGATAGATCCCCATGGGCAAGACAAAATCCAAGAAAATAGTGGAAAAGAAAATGACAACATATTAAAAGAAACGGCATCAAATAAAACGGAGACAAAGGAAACTGCTATTCAAAAAACGGAGATAAAGGATACTGGTGTTCTAAAAACTGAGACAAAGGAAACGGAAGCGACAAAAACGGATACAAAAGAAACTGAAATAACTCAGATTTCAACTAATGACAGTAAAAAACCTAATATTATTATTAATGACATTAAAAAAGTAGAGTTATTTACTACGACTGCCGCTACTGAAGCTACTACTATTGACCCAATTTTATCTGAATCTATGGGCGATTTACTATCACAAGTAGTGAATGAAGCACCGCAATCTATTGTTGATTCTGAAGGTAATCCTGCAAAAGATGTTAAAGTTACGACAACTGAGAAAAATGTAGAGCTTACCACGGTAGAAACTGTGCAAACTTCCGAAACAACCTCTGAAATATCTAACAAAGTGAAAAAAGAAACAAGTTCAACAACAGAATCACCAGAAAATTCACTAAAAGAAGCAGTTCAAACTAAAGGCAATGATGTCATCAACAAAATCAAATTGCCCTCCGAAAATAACAAAAATAAAATAACTGAAATTGAAGAGAAGAAACAAATCGAAATTTTGGCAAAACCAGTTGAAAGTAAGAAAGGCGAAAACAAAAAAGGGGAAATACCTGAAGATAACAATAAACATTTTGTACAGATCTCAGTTTCGAATAATAGCATTAATAAAAATAAAATAGAACCGGGTTTGACTGAAAATAAGAATAATATTGATGAATCTATTGAAAAAAATACTGATGTAAAAAAAGAGAGTGTCGAAAGCAAACCCGAAAAAGAAATGACAAAAAATGGGAATAAAACTACCGAGACTGAGAATAACAATGTTTCTAGTATAGCAATAACTACAACATCACCAAATCTAGATACTACTTCAATGACCACCACTCCAAATAAGATAAGTCAGTCGAAATTCAATAAAATTAATTTGCCTGAAAAAATCAATATAAATAATAAAAAAGATAAACTATCTGAACCCTTGCCCAAAGTTGACGACTTCAAGAAAAAAATACAGAAGGTAAACATCGATGACGAAGAATTAGTTAGCGAAAGAAATAATTCATGGAAGCTTATACCAACTCTTTCTCCACCAAAAGCAAATGAAATTCCAAAGGATACGGTCAAGTCTGAGAACCATTATATTCCAGATAACGAAAATAAAGATATTGTTTTAGAATTTTCGAAAGAAAACCAAGGATTGGAAGTGACGATAAAGGATTTGGGTGAAGATCTTGCACGTTTTTCTGAACTTTCCAATGAACTAGCTTTTAGATTCTGGAACGTGATGATTGACGATATCGACAAAAAAAGAAGTTTTGTTCTGTCGCCCTATTCCATATTTTCGATGTTAGCCATGATATTTATGGGAGCCAGAGGCGCCACCTCGGGAGAAATGAATGAGATTCTTAAATTAGATGACATGGTAACATTTAATCCCCACTTTACACTGAAGAACATTTCTGACTCAATTGAAACAACTCCAGAATCCGGGGTAGCAGTTTCTGCATTCATTCGAGAACTCTACAGTGATAGGAATAAGGGAAAAATCCTAACATTCTACAAGGAAAGGGCTCAGCACTTTTACAATGGTCATGTTGAGGAGATTAACTTTAAATTAATTAGTGACATAATAAGAAGAAGGACTAACTTGCTTGTCAAGCGGTATACTTGGGGCAGGATTCCGGAATTCATGAAAACTAATAACATTGTTATGCAACCACCTTTAGCTGCGTTTACGGCTAATATTTTTGAGGTGAGTGTTATTTTGTTTTTATAATACTTTATTATTGAACATGCTTCTCCAAATTGTCAAACTTACAACAGTTGTGAAACTGATACTGTAATAATTTTACGGGGAATGAAAAATTATCACTAAACGAAGGAAGCTATTAGACAAAATACATAGGATCGTACGTATCCTGAATCCTGTGGACCCTTTACGTTCACGTGGTCGTCGCTTAAATCAATGTTTCTTTTTCGCCAGTTGAGAGACTGGTTATAAATAAAACCAATGATTACTTTTTGGCAGATGGTCATAAACATTTTCCTTTCTATTATGCTTTTCTAAACGCCGATAACATTAACATTTAACGTAGTAAATATTTGTTGGAGCACACTAACATATCCTTTCAATTCCAACTAGCACTCCAAAACTATTCTTAGATTTGTGTTTTTTATCTTTCAGACTGACTGCTCTGGAACATCGGTAGAAGGCAGAGATGGTGAGATGTACTTCGTGGTGTCACCAAACGTCCGTCAACGACGCCTCGTGCCTGTGCCAGCCGTGGTTTACAAGAGCGGGTTCTTGGCTGGTTACGACCCAGTCCTAGACGCCACTGCAGCCGCCTTGGGAAATACTAACACTATAGTCAGCACGCTGTTCCTAATGCCTGGTCAGCAAGGAAATGTTGTACATGCTGATGATTTAGAACAGCTTGAACAAAGACTACTAGACACTTTGCCAACAACTCCTACATGGAATCGAGTCTTACGTACTCTACTTCCTCGGACCGGCTTGGAACTTCAAATCCCAAGGTTCTCTCACAAGTCAACTTTCAACGTCTCATTGAGCTTGAGGAAAATGGGGTTAAAAGACCTATTCGATGGTGACCATGCTGATCTTGGTGGCTTAAATGGACCTTCGAAGGATCTTTACTTATCGGACATGGTTCAGCTGAACACATTCGCCACCTGTGGTGAAGATGGGATTGGAGAACAACATCACACTGAAGAGTATCCCGAGACTTTGAGTGTTTCACAAAGACGTCGCACTAGATGGTTAAACGATTGGGATGAGCCAAGAGACTACCAGAGAGCGTTCCACGATCCTCATGACGTTGGGGACGCGATGCACCTGCCGCTGCACCTCCGGCCGAGACAGGCGCGTCTGCCGGCGCGGAGTGCGCTGCCGGCGCGACTAAAGTTCGACCGACCTTTCCTCTACTTCGTGAGGCACAACCCATCTGGTATGATATTGTACTTCGGGCGGTACAATCCTCGGCTTCTCCCTTGAAGGCGTTACAAAGACTGTTAGCTTAGTTTAAATAACATTCCTAAAAGGAAAGTGATAAGGGAATACTGGTGAGTGTGATAATGAAAGTTGTTCTATGAGCATTTACGTGACAGTATTAATAAGTGTATCAGTACGGAGTAGGCTCGTTGAACAGTACAATAAGAATTGTACGGCTGGACGTACTTTTACTCTGTCTCATATCATGTATGTATAAGAGAATGCTAATGAAGAATTATTGTTGAATGTATGCATAAATTGTACTGTAATAGCTAATGATTAAGTAGTGTAAGTAAGTATGTTTGACGTGGAATATTGTCATTTCATTGTCTTATTAGTTTCAATATTAGAATAAACGCGATGTTTTGAGTAAGCGTCCATTGTTTTATTTACCTTTTATGTTACCCATTTGCATCTCTGCTAGTATTAGACCATTTGTTGAAGGTTCATTCCATAGAAAAAAATGTTTTGGATGTAATATTTTATTGTGTAGGTATTTAATTATAGTTTATTTTTTTCTATTGTAATACTGTTTACAATCTTTTAAGAATTCCTTCTTCTCTAGGCACGCACTGGTTTGTATGTAAATTGGACATTCCTGTAAAAAAAATATGGTTAGAGTCTGACGACTAGTAGCATTGATAGAGTAAAAGGAATCAAGATGGATTTGATTTCAATTTAAAGGTTCATTCAGGTTTCCGGTATAAAGGTTTCATTTTAAATGCAACCGTTATTAGGATAACAGAAAAAGTGAAATCATTAAAAGTATAGGAGACGCAAGAATTGAGAGAGCTCGTATTAGGTCGGACCAACTCAATATCGGTCTATTCTCAACAAAATAAGGTGCTAAACGACAAAGCAAAAATTTATGTTTTTGAATAATCACTCATGTTAAATAAACTCTTACCATTTCTATATAATTTCTGACACATGATTGAAAATTGAAGAATGAGCAAGTATGCAAAGGTAAAGTGGGTCGATATGCGTCCTTGCAGACCACTTTAGCTTCGAGCATGACGTCAGCAAACACTGGGTTCAGCGACACCCACATATCAAGATGAGTATAGTATTTGTCGATGCTAAAGGTGTCTCGTGAATCCAATATAGAATATTTGTCGAGAACACAATACCAATACGTACACTGAAAAATATGTTACATTAATTACAGTCTCCTTAGGCTAGGTACGCACTGACAGGTGGCTTGCTTAGTGCCTAGAACCTAGCGAATCATGTTGCGAGTAGCGAAGTCTAGCTATTCGCTAGACTTCGCTACTCGCAACATGATTCGCGTCTTGAATCTTCGCAAGCGGCCGCACTGAATGCTTGGCGCCTTCGCTAGTCGCCTAGCGTGTATGTAAGGATGTTAAGTCACTAGGCTCTAGGTGCTAAGCAAGCTACCTGTCAGTGCATACGTGAACGTCAACGGAATGAAATGAATGAATGAATGTTGAACTCTCAAAATGAAAGGCATTGCTACTGATAGTCCGTCACGCAATTACCCCGCAGGTAAATATTTCACAGCTATTTGCGACGTTGATGATGATGCTAGTGGGAAAGCGAAGGGTATCGATGTTGAGATTCGAAGCAGTGTTAAAGGAATATTAATGACTATTTATCGCCAAAGCTAATGTTTACTATTGTCCGAGTGAACCGAAAGTCGGAGCAGACCGGAGGAAGCGCGCCATCTGGCGCTATGGCTCCAGAAATGGAGAGACCGCCGAAATCTCAAATATAACGTTCTTTAATATTAATTATATTCCGTATCTGGTAGTGGGGACAAAATAACACATATTAGTGGCCGAGCCCTTCACTTTCCCAAATATTAATAATAGTAGACTTTTAGATTTAGTTTATTTATAAACGATGATTAAAGTTAAGTGACAGTTCAGCGGGATTGTCCGAAAGGGTTACCGCTACCCCGGAACATAAAGGGCGAAGGAAGGAACATGGGTGGGTTTTAGTCAGTAAGAGTCTGACACTCCCTTCCGCTCCACCCAGAGCGGGAGGGGTCATTTGATAAATTCACATCAGAAAAAAAAAAAAAAAAGTGACAGTGAAAAATATATGAATATATACCATATATTTAAAGTAAAGTAAAGTAGTGATTAGCGACTGCTAATCACTACTTTACTTTAAACAACATTTATGATTACCGGGGTTAGTTACTACCCAAACTTAATTATCCTAATGTTAGTATACTTTCGTTTAATTGATCTTGTGTCACTATGTTAACTCATATATGCCAATGGGACACCAATAAACGTCTGCTGCTAGGCACAGCTTTCAGTCCTTTGAATTCGAAGGCCAGTCAAATCTTAGATGACAGACTATAGTGTTGTTGAAGAAGCAGAATTTCATGGACGTCCATGAAATTCTGCGTCTTCAACAGCTGACCTGGCTGGCCTGGCCAATAACAGCTGGCCTCCCCTGCCCCTGCCCCTGCATAATATGCAGGGGAGGCCGGCTGTTATTGGATGGATGGTGCAGCTCCAGGGGGAGCCCTGGTGCTGGACCATCCATACAATATGGGTAAAAGTTTATTTACCTACTTATACCTAAGTAGTGCAGGAAATCCTTGACCCCCCTGGGTTGACCCCTACTTAGGCAAAGGTTTCACCCATATACGTAGAATTCTAATGCCCATCATCTTTGTAAGTACCTATATATTCCGTTAACTGTCGCACACAGGGTGTCGTGTAAATATTTAAACAAATAACTATTCTATGACTATGCTTACATCAAAAGCAATCCTTCTAAAGCCAGATACATTATTCTTTTCGTCATAAAAATCTTGAAGTAAAGCTCCTCCGCATTCCTTAGAAACCTCTCGAGTGAAGAACGGAGGGAACACACAGCAAACTCGATACTAAAATAAAAGTAAGTATTAACTTTAGCACAAGTAATAAACGCGATTTTTTTTAAAACTAGACCTATTTTATGGTAATTTTTTATAAGAGTTCGTACCAAAATATATTGTACAAGCCACTACTTTGGCACTAAGTACATTCACTTTTTGGTCTTGGTTAAAACCTTCTGTTAATTGGTGTACATAATTCAACAAATGCACGATATTTGAAAAATAAAATAATAATAAAATCTGTTTATTTTCTGTTTTGTTCTGTTTTTCTGTTTAATTTCATTCATCAAGTGTGGAAACCAGCGCCCTAACAAAAATGCCGAGCAGCCAGTCTCTAATACTAGTAACCGTTGTCAAGGTTCTGTTTGATAAACCTAGATGGCGGTAAATTAAATAAACAGTTTTGTTATATAGTTTAAATCAATTGATGTAAATCGGAAATAAAAGTGTTGAATTTAAAGCATACGGTTGATCTTGGTATTAGACTTAAGCCTGATTTTTCAATAGTCAGATATTTTTTATCTGAGGAATAAATATTGCGGTTTTTACAGCTTTTGTATTGCACGTACCTACTTTAAACTGTCATATTCATTCTTCAGATATAATTAATCTGACTATTGAAAGATATAATTAATCTGACAATTGAAAAAGCAGCCCTTAGTACAACAAACGTACAAATATGTACTTCATGTCAAGACATGAAGTACAGACGCCAGCACATCAAGCTACTACAATCTGTCAAATTTATTTAATAGATTTTCAACTTTATCGCTGTAAAATTGAGGTTCAAGGTTGTTTGGGAAAATTTGACAGTTTTGGGTAGCTTGACCTGCTGGCGTCTGTACATTTATACATGAATGGCTTTTTAAAGTTAAACAAAATAAATGATCTGCCTTGGCTCGCGTGGTGGATTACGGCCCGCCGAGAGGTCACATGACAGCACACTTTTCACAAAAACATTAACATTCATAATCCATTGCTTTATAGGTTGGAAAAAATCGTCTGCTCAACAACGTGATAATCTTTAAAGCACATAAAAAGTGTGTCAGGACAATGTTTGGATTGCAAGTCATAGATACATGTAAACTATTATCTATTAAATTTAGAATATTGTCTCTTTTTTTTTTTTTTTTTTTCTGGGTGGGAAATCATCATATGACTTCTCCCGCTCTGGGCGGAGCAGGAGGGCGTGTCAGACTTTTACTGACTAAAACCCACCCGTGTTCCTTCAGTTGCCTATGCCAGGGACCACGGTATCTCTTCCGAACAACCCACGACCCTGGCAGGCAGCGGCCCTAACGGACCCCGTCACTTCTTGCTGACATCTCTTTGAGGCGCGCGTGGAACACAACGCGCCGTCGACTCGGGCCTGGTCCTTGCCGGGCGGCGAGCTGCCCATAGCTCGCCACCCGCAAGCCCGCGCCTACGGTGGCCGGGAGTCGGCTGGTGACTCCCGACGACCAGGGCGTCTCCTGCGGCGACTAGGGGCGTGAGGGCGCAGAGATAGCCTCTCCCTCACGCGTTCCGCCTCCTCCTTTGCGAGCATTACTGCTTCGCAGAAGGAGGTGACGGCTTCCCATGCACTCTCGCTCCGTACCATGGCCTGGACCAGGGCCGGACGCGAGAGATCGCCGCCGCCGATCGCCACCACGAGGACGCGGCGGTGCTCCGCCCAAGCCGGGCAGACCTCCACCGTATGCTCCACCGTGTCCTCCGGGCGATCCACACAGTGGTGACACCCTGGCGTTTCCTCCCGCCTTATCCTGAACAGGAACCTCCCGAAACAACCGTGTCCGGTGAGGACCTGCGTCAGGCGGAAGGTGAGGGCGCCGTGGCGCATCTCCATCCACTCCTCAAAGAGGGGACTTATCGCCGCAATTGTGGCGTGCCCAGCACTGGGTTGCGACAATCGCACTCTCCATGTCGCCATGAGATCCCGCCGGAGCTCTGTCCGCTGTACCGTGATCTCTCGCGGCAGCGGAGTTACGCCCCGGCGTTTTGCCTCCTCTCGCCACTCCCATATGTGGGCGAGGGCTTTTGCCTCCAGATCCCATGGCGGCAATCCGGCAAGGAGGCTCGCCGCCTCAGCGGAGACCGTGCGGTATCCTCGGATCAGCCGGACGGCCATGACCCTTTGGGACGCGTTCAACCGGCGGACTGGTCGCCGCCTCAAGGAACGCGCCCACACCGGTGCCCCGTAAAGGGCCATGGACCGCACGACCCCCGCATATAGCCTCCGGCAGGAGGCGTTTGGACCCCCTAGATTGGGCAGGAGCCGCCTCAAGGCAGCCCCGGCCCGCTCCAGTCTGGGAGCCAAACGTCGGAAATGCTCCACGAAGTTCCACCGGCTGTCGAGGACGAGTCCCAGGTACTTCATCGTCGACTCGACGCCGATGTGAACCCCTCCTACCGTTATTTGGGAACCCGACGGTGGCGCGTCCCGAGGACCATGAAAACACATGGCCTCGGACTTGTGCAGGGCCACCTCGAGTCCCAATTGCCGGATCCTCTCAACGATTGTCGCAACCCCGCGTGTCGCTATTTCGGCCGCCGCCTGGTGCGACCTCCCCTGCGCTAGGACCAGCGTGTCGTCAGCGTAGCAAACTACGCTGACGCCGCTAGGGAGGTCGGCGCGCAGCACCCAGTCGTACCCGATATCCCACAGATGCGGCCCCAGGACCGATCCCTGTGGGACACCGCACGACATCTCTCGCCGGTTCCACTCTCCCCGGTGACCGGGGTAGATGACGGCTCTGTCCGTCAAATAGGCCTCGACAATGCGACAGAGGTAGGTCGGCATCCGGTGATACCGGAGTGCCTCCCTGATGCAACTCCAGGGCAGGGTATTGAAGGCATTGGCGATGTCTAGAGACACCGCCAAGACAACCCCACCCCGGGCCACGGCATCCCCCGTCGTGAGGGCTCGCACACGCTTGATGGCGTCCACCGTAGAGCGCCCCCTGCGGAAACCAAACTGGCTTTCCGCCAAATCCGGCCCCACCCACACCAGCCGCTCGACAAGGCGGTCTGCAATGACTCTTTCAAAGAGCTTGCCCACCTCGTCGAGCAGCACGATGGGCCGGTAAGCGGACGGAGAGTCCGCAGGGCGCCCCGGTTTCTTGATGAGGACCAGTTTCCCCGTTTTCCAACGTAGTGGGAACTGGCCCCTCTCCAAGCATGCGCTTAGTAGCCCCCTTAGTCGAGGCCCGAGAGCCTCCAAGGCCAGAACCCAGGCTTTTCCAGGTAAGCCGTCGGGTCCTGGGGCGGTATTTTTGGCATTCAGCCTACGTACCGCCACTCTCAGCTCTACCTCGGTCACCTCCGGAGCATCGCCGTCGTCGTCGGTGGTGTGGTCCGCATCTGGCATATTGTCTCTTACATCATAATTTTTGACATGAGGTAATGACATAGTCTTATTATTTGTTTTTAGTATGTGTGTTAGCACGTAATTTGACATTTTTTTTCATTTCATTTTTATTTTATTTTTCTGACTTTTTAGTGACATTGATTTTTATTGCTATTTATTATTAATTATTTTGTATTATGAAATGTATGATTCTTTATAATTGTTTTTTAGTGTCGAGGCTTATATTATTCTATTTTGTTACTGAGACTAGCTAGCTGGCTTGATTACTAAATTACAAACATTTGTACGCCCTCTGGCATAACATAGCGAACTCTTTATTTATCATTATTATTGTACCTACGAGTAGGTATGTTAATCAAATTAATAAATGACTTGCAACGTAAATAACGCAATGAAAGTGGCTGAGGTGTCAAAATGAAAGGAATTGCGATCAATTGTCACTATAAGTGTTCTACACAATTATCCCGCAGAGGGGTTTGTGACTAAGTAATAACAGCTGCACAGGTCGATCGATCAGGTTAAGCTACGCTTGCCGCTGTTGGTCCGTGGATGGATGACCATCTTCACATACCAAAACCCTCCGTGCCTCGGAAAGCATGTTAAGCCGGTGGTCCTGGCTGTCATTCGTGGATCTTTGACAGTCGTTACGGGTAGCCAGTAGCCAAAAAGTTACAACCAGTCTTACCAAGGGGTATCGTATTACCCAGTAACATCGTTATGGAGGTCACATAGGCAGTCGCTCCATGTAAAATACTGGTATTCAGATGCATCCGGTTAGACTGGAAGCCGACCCTAACATAGTTGGGAAAAGGCTAGGCAGATGATGACGCAATTACCCCCAGTAGGCCTATGTCCCTGCAGTGGGAACATTAAGTATTTTGGGGATTATTTATAAACGATGATTAAAGATAAGTGATGTTTAAACGTCAAACATTTATGGTTAAACAGTCGCTAATCACTACTTAACTATAAGCAACGCTTCACTAAAGTGATAATCATATCTTTTACCAACTTACCAGGAGGTCTGCGTTTGCTGAGCACTTGTGTATATTGATTGGATCTTGTTGACATTCTCGTAACACCTTTTATTGAAGAAAAATTAAATTGGGATTAACAGAACTGATGGGAGAAAGATACTATTTAATTGCAAAATATTTGCCACGTGAACAAAGCTTATGATTATCTACTGTTATTGTAAACGTTCCGGATATCAGCGCCTTTATATCGTAACATCATTTCAGTTTAAAATAATGATGTATTTAGTCGAACCTCATAATTCACTCTAATATAATGATTGGGCCTCTTTTTGTGAACCTCAAATAGCCGGCCGCTACCGCGGCAAACGCCACGCTAACCTGACCCTAACCTGTTTATTAGTCGGGGTGCCCTAATTCGGTTCGCACGTAGTTTGTCACAGTTCCAACCTGACTGGTTTGGTCGGGGTAACTTAAATAAAAAGACGCACAATAATTTAAAAAGGTGTGCATCTTTAGAATCGCAAAAAACTTTTAGAGGTTCATTAATTTAAAGAAGGTTAATAAAGGTCCAGTTAAATATTTCCCTAAAAATTATACTTACATAAATGAGAAATGCTATTAAAGACACTAATTTCATTAGTACCAATGGTATTATAACACTTTCAAGACGATTTTAGATAAATTGCAGGGCTTTGTAATTTTGTGCAAATAAGTAGTATTTTTTCCTTCCCGTGGGCTATCCGGGTGGAAGCAATCAAACGAATGATGAACGAATAGTTATGTGATAACTGCGTTTTTGTACTGTTTTAGTAAAGGAAGAAGTTTGTTTTGAAATTCCAACAAGGCATAGTTTCGCGTTACCTCACAAATCATAATATACTACAGTAGGCATAGTTTCGCGTTGCCTCACAAATCATAATATTTTGGAAGTTCTAGGATTTCTTCTTATAGGTACCTACAGTAGCCCATACGTCAGTGGTAACAGAACCAGTATAAGCTGTACCCTAATTGCGTAATACACTACTATACTGCTAATCCATTACTTCATATGTTCGAAAAATGTGTCGGCTGAACAACGTAAACCACGCAATGTATGTTGTTGTACTGTCAAAATGAAACCCATTGCTACTGATAATGTCTGATGGCCAGTTATTATATATATTGAAACTCCTTACTACACTAGGCCAGCGGGTCAGTGTTACAGTCGGACGTGTGGCCGACTGTACAACCCAGTGGTCAAGCGCATGACAATTTAGTGTTACTGACGTTCTATTGACAGTACGTCTCCAAGGAAAAAGAAGCAGTATTTTTTTATTTCTATCTCTCTGTAATCGGTCCCTCATGTCTGAGGATCGTCGTCAGCTTCGGAGTTGCATCTGGAGCGGATGTTCCACCTCCACCGGTTTCTGTCCAGCGCATCCCTTAATACCATGTAGAATTTAGAGGACGATGATTACTTCACCTGATCGGTCCATCGTGTTGGTGAACGACCGCGCGATCGCTTGCCTTCGGTGTTCCCAACCACAATCAGTTTTCCAAACTTTCATCGCCTCTGCTTTTTTTTTTTGTTGCTTACTGAAACTTTTTTTTTTAGTTTCCTGATCACGCTAAAATTATGAGTTCTCTCTCTCGATCTTGGTTTGTTTAAAAATATATTACTATATTATTACTGTTCCGTTAGTAATAATATTATGTAATAATAATATGTTTTTAAACAAATTAAGTATCTTGACTTGGCTCGCCAGGTTGTCGACATGTGGTATGCGGACTCAGCAACCATTGTGCCGATAGTCGTGACAGTCAATGGGTTAAAATTTCACAAATAAATTAAATTCGCGTGTAATGCTACTAATCCTACTAATATTATAAACGCGATAGTTTGTATGGATGGATGGATGGATGTTTGTTACTCTTACACGCCAAAACTACTGAACGGATTTGAATGAAATTTGGCACACAGTTAGTTTATGACCAGGATTAACACATAGAATACTTATTTTTTATCCCGATATTCCCACGGGATCGAAACTTATGCGGGTGAAACCGCGGGGCACAGCTAGTTAATAATAATGATGGTTTACCTTTTATTTCAATTTCTAAAACACTAAGAAAAGCACAAAATTTGTTTACCACCAAAACCTATTATTTTGATTTTTTTGATTTTGTATAGGTATACCTATGTGTTAGTATTAACATAAATGGTTTGTTAATTACATAGTTGAATATTGTGTAGTTATAAAAAAAACGGATGGATAACAACAAATAGAAAAGAAAGAAAGAAAAAGTATTTATTGCGACTCGTACAGGAAGATCATAAAACTAAACTAAACACAATCAAAAATAAAAAAACCAAATGGTTGAGTCCTTTGAAGATGTTATCACAGATAACATAATTATTGCACTGTGCTTTTAATTCGGTGTTCTATTGGGGAATCTGAGGACGTGCACTTATTCTGACTAGCTAGCTAGCTATTTTGTAAATATTTTACTTTTTAATAAACATCAGAGGGGCAATTCTCGTAATTTTAAGAACGTTCACAGTCTGATCTCAGTCTCAAACTGTCAAAAATACTTCTAATTTCCCTACGTTTTGACAACTTCTTGACATTTGTTTGTAGCCGAGATGAGACTGCGACTATTAGCAGAATTGTCGACATCGGCACCATTGCCATAGAGGAAAATAGAGAGAGAGACTGCGACTAGATTTTGAACGTTTTAAATTACGAGAATTGGCCTACAGTTATCAATACGACTAAATATAATTAAATATAATTATTATTTTTAATAATTATTTTAAACGTTTTTGTTTCTATTGGCGACTCTTTCATCATAACCTTTAGGTTTCATATAATATGGTTTACATTCATCCATGTGTTCTCTTAGAAGCTCGCATTCTTTGAATTCTTTTAGTTTACATTCCTGAAAATAAAAATAGATCTAGATAAGATATTTACCTAACTTTTATCTTGATCTAAGTCCATAATGTAGGTAAAACTGAAATTACTGTACCTACTCCTAATAAAGATACTTAATACGACGAAAATAAAAAATAAAAAAAATATTATCAGAGCCAGTTTGAGTTCAAACCCAAGAAGTGTTGTCGGAAAATAACAATGTCTTAATTTTAGGAAATCTTACCCATAATATGTGAGACTGCAGACACAAGAATACTCTATCTGGGTCACACAAATTTGGCGGCTCGCCTATATACCAAAACGGTCCTTTTGGTTTTGCACATAATGGTTTCGCTGCCAATATGGCTTCAGTAAAGTCTGGGTTGGCAGCTGCCCATTGGTCTATGTAAGTCCGGAATTTTTCGTAGTCAATACTTCCATTTGCCATCAGTAAGTTGGTCTTTGTCATCAGACATATACCGTCCTGGCAAGGAACCTATGAAAAAAAGGACATATAAGTCAATTTGTATGCGAAACGTCTGAGAATAGTTTATTTGGCATTCTTCTTTTTAATCTATTATACAAACTCGAACCATTTATTTCAATCAAACCATTTAAAGGCACGGTCAGTTAGGCAGAAAGTTGAAGCTAGTTGGGCATTCCAAAACGTAAATATTTTTCGGAGAAGAACTGACAAGAAACTCCAAAGAACGGACAAGAAACTCCAAAGAACGGGCAAGAAACTTCCAAGAACGGGTAAGAAGCTCCATAAAACATTCTAGACTGCTTTGGCTTAGTAGATGGCTACGCTGATAGCGGCTTCGGTAGCGTTATTTGTATGGACACTGGACATACCAACAAGGGGCTATCGTCTGGTCAGGAGCACCACAGTCGCACTTGGTGTCGGAAGGACCAATAACCCCCCATTTTGCCAGATCGTGTTTGGAGCGACCTATTTAGGTGCGCAATCTATTGAGCGCTTTCCATATAGGTAGCGTCTGACTGGCAGATGTAACAGGGGTCGTGTACTGGTGTGGTGGTGTAGATTGTGCTATTATTCCCACAGCTTACTTCTCACCTTGTCTGGTATTTGGGCTGATACCACATTTCGCCATGTTCATCGGTGTGCATGGAGCGCAGCAATGTGATGTTGGTGTCTGAGGAAGAACATCTGTCGGTAGTAATACTTACTTTTTTGCTTGTGGTTCTAACTGGAATGTTGGAGCGTTTTTCTGGGGGTTTCTCAATTCCACAACTATCCAAAACATCGTCAGAATATAGATTGGGTTTTGGGCAACATTTATGCAAGTCTATCTGTAATAAATTTTGTGTGAACATTTTGCTTTCATAGTTTAAGATCATTTTTATAAAATTGACAGGCGGTAATTGCACAGTTTTCCTATTAAATTCTCATAGTTTTAGTGTTTTATTATACAGCGCTTGCCTATTCAGGGTAGCAGGGACATCGACGCGCAACATGTACCCATGAATTCAGTACATGATTCTAGAATCTCTAGTGTAGAAATTTGTCGTCTGTTAATAAAAAAATGCTGTTCAAAATGTATGGAATAGCAATTTTTTTTCAACGACTGACGCAATATTTCAACCCAGGGGGGGGGGGGGGGGGGGTTCAGAATCATGTGCTGAATCCATGGTAACAGTTGTGCTTAAATAAAACTGAAATAAGTTCCATTGCAGGAAACCGTAATTCTTCACATTTTATTCTCACCACGCATAGCTTGCTCTTACCATAGCACTTAATTCTACTCTACAGCTGAATAAAGCGTTCTCTTAAAACCGTGTTGAATAGGCATCGTCCGTAACTGACTCCTGACTCGGTTTCTAAATTCATAATTTGAAGTTGAGATTTTGACAAAGTCTACTTTAGCATTACTTAATGTAAATAAACTACATTAAAGTAAGCTGCTCAAGGAGAGTTATTTTCTTCAAATTCTCAATTCAAACTCAGTAATTCAGGGGCAGATGTATGATAACTGTCACTTGGCACTTTTTGCACTACCCACTTAACATTACTGAATAAAAAAAAAAACTACCCACATTACGCGGTGCGTGCCAACAGTGCCGTGGTATCATCTGTTGATAGGGATGATATAAACCAAGGTGATGCGGTTCTCGAGGCTTTTCGCTAAATATCACCTGTAAAAGAATACTCCGTTATAAAATGATGGCAACAGAAAAAAGTTTTGAAAATTATGACGATAAAGGCTCATCGTCCACGATGCTATATAAAAGTAACGTATTGTAAACTCATGCCACTAATGAGGAGCCAGAATGTCACAGGACTTGTACTTCAAGTTTGTGATTAGTTGTGTCCTGGCCTAAAAAAAAGGACATCGAAAACTAAACCCGTGTAGGATCAGTTCACAGCACTTCAATTTTTTTTTCACTATCCTCTGTAAAACTACCTACTGCCCCTGTAAAAATAGCATCAGTGTAGAAGTAAAACTAAAGGGGAAGACCTAGACTCGCACAGACCAGCACCCTAATTGTGTAACACACAATCTGAAAGATTTTGAAAGATTTTGCTAATCCATTGCTTCATGTGTTCTAAAAATTTGTCTGCTCAACAGCGTCAATAACCCAATGAAATTGTTGAACTGTCAAAATGAAAGTTATTGCTACTTTTAGTGTGTTTAGAGAAGCACAAAAGGTAGGAAGCCTATACTCAGCAGTTCCACTACATATGCCTATTTTTTTGTTTCTTACCTGAATTACAGCGGCTAACACTAAACAGCTACAGGATCTTGTCATGGTGCAGTACTGTGGTGAAGTGAGGACATGATGCAGGCACTAGCTGTTTTAAACCGAGTAACTACAGCCTGTGACGACTGTCAACAATAACACAGCGAAGATCATCGTAAACAAAATTCTTCGTCCCATTTGACGTTGGGAAATGCGGCTACATCCGACCAAGAGTTGGCATGTGTTACTTTTTGTTCTTTGTGTTGTAAATCGTAAACAGAAGCAGCCATTTTCTCGTAAACAGCTAAGCACGCTATTTTCTCACGTTCATAAGTTATGTTAATCACATTAAACACAAGTTTGGAAAATAATTTACCAGGGTACGTTAGTTACGTGTTTACCTGAAGCTTTGTTAAAACGATTACCACTCCAAGTTATTTAATGTACCTATTTTTTTTTTGTCGCTGAGAAATTCATTACGCATCTCCACTCGCGGGGTACGAAACGGGGTATGTGGGACTCCTGTGATACAGAGATTTCAAGAATTCCCCTCACATAGGTGTGCTATTGCATTATCTATGCATTTAAAAAAAAAACAACCAGATTGCGCACTAAGGGTGGGTACCCTATCGCCCAGAGGACACGGTGGAGCACACTGTGGAGGTCTGCCCCGCTTGGGCGGAGCACCGCCGTGTCCTCGTAGAGGCGATCGGCAGCGGCGGCGGCCTCTCGCGCCCGGCCCTGGTGCAAGCCATGGTCCGGAGCGAGAGGGAGTGGGAGGCAGTCGCCTCCTTCTGCGAAGCAGTCATGCTAGCGAAGGAGGTGGCGGGACGGATGAGGGAGAGAACCTCCCGTCCCAGCCGCCGCGGGAGACGCTCCGGGCGTCGGGAGTCGCGTGACGACTACCGGCCACCATAGGCGCGGGCCTGCGGGCGGAGAGCAATGGGTAGCTCACCACCCGATCAGGACCAGGCCCGTGCCGGACAGCGCGTAAGTGTTCCACGCGCGCCTCAAAGAGATGTCAGCATAACGAGGGGCCCCTTAGGGCCGAAGCCTGCCGGGTCAGCGGGATTGTCCGAAAGGGTTACCGCTACCCCGGAACATAAAAGGCAAAGGAAGGAACATGGGTGGGTTTTAGTCAGTAAGAGTCTGACACTCCCTTCCGCTCCACCCAGAGCGGGAGGGGTCATTTGATGATTTCCCATCCGGAAAAAAAGGGGTACCCTTAGTGTACAATCTGGTTGTTTTTTGGCACCACAAAATGTAGTTTAAAATAATTAGCCTGTATTATCCCACTGCAGGGCCAAGGCATCCCTTTCCTTTTCCCACTTAACTCGATCCTGAGCCAAAAAAGATAATTATATGGATAGGTATATGTAGATATAGTTTAGCTTCTTTTTAATGTTTGCCATGATAAAGGTCTACGGTAATACGTATTCTGTGGGAAACCGACGAGTTACCTATATATTACGGCAAAAAAAATAAGCCCTCTGTCAGGCAGCTGACGTAAGCTTAGTAATAAGATACCATTGGCACCCTTTGGGTACGGAACCCCAAAAAACACTTTGCCTACAAGACTGTCCTACATGGTATATGCGTTTTCAAACAGTACAAATACCGAAACCCAACCCAGTGTCTGGTTATACAAAATCTAATATTTATTTGTTCTGAGCGGCAATCAATTAGAACATAATGTAAGAAAGACAATACGTTTATTTGCGGTTAACATGACGCAGAGAAACAACACAACACAAAAAAAAACAAGTTGGGGAAAATATGCGTCACATCCACGCAGAAGTTCTCTCGGTCAATGCACCACCGTCCTTTGTATTTAAAGGAAACTGTGTTTAAGAAAAGCTACGTTCTTTTTACTTGTCTCGCTAGCTTACCTACATTTAAAGGGGATCCGTCAAAATCATCAATATCGCTCTCGATACTATATTTACTGCAAATAAGGCTGTTTCTTGAAAATATAATGATGATTTGCAGCTTATATAATTTTGTGAGCTTTAAATGAAGATTCAAATTTTATAATTGCCACTAAATAAATTTTGTTCAACATGCTATGTAGAACGGCACCACAGTTTGCAAAAAAAGAAGTTTAGGGCTAAATTGTAGGATATGGGTCGCCAAATAACATCGCAACTTACTTATCCTACTAATATTATAAACATGAAAGTTTGTATGGATGGGATGGATGGATGTTTGTAACTCTTTCACGCAAAAACTAATAAACGGATTTGGATGAAATTTGGCACACAGATGGTTTATAATCAGGATTAACATATAGGATACTGTTTATCCCGATATTCCCACGGGATCGAAACTTATGCGGGCGAAACCGCGGGGCGCAGCTAGTATGTCATAAAGCAGGCGGTCAACCTAATGGTCTGCGGTCATCATCACTTTAAGACATCTTGAAAACGGAACACTGATTGGTGGTAGAACCTATGGTGGCAGTTTAGGACGACTATCATCGGCCTGGTAGTGGAATAGCAGCAACAGGAGCGGGTTCACTATTCATCATCATCATGATTGGCAGCCTTGTTCCACCCACTACTGAGTTTCGGCCTCCTCCCTTTTGTGCCATGCTTCCCTGGTGTGCGTGAGTATTTTTACGATTCATCCTGATCCCTTCATTCAACCAGAACTATTCACGTCGCTTTCACCAATATTGTTCCTATTTTTATATAGGTAATTAATTAGTCAGTTTTATACTGTCTGGTGAGCAGTGGTTCCCTGTGGTATTGGCCCCAACTTACGAGGTCGTGAGTCCGAAACCAGACAGGCACTTTACTTTGTGTATTTAATTTCATCACCACTGCCCTCAAAACGGTGAAGGAAACCGGCATGTCCTAGAACCAACAGTTCTAGTACATGTGACATCCACGAGCCCGTACTGGGCCCGCGTGGTGCCCACTTCTTCTCATAGAGAGGAGGCTTGTGTCCCAGCAGTGGGAACGTTATTGGCTGATTATGCATATGATTTTACAGTATGTTGCTTTATTTATGGTCCAGTGATATGACCCTAAGAGTGTCCATATTAAGTACAGACGCCAGCACATCAAGCTACTACAATCTGTCAAATTTCTTTAATAGATTTTCAACTTTATCGCTGCAGCTTTAAGGTTCAAAGTTGATTGGGAAAATTTGACAGTTTCGGGTAGCTTGACCTGCTGGCGTCTGTACAATACTTGTGATGCGCCATCCCACTTTTACGCTGCTGATATGTGCTGCAGCTTACTTATAATTAATAGGTATCTAATTCCATTTTGAGGTTATGCACCATTTATTATGAAGCTTCAGTAAAAAGAATTTTACGTTACGAACATTATCTCCCAGACAGAAAAGACTTTTTTTTATGTTTTTGGATGACAAACAAGTCGATGGCTCTTTTGGCATCTACATTGCCACATGCGATCTACGCATCACACTGACGTCACGCCAAATCCTTTCGCAAGCAGAGTTTACCGCGCAACTAGCATAAGTGACTTAAACACTAATATTTTACATAATTAGGAAAAACAAAATTTTTTATCTGCCTAGGGTAGTTTAGGAACAGTATACGACATCAATCGTCAGTCAGTTGCCCACCAAACACAACACTTGTCTGGTCAGAGGATCCTCTTCCTTTTCTATGGAGGATGTGTAAAATATGAACACAATTTTTAGCACTTTTTTATTTTTTTTGAAAATTTTAATATTTTTGTGCTCAGTGAAGACGAAAAACAAATGTACATGTTGTCATAAAAATATTTTATTAAAAGACGTCGTGCCTTATGAAATGGTTAATATTAATTATAATAATGATAACCACTAAAGAAAACGTAAATATAATAGTTACTACTACGAAGTTTTATTTATTTACATGGTAATAAAATAACATACGATACGACTACATTTTAGATTTTTGCATGTTCACTACTTCATGCTCCATCTGTTTCCAGTAAAACGGTCTGCACTCATCCATGTGTGCCTTCAGCATCTGACAGTCACCAGGAACGTCTGCATCTCGAAGTTTACAGTTCTGAAAAATTAAAAACAAGTTATTTCAACTAAAATACCATGCATTTTTGCATTATACACAGGTATTGTCTGTGCGAGAAATACTGGTTTTCATCAGCTACATCCGGTTAAACTGGAAGCCGACCCCAACATAGGAAAAGGCTAGGCGAATTGGTTGATAGATTTTTACACTGGTATTATACTGTAGCATATTTTGTACTTGGAATACAAAGACAAACTACCGTTATAAACTTGCATAAACCCAAAAAAGAGGCCCTTAATATTATATTGAATTATAGTATGAATACATGTGTAAGATGAAAGGCTGACAGAGATTCATAGAAGAAGTCGATATTTATGCTAATCATTTTAATAATAATGCGTCTCTCAAAAATTAATACAATCCCAATTAAAAAGTCGTCTTGGCAATGACAGGCCCAGACAATACACAGACTGGAACTGGACAAAAACGGGGTCAAATAACAGTATGATTAGAAAAAAAAGAAAATCTTACCCATAATACGTTTGAGGTGAGGCAATAGAAGATCCTATCTTGCAAACAAACCGGTGGCTCTGTAGGTCCGCCGTCCTTTGCACATATCTTCTTAGCTTCATTTATAGGTACAGTAAATTCAGGGTCGATAAGTGCCCATTTGTCGACGAAAGTCCTCAATTTTTCATAGTCAACGCTTTGATTTGCCAAAAGCATGTCAGCGTTCTGCATCAGGCATATACTTTCTTGGCAGGGAACCTGATAGTGGGAACAAGAACATAATAGTCAATGAGCTAGTTTGCGAAATATCCGAGGATTCTCTAATTTCCTCTGACTATTCTTCCGTTATTATGAGGCGGTATAGGTTATTAATAATTTGCATGTTATTGTATTATGGCAGAATGTGTCCTGCACTTATCTGTAACATCCTTTATATTTACCATATGTTATGCAAATAAAGAAAATAACTACTAACTTATCTATGTCTCCCTATTTCTTTGACTATTTTAGCCTACTCCAGTTCAGGCTAACTCGATGAAATCTACATAATTATTCAGATCATAATACTTACTTTGAGTTTAGGTGGGCCCTGGGATCGATCTACTAACGCTTTCTCAATTCCACAACGATCCATATCTTCATCAGAAAATAGCCTGGGGATTGGGCAACATTTGTGAAGGTCTATCTGTAATAAAAATGAAGATATTTAACAAGGAAATTACATCGTGTAGGTAAAAGGCAACATACAGGGAACAGGTGTAGGGTTATGGGGGAGACCTTTTGCCAACTTCTTACGCATATGTTTACGGGCCTTCACTTTAAAAGATAACCGACTGGTTACCATTTTGATGTTCAGAGAGAGCGCATTTCAAAGATTTATTCACACCCCTGGGAGGTAGGATTTCCCCTGAAGCCCTGAAGGGTTAGTTTCGGGAGGTTCCTGCACATGATCAGGCGGGAGGAAACGCCCGGGTGTCACCATTGCCAGGATCGCCCAGAGGACACGGTGGAGCACACAGTGGAGGTCTGCCCCGCTTGGGCGGAGCACCGCCGTGTCCTCGTGGAAGCGATCGGCAGCGGCGGCGGCCTCTCGCGCCCGAACCTGGTGCAAGCCATGGTCCGGAGCGAGAGGGAGTGGGAGGCAGTCGCCTCCTTCTGCGAAGCAGTCATGCTAGCGAAGGAGGTGGCGGGACGGATGAGGGAGAGAGCCTCCCGTCCCAGCCGCCGCGGGAGACGCCCCGGGCGTCGGGAGTCAAGTGAAGACTACCGGCCACCGTAGGCGCGGGCCTGCGGGCGGAGAGCAATGGGTAGCTCACCGCCCGATCAGGACCAGGCCCGTGCCGGACGGCGCGTAAGTGTTCCACGCGCGCCTCAAAGAGATGTCAGCATAAAGAGGGGCCCTCAGGGCCGAAGCCTGCCGGGGCAGCGGGATTGTCCGAAAGGGTTACCGCTACCCCGGAACATAAAGGGCGAAGGAAGGAACATGGGTGGGTTTTAGTCAGTAAGAGTCTGACACTCCCTTCCGCTCCACCCAGAGCGGGAGGAGTCATTTGATGATTTCCCATCCCAAAAAAAAAAAAAAAAAAAAAAAGCCCTGAAGGGTTTCCTGTGAGAATATGGCAAAAAATAAATAAGTTACTTACCCCAGGAGGTGGAGACCGGCAGTGGTTCGGAATAATGTGCATAAATCCGTTTTGATCATTTGGAGGTGGAAATGGTACCGAAGCTAAGTCGGGATCTTTACCCTGGCCAAATATCACCTGTGAAGTAATTTTTGTTAATAAATCTGCTAACATAAAGTATTTATCGTTGTATTGGAAAAGGGATATAAATATAAAAATAATAAGGAACTGTAAACGGGGATTGTTTCAGATGCCACTGTAAAAGAATGAGGACGATTTTCGTAATTCACTAAAGGTTAAAAACTTAAGGATATTATTGATGAGAAATCAAAAATGTGAGTCTTATTTTGTGATAAATCCTTGTAATATTGTTTGTTTTCTTACCTGAAACACAGCAGCTAACACTAAACAGCTACAGGATCTTGTCATGGTGCTGCGTTGGGGTGAAGTAATGACATGACATAGGTACTAGCAGTTATATACTGAGCCACTACCGGCCGTGACCATTGTTGTCAGCACGGGAAACCATCAAGGTATTGGTCATAGAGTATGTCGCAAATTGTAAAGACAAGACACTGTTGATGTTGTTTAGTGTGAGTGTTTGGTATAGTAGGTTTTAAATGATATTTATTTTGGAAGTTAGTTATAAAATATAACTAACTTTTACATACCCTATAACATGGAGTGAATCCGTTTGCAAACAGGTTGGTGTGTTATCCCGGCAAAGCTAGTGATATTATTAGTATATATATATATATATATATAAATGCTTTTTTTTTTTTTTGGGATGGAAAATCAACAAATGACCCCTCCCGCTCTGGGTGGAGCGGAAGGGAGTGTCAGACTCTTACTGACTAAAACCCACCCATGTTCCTTCCTTCGCCCTTTATGTTCCGGGGCAGCGGTAACCCTTTCGGACAATCCCGCTGAATATATAAATGCTACCATAATAATTCTAAACTTTGCAATATCAAAAAAAGAATGGAAAATTATTTCATATCTTATTATCTATTGCTTTTGTCATTTCTGTTCATGTTTACTCCATGATAATTATTATTAATAAAATGATGTGGAAATGAAAATCATGTAAAAACTATTTTCATGATTTTCTGTAGGATTCCGCAAGACTTTTGGAGATCCCTTTCATTTCATTCATAAAAACTATTTTTATAATAGAAAGTACTTCTTTGCTATGGGCTAGAAAGGGATTGACTATCGAGATGACGACTAATAGGACAAATATGGAAGAAAAAGATGTTGCGCCGACCCAAAATAAAGTTGGATCAGGGCAGGAGAATGACGATGACTGATGATTCTTTTTTGCTTCAATCATTTAAACTTTATATATTTCGGTATACATATTAACGCAAAATACTTCAAGTCTTGATTTTGGTAGTTTCACCTTCGTAAGCATGAGAAAATTCTAAAGAAAAACACAAATAAAATACTTTGAATTCATAGAAATATTGCAAACGAATTATATTCACACAGTAATATGTGAAGGCCTACATGATTATAAGACATTATATGCCACTTACATTATTTATTTTGATTATGCACTTTTAAACTACATCAAAGTAACAGTCAGAGCTGTAATGTCATAGTATCTCCTGTGGGTTAATATGCATCAATCCATCATAATTATTTGTATAAAAAATATTTTAAGACTGTTAGCATTTTAAATTATGTGAATGTAAATAGAAGTATGAAAACCACGCACTTACTCATGTTTTTAATGTTTGTCATTTAGTAATATATGAACCCGAAAAATTATAAAAACAGGGATGAAGTATCGTCCATAGGCGTAACCTGAAAATGTGCAAGATCATCAACAAATTATAATGTCTAATGGACACACACAGCCTATGGGGTATGAATTAATTGCATCACCGAGCATTATTCATTATTCAGTTTGCCTTAATAACTCATTCTGTATTACTACACCCAGTTATTATATCCAGTTCCTTTTTAACTTTACCTTTACCCTTACCTACCCCTTTGTTAAAGCAGTGCTACTTATGGTGTGAATAATACAATAATAAATAATTATTTGCGATATAAATTTCTTCATTTACCAAAATCTAAAATACTACTTCATCCTACCAACGTTTCAAGTTAAAGCTAGTAGGTATTAATTAAAAAACCGCTAACTGCAGTTTTTATTGCTTTTCAAATGTAATTCCTTAGTTTTTACTCAACTTAGTTGCAGCAAATGGACCATTAACAGCAACCCATAGCATTCTTATTAGCTCCAATAATGACTCCCGACTGAACGTGATCCACATTTCTTTGCAGTAAATCTAGTCTTGCGTAAGTGTCTTCCTTCATTCCCTTGGGGACTAAGTTAAAGTCCTTAATCAGGAGTCATTCGGCATCGCGGACGTCTGATTTGTAATGGATATATTTAGGCAAACAAAGACAACTTATAATAACAATATTATAAGAAAGTATTAAAGATTATAGCTGAGTCATAAAACAATAAAATGAACATTTATAATCTTTTAAAAGCACCACAACTTGTTGCGTCTGCATGATGTATTTTCCAGTAGTCGCCACATCTCTGGATTGTGCAAGCAGTAATTACATCACTTGCATGCATCTACGTAACTGCAAATTAGTTCATGATTTGTTACCCTGTCTTAAGTATCATCTTGTTGTAAACTGTGTATTGTTTTAATTTGATTGTAACTTAAATTCAAGGGCTTTTAGTATCCATTTGTGTCTATTAAATATATCAGTACAATTGTTTTTTTTTAATTGAATTTTCACTTAAAACCTCATCAAACCAAGTTCTCATAAATGTTGATTGTTTACACAGCTTTCACAAACATTATTGTGACAATCGAAAGTCAATTACTCATAAGAAATCGGCAGTTAATTACCATTAAATCGGACATAATAATAACAATAGCCGTGGAAGTGTGTCGGATGTCCTCAAGGAGGCCTGCGATCAAGCTGAGTGAATCAGTGTCAAGTGCTCTTAAGACCTTGAATGCTGTTGACGACGTATAATTACGCAGGTACAATGAACTAACGGATAATGCTGGGTTATGCACCCACATAGTACTTGTTGTTGAAGCAATAAAGATAACGCAATCGGAGTGCCACAAGGATCTGTTCTTGGTCCTGTATTGTTGTTTATTAATCTCAGCCAAGTACTATATGAAACGTGGTGTACTGTGTATCAGTTATTATAGTAGGTAACAGCAGTGCATTGCATTGACAATTAGCTGTAGTAATTACATCAGACCTATGTATCTTGCATATATTTACATTGACAATGAATCTATGCCGCATGAATCTGAAGAGTCTGCAAGATCAAACATTATTTGCTGGTGCATTTTTATATAGTAATAATCCATGCTGTACCATCATGATATGTTCTCATTATTATAATGTCTTATTCAATAAAGTGTCATCGATCACATTATATTCGTTCTGTGAGTCATAAGGAAGAGCACATTAAATTGATCATTATTGGCATTGTGTCCATAAATGCTTGCATTGTGTTAGATTTAATTGATGTATTGACAGCTTGTATGGCGCTTGAACTAAAGATAAGTACTGGAATTAAAAATAATGTTGCTTTTCTTTATTGTGCTGCCGAATGTTAGATATTTGAAAAACAACTTGACTATAATTTTTATTAAAGATTAAATTTTAATTACTTCTGACATCCATCATTCCTCATTGACAGATAGTTGTAACTCCCACTGCAGGGCAAAGGCCTCCCTTCCCTCTTTCTACCTTTTTCGGTCTACTGCGATTGTGGGTCAGTATAGAAGCATATCATATCATACCAAAGTATGTCTTATATGGTAATGTAGTAACATTTTTATGCTGCATCAGAAAATACTTTCTGAAATGAAAAGTATCTGGTTCTCACGCATCCACGCTGTTGGTTTACAAATATTTGAATCTTTCTTTCGTAGAACGAAGATCAAAACATTTTGATTCGATCACAAGACGTTTACCAGAAGAATCTCGATAATTGATATTGACAGCAAATATTTTAAGCTTTTGTAATCTTATGGTCGTTTCTCATCAACGGATTCTGAAGACAACGATATTTAATAAGCTATTCAAATGTAAAAAGTAGTTTTGTGATTAAAAAACCTAAAGTAAGTACATTAGGTTTTGTATTATTTTATAGCGGCATGAGGAACAGGGTATAAAGTTCACTCATCCTCCATAGAAAAGGGAGGATCCTTCGACCAGACGGGTGATGTGTCTGGCGGGCAATTGCCCAACGATTGATGTTGGGAAATTGTATCTATGCTAATTGCGCGGTATACTCTGCTTGCAAGATGCAGGATTTGCGTGACGTCAGTATGACGTGTTGTTCGCAGGTGGCGTTGTAGTTACCGCTACATCACTCCCCTCTGGAGACCGGAGGTCGATAGTGAGCTGAGTCTTGTATCTTGCGATGCTTGCCAGGCCAGCTGAGGTTCCAGTGAGTCGGAACCGGTTGCCGCATAGTTCCCGGTGAGTCGGAACTGTCTGCGGAGATGTCCCCAGTGAGTCGGGGTGGCGCATAGTTCGCGGTGAGTCGGAACTGTCTGCGAAGATGTCCCCAGTGAGTCGGGGTGGCGCTGCGTTATACTCCAGTGCGTCGGATGTCGTACAGCGCCGGGTTGAGGCTGGCTGCTGCGTCGACCAGGAGGGGAAGCTCTTCTTGTTGACCGGCCGAAAGTGCAGAGTGCTGTGCCGAGGTTGCTGATGAGGCTGAGGGTGATGACCAGGTATGCGCGATTGCTGCATGCTGGTGGTCAGGATACCCGTTGAAGCCGTGGATGCTGGCTGGCTAGGCGACTCGCCGCTAAAGCTTGCGGGAGTGATGATGATGACGTCACGCTGGAGTATTTGCACAAAGGCTGCGCTGACGTTCATACTTGGGGTCACCAGTATAGCGGCATGAGGAACAGGGTGTAAAGTTCACTCATCCTCCATAGAAAAGGGAGGATCCTCCGACCAGACGGGTGATGTGTCTGGCGGGCAATTGCCCAACGATTGATGTTGGGAAATTGTATCTATGCTAATTGCGCGGTATACTTTGCTTGCGAGATGCAGGATTTGCGTGAGGTCAGTATGACGCGTTGTTCGCATGTGGCGTTGTAGATACCGCTATAATTTAATGTGGGGTTTAACATTTTTATAAATAACCTGACTAAATAGTAGTGTTTTCTCTTTCACATATAAATTCTATTTGTTTTACTCTTTGAGTACAAAATCTAACATGTCTAAAGCAGATGTTGTTTTAATTAATTCATTCTACGTAGCATGTGTTAACCTTTTTGCAGTAAAAACTATCAGAGGGGCAACTCTCGTAATTTTAAGAATGTTCATAGTCTGATCTGAGTTTCAATCTGTCAGAAATACCATACCTTTAATTTCCCTACATTTTTGACATTGATGGTCGGTGAGATGAGATTGCGGCTAGATTTTGATTACGGGAATTGGCCTTTTGTTTCAATTTATTTTATTCGTCACTTATTATTTTGTTCTCTGAGTAAACACGTCAAAAAAATCGATTGATCACGTCAATCACCCACCGTGAACCCTTAAATCCGTAAACATACAAAACAAACTTTTAACCCTCTTCTTTGCACTATAAGATCACATAAAGCACTTTCAGGTGACTGGGAGCTAAGTAAGGGCTGTTTGCTCTTTCGAATTGACATACAAACACTTACCTGACCCCGGCAGTTTATTTATTTAAACTATTCGCACAAAAAGGTACAAAGGCGGACTTAATGCCTAAGGCATTCTCTACTATGCAATAAAAGGTGGTGAAGAGATTAAATGGCAGGTGCTTTGGTTGAGAGGAACAATGATAAAAAAGAACTATTAAAACTAGGTACACAAATACATAAATAGGTTATGTACACGTACCTACTAGTTACTATAATATATTAATTCCCACGGGATCGAAACTTACGTGTGTGAAACCGCGGGGCGCAGCTAGTATATATATATACAAATTCAAGGGAGAGAGATGTTGAGATGACTCTACGCTATTTGTTTTGAAAATAGCTCTGCAATTTCCGCTTAAATGCATGCCGACAGCAGTTTAGGGTTAGAGTGACCTAATATTTTCAGCACAAGCTTTCATAGAAAGTCCCAACCATGAGAAACAATAGTCATGAGCATAATATTTTACTATGAACAGCTCGGCTATAATATGTGATTTCATGAGTCATCCATCAGATTTCTATGCTGCCTAAGTGAAATCAGTTATTTTTTATAACAACGAGGCATCACATTCTTCTGAATTTAATTGAGTATGCAGGTAGGTGACCTATATTTTGAAGCCGATGCAGTATCTTATATTTTGGCGTCGCTTGTCTCGTCAGTTAGTTTTGGGGTTCTTTCGATGTCATGTATATTTCTGCTACCACTTCTATATCCTTCCACAACTGATTACATTATGTTTGCCGTCATCTTGACGACAGATATTAATGGAAAAATCATGAAGTGAGATACTATTGCCGAGCTGTCCATAGTAATATATTTATACTTGTGACTGTACAGACGCTAGCACATCAAGCTACTACAATCTGTCAAATTTCTTTAATAGATTTTCAACTTTATCGCTAAAGCATTAGGTTCAAGGTTTATTGGGAAAATTTGACAGTTTCGGGTAGCTTGATGTGCTGGCGTCTGTATATCAATAGTTTCCATAATTAAAGCCGCAAACCACGTTTGAGCCATTGATTGCTAATTGCTATATAGTAGGTAGTACAATTACTTTGGTGTACAGCTGTGTGCACATACTTGTACGGGTGGGCAAAATTTGGCACAGCAGGGTGGCAAAATCGAATAAGTGTAAGCGAGGATAGATGACGATCGAAGTTTGAAGAGCGGCTTGCGCCGAATGAAAGTCGAATATGTGTAATAATGAGATATTCAGCAAATAGGTAATGTCGAATCGAATGTACCGACTCGTACATATGTGTAGCACCTCTTAGTGGTTATGAAAACAGTAAGTTTGGATGCTTAAAATTAAGTTGTTTGTGCGCCAAGCATGCTATGTTTTAACAAAGTATTGTTACTGTTGTTCCCTATAAGTATCCTATCTAATTTTCAGCTCAGGATAGTCCTCCCACCTTCATTCGTATGTTACCAAAAAGTAGTCAAGCATCACATCAGAATGGTGGCAGTAAACCTTTCTTTCTACGAATAACAACAAAATGCGATCACTATCTGACAGTTTTTTTTTCTTTGACTGTTAATTGCAGAGGTAATTTCTTTAATGATGTTCTGCTGACTGGGTTCGTAGATAATGAGAATAATATGAAAGACAAATAAAGAATGGCTCATTTTATAGTCATATGACTAGTCCTAGTCTTAAGAAATGAATTATTTCTGTAAGTAGGTTTGTACAGACGCCAGCAGGTCAAGCTACTCGAAACTGTCAAATTTTCCCAATCAACCTTGAACCTTAACGCTTTAGTGATAAAGTTGAAAATCTATTAAAGAAATTTGACAGATTGTATTAGCTTGATGTGCTGGCGTCTGTACAAACACTTTTACGCGTCAATCATATTTTAAAAACTAGATGAGGTCGGCGTTTCCTATCTGACATTGAGGTGAAGTGCCCTAGAAACTGTACTGTCACTAATTTATTGCAATAATAAACAAAATATTGTAAATGTAAACAGAGAAACGTTGCAATAAATATGCTTATCTTAATGTCAAAGTAATAATTAATCGTAGTAGGTACTTGCGTAGGCACTCGGGAGATACTGCTATAAATAATACCTAGTTAAAAGTAAAGTAAAATGAAATTATAACCCTAACGATACTATTGAATAATTATGATGATTATTTAATTTCGAATCATCGCAAGTTAAAAACGACGAACCCACCAGCATAGCAATATACAACCATCCGACAGGCTATGACACATTTCGACAACCAAGGGGTCTACTCCGAAGTAGTATCGGCCGAATGTTCGGCCGTTTCCTGCTACGAAGTTACTATTTGGTTCGGTTGGTCCCGATTCTACACACCTAAATCCCTTTCGAATATTGACTATGGTTCCGACCCAACTGAGCCTATCCGAACTTTTTTCGCATTTTTCAATAATATTCGGATCGGCCATGTGTCGATTCGATCCGATCATTCGCACTTTGCACTTCGTAGTAGACCCCCTGATTTGACCCCCCGACAGCAAACAGTTGTCGGAAAAATAACGGTTGCTTTTAACTTTTGGGTTGTGGACTTGTGAATAGCGTTTAGAGGAATCCTACGACGACATTGACTGATGTTCGATAAGATACGGAAGCGTATTGAATGGTTGTGAATAGCTATGCTGACCGAATCGTCATAAGTGGGTCAGCGGGATTGTCTGAAAGGGTTACCGCTACCCCGGAACATAAAGGGCAAAGGAAGGAACATGGGTGGGTTTTAGTCAGTAAGAGTCTGACACTCCCTTCCGCTCCACCCAGAGCGGGAGGGGTCATTTGATGATTTCCCATCCGAAAAAAAAAAAAATCGTCATAAGTTCAGTTCATGCCAATACTAAATTCATAAAAGAAGTCTTGGAGTTCGGGGACAGTAATGATTTGTGAAACATAAATAACTAATACAAATACCGGGTTCAAAACAGTTTATCCTTAAAAGAATGATTAACAAGTAAATAATAGCGATTTAGTTTCGTCCTTCTGTGCTAACATTTCCACGCTGCCTCTGGACATTTCTGTAAAAATATGTAATATTACAGTATATAATTAGATTGGCCGCTCTAAAAAGACTGGCTTCGCAATATTAAGGAGTTCGCCGATGCAGACGATGAAAGAGCAGTTGTGTCCTAGCAGTGGCGGCCCCGACTTCCTAGTTGTAGCCGTTGTAGGTCGTGGGCTCGAACCCAGACAGGTGCTTTACTTTGAGTAAATAATGTTATCACCACTGCTCTCAAACCGGTGAAGGAAAACATCGTGAGGAAATATGTTCTAGAACCAAAATTCTAAGACATGTGACATCACCAATCCGCACTGGACCCGAGTGGTGGATTATGGGTTGCTCCCTCTCACAGAGAGGCAGCCTGTGTCCCAACAGTGGGAACGTTACAGGCTGTTTATGATTAGAAGGCTGGTCAGATAAAGAATACAATACAATAATTTCTACCTTACCTTCAACATAGCTATGCCAGTGCAAGTGAAAACATCATACGCCTTGCAAGGGAAGTCCAGGTGTTGCCTCGGGTCGTTATCAACGCAGTCCTTAATGGCTTTGTCCACAGCAACAGACCAGCCTTTATTGGCCTCTGACCATTGGTGCAGATGGGTTTTATAAGCTTCCTTGTTCAAGGTATTCTTGTCAGTCAGGAAACCAGACTCTTCAAACACGCATTGGACGTCGTTACACTGGAAAATAATGCTTTTATTAGCTTTTCTTGTATTCGTCTTTAAAAATGACTACACTTTTACAGTGTCCACGGCAGTGACTGTGATTTTCTTTCTGTACTAATTTGAATACTATAGATATATCTTTTTCAAACTAACATGGGAACACAGGAAATTTACCCCTTTATTTATAAACGCTGTTAAAGTTAAGAGACGTTTAAACGCCAGACAACGTTTACAAATAAACCCCATGTTTAAGAAAATTTACACACTACGTCAAATTGCCGTGTTATAACCATTCAATACAGTTGTCAAAGAATGACAGTTTTAATTTGAATACCTATTATTTGGAATGGACAACTAGCTTCAAACTGACTGACCGACTCCTTGACGGTTCAAAAGTTCCTGTTAATGGATTAATTTAAATAAGTGTTTCAGTTTGAATATACGGACAAATGAATAACACATAGCATTACGCCTTGTTTCCCCGAAAGGCTAGGCAGAGGACAGGAAAGGCCGGACAATTTAAGGTGGTAGTCAGTGTGGTTAACAATTAATTTCCTTGGTTTTATTTTAGGAACACTTATTGTTTAACATTTTGCAATCAAAACTGAGTACAGCAGATGTTAATTGGAATTATTAACTGAAAAACTTACCGGGCCCGGCAGTTTAGGGTTAGAACATTTCGTCAGATGTTTTAGATCACCCAGCTCTGGTATATCACAGCATACAGATAACGGTTTCTGAAAAAAAAAAAACAAACCATTTATTTATTTTCAAGATAAAACAAATCGTCACCTTAAAACAATCAAAATTAATTAGTTTTATTAATTACCAGTGTCGCTCCTTTGTTTTCTCTTTGACTTAAGAGGTCAGCATGGGATGCCTGAAATTACCAATAATGAAGTAAACATTCTCAGTCACATTACACAGGGTCGAAAAAATACACAATTTAAGTACAGGTACTCCTAAAAACTCTGGCAAAAAGTATGAAACGAAAAGCGGATATCTATACAAATTGTCTGCTGAACACAATTAAAAAAAAAAAAAAAATTACACACGTAAATAAACAGACAAGAAAAAACAAAAGAGAAATAGACGTCTTATTCCAGTTTTTTTTTAATGTAGTTATACAGGGTGGCAGCGACATTGACGTGGAAACTGTAATCATGAATTCAGTACATGATTCTAGACTGCAGCGATGTACGCTAGTTTCTTTTTTTAAATCAGCTGTTTCAAAGAAAAGCGCCTATCGCGTTATTGTCATACCTACGCGATCAAAAGGTTTTAATTTTTTTTTATAACCGACCCGTATAATAAAATAAAATATTGGAAAACTTACAGCAGCAACGAATAAAACGAAAACTGTATATTTAAACATCTTGAAACACGTACGTCCGAGACAGTAGCGTTATTATGACTGATTTATTGCAAAAAATTACGTTTACTATATATTTAAACAAAATTGTATCTGTGTTTATAAACACTATATTGTTATCAGAGTGTCAAAGAGCAAATTACTCATACGTTTTAATGTTCTTGGAATACTCTTTTGTTCTCTTTATCTGGACATATGGTACTTGGACACTGATCTGTTGTGTTAGGGTGCGGACACACCATTTTTATTCAGGTGGATTAAGAAAGAAAACTGAAGGACAATTTCCGTAATTAAAAACGTTCAGAATGTAGTCGCAATCTCACCTTTTTTTATTTATCATTTATACAATACAGGATTATTCATATTAAATAGCAACCAAAAACCTCTAAGGTTTAAACTTGTACTATCACGAGTCTATCTCAATATCGAACTATACAACGAAGCATTGTATATGTATGCGTTATTGTCATTTATAACATCTTTAGGTCTTTAAATAGTAACAATCATTCCTACATAATACTTAAGCAATCTTGCTTAAGTTTACGTTTGATATTTTTATGTGTAATACATTTGTTTATTTCTGAGGGTAGACTAATAATTCTCGGTATAATATAACCGTTAGTTCGCCTCAGCCTCAGCCACAATCAATGTCAGACTTGTCAAAAATGTTTGGAAATTAGAGGTATTTTTGACAGATTGAGACTGAGATCAGACGCGAACGTTCCTAAAATTACGAGAATTGCCACTCTGTTACACTGTTAGAAAAGAGAAAGATGGTTTAGTAGGTTATGTTGGCATGCTGTCGATTCTACTTCTTCTTCGTATCGCTGGTACAACTGTATTTTAGATCCGCCCCTAAGATGACCCACTGACCTATTGTTGGCCCAAAACTTCGCCAACTCCACGGCGTCGTCGATGGCAGTGCAGAGGTCACTTTGACTGCATGTTTTAAGACTCAGAAAGCGGGATAGGAGGTAGAGGACCATGCATAGTATGGTTTGCGACACAGCCTACAGCCAGCCGTTCCGTTGTGGTAGCCCCTTTTACCAGGTTGGAGTTACATCTTTCCACTTGTGTTCGAAGGCGGTTCAGGGACTTCCAAGTGGAACACGGAAAGTTACACCCTGCAAGGAGATGCTACTTTGGTGGTAGATAATACGTGCTATCGACCTAATTACATAGTGGCTGCCCTTAGCACACACAGGGACTTTGGGAACTCCAGTGGTATAATGCACGCGTTTTGTTGGTTAAGTGACAGAGGGTGACCAAGGTATGAGGATATCAGTTATCTGTAGCAAGCTGGGCTAAAAGATAGACAAACTTATTAGCTCTGCGGTACCTGTTAACTTGGTAAGTATTTTATTACTGATAAAATCATGTATTTTTCTCAAGTGTAAAACGTAATTAACAGTTAAAACTGTTAATTACGTTTTACAGACATAGAGGAATACAAAGTAAGCTATTTTCTTGTTATTGTTTGTTATTATTATAATTATTGTACACTAGCCTTTACTTTTAAGAACTATACAGATTCCTTGTAAACGGTACAACTTTGATATTTAAACCTATTTTTTTCCTTATATACTACGAATAATATTAGGTATTAGTTATTAATTTGTTCTTATTAATTCGATAATGACAGTTTGCAAAACAAAAACAAAGAGTTAATAGAAATTGTGCAAGAATGAGAGAATGTGATAGCATATTAATATAGGCTGACATCGTGAAACTAGTACACATTTTCATAAAATTACAACTTACAGTGGCCTCCAAAAGTTAATTGACATTTTTCCACCTCAGCTTTGACACACCACATTATGATTTAAAATTCTAGTGATCCAAATGTTTGAACTGCTATAGCGTTTTTATTTACTAATTCAACTACCTTTGACTTATCATACAAAATAATCAAGTAATCCCTTAGAATACCAGGTTATTTATTATTTTATTTCATAATATGGCATCACAGCTGAAGTGGAAAAATGTCAATTAACTTTTGGAGGCCACTGTAACTTGCAGGCTGCAGTAAATCGGCAGATTTCGAACAAATGCTGCATTCCATGATATCATTCGTGGCTTCAACTTACAAAACCACAACCACAATATCTGTTACAATCATTTGAATACACTGAAGTTGTATTATTACGAAGCGGTACTCAGCACAAAATGTGATATTTACATAAAATAGATTACTGAAACCTCCTTACAAAGTCGTTTCTGGTAAATTGGTTCAAATTCTATTTGTTGAACAACACATACAAAAATAAAGTTCAATAAATGCATTTAAATGCAAGAGACATGGACGTTTTCCAACTATTTAGATACTTGCAGAATTTTCAATTTTCACTTAGGTTTAGTTACCTACCAGGTATTCTAAGGCGAAAGTGTCAGGGTAGCCTGCGAAATTAAAAATAATCTTACGTTTTTCGTAATTCGCACGTCAGTATCAAATTGTATGTTGATCTAAATACAATTCGCAGCCGTATCAAACATTTATTTATATAATTATAATCATAAAATTCACCAAAACAACTCTCTAAGTTTATATTACCCTATGGAATGACTATTTCATGAAATCATGACATTTGAGGCCCTGAGTTGTATTGTTGATTCTAATGATAATAATTCTGTAAAGTTGTAGCGGTATCTACAACGCCACATGCGAACAACGCGTCATACTGACGTCACGCAAATCCTGCATCTCGCAAGCAGAGTTTACCGCGCAATTAGCATACATACAAACTTCCCGACATCAGTCGTGAGGCAGTTGCCCACCAGACACCACACCTCTCTGGTTGGAGGATCCTCCCTTTTCTATGGAGGATGAGTGAACTTTACACCCTGTTCCTCATACCTCTATAAAGTCATATTTGTTACGGTCACGAATCATATTTTAATCAACATACAACCTGACACTGACCTGCAAATTGCACAAAACGTAAGTAAATTTCAATTATACGGGCTACCTTAGCGCACCCCCTTAACGTAAAGTTATACGCGAACGTAGCTGCTTAGGTTCAAACGATTTAAAATCAATCGTTATCTACCATCTAACATTTTATTAAAATTCCTTTGTTTTTCATGTCACATGCATTCTCCCAGAGTTTCAGACTGTGAATACCTCCCACAAACAACAACACTTTGCTCGACTGGGTATCGAATCCAGCACCCTAATTGCGTAACACACTACCAATCATAATCTGAATCATTTTTTGAAGGATATTTCTGATCCATTATTTCATAATTATGTTCGAAAGATTTATCAGCTCAATAACGTAAATATCGCAATGAATGTTGTTGAATTGTCAAAATTAAAGTTATTAGTAGTCATTGTTACTGATAGTGTGTTACGGCTAAGTAATAACAGCCGCACGGGTCGATCGATCAGGTTAAGCTACGCTTGCCGCGGTTGGTCCGTGGATGGGTGACCATCTTTACATACCTAGACCCCTCCGTGCCTCGGAAAGCACGTTAAGCCGTTGGTCCCGGCTGTCATACGAGGATCTATGACAGTCGTTACTGGTCGTCAGAAGCCCGAAAGTCTGACAATCAGTCTTGCCAAGGGGTATCGTATTACCCAGTAACTGGGTTGTGGAGGTCAGATAGGCATTCGCTCCATGTAAAATGTTGGTATTCAGCTGCATCCGGTTAGACTGGAAGCCGACCCCAACATAGTTGGGAAAAGGCTAGGTAGATGATGAGTGTGTTACGCAATTACCCCACAGGACACTAAGCTCAGCCTACCACTTGGCCATCGAGGCAGTCAAACTGACGATTCGCTGCCGTTCGCTGTTACGATATAATTTAAAAAGGATTGCTTTAAAGAATATTAATGGCGGCAGTGTTTTCGCTTTGGACGGAAATAAAACTCAATTTAATTATAATTACTGCTGTCAAGGGCCACTAAAACGAATTTCATAATTGTCTTATATTTAGTCCACAAGGTGGACCTATGACCTGGTGAAGGCCGCAGGAATCCGCTGGATGCGAGAAGCACAGTACCGGTCGAAGTGGAGGTGCTTGAGGGAGGCCTATGTCTCCAGCAGTAGACGATAATTATTTTTATATAGGTACCATGTTTTTTTTGGTAAGTTACAAAGTTAGTGGTATGAATAATTTTACTTTACTTTTAAAAAGATAAAAAAAATTCGTATGACAGGTAAAAAATGATCTTATTGATAGATTGATTTCACAGTCAAATCTATTCGATTCAAAATTGAACTGCCATCGCTTTTTTTCCAATACGGAGTTACTGCCATAATGCAACCCTCGTCTGCCTATGATTTTATTATGCGAAGTGATAGGTTGTCAGAAGACTGCGTGGAAGCTTCTAAATATTAATTCAGTTACTCAATTCAAATAATGTTTGAAAAGGAAAATCTAAATGCATTGGAAAGTTTTAAGTACAGTCATCATAAAATAATTGTAATTATATGACGTTCGTTAAATATTCATCTTGCTTAAGGTATACTCAACGACATATCACGCTATACATTTCCAGTTTTAGCTGACCTCGCATTGTATACGCTTTTCGTACAATGGGAAGTCAGCTTATACTGGAAATGTATAGCTTAATAATTATGTCGTCGTGCGTACTTACATAAAATAGTTTTTCTTTTATCTTTTCTTCTGGAACAATCTAATTTTCATAGTTAGGGATGACAATAAGGTACAGGGATCGATATATTATAATTGTTATATTTTTTAAACTCTATTCTTTTTTTATAAGTTAAGTAATATGGGAAGTAGCTTTCTTGGCATTCAAGCAATTGTGTTCATTTAAATAATAATAATCAGATATAAATGTAGAAATATCAAATGCCAGTTTCCTCAGTGACTTTCTCTTAGGCAAATATGTTAAAACATCATGAGGAAACCGGCATGTCTTAGAACCAAAAATTTGAAAACATGTGACATTTGAAAACGTGTACCAATCCGCGTCCCTGGTCCCGCGTGGTAGATTACGGCCCACTCCCTCCTCACCGAGAGGGGGCCTCTGTCCCAGCAGTGGGAACATTATAGGCTGATTGTATAAATACGTTTACGCAAATACGTTTTTTTTTCAGTAGTGACACAGTTACTTGCAGACACTAAGACACCGATTCTTACAACCACTTTCCTTATTTAGAAAAGTAACAGACGCATCTGATTCCTGTCATTTAGATTGATTAAGATTCAGAAGCCTCTCGGGCCTCCTATAAATCGTAATGTCTCGCGAATCTAAATAGGGTTTCATTAGCTGCCCATTCAACCCGCACTTACAGCTGAAATATCACAGTAATTTGTAATGATTAGGACAAAATAAAATTTTAAATACATTTTGTCGTTGTATCAGTCTTCAGATGGATGTCATTAATTTGTTGAAGGGTTAAAATTGGCGAAGATGTTGGTCAAAATATTATTTTTAGATTGGAACATTTTCTACTCCCTGTTTGGGTAAGGAAAAAATACAGATGCCAGCAGGTCAACCTGCCCGAAACTGTCAAATTTTCCCAATCAAAAATGAACCATTAAGGTTCATTTTTGATTGGGAAAATTGGCTTGAGTTTTGGTTTTTCAAATCTATTAAAGAAATTTGACATATTGTAGTAGCTTGATGTGCAGGCTGGCGTCTGTACCTACTTGTGTTAGTTATTGTGTAAGTTTTACCATCACTCTTCGTCAGTTTAATACAGTCACTTATGGTGAAATTCAGTACTTCCCTTAAAACAGAAAACTTGAAAAAGGATAGGTTTTGGCAGCAGACAGGTCGGATTGGAAAGGCCTGAGCCAATTACTCCAAAAAACAAATAATTCGTAGGCTTTGTAGTACACATCAAATGTGACAGGGTCCCGGCAGTTTTGAATATTGTTTAACAAACCGTTGGGTAATCGGGTTACGGCTGACCCTTATTAATCTACAAAATTAATAATAATAATAATAATTGTTCTTCTTGGCCCTGAATCCTCCAAGCACATTGCTGGAGGATTCAGGTCTAGGCTATCGGTTGAAGAGAGGTGGTCAGGTCATATCTCACCTCCTCTACATGGATGATTTGAAACTCTTTACCCCCAAGAAATTGCGACTGCTGGAGCTACTGAAGGTAACTGAAACTTTCAATAGCGCCATCAGGATGGAATTTGGTGTGGACAAACGTGCAGTCATGCATGTAAAGCGAGGGGAGATTATGGAATCCGTGGGAATTCAACTCTCGGATTCCATACACCTTAGATCCTTGTCCTCATCCGAAAGCCGGAATGGGGGGGGGGGTGGTGGGGTGGAGCCGGTATGTCGGAAGCGTTAGGCATCAACGTTGCTGACATGAAGCAAGCGTTGAGGGAGCGCTTCTTTGGTGGCTTGAAGAAGGTGTTAATAAGCCTTTTTTCAGGCGGAAACAAAGTGCGCGCCTTCAACAGTTGGGTCATGCCGGTCTTGATGTACTCTTTCGGTATACTCAAATGGACTCAGACCGAACTCGATGCCCTGGATAGAAGAGTCTGTACACTACTGACCGCAAACTGGATGCATCACCCACGATCATCAGTGATGAGATTGTACATCCCGAAGAAATGTGGGGGTCGAGGCTTTTTAAACGCGAAGATCCTCCACAACTGAGAGGTGAGCAATTTCAGAGAATATTTTTTAAAAGTCGAAGTGGGTATGCACCGTAATGTGGTTGCAGTGGGCAAGGGGCTCACCCCGCTCTCCATGGCTAAAGAGAACTGGCGCAAACCTGTAATATTTACTACCGATGACCGCAAGGAGGTATGGCAAAGCAAGGAGCTTCACGGGCGCTTCTATCGGGCTCTTCATGAGCCCGGTATAGACTTTTTAGCGTCCGTATCCTGGCTACGTTTTGGGGACCTTTTCCGGGAAACTGAAGGTTTCGTCTGTGGAATTATGGACGAAGTTGTCTTGACGAATAACTACAAGAGACATATTATGAAGGACGGGACGGTTGACGTGTGTCGGGCATGCCACCACAGCGCGGGTGAGTCAATCAGACATATTATCTCTGGTTGTTCTCGCCGGGCTAACGGCGAGTACTTGCACAGGCATAACCAAGTAGCCAGGATTATTCACTAGCAACTTGCTTTGAAATATAAACTTGTCGATTCTGAGGTACCGTATTACAAGTATGTGCCCGACCAAGTTCTTAAAAATGACCATGTCACGTTGTACTGGGATCGGTCTATCATTACTGATAGAACTATTGTCGCCAATAAGCCTGATATAGTGGTGATAGATCGATTAGCGCGCCGCACAATTATTTGTCGATGTTACCGTTCCACATGGCGGGAACCTCGTGAAAGCTGAGAAAGAGAAAAAAAAATGAATATCTCGACTTAACACATGAGGTTGTTGACATGTGGAATGTGAGCTCGGCTGTCATTGTACCGATTGTCGTATCGGCCAATGGCCTGATGGCCGAAAGCCTCGATCAACATCTATCGAGGCTCTCGTTAGGCGGTTGGATCAAGGGCCTGATTCAAAAGACAGTACTCCTTGATACGGCTCGTATTGTGAGGAGGTTCCTGTCTCTGGAGCCCTAAGCACCGGTAGCTTGGACCCTGCTCCCGACATCGGTGGATCACAATTTTTTTATATTTTTTTGTTTTTTTTTATTTTTTTATACTAATATTTAAAAATGTAATAAAATAAGACAATTAAATGAATAAACAACATAATAATTAATTAATTATTTTCTCACCACAATATCCTTATAAAATAATAACAAAAAAACAATACTGTCCAGTCATGGGCTTAAAGAAAAATATTGTGGGAGACTGGTGCCTAAGCTAAGCCGAAGTCTGTATTTCAGGCCACCAGGTCTCCGCCCCAAATATACAATTTTATTATGGTTTCCCGTATACTAACTACTACACTACTACTAGACAATGTTTTCAATTTTATTTATAGGAAGGAGTGTTCTTGAGGAGTGTGTGGGTGTGTGAGTGTGTGGGTGAGTGAGAGTGCGGGTGTGTGAGTGTGAGTGATGAAAAAGTTCGTGCGTGTTAAACTGCTTGATGAATGCCGTAGTAGTATGTGCTTGTGGTAGATAAAAATAGACAGAATGCTGTGACTATTTTGGGATAGTAGATTTTCGGTTGTGCCACAGTCAAGAGTCGCTTAATAAGCCATCCATTACGAGTGTCAAGGTCAAATCATTTATTTCAAATAGGCATATGAAAGCCACTTTTGGACTTCAAAATTTACAACAAAAAAAAATTATAGAATAGATTCTAGTCCCCCGTTCCAAAAGGCAGTTTAGTATGGAGAAGAATGGGCAAGAAACTCCACCGTTACTCTTCTAAGAATGTTTTACGATGCACCTATAATAAAATTGCCAGAGAAACAGTTGCAAGTTGATGACGAAAGCATATGAATGAACGTTCTGTTCGGATGAATGAGGGATAGAATTTTTTTGGCTATATATTTTTAAATCAATAGTACTTATTTTCTTAAAGGACGGTTCGTCTGTATGTATTTTCGTCAATTGTCGACCGATTTGGATTCATTTGGTCGAGGAAGCTTGCGCAGTGGTCCCATATAGATTTTATTAACTTTGCTTGGGTAGTTTTTTGTTTTCGTCATTTATCATTTCACTCAGTCCATATACTAATCACAGTTTACACAGCATTGGACGTTGTAAGACGTAAGCGTGATCACTTATTGGCATGAGCTCACGCAGTTTATGGCTCATAAACTGAGGCCTTTGCCAATCGGAATGAGACGGGTGAGGGTTTATGTGGTGACACATATCCTTTACAAATTAGTCACGTGTATATTATGGTATTAGTGAGGATATGTACCAGTATTTTACATGGAGCGATCTAACAACCACCTTATTATGACGAGACAAAAGATCACAATGATTTTGACATAATTGTCAGGGGTAGCAACCCAACAGCAACCTTATAAGAGTGATAATAAAAATCACTGTGATTTGGATAGTGATGCAAACTCAGAGAGAAAATAAATGTGAACGATCTCTAAATATAATTTAAAAAGATAGGACAGATAAACCAGTGGAAATCTAGTTTCCAAAAATACAGAGAACAGTCTCCTTATGTGTGTTGTTTCTTTTTTGTTTTTTTTTTTGTTTCTATGTCTCTTCCTGTACGAGTCGCAATAAATTCTTTTTCTTTGTTTTCTTTCTTTCTTTCTTTCTTTCTTTCTTTCTTTATAACATTTTCTCGTTTATTTACTGAATTGACACTCGACTGCACAGGCCACTATTTAGCGTTTAATTTTGAAAATATTTAATGATTGCTCTTCTTGAAAATTATATCGTGTTTTTATTCTTACTTTAATAACATCAGTCTCATCTAGTATCCTTTTGTTTTTGCTCTTATTTTTGTATTTAGTTATTTTTATGGATGGATGGATGGATGTTTGTTACTTTTTCACGCAAAAACTACTGAACGGATTTGGATGAAATTTGGCACACAGATACTTATTTTTTTTTTTTTTTTTTCTGTTGGGGAGTCATCAAATGAGTATAAGATGGTGGAGTGGAGAGAGGATGGTGGAGGGTGGAGCGGAAGGGAGTGTCAGACTCTTACTGACTAAAACCCACCCATGTTCCTTCCTTCGCCTTTTATGTTCCGGGATTGCGGTAACCCTTTCGGACAACCCCGCTGACCCGGCAGGCTTCGGCCCTAAGGGGTCCCTCGGATTATGCTGACATCTCTTTGAGGCGCGCGTGGAACACTTACGCGCCGTCCGGCACGGGCCTGGTCCTGATCGGGCGGTGAGCTACCCATTGCTCTCCGCCCGCAGGCCCGGGCACACAGATACTTTATAATCAGGATTAACACATAGGATACTTTTATCCCGATATTCCCACGGGATCTAAACTTATACAGGTGAAACCGCGAGGAACAGCTAGTAATGTTATGAACGCGAAAGTTTGTCTGGATGGATGGATGTTTGTTACTCTTTCACGCAAAAACTGCTAAACAGATTAGGATGAAATTTGGCACACAGATAGTTTATAACCAGGATTAACACATGGGATACTTTTTATTCCGATATTCCCACGGAAAACTTATGCGGGAGAAACCGTGGGGCGCAGCTAGTATGAAATAAAAATCTCATCTTATATTGCGACGGACTTATACAAATGTTAATATATCAATTCCTGTGCCAAGTCTAAATAACCTACCCAGGTTATATTTATTTATCATATGTGCATGCCCAGTGTGGCAACGTTCCGCTCACGCCAAGGAAGTAGATGTTGCTTTAAACGAGACCTGCCGTACGATCACGGGCTGTCTGCAACCGACCCCGGTCAGCGCACTTTATCCCACAGCTGGCAAAGCACCACCACAAGTCCGAAGAGAAGTTGCAAGCGCAGTGGAGAAATCCAAACAGGAATCCGATACCAGACACCCACTATCTGGCGCACAGCTACCAACGCAACGGCTAAAAAGCAGGCACAGCTTCCTGAAATCGACAGCGACTCTGTCAGGAAACCCGGCCGACGCCCGTTGCAAACTATGGCAGGATACTCTTCCCCCTCCTACTCACTATCTACCACCAAAGGAGCATCTCCCTGCAGGGTGTAACCTTCCGTGGTCCACCTGGAAGTCCCTGAACCGTCTCCGGACACAAGTGGGAAGATGTAAGTCCAACCTGGTAAAGTGGGGCTACCTTGACGGAACGGCAGCGGGGTGTGATTGTGGAGCTATGTCGCAAACCATGCTCCACCTCCTATCCTGCCCTCTGTGTCCCAAAACATGCAGTCAAAGTGACCTCTGCGCTGCCACTGTCGACGCCGTGGAAGTGGCAAAGTTTTGGGCCAACAAGATATGAAATTCAGTCGTGCCAGCGACACGAAGAAGAAGAAGATTTATTTATTAATCTTTACTTTAGGCAAATTATCCATAACTTTGTTAGTATTACTTAACTGCTTTAATGCCGTAATTACAGAAACAATTAAAACGTCATTACGTCTCGCGTGGATCCACGTTCCGGCTTACGAAGGGTTGAAGTAAATTATTATAGGTAAGTTCTCGATTGATAATTATTGCAAAATTATTCTATAAGGCATAGGAATTGCCCTATAACCTTCTAAAATCGCTTATGTATTAAGTAAGTACTTTTATAATTATCTCCAAATTAGTACCAAACTGATTTCAAGAAAATAGTAAATTTTATTTTGTGATAATGCATCAATATTTCATAAAAAATCAGGTCAATTAGCACTATATCCTGCTATTGAGGCGCTATTGGCATTATACATAACTGGATTGGACTGCACTTAATGCCATCCCGAGTACTAATTAATTGAGAGCAACTCTCACTGTTGGTAATTAGTACCTCTATAGAGCTTTTGAAAATTGTATTAATACGACAAATCATTTTTACATAGATAAGGTTTGGGGGATCAAATTGAAACTGGAAGTCCCAACTTCAGTTGGCTTCGTACAGACGCCAGCAGGTCAAGCTACCCGAAACTATCAAATTTTCCCAATCAACCTTGAACCTTAATAATTTAGAGATAAAGTTGAAAATCTACTAAAGAAATTTGACAGATTGTAGTAACTTGATGTGCTGGCGTCCGTACATAAAAAAGTGGACATTGCCATTTGAACAGTTAAACAGTGCACATTCTATAAAGTTTATTTCAGACCACAGTCAAGTGACTGAATCGAATCATTACATATCGAGACCCCTCCGTGCCTCGGTAAGCACGTTAAGCCGTTGCTCCCGCCTGTAATTCCTAGATCTTTGACAGTCATTACCGGTGGTCGGAGCCCAAAAAGTCTGACAACCAGTCTGTCAAGGGGTGTTACCCAGTAACTGGGTTGTGGAGTTCAGATAGGCAGTCGCTCCATATAAAATACTGATATTCATCTGCATCCGATTAGACTGGAAGCCGACCCCAACGGGAAAAGGCTAGGCAGATTGAGAACAGGATAGCATAACGCGTAATTTGAAGACCAGATGATTTACTTTTAGGGTTAATTTGTTTTTGTTTAGAGAAAGGTTTTCAACCAAGGATCCCAAATGTCATTACCATAACTATTTGAGGTTGTGTTACTCTACCCACAGGACGATAATAATGCCCATTTTCCTTTTTAGTAGGTAAGGTTTCCTCCCTATGCTTCGTACACAACTACGGAGAGGTTGTGGGTGAGATTGTGTGGCCTTTATTAGATACTCGTAGCACAAAACATTGACGTATAAGGTTTCTAAATCCAAAACTGTAACGTCTACCGACTGTCGATTATAAACGAACTCGAAAAAGTTAAGTTACCATTAAGTGTGTAGCGGGATCTACAACGCCACATGCGAACAACGCGTCATACTGACGTCACGCAAATCCTGCATCTCGCAAGCAGAGTTTAACGCGCAATTAGCATAGATACAATTTCCCAACATCAATCGCTGGGCTATTGCCCGCCAGACACAACAACCGTCTGGTCAGAGGATCCTCCCTTTTCTATGGAGGATGAGTGAACTTTATACCCTGTTCCTCAAACCTCTAAAGTGTCATGCCAGCACTCTTTTTGCATAACACACTTTCATTACCAATCCGAAGGATTTTGAAGGAAATTTCTAATCCATTGCTTCGTATGTTCGAAAAAATCGTCTACTTGACAACGTACTCACAATTACCCCGCAGTTAATAAAAGGGGTTTATTTATTAACTTTGCTTAAAGTTAAGAGAAAAAACGTAAAAAAAAAACATCTTTTATGCATGTAAATCTTTACTTAACTTTAAGCAAAGTTTACAAATAATCCAAAAAATATTTACTGTTTTTAATTTAACACTGCGGAACACTGAACGCCCCCAGACGCGATAACAATAATACTTCTATTCAGTCTCGTTCAGTGTCCTTCAATGTGTTAACCTGCCAGATTGAGGAACCTGCCAGTAGCATTTTACTCGACCGAGAGAGACAGGACCACTGAATAATAGGTACAGTAAGATGGCACTTTAACCTTGAACTGCGGGGTAATTGCGTAACACACTATCAGTAGCAATGGTTTTCATTTTGACTGTTCAACAACATTCATTGCGTTATTTACATTGTTGAGCAGACACGTTTTTCGAACATATGAAGTAATGGATTAGCAATATCCTTCAAAATTATTCAGATTGGGGTAATTAGGGTACTGGCCTAGCGTAGTACGGAGTTTCAGTAAAATTATAGACGAGCTTATACTGGTTTTTAACCCCCGACGCAAAAACGACGGGGTATTATAAGTTTGACGTGTCTGTGTGTGTGTGTGTGTGTGTGTCTTATATTGTGTCTTATACTGTGGCATCGTAGCTCCCGAACGGAGGAACCGATTTTGATTTTGTTTTTTTTTTGTAACCACTGACTTTAACCTTCTTTACTAAGTATCGCTAATACACGTGGAGGCTATTCAAATGCTCATACATTCCAAAAAAAAAGAAGGAAAAGAAATTCGGATTCTCAATTCAGTTGTATTTTTTGTTGGTTACCTCAGAACTCCGTCATTTATGAACCGATTTCAAAAATTCTTCTGTTGTTTGAAAGGGTGTCCTTATAAAGCGGTCCCATATTTTTCGAACCCAGACAGGTGCTTTACTTTGTGTAAATTATTTCATCATCGTCCAAACGATGAAGGAAAAACATGGTGAGGAAACCGACATGTCCTAGAACCAAAACATTCGAAGACGTGTAACATCTACCAACCTGCACTAAGCCCGCGTGGTGGATTACGGCCCACTCCCTCTCACCGAGAGGAGGCCTGTGTCCCAGCAGTGGGAACATCATAAGCTGATTATTTTATTTTGGCTATATTGCTGATTTTTGTATACTATATTCATCTCATTCATTCATTCATTAGGTTCATCTCTGCTAAACCCTTTATGTTAACAAGGCGTGATGTTGTGTCTTATGTAAGTTACAGTGATACTCAGGTATCAAAGCCAATGATTTTTTCTTAAGAAACCTAGTAAGTACCTACTTATATATCAACTACAAAAGTACTCATCGTTTCTAATCTGACGTGGTTACAAAACTACGCAAATCATAGGAACCAACGTCTTTACAAAAGTACCTACCCATACAGAGTGGCAGGAACATCGATGGTCAACCTGTAAAGAGCTTCTTACACTATGCTAAATATCGGGCCCGATATTTAGTCGTTCCTAAATTCAGGATAGTTTGTTTAATGCGATTAAACTATCCTGAAGTTAGGAACGACTAAATATAGTGCCCGATATTTAGCATAGTGTAATAAGCCCTTTATCATGGATTGAGTACATGATTCTAGACCCCTTCTAGACAGAGCCCCTAGCGGCATGACAAAAATTTCAACTTGGGGTCTGCTTTGACATATTTGTGCCATTCATTTTACCGTGTAGGTATTGCCATTTTCTATGAAACTGCAGATTTTTTTTCTTAACCGACGAAAAATTTCTACGCTAGGAGCTCTGTCTAGAAAGGGTCTAGAATCGTATGCTGAATTCATAGTTTCAGTTTGCGCCTCGATGTCCCTGCCATCCTGTATAAGTACGTACCTATACACACTTCTGCTATAAAGTAAGTTTTATCGTAAATTTTCCCACTACCTTCGGTATTCAGTAAGCCAATATTATTGAGATGCTGAGAAAAAACCCCACAGAGAAAGTCTTTATACATTTCAGATGAACTTTCACGATCAAGTGGATTTTCCTCAAACGCTGGCTTCGTTGGTACAGACGCCAGCACATCAAGCTACTACATTCTGTCAAATTTCTTTAATATATTTTCAACTTTATCATTGAAGCATTAGGGTTCAAGGTTGTTTGGGAAAATTTGACAGTTTCGGGTAGCTTGACCTGCTGGCGTCTGTATCTAGTACCTACATAATGTGCACTTTCACTTCAAACACGGATTCCTACTTTAAAAGGTAACCTTGAAAACTTTAATATTTAAAAGGAAATAAGTTGATGACGTCATATTTTCTGACCCTACCTAATCCTGATAACATTTTGGAAAATAGGAGTCTGTCTTATTTCGTCGCAATAAGATTAATAATACATTTAATTTTCATAGGTACAGACGCAAGTACGTCAAGCTACTACAATCTGTCAAATTTCTTTAATAGAATTTCAACTTTATCGCTAAAGCATTAAGGTTCAAGGATGATTGGGAAAATTTGACAGATTCGGGTAGGTTGACCTGCTGACGTCTGTACTTTATACTTTGAAATGAGCTCTAAGTATTCCAACTAAAACTTTTTCCAACGCGTCATCGGAAAATGTACTGTATAACTGGCTAAAACGAGCCTATTATTCGTTGACGACATGTTATTCTTACGTACCTACCTACTTATTTTCACCATGATGACGAACGTATGACAATACAAAATTGGTCTCAACAATTCCCACTTGTGATCTTCAAGCGCCTTTGTATTGCATTTTTTCAATCGCGCGACTCGTTGGCGATGGCGTGTGTTCCTGAATTTCGTCTCTTTTATATTGTTAACGACGAAGCGTTAACTGAGTGTACGGACGCCAGCACATCAAGTTACTACAATCTGTCAAAATTTATTTAATAGATTTTCAACTTTATCGTTAAAGCATTAAGGTTCAAGGTTGATTGGGAAAATTTGACAGTTTCGGGTAGCTTGACCTGTTGGCGTCTGTACCTACGTAAGTATTTCGGTATGTCGGGGTTAGTTCGGCGCTGGGTTAAGATCATACGTTCCGGCTTATTTTGCAATATTTTTTTTAATGCTGACAACGTCTAACGTCTACCTGTAACGTCTTCGTTCGTTAAGGTCTTCTAGCGCCGAGCTTACCTCAACATCACTTCATATTACAAAAACTATATATTATAAAACAAAGTCTTCCCGCTGTGTTTATTTGCCTGTGATTTTTTTCCATTTGATAGCCCAATTCTTGAGGAAGATTATAGGCTATTTAACATCACGCCGCGGCTCTTAGGAGCCGAGTAAAAAACATCAGAAAGAACGCTAAGCGAGTGGGTCGGCTGCCGAAATTTCACGCGGACGAAGTCGCGGGCAGAATCTAGTACTCTATATTATTTATATAAGTACGAGTATGTGCATTCAACACCTAGGGTTAGGGTTGTAAATGTTTGTTTCGTGACACGAAAAACGACGCGGCTTTTCAAGATGCAGCCTGAAGCAACAGTCAACAATTTTTCTAGAAACTTCTATGTAAATACCAAAAATTACAAACATTTTAAATTCGCCGTTGACGGTATGACCTTCTAGAAGAGGTTTTGCTCTTTTTTAAAGCAAACAAGTTGTTTTTTTCATTACATTTACAACAAAAATCAACTTAGATTTCATGAAAGAATCTCTTGTGTGAATGCTTATTGTTTTTCGTTGAAATAAAGTTTCGGTTAAATAAAATGATACAGAAACTTCGTTCTAAAAATAGTCCACATAAGTCGCCACAGGAATGACACGAAAAAAGAATATTCTGCTTATGCAGAGAGGAACAGCACTCTTGAAGACTCAGCATGAGGGGGAGGAGCAGGTGCCTCTCGATTACGACCTGAGGGGCAATTCTCTTTTTGTGGAGTGGCTAGAGAGGCGCCACGGCGCCCTCACCTACCGCCTGACGCAGGTCCTCACCGGACACGGAAGTTCCGGGAGGTTCCTGCACATCATTAGGCGGGAGGAAACGCCTGGGTGTCACCATTGCCAGGATCGCTCAGTGGACACGGTGGAGCACACGGTGGAGGTCTGCCCAGCTTTGGCGGAGCACCGCCGTGTCCTCGTAGAGGCGATCGGCAGCGGCGGCGACCTCTCGCGCCCGGCCCTGGCGCAAGCCATGGTCCGGGGCGAAAGGGAGTGGGAGGCAGTCGCCTCCTTCTGCGAAGCAGTCATGCTAGCGAAGGAGGTGGCGGGACCGATGAGGGAGAGAGCCTCCCGTCCCAGCCGCCGCGGGAAACGCTCCGGGGGTCGGGAGCCGCGTGACGGTTCCCGGCCACCGTAGGCGCGGGCCTGCGGGCGGAGAGCAATGGGTAGCTCACCGCCCGATCAGTACCAGGCCCGTGCCGGACGGCGCGTAAGTGTTCCACGCGCGCCTCAAAGAGTTGTCAGCATAATTTGAGGGGGGGCCCCTTAGGGCCGAAGCCTGCCGGGTCAGCGGGATCGTCCGAAAGGGTTACCGCTACCCCGGTACATAAAGAGCAAAGGAAGGAACATGGGTGGGTTTTAGTCAGTAAGAGTCTGACACTCCCTTCCACTCCACCCAGAGCGGTAGGGGTCATTTGATGATTTCCAATCCGGAAAAAAAAGGGGCTATTCTCGTAATTTTAACACCGTTCACAGTCTGATCTCAGTCTCAATCTGTCAAAAAATACTTCTAACTTCCCTACATTTTGACAAGTTTTTGACACTTGTTTGTCGCTGAGATGAGACTGCGACTAGATTTGGAACGTTTTAAATTACGAGAATTGGCCTTCTGGCCACTTGCGGCTGGCGGCCGCACTGACACCGCTGCCCATGTTGAAGTTGGAGTCACTTCATTTTCTATATGTATACGGATTTTCTAATAATACCCTTGCGAGCTTTGTTAACCCATCATATTCCTCAGAGGCTTGGGATCGAGAGTTCTGAAATATTATGTAAATATTACGGAAAAGCACACTAATAAAATATTACCAAAATATTTTGGTAGTATTTTATTACTGAGCTTTTCCGAATTTTCTTTATGCAAAGGAGAAAATTCATTTTGGGCTAACGCATGAAAGCCGGCCAAATAAAAGAAAAGTTATATTCCGTTACAATATGTCATTCTCGTAATATGATTTAGTTAACAAAATAATATTAATTTAATAATAGTAATAGCTTTAATAATTGGGTGCACTTGCATAGTACATACAGAGATAACTCTGCTAGTTGGCTTCCGCCCCTAACGCGTTCCAAAGGATCGGGGCGTCGAGATATCATTTATTTGCATAACACATGGTATACAATGGTGTTAAATATAATTGTGCCAGTTATTATGCGGCTCTAGGGTTATTCTCCACATAGCTATAGTATTAGAAGTATCGTGGCTAAGTAATAGACAGCAGATAATAAACGATTCTGATCGATCGACAAGCATGTCGATCGATCAGATTAACCTGATCGATCGACATGCTTGCCGGGACCCGCGCACCGTTTGCAACCTGCGCTTGCCGCGGTCGGTCCGTGGATAGGTGACCATCTTTACATAGTGAGACCCCTCCACGCTTCATTAAGCATGTTAAGCCGCTAGTCTTGGCTGTCATTCTTGGATCTTTGTCAGTCTTTAAGGGTCGTCAAAAGCCCTAAATTCTGATAACCAGTCTTAATTAGGGGCATCGTATTACCCAGTAACTGGGTTCTTGGGATAAGATAGGCATTCACCGGTCCTGCTATCGGGTGTTAGAGGCTAGAAAAGATAGAATTTTATTAAGAACTTTCATATAGCTCTTATTCATTCATCCTCTCTAAAATATTTTCTCTTAAGGCCAAAGCTGAATCGGATATTGATAAGATTGCACCAGCACCCAGGTATTTGAACCACGATGCAGTTTTTTGTTGGTTAAAAGATTACAATTTTTCAACACGATTTATTTCCATCGTATTAATTTTTCAAGAGTAACTTTAGCGAATGTTTAATAATTTCTAGAATAGATATAAGAAAGGGTTGAACGAATGATGGCACGTATGTATACGTTTAAAAGGTAGGCTCGTCGCGCTTCTACTAGAACATTTTTTTATAAAAACATCATGGGAATTGTTCTAAATCATCATCGCGCCTGTCTCTGGGAGCCTTGATATTAGCAGTTTAATATGCAGAATAATAAATTACTTTTAATATGACTAGAACGTGTAAAATATATTTTTTATAAGTTGGGGGCCTTTTCAGAAGAAAAGGCCCCCAACTTATAAAAAATATATGTATTTTATGATTGAAAACTGATAATTAGTATACCTATCAAATCATGTGGTATTTTTTTTTAATAATAGACGTATACGAATGCTTTGATTTAAAGATTTGTACCATAGAAAAAGGGTCTTAATCAAAACACACACACAGGTATGTGTACCTGCTGCTACTAAAATGGATAATGAAACATAAGAAAGGTAAATATGCGTATATTCATGTACGTTTGCCCAGCACGGCCCCTCAGAATTTGCATTTATGGTGTACACCATTGCAATGTACTCGCCTCTAGCAGTATATGTACCGATTTCTTTTTCAATGTACCTCTATACTTTTGAAGAAATATGCAAAAAAAGGTGGCCGTGCCAGCCAAACGCTTTCAGCACGGCCCCCCATGTAACTTGAATAATACATACCGTATTAACAAATGTCTATAACTCAAGAAATGTACTCTATTAATACGTTATATGTGCCGCAACAGTTATTGTGAATTCATAATAACAAATAATATATAGATGTGGATAAGGGGCCGTGCTGGAAAAAATCATTTTAAGAAATATCTAAAAAAGACAAAACATACTTAGCCAAAAACTATTAAAAAATAATTGAAGTTTAGCAAGTAACATATGTACCGCATTGATTTCTCATACAACTTGTTATATTGTGAAAAATAAATCTATTTAAGTTCATTCAGCACGGCCCTCTATAGTTGCCTATATCTTTTTAAATAAGCCGTGTATGTTTACAAAATTCGACTTCCTGAATAATATATAGGAGTACATTCCTTTCAACTAAATTGCAATTCTGCTGTATCAATACTTTAGAAGATAAATTCAATCTAAAATATACATACATTAAAACTGATGGGGTGACCATGATTTCATATATTTGGTAGGTAGGTACATAAATGTTCTATATTTATGTACTTATATTAATTAAATTATGTGACTACATTGAAATAAACATTCTTTTTACCCGACTGTACCAGAAGGACGGTAAGGTTTTTCGAGTGAATGAATGTAGATATGTAGCAACCTTCATTTCTTTGGCACGCTTTGTAGTCTAAACGGCTTTATTAATTTCAACTTGAGAGATGTCGTTATATTCGTCTTAATTGTGAGAATGACACAGGGTAGGTATAGGTACCCATCAAAAACATTAAAAATAAAAATAACTGATTCTTGGCGTCAAGTAATTAATCGTTTTCTTTTCCTCAAAGCCTATCTAGTGGGATAATATATTAAATAAACGAATTTCTAAGTGGACTAGCTTTAACTTACGGTTCGGCTCGCGTGGTAGAAATAAAAAATATATAAAGCGTGCTTATAACCTTCCCCTAGAAAAAACACAACTTATAATATGTTTAAATAAATGTTATTCAGAATGAGAAATGCTAAAAAAAACAAAATATTCAATGTTTCTCAAAGTTTAAAATTTGTCCGTCCTACCTACCAAATATATGAAATCATGGTCACCCCATCAGTTTTAATGTATGTATATTTTAGATTGAATTTATCTTCTAAAGTATTGATACAGCAGAATTGCAATTTAGTTGAAAGGAATGTACTCCTATATATTATTCAGGAAGTCGAATTTTGTAAACATACACGGCTTATTTAAAAAGATATAGGCAACTATAGAGGGCCGTGCTGAATGAACTTAAATAGATTTATTTTTCACAATATAACAAGTTGTATGAGAAATCAATGCGGTACATATGTTACTTGCTAAACTTCAATTATTTTTTAATAGTTTTTGGCTAAGTATGTTTTGTCTTTTTTAGATATTTCTTAAAATGATTTTTTCCAGCACGGCCCCTTATCCACATCTATATATTATTTGTTATTATGAATTCACAATAACTGTTGCGGCACATATAACGTATTAATAGAGTACATTTCTTGAGTTATAGACATTTGTTAATACGGTATGTATTATTCAAGTTACATGCGGGGCCGTGCTGAAAGCGTTTGGCTGGCACGGCCACCTTTTTTTGCATATTTCTTCAAAAGTATAGAGGTACATTGAAAAAGAAATCGGTACATATACTGCTAGAGGCGAGTACATTGCAATGGTGTACACCATAAATGCAAATTCTGAGGGGCCGTGCTGGGCAAACGTACATGTATATTCCTCAAAGGGGTAAGCCAGTGGTGTGTGTTGGTTCCATTCAATAAGGCCTTTGTGCACTAATCCAAACTGCTACTGAGGAAATAAAGCCATGATTATGATGAGCTTATAGAGGTATGAGGAACAGGGAGGATCCTCCGACCAGACGGGTGTCGTGTCTGGTGAGCAACTGCCCGACGATTGATGTTGGGACGTTGTGTATATGCTAGTTGCGCGGTAAACTCTGCTTGCGTGATGCACGATTTTGCGTAACGTCAGTATGATGCGTAGTTCTCATGTGGCGATGGAGTCTCAGGCCTTCAGTGTTACAGGTCATAACGGGTTTATAGCCACTAAACGCGTCGGTCTAAAGTACCGCCCGCACATTGTCGCCGAGACAACCCTCGAACTGCCCATTACGATTTTTATTACAATTTATCACGACCATTTCGTTTATGAGACATAACTTATCTGCATTTTCGATTGCATTAGGTTTAGTTTGTTGAAATGTAATTGCTTCTATTTATTTGTAGTTGTTTTTGGGCCATTTATAGTGAAAGCTCACGCAACTTCTGTCTGACAACAAATCTGACAACCAGTTTTAGGTTCTCTGCCTTACACATACAGTGTATCATCGTCTAGTAGTGGTGGCCCAGTGGGAACGGCTGCGACTTACGAGCTGTAGGTCGTAGGTTCGAACCCAGTTCCATGTTCTATGTTACGGGTTTGGTTTCCGCACTTAGTCCTTCAAGTGGACCATTGTGTGTGGGCCATGGCAGCCGTCGGTGGTTCGAACCCAGACAGGCGCTTTACTTTGTGTAAATTATTACATTAACACTTCACTCAAAACTGTTAAGGAAAACATCATGAGGAAACCTTCAGTTCTAGGACATGCGTCCTAGAACTGAAAATTTAAAGATATGTGACATTTACCAACCCACACTGGGCCCACGTGGTAGATTACAGCCCACTCCCTATCCGAGGAGACCTGTGTCCTATCAGTGGCAACATGCGCTGATTATGTCATGTGTTATGTGATCACGTTCAGTGATTGCCCGCATTACTGAAATTTTCACTAAATTCCGCGCAATTAAAATGGCCGTTTATCTAAAAACCTTGTTTGTACTCTCATAATGACTGATGACATTTTATGATGAATCAACTCCACATTTCTCTGACTCAATCAACCGCCATCGAACCATCAACATTACAATGTCTGACATTTAATTGAAGAGGCTCGCCAAACAAACGACGTGATTGGGTGACTAATTAGAAATCACTGCTTCCACGTATATAGACAACAAATGGGCTAGATAATCGATGAGATAACGATTATTAAATGGTAAACTGTGTACGAGCGTCATGTTTCTGTGATTTTTTGTAAAAAAAAATAACATTATCAGCCCGTAGAGTTCCTGGAAACATGAGACTTCTAACAGACCGCTAATCATAACTGGATTGGGGTTAATGTTGCCTTGTCATTGATGTGACGAACTGGCTGGTGAGAGCGCCATGTTCATGGAATAGCGCTAATAACATGGCGATCTCACCAGCCAGTTCGTCACATCAATGACATGGCAACATTAACCCCAGTCCAGTTATGATTAGCGGTCTGCGGTCTTAGCTGATAAGAGAACGGAATTCTCCATCGTTCCGTATTGGATTAGTTCCGGAAAGTCAGCAAGCAGCATTTTCATTTTATGTAGGTTCCATTTCTAATACTCAATTCTTCCAATTCTTCCAAATTATACGATATTTAAAACAACCAAGCACATAAACCAGAGTGATGGCGTCGTGGTCTATATTAAATCGGAAATCGTAGCCGTCGGTGAGGAACCAGACCTGTACCAATCTGCCTCAGGACTAATAATAAAAATTAAACCTGACGTGGCCTTACTCTGCATCTATCGCTCACCATCTACAGACAACATACAGAACTTCCTCTCCGCCCTTAATCGCATCCTTCCATCGCTCCATGGCCTAGGAACGGTTGTGATAGCGGGTGACTTAAATCTCGACATCAAACCTTCTTCTCTTGATACAAGGTCCCACGAGTATTTGAATTGTCTCGCTTTTCATGGTTTTCTTCCAGCCCATACCATCCCAACCAGGGGCAATAACTGTCTGGACCATATTATCCTGAGAACAAGGTCGCCCGCACTCACATTTGTCTATGAGTCTACGGTTACCGACCATGGTTCATCACTAATTTGTCTGGATAGCAAACGTATCCCTGTAACCAGTACGTCTATCATAACAAAAATCAATTATGAAGCACTTGGTGCGTCAATTTTGAGCATAGACTTTGACCCTATTCTAAGTACAACAGACGCAAATATCGCTACCGACAACTTAATTGAAAAACTAACCTCAGCCATAGCCGAAAACACCGTAATTAAAAAAGTGACTTCAAAACAGAAGACTCTTAAACCCTGGATAACTCCTGGACTGTTACGGTGCATGAGAAACAGAGATGCCATGCACAGAAACCTCAAGCAGTCTCCAGACAACCAAACGTTAAATATAACCTACAAACGATACAGAAACTTCTGTACCAAAATTCTTAGACAGGCGAAGAGGCTCTACGATGCGAAAGAACTCAGCATAGCAAGCAATAACCCCAAATTACTCTGGGATTCCATAAAACGAATTACAAACACCACAAAAACTACACACTCGTCCACGCAACTGCTATCCTCATCACCAACACCCGCACAGTCATGTAACAATGTGAATTCCTTTTTTGTCAACGTTGGCAAAAAACTTGCAGATGACATTATAAAAACGAGGCCCTCGCAACAACCACCTATCCCACAAAGCAGTTCTATACCAACTTCATCCTTTGTCCTGGATAAAACTGACACAGAAGAAATTATATCCACCATAAATTCACTGCGGCCAAACGCTGCTACTGGATGGGATGGCATTTCACCCACCATACTAAAGAAATTTTCCACCACTCTGGCGCCTGTTTTATGCCATATATTCAATATTTGTTTTGAAACAGCTGTTTTTCCAACCTCCTTTAAAAAGGCAATAATCTATCCAATCTTCAAGGGGGGTGACGGAACTTTGCCGAATAATTACCGTCCTATAGCTGTATTAACCGCTTTATCTAAAGTTCTTGAACGTTTGATAAACAAAAGATTGGTTAGTTACCTGGAGCATTGCAAGATAATCTCGCAACAACAGTATGGCTTTCGCAAAAATAAGTCAACATGTGACGCAGTTCATGACCTAACCAGCTTTGTCATAGATCATATAAATAAAAATAAAAAGGTTCTTACTATATTTCTAGACCTCGCGAAAGCGTTCGACACTGTTCCCGTCTCCACACTCTTAATCAAACTTGAAAGAATAGGCGTCAGGGGACTACAACTGGATCTTTTCCAGAGCTACCTCACCAATCGTTTGCAAAGAGTCAGAATCGATGGCCATAACAGCAACGAGCTTTCAATTGACTATGGGGTACCACAAGGAAGCATTTTAGGCCCCACTCTTTTCTTAATCTTTATTAATGACCTGTGTGACCTCAATATCGTTAATGCCAAGGTAATATCCTTTGCAGATGACACAGCAATAACCTTCATCGCGGATTCCTGGTCACAACTAGAGCATCAAGCTCAGATTGGCTTTGACGTGGCGTTAAATTGGCTTAATTCCCACACTCTAACACTCAATACCTCCAAAACCAAATTTCTAACTTATTCCAACAGCTCGGTCTCTCAACCAAAGACTACAATGTTGATCAAAGCTCACACTGGTCATCCACTAACACAGGGTTCAAACTGTCATTGTCCTCATTTAACCTCTGTTGAAACCATCAGATACCTGGGAATAGTCTTGGACAGGAATCTCAATTTCAAGTCTCATATCAGTCTGCTAACTGGACGGGTTCGCAAACTGATATACATCTTTAAAACTCTCCGGTATATTGCCAATCCCATCATAATACGTAACGTCTATTTCGCGCTTTGTCTATCCATTGTAACTTATTGCATCCCTTGTTGGGGTGGCGCAGCCAAAACCACCCTCAAGCCGCTAGAAGTAGCACACAGGGCCATACTAAAGGTAGCCACTTTTTGTCCTATTCTGTTTCCAACCGATCAACTATACAATGACTGCAAAGTGCTAAATGTTCGGCAACACTTCATATTACAGGCAGTCATTCTGCAACACCGCAACACCCCATACCGAATAATAGATAATAAAAAACGTAGCAAACGTCGAAAGGATGGGATATGCACCCTGCCGCGCGTACGCTCAACTTTCGTTAAGCGATTTTTTCATTTTCTTGGTCCGTTTCTTTACAATAGAATAAACGAAGAGTGTCAAATCTATGGTCTACCGTTCTACAAATGCAAAAAGATTGTGCAATCGTACCTCCAAGATAAGTCATATGACGAAACTGAAAAGATCTTAACATAGGGTGATGAACATCGGCAAGCGCACACACACACACCACAGATCCAATCACACACACACACACTCATAATTACCTCAAATTATTATTATTTTTTTTTTTTTAATTATTTTATTTTATTATTTTATTTTAACGATAACAAAACGTATCTCAAACTTTTAATTGTCTGACTCAATTCTTCCAAATGTAACTTTTACGTCGTTGTACCTTAGGGGACCGGACTGCTTCTCCTTAACACAGGTTTCCACAACCTAGCTAGGAGAGCAGTGCTCACCCACACGTTTGTAGAAATAGTACTTATTTTGTAAAACTGTATTTTAACTGTATTTTAACATGTTCTACAATCCTTTGTTTTGAGAAATAAATTTTATTATTATTATTATTATTATTATGTTTTTTAAAATTTATTTTCTCAGGTTCCTAGAACCTGGTATTTATTAAAATCTCACGGGTGTAAACCAAGGTGAGATTTTAAGTTTGAGCAGATTAGGTGTTGTGTACTGCACTGAGATTATTGTCTAAATCTAATTGTAGGAATTTCCGAACTATGCGACATGTGTTTAATATAGCTGCTTTCTGTAGTGTAAGGTATGTATATTTGGAAAGATTAATTGCATTTAAACTGATAAATAGTTGTTTCGGGACGATACCAGTCGTTGATACCACTATTGGGACTATTGTTACTCTATTCATTTTCCAGACTCTGGTAATTTCTTCTTGTAGTTCTGTATATTTCCTGATTTTTTCGGTGATAGTTTTTTGTATATTATTGGTGTTTGGGACTGCTATATCTATTATGTATGTGTGTTTGTTTTCTTTATCAATAATTGTTATATCGGGCCTGTTGTTATATATTGTATGATCTGTAATTATAGTGCGGTCGTAATACAATTTGTAAGATTGGTTTTCTAATACAGCCCTAGGTGAGTATTTGTAGTATGGTGTGTATGGGTCTTTCATGAGATTGTGTTTTATTGCGAGTTTTTGGTGTATAATATTGACAAGTTGATTGTGTCTGTGAGTGTAATCATTTTGGGTGAGTGTGCTACAAGCTCCTGTGATGTGCTGTATAGTTTCAGGTTTGCTATGGCACTTTCTGCATAAATCGCTTCTTACTGTGTTATCTTTAATTATATATTTTCTATAATTCTTGGTATTTATTATTTGGTCTTGAATGGCCAGCATGAATCCTTCTGTTTCTGGAAATAGTCCGCTTAATTCCAGCCATTTGTTTGAAGCTTCTTTATCTACATGTGTTTGGTATAAATCATTTGGATGTCTTCCGTGTAGTTCTTTCTGTCTCCATTTTTTATGTATCTCTTCTATATGTCTTGCTTTGTCTATTGTTTCAATATTGTCATCACTGAGGTTTAGTGGTGTATATTTTTTATCTATCTCTACTATGGTTTTGTGCAATTGGCTAGTATACTTTTTTCTATTGAAAAATTGTTTTATGTTTATTATTTGTCTTTTGTGTAGGTGTGATATTTCAATAAGCCCTCTGCCTCCCTCTTTCCTGGACATAATTACCCTTTCTATTGCTGATTTAGGGTGGTGATATCTATGTTGTGTAAGAATTGTTCTAGTTTTGATTTCGAGTGCATGTAATTCTGTGTTGGACCATTTTATCACGCCGAAAGAATATGTTAGTATAGGTATAGCATAAGTATTTATGGATTTGAATAAATTTTTACTGGCTAGATACATTTTACATAATAAATGAAGTCTTTTATAATATTCTTGTTTAAGTTTATCTTTAATAGTTTTGTGTTCTAAAAGTCGTGCTTGGTTGTATCCTAAGTATTTATAAAGTTCGCCATTTTTCATTGCTTCTATTACTTCTTCCGAATCTGTTGAGTAATTTCCTCCCACAATTTTACCCTTTTCTATATTAAGTTTTCGGCATTTGTCTAGTCCAAAATCCATTCTAATGTCTTTCGAAAATGATGTAGTAATGTCTAATAAACTATGTAAATCTGTATTTTTATTGGCGTATAATTTTAAATCATCCATATAAAGTAGATGTGTTATTTGGTGTAATATCGATCTATTGTTCTTGATATCAAAGCCTAGTCTAGATTCAGTTAATGCGCGAGAGAGTGGATTTAGGGCTAGACAAAACCAAAGAGGGCTGAGTGAGTCCCCTTGAAATATACCCTTTTTAATTGCTATTTCATCTATAGATAAGTTTGCGGTTTTCGTTTGTAGTTTAAGTGTAGTTTTCCAGGACCGCATGGTATTCTTAAGAAAATTTATTAGTAATGGATTGATTTTATATATATTCAGTACTTGAACCAACCATGAGTGTGGCACGCTGTCAAATGCTTTTTTGTAATCTATATATGCTATGTATAAGTTTTTTCTTGCTTTTTGAGTGTGTTTTAAAAGAGTGGAATCAATAATTAATTGTTCCTTGCAACCCATATGTCCTCGTCTACAGCCTTTCTGTTCTTCAGTTAAAATGTTATACTGTTCGGTATGTTTAATAATTTTATTAGTAATACATGATGTGATGATTTTGTACATAGTTGGGAGGCAGGTAATCGGTCTATACTGCGAGGGATCCTGGGTTCTACTCGATTTTGGGATCATGTATGTGATTCCTTTAGTTAAAAACTCTGGGAGGTTTTGGTTCCCTTTTAAAATATCACTAATTTGTTCAGATAATATTCTATGTAGTGCATGTAATCTTTTTATCCAGAAATTATGTAAGCCGTCTATTCCCGCTGCTTTCCAATTGTGCGTTTTATTTATAATTGTATTTATTTCAAGAGCATCTATATCCTCAAACGGCATTTCTTCTATTGTTTCTGATCTAACAATTTCTTCTTGTATCCATTTAGCTTCTTTGTTATGTTCAGTGCTGTAATAATTTTATCATTCATGGAATACCAGATGTATTTTCCTATATTTAATTCTAAAGTTTGACACGTCACGACTTTTTTTTTAATGATATAAACTAGTGCTTGACTGCGATCCCGCCTGATGGAAAGCAGTGATCCAATCGAAAATGGAAGGGACGAAAATTGGACGCTCTCTACTTAATAACCAAAATTTACTTATACTTGCGAATATTACAAATGAGAACGTAACTCTGTCTGTCGAATGAACGGATGTCGATGCAGTTTGGCACACCGGTAGACCATGACCCTCAGGTCACCTTCTGTCGGGATAAAAATGATCCAATGCCTTAAGTCATTGAGGCTTTGGATAATTTTTATACCGGTAGAAGGTTCCCTTGAAGGTTCCCAGGGATAAAAATTCGGAAAGGTCGATTTTATAAATTCCGAACTAAACGCGGGAGTCGCCTATACCTACGAAGAAGGTCAGTAAAGGTTGTTATCACTGGACTTCATTTACTAGATTAATTGCCATAGCAACAGGCAGTACCTACGCCATGATGCTATGCTCACCCTTTAAGAAAAAATGCGTGAGCGTATATTAAGTCTAAGATCGTTAAACGTTTTGCGATCCACTCTGGGGCTTATTGACCTATCTCATTTGATAGCTTAGTGAATTACCAGTCGGCGTCGGTATTACATCACAGCATTACTTAAAAAACTCATCCTGAAAGCTTGAGGGTTAATCGATAATCGAGCGTCGTAATGTACGATTTAATATTCGAGTTAGTTGATGATTTATTTATAGGTCGTTTGGGTTATATTAGGAATCTACAATTTTAAAATAAGAACAAAATGGTTTCAGATACAAATGGACCCTAGTCCTAAAATATAAGGAAAACAGTCAGCTTTCAGATACATTGAAGGTCTGCAGAATTGCAAACATGACCTTGTAAATGTTTTACATCTGCAAAAATGGATGAAGATATTAATTATAGATAGCAGTAATAAAATCAATTAACCAAGGTTATTTGTCAGCGATGACAGTTGTATTTAAGTACCTGTCAGTATTTATATTGCCCTCAGACTAGCATTCCTTTGCATTGTGGGTGTACTTGTAGAAACAAAGCTCACCAAACTACCTGAAACTACTACCTATCGTAATAATCAAAACTTCACAACAAAGAAAACTTAATGTCCTCATAAACTCACCCAAATACCAAACGCCAACCCCGATACAATTACCTTCTTCACCTACAAACTAATATAATGCTCTATTTTCCCACCTCTGATATAATAGGAAGTCTGCCGTGTCGGAACTTAGTTATCCGACACCTTAGCTCGCCGACTTGGTATGTACGTGGGCGTCTTATCGTCATCCCGCACCAATCATATTTCCTTTTGTTTGCTCACCGTCTCCCCATAGTCGGCCGACGCCATTGTCAGGTCAGAAAAAATACAAAGCCCCTACTACTAGCGTGTGTTCGAGTTTTTGTGAGAGAATTTCTTTGAGGATTTTGGGTGTGGGAGATTTGAATCTGTAATTTTTGGTAAAAAAAATGGTGGCTGTTTAAAACAGTACATTTTTAAATAATTTATGTACGAGTTCTGGGAACGATTTTCATGTTGAAAATATAATTAATTCACTAAAAACGGTAAATTTCGCAAGCAATGAGAAATTGCTACTGAAGGCTGCAGGTGTTGAGCTCAGGATGAGCAGCTTTTCATACGGACAACTGTACGTCGCTTGCTCCCGCGTCACCAGTCCTGACGCTTTTTATATTTTGGCTACTGAGACCAAAACTACAAACGTGGTATACAGGAAAGTTTTATAAAAATGTGGCTGTTATTTTAGTAAATTGTGGTGTCTTATGACTTTCACGCGAACTAAGTTGCGGGCAGAATCCAGTTGTGTACAAACCCTCACCGGAAGCATTCGTTGGTAGTGTAACCTTTACCCGCGACCTAGCCGTGTTACTTCGACATATTTAATTATATATTATGTATTCACCAATCCTTCCGGTTTTAATTATCCCTTTACACTACCTAGCAGTTGACAGCCAGCTCAGTCTACAGCCTGCTAGGTCATAGTAATCCAACACAAAGTACATTGATCGCCAGAAGATGTGTTTTAAAATAAATATAAACAAAAGAACAGCTGGTGCATAAAACCAAAAAACCCACCTAAATGGTAAAAAACAAAGAAATATTTACTTATTCATTTCTTCAATTACCATACATACAAAAACACACGCCTTCTCTCCATGGGGGTAAATAGAAACAACTGAACGCCACCAGCTACGATCCTCTTACCTAAATAAGCAGGTACTATATTCTATGAAACAAGCACCTCGAGTTAGATTCAAAATTATTTGTGCTATATCTTCAGTAGAAGTCCCTAAGTCCTTCTCGACTGATTGGTTATCACGAATTTCTGCTGTAGTAGCAACTGCAGTTTCACAAATACCAAGCAATTTGCGGCTCGTTGGATCCCGTCCACCACTTAAAAAGTCCCCCTTTTATTTTATTATTACCTGTAGTATTCTCAGATGCTAGGCACCTTTAACTACGCAGAAACAAGATTAAATTGTTTTAAACTCCTTTGTCTAAAACCCATTTTTGTCCGGAATACAAATGTATTCCGGACAAAAATGGGTTTTTATTACAATTCTTAAATAATAGCGATCTAACTTTCTTGAATATTTACTTTTGAACAGGCTTTAACTTTTGCTTAGTTCTTTTTCCCATTTGAAAAAGTTAAAACCTAATTTCTGTTTGAATGTTTGAGGTATTTTATTTTGCATTTGTTCGATATATAACTGTGGTATTATTAGATTACGGCGAACTAAACTCTTATTTAAACACAAAAATATTGGGGCTCCACTAGTGGAAGTTCTTTAACTTGAATGAGAACTCTTTTTACTTTCGTAACCCCTTTTAGGCCCCGAATTACGAGTGATACGGTCGTGAGTTCGAACCCAGACAGGCACTTTACTTTGTGTAGTTAATTTCATCACCACTGCTCTCAAGACGGTGAAGGAAAACATCGTGAGGAAACCGAGCATGTCCTAGAACTAAAAAAACGAAGACGTGACATCCACCAACCCGCACTGGGCACGCGTGGTGGATTATGGCCCACTCCCTCTCACAGAGAGGAGGCCTGTGTCCTAGCAATGGGAAAATTATAGGCAGATTGTGTGTACACACCAGAAGCTCTAAAGCTTTTGACCAATTAATCTGCTTAGCCTTTTACCAATAATGTTGAAGTCGGCTTCCATTCTAACAGAATGCAGCTAAATACCACTATTTTACACGGAGAAACTGCCTATCTGCTCTCCACAACCCAGTTACTGGGTAACACGATAAGTCTTAGTAAGACCGATTGTTAGACTTCTGTGATTCTGGCTGTCAAACGACTGTCAAAGATCTACGAATGACCGAGTCCAGTGGCTTAACGTGCATTCCGAGGCTCAGAGGGGTCTCGATATGTAATGGTCCATTCGATTCATCACTTGTGCGTGGTCCTAAAGACATTTTATAGGATATGCACTCTCGGGGCCAGCTGGCTCGTATCAACGCAAATGTATACGTACATCCGTGTTGGTGCGACCCAGCCTGCCGGGCACTTCTTCTCTTGCAACCGAGCGGGTGGGCAGGTTGCGGATAGCCCAATTCCGGATGCGGGACGGACTGCCTACAGCCGATCTCGCACCCGGAGCATCTCGAAATAGATCCCGGACAAGAGAAGTGCCCGAACACCAAGTCCCAGGTCCCCTAATGACCCAACCAAACACAACCCTTCCCTATCCATAAATCCCGTCAAAACCCCTATGCCAAATCCCAGACCTAGGGTCCCCAAGAAACCCATACCCTACCACCAAACACCCTCCCTCCTATCCCTACATCCCGTCGGTCCCTGAGGACGGGTAACCTCGATTCCAAAAAAGTCCACCCCCCACTAAATGAAAATGCAGAGAGTCTACCTCTTCGGCGACGCGACCAGCCTCGATTACGCGATGGGGAAACCGAGCGCGAAAAAGGGCCGGACGCGGAAAACAGAGAACGGCCGCAAGTCTGCATGGGGGCAACCCAGCGCGAAAAGCGGCCAAACGTGGGACCACGCGATCAGCAACAAGTACGCGAAGGGGCAACCCAGAGCGGAAAGCGGCCGGACGTGAAACCACGCGTGCAGGGGCAAGCACGCGAATGGGCAACCCAACGCGAAAGCCCCCGCACACGACAAAGCCTACTGTGGGCGCCAGCCGACCCCTCATATAGACACAGACGCATCCCGCGATGAACTCTGACCCAAACACCACAGAGGGAGGTGAGGTGGAGCCTTGGAGACACGGCCTCACCGAGCACGCTTCAGGGGGACGCCAAGCGTGCAAGGGTTCACTCCGCCCAAAGGGAGGCCGAGGACCTACGCGCGGGCCACTAAGGATATTCCTGCGCGGCTCGCCGTAGCAATCTGCTTCCCTCCCCCCTCCAGAGACTTGACGAAAGAAGAGGCCGAACAGGTCAAGGTAGGCCTGGAAGACCTCATGGGCGCGGACTCATCGTCACCACGTCAGAAACCCTCGGGACAGGAGTAGATCGGGTAGATCTTACACAGATGTTCTCAACAGACCAGGAGACTTAATAAGCTACTGGAGGGAGGTGGGCTAGTTGGAATAACCACCGACGGCCGCCATGGCTCACGCACAATGGTCCACCTGAAGGATCAAGTGCGGAAACCAAACCGTAACATAGAACATAGGATATGCACTGTTTATGTAATCATGTTTATGAAATCCATATGTAATGGATGGTCATCCATCCACGAACCGACCGCGGCAAGCGTAGACCCGCCCCCCTTCGACCGACCCGTACGGCTGTTATTATTTAGCCACAAGTCCCGACCTTTAGACATAAGGAATTAATTCCAATAAACCCATAATAGTAAGGGACGTCTAATGAAATAGATAACTATACATATTTGTGAACTAACAATTAGAAAAGCTCATTCATGGACACACGTATGGTGAGAATGTCCCATATTAGAACCATTGACTATGTCATCTTATGGCGTAGTAAAATTTTGCCATATTAAATTATAAGCACATAACGTTTGTTGGCCGTTCATTATTTTTTTATTACTTTATTAGCTTTGTGTACATATTTGTGGGCTGAACTTGAAAGCTGATTTAAGGACTAAAGGCGCTGTCGCACTGGGCAAACAGTTTTCGCTATACAGGTTTTCAACTGCGTAATGAACGCTTGTTATCTTATTTAAAAGTAGCAATTATTGTTGACCACGAACTCTTTGCCCAGTGCGAAAGATTAATCTTGATTAATAACACAACACACACAACTCGAAGACAGGCATTGCTGATGTTGGCGATCAGACCGCGAGGTTGAAATGGGACTGAGCGGGCCACACGTACAGAATGCACCAGGACAGATGGGCCAAGGTCGTCACGCAGTGGGTGCCTGAAGACGGGCGTCGTCACCAAGGCAGGCCTAAGAAACGCTACCGCGAAAACCTAGACTCTTTCTTGACTTATTGATCGGAAAAGGCAGCAGGCAAAGATGATGGTGAATGACAACTCCATTTTTTTATATCCACGCAATATCACTGGCCATTCCAAGGTTGCCTGGAAGAGATTGCAGAAAGCGATAAAGCCGCGCATTGTATTTTTTGTAGTGATAATCGTATTTTTTGTTATGTATTTTCTGGTGTAGAATAAAGTATAAATAAATGACGAAGTATGGGGGAGACCTTTGCCCAGGAGTGGGACAATATAGGTTAATATGATAAATATTTTTGTTAGAATCGTTGTATATTATCACGCTTCAACCTCCTGAAAGGTAAAGCAGAACCATCAGAAATAAAGTACCTAACATAAAGTATTTATATGACCAGTATTACCATTCAACGTTTTTAATTCCTGAGATTTGTACCAGAAATATATAGTAATATGTACTTAATCCAAATCACACTGCCAGATTTAGAAATTTAACCCGAAACTTCAACATTAGCAGCTGAAGGCCTGCACTTAGATCACTAAGTTGCAGTTCAGATCCAAAAAGAACAAAATAGCTGAATTGCGATCTAAAAGAAAGTAAAAACCAGCTAAATCGAACGTCTCAATAAATTGAACATTGTGGCACGTCTTAAAGAAACGCGACTCTTAGCCCCGGTGGGCACGAGCGATTTCTTCACGCGGCGGGTTTTTATCACGCACTGGATTTTCAACTCTCGGTGTTGAGCATTGAGAATCCAACAGAGTGCATTCCAGTGCGTGAAAAATTCACTGTTAAATAAAAAACACTGTTAGATTTTCAACTCTCTGCGATAAGCAAAGAGTTGAAAATCTAGTGTTCGATTAAAAATCGCCGCGTTAAAGAACCGCCGGTTTCCTTACGGTTCATGTCTTCCTATTAAACACGCAGTAGAAAAAATGTGTCCGTCAACCAGCTTCCATTATAGTGATCCATACAACACTGACGACTATGCAACACGGCGAATAAACTGAAGTTTTTCACGGCAATAAAAACGTGTGTGTACAATGGGCTTACGAGTCGTTACTTACAACTTACGAGTAGTTAGCTTTCTACTTCATGATGGTTTCAGTACTTGTAGCTGACAATGGAAGTAACACGAACAGAAGTGGCCTCTCCTAGAAGTTTAATTTATGAGGCAGTCCTTGTGCTCAAGGATTATCTTGCTATATTTATTGTCCGCCTCTAAGAGTGGCGAAACTATACTTCCTGCGCACCTTGAGGTCCTAAAGAAAGTGACATTCTATCAGCGATAACAATGATGGAAAAGTCAAAATGTATTTGGTTTGACATGATCAGTGGTGGCCCAGTGGTAACGGCCGCGACTCTTTAATCTGGCTGAATTATTTTATCACCACTGCTCTCAAAACGGTGAAGGAAAACATCGTGAGGAAACCGGCATGTCCTAGAACCAAAAGTTAGAAGACATGTGACATCTCCCAACCCGCACTGGGCCCGCGTGGTGGATTACGGTCCACTCCCTCTCACAGAGAGGAGGCCTGTGTCCCAGCAGTGGGAACACTATAGGCTGAGTAAGCTAAGCTAGGGAAAAGCTTATGTCAATCCTGTTGAAGGCCGTTGTAGAAATATGAAACACTTCAAAACTTATTTAGGTCTTCTGGGCAGTCACTCCCAGTACTTACCATCATGCTAACTGGCTGGCATATGATTATGTTTCCAACAACAGACGTTTGAGGACTAAAATAATAAAAACATGATGATGAACCTGAAAACTAGATCAATTTTATTTATTTATTGATAGCCTATGTTGTCCCACTGCAGTGAAAAAGCCATCCTTTCTCCTTTCCACACCTGTCTCTCTTGAACTAATGAGGACCACTCCTGTCTGTAGGAATCAAACTCTTCACGCCATCTTCTCCTGAATCTGCGTCGATGTCGCCCGACGTTTTTTTGGACCCACATATATATGACAGATCAAATTGATTGTCTGGAAATATTTGGGATTGAAAATAATTATTATTTAGTTAAATTAAAATCTATTTTCATATTAGATTCAGGCCTCCCTTGTAAAGGTCAAAAGTTGCAAAAAACAGCCCGCATAACGCCCACACTTCACCACTTCCCATTGTTTACTCTAAGAATAAGTAGCGCAACCAATTCCCCTGCAATTTTATTGTATTGTAAAGCAATATTTTATGAAACAATTTTATATAACCTATATAGATAGGTTATATAAAATACGTATCAGTTGGGAAATTGTAAGTTATCGAATGATCACGTGACCAGCAGATGTCATGTCATCCCCATACTTACATTTTGTTGACGTGTTTATATTTGGGAATCCTAAATAGATATTCTTCAAGACATTGGAGAAGTGAGAGTTGCTCAGGAGGCCCGAAAAAATAGGCCTGACAGAATACCAGGTTTATTTAAAAAAAAAAACAATCATAAAAAAAACTTGAAACTTTGTTAGAAACTTTTTATGATATCATCGTAAACATCTCTGTTCCTGGTGAAGCGTGGATGTACCATAGTTACACGTACAGAGAATACACACGTAGTTTTCTATTATCTCTATTACCTCCATTGCTAAGTTTCCAAATAGCATTAGAAGTGTAAATATCCTAGGTTTCTTGTAGAAACATGTTACTAAAACTGGAAAGCACAGGTACGTGATAACTTATGGACCTTAAACTGTGTTAAACTTATACAATACTAGCATCTGACCGCGACTTCATCCGCGTGAAATTTCTTGTTCCCCGACCCATCCTGTCGCATCGCATCACTTGCCCGCCCTATCACTTCGTTTTCAGCGTTAATTCTGACTTTTTTTGCCTTTTGCTCGGCTGCTAAGGGTCATAACGTGATGTTAAATAGCTTATAGCTTTCCTTAGGAATTGGGCAAAAAGATTTTTTTCAAATCCGACTGATCGTAGAGATTAGAAATTAAAAATTTTGTTTGTATGTAGCGGACATACAAACAAACAAATTTTTGCTTTTTATAATATCAGTATAGATCTACACAATGAAAAACTTAAATATCATGTGATAGCTGTTCGTGCAAAGTACTCTCAATCATTGCCATAGATTTAAGTACATAACATACATTCATAATCAGCCTATAATGTTCCCACTCCTGGGACATAGAACGCTTCGAGAGTGAGTTGGCTATAATCTACCGCGCGGGCCCAGTGCGGGTTGGTAGATGTGATATATCTTCGAATTTATGGTTCTACGACAGTAAGATTAGATGTTAGTAATGCCAATAAATCATTGTCAAATTCAAACATCGATTATTGTATTATATAAATAACAAAACGAAGCGACGATGTATCTGTGCGTGAACCCTGATTTACACGGTGCGATTTCATTCTAAACAGTGTTAAAACGATGCAAGTCATCTGTTGCTCCAATTTTATCGTACCTGTGCAAGAAACTTGCATCGTGTACCTAAACGTTAAGCTTAGAGATAAAATTCTCCTGCCGGGGCAAGGGCGAGTGCTCAAAGGACACCCGTTTGCCCGACAAAGTGTAGGTAGAAGAATAAGCATCGCGGAGTTTGTAGGTAAGTCCGTAGTTATCCGACACAACCCTCTATCTTCTGAGAGAGGTGACCACGACGAAGTTCCCACAAAGAAAAAGTTGTACTTGAAATGGAACTAACTTCAGTTACCTGAATAGTTTTGGTCGACTTTTACCTGTGTGTAGTGATAAGCATCTTTAAATCCCTGATCAGGTTGGTATTTACTAATAATGAATTATATTAAGTACTTCAGTATAGTACCTGCTTAATATAATTAACTATAAACTCCCAGCCACACAAAGGTTACTAATATAATACCTACTACTCGAGTGATGACAGCTTTTGAGAGTAGTCGATGCAATAATTTACTGCCTTTAAAGATTATGCTTACTAAAACATGGTCAAAATTCATCAACCTAGACTTTTCCGAATTAGGTTGGGGTTAGCTTCCAGTCTAACCGGATGAAGCTGAATTACAGGATTTCACATGGAGCCACTGCCTATCTGACGTCCACAACCCAGTTAGGTACGGGGTAAAACGATAGGATAGAATATTCTTTATTACTTTTTTTCTATTACTTTCTATATAAATTACAGATATAAATGTAGCCCACGATACCCCGTAGTAAAACTGGTTGTCAGATTTTTAGGTTTCTTCCCGTAACAACTGTCAAAGATCCACGAATGGCAGCTGGGACCAAAGGCACTTTCCGAACCTTGGAGGGGTCTCGATATGTAATGGATGGTCACCCATCTATGTACCAACCGCGGCCAGCGTAGCTTAATCTTCGAATGAACCGTGCGGCTGTTATCATTTAGCCACGAGCCCTGTTGAAATATTTGGGTGTCATTAAATAATAGACAAGACACACAGTCACGTTGATAGGTAGGTATGACCAATACAAGGCAAAAACATCTATAACAGTTTCGTTTCATCCCCTTAAACAAAATAAAGGTACTAGCAGGTTTAATAAGCTAGCTATATAAAATATAATTAACACCCGACGAGCGCCTGGTCTCAATATCCTACTGATACAATGAAAAAATTATCCTCTGTCCGAAAGAGTCAATGATTTTGTTTGCAACAATAATAAAAACAAAACTTTCCCGAAGATAAGTTTTAATTTTTTCAGGAAACATTTCACATTTATTTATTTTTTTACGCAGTAACTTTACTCGGAGGTACATATTTTACAGTTACGCGAGTCTATAAAAGTAAAAAGTACACGAAGAGATGAATAAGCTAACGAAATACTAAATTATAAGCATGCTTAAGTAATAATTTCTTTATTTGTAACATTTTCGTAACAAAGCAACGTATCTTCTCTACAATTTACATTTAAAAAAGCTTCGGTCATTTTACGTAAAAGCTCTAAAAGGTTATTCCCGTAAAAAGTAATGGCCGGCGATTAAACTTACAGCTAAACATATTAAAAAGGTATCACCACTTGGCAAAATACGTGATACACGCTCATACACTTAAAAAGCTAAATATTTTCAGAGAGAAATCTGTTAGGCAAGTCTAAATTACCTAAAATTTCGAACATACGCAAAAACGTCCAAAATTGTAAAAATAAGTATTAAATATAATGTCATTATACAATTTTGTTGCCTAAAATTGAAATGCAAACTATGTTAGTAGCATTCCGGCGGTGATTAGGGCGGTGGGCGGGTAGGGCGGACGCCGAGCGCGCTATATAAGCGGGCGCCAGGGCGGCAGACTGCACAACACCACTTGTTGCCGACGCCAGTGCCTGCCTGTTGCCAACGTTGCTGAAACAACACTACATACGAATCAGGTAAGTGGAAAAAAAAAAATAGTGTACAGGAAAATATAGTTTTAATTTTCTAAAGAAAGTTTTTCTGAAAATTACGAAAAATACAGTAGTAAAATAAACATAAACAAATTCAGGGGAGCAAAAAATAATTGTGTCTAAATTAATACAAGTAAAATCATTAATTTTTATAAAGAAATGACATAATTAAAACTTGCATTTAGCTAAACAAAATACGCAACTATCAAAAGTGCATAAAAAGTCACTTAAATATAAAAATAGTATAAAAAGTTTAAACAGTAAGTACACAAAATATTAAATGGAACAGTTTAAATAGAACTTTTAAAGACGGAGCCTGTCTTTCCTGTGCAGAAAGCGAAGCGGTTTACTTGAAAAGTTTCAGTAGCCCCGTCTTTCAGTTTAAACGATAATATTTAGACCTTCTTGACTTTATTGCGACGTTTATATTCCCAAGACTATTTTTTGAGAACTGTGATTACTTACGTCATTACGTATTTACTGTAATTGGCATTGTTTATTAAATATTAAATCCTTTGCTAATTTAAAACGAATTTCCTTATAATTTAAACAATTACGTATTCATGTTAAAAACAAGATACGACCGTATTTGAATACTCAAACAAACAAAAATTATATATTTAAACTTTTTATAACAAAATGTATTAACTTGAAACTACTTATAAATGTTGATTAAACTAGCGTCTAACGATAATCGGCAAGACGACGTTAAAGATAATCTCCTTCGTTTAACAGAAGTACGTAACTATAAAGTTCCATAATTATTTCATTAATGACAAACTTCACTTTCAACCGCTCAACTTCAAGTTGTGAACAAATAAACTCCGTAACACTGAGTTCGAAAACTATAAAAAAGTTTTCTAAACGTTACCAAAGCGATTGTCGAGCAAATATTAGAAAAGTTACGTTTAAACTTTGGTTAAGCCTTTTGATCAAGTCATTTAATATCCTTATAAAAATAATTTTGTATAATGTTTAGTGTCGAAGTAACGTGATTATAGAAAAATCTTTGAATTTTGTAAATAGTTTCAAAGAAAGACGCGTTATGAGAATTAATTTGCTTTGTGTAACTTTCACTTTCACTCACACAACGGTTTTAAGAACTGAGATTTATTTCAATATTTTTTTACGTAAGTTATGGAAAGAATATTTATAAAAGTAACACAAATTGTCCATTTATCTACGTATGACACACTTACCTACATTATTCAAGTCTGTCATGCTCCTCAAATCGACGACAAGTATAAATACCCTTGGCCAATATTGAAAACCTATTTCTAAACAATATTTCTCTCTCTCTTAGAGAGAGCTTCAACAAAATTGTTTTAATATTCTCTTGAATATTGTTCATAACAAAACAATACAGCAGGCAGCAAAAAAATGATTAATATCACAGCATCTAAACATGAAACCGAAAGGTTTTCATTTCTCGATAAAAATGTATAAAGGAACATAGATTTTGATCTGAAAAATATGCGTATTTCTTATCATCAAGACTTGAAAGAAACAAGCGTTCGGCTTTTACACTAAAAATAATACAAAATGTGAAACAATTTCTGAGTAGGTATCTAAAATATGAAACATTCTCGGGTTTTGTAACGGACCTGCTCTGACTATACCAAGATTTAGTTCCTGATCAGACGGTCGCTTGTGTAAAGTTAACTGGAAGGCTTGTGGGCTTACTAACCACTAGCTTAACCGACGGTTTAAGTCCAGCCTGAATTATACGAGTATCTAGGCTTACAACTTACCGCGTTGGAAAATCCACCCCGCTCAGTGGAAATGAGGTTCCCTATTCACTTTTTATTAACATTGTTAAGCAAAGTTGTCAGTGGTTTTAATTCAACCGAGTGTAATACGTTTTACGTCAGAGGCTACTGCTGTGCGACGACGCCTTTGGCAAATGAAAGAATTTAAATTGTTTTGAACTACGTTGTTGTGTACTTCAAATATGACTTTAACTAACTTCTGTCCGTTTTCCGTCAAAATTGGGCTATGTGGTATTGCCTTACGTGGCTTAATACCTCGTTGGACCCCTTATAGGGATTGAATTTCTAAAAACCTTTTCTTAGTACAGACGCCAGCAGGTCAAGCTACCCGAATCTGTCAAATTTTCCCAATCAATCTTGAACCTTAATGCTTTAGCGATAAAGTTGAAAATCTATTAAAGAAATTTGACAGTTTATTGTGCTGGCGTCTGTACACATCAACACTCTCTAAAATCCTGTCTTCCTATTTTGAACGGATTATTAGGCTATTATTTTTCTGTTAGCCAGCCACGGAACTGCTGTATACTGGGTGGCTGGGACAATGACGCGAGCCTGCTACCATGGATTCAGTAGATGGTTCTGAACCACCCGGCGCTGATATTTTTCGTCGGTTATTAAACAAAAAATTGCTGTTCAGTACATTTTGACCGCATAGGTGATAGCCGACGAAAAATTTCTACGCGCGTCTTACGTCATGTGCTGAGATTACAGTTTGCGCGTCGATATCCCTGCCACCCTAATTCCAGGATCTTCTTGAAAGCCTCGCGTTTGTAAATTTACCTACTTCACATTTTCAAGTCTAGCACTTATAAAAAGTTAGATCAACCTTTCCATATTTGCATATATCGTCTGATGAGTCACATAAACATACACCTCACTAATTACTTCCCTTATAGCCCGGTCCAAGGTATCCCCTTCAAAGTAATCATCTAGTTAAAGTCAATAGTGTAAGACGAAACATGGTGTTTCTTTCCTAATAATGTTTATTGGAACATTTTCCTTAACGATATGGGTGTTACCATAAGATTATGAATCTTTAGTACAGGTGTTTGTGGGTAACTGATACGTGATTTTTTTTTCGTCATCTTCTGACTGGCCTTATCCCAACTATGTTAGGGTCGACTTCCATTCTAACAGGAGGTTGCTGGATACCAGTATTTCATATGGAGCGACTACCTGGTCACTTGATATTCCTTGGTTAGACTGATTGTCAGACTTTTGGGATCCTTACTACCCGTAATGAATGTCAAAGATCTATTTATAACACAAATAATATTGGATGAATTTGTCGTCTAACCTACTTTTAACAATAAAATAACTTGAATCTTAGCTTAAACCTACTTACAGTACCTACTACTAGACCCACATACCTAACTCAGAAGCTTGCTCATTTAAATTATCTTTTACATAAAATATCAAGTTGAAACTTCAGCATTACTTAAGACTACAGGACTAGCTAACTGGACTCACATTATTTAAACACATGCTCACAGAACTATTTGTTGTAAAAAAAATGTACGAGTATGTCCACGGCAATCCAATATACGAAAACTAAGGACTGATGTTTTCCATCGCCAGATAACTTTTATTCGTGGAATAAAATTGACGCTTGACAGTTTTTGTTTGAAATAACTGTCAAAATTTCAAAATTATTCCTCGAATAAAGTTATCAGATGATTGAAAAACAACCCTAAATAATCTATTATTATCGATTGATTCCTTACCTCATTATTTAGTTAAGTAACAATAACTAAAACCCTATACCATTTTGGAATCAGGTATCCATCTTGACAAATATTCAAGTTCATACTTCTTAAAGTTTGACCAAAGTGCCAAAGGCTTATTTTTCAACCTACTTCAAAAAAAGGAGGAGGATTGCATTACATTCATTTCATTGATTTGGACTCGTTCCTGATTTGGCCGGAGAAGGCACAAGGTAAGGAAAATTAGGTTAAACTGTCCAGCAAAATGACAAAACAGCTTAACAAAAAAAAAAAATATCACCGATTTTAAATACATATGTGAATTTCTCATTAGCTAACATTCCTTCTTCACGAATAATTCTCACACACTATACATATTTCAATGTCATTATAATGCCAATCAAGTGAAGTAAACGAATGATATAATGTGTCACCTATTCGGCTTTCATGCGGAAGAAGTAGGTCACTGTCGATACACGAAGGGTTCACAATGCGAAGTGACGTATGCACTGTAGTCTAACCTAATACATTGTTCATCGGTCTGAGTAGTCTCCAGGGACTAATTTAGATTTCAGACTGAATATTAAGAAAAGAAAAACTGAATGTTGTTAGGGATTAGAATACGGGGACATTGAAGGATAAGAGTAAGAAAAATAGACAGCTATCATTTTAGCATAGTTCACAGTTTGGGATGGAAAGCCTTTTTTTGTCACAATGTACCGGATGACATTTATTGCCATTTTGAAAAAAAGGGTATAATAGGTGAACGGAGTAAAAGCCGAAAGCATAGATTATTTTTTATTTTTCAATAACATACAAAGAAATTGATCTAGCAATAAATACTACACCTTTGAAGTAAACTTTCCATACTAGAACAATAAAAACAAAAAATTTAAAAATAATTATATATCGATTATAAAATTACAAAATTCAAATCATACGCCCCTAAATACTACCTAATAAATATGCGGAATTTATCAATGTATTCGTAGCGCGATCCTATACTTTACTTGCAAATATTCTTATGTATGACTTGTTCCACTTTCACAACACACCATATTATTTTCGAGACGGTGAAACATGTCATCTGGTATACATTGATTTTTTATTTTTTATTTACCTATAAGTATACCACTTGCAGGTGAGATTAGCTTGAGTTCTTTACAGGCTGAAATTAGGAACTCCTTGCACTCTTTTATCACAATAGCGTTGGAAAGTATTATGCTTATGGTGATTACAATGGTTATGCAAAAGAAGGAAATCGATTCTTACCAAATACATATTGTGTTATGAAATTTATGCCTACATTATTGGGGAAAATATTGGAAGGAGAAAGTTACGCAATCGCGTTCAAAGAATGAAAGAATCAAACGCATTTATATCATCATAATATTTCTATACCCCAATATTGAAGTTCATATTACACTGAAAAGATTTTTGCATGCAAAAAGCAGTTGGTTAAAATGCAAGAGAGTTGTCACTTGAATTAATAACGCTGAAACACACACACGATATTGCTCTCAAGAAATTATATTTTTCGGCGCCTTAGAAATTATTTTAATTTTTTCCAATCCTATGATCAGAGAAGATAAGAAATGTCTGTACTGGAAGCAAGTCAACAATTTTTCCAACAAATATAAAGTAGTTTTTATAAAATTAAATATTCACGCAGTCTTTTACAGTTAGTTGGAAACGTGAACGAAATTAATTAAACAATTTCTAAGAATATGCAAAACTGGACAATTAAAATTAAGTCCGCAATAAAAGTTGAGTGAAAACTGTGAAAAGCTAAAAGTAATTAGAAATAAAATTGTTACAACACTATGCACCATTGCACGTGCTGAGTTGGTTAAATGTACAGGTGTTATTCGTTTTTCACAGTACCTCATTAAAGCTTAATCATCATATCATAATCAGCCTATAATGTTCCCACTGCTGGGACACAGGCCTCCTCTCGGTGAGAGGGAATGGGCAATAATCTACCACGCGGGCCCAGTGCGGGATGCTTAGCTTAATATTAATAAAAATTTATCAATCCCACAAGGATATCAGCCGATGTATTTAGTAAAAATCTTACTATGAAAACTTAGGTAAAGTGAGCTTGAAGTGAGCGATCAATAGTGTCAATCTCTAGCATCAGTTGGAATGACAGCTCACTTCACTTAAGTTTTTAAGGTGAGTTTTGTACATACTAGACTGGCTGCAGGACTGTTCTGTAAAGTCAGTGAACTTAACGGAATAGTCGAACAGAAGTCAATTGTTTATAATAAAACAATTGAGGATAGACGTTCCAATTTCGAAATGATGATGGATGACTTTCCAGAATAACACCAAATAGGTACCTACTCAGCTGTGGGTGAAAAGGGTTGAAGAAGAGTGAGAATATTAGTATATGCACTTCTTACATATTGCGTTGCGTTGCGTTGTTTTAGGTAGGTACATAAATTCGTCCATATCCTTCTACCAAGATATTTTAATAGAAAAATTCTAGCAAGCGAAGTAAATTTAGGTGATCCTTCAGATGTAACCTAACCCGCAATTGCGATTAATTTCTACAACAAGTAATATAAACAGTTTTAAATTTTTTTAAAGCTTTTTACTGCATTCAAATTAATCTCAAACTCAAATTAGTCAGAAATTTGAAGCTAGTTGCCCATTCCAAACCGTCGATCTCTATGGAGAAGGACGGGCAAGAAACTCCAAGGACTCTCTTTTAAATTAAGATATTACAAAATCCTGGGTACATTATTCTTGCTTATTCAATATGTGAGAAAAATGTAAAAAAAAAAGAACGTGAAGAAACAATCCTAGTCCTACTAATATTATAAACGCGAAAGTTTGCGAAGATGGATGGATGTTTGTTAGTCTTTCACGCAAAAACTACTGAACGGATTTGGATGAAAATTGGCACACAGATAGTTTATAACTAGGATTAACACATAGCATACTGTTTATCCCGATATTCTTACGGGATCGAAACTAATGAGGGTGAAACCGCGGGGCGCTGCTAGTTCAAAATATAAGATTAAAAGTAAGCCCCGGCAGTTAAGAGATAACCTTACTAGAACCCAAGGGAAGAGTAGTTATAACGTATCTGCCAGTATGTAAAGTACGTGTTAAGTTACAGTTTTTGTTGAAACCCCTGTTTTGACAAAAAGGTCGCTTGGTTTTATGTTTTTAGTAAAAACAGTAAAAGCATTTTCATATATAGTTACTTGTGGGTGATTTCAAGTTTATTTTATTTAAAGATACTCTTAATACCTAGTATATTTATTCTAGAACTAGCTTCTGACCGCGGCTGCGCCCGCGTGCTTATGAATTTCATGGGTTTTTATTTTTGTGCGGAACCCTAATTATTTTTCAACAATAAAAGCTTAACTTAGTCCTTATAACATCAGCTATCTAAAAGTCCCGTCTAAATCGATCTAGCCGTTTCGGAGATTAGCCGGAATAAACAGACAGACATCGTGAGGAAACCGGCTTGTCCTAGAATCAAAAATACGAAGTCATGTAACATCTACCAACCCGCACTGGACCCTACGGCCCACTCCATCTCACAGACAGGAGGCCTGTGTCACAGTAGCGGGAACATTATAAGCGGATTATATATTTATGTTATTGTAGGTAAGTACTTACAACAACAATGAGCAAAGCTTAAGTATTAAAATATAATTAGCTAAGTAGAAACGGAAGATAATATACTATTACGCAACGTGAGAAAGTTAATGGGATCATCTTTCTTCTTTCAAAAAAAGAAAAAGAAAAAAAAATGGAAAAGTTATTACAAAAAACTTATTTATAAAAATTATAGTCATACTTGATCCATGTGATCTTTTCTTCACCTATTTTCCTTGAAAACTAAAGACATAAATTATATTCTACAACAGTGTTGGGCTTCGTAACTTTTGGCATCTTCCAAAGGTAGGTCGTCTTTTTTTTGTAAATTATAATTATGTTTTAGTAGGTATGTACTGTAAAGGTTGACTATAATTTAGCGCGGGTTCTATTTGAACATTAGAAGCAAGCAAGCTTAGAACGGGGTGTCAAATATTTTATTAGGTTTTTATGTTTAGGTAAAGAGAGTGCTAGTTTAGTCGGCAATATGTAAAGACGTTTAGTCAATATAAACATAAAGGAATCGTATCGTTGTTTGATTCCTCCCGGTGTATGAGCTTTACAGTACCTACTGTCAAAAGGCTCCCGAACCTGTAATAATAAATCCTAGTTAATAATATTATAAACGTGAAAGTTTGTATGGATGGATGGATCTTTGTTACTCTTTCACGCAATAAACACTGAACGGATTTGGATGTAATTTGGCACACAGATGTTTTATAACCAGGATTAACTTATAGAATACTTTTTATCCCGATATTCCAACGGGATCGAAACTTATGCGGGTGAAACCGCGGGGCGCAGCTAGTATAGAAATATTTATCAAAATCTTTATACAATGCCTCGTTGGTTTAGTGGTCGCAAGCGCTACTGCTGAGCATGAGGTTCTGGGTTCGATTACCAGGCCGTTAAAATTGTTATTGGGTTTTCCATCGGGATTTTCTCCGTAGCAGCCCGAAGTCTGGATTTGTTCCCGGGTGGGAAATGGGCTCGCCCCCTATTACATGGGACTTTAAACATAACTGGCGAAATGTGGGGTTATTATAGATACACCTCTGCCTAAGCTTTTGGGGTTACAGTCGTGATGTTATACAACGTATGTTTGTAAAGCAACCAAGCATTCAAGCTTCAGTTTTCCTAACACAAGTATTTGCTGAGCGCACAATGCAGCGTCTATCAACGCGGATCGGACACTTGCCACGAACGTAGATATGATGAGCTGCGAGGATGAATCTGACAATATTTCAGATGATACGTGAACTTTAAAATAGGATAAAGTTTAGTACTTGGTTCATGAGAGTTTGATGGTTTCCTACCTAACCTATTAAGTATTTTTTGGGCTAGCGTGACTTTTTCTTTCATGTTTCTTTACCAGCTATAATTTAATGGGATGGCAAAGAGTCGGATAAACACTGACTTTTGCTAACAATGGTTTAGAGACTAATTAATTATATGCCTTAATATTATTCGAAGCTTCACTTCTGGGTCACAGGCATCGTCTCTGTGAGAGGGAGTGGGCCATAATCCACCACGCGGGCCCAGTGCGGGTTCGAAGCCCATCTTTGTCTTAAATAATTATAATAAGCCTCGATACGTGGGTTAAGAAAAGAAGACTTTCAATAATAATGCCAACTAATATGTTTATCAAACGGAAATACCCACATGAAACTAACTATAAAGTAAAAAATATATATTATACTAGTTGCGCCCCCCGGTTTCACCCGCATAAATTTCGATCCCATGGGAATATCGGGGTAAAAAGTATCCTATATATTAATCCTGGTTATAAACCATCTGTGTGCCAAATTTCATCCAAATCCGTTCAGGACTTTTTGCGTGAAAGAGTAACAAACATCCATCCATCCATCCATCCATACAAACTTTCACGTTTATAATATTAGTAGGATAGTAGGATGAATATGGTAAACTTGGGGGAGGCCGATGTCCAACAGTGGACAACTTTCGGCTGAAATGATGATGACGACGACGGTAAACTTTTATTAAAAAAGCGAACTAATCAAAAAACAATATATAATGCAAAAAAAAGAAACAAATTAATACCGTAAACTTCCATTCAAAAAGCAAACCAATTTTATGAACGATTCAGTTAAAGGCTTAAAATGTCACTTAATAACATAACAACACCAAATAAATTGAATTTAATCATATATAGTGGCAGGTGCACATGCTGCCGGGGACGGCCGCGTCAATTTCACGCGTCCGCACTTCTACGCCCAGCTTTAATTATATTATCCATTTCACCCTCCGATATTTTACACGAATCCGCTAATTTACGTACACAGTACCCTTATAGGCTTCACGCGCCTTTATAAGGTACGAATAACCGTTTAGGTATGTGGCTGCAATTAAAAATAATTGTGTCAAAATTACCGTCATTTCAGAATTTCATATACTATATTTACGTCAGACTTAATAATGAGTCGTGTCAAGTTAGGAATTTCTTGGCAAATATGAGCTGAGCGAAGTTTAGCAATAGTTGGTTCGTACGATTGTACAGTTTCTGTCCTTTGTCAAGTTTCTTAGAAAATCATTTTAATTGGAGTTCCAATTATCATTGTATGTTTACACATCTAAACTAATATTATAAATAGAAACAATTTTATGTTTTGTGTGTTTAATTATTACGCTTAAACGGCTGACCTTACTTAAACGAAATTTAGCACATGGATAGACCATGACCTGGGGGTCTATTCCGAAGTAGTATCGGCTAATGTTCGGCCGTTTCCTGCTACGAAGTTACTATTTGGTTCGGTCGGTCCCGATCCTACACTCCTACACTCTTTCGAATATTGACTATGGTCCCGACCCAATTGAGCCGATCCGAAGTTTTTTTCGCATTTTTCAATAATATTCGGTTCGGCCATGAGTCGGTCCGATCCGATCATTCGCACTTTGCACTTCGTAGTAGACACCCTGGATTAAGACATAGGATACTTTTTATCCCGATATTCCTACGGGATCGAGACATATGAGGGGCGCACCTAGTAGATAATAATTATACAACCTGTAACTTTGTGGTTTAATATTAATAAAATAAAAAAGTTCTTTTAAATAATACTGACGATAAAGGTCATAACCATTCATACGAGTAATATACAAAAGTAACTCAAAGCATAACTTTTGGCATCGTTTACTAACTTCTATCATAAATAAATTTTGTTCACATGCAAATAAATGGTTAGAGGCATCAATTTTCGCGTGTCTTCAATAGGTAAGTATCATTTTCTGTAGGTATCAAGCAATATTATAACATGAAAATTCAGCAGCCAATCCCACCGGGACTGACGATCATTCACGATACAAATCTTTCAATATTTTGGTAAATCATATTGTAGGGTATGAAATATTTTATTTTAGAAAATCGTACCTAGAGACGTTGCTTGACAATCCTACTAATATTATAAATGCGAAAGTTTGTATGGATGGATGGATGGATGGATGTTTGTTACTCTTTCACGCAAAAACTACTGAACGGATTTGGACGAAATTTGGCACATAGATAGTTTATAACCAGGATTAACACATGTGATACTTTTTATTCCGATATTCCCATGGGATCGAAACTCATGCGGGTGAAACCGCGGGGAGCAGCTAGTCTATTTATAAATACATACATATAATACAACATTAACGAAGTCAGAACTGTACTTTCAATATATTAAAAAAAAAAAATATTGCTGCGCGGTGTGGTAGCTAGTCTGATGCCCAAAATATAGTTTTTATTTTTTTTGTCCGTTTGTCTGGATGTATATTCCAGATTGAAGCAAAAACGGCTAAATGAATTTGGATGAAATATGGCACACAGATAGTTTATAACCTGGATTAACACATAAGGTTTTCTTAATCCCGGTAAACGTTCTGATGGGATATTTGCCGAGATCAACGCGGGCGAAACCGAGGGCAAAAGCTACTAACATCATAAATAGCAATACGCTTTTTTTTTCCGGATGGGAAATCATCAAATGACCCCTCCCGCTCTGGGTGGAGCGGAAGGGAGTGTCAGACTCTTACTGACTAAAACCCACCCATCTTCCTTCCTTTGCCCTTTATGGTCCGGGGTAGCAGTAACCCTTTCGGACAATCCCGCTGACCCGGCAGGCTTCGGCCTTATGGGGCCCCTCAAATTATGCTGTCAACTCTTTGAGGCGCGCGTGGAACACTTACGCGCCGTCTGGCACGGGCCTGGTCCTGATCGGACGGTGAGCTACCCATTGCTCTCCGCCCGCAGGCCCAATAACAATACGCTTTAGTATCATTCCTTCAAAGAACCATGTATTATTTAAGGTTTTCTATGTTAGTTTTCGAAACCCTTCCGTGATCTAACATTACACATATATTTCTAGAAAACAGTTAAATATGTTTTTTTAAGTGAAAACTACTTTAGGCGCACTTTGACAGTGAGTAAAACTCAACCGGCTACGTTCGGATCGGTGACGCTTCTTCTTCTTAGCATGTCGATAGCAATCTAAATAGACTCGTCCCAGAATTCGGCTACTTGTTTGGCGCCATCACCAGCGTCCATCAGTTCCTGTAACGTGCAGCTGACAGGACACGCAGGACACGATATTAAGTATCCCATCGTTTGTGGAACAGCACCACATTTAAACTCCAAGGAGGAGTCGTCTATCAATCTCCACCTGAACAGGTTTTCCTTGCTTCAGCCAACCTGGGTCCGTAGTCTGTTTAAAGACTTCCAGGTTACCCAAGGTAACTCATGTCCAGGAGGTCTTCAGCGGGTGGAACAAATGGTTTGGGTAAGAAAGTACTGTCTTGCCACAGCTTCAGTCTATCTTGTGATCGTTCGCCAGTGAGTGGGACGACACACTTTAAAAAACTGCTCCGTGACGCTGAATCGGGCGTACTCGGCTTCACTCGTAAGTTTTAACTTCTATAATGTGGTCAGAAACACACATCCTCTTTTTTTTAAATTCTCAGTACTCATGTTAAGTTCCACGTAAGTATGCTTCTTTATGCTCATTCCGTAGAGCATAAAAAAGAGTGAGCAAGTCTAATTCCTAACTCCTCAACATTCAAATGTCTGTATTAAATCACAATTCCCGTAGTTTTCCCTACACAAAAACATTAGGAAGGAATACAGTATCGTTACCCTAATGTTTACCGTTCTTACCGTTCGGTAACAGGCTTTACCCAAAGGGTTTGGCAAATTATTCTACATCTAACGGAAAAACGTATCGAGTCGATATTACTGTTATCGCATTTACCTTTTCGTATTCTAACGTGAAATTCAAATGATTTCTTGGTTACATCGTGTTGTGTTGTTAACATTACAATTTTACAAAATTTTCGGAGAAAAATTGTTCCTTTGAGGTAATTTGAACGGAACGTCATTTTTACAAGGGTCGCAACAATTGACTCAAAATTAAATGAGTTTTCTTTTTTGTAAATAAGTTTGTAAAAACTTAGCTACATCATCTACAAGTATCTATATATCTATATTCTATACGTATTATTATAAATTCAAGTCCCTTTTTGTGTCTGTCTGTATGACCGCATCGTTCTTCTAAACTACGTAACGGATTTTCATGCGGTTTTCACCATCATTTTGAAAAATAAATCAGAATGTGTATGTGTATAACACATTTATATTAATCTTACATATAATAGAGAAGTTCGAAGTAGAGGCATGTCGCCTAGCATAATCAGCCTATAAAGTTCCCACTTCTGGGATACAGACCTCCTCTCTTCGAGAGGAAATGGGCTGTAATCTACCACGAGGGGCCAGTGCGTGTTGGTAGATATCACGTGTCGCTTGTACATGTATAAATTGATCACAGTCAGTACCATCGTACACTAAAAGCATTATTATATTCTTAAGAAAGCATTGTAATACTAAAAGCGTTATTGTTAAGACGTGTTTTGTTATACATAATGTATTTCAACAAGTTTTTTTTTTGCACAACTTGAGTGGCTGAAGGTATTGTATTACATATTTCCCAGAATGAACATTATTGATGGATTAGGTACCATAAGAAAATACTGACACCGATAAATTCAAATACATGTCGCAAGGTAAAATCAAGTCCAATTTTCGGTAACAATAAAACATTTTTCCTTAAGAAACAACAACTGGGTTGTAGCAAATATTAGTTTGGTCCCCACGGACAGTATTGGCAGATTAAACCAAGCTAGCGGAACTCCGATATTCCAGGGAGAGACTACAATGGTTGAGAAAATTTTCACCACTCCAGAAAATGATAAGAATTCGAGTTTGAGTACAATTATTATCAACTAGCTACCGTGGCTTCGCACGGTTTTTTTGACTTGACAACATCTAGATTTCTGTAAATATCAAAGTATTGTACAGACGCCAGCACGTCAACCTACCCGAAACTGTAAAATTTTCCCAATCAACCTTGAACCTTAATGCTTTAGCGATAAAGTTGAAAATCTATTAAAGAAATTTGACAGATTGTAGTAGCTTGATGTGCTGGCGTCTGTACATTATATAACCCTTCCAAAATCATTTTTCTAAAAGATAGTGAAAACCGCACTAAAATTCGTTGTGGAGTATAAAAGAACAACGCGGTCACACAGACAGACAAGAAAAGCGACTTTAATTTATAAAATGTATAGATATGAAAGTAGCATCGCCATTTTACTGCTCACTGAATTTCGGAAAAGGATTGTATTCTGCCGAATGATGGTGTCTTTAATACGTGTCCCAATCTTGCAGTGACAGTCCAAGATAATAGCAGATTTTTTATTTCTATTACATTTGAAACGGAAATAGAAAACGGAGAAGTTGTTTACTATTTGGGATTCTTGACGGTACAATGTTTAAGAACCCGACTTAAAAGCTTTCTGGTATCACAGTGACAGCAGAACACTGACTCCTAAGTCACAGGATCACCTAGTTTAGGAGCCAGGGTTTACCTTATCCGTATGACCTTTAGCTAACCATTTTTATGTATCCTAGTCTTTAGCAATGTCAAAGGTTTTTGTATCAATAAAGATTTTTTATTTTTTATTATTATAATGTTTTCTCGTTCATGTCATGCCTTTCTATTGCCTCTAGAAAGGGATGCCTGTTTAATTTAACTTATGTACAGACGCCAGCAGGTCAAGCTACCCGAAACTGTCAAATGATCCCAATCAATCTTGAACCTTAATGTTTTAACGATAAAGTTACTAATCTATTAAAGAAATGTGACAGATTGTAGTAGCTTGATGTGCTGGCGTCTGTACACTATAATAAATTTTCGATAATTAAACCAGTTAATATTAATCAATTTACACATCAGAAAATTAACGATTGCAAATAAAACCATAATAATATAAAATTCTTGCATGAACGATAAATCACTAATTGGGCTTGCAATTAAATGATGAAATGCTTTAATTTATTCAATCAATCCGGAAGCACATATTGTCTGAAATCATATTTGAAATTAACGCAGCTTTTAAGTGAATTGACATGATTAAATTAATCATTTAATTTTCACGTACATTTGAAACGAGTCTGATTTCATTAAATTGTTGTTATACGAAAGCTACACCTTATAATGAATGATTATAATGTTATATCGTTCAATATATTTTGCAATGAAGGGGTGAACGAACGAATGAACCGTTTAAGCGGAGTGAAGATGATTGATGAGATGAGGTGAATGATACACGAATCCCATACGAATGCATAATTTGCGTCTACGTTGATTTATATTTTCGCTATATTGACATATTTGGTCAATGATTTTCTCTCTTCGTTTCACACAAATAGGCCAGCTTATAGATTAAATAGCCTCCACCATTTGTTATCAGATTTCAAATTGCAGTTGAATTTATCATAGTATGTAGTGTTTTCAATTACAAAATTAGTTTGATTTAGCAGTCTAAACCGATAGTAATAATTTGACATTTTGTGATTTTATAGGTATTTACTTGCTTTGCATTTTCATGTATACCCTCTTTTGTGTCAATGTCAAAATTCTGTTCCTACTGTATCCCTTACACAAAGACAATATAGATACTGCTTGCATAAAGACACGGGTTCCCGGCAAAGAGAAGTCGGTACTGATCGGTGCGGGTAAAATAGCCCCGTATTAACTTTTTTCACACATAAAGAAACAGGTAAAAGAAATATTGTAACCGTTTCTTTCCGAAGTTCAACCTGCAGCGATCTGTATCGAAAAACCCGCTGTTTTAAGGAGACAGGCGCGATGCGATAGAGTGACGCAACTCTAGTAGAACAATCTTTATAAAAACTTCATGGTAACTGCAAACTCAAGAGCCTTATTGAAAGCACCCTTAGTCTGAAAACAAAAGTTTACTCAGTAGTAAGTTAACACAAAATAGCACAAATTTAAATTTGACAGAATATCACAAAGAAATCTGTGTCAATAAAACGTTTTACTGTCCTGTGCTGAAAAGTTCACTGTGTCTCTCAGTATCCAATATCCGTCACCTATTTATCCGACACTTCGACACTTATTTATATTATATTTGATTGTGTACAAACGCCAGCAGGTCAAGCTACCCGAAACTGTCTAATTTTCCCAATCAACCTTGAACGTTAAAACTTTAACGATAAAGTTGAAAATCTACTAAAGAAATTTGACAGAGCTTGATGTGCTGGCGTCTGTACAAAATAGTGCTTGCATTTGATAAAATGGCAACCCTAGGGAGGTCGACGTCATCCATTTGTGGTTTAGTCGATTCGACGGCTCAATTCCTCGTCGCCTTTGCGGTAACATCGATTCTTCTAACTATGTTAGGGACCGCAGTCGAATCTCGTTGGTATGGGTTTGACAAAGTTCGTTAGAAAAATTGCTTTGTAAGAAATTGTAGAAATAAGATTATTAATTTATGAAAAAAAATATTGAGTCTTTGGTTTAGTATTGTGTAGAAACTTTTAGAAACATGCTTTGACTAATAATTGTTAACTGAAAAAACTTTCTTTTATCTACGCTAAAGGTCGTTTTTTAAACCCAGATACTAATTTGACAGGTGTAATGTCAAATTTGTATAGGTACTAAAAAACGCAAACACAAAAGATTTAAATGTTAGTTTAGTATCTGGGATTAAAAACGAACTTTAAAAGTATTTTTTTCAATTTAACCTTCATGCTTATTTCTAATTACTTATAGCAATTTTCTCCTTTCGTTTATTTAAGGAAACCCTAAATTCACAAACGTTGAAAGGTGTTTGAAATACCTTATTTTACCAGGTACCACAATCGCGTAATGAGAACACACAGATTGTACTAGAGTTTCCTTTGTAACCAAAAGAAAACAACACAAGCATTACAATATAACGAGTGAGTACATAGGTAAGTATGTATTGGAGATGCTGGTATAACAATATCTAGGTACAGACTAAGCAGGTTAACCAAAATGGTATCTCTAAACTCAACGATTAGAAGGTTTTTGGATTAATTTTTCTTACCGAAACTAACGATAGTTTATTTTAATTGTTTCGACAAGAAAAACTCCTACATAAATTGAACATTAATATGGAAATAATGTAATATCAGAATTTTCTGCTCTAAATTACAAATAAACATGAAAGTTAAAAATAGGCTACTATAACTAAACTTGATTTGAAAGTTATCAAAACTAAACAATAGTTGGGTACTTTCAGTACTGTTCTGAGAAAGGAAAATAATATCAGTAAGAATATTCTCGGGAAAATTATTATTAGGTGAAATGGAAAACGATGGTTAGTTTAACTTTGATTGTATAAGGCACCCATCTGTAAAAATAGACAATCCCGCAATATTTAATGTAAGAATAATTTGATAATATATTATTATGAAATACGGTGTTTTTTATAAAACCTGAAACTAAAACTATAGTTATTTCTGAGGCCAACATTACTTTACAACAATTTTACAAAAAAAAATACTGCTTTGGTAGAGTTGATCATAAAATGCCTTTTAAAAATATGTGTAAACCTCTATTCATCATCTGCCTAGCCTTTTTCCCAACTATGTTGGGGTCAGCTTCCAGTCTAACCGGATTCGGCCGAATACCAGTATTTTACATGGAGCGACTGCATATCTGACCTTGACAACACAGTTACTGGGTAATACGATACCCCTTGGTAAGTCTGGTTGTCAGACTTTCGGGCTTCTGTCTACCCGTATCGACTGTCAAAGATCCACGAATGACAGCCGGGGCCAACGGTTTAACTTGCTTTCCGAGGCACGGAGAGGTCTCGGTATATAAAGATGGGTAAACTTCTATTATTTGTGTGAATTCTTCGTCTGAATTTAATTCACGAGTCACATTCAACAAGCCTTTCAAGGATACATTTCTACATCAGTGTTCCTACTAAATTCCATTCACTTTGACACTAGTTTCACATAGAAAGTTTCCTCAGAGGGCAACTAGAGCTTTATATAAATATATGGAATCCCTGTTATCTCACCCTATGTGCCCATAAAAGCAAAGATTTGTTGAAGTTCCCAAACCGAGTGAAATACCGAATACTTTAGTGTTGTACAGAATGTTCTGGATGTAAAAATAAAAATAAATTTGTTTTTCAGTGATATATTGTTATCTAGATAGTGTTCATGATGTTAGTGCAGACTCTAGAGCTGTAAATTACGTGGTTGGTTGTAATTTAATTAGTGCTAAGGTTAAAGGTAAAGGTAAAGGAAATGTCATCGGAAATTAAGCCTTATAATGTTTGAAAAGGAAGGTGTTGAGAGTTTTATCCATATTCGTTTAAACAGAACCCAAACAGTTTGATTCATATACAATTTGATACTATGTTAAAATGTTAGTGTTAACAATTGTACAATTTAGAATACCTTTGACACTAAACAACGTAAAGGAATAAATTTACATGTTGCCCGTACAAACCTTAAAATAAATAAAATAAAACATGAAGGGTCAACAACCCACAGACTAGCCATTTCAATGTTTGTTTCTAGAGATCTTTTATTAATGTTGAAGGCTTCGTAAATACCTAGATATACTTACATACAAGAGGGGCTCGTGGTCTTGAGGGGCTTGTGGCTAAGTATTAACAGCAGCACGGGTCGATCGACCAGGTTAAGCAACGCTTGCCGCGCTTGGTCCATAGATGGGTGACCATCTATACATACCAAGACCCCGCCGTTGGTCCCGGCTGTCATTCGTAGATCTTTGACAGTCGTTACAGGTCGTCTGTAGCCCGAAATCCTGACAACCAGTCTTACCAAGAGGTATCGTATTACCGTATTATCGTATAACTGGGTTGTGGAGACTCCATGTATAAAATACTGGTATTCAGCTGTATCCGGTTATACTGGAAGCCGACCCCAAAATAGTTGGGAAAAGGTAAAGCAAATGATGATGACTTACTTACAAAACTATTAATATTTTTAACCATCAATATTATAATTCAAAGAAGCTTATTCATTTTATTATTTAAGTACACACAGAAAAATATATAGAGATACGATTTACAACATTTGAGTACAAAGGTACTGCTTATTTCTTAAGAAATGTCTTCCAAAAAACCTACGAAAAGAGAAATGAAAAAGACACTCCCAGGTTACTTACAGGTTCCAATCTTTGGTTGTATCTTAATTGTAAGGTTTACAATCATTTTAAATTAAACCAGAGTTTGGCATAGATAAAGGCGGCAAAAGGTCTTACTAATTATAATTCCTAACGGCGCTAATTTCCTTCTTTAAGAAAACTCAAATGAAATGGCCAGTCTAAATTCCTACTCCAAAAAACAAAACGTTTTCTCTATGACATTTCTACCTCGCCTTTGTTAATAATGCCCTGCATTTCACTATAATAACATTTTCTATAATTATGATTCTACCACCATCTCTATTTTAATGTATACGTATAATTTTAGAAGATGTTGCTTTAATGTCGTGTACACCTGTAATTGGTATATACATCAGAACTTACAGCTTTTATTATTGAATCATCATTCTGGCTAGCCTTTTCCAACTATGTTGGGGTCGGCTTCCAGTCTAACAGAATGCAGCTGAATATCAGTACTTTACACGGAGCGACTGCCTATCTGACCTCCTCAACACAGTTACTGGGTAATACGATACCCCTTGGTAAGACTGGTTGTCAGGCTTTCGGGCTACTGACGACCCGTAAAAAAAGATCCACAATGACAGCCGGGACCAACGGCTTAGCGTGCTTTCCGAGGCACGGAGAGGTCTTGGTATGGTCATGATTCTATAATCATCCCTATTTTAATAAATAGGTATGTATAATTTGTCTATACAATAAATGTAATTGGTCTATACAACTGAACTTATACTTACAGCTTTTATTATTGAATGTCGAGTGTATATAGGTATGTAATGTTGGCGTACCTCTTTATAATACCTAAATCATTTTGTTATACCAAAATCTGCTTATACTAGAGTGTTATTCTCTTTTCACTTTCGATCGACGAATATATTGTAATCGTTTTACATTAACCTCATTTTGCAACCTTTTATCATTATGGTCGTGTACAAGAAAACACAATTTTATGTTTATGTTGAATGAAAACCGTGCACTTAGGACCAACTCATAAAATATTGCCCAAAGCGAGAGTTTTGGGTAGTTTTGAGAACGTTAAGTATTTACGAATGAAAAGGCAGAACTATGACCTATTTAGGTGAAACAGTGGTGTTTTTCTATCGTGTCAAGATACTATATAATGTGACTTGCTCATACATTATCAACTTATTATGTTTCCAAAGCTGGGACTCAGGCCGCCTCTCTATAAGAGTGTCGTAATCTCGTAATCCACTACACGAGCCCAGTGCGGTTTGCCTTAGTACATTTTTTTGCCAGTCAGGAAGATGGTAGCGAGGTTGACTGCCGAGCAGTATGCACCGGACGTACCTGTACTCGTGGAGACTTTTTAATTACATCCTACAACAAGGGATTTACACCTTTACGGCAAAGTGAGCCACTCAAAACTATACCTAATGAATGTTTCATAAAGGGTCCATCTAAATTTAGCAGTGGTAAAACAAAGGTCAGTTAGACACAATTCTCATGAACATCTTAAAAACATAATCCCTCGGTGTCATAAACTGAAATAGGTCACTCTCTAGGGAACAGTAGAACATCACAGTAAACTGTTGATAACAATAATAAACTATTTTTGTAAAGTTATATAATTTTAGGTTAAATACCTCGGTAATTAAATATGGGAATGAGTTTACTTCATCTGCCTAGTCTTTTCACAACCATGTTGGGGTCGGCTTCCAGTCTAACCGGATGCAGCTGAATACCAGTATTTTATATGGAGCGACTGCCTATCTGACCTCCACAAACCAGTCACTGGGTAGAACGATACTTCTTGGTAAGGCTGGTTGTCAGTCATTCGGGCTTCTGAGTACCCGTAACGACTGTCAAAGATCTACGAATGACAACCGGGACCAACGGCTTAACCTGCTTTCCGAACCATGGAGGGGTCTCGATATGTAATGGATTGTCACCCATCCACGAAACCAACCGTGGCAAGCGTAGTTTAACCTTCGATTGACCCGTGCGGCTGTTATTATTTAGCCACGGGCCCCTCGAATGATGGTTTAACTATAATACCGAAATGAAACTGACGAAGCAACAATGTTTGAAGCAGAGGGGCAATTCTCGTAATTTTAAGAACGTTCAAAAATACCTTTAATTTCCCTACATTTTTGACAAGTTTTTGACATTGATTGTCGCTGAGATGAGATTGCGACTAGATTTTGAACGTTTTTAATTACGGAAATTGGCCTTCAGATGTTAGGCTAAATAAAGTACGAAAAGTGTAGACAAAACATTTTGCAAAAATTTAACCATTAGTTACTATTTTTAACAATTGGTTGAGTTAACTACGGATCAAAAAACCGGACCAAAGTTATATAATAGAACCAATAACTTTTCTTGATGAGAAAGAAGAGATTTTTTAAATGAAATTATTTTAAAAATCTCTCTTATCTTTCAACCCAGACAAGACAATTAACAAGAGGAAGTACTTCCTGCAATTAGAACTGTCATAATACTTTTGTTCTCCTTTATCAGCTAGTAGATTTCTAGCATTTTCTTGGGCTAGTTCCTTCGTATAATTTTTAATTATTTTTCAAACTTGTGCACTGAGGTGCGAACTCGTTAGTCGACGTAACGCCATTCTCCTTATTGGATCACCGTTCCTCGGATGGGCTCTTACCTACCGCCAGGTGTTGATCAACCTAATTAACCTTGGTATGCTTATTTTTCTAGCTTATATGTCATTTTATACCTTTGAATCAACTTGAAACAGGAGGAGGTTCTCAATTCGACGGTATTTTTTTTGTATGTATGTTATGCGATATCTCCGGCAATTTTGGGTCGATTTCAAAAATTATTGTTTTAATGGATAGGGTATGCCTCAGGGGTGGTCCCATATAAATTTTATTAACGTTGCTTAAGTAGTTTTTTTTTTAGTAATATGTATTTGTTCCACTTAGTGTATATTAATGATGTTATAATAATAACTTGCTGTCACTGATATCTATGTATATAGTAAGTACGAATTTGTAGGTGCAACTAAAAAGTAAAAAATAAAAACATTTTTACAACAAAAAAAAAAACACCCGACTTCCAAAAAAAAACTACACAGTGAAAAATTACTTTAATTTCGAAAGTCGGTGGCAAAAAAACGAAATATGGAACCAACGCCACCGTTTTTTGAGATTGGTTTATTGTTTTGATGACAGTGTTACCGTATTTATTCTGATTCCAATTTGTATTGTTGTACAAAAAGTAGCTATGACTTACTTTTCTTTTGCATTGTCTTTACAGTTAAACAAATCATTGTCAAAGATTAGAAATCTCAGCCATGAATTCCTCCAATTCGTGTCAAATCGGTTTCTAAATGACCTCCTTTGTTTTTTTAATGTAATAATGTCAAATTAATACGTTAGCGGTTTTTAGGCTAATCTTGTTTTCTGAAACATTGAGATTTTGGTTCCAAACAAAACAGTTAACATTTAATAGCTGTTCTTTTCAGTTCTATTTTTGTCTGCATAATAGGTACTATCATCCCTGGTCTTACGTAGGAGTGCGACTTGCCCTCAATATCATGTAAAGGCGATTGTATACATAAACAAAGTCAAGTGAAAGACAACATGTGTGGTCTTAAGACTGGATTTCCTATTCATTTATACGAGGTGACTTTATTCAGTCTTACAAAATCCGCAATCTCTACGGAACCATTTGTAGTTTCAACTACGACATTGGAAAATATAGATAGTGACTATAATCTTTACAAAATGCTACAGCAGTACATTTTACAGTACATTGTACTAAATCCCTGTGGACGGAGTTTATAGTCGTTTTATTGAAGTACATGTGTGTTTAGTATCGATTGTATGCCATTGCAGGCAAACTTGTCTATCTATGTTCCGTAAAAAAACGATGAGGAATCTAAACCTTAAGCGTTATACCCCTTTATTCACAAATGTTGCTTAAAGTGAAGTAGTGATTAGCGACTAACCATACATTTATGACGTTTGAACGTCACTTAACTTTAATCATCGTTTATAAATAAACCCCTTAATGTCAGTAAGTTTAAATGCCATCATAAACCTTTTGAAAAAATTTGGTCAGCATTTTATCAACAGTATATTTTTTATGTACAGATGTTGTAGGGTCTAAAAATTTTGTGGACACAAGCAAACGATCCTGTAACTGTTTATCATGGCAATTAACTTTAGCGGCGATGCTCGCAGAATATTTTGTGACCGCGTTACCGGAGGGCTACAAAACGGACGCTTTTTGCGTTTTTCGCTTCACAATTCAGCGTCGAGTGACCAAACTAAAATCTATTTTATTAACACGACCGTTGAGCTCATGTTTGTTAAAGTTGATCGCTACTTGGAACAAAAAGCAACGTTTTTGTGGCTCAGGCAGTAGGGTTGCCGTAAAACAATGGAACGAACAGCCTTACTCTCTCGAGTGTGGTTTCTTGAAAATGTCTTTGAAAGTTAGGAATGTATTCTACTAAACTAATGTTTTCAGGGAATATCAGACTAAAGTTTACTCTAAAAGAAGTTATTATGAAAAGTAAAAAAAAAAAAGAATTTTTAAAGTCTAACATTTTTTTAATAAAAATCAAAGCATTTGTTTCAGTTTACTTATTAATCTTCTGAACTGTCAAAATGTTGGGCAGTTGTGAGAAGTAAAAGATACGTAAGTTGTTTGTCAATAATAGAATAAGATGTCATTGATTTTGTCTATCTTCATACTGGACTAAATAAAACAGTGACCCACGTTTATTGGCCCATAAAATACAATCCGGGGAGTAATCTCTTCCGTTTTAGGACATTTTTCATGTCAACAGAGAAATTTTCGGGATTGTTATCGTGGTTTCGAGTGTTTTGATTTTGAGCGGATTATGGCGTTATTTATGATGATTAAGGCGGAATCAAATTTTGTTCAAATAGACAGTCCGTTAACAGGGACTTTTTCATTCAGAACAATGTTTGTATGTTTTCTTCAATTGGATGGTAAAGCCGAGCCAAAGGGTATTCTTCAGGGCACGCCGCGATAGCGGCGATAAGACCCCTCTTTGAGGAGTGGCTAGAGAGGCGCCACGGCACCCTCACCTACCGCGTGACGCAGGTCCTCACCGGACACGGAAGTTTCGGGAGGTTCCTGCACATCATCAGGCGGGAGGAAACGCCCGGGTGTCACCATTGCCAGGATCGCCCAGAGGACACGGTGGAGCACACGGTGGAGGTCTGCCCCGCTTGGGCGGAGCACCGCCGTGTCCTCGTAGAGGCGATCGGCAGCGGCGGCGGCCTCTCGCGCCCGGCCCTGGTGCAAGCCATGGTCCGGAGCGAGAGGGAGTGGGAGGCAGTCGCCTCCTTCTGCGAAGCAGTCATGCTAGCGAAGGAGGTGGCGGGACGGATGAGGGAGAGAGCCTCCCGTCCCAGCCGCCGCGGGAGACGCCCCGGGCGTCGGGAGTCGAGCGACGACTACCGGCCACCGTAGGCGCGGGCCTGCGGGCGGAGAGCAATGGGTAGCTCACCGCCCGATCAGGACCAGGCCCGTGCCGGACGGCGCGTAAGTGTTCCACGCGCGCCTCAAAGAGATGTCAGCATAACGAGGGGCCCCTCAGGGCCGAAGCCTGCCGGGGCAGCGGGATTGTCCGAAAGGGTTACCGCTACCCCGGAACATAAAGGGCGAAGGAAGGAACATGGGTGGGTTTTAGTCAGTAAGAGTCTGACACTCCCTTCCGCTCCACCCAGAGCGGGAGGGGTCATTTGATGATTTCCCATCCCGAAAAAAAAAAAAAAAAAGAAGGGTATTCTTCCTTTTTTGGTAGCAATAAATCTGAGTTTTGGAATGTATGATAGAGATAGAGGTATAGATTCATGCTACTCATGTCGTCTTAACTCGTTGGTAAACAGAACCTGCTTACTGTATTAGAATAGAATAGAATTTCCTTTAATCAAGTTACAAAGACTCAACAAGATTGTTAGTAAAACTTACGACTATGTTAGTAAGCACAGACAATAAACAAAAACAAGACAAAAAAAAAATAATAACGGTTGGTCACCGTTGCGACATCCCATGAGAGATGGCACAACAGTGACCCACGTACAGGCGCCAGCAAGTCAAGCTACCCGAAACTGTCAAATTTTCCCAATAAACCTTGAACCTTAACGCTTTATCGATAAAGTTGAAAATCTATTAAAGAAATTTGACAGATTGTGGTAGCTTGATGTGCTGGCGTCTGTACACACAGTCCAGGCGACTCGCAATCATGCTTAAGACACTTTTCTATTTCTATTTTCATTTTCTATTTCTATTTTCATTTTCTATTTCTGTTTCCATTTCTATTTTCTATTTTATATTTCCATTTCCATTTCTATTTTTTATTTATATTTTCTATTTCTATTTTCATTTTCTATTTCTACTTTCATTTTCTATTTCTATTTTCTATTTCTGTTTCCATTTCTATTTCTATTTCCATTTCTATTTTCTATTTATATTTTCTATTTCTATTTTCATTTTCTATTTCTGTTTTAATTTTCTATTTCTATTTTCTTTTCTATTTCTGTTTCCATTTCTATTTTCTATTTCTATTTTCTATTTCCATTTCTATTTATATTTTCAATTTCTATTTTCTACTTCATGTTCTATTTTTAAACTTCAGCTTTTGATAATATTATAGAGAAAACCTTACCACCACTTTGTTTTTATTTCCACTACCCTTCTGACTACAGCAAACCGACTTTCGGTAACCCAAGTAGGTGTCCGTGAATTCGGTAATGGATCAGTACACGACGCGGCACTTCGGTGTACAAACAACAGTATTGATACCCTTCTGAGATAAAATAAAAATAAAATGCAGAAATATTCTGTAAGATTTTAGATTGCTTACTACGATAACTCTTTCAATTATTTTCTTTGATCCTTATAATAATTTACATTATGGTAGTTTAGCTAAATATCTAACTAATAAGTACAAAAAATCCTTTTGTGTTTTGGTCACTTAGACGTTTAAAAAATATTACGATTTTCCAATCATTAGATAGGAAGATCGTAATATTTTTTTATGAAAGTTTAATATCTAGCACGATATCAGAACTTGGAAAAAAAAACATAACATAAGTCCTACTTAATATTATAAACGTGAAAGTTTGTATGGATGGATGGATGGATGGATGTTTGTTACCCATTTTTTTTTTTCTGGGTGGCAAATCATCATATGACTTCTCCCGCTCTTGGCGGAACAGGAGGCCGTGTCAGACTTTTACTGACTAAAACCCACCCGTGTTCCTTCAGTTGCCTATGCACGGGACCACGGTATCTCTTTCGAACAACCCGCGGCCCTGTCAGGCATCGGTCCTAGCGGACCCCGTCAGTTTGTGCTGACATTTCTTTGAGGCGCGCGTGGAACACAACGCGCCGTCGACTCGGGCCTGGTCCTTGCTGGACGGCGAGCTGCCCATTGCTCGCCGCCCACAAGCCCGCGCCTACGGTGGCCGGGAGTCGGCTAGTGACTCCCGACGTCCAGGGCGTCTCCTGCGGCGACTAGGGACGCGAAGGCGCAGAGATTGCCTCTCCCTCACGCGCTCTGCCTCCTCCTTTGCGAGCATTACTGCTACGCAGAAGGAGGACGAGGACGCGGCGGTGCTCCGCCCAAGCCGGGCAGACCTCTACCGTATGCTCCACCGTGTCCTCCGGGCGATCCACACAGTTGTGACACCCTGGCGTTTCCTCCCGCCTTATCCTGAACAGGAACCTCCCGAAACAACCGTGTCCGGTGAGGACCTGCGTCAGGCGCCAGGTGGTCAGGTGAGGGCGCCGTGGCGCCTCTCTAGCCACTCCTTAAAGAGGGGTCTTATCGCCGCTATCGCGGCGTGCCCTATATGTCACTGCTTGTGGTAACGTTGGGGGTCGGGTTGCCTCCTTCCCTCAAATATGGCGAAGGGGATAATGGCTGATTTTCGCGTTATCCTTGTGAACGAGTGTTGCGTGTGGTGACTGTTGGTCGTCTTGCTGACCATGGTGTTATTGCTATTATTAGCATTAACTTATTTATGAGGGCGCCGTGGCGCCTCTCCAGCCACTCCTCAAAGAGGGGACTTATCACCGCTATTGTGGCGTGCCCAATGTTTGTTACCCTTTCACGCAAACACTATTAAACAGATTTGGATGAAATTGGACACATATACGCTTTATAACCAGGATTAACACATTTTATCCCGATATTCCTACGGGATCGCAACTTATGCGGGTGAAACCACAGGGCACTGCTAGTACATAATAATGCTCTTTCGTAATAATGACATTCCGCTATTAAATTTGTTTCTCTTTGTCATGATTTCAATTAAAATTAAAGAACGTTTCTCACTAATTAATTTTCCAATAATTGGTAAAATGAATTGAGGTCATTTTTATTTAGTGAAGTCATTTTGCTCTTTGATTTTTCATATCAATAAAAAAATTGCGTGGCTTTTTGTCCAAATTACAATTAAGTGGTAGTTCTGATTGAATTCTAATTCTTGGAAAAACGCAGGGATTAATAATTAGAGATTCAAAAATTACATTATGTCAAAAGTTTCAGGCTTTACGTTATGGCGTTTGCAAAATATGTATTAAATTCAAATGTGATTTATGTGTAAACACAATTAATTTAATTTAAACACAAAGAGGACAATTTAAATCAAATTCATCGAAAGCAAATAATTTAGTTTAATTTCTTCATCCGTTTTGTATAATTTCGTTTTCGAACATAGGTATTTAACACAAAGGTTAGATGTTAATACGAACCGTTTTCGGAAATCTAGATTAAAATAAGAAAAATTCTTAAAAGTTTTGAAATCTTCAAGATTCTCGAAAGAATTTTGAACGTTTTATATCTATTTAACTAATTTTACACAACATTTCACCAGTTATGTTAACGTCCCATATAATAGGGGGCGAGAAATTCCTGATGGAAAAAGCCCTATAACACTTTGCCCGACCTGGGACTAGAACCCAGGAGCTCATGCTTAGCAGTAGCGCATGCGACGCAGGACCAACGAGCAGTCATCTCTCTCGTCATCATCGTCTCTTTAACTACATTTTACATATTAAGTAAATACTAATTCGTTACGTATTTTATTATTGTAATCAACACACATAGATATATATGTACAAAACATGACCGAGTTCATCGTATCATTAACATGATTCTTTGCAACGAATATGCCAATCCAAGGGGTGAGGGAAAATTAAGCCAATATTGAAGCTGGTACGTGACAGGACGAGCTATGCTGACGTCACACCCCAGATATATTATATTTTATGACCATCGTTATTAGCTTTTCGAAGTATGAGTTAGTTAACTCGCAAAGTTGGTATTTTATTTAGGTGAAAATGCAGCAGCGTATGGATTGCTACAAGTAGGGAAGAAACCTACCTGGTATAATAAAACACCTAAAGTAGAATATCGTAAACGGTCCGGGGGGTCTACTCCGAAGTGGTATCGGCCGAATGTTCGGCCGTTTCCTGCTACGAAGTTACTATTTGGTTCGGTCAGTCCCGATCCTACACTCCTACACTCTTTCGAATATTGACTATGGTCCCGACCCAACTGTACCGATCCGAACTTTTTCGCATTTTTCAATAATATTTTCGGTTCGGCCATGTGTTGGTCCGATCCGATCATTCGCACTTAGCACTTCGTAGTAGACCCCCCGGGGGTCTACTACGAAGCCAATATACCGATACCAATTCGGAGTAGACCCCCAGTTTATATATTCTAAATTCAATATCTGGCACCTTCTTGCTTCTAACAGTTGATTGTCTTGCGCTTGATCTCTCTCCGGTTGTATCGGATTGCCGTCCCACCGGACAATGACAGTGAGGCAAGAGGGAGTGCACCTGTGTTTGCGCACACACTTGTGCCGAAATACGGTCTGGAGGACTTTTAGATACTTCTAACAGATTTTTCTGAGAAAGAGTAAGTTGTGGTCAACTTTCAGATTTATAAAATGGTTGAAACTTGTGACTGTGCTATAAAAACAGCAGTAGAAAATAATGAAAGTGTAGCACAATAACTTAGAGCTAATTGGGAAATAATTCAACGGTAAGGGGCGCGGGCGTCTTGCTAGGTAGCACAATAAGGATCTAATTACATCTTCCTGCTTTTGGCTTCATTAAAAACTTTAAACAAGTTTTACACCAATGTTTAACAAATAAAAACTTTGATCTTTGAGAAACTTTAAGAATTGTAAAATGGAAACGCAATACTACTAAATTCTCTTTTTTATTTACTTATTTTTTTGCCATGGACGGTGGCCTGTGGTGTGGGACACAACCTGTGTCGACAACCTCGCACCAACTAATGTTCCAAGCATGGCTGGCTGTGCTGGCAACGCTGATGCAGCTGAGGCCCTCAAACGGCGCAAACTGTAACCTTATACATACTTAGGGTAACTACAGTTTTGAGCCCTTCGAGGTCGAAACGCTCTGGCCATAGGGCCCGAGTGTGCGTCTCCTTTTTAAGGATATTACTGATCCGACTTTATTTTATACTTTGTTACTGCCGACTGATCGATACTTCATGTGACCTGAGGGCTGGCTCGTTCTTTGGCCAAAAATTTAGCACTGCCATTCAACGTGGCAATGCTGCTAATCTTCTGGGCACGTTTCCGGATGATAGCAATGCGGACGAGTACTTCGACCTAAAAACCAAAAGGATTTTTTTGTATTTATTTGTATATTTAGTCTGTTAGGCATCTAATTTAGTACCTAGTTGTGTTATACGTAATATTGTATATATTTTATTTTATTTTATTTTATTTTATTGTCTTTGGGTGGCTTACAGCTATTAAATACAGAAGTAGTAGTGAGGTAATAAACGACAAGCTATTTACAAGCCTCCACAGTTAGTAATAGAGTATTGTTGAACACATTTTCAAAATTGACTTACTTAAATAATAAAATAAATTACTTAACTAATAAATTAAATTAAATACCAGTAACGGCACATACTCCAACAGCAGCGGCACATGCATCTGCCATATATGCGCAGCCGCTGTCAGAGTGCATCAGAAACAATATTATACTGCTTAGATAAGACAGTAGTAATGGACGCTAAGCTGCTTGCAAACAAATCGATTGAAGGGTGCTTATCGTTAACAATTTGGTTAAAAACTTTGACTGAGCGAACCATATAAGAGTTGCTACGGTAAACTGTGCGAGAGTAAGGAGCATGAATGAGATTTCTCAAACGAGAATGTCGAGGTGGAACATTAAGAGACAGCTTAGAAAGAAGTTCAGGACAATCAATCCTTGATTGTGCTATTTTAACTAGGAACCGAACGTCAGATATATTTCTCCGAACTACAAGTGGAAGTAAGTGGAATCGTAATATTCATCTTATTATGTTTTTCCCATTGTGACGTTTCGTAGTATGGTTGCCCCGTTGGTCTCGCAGTTTCAAGCGTGACTTTACTGAGCGTGGGGTCTTGTGTTCGATTCCCAAGTCGGGTAAAGTGTTATTGGGTTTTTTCATTAGGAATTTCTTAATAACAGCCCGGAGTTTGGAAGTTGGTGGTGTGATACGTCGGAAAGCACGTTACGCCGTTGGTCCTGCACCTGATCTCTCTCAGGTCGACATTAACCATAATTTGTGCCAAAACTTCATTCTATCAAAATATTTCTCTTTAATCTTCAAAAGTTTTCCTTGTCTTCAAACTTTATCTCGTAAAGTCAGTACTTAATCGAATTATATTCAGTCGTAATTAAATAAGTGATTCTATATCAATATAAACTTACTGGTTAAATTGATTGAAGATAATGAAGTTTGTGGACTGCAATTGAATTAAATAATTTAATTACCATTCGGAGACTTAGGTCTAGGTAGGCAGTTTACTACTGTTGCGGAAGGATCGTACGTTCCCGCGACCCCCGGCGTAGGTGTGAAATGGAACACCGGGGTGGTTTTTAGTCAGTAAGAGTCTGACAGACCCCGCCGCCCGCGTCGGGGCGGCGGACATCCATGAGGATTTGCCACCGCGGAAAAAAAAAGCAGTTTACTACTGAAACCAACATAAAACAATTACCGACCTTTAGATTTCTTCTTCTTTTCATATCGATGGTACTCCTACCCGTTGCTTATTTTTAATATATGTAGTTTATGCCCAGTAGGTGGCCACGTTGATTGCGGCATCAGTGGCATTATTTAAGCCATCCAAGGTGCAGATGACATTTTAGGGGCCCCTAGGGATTTAAGGGGCCCCTAGGGATTTGAGGGGCCCCTAGGGCCGAAGCCTGCCGGGTCAGCGGGATTGTCCGAAAGGGTCACCGCTACCCCGGAACATAAAGGGCAAAGGAAGGAACATGGGTGGGTTTTAGTCAGTAAGAGTCTGACACTCCCTTCCGCTCCACCCAGAGCAAGGAGGAGGAGGAGGAGGGGTCAACTGATGATTTCCGGTCCGGAAAAAAAAAATAGTTGCAGGTGACGCGCACTCAGGACACTCCAGCAAGCCCCCACTTGCTGGTGTGTATTAAGTGCGCGTTAAACGTGGTCATCTAATGGGCACAAACTATTTCTATAAAAAAACAACATGGTCTGATCAGAAGCACCGCACTCGCGTTGGGTGTTGGATGGGTCTGTAATCACCTACTTCGACAAATTTTATCTGGACTGTCTTAGCACTACTTACTCCTTTAATAGTAGTACTCTTAGTACAAGGTCGGTTATCGTTTTACTAACATTTTAAAATGTATAATTTAATGTATTTGTAAGCGAGTATGATTAAAAAACTTCTTCATGACATATTTGTATGTCAAAAACTTTTGATAGTTCGGAAAATTATAGTTTAGTCACAAAAAACTGAAATTTAACTGGATGTTTTGTAATACTAATTGTTCAGAACTTTTGATGTATAAGAAATAATCCAATCTATTCCGGACACAAGCAGCACCCTAACTTACATGTCCACAAAAACGCCATAGGTAGTTCGTTAATAAACCAAAATTTTCGGTGTTGCCAAATTAATTTTGAAAATTTTGTATTTCTCATTTCACCCGCCCACATATATTATTCAATTTAAATTTTAATCAGGACAATCCGACAGCCCTCGGTATGAATGAATTAGTCTTGCAGAATTTATTAGCTGCTCGACAGTTATACGTGAAATATGTAGGCCTTACATTCCTGTGTGTTTATTGGACGGTATTGTGGACCCAGAAAGGCTATTCTCGTATTTTTATGTACGTTCGCATACTGATCTCAGTCTCAATCTGTCAAAAATATCTGTAATTTTCATACATTTTTGACAAGTTTTAGACATTTATTGTTACCGAGATGAGATTGCGACTAGATTTTGAACGTTTTTAATTACGAGAATAGGCCTTCAGAAATCAAAAAATAGGTTTCTGTTGTTGAGGTCTTGGGTTCAAAAACAATGCCACAATGCAAAAAGCCAAATGTGAAATTGACCGATTTCGATTTTATACCCCAAAGTATTGGGTGGGTTTTGTAGGCAAATGAGTTAAATGTATGTTTGTTTCCTTAAAAATCATGAACTTGATTTAGGCGACAAAGCTTAAAAAGTGAGCGAATTCAGCATAGCAACATTTGGATCGACTAGGTATTGAAGTAGTACAGGGCAGTTGATATTTTTTTCGCGATTACAATGTTGGTCCGATGGAGAAAGTGGTCCAGTTTTATTAACCGACTTCAAAAAACTCTCACCTTCCCGTGTGGTCCCATTTCAATTTGATCCAGTTCTGAAAATGGCATCCATGAGAAAACCATATAAGTCTTAAATTTTCACAACTAGAAAGTGAATGTTAGAAAATAAATTTTTGGTATAACCTTAAATTTAACAACTCCTTCGACCACACCTTTCTAATATATCATCTGCCTAGCCTTTTCCCAACTATGTTGGGATCGGCTTCAAGTCTAATCGAATGCAGCTGAATACTAATATTTTACATGGAGCGGCCTTTCTAATACATACTGTATAATAATTGGCTGAAATTTCCAGCTTTTCTCTTATAAATATATAAAGTTATTTCTGCCTAATCGAATGCATTATGTGATTAATCATTAACAAAAATAAGTTCCGGTACACGGGATACAAAAACCAACTGAACACAATCAATCACGTACCGATGGATTGATCAGATAGGAACTCATTCGTAAATGTTGTTCTTGTTCAAACTTAAGTAGGCCAGTTTTATCCCTAATTTCGAGTCAAGTTTTTGTATGGGTATCATCTGGCTCGAATTTTGTGTGAGTTACTGTTAGTTAATTTTCTTTTAGTACACACAACAACATCACGCTTTTATTCACTGAAGGTTTAGGAAGAAGTGGACTTATAGTACAGCCATATTTCGCCAGTTATGTTTATGTCCCATGTAATATTGGCGTCAGCTGGGCACAAATCCAGACCCTGGACTGCTACTGGGAAATTCTAGATGAAAAAACCCAATCATACTTTAGCTAACCAAGGAATCGAACCACATCATCAGCTGCAGCGCTCGCGACCACTAGACCAACGAGGCACTCGCTAATAGGTAGCAAGTAGATTATTTTAGTAGTTACTAGCTGCGCCCCGTGGTTTCACCCATATATGTTTCGATCCCACGAGATAAAAAGTATTATATGTGTTAATCCTGGTTATAAACTATCTGTGTGCCAAATTTCATCCAAATCCGTTTAGTAGTTTTGGCGTGAAAGAGTAACAAACATCCATCCATCCATCCATACAAACTTTCGCGTTTATAATATTAGTAGGATTAGGATTATGTAAATTTATTCTCACCTTCAACTGTACCTTTCGCTACTATCATTTTTCTGTAATCAACTATGAAATACTGCAAATTGGTGGTAATATTTTTATAACTTTGAAAGCACTTTAGATTTAAAGCCTTCATGAATAATTACAATATTTGAGAACCTTCCTATAGTTTCGGTGCCTGACTTATTTTAATTAAAGTTCTCCTCCTGTAGGTATAAAATCTAAGGCTTTCTAGTAAGTAGATCAAAGAACTAGATGTTAAAAGACTTCACACTTTGATCATCCACACTCTAATATCGTAATGCTTTAAGACTCCTTATTCCTTTCTTTGAAAATGTAAGTCACCTTTTCTGTTGTTCTAAGATCTACAAAAGACAGTACAAAATGTCAAAAGAATCAACTTCTCCAATCAAAAGACACCAACAAAATGGCGTTCAAAAGAGTGAGTTCAATAAAACACTTTCACTCCAGTAATCGTATTTACTCAGACACTATTGACACATAAAACTCACAAGTTTACACACCTAGACAAGCTTTCACAGATGTTCAAAGAAAAATACAATTTTTAAAATACCTTCTATTACTGCGGTATATACCAGAGACATTGTTTTCATTTCTTGTGAGACGGGAATTGCACTCCTGCACCTCTACGCGAAACGAAGTCACTTTTACGATGTCAAAGTGAAAATAAAATAGAGTTTTTATGATAGATGTACAGTAGTATTTATACTGTGTGGTTTAAAAGTGTTGGATGTGGAATGTGCGAGTGTGGTTTGTGTTAAGTATGAAACTAAAAGTTTATGAAGCTTAACGAATTAAGTTTGCTACAAAGAACCTGCGAGGGTTCCGCCACTATTGTACACAATGTGAGCTTAAAATGAACATAGAAGGTGGATGGAAAACAAGCCAGGTGCAAAACTCAGTTGGAATAAACAAAGGTTAGAAGGTACCTACTCATTACCATCATACCTCATACCTTCTATAACATTGTGTAAGATACGCAATGTTATAGAAGGACCCAATTATTTGTGTCATACTCAGCGCTTCGCCTCCACATTTATAACATGCACAGCCAAAGTGTGGAACTCTTTTCTTTTTTTTGAAAAACGTTGGTCCAGACTAGGAATTTCTCCTATATCGTAGCTGCGTTTACAAACATTAAACTCACATACACAAACAGCCAGACCCGGAACCACTACTTGTAGGTCATACAAATATTAGTTCCGTGCGGGAATCGAACCCGCGACACGCAGCGCAGCAGTCAATCGCTTAACCACTGCGCCAACCGTGCAGTCATAACTCTCTGTCAGCATCTATGCTCCCTTCCACATTTAACCCATCTGCCTTCAGAGCAATAGTGAACAGGCGTCTTCTTGGCACGCTCGTTCTATCATAGACCTCATCCATCGCTTTCCACCAGGCGTGAAAGAGCTCAAGAGCAGGCCCATATAGTAATAAAAAAAAAAGTGATTTAAAATGTAAACGGACATCAAAGTTAGTATGTTGTTCTAATATCTATCACGCATAATCTCAAGAACAATCTACCCTCCACAAAAACTTATAAGAAGTTCATTTCACGAGCCACGCACACTTTTAGGCTTTTTTTTTTTTCTAGTGGGAAATCTTCAAATGACCCCTCCCGCTCTGGGTGGAGCGGAAGGGAGTGTCAGACTCTTACTGACTAAAACCCACCCATGTTCCTTCCTTCGCCCTTTATGTTCCGGAGTAGCGGTAACCCTTTCGGACAATCCCGCTGAACACTTTTAGGCTTACATTCTTTTTTTTTAATTTATCACATCAAAGCCGATCGGAACCTTTTATTTCAATATTAAAAAGCAACAATTTGTGATTCCCATTCAAAAACATTTCGTATTTGGTTTTAATAACGAATAGGCCAGTTTCTCTCATTAACAGCCAGTCTCGCCCCCTCATCGTTGCTGGTGAGGGTGGGGGGTGAGAAATGCGCTCACAGCACACCATTTTAAAAGCAATTAGGATTTTCTCATAAATACAATCTGTTTACAATTCTCGCCTATTGCTAACAACTTAACTTTGAGCTTGTTATGTTATTTAAACTTACAAAATGGCAAAAGAACAAATAAATTCGGGCAGACAAGAATTAAATTTAAACGAATTTACAGTAACCAAGTTGTTATTTATTGTTTCGACCAACACCAGCATTGTGGTAGCACATATTTCACAAAACTTTCCATTTACAACAAAGCTCGACTGTTGGGTAGGTACGAAATAATTTAAAAAGAAAAACGTGAACAAAACGAGAATTGCCACAAAAAAAGAACTGTATTCCGTTTTTTCTACGCTATGATTGACTGTCATCGTGCCCCACGAACCAAAACGACAATATGCAAAATCTCTTTTGAATACAAAATAACAGCAATCGTAAAATTATTGCTATTTTTATTCCAGTAACGAGGTTCAGAGAAATCTTGAATGAAAGGAAAATGGATTTCATGAATTCGTTTAGAATGGAGCTGTAGTAGAAAATGTTTCTGAAAGAAACTTGTCCTTAATGTACTATACTCTGGTCGTTTTGTGATGATTGATTTGACACACACAAAATAAGGTTTTTATTACGCTATTTTAAACAATTTAGACAATTTAGAGCAGTGGTGGCCCAGTCGTAACGGCCGCGACTTACGAGTTGTAGGTCGTGGGTTCGCACCCAGGCAGGCGCTTTACTTTGTGTAAATTATTTCATCACCACTGCTCTCAATACGGTAAAGGAAAACATCGTGAGGAAACCGGCATATCCTAGAACCAAAAATTCGAAGACATGTGACATCTACCAACCCGCACTGGGCCCGCGTGGTGGATTACAGCCCCACTCCCTCTCAAAGATAGGAGGCCTGTATCTCAGCAGTGGGAACAATATATGCTGAATATGTAATATGTAAAAAATTTACACACATAAAAACAAAATCACGTCTGTAATCCTCGAAGAGTTAGGCAGAGGTGCACTTAGTACTTTCTTAATCAGAAAACGAACAGAGTAAGTTGGTCATCATCATTTGCCACCATCTGCCATATGCTGTACAGGTTTGAGGAGTAAGGGTGAACATAGACAGTACTAGATAAACACATTGGTCTTCTTTAGTCCCAGCATTAAAGGTAGTAACCGTTTCGTGAGGAAACCGGCATGTCCTAGGATCAAAAGTTCGAAGGCATGTGACATCTACCAAACCGCACTGAGCCCGCTTGGTGGATTACGGCCCACTCCCTCTCACTGAGAGGAAGCCTGTGTCCCATTAGTGGTATTGTCATGGGCTGATGATTGGTGGCCTTTCAAGATAATTCCAAATTCAAACGCGAATTTCTTTTTTTCGTCCAGTATTTGGGTCCAGTTCAGTATTACGCCGGATTGATAACAAAAGCTTTTCTATGTAGTCAAATCATTATTTCCCTGCCCCTGCAATTTATAAGCATAACGGTTAAATGTCATACGAGCAAAATGAAACACATCGCACCGCGAAAAACCACTGCGAACAGGCCATAAATCATTTTAGCTGAGCTAGTCTGAATAGATAGATCACTTTCCACCGCATTATAAATTCTGAAAACTTTTAGAACTAGGCTGGCTTTTTTGACAAGCTTTTACTATAATATTTTTTGCGCCATTTTTTTTTGTTTTTAAATGAAAAGTGGGAAAATGTTAATACTTACCTAGCTTTTAACGTTTCATAAGTGCCCATGTGGGTTTTTGTGAAACAAAAAAAAAATGATTTTGAAAAAAAAATGTGTACCTTGATGTGGGGGGTCCTTAGAAGTTGTGAAAAGCAGCCAACATGGCATGGATGGCATGTAAAGCAGTAGTGCCCAATGGTAACGTCCGTGACTTACGATTCAAACGGCCAGTCTAGTCCGGCCGGCGCCAGTTTGGCACTCTGGCACTTTACTTTGTGTAAATTATTTCATAACCACTGCTCTCAAAACGGTGAGGAAAACATTTTCAAGAGACCGGCCATGTTCAACAAAAGTTCGAAGACATGTGACATCTACTAACCCGCACTGGATAAGCAAATAAATGATTTAATTTGACCGCTAACAATAATAATTGAAATGTTAAAAATTAGTTTTGGAAATACAAAAGATCAAAGTAGCTAAAATATCTTCACAATTCCGTTTATCTTTCACTGTTGGTTCAGGTTCACTTGCGCTTAGCAGTGCCACACGCCACAGCGAGGCACCCTTGAAGTCAATTGCTCGGGAACACTGACACGTAGGGGTGACATTTATAGAACAAGGGGATGAACAAGCAAAAAGTTTTAACGTTTATATGTTAATAATGTTCGAGGGACTCGTGGCTAAGTTATACCGAGCGAAAGTTAAGCTACGCTTGCCGAAGTCGGTCTGTGGATGGGTTGGGATGGACGATCCATTAGTTAGGTACATACCGAGACCTTTCCGTGCCTCGGAAATTACATTAAGCCGCTGGTCCTAGTAGTCAGTCAATCTTAAAACCACAAGATACAAGCGATGCTTATTGTGTGGCTCACCGAATCCGTCACATTGTATTTTTACTCTTTGATAAACAAACTTTATTATTATTCGTAGGTCTTTGAAATTCGTTGCAGGTATTCAGGAATCCGACACACTTTCACTACTACTACTTTTACTGAGTAACGCAAGTGAGTGAGTAGACTACTACTCACTAACTCACTCACCCGACACACTTTCACTACTACTACTTTTACTGAGTAACGCAAGTGAGTGAGTGAGTAGACTACTACTCACTCACTCACTCACTCACCCGACACACTTCCACTACTACTACTTTTACTGAGTAACGCAAGTGAGTGAGTGAGTAGACACACTTTCACCCGACACACTTTCACTAATAAGTGAAAGTGTGTCGGGTGTGTCGGTGAACTGAGTTGTGGAGGTGCGATAGGCAGTCGCTCCATGTAAAATACCGGTATTCAGTTTCATCCGGTTAAACTGGAACCCGATACATCTGTAATTGCCCGTGACATCACAGCGGGCCCTATCAGAATACTAGCGCTGCGTCATTTATTTTTTAAATGTCATAATTTGATAATAGAGAACCATTATGCTGAGATAGGAGCCTTTTGGCCTCGTATAGGACTTTCTGTTTCATTTTTCTTTTTGTTACTTTTTTTATGTAATTTGGTTTATTTTTTATTTTTTGGTTGTGTTTAGCTTAGTTTTATAAACTTCCTGTACGAGTCGCAATAAATACTTTTTCTTTCTTTCTTTCTATACAACATAGTTGGGGAAAAAGCAGATAATGATGACACGAAAAAAGGACTTGTCGAAAAGAATATAATTTGTTTCTTCATATTGTGTTTTATCTTTATAAACTGTTTACTATGTAAGTTTACGATATTTGTAAGGGAAATTTATCACCGAAATTGGTATACATAAGTGCAAAATTATGTATATCTCTTTAAAGATTTTCCCTTACATTTGCATTTCCATTTAATAAATTAAGGTTGATGGACTTAAATTGTGCCCGTCAGTCCCACCGTCCCTAGATAAGCATTGTTGTAAGCTAGATTGGAAGAAATTCTGGAAATCTTTCTTAGTTTTGAATAAAGTATTCAGATGCATAATTCGGCACGGTTGGCGCAGTGGTTAAGCGATTGACTGCTGCGCTGCGTGTCGCGGGTTCGATTCCCGCACGGAACAAATATTTGTATGACCTACATGTATTTGTTCCGAGTCTGGGTGTTTTTCTATCTATAATATGTATGTATTTACAAAAAAAAAAAAAATTGTATATAAGTAGTTTATCAGCCATCTTGTTACCATAACACAAGCATTAGGTTGCTTAGCTTGGGACAAATGGTGCTGTGTGAAATGTCCAGGGATTTATTTATTTATTATTTATTATAATTAATTGGTTTCCGACATAAATATAAATTAGATCCATGATTGATTGATAAAAAAAGACAATTTAAATTAGCACGGAAAAATGCAATGAATCCCTTCCCACATTTTGAATGAAATTAATTGATTACCTACCCCATTGTTAACATGTATCGAAACGATGGGTCAATTTGGATTGATCTTTAAATTCCCTTTAGGCTAATTTTATCAAAGTATCTTTTATCCGTGGAATAAAAATGACTTCTGCCAGTTCTAGTATGGAAAATCTGTCAAAAATTCGTCTTATTCTAGGTATAAAAAAAAATCGTCCTTGGTCGTTTAGACTGGAAACTAAACAGGTATTTTTATTTTACATCTTGGTGATTTTTTTTACTACGGCAATCAATTTTCTTGCTGAAACATAGTCAGTCTTCCTTCTAAAGCCAAGCTAAAACACACCTAGATACTTTATTTTTCTATTATTCATAACATTTGTCAAAAAGGCTAGAGTTTTAATAGTGTACAAGGAAGACAGTTATGACAGTCCCACCTGCAAAAGAAAATAGTGACAAAGCACACATGCACGGTGCAAAAACAAAAACTTTCATGTTCGCTATTCACGAGAAAAAGTTGGCAGTTTTTCTGCAAGGTACTGATGTTTGAGCTTATGTTTCTGCCAGTAAGTTAGATAAATAGGTACTGTTTCAGGATTTATATTTTATCGTTCTCAAAACCAGGTTTGTATAAAACTTCGCAAATTAAAAACACATTCATGACGTTGTAACGTGGATAGTAATGGTCTGCCGGACATATTAATGTTCTTTTCCTTATTGTAATTATAGAGCATGTATCAGAAAGATGTGGTCAAATTTAAGGGTACAGACCATCAAATTAAACAATATTCTCCATGGGACCAACATCGTTCTCTAGAAAAAATATCAACTGTCCCGTACAAAACTTTAATACCTATTTAACCCAATTGTATGGGACGGCTGATTCTTTTTTTGCGATTAAATGTCGTTTTCGTACCACACCCTTAAATTTGACCGCATAAGCTGTTTAATATTCATGTATTTTTTTTTTTTGTTTTTCCGTTAGCCTATATTGTCCCACTGCTGGGGAAAGGCCTCCCCCATATTCTTCCCCATTTCCATGTGCTGTGCCTTCTCCGTCCAATCGGTAAGGAACGAGTTAGCTTTATTTTATTTATAAGAATTGATATCTGGGGTATATAAATACAGGAGTAGCATCCCTTATCGTGCAATATTTGGTCCAGTCTCTTCCCTAGTAACCATAAAAAAGTTATCGCTGCCGTGCAACATTCTAGACTTTTATTACTCCTGCGTGAGCTTACTTAAAAGAGATTACATTTTTTTATTAAAAACTTAATTTAAGTGATACGGCGACACATTTTAATACCAAGATCATAGAAACCAGAATCGGGGCTCGAGGCTAAATCATTACGCTAACTACGCTTGCCGATGTCGGTCTGTGGATGGGTGATCATCTTTTACATACCGAGACCCCTTCGTGACTCGAGAAGCATATTAAGCTGTCGTCCCGGCTGTCAGAGCCCGAAAGTCTGACAACTAGTCTTAACAAGGGGTATCATGTTAAACAGTAACTGGGTTGTGGAGGTCAGAGAGTCAGTCGCTCCATGTTCAATGCTAGTATTCAACTACATCCAGTTAGACTGGCTGACAGACGACCCCAACATAGTTGGGAAAAGGCCGTCAGCCCTAACTTTGTAGGAGAAGCATGACGACGTAAATCTGCGGTGATTCCATTTAACAGTTCTAATTTTGTCTCAGGACTAAAATAGAAAAGTGTAGCATGAAAATGAATGTAAAAAAAAAAAAACACCTTATTCACCCTTACCGTAAAATCTAGAAATAGACACAGATTATCAAACGCAACGTGGGACGGACCGACCGTCCAAATATTATTAGATCATACGTTTAAATGACAGTTGTATGTGATATAACTAATTAAAAGCTGTTATCGAATCGGTCAGAATGTACGGCAATTCATTCTGTTTCGACATTTCATTAGGTTTATGAATAAATAATCGTTGGTTGATCGTTTTAGGTATTTTAAATCTATTGTTGTTTTGATTTTTGTGACGGCCATCTTGAAAAGCAATTTATTGCGTTTCTATTTTATAATATTTACATCATAGTTCAAATAGGCTTGTGACGCAGAAATAACAGCCGCACGGTTCGATCGATCAGGTTAAGCTACGCTTGCCGCGGTTGGTCCGTGGATGGATGACCATCTTTACGTACCGAAATACGATCTGGAGGATTATATATTGTTTGAGCCACATAGTTGGCTACGTCAATTGCGTCATAAGTGAAATTCTTTAGGTCATCAAACGTGCGAGTGAATGGGCACTTAGGACACTCCAGCAAATGGGACGTGGTCTGACCAGAAGCAGCGCCCTCGCACTATGTGTTAGATGGGTCGATAATCCCTCACTTCATCAAATTGAATAAATTACATTGCATTATTATTTAGTGTCACCTTACCCATTCTAAACTTAGTTTTTCCTGTAATACAGAGCCAGAGAGAAAGCCAATTCTAATTTTAATTCCCAGAACAAAGTGACAAAACAATTATTCACAGCGTTAACATTTATCAAGTAACATGTCAGGACACACAAACTACATTAAAATTACTCAACCCTTTTCAAGTTGAAAATTTTATGTCAAGTTAAGTTATCGTAGAATCTGTCGCGTGTGATCCTTTGCACTAACAAAAACTGTCAGTCATGAGAACTGGAATAAAATGAACTGCCATACTTGATTACTAAACATGGGTTTAGTGTGCTATGAACTTATTGTGATAATTTCCGTTTTGATAGATCGAAACCGATTCCATTTTTAATTTGCCTATTTTTAAACTTGCGATTTTCATTTGTTTTGAGAGAAAGAAAAATTACATAGAATATATAGGACACGTGCACCTTTTTGTGCACGTGTCTGTGTCACGTGTTCACGCCAGGCATTTATTTCGAATATAAAGCTCCTTAAAAGACAAAGAAACCAACTTGTTCAACATATAAAGCACTTTAGAACGTCCAAATTCACAATAATTTTTTTTAGTCACTCCTTCCAAAGTTAGTTTCATATGGAGAAGAATGGGCAAACTCCACCGTTACACTTTTAAAAACTTTTTGTGTGCGTGTACAGATTGATTTCACTGAATTTCATGGACTAAACATTCCTATTTGGAAAGTAAATAAATAAAAAATACTGTGTTATTATACAAGGTGAAACCACAAATGTAATCACAACAAAAGAATCATTCAGAGTTATGCCAACAGTAAGAAGTAAAATTCAAAATAAATGCAGGTCAAATAAAAAAGAAAACTCACAAGTGGAAATACAAATGTCAACCTACTTTAGATGAAAAGGAAATAAGTAATAAAAGGGTATTACTTACTAAATCGGTCAATGTCAGTAGGACGTACGAAGTTTTTAAATCGTAACAGAAACGGTTATGTAGTTGGTTCCCATTATGTTACTAAGTTGGGAATAAGTTAAGTATGCTTCAAGAAGGCCGAGTTTTGACTGTTTGGTATTACCTATACAGGGTGGCAGGGACATCCACGTGTAACCTGTTACCATGGATTCAGTACATAATTTTGGAACCCTAAGCGTCGAAAATTATCGTTGGTTATTAAAAAAATAGTGTTTGCTATTACTTATTTTACTAACACAGTGGATCTTACGTTGTCCGAAATAAAGAATTTATTATTATTATTATATATTACTGTTTCAATTTGACCGTGTAGGTATGGCACTTTTTTAGGAAACAGCTGATATATTTTTTTAAACCGATTAAAAATATTGACGCGCTTCGTCCAGAATCATATACTGAATTCATGGTTACAGGTTGTGCGTCCCTACGTCCCTGTATTTGGAAAATTCGGCAAGAAAAACTTACTTGAGTTATGAGCAGGCACATATATTTGGCAAGACGAAATGTTTATAATAAGTCTGAGATTCAGTTTGTTTGACATCTGACAACTTACATAAACAATGAAAAATTGAAAAGTGATACATACTAAGGAAAAGTAACATGAACCAACCATCAAATTAACCCAAATATCATACTGTATTTATTATGCAAAATAGAATAAAGTTCAACTTACTTAAGTTACGAAAACACATCATTTTCAAGAAGCTTTTTAACATTGAAACATGATGCTATTGAGCAAAAAAGTTTTCCTGCTAACAATATCGCTCCAGTTAGAACCTTTATGTCAAGCCCATCGTATTCTTCGTGAAGACTAATCTAAAGCAATAATTTTAACACATCAGGTGCTTAGAACTGTGAACAGTTTTTCTCAACTCGTCCTCTTTATTTTAGGTCCCCTGAGAGAGGTTCAATCTGTTACCATAAAGTTAACAAGTGGCCACTGTGGGGAAGAAGAATAAGATGTGGATAGGGAGGTACTAAGTATTTGACTCTCTAGATCTTAAAGGAACTTGGGTTATATTATAAAAAATGAAGGTCGATTAAAATTTGCGAAGATAGTAGAGATAAGAAATACCTACTGCAGATTATTTCTCAGACTAAATAAACAGTAAAAACACTAAGAAATAATTGCTTAAAAGCAAACTGAGATAAATTAGAGATTTGACACAAAATTTCTCATCAGGAATTTTTCTTCCCAGTAACTGACTGACACTGACAGACTCCAGGCTCCTGAGTCTGGATTGGTGTCCGGCTGATGGCAATAGGATCTTATTACGTGGGACTTAAACATAACTAGCGAAATGTGGATGTACTATATAGAGCTCGTTTTGAACTGACAATTTCTTGGTTTTTGTGGGTGTACTATAGGTACACCTCTGCCTAACCCTTTGGGGATTACAGTGGTTATGTTATGTACATAAATGTATGTACGTATTTGCCATACAATCCCTTAGGAGTTATCAAATCATCTAGAGACACTTTACCAACAGAAGGCCAATTCTCGTAATTTAAAACGTTCAAAATCTAGTCGCAGTCTCATCTTGGCGACAAACAAATGTCAAAAACTTGTCAAAATATAGGGAAATAAGAAGTATTTTTTGACAGATTGAGACTGAGATCAGACTGTGAACGTTCATAAAATTACGAGAATTGCCCCTCTAGTCACTTACATATATTTAACTCGAACAATAAATTGTTACCCAAGAAAGCACTTGCTAAAATCACCTTCAGCAACTTAACATCACGCTTGTAGTCCCCGAAGGGTAAGGCAGAGATGTACCCACAACAACCAAGCAACTTGTCAGTTTCAAACGAGAATCGTATGACTTACAGATTCAAATAAGTTAGCAACTTTTTCTCTCAAACTTCTTGTAAATTCTTTGGGACATTGTTCAATTCTTTTTGCACCTGAACATTTTTCTTTCGAGATTAATGAGATGCGAATGTAACAATTGTTCAAAAAGAGATTAGACTGAAAAAGTTGTCATGCATAATTTGTTTTATTCGTATTTTTTTTTTTTGCCAGCGAGAGAAAAGTGTAATTTATATTTAATAGCATCTTCTAAAAGTTTCAATCTTGAGAAAAGTGGAAAAATTTATTCAATGTGGAGTGCTTTGCAACTGAAATATTTTCTTTCGATGGAAATGACCCATAAAAAAGAGTTGTTAGGTTTATTCTTTCATAAATCCAGTTCAATGTTAGCTTTACAACTGTGTCCTTTACAAACGTGCAATAGGTTTATCCTACAATTATGTCCTTTATTTTAATATACAGACAGGGCGACAGGGAAACTCGACGTATTCCTTGAAAAGCGTTATACTAGAGGTCATTAGCAACAAATTTAGTCCAGTTAACTAGGGGTCCAAACTGGATGGTTAACGAACTGTGTCGGTTCTTCGATTTTTTAGAAATTTTCTGACTTGTTACCAAAAACAATTAATTATTAGAAAAAACTACTCCACTCCAAACATTTAATTAACACTTTTATGAAAGTTTAAAAATCATTAAAAAAAAATGCTTGCAAAACTTACATAATCTCAGAAATAAAAGGTCTTTAATGGCATTTTTTTTTTATTTTTTAACCATTTAGTTTTGACCCCTAGTTCACTGGACTTAATTTGTTGCTAATGACCTCTAGTATAACCCTTTCAAGGAATACGTCGAGTTTCCCTGTCACCCTGTATTTTAATTTGTTTATAATCATTTGTGGCCATATTTTAATATATTCAAATTGAATAACCGCAAAACATACCACGCGACTCGGTTGGATATAAATGATTTTATCTCATTAACGTACTTAGCGTGATTAATATTTTAGGTACCTACTCGGAATAATAAATGACCCCATAGCACGTGTGTATCTACAACATTTTTTTTTCCATATATGAAGAATTCTGTGCCTGGGACATCGGGGCCGCCTAACATTAGGGGCCATGAGGTATCTTGGAATATATGCTCATTTAAGCTAAGGTTTTAAAGACTGCGGTGGTCGCCACATAGCGTCCGCAATTTACTGTCGAAAGGCGTTACTGAAACGTTAAGTATAATCAGCCTATAATTTGTCCACTACTGGGATGTGTCCCACAATCCTCTAAATATTTTCGAGTTTTTGGTTCTTGGATATGCCGGTTTCCTATCGTGTTTTCTTTCATCATTGTGGTAGTAATTTGAAGTGTTTCCCTAAAGAGCGTTTTTTGACACCGTAAAGTCAAACCCCGCTGCCACCATTTTCATGACAGCCGTCACTGCCCCTCTTCAAGGAAACCATAGCTTCGGCGACAAAACCTGTTGATTGCTAAGATACTGGCCGTTTTAGTCCACATAACCACCACATTGTCCACATAATCAGCCTATAATGATCCCACTACTGGGACACAGGCCTTCTCTCGGTGAGAGGTAGTGGGCCATAATCCACCACTTGAGCCCAGTGCGGGTTGGTAGATGTCACATGTTTTCAAAGAATTTTGGGTTCTAGGACATGCTGGTTCCCTCACGTCTTTCACCGTTTTGAGAGCAGTGGTGATGAAGTAATTTACACAAAGTAAAGCGTCTGTCTGGGTTCTAACCTACGACCTACAACTCGTAAGTCATGCCCGTTGCCACTGAGCCACCACTGCTCAACACCACCACTGCATTGTCCACTACATTCCAAAATACTGGACACTTCAATCAGGCTAGGTTCCCTTATCCGTGACGGCTCTTAGAACCAGTTTATCCAAAAAAAAGCAATTTCAGGGAACAATAAATTGAATGAGATCATGTGTGAAATCCCTGTTGGTTTGTCCGGCGCCAATCGGTCTTAATATATTGAATAGTGATATCAATTTTGATTGAAAGAGAACCGGGTTACTCAATATTTTTGGTGTCGAATTCCCATGGTAGATTGCGTTTATTTTCGTTGTGTTTGGAACGTACTAACACAGTTTTCGGAATTATCTTTTAATGGTGACACACGTTAACAGGTACTTTTTATGGCTATACAATGTGTCGTTTTGCATCCTCGTCAAATTCAAGGAGGTAAATATCCTACAGATTCTCGACACGAATCAATAATAAAATAAGTAGGTATTTTTTTTTCTAATTTTCGGAAATCGGCATGTGTGAGACACGCATTTTAAAACGCGGCCTGTGTGAGACCGCGCTGTAACTGCCCTTTTACACACATATAAAAACGCGTCCGCTTATACGGTACTATAACGCGATTATGTTCTTTGAAAGTGGTGTATTCTGAAATTTTGTCAAACTTAAATAATTAAAAAAACAAGGAGATATTCATTATTTACCAGGGATCGTAATTTTATTTGATTATTTATTTTTTTAAGTTCATTAAAAAAAAAATATATTACTTGACAGACATAATAAATACTGGCTCCTTCTTATTTTTTCACATCCATTACGCTATGGTCCACGTAATATCTACTGTCATTGAAGCGGAGTAAAGATTTTGTGCAAAATGTCTCAAGTCATTTTAAAATTAATATTTATTTTTTATTAATTACGTAAAAAAACTTTGATAAAAAAATAAAATCGTTGCTATGGCTTCTTTACCACCTATAGATCTTTCTCTTAAAATATTTTGTATATGAAAAGATACACCTTATATGCTTCGGTACTTTTTATGTCCCCGACTTACGAGTTGTAGGTCGTGGGTTCGAACCCAAACAGACGCCTTACTTTGTGTAAATAATTTCATCACCACTGCAGCTCTCAAAACAGTGTAGGAAAACATCGTGAGGAAATGTCTTAGAACCAAAAATTCGAAGAGACATGTGATATCTACCAACCCGCACTGGGCGTGCGTTGTAGATAACAGCCCTTTCCCTCTCGAAGAGAGAAGGCATGTGTCGAAGCACGTGTATCAAAAGAGATCATGAAACCTCTAAAATAAAAATGTGTGAAATTGTCTAGCTAAGTTTATAGTGCTCTGTGATTTTCATGAATGTGAATACTTACATCATAATAAATGGTATTTCTAGCAACATTTTATGTTTAAAAAAATATATTTAGTACCTTCCACTAAAGATATACACAATACTTGACACATAAATAAAGGGCCACATCAGGTATATTATAGGTTACACTGGCACTCGTATTGTAAGCTGGTTAGTTCATTTGCTATCACCCAAAATTGTATTGTACTGAGATTTTTTGGACTCCCCCTTCCGGGGGGGAAGGGGGAATTTTCAAAAATTTCAGTCTCTCCCCTCTTTAACTCTCACTTTCTCAACTTTCTGCTTAGTCTTACGAAATCTCTCTAAATCTCCAGTTATTAGAAGTATTCAAAAATGTAATCCAGCTTCTAGACATAAACTTTGTCTTTGTCAGGCTTTGTCTGTTGTCTAACCGATACCCAAATGAGTTTCCAGATAAATAATTTAGATAAATTCAGTACCTACATTTTGAATATTATTTAGCAATCAATCATGGTTTCATTGATATTTACTGTTTCACAATACTCAGTAGTGATTAATATTCAATAGATTTAAATAGATAGGTATTTATTTGAAATCTGTCTAAAATATATACCTATACAGGGTTATTGGTAAAACACCAACAACTTCTTAAGAGGTCATTGTACTCATCATTATGAACAACTTTTACTATGGGACCAAACCGGAAATCGCGAAAAAAAAATCAGCTGTTCCCTACATTTTGACGAGTTAGACGAATATAAATGTAGGGAACAGCTGTTTTTTTTTACGCAGTGTAGACCCCATCCATCGCTTACCATCAGATAAGATCGAGGTTAAGAGCAGGCCCATTAGGCAAAATAATAAAATATAGAACGCCACCTGCTAAGTACCCTTAATTAACTCCTTTTGCTTCGTTTTCATTTTATTGTTTACATATTTCTAATTAGGTATATCCGGAATATTGAGGAATATCAAAGAAATTGTATGTAGAAGCTGGTAGTGAGTGCCAGTAGTGCTGGTATAGTAAGTATTACGTTCTCAAACACCAAATACACTTAAAAACATTTTTAGCTAAACTGATTTCGAGTCACAACACCACATTTTGTTGTTACTGCGTTTTCTGAAAGTTATTGCGACCCACGCGTTTCAGTTTAACATAAACGTGAATGTTTAGAGTTACGGGCCTTCAGTATGGAATGGCAGCAATGACAGCTATTCCTTTTGACCTGGTGCTATGCTTTTGTGTTATATTCTGCTACATGAAATAGTTAAATTTGTATCAAGTTTATACAAATGGGTAAGGCTGGTAAAGTTACCTACTAATATTATAAATGCGAAAGTTTTATGGATGGATGGATGTTTGTTACAATTTCACGCAAAAACTAATAGACGGATTTAGATGAAATTAGGCACACATATAGTTTATAACTAGGATTAACACATAGGATACTTTTTATCCTGATATTCCCACGGGATCGAAACTTACGCGGGTGAAACCGCGGGGCGCAGCTAGTCTTAGTATAAGAAAATGTCACAATTCTTGCACTGCATAAAACATTCCCTGCAAGACTTAGACTGGAAAAAGGAGTCTCCACAAACATGCATTCATAAGATTAATTTGAATACCTTGACATTATCATTTTCATGAGATTTTAAGTCTTTACTCAATTTACATTGTTGAATATATTTAAATTTCCTAATCACATTATGCTTGTGTGCATTTTTATATGCAAACCTCATAATGTTGGCTCAAAGAAGTCTCGAAAAGCTTAACAGTGGCCAGACTTGCAAATAAGCTTACTTACGCAGCTTTTTCTAATGATAAACAAACAGTTCTTTTGAAAGTACCCAAATGTTGTAAATATTTACCTAAAAGTTTATCAACGAAATAAATTTCTCCTAAATTTCGCCTTAAATTTAATTAAAAAACGGTTCTGTTCTCATAAAATAACGTTTACATAAATATAATTTGTTAAGAAATCAAAGATTTAATTGGGTCAATTATTGTGAATAAATACAACGTTTGTGGAAGTTGGTTTGTATAGCATTGAAAAGGTAAAAAAAAAAAATTTTGGTCATTCAAATACGGTTGTATTTGAATGACCTAAATATTTTTTTAGGAAAGTAGTTTCCTACCTAACTTCCTAAAATGTACAAGTAAAAGCGAAAATGTAAAAGCGTTTCATTGATAAAATTACCAAATACCATGTGAAACTAGAATTCAATTATCCATTCTTTTCCATAGGTTAACTGTATTAGCAACTTGCTTTCTCTTTTTTCCGCTCTTTTAACTGCATTCGGACGTAAGTTGATTTCGTTGGGAACTGTTTCCGAACTTACTCCATTTCAGGAACTGTAACTAAATTACTGAAACCTTTTGAAGTTCGTGTTTCGAGTAAACGAGGACCTTTGAGATTTCATGGACTAGGTGAATGCATGAAAATGTGCTAAAAGTCTTTGATGACCAAACATTCTCGTCAATCCATGAACATTCCTACTTAATTTTGGATCCCAGTGTACCTGTATATAATTAAAAGAAATAATTTTTAATAGATAAAACAAATCTTAACATATGCGTGACAGTATTAAAGCAGATTTTAATTATCATAATAGCAATAAAAATTAAAAAAGAGGGCAATATCGTATTATTAAGAACGTTCGCATGCTAATTTTAGTCTCAACCTTCCAAAAATACCACGAATTTCCGTGCATTTTACATTTGACATTGATTGTTGCTGAGATGAGATTCCGACTAGATTATGAACGTTTTTAATTACGGGAATTGGCGTTCAGATGTTTTAATTGTGTGGGCGTATCTATCAAGTATGCCCACACAATGGTTAACTTATAATAACTTACAATATTAAAGCAATTAGTAAACTTGCAAATGCGACTAAATCGTGCAAGTAATATGGTTTATTAAATAACGAGGGATCGCAGGCGCCTTCCAACTTGTCGGTTATATGGATAACTTGGCTAAATTTAATTTAGTCCCAGTTTCGGACAAACTTTGGGTTGCCTACCCACAACGGATTATAGTCCATATATTAGATAATATGTTTCTTTCATGTAGGTATAGAATACTTAGGGCTGATTTATCCAACGCCAGATAACTCTATCAGAAGAATAATTTTGAATTTTTGACAGTTCTTTAATATAAAAACTGTCAGACGTCAATTTTATTTAACGAATAAAAGTTATCGGTCGATTGAAAAATCAGCGCTTAGTTTGTTATATATGAGACACAATTTAATTATTATTTTTTTCTCCACTGAAGACAGAACACTTTAGCTATATTTTTTGGAAAGACATAGAACCTACGCTTTTACTACTGGTCCAAATATTGAAGTTCAAACTTTCACTAGCGTCAGACAAATGTACGGACGCCAGCAGGTCAAGCTACCCGAAACTGTCAAATTTTCCCAATCAACCTTGAACCTTAATGCTTTAACGTTAAAGTTGAAAATCTATTAAAGAGATTTGACAGATTGTAGTAGCTTGATGTGCTGGCGTCTATACTTGATATGACAGCTTTTACAATAATAATAGCAGTACCCACCTAACATTGATTTTAAGTCAGATAATTATTGACAACATAGCGAAAACAATGAATGTTCAATCTTCAAATCAAAACCCTAAAAAGGCTATTCAATCCTTATTCATTCATTCAGCCTTTACCTACACAAGAACAAGCCAATTTCGGTGTTTAATTTCAGTTGTCCGTTTCCGAGTACAAAACAATATAGTTGTTAGGGACAGGTCTATCTACTCCCTTTGTACTCTATTGTGTATCACCGAGAAAAAAATTGTAAATGGGGATGAAGCTTTGATCTCGAGATGACATTTCAGAACAACTACCACGGTTATTTCTGTCTTCAAACTTTGAATTACTAAGTTGTTCTTGGATAAAATACAAAAAAAATCCTAGAAGGACATATTATAATGACCTTATTGGTGATGTTCCTCAGAAAGGTCAGGTACGTAGTATGACCAGTGTATGTGCGTATGTGTATCAACGTGAACGAAGCAAAGGAATATAATCGTTAAAAAAACGATTCTTACATACTCCTTTTGCTTCGGTCGTTGGGTGCCTAAGCAGAAACTACAGAGTTCTCTAGTTTATGCCTACCCCCATGAGAAGAAGGCGTGAGTTTATGTATGTATGTGTGAGTGAAAACCATATCTCAAAAAAATTTATAAAGATGTATAGGTTCTTTGAAAGAGAAAACCCATGCCTCTTGTTATATGACATACATAATGACATATGTCATTTAAAAAATCTACAAACTTAGTGGCATTATGCCTCATACCTACTATTACAATATTCTTATTTGAATACTTGTATTTACATTTGATTAAATAATCCACAAAGCGGACCCCAAAAGTAATTTAACATCTTAGAAAATTTAAACACTTGCAAAAGTAACTTTTTGCCCAACGAAAATTAGAATGAGAATGAAAGAAATAGAAATGTTTTCGAATAAAAAGGCGGTCAAATACTTTTCTTTAACGATGATAAGGAAACCAACAGAGCGTTGGATTTTATAGCTACTTTAAATACACGAAATTGTAAGGAATTGAAAGGAGTTATGATACAAACGAATTTCGTCTATTTTTGTCTAAAATTACGATACGATGGTACAAATTAAAATTGTCCAATAAAAGGCACTGGCCTTTTATTGGATAATTTTAATTTGTCAATCTAGACTTGATTCATCTATCATCTTTAGTACTAGGTTTCAGCTCAACAACGCTCATGAAGTTCGAATCATTAAAATCGTCTCCATCAAGCCTCAATCCAAATTTTCTTACAAAGCTAAAATTATTTTTAACTTACCATAAATTCCTCGCTTTCCATTTTTTGGATTATATTTTCAACAAAGTTAAAATGTTTGAAGAATCGGCTTATTTCTTTTACTTTCTATTGTCATTAAATGCTCGTAGACAATTAGCCGCGGCCGCTAAGTCTGTCTGTCAACAACGCAGGAACGTGCCTCGCATTTGTTCCCATTAATTGTCGACCAAAAATTAACTATTCTAGTCACAGAATATGACATCGCTTGAAAAAACTTGGCTTTTCACAAAAAGGCTGTTTATACTGATCAATTTAATTTGGAAGCTCTATGTGAGGAATTAGAATTATACGGACCCTAATTTAATATTAGGGATATTTTTAAGGAAAATTAGCTCTATGTGAACATTCAGTATAATGGCAGACAAGACAATGTATATGACGTAGGTACAGAATAGTATAATATGTATAATGTTGTGTTATTTATTTTGTACACCAGAATATACATTACAAAAAATAGGCGGCCTTATTGGCTTGTCAGTTCATCATTTTAAACCAACTATAGCGGCGCAACAACTAAAACTATAAACTAAATATATCATAACAACGGCAGAACTTTTTGACAACACATCAATCCGTGGAACTACGGTTAGGGTAGGTACAGCTGAGAAATTCAAGTCATGTAATCAGTCACACATTACAAATATGTACGGAACTCATCCATCACAGAGCGACACCTTGTTATTGTGCACTATTGCACACTTATTCTTTTACAATACTAGAACAAGCTAAATATTTTTGGGATATATTTTCTGTTGGATCTTCAGACGATGTTAATGTTTTTGAGGTTTTGGTTTGTTTATGATCTTCATTTGTTATATTATTGTGTTCTTGATAAAATTCACTTTTGTTTTCTAGTAACCTACTAAAATATTTAAATGTAATTGTTTTTTTTTATATATTGACGTCTGATATAATGATGATTTTGTTTCGGTAGCATGTTAAGAAACTACTCCTCTTGAAACTTACATGGATAAATAGAGCATTAAGTGTATGTAATGTTTGTGTAAATGCGGATTGGAACGTGTAGAATTTGCATTATAAAATCGGTTACAAAAGGCCTCCTTTAGCCCGAGTGTTCAAAGCTAGAGTTATTCGACTTGAAAACCTCACGTACACATTTGAAAAATGAATCCTTTTTGTACTAAAATGGGGCCAAAATCCAATATAGTTTTCAATGGCCAATCTTCTATAGGTTGCGATTGTGACCAAACTTTCAATGTTCTGTGTGACACTATAGACATTGCATTTTTCCAGAGGCGGAAAATTCGGGGAAGTTTCAAAATTGCTCAGACGTGCTTTTCGCTGAAGATGTTTGAAAACTGTTTCAATAAACGCTAGTCACTTTTTGTCCTAGTAACGACTTTCATTGGTTTTCTTTTAGAAATTTCAGTTCTTTATTATGTTCTTCTTCATCGATAGAACTTTACCTACTTTTTTACAAGTTACCTCAATAGTCATTGCCACTCTCATTTTGTATAACGTCTTTGTAAAAAAACAACTAGGTATAGCAGTTTTCATAATCCCTTTTGGTTGCTTTCTTTTCATTTGAAATGCTTTCGTTAATTTTCGATTCACAAATAGAGAATAACAAAGAGAAATGAAACTAATTAAGTTATGGTGCTAATGTTATTAGAATTTCAACTTTGAGATTAGCCAGGCAATTAAAAGGGGATTTTCCAAGACATTTCTTTTGATTTAACAGATTGGATACACATTACTTTGTTTTGATGCCTAGGTACGAGTACCTACTTATTTTTTTTTTAATCCTACTAATATTACAAACGTGAAAGTTTATATAGATGGATGGATGGACTGATGGATGGATGTTTGGAAGGGTGTTTGTTACTCTTACACGCAAAAACTACTAAACGAATTTGGATGAAATTTGGCACACAGATGGTTTATAACCAGAATTAACATATATGATACTTTTTATCCCGATATTCACACGGGATCGGGAGTATAGAAATATTTATCAAAATCTTTACACAACGCCTCGTTGGTTTAATGGTCGCAAGCGGGGGAGCAGCTAGTATGTATTATAAACTTAAATGTAAATTCATATAATCACATACAACTCTTGCTGATGGCTTAAAATTTATTTGAAGTGAAAAATATGAAATCATTGATAAAGACTGGCTCGGACTGAACAATGCTGTCCGAAGAACAATTTCCGCTGTAGATGTAGATAGTTCACATTGCACAGAGAAGCATGGCATGGAAATTAATGAAAAATACAAACTTGAACATGAACTTTTTGAAGCTGTACTTATTGGTAAAGTTGAGCCTGTTGGGAAATCGAGTTTATGTAAATAATTTCAAACTGGTCCAGATTGTTTAGTTAGTTAATTTTTCATAAGTAAGAACTGTTGTGTATTTGTTGAATACTGTCTTTGATAAATAAGTTCTACATTGAAAAAATCTACACTGACTTCAACTGTATTTCTATCAGCTATATAGGACATAATAACATTTGGCACGTTTTTGTGTTGTACAAGCTTATGCAAAATCTTCCGAACCTTTTTCAGCATTATCAAAACCAATAGTTCTTTAAATAAGGTCAGCACAGTATAAGGTATATAGGTCAGTAACTTAATATAACATGTTTTTCAATACAAACGACTATTCAATCTCACAAAAGATACCGTTGCGGGGATCCCAATTTGTCGAGATCCGTCTAAAAGATATCCGAACATATATCATTGTGACACGCTATCTCGTTATACTTTGCAGAAATCGATATGTATATTTGTAACCTTTAGTACTATGTTACAGTTACTAAGCATGTACCAGTCTCTGATTAGATTACTGAATTATCTAATTAATCTATTTTTGATGTCACAATTAGTTACCGATAAGCTATTCGCACACGACCGAAATGTGTTAATATAATTCATTTGTCTTTGTAGGGCACAGGAAATTGATATTGACGCGTTTGAAGACTGTCATATTATAATTTAAATTTATATTTAATACTTTCAAGGACTCGCTCCTAGGAAACTTCAGAAATATAATTCAGGTACTTAAAGCAAAAACTGTTTACGTGACAGTCAATTTATTCTCTTGTCATAAACACGTCTACTTAAAACTTGACATGAACAACAATCGCAAACTATGACGTAACACAAATAAATCATCTGTTATCACGACCCACGAGGGATGAAGAAAACCTACATAAAAACACAACCCCAGTCAAATTAAAACTCAAAACTCATCCAAAAAAAAATACAATTAAAAAGTGTGTAAACATTTGCTCTACGCTGTAACACGCAAATTCGAGCATCATAAACAGCGATATTAAAGGATTCATTAAGGACCCAAATCGTTCTCGGAATGGAATAAAACAGACATTCCAGAATTTATGGCTGAGGTCGGGGTTATGGGCTATTTTATGAATAACCGTTTATGATTATTGCTCTGAGATCCGACGATTTTGTTGTAATTTGTATAGTTTGCCACTTCAAGCGCAAATAATTTTATCTCGTCTATCATTATGATACCAATCGTTTTAAGCGTTAAAGCAATTGAAGCCTTATCGCTTAATGTATTAAAATTCTTGGAAAAGGATTGCAGTTACATGTAATCCACTCAACGTGTGCAAGTCATCATCATTCTCCTGCTCTTATCCCATTTTTTGAGGTCGGCGTAGTACGTCTTTATAAAATAAAATTATGTTTATTATCTCCACAAATTACACTCTTAAACATATTATGGTTGACAGGTATTCGACAAAATTTTGTAATTTGTGGGAGTCTAAACTAAGCCTAGGGCTGTATTTTAGAACTCCAGGCCCCCCATTATATCACATAGTAAAGGTTGTCAACGTGGTACAATTACAAGTGATTGATGGTGTGTGTGAGTGTATGTTTGTATGAGCGTGTCTTTGTGTAAGAGGGTGTGAGAGGGTGTGTGTGTATGCCTACATTTATTGTACATACATACGTTTTCACCATACATAACATCAGCCGTCCTCTCAGTGTTCACTTCCTCCATTGTCATATTACCCTACATTATTCCACACTCTTTTTTTATGTACTGTCTTCTTTTCTTATAATTATCCACATTAAATTTTTCTTATTGTTTTCGGGTACTCTTTAATTGCTGCCAGACTTCAAAAAAATACATGACTACATTTTTCACGTGACACGTAACCCATTGATTAAACAATTTCGCAATGGCTTTTCTATTAAGTATCTAATCTATTGAGATTGCCACACTCCTTTACACCAACTTCCTGAATACAAACTCAAAAGTTCATCTCTAAGGATTAATTTTCAGCCAACTTCTCTTTTGCCATAAATGAAAATTATGAAGTTCCGACTTAACTTTTGCTACGAAACTCGAATAGGATATCGGATTGCTTTCTAATTTTGATTAACAAATTGGTAATTAACCTTTGACATTACCATTAACCGCAACTCAGGGGATCCCAAATGGCAGGGAACGACTGTGCGACAGTCCCAAAAAGAGATGGCGGGTTGAGCTGGATTCCTTCAAGAAAGAGAAAGAGGAAGAGAAAAGAGGGAAGGGATGCCTTTGTCCTGGAGTGGGACAACACAGGCTTATAATAAACAATAATTACCATCAAAATAACCTAAACCCAAGGAATTAATACTTTATCGAACTGTGATTGTCTCACTGCAGGGTAAAGAACTCTTTCTCTTCGGGTGACTACTGAAAATCAGCTCTGTGCTGAGGGTCCCCAGCATCATGCTAATTGGAAACCTTCTTGTCACAGTCACGACGTGGAGCTGCCGACTATTTCTGTTCTGTGCTCGTGATTATACGAGTATATCATTTTTTTTATTTTCTTTATTATTCGAGGTAACTGATATGTTTGCAAGTTTGTATGCAAGCGTTTCTGTGACAAATTAACGTATATTTCTTTCAATCTCTTACAGAGAAGAAATAAGATTTAATCACCACACTTTCACAGAGCGAATTGGCGATTCGATTTTAATTTCACTATGTCAGTTCGGCTTAACATAATTAATGAAAATCGGTAGTTCACACTACCAACTGGTTTCATATATTTCTTAACTCATTTTCCTGTCCTTATCGCAAAATATTTGCGGTCGGTGCAACATGTCTTCATCTTTAATACTTTTATATTAGACATCATCTCGGTAGTCACCCCTTTTTTAACCATATCATCATCATACTTTTCTTTACTGTCGTCAGTTATATCTAAGAATTCTAAGACTAACTTACGAAAATGTGGATGTAAATTAATATAAGTAGTTACTGTAGACCTACAGTACCTACAACTTTGAATGAAGACATAGATGGAAACTTTAAGTACTTTAATCATCTACATACTTTAGAGGAATTCACGCATTAAAGTAATTAAAATATTTCTGGTAAGTATATTACGTGGGTCTTAAGGAGAAAGATAAAATAACTAATTTAATTAAGAAAATAACTCAAACCACAGTGTTGCTTACAACGCAAAATCTCTAGCATTTTATAATCTCATGTAAATTTGATAGGTCTTGTGGTTGAGGAGGGAATCTTGTTAGTATCAGCTATAATGGATACGTTCTAAAGTATATTGAAAACCTATTTGTATGAAAATCTGCTTTTCCTATGCGTCATTCAGAAACTTAGTAAATTATAATATTCTTCTATCATTCAGGCTGTATAGGTACTGTGAGGGCTTGAAGAGCCCTCTGAGGTAACGGGTGGAATCAAACAACTATAAGACTCCTTTAAGATTATATTGTAAGCACGTCTTTAGATATTCTAGACTAAATTACCACTCTTTATTCTAAGCCAAAATCCTAATCGAAAATATATGACATTAGCTTGAACGTTCGAATGAAACCCGCACTAAATCATAGCCGGCCTGCACTATATGAGGTTGCCTTCGGCAGACAAACCTCTACAGTACTAACTACCATTATATGATTGCTTATACGCTTCAACATATCTGATGACCAGGAGTTAGACCGGTTCCTTGTCAGCACCGGCTTAAGTAGTAGCTTCGGACCTTCCAGGTACGGTACTAACTAACTTTAACGTAACTTACTTAGCACTCCACTATTCTTAAGTAAAGTTAAACTAATTGCACATAACATCACACCTGTACTTCCCGTAGGGTAAGGTAGATAATAATATGTATCTACCTGAAATACACCCACATTTCGCCACTAGATTTACTGGATTTTAATTAAACTTACCATTTCATAAATATAAGCTATTCCAAACAGGAAAACCACAACACTATTAATTTAATAGTATAATCCATCCTGAACGCACTAAAATCATGTTTATTTGTGAGCACACAATACTCTGAATCTGAAACATAGTGACAGCAGAAATAATTTAGAGGAAATTATTACAGTCCAGCGACCACAAAGCGACTTGCTGGCACAAAGTAAAGCAGTTTCACAGGTTTGATTATTTATCTTTTCTGAGTCCAGACAATGGTCTTTTATTTTTTTTTTCTACTGCTATGGCAAAACATGTTTTTTTTTTTAAAGTAGCCATTATTATTCCTGGGTAAAAGCCTCCCTACTCTCTTTCCATCTCTCACTGTCCAGAGCTGCCAGGACCGATCTTTATTTAAAAAAGGCCACAAACGAACTATCTTTTATCGGTTTCAGCACAGTAATTTTTCAATCACAAAAAATCGTTAACAATAATTACATTTGAATACTAGATCATTATCTTTCATTGACAGTAAGCTGCTTTTGAACTTATATCACTTCACTAGTGGCATACTGTTCCACTGTTACAGTTTCTACGTATAAAGCCTCGTTGAGTCCCACTAGCCTGAAGCAAACTCTTCGCTCGTTAGTCGGTATGAGCCCTTCCTGTACATTGTCCCGCGCAGGTTCGTTTGCACCTTTGTATTTGAGTCCACTTTCAACTGCATTGCTGGCTGGTACTGCTATGGCACCGGATGTAGGTTGAAACAGACTTAGATCTGTTTCATGTTCGATCTCTTTTGTTTAATTTTAATACTAAAAAGGTTTATTATATCCATTAGCTGGTCCTTGCATTGGATTCATTATTACGGAAGTAAGAAGCAATGCAATTTCTTTCACAACTTCATCCCTGTCATTCATGTCTTTGAGACTGCTAATATTCGACAAAAGCCCAATTTCTCCTTGACAAAATAACCCGGAAATTCCCAATACAACCTTTTAATCCTCTGAAAAGTAATCAGCTCAAACCCTACCACGGCCATGTGCTTTCATTATCACATGCGATTTCCTTTATCACAATCATGTAACTGTTGAGGTTTACATGATTACATTGAACCATGACACAAAACTTAGTCGTACCTACGTACTATTATTACGTCACCGGTTTTCACAAAGTCATTAAAATTAGATTATTCTTTTTTATCAAAATCTACTGAAGCATTTTTGATGTTCAATCGTGGGTGAGCAAAGAGAGTTACGCTCCAGTACCGAATACTTCGTATGGTTCCATAATTCTGTATTAGGTACTTCTAAGATTCTCCAGCTTAAGGTAGCTTTTCCACATGGGTTAGTTACCCAAGAATCGCTAGTTCGTTAAGGAAGGATAATACCTGTAATGGGACCGGACAGCGCTTTCACGTGTGAAATAATTACACTCTCTATGTTCTAGTGGCTTAACGCCTTCGTAGTTTTAGAAATAAATCTTTGCTCGAAACTCATACATTTTATTTCTTAAAGCAACAACATAATCTGGTATTTTTGAAACTTTAGTATACTACTCAAAAATAAAAGTCACTGAATATGTTTGTGATGTTTAGAGTTGACAGCAAACATTTCATAAATGCTACACTTGGAAAAATGACGTCGTACGAAGCTATATTTAAGTTAATGTAAATGAGATTGTTACGTAAGGCAAATTAGGTGCCTAAAATGTCATCACAAAATACGGTGCGAGTGTGGCAAACCATAAGTGACATTATAAAATATTTTTGTCGTGCGATACTGTTGGGTTCGGATAATTAAATCATTTTTAAATGTTGCTCCAACATGTGGTGAAGCCTGCGAGGGATGCATGCAGTTAAATGACAGGAAATCCATTCAATTCAAGAACAAAATACCTTTTTAAGATCCTTGATAAATTACATTTATTTCTATATTGGTTTTAAAAAAGGTTTAGTTCATGTTCAACCACCACAATCTTCACCCCCGACCATGTTGAACCCCTAAATGTTGTCCATATTCAACCCCTGGGGGTTTGAAAAAACACTATCACACGTCAAAAACAAAATATGTATTATAACAAGATGAGGTTGGTGTTTCCTATTCGACTTCTCTGAGAAGAAAAACCGAAAAACTAAGAGGTCCCAGTCTCTTTTTAAATACAATCGTGAAGGTCGACGTGGTTAATTTTACCTTAAGACTCACACCATGAATGTATGCTTCATCACTGAACATTGTAGCTATACTTAGTACCTAAAGATGAAAGCCTCCCGGCTGTTTTCTACTGACCCCTTGTCCATCTACAAGAAAAGTAATACCAAACTGTATTCTTATTAACTAGGCGAAAATGGCAACTTGAAAACAATGAGCAGGCTTGGAATGCACCCAAAATAATTTTGCTAAAATGTTTCTGCGCCTCCTTTGTCAGCGGTCTTAGCCTACTGTATTTAGACCGTGTCAGTTTTTGGATTCATTATTTTAAAAACTTGAACTTCTTCAGTTATTAATTAAGAAATTACATGACACGTTTTATACTACAAAGGTCAAGGAAAGGTCAATAGTGGTAGTTCGTTAAAACTTCTTCGTTATGGAGTTCCTTTTTAATTGGAAGGCGTATAACGAAATTTAACAACTACAAATCCAATCCCAGCCTATCTTAGAATATTTTAACAAAGTAATCTATTCCAGTCTGACGTGGGAAGCCAGACCAAGTATCCAATTTTCTCAGGTACCACGGTATCAATCAGGTCAACATTTACGCAAAGTATGAATGAAGGCCTTTGGAAAGCCATGTGAACTTTTAATATCTCGATTATCTAGACTCGACACCTTACTCTACCCAATCGAGTGACCAAATCTGTAACACGTAACACCTTTTTCTAATCGAATCGTCCTCTAATTACTACATGGAGAGCTTTGTCAACATTCCGCTTGATCGGCTCCACAATGATAATGGTGCTGGTAGATTATCGTTACAGTACCTTGTCTAAGTTCTGAATTAATCGGTGCCACTGTATTTTAGATTTGAACAAGGTCGGGACTGATGATGCGTGAGTCAGAATCTATTTTCTGTTTTAACATTTTCGAAATTGAACAACTACTCCGCCATCCCATGTCCTACGTCTTTCACGTACTGGAAGACGTAGGACGTGACGTACGTATGTTGGAAAGCAAAAAAGCAAGTTAGACCGATGACTTGCTGACAGCCGCAGGAATCCCCTAGATGCAAGAAGCACAACCGGTCGAAGTGGCGGTGCTTGAGGGAGGCCTATGTCCAGCAGTGGACAGTGGACACAATGATGACGATAATGATGAGCAACTACTCTGTTATTGCTTTTGCACTACACCACATTTGTGTCGATTTTTTTTTCTCTTTAAGTCTTTATTTTTTAATCTGACATTATTATCACTCAAACAATTTCATTTAGAAACATCACAATAGCATTTCTTTAGCAAGGTGGGTATGTTTACAAACACAATCCACACCGAAACTCTCTGTAACATGTAAATAATTTAAAACAGGCTCAGCCTTCAAATCTTTTTTTAATTGTACAAATGGCTAAATGAATGTAGTTTTTATAGTTTGAGAGAATTTATGGATAAAAAATATTGACAATATATTCTTAATTACTTAATTATAATTACCCTGTAACATAAAATTTTTGCATGCAATGTGTTATCTTAGCTAAACATGTTTGTGCCACCCTGACCTATGCCTAACACCATTGTATACCATGTTTTAAGCAAATAAATTATTTTATTATTATTATGTCCTTTATTTCGTTTAAATACCTACAAATTACATTTTTAAATATTTTTATAAACAAAAAGATAAAAAAAAACATTTAAAAATATAAAAAATAGTAGCCCACCGGTATCGGGAACAGGGTCCAAGCTACCGGCGGTTAGGGCTCCAGAGAGAGGAACCTTATTATTATTTTATTTTTTTACTCCTCCAATTTCAATGAAATGAGCATATTGTTCCTGCAATGTCTTTATGTCATTTCGACTGCCAAGTGGTACGTAATTTCCTAATTTACACCACCAGAATCATAACTTCATACTCATGCTATTATATTCTCACTTTGTGTGTCTATTTGCAATTCGTGTGCTTCATGGTAATTAATTCAAATCAAGTGTAGATTTAATTTAGAAATTGTGGCTTTAGTTTTGGTTTTATGCGTATGCATAAATGAATTAGGTTTGGAATTCTAAGCATAGATATGTCCTCTTTGAATTTCGTCAAAGCTCTAATGAGATATTTACCGATGTTAATTCTGTTTAGTGGGAATCTATACTCTACAGTGATCACTATCCAAACTAGAAGAAAAAAGAATCCCGAACTGTTTCCGAAGTCTTCAGATGGTTCCGAACGAAGTCAACGTGATAGCCGGAGACTTCGTACACCTAGTGCTAAAACAGCTCTCGTACGTAAGAGTGTATTCTGCATGGCCCCAAAATTATACAACAGGGTACCAAAGGCATACAAGGATTTGAATATTATTAGTTTTAATAAAAGCATGAAGATACTTTTAATAAATAAATGCTACTATAATGTTGCCGACTATTTAAATGACGTACTTTAGACATTTTGAACATGAAATTTTTATTAATTTAACGTAACTTTATGCTTTTTGTACTTTGAATTATATCATTTTTATATTTGTACGCCTTTCTAGGCAAAACATACTGAAACTTTTTTTTTTTTGTAATTGTTCCAACTGATTGTAAACCTACACATGTTCTTGTACAGCACATAAAGCTACTCGCACTATAATCTGTCAAATGTCTTTGTTCCCACTGCTGGGACACAGGCCTCCTCTCGGTGAGAGAGAGCGGGCCGTAATCCACCACGTGGGCCCAGTGCGGGTTGGTAGATGTCACATGTCTTTAGATTTTCAACTTTATCGCTAAAGAATTAAGTTCAAGGTTGATTGGGTAAATTTGACAGTTTCGGGTAGCTTGATGTGCTGGCGTCTGTACTAATCGCCACGCTCCTGTACCAACAACGTATACTTACCTACACACTATGTAATGTCCTAAAATGAGTCAAATCAAAACTGCAAAAATATTACCCCCTTTCAGGCGTCCCCATAGTTACGTAGCAAAAAGTTTCCTCAAACCCAATTTTTGCAAACGTGACAATAAATTACCTACACGTCACAAATCAAGAAAAATAACTTTGGGAGTAAAAATTGCCTACAATAATTACTTACGTAACAATCCTTAAAGACTTATGTACCAACTTTTACAAGCCAATTTATATGAAACTTTTAAGGAAATAAGACTGGAAAATGAATTGAAACTGGGTCAACCGTATGGCTATGTAACAGTGTATCGTATCCCGTAGTTTTTTTCTTAAGAGCTGAATTAATTAAAAGTTTGAGCGTGTCGTACGAGAGGCGGTTTGTATGTTAATTTTTACATGTGTGCACTTCTCTCTCTCATTGCAGTTTATAACAAGCAGAGTAAGTTCTTAGTCAAAATCTTACATTCTCATTTAAAAAAAAGAACCATACGCTTTAACTAAGCACTTCATACTCAAAATAATCGGTATTTCTTAAACCACTCTAACAAACGGGCTCGTAAATTGTCAGAATTTTCATTTAATATTATTTTGTATCGGAGATTCATTTATACTTGTAAGTCGACCCACGTTACAACTATCTTATGCATCCAATTATTTGAACACGGAAGCTAAACAAGCTTGACTATCCAACAAATCCCTTGTGAAACTATTGTTATAGTTTATAGCCGAAATGCGAGAATATTACATTCAATAAACAGTGAAAGCAGTAAATTCATCTTCAACCGTAGGTATATACTGCTTTGAAGCTTATTTCCGGCACATTAATTAGATAATAGACTTAGGTTAATGACAGGATTATCTCTGCAACAAATCTAACTACAAAATGTTCGTTGTCGGTGTAATTCGATACAGCCTGATTAGGTCTCGATGCAGCTCAGCAGGCTTGTGATCAATACAAATTAACCCCATATAAGATGCGGTCAGAGCTGTTTGTATAATGTCCAACGTAATAGACCGGTAAGCGAGTGAGACTATTCAGAAGCCTAAGCCAATTATCCGGCAAGCTCATTGAAGATGCTAATATACTCTTCAAGTTGGGAAGCGACTACAATGGACTAGCTTGTGAGACTACTGGAATAATTTTGAATGATGATAATGTTGGTAATTTGTCAGACATGAATAAGGGGAGACACGAATGTTTTTCGATGAAAAAACGATGAAAAATTGCGCAGATATGAGGATTTTTGACAAACTTTTTATCGGAACTATGAGTATATGATGGATTTGTGAAAGATAATATTTCATCGAAAAAACTTTTTGGTTGATTGATTGCTGTCTAAGGTTTTGATAAGTTTTAACTTACACCCAATTTCCTATATCCGTATAAATTACGTGATATTTGATATTCTGTACGTGTCTGAACAAAATCCGTGTGTAACAGATAAAGACTTCAAATTCTACAAAATATCTGCGTACATTTGCGAAATGGCAAACAGTTTATGCCATCCACTAAACTGCGTTACTTGCTCTATCGCGTATCTGAGCTAAATGGGGCCTCTTGTGGCCGATCGGCGGGACAACCAACTGCAATCCGATTGTAAGCCCCACTTGGAAATGTAGGTAGAACTTGAAGCCGTTAAGTGCAACGCAACAATCTTTTATACAGATTACTATGGAAGCTAAAGTTTCTACAATAAAAATCGTAAAACCTTTTGATAAGGCATTGTGTCTCGTTGTAAAGCGAAATGAGGTGGAACGAGGATAAGAAATGGGATAAAAGTATGACGATATATTTTTGAAGCACGTGTTTATTCGATATATTATTTTATATATCGATTTTATGGACACGAGATGTCGACATGTTTTTTTTTTGTTATTGAACGTGACCTTTTCAAATATAAATTATACTTATTACCATCACGATAATCCCATCCTGTATCATAATTAAGCTGTGTTCCAACGGCAGGTACACTTAGGGGTTATAGTAATTTATTAAAAGATTTGTTCCATTATAAAACGAACAATTGTACATTTCGTTTGTGTCAACCCTATTGTGTTATTAACCCTAGGATGTCTACTGCTGGAATTATATTTTTTGTGACCTACAGAATTATCCTACTTCCTACTAATAATATTATAAACGTGAAAGTTTGTATGGATGGATGGATGGATGGATGTTTGTTACTCTTTCACGCAAAAACTACTGAACAGATTTGGAGGAAAGGCACACAGATAGTTTACAAACAGGATTAACACATAGGATACTTTTTATCCCGATATTCCCACGGGATCGAAACTTATGCGGGTGAAACCGTGGGGCGCAGCTAGTAAAGAATTATATGAATACACCTAGCTTCTGTCCGCGACTTCGTCCGTGTGAAATTTCTTGTTACCCCGACCCACCTCGTCATATCGCATCGCCTGCCTCATTACTTCGTTTTCGCGAAGCGTTCTTTCAGACTTTTTTTGTTTTTGTTCGGCTCTTAAGGGCCCTAGCGTGATGTTAAGTAGCTTATAGCCTTCCTTAAAAATTAGGCTATCAAATACAGAAAGGTTTTTTCAAATCCGACCGATAATTTCAGAGATTAGCGCGTTCAAACAAAACAACGAACCAACTACAGTCGACTCTCGTTCGAAACTCGAGGGACTCTTAAAATATTACGAATTATCGAGTGTTTGAAATATCAAATGGTTCGAAATTTGTGAGAGAAAATAAATAAAACTTCGAATTATTAAGTGTTGATCAATTATTATTTATTAACTGCTATTCTATAACAATTACAAAAGTTTAGAGGTACATTCGTGTACATACATGTATTCATAATGTGAATTAATTAATCTTTCGAAAGAACTCTGTTATACTGGTTTACTTCAAAGCACATTGCAGCTGCTCAGACTGCCCAATAACTTTTTTTAAGAGAAAAAGTGTTTGAAATTCTTTTTCATCATCAAACATTTATACGGACGGCACGGTTGGCGCAGTGGTTAAGCGATTGACTGCTGCGCTGCGTGTCGCGGGTTCGATTCCCGCACGGAACAAATATTTGTATGACCTACATGTATTTGTTCCGAGTCTGGGTGTTTTTCTATCTATAATATGTATGTATTTACAAAAAAAAAAAAATTGTATATAAGTAGTTTATCAGCCATCTTGTTACCATAACACAAGCATTAGGTTGCTTAGCTTGGGACAAATGGTGCTGTGTGAAATGTCCATGGATTTATTTATTTATTTATTTATACTTTTTAGGGCTCATGACTAACACAAACAACTTTTAATCTGTATACCAACGAAAGAGTAACAGAAACTGAATGATAACTAAAGAAACCAATTCGTGAACTGAGAAGTGTGTGTCAATAGTCAACCTAATCATAACAAAAACAAAGGCTCGTGTACGTTGATACAAGTTTGAACTTGTCGCAAAATGTACTTACAATCTTTCCGCCTCTTTCTCTCTGCAACTTTGAATTGTCGAGTGTTGGACGCCGATCAGTTCGAATTAACGCGTCGTTTTGTTATATAGCAATGATTTTTTCGTTCGAATAACCAAGTGCATAAAAATGTATTGATTTAGTTCGAAATATAAAGCGATTTTGTAGGGAACTCTTGATAAATTTGAATTATTGAGAGGTTTGAATTATCGCAGGTTTGAATTAACGAGAGTCGACTGTATTCAGCTTTATTATTAGTATAGATTAACAGTCATTAAAATTCTGAAGTTAAAACTATAAGAGCATTGTAACTTAATGTTATGTTCCACTTTTCCTATAAGTGGTAACATGGATCCGACATTTTGTTTTATCAAATTCAACAGTGCACTTATCAAGAGAATATTAACGCGATGAAATGCGACGGGTTTTGACACTACCACAAAATTGAAATTCAATTTTAATAAAATCACATTACAGAGTTTTCTGCGAATAAAATTGAATTCAATATTAACGTTGATTTCGTTAAAAGAGTTTCCGTTTTATTTTATATTCGGACATCAAGCTTATTGAAAGGTTTGTTTAGGATATCGATAAAGGTACGTTTTCCTTCTCGACTTTAAGGATAGGTAGGCTGTTGGAAATAATAATCAAAGCAATGTATTTCAACACTATTTTCTGTGTATTTCCTTTTTCTTAAGAAAGAGTATAAAACTCGATGTAAACCAGAACATAAAAATTGAAAAGTATCTGTTTTGTAGACAATCACATGCTGAGTTTAAAGATTGGATTTGTTCGTAAACAATTTCACATGTGAAAATATTGCTATCACTGGATTGACATAAAATAATTTTTGAAAAAACTAAACTTACTGTCTAAAGATGGATAGACTGTGTGAATGATGATATGGTTAGTAAAGGGGCTGACTACCGAGATGACGACTAATAGAGAAGTATGGAAGAATAAGACATAATGTGCCGACCCCAAATAAATTGGGATAACGGCAGGAGAATGATTGTCATGATGATGGTAATAAAGTATATTAGAGGCCATAATTCCGATAGGCAGAAATATTTCTTTAACCTTTCCGCTGTGGCCTTTTTGGCGATTTATATAACAAAACACTTATATAACAAACACACGGTCTTATGAAGAGCTGGGTCAATATCTTTTAATAATTGAAACATTATTTAAGTCCCAGTTTATTTATAAATGTACATTTATTACATGGTTTTCCCTTTTCTGATCTTTCGTAAGTGTTGTACATACTTTACTTTCTAAATATTAACCAAGTTTATGTTCTCTTGTTCCAGGATGGTGCGTGCGACCTGCCTGCTAGCGAGCTGCGTGCTCTTCGCTCTACTCCTCATCGTGCCCGCCTCTGCTTACCCCAGGTAGTGGTATAATACACAGTTCGAAATCTCCTTTATAAAACCTTACTACAGTTACTTTTGTCTAACCACAAGCAAGATAGTAACACTTATCAAATTAATACTGACTAATTGGGCATACCGTCTTAATTAACGGTGAACAGGAATTATTCGCATGTGGCGTTGTAGATGCCACCACTACGTCATTCATTATTCAGAATCAAGAATGACCACTCTAAGATATTATTAGCAAGACCAGAGTAAGCCTACCGGCCTATAAAAAATAATGATTAAATAATGGATAAAGCCAATTGATCTTTTAGAACGGTTTCACGGTTATAAAGTAGAACAATTTACTCTTAGCAAATTGTGCCTAATCATAGAAGCATAATCAGCCTATAATGTCCCCACTGCTGGGACACAGGCCTCCTCTCTGTTTTGGCCGTAATCCACCACAGATGCCATGTCTTCGAATTTACCTACAACTCGTAAGTCGCGGCTGTTACGAATGAGCAACCACTGCTCTAGTTCTCAATACTAATGTTAAGTGTTTTACCGTTTTCAGTCCAAACAACTACTTCCGCGAAGAAGGCCAATATGATCCGGAAGATATCATGGAAATAATGAACCGCCTCGGCAACCTCATCCAGATGGAACGCAAAATGGAAAAGTAAGTTGACGAACATATTGTCATTATGACTCACCAGCATCACGTTACATTCATCGAAATACCTTTCAAAATTGAAGATTTTCATAAGATTAATGAATAAGGTTATTGATACGTAGGTAATCTCTACAGATTTATAAACTAAAGGGAGATATGACTGCCCAACTGTTCGAGTCCGGCTGTCGCCTTCAACTACATATGCACTACAATACGAACACGCGCTCACTCACATTATAACAGTCACCACACTCAAGGCGAGCCAATCGCAACGTTGAGATACACAACTACATTGACAATTCTTATTGACAAATCAACGGCGCCCGCGTTTGTTTCTGTTTTGTACATACATTGTTCGCACGCACCACGCCCCCTTGGCATATCTCCCTTTAGTTTATAAATCTGTGGTAATCTCTATTAAGTTGATACACAGATACACTATTGTTAATTTGTGAGAAAATAATAATTCAAAGTTCTCCGTAAGTTATTTCACATCAAATTGTCCCAAAACTTGAAAGGTTAATTCACATCAAACTGTCTCTTAGCTTCAAAAGTTCATTCACATCAAATTGTTTCATAAATTCAAAGTTAATTCACATCAAATTGTCTCAAAAGTTAATTAACATCCGATTATCCATATGGAAGCTATTTTGAGTTGAAAATTATCAATCTTCATTACGCTACATTCAGAGCCGTCACATATTTTATCGATTCCAATGTTCTGCATGATTTTTAATTGATGTGTTTCAAAATTTTAACATCCCCATCTATTGTGAAATATAAAACTGATTAAATAAATAAATTATAAAACTGAACTACCTTTAACGAAAGGTAGTTCAGTTTTATAATTTTCTAGTTAATTACGGATTAACAATATTATATTCTGAAAACTTATAAAAGATTCTATCGAATCTTTCAAAAATAAATCTAATCACGTATTCTGTTCAGGTTTTTTGGTTTATACACTAAATTGCGCTGTACAGTATAATTTTTTGACTATGGTAACTTTATCACCACCAACAATTTTATCATCTACTACTTGAATTACTATATCTCTTTTATCTCTTTACAGCTATAAAGAAGACATTACTAGGTACGTCTGTATGTCGTACTTAGGTTACCTTAGATAAGTGTGCTATTTCCTTTTTTCCATGCATTTTTATTTTCAGTTGTTAGAAATGTAATGCGTGCATGAAGTTATTCTGTTTGGCTTGAATTATAAAAAATCCTAATGCTTCAGTATTTAGTTAATCAACAAGTTAATCTTTTAGCTTTATTATATCAGCTGCTGTACCTGCTGGCGTCTTTATCGCTTGATTATATGAAGTCTTTATTACATCAAGGATTATGGCAAGGAGCTCTGGAGTTGTACAGTTTTCTCATATTACTAGCAGTATCTTCTATATATGTATATGTCAAATTCATTTATATTTTAAATATTTCGTTCTACTGAGTTTATGGATTGCAATAAACGATTTGAGATTTGAGATTTCAAATAATACTTCGAAAATTATTCTAAATTCAATGATACTAAAGTCAACGAGACTGCAGTTTTATTTTCATTAGAATAATGTGTCACGTATACCAAAATACTGTCGCCAAACAAAAGCAATATAACAAGATTATTACTATATACTAGACCAATAGTAATATGGTTTTAATCCCTAGAGCCCCTGATTAGAACTTCGGTAGTACTTGTTATAGACTGTAGATAGGAATCTGGAAACCATGTTTTAAAATAAAATGAATACCTATATACCTACATTTTATTAGAATGTATTTCTAGAAAAGTGTAGATTTGTACAACAGAATTGTGTCCGACTTTCGCATATCTTTTTGTAGCTTACTCTACTGTTGAATGCTTAAAATATCAAATGTAAATTATATATTTCTATTCCTTATGTAAAATTCAAAACAAACAAAGTAGACCGTTAAACAATCAAAGTGAAAAACGATTGACAGGAATAAATAAACAAAAGTTAGCTTCAAATTAACGTACTACTGAATGACGATCGAGCATCGAAAAATATGGCCTGCAATTTGCTGCAAGCATTTGTTTAGACCCACATAAAAATGTTTCAAGCGCTACTCACAAAAGAGTTTACAACATTCAAGGGTGGCATTCACATTACCATCCCGAACCACGTTTACGTTGAAGTCAGCATTGTTAAAGTCCCTCGTAGAAACTGTTGTACAAAATGTTTTTGACGACATAGTTATTTGTACCTAATCATTTTCTTAGTTGTTTTGTAACATCTATATAGTTTTTGGTGGCTTAATAATCTAGTTCTTGATAGGTACTATAGAATTAATGTGATGCGCCAATTGCGGACTATTATAACTGCTTCTAGATTTGCTTAATTTCTACCTACCTCATCACGGTAGCTAACCAATACGTCTCTATTTCCAGCGAGAAGCGAGCCCTCGACCTTGGCCTCAGCCGCGGATACTCCGGCGCCCTTCAAGCCAAGCACCTTATGGGACTCGCAGCAGCCAACTACGCCGGCGGCCCCGGAAGGAGGCGACGAGATGCCCACTAAATCCTTAGCATAACCACCCGAATACTGCACTGAGGTGGACAATACAACCACTGTAACCTATACCCACATCTCTATGCAGTAGTCAACTTCATAAGCTTTGGTCAATCACCATCTGGCTGGCTCCATTGAACAAACACGTCATCCATATAGATTATAGTCAACTTTATTCAAATTAACGCTTAACGTGATATATTTCTAGTCAGAGATTTATAATAACATCCATGTTATAATAATGATGTATTTTGAAATAGATTATATATAATGGTCTGTTATTCGCTTGTAACGATTCCAATCCAGTCATAGTTGAATTTGATTATATACGTTAGACAGTTCTATATTTTTTTTTACTGTTAAAAGCCAGTAATGCAGGTTCATTAAAAAGATCCCAATTGTAATAATTTCCATAGAAATTTTGGTATTTCAGACATAATTTTTTATTTTATGTTACTCGTACAAAATTCAGAACAAAAACTTGCCACATCGACCTTGTAGTTAACGTTTTTATGACAAAAAATATATTTGACTGATTTTGATACATTTATACGTTGTCTGACGATGAACCTAAACCTATTCTAGTCATCACTAGTCGTGTCTACCTACCTACTTCATGATTTTCATTCCATTTCGGTGTCAGTATTCCTTCAGTATTAAAATATCATTAACTATCTTTCAACTTGTAAGATTTAATCACGAATGCTGTCTTAAAACGCTTAATATTTATTGTAAATTAGGACCCACAATATTCCTTATAAGAAATCCCAACTCTAGTATTTGTAATAGATTCAATGTTACCATTCCTATGTATGTACGTGGCAAATTAGTAAATAGATAAAAATTAAGTGATAAATACCTCCTGTCTAGAGTTTATTGTTAAAAATAAAGAGATATTCATATTTATTTAAATGTGTTTATATTAATACTTCTTGTTATTTAATCTTTGTCTATAATATTGTAAGTCTAACAATATCACTTATTACTGCAATAACAAAGGCTTTTCAATGAAATCCCCGAATACTTAATGATAAGAACTTCCCCAACAACAAAGAAATCTAAATAATAGATCTAATCAGTTGCCTCAAACATAGAATTTTATTATAATGTGTTTGAGAGCAACGCCCTCTGTCGGCTACGCCAGCTAACTATTTGGCACTGATAGCTAGCGACATCTAGTATGTTACACTTTTTGCATACTGACTGTTTTAAAATAAATTGCGCTCACTCTGATGTTTCTCAATATGAGCGCTCCGTGGCGACGAAGTTCTAACAAAGATCCCTAGATGGCGTTGCAGACCCCATACCTTTTAATATTCTATTAATTTTAGGAAACCTTATTGTAGAATTGAAAAGCTTTTTGCAAATATAACAAAATAACTAGGATTAAATACATTTATTTTAAAAATTGGGGAAATACAACCAAGTGCACAGTTAATGTCCAGTAGCAGTATTGGGTATTTGCATAAATAATGAAAATGAGCTTCGCACAAAATATAGTGAAGTTTTGTGTTGAAACAAAAGAATTTCGGTAATGCTATTTTACAATATAATTATTATCACGAAGAAACAAAACAAACGTGACATATCCGAGAACTGAACGTTAATTTTCACACCTCTGTCAGTATCCCGTATGGTCTAGTGGCTAGGATACCTGGCTTTCACCCAGGAGGCTCGGGTTCGATTCCCGGTACGGGAAAATCTTTTTAATTTTTTGAACTCTACTTTTTTTTAAAGATTATTACTTTATTACAATAATCACTTGTTTTCATCATAAATAATAAAATAGTAGCTCTTGCTACTAAAGAGAAAATAGCTCCAACAAAATATTGATTCATCATAATCGTCTGCACTGGAGCTAAAGAGCAGTGTCAACAAAGGTGGCACGAGCAAATAAAAGCAAAAGTATCCACTTTAACAAGAGCCCTGACGTTAGCAACTTTCTTCCGACTATCCCCAATTTCATTCAGTGTTCGGGGGTCGAGGGAGGCCTAAATAAACTGGATTGCAGCGCTGGGGTGAATTGTGTATTCGGATGGATGCCCATACGTTTTTTCAACATGGCCGCTCTCTGTATTTATAAATGGTATGTATTTAAAGCACACGTTTTCAAAGGTGTTAGACAAACAGATGGTTATATAGACAAATAATTCAGGTGTTTTAGGCACTAGAGATTGGATATTGTTAGCCAGAAATCATTAAACGTCGTGTTAGCTATGTGATTTTTATAAGGCGTTTTTATTTATCCTGTGAGTTTTTAGTAGTTAGATAGCTCTCTAAATAATTGTCTAATGCTCATAGGTACGGGAATAGTCCCTTCTGAAAGTAATTCTAAAGGTATGCAGTGTTTGTTTTTGCGACAGAACCCGTCATATAAAATTGTAATTTCCGATTAATTTCCGTTCACAATTATCGTTGATGTTTAACCACATCTGCGGGGTGATTGCGTAACACACTATCAGGGGCAATGGGTTTTATTTTGACAGTTTATCAACATACATTGCGTTATTTACGTAGTTGAGCTGACACATTTTTCGAACACATGAAGGAATGGATTAGCAATATCCTTCAAAATTATTCAGATTGTGAGTGATCGCGTGCTACGCAATTAAGGTGCTGAGTATACGGAAATCTCTACCAAAACTTGTATAGATTAGACAAATTTTAATGTCTCTGGATGCTTCGTGAGGTTCTAGCGAATATGGACATAAGTTGCATTTGGTTCTAAGGTCGCAAAATCTATAATGTACCTATACATTTTTTTTAGCCTATTTTGTGTCCTACTGCCAGCAGTGAAAGGACAGGCTTTTTCCCAGGAAAAAGCCTGTCCTTTTTTCTTTCAAACCTCCCTGTCTTGTGCGATCTCTGGCCATGTTAGCCCTGCAAATGATATAAGATCGTCACACCACTGACACCACATTCGCCTTGGTCTACTTCTATATCTATAGGTACTCGTACATAGTAACAAATTAAAGTCGTTGTTCGTCCTCATCGGTCTCTATGACCGCGTTGTTCTTCTAAACTACACAACGGATTTTGATGCGGTTTTCACTCCTTATCATTTAGAGAATGTATTCCGGAAAGTTCTTGTATTCACTACATTCATATTAAACTAACATAGGCATAATAACGCAATCACGATATTTTGTCAAGTCGTATAGCAACTGTATTTTTTACTAGCTGCGCCCTGCGGTTTCATCCGCTTAAGTTTCCGTGGGAATATCGGGATAAAAAGTGTTAATTTATGTGTACGAGGGCGACACTGAAAGTTTTTAGAACTGACCACTTGTAAACGATATAATAAAAAAATAAATTCAAATTTTGAAAATGGAACTCGTTGCCAATATTATTGTGTTTATTCATTTGTCATTTGTTTACGATTTAGCGGTAAATTGAAAACTGTCTGCGTCACGTCAGCATGAATTTAACGCGAGAAAATTTTCGTACTATGATTTTTTATGACTCTCGATGTCATTTAAGTCAACAAGAAAGTTATGATAGACTTCGATTGTCCTTTGACGATGAAGCCCCATCTCGTGCCACTGTTTACAACTGGTTTAATGAGTTTAAACGTGGTCGCACTAATCTCACCGATGATCTGCGTGAGGGACGGCCTTGTACGGCGACGACTGAAGATAACATCAGTGTTGTGCGGCGTATGATAGAGACTGACAAAAGAGTGACTTATCAGCAAATTCGGACAAGCTTAGGCATCGGTACGAGTCAAGTGCACAAAACCCTCCATGAACATTTAGCGGTCAGGAAGCTTTGTGCCCAGTTGAAACCTCATAATTTGACAGAGCCCCAAAAGCTCCGTCGTGTTGATTGTGTCGTGAAATGGTTCAAAGATTTAACGGAGGTGACTCAAATGCTGTGTTCGACATACTTATGGGTGACGAAAGCTGGATTTATCGTTATGATCCTGAAACTAAGAGGCAGCCTGCTGTCTGGGTGTTTCCTTCCGAGGAGTTGCCAACTAAAGTGAAGAGAGGTCGAAGCGTGGGAAAAAAGATGGTGGCCTCGTTCTTCGGAAGGACAGGTCATTACGCAACGATTGTTTTGGAGGATCGAAAAACAGTTACTGCAGAGTGGTACACTAACAATTATTTGCCACTTGTCTTGGAAAAAAGTTCGAGAGAAACGACCTCGCAGTAGGATCCTCCTTCACCACGACAACGCCTCGTCGCACACCGCCTAGCAAACAATCGACTACTTGGCGACGTCAGACGTGGAATTACTGGGTCACCCGCCCTATAGCCCCGACCTCGCACCTTGCGATTTTCATTTATTTCCGAAATTATAAGAAAAACTTAACTAAAAAAAAAACGAGGAAACCGTTTTATGGACGCCGAGGAAGCAGTGGCTGCGTTTCAAAATGCCGTCGAAGAGACCCCTAAGGACGAGTGGGCAAAGTGCTTTTCTCAGTGGTTCCATCGGATGCAGCGATGTATTGATGTAAATGGACACTATTTTGAAAAGATATAATAAAACCAATAACTTGCTTGTTTGTTCAGTTTTTATTTTTCTAAGAACTTTCAGTGTCACCCTCGTATGTGTTAATCCTGGTTATATACTATCTGTGTGACAAATTTCATCCAAATCCGTTCAGTAGTTTAGGCGTGAAAGAGTAACAAACATCCACCCATCCATCCATCCATACAAACTTTCGCGTTTATAATATTAGTAGGATTGCACAGAAAAAGTAAACGCGACAGTTCATCCATTTTGTTTAGCACCTACCTGGGTTTAACATCGCATTTAACACCTACGCAACACTTGTGGTCGTGTGGCTATACCACGCTTGGCAGAAGGGGTCAGTCATGACAGTATGATGTGGTTAGTTCACAGATGGTCGCTGCTGCTCAAATTCCTGGAAAAAAACCTTTAGCGTGTGGCTCTTTGTGTAACCTGGATTCATTCATGCAAAATTGCTCATAATAATATAACATTTGTAAGTGAAGTGCTATGCTGTTGGTGCCATATTGTGTTGATACAATTTTACGATGGTATACCTACCTACCTAATTATATTCTAAGATGAAAAATTAAGTTAAGTCAATCTTAATCCTAACTAATATCCAAACTAATATTATAAACGCGAAAGTTTGTGAGGATGGATGGATGGATGTTTGTTACTCTTTCGCGCAAAAACTACTAAACGGATTTTGATGAAACTTTACAGTAATATAGCTTACTAGCTGCGCCCCGCGGTTTCACCCGCATAAGTTTCGATCCCGTGGGAATATCGGGATAAAAACTATCCTATACGTTAATCCTGGTTATAAACCATCTGAGTGCCAAATTGTATCCAAATCCGTTCAGTAGTTTTTGCGTGAAAGAGTAACAAACATCCATCTATCTATCCATCCATCCATACAAACTTTCACATTTATAATATTATTAGTAGGATACATTAGAATAACACACGGGATTCTTTTTATCCCGATATTCCAATGGGATCGACACTTAAGCGGGTAATACCGCGGGGCGCAGCTAATATTATAAATAAGAAAGCGAGTTTGTTTATTTGTTACGCTTTCGCGCTAAAACGGCTAAACGGATTTAGATGAAATTTGACAGAGAGGTAGCCTGGGACCTGTAGAAGGAAATCGGCTACTTTTCACCTTGCATCGCAGTCGAAGTCGCAGGAAACAACTATTAATAAGATAAACAAAATTAAGTAAGGCATATATATATTGCCTAATTATATATATCCCTATACGTATCTTTAATTGTCAAAGTTCTCTTCAAAATTAGTACAATCATCATATATATACTCTTCCTTCCTACTATTAAAGATGGGAGTCAGAATCCATCCAAAGAGCCCACAATTTAAAAAAAAATATTCCCCTTCCTTGCTGCCCTACTACTCCATTTCCTGCTCCCCATATTGAGCGTCTCTTGGCATCCGAAAAACCGAGTCACCGAGTTCTACTTCACTGCTGATATCTTAGTCGTTAGCCCACTTCCATATTATATATTGTTCCATCTCTGACTCGGTTTTTCAGTGAACGGCCAAGAGACTGACAGCGTGTGAATTTTGGAACGATAAAGAGGTGAATAAACGTTCGGGTATTATATACCCTGTCCATTAGATAAACCGTTTTTTGACAGATGGTACTAGTGATTGTAGCAACACACAATACATTGATTGATACACGTACGGTATTATAATATATGTGAGAAGCCTTATAGATATAAGATAATTCAATAAGATAAGGCAGTTTATATGTTTATTTAATTACGCATTTTAAAGTTAACTAATCTGGACTATGTACGTTCTAAGACAGCTGTCAAAAAACGGTTCACTTAATGGACAGGGTATAATTAAATTACTCAAGCCAATATGTGCTCTCTCTCTCTAGCGAATGAAAACGAAAGGAAAGATATCTGTAAGAAAACCAATTAAATACTAAAAATAAAATATTTATAGCCTCGTTTTTCCTGTGGATTAGTGTGGAGGATTTCCCCACAGGAAAAAAGGGTAGGAAAAAAAGTTATAAATATTTTTACTTAACCCCAGTTCTCCTGGGAAAAAAGTTATAAATATTTTTACATAACCCCAGTTCGAAAGGTATACCTTCCGTTTGGGGAGAACTGGGGTTGTGTCGGGCTCCTACCGGCTAAAAACCCACGGTTCCTACCAATGAGTTGAAGGCCCGACTACTGCCTGTCCCAATTATTTATTTAATAGATAATCGGAATTACGAAGCCTTTTAAAAACACCTAAAACGTAGGCATCCGCTATGAAAGGATGCCTCGATATCCCCGCTCCTTTTGAAGTCACGTAGTCGTAACGTTCCCACAAAATCGCAGAACGCCGTATCTACCATAAAAATCTTTCCTACTTAACATCCTACGTTACCCCGAGTTATAAGAGCGTACTCAACGAGGTCAACGACCCGGATCGATACTGCACCTCAGTCAGGCGAACGCGAAGAGCAAGCCACTAATTAAAATACCTAGTGCCTTGCCTACGTAATAGCTTACCTGAGAGCAATAATAACTAATCTTTGAGCAATTTAGCTTAGGTTTCAGAGCTATATCGTTAGTTAGTTGTAAACGGTGAAAGTTTTATGAGGGAAGGCGGTACAAAGGTAGGTGCAAAAATAGATTTTTAACAGAGTAGGATTCTCGTGTTTGAAAAACTGAAATAAATTGTGTGGAGGGCAGCCGATCTGCGGATCGATTCTGTAAAAATCTCACCGTAAAAAGTTAGGTGAAGTGAGCTTAGAGTGAGCTGTCAATAGTGTCAATCCCTAGCATTAGTTGGTATGACAGCTCACTCCACGCTCATTTCATCTAAGTTTTCACGGTGAGATGGTTACAGAATCGCACTGCAGTTCTGAAAACTTAGGTGAAGTGAGCTGTTTTAATAGTGTCAATCCCTACCATCAGGTGGACAACTCATTTCACCTACTTAAGTTTTCACGCTGAGATTTTTACCGAATAGATCTGCTGTTGGCACTTTTCTTAAGTTGGCTTAGGCTTTAAAATACTGCACGTATGCCAGTTTTCACAAACACTAGATTACATCTAAATTAATGCCTAAATAACAGTGAGCTGTTGGATTTTCAACGCTCTGCTCAGCGCCGAAAGTTGAAATTTCAACAGCGTGCTTTGATTTTATTAGCGGGCATTACTATCGCTTTAGCAATAAATGACAACTGTTGCCTATTCTATGCAGCACAGGCTGGGCGGTTTTACGGCACGTGTAACGAATTCGTCCTTTATTTGCAAAACAACTAGTTCCTAGAGTTCCAAGTGAAGATGCTTAGGTACAGCGGGGTAATTGCGTAATACACTGTCAGTAGCAATGGGTTTCATTTTAACAGTTCAACAACATTCATTGCGTTGTTTACATAATTGAGCAGATACATTTTTCGCACATTATGAAGCAATGGATTGGCAATTTCCTTCAAAATGATTCAGTTTGAGATTGACAGTGTGTTACGTAATTTCTGTACGCTTGGTAATTTTTCTAGGACTAATAGTAGATGCCAAACTTCAGTGGGGACCTCATTTATCAAGTCTAGCAGGAAGGCTCAGTTCGGCTGCCCACGCCGTCAGGAAAGTAAAACAATACACTGACGTTGATACAGCTCGTTTAGTCTATTTTAGTTATTTTCACAGCGTTATGTCCTACGGTATTCTGCTGTGGGGCAAAGCCGCTGATATACAAAATATACTTGTCCTTCAAAAACGAGCTGTTCGAGCAATTTACCAGCTAGGTGCCAGAGTTTCTCTAAGAATTTTTTTTAAGGATATTGGTATTCTCACGGTTGCATCACAATTCATCTTCGCCGACATCTTATAAGAGTATATTAGGCAAAATTTACACTTGTACACTAAAAACAGTATATTCACAGTGTTCACATTAGAAATAAGAACAAACTACGTGCCCCTTTCACCGATTCATAAGGTTCATAACTCATTTGTTGGGCTTGGTGCCTTTTATAACAAGATACCCTGTTCTTTGCTAGACTTGCTTTTCAATGCGTTTAAAACTCAAGTAAAATCCAACCTTTGTTCAAATGCATACTATTCCATCAACGACTACTTACACGATAAAAATAGTTGGTCGCCCTGATTAACTCAAGACAATGTTTATGTTCTTTCTCCAGAATTAGCTTACTGACAGGTTATATGAGTTCATAATTATTGACATAATCTACTCATTTAAATGTTTTTTCATGAGTTGATTGCAATATGTGGTTAGCTAGTGAACTCGACGATGATCATATTATTTAACAACCAGCAGCATGTTCGTCATGCTCCCTTATATGTCACTGCTTGTGGTAACGTTGGGGGTCGGGTTGCCTCCTTCCCTCAAATATGGCGAAGGGGATAATGGCTGATTTTCGCGTTATCCTTGTGAACGAGTGTTGCGTGTGGTAACTGATGGTCGTCTTGCTGACCATGGTGTTATTGCTATTATTAGCATTAACTTATTTATTTATTTTACTTCGATGGTCCTAGTTTATCATTTGTGACTTTGTGAACAGAACCCAGCAATGCATAAATATGTAAGCTGTTACGCCCTTTATGCCTGGAGGCTTTTATTTAGGTAGTATGTTTGTATTTACATTTTAATTAATTATTTTTTAGCTTGAGTACGTATAGTTTTATTATATTTGTTGGTATATTGGCGTGGCTAGCTGATATATGGCAAATAATTTTCTAAAATTCTGTGTGTGTGTTGTGTGTTCTGTGTTATGTTAATTACTTAACATACCTAGTATTGTATATAATCAAGTATTTTCTAACTGAACAGAAAGCTGTGCTGCTGGGGAGTTTGTTGCGCCACTTCTTCTTCCCAGCGATAGCACTAGGAAGTGGTGAAGGGCGGGCGTTTTTGGGGGACTGTCTTTTTTAATTTTGACGTTCGAAAAGCGCTGATTCTCAGCTTAATTTGAATAAATGACTTTTGATTTTGATTTTATAGGCATGGATATAAGATTTATAATTTGATTCATTCCTTGAAATGGGTGATACTAGAGCTAATGAGCAACATTTTTGACCCGATAACTTGGGTTCCAAAATAGGTTGTTTTGGAGAATTTGTCCATTTACTGCTACTTGTGAGAAATCTACTCCGCTTTGAACGAAAAACTGATATTTTTTACTTTTTGTAGGCATCACCCATTTTGAAGAATGCACCGATTTATCAACCAACCTGTATAATGAGCGTCTCTGTCAGGAAACCCGCCCGATGCTCGTTGAAAACTGTGGCAGAATATTCTTCCCCCTCCTACTTACTACCTACCACCAAAGGAGGGTCTACCTGCAGGGTGCAACCTTCCGTGATCCACTTGGAAGTCTCTGAACTGTCTCCGGACACAATTGGGAAGATGTAAGTCCAACCTGGTGAAGTAGGGCTACCATGACGGAACGGCGGTAGGGTGTGATTGTGGAGCTGTGTCACAAACCATGCTCCACCTCCTATCCTGCTCTCTGTGTCCCCAAATATGCAGTCAAAGTGCGTGCCGTCCCATGGGACTACGTAAGTGAGGGAAGAGAGAGTGCATCAGTGTCTGCGCACCCATTTGTGCACCGCGCCGAAGACATGTCTCCGTTGAGATTGACCGCCATGGCCGAAATATGGTCTGGAGGACTATTATTATTATTATTAGGTACTTATGGAGAAGAACAGGCAAGAAACTCCACACTCCACCACACTTAAATAAAAATATTGGTTACGTCATTAATGTTAAAAACATGTGAGAACGATGAAGAAGGACGTGCACGTTAAAAGCGTAATTACAAGATTAAAAAAAAAACAATAAAAAAATTATAATAAGCCATGGCAGCTAAGAGATGATCAATCCCTTCTGACGGCGCCCATTCTCGAACATGACGTATGGATCAGTACCATTCAGCACCACCGTTTTGAAGGAAACTTAAAGACCCAACACACACTCCACGTTTAGCGCGACATTGCAGTGAGCATGACATATTCTCAGCCGCCAGGGCTCATTCAACTCAATGAAAGACTTATCCAGTAAATGGTACCTTTAATTTAATTAAATTCACACACACAGCACATTCACACATATGCACAGTACATAAATGTACTGATACATTGTGTGATACTGTTTTTGAATGGGCTGACGTCAATATATCAAAGAATTGTTTTCGAACTGACACATTATTGAAAGCATGACGTATTTACTTTACTGATATCAATCTCGATTTCCATTTTCCAGTCACCTTTTGTAACGCCCACGTTATGAGATGGGTGGCTATTCTGAGACAAGGACAGGACAGTCTGACATTACAAGGTTACTAAAGATAGAAATGTGTACCTATGTTAAAATAAAGAAGATTTCTTTCTATTTCATTAAGAAAATGACAGAAGATTTAATATTAGTTTAGTCCTGTCAAATTAAGATAATCAATGGGCAGTTTAGACGTGATTAAAAACGTGGCTACTAAAAATACGTCAATTTACGTCTGGCGCTGACTAATTTGACAGGACTAAACTAATTTAAATAATAATAAAGAAATAATTTATTTGCGTAAAACATGGTATACAATGGTGTTAAGCATAGTTCAGAGTGGCACAAACATGTTTAGCTAAGATAAAACATACCATTCGTTACAGGGTAATTATAATAAAGTAACATTAATATTTATCTTCTGTCCTTTTCTTAATGAAATAGAAAGAAAAGATGCACTGAACTTAAATTTAGTTTAGTTTGTGAACAAGGGAATCGGCGCCATTTTCTTTTAAGCTCTGAATTAAGGTCATCTAAGCCCACAAGATGTCTCGTGTACTAAACAAGAATAATATGACGTCACCACATATTAAACTCAAAAGAAAATACGTCGCCTGTGCATTTGTGCAATATAAGTATACAGTGGAGCAGTAAAGTTTTATTACTTAACTTCCTTGGTTTCTGTTAATTTTCTTTTCTTTGCTCGGTAAGGCAATGACCTTTAACAGAATGCTGATAAATTAAGAATCGGATTTAAAAAATAATTAAAGTTTAACAAATAAGTAGCTTAATAAATTACTTATTTAGTTATTTTTTTTTACGTGTTTTAATTTTTCTCTTTCAGTGTCATAACATTACACCTGTTTTCCTAAAGCCTTAGGCACATGTGTACCATTACATAGTACACCCACTTTTCACCAGGTATGTTTAGGTCTCATGGAGTAGGGGGTGAGCCTATTGCCATCAATTTCTGATAAAAAAAACCAATAACACTTAGCTCAGCGGGGCAATTGCCGTAATTTTAATACCGTTCACAGTCTGATCTCAGTCTCAATCTGTCAAAAAATACTTCTAATTTCCCTACATTTTGACAAGTTTTTGACATTTGTTTGTCGCTGCGATGAGACTGCGACTAGATTTTGAACGTTTTAAATTACGAGAATTGGCCTTCTGAAGTATTGATTTCATTATATGAATACCTAGTAAGTAAAGGAATCAAACGAAGGAGGTGATCCGGCAGAGAACCAAAGTAGTCGACTTAGCATAAAGAATAAGCCAGCTGGAGTGGTAATGAGCCGGCCATATTAGCTGAACCGATGACCGTTGAGTTGTATGTGTTGATGTGTTGGGATGTTCTTGAGTGGATACCACAAATTAGCAAACGTAAGGTAGCCCTCAGGCTAGGTGGAGCGATGATCTTCGTAGAGTGACTGCTTGCTGCTGGACGAGAGCCAAAAATCGAGCTGAATGGCGTACAATTAGAGATGCCCATGTCCAACAGTGGACTGCCATAGACTGATGATGATGAGGGAAAGAAATCAAAGTAAGACAAAACTTCATGAAGAATAAAACTGCAAAGTTTAGTTCCTTCTCTTTCTTGATTACAGTAGCGAACCATCAACAAACAGTTCCGTAAACACAACACACAGGTAGGGCACGCAATCAACTCAATTGTCCGGCCATTTTCCTCTGCAAACGGCAATTGTGGCCCAAATCCGATTTAACTGTTAGTTCAATCATCGGTTCGGGTTCCAACCGTGATTAGTTACTTCGAAACACAGCAGGTTAACTTAATAAAGTTTGTGAAACTATGTATTGTTTGTACCTGTAACTAGCAGGTTGGTAAGCAATAACTGAGGTTATTGCAATAGTTTTTATTTTGTCTGCAGAGCAGGATTTAATTGCGTAACACACTAACAGTAGGAATGGCTTTCATTTTGACAGTTCAACAACATTCATCACGTTATATAGGTACGTTGTTGAGTTATTTTTTTTTTTTTCGAATATACGTGTGAAGCAATGGATTGATCGATTTTTGAATATCCTTCAAAATGATTTAGATTGTGATTGGTTGTGTGTTACACAATTATGGTGCTGTTCAATATTATTTTGTTTGCCTCGTTGGTCTAGTGATGGCTAGCGCGACTGCTGAGAATGTGGTCCTGGATTCGATTCCTAGGTCCGGCAAAGTGTCATTAGGATTTTCAATTACCTTTTTATAATTGGTCATTGAAGAGCGGGGCCTTCTAGTACAGGTATATCTTTTACTTAAAAGGAGGTAAGTAAGATTTACTGTAAAAGTTGTACAAGTTTCTGCAATAAACCTTTCTATTTTATTTTTTCTATTAGGAATTTCTCAGGAGCAGCCTGGCGTCCGATTTGTGCCCGGTTAATGGCAATACGCTCGCCCCCTATTTATATAGCATGAGAATTAAACGTCACTGACAAAAGAGGATGTGTGTGTGTAGGTACAGGCGTGATGTTATGATGCGTAACTGTTTTGTTTCTATTGTACTAAGAAAATGTAGACTGACCAAATAGATCATAAAATAACTGCACACTACACTCGGCTTGAAATTGTACAACATAAATGCTTACAACACGATCTTTTTCCATAAAATGGGATTATTTAACGTCTCAAAGAATAAGATTCCCATATCGAACTGAATGTACCTACCCAAATCACGTATCATATATTAATTGTTATCTGAATGTTATGTCGTTTATAGAAAGAATAGTAGGTATGACACCGCAGCGTTTCGTACTAAGTACTTATATCACAATATACAAGCCATTTTTTTTAAATATGATGTATAAACATCATACACCATATATGGTGTATGATGTTTATACATCATATTTAAAAAAAATGGCTTTTCTGAAAATGACAAAGTTTTTCAGGGACTAGCTACCTCGGTATTAGTTAAACAAGTTGCTATATTGTTTTAATTCTTAAAAAGTTTTATTAGTAGACAATATTCATGTTATAAAACACAATAAAAATGACGTTGAAATCGACAACACAAGTTTCACGCCATACACACAACATCATAAGGGTTTTATATGAAGTAGGTGTGCAAAGTTACTTGTCCTACACGCCCAGCCAGCTTAGGCTACAGGCATTCAAGACCGTAGGGAACAGTGTACTGAAAAAAGAAAAAGACATGAGACATGATCATTCTTCAGTTAGAAATCGCATAGAAGGATGATTATTCTGATTATCAATGACTTGATACATTCGATTGCTGCTATTTTATATTATTATTAAATCATGCGTCTCACAAAGCCCTTCAGAGCGAATTACGGCCATGGCGACTAATCTCTGAGAGCAGTGGTGGCCCAGGCCAGGGGCAAGGGTAGTGGCAGCGGCCAGGCCAGGGGCAGTGAGAGCGGCCAGGCCAGGGGCAGTGGCAGCGGCCAGGCCAGGAGCAGTGGCAGCGGCCAGGCTGAAAAGCATGGCATGAAAAGGATAATTTTACAATAAGGGTAGGAAAACAATAGAAGACATAGAAGAAAAGTTCCCTTACCCGTACGGCAGTCTCGCCAGAATATTCGAAGCAGTTCATGGATCTAATTTTAATGTTGTATTGTGCGAAGAGATTGACGCCTACTCCGATCAGCTGGTCTTTACGAGGGGAAACCACGGGAACATGGCTTTATGGTATTCAGTGCTAGTTGTCATGTTGTAGTAGTAGTGCTAACCTAAATTCATGTGAATTGATTTATAAGTGAATGCAAACTCGAAGCATTGATTTAAAATAAACCATTTAGGGATGGCACCCACAAGCAACTTTTGTCTCAGAAACTAATTTGTCTCTTACATCAAGTCTTCGGGTTTGTACGAAAGTATGCGCATGTAGCGACCCGACATAGACTGCACTTTCATAGACTTGATGTGAATTAGTTGGTGAGACAAAAATTGCTCGTGGGCACCCATCCTCTCTTACTTGCACATTTTTTTTTTAATTGTCATGGCGTTGGACAGTTAGTGATAAAGTTGAAGTTATACTTAGCTACACAAGAAGAAGAACGCGCAGATAAAACTTCATGACTACTCAAACTATTAAATCTAAGATGAGAGATTTTAGACTATTAAGTCAAGTTTGGGAAAAAGTAATTTCTTTAAATAAATTAAAGTTTGGATTCAAAAACTCTTACAAATCAATACTCTAGTTAGAAAAGCTTACCCATCCTCTGGATACACTGTTGCTTGGTGAAGATACTTTCGGGACCGGTTATGTCACTAGTTTTCGTGGAAATTTCGTATAGTTCGCCGTTGATACCAGTCAACCACAAGCTGCCATGTTGCAGGAGCAGGGAAGGGTTGCGAGCGGCTATGCGATTGTCTGGATCCTGAGCCAAGGTTTCTGGTAAAAGATGGTTTATAATGTTATTAGAAAGTAGAAAATATTAATAATTTGTAGGAATTACATACAAGGTGTAAAAATACCCATCACATAGCAGTCAGGTACATCAAACTAAGTAACATTGCATAAAAATAATTGCTGGGAAACGACTTTTATTTTTGGTGTGATTTGCTGCTTGCGCACTACCGCGCGATGTAACATCCGCAAAATATTGTGTTTATGGGTGCATGCAACGGTACAGGGGTCGTGGGGCGAAAGCGAAATACCGCTTTCCAACAGGCTTGATCGAGATCAAGAGCAGGCCCATTCAGCAATAAAAAAACGTCTGTATAAGTTTGACCTTCAAGATCTCCGTAACCAGAAGGTTCCCAGATATGGTCCAGTACAAAAAAAAATGATCACAATGACGGGGAGAACAAGTGAAGTGACCCTTGGCTTCGTTAAGTGTCTTTTTACACTGGTTGTTAAAATATGCTTTAACGTTAAAATTAAAATCCTCTCCAATTAAATCGTTATCCTACACAGTTTGTACGTACCATCAGAAACGAAATATTGTTGAATGGCGAAGTAATCCTTCGTGGTGTTACCATCAACATCAGGGTGGTGGTCCAGCTTGTGAATCCTTGGACATTCCAGCCGAATACAGAGTTGGAAATTAATTCCTTGTCGAACTGTAACAGAGAGTTATGAGATCTTTCTAATTATTTTTAATTTGCTTGAACTATATTGTCAAAGATGACGGCCGTCCGGTGGCGAGATGGGTAGACGACATTGTTACCATCGCGGATAGAACCTGGATGAGGCTGGCACAGGAGCATGGGGATTCGCACAAAAAGAGAGGCCCACGCTCAGCTATTGATATTGTTAGAAACGATTGAGGTTTTGATTTAAAAAGAATAGAGAATACTCACGGCTATTTGTAACCCAGCAACATTGCCGGTATCATCGTATAATATGCAAACTGTTGGGCTATTCGGACACTTCAGCACAAGAGAAGTAACTCCTGCAGGGCCATCAGGCCTTGTCATCTCAACCCATCCAGATGCAGCAGCCGCAGTGACATTTAGTGGCAATTCGATAAACGCTATCGTATCAATCCCCACACATGTGAAATCGAATCTGACTGCAAATGATAAAGACTAATTTATGTTACTATCGTCAATTAAACTACGAGAACACCCATCTACAAGATGGGTGTCCGATCTGTAATGATGTATGAAGTGGAGTGCTGGGTAACAGTAAAAAAGCACGAACAGTAGTTGCACACAGCCGAAATGAAGATGCTGCGCTGGGTGGCGGTATAACACGTCTGGACAAAATATGTAATGCGCACGTGAGAGTGCCTTTCGGCGTGGCCATAATAACGGACAAACTAAAAGAAGGCAGGCTTAGTGGTACGGCCACGTAATGAGAACAGATGATAGTTTCAAAGTAAAAAACGGTCCTGAATATATCTACGAAACGACTAGGAACAGGAAGACTCCCCGCTACATGGTGGTACAGTATCGAGAGGGAGATGAAAGCGCAGAACCTAACTGCTATGACAACCCAGTACAGATCGTCCTGTCGCCGCTGTAAAAGAAGACCCGACTCCAGATAGAACTGGTTATGGGACGCAAGAAAAAGAAGAAACTACGAATAAGTATGCTTATCACATCGCTGGGAGAATCGTGGGAGTGTGACAATAACATATTTAACTTACCTTTTAAACTGGGAGAATAAAATCCTGAAAGAATATAAAAAAAAAATGTTAATAGTATTTGTATAAACAAAAATATATTACAGCCGATTGCTGTAATATATTTTTGTTTACACAAATGCTTCTAATTTTTTTTTATATATTCTTCTAAAAAAATGTAAATTAAAAAATTCTTACCCAAAGCAGGGGCTGGCAATGATGCACTGTAAGGAAAGTATACGGATCATTTTAAAGTGAAGAATGTAGACAGTAGAGTACCTAGAATGTCGCCCCAAACTTATATATAATACCAGCGGTGACGGCACATGTTTTTGGTTTTTGGGGTTCAGCGAACGATTTGCTGAAACACACAACCATGGAAACGGGTTCTGTTGTACAATGCAGGTTTTTAAAGTTAGGTTGAACAGTAGTTTTTATTCAAGTTTTAAGTCGTTCATTTTGTGGATTATTCACCAGCGATCAGAATTCATTTGTTTTAAAATGAGATTCAGAACACAGATCATGGATATTAAATTGTTATAAGTTTATTTAAAAAAAAAAACAACCGTTTCCTACTAAAGCGCGATACCTGCCCAGTCAAAATATATGGCAGCTGTTTTTTTTTATAACCTTCCAAAAAATTCTACGCTGGGAGTTTATAACCATGCGCTGAATCATGGTAACAGTCTGCGCGTCGGTGTCCCTAACAACATGTATTAATTAATTGACGGCGAAATGAAGACACGTATATTTGATAACTTATGACATTAAACTTCATCCCACAGTTTTTCAATCTGTCACAAACCGAATGACCCAAAAACGAAAGATAGCATCACAACGAAGTCTGGTTTATTTATTCCCGGCTCTTCATTAATATTCGATTCAGACCCAATTCGGCTGAAAGGCAGAATCGAGCGGGCCTTCAGTTCGTCTGTCATTAAAATTTATTATGGAGCATCGAATATAAAAATAAAGGCTTTATAACTGTTATTCAGTGATTTTTAACAGCTTTATTGGCTTTTGCGTGATTAAGGGCAGATTTTTCCACCGCCAGATAACTTTTATTCGAGCAATAAAATTTACGTTTGACAGTTATTTCATAATAACTGTCACAATTTCAAAATTATTCCTCGAATAAAGTTAAATCAGCCCCTTTAATACAATAAGTAATAGGTATTGTAAAAATCTGATTGCAATTTGAAATTATTGCAGTAGGTGTAAGGGAATAACCACACTTATTCAGCTCTGTTCAGCTTTTGCCCATAGAAAACAGCGATTTTGTACGGAGATGCATAAGCATCCGAAGTTGAACGGATGACTCTCGTCTCGTCTTCGTTAAGTTTCATTTTACACGCGTTGTAAGTCTCATTACTGTACAATATCAGCGTGTGTGTGTGTGTGTGTTCTACTCGTCATCTCCTAAAGGTTTGAATAATTTCACGGGTCGCCTCCTAAAAGCAAGGGCGAAATTATAATTTTATTAGCTCAAAGATAGGTATGTAGCCACGGACTTTCGTTTAATATGTCGTGGGTAGCTTTGGTAAGCGGGTTTTTATTTTATTATTTAAGAACATTTTTATAGAAAAGAAACGTTAGCTTTTTCTATATTATTTATTAAGAGCAAGAGTTAAAACTGATATCATCTGAACAGACGTCAAAACCCATGTTAAAAGTTCCAATCTATTAATATTTATTGTGCTGAAATACTATAATATATATTTTCTTTTCTTTTTATTGCTACCTGAAAAGTTTATTTTCTTTCACAATTTCCTATCAAACATGTTGGTATATTCCTGGAAAATACACATACTTAAACCTTCTGGAATAAATTTTCTAAATGATTTTGTAAAGCGCATCAGGATCCTTTGCGTAGTTTACAAGAACAACGCGGTCATACAGATAGACATGAAAAGCGACTTGGTTTTCGATACAGCTATCGTTCAAATAAGGGCAGTTATGAGTTGTTCCAATAGCACTTGTTTATTTTACTACTTCTACTTAATTATTATCAAAATGTATTCCTTCCTATATGTTCCAGTAGTATTTCGCCGGACGAATGTAAATTTATTCATTGAAAATTAAATCGGATGAATTCCGGATCCAAAATTTTAACATTTGGAAAGATTAAACCTGAGCAGATTCCACACAAATATACACACGTTATATTAACATACAGAGGATTAAGGACAACCAAGGAGGATCAAGGTGGACCGACGGCCTTATGAAGAGATGAGAGAAGCACAGACCGGTCGAAGTAGAGGTGCTTGGGGGTGGCCTATGTCCAGCAGTGGACGTCTTTCGGCTGAATGATGATGACAGAGGATTAAAACTGGAATTCAATTAATATTGGCAACAGGGAAAAGAAGCATTCGTCATTCCTTCGAAAACTCCCAATTGTATTAGAAGCAGAAACAAAAAGTTTTTACTAGAAGTCGCCATAAACTAAACTAAAGACATATAAAGAATTAAAAAAAAAACAAAAGTAAAATGAAAATGAAAACAGAAAGTCCTGCCAAAATACAGTGTGTGTACCTATAGTTATGCTGTTCCTATTTTAAGTATCATAGAGGTACTACGAGTGATGATACCGGTCTTACTAGTGCCGACTGTGGCCAATTTTGGGCACAGAATGAGCTGTTCACGTAATAAAAATAAACCTTACACTTTTTATATAAAAAAAAAAAATATTTTCACTCTAAATTCAACATTATTTTTTCCTGTCTACACCAAGTTGTATGTGTTCTGCTTCTGCTGTAATTGAAAGAGAACACATAAAATAAGCTTTTGTATTATTGTGATTTCTATTGTATCTTTATAAGTGTATCCTTTGTTGGAGATCCCAAATAAATAAATAAAAGAACGTAAAGTAATGCCTTCATCAAATTATTTCTGCTAGTACAGACGCCAGCACATCAAGCTACTACAATCTGTCAAATTTCTTTAATAGATTTTCAACTTTATCGCTACTGTATTCGGTTCAAGGTTGATTGGGAAAATTTGACAGTTTCGGGTAGTTTGATGTGCTGGCGTCTGTACCTAGTACCGCACAGTCTGTTGCCAACTGATAATTAGAAATATGTTCTTTTTTTTATTTGTTTGTTGATAAATAACCAAATAAAAAGAACTAATTATCATTGACTCTGTAGTCCGGATTGTTAAAGCATAATCAGCCTATAATGTTCCCACTGCTGGGACACAGGCCTCCTCTCTGTGAGAGGGAGTGGACCGTAATCCACCACGCGGGCCCAGTGCGGGTTGGTAGATGTCACATGTCTTCGAATTTTTGGTTCTAGGACATGCCGGTTTCCTCACGATGTTTTCCTTCACCGTTTTGAGAGCAAGTGGTGATGAAATAATTTACACAAAGTAAAGCGTCAGTCTGGGTGGCGAACCCACGACATACAACTCGTAAGTCGTGGCCGTTACCACTGGCCTACCACTGCTCTGATTGTTACAGGCCTTAACCTAATGCGACCTAAAATTCACTTATTTAACCTACATACCTAACAACAAATAATATAACTTTTTACCTTACATAACTTACTATATTTAATAAAACTCTTGCGAATTCACTCAAAGAGCACGAAAAAATATCCAAATACAAGTGCCTTGTAAACTTGTTCTGTATCCGATCCAACATGACAATGTATTTGACTTCATGTGGTGCCCAAATGACCGCACCATGTTCAAGATATAATATAGTTGTTATAATAATATCATAACGCTAATGATAACTCTAGCCTTTTCATCAAAAATGCACTGAACTATAAAGGGTGTAAAAGACACTTAACGAACCCGAGGGTCACTTGTACTCCTCGTCATTGTAATTATTGTTTTGTACTGGACCATACCTGGGAACCTTCTGATTACGGAGATATTGAAGGTCAAAATTCCAACTTTTACTGACGTTTTTTGTACGAAAAGAAGTTTATAGTGTTATAACACAACTTTAAATTCGTATTTGTCGGCTATATGACGGGTCTTTTCTTTTACAGCACGTATCGGCTTCCAGATGCAGCTAATGCCGACCGTCAGCTTTGGTTTGAGACACAAATACCGTCTGACGTCCACAACCCGATGACTTGCATAATTCTCTTTATAAAAAAATATTTTTGCCAAAATAACAAATTTTAAGTAAATGTACTGCGACTCATAAGTATCTACATATTTATATATAATTAGTAAGGTACAAAAATAAAATTAAATTCTTATGGCATTTACGTCAGTATTATTAATTATAATATTAATACTCTTTTATTTACAGACCTTGAAGTCCATAGTTTAGTATTGACATGAAATATAATTATTTAACTATTAGTAACACATATAACAAGTAAATCACAAATAAGGACAATAATATAATATAATAGAAACAAAATAAAATACACTATTTCCCCGCATAGCTATGCGGGGATATAGTGTATTTTATTTTGTTTTAAGCCGGGTCCAGACGAGTGTAACGTGTAATGTAAGAGTTGCTACGAACATATATATATAGCCGAATAGGAAGGTCGTGATAGCTGGTGCGGCTTTTATTTTCATGTATTTACTAACTGAAGACCGCAAAAGTCGGAAGCGTCGATGGTGGAAAACTAATTTGTATAAAAGAAGATCTTCTTTACTTGTGGAACTAAAATCTCAACATATAAGCGGTCAATATAAAAACTTTACCCGGATGTCGCCTACTGACTTCGAATATTTGTTAACAATCATTGCGCCTAAAATATCAAGACAAGACACTATAATGAGATCTGCAATTTCGCCGCAAGATAGACTGGCTCTAACACTAAGATTTTTGGCAACAGGAGATTCATTTACAAGCCTTCAATACACCTTCAGAATTTCAAAACAGTCAATGTCTTGCATTGTACCAGAAGTTTGTGAAGCGATTATAAAATTCTTTCCAATGAATGAGCAATATCACTCCAAGAATCGTGTTTCAGATTTTTTTATAGTATTGCGGGTTTTTTGGATCCCAAATAACAGGTTTTTCTTGATACAAACTAATAAGTTCAAGCGATTGTTCGTCACTCCACATCATGAACGTACATACGACACAACCGTCACGAACGCCGTCCAAACGAGCACTGCGAGCGTCTTTGTGTTCGCGCGAAAAACCGACAGCCGATGGATCAACCCCGAGCGCCGCGCGAGCGTTACATGTAATGCTCGTAGTGCCGTCCACACGTAGAATTCGTGTTACATTACACGGTGGATTACATTACACGTTACACTCGTCTGGACCCGGCTTTACTTAAAGCTGACCTGTGTGTGCAGTCTCACCAATCGGCCAAGCATCGGGCAGTCCCACCGGTCACTCAATGCCCTCAACATGCTGTTGGATCATCAAGCTTGACTCATATTTTGAAGTATATAATTATGACATAATAATATGTATTTAATTAGGTATGTCCAATTTCTTTTCATAACCATTTGTCATCAGTTTTCTGTGCATTATGATGCTTGACTACTGTTTATTTTTATATATTGCACAGTTTATCGAAAAACTGTGGAATACATAGGTCGGTACTTAATATAGTTTGCATCTGTGTGAACAATATTTTTACAATGATGTCAATAAAATATTACTACTTACTTTCATTTGGTACAATAGTGACCATGTTATTAAGTTATGGGCTAAATAGAAAATAGAGCTAAATAGAGCATAATAGGAACACCCTAAATGTGTAACATACTTTTTGGCTAATCCATTGCTTATGGATTCCACTATGATATATTTTTAATAGTTTTGTTCGTCTCAACCAAAACATCTGCCATCTAATCTCTTCACCACCCTTGGTTGACTGGTAGAGAATGTCTAAGTCTACCTTTGTACCTTTTTTGTGTGCGAAAAGTTTAAATAAATAAATAAAAAAAAATTACTTATTAATTATTATAATTAAAAAATAACTCACAGTAGTCTCAACAGTATATTTTGCGTGTAATTTACCAAAAATAGATGTAATAATAACAAACTTTGATATTGGATATTCATTAAAAGTAACAAACTTTTTCCCAAGTATATAAGTAAAAGTTTCTTAACACAAAAGAGTTGCTACTTTTAAGTTTAAGAGTTTATTTAAAGGCATTAAGTATTTATTCTACGCACTTTTCGGAGACATTTTCTTTCCAAAAATCTCAAGACGAAATCGAGAGGTTTAATGATATTATGTACTTAACTTTTGCACAAGGTTTTAGTCAGTGACTGAACACAACAAGATTCGTACCTCACCGGTTTAATTCTTCATGGGATTTAAATTGTCGTGTTTTACAAGATTAAGAATTGCATCGGGTTAAAACAGTTTTCTTTAGGTATTCTCGAGACATTTTCCAGGCATACCACGTAATAAGATGAGTATTTACTTATAATGCCAACCTATTATTGTGACAGTGGGCTGGCCATGTTTGTCGAAGGACCGATGGCCGGTGGAGCAGACGAGTCCTGGAGTGTAGACCGCATACCGGCAAGCGTAGTGTGGCACGTCCCCTACTAGATTTTTTTTTTTTAAGCTTTGCCCTACCCTAGAAATTACTCCTGTATCGCGGGTGCGTTTACAAACATACACAAACAGCCAGACCCGAAACAATTACCTGTAGGCAATACAAATATTTGTTCCGTGCGGGAATCGAACCCGCGACACGCAGCGCAGCAGTCGATCGCTTAGCCACTGCGCCAACCGTGTCATCGAAGATGGATGGAGATGGACGGAAGGTGGCTCCTAAAGAAGGTGACTGGGACAGACTGGATGTTGAAGGTGGAGCACAGGGTGTTATGGCGCAGCCTGGGAGAGGCAGCAGGAGTGGGTATTGACCCACTCAGGGCAAAGGCCTCTTCTCATGCACAGAAGGCACGAGCATTGAGCACCATCTCCGCGCTTGCTCAAGACGGGGTGGCAGTTTTAGACTTAACTATAAGTCCAGGTTTCCTCACGATTGTTTTCTTTCACCAATGTCTGAAATGTCCAAGATGAACTCAAAAAATATATAAATCATTTATTTTTTACTGAATTCAGCATGGAGGATATGGGAATGGCCTCTGGCGAGTCAGCCAACAATATAGGTACCGAAGCTGAATTACAATATACGAAACCAATAAGTATTCTCCATAATATCCTAAGTCATCAAGAACTTGGAAATGGGTATCGTTTTATCCAGTAATTGTGGAGGTCAGATAGGCAGTCGCTCTATTTAGAATACTCTGGAAGCAGGCCCCAACATAGTTGGGAAAAGGCTAGGCAGATGATGTTGATCCTAAGTAATGGCATAGAATACTGGAAACTGTTAATAGTTTCAGCTGATCTCTTTAAGTAGCACCACTTACCACAAGTTACAGATCATTACACTCGCTTAGTTTCGTTAAGAGAAGTGGTTTTCCTCAACACATACACATGTTGCTGAAACAAAGTTGTGCATTATTAAGTTAGTGCAATTAACTTCCTGTACGAGTCCCAATAAATAAGTATTTTTGGAACGAAGTTATTTTACGGAGCCTGCGGTAGAAGTAAACTGGTAGAAATCGTCACGTAACGAAACAGCGTTATGCTCCCTCCATGCGACTTTTTATTATATGTAATATAAAGAGAGAGAGAGTGAGAGAGAAATAGTTTTCATGGTTTTCGAGGGTGCTGAAACCTTTGACGTTCGAAAGTGCCTTTTATGTCCATATTTGAAATAAATACCTACTTTGACTTTTACTTTGAGGCGAGGTCAAAATGCTAAATTTTTCAAATTTATTGTCATGGGTGTCGTTTTCATTTTTCTGTTTGTTATTGCACTAACCCTGTGGTAAGTGCAATAACGAAAATAACCCGTCAACTTTTGGGTGATGCAAAGACAAACAGTTTTGATTGATTTGATTTGATTTGTCACTGCATCACCCAAAGCCCGACAGGTAGTAAATGGTGATTGAATGAATTGATGAATTATGACTTTAAGTCGGCCTCTGTACATTTGTGTGCTTACAGCAATAAAAAAAATAACTTCTAAAACGGAAAATAACTCAAACTATTTTTCGTACCGGAAAATTAAAAACTTTCCACTCAAGTGGAGCCGCGGGCTCTACTAGTTCTGTGTGAAGGGTATTTCAGTTAACCACTAATAGCTTTTACTGGTTCACTGGGTTACTGCGAGCACAAATCGCTTTCAGAGGTTTTTCGTGGAAAATATTTATATATACTAGCTGCGTCCCGCGGTTTCACCCGCATAAGTTTCGAACCCGTGGGAATATCGGGATAAAAAGTATTATATATGTTAATCCTGGTTATAAACCATCTGTGTGCCAAATTTCATCCAAATCTGTTCAGTTGTTTATGCGTGAAAGAGTAACAAACATCCATCCATCCGAATGGATGTGGCGTGAAAGTTTGTGTGGATGGATGGATATCCATCCACACAAACTTTCACGTTTATAATATTAGTAGGATATAGTGTGTCAGAGACATCGACGCGCAAACTTTAACTATGAATTCAGCACATTATTATAGGCTAGCGTTATTAAAAAAAAACGGTCAAGTACGAGTCGGACTCGCGCACCGAGGGTTCCCTACAAATTTGTAGGTGTATAACTACTAATTTACGGTTTTCGGATTTTTTCCTTTACATGTGCTATATGTCATTGCCTCATGCCAAAGGTCATGATTCTAGGTCAACAGGAAGTACCCTATAGGTTTTGATTCCCTTGCGAGTGTCAAAATATGCGGCATAAACGGAACATATCTTTTGATTGCGTTGACTTAGACGATGTGTGTTTTGATATCAAATACTCAGGTATTTGATATCACTTTGATAACTCCACGCGTTCCTGAGAAAAGGGGTCTTAACAAACGGACAGACAGACGGACAACGAAGTGACCTTATTAGGGTTCCGTTTTCCCTTATGACGTAAGGAACGCTAAAAAATAAGTTGCTATAAACCGAACTGTTGCAATGACGCTTTAGACTAATCAATCTGCCTAGCCTTTTCCCAGCTATGTTGGCATCGGCTTCCAGCCTAATCGGATACAGTAGACTAACAGTATCTTACACGGAGAAACTGCCTACCTGACCGCCACAACCCAGTTGGTGATACAATTGTTAGGATAACAGATTAGTTGTCAGACTTTTGAGCTTCGTGGTACCCGTAACGATGGTTAAAGCTCTACGAATGACAGCCAGGATTAAGGATTAACGTGCGTTCCGAAACCCGGAGGGATTTTGCTATGTAATGGACGGTCTTGGTCACCCATCCACGAACCAACTGCGGCAAGCATAGCTAAACCCGTGCGACTGTTATTATTTAGAAGCATCTTCGACCCACGATGTATTAATAAGCTAACCTACAATTAATAGGAACTGCCCCAAGTTTGTGGATCGCTTTAGATTTCTAACTACGCCCGCAGTATGCAACTAAACACTAACAATGTTAGCTTGTTAATACCGGTCTAGATATCTAGGTAATTTGTTCAATATGAGCCTTGCCTGGGTTGGTATTGGTTAGTTGTTCCTTTGCCTTATCGTTCTCTAGTCGGCATGTCGACATCAGCATAATTTGAATACCAACTGCCAACCGAGAGTGCACTGTGCAAATGGATAAAACGGATGACGAAATTTGGCAAATATTTTGAATTATAGTATTTCTATATGAGGGTCCATGCATTCTGCTTACCTTTGAGAACAGTGAGGTATTCCTAGATTGAAAAAACAACTTATCTAAACTATAATCCATCCATACTACTATTATATATTCGAAAGTAACTCTGTCTGTATATTACCTTTTTACACCTAAGCCACTGAACGGATTTCGATAAAATTTTGCTAGGGGATAGATGGCATCCTGAGAAAGGGCACAGGCTACTTTTTGTTCCGGTAGCACTTTTCCGCAGGATAATTTCCGACATCGACGTGGACGAAGCCGCGGGTAGAAGCTAGTAAAAAATCGATTTGTTTTTTTTTGTATGTTTGTTTCTTACGATTTCGTGCTAAACCGACTGAACGGATTGGAAAATAATATTTGGTACATAGGTAGACCATGACCATAGGATACTTTTTATCCCAATATTCCCACGGTATCGAGACGTATGTGGGTGAAACCGCGAGAAGCAGCTAGTTCAATCATAAAAGTAATCATAAAGTTTTCTGCTACAATGTAAAGTCCTAATAAAAACATACTGATCACTCAATCAATTTTCCATTCATGCTGAAAACTATACCGTTCTCCCAGTCAGCACAGACTGGTCGAGTTCTAAGTATACTCAAGTGGAATAGACGGTCGAGCTTACTTCCAGTACAGTGGACAGGTCGTGGGGTACGAGGGGGGATTGGGAGGGGAGGGGAGCTGAAGAGGGACGTGAGGGAGAGGGGGTTTTCCAAAACAACGGGCACGGAACGACCCTCCGCTTATAGACTCCTATTTACATAATCCGATGAGACGCAACACGTATATAACCAACTGTTACGGCGCCCTTTCCGTGTCCTTTTTGCTTATGATAGCCTGATATTTATGTAAGTTTGATTGGGAACGGTATTGTAGCGACTTTAGTAGTTAAAGTAACTTATTAAAATATGGTTGTAATCTCAAAAGCCTATTTGTAATAGTTTAATCGTTCGAAAGCTAAGCAAACTCTCTTAGATTATACATGAATGTCTAAACTTATGTTATGTGCATTAAGGATAGTACTTCAGTGTTTAAAACAAAAGATAACAATGTCAGTCATTAGTTTCTCCTAAAAGCTATAAGCATAAATAATAATAGAGATATATTTTACTCTCACATAAAATCAGCCGTCCCGTTTAGACAACCGTAAAAACGAAAGGCAACCAAATGGTAGCTTGTAGAAAATTTCTTCGGCGCGGTCATAGATTTAGTATATAATACTATACTAAACAACGTGGCAATATTGCCAGCTTTTTGGCCACGTTTCCTATTGACAGCGATGCGGACGAATTTTTTGATGCCCTTTGATTATTTCCCCTCCCTTTCATATACTTGTACAGATTATTATTTTAAGACTGTTAGCTTTTTAAATTATGTAAAAAAAGATATATACTAAATGTATGAGCGCGATATCAAAGTTAACGAAATTGTCACTTTGTATATAAGAAGAGATATAAGAAGAGATTTATTGTGTCTATTTTTCGTAGATTAGAGATAGAACTGATCATGCTACACGTGCTTTTATTAGCCTTAGCATAATGAATACTCCCGGGTCTGTGATGATAAAAAGGTTCGACTTACCATCTGAAGAAGTTCAAATAATAACAGAGATATAATTTAACTGTAACATAACAGACACAGATACAGTTCATGTATGAACTGTGTCTAAAACCAGTCAAGGTAACAAAAGGAAATCCTCTTAATTCAAATATTCCAATTCAATTAAACAATGCAGATAAAGAGCTCACAGCAGCCGAACGATAAATTCTTCTATTTTACGTTTTCGCTTTTAGCTAGCTAAAAACAAGATATTTTTATCGCAAGGATCAACTGTTTGCTGGTAAAATATTACTGTATTCATCGATTTTATATATCGCAACTTTACTACCAAATCTTGAGATATTGAAAACGAATAGAGAGTTTGGAATTTATGGACAGTTTACTGGATTCGATAAAGGCTAATGGAAGATATATGGAATGGGTTAAGTTTTCGGAGTTCATTTGTCATGGTAATGTTGATAGCCGCCATCATTATTATCTATAGCTTCAGGTGGGCCCTACCCTAGTCGAGTCATATATCATAATCAGCCTATAATGTTCCCACTGCTGGGACACAAGCCTCCTCTCAGAGTGGCCCGTAATCCACCACGCGGGCCCAGTGCGGGTTGGTAGATGTCCTATGTCTTCGAGAATTTTTTGGTTCTAGGACAGGCCGGTTTCTGCATGATGTTTTCCTTCGCCATTTTCGAGAGCAGTGGTGATGAACTAATGTACACAAAGTAAAACGCCGTCTGGGTTCGAACCTACAACTCGTAAGTCGCGGCCGTTACTACTGGGCTACCACTATTCTACTGCCTAGTCGAATATATCTCTCCATTGTGACCAATTTGCAGCTTTCTGAAGTGAGGATTCTTTAGTTGCACTCTGCGCTCTTTCTGAACAGTGAAAGAAACTTAACCGCCACGGTCGGTTAGGTGACGCTGAATCAGGTATAATCGGCTTTAGTAGGTCGGTGACGCTGAACGGCGTATACTCGGCGCTGAAGCGCGAATACTCGGCTCCAGTCGTAAGTTTTCACATCTATCGTGTGTATATAAGCACACACCAATTTTATCTCCAATTTCTCACTCCAACAGTTCTTAAGTCTTGATAGCCACAAATATATGTAATTATCGTAGAAGTTTTGAAACTTCTATTGCTGAAAGTTCATCAATACTCATATATAAGTGCCATTTAGATAACAATTACAAAGAACGAAAACCTTATTCTCCAAAAACGACTAAGTGCCCAAAATAAAGGTCGTTACAATCATTTGAACTTGGTCAAAGATCTAATACATAAAATATATTAGTTTTATTACTTTACTTGTTAGTTCATAAAAACGGGTTTATTTTGGCAACACTTCCAGATTTAGGGCATGTAGGAAATAGGTCAGCTCATCCAGTGGCTGATAATTTTGTTTGACAAACTTCCATTACACAGAGTAAATACGTACAGAAGGATAAAACTAGCGCTATAACATCTCATCGTGAAAACTTAGGTAAAGTGAGTTTGAAGTGAACTGTCAATCCCTAGCTGCAGGTGGGATGACAATTCATTTACAAGCTCACTTCATCTAATTTTTTACGGTTAGATTTATAGATTCAAGCCGATTACGTTTCTTGATGAAGAACATGCATATGTCGCATCAAGAGTGGCCGGAATGCGAAACATCGGGTCTTCTTCACGATCCGACATGGTTAAACTTAGCTATGGGCACTGTCGTGGGTACTCGAACAAAAGATATTTTTAAATCAAAGTAATTTTATGAATTCTCACAATTTTACAATAAACCGAAACAAACACGTGCGTTGGTACCGAGTGTCTGCCAAGACAGTCGAAACTCAACTGACCGAACACTCGGTCGGTCCCTTCCCTGTCCTCGCTGCATCCCCTCTACCGACGATCGTGTCCAAGCAATATGGCGCCACGCCACGCTTGCGTTTCCGGTGACGATTATTGTTAGGTTTACAAAATAAATTGTTAGATGGCGCTGCGTATTGACCATGGCGCCATCAATCCACGACACGGCCATCCCTGACTAGCACCCGTCCTCGGGTGTAGTACCTGTGGACAAAAATTAACTCAGACAGTAATCTAGCTCGGCTATCCTGCCAGTGAAGCAAAGATTAATTCTCTATGGTACTTTATTTCATCTAAATCTAAGTGAAATAATCAGCTGTACTAAGGCTTCATACAAGAAGCTTCCGTAGAACACACATTGGAAAAGATCCGATCAACAAGTTACCCAATAATGCTTACAAAATTGTCCACCATTGTAACGTAATGTACATACTCACAGTTATCTACATTCATTCCTCCAGGTCAGACAAGCATTCCGTCACCGTTAGGCGCTGATCTGACTATTCCTCACGACACCAGGTCACGTTTAATCATCAAACTTTAACATAACACTATGACGATTTAGCAACATCCAAGGGCTGGAAATTGCGCCCACACTGATTGATATCATTTTTCCTATAAACACTATACTTTTAATACGCTTTTAATACGAAATAACTATATATGTAATTGTATTTTATTAATTTATTTTATTATGACAGTTCTGACAACGACGTTTGTCAATACGTCGCCATGACAAGTTTGTTTCTAAATTCTTATCAGCCTGTCACTTTTAGCTGAAAATATATTCAAACTATTGCAAATCAATACTGGCCATAATATTTCAAATTCATATTTATTTCTTCAAGTTGCTGTTCTGCGAGTTGACCTGTGGAATCGAAGCAACGCGGTGACAGTTCCAGTTTTAGTTCAGTTCCAGTGGGAGTTCGTGTTGGAGTTCGATTTCGCCTGATAAGTGAACCCTCAAAGTAGTGCTGGTACTCCGGAGTCACCTATCCAGGGTACTCTTGGCGTATTCCCCTCAAGACTCCGGTACCTGACGTACCAGCGCTGCATCTTCGTCCTCCGTCCTCCGTACCAGTTGGACCGCTGGCGTGCCTCTCCTGAAACTACTGGCCTGCTCTCAGGAACACCCTCTACTGGGTTGCTCTCAACCGAGGGCCGTCTCTCCTGGCGGGCTGACCGCGTGCTGCCGAGCCTGCTCTCTCTCGCGCCGCCGTGCCTGCCCTACCGTGCGGCCCTGCTGCGACCCACTACTTCTGTCGCGTGGGCCCCTACGGGTATCTCCACGCCTGCCTGCTCCTGTCACCGACACCTGCCTCGCGCCGAGTCTACCTCTTCAGCCTCCTCAACCCATCAATCACTCATCTTCATCCTTCCTCACCCACACACTACACAACACTGTCAGTTCACCTCCATCTTTTATATATCTTATTATTAAATCTGTAATTGATTTTACTTCCCTTTCTTTAATTTCTTTAATTTTAACTTAGTATCTTGTCGCTACACGACATTCTGGCGCCCAATGTAAATTAGTTCTTTCCCTCTCTCTCTCTCCCTCTTGCTCTAATTCTTTCAATTCTCCTAGGTCTCTCTTTCATTTTAAAGTTTCACCCTTCTTTGTTTTCTTACATAATTTTCACACATCCATCACTTTCACACTTTCCTAAATTCTAAAACAACACTTCGTCTAGTGTCACCTAAACCTTTTGGCTAAATTTTTATCGTCTTAACACATCACTTGAGCACACTGTACTACTTTGAACATTTCTAAACACTAATTATCACAATATGTATATATTGTATATAAACATCACTCACTACATTATCATATTTTTATTCTGTAAATACTTATTTAACTCGTGCTCTTAAGCACAACTTCAACTATTTGGTAAATCCAAATGGTTTTAAAAGATGATGGCCTACCCCATCCATCTTTTACTCTTTCTATAACTACGGGCTCTACAGCCATAGTTATAATGATCACGATGCTCTACTGCATTGATCACTGGTTATGCTTTATCAATTGGCTCTAAACCATTGGTAATCTAAGCTATCCAATCTTAAGCTAACTAACTATTGTATATATTCATATATACTCTAAAGAGCGGTTGCAACTCTATAAATAAGCCCTTGCAGGAGCGGTTGGTTACTCACTAAATAAGCCTAAACCATATGTATCTATCTACTATTACTTAACTCTATCACTCTTGTATGAGCTTAATTTCCTATACCTACTTAATTTGTGTAAGGTAATTCAATACCTTTTCTTTTTTTTTCCATGTCTGGAGCGGCTGACAACTCCTTAAAGAAGCCTTAACGTCGTTTATAAAACACCCTTCTAGAGTGGCAGTCATTGAATGTGAACTCCACCCTTACCGGAATGCAGGAGATTGCTTAAAAGAGATAGTACGATTGGTTGAATGGAGATGTATGAATCTGCGAAGTTGTGTTTTACGGTTTACTTTGGAAAGCTTTATAAAAATTTTCTCTGAGTCGAAAATTTTCTAGGGTCGGGGGGAAAATGTAACGTAATGTACATACTCACAGTTATCTACATTCATTCCTCCAGGTCAGACAAGCATTCCGTCACCGTTAGGCGCTGATCTGACTATTCCTCACGACACCAGGTCACGTTTAATCATCAAACTTTAACATAACACTATGACGATTTAGCAACATCCAAGGGCTGGAAATTGCGCCCACACTGATTGATATCATTTTTCCTATAAACACTATACTTTTAATACGCTTTTAATACGAAATAACTATATATGTAATTGTATTTTATTAATTTATTTTATTATGACAGTTCTGACAACGACGTTTGTCAATACGTCGCCATGACAAGTTTGTTTCTAAATTCTTATCAGCCTGTCACTTTTAGCTGAAAATATATTCAAACTATTGCAAATCAATACTGGCCATAATATTTCAAATTCATATTTATTTCTTCAAGTTGCTGTTCTGCGAGTTGACCTGTGGAATCGAAGCAACGCGGTGACAGTTCCAGTTTTAGTTCAGTTCCAGTGGGAGTTCGTGTTGGAGTTCGATTTCGCCTGATAAGTGAACCCTCAAAGTAGTGCTGGTACTCCGGAGTCACCTATCCAGGGTACTCTTGGCGTATTCCCCTCAAGACTCCGGTACCTGACGTACCAGCGCTGCATCTTCGTCCTCCGTCCTCCGTACCAGTTGGACCGCTGGCGTGCCTCTCCTGAAACTACTGGCCTGCTCTCAGGAACACCCTCTACTGGGTTGCTCTCAACCGAGGGCCGTCTCTCCTGGCGGGCTGACCGCGTGCTGCCGAGCCTGCTCTCTCTCGCGCCGCCGTGCCTGCCCTACCGTGCGGCCCTGCTGCGACCCACTACTTCTGTCGCGTGGGCCCCTACGGGTATCTCCACGCCTGCCTGCTCCTGTCACCGACACCTGCCTCGCGCCGAGTCTACCTCTTCAGCCTCCTCAACCCATCAATCACTCATCTTCATCCTTCCTCACCCACACACTACACAACACTGTCAGTTCACCTCCATCTTTTATATATCTTATTATTAAATCTGTAATTGATTTTACTTCCCTTTCTTTAATTTCTTTAATTTTAACTTAGTATCTTGTCGCTACACGACACCATAATTCATCAGCAATGTACAACCAACTCATGAAACTTTCACAATACACTGTGCACCAACACAGATCATAATCGCACCAACGATTATCAGACCCATCGCCACATGTTGCTCATGAGGTGCGGTCTCGTGAAATGTTCATAGCAATTTGTGCACCAACACAAATCATAATCGCACCAACGATTCTTTATAGACCCATCGCCACATGTTTCTTATGAGGTGCGGTCTCAAGTTTAGAGTATGGGTGTACAAGCCTGCTAATCAGATGTGGTCTCACTACCACTGTCACTGACTATGACATCTAATTCTCGAGAAACTTGATGATCGGGGATCTTCCTCACACGATCATGGGGGTATTTGTAAGTTCGCTTGGAGTCAAGCGCCTTTAGTAGGTATCTATCACCGTCTAGTACCTCAATGATTTTAAACGGACCTTTGAATTTTGGATCTAATTTTGTCTGATTTCTTTCCTCATTTTCGATCAAAACATAATCATTAATAGCCAACTTAGAAACCTGAGCCTTATTTTGGTCAAATCGATTTTTATCATAATTAGCATTCTTTACGATATTCTGGGTCGCGTGCTCTCTAATCTCATCTAAATTAATTTCGGTCATATCATCATCATCATTTCTAAAATTGAACAAAACTGTCAAAACAAAATGAAAACGACTCACCAGATTGTACAGACACTACAGACAGTACAGTTTCTTTGGACAGCTTGTGGTGATGGGAGGGGCTCGCCACCGAAAAAGGAAACAAGTCACCGGAGTCGATATTTTCTCTGTGACCACGTCTTTGGCCGGTTGTAATCCACTATTTCCTTGGCAGAAGTCGCGAAACTCCTTGCTCGAAAAGCACCGTCCTTGATCAGGGATTATTCGTACAGGAGATCCAAAGAGTGCAGCGCTGTTCGACACTGCCATTCTGTTTGCACACGTCGTGTGTTAATCTGTAAAGAAACATACCCGCAAAGTATCACATAGCTCGGTCACTCTTGACCACATTTGGTTCAGGCAAAAACACAATGAAAATTCGAACAAACTAAAAATAGCAGAGTTCAGAGTGTTACCCACTATTTGATTCCCAAATCTCAAGGTTACAATAAAAATAATCAACCAAGATGAATGTGTCTCATACTATCTAGTAACCTCCAGTTACTTAACTCGTCAAATTAATTTGCGCATGGGCCCCCTCGGATCGCCAAATCACTCTTGGACTTTATGGTTTCTCACGAAACCCCACACAACACACACAACTTAATCTCTACTCTGTTTCAGCAACAAAACTATTACTTGACTTTCCTCAAATTCGTTAGTAATACTCTGATCAAAACTACCATCGATAACACGAGGTTCCTCTAAGCCTTAGTAAGAATTGGTCAGAAACTGTATCAATTTACTCGTAGATTACATACTCGTACAACGCTCATGGCCTGGCTGCCGCAGCAGCTAGTGACACTCATGCCACCCATATCGTCATCACCTCAAGTGATACGATCTACACACATCACTTCACATAGAGTTTACGACTCCCAGGTCATTACAAGACCAACACAACAATCGTCTCCTTTGAGACCCAGGTTCCCGCTGCACCACTAGCTGGCCATCGCCCCCAGAACAACTCACAAGTGAGTTGCAGTTACGACTACAGACAAGTACGTACAGTGTGACCTAATAGCCATGGTATGTGCTCTACTACTCGGTGGAGGAACTCTCCTCACCGTCTTCTACGTTTAAGTCGTTAGGAACTCTACTTAGAGGCATCTTTCGTATGCGATTGTAAGCGTACGTATAAGTGCGCCTGGATTTAAAGACTTTTAGAGTATTGATTCAACCAGAGTCATGTAAACAAACTTTGATTATTATCTAATCATAGCGTAAATCATCAACCAAAGCCATGTACCATTGTTACCCACATTAGCAATAATTTTTATCACTAAGAGCCTTAGACACCTGGAAACCCACACACGAGTAAACCACTCTAACGCCACGGCTCTCCAGCCAACCAGCAATCGCATTGCTCTCACACATCCAACGCATGGATCCGTGTGCATCACCCTGTGACACCACACTACTACGGCCGATAGAGAACCCCTACTCCCGTGCTTCCCATAATGTAGGCTTGCTCATCACCACTGTGATTACTATCTACTTCGACTGGTACATGACCTACTGGTATCTTTCTTTACCTATGCTACCTTAAACGGACCTCTGAACTTCAGATCTAACTTAATCGTATAATCTGATTTCACTCTTCGTTTTCTAATAACACGAAATCATCAACCGAACATTTTATCACAGCTGCCTTTGTTCTATCAAATCTAGCTTTCTGTTGTTGACCGTTTAAAACTAAATTTTTTACAAGAGACAACAAAAACTCTGTGTGTGACATGTTAATCGAAAAGCCTAGGTGTCTTTTTTTCTCGTAGGTAATATCATAATATTACTTTGCAAGTAAATGTCGGGTAGAAAATAGTAATAAAATCTCAAGCTGTTGCTCGTTAATCGCAACACTACATGTGATATGTTCTGTGCTGACTAAACATGTTTGACCAATACTAGTCAATGCAACAATGTTATTAACTCGTTTGCCACTTAATTTGGCTGCACAACCCGCTTTTAATAAACGAGCATTCAGCATCAGAATCGCAAACAAAACAATACAGCTCACCTTTATTTTCTAACGTGTCTGAGGGTAGTTGTACAACGTCCACTCGCCGTACACGACTTCTAGCACGTTTTCCACCATCTGCTTAGCTGCCACTACTCGTGCACAGGAATGCGATATATCCTGGTTTCCCTCACTTGCAGCACACGAAAGGCTTCGCTGACGGCTGCGGGGCTGCTGTTCCATCAGACGCATCCATTTTTGACACTAGCATCTTCATTTTTTGAACACGTGGGTCGTTGTGGATTTATCCCGCTTCTGATGTCGCATCAAGAGTGGCCGGAATGCGAAACATCGGGTCTTCTTCACGATCCGACATGGTTAAACTTAGCTATGGGCACTGTCGTGGGTACTCGAACAAAAGATATTTTTAAATCAAAGTAATTTTATGAATTCTCACAATTTTACAATAAACCGAAACAAACACGTGCGTTGGTACTGAGTGTCTGCCAAGACAGTCGAAACTCAACTGACCGAACACTCGGTCGGTCCCTTCCCTGTCCTCGCTGCATCCCCTCTACCGACGATCGTGTCCAAGCAATATGGCGCCACGCCACGCTTGCGTTTCCGGTGACGATTATTATTAGGTTTACAAAATAAATTGTTAGATGGCGCTGCGTATTGACCATGGCGCCATCAATCCACGACACATATATAAACGCAAAAATATGGGTAGATCATGCATCAGTAAGAAGTATGGAGTAACGGAAAACAAATAATTATACTACACTTACCTGACAACCTCAGCTGCACATGGTTCTCTACTCTCACCTCTGACAAATAGGTTCTAATGATTGATGAAGAAATATGACAACATTCTAGATTATCAGCCTAAAAAGACTAGCTTCAAGATTTTCAGTTTCAGGCTCTCAGCACAGTGAATATAAAACGAGATTACAATAATTATGATCTGTGATAATAAACAGCTTTGAATTAGGGTCGATCTGCAAAAGTACTTGAATCTTTTGTTCTACCAACTCTTTTTATAGCACCAGTCGCCTATAGTGCTTCTGCATGTTCCTACTCTGTGTCCATGTTGACATCCAGTCCACTCTCAACTCGGCTTCATAATTAATACGTTGGGAGTGAATAAACAGAGCTCCACAGTTGAAGTTATCGCGAGAATTACCATAATCAACGACAGCAGCGCCGGCGCGGATATAATGGTGGAAAAGTATTCTGTACCGTGTCTGTTATATGTTCTAACAAATTTGCATTTTTATTATTATTCAGGGACGAAGGAAGTATGTGAATATTAATATTTTTGGAAATAGGTTTGTCACTTACTTGTGAATTGTTGACCTTCCTCATAATACCATTTATCAAGTAACAGATCAGGTTAAGCTACGCTTGCCGCGGTCAATCCGTGGATAGGTGACCATCTTTACATATACCTGCGTGCCTTGGAAAGCACGTTAAGCTGTTAGAAGCCCGAGCCTGACAACCAGTCTTACCAAGGAATATTGTGTTACCCAGTTAGTGACTGGGCTGTGGAGGTCAGATAGGCAGTCGCTCCATGTAAAATACTGGTATTCAGCTGCATCCGGTTAGACTGGAAGTCGACCCCAACATAGTTGGGAAAAGGCTAGGCAGATAGATTAAGTAACACGAACTTCCTAATGAAAATGTGGTTGTGGATTATATAAATAGGTACAAGTTATATTCATGAAGATCCATTTTTGAATTTCAATCCATTTATACATCGTCCATATAAAGAAACATACTCTTTACGATGAATTCATAAGTTAATAATAGAAATTGATTTACTAATGGATTACGAAGGCGTCTATTACAAACATGAGTGATCGTATTGTAATCAAGTAAAGTACTCGCATATATAACCATTGGTGATGTATATTGTGTACCATAAGTAAACCATGTAGGTATCTACCTAATATGGCATTAGAGTTTTATAATAACAATAAATTTAAGACACGCAGCAAAATAATTAACTAATAGGCATTTTATTCCATAATCTACCCAGTCTGTATTCTCCCTCAAGAAATTCTCGTATTGTAGGCCTAATCGTGTTTTTAAAAGAAAATCAGGAAGTTTTTCATCATGCTCTCCTAAAATCACAAATCACCAAAATACAAAATCAAGCAGCTTACTTACTTACGCGATTTTTTTTAAATATATTAGCCTGCACTATCCCATTGCTGGGCAAAGGCCTCCCCCAAATCCTTCCAGACATACTTTTCTAGAGCCACTTCGATCCAACCCTTGCGGTACGGGTCTAGGTCGTCTCGCCACGACTTCCTTGGCCGGCCCCGGCTGCGCCGTCCATCCTCAAGCACCCACCGTGTGCATCATAATACCTACTGTAATTTAACCATAGAACTGTTTTTTTATTGAAGTTATTTTAAGTTTGTATGTATGTTAACAACTTAAACGCAATTTACATTTTAAAAGGCAATTTTAAGTTCCTGTGTAAACTATATTTCAATTTCGAAAGGAAATCAGTTTTCAACATAATTCATGGGTAATTCTTAGGTAGTCAGTTTAAAACGAAAATAATCGTTTCCGTTTCAGTTTAGTATAAGTATAATTGGAACGTAATACTTGGTTTAAAGAAATTTGTTTTAGCCGGCACTAGCAAAACATTGAGCTAGTTGAGTTCGTCTCTCCTCTGCAGATACCCTCTGCAATGCTTTCAATGACGCCCTTACACGGTTACCGAAATCAATATCAACCAGGGTCAACAAACGAAGAGATTTCTTCAATATATCTGGAGATACGTCTACCAACGATTCTGCAACGTTATCCACAATTCTCTGTCTGTGTGCATCACTCTCTATGATTTCATTATAGAACTCTGCGACTGGTTGCAAGTCAACAGCGTTTCTTTGTAATGGGATCAATCTTTCTGTTGGTCGTGCTTCATCCACGTAAGGCATGGGTCCGTTGAAAGAGTTCGGAAAATAGTTCGGTGCATCCTTCATATTATCCCGCACAGGTGGCTTCCCATCACGATTGTAATTCCTGTCATACAAAGGAGCATTTAATCTTGAATTTGCATGGTTTACACCAACACGGTAGTTTTGCGCATCTGGATAGAAAATCCTTCTTGCTTGGAAAACAAGATCAGGCGGTCCTGTTATGCCGGGAACTAAGTTGTCTGGACTGTATGCGCCTTGCTCAACGTCTTTGAAATTATTGTCTACGCGACGATTTAGAACTAACCGTCCTACTGGCACAGTACGGTAGGTTCCTCGTTTCCATAATCTTGTCATATCAAAAGGATCGTAATCAATTCTTGATAAGTCATCCTTTGTTAAAATATCCATTTCTAGACTCCAAGCTGGGTAATTATTCGCAGCTATTGCGTTATATATATCTCTGTTGTAATAGTCAGGGTCTCCAACACCTATTGCGGCTGCTTGCGCATTTGTCAGATTAACCATACCTAACTCTGATCTAAAATTAAATTTCACATAGAATCGTTCTCCATGTTTATTGTAAACTTCATAGGTGTGCAATGGAAAATAATTCGACTTTCTATAGCCATCAGGTATGCCGAGATCAGATTGTAACCATAAATTCGCGTGCAAAAAGTCAGGTCTCAATGTGATAAAGTCCCATCTCGCTGTGTTATCAACTATTCCAGTACGAGGGTTTCTTCTGAAGGCACGGACGAAAAGACTAAAGTCAATTGGATCTTTATATAAGAAGACAGGTATGTGGAAGCATATCAGGTCTAGGTTGCCTTCGTTTGTATAAAATTTAATGGCTATAGCCTTTGTTTCTCTAGTTACGTCACTCCCACCGATATTTTGTCTTGCTGTTGAAAACCGAGTTGCTACTGGTGTTCTCTTGCCGATTCCAATAAAGACATCTGACGTAATGTACTTGGAGACGTCATGTGTGACTTCGAAGTATCCGAATGTACCATATCCTTTAGCATGTACTAAACGCTCGGGTATTCTTTCTCTATCAAGATGAGACCCGACTAGGAAATGATGTTTGTTGTTGAATATATCCGTATTTAGTGTTATTGTGTCTCTTACGTCTATTGGGTCTCCTGTGAGCTTGCTCCACACTCCTATTGGCCTCTGAAATGTAAAACCAATTTTGTTAGTACAATGCACTGACTGACTGGACAGGTCCTCTCAATCTGTTTGGTTCTTTCCTCATCATCAACACCATCTCAGACATCGATCTACATGGTCTTCGTATTATCTGACCAAGATTATATCTGGACTTTAAAAGAGACTTCCTCTGAATTTGTTTCGGCCTTTCTTCTCGGACTAGTCAGATAGAAAAATCCGACCTCATCTAGTTTTAAAATATGATTGACGTGTAAAAGTGTTTGTACAAACCTACTTACAAAATAAAATCATTTATCATTTAATGCATATTTTGAATTAATATAATATTATTTAATTCAGTTCACTTCGTTTCGTCAAATATAAATTACATTGGGTGTGGTCATTTATAGTTTACGTTATACTGGACCCGCGTGGTGGATTACGGCTCAATTCCTTTCACAGAGAGAAGGTATTTATCCCAGCAGTGTGAACAATAGAGGCTGATTATGCTACATTATAATGTTTATAAATTATTTAGAAGTTGAATTCGTTGTCATATGAATACAAAAAAATACTGTCATGAAACTAATGCCAATTAATAATTTCATGCTTACAGTTCGGCCGACGAGAGAATGTGTTCTTGACATCTGTCAGTTGCATAAAAACGAATACCGTGTTTTGCGAATTTGATTTTTATTAGCTAGAGTTGTCGCGCTGACAGGTGTCAGGAACGCTCTCTCTCGACGGCCAAACTATAATTGTTTATTTCTTATGGCCATACGGCAGCAAATGCCAGATAATTATAAAAACAAAAAGCTACAAAAGTACATACCGGGTGTAGTTGTCTAAACTCAACCAACTGTTGCGAGAAAGCATCTACCGTCTCATTTTCGCATCTAAAGGCAGTCACATGTTCAATAATGGCGCACAAACAAACACAAACGATGAGTTGCCTCATCCTTACGAAGTGAAAACGTTGCATTGGTTCATCAACTTTATATACTTGCGATGTAATTTGTACTTAAGTACAGGAAAACATGAATTATTAGAACAACCCATATAAAAGTATACAGTTTTATTTCTACATATTGATTTTATTTTGTTTTTGTAGGTCGTAGGTTCGAATCCAGACAGGCGCTTTACTTTGTGCAAATTATTTTGTTACCTGCTTTCTAAAAGGAAAATATCGTGAGAAACCGGCACATCCTAGAACCAAAGATTCGAAGATACATATTTGACATCTACCAACCCGCACTGGGCCCGCGTAGTGGATTACGGCCCACTCCCTCTCACAGAAGGCCTGTGTCCCAGCAGTGGGAACGTGCGAACGGCTGATTCTGAAAACAAAACACGATCGCGATGAGTTGCACATTATACATATTTTGAGTTAACCTAAGACTGATTTTCATTTAACATTAAGCAATAAACAAAAAATCACTAGCATTCAGAAAGTGAAGTCAAATTGTTAGACAACCCAACATAGTTGGGAAAAGGCTAGGCAGATGATGACTTGGTGTGCAGGGAATAGAGAGTATTATATTTAACCGATTTCTACACTGATAATATTAACGAATAATTGGTTTTGCCGGAATAAACAAATCCGTAAATTAAAATACTGACATGTAACGTGGAATAAACAAGATCGTGTGTATATGTTGACATAATTTCAGGAAGCTATGCATTATATACTACTAAACTCATGTTTTGTTCTGTACTTTTTGTTGCAATTTTAATTCTTTAATTAATGTAATTATATTTTTATTTTATTCATTTGATTATATTATAATTCACTTATTTTGATTTTATAATTACTGATTTATTTAATTATATACATGTAAATTATATTTTTAAATATTAGAATATAAAAAAAAAACAAAAACAAAAATTGTAAATACTTCGCGCGGTCTCTCTCTCACACCTCTCGACGTCTCGATGTGTAATAGAGAGCGCTCGAGAGATCGCGGGCGGTACCGGGGTTTCGCCCCCCGGCCGCGGATTGCCAACGGTGGCCTATAAACACAGGCCCCTCATTATAGTTGGCGACTTGGCCGATGGCCCTGTTGAACGCGCGAAGTGTTGTTCGCTTTATCGCGACAACGTTGCCGTAGCATTACACGGCTGCACGGTACTTTTAGGCTGTTTATCAAAGAAATGGCTGGTAAAAAATTACTCGTCAATTTTAGAAAGTATCTTTTTGTGTCTACCCATCTAATCTGTAAAGATTCACATATTTATTAAAAAAAAAAACTTGTTATTACACTACCTTTGTTAGATACAAAGGTAGTGTATTAACAAGGTTTTTTTTTTTAACAAACTTTGGTTGAATATCCAGTACTAAGTCCTCAATACGTGCAGTACCGTTACAGTATTTTTATCTTACGAAGCGAAGCGTACTTTACTTATGGTAGGTAACCAAGTGTATAAGTACACGCTATGAATATGTGTGTAAGCGCAGGAGCACTTGGTACCATCCAAGACAATGGCGAAGTTGGAAGTGTGTATGTATGAGTGTGTTATGTGTTGACGCCACTTATCTTCACGGACACATTCACAGCGTGGCTTCATGAGATAAAAATACTTTACAAGAAACTAAATGATCTCTTAGAACAATTTCCATAGCAATACTCAAACTCAAACTCAAACTCAAAGTATTTATTTCAATTAAACCAATTACAGGCACTTTTGAATTGTCAAGGGGTCGGTCAGTCAGAGAAATGAAGCTAGTTGCCCATTCCAAAGCGTAGTAGGTACCTATGGAGAAGAACGGGCAAGAAACTCCATGGACACTCTTTTAAATCAAAATATGGTTACAAAGTATTAGTTACATCATTCATGTTTAAAATTATGCATGTGAGAACGATGCAGAACGTTAAAAGCGTCCGTAATGAATAGCCTAAAACAATCCAAATATTAAATTAAATTAAAATAAGCCATGGCAGCAAAGAGATGACCAGTCCCCACTGACGGCGCCCGTTCACGAACATGACGCACGGATTAGCACCATTCAGCTCAACCATTTTGAAGGGAGCTAAATGATCCAACACATGTGCCACCATCAGCGAGACATTTGAGTGAGCATGACATACTCTCAGCCGCCAGGGCACATTCAAGTCAATGAAAGACGTACCCAGTAAATGGTAGCTTTATAGTATGTACCTACATAGTACTCACACATGAGCTATACAATTATACAATACTAGACGATTGAAGTTATATAATGCAAAAATAGTATTTTACAATCTTCAGCGGCTCCAACAGTACTTTCAAATGCTAATCAATTTATTTATGCGTCCTGTGGAGCAGGACCAGCGTTTAGCCAAGCATTTTTATCAGCGATGTAATCTCCCAATTTATAATATGCCTGGCTGCATAGTGTGCGTTTTATACAAGATTTAAATTTCGTTTCATTCTGTTCAATTATGTGGGGAGGTATTTTATTGTAACATTTTAAACAGTACCCCATGAAAGATGAGTCTACTTTAGCCAGCCTGAAACCTGGTTGAACTAATTGGTCCCTATTTCTAGTGATATAATTGTGTCCTTCACCTCTTTTACTAAAAATATGTAGATTTTTCCTTACGTACATAATGTTTTCATATATATATTGACAAGGTACCGTCATGATGTTAATATCTTTAAACAGTTCTCTTAGAGAGTCACGCCTGCGGAGGCTATATATGGCTCTGATGGCTCTTTTCTGCAGAATAAAAATAGACTCGATGTCTGCAGCCCGTCCCCATAGTAAAATACCGTACGACATGATACTATGAAAGTAACTAAAATAGACCAGTCTCGCGGTATCGACATCAGTAAATTGACGGATTTTTCTCACAGCATACGCTGCTGAACTTAGTCGTCCTGCAAGGGATGTTAAATGAGGACCCCATTGAAGCCTTGAGTCGAGCGTGAACCCCAGGAAAACAGTTTCATCGACGAATTCTAGTTTCTCTTGATTCAATTTTATCTCACAATGACTACCTTTGACATTTGGTAAAGAAAATCTTATACACTTAGTTTTTTTCCCATTTAATACTAAATTATTAGCAGTGAACCAATTTTGGATCTGCAGTAGGGCGTTATTTACGTCGTCAAGATTTGATGCACGTCTATTAATTTTAAAAACCAAGGAAGTATCGTCAGCAAATAACACCATCTGTGGTTGGGTTTTTAACAAATGGGGTAGATCATTTATATAAACTAAAAAGAGGAAAGGACCTAATATCGAGCCTTGCGGAACACCCATTTTTACTGTTAAACCGAGTGAATTGACACCATTTATTTGAACTTGCTGTTGTCTATCATTTAAATAAGATTTTACTAAACTGAGCGCAAGTTTTCCTATTCCGTAATGCTCAAGTTTTAAAAGTAAGGTTTCGTGGTCGACGCAATCAAAAGCCTTGGAGAGGTCACAAAAAATTCCTATGGCGTCTTGGGACTCTTCCCACGCTGTAAAAATGTGTTTTAATAAGGTGATACCGGCATCAGTCGTACAACGTCCCTTGGTGAAACCATACTGTTGGTCGTGTAATATTCTGTTGGTGTTAAAATGATTGAGCATTTGGTTTAGCATCACCTTTTCAAACACCTTGCTGAAGACCGGTAACACGGATACGGGTCTATAATTATTGGTAAGTTTACTGTCCCCCGATTTTAAAAGGGGTATCACCTTGCTGTATTTCATTAGATCTGGGAAGACTCCTTGATCCACACACAAATTAAATATTAAGGCTAAGTACGGCGCTATAGTCTCAATAATGGAGGTACAAACTTTGATAGACATTCCCCATAGATCCTCGGTTAGTTTGATCTTGATTTGCTTGAAAGCTTTTATTACTATTATGGGGTTTATATGCTTGAATTTAAATTCAATCTGGCAGGATGAGACGTTTGCTCTTAATAAATTAATAGAACGCAAGGGCGAGGAATTTAAGATTTCAGTGGTTGTATGTGGGATACTGGTAAAGAAATTTACAAATTCTTGAGCAACTTCTTTGTTATTGCTTATGAGACCACGCGAAGTCTCTATTGTGAAATCATTATTATGTCTTTTATTCCGGTTAGTTTCGTCATTGATAATTTTCCAAACCGTCTTTATTTTATTATCGGCTGATTTGATCTTGTTGCTAATATACAAGGCTTTAGCTACCTTGCAAATATTTTTAAAAGTTTTAGAGTAGGTAAGTAGCTACGTATTTATTAAAAGTTTCAGAGTTAATATAAGTCTTAAGGCCATACAGCTCAAACAATTTTTCCCTACTTTTTCTAATACCCTTAGTTGCCCAGTCACTGAACAAAAAACTTGGACAAATAGTTTTAGTTTTCTTTTTTAAAGTATTATTGAACTCGGTGCGTACTACCGAAAAGAACCACTCATATAATTCATTTACATTGTTTTTCATGTGGCCTGGTACACTTAACTTACTAATTAAGTGATTATTAAATCTATTTAGACTGCTTGGTGTTATTTGTCTAGTTTGTATCAGAATTTTTTGTACTGGTGTATTAGACTTGAACACAACGGTTTGACCGCTGTGATCAGAAGGGAGATAGTTTACTATGGCTTTATCTAAGTATTCGCAGCAACAAAAAACATTATCAATGCATGTAGCAGAATTTATAGTTACGCGGGTTGGTTCTGAAAACACATTTGACAAATTGAACGATTTAAAGAGACTTAATAATCGACTGCTATTTGAACTATTCTCTAAGATATTAATATTGAAGTCACCACAGATAATTAGCGATTTTTTGCCAGTTCCAAGTTTTGCTAGAACATCTTCCATTACTGACTCAAATATGGAGTAGTTTTGATAATTAGGCGGTCTGTAAACGCACACTATAACATGCTTATCTAGCTCAACACAGGACAGTTCAACGTTATGTTCTACCGAAAGATCAACTATATCTTTACGAGTCTTAGATTTAATAGAATTTTTAACTAAGATTAGTGAACCCCCACGCAGAATAGATTTCCGGTTAAAACAACTGCCCACACTATAATTTTCATAATGAATTAGCATTTCATACTCTTTTAACCAATGTTCAGTTAAACAAATAATTTCAAACATAGTTTTTTCTAAAAATAGCTCAATTTCTAATTGTTTGGAAGAAAAACCTTGAATATTTTGATGAAATAATTTCAAGGAATTCTGCTCAGACCCTTTTTTACATTTTACTATTTGAGAGCAAGAAGACACCTTGTTGTTGGTAGGTATAACAATATTGTTACTAGTGTCTTCTGTTGTCTTACTAACTAGTTTAAATCTACATCCAGAGTGAGCCCCAAGACTCCCAAGCCATCACCAGGCAATGATATCCGACTACTTGTGGACCCCACATAAGGACAAGTATTTGCCAAAGTGACACATGGATCCTCTTTCGTACAACCATTGTAAATTGTTATAGCATTAGTGCTACAGTTATTTCGGGTAACCACCTGTACATTAGAATTATTACTAATAATTGCGGTGTCAATTATGGTACAAGACTTCGACATACTACTTATGTCTGAGTTTATATAAGCTAATAGCCTCGCTATTTTATGTCTAAACCTAATGGGCAGATACACTGTATTCCTTGTCGATTTCAATTTATCAACAAAACTGTTGGTGTCAAAAAATATAAGTTTGTCACTGTAATGACTTACTAAGAAATGCATATGGTTATTAAGCATATGTATATAATTGTTTTGTCTATTGGATAATCTCTCAAAATATGGAAAAGCACACAAAATAATTTTATTACAATTTATCTTTAAAAGCTCAGAAACACTGTCAGTGATAACTTCTTTTTTGACCTGTGAACTATTACCCACAAATACAGTAATGTTGGTATTGGAATCATATTGATTGAATAGGAATGCTACTAAACAGTAATATTTACGAATCCATTGCTTGTAAGAAACCACTTACTTTTACGTGTGTGTCAATCCATGGCAACAGATTGCGCGTCAATGTTCGTGCCAAGCTGTATCCATGTGTGTTTTCCATGAAGGACGCTTGAACTTTAAGTTTAAATGAATCAAGTTATTAGTCGTAGCGGCCATTTGGCATATATCATATTCCATATAATATTAAATTAAGAGCTCTATTAAAAAACAAAAAAAAACAAAATTTTATCTGAGAAATGTGGTTCATCGTCATCATTTCAGCCGAAAGCCGTCCACTGCCGGACATAGGCCTCCTCCAAGTACCTCCACTTCGACCGGTTCTGTGCTTCTTGCGTCCAACGGCCCCCGCAAACGGACTTTGGTTCCGGCGGCCTTCACAAGGTCGTCGGTCCACCTCAAATGTTGTTAGTTTTACATTAATTCATTCATAGAGCAACGCATTAGTAGACACTCGACAAGTTTAACACGTTTTAGGACACCCTAACACGTGTTATGTACACAGACGTAAGTACATTTTCCAACTTTCCTAAGCATAAACCGCATTGTTTACAGTATTGTTGTTTGCCAACCAGAAAGTGTGTCGATATTTTTTATGTTTTAAAGAACCTCCTTTGTTTTCTGTGCCAATACATTTTTATTGGCAGTTGTTTTCATAATTTCATGCATAGACAAAGTTTTTGGTTGTTTATTGAAAGTTAGTTGACAGATCATAAAACTAGAGAGTGGGCGTTTTATTTTATTTAGTGTTACTAACAAATAAAAAAGTTTGACTTTAAAAATAAAAGTATTAAATGTACGAGTAGATATTTCTACCCATACATGGTTTAATACATTTATTGTGATAAGTCTAGAAGCAACAATAATAGTGGTTATAAGTGTGGTTTGAGGGGTTTGTAATTAAGTAATAACAGCCACCCGGGTCGATCGATCAGGTTAAGCTATACTTGCCGCGGTTGGTCCGGGGATAGGTGACCATCTTGTAACATAATGTACATACTCACAGTTATCTTCATTCATTCCTCCAGGTCAGACAAGCATTCCGTTACCGTTAGGCGCTGATCTGACTATTTCTCACGACACCAGGCCACGTTTTATCCACAATCATTATACAGATACAGCCATCAAACTTTAACATAAGACTACGACGATTTAGTGACATCCAAGGGCTAGGAATTTCGCCCACATTCATTGATATCATTTTTCCTGTAAACACTATACTTTTAATACGAAATAACTATAGATTTAATTGTATTTTATTAAGACAGTTCTGACAACGACGTTTATTACGTCGCCATGACAACTTTTCTTTTAGGCCTGTAACGTGTTAGCTGATTATACATTCATACTGCTACAAAACTAATCCTGGCCACCTGCATAATTCAAATTCATATTTTCTACATGGTATTATTCTACAAGTTCACATTATAAATCCAAGCAATGCAAGGATCAGTTCAGGTTTCGCCTCTAAAGCGAACACAATAAATAGACCTGATACTCCAGAGCACCTATCCCGGGAACACTCAGCGTGCCTCTCTTAAAAGGCTCCGGTACCTGACGGACTCCCGCTACACCTCCGTCCTCCGTCCTCCGTACCAGTCGGACCGCTGGCGTGCCTCGCCGGAGCACTCTGAAGTACTGAACCTCCTGAACCTCCTGTACCTATTGGGCTGCGGCTCATGCGAGGGCCGTCTCAGAAGACCCTCCTGGATATACTGGGCCGCGCCTCATCCGAGGGCCGCCTCACCTGGCGGGCTGACTGCATCCCCGCCGTGCTTGATCTCTGCTGCTGCCGTGCTGGGTCCTACTCCTGCCGCGTGGGCCCCCTATGGGTATCCTCCATGCCGCACACGCACCAGCTCCTGACCTCACCTGCACCTGCACCTATCACCGGCACCTGCCTCGCGTCTACCTCTTCAGCTCCTTCTGCAACTCCACCACAGCCTCCTCAATCCACCTATCACTCATCTTCATCCTTCCTCACCCACACACCACACACCACTGACCAGTCCGTCTCCATCTTTTATATGCCTTATAAATAAAACTTTAATTAACTTCAATTTCCCTTTCTTTACTTTCTTAATTTAAAGTTACTTTCTTGTCGCTACACGACAATCTTTACATACCAAGACCCCTCTGTGCCTTGGAAAGCACGTTAAGCCATTAGCTCCCCCCTGTCATTCGTGGATCTTTGACAGTCGTTACGGGTCGTCAGAAGCCCGGAAGTCTGACAACCAGTCTTACCAAGGGGTTTCGTATTACCCAGTAACTGGATTGTGGAGGTCAGATAGGCAGTCGCTCCATGTAAAATACTGGTACTCAGCTGCATCCGGTTAGACTGGAAGCCGACCGAGTATAATTAATTAATTGTATGGTTTTCTTCTCATGGTTCATCGTAATATTAAGTTGGGTAGTAGAGTTCGATTAGATTTTTTGTACATTACTAATGTAATGTACAAAAGGTAGGTGGTTCCATTGTAGGTGTAATCACCTACAATGGAAATAGGTGCTGCCATTTTCCTTCAGAATCATTTACTTTTCTTTTTTCCTTACATCCATTCCATTATCCTTACTCCATTACATTATTTTACTAAGTGTTACCTAAGTCTGATTATTGTTTTCTTGATTATAATGCAGTTCCTAACGATGGATGTTACTGATTTTAGGTATACGGCGAAAAATTCCCAAATATGACAAATCAAGAATAAAACAAATAATAACCAATCAATGTTGTAATATAGAAACAGTACAAAAGTATCAGATAAACACTGTAATACATGGCTATTTACATAAGATTATAGACACAAAATTTCTTTATCCCATGTTCCATTTGGTACAGGTACTATTTATTTGTATACCTATTCTTTGTTTTATATACTATGCTGTTCTCGTTTACGTTGGCTATGCATTGTGTGATTTGTTCCAGTCTCTCCTGTGGTACCACAGTCCTCAATGCTGTTAACGCTGTTCTTACTTGACGGCCTAAGTCGATATCTACCAGAGCCAGCAAGCGAAGGGCTTTCTTTTCCACATCCGGAGGCACATCTACCAGCATCCCTGCAAAGTTATTGATAATCCTCTGTCTGTGTGCATCAGAATCCACTATTTCATTGTAAAACTCAGCCATAGGTTGCAAATCAATAGCATTTCTATGCAAAATTAATAATCTATCCGTAGGCCGATTCTCATCTACGTAGGGCATCGGTCCATTGAAGGAATTCGGGTAATAGTTTGGAGCATCTTTCATGTTATCAAGCACAGGGGACATACCATCTCTATTGTAATTCTTGTCATACAAAGGAGCATTCACTCTAATGTTGTCATGATTTACTCCCAACCGATAGTTTTGTGTATCTGGATAGAAAACCTTTCTAGCTTTAAAAACTACATCAGCTGGCCCCATTATACCAGGAACTAGATTATCAGGGGTGAATGCAGATTGCTCAATGTCTTTAAAATTATTATCAACTAGCTTATTGAAAACCAGCTGTCCCACTGTCACAGTACGATAAGTTCCTCTTCTCCAGAGCCTGGTTACGTCAAATGGATCGTAATCTAACTTATCCAACTCGTCTTTTGTTAGGATATCCATGTCTAGTCTCCACGATGGAAAATTTCCTGCAGCGATTGCATTGTACAAGTCCCTGTTGAAATAGTCAAGATCTTCGATACTAATTGCTGCCGCTTGTGCATTTGTCAGATTAAATAAGCCTAAGTTAGTTCTGAAGTTGAATTTGACATAAAATTGTTCACCCTCCTTATTGTATAATTCATACACGTGAATTGGGAAATTGTCCATCTTTCTGTATCCATCCGGCAATCCAAAATCGGAGAGTAGCCAGAATATTGTGTGTAAAAATTCTGGTCGTAAATTGATGAAATCCCATCTCACAGTATTATCTAAGGCGTTGGTACGGGGGTTTCTTTTGAGTGCATGCGCAAAACTGACGAAGTCCAACGGATCTCTGTATAAAAATATGGGAAGGTGCAAACATAATAAATCCAAGTTTCCTTGTCTGGTATAGAATTTTATAGACAAACCTTTTGTTTCTCGGGTTAAATCAGATCCACCAACATTCTGTATTGCTGTAGAAAATCGTCCAACAACCGGCGTTTTCTTTCCAATTCCATTAAATATATCGGCTGTAGTGTACTTAGAAATATCGTTTGTCACTTCGAAGTACCCAAAGGCGCCATAGCCTTTGGCATGTACAATTCGCTCTGGTATCCTTTCTCTGTTGAGGTGAGAACTGATGCGGAAATGGTGTTTATTGTTGAATATGTCAGTGTTCAGGGTAATTGTATCTCGTATATCTATTGGGTCTCCTGTTGTCTTAGTCCATACACCGATCGGTCTCTGAAACAAAATACCATCAATTTGAAGTCTTGTTTATTATAGTCTACTAGCTTCTACCTGCGGCTTCGCCCGCGTGGATGTCGGAAAGGATAAGAAGTATGTCCTTCCCCAGGATGCAATCTATCTCTTTGGCAAATTTTATCGAAATCCGTTCAGTGGTTTAGGCATGAAAATGTAACATACAAACAGAATTTATAATTTTATAAAGCACTTTGCCCGCGACTTTGACCGCGTGTACTTTACTCTAAAAACTTCGAAGATGTATGTTAACGATCTGTATTTATTCAATTGAGGTTAATTTTAAAGTTTATAGATCAAATGAATAGATTTTTAAAATAAACCTTGTCATCCTCTTTTACCACACCAGGCTTTGTTTTTAAAAAAGCGTTTGGTACGTTCCCATTGTATAACTTAAAGATTATTTATACCCATTTTCAAGGTAATGGAGGCAAGCAGTAAAATCCACCCCTTAAACTTTATTACCCTTTTCCACCTCGGTAATTTTTTGAAAAACCCTTAAAACACATACTTTTTAGTTGAAGTATTAGTACCGAGTTTCGAGTTAATCCGCCCTAGCGGTTTAGTTCTTTTTTCTTACCTATTTTCTTTTTCACCCCCTAAATCCTCTGTGAGGATTTTTAAAAATTAAAAGTGACCATCTTTATTAATTACTGAGGCAAATATTGCCAGGTATCAAGTTTATTAACCAAAGAAAAAAGATTTTTCATATTAACTTTATCCCGTCTTTTCACCCCACAAGGGTAGAATTCTAAAAAAAATATTAGGATGTTTCCATAATTTGACTTAAAGATGATGTATACCATTTTTTTATTTAATCAAGCCACGTAGTAAAATACTCCCATTAAAAAGTTAACTACCCCTTTTTGCCCAGTCAGGGGTCGATTTTCGAAAGACTCAAAAACTTATCATCGTTTCTTTCCTGTCAAAAGTATAAACACTGAGTTTCGAGTTAATCGGACCGCGCGTTCAAATTGTTCCGCACAAACTTTAACACCCCTATATCCCTTTTGAGGGGCAGTTTTGAAAAACTTATAATGATAAACTTTATTACTTACTTAGGCGAGTATTCTTGCCAATTTTCAAGTTTATTAACCTAATGAATAAGATTTTTCGTATAAACTGTATCCCCGCTTTTCACCACCACAGGGGTGAAATTTTGAAAAATCGTTAGGGATGTATTCATATCTTGAGTCAAAGATTGAAGAAGAAAGAAGAAGCCACGCTGTAAAATCCTCCCCTGTAAAATTCCCCTGTAACCCCTTTTCAGTCCGTCCGTAGATTTTCGAAAAGCCCTGATACACATTATTCTTTACTTTCAATCCTAGGTATAAATACTAAGTTTCGAGTAAATCGGACCGCGCGCTAAAATTCTCTTCCATACAAACTTTAAAGCCCCCAATCCCCTTTTAGGGGGTAGTTTATAAAAACAACACGTGGCAAACATCATAATTTACTTAGATAAGTATTCGTGCAAAGTTTCAAGATTATTAACTCAACTCTTAGGGGTGGAATTACGAAAAATCCTTTCTTAGTGGATCTTCACGATGAATACACCCTCCAAATTTCATGTCTCTAGGACCAACGATTAGGCTGTGCGTTGATGTATCAGTCAGTCAGTCAGTCAGAACTTTGAATTTTATATATATAGAAGATTTTAGAGGTTTATTATACTTTAAGTACTTACTGGATGTCGTCTCCGAAAGTCGGGCAACTGTTGTGACACAGCATCCCCCACCGTCTCATTATAATATTGATAACTGGTCACATATTCCACAGCTACACAGACACAGATACAGACTGCGAGTTGCCTCATACTATTCGTAATAACCGAGTGCAAAAGTACTTAATAGTACCACCGTTTTATATAAGATACTGCAGGGAAACCAGTGCTATTACTGACGATAATTAGAGGGTAATTATCTAAGCAGAAAAAAACGCAAATAATTCAAATCGATCGACCACTTAGAAGTCTCTAAACCATCCCCGCACACAAGTGGGAAGATGTAACTCCAAACTCCTCAGACGAAGACAGAACGGCAACAGGGTGTGGATGGATGTGAAGCTATGTCGTAAACTATGCTCCACGTTCTATCCTACCCTCTGTGTCCAAAAATTTGCACTCAAAGTGACCTCTGCGAGCTCTGCTCTGACCGCTGCCACCGACGATTCCTTGGAGGTGGCAAAGTTTTGGGCCAACAAGATCTGATAAACATCGTGCCAGCGTCACGAAAAAGAAGATGATTGAGAATATCGTACTTGCATGACATTTCCGTTATTTTTTGAGTCAATCATAATCCGTGCACTGGTATCATTTTCAATATAAATTAAAATATTTAAAGTCCTTAGATTCTCCGATACTTTCTATGGTTCATTACATTTAATGAAAAAAGGCTGTGATAAGCATATCGATGTATGTATTAAATTCAATTTAGCGAAATAGAAACTGATAACTTGGATGTTCCTATCATAATGGCCATGGAATGGCGGGTTGGTATTATTATCTAGTAATGTGTTACTTCCCACTTTGTGTAATCATAAATAATATACTTATTAATTATTTACAACGAGGACGTTGAAAGTACATAATTCCTAAGAAACAGCCTCCTGGATCGATCGACCTGCGACATTGATTATAATTATTATTCTGCGGTGTCCATTTTATTTATCAACTTCTCGGGTATTAAAAAGTCTGACGTTTGGACTGATCTAAAGATAAACAAAACTCATTCGTCTTCAAGATCTCCCTGCCTTTGCTCGATGTAACATGCACGGTTTTTGTTTTTTTTATTCATGTTGTTATCATTCCGCACACAGTCTATTTATCATTTTGATTTGCCTCTTAGCCCAGTTCTCCATCGGCATTACTCTTTTAGTCACTTGTATTTCTCTCCTATATCCTTCCTCATGGCATATCTATGGGAATTAGTCTTTCTACTTTTCTGTCACTGGTGCCTCTTAGAATGTCTATTCTTGCCAATTAAACTACATTTTATATACAAAAGTCACGAAACCAGAACTTATGAATATTGAATATTAAAAATCTTTGTCTATTAATAAAACATCACTATCAATAATTGATACACTATTTAAGTAATTATGGATGATGTTCTCCAATTAGTTTCAAATAAACCCCTCATTATAATTATGTAAAACTGTAGAAGTATGTGTGGATGAATGTTTATGTTAATTTAGCAATCGCATACCTACGTAATTTTGTACGCCTGAGTTTTAGGGTTCCGTACCTAAAGGGTGCCAACGGAACCCTATTATTAAGCCTCCACTGTACGTCTGCCCTTCCGTCCGTCTGACTGTGCTTAGGCACAGTCAGGCGCGTCGAACTCGCACACGAAGGGTTAGATATGATCAGTAAATAGGAATCAAAACAGTTAAGGAAATATGATGTATATCATAAGTATAGTATAGAAACTTGATGTTAAAGAATTGAAATATATAAGATCACATACCGGGTGTCGTCGCCTAAAATCAGCCAACTGCTGTGACACAGCATCGGCTGTTTCGTTATAACATTGATATCCCGTTACAAACTCCGCCGCCATGCAGATGCAACCACAGACGACAAGTAACCCCATCGTAACAGGCGGAGAGTAAACAGTTAATTGGTTGCAACAGATTTATATAATGTAGCAACGGGAAAGTACTTACCACCCATCAGCATAATGCCAGGATACATTTTAAGGTGTTAATTGAATAAAAAATGGAGGAGGTTCTCAATTCGACTGTTTTTTTTTATGTTTGTTACCTCAGAACTCCGTCATTTATAAGCCGATTTGAAAAATTCTTTTTTTATTTGTAAGGATATACTTTCAGATTGGTCCCATGGAAATTTCATCAAAAACGGTTTAGTAGCTTGATTTTTAAACCAAAATTACTGGTAAAAAATACAACTTAAAAGTGAAAAATAAAAACTTTTTGCAAAAAAAAAAAAAACAACCGACTTCCAAAAAAGACACTACAAAGTGGAAAATAACTTTAATTTCGGAAGTCGGTGTCGTTGGGTTCCCATTTTCGTTGTTTGCCACCGACTTCCGAAATTAAAGTTTCGCGTAAGTTCGCGTAAAAATCTTGGCGTATCCAGATAACGAAATAATAAGTGATACTAATTTAGATTTCCACCAACTTGACACACGTGTGTCGAGCCTCTCGTGTCGAGTTGGTGAATAACCCAATTAGTTAAGCTAACTTTGTTATACCTGTGAATAACTTTGATTGATAACAAAAGAGGCTCGACGACAGAATTGTCATAACAAATTAGAATCAAATCGTTTCTTTATTGCATGGCTATATAGTAGGTAATATAGTCCCGTTGGCACCCTTTGGGTACAATGTGTAAAAAATATATTTAATTAATGTAAGGATTGATTAAAAACTGGGGGATTGCCATTCACCCAATAGCCCTTTTTACACGTACATTTTTAAGAGCGTGCAGAAATGCACGCAGGAAAGCCCTTCACCAAAGTCGCGCCTCTCTATAGGCTTTCTTGCCACGCGCGGTCTTTCACGGTTGTTGTCTCACACACTTTTTGTCAAATACTCGTATTAACTAGCTCGTCCTTTCTTGGTGTGTAAAATCGCCTAATATTTGACAAAAAGTGTAATATGAAAGTGTTAAGCGATTTTGAACCATATGTGGTGAGCTATCCCACTGTTGCCTTGATCTGCCTTGCGCTTAAACTACTCTGCAAATTTTGAGGTATACGGATCCTGGTAATCATAGAATAGCAGTAGATTCAAGTCTCTCAGAAGGTTGAATCAAAAGACGTATTGCGTGCAGGTATAATATAATTCATCACAAGTAAATATTACAACTAATGCTTTCAATACCTCGTGGATTTGATAGAATTGGCGCACAGAAAACTGTAAAATATTATATTATTCTGTTTTCTTTCAAAGGTAAGAAACTTATGCTTCTGAAATGACTAACTAATTACTTTATAACCAGCCGATATACGTTTCAATACCTACAAGAGTTAGACACAGCATAGGTCTTTGATGTAGGTAGGTATTTGATTTAAGATAAACTCAAATCTTTTAATCTTGCAGTTCTCATTAATTAACAAGCATCACAGTTACTTCATACTTACTTGACGCTTCGAATTAAAAAAATTGAAGACCACCAATTTTTTTTTTTTCGAGGTTATCATTTAGGGTTTGTCTTTCATTGTTGTAATCCACGGATTTACTTGATACTAACTAATCTCTTATTTCCTGCTTATGTACAAATTACCGCTGCCAAATCCTATTATTGAACGATTGTTTCCGTTGCACGCCATTGCATTTGTAATATCTGAGATAGTACATAGATAATCCTAATGGTTATATACAGTCGCATTGAAATGGATGACCACAATATAGCGAGTTACATTAAATCAGGGTAAATAAAAACGTATATACCAGCCCAACCAACTCCAGCCCAGCTCCACGTCAAGGCATGTATTTTGCGTAAGGGTTTAGTTTCCATACTGACGCATTTACCAAACTCGGGTAAAACAAAAATCCATACCATGTTATTATATTCAAAATCATTATTATGGTCAAAAATTACGAGAGAAAGTTTATTTATCTGTCAAACAAATTAAAACATAAACGAAAGTCACCATTTAGTAAATAGTTTTTATTTGCAAAAGGAAATCAATTTGTATGGTTTCTGCAAACATGGTATCTGAATACATTGAGAATTAAATACTTTTTAAGTGTAAATCAAAATGGTTATTAATGAATACGTATGCTTTGTGCACCTTTGGTCTGAGCATTCTTTGGAGGTCCTTCAGCTGTCGGCGCGTTTCTTATAGGTAGGTTCGGAGGAGGAGTTGCTTGAGCTGCCAGTTCAGCTTGTGCTTGTGCGAGCGCTACTTGATAGCCAACGCTCACTCGTCTACCCAAATCATGATCGATGAGGTGCATCAACTTGATCGCTCTCTGCACTACCGGCGGTGTGACAGGCACAAGAGACAAATATATATTCTCAATAAATCTCTGTCTGTGCGCTTCGTCTTCTAGAATATGGTTGTAGAAATACGACAGGGGCTCCAAGTCAACAGCGTTACTTTCCAATACTTGTAACTTCTCCCTCGGTCGCTTCTCGTCCACATAAGGTATTGGACCGTTAAATGAATTTGAATAATAGTTTGGTGCGTTCTTCATGTTAAGTCTAGTAGGTGGCGTCCCATCACGAACGTATGTCTTTGCGTACAATGGCATATTAACGAGAATTTTGTTGTGATTTCTTCCCAAACGATAATTTTGTGTGTCCCTGTAGAACATTCTTCTGCCTCTGAACAAAAAGTCAGGTGGCCCAGGAATACCGGGCACTAAATGGCCAGGATTAAACGCTCCTTGTTCTATATCTCTGAACTGATTTTCAGCATTCTTGTTTAATACCAAACGCCCAATTTGCACTGTGAAAAATGTGCCATTCTTCCACAGTCTGGTAACATCGAAAGGATCGTAATCAACATTTTGTATGTCATGTGGTGTCATCATATCCATCTCTAATTTCCATGCAGGAAAGTTTCCTTGGTCAATAGCATTGTACAAATCTCGGATGAAGTAATCCGGATCCGTACCTTGTATCACAGCTGCTTGAGCAGACGTAATTGCTGAGAAACCCTGCTCAGTTCTGAAGTTAAACCTTACATAATGTCTTTCCCCATTCTTATTTGAAATTTCATAAGTATGAATGGGGAAACCGTCCATCCTTCTGTACCCATTCGGAATACCGTAATCAGCTAATGTCCAAAAGAAGTTGTGGTTGATAACCGGTCTTTGTGTTGCTAAATCCCAACGTGCTGTGGAATCGAATAGGTTCGTCTGTGGATTTCTTTTGAATGCATGTACTAGGTTCAAAAAGAACATGGGATCCCTGTACAGATAGACAGGCATTTGCAAACACAAAAGATCTAAATTACCTTCTTTGGTGTAAAACTTAACTGACATTCCCTTTAATTCTCGGCCGAGGTCAGAGCCTCCTAGATTTTGCAATGCTGTAGAGAACCTGACCACTAATGGAGTTCTCTTGCCAATTCCGTTGAACACATCAGCAGACGTGTATTTGGAGACGTCGTTTGTGACTTCAAAGTAACCAAAGGCACCAGTACCCTTAGCATGGACTACTCTTTCAGGTATTCTCTCACCATCAAAAGTCAACATCGTGTCTAGAAGTAACTGATTGTTAAATTGGTCGGAGTTTATACTTAGTGTGTCTCGTATTTCTGTTGGATCTCCATTATTTTTCGTCCATAGTCCTATCGGTAACTGCAAATAAAAAAATCAATTAAAACACAGAAAGTATTGAATACTTCAAAAGTCCTTCGGTCGTACTAATTTTCCTTTCTGAATTTTTTTATTCAAAAACTCAAACATAATTTCGATTGTAGGTACTTTCGTTGTAAAATCGTTTTTTTTTAAGTTTATTAAAGTACATGTACTTGTTTTTTTTATTTTGTGTTTTATCTTTTTATATCAGTAATATTCCAACGGAAGCGCTACTACCGTGCATGAGGTTCTGAGTGCGACTCCCGGGTCGGGCAAAGTGTTATTGGGTTTGACCAATCTGGCTTATTTCGATAATGGCAATAGGCTCACCCCCTATCACATGGGACTTAAACATAACTAGCAAAATGTGGGTGTGCTATAGATACACCTCTGCCTAACCCTTAGAGGAATACAGTGATGTTATGTTATTCTATCTAACTCTTACTAAATTCTTTAACTATTGACTAAAATTGAGTAAACGAAAAACATTTTGTACCCACCGGATGGTCTCGTTTAAAGTCCAGCAACTGTCTTTCCACGGGTTGGTACGTGACATTCTGGTATCGAACACTTTCCACATTTAGTACCACACAAAATAAACACGCAACGATCACCTTCATGTTGGAAATCGACTGCGTGTTCCGCACTGGGCCAACGAAACTTGCTTATATAGCCTTTATTAATTAGCGATTAAAGATCAATTACAAATGCTTCAAGGGTTTTTAATTTCATGTTGTACTGAATTCCATACTTAATCACTTCTTTGTAAGGGTTCTGCTTCTGCTGATTTCGGGTGCATTGCTTTTCGGAGCTTGATTTTCTTCCGTCATACTCCCAATTTGAGTTTTCCTAATCCCGTTTCTTTCTTTACTGGTCGACCAGAAATTATGAATATCATTCTCGTGCAAGTTATTCTTCTTCTTTTATTATTTTGTAAATTTTATTAATATCAGCAAGCGGGTAATCACTACCCCAAAGTTATACTCAAAAAAAATACAAGGAAAAAAATTGTTTTTTCCTTGTATTTTTTTTGAGTATAACTTTGATGTCACTGACACATAGTCAAGGAAAATATTGTGGGGAATTCTGGATTCATAACGTACGTACCTAAATAAGCCTCTTTCATTAATATGAGGAACGACCTTATCTGTACGAGAAGAGCTTTGCCCCGCACTGATTTAGTTACAGATGAATAGAATTAACGGGTAATCGACCCAAGTTGGAAACAGCTCGTTCTTTTTCATCTTTCTAAGTACCTATACATCGTGCCAATATGAATCTGGAATTCACGCGTTCAAATTACGGGATGAACCTAGGTTTTTGTAATAAATAGCTCAACAATCACAGCAAATTGTAATCAGAGATGAAATTGATTTCATGATTTATAAAGCAACCAATCAATCAATTATGCCAGTAATTATTTGTTGAAAGGAAATGCGTGATACAGCCCGTCTAACTATTATGCATCTAAACTGTTTGAAGGATTGATTTACTTCAAACTTTAATTATCGACATGGAACACTGTTTTGGATATATCCCCTTTTAATAGACGATAATTCGTGTATTGCTGTCGACCACTCCTCTATCTTTAATTATTCTTGTATCAGGAAGCTCCAACAACTGCAATCTTTAAAAAAAAAAACACGCATCTCTATATTGTACTCTCCAATAAAACATTATTGGAACTTAGTAAAAAAAATACAGAACAGATTCTATTTCTGTAACTATTTTTATTTAACACTAGCTTCTCGCGATCGCGACTTCGTCCGCGTCAAATTTCTTGTACAGACGCCAGCAGGTCAAGCTACCCGAAACTGTCAAATTTTCCCAATCAACCCTGAACCTTAATGCTTTAGCGATAAAGTTGAAAATCAATTAAAGAAATTTGACAGATTGTAGTAACTTGATGTGCTGGCGTCCGTACCTCCGTCCCAACCCGTCGCATCGCATCACACGCCCGTGCTATTAATTCGTTTTCACATAGCGTTCTTATAACCGAGGAAAGTCAAAAATCTACAAAAAAACTTTTTGTTTTTTATACAAAAATATTTCGTCGCTCTAGATGTGACACCTCGTAAATACGTGCCTGTCAGTTTTCCAGTAGAGACAAAAAACTGTTTTGATAATTATGTATATTGCATGCTTTTGGTTATTTTATTGAATATTAAATAAAATACCGTATGTTTTTTGTATGTACAGACGCCAGCACATCAAGCTACTACAATCTGTCAAATTTCTTTAATAGATTTTCAACTTTATCGCTGAAGAATTAAGGTCCAAGTTTGATTGGGAACATTTGACAGTTTCGGGTAGCTTGACCTGCTGGCGTCTGTACATAAAAAATCACCTTGGCATGCTTGGTGTCTATTAAACTTACAAGATCCCACCTTCCAAAGCGCTTCAAAGTCTTGTTACGAGATGTCACTAAAAGTCAGTTTTATTAAGTGAAGTAAACCTCCTGTACATACAAGGTATCACCAGAAAGATGGAAAATTGCGTGATGGACAATTTCGCATCAAAATGTAAAACTGACCAATAATTGCAGTTACGAGTTATCACATCTAGAGCGACGATTTTTCAAATCCGACTGGTAGTAGAATAGCGCGATCAAACAAACCAACTCTTTAGCTTTATTATTTGGGCTTTCAAATTGCATGACTATTAAGCCTGACACCTAAAGGAAAAGTTTCTAGTTTAAGAATTAAACTTTACGGAACACAACCACACGGGGCGATCGCTACTTACAGAGACGCCTCCGTGCCTCCGAAAGCACGCTAAGCCGTTTGGTCCCGGCTGTCGTTCGTTGATCTTTGGCAGTTGTTACGGTTCGTCAGAAGCCTGAAATTCCGCTAACCGGTCTTACCAAGGGGCATCGTATTACCCAGTAACTAGGTTGTGGAGACCAGATAGGCAGTTGCTCCATGTAAAATACTGGTATTAAGCTGCATTTAGTTAGACTGGAAGCCAATCCTAACTAAAAAATAGTTGGGAGAAGGCTAGGCAGATTGATTGATTGATGCTATCATCTTATCATATAGCATCAAGTGTGGAGGGTAAAAGAATAGATACATATCAAAGTCATGTAAAACTTTTAATTTTATATGTAAAGTAGATGAAAGGCATATTCTTCTTCTTGTATTGTATACAGAAGAATATGCCTTTCACCACGTGAACCATAGAATTTTCAAGCTATGAAGAAAAAAAATGTTTGGCGAGAGAAAAAACCAAACAATTGCTGATTAAAATAAAATACTATATACTTCAGCATTACACATTTAATCACATAGTATAAACTAAGTACACCTTTTTATCATATCTACCGAAACCGATATCAATTATTCTGCATGGTTTTTTAGTATTTAATTTAATACTCAATTTATAATTGAGATTACACTTTATTTATGGTTATCTTGTGCACTTTTAGGATAGATTGTTGTCTTAGGAGCTCGTTCTGCATTTGGTGTTCTCCTTATAGGTACGTTCGGTGCAGGAGTGGCCTGCGCTGCTGCTTGCTGGGCGCTTCTCTGTGCCAGAGCTACTTCCAACCCAACACTCGCCCGCGTTCCTAAATCACGATCAATAAGATACAATAACTTTATAGCTCGCTGCACCACCGGCGGTGTAACTGGCGCAAGAGAGAAAACTAAAGTCTCAATAAACCTCTGTCTATGTGCCTCATTTTCCAGAATGTTATTGTAGAAATACCGCAAGGGCTCCAAGTCAATAGCATTTCTTTCCAGTACTTGTAACTTCTCCCTCGGTCGCTTCTCGTCCACATAAGGTATTGGACCGTTGAATGAATTTGAATAATAGTTTGGTGCGTTCTTCATGTTAAGTCTAGTAGGTGGCTTCCCATCACGAACGTATGTCTTTGTGTACAATGGCATATTAACGAGAATTTTGTTGTGATTTCTTCCCAAACGATAATTTTGTGTGTCCCTGTAGAACATTCTTCTGCCTCTGAACAGAAAGTCAGGTGGCCCAGGAATACCAGGTACTAAATTGGCAGGATTAAATGCTCCTTGTTCTATATCTCTAAAATGATTTTCAACATTTTTATTTAAAACTATACGCCCTATCTGCACGGTGGTAAATGTGCCATTCTTCCACAGTCGAGTCACATCGAAAGGATCGTAATCAACTTTTTGTATGCCTTCTAGTGTCATCATATCCATCTCTAATCTCCATGCAGGAAAGTTTCCTAGTTCAATAGCATTGTACAAATCTCGATTAAAGTAATCCGGATCCGTGCCTTGTATCACAGCCGCTTGAGCATTAGTTATATAACTGAATCCTTGCTCCGTTCTAAAGTTAAACCTTACATAATGCCTCTCTCCATTTTCATTAGAAATTTCATAAGTGTGGATGGGAAAAGAATCCATTCTTCTGTAGCCATCCGGACGTCCATAATCGGATAATGTCCAAAAGAAGGTGTGCATGGTACTCGGTTTTTGCGTGACTACGTCCCAACGGGCCGTTAAATCTACCAACATGTTAGTCTGCGGATTTCGTTTGAAAGCATGTACAATAGACCAGAACAAAATGGGATCTCTGTATAGATATACGGGTGTCTGTAAACACAAAAGATCTAAATTGCCTTCTTTAGTGTAAAATTTGACTGACATGCCTCTTAATTCTTTGCTGACGTCAGTTCCACCGACACTTTGAGCTGCATTTGAGAACCTGACAACTATTGGCGTTCTCTTACCAACTCCGTTAAACACATCAGCGTAGGTATACTTGGAGACGTCGTTCGTGACTTCAAAGTAACCAAAAGCACCAGTTCCCTTGGCGTGGACCACTCTCTCGGGTGTTCTCTCTCCATCAAATGTCAGCATTGTATCGAGAAGTAACTGATTGTTAAATTGATCGGAGTTTATACTTAGTGTGTCCCGTATTTCAGTTGGATCTCCATTATTTTTAGTCCATAATCCTATTGGTAACTGAAAAAGACAAGAAGTTTTTAGCGCATTCACATTATTATTAAAACGCTTATCTGTGTGTTGCATTGGGTAATGATAAAGAGCTGAGTAGGTACACAATATTAGTATGACTGTGAGCATTTCAGAAAAATTTGATAACAGAAGAACTTGTTACACTAATTTCCTCTATTTACGGTTACGTGGGGTACAAAATGCTATACAAAATTGACTGTTTTTACATAAATTCTATAGATTTCTTTTTTTTTTTTTTTTGTTTGTCCAGTTATAGGACTGTTATAACATTATTTAAACAATTGTTACCAACCGGATGATCTCGTTTAAAATCCAGAAGCTGTCTATCCGCGGGTTGGTACGTGACATTGTCGTATATAACACTTTCCACATTTAGTACCACGCACAACAAACACGCAACGATCGCCTTCATGTTGGGAATCGGCTGCGTGTTGCGATGGTTTTTTAGCTTAACTCGCTTATATAGCCTTTGATTAACTGCTTGTGAACAATTATATCTGTTTGTCTGCATTTGGATGCATTCTGATTCAATAATCGTGATTTCATATATAATGGCTTCTTCCTAAAGTATTGCATGATACTCTTTACAATTAGGGGTTCCGTTTATTTTGGTATTTTCATCATGACATTCCTTTGTTTTAGGCGTTGTTACTTTATTTTTATCATTATCAATGTTTCTAACTTATTCCTGTTTACAAACCACGATATTTTTTGGTTTATACATTTTTGAAACTGATTAATTTTATTAAATTGTTTAGGCAGTATGTATTACTTTTGGTCATAAATGTTTTATATAGTTATAAGTTGTTATAGCCGATATAGGCAGTCTTAAAAAAATACATGGACTTTGTACGAGTTCATTACACTTGTAGCTAATAATCAATCAAATCTATTTAACAATTACCAATAATGGAAGGAAGTGCGTGCTACAGCCACACCTGCTATTATGAAAACTAGCGTTGAAGTGTTTCTTTACAGCGTGGTTTTTTGTTTTAATACTTATTACCTGTAAAAAATAGGGCTGCAAGTGATTTTGAAATACTATAGATAATTTTTCGTTATAATAGTAATACTGCCAGCCTATTATCATCCCAATGCAGCCTCTTCTCATATATATAGAGAAGGCACCGAGCATTGATCACCACGCTTGCTCAAGACGGGTTGGCGAATTCAGACTTATATTAACTATAAAAAATCTCACCGTGAAAACTTGGGTGAAGTAAGCTTTAAGTGAGAGTCATTCGACATGCTAAGAATTGACACAATTGATAGTACACTACATCTAAGTTTTCACAGTGAGATTTTTACAGAATATGTCTGCTGGACTTTGCCTTCGCCGATGTCAGTAATGTCCAAGATAAACTCAAAAACTACGTATGAATTCAAAAAGTCACATTGGTACTTGCCCGGATTTGAACCCACAATCAGGCCAGCACGATTCATTATTTAAAACTATATCAAAAGGTATCAATTATCTCAATCATTTTTAGTAACAGTAATCAATATTGTATCCAACATGGCGGCACATTAATGGTAGACGATGATATGAACCTGTCGCCAGCAACAACGATTGGAAATAAACTACAAGATAACCTTGACTGAGAACTTTATTCGTTTCTTTACGATGTCGTAAATAAGGACTAAGGATGTCAAACATATTGAGTCCCGGAAATTCTGAAGCGAAATATCTCCTGTTTTATCGTGCGATTTCAATACGAAAATATTTGAAAACTACACAAGATTTGTATGGATTATGATAAAAAGCTAAACAAAAGATAATTGTAATTTTTCCACTTCAGTTGTGATATTATGTTTTAAACTCGAATTCGAATTCGAGAATTTTTGATTTTTGAAATTATCTGTCAATTGTAAAATTAGACCTTAGTCAATAAAAACGTATCCATTCATAGACAACTTATTTTTCACTTCAGTAGCTCAAACATGTAGGTTTTGCTGCGTGAAATCAGTGAGCAAAATGCGATTTTGCTCACTGAGTGAGACAAAGTAACTTTTTAATTTTTTTTTCAGAAAGCCGCAAATATATATTATTCAGCCTTGGGTTAATCATACAATTCGAAACATTCACACTCTATCTCTTTCCCTCCATTAGAAAGAGAGAGAGACAGAGACCAGCCCTTTCGAAGTTCGGATTTTGAATTCGACCTCAAAGACAAACACGTTCGGAATTTCGGACTAACTAAAGAAATTTTGCAAAAAGAAAATTATGTCTTTTAATGTAATTTATTGAATTTTTAACTTATTGTTGTGTTTAAACGAAAATAAGTATTTACTGCAAATAAAACTGATATTTAACTTGTAAATATTTATTTGTAGTTTCAATAAATGTTAGGTACGTAATATATTTTGAATAATAAAATATCATGGGTGCTATTTCCGAACACGCCTTAATTTAAATAAAAGAGCGGGAATAAAATTTGCAGAATTGTAGTAATTATACTTTTAACTATTAAAATGTTCCATTTTATAGAATTGGTATCTACCTACAATGTTAATTATTTTGATTCACAGTAAATAGTTATTTCAATCTATTCCTGTTTATTATTTTATCTCCTAAAGTGTTCTCGCTGCTGAAGTGAAAAGTTATGTGTGTTACACGAGAGCAAAGTTTTTTTGCATCTCGTGCCTTTGAATCCCTCGCCACACTCAGGATTCAAAATCAGCACTCGCAGCAAAAAACTACTTTGCTCTCTTGTTGCACAAATAACTATTGTATTTGGAAACTATTTCATCTCTTACATACGTGTTGTCGCGTGATTCCGTCTTTTCACAGACATACATACATACAAAAAGATATCGTAGGCTTACTAAAAGATTCCGATTGGCATGTTTTATATACGGGACTATAAAACAGGAAAATAAATAAAATCCCGGAGAGGGAATTCGTCATCTACCAACCCTAACTGATTGATTGAACACAAACAAATGGGACCTCCCTTCTTTCGCCTTTTATTTATTTTTAGATCTTTACCTTTTATGTAGATCTTGTCATATCTGTTTATGTATTTATTCGGAGGCAGTTGAAATGTATGTGGGCCCTTTTGGATGGTAATTTGATTTGTGGGTCACTGTAGATACGACATCTCTTTTCTGGGGGCAGTACATTCTCGTATATATTTTAGGTAGAATATTTTACTGGTTTTTGTAACGAAAATTATTTTCCGTAAAGAAGAAAATTCAACAAGGCGCGTCATGTTGAATATGACTTATAATTATTTGAGTTGAAAACTCTACTCATGGAGATACGGCGTTATGTACAGACGCCAGCACATCAAGCTACTGCAATCTGTCAAATCTCTTTAATAGATTTTCAACTTTAACGCTAAAGCATTAAGGTTCAAGGTTGATTGGGAAAATTTGACAGTTTCGGGTAGCTTGCCGTGCTGGCGTCTGTACATATTTTTGTTCCATCAAGATGTACAAATAAACATCGTAATACAGGCCCACATAATAATTACTATGACTACCAACTGTTTTGATAATATTATGGTTACTATCAAAACAGTACGTACAGTCCACAGCAAAAGTAGATGATCAAAATTAGTAATTCAATACTAATGAACGGAGTTCGCGACAGAACTGTGTGGCGTCGAAGTGATTCAAAAGTATGTTATTTACAATCACATAGTTTTGACTCTCTTCGACGCCGACTTCACGACGCCGCGAACTCCGTTCTCTCCTTTTGTTGTTGACTGTACGATGAAAGTAATTACTTTATTTTGTTTTAACAAAGTTTTTTTTGTCTAGCTCTACTCCATGGCAATCTGTTGCACACAACAATAAGCCATTGTTATGGCTGATATTGTATCTGGTTAAGGCTTGTAGTTTGGAGAGACACTTCTCAGAGGAGTGTCTCATTCCATCCTGACGAATCTATCCTGAAGAGTTGGTACACTATGTCTCATTAGTCTTCGATATTGGAGACCTTGGCCTCCACTCAGTCTGACAGCAAGCTCATTTTTATGTTTTGATAGTCTTTTCTGGTAGGCGTCGCTATATTTTGCTATCTCCTGTTTGACAGTTGGTAGTTTTATATCAAGGTATATGATCTTGTTACTGTTGTATTGGGGGATGTAAAAGATAGCCCTCAGTGTTTCTGTTTGAAATCTTTCCAATATCTCTATGTTACTGTTGCTGGCTGTACCCCAGAGATGTATGGCATAAGTCCATATTGGTTTCAAGATGGCAATTAACAAAGCTGTAGCAAAGAATATAGGTACTACTATAGTCATACCTAACTAATATTATAAACGTGAAAGTTTGTATGGATGGATGGATGGATGGATGGATGTTTGTTACTCTTTCACGCAAAAACTACTGAACGGTTTTGGATGAAATTTGGCACACAGGTAGCTTGTAACCAGGATTAACACATATAATACTTTTCATCCCGACATTCCTACTAGATCGAAACTTATGCGGGTGAAATCGCGGAACGCAGCTCATTATACATTTGCGTTCCAGTAGGTAAAACAAGATGTTAACAAAAGGCTTAGAGCTAAGAGCCATTGTGAACCCTGTCAGGGCACAGCAAAATTTATTGTTTGATACATAGTTATTACTTAAACTTATAAATAAGAGAACTGCCCGTGACTTCCCACAAATTTGCGAAATCTTTCAAAGCTTTGAGAATTCTTTATTATATGTAAAATTAATAGGTATTAACATATTACCTTCAACATACAAACCTTCCGGAATCAACTTCTAAATAAGGCTGGAAACCGCATCAAAATCCGCTGCGCAGTTTAGAAGAACAAAGAACACCGTCACACAGATAGACACGAAAAGCAACATTTTTAATAATAATGATGTATAGATTATTAAATAGTTTGGTTGTAGTTTGTTTCTTCCACTTACATAAATCCTCTGTACCAACACACAAAATAAACAACTGCTTAAACTAACATAAACATAATAAAAAGTTTCAACTACCCTGCAACAATATTTATAGCAACGTGGATGACCGTTACGTTCAAACTAATTCATCACTCCCGACATTCTAATCGAACGTGATTGATTGAACGAACCAATGTGTATACGATCAATTATTTTGTATATATCTGTGGTTTACTTACTTATAAATGGTTTTATGAGATTAGGTGATAGACGGGGAAGTCCATTATTATAAGGTACAGTCAGATGTACCTAATAGTTTTCTGTTTTGCAAACGAAGTTCTTTAACTAAATCGTCACGTAACGAAAACGCGTATCCGTTCGAAATTCTCTCTGTTTGTCTTTTCGGGTATCACGTAAGGAACTTCGTTCCTGACGGGAGTCACCCAAACGCACACGGTTTTATTCTTCTGCTTCAGCACCCTAATCGCGTTACACATTTTCAATTACAAAACATCCAAAACATTTTGAAGGAAATTGCTAATCCAAGCCACATAATGTTTGAAAAATTCGTCTTCTCAACAACGTAAATAACGCAATGAATGTTATTCAACTGTCAAAAAGAACCGTCTGAGGTTTTTTTTTCTACTTCAGTTTTTTTGATCTTAATTACTGAGCTTTCAATTTAAATAAAATCGGAACCGAAACGGGAATCGAACAAAAGAAAGTTAACTCTCAGCCAATATGAAATCCTACACTGTATCGAGTAATAAATTTGTGTCAACTTTGATGATGTGTAAAAGTAGCAGAGTTAATCGACTTCTGTCTCTGACCTTATATCCAAATCAGCTTGACTTTATATCCAAAATAGCTGCTAAAGAGGCTATACCGTATTTAGAATAGTTAAACCGTGTACCGTGTTGAGCACACGCTGATAAATAAGTGTACTGCCCAGAGAAATGCGTAAAGGTGAAGATGCTAAACAATATTTGCACGCATTTAAAACATACACGGTGCGATTTAATTAATACCTATCATAAGTAAAAGCAAAATTAAAAATTGCACCGTCTAAGTACCTCATTGGGTAGCTAATATTCGTATCACAATATGAGCTATTTAAAAAGAAATGTATGTACCTATTCGAAAACAGAAGAAGACATCAGTGTTTGTGCACTTGCTGTATGAAAAGCGCCCTTACTGATACGACATAAAGGCGCTGCCAGTGTTTCCACTGATGTGCGGTTAGTGTACTTAATACTAGTGCCAACCTACTCAAGCTAAAACAATAACGATAACGATGGTCACCCATCCACGGACCAACTACGGCAAGCGTAGCTTAACCTGATCGATCGAAGTTATTACTTAGCCCCTCTCAATTAAGACTCTTGTATCTTTACCAATAATGAAGGAAAGACCTCATAGTTTTGTATAGTTGCCCCTCCAATATGGAAATAGCTATCACAGGTGGCTTACGAATCTATTTATATGCCCAGTTTGACAATAAAAAATTCTACCATTGGTAAGCAAAACGACACGTTTTTGTTTGTAGGAACCGAGTATAATAGTGAAACCTACGTTTTATAAATGACAATACGCCACGCAATTTTACGCAATTTTTTGTGTTGTATGTCATATAAGAATGACAATACGCAAAAAAAATAATGAAATATTACAAATCCTATTACAGCTTATACCAAGACTAAAATACCTACTCCAATAAAATATCTACTTACTCTTTATTAATTTTATTTATTTAATTTATTATTGATGTACACACAGTAAAATTGATACAGATATGACATATTAGAATTAAGTACAGATGCCAGCACATCAAGCTACCCGAAACCGTCAAATTTTCCAAATCAACCTTAAACCTAATGCTTTGGCGATAAAGTTGAAAATCTATTAAAGAAAATTGACTGATTGTAGTAGCTTGATGTGCTGGCGTCTACACAAAGGTATTGCTTATTTCTTAAGAAATTTCTTTCAGCAGACCTGCGAAAGAAGAAATGAAAAAGAAATGTAGACAATAGTGTGTGAGAACAAGCACAGAAGAATTTGATTTTGTGTAATTTTATCTTCATTTTTTCAAACAAAACTCTTACTTCAAGCAACAAATCTAAACATAACGCTCCCGAGCATAATACAAGCATTAACTCAGTATGGGGTAATAACAACCACTTTATCGCCAAATCCACTAATTCCTCCGATAATGCGGACCCCATTAATATTATATCACCTGCGACCTGCATAGAACAATCGATGTCGAATGTCTCGCGATTCTATTTCAGGAACAAGGACAAACAACACAAAAATTAACTTTAAAGCTTAAGGCATAAAGTTGAAATTTAAATGGAAACCTAAATACATATTGACCCGAGTCAGACCGGGAGCAGAAATAGGTCAGGCGGGGTCGCTGTCTCACTCCAGTTCTTTTTAATTGGAATGTACCTTTGGAAGTAGGTGGGATGTTGATTTCACCTGTGGAGTGTAGAATACTGGACGGCTGTGATTGAATGTAAATGGTGTTTGTTTTTGATTTATTGTATTTTAAGGTCAATTGGATCAATTGTATTTGAAGATAGAGGAAGAAGGTCAAATGTGTAGTGTCACAAAGAGAAACTAGTTAATCCACAGGAATTATTTGTCATTTCTGTACTTAGGGATATTTTATTTTGTTTGATATTAAATTGTTTTCTATCGGTTAACATTGTAAACTAGGCTTGTGTTCATTGGTTGAATAGTGTAACGATTGTAGATAGATCAATAAATAAATAAAAAGAAAAGTAGGAAATCCTTTTCCATGCTGATAATTTAGAAGTCCCTATTAACACCGTACTATTAAAGTAGTTTCAAAAGCACCTTATCCTCGTGTGGTATACAGGATAGCAGGGACCCTGTATACCTACATAAGCATACACTGAAACTGCTCATAGAATATTGTATTAATTGTGTATAGTTTAGTTTTCTGTTTACGCATGTTAGATTTTTTTAGGTATGTTTCAGAGACACTTTTTATTTTGGCCAACTTTATTTGTAAACTAGCTTCGTCGGCGTGAAATCGTTGTTTCCTCGACCCATCCCGTCGCATCGCATCACGCCAGCCCGCCTTATTACTTATTTTTTACGTAGCGTTTTTTTACATTTTTGTATTTTTGTTCAGCTCCTAAGGATTGTAGCGTGATGTTCATAACTTATTATAGTCTATAACTTTTCTCAAGTATTTGGGCTATCAAAATGCAAAAATATTTTTTCAAATCCGACTGGTAGTTCCAGAGATTAGCGCGTTCAAACAAACTAACTCTTCAGCTTTATTATTAGTACCTATATAAGATACACGTACATATATACATACATACACACTTACGTGTAGATAGTATAGTAGATAAACAACCATAACTACAGTAGCAACTATAAATAACTAGCTGGGCCCCGCGGTTTCACCCGCATACGTTTCGATCCCGTGGGAATATCGGGATAAAAAGTATCCTATACGTTAATCCTGGTTATAAACCATCTGTGTGCCAAATTTCATGTAAATCCGTTCAGGAGTTTTTGCGTGAAAGAGTAACAAACATCCATCCATCAATACAAACTTTCGCATTTATAATATTAGTAGGATATACTATTCTATTCTAGAACTTCATTTAAACCAAAAGTATATGTGGCATAACTAATCATGATGACGTATCAATGTCGTTTATTGGATGGAAGTGGTTAGCGAGCGACCTAATTGATTGATGGAACTCATGGCAGGCATGCTCTGCTGCTGTATGAGCAATATAGTCTCACTAGATGAGGAATATATTACCTCATGACCTCCCAAATTACGTGTTACATGCAAATATAGTGCGGGCGTTACACATGTGACTATGGCCGCACAAATTTCGCCCCACCGCTGCTTATGGTTTATTGTAAAGATATTATAACAATGAAATTGTATATTGTTTACAGCAGTGGCAAAAATTCACAGACAGACACAGACAGACAGACAGACAGACTGATAGACAGACAGACAGAGAGTCAGTCATACAGTCTCGTGTCACAGTGGCAGTGGTAAGTGATACGAGTCATTCATATCGTCTTCTTCAAGACTTAATAATTTATTACAAATTTCTTTAATTTGTAGACAATTTCAGTTTACCTATTTATTTTTTATACTGAAACATAGAAAAAAATGTGAGTAAACACATCTAAACCATGCAGCAGCATAGCATAATCAGCCTGTACTGTTCCCACTGCTGGGACACAGGCCTCCTCACAGTGAGAGGGAGTGGGCGCACGCGGGCCCAGGGTTGGTAGATGTCACATGTCTTCGAATTTTTGGTTCTAGGACATGCCGGTTTCGTCACGACGTTTTCCTTCACCGTTCAAAACAATGACTGGCTCAAAATCAAAACTCGAAGCAGCGATCAGACAAAACTTAATTGAATAAAGGAAAGACTTTCTGAATAAAGTCAAGATGAATACTGCATTTAAAATAGAAAAACGAGCAATTCGGGGCCGTTGATTTTTCACCGAATTGTTCCCTTCCTAAGGAAAACCGATTTCAGGTGTAAGACATTTGCATTTTAACGAAAGGGAAATAAATTTCAATTCACAATTTGACCTCGGAAACTTAAATAGGCAACTTTCCATTTCCGATGTGTCTTTCAGAATGAACCTGACATTTCTTTCGGAAATAAGTTGAAATTGGATGTGTATGGATTAAGGTATAGGTAGGCTTACAGGGTTTTTTTTTCATATATTTCGTTTCATATTTATACCATAACATAAACTTACGCCTTTCAATGGGGTGTAGGCAGACTAGTGTCTACTAGTGTTCTGTAGTCAGAACACCACCTGCAACGGTCCTTACATACTCCTTTTGCTTTGTTTACGTCCATACATCAGTCGACCTATTCTTTAAAAATCTGACCGTAAAAACTTACTTACGTCAAATAATCAGTTCTGTCTTTTAATGACTATCGATATAAAATGTATGCCAAAAGACGATTCTGACTGTGAATTTTCTGCGATATGATGGTTCTGCTTTTTAATTATTATGGATATAAACATTATGCCTAAAGATGATTCTGACTAACAAAATTATGAGTTTTGAATGTATGACAACTGAGTGTATGCGAAATGATTTTCTGCGAAATGAAGTTTATGCTATCCGTTGTTATGCAAAACAATATTATGACGTAAAAAGTTCTGCTATAAAAGGTAGACCCAATTACGATTACGTTATAGTTATCTTTGACGTATGTATGTTACGTTAACCAACAGTTAGAAGCAACCGGCCCGAGCATTAATAACTTCAAGATATATGTAGAGTGTATTTTTTTAAACAGAATAACTAATCCAAGCAACAAAATTCCGCTTCTATTGTCCTTATTTTATCTCCAAAATTACGATCATACCTAAGCATTTCATAATTACAACGGCAAGACAATCAGCCTCTTTCAAGCTTCATACTAAACTTAGAATAAGCACCTACCCTCAGAATTTCAGAACAAAGAATTAGCATTCGGAAACCCAATACGAAAACGTAAACGCTGCTTCTAAAATAAGACAGTTGCCATCTAAAATTTCAAAAGCCCCGTCGGATCACTAGGTATCCAGTTTATAACGACCTCCCTCCCTATCCCCGTGGAAAGCAAATGGAACGTAGCAGGGGGAAGGTAATAAGTTCGTACGGATCAAGTTTTAATGGTTTTACTTCACGTTTGTGTAGTCAAGTCGTAAAGACCGACTGCGTTTACACCGTGACTAAATTTTATTGCACTATGTGGTGATAATAAATAAATAAAATAAAAAGTTTCAGTAATAAGTTTTGTATTGAAAGTTCTATTAAATAACAATAATTTATAGATTCATTACTTTCATTCATTTTCATATTTCATTTGATTTAAAATGCAAAGTTATAATAATTTTTTTTATCATTGCCTCTCGAAAAACGGCATTTTATTCATCGATAACAGTGAATAAAACTCTCTTTTATATAAAAATAAAAACATTTTGAATTTGGAACAAGCACGAACATACGAATTATGTACAAAAATAAATGAAATGTGCTGAAAGTACGTACTGGCTGGCTATATGGAGCTATTCCATAGAGCTATAAAATTAAATTAAAAAAAAAATATCCCGCGAATTTAGGTTCTTTTCTATCTGTTATCGTGGTTGTTTTGCATTGGAAAATCCAATAACATAAATTATGATAAAATGAGGTCTTCCACTCCACTCTTCCGCTCCGGAATCATTTCGAAATAAAGCAGCAATTATAGTAGATAATTTGTTGCCGCCAGAATCTCGGGAGTTGTACCTGAAAACATACAATTTGTTCTACGACTGGAAAACCACGAATGGCGCCAATTCCTTCTCAGAGTCCGTATTTCTTAACTATTTCAACGAATTAACCAAGACTAAGAAGCCGTCGACACTTTGGAGCATATATTCTATGCTAAAAGCCACAGTGACAATCAAACACAACATTGATATTTCAAACTACTCAAAGTCAGTGACATACTTAAAGCGACTATCCGAGGGTAATAAGCCAAAGAAATCTAGAGTGCTAACCTCTTCTTCTAAATGATGCGACTGACCAGTTTTCTGGCCGTAAAAGTAAGTACCTATTTATCTACAAACCTACTCTACTTTAAAAGTTTTATTTTAAATAGATATTTTAAACATATTTTTTTAATTATTTTTCACAGGTTGTGCTAATTTTTGGCGACATTCAAAAACACTTGGAAAATTTATTATATACTGATCATTTTAACTGATACGAAAACAAAAATTGCTAGAACGTTCGTGATACGACAAGAGTACGTAAAAATCGTCGAAAAATATCAAGTTTTACGGCCCACTAATACAAAAACCGACAGGTTTTTCATACAATACCATGGCGGAAAATATACTCGGTAACCTATTGGCATCAATAAAATAGGTGCGATGCCAAAAGAGATTGCCACATTCTTGAATCTATCAAATCCCGAACAGTACACAGGACATTGCTTCCGTAGAAGTTCTGCCACCCTTTTAGCAAATTCTGGTGCTGATCTTACAGAACTGAAACGCCACGGTGGGTGGAGGTCCAGCACAGTAGCAGAAAGCTATATCGAGGATTCAATTGAAAACAAAGCCAAAAGATGCAGCCGAATAGTTGATTATATCTAAAACCGTCTAATGTTGATCCTTGAGCGCCACTATCTCCGGCGCGCCCTTCAACATCGAAAGGACAACCTTGTAGAACGACTACATTACAGCTTTCTCAGCAACAACAACCACAAAATATGGCGACTTTACCAAACACCCAAGTCTTATCTAATACGACCGTTTCAAAACCAAACAAGAACATTACACTGAATTTCGAAAACTGTTCTAATTTCACTATTAACTTTTAATGTTTATAAATTAATCCTTTGTTCTCTTATTACCGATAATAAAATAAAATGTGATAAATACTATACTACTATTTATTTTCTCGCAGTCAATGGTAAAAAGTATAGTACACAACTCGTGAAAATAATTCATCTCGGTCCTTGTATCCCTCATGTGTGACCCGTGGTCCCTCCCGTAGTCCCTGGAAGGGACCACGGGGATTTTCTTTACCCGTGGTCCCTCCGAGAAATACAATGCTGCTCGCTCCGCTCAGGATTCTAATCTAGAATACCTCGCTACGCTCGGGATTCTATTTTAGAATCCTTCGCTGCTCTCGGGATCCAACTTAGTCCCTCGAATTAAATTACTTTTTTTTTCACATGTTGTATAATCTACTATTTTATTGCTGAATGGGCACAGGCCCAGTCTTGACCTAGACCACGCCAGATGGAAAGCAATAAATGACGTCTATGGTTTGATTTTTCTTGGTAATTATAATTAAATAATAAGAATTATGATGTTTTGAAATATTTCATAAAGTATATTTTTAATACTACATCGTAAAGTTAATAATTATTATTATTAAGTAGGTTTATTGTTAGTTGGGACTTTGTTAGTTTTTATTATGAGCAGTCCAGAGCCAGTCATTCTTATGATACTTTGGTACATATTCATAGCAGTTTTTAGCCGTATTTAGGACTCTATCTAATCCATCAGCTGTCCCCCGGTGTGGCCTCGATACTCAGCAGCTTAACTGTCCAGTGTCCAGTCCTGTTACTGGTGGAGTAATTGCGTAACTCACTAACAATTGCAATGCCTTTGACAATTGACAATTTTGACAAATCTACAACATTCATTGCGTTATTTACGTTGTCGAGCAGGCGAGTTTTTCAAAAATATGAAGAATGGATTAGGAATTTCTTTAAAAATCCTTCGGATTGTGAAAGAAACTGTGATACCCAATTTAGGTGCTATTCATAGGATGAATGAATCGTTATTTATTGCTGTCTCTCTTTAGTCAGGACTGGAATGCCGTACAGTACCTACAGCACAGAAAAATCATAGGTAATTGATTGATTTTTGACGTAACGGTGTGACAGCCAGCCCTTTTAACGAGAACTCTACAGCTACAAATGTCTGGGCTCACTTTTGCGATGCCGATTTAAATGCCAATCACAATGCGCTTTTATATTTCAATTAGAACGATTACTTGTTAATGAAAAGTAGGTATAATATTCTCTTATCAATGAGTACTCAGGGCTCTTGAGGTTCGGGAGTGGCGACCGCATACCGGAAGACGTAGCGTTGGAAGGCCCCACAAGGTGGACCGACGAGCTTGTGAATGCCGCAGGAACCTGTTGGATGCGAGAAGCACAGAACCGGTCCAAGTGAAGGTGCTTGGGGGAGGCCTATGTCCAGCAGTGGACGTCTTTCGGCTGAAATGATGATGAAGAATATGAGTACTTACAACAAAATCTTAGGATAGTGACTTTAGTTTAAGAAAGGACTTTGTGAATTCAGTATGAAAAATTATAGTGCCTAACTTGGTTTTTTGTCTCTGAAACGTCATAATAGGTATTACTTAGAATCCTAATCATAATAGTTTTAACTTATATGACAAGGAAATAAATGGGTGTAGCCGATTTTAACTTTGTTAGCCAGAGTTTAACTTCTCTGTCATACCTAACTCGATCGTTATACCTACCTGAATAGCTGTTATTGTTACTCAGGTACATTGTTTTAAGTTGGAATAATATTATTGTATGTTGGAATAATATTATAACTAACTATTTACACTAGGTACTAAATTAAATGACTAAATATACCCTGTCCATTAGTGTAACCGTTTTTTGACAGCTGTCTTAGAACGAACTATTTCAGATAACGTAAAATTTACTTATATATAAACTGCCTTATCTTATCGAATTATCTTATTTATAGCTTCTTACATACATTATAATACCGTACGTGTATCAATCAATGTATTGTGTGTTGTTACAATCACTAGTTCCATCTGTCAAAAAACGGTTTACTTAAAGGAGAGGGTATTAATTGGGTTGTTAATTTAATTATGCAAGCTGTTGTCTCCTATAAGTGAAGGAGTGCACCTACTTAATACCTGATGTTGCCCTTTATTTATATGTCATCTTTTGTTGGAGATCCTAAATCAATAAATAAATTACTAGATTTCTTAAGAAAATAAAGCCCACGTGTCGTGACAAACTTATGAGGCTAATTTTCGCAATTTTTTACAAACTTTGCTTTTAATAATAAAGGGCAATCTTATATAAAAGTCTCGTGTTTCGTAGAACCAGTTACTTACACTATTATTTTTGTTCCACCGCCCCACGGATTGTTTTGAAAGGGTTATTTCTGTTTCCCCTCATACAAAATACTTACATAATGGGCAAGATGTAATAGGGTTTTCAAAATAGGTCGTTGCGTAACTATTGGCCTTTTAGAGCCGACGAAGGCACATGAATACGTGTTTACGAATTGAATTCATAAAGTTTCTGGTTAAGATGTCCCCAGAATATCCATGTAGTACCTACTGTATATTTATTTTTTCCACACTATGACATTGTAATTGTAATATCAAATTGTATTGACATTTCTTTTGTTTTCTGCAAACTTTTATTAGGAACTAGCTTCTGTCCGCAGGTTCGCCCGCGTGGATGTCGGAAAATATCCGACGGGAACGCCACTGACTAAAATTATCTGTGTGCCAAATTTCATCTAAATCCGTTCAGCCGTTTTTGCGCCACTCCGGAACATACATCCAAACAAACAGACAAACCAAAATTCTTGGTCACTATTTTATTATACAGCGTGGCAGGGATATCGACGCGTATCCTGTTACCATGAATTCAATAAATGATTCTGAACGTGCGTTAAAAATTTTATTCAGGTATATGTAAAAAAAAATTGCTTTTCCATACATTTTAACCGCGTAAGGGTAAGTACATAGAATATATAGTATTGTACTTTTCTATGATAGCTAGACAGCAGATTTTTTTTTTATAATCGAATTTTCTAAAATCATGTACTGAATTAATGGTTTCAATTTGCGCGTCGATGTAACCTGCCACCCTGTAGCTGTACAGATAAAGATGTTGTGATGCTTTCGTGAGTTATCTACAATGCAATAAAGTTGGAAAAACAAAACAAAAAATCTATTCTTTATATTACAAGAAGATAGGTACGTGCGAGCAGTGGTGGCCCAGTAGTAACGGCCGCGACTTACGAGTGTTAGGTCGTAGGTTCACACCCAGACAGGCGCTTTACTTTGTGTAAATTATTTCATCACCACTACTCTCAAAACGGTGAAGGAAAACATCGTGAGGAAAACGGCATGGCCTAGAACCAAAAATTCGAAGACATTTGACATTTACCATCCCGCAATGGACACGCGTCGATTACAGCCCACTTCCTCTCCAAGAGAGAAGGTCTTTGTCCCAGCGGTGGGAACATTAAAAGGGATTTATATGTATTATGTAATAAACCCTTATCATTTCCATCTCGTGTTCTTCGATCAAAACGTTCACTTATAAATAAAAACAGATACCAATCTCCCAAGAACAGTGTATCTAAGGGAAAATTCGTCAATTTATAGGATCTACCTTTTTATAGCTCTATAAACTCTCAAGTCACTGCGTATTCTTACTTAAAGACGTTTTCGCTTTATTTTTATGCCATAAAACGGGGTGTTAGGCTAACTTTAGCCTAATCAAATGTAATGGAATGTGAGTTGGAAAGCTGTTACTAAGCTGTTTACTGTCAGTTATTTTGTAAACAAGGTCGATCAGGTTAATACACGAATGCATTGAAGCATAGGGTTCTGGGTTCCATTCACAGGTTGGGTAAAGTGTTGTTGGGTTTTTTTTATCTGGAATTACTCAGTAACATCTTCTTTAGGTCGTCGGTCCATCTAGCTGCGGGGCGTCCCTCTCTACGCTTGCCGATACGCGTTATCCACTCCAAGACTCTTCTGCTCCACCGACCATCGGTCCTAGGTGCTTTCCTTACTATGTATACTTGTACTCAATAGTTTTAAGTAAGTACTTACACACTAACATCAATCACAGTACTCAACAATATTAATCGTTTTCCTCCACTATCCGCCATTACATAAAGTGTAACACAATCTACACATTATTGATAGTGTTTCATGAAAGAAATAAATCACAGTGGTGCTGATATTGATTACTAGGGTGAGTAAACAAGAAAGATACTTCATCAACGTAAGAAAACACTAGAGAAACAGCATCATAAGAAAATAGGAAAAAAATAAGCGCTTTCTAGAAGCTGACGTCATTCTGGTTTGCATTTTAACCGTGTTCAAAGAATGTTGGATAAAATTGAGCAGTGACTGACAGTGATTAAGTTTCGATATGGAGGCTTGAAGACGCCTTTGGAAGTGGAAAAGTTGTTCTTTTATAACTAAATAGCATCGCCTTTTTATTATCTGGCTGGTTAAAATCTATAGAAATAAAACAAACTCGGGTTAGTTACAGCGTTTATATTTCAAGAACGGCTGGACTTATTTGTAGGATCTTTGATTTGTTGAATTGGTCTCTTCCTCAAATAGCAGAATAACTACGTACGTAATTAATTTGTAAAATGTGTTATTGTTCCAATAAAGATTACTATTATATAACTATTAAAACATGGGAAAATTCACGAAAAAAAAAGTAATGAAAATAATAAGGTGTGTCCAGACCTGAAGAATGCGCCGCTCATGAGACGCTTGCGAACTGCGCGCGTGTATTTCATGTTCGTACGCAGCCCCTGCGCCGTACGCGCGGCGCTTGCGCGCAATCTACGCCCCATACTCGAACGGCACAGGAGGTGCGCGCGTACCGCCTGCGCTGCATCTCCCACGCTATTCCGTCTTATTTTAAAAACACGGAACCTGCCACCAACGTCTTTTGTTTGTCCTTTTAGTTTTTGTCAGTAATAAAATAGCCGATGCTGCAACAATTATGCTAACGGCAGTCGTATGTTTCGACATCTTCGGAAGCCTATAGTTAGGGGTCCAGTGGAAACAATATTGATTGGGGGTCGAGGGGCCGAGAGTGGACTAAACGAGCAAATTCACAACTGAGGCTCACAGTTAAAACACGAAAGAAGCTATGTGCGCACGAGCTGCGCGCGCGCTGCATGCGCGCCCCACTCGTGCCTTGCCAGAATTGCACTAGAGCGGCGCACCAAACGTAGGCTGTAACCGCACGGGAGCAACACGCGCGCAGTTCTCAAGCGGCTTGCGAGCGGCGCATTCGCCAGGTGTGGACACACCGATACATTCGTTCTCATTGATTATGAGGCGGTATAAAGTTCGCCGGAGTTCATCTAGTAGAGAGATAAAATCGATGACCGTATTGAAGCACATTAATTAGAGAAAAACTCAAAAACTGTCAGAAGAGAAATGTGAAACTTTTTTTCCTTTAATCAGTAGCTAAAGATGGTTCTTTAGCTACTGATTGAATGAGAGTTTAAACCTAGCTAAGCTGGAAGTTCAAAAGATGACTATTCATTATCATAATCAGCCTATAATGTCGCCACTGCTGGAACACAGGCCTCCTCTCTTCAACAGGGAGCAGGCTATAATCTACCACGCGGGTTGGTAGGTCACATGTCTTTGAATTTTGGGTTCTAGAACATGCCGGTTTCCTAACGATGTTTTCCTTCACCGTTTTGAGAGCAGTGGTGTTGATTTTTTTACTCAAAGTAAAGCACCTGGCTGGTTTCGAACCCACGACCTACATCTCGTACGTCGGGGCTGTTGCTACTAGGCCACCACTGCTCCTATTAATCAGAAGCAATAGTACCAAAAAGAGGGTTTAACCTAGCTTAGCTGGGAGTCCAACTCAATTAAGACCCCGATTAGACGGCACCCTAATTCGGTAACACACTATCAATTTCAATCTTAATCATTTTGAAGGATATTACTAATCCATTGCTTCACATGTTCGAAAAATTTGTCTGCTCAACAAGGTAAATAACGCAGTGAATGCTGTTGAACTGTCAAAATGACACCCATTGCTACAGATAGTGTGTTACGCAATTACCCCGCAGGATTGATGCTTATGTATGATTTAGGCCGCAATAAATAAATCTTATACAACCACACCGTAGGAATACTACAAAAATATCCACCAAAACAAATGATTCCATAAGGATGCCATCAATTTTGCCAAAGGATATAAATTACCATGTAAACCAGCAGGAAGCTTGCCAAGAAAACTCTATTCGTTCACACCTCAGTATTACGGAATACTGAATTCAGCTATTGTCTTTGGCAAGCTTAGTATAAAGCCTTGGCCATACTGAACGAGAGTCGGGATCCAAGAGAGTAGCGGTGGCGACGATAGTATGCCTTGTTTACACGACCTTCATACTTCTCTCCTATGCTCGGTTCCTATAAACAAAAAAACCGGCCAAGTGCATGTCGGACCACGCACAATGAGAGTTTCCGTAGTTGGAATGAATTTATCCCAAGAACAAACTTAACATTGTAGTTGTAAACCATGTTCTCCCATATATTGCAACTGCAAATGTAAGTTGGTCGACTATTACTCGTAAACTTGTGAAGCCTACTTAGCTGTGATAGTTTGTCTTTTTCTTTCTTTTTCTTTTATACTACTACCGTAATTTTTTTCACATATCCTTAAGCCACCATTTAGCTGGCAGGGGCGAACACTTGACTGTAACAAAAAATATTATTTATTTGCCAAACCGGGCATTTAATTAGTTTTGTAAAATAATTTTATCTCTGATAGCTATTTCCATATGGGAGGGTCTACTATGCAAAGCTATGAGCTCTTTGCTGCATTTTCGGTTAAGATACAAGAGTTTTAATTTTATCCAGTAATGGTCCACAACTACAACTAGGAATCGGTCATTAGTCGCCAACCATGTCCGCTTTTCGCTTAGAAAATATGTGCTTCTACTATTTTTTTTTTTCTCTAATACCAGCATGTTTTCTACGATGTATTCGTAGAATAGGTTAAGATGCGTAATGCTCTTAGCTAATGGCAGAAGTTTAAAGCCAAGATTACTTGCGCTAGAGATTTGGCTAGGGTTAGCAATAAATAATTACTCATTCCAAAATTAACCCAATCAACGTGGTCTTTAGCCATACATTATAGGAGACGAATAAGGAATGTAACAGACGTACCTACAGTCAAGCGTACAACTCTTATTCATGCCATGCCCCCCATCGCGATCACTATGGTCCAATCCAAACTGACCCCACTGCTAACCCGTTCTCACTGTGACACCAACCTTACTCTATAAGCTTGTCTTTAAACTCGGCTACGTAGGCGTCGAGGGTGGAACATCGCGCTCATGACGTCACTCCAAGATCAAGGGCAGACAACTACGCTCCACCATTTTTTGTCTCAACTTAATTGCACGGGCATAGAAAATTTTCGAAGTTTCTTAATGACGCTTTTAGGGTCAAGCGGGTCTTTTGGGTAGGCTGTGTGTTTTACGATATAATATTCATTTTGGAAGTATTGTATAAAAGAGACGAAAGATTAATACTAATACTACTAATACTAATCGCTTTATTTCTGACAACTAAGGCCCATAGATAAAATACACAAAATAACCTTATACGACAATAAACTAATACATACAAAAAAGAAACCTTATTCTACAAATAAATTAATAAATAATTAATTGTAATCAGAAAATAATATTGTAATTATTATATGTACGAGGGGAAAAGCGCAGATTTCTCTAATTGGATTTCTTTTCCTCAACAAAACACTAAATAGGCACTACGACTACTTGACGATGTATGAGTATCTCCATCATTTGTCGATCTTCATGAGTTATGGTGGCATTTACAAATTCAGTGCTTTGATTATATGAATACTTAAACCCGGGATTATTATTTATTTTATGTAAATCGTCTTAATCGGTTGAGGGACACTAAACGACACAATATAAGATTATTATTATTACGTTTCTGGGCAGTTTAGTAATCTACCTACAGATATTTGACAATATTTTTTTTTTATTTTGGTAATCTTATTTTATTTTGGGGTTTTTATCAGAGATAAAAAAAAAAAAAAAAAAAAAATATTGTCAAATATCTGTAGGTAGATTACTAAACTGCCCAGAAACGTAATAACAATAACACACAATAATTGTGGTTAATTTTATAATGTTGTTCAGACAATAATAGCAGGAAAAAGTAGAGAGATAGTATACAGTTGATTCCTTCTAAATACAGATGAATGTGTAAGCAATGAGTGATTGCGTAAAAAATTGTATTTTTTGAACAGACTTTAGTGAAAATATTAACCCGACAGTAAGGTTGGCACCGGACCGCTAGGGCGGGGCATACATTCATAAACATCACCATTCGTGGAGGCTCTTTTATTGCACCCCGTTTGGCGATTGTTATTGTACTTAATAGGACAAAGACCTTTAGATATTTAGAGATATGTAGGTTTTACGCAAAATGAATGACGTCATTTTCGACTGCGTGTATTTCGGGAAATGAGGTGGGCTTTTATCACTAATATCGTTGTGACGTGTGTACGCAATACATTACTTACTTTAATACTTATTTTTGTAAGAAAGAAAGAAAGAAAGAAAATACAACATTGTGCAATTTGTACGTTTCTTATAGGGATCACATTTAAAAGATCTTGAGTCTTTCATCTTCTTCGCATGAATCTATGTATCGACGTCTGGGAAATAAAGATATATTATCCAAGTAAGAGATTGAAAAATAAGAACGAAAAAGCTGCGGAAATTCGCATGTAAAACATATGTCTTTGCTTTCGTGCAGTCGGGAAGAAAGGATATTAAATGAAGGGTGGGCGTTTTGGCGGACTATCTTTTGTAATTTGGACGTTCGAAAAGTGCCGATTCTCAGCCTAATTTGAATAAATGACTTTTGATGTTGATTGATTTTGAAATGTTGCCTTCTGATTAACGTCTGTTTTTTTCTCAGTTGTAGATAGTTAACCTCCGTAGGTCATTCAATCTGCCTAGCCTTTTCCCAACCATGTCGGGGTCAGCTTCCAGTCTAACCGGCAGCATTTCAGCAGCTGGATACTAGTATTTTACTTGAAGCGACTGCTTATCTGACCTCCACAACCCAGTTACTGAGTAATACGATACCCCTTGGTAAGACTGGTTGTCAGACTTTCGGGCTTCTGACGACCCGTAACGACTGTCAAAGATTCAGGAACGACATACATCCGGGACCACCGGCTTAACGTGCTTTCCGAGGCACGGAGGTGTCTTGGTATGTAAAGATGGTCACCCATCCACGGACTAATCGCGGCAAGCGTAGCTTAACCTGATCGATCGACCCGTGCGGCTGTTTTTACTTAGCCACAAGCCCCATAACCTCCGTGCGTACCCATGTAAAATACAATTTAAAAATTTCTATTATTATTCTTATATTTTCAATTTTTTTTCAAATTTTCTGAAACTTCAAGTAAGTAAATGATTACCTAACTATCCAGTCTCCACGAACGAAAGCTGTTTAAAAACCTTAAAGTCTTTAATTAAACAATCTTCCAACTCCTGTTTTAAACCAGTCCTAACTAAAACACAGTATTCCAAGTAATCATGTTTGCAGAGTTAATTCTGGGAACCTAATGGCGTCTGAAAGCGTCGAATCAGCGAACTGTTGGTGCAATGTTGCAAACTGGGGACGAAATAAGTTGTGTGTTTATTCTGTTGGGAAGTTATTTTCCTACACAAAAATAGAAAGAACATGGTCATAATAAAGACTTGTGTAAGTAATTGGAGGGATATGAATAACACCCATTCGCAAGAAGCTGGCAATATCATCCCCACGGTAATATTTTCTTATTGTTTGTCTTATTTCTTTTTTAGTATATTCATGTATTTATGTATATTTATTTGTGCTTATATTTATATGTGATTAGGTATATATTGTATTTATATTTTTAATAAGTTTATGCGTATCTTTATATTTAAAATATTTGTTCCTCATTATTCATGATTACAACTAGGTACTACTTTTTGTCTCTGCATCTCCCAAAGGTTGACTGGTAGAAAATGCCTATGGCATTAAATCCGCCCTGTACATTTATGTGCTTGAAGTATTAAACAAATGTATTAATTATGGTGTTTACCTTAAATTAAAGTAACTAACTTAACGGTTTTTTTTCTGCGTCCTCAAGTCGGATGACTTGACAGGCAAAAGTGACAGTTATTTTTTTTTGTGAATATACGCTACGTCTAATCTTTTTCTTATTAAAGAAAAAAAATCTTGACATGATTACATTTTTTGGAAAAAGAAATTAACATTTCCCTCAACAGTCTGAGCGTTATTTCTTAATTTCATTATCAGTTTCAAACAGGATGTAGGTATAACTATTACGTAACACCTAATACAGATAATTGATAAAGAGTTTCCTGAAATTATGATCATCATTAACCTACAGCAGACTCAGCAGTCCACTGCTGAACATAGGCCTCTCCAATTGCACGCCATTCAGCTCGATTTTCGGCAACTGTCATCCAGCTGCAAACAGCCACCCTGTGATCGTCGGTCCATCTAGCTTGAGTGCGTCCTACCCTAGGTAAGAAAAACTCAGGATCGCCCAGAGGACACGGTGGAGCACACGGTGGAGGTCTGCCCCGCTTGGGCGGAGCACCGCCGTGTCCTCGTAGAGGCGATCGGCAGCGGCGGCGGCCTCTCGCGCCCGGCCCTGGTGCAAGCCATGGTCCGGAGCGAGAGAGAGTGGGAGGCAGTCGCCTCCTTCTGCGAAGCAGCAATGCTAGCGAAGGAGGTGGCGGGACGGATGAGGGAGAGAGCCTCCCGTCCCAGCCGCCGCGGGAGACGCCCCGGGCGTCGGGAGTCGAGTGAAGACTACCGGCCACCGTAGGCGCGGGCCTGCGGGCGGAGAGCAATGGGTAGCTCACCGCCCGATCAGGACCAGGCCCGTGCCGGACGGCGCGTAAGTGTTCCACGCGCGCCTCAAAGAGATGTCAGCATAATCAGAGGGGCCCCTTAGGGCCGAAGCCTGCCGGGTCAGCGGGATTGTCCGAAAGGGTTACCGCTACTCCGGAACATAAAGGGCGAAGGAAGGAACATGGGTGGGTTTTAGTCAGTAAGAGTCTGACACTCCCTTCCGCTCCACCCAGAGCGGGAGGGGTCATTTGATGATTTACCATCCGGAAAAAAAAAAAAAAAAAAAGTATTAAACAAATAAATAAACGAACCATTATTTTACGGTATACAGGGTGGCAGGGACGACGAGCAAACTGTATCCATGATTTCAGCACATGATTCTAGACCCCCTAGCGTAGAATTTTTTTGTGGTTTATAAAAAAAACAAATCTGCTGTTTCATGGAAAAGTACAGAAAATCCATTTTTTTTTTTTTAATAACCCAACGTATATTTCCTGTCCTTATTTTTTTTTTTTCTTGATGGGAAATCATCATATGACTTCTCCCGCTCTGGGCGGAGCAGGAGGGCGTGTCAGACGTTTACTGACTAAAACCCACCCGTGTTCCTTCAGTTGCCTATGCCAGGGACCACGGTATCTCTTTCGAACAACCCGCGGCCCTGGCAGGCATCGGCCCTAACGGACCCCGTCACTTCGTGCTGACATGTCTTTGAGGCGCGCGTGGAACACAACGCGCCGTCGACCCGGGCCTGGTCCTTGTCGGGCGGCGAGCTGCCCATTGCTCGCCGCCCGCAAGCCCGCGCCTACGGTGGCCGGGAGTCGGCTGGTGACTCCCGACGTCCAGGGCGTCTCCTGCGGCGGCTGCGGCTGTCCATGCACTCTCGCTCCGTACCATGGCCTGGATCAGGGCCGGACGCGAGAGATCGCCGCCGCCGATCGCCCCCACGAGGACGCGGCGGTGCTTCGCCCAAGCCAGGCTGACCTCCACCGTATGCTCCACCGTGTCCTCCGGGCGATCCACACAGTGGTGACACCCTGGCGTTTCCTCCCGCCTTATCCTGAAATATTTCCTGCCCTTGCTTTGAATTTTTTTATCGCTTCAGAATCATTCAATCTTTGTATTCGCGCTTAGAAAATGTTTTTTTTTACCCCAACATGCGGTTTCTGCCCACACCTGCCTAACACAAATTGGCAATAGATACTCTCACAAACACGCGATCTAATTTAAATTCGGCTTTAATTCAAACAAAGTGGGTACCTTAATCTTTTTCAGGGTCCAACAAACGTTTGGATACGGAATTAGCTTATTATATACTTAAACAGCGCGGTCCAGTCTCAAAGGGAACAGGGGAAAAGGACAAAGGGATTTTTAGGGATAACATTTGTAATGGATTTCAAAAATGAGCTATAAACCCTTGTATATTTTCATGATAAAATACACTTTGTTCCATGATTCACGACCATTTCTCTGCATTTTTGTTTCACGAAGTTTCAAAAGAACATTTGCCGGCATTCCTTGAAACTCATCGCATCAAAGTTTTCTTCATATAACCTTACATTCATACTCGCGTCTTGCTATTTACGTTGTAAATACAGTTTCATAAATAACCCCTTTGTAGCCTGAGCCTACAGCTCTATTAATAGTTTCAAGTATGAAAGGTATTTCGATGTAGAAGGTGTGTCTCGAGAAGTCGACTCTTATAATGACAGTATCATTTTAGAGGTATGAGGAACAGGGTGTAAAGTTAACTCATCTTCCATAGAAAAGGGAGGATCCTCCGACTAGACGGGTGTTGTGTCTGGCGGGCAACTGCCCAACGATTGATGTTAGGAAATTGTATCTATGCTAATTGTGCGGTAAACTCTGCTTGCGAGATGCAGGATTTGCGTGACGTCAGTATGAAGCGTTGTTCACATGTAGCGTTGTAGATACCGCTACATTAGTACTTCGTTCTAACGTTTTCTTCTAGGGTTTTTTTTATATGTATACCATTAAGTTACTGTTAAACACATCATCAGGTATTTCATTATAAAGTTTTGCTCCCTCATATATGAGGGAGCAAAACTAGACTACAAACATATACTAAACTAGAAACATACACTATATTATATGTTTCCTACCATAGTTAGTTCTAGGTTTTCTTAATTCTATTTTGTGTCGTGGTCTTGCGTTACCTGTGTAAGTTTTCTTTTTAAAGTTAAGTTGAGAATGTGTGTCTTGTGATATGATTTTATGTATTAGGATGCATGTTTTAAGTGTATAGAGTTGGTTAATATTAAATATTTTGGTATCATTGTAGATTTTGGTGGTTGGTGTAAGATAGTAGTAGTTGTAGAGTGTTTTTATTTCTTTCAATCAAGAGTGCACTGTTTTGTAGAATTTACAAAACTTTTACAATATTTGCCAGTTGAGCAGACGAGTCCTGGAGTGGAGACCGCGTATCGGCAAGCGTAGCGTGGGACGACCACCAGATAGATGGACCGACGACCTTAGCGACGACGGTGTCTGGGACAGACTGGATGTGGAAAGCGGAGGACAGGGTCTTGTGGCGCAGCCTAGAAGTGGCCTATGTCCTGTCCACCAGTCTACTGCGATAGGCTGATTTGACTGATTGATTGTTGATAACAATTTTTGATGTGATTTTAAATAAACATTAAACTGTATAATATATTGTATTTACTACATTTGATTTTTAGGAATTACATGCTGTTAGTAAAAAATAATAATAACTGAAAATATTTGTTCACTTACACTACAACTTAGTTTTTTTTTTCCCAAAATACCTACAAAACAATTTTTCATTTTCGAGTAATGATTTTTCTCTCGGTGTGAATATATTTGCTTGAAACTAACAACATACAACAACAACAACATAATTCTCTCTGGAACATAAACAGACAGCACGTAGGGCCACTTATCACGACCTCCATTAATCTCCCTCCTTTTTTTCCAAATAGCAAAACAAGATGTCTTTCACGCGAAGTCAAGGTCACAGTAACAACTTAATGTATTCGAGAATATTTTACAAGCTTTTATTTAACTTGTTTCTTGTAACTTTTTTTTTAATACGTTGCCCCACACTAGGAATTACTTCTGTATCGTGGGTGCGTTTACAAACTAGGATTTTGCCTGTATCTTGGGAGTTAGGACTTGTCAGGCATGATATAAAATGAGTATTTGTAACAATCAAGATAAAGCTCCATACTACTGTGGTGGGATACGAACAGTCACTGAATATAAAGGATAAGCGTACCACGTGTATCTTCAACCAACATCATCCCCTATCTGAACCTGGGGGTCTACTACGAAGTGCAAAGTGCGAATGATCGGATCGGACCGACACATGGCCGAACCGAATATTGTAGAAAAATGCGAAAAAAGTTCGGATCAGCTCAGTTGGGTCGGGACCATAGTCAATATTCGAAAGAGTGTAGGAGTGTAGGATCGGGACCGACCGAACCAAATAGTAACTTTGTAGCAGGAAACGGCCGAACATTCGGCCGATACCACTTTGGAGTAGACCCCCTGGCCCATGGTGTATACGCAATTGCGTTTCGGTTAATCGTATTCACAATAAAATTTGAATGACGTAAAACCATTAGTAATTCATTGCAATTTAAGTCTTATTTCATTGTAAAACATGTGTAATACATGCAGTAAATGATTCAGAAATTTTTCGTAGATTGTTAAAAAAAATATATATTAACGGTACATACATTTTCACCGCGTAGGCACTTTTCTATGAAACATTAGATTTTTTTTATATTGCAGACGGTTAAATTCTACGCTAGGGATCTAGAACCACGTGCTGAATTCCTAGTTTCAGTTGATGTCCCTGCCAACGCGTATATCAGTCATTTTACAGACAAGACACCCCAAGGAAACTCAGATAAAGAATTTGGTATTCAAACTGTTCAAGACCTATAACTTTTTTACGACGCAAGTTTATTGATGTTCATCAATAACGATGTGCCTTTTCTTGTAAACTATTGTCCGATTTCGGTATCAGAGTTGGAAGTCTATTTTATAGTAACTTCTAAGGAGACGTCTCTTTAGTTGGTTAACTTTGTCCTCTTAGATAATAATATTTTGGTTGGTATTGGAGGGGCTTGTGGCTAAGTAATAACAGCCGCACGGGTCGATCGATCAGCTAAAGCCACGCATGCCGCGGATGGTCTGTGGATGGGTGACCATCTTCACATATCAGGACCCCTCCGTGCCTCGGAAAGCACGTTACGCCGTTGGTCCCGGCTGTCATTCGTAGATCTTTGACAGTCGTTACGGGTCGTTAGTAGCCCGAAAGTCTGACAGCCAGTCTTAACAAGGGGTATCGTATTAAACCATAACTGGGTTGAGGAGGTCAGACAGGCAGTCGCTCCATGTAAAATAATGGTATTCAGCTGCATCCGGTTAAACTGGAAAAAGGCTAGGCAGATGATGAGTTGGAAGTCTATTTTATAGTAACTTCTAAGGAGACGTCTCTTTAGTTGGTTAACTTTGTCCTCTTAGATAATAATATTTTGGTTGGTATTGGAGGGGCCTGTGGCTAAGTAATAACAGCCGCACGGGTCGATCGATCAGCTAAAGCTACGCTTGCCGCGGTTGGTCTGTGGATGGGTGACCATCTTCACATATCAAGACCCCTCCGTGCCTCGGAAAGCACGTTACGCCGTTGGTCCCGGCTGTCATTCGTAGATCTTTGACATTCTTTACGGGTCGTTAGTAGCCCGAAAGTATGACAGCCAGTCTTAACAAGGGGTATCGTCACAGAACAGATAAAAGAGGTATCGTATTAAACTATAACTGGGTTGAGGAAGTCAGACAGGCAGTCGCTCCATGTAAAAAAATAGTATTCAGCTGCATCCGGTTAGACTGGAAGCCGACCCTAACATAGTTGGGAAAAGGCTAGGCAGACGATGATGACACGTCATTGTTATAAAATAAAATAAAAAGGCTAGATGAGGTCGGCGTTTCCTAACTGACTATTCTGAGAAAAAAAGCTGAAACAAACTCAGAGGTCACAGTCTCTTTTAAAGTCCTGACAGAATCTTGGTCAGATCATGTGAAGACCATGTAGAGGCACCGCACTCCCACCGGGTATTGGGTGGGTCAGTAATACCCCACTTCGACTAATTGTGTCTGCAGCGGCCTATTTGAGCCGCCGTACCATGCTGTTATTCATGCTGTGTCCAGAACATACTTCTGCCAACCTTGCACCTTGTCCTACGAATAAATATACATTTGGCTTTGTCTTTACATAATCAGTCCATAATGTTCCCACTGCCGGGACTCGGGACACAGGTGAGAGAAAGTAGGCTATTATCCACGCAAGCCCAGTGCGGGTTTGAAATTGTGTCTAAGACATGCCAGTTTCCTCACGATGTGTTCCTTCATCGTTTTGAGAATAGTGGCGATGAAATATTTTACACAAAGTAAAGTGCCTGCCTGGGTTCGTACCTACGACCTACAACTCGTAAGGCCCGATCGTATCCATTGGGCCACGACTGCTGTCTTTCTCTCTCAGCTTACTAGACTTTTGGTCGAGTTTATTCCTGAAGCTTCTTCCCATAAAATGTCTCATCCAAGGATACATTTATTCTACGTTATAAACTAAAAACATAACAACCAGCATAAAGAACAACTCATTATGACCTTGGAGTTTCACCGACGCCGTAAAAGATACTATAAATAAACAAAGATATTAAAAATGTTATGGGATGTAACTCGGATGTATTTTCCAAGCCACTCCCAGTACTAACTAATAAAAGTTTTCATGTCTATTCCTCAAAATACGAACCATTAAATCATACTGTCGCAGTATTTTTACCTAAAAGTGATGTTTTTCACTGAGCTGTAAAATGAGCGAAAGATATTTCAATAGCAACGTACTATTGTTTTTATGGTACAGGCTATCTTTTTTTTGCCGTTAGGCTATATTGCCCCAATGCTGGGCAAGTGCCCCCCCATATTCTTCCACCTTTTCTTGTGCTGTGCCTTCTCCGTCAAGCTATTATTATTACCTTTAAACTCTGCTTCTAGAATGAGGAATGTTGATTCATCATTCTAGAAGCGGCGTTTTCCTTCGTTTAATGTCCGGGATCTAAATTAGACATCTCTAATTTAGACCCCGGAACGGTTGTGTCAGTAGGTATAACGTTATCAAAATCAACAATTTCAACAAGGGTTTAATACGTTCGCTTTTTATTTTAATCCGACAACCCCAATGTGTGTTTTCTTCAGAAACAAAGGGCAAATAATACTTATACAATTTTGCTCAAAAGTCCCGAATCCCTAGTGACTGTACCTACCTGTTACAAAAAAAAAAACGATATTACCAGGAGATTCAGAAAAAAATGCGCTATAAAAATTCAGTAATAACCCTGGAAACTAAATAAGGGACTTATCCAAGCTTAACTAAAATTATGCAGAAATAAATCGTATTCGTAGAGCCCCCGAATATTGCAGACATACTCGTATTCCCGAAAATCAAGGCTGAAATACGTCATTTAGATGTGAGGGCAATTAACATTAATCTAGGCGAAGCTTGGTCCTAACCTAACTCAACCACATCTGGCGAAACCGTTAAGAATTAGTCTGGATCTTTTTCGAAGATTTAGACGCAACTGAAATGATAGACATTAATAGACGCAGACCGATTTTTTTACTCGTAACAATACTAGATTTTATATAGCTATTCATTTAGTAAAAATAGTAGCTATATGCTTGAAAATGATTGTATTGACTGTCTGAAAACATAATCAGCCTATGATATTCCCACTGCTGGGACACAGGCCTCCTCTCGGTGAGAGAGAGTGGGTTGACGTAATCCACCACGCAGGCCCAGTGCGGTTTGGTAAATGTCACATGCTTTCGATATTTTTGGTTCTGGGACATGCCGGTTTCCTCACGATCTTTTCCTTCACCGTTATGAAATACAGTACTGAAATCGTCCAGTTATAATATCTGCTTTTTCGAAAGACCAAAGTACTCGTAACGATGGATGAATTGTGTGAAAGATTTGTGGCTAGAAAAGGGATTTGCGCGTCGATGTACCTACCACCCTGTATTAAGCTGATGTCAGAAGGCCAATTTCGATTATTAAAGAATTCAAAATCTAGTTGCAATCCCATCTCAGCGACAATCAACGTCAAAAACTTGTCAAAAATGTAGAGTAGTAATTTTAGAGTTTTTTTTTTTAAACAGATTGTGCCTGAGAACGACTGACTTGAGTGTGAACGTTCTTAAAATTACAAGAATCGCCCCTCTGGTATGTTTTTCAACTTTAAAGCTCCAGCTTTTCGAAAGTATTCAGTCCTTTATTTTAATCGAAGACTGTTTTTAGATTTATACCTATCTACTTTTGACTACGTAGGTATAATCCATGTTCTATCTATCTAAATATATACCTAAAACCAATTTCCTCACCTCCAAAACCCAGCCTTATACGTCACACTGTAGAGTAATGTGCAAGTAACAAAAAGTCGAGTGTGGGCTATCGATCTCGCCCTTCACCTTGGCGCCGCCGGGGATCAACAAAAACGCGCCTATTACGCAGTACCGTTCCTTGTGTTGATGTAAATGTACCTGGGGTTCAATGAGATGTATGGTAGACATGTTTGGAGATTGGGTGTCGTTTGAGACCGAAATAACCATGATTTGTGCGAATATCTAATTGATATAGGAGTTATGTTTGAAGAACAGACTTATGTTGTCCATACTATCATAGTGGTTTAGGTAGGTACTAATTATCGTCTTAACTAATTTTTATCTATTTATTTAAACTTCAATTAAACTCCGATATATTAATTGTCAACCTAATTTATTGACTACTAACTTAATCCTACTTCCTACTAATATTATAAATGCGAAAGTTTGTATTGCTAGTTATCCGTAAGTATATTCAAATCACAACTGTAATTTTTTGACAGTTGTATGACACGGCAAATTAACGTACGGTGTCAATTTGTGTGTATTTTTTAATTTGACTGTACAATATTGGCACAAAAGCGGACTTTATGCCACAAGGCATTTGTTTGTACTTGTTATGTGATTTTTTGTGAATAATTTACATTACATTATAAGTAAAAAAGAGCCCACCACTAATTTTCCACCAGAAAAGATTAATTCAATTTCAATTTCTGTTCCAAAGATCTTAGAAAGTTCTCACAACGATGAACAAAACCCGTTCAATTCCGATCCCGACAAAATCCAAGTTCACGGCACATACTCGTACATACATTAAGTACGTATTCGTGGAAAATGCGTATATTTTAGTAAGTTCGCATCGTCCTTACGCCTCGGTAGACGTCGCCCTCTCAATTACGATGAAAGTACTATCTATTAAAGTTGTGAAAAAATAAAAGGCCCGTTTTGACATTGAAAGTTCTAGCAGTTAATAAAGATCAAATTCGCAAAACACGTACTCGTTTGTATGAGACTGACAGGTGTCAAGAACGCATTCTCAAATGTCAAAACGGGCCTTTTATTTTACACAATTTTACGTAATATTTTGCAACCGAATTTGTGAAACTTGAACCGAAACCTGGTGGGGTTTCGGAATAATAAACATGATTATAGTAACTTTTGAACATGCTGACTACGTGGATTGCTACGAGCCTACGAGAGCTCCTCCAAGCTGCGCAAGTAGCTACAAAAGTTGAAAAGTTGATAATGATGTGTTTTCATTGTTATTATACGGATTGGTAATCGTGGTAACGGCCGGGACTTACGAGTAGTAGGTCGTAGGTTCGAACCCAGACAGGCACTTTAATTTGTGTAAATTATTTCATCACCACTGCTCTCAAACGGTGAAGGAAAACATGGTGAGGAAACCGGCACGTTCTAGAATCAAAGATTCGAAGGCTTATGACATTTAACAACCCGCACTCGGCCCGCGTGGTGGATTACGGCCCACTCCCTCTCACCGAGAGGAAGCCTGTATCCCAGCAGTGGGAACATTATAGGCTGATTATGTATACGGATTGGTAATCGTACATACAAGAGGGGCTTGTGGCTAAGTAATAACAGTCGCACGGGTTGATCAAAGGTTAAGCTACGTTTGCCGCGATTGGTTCGGGGATGGATGACCATCTTTACATATCAAGACCCCTCCGTGCCTCGGAAAGCACGTTAAGCTGTTGGTCCCGGCTGTTATGAGGCTGGGAAAGTCGAAAAGCGAATGGTGATTTTTCATTTCTTCACTTTTTTATCTGTGTATTTGTGATCGCACATTAACATCTATTGTTAAGTTTTTTCTGTACAATTTAACTGCTTAACAAAAATGCAAACTGCCAATATAGCTTGGCTGGTTGGCGACTGAGAATTTGTGAATTTATCTACTGCCCCTTGTATTGATCTGGACACACTTTGAGCATTAGCATATTTAGCTTAAATAGGTAGGTCGACACGTGTTTAATATCAAGTTATTTCTCGTATTGTTGTAGTTATATATTTACTTATAACTTTGCTGTATAGTATTTCTATTACAGTACAGCAGGCTAATTGAACACACTACCAATAGCAGTGGGTTTCATTTTGACAGTTCAATAACATACATTGCGTTGTTTACATTGCTCAGCAGACACGTTTTTGGAAAATATGAAGTAATGGATTAGCAATATCCTTCAAAATGATTGGTGTTGGCAACTTTTTTGTCACCGTGCGCGCACTTGCATTGCAACCAATAGACGGGCGATAGTTACACAAACCCGCGGAAAAGAAAGTTTTCCGGCTGTCGCGTCACTACATGCGCGCACTTTCATACAAACCCGTAGACTTTACGTGAGAGACAAGTTAGTTGTGGAGACAAAAGTTGCTGGTGGGCGCCCTTCCTAATGATAGATAGTGTAGCAAAATAATAACAAACTTCGCTTGTAAACGTTTTAATTTGTCTACGTAAAATAAAATATTAATAAAAACATGAGAAAAGACACAGAACGAATATTATTAAAAAAGGGTTACGTCGTGACGCCGACGCGGACGTTTTTGGTATTCGAGCCCTATAATAAATTTTACGTATTCTTGTTACGCGTCGATTAAGATACGTTTGCAAGCGTTCCTAAACTTACGTAACTAGATAAATACGAGGACGACCTAATGAGTAATTGGCACCAAGTCAATTCGTTACTACGAAGCAAGATAATAATTTAAATTACCGCCTGATCAAAATTGTAACAATGATAATATACGGCTAATTGGTAGTACATCAAGTATTAGGCTCTACTGAAAACTAAACTACATAATATATGAAACTCCGGTCTTAGGCTCCACGCTGACAATCGGAAGGCACTTCGCTGGCCGGAATCAGAATCCTCTTAAATGTGCAGGTCGTGCGCAAGGTGTTATGTTGGGTTCGAATCCCAACAGGAAGCTTGTAGACGTCTAGTACTAGGGTGGCGGGTAGGGTGAACTCTAGATCGTCCTACAGTCTTCGGAGAAATCGAATCTTCACGCTTCGCCTCGAGACCACTGTTTAGTGATGTTTATTTTCGGGAATACTGCCTATTACAAAGAAAAGAATGGAATAAAATTTAGGAAACGATAAGAACTCTTGAATAATCAATAGGAAAACAAACATAACCTTGGATCCAGTGGATGACCGCACAGAACTCGGTCTTTCAATCCTTTATAGATTACCGTTAGCAAATTATTTCATTGTGAAAGTAGGAAAAAATAATATTTAGACTTCCGTCCTGTGTCCAAAAAATCCTTAAGAGAAAAGACATGACACTTTTTGATTCAAAATTCAAAACCAATACGAAGAAAAAAACCTGTCTGGTTAAAAATTAGGTTGGATTTGTTATAAAAGAAGGTCGTTCGTGATAAAATTATAGTGTAGCATTTGCGAATACTGCAATATGTACTATCTAGTTATTTTGCCCTCATCCAAAATCCAAATTAAATTGGGATAAGGGCAAAATAATGACGATGATATCAATTTATTTTAATCACATTTCCCAAGAGGTTATAGGAAAAGTAATTTTATTTTAAAATATCTAACCCCAAGCCAGCCGAAGCCAGAGGAAATCCGTCTTTTATCATATTTTTTTAATTATAAATAGAAGTTGGCTCCGCTTTTGTGTTACCTCCCTGGGTTATCACTGAAATGTTTGAACGTACTTACAAAGTTTTGTTTTATGATTATTCATGAGGTTCTAATGTTATTTTAAGTTCTTGAGCTAAAATAGGATCTTATCTACTACGTTGTACTTGGATAGTAAATTATGTAAAAGGGACTAATGCCCGCTTTGATCTTAAAATAGGATTAGAATTAATATAAGGGGTATAAATTCTAAATCTCTGTGTTTAATAAATTGTAATTCATGACGACTTTACTATACAATGTGTAATTTAAATAACTGAAAACCTGAAAACGGGGGTAATTGTACTCATCATTATAAACCACTTTTAATATGGAAACAACACAGAAATCGCGAATAAAAAGTCTGATGCTTCATACATTTGTGTTCGCACAACTGGACAAAATGTAGTTAAAAGTTTTTTTTTTTTTTTTGTAAATCCGTAATAGACATAAAATGACGATTGATCGCAATTTCTTTCAATTTGACACTTCAGCCCCTTCCGTTGCGTTGTATACGTTGTTGGGCGGACGAATTTATTAAACGTATAAAGCAATGGATTAGAAATATCCTTCAAAACTTTAGGATTGTGTTTGAACCTGTGTTACGCAATAAGGGTGCTGTTCAACGTGGTTGTGGAAAAACCTAATGCTTTGAAAGCGATTGCCACTAGTCTAGGCCCTCTGGTTCCAAATATTTTGTGAAAGAATCAACTCGGTGCATCCTAACTAATATTATAAATGCGAATGTAAGTTTGTATGTTTGATACGCTTTCACGCTAAAACGGCTGAAAGGATTTGAATGAAGTTTGGCACACAGATAGACCATGACCTGGGCAAGGACACAGGCCACTTTTCATCCTGGATCGCAGACGAAATCATTTCATCCTGAGTCGCGGGCAAAAGCTAGATATTAAATAAATACTGCATAAAGAAAACCATAGCCTTAAAAAACCACATACGTTTATATTTATCTCACGCAAACGGTAAGGAAAACTCCATGAAATAAAATGCAGAGGTTGTCATAAAAAAGCTATTTTCGTACGAAGCCCCGACACTGTCCGCGCTTATTCGGCATTGAAATCTAATTATCTTGTAAGGGAAAATGTGCCAACGATACTTACCTACCTATATAATAGGTTTTTGTATGTACATAATGGAGGGTGAAATTATTATTTGAATTTTAAGAATAATAAAATAAAAAATAAAATAACTTTATTGAAACAGATAACCTACAAAAAAAAATACTTCAAAATTAGGTTACAAGTTTAGATAGTAAAGGTAGCTTAAATAATGGAAACCCTGCCTCCTAAACTAAGGAAAACCTGTGACTTAGGAGTCAGTGTTTTATTGTTACCTCGAATGTTCCGAAAAAACCTTCTGTGTGTGTTATGTTAGAGAACCTAATTACGAAATTGAGGCATTAACAATGAACATAAAGCTATCAATATGGAGTGTGAAAATGTAAGTAATATCTGTTTTTGTTTATTATTTTGTTGTGTGCGTGTGGGAGGGGTATGAATGTATGCATGGGTGTGATAGAAAGGCGTATGTGAGGATGTGTGAGTGTGAGGGTGTATGTGTGCGTGTGTGAGAGGGGGTGTGTGTGGTAGTGTGTGTGTGTGTGTGGGAGGGTGTGTGTGTGTGTGTGTGTGGGAGGGTGTGTGTGTGTGAGGGTGTATGTGTGCGTGTGTGAGAGAGGATATGTGTGTGTGTGTGAGGGTGTGTGCGTGTGTTAGGCAATGATAGTACTTACTCATAACGCGGATATGGAAGGATAAAATATGTTTTGAGCCAGTTTGGAGTGAGGTGACTATGTGACTATTAAGTATAACTGTGTGATTACAGTGGATAGGTAACTAAGTCTTCTGTACGGGAATAGTTCTGATCATACAGCCAATGCTTCAATTTAGTTTTAACTTTATGCCTGTTTAGCTTATCCATTTGGATGTGTCTGCTAATATCCCTATAAATAAGAGAACTCAACGCGTAAAGCTGGCGCCTAGCGAAGGTCGTTTTATGCGCTACCGATGCGCATGTTCTTTGGCTTTACGTTTGGTAGGGTCTGGTAATCATTTAATTAATGGTAGAATACATGAGAATTACATGCAGTATCCTATCTCACCGAGAGGAGCCCTGTATCCCAGCAGTGGGAACATTATAGGCTGATTATGTACATGCAAGATTATACTGCATTAAATATTCACAACAGTGAAGAATTTCATGAGTTGTCGCAAAAAATGCAAGCTTTAATTGGCCAAACACATTACTTACATAGTTACTACACCAATGAAAAAGAAAAATAATAAAAATGTTTGCGGTCGAGGGGCAAAGTTTCTTACACGACACTCGCACGCACACAAACTTGTATATAATAGAAAGTGACGGAGAGAGAGGTGTAAATAAAAGGAAATAATTGTTAAAATTAATGCAAAATGAACTCTATCTGTCTATTTTACGACCTAGTCGTTCAACAGACTGTTGTTTTCTGGCAAAGAAGTAACTTGAATCCAAGAGAAGAACATGTGTGGAACACACTAGTAATCACGAAAATCTTTCACTTTCAGGCAATTGGAGCCGTGAACAAAGCCAGTAACTGTAAAAACGACTGAATCAGACCAAATGGCATTAAAAAGAAATTCTTTTAAGCGAAATTTTCGCAGCCATGGGTGTATCAGCGTTTTACCAGCCCCATTAGAGGTTGGTCTCATAATGGACAATGTTTTTTTTTCATGCTTTTATAGTTAGAGCATTATTATCATTTGTTTGGAGTTGATATCGTCTCCTCTGGATCGTTTTTCTTTCGATATGGGCACCATTCCAGTCGGAGAAAGCTGAAAGTGATACGGTTTGTAGATATTTAGGTCGTTGTGAGTTATTATTTGGCTATAGCTTGGTTTAAATATTGTTATATCACAAACAATAGGTTCCTTTTTAGTGCCAAACATTCGAAAAGTAAATAAAATCGTAGTCAGCGAATAATTAAAATTGTTGTCGAAGCGATATCCACTCAGGTGCTTAATGGGAGATCGATAGTTTTATGAGTCTGAGGGTATTATTTCCAGCGGCTTTTTTTTAATCTACTGATATTAGAAAAGTAAAGCATAGTAATCAAGGGACATTTTTTCTAGTTTTTTGGCATAAGTTTTGTACAGGAAACGTTTTATTTCAGTTCTATAATATTGTTAAAGAACGTTTGCAATGAACCTACGAGTATGTTTCTTTTACTTTTGTAGTGATATTATGAAATGGGAGGAAAGACGATCATGTAAAATCACCTGGATTTTATGATGTTTTTAAAATGAGTCGTAAATTTGATAAATAAACCTCTACTAAAATTCCAACACGCTATGTTCAATGCTCTATAAATTTTATTTTACTTCACATTAATTTAATAGTTGGACATGAAAACCATGTAGGTAGTCTGTAGGTCCTGACGAAAATTAATCACCCAAGTAACGTTTAACAACTATGCTATGTAGTTTCGTGTAGGCGTTGCCTCCATAATAATATAGAACCTGAGGAGCAATTTTCGTAATTTTAAAAACGTTCACAGTCTGATCTCAGTCTCAATCTGCCAAAAATTCCTCTAATTTCCCTATATTTTGACAAGTTTTTGGCATTTATTTGTCGCTGAGATGAGACTGCGACTAGATCTTGAACGTTTTAAATTACGAGAATTGGCCTTCTGATATTGTTAAAGAACCCTCTGAAACGAAAACATATGAGGTTTAATAAATGACATGTAGAACTATATTTATATTCGTTTATGTATATGAAGGCTTGGCCCACCTCGCCTACGCTCGCAGTTTGGATCTTTATCGTATAGTTCTTCGATCGAATTCATTTCCTTTTTAATTGAGTCTATTTTATTTTATTTGAATTTACGACATATCGTTAGGTATTATATTTAGATTTCAGTAAAACTTTGCCCTTGAGTGTACAAAACTGATGAATCGACGATAACTGGCAAATACTGGAAACTGTCGAGTTAACACAACTGTCTAATGGGCAAAACTGACGAATCAGTGAAACTGACTAATCAACGAAACTGACAAATTAAATAAACTGACGACTGCGGGAAACTGCCCAGTGTTACGCGGACTCAAGTAATGTAGGAATACCCCCTCCCTACTTATAATAACATAACATAACATCAGAATAACGCACAGGATACTTTTTATCCCGATATTCCCTCGGGATCGACCCTTATACGGGTGAAACCGCGGGACGCTGCTAGTATGTAATGTAGCCGTTACTCGCGGTTTGGGGAACTTCATGGTTTGGGAAGTTATATATTTAGTATTGTAACTGCCCATCTTCATTTCTTTGCTTTCTTTTGCGGTTGAGAAGCCAAGATGTCACTAACAAACAATGGTTACACTGTCGGATTTATGAACATTTCCTTGAGTCTTTGCAATGCGTGGTTCACAGTTTTCAAAATACGATATTTCACGAGAGAATGCGTTTTTGTTTGTGGCACTGGTGGTGACGTGTGAGGAACGCATTCTTTCGACGGCCGGACTGTAGTGACACTTGCGCAGTCTCTCTAACCATTTTCTTTGCCCGTTACCTTTTCACCTTGACTTTTTACCTCTAACATATTTTAAAGGTGATAGTGGATAAGCCTGACAGCCCGTTCCTGGGGCACTGGACCCGTATACACAGCTGCAGTTCTGGTGCAGCGGGAGGCGGACTTGGTGATTGTTATAGGTTTTTAAATTTATTATTGTATGTGAATGAGAATGTTACTAACATAGTTTATAGGTAAGTGTTACTAAGTACTATATGAATATTTTGTGTTCGATGTAAATAAATAATAATAATGTTTTGTCTATTTGGAATTTTTTAATTAGAAAAAAAAATTCTCTTATCATTCATCGTTTTGGTCAAATCAGGTAAATTTGTATTCGTTTCTAAAATAACAACCAATCGTATACAAATTAGGACCACTGAGGTCTCATTAGGCACCACCCGTAACTCCAAATTACCAGGACCATCGTGGAAACAGTGGTGTGAGGACGAAGGACTAAGTTCTCGACTGATTTGTGTTACCACTACTATGAGCTACACGAGAATTCTATGAAGAAGGCGGACTAAAATATTTCCACGTAACAAAAAATTTACTATTGTGTCCAGACTCCGATGACCGCAGGTTTGAGGACACGTTATTATTTTCCAATATGGGATTTTCTGACAATTCAACAGAGGTCCACGCTCGAGGTTTGCCAGAGAGCTATGGAACGGAGTATTCTGGGTATTAAACTTGTGGACCGGGTTAAAAATTCAACAATCCGTTCCATCACTAAAATAACTGATGTCACCCGAAAAGCTGCCACACTTAAATGGAATTGGGCTGGACACATCTGCCGCATGTAAGACGATCCTTACGATCCAGTGGGTCCCGCTTAATGGGAAACGACATCGCGGCAGGCCCGATAATGAGAGGTAGCGGGATGAGCTGAACTCCTTTAATAAAGATTGGTCCTTCGCAGCTCTGGACAGAGAGAAATAGAAGGAGAGTATATACCACTGCCATTAATGGCTAGCAAAAAAAAAATGGCTATGGGCATGTGATGCGGATGAATGAGGAACGATGTTGTAAGGAAGGTTTTGAGTATGCGTGCAGATGGTTTTATAAATAGGGAAAAACTGCAGCAACGATAGGTATGTAGATCGTGTGAAAGATAATATGTCTAGAAAGGGGGTGAAAAAAAAAAGACGAGCTACGCCGGCCCCAAATAAATTTTGATGAGGGCAGGAGGGTGATGGGATATGAGGAAGCGTGGTGACTGCTGCGGCGTGCTTTTTTTTTCCGGTGGGAAATCATCAAATGACCCCTCCCGCTCTGGGTGGAGCGGAAGGGAGTGTCAGACTCTTACTGACTAAAACCCACCCATGTTCCTTCCTTCGCGCTTTATGTTCCGGGGTAGCGGTAACCCTTTCGGACAGTCCCGCTGACACTGCTGCGTGCTGTCTTGCCATTAGAAAATGTATTTGCCTAGTTATAGGATAGTTAAAGACTTCTTCTTCGTCGTGTCACTGGCACGACTGAATTATAGACTGATGTTATTCTTCTCTCTACTCTTACGGTTCTCAAGACGATATGTCCCAACATTACCCTCTGTTTCAATAATACCTAGTCTTCGTTCTGGCAAATTTTTTTGTGTAAAAGATTTCCAATGAATGACTTTAATGACAGTGAACTCTTTTGTTTAAAACGAAAATTACTTTCGTAAAACTTAATCCGAATGAATATCTTTCGTGAAACAAGAGTTCGTGTTAGTTCTCAGATTCTTTTTCAGCGGAGGACCTAGCTCTCTCGCCACGAATATTCAATAGATTAGGGACTGAACACAGTACGAGTACTAAAGCTATACTTTGGCTATATTTTATGTATAGGTAGAACTGTTATATCACCGACACAGCTACCTATCTAGTAGGACAGCTCCTTGGAATTTGGAAACAGATCCGAAATCAAAATCCAATCAATAGTTTTTAATTCAAATTAGGCTGAGAATCAGCAAAATACGCACCCTTTACCTTTTCCAAGTGCTTCAGCTGAGAAGAAGAAGAGGCGCAACAAACTCTGTTGCAGCACAACTGTCTGTTAGGTTAGAAGTACTTGATTCTGTACAATAGTGTGGAGGATAATCTATTTTTTGCCACCTATCAATGTGGTAGGTTGATGTGAAACTTATAATAATTTAATAACAATAAGTATTAGGGCTGATTTTTCCAACGCCAGATAATTTTATCGGAGGAATAATTTTGAATTTTTGACAGTTCTTCCATACAAAAACTGTCAGACGCCAATTTTATTCCACAAATAATAATTATCTGTCCATTGGAAAATCCGCCCTTAGGAATGTTACGAGTACAAGTAAGTAGGTACACCATTAACCCTGAAATATAGCAGTTATAATAACCATAATCTAATATCATCCCATAAACTCGTATATCTCTAGTAGGATTTAAAGGGCTCAAGGAAATTTCTTCAAAAAAAAAAAATAACAACGCAGATCCAGCCCAGCGGTTTAGACTGTGCGTTATCTGTAAGCGAGTTTATAGAGGTATGAGGAACAGTATAAAGTTTACACATCCTCCCTTTTCTATGGAGGATGAGTCAATGGTCGGGCAGTAGCCCGCCGCTACTGCCCGACGATTGTCGGGATGTTGTATAAGCTAGTTGCGCGGTAATCTCCGCTTGCGCGATACAGGATTTTTCGTGACGTGTGATGCGTAGTTCACATGTGGCGATGTAGATGCCGCCACAAGAATAAGAATATATTTATTTGCTTTAAAACATGGTACATTATGGTCTCATAAATAGAATTATGATCTTACATGTTTCGCCAAGCACTGGCATACACATATTTAAACACGTTACATGTAAAATATTAAAAGGATACATTATTCCAACACGTTCAACATGTCTAATAACTTTAGTGAATTCTTAACTATAATAGGTATTTACAAAAAGTAGGTAATAATTAAAATATAAAATTAATAACCATATTTATCTGTTACTTTTTTTATCAATAAATTCTTTCATACTATAAAAACAATTACCAATAAGCCATTTATATAGTTTGGATTTAAAGTATTTAAGAGGGAGTTCCCTTTTTTTTTTAATATTGATAAATATTTTAATTGCTGTGATAAAGCTATTTTTATGGCACAATGTGCTTTGATGAGTATATTTCGAATGCAAGTCGCATGCTATAAAAAATGTCGAATGCTCTTTTACAAATACACCAGCTTGCATTATGAGAAGACCTGTTAGTGTTAAAAGTTTTAATTTTTTAAATAGAGGTCTGCAAGATGTTTAAGACAAGTTTAAGATTTACGCTTTGCCTCATTTGCAAAAAAAATGGCTTGCTAATATCAGGGTGTATTCATTTTGGAAACAGAATCTATCGCTTCTCAATAGCTTTTTTCCATTACTGTGCCACAACCTCAACAATTCGCATGTCCTGATCTGCCTATTCTCATTACCGTAGGAAACTCTTCAGACGTGACTGCACCGTCTAAATTAACAATACCCGATGTTTTGCCTTATTTTATTATATTATGGCGGTATAATCAAGATGAACGCCCGCTGATATTGTTTGTGGAGGAGTTTAGTAGGATTAGAAAGGCTAAAAGTATTGAAGCTGAGGGATTAGGAGAATGGTTGGTTATGAAAGCGTTTTGATCGATTTAGATACGTTTGTTTTGTATTGTTTTTGTATTTTTGGACGTTAATAAGCGGTAGGTGAGCTAGAAAGAATATGGAACTTAGTTGATTTAAGATGAGAAAGGAGGAGGATGGGCATGTATGTACATATTTTCCAGTTTCACCAATCTGCACGTAACACACTTTCAATCACAATCTGAATCATTTTGAAGGATATTGCTAATCCATTGCGTAAAAAGTTTGAAAAATTTGTCTGCTCAACTGCGTAAATAACGCAATGAATGTCGTTGAACTGTCAAAATTAAAGCCTACTTGTTACTGTTAGTGTTTTACGCAATTACCCCCCTAATTGTCAAATGAATTGATTTTGGGTAGAATGATCTCATTTTAAACAAGTATGTATTGTTTGTATAGTTTTTGTAATTACATAAAGTTGAATTTACGATCCAAAAATATACCTACCGGTTACCATTCAACCAAAGTATAGTAGTAAAACCTTTCATATCATTTAAATGTCTCAATGATTTTTTCTAAGTTTCTTCGCTTGTAGAATAAATGTATCAACTTGCTAACGTTTTAATACTAAAAGGCTTTTAACTAAAGTGATTACCCCAAACTTCGGCATTCAACTAAGGAAATCAGCTCAGTGCCTAATGGTCAAGCTTAGAGCTAATACCAGGGAGCCAGGCAGGCGAGGAGGCTGGCGTAAAGTTGAAGAAGTTCCCCGCCCTATCCCCACTCCTGTTCCGAATGACGTCATAACTGAACATGGATGTAGGTGACTAGAAGCGTCACGTGTAAAATGACTTTAGGTCGTCAGTTTCGGTAAATCTATATATTGTCCTGTCTCGGGTGTGGAAGAGATTTCTTGTGAAATAAGCATCACCTCTGTACCTATCTTTTCTGATCTGTTTTTCTTGTCTGTTTATATATGTGTGAACATAAATGGTAAAATAAATAAATAAATGAAAATAGGTAAGTTTGTTAGTCAAGAATAGTGGTCTAGAATCTAGACCATTCTCTAGACTCTAGATTCTGTTTTAATACGAATTTTCGTCATATCATACCTATTCAATCTCCACAATTCTATTACAGGCCGTAGACCGACAGCTAGATGAATAAAAACAAATTTTCAGCATTATCCGCGTTGAATTTTTTCCTGAAAAAAATGTCTTAAAACATATATTTGCCTACAATCATAGACTATATATAAGATAGGATCACATTGATTGGCAACTGCTTTTTGCATTATTCAGAAGGAGCTCACTGTTCAAACCTTCAGCTGATTGTTTGTGTAGGTATCTATTCGAACGCCGCGGTATGTACCTACGTCCACTTCGTTAGTGTTGTAGGTATGGGTCACAAAGGTTAACGCACAATCAGCAGTTTAGTTGCCATGGCAACGTGCCAGCTATTAATGAGCAACCATACAATATTTCTACGTTTCCTGACTACCAGAACAGTTTGCATAGGAAACCTTTGCTGAATTACTTTCTCAAGAAGCCGACATGTAAACAGTCTATTTTAAAATTCTCGTTACGTAAGATTAGAACAAAATGCTTGAGAGCGAATTTATTATTTGAAAACTGAAATTGATAATGGAACTTAGGATTTAGGAAGTAAGGTTGTTTATTCCCTGACAAAAGTTACATTTTACATAATATTTAGACCAATTTGAATCATTAAAACTGAAGGTTAGATATTCAATACAAGTTTCCTGGTCGTAACACAGGTTAATGGTTCCGTGAACGTTAGCATTAAAACAATAAGAGGCAAATTCCAAGGACGACTGAGATATGAAATATTATAGTATTTTATAGTGTGTATTTCATAAAATTAAATTAACATTAAAATGAAACATATTTCTAGCGTGCATTGAGTGGAATATTTAACCACAGTAACGTTTTAAATGACATTTCATTTGTATTTTTATCAGCGAGTGAATGAGTAATTTCAAAACGTAAAGGCAATTTTAGTTCGCGGTCTTAGACAGTTTCATCTTGTGTCAAAATCAAAACAGTTTTAAGTAAATTTTGCGTGAATGTCTGTATAAGAGACTTGGTGGTTTTAATTGATTTAATATAATTGGTTACAGACAGACTATCGCAGTCTTTAACCCTTCGTAAAGTGAGAACGTGAATCCACGCGAAACACATTGACCTTTTTATTGTTTCTGTAATTACGACATTCAACCGCTTAAAGATAGTTTTGACTAAGTGAACAATTAAAAAGCACTTTCGCTAAATCACAGACTGTGTCTAATTAGCCAATTAGTGCTTTTAAATAAAAACCAGTGCGAAATATTTTCAGTCAATTCATGGTTCCCGAAATTATTGTCAACAAGAACGCGGATTGAGAGTGCCTTTTTGAGTTTTCACGATTTCCTATGTTTACGTGTATTCCTTTGATACGGATTATTTGTTTCGTCGCAAATACGATTCACGTTTTTGTAATCCCGATATTTCTGCGAAAAGACATGTTTGTTTACAAAATATGAAAGAAACATCACCACGACATTCATTGGGTATGAAATTTAATTGCACTGATCTGCGAAAAATATACCTTGGTATAAATTTTCCGCTATCATAAACTATGTTCAAAAAAATCCCTACGTCAATACCAACTAGCATTGCCATTCAATGCGGCAATGCTGCCAGTCCTCTTCTGTGCACGTTTCCGGATGACAGCAATGCGGACGAGTAATTCGACGCCATAGTGTTCTTTTGTTTTTGTAATTATTTGTATAGTTATACCCTGTCCAATAAGTAAACCGTTTTTTGACAGATGGAACTAGTGATTGCAGCAACACTCAATACATTGATTGATACACGTACGGTATTATAATGTCCGTAAGAAGCCATAAATAAGATAATTCAATAAGTTAAAGTAGCTTATGTTATATTTATTTTATTACGCATTTTAAAGTTAACTTTTACGTAATCTGGAATATTAGCGTACATATTCCAGATTACGTAAAAGTTAACTTTACAAGACAGCTAAAACTAGCTAAAACAGCTGTCAAAAAACGGTTACCCTAATGGACAGGCTATATTTAGTCATTTAATTTAGTACCTAGTGTAAATAGTTAGTTATAATATTATTCCAACATACAATAATATTCCAACTTAAAACAATGTACCTGAGTAACAATAACAGCTATTCAGGTAGGTTTAACGATATATCTAGTTAGGTATGACAGAGAAGTTTTGAAGAAGGCGACATGCTAGCTGACCTCAATTAAATTGGTATAAGGGTTGATGATTTATCAGAACCCTAATTGCATATCACATTATCAATCACAATCTGAATGATTTTGAAGGATATTGCTAATCCATTGCTTCATATGTTCGAAAAATTTGTCAGCTCAACAACGTAAATATCGTAATGAATGTTCTTGAACTGTCAAAATGAATGCTACTGTCTCGCCCTTTTTTTTGCTAGATCATTTAAAAAGAAAATATTTCCTTTGGCACAGCAAATAAAATAATACATACACCACAATACGAATCCACATCCAGTTAATCTAATTCTGAAACAGGACGTCCTTTCAAGGTTATCCCGCTCCCTAGGTGCGTTCCGAAACGTCACGACCAATCCAGTAACGTTCCGAAACACAGACTAGTGCCAGCTTCAATACTTAATTAGGAAAGTTGTATTATTAATGTATGGTTAACAGGGTAATATCTACTGATATTGTTTGTTGTTTATTTATGCAGGATAATCTGTATTTAGGACCAATATGATGTATGTGCTGCCAATGAAAAGGCGTCGTCCTTTGTCATATAATAATACCATCCTATGATAGCCCTACTGAGAGCAGTGGTGGCCTAGTGGTAAAGGCCGCGACTTACGACTTGTAGGTCGTAGGTTTGAACCCAGCCAGGCGCTTTACTTTGTGTAAATTATTTCATCACCACTGATCTCAAAACGGTGACGGACAATATCGTGAAGAAACCGGCATGTCCTAGAACCAAAAATTCGAAGACATGTGACATCTACCAACCCGCACTGGGCTCACGTGGTATAGCCCACTCCCCCTCGAAGAGAGGAGGCCTGTGTCCCAGCAGTGGGAACAATATAGGCTGATTATGATGATGATTATTGTCCTACTGTACCACAAAGGCCTCTTCTAACACAGAGTAGACATGGGCATAAGATGACCACGCTTGCTCAAGACGGGTTGACAAATTCAGACTTATTTTAATTATAAGTCCAGGTTTTCTCACGTTATTTTCCTTCACTGATGTCAGTGACATCCAAGATTAACTTAGAAAGTGAGTTAGAAGTGATATTGAAGAACATTAGTATAAAAAGATGTTTATATATGTAGGACTAGCTGTGCCCCGCGGTTTTACCCCCATAAGTTTTGATCCCGTGAGAATATCGGGATAAAAAGTATCCTATGTGTTAATCCTGGTTATTAACCATCTGTGTGCCAAATTTCATCCAAATCCGTTCAGTAGTTTTTGCGTGAAAAAGTAACAAACATCCATCCATACAAACTTTCACGTTTATAATACTAGTAGGATTAAAGTAGGTTACTTAATAATATTAAAAATATTTATAGTAGGATAATCCAAAAGTATTTTATAATTCAAAGTATTTTCTGCGAATGAAGAGGCGTTGTCTTTTCATGTGTGGGTGTAGGATTATAATGATCGAAAGATTCCTTCGGGCTGTCATTCGTGAATCTTTGACAGTCGTTATGTAAATCCAATACAGCCGGTGTATTCTGTAAAAATCTCACCGTGAAAATTTTGGTGAAGTGAGCCTAAAGTGAGCTGTCATTATTGATACTAAGGATTGAAATTATTGACAACTCACTTCACCTAAGTTTTCACGGTGCGATTTTTACAGAATAGGTCGGCAGTTTTGACTTTTTAATCACCTTTATCGTTAGTAGAGGACTATCTTTTCCCAACTATTTTCGGGATGGCTTCCAGTCTAACCGGATGCAGCTCTATACCAGTATTTTACATAGAGCAACTGCCCATCTGACGTTAACAATCCAGTTACTGGGTAACACGTTAGCCCTTGGTACGACTGGCTGTCAGACTTTCGGGCTTCTGACTAACGTGACTACCCGTAACGACTGTCAAAGATCTACAAATGAGAGCCGGGACCAGTGGCTTCCACGTGCTTTCCAAGGCACGGAGGAGTCTTGATATGTTATGGATGGTCACCCATCATTAGCCACGAGCTCCTCAAACATTTTATAAGTAGAATAAAATAATTAGGTTACCTACAACACGCTATTTACCGTCGTTATTTTAAAGTATTAATAGCAAGATAATTATATAATAGCTAGCTGCGTCCCGCGGTTTCATTTGCATAAGTGTAGATACTTTTTACACATAGGTTACTGTAAAGTTTCGTCTAAATCCGTTCAGTACTTTTTGCGTAAAAGAGTAACAAACATCTATCCACCTATCCATTCTCACAAACGCGTTTATAATGTTAGTAGGAAGTAGGATGGTCACACTTTATACTGAGAAACTACCGACCAAACCATTGGCAGTCAATGGTTTTCCTATAACCTTATAAAATATAAATAAATCCAATACTACCACATTCTACCGACAGTCGGAGGCTATTCCGTAAATTCAAGGTCGTTCAATGAACTACGAGGGTTACTTACTATTATTGCGTCATATTTAACAGACAAATTGGACTCTATGAGTTAGGATTTTTTTTAAAACAAACACTTCTTCCTCTTCTTCTTCGTTTCGCTGGCACGACTGAATTTTAAATCTTGTTGGCCCAAAACTTTGCCACTTCCACGGCGTCGTCAGTGGCAGCGCAGAGGCACTTTGACTGCATGTTTTGGGACACAGAGGGCACGAGGTGGAGCATGGTTTGCGACATACATAGCTCCACAATCACGCCCTACTGCCGTTCCGTCAAGGTAGCCCCACTTTACCAGTTTGGACTTACATCTTCCCACTTGTACAGACGACTTTTTTTACTTTCAAAATACTCAGATATTCCTCAAGATAATAAAAACGACCTATTCATTAGTCATTACAGGCATTCCCATCATCTATAGTTAAGCAAGTAGAGTATTATAAGAGGCTAACTGACTGGCTACTAAAATTAAATTATAATGATACTGAAAATGACCTTACAATGACCTAAACACAGAATCACACTCTCTAACACACCCACACACTTACACACCCACACACCCACTCAATCACACATACTACAGGTCTACTAACATTAATGTCTCGCATACTTAATCTAGGATATTAATTAAAATAAAACTATAAAATGTCATACCTTACTACATTCTGTCAGCGCGCATAGCACATAATTTGTAAAATGAAAATGTAAAGGGGTGGGATCCTGGTGTCCTGAAACACAGGCCACGAGCCTAACTTACCTAGGCACCAGTCTCCCACAATATATACTCAACTTAATTATATGTCATTGTCGAATCTGACCGATGTAAAATAACATGTATATTGTGGTGAGAAAATAAAGCTTATTTTTATTACCAATAGGTGTTAATTTATTATATTCAGTTTAACTGAAAGGTTGGGTAACATTAGGAAGTTAAATAGTGCACTAAAATAGTTTTATGCTAGGTATACAGGGCGGCAGGGAAATCGACGCCCAATCTGTTACCATGGATTCAGTACATGATTCTGGAACCATGCGTTGAAATATTACGTCGGGTAAAAAAAAATTGCTGTTCCATACTTCTTTTTTTCTGTGAAACAGCAGATTATTATTATTTTTTTGCAGAATCAACCAACATCGGCATCGGTGTCAAACCTTGGTCTTGCTGCATGACTCTTGACAAAGCAAGCTATCTTCCTTCAGCTCTTACTCCAATAGACGATATAGAAATAAATCTATTTATGGGTTAAAACACAGTTGTAAGTATTCCACACTCCCACTCCCAACCTCCCTTTGTCGGTCATCCAAGGCGAGCGAAGTCCATCAAAGTAGTTAGAGTAGCGAACCAGGCCAAACTTAGTTACATGAACTTACATGTGGTTCCAACTAAAACTTATACTTGTGTACAAGTATCTAACATTAGATTCACTTGTGAGGTCTGCTCATGCGCTGTGGGACTTCTAGAGTAAAGGATAATTGATATGAAACATTTTTTTTTTTAATAAATGAAAGTGTTCATTAGGAAGAACGTTTACTATAATAAGAATATTTAAAAGAAATGTTTGTAAATAGAATTAATGCATTTTATAAATCCAATCCAATCACTTATGTGATGACAAAACAATAATTAAGCATTGCTTTTTTTATTGTAATTATTACTTTTAATATCATTATAAGTATCATCCTCCTTATTGATCGATATTGAACTGAATGTCAACTGAATGAATCGATTCTTTTGTTACATCACTATTTAAATTTAGTTAAAAAGTGGTAACAGATAAGCTGTCATTTTACTGCAGCTAATTAAAAGTCCGCTAGTTAAGCAAAAAAAAATCAGAGTGTAGAGTGCGCTCAAGATAAGTCTGCGCGCGACGTTTGACTTCAAAATGATATCCCTGCCAGCACTAATAATCAATTTTTAATTCGGCGTTATGATGGCAATTATTTACCTTATAAAACACGGAACACAGTACACTCTCTTGACACCTGAAATAAAGGTCGAGCTAGCGGCAAACAATTATTTCCGATTTTGACAGCGCGCAGGCTTAGTTTGCGCGGACTCTAACACATTAGCTATCATTTTACTGCAGCTAATTAAAAGTCGGACTTTAGGAAATAAAAAATCAGAGTGTAGCTTGTCTTTCCTTATTCATAGACAAAGGCCCTCCAATATTTCCTGTGCTTCTTTAATTATATTACATTTTAAATTGAATGCAGGAAAAATGTTAATAAAATTAGATAATTATCTTTAGGAAGGAAAATTATATCAGTTAATTATGTATGCGACTTTTCAGTGGCTTCTTACAAAGTTATAGATTAAAAATAAAAAGTAATGTCATATTTGAGAATCATTTTTATTTTTATTCCTTCGACGTGATTAGGGACGAAAATAATAAGTATGTCATGTTTGAATTGATGGAATTGCGTTGGTATATATTTAGATTATAAAGCAAAGATTTTCCTATTGTATATTAATTTATTACGACGTAAGTTAGGGAGAAAATTCACTAAAATTTGAGATAATCTGAGTGTATTTTCTTCATAAGTTACGAGTACTACTCGGAATCACACATAATCTCTGTAGATACTCAGTCGTCATTCTCTTATGCCAATCCATCCGCCAGTCTTCTTCAACGGCTATCTATCCTGGGACAGAAATTCAAGTCCGCAATACAGGTATCTAATAGGGTAATACGTAATACGGGCAGGTGTCCGCAACTCCACGTCGAAGAAAAATAAATTGGAATAAAAAAATCGGTTATTCGATCCACCCCAGCTCCTCAAGGAAAGCCAGCTACGCCTTTCCGCGATACAATTGCTGGCAGTACAATTCTTAGTCACAGATCTTTTTTCCTAGCAATTCATAATATTCAAGCTGGCCAGTGTTTCAAAAAGCTATTTTATGTCCTTAGTATTAAGTTTTCGGTGTCGATCATGAGAGGTCGTGATCACATGAGACTTCTGTCGGTCTACTAGTATTCTGTAAAAAAATCACCTTGAAAACTTAGGTAAATGATAAATGGTTTTATTTTGTATGTAGGTTTGTACTAACACTTCTACGAGTCAATCATATTTTAAAAACAAGATGAGGTCGGCGTTTTCTATTTGAGAAGAAAGGCCGAAACAAACTCAGAGGTCACAGTCTCTTTTAAAGTCCAGACATAATCTTGGTCAGATTATATGACGACCATGTCACATCGATGTCTGAGATGATCTTTTGGGGAAAGGACCACACAGATTGAGAGAACCTGTCCAGTCAGTGCACGCATTTGTCAAAAATTGTGCAGCTCAACCCAAAACTTAAGGAGCTCAACGTTTCGACGAACAGTACCAAAGAAAGGACATTTGGGTAGACCACATAAATGTAAAGTGAGTTTCAGGTGAGCTGTCATTCCACCTAGCTGAGATGCTAGGGATTGAGACTATTGACAGCTCACTTTAAGCTCACTTCACGTAAGTTTTTACAGAATACATCGGCTGTTGTTAGTGTCAATCTCCCGCATCAAGCAACTGAGGTGAAGTGAGCCTATTATGAGCTATCATTCTAGATAGCTCATAATAAGCTCACTTCACTTCAGTTTTCACGGTGAAATTTGTACAGATTATATCGGCTGTATCTATCTTATAAGTACCTAAGTAGTACGTGTACGTACGTCTGGCGTCACAATACAAAATTGTAGCGATCACAAGTCTCGTACCCAACATATATATTTGCTAAATCACCGGCTATGTTTCTAAGCAATGGACATTATTTATGTCTCGAGTACGAGAATAAATTGTAAAAAAACGTAAGCAAGCGTTATAAATTACGCCTGTTAGGCGACACTGGCTTAAATGTGTTTTATTTTCTTTTGTGGGCTAAGACACCGCATGTGAAATAATATTATGTAAGCACCGATTGTACGGTTCATAATGTACGGTACGGTATAACAGAAGACCAGTTCTCGTGAGAATTAATCATCGTCTGCCTAGCCTTTTCCCAACTATGTTAGGGTCTGTTTCCAGTTTAACCGGATGCAGCTTATTACCAAGGAGCGACTGCCTATCTGACCTCCACAACCCAGTTACTGGGTTATACGATACCCCATGGTAAGACTAGTTGTCAGACTTTCGGGCTTCTGACGACCCGTAACGACTATCAAGGATACACGTAAGCGTAGCTCAACCTGACCGATCGACTCGTGTGGCTGTTATTACTTAGCTACAAGCCCCTCTCTCGTGAGAATTAATCACAGTAAAAAAAGAAACGCCAAACAATATGCGTTAGACCACTTTTACACCAACTGTTTCAAATGTAAGTTTGTTTAACCAGCGTTTAATTCCATTTCACCGTAATTTATTAAGACCGCTTAGGGGATTTAATTACATTCCCCCTTTCCCTAAATAAAGAAAAAATATTTAAACACAAAACAATTTCTTTCGGTTCACAAGACTAATTGGGCTACCGGTGTTTTTTATTTACAGCAACTAATTGTGTTTTCTCTTTTTTTTTAATGTTTATTTTTTTTATAACATATATACATATATGCAGGGGGTACGCAGAATAGTAAAAATAGTACGGAACGCCTCCCCCTACGATCCTTACATACTCCTTTTGCCTCGTTTACGTTAATTGATCTTGTCATACATGCACTCCGGTTGTGAGTACTACACACCTGACCTTTCTGAAGAACATCACCAGTAAGGTCTCTTTATGTCTTCTTTGGGCTTCCCGTCCCGTTTCTTTATATAATTTCATTAGAAAAACACACATATACACATACGACATACATACACATTACATAATGGGCATATGTTGGTCCATTTTATTCTTTAAATATAATTTTTCATTCTAGGACACGTCGATTTCCTCGCGATGTTTTCCTTCACCGTTTTGGGAGCAGTGGTGATGAAATAATTTACACAAAGTAAAACGCCTATCTGCTCCCTTTGCCCCAGCCCTTTACCCTGTTGGGTTATCCTTTGGGTAAGGATCCCTAAAAATAAAACACCAGCTAAAAATAAATGCAAACAAGAACAATTGAATATAAGAATAGAAGAACAAGAACCCAGTAATCGACTTGAGCCAAACAAAAGACGATTTTATTCTTATTTAATCACCTGTCTCCCTCAGTCTGGGAACAAATAAGATTAGTTCATTCAAATTATATTAATTCCCTTTCAAATGCGCTTCACAGAATGTGATTCAGGAGGTTCTGAGCGCTGAATAGACTTGTAATCAAGTTAGTTTCACGCTTCTTTTGAATTTTAAGATAAGCAATACAGATCTTCCTATTGAGCCACCAGTCACAAGGATAAATAAATACCTTACAGTTACGCAAAATTCATAACCGTTTTTAAATACATTTTAAAAATATGGATAAATAAATACCTTACAGTTACGCAAAATTCATAACCGTTTTTAAATACATTTTAAAAATATTTTAAAGAAAACAAGTTGTAATTATGTACCTAGCATCAATAATAATAGTGTGGTTAATTATACTATCATTACAAAATTGTAATCCTAAGAATTATACCATGCCACCATGCCATATTAGCCGTAGAACCGATGACCGTTGGGGTAGTCGTGTTCTTGAGTGGAGACCGCGAATCGGTAAACGTAAATGGCACGCCCTCAGGCTAGGTGGAGCTCAGCGGGATTGTCCGAAAGGGTTACCGCTAACACGGAACATAAAGGGCGAAGGAAGGAACATGGGTGGGTTTTAGTCAGTAAGAGTCTGACACTCCCTTCCGCTCCACCCAGAGCGGGAGGGGTCATTTGATGATTTCCCACCAAAAAAAAAAAAAAAAAACGACTAGGTGGAGCGACGATCTTTGCAGGATGGCTGGTAGCAACTGGATGAGAGTTGCCGAAAATCGAGTTGAATGGCATGCAATAGGAGAGGCCTATGTCCAGCAGTGGACTGCCATAGGCTGACGATGATGATGATGATGAAGAATATTTTTACAATGTTTATAAACAGTTTTAATCTAAGCAGTACTTAACTAAATAAATATCAGTAAATCAGTAACAAAAGACAAAAGCATACAAAGAACGAATCACGAACCATCCAAACATTCTACCAGTAAACCTGATGAACACTCAAACAGTCGCTAGAAGTCTAAAAAGAAAGATTCCTTAAAACCTTATTTACGAGGCTGTAAGAATAAATGGAGCAGTCACTGGACAGCTTCCATACAAACTAAAAAAAAAATTGGAGTCAAAATATTTTATTTTTTATAATACTCTAATACTACCAGAATACTCCGTTCCATAGCTCTCTGGCAAACCTCGAGGGTGGACCTCTGCTGAATTGTCAAAGACCATGTTTGAGAACCATACGTGAGGATAGGAAGAATACACATGTTTTTGCACTATAAAAAGTTAAAAGTTAAATTACCTATGAGCCATTTATGTAAATTCATTTTAAAATATTTCACAGGTATCAGTGTACCCATTCTGGGCTCTAATTCACTATGATCACTTTGATCACTTAACGATTCCTTACGTCGAAACCACGTCAACACCTTACCTATAGTTCGTTTTTTAATCCCAAATACTGATCTGACATTTGTTTTGTGTTTGCATTTTTTTTGTATAGAAATTTGACATTACACCTGTCAAATTAGTATCTGGATTTAAAAAACGAACTTCAATCACGACATCTGCTAATAGCGTATAACGTATTCTCTATGACACAATGGCGTCGTTTGAACTGTCAAAATACATGTTATCCGTACGGCACATTTCGATTTTTGCCGTTAACAGGACACGATATTGACGTGGCAAGATATCGCGGGGTAAATACAGAATTGAGACACTGTACTTGTTATCAAAAAAGTTCATACACCAACAACCATAAACAACCCCATTAATCCGAGCGAGCTCCTGGTGTTTCAAGCCAGGGGTCGGAAACTGGGGGATGTGGCACCTGTGCTGCTTAATGCTGTCGCTCTTAGAAGAGTGAAGGAATTTAAATACCTCGGCCATGTGGTGAACGAGGATTTAAAAGATGACGGGGATATAGAAAGGGAAAGGAGGGCGATGGCGGTCCGCTGTAACATGTTGGCACGCAGATTTGCAAGGTGTAGTCTTGAGGTAAAAATCACCTTGTTTAAAACATTCTGCCAAACTCTCTACACCTGCAATCTGTGGGTCACCTACACGCAGCGGGCCATCAACGCTCTCCGAGTACAATATAATAATGCGTTCAGGGTGCTGGTGGGGCTCCCACGTTACTGTAGCGCATCTGCGATGTTTGCGCAAGCGCACACAGACGGCTTTCACACTGTGCTGCGGCGCCGCATCGCATCGTTGATGTTTCGTACGCGTGGGAGCGCCAACACCATTCTGAACGCCACTACTCAGCCACAAGTTGGACAGCCCCCTTCTGCGGCACTGGGTTCAAGCACAAGTGCGTGTGCCTGGGGCCCCAGAGGGCGGCAAATACCTTAATTAGTCTTAAATAATGTAACTAACATAGTTTTTAAGTTGTATACTAACAATATTATGGGTATATTGCCTGAAATAAATAGATTTTTTTTTTTTTTATTATTAATACCAAAATTCAATCCCAACAAAACCAAAACTTCATAATGAAAGATTCTTGAACTTGTATTTTCATTATGATCTTCTTTGTAACAGCAAACCGATGTTCCTTTATTTTCGTCCGCAGTGTTGGCCTCGGGCTAAAGGTCTAATAAAAGAAATTCTGTAACTTCCGCAGAACAAAGGAACATGTAGTATAAAGACTAATTAAAAACCGCGGCCTGGGTTGTGACTGTGGTCTTCTTTTTGCTGGTTTGAAACTTGGGACTAGTTTCATCTTCAAGATGTTCTTGCGGATTTGCTTGCGTTTTCTGGCGTGTTTTTTTTTTCTTCTAGGTTTATTATATTTTTATATCTTTTATCTAGTGTCAAAGTTCTTATTTCTTTGCTTAGGTACTTTACTACCTTTCTAGTGTATTTCCCACAATAATTATTGTAGACGTTCTTTTGTTTTTAGTTTTCTCTATTTTACAGAATAGGTACCAGGGTAATATGAAATATCAATACCATCATTATTCCATGGCAAAGAAGAGATGGTGCTACCGGCCTTCTAGCTCTATCTCTCTCTCACACCGGAAAAATGATGGCATTAATACACCTTGAATGAAGTAGCAACACTGTATTGCTGTGCTTCAGAAAGTGACGAGAAACGGATGCTCTTTATTAAATACTATTACAGTACAATGCAATAAACGTCGTGAAGGGTGGGTGTTTAAAAGCGCAAAATTACTGCAGAAGCTCAGACAAAATGAAACAACATTTGGGTTGTTTCATTTTGTCTGAGTATACTACATATTGCACTATATATTGCTCTCTCTTGTTCATTTAATTCATGTTGTACCGTAATAAAACAGAAGAAATTATGTGGAATGATAATAAAAAGTACAATTTACGAGGAAGGGTGTGTGTAAGAATATATTGCAAGGCGGGTTTAATCTGCTACATAAGCATTTAAGGAAAAGTTCGACTTTGTAGAGCGTTGTCTTTTTCACTCAATATGACAATCTCTTTCTAAAGCTCAATGTGTCATATTAACGCTATACGGGTCGGTCGGGAAATTAATTGTTAAGCAAATCGACATCTTACGTCAATTTGACAAATGACGACACGGTTGGCGCAGTGGCTGAACGATCGACTGCTGCGCTACATGTCGCGGGTTCAGTTCCCGCACGGAACAAATATTTGTATTTCCTACAGGTAGTTGTTCCGGGTCTGGCTGTTTGTGTATGTAAGTTTAAATGTTTGTAAACGCACCTACGATACAGGAGTAATTCCAAGTGTGGGGCAACATTTTTATGAAAAAAAAATTGCTTTATTATTGCTGTTTTACTGCCAAAGAACGATACTTGTGATTTGAATATATGGACAATTTAAGTTGTTAGTGAATTTGCTTCACAAGTTTTCTCCTGACTTTACCTAATATACATCTAACTTTTTTTTTAGCCTGTACTGTCCCACTACTGGGCAAAGGCCTCCCCCAAATCCTTCCAGGAACTCTTTTCCCGTACCACCTCGAACCAGCCCTCCGCAGTACGCGTCCAGGTCATCTCGTCATCTCATTCTGGGCCGTCCTTCTAATTCTCCATTATTGGATAATCAAATCAAATCCCGCACATAAATTATCTGTAAATAAATATCAAACACACGAAACCAATAAATCGAAATATACTTCAACACCACAGTAATGAAAACATCAAACACAACACATTCTACATTACCACGTTAATATTCAATAAAATAGCTGTTCTAATAACTTTGAACGTAACTGACAGTCTGCCATTCGCATTGGAAGTGGAGAGGTTTCGAAAACGTAGCGCTGAGTGCGAAAATGAAAAGGTTGAATGGAACGGAGCTTGGAAACGCGAAATATAAATGAAACGCTTCAATTCGTCCGGTGAAAGGGGACAGCTACGAATGAATTGCTAAATATTTTGAAAAGAACGAGAAAAAACTAGAAAATGAATTGACTTGGTGCTGCTTTCGTGTTCAAATAAGACGACCTAATCACGAAGTAAAATATTCACATCATGGACCTTACTACCAGTCTGTCAATCACTACGCGGGTTTAAATTTAATACCCCTAAGTTAATTACTTCAGAATCGGGGTCGTGGCAGACCACATAGGAGATGGCGGGACGAGCTGGATAGATTCCGTCAAAACTGGAAGGAGGACAAGTGGGCTTGCGAAAGATGGAAGAAGTGGACGGAGTCCTTTGCTAAAGATGATAGGCTAGTAAAAAAAAAGTTAATTTCGTAATGTTTAGATGAATTAATTTATTTCAAAGAAAATTCGATTGTTGTCTCCTCAGAAATCTTATGCTATGTATGAGCCTACATACTATGTACCTTTTTTTTATTTTTTTTGTTTTCGGGGGGAAACCTTCAAAAGGCACCCGACCTCCGGGGAGTGAGGTCGGGGAGTGTGGGATTTTTAACCTACTACTCGTATGTACCTAATAATCTTATAAGACGAAGGAGACTAGTCTCCAGGACACAAGGAATCCCAGTGTTGAGGCTAGTGCTATTTGAATATTGTAATATTTTCTGGAACACTAAAGTTTTTATTTTAATCAAAAAATCTTCTCTTCCACAAAGGCGTCTTAAAAAATATGAAGATCACAACTGACATCTGGGGCGCAATTCCCATATTTTTGAGAACATTCGCATTGTAATCTCAGTCGCAATCTGTCAAAAATACAATCAGTTTACGTACATTTTTGACAAGTTTTGATGTCGCTGAGATGAAATTGGGACTTGAATTTCAACGTTTTTTAAGTACGAGAATTTGCCTTTAGGTAAATCCTTTTTGGAAGACTGGTATCTGCACTAGGAAAACCTGTCACACAGATTAAGAACGATGGTGACAGTTTAAAACTGTCTTGTTTTTAGCAAGCATGTCCTGGCGAATCGAGTACCTATCGGCTAACATCCCAAATTGTTGTAGTTCAACCCAATCTGGCAATTTTTGCTTCCATCACTTTGTTTTCCATATGCAAGTAAGAGACAGCAATAGCTCAAGTTTCTTATAGTTTATGCACATAATCAAGGCACTATGAATGCAAACTCCTTTAAGGCACGGCGTGTGAAAACGACCTCTCACTCACACACTCACACTAGCACAGAAAAACCCGGGAAAAGCATCTCAGGGGAAATTTTATTTCGTTTAAACGCCAGCGGTGGCACTGACATTCTTATATTGTACCTTTGTTGGGGTACCTACAGAAATTCTCGGTAAGTAGGGTAAATATTTGAGTTTGGAATTATAATAAGTTAGTGTTATGCTTTGTGCTCACTAAAGAGTTCAGTTTCGCAAATGATTTGAACTTGCGGAATTTTAAGGGTTTTTTTTTATAAACATTTCTGAAAGATGACGTTTTAACGTCAAAAAATGATCATAATTATGGTTAAGCAGACGTTAATTTTAAACAAAGTTTGTAAATAAACCCCTTAGAAAAAGCAAGTGCCTCCCTTCAGTTGAGCAAACTACAATGAGGTCGTTAGAAACCACTTGCCAATGAAAATGACCTATAGAGCAGCCCATAAGTTCATTAGAAAAATTACAACAGTAGCAACCAACTGCGTGTGTTTATCCTGTTTCATAATTTAAAGACTATACCCTGTCCATTACGTAAACCGTTTTCTGACAGATAGAACTAGTGATTGCAGAAACACACAATACATGGATTGATACACGTACGAAGGCATAAATAAGATAATTGATTGATTGATACACGTAAGAAGGCATAAATAATTCAATAAGATAAGGCAGTATTTATTTTTAAAGTTAACTTTTACGTAATCTGAAATAGTTACGGTCAAAGACAGCTGTCAAAAAAACGGTTAAAACGATTTCAAAGGGTAGAGTTAGCTCAAAGAAAAGTAATTTAGAATCTCAACCCCGGAGAGTTAACGGAGAATTGTAGTTTATATAAGTTTTGGGACTGATCAAAATAAATTCAATCTGTCCTAAGACTCCTAACAAACTGCAAATACAAATTGGATTCCCAAATCCAACTTAGATTACTCCTTGCAGTCCGTCGTCCTTGCGTACTGCATTTCCGTAAGCCGTACAAACACTATCTGATTTACTCTAAAGTTTCCTTCGAATGAAATACAGTTTCAAAGCAAAACAGGTAATGAATTTCAAGCAGGTCTGAAAATTAAAAGAAACCTTGCTGTACTGGTTTTTCTTGGAAAGCGGGAAGAAATAATATTTTTAGTTGTTTCAAAATCTCACTAATGCAGGTTTTGTAAAAAGTTTTCATAAGCTTTCTTTTTGTTTATGGATTATGAAGAATTGCCAAACTTAAGTGGTAGTTAGGCAGGGCACATTGCTCGCAGAACAGATGGTCGATGGGACCGAAAGGTTCTGGAGTGGCGACCGCGTACTGGAAGACGTAGCGATGGAAGGCCTCCCACAAGGTGGACCGACGACCTTGTGAAGGCAGCAGGAACCCGTTGGATGCGAGAAGCACACAACCGGTCGAAGTGGAGGTATTTGGAGGAGGCTTATGTCCAGCAGTGGACGTCTTCCGGATGATGAAGATGGATTATGGGTAAATAGGAAAAATATAAATTAATAGGAAGTTTTTCTCAATATACATAACGCGCAAGATGGTCGATGGCAGAAAGAGACAGAGAACATAATGACGTTTTGCATTTGACACATACTCGTAACAGCCGAAAGACATCCGACGCGTTAGTGTACTTATTCTAAATAAATAAATAAATAAAATTATTTGCCACAAGTCACCTTAACTCATAGTACTCCAGAAACACTGACAAGAACAGCTCCTTCCTCAAACACATTAACATTAAGGTAACTATTACATATACAATCATGATTACTATTAGCATATCTACCAACATCTCAACCCTGGAGAACCTCTCAATTCCTTACACAAACTACAATATTATAACATATTTTCTCACCCAACCGCCAACACTATTCCTTCAAAGAAAACACTTCATAATAAAAATCATTATGCACTTCACACAAAAGGCGACTATTCTATAAAGTATAAGCTATTCATTTTCATAGACAGCCAAGAAAGGGGGGTCACCTCCTCCTACCCCCTCCCCCACCTTCCACTTTTCAATATGGCGGCGCTTCCAGTGCCATTACTGAGTTTTTTTATGAGACTTATCCATCCATATAAGAAGTGAGGTGAATCTTTTCAACTAGCTTTTAGTTTTAAGATGAAATTTTATTTTAAAAAGCAGGAAGCTTTTATATTTTAGTCTCCATAGGTAATTACCACTGCTCTCAAAACGGTGAAGGAAAACATCGTGAGGAAACCGGCATGTCTTAAAACCAAAATTCGAAGATGTGATATCTACCAAACCGCACTGGGCCCGCGTGTTTGATTATGGCCCACTCCCTCTCACAGAGAGGAGGCCTGTAATCCAGTAATAGGAACACGATAGGCTGATTTTGCAAGGTATCATTAACTTAGAATACCTAAGCTATATCTTACGATCATGGGTCAGACATACTTTGAAAAAGTTTACCATGGATGTAACATGTTAAAATGAGTTGCAGTTTATTTACTCAATACATTAAATACTATTTTTACAAGCTAACACTAAAATATATATAATATATTATACCTATATACAAGTATACATATAATAAATATATAGTTATATGTTAAAGTAGTTGTATGTTAAATCTTAAACCCACTCATAAGAAAGATAAGAAAGTTATCCTATTTTTACCATTATTAATTTTTAATATTTTTACAGTCAACAGCAAAAGTAGATGATCAAAATCAGAAATTCAATACTAATGAACGGATTTCGCGTCAGAACTGTGTGGCGTCGAAGTGATTCAAAAGTAAGTATTGAATTTCTGATTTTGATCATCTACTTTTGCTGTTGACTGTACCTATGTATTATTAAACAATAACCACCTTGATTTGAAAGGTTTGTGATTCCACTCATCATCTGCCTAGCATTTTCCCAACTATTTTAAGGTCGGCTTTCAGTCTAACCGGATGCAGTTAAGTACCAGTATTTTACATGGAACGACTGCCCATCTGACTTCCACAATCCAGTAACTGGGTAATACGATACCCCTTGGTAAGACTGCTTTCAGGCTTTCGGGCTTTGGGCGACCAGTAACGACTGTCAAAGATCCACGAATGACAGCCAAAACCAACGGCTTAACGTGCTTTCCGAGGCACGGAAGGGTCTTGGTATGTAAACTTGGTGACCCATCCACAGACCAACCGCGGCAAGCGTAGCTTAACCTGATCATTCGACCCGTGCGACTGTCATTCTTGCTGCCTTTCGGTTAGTTATTCCAGTTACTGAGCTTATTCTTAAAAAAAATCTTGCCCAAACTAGTTTTTTTATTATAATGATTCACTCGAGGCGCACTTCAAAAACACGAGCCAATATCAATCTACTTTATAGGCACCGCTTACAGTTTTACTAACCCATTGGGAAAAATATACGACGATAAAGTCTTGTGGATCCCTACATTAGGTTTTTTTTTTTGGAACTCTCTCCTTTGAACTGCTAAAACAACCTTTAAATGCAAACAAGCTGTTTAAATTTCATTTGGAATTGTTAGAGCTTCATTTAGGCCCTCTGGACTTATTCCAATGTGTATGAAAAGCTGTCCCTTTTTATTATAAGGTAAGCTTTTGTGTTTGACCCGTTGTTTTAAGAATTAATATTATTCAACTATTACATTGTGAGGAAATCGACATGAACAAAACATTCGAAGAGATGTGCCCTTCGCAGTGGGCCTTCGTGGTAGATTACACCCCTCTCGAAGAGAGGAGGCCTGTGTTACGGTAATATTATCTATACAGTATTCCAACTTCATACAAACGGACGAAGCGCGAGTTATGCCTACGCGCCTCGATCTCGGCATGCGCTCGACATGCAGACAGTCGCGGCTGTGCCGCAGTGACGAACGGACGGTGTGTTGTTTTTTTAACAATAACCGCGCGATTTTCTCACTAAAAATAAGTTTAAGTACATATTTAATAAGACGAGTAGGATATATTGAGCTGTTTTTGGTTGCATGAATTCGTCAAACAATTTTAATTAAGCTTTATACTAGAATGCGGATTTTTTATACTTTAAAATTTAATAATAAATCATTTCGTACGTCTCAGTCGAGGCGCAAATATTTTTTGGCCCAAATTTATAAGAGCGATTTGTTATTCAAACATAAACATGGTTTTTAAATTAAATCTACCAATCAAAAAACAACACGCATTTTAATTGAACACTTCCTATTCAATTCACAAAGTATTTTCTTTGTTTATATAAAAAAAGTATATTTACAATCACAAAACTAAATGGAAACACAAAGTAGGCAAATGTAATTAAAATGCTGGAGGCGGGCAGCCCTATCGCATGTTTACGTACCGCGCGGCTGTGGGCATTTATTTCAAAGATACGGCCGAGTTACAATACTGTGTAGATAATATTACCGTGCCTGTGTCCCAGCAGTGGGAACATTATAGGCTGATTGTGCTTATATGCTTTATGCTATTTACAAGCAGAAAGCATGATGCCGCAAAGTGAAAGAGAAGTTAACTTGACAGAAGATGCAAAAAAAACCTAAACATTTCGCTACATAAGGTTAGCTTTTCAACAATTTATCTCGATGAATGTAAGAGTTCTGCCCAAGGACCAGTGGTGCTATTTTATGTAAAATTTCACTCAAATGACCTGTTCTACTTTAAACTGTTAAAATGTTCCATTATAACTGAAATTCAGCCACAACAAATTGAGACTTTAATTCTACACTAACATAGAGAAGTATGGAAAAAAGACATGTTGCGCGGACCCCAAATAAATTGGGATGATGGTAGGAGAATGAAAAATTATGCGGTTGAATTTTCAGTAGGTATTAGAAACGTTTTATTAATAAAAAATCTTATGTATTATGAAATGTGATGTGTACAAAACAATAGGATTCCCATTTAATAATAACAGAAAGTCACGAGCGAGCTTAGTAAAAGTGGTAGGGCCAAAATGCAATCTGCCTAACCTTTTCCCAACTATGTTGGAGTTGTTTTCCAGTCTAACCGGATGCAGCTGATCTGTTTTCTTATCATACTAATATTATAAACGTGAAAGTTTGTATGGATGGATGGATGGATGTTTGTTACTCCTTCACGCAAAAACTACTGAACGGATTTGGATGAAATTGGCACACAGATGGTTTATAACGAGGATTAACATATAAGATACTTTTTATCCTGATATTCCCACGGGATCGAAACTTATGCGGGTGAAACCGCGGGGCGCAGCTAGTTAATTATAAAATTAAGAAAGAAAATATAGAAAGAAAATGCGTTTATTTGCGGCAAACATGACGCATAAAAAAGAACATAAACACACAAAAAAAAATAACAAGTGAAAAAAAAGAAAAAAAAAACAAAAGAGAGAGAGAGATAAATTGTTAATTGTTATGAATTTATCAATACCAATCTTGCGCTAGTAGAACTGATTCAATTAGTAACTTTGTGTAGTGTTTGGGTCACCAAGATACAGGCTGTGCCTAGTTTGGGACCCGCTGTTAAATCAGTGTAAGTTTTCTGTTGGTTACTGCATACTAATACTTCTATGTTTGTGAACTATGTGTAAGTTTAAATAAATGAATTTGAATTGATTGAATTGAATTCTTCTAAAGAAAGCTAAACTAACTAGGTCCTATCTAAGTTTGCACAATACACGAGAAACGTTATTCCACATTTCTATCACTTTTACTACAAAAGACCACGAAATGTCATTTCCTGAAATGAAAGGTCAAAATGTATTGACCGAGTTTTCGAGTCGACCGTTCCTAGCGAGTCTCGAAGGAGGTCAAGTCCCTCAAATGTACATATCGACCAACCTAGGCACGCGCAATCCTAGTTTAGTAGATTTTTTTTTTTGATTCGGTGAATGAGGGTTTTTGATTTTTGGAAAAAAGAAAGAATTTGTCTGTTAGTTACCTTTCCAAAAAGGTTACCTACTAACGTACGACTTCTTTTGTGCTCTGCCTATCTATTCACTGGCAGAATAGTCGACCTATTCTGCCAGTGTCATCGTAAAAACTTGAGTGAAGTGAGCGGTGAACAGTGTCAATCCCTAGCGTCAGTGGAATGACAGCTCACGTCAAGCAAGCTTCACGGTGAGATTTTTACAGAATGTACCGACTGGACTCTACAACTTGTAAGTACTCAAATAAACAAAAGTGATAGGTATGAAAATAGTATTTTTAATAACGTCCAGTCAGTTGGGTAACCTATGCGAGTTCGCCTTTACTGATTTTTAGTATCCTTATGTTATTAGTTTATCCTTAGGTGTGCGAATTAAACTACTGTAGTGCAATTCGTAAGACACTCTAAGAGTTGTGATTAAAACATAATAAGATTTTTTTGTTAAATTATTTAAAAAATAAGTTAAGCAAACGAATTGGTAATCGCTGAAATTTTCTTCCCAATTCACATTTCGATGTCTGTCGTCATGATATTACATTCCTCGCCTATGGAGTATTAATACGATGTAAGGAGCTACATTCCATATTTAATTCCAACCTAAAAATAAACCTTGACACTGAAACCAGATTACTTCAGGCTAGAAATAGCTAGACATGCTAATAAATCTATTCCTAGATTTATGTCTACAAGAAATCGTGTAAGCATCCACCATATGGCCCATTTCTGATGCTAGCAACTATTGTGTGTATTTTGTACACCCGTTAGTTGTTACTTTTACTGGTAGACGTTTTATTTCTCACATAAAAGTCTTCCTACACACCGTGACAAGCTTCGTGTTACGGATTTTGGCGGATTTGTGGAACTACTCTTTCGTAGAAAAAGGCCTACTCGTGGTTCCAGGGAGGAATACGAGCGTCTTTATACAGAGATATTATCAGCATTGATCACTACAATTATGGACCTACTCATTATGTCTTTGCGATTTCAGATCATCAAATCCAGCGGGCTAACTTGCGTAACACACTAACAGTAGGTATGGCTTTCATTTTGACAGTACAATAAAATTCATTGCGTTGTTTACGTTGTTGAGCAGACAATTTTTTCGAACATATAAAGCAATGGATTAGCAATATAATTCAAAATTGTTCAGATACTCAGCAGTAGCGCTACCACTAGACCAAAGAAGCAGTCGTTAGCTAAAAAGTGGCTCCATAAACGTTTAGGCCGCCTAGATACTCAAGATTCTAGGCCCGTCAAAACCCCTACCGATCTAGTCGTGCGTGCTAACCCCACATTATGAAGCACGTCGCTGCTATTTAAAAAAAGAGCATGGATTACAAGAGAATAGGTTACTGTAAATTTTGTAATAAGATACATTTAGCACCACGCTGGGCGCCAAAATTAGGCTATGTAAATAAGGCAGAAAAAAGGGTAGTTGTACCCTTTTCCTTTTGATGCGTAGATTTATCTTTTGTTGTGTAACTGATTTTGTTGGGCTCACTCTTCGTTTTAATCAAGTTTGGAATTCAGAAGCTGTAAATAAGAACTTTCCAAAAAGGCTTTTTTGTGCATTAAGTACGTGTAAGTACGACAAGAACACAAAGCTTTTCGTTACAACTCGCTGAAAATTGTACAGAATCTAATTCTCATGAATCGCAATCTGTTAAATCGAAAACTTCATAATAATATGTACATGTACATGACTCTTATAAACATCAAGTACTCCTTTGTTAGAAGTTAAAAGTGCCTTGATTCCGTATAATTTTCCCCAGAACTGATAAATTGATAGATATATATATTCTTGATTGCATTGAAAGTACAAACATTAACATATCGACAATAAAACAGAAGAAGAAAAACAGCACAAATAGGTACACACGACGATACATCAAGCTATACATTTCCAGTTTTAATTGCATCGCATTGTATACGCTTTTCGTACTATGAGAAGTCAGCTTATACTGGAAATGTATCGTTTGATATGTCGCCGTGCGTACCTTATTAGTTATGCATAACAATCTTATTATTATGTGCATCTACAATGACGTCAACATCTCCATTACTTGCCTTAATTAAGTCACTACACCCAATGAAAAGTTTCCATTACTGCATTACGAGAACTATCAGCCGTATCAGCCAATAAAGTCAATTGGCAATATCGATATCGTGAACTCAGACATATTCGTCATTTTGCCATGACACGCCTAATAGAAATAATGCAGTTCGATGACGATACACGATACAATAAACAGCATGGAAATCGAATGGACTACTCATTTTATTAACGCTGCTTTGATAAGCTCTCGAGATAAATGATAGTAAAATTCGCTGTACCAGCCAGGACTTTGGATTTCTGCCTAATAATGGAAATAGCAGTGGTAGCCCTGTGGCATCGGCCGCAGCTTAAGAGTTGTAGGTCGTGAGTTCGAACCGACGCAGGCACTTTACTTTGTGTCTTTAATTTCATTATCACTGCTCTCAAAACGGTGACGGAAAATATCGTGAGGAAGCCGGCATGTCCTAGAACCAAAAATTCGAAGACATATGACATCCACCAACCTACACTGGGCCCACTTCCTCTCACAGAGGGGAGGACTGTATCCCTCCCAGCAATGGGAACATTATAGGTTGATGTGTGCGATGGAAATAGACGAGGGTGGTATTCAATCCTTATTTTGGATCAAATACTACCATCATCAACGAAAGTTCTGTCTACCCTTATTTTTATTTTATAGCCTCTTTGTCGTAAACTGCATCACCATTAAAAAAAAAAAAACTAGGTCAACTGTTAGCACAGTTTGAATTCCGAATCCAAAATGGAATTCGTTTGAATGTTATCCCATCCAGCGGTCACAGTTTAAATACAGAGAGAGGACTGCAGACTCGGCGAACAGAATTCTCGTGATTCTACGAATAATTCACTGAACTATTAAATGATTAAACCACTCAAAGACTACAGAGCATAGACATTATGGCGTTCCAATAAATCAAGAACATAAAAGGGCTTTGTAGACCTATAATAATTGATGAGAGGGAAAATCGGATATTGGAGGCTTTAGGAACGTCACATTGAGAGCGGGCGGGAATCTAATTACAGGAGAGCAAGATTTTAGTATTTGAACCGTGTTTTAATATTATCTAAGTACTTCTGAAGAGCAGCAGTTTTACCTGTTTACAAAAAAAAATATATGTATTGAAATGTTTTTGTCTAGTGTGTACTAGACAAAAAATTTCAATATCAAAAATCATTAAAAAATATCTGTAAATGGGCAATAGGCAAATGTAAGCGCTAGTTGTAAATTATTTACCTACATATTAGACTATTAGACTGTAAGCTTTCTGAAGAATAAATAAATAAATAATATTTTCCTGCTCCATATTTTGAATTGGTACTAAAAGTCGCACGCCTTAGTTTAGTAACCTAGTTAAAACCATCTTACACTGACTGAATAGTCAATGTCAAAGTCCACTAGGTTAACAGTTTTTTGACAGATCGAACTAGTGAGCATTTTTTTTTTTTTGTCAAAACTTATACACGTACGGTACTATATTGTCTGTAAGAAGTCATAAATAAGATAATTCAATAAAATTAGGCAGTTTATATATTTATTTTATTACGCATTTTAAAGATAACTTTTACGTAATCTGGAATAGAAACATTCTAAGGCAGCTGTCAAAAAACGGTTAACCTACTAGTGGACAGAGTATAGCCCTTAACAACGAATTAAAAAAAAGAAAGCAAAGGTACAGTTCTCAGCCCGCCCCGTCACCGCCTTCAGTTTGACATGCTCTTTATCGTCTCTGAGGCTGGCTTTCCACCAGAAATGCTAAGCTGCGTAGCGATGGATGTGATGATAACAACCAAGGGCTCGATGGATTTCCATGGCGTAGTGTAGCTTCATTTAACAGGGTTCAACGAAGCCCAATGGTATCGGCCCTGATTTACCAGTTGTAGTTCGTGGGTTCCAACCCTAATCTATATGAGGCCACTAAGTGCGGCCTAGTGACTCAGGCACCAGCTCTCACAATGTGAATTTATATATGTAGTTGGAAATTGTTAAGTGCTACAGAACTATTCTTCTCAGCGTGTCGATGGCAAGAATATAGTTTTTTTTCTAAAATTTGTTTGGCCCAAACTTAGTTTCATAGCTTAGCTTCATCGTTTAGCTACCTCGCATATCTCTAGTGGAAAAGCAGCCTTATCGTCCTTGAGTCCGGGGATGATACTAAAACACCCATCTCAAAGAGATCCCAGGGAGTTTAAATGTATTCATGCTTATTTCACAAACACCAGTAAATGTTACGTAAAACAAACTCTTTACTTGTATGGAGTCTGAAATAACAGGATCTGTAAAAACGCGGGATATGTAGACTCATCTGTTTTCGTTTGTATTTGTAACAGTTTGTTTGGGGCGTTTTAAGGTCACAGTGGGAGTAGGTAAAAACATCGTAAAATAAATTTCAATTATGAAACACTATATAAGAGTGTATTCAGAATTAACTTCAACTTACCATAAATTTTTGTTTTTTATTAGGTCTCATAATGTAAAGTCAAACATAAATCTATAGCAGTCTTTTTGAGTGACCATTTGTAACAAAAAGGTCCTAATAAGTTATTGCTCGCAATTGAATTTGAACTTTGTTTATGTATGACATTCAGGTTATTGTTCCATAACTTGAAAAAGTATCTCAATTCCTTAATTCAAATCCATACACATTTAAGATGAGCAAAGCAGTCCACTGCTGGTCATATTCCTCTCCAATTGTACGCCATTCAACTCAATTCTCGGCAACTGTCATCCAGGTGCTACCAGCCACCCTGCGAAGATTGTTGCTCCACCAAGCGAGCAAGTCTTGTCTTATGTTTACCGATTCGCAGTCTCCACTCAGGAACACGTCTACCCCAACGGTCATCGGTTCTTCAGTTAATATGGCCGGCCCATTGTGACTTCTGCTTGCTTATTCTGTGAACTATGTCGACCACTCTGGTTCTCTGCCGGATCACCTCGTATCATATTCGATCGGATTAGAACAAGGGATAACTGCCAATATTAATTAGCTGCCTACAAACAAGTAAAGAGTAGAAGGCATCATATAAGAAAAAATGTTGTCCACCAATTTGCCATCAAAGACTGAAATCCCAAGATTTGCCCTCATCGTACTTCAATCAACTCAGCCTATCGCAGTCCACTGCTGGACAAAGGCCTCTCCTAGACTACGCCACAATACCCTATCTTCCGCCTTCGGCATCCAGTCTACCTCGTGTGTAGAGTACTGCAGCCACATATGAGCTGGTGCTGAAAAATGCCATTTAGCAACTTTGGATTCAGTGGAGAGGCTTGCGAAGAGGCTAATTGGTGATCCAGATTTGGTTAAGACCAATCTACAAAGCCTGGAGCACAGGCGTAGGGTAGTCAGCCTCTCCACTGAGGAGAGGCTTGCGAAGAGGCTAATTGGTGATCCAGATTTGGTTAAGACCAATCTACAAAGCCTGGAGTACAGGCGTAGGGTAGCCAGCCTTTCGGTGTTCGGCGGGATGCATTTTGGAGAGTGTGCGCGGGAACTACATGACTTAATTCCGCCATCACCGTTCCATCATCGGACAACCCGTCGTACGGCGAGTTTCCACCCTTACGTTGTTGACACCGCTACGATCCGGACGAAGCATTTCGCCTCGTCGTTTATACTGCGTACATCGAAGGACTGGAACAATTTGCCGGCAGCGGTCTTCCCGTCCGATTATAATTTAAGTGTCTTCAAGGCACTTAAATTATAATCGGACGGAGTGAATAGGCTCTTAAATAATGAATTAGTGCGCTTCACCATCTACGATTGCATCACTGCTTTCCATCAGGCGGGATCGCAGTCAAGCACTAGTTTATAACATAAAAAAAAGAACCTTAGCCACCTTCTTGTCATCTGTCGATCCAGCTGGGGGGCGTCTCACACTACGCTTGCCGATAAGCAGCGGTCCACTCCTGGACTCGTCTGCTCCACCGGCCATCGGTCCTTCGACAGATATGTCCAGCCTACTTGCCACTTCAGTTTGCTTACTCTGCAAGCTATGTCGTGCTCACCGTACTTAGTCACGCGAAAAAGTGTCCATACTGAAAAGAGTGGGCTCACACATTGTCATCAAGTTAAGTCACTGCCTGCTTGTGTGTCAAAACGAAACAGGAACGCGACGTTTTTTGACGCGGTACAAGTATCTAAAGATTTAAATATTTACTTGTCATTACATTTTCACAAAAAAAAAATACAAAGCTTTCAAAAGGCTAAAAGTAATAGCAAAAATGTTTACGAAAATACGTACTCATAAGCCGTTTATTTCATAACTCCTATACATCCCATTTCCGACGTTTCGTGCCCCGGGGCACTCTAATACAGTCTCTATTATCTTCTAAACTTCAGCAAGAACCAAGTCTTATCGTGAACTGAAATCCACAATTTATAACTTTTACAAGTATCGACATTCGTATACTGTCGGCATTGGCAAGTCTCCTGTCGTTTCCAGTAATGACATTGACGTGTGTGCTCTTAACAAACATTTCTCACACCCCCCTGTCACTTTTGATGCGCACGTCAGGTCAGCCACGTTAAATAAACTTTCTGGTCTGCCTTTGCCGCAGTGTTCCACTTTCGATTTAAATATAGTGAGTGAAAGTGAGGTCAAAAAATCTATTTGTGCTATCTCCTCTACTGCAGTTGGTAGTGATAACATTTGTTCAAGAATGGTTTCTCCTATCCTCCCTACACTACTTCCTGTCTTGACCCACATTTTTAATTTCTCCTTGTTCTCTTGTACTGTTCCTGAGGCCTGGAAGCAAGCTCATATCATCCCCTTACCCAAAATTCCTAAGCCGGTCTCACCCACCGATTTCCGTCCCATTTCTATCCTCCCATTTCTCTCTAAAGTTCTTGAGCATATTGTTCATCAACAACTTTCTGCCTTTCTATCTGCGAATGATCTCCTTAGTCCTTTTCAGTCTGGTTTTCGACCTGGTCATAGCACAGTAACGGCTCTTTTGAAGGTTACTGATGACATCCGCTGGGCAATGGACCACAAATCTCTCACTTTACTCGTACTTCTCGACTTCAGTAGTGCCTTTAATTCTGTCGATTTCGACATCCTTCTAGGGGTCCTTAAATCACTAAATTTCTCCTCTTCCTCTATTGGTTGGTTTAACTCCTATCTTAATGGCCGCTCACAGCGGGTTCGTCTTGACGAGTCGTCTTCTGATTGGTGCTCTCTTATCGCAGGTGTGCCTCAGGGTGGCGTTCTCTCTCCTCTTCTCTTTTCTATTTTTATTAACTCTGTCACCAGAGTCATCTCTTCTTACTTCCATCTCTATGCCGACGACCTGCAGCTTTACAATAATTTCCTAAGGGAAGATGCGGAGGCCGCTGTTTCAGCCATGAACAGTGACCTGGATTTGATCAGCGAGTGGTCGCGGTCTTTTGGACTGCAAATCAACCCTAGGAAATCTCAGGCCATTATTATCGGCAGCAGGTATATGCGGAATAGGCTCGATGTAGCGTCGCTGTCTCCACTCTGTCTGAATGGAGTTCAGATTGAATACGCACAAACAGTAAAAAACCTGGGGGTGACCATGGACTCCTATCTGTCGTGGACTGCTCATGTTGCTCAAGTCAGTCGCAAAGTGCACTATACGTTCCATTCTCTGAAATGTCTCCAGGGCTTCTTGCCCTTGAACACCAAAATCTCTCTTGCTCAAACCCTCATTCAGCCCATTATTGACTACGCCGATGCCTGTTATTTGGATGCCACCGAGGAGCTTTTAAATAAACTTGAGCGTTTGCAAAATATCTGTATTCGTTTTGTTTTTAACCTTAAAAAGTATGATCACGTCTCCAACTTTCGCAAGATACTCAAGTGGCTCCCCATTCGACTTCGCAGGAACTCGCGGATTTTGTGTCTGTTATTTAATCTCCTTCACAATCCTAAAACACCATCCTATCTGCGGGAGCGCTTTAACTACGCCCGCCCTTCAGATGCACCTTGCAGGTCGCATCTTAAAAACCTTCTCAAGTCCCCTCCCCACTCCACCGACTTCTACTCCTACTCCTTTACAGTGCACGCGGTGCGGTTGTGGAATTCACTACCGCCTGACATTAGGGACTGCCAAACTGTTGCAGTTTTTAAAAGAAGAGTAAAAGAACACTATCTGTCCACTTCATCATAGTTGTGTATGTATTTTTTGTTTTATTTTATTTTGGTTATGATATAGTTATTATTATTCTAGTGATATTTATTTTAGTAGTATGTATGTATGTACGTTTATTTGTATGTATGTTAGTATATTCTAGCAATTTTTGTTTAGTTTTTTAAGAGAAATGTTTTTGATTGTATGTATTATTTTTTGTCTTCTTTACTATTTCACACGCTGTCTACATCTCTGTATCTATTGTCCTGTCTCGGGTGTGCTGGAAGAGATTTCTTGTGAAATAAGCATCACCTCTGTACCTATTTTTTTCTGTTCTGTTTTTCTTGTCTGTTTATATATGTGTGTACATAAATGGTAAATAAATAAATAAATAAATACTTACCGTAACTACAAGAAAATACTTTCAAATTCAGGGTTAAATTAAAATAGCTAGCAAAACTTTTCAGAGGTGATAGGTATCTAAATACAATAAAATAACAACAAAAAGATTTGATATTTTTTTGAGGTTTAACGACCGATGGTTTTGTTGTTACGTTGAGAAAATATGTTTTTTTCAGTTTTATCGTGTTGAGATATCAATACCCATCACGTTTGTGAAGTTTACACAATAAAAAACTGATTTATTAACTGATATTTCTAATGTCTATACTCTAACTGCGTTCGGTAACCCCACAACAAAAAATAAAATTTTATTTTATCGTATTGATCGAAACCTATCACGTGTGCGGAGTTTCGCTAGTTAATTTCATTTGACCCTGTATATTCGAAGGGATTATTTTGTAGGTTAACGGTAGTACATACCTCTTATAATTTGTCTTGTTTACCATTTCTGGGTGAATAAATCCGAGAAAACAGTATCCGAAAATTTTGTGTAATTCCTCTATTGAATATATTCCTCTGTGGAATTATTTTACATGACATCTCACACAATCTCCTCCAAACATAAAACAACATTGAAGTTATCTAGACTAAGTTTTTGAGTGAATAAATGATGAGGGTACTCGCAGGGGTTTGGGGCTAAGTAATAACAGCCGCACGGGTCGATCGATCAGGTTAAGCTACGCTTGCCGCGGTTAGTCCGTGGATGAGTGACCACCTTCACATACCTAGACCCCTCCGTGCTTCGGAAAGCACGTTAAGCCGTTGGTCCCGGCTGTCATTCGTGGATCTATGACAGTCGTTACGGGTCGGGTGACAACCATTCATACCAAGGAGTATCGTATTACCCAGTAACTGGGTTGTGGAGGTCAGATAGGCAGTCGCTCCATGTAAAATACTGGTATCCAGCTGCATCCGGTTAGACTGGAAGTTGACCCCAACATAGTTGGGAAAAGGCTAGGCAGATGATGAATTGATGAGGGTACTCGGTATAGGTACCTGAATTAATGATAGCATAGCCTTCGATTATTCTTTCTTTGATGTTATACAGGCTGGCAGGGAGATTGAAACTGTCACCATCGATTCAGTAGATACATGAATCTGAATCACCCTGAGTTATTTAAAAAAAAAATGTTTAATTTTTTTTTTTTTAGTAGTCTTTTATTTCCCACTGCTGTGTTGAGGCATCCCTACTCTCTTTCCAGCTCTCTCTGTCCAGAGCTGCCAAGGACCAATCTTTATGAAAGGAGTCCAGGTCATCCCACCATCTCCGTCTGGGCCTGCCGCAATATCGTTTGTGTGTAAATAAATAAAATGTTCAAAGCTGTTGTGCCACAACTAAAATTTTACAACAGCGGCTTCAATACAGGGTGGCAGGGACGCGGATACTGTAACCATGAATACATCACTTAATTCTAGCGTAGAAATTTTTCGTCGGTTATAAAAAAAATCTGCTGCTGTTTCATAGAAAAGAGAACCTATACGGTCAAAATCTACTGAACAGATTTTTTTTTTTTTAACTTCGAAAATTTCAACGCAGAATGATTCAGAATCATGTACTGAATCCATGGTAACAGGTTGTGCATCTATATCTCAGCTACCCTGTTTATTATAGAGGTATTTGTAGCAATTACACACATTATACATTTACCTTATTACCACAAAACAGTGTTTGCTAAACAACTATTAGTTGTTTACACCTTTTAAACACGACATAATTATATGAACTTTGACGTAACACTGACATTAGACACACGTTGAACAAGACTAAGGACGAAAAGCATAGAAAGTCTTTCTTCCAAAGACACCAATACGTCATACTTTCCGAATAAAGGGCACAAATATGGTGCTATAGTGTTAAAGCAGTAAATTCTATACGCAAATATTATTTTGCAAACGCCTATCAATCATGCCTAAGATGACTAGCGCTATCCATCTCCGATCTTTAAGCAAACACATTAGGCCAGTACAACAAACAATGAATTACATAATATACGAGTATGTACCTAGCTAAAAATAACATACATCTACAGTCATTTGTGTCGTGGAGACCAGTCTCCTTATCTTACAAGATTGTTAGGTACATAGTAGGTAGGCTCATACATAGTATCGGTTGATTAGATTTCTGAGGCCACAATAATCGTAAAATCATCTACGAAAACTATAGGGGATCCGACCGGAATAACTCTAACGAACTTTAAATATTTAGGACGACTTTATTTTTTCGCGATTACGATATTTGTCCCATGGAGTTGTTCGGTTTGATAGTCTGTACCAGACCCTTAAATATGATCACACATTTCTGTTAAATACTGTAGATCTATAAATTTTATAAATACAAAGTCGCTTTTCGTGTCTGCCTGTGTGACCGCTTAAACCTTCTAAACTGTACTGTGGATTTTGATGCGATTTTTACCATAATTTAGAGCATTTTTTCCAGAAGGTTTATGTACGTATACATTATCTGCCTGGGATCGGCCTCCAGCTTTACCAGATGCAGCTGGGTACCAGTACTTATTTTGTATGGAGTGACTGCCTATCTGACGTCCACAACCAACTGGGTTGTAGACGTCACTAAGACTAAGTTATACAATACCTCTTGCTAAGACTGGCTGTTAGACTTTCGGGCATCTAACAACCCGTAACGACTGTCAAATATCCACGAATGACAGCTGATACTAAATTAACGTGGCTTAACGTGGTTCCGAGGCACGGATGGGTCACGATATGTAATGGATGGTCACCCATCCAAAGACCTTGGCAAGTGTTGTTTAACCTTGTACCTTCTGTACTTTATTTACTTGCGGCTGTTATTATTGAGCCATGAGCCCCGAGTACAAAATATGTATGAAAGATAAAACAATTCACATATACTCGAAACAAGAGTCGCAAACCTCTCATGTCAATTCCATTTTCACAAGTGCGCTTTCATATAAATAAATTACTTTTATGAAAATGTTGGAAATCTCCTCAATTGCTTGAGAATCCGTTGGTTATATCTTTAAATTGCACAGTAATACCAGGGGTTGGGATAAACGATCTGATAAGTCAAACCTTTTGGTTGAGTTTTTGAGTATATTCACATTTTATATTGCCTTGAGTTGGTGTTTTATAACCCTGTAGGTTATGAAATATCAACTCAAGGCAATATGAAATACTAGCAGCGCCGCACGGTTTGACCCGCATAAGTGGCGATCCCGTGGGGATATCGGGATAAAAACTATTCTGTGTTATTCTGATATATAAGCTATATACAAGCTGTACAGTTTCATCAAAACCCGTTTAGTAGTTCTTGCGTAAAAGAGTAACAAACAAATATCCATCCTCACTAACTTCCGCGTTTATAATATTAAAAGGATAGGAAGTAAGATATATAGTTCTACAGAAAATATGTGAAATAATGAAGATCATTAAAATGAAAAACTGCATCCTGTAGACTTTTAATTGTGTATTAGACTGAGGAAAGAAAGAGCCTACTTGTCCCCAAAAATGTGTTGTATCTGTATTCCTTCCAGTGTAACCAGTCAGCCACTGCACATTTACAATGCTGCGTTTAATTTTGACAGTGCAACAACATTCATTGCGTTATTAGATTGTCGTGCAGACGAATTTTTCAAACATATGAAGCAATGGATTCGCAATTTCCTCCCTAAAAAAATCGGATTATGATTTGGGAAAACATATAATGCAGAATCTTAACATACGGATAATATTACTACAAACAGAGATCTAACTATAATATTCCAGTCAAAAACTATAATAATTTTCGTTATTTAACTGTTTCAAGTCAGTTTTCTAATCCTCACTTCTGTATACAACAAACGATTTATCTATTAACTACTAAGAAACTAACTGCAAATAAGCTTGAAGATAGAAAACATTTGATAACTAAGTACGTGAACTCACCCAAATATTGACAAAGCATATAGGCGAATATATATTTATTTATTTTACCATTTATGTACACACATGTATACCTAAATAGACAAGAAACAGCAGAACAGAAAAATAGGTACAGAGGTATCCTTAAGGCGAATTCCACCAAACTTTTAAACCCAGAATATGACTTATCCTGAGAATAAATTTTGACTTTTTGACTGTATTATATATTCTCATAGCATATTTATTCACAAAGACACAATAATTATAATTTACACGCTGACGCTAAAAAAATGATGTCCTAACTTAACTAAAACTATTCACAAACTAAAATATAGCGTCGTCTATATTAGAATTGTGTCAGACGTCAATTTTATTCCACAGATAAAAAAATCTTTAGTAAAGAACATTGGTAAAATCAGCCGTTGGAAGAATAAATGGGTATCTATGTTCTTTTTTAAATTTGAAAAAGGAAATGAATGAATACTTTATAATAAGTTTATATCATCCCTTGGTAAATACAAAACAAAAGAAAAACGGAAAATTATGCTAGCAACGTAGTAATTACAATCTGTCACTAGCTAGATAAGAAAGAAATAGCACAGAATAATTATGGTAATTAAAGTTATCTCCTTACAAGGATCTCTGGTAGATCTCAGGCGGAATTAAGGATCGTTTAGGGTATCTTCCTAGCTTTATTTTAGGTAGGAACGTCGGGTCCTGGAGGGGCTCGTGGCTGAGTGATAACAGCCGCTCGGTTCGATCGAAGGAGCCACATCCATTACATATTGAGATACCTCCGTCCTTCGGAAAACATGTTAAGTCGTCATTCGTAGATCTTTGACAGATGTTACGGGCAGTAACCCAAAATTCTGACAACGTGTTATCCAGTTATATAATATCAGATAGGCAGTCGCTCTATGTGAAATACGGGTTTTCAGCTGCATCCGACTATACTGGAAGCCGGCCCCAACATAGTTGGCAAAAGGCTAGGAAGATTGTTTATTTTCTATTTTAGTCTGGTACTAGATTAACTAGGGGTACAATATTATAACATAAAACTCTGTATAGGTACTTTCTTGGTGAACAATAAGATAAAATTCTTCTTTTCTTGCCATGTAGTATCTATTTTGTAAACTAGAAACAGTTTTATTTTCATTCACCAATATTGTTTGTGAAAAAAAATCCCATTCATTTTTGCGACCGATTCGATAATCCTACGATGGTTTATTTTAGAAATGGCGAATGTAGATGAATGAGAAATCCTTTAGTTGTTCTCGACAAAAATCTTGATTTGCATTCAATAATATATCTGGCTATTTGCCAGGATCCATTACCATCTTATGCATCCATCATTTTTAATGACTGTGACACGGTATTATAGTAATGCAGTTACTGTTGTTATCGAACACAGTTTCTGTAAACTGAGTTTTGGTTTCACTAAAATTATTATTATAAATTATTATCTTACTACAATAACAATAAATATTCAAACAGACAGATAGACAGATCTTGAAAGTTGTTACGGGTAGTCAGAAGCCTGAAAGTCTGACAACCAGTCTTGCCAAGGGGTATCGTGTTACCCAGTAACTGGGTTGTGGAGGTAAGACAAGCAGCCGCCCCATGTGAAATACTCAGCAGCATCCGGTTAGACTGGAAGCTGATCACAACATCCTTGGGAAAGGCTAGGCCGATGATCACGAGTAAGCAGGCTTGCATAAACCATTGCATGTTACAACCACTTTCAATACTTAACCAAAAATAGAAGTCCATACAACCATAAGCAATCCTTTTTCATATTATCTCATTACATATTCACGTTGGTGCAATAAAACCTGAGAGTTACGCTTCAGATTATATCGATATATCGACCTTCCCAATCCTGAACTCGCTTATTCATGACTTACGAAGATATAATACAAATAGTAGATAAGAAATGAAAGAACGAACATACCTTTATTTAGAACAGAGTGACGCAACATAATCTGCAAAATAAATCCAAAAAAAAAGTTTACATTACTCTTCTATTTTTAACATAATTTCTAATCCCGCTGCTTTAATAAATGCAAAACGTTTACGCAATTCTACGTGTTAAAGTTCAGTAATTATGAAAAATCGCTAAACATCGTTCAACTGTTTTACCGGAGCGGTGTTATAAAACAACTAGTGGTTATATAAAACAACGGATTGGACAATCCATCTGCGACATACCTACTATCCTCCAGTGAGCAATCTATTTCAGTATTCTGTAGGTAATCGAAAAGTGTCATATATATTCCGCAAAATATCTAAGTAACCAAATATACATTCATATGAAGCCTGTCTCCAGCTAAAATATATTCAGAATTGTTTCACTATATAGAATAATAATACACTTTTTCTATACAAAAGTAGGTGGGAAATAAATTATACGAACCCACACAAGACAGTAGGTAATAATAAAGTTGCGGGAAAAATATGAAAAGAGAAATCATAATTTCAGTAGATACATTTGTTGATTGAAACAGAAATGACATCACTTTAATTAATAAGTAACTATTTTATTGCATCAAATTATTATGTTATTTATGATCACTTTTTCAACAAAATGTTAACATCTCTACTTAATGGCTATTTTTAAGTGTTTATTATTTGAGGGTTTGGGCGCTGATAGCCGAAATACTGGCCTTTGCCTAGTTCGGCTATAGATGTCTAATTCGTTTGTAACAAGTAATTATAACCTATAATATATTTGTGTATCATTGTAAACAATTATTGACTAAACTTTTTATTAATCTTAACTTCTGCCTGCGACTCTGTCCGCGTGGAAGCCACAACCACAAAATATATCCTATGGCACTCGCCAATAGTGTATCTTTCTATCAATGAAAGATTTTTAGAAATCGGATCAGTAGTTTCGTACATTACCTCCTACATGTAAACTTACAAACTTTACCTCTTTACAATATTAGTGTAGATGTAGAAGACCGAATTTATAAATAAAAGCTTTTTTGCAAATAAAAAAATACCGACTTCCAAAAAAGACACTACAAAGTAAAAAATAACTTTAATTTCGGAAGTCGGTGTTGTTGGGTTCGCATTTTCGTTGTTTGCCACCGATTTCCGAAATTAAAGTTATTTTTCACTTTGTAGTGTTTTTTTTTGGAAGTTGGTTGTTTTTTTTTTTTTTTGCAAAAAAGTTTTTATTTTTCTCTTTTAAGTTGTAATTACCAGTAATTTTGGTTTAAAAACCAAACTACTGAGCCGTTTGTGATGAAATTTCTATGGGACCGATCTTCTCTTCTTAATCTTAAAGTATATCCTTGCAAATAAAAAAACAATTTTGCAAATCGGTTTATAAGGTCGGAGTTCTGAGGTAACAAACATTTAAAAAAAATCGAATTGAGAACCTCCTCCTTTTTTGAAGTCGGTTAAAAAATCTAGTTTCCAGTACGTTTTTGATAATAATGTATCCCTTGTTGTGATGATTCCCTAATATTGCATAACACACTATCAAGCTCAATCTCAATCAAATAATTTTGCAAGATATGGCTAATCCATTGCTTCGTATGTTCGAAAAATGGCCTAATTTGAATGGCCTTTCAGAAAACGGGGTTGGACCCATATCAACATGCAGAAATTACATTGTTTTAGGTGGACAAATATGTAAAACCGTTTGATATTGAAATCGAGTGGCCGTTGGATATTGTTTACGCGAACGCGCTACGTAAACGAAACGTAAATTCTCAGGTAAATTAATTACGTTCTCTGAATTGTTATTACACAATATTTCAGTTAATATTTCAGACTAGCTTCCAATCACGGCTTTGCACGCGTGGTATGTCGATAAAAAGCCTATGTCTTTCCCCAAGATTCAAATTATCCCCATACCATATTTGATTAAAATCGGTCAAGCCGTTTCGGAGATTAGCCGGAACAAACTCCCAAGGCTTGCTCCCTATTAGTACTTAAAAATAACTGGTGACTTGCTATGCCACATGCAGCCACATTTCGCCCGTTTCACCAGAGGTGTACATCTGCCTACCCCCCCCCCCCCCCCCCCGGAGATTTCAGGCGTGATGTATGTAAACAAAGTCACTCTAAAAGCCTATTTAGTAAGCTTGCCAATAGTTCAGGTTTAAACCTAAATTAGTTCGTAATGCCAACGCTATTTTAGCCTATTGTCCTAGATCTGTTTATTAAATACGGCTAGACGAAACTGTAATAAACTTCTGTTTATTAATTTGAAGTAGGACTTTCTAAGAATGTACGATTGTTATTAGCTTTAAGTTAATTTTAAATTATATTCATGAAATTGTGAGCAGTAAGATTATTAGATGTTGTAATTGTAAGTAGGAGGCTACAGCCTCCTACTTTTAGAGGAAAACATCTTCATGAATTTTACAAACAATACATTTTCAGAAATGTATTTATGAACAAAATAGGTTGAGCAAAAAAAAAAATATGTGTGGTATTGAGCTGCATCCGGTTAGACTGGAAGCCGACCCCAACATAGTTGGGAAAAGGCTAGGCAGGTGATGATGTGGTGACGATGATGAGGTTCTGCCTATCCCCATTGGCTGAAGGTGTGTGTTTATGTATGTATAGTTATAAACTTATAAACTACACTTAAGTCTACCTTCAAATTGCATCCTCATCCCTCGTTCGCACAAAAGTTTTACTGTCCGAAAAAATAGTCAACTTTACATTATTTTTGTTTTACGTACGAAATTGGAGAATATTTTCCATCTCGGCAATTAAAAATAATACACAAAAAGCGATTTTTTTTGTACAGACGCCAGCAGGTCAACCTACCCGAAACTGTCAAATTTTCCCAATCAACCTTGAACCTTAATGATTTAGCGATAAAGTTGAAAATCCATTAAAGAAATTTGACAGATTGTAGTAGGTTGATGTGCTGGCGTCTGTACTATCATCGTTATTTTAATTTTACAACACAGTGTTTCGCAGCTACTCAACAGCTTAATCGAATGAGGTTACATACAGTAAGTTCACCCAAAAAGTCCCTAAATTTGGAAATGTCACTTTATGATTCACAAAATAAAGTTCATATTTCAATACGGTTATTCCAGTTGGTAATGAGTTGTTTCGGTGTAAATGTCACTTTATGCTTCACAATATAAAGATTAGATTTCAATACTGTTTTGTTCTGTTACTGTTAAGGTGTGCGACTTCCATACAGCTTCCAAAACAGGTGTTCCTGCTCTCAATGAAGTTTATCGACATTCGCCATACTGTTCAATAATCTTTTGATCAAGCCGCTTATTGCGAAATGACGTTTATTTGGGATGCTCAATAGCTTGAGGTAATTTTATTTCTGTAAGTAGATTTGTACAAACACTTTTACACGTCAATCATATTTTAAAAACTAGATGAAGTCGGTGTTTACTATCTAACTACTCTGAGAAGAAAGGCCGAAACAAACTCAAAGGTCAAAGTCTCTTTTAAAGTCCAGACATAATCTTAGTCAGATCATGTGAAGACCATGTAGATTAAAGTCCGAAATGGTCTTTTAAGGAAAGCACCACACAGATTAAGTGGACTTGTCCAGTCAGTGTGGGTAATGTGTACTGATGTAGCTGTTTTTTTTTTTTAATTCGGTGTTTTTAGGCTTAAACATCATCATCAGTCTACAGCAGTCCACTGCTGGATATAAGTATCTCCAGTTGCACGCAATTCAACTCGATTCTCGGCAACTCTCATCCAGCTGCTACCAGCCACCCTGCGCGAAAGTCGTCGCTCCACCAAGCCTGAGAGCGCCCTGCCTTACAAACGCCGATTGGGGGTCTCCAATCAAGTACACGTCACGTCGTTGGCTTTAACATAATCAAAATCAAAAGTCATTTATTCAAATTAGGCTGAGAATCAACACTTTTCAAACGTCAAAATTACATAAGACAGTCCCCCAAAACGCCCGCTCTTCACCGCTTCCTAGTACGTTCACTGGGAAGAAGAAGTGGCGCAACAAACTCCCCACAAAAAAAAATTACACCTAAATAAAAGCCTCTTAAATAAAGGACGTGACAGCTTACATATTTATGTATACTTTTCATATGCATATGGCTTGAGGTTGAAGCAAGAACCAATGTCGTGAAAAAATGTAAACTACGGTTTGATACGGAGCAACGCGATCGCGATCGTTAATTGTCTATACTAGAAGAGGTAACGCAGTGAAAAGGTTACAGGTGTTTTAATTACTATTATTCGAAAATTAATTAATGTGTGGGTGTACAAATAGATATTATACAGGGTAAATTTAAATTAGCTAGCGGCTCTCTACTCAGCAGACGTGACAGGCATATCTTAAATACAGCCTGCACCCTAATTGCGCAACACTCTATCAATGTCAATCTGAACCATTTTGAATTATATTGTTAATCCATTGCTTCACAACGCAATGAATGTTGTTGAACTGTCAAAATGAAAGCCATTGCTACTGATGGTGTGTTACGCAATTGCCCTGCTGTATTACGTTCTGCTTTCAAATCGCACAGCGAAGATCACAAAATGGCGTCAACGACTTAATGACACTGAGTGACGTAAGAAGGATTCTCATTAAAGATAGAACGTGTGTTATTAAGACAAAGTAAATACATTGTACGCTTTCATTACCGCACACAAAATTAATTTAATAAATGGAACGTAAACAAAATGAACGCGAATTGAAAACTTTTGCCGACACGAAGTTTCTCGTCGACATTTCCCCCGGCGGGACGGAATCTCGAGTGATGAAACTTTAATGTAATTCGATCAATCAATATATTTTTGTTCGAGATTCATTGAAATCAATTAAAACAGTTTTGCGTTGATGACAGCCAGGAGTTGGGAATGGTTTCATAAATTCATTAGTTGTTAAGGAATTCTGTAGTAATCTTTGATCAGTTGGTATTTTGGGTTTGGACAAACTTGTGGGAGGTTTTGTGTTAATTATGCAAGTGTTTGGATGTGTTTCGGTAATTAATTCGTTTGCACACCTGGCTTCCTTGATAATAAATAAAATATAACTTTATCTATATTGGTTGTATCTAACATCCGCAGTATATTAAATGGTAAAGTTCATTTTTCTAATGTTTTTTTTTTTTGCCTCGTAAAATTGTCACAAAAGAGGCAACCAAAACAAAAAAAACTCTGGCTGAAGGAGACCACGCACAAAGCATTGGAGATACGATGATAATAATTTCTAGATTATTTTGCCAAATTTATTTATCCATTTACTTAAACAGTACTAACTATTTACACTAAGTACGTACTAAATTAAATGTAGTCCATTATGTAAACCGTTTTTTGACAGATGGAACTAGTGATTGCAGCAACACACAATACATTGATTGATACACGTACGGTATTATAATGTCTGTAAGAAGCCATTCTATAAGATATGGCAATTTATATGTATATTTATTTTATTACGAATTTTGAAGTTAACTTTACGTAATCTGGAATATGTACGTTCTAAGACAGCTGTCAAAAAACGGTAAACCTAATGGACAGGGTATAACTAACTATACAAATAAAAACAAAAAGACACTTAGGCGCCGGATTACTCGTCCGCATCGCTGTCATTCGGAAACTTGCCCAGAAGACTGGCAGCATTGCCACGTTGAATGACAATGCTAATTCTTTAGCCGAAGAACGACCCAGCCCTCTGGTCATGTGAAGGGTCGACGTGTGTGTATTTTGCAATGCATTTTATTCAAAGAATCCCAAATACACGGTAGAAATCAAATCAATTTAATGAATATTGCCCAAACAGTGGAAGGTACAGACGTCAGCACATCGAGCTACTATAATCTGTCAAATTTCTTTAATAGATTTTCAACTTTATCGTTAAAGCATTAAGGTTCAAGGTAGATGGGGAAAATTTGACAGTTTCGGGTAGCTTGACCTGCTGGCGTCTGTACATGATGAATCAATACTTGACAAGTCCATGAATAATTAATAAGTGACTTTGTAGACGTTCAACTACTTCCGTTTGTTACTATTGCGTGCGTAGTACCTATACAACGAGGGACAAAGATTATAAAATAAATAGAGTGCTAACGGACAATGATCTTTCCCAGATCCCGCTTTTGCGGAGTGACAAAGCTTGGCAGTCATCGCAAGATCAATCTCTGAGCTACATTGGTAGTTGGTATAGGAAAAGATTCTTCCATTAAGCCAAACCAATATTTTTATTTATTACACCAATCTTTAGAATAAGGATAAAACACCACAACGTGGGTTACCACATCATAATTATATTTCATGTTTCACCATCTTTTTTTTAATGTATGTCGCATCAAGAGTGGCCGGAATGCGAAACATCGGGTCTTCTTCACGATCCGACATAGTTAAACTTAGCTATGGGCACTGTCGTGGGTACTCGAACAAACGATATTTTTAAATCAAAGTAATTTTATTAATTCTCACAATTTTACAATAAACCGAAACAAACACGTGCGTTGGTACTGAGTGTCTGCCAAGACAGTCGAAACTCAACTGACCGAACACTCGGTCGGTCCCTTCCCTGTCCTCGCTGCATCCCCTCTACCGACGATCGTGTCCAAGCAATATGGCGCCACGCCACGCTTGCGTTTCCGGTGACGATTATTATTAGGTTTACAAAATAAATTGTTAGATGGCGCTGCGTATTGACCATGGCGCCATCAATCCACGACACGGCCATCCCTGACTAGCACCCGTCCTCGGGTGTAGTACCTGTGGACAAAAATTAACTCAGACAGTAATCTAGCTCGGCTATCCTGCCAGTGAAGCAAAGATTAATTCTCTATGGTACTTTATTTCATCTAAATCTAAGTGAAATAATCAGCTGTACTAAGGCTTCATACAAGAAGCTTCCGTAGAACACACATTGGAAAAGATCCGATCAACAAGTTACACAATAATGCTTACAAAATTGTCTACCATAATTCATCAGCAATGTACAACCAACTCATGAAACTTTCACAATACACTGTGCACCAACACAGATCATAATCGCACCAACGATTATCAGACCCATCGCCACATGTTGCTCATGAGGTGCGGTCTCGTGAAATGTTCATAGCAATTTGTGCACCAACACAAATCAGAATCGCACCAACGATTCTTTGTAGACCCATCGCCACATGTTTCTCATGAGGTGCGGTCTCAAGTTTAGAGTATGGGTGTACAAGCCTGCTAATCAGATGTGGTCTCACTACCACTGTCACTGACTATGACATCTAATTCTCGAGGAACTTGATGATCGGGGATCTTCCTCACACGATCATGGGGGTCAGATTACCACACAAGTTACTACCACGCAGGCTATTGCCATACTATATTGCCTAAACTTTCTTTGACAAGAAAGCACTGGGATCAAAATCACCGGAATCAAAACAAAATGAAAACTTCTCACCGGATTCAATTGCTAGGTGATCAGTGGCTGGCTTCACAGTGCAGGCATTCACCCGGTGCTCTACGTTGCCGCTGCTAGTCTTGGTGTCCTTTTTCGGGCAGCGAGTGGCGATATGACCTGGTTCGTTGCAGTAGTAGCGCGTAGGCGACGATGTTTTGTTTGGTACACTGCTCGGAATGCCGACATAGCAAACTTAAATGCGCGGCTCGCTACTTGCCGCTGCTGCAGGTGCTGGCCTGGAATGAAACATGACCGCAAAGTATCACATAGCTCGGTCACTCCTGACCACATTTGGTTCAGGCAAAAACACAATGAAAATTCGAACAAACTAAAAATAGCAGAGTTCAGAGTCTTACCCACTATTTGATTCCCAAATCTCAAGGTTACAATAAAAATAATCAACCAAGATGAATGTGTCTCATACTATCTAGTAACCTCCAGTTACTTAACTCGTCAAATTAATTTGCGCATGGGCCCCCTCGGATCGCCAAATCACTCTTGGACTTTTTGGTTTCTCACGAAACCCCACACAACACACACAACTTAATCTCTACTCTGTTTCAGCAACAAAACTATTACTTGACTTTCCTCAAATTCGTTAGTAATACTCTGATCAAAACTACCATCGATAACACGAGGTTCCTCTAAGCCTTAGTAAGAATTGGTCAGAAACTGTATCAATTTACTCGTAGATTACATACTCGTACAACGCTCATGGCCTGGCTGCCGCAGCAGCTAGTGACACTCATGCCACCCATATCGTCATCACCTCAAGTGATACGATCTACACACATCACTTCACATAGAGTTTACGACTCCCAGGTCATTACAAGACCAACACAACAATCGTCTCCTTTGAGACCCGGGTCCCCGCTGTACCACCAGCTGCCCATCGCCCCCTGAACAACTCACAAGTGAGTTGCAGTTAAGACTCACAAGTACGTACAGTGCGACCTAATAGCCATGTTATGTGCTCTACTACTCGGTGGAGGAACTCTCCTCACCGTCTTCTACGTTTAAGTCGTTAGGAACTCTACTTAGAGGCATCTTTCGTATGCGATTGTAAGCGTACGTATAAGTGCGCCTGGAGTTGAAGGCTTTTAGAGTATTGATTCAACCAGAGTAATGTAAACAAACTTTGATTATGAAATCATAGCGTAAGTCATCAACCAGAGCCATGTACCATTGTGATCCACGTAAACAAACTTTGATTATGAAATCATAGCGTAAGTCATCAACCAAAGCCATGTACCATTGTGATCCACATTAACAATCATTTTAAGAGCTTTAGACACCTGGAAATCCACACACGAGTAAACCACTCTAACGCCACGGCTCTCCAGCCGACCAGCAATTGCATTGCTCTCACACATCCAACGCATGGATCCGTGTGCATCACCCTGTGACACCACACCACTTTACTATGGCCGATAGAGAACCCCTACTCGCGTGCTTCCCATAATGTAGGCTTGCTCATCACCACTGTGATTACTATCTACTTCGACTGGTACATGACCTACTGGTATCTTTCTTTACCTATGCTACCTTAAACGGACCTCTGAACTTCAGATCTAATTTAATCGTATAATCGGATTTCACTCTTCGTTTTCTAATAACACGAAATCGTCAACCGAGCATTTTGTTATAGCTGCCTTTGTTCTATCAAATCTGACAACAAAAACTCTGTGTGTGACATGTTAATCGAAAAGCCTAGGTTTCAATATTTCACGTAGGTAATATCATAATATTACTTTGCAAGTAAATGTCGGGTAGAAAATAGTAATAAAATCTCAAGCTGTTGCTCGTTAATCGCAACACTACATGTGATATGTTCTGTGCTGACTAAACATGTTTGACCAATACTAGTCAATGCAACAACGTTATTAAATCGTTTGTCACTTAATTTGGCTGCAAAACTCGCTTTTAATAAACGAGCATTCAGCACCAGAATCGTAAACAAAACAATACAGCTCACCTTTATTTTCTAACGTGTCTGAGGGTAGTTGTACAACGTCCACTCGCCGTACACGACTTCTAGCACGTTTTCCACCATCTGCTTAGCTGCCACTACTCGTGCACAGGAATGCGATATATCCTGGTTTCCCTCACTTGCAGCACACGAAAGGCTTCGCTGACGGCTGCGGGGCTGCTGTCCCATCAGACGCATCCATTTTCGATACTAGCATCTTCATTTTGAACACGTGGGTCGTTGTGGATTTATTCCGCTTCTGATGTCACATCAAGAGTGGCCGGAATGCGAAACATCGGGTCTTCTTCACGATCCGACATAGTTAAACTTAGCTATGGGCACTGTCGTGGGTACTCGAACAAACGATATTTTTAAATCAAAGTAATTTTATTAATTCTCACAATTTTACAATAAACCGAAACAAACACGTGCGTTGGTACTGAGTGTCTGCCAAGACAGTCGAAACTCAACTGACCGAACACTCGGTCGGTCCCTTCCCTGTCCTCGCTGCATCCCCTCTACCGACGATCGTGTCCAAGCAATATGGCGCCACGCCACGCTTGCGTTTCCGGTGACGATTATTATTAGGTTTACAAAATAAATTGTTAGATGGCGCTGCGTATTGACCATGGCGCCATCAATCCACGACATGTATATCTATTTTATTTTATTTCATGTTTTGATTGTTGTTTTTGTTTTTGTTTGTGTCGAATCTTATGTTGCAATGGTTTATTTTATTTCTTGTTCTGATTGTTGTTTTTATTTATTTATGTATAATTGCATGCTGCTCTGGTTGACGTCATCACGTCAACGCCCCCGTGCCGCTGAAAACCAGCGCTGGGGCTCTGTCTCGTATAGGGTGTTAGCATTATGGAGAGCGAGGGCCGTTTTGCGTCAATGTGACGCATGTTTACCCCCAACTTGTTTTTTTTTTTGTGTGTTTATGTTCTTTTTTATGCGTCATGTTTGCCGCAAATAAATGTATTTTCTCTTTTATTTTTCTTTCAGAAGGCCATGTATAATGGACGTGCCGATATCATTAAATTTTAAGGTGCGTGGCCAGGATTTCGAGCGCGATACATTAGTATCGACGTAAAACCATTAGGTTTTACGTCGATCTACTTTGGCACTCCATTTGATCATTATTCCTTAAGACGGAAGTATCTGTCGAGGTGAAGAACTTTATGCCTATTTTATTACTAAATACTGTCTTAGGGAAAATGCGCCCTACTTAATAACACGTTTTTATTAAAGTGGGCGGTTGTCGTATCATTTATACAGGGTGGCAGGGACGTTGACTCGCAACCTGTTGACATGGATTCAGTAAATGAGTCTGAACCCATGACATGTCATAAGTCTGAGCCTGCATTGAAATATTGCGTGGATTATTAAAAAAAGCCCGTTCATTATACATTTTTACCGCGTACAGACGCCAGCACATCAAGCTACTACAATCTGTCAAATTTCTTTAATAGATTTTCAACTTTATCGCAAAAGCATTAAGATTCAAGGTTGATTGGGAAAATTTGACAATTTCGGGTAGCTTGATCTGCTGGCGTCTGTACTTGTTAAAACCCTAGAGAAGCACATTTATATCATAATTAAGTCTTAATATCAGCACTCTAATTGCGTAACACAGTTTCAATCACAATCTGATACATTTTGAAGGATATTGCTAATTCATTGCTTCATATGTTCGAAAATTTGGTCTGCTCAACAACGTAAATAACGCAATGAATGTTGTTGAACTGTCAAAATGAAAGCCATTAATACTGATAGTGTGTTACGTAATTACCCCGCTGGGTATGTTACTAACAAATAATTTATGCTTTTAATCTATGAATAAAGAAAAAGAAACAAAGCATATTAATTGTTTGTCATTTCTCGCAAGAGATGAGCGTTAATAGCTGGGAATAGACAGCATTAGCATTATTAACAGCATTAATAATATTAGAAACATGAGCGACATTAGGTAATGAAGCGTGGGAGTATACATTGCTAGTTTCTGCCCTCGACTTCGTTCGCGTGGAAGTTGAAAGACACCACAATATACTAAATTAACAGCCACATTTTCCGGCCGCGCTATTACTACGTTTTCACTTAGCATTCTTTCTGACTTTTTTTGCTTTTTGTTCGACTCCTAAGGGTCGTAGCAGTAAATCCGACTAGTAGTTCCAGAGATTAGCGCGTTCAAACAAACATACTCTTCAGCTTTATTATTAGTACTAGTACCATCATTCTCCTGCCCTTATCCCAATTTATTTGGGGTCGGCGCAACATGTCGTTTTCTTCCATACTTCTCTATTAGTCGTCATCTCACCCTAGTGTCACCCTAGTATTAGTACTAGGGTGACTACAGAGATGACGACTAATCGCGCGCTACGGCGAATGTATACGTATATTATTATATCTTTATATACTAATATATAAAGATATAATAATATACGTATAGATTAAATGGTGGGTGTAATAATAACTGTAACGAACAAGTGCTCATTTCTCTCATTCATTTTTCATGTCTGGCTGTAACTCTGCTGTAATTTCAGCTTTATTATTTCAGCAGTTTTGGTAATTTACGCTGACATAATTGAAACTCTCGCCACCATTACTAGGGAATTGTGGGTGTACTTTAGGTATATTATAGGTACGCCGCTACCTAACCCTTCGTGGATTACAAGCGTGATGTTATGTATAATTTAAATTCTTTAAAAGAAAAGGACACAAAAATGAGTCAATATATTTGGTGTAAATACGATATTTGGTGTAAATACGGCTATACATATTCCAGATACAGAATAGTAGCCTAATGCTAAACAAACCCCAGGTGTAGTATCTAATTGCGAGAGATTACATCGCGTCACCCAGCAACTGGGTTGTGAAGGTCCGATAGGCAGCCGCTTCATGTGAAATACTGGTATTCAGCTGCATCCGGTTAGACAGGAAGCCGACCCCAACATATTTAGTCGGAAAAGGTTAGACAGATGATGATACAGTCAGAAGAGTTCTGTACCCAGCACTATCCTCACAATCGTTACCAAGTCACTGCCATATCAGCTCCATTCTACAAGTAAGTAATTAAACCTCAACCAACCAACTGAATTAAACATTTTAGTCAGTTTTCATTTGCTCAAACGCTCAGCTCTAATCCATTTCGTAGAAACAGTTCGAGGCTTCGCTTCAGTTATCACAAAGTTGCAAGTTAATGCAAGTTCTTAAATTAACTCTTTGGACAGATAACTGCAATGTATGTTTATCTCTGAATACATTAAAATGGAGACAATGTTAAACTCAATATCTTATATACTACTTATATACCTAATATCTACTACATCTATACATCATAATCTGCCTAGCCTTTTCCCGACTATGTTGGGGTCGGCTTCCAGTCTAACCAGATGCAACTGAATACCAGTATTTTACATGGAGTGACTGCCTATCTGACCTCCACAACCCAGTTACTAGGTAATACGATACCCTTGGTAAGACTGGTTGTCAGACTTTCAGGTTTCTGACTACCCGTAACGACTCTCAAAGATTCATGATTGACAGCCGGGACCAACCGTTTAACGTGCTTTCCGAGGTGCGGAAGGGTCTCGGTATGTAAAGATGGTCACCCATCCACAGACCTACCACGGCAATCGTTGCTTAACCTGATCGATCGACCTGTGCAGCTGTTATTATTTAGCCACGGCCCCTCTATCTATACATATAAACAAAAACTAATCGCCGCATGTTATCACTCGAGATTGGCTCGACCGATTTGTCTTGATTTTGTTTTTGGTTGTGATCGTCCTTATCAGTATGCTTAGTGTGAGTTTCACAACGTTGTTCGAATGACTTTACCATCGCGTAAATCGAGTTAACGTCAAACGTGTCGAGAACCGAATGCATGCGAGTGTGGGTTACAATCGAAGCTAACCATCCGATACGCGTTTGGTCACCGTGAATTGCGAGCATTATTTTTCTTATGTTGGTGTCACGTAAACGTCCTCCGATAAACCGACCAAATAGAATGACATTTATATTCAGTGTTCCCAATGATAGCGGCTGTCTATCAAATTTGTGTTGGTTATAACGACTTTGTTTAGGTTTCGTGTTTGTGTCAAGTTATTGTGATTTAGGTTATTGATTTAATATTGGATTCTATTAATTAAAAATGAAGACAAGTTCGTCCCAATTATGTTTTGATGGGGACATTTATCGAGTAGTAAGTGGAATTTTAATTATTTGGTGATTAGCGAGCTTATAATCTGTGAACTTTGCAGAAATAAAACAAAGTTTATTTTGGTCTTTATGGAGACCTCAGCAAGCTATCCACAACAAATATCATTGGTGTGCGAGTCGCTACGGGCTTGGCAATAGAAGAAGCTGGGTTGTCACAGGTTTAAACTTCCTAAATAACACCAACCGGTAGTATATAATTAGGTTACTTTATTGTGTCTCATAAATTGTATTCTCTTACAGGAGATTCACATTCAGCCCAATTCCACCTGTTACTTGTGTGTGCCCAACCTCTGAAGTGTTTTTGATGAAACTTGGAAAAGAGTTAGCCTGAAGTATGGTTAATTGTCGTGGCATCAGCTGAAAAACTTTAAGATCTGAAGAACATACATTTTTTATGTTCTATGTATCCAACCTAATTGGAATGAGCCAGGGCCATCAAGAGTCATTGCCCCAGCACAGTCGCCACCTACCATGGCTCCTACTCCTCTTTCTTTTGTGGAGATAAAGTGGAAGGTAAGAAAGAACTTTATAAGTTTGTTTAAAAGGCTCTTTAAGATGACAACTCATAATATAAATAACTTTTATTATTTTTTCTAGAGACGGGGCATGCTCTTCCCAACCAGAACTTCGTCTCATGTCCGTGTAGTTCAGCCAGAGCCTGTTACGTCTGTGCAAACTACTTACTCCTCGTCGTGCAAGAATCCCAAGCAGATTCGTTTTGGAGAAATTTTAAGGAACAGCAACATAAAGATTACATGGACTCGAGGAGAGAGCAGAATAGGATCAGAGAGATGGAGGTGCAGGCTCAGAGGGAGTGGCAAGCTGTAGGCCACAGAGGATTAAATCTTTTAGAGAAAATTGTAGATACATTTTGTAGACTAATTAGATATATTTAATATTAAGCACTACTACTACCCACCACCTTTTTTGGTATTATTCTTGTAAGTTAGTTTTAAGTTAAAAGTTGATATTTCATAAGAAGTTGTGTGATATATAATGTGTTCCTATTTACTACTTGTTATATTATTATGTAAATAATTTATGGCAATAGTTATATCAAACCTATAACTAGTTAAGAATTCAAAGAATTGTTATTATATCAAAATAAAGTTCCTAGTTTGTGACACAATCTAGACTGATTAATGGTGAATAAAAGTACTACAACCTTCTTCGTGGTTGGTGTTTCATTACCTCTAATTAAAATTGCAACTTCTCTTACTACGGTCAGATTCACTACTCAATCTTTCTAATTCTAAACAGAAATAATTCATAATTATTTTACATGCATATTATACACTTTCTGACTTGGACACTCACTACACAAAGCCAGCATGGTCACCATGGAGAAAATGCCTATCTTATCAGATAGGCAATTGCTCCATGTAGAATCCTACTGGTATTCACCTAAATCCAGTTGAGACTGAAAGCCGACCCAAATATGGGAACGGAATAGCTGATGATGACTGTAAAGAATATGCAAATTAATAACAATCATAATTGATTATATGATTGTTATTCATTTAAAAAATACTGAAAGTAGGTACCTACTTATTAGATTTGATCTTGATTAGGAAAAAAGTAAACATTTTGTCAAAAGTGTGCTAATAGAATTTATTCTAGAACATTCTTGACATTGATTTTAAAGTAACGTCTACGTAATTATAATAATATTCATATTGGACTTATTGTAAATCACAAATCTTAATATTAATTTTATTGTACTTAGTTATATAAGAATGACATTTAAATATTTGTACACCATAATATGTTGTGGTAGTGTAGACAACTTAAAAAATATTAACACTGTAGGTACTATGTAAAACAACATTCATACAAATAAATAAATTCTAATTCTAACAATAATTTCAATTAGACCATTATAAAGGCACCTTTGAACATCAAACTTACAAAGTTCAAGTATATTAAAAATAAAAGTGTTGAAGTCTTCTAACTAATTGTTCCCTTAAAATCCTTCCTCTGATTGTCAGATGTTGAACCTCCTGTTTACATCTCTGTGGGTCTCTGTGGCCCATTGTGTTTTTCTTCATCATGTTCCAATCCTAGAAAGAAGTGTAATTTAGTATTCAATACACATAAGCTATGGACTGATTTGTAGAATTTGTCACCATACCGAAGATGTTCTCTTCTTCTTCTACAGCATTAAAATCAAGACCAATGTTATGGAGAATGCAGCAGGCTTGAATAATTCTAGGACATTTAATAGGCTTGTAGTGTAGCCCTCTATGTTTGTCTAGACAGCGGCATCGATTCTTCAGCCTCCCAAACATATTTTCTATGATGACTCTGGCTGCCACATGCCTTTGATTGTAATTGGCTTCTAGTGTGTCTGGAGCAGCACCTAAAATCGGAGTCATCAACCATGGCTGTTGTGGATAACCAGTCTCCTAAAATTATAACCATCTTTTAGTTGAATCATTGCCTAAGTTGAATATACAATGCAATTACATTTTATTGTGGCGAGCTTACCCAAAAGCCACACTATTTCTCCATTTTGGTGCAACAACTGCACATAATTTATTGATGTTGCTGTTCTTCATTAGGAAAGAGTTGTGATTTGCACCTCCAATTGAAATTACCTTATCTTCCAAGGTTACCCGTTGTGTAGACTTTAAACCAGTCAGCTGTTTCAGCTGTATCTCCTCTTAAATCCGGCCTTCGGATGATCTCTTAGGGCATTGCTAGAAGTACGGGCTTTTGCACGAACACTGGACATGTAATTGCGCTCATCTTGTGCCCTAGCGGTCTCAAACATCTTCCAAGTAAAATGTATTAGTAATAATGAGCCCACACAACGAATTAAAATACAATAACTTTGAAAATTCACCACACTCACAAGGCTCTCACTACAAATCCTTCAGTGAAGAATTAACTCATTCGAACGTGAACGCGTTTCTCAAACGAGCTGTCAAAACTGTCAAAATTGCAACTTACACTCGCGATAACACAGAGTCACGTTAACTTACGAGCTCACTATCGAGTGGGATTCGATCGTCACCATCGACAAAGTAAAATAAAAAACTTACACTCGCGTTTTTTAGTTCTCGCGTATGGCACCAGGTGGCGCTAATGCAGCGCCATACAAATCAGAGTTAACTCTAACGCGATGGTGACGTTTAAAAAACTCGCACTAAGCATACAGGACAAAGTTCGCATGAAAGATTTTATTTTTTGGAAAACCTTTCGAAAGACATGCATGAAAGTCACTCATGTGACACAGGGTACGAACAGCTAGTTCATAATGAAATAGGATCCAATAAGGAAGTATGGACGAAAAAGACATGTTGCGCCGACCCCAAATAAATTGGAACGAGGGAAACAGAACAATGAATGACATTTAAAAGAACGTAGAACTATCCTAAATGTTTCAGTTTGATAGTATGTTTCCATCTTCTCTCATCAACATCATCATCAGCCTATAGAAGTCCACTGCTGGGCATAGACCTCTCCTATTGCACGCCATTCATCATTTCTCATAACATCCAAAATTACAAGCGGCGTTTCGTACCGTATTTATTATGTTTTCTGTATGTAACAAAAACCCTGTTGTTCCTTCTACCTACGTTTTAAGAATCGGTGTATACGTAATTAAAGCAAGTCATTTATAAAAAACTGTTCAACAAAAATAATTAAAATAAATATTTCATTATTAATATTTGTAATGTTTAACCGATTTCTTACATCTGCAATTCCGCATGAAGCGATGACGCGAAACCAGAAAGAGATAAAACGAGCCACTCTCTTTGCTCGGTGCCGCAGCCGGCAGCACCGCCGCCGGTGCACCGCCGCAGCATATTTTTTTGAATCTGTCGATGTTAATAGTTATTTGATTTTGACCTCTCAACTAGCCAATGCTTATTTTTTTTTTTAATTATAATTTCATCAATGTTTTGCTTGTAGATAAATGTATACGTCCCTAAAAGTAACAACAGGGTTTTTGTTACATATTGTATACTACCTAGGTATCTTTTTAACATGTAGACAATACCTACTCTGCTTATAGTCATAGTCATTTATTCATCAACAATAATTTGTATCTGAATTTACACAAAATGAATTAAATTAAAAATTAAATAGTACACAAAACAGAAACAAAGAACATTGATACAAAATTGATTAAATTACATCAATCATATCTAATAATAATCCTAAATAATACAATAATCAGATAGGAACGACAAATCTTCAATAACATATAAGAAAAGACATTAGTTCAATAGAAAATCCTTTAGTTTTGTTTTAAAAGAACTAGTGTTGCTTTTCAGAACTAAAGCAACTCGCACCCTAATTGCATACACACTATCAATCTCAATCTGAATAACTTTGAAGGATATTGCTAATCCATTGCTTCATATGTTCCAAAAATTAGTCTGCTCAACTACGTATATAACGCAATGAATGTTGTTGAACTGTCAACATGCATTACTACTGATAGTGCGTTACGCAACTACCCCGTTGTTAAATAATTTTACTGATTGGTGTCGTGGACTGTGTTTCACAACGTGGAACTTCGGATTGATCATACCTTTCAGGTTTTTCCTACGGGTGCCTTCTGCCTTCCCTTATCTCTCATTCTTCTACTGTTTCAAATTCATGAAGTATTTAGCCATATTAATTAAAAGTACAAGGACATAAATGCTTGGAACTGTCTGATGCTTAACATTACGAAATGTTGACGGCAACTTTCTATTTGAGGGATACCGACTATTGCCCGTATTGCACGTTGCTGTAGTACAGACGCCAGCAGGTCAAGCTACCCGAAACTGTCAAATTTTCCCAATCAACCTTGAACCTTAATGCTTTAGCGATAAAGTTGAAAATCTATTAAAGAAATTTGACAGATTGTAGTAACTTGATGTGCTGGCGTCCGTACAAAGGCTCTTTTAATATTATAATCATACATAACTGTTTCCCCATTGAAGTATGCTATGTCTTATTTTGAACTTGACTAACGCGATACATTTCTAAAGAAACTTGACAAATTCATGATCCTTGAAGTGTGATTAACTGCCAAAACAACGTTGTAGAGTCTGATCTCAGTCTCAATCTGTCAAAAATACTTCTAAATTTTCCTACATTTTGCCACGTTTTCGACATTTGTTTTTCGCCGAGATGAGACTGCGACTAGATTTTGGACATTTTAAATTACGAGAATTGGCCTTCTGGCTATCACAAACAGCCTGTCCAACTTAGATACAAGAAGAAAAATCCGAAATACCTACTTTACATTGATTTTAGAGGTAGTTAGCTGAAAAAATATTTAAAGTAGGCAATTTTCCTTTTCAGCGAGTCCGGGATTACCTATCTTCCATAATTATCTCTCTCGTTCATTTTCTTTTGCCTTTGCAAAAATAAATGTTTCTTTTCTGATTGGAGAGCCTATATAAGTACCTACATAGGTACGGATAAGATATGAGAAGGTATTTAAAGATTGCTCAGTAACTTAATAGCGGTTTAAAAGGTTGTAAATGTGATTAACGGATTCTTTGAGGAAAATGGGTGTTAGTCTAACCGTGCTTTTATTTCTTGAAGTTTTGCAGTTCTTTTTCTTCAAGTATAAAAGAGGTTGGGGGCTGTATTTTATAAATTTATAACCAATCTGTGGGTCGATTACGGGATATTAAGATTTTAATATTAATTATAAGTATTTTGGGCATACTACGCCTGCTACTTACGCATTACGATTTTTTTTTTATTTTACCTGAAGAAGGAAAAAAATAAATCTTATTTGCATGTTCAGGTTAAATAATATAGTTTACAATAAAATAGGCCTTAAGGTTGAAGTAATAAAGTATCTACCAAAACTATTTTATTACATAATACCATATTTACAGTAAACAAATGCTGTTTCACTGCTAACACATAATATCACGACATTGTCCGTCGAAATCTGCGCCAAATTCATTTGTCCTTGTATCTAAATTGGCCTAATTCTCGTTTTGCATGCTGAGTTCGATCGTAACTGTCTGTGTTATTGTTAGGGTATCCTATTGTTTTAAACTCACCATATTTCGTATACCTAAGTTATGCTTTTATAAAGCGTTTTTATAAGCTACTGAAAATTCAGCCTGTAAGGAGGAGAATATCTTTGAATCAGAAAAAGAGAGTGTGTGCTTATGACAACACGATAGAAGTGAAAACTTACGACTAGAGCCGAGTATACGCGATTCAGCGTCACCGACCGACGGGAGCCGAGTATACCCTTTTTTTTTTAACGTGGGTAAATGCTCATGCATTCTGCACTACCACGGGGAAATAGTGCAGTTATGTGGGACTCTAACCCACGAATACTCCACGGTGTCCTCCTCTGCCGCTTACGGCGGGAACACGGGCACGCCTTAGCACTCATCCGTGAACCCGCCGCGGCCATCCGTCACCGGACCCTCCTCTGAGGAGTACTCCCCATCACCGGCGCACCAGAACACATGCCACGCCGTGACCACCCCAGGGAGCAAACCTGCACATGGGCGCCAGACGACCCCGTGTCTGGGCACTCTTGGTCCCCCTGCGACGGGTCAGGTCATTGGCCCCGCCGCCTGCCAATTTTCAGCCGCAGAGGATAGGGAGAGCGGCCAACGTCATACCAACACTCCTCTTCCCCTGCGGCCCCACCGCGTCCGCCATCAGACGGTAGCGACCCCGTCAAGGCCGCGGAAGGTACCACCGCAATACCGGCACTCCTCCCCCGCCACGGCCTCCAACCCTCAGCCGTGATGCCTCCCATACCACATCACGGCCCGCCTCAGTTGCGATGTCGCCCAAGCGGCACCGCAACCTACTTGTTGGCCGCTACGTCGTCGGCTTACTAGCAAAGCCCTGAGGAGCGGCCCTTCCTCGGGTTCCTCTTAGCTTCACCGTGGTTGTCCAAGCCACGGCTACTGAGCCCCCCCGCCTCGACAATGCGGGAACCCAAAGGGGGGAGCCGAGTATACATGATTCAACATCACTGACTCGCGTGACGGTTTATTTTCGTTCAATGTACAGAAAGAGCGCCTATAGAAGTTTTCACTCCAAAAAGCCCCATTTACAAAGTTTTAGGTCAAACCTCTCAATTTCTACTCAAAGTATCATAAGAACACAAGTGCCAAAAGAATTAATTGCTAACAAGACGAAAATGTTCAAAGAAGCGCTCGGACGTGAAGCTACCCTCACAGTTTATTAAAACTTTCAAAAGCCTCTTATTGAAATCGACTTAAAAAGTGGAAAACCGCAGACGTATACCCGTAAAATGGGGTAAAAAACGAAGTCTTAAGAAAACCTCACCATAACGAAAATCAAACCTTAACTTTTAGATGTTAAGGTTGAAGTTCCAGTGTGTCGTTTTAATAGTATTGGACTACAACGACAGTTCTGGGCAGGTTTTCCAATTCTGCTAAAAGGACGTTTTGTCGAGGAAAAGGTGCACGGGGAAGTTTCATTGAAAGTTGATTTGACGACTTGTGTGTTGTCGGTGAATTCCTAAGAGCACTTACGTGAATTTCTTTGGTATTCTTTGAACTAGGTTTAGCGTTTTGTACCTATTGTTGAGATAAAACTGGGTACCTAAGTAATTTTGTGGTTTTAGATGGCTTTTAGGAATCAAGATTTATAGATGAAGAGTTTATCTATTGATTAAACGCTTTGTTTTTTTTGTGCTAAAACTGCCATTTATTTATTTTCTTTAAAGTAACCTTTGTCAATTGAAATAAAGTAGTTTAGCCATACAATTCTTTTTAGAGCATTTGGCGAAGGTCGAGATCTCAGGGTTGCTTACACAAATCACTTAAATGGTGGTTTAAAAGTTGTGATCGAATAGTTCGTTTTATATTATTTCGTATTAAATCATTTTGTTAAATGCTTTGAATTTTGCGCACCTGGTGTCCCACATTGGGAGTTTATTTTATGCACAGTGCACGATATTAAACTGAGTATCTAGTTATCTATTTTTAAGAACACGTGTTCACTTATGCGCGACTAAAACAAATATGCCTTACAATAAAACAATCGCCTCTTCTATAATTTCAAAACTGATTCTAAATTCGCTTGAGTTATCTTTCAGCATGTTAGCAACCAGATTTTTTTTCTGCCAGCCAGCACGGTGTTGATGTAAGTTTCACTTTTGCTGATAACCTTTATAGTACACATGGCTGCTTCCTCGCTCACCAGGGGTCCAGAACACACCTTAGTAGTTAGGTTAGTACTAACATAATTATATATTCAAGTTGTACTTTAGAGCCTAAGTTATCAAAAACGGAATTAATGGAAGCCGGTACGAAGACTCACTTATTTCTGCGTGCCCATAATAGGTTTTTGACATAGGTACAAATAAAACAATGTTTTGCAAAGGAAAATTCTATGAAAACTTACAAGACCCACTAATGTCATTTACATTTTATTATTGTTTACAAGCGAAGGCAGTAAGAATTTAAGTAGGTAATTTATACAGTTAAACTTGCTGTAAAACAAACATTAGTATTGCGCTTAGTTGTACAATATTCACAGAATAAAAGGAGAAAGCTTTGTGTTAGGTTACCTTACTTTTAAGATGCAAAGAGTTCGAATCACAACACACACAACTCTAAAAGTAGATACTTATATATACTTCTACAAGTAAGATGGGTACTTATGTACTTAGTTTATTATTTTTAGATTGAATTAAATCCTTCTATCTACTTTAAGTGCTTTCGTATGTTGTTTTTATGGGAATGTGTTTGTGGCGCCATCTACATCGCCACATTCGAACTACATAATCAACCTGTATTGTTCCCACTGCTGGGACACATAAGGCGTAGAACAGATGGCAGATGGGGTACAACAGTGCTGGGCTGGAGACCGAGACCTGGTTGTAGAACTGCGGGCAGACAGCCGATGAAGTGGACCGACGACCTGGTCAAGATTGCTGGACGACTCTGGCTTAGGAAGGCTAGAGACCGAGAAGAGTGGCGTGCATTGCAGGATGCCTACACTCAGAATTGGGTGGCCAAAGGCTGAAGAAGAAGAAGAAGCTGGGACACAGGCCGCCTCTCTTCGAGAGGGAGTGGGCTAATAATCTACCACGCGGGCCCAGTGCGGGTTGGTAGATGTCACGTCTTGAATTTTTTGGTTCTAGGGCACGCAGGTTTCCTCACAATGTTTTCCTTCACCGTTTTGAGAGCAGTGGTGATGAAATAATTTACACAAAGCAAAGCGACTGGCTGGGTACCACGACCGAACCCACGACCTTCGACTCGTAAGTCGGGGCCATTACCACTGGGCCACCACATTCGCATCACACAAATTCTGCAACGTGGTAACAGAGTAATTAAATTCCAAATATACAGCGCGATCAGCAAATATATACAACATCACGACATCAACCGCTGGTCGGAGGATCCTCCCTTTTCTATGGAGGACGAGGAACTTTACACCCTGTTCCTCATACCTCTTTGACTATACTTTGTTTTATTATCATTTATCATTTACCCAACCCACAATTTATAGAACACCGACCATTATTCACAGGAATGTTCCGCATTTATTTCAATACCGCTGGATCGGTGACAGGTGTACAAAAGCCATACAAATCAGTTTACACGAATATAATTTTATAATACTCGGTTTGTGGTCACTTACAGCCGCAGGTGTGGACCGATGCAGATTTTTTGTGCAGAGTAGTTACAGAAGTACCAGTCCTGCCCACCTATTCTGTAAAAAATCTATACTAAAAAACTCTATAGTTTGTTCGAGATTCATAAGGTCCCGAGAATCCACTGGATGCAGGAATTGCAGGAGCTGTCGTTCTGGCCAAAATGGTCTGTCAGGCCAAAATGGGGGTGCCAAAAGACGCCGCGTCTTTTGGCTGAGATGAGATGTTCTTATTCATAGTTCTTTCGAGATTTTCGAGAAAGAGAAGATACTTAGTGATTAGAACCTGTGTTTTCAAAATGGTTTAGTGTAACATAGATGTACCGGTCTATTTTGTAAAAATCTCACCGTGTGAACTTAGGTGAAATGAGCATGAACCGACTGTCAATAATGTCAGGTGGAATGACAGTTAATTTCAAACTCACCTCAAATAATCTCTAGTATAGTTTACCTTCTGTCCTTTGATTATTTAGTGGATTGTCTATGACGTGTAAGCTTTTAATAAAATTAGCGGCCATACCCATTGTTTTCATGTTTATTACAAGTGACCGGTTTTTTGGGATGTGTGACATCATCTGAAAATAGACGTACTTACTGGCTGTCAGCTTTTCGCCCTTTGAGGTTATAAGAGAAAACTAGCACATGACATGATTGGAAGTCGTTGGGTTCGCATTTTCGTTGTTTGTCACCGACTTCCGAAATTAAATTTATTTTTCAGTAGTGTCTTTTTTGGAAGTCGGTTTTTTTTTTTTTTTTTGTAAAATGGTTTTTTATTTTTCCCTTGTAAGTAATACTTAATCCACACCAAAATCCCCTTAATGCATCCCATGACAATTCCATTAAGCCACCCCTGAAAAGTCATAGGATAGCAAATGACCCACTTGAATTTTTACAAGTAATTTTTGGCTTAAAAACCCAATTACTGAACCCGTTTTGATAAAAATTTATATGGGACCAACCTGAAAGTATATCCTTTCAAATAAAAAAGAATGTTGCAAATCGGCTTATAAATAACGGAGTTCTGAGATTAAAAAAAAAAAGGTTGTTTATCTTCAAAACTTTTGATTTCTTGTATGTAACACTTTTACTAATCGCTCTGCTGAGAATCGTGACTTCAATTCAAATTGTGGACGGTTTTCTCAATCTGTGTATATCATAGCGACCTGGTGGAGTGCGACGCTAATAGGTATCTCTAGTTACTCAAATATTTGATAACTACTTTATCAAATATTTGAGTAACTAGATAGATAGATAGATAGCCCCGGATTGAAAGAGCTCCCCGTGAGTCATGGGGAGCGGCCTTTGCCCAGTAGTGGGATGAAGCAGGCTAACAGTAACAGTAAGGTGGGTATAATTTAAGCAGCCCCCTCCAGCTAATGAAGCCTTCATGTCAAATAAAATGATAACACCTGACATTATACTCGGAACTTGCGAAGAACTTAAAAACTTTGATTAACTTATTCACCCGTTGAGACAAGATTATAAAAACTTGAAAAATTACATAAAAACTTGAAGACTCAGAGAATTGTATTGTTCTTCGTGAAGTTTTGTCATTAATTGCCCCGTTGAGTCACGAACTTTTTATTGCAATCAGTAGGTTTAAAAAGTTCATACTTTGACGAAGGCTTGGTAGATGAAATTGCGAGTTTGAGTGTAGGGAGTAATCTTCCAAAAATGTTTTCTCAGGACATATTTTATGTTAAAACAAGAAATTTCAGGCGGACGAATTCGCAGTCAAAAGCTAGTGTGGTTATAAGCAGACAGGGTAATTCTACTGCCCATCTTGATGATGTAGCCCTAAGAGACCCTCTTTTTTAAGTACAAGGGTATCTTCATTTGAGAAAATTCAAAAAGATTGCCATATATTTAACTAGCTGTTGCCCGTGACTTCGTCTGCGATCCTGCGATTAAAAGTAGCCTATGTCCTTCTCCAGGACATGGTCTACTCATATGCCAAATTTCATCCAAATCCGTTCAGCCGTTTTTAGCATGAAAGCGTAACAAACAAAATGAACGTGACGATCGCATATTCACGCGAGGATCACGTTTAAATGAGGAAACGGGATAAGACAAAACTAAGACTTCCCTCGATAATTACTTAAACATAGGAAACCAACCAGAGATGGCCCATGAGAGCAGTGGTGGCCCAGCGCTTTACTTTATGTAAATTTTTTTAACACCACTGCTCTCAAAACGGTAAAGGCAAACATCGTGAGGAAAGAGGCATGCCCTGAACCAAAAACTGGGCCCGCATGGGCAAAAACCCGCACTGGGCCCGCGTGGTAGATTGTAGCCGAAGTGGGCTACAATCTACCAGTGCGGGTTGGTAGATGTCACATGTCTTCGAATTTTTGGTTCTAGGGCATGCCTCTTTCCTCACGATGTTTGCCTTTCTCGAAGAGAGGAGGCCTGTGTCCCAGCAGTGGGATCAATATAGGCTAATTATGTGTGTAAAGGAAACTAACACCACACCTAATACGTACATAGTACAGAGACAATTAATCGTCACAAACGATAACCACCTAAAAATTTTGTACCAAAAAATCGACAAATTATGACACATGTCGCATTTTGCGATATAGGCACGGCACGACTTACGCAACTCTAGCCCTCTAATACCAACAAGGACAGAGATAGCTAATCATTCACTGATTGCTATATTTAAAACAATAGCTCACATACTTGGCAAGTTCAAGAATTACAACAAAGAACAATTCATGAACGAACATAATCCTAGTTTTACAACTGATTACAGACTGATATTTATATTATATGTCTGATAATAATATTGAACATATCTGTTCAAGAACGATTACGAATGTATGAAAAACAATAATAAATGTCAAAATTGCGAATAGGCTGAATAACCTCTTTCTTTGGGCATTTTTAAATACTGAAAATTAAACTCTGTTACTTGCTGAAATAAATCGAATTAAAACACTAAGGTTCGATTCAATAAAAAAAGTGAAATTAAAAATAAGTTGGTGACGGAGTTGTGTTTCCTGCAAATTCCAGGTGATGCTGCAGCATCTGTTCAAGGTTACTACAAGTATGTTCTGATATCATTAAAATAATACAATACCTTTCGACTCAATCAGACCTGTGGAAGATGCTTACATCCATTCATCAACTAGAAAACAGCTGATAATCTTCAAACGGCTGAACTATTTTTCTTGAATCATACTCGTAGCTCACTATAAAACATTGTCGTATAAGTCACCTTTCAAACAAAACAAAATCGGTTCAGCCGTTTGGGAACTACAATTGTCTACAATGCCCCCTTTTAACACCCCCTTTTTCCATTGGGGGTTAACAGTAGCGGTTTGACAGGTTTTGTTTAGAATTAAAGTACATCAAAGCGCCAAAATTCTTCAGATAAAAGTTATCTCACGATTGAATAATCGGGGGCTAATTTTTCAATAGTGCACACAGCCGCATACATCTAAGAGTCTAGCGTAATAAGTACTTTATCCATTTTGGTTTGTTTTGACTGTACAGCGGAATTGTGACAGTGATTTATGTGGTTTTAATTATTTTTGTGATAAAAATATACCTATATTAAAAATGACAGAAATTGATTCAATAAACGATTCTGAACAAACTACTTGTATTATGTGCGTACATACGCACACGGGCATGTTGTGTTATGTATGTGTGTGTACATACTATGTAACAAAATAAATTGACTACATACAAAGACATAATGAAATACATACAAAGACTTACAGCATATCCCATTTTCTTGACGCAGATTTGCAGGAAATTGAATTTTTCACCCGGTGATGAGGCTCCAGATTTTTATTTTAAAACCGATATTAATCAGCTGTCGGATCTTTAATGTTGTTATACAGGTTGGCCAATTTATAGTGGTCAAAAACCAAACATATTGTACTTACTCACCTTTAGTGCAATAACGTTAAATCTAGAAATACTATACATGACTAATGAAAATAAATTTTTAAAAATTACATATTCTAAACTACAGATTATCGTGAATCTATGGGTGTCCTACGGCACACTCCCTCTCACAGAGAGGCCTGTGTCCCAGCAGTGGGAACATTCTATAATTTTCATAGTGTGTGTGGGGGGCTTGTGGCTAAGTAATAATAGCCGCACGGGTCGATCGATCTGGTTAAACTACGCTTGCCGCGGTTGGTCCGTGGATGGGTGACCATCTTTACATACCATGACCCCTCCTTGCCTCGGAAAGCACGTTAAGCCGTTGGTCCCGGCTGTCATTCGAGGATCTATGACAGTCGTTACAGGTCGCCAGAAGCCCGAAAGTCTGACAACCAGTCTTACCAAGGGTATCGTATTACCTAGTAACTGGGTTGTGGAGGTCAGATAGGCAGTCGCTCCATGTAAAATACTGGTATTCAGCTAGGTTAAACTGGAAGCCGACCCCAATATAGTTGGGAAAAGGCTAGGTAGATGATGAGTGTGTGCGTGTTTGTGTGTGTGCATGTGTGTGGTTGTGTTCATCAGCATAATTATGCTGATTATAATGTTATGATAGGTGTCCTAGACACGAAAAAAAAATTTGGACTGCATACTATATGGGTCACCCTGTATAAACTTGCCCTGTAGAAGTTAATAGCTCATCCAATGTCAATGTCTTAATGGCACATTTAATGGTGTTTTAATCAAAATCCAAAGGAGATCGGCGAGTCATGGCCCCGATAGACAAAGTATTAGACCATTCTAAAAAATATTTAAATAATTATAAGACCTACTTTAATTTATCATTTCCTAAAAAAACGTAGGAAAAAGGAATTAAAAAAAAAAGAAAAGTCAGTTGATGTATTCCTCGCGTTGCAGTTGTTTTAATAACAACTGATTTTGCCATATTAAAAAAAAATGTTTTTCCCATCAAGAGATTTGTATTATAATGTTCGATTTATATTTTTTTTTCACTTAAAAAGTATTTTATGAGTTTATTGCAAAACAATGATTAAAGATAAAGTATTTTTTTGTTATTGTTGTGTTATTTTAATGATTTTATAGAAAAATCGATTTGCATTTTTGCGAACTGCAACACTTGATACGGCTGTCACTTGTCAATCAATCGGTTGTCAACAACAGATTGCCGGATAGCGTCATAACGTTTCTCGTTCGTGTTGTGGACTTGCGTTATATGTTTATTTTGTGCTACATTTAATTACCGACCCTTGCTGTGTTTTTGGACAATTGCCAATTTGCCTTTGTGACGAACTTTCACCTCATATTAAAATCACTCAAACTCATGACCTAAAGATAGAGCGAGAACAAATGTTAATGGGATTAATTGACTACTGTCTGAAATAAAGTTTTTTTTTTTTAATTTCCATATCCCATGTTATATCAAAAAACTAATTACACAGGGCTATAGACTAATATTACTCCTTGAAAACCCAAATTATTTCATTTTTGTTTATTGAGGCCTAATTTATTAGGGCTGTTTGCGGATCTCCTTTTACGGCACGGTTGGCGCAGTGGTTAAGCGATTGACTGCTGCGCTGCGTGTCGCGGGTTCGATTCCCGCACGGAACAAATATTTGTATGACCTACATGTATTTGTTCCGAGTCTGGGTGTTTTTCTATCTATAATATGTATGTATTTACAAAAAAAAAAAAAATTGTATATACGTAGTTTATCAGCCATCTTTTTACCATAACACAAGCATTAGGTTGCTTAGCTTGGGACAAATGGTGCTGTGTGAAATGTCCAGAGATTTATTATTATTATTATTATTATTTATTTCACAGAAAACTACATGGGCACTTATGAAACGTATCCTTTGGAGAAGAGCCGGCAAGAAACTCCTCTTTGACATTTTCAAATTCCAGTGTTAATGTGTATCTATTGGAGGACAGAGTTCTCTATATCTCATATTTCTCACATATAGAAGCAACAAGAATAATGTACCCAGGATTTTGTAATATCTTGATTTAAAAGTGTGTCCTTGGAGTTTCTTGCCCGTTCTTCTCCATGGAGATCTACGTTTTGGAATGGGCAACTAGAATCAACTTTCTGAATAACTGACCGACTATTTAATTTTGACAATTTAAAAGTGCCTGTAAATGGTTTAGGTAGTTGAAATAAATTGCTTTGAGTTTGAGTTCATCTCTCTATGAATAGTATCTTGAATTTTTACAAAAAGAAACAACTTCTTCAAAACACAATATAATAAAAACGTTAAGAATTACGACGCATTTTGAGATAGGTATAAATTGGATTTGCACATTTAATCTTCAAGATTACTCTGTTTTTGTACCGATACAAGTATAAAAAAAGATATTTATAAAATCGATTATATTTTATCGATGAAGCGGCAACCTATTGAATCGATTGAAAGTGAAATCTTCGCGAAGCCTTGACACCTCGACAGGAGCCAAACGGTGGAACCAGTCGTGCAAGTATGTAAAATTTGCAATATATCTGTCCTTTTCACACATGGTAACGTTGAATATGTGAAAGTAGGACGGAGAGATACCCTCAATTTGATTGTGTAAGTGGTTACTGTATGTAATGATAACTGATGTGCCAAAATTGTATTAAATTGAATTCTTTATTTCTTATGATCAACATACACGTTGTACAGACGCCAGCACATCAAGCTACTACAATCTGTCAAATTTCTTTAATAAATTTTCAACTTTATCTCTAAATCATTAAGGTTCAAGGTTGATTGGGAAAATTTGACAGTTTCGGGTAGCTTGACCTGCTGGCGTCTGTACATAGGCAAACAGAAATTGAGATTGTTGATCATCAAACATTCGCTGTTTCTGTGCTTATTATTATACCACATCATCATCTGCCTAGCTGTTTTCCAACTATGATGGGGTCGGCTTCCAGTCTAACTGGATGCAGCTGAATACCATTATTTTACATGGAGCGGCTGCCTATCTGACCTACACAACCCAGTTACTGGATAACACGATACCCCTTGGTAAGATTGGCTGTTAGATTTTCGGATTTCTAACCGTAACGGCTGTCAAAGATTCAAGATTGACAGCCGGGACCAACGGAACGTCTTAACATGCTTACCGAGGCCAGAGGAGTCTCGGTATGTACAGAATGGTCACCCAACCACGGACTGACCGCGGCAAGCGTAGCTTAACCTGATCGATCGGCTTATTACTTAGCTACGTGCATCACACATAATTGAAAGTAGCCATCAACGAGTTTGGCAAACGAAAGACGACTTATGCAGTGTAGTCAAGACGAATTAGCATACATTGAAGTAGGATACTACCAGCACTCTAATAGCACAGCACACTATCGATCAGATTTTGAATCATTTTGAAGGATATTGCTAATCCATTGCTTCATATGTTCAAAAAATGTGTCTGCTCAACAACGTAAATAACGCAATGTATGTTGTTTAACTGTCAAAATGATAGCCATTTCTGAGAGTGTGTTGCGCAATTAACCCGCAGATATGGTTTTGTAAAACATAAGCACCCTACTAACACAGACTATAGTATCATGCGTAATCAGCCTGTAATGTTCCCACTGCTGGGCCTCCTTTCAGTAAGAGGGAGTGGGCCGTATTCCACCAAGCGGGCCCAATGCGGGTTGGTAGATGTCACGTTTTCGAATTTTTGGTTCTAGGACATGCCGGTTTCCTCACGATGTTTACCTTCGCGGTTTTGAGAGCAGTGGTGATGTAATAATTTACAAACAGTAAAGCGCCTGACTGGGTTTGAACCTACGACCATAAGTCGCGGCCTTTACCACTGGGCCACCACTGCTCATGTATATTATCATACTTATCTTGATTCTAGGTCAATTGACACATAACTTTCCAATAAAAAATAATTACCTAGGTCCTATGTACAAGTTCCTACAATAATTTACCTATGCACGACTATTATATTAAAATGACCTGAGACTATAAATATCTTTGATATTTAAAATAATGATTGCATAATTAAGAATACATGCGAGTTTAAGGTTATCATAAAATTGGAAGTTACTCTTTACAAATCGGCATCCCTATTATGAAAAACTCGAATTCGGAAATCGACAATAGAATAACAAAGTATAAGAGGCAATTATAAATGATATTTATTTCCGTAAATTGGTTTTTACAAACAATTTTACACGTCAAAAGTCAAATTGAAACTCAAATCATTTATTTCAACTAAGACAATTACAGGCACTTTTGAATTGTCAAAGGGTCGGTCAGTCAGAAAGATGAAGCTAGTTGCCCATTCCAAAGCGTAGGTACCTATGGAGAAGAACGGGCAAGAAACTCCACGGACACTCTTTTAAATCATAAAATTGTTACAAAATATTTGATTACATCATTCGTGTTGAAATTAACCACGTGAGAACGATGAAGAAAGACGTGCACGTTAAAAGCGTCCGTTATAGAAAAAAAATTAAATACCTAATATTTTAAAACTGTTTCGATGTCGGTGTTTCCTATCCAACGACTCTGAGAAGTAACACCGACACAAACTGCACCGTAATTCCCTGACACACTATCAATAACAACCTGAATCATTTCGAAGGATATTGCTAATCCATTGCTTCATGTAGTCGAAACGTGCGTCTGCTCAACAACGTAAATAACGCAATGAATGTAGTTGAACTGTCAAAATGAAAGCCATTCCTACTGTTAATGTGTTACGCAATTACCCCGCTGGGTAGGTACGCCGATGACGATAAAGGGTTCGAATGAAACTTCTTTATTGGTTACACTTCACCGCTATTAATAGTATGCAAATCATAATTGATTTGTCTGCCTGTCACAGACGACACAAAAACACCAATTAGTCACCCCACTCAATAAAAGTGAAGAATTTAATGTAGAAAATGAGCTTTTCTAAGATCAGTTTTCTACGAAAACAGAACCATCTGTGTTCGGCACCAGCCTATCTATACGTAACCCACGCGGTGGCCGCCACCGCCACTTTACGGAAGCAAAGACAGCTGTCATGAAAAGAACGGCAGCGGGACCCCCCGCTGTCATTCTTTTCATGACATGTCTAAAAACGCTCTCTAGGGAAACACAAAAACTTACTTTAATTTATATCGTTCCAATGACGTCATTCGCCGGCGAATTGTGGTCGCTATATAATTTTAGGGAATCGTAGCGTTACCTACCACTTTTAATATTAAAATTAACAAAAAAATGAAATCAAATATATTAATTCTTTTTTTTTTTTAGCAGCCATCGAGTTTTTGCTCCTATGCTTACCTCTACGCTACTATAGTGAGCTACTAATAAAAAAAAAATGAAGTATTTTAATTTAAAAAAAAAACTGTTTTTTCTTATTAGTGGCCAGCGTCTTTTTGCCCCTATGCATAAATGGCTTGAAATTGTGTAATTTAAAACGGAGTTATCGCTATTTTTCCTCAGCAACTTCACAATAGTAATCGCATACAGCAAGAGTTTACTCATATTTTAATGATGTTTGTGGTTTTCCTTCTCATTGATAAACAATAGCACGTGCTTATGTAGTGGTGACATTATTATTTAAATTAAATAGGTACTTTTAGTTTGATTCTGTGTAGTTAAACCACAGAAATGACTAAGAGTCTGGCTGGTAACCTGCAGTGCGATTCTGAAACCATCTCACCGTGAAAACTCAGGTGAAGTGAGCGTGGAGTGAGCTGTCATTCCAACTAATGCTAGGGAATGTCACTATTGACAGCTCACTCTGAGCTCACTTCACCTAACTTTTCACGGTGAGATTTGTACAGAATCGATCGGCTGTACCAGTACAAAAAACGAACCTCTATCCATTTGCCACTAATTCCAATTCCCATTCCGAGTCGGACTTGTACACGAAGGGTTACGTAACACAAGGCAGAAATGCCGAAAAAAAACACTTTTGTTGTATGGAGACCATTCGTTTTGTAACTTCATTCGGCAATAGACAACATACTCTGTGAAAATTTCAACTGTCTACCTAATACGGGTCATGCCCACTGACAGACAGACGGACGGACGGTAGCGGAGACTGTAATAGTGTTCCGTTGGCACCCTTTGGGTACGGAACCCTAAAAAATGTACATCATTAGAAGTTCAAAAAGTCTTTAGAGGTTCATTCATTTCAAAATGTGTACATATCCAAAGGTCAATTAGTTCTTAGAGGATCAGTTGAATATATGCCTAAGAAAAATAGAGATGAGGTATTTTTTACTTTCGCATTTATAATAATAGTATGAATCGGCACCCTAATTGCGTAACACACTATCAATCTCAATCTGAATCATTTTGAAGGATATTGCTAATCCACTGCTTCACAAGTTCGAAAAATGTGTCTGCTCAACAAGGGAAATAACGCAATGAATGTTGTTGAACTGTCAAAATGAAAGCCATTGCTACTGTTAGTATGTTACGCAATTACCCCTTGCGGATAATCCGATAGCCCTGTTTATAATTTCACTCCCTATGTTTATCGCGTATAACTGCCATTATTCAGATGTTATCTCATACAATAATTTCAAGCATCGTGGTTGCGTATCCGCGGCTAATTATAGTGTAAATGATGCGTTATTGCAGTGTTACGTGATATGTTGGTGTACGCATAATACTTGGATAACATTCACTCAGAAATTACTATGTTTTACCCACAGAACAGATAAAAGCCCATGTTACAAAGATTGGCACACCTATAATAAATTGAGTAAATTATTTTCGTGTCGACGGTATTTTGATAGAATATTATTATTGTTTGTTTGATTGCAGCATAAGTGGCATTGTTTAGGTCATCAAATGTGCTAGTGAACGAGCACTTAGCACGAGCACGTGGGACATGGTCTGGTCAGAAGGACCATACACGCACTAAGTTTTGGGGGTTCTCTAATTCCACACTTCGTCAAATTGTGTTTGCAGTGGTCTATTAGTAGGTAAATATTGAATGGCATGGTTCTACGACATGCCAGTTTTAAAAGCAATGGTGATATTTTATCACCATTGCTTTGCTCACTTTACGCAAAACGCCTGTCAGGATTCGAACCTACGAATCGTAGGTCGCGGCCGTTACCACTGGGCCACCACTGCTCAAAGATTGAATAAGTAATACTACTTTATACGCTAGTAGGTAAAATCCCACTGGTTACATTAGGACATTAGCTACTAGTAAACAATCCGATTGAGGACCGGTGATTAAGGTGTTTTTCAATCGAATGTTATTCGATTGTGTAGGAAAAACAACGCATTTTTAGACTCCTAAAAATGGTTTGTTTTCTGTATTATATGATGAATGAGAGTGTTCCCACTCATCGTTGTCAAGTGACCGACGTGAATTTGTCCTTGAACATTTAAGTAAGCAGTCTACCGTGTTACCCAGCTACTAGATTGTGGTAGGCCTAGACAGCCCCCCCCGGTATTCAGCTACATCTGGTTGGACTGGTTAGGCAAGATGCAGACCCCAGCGCAATTGGGCAAAGGCATATTACACATACATATTATTATACATTGACATTTAAGTATGCTATCGAATACAAATACTTAATCGTGCTCTTGTTATCCTGAGCAATGGGAATAACAAGTCTCGTGATTATAGTACCGAAATATCACTTTCTGCAAACCTTGGGAACCTGTGAGATAGTTAGAATAACGTAACCAAGCTATTTTTAGAAGCGAGGGAAGGGTGAGTCACTTTATGTCATCGGAATGACTGAACAATATGCTATGGGGAGGGACATAAACAATAGGTAGGGGGGAACCTTTAGTTAGATTATATAAACTCTCATAAAGGAAAGTATTGGTACAGACGCCAGCGGGTAGGTACGTATTATAATATCTAAAGTTATTCTAACTATTTTCGAGATAACTATGGTCAAAAGACCTACCGTTTAAAATACCTAAAGATCGTTTCACAGATAAAACCTAAGGTTGATTGAACTAATGGACGATTCACCTTCTGTTGGTCTGAAAAAACTGATTTTGTCTGTTTTTGTGCTTTTGAACCAGAAGAAGACGGTCGACGTCAGGGCACCCCGAGGTTCGGTTTGGTTAGGTTCTTTTAAACCCTGCAGACAGAAATAGGACCTCGACCTGACGTCGACCGTCTTCTTCTGTAATAAATGAATTTCATACATACCTCGTTGAAATATCCAATATTTAAAAAAAAATCTTAATCGTTCGTTACTGCAATTAATTTTAGTTTAATCAAAATTAAGTAAGCTTTTCTTTTCTTTCTCTTCTGTCTTTCCTCTTTCAAATGCAATTCGCTATGTTCAAAGAGGTGATAACTTCATAATAGTTCAGGGGCCTATAAACTTTTACGTAACACAATACTAGTTACTCCGTGCACCATTGCAAACGGCATTTAACAAATTACATTTTGTAACACCGGTTTGAATTATTCCGTTTGCTCTTTTAAAACTTGGTCACCCACTTTTCTATTAGTTTACTACTTTATGCTTTGTTCATCTTTGGACATATTTTTCACATGTTTATGCTTTGGTAAGGTACCTACTACAATTGTATTACTGAGCTGAAATTCAGATGATAATCTTCCAATATCTATGTTCTTCACACGTTAAGAATCTGCATTCTTCTAACAATCTTTTCTTACTCTGTCCTTCTCATACGTCTGACTTTGTCCATTCTTCTCTTCATATTCGGTCCATTCTTCTTTGGATTGCGCTTCCTCTTGATATCAGGACGGCCACCAGTCGGTATGCATTATTTTCAAAACAAATAGCGTAGAGTCATCTCAACACCTCTCTCCTTGATTTTATATATATATCTATATATATATATATATAGTATAAGTATATATTATAGTACATACTACATAAATAGGTTATATACACATATGTATGTGTAACCTATTTATGTATTTGTGTACCTAGTTTTAAGAGTTTTTTTTTTTTTATCATTGTCCCTCTCAACCAAAGCACCTGCCATCTAATCTCTTCACCACCCTTGGTTGACTGGTAGAGAATGCCTAAGGCATTATGTCCGCCTTTGTACCTTTTTGTGCGAAAAGTTTAAATAAATAAATAATCTCATATTAATGATCGTCAAGAGTTTTGCATACGGATAACAAGGTACCTATAGATCCCTTTAATGCCAATCTAATTTTCTTCCAGGTTCTCCAGAATACCTTCCGTCTCCTCCTTTTTCAAATGCTAATAAAGTAGGCGAAAAACGGAATTGGACCACTAACTCCTAGTACATTCTATTTAGGTTTGCCTGAATAACCATAGAGTTTCTTGACTGTTAGTCTGCACAACATAAATATACCTTTCAACACTTTCAAGCTGGGAAGTAAGTATCTGATTCGACGACACGGTTGGCGCAGTGGTTAAGCGATCGACTGCTGCGCTGCGTGTCGCGGGTTCGATTCCCGCACGGAACAAATATTTGTATGACCTACCTAATAGTTGTTTCGGGTCTGGCTGTTTGTGTATGTGAGTTTAAATGTTTGTAAACGCAGCCACGATACAGGAGAAATTCCTAGTGTGGGGCAAAGTTACTAAAAAAAACATCTCAACTGAAATCTCAACTGATTAGAGTTTCATTCTCATCATCTCTGGTAACCTGCTTCCTCTCATAACTGAGTGCCCTTCTGTGTGATGCTTCCCTGGTCTGTACAAGTCTCGCCCAGCGAGGTATTCGCGTAACACACTATCAAGCAGTAGCAATGGCTTTCATTTTGACAGTTCAACAACATTCATTGCGTTATTTACATTACTGAGTAGACATTTTTTCGAGCATATGAAGAAATGGATTAGCAATATCCTTCAAAATATATCAGATTGTGATTGAAACTGTGTTACGCAATTAGGGTGCTGTCGGTCTATTCTGTAAAAGCCTCATCGTGAGAACTTAGGTGAAGTGAGCTTGAAGTGGGCTGTCATTCTACGCAATGCTAAGGATTGACACTATTGACAGCCTACTTTAATCTCACTTCAGCTAAGTTTTCACGGTGAAATTTTTAGAGACTATACCCGTCCATTAGGTTAACCGTTTTTTGACAGCTATCTTAGAAGATTATTCAGCTGTTAAACCAAACAAATATAGTGTGAAGACTAAAGCGGACAAAACCTTTTGTAGTGTAAAAAGTGTAGAAATAATAGTGCGAATGACACACATAATAACACATGAACAAAGTGCTTAAATCATCATATAAGACTCTAAGAAAGTGGAACGGACTTGTGTAAAGTACAATAAACACTATTCTAAGTTTTAAAATATTATTATCACGTAATAAATTGCTTATTAGTCTTATAGTAGTTATTAATTAATTATTAAAACCTGGTTCTTTTTAATAAAGGATTAAAAAAAATATTCCAGATTACGTAAAAGTTAACTTTAAAATGCGTAGTAAAATAAATAAATTATAAACTAGGCAGTTTATGGATATAGGTTTTTAGATTATTGAATTATCTTATTTATGGCTTCTTACATACATTATAATACCTTACGTGTACCAATCAATGTATTGTGTGTTGCTGTAATCACTAGTTCCATCTGTCAAAAAACGGTTTACTTAGTGGACAGGGTACTACTGGTCTGTGCGAGTCTCACCCAGGTCTTCGCGCGATCTTACGATTGAGTTTTCTCGTACTTTATTTGCGTAATTCTATCTCGACTTTGGCATTGATGTATTGCTTAAATGAGGGATTAAAAATAATATCTTAAAAACCACAAAGGCACGAAGATAAAGTTTAAAACACCAGCTGGTTGCGTTCTATTAACCCAGATGTGGCTAACAGTTCGCATGAAGTTACTTCAACATTATACCTACATGTAATTACTTAGCCCCGTAAGTACGTACCGAGTTCAACCTAACGTGACGGACGATAAGCAAATCGACTATGTTTTCATTGTTTTTCATTTGGAAAATTGGTTACTGCTCTACTTAGTCTAAAAATAGTACACATAACATCACGCCTGTAATCCTCGAAGGGTTAGGCAGAGGTGTACGCACGGCTACACATCAAGCTATACATAACCAGTATAAGCTGACTTCTGATTGTACGAAAAACCTATACAATGAGGTCAGCTAAAACTGGAAATGTATGGTTTGATGTGTAACCGTGTGTACGTACGGTATGACCACATTTCGCCAGTTATGTTTAAGTCCCATGTAGATGGGCAATCCTATTGCCATCAACCGGGCACGAATCCAGACTCCGGGCTGCTTCTGAAAAAACCCTTATAGAAAAACCCAATAACAGTTTTCCCGACCTGGAAATCGAACTCAGGACCTCACGCTCAGCAGTAGCACTTGCGACCACTAGACCAAAAGAGAGACCTAGAGACTAGTCCTATACTTACATGTAATTAATTAGCCCGTAAGTACGTACCGAGTTCGACGTAACGTGACGGACGATAAACAGCTCCACTTTGAGTTTGCTTTGTTTTTCATTTGGAAAATTGGTTACTACTCATAATCTAAAAATAGCAATGTGAACTATATTATCGTAGCACGAACAGTGTGAACTTCTAAATATCGCGGCGATCAAATAGTTTTTTTTACCCCATTTAATGAGTACTTGTACCTTCATTGTGCTCCAGTTATAGAATTTTAATCTCACGAAGCGACGCGCGCTCTACTTGTGTTAATCAAGGGTACAAACACGCTGTGAATGTGTGCGTGAAAACAAGTAGCGTCTGCGCATAAACACACACACTTTGGACTTCGCATTGTCTCGAAGGGTACCGAGAGCTCCTGAGCTTCGTTTCCCTCTTTCATAATAATAATATTAAAATCTAAATTAGGGATCGTATACCTATGTTATGCGGGATTTATATAAAAAGTTACATCACCCACAATTTTGTAGGACGCTAGAAATAGCTTGCACAGTAAGCAAACTAAAGTGGCAGTGGGCTAGCCATGTCTGTCGAAGGACCGAAGTCCGCTAGAGCAAACGAGTCCTGGGGGTCTACTACGAAGTGCAAAGTGCGAATGATCGGATCGGACCGACAAATGGCCGAACCGAATATTATTGAAAAATGCGAAAAAAGTTCGGATTGGCTCAATTGGGTCGGGACCATAGTCAATATTCGAAAGAGTGTAGGAGTGTAGGATCGGGACCGACCGAACCAAATAGTAACTTCGTAGCAGGAAATGGCCGAACATTCGGCCGATAACATTTCGAAGTAGACCCTCTGGAGTGGAGACCGCGTATCGGCATGCGTAGTGCGGGCAAATTCAAGTAGATACAAATAAAAGGGAAATAAATGGTATTTTCAAATAATCAACTTATCTTGATTCTCTTTCTGTAGGAAACATAAAAACGTCTTTTGATGTTCAAAATGCTTTTTTTATTAACTTCAACGACTCACTATTGTTTTGTTCGAAACTTTGTCTATACCCTGTCCAATAGGTAAACCGTTTTTTGACAGATGGAACTAGTGATTGCAGCAACACATAATACATTGATTGATACACGTACGGTATTATAGTGTCTGTAAGAAACCATAAATAAGATAATTTAATAAGCTAAGGCAGTTTATATATTTATTTTATTACGCATTTTAAAGTTAACTTTTACGTAATCTGGAATATGTACGTTTTAAGACAGTCAAAAAACGGCTAACTTAATGGACAGGGTATAAAATGAATGATCTGACTAAAAATGAAGGCTTGTGGTTTATAACATTCCCGAATCCTTAGTTTCATGAATTGGAGACCATTAATATAAATGTATCTACGTGGAGATGTACTACCCTGGCCGAGGGTTCGCTTAAACAGGGTAAAGTTTTGAGATGGGACTGTTTCTGAGAATGTCCTGAACTTTTTGAGTAATTTCTAGCTGCACTAACAGATTTTGGAAAAATGGTACAGTCAGCTAACCATATTACCGTTTTATTTTTATGAATCATCATCTGCCTAGCCTTTTCCCAACTATGTTGGGGTCGGCTTCCAATCTAACCGGATGCAGCTGGATACCAGTATTTTACATGAAGTGATTGCCTATCTGACCTCCACAACCCAGTTACTGGGTAATACGATAACCCTTGGTAAGACTGGTTGTCAGACTTTCGGGCTACTGACGACCGTAACGACTGTCAAAGATCCACTAATGAGAGCCGGGACCAACGGCTTAACGTGCTTTCCGAGGCACGGAGGGGTCTTGGTATGTGAAAATGGTCACCCATCCACGGACCAACCGCGGCAAGCGTAGCTTAACCTGATCGACCGACCCGTGCGGCTGTTATTAGTAGCCACAAGCCTCTCCTTTTATTTTTATGATTGATGGATTAAAAAAGTCTTCTGGACCAACATAGGTTAGAGATGTACGACCAGAAAAGCCAGACTGATGTCTCAAAGATCCACCCTGCAGACCTCGCGAAATCGCTGATGCATAGTCAACAAGTAGAATAGATTCTTGAACTTCCACTCCTTCACTATTTCGTAATGTTTTTCTCCTGTATACACACGATAGCAATTTAAAACTAACCCGACTATAACGTACAACGTATAACGACTCATAACTTGCTTGTATAAACACAATAAACACCGCTTACATCATGTCAACCGTAAAAAAGCAGGGCACGAGAATCATATGTGGTGAACTAGTACCGCTCTAATTATTGTAACATAATGTACATACAACCCCCACAACTTAGTTAAACAGAACCTTAAGAACATCTTTCTAGAGTTGAATTTCAATTAACAGTGAAAACACTTAATATTTCACAAAGTTTGCCAAAGTGTCAACCGCTCAAATTAAGAAGTTCTCGCTTGAGTTGCTAACGCCTATCACGAACGCTTGTTTTAATTTAGTACACTTAAATGAATAAACAATCTGTATGTGTTTTAGTGATAAGACCAGAGACAAATATATGTTGAACGAGTGGGGTGGCGCTGCTTGTCAAGACAAATGACAGTTAAACGTCAAATCTAGTACATTTTAAAATTTGGTTCTGATTTTCGCCGTCTGTCAAGATATGCTGGTTCTGTGTTCACGGGCAATGCGAGGTGCAGATTGAAAGACATGTGATAAGTTATGTATGTACGTCCGTATGTGTATGTTTGCGGGTGTGGTTCCGTACTTGCAAGTCACTGTATTTTATTTGGGTCATGTGTGCAAGTGTGGGTGCGTTCATAGGGGTCGTAACTTTTTCCCTTTGAAGAGTGTTTGGGCTTATAGCTTCAAGAGTTGTGTTGGTTCTGTGTTGTAATGATTTTGTTTTGAGTTTTGAATTAGTTAGTTGGATTATTAACCGATTTAAGTTTCGTTATAAGGGTAAACTCTTTGTAAACAACATGGCTGTTGCAAATAGAAGTAGGCATGTTAAAAAGAGATTCCTCTCCAAATATTACTCCAAATAAGACAGAAGACAACCCTCCTTCTGACGCAGTCGGAGAAGAATGCTGTAATCAACATTATTACATTAGACATATAAACGAAACTGATGAGCCGCGACTTACGTGTTGTAGGTTCGAACCCAGACAGGCGTTTTACTTTGTGTAAATTATTTCATCACCACTGTCTCAAAACTGTAGAGAAAAACATAGTGAGGAAACCGACATGACCTAGAACCAAAATTTCGAAGACATGTAACATTTACCAACCCGCACTGGGCCCGCCTGGTAATTACGGCCCTCTAACCGAGAGGAGCCTGTGTGCCAGCAGTGGGAACATTATAGGTCCATAGGTTCGACAGCTATCTCCGATGTCTTACGAAGATAGCTGTCGAACCTATGATCTGCTAACACCTGAAGAAACGCGTAAAGTGATGGACATGTGTTTGCTCTATGACACACTCAATGGACGCCTTGATTGCCCCGAGTTGGTTACACAGATAACTTTTAACACTCCCCTACGGCGCACTCGCCACACGCCAATGTTGCGCGTTCCTAGGCACTCCACTAACTATGCCAAGAACTGTGTGCTGACCCGCATTGCTCGAATCTATAACTCGGAATTCTCTGAAGTTGATTTATTTATCTGTAATAAACCGACATTTAAAAAACAAATCATTAAAACTATAAACGGAAATAAATGACAAGCAACAAATCTTCTTTTTCTACTATCTTTTTTTTTTTTTCTTAACCAACCTTTTTTGTTTTAAGTTTTTCTGAAATGTAATGTAAGTAATATTGTATTGTAATTTTATTTTGTTCTTTAATTGGAAATATCTGGCGTTAGTCCGTTCGCATGTATTATACATATATCCCAGTTATACAGGGAAACCTATAATTGGCCATGATAACTGTAACGCGCATATTTTGTATAACATTTTTATGTATCGCTGTTGGTTACCTAAATAAATAAATAAATAAATAAATTATACTCTGATTATACAAAGAAAATCACGTACAGTAATGCTCCATACCCCCAATTCGTTCGTTTGTTGCACCCAAATCATCATGTAAATGTTGATGATGACAGCAGTAACCACACTGGCACCTCATCATAATTCAGACATTACCTGCCAACATGTCCTAGGTCACAAAAACTTCAAGCACAACTTTCTACGTTCATCATTACATATTCTCAACACTTGTTTATACTTTGATGAATACAAATGCGAATTCTTTTTCGTACAACCAATCTGGTTGTCAGATTTTTGGTTTTTACTGGGACAGACTATGTTAAATGGGTGTCTTTTGCTGCTTCAAAAAGAGTAAGTACCTACTATAGATTTCCTGTTTTCTAAAAGTTCGTTTTTAGTGTCTTGTTCTTGAATTTTTGTATTATGAAAATTTATATGTATACAACGTGCCGCTACAATGGCGACATTAATTTAACACACGGGTAGGGCTAGTGGTCGGTAATCTTAAAAGTTATAACAACATAAAAAAATACCTAACTTAAAAGTTCCACCTGCGCCGGTCGCCGCCATAGGGCTCTCTCTCTCTTTCCTTCAATTCGCCTTCTATTTGCACGTTATTTGTTTTAATTACATTGATGCGATGTTATGATCCGTGACCCCGGCAAATGACCCCAGCGCTATAGTTCTTTAAGTCAGGTTGCTCTAAATTGCTATTTTAGAAAATTGTTAATAAATAAATAAATATTAATGTTTAATTGAATTCAAATATATTCATACGACTAAGACGCGAAACCGTATACGTGTGTAAAATTAATGTCGCCATTAAAGCGCCACGCTGTATAACTACTCGTAATAATAAAGTTGAAAAGTTTGTATATTTGGACGCGCTAATCTCTGGAACTTCCAGTCGGATTTTAAAAAAACTTGTTTACATTTGATAGCCCAATTCTTGAGGAAGGCTATAAGGCTTTATTAACATCAAGATAGGACCCTTAAGAGCCGAGCAAAAGGAAAAAAAAGAACGAAGTAAGTACGCGGGCAAGCGATGCGATGCCACGGTGTAGCTCGGGGTAACAAGAAAATTCACGCATACGAAGTCGCGGGCAGAAGCTAGTGTCTTTATATCTGGCTTTTTAATGAGAAAGATCATAACTATCCTCAATTATCTAATTTATACGTAATGCGTGATGCTCATTTAACCGCAGTTCTCTTTGAGCAGTCTTCCTCGTATATAAACTAATGAAACCACTATACAGTCCTTTTTTTTTCCGGATGGGAAATCATCAAATGACCCCTCCCGCTCTGGGTGGAGCGGAAGGGAGTGTCAGACTCTTACTGACTAAAACCCACCCATGTTCCTTCCTTTGCCCTTTATGTTCCGGGGTAGCGGTAACCCTTTCGGACAATCCCGCTGAACTATACAGTCCTTTGAAAGTTATTTTAGGTACGTCTGACAGCAACAACTTAACAGCAACCTTATCACAACGACAATAAAGATCATTGTGATTGTGACAGACTGGTCAGTGGCCACAACCCAACAGCAACCTTATTATATCTTATTATATCTTATTATACAAGGAATGTAAATATTACTGTGATTTTGACAGTGATGCAAAATCAGAGGTAAAATGACTGAATGGACTGTATCTACTGATTTTTATCCTGAGAGTATCTGCATCTTGTAAAACTCGCTATCAAAAATATTAGTTCCACGGATGCTCACGTTGCTGTCAGCGCCAAAATGGCGAAAATCAAATGTCTTAATTTTGTCAGTCTACGGTCTACATAATATTATAGTCTATGCTTATTAAAATCCGAGACTCGTGGACAAGGCGCTTTCCCACTCAGTCTACTCTATTACAAAACACTTCATTTTTAACCTTGCAAGTCAATTTCTTAAAGCGATGATCGTCATAGAATAATAAACGACTGCGAATTATTCGCATTAACATTCTTAAACTGTATTACAGCGAATTTTAAATTCTCGTGTCGATTCAATAAGAAGTTGTTTATAAATTGACTTGATGCGGCCACCCCAACATAATTGGAAAAAGGCTAGGAATGATCGTCAAACGATCGTCATCTTCCTAGCCTTTTCCCAATTATGTTGGTATCTGCATACCATAGACAGGCAGTTGCCTATCTGACCTTCACAACCCAGTACTGGGTAATACGATACCTCTTGGTAAAACTGGTTGTCAGACTTTTGGGCTTTTGACTACCCGTAACGACTGTCAAAGACGAACGACAGGCACCGACGGGTTAACGTGGTTTCCGAGGCATGTAGGGGTCTAGGTAAGTAAAGATGGTCACCCATCCGCGGACCATCCGCGCCAGCCGTAGATTAACCTGATCAATCGACCCGTGCAGCTGTTATTATTTAGCCACGGGCCCCTCTTTGATGCATGTTTGATGGTTGGTATTATTCCGGATTTTGTTGTTTTGACATTTTGTGACAGTCATTATGGGTAGTAAGAAGCCCAAAAGTCTGAGAACCAAGATTTACATAATTGTCTACCTAAAACAATTTCATTTCTGCATGTTGACATAGGTCCTAATCCCGTTTTCTGAAACGCCATTCAAATTAATCTGCGGTTGTCAAATCTCGTGTCAAGGGATTTCAATGGATGGCTGTTGTTATTTCCGCCAGTCAATCACAAATGTAACTATTCAGGGGATTGATCTGGCTTTTCAGAAATGTGGTAGTATCTAGTTTACTTAGCTTATAAATGTAACTTAATTCCTGGGGGGTAATTGAGATTAGTAGCAATGGCTTTCACTTTGACAGTTCAACAGATTCAGATTTTCAGATCGATAGTGTGTTACGCAATTAGGGTGCAGTATTACCAATGTGTATCGTGTTACCCAGTAACTGGGTTGTGGAGGACAGATAGGCAGTCTCTCCATGTAAAATACTGGTATTCAGCTGCATCCGGTTAGACTGGAAGCCGACCCCAAATTAGTTGGAAAGAGGCTAGGTAGATGACGATGATATTGTTACGAATAAGCGGCATGTTTTGGGGGAAATATATAAATAAATTATTATTTACCTTTATTACCGGAAGGATAATTATTGGTGCCATCGGTTATTATTGTACCTGTAATAATATCCGCAGTGCGCTTGGTGGATGGTAACCGTCGTATCGACTAGTCTGTATCTGTTACCTAATACCTGCTTTAAATTGTCAGTCTAAAACGTAAAACGCATCAGACGTAAAACGCTGAATTAAATTTTACCTCTTATCTTAATAGGGTCAATCAACTCAGCCTATCGCAGTCCACTGCTGGACATAGGCCTCTCCCAGGCTGCGCCACAACACCCTGTCCTCCGCCTTCCGCATCCAGTCCGTCCCAGCAACCTTCTTTAGGTCGTCCGTCCATCTAGCTGTGGGGCGTCCCACACTACGCTTGCCACTCCAATAGAGTACTACGGGGTAATTGCGTAACACACTAACGGAATGGCTTTCATTTTGACAGTTCAACAACATTCATTGCGTTATTTACGTTGTTGAACAGACAAATATTTCGATCATATGAAGTAACGGATTAGCAATATCCTTCAAAATGATTCAGATTGTGCTAGTGTGTTATGCAATTAGCTGATCCCGCCATCTACACCTGGGTCTTCCGCGATGCCGTTGGACGTTTTCAGGGACCTATGCAAAGTCAGAGTCAAATCATTTATTTCAACTAGGCACATAAAAGGCACTTTAGAACGTCAAAAATTACATTAAAATAGAATTGATTCTAGTCGCCCCTTCCAAAAGGTAGTTTTCGTATGGAGAAGAATGGGCAAGAAACTCCATGCTGTAGTGGTCTTAGCCCACAATGTATCTGACATGCGGCAAACGTGTCCGGCGCAGTTCCATTTGAGCGTGTTTGCTTTTTGGGCGACGTCTGCGGAGATAATGATTTGACAAAAAAAATACAAATTCAAACAAAGAAACAACATTGCTATTAAAAAGTTGCCAAAGAAAACACGTGCAATACCATCTCTAAGGACACACAGACGGGTTATTCCGACATCGCATATGAATTCAAATTGTCTATGCAATTCCGTATAGGATTTGCGACACCCTAGTTACATACATATGTATAATGTTTCTTGGAGGCGAGAGAACCCATCTAGATGCACGTGTATGTAGGTTAGTGTAGCGACGCGGCACGTGTAAACCCTTCTGTGTTTAACCTACTTAGTTAGGTGTTTTTAAAGTTAGCTTTTCTACAAGGTGAAGATTTTTTACAATTTTAAATGATATATGATTTTTTCAAATTCAAATTCAAATTTATTTATTTGTACAGATATGTGTAATGTAGTGGTACATGATGGTATAAAATAAAAATAAATATTTCTGTAACTGAGTAGTTTGTACAAACACAAGTCAAAATTTGTTTTAAACTAGATGAGATCGGTGTTTCGTAATTGACTACTCTGAGAAGAAACACCGAAACAAACTCAGAGGTCACAGTCTTCCCAGTCCAAACATTGTCTCTTAATTGAGAATTTAATATTGAAAACTTGTGAAACTGCTTTAGCAATAGATACTTAGGTGAAAGCCTGCGAAGTTCAAAACTACTTTGCAAAAAATGAAGATATTCATAAATTCGCAGGCTACGGAAAGAATCATCTTAAGTAATGCTTGTCGAGTTATCAACTTAAAATTCTCAATTCAAAAAGTGGGTGTACGAGTATGGTCGGCATATACCTACATGGTCACAAAATATAGCTACGTACGATAAATGCGTGCGTGACTGCGTGCGCCCGACTGTCGCCTAGGCTCGACAAATTAACAATTCTATTGCACTCAGACCTTGTCGTTAGTGATGTGCAATCGTCTACAACGGAGTTTAATTGATACCGATACCAGAATTGGTATTGTGGTCGTTTTAAATAATTTGAGAAGTCTTATAGTGATAAATAAAAATAAAGAAAGGGATTGTGAAATTAGTTGAAAATATTGACTGAAATATTTATTATGCAATATAAAAATTGCTTATATAAAAATATCTACTTCATATTGTCTATTTAAGACACAGAACAGTTAAGGAGATTATATTTTATAGTTTATTTTTAGGTGTATTTATTTCTTTTAACTTTATGTAGGTATGTACTTACATACTTTTTAATTTGTGGAAGCTTGTAAATGGCAACTGTCAGCGCTAATTTTACACTATTTACCTAGATATTACGAGACTGTAAGCTTTCTACAGAATAAATAAATAAAAAATATTAAGCCAAGTATTTACTTTTTCCCAGCGTAATCTTGACCTACAAATGTCAGCATCAGCTTTCCAGATTAATCTTCTCCATTTCTCTTAATCTATGAAATATTTTGCAAGGAATTTGTGCTCACCAAAAGCAAAGATTGCATCACAAATTCACAACATAAAATGTATTCGGTGTTACACAAGTTCTAATTATACGTTCAAATATTATAAACATCCACCGCCTTGCAGTTATTAATAAATTAACAAGTCATCACTCCTTTCTTGCTTGCAAATTAGATTTATGATGACGAAACGTAGGTACAGTTTTGGCGCCAATACCAAAAACAGATTAAGGATTTTTTCAAGGCATGCCACAATGATGAGAATTTTTCAAATATGGAACTTTTGTTTATGAATGCTCATCAAAAAGGTTAGGCCTGTTTTCAACATTTGAAGTGACGGTTGTTTTTTTTTTTTCTATTTTAATAGAACGCTTACGACTAAGACCAAAAAAGTAATATCAGTCGTGACGTTTATGTTTTTTTTTTTTTGTTTTGGTTTATTCCCATCTGCATTCAATAGTTGAAATTGCGGTTAGGTTTTTTTTGAGATAGAACGCCGGGGTCTAGGACTACAAAAAGTAATATATCGTGACTTTTTTAGTATTGGTACGCAGTAAATTGTTAAAAGTGCTCACACGGGTGAGTTCTATTGCCCATTCTCGTGATAGATGTCTTAGTTGTAACCCTTGTGACGTTCTTGGAGATCGATTGGCTGGTCTTATATTTTGTGGTCTAAGAAAACTTTGGAAAAACCGACCCTTTAAACGTTCCTAATATAAATTTTAGGCAGATATAGGTAACTAGCGACCCACCCGCGACTTAACAAAACATCGAGATTTCTTTAATATATATTAGTTTAATAACAATGTTTTATAACACACTCGCACACCTTCCTAAATAAATTCTGTAAATGATGGTGAAAACCGCATCAAAATCTATTGCGTATTTCAGTAGAACAACGCGGTCGCACAGACAGACACGAAAAGCGACAATAATGTTTACTAGCTTCTGCCCGCGGCTTCACCCGCGGAGATGTCGGAAATTATTCCACGGGAACGTGCTACCGGGACAAAAACTAGCCTATGTCCTTTCCCAGGATGCAACCTATCTCCTTACCAAATTTTATCGAAATACGTTGAGTGGTTTAGGCGTGAAAAGGTATATAATATTTTTGAGCGGATTGGATTTCATAGGTTTAATTTTTTTTGAGCGGAACCCTAATTCTTTTTCTAAAACAAAAGTAGTCTAAGTTCTTTCTTATAACATCAGCTATGTGCCAGTGAAAGTCCCGTCAAAATTGGTCCAGCCGTTTCGGAGATTAGCCGGAACAAACAGACAGACAGACTACCTATAAAAATAAAAATAGTTTTTTGTTATAAGTACCTAAGTATATTACAGTATATATATATGTGTGTGTGTGTATATTCAGTTTATTATATTTATACTTTCATATGCATTTAGTCAAAACATTTTGACAGCACAAACAGACACTTCAATTTTATTTATTTGTATAGATTACCTATAAACATACTTGTCAACTTTAGGTTGACACCAGACGACATTTGTTTATACTATTAATAATTTCGTTCCAATTTATTTTCCTTCCTTATTTATTTCAGTGTTTTTCCAAACTGGCTAATTATACTTACTAATTAACTTACTTACTAATAACACTTATATTTTTAGTTTTGCTATTTTTACCATATACTTCATGTTTTAATTAGTAATGCAATCTACACAATAGACATTCTATTTCAAAACATCTACTTTGTTTCAAACACAACTTACTATTAGCCAATTAAAAGTACAAACTGGGTAAGTAGGTATATATTTCAGCGGGATTGTCCGAAAGGGTTACCGCTACCCCGGAACATAAAGGGCGAAGGAAGGAACATGGGTGGGTTTTAGTCAGTAAGAGTCTGACACTCCCTTCCGCTCCACCCAGAGCGGGAGGGGTCATTTGATGATTTCACACCAGAAAAAAAAAAAAAAAAGTAGGTATGTATATATTTTTAGTTTAATTTTAAACAACTGTGCTTATGTAGTTATAATTAAGCATCTAGTTCTTAATTATAACTAAAGCCTTTAACACCTTGCTTAAGAACGAATTATAATATTCTTTTCAATTTGTTTCTTAGCATAATACGTAATATTATTACGCCCCTAATGTTCCTTCTGCTGGGACTCAGGCGTCCTTTCTGTAAGAAATATTGAGTCAGTATCCACCATTCGCACCTGGGTACGGTTGAAGAGCAGTGGTGGCCCAGTAGGCAGGCAGGCACCTTACTTTATGTATATAATTTCATCACCACTGCTCTCAAAACGGTGAAGGAAAACATCGTGGGGAAACCGGCATGTCCTAGAACCAAAAATTCGAGACATGTGACGTCTACCAACCCGCACTAGGCCCGCGTGGTAGATTATTAGCCCACTCCCTCTCGAAGAGAGGAGGCCTGTGTCCCAGCAGAGGAACATTTTAGGCTTTATTATGTATTCCCCTAAAATCCCTTCTGCTAAGACTCAAGCATCCTGTCTGTAGGAAAGAATGGGCTGGTATCTACCATTCAGACCCAGTACAGATGGCCCACTCCCTCTCACCGAGAGGAGGCCTGTGTCCCAGCAGTGGGAACAATGTGGGCTGATTATGATGATGATGGGTGGTTAAAGGACAAATGTATTCTTTATTTGGCTCTAAGTCATGCCGGTTTCCTCACATTTTTTTCCTTTACCATTTTTAGATATTAATTTGGTTATTATTCATCATAAAACATAATAGGAAATTGATCATTGTAAAAATTCCTTTTCCCGTCACGTCTGTGAAGTCAACGTAATAGATCGATTGAGGTACCGACAATGCGGATCGGTTTAAGAAAACCCTACTCATTGTGCTCCCACCTTTGTAAGAAAATTTGTCATTGCGATCGTGAAATATCGGTCCCTTTTATACAGGAATAGATGATTTATCGGTCTAGTGATCTTCGTAATCGAACATCGTAATTTTTTATTTGCAAAAGAAGGTTGAAACTGACTGGATTTTAGGAAGAAAAGTAGTCAAACAAGTCCCATTCGATTTCTTCTTCGTAGCACTCTTGTCGGAGCGGGCGTGGTCCTCATGTAGTTTCTTGTCGAGGGGCTGAGGGGCAATTCTCGGAATTTTAAGAACGTTCACAGTCTGATCTCAGTCTCGATATGTCAAAAAATACTTCTAATTTCCCTACATTTTGACAAGACATCTGTTTGTCGCCGAGATGAGACTGCGACTAGATTTTGAACGTTTTAAATTACGAGAATTGGCCTTCTGATGTGACTCGCCTCTCGATTTCTGGTATTTTTTAGTACAGGGGATCGCCCACTGCGGATTTAATTTGGTCAGTCCATCTCATGGGTGAGGGTCCGCATTCGACTTAAAATAAATCACGCCTGTATTTTTTAGTACAAGGGATCGCCCACTGCGGATTTAATTTGGTCAGTCTATCTCATGGGTGAGCGTCCGCATTCGACTTAAAATAAATCATGCCTGTAATACACGATGGGTTAGGCAGAGACATACCCTTAGCACATCCACATTTCGCCAGTTATAATCAAGTCTCATGTAACAGGGGGCGAGCTTATTGCAACAAAGGTCACAGATCCAGACTCCGGGCTACTATTGAGAAATCCCTGACGGAAAAACCCAATAACACTGCCCGACCTGGGAATCGAACCAAGGGCCTATTGCTCAGCAGCAGCCTTTGCGACCACTAGACCAACGAGGTTCCATTTGACTTTTTAAAAAGTTATTTCGGTAAGCAATACTTTCTCCGCTTAAGTATATAAATAAGTCGTAAATAATCGTAGTTCCGAAAACATGGTTTGTAACAATAAGTTAAGGTCAAAAGTAATAGTTTGGGGTGCCCTTGCTGGTGAAATACGCCTTGTTTGAAGGTTACTCGGAACTAATGGCAAATGGTGAAAAGCCTTGACATCAAATAACTTTGGTCTCGTTAATTAATTACGTATTTCATATGCCACGTGCGTATTATATTGAATTTGGGGAAATTTTGAAACTATTTGCTTTGTTCGGGACAATGACTGAATCGTGGTAACTTGATAAGGTTTCCTCATTTTCATGTTATGGAACATTTTATACGAAACCATAATAACGAATCGTAATATTCCATAATTACAAATCCAGGAAAGTTAGTAATTTTACTAACATCGACCAATAGGATACCCATAAAATCGATACAGCCCTATTACTACGTTTAAATAAATGAAATCTATGCTGTTAATATTCGATAACTATAAATGTAGGAAAGTTAGTCATTTTTCTAATATCGACAATTAATATCCCGTAATATCGATACAAGGAGCCCCATCACTACGTTTTAATAACTGAAAACTATCCTACGTAAAACTTGTACCATTATAGTTTCTTTCGGAATGTCTTCCACAGCCTCAATAGCATTCCTTACTCATTTATCATCATTCTGATCCTACAGTTAGACAAAGTAATGAATTAATTATTCATTAAATTCTGTGCCATAAAATATTTCCGTTATATTTAAACTTTATGTACAGATTAGTGATGTAATCAAACGTTAACCATCCTTGTAAGGCGAAGTAAATAATTTTATTATGTAAACATGCAAACTTTTTTTTTTTTCAATTTTTTTTTTTTTCTATTTATTACCATACTTAGATACTTATTATTTTCTGGTGACCAACACAACAAGGACCCACAAAGAACCTTAAAAAAAAATCTGAGAGGCAATCTCTGCGCCCTCACGCCCCTAGTCGCCGCTGGAGAGGCCCTGGACGTCGGGAGTCACCAGCCGACTCCCGGCCACCGTAGGGCCGATGCCTGCCAGGGCCGCGGGTTGTTCAAAAGAGATACCGTGGCCCCTGGCATAGGTAACTGAACACGGGTGGGTTTTAGTCACTAAAAGTCTGACATGCCCTCCTGCTCCGCCCAGAGCGGGAGCAGTCATATGATGATTTCCCACCCAAAAAAAAAGGGGTTCCACGTTTATTGGGGGGCTCGTAGGCCTGGCCGGAGGCAAATACGGCGGTAGCGCAACTAGTCTATGTGTGTGGATGCATTTGTATTCAGCAGGAGCGCCACGGAACTGTTCCATAGTACCGCTTTCTTCACGCCACCCCGGCGGTCTGTCTCCGCCAGGTGAGACCTGCGGTTCCCTGGAGGAGGCGCTTAAGGCGCTCTCTGCTAAGAATGTACACCCCCGTCTGCAGACGCTTGCAGGTCTTGACCTGGAAGCGTCTGCTTCTGGTTTGTGGAGCGTTAGCGTCTGGTTGTCCCCTTAGTCTGGAGCGCTCCAGACTAAGGAGACAAGGGACAAGGGCAGCGTTAGGTCGCATTGTAGAAGTTGTTAATTTTCATATGTACCTACTACACTCCCTTAAAGTATCTCCCTCGTTTAACCTAACACACTGTAAGTATATGTATCTTTCAGCTTCATCAATATTGGAAACATTACTTTTCAGCCGAAACGTAACTGTATCTATTTTAGTCTCTTCGTTTCATAATATTATGTTGCCTTCGTGTCGATCTAGGCACGAAAACCTAATAGAATATTTCAATTTATCGTAACGTACAAATAAAACTTGAGTGAAGCCGAGTGAATTACTTGTAGTCACGTATGTGGTACATAAAGTTTAGCAACGTAACAAAAAAAATGTAAAAAAAGCGGCCAACTGCAAGTCGGACTCGGCACTCAAAGGGTTCTGTAACACCGTACAATATTTAACACTACATTTTTTTTTACTTTTTTAAAAATAAACAAATACGTATATATCTATACTAGAACCGTGTTTATATGTAGGTATACTTCATTTCATGTATATTTGTTGTTGCTATAGCGGCCATAGTATTACACATGCCAGAGCATGTGTGTACCTAGATATTATTACACCTATTATTACAAAAGGTTCAAAAGATACAGCCCTGTGACAGACGGATGGACGGACGGACTCGTTGGCTCCCTTTTGGGTACGGAACCCTAAAAAAGTGTATTTTGTACCTAACATTTTGGAAAATGATATCAAACTTAAACTGCCACTTCCACAGAGATAAACTAGGCAAACGTTTCAACTATTACGTTTATATTTTTTTGTTCTAAATGTTGTACCTACTGTTTGTAAGCATTTACGAAACATCAAGACTTTATTTCCACGGTAAGTACCAAATCGTTAGTAATTATATTCCCATCAAAACCAACGTGTACTTACTGGAAACTCATTCAGAATAATATTGTTTTCTATCTTCTGTACAGACGCCAGCAGGTCAAGCTACCCGAAACTGTCAAATTTTCCCAATCAACCTTGAACCTTAATACTTTAGCGATAAAGTTGAAAATCTATTAAAGAAATTTGACAGATTGTAGTAACTTGATGTGCTGGCGTCCGTACATAAAACAAAACACAAAACAAAAACGCTTACTTTTTATTATTTAATTTCGCGTAAACGCTTAAATGATGTCTATTGTAATGAAATGAATATTTTGTAACTAGCATAATCAGCCTATAATGTTCCCACTGCTGGGAAACAGGCCTCCTCTTGGTGACCGGGAGTGGGCCGAAATCCACCACATGAGTCCAGTGCGGGTTGGTAGATGTCAATATTGTCTTCTAATTTTTGGTTCTAGGACATGTCGGTTTCCTCACGATATTTTCCTTCAGAGAGCAGTGGTGATGAAATAATTTACACAAAGTAAAGCGCCTGCCTGGGTTCAAACCGTTATCTACAAGTCGTAAGATGCGGCCGTTACCACTGTGCCACCACTGCTCTGTTATACTATTGTGTAAGCACTAGGTTTAAAAAAATATTATGATTTCGGTTAAAATTTCATGTGCATTAAATGTTAGCGGGCTGTGGCTAAGTAACCGGAAAGTGAATCGTGGATGGGTGACCATCTTTACATACCAAGACCCCTCCGTGCCTCGGAAAGCACATTAAACCGTTTTTCCCGAAAGTCTGACAACCAGTCTTTCCAAGGGGTGTCGGGTTACCCAGTAACTGGGTTGTGGAGGTTGGATCGGAATCCGACCCCAACATTGTTGGGAAACTAAGCAGTTGATGATTAAATGATAGCACTAAATACTTTTAGTAACCCACGTCCGCGTCACCGAAACTAAAACCATCATCAATCAATTAGTACCAGCACTCCTGGTATCAATTAAATACCACATCGATCACGCGTCCCATCCCTACAGCACATGACAGACACACGTTTATTTAAATAGTTTACATCAATCTCATATCTATGCTATAAACTTTATGTCACAGCATAAATTATTTTAACGAGCATCCTAAGGCCTACCATTAAGTGAAGATGGTCCTACTGGACGTAAATCGTGTTTATTGTTAGACTGTGAATGTTAGTAGGACACACGTTGGGTTAATCACGTATTTATCTGGACGGTACCACAGACTAAGTAAATAGGTATCGTCGGTAGTAACAATATAATGTAGACCTTAAATATAACCAATTAAGATTATAAGTTGAACTGACCTGGTTATCAAGAACGTACCTAGACACACTTGGGTATAGTAAACTGAAGATTAAGTACAAGAGCCAGAAATAAGTTACCTAAAGGTAAGGTCATGGTCGCCTCAATAACAGCAATATCTACCCGTTAATCTAATTACAAAATATGGCGGAGCAGGTCACCTTGGATAAATCTCAAAACTTCCAATACGCGTAGGGTGCTTAAAAAAAATAATTCGTTATTTACAATCTCAACAGCTCAATGTATATGTGTACATACGATTCATTTCTTTTCGTATTCTTTATATCTAAGCACTAGCTGCACCCCGCGGTTACACCCGCATAAGTTTCGATCCCGTGGGAATATCGGGATAAAAAGTATCTTATATGTTAATCCTGGTTATAAACCATGTGTGTGCCAAATTTCATCCAAATTCGTTCAGTAGTTTTTGCGTGAAAGAGTAACAAACATCCACCCATCCATCCATCCATACAAGCTTTCACATTTATAATACTAATTAGCAGGATATATATATATTAGGAAAGGAATAGTAGAATTAGTAGGATAGTAGGATACGCATAATCAGCATAATAATATAACCGTTCCCATTGCTGGGGCACGGGCCTCCTCTTCTCGAAAGTAAGCGCGGGCACAGTATGGATTGGTGGATGTCCCACATCTTCCAAATTTTGGTTCTAGGACATGCATGACTTTCAATTATCGAGCCTCTATTTTTCTAGGTTGCTGGGTAAAGGCCTCCCGCTCCCTATTTTACACACTTCTATTTTCTGTTAATACAGGTCACTCCTCTCGGACGAATTCCAGTTCATCCTGCCAAATTTGCCTTGGTTTGCCGCAATTAAATAATTCCTAACTTGAAAGAAAGCCGGAAGAGACAGAGAGAGGCATGTTTACTTCTCTTATCACGTCATTTTAAAGAGATAGGCAGAAATACTTGCAACTGTCACTATGCGATAATGCGTGATCTTTACACTCGCCTCGCCATTACGACACGCGTGTTCAACACATCAAGTATTGACACAGTTACATGTACCTATTAATTATTATATTGTTGAGAATATACAGCATTTATGCATTGATAATAATCCAAAAACCTTGCCGTGCTGATTGTGAGTACTTCTACTATAACAGCATAATGCAAACAAAATCAAAATATTTTATTTCAGATAAACCTACATGGGCACTTATGAAACGGCAGAAGTCGACTAAACTCCACGGTTACCCTTTTAAAAATAATTGGCTTTTACCCCAGGGTGCCTAGAAATATCATAAGACCTAAAAATAATAATAATCATTTATTTGTTCAGACTACAAATGAGGTCCATAAATTCAATACTACATTTATATACTATTTTGTGTACTATGAACCTAATGTATTGTTTTAAGCTGTGCGTTGTGCAATAAAGTAATACTGACGAGGTAGAAAGATTGTCGGGTAAGCTGGTTGCTAGCGGGGCTGACTACCCAGGGTGTGCTATACAATAATTTCTAATCGACCCTCATGGAGGCTCCTTGAGTATATATATATCGTGAAATCACACCTGTGGGGATCCAGGCGTGATTTTGCAAAGGGTTAGGCAGAGGTATACCTATAGAACACCCACATATTGCCAGTTATGTTGAAGTCCCTTTAGTAGATGTTGATATAAATATAACTTGGAAGTAACCTTTTGCTTTGCCTTGGAGAGCAGTGGTGGCCCAGTGGTAACGGCCGCGACTCACGAGTTTTAGGTCGTAGATTCGAACCCTGACAGGCGCTTTACTTTGAATAAATTATTTCATCACCACTGCTCTCAAAACAGTGAAGGAACCTGGTGAGGAAACCGGCATTTCTTAGAACTCGAAAACATGTGACATCTACCAACCCGCATGGGCCGACGTGGTGGATTACGGCCCACTCCCATTCACAGAGAGGAGGCCTGTGTCCCAGCAGTGGGAACATTATAGGCTGATAATTCTATGTTATGCTATGCTAACCTTTTTCATAATGGATCTATTAAAACGGGCTGTTCTAAATAGTATCCACCTACCTACATATGTAAACATCTAAACCATCTCCTTTCATCAATTTTCTTTTAACAACATCAAAGAAAATCACACAATTTAACAAAGAAATCATTCTCATTCATTCCAGAATAAATCAACGGGGATTTATTAAAGTACAGTCGGATTCGATAGTCTAGACCAGCTCATGCCGCAGATTGAACTGAGATCACATCGATCGGTACCTTGACTACGAGATTGAACTATTAATTCTAGTCTTAAATGCATTAGGGGATTTCTTTTGAAACCTCCTTTGTAAAAACTCTTATTGTACTCGGATTAATTCTTTATTTAAGATAAAGATCTTAACTCAGCAAGCTCAAAGGAGCTTGCTGAGTTTCTAATCAAAAACAGCGTCCCGTCCAGATGTTAAAAGGGTCCATTCTGAAAGTTGACAACGTCACTAATATGTGCCAAATATTTCGCTGTTTTGGTTCATCATCATCATTTCAGCTGAAAGACGTCCACTGCTGGACATAAGGCTCCTCCAAGCATCGCCGCATTCGGTGTCATTTGATTATATATACTTGAAATAAAAACTTAAGGCATTCTTAAGGTGAGAACATGGAGATTTCTTTATTATATGTAGGTCTGTTTAATGGATAATTCACGTAATCCTTCCGGAATAAATTCTCTAAATCATAGATTCTCAGCCTTATTTTGCCCACCACATTGAGAATATTTTTTTTCTAGAGCCCTCTATTTTTTTTGACTTACCAGCCGAAACGAGTAATTTATTGAGTGCGACTGCCATTCAATTTTGACCTTTAAAATGTATTAAAGGGAAGGATATGGATACCATGATGTCATATCGACTGTCAGAATTTTCAATCATATGATTACCTACAACGAAGGTTGGTAGCCAACATTATGTGGATAATATTTTACATTCCAAAAGCCAGTTTATAAAAATGACATCTGCAATCAATCTGCCTAACCTTTTCCCATCTATGCCGGGGTCGACTTCCAGTTTAAGCGTATGCATCTGAATACCTCTATTTTGCATGGAGTACTGCCTATCTGACCTCCACAACTCAGTTACTGGGTAATACCATACCCCTGTTAGCGGGATTTTCCGAAAGGGTTACCGCTACCCCGGAACATAAAGGGCAAAGGAAGGAACATGGGTGGGTTTTAGTCAGTAAGAGTCTGACAATCCCTCCCGCTCCACCTAGAGCGGGAGGGGTCATTTGATGGCATCACATCCGGGAAAAAAAAAAAAAAATACCATACCCCTTGGTCAGACTGGTTGTCAGACTTTCTAACTTCTCACGACCCATAACGACTCTCAAAGTACCACGACTGATAGCCGGGACCAACGACTTAACGTGCTTTCCATTAAATGCAGGGAGGGGTCATATGTAAAGATGGTCACCCATCCATGCACCAACCGCAGCAAGCGTAGCTTAACCTGATCGATCGACCCGTGCGGCTATTAATACTTAGCCACAAAACCCCTCATCTCCTCAAATAAAAATGACATCTACAAAACAATCAATTAAATCACCATTTTATAGACCCATGCTAGAAATAGGCTTTTCCAAGTAGAGCCATAGCATTCGATTCTACATCTTCTGCATTCCGTCAGCCAGTTCACTTCTCCATATCATCTTCATCTGCCTATCCACTTCGATTCCGATTTCAGTTTGTTGGTTGGTTGATTTGTTAGTTTGATTTGTTGGTTGTTGTTGTGTGTTTGTTGTTTTTGTGTTTTAATATTCTATTCTATTCTATTCTTAACCGGATGCTGCTAAATACCAGTATTTTACATTTTTACATAGCGACTGTCTATCTGACCTCTACAGCCCTGTTACTGACAACCGGTCTTACCACAGGGTATAGGGTTTTTTTTTGTTTTAGCAGAAGTGGGAAATCCTCATCGTCGCGTCGCCCAGACTGCTTCATTGGTGACGCAGCCTGGGCAGTGCCGGACTCTTGCCGGCTAAAACCCACTCTTGCTTTTGCTCAGTGTCCCTCTGGTATAGTATTACTGTACCCTGTAGTACCGCGTGGTACGTTGGTTGTCAGAATGCCCCATATTATCGCCTAACTTTAGCATAATCAGCCTAAACCGTTCCCACTGCTGGGACACAGGCCTCCTCTCAGTGAGAGGGAGTGGACCGGTAGATACCAACGCAAACCTGTGGGTTGGTAGAAGTCACAATGTCGTCTTATCTCAAAACAGTTAAATTTTAAATTCTCCGTTAATTAAAACATAACAACAAAGACACGTTGATAATGCGTCAATTAAAAGAAAATGCGATTAAGTATCAATATTTAATACATTAACATTAACAAGATACCGATAACGACTAGTCAAGGGCGCGTTATCAAGACGTCGTTTATCTATTTTAGTAATGCTATTAGCAAATAAATAATATTTTAATGTGGAATATTTACTTTGTTATATGTATTTGTGTCAGTGGAGTTTATTTGAATTTATCTAATACCTACATACATAGGAAAAAAAATCTGGGGGTCTACTACGAAGTGCAAAGTGCGAATGATCGGATCGGACCGACACATGGCCGAACCGAATATTATTGAAAAATGCATCATAGTCATTGTACAACGTTTACGTACGTACGTAACGTTAACGAACAAAACGTGAAACGTGAACGTTTAAAAAAAAAAAACGAAAGAGTGTAGGAGTGTAGGATCGGGGCCGACCGAACCAAATAGTAACTTCGTAGCAGGAAACGGCCGAACATTCGGCCGATACCACTTCGGAGTAAACCCCCTGTTCCATACATATTGACCCCGTAAGTATTGCGCTTTCTATGATAACCGATTGTTTAAAAAAAAACAAAATCTGCTGTTTCATTTTTTGTTTATTTACCTAGGTAAAACTAACCCGCACTAGCGCCTCGTTGGTCTAATGAACGCGACCGCTACTGCTGAGCATAGGTCCTGGGTTCAATTCCATGGTTGGGCAAAGGGTTATTAGGTTTTTTCTCATTCCTCCGTAACACATGCCCATACCATGACAACCGGTTTCCACACAACTTTTCAGTTACCGGTGCCACTTTCAGACTTCCTTTTATATAAGATAAAATAAGAACCATTCATTTCCATTTGTGTAACACCACACATCCCTCATACCATTCTCATCTCAGCTGCATGCAATTGCCTTTCATTCATCCCTTTTGTAGCCCAACATTTTGATCCATACAAGACAGCAGGTCTTACCATGGTTTTGTATATCTTCCCCTTAAGTATAAGGGGAATGCGGGAGTCGCAGATTGTTCCCGTGACCTGCCGCCATTTCATCCATCCAGTGTTAATCCTGAGCTTAACCGTCCGATCTACTTCGCCATCGCTTTGTACGAGTGAACCGAGATACCGAAAGTCGGAGCAGACTGGGAGAAGCGCGCCATCAAGCGCTATGGCTCTAGAACTGGAGAGATCGCCGAAATCGCAGAACATATATTATGTTCAGTTTTGGTTCTGCTTATTTTCAAGCCAACATCCTCCAGTTTCTGTTGCCATTTCTCCAATCTGCTCTGGATCTCAAATCCATCTCACCGACAAGAACAATGTCAATGGCAAACAGCATGCACCAGGGTGTCTCCTCCTGTACGTCCGCCGTCAGAGCGTCCATAATCAACAGGAAGAGGTAAGGACTTAAAGCCGATCCCTGGTGCAAGCCTATAGCTACACTGAACTCGTCGGTATTGCCAGCAGCCGATCGGATGTAGGTACGAGATCGACTGTACATAGCACGAATTAATTCTACATACCTACTTCCTAACAAACCTTTCTCTTTCAAGGCTCACCCCGAAGTACCCTATCATACGCTTTCTCCAGATCAATGAACACCATTTGCAAGTTCTTATGTGCACGTCTGACTTCTCGCACAATTGGCGGAGTGCAAAAGTGGCGTCCATTGTTCCTCGACCTGGCATAAACCCAAACTGGTTTGGGGTAATCTCACTCTCCTCTCGCAGTCTTTTCTCTATTACTTTCTCCCATACCTTCATACTATGTGACATTAACTTTATCCCTCAATGGTTGTTGCAATCCTGTATATCACCTTTATTCTTGAAGATGGGTACTAGCGAACTATTGCACCATTCTTGTGGGATCCCTACTTCATGCAACAACTTATTGAAGAATAAAGTCAGCCACATACATCCATCTTCTTTTATATACTTCCATACCTCTACTGGTATATCATCTGAGCCCATAGCCTTCCCATTTTTCATACCTTGAACTGCCTTTCTTACTTCATCCATGCTAATTTCCCTCACCGAACCTATATTTACTTGTACCTCTTTAAGCACACCATTCCATTTATTCTCTTCGTTCATTAGCTTTTCAAAATAAACCTTCCAACGTTCTTTTATTTCGTCACCTTACCGGCGTCGTCTTTCATACATTTAAGGTGAAGAATATCTCTCGTTCCCCTTTCTCTTGCTTTTATAATCCGGTAGAGCTCCTTCTAGCCTCTAGGGTTGTCCAGTGCATCATACAACTTCTCCTGCGCCTGAGCCCTCGAAACTGCTACCGCATTTTTTGCCATTCTCTTCCATTCTTTATAAATAGAAGATTTCTTGTCTTCTTTCAAACTATCATTCCCGTTTTCTACTCCCTGTCATTCTTTAAAAGCACTTTTCTTTTCTTTGAGCATCTTTTGTACGTCTTCGTTCCACCACCATGTATCCTTTTCTATCATACCTTTCCCTTTCGATTCTCCAAACGCATCTTTTGCTACTCTCCTTATACAATCCACCATCTCTTTCCAACATGAATGTTGATTTTCACACAGTCACAGATTTTCCTTCCATATCCTTCATGTCAATCATTTTCCCTACCACTTGATTCTTAAACATACTGGCACATTCCTCTTTTTCTATCATACGCCATCTATAACTATAGGTATTTATATATGCATATTAATAACACCATGACTTGCATAATCTTTAGAAAAACCTGTTTTGCATGATTAGTATGAATATATTAATATTGATTAACCATTACATAAATTTAGGGAAGCTTACTCAGAAAAGGTCACATTGGGGTGTATTTATTTATTTATTTTTATAGGTACACCAACAGCGTCTTTATACAAAATATCAAATAACAGTAGATAACAGTCGTGGGCTAATACAGTCGCCAATAACAGGTGAACCAACATTCTAAAATACAGTGATAACCTAAAGTATAAAAATTTAAAGAAAAAAGTTTGAAATGTAAAAATTAGTTTGAAATGTATAAAAATTAAGTGGTAACAAACTATATAAACAGAAATATAAAATGACACAAGAAATAACTTACAGAGGTTGCAAAAAATACTTACATACTAACACAATGAATCTTTGAGTTTTAAAGATGTTTACGGAGTCGTGATATATGTCAACATCTGGAGTGGATTTTATATAAGAATTCATCTCTCGGCTGAGCCTTTGAGAGGTGAGTTTACTCCTATATTTGTTCTGGGTGCTTTAGTGCAGAATAAGTGGGTAATGGGATGTCTGGGTAAATTATGGGGACTTGTAGGCCAATTTGTTCAGTTAATTTATCGCAGTTCAATTTATTGTTATTCAATTTGATAAAGAACATAAGATCTTGTACCAGTCGACGGTCGCGCAGAGTAGTCATTTTGTAACATTGAGTGCGTTGTTCGTATGGACACCGGGGAGCTAAATCACCGAAGGCATATGCCAGGTGTTTTGTAAAGGCCCTTTGGATGCTTTATACTTTTTGTGAGTGTACTGCATAGTGCGGGCTCCACACCAGACTGGCAAATTCAAGGTGGCGAACTAAAGCGTTATATGTATAGCACAATTTTTGTTCTTACCAGCTTAAAGCCTTTAGTGCTTCTCTTGAGAAATCCTAGTAGCCGTGCCGATTTCGTAACAATACTATCAATATGGCTTCTGAAGTTGACTTTACTGTCCATGATGATACCAAGATCACGAACCTCATTCACAGTTTCCAATCATGCTCCTTTTACACTATATGAGATAGTATCTGACTGTTTTTTCCTCGTGGATCGTTTATGGCTACATTTTTATACATTAAGTTTCATGTGGTTAAGATTGCACCAATGCTCAATCCTGTCCAAATCCTCCTGAATTAGGGTAGTATCTTCATTAGAAGTTTTAATTTTATAAATTTTGTCGGCAAACTTTAGATATTTACAGTGATGGATTTGGGCAGTAATATCGTTAATGAAGAGTAAAAATAGAACCGGTGCAAGGTGAGAACCCTGAGGAAATCCTGAGTCGGCATAGTACGGGTAGGATTCGTAACCATTAACAACAAGAATTTGCTATCTGTGTAATAAATATGATGAGAACCAATTTCAAAGTGAGCCATACACACCATTACATTCTAACTTGAATAGCAATAGAGAATGGTCAACTTTGTCAAAAGCACTGCTGAAGTCCGTTTTATAAACACTGCTTAAAGTTAAGTAATAATTAGCGACTGTCTAACCATACATTTTTTTTTTCTTTTAAACTTATCTTAACTTTAAGCAACGTTTACAAACTCCTTTCATTTTATTGAGCGGTAACGTACTAACTATTTACACTAGGTACTAATTTAAATGACAAACTAACTATACAAATAAATACAAACACACAGGGACACTCAGGCGTCGAAATACTCGTCCACATCGCTGTCATCCGGAAACGTGTCCAAAAGACTGGCAGCATTGCCACGTTAAAAGGCAATGCTAATTCTTTGGCCAAAGAACAACCCAGCCCTCTGGTCACGTGAAGTGTCGACCAGCCGGCATGAAGTTTCCTTAAATAGGAGACGCGAACTCGGGCCCCATGTCCTGATTCGACCCCAAACGGCTCAAAGCTGTAGTTACCCATAAGGTTACAGTATTTCCGCTTGAGGGTCTCAGCAGCCGCAGCAACGGCGCCAGCACAGCCCGCCATGCTAGGAACATGAGATGGCGCAAGGGCATCGACACGTTTATAAATCATCATCATCTGCCAAGCCTTTTCCCAACAGCGGGATTGTCCGAAAGGGTTACCGCTACCCCGGAACATAAAGGGCGAAGGAAGGAACATGGGTGGGTTTTAGTCAGTAAGAGTCTGACACTCCCTTCCGCTCCACCCAGAGCGGGAGGGGTCATTTGATGATTTCCCATCCGGAAAAAAAAAAGCCTTTTCCCAACTATGTTGGGTTCGGCTTCCAGTCTAACCGGATGCAGATGAGTATGTATTTTAGATGGATTCGATTGCAGTTGGTCCAGCCTATCTGACCTCCACAACCCAGTTATACGAAATGGGTAATACGAAACCCCTTGGTAAGACTGGTTGTCAGACTTTCGGGCTTCTGACGATCCGTAAACGACACGTTTATAAATAAACCCTATTAAAGCAAGCCACCTTTTAAACCGCCAAAAAATTAAAGGAAAACTGCTAAGAAGAAATACAAAATAATAGATAACTTTTATCCCTACAAAACACCGCACCGGAAGGACCAAAAGGACAAAAGAGAAAAAAGACTAAGGGCGCGACACATGTCAGCAACTGCCGGCGAAAGTGTCGCTTGTCTGTCAGTGGCTTAATGAGGAAAGACAGGAACAACACAAAGAAACAATTGTCCCAAAGTAACGGACGACTTGTGGAATTCTACCGAAGCAAATGAAAATGGATTAAGGAAGAAAAGTTATCATCAATTTCTTATGTTTGATCTTTTTAAATTAGTGGTTTAGCTAGGTACTGCACCCTAATTGCGTAACGCACTATCAATCACAATCTGAATCATTTTGAAGGATATTGCTAATCCATTGCTTCATATGTTCGAAAAATGTGTCTGCTCAAGAACGTAAATAACGCAATGAATGTTGTTGAACTGTCAAAATGAAACCCATTGCTACTGATAGTGTGTTACGCAATTACCCCGCTGATTAAATTCAGAACTGTTAAGGTACAGTTTCCGACGACAGCGGTGGCCGCCACATAACGGCCGCAGTGAGGGCCGTCATGAAAATGATGGCAGTGGGGTTTGACTTTACGGTGTCAAAAAACGCTCTCTAGGGAAACACACCAACTTACTTTAAAAAATAAAGTTTCAGTGACGTCATTCGACGATAAATTGTGGGCGCCGGAAACACTCAAACTGTAATAAATAAAATTTCAGTGACGGCGAATTGCTGAATCTATGTGGCCTAATGTGACCCGACCTTAAGGCTCACTTCCATGACATTTTACTAAATACAATCATCATCTGCCTAGCCTTTTCCCAACTAAGTTGGGGTCAGCTTCCAGTCTAACTGGATACAGCTGAATACTAGTATTTTACATGGAGCGACTGCCTATCTGACCTCCACAACCTAGATACTGGGTAATACGATACCCCTTGGTAAGACTGGTTGTCAGACTTTCGGGCTATATAAACTGACGACCAAAGACTGTCAAAGATCCACGAATGACAGCCGGGACCAACGGCTTAACGTGCTTTCCGAGGCACGGAGGGATCTTGGTATGTGAAGATGGTCACCCATCCACGGACAAACCGCAGCAAGCGTAGCTTAACCTGATCGATCAACCTGTGCGGCTGTTATTAATTAGCCACAAGCATTTTACTAAATACAATGTCAAACTTATTAAAAAACATTCTTTTTCTGGCATTTGATTTAAGTACCTACACAGAGAGATGTCGATGTTTTAAATAACGTTTTGCGAAATTTATTTTTAGCCATGGTGTGCTGCCTAAATCTAGATTTTAGACTAGACTTTTGATAAAGATTAATTGTGTCTGTAAGTGCAGATTATGACTTTACCGATCACAAAAAGATATCCGGCTTAAAATGTAATTTTTATCTTCGATTTCATCAACTTTGGATTGGCGCTATAGAAGCAATAAAAAAGACAATTAACTAAACTTAATCTTATTATCTTACAAGCTAAAAGTAACTTACAAAGATAATTATCATCATACAAAAATAAGAAAGCCAGATTCTTCAAAAAGTCTAAGAAAATAAATGAGGGCTTTCATTTTCTGTCATTACGTATCTGCAGCATTCTAAGTAATTATTTTATCTCTGAGATTTCTCGTTTGTCAGTTATTACAAGGATATTTTTCTTTTGTAAAAGAAAAAATAAAAGAAAATCCAATAGAAGAACAAAAGCACGGGACACGTAACAGCCACACAAAAGCTTTGCACCATCTCACTTATGTAGGGTGACAAGCTTTAGATTTATTTTAATGGGACATTTTTTATAATTATTAAAATTTAAAAACCATAAGCATTAGGCAATAAATCAACCTTTGTACATTTTTGTGTGAAAAGTTTAAATAAATAAATACTTAGGGATTGTTTAGAAACATGTACGCGACTTACAAGTTATAGGTCGTAAGTTCGAACCCAGACAGGCGCTTTATATTGGATAGATTATTTCATCACCACTGCTCTCAAAACAGTGAAGGGAAACATCTTAAGAAAACGCCCATTTTTCCTAAAATACGTGTGACATCCGCCAACCTGCACTGGGCCCGTGTGGTAGTTTATAACCCACTCCCTCTCGAAGAGAGGAAGCCTATGACCCAGCAGTGCAACATTATATGCTAATTATGCTTAATCAAGAACTACGATATGTAGTTAGCACGTTGTATCTTGTGAATCAGAATTATCAGTTCACAGTCAGTTCACAGTAACACACTATCAGTAGCAATGGGTTTCATTTTGACAGCTCAACAACATTCATTGCGTTCATTATGTTGTTGTGCAGGCCCATTTTTCGAACATATGAAGCAATGGATTATCAATATTCTTCAAAATGATTCAGATTGAGATTGATAGTGTGTTACGCAATCAGGGTGCTGATCAAATAACAAACTGGTCCACGCCACAAGAGTGACCTACTACTAATCGCCATCATTACTGTGGCACTTTGCCTCACCTCACGGAGGGTATCATATTAATTGATCCAATAATTACCGTATCAATCGTGGCTTGCATCGAAACGGTCAATCAAGTTTAGATTGCGAAGTGTATTAAGTGATTAGTAGTACTTACTAATATTTTAACAACTAAATGTACACATGAATGCAATAAAGAGATATGATTTGAAGTAAGAATGATCACCCAAACCCAGCAAAGACCCAGTTATTGAAGAATTGCGGTGGATGCTTTTAAATGTTGGCAAAATATCTTCTAAAGGTGCCGATAGGTTCTTAAGGAGCGACCACGTCCCGGAAGATGTAGCGTTGGAAGGCCTCCCACAAGGTGGACTGATGACCTTGTGAAGGCTGCAGGAATCCGCTGGATGCGGGAAATACAGAATCGGTCGAAGTGGCGGTGCTCGGGGGAGGCCTATGTCCAGCAGTGAACGTCTTTCGGCTGTAATTAATAAAAAAATGTCTTATAAGGTATTTTTAAAACATATTTTACATCAACAAGTTAGGCAGCAGCGAACTCCTATCTGCCAATCACTACATAATGTGATCATCCATTCGATATTCGATAGGACTGCCAATTTTACCTTTCATGGAAATTAAATAACCAGTATCAGATTAACAGTTTGTACTGGCGCCGGTTCCCTTGTTCACAAACTAAACTAAATTTAAGTTCAATGCATCCTTTTCTTTCTATTTCATTATGAAAGGACTGAAGATAAATATTAGTTTAGCCCTGTCTAGATAATCCATAGCAAGTTTAGACGTTATTAAAAACATGGCTACTAACAATACGTCAGTTTACGTCAGGCGCTGACTAATTTGACAGGACTAAACTAATATTTATCTTCTGCCCTTTTCTTAATGAAATAGAAAGAAAAAGATGCACTGTACTGAAATTTAGTTTAGTTTGTGAACAAGGGAATCGACGCCAGTACAAACTGTTAATCTGATACTGGTTAAATTTCTGAATGTTTATTTAAAGTATTACTTTACTCTTGTCTGAGTATTCAAAGAAAAAGTGAAGTGGTTGACCTATACACTAGTGTTCGTGTTGTAGTTGCGGGTCAAGGTTAAAAAGCTTTTCAATGTGAGGCCCGAGCTGCCGAGTGCGAGGCTCGTGGGAAGATGAAACACATGAGTAAATAACATTTATTTTAAAAAGTTCAAATCTTTTTTATAATATTTTTACAAGCTTTTCTCATCAATAATAAGTAATTATTGCATTATAGATAAAATTTATGAACGATTTTTTTTTCTGCTTATGATTAAAAAAAATATGTTTCATTATAAACTTCGACTGACATTGTCCTTCCAAAACCTCTATCAATCTTGCTTTATTTTTAAATTATTCAACCCTCCTACGACTTTACATATATTTCACAATTGCCTGACTTTTTTTTTCATCAAAAAATAATCGTTTCCTTTAAAAAAAAAATCTATAAATGGAAATCATACCCTACTTTTTAGTATGCGAAAATTCCTATAATTACTTTAAAGACTGGTCTCACTACCGATCTCCGCCCACACCTCGGGCGAGATGTGTCCCATATACCGGCCGTGTCGTGCTATTTTAGCGAGAACACTCCTTGTAAGCCACCGTGGTGATACAAAGTGTAGGCTCTAGTGTTCAGAGAACAATCTACAGAGTTTAAGTTTGTTTTAAATAGTTTTAAGCTCTTATTTCGCTGAAAACTTGTTACTGGGCCTATCATTAGCAATGCAATTTGTAATTAGTAACGTATTTTGACATTTCTACAGGTTATTAAGGCGGTCAAATCTCTGATAATGAGTACAAACGAGCCTTTCGGATGTCATCCGATTTGCAAAATGCGGTATTTAAAATCAACTCAACAACTTAACATACGTTAGAACGAAGTACTAACACCGAATATCACCTATTGAATATTATAATTCTGTTGTTTTGTGTAACTGTATGTGATCACAGAGACTGTATCTACTTTTACTATATATTTTCTATACATTTCTCTATATTTAAGTGAACCGTAATGTTCTTTTTTTTGAGAAATAAATTTCTTTAAACCGAACTTACGATAAACAATAATCTCTAACATATAATTTAAAACTCTTTGTTGAAAAAAACCGAGCAACATAAATCGAATATAACAAGAATTAAGTAATAGGTAATACGGACAACGCAACTAGAAAGAAAGAAAAAGTATTTATTGCGACTCTTACAGGAGTCAGGAAGATCCTAAACTAACTAAACTAAACACAGTTAAAAATAAAAATCAAATTATATTTTAAAAAGTAACAAAGAAAAATGAAACGGAAAGTCCTATAGGAGGCCAAAAGGTCTCAGCATGATGATGCGACATTAAAAAAAAAAAAAAATTGTCGTAGCGCTGGTATTCTGATAGGGTCCACTGTGATATCACGGGCAGTTACGGAAATAAATAAATAATAAAAACGCAACGCAACTAAACGTGTGCACGTATTTTGCGACCGGAAAAAATAAAGGTAAACAAAAAAAACAAGAGGTAAAATAAATAATGTAATAAAATAAATATGAGTATACTCTCCTTTTAAAAAACGGGTCGTATACAAAGCTTCCTCAGTTATTACTATGATAAGTAGTTAAATAAATCAGTAAAAACTGACTTTACAAAAATTTGAATGTTACGCACAGATGCGCTGCCTTCGTTTCTCTTCGAAGCTCATATTTTTCAGCCCGGCTTATGTAGTACGTTGTGAACGAAACCATAGCGCCATTCAGAAAACGGTCTTCACCGTACAACGCCATCTATCGAGCGGAGCGGTACTAAAAGGGGCGCAGTTCGTTCAGATCAAAACAGTGAATAAATGTGTTTCACTTTTCTTTTTATACATATAACTACATAATATTTGTATATTTAAATATTAAAAAAAAATCAAAAGGCAATTATCCTTTAAATAGCTATTATGATAGAAAGATGATGTCGATACGTATGGACTTATATTCTAATTTTATTGTTTTCATTATACTCGATGTATTTTAGAATAGTTTATTTTACTAACATAACGATATGTCAATGACTTACTACTTTTAACTTCAAACATACCGTTCCGGTATTCGTATGTAAGCTAGATGGACGGACGACCAAAAGAAGGTGGCTGGGACAGACTGGATGCGGAAGGCGGAGGACAGGGTGTTGTGACGCAGGGTGTGTGGGAGAGGCCTATGTCAGCCTGAGTTGATTGATTGATTGATATATTTTTTGGTCAAGTTAGTGTGGGCTATTGCAGTTCAGCATCAAATCGTAAGACACTCTAGATTGTTTAATCACAGATCACAAATTCTCCATTTCCCTTTAAACAAAAAGAATAAAACAAGCCTCATCTCGATCAAATTTATTGCTAACTAAAAAAAAAATGTCTCAATAAACATGACATCACCAACCTGTAATCCCCGAAGGGTTATTGTTATAATTAGGTACTCACGATTTTGTCTTACAAGTAGGTGGGTACTTTCTATTTCTAGATTTATTTATTTAATTTTTTTGTGTAGGTAATATGCATATATTGGGTATTTATTTTAGTTTTTCATTAATTACAATACAACACACACACTCACATACATGTATGTCACGACATTTTATTTGATTTTGTATGAGCTTTTCTATAATTTCTAGCATTTAAATTAATTCTCTCAATTAATAACGGACACACACTTCCCTATGTGTTTGTTATTGTACAGCATATGGCACTCGTGGGTTGCAGCTGAAAATCAGCGTCAGGTGGTACACTTGTGTTGTCATCTGACATTATGCTGAGCTGAGGCCCTTTTGGCATAGTCGAGCGACGACTACCGGCCACCGTAGGCGCGGGCCTGCGGGCGGAGAGCAATGGGTAGCTCACCGCCCGATCAGGACCAGGCCCGTGCCGGACGGCGCGTAAGTGTTCCACGCGCGCCTCAAAGAGATGTCAGCATAACGAGGGGCCCCTCAGGGCCGAAGCCTGCCGGGGCAGCGGGATTGTCCGAAAGGGTTACCGCTACCCCGGAACATAAAGGGCGAAGGAAGGAACATGGGTGGGTTTTAGTCAGTAAGAGTCTGACACTCCCTTCCGCTCCACCCAGAGCGGGAGGGGTCATTTGATGATTTCCCATCCCAAAAAAAAAAAAAAAGGCCCTTTTGGCATTATAATCTTTGTTTTCTGTTTTTATAGTTTTAAGGTGTATTTATTTTGCTGTAATGCCAATAAACGCATTTTTCTTTCTTTCTTTCTTTATAGCAGAAGTGTAGCTATAGTGCATCCACATTTCGCCAGTTATGTAATAGGGGGCACAAATCCAGACTCCTGGCAGCTCAACAACTCACAAAAATAACTTTCCCCGCCCTTTTTTTTCCTCTTGTCTTCTGCTGGTATTCTTAGAATTATAATTGATTTATTTGTAAGAATATAGTTTTACATAGTATGGTGTTAATATTTTTTTAAGTTCTATACACTCTACCACAACAAAAACACGTTAAACCGTTGGTCCCGGCTGTCATTCGTGGATCTTTGACAGTCGTTACTGTTATTCAGAAGCCCGAAAGTCTTACAACCAGTCTTACCAAGGGGTATCGTATTACCAAGTAACTGGGTTGTGGAGGTCAGATAGGCAGTCACTCTATGTAAAATACTGGTATTCAGCTGAATCCGGTTAGAATGGAAGCAGACCCCAACATAGTTGGGAAAAGGCTAGGCAGTTGGACACTCGACCACAACATCATCATCTGCATCAGCCCAGCCTTTTCCCAACTATGTTGGGATCGGCTTCCAGATGGACACTCTACCATCAAATGTCATTCTTATAACTAAGTACAAATAATTTTTAAATTTGTGATTTACAATAAGTCCAGTATGAATTAATCCTACTAACTTATCTTATCCTATTCTATAAACTAACTAAATATGGTGGCTGATAAAATAGATATTTTCTCATGTTCACTGAGCGAGTTCGCAAAGATAACGTTACACGTTATATGTTTGTAAATGTAAATCTTATATTATAAATTATTCCATTAATCTTCTTCATTACTTTTTGTTTATTTTACAAGTGTTATTGTATTGTGTTATGCTTCATTATTTTTTTTTTTTTTTCCTAGTGTTAAATATTTATTTTAATTTTTTTAAATTGTATTTAACCTAACCTACTTTGTATGGATTTTTGTCACTTTGTAGTTCGTAAATTGTGCTGTACAACGCCTTGGAATTCAATTCTGTAATGTTGTGCATGAATCTTAAATAAATAAATAAATAAAATAAAATATTATAAACGTGAAGGTTTGTATGGATGGATGGATAGATGGATGGATGGATGGATGGATGTTTTTTACTCTTTCACGTAAAAAATACTGAACGGATTTGTATAAAATTTGGCACACATGTGGTTTATAACCAGGGTTAACATATAGGATACTTTGTATCCCGATATTCCCACGGGATCGAATCTTATGCGGATGAAACCGCGGGGCGTAGCTAATATTATTATAATTAGGTAATCGTTACTTTAAAAATCAATGTTGACATTGATTTTTAAAGTACATGTAATTTTGGATTTTTACAATATTCCACATATTCGCCAATGTTATTACCAACAACAATTATCCAATAACCAACTTGTCAGCTTTTTCTTGAACATGGGGATGGGAAGTTCTTTAAATGAGTTAAAAGATTCTTCAAAGAAAAATCGTGTGACAATTATGGCAACACCCGACAGCCAGTAACCACAATGCCAGTCAATGTAAGGGACATTTACGTCACCCACTAAATTGAATCTACGAGCAATTTGGGCTACCCTTCATATCGACTAATGTAAAGAGTAGTGCCACCACGCGCCTTGTTGTTAAGAATGGACTTCCTTAGAGTAATTTTGTCTTTTTATGTTTTAGATTGGTAAACAGACCTGTATCTTGTGTCTGTGTCAACATCAAGAAGTCTGTCAAGTCACAATTCAACCCCACGCTGCGTGCCAAAACGAGTATAATAGACGCAAGCAAGAGATTGGGCGAGTCACATCAGCCGCATACAGGATGACGGCTGGGCAAGTCTCCACAATGCGTGCCTGAAGATGGACTGCGCCACCGAGGTCGGCCCAGAAAGCGGTGGCGAGATGACCTGAACGCGCACCGCGAGGGCTGGTGGCTCGGCAAAGGAGTTCCTGGAAGGTCGTGGGGAGGCCTTTGCCCAGCAGTGGACTGCTGTAGGTTGATGATGATGATGAGGTTAGGATTTTATATTAAAATACTCCAATAAATTAAATATTAGAAGAATAAGAAAAAATTATACCTAATAAAATAAAAAATAAAAATTACCAGAATACATATAAATAACATAAATACGCGCACACACACAAATAGGTAAGCGCTCTTTCTCCTCTCTCCTACTGTGGTACTATGCTTGCCGACAGGGTCCATAATTGTTTCAATAATTTAAACCCTACCAACTGTTTTACCAATATTATGATTCCATAATGTGGAGACTGTATATTTATTTTCATAGTTTGTTAGTTTATTTAGTTATAGAAGTTTATCCAGTCAGTGTATACAGGGTGGCAGGGACATCGACGCGCAACCGCTTACCTTGGATTCAGTACATGATTCTGGACCCCCTGCGTTGAAATTTTTCGTCAGCTTTTTCTTAATTTTTACGTTTTTTCTGCATTTTTTTTTTTTACTGTAAACTGTATAAAATCATTATTTCTATCTAACCCCATGAGATTTTTAATAAAAAAAATAGTAAATTCACTTGTTTCGGTACGGTAGGTAGCGCGCGCGCGCGCCATCCCCGGAACGTTTTGATCGCGTTGTTTGAAATAACCGGTTAAAAAAATTGACATTTTTGAGTGCGCAATACCTACTCAAAAATGTAAATTTTTTTAACCGGTCATTTCCGAGATGAATGACTTTCGTAATTTTATTTATGGCATCAGGTGTAACCTTTTCACGACGTTTGCGCGTCGTTGTCCCTGCCACCCTGTATATTTTATTAAATAAAAAGTGTAAAGTCCGATGTAAGAAATTAGCAGGACAGTATGCCTCACGGCTGCGCGTAAAAGGCCCCTTATAGAAATCCCTAAAAGTACCTATCTACACCTTTGGATTGGAACTCCAAAAATTCGCATGGAAAGCAATGAGGTTTAATCTATAATGAAAATAATACAGTAATAAAATAATACAGTAAGAGGTTTAATCTATGATGGAAAGATGTTATTGTTTGTCCCCCAAGCACCGCCACTTCGACTGGTTCTGTGTTTCCCGCATCCAGCGGATTCCTGCGGCCTTCACAAGGTCATCGGTCCAACTTATGGGAGGCCTTCCAACGCTAAGTCTTCCGGTACGCGGTCGCCACTCCAGAACCTTTCGGCCCCATCGGCCATCTGTTCTGCAAGCAATGGACCCTGCCCCCGTTGTATGTTTAATCTAAGATAACATAATCAGCCTATAGTATTCCCACTGCTGGGACACAGGCCTCCTTTCTGTGAGAGAGAGAAATAATTAATATATTATTAATCTAAATCTAATATTTTTTTTTCTTGCTTTCAGACACCTTGTCTGAAAATAGAGCATCGATTATGACCAACAATTATACAGGGTTATTGGTAAACCATTAACAACCTTGCAGGACTGGTTTACTAACATCATAAACAACAACTTTTGTTCTATGACTTTTTACAAAACATAATACATTTACCAAAAACAAACCTTTAAGATTTCGTTGTTCTATCTAACCCTCCGCTGAATTTTGTACTAGACACGGCAGTTTGATTACCTAAACTAGCACTTTCTTTCGCTTCGCGTAGAGTTCTTAACAGAAAATCGAATATTTCAATTGGTTGAATTGAAATATTTTAATTTTTGTATGAAAATTTGATGGGTTAAAATCTGATGAATTAATAAAAGTCATAGAACAAAGGTTGTTGTTTATGATGTTAGTAATATAGTCCTGAGAGGTTGTTAATGTTTTACCAATAACCCTGTAGAATGCGGAAACTATGAAAGTTCAGGAAGCACTCTCCTACAATCAACAATTAATTCAAAGAACACATTTCATGTCCAAATCGATGTTGTTTCAAAAACATGTTCCTACTTCCATTTCATACACGTTTGTACCTATTTCCGCCTTATGTTCCAATTCGCCTGAAATTCGCTTTGTCCCAGAAATTAGAGTGACCTCGTTTTCACACGAGCGAAATAGGAAGAAACAAAAACATTCGGGCATTTGCTAGTAATAACAATGTACGTTTGTTTGTTACTTTTTAATTACATTTTTTTCTCTTTATTTAGTAGGGAGGGACTTGCAACCATTAACTGTTCATGTCAGCTCCATCATTCATCATAAAAAGTTATAAATAAGCTTAGCTTTGTTGCTTGCAGGGTAAGCTACCCGAAACTGTCAAATTTTCCCAATCAACCTTGAACCTAACTGCTTTAGCGATAAAGTTGAAAATCAATTAAAGAAATTGGACAGATTGTAGCACCTTGATGTGCTGGCGTCATATGGTACACATATTCATTAAATTCGGACATTAGCTAGTAATAAAAATGTACGATTGTTTGTACGTTTTAATTACATAAAATTGTTCTAGAAATTAATCTGTTTGGGTCACCGTACTCGAGCACAAGTACTTAATTAGTGTCAAAGTTCTGTGTTCCCTGTAGAAGTTTTTTCTTTCTGGGGTGATTTATTATGTAAAACCTAATTAATTAATAAAAATAACAAAATTGTATCCTAACTTAAATAAAACTATTCACAAGCTAAAATATAGCGTCGAAAAATTCGTCCGAATCGCTGTCGACTGGTAATGTACCCAAGAGACTTGCGACATTACCTCGTTTTATGGCAATGCTTAGCCTCTGGTCAAGTTAAAAACCAGCCCTTGAGTCACGGGAAATGTCAACCAGCCGTTTCGAAACTTCCTTAAAAAGTCCATGAGCACTCGGACCCCACGGCCCGAGGGTTTCAACCCCAAAGGGCTCGAAAATATAATTACCAATAAAGAAAGAAAAAAAAAAGAAAATACGTTTATTTGTGGTAAACGTGACGCAAAAAAGAACATAAACACAAAAAAAAATAACAAGTTGGGGGAAAACATGCGTCACATCCACGCAAAACGTAGAATATTATCTCAATTTGTTTACATGATATTTTTACTATTCTATTAAAGGGGGGGGGGGGGGGGGCTAATTATTACCATCTCTGGCAACACCGCACGTGATCGATTACGCACTCGCTGACGCGGAATGACGTCTGCGCATCGATTACAATGCGCAATGACACAAGGTGTCCGCACGGTTTTCGCTTGATCACAGTTAATTATTACGAATGTAAACTAATTAGATACTGTATATCGTGTGGTTTTCCTTATTCTCAATAAAGTTGTATTGGTCAGTTTTTGTTTTCAGTGTCAACATGAGATATCTTGAGCGGAGTAAAAATAACCAATTTTATTATTACGGAGCAAACAATTAACTTCAAAAGTGGCACAATTAGGCGCTTTATACACAGCATGGTTTCGTTATGGTAGTAGAAAAATCGTGTGACCTTGTCCGGAACACGGTTCTATGGTATACAGTGACGGCCCCGTGCCGTAGTACCGCCGTGTCGTCAGCAAACTTCCATAGTGGTCCATACAACACTGATGACCGTGCCGACACATGGCGAATAAACCGTGGTTTTTCGGCAATACAAACGTGTGTACAGACGCCAGCATATCAGGCTACTACACTCTGTCAAATTTCTTTAGTAGATTTTCAACTTTATCGATAAAGCATTAAGGTTCAAGGTTGATTGGGAAAATTTGAAAGTTTCGGGTAGCTTGACCTGCTGGCGTCTGTACAAACGGCTTAAGACTTAATGTAAAGTCAATTGTATGCTTTTGACCCTGACTGCTTAATTTACGTCAGCATGTTTTGGAATTTTTAAAATATTGATTACTAACCTAACTTGTAGAGAAGACAATATAATCTATTAATAATTTGGATTGTTGTTTTTTTTTTATTCTCAGAACTTTTTTGTCAATAACCATCCATTTTGGCCTTATTTTTTAACACACGCATACGCTATATAGCTCTGATCAACAGAAACTGTAATAAAAACAAAACATACACGTTCTATTACGTCATCTGGAATTTGTAGTAACCAGAAAAACAAATGAATCAGATACAGATTTCTTGTAAAATAAGCATCACCTCTGTACCTATTTTTCTGTTCTGTTTTACTTGTCTGTTTATATATGTGTGTACATAAATGGTACAATAAATAAATAAATAAATAAATAAATAAATAAATGACATAAGACTAATCCTTTCATTCGCATGCATTGTTAAGCATTGAGGGAATGAAACTTCTTGCTCTCCATTCATTCAGCTGTGTCAGTAATTTGGCGCCAAAAGATAGGCCTTTACGGGTAGACTATATCATAATAAAGTGTGGAATTTATGGTTGTTTATGAGTAATAACTATGTATATGAGCAAAGGAAGGATAAACATAATCGGATTCACTAAACAGAGTGGAGGAAATATAACGCCGAAATAAAGGGATTGGCAATATGATTTTATTTTTGCAAAGGATAGCCCCTTCTGACCCTTCTCCTTCCCGACCAAACCCTTCTCTCGTCAAAAACTTTCTCAATGGGTATGCTTTGATGATGAATGTACAATGTAGGCTATGCTTTTAAAAACGCGGGTAAATAAGTATTTTTATGTACCTACCGGACTGAGGTGATCCGGCAGAGAACCAAAGTTGTCGACAGAACTCGCAGAATAAGCAAGCTGAAGTGGCAATGGGCCGGACATATTAGCCGTAGAACCGATGACCGTTGGCGTAGTCGTGTTCTTGAGTGGAGACCGCGAATCGGCAAACTTAAGATAGGACGTCTTCAGGCGAGGTGGAGCGACCATCTTCACAGGGTGGCTGATTGCAGCTGGACGAGAGTTGACAAGAATCGTGCTGAGTGGCGAGCAACTGGAGAGGCCTATGTCCAACAGTGGAATGCTGAAGGTTGATGATGATGTAGGTACCTACATACAAAGTACTTGCACCAATGCAGTACCAGTAACTAAATAACACTTGTTATGGTAATGAGTTGTGATATCAAATATTTTAGTAGGTAAGATAGGCACTTCGACCACTCACCTTGCATAACTAAATAAAGGTCATAAGGGTGAGGTGCGTATATAAATACATACGTAACATATGAATATGCAAACAGACAGTAGAACTCAATAGTAAACAACAGTGATGGTAAATTCCGACCTTCGAACAACCTCCAAGGCATGAAAACTAAAAAGCTTTGAATGACCAAAGACAACAATTGTAAAATTGGTCATCATCATCTGCCTAGCCTTTTCCCAACTATATTGGGGTCGGTTTCCAGTCTAACCGGATGCAGCTAAATACCAGTATTTTAAATGGAGCGACTGCCAATCTGACCTCCACAAACCCAGTTTAGTGAGACTTCGGGCTTCTGTCAAAGATCCACGACTGAAAGCCGGGACCAACGGCTTAACGTGCTTTCCGACGCACGGAGGGGTCTCGTCATGTAATGGATTGTCACCCATTCACGAACTGACCGCTGCAAGTTTAGCTTACCCTTCGATCGACCCACGCGGCTGTTACAAATTTAGTCTCGATTTAAAACTAAAAGGTTTTAAACGACCAGGGACAACAATTGCAAAATTGGTCATCAAATAGCAAGACCCCTTCACGTATAGGGGACTACGATATTTGGTAATTGGTTCCAACTGATTCTGCATAGGAAATCTTCCAAGTTCATTGGCTTGAGCGACCTCAGTGAATGTCCGACCTTAGTCGCAGTGAGTCGAGTCGTGAATGAGTAACTGACTTTGATACCGTATCATAAAAGCTCGTTTTATTAGTGTGAGTTATTAATAGCCAAGATGCACTTTGTGTATAATTATGTCGTGGCCAGATCTTAGAATTGATCATTTCATAAAATGGTGGTGTTTCATAATATGGCCAGCTAGAATTGACCATATCATATAAACGTCAATCTTGAATGATATGCCACTCGACGTTTGGTCGTATCATTAATATAGGTTTAAGTTGTGGTAAAAATTTGAAATGGGAAAAGGAGGAACTTTTGTATTGCTCTTTATTTTAAATACTACATCATTAAAAGAATAACACTTAAAATTTCTTAAAGTCACAAAGTATAAATGGCACAAATGATCATTTCATTTAAAGTTTAAGTAAGAGTTTGGTCTAAAATAATTCACGTTAATTAAATTAATTCAGGATATAATATATTTATAGGAAAAGAACCGACGTCATTTCCATGGCATAAATACCATAGAAGTCTTATAATATGTATGTAAACCATGTTTATACGTCAGCTGCATACATCATACTCGTGACACCATTCACGATATTGCGTCACAGCCGTTACACGTAGATTGATGGGAAAATAATGGATTGCGCTGGAAACATCGTATGACATGTTGTATACTGTTTTGCAACATTTATTAATGAAACTCTTTAAATATGCAGAAGTCTCTCGTGCACTGCACTTGTAACTTACGCTGTAACCTAGTAACAGTCACAAGCAAAAGTATGTACATATACACTCCGCTTTATTCAAAAGCGATTTACTCCTTTATTTTTTAATGAAATTTTATTTTGTTACGAATATAGCATTTTCGAACCCATAGGTTTATGTAATGTGTCGTATTTTAACGTTGCATTCGTTATTCCACGAAAAATTCGCAATTAAAAGTTGCCAAGTGTTGACATATTGATGGATTGTACTGCAGTGGCAAGACATGTGTCTTAGACTTCGTAGAATTTTTGTATTGACAAATCTGTGACACAGATCTTGTTACAATATTGAACAAAATAGTTAGCTGTTAGGTTAAACGAGGGACGTACTTTAAGGAAGGGTTGTAGAAACTCATGAAAATGAAATGTAATAATGAATATGAATTGCACCGATCCCAGCGTGGTTAAACCAGACTCGATTAATCGAATGAACCCCAAGATTCGCACTAGCTCCTGTGGCCTCATGTTCATGGTGCTACATGGTGATTTAAGAGCCTACCGGATATGCATCCTAGAGTAAGCATTGGACTAGTGGAGAGATGGGTGATATTTGTCTATGGATGGGCATCTTTTAACGACGTCGCGGCCTGGTGCAGATCAGGTCGAGTTTCACCTTCAGAAAATGAAATGTAATATAAAAAATATAGGAGTGGTATCGGCCCCGACTTATGAGTTGTAGGTCGTGAGTTCGAACTTAGGCAGGCACTTCACTTTATGTATTTAATTACATCACCACTGTTCTCAAAACGGTGAAGGAAAACATCGTGAGGAAACCAGCATATCCTAGAAACAAAAAATCGAAGAGATGTGCCATCCATACTGGGTCCACGTGGTGGAGTATGGCCCACTCCCTCTCGTAGAGGGGAGGCCTATGCCCCAGCAGTGGGATCGTTATAGGCTTATTCTGCATTTGCTGTTCCCTACGTTTTAATCGCTACACTTGTGATAGTGTAGACAAATTTCAATCTTCTTTCAACCTCCCTCCCTGCTTTGACAAAAACCTTCACACCCACCAGGTCAAACTAAAAACTCGTCTACAATTACCAGGAGACTATGAAAACGTAACTTCGCAAAATATTCCATACATTTACGTGGGTGTTACTACCCACACCGCCCAACCCTATGTAGCTACCAGAATAATATCAGCTAAGTCATAATAAAGACAGAATGCTGATAACCTAAGCCCTACTATAATTTACAATCTCGGGGGGTTTTCGCTTGTAAACCTTGATAAGTGTTATTTTTGACAGACATATATTTTAAATGTTTTACATAATCCTTCGCCTTCCTCTAGCGAAAAGAAATCGTGAGGTTTTCACAAGGAAACTTTACTGTTTAAACTTTCGCCAGACAAACTTCAACCTACATTCAGGAGCGTAATTTGGAGCAGGAGTAAAATAGTCAACATTTTATATGCTTGAGTACGAGGCTTTTGATTACGTTGTATGTGTATATTTTTATGTTTTTTTTATTCGTAATGTGCATTTTGTTTGTGCAGAATAAAAAAAAACTTCTTTCTATCTTTATAATAAAAAAAAAACTCACATCCCAGTAAAAACTGCAAATTCGTCTACAATTACCAGGAGACTATGAAAGTATTCCATACATTTACGTATGTGGGTGTTACTGCACACGCCCAGCCCTATGTACAGACGCCAGCAGGTCAAGCTACCCGAAACTGTCAAATTTTCCCAATCAACCTTGAACCTTAATACTTTAGCGATAAACTTGAAAATCTATTAAAGAAATTTGACAGATTGTAGTAACTTGATGTGCTGGCGTCCGTACCAGCATCATAGATATAAGTATATTTCTTTGACCAGCATAATATCAGCTATGTCATAATATAAAAGACAGTGGTCTGATAACCTAAGTCCTACTGTAACAATCTCGGGGGTTTACGCTTGTGAAGAACTTGGATAATTGTTATATAGGATCTCCATTTTATTTAATGTTTTCCTCATCGTTTATCCTTAACTGAGCTTGTCTATTATTTATTTATTTATTTATTTAAGCTTTTCGCACAAAAAGGTACAAAGGCGGACTTAATTCCTTAGGCATGCCTTAATGCCTTAGGGATTTTGAACGTAGGTTATTTTACGTTAGTTCTTTTAATTTTAGATATTGCAATACGTACCCATTTTGATACGGGTATCACAATCATTTAGAGCCTTATTCCGAAAGGTAGTAAACGTAGTAGTACCGAAAGGTAGGTGTATAGAACCTTATTATTAAACTTAGATTTATCGCAGAAATCTCCATGTTTTGACATGCTGCCATTGCAGCCGTGAGAACCAGGGGCGGGTCGCTAGTGTTCCTGTAAATTATTTTATTTTGACCCTTTGCATCTAAACGAATGTTAAAAAGAAAAAAGATTTGTTGTTATATGTAAAACTGCTGAACGGATTTTGATGAGATTTGGCACATGGGTAGACCATGACCTGGATAAGGGCATAGGCTACTTTTCATCCTGGATCGCCGAAAAAGTCACGGGCAACAGCTAATCTTCAATACAATGATTACCGTGCACATCTGTTCTCTGCGAATGTTGAGGCATTATTTGTGTTATAAATAGGTACACTGACTTCTTACTCATTTGCTAGCCTGTGCATACCAAACGATACTTTTAAAAATTGCTCCGCGGTTACGTCATACATTGACATTTTGGTCACGTGGCCGCTGTTTCAGGCTCGGACGAAGCTCACCGAATGGCTCTCTTATTGGCTGTTGAACGGACAAGACCTTGCAGTTAAAATGGGGGCCCATTACAGTATTTTTAGTAGTAGTAAATAAGTAAGTAGTTCGGCTAAATAAAATAGATATTGAAGTGACGAATCTTTCAGGCCCAAACTAAAAATAATCAGCCTATGTTCCCACTGCTGGGACACAAGCCTCCTCCCTTCGAGAGGGAGTGGGCCGTAATCCACCAAGCTGGCCCAGTGCAGTTGGCCAAACTACGACTTGGAAATATTTACGACCGTCTTTTGTTAGTTTGGCATCAAATTACCTACATAACAATTTTTTTTTCTAAAGTCATCATTTATCCTCTGATATAGTGAGTTGAGTTTGTTGTTGAGGATAACTTAATAGCAAGTTATCCTCAACAACAAACTCTGTGAAGAACCTTATCCTAATCAAGGGGCAATTTTAAGCCATTATTTTATCCTTTGATATAAATCAAGTTATACTTAAAAACATTTTCCTATACACTTAGTTAGGGTACTCCCATTAGATGATGCATTCGGCTTTCCTGATTCGTCATGCAAAATGTTTGTACAGATTACATCAACAGGATTTTCCTTAAAACGAAGAACAAAACGCACTTTCCCATGTAATTTAAAAGAAAAACAATGCCATCACAATAATGACGTCACAACGATTACGCTTTCATTGTTATGGCGTTCGTGTATTAATGGGAAATTCATTAGTTCGGCTGCGTGCACATTGCACGGCAAGCGGTGCACGCGATCTGTTAAACTGTCAAACCATGCATGTATGAGTTGCACGCTACTTCATATTTAAGTGCAGCGATGAAGTGTATTAAGGAAGTAAGAATTAACATATCAGATAGATGATACTAGGTATCTAAACCGTTTATTAAAATAATAAAAAACGTCGACCGAGAGTACCGTGACCGAGTTTTCCAGTAGGTACAATATGGCCGAAGAATTATGGCCGGTCTGAAATTAAAAAATTCGGAGTGTCTATAACTCCGAATTTTCGTGCATGTCAGTGACACTCGCCTCTTGCCACCAAAGAAAAAAAAGAAAAGAAAAAAGTAAAGGAAAGAAAGTTAGAAAGAAGAAAGAAAGAGAAAAAAAAGAAAAGTAAACTTTTTAGATTCTAAAAAATATTATTGCGCTTCCTTCTGCGCAAAATTTGGGATAATTAATAATAATAAATAAGGAACAATTATTTTGTTTCCAGACTCCTCCCAACTACCCAACCTGACGACACGGTTGGCGCAGTGGCTGAGCGATCGACTGCTGCGCTGCGTGTCGCGGGTTCGATTCCCGCACGGAACAAATATTTGTATTGCCTACAGATAGTTGTTCCGGTTCTGGCTGTTTGTGTATGTGAGTTTAAATGTTTGTAAACACACCCACGATACAGGAGTAATTCCAAGAAAAAAAAAAACTTTTTTGTGTTATGTTAGAACGAGAAGTCATCATTCTTTTGACCCTATCCCAATGTATTTGGGGTCGATGAAACATGTATTTTTCCCATACTACTCTATTAGTCGTCATCTCGGTAGTCACCCCCTTTCTAACCATATCATTATCCACACAGTCCATCCATCGTTTCTTTGGTCTGGAACAAGAAGTATTGAAACAAAATAATTATAGGTACGGTATTAGGTACGTTGGCTAACTAACCATTTTAAGTTTACATAATCAGCCTATAATGTTCCCACTGCTGGGACACAGGCCTCCTCTCTGTGACAGGGAGTGGGCCGTAATCCACCACGCGGGCTCAGTGCGGGTAGGCAGATGTCACATGTCTTCGAATTTTTGGTTCTAGGATATGCCGGTTTCTTCACGATGTTTTCCTTCGCCGTTTTGAGAGCAGTGGTGATGAAATAATTTACACAAAGTAAAGCGCCTGTCTGGGTCCGAACCTACGACCTAAAACTCGTAAGTCGCGATCGCTACCACTGCGCCACCACTGGTCTAAGTTAATTCAGCCATTTTAAGTTTACCTGTAACTTTTAAGTAACCTGTCGGTTTAAGCAGCCATTAAAAGTTTGATAATACCTAATGTTTGTGTTTTACCCATAATGAGTACGCACACTAAGGTACTCTGGGAATTGTCTCACCACTCCAAATTTGAACAGCAGGGAAAGGCCTGTAATGTTTTACCGCTACATGTTTTCCGCCAGGAAACTTTCAAAATGACGCATTTTACCGAAAGAGATAAGTTTGTTGTTTGTTTAGTTGTTGCTGTTGGTCTTGTGGTCGCAAGCGCTACTGCTGAGCGTGAGGTCCTAGGTTCGATTGTGGCTCAACTAGCTTCATCATTCTGACTGAGCAACCCCTTGCCAATTCAAAAGTGCTAGTTGGTTTATTAGAAATAAATGCTTTGAGTTTGAGTTTGATACTCGGGTCGAGCAGTGTCTTTGGGTTTTTCCATCTGGAATTGCTCAGTAGCAGTCCGGAGTCTGGATTTGTGCTCGGTTGATGGCAATATAGGCTGGCCCGGGTATTGCAATCGACTTCAAAACATAACTGAAGAAATGTGGGTGTACCCTGAAGGTACAGACGCCAGCAGGTCAAGTTACCCGAAACTGTCAAATTTTTCCAATCAACCTTGAACCTTAATGCTTTAGCGATAAAGTTGAAAATCAATTAAAGAAATTTGACAGATTGTAGTAACTTGATGTGCTGGCGTCCGTACACCTCTGTCTAACGGTTAGGCGTGATGTTATATTATGTGTGCTTTAGAGAACTTTGTTCCTCGTTATGACGTCATGGCTTTAAGGAACTTATGTTACTCAGAAATTGCGTCAAGTTCCCGTTAATTAAGTGGATGATACTTACATTATTATTAGTTTTGCTGAATATTCTGACATTACTGGAAAACCAGCGATAACACTGGACGAGTTTGGAAGTGTTGCAACACTTGCCAGCAAATTAGGAGGAATGACGAGTAGAGCAGATAGTGTTCTTCTTTAATGGGTTGCAGGATCTTTAAGGACGTTTGCAACACTAAGAGTAGGTAATTAATACGAACGGATGGATGTTTGTTACTCTTTCATGCAAAAGCTACTGAACGGATTTGGATGAAATTTGACACACAAATAGTTTATAACCAGGATTAACTGATAGGATACTTTTTATCCCGATATTCCCACGGGATGGAAACTTATGCGGGTGAAACCGCGGGGTGCAGCTAGTTAATAATATCTCGTATATAAAAAAAAAAGAAAGGAATCATAGGGCATCAAATAATTCGTCTGCTTCACTGTCAACAGGAAACATGCCCAGCACAGCCACAGCACAGCAACGTGCATACTGGCAGCATTGCCAAGTTGTACGGCGATGCTGATTCATTGACCAAAAAGAGTACTTAATAAAATTAAATATTAACACTTTGAGTATTTTGCATAAAACGGATAATCCTAGCAAATATTATAAATACGAAAGTAAGTTTGTTTGTTTGTTTATTACGCTTTCAAGCTCAAACTGCTGAACAGATTTGGATGAAATTTGGCACATGAGTAGAGATAAAAGGACATAGGCTACTTTCTCACTCTAGATCTTTTCATTCTGGATCGCAGACGAAGTCGCGGGTAAGAGCTAGTGATAATATAAAAAACCCTACACTTTCTTATTTTAACATCAAACAAAACAATACCTCCATATTTTTATGATAAGTGCAAAGATAAAACAGCAAGACAAAGGTAGCGGTGGTTCGCCCACACAACAGTAACAAGAACATGGGGTAGGTAATCTCGAACAAACAGACTGGAAGCCAATTATTAACGTTACCGTACTACGACTCAATTATAGGTCGTTTACCTTTAATTCGTGTACTATATGAATATGATATGAATAAATAATAACCAGTACATACATGTTATTATTCATTTAGAGACTGAAAGAGATTTATTTAAACTTCTCGCACACAATAACATACAAAGGTGGACATAATGCCGTAGGAGTATTCTCTACTAGTCAACCACGGGTGGTGTAGAGATAAGATAAAAAAAAATAACATCTTCAAATTAAAACAAGTGGTATAAAATGCCCACTTCCTGAAATTAGATTCTTCTAGACCACCACGAATCACAGTTGAGTCCTTAGAAAATTTGCTTAATTCTGGCACCAAACTCAAACACAGACTCAAATCATTTATTTCAACCAAGCCAATTGCAGGCACTTTTGAATTGTCAAAGGGTCGGTCAGTCAGAAAGATGAAGCTAGTTGCCCATTCCAAAGCGTAGGTACCTATGGAGAAGAACGGGCATGAAACTCCACGGACACTCCTTTAAATCATAAAAATCGTTACAAAATATTTGATTACATCATTCGTGTTGAAATTAACCATGTGAGAACGATGTAGAAAGACGTGCATGTTAAAAGCGTCCGTTATAGAAAACATAAAAACAATTCAGAAATTAAAATAAGCCGTGGCAGCTAAGAGATGATCAGTCCCTACTGACGGCGCCCGTTCACGAACATGACGTATGGGTCAGCACCATTCAGCTCAACCATTTTGAAGGGAACTTAATGATCCAACACACACGCCACCACCGGTGAGGCATTAGAGTGAGCATGACATACTCTCACCACTTTTGGTGACTGCAAGTATACAACCTGAATAACAACCATTATCATCAACATCATCCACAGCCCGACCTCACCCGCAGCATAGGTCGCTCTTTGCTTGGGTCTATCCCCACGCTCCTGTGCCAGCCTCATCCAGGTTCTTCCCGCAATGGTAACAATCTAGTCCGCCCATCTCGCCGCCGGACGACCGACAATTCGTCTCCTAGTCCTTGGACGCCACTCGGTCACTGCCTTACTCCACCTGCCATCACTTCACCTTGCCAGGTGTCCCGCCCAACTCCATTTGAGTTCCCATAACTCGTTTTTCGATATCGAAAACCTTCGTACGTCTGCGTATCTCGACAACAACAACAACAACAACAACAATCAGCATAACAGCATGATCAGCCTATAATTTTCCCACTGATGCGACACAGGCCTCTCACAGAGCGAGGGAGTGGGCCCATAATCCACCACGCGGGCCCAGTACGGGTTGGTGGATGACACATGCTTCCTTACGATGTTTTTCTTCATCGTTGTGAGAGCAGTGGTGATAAAATTAAATAACCAAATGACAAAGTAAAGTGCCTGCCTGGGTTCGAAATCAGGACCTACAACTCGTAAGTCCGGGGCCGATACCATTGGGCAACCAGAGCTCTACAACAACAACCAATCAAGGTTATAAATATGTTTCTCCTACCCATGTTCTTGACATCATCTCACACCTACATTTAGCTTCACCCACGCAAAGAGAGGAAGTGGTATTCTTAGCAGTATGCACACGACACATGCCTATCCAACCGCTATTTTTACATTCATTTTTCATTCAAATTACTGTGAGGAAGATATTACAGACATCTTGGCCGTAACTCGCGAATGCTATAACGTAAGCATCTAAACGTCAAAATAAAATATGGCCAGTACAGCGGCTATAGTTCATTGCGTTTTAATCGCCCATTCAAAGACACTCCTTGAAGCAATGAGGCAACTGAAAATAATGGTGGCTTCGTTTACTGTGTCGTGTAGTTGTTGCGTTTTAGCATGCTAATAGCGGTCATTGCCCTTTTCCTAATGTCGCTCCTTAGGAACGCTAACAATGAACTATGCATGGTTTTTCGTTATTGGAACATGTCAAAAATCACGATAGATACGAGTATTAATTCCAGAATCCTTCATTTGAAAAAACTGAAATAAAGTCCGTTAACGTCCTAAAAGGAAAAATATATAAAGGTTTAATTTAAATTAGCTAGCGAAACTCTGCAGACAATTCTGTTTAGACAATATCAAAACAAAAATCAACATCATCATCATCTGTCGTCTTTTCATTTCTATTGTGTTTGTTTTTGTTCTGTTTTGTTTGTTTTGTGTGTTTTGTTTCTGTTTTGTTCTGTTTACTCATCATGAGTATCGATATCTAAACACGGTCAAATTAAAATTAAAAAGGTTAGATATATTTTCTCTAGGTGTCAACGACCGCTAGTAGTGTTATTACTTTCGAAGTACAGTCGCTTGGCAGCATTATCTGACCCACCCTAAAAACAAACGAATTTGGACCCTCTGCCTGTAACATTAAGGTTTATTCAATTTACATGAGCTTATCAGACAAGTGCACAAGGACTCAGCGAAGAAATACAATAATAACACAGACATGCAAATTTGATCTTTATAACGTTACCATTAGGTTATATGTTATAACTACTTGTTATAATATAATTAGTGTAATAGCTTATTTTAATGGTTGCGTTCAAGTAATTCTGGTCTCGTGGTCTGTGTATAAGACTGAGAAAAACAAGTTGCGAGATCAAATCCTGCGACGAAGATATTCTTTTGCTTTCAATTTAGAATGTATTATTGTAAAGAACTATAGACGGATGATCTTCAAACATAAACTTTCTAAAATGGTAATATTTTCGCATAACTTTTAATAAGTGGGTAGTTGAAAAATAAATATTCGTATTCATTATAAAACTGGTATTCAAATGCTACTAAGGGTGTGCAGTGACTACGCGCAAACATGTTTTACCTTGATGATTTTACCATGATTTTTTGTTTGGTATAAGTAGTCATTAAGTTGCGACATGCTTTTTTACACCAAATTGCTTAAAAATACTTAACGAGATATGTGAAACGATTTACAAATGTGTGTGCAGTCACTGCTATAAGCGTAGTGTAACTTTTGTCACTTAGATGAATTTATTATCTACCTCACGAAGCAAATAATATAGATTCGTATACTGACCGTCGACGTGAGCGGACGTGCCCCGTCTCTAGTTTCAGTTGACGCCAGATGCGCAACACGTGTTAACGCTGAGTTTGAATGTCGCATTTAAAATCGGATCGGTGTCCCGCGTTTTATTTTTGTGGTTGCAAATTAAAACACCTTGGAACGGTGGTAAAGTGGCATACGTGTGATCCTGATCTTCAGCCCGAGGCCTAGGCTTTTCGGCTCCCCGGCCTCCTGGAGACGCCGAGTGACTCTGAGGGCCCTTTGCGGGCCAATCTGGTGAGATCTTTCCGTTTATTTCAGGGATCCCCATTGGAAACTGATCCGGTTGTTTTGTTTGTTTGTGTTCTAGACTGTTAATTAGGACTTTTGAAGACACGCGCGAATTCAGCATCATTTTAAGCCATAGATGAGTTTTAGGAATAAGTCTTCATATTATATATAGGAGAGAAGGACAAACTAATACGCCTTAATATTCTATACGGTATCGCTGTAGATTTCCTGATCCTAAATTACCAAAACTGTCTTGAATAAGTTAATAATTTTCTAGCTTGTAAACCAAGTTTGGGTACCCACGCGCGATATATGACACCCTCAGTGGAACAAAAAATTAAAAAAAAGGGAACAAAAAAGACTACCCCGAACTCTTAAGTTTGCATAACAAGGTATATTCCCAAAGATCAACAAAAAGCGAAGCTCATAAATCTTACACAGTATGCTCTCTCTATTGTCTTCTAAACACAGAGCCGCACATGTGACTAAAAGTTCTACTAAAACCATAAAAACGATGACTAGAATTGTGCGTATGGTTAAAGATGGGAACTGTTTGTTTAGGGCGTTAGCCCACCAAATAAATAATTTAATGGGTTTAACCTTCGACCACATGTCTGTCCGTCATGACTTAGCCTCATATGTTTTGGAGCATCGATATGATGACAGAATTCTCCTAGCACTTCTAAATAATATACAGGAATTCCTCCCTAACAGCAATCTCTCCCAGGAACAAAGGATAACAAATTACATAACAATGCAATTTAACAAATCGTTCTGGGGCGGAGAGGATATCCTAATCGCCGCGTCAGAGTTCTATCTAGTGAATGTGCATGTGCACATGGATACAAGAAACACACTAGTGTATTCACCTACTGGTGAACCAGTACCCGGCAACATACACGTCCTCTACAACGACCAACACTATGACAGCTGGGTTATGACCGACGACGAACATTACAAGGACCTAATGCAAGAACCAAAAAATGTCAAAACATCACAACATACTAAGCCTTTAATTAACAGACAACCCTCGAAGTCTAGCCAATTAACACAGAATGAACAACAATCATCATTATATACACCGTTATCAGACGTGGTCGCAGATGTCACTGGGTTCACAATACTAAGAAACCAGCCGTCTACCGCAATAAAATACACTTGCCCAGACTTGCGTATTGCAACCTGGAACGTCCGTGGGGCCTCAAAACCGGCAAAAAAAGAAAAAATAGACGCTGAACTTTCACTTAGGGGCATTCATGTAGCCTGCATACAAGAAACAGGGATGAACTCAGGAGCATACAACTCCACACACTACGAATGGCACCTCTATGGAACTACAGGTAAAACGCACCGGGGACTTGCAATTTTAATTAGAAAAGACGCCCAAATTGAATTAGTTCATAGGAAAAAAGATACAGACGCGATGTCAGCTACTCTTATAGTTGACAGGGGAAATGACAAGCCTGCTCCTCTGTACATAATAAACTCTCACATCAACAGTTGTACATCCATAGCAAACAGATCCTTCACTGGCTTATTAAACTTAATCAGACAAAAACCAAAGAAATGTACTTTAATAATTCTTGGCGACTTTAACGCCCACATTGGTCGACATGATACACAAAATTACCAACGCAAAGGGCTAATTCAACAAAACCTACATCATGACTTCTCCAACTGCAACGGGGAACTGTTAATGGATATAGCCAACAGGGAAAAACTGCAAATAGAAACGACAAAAGCGAGATCATCATGCAGGCTGACATGGTCAAAGGGCACTCAAAAGTCCCAATTGGATCACATTATAACACCACTCGCCTCAGAAAAACTCTTTGAATTTATTAAAGGTGAATGGGCCGCTAGGAGACTATCCGATCATAAAATAGTCTGGGGTTTGCTAAGGACAAACCGAATTTCAAACAAAACAAAAAAAAACACCCATACCCGTGATACACAAAGCATACCCGTGAAGACAATGGTCAAGGACTTCAACTATAAACAATGCGATTATGCCGCCCTCAATAGCAAGTTCACCAAAACAAAATACCAAGATTGCATAACAAAAAAGCTAAAAAATATAGGAATCAACTCAACGGACGAAAATATCGAAATACCCTGGAATACCATAACGGAAGTATTAAAAGCGGCTGCCCAGGAAACTCTAATTCTTCAGCCAGTTCTCCCCAGAGACCATCGACTAGCTCTTGCTAACCTACAAAAGGCTAAATTCTTACAAAATAGGCAACCAGATAATCCAAATAGACATAACCGCGTAAAAGAATGTCAGGCAACACTTCAAAAGATTAAATATCACGAGGAACAAAAAGCATGCAGGACCAGCCTCAGCGGACTGGGGAAAAACCACCCTGCAAAACGCATGCAAATGCTGTACTTTTTTTACAGGAGAAATAAACTTCAAACAAAACGGCGAAAAAGATCTACTTATATACCGATGACCAAATGGGAGCAAATTTTAAAAAAATCCGAGGGTCGTCTTATACCAACAGTTAATATAAAAAAACCGACAACCGAAGTCGAAAGTGATGGACCCACAACAGATGACGTAATTGAAATCATCAAAAAAATGCGGAACGGGACAGCTCCCGGAACTGACCAAGTAGTAATCGAGCTTTACAAAGCGATGCCCGAAATATTACAGGAAGCCGTCACCAAACACATGAATAAAGCATGGACACAGAACGAAGCACCCGACACATGGCTGGAGACGGTGCAGATACCAATCCCAAAAATAAATAAACCTAAAAATCCAAATGACTATCGCCGCATATCGGTTTGCAATACGGGTTACAGAATTTACGCCTCGTACGTACTAAAAAAACTAGATGATACAATAACGGAATTGGGCAACTACCAAGCGGCCTTTTTAAACAATAGATCAACAGACGACCACATCTTTACACTCAAAAGGGTTTTAGACGAGGAATGGCGAGCAGGTAAAAGAATTTATGTACTCGCCCTCGACATAGAAAAAGCCTTTGACAACGTCGACCTCAATGCACTAAGAGATATACTATTACAACGAACTAACAAATCACTAACTAACAGGATAATCAAGGTATGCATGAATGAACGAACATGCATCAAATGGTGTGGCCAGCAAAGCAGTTGGATTATTAAAGGAAAGGGAGTCAAACAAGGCTGCCCTCTGTCCCCTCGCCTGTTTACACTGGTCATCGATGAAGTCCTTAGAACCCTGGAGGAGGAAACCCAATTAATAAGACTTGACCAGGATCGTGAAATCTCACTCCCCTTGGTACTATCATTTGCGGACGACCTTATCTTTATTACAGATGACCTAGAAGGGTTAGAAGGTATCCTATACCATATTAAACCCCTACTAGATAGTGTAGGCCTCCAAGTAAACGAAACAAAAACAAAAATACTAATTAGGGACCCGATAGCTACAAAGAAAACGACCCACGTGACCCTTAATGGAATAAGCATACCGACGTGTGAAGATATAAAATACCTAGGTACATATATAACATCTACATTAAGCAGAAAATGCACTATTAAAAAACGTTGCAAACAGGCCATAAGAAACGCCAAATCGTTACTACCATTCATAAAACACTCAAATATGGATTGGAAATTAGCCAGACTTATGTATCGAATGGTGATCGCTCCGTGCATGATACATGGTTTAAAAGTATCGGCACTTACTAAAGCTAACAGGTCAAGACTTCGAAAATATGAGCGAGTTATCATGAGAGACTTGATAAACCACTCTAGGAATAAACCAAGACAAAAGAAAATGCATGAAATCTTAGACGGAAAAACAATAACCAAACGCATCAAGAACCACAGGATGTGCTACCTCGCACATATCTATAGGCGCCGCGTACCACATCTGCTGCATGCAGCAATGGAGTACAAGGCCAAAACCAAGAAGGTCGGTCGACCCATCTACACATGGAACGACAACCTAAAACAGGACATGAAGTACTTCGACAAGGGAATCGATTTTTGGATGGATACGGCGCATGACAAAAACAAGATCAGGATTGCTGCTAGCGAGATATACAAAAAACCGGAAACGGATAGTAGCGAGAACTCCGACGACGACATTGAGAAAAACAACATCTAACACGTGACATACAAAAGAACCGAGAAAGCAGTAGAACGCGGCCAAAAGAGTCGCGGGTGAAGCTCGACCGGAAAAACCTGGCCGCGAAGTCTTTAAAAGATGCCCATCCATAGACAAATATCACCCATCTCTCCACTAGTCCAATGCTTACTCTAGGATGCATATCCGGTAGGCTCTTAAATCCTATCCTTCCTAACGGGCACGTCTTCCCTGCAAAAACCGCGCCCCCCGGTCTACTTCTTGATATACAATGGTCGCTGTAGCACCATGAACATGAGGCTACAGGTGCTAGTGTGAATCTTGGGGTTCATTCGATTAATCGAGTCTGGTCTAACCACGCTGGGAATGGTGCAATTCATATTCATATTCATATTCATACCTCACGAAGCAAATAATATATGTTTTACTTCGTATCCAACCATTCTTGGTAAATATAAATTCTGTGAACTTAAAGTTTTTTAATTTACCCACCAGTTTACAAGATAATTTATTAGGCGTAAATCATATTGGTCGTTCTTTAATAATGCAGGCAATATTGTAGAAATGAAAACAAATTAAAAAAGAAACCGATAATAGGTGGACTGTGTTTTCGAACCCACATGTTGTTCGTCGCCAATCCAGTATCAAACCGCTAAGCCACAAGAACTTGTTGGGAATACGCGAAATTAAAGATTGCGTTCTGATTATGTAGTGTGACTTAAAAGCTTTTCAACTTTAATGTCAACGAGATAATGATTAAAATAGCTTAACAAAATGATATATGTATAATGCCGGTGGTTCCGACAATGTTGCACGAGCGCGAGCACTATTGTCTCATATAAATTGAATGAACCTTAATGTTACAGGCAGAGGGTCCAAATTCGTTTGTTTTTAGGGTGGGTCAGATAATGCTGCCAAGCGACTGTACTAGTTGAGAAATTATGTTTTATGATGTTAAGATATCGATACTAACCATGTCTGTGAAGTTTACACACTAACTGCGGTAGATGACCCCTCAAAAAAAAACACCAAATTAATATATTTTTTGTTTTATCATGTAAACATGAAAGAAGAAATTAATTTAATGTATATGTATAATATCAATACCCATCACATCTGCGGAATTTCGCCAGCTAATTTAATTTGACCATGTGTATATGGTAAGTAAAAATGCTAGGAAATGTAGGTGGGTCAAATAACCGCTATTTTCATGTTTAAACACTACAACTTTGACTTTGACGGCACGGTTGGCGCTGTGGTTAAAGCGATTGACTGCTGCGCTGTGTGTCGCGGTTTCGATTCCCGCACGGAACAAATATTTGTATGACCTACAAGTAGTTGTTCCGGGTCTGGCTGTTTGTGTATGTGAGTTTAAATGTTTGTAAACGCACCCACGATACAGGAGAAATTCCTAATACCAGAGATCATTTCACATCCTCGCTGCACACATGTATTGGTGATTACGGTATTATTTTTCAGTTGTTCTTAGAGAAGATTGAGTCAACTACCATCGCATTGATACACTTGACTTTAAGCTCTAGCCACACTGAGGCGAAACCCGCGCGGTATCGGTCTCGAACTCTCGACTGCGCGCGTCGTTTGTTTTAAGGCTCCCGCAGATTGGTACTACGCGACTCTAGTAGAACAATTTCTATGAAAACTTCATGGAAATTGTTCTATCAGAAACGCGTCGCACCGTCGCATCGCGCCTTTCTGCGGGAGCCTTTAATGATTGGGACGTCAAACGCATATTCCTGCCAGTTAGAACACAAATTAGTTGACACAATCGGCGCAAGCGAATTTTGTCAGACATCTCGCGCGAAATTAACTCCAGTTTGCGCAGAGCTTCATAGAATGCTTGTATGTCTTTAAGAAGATCATCATCATCATCTGCCTAGCCTGTTCCCAAGTATGTTATGGTCGGCTTCCAGTCTAACCGTATGCAGCTGAATACCAGTATTTTACATGGAGCGCCTGCTTTCTCTGACCTCCACAACCCAGTTACTGGGTAAAACGACACCCATAGGTAGGAGTTAGACTTGGTATGTCTTTAAAAACATCATGTATTAATGAAACTTATGTGAGTACTTCGGGTATACCCGGGCAGGTAGTCATCAGCACTTAGCACCTACTTCATATTTTTGTGTCTCGCCATTTTCTCTCTGTCTCGAGTTTACCGAAAATATGATAAATGGTCGAACAGCCCAATATTTATTACAGTACCTATCGCACCATACATGCATACCAACTTAGTAGCACAAACTTGCGTTCAGTGTAGACTCATCAATTTTCATTCGGCCAACAACCTTTTGTCTTTTCCAAACTCGAAGAATATAGCGAGACATAAACTTTGTCATGTTATCGTCATAAATTACAGTGTTCACGTATTTTATTACTTCGAACTAGTCTACAGAACTAAAATATGTGAATTCACATATTTGTTTGTATGTTTTCGTTACCATAGTTAGTAAGTAGTAGTTAGAAGTAATAATAGTCCTCCAGACCCTATTTCGGGTCACGGGGGCCAATCTCTACGGAGACTAGCCTTCAAAATCAAAATATTATCTAAAGTCTGCAAGGCCTACAAAGTCCTCACATTTACAAAACATAAAATAATCTATTAAAAGGATAAATAAAACATAATATATTAAAACCAAGTGATATGATTGCCATTACAACCACTAATAAAGAGTTGAAATTAGAATTGTCTGCATAATGTCAAATAATAAAAAAATTATGTCAAAGAAGTATGTAAAAAATAAATAAAAAATAAACATCGTAATTTGAGAGCAGGACATATAATAGTGTGTACAAGTGTGTGCGCAGTCACAGGTCCACTCTCTCTTCGTTCACTCTCAAAGTCCGATGGAACGGCAATCCGACACGACTGGAAAGAGATCAGGCACTGGACCAACGGCTTGACAACGTGCTTCCAAACTCCGGGCTCTAACTAAGAAATTTCTAATGGATAAACCCAACAACACTTTGCCCGACCTGGGAATCGAACCCAGGACCCCACGTTATATTAGTAGTAGTTTAGTACTAAATATGATAACGAAATATATCGAAACTTTTATGTATTATTTTCACAATCTAAAATTATATATTCTGTGGTCTCAGATTTTATCGCAGATATCCCAAAATTTGACTACCTCTGATATAAATGTCTTGTCAGTCTGCAGTATGAATGCTCTAGATTTCGGCCTAGCTCTCAATTGACACGTCAGTGAAATTGGACTCACTTTGACATCCGATTCACGCTGTCTTCACGACACGTTCACTTGATGTTTGGGTTCGACGAAGTGAAGATGTGAGAGTGGATTTGGAATGAACATTTGAGTGTGTGAATATAAAAGAGCGAATAAAATAAATCTTTAGACGTAAACAAAACAGAAACCTGTGATTCCCTACTTATTAATTTTCAAGTTTACTAAAAATATATTGTGACCAGCCCGCATTGGGCCCGCATGATAGATTACAGCTCTCTCCCTCTCGAAGAGATGTGGCTTGTGTCCAACATTATAGGCTGAATATTCTATATTGTGATTATTTACATATGATGGAGAGTTTCATGATGATTGTGAAACAAATAAAAAAATAAACAGAGACAACCACCACCACCACCACCACCACCACCACCACCACCACCACCTACCACTTTTGTTGTCTGCTTATTTTTTTTTTTTTGTCAACCTATGTATACTGTCCCACTGCTGGGCAAAGGCTTCCCCCAAATCCTTCCAGGAAATCTTTTCCCGCGCCACCTCGGACGAGCCCTCGCGGTGCCCGTCCAGGTCTTCTCGCCATCTCTTTCTGGGCCGGCAGGCACCCATTGTGTGGAAATTTACTTATTATTTTGTTTAATCTAAGGTACCAAACCATACCAAGTTCCAAACAAACAATACGCGCTTAGACTTACATAATAAATAATTTGGTATCAAGTATCGTCAATAAAGCAAAATTAAAACCAAATACTCTACGAAATTGTTAAATAACGATCGCATGAGAAGGTCGGTGTTAAATAATATTTAATTACCTTTGACAATAACACCAATAATAATCGTAATAGCTGCTGGTCGGTCACGGCTCACCTTGGATCACGCGCAACTGTCTCTTTGGAGGCAATCAATTTTATATCGACCGTTAGACGGACGATTGGGTGAATCGTAAAACCTTAAACAAATGAATAAAACTGTAATGGTACTGGCCATTACAGTTTTATTCATTTGTTTTACGGTTTCAGTTTTGTCAAGGTAAAATATCTAATAATAGTATTAGGTTTGCTTCACTATTGCATTGGGTTGTACCTGTAATAATAGTTGTAAGTCTAAATAAATAAAAATAAATAAATATTTTTTTTGTTACTATGTTAGTAGGATTGACCGAAGTCTGGGTAAAAAAGGTTGACGGACAATGATTGATCCTATCCATTCGGTAAACCGGTTTTTGACAGATGCAACTAGTGATTGCAGCAACACATAATACATTGATTGATACATGTACGGTATTATAATGTCTGTAAGAAGCCATAAATAAGATAATTCAATAAGATAAGGCAGTTTATAATATTTATTTTATTACGCATTTTAAAGTTAACTTTTACGTAATCTGGAATATGTACGTTCTTTTTTTTCCAAATAAAATAAAATAAAATAAGACAGCTGTCAAAAAACGGTTAACCTAATGGTCAGGGTATAAGGTATAAGTATAGGTAGGTACTAGGCAGGTAATAATAATAAAGCTGAAGAGTTTGTCTTTTTTCGTTTGATTGTCTGAACGCGCTAATCTCTGGAACTACAAGTCGATTTTGCAATCAATTTCATATCGACCATTAGTCGGACGACTGGGTGAATCGTAAAAATGTTTTTCATCATAAAAACGTAAAACAAACGAGTAAACACAATAATAGCTAGTGTTCAGTTTTGTCAAGGTAAAATGTGTTTTTTTTTTTTTGTTGTAGCTACTGTCGCATGAAATATCGTACCTTAACTCGATTAGTCATGATTTCAATTGTACTGGAACGTCTGCAGTGGATTCCACTACTGGAATGCTGCGAGGAAGACCTTATGGTGGTGTGGCGCTATTGTGGAAGAGGAGCGTATGCACAAACGTAACTGTGATTCCGAGTGATAACCCGCATATAAGTGCAATTAAAATAGAGATACAGGAATGAGCAATGTTAGTGTTTAGCATTTATATGCCGATTGATGCGGTATGTAATCTGGCAGAATTCACGGATGTCCTCGGTGCGGTGAGTGCTATAATTGATTCTAACAGTGCTGAGTGCGGGGATTTTAATGCTCACCCAACAGAGCGTTTTTATGATGAGCTGATGGGTTTCTGTAGTGAACAGGACTGGTCGTGTATAGACACTGAGCGTTTGGATTTAGCATCAAATACGTACACCTTTATAAGTCAGGCTCACGGGTCGTCGCGGTGGCTTGACCACTGTTTGCTTACAAGGGCTGCGGCTCAAACTGTTAATAGGGTGTTGGTTCAGTATGATGCATGTCTGACCACTTTCCATTAATTATTGAATGTAATTTGGATGTTATAGTACCGAAAAGATGTGTATCTACTCGACATGTAAGTACCAGGGTTATGTGGGGTGATCGGGACTTGGAGCAAATTAGATTGTACAATACTGATTGTCATAAGCGTCTGAGATTAATAGATAGAATGAGATAAAGATTTTATCTCGGGAGATAAAATCTTTTGCTTTCGGACAGGATTTCTTCGAATTCTTTCCCTTACTGTCTTGATCACCTTTTTCGTACGAACATTACGTGGACAGCCAGATCTTTTTCTGTCACAAACAGAGGAGGTCTCATTGTACCTATTAATAGCCCGGTACACAAACATTTAACTAATACCAAGCGTATGGAGAGTTTTAAAAATTGCATTTGGCTCCATACCAACTTTGTGTAATGCAATCACAGCGATTCGGTTCTATTTATCACCCCACTCCATTTTAATATCGCAAAATATTGTACAATGTATTGGCGCCAAAATTAGAAAACTCAATGAACAATCGTATAAAAATGACAGATTCCAAATTCAAATGTAATATCTTTCTTATTTTTAATTGCAACAGTATTTATGGCCAGACTGTGTATAGCCACAAGCACTAAATCTGACACGGTGGAGGTCTGCCCCGCTTGGGCGGAGCACCGCCGTGTCCTCGTAGAGGCGATCGGCAGCGGCGGCGGCCTCTCGCGCCCGGCCCTGGTGCAAGCCATGGTCCGGAGCGAGAGGGAGTGGGAGGCAGTCGCCTCCTTCTGCGAAGCAGTCATGCTAGCGAAGGAGGTGGCGGGACGGATGAGGGAGAGAGCCTCCCGTCCCAGCCGCCGCGGGAGACGCCCCGGGCGTCGGGAGTCGAGTGACGACTACCGGCCACCGACGGCGCGGGCCTGCGGGCGGAGAGCAATGGGTAGCTCACCGCCCGATCAGGACCAGGCCCGTGCCGGACGGCGCGTAAGTGTTCCACGCGCGCCTCAAAGAGATTTCAGCATAACGAGGGGCCCCTCAGGGCCGAAGCCTGCCGGGTCAGCGGGATTGTCCGAAAGGGTTACCGCTACCCCGGAACATAAAGGGCGAAGGAAGGAACATGGGTGGGTTTTTTTTTTTTTTTTTTTTATGAGTTATATTACCGCAGACATGAGGGTCCGCGCCTTTGTTTACATAATATAGAGATTGTTTACAGTTTTTTCTTTTTTATAAATAACTACAGTTAACGTGCTCCTATTAGTCTACGTGAGTCCATCTATTATTATTAATTTTTTTTTTTTTTTTTGCATGGGTGGGTTTTAGTCAGTAAGAGTCTGACACTCCCTTCCGCTCCACCCAGAGCGGGAGGGGTCATTTGATGATTTCCCATACCGAAAAAAAAAAAAAAAAAAAAAGCACTAAACCTGGTACTTAAGAACAGCAAACAGTCTTATAGATCGTATAGTCTTACTGAAGTACGTTGTGACGCACATGCCTTGTCAAACCATTCAGTAGTGAGAATTTCAATCTATGAACAATTATGAGTAAAGAGACAGGACCACGCAAACGCGCAATTAATTTAACAGAAATACGTTCTTCACCTTAATTAAAACCGCAGAATCTTATAATTAATTATCTTTCGCCTCTACGAACGCTCCAAATCGAGCGGTTCACCGTTCGAGACCTTTTTTATTTCGATTTTCTATTGGAAAGCTTCCATCCTGAATTTTGCCCGTACCGGAATTCTGACTGCAATGTTTCACGGAAACTCGAACGATGCTAAAATTCCCGATAGGTAACCTGGCCGCACTAGCTCAGCAATCGTGAAAAACTAGACGTAAATTGGGGACGTAGGTGAAATGTCGGACAGGTCGGAAAAAATCTCGGAATTCTTTTATGGGTCCGCGTTTTGGGAGGCACGAGCGGTGTTTGCGTACTTTTACGTTTTCTTTTCTTAAAGAAAATTGTTTGTTTTTATCTCCTTATATTTAAGACGTGGACGCAGGAATCCTTTGGAAGCGAGAAGCACAGAACCGGTCCATGGGACGACGCTAGGGGGAGGGCCACGTGGACGTCTTTGACTGAAATGATGATGACTGCGATCAAAGACGTGTAGATAGTAAAATAAAAAAAATAAAAAAATAAAAATGAAAAATAAATAAATAGTTTGACTAACTTTTTTCTTCTTTTATAATGGTATATAGCATTTCTTCTTTTAGGGGATAACGTGACTGTCTTAGGCATGTCTGGCGTCCTCCCATAAAATAAACGTGACTACTCCGCAGATTCGTCACATACAACAGCTTATTGCGGATAACACTGACTTACTAGTAGTTACTAGTTGAAGATCGTTTATTCAAACTTATTGAAAAGTACCAATTGAGCTCCAGAAATGTGTGCACGCTAGATGCAATTTTTTACTAAATAAGCTTGTCACAGCCTACAAAAAAGATTTAACTTTAGATAAATATGACTCCAGAAAAAACAAAATAAAAGGCTTTTCCAGTGTCATAAGTCTCCCATGTAATTTGATGAATACCCTCCTTTTCGTCGCGTGTTATACTCAGGGGAAATTTTTCTCACCTTTATTTACTTTCACATACATAATAAAGCAGTCAGTCACGTTGTGTAGAATATTCTGTTGTTACTCTAATACGGAGATTAGAATTTAACAAATTACCTAGTTAGATCCGGGAGGGGCTTGTAGCTAAGTAATTACAACCCCACGGGTCGATCGATCTTGTTAAGCTACGCTTGCCGCGGTTGGTCCGTGGATTGGAGACCGTCTTTACATATTAAGGCCCCTTCGTGCCTCAGAAAGCGCATGTCATTCGTGGATCTTTGATAGTCGTTACGGGTCGTCAACCAAAAATACTCTGACAACCAGTCTTACCAAGGGATATTGTATTACCCAGTCACTGGGTTGTGGAGGTCGGATAGGCTGTCACTCCATGTAAAATACTGGTATTCAGCTACATGCGGTTAGACTGGAAGCCGAGCCCAACATACTTGGGAAAAGGCTAGGCAGATGATGATCAGATAAAGATTATCATTAGGTATAGATTTTATTATGTTAGCAATAATAGAGCTCCTTGTTATGAATCTTGTCAAAAGGAATATGAGACATTTTAGCTTCTCTAGGGTGTCAACGCACCTGTGAAGTCTGGAGGCCAAGTCTACTAAATAACAAAGGTGTAATTGGTCTCGCCATTGTGAGTTTTTGACAGAATTTCCTTACAAAGCGAGACCATTGCAAAATTTGTAAATTAGTAGACTGAGGCCCCTGTACCCGGGAGGGTTCACTTGATGATTTCCCATCCGGAAAAAAAAAAGGCCCCTGTACCCTAATTGCATAAAATCAATCAATCACAATCTGAATCATTTGAAGGATATTGCTAATACATTGCTTCATATGTTCGCAAAATTTGTCTGCTCAACGACGTAAGGAACGTAATTAATGTTGTTGAACTGTCAAAATGAAAGCCATTGCTACTGTCTAGTGTGTTACGCAATTACCCCGCTGGGTTTGATATTGCAAATGACTATAGGTGGCGAATTGCAATCAAGTATTTTTTTAAAGTAATTTAAACAAACCGCGCATGAGCCAAGAAACCTCCGAGAATTTAATTCTAACTCTTAGAGCTACCATAATATTAAATATTATACGCTAACCATTTGGCGCAGTAAAATGCTTACCTAGGTCCAATTTATTTGGCATTTGGCTTAGAAATGTAGAACGTGTGAATGTGTTTAGTGATTCGTTTTATTTGTAAAGAAATGAGATTGAAAAATAATGAAAAAAATATAAGTTTTGTATTCAGAAATAATCGTTGTTTATTTCGTCTGTTTTAAATAATAAATAGTCTCCTGAAATGTTTTTTTTTCTTTTTTTTTTTTTTGAACGTTGCCAGGGATTTCTCCTGTATCGTGGGTGCGTTTACAAACATTTAAACTCACATACACAAACAGCCAGACCCGGAACAACTACTTGTGGGTCATACAAATATTTGTTCCGTGCGGGAATCGAACCCGCGACACGCAGCGCAGCAGTCAATCGCTTAACCACTGCGCCAACCGTGCCGTCATATTATCTTCTTCTCTAGAGCTTCGCAAAAAGAACCCGCAATCTAATTGCATTACACACTTTCAATCACAATCCGTAAACTATTTGAAGGAAACTGTTAATCCATTGCTTCACGTTTGAAAAATTCATCTGCTCGGCAACGTTAATAACGCAATGAACGTTATTGAACTGTCAAAATGAACTAATGGCTTTGCCATGTTACGCAATTGGGGTGCAGACGTGCAGTTCAGTGCAGTGCACAAAACACACCACCCTCTCCCCCACCCACCCCACCAACACCTCACCCTCACTACACCTCACTACACCACACCACCTCAACACCACAAAAACCCACCTTCAACCATCAATTTATTGCAAAAAGAAACATGAATCGTCAACAAAACTGAATACCTAACGCAAAAATAATAGACGGTCAATATCCAACATGGCGGCATGTTTATTTCGCGTTCGAGCCTTGTTTACAGTCGTCACTTCGCTATCATTGGGGGTCACGCGACGCAAGCGCATCGTTAGATGATTGCGTCAAGCAGATCGGGTACTGACCGTCTGTATGAATTTATATGGAGAAATGAGAATAAAATGCAATTGAAATAAATGTCCCTTAATATATACTTGGGAAGAACGTCTAGAAAAGAAATATCAAATAAAACCAATAACGAAAAAGAAGTATACAGACGCCAGCACATCAAGCTACTACAATCTGTCAAATTTCTTTAATACATTTTCAACGTTATCGTTAAAGCATTAAGGTTCAAGGTTGATTGGAAAAAATTGACAGTTTCGGGTAGCTTGACCTGCAAAAAAATCAAAAGTATTGCTGAATTGAATAATATTCTTGCTTTACTGGTTTCTTTTATGTTTGGCTACACTGTCCCATTGCTGAGCAAAAACCTCCCCCAAACCCTCCTCGATGACCGCACAAAAAAAACTTCAAATTAATTTCTTTTTTGCTTTATCGTGTTTAAATATTGATACCCATCATGTCTGCGGAGTTTAGCTAGCCAATTTATACTAATTCTGTATTTCTATCTTTTCAATCTACACAAAACTAAGCAAAATATTAATGCAATTGTAATTCTGCACTGGATGCAACTCCATTACAATGTTATTTAGTTAACTAGGTGCACCCTGCGGTTTTACCTGCATAATTTTCGATCGCGTGGGAATATCGGGATAAAAAGTATCCTATATCTTAATCCTGGTTATAAATCATCTGTGTGCCAAATTTCATCGAAATCCATTCAGCAGTCTTTGCGTGAAAGAGTAACAAACATCCATCCATCCATCCATCCATCCATCCATACAAACTTTCACGTTTATAATATTAGTAGGAATAGTAGGATCAGTAGGAAGTCGATACAAAGTTTCAGGGTCAGTGCGACTGTCAACCATTTATTAAAACGGTCTGTAATAAGGAGGCGTAAGGTCAACAACACGGGCGTAGCTACCGCTGTATCAGCCGTATCAATGATACGGGGCCTCCGGGCTACAAGAGCCCCCAGACGCGACGTGTGTAAGCAAACATTCGTAAAATAATATCCAAAACCTAAAATTATTATTGGTACAACGGGACCAACGGCTTAACGTGCTTTCCTAGGCACGGAGGGGTCTTGGTATGGTCTCCGTTCTTCCCCGACGGAAGGTGTCCAGTGTCCATAAGGATTTCCAAAAAAAAAAGAAATTAAAGGTGAAAAGGGCCCCCATTTTTTTTATTTTCAGGGCCCCTTTAGGATATGCTACGCTACTGGTCAACAACGACGTATCACAAAACATACGTAATTTGATAAAACACAGAGCCACGTTCACGCCTGATACCTCAGTAGGTAAGCAGAGCAATGAGCGGTACAATTAAGAGGCGTGTTACTCAGCCGACCTTATCGTTCACGACAATTGATAAGCGTTCGATACTGTATGTTTTGTTAACATTCCTAGATCGTAACCACTTGGCAACGGATTATCAAATGCCTTCTTCTCTTTTATAGGCACAAACAACTTGCCGTAATAAATATATTAAGTAGATAGATTGTATCGTAGAAAAACGTGTGCGTATGGGGGAGCCCCGCCACCCACGTACAAACACGCTTGATATATAGAGGGGCATAACCACACAGAATATACACCATAATAATATACCATAATATAATACACCATACAGAAATCTTAATAATAAGGCAAGGCCTTATTATTAAGATTTCTGTGGGCATAACGATACAAGGAGGGGGCATAACGTTGCAAGGAGGGGGCATAACGTTGCAAGAAGGGGGCATAACGTTGCAAGGAGGGGGCATAACGTAGCAAGGAGGGGGCATAACGTTGCAAGGAGGGGCATAACGTTGCAAGGAGGGGGCATAACGCTTTTTTTCTTATTTGACGATTTCTACCAGTCATCTCTTACCAGTCAGTTACTTCGTCCTAAAACATTAAGCTACTAGGCTAACATTAAGGCACCCTAATTGCGTAACACACTATCAATCGGAATCTGAATCATTTTGAAGGATATTGCTAATTCATTGCTTGATATGTTCGAAAAATTTGTCTGCACATCAACGTAAATAACGCAATGACTGTTGTCAAACTGTCAAAATGAAAGCCATTGTTACTGATACCTAGTGTGTTTTTTTCAATTACCCCGCAGCATAGCAATTCACAACAATTCTCGTATCGGTTAATGCCACATTTCAATTACTCTTTTGCCTTACAGCAGCTTAGCAGCCAGCTGTGTAAGAAAGGCGGTCGTCTGTTTGATTTAAACTGACAAAATGTTTGGGTTTGAATTTGTGAACTGCCTTTAGAGGAATATTTTGATAAAATTGATTGATATTCGATTCGGCATGGAAGCGTCTCGAACGGTTGTGAATGCTTGTGTCATTATTCTAGTGAGAAAACAGAGAAATACGTTGGATTGCTGTCTAGGTAGAGTAGGAGAGCAGTGGTGGCCAAGTGGTAACGGTCGCGACTTACGAGTTGTAGGTCGTAGGTTCGAACCCAGACAGGCGCTTTACTTTGTATAAATTATTTCATCACCACTGCTCTCAAAACGGTGAAGGAAAACATCGTGAGGAAACCGGCATGTCCTAGAACCAAAACTTCGAAGACATGTGATATCTACGGCCCATTCCCTCTCACCGAGAGGAGGCCTGTGTCCCAGCAGTGGGAACATTATAGGCTGATTATGTAGGGTCACTCAAGCGTGGCGCTTTCCTCAGGAGACTACGGACATGGACTCGGACATGGTTTATGTCCGAGGTAGTCTACATGGTCCTCATACAATCTGACCATTACAATGTAATTGTATGGATTTGAAAAGAGGCTGACCTCTGTGTTTCTTCTCAGAGTGGTCTATTAGGATACAACGACCTCAATTTCGCCATTTTCAATTTATCATTTATTTATCAATGGAATAAACGTTACGCATGCGTGGAGGGTATAACTAAATTCAGTATCAATGTTTGTCTCTCGTGTCACCGAAATATAAAGTCCTAGTGGAGGTCAGATAGACAGGTCGCTCCGTGTAAAATACTGGTATTCAGCTGAATCCGACTGGAAGTCGACCCCAACATGGTTGGGAAGCTGAATCCAGTTAGACTGGAAGCCGATCCCAACATGGTTGGGAAAACTAGATGATAATAACTTGGCAAGCAAGACTATGTTGCAGCTATTTTGTATGAGATATCTACTTTCTTTCGGCCATCAATATTAAAGATAAGACAGGACAGACAGGTACGGTCAGCAACAAAAGTCGGTTAACACTTCAATTGTTTAAATCTTAATTACTGAGCAAAATATTCTTAAAAAACATGTAGTAAGTAATAGAATATTTAAGAATAATTAATTCTTTGCGTGAAAACTAATGATGAGTTGTAAAAGTAACACAGTTAATTGCCTTTGTTGCTGACTGTACCTACTTACATGTGTTATTCAGAGTATTTCTAAATTTTATTTTGGATTTCGTAATTATGGTGCAATGTATAGAGAACGACATGAGCATCTCGTTTTTATCAGATAACCAATCTTCATCGTCTTAAAATAGTCTTATCTAAGCAATTAGAAAAATACATACATATATATTTTTATCTATTTTTTTTTCAATGACTATTTCAAGGTCAATATTGGTTGGAATGATGTTTTTCAACTCATGGTTATCTTAAACTTCTTGGGGGGCTTATGGCTAAGTAATAACCGCCGCGTCGATCGATCAGGTTAAGCTACGCTTGCCGCGGTTGGTCCGTGGACGGGTGACCATCTTCACATATCAAGACCCCTCCGTGCCTCGGAAAGTACGTTAAGCTGTTGGTCCCGGCTGTCATTCGTCTTTGACAGTCGTTACGGGTCGTCAGTAGCCCGAAAGTCTGACAACCAGTCTTACCAAATGGTATCGTATTACCCAGTAACTGGGTTGTGGAGGTCAGATAGGCAGTCGCTCCATGTAAAATACTGGTATTCAGCTGCATCTGGTTAGACTGGAAGCTGACCCCAACATAGTTGGGAAAAGGCTAGGCAGATGATGATGGTTATCTTAAACTTAGTCATCTACCCAGCCTTTTCCCACCTATGCAGCGAATGCCTATTTGACCTCCACAAGCCAGGTACTAGGTTCCATGGTACCCCTTGGTAAGACTTGTATTTGAAACGTCGCCATGGTTATTCAAAACTAAAACGTATTAATATACTAATTATTAAAAACGTAAATATCCAATACTGAACAGAGACTAGACCTCTCAATTAAACTTTAACTAGCAGCGCCCCGCGGTTTCACCCGCATAAGTTTCGATCCCGTGAGAATATCGGAATAAAAATTATCCTATGTGTTAATCCTGGTTATAAACTATCTGTGTGCCAAATTTCGTCCAAATCCGTTCAGTAGTTTTTGCGTGAAAGGGTAACAAACATCCATCCATCCATACAAACTTTCGCGTTTATTATATTACATAGTAGGATAGGATAGTTTAGTGGGACAGTAGAACTGGCTTCTTCTCTCGTATTGACACGAATACTGACGAATAATATACAGCCCGATTAAAACTTTATGCCGGCGCGGAACATGACGCGAGTCGCTGCACAGTAACAAATTCATGGGTCAGCGGGGGTGAGGGGAGGGGCACTGCGCAGCGGGTAGCGCACTTCAGAGCCGCCATAAAGTTACGTATGCATGGAGGCTGAGGAAACCGTTGCGCATGTGCTTTTTGAGTGCACAGGCGACACCCAGATTAGGTCAGAAACCCTCGGGACACGCAAATCTTACACAGATGTTCTCAACAGGCCAGGAGACGTAGTTAACTTCTGGAGGGAGGTGGGCTGGTTGGAATAACCACTGACGGCCGCGCACAATGGTCCACTTGAAGGACTAAGTGCGGAAACCAAACCCATAACATAGAACATACCTATGACGTAGTGAAAATATGTGCCTGTCGGAAACTTGGTTGCGGAGCGTAATTGAGGCACCTACGCCATTTAATCGGTAAAAATGTAAATTAGTTATCAGATAATATTTCCATTCTTGCACCGGAAGAACTTTTATATTTTCGTTGTATTAGCGGCATACCTGTTCATCAAAAGATTCTCTGATAAAATATATACAAGAAATGCTACACAGGGTGGTAGGTACATCAGCCACATCCTGATGGATTTAGTAGGTACATGATTCTGAACTCCCGTGTTGAAATTATAGGTCATTTATTTTTTTTTTAATTAGCTGCTCCATACATTTTGACACGATTCGCTTTTTGGTCAATTTTCTATGAAACAGCATTTTTAACTTTATATTCGACCAGTAATGCGATAAGGCCGCCCATTGTATATTTTGTAGTGTTTAATGTATTTTTTAAGCTATGTATTTTTGTGGTGTACAATAAAGTATATATAAATAAATAATAAATAAATTCGACCAAAAGATTCTACGCTAACGGGTCCAAAATCATGTGCTAAATTCACGGTTCCAGTTGGCGCGACGATGTCCTTGCCAGTCTGTATATTTTGGTAGATTGCCTTGTAAACTATTTCCACGTAGTATTTCCCTTTAACAGAGTAAGAAAACACCAATTCCCTGTAAAAAAAGGAATAGAAGAACTCCTTACAATACAATTCTTACCATCAGTTAAAACTAGGCCTCATCATTACCACAAAACATACGTTAACGACGACCACGGGCCACGGTATACCCGTGAAATCGACAATTATTCCACAATAGCCAGTCTCCTGATCTCGAAGAGAAGCATAAACGCTCCGAACTTATTTGCATACATTACAACAATATTACAATGCTGCCAGCATGACCGTGCAAATTGGAGAACGTATTTGTGAAACTAAAGAGGTTTACGCACCATCGTTTATCATCGGTAATGCACAATACCTCATTGGCCAACAAACAATGGGAAAACATTTTACTGGATTTGCACGACGCATTTTCCGACCATCATGCAAATTGCAACGTTTTGCACGACACAGGTCGAGCGTCGTGCATATCTGGTATAAGGACACGTGCGTGTGTAAAGCGCATAAAACCGATATGAACTTAACTGGGAGAAGAAAAGAGGTCATAATATAAGGATAGATTTAATAAGATTATTTATTTTATTGACAACAAATTAAAGTGTTTACAGTCACGCGTTTCGACGTGTTTGCTTAATTTATTTTTAAATCTTTTTTTTTATATTGTGAGCGTCAATAATTATCTGATATCATTATAATGATATCCTTTTGAATGAAATATTCCAATGTTGTTTACCTTTACAGTACGATTCCAACGTAAGATTATGAGCTGAACAAAAAATGACCTGTTCCTGCGTCATTCGACTTGTTTTTTTCCTTTGATTGATAGTGCAAATAACAGAAACAGAAAGTTTGTGCATGGGCGAGCCGTATTCGGCGGTATAAGCGGCGGGTTGATCGGTATACGCAGAATCGCATGTTCCAGAGCGATGAGAGGTGGGTATATAGAGCTTGGGAGCGACCTGAACAAAACGTGACGAACGTGTGCCGCCCGGATGATGCCACCACAAGTGCATTCTGGCGCATCATCTGGTCGGTGCCCGTCTGTCACGCTGAGGGTGGCTGGATGCAGGATATCGAGCGGGTGTGTAGAAGTATACCAGAAATGAAACCAGCCGTAATTACGCCATTAGACGTAGCCAGAGCAGTCCGTCCGTTACCGAATTGAAAATCACCGGGACCGGACGGACTGCATAACTTTTGGTTAAAATGGCTAATTAGTTCACACAGTCGTTTGGCGTCACAATTCCAGTCATCATTAGAGTCTGGGTCGCTACCGCAGTTTCTAGCAGCAGGCGTTACCCACCTGCTCCATAAGTCAGGTAGTCCCGCGGAACCCAAGAATTATAGACCGATCACATGTTTGTCGACGGTTTATAAACTTCTTACATCCATTTCGAGAGCAAAAATTAATACGCACAAAAATGTAATTGTAATGTAAATGTAATGTAATGTAAAGCGAGGGGAGATTATGGAATCCGAGGGAATTCAACTCTCGGATTCCGTACACCTTAGATCCCTCTCCTCATCCGAAAGCTATAAGTATTTGGGTATGTCGGAAGCGTTAGGCATCAACGTTGCTGACATGAAGCAAGCGCTGAGGGAGCGCTTCTTTGGTCACCTGAAGGTGTTAATTAGCCTTCTTTCAGGCGGAAACGAGGTGCGCGCCTTCAACAGTTGGGTCATGCCGGTCTTGATGTGCTCTTTCGGCATACTTAAATGGACTCAGACCGAACTCGATGCCCTGGATAGAAGGGTCCGTACACTACTGACCGCGCAAACCGGATGCATCACCCACGATCATCAGCGATGAGATTCTTTGATCATTGACCCTCCACAACGGAGAGGTGTGCAATCTCAGAGAATATCTTTTAAAAGCCAAAGTCGGTATGCACCGTGATGTGGTTGCAGTGGACAAGGGGCTCACCGTGCTCTCCATGGCTAAAGGGAACTGGCGCAAACCTGTAATACTTACTACCGATGACCGCAAGGAGGTATAGCAAAGCAAGGAGCTTCACGGGCGCTTCTATCGGGCTCTTCATGATCCCGGTGTAAAGTTCTTAGCGTCCGTATCCTGGCTACGTTTTGGGGACCTTTTCGGGAAACTGAAGGTTTCGTCTGTGCAATTATAGACGAAGTTATCTTGACGAATAACTACCGCAGACATATTAAGAAGGATGGGACGGTTGACGTGTGTCGGGCATGCCACCGCCCGGGTGAGTCCATCAGATAGAGATATTATCTCTGGCTGTTCTCGTCTGGCTAACGGCGAGTACTTGCACAGGCATAACCAAATAGCCAGGATTATTCACCAGCAACTTGCTTTGAAATATAAACTTGTCGACTCTGAGGTACCATATTACAAGTATGTGCCCGACTTAGTTCTCGAAAATGACCATGTCACGTTATACTGGGATCGGTCTATCATCACTGACAGGACTGTTGTCGCCAACAAACCTGATATAGTGGTGATAGATAGATTAGCGCGATTGTCGATGTTACCATTCCACATGACGGGAACCTCGTGAAAGCTGAGAAAGATAAACAAATCAAATATCTTGACTTTGCACACGAGGTTGTTGACATGTGGAATGTGAGCTCGACTGTCATTGTGCCGATTGTCGTATCGGTCAATGGCTTGATGGCCGAAAGCCTAGATCAACATCTATCGAGGCTCTCGTTAGGTGGTTGGATCAAGGGCCTGATTCAGAAGGCAGCACTCCTCGATACGGCTCGCATTGTGAGGAGGTTTCTGTCTCTGGAGCCCTAACCACCGGTAGCTTGGACCCTGCTCCCGACACCGGTGGATCACTATTTTTTTATATTTTTAAATGTTTATTTTTATACTAATATTTAAAAATGAAATAAGACAACTAAATAAATAAACGACATAATAATGATATTTTCAATGTGAACTGCGCTCACATACAATGTAATGGGTATTGACGACAAATCTACCAATAAAATAATCTCCGAATTAATCTTAACGAACTCCCGAAAGTTCCACGCAAAACGACCTACGCAGAAAACCAAAACATTACGAAAATAAACAGTTGACGAAATTGAATAACAAAAACATAAACGACTCATAATCTACGAGTATATCACAAAAACAGCGCAACTACGTAAATATTTTCATATTATATAAATAATATCAGCCGGAATTACTTTAATAACCTAGCAGACTGCAATAATAACTGTTATATTATTCAGAAAAGCCATAGACATTTTGATTTACCATTTCCTCAGACTGTTTCCTATTATGTTTGGCTCGGGTTCCAGTCTATCCAGACTTATTATTCTGAATTAATTCACTTCCATTTTCACAGGGTCAAAAATGACAATCATAACTCGATTTAAAATACGAATATAAAAGCGAGCGTGAATGTGAGTTTCTTTCCGAATAACAATGCTGGAATCAGTGGCAGACCCGTCAAAGTCAAAGTCAAAGTCAAAGTATTTATTAGTGCGAGTTTTGGTGATATAACAGGTCTTACAGATATTTTATAGAAACTCAAAAATCTACCCTTTAGAGCACACACTATTAATTTAACAATATTAGAAATTAAATAAAACATTAGGTATATACGATACAATTCAAATAAATTAAAAGTCTTCAGATAGGAATATTACATTATAAATCATAAATACAGGATCAGTCACAAGAAATTTTGCCAGCAAAAAATTCGTCAATGGTAAAGTAGCATTTGTCTATTAAAAAAATATATAGGGTGCGTATAAATTGAGTCAAGTTTAGATCTTTTATGTCATTTGGTAGCTTATTAAATTTTTTCGGAGTCATGCAAAGTATGCTCTTGTACATAAGGGCGGTTTTTGATCTCGTCGTCCTCCTGACATTACCTTTTTTACCATAGTTCCAACACGCAATTGATTCTGATCACAAAGAACCGGCTTTCTAATCAGAAAGACCTTCACCCGAATAGCGTTACACACATACAATCACAATCTGAATAATTTTGAAGGATATTGCTAATCCATTGCCTCAAATGTTCGAAAAAAATCTGCTCAACAACGTAAATAACGCAATGAATGTTGTTGATCTGTCAAAATGTAAGCCATTCTTGCTGTTAATGTGTTAAGCAATTACTCCGCTGGGTCTGTCAAATGGCGAGAGGCAAATCCCAAAAAAAATCGCATGAGACCAATTTAATTTTAACGTTACGTTTTTTTTTTTGTTTATAAAAAGTATTTACGCTACAAATTACCTTCGCCCGTTGTATCATCGTTCAGGGATTACATGCATCAAGATTACGTCTCAAGCATTAATTTTTAAATGTTTTCTCTTTATTGCCGCCATAATTAAACGTTTTAAACTGATGTAGTCGGACCAAGGAATCTAGTATTCTGCCAAAGTAATTACGAATGCAAATAGATCGCAACTCAGGAGGTCGGATGGCATAAATCTTAGCACAAGGTCAATAGGGGGCGTCTAATATTAGATTGTTTATGATATTAGTAATTAATTAAATGATATTCATAGAATGTTATAAACAGGGGGCCTAGCACGAACGCGCGGAGTAAAAGTACATTCCAACGATTCGAAAATACTGTTTCGCAAATAATATTTATGAACTTAGTTTTACGTGAATTAATTCATAATTATGATATGACACTAATTGTGTCATTCGTAGATCTTTGGCAGTCGTTTACGGGTAGTTTAATTCCCGAAAGTCTGACAACCTGTCTTACCAAGGGGTATCATGTTACCCAATAACTGGGTTGTGGATAGGCAGTCGCTCCATGTAAAATGCTGGTATTCCACTACATCAGGTTACACTAGAAGCCGCTCCCAACGTATTTGGCACAAGGCTAGGCAGATTGATTGAAGTGACATAGATTATGCTTGTCGCAAAAAAAAACTAAAATGCTGTAGGATAGCTTGTATTTTCGATTTAAAAATCGTTCGAAATTACGTCACGTTAACGTCACGCGTTCGTGCTAGGGTCTATGTTTTTTTTTTTGTTTTGAACGTTGCACCACTTTAGGAATTTCTCCTGTATCGTGGGTGCGTTTACAAACATTTAAACTGACATACACAAACAGCCAGACCCGGAACAACTACTTGTAGGTCATAAAAATGTTTGTTCCGTGCGGGAATCAAACCCGCGACACGCAGCGTAGCAGTTAATCGCTTAACCATTGCGCCAACCGTGTCGTCGTTTGTAATGTTGTCAAACAGACAGTACTAATAATGACTAATAGGTCTTAGACATCTAGCTTAATTAATCATTTTCATGAATCGTTTGCCTATTACCTAATTGGCCCCATTTAATCGTTAGCCTAATTTAGTTGGTGTACACACTCACAAAGACAAGGTCATCTATTTATAATATCCACTGCTGGGTCTTGGGCTTTCAAATTAACGCTATAAAGAAAGTTTGTTTGGTTTATTGCCCTAATCGGGGTCTTACAGCCACAGAATCCTATTTTTGGCTGAGAACGATTCTATACCTTTAGATATCTTCTATGTGCTCAAAACGAAACACCGGTGAGTATTTCGTTCTGTGATCAAAATCAAAAGTCATTTATTCAAATTAGGCTGAGAATCAGCACTTTTCGAACGTCAAAATTACAAAAGACAGTCCCCCAAAACGCCCGCCCTTCACTTCTTAGTGCTTTTGTGACCTACGGCTTAAATAACTTCAGGCATTTTATTTTCTGACCTATAAATTTTCTTAATACAGGTAAAGTCTGATGCAAACTTTATGACGGGAACATGAGGCAAGTCGCTGCGCAGTAACAAATTCACGAACAAATTCACGTGTCAGCGGGGGTGAGAGGTGAGGCACTGCGCAGCGACAAGTGCACTTCAAAGCCGCCATAAAGTTTGACGCTTACTGTACATATCACTTACATTGGTGAAGTTTATCGAACGAATAATGTTTCGAGGTAGGAAACCCTGGCCATTTGGGAAATCATTTAGGATGTCGCTCTAATGGCTTGTAGAGCCTGTTCAAATCTCTACGGGAAATTATTGAGTACCTTATCCTGTGACTACAGTGTGATATGTTGAAGCTTGTCCAATGTGGACCATTGTGTAGTCCCTAATGCCAGCTTGAGTTTTTGCCGAATACTTTTTCCTTCCTGTACACGGCGTGTTTTCACCAATATTGACCCACGGGCAAAGGTCTCCCCAATACTTTTCGAATTTCCTTTGTGATTTACCTTCTCGGGTCAATCGATCGGAAACGAGTCCAAATCGTCATCGTTTCTTAGGCCGGCTTCGATAAAGACACCCGTCTTGAGGTATATGTATAAAAAAGAGGCAACACATATTTTCATAAATTATCAACTGGCGCCGTGACTCCGACTGAAAGTTTTACATTTTTAGGATATCCTTATCCCTTGTTTTCCCTTTTTTTCCCTGGGGAAATCCTCGTGGATACCTTCGTCTGAGAGTAACAGAGGGTTATGTCAGACTCCTACCGACTAAAAACCCACTGTTCCCACCTCTACTGTCAGTCGGGGGCCCGAGAGATACTGTACATTCGCCACACCCCCGACTGGGCCATATTCTTATCCTGGTATCAAGCGATGCAAAAAAAACATCTAATTCAGTTCGGTAGTTAAGCTGTGTAAACTTGTCAAATACACAGACTGGCAAACGCCCACTAAGATTAGTAAGCACGAATCATTATCAAGAACAAAGCCTTCACTAACGTCCTCGCACTATTTTGTTTCTATCACAAAAGATAACAGACTCCTGACATTCACAAACACCCACGGAGCCCTGATTATATCTCAGAAATGAACAATAATAAACTATACTAAACTATACTTGAGCAAAAGTTTCACAGCCATGTCTCTAAGACCATAGATCTTTTCAAACATAGAAATATCTTGGCGTCAATAAACTTTCGAGTAGGGAAACTCATTATATTGTCTGGGAGAATACTTTTGGCGTACCCCTACTGAATTTATAAAGGCTTCCAGACACTCAAGTATCTGAGTAAAAAAAGAAGAAATGTCTGGATAAAAAATGACGGCTAAGTTGATTTTGGCAAATATTGATGAGAAAGTAATCCAGAGTTAACTTTATTTCACTTCTTAAGTAGGGACAAGAATACATTCCGCAATTTATTTCACTATATAAGTGACTTTTTCAACACCTACTTATATGAGCTAATGAACCGAATGCCTAAGATAATGTTAACTTGCCGAATAAGAAAACATCGAGAAAACTTTATGATCAAAATCGCCAACACGTACTTAGTGAACAACGCCGTTTCCTTCTCTATGCTAAAAGAGACTTTTATTTTAAAACAATACGGTTACTGTTTGCCTGCGCCATCCCGCTGCTGGGCAAAGACCTCTCCCCATGACTTCCAGCTCTATCGATCCAGGGCTAAAGTAGACCACTGGTCGTTTGTTTTGTCCAGCTCGTCCCGCCATCTTCTACGGGGTCTGCCGCGACGCCTTCTAGCTGTGTCAGGGCTCCATGTGGTGGTTATTTCGGCCCACAGTTTAGAAACAAGCTTAGCTTAGCTTTTAAAACAATATTCAATTTTATTTAATCGTATAAAAATAACGGTACGGTTAATGCATACTTCTATGTATAATGTATATCTACTGAAACTAGAACGAGGTATATTGATAACGTTTGAGGGCGTTGCGAAACCTATTTAACACCACTGTAATAACAATTAGTTGAATGTATAGTAAATGTTGATAGCTGCGGTTAATCGTAGCAATATTCTATACTAGTCTAAATTACCAGTTTGATTCCGAACCATGTCTGTCTTTTTGTTTACAGGGTATTGCATGAACAGCCTGTAACGTCCCCACTGCTGGGACACCGGCCTCCTCTCTGTGAAAGGGCCGTAGGCCATAATTCACCACGAGGGCCCATTGTGGGTTAGCGTATGTCACATGTCGTCGAATTTTTGGTTCTAGGACATGCTGGTTTCCTTACGATGTATTCCTTCACCGTTTTTACGTTGAAGTTTCCGTTTATTTTGGGTATTTTGTTGATTTCGTCGAATAACAAAATAAAAAAACCTACAACTTACTCTCACAGAGAGGAGGCCTGTGTCCCAGCAGTGGGAACATTATAGGCTGATTATGAATTATGAATATGAACTTACAGAAATAAAATCATTTAACAAATGTGAGTAAATTTTGGAAAAATCATCCCATAAAGGGATTAAATAGGAATGAAAGTTTAAATGGAAAACCTCATCGGGTAAAGATATAAAACACTATAAAAAACAAGTAACAATACTCCAACTACTTTTCCGCGTTTCACGAGAAGAAAACCAGCTGACATAGCATTATAACATAAGGTCGGTGCCAACAATAAGTTCAGTACCTATTATGCAGCAGAATCACTAATGAACGCTGGAAACTGGAGCAAGGCGAATAATTTAGCACTAAATAGCAGCGGTATCTTGCATCTAGGTATAAAATATAGACAGAGCTGTATTACACGCGAAGGATTCCTTGGAATCTGAAATCATCTGATACCTAGGTATAGGAGCTAAGTTGCTGAGTCTGAGATTGACTTTCTGCTGTGAAGGGTTTATTTGTAAGATACTATATACATGTAAATCGGATTTGTGTTTTCTGAGTTTATCATGAAAGAAAAAGAAAAAAAATACGTTTATTTGCGGTAAACATGACGCATAAAAGAAACACACAAATACAAATAGAAACACACAAATACACTTACAAAAAAATGACAAGTCGGGGGAAAACATGCGTCACATCCACGCAAAACGGCCATCGCTCAGCATGATGCTACAAGACAGAGCCCCAGCGCTAGTTTTCAACGACAGCCTGCGTTGACGTGATCTCTTAGCATTGCAGCTACGATATTCTTTTCTTCTTGGACCCTTGTGTCTGTCTTGTTAGTAAATAGGAAATTTCATTTCATTAGCATCGTCTTCCTGCCTTGTCCCATGTTATTTTCGTGTGTAATGTTAATTACTTATTGTTGCATAGAATCTAGTTCTTCTAACTGAGGAGACAGCTGTGCTGCTCTGAAGTTTATTGCGCCACTTCTTTTTTCCGCTAAAGCACTTGTGGTGAAGGGTGGGCTTTTTGGGGGACTGTCTTATGTAATGTTGATGTTCAAAAAGCAAGACTAGTTAACTTTGAATAAATTACTTTTGATTAAAGGGTCGGCGCAACACGTTTTTTTTTTTCTTTTCTCCCCTGTCAGAAGTAACTCCTTTTTCATTCATATCATTATTTGGTCTTCGTATCCTCTCCGTCCATCAACATATATATATTCATCATTCTTTATAGGGAGTTCCATAAATATCACCACAAAAATAAACAATTCATATCACCATCCTTCTTTGTTAAAGTAAGTTTACCTGTTATTTAATCATATATTTTAAATATGAGAGGCTAGTGGCTAAGTACTAAAAGCCGCACGGGTCGATCGATCAGGTTAAGCTACGCTTGCGGCGGTCGGTCAATGGATGGGTCTTTACATACCCAGACCGGCACGGAGGGCCGTGCCTCGAAAAGCACTTTAAGCCGTTGGTCCTGTTTGTCATCTTTGACAGTCGTTACGGATAGTCAGAAGCCCGAAAGTATGACAACCAGTCAAGCCAAGGGGCATCGTATACCCCGCAACTGGGTTGTGGAGGTCAGATACGCAGTCGCTGCATGTAAAATACTGGTATTCGGCTGCATCCGGTTGGACTAGAAGTCGACCCCAACATAGTTGGGAAAAGGCTAGGCTAGATGATATTTTAAATATGGAGATAGTTTATACAGAAGTTTTCCTTACAACAACAGTCGTAGTAGGCTACAGGAAAAAACAAAGTATTTTTAATCAGCTGATCATTATGAGTCAACTGAAACAATAGATAAATCATAGTAATGAACCTAAATCTAGCAGAGATTAATTAATGCTACTATGATAAGTTTATGAATGTACATAATATGTACATGTACATTCATAAACTTATGTGTAATCATAAACTTGTGTATAATAATAATAATAAAATGTCGTGTAGCGACAATAAACTAACTTTAAAGTAAGAAAATAAAGAAAGGGAAATTGAAGTTAATTAAAGATTTATTTGTAAGGTATATAAAAGATGGAGATGGACTGGTCAGTGGTGTGTAGTGTGTGGGTGAGGAAGGTTGAAGATGACTGATAGGTGGGTTGAGGAGGCTGTGGAGGAGTTACAGATGGAGACCGACGCGAGGCAGGTGCCGGTGACAGGTGCAGGTGCAGGTGCAGGTGAGGTCAGGTGCTGGTGCGTGTGCGGCACGGAGGGTACCCGTAGGGGGCCCACGCAGGAAAATACTGGTATTCAGCTACATCCGAATACACTGGAAGCCGTCCCCACCATAGTTGGGAAAAATCTAGGCAGATGATAATGAGCATATTTCGATATACAGTCACGAAAGCCATCCCATCATTTCTTTTTCTCCCCTCATCATCATCAGCATTCCAAGCAAGCATCATTCCAATGTAGGACATAACAAAAATGAAAAAAAGCTTATATAGACCACTCGTTCGTCGTTAAATACTAGTAGCCTTTAAAAATAACCAATTATTTTGGGAGCGATTTCACTCATATGCACGCACGGGTAATAATCGTGCCTACACTACCAAAAATACTCGTAACATAAGGAAAATATTTCTGTATTATTTATTTACGCTTTGATTCACGTGTATGTTTCGGGATTGTCCAAAACTGAGGTCAAGAGGTCAAGCTGGCCAATTCGAAACACGACCTCTTCCCGTTATCAACGGAGTACATGATAACAGCTTTGTTTTATTCCAGAACTTGTCATAGAGTACGTGAATAAATCGTAAACAATAGAAGTATCTCACGACTCCCGAATCCAGGGGGTCTACTACGAAGTGCAGAGTGCGAATGATCGGATCGGACCGACACGCGGCCGAACCGAATATTATTGAAAAATGCGAAAAAAGTTCGGATCGGCTCAGTTGGGTCGGGACCATAGTCAATATTCGAAAGAGTGTAGGAGTGTAGGATCGGGACCGACCGAACCAAATAGTAACTTCGTAGCAGGAAACGGCCGAACATTCGGCCGATACCACTTCGGAGTAGACCCCCAGTCTATCTATACAATATGGAAACAACAACACAATTCTCAATTCTTTATTGCCTACCATAATGTATAAAGTTGGTAGGGAAATAGTTATATTAGTCATAATTATGAACCCTGTTGGGCACAGCATAGATCAAGTAGGAGAGAGGGGGTAGAACACTGGCTGTTTAATGTGATAAAGGAGATAGTTTTTTTTGTTCGGCGATTAGTTCCACCAAAAATTGTGGCGTCTACAAGTGAAACGCATGTTGATTTGTTCCTTATGATCTCTAGATCTATCAGTAATTAGTAAGTTATACTGTTTTCCTAATACAAAATTGGATCACCAATACGACAATAAATGAAAACACTGGCAATACTTACGGATCTTCGATACGGTCGCTAAGCTGCCTCGGCCCTATTTTTAATTATTTTATTTTTGATTGTTTGTTTTGTTACTATTTGCTGTACCCTGGACACTTTTAATGTGTACGTATTTTTTTTACATTGTTCTCGTTATTCTTCATGTTTTTTAGTTCGTATTATAAATTCAACATGAATGATGTAACTAATATTTTTTAAAGATATAATTTGAAAGAGTGTCCATGGAGTTTCTTGCCCGTTCTTCTCCATAGGTACCTACTACGCTTTGGAATGGGCCACTAACTACATATTTTCAGACTGACCGACTTCTTGACCATTCAAAAGTGCCTCTAAATGGTTTAATTGAAATAAATGCATTGAGTTTCAGTTTGATCAGGGTATTTTAGAACTATCAGATAAATCCTAGTATCGAAAATACGATACTTTTTTCTTTCAAAAAAAAAAAATTACATTGTTTCAAACAAACTAAATAGTATTGATGGGCCGACTAGTGACTAAACTAATGAATGTATTTAATTGAATTTGCCTGTGCAGACTTGAGGAAGACCAAGGCGAAGGTGGTGTAACGATCTAATATCATTTACAGGGCCAACATGGCCAGAAATCGCACAAGATAGGGAGGGAGGTTTGGAAGAAAAAAGGGGAGGCCTTTGCCCAGCAGTGCATACTGGGAACGGCATGCGATATACGCAGTTTAATTGATTGCCGTATGTCTACAGCTTGTATGTTATGTGTATCGTGGCATATAAGTTGTCTGTACAAACAACTTATATGCCAGGCCAATGCATTGAATATATCTAATCCTACCACTCTTATATATCTTTTCTTATAATCAAGAAATAGATAGTTCGGTAAAATGTACCTACAGAATCCGTGACTACGCGACTGAAACCAATGCAAAACCACCAAAGCAGCAAGTAGCTTAACACCTAACGATGTTCGCACAGTAAGAAAACTGTTTACCCAAAGCAAAAGAATCGCAAAAGATAAATACGAAACCGCTCAAAAGAAGCGAACTAACGAGTGTACCCGACAATAATAACAGCACTTGACAAAGACCCGAATAAGCGATTGAATCCAGCTGAAACCGGCTCAAACCGGTACTGTTTTGAGTTTAAAATGAGCTCTGCGGCCGCAAACTGACTCCTTTTACGTACATTCGTATGTCTAATGCGACGGATATGGTGGCTCTTGTTAAAATTTCATACGCGGAGTAATCCTAAGGGAGTTTCAGATGAATATGTCGCTGCGAAGCGCTGGAAGTGCTTGATAAGACGAGGTTGCTCTTTGTTGTAGAAATGCTTTGTTTTAATGGGTTATGTGTTTTCGAAAACGTGATAGATATTAATGGATATTAGAACGCCTCTCGTATGGAATTTGGTTACCAATTTAGAGAACGATTAAACCTCATGTAGTAGGCTATTGTTTTAATGGATGTGTTAACTTTTACAGTCGATAATAAAAGATGCATTGTAAAACTGGAGATTAAACAAATGACTGCCTGATACTGACATATTATTTTGACTACATTTATCTTTATCGTTACAATCAAAGAGGTTAACGCTTCAGGAATAAAAACGATACGACACTTACGGAAAAACAGATTTGCTGTTTCCCAGAAAAGAAGTAAAAGCCATCGACGGCTAACACGAAATGCTTTGAAAATGCACCTCCAGAAATCGTATTAGTCTCCCTTTGAGTCTGTGAGGTAACAGGAATATAAAATCAGTCTAGACAGGATACGAAGTAAACGACTGACGTTAAAGTGCTTACGATTTTAGAACAGAAAGAGTTTGTAAGAGTGTTATTTTTATGGACAGAATAATGTTTCTTGAAGCAGTTATACGAGTAGATAGGTGTAGATCAAGGACTAGTGGTAGAAATGGAACAGTGGAAGTAGTCGTCAAGGAAAAGGATCTTAATGCACGTACGTAAGGTAAGTTTTTGATCCATCTAGGTCATGTATGTGGACCATAACTTTGTAACTGCACCGTTGGTCTTGTGGTCGCATGCGTGACTGCTTAGCTTAGAGTCCTGGGTTTATTTCCCGGGTCGGGCAAAGTGCTATTGGGTTTTTCCATTGGGAATTTCTTAGCCCGGAGTTTGGAAGACGGCGGTCCCCGTGGCTCGGAAAGCATGTTAAGCCGTTGGCCCTGCGCCTGATCTCTCTCCGGTCGTGTCGGATTGCTGTCCCATCAGACAATGAGAGGGAGGGAAGAGAGAGTGCACCTGTGTCAGCACACACACTTGTGACCTGTAATATCTCCCGTGCCGAAGGCTGGTCCACTGAGATTGATCGCCATGGCCGAAATTCGGTCTGGAGGACTTTATTTATTTATTTTATCATGAATTGGGAAGCAGAGCATAGGGCAGACATGCAAGACTTGTGATCAAATTAAGGTTCTGGAGACCCATTGCATGTAAATTTTAATAGATCCTTCATCAAAATTTTAATAGAAAGTTTAATATCCAGCTGTTGCCGAATAAATTTAGATATGACGTCGTCGAAAATTTATTTTTCCTATAAAAGCCCGAGTTTCCTCCACCCAAAATACGTTGAATCAAGCGAACATCGATACCCAAACAAATAGTGCAGTTAAAACAAACCTGAATTACTTTTTACTATCTTGAACGCTGATTTGTTGATTACAGTTATCGGAATGAATCATACCCTTAAAGTGATGACGTCACGTATCGGTCAACGTTGTTTAGGTTGCGAAGTTATCTGACATTGGTTTCATTCCAATTTTTAGTAACCATGCACTAAGTAGCCAAGAGTTGCATATACTGGGAAATTGTTGGGTTCTTTTCGCGTAGTAGTCGTTTTGGACGATTGAATTCGATTTTGTTCTTCAAGATGGGCAACAATGGTAACAATTTCGTCCACATTGTTACTATAGCGGGTAGAACCGTAGAACCTGGATGAGGCTGGCACAGGATTCGCACATGAAAATAGAGGCCAATGCTCAGCAGTAGGGGAATTCGGGCTGTGGATAATGATGATGAGTCGTTTTAGACGATATCAGTACCTAAGTATTTTACTAGGAAATAATATGGAATACCACGAAGGGATATACAGAAATGTATAAATTAGGTCTATAGCCACATTTCCCCAATTTTTATAGACTTAAGTTCCATGTAGCAGGTGACGAGCCTGTTTACCAGTAACCCGACACAAATATCGTCTCCAGGCTGCTACTGAAATCCAATGACACTGCCTGACCTAAAGATCGCACCCATGTTGAGCAGTCGCTTGCAACCAGATGCCCAACGAGACAGTCTCCATCATCACCTATCAATACACGGAGTTACTTCTACTTGACCTCCAAAACCCAGGCGGCACGTGTCTTACTCCCAGTCATTCTCGTTCTAAAATTTTAAATATTAAAAAACAAATTCGCATCGGCAGCCATCTTGTCTGTGCACGGCTTAATAATCGCGTATGTAAGCAGAATATGATTCAGCACCGTCAGCGAACCACCAAGGTGCCGTAGCGTGGGTTTTATATGCACCCATTCAATTGCTCACTGGAGTTTAAGTGTGGGTTTAGGACTGGAGATATGCTACGTCGTTTGTGATTAAAATATCGTTCAGACCAATGAATGGCATGTGATGCTCTATTGTTTTGATAGGCAGGAAAAAACTGTTAACATAACACATAACATCACATCTTTTACCCCACAGGGTTAGGCAGAAGTGTGCCTTTCCCCACATTTCGCTAGTTATGTTTAAGTCCCATGTAATAGGGGGCGAGCCTATTGCCATCAACCAGATCCAGACTCTGGGCTGCTACTGAGAAATTCCTGATGGAAACACCCAATAACACTTTACCAAACCTGAGGCACTGATAACATGAATTAACAAGCCTCTGGATCAGCGGGTCTGATCTAATGATCCGCATCCTTCACTATTTTGAAGTCACATTATCAGAGACCCTGAAAATCGGAACGTGTTTTTTTTTCAAAATGGCTGCTATTGTAAATTTAGAAATTAGAGAGACCCTTGATATCTTTAGTTACTAAGGGTGCTTACATAAAGAGGCGGGTTCCCGGTAAAGACAAGCTGGTACCGATCGGTGCGGGTAAAATATCACCGAATTAACTTATGCTCATACATAAAGAAATAGGTATTTGTAACCGTTTTTTTCCGTAGATCAATCTGTAGCGATCTGTACCAGAAAACCCGCTGCTTTATGTAAGCACCCAGTCAGGAACTCGGACCTGGAGACATCTAGCTACAAACAGTACCCTATAGGTTTTGATTCCCTTGCGAGTGTCAAAATATGCGGCATAAACGGAACAAAAACGCCCGTATCGTTTGATTTCGTTGATTTAGAAGTTTGATTTTTTTATTGCTTCAGGGGATTGCAGCCCTGAGTATTTGATATTAATTTCAACTTGATAACTCGACACGTTCCTGAGAAAAAGGGTCTTGACAGACAGACGGACAACGAAGTGAACTTATAAGTGTTCCGTTTTTCCTTTTGAAGTACGGAACCCTAAAACGCAAGCAGGCAAGTGAAAATGACCTTGGTACAGCGACTCCTACAGGCCCTGCAAATACGGTACCTATAACCAAAATGATTTGCTCCCCACCTTATTGCATTCAATCATGTTACTTAATTAACATCACTATCAGAAACAGCTGATATCTTTACGACTATGAAAACAAGAACATCTATACAACACTAAATATAGTGTTTTTACAACAACGCATCAGAGCATTCGTTTGACAAAGTCATTCAATGTTTGCCGACTCGTGATCTTCTTGAAATTTACTTTGTTGTATTGTAAATACAGTAGAGTAACAGAATAGGTCGTTTAGGACTAGTTTTTAGAGTTCCGTACCCAAAGGGTGCCAACGGGACCCTATTACTAAGGCACCGTTGTCCGTCCGTCAGTCTGTCTGTCTTGATAGACAGGGCTCGCTGGGCTGGGGATGGGGGCCAGGGCTGTATCTTTTTAACCCTATAAAGTAGACACTTGACAGACACTCATGACCGCTATAACAACAAGTAATAAAAATCCTATCCTACTTCCTACTAATATTATAAATGCGAAAGTTTGTATGGATGGATAGATGGATGGATGGATGGATGGATGGTTGGATGTTTGTTACTCTTTCACGCCAAAACTACTAAACGGATTTGGATGAAATTTGGCACACAGATGGTTTATAACCAGGATTAGCATATAGGATACTTTTTATCCCGATATTCCCACTGCATCGAAACCACGGGGCGCAGCTAGTAAAATAATAAATTAAAGGGAGTCCTTTAAAATGTATTATTTTATTTTATTTTATTCTATACAAGAAACGTGTTTCTTTTTTAATATGTAGTGTTCAATACGATGGTACGGAACTCTTCGTATGCAAGTCCGACTCGCACTTGACAGGTTTTATTTTGTGCTACTGTGATTTGTGGCCATTGCTCTTATTATAATGAAGACGTGTTTATCTCTATTTCAATTGTGAAGCTAAATGTCCATCAAGTGTCAACATCCGGTTGAAATAGCGATTGTATGAGCTATGTTCTTGGTATCTTCGTCTATACATACACTCACCGGCACGGAAACTTGGGCCACATGTAGGATTCAGAACAGTGCTTTGGACGGGATAAAAGTAGGTACGCTTATGAAGGATATGTCGAAATGACACACCATTATCAAACGAAGATTGATTTTTTTATGTGAACAAAGTCGAAGAAAAGTTAGGATACAAACAATGTTGATAGAATGTAATTATTCGTGGTCTTACTTCTTCTTAGTGTGTCTGGCGCGACTTCTTCACATCTTGTTAGCACTTCTATGGTGTCGTCGATAGCAGCGCAGAAGTCAATTTGACTACAAGTTTTGAGACACAGAGGACAGGATAGAATGTGGAACAGTTTGCGACAAAGCTCCACATCCACACCCGCCGTTCCGTCGAGGTAGTCCCACTTAACCAGCGAGGTAATTACGTAACACACTAACAGTAGGAATGGCTTCCATTTTGACAGTTCAACAACATCCATTGTGCTATTTACGTTGTTGAGCAGACATATTTTTCGAACTTATGAAGTAATGGATAAGCAATATGCTTCAAAATGATTCAGATTGTTATTGATAGTGTGTTTCGCAATTAGGGTACAGATTGGACAGTTACATCTAACTGGAAAAAAGACAATCTTTGGATGTATTTACACTAAGTAGATTCGTCTAAAGAGCATAAAAAATCAATTGACGAGCGTGATTTTTATATCCTGAATCAATAAATTGAAAAATGTGAATATAAAAAAGCTTCAACGTGAACCTTAATATTCTATTCATTTTATTATTGTTTCATTTTGATTGAACAATGAAAACTGAAGCTTCGAATAAAATCGGTTTGTCATATCGGGTCAGCTGAAATTCAGTAATTGGCGAGCTATGGAAGTAATTGTGTTATAACAGTAACAATAGCCTTCAAATGATGTCGGGGAACGACAGTATTTTGTTTCACAAATCTGCTTTTTCAGCCAGTATTGGCTGAATAAAGTGAACATGACATGTGTGCTTTTATAATTTCTAACATGACGACATTACCGTGGACGTCCATGTCCATAAAATGTGAGGGTGGAAGGGTGTGTTTGTGGGTGTGTGGGTGTATGATGTGTATGTGTGTGTATGGAAATGCGTGCACGTTATAACGTTATCGTGGACGGAAATTTAAAAGCGTCATCGTATATTTCTATACATTTTACATCCCTGTGTTCTCTTGATGCCGTAAAGTAGACGAGGACGGGGACATTCACGTCACGTTGAAAATGATAAAAGTGCAAAATAGGTATGCTCTGCGGGTAATTTCGCACCACACTAACAGTAATGTCTTTCATTTTGACAGTTCAACAACATTCATTGCGTTATTTCCGTTGTTGAGCTGACAAATTTTTCGAACACATGAAGCTATGGATTAGCTATATCCTTTAAAACACATTGTGATTGAAAGTATGTTACGCAATTAGGGTGCTAAGTGTATCTAGTGTTAGCCAGTTATGGATTTAATTGGTTTAAAAATAGTTGCGAGCTGAATTGTATAGGCAGTTTAATTGACAAGACAGGTGAAGCAACAACTTCTTTTTTACGTTTTTCATAATGAAGAAATGTTAACATTGAACCGTCATGGAATATTATAGAACAGTCGGTCGGTAGAAGGTCAGTAGAAAAGATACAGATGTCTTACATGTCAACGGTAGTCCGGCTGTTCTTTCGAAATGGTTTGCAACTAATAATCTTTTACTTAATGCGAACAAAACTAAATGTCTTAAGTTCTTATTACCAAATGTACCTCAACTGGGTCTAAATTTAAAATTTGATGGCAAGAAACTAGATGCTATTACGGAAACTGTATTTTTGGGAATTACTTTAGATTCAAAATTACAATGGGGTGCGCACATTAGAGCTCTTTCAGGTAGATTAAGTTTAGCTGCATATGCAGTAAGAAAAATAAGGCAGTTGACAGATATAGCCACAGCTAGGTTAGTATACTTTGCTTATTTCCACAGTATTATGTCTTATGGTGTTCTGCTGTGGGGATCGGCAGCTGACATAGATTTTCATTTTACAAAAGAGGGCAATCCGCGCAGTCTGTACCATTTTATAGATTGCGCCCTCGCGAGTCTCTTAGAAACAAATTCAAAGAAATTGATATACTAACTCTGCCTTCTCTTTACATTTTAAAAAGTATTTTGTATGTTCGCAAAAACTTAGGACTTTTCAAAATAAGAAAAGCGATTTCCATAATATAAATACACGTCGTAAAATGAAATTGTGATACCTAAAAGATTAACTAAAACTAGCAAGTCGTTTCTTATATACAGCATCCGCTTTTATAAAAAGTTGCCAATGCCTTACAGAACTTAGCGATGGAAAGTTCAAAACCCTCATCAAACGTGTCCTTATCAAAAAAGCATATTATAAGATTAAAGACTACGTTGAAGACAAGGTAGTTTGGCAATGATTTCTTCTGCACATGTGGCTTCCCTGACACCTCATTAACGGCATAACTACTTAAATGTCTATTATATCCTTTCAAATTAAGATGCTTATTTATTTTTTACATACTTATTTGACATAATATTTTTATTATTTGACATTATATACAGACAATTCTAGTTTCAACTCTTTATTAGTGTTTGTAATGGCGGTCATGTCACTTGGTTTTAATAGGTTTTTATATTTTATCTGTCCTTTTGATGGATTCTTCCATATTTTGTAAACGTGAGGACTTTGTAGGCCTTGTAGACTTTAGATCTGTAGACCATTTTTTATTTTATCTAGTACCTGGTACTTGTTGACAGGCCTACGCTGTCCTCCCATACCTACTGTAATTTGAAAACATTGTAAAAGCCAATTATTTTTAAAAGAGTAACCGTGGAGTTTCTTGCCGGCTCTTCTCCATAGGAAACGACCAATTGGAACCTTGCACCTAGCTTCTGACGTTTCATAAGTGCCCATGTTGGTTTATGTGAAATAAAATATTTTGATTTTGATTTTATGAGCAACTGATGAAAAGTGTACAGTTTTCTGAACCCGCCTCTCCTTTTTTCTAGACTAAAAGGACGTCGGATCTTAAAAAATATTGATTCCGTTGAATGACCTATGTCCTAACATTGTTTTTATTTTTATAAATTATTTTTATTATCATTCTGATATAAAAACCAACATAATCGTATCACTATATGACATTGTATAATATTTACATAATTAGAAGCTGTCTTAAAATAATAATATTAATATGTGTATTTAAAAATGTGAGGGGAAAGAATCATAGGGAATCAAAAGATTCAGATTCTTGGCCAAAAAATAGGTCAGCCCTCTGTTAAGTACGTGACAAACGTACGAACAGACGCCTGCACATCAAGCTACGGCAATCTGTCAAATTGATTTAATACATTTTCAACTTTATAGGTAAAGCATTAAGGTTCAAGTTTGATTGAAAAAAATTGACAGTTTCGGGTAGCTTGATGTGCTGGCGTCTGTACATTAGGTAGGTACGTGGCAAATTTTTCAATCTCAAATAAAACAGCGGGGTAATAATGTGTAACACACATAAAATGATAATCGAACGCATTTTCTTTCATTTTGACAGTTCAGGCACGTCCATTACGTTATTTACGTTGTTGAGCAGACGTATTTTACAAACCTATAAAGCAATGGATTAGTAATTTCCTTCAAACTCTCGGATTGTGATTGAAATTGTTACGCAAGTAGGGTGCTCCTTCCCATATAGCACTTGATACTTACTCGTCACATAAAAAAATTATACGGAAAACAATTTAGGTACACAATTATTTTTCTGCCCACATTTATTTCGGCTCTCAGAGCTTTACTGTCAATGCCCCAACAACTACAAGATTGATATCTTGGCCAACGACCAAATGTACGTAATGCAATTCTGATCCCGTTTACAACTATACAATATGTTAATGCATGTCAAACATTTATAGCTTGTTGTGGAAGAGTATTTATACAACCATAAACATCCACTCTATGTCCATTCCATCCGTTTTCATAACTAATCTATCGAACCGATTTTGATGGCAGAAAATAATTTTGCGCTAGAATATTTGGAATATATTATAAACACACATTTTCTTAGTTTCCAGGGTCGAAGAAAAACCAGAAAATTTTCAGCAGTTTTATAATCCACGGAACAGATCGGATCGGTTTTTATTTAGTTCTTTTTTTTTGTTTTTGTAATTTGAAACAAACATATTATACTTTTATTGATTCGAACATGTTTTTAAAATAAATGTTTAAATTGTAAACCCTCCATATTGGTGCCCAAGATTGCCTAGTTTGGGGCCATTAAAGTTTTTGAGCAACATAATGTAGACAGACCAGGTCATCGACAATATTTAACGCCAAGAGAAAAATAAAAAGGAGAACGTGAGGTTTGAATGGAGAAATAGTTAGCAGTAGTGACCCAGTGGTAACGACCGCGATTTACGAGTTGTTGGTCGTAGGTTTGAGCCCAGACAGGCGCTATAACTTGTGTAAATTATTTCATCACCACAGCTCTCAGAACAGAGAAGGAAAACATCGTGAGGAAACTGGCATGTCCTAGAACCAAAATTTTGAAGACATGTGAAATCTACGAACCCGCACAGGGCCTGCGTGGCGGATCACGGCCCACTCCCTCTCACAGACAGGAGGCCTGCGTCCCAGCAGTGGGATCATTACAGGCTGATTATCTATTATCAACGAACAGTTTTTAGATTTTATATTCTTATTATATTTTTCATCTTATTTATTTATTTATTTATTTGGAAACTCAACAGCTTATAATTAACGTACAGACGCCAGCACATCAAGCTACTACAATCTGTCAAATTTCTTTAATAGATTTTCAGCTTTATCAATAAAGAATTAAGGTTCAAGGTTGATTGGGAAAATTTGACAGTTTCGGGTAGCTTGACCTGCTGGCGTCTGTACATGAGTTATGAATGTTCACCCCACTATCAATGAACAGCTCAATGCAGTTGCGTCAAAGTTAAAGTTACAGCATCTTACAATCTACATACACTGCTCATTGATAGCGAGATGATGACAATTATCACTTAAGCCAATAATAGAGTTTCACGGCATTGACAAAGCTAGGCTAACTAGGAACTAGCGAAAGAAAACAAATGAAAAAACTTAAACAAGTATAGCAAATAAAAGGTAAAATGCGAGTGTTGACACATTACTCACATTAAATTAAAGTTAATAATACATACTATGACTTTATTAATTAACAAAAGGAAAAACTAAAACTAAATATTTTGCTTAACATTATGAATATATTGGAACATACTTTGCTGAAATACATACATCTTAAAACAATTGCCTCCCCGTGATCTGCCAGCAAACAATCTCTCACGCAACAACTCAATCATATCAAAATATTACTTGTTGTTACACTCCCAGTACGAAAAAACGGCAAACCAATAAACTAGACCAGTTTGTACAGGTATTACCGGTTACCATGCGTTTCGGTGACGTACAGTCTGCGAGGAAACGTGACCACACGACTTGTTGGAAATGAGACAATCTTGAGTGGGGAATTAGCACTGACATTATAATTTTGTAGGCAGTTTCGTTTATATTTTTCATATTATAAGACTAAAGGACATTTTTATTTTTTAAGTCAGTTAAAAACTTTTTTTGGTCTTGAGCAGGCCTGTCTAATTTGCTGGAGTTGAAGTCCTAAGCTTAAGATTGAGTAAATCACTACTTTTCACTTTTATTTCTTAACTAGCTGCGCCCGCTGTTTCACCCGCATAAGTCTCGATCCCGTAGGAATATCGAGATAAAAAGCATCCTATATCCTAATCCAGGTCATGGTCTACCCATGTGCCAAAATTCATCAGAAACAAACAAACATAAAATCTAATCTTTCTCTTTATAATATTAGTTTAGATACAACAATTAGTTTAGACAAAGAAAGAAAAATACATAAGATGAGACTTACACTAAACATGATTATACAAGCAATGGGCAAAGGCAGGTTGCTGGCACAACAGCTGTAATTAATTAATCGACTCTTTCTCAGCAAAATTAGCCCTCCAATTTATTTGAATAAGTACCTTATTGTTTGATTTAAGCAAATCCTTTACGTCGAATTTTCCACTGCGTCTAATATTTTCAAAGTTTTACCTAAACATTAGATAAATAGTAATCACTTTTACTTCTTTTCATAACCTCTAAATTATGGTAAGTTCATAAACGAATACAGTCATTTGCATACCAGCTTATAATTCATTATGCATTCAACGCTTCCACAGAACTGCATATTTTTCGTACCCACAAAGGAACGCGTCGCTAGAGAGAACGAGACTCCAGTAGAAACTAGAGCAACCCGAGAGAGTCCTTTAATTCTATTGTAAGCAGAAATAGTCTTTTATATATTTCTGTAATAGTCGTTTTTACACTTACTGAATTACACGGATCACCAAACTTACTTAGGTATAAGAACTTTGAAAATTGCCCTGTTTTGGTTGCCTTTTTTGTTGATAAAACATGCCTTAATAATACGATGGCTATACGAGTAGAGGAAAAGCATGGAAACGATGGATGGACTGTGTGAAGGATGATATGGCAAGAAAGGGAGTGACTACCGAGATGACGACTAATAGAGAACTATGGAAGAAAAAGACATGTTCCGTCGACCCTAAAAAAATGCGATGAGGACAGGAGAATGATGATGATTGTGAAAAAGCCTTATTCGTGAACCTCAGCATTAAATCGTTGTCGATACATAGAAAAGCGGAGTGTGTCCGTAGAGAATATTAAAAAAAAATCTGTAACATTCAATAATACCTGTACCTTCTAAGAAATTGATTAAAAAAGAAACAATGGTCCATTGATCAAGGTTACATTGACTAAAGATTATACATACAGTCACTTCTTAAGATACACTCCAAAAGAAGTCCTTTAAAACCGATGGAAAGTCGCCATCGTGGTCACCTGAACATTTAGTGCCAATAATGGACAGTATCATGTTCAACCGAGGGCCAACTACGCGTAATTAGCTGTTTACGCCTCTTAGAAACAGACAACAGACTGCAAAACTCACTAATTATATCTCTTTATGCGCGATAAATTTTGGAAACGAAAATGGCGGAGCGTTCCCCGCCTTTGTTTCAAATTCGCATCGCTTGGGGCCATATCCACCGCACATACATAAATGAACAAAACAGAAAACTTGGTTTATTTGTTGATATTTTGGTATATTTCTTTGCTCCTTTGATTTCTTAAGATAAAAAATAAACATCGCTTTTGCTAATAGTAAAAAGGTAATTTAACAAAGAGGTTTTTTCAATAATGTAACGAAAATGGAACTGGCACACATGACAAACACAATCGATCTTTTTTAGGAAAAAAGCGAGCTTTGTTGGGGTTGTCTTCTAATCCAATTGAATGCAGCTGAATACCAGTATTTTACATGGAGCGACTGCCCCTCTGACCTCCACAACCCAGTTACTGGGTTACACGATACCCCTTGGTAAGACTGGTTGTCAGACTTTCGGGCTTCTGACGACCTGTAACGACTGTCAAAGATCTACGAATGAAAGCTGGGAGTCTGGAACCAACGGCTTAATGTGCTTTCCGAGTCACGGAGGGGTCTCGATATGTAATGGACGGTCACCCATTCACAAACCGACCACAGCAGGCGTAGCCATGCGGCTGTTATTATTTAGCCACGAGCCCCTCTGTAGTGGGTAAAGTAGGTCTTGCTGCAATTAGTGGACATTTAGCCTGAATGCCTACATAACATAATCAGCATATAGCAAATGTTCCCACTGCTGGGACACAGGCCTCCTGTCGGTGAGAGAGAGCGGGCCGTAATCCACCACGCAGGCCCACTGCGGGTTAGTAGATGTCACATGTCTTCGAATGTTTGCTTCTAGGACATGACGGTTTCCTCACGATGTTTTCCTTCACCGTTTTGAGAGCAGTGGTGATGAAATAATTTACACAAAGTAAAGCGCCTGTCTGGGTTCGAACCTACGACCTACAACTCGTAAGTCGCGGCCGTTACCACTGGGCCACCACTGCTCTAATGCCTGATTATGTCCAATGTCGAACAAGAACGTCCTAACATTCTAACCGAGCTCTATAATTAGCAGTCTCTCAAGGGAATACTGCCACAACGACTTGCTTGGAAAAGATTTTACGTGAAAAACATTACATTGTTAGATTAATGAAACCCATGGGAACGGGCGTGGTCTTTCGTGTGTCAAGTGCTTGCAATGCCACTGCAGCATGAGGTCCTGGGTTCGATCCCCAGGTCGGGCTAAAACTTATTAAGTTTTTCCATCAGGGATTCCTCTACAGCAGCCCGGAATCTGGGTTTATGTATGGTATGTCAATTACCTATACAAACCACCTTCGAAAGTTGACTTGTTCCCGATTTTAATCTTTTACAGGACGGCAAGGACGCGCAAACTGTAAACATAAATTCAGCGCATGATTCTAGATGTAGCGTAGAAATTTTTCCTCGGTTATCCAATAGATTATTAGTTACATAACCAGTCTACAATGTTCCCACTGCTGGGACACAGGCCTCCTCTCTGTGAGAGGGAGTGGGTCATAATTCACAACGCGGGCCCAGTGCGGCTTGGTGGATGTCACATGTCTTCGAATTTGTGGTTCCAGGACATGCCGGTTTCCTCACGATGTTTTCCTTCACCGTTTTGAAAGCAGTGGTGATGAAATAATTTACACAAAGTAAAGTGCCTGCCTGGGTTCGAACTCACGACCTACAACTCGTATGTCGGGTCCATAATGTTACCACTGGGCCACCAATAATCAGTTATTTCATAGAAAAATGTAATACCTACGCGATCAAAATGTATAGAATACCTATTAAAAAAAGGTTCAAAATCATGTATACTGAATCCGGGTAACAGGACGCGCAACCTATTACCAGGTTGCGCGTCCTGTAATCCACCCTGGGAACTTACAACAAGGCTTTATGGATCTATAGGACTTCAAAATGATTGGACGACCTGGAGTTCCAGACCAGCAGTTGTTTTTTTTTTTTTTGCTGATCTGGGTCTTTTTGGCGCAACACTAAGGCACACTTTCCTGCTAATTTCTTACATTGGACTTTACACTTTTTAGTTGATCTTTTATTTGTTTTTATCTGATGTATGTATCTGGTGTATTGTGTGTCTATAAGTATGTGCTAAATAAATGTGTGTCAGTGATGACCTATGGCACTGAAATGTAGTCGCTCACAATGGAGCTATGCTACATACGCTATGCTTGGAGTTTCCCTGCGTGATTAAACCAGAAATGAAGAGATCCGCAGGAGAACCAAGGTAACCGACATAGCCCGAAGAATTGCCAAACTTAAGTGGCAGGGAGCAGGGCACATTGCTCGCAGATCAGATGGCCGATAGGGGCCGAAAGGTTCTGGAGTGGCGACCGCGTACCGGAAGAGGTAGCGTTGAAAGGCCTCCCACAAGGTGGACCGATGACTTTGTGAAGGCCGCAGGAACCTGTTGGATGCGAGAAGCACAAAACCGGCCGAAGTGGAGGTGCGAGGGGGAGCCCTATATCCAGCAGTGGACGTCTTTCGGCTGAAATGATGAAATAAATGTATTTTATTTCTTTCTTCTTTCTATAACTGTGTGTATGTGTGGATTTAATCGCATACTTCATTCCTACGTGATTATTGACCATTGTGTACGACCCACAACATGTTGGTGTTAACTTTGCCATACTTTCGCTGAACCAATGGAAAATGCATATAAAATACTACAGGAAATTGGGTCAATGGCTTCTGATGGTGACACTTTCTCTGTTTCAAGTGCTATTGTGTTCTGCAGACGTATCAAGTGGCCACCGAGAGCCATTTCACGATTCGTGGAAAAAATCAGAACGTTCAACATTCTTGGTAAGTTTTCAGCTTATATTTCAACTAGCTGCGCCCCGCGGTTTCACCCGCATAAGTTTCGATCCCGTAGGAATATCGGGATAAAAAGTCCTGTGTGTTAATTCTGTTTATAACCTGTGTGCCAAATTTCATCCAAATCCGTTCAGAAGTTTTGGCGTGAAAGAGTAACAAACATCCATCCATCCATCCATACAAACTTTGTGCTGTTATTCAAAAGTCGCAACTTCCTAATATATAATACAATAACAGGTAAATAGGTACACGAAATTAGATGTTTTCCTGTATCGATACCAGTATTTGAACATAATTATTGATGTCCATAATATTTGCGCACACGCATGGGTTGCGGTTAACCACGCCTGCTTTTGACAACAGAATTTGTATGTGTGTGTAAACTTACGCATGCTACTGATATTCATGTCCGTTTCCGTCTAATGATGACAGTGACAGGTAAATATGTTCAGTCATTTGATGAAGAAAACCATTCGTTTTCTGTGCAATAAAACACTGAATCAGAGGGGCTATTCTCGTAATTTTAAGCACGTTCACAGTCTGATCTCAGTCTCAATCTGTCAAAAATACCTCTAGTTTCCCTATATTTTGACAAGTTTTTGACATTTGTTTGTCGCCGAGATGAGACTGCGACTAGACTTTGAACGTTTTAAATTACGAGAATTTACCTTCAGGTGTTTCATAGAAAAGTTCAATACGTGCGCGTTCGAAGCGTATTGTAGAGCTATTTTTTTTTTTAATAACCGACGAAAAATTTCAATGCATGGGTGTTCAGAATCATGTACTTACTGAATCCATGGTAACAGCTAGTGCGTCAATGCCCGGCCGCCTTTATGGTACACACATATTTTTCATTATCGTATTTTTAAGTGTTTGTATAAACCTACAGTAATAAATATAATTTATCATCACTCTTGCGGTTTGTAGTCAGTTTCAGAACGTCACATGCCACGACTTTTGCCCTCTACTCCTTGCACTTTACATCGTCCACGTTCATGTATCTTCTTTAAAGAATAAATCATCATGAAATACCATTCAAATAATTCTGATCCAGCCTGTCTCTGCGGCCCTCTCCCACCGACGCCTTTAGCCGAGGTCCGTACCCCACAGGGGGTGCCCTTAGCTTGTAGTCGCTTAGTTTTTAAGTTTTTTAAGCTCTGGCTGGAGTCCTTAATTTATTGAGGCATCCACAAGCAAGCCTGGTTAAGCAGACGACAACCTCATAGGTTGAACGTTGCCATAGATTAAAAAAAACATTCAAATATTATTTTCTCATGTTCATTTCAACACCCATTTAATACCATATTTGTCGCCTCACAAAACAACAGGCCATAATAACAGGATAACTGCAAAACAAAAGCGAGTGAAATGCTCGTTAAAACCCCCATTATGCACAACTACATAATTATCTGAGACGCAAACAAAAACATATTATTTCCCTCTTTCAAAGTTGTGATGGACGTAAATTGGAGCCATTGAACTCAAAAAGTGTTGTGGCTGGACACTTGTACGTGTAAGAGAAAAGTTAAAGAAGTTTCACTAAGAAAATTCGCTAAAAGCTGTTCTTTCAAGTAAACTTCTTTTTCATGTGGAAAACTGGAGTTGCTAATTGCGAGCAGAAGGTATCTTATCTAGTCTTACGGCCTTATTCCGTCCACGTCACCTCTTATTACACTAATTCGTTCAAAGAATGTCAAAGAGTAACTGTGGACTTTGTTGCCAGCTCTTCTCCATAGGAAACGACCAATTGGAACCGTGCACCTAGCTTCTGACGTTTTATAAGTGCCCATTTAGGTTTATGTGAAATAAAATATTTTGATTTGATTTGAAAGCATGTCCTCATTCTGTGTCTAATAGACTGAAGAAATGGTGCAAAATTCGCTGTTTAAGCGCACTTGATAACCCATTTCTTAGTTTTCAGTGATCGAAAGACTAGCTAGTGCTGTGACAGTTACAGAAAATTAACGATATTATGTTTGCTTAATTTACACATACTCGTATCTACACATAACATCACGCCTGTAATCCCCGGGTTAAGCAGAGGTGTACTTACATTTCGCCGGTTAGTTACACAATGTATCAATGAGAGAAAGAAAAAGTATTTATTACGACTCGTACAGGAAGATCACAAACTAAAAAAAGGGAAATAAAATACATAGTGCTCTGCCGTATGACCAATAAGCTGTGGGCCAAAATAACCACCACGTGGAGCCCTGACACAGCTAAAAGGCGTCGCGGCAGACCCCGTAAAAGTTGGCGGGACGAGCTGGACAAAACAAACGACCAGTGGTCTACTTTAGTCCTGGATCGAAAGACCTGGAAGCCATGGGGAGAGGCCTTTGCCCAGCAGTAGGATGATGCAGGCTAACAGTAGTGAATCTTCGGCACAAATTATCTGTAATGTGCCACAAATTAGCGACGTTTTTAGGTATCATCGCAATAAATAAGAACGAATGTAGCGTTAGAGCCAACAAAATTTTGGCGCACATCAATATAAAAACTTTAAACTTGCAAAGATATATATTTTTATAGTTCTTGGCGTCTTTTTTGATCGGAATTGAATGCTCCCGAAATTTTTATAAATGCACACAGAATTGAGGTGACCGACATTTTTGTTACACCTACCACATACCAAGCAGTTTGTTATTTTCTCTTATGGCTGATTTTTCGACGCCAGGTATTTTTTACTTTTTTTTATATAAGGTGATTGGTTTTTTCGATCAGGAATTTCCCAGTAGCAGCCCGGAGCCTGGACTTGTGCCCGTTTGATGGCAATAGGCTCGTCCCCTATTACATGGGACTTAAACATAACTGGCGAAATGCACGTCTATAGGCACGTCTCTGGCCTTCAGGGCCTTCAGGCGTGATGATGTTATATTCTAAATCTTTTATCCGTGGAATAAATTTGACGTCTGACAGTTTTTCAAAAAATAATATAAGTATTCCTCGGATAAATATATCGTACGTTCCAGTATGAAAGAGAGACGGAGCTATTGTAGGTCGATAGCACCATCTCTTTTTTGCAATGGAACAATAATGGATGGATACTTCATAACACGGCCCATGGCGTTGGAAATACCAGCGCTTACACACACAAGCTGTAGCAACACCCAAAATGCAAGCTATTTATATCACTAATAGATTTAATTAAATTAATTGTGAGCATTCGTGGGTCTTTGGCAGTCGTTACGGGTCGTCAAAATCCTGAAAATCTGACAACCAGTCTTACCAAGGGGTTTCGTATTAACCAGTAACTGGGTTGCGGAGGTCAGATAGGCAGTCGCCCCATGCAAAATACTGGTAATCAGCTGCATCCAGTTAGACTGGAAGCCGACTCCAACACAGGTGGGAAAACGCTAGGTAGATGAAGATGATGAATTGTGAGATTATTCCCAACATCATAATTATTTATTTAATGACAATTTTCTACTATTTTTTTAGATTGATGTGACCATTTTTAGATCTTTCGTGTCAATTATAAATGCATAAAACATACATCTATGTTCTCAAAATCTATGCATCACACGGCAGAAGAAACTTATAATGTTTTTCATCGACTTTTCCCATCTCTACCAGAAAAGCGGATGAAGGAATCCCCTGTCCTTGCTTCTACGTAAAAAGCGGATAAGGATTAACTTTATGTCTCTCTGTTGATATCGAATTCTGAGCGATATCAGCGACAAATCCATATGAACGTATCTTCTATAGCTATAACTATAGTACGGACGCGCACATTAAACCAATACAATCTGTCAAATTTCTTTAATAGATTTTCAACTTTATCGCTAAAGCATTAGGTTGAAGATTAATTCGGAAAATTTGACAGTTTCGGGTAGCTTGACCTATGTCGTCAATTATGCCTAGCCTTTTCCCATCTATGTTGGGGTCAGTTTCCAGTCTAACCGGCATCCTAATTGCGTAACACATTATCAATCACAATCTGAAGGATATTGCTAATCCATTGCTTCTTATGGTCCAAAAATTTGTCTGCTAACAACGTAAATAACGCAAAGAATGTTGTTGAACTGTCAAAATGAAAGCCATTCTTACTGTTAATGTGTTACGCAATTACCCCGCGGATGCAGATGAATACCAGTATTATACATGAAGCGACTGCCTATTGACCTCTACAACCCAGTGACTGGGTAACGTAATACCCCTTGGTATCTATAAGCTTCGTAAAGTACTTAAAAGGGATATCAAATATTAATAGTAACGTTTTGGATTGTCAAACAAGCTTCTAAGTCATTTAAAATGTTGTCGACCTCTGGCTCTTTAATATTAAAACAGACTGTTACACACTGTTTACCATGACGTCAATAACATGTTACAGGTATTCATTTTGAAAGTACTTAGATACGATATAAAAGCTACCTACGCATTTTAATAGTTTACAAACCAAATACAAAACAAATCAATGAAATAACAGTGGTCATATACTATTTCCCTTCTCTTATAGGTTATTCCCGCGACTTCGTACGCGTGAAATGTCTTGTTCCCCCGATCCACCCTGTCGCATCGCATCGCCCGTCCGGGTTATTCGTTTCCGCTTAGCGTTCTTACTTTCATTCTTTTTGGTCGACTCCTAAGAGTTCTAGCGTGAAGTTATATAGCCTATACCCTTACGCGAATATTGGGTTATCAAATGCAAAAAAAAATGTTTTAAATCCGACTGGTAGTTCCAGAGATTAGCACGTTCAAACACACAAACTCTTCAGCTTTATTTAGTACTAGCTGCGCCCCGCGGTTTCACCCGCATAAGTTTCGATCCCGTGGGAATATCGGGATGAAAAGTATCCTATGTATTATTCCTGGTTATAAACTATCTGTGTGCCAAATTTCATCTAAATCCGTCCAGTACTTTTTGCGTGAAGAAGTAACAAACATCCAGCCATCCATCCATCCATACAAATATTTACGTTTATAATATTATATAAAAAAACATATAAAATATAAATATAATATAATATATAGTAGGAAGAAAGTAGGATTAGTAGGATAGTAGGATTAGTAGTAAGTAGTCTAGATTAGATTAGATTCATTTATTAGGATTAGGAGGATAGTAGGAAGTAGGATAGGTAGATAGCTAGACATAGATATCATCATCATCATCATTATTTCAGCCGAAAGACGTCCACTGCTGGACATAGGTGCTGCATAATACAGTTTAGTATATACACTTTTAACATTAGTATATCGGTGATGCGAACCCATAAGATTACCCCTACCAGAAATCGCTGAACGCGCGGTAATAATTTTGTATTTAAAAAAAAAATACAAAGATAGTCAAACAAAACTGACAGATTAATTTAATCGGCAAAGGATTTACAACATTCTGCCAACAATGCAATGAGTTGTGGGCGCAGTTCGTAACCTTTATGTTATTAGAAAATGTTTCTTATTATCACAAGCGAGCATAAAGAAACTGGATACTTTGTTGTACAAAAGATATTTTTCTGCGAATAATTACTTAGAAAGGTCAAACTTGCAATTAAAGACAATAGACCAGTCTTGTGTGCCTAGCCTTAATAAAACTGTGACAGTTGATGAGTACATTATGGTTAATTAAAGTTCAACAAACAACCTTATTGTCCCCTAGGAACTTTATTGATTTGTTGCTTAAAATATCTGCCTCGTCTTTAAGTAAATTTTAGTGACCGCCCTTTATAGGTTAGCCTAAAAATGACCACTGTTTGAACTTACACCTTCAAGAATACATGCTTGTAAATATCTCGGCAGGCAAAGACGCGATCGTTAACCAGTTAACCAGTCGTTAATCATGACTTAACTTTAAGCTACGTTTTAACTAAACCACTGTTGCCACTGTAGGATACGGACCACGGCTTAGGACTTCGCTGGGGGAGGGCAGCAAGGGTCAGGCTGGTTCAGATTTAAGGAGCCAGTGTAGTGATTTAATCAGCTTAAATAAGGGATGAACATGATTCTACACCATCCTTGCTTAAGATACAGATATCGCAAAATCTGTCCCCTTCAACTGCAAGTTTCCAAAGTCCTTAAATAAATAAATAAAGTTAATTTATTTATTTAAGGACTTTGGAAGTCTTACAGCTAAATACAATAGTGATAAATAACAGTATGATAATCTGACAGCCAATTACAGGTCTTCACGTCTAGAACAGCCAATTAATAATAAACAATAAATTAATTAGTACCTACAATGAACAATAACCAAGAAAATCTTACTCTACCATACTCAAGAAAATCATATCGATCGATCGAGGGGCTTGTGGCTAAGTAATAACAGCCACACGGGTCGATCGATCAGGTTAAGCTATGCTTGCCGGGGTTGGTCATTGGATGGCTTAATTGAATTTAATAGATCCTTGCCCATTCTCCTCAATGCGAAACCACCTTTGAGAAGGGGCGACTAGAATCAATTCTATTTTATTGTACATTTTGACGTTTTTAAGTACCTTTTATGTGTCTATTTCAAATAAATGCTTTGACTTTGTACATTCCTCTAAAAAAGGCACGCTAAACTGTAACGTTTAGTAAAAAATGTTTTTCTTCAAATATTTGTGCACATTATAATTACCTATATTACATGTAGGCACACCCCGAGACAGTTTGCTTACGGCGGGCCTGCGTTATCAGCGATCTGAATTGACGAGATAACCCTGAAAATGCCCAAAAGTGCCGCTTGCTGAATTAGGTGCTACGTAATAATGATACCTCTCATTTAGATTTGATAATGAAATTACAAGATTCCTTATTCTTGCTACAGAAATGGCAATTTTTAAAATACAAATGTGCTTATAAGTTTTCCTTACCTAGGGTAGGACGCCCTCAGGCTAGATGGACCGACGATCACAGGGTGGCTGTTTGCAGCTGGATGACAGTTGCCGAAAATCGAGCTGAATGGCGTGCAATTGGAGAGGCCTATGTTCAGCAGTGGACTGCTGAGTCTGCTGTAGGTTAATGATGATCATAATTTCCGGAAACTCTTTATCAATTATCTGTATTAGGTGTTACGTAATAGTTATACCTACATCCTATTTGAAACTGATAATGAAATTAAGAAATAACGCTCAGACTGTTGAGGGAAATGTTAATTTCTTTTTCCAAAAAATGTAATCATGTCAAGATTTTTTTTCTTTAATAAGAAAAAGATTAGACGTAGCGTATATTCACAAAAAAAAATAACTGTCACTTTTGCCTGTCAAGTCATCCGACTTGAGGACGCAGAAAAAAAACCGTTAAGTTAGTTACTTTAATTTAAGGTAAACACCATAATAATGTATTTGTAATGAAATACGTTGTGGTTATTCCCCGCGTCTTATAAAATATATTATTTTGTTTTTTTTTTTTACTGTGACATATTCAACCTAACCGCATTTTTATTGGGAGACCTAAACTCAGATTTTTAATTTCCTAGACCAAAATGACAGCTAATATACATATACTAAAAAATGTCATGTTGACAAAAAAAAGGACAACTGCAGCTGTCATTTTAGTCTAAGAAATTGAAAATCAAAGTTAAAAGGACTATCCACCACAGACTGATGCTGGTGGTGTCAAAGTATCAAAGAGGTATCAAAGTATGGAACACGGATTTGTTTTCTCCGGTATCGATAGGTTTGAACTAATATGCAAACAGTCATACCGTGGTAAAAATGTAGGTAGGTAACAAAAATATGATTTTGTCCTACGACGACACCCTACGTCATTTTCCCGTGTATCATTTCATACAACTGAACACAACATTTCTGACAGTTGTAATTTGAATATACGGACAATTTAAGTTGTGAGTCAATTTGCTTAACTATTAATTTCTCTGACTTGGCTATTTAGATGAAAACCAAAAACAACTACTAAAGGTTGTCATGAAAAACTGTAACTGAAATACGGACGTCTATTTACTAGCATACTGACTAGCTACATACGATATTATCAATATCCTACATTATGTGTAATGCGAGTAGAACATTGCGGTAATCGTAGATTAGCCGACAGCGCTGATAACGCGTGATCAAATCTTTACTGACGTTAACAGACTACGTGATACTCGAATGAATCGTATATACGTGTTAATAACCTGAATGACGTCACAATGTCATAGTACACAAGGGAGATAATGTAGGTACCAGTAAAAGTTTACAGATAGGAATAATATTTTGATAGTACGATAGACCGTTTTGCTTTGTTTGAGGAAAACTGTCACAGAATTGACACCAGCATTTAATGGCTTGTGCAACGTTCCGTCGAGCCGATCGATTCTGTAAAAATCTCGCCGTGAAAAGTTAGGTGAAGTGAGCTGTCAATAGTGTCAATCCCTAGCATTAGTTGTACTGACAGCTCACTCCACGCTCACTTCACCTAAGTTTTCACGGTGAGATGGTTACAGAATCGCACTACTGTATCAGCAGGCCTCTTCATCATCATTACCATTTCAGCCAAAAGACGTCCACTGCTGGACATAGGCCTCCCCCAAGTACCGCCACTTCGACCGGTTCTCTGCTTCCCGTATCCAGCGGAATTCTGAGGCCTTCACAAGGTCAGCGGTTCCCCTTGTGGGTGGGCTTCCAACGCTACGTCTTCCGGTCCGCGGTCGCCACTCCAGAACCTTTCGGCCCCATCGGACATCTGTTCCGCGAGCAATGTGCCCTGCCCACTGCCACTTAAGTTTGGTAATTCTTCGGGCTATGACCGTTACCTTGGTTCTTCTGCGGATCCGTATACGTAACTTTGTTTATTCCAGCTATTTTTGAAACGAGATATTTTTGTTTCGATATTAACCTCAACCTTAACTTACATAACGTTGTTTAGGTCAATTATATAGTTCTAAAAATAAAGCGAACGCCTCAGTCTCTATTATGTAGATTACACGAGCGAAATAAACTCATTCCTGTTGTCTGATTTACGTCATATGCATATTGAGCGGCTGTTGTTTTTATATCAACGTCATTGACGCACTGTTTTATCCTAATACCTACCTCATTACTAGAAACTTTTGTGTTTCATTGCTTGTTTCTGTTCAGACATTAGAATAGAATAGAATAGAATACTCTTTATTGTACCCCATACAAATTATAGAACATAAAATTTAAAATTTTACAAAGGGTGACACTATGGGTGGTCTTATCGCTAAGAGCGATCTTTTAAAGACAACCTTTGTATTGACATTGTGCGCTTTTATGATCTAAGTAGGCTTAAAGTCACCCAAAGGGCAATGGAGTCAGCGGGATTGTCCGAAAGGGTTACCGCTACCCCGGAACATAAAGGGCGAAGGAAGGAACATGGGTGGGTTTTAGTCAGTAAGAGTCTGACACTCCCTTCCGCTCCACCCAGAGCGGGACATCATCAAATGGCCCCTCCATTTGATGATGTCCCACCAGAAAAAAAAAAAAAAATATATATATATATATATAAAATAAAGGGCAATGGAGAGGGCTATACTTGGAGTTTCCCTGCGTGATCGAAATGAAGAAATCCGCAGAAGAACCAAGGTAACCGACATAGCCCGAAGAATTGCCAATCTTAAGTGGCAGTGGGCAGGGCACATTGCTCACAGAACAGATATCCGATGGGGCCGAAAGGTTTTGGAGTGGCGACCGCGTACTGGAAGATGTAGCGTCGGAAGGCCTCCCACAAGGTGGACTGACGACCTTGTTAAAGCCGCAGGAACCCGTTGGACGCGAGAAGCACGGAACCAGTCAAAGTGGAGGTGCTTGGGGGAGGCCTTTGTCTTGGAGGAGAAATGATTTCTGTGAGGAAACCGACATGTCCTAGAAACCAAAATTCGAAGACGTCCCATCTACCAACCCGCACTGGGCCCGCGTGGTAGATAGCCCACTCCTTCTTACAGAGGGAAGGCCTGTGTCCCAGCAGTAGGAACAATATAAGCTGATTATGCTCTTTTATAATTTCAAACCTGACAATGTCGTTGACGTCCACTGCAGGGAAGTAAAATACATTCCATAAAATACATGGAAACACGTGCACGTTGTAACGTTATAGTGGACGGAAAACCGTTTTCGTAATATTTCCATTCATCTTACTTCCCTGTGTCATCGTGATGCCGTGACGTGGACTTAGACGTCCACCATAGTAACGTCTCGTTAGAAATTATAAAAGTGCACAATGACGCGATCTAGACTATCTATCTACAAGAAACTTTTTACTATATGGTATGATTCAGTTCAGTCAGGCTACCTTGGCATTTATTGATTTCATAAGAAAAGATTCCTTCAATTATTTTTGAGGTTGTTGGTCTCGTGGCTAAATAATAACAGCTGTACCGTTTGATGGTAAGGTTAAGCTACGCTTCCCGCGGTCGTATCGTGGATAGGTGACCATCCATTACATATCGGGACCCCTACGTCCCTCGGAAAAACATGTTAAGCCGTTGGTCCCGGCTGTCATTCGTAGATCTTTGACGGTCGTTGAGGTAGTCAGACGCCCAAAAAGTCTGACAACCTGACTTACTAAGGGGTAACGTGTTACCCAGTAACTGGGTTGTGGACGTCAGATAGAAGGTGGCTCTATGTAAAGTACTTGTATTCAGCTGCATCCAGTTAGACTGGAAGCCGACCCCAACTTATTGGGAAAAGGATAGGAAGATTGATGTGCTTGTTTCAGTTCAGACATTCAGGCTAGCTTGCCCTTTATTGACTCTATTAGTAAAGATTCCTGGTCTCCCAAAGACCAACAACCTAAAAAATAATTGAAAGAGAAAAAATAATTCTAAAAAAATTAAACATAATTAAAATGACCATTGATTAGAAATTAATGGTCATTTTTAATTGAATGCGTTATTAATGGGAATGAACTGATATTCATTAAACATTAGATATTGATTAATATTTAATCACAAGCATCATTAGTTTTAATATTAGTTGCCTAGTTATTCGATAAGATAACGATACTATAAAAAGTACGTAGTAATTAAATTCAAATTAAAACGTTGCTGTGGTAACTGTACCGAGGACGTATCTGTAATTAATTTCATTCTCTGTTATTAGTTCATTCGCTCACTCACTCGTTCGTAATTCATTCGATTGTACACTGGCCGTTTGTTGTTTCCGTTCATCAGTTTATTTACGAGTGAATACGTTTACTCGCTCGAATATCTATACATCTATACTTATACTCGTAATAAATCTGTAGAAGTGAAAATTCTGTACATTGAAAATATCAATAAAAATAAATGGCAGTGTTACTAGACCGACACCGAACCCAAAAATGTGATTAAAAAAATTGTTGTGTCTGTCTGTCTGTTTGTTCAGGCATCACGCAAAAACGACCGGTTCGATTACGATGAAACTTGGTATAATTATTCTTTAATATTCTGGGCACCACACTGGGTACTTTTTATCCCGGAAAAGTATAAACAATAAAAAACAAACTTAATTTTGCGGTTCGATCCCTAGATCCGATTACAGTACCAACCGCAAATAATAAGTTTGTCGTAGGTTACGTCACCCGCAGTGGAGTTCACTAAGGAGCGCTGCACACGGCTAAGATATACTATAATATTATATCTTAAGACACAGTATCGCTCGCCATACAATTCAATGGACTATCACACACGACGAAGATAATAAATAATATTTCATATTTTCGTATCTTAAGATGAATTTGTATGGCGAGCGATATTGTATCGATAAAATATTATAGTATCTTAGCCGTGTGCAGCGCCCCTAAGTTATGCTGTAAATGTAGTGCTGAAGGTTGAATTTGGCTTGCACCGTTCGCAGCACACGCGTGGCGCGCGGCTGCCACGGATCGCTACCGTATATAAGGACGGAGTCTGAGCGCGCGCATCCCCCTGGCTGGAGGCTTTAAGCCCTAGCTGGAGGCTTTAAGTTTACTTAAAGCAACCACAGGATAGTCCGGTTAAGTAGTCACGACCTCTCTAGGTCAACTACGAGATGCCACTTATAAAAATAAAAAAAAACGCGCGCATCATACATTTTTTGAACTTTGATTCGAACGGACGGGACGTGTCGAGTGGCGAGCGTTCGTTCTTATTAGCATTCTATAAATTGTACGTTTTAACTGCTACTTGAAATTCTAAACCGTGCTTTTCAGTGCGACCTTTTTAATGCTTTTAGTTTTTACTAAGTACAGTTTAAGGTAGAGTTATTTAGGTTTATTTTTATAAGTCGTAGGTATAGATTTTAATATTAAAGTATAGGTACGTAGTATATTTGATAGTGTACGTAGTGACCATAGGTTATTTTATAATACTGTTTGGTAGGATTAGTCATTCGTATAGATATTAGTTTTTAGGGATTTTCCTTATTTATTGAGTTTAGATTAGCTATCATCAGAAATAGGTTTATTTAGGTAGGTAGGTATTTTATTTTCTGTTATTGAGTTATTTTTTTTTAATTAGGTAAGTACTTAGGTTTACTTTTATAAGGCGTAGACGTAAATAATAAATAATGATTAAGATCCCATAATTAAATAATAAATAATGATTAAGATCTCACAATTCATTCATTTCTGAATGAATTATGAGATCTTAATCATTATTTATTATTTACGTCTACGCCTTATAAAAGTAAACCTAAGTACTTACCTAATTAAAAAAAATTACTCAATAACAGAAAATAAAATACCATCATAATTCATCACATAATATTCATATTCATAATATTCATTCAATCTCATAATTCATTCATTTCTGAATGAATTATGAGATCTTAATCATTATTTTCAAAAACCACTACCTTTTGGAGAGAGAAGTGGGGTCTTAAAAAATAATAGATTTGACTAAATGCGTCGGAAAATGAAAATATAAACGCTAAGTACTTAGGTATATAAAACACATTTTTTTTTAATTCTCGTTTGTCTGTTTGTTGCGGCTAATCTTCGAAACGGCTGGACCGGTTTTGACGGGACTTTCACTGGCAGATAGCTGATGTTATGGAGTAACATAGATTTAATTATTTAAACTTTTCGCATACAAAAAAGGTACAAAGGCTGAGTTAATGCCTTAATAGGCAGTATAGGCTACTTTTTGCCTCGGTAGCATGTTCCCGTGGGATAATTTCCGACATCCACGCGGGCGAAGCCGCGGGCAGAAGCTAGTAGATAATAAAATAGTACCGTAACGAAGAACTGCTGTCCGTTTGTCTGGAGGTATGTTCCGGATTGGCGCAAAAACGGCTGAACGGATTTGGATAAAAGGAGAATGGGTAAGACCGTACCCAGTAACTGGGTTGTGGAGGTCAGATAGACAGTCGCTTCATGTAAAATACTGGTATTCAGCTGCATCCGGTTAGACTGGAGCCGACCCCAACATAGTTGGGAAAACGCTAGGCAGATGATGATGATGTTGGGTAAGACTGTACTCAGACACAAAGTTAATTGTAGCATTATGAACGTTAAAAAGGGATTAATTTCAAAAAGGATCCATCATCAGCAAGTCCATAATTTTTTAGAGAATAAGTAAGTTAAATATTTCCCTTTATTAAATCAATCTTACTTCCTCACATATCTTTTTTCTCCAAGTGAATTTAGACATGCTTTCCTAAGATTACCTATACTACTCCCTTTTTTTTTTTTTTTTTTTTTCTGGTGGGAAATCATCAAATGACCCCTCCCGCTCTGGTTGGAGCGGAAGAGAGTGTCAGTCTCTTACTGACTAAAACCCACCCATGTTCCTTCCTTCGCCCTTTATGTTCCGGGGTAGCGGTAACCCTTTCGGACAATCCCGCTGATATACTACTCCCTGAGGGCATGAAATATAGACATAGTTATACATAATGCTAGAGTCAAATTTTTGTTGGGTACGGGGCCCATACAAGATTATCCATTATCCTTTGACACAGAGATAGTTGATAGCCTAGATTAACACATAGGGCTTGCTGTTAATCCCGGTAGTACGTTTCCGACATCCACGCGGGCGAAGCCGCGGGAAAAACCTAGTTCGAAATATGACTAATTTAATACCTAACTTGGCAAAAACGAGAAAACGTGTGCAACGGTCAAAAAAACGTACCTAATGTGATTTAAATTGTTTTAACTAATTAAAAATGAGACTAGATTGAAGCATACTTTTTTACTAGCCAGACTTATTAGTCTAACTAGATTTACAAAAAAATATGGCAAAACATCAGCCTAATAATAATGCAAAAAGATGCAAACACTATTATTTTTTGTATCCATTTCAATAATAATACGAGTATAATAACTACAAAGAAATATTGAGAGGCCAGATAAGTACGAGTAAATAAATAAAAACGAATAAATAACGTTCGTTTTATTCACAACAAAAATATGACTCGTTTTTTTTACTAGCTTCTACCCGCGACTCCGTCCGCGTGAAATTTCTTGATCCCCCGACCCGCCGTGTCTCGCATCTCATCACATGCCCGCGCTATCACTCCGTTTTCGCTTAGAGTTCTTTCTGGCATTTGCACGGCTCCTAAGGGTCATGGCGTGACGTTAATATATAATAGCCTTCCTTAAAAAATTGGGCTATAAAATGCAAAACTATTTTTTCAATTCCGACCGGTATTTCCAGAGATTAACGCGTTCAAACAAACCAACTCTTCAGCTTTATTGTTAGTACATAGATTGATAAAATCGATATCAATATGAAACTTGAACAGTCCATTCTCATGCGATGGAGTCTATCTATTCCGATACCGAATCTCGATATTATTCGAAACGGTTTTGTATTTCGAATGAAAATGAATAAAATTAGTTTAAAAATAGAACGTGAACGTTATTTTTATTTATGATTCCATTGAACCTTTATCTACGTGAAAACTGTTATTCGGAAAATAAATTAAATTAATTATTTTTTTTACTGCCTTTTTAATAATTTATTGTATGTATAGATAACTAACTATTTACACTAGGTACTAAATTAAATGACTAACTAACTATTCAAATAAATACAAAAACAAAGGGACACTCAGGTTTCGAAGTACTCGTCCACATCGCTGTCATTCGGAAACGTGCCCAGAAGACTGACAGCATTGCTACGTTGAATGGCAATGCTAATTCTTAGCCACAGAACGACCCAGCCCTCTGATCACGTGAAGTGTATGAATACTTGAATCTTGAAAAGTGACCTTTATGGTTTAGGCCGCTTCTGATTTATTTCTTTTAATATTAAGATGTTATTGGAAAAAATAACCAAAACTAGCAGCTTATTCTGTTATTGGTATAGTATTTTTTATCTCACGCAGCGACGCGCGCTTTACTTGTGGTTACAAACACGCTGTGAATTGATCAGAATTGATTGTGATTGACTGGCGTAAGGGGTATCGTATTACCCAGTAAATGGGTTGTGGAGGTCAGATAGGCAGTCGCTCCGTGTAAAATGCTGCCGACCCGCTTAGTTCAAACCAACTTTTCCACATACACCCAACCAACTTTTCCATCCGATAATAATTCGTTCAGACAGTCCGTCTGTCATTTCGTTCATTCTCATAATATCTCGCACGCACACACTTTCCCGTGCGATTATTTTGACAATTAGAACAATTGTCGCATGTCACGTCCATTTATTAGATTTTCCTACATATATCATTGTCACTATGAATCCGCATTGCTTGGTATTTAGACGACGTAATTTTTTTTATGAAACGGAAAACATATTGTTAGATTATCTCGGATATGATTGTAAATTACAGAATTCGGGTTAGAGGGTCGTGTATATATGATCTGTCCACCCCCTTTGACACATCAATTAAAAAAAAGTAATAAATACTTATCAGCTGGAGTCCTTCAACAAGAACCGCAGTGCGATTCAGTAACCATCTCACCGTGAAAACTTAGGTGAAGTGTGCGTGGAGTGAGCTGTCATTCCAACTAATGCTAAGGGATTGACACTATTGACAGCTCACTCTAAGCTCACTTCACCTAACTTTTCACGGTGAGATTTTTACATAATCGATCGGCTGGTCCTTAGCAGCTTAGCAGCAAAAGAGAGAAATGGAAAGTGAGTAGGGAGGCCTTTGCCCTACAATGGGACATCACAGACTTTTAATAATAATAAATGCTTATTCAGAATCAAAATTGGTAAAATATTAACTTTAAAATCTTAGAAATAATTTACAAATGTAGTATTTATAATCTTAGATGCCTGTACTACAGGATAAGCAATTTGTAAAATACTAGATATGTTACTCTGACGGATGAGGTCAGGTAGGCAGTCGCTTTATGTCAAATGGCTATTCAGCTGCATCCGGTTATACTTGCAGCCGGACCCCAACTACATATATGTATTGGGAAAAGGCTAGGCGGATGCAATCATCCGCCTAGCCTTTTCCCAAATATTTCCCAAATATTTTTTCCCAAATATTTTTTTGCTATGTGCAAATTATTATGATCGTCTGAGTAACACAATTATTACTCAGACGATCATAATAATTTGCACATAGCAAGGCCGCAGGAATCCACTGGATACGGGAAGCACAGAACCGGTCGAAGTGGCGGTGCTTGGGGGAGGCTTATGTCCAGCAGTGGACGTGTTTCGACTGAAATGAATTAATAAATGAAAGGTGCCGAATATAGCTACAGACACCTGAGACTTTTCAGCTTTTTCTCTGCGTGTTGGCAGTTATATCTCTGAGGAACAGCGGGTCGAGGCCTGTTGGGGGTGCGGTGAATGCATATGCGAATCCCGCACCCCCGGCCATAGGTAGCGGTGGAACACCGTAGGTAGAGTTCGGCCCTCTGCCATCCCCGTGGAGCTCATTTTTTTTTGACTTCCTCCATCGTGACGAAAAAAAAAAGGCATACAATGCCGCGAAACGACTAATGTCTATACCCTCAGCGGAAGTGACCTAAGTACGAGCTATAAGGCAGAGTTTTCCGCATCACTTAAGATACGCTACCTCACACCGTCACAAGACAGTGACAGACCTTTTTTCCGACGGGTCAAAAAAGGTTAGGTCCCATTCATGTGTACTAGACCTAAAAGCATTTAATAATGCGAACCTAGAGCGAGATTTGGAGAAAATACTTTTTTCACGGTCAGAGGGGTAATTGCGTAACACGCTATCAGTAACATTTTGACAGTTCAACAACATCCATTGCGTTGTTTACGTTGTTGAGCAGACAATTTTTTTAAACATATGAAGCAATGTATTAGCAATATCCTTCAAAATGATTCAGATTGAGATTCATAGTGTGTTACGCAATTAGGGTGCTGATTCACTTATTTACTTTATTTTATGCAATTATTTTATTGCATGAAAAGAACTTGCATCGTGTATTTGGGACTTCAGCCTATAATGTTCCCACTGCTGGGACACAGGCTCTGTAAGAGGATGTTGGCTATAATCCACCACACGGACCCAGTGCGAGTTGAGACGGATGTCACACGTCTTCGAATTTTTGGTACTGGTTTCCTCACGATGTTTTCTTTCACCGTTTTGAGGGCAGTGGTGATGAAATAATTTACACTAAGTAAAGTGCCTGCTTGCGTTCGAACCCACGACCGTAATTCGTAATTCGCAGCCGCTGCCACTGGGCCACCACTGCTCTACACGCAACATTAAATAACAAAGAATTATAGCATAAAACTCTATGAATTATTATATCAGCTTCATATTCACGGAGATTATTAAGACTAATTGGCCCGAACTATGAATACTTTGAATTATTTCGCCGTATATTTAACGACTTATTATTTTCAGAGTTGAGTAAAGGCCACGCGTTGTTTCTGGTATATAAATCTTGGAAATAATAACTATGGTTGCTCCGTTCCTTACAAACTTGCGTTTACCTAACGGCTCAGTTTATAATTATTGTGTTCGAAAACAGTTGCTGAACTTTAATTCAGCGGGGTAATTGCGTAACACACCAACAGTAGGAATGGCTTTCATTTTGACAGTACAGCAACATTCATTGCGTTATTTACGTTGTTGAGCAAACCAATTTTTCGAACATATAAGGCAATGGATAAGCTATATCCTTCAAAAAGGTTAAGATGGCGATTGATAATGTGTTACGCAATTAGGGTACTGATTTAAACTATGTGATTTTGTTGCCAGTGACATACCATAGCAACAACAAAATTTGCCTGTCTAAACAGTGTTTAGACGATGCAACTCTAAACACTGTTTAGACAGAGAAAATTTTGTGTATATATTGCTTCAATTTTATTTTAGGCCAGAGGCAATGAACCTGCATCGTGTAAATCCGATTTTGTTAAGTTGGAAATGGGATTCGTGGGTCCGGTACGCTCCACTATCCACGGGTGATATCCCCTCTTTGTGCTGAAGACAGAACATGTTGAGGAATCAAATACATATCCTTTCTCTTTCTTCACGCGGAGGATTTCCACAGGATAAAATGGTACACACCACTTCTTAGTCCCATATCATCTTGGCTAGTTGAATACCACAAATATAGGTAATGAGTGACTAGCTAATCCCCGCGGTTACACTCGCATAGGTCTCGATCCCGTGGGAATCATAGGAATCATAATCATAGGACATAGGATAGTTTTTATATCGTATCGATATAAAAACTATCCTATGTCCTAATCTAGGGGGTCTACTCCGAAGTGGTATCGGCCAAATGTTCGGCCGTTTCCTGCTACGAAGTTACACTCTTTCGAATATTGACTATGGTCCCGAGCCAACTGAGCCGATCCGAACTTATTTCGGGTTTTTCAATAATATTATTATATATATTATTTTCAATAAGCTTAACAAACAAACATATAAAAAATAAAATCTTTTCTCTTTATAATATTATGTAACTTATTATAATGAACATTTCTGGTAAAGGCTTTCCTGTGTCGTTTTATATGTACAGACGCCAGCACATCAAGCTACTACAATCTGTCAAATTTCTTTAATAGATTTTCAACTTTATCAGTAAATCATTAAGGTTCAAGGTTGATTGGGAAAATTTGACAGTTTCGGGTAGCTTGACCTTCTGGCGTCTGTACCTACTTGCAATGTTTTTTTTTTATGCATCACGTTTTTTTACCGTACCCTTTTATTTTTAGGCTCGCCACCTCTGTCTACCCCTTCAATTACAGGTTTTATTTCATCCGTGTCTCGTCCATCTAAAAATACCTTCACAATCCGGATACACAGTCCAAACATCAAGTGTCTAAATGTGTCCATCTGAAAGGTACACTTATTTACGGACACACAGACGGACAGATGTCGCGATAAATAAATGAAGATTAATTAATTGATAGTAGGAAGCGGTTTAGTTGAGTTACAAGATGCTATAAAAAGATGATATGAGGTCAAATGGTAGTAGATCTGCGTAAACTATTATAGGTTCTGGGGGCTGTGGAATATTTTATATATCCTTTGTCCTAAATGTGATATTTTGGATGAACAGCAGCTATACAGGGTGAAAAAAGACCCATCATATAGCCGTCAGCTACGTATTCAAGTAACATTGCACAAAAATTATTACTGGGAAACTACTTTTATTTTGGTGTTTAAGTTTGCTATTTGCGGTAGTGCGCAATGTAATACATGCAAAACATTGTGCTTGTGGGTGCACGCAACAGTACAGGGGTCGTGGAGATATTTAAAGTTGTGTTATAACATTAAAAACTTTTTTTCGTAAAAAAAACGTCAGTAAAAGTTGGAACTTTGTCCTTCAATATCTCCGTAACCAGAAGGTTCCTAGGTATGGCCCAAAACAAAAAAACGATTACACTGACGGAGGGTAGAAGTGACTTTCGGCCTCGTAAAGTGTTTTTTTACACCCGTTATTGTTTGAGGTACCTACGATTAGGATACAACGATAACATACCCAGACAATTAGTTAGACCAGCACCTCAATGGCGTAGCACAGTTTCAATGTGACAATTGACCAACATTAATTGCGGGATTTACGCAATTTATTTAGCAGACGACTTTTACAAACATAATTATGAAGCAATGGTTTAGCAATTTCTGTCAAAACCAGTCTCGTCGTGATTGTGATTGAATGTGTGTTGCGCAATTGGGATGCTGTATGGCCTATGGAAAATACCTATAGGGATTTAGGGACCATGAATTTTTTGTTATTCCCTGCCCTGGTAGCATGATGCCCTAGAACCAGCGTATAATTATGACAATTCCGGTAATGAAGGTCAATCTTATAATAATCTCTTTCTTTTTTTTTAAGTTTTAATTTTCTCTTTTATTATGTTACATTATATAAGCTAACATTTAAAATAGGGCATCAAAAAATTTGTCCGCATCGCTGTCAACAGGAACAGTGCCCAAAAGGCTGGCAGCATTGCCACGTTGTATGGCGATGCTAATTCTTTGGCCAAGAAACAGGCCAGCCCTCTGGTCACGTGAAGAGTCGATTAACCGCTTGGCGATATCTCGAAAAACCAAGTGGGCACTCGGACCCCATGGCCCTAGTGTTCCAACCCCAAACGACTCGAACATATAACTCCCAATCAGGTTGGAATATTTTCGCCGTTTGAGGTTTTCTGCACCAGCAGCAGCCGCTCCAGCACAGCCCACCGTGCTAGAAAGATGGGATGGCGCAAGGGTCAACACATGTTGCATCCCACACCAAAGGTCTGCCTAACTTTGTCTCTTTCTTTTGGATATTTTCTTCATTTGTCCCCACAAAATACATGAAAAATAAAAATGATTTAGAATAACTACGAGTACAGTAAATAAAACGTCAGTATTTACAACCGCATAAATTTTATAAAATTTGCAACACATCACGCTACGGAAAACATCAATCTATTCATCACTACATGCCAAAATATACGATGAATTACGGTTTTTACACGTCATTGTTTCAGAGGAGCTCGCAGCTAAATAAGAATCGGCCGATCTGCAAGGTTAAGCTAACCTTGTTAAGGTCAATATTTGGATGAGTGACACACATCTTCATATTTTGGAAAGTAAGTGGTCGGTCGGTCAAGGTGATCACTCGAATACCTCGACGTAACTGTCTTTTATAGTTAGTCGATGAAAAGGACCTTCCCGACAATTGAATTATTCATAAATTTTGCCTACTAAAGTCAAGAGTAGATCGAGCAACGCAACGCATTGCAAAAATCCTTTTTCATCCCTCAATTTCATACATTTTCTTTGTTCCAACGCACACTATAGGCACAGCGCGTTTTTAATGAAAACGTGTTGCGCTGCGGCCCGTTGCGTCTGCTGTAATGCACGGCACGGATCAACCGGGGCAAGCGTAGCCTGATCGACCGACCCTTGCAGCTGTTATTACTTAGCCACAAGCTCCCCTGAGCTATTAACATCCCATGTCATAATAAAATGCCACAAGAACAAACTAGCAATTTGGCTAAAACAATATTGAAAACCGATGTTATAGAACCAAAAAAAATGCGGGTTGGCTGCTATACCCGCACTTGGCCCGCGTGGTAGATGATAGCCCACTCCCTCTCGAAGACAGGAAGCCTGTGTCCCAGCAGTGGGAACATTATAGGCTGATTATGCTAATATTGAAAAACCGTTTTAACTTTTGTTTTCAGTCATTTTCACGAGATAAAAATCAAGTGTCTAAAAAATCCTTTCTACCACTTGGCAAACAGGTGGCCAAACTACAATATTTCTAATCCTTTAACAGGATACAAACTACTAAACCAGCTGCTATTCATTAATTAAGTGTAAGAGGATTGTAGGTTGAGAGCTACATCGGCACTAAACCGAGATAGATTTTTGGCAGGCACCTGGGCTGCTAAGTTAATTAATTGCTGGGTACTCGTACAATTTGCTGTGAAAAAGGCTTGCTAATTTTATACAGGGTTAGTTTACAAAGACCAGCTAAATTTAAGGGTGTGGTACAGACCGTCAGACTGCAAAATTTTCTCCATGGGACCAATATCGTAACCGCGAATAAAAATTCAGCCTTACCATACGTTTATGTCGAGGGGGTATTGAAGTTTTCTATGGAACAGTTGATAAATTTTTCGCGATTTCGATATTGATCCCATGGAGAAAGTTGTTTAGTTTGATGGTCTGTGCCCTTAAAGGCTGGGGGTCTACTCCGAAGTGGTATCGACCGAATTTTAGGCCGTTTCCTGCTACGAAGTTACTATTTGGTTCGGTCGTTCCCGATCATACACTCCTACAAACTTTTGAATATTGACTATGGTCCCGACCCAACTGAGCCGATCCGAACTTTTTTCGCATTTTTCAATAATATTCGGTTCGGCCATGTGTCGGTCCGATCCGATCATTCGCACTTTGCACTTCGTAGTAGACCTCCTGGCCTTTGAAAATGGACCCTGTATACTAGAAGAAGAAGAAACAACGTTTATTTCACACAGGAGTCTATAGGGATAGTAACAATTTTACTTAACTTCTTAGGTTACAGATACAGACACAGATGAACATTTTTGTTTGTTACCATATAATTATAAACTTTATATTATTATTTGCTTCGTTCGTACGTGTTTCCGGTAACTTTTTGTTATCGTGTCTAGTAATGTTTTGTGCCGCGATAATCATTTGTCGTCTCTGTTAACAACCTCAAACCTCATAGAACATAGGTATTGATTTTATTGGAACGAAGTTCTTTATCGGAGCTTGTGGTAAGAATAAACTGGTAGAAATTGTCACGTAACGACAAAGCGTTATGCCCATGTGACTTTTTATTACATATAATACTTCCTGGGGGAACGGTCTCTCCGAGTTATTGTCGACGGATGCTCATCGGGGTCCATGACGACTAATGCCGGTGTTCCTCAGGTGTCTGTTCTCTCTGCAACTCTCTTCCTGCTGCATATCAACAATCTGCTGATGCCCGGAATCTATGGGTATGCAGATGACAGCACAGTTGCAAAGAGATACCTGCCGAGTGCTCGGGCTTGTAAGGAAGTAATCCGGTCCGAAAGAGAGGCTATGGTAGAGCGTACGAATGTCGCACTTCAGGCAGTCTCCAAGTGGGGCGATGCCAACCTTGTGGGATTCAACGCCGCAAAAAAAAATAGAAAGAAACAGAGAAAGAGAGTTTTCATGGTTTTTGAGGGTGCAGAAGCCACTCACTACTGGTCAAAATGAAAATCTAAGATGGCGGTGAAAATGTTCAAATTTTTCATCGTAGGTGTCGTTTTCAGAAATGATAATCTAAGTAGGCGGCTGAGAAGATTTAAATTTTTTTCGTCACTTTGTAATTTACACAGCCGCCGTCTTTGGACTGCGTTCCTGCCGGGAGTCCCCCGACCCCTCACGTTTTGTTTATGAAAATATACCTATGCTATGCTATGAAAAAAATGATCTGTAGGTTATTACTAAAAAGGATAGGATATAGGTAGGTAGCAGTCTATAGAGTATTTCTTGAACCAACATTAATAACTGAAGCTTGCTAAAATCCTAGTAAATGAAAATATCATAAAAATCGTATGTTGAAGATCGAACTTACAAAATTATGAAATATTTTCGCTTAAAAACTTTTCCTAGCTCCAATCCGAAATATCCAATCGCAGTAAACTTAGATGACATACAAGAAAAGCTATCAAACTAAACAATACTTAGATACCGAATGGCACAAACTTGAAAACAACTGAAATGAAGCAAAAAGGTATAAAATATAATGGTCGATTCGTATCCAGGAAGAATTTAATACTCGGACAAGCAATTGATCTTGAAGAAGTTTTTCAATTATGACTAGTGCAACTTGATATTGCATTTCGTTCTGCTTCATTATATTGATGTTTGCTTCGAGATAAAAAGGTCTGCAGGTAGGTATATATCTGCTGCATGACAGTATAATCAGCCTATAATGTTCCCACTGCTGGGACACAGGCCGCCTCTCTACGAGAGAGAGTGGGCACATGACATGCCGGTTTCGTCACGATGTTTTCTTTCACCGTTTGGAGAGCAGTGGTGATGAAATTATTTTACATCACGCCTGTTTTCTCCGCAGGGTTAGGCAAAGGTGTACCTACACCCACATTTCACCAGTTATACACATATATATTTAAGTCCCATATAATAGAGGTACAAATCCAGACTCCGGCCTGCTACTGAGAGGTTCTTAATGGGAAAACCCAAAACACTTTGCCCGACCACATTCTCTCGAAGAGACGAGGCCTGTGTCCCAGCAGTGGGAACATTATAGGGTGATTATGTAGACAGAAGCATCAAACGTGCAAAGTCACAAGGACCATACTACTAAGTATTCTTTGCTCAAAAAGAACACTCCGCAGAAATTAATTCTGCCTCGCAGTTACGCCAACCATTAATTGTTTTGCTGATTACTTCCAAAGAAAAACAGCACGACATAATCCAGAAAGAAGTCCAAACAAGACAACAGGACCCGACCAGAATCTGGGACGAACAAATTAGATTATATTAGATTAGATGTTACTATCAGGCGACGCTGACAGGAACGTTACAGCATCCTGAAGGAATCTAGGTCGCACGTAGACTCCGCAAATATTGTTTTGGTATTATGAGAATGGGAAAGAGAAAACGTACGTGGCTTGTAAGGGAAGCAAAGCAATATATTTCGAGTAGTTCGTGCAAAGAAAATTGCATTTTGACGAGAAATAGATGGAGAAGAACCAACCTGTTCCGCGGCGAAATGCCAACGGATTGAGGTTTCGTTTTTTGGAGCCACATACGGAACCCTACTAAAAATAAATAAATAATAACAGCCGCATAGGTCGATCTATCAGGTTAAGCTACGCTTGCCGCGGTTGGTTTGTGGATGGGTGACCATCTTTACATACCGAGACCCCTCCGTGCCTCGAAAAATACGAGAAGCCGTTGGTCCCGGCTGTCATTCGTAGATCTTTGACAGTCGTTACGGGTAGTCAGAAGCCTGCAAGTCTGAGAACCAGTCTTACCAAGAGGATTATCGAGATCAGATAAGAATAGTTGGTTGCCTTAGTTAACGCAAGACATTTCTCCAGAATTAGCTTACTGACAGGTTATTGTTATTAGTATTAACTTATTTATTTATTTTACTTCGATGGTCCTAGTTTATCATTTGTGACTTCAAGTGGCAGCTATGTGAACAGAACCCAGCAATACATAAATATGTAAGCTGTCACGCCCTTTATGCCTGGAGGCTTTTATTTACATTTTAATTTTAATTAATTATTTTTTAGCTTGAGTACCTATAGCTTTTTATTATATTGTTGGTATATTGGCGTGGCTAGCTGACATATGGCAAATAATTTAATTTTATGTTCTGTGTCTTGTAAAGTTAATTACTTAACATGTGTACCTAGTATTGTATACCATCAAGTTCCTAACTGAACAGACAGCTGTGCTGCGGGGGAGTTTGTTGCGCCACTTCTTCTTCCCCGCGATAGCACTAGGAAGTGGTGAAGGACGGGCGTTTTTGGGGGACTGTCTTTTGTAATTTTGACGTTCGAAAAGTACTGATTCTCAGCCTAATTTGAATAAATGACTTATGATTTTGATTTTAGATAGGCAGTCACTCCATGTAAAATACTGGTATTCAGCTGAATCCGGTTAGACTGGAAGCCGACCCCAACATAGTGGGAAAAGGCTAGGCAGATGATGATGATGATACAGAACCCACGAAAAATCGTCCACGTGTAGCAATATTTCAGTACATTTAGCGAACCCTAGGCCATCAACGTCGCTGCCAACCATGCCATGCGGATTGGATATTCTTTTTAGGCACATAAAACATGACTTCTGTCTTGTGGAGTTTTTTGCCCATTCTTCTCCATACGAAAACTACCTTTTGGAAGGGGCGACTAGAATCAATTCTGTTTTATTGTAATTTTTGACCTTCAAAAAGGCCTTTTATGTGCCTATTTGAAGTAAATGCTTTGACTTGACTTTGACTCTGTGCCTAGGCCACTCCTGGGCTGACTGTTGACTGACAGACTGATACAAAAAAGACGTTGTGATGTTATGATTTTCAGACGTAACAAGCCAACTTGATGTGATCCATATTTTTTTTCAGCACGTGTGTTCATAATTTCCCGGAAACACCGGAAACAGGAAACGTACAGACGTTTCCGGTGTTTATTTTATTATTAATATGTACCTAGTACAAAATTATAAGTACGTAGGTGCACCATTTAAACAATTGCCAATGTATTATATTTTTAAATTAGATAACGTGCATGCATGTTTTCCCCCCAACTGGTTATTTTTTTGTTTTGTGTTTTTTTTTCTTTATAAGCGTCATGTTTGCCGCAAATAAATGTACCTATTTTCTTTTTTTTTTTTTTCTTACTTAAAATGCACCTGAGAATTGATTTTTATATTACATCTTTACCTATAAGATTAAACAAGTCATCCCTTTGCTCAATTATAACCTTCTACTTAAAAAGTCCGCCATATTGCCACAAAATGGCGGGAAACAGAGCTAATGCATCTAGTATTGATTCTGTTTCAGATCTCAAGAGCTCGCGAGATGCTGCGATCACTGAGTGTGTGAGAGCTGAAACCACTCGCTGGGAAACTGTGAGCGTGAATTTTAAAAATGTTAGACTGCAACTTTCAAACTCCCCTAAGAACTTTGTCGGTAGTAATAGTTAGCATATTTTTCTTAAAGTTTTCCACACAAATGTGGAACTAGTTTTACTATACAAAAGGCAATAAGCATAATGCTATGGAGTTGTATGAGCAATGTGCATAATAATATGAAAGACATAGGTACTATTAATAATTTATAATCGTCCATCGATTTCTTCAAATATGTTTGTAAATATGTTTGTACACCAATGATAGTTAAAAGACCAATCTAATTTCATTACACCCAGGAATGCCATGAACAATTAGTCAGCTTCTAACAAAGACTATTAAAATCTTGTAGGCCATCTGGCGATTAAAAACGTGTTGTGACGAGTAGAATCTTGAAAAACGTCTATTGACTTACACGAGTTACACAGCCTATCTGCCTACCTTTTTCCCAACTACATACATATGTCGGGGTCGGTTTCCAGTCTAGCCGGATCCAGCTGAATACCCGTAGTTTACATGGAGCGACTGCCTATCTGACCTCCACAACCAAGTTTTTGGGTAGCACGATACCCCTTGGTAAAACTGGTTGTCAGACTTTTGGGCTTCTGAATGTAACGACTGTCAAAAATCTACAAATAACAGCTGGGACCAACGTCTTAACGTGCTTTTCGAGGCACGGAGAGGTCTCGATGTGTAATGGGAAGCCAGCATACACGAACCGACCGCGGTAAGCGGCTGATCCTATGTAGCCATGAGCCCTTCCAATAAGTACTCTTACACGAGTTACACATAAACGCAAAATCATTACATTAAAAGAACGTATCACAATCCATTGTTGCCTATTTCCATCAATTTACTTTTACGAGTTAACACAAGACTATAAACAATACGCCTATTAGATATTGTGTGCAGATAAGGAAAAAAAACGTTTAACATGTTTTTATTTTTTAGAAGAAGAGATGTTAAAAAGGCATATAGGGCAAAATAAATGATGCCAGGGACCAACATGGCTACGGCTACCATGGCGGCCATGTTGGTCCCTGATATCGTTTATTTAGGCGGTCCGCACACGGCAGTCATTCGGACCGCGAATGACCTATAGCCAAAATAAACGTCCAATATGGCTATGGTTACGAGCCATGTTGGTCCTTGGCATAAATAAATAAATTCTGGGTATAAATATTCCGCCGTATACATACGTACAGTGGAATATTTAGGCGATCCGCAGACGGTGGTCATTCTGTAACCATCGGAAGCGCGGTCATTTTATCCTCCTCCATATTGCACAGATTTCCATAAGTTCTATAATTGCGAACAAATTGTCTATTGGCTGCTCTTGGGAAGAAAGAGATCCTTTATTTGTTCCAATCAAATACATTTCATTTTCTCATATGCACCTTTCTGTAAAAGAAATCTGAAGGCTGAAAGGTTCTGGAGTAGCGACCACGTACCGGAAGACCTAGCGCTGGAAGACCTCCCACAAGGCGGACCGACGACCTTATGAAGGCTGCAGGAACCCGTTGGAGGCGAGAAGCACAGAACCAGTCGAAGTCGAGGTATTTGGAGGAGGCCTATGTCCAGGAGTCTTTCGGCTGAAGTGATGATGATGATAACCTTTCTGTACTCATTTTGGACTTAATCCAATTCTCTCTAGATTCAGATAATTATGGTAAACTAAAAGGGTTGATATTAAATTTTAGTCGCACTAGTACCCATCGTACAGTAAGCACGTCAGTGATAACAAAACCAGTATAAACTAGCCTCTTATTCTCTTGAAACTCTGTACCACGCTAGACCAGCTCAAGACCAAAGTGTCACTGACGTACAGCCTACCAATATGCGGTAGGTATATACCTATGGAGTACATCATTCTCATGAATTAATTAATTCATTCATTTATTCATAAACAATAAAATTCACATTGTGTTGAACATTACATATTAAATAAAATTAGCACATACAGAAAAAATACATATAAATACCTAATTAGAACAAAAGTCAATTCGTATAAAATATGTCAACAAATAAATTTAATGTCAAATGAATAGCAGTATAATGTCAAAATCAATGTCAAAAATATTTAGAGTACAATCTTCATCAAGGTCCTAGTGATGAGCACAGTGTTAAAGTAAAAAAAATATTTAATTTATAGCTTGTTCTTTGCATTTATTATTATTTTATTTTTTTACTTAATCTATGTATATTGTCCCACTGCTGGGCAAAGGTCTCCCCCATATTTCTCCACTTTGTCTTGTGCCTTCCAAGTCTGAGCTCCATAGTTTAGGATAGGCAGAATACACATGTCGACGAACTTGCGCGTTAATGAGATAGAAAGGGCATTTAATATAAGTGACTATTAAAAGATTCATAGCTACGCCCCTAAGATGAATGAATGAAGTGAAATAAACTATAAATGTTCCTTCTATTTAGTACAATTCATCTTTCCCAACGTCTAACGTACATAGTCGTGTCACACTAGCATAATTTACACCTTGTTAATTATAATTACTCAATGTTAGGTCTCATTAGTTCAGTTAGATAGCATGGTGCGATTGTGCAGGTTGTGTGAAGAACTATGCAATCTATGGCCTTGATTTCACTATTGTTTGCGGGTATTTTAAATCATTATTATGGATAAAGAGGACAGTGGTGGCCTAGTGGTAACGGCGTCGACATACTAGTGGCAGGTCGTGGGTTCGAACCCAGCCAGGTGCTTTCATCATCACCTTTTCAGACATCGCTAACTCGACCGGTTTTGTCCTTCTCTCTCTCTTCTTCAGGCGCTTTACTTTGTGTAATTTATACTGCTCCCAAAACTGTGAAACGAGCGCGCAGTATTAATAATCTGTAGGCGAGTCGTCCATTAGGTATTTCATACATAATTTAAATATCCAATATCTTAAAAAAAACATTAGATTAATCGTTCGTTAGTGCAATTAATTTTATTTTAATAAAAATTAAGTAACTAAAACTGTAGTACTGAACTACAGTTTTAGTTACTTAATTTTTATACCTCTCTCTCTCTCGACCAATATGTGTTATGAACACATGTGAATCGGAGTCGAACACAATAGTTATCTCGAAAATAGTTAGAATAACTTTAGATAATACCCGCATAAGTTGCGATCCCGTGGTAATATCGAAAGTATCCCATGTGTTAATCCTGGTTATAAACCATCTGTGTGCCAAATTTTATCTAAATCCGTTCAGTAGTTTTTGCGTGAAAGAGTAACAAACATCCATCCATCTATCCACACAAACTTTCACATTTACAATATTCAGTAGGTTATAAGTATGATTACTAGGATAGTAGAATATGACGTATAGATCTGTAAACTGATACTCGTGTTCTCACTCTATCAAATCACTCTGAAAGCCTTCAGGGATTAGAAACGAGAGTAAGTTCCTTGCGTCAGAATAAATTAAATCTCAATAAAAAATTGTTTTTATTTTGTGTACGTACATACATAATTAAATAAAGATATTTTTATAAGACACGATTCATTAAGTACTTTAGTTTTTATTAGTTTAGATCTTAAAGTAGATACCTACTTGGAAGTTTATTGATAAACGATGCTAAAAAGAAAAAAGAAAAAAAAAGAAAATCCATTTATTTCAGGTTCTCCCATATTACAATCACAAGTTACGAAACACGGGATAAATACAAATCACAATATAAAAATAAATACAATGTCATCAAATCATAAATACAATGTCAAATAAAAATAAGCAACACGATGTCAAATAAAAATAAAAAATTAAAGTTAAGCCAAGTTAAGTAAGGTGCATCATTATGCACCTATACTCTGTTGGTTTGGGTAATTAACTAAAGGTAAACAACTCGTAAAAAGGGTTCTTTATAGATGACACTTTCTTGTTTGGCATTGCCATTGTTATCTAACAATGGCTGTTTAAAAAAAACGGTTCAAATAATTAAGGGGTTTTCCTTCCAGCACCTGAAAGCTCAGGGAAACGACCTTAAATGCCGAAAAAAAACCACAGCCCTATTCAATTGTTTTTCATCTCAATCAATCAACTCAGCCTATCGCAGTCCACTGCTGGACAAAGGCTTCTCCCAGGCTGTGCCACAACATCCTGTCCTCCGCCTTCCACATCCAGTCTGCCCCAGTCACGTTCTTTAGATCGTCCGTCCATCTAGCTGGGGGGCGTCCCACACTACGCTTCCCGATACGCGGTCTCCACTCCAGGACTCGTCTGCTCCACCGGCTATCGGTCCTTCGACAAACATGTCCACTGCCACTTCAGTTTACTTTCTCTGCAAGATATGTCGGTAACTCCGGTTCTTTTCCAGATAATTTCATTCCTGATTTTATCCTTCAAAGAGACTCCGAGCATAGCTCGCTCCATAGCGCGCTGAGCGACCTTGAATTTGTGGACCAGCCAGAACGTCCGTGTCGACGGCGGGAAGGACGCACTGGTTGAAGACCTTAGTCTTCAAACACTGTGGGATAGGCGACGAGAAGTTTCGAGAGTTTTCCATCTACATGCTCACTATTGTTACTCGTCACGTTCACCTAACGCTGACTAAGAAACATGGTCCCTTTTATTACCCATGCTGAATCACTTAAGGATAGTTTAAAATTTAACTTGAGGATATTGTGGTAATAGTGAAAATTATAGGTACTTTTATTATCATCATTCAATTAACGCATATTTTAGTTTGGTCAGAATTTGAGTGAATCATATTCGGCCTTATTATAAAAGAAGGTTTATCTTTAGAAGACAAACCATCGAGCCATTTTTGAATTTCAACGTTAAAGTTCTAAATACAAAAACTGATTTTAAACTTTGAATTTTAAGGCGGGTTGTTTCACGTCCACTTGACTCACGCGTATACCTACGTCAAAAATGGCGCTAACTATCGTCAAACCAAAAAAAAAGCGTTTTTTCAATCACAATTACAAAATTACGACCTTGCCTTACGTCAAATGATAACGAGTACGTAATCGTTATTATTTGACATACGTATGTTACGTTAACCAACTCTTTGAAACAACCGGCCCTTAGTTGTCAATTTTGTATTAGGAAAGTTTTAAAGCCTCTTTGGCATGCTTACAGCTGGAGTGACATAAAAAAAAAATCGCGTCAGTGGTGCGTGTCAAGTAAAACCGTCAAGTGGTTGTTCTAATCTACTGCACCTAATCTCTTTACGACTGTCATATTACATATTATACAGGGTGGCAGGGACTGGGGACATCGACGCGCAAACGTCGTGAAAAGGTTACACCTGATGCCATAAATAAAATTACGAAAGTCATTCATCTCGGAAATGACCAGTTAAAAAATTGTCATTTTTGAGTGCGCAAACAACGCGATCAAAACGCTCCGCGGATGGCGCGCGCACGCGCGCGCTACCTTCCGCGATACCGCGTGCTGCCCTTCCGAGTTTTATATAGATTGCTGTTTTAAGTGAAACAAGTGAATTTACTATTTTTTAATTAAAAATCTCATTGGGTTAGATAGAAATAATGACTTTATACAGTTTACAGTAAAAAAAAAAATGCAGAAAAAACGTATAAATTAAGAAAAAGCCGACAAAACTTTCAACGCAGGGGGGTCCAGAATCATGTACTGAATCCATGGTAAGCGGTTGCGCGTCGATGTCCCTGCCACCCTGCATTATATTATTATTTATTATACATATTATATTATTTTCCATTTAAGTCTTTCACTGAAAAAGGTGCATTAGGTTTTTTAATACAACATTACCAACTAATGTAACGACGGCACGGTTGGCGCAGTGGTTAAGCGATTGACTGCTACGCTGTGTGTCACGGGTTCGATTCCCGCACGGAACAAATATTTGTATGACCTACAAGTAGTTGTTCCGGGTCTGGCTGTTTGTGTATGTGAGTTTAAATGTTTGTAAACGCACCCACGATACAGGAGAAATTCCTAGTGTGGGGCAATGCTTAAAAAATAAAATTAAAAAAAAATGTGTAAATAGTGTGATCTCAGTCGGTATAAGATTCGAAATACAAAACCTTGATGAATGGTTTAAGCTTGAAACAAAGTTAGAACTCGTTTTTAATAAGACGGATTGGGTGGGCCTCTGGACAGAACGAGGCCCACTAACAGTCACCAAGTCGAAGCCCAGATTAGGATTAAAAGTGTTGAAATTTCCATTTAATTTTTCAGGGACTGCAAGCGAGGAAACAAGAATTTCTCCTGTAAAGACCCACATTCAATCCTGTAGTGCGATTCTGTAACCATCTCACCGTGAAAACGTAGGTGAAGTGAGCGGGGAGTGAGCAGTCATTCCAACTAATGCTAGGGATTGACACTACTGACAGCTCACATTAAGCTCACTTCACTTGAGTTTTCATGGTGAGATTTTTACAGAATCGACCGGCTGGACCATCGTCTTGCTTCTGTTAGGAACCTCTCTTCGAACCAATAATTGGTTTTAAGTATTTTAAGCTGTAATTACTCAATTTTATAAATAATCAGGGTCACAACACTCTCACGGTGACCTCTGATCACATAGTTCCTAATAAGCTCTTCCCAACTTTAACAAAATTCTAAAAACCCGAACACTTATGCAGCAATTTACATCTAAGATCAACCACAACCCTCATCACGTGTTCCACTATCTCTACCTTCACCAATTTAATTCGTCCCTTTCCTTAGACGATAGTCCCTTGTATTGCATAAACTTGTTTACTTTTTGTCCGAAGTTTCAAAGGACCAGGAAGTTTAGGAAGTGAACTCTTTTAACCCTCGCCTCGTTCAAAAGGATAAAAAGTTTTAATACTTTCAAAGTTTGCTTCCACGTGGAGCTGAAATTGAGATAAAAAGTTAAGGTTAGCTGAAATACCATCTCGTCTTTTGAATAATAGAGATGTCTCAACGAATGAGTCAGCATTTCTCAAAGACAAGTACCTAAATTAAAAAATAATAATTATATAAAAATAAATAAGGCTTCTTCTTCTTTATTCTCCTCTTCTTGTTCTCACTCACTATTGTCTCCATTGCTTTTTAATTTCTCCTTTCGCTGGTGTGCTGGTTTTTTTTAAGAAATAAACAGTACCTTTGTACTCAATACTAATATGTAGTATCTGTATCCATTTTACTGTGTGTAATGAATTGTTAATCTAATTTACTAGCAACTTAAATTGGCCGTAGTTATATTCAAAACACAAATGTCATTCTTTGTCAGTAGTATGAATTAGATATAACACGGCAAACTGACGTAGGGTGTTAATTTACTTACAGTCCGGCCATCGAGGGAATGCGTTCTTGACACCTGTCAGTTTCGTACAACGAATACGTGTTTTGCGAATTTGATCTTTATTAGCTACTAGAGTTGTCGCACTGACAGGTGTCAGGTACGCATTCTCTCGACGGCCGGACTATAACAATTAATTTCCCTGAATGTGTACGTCCTCAATATTATCATAATGTCCGACTTAATCAATTGGTGAACTTAATCTACTACAAACAATACCAACTCACCTCGTTACCCTTTCAAGAGTTTCTATAAGATTTTCCTTATAAGGGAAAATTAATGAGAGGATGAATGAATAATGAATTAGATGCAAATAACCTTTATATAGTTGGAAAACTGGGTGATTTATGTCTCATCATATTGGTTTTTCAGCTATGTCATTTACAAAACTATGACGTAAACATTACACCTATCGACAACCTACCTACGACATTAACAATAGTACCTGCCACGCCATGAAAACTCACAAACCAAAAGTTCACAAGTTCACAAGTTTTCAGTTTAGTGTGAAAACACTAAAGTTGTCAAAAAATAAAAGGCCCGTTTTGACATTTGAGAATGCGTTCTTGACACCTGTCAGTTTCATAAAAACGAATGTGTGTTTTGCGAATTTGATCTTTATTAACTACTAGAAATGTCAATTTCAAAACGGGCATTTTATATTTTGACAACTTTACCGCACCTAATACGCGCTACAGGAAACTTTGAAAATATCCCAAAAGCAAGCAGAGGGGCAATTCTCGTAATTTTAAGACCGTTCAGTCTGATCTCAGTCTCAATCTGTCAAAAATACCTCTTATTTCCCGACATTCAATGTCAAAAACTAATTACTTATTAAAAACGTTCAAAATCTAGTCGCAATCATGTGCGAGTCAAACTTTATACATTACAACTCCAAGGCTGAACAAATGATTTAATATTGTAATAACAGTTGATAAGCTGGCCTTCCAACACGTCGTCGAAAGTATTGCAACGCGGAAGAGTCTCGAGCTCTCGGCATTGTTCCAGCACTTGGCCGGAGATATTTAGTTATTTACAGACAGACAACTGTCCGTAGTAAATGTTTTGTTGAATTTATGGGGAATTAGAAGAAGTTATCACGTTGTTACAATTTGGATTATGGAATGGAAAGATACTCTGTGAAATATCGTACGAGACAGCGTCATGTGAACTGCCGGTTCACATGACGCTGTCCCGTACGATATTTTTCGGTATAAAGTTGGTATCACTCGGCACCATCTATTTCCCTGCCCATATGGTTAATAACAAATTCAGTATGAAACTGCTATATGATTCCAAAATCATACCGTAAAATGTCGTAGGTACTATCGTAGATACCAACGCCGTGTGAGGCCTCTATAATTTTAGTGGCTGAACTCAGTTTCTAAATTACCAACAAGTTCTTGAGTAGCTGCAATGTCAAATATCCCGTTAGCTTGTGTGATTGGTTGTCGACAACAACAACAGCCAATCAAATTCCTTGTTTAACAAGGTGATCGTGTTATTATACCGTCTAACTTATGCACATTTAAGGAAGGTTCTGAAATGAGAAGACTTACTGACTCCAAATCTGAGTTCAAAAGGCATTTAGCCAAAATGCCTTTTGAACTCAGATTTGGATTCATGACATGAAATTGGACAGCTATTTGCAGAATATTTAACATGACTATGCTTACGTTATGATAAAAAGAAAACGTTTCTCTAAAACCTCTTGCCATCGACCGTGGAGTACACTAGGCACTACCCTAAGCTTCAATCAACTCGTCATAAATTCAGCATTGCGACCAGATGTTCCGTCTGAGCTATAAATAAATAAATAGCGACACTTTAAAAATAACAAGACGTTTGCACTATCACGATATTATAAGCAGTTTTAATAAAAACCTACCTATCGAGTTTTAGGCTGATATGTCACAAAATAAAGAAATGTGATGTTTTTAAACACGGACCGGGCGTTGCCTGTTGTTCCACAAAGAGTTGTTTTACGTAAAATAAAAATAAGACATAAATATTGTGTCTGCTTTGAAGTTCACGGGTATTGTTTTTAAATCTTGTGCTAATTTAATAGATGAGTTAATTGAAAGATAGAAGCAAGAATAATTTCATCATTTTTTATAGTTTACATAGACTTTTATTACCTACATGTTTTTAAAATAAATGTTCATGTGTTAAACCCTCCATATTATTACACACCTCCAATTCCATATTATAACCCTAATTTCATAACACACTATCAATTATCAATCTTAATCATTTTGAAGGATATTGCTAATCCATTGCTTCATATGTTCGAAAAATGTGTCGACTCGACAACTTAAATAACGCAATGAATGTTGTTGAACTGTCAAAAGGAAACTCATTGCTACTGATAGTGTGTTACGCAATTACCCCGCAGGCTTGTCTAGTTTGGGGATAATGTAAAATCTCTGTAATCTTTTTAGCAATAAAGTTTCTTATTTATTTATTTTTTAATGTCATAATCGACTATTTTGGTGTCTGAACCAGCCATTTGCACTGTCCGCACATTGACAATTAGGAAAAGAGATGGGACACTTAGAGAAAATATCGATTCGCACCTAAAACAACGGTTTTTCTCAATCGATCTTTAAAATATGTTTCCTAAAAAACAAACACAAGGATTGTTAATATTTCCCAATCATGTTATTGTCCCACGAGAACTTACTACCCACATCAAATTCAATCATGTCTGAGTCTGAATCCCCTTCCCCTCCATTAATCCTGAACCGTCCCAGGATACTATTTGCATTAAATAAATCACATTTCCATACGAGACTGGTCTAAAAATGGCGCCGGCGTCGCTCGCTAAGTCAAATTACTTGGCATGACTTGCATAACATGATAATAACGTGTCGAGACGAGGCGACTGACGGGGGAATGAAAACTTAGAGCGACAAGATAAAGTTCTATTGGCAGGAACAATGGAGGTATGGTAAATGGAGTTAGGGTACGGAATATTACAAATATGTAGGAAAATTAACATGGGAACATGATGTGAAGTTTAGTAGGCATCCACAGGGTTAAATTAAATTAGCTAGCCAAACTCCTCAGACGTGATGGGTATGGATATCTAAAGACAACGTAATTTGAGGACGTTTATCGTTCAGCGGGATTGTCCGAAAGGGTTACCGCTACCCCGGAACATAAAGGGCGAAGGAAGGAACATGGGTGGGTTTTAGTCAGTAAGAGTCTGACACTCCCTTCCGCTCCACCCAGAGCGGGAGGGGTCATTTGATGATTTCCCATTCGGAAAAAAAAAAAAAAAAAAGGACGTTTATCGTTTATTGACGGTCATCTACCGCAGTTACGGTTATGTATTATAATATCTAAAGTTATTCTAACTATTTTCGAGATAACTATGGTCAAAAGACCTACTGTTTAAAATACTTAAAGATCGTTTCACAGATTTTTGTAATAATTAATAAACGAAATACATAAAGGAGAATTAACCTACGGTTAATTCGCCTACGGTTTATTCAGCTACAATTAATAAACCTAAGGTTGATTGAACTAACAGACGATTCACCTACTGTTGGTTTTTTCTGACCTGATTTTGTCTGTTTTTGTGCTTTTGAACCAGATGAAGACGGTCTACGTCCGAGGCACCCCGAGGTTCGGTTTGGTTAGGTTCCTTTATACCCTGCAGACAGAAATAGGGGCCTCGCGAAGCGGGCCCCGTCGACTACGTCTTAATATTATTGCTTGTAAACCAACTTAGACCACAACTAAGTACCTACCTACCACTGTAGAAATAAAACGAGCGCGCAGTATTAATAATCTGTAGGCGAGTCGTCCATTAGGTATTTCATAAATAGTTTAAATATCCAATATCTTAAAAAATCATTACATTAATCGTTCGTTAGTGCAATTAATTTTAGTTTAATAAAAATTAAGTAACTAAAACTGTAGTTCAGTCGACCAATATGTGTTACGAACATATGTGAATCAACCGTAGTTATCTCGAAAATAGTTAGAATAACTTTAGATATTACTAGCGGCGCCCCGCGGTTTCACCCGCATAAGTTGCGATCCCGTGGTAATATCGAAAGTATCCCATGTGTTAATCCTGGTTATAAGCTATATGTGTGCCAAATTTCATCCAAATCCGTGTAGTACTTTTTGCGTGAAAGAGTAACAAACATTCATCTATACATCCATCCATCCATCCATCCATACAAACTTTCACGGTTATAATATTATTAAGATAGGATAGTAGGAAGGATAATACATAACCGCAGTTACCATAGATACTACTTCAAATATCAGTTTTTTTGTGCAAACTTCACAGAATGGATTGGTTGAAATTCTGTTTTCTTTTGTTACATCGTTGACGTTTAGATATATAGGCGATGGAACAAAAGATTCACACACACATTCTTAATTAACTCAACAACACTAATAGCGATCATTGACCCAAAAAAAACAAAACTTTTTTTTTTGTATTTTATCATAATCATGTAGATATCGATACCCATCTCGTCTGAGAAGTATCGCTAGCTAATTCAATTTGAACATGTATAGTTACTTTTTGCAGTATTGCTCGTCCAGGGAAGTAAATACCACCGTTCCATTTCTGCAGCTGAGCAGTGTTGTTTTTGCGGTTAGAAGGATAATACCGATGTAATTAAAGACACATGAGACATGAGCTTTCTCTCTACAATTCATCTTTATCAATGGGATGACGCCAACCCGCACTGGGACCGCGTGTGGTTTATTGCCTGCTACCTCTCAGAGTCCTCTCGATCCTCGACCTCCTGGTCTGTGTCCCAGCAGTGGGAACATTATGGGCTGATTATAGTGGTTATGCTACATAATTCGATGACTAGGCATCTTGGATCACTCTGGTATTACAGATGCCCATAGACGATGGCTATAACTTGTTCGCCAACCCACAGGGGACAAGAGACACGAATGGAGATTTGGCAGACTGATGGAATATGTATAAAAAACTGTAAAAGGAGCTTCGATACTCTAACACGTTTCTTTCATTGCCATTTCCATTTACGTATATGTATGATGCACCGTTTGGGTACCTACGCCTCGCCTTATATGGTACATAATTAGGTATTATATGTATCACTAATAAAGTCAGCGTGTCTTTGACCCCTCACTGATCTTTTATGTTCGTAAACACAGCAGACTGTAGAAGTCTTCATTTGTTTTGGATTTTTTTCTACGTCAGCCGTCACCGTAGTTGCTACAATATCAATCACAAACTGTGTCATCACAAACAATCGAAAAATGTCTCTGCAAAAATCGGAAAATACAATAAATTAATTGCATCATTAGAAAGTATCGTAATTGGACACCTGCACCCTAATTTGCATAACATACTTTCAATAACAATGTGAAAGAAGGATATTGCTAATCCATTGCTTCATATGTTCGAAAAAATTGTCTGCTCAACCACCTAAATAACGCAATGAATGTCGTTGAACTGTCAAAATGAAAGCCATTCGTACTGTTCAACTACCCTGCAGTTTGAAGGTTAAAGACAATAATTTCTCCCGATGAGATTTTTTTTTGTAGCTTACAACTGTAGACCTACAAGCCAGTCTACATCATGAAAAATAACATGCTTGATAGTTAAAACAAGTATGTTTTATAAACAGCTTGGAAGCGCTGAGAAACAAAATACAGAACCGAACATTTATTTCAAAAACAAAGCAATGGATACCAAGTGTCTGGAAAACGATCAAGAATAATTCCCAACGTATTCAAAACATCTTCGTATCATATCATAACATTACATAAAACAATGAAATGACGTAATAATTACTGTCTCACCTCGTGTTACTTTTCTTATCTAGGTATACAATATAGGTACATATGTACATGCAGATAGCAACATCAAACTCTAAATATTTATACTTGGCCTTTCCAAACACCTTTGTATGATACGTTCAATGAAGACAAACGATGGAAACCCCGGTTCTTAATTATTGATGAATGTGAGTATCGATGTCACTACATCACTACTCACTAGGGTTGATCCAGAACAACGAAGGTATGAATCTTTCGTAAAAAATGCCAAAGAATTGTGCTTACATTTGTATTTCTACGAATGAAATACCTACCTAACTATTAATAGTGAAAGGTACAGTCACCAAAGGAGATAGGTAACCAGCGTCGTCAGATAAAGTTGAAGTTTAGTAAGAAACCGATGGATGTTTTCAAATAAAATTTAATCTAATTAATAGAAAACAAAAAGTTTATTTATTCAATCAAATTTCGTTCGAAAACATCCATCGGTTTCTTATTAAACTGTAACTATATCCGACGACCCTGGTTACTTATTTCTTATGGTGACTGTACATTTTCGGAAAATATTTTCTACACATAGGTTATTCTCAGAAGCAAAATGTTGACCAATGTTTGTTAGACAACATAGCCACAGGAGTATGTCAACAGATACTGGGAACTGGACGCAAGCAAAACATAACTGCGAATTCACTAATAGGGAGGTAGACATCCTTGTAGAACAATCAATCCCTAGACTAAAGTAGCCATTTCCCATCTATGTTGGTTTCGGCTTCCGGTTACGGTTACAGCTGAATACCTATATTACATGAAGTAACTGCCTATCTGACCTCCACAACTCAGTTACTGGGCACCTACACGATAGTCTTTGGTAAGAGTGGTTGTCAGACTTTTGGGCTTCTGACTATATGTAACGACTGTCAAAGATCTGTGAATGACAATCTTGTAGAACACCCACCTTGAAATAACATGAGAACAAAACACGCACTAACTGGGATCAAAGATTGTAATACTGTACCATGTAAGGGCTCGATCACACGCACCATAACCACACCACAACGTCACCACAATTATGGCCGACTGTAAGGGCTCGATCACACGTACCATAACCACACCACAACGTCACCACAATTATGGCCGACTGTAAGGGTTCGATCATACGTACCATAACCACACCACAACGTCACCACAATTATGTCCGACTGTAAGGGCTCGATCACACGTACCATAACAACACCACAACGTCACCACAATTATGGCCGACTGTAAGGGCTCGATCACACGTACCATAACCACACCACAACGTCACCACAATTATGGCCGACTGTAAGGGCTCGATCACACGTACCATAACAACACCACAACGTCACCACGTACGTGTACGGGCAATCATTTGTATGAAAATGAGAAAGAAAGAATAATATTTCATTTGGGACACGCACATGAAATGCAAACAGTAAAAAAGGAGTATTTAAAACTAACAGAGTTACATTATAACACAACCAAAAATATAAATAAACCAAAATAAAGACCTGTGCGAGGCCAAAAAGGCTCCTCAATCTCAGCATAATGCTGTGACATTTAAAAATAAATACCGCAGCGCTATTCCGATAGCGCCCGCTATGATGCCACGGACACTACACTACACTACACCACAGACATCTATAAATACAACTAGGGGATTATTATAAATGAATAGTCTACTCACACGAACAACATTTGGCCGTCAAAATCAACCGTGTGGCTGATACCCACCACAGCAAGGCGACGACACTGTCACAGCCGGAGTCCATCTGTCTGCAAACACTAGCCACAACGTAACCAAATCGCAACTACGAGCGACAACGCAACTGCAAAAAGTTGCAGCGACACTATGCACACGTAACCACTGCTAACAGACAGTGCTTCCTTACCCAAACCATTCGTTCCACCCGCTGAAGACCTCCCACCTGGGCATGAGTTACCTTGGGTAATCTGGAAGTCTTTAAACAGACTCCGGACCCAGGTTGGCCGAAGCAAGGAAAACCTGTTCAGGTGGAGATTCATAGATGACTCCGCCTTGGAGTGTAAATGTGGTGCTGTTCCACAAATGATGGGACACTTAATATCGTGTCCTGCGTGTCCTGTCAGCAGCACGTTACAGGAACTGATGGACGCTGGTGATGGCGCCAAACAAGTAGCCGAATTCTGGGCCATTTAGATTGCTATCGACACGCTAAGAAGAAGACCACTGCTTGTCCACTTTTTGTCGCCGCGATGTGGTGTGGTTGTAGTACAGTCAAAAGCACCAATATGTCAATATTGGCAACTTTCAATTTCGATTTTTTCGTGAAATAACGAATGCAACGTTGAAATACGACACATTACATAAACCTATGGGTTCGAAAATGCTATGTTCGTAACAACATAAAATTTCACTCAAAAATAAAGGAGTAAATCTCTTTTGAATAAAGCCCAGTGTATAAATACTTTTGCTCGTGACTGTACACGTGAATGGGCCCTTACTCCGACACCTACGAGACCAGCATTCACACGACGATTTGTTGAATCTTGATTCGATTGAGAGGACATTCAATTGATCGATTTGTACAAAAACTACTCGAGTGATTTTTTAAATCGATCTTTTAGTTGAGCAAGCCGCAAATTTAGAATTGTTCGAATATTTCTAGTGGAGTTCTTCTCCATAGGTACCTACTACGCTTTGGAATGGGCAACTAGCTTCATTTCTCTGACTGACCGACCCCTTGACAATTCAAAAGTGCCTGTAATTGGTTTAATTGAAATAAATACTTTGAGTTTGAGTTTGAGTTTGAGTAAATTACCTCATACTTGGTTCGAAAAGGCGCTCCTAAAATAGGACAATCAAGTTTGGGTGCAAAATCTCAATTATCCAATTTAACGTCGCGGTCGGCTTCTTTCTTCACTCAGGTGTTTCTAAGTTTATCTGCACAATCTACAATTGTCTTGGTAAAATGTAATTGTGGAACATTTTAGTTCAATTGTTTGCCGACGAGGTTCATCGACAAATTGTGCGCTTTTATAATTTCTAACGTGATGATATTATCGGGGACGTGCACGGTATCACGATATCACAGGCAAGTAAAATATATAGAAATGTATGGCCGACCTATTCTGCCAAACTCTGACCGTGAAAACCTAGGTGAAGTGAGCTGTTATTCCATCAGCCGATCGATTCTGTAAAAATCTCACCGTGAAAAGTTAGGTGAAGTGAGCTTAGAGTGAGCTGTCAATGGTGTCAATCACTAGCATTAGTTGGTATGACAGCTCACTCCACGCTCACTTCACCTAAGTTTTCACGGTGAGGTGGTTACAGAATCGCACTGATGTAAGGTATCGACACTATTGACAACACACTGCTAGCTTACTTCACCTTGAGTTTTCACGGTGAGATTTTTACAGAATAGACCAAAAGAAGACCCTTTTAAATTTCCGTCCACCATAACGTTATAATATGCAAGTATACATTTTAATCATTTTATAACCGGCAACCGGCATGTCCTAGAACCAAAAGTTCGAGGACATGTGACATTAGCAACCCGCACTGGGCCCGCGGGCCCAGTGCGTTGCTAATGGTGGATTACATCACACTCCCTCTCACACAGAACCTGTGTCCCAGCAGTGGGGACATTATAGGCTAATTATGCTATACATTTTATGGACGTGGACGCCCCCGATGATAATTATTTATTTATTTATTGACACACCAACGACTTATTCACTAAAACATTACAATAAATATATTCTAATTCAACAGCTTTGCAGTGAATTCGTCACCTATAGGTGTACACAGCACTTGTATAATCAATAATAAAAACTGAAAAGGAAAAAATAATATGATACTAACAAAATTAAAATTTACAAAGTTTACATCGAATCTAAAATGTCAAGTAGTTAATTTTTTTTAATTAAAAAAAAAATTAAAAAATCAATTAAATTGAATAAAAAAATAATTATAAATTAAAACTTTAAAAATAACAAATAAATAAATTAGGACATAATTATTACATTATTTATAAAAAATTAAATGATATCGTCACGTTACAAATTATAAAAGCGCACATTCCTTTATTTACGTCAAGCCTTCCCTCAGGCATTTTTACGACTTGGCAACAAGTTTTGGAAACAATCAAATATAAAAGTAAACACTGTTTGGATGTTGCGCAACAGTGCACGCTGCATTTTTGTTCGCCAGTAAGAGAATAAATATTTATAGTGAATTGTTTATCAGGTGAAGAACTTTCGGCTTTGAATGATGCTGATTAAGAAAGCTTGTTGCTTCAACAAATCCGACAATCAATCGATTCCTGTTCTTTCTGCTCATCTCCCGAGAAATTAATAGCGTAATAGTGGAAAATATCGAAGATAATGGTAAATAAACAGAAATACCAAAGCATCTTCTTTGAGCGTTACGTCAGACTCGAGCAGAAGTTTATAATTATCGAGTCGGTATCAAATACTTATTAATACACTATCCGCCCCTGTTTCGCAGTGCTGTTACGACTTGACAAAACATCGAGATATTTTTATTATATTTGCATAATCAACCTACGTTCCCACTGCTGGGACACAGGCTTCCTCTCTGTAAGAGGATGTTGGCCATAATCCACCACGCGGGCCCAGTGCTGGTTGGTAGATGTCACATATCTTCGAATTCTTGTTTCTAGGACATGCCGGTTTCCTCACGATGTTTTCCTTCTCAATTTTGAGAGCAGTGGTGATGACATGAAATACACAAAGTAAAGCGCCTGCCTGGGTTCGAACTCACTTATTATAATGTAAGTTTAATATTAACTTTGGTACCTTCACCTACACATACACCTTACGGAATAATAATTCTAAATAATATTAAAAACCGCATAAAAATACGTCGCGTAGTTTAAAAGAACAACGCGATGACATAGACAGACACGACAAGAGATCAATTTATCATTTACAAGAAGAGAAGAAGGCTTACGACCCTCCTCTGCTTCGCACTGTTTTAACGACTTTTACAAAACATCGAGATTCCTTTATTATAATGTTTGTTTTATATTAATTAACTATACACGAAAACCTGCCAACGGGGTATTTGCGTAACACACTATTAGTAGCAATGGGTTTCATTTTGATAGTTCAACAACATTCACTGCGGTATCTACGTTGTTGAGCAGATACATTTTTCGAACATTTGAAGCAACGGATTAGCAATATCCTTCAAAATTATTCAGATTAAGATTGTTAAGTGTTACGCAATTATGGTACTGAATAAATTATTTAAATAGTATTGAAAACCGCATCAAAATCCGTTGTGTAGTTTAAAAGAACAACACGGTTACAGGCAGACACGAAAAGCGACTTTAAATTATATACAGATATAGATACACAAAGATATAAGAGCACGGCCATGCTGTCCTTGTAGTGGCCTAACACCAAGAGCAATGTCATACAGGAATAGACAACGAGTCGTCATTGAGGCACCGTTGAATTGATGCCAACCACTCGACGAAGACAGCCGGATAAAAATACACCAACAATGTCAGACCACTATGCCAGTTTATGAAAAAAAATTGCTAATTCGCTTATGTAAAACTTGGCAACACTGCAGGTTTCTTGGTTTAGCTTTTTGTATGTATTGGTTTTTTTTCTGTTTACTGTCCGGCGTTTACGTAAGTGACGTGCAACGGTATGAATATTGATGCGTTACTTAAAGCTAATTAATTATTAATGAGCGTTTGTTTCATATTGATATGTGAGAATGTACAGTTTTGTGAATAAAAAAATTGGACTACTTTGTGAACAATTAAAAAAAAACAAATATAATACTTACGCGTCGTAGGCACTTTTCGTCGGTAAAAAAAAAAAAACTTAGGTAGGTAAGGAAAGAAAATTGCACTTAACAGTACCATAGAACGTGGTGTGGATGTGTTGCTAGGTCGCGAACTATGCTCTCCTTCCTTTCCTGCTTGTATCCTAAAACTTGCAGTCAAAGTGACCTCTACGATATCACCGGCGACGCCGTGGAAGTGGCTAATTTTTGGGACAACAAGGGTCTTAGAAAAGTCGAGCCAACGACACAAAAAAGATGAAGAAGAACGACCGTAGAAAAAGGAGGGAAATGAATAAAGTCAACCACGGACCCGGATACCTCTCACTTTCTCAGTTACCAAGCTATTGTAGATATCTGAAAACCTAGGTACATTTCTTACATAGTACTTATTTTATTATACCTACATAATTATGTATGAGACATAAAGTTACATCATTGCATGAAGCAAGTATGTAGGTAATACTAAAGGTTAGGTATCAACCTATCAGTGACTAAAGCTGGAATCTCTCAACATAACGCAGGTAGCGTTGGGAACTGGTAACGATACTGCTCAGTTATATTCCGTCCATAAAGAAAAAACATGAAAGTAGCTATAGATAATATACACCTATACGTTATACGTCTATTACCTACGTAGGTACAACCGCGGACAATGGCGGTCGACCAATTTTCACCCTGATTACATGAAAATATTTTATGGATAGGAAAATTGTCTGCAGTTACTTGACAATTATTGACCTGGGGTCTACTACGAAGTGCAAAGTGCGAATGTTCGGATCGGACCGACACATGGCCGAACCGAATATTATTGAAAAATGCGAAAAATGGTCGGGACCATAGTCAATATACGAAAGAGTGTAGGGGTGTAGGATCGGGACCTACCGAACCAAATATTAACTTCGTAGCAGGAAACGGCCGAACATTCGGCCGATACCACTTATTCCTGGTAATATATTCTTAAATTGCTGATATTGTACAACCATGCACTCTATGTCTAAAGGCTATATAGATGTAATCAGTCTATAATGTTCCCGCTGCTGGGACACAGGCCTCCTCTGTGAGAGGGAGTGGGCCGTAATCGACCACGCGACCCCGGTGCGGGTTGGGAGATGTCTTCGAATTTTTGGTTCTAGAACATGCCGACGGGGTAATTGCGTAACACACTAACAGTAGGAATGGCTTTAATTTTGACAGTTCAACAACATTCAGTGCGTTATTGACATTGTTGAGCAGACAAATTTTTCAAACATATGAAGCAACGGATTACCAATATCCTTCAAAATGATTGAGATTGATAGTGTCTTACGCAGTTAGGGTACTGTTTCCTCGCGATGTTTTCCTGTACTGTTTTTAGAGCAGTGGTGATGAAATGATTTACGCAAAATAAAGCGCCTGTCAGGGTTCGAACCTATGACCCACAACTCGTAAGTCACGGCGTTTCCACTGGGCCACCACTGCTGTGTAAACTGCCTTATTAAAGTCTATGATCCTTAGTAATAAGGTTGAAAGTGGCCCACCGCTAGTGTCCGCGATGGTACATCCCTCCAATGTTTATTACGTCAACCACAATGTTTACAAAAGGCGACTAACAAATTATCCGGCCGTGCTAATTCTGGCTATATTTTGACCTGGGATAAAGCCGTTTATTTATGGAACCCCTTGTTCTATGGTGTGAAACGGTATATTAATATCCTCTGACGTCACACCACCACTATATCGCACCTACGCCAAATCTAATTATCAAATGATGGATTGATAACAGCTAACAAAAATTTCCATTTCAACACTGTCATTATTTTTTTATTAAAATAATTTTAGTAGTTTTTCGTAATTGGGAAACGAGTTTCATTTCATTAAAAGACTGTTGCTGTCTCTTTTACTCGTTCGCACGACACGAAAGGCAATGTGGACCGAGTTAATTGAGTTTATCGCGTCACATTACACCCGGCATTAATAAAAAGCGTGCCATATCCAGTCGGTCCCTTCAAGTCATACATTTAAAAAATGGAAACATGTACATACGTAATTAGTATGGCCGGCAATTCGGACAGGACATGACCTTTTATTTCGGTACACAGAATTAGGGGTTAAGTGCAAACATTACTTGGGTTTAATTTACACAGCCATGTCTTGAAAAAATTGAAATCAGTACTATGTCTGTGTTTGAAGGTTTGGTTTCCACACTTAGTCCTTCAAGTGGACCATTGTGCGTAGCCATGGCGGCCGTCGGTGGTTATTCCAACCAGCCCACCTCCCCCCAGAAGTTCATTACCACTTCTGCGTAACACACTATCAGTAGCAATGGCTTTCATTTTGACAGTCCAACAACATTAATTGCGTTATTTACGTTGTTGAGCAGACACATTTTTCGAACATACGAAGCAATGGATTAGAAATATCCTTCAATATGATTCAGATTGTGATTGATAGTGTGTTACGCAATTAGGGTGCTGGCCTGTTAAGAACATCTGTGTAAGACCTGGGTGACCCAGGTGTGAAATCAGTGCTTATAAAAGCATCATTTCAGTTTGCACGTTGAACATAATATCGTTACTGTGTGTAAGTAAAGGTAAATTAAAAATAACTGATTACACGCATTAATGAACTTATTCCGATAATAAATCAGTCATAATCAAGTCACTGACATAGTAACCTTATACGACCTATGCTAACAGCACAACCTTTAAAAAATCCGAACTCTCAACAGCTTATTTCGATATACATTTTGGCAGACACAAAGTGTATTTTAGACTTAATAATTATAAATCCAATTAACATCCGTAGTCTCATTAAGGCTGCCAAAAATATCGATACCGATATCGTTTTGGCGTGAGTAAAACGGCACTACATCAGTGAAAGACTCGTTTGCCCATCTAGGGCATCAGAACAGTGGATGGTACTTTTAACGGGAAAATGTTTAATTATGGAATGCCTTTGAAAAAAGGAAAGAAAGATTGGAAAAAGGGAAGTCATTTTGCATATAGAGAAAAAGGAAAGTCATTTAGCATAGAGTGAAAAAAGGAGAGAGCAAAACTGAGACATTTTGTATAAAGAGAAAAAAAAGTAAAAACATTTTGTATAGAACAAAATGCAAAGACATCTTGCATAGAGAAAAAAGGAGATAGAAAATGGAGACATTTCGTATAGAAAGAGAAATAGGAAAGATATTTTGCATAGAGAAAAAAAGGAGAGAAAGGGGAGACGTTTTGTATAGAGAAAAAGGAAAGACATTTTGCATAGAGAAAAAAAGAAGAGAAAAGGGAGACATTTTGTATAGAACCAAAAGGAAAGACATTTTGCATAAAACGGCAAGAAAGTTAAACTCTTTGATAGTCTGGGTATGATAATGATATCTGTGACATTTGCACGACATGTGCAAACTCCTCGGTAACCCATATCTCTAGTAGATTAGACCAGAAGCATTAATTTATAGACTGATTCAGAGATGTTAGTTTCTAGATACCTAACCCCTCAGCTACTCCCCCCCACCTTCAGTAACACACAGCCAGGACGTGCAAAGACCACTTCACGATTTTCAAAAGTACTTCAAGAACAATGTTATCGCAACACCGAAGTGTGTAATTCATTCAAATCGAGGCAATCGGTGACTTTATCGCGTTTATCAACAAACAAAAAATCCACATGTTTTATTTGATAACCTCTTGCCAAAATAACATTGCTTCCTTTCAACTGTTTGTAGGGGCGTTTGATTAGATGTAAGAACTCAAGAACTGCCTCAACTCGAAGATAGATGTACCTTATAGAGCGTCCAGTAATAGATCGGCGTTATTTTTCGCGCGCATGACGTCACTCCAGCCGGTCCCGCCAGCCGCCACGCCCCGCCTGCAATTGATGGACCTGGCAGTCCTCCTTAGTTTACACTTTCTCGTAATAATTAGAGTGGGTTGAAGAAAAATATGCGACTAAACCACGCGAAATGGCATCTCCTGTAACAGTAGAATGGTAGTCTGCATTTCGCATAAGTTCAAATTCAAATCTTTATTGCATAACACATATTGTGTTCACAAGGTCTTAATAATAGTTATAAAGTTCACATAAATTACTCTCTTTTTTGGCTTTTTTTAACGGGGTGCATAGCACACACTATCAGTAGCAAGCAGTGGCTTTCATTTTGACAGTTCAACAACATTCATTGCGTTATTTACGTTGTTGATAGACAATTTTTTCGAACATAATGATGCAATGGATTAGCAATATCCTTCAATATGATTCACATTGTTATTGAAAGTGTGTTAGGTAATTAGGGTGCAGGTGTCCAATTACATTACTTTATAATGATGCAATTAATTTAATGTTTTTTCCTTGTGTCTTTCATCCTCAGGAAATTCCTCGTGAATCAATTCTTAACACAATTTCTCAAGATGTTCATTAGCAAGTATTTATGTAACTATTAGATTATTTCCTTAATCTTGTAATACATTTTAAAAGAGTAACGTTGGAGTTTCTTGCCCATTCTTCTGCAAACGAAACTACTTTTTAGAAGGGGCGACTGGAATCAATTCTATTTTTTGTAAATTTGACGTTCAAAAGTTGTTTTTATGTGCCTATTTGAAATAAATTATTTGACTTTGATTTTGAACTAACCAATTTCATTAACTCTTCGACTGTTGTACTAACGCTTGCCCTTGTCTTTTCAGCTAATAACATCTGTAGATCTACCACCAAGTGCAAAGTCGACTGCCCGCCTCTGTGCTGCCGTCTAAACGTGAGACTGGCAGAATAGTCGACATTGACTCAATTTGCCAAAGGAGAAAGAAAAACTTTTCGACATAACAATCCCAAGTTTAGGAGGGTAAACTCATAAAACAAGCAGAGTCGCGACCTCGTCCTGTACCTTCTGTAAGCGACCGTTCAGCATTTTATCGTCGACGATAAGATACGCAGTCTTTAGACAAGGAGCCAAAGATAAATTTTTAGAGTTTCGTACGCTTATCTGACGTTCGTACGTTCAACTTGAATCCTCAGTAATTTACATAGCTGCGAAGCAAGGGCAAGTCGAAGGTCCGTTCTTACGATGAGTAATGTTTGTAGAACATAAAAATCATTGATGAACTTGAAAATGAAAACTGCGTATTACGTTTCTGTTGGAAAAAAAACAAATGTGTTTATTTTTCCGCAGTCCCATTTTTATGTTCGGACATCAGCATGAAATATTCATTGGTATGCGTGAAGCCATTTTGAACTTTATTTACTCGTTGCTATGGAAATGTCACCGCTGATTTTCCACTGTTTGTCTGTCATTCGCTTCCAATCAAATTAGTTCACAAATAACTACTGTTCGTTCCAATTCAAACTGGTTATTTCAATATATACTCCATTGCTTTCCACTGCTTGGTACTTATATAATGGTTTGTGTATTCTGAAAGGTTTCCGCTCATTGTTTATAATATATCACTTTCAGCATTTATTTACTTTGTTAATACATAATTGTACTAGTTAAAACACGTGAATAGGACATGAAAACGAATACCTATTAGTTAAATAAGTAAATATTTCACATACCTACCTACCGGGTACTCGCTAATTGATTGGATTTGTAAAGGAAATGTTGAAAGAGATAATATCATGCGAAACGGAATAAAAAGAACAAAGCACAATGAAAAACCGAAACTAATAACAAATATGTAAAAACGTACCTACCTGTTTATACTTTCAAAGGGAAATTACTTGGATGTCTTCAATTCCATTCGTGTGATCCATAGTCTTACTCATGTATTTGCTGTGAGTGGTGATAGAAATATGCCACAGTATCTTCTCCCTTTCATTGAGCACTATGGAAAAGTGGAGCGGCCAGAAACAGTCTTCTTTTTCTTCTTTTCTTAGGACAGCACTTGATTATACCAAATTAATAGGGCATAGGAGCAGTGGCGTACCTAGTAGTCATAAAGGGTAATATTTACCGTATCAACATTTTGTTGGGGGACCTTGTTACCCGACTGGTACCTACTTCTCATTAGGTACTCATTAGGGGCCTCTTATCAATGAGAATTTGAGATTTTGGATAATATTTTACGAATTTTTGCTTACACACGAAGCGACCTTCAGGCACAGGGAGACTAACAAGTGGGATATAGTGTCCATACTTAGTCAAGCTGCTCAACGGACACTTGCATTTACAACCCTATTGAACATAGATGGTTATAAGAATTTAAGAAGGTTATATTGATGATTTTAATTATTATAATTTTGTAAATACATACTTGTTACGGTCGCGAATCATATTTTGTTGAACATACAAACGGACATTGACTTGCAAATTGCAATAAACTTAAGAAAATGAATGAATGAATTTCGGGGGCTACCGTGGCGCTTCCCTCTTAAGTGTGAGGAAAAGTATCCAGCGATATAATCTTGCTAGAAAATCAATTATGATAAGAATAAGATGACGATAAGAGCTTGATAGACGACACATTGTATCTTCCTAACGACGAGGATCGTTCGGCAGATTTAAGTTATTCAGTCGCCTTTAGATAGCGCAAGTTTGGCGCCACACTCACACTAATATTAATTGAACCAATAAAGCTAGACGTCCAATCATCATTACTTTAATTTGTCTCCTAATATGCGTCGCCAATAGTGTCGATTTTATTGCACACGACCTTACTCTAAGTATTAATCTTATCGGAATCAAATGTATCATTAAGTTAATACAAGTGTTTTATGAGTAGGAAGTCGTTTAATCGAAGCGAGATAGACTGAGTACTCGCGAGGACGACTTCAAGTCCTTAAATCCTGGCTTAAATACTCAAGACAATAAGTCCGTTCAATTAAATCGATCAGTTGTGACAAGTCCTAGAAAGTAAAGGAAACCAATATAAAAAAAAAAAAAGTTCATTTTTTTTCGTTCAGACTGCTTAGTCATTTCCCTATGTGTGCGCAATTTTAATGATGGTTTTGACAAAGTAAATAAAAGCTTTTCTGTACGCACGGCTACATATCAAGCTATACATAACCAGTATAAGCTGACTTCTGAAAACCCCATACAATGCGAGGTCAGCTAAAACTGGAAATGTATAGCTCGATGTGCTGCCTCTTGTGCCATTTAAAACAGAAGTTAAATATGAACAGTTTCGGGAACATAAGCAAAGGGTTCCATTTAACTTGACGAGGGCTCCTAAGCGAAAGGTAATATGTTTCACATGACATGTGAAGTGAAAAGAACCATTCAAGATGAGGTAAATGAACGAGGCTACTGTACAATTTGCGTTATTTTAGATAAGCAAAAAGGCTGCGAAAGCAAAATAAATCCATAGCATCCACTGCTATATTCGGCTATTCCCAGATTAAGAACTATTATCTACCGGATAATGATACCGATTCCCGAAAAAGAATTTAAAATAAATATTTACCTTACACTAGCATTTTATAGTGGTCCATAAAAAGCTTCAAAGGCAGGAATGATTGAAACGGAAGCTGCGCAATATCTGTCCCATCAGACGAAAAGCATATTTCAAAGGTGGTCCCACATTAAAAGAATCTGAATTATAAAGAGAACGCTGACACGAACCGTTTCCTATAAACCTTGAACGGGTCTGCCGACCTTACCGTCGTAAAACGGTCTCTTTGTGAGCACCCCGCTTTACGGCTATGAATATTACAGAAAATACATTACACCCCCCAATTTCCTAATAGACGTCTTTAGGCAACATTGCCAAGTAGCATCGAGCCCTTTTACAACTCGCTAAACAAAAAGTTGTTATCTCCCAAACTCGTTTTTATCTTGTCTCGAATTTAATACACATTTTATAAGTGTAGCACGTATCTAAAAGACAAGTTGTTATTTCATGAATAATTCAAGTGTGTGCACACTTTATTATGATATTAGTTCATGTCTTGCACAGTTAAAAGAAGGATAAATCGTTATTAAAAGATGTTTTCGAACTTTTCGAAAACATTGCGAACAACAGATGGGGCAAAAAGTTGTTAATTAAGCGAAAATTCGCCATCAAAGCAGAATAAAAAACATACAACGTGGGAAAACCCAGCAAACACGTGATTATAGTTGCTATCTATTCTAAGGACAAGAGCGAGACGAAACTATAACGCTTCAAACCTTGTAAGTTGTATTATATTGCCGTGTTTGAATGTGAAAATTAGCATGTGTGTAGTACCGATGACGTTACAAACTATGTCGAGTGGAAAACGGACATCTGGCGAACAAATACGAGAGGATGGATTTGATCCCTAGCTTTTACTATATCGAGCAAAAAAGGATAACTACGGACCCCGACTGTACATAAGTGCCCATCACAAAGTGGGCAATGGACCGTTCCGCTCTCCTACCAGACGTCCCCGATTAAAAAACACAAGCTGGTCTCGGCGTTATTCAAGTCAAATCAATTCGTAAAAGCGTGAGAGTCTGTGTTGACTGATAATAACATACGTATTTATATTCAAGGATATTTTTCGTCGACATGTCGCGGTTTGAAACTGGTTTTAAATATAGAAAAGTTGACATTTACCTCAAACTAACGCGCTGGTTTGTTATCGAAATTAAAGAGGATGTTGTAATTGTGAGCGACGCCTGTTCGTAAGCAAAGATTATTCCGCAATGTCGGGCACTCGGGCCGCGTATACACTGGTGGGTATACGTAACATGTGCTTTCTCAGGTCTCAAGGTTGCAACAGTCGGTTGCGAGAGCGAACCAGCCTTATAGGTAACACCTACCTACTTATTCGCAAGCGCAATATGACAGTGTCGGCACTCATGTATTAATGCTACATGAGTGCCGACACTGTCGACAGGTCTATTATGTGTGTTCCACTTAGGAACCGATCGATATTTGACACATTAAAGCAACTTTAGCAAAGCAACTCCACTTGCCAGTGTTCTGAAGTAATGGAGACTGAATTACTGATAGTTGATATTACGAAACATCGAGAGTAGCCACTTGTACTGAAGGGCAATATTACTTGAAGAAATCAATTTAAAAACGCTTCGAATTATATAAAAACGCTAGGGTAGCTATCTTAAATCTTTAATATCCTAGGGAAATTACGTATCACTGAAGTTTTACTTATCAGACATCGTATTAAAAATAATATTTTAAATTCAGATAAGCATTCTATTGAATGAAATTAATGAACCGCATACACGTCAACACAACACGTCCTGCACCAAAGACAATGCATATTCAACTTATGTAAAACGGCAAAGATAATAACGTTCAGCCAAAGGACGGTCCATTTACAAGTAGAAAATTAATCGTTTCTGGACAGAACTCGATTGACACGTGATACTAAGCCCATGTTTCCAACTAAACATCTATTGTGTGGATTGATAATGATCCTACTTCCCACAACGCGGATCGCGTGTCAAATCAGAACATATCCTACTATACCAACGTTGTTACATAGATGATTTTACTATATCTTCGCTTATGTAAGTATATACCTAGAGGTACTACTTAGCGTGAATGTACAGAACATTAATAATAATTCATAGTAAAATTTAGAACTGCATAAGCTTAATGAGCCTATGACGTTCCCACTGCTGGGACGCAAGCCTCCTCTCAGCTTCTCTCAGTGAGAGGGAATGGGCCGCAATCCACAACGCGGCCCAGTGTGGATTAGCCAGATCGGTTTCCTCTACGATGTTTTCTTTTAAAACTAGGTATTTATTTTTATGTACACACAAAAATATATTTATATTTTATCTTATATGACATAATTACAAACTGGGTAAATAGACTCAAATTAAAATGAAAATCGGTAAGTTTAAAATGAATTTAAAATGTTCACAAAGCGATGCAAGACTCCCGGAGTATCGCAAAAACCTATGAATTTTACATTACACAAATTATGTAACTAATTTTACATTACTTGCATGCATTTTTTGTGATGCATGGAGGGTTTGTGCTATGTGCATTGAAAAGGAGACTGGTCAAAGTATCCCTACACAAATATCAAAACCATATCGCTGTTAGTCCAAAGATCGCTTTTACCCAGTCTCCATAACAACATGTAAGAAAGGAACGAAAAGGGCAGATATTGTATTTCACGCTATGACCGATGAACTAAGAATAAGTTTTGTGTGTTCATGCCAAATTTGTAATGTAAAGGTTATCGAACGCAACATACATTGATATGGCCGGAAGATAATACATTTTAACAAACACCCAAATAATACCTTGTACATTAAATAAGATGGTTTCTTAAAACATAGTACAACGTTCTACTAAAACCACAAGTTTCTCTGTGTTTTACCTCAATGTCAGATAATATGCGTGATTCAAAACGACCTACATGTTCGCATGAATCAGTAATCAGTAAGCATACCTACGCACACATAATGAGAGAATTTCATGAAGTTACCCTATTAAAGGTTTTAATAGTAATATCGTGTCATTCATATGTTAAAATATTTGTCTGCGTCACATCACCGTAGAATTCGCAACAGAATTTCAAACAATCGTAAAATGTGAATTTTTAGCACATTATTGTTTAGACTAAATGGTTGTGTTGGAATAAACAAGAGCGTGGGCGAAAAATGGAAAATTCATTTTAGATACTTTTCAAAGGTATACCAGATCCAACAGATCTACCAGATCATATGTATTTTTACAAGAACGTCACATGCTAAAAAAGATTACGAACTCGCAATTAAAAATGTATGTTTTTAATTTAATGCAAGCTCATTCAGAGATCTACTCACGATCTAATCGTGCAGAAAAAAAATCATTAACACGTCAATACCTATCAGGTTTAAAAATAATAAGTATTTGGAGTAAACAATAACAGAAGAGACAAATAATAATTTAATATGAATGATAGCAGACCAATAATCTGAGGCGTTAGTTTGATTAGTGAGAAATGGGTGTTACATGACAGTAGTACGAAAATAAATGTGAATTGCATCTAGTATATAAACAGTGAGCGATAAAACAAATCTTTATCTGTCTGGCAATGATGAAGAGCGTACGGGCGGCGGAGCATTCCGCTTTATTAGGAAGCCACGTATTAAACCGGCTCATTCGCCCCACGTGCTACAGCCGTGCTGCTCCAAACGTGCGAGCAACGTCAAACAATACAACATACGTATACCCAGCCGGACATTTTATCTTCGACGTACCAGCTACCAAGCCAACGAACATACGTCGGAAAGCAGATGTGCCAAATACACGTATCGTGTAGTCAACACTGGAATAGAACACCTTTATGACATATAAAATCAAACCATTGTTTACTGTTACATCGATATTTTAATTTCATCGTAATTTTATGGAAGATCAATACATGGTGACAAATAATTACTGAAATTAACTGACTTTTTACACTTGAACTTTCAATGCTATAGGCACTCGATATAATAGATCTAGATGTGAACATTTGAATATTTAATACGCACAGATATAAAAAGACGACGGTTCGCAAATACACATACGGTCACACTAATGTTTATAATATCCAAAATGGCTTAAAATGTTCACATTAGAACGTTCATATTGTGACAATGAGCAAGTTTGTGAAGCTAAATGGAATGAAAGACTGCGGATATCTAAGCTGATACCGAATCACCTAATTACGGGGATACGATCACTCTACAGTTATATACAATGACTGTTACGAAGGGTACACATCTGATACTCTTTATTTAGTCAATACAATATTTTTTTTTTAAATTAAACGCTGCGTTGACACTACAAACTGCAGGAGATAGATTACGCGAATTTTTGAAACGTTAGAATCGTTAAACAATGTCTAATTGGTGAATGTCGCTTTCTTACAAAGTAGCAAATAATTCATTAGTCCACAGGCAAACTGCTCAGACAATAGAAAATAGATAAACCTCCCGCGCTAAACAACTGTCGCTCAGAACAATGTCTCGAAAGCAATCTGAGAATTATTCATTATTAGTTTACCTTCGACTCAATGGCGCCAGATGGAACGGAGCGTGCTTTTTACAAGACTTGGTTTACTCTCACTTTCAAAACTTTGAAATTAACTATTCTATAAATTCTACTAGCTAATTCTTAATAAATATCTAAGTGTTTGGATACCAAGCTTTCAACATTGCCACCTCAGAAACGGCGATTAGTTTACAAAATTAACAAGTATGAAGTGACTAGCTACTTAAGTATTGTTCTACTATTCACTGATACTTCGAGACTTACTTTATGACTTACATAAAAGGTGCAAAGTTTAATACTGACATAATATGCAATAAGAGTACCGATTTAGCACAGCAATATACATATTATTGTTGTAAAGAAGTAGGCAACGAATTCAATTATTAAGAGAATAAAAAACATTAACAATTTAATCTAAATATTTACACAGCAGGACCATTTCCAAAATAATTATTATGGCACCAAATGAAATAATAGGTCTTGATTTTAAAACTAAATTATTAGAATAAAAGAAATTAATATATTTTTTCAAGGTTTAAAGATTTGTCAATGGACATTTCACCACAAGACATTGTTTATATAGCACAGTGATTAGTAAATAAAATATAAGCAATTTGAATACAAATTCATAATTGAAGTTTGACATTGAATGATCATAGAAAAGATTGAGAATGCATCATTTACAATATACATTGACCCAAAATTATTAATTTAGTGTACAATTTGATATGATTTTTACAAGTAGTTATTATCATAACTTGACCAGTTCCAATTGTAAGAACGAGGACAGTACTAACTCAAAGACGACAATCATATGCATGCATCAGACATAGCTCAAGTCACATCAGTAACGTTTTATAATAAATATGAATGTGCACAGAGCGGTTAAGTAACCTTCCCATGATTTCAACCTAATAACTATTACCACAGACGCTCACAATGTACACAATGTAAAATGCACTACGAATTACTAGATATTTATTTGTACAGCCTGAATTCAAAGTCCTACGTCTAATAGCTAACAAATGTTATAGTAAACTTTGCCAATTAATCATTGCTGTATCACACACTCCTGAGAATGGTGGGACCAAAATTAATAGCGGAACCTGATTATAATGATATCGTTCTCATTATACACATGCTTATTGATAACATCAGTCTCCATGACAAGATATCAACGCGACTAGAGGCCGCGCTTCAATGATCTAACACTAGGTACCTTTAAACATATTCCTATTCTTAATGAAAACAATATCTCATATATAAAAATTCTCTCATGTCTTATTTTGTGCTGAATACCAAGGTGTAATGTATAAAACTATAAACATTTAACAGGACAGAAATATTGTTGCAAATTGGAATATGTTTAAATGAACAATATTTATTGCTTTTAATATGAACTGATGCTAGCAATAAGGCCAGGTCATATAGCACAGTTTGTTGAGAGGCTGAGTTTAGAATATATATATAGATGTATTCATGCACATTCTGTATGGTTTGACTCCACAGATAACTACACTTAAAACTACAAAATAAGGAACTAATACAAATTACACTTAAATTCAAATGAAACCTCACATCAGATCACAAACACAGGTCAAATTGCACATGTGAACACAACTACAATGAATACATATACAATAAATTAATCTCTTCAATAGTTTGATGTAGTTATAGTTCCTTAGTTAAAAATATCAACTGATACAACAATATTAACACTATAAATAAAACCAATAACGAAATGTCAATTAATTAGAACCTATACATAATTAATTATAACATTCCATCAAGATAAGTAATACATAGTTTTAGGAAATTCAATTCAGTAATCTAATAAAGTATTAGTGATGGTCGTTGAAATAGCTCTAAGTTGATGGTGTAGTGATGTAATTAGATAAAATCGAAATTGAGAAGTTCGACCGTGAATTCTTAAAAGCAACAAGAAAAATTTGATCATAATTACATATTACAAAATTGTATTCTTGATTTTGTAAAAACAATAAAAAATATTATTTAATAATAAAGCTCACCATCCCAATGTTACCAACAGCAAACTACCATGTACCATATGAACAACCAGGTAGCAGGACATTGAGTGCTGAGCTAGACGCTGTGGGTACAGGGTGTCAGTGGTAACACTCAGGATATCACCAGAACAAGGATCACTTCAGCTCGTGTACCTGCTCTATGTTATGTCAACTTGAAAGGGCACTAAGCAAATGAACGCCACCGAAATATCGGAAATCAGTTCTACTATCATCTTGCCTACACTCCAAATTTGATCCACATGGTGTGCCAGCCAGGGGCCGCCTCAGCGTCTATAATCACCCAAAGCTGTGGCAAAGAGATGCACTCGTCACCGTTCCACGACCACAATGTCACGGAAGATTCACTAAAAACACCTACTCACGGGAGTGTCCGCTTGCAGGCACCAACTACGCGCTCAGAACTCGGCAAACTCCTTCGCACACTTCTCAGTCGATGAGATACGTAAAGCCTCCTCCTCGTAGTCGTCGAAGTTGCTGGTGTCGCCCGGGCCCTTGCAGCGCGGGATGAACGGGGCCTCGATCTTCTTCTGGAAGACGGCGATCCAGTCGGTACTCGCGAACCACTTGTGTCCCTTTATGTCGTTCACACCGGCCTTGAGGTTACCGTAACGCTTAGTCAGATCGACTTGCAATAGATTACGGAGCAGATCCTTCAGATCCGAGCCAAAGTGCGAGGGGAAACGGACCTTACCAGAAACGATTTTTTCGTAAATCTGGATGGGCTGGTCGGCGAAGAATGGCGGGTATCCAGCCGCCATTTCGTATACTAGGACGCCGAGCGCCCACCAATCGACGGCTTTGTTATATCCTTTGGAGAGGATGATTTCCGGCGCGAGGTACTCGGGCGTGCCGCACAGCGTCCACGTACGGCCTTTGACGCGCTTCGCGAAACCAAAATCTGTAACTTTGAGGTAGCCTTGCGAGTCGATGAGGAGGTTCTCGGGCTTGAGATCCCGATAGATGAGGTCCAGGTAGTGAAGGTACTCGAACGCGAGCACGATCTGCGCTGCATAGAAGCGCGAGTGCGGCTCAGAGAAGCGCCCCACCTTGCGCAGATGCGAGAACATCTCACCGCCAGGCACATACTCCAACACCATGTACAAGTTCGAGTTGTCCTTGAAATGGAATTTGAGGCTCACCAGGAAAGGGAAGTTGATAGCTTGAAGAATTCGCTTTTCATTTAACGTATGCTCAACCTGCTTCAATTTTACCACTTTCTGTTTATCTAATATTTTCATAGCATAATATTCTTTCGTAGGTTTATGTTGAACTATCATGACTCGACCAAACGAGCCTGTACCTAATGTTTTAATTCGCTCGAAATCGTTCAGTCCGGCGGTGTTGGTAGGATTCTTCTTCCATTTCTCCTCGAAATCCTCTTTGGCCTGATCGAGGAACTCCTTGACGCTTTCGGCGGCGTCCACCTTTTTATTAGCGCTGGGAGCATTGTTGCCCATGGCGCACCCCACAAACTGGTCCTACACCCTCGATTCGCCGTTATTAGAGGCCGCTTTACTGCACTAATCGATGCCTGCTGTGCGACCGCGTAAGAAACGGGGCAGGTCAACACAAACCAATTTGAAACACGTACATTTTCAATTTTGATATCACGATCACACGTCACGAAATACACTCAATGCTGGTACACATTGACACGATTCCTTGTACGGAAATTCACAAAAAATACTTTGTCACATTCACAAGAATAAAATGGCTTCCACAACCGGACTCGATCGACAGAGCGAGATCGAGCGACGATTCGCTCACGGGTGGCGGTCAATTAAAATAATGTTGCCAACTCACAACAAAAAATCTCCTAAAGTGTTGGAAAAGCTACTATTCTTAAAACCTACTATTATTTAATTTGAGAATATACAAACCGCTTAAATTAGGGATTTATGTGACAGGGACATTCAGAATAACCACATCACATGCATACTAATCTGCGTAGCTATTCACAACCACTCGATACGATTCCGTACCATATCGAACATCAATCAATGTTATTCGTAGGAGTCCTCTTAACGCTGTTCACAAGTCCGAAACCCGGAAAATTTATCAGTTTAAATCAAATATACGACCGCTATTCTTCCGACAGATGTTTGCTGTCAGGGACAAGGCTAATCAGGTTATCGATATGTGTCATTTTCCATACGATAGCCTGTTTGATGGTTTTCAATAGCTATGCTGGTCCATGAACTGTCCGTGTCCAATTTCCTTGTATTTATCACTTGCAGATAGATTCCGAGCGAGTTTCGTTTTCAGGTTTTGTAAAATTTTGGCCGACATATCTATTTTCGTTTTAGGCTGAAAAAGTATTATTTTCAGTCAATGCCGAACAAAATGAAGTACGGGCAAATCGAAACTTCCAGTTTATTTATTTATGGAAAATCGATAGGTAGCCTAATTGCTGTATTTTTTGATTATTAATGTTATGAAAAGTTTAAACGGCTAAATAATAAAATGATCTATACATTATTATTATTATAAATTAAATTCAAGTTTTGTGTCTGTCTGTGTAACTGTGTTGTTCTTTCAAACCACGCAAAGGAAGTTGATCCTATTTTCACCATCATTTAGAAAATGTCTTCCTAAAAGTTTATGAGTATAATACAATAACCAAAGTCGTAAAAACCGAGTGAAGCAGGCGCGATCACTAGTTATTATATTCACTTTCATAAATCCCTCTCTTAATAATTCTGACATGCTAATAAAATCTTTGTCCATTCATCCGCAAACAGATCGCTTGTTGGATCCAAGAGATCATTAAGCCAGAGTGGATTTGGGACTAAGCACACGCAACGGTACGACATAGAGGCACAGCAAACAGCCCTAATATTATAGTATGATCTCTTAGATAGAAATTACTTACGGTTCACGACTGCGGTGCGGTACATAAGTCCGGTGCAGCTTCGGCAGTCATTAACTCTAGCATCCTGCTGACTGGTTTATCTTTTAATCCTTAATAGCTCATGGTAACACCAAAAGAAAAAGAATTCGATTCAAAATTATTGTTTTTTTTATTTTTTTTTAGTAAATTAATTATTAACCTTGAGTCAAAATCCTTACACAATGAAATTGCCTAGAATTGTTTGAAATAATAATTTCAAAACATCCACTCGCGTTGCGGGTTTTATGACTCTTTAAATTTCTACCATTTGGTTATAAATCATGTTTATGTGGCAACATAGTACGAACTTCCTCACATTGCTCATAGGTGGCGTCACTTTCTTTGCGCTATATAATTTCTGTAGCTGTAGTATTTCAAGATCGTGCTGCCAAAGTCTGCCACAGCGGCATGTTGCGTAACTAATTTTAATCGATATTTTTTTTCTCTTTGCCACTCTTGGATATTTTTTTGGTTTACAAACTGTGCTGCTTCACATTAGTTAGAATACCATATTTAGTTATTGTGAAAATAAATGCGCCTTCCTACTCGTAAGATTGTTAAAATTGTCAACCATTTCAATGAAAAACAAAAGTGCGTGAATGTGTAGGTTTCTGGGCTTTATTCGTAGGTTTATTCATAATAAGATGAACATTCCAAGAATGAAGCTGTTGCTTCATTCTTGTATTGTGTGCATAAATAATAGACAATGATTACCTATTATTTTCCTTTCATAAACTACCTCGTTATTTGACAGGCAATCGCATATCAGTGGCATGACTAACACTGCGTACGAATATCACCCTTCCGGCTTCGACATAAAGGCGCTGTCAATGTCAAACTCCTTTACTACTGATGTGACTGGACCTGACCTGACATCAACAATTCAAAAGTAATTTAAATATTAAAAGTTAAATCCAGTTACTAGCCAAACAAAATAACTTCACATAATAACGAGATTCGATTCGGTAACCTTACGTTATTTTCCTTGAAATCGACAATCCACATAGCATAGGTGTTACAAGTTTGCACAGAGCTCAGCTGTAGCTCAGTTGCAAAATTAATTTTATTATTATTACAGCCACGAGAGCAGACAACCTTGACGAAGCGACGTAGCAACTGGAATATACATGAAATAATATAATTAGTGCTTCTTAACGCATTTAATTAAAGTTTTTATTACAAAATAAAAAATATACACAAAAGTGATTGTTTTTTTATCATGTTGGTAACTTGTAAGTTGTAACTAGGTAATATCTTTGCAGCATGTTTGTTGCACTGTGCTGTGTGCACACTGTACACCTGCACCTACTCGGCTACAACTACAAGGATCTTTTGGCCCTCGAATGACGACAGATGGCGCTGTTGGCAAACATTTGTGTTCGCATTAGTGCAATATTGTTTGGTGAAATTCGAAAATACAAGATGGCGGGGTTAATTCCTGTTTTGGCCACACGCCAAAAGATGATTGAACAGCTTTAGGCAGGTATACATTGTCATAAAGGTGTTCTAACCCTGACGCGGTCTAGTAGTTTTACTTCTACAACGACAACGCGATTGTTTTAAATGGATGGTGATATTATTAAGTACTGGTACGCGAGTGATAATTTCTTTGTAAGTAAACTACACTGCTGCACACTTACATACACAGTAATTATTAATTCAGTTTATATCCACTAGAAACTAAAGTAGTAGTGGCCCAGTGGTAGCAGCCCCGACTTACGAGTTATAGGTCGTAGCCTCGTAGGGTCAAAGCGTTCATATTTTATAGTGTATAATCTATGGTTCAAACACAAGCAGGCGCTTTACGTTGTGTAATTTTTACAGATCACTGTAGTCAAAGAATTGAAAGAATAACACTAGGTACCGCGAAAAGAAGCGACACTTAAGCATGTGTGCTCGTAAAATCGCTCGCGGCTATGTGTGGGTGGATCGGCGCGGGGGCCTTGCGCGGCGCGCGGGGTATGGAGCGGGCGGTCTGGAGACCGCCTCGGGCGAGGGCTGAGTGAGGCTGAGTCGAGCGAGCGAGCTAGCGGGTGTCTGTGACTTTGGCCGCTATCCCACTGGCGTTTTACGAGCGTTGGCGCTTCTCCAACGTCTGCGCAGCGCCAACATTGCGCAGACGCAACGTTAACGTCGCGAGTTTCTTGCGTTTTTTGGCAACAGGTGCCACCACGCCGGCAACTCAAGAACGGCTGAACCGTTTATTTTTTGGCATGGCGCGGCTTGCGCATTGCCATTTTCAAAGCTAAGGAATCGTTTTCGGGTAAAAATTAATTTTGGATTGAAGATAGGAGATAAATGATAAATGATATTATTTTTGTAAGTAGGTTTGTACAGACGCCAGCAGGTCAAGCTACCCGAAACTGTCAAATTTTCCCAATCAACCTTGAACCTTAATGCTTTAGCGATAAAGTTGATAATCTATTAAAGAAATTTGACAGATTGTAGTAACTTGATGTGCTGGCGTCCGTACAAACACTTTTACACGTCAATCATATTTTAAAACTAGATGAGGTCGGCGTTTCGTATTTGACTAGTCTGAGAAGAAAGGCCAAAACAAACTCAGAGGTCACAGTCTCTTTTACAGACATAATCTTAGTCAGATCGTATGAAGACCATGTAGATCGATGTCTGAGATGGTATTTTGAGGAAAGAACCACACAGATTGAGAGGACCTGTCCAGTCAGTGCACGCATTTGTCAGAAATCGTGCAGCAACTTAAAGAACTCAACGATTCGACGAACAATACCAAAGAGAGGACATATGGGTAGGCCACATTAATTACTCAAACTGCCAGACCATTACAAAAACTAACAGAACAGAGAGAAAAATAAAAAATAATATAAATAAAATGACCCACATAGTCTTCACATTCACAATAATTAAATTAATAGAATACTTTACAAAGTAAGCAAATGTCATTGTATATATAAAATTAACTAATGTCAAAGTATAAAAAAACAACAACAAAACAGAAAAAAAAAACATCAATATGTAAAAAATGGAAGCAGCTCACCACCCATATTCACCCATATTTGCAAATAAATGATATTCTATTCTATTCTATTCTATTCTCAATCCCAAGCCTTTTTGTCCTCGATATAATCCTTAACGGTATAAAAGGCTTTCTGGCACAACTTACGTTTAAAGAATGATTTGAATTTATTAAGGCTTAGATCTTGAACGGGGCATGGAACTTTATTATAAAAGCATATACATTGGCATCTGAACGAGCCACCTATTTTCTTGAGCCTTGTTATAGGTACAACAAATTTGTGTTTGTTCCTAATATTTATATCATGGATATCACTGTATTTTTTAAACAATTTTATATTTTTATAGGCACATAAAAGATTTTCATAAATATATTGAGAAGGCACAGTCATAACATCAATCTCTTTGAATTTGTCTCTGAGCGAGTGTCTCGGACTTAATTTATAAATTGATCGAACAGCTCGCTTTTGCAAAACAAAGATAGTCTGAATATGAGCTGCATTTCCCCACAATAGAATACCGTACAACATTACACTATGACAATATTTAAAGTACACTAAACGGGCTGTGTCTATATCTGTTAAATTACGATTATTTTTCTAACAGCGTATGCTGCGAAACTTAGCTTTTTTGAGAATTTGTCTATATGTGGACTCCACTGAAGTTTAGCATCCAAAGTTATTCCCCAGAATACTGTGCCGTCTTCATGGTTCAATTCTTCGTCCTTTATCAACACATTAGTTTTCACCTGCCTAACGTGAGGTAGCGTAAACTTAATGCATTTGGTTTTTTCTCGTTTAAAAGTAAATTAATAACTTTGAACTAGTGGACTACTATAGATATCGCGCTATTTTATTCTATTTACGTCGTCAGTAACCTGCTGCTGACGTTTAAGTTTAAACAAAAGTGAAGTGTCATCTGCAAACAACACTATATCATGATTATCCTTTATGAGGTACGGCAAGTCATTTATGTAAATAAGAAACAAGAAAGGACCAAGAATTGAGCCCTGTGGGACTCCCATTGTTACTATAGATCCGGGAGATCTTTTTCCATTAACGTCAACGCTCTGAATCCTCTTACGCAAGTATGAAGTAAGAAGATCCAGAGCAGTGTTCCGGATTCCGTAGTGGCGGAGTTTCCTGATTAACGTTTCGTGAAGAACGCAATCGAATGCCTTGGACAAATCACAAAAGATGCCCAAGGCATCGCATTTATCTTCCCATGCATTATAAATATGTCCTAAAAGTTCATCACCGTCATCAGTAATTGAAAAAAAACCGAACTGTTTGCTATGTAATAATTTGTGTTTATTAAAAAATCTTTGCATTTGGTCTAAAATTAATTTCTCAAAAATTTTACTAAAGGTAAGTAGTACAGAAATAGGCCTATAATTTGTAAGGTCTGATGTACTACCTGATTTAAACAAAGGTATTATTTTAATATTTGTCATGAGGTCTGGAAACTCCCCACTGTCAATAAAACTATTAAAGATAAGAGCTAGAGTAGGTGCTACAATAACAATAATAGACTTAGCAACTACTACAGAATTACCCCACAAGTCTGCAGTCTTTTTAACATTTAAAGTGTGAAAGGTTTTAATCAAATCTCTACAGGTAATATGCTCAAACTGAAATTCCAAATCGCAGCCATCAACATTTTCCTTAAGCAAAGACTCAGCAACAGAAGGTGATGAGTTTAGGGATTTAGTAGTTTAAACGGGACATATCTGAAAATAAATTTTCAAATGTAGTCAGTATTTCGGTTCTAGTAACCGAAATACTGACTATATCCTTTCTACATATCTTCCCGCTTCACTATTAATAAAAGTCCAAGTCGTTTTAATTACATTACTGCTGTTTTTAGTCTTTGAACCCAAATAACGTGACTTGGCCATAGAACAAACTTTTTTAAATAATTTCGAATAATTTCTAACATTCAAATTAAATTAATCAGTGTTAAGTCAAGAACCTACCAAGAGCTTGTCCGAATAAAAAACATTTTAACTGAGTAAAATGGGTTAGCAAAAATCGGGTTACTTGAGGTTTTTATTTTTATAGTCGTTATTTTTAGTATGAATTAAAAGTATTGTACCATTTTACAATCCTGATTAAATGCGGCAACTTTTAGTGGCACTTGCCAAGGCACTCTAGTAAATATTTTTTTAAAGGAGGACCTTTCAAAGGCGACAAATTTTGAAAATTTTAAATTCATAGTTTAACAAAGTCTTAATTCTAGGAAATTTGGGGCAATTGTGTCATTATTTTTGACTGTGATTCTTAGAAATATTATTTAGGGTTACGGTTCCAAAGTTTAAATGAACAAAAATAATAAAAATTAACCACAATAACCGAAAAATGGTTACAGATTGACCAAATTTTTAGGTTTTTCTTAAATGCCCATAATTTTCAAACTGCATGGGATAGATTTTTTTTCTGATTTTTCTCATGATGTTTACAATCAATCCTATCGCCCCGTTTCGGCTTGACGTTGAGTTCTGGGACACCCTGTATACACTACCGCGCCGTAGTACAAGTTTTCGTTGCGATGACGTCCCTTACGCCGTGTATGACCGTTCTTAGACTGATCCAATGTTCATCGGAATTATTCTACCTTTGATAGCAGCAACCTAACAGCAACCTTATCTGAATGCGAATAAAGATCACTGTGATTTGGAGAGTGATGCAAAATCAGAGGTAAAATAACTGTGAACGGACTGCAGTAACACTTGAACTACAATAATCACCCTTATTGCTACTACGAATTAGAGACGCTGTCAAAGTCAAATGTCACAATGGCCGCGCGGATAAGTCTAAACCTATGGTTTATTAAACAGCCGTTCATTACCCCTCGACAACCGGTATATTCATCGGTCCCCCATATGTATAACAAATTTATTTGTACCTAACCATTTCAAGGTATGGCATACAGGAGTTGCTACTGTATACCCATAATGATACGACACGAACAGTAGAAAAGAGGGTTCCCTATTGTTTTCTCAAATTCACTCAATACCTGAATTGAATACTCGCCACGGATCTTCCTAACCTTATCAATCATAAGGCTCAGGACACAGAGGAAGAGGGTTGCTGACATGCGTAAAAAATATTACAGTTTAAATGTAAAAAAAGGCCCCAAGTTTACTACTCTCGGTCTGCGCGCCGTTTCGGCTTGTTGGTTGAGTCGCATGAATTTTCCCGCCCGTAACGGGCGAATCGACACTTTAAAAAAATATTTTTTTTTCTGTAGGCGAGTCGCACGAAGTTAGTTTATTTGTGGACGAATCGACACCTCCAGAAATACGTATTAGAAATATTAGTAATAGCAGTTCTTAGCGGATCCTTTCGAAGCGTATAATAGTAGAATCCAATTTCAGCCAAACCTCTTTCGATGTGTTTACAGCCCCTAATATGTCCCTAATATGTCCAAGTTTACTACCACACATCCGCTTTGGCTTTTACATCGTCTGCTTCCCTATTCATAGCTTCTCCTATTTCAGATTGTTTTAATAACATTCGACTTTATATTTCCATATCCATATTTTTTTATTAGGATCGCCTCCACCTGTATTCGCCAGCTATTATAATTCAAGAGAATTACAATTTACAACTGAACAAAGATGTTCAGAGGAAAAAAAAGTGTCGATTCGCCCGTTATGGGCGAGTAATTTCGTGTGAATCAACCAATGCACGCCTTGTTACTAAGCTAAAGTCAAAACCGTTTTTTTTTGTAACTAGCTACTTATCAAACAAAGAGCGAGGAAGTAATAGAGCACACAATGCCTTTAAAAAATGCCGGCGCGGCGCCTAGACAGGTTTTCGTTATCGTTACATTGAAGTTTTTTGCGGCTCTATTACAAACAACCAATAGTGGGCCATGCGGCATGTCATTGATGCCTATGGTGGCGACACTGACGTATTGTATCCGCAAAATGCTGCTTTCGACGATTAAAGTTTACTAAGAAATGTAGATCCCAAAAAAAAAGGTACCTATGCCACCAGACATGGTTTTTGAGAAACATAAATTAGGACCAATAGACTCAAAAACGGTCAAAAACCCGAATAAGCTCGGCGCGGAGGCGTCTGACCGGGCACGGGTGGCCCCTCGTTCAATCAATGTACAGTGCGCCCAGTATATCTTGGCAGGCGGTGAAATTTGGAATTTACTGAGTTTAAGACATATTCTGCTTTTGCAAACAGCGCAGCCATACGCAGCCACTTCGGAGATATATACTGAGGGACATACTGAGGAGGGAAATGGTCGAGGGGGGAGGGGGAGCTACTAAACGATTTCTGGTTTACTAACAATTATAGGTAGTGTCATATAATTATTCGTAAAAAAAACATAACCAGTATTTAGGTATTCACGTGTTGCGTTCTGTAACATTTTACATTACCGGACGAGAACCGTGAGAACTGACTAATAGTTTCTTTCCGTATTGTTCTCATCCGCATTATTTTCATAAACGCGAAATTTTCATTATTCAGCATTAATTGTTTAATCACTGTGTCAGTGTCACAGCTATTATTTCAGTCAGCACACAACTAAAGATAGACAAGGTAGCCGCCCTTTGCAAGCGAGAGATTTCACGTCCACGTGATAATCAATCTTATACTATACTTTTTACGGCTGATATTCTCGTATGCTAACAGTTGGTATTGGCTATTTGCAAGCATGAAGGATTTTACCTCCACGTGATAATCAATCTTATATCTTAATTGTTAAGGTTGATATTCTCGTAAAGCAAATAAGTATATTGGCTAGAATCATTGAAATTGTAAACGCGATAAGTTATGTTGGATAGGTATGTATATCTATGTCGTCGTGAAGCAACATAGTGGTGCTTACATTAATGTAATTAGCTAACAAGGCGTATAATCAGGAGCACGAAGGGGTTATGTGACAAATTCCCGGTATTTTTTATTACCATTAGAATGAGTTTGTTTCGATGACTTCATTCGAGAAAATGTACTTACAGAAGGCCAATTCCTGTAATTAAAAACGTTCAAAATCTAGTCACAATCTCATCTCAGCAATAATCAATGTCGAACTCAAAGCATTTATTTCAAATAAACCAATTACAAGCACTTTTGAATTGTCAAAGTCAAAAATGTAGAGAAATTAGAGGTAATTTTGACAGATTGAGACAGATCACTACGAACGTTTTTAAAATTACGAGAATTGCCCGTCAGAAGACGGATGCAGTCATACCAGCAAAGTATTTAAAAAAAAATAGCGTACTGGCCACCATTGCGCGGGAAATAACGTAAATTATAAACATCTGGATTTCCTGGTACTTATCTTGGTCTAAAAATAAACAGGCTGTTACAAATATGTATAATCGTGATACATTTTGCTAACTAGCTACCTAGTTAAAATTGATAAGAAATATAAAAAAAAACCAGCCAAGTGCGTGTCGTACCACGAACAGTGAAAGGTTCCGTAGTCGGGATGAATATTTACGCTTATGTTTCATTATTCTTACACCACTATAATTCTTATTTATCTCACAAATCGCCACGCGCTTACGTGTGCGTGAAGACGAGTAGTTTCAGCACATAACGCACACACACTTCCAATTTTGTCATTGTACAGACGCCAGCACGAGCTACTAACATCTGTCAAACTCCTTTATTAGATTTTCAACATTATCGCTACAGTATTAAGGTTTAAGGTTGATTGGGAAAATTTGACAGTTTCGGGTAGCTTGACCTGTTAGCGTCTATACACTATTGTTGACCATAAGAAAAGCGCGCGTCGCTTCGTGAGATAAAAATACTAGTACTTTAAACTTGTCAAGAAAAAAAATGTAACCACCTTCGCCAGCCTAGCCTAGCCCTTGGTCTTGGTCTCTTCAAGGATGATATAAAAATAATAATGACGTGATAAGGACCTGAAATGAAGGATAAACCAAGTATACCTTCTATAAATAGTCCACTTATAGACCTAATGGCTGAAATTATGCTGTCGTCACGTGATAGGCCAGCAGCTTATTAGCACTTACCTACGCACTATTTCCACATCACATACGTTATATCTATGTACCTATCTATCTATGTACCTATCTATCCATGATATAAGTATCGTATACATAGATAAATGTAGGTACAGACGCCAGCACATCAAGCTACTACAATCTGTCAAATTTCTATAATAGATTTTCAACTTTACTTCAAAAGCATTAAGGTTCAAGGTTTATTGGGAAAATTTGACAGTTTCGGGCAGCTTAACCTGCTGGCGTCTGTACTATTGTCAGTTGCGTTACCATGTCACACGCGCAGGTGTCAAGGCACTCCATATTGGTTTAAATTACGCTTATCCTGTACGAATAACTACATCCAGTGTCGCGTTGATGTATTTTTTTTTATATCCTACTTATTCCTAATACAAAATAGCGAGGTACTTATACATACAATAACGATCATCATATTTCTTGTCTTTTCGTAACAACATCGGAGTCTTCCAGTCTAATCGGATGCAGTTGAATACCAGTATTTTACATGGAGCGACTGCCTATCTGCCATCTACAACCCAGTTACCGGGTAGTACGATAGCCCTTGGTGAGACTGGTTGTCAGACTTTCGGGCTTCTCACGACCCTTAACGATTGTCAAAGATCTACGAATGACTGCCGGGACCAACGGCTTAATGTCCTTTCCAAGCCACGGTCTCGACATGTATCGTTCATCCATTCACGATCCAACCGCAGCAAGCGTAGCCCCCAGTGCGGCTGTTATTAATTAGCCACGAACCCCTCAAACATACCTACATTACGATACACGTGTTATTTCGTCCACAGACAGACACAAAAAAACGCCATTGTATCGTATCCGTATAGACAGGCATTGAAAACGGTTGGCAATCTGTCGTTCGCAGCCCTAGCTGCCGCATTTCGCACGTCGCGTCGCACGCACCCTGTATCAAATCTAAATAGGGTGGTAGGGTGGGGGTCACAAGGTCCTGTACGATTTTTAGGGTCGGGAATTCGGGAAACACAGATCACCGATCAGAAGGCCAATTCTCGTAATTTAAAACGTTCAAAATCTAGTCGCAGTCTCATCTCAGCGACAAACAAATGTCAAAAACTTTTCAAAATGAAGGGGAATTAGAGGGATTTTTGACAGACTGAGACTGAGATCAGACTGTGAACGTTCTTAAAATTACGAGAATTACCCCTCTGATCGTCAAGCGTAGTCACAGTCACAACCATAGATATAAGTTTTTTATACTTACATAATTACACCTATGGTCACAACGGTCACAACAGCCCTTTTCTGTGACTCATTCATTACTACCAAATACTTACGGCTTTATTTAGTTATTAGGTTACCTACCTAGTGGTAGGTACTTAACTGCTTAGCATAAGATATATTATATTATGTATATAGATAGACAAACCATGTATTCAGTGCATACAAAAGAAATAGCACAACAAACCAGCACAATTCAATGAAAACACATTAAAGAGGGTGTGTGCTGACTGGAGCCGAGTATCCGCGATTCAACGCCGGGTATACGCGATTTAGCAACACCGACCGACTGGAGCCGAGTATACCCGATTCACCGACACCGACCCGAGCGTGACAGTTAAGCTTCGCCCACTGTTCAGAAAAAGGCGCTTAAAGAAGTTTTCACTTCAAAAAACAAAGTGCCAATATACAGAAAAACATATTTACAAGCAACTTCGGGAATGTTCTAGACTTCTGACTAATTTAAGCGGCAACGCCGCGCGCCGCTTCGAAAACGTAGCGGCAAAACCGGAACATTCTACATGTAGCGGTTTTGCACTCAGTAAATCACTGAGTGCTGTCCGCTACGCCGAAAACGGTCGTGGGCATACTATTGCGTCACCAACGGATTGTAGGTGTAGATACAGACGCCAGCACATCAAGCTACTACAATCTGTCAAATTTCTTTAATAGATTTTCAACTTTATCGCTAAAGCATTAAGGTTGAAGGTTAATTGGGAAAATTTGACAGATTGTAGTAACTTGATGTGCTGGCGTCCGTACACAATCCCTCCGTTTCTTTAGTTTTCCCTTAGTAAAAGTCAAAGTCAAAGTATTTATTATATAGGCACTTTATTATGTGCCTTTTGGACGTCGAAAAATCCAACAAAATAGAATTGATTTTAGCCGCCTCTTCCAAAAGGTAGTTTTCGTATGGAGAAGAATGGGCAAGAAACTTCACCGTTATTCTTTTAAAATGTTTCACAATATTTCGTTTTACTCCTACTCCTATAGCCGTCCACATTTATACTTATAACGTATGTAGTACATGACATGAGTCGTATTACCATCAGCATCTAGTATTGTTACATTTTTTCTCAGAAAAACTTACCTATAACATATTTCTACACAATCTGAATGATTTTGAAGTATATTGCAAATCCATTGCTTCATAACGTTCGAAAAAAATGTCAACCACGTAAATAACGTAATGAATGTTGTTGAACTGTCAAAATGAAAGCCTGGGACATTCTTTGATCGGAATATATTTTGCCCGTTTTGGACGAAAGCTAATAAACCTTATGGCAAAGCAGTTGTTTCGTGCTAACATCATTACTTGATTCATAATAAGGAAATCTATGTAAGAAGCACCATTGTAATGTTATTATTTTGGGAATATTTCAAGGTTTTTCAAAAATGCCTGTTGCGAATAATGACCCTGTGTTGATGAAAATGACAATACAATGAGGATAAATGACTAATGTTATGAACAATGATTTCTAATGTTAAAATGGGGTAAAATATGTCCAAATAAACAAATCAAACACAAAATTAACAATCAACATAATTTTAATAGTTTGTTCAATATAAATCCAATGTTTGAATCAAATACAATATTAAAATTTAGCGGTGTATATTATTCTCACCCGCTAGTAATACAAAATTAAAGATTATTTCGAAAACAAATAAACATGCTTGTCTCACAATACCAATTACAACAATATTAATCATGGCGAACATTTCAAATAATGCTAAACTTGAAATCCACACTTAACACCATCAGTCTTCCTTTTATTTCAACGAATAACATATCTCTAAGGATTTTTATCACTTAGTAAGATTATACATAAAAAATTATAAAAAGACAGTTTATTTATACTGTCTTTTTATATATTTTTTTGTAAATAAATAACAAACAGATATTTGGTAGTTTTTAAATCGAGAATCTAGGTAAAAAAATGTTAATTAAAGTAGCCTTTCTTATTATTTATTCATAAACATATCTTTTCTATCAGTCATAATATTTTCGGTTACACCCCACATGAACCTACCCCAATCTGTCTTTCCCTAACAAAATGAATGATATTTGTTTTTTTTTTTATAAAAATAATATTTTATTACAAAAAAAACAACTAAACAACTAATCTTACTTGTAAATCTGTTATAGAAAATTGACAAATGGGGGTAGGTTGATGTGTTGGCGTCTGCACAATCACAGCTAGTTTTAATTACATAATTATTAATAAAAGAGATCAAAACATCTTTGATGTTGATGGTTTAGGATCTTTGAAAGGATCGATAACAGTGTTACCGTGTTGTATTGTTATATCAGAAAGGATGTTTATTTTTTTTGGATTAGAAATGTGATGATTGGCCTTGGACATCGGAGCAACATAACCATGATCAATATTTTCAACATATTGATGATTATTATTTGTGATACGACCTAAATCATACCCATGAATACATTTTTTATCAGCATTGCAATCAAAGCAACTTAGTGATCTTAAAACTGTTTGTGGGACTGTTACATCCCAAAGGACCTGATTTACGGAAAGGGTGCCCTAAATGGTTTCAAGTTAGTTGGGATCAATCTTTCTTTTGTTATGATCTCACTTTCATCCACTTTTTGAATAGTAATATTTTCAACTGCGTTTACTATCATGTCATAAAATTGATCATATGTGCCAATATCTTGACCATAAAGAACCATGCGGTCAGCAGTCCTTTTAAGGACTGCTCCCACGCCATCCGGAGCACCCTTTCCGTATCCAGCTTCGGAATAGTTCCATGTTATTTTAACAATTTGAGGAAAATCCTTACGTATTAGACTTATTATAAAAAACATGTATTTGTTCCTGTATTGGGACGATGGAGAATCGGATAAGAAGTGTAACGTGTCTATAAAGGGATTTACTTTAAGAACGTGCTGTATTATGGGTACCAAATGAGCCCAAATAGCAGGTGCATCATGACGCAAACAATCACTGATTGTACATGCTGATATTGGGGTTACAAAGCCTTCTAGAATACTCTCTCCATTTTTTTCTTTGTTCGCGTTGGGTACGAGGAGTTAATTTGGTAATTGGTTTCAGTTTACCCTCTTCTTTTCTTCTTTTATATTTGTTTCGCCTTTTTTCCTGTTCAATAGCTAAAAGCTCTGGATCATTTTTAATTTCTTGATATCTGCGCTTCTGACAGAATCTCTGTTTTGCTTTACGACTTTCTTCAGATTGCTTCTTCCTAGGCATGTCGATGTCTTATCTAAAAATATTAAAATAAATTTTAAACAAGCCTAATAAATTATGTAAAGAATAGTCGAAACAGGTAAGTACTCAAAGCAAGTCATGTAAAAAAGTCGTAAAATATGGTCACATTTTGGTATTTTACGTCTATATTTACATACGAGAAAGTAGTACTTTTTAAAGTAGTAGATTTTTACAACAATATCAATACTCCGCGTCATTAACCTAATAAGTTGTCATTGTTAAAAACACGGACGTCATTAATCTAACGCATCCGTCATTATACTTTACATACTTTTTCAGGATAATGATATTATCAATAATGACGATCACAAGAAAACTTGTCGTAACTTGTCGAAAACGAAACGATTTTGCTTAAAAACACCTCAAGAGGTATTTAAACCCTATAACGATTATAATGAAAGCAGAAATTATGATAGCACAATAGTTAATTGCTACGATATGCTAAAAAAGGATAATGACTTTAAAAAAAACACATTTTGGAGAATCAAATTCAAACTTACTTTTCAGAGAATCCGATACGTGCAGTCCGTTCAAAGTGTGTGGCTCAACTGAGGGGCGCTGACGGCTGAGGGGAATCCCGTAGGCATTAAACCGACTTTGTTTGAGTTTTCGAGACGTAGATAAATTGCGATCATATTTTGTTTTAATAATGACGATTTTTTTGTAACAATTTTTTACGGGCTGATTTTTTATTTGTTTATGAAATAAAAAGTTTTAAAATATTAGGATTGAAGATATTAGATCTTTGAAGTCAACTTCTCATTTAAAACAAATATTTTTATTTGTATTTGAATATTTTATGTGACCAAATGGCCGGAAACAGGCGTGTGGGACACAGGAGTAAATGACGATTCTAGTAAATGTTTGCATATAAATGTAATTCAAATAATTTCTATATTTGTTTTTTGTCAATGGATAGTTGCACTAGTAGTAAAAGTATCGGAAATCATTCGGTTTTTTCCTATTGTAGTTTTATTAGTCAGGATACTACGGCCAGAATCGTTTTATCCTCAACATTGGAGAATGATCCGCCTGTTAGTTACGCAATACCCTGATGATGAGTACCGAGGAGTGATTGACAACAATGACAGTAATGACACTTCCTATTCCTAGAACTACGAAAACCATTTTATTGAGCACATTCACGATATTTTTTTTAACGTAAAACTATTACTAGAAGTTATTGGAATATAACTCTTATATGATTGTAATAAAGTTTAAATTAGAATGATGCCGTTTTATGCAACGCTCGGCAATCATTCTCTTCAATGACTTACGCAAAAAAAAAGATGCTGTCAGTCTGTAGGCATACCTAAGTACTACGGGTACTACTCACTTTACCTACTATGACGTCACGAGTTCGTAACACAACACACTATTGCTTTTCCTATCTATCTAGGTAGGTAAGTATTTACCTACGCACGCTACGTCTACACACGTCCGCTTTCGCACTCCAATCATGTTCGTTCATCACTCTACTGTATCTATGCCTACCTAACTAACTTATTTGATGGAGATCTTGTCTACCTTCTTGTCAATGACAGTAGGTACAGACGCCAGCAGGTCAACCTACCCGAAACTGTCAAATTTTCCCAATCAATCTTGAATCTTAATGCTATAGCGATAAAGTTGAAAATCTATTAAATAAATTTGACAGATTGTAGCAGCTTGATGTGCTGGCGTCTGTACAAGCAAAGGCCGTTGATAGATCATAATCTTGTCTAGAAGACGACGCGTCGTTTCGCCCTGAGTAGGTACCTACCTACCTACACAAGCAATAGGAAGCATTCAATTTTCGAACTAAACATTTAAAAGTTCGTTGGTATTGGCAACTAGGTACTTTTAGTAATAAATACTCCTGGGTATAAAAATAAAGGATGTAACAATGTATATAAGTACCAAATTCTACCCACACGTGTGTGGGCACAGGTACATAAGCATACATGTTACATAGGGACGAACCTTCCTACTTTGTTTTATAAGTTCTGAATGTATCCTAAATAGAATTCAGGCAATTTTAAACTTTATTCCTTATGCAGGAAGGTCGAAAATATTATTAATGACATCCAGATCGATAATCCAATCTGCTTGCAAAACATCTCATCCCACAAACTCAACCAAATGAATTTGTTCTTTATAGCATCTACATAAAGGTTAAAATAGTACTGCCAACCCAACCCTTGAATTCAACAAGACAAAGCTTGTTTCTAAAATCTAAAAATTCAAATGCTTATTTTTACTAACGCTAAGCTACACCTAAATAAATGTATTGTTGAATTTTCAACGCTCGGTTCTGCGCCGAGAGTTGAAAATTCAACTGTGCTCGTTTAGATGTTTCTTAGTGTTAGTAAAACGGGCATAAGTTTTTAAATTTTAATTTAGTCGAAAATGTCAAGTGGCCGGTAACAAAAACATCGGTGTCCCCGGTGTCGAACTTGTAGCGCCCCTGTTCTGTAATAGGTACCTACCGGTTAGCTATCGGAATCAATGTTAAATAAAACAATGACGTCAGAAAACCGTATTTTTGTGTGTCGTCAAAATCATTTCAAATTCTTTTCTCCCACCATTCTCGTTTAAATGGTGTAGAATTGTTGATGATGGGCCATGCATGCATGCAGCATGGGCCATGCCAAGCCATGGCAACACGATTTATGAGTCGTAGGTAGGTGGGATGGGACGGTAACCACTGTAAAAACGACCTAGGTATCACTAAGGCACGTGGATACATCGGATCACGAACTGTTCTGCGTGACGAATTCATATTCTGACGAAATCACCAAGTAGTGCCAAGATTTCTTTTTAAAAGCCATCGACCTATCACGGGACTACGTTATATTTTGCGTCAGGTTGAAATCATAATGGTCCTTATACAGTTGACATAAGGAATAGAATATCGCAGCACGATGTTTTGTAACCTCCTTCCGAACTTGGCTTTAGGAGTCATTCGGACGACTCCGACTGTCGGACTTACGCTTTTCTGGCACAAGCAAACTGTGGCTGGCGGGAAATAAATGCGTTCTCATTGCAACGTGGTGAATTGATCACGTAATTAGCAGATTTCTTTAATTAAATGCAAGTACAATTGAGATAACACGTAGGTAGACAAGTATTTTTTGCCTATTATCTGTTGTAGAAATCCTAGGTACCTACCTACATACTTTAAAACAGGTAGGTTGACGAGACAATCGGGCATTGAACTCTCGAAAACCACACGAGCAAATTGTTTTTCACGGACACTTAATTTACGTAACACCTACCTCTTTTTATTAAGATACGAGTGTACCTATTTAATATTTATTTAATTTTTTAAATAAAAATAAATAAATAGTACGTACGTGAGCCGTATTGTGATACCTACCATAGGGCCATGTCCTAGAACCACGGATATCTATGCCTAGAACCAAAAAAGACAAGTGACATCTACCAATCCGCACTAGGCCTGCGTGGAGGATTACGACTCACTCCCATTCAAAGAAAGGTGGCCTGTGCAATAGGAACATTATAGGCTGATTGATTATGTAGACTCAGTAAATTAAAAAGGTAAAGTGACTTCACTGCCTGAATGATTCAAGCAACAAGAACGTAAAGAAGGCTACAAGTACTTATTAGCCGAGTAGGTAGGTACAGAGTAAAGTAGGATCTTTCGCGCTACTATATTACTACACACATGAATGAAAAATGCCAATGCCTTTCATAGATAAGCGTAGGTAGGTACAGTCTTTGTCATGTCTGTGATAAATTACTCTGGTCCCTACATTCAATCGACCTGTAGTAGGAACGCATGTAATAAAATACTTAAGGTGCGTGGTGTAACGACTGAAATAATGAAGCTAGTGTTTATTCGACATTAAAAAGTTTATTATTATAATTATTTGTATGGAAAACTACATCCAAGATAGGTGGGTTAGGTACATTCTTAGAATATTTGAGAATACACGTCTTGTAGTTTGAGTTTGTAGCCTAAGTTTTAAATAGGTACCTACTGTGATATAAAAGTTCGTTTAGTTTAGTAAAATAGTCTGCTAATTGTTCACGGTCTAGACGTAAAATCGGCTATATTGTTATATTAATTTTCCAGAAGAATACCCATTTATTATTTTGTCTTGTTGGAACAATAACGATTGTATTTTTTTAAACAGGCAAGAAAGAGAAAGGTATAGTGTTGCTTGCCTGTGTTGTTTCTAGTGTGATTTCAAGGTTGTCTGAAGATGAATATAAAATCTATAACTATCCCTCTCTAGCATGCTTAAATCGCAGTTGGTTGTTTCACCATCTTGAAGTAGACGCAGCTAGCTTCACATCGAGTACGCTGTATGAGTCCCTGCGAGGCGTCGCGCATTATATTTTTTCCTTCTTCCTCCTTCATTTGGTCGTCGGTGTTTGTGCGGTGAACATTGTTGTACGTTGTGCGTAACACGTGCTTACAATTATTTCTTTATAATTTAAAAGTATCTCCTAAAACTAAAAAACATAATGGCAGACGCAGCCGTCGAAAAGAAGTAAGTTTTTTCGTTAAATTCATTAAGTTTTAATAAGTTTCGCGGTTTAATATTTTTGGCGGCTTCGAAAATGTGATCAAAATGGCTTCCTATTTATGTGTGAAATTCGTGTTTTCTGTGAATTTACAGTGTTTCAATAGTGTTATAACATTCATATCAGTTCGTTTTATTTGTGCGATAGTTACAAAATATTGTTTTGAAATGTATTGATAGTTTGGTGATGCTTATTTTGTAAACCCCGCCAAAGATAAGACACGCGGGAAAATGTTATTTTACCGATAAACGAATAAAGTGGATTTCTGAGTATCAGAATTGACGCTACTAGGCGCATTATGTGTTGGAGAATGCGAAGTGTCGATTAGATTTCATTGTTTTTCCTGTTATAGCGTATTAAAATGAAGTGGAAAAGTTAAAAGCACGCCGGGCGGCGGGCGCGGGGCCGCTTGTTTTATCCAAGATGGCGCTGCGTGCGCGGCGTGCCGGCGCGTAGCGTCGCCGGACGCCGGGCGCGCGCTCGTTTGAATCCGCCGAGACCTCGAGTTTTGCAACTCAGGCAGGTTGCTGTTCGGTTACGTTATCGCGGGCGACGCGTGTTGTCATTAGTTATTTTTAACGTTTTATGGCTCTCCGTGATATGTAGCCCACTGGAGCGAGTAACGTATTCATTCAGCAAAGGTGATCACGGTTACGTTCAGTTTCCTATGTTGCAACTTTCCCACATGCAGCCTTGCGCAACAGCCACTTGTTTTTGTTCCGGTAGACTTTTCCTTTTATGCCGCCCCACTTAACCGCTGAGCATTGCCCGCGTGTGGAACTGTTGCATTGTTATGTTCCGTTACCGACTCGCTCACTTCGCATTAGCCACGGTGCGTAGGTATTTAGATTGAAGATTTTACGACGTCCAGTGCCGCTAATACAACACACTTCTATTTATTAGTAAATTGCCAAATATCCTACTTAGTTTACCTGTACCGGTAAAAGATTTAAGATTTTATGGAAATTTGAAACTGCTTGCAAAATAAATAACACTAAAACTTTGATGCTTTCAGGGACGTCGTAGCTGAGGAGGTCAGCTCAACTGAGGTGAAGGAGTCTCCAGTGAAGAAGTCTCCCGCCAAAAAGGTAGCGGAAGCGCCCGAGAGCAACGGCAACGGCAAGGAGGAGAACGGCAGCGAAGCTGCGGCCGAGGACGCGCCCGCTGAAAACGGCGACGCCGACGAGAGCAATGACGCCACCGAGAATGGTGATGCCACAGGTAAACACTTACCACACGTTTATTTACCGTACAACTAAAAATGTAAAAGAAATACATTTCCTTTCTTATCACCAGGTAACTTCCTCAATGGTTTCTTTAACAGTCAAACTTTGTATTACAGAAAAGAAGGAGGTTGGCGTGAAGAGGAAATCTGTCTCCGTCGACAACGGTGACGCGGAGAAGACCACGCCAGAGAAGAAGGCGAAAGTAGCAGAAGAGGCGCCCCCCGCCGAAGTAGAGGAGGCGGCTGCTTAAAATTTCTTACCAAACTACCTCGCTTGGTTTACTGCAATGCAACCATGTTCATTAGGGCTCAACTCAACCCAGATACATATCTACATTTATAATACAAAACTTAAACTACTTGGACTTCCTAACATGCCAAAATTTACAGACAATAGATGACATACAATAGAACTTCCCCAAACACACATACAGTTATTATGTTGTGTGTAGATAGTTACAAACTTTTAGATACCCTGACACTTAGGAAGTCTTGGTAGTTCCTATTTACAGTTTATATGCTGTGTGTACAATAAAGAGTTGGGCTCTTTTGTGACCGCACTTATGTTTAGGTTTATAATACATTGTGTATTAAATCTTACCTGTGAAGTACCTGTAAATTGTAAATTTAATGTTACTGTCAATGGCGACCAGTGTGCATCGCAGTGAACTGAACATTATTGCACGAGTCGGTTTAGGTGTTGTATGCTGTTTATGAGTATCGGTGTCTATCTCAACGGACTAGTAGCGATGGATTATTGAATTGATTGGTGGATTTTGAATTTTACATATTACGCCAGTAATGTACTGCCAAAGTAATTCACAAAATGTGAAATCAGTTCACAATCCGTTCTGTGAACGACGCGTTTTATACAACAGCTTCCGAAAAACGAGGATTTTAGATAAAGATTAAGATTAATTAAAAGTTTAGATAATTAATTCAGTTGTAAATTTAAGTTAGCAGATAAACGCACATTTTTGTATTTCATAGGCATTATTACTTAACCATTTGAACATTCCTTTGACATTTTGGTTACGGTTTGCAGTGTGAACGAGTAACTTCCTCACGAGTTGGATGGAGTTTGCTTTGACGCTACAAACAACTGATTCATGTAACTGCATCATTTACGCTTGTGAATTCCAACCGGCGCGCTAGGGATGCCCGTTATTTAAAATAATTGTTCACATTGTAACACTAATTTTAAGAATTTGGAATTTAATTAAAGTTCAAAGTTGACAAATAAGGTGATAGTTCATATTGACATAACTAACTTGTGTGCTATTTTTTTGTTTGTAATTCTATGGACAACTTTATTTTTCTTATATCCTGTTTTTCTAATTTATTTTCTTATATTGTGATAGTAACAGACCTCGAATGTAAGATAACCCTTGTGGAAACGAATCTTCATAATATTGTCGAGTCACACTTGTGTGTTCTTGCTATGATATAATATTGTATTAAAATACCTAGTAGTTGTGACTAACTCTTTCAGATTATATCTTACAATTTAAATAATAATTTTTGATTCAAAGTACATTTAGTATTAGATTTAAAGTAGTGTGTACAGTTTACACTTCTCTCAACCATGGAGTTAGTGTTTGTAAAACATTTCTGGCAATAAAATAGTCCAATCAAAATAATATATTGTTTTGTTTTTGCTACATACCTTATTGTAAACATACCGAATATTCACTTTATCAACGTTTGACAGAATAATATCTTGAAAACAAGATTATGAATGTGAAATGTTGGCCTCTTGCATAGTTTATTTATATAGGTACCTCTTTTTATCAGTTTGTTTTTGTTCTAAAGCAAGTTTTGATTCAACTGACGCAACCATATTTCTAAGGATTATAAGTATCTAACATCATTTTATACATATCTAATAGGCAGGTGTTATACCTATAGAACGTGTACTAGTATTTTTGGGCTATATAAACACGGAACCTTTATATTCAGTAAATAATATTTGAATAACTGTCGGTAGGAATTGCGCTGTTTTCGTATGCATTGTTTCATGTAACTAGGTAGGTACCTATAGTTAGTGCTGAATGCTGATTATTATTTATAGCCTTCCTACTGTGCCACCAAGGATAATTTTATAAAGGGCATGTCGCATAAACGTCTGCTATGACGTAATCGGCCAATAAAGTGGTATTAGTCGATGAGGTCTACATCATAGAAACTTGTATAACATAGTACCTATATAACTCACTACATAGGTAGCTCGTACCTATGTATATAATATTGAGTATAATGTCTGTTTATGTTCTTGGACAAACATTTGTATTGATGACCAATACATCAATAGGACAAGCCGATTCAAGGTCGGGCATTGCCGTGGAAACTATACGGTACACAGAGTAAGTGGGTGAACCACCCTCGTCCCTCAGTCGATGGTCAGATAGCTCGGCGATCAGTCAGTGGGTTATAGGGAGGGAGCAGTGACGATGCGCGACACGAAACCGTGATGGGAACAAACATGTCATCGTTTACTATTTTTCTTCTTTTCTATTTGTTTCGCATCGCTCTTGGGCAAACTACGCAAAATATTAACGTTTGTAAGTAATCTGAATCAAATTATTTTCCTAGTGGCACTGACACGATTAAATTTACTTTAACACAAGCGGCTCATAGTTTTCTTTGTGTTTTACGGCCTCCCAGCCGTACGATTTTTCAAACTTATGCGGTATGACTCATTCTACTCAAAACAAACAAATCGGTGCAGGAATACGTAGCAAAGAAACGTATGAAAAGAAATTGTTTTTAAAATAGACATCTTATTCATAAGTAGGTACAGACGCCAGTACATCAAGCTACTACAATCTGTCAAATTTCTTTAATACATTTTCAACTTGAACACTATAGCATTAAACTTCAAGGTTGATTTTGAAAATTTGACAGTTTCGGGTAGCTTGACCTGCTGGCGTCTGTACCTATACAAATTCTCGGTTACTTTCCCAGTACTGATTAACGAGGAAAGTAATGCTTTGGCTGAAAAGGCTTTTGAAGTAGCGAAGGAGTACGTGAGACGTAACCCGAGCTTGGGTCTTGCTGTGGATCCAGTTATTGTTGTCGGAAACAGGACGGATGCGAAGGCTTTTTTGGAGAATGGTAAGCAAATTTCCAAATAGATGTTTTTTTTAAATTTTACCCTTGCTTTGTAGAGACGTATGTTTTGTTGTGATAGTTGCAGTCTTGTAGCATTCATAAAGTGTCAATTGCCGTGATCAACACATGCAAATCTGTATGCATCACAAATAAGTTTATCTCGCCAGTTACAACATTCACATTGACTTAAATACCCGATGAACAATCTTAATTTAAAGAGATTATGTTTGATTCAACCATTTTTAGTTTGCAGAAAGTACAATGACATGCTCTTGGCGAAAAAGACTCCTCACGTTGTTCTCGACTTCACAATGACTGGCGTGGGTTCGGAAACCATTAAATCGTTCACAGAAGCTTTGGGCTTGCCAACCATATCCGGGTCGTTCGGTCAAGTTGGCGATCTGCGGCAATGGAGAACTCTGAATGCTAATCAAACAAGGTTCCTTCTGCAAGTCATGCCCCCAGCTGATATTCTACCAGAAGCTATCAGAGCTGTCGTCACCAAACAAGATATAACAAACGCTGCTATTATTTTCGACGAATTCTTTGGTGGGTTTCAAGCAAAAGTATTTACGTTCAGTTTTATCGTATTAATCAATAATGACATGTTTTCCACATGAAGCGTGAAATTCGTAATATAGCGTATTATGTCAAGGCTTTCAAGTCCCCAGTTCAAAAACGTTTAGATAGCGCCCGCATAACTTTATCCGTTAATAAAATTTATTGTTGGTTACCAAGTCATTTTAACTGTTCTTGATAATAAAATCTGTTTGTTTACAGTTATGGACCACAAATACAAGTCTCTGCTACAAAACATACCGACACGACACGTGATCACGCCTGTGAAGAGTTTTGAGGCAAACGAAATTAAAACCCAACTGGAAAGTCTTCGGAACTTAGATATCGTGAACTTCTTTATCGTTGGGAGTCTGAGAACGATAAAGAATGTTCTAGATGCTGCAGATAAGAATCAATATTTTGGGAGAAAAACTGCATGGTTCGCTTTATCGCTGGAGAAGGGCGATATTAGCTGCGGTTGTAAAAATGCTACAATCGTTCACATGCGGCCGACACCCGATGCCAATAGCAGAGACCGATTGGGAAAGATTAAAACCACATACAGCATGAACGGCGAGCCAGAAATCACATCCGCCTTCTACTTCGACCTGTCTTTGAGAACGTTTTTAACTATCAAGTAATGACCTTTCCTGTTCAAGTGTACCAGTTTCTACTTTGGTACACCACGTGCAATGTGGTTTGTCTAAATATATCCTGGCTTATTCCATGAGAGTTCACGCTTATGAATTTCCAGATCACTACTGGACTCTGGCAAGTGGCCAAACGACATGAAATATATTACATGCGACGACTACGACGGCAAGAATACACCTAACAGGACCTTGGATCTTAAAACGGCGTTCCAAGAGGTGCGTTGACATATTTAGGCGGAAATAATTTTTTGGTGTTATCGCCCGATTACTACCGGCTACGCTACGAGTTACTGGTTTCTTTTACAGATTAAAGAGACGCCTACATATGCTCCGTTTTTTATTCCGCCTGATGACCCCATGAACGGAAGAAGCTACATGGAATTTAGCACCGATCTGCTCGCGATCACGGTCAAAGATGGGGCTTCTATAAGTAGCCACTCGCTGGGTTCCTGGAAAGCTGGCCTCTCCTCCAACCTAACCTTGACTGACCCCAATAACATGAGTAATTACTCCGCACAGCTAGTGTACAGAATCGTCACAGTCGAGGTAGGTAAATGAACTCCGCTATTGTTTAAAATTCTGTTGGCAACTTGATAACAATTTGTCAGTTTACCTAACAACAAACTGTTCAAACAACAGTGTCAGTCTCGTCTTTGGTTCGTCTGGAATTTTGATAAGAAACGCACGATTTTGATAGCCATGGTAATAAAACCCATTTTTTTCTAGCAAAAGCCGTTTATTATACGCGACGACGAGTCACCTAAAGGCTTCAAAGGCTATTGTATCGACCTCATCGAGGAGATTCGGCAAATCGTTAAATTCGATTATGAAATATCTTTGGCTCCGGACGGTAACTTCGGCATAATGGACGAGAATGGAAACTGGAACGGAATTATAAAAGAGCTTGTTGATAAGAAAGCAGACATAGGGCTGTCTTCGCTGTCCGTCATGGCTGAAAGAGAAAATGTCGTTGACTTCACTGTACCGTACTACGATTTGGTCGGGATTACGATAATGATGAAACTGCCGAGAACTCCGACATCCCTGTTCAAATTCCTAACTGTTCTGGAGAATGACGTTTGGCTGTCGATACTAGCTGCATATTTCTTTACCAGGTAATCCAATGCAATGACATCATTCGGTCAGAAACCTGTTCCCAGCACAACTGTGCTCCACAATATTTTACAATTTCCGAATTCTTTGCAGGTGACCTTATTTTTTATCCCTGTCCTTTTTGCACGAAAGAGAGAGATGGTGGGCGTATTTAGTTCGAAACCAGTATTTTAATATAGCGGTTATAAAGCGGTGTGGCGTATATAATCTAAAAACGGGCGTTCTTCCGTGACATTTTGACATTTATTACGATACATAAGCGATCGATGGGGCAGTGCCCACCTGCTTCCATTATTTCTTATCTGATTTTATGGAACGAGGTCAAACGATGGACCTAACACCTCATATGTCGGTGTTACTATTTATTTATGAATATGGCTACTATTGCACGTGCGAAGGGAATCCTGATTAATTAGACCCTCGGTCTTGTACATTAAGAATTTACGTGCCTCGTTGGTATAGTATAGATATTGATGATATGTTTTCTAGTTTTTGTAGGTTTATGTTCTTAGCATAATTAGCCTAAAACGTTCCCACTGCTGGGACACAAGCCTCCTCTCTGTGAAAGGGAGACTAATGAGTAGTTGCATAAGGATAGGTTTTTAATGACTGCTTAAGCATATAGGGCAGTGCCTAAGCCTTTTACAAAGTTGCAAGCACTTTTACTTACCTAATTGTTTATTAGGTAGCATATCTTGGTTTCATACTTAGCTGCAATTGAGTTTGAATTGTATGATTGATTTGCTGTTAATAATTGAATAGTTGAATAATATCTACTATTACTGACAAAAAATAAGAATACGTACCTACTACGTTTGGTTAACACTACAAAGTTTTTCGAAATGAAACAAAGAAATTTTGAAACTTAATTTCGAGCACAGTTACAGAAAAATACTTAAAAATTCCAAAGATAATTGAACTTCCGAAGCGCAACGATCTTTTTTGCTTTGCTGGATATACGTCCAAAAATTAGTCACAGTTTCAATGAAAGACTAAAGTAGAATGAATACGCATAGCAACAAGTATTTCCCAAAAATCCAGCCTTACAATTTTCAACTTTAGGGCTCAAGACTTAGGAATGAAAATTAGTGTTTCAGCACGAATTTACCAGCATCTGTATGCATCTACGTACCGCTGAAACATTTTGACGTAGGTGTGTACCTACATTGTAAGTTATTCTAACATAATGAAGAACATTACAGTGATATTCTGAATATGAATATTTTCCAAGAAACAAAAAACGACAAACATTTAAATAACTGCAGTAAAAAGAAAAATAATATTTAAGACTCTTTAGAAATTGTTTGCAGCACAACATTGTTTTTACTTCGAACAACTGCACCATTGAATTTGAAATGAGAACACCATTTTGAACATTTAAAACCCTAAAAAAATTAGTGAACAGCAGCAAAGAGGTTATAGCATTCTATGGTTATAGTAACCAGCCAGTATTTACGCACTGTATATTACGAGGATCGTGCCATAACGAATGATTAAGTAATCTGTGATAGTTCAACGAGGAAAAGTCGACCTAAATGTTTGCTATTTTTGTCCCCACACATGATTTCATACGAACTTAACGGGATTGAAAACCGCACGCATTTGTTTATTATTATTATGTGCTCATAATATACGACTATATTTGAAACTGGTGCAAACAAGTATAACTTTGTGGATATATGTTATAGTATATTATGGGGACTCACGTTTGTTTAGGCTACGAAGATGATTTTTCTTTTCTGAATCCACTTGGATTTAAACCTTGCCTTATTGTTTTCAAGTAAATGACTTACAAGCTATGAATAATTTTCGACGGAAGTTTTCAAGATGATTTCCTAAATAATACCGTCTGTAAAATACATTTTTCAGACGAAATACTGCTTGTTCCACTTACCGATTTCCTTATTTACATAAAACCAACATTCTCGTCTATGTTAACATGACCGATGCTCAAAATATTTAAACCCACTTTTCTTCCAGTTTTTTAATGTGGGTGTTTGACAAATGGAGTCCATACAGCTATCAAAATAATAGAGAGAAGTATAAAGAGGATGAGGAGAAGAGGGAGTTTACTCTGAAGGAGTGTCTATGGTTCTGCATGACGTCACTGACTCCTCAAGGAGGTGGTGAGGCGCCAAAGAACTTGTCTGGACGACTGTTGGCTGCTACTTGGTGGCTGTTTGGGTAAGACCTATTCGACCTATTGGAACATTTGTTTGAGAAAAAGGTTGTATAACATTAGTGGAAGGCATTAGTTTCTTTTATACTTCCTTGAGAATAGAGGAGAGTCAATATTATTTTGAAAATTTTGCTCTTAGGGAGACCCTGAACATTTGACGAAGGACCTTTGCTTCGAGTTCTCAAGAGCTATCTGTGTCCCGAACAGAAAATCATTCGCCTAAAATCAGAGGGGCAATTCTCGTAATTTTAAGAACGTTCACAGTCTGATCTCAGTCTCGATCTGTCAAAAAATACTTTTAATTTCCCTACATTTTGACAAGGTTTTGACATTTGTTTGTCGCCGAGATGAGACTGCGACTAGATTTTGAACGTTTTAAATTACGAGAATTATCCTTCCGGTGTCCCACTGAGACCCCAAAGTTTTCTTGCTGAAAACCTAGGTATCATAAAATCATACTTCTCCCACAGTTTCATCATAATCGCATCGTATACTGCGAACTTGGCTGCGTTTCTGACAGTTTCCCGCCTGGACACGCCCATTGAGTCCCTGGATGACTTGTCCAAACAATACAAGATACAGTATGCTCCTCTAAATGGGTCTGCGTCCATGACTTACTTCCAGAGGATGGCTAATATCGAGGAGAAGTTCTATGAGTGAGTATTAAAAGAGGTTCTTTAATTTTGATTCATATTTTTCAAAAAAAATTATGAAAGGTGATTTATTTAGAAGTAAGTACTGAAAGGAGCTCTGGTGTCCCAGTGGTACCGGCTCCGACTTACTAGTTGTAGGTAGAACTCAGACAGGCACTTTATGTAAATAATTTCATCACTACTGTTCTCAAAACGGTGAAGGAAAACATCGTGAGGAAACCGGCATGTTCTAGAACCAAAAATTCGAAGACATGTGACATCTACCAACCCGCTCTGGGCCCGCGTAGTTACAGCCCACTCCCTCTCGGAGAGAGGAGGCCTGTGTCCCAGCAGTGGGAACATTATACGCTGATTATGAAGTACAGTAATACCTATTGCATTCTATTGAATTATTTTTTTTTCTTTTGCATTGTATTCTATTCCTATTTAACTGATAAACGATCAGTAACTGATAAATGGTCTTGAAATCTGTAGTGTAACATTATTGTACCTGCTTACAATAGGTATTATTTTGTTATTATTGTGGCAGATTTAGATAGCAGATGGGTTAAAGTTGAAATTGTACAGACGCCAGCAGGTCAAGCTACCCGAAACTGTCAAATTTTCCCAATAAACCTTGAATCTTAATGCTTTAGCGATAAAGTTGAAAATCTATTAAAGAAATTTGACAGATTGTAGTAGCTTGATGTGCTGGCGTCCGTACATTACGTATTGTACGTGTGATTTAAGTAGACGAGGGTGCTAAACGCCATGCATTAATACCATTTATGTCACACGTATCGTATACTACTTCATAGCTCGTGACCTAAACCCGCAAGTCTTAAGTCACCCTTTTTTGTGTAAAAATGGCCGACTTAAGTGCGGGTTTAGGTCACGTAGCGCTATAAACAAATATTTTCATTCAAGACGGAATTCAATATCACGGCCCGTATCGAATTACCTTTATCAGCTAATCGGAATGTGGGAAATAGGTAACATCTATTTCATATTTTCATAACATTATTAAATGTTCAGTTCAGTGGTCGCAAGCACTACAGCATGAGGCCCTGTGTTCGATTCCCGGATCGGGCAAAGTGTTATTTGGTTGTTCTATCTAGAATTTTTCGATAGCTGCCCGGAGTCTATATTTGTGCCCTTTTGATGGCAATAGGCTCGCCCCCTATTGCATGGGACTTAAACCTTAAGTGGCGACATGTGAATGTACTATAGGTGCACCTCTGCCTAACCCTTCGGGGTAATTATGGTATATTGTTGATTAGTTTTCCTCTAAAGGAATACTGGCGCTTTTTCTTTGTACTTTCTGTCCTTGGTTTAATTATCAACGAGGAAAAAGGGGTTAAAAATCATGCGTGTTTTAATTATCTTTTTCCAAAATAGTGTTACGCACATACGATATATAAACTGTTACTTTATTATCACATGACAACGGCCTACTGCCCAAATTACATTTTAGGTTACCTAGTGTGCCTGAATGAGGATACTAGGTCAACAATGATTCCGTGCAACACTATTTGAACATATTTTTAGAAGAAAGGAGAAAATGTTCATGCAACACCTCATTCGACGGTGAACCTGTAATTCAATTTTCAAATTTAGGCCGTAGAAAATCGGAAAAGGAAACGTAGAGCACAGAGCAGGCCCATTTTCCAATAAAAAAAAAGAAAATGTGTTTTTTTTAGCTTGATGCATGGAATTAGTATGTACTATCTCCTGCCTTGATGTTATGTACTCCCATAGCTTGTTTAAAGATATCTAAAGGCCAATTACTGCAATTAAAAACTATGAAAATCTAACCGCAATCATATCAGCGACAATCAATATCAAAAACTTGTTAAAAATGTAGATATTTTTGACAGATTTAGACTGACATCAGACTGTGAACGTTCTTAAAATTACGAGAATCGCCTCTCTGTTTTCTTCTGACACATTTGGAGAAAATTGAAAAAATCATCTGCTAGAGTGCTAGTAAAAGAGCAATGCGGAAATAACATTTCAGTCAGATGATCAACGGAACTGTGGTATCCCAGTAGACTTCACATATCCGATCTAGGTCGGGAGATCTTACCGTGTTCTTGGGGAGGACAACATTCAGATGTCGTTCCTACCCCTCCTCTTACGCGGAAATACATCATTTCCGGATACTTCCCTCCTCAGCAGCTTTTACACATGAGGAAAATATTAGCATTATTAAAATTTCCCCCTAGATGCAAAATAGGTTCCCGTTTAGAATACCTCACAATCTTTTGTTTGTCCAGTTGTACGCCCAGCATATCCACTAACGGTTTTTACGTTATCATTTCTTATCGGTCAAACGGCACAGGCACTTTCATTTAATGTGACTCTGTGATAAGCGTCTTTTTATTATCATTGTTATTCGGATCTCAATCTGCGATCAAACATTAAAGTGTCATTCAACTCGATTGCTAAAATTATCACCTTTATTTTTTGGAAGCAGGAAGGAAAAATTGACGTGTGGGACTTTGGCACTGCTCAGTCTTTCATGTTAATGTACCGTACGATGTTGATTTACACGTTCAGGGGCACGTAATCAGCTAATTAATTCTATTTTTCATTATAATCGGTCAGACATTATGCACTTTACTGCTTATCGAGCTAAAGACAACACGATAAGCACAATCAAAATGATCGATCGCCATTCCTTCCTTATTACGTCAGAGATTTTGAAGTTATGAAGCTTTTGTTTGAACTGGGAGGATACAATAACACCCGTCTTACTGTGTCTTAACTGCCAGTCCCCAGACCTGTGGCAAAATAAAAAATAATAGCCTACGTCTGTCAACTACTATTGTATAGTAATTAGCACCTCCAAGGCTATTTATAGGCGGACTTGACATAGACAGGCACGAGAGCACGTCAAAATGCCATAAAAGGCGAATTAAATACCTATTATAACAATGAATGATCCTTGATAAAGGATGGATGCTAAAAACATCAATCGATAAATTAAATGATTCTGCTAAACGCACAAAGTTTTTTTATACGTGCAACATTTATACGGATGCCCGCCATCTTGATCGGTTAGGGTTCCCGCGCTTTTAAAGGAAGGAAAATGTTAAATAAGAAAATAAGAATAGCCTGTAATGATTACGGGTTTAGGTACCTTAGTAATCTATGACAATTTTGCTAGCTCGGTACGCAGTACGCAGTTCACGCAATGCAAACTGTTGCATTTTTCTGCATAGTACTACACTCGAGTACTGGTTGCACTGGGTGTCACGAAGGTCAAACAGCACTCGCTGCGCGTAACACCAAAAAAGATAGTCAGGTCACGGCTAAAGGAACTGGTCATGCGCTCATTAGCAACCGGACATTCTCAATACACGAAGAACAGGATACTCGTAGAATTTTGGCAGTGTAAGCAAGAGCAACCTGTTATTACTACTAAGATTAGGAAGCTATACAAAAAAATAAGCTGTGTCATAAAAAAAGTGTAATACTTACGCGGTCAAAATGTATGGAAAAGCAATTTTTTTTTAATAATCGACTGAAAATTTCACTAATCATGTAACTCGTCCATACATGCATCCTTGGTAACAGTTTGCACGTCGATGTAAAAAAGTCTGATGAGGCTTCAATCTTCAAGTTTTGCTCCTGAAGGATAGATCTTAACTAAATAATTGTAAAAGCAAATATACATAATCAGCCTATAATGTTCCCACTGCTGGGACACAGGCCTCCTCTCGGTGGGGAGATGGAGTGGGCCGTAATCCACATGATGTCACATTTCTTCGAATTTTTGGTTCTCGGACATGTCGGTTTCCTCACGATGTCTTCCTTAACCGTTTTGAGAGCAGTGGTGATGTAATAATTTACACAAAGTAAAGCGCCTGACGGGGTTCGAACCTACGACCTACAACTTATAAGTCGCGGCCGAAAAGCAAATATAATGATATATAAATATAATGAAAATGTTTTATACTCTCGAAATTCTGAATCCGGTCTCTCAATTCTGTCTTAACATTGTGTGACCGCTGTACGTAAGTTTGCTAAATCCGCAGATATATCTATCCAAAGATATATGATTGCTTATGAAAATTATAGTAAGGATTCTTTTCTTTTGATGTTAGAGCCAGCCCTAACGAGGTAATACAGAAGTATAGTTACTAAGCACAATGATGTAACAAACTCACTGATAACGATAGACCACAACTAGTGATATGGGATAGTTTATCGCTCACGTTCGTAACTAAGCATAGTACAGTCCCAATGACCTAGTTCTCTTGTTATTACGACTCGCGAGAAAGATAAGCGAGTGAGTCGGTTTCTATTATTCTATTGAGAGACGCAGCTATAGTTAATGAAGAAAATACTCTTACTGGCCTTTGTGAAGGATCCTACAATATCCAAGAATCTCAAGAATCCTACAATAGATTGTGTAGTTTAAACAATCTATTGTAGGATTCTTGAGATTTCATTTTGGTTTTCTTTTTTTTTGTTTCTTGAGATTTTTAGTTTTTTTTTAAATCCTATAATAGGATTCTTGAGATTTTAGTTCTACACTATGCTGCCAATTTTGACGGTGGTCATTCCGTGTCAGTCGTTGTGCTATCTAGTAAATAAAACTATAGTTATATTAAAATTAAACTAAACTTTAAGTTGCTCATAGTTTGAACAATCTAAAAAAACTTCACTGATTCCTTTGAAACTGGTTTTTATGCTAGCAACCTCTACTTATCAATATTTGGTGACATTATATTGTTGGCTAATTGATAATGGGCTTATATGAAGCAAACTATCTTTTAGACCTTAAGTCCTGGAATCTGTTTTCAAAAAACTATCGCCATTTGATAGTTATTTGGTTGCCCTCGTGCCTGGAGTTGAGCAGCCAAACCAACCAAACCATCATGTTCGGTTCTTTGACCAGCAAGAACCTATAGATACTCTATTTATGTGCGTAGTGGTTATAACTACTTGTGAGCGAGGCCTTTAGTAAAAGGCTGATAAATATGATGATGTGCCTAACGATATATTTTAATGATATATATTTTAGTGATTTATGGGTGCACTTTAGGTGCACCTCTGCCTAACGCTTCGGGGAAATACGCGTAAACATCACGCATATTGCCCCGAAGCCTTAGGCTGGTGTGATTGATTATGTTATTCTGGTTATTCATTGAAATTGCGAGAATGAGAGGATAGCGATCGTGTCGCTTGCTTGATAAACTTTAAATGGCTCACTTTAACCACTTTTGACATCCATCATGGACATTGAACTGTGGCTTACCTTGGCCTTTGTTTACAAAACGCTCAAGACATCTACTTTGGCTACAAGTTACAACCAAGGTAATCTTAATTCAAGTTCTGCCCATCAGAAAGCGAAAACAAGCGTGCAGTATGAAAATATGAATCAATAAATCGTTCTGACAAACACTTTAAGAATACCTGCGATAAATACTTAAGTAGTGTAAAACATCGTAGGAAGTATTAGGAAGAAATAATTGCTCCGATCGCGTTCAAAATGGCGCTTAATCACTATACTAGTTTCACTTTTTTTTTTTACAAAAAGGCCAGAATAAAAATGTGAGATTTTTCGTCAATTTGTGATGATTTTGCTGTCTGACTAACTTCAGTTGAATTGGTTTTGAGAAGACTATTTTAAAACGTGCATCTCATCCAAGTGAAGTTAGTCAGCTGCCGGTCAAGGTCCCCCCTATTCCTATTCTTGTCTTGATGCATAGAACGAAATCCTAAATATAGGTTGTGCACGAATCAATACCACGTCGACACCTCACCTCACTGCGTTTCAGACAACACTAGGTATCTACATATATTATACTGACTGAATCACGAGTTTTTTCACATCGTATCTTTGCTCTTCTGCCCTTTATCATTCATCATCATTCTCCAGCCTTTATCCCAATTTCTTTGGGGTCGGCGCAATGTCTTTTTCTTCCATACTTCTCTATTAGTCGTCATTTCGGTGAACACCCCACCATCATCATTCACACAGTCCATCCATCTTCTCTTTGGTGTTCCCCTACTCTTATAGCCATCGACTCAAAACTTTCCTCGCGACATTTTCCTCATTCCTCCGTATCACATGCCCATACCATCACAGCTTTCCACACAACTTTTCAGTTACCGGTGCTCAGACTTCCTCTTATGTAATCATTTCTTATTCTATCCTTTTCTCTTATAAATCCCAAGTTATTTGGACTCGACGCAGGTTCACAAAATCTTCATTACATAGCAATAAATGATTCAGAGAAGTGCTTTATTCAGTAAGGAATAAAGAGCGCTTTTGTTAAGGACAGCCTAAAATTACCAAACCGTGAGATTTAGGTACTAAATGACCACAAATGACGTAGTTATCGTCACGAGGTTATTACCTGCCTTCTGTTTAACTCGGAAACTCTTATTGTATGTTTTTTTCAAAAGCCTTGAACATTTTGAGATAATCATTATTGCGAAACTTTGCTTCAACTTCACTATGAAAAGAGTAATGACTCCATTTTGACGTCCATTGAAAGTTTATATGTTTCTTTTATTTTTATTTCGAATACAAATGATGCAATGAATATTAATGTGGGCTGACGGGGTATTGTCTCATTAGCGCAATGTGATTTGAACTCAGACGTTTTCGATCAGGTGTAATGAACTTTATTGATAATGAGTCAACATAGATTACTATGCACTTTGTCGTTTGATCAAAAACGTCAGTCACTATTGCAAGCGACTTCAAACAGTGCACATACGGTGTGGTGATATCAATTTCGAAATAAGTGCACATCAAAACTATAAAATGAAAAACATACAAATATTTGCAAGTTGTGTTCAACATGTTTTTTTGCAGCAAATATTGGCTTTATCATAAATGAAAATACTGTAATTCCAGGATATGGAAAGAAATGAGCCTAAACGATAGTCTAAAGGAGGTGGAACGCGCAAAACTAGCTGTTTGGGACTACCCAGTCAGCGACAAATACTCAAAAATGTGGCAGGCGATGGAAGAGGCAGTTCTTCCTAACACCATCGAAGAAGCGTTACAGAGAGTGAGGGATTCCAAGAGTTCTAGTGAAGGTTTCGCCTGGTTGGGAGACGCTACTGATGTAAAGTACCATGTGATGACCAGCTGTGACCTTCAGTCTGTTGGAGACGAGTTCTCCAGGAAGCCGTATGCGATTGCTGTGCAGCAGGGTTCTCCTTTGAAAGACCAGTTTAATAATGCGTGAGTACCAATACCTCTTGAACATTTTTCATTTTAATTTCTAGGTCTATTTGAAGTCGTGTGTAGGAAGTAAGAATAAACAATGAAAAAGAGCGTATTGTGTGCTTTCAATAGGTAGATAAAGACCTTGATGCCTTAGATCTAGGCTGTTTTTAATGTTATAAGTATTGAAAGTATTCAGTTCTTGTACAGACGCCAGCACACCAAGCTACTACAATCTGTCAAATTTCTTTAATAGGTTTTCAACTTTATCTCAAGAGCATTAGATTCAAGGTTGATTGGGAAAATTTGACAGTTTCGGGTAGCTTGACCTACTGGCGTCTGTACAAATACAGAAAATAATGTTTACCTAATTAATATTGGGTTAAGTTTTGTTTCATTGTAATGCAAATTAGTTCAAATTCATTAAGTATTGTACATTCTCTATTACCATTCAATGTGCAACATTTGCACAAATTTTATCGTACACGTGTCTTCAGTTTTGTTCGTTGAACTATATTTCGACTAAACAAACAGACTTCAGTATCTTTGTAGAACGAATCTGGATTCAGTTTACATATCTTTAAATACTGTATGTACCTAACGCGTTAAATTATTGTCGGTCAATGACTTTTTATTTCACGACTTCCCGCCTTTTTTTCGTGTAACGTTTTCGTAGACAATATTTATGTGAACTCGCGGCTTCCTTACGATCATAGGCTCAGGCGTGACTGAAATACTGTTAATAAAAATTCTTCTCGATATATGCGTAGTTGAGAAATTTTCCGTAAGTCATTCTGTTCGCAATGTTATTTTTTAACGCGGGAACTAAAATCTAGCGAACCGTGTAAACGAATATTCGTGAAATTCACAATAGTAGGTGTGACGGCTTGAACAACATTGCTACTATTAGAATGAGAATAATTAGGTATTGATTAAAGGGTTTTCCCCACATCGAAAAGCTGCTAAATAAACACAAGACGACTACAAGCCGGTAGACGAGGGTCGCCTTGTTTTTAGGAAAATCCCTTTTAGAAATTGGGTCATCGCTGACAAAAGTGAATGTAAAGGGTCCCTGAAAGCCGCGTGACGACTCCCGGCCACCGTAGGCGCGGGCCTGCCGGCGGAGAGCAATGGGTAGCTCACCGCCCGATCAGGACCAGGCCCGTGCCGGACGTCGCGTAAGTGTTCCACGCGCGCCTCAAAGAGTTGTCAGCATAATTTGAGGGCCGAAGCCTGCCGGGTCAGCGGGATTGTCCGAAAGGGTTACCGCTACCCCGGAACATAAAGGGCAAAGGAAGGAACATGGGTGGGTTTTAGTCAGTAAGAGTCTGACACTCCCTTCCGCTCCACCCAGAGCGGGAGGGGTCATTTGATGATTTCCCATCCGGAAAAAAAAAGGGTCTCTGAAAGTTGCAATTATCTGTTATTGTAGTAACATTGTCGACCGCTTCAATTGCATTTCGTAGACGAACAATTTGAGCATCAATGTGCAACAATCACATAAAAATTGATAATGGCAATTGATAGTTTCGGGGACATTAAGAGACATGATCCGGTAAACAGGAATACTTCCAATGCAATGGCAGTGAGTGCTTCCTGTTTATGTAATTAATTAAAGAAATGACCTATACTGATGTTCCTTTATTTTTCTCGCCAGTTTTGAGTGTTGCCATCATGTCTTTTTGTGTGAAAATCCCCGTGATATGTAGAAAGTGTTGCTTAGTTTCATACAGATATCGAAAACTCAGGGTAATGAACTTTATACCATAAAGGAACTGTTAGCTTTTAGACCTTAGAACGATATCTATAGAAATATTATAACACATTAATGATGATAAATAAACTTGTCTAAATATAGGTATATCTGTTAGTTTAGACCTAAGCTGGTAAGCTGGTTTACTTAAAAGCGGGTAATGTCATGTGTAAATAGTAGCTAAAGGTGACCGCGTTGACATTTTGTCGATTCCCCGCATACATTGTTTATAATACAGCTTGCCCACAGCGTAATCCTTTTACCTATTGGCGAATTGTATTGTTTAAACACGTTGTTTTAATTCTTGAGTACCTCATTAAAATAATACGATTATAACAATGCATAAAGCGGTAAGAGCGAGATTTAATTTCTTTACTCCTTTACAAAAACATATCCTAGTTTGTATAGTTCATATAACAGTAAATAATTATCTAATTATTTTAAAGCTTTCATGCATTTAAAGAGAAAAAAGTGCTGCTAGAAAATAGCGCAGTAATATGAACGGCGACTTTTTGCATGTTGCTTACTCCTATTGTAACATAATGTCATTCATTCCTTCAGATCAAAACAAGAATTCTCTGTTAGGCGCTATTCTGATTGTCCCTCACGACACCAGGCCACGTTTTATCCACAATCAGTACACAGACACAACCCTCAACTTTTAACACAAGGCTACGACGATTTAGTGATATCAAAAGGCTGGGAATTTCGCCCACATTGGTTGATATCACTTTTCCTTATAAACACTATATTTTTTACACAATTTGACTATAGATTTTATTGAATTTTATTAATATATATTTTATCATGACAGCTTTGACCACGACGTTTATTACGTCGCCATTACAACTTTTCCTGCAAATTTTTAATGGCCAGTAATCTTTTGGCTGATTATACATTCATACTTCTTCAAAATTACTCATGGCCACTAACATATCTCAAATTCATATTTTCTACATGGTAATATTCTACGAGTACACATTATAAATCCACGCAATGCGAGAATCAGTTCCCGTTTCGCCTCTAAAGCGAATAAGCCTGATACCCCATGGCCACCTATCCCGGGAGCACCCAGCGTGCCTCTCCTAAAGGCTCCAGTACCTGACGGACCCTCCCTACGCCTCCATTCTCCGCCCTCCGTCCTCCGTAAAGGCCTCCAGTACCAGTCGGACCACCGGCGCGCCTCGCCGGAGGACACCGAAGATCCTCCTGTACCTATTGTGTAGCGCCTCATCCGAGGGCCGCCTCACCTGGCGGGCTGACAGCGTCGCCGCCGTGCCTGCTCCCTCCTGCTGCCGTGCTGCGCACCGCTCTACTCCGCGCGTGGCTGTTGAAGCCACCTGCCTCGCCTCGGCCTACACCTTCAGCTGAAACTGCAACTCCACCTCAGCCTTCTCAACTCACCTATCATCATCGTCATCCATACCCCACCTCCTCATTATACACACCACTGCCATTCCATCTCCATCCTTCCCTTGTAAATAAATCTTTAATTGATTTCTAATTCCTTCCTTTTAAGTCTAATTTAGAATTAAAGTTAGGATTTTCTTGTCGCTACACGACACTATTTGATGATAACACACGATATGTCGTGTTCGTGATGGCACATAACTATCTAACTCTAGAAATAACTATGTACGTAAGTATATTCTCATATTGTATGTATTTTGTTTTCGCTTCTACTCTCACACATGTTGTCTACATCTCGTTCTATGTACTCTTCTATCGCAGATATGCTGGAAGAGATTTTCTTAGAAATAGGCATCTCATTACACACGTGACATCCACCAACCCGTACTGGGCCCGCGTGGTGGATTACGGCCCACTCTCTCTCACCGAGAGGAGGTCTGTATCCCAGCAGTGGGAACGTTATAGTCTGATTGCACGTATTTTTCTATTCCTTTCCTTATGTTTATATGTGTGTACATAAATAGTAAAATAACTTTCTTTGAACAAAATGCTACGTAATTTTCAAAACAGCAAACAATGATTAGGTGGGTACTTTGATGATGATGTGTCTACATTTGTATTTACCAACATAGCATGCCTTTTGATATTATTGTAGGTAAGCCATAATTCTATTTACCTGAACTCGTGTAATTCGATCGCCATTATATTGACCAAAGAACCGTAGGTAACATTAAAGATTGATGCCATGAAAGCTCTTTCAAGCCAATCGATAAAAGGTACTGTATATCCATATACTTAGATACAGGGTTAAATCAAATTGACTAGCTAAACTCCGCAGACGCGATGTGGATAGATATTTAAACACGATAAAATAAAAAGTAAAATAATTTGATTTTTTTTTGGGAGCTCATCGAACGCTTATAAATAAGATAAGATAAGATATATTTATTTGTCAAAAACACGTGTAGGTTTACAATCAGTAGGAGCGATTAAAAAAAAAAAACAAACAGCATGTTTTGCCTCGAAAGGCGTGCAAATATAATCCTACTAATATTTTAAACGTGAAAGTTTGTACATGGATGGATGGATGGATGTTTGTTACTCTTTCACGCAAAAACTACTGAACGGATTTGGATGAAATTTGGCACACAGGTAGTTTATAACCAGAATTAACACATAGGATACTTTTTATCCTGATATTCCCACGGGATTGACACTTATGCGGTTGAAACCGCGGGGCGCAAGTAGTAATAATGTAATTCAAAGTACAAAAATCGTAAAGTTACGTTAAATTAATAAAATAATAATGATGATATCTAAAGTACATCATTTGAATACTTAGTCGGCAACGTTAGTTTTGTTACTTGACGTATAAGTTGTGAAAAACTGTATTCTCATGTTTTATCGTGTTTTGATACCGAAACCCATCGCGTCTGTGAAGTTTACAAAAGAAAAAAAAAAGTTTTTTTAAACTGACATTTGAAATGACTACAATAACTGTGGTCGCTGACCACACAAAAAAAAAAACATCAAATTATTTATTCTTTCTTTCGAAAAAGAGCTAATTTCTTTTTTGCTTTATTAAGTTTGGATATCGATAACCATCGCGTCTGCGGAGTTTAGCTAGCCAATCTAATTTAACCGTGTCATGAAGTTAGATACATCATCGTGATCTTCATGGGCATCGGACTGGCGTGCGTCACCCTGGGGGTGGAGTACTGGTGGTACGCACGGCTACACATCAAGCTATACAAAACCAGTATAAGCTGCCTTCTGATTGTACGAAAAACCTATACAATGCGAGGTCAGCTAAAACTGGAAATGCATAGCTTGATGTGTAGCCGTGTGTACAAGTGTAGGAAGAGGCCCGTTATTGGAGATGTGGTTCATATTACTCAGGTATGGTAGGAATAGGGTCCTTTTTGGTTTTCATTCGTATCGGCAGGAGTTATATGAGCTATGTAGCTTGTGCTGAGGTAAAAGTGTACTAGCTTGGGCGTCTACTCCGAAGTGGTATCGGCCGAAGTTCGGCCGTTTCCTTCTACGAAGTTACCATTTTGTTCGGTCGGTCCCGATCCTACACTCCTACACTCTTTCAAATATTGACTATGGTCCCGACCCAACTGAGCCGATCCGAACTTTTTTCGCATTTTTCAATAATATTCGGTTCGGCCATGTGTCAGTCTGATCCGATCATTCGCACTTTGCACTTCGTAGTAGACCCCCTGTAGTCAACAAGATGGTCTAGTGCAGCCACCACTTTTCAGACTTCTTCATTTACCTAGCCTTTTTACCAGCTATGTTGGGGTGGGCTTCCAATCTAACCGGATGCAGCTGAATACCAGTATATTACTTGGAGTGACTGCAGATCTGTCCTCCACAGCCCAGTTACTGGGTATTACGATACCCCTTGGTAAGACTGGTTGTCAGATACATAAGTAAAAAATTAATAGGTTGTACACACATGTCAGGGAAAACAAGAAAACGCGGTAGAAAACTTTAAATACCTTTAAGGCGTGTGACTTAATGTACAGACGCCAGTACATCAAGCTACCCGAAACTGTCAAATTTTCCCAATCAACCTTGAACGTTAATGCTTAAGGGGCCTTTTACAGTCCACTAGCGCCGCCAATCGAAAAAATGTCATAACTCGTAAATAGAATCAAAAATACAAAATGTGGTCTATTATTACTGTAGAAAAGGCAATAACGTAATTTTATAACACATTGTCAACACTTGAAATATAGCTGTTTAGCTAAATCGTGCATTTGTAACAAAAACGGCCGTTTATGTTTTGAATGCACGATTTAGCTAAACAAAACTATATTTCAAGTGTTGATAAGGTGTTATACAATTACGTTATTGCCTTTTCCACAGTAATAATAGAACATATTTTGTATTTTTGATTCTATTTACGAGTTATGACATTTTTTCGATTGGCGGCGCTAGTGGACTGTAAGAGGCCTCTTAACGATAAAGTTGCAAATCTATTAAAGAAATTTGACAGATTGTAATAGCTTGTTGTACTGGCGTATGTACCCTTGGCCGTAAGATTATAAATTACTACTAAGTAGTTTTAATGCTAACACGTATTCCGGTTTCAACTGATAGCAATTTGTAGTAGAAACGTATTTCAAGGGAAAGGAAATATCTAGTCATATTCTTGAGAATCGACGTAAAACGTGTTGCTACTCGATATGTATCCTTATCGAAAACGATGAGACTATAATACTCATGGTCCTAGCCAGCACTTCTATCTAATATAGCAATCTAAAGTGGTTCAGCTAGCTGCAAAATATCATGCAAGCGTAACTAGTCTTGGTTATTTTTAACAGACTTCAAAAAAGGAGGAGGTGCTCAATTTGGATGTCTACATTTTTTTTGTATATTTTTTCGACCATAACTCCGTCATTTAAAGACGGATTTGCAAAATTGTTTTTTTAATAGATAAGGTGTGCCTCATAGGTGGTCCGATGTAAATATTATTAACTTTGCTTGCGTAGTTTTTGAGTTTGCTTCAATAATACGATTTTTTTCCACTAAGTTTATATTGATGATGTTTTAATAACTTCCTGTCACTGATATTTACGTAGCAAGTAGTGCTATTATATGCATTTGTGTGGGGTAGGTACAACTAAAAAGTGAAAAATAAAAACTAACCGAATTTTGGAAGTCGGTGTCAAAAAACAAAAATGCGGAACAAACGACACCGACTTCCGAAACTAACGTTATTTTTCACTTTGTATCGTTTTTTTTTGGAAGTCGGTTGTTTTTATTTATTCACTTGGATCTCTAACAGAGGCTACACAATTTCATTCAAGTTTACAAAAACAGGGATGCTTACTAGTGTGCGCTTCCAATTTCTTACAGGAGACCACATCATTCTCTTATTATCTAGGTAGATGCAGTCAATTTGACTAAGCGAAAAAATGAAAATAAATAAAAATATATAAAACACGAAAAGCATAGAATATAAACAAAAGGAATTACAAAACAAATGAATAATAATAAAAAATAATAACCATAAAAGACAACAGACGAAAATAACAATAATTATGATTTGAATGTTATGACTTACAACAACAACAACTTCAATTAAAACTTAATAGTCTGACCAAGTACCAAGTTTTGGAAGTGGTTTAATTGGTTAATGTCGAAGTTTATAATTTTCATAATGTTTCTATTGAAGATAGAATGGAACAGCTGTATAGGCCAACCGCTTAACTGAGACGTTGCCTGAGGTAGCTGCGCGGTGCAGGAGGGGTGAAAGTTGTCACACGTTGACGAATCACTGAGCTTTCGCATCACACCCCTCCGCACCGCGCTGCAACCTCAGGCAACATCTTAGTTAAGCGGTCGGCCTATAGTTGTTGTGTACATTTGTACTCGTATTTGCGGGTATGAAATTCAATGCCGGGGAACTTACCCAGAACTTATCCGGAAACGGTGAATCAAACCTTTATGAACCCTTCTACATGCCCCCCTTCCCCCTTCTCCTTCTACTTCCTCCTTCTTATACAGACTTTGCCAATAAAAATAATAGTATTTAAAACTTTCATTTACGTTACAGAATCCTCCAACTCCTAAACAAACGCAAGCTAGAGAAGCTCAAAGAAATCTGGTGGAACAACAACCCAGATGCAATGAAATGCGAGAAACAGGACGACCAGTCTGACGGGATCTCTATCCAGAATATTGGAGGGGTGTTCATCGTGATCTTCATGGGTATCGGACTGGCGTGCGTCACCCTGGGGGTGGAGTACTGGTGGTACAAATGGAGGAAGAGGCCCATTGTTGGAGATGTGGTTCATATTACTCAGGTATGGTAGGAATAGGGTCCTTTTTGGTTTTCATTCGTATCGGCAGGAGTTATATGAGCTATGTAGCTTGTGCTGAGGTAAAAGTGTACTAGCCTGCAGTCAACAAGATGGTCTAGTGCAGCCACCACTTTTTCGCCTTCATCATTTGCCTAGCCTTTTTACCAGCTATCTTGGGGTCGGCTTCCAATCTAACCGGATGCAGCTGAATATTAGTATTTTACTTGGAGCGACTGCAGATCTGTCCTCCACAGCCCAGTTACTGGGTAACACAATACCCTTGGTAAGACTAGTTACTCAGGTATGTAAAGTGTTGTTTGTTTGGGCACTGGACTGGCTTGCGTCACTCTGGGGGTGGAGTAGTGGTGGTACAAATGGAGGAAGAGGCCCGTCGTTGTCGGTGGGACAATTGATCGCAATGAGTTTCATTTTGACAGTTCACCCACGTTCATTGCGTTATTAAAGTTGTTGAGCTGACGAATTTTTCAAACCTATGAAGCAATGGATTGGCAATATCCTTCAAAACTCTCAAATTGCGATTGAAAGTGTGTTACGCGATTATGGTGCTGGTCGTGATGATAATAATGATATCAGTATTATATTCGACTAGCTTTATAGTCGACACTTGTGAGTTCACACGCTGACTATCATCATCTTTCTAAGTGTTTATACTCAGGCACATGACCAGCAACGTTTTTTTTTTAATACCTAAAAACTCAGCAAGGGTTACCAAGGGGTATCGTATTACCTAGTAGCTGGTGGTCTACTACGAAGTGGAAAGTGCGAATTATCGGATCGGACCGCCACATGGCCGAACCGAATATTATTGAAAAATGCGAAAAAAGTTCGGATCGGCTCAGTTGGGTCGGGACCATAGTCAGTATTCGAAAGAGTGTAGGAGTGTAGGATCGGGACCGACCGAACCAGATGGTAACTTCGTAGCAGGAAACTGCCGAACATTCGGCCGATACCACTTCGGAGTAGACCCCCTCATTTGCGGCGGAGGTCTGATAAGCAGTCGCTTCATGTAAAATACTGGTATTCAGCTGCATCTGGTTAGACGGGTAGCCAACCCCAACATAATTGGGAAAAGGCTAGTCAGATGATGATGATGACCTAAAAATAACTGACATTTCAACATTATTTTCAGGTGGAACCAGCAAAATCATCTCGAAACAACGGTGACAAACAAGGCGAGGGTTTCAACTTCAGAGGAAGAAACTTAGGTCTTAGCTTGAAATCCAAATTTTAAAATAATAATGTTCCTTCTTAATTATCTCTAGGTATTACGGTATTTTCCATGTGTTCATTGATCTCATTTTTTATTAAGAGTAATTGTATAGTTCTGCCCCAATGTATGCAAGTGTGTCTGCAATAAACACGTGGCACTTATTTGTGTTTTTTATTTTTTTATAACTGGCTTCTGCCTGCGTGAAATTTCTTGTTTAAACATAAAATATATCCTATGACACTCGGCAATACTGTAGCTTCACATTAGTTTAAGAATTTCGGAATCGGATCAGTAGTTTTGAAGATGGCCCCCTACATACAAACACACAAATTTTATGTCTTTATAATATTATGAGACCAAAAAAAAAAAAACGAAAAATAACCACTTATTTGGATAGGAATTTGAGAATTGGCAGACATCGTCTTGATTCCTCAGTCAGGTAAGCGTATTTCCCTTTTTGTGTTCAATTCGAGACACTTTGGTTATATTTATACTGCATGAAGCTGTGGTAACTTCATCACTGTGGTAAGTCAATTGGGCAACTGAATTCTGCAAAATGTCATGGGAATCTTTAAAGCACTTATTCCATATGGCTAAATTTGGTCGACCATGGGTTTAGAGAAGTGTAATCGAAACTTTAGTCGTTCTTTTTTTTATATTCATTAATAATCTCAAAAACTTGACGTCCTAGATCAAAAATAATGATATTTCATCTCCCCTTGTATAATCCATCGGAATGTTTGTCTGCAGATTAATGTAACCTTTTGGAGAAACGTGTTGACTTTGGACGTGACCTTTGTCGAATTATTGTTGGATTTGTATTGCATGACGACGTGTGAATGTTTAATTGACGGTTATGTTAGACATAGTCCTCCAGATCGTATTTTAGCCATGGCGGCCAATCTCAACGGAAACTAGCCTTCGGCGCGGGAGATATTTTAGTGCACAAGTGTGTGCGTAGACACAGGTGCACTCTCTCTTCTCTCACTCTCATAGATACGTACAGACGCCAGCAGGTCAAGCTACACGAAACTGTCAAATTTTCCGAATCAACCTTGAACCTTAATGCTTCAGCGATAAAGTTGAAAATCTATTAAAGATATTTGACAGATTGTAGTAGCTTGATGTGCTGGCGTCCGTACCATGCTGCCAAAGCGTGGTACTGATTTCACGCAACCGGTCTCGATTTGAACCCAGCAAGAAAATGCGTGGCAGTTAATAGGTACACGAAGTATTTCCAACATGAAGGGACGTCAATCTGCATGGCGAATGTTATTAAAACTTCGAGAAAATATCAAGGTAAAATGTTGTTTGGAAAATCCGATAGATGGCGTTGCCAGTAGCGTTTAATATTCGGAACGTGAAAATTCACATTAGAAACCGTTCGAATAAATAGAGTTAGAATTATTGCACTTTACTTTTTTCTTCAAGAAAAAATATTAGTCTTCAATAGAAATCTTTGCTCTATTTTTGTCAGACTCCAATGCTGTGCTGTGAATACTGAGTTGAGTCTCAAAAATGGTGTCGCCACCAAAAAAACCGAGTTGTAGGTATATAATAGTGTAGGTACAACACTATTATATACCTACAACTCAGTTGGACCACACGGTCCAATAGGGCCAATTAGGACATGTGATGTCCCCAAGTACGTGTTGAACTTTCTACCAGCGTCTGTATTCTCTTCCATATATAAACTCGTCTGCCTTCAAAGCAAGAGTGAACAGGCATCTTCTGGGCACGCTCGTTCCATGATAGACCTCATACAAGCGTTCCATCAGGCTTGATCAAGGTCAAGAGCAGCTCCATTCAGCATTAAAAAAATAATTTACGGTCTGGAAGATTTGTTTCTACGAAAATTGGTTTGATATTCTATTACTATTTATCATAAAAACAAAAGCATAATATTTCAAAGAAGTTTATTATAATAACTTAACGCGCTACGTTACAAAAGTATGATCAACATAACTCTAATACAATGTACAATGGACGTGGGAGTGTGAACCAATTGTCTACAATACTATTTAAATACGTTAATAGGCTATTATGTCGATGACGCACACGGAAAGATTACGATGATGAGGTTATTACGAATAAGTGACAATTGTTAGGACAGTTAAATAAAATTAGCGACATCTGTTGAGTGTTTGCGGAAATTAAATAATCACTTTGGTGACACAAAACCATTTGTAACTTCAGGATATTTTTATTTATTTTTTGGTAATGCGATGCAGACAGTATTGCAAGATAAACTAACTTCGATTGCAAATATTTTGAACTCTGGAGACTGGTTGGATGATAAATCTGTAGCTATTTTATTTGGCGTAGGTACTGAATTAAGGCCCAGTCCCTCAGAGGAGGATTATTTTACTTAATACATATTTGCTTGACCGGTAAGTACTTTCATAAACGATGACGTTTATCCCTTAAGCAATTAAATAAAAATGTCATCGGAATCTTTAGAAACAGTTTTTCAATCAAACCTAGTCTGTAGCATTCGAGAACTTGCGTACATTTGTCTACAATTGGTTCACACACACGTCCCATTCCTAATTCTGCTAGTTGAGTATTATGACGGCAATAATCTAACATAACTTTGATAAACTCAACTACAGTATCATATTGTCAACTATAAGGCAAGAAATCGTCATAGTTTACTTTCCTCAAACCACGATCTGCCACATTCTGATCCCCTTCGATCATTCTCTCTTCATCACTTGTCTTTGTGACTTTGTTAATATTATTATCTAACAAGCCATCTCGCCTTTTCTCTTAATTTATATTTACATTAGAAAAATAGCCATTTAAATATAAATATTAAATTATTGAATTTGGTAATGTTTTATAGCTCGATAGTCTTGCCATGTTTGTTCAGGTTTTTCATGTTCTTGTTGCATAATTCTAGTTCTAGCCTGAGGCCGTCTACCTCTGCCTCTAAAGTACGAGATCTCTTGAACATTTGGACGTAGTTCAGTTGTAACTGTTTCTGGTATCGGAGTACTTTGTCCTTTTCTTCGGACCATTTTCTCCTTTCGCTGTTGAACTGGGTTTCTTTAGCTTCAAGCTCGCACTTGAGTCTATCGACAATGGCGGTGGCAGCACAAGGTTCGTGGCAAGAGTCTGGGAGCTCTCCATTCAGTCTTTGAACTTCAGCATCTTCAAGGGCGCTATCACTGGAGTTCCAGTGGTATTCGTTTGTTTTGCAGACGTCATAGATGCCTCGCATGGTCCTCCCGCACTCTATGCCTTCGTACCCGCTGAGGGAGATATCTGACAGTTCTTGTCGTAACTCCTTCAGTTCAGTTTTTAGTCTTTCGATTTCATTTTTGCTGGTCTCCTTGGTCTTGGTGAGGTCTGAGACGCTCACCATGAGGTCGTTGGTGAGCCTGTCGACTTCTGTTTGAAGTCGATTGATGGATTTTTCTTTTTCGTCCGTTTCTGCTCGGAGCCTCATGATTTCCTTTTCTTTCTTGTCGAGGACTTCTCTCAGTTGGCGGCAGTCAGCTTTTAGTGTCAGGTATTCATGTCCCTTTGCTGTTTGTTCATTCTGGAATCATATATAAGAACATATTAGTTATAGGTTGAATAAACAGTTGTGAGGGTTAGAAAGATTGTGACATACTAAGCCCCCTCAGAGCTGATGGTCCACTTTGTGTTAAGCCTAATATGTGAGATATCTTAAGAGTTAGGTTCTTGCTTATCTGATTACAAGATCGACAATTCGACTCAATGATACAATTCAAGCAAGATCAGCAACTAAACACAACAGCACATAATGTTTTGTGACTATGTGAGTGATCAAGCTAAATAACATTACTCATTCACTCCTTGGAATGTGCTTCGGGTTTTTTGTTTCTGTCTTTGACGCAATTATTATCCTGAAGTTTTCAACTAACCTGCGCATCTTTAAGCTGCGTCTTTAACAGCGCGATCTCGCCGGCTCTCTGGCACAGACTCCACTCCGTATCCTCCAGTCTCTGTCGCAACAAGGCTCGGTCTCGCCTCACTCGCGCCAGCTCCGCATCCCGCTCGTCTCGGGAGCGCCCGAAGCTCTGCATCATCAGACCTCGGGCTGCACGAACGCGTACCTCGTGACTGCGGACTCTTTCTGTTGTGCTGGAATGTGCAAAGAGGTTTGAATTAGATTTGATGATGAAGGAAGTCAGGATATAAGTGTGAAATCACCAATATTTCTTGACCAAGCGTGGTTAATGGTGATCAATGCCATGACTTCTCTGTATGAGAAGAGGCAAAGGTACAGTGGGACAATAATAGGCTGGTAATATTAAGGAACTGACCATTTTGATGTCGAGTTTCTAAATGTGAATGAGTTTCTCGAAACTTATGGCTGTGAAACTTTGCAAATCCAATCCATGCTTAGTTTTACTTGTAGGCATAAAACTAGTGATATTATTAGAAAGTATAATATATATTATGCCTTTATCACATGTACGGATCTGTACAATTTTATAGCGGTCCACCGTAAAACCTCCTTTTTTTTTTTTTTTTTTTATCGTGGAGAAATGCCCATGCATACTGCACTACCACGGGGAGATAGTGCAGTTATGTGGGACTCTAACCCACTAAAACTCCACGGTGTCCTCCTCTGCCGCTTACGGCGGGAACACGGGCACGCCTTAGCACTCATCCGTGAACCCGCCGCGGCCGTCCGTCACCGGACCCTCCTCTGGGGATTACTCCCCATCACCGGCGCACCAGCACACATGGCACGCCGTGACCACCCCAGGGACCAAATCAGCACATGGGCGCCAGACGACCCCGTGTCTGGGCACCCTTGGTCCCCCTGCGACGGGTCAGGTCATTGGCCCCGCCACCTGCCAATTTTCGGCCGCAGAGGATAGGGAGAGCGGCCAACGTAATACCAACACTCCTCTTCCCCTGCGGCCCCACCGCGTCCGCCATCAGACGGTGGCGACCCCGTCAAGGCCGCGGAAGGTAGGGAGAGCGGCGCACCGCAATACCGGCACTCCTCCCCCGCCGCGGCCTCCAACCCTCAGCCGTGATGCCTCCCATACCACATCACGGCCCGCCTCAGTTGCGATGTCGCCCAAGCGGCACCGCAACCTACTTTTTGGCCGCTACGTCGTCGGCTTACAGGCAAAGCCCTGACGAGCGGCCCCTCCTCGGGTTCCTCTTAGCTTCACCGTGGTTGTCCAAGCCACGGCTACTGAGCCCCCCCGCCTCGACAATGCGGGAACCCACCGGGGGGGACCGTAAAACCTCCTAACCCAACCTACTAAAATAGTCGAGAGTTGAATATTTATAGCCACAAGAATTCTGTTATATGAAGAATAGGCAAAACTGTGATGTGTGGGCTATTTATTGTCTATTGTTTTCTCTCTTTATAGGATTAGTTTGGGAGCCTGTTTTCTCCAAGGGTTAAGCAGAGGTAGATACAGAGTGGCATGGACATCAACGCGCAAACTGTAATCATGAATTCAGCATATGATTCTAGCGCAGAATATTTACGTGGGTTAAAAAAAAATGTATGGAACAGCAAATTTATTTTTAAAACCGACGCGCGGCGTTCAGAGTCATGTACTGAATCCATGGTAACGGGATGGGCGTCGAAGTCCCCGCCAAAAAAAAAAAAAGAAAACAAATGAACGAATGTATTGAAAATGTCTGCCAAAATTTGTACTACTGCCATATAAGTGATTTGTTAGTCAGTACACTTTTCGAAAATAACATTAATTTAGGAAACTGTGAAATCCTTGTAGTTTTTCGAATGCAAGCTGGTATAAAATGGCAGACGCCTCAAAGGCCACACAGGTTGATGTATGTGACGCCAATCATACGGTTGTTGCCACTGGGCTACGGCCTGTTGAGCCTAACTGTGCATAATCTTAGCGTTTGCCCTACAAAGAGCCACAACCTCTATGGAAATCGGAATCTTGTGGTTAGATAGTTTAGATGCTCAGACCATGAATGGGAGCTTCTGAAACTTTATTTGGCCGAACTACTTAAATCGTCTTTATTGAAACTTGAAGAGAAAGAAGAAGATAATTTTTAATAACAATCCTCTTCTTTCTTTCTCTTCAAGTATTATTCAGTAAAAACAACATAAGATAAGACGATTCCGTGTCAGTTGAGAAATTGATGAAACATTAACCTTATGAATCAGGGCAATCCCTTTCATCTAGGTACGCATTACCAGTTTTTATAGGCAATCTGATCAATGTATTGACCAAAGAGACAAATTGATGTAACCTCCTCCTTACAGCTGTGTTCTCTAATGAGATTAACACCCTGTTTCTGGAACGAAAATTAACGACGGGTTAAAATTCGACGCAAGTCAAGTGATCCGATTGGCTGTTGATAATTCAGTCAACCAATCACCACACGGTTTACGCCCGTATGACAATTCGTTATCTAGGTCATTTTTGTGTTTCAAAAACTGGACGAAGCCAATTTAAACGGGCAGTTTCCTACCCCAACCTTCGTTTCTGTCTACGTTATGTGCTCAACAGCAGCTTACCTGGGACTGTAGTCACTGGGACTGTAGTCCCAGTGATTGTTATCTGATGAGAAGTCTATTTCAATGAGCAGGTACCCCCAACCCTCGCTAATGTCTACGTAGCATGCAGTATGTAAACAACCGATTTCTGCTTACCTATAGTCATGCTGATCTCTCTCCAGCTCGGCGACTCCGGAGTCTGCGGGTGAGGGCGCTGGTACCGGCTCCTTGTCCGCACCGCTCAGGACTGAACTCGACTTTGTGCTGTAAAAGAGAAACAAAATACATTGTAGTTATGTGTACAGAATTATTAGAGTATATTAGCTCGGAAATTGTTGGAAGAGCATCAGTGAGATGACCTAGGGTAACAAAAAAACGAACCTAACCTAACCAAACCCGTTACACTACAGAAGGGATTCCGCTTAAAATAAGTGGCATATACCTCACAAGATTACAGGTCTTGTTGTAAGGATGAACTGGACCATACCAGACGTTTTGGGACATGGTATTGTTTGCCAGAGATTGAAATGCACGAAAACAATGATTTTGTCGACGGGTGATACATAAGTCATTGTGACGCTTAGTGTCCCTCACATATTAAACATTCCCATAACACAATAACAACAGGTGCATGATTTACATTTAAATTTAAAACGTAGTTTTATTATGATTTCTATAAAACGAGACACATGTGTTATATGATTATAGTATTCCACACATTTATGTCAGTGACGACATCAATTACAAATTCAAATCGCAAATCGGCAACATTAAGCCCCAGACTTTATAGACTGCGTCATAATTTAGCACATTTACAATGCGTTTATCATTTTATGTGTGTTATTATCTCGAACTTGTGTTTCACAAATGGCTTAATAACTCTTCAATTACTACAATTTGAATTCTAAGTGCGAACTGCATTTAGTATTAAACTGCGTACAGTATGACACAGTTTAGAGGTTTCATCGATGTTTGTAATCAAATTGCCAAACGAGTATTATGGTTATCGCTCCATCTCAAGTCATGAATGCCTTGACAGAGCGTCAGTTAGATTGAAGTCAAGTCGTATTTGTTAAGAAGTTATAATTTTTGACGATTTTGCCGAAGCAACCTTTAAGTTTCGTCGTGCTGTATCTTAGATTCTACGCAGATACAGCAATTGGCATCGAACGGTAAAAGCCGTAAAGGCGTTTGATATTTTATTACTATGTTTACAACCTGTTCGATCGTCGTCGTTGCCTGAATACCTAGTTTCGTAATCTGGTCAGTTAGGACCGGATTGTGGTAGTTGTTCTTCGTAAAAGGGGTGATAAATTATAGCTTGTTTACTTTTTGGTGCTTAAACACATAATCAAGACTGTAATGTTCCTACTGCTGGGACTGAGGCCTTCTCTCTGTAAGAGGAAGTTGGGAGTGTGGGATGGTAAACGCCACCTGTCTTCGAATTCTAGGACAAGGTTTTCTCACGATGTTTTCCTTCACCATGCATAAAAGTCGAACCTGCACTGGGCCCGCGTGATGGATTACATCCCACTCTTATAGACAGGAGGCTTGTGTCCCAGCAGTGAGAACGTTATAGGCTGATAATGTTATGTTTAGAGCAGCAGGATTTTCTTCAACATGGGCAATAAACAATAGTTTGTTTACCTCATCATCTCATCATCTGCCTTGCAATTTCCCAACCATCTGGTCGGCTTCCAGTCTAACCGGATGCAGCTGTTTACCTATCGCAATTAGTGGTGTAGCAGTTTGTTTACCAAAAAATGTCTATCATCACCTTTCAAAGTAAATGCCTTTACGTTTTATGTAACAGTCATTTGTTATTATGATTGTATGAATGAAGTCGTACTAACGAAGATTGATGCATTTTGATTATTACTCTTGTTGATTTTTTATGGTTATTTGAGTTATGTAAGTGCGTCTTTGATTGTTATTATACAGTCGACTATGGAGATACGAGTTCGGACAATAACAAACTGTAACTTTCTTTTCTGTGTGGTTTCCCTTTTTGCTTTTGGATAGAATGTCTCCGAGCAAGCAAGTTGGTTCCCTCAAACTTTTTATGTGAACGGTTTTTGACTGTTTCTGGAAAACTAAGAAAGACAAATCAACTTAAACCAACACGTAGTCATTGTCTACCTGGATGTAGCTCAACTCGAGTCCAAGTGGACATGACAGTGTCTACCTACCAAGTTTAGAAGCTGAAACTTGGCATGGAGTTTCCGCCCGAGGTCAATTCCCAGCTTCAGCAGTAGGTACTGTCGCCGAAATCTATAACTGGCTACCGTAAGGACTATTCCTGCTTGCAGCGCATATTATTAGTCGACCGAAAAATGATCCTCTTTTGTTTTACTTACGGACGCAGCTGTGGGCATCATGCGCACGGGATTTTGTTTTCAAAATGGTCAGATATAGGTTTAGGTACCTATCCCAGCACCTATCCTACATTTTCCTGCTCAAGGTTAGCCCTTAAGCAGGGAACTTGTTCTCGAAGGGCGATTTACTTTAATCATATCACCACCACTTTACCGCAGAACAAGTGCACTAACAATGTTCATAATATGAAAGGCAGGTCGCGCTCCGTGGCGCGTCTTGCATCACTGCCCGAGCGTTACTATGACTGCGTCTGCGCAGCTTATGAATCTATTGTGCCTCTGTTAATTATGGATGTAACATGCCAATGTCAGGAGTGAAGCGTTATGGGCCGAGGAATTAGCGTTCTGAGGTGACTGCAAAATGCCTTAATAAAGGTAATTTTGGTATCGTAAAAGGTAGTTGATGCTACTTCCATCTGCATATCGAAATCAACCACATGGTGCGGGAAAAAGATCATCATAGTTTTTATTGTGATGTCGGAAATGAACCTGACACTAAGGACTGTTAAGAGAATGGAGAGCAGACCAGCAGCTGCGGTGTAGAAATAAACCATACTGAGTAGTTGTGGTCCCATAATCAGCAGGAAAGGCGAGAGGGGCACGCTCAGAAGTATATAGTGGAAAAAAACTAAACCCTTTTCTAAGAGCACCTGTTGGAATAATAAAGAGTGGTAAGTGGAGAGACATAAGGGAGGTCTTTGCCCAGCAGTGGGACATAAAGGCCTTTAATTGCAATAAAAACCAGACCCACAAATAAAGAACCTACCAGTTAAAACCGAATAACAATGGACCGGTACTCGTTTAAATATAACATACTTAGAATTAGATAAAGCCAGCATCTGGCGCCATATTATGTGAGATTTATCAAAATGACTTATATGCGTAGGTGTACTATTAGCTTAAATCTATTCTGATGGTATATTATTGCGAAGGTAATCATAATCAACTTTATGGTAGACTCATTAGTCAAAAATTGTAAAATGGCGTTGAAATCTGTGTATAAATATTTACCTATAGGCAAATGTTTGTTGATGTTAATCCAATGCCGATCACCTTTAGCATTCCTAAGTGGCATATAAGTACGATGGAGTTTTTATAATCTAGGTAGGGCAGATTTCCATGTGCTTCTAGTTTTCTCACCTGATGCTCTGTTTGACGCTGGTTGATATACATATTTACTTCGTGGTTCAACCATATTGGGGCTGTTCATTTATTACGTAAGACAATTTTGACCACTTTCAGACCCCCCCCTCTCCCCTACGTAAGGAAAAATAAGGTTGCAAGTAGTTTAGTTACCTACGAGTATTTCCCTTAACGTTTTTTCCTAATTACTTTAGCCAGATGGCCAAATTTGCACTCCTGTCAAATGTGGAGTCCTTCAAAACTTTTTCTTTGCTCAATAATAACTTGATACGTAGATTTCTGCTCTAGATGTTACTAATGTGAATGAATTAAGGCCAATTATGGCTAATTTACTATTACAGAAAATCCCTTGAAAGTAGAGCGTTACGGTCAATGAATGTATTTTGTAAACTGTTAATATATAGAACTGTAGTAAGACAGATGTAAAGAAAAGGATGCATTATTCGGGATGAGAATATAAATAATTCCCTCAGTTATAATAAAACTTGCTCCTGCAATTATGCATAATATTCAGCCTAAGTATAATAATCGCACTGCTGGGACACAGGGTCCTCTCTTCGAGAGGGAGTGGGCTGTAATCTACCACACGGGCCCAGTGTAGATTGGTAGATGTCACATGCCTTCGAATTTTTGATTCTAGGATGTGCCAGTTTCCTCACGATGTTTTCCTTCACCGTTTTGAGAGCAGTGGTGATGAAATTATTTACACAAAGTAAGGCGCCTGTATGTTTCCAGCATTTATAATTTTCTCCTATTATTTTATTATCTCTGTTCCTACTTTGATTCCTAGGAATACGAGTGTAGATAGCGTTGCAAATCTGTAATAACAATGTAAGTATTATATTAACTGAATACCACTTGTGTTGGCAGACAAGCGGAGACTAGAAAGTGGATGATGAAAGCTGTGGGCTATATTTTATGGTGCGGTTTATATACGGGAAAGCGAATTATGGGTAGGAAGCTAAGTATAGAGAAACATACATTGAAATATGCCATAGGCCACAACTTCAAGGCCCGTCGTCCACGAGGTTACTCAAAAGTAAACAGCTCAACAAATGTGTACGGACTGCCATTAAAATATTGAAATGCTATGACATTCTGGCTACTTATTGGTGACCTTTTCGCCCATGTGGCTATGTTTGAATAATCAGCCTATATTTTTCCCTTTCTGGGGCACAGGCCTCCTTTGTGAGAGGTAGAGGGTTGTAATTCACCATTTTTGGTTCTAGGACATGCCAGTTTCCTCACGATGTTCACCGTTTTGAGAGCAGTGGTGATGAATAATTTACACAAAGTAAAGTGCCTGTGTGGATTCGATCCAACGACCTACAACTCGTAAGGTCGCAGCCGTTTCCAATGAGCTCTTGTGCTGCTGCATGTGCCTATGTTATACCCTACCTATGCGAGCTTTTAGCGTACATGGGCGAAAAGCGAAAAAGGTCGTCGAGCTAAAAGTGTGCGTAGGTACTTGCTTGTCCGTCTATCACCCACTTTACACCGGAAACTGCAGTATAAATATCCACCAATGTGTAGTGGATATTATTGTTGGAACAATAAATAATGAAAAGAGGAAACGGTGCGTCAAATTTCGCAGTTACTGCAAAAGTTTCGTCACATCACGCAGAACAATTAAGTACCTGGCTATATTATTTCGAAAGATTTAAATATTTTTTATCGGTTTAATAAGGCCTGCGTATGAAGCAATAAAAGGATTAAAAGTTTCATAAAGTAACAATACTGATATAGAATCTGCCTAGACTTTTCCCAACTATGTTTGGGTCAGCTTCCAGTCTAACCGGATGCAGCTGAATACCAGTATTTAACAGGGAGCGACTGTCTATCTGACCTCCACAACCCAGTTATTGGGTAATACGATACCCCTTGGTAAGACTGGTTGTCAGTGCCTGTATCTTGTGGATTGGGAAGCCAGATGCCAAAACTAGTCACCAAATACATGTCTCGTGAAAGCTTTAGTTAGAAGACCATCTATCACGGAGACTAGAGGTCTAGGACATACCTAAAAGAACTTAAGCAATAGAATTGTTTTCATTGCCCTTAGATCTCCTTTATTATTGGATAGGAGATTTGAATTTAGATATCCTGCCCATCAATCTCATAATAACATTCCATTATTCACCACGGTGAAGGAAAACATCGTGAGGAAACAAGCAAGACAAAAAACTAAAAATTCAAAGACATCTACCCGCACAACCCGCACTAGGCCAGCGACCACCACGCAGGCCTAGTCCCTCACAGAGCGGAGGCCTGTCTCCCAGTACTTTATAGGCTATTAATTATGTCATCCACAATTCATAGGCATCCTATGACATAATACCACGATCTAACCCGAATTCAGCTTGAACAAGTTCTCAAAAAGGCTAAATAGAAATAGGATACCGTAGCCCATAAATACTACTATTTCCGACTAAAGTCAACCTTTCCTCATTCTCCACCAGTTTCCGTACTATGTAGAAAACGTTAGTTTTTGCTAAATATCACGCACACTTAGCCATATTCAATTATGTAAAGTCAGGGAAATTGAATTATAAAAAAATACTGTACAAAGGCGGACTTAATGCCTGAGGCATTTTCTATCAGTCAACCTTAGGGTGATGCAGAGACAAAACATGGCAGGTGCAACATACGGGATCAATAACTAGGAAATGACTATAAAATACAAGAATAAATACTAATACATAGATATATAGGCCAACGTAAATTGTCCGTATATTCAAAACACAACTCTTTTTGACAATTGTATGGTTATAAATCGGCGGGTTGATATAGGGTGTCAATTTGCTTAACAATTAATTTGGCTGACTGTACATACAGTACCTACGTACATAACTACATGTAAATGAGATGGACGTGAACGCAACGGTGCGTAGTTCCTGGCTTCATCTCCGCAAGCCTATTGTTAGGGATTTATGAAGGTTTTAGTACCTCTTTTATCTGTTCTGTGGTTTTAGTAACATGAATAATAAAAAAATTCACGCATTTTTTATTTATATTAACTACCTACCTATTTAAACAGTTTTTTTAACTGTAGTGTCTAATAATTCCGATCCAGCCTGTCCCTTGCTGCCTTCTCCCAGCGACGAAGCCGAGGTCCGTAAATTCAGTGCGCGATAAAATCCAGCCGCGACATTTTTACCTTCGTGCGAAATTGGGTTTACTGTTTCATTGAATGTCAATCCAACACCATCATCATCATTTCATTTCATTTATTTTTCACGTGAACTGCTGGACAAAGGCCTCCATCAAGCATCGCCTCCTAGGGCCTTATTCTCTATAACTGAGAATGTATGAATGAGAATGATCTGTGACAACTTGTAATTGGCCTTATTTTTGTTACTCTCAATCGTGCAAAAGTTTTTAACTGCAAGTTTTCCAAAAACTGTAAAATAAAATAAAATAACACAATGAACGAAACCGCGCGAAATGTACGCAAGATTGGCGGGATTAGCTAAGGAATTGACGCGGTTTTGAGTAAGGAATCGTTAAGTGGTCATAGTGAATTAGGACCCTGTGCTTCTCGCATTTTGCTTAAATTAAAAGAAATTAAACCAGACAAAAAGGTTAAGTAACTGAAGCTTTACCGAAAAACCAAATAAGGTCAGCGTTCCGTGAAAAAATCCTATTCAGGTCATTGCCGACTCAGCGTCCATTATGGGGCTTCATCTAAATCGGTTCAGATCGGTTACAGAGGTTAAGTTAACACAGACATACTAACATAACAAGGCCATTTTTATTAACAAAACTCTTAAACCAGTGAATCGATGTTCTTGTTTTTATAGTATCTATTGTGAATGAGAGTCTAATGAATCGTTGTTGAATGAAGGTTAGGCTGATGCTTACAAGTTGTGATGTCATTCATCAGCCGGTCATCCATGAATGAAATGACTTACACTTTTTGAAGATGTTATCTTTATTCATAGGGGGATGGAGTTTTTAGCAGTTTTTTTTTGAGGCTAGAAAAGCTTTTAGGAATGAAGTTAATAATTAAAGAGAGAAACGCCAGGGTAGCTTGCTAAATTCAATTTTTCTTACGTTTCTTGCAATGTGCAGGTCAGTTCAAAATTTGATTCGCGAGCTGCAAAAAACTTAAGAATTTCGCGGGCTACACTGGCCCTTCTCCGATAATAGAACTCCTTTTTAAATCTGATTTTTTGCCACAATTAAGATAGCGCATTTTTCCTTAAGTCAATCAATCAACTCAGTCTGTTGCAGGATATCAGAAGGTACCCACTGGTTAACAACAACAACATTAAATCCAGTTTTTCCGGAGGCCGAAAAACACATTTTTTCGGCACTGCACTGCATAACTCGCACGCACATTCACGGTATGTTACGCAAAATCATAATGGCACAACATTAAGGTTTAAAACTGAAGGTCGGAACAATCATAACTAACAAAGTGCTCATCTTAATTGCAACAATAATAGCAAGTTTATGTACCAACATTTAATGTTTCACAACCGCTCTCCATCTTTATTATCAGGAAAATCTAAGGTCGTTTATTTCTAGAGCAACTACGGAAACTCGCGCCATTAAGGAAAACTTAGTTAAGACTGCTACACACGTAGTCGTTACTGCATGCTTGGTCATCATGCATGACTACTTGGTTGTTTTATGTCAGCTTGCATTAGCATCTATGGTTAGAATAAATGGAAACGTCATCGTACAGCTTACGGTGGAGCCCGCGTATCGGCAAGCGTAGTGTGGGACGACCCCAGCTAGATGGACCGATCCTGTCCTTAAAAAGGTGGCTGGGACAGACTGGATGCGGAAGGCGGAGGACAGGGTGTTGTAGCGCAGCCTGGAGCAGGCCTATGTCCACCAGCGGACTGCGATAGGCTGAGTTGATTGGATGACCTAGGCGATTGTAACGTAGAAGATGCAACCAACCAGATACTAGTAAGCGGTTCAGAAGTGTATTAGAATAAGAAGGCGATCAGACGAAGAATACTAACAAAGTTACAGCCCGATTCAAACTTTATGACGGTTCAGAACATGAGGCGAGTCGCTGCGCAGTAACAAATTCATGGGTCAACGGGGGTGAAGGGGGGGTACTGCGCAGTAAGTAGCGCACTTCACAACCGCCATAAAGTTTGACGCGAACTATAACTAGAAGGTCTGCCCTTTATTAACAAAGAAAAGGAATGTGTGGAAAAGGGAAAATACCATGCAGTGGAAATAGGCAATATACACAGACAAGATAATATGTTATAAATCAGAGACGCAAATTCAGCAGAGGAAAATTAAAACCAGAATATTACGCCTACGCTGTTGATAGTAGAAACACTGCTACTGATACGAAAACATCTTTGAACTAAATGCAACACACAGCTGAAATGTTTGAACTAAAGTAGGAGACTATTATTCTTGTCAAACTAACGTCGTTCGTACCGTTCAAAACACAACATAATTACGACGTAAGTAATTATCCGGTGTAAAAGATTAACTAACAGTTGCGAGGGTAGTTACGCCAGGTTGTTTGTCACGGATCTTGCTAGATGATAGTGATACGTGGTTACCAAATGTAGAACGTAACAGCGGCTTGGACTCAGACTTACTGTGGCTGAAGTTAGGTGTTGTGTTAAAAGTTTTATACAGTGGTTTGAAAGTTGGGTGAAGATTTATAAACAGGGAGGTTTATAGAAGAATAGACTCCATTTTCTATACGGAGTAAAACATAGTCTATGGTCCACGAGTTGTGCCTTCATGCGGAGGGAAAAGATTTAAGTTGTTCCACTAGAGAATGATTCTCTTTTCTGTGCAAAATCTTCTTTGCATCTTCAACATCCATAATGGCATAATGGCATATACCTCTAACGACATATATCTTTTGTAAGATCTTCAGTAATTACACGATTTGAATACTTATATATCTACTAGCAAACCCGGCAGACGTCGTCTTGCCCGGAAAAGTAGCGCCACCTACCGGGTCCAATTGTGTTTTCAAACTATCCAGGAATCCATTGATATATACACACAAAATTTCATCCAAATCGGTCCAGCTGTTTACACACGTGCAGAAGAATTATATTTATTAAGATGTAGATAATTATGTGATAAGTAGAACACTGAGTACTTTAAATATGACAAACAATAGATAATTATTAATTAAATGCCCCACTTCTCTTATCAAGAAGCCGATGACTGTAAAGGAAGTCAAATCATCAATAAAGCTGATAGTACTCGTAGGAAATAGCAAAGTGATTGCGAATATGTTGATAATGCAATATTTTGTTATCAAATAATGTGAGTAATGAGATTCTTCTCTTGCTCATAGTGTGTATTGTTTTTGTAATGCATTTTAAACATCACTCAAGTGCCTGTCGCATTCCCGATTGCTAAACGGACGTCACAAGGAAATCCCTTTAGTCGTTGTATATTGTATCGATGTGCGAATAATTGTCCTTATAAAATGCTTGCGTGCTATTATTTTCGGAAACCGTCACCAAAAACCCGAAGACATATGACGAGCTACCAACCCTCGCTGGGCCTACGTGGTAGATTACGACTCACGCCTTCTCACAGAGAGGAAGTCTGTGTCCCAGCAGTGGGAACATTACAAGCTGTTTATGATCTAATAATATTGTGTGTTAACTAACAGCTATTCCCGTCTTCCCAAATGCGAATCGCCTATTCGCCAGAAAGGGTAGAGAGAGTACATACATGACCATGTTAGGGTCTTCAATAGAACAAAATGTCCCTTGTAACCCTAATACAACTAGTTATCCCTGTACGACCCTCATTCTAAAGATACTCTTAGAAACAATACAATTGAAAAACACAAAACGCAGCTTCTAACAAACCCATTAAATACAAAATTACAGAACTTTCGTTTTTTATTGATTGGACTGGTGCATGCTGTGTATAGTGCATTGGACAATAGGCAGTACACTATGGCCTATTCTCCCATTCATTCACTAGTATTGCTAGGTACTGCAGCTGTTAGTAGGTAACCCACTTATGTCGGTAGTTTGTGCGAGGGGAAGCTGTAAATACAATGTTGTTTAGGTCAACGGATTTTGTTACAAAAGGGCTATACAGGGTGAAAAAAGAATAGAGGGTCACAAATAAAATACTGTTCATATTTTGAGGGGTGATTACGGACATTTTTTGTTATATAAAATATATTATATTATTACTTTAGACTACTCACGTGTTTGTTTCGGGTTTGTTGTTTGTCAACTGTTTTCGAATTTGAAAGGAATCACTGGTCTAGTTTTCATATAATTCTGATGTTATCTGCTTCCTACAATTTTTTTAAAGTTATTTCTTTCTTTACAGCCACGCGCACACGATGCACCTTTAATACTTTAGCTGAAGACTATCCGTGTTTGTCAGTATCGTAGAGACGATTGAATAAAACACCAGCAGACTGGGTCCTTGTAGATATCTACGGCTGGCTCCGATACTAATGACATAATTTAGTAATGACAATTACTATATTATCTATTGACCTCTGAATAGCATGACTGGTGGCTATTATTCTAAACAGATTGTTCATTCTGATGACGAATAGATAATGATGATGATATTCATTTTTTTTATATCCTTGAGTAAACACCGATTGACCATCGGTGTAGTATCACAGTATCTATTGAAAACCAAAACAGTGCAGAGGAAAAATACGGTTTATGACATTTATTTCTCAAATACAATCCACTACAAGATAATACTTGAGAAGTCTAGTCTGCGAAGAGTCAGTTCAGGTGTGAACCTGAACAGACTCTTCGCAGACCCTTCGGCGTCATCTGGGCCATGAGGCCTAGATGTAATCCGCAGCAGTGTGTATTTAGGGTATGGTACTGGGTTGGGACAGTCATACGCATTGTGATTATAAAATTCCCTAGTTAATAAAGAACATAAATATTTTTCGGTGTTTTGAATAAGCGCTGTATAGTATAGTATACACTTATCTAACTTGATTCTTTCATCGAGTCAAGTAAACGACGATTGGCAATGCGTTGTTGATTTTAAAATTTTCACTTTTCCTTTGGTAACACTAGTAATTGTAAGACCAATTAATATGTCCATCGAATTAATGACAGCCAGACGATAAAGAAATCGTCTACACTTTGTAATAGTGTTCCTAGATTCATTGCTAGGAACGAAAATATTTCAATTAGAGTCGTTCAACAATAAAATTGTTGTAGAGTTTTTTGTGGCAAATACTTAGGTGCCTCTTTTTAGTCCACAGTCATTGAGAAACCGTCTACCGTGACTATGAAAAGGCAAAAAATAGAAATACCTAGATACGAAAGAAATACAAGAACTTGTTTTTGTTTTAATGAAAGCTACTGGGATACTAGACCATTAGGTTCTATCGAAGTACTTACTGCTTACTGACCGGGAAAATAATGACAATATTTTTTTCTTCTCAGGTAACTCAACCTTATTGCCTGCCTATGATTACTCGAGATATGGATTTAAAAACTTCGTAATATATAAATAATACTATAAAAAATCGGGTCAACTTAAAAAAAAAAAAACTAGGTACATATTATTATCTAACTCAAATCATTGGTTACTTGATTTGCATAAAACACATACAAAGGTCACAATTCCTATTGTGACATTTGATTATAGTCCTCTATAATCAAAGCTGCAATTACAGACCAATCAACAAAAAAAAAAATACAACTAAGTATATTTCTTCTCTCATAACTCACCTAAACATGTCACAAAACTCTCACTTTCCAATAAACTACACCATTTTATTCACTGGAACACGTATACACGTATAAAATCACCATTTGATAAATAAACACTGTATATTGCGTATGCGCACCGGCTAGCCGCTACTCTGTTCAAGGCACGAATGTCTGCGCGCGTGCCGGCCGAGCCGCTAACTTGCTGCTTCGATAATAATTGCTGAATAAACCGCGCAAATGAGTAAATACTGTATTACAATGTTGTTTTTGCTTTATTTTAATGAATGCTAAACGAGATGGTTTAAAAGAAAGGTGAATATGAATGCAACTAAGTGTAATGTTGGTATGTCAGTTCTTGCGCGGCGATTTTATCTGAAAGAAAAAGTTTCACGCAATTTTGCAACTTTCTTTGAAATAAGTCCGTTACTTTTTCCTTGATTATTTGTATTTTTTTAAAGTATGCGGATGTATTTCGGATAGGAAACTTCAAAATAAAATGCTTACTTAAAACAGCATTGGAGTACTTTCTTTTAATTGCTGAATGGGCCTGCTCTTGACCGCGATCACGCCTGATGAAAGCGACGAATGAGGTCTATGATGAAACGAGCGTGCCCAGAAGATGGCTGTTCACTCTTGCTTAAAGACAGGCAGACGGATTAAATGTGGAAGGGAACACAGACGCTGTCAGAGAATACTTCAGTTAAAGTATGTGTATAAGCGGCCACGTAAAACCCACACAGCATTATGTTTTCTAAACAAACTGTATTTAACTTTTACTCTATGATACAAAAAACTTTCTTAAAAAACCCGGACGCGTAACGTGTATTTATTTACTGTTTATTAAATTATACGTTGTTCTTTCTGGTGAGTGAGCACGCCACGGAATGATTCAGTAACATTTTACGGCTCCTAAGCTCCTAACTCATTCACTAGCATGTTCATGTTGCAGTTACATAGGTACCAGTGCTAGTGCTGCCAGTTTGTTAAACTCCTATTTTTTTAAAGATTGGAATATCAAAATATAATATGTGTATATTTAATTCTGTGCTACTGGAGAGTTTGTTGCGCCACTGCCTGTTCCCAACGAAAGCACTAGGAAGTGGTGAAGGGCGGGCGTTTTGCTGATTCTCAGGCTAATTTGAATAAATGACTTTTTATTTTGATAATTTTACCATGGGTATACTATAGGGACTCCTCTGTCTTACTCTTCGGGAAAAACAGAGGTCATGTTAAGTTAATATTAATTTATTGGATCTCCAACGGAACTATACAATTATATGCAAGTTTACAGGGACAAATACTAGTGTGCTTCCAATTATAGAAGATCAATTCATGTATGTTTCATGTTATTTTATAATATTTTTTACGTAGTCCTATAGATTTTACATAATCTAGAGAGCAGTCTGGCTTTATCTTATTAGAATTGTATTGTTCTTTTTATATATTCTCATATTTTATAGGAAATACAGCTATGGTTTTGATTTTCATAAAAGTATGCTTATGCTTGACTCCTACCGAAAGGACTGGCCGGCACTAGCAAAAGACAGAATTGTGTGAAAAAGGGACAGGGTGGCCTTTGCCCTGCGGTGGGACAATGCTGTTAGTTAGATTAGATTAAATGCTTATGCATTCATAACTTACAAGAACACAACGAACTGTGAAATTAGGAAAAAAGTAAAAAAACGCAAATAGTTTTTCGTAGCGCTACGCAGCGTAGCAGCGTAGACAAAATGAAATGGTAGACTAGACAGTTCGTATAATTCCTACTACATCCATTTTCCTACAACATGTACATCACGCCACAGTAATGTTAACAGCATTAATTATTCAGTTTAATGAACAGATGCATCGTCTTTTGTGTCATTGACATGTCAATTGTAGATTGTAGGGGTACATCGTAGAAAGTATGTGAGTACCTAATATTGGTTAGGGAAATTAATTGTTAAGCAAATTGACTACCAACTTAAATTGTCTGCATATTTAAATCCCAACTGTACGTAATTCTTTGACGGTGGTATGCATAATCAGCATGTTTCGACTGCTGAGACATACGCCCCGCTCCGTGAGAGGGAGTGGGCCGTAATCCACCACGCGGGCCCAGTGCGGGTTGGTAGATGTCACGTCTTCGATTTTTTTGGTTCTAGAACATGCCGATTTCCTCACGAGGCTTTCCTTCAACGTTTTGAGAGCACGGAAAGGTTTGGTGATGAAGTAATTTACACAAAGTAAAGCGCCTGTCTGGGTTAGAATCTACGACCTACAATTCGTAAGTCGCGGCCGTTACCACTTGGCGAGCACTGCTCCGCAAGTGTATGAAATGGTTATAACATGGCAAATTAACGTGGGGTGTCAATTTGCTCAACAGTTATTTTCCCTGACTGTACTACATACTTGTGATCTATTCTCGTATGAGTTCGTTCTTGATTAGGAGGGTGCAAGGAGTGAAGTCATCGCCTTTATTGGTAGTTATTGAGTCTATTTCTGGCCGGTGTGAAGCTTGAGAAATGTGAGTGGTGATTAGGAGGGCTGTAGGGCCATGTTGTGAATTTTGTTTGATGAAAGATAGATGCATGTATGGCTAAAGGCTCTTATTTTTCAGCTGTTAGTGAAAGCGATTAAACTCAGAGTTTATAATTACTGATAAACACTCAATTATACCTACTGGGTGTTATTTTATTATTTTTGAAATCATTGGCTTCTTTCCATATGGCGAACCTACTTACTACCTTCCCTGGAAGTCTACCTAAAGTATCATAATCTATCAAATAGGTTTATCACGACTTCTAAGTGATATGATTAAACAAAAGGGCTGATTTTTTAATCATCTGATAACTGTATTAGAGGAATAATTTTGAAATTTTGACAGTATCATACAAAAACTGTCAAACGTCAATTTTATTCCTCGAATAAAAGTTATCTGGCGATGGAAAAATCAGCCCTGCCAGATATATTTTAACCGTGAATTAAAATTGACCTCTGACACTTGTATGGACTGAAAACTGTCAAAAAAAACAAAATTTATGTTCAGGATAACTTATTCTACGTATAAAATTTTGGTGGAATTCGCCCTAAATAAACTAGTACTAAAAATATACCTAGGTAGGTAAGCCACTGCGGTTGACTCAAGTCTTAATGGATACTTAGCCATTTTGTTACAACAAAGTAAACAAATTCACTTTTACTGGAAAGTGGATGTATTAAAACAAATTTCATTTCACGAGAACGATTACCCACACGAAAATGCGTGATCATAGAACACTTTCTGTCAGAGAAGTAAAATTAACTTCATTACTTTTGATGACGATCTAATTTCATCTTTATTACGAACATTAAATTATAGACAAACCGTTCAAAACGTTAATTAGGTATTTTCTCAAATTAAATAGTGTTGGTAATCGCTTGACGATGCACTTATCGCTGCACTTAAGAAACGTTTACTTATATGTATGTTTTAGATATATTTTCGAAAAGACTTTAGTTATCTCTAAATCCCTGCATCGCACTAATTCATACTAAGCTTTTTGTCATGTTGTCAAACGCAACATTGCAACTGTCATTTTGGTCTAGCTTATTAAAAATCAGAGTTTTTGACAGCTGTCTTAGAACGTATGTAACTATTCCAGATTACGTAAAAGTTAACTTTAAAATACGTAATAAAATAAATATATAAGCTGTCTTATCTTATTGAATTATCTTATTTATGGCTTCTTACGGACATTAAAAAACCGTACGTGTATCAATCAGTGTATTGTGTGCTATTGCTGCAATCACTAGTTCCATCCGTCAAAACAAGGTTTACCTAACGGACAGTGTATAATGTTATAAATCCGAAAGTAACTCTGTCTGTCTGTTCGTCTGTTACCTTTTGACGTCTAAACTACTGAGCCGATCGCTATGAAATTCACAACATGACAGGAAGGTAGCCGATGAGCCAGAGCAGGACATAGGCTACTTTTCCTTCTGGACATTTGCATTAGAAAATAATGAAATACAAAATACACGCTAATGAAGTTGCGGGCAACAGCATAACAATCGGTGAACTAGTTAATAGTATGTATTGGAAATGATAAAAAATGTCAATGTCATCAAAATTCTCGTAATGACAATGGAAAAAGCAAATAACATTAACATTAGGATCGAGGGAACCATTTTTTTGGCAATTACGCTATTGGCAAAAATACAACGTTCCGGTGTGCGGTTTAGGAACACAATGTATAGTGACACAATGGAACATACATTATGTAGTTCCTATGTAATGTAACAGCGGTAGTTCGAAACGATCTCAATATATCTAAACTAGCGACCCGCCCCTGCTTCACACGATTTTATCGACTTCAGAAAACATCGGGAATTCTCTTTTATATGTTTACATAAACTTCCAGAATAAATTCTCGAAATGTTGGTGAAAACCATCAAAATGCGTTAGTTTATAAGAACAACGCAGTCACACAGACAAACACGAAAACGACTTTAATTTATAATATGTAGATAGATACAATGGCTACAATACAATGCGCGTCTAGTGTCTAAAACTAGTGTGTTACAATTGGACCTAGTTCTAACAATTGAACTTACAATAGAGTGATGTCATTAGTTCAGCGGAGCGGAGAGCTAGCGAAAACGATACAATACGATTTCGGTGGTCCATTAACTATGAGATTTTGATAAGATTATATCATAGGAAGTGCTAATACCTTTTTCCAAGCTCATAAAAATACCCAACAGTGTAGCTGTTATTCAGGAAAATAAACTACAAAAGTAAATTTTCGTCATCTACTTAAGAGTTTTACAAAATCATGGAGCCTAAGGGGTAATTGCGTAACACACTAATAGTAGCAATGGCTTTCATTTTGACAGTTGAACAAAATTCATTGCGTTGTTGAGCAAACAAATTTTTCGAACATATGAAGCAATGGATTATCAATATCCTTAAAAATGATTCAGATTATGATTGAGGCTACATTTGCCAAGCCTTTTTCCACCTATGTTGGGGGGGTCTGCTTCCAGTCTAATCAGATGCAGCTGAATACCAGTATTTTACATGGAACGACTGCCTATCTGACCTCCACAACCTAGGTACTGGGTAATACGATACCCCTTGGTAAGACTCACTACAGATACTCCTTGGTGCTTTCCGAAACAGATTATGATTGAGACTGTTACGCAATTAGCGTGCTGGTCACGAGGCCAATTTGCAAGTCAGTATATTGAGTCAGTTCGGTGTTCGTGCCGCTAACTGGCGCTAACACGAAGCCAGTCAGTACTGAACTGTAAACAGAACTGACTCGCCAACTGGCCTCGTGTCTGGAGCCTAATATGTCATTTCATTTCCCTAGCCTTTTCCCAACTATGTTGGGGTCGGCTTCCAGTCTAACCGGATGCAGCAGAATACCACTATTTTACATGTGAGCGACTGCCTATCTGACCTCCACAACCCCGTAACTGGGTATGCGATATCCCTTGCTAAGACTGGTTGTCAGACTTTCGGGCTTCTGATTACGCGTACCGACTGCAAAGATCCTCAAATGACAGCCGGGATCAACGGCTTAACGTGCTTTCCGAGGCACGGAGGGGTCTCGGTATGTAAAGATGGTCACCCATCTACAGATTAACCGTGGCAAGCGTAGCTTAACCTGATCGATCGACCTGTGCGGCTGTTATTATTTAGCCACGGGCCTTAGCCCAATATGTATACATCTAAAGGTACCCGGGCCTCCTCTTCCTTTCTCCTTTCCAATTATCGTAATTATAAATCCCAGAAGCACTAATAACCACGATAAAATTACTGAAGAGATGCGACTGATGCTGTTGACAATCTCCAACCTGATCATATGAAAATAAAGCCATAGTAAACTCACACAATAGCAGAGTGATGCCTCTGATGTAGCGGCGCGGATGGCGTGGCGGGCGGCAGAGCGGATAGGGAGGCGGGCTGAGGAGAGCCGCACCACCGGCCCTCGCGCACGTCTGATGAGCCTGCCAATAAGACAGAGGTGGTAAGTTAATGGCCTGTGTGTTGGGAAAAAGGCCACCATCTCTTCAAGTAGGTGATGGTTTAGAAGCTGGCCACGGCCTTACCAAAAGCAATACGACGCGCGAGTACGCGGTCGTCGCGCTCGTTTATATGAATATGACACAGGTGCTCACGCTATCGATCAAGTCGCGTATGTACTAACGCCAAAACCTATATCTAACCATTTTGTAAACAAAATCCCGTGCACATGTGACCACAGCTGCGTCCGTAAGTAAAACAAAAGAGGATCCTTTTTAGGTCGACTAATAATATGCGCTGCAAGGAAGAATAGTCCTTACGGTGGCCAGATATAGGTTTTGGCGATAGTACACCAGTATTCAGGTACCTAAACGATCGGGTTATCGCGTATTCGCGAGTTTTCGGTCGACATTTCTTATATTTATAGACATCTCTCTGACTCAAAAGGTAATCCTTCATAACCGTCATCGAAAGCTTTATATATACTTTATTGTACACCACAAAAATACACAGCATAAAAAATACATTAAACACTACAAAATATACAATGGGCGGACTTATCGCATTACTGCGATCTTTTCCAGGCAACCTTAGAATGGACAGTGATTTTCCTGGACATAAAATGGGACTGTCGTTGGTGCAAATATTATGTATACAAAACACTAAAATAGATAAATATATGTATATACATATCCAAAATTATAGATACATACATACTATATATAATAAGCAACGAAAAATAAAAGAACTGTAGATGATCGCAGTTAGGACAACTAGATCACAACGATAAGTAGTGTTCTTTTACGAGTCTTTTGAACACCTGTAAAGACTGCGCGCGTTTTATTTCAACTGGCAATGCATTCCACAAACGAGCGGCCTGGACAGTAAAGGATTTATCAAGGAAAGTTGTGGAATGCATAGGCATTTACTGTATTAGTCAATATAAATAATATAAAAAAATAATGCTAAATACCACTTTTTAGTACTGTTGATGATGATGATGGATATACTCACTGCCATAGAGCGTCAGGTGGGATGGTGGTCTGCTGGCCAGCACCGGAGTGGAGCCATACCTCTCCCCTCCCGCAGACAGGCGCCCCCCGAGCGGCTTGAACGCTATCGGACGGATCACTGATTTGCCCTGGAACAAGTAAAGATGCAAATTAGATAAAGTGAAATTTAGCTTGGCAAAGAATGACGAAAACGGTTCTAAACGGTGAAGGAAAACATCGTAAGGAAACCGGCATGTCCTAGAACCAAAAAATTCAAAGACATGTGACATCTATCAACCCGCACTGGGCCCCCGTGGTGGGTTACGGCCCACTCCCTCTCACAGAGAGGAGGCCTGTGTCCCAGTAGTGGGAGAATTATAGGCTGATTATGTATGTATAAAGAATGGTGATAATTGATGATGGTATGTCAGCAATTACTACGCGACTATAGTATTGTAATCGTTGTCAATTTGATTTCATGTAAGATGGAGTACGAAAAGAAAAAACGACCGTTGTTTTCACACTGAAGAAACTAGGAGAAGCTGCAAAATGGGGTGGTCTAGTGGTAACCGAAAGGGACCAGCAAACAGGCATAACGGATTATCAGCTAAAATATGCAAAGAAACCAGCACTAAAATTAACATGACTTAATTTTGCGTAACAAATGCGAGGGTACCGTACCGCCTAATAACCATACATGTCTTATACGGAATTCGAAAGGCGGAAAAATCCGTTTACTACTGCGGGTCAAAAATAGATTACCGATAAAACTTCGCATTGACATTTCTTAAAGACCAATTGTTTAGTCTATCTATTTACCGACCATTATCTCAAGGACCCAAACAAATCGTTTTTTAAACGCGTTCGTTAGTTAATAAGTCCGTGCGCATTTATCTGATCACGGATTTGACATTTCGTACGCAACAACGCATCTAAAGGTCATGACGAAAAGGTCAAACTTGGAATATTCGGTGCATCAACGAGTGTTACCGTTACAATGATATATGGGGAAAATATATGGATTTCGTGACGACATTAATCAGGGCTTTGCGTATAAATTAGGCCAGATCATTATTAAAGTCGTGTAGCGGACTCTTATGGAATTCCAGCGGTTGTGTAATATATTTCTGTATCTGCGTTTGTTTTAATATATTCTTGTGTATTTCAATGTATGGTACTCACTGTATCTTTAAGAATATATTGTTTTGTAAGAATTTCTTCACTAGACATATTGTTTTAATCATTTTTTTCATAAACAATCTCTTAATTTTGCATACTGTTTGGCTGTTATGTTGTAATTCTTCCTACTTATCACATCAATGCTCTTATATTACAACAAATAGATCTTATCTGGACTTTACGAACAATAGAAATTAATTTATGTAATTTTAATTAGTAGATATTGCGTATGCTTTATTTGATTCATAATTAAGTTGTTGTTGATAGTTGTAAGTTATTCATCTTGGGTAATGTTGTGGGGGTTGTTAAATTCATAATACTCGCGAAGACTGTCTATTACTGCCGGTCTATTTTGTAAAATCTCACCGTAGAAGCTTTGTTTAAATGAGCTTGAAGTGAGCCGTCATTCCACCTGTCGATCTATTCTTTTAAAATCACACCGTGAAATCTTAGGTGATGTGATCTGTCATTCCAGTTGATGCTAGGGATTGACACTATTGACAGCTCATTTCATGTAAGTTTTCACGGTGTAATTTTAACAGAATAGACTAAGGATTATATGCTAGGGATTGACACTATTGACCATTTCCTTCAAACTCACTTTACTTAATTTTGCCCGGTGATATTTTTACAGAATAAATCGGCTAATGTAAAAGTAGCAAAGGTTAATACAAAATTGGTTCCTACTTTACTTTGAGTAACCACCTAAAGAGTGTTCAGTTCTTGCAAAGCAGCAACCGGAATAATAAGCCCGCTTAAAATATATGCGCGGAATGCATTTGCATTGCACGCGCAACAGACAAACTTTTTTGATGAAGAAATTAAACAAAATAAATATACATAAAACTTATATAACGTGCCAACGAATCAATCAGACGGAATGACGCGAATTGGTGATAAAAAACGCGTGCCTTACGACTATGGATGGCGAACAGAGTACGGAGAGAGACGAAGGAATGCCCAGTATGTCTGTGACAAAAACCTGAACACTTGGCATCGCTGCATACGGTACTGTTTGCTTAACATTTCCTTTGAAGAGCTGGTTTATGAATATAATATGAACTTGCATGTGACACGGAGTAGGAAATGCAGTGTAACCATGATGGTATTGTAATTTTTTTAATTTGTATATTTTTTATGCTCCAACTGGAATTAAAGCGAAGATTTCGTCTGCCTTTCTGGACCTTTAAAAGTCATTTCTTATCATTTAGGAAAAGAGAGCCGAGGAGTGGGTGAATGATGACGACTTATTATGTGATAAAACCTATCAATTAAAAAAAAAACATTTGTTTCTTTGAAATGCTGTTACAAAACAAGTCGTACTTAGATTATGACAGCTAGGACAGTGTTTTTGCGTTCTGATTCTTATCTAATGAGGATCTGATCAACATTTCTAATAAGGCTTCTTTTTCTTCCTGTGTATCTGATAAATATCTTTATAACGGTTCATGTGACATGTCTTAGTAGTGCAGGCAGGCACAGTGCCACCAACTTTGCTGTTCAGGCGGGCAACATTCGAACTACAGCCGCCATTTTGAAATCGTCATTCCGCTGCCAATTTCTGTCTAGTGCGAGTGCATAAATGGCATTACTAAATTCTCCACTAGACGTTATCAACTGAACAGATAAGATGTTGGGTCTCTACCTAATAAATATAGAAGTTCGTCGTGGACATGGTTCGACACCGGGTCCCCTGATGTCACATCTGTCATCAGAAGACAGCCGCCACGCGACCATCGATGCGACGCTCTGCTAGAGAGACTGTCACCAGCCAGTGTCACTCTTATCCGACCGTGACTCCACTAACTTCGTAACAAAACTAGACGCGGCGCCACTATCTGCGCCGTCATGTAAATAAACGACCGTATATTGGAACTTAATAGGCGAATATCGGGATATATCATAAGTAGCGTATAGTGACGTGATATAAACAAGTACAGTTCCAAACCTGTTACTATCGGTGTGAAAATGTGAAACTGGATTGTCAGTACATTAGCATTGCAAAATACTTTCGCAGGAAGTTTTCACGTCATAATTGTTCCATGTTGTGGTTACTGGTGTATTTTATGAGTTTTTCTCAGTTTATGAACATTAAATTACTATTGTAATGGTAGCTGTTTTTAATTATTTATTAAGTGCTAAAGTATACTAGTTGATGCCTCATTTGTTTTGATTTATGGTCTTTGATTTTTTGCTCGTAAATCCTAGATCTAGTAAGCGTAATTAGTATAGGCCAGTAACACTAGTGGTTTACAGAATTATATTATACTAGCTGCGCCCCGCGGTTTCACCCGCATAAGTTTCGATCCAGTGGGAATATCAGGATAAAAAGACCTATGTGTTAATCCTGGTTATAAACTATTTGTATGCCAAATTTCATCCAAATCCGTTCAGTAGTTTTTGCGTGAAAAAGTAACAAACATCCATCCATCCACACAAACTTTCGCGTTTTTAATATATTATTATAGTAGGATAGTAGGATTGGCATGATAATTATAATTAATTATTCAGCCGAATAAAACTAGAGTTTTAAATACACTCGAAATTACTTTCATGGAGACGTGCACCCTGCACCGTAACACACTTTCAATAAAAATCCGAGGGTTTTGAAAGAAATTCTAATAGAAATTTTCAATTTGAAAAATGTAAATACCGCAATGAACGCGGCTGACAGTTCAACAACTGATAGTACAAAATAAAAGGCATTGCAATCGATTGCCATTTTATTACCCCGAAGGGCCAGTTATGTTTATATGATGATATCACGACTAAAAAGGCACTAAAAATAACTTCAACAATTGATTTGAAGAACAAAATGCAGTTAACAGACAACAGTGCCAGTCGGCCAAACACTCAGAGACAAGTATGTGCAACACAAACAAACGCCTATTTGTTCAGGAAGACATGTTTGTGGGTTAAGAGACAAGGCGACTTCGAGGAAACCTTCTAAACGTCATATTATCGTCGAATAAAGTAAGATAATGACAATATTATACGTACATGATGGGCTTTCGGTCGTAAATTTTGCGACAAACAAACACACGGTAACAAGACAGTTGATACGTAGATACCGCTTTGATGGGTTAATCGTGACACGACAACCGTTGAAAGGTTTGGTAGGCTGTCTATATACCAGTGTAGCTTGACACATCATTGTGACAAGAAACATGACGCGTGCTAAACCGTCAAACTTTGTGCCAAGAGTAGAGGCAGACCAAAGAAAAGATGGATGCATTGTATGACAGGTTCTATGGCAAGAGAGACAGTGACAGTGCACTGTGATGGCAACTGGTATAGAAGATAATACCCATGTACTATTTCAAGTAGAAAAGGTCCCCATTAGTGTAGGGGAAGACCAAAGAAAAGATTAATGGAATCTGTGAAAGATAGTATAGCTGGAAAGGGGGTGAGTACTGAGATGAAGACTGATAGATATGTATGGAAGAAGATATGCTGCACCGACCCCAACTGCATTGGGTTCAGAGCAGAAGGATGAAGAGCTCCATATTTCTCTACATATCAAGATATACTGGTCTCTGTAGGTGTAGACAATAAAATATTGAAGAGAGACAAAATAAAAAGCTTCATGATGTTTATTTTTTTGGACTACAAAAAACAGGTATATGTTCAAGAAGACAGTTTCAAACGTCCAGAGGCGTCTGGGTTTGTGGGTTAACGGTGACAAGGCCAGGCAGACGACCAGTCTGTGGCATTGTGTGGCACGTGTCAAGGGAGATAGCGAATTTTATAGTTAGCACTTCTTGCATTGTGTGGTCCAAGTTTAAGGTAAGCAGGTACGATATATCAGACATTTTTATACGTAGTTTGATGGTATTTTAGGGGTAAGTGTTATAACTTTAGAATGAAAAAATAAAAAATAACACCTAAAAATCGTGGTAATTTCCGTAGTAGGTATTGGTAAAATTTCAAATATTATTTCAGGCATGTGAGCGGCTAGTTCAAATGAAGCCTAATCTCGAAATTAAATTAATAGGTATCATTGTTTTTCTTAAAAAAAATATAAAGATGGAACCTTAGCTTGAACCGGTAGCTTGAATGACGAGCTAGTAATGAAAGTGCTATGATTTACTTTGTGTTGAAAAACGAACCAAAAGAAATCTTATGCGTAGGTGAACAATTAGTGAATTTTCTTGTTTACTCATATAATTCGCATCATCTTCTCACTTACACCTATCATCTAACTGTTTGTCTCGTTGCCACGCGGAACAGCCTACAAGAGATTTGTCTCCCGTTTGCAAGACCGGATAGTCTTTATCGATACTTCTTACTCGATTAAAGACCACTCGTTTAAGAATCGATATCGATAATAGTGTCGTTAATTTAACGATTATGTGCCCTCTTTCTAATACGTTCTATTAGTTTTATTGCAGCGAGTCAATGGCTTGATTGACACAGTTATATAAATACATTGTAATTTCTAGACTAACATTCCAGTCTAGATCCGTCTGAGCCCAGAGAGTGGTCCACTTATGGAGTTACACACAGTTACGATGGGATTCAGCAAGTATTTGGGTACTGGAGAAATGTAGTGTGGCGTTTAGCGGCAAATTAGGGTGTTAATTATGATGAGAATATCAGAGGGGCAATTCCCGTATTTTTAAGAATATTCGCATTCTAGTCCGTCTCAATCTATCAAAAATATCTCTAATTTTTGACATTGTCGCTGAGATGAGATCGGAACTAGATTTTGAACCTTTTTGGGTACAGGAATTGGCCTTCAGATATCATGAAGAGTTTTGTAACCAATCTGACTCGTGTGTATACATATATTAGACAAATAACTGGCACAAATCAAATTGGTTTACGACTACCATTATTATTTTTGGTGAAGTCAAAACCAGAAACTTATGGGTACTTTGGGGTTCGGTACAAGTTTTAGTGGTGTTAAAACCCTGTCTACTGTAATACTACGTGCGTTACTAAGTTATATATACATAGTGATAGTGTTATTGGTGATGTTCTTCAGAAAGGTCAGGCAACCGGCTTGCGTGTATGACCAGATGTATGAACGAAAACGAAGCAAATGGAGTTTGTAAGCACCGTAGCAGGTTATGTAGTTCCTGTCAATCCCCATGGGAAAAGGCGTGACTATACGTATGTGTATGTATGTGCATGTGTGTATGTAAACAATAGAAAATCATAAACAAAAGTCCGCTTACATCCGCATTAAATAAAACCAATCTTGTACTTGTACCTACTTCCTTACAAAGATCCGTAGCTACTTGCTAAGCTCCTACATTATATATTACATAAAGTTTCCTCCACAGCCGGGGGTTACAACATAACCAGTTGATCTAGTATCCGACGGAAGATTGCGCATGCGCATTACCGTGCAGCATTGGATAGGACGGATAATTTCCGCCATCGTTAGCTTGACAGACCTTTTCCAATTACTAGAAAATGTGGGTAAAAAATAGGGACTGTTAAATGGTCGGATTCTGTACCGCTAGTTGGTTTTGTGGTGGAGAATCTATTGGTATAATCTAGTGAGGTTTGTGCTGGTGGTTTTGCATATTAGGATGAGATTTGCATGTCTTTTTTTAGGGTCGTTCCAATAACGTAATGGAGTGATTAGCATGGGTTGGCCATATCAGCCGTAGAACCGATGACCGTAGAGGTAAACATGTTCTTGTGTGGACGGTAAGGTAAGATCAGGGGGTCTACTACAAAGTGCGAATGATCGGATCGGACCGACACATGGCCGAACCGAATATTATTGAAAAATGCGAAAAAAGCTCGGATCGGCTCAGTTGGGTCGGGACCATAGTCAATATTCGAAAGAGTGTGGGAGTGTAGGATCGGGACCGACCGAACCAAATAGTAACTTCGTAGCAGGAAACGTCCGAACATTCGGCCGATACCACTTCGGAGTAGACCCCCAGGCTAGGTAGAGCTACGATCGTCGCAGGGTGGCTTGGACCACCTGGATGAGAGTTACCGAGAATTGAACTGAATGGTGTGTAATAGGAGAGGCATGTCCAGCAGTGGACTGCTGTATGCTAACGATGGTGATGATGAGTGATTAGGATGAGTTCAATTAAAAGACAGCAAAAATACTTTGATTCGAAATCAAAACATAAAAATCTCAAAGATTAAAAAAAAACATGGCGGAATCTTTTGATGTTTTACAAAAAAAATGATTGAATAAAAATATCTATATTAAAAATCCGTAGCATCAACCATAACATTATTATAATCACACAATCTAACAGTAATTGCTAATAAAGTAATAAATAGCTTCGTTTATACGCCAGTAACAAGTACTGGCGTGTAGTCGGCGGGTGCCTCTCTATAAATCATGGACGCCACCCAGAGAGTGGATGTGGGACGCCAAGTCCAGCCAGTCCGAGGCTAAAGCTCCGCTTACATGAGTAATTTTTTTCCGTAATTACTTCCAGATGTGTTGGAGCGATATGGGGCAAGGTTGCTCCATATTGCTCGTTGTGAAGATTGTAGCAATTGTTTTTACATATACCTCCACCATATGGAGCTATATAGATAGATAGATAAAAAGTTTATTCAGTGCAACAGAAGACAAAGTACAAGTATTAAAAAAAAACAAAAAAAGGTTAAGCAAAAAAAAAAACAAACCAAAGATTAAAAAGATAAATTGACCCATAGACACCTCGTATAATATGTGTCTCATGGTTGCACCAAATGGGAGTCCAGCTCAGCATATGCCAGGTACAATACCTGACGCTGGTATTCTGCTGCATCCCGTTAGTGACACACGGATGTCGAGAAGACACATCTGTGCTATATGTAGTAACTAGCTTCTGCCTGCTATTTAATCCGCATGAAGTTTCTTGTTACCCCGACCCACCCCATCGCATCGCATCGTCTGCCCGCGCTATTACTTCGTTTTCGCTTAGTGTTCTTTCTCGTTTTTTTTTACTTTTTCCTCGGCTTCTAAGAGTCATAGCGTATGTGAAATAGTCAGTCAAGAATTGGCTTATCAAATTCAAAAATATTTTTTCAACTCCGACCGTTCCAGAGATTAGCGCGTTCAAACAAACAAAGTCTTCAGCTTTATTATTCGTATTAGTATAGATACTAGTATGGAGCAACATGGATATAATAGATGATGTAGTGACAAACATTTAAACGAGTATGCTTAGATGGTTTGGTCATGTTGAGAAGATTTAATGAAAGGCGACTAACATAAGGTGTTTACAAGGCACATGTTTGTGGATACGCCGGGATGGGACGTCCTAGAAGGACATATCTTGACCTTATTGGTGATGTTATACTGAAACATGTAAGCAGGTCGGATCGTAGCAGGTGGCTTTTTGTAGTTTCTGCCTACCCCCGTGGGAAAAAGGCGTGAGTACCGCGTGTATGTATGTGGAGCAATATGAACCTATTCAAACTAAACTCCGCATTTGAAATTAAAAAAATTAATAATAATAAAAAATATATATATTATATCCAATACCGAAAAAAACATACTGCTGAAAATAAGTGCCTGTGTGAGCGTAGCTTAATTAAAGCAGATCGGAACAAGTCCGGTCTAGTCAAGTATAGTCTATCCTAGTGCGTCAAGCAGTAGCTACGGATTTGTCACCACTCTATATATTTATATTTAATATCCATCGGTATTAGTGATTAAAGATACAGATTAGATTATCTTCGGCAATTTATAGATTATCTCGATCTAATCTGCTGATCAACTGACGAAGATGAAACAAAATTATGTTTTAAATGTTAAATGATCAATCTATGTTTTTATTTATTGCTCATCTACTTAATTAATAAATTATTGGAAATATAAAATTAATCAACGTTTTTGAAATACATTCAAATCCGACCAATTCAAATAATTTTCAAATGTAGATAGAGACTAACTTTTTTTCATAGTAACTTGACACTGTTTATTTAACCATTTGCGTGAGCATCACACATATAAACTGACTAGAAGAAAAGAATAGAAAATTTCTAAAGATGAAGACAACGTGACGACAACTATGGAGGTTTTCAACATTTTACTCAATAAAATAACCATGATACTGTTATAGTGTCTTCTACTATAGGTAAAGCTAATTAATCTCCAATGCGACTATATAGTAATACTGAAGGAGCATCTAACAATGTTTAATAACCTAGATGACGTTAACAAATCGATGTTATAATTAATTGTGTAGCGGCTATTCTTAATACTAATAACGGTAAAACAGGTGATTATGGATAACAAATAACTTTGATGATAGGTTAAATGATGATGAAGACCGTGCGATTCCTTAATCAGCACAGCTATACTATGAATCACAATATAATTCAGGCAATCTAATGAATCATTCTGGGACAGTAAATATAGCAGACATGGGCATAATTAGGAATGGAATGCCGATCGTGATAGAATCTAAACTGAATACAGATGAAAAAATCTAAGCTTATAAAGTTTATAAAGTTAAGACATTTTTAATAAGTGACTGCAACATCAAAACGTCTTAAGATCATAAATAAAATAAAAATAGCTCCGTGACATAAGAATGGTCTCCATTTGAAATATGGATATAACATTATTATTATATCAAAGATTTCACGCCATAAATTGGCTACTGAATATTAAACTCCATTATCTACTACCTCATATATCGTCTCTCGTCTCAATGAATTTCTATAATAGGAGTATGAAATGATAATGTAGGCATGCGTTCGTTAAATTAACATAAACATTCAGTCTTACATCATTCTATGTATGAAAAGAATACCTGTGCCATTAAATCACGCCCACGACTAATCAGCCGGGTTGCAAAAATCAAAATTTGCATGACACTAAACAATAACGTATAGCAATTTGCTATAACAAATATGGCAGGACCGGTACCACGGTGCGTCGATGATGTGTGTGGAAAAAGTCGCAATGATTACGAACTAGGACCTGAACTCCATATTGTCTTGATACGACTTGACTTTGACAAAGGCAGAAAAGAGACGATGATGTTGAAACCCTTGAAAGAAGCAGATATATGTAGTAAAAAGAATTCCCACCATTAGCGACATTTTAAAGAAATCACATAACTTAAAACCTTAAACACTCAAAAGCATTCAAATTATTGGTCCAAACTAAAATGATAATGGCACGGACGATTTCAAAGCGAGTAACAGAAGTATTCGCGAAACATTTGCGAAACCTCAGGCGTTCTCCCACGTTCGGGCACGCGAGTTAGAAACATGTGTAAACCTCAAACCGGTCATTCCATTCCTTTCTAACATCATAATAAGCGTAAGCGACAGGCTGAAACTGCCCCCAGCTAAATCCCAGGCTGTCTGTCAGTCCCAGTAACAACAAATTTTGGAATTCCTCCTTATTAGTTGGTTAGGTCATTGTTTGCTCCCTGAGGGCTTCTTCCAAAGCTTAAAAGGTCCAGTTTCGACTCTAAATAGCGTCCCACGCTTTAATGGTAATAACGTTTTAATAGCTCCTTTAAACGATAAATGCCACCGTCATAATAAAGCAGAATTGGAGCAGTGCACGCGATTTAAATAATCTGGGAATGTGCAAACAGCTTTAGGATCGTGTAAACGTTTTCAAGAATTCAGTTCAGATATTGTATTTGAAAATCCATGTCATATTCTGCATTGGTAATACAATCTGAATGACAAGCGATACCAACAGATTTTATTTCACAATAAATTCAAACTGAGTCTCGGTTACTGGGACATTTGAGCACAATGCAATTTCTTCACTCCTTTAATACACCTATAAAAATTTGACGGCGGTATAAACCGTATCGTAAAGGACCAGATCGGATCGTCGGCGTTTGATTGTGGTATTACGAACATGATCATAAATTAGGCGATAGTGATCTTTACAGGACACATTACAACGACATACGGACCGCCGAGGAGCATAAAGACATGTAAGAAGTACAGCCGTCGCAAATATTGGAATAGTGCCAATGGGATGTAAAATAAATGCAGTTCTTAGTATTATTTAGAGAATAATAGTGAATAGCAATGTGTAATGCATTTACAATTTGCCAGGTTCATTCCCCTCAGACCTTATTTGTAGTTTGACCGTAACGCTACATTATATTATAATTTACTGGTATATTTATAGCAAGGGTAAACTAAAATGATTTATTCAAAAATTCAGTCCGTCATTGTTATAATCCTTTACAAAGTAGAAATATAAAGCGTTTCATATCTGATCATGTTAATGAATTCGAAATTCGATATCCCAATCAACCTTATCATTATTTACGACAATAAAACTACCGTTACAGGCGTTGATTTCGAGGTGTCAGATTAACTTTCAATGGTAATACGAAAGGCTGTAACACGATAGTAGGCTCCTTTTATTACCAGTAGAATAACATGTTAATAAAGAAGTGAATGACAATCAGTTGCACGAATGGGCATATTATATTAAGTTTTATTGATTTTTTGTTAGACCGGACCTAGTTTTATTAATTTAATAGCTATCATTAAGGCGTCATCAACCCAGTCTTTATCAAGTGTGTTGGGGTCAGCTGCCAGTTCGACCAGCTGCGCTTGGAACCGCTTTTTAGCAATGATCATTAAGTTTATACAAATCAAACTTTAAATAGACACAGATTCATGAATACCGCTATTTTTTACTTTAATTCTAAAAGTCTTTGTCATGGTTTCCATACAAAGGCACGCACACGTGCCAAGCAGATGTTTGGACGTTATCCATCTGCTATTTATGCACCCTCGGGGAATGTCTATGCAATTTGCTGAAGTGTTTCGTAATGCAAGGGGATGTTTTAGAATTTATGATAAAGGTATTATTGTTGAATGAAAAAGTAGGTACCAATAAAATTGAATTATTATTAAAAGTGAATGCAGTTACCGATGTAATTGAATGAATAGTGGAGCAGATTAAAATTGTATATTGTTGATACCTAACTACTATTTTTGGATTAAACGTTTCGATAAGCTTTACAATATAATTGAAAAGACCAGACGGCAATGCGTTTTTAAAATAGGGTTCTTATCCAAGTGTATTTTGAACGATAAGAATCTTTTGTAACATATTCTACCATTACACAACAAAGTATTTGTCAACATCATTAAGATAAAATAGCATTCAAGCAAGTCACTGCAACTTGCAACCGACAAAAGATAGAAAACAAAAATGCAGAAAGCAGCCCGACAGTAGCAATGAGATAACTCAAAAAGGAATATAATTTGATACTTAAACTGAATTCAAAAGCATGTCCTTGCAAAGTAAGCACAAAGCGTTTGCCATTTTATTGCACATTCATCCATATAAAGAATGCGGTGGTGATGTAGAATAAGGCAATGCGGGGTGCGGCAGCTATAAAGAATTGTGACAAACAAACAAACTTTACGACTGCTAATATGTGTTATTCCTCAACAATTACATCGAATTTACATAACTAGCCATATCTTTGCAAAAAACTGATGTTGATAAATTTTCCATCATAAATGAATATTATTGCAGTCTCTTCAGATGTGTCTACTACAGTAATAAAATTACCGTTATCTAGCTTTGAAATACAGGAGTTGATTATGACATTTAGTAATACAAGTATTTCTTCGCGACTCTTTATTTCTGACATAAATCTTTCGGTATCTCTTCACCCATCAAACTGGCAATCTTCAGTTGCTTTTCACCATCGCCGTAACTGATGCAATCTTTAGGTACTAAATGTCAGTCTACTTCGCTTTCTTCCCCCGTACTTTCGGATCGCATATCTTCACCGTCAATCTCAACACTGTACACCAAATGTCTTTTAATTTCAATATTCCCAACAAAAGAAATTTCACTTTTACGACTACAAAACCTTTTATCTTTAGACCTTTGTAACTCCTTTCTCTCAATTACTTGATTGATGTTATGATGTTCAATCAATAGAGGAATTATTTCAAGACGATAATGTTGATGAACCTTACCCTTTGATAGACGGATTGACAGTGAAACAACATCCGGTTGTAAAACTTTCATACCTACCTAAGATTTGCACAAAAAACTATACACACAACTACGAAGCTGTTTAACTTGCGAAATATGACATGTACACAATTTGAAACTTTATTTCTTTGACAGTAAAAGTTAATTCAACAGGTGTTCTCGGATCGTGAACGGAATAGTTAAAAAACACTTTTGCTGCATTGAAAACCGATATTAATATCGAGAGCAAAAGTACCAATTAATATTCGACAGAGGTTTGATAGGCATCATAATTATCCGAAGACTTTGATGGAGGTCTGTCGTTTTAAGATACAGTTTTTCGTTCGCATAATTAATATTATCAGCATCCAAATTACAGGTTTGCAAAATAAACTGTTGTTTAACTTAATAGTAGGTTATCGTCTTCGGATATTAAAGAATCAGCAAAAAATCTATTAGATTGGTTGAGAATCTATTGTGAAAACAATCGAGATTAGATTCATCGATAAAATCAAACACAAATCGATACAACATTGCCTGTAGCGATCGGTGCGTAATGCGAGCCGTGTAGCTGTAGAGGTGTGTATAATTTTACAAGCAGCACAATAACAATCAATAGATGGGCAGAACAGGTCCCACACTTGCGTATCAACTTTTTTTGTAGGCTGGAGAAAGCGAGTCGCCGAAACGAGCCAGCGAGACGCCAAAGTATCGGAAAGATTATCGATTAAGTTTTATGTCGAATATCGATATCGGAAAAGTCACGATTGGAAATGGAACGACATGAAAGGCGTGTTCGAAAGATGATTTCTGTTGCAATTGTTATCGTGGAGTTAGATTTGATAGACACGATACAGGTCAACAACCAACTATTTTTTGTCCAATGAAGTCGTGTCTGTTTGCTGAAGAATTTACGTAGATATGGTAGCTGCAATTAGTGATGTATTTGGAAATCGTCACGCACAATTACCTAATCCACGAAATCTAAAACGCGCAGACAAAGCCCTGGTACATTACGACGTTCAGTGACATAGTCATAGTCCACATAAGAGAAACACTTGGGACCTTGGCACGAATGTGGTGCAGCTCGTGACGGGAGCACGAAGTAATCCGATTAAAGTAACTCACGATGTACGTACATTATGTTACGACTACGGCAAATTGGTAAGAGCCCAAAAATAATGCCGTTAAAGTAGGCGGCCTAAATTGGAGCATTTTGAAATGAGGTTCTTATGAGGCAAACGGTGGCAATGTGCGAAACAAACTGGTGAATGAACAAAATAAAAATAACTGAATGAAATAAGAGGTTGATAAAGATGTCATTAACATGAGCAGAACCACCCTAAGCACATTGACTATTGAAATCAGTTTAAATTTCACAAGCATTCACCAAGATGATTGTTATCAAAGCATAGGAAACTGCAAAATACTGGATGTTAATTGGACTAGCGCATTAGCAAAACTTCAACAAAAAAACAAAAGAAAGACTGCCCTTCATGTTATGCTAATTTGACTAAATGGTTAGCTAAGTGGACATAAAGACATATACTAGTCAAACAAGAGTGCAAGAGCTCATTACCAATGTCACTATCACTAATTACTGTCATATGACCAGTAGGTGAAGGTTGCTAGGTAATAACATAACGAGATGTAATTATCACACTAGTTTCTATTAGTAATTGTACATTAGAGCCATGTTTGGCCTCCAACCCTCTACAATTTGGCGAATAGGCGAAGACTTTTACTAGTGAGGCTTTGGATAATTTTATCATAATTACGATGTAATGATTTTGTTTCAAGTAATGTTACCAGATTATAATTTCAGTCTTTTCATTGGCTTCGAATTTTTAGCTTATGAGTCGATCAGAAAACAGTACACGGATTATAATATTTAGCTCTTATCACTTCTGTGGACTAGTGTCCTTTTTTCTACACGTTATTGCATAAAATTCAAAATGTGCCAATTGCCTAATACATATTTCTGGAGTTGTTGACTCGCCCACAGATAAATTAACTTCGTGCAAGTCGCTTATAGATTTAAAAGTATCGATTCACCCGTTTCGGTCGAGTAAATTCGTGCGAATAAGGTCGAATTTTTCTGCACAAGCCGAATTTTAGCATCTGGACAACGCATTCGATGACCCACAGATGTGATACTTTGGGGAAAAACGTTGGTCAGTTCTACACATGTTGCTTCCAAATCAGGGTGTTTGTTCACATGTAACACTTTTGCGTGTTACTGTTGACAGAATAATAAGTAATATGGAAGTTGACACTAGTGCTTTCATACTACATATTTACTTTTATTTATAATTAATTTGTTAGAACACGGCCATGCAGAAGTAGTTAATTTCCGTAAACGATATGAAAACTGGCAAGGGTTCGCTGAAAAGATTGCTACGAAAGTTACAATAGTATAACTTCGATATCGCTAAAGATATCGAAAGTGCTAAACGACAAACAAACAACAACGAACTAAACAATCAAACAATTTCATCACGACTGCTCTCAAAACGGGGAAAGAAAACATCGTGAGGAAACTGTAATAGAACCAAAAATTCAAAGACATGTGACATCTTCCAACCCGCAATGGTGGATTACTCCTTCTCACTGAAAGGAGGCTTGTGTCCCAGCAGAGGGAACAATAAAGGCTGATTATGTAGGCATAGTATGTAAACAAAAGAGACAAAATAAGTAACACAAAAAAATACAGTCACTACTTATTATCATGACATTGGCGCTGATTCCCTTGTTCACAAACTAAACTAAATTTAAATATTAGTTTAGTCCTGTCAAATTAGTCAGCGCCTGACGTAAATTGACGTATTTATAGTCGCTATGTTTTTAATCACGTCAAAACTGTCTATAGAGTATCTTAATTTGACAGGACTAAACTAATATTTATCTTCTGTCCTTTTCTTAATGAAATAGAAAGAAAAAGATGTACTGAACTTAAATTTAGTTTAGTTTGTGAACAAGGGAATCGGCGCCATTATCAACCATACGCTGATGCTATTTAGATTTCTAAATAGCATCAGCGATAAAACAGGCATTTAGACAACAAAGACACATATAGTTCTTGATGTGGATGCAAAGATAGCCATAATTTAAGGCTAGTTAAAACGCATACGGATAAAGATTGTCGTAACATCGATAACCCTTAAGATTTCCAACCCATGAGGGGGGGTGACGTAGGAGGCCTTCCGGACCCCAGGCTATAAGGACAAGATACCCATCTATTTGATAGCGTACAGTATCTTTTATTTTCTTTGCTGTAAGGTATAATGGCATCAAGAAATTCTCATTCAGTGTTATTATTATTGTTTCGAACAGGCTTTTCGCTTTGACCTTTTCAATGGGTAATTACGTGATCCAATCAACTATAAGTGAATAATTAAAAAATTGTCGATACTATCTCTTGCGTATTATAATGAGAAAGGGTTTCTTGGGTGAGCAACCTTTTATTTTTAATAATTATAAGATTTATTGTTCAGCTGGGACTAGATTACATGGCATGGTAATATTATATAAAGCACCATTATCATAATCAGTCTATAATGTTCCCACTGCTGGGACACAGGCCTCCTCTCTGTGAGAGGGAGTGGGCTATAATCCACCACGCGGGCCCGGTGCGGGTTGGTGGATGTCACATGTCTTCGAATTTGTGGTTCTAGGCCATGCCGGTTTCCTCGCGATGTTTTCCTTCACCGTTTTGAGAGCAGTGGTGATGAAATAATTTACACAAAGTAAAGTGCCTGCCTGGGTTCGAACTCACGACCTACAACTCGTAAGTTGGGTCCATTACCACTGGGCCACCACTGCTCACAAAGCACCAGCATAAAGTTCCTTAATCTAGTTAGTGGGTGCCGTACTGTTCTGCTAGGTCGGTTACGACCTGTACTTAGGAGAAGCAGTTCCGTCCCCCGTCATAAATGGTTAACTTGTAGGTAATAAAAGCACGTGTTAAATATGTATATAGTAATAATTACAGGAAGCTACATAACGAAAGAAAAATTAAGTTTATGAAACAGAAAAATAAAATGTTATGGGGTATTGTTACTCAAATTCTCTTAAATTTAAACCAGAGCGATTTTCAGACTAAACTGGATTTCATTTCACTTATGTTTATAAACGAAACCAGAAGAAAACTAGCGAAGTTTAAGTACCCAAGTATTCATCATCATTCAAAGCCTCTTTTTTTTCTGGGTGGGAAATCATATGACTTCTCCCGCTCTTTCGTGTCAGACTTTTACTGACTAAAACCCACCCGTGTTCCTTCAGTTGCCTATGCCAGGGGCCACGGTATCTCTTTCGAACAACCCGCGGCCCTGGCAGGCATCGGCCCTAGCGGACTCCGTCAGCTCGTGCTGACATCTCTTTGAGGCGCGCATGGAACACAACGGGCCGTCGACCGGGTCCTGGTCCTCGCCGGGATCATCCACAGCCTGACCACCTACTGCTGGGCATAGGATTCTTATGCCAATGCCCATGCTCCTGTCCCAGCTGCATACTCAAGTATTGATCCGTATAATTTATTCCAGTATACTATCTTCTGACATATACCTAAGTAAAAGCACCTTCGATCTTGCAATAGTGCCAATCACTATAATAGAATAACTGTCCGTTAAAATTGATTTTACAAACTGCATAGTACTGAAAATGGCTTGTGATTACCGCTTAGCGATCTACTAGCGTTTAGGTGATAATCATTTTGTGCAATAAGCACCTCAGACTGATAATAAGTATAATATTAGCACTAGAAGATCTAACCACATTGTGAAACTGATTCTAAAAATAGATACAATATTACAATGAACTACAGAAATGGTGTCTTGAAGACGACAACTTTTTCATAAGGAATTGAGAATTAGATACAACAGTAGTATTTTTATTTCATCATCATCTGCCTAGCCTTTCCTAACTATGTTGGGGTCGGCTTCCAGACTAACCGGATTCAGCTGAATACCAGTATTTTAGATGGAGTGACTGCCTATCTGACCTCCACAACCCAGTTACTGGGTATACCCCTTGGTAAGACTGGTGGTCAGACTTTCGGGCTTCTGACTACCCGTAACGACTGTCAAATATCTACGAATGACAGCCGGGACCAACGGCTTAACGTGCTTTCCGAGACACGGAGGGGTCTGGGTATGTTAAGATGGTCACCCATCCATAGACCAACCGCGGCAAGCGTAGCTTAACCTGATCGATCGACCTGTGCGGCTGTTATTATTTAGCCACATTGGTGTTTTTATTTATTAGCCATTAATATACCACTGCTGGGCAACCCCTACTCTCCTTCCATCTCTCTCTGTCCAGAGCTGCCAAAGACCAATCTTTATTAAAGGAGTCCAGCTCATCCCGCTATCTCCGTCTGGGCCTACCGCGATGCCACCCAAATTTGAATTAGAGCCACTAGCAGAAGGAAGAAAAGGAATTTAGGCAGGAATGAACAAATAGGTAGTTTTTCAATGATAGTTTTTTTTTATTCTCTCAACCCCACGCCTTATGGAAAGCGATGGATTAGGTCTACGATAGAACAAGCGTTGCTATAAGATGCCTTTTTACTCTTTCTTTGAAGGCTGACGGGTCATAAGTAGGTGGATAGATAGAGAGAGACCTACAAATGTAAAGCCGACTTGAAAATTTCTATAAAAGTGAGATCAGCAGCCTAAATGCGTAACACACTATCTATCAATCTCAATCTCAATCATTTTGAAGGATATTGCTAATCCATTGCTTCATATGGCCGTAAAATTTGTCTGCTCAACAATGTAAACAAAGCAATGAATGTTTTAAACTTTCAAAACGAAAGGGATTGCTACTGATAGTGTGTTATGCAATTACCCCGCAGATTTGAACATTTCTATAGAAGTGAGATCAGATCAATCATTGAAATCGAAGAAGCATTAAGGAGGCACCATCATTGCACAAACTGACATTAAAGCCCCAACAGTAAATAAGGTCCTATAAGACAAACATAAACTGATTCAACAATAGCTCGAGTCGAAGCTAATGATGGTAACGCAAGCGCAACGTTTTGCACAACGGAGCATCATCGATCACTTATTGTTTAGAAATTGTAGGCGGTTAGCTGATAGTTATCGTATCTTCAGTCAAGGCGTCGTGTTGACTCCCACGAGATATGGGAAAGTAAACTGCAGATAAATTCAAGTTTTAAAAGGGTTCGGTATTTGCAGTCAGATTAAAATTAGTCTTTGAACAGTTCTTACAGCATCAAAAGTCTTCAAATGATGATAAAAAGCATAGTCGACTGGACCTCGGCGGTAACAATGGTAAAACTCAAACTCAAATAATTTATATCAAATAAACCAACAATAGGCACTTTTGAATTGTCAAGGGGTCGGTCAGTTAGAAAGATGACGCTAGTTGCCCATTCCAAAACGTAGTAGGTACCTATGGAGAAGAACGGGCAAGAAACTCCACGGACACACTTTTGTTAGAATAAGAGGTCAGCTTACCTACAGATTTTGTTACCACTGACGAGTGGCCTACCGTACAACAATTATTACATCTACAGACCTAACAATGCAAAGAATAGGATGCAATTTCTTAATACACAACTCCGAGTGGGTTGACGATGTATTCCATTCTCATTAAATTACATGAATTTTGTCCTCAAAATACCTTAACGATATCTTATTTAAAAATCGCTGCCACTCAGAAGTCCCAATTGTTATGTGATGCAACACCAATGACATCTTTGTAAAAACAACATATTTATTTCCATGAAACCGTATATTCAAGGCTCATTCCCTTTTACAGATTTCATGACAATAATATTGAACATTATTGCCGTTCAATTTCGTTACCCGCTTGTAATTTTAGCCGTAACATCTTCAATTTAACAGATTACGAAGTTAATTGCATTTCGTTTAAAACAATAAGGCAACAATAGCTGTTAAAGATAAAAGACTGATGATTGATGAAACACATACAGTTTGTTTTAAAAACAACAGAACAATGACTACATTCAAAACAATAATCAACATTATTCCTAGGTAATTTGAACTATAATTACGTGCGTTGTCATCTCTTGTGAATCGTGAAATACAACAGTCATTAACAATGGATCGTTAATTGATTTAAATTAATATACCTAATTTAAACAATAATTGATTACAAACAATAAAGCTAATTAATTAGAAACGTTGGAAAGACTCGATTTAACGAAGCAAGACGATGCTTGTAATGAATGATTCATAATAGTTAAACTTAAGAGTTATCGCACAATTTCAAATCATCCAAATTAAAAATGTACAGCATTCGGAAAGCCAACAAATCAACAAAAAGTGGAGCATCGTGTGGATGCTCAAAATTTCAATTAAGATCCAAACTCGTTAAGCACATACAAAAAATGGTTCGAAAATGTTAATCGGTTATTTCAAATTCGTACTGGCACCAATAAATTCCGAGCCAACAGACGCATTTCATTTGCAATACCATACAAGAAGGATTGAATTGTCAACACGACTTGCAGTCAGCCCGGGTTCAACCACCACCAATCAAGCTTTACTGCATTATAATCACGAAACGGCCGACAGAATTTTAATGACACAGCCTACGCGATAGAAAGTGAGAGTGACATAAAGTAATAAACATTTTTGTTAATGGACTAACTTAGAATGCCAACATAGAAAACGAAACCTAAAACATGACCATATACATTTAAACTTTTAAGTCGTGACCAAATTGTGTTTCAAATGTTAATCCCACGCAATAAATGCACCTACTTTCTAGCTATTGATAGAGCATTTTGTAATATCAAATATGAAAATGAGAGCAAAATCGATCAGGCTCAAACAACGTTTCTAATCAATGTAAAGAATGTGACTAGAGAGTAGACAAACAATGTACTTCAATTTTAAATCTGCGTTGATCATAAAAGCGAATGATAAAGTCAGAGACCGTGCTAAAATAATTAACAATGCACTATGCAATCCAGATACGAAGGAACTTACTGCTACGTCAGTGTTACAAGAATAGCCTAGTTCATTTCTAGTTAATCATACGAACAACGCAGCGCCAGTCAAACAAATAGACTTGTCAGCAGATAGTTTCTTAATCTAGGAGGCGTAGGCGCTGCAATCTTAGCACGGCCATCAACAGCCTGCCTATCAGACAGGCGTGAATAATCCACCACGTTACACATATTACCCGACATTCGTTCCTACAGGGCTGCCAGACAACCAGTATTCCTCTCAACACAACATTTAAAACAGATATAAATCTATTTATAAATGTAATACCATTATGAAGTAATCCCACAGCTTTATACTCGTTAAATGGGATAAAAGGATAAGTAACGTCACTCAAGACAGCCCTGCAACAGTTTTGAAATGCTAACGTATCGCAAACGTCTAGATTATTGTTTCTAATGTATAATGTCTTACACAAAGTAAATTACGGACATTTGCCGCGCTGAATGTTGATAAATGTTTGAGCCCAGATGATATTAAGTTGTCATCGCATTTTTCAACGATCATTCAAGCGAGCTCTTTAATTAATGCAATTAAGAAAATAACCATAAATATACTTTTGAATGACCACATGTAACGGAAGAGGAAACAATAACTGATATCAACCAACACAATCAAGTTAAGGATATATTCAGAATGGAATTCACTAAGACGTCATTAAAACGGAATGTGTGTGAGCAATTACCAATTATTACAATAGCTGTTTTATTACCTAAGTTCTATTCAATGTTAATCTGAATTAGAACTTAGAAATCAAAACTCAATAGCCATTTTTCAACGATACATTGACCGATACAGAAGAACGAGACTAGAATAATGACGAGAGATGTTATCTTGAACATGAAGATAGGTAATAATGTTATAGTTACATGTGGTTAAGCTTACGGTGTATCTTCGAGATAATAGGAAAGAGAAACATGGATAGTGATTTATGTACCAACTCTACACGTTCTCAAGCAAATCAGGTCGGGAGAAAATTATATTGTAGACGAGAAATAACCATTGAAATCAAACCATACTTTGAAATAATAAGATTTTTTGCAGGAACAGCTATAGTTGCTGTAGCTAGTAGATCTATTGGAATTCCCAGTAAAGGTAAGGTAACTTAAGAAGGTATGTCGTACAGACGTTGTTACAGGATCCATAATCGGAGCCGGAAGGTTACGCACGGATAAGAAAAGTAATTTAATAAAGGTCAAGAGAGGAGAGAGGTGGGGAGGTGGGTATGGTTTTAATATCTGGGTTGGTTGTTTTTAAGGATCCTACGATTGCTAATAATGACGATGCTTCTCCAAATAATGTTTAAGCTTCTCCAAACCCAGCAATTTAGACAAAAAGTGACAAAATTGAATAACAAGAAAACAATACAGAAACTAAAACACACATTCACGACACAAATTCCAAATCCAGTCAAGACAAGTCGCTAAACAAAAAGCTAGTCTAGGAAAAAAGGACGTGGTAACGGTTAATTAACATAGATACTAGTACGCAGTGTGCAACAGGTTTGCGATGAAGCGAGAGCCGATATGCAAATGTTCTTACCCGGTGGTCCTAGATGCACCGCGCTAGATATTACACAGCCTTATTCTGATTTAGACGTTTTATTCTATAACGCTCGCTTTATAGCGTAATTATGTGTAGTTGTTGCAATGGTGAAAGTGTTGGGAGAAATAATTTTAAATGACGTTAATCATTTTGCTATTGAAAAAATTATTGAATTGCCATAATGATTAATTAAATTCACTTGATAATCAATGAGCAATGATGGTAGCAAAAGGAAGGTTTGACAACATTGACAACTGTTCAAATCCAAAAAAAAAATATTTTGAGAAAAGTCCTTGTCACCAAAAAATCTTTTATCAGCATTCTGGTCTGTGAGATTGGTTCAGATACTGATAATACACAGCTATTTCCATTATTGTCTGGTATCTAGTTAAGGTTAAGATTAAAATATTTACTTTGACAATAGAATTCATTTTCCCTGACATTCACAGTGTCGTTTTAAACAACACCAGTGTTTAACCGGATACAGTTACTCGAGTACAGTTATCTACACAACTGTTATTAGAACTTCCTGCACAGAAAGAAATGGGAAGGCAAAAAGAGAAGGAACTATAACCGCTAACAATAATTACATTAATGCACCAATGAAGCGAACGAGTCATATAGCCATATAAACTATATAACTTCTGAGAAACGTCACAAGAATAACTCGACTATCTTTTTTTTCATGAATAGTCAAGTGTGCTGCTGCAAAAGGCTTTACAAAGCAGAGTCCAGACAATGGGGTTGATTAATAAAACATTGTGTACGGTGCCTATCTCGTATTCACTATCATGTACGATTGGGTCGGCGCGTGCGCTTTCAGCCCGCCAAGCTACAGACCCGACCCGTTTGTGGGTCACACGAACAGCTTTCAGATATTTGCATATTATACACTTGTATGTTGATATCTCATCACAGGCGTATCCGTAAAGAGACAGCGCATCTACGCTTAAAAGGAGAGAAATTATAAACACTCTACGATGAAACAAATTGGAGTCTGTACATGGAAATATGTAGGTAAAGGCTACATGATATACACAAGTGTGACGCCAGTTCAAATTGAGCATCGTGTAAATACCGTGACGAAGCATCATTTCCAATGTTATGGGAGAGTTGACAAAGTACTGTACGTAAAATATTTGCAACAAGAAGAGACGAGGGATTGACTCACACTATGCAATTCCATAAAATCAAAATTAGTTACGGTGAACGGCCGATCATACGGATAGCGTCCGTGACCGTGGACCACTTTATCGCTCAGAAAACGAAAAATTCGGAAAATTACAACCAGGTGAATTGTGAAGAAATTGTAAGAAATGTCATGAGCTGAACTAATCTTGTGTTGAAATATTATTTCCTAGATAACCTGCTAAACGTTTTTCTTCTTCTTGTTTGTCAACAGATTTCTTTTCTATTGCACCTTTTAGATTTAAAGGCGCAATAGAAAAGAAATCCGTTAATCGAATAAATGCAACAATAGGTTATGATATTTTAGACGAAATATTTGGTCACACCGCTGAGTTCAAAGTCAGAACCAATGTTTCAACGCTACTTTATGTTGCCGTAAACTATATCAATAAGGCTCGGTTTAACGAGGCTAATACTACACGGATATTAATACTCAATATCAGTTATATCACGAGCCTTTTGTGGGGTTGCAGGACAGCAATTATCAAAGATTTAAGTAAGCCTCGAGTGAGTCGTGACCACCGGATCTCAAATCCGTTACCGGTGGCTAACCTTGGACTATTTCCACACACCTTTGTATCTAACTGCAATAAAGGTCAATTGGAAAGTCTGCGGTTAGCTATTGTTGCATACGTTGATAATAATGATATATCGCCTGATCTAGTTCTATCAGTGATGCAACCTAATGGATACTGAAGGTTATCACTTAACTGTAGTGTCTGAGACAAAGCTGTCTCTTCTATTGGAAAGCGAAGCTGTAAAGTGATTCTATGCAAAGTTGACATTCTACCATGACCAACACGAGTGATGTAACAAGCCAATGGCGTACAAGGTCAAGTGCAAAGCCAAAGCCACGGAATCGATTATGAACGACGTATCAAATTACCGACGAACGTAACAGTTTACCACATAAATTCTCAACATCCGTAATAAGCTATTGTTTAATTTATATTGATATTTAGAGATAGCAGATAATTCATGAATAAATTAAGGTGTAACCGATCTTATTTGAATGGATACGCGGCGACGGCGACGGACCGTGGCAGAACAAGCCGTTGGCTATCTCAATCGCCTCGCCTCGACCGGCTCCGTTTATGCTAATCATCTGGAATTTCTAAGATCAGAACCGCGCTACAAGTATTATCGGTATCACCCAGCTGTGATTTGTGGGCGTCGGTCGTCCGGAAGAACGATGAGCCCAGAATTTTGTTTTTTAATCAGCGGAGGCGAGGTCAATCGGTCTCGGTTGCCTATAAAATTTCTCGCCTATCAAATAAGGTGATCGAGATTACTTTGTGGGCGAGGTAGGTGCGAAGATGCTCATTGATAATTCATAAAGGAAAACAAATAAACGGCGACACGTTTTTTATCCCAATTTGTCACGTCGACGATTAAACTTCCGAACTTTCGTACGGCCTAAAACTGGTGGCCTTTCTCGCTCAGTTCCCACCCGCACTTCCTCTCAATTAGGCAAACGATGTTCCATTGTTTGCAGGTTGGTTTTTTAAAAGCCGATTGCTTCACGGTGAACAATTCATTAATTTGTTTGTAATCGGTAACATCAGTCAACCGTCAAGAGGGACGCACTCCCACGGTCGATCTTCGTAGACGACACCGTTTGTTCCCAGAAAGGTAAACTTACCTTACACAATATCTATAATTAAAAAGTCAGGGGCGTAGAGAAGCTTTGCAACAATGTTTTCAATTGGCATTGCGTCAGGTATCTAGTTAAGGTTCGATTGAATGCAAAGACTTCTGATTTCGGTTCAATAGAGATGAGATATGTATCCGAATCAGATCCATAACTTTGTCTGCAACAATACTATTATTATCTGGCTTTCAATGACTCACAGAGTGATCTGCTCGAATTATTTCGCTCTACACTTTTTGTCCTCCGTTTTTTCCTAGGATAATCGCAGCAATCATCGAGCACTTGTTTTGTAAGGCATCAAAATAATTGCTTCAAGAAAAATAATGCGGAAGTCAATACCGAAATTGCAAAAAGCTGCTCAGTCATACATTTCCATTTTGATTGTACGAAATAAGAATAATATAAGTATTATGATGATAGATGGTGCGATTCAGGGGCCTCTCGACCTCGTAGATGCGAATGGCGTGACGAAAGGACATACAAAGGGGCAAAAAATCAAGATAATGTTATGAATTGAAGAGTAGGTACTTGGGAGTAGTTGAGGAGTCTCACATGTATGAATGGGGAGACAGTTTTGCTTTTGTTCTGTGACATTATTACGGTACAGAGTCATGGCCAGCGGAAATAAGTGCGAAACTGCGAGCGCAGCTGAGAGGTGAATCACTAATGAATGCATGGCAACCAAAATAAAGGAGTACGTACACTTGCGTCTTTATGGAATGTTGCGTTTTTGGCATAACTATGTGATGACGGTTTATTCTGGTTATTTTTATTCCAATATAATTTATGTGGGATTTTTTGTCTGTCTCTCCCAGACGTCTTTGATTTCATTATTATGTCATATTTTATAGTTATGTTTTTAAATATCTATCTATTTTTCGATAGATGTGGTGAGCTCACCGTAGGTCGATCACCATAAAATACACTTAATTAAAGGTGCAAATTATGTTTTTATGTCCCTGTTATGTATTTGATTTCTTTTAAAGGATTCTTCCTGGTTGCCTCACTAGATAATCAAGAGATTAACTTTAAATGTTGGTTCACAGGTTTTATAGTGCAAAAGGATATGTTTTCGTTCTTAGCTATCATAAAAGTTACGTGATTTGTTGACTCGCTTTTTTATTAATAGAAGATTGGTGATTCGAAACTGTACATATATGCACTTTATTGACATGCTATTTTATAAATCTAAGACACCACTCATGAATGGTGCAGGAAATAGTCGTGAGGAAATCTGGATTTAAAGTGCAAAATAGAGCTAACACTCAATGGGCAGACATGATGATCCCATTCTTTCTTCGCACCCACGGGGGTCTACAGGCAGAAATATAAAAGTGACTCATACCAACGCCCCTATCCAACTTAATTAACGCCAACAAGGGGAAAGTTTAATTTCCATTACCAAATAGAACACATATTGGATGACTCATTGCCATGGGGCATTGGGCCCAATATTCATTTCTAACTAAATCCCACTGGCCCCGGCTTTATACGTTATAATCAATGTTACAAAACCGGCTGCGATGCGCTTCCCAAATTGAGGTTTCTAACCCAAACATTATAAAACATTTAAATGTTGTTGAAAGGAATTCTCGTGTAGTTAAAATGTCATAACGAAACTAATGGTTTCCTCTTTACTGGTGTCTGTTGACTCGTGTTAATTTTAATGAATTACCAACAAAAACTACTACAGGTAGATGAAATACGCAACTTGGGAGTCACACTAGATAAAAAACTTAAATTTGACACATCCTAAACATTTCATCGAAGGGGTTCAAGATCCTTGGATTTATCTTACGTAACAGCAAAGATTTTAAAAAGACGTCTACCAGAATTAAATTATTTAACACACTGGTTCGGCCAATACTTGAATATAGCAGACAAGTTTGGAATCCCCACTACGACATATACATTAAACACCTGGAAAGCGTCCGAAGACGTTTCCTATATCATCTTTGTTACAAAGATCATTTAGCTAAAAAAGTTATCAGCTACAAAGACAGATTAGGGCACTACAAAATGGCCTCGCTTGCAGACAGACGGAAAACGGCAGACATGATACTACTGCACAAGGTATTAAATGGAGTCATAAACTGCAGCGAACTGTAAGGAAAACTGCATAATTATGAACGCGCCATCTCGTCTGCCGTGGAAAAGCAGCTACAACTTATTTTGCGTCTCAGGATCTAAAACTAATCTGGGACATTTCGCCGCTTTCCCGAGACTCAGCAGGCAGTACAGTGAGTTGTCAAAGCGTTGTGACCTGGACATAACCCTGCCCATTTCAAAATACAATAATGATTTAGCCACCGCAAAATAACTAAGTTTATTGTAACTATGTTACTTCCCTCTGAAATATGAATTAAGTATAATTATTATTAAACTAAACAATTGTAATATTAATGCTCATCATATTAATAATCTTGACATGTTAATCTTTAATAATTACAATTTTCCTCCAATTTATTCAATGTTTTTAAAACCATGTGTGTGTGTGTTTATGTTTTTTGTTTTTTTTTTTTTGTAAAAACCATTTGTATTACCGTGTATATATAAAACGTTGATCAGGCAGGGGCCATAGTTCTTCAATAGTTATTGGTAACCAGTCCACTTTAGCCACCCAAACCCATAGTCCAAATTTGTATTTTTCCATATCCTGCAATAGTCCTACACTAACCGGGGGTTATCCTTGGGTGCACCTGCATAGTGCATACAGGAATAATCGTCGGTTGGTGCCCCATTTCAATAAAATTTCCTAAGGGGCCTCTGCGAGTTGGCTTCGGCCCCTCGTACGCCTTCCAAAGGACCGGGACCTCTTGGTCCCGAGATATGTTAAAACAAAAAAATAATAATAATAATAATACTGTACTGCGCGGCTGTAGCGGCATGTCGTGTAGCTCACGTCAAATTTGACAGTGACTCTAGAGCTACACGACCGAAACCAGCCATACCAGCTTGGCAGTGCAGAATTGAGCGTCGTATTGGTGGGGCCAGAGCGCTCATCGGCAAACTAATCTGCTTCAGAGAGGGCAATACTCGCCCTAGAGTGATGCGCTTTGTGAGGCGGGCGTTCTTGGGGACTGATATTAGTTCTCAAGATTATTTGTCCCGCGTCACAGAGCGTATCGACTTCCTGAAGCAGAAAGTGTATGCATGGGCAAACCGTATTCGTCGGTATAAGCGGCGAGTAGAGCGATACACTCAGAATCGCACCTTCCAGAGCGATGAAAGGTGGGTTTATAGGGGTTGGGAGCGACCGGACCAAAGTGTGGCTGACACGTGCCTACCGGATGATGATGCCATGTGTTCCTTTTGGCGTAGTATCTGGTCGGCGCCTGTCAGTCACACCGAAGGTGATTGGACTGGGAAGATCGAGCGAGCGTGCGAACTAATACCAGAAATGGGGGCTATTACCATCTGCCCCCAAGATGTTGCTCGTGCAGTCCGTCCGTTACCTAACTGGAAATCTCCAGGGCCGGACGGGCTGCACAACTTTTGGATAAAGTGGTTCCAAAGGTCGCACGCCCCCTTGGCAGCCCAGTTCCAGTCAGCCTTAGAGTCAGGGTTGCTGCCCCAGTTTATAACGACAGGAATAACCCACCTGCTCCATAAATCAGGTAGTACCGCGGATCCCAAAAATTATAGACCGATCACTTGTCTACCAACGATCTATAAAGTTCTTACATCCATTTTGAGAGCTAAAATTAATAAACATATAGACAGCAACTCCATAATGTCTGTCTCTCAAAATGGATGTAGGAACGGGTCCCGCGGTACTAAGGAGCTCCTCCTCATTGATATGGCCATTAGCCAACAGGTTCGTCGTTCCCGAAAGGATCTGTCGACATGTTGGATAGATTATAAGAAGGCCTATGACTCGGTGCCACATACATGGCTCATGAGGGTGCTGGAGTTGTATAAAGTAGATACAACTCTGCGCACCTTCCTAATGACGTGTATGGGGCAATGGAGGACGGTCCTTCGCTATCCAGGATGTCGAAATATCCAGAGGAATAGCGAGCCGATAAGGATCGAGCGAGGCATATTCCAGGGCGACAGTTTGAGTCCGCTTTGGTTCTGCTTAGCCTTGAATCCTCTAAGCACGCTGCTGGATGATTCAGGTCTAGGCTACCGGCTGAGGAGAGGTGGTCAGGTTATATCTCACCTCCTCTACATGGATGACCTAAAACTCTTTGCCCCCAACAATTTGCAACTGATGAAGCTACTGAAAATTACTGAAACTTTCAGTAGCGCCATCAGGATGGAATTTGGTGTGGACAAATGTGCGGTCATGCATGTAAAGCGAGGGGAGATTGTGGAATCCGTGGGAACCCAACTCTCGGATTTCACAAACCTTAGAGCCCTCTCCGCAGCCGAAACCTACAAGTATTTGGGTATGTCGGAAGCATTGGGCATCAATGTTACTGACATGAAGCAATCGTTGAAGGAGCGCTTCTTTGGCCGTCTGAAAAAAGTATTTAATAGTCTTTTATCAGGCGGAAACAAGGTGCGCGCCTTCAATAGTTGGGTCATGCCGGTTTTGATGTACTCTTTCGGCATACTCAAATGGACTCAGACCGAACTCGAGGCCCTGGATAGGAGGGTCCGGACGCTGTTGACTGAAAATCGAATGCATCACCCACGGTCATCGGTAATGAGGCTGTATATCCCGCGAAAGTGTGGAGGTCGAGGCTTTTTAAACGCTAAGACCCTCCACAATCGCGAGATATGCAGTCTCAGGGAATATTTCCTAGAAACCGACGTGGGGATGCATCGAGATGTAGTCGCGGTGGACAAGGGCCTCACCCCGCTCTCCTTGGCTAAAGAGAACTGGCGCAAGCCAGTAGTGCTTGATACTAATGATCGCATGGAAGTATGGCAGAGTAAGGAGCTTCACGGACGCTTTTACCGGGCCCTACATGGACCCGATGTAGATCTATTAGCGTCCGTAGCCTGGCTGCGTTTCGGTGACCTCTTTGGAGAAACCGAAGGTTTTGTCTGTGCAATTATGGACGAAGTTATGATGACGAACAATTACCGGAGATATATTGTGAAAGACGGCACGGTTGACATCTGTCGGGCATGCCACCGGCCGGGAGAATCAATCAGGCATATTATCTCCGGGTGTTCTCGTCTAGCTAACGGAGAGTACTTGCATAGACACAACCTTGTAGCCAGGATAATCCATCAGCAACTTGCTCTGAAATACAGCCTTGTGGAATCTGAGGTCCCGTACTACAGGTATGTGCCCGACCCAGTTCTCGAAAATGGAAATATCACATTGTACTGGGATCGATCCATCATCACTGACAGGACTATTGTTGCCAATAAGCCTGATATAGTGGTGGTGGATCGATCAGAGCGGCGCGCAATGATTGTTGACATAACCGTCCCGCATGATGAGAACCTTGTGAAAGCCGAGAAAGATAAACAAATCAAGTATCTTGACTTGGCTCACGAGGTTGTCGACATGTGGGATGTGGACTCAGCAATCATTGTGCCGATAGTCGTGTCAGCCAATGGGTTAATAGCCAAGAGCCTCGACCAACACCTGAGGAGGCTCTCGTTGGGCAGCTGGATCAAGGGCTTGATTCAGAAAGCGGTACTTCTGGACACGGCTCGCATTGTCAGGAGGTTCCTCTCTCTGGAGCCCTGACCGCCGGTAGCTTGGACCCTGTTCCCGATACCGGTGGGCTACTATTTTTTATATTTTTAAATGTTTTTTTTTTTATCTTTTTGTTTATAAAAATATTTAAAAATATAATTTGTAAGTATGTAAATGAAATAAAGGAAATAATAATAATTTTATTTCAAGTAACAAGACTCATAGCGTTAGTAACAATATACTTACAAACTATGTTAGTAATACACTCACAAAACAAAACCAAAAATATAAAACAGAATGTGACATCACTGCTGCACGGTGACAGGCCCAGCCGAAACCCTGCAGCAGTGGTTCACAAACGCACAATCAAGCCTGCTCGCTATCATAGACAGGATGCTGTTGGCGCTGCCCCGCACCCTACGGACCAAGGATGCGCACCGCTTCCGCATCACGGTGTAAAATAATAATAATATTAATAATTATGAATGCTCAATCTTAATATGTTAACTTTATTTTATTCCTTCTAATTTTATAATTTGTATTCACCATTCATAATTTATATTCTCTATTTTTATCGTGTTTACACCTAGTTATATGTGCATGCTGTGGTCTTCTGGAATTGAAGGAGCACACGTAAAAGAACCTTTTTTTTATTATTGTACACTTATACTGTATAAATGTAGGTATCCTTTGTTGGAGATCCTCAATAAATAAATAAATAAATGAAACTTTCATACTATCTATCAGGGTCACTATTGTCACATAAACAGCCGAATGTATATTCGTGATGGCCCAGTGGTTGAGGCCTCGCCTCTTACACACGAGCTTGTGTGGAGTTCAAATCCAGGAAAGTATCAATGTGACTTTCTCAGTTTATATTTACTTTCCGAATTTATCTTGGACATTATTGACATCGGTAAAGGAAAATATCGTGAGGAAACCTGGACTTATAGGTAGGTATCTAATATAAGTCTGAAACCGCCAAAATGTCTTGAGCAAGCGTGTTGATCAATGCTTGTGCCTTCTCCGTACTCGTACAGAAAAGGCACAAGCATTGGTCCCAAGGCCCGAGGCCTCTTAACGATACAGGACTAATTCCTAGTGTGGGGCAACGTTTTTATAAAAATAAAAAAAATTCTAGCAGAAATACATACTTAGTAATTGTACGCTATCGTCTATTCTCGTCGTAATTTCTGAAGCCCTATTCAGTATCAACCTTGACTTCAAATATTAATAACGCTGAAAGTAATTATGTGTAATTGTAGAGCTGTACAAAAAATTGGATTTGTAATAGGTATCATACAGATACCTACGTTAATAGCTAATGAAAAAGTCTGAACACGCATACCTACTGTACAAAATAATTACCATGAAGTATAACTAAGCTGCATAGATAAGCCAATTTAAAATTGGAAAAAAGAACATGACGCCATTTTGTAATCCGTTTTGCTTTTGTCTAATACCGAACTGAAAAACTGACGATGTTCGATTTTTAAAATCAAAAAGAATGGTCTACAAGATTGGTGACTATAATTTAGCTGAAAATTAAGATATCAATAAACCTACCACCCCAAAAAGTATACGAAAATTAATCACTAATCGCGATTCAACCAAATCTGCCATAAATAATCTTTAGTAAGGAGTTTGTGAATGGGAGGCAGACATGGCTGGTCGCAATGACTCACCGATGCAGTGACGTCATTTCAACGGCCACCAACACCATAGTCCTCTGACATGACGACATGCTAATATGGACACGCGGGGAATGCTAAACGACGGTTAAGATTTACGGATTAAAATGTAAATAAACAGTGAATAGAAGACGTGCACTTTATAGACAATAAAAGTTAAATGGCGATTTGAAAGCTTCAATAAAACCTAGATGGTTGATGCTAGACAAAGCTTTTGAAATGGAATTATTGTAGAGAACAATAAAGAAGCTCCTGATATTATCACATTATTTCAATTGTGTTCATTTATGTTTGGTGATAACGTTGGCTTATAAAAAAAATGTCAACAGACAGCAAATTAACCGTAGATTAACTCATCATAAGCTCGATCAGGCCGGCTGAAAGCATAGGTTAGTTAACGGTTGGTTAATTGTTAGTTCATGATTGATTTCTCATAATAAATAATAATATTACCTATAATATTATCGTAACGCCTACCTTATTATTGCTAACGCAGCGTATCTATAATTAATGTAGAATTTTCCTATATTTTAATAGCTTTTGTATCATGCAAAGCTAATTGATAAAATCTTTAAAAAAAATATAACAGTAATAAAATATTTATATTATATAAATGTGCGTAACGTAACATAAACTTAGAAATAAAATAATTCATGAGTAAAGTTATGACTTACGATTGCATAACTAATGATATGCACATTTTATTCCTAAGTTCCTGAATCCAAATTAAGTAATATTTAGTACTGCATGCACATTAAACCATATAATAACATTTTTAATTTTTATATGTTAATTTATGTACTTAAATAACTGTCGACTATTTGAGAACAAAAACCCGGTAATGGACTGTTTATATATAACAAAGTAATTACTTCCATCTGAGGTTAAAATATGTGTTTCTTAAAAGGTTGAAAACGTTTAGAGTGCAGTCCATCGTAAAATATTGCGTCGTTAAATCCATTTCTTTAAAAAAATAAACTCAATTGCAATCATCAATAGGTACTTTTAATTTTTATTATATTTTTGACGCTTATTACCTAACTAGCTGCGCCCCGCGGTTTCACCCGCATAAGTTTCGATCCCATGGGAATATCGGAATAAAAGTTATCCTATGTGTTAATCCTGGTTATAAACTATTTGTGTGCCAAATTTCATCCAAATCCCTTCAGTAGTTTTGGCGTGAAAGAGTAACAAACATCCACCCATTCATCCATCTATCATAAAACCAACATGGTTTCTAAAACATGATTTTTAAATATAAAAATCGTCAGAAACAATTTAAAACACGTTATCAGGTAGTTTTGTACCGATATCAATAAACATTTCAAATAAAAAGTGCCTAATCTAATCCTAATATCTACGTTGAATGGCGGTCCGTCCGAATATAATTTAGACTGGGGTCACAGTTCAAATCGTTATTAGCATGATATTTTATATAACTTGTCTAGTTGGTCTAGTGGTCGCAAGCGCTAATGCTGAGCATGAAGTCCTGTGTTCGAGTCCCAGGTCGGGAAAAGTGTTATTGAGTTTTTCTATCTGGCTTTTAAATTGTTTCTGTAATTACGGCATTTAACTGGTTAACGCCCACGTAACAGGGGGCGAGCCTGCTGCCATTACCCGGGCACAAATTTCTGAGTTTGTGCTTCTGAGCTGCTTGAGTGCTACTGCTCAGTCTGAGTTTGTAAAAGCCATAGTTTCGCGTGGATCCACGTTCCGAAGGGTTTAACATAATAGGCAAAATGTGAAAGAAAGAAAAGAAAAATAGGTTTATTTGTCACAGAAGCACGTGCATACAAAAAGATGACAATGAAGATGTGGTGGTAGGTAGTAGCCCAACCCTTCGGGAAGTATAGGCGTGGTGTTATGTTATTTTACATAATACCGATATCATCTTAAGAGAAATTTAAAGATGGTGGATCTTTGTGCTGTCGAGGTTTCTGATACGAAAATAATGGTCAAAACAATGATGATAGTAGTGAAAGCAACAAAGTACCCATGAACTATGTAATGACGGGTATCGCACACATTATCACTGTTTTGAAAGCGGTCATTCGGTGAAAGTTATCTAAATACTGTTATTCGCCGGTTAAGTTCTTTGATTATATCTCCAAATATTTTATTTATTTATTTTCATTGATGTGATAATATTTGCAGGGCCAACATGACCAGAGATCGCATAAGACAGGGAGGTTTAGAAGGAAGTAGGGTGGCCTTTGTGGCACACAATATAGGCTTAAAAAAATATATAAATATGTATATCTCTCCCTCCTAAAATTCTCTGTAAATGTAAAATACTGGTATTCAGTTGCATCCGGTTGGACTGGAAGCCCACCCCAACATAGTTGGGAAAAGGCTAGGCAGATGATGATCTTTCCCTTATAACTATCATTACAGGTATATTACCCAATGAGATAGTGCGGTGTATATTAAAGTTTAGACAGTTATACTTATTTTTTTTTTTCCGGGGTGGAAAATCCTCATGGATGTCCGCCGCCCTGGGGCGGGCGACGGGGTCTATCAGACTCTTACTGACTAAAAACCACCCCAGTGTTCCATCTCACACCTACGCCGGGGGTCGCGGGAACGTAAGATCCTTCCGCATAGACAGTTATACTAGACTAACTTCTGCCCACGACTTCGTCCCCGTGAAATTTCTTGAAATAGCCTTCCTCAAGAATTGGGTTATGAAAAGCAAAAATCATTTTTAAAATTCAACTGGTATTTCCAGAGATTAGTGCGTTAGATTTTTTAAACCTACTTTTTCACGGAAACATTTTCTATTGATGTGTTTGTACAAACCTACTTACAGAAAATAAATCATTTATCATTTATACGGTATGAACCATAGATATAATATTTCTATGGTAGAAACACACGTTCATGGTAAATAGTAATAATATTTTCAAAGCTTGTCGGTTAGTTTCAATGACGCAAAACGTAGTCGATAAGCAAAGCTAATATTTTATTAGAAACGGTCGAAAGATTGCCTTCTGATAAGATAACAAAACCAAACCATAAAAATTCATATAGCATCGATAGTGCGCAAAAAAATAAAAATTATGTAAACATAATTAGGAGATTATTGATAAATAAATTAGCAATATAGCAATAACCACTAATTTCACTAATTATGTACATACTTATTCTATCTCGTAGACCAGAGCGTCACATAATTATATCTTTAACGAATAGCCCATAGCCATTAGGACTTTTTTTTTTCGGATGGGAAATCTTCAAATGACCCCTCCCGCTCTGGGTGGAGCGGAAGGGAGTGTCAGACTCTTACTGGCTAAAACCCACCCATGTTCTTTCCTTTGCCCTTTATGTTCCGGGGTAGCGGTAACCCTTTCGGACAATCCCGCTGAAGCCATTAGGACTTGCTTTGTCTGATTAGCGTTGTGTGCGATTCAAACCCTTTTAAGATCCTGAAAACCATGCTTGGATCCATAAGAACTCATAACAAAATAATCAGCCTATAATATTCTCACTGCTGGCACACAGGCCTCCTCTCTGTAATAGAGAGTGGGCCATATAATCCATCTCGCGGGACCAGTGCGGGTTGGTAGATGTCACATGTCTTCGAATTTTGGGTTCTAGGACTTATGTCCAAATGGGGTGACAAAAACATTCCGACACAATTATGAAATACATGACAAAAAGAGGACAAAAACAAAACCCAACCACACACTAATTGGCTTGGCAGCTGCCAGAGATAAGTTAACAGTCTCAAAAAAGACTCCAACAGACCATAGATGGAAATCTCAAAGAGTTTCGAGCGATTGTAAACAAACTGCATAAAGTAAACAACAAACACGCTAGGCGATAGCACGTTGCGTTGCTTGGTTTCCGTTGCTAAGCTAACAGATCAGCATCGATAATGAACTGTGTAAACATTCACAATAAAGTGTAGACATCGTAATTATGTTAGAAGATGGAAACATTTTAAAATTCGTTGGTCTAGTGGTCGTATGCGCGACTGTTGACGCTGAGCATAGAGTCCCAGGTTTGTATGGACCAAGTGTCATTGGGCTTTCATTAGTAGCTGTCCGGAGCCTGGATTTGTGCTTACTCGTAGCATAATCAGCCTACAATGTTCCCACTGCTGGGACACAGGCCTCCTCTCTGTAAAAGGGAATGGGACGTAATCCGCAACGCGGCCCAGTGCGCGTTGGTGAATGTCACATGTCTTCGAATTTTTGGTTCTAGGACAGCTTCATGATGTTTTCCTTCACCGTTTTGAGAGCAGTGGGGATGAAATAATTTACACAAAGTAAAGTGCCTGTCTGGGTCGGAACCAACGATCTACAACTCGGTAAGGGGCAGTTTCCAATGAGCCACTACTGCTCTGGATTTGTGCTTAGTCTGAGGCAATAGGTTCAACCTAATATGTATGCCATGGTTTAACTGATTTTTCTTTCTTCATGGTGCAATTTATTCCATGAACCAGTGGGGAAAACATAATTTAAAATGTGGGAGAAGTGAACTACTTATAAGCCTAAGCCTCTGCCTTCCCCTTAGGGGAATAAGGTCGTGATGTTATGTCTACCGAAAACAGTAACGCGTCTCACAGCAGGCCTGTTTTACGTTTAAATTGGATAAACAAACTGCGTTTATGAACCTTTCCACTTCCTAATTAGATCCTCCATGCTTTTGGAAGTCGTAAGATATGCTTGTATGCACCAGGAACTGTTTACGTGTAGGATGCTTTAATGGCCGTGTAACACAACCATCTGAATATGATATGACGTGATGATAAACATTCTGGTTAAAATCGTGTTACAAAAAGGTCGGAGACGTGTCTAGTGTTCTGCGAATGTCATCGGATGCAAGTGTAACGTTGCCCTTTTAGATAAGAATGGGGGTCAGAATATTGTGGGAATTTGTGTTCAGTGTGACCATTTTTTTTTTGTTGTTTATCTGGCTTCGATAAAATTTAGGTATTTCGTCGGTTATCTGGGCTGACAATGCAAGAAATTCCGCACGTCACAAGCTGAACTTATCTTATTTAAACTTTTCATACTTAGGTGCATCCTATCAGAATTCTAATGAATTCTATAAATTATTTACACACACACATAATGTGTACATATGCTAAATAATTTTGAACTTGTCGCCTGCCATGGGTGCAGTGTCTCTAAACCAATATTTACTCTGTCACATCCACACTGTGACAACGCATACGAAACGATATAATTTGTCACATAAAAACACTTTTGAATAACACCACATGTGTTCAAAAATATTGATCGAATAATCTTAAACGGTTCTTTATTACGACGAACTTTAAATATGAATATTTAATTAGGCCTGAATAATAACGACTTTTGTTAATTTAAATTATGCTCGGCCATGAACTTGAACTTGCGTGTTTAAATACTAAAGAAAAACCGAAAAAAATCTCACTTTTACAAATTCCTATAAAATGCCTTGCAATTTGGGCTCACAACGTTTAATTATCTAAATAATAAGAAAAAAAATAAAGGTTAACAGCGGTGGAGTCCGGTTTGCGAAGACAATTACTCAACAAAAACAACTAAATGCCAAGTGGGAAATGTCGTGCACTCACCTCATGGTACACAGACGTCATCATCTTGAAACACTTTGTTTTGTTTTGCAAAATTATAGCTTCACAATCAAACACTCATTTCACTATAAAATAATTCGTACAATATGGCTGCCACTTTTTATGAGTTCAATAAAAAAAATTTTATCTATCAAACTTCCCGCCAAGCGCGCGTAAAAAAATAAAAGGCAAAGGCACACTGTTACGCAGCCTACGTTGCTGGCGCGTGTGACGCGTTCCGTGTTTAGGATCGGCACTGAGCGACGGGCGATAGCGGCGGCTGAATGGATGACGATGCCGCTCAGCTGCTATACTCAATGAACCATTCGAGTTCGGAGGTCACCGATCAACGCGACCCCATAGTTTCTGCTCAAAGTTTCTCTATTACCCTATAAACCCCAAATTCTGTATACGATGAAGTTATTCGGTGATATTCAGTATGGTTAACGTTCGGTTATTTACATAACAAATACTGACCTACATTTATTATATTCTATAGCTTTTGTGATTAGAATTGTTGCAATAATAGTGTCAGTTTTAATTACATGTCCATTAAATTGAAGTTCGTAAAAGTCTTTAGTATAAAACTTGTGTATCATTGGCGAGTCTTGTAGCAAAAAGTTGGAGGTATCGACCCGTTACTATCGTGTTTAGCGTGGCCAGTCGAAATGTTTTTACCGATGACAGGCTGCCATCGGAGTTCGTCGACAGTGATCATTCAGATTATTTTGTCATGGAAGTTGATGGAACCGGTATATCGCCCGAGTCTAAAGCTAATGCGGTGTAAAACACGAACACTTAGGTTATGAATAATCCATTACGTTAGTTCTTCATACTCAATTTGCTAATTTGCTGGAAAAATACAAAATGAAAAATAATTAGTTTTAAAAATGCGGTCTTTGTCCAGTTTTGGATTTTCTAGATGATTTCGTTCGGTTCCCTACGGTACTGGGTGCACACAACAAAATTGATTCCCAAAATTATAGACTATGTGTAAATTGCCAATATATCTACCAACGGGATTTTGATGGGAAATAAATTGATTTTCGGACGTTTCGGCCGACGCGTGACCGTATCTTCGATAAGAAACAATATTTCCCATTTCAAAAGCTCTTATCTGGCATCCAAAAATTACAACATCCATCATTCCTTCTTTAGAAAAAGTTTTACATTTAAGCATTGAAAACGATTGAACGCCCAAATATAATGTCACCCCATCGCCATAATAGAAAAGGGTCACTGAATTGTCCATCAATTCTAAAGAAACCAGTTTCAATCAACTTCCTACTTAACACATTCATCAAGCAACAGGCTTCAAAGCTTCACACCGGAAAAAAGGCATTAAGAAACATGATCCTGAGGAAAAGTATATTAAGATCTGTTATCATTCCGCCAAAAACAACGCATATATCTCACATCACACCGTTAAAACTGTTGCCATTATAACAGTTGCAGTAACGTTTAACGAGTCTACTTTACGTGTGGGTTACCACCATTGTTCAAAGCAAAAACATAATGTCAGCGGTTTGTTTATGTTATTTAAAGTGTAACATAAGAACCGTTCAGGAAAAAGCAGGTGAGAGATGCGATAAAAATGTTTTTGTAAAGTAGGACCCGTTGGCAGTTTAGCAGAATGTGATATAGTAGAAAATAAATGACTCAAGGTTGAGTTTATTTAGGTAAATATGGTGCTGTCTAAGTGTTAGGTAGAAAAATATGCGCCGATGACTAACTTCGTTTCCAAGAAGTTAGAGGTTCTTTAAAAATTGCAACTACCCAACCATAAAAATAATGTGAGATAACATCTACTACAGCAAACTCATGCAAGCTAGCGAGAAGCCAATGGAAAGCAAAGTACGCTTTAGGGATCCAAAAATAAACATGGCTTGGTCTAAAATACATCTACAGGTAACAAGACCACAAACTAAAAAGTGTTTGGTTCATAGAGCAAACATACAATGAATACGATACCACAGGTGAAAACAAAAGAACATAGGTATATACAAGCTGTTGTTTTGCATCCTCGTCAAATTTCAGGAGGCTGTTATGAAAGACATAAATAATCAAATAAAATTACGGTCCCTGGTAAATAATGAACAGATACTTGTTTTTTTAGTTATTTAAGTTTGACAGTATTTCAGAATACACCACTTTCAAAGAACAGAATAGCGTTATGGTATCGTATATGCGGCCGCGTTTTTATGTGTGTGTAAAAGGGCAGTTACAGAGCGGTCTCACACAGGCCGCGTTTTAAAATGCGTGTCCCACACACGCCGATTTCCGAAAATTAGAAAAAAAATATATACCTTCTTATTTTATTACTGATTCGTGTCCAAAATCAGTAGCATAGTTACCTCCTTGAATTTGACAAGGATGCAAAACACCTTGTATATAAGACTACGTAATCCAGCAGCAACAATGCTTCTTAAAATAACCTTAAACTAAATAAAACCCTAAACAACTAACTAACAAATTAAACAAACAAGTAAGAATAACGTTCAATCGATTCTTATATTGCAGACGTGGGAACCAAGTACAAAGACGACCGCTAGTTTATAGCCGATGTCCGCGAGTATCCATATAAATTGTACGGGTAAATTCAACGGCCATCTGAATCTGATAGCCATCTTGATGGATAGATTATAATGGCGCTCGCACTTAGACTTGTGGCTGAATCGAACGAACAATCGATGTGAACGAATTGTTTGTTTGGGATAGCTAATTGAATGTGCGAAGTTGCGTTTGTAACGGTCGTGGAGAGAAATGGGGTCGGCGTAATGGAGAGTGGAAATATATAAAAGTGTCCATAAATTTAGATATCCCCCTGAAAGTAATAAACAAGAAACTGAGGAAGACAAAAATAATAATGAATGTTGCTTAAGAACAGACAAACTATGGATGAAATCTGGAAAAAGTCAACGAGCAAAAAAATAAAAAAAACTTGGCTTGCCGAAATGACGACACAGAAATTAGTCGGCATCTTTTGTTTGACCAAGAACAAATGTCACTAAAGAATTACAAAATTGTACTCTCAAAGATTCTAACATCGGAGAACAACAAAAGCTTCGCCGCGGCTGCGCGTGCGACTATCTACGATCTCCGAGCAATATGGCGCCACGCCGATTCTAAATCACCGTTTTAGACAAAAAACAACTCATCTACAGTAATTCATTATTAAGAATCGATCGGGTTCGGAAACTTGTTAAGAGACCGGGATACTGTATTTCATTAGACGTCCATTTGAGGACGAAAATGAATTCATCAATATTACAAGATTTAGGTATGTCATAAAGAATTTTTGAGTTTTTGTAGATTTTTATTATATGCAGTAATATTTATTGGAGTTCGGCGTTCTTAAATAAGACGTTGTGACTAATAAATAAAGAATTACATAAAATATTTGAATTTAAAAAAAACGATGATTAGACGATTTTTACAGTAACAATCAATTAACTTTGTCAACTGTAGCTACCGAATAACCGTTACACAGCATACAAATAATAATAAGTGCCCAATAATATAATATACATTAGCACTTCTAAGGGAACTTAACACGGCGGGAATCTCTAGAAAGTTGTCACGAAAACCGGCTTAAACCAGAGTCGAATTTGCGAGAGAAACCCCGCAGGCCCGCACGTGTGCAAGTGTCCTTAATTATAGGTATGTGCGTCAAATATATTATGTAGGTACAGGCACTCGTATTACCGTCACGCAAGGAATCCGAGGGGCAGGCCGATGTGGCTTACTGGAAGTACTAGAACTTGGCTTGAACGTTGAAAATGTTGGACCAGACGATATGGAAGTACTAGAAGTCTCCTTAAACTCAATGATAGTCTGAAGAATTTTGACAAACATGACTCAATTTTGAATATGCACAGACAACCACTAAAAGATAGCTGTTGCCGTGAAGAAATCAAGATGGAAACTAAACTATAATAAGATTCCTATAAAAGTTTAAGCCTAGTAATTTACATTTCTTAAGTGATGACGGCAGAGCTGATGATGTGTACTATACACAATAGATTGACTATAGAAGACAATAGTTAATTGTTAGTCGAATTTCAACGACTATTGATAGATTAAAATCCGTTGATGACCTTCTGTGTTACGAATGATAGAACTAACGTCATCCTATATACCATTATGTAAACAATCAAAGGCATTAACATTATCGACATTCAATCTACAATTTGGTAAGGTAAAAGTTGATAGTTCAGCAAAGATTTATAATGACCTTTATGTACATTATGTAATTCCTTTAAAATAAATACAAAAGAAACCATTGTACAAAGATAATAATGAGAACATTCTTTGGGAGTAATTTCAAATACCACTGTCTGTGGGCTTATCGCTATAAACCGATCAGGTAATAAGGGACTCTAATGTCCTACTAGTTTTGTAAGTATTTTGATGCTATTTTACAAGACGTTACAAAGACTGATTCTCTTAGCAAAGTGCTTGGTTGCAGTGCTTGCTATAGTGTTTTGCACGAAGTACAATTATAAATTATCGTTGAGGGAACTTTGAAACAACGTTAACACAAACAGCGATGGGATATAGAATTGTTTCTATATTTTGATCTTCTTCAATGTAACAGCTTCAAGTTATGAAAAATGGAAACCTGGGAGAATCTTTAAAGGGGAAGTGCCAGGGTAGCCCTCGAAATTCAAGTTTTCTTACATGTTTCTCACATTACACAGATTATATGAACTTAGAGGAAGTTCATATAATCTTATTAAATGACCATTTCATGAAATATCAATCAATACGATTATATGAATTTAGTGGGTTGTATTGATGATTTTATTGATTATAATTCTGTAAATACATACTTGTTACGCCCACGAATCATAATTTGTTCAATATACAATCTGACACTGACTGCAAATTGCAAAAAAAAACTTAAGAAAATTTGAATTTTAAAAGATTCATCACAAACTAGAAAAAACGTATGTATATTGATGACGAATGCTTTTGCCACAGAAGCCATTGTTCTATTTTTCAACACGTAAACCTCCAAAGGATATAGGCACAATGATGCGGATGTGTATGTATATATATATCTACACCCGTTTGGTTTTCCCAGACAATATAGGTGTAAGATACCCACGCAGTCTTGAATAGGACACAAATGGAAGATCTATGTAGGTTGTTGCCGTTTGTCATACGATTAGGCAAGCCTATTGTTATGTGATTGTTGTTATTGGATCATTCCTCTTTAATGGCTGTAAAGTTTGTTTTCTGAATACTATTCTCTTATATTAATACTGTGGTTTCTATTGGATGTGGTGAGTTAAACTGCAGAAGTATTAGCAGAGGTATTTCTATAATCTCTTCGAAGTCTAATCAAATTAATATCGTATCATAATTTAATAACAGTACATATTTCCTCAATTCACTTAAGCCCCTTCCTTTCCTACGTGTTGTAATGTATTTCTTCTTTTTCTGTTTTGCAAGATCTAATTCTAATACGTTCACTACAGTAGCCATTTGATCAATATCTTCTCATTCTTCTTCTTTGTAAGCGTTCTAAACTGATTGATTTTTTTCCGGTTTTCATAACTGGTAAAAGTTAGAATTCTCAGAATGTAAATGTTTAGTAGGTAACTGAACTCTGCTGTTGACCAACTCTGCACGACTCTTACGCTATTAAAAGAAAAGTAATTCAATCCAGTTACTACCACTTTATGTAAAGAAACCAGATCTGTGTCCAAATTAATCTCAATAAACAGCCTTGCATGCTGGCTGTCTAATAAATAACGTCAGTGGGCCACTCGGGCCATACATCGTTTAAGTGGGCCACCAACAATCGCCCAATTTTGGCCAAAGTGTCACACAACAGCTGATCACAACGCGCGGTGAGCTTGCGCTAAAAATTCGTGACTCCACCTCACGATGTGAACGGAACCTGTCAACTGACATGTATTGTTCGTTCACCCTTACATTGTCGCCATTGATCTGCGAATGTCGATCTTATCGTTTAACAATCGAAGGGAAATTAAGACCAGATTTGTGTGAATCTGCGTAGTCTTGACTCTTACATCGTGTCGTGGTTTCAGCTTATAAGGTAAGCTCTGACGGTACATATGTAGGTACTAATTTGCAGTTTGTTGGCGGTGCGAAGCTTTGTTCGCTTTTAAGTCCAAAATGGTAAGTACTTGTAAATTGTAATTGTTAGGCCATAGAACTATAAACTGGGGTTTATCCTTCTACAGCACTGCTTTGTAAAGCTCCTATACTAAACTTAAGGTGAGCTATGAGCTTTGAAACATTGTCTTTACATATTTTCCAGGAATACTTCCAATCGGTATAAAAGTGAACAGGTATCTTTATACCTGTTCACATTTATACCGAAGCCAAGTATTTTATTATGAATCCATTTAATCGAGTTGTATAGTTTAATGAAACATTTGTTTTAAGAACAACTAAAGCTGTAATAAATCTGAAGATTTCAAGATCTTCTGAACCAATTAACAGGAACAACAGTTGAATGCTAATCCTTCCATCTATTACCCGTTACAAGATATCAAAATAAACGTAAACCAAATCGTCTGATTGCACATAGGCACATTTATTTCTAAGATAATGGCTTATAAACAAATGGATCGAGATATCGCTTTGCTAGCCTGGCTACACACCCTCCTTTTACAAGATGTAATCTTACAAACAAATTGCATTTGTGCATGCCATCATCAATTATTTTTATCATTTTACTCACGATTAATTGTGGTCATTGGATATTCTTATCGATATATTTTTCTCCTACAATCTTAGCCTTGGACACCCTTGGGGATCCTAAAAAGTAAAAATCTTAGATTAAAACTCTCCGCTCTATCGGCAGAATGAAATATTTCTTTTGCTCTATCAATTGCTAAAGATTGTCTTCCTTGACAATTCAAAAGTGTCTGTATATGGTTTAATTGAAATAAATGAAGTTTGAGTATTTTTGTATTTGTATTAGACTTAGGACTCGAATTTCTACCTGAGATTTGATTTCTAATTAAACCAGAGTTCTCTTTGAAGACTCAATTGTTTTTGAAGACAAGAATCTGATAATAACATATTCAGAGCTCACGTCCTTTTGGATTTTAACACTTTAATAGGAAGACTCGAGTCTTGTCTAAAATAACTCGAGATTGACCCTATCAATTAGAATATGAATCATTTTGAAGGTAATTTCTAATCAATTGCTTCATATGTCCGAATAAATTGCCCGCACAACAACGTAAGTAACGCAATGAATGTTGTTGAACTGTCAAAATGAAAGCCATTGCTACTGTTAGTGTGTTAAGCAATTACGCCGCTGAAGTTATAAGTAAGTGAAGTAGAAGAGAGAAATAAGTAGAAGTACCTATGTATATAATATATAGGATTCAAAAGAGTATAATAATCCCAAGTCTTAAAAATCTACTTAAGTCTCGAAATGAAGACTAAAAGACAAGTCTTTTACAACACTAGTTAAATCTGTGGTTGCATGCAAATTGAAATGCAAAAACAATCCAGAAATAGCCATTTCGCAACATCAGTCAATTCGTCACACAATATTTTATTATTAAAAAAATCTTCTTTTTCAAAACAACGTAAATAACTCAATGAACGTTGTTGAACTGTCAAAATGAAAGCCATTGCTACTGTTAGTGTGTTACGCAATTACTCCGCTGGAGTTATAAGTGAGTGAAGTAGAAAAAAATAATTAGAAGTACCTATGTATATAATATTATATAGGATTCAAAAGATTATTATAAGTCCCAAGTCTTAAAAATCTACTTAATTCTCGAAGTGAAGACTAAAAGAAAGAAGGAAAGAAAGAAAGAAAATACGTTTATTTGCGGTAAACATGACGCAAAAAAGAACATAAAAAACAAAAAAAAACAATAAGAAAAGGTTGACATGCGTCACATCCACGCAAAACGGCTATCGCTCAGCATTATGCTGCGATCCATGCAAAAGACTTAAATCCTTTACAACACTAGTTAAATCTGTGGTTGCATGCAACTTTAAATGCAAAAACAATCCAGAAATAGCCATTTCGCAACATCAGCCAATTCGTCACACAATTTTTATCGTTAAAAATATTCATTTTTTGACACAAAAACTGCAAACCCGTGAAATATAATTTGCCGGATCGAATGTCACTATTGTATAAAAAAGACAAGTTATTACAATTATCGTTTTTTTTTTTGTACAAACGGCTAGTTTATCTTTTCGTAATTGAAAATTGCCGAGAACCGTGCAATTATTTTTTCTTGTCACGAAGTAATTTGGAAATTGATAGACAGTTTATCCAATAGCTTTTAAAATAAGCGCATCAAAATATCACTATTGTAAAGGAGATAGTCCAAATAATTTTGGAGGATATAAAAATTACGGTAAATAAACCGTTACTTCTGTCTATTCTACTGTTGTCATCGTCTAAAGAAAATCTATATTTATACTACCTATACTAATATTATAAAGAGGTAAAATTTGTTTGTTTGTATGTAGGGGGTAATCTCCGAAACTACCAGACGGATTTGAAAACATTTTATAGCCCAATTCATGAGGAAGGTATATAGGCTATTTAACATTTCGCTACGGCCCTTAAGAGCTGACCAAAGTAAAAAAGTCAAAAATAATGCTAAGCGAAAACGGAGTAGCAGCCACAGGCGAACGATAGGATGCGACGCGATGGGTCGGAGCCCGAAACACGTGGACGAAGTCGCGGGCAGAAGCTATACAATATAAAATGATGTGCCTATACATCACATCATCTCAGCCTATCGCAGTCCACTGCTGGACATAGGCCTCTCCCAGGCTGCGGCTCAACACCCTGTCCTCCGCCTTCCGCATCCAGTCCGTCGCAGCAACCTTCTTTAGGTCGTCCGTCCATCCACGCTTGCCGATACGCGGTCTCCACTCCAGGACTCGTCTGCTCCACGGCCATCGGTCCTTCGACAAACACAATCGATGTGCCTACAGCAGTATCAAAATCTAAACATAAAAATCTCTTTAATGAGACAAATTCGTTTCGTTTAAAATTATATATTAGTTTAAAAAATCGATCTCATAACCAGTGGGTGGCCTAGCATGAATATATTTAAAGCGATTAAAATTTTAATTAGATCATAATTTATATTTATGATATGCGTCAAAAATTAAACACAACTTCCCCAACAATCGTAGTTCACACAAAGATTACTATTTAAACACGTAATCTTTTAATTTGTTAATTCGATCGATTAGTTTTTATTGCATCAACTGGTATAATTAAACACAGCCACACGCTCTTTGCAAATGGCTTTCCATATTTGTCTCATTATACAATGGATTCTAATAAAACGCAGATCTATTCTCATAATATCGTGCGGAAAAAGATTGTATCTCTTCTTACCAGCACCCTAATTGCGTAACACACTATCAATCACAATCTGAATCATTTTGAAGGAAATTGCTAATCCATTGCTCGATATGTTCAAAAATTTGTCAGCTCAACAACGTAAATAACACAATGAATGTTGTTGCTGTTAAAATGAAAGCCATTGTTAATGATAGTGTGTGATACGCAAATACCCCGCAGATTGAGAGACAGTAGCAACAGCCTCTTAGAAATTATTACTGATAGGCAAGACGAAAACCCCATAGTTAGGCATCTTATAAAGACCTGTATGTAGTAGAATTTAAGTACTGACATAGCATATATTTTTTTTATTGCAGATTGGGCCTGCTCTTGACCGCGATTACGCCTGATGGAAAGTGATGAATGAGGTGTATGATGAAACGAGCGTGCCCAGAAGATGCCTGTTCACTCTGGCTTTGAAAGCACACGGGCTAAATATGGAAAAGAACACAGACGCTGGCAGAGAGTTAGACTGTGCGCATATTAAATGTGGTGGTTGACTGAGCGAGAAAGAATAGAAGTTTTATTGTTATTACGGCCATAAGCGTTTAGTGTCCTTCAAAGTGATAAAACTTTACTAACATCTAGAATTGTTAGTATTTTTGTAGTTGGATCCAATTGTCTAATTAATAAAGAAATTATTATAACGATTCCTAGGACTCTCTTTCAAAGCTCTGCAATCACTAGTATCCTTCACTTGAGTAGCACACCCTTTTGACCTGGCTTTCCTCGTAAATAATTCTTACAACCTTCGCTTCTGGTTCCCATATTAATAAAGACCATAAATTTGATTTGTCACTACTTTTAAAACATGATTTATTTCTTTAGAACGGTCAAGTACATTATAATTTCACGCCACGCCCGAGACATGGCGTTGGCGCCAAGTAATAGCTTAGCACCGGTAATAAGCTCATTCAATTGTTTATCGTTTACTGTGATTATGGCTTGTATAACTAAAGCATTTGGTTTACGCTTTGTTGATTTTACCCTTAGTATTAAATCATGTATAATTTTGGCCAACACTGTTCACCATATTATTAGATTTTTCGCTAGGGTCGTAATATTCGCTACCATAAATTGCTATTGATTCGAAGGAGACTGCCCAGCGGCACATTGCAAGTCTAAAACAACGTAACTGGACAAGTCATGACAACCTCTATACAAAAGACTTCAATAAATCGAAGACGATCAAACAAAATGATTTAAACAGTACAATTTATTATTATATTGTCAGCGTCTTCTCGAGTGCTGGCACTTGACATACGATCCCATCGAGATTCAAACGAGTAATGATAGGAATCATACAAACGTCCGTGAGAATAATATCGATGTCAGTAGCATAAAACTACGTTTACAAATGTAGGTCCAAAAACAGAACATAAAAAACTGGGTTATTCTCGTTAACTTTATATCTTTAAAAGCGCTAGCAATTTCCACGCGCTACGATATAACAACCACTAAACGATGTAATTTCACCAATCAATTGATTTTATTATTTCAAATTGCGTTCGTTATTAAAGAATAAATCCAATTGCAGCTTCTTTTAACGTGTAGCTTAAGTGTTTTCATAATTAAAATTTACGGAAGTATGTTGTGTAAAAAATACTTAAGTTTATGCATTACGCTTCGAAAATTATGTGTACCATGTTAAATGAGGTTTGAATTGTGGTTTGGTTTGAACCCTATAAGATCCTGTTGAGTGCCATTAGTAAAAATTGAGCAACCAAACACATCATAACCTAAAAATGCCAACACAACAACAATACACAATTTAAACGAAACCATGGAATCAGTAAATACTGTTTGCAGTTAATACCATCTTTAAAAAAAAAACTGACAGTCGTCAGAATGACAACCAGACAACAAACCGTATCTAACCTCGTCAAGATAATGCCGTGAAGAAGGGTTCTCTCAAATAGGTCCCAATCACGGAGATTGCGCCCCACAGGCCGTTCCCATGACCCATGGTGTTCTGCTGATTGGACCAAAAGCTCTTATTTATGGGAAACCATCATGGCTTCGCGTGGTATTAGCGTTTTACGACAAACAATTTCTGGGGTAAAAACAAATCATGCGATTTGTTCTATGGAATATTGCGAAATTGTCAAATCCACAATAGGTTTATTGGAATGTCTTCAAAGGAGGTATAAGTAATTGTCTACGGTAAATTTGTGCTCAATACGACACTGCCATTTTCGCGATCTATCTATTTGTTGAAAGCATTTCAAATTACATCTCTTTTGTAAACAGCTTTTCACGTAAAAAACGTTTAAAAAGACAAGACAAAAACATCAAATCATTTTATTTTTTTATTAAATCGTGTTTGGATATCGATACCCATCACGTCTGCAGAGCAAGCTAATTTAATTTGACATTGTATGTAGGTATTTCTTTTTATCTAAGTTTCTTTTAAGTACCTACACATCTTTCCTCATGCGAGCTAAGCAGCGTCTCATTTCAATATTTCTCATCACATCCATGCCTTTAGGCCATTCACAGTTAAAACCAAATCCCATTCTCAATTAATCGAAACTGTTAGGAACTAATTTAATTAACGGTTCATTAATTACTTGCGTCCATATAGTATACATAGTTGTATTTCCTTTAGAAACATGCGGCGATACCAAATTGGCATTCGCGACTAATTCAAATTTGTTTTTTGCTTCTCTTAAGTTGAGATACGAAAGACCCTCAACATACTAAAATGCGTTTTTGCAACCCTAAATAATCACCCTAATGGATTTTTAGTGTTTCAATATTTGTAGAGGACGCAGGATCTTCCATCAATGTCTCGTTTAGCTCATTAATTATAGGGAAAAGTTGTTTTTAACTAATTTCTATCGTTATCTTCGCTTCCCATAATTATGGTTGAGTCATAACAACATAATTACTGCAGAGTTTAATGTGTAACTACCATTTAATTAGAAAATAACAGCTGAGGATCGAAGATTGATGACTTGAGGAGTGGAGTTATGTGAGTGGTTGTTTGAAGTTCTTGTTGCTACGTGAGTTCTGTATTAAAGACGTTAGCTGTTAGGTAGATTATTTTTTTTAGATTATGTTGGTCCACCGCAGGGCTAAAGGCCACTCTTCCTCCTTTCCACTCCTCTCTGTCTGAGCTAATGAGTCCCAATCTTGTCTGTAGGCGTTAACCTTGTCCCGCCATCTTCTACTGTGTCTGCCTCGATGCCGCCGGACGTGTTCTGAGACCCACATTGCAGTAGCTTTAAGCTCCATTTACACGATGCAAGTTTCTTGCCACAATAAAATTGACAAATTAAAATTGAAGCAACAAATGACTCGCAACGTCTAAACACTGTTACGACGGTGCAACTTTTTCTGTTGCTACAACTTATGAGTGAAATCGCACCGTTAATCTGGCTTTATCAATGAAAACTTTAGTTTTAGGTTATTTTGGGCAGGATTACTATGAAGTCTTTACAGAAAATCATCGGGCATCTGAATTTAGTCAGATTTGCGATCTGAATCTGTTAAAAAAGATTTAAATTTAAAAGAGTGTCCGTGGAGTTTCCTGCCCGCACTTCTCCATAGGAACCTACTACGCTTTGGAATGGGCAACTATGTTTCACCTTTCTAGCAGATCGACTACTTGATAATACAAAAGTGCCTGTGACTCATTAAATTTAAATACTCTAAGTATTGAGTTTGTTTTGCTATATCTGTGAAAAGTTTCCAAAATGATCTCGTGGCTAAGTGTAAGTAGTTCGCATCTCTCTGGTTCAAAATGTTTATCTTGTTTTCTTGAGTGTCTTACTTAGCTTAAACAGTTTAGCAAGTTAGACTACCACAGTCCAATATAACGGCAGTACAAGTGTGGCATAGGCACAGCTGCTAAGTACTGGACTCTCTTATTTTATTGATATTACTGCGTATCCCGTTACTGTGGTGGCTTCTGTAATTTAAAGTTGGTTAAATAGGTAATACATGAAGTTTTGTTAAAATGTTTTTTTGTTAAAATCGAAAACTCTTCGTTAGTAAGTTCTTAAATTTTAAGAATTTTGAACTTTTGTCTTTGCAAGAATGAAGGAGTTTGAATAAAGTTAAGAAGTGACATGAATTTGCGATCTTAAAGAAAAAAAAATGAAGACCGGTATAGCGATTCTCTTTGAAACTTATGACTCCTACTCACATCGAGAACGATAAATGAGTGCAATTTACTAGAATGTGGTAACTCACCGTGGTGGTGGTGTGGTGTGGTGGAGTGTATGGTGGTGGGTGTGGTGGTGTGTGGCCTTGTGAATTGCACCCATTTCGAAAATTTCGAAATAACAATGAAAAGTAACCTTGACTTAAAGTACAAAATTAGTTACGTCTATTTTTGCACGTTAATTTTTTAGACAGGAAATATGATTTCCGTTATTTACACAAAAACATAGACGCCTTACTATAAGGAAATACTGTTTCATAGACAAATAATTAATTGAGCAAACTGTAGTTATTATTTGAATACAAAAGAAACAATCGCGGATTGGACAAATTGATTTTCTCACGAAAACAATATATCTATGGGAACTATAGATAGGATCACAATTATTTGTAACGGATAGTAAATGTAGGTTAAAACCAAAATCTCTTATTCGGCCTATTGTTTTATGGATCCCATTGTGTAGATCATATCAGGTACTAAAATCATGATTGACGACAATTCTAACGCCTTCGAAATGTCTGGTGAAACTACGTACAAGCTAACAAAACAGTAGTCTATCGACGTCCCAAAGGCAAACACTCTTTTAACATCAGCTCATAGAATGATGTCCGTAGTTGGACATGTGCCCCGACCTACAAAAGATAATCAAGTCTCTATTGTCAGATTGCCAGAAAATGTGAATCATTTAAAAAAATCATAACATTATATCGCGAAGAAAAAAGTTGAGTATGAATATGGATGGCTAAAAGAATAGGTACGGAAGGAAGATTAAAAAAATGATGAATATGTAGATTATGTGAAAGATGCTGTGGTTAGAAAGAGGGTGAATACTAAGATGAATGCTGATATAAATGTTTGTAAGAAGAAAACATGCTGCATCGGCCCCAAATATATTAGGACTATAAGGGAAGGAGAATGATGAGTAAAGAAAAATAAATATTGTTAACCAACAAACCATTTGGATTAAGAATTTAAGAACTTATCGAAACGATCGATAAACGTTACGTACTTTACACAAAGCCGTAGAACAACACTATCAAGCGTGAAGACCAATCCTTTTCCCAGACAAAGACAAATCTAACCTGGAATCGCTCTATTTCTAAAGCACGCATCACGGAAATGCGGTCGTCCTCTTAAGGATATAAACGATCCTATCTCCGCAGTAAACGGAACAGTTTAATGTTCCCAAAGCCGTTAGTTCAAGTGCCTATAAAGAAGACCCTATGTTCACGTCTAGGAGGGAACGTGTGGCCGTATGTTGTTGTAAATTAACGCCAATTTATGTTGAGGTGACGATTTGGTGTTGGTGTTGGTGGGAAAATTGAATTGGGGCGAGGGTTTTAACTGGTATTAAGGTTTCGGTATACACTAGAGGAATCAAGTCGACGGTGGAAACTAATATCGTAAGGGACATGGATTTAAACGTATCGAACGACATTTGAAATTTCCACCGGCGAAAAATGTTGCGATAAAAAATAAAACCTTGGCGCCCCAAACCTATTGGAGGTTTGCGGCTGGTTAGACGAACTTTATCATTTCAGTCAAATACACAAAGATACGCAAATGCATACTGTAGAAATTGACCTCTTTTTGGTTCACCTTGGCCAGGTTTAAAAGCCATGTTACCATGTTACGTATGTTATGTTGTTGTTGTTATGTTTGTTATGTTGTGTTATAGAGGGTGAATCGGACGGGTCATGCCCGATTGTGTCATATCTTTTAATTCTTTTTATTCCCCGTTTTCTATCAAGGTACACCAACAATTATATATTATTATATTCTTCTGGACTTCATCTTATATGCCTTCAATCAAAATGACTCAACAGGTACCTATGTACACTTCACATATCATCGAACATAGTCATCTTATTTATATTCATATCATACACTGTCTAGTCAAGCCTTACATTCAAGATAATTGTAATCTCCGCTAGTTAATACTGCAATATTAATTGCATACAACTTCATTATACAATTTTTTGCACGCAAGATTGTAAAAATGAATCTGCTGATTAATAAATACGCCCTGGAATGTCTTGTAATCTTTATTTCACGACACTATCTCTATTAATTAGTAATAATTGCTTCTACATACATAATATTAATTGCAAACGACTTTGTATAGCTGCCTGTACCATTTTTTGCGCTACATTGTATGCATATCACAAATCATTTAAATTACGTACACGCGGGATCTTCTCCACAATGTAAAATGGAGTTTACACACTTCGTTTACACGGTTTTTAACCTTTTTGTAAACAATAACAGTATGCCAAGTGTTACAAAACATTGCATAATGTTAGTGTATCGTTCGATAGCTGCAAGAATTCTTGTTTTTCTTGTAATATGTTAGATTCCTGTCACACCCTCAGATGTGTTGTCGTGCGGAAGGCGGAAGACACACGTTCAAGATCGCTTCCTCGACTGACAGGGATGTGGGAGTACTGGATGTGATTTGCTTAAGGAGCCCACTGTGATAATGTTTAACAGGACTAATGTGTAAAAAAAATCTTGTTTGTATGATTTCTGATCGGATTTACTTCTAAATTACCCAAACAGACGTTTAGTGTGACCCATAGACACATCATCACACGCTCAAAAGCTAACTAAGCTAACAATAGTGTAGGTAAAAATTACGATTATACTTGTTTGTATAAAAATAGGCAAACGTGAAGACAGTCGAACGAGAGGGTTCCGAAAGACGCGAGACGATTACGTAAAATCTTGCTTCATTATAGGGAGTAAGAATGAAGCTGAATCCAATATAATTTTTCCAAACTGGAACCGTTAGTTAATTCCTCTTCGTTCTAAGAACATTCATGTGCACTCACACTCTGACGATGGCAAATCCAGCAAGTCTACCTCCACAATTTGTCTAGACTCTAGACAATACACATTGTTATTTTTTTGCATCTGTGCAATTTATACTCCGTCGTTTACACGTATGAAGCTGAAAGGTCGTGGGACTTTGTCTAAATAGATATATCTGCGGTAAACGGCACAATAAGAAGACGTAAATAATAGATAAACATGTTTGTTTATGTTAGTAAGTGCTGTAATTTTATTGTTTTGTTTAAGTTCTTAAGTTAACGGGTACTTAAGTTGTTGATGACACGTTAATTTGAGGTTAACAGGGTGCAATGGAGTTCTTCTCTATTTAACGACACCGGTAAGTGGATTTTGAAGGGTCGCTTTTATAATAGAGCTAAAGTTCTGCGGTTTCTACTGTATATGAATCTAATATACATAGACACAAATATTCTTGATCTCGGGGTGGTTTGTTTCTACATCCCTTGTTACGCCCCAGCAGTATTGGGCAAAATGAAATCTAACTACTGATTACTAACTACGACTACATAAAGTAGGTAATTAGTAATCATAACTACAAACTATATAAAAAAATCGAAAAATGTAATTAAAATTTTTGACTACTAACTACTAATTGTAGTTGCAATCACGATTACTTGATTACTTTTTTTAACTACAGATTTAAAATGATATTGCGTCATTAAAAAAGCAAACATGCGCGATAGTCGTTCATGTAAGTACATGAAGATGAAGAAAAGAGAGAAGAGAGAGAGAGGGGGGGGGGGGGAGAGTGAGATGTATGCCGAGTCCAGAGGTCAAAAGCAGATCTGATTGTTTCTTGTTATTTATCAGATCGAGAACTAAATTGTCTTCATAGATATTCAGAAGTGAAAAAAGTATTCATCAAATACAATACTCCATTACCTTCTTCGGCACCAGTGGAAAGACTGTTTTCATTGTATGATAAACCGTCCCAAATCCCACAGCTATCGGATGAAATGTTCGAAAAACGTGTAGTACTAAAAGCTAATTTAAATGATTAACCCAATCAACCTTTTTTGTTTATTTATTTGATTCGCAAATAATTTGAATTTAGTTGATGTTTGCTGAGTAGGTAATTTTATTTTTTTGATTTCATGTCAATAAAAAGTAATTAAGATCTGGTGAGTATAGGTAGGTACATAATATGTACGACTTTAATCCTTGCATTTGATTATTCATGAAAATAAACATAGGTATGTGCAATAAACAGATTTTTTTTTATGCAGCCATAATCAGTAATTATAACTACTAGATTGCAGCAATCAAATTAACAACTACTTAATGTAGTTTGATTACTGTAGTTAAGTTACATTAATCATAACTACATTTAATTAATTACTTTTAATCGTAATTAATAACCAGATTACAAAATTGTAGGTAATTACGCTCTACACTGCGCCCCAGGTAGTTTTTTTTTTTTTTTTTATTTAGAAAAAGTTGCCCCGCACTAGGAATTACTCCTGTATCGTGGGTGCGTTTACAAACATTTAAACTCACATACACAAACAGCCAGACCCGGAACAACTACCTGTAGGCAATACAAATATTTGTTCCGTGTGGGAATCGAACCCGTGACACGCAGCGCAGCAGTCGATCGCTCAGCCACTGCGCTAACCGTGTCGTCGTATTTATTTTAGGTACCTAGATACTATTTCCCGACCCACTCCGTCGCATCGCATCGCCTGTCCGCGCTGTTACTTACTTTTCGCTTAGCGGTCTTTTTGACTCTTTTACTTCTTGCTCAGCTCCTAAGGGGAGCCCTAGTATGATGATAATCCTCAAAAATTGGGTTATCGAATGCAAATTTTATCAATGGATTTTTTCAAATCCGACTGGTAGTTTCCGAGATTAGCGCATACAAACAAACAAAGATATACAAGATAAGGCTTGAGATTTTCTCGTAAAGCTGACCGCCCACACGAATCACGAAATTGTGGAAAGGCATCTATCTTCTTGTTTATAACAAGAAGATGGATGCCTTTCCACAATTATTGTCTCTATGCAAATACTTTTTATAATCATTATAATATTCACAAATTATATATATATATTTATTTATTTTTTAATATGTAAGCCAATCTACTTGTTTATGCTTACACACTTACAAAGTAATTCACCAACACCATGTATATGAGTCATAGAAGGACCCTTGTCTGTCTGTCATCAATATTTATTATCGATCCCAGTTAATTTGGTCGTTGCCATAATAGAACAACAATGTTGTTGACAAGGAGGATTTACTTGTCTAGGTCAGCATAATAAAAACCACTCAAGAACGCGGGTCCTAAATCAATGGCCATATTGCCATCTGCCACTGCTGGGACACAGGCCACCTCTCGGTGACAGGGAGTGGCCCGTAATCTACCATGCGGGCCTAGTGCGGGTTGGTAATGTCACATGCCTTCGAATTTTTGGTCCTAGGACATGCCGGTTTCCACACGATGTGTTCCCTCGCCGTTTTTGAAAGCAATGGTGATGAAATAGCTTACACAAAGTAAAGTGTCTGCTTGTATTCGAACCCTGGACCTACAACTCGTAAGTTGGGACCGTTACCACTGATCTATCACTGCTCTTCTACCACCTACTCAGTAAACGAGAAAATAATCCCATAGTGTTTGATTATTGATTCCCATCAGCCGTGCAGTGTCAATGTACCTACAAAATTAAAAATGCTGACTGTTGAAACTTGAAACACGCATGGTACAGACGCCAGCAGGTCAAGCTACCCGAAACTGTCAAATTTTCCCAATCAACCTTGAACCTAACGCTTTAGCGATAAAGTTGAAAATCTATTAAAGAAATTTGACAGATTGTAGTAGCTTGATGTGCTGGCGTCTGTACATCCAACTTGATACTTGATGCCACACAAAACCTCGTAAACAAAGCCCATAGTTATAAACAACAATCAAGAAACCAGTAAAGTGTAAATCACGGAGGACGGTTCCAATTAAACCAATTAATTTGAATTATACAATTAAGGGAATCGTCTACGGACAGCTCATTGAAATAAAAATGGACAAAGCAAAGCTGATTGAGGTGACAACCTTGATTCGAACTTAGGGATGTCACTGTCACAATAAATAGTAGACCGAGGGATGTCAGTATTGTCACTTGAAGTCACTTCAATTGTAACCTTGCCTTGAAACGCCGTCAGTGATGTATCAATGCATGTCATTATATTGATTGGCAGTTCTATTTGTAGATAGGAGTTTGTTTTGTGTCAGTATTAAAATAAAAAGTATTTTTATTTATTTAAATTGTATGTAAACTTTCATTATACCGGCACTATTAAAAACTAAGGGGTGCCAGATTATTGGATTGTTCGGATTACTGGATTGTATGTAGAAAAATTCATAATAAATAAAATAAAGCATTTCATAAACGGAATTTATTTGTTTACACGTTTTTTACGTGTAAACAAATAAACACGAATTTTGAATTGAACGTTAATTTTTTTAGTCCTAAAATAATCTTTAATTGAGGTCTGTTTGTTTGCAACTTATAGTCCTTGTTTATTTATTTTTTTCTCGCAATGAGGGACACAATGGCAGAGGGTGCCGGATTATTGATCTGCCAAACTATAATATCGTATCTTATAATATATATAATTCTTCTGTACGTGTGTTTGTCACCTAACTCCTCCTAAACGCTGGACCGATTTGGATGACATTTTGTGTGTATATTTCAATGGGTTCCTAGATGGTTTGAAAACACAAATGGACCCGGTAGGTGGCGCTGTTTTTCCGGGCAGGATGACGTCTGCCGGATCCGCTACTATAGGTATAAAAATATACTTATACGAGCATACTTATTGAGATAGTAAAAGCTATAACATAGCCCGGTTTGGACGTACTACATCTATACCATCATCAAAGATGTTGGTTAGTGCTTAGTAGGTAGGTACCCCAAAAATATATTTTTGTTAAATCTTGTGCTTAAAAACATTCTACAGAAATGTTATTGGAATCGAGCTAAGTATCACCTTTCAGTGCTCCTGAAAGGCTTCAGTTCTGTGCCCACAACATTGACCGAGAGACTGAAGACTTACTACTTATAACATCAAGGTTGGCAGGCAGGATTGAATGTCATACACAATTAGCACCTTACCACTGCTTGTTCAATCGTATGGCAACATAGCTTTCCACTGAATTACTTATTTATTAGGTATATATGTGTATAAGCGTACCCGATGGGAATTCCCAACTGCAAAAATGACGAATTTCCATAAAAACTTTCATCCCCTAATTAACCCCTTTAGGGGATTTTTTCACAAGAATCCTTTCTTATTGCTCACTTTCATAATAAAAGGATGATGACCGATCACCGTTCAGGTAGACGTGATCTTGACTGGAGACCGCGAATCGGCAAACGTAAGGTTGGACGGCCTCAAGCTAGGTGGAGCGACGATCTTTGCAGGATGGCTGGTAGCAGCTGGATGAGAGTTGCCGAAAATCGAGTTGAATGGCGTGCAATAGGAGAGGCCTATGTCCAGCAGTGGACTGCTAGCTGATGATGATGATAATAAAGTGAAATTTTGTGCAAAATTATATGCTTCTAGACCCAGCAGTTTAGGCTGTGCGTTGTCTGTCAGTACATTAATTTAAGATTTTAATTACGTAGATATTTATTAATACAACAAAACTAATAGCCAAGTTTTTCTAGGGCAACAGTTTTCCCTAAAAACTTATCTGTATTTTCTTTTACCCAATAGAAAAATATGAAAAATTCACTTACGGGTTACCATACATCGGTATTGTCACCCAGAATGTACCTAGCCCATCAAGCTGGTATCAAAGATGACTAAAATTAGGGAAATTAAGTAGAAGCAGATGTCCAATTGTAATAACATTTACTTCACTTCGTCCTCCTAACGTAAATCGGAGCAGAAATATCAAAGCAGCCAGCCCTAGTGGCGCGTTTCTTTGAATGCATTGTAAACATCTCAGGGGACGCTCGTGAAAGCTCAGCACACAAAAAACTGTAGTTGTAGCTACGGAGAGAATGTGTCGCTTCACTTGTACGTGTTTACTAAAGCCGTGTGTACACTTGGGAACTTATTACTGGCCTGCAACATCGCGCTATGTTGCTACACTGCGCATGCTGAGAAGAGATTTAAAAAGAAACAAATGCCGACGCAGTTTGGCTGTCAGAAATGACAGTAATTTATCGTCAGCTGGGGCCTGAGGACGTTGTGTCAAAGATAGGTTCGTTGGCTACTTGTCTTGTAAACTTATTTGAAGACTCTATGTCTATAACAAGGAATCACAATAATGGAAAAACAAAGAGTCACTGGTGATGTCAAAGTTGACATATCGAGCAACTTTTGTTGCCAAGTAAGAACGCTGCCTTAGCAATATTAATTGCTCTTTTCAAGAAAGAAATTATCGCCATTAATTTGTTAGCCGATCTGAGAAGTAAATACAGATAAACTTAGTCTTATCTTACATAGTAGGAGTTAGTCTAATGGAATTGAATTGCTCTGGCCTTGTAGCTTCTTACTGCAAGTGATTGCGAACTTTCCTGATTGATATTAATTGCTACAGATTTTAAACTGGAGTGGAGGAAAAGTTAATGGATGAAATACAAGGTAGCGGTGTGTAACATATTAAGTAGGTAAACGGTAATATGGGCTGGTGTCCGCAACTCCTCGTCTGTGACGGTTAGGGAATCGATTATTCGATTCATCCTTCCTTCCTCATGGAAGGCCAATAACGCCTTGGAGTTTTTGACAATCTCACGGAGGTTCCCTAGGTTACCAAAGTACTTGACCCTATATAAATGTGGCAACCACCGGGCAGTTTAGAAGCACATGAGCTGCTGTAAAATCTCCAGGAAAACTAGGGAGTTTTACCTAAGCCAAAAATTATTCAAAGAAAATGTCTGATAAAAAAAAATCACCACTATAATTTGTAAGACGTCACATCACAGATAGTTGCTGAAATCCTAAATCAACGACAGATTCCTTTAAGAAATGTGTAAACAAAATAACTGCTAGCCTAAACAACTTAGGTTCCCAGATAACATACATATTTCAAGAATTTACAGTAGTATCTTAATTTCCAAGTAAATACAGGCTCAAAAACTTATAGGAACAAATCAATTAAGATGCCAAATATCTTGCATTCTTAGTCTGTTGAGCTAAAATTATCACTATGGGACTGTAGGCTTATAAGGCCTGCTTATACGCCCACTGTAAGAACGTTATAGGAATGTGCCGATCTTGAAAAATTAGTTGTTCGATATTCAGTTCCCAATTTGTAGTTTGACGTGTCAATTAATTCGATAAATCAAATTAATGGAATGATTTTGGAGTTTGAGAACGAGGTTGTTTTTATGTTTATGGATTTTCGTTTGCGTAGGATAGGTATGTGAGGTTTAACGATCTTTTGTGTACGATAGGCGACATTTACCTACATCGAATTATTCTCTTGTTCAAGTAAAACTACCAGCGGGGTAATTGCGTAACACACTAACGGTAGCAACGGTTTTAATTTTGACAGTTCAACAACATTCATTGCGTTATTTACGGTATTGAGCAGACAATTTTTTCTAACATATGAAGCAATGGATAGCTATACCCTTCAAAATTATTCAGATTGACTACATAACATGGTGATTAAGGACTTTTGAGATCAATTAAAGCAGCACCATCAGCATCTACACATAACATAATAATATCACGCCCGTAATCCCCGAAGGGTTAGACAGATGTGTACCTATAGTACGTGCCACGTTACTCCAGTTATGTTTAAGCAGGTATTTATTTTATGACGTGTGCACTAAAGTCACAGACCACGACAAAAAAAAAATGCAACGACACCCCATTTGCCCATTCAATTGTTCAATGCCATACCTAGATACATTACAGATCATGAACAAACCGATAAAGCTCGAAGCTCGTGCATACTTTCCTTGCACTTGACCGTCTCAACAATTATACCATAAACTTTCGCTGGTAGCGAGGTATGCAACTGACCTTCATCGGCCCAGTGTGCCACAGCCCGCGGCTGCGACTTTCACGACAAATCCGACGATCGATCGCAAAACAAATCGATTTAATATCGATACCACAAGGTGCTGCACTATCTATTGTTTCACAAATTCACTCGATCATTTTTGTGTGCCATTCGATTTTACAGTTGGAACTGTAACAAATTCCTTTTAGTGTTGATTTGTTCAAACAAATCGATTTTTGTTGTTTAGTACTTCCGTGTGAGAATTGGTTGTTAACCTTTTTTTTCTTGTTTTGATACGGTGCATATCTATTGTGTCTTTAATGCGTGAATTCTTCCGTCTTACTATTTTTAGGTTCAGACAAAATGCCACGATGACATAAAATAGCATCACGCTTGTATTACCCGAAAGGATAGGCAGAGGTGTACCTACACCCTTTCGCCAGTAACGTTTTAAATCCCCATGTAATAGGAACGACCCTGTTGCCATCAGCCGGGCACAAATCGAGACTCCGGGCTGCTACTAAGAAATTCCAGATGAAAACCCAAAAACATTGTCCGACCTAGGAATCGAACCCAGGACCTCATACTCAACAGTAGCGCTTGCGACTAGACCAACGAGGCAGTCACGATGATTAGACAAGATTTGACACCGTGGTCAGATGCCAATCTCAATTACAACAATGTCAATATGAACTCTAGACATGCGACAAAAGAAAGCAGGAAATATATGCAAGTGGAGATCAAATTGCATATTAACCAGATGATGATTTGCAAAGTGTATACGTGCATAAATTCACGAGGTAGGTAGGTAAATATTACTTGTTTCTTTTCCTTATTGAAGAATGGTACTTTCTTCTTGTCAAAGTTTCGTTACATAAAATGGTAGGAGTCTGTTGCATGAAATCTTTCATGATCAATGATCTGTACCAAGGACAAAGATGAAATGTCTCATTCGCCTCTAAGGTGCTCCAGGATCACCCTTCAACCCACAACACAGCTAAAGTTACTACGCTTACTTTAGTTTTTCTAACTGAACAGACAGGTGTGCTGCTGGGGAGTTTGTTGTGCCACTTCTTCTTCCCAGCGAAAGCACTAGGAAGTGGTGACGGGCGGGCGTTTTGGGGGACTGTCTTATGCAATTCTGACGTTCGAAAAGTGCTGATTCTCAGCCTCATCATCATCCACAGCCCGACTTTAACTGCTGTTGAGTATAGGCCTCTCTTTTGAAGTGCCATTCCCCACGCCCCTGTGCCAGCCTCATCCAAGTTCTACCAATTTGAATAAATTATTTTTGATTTTGACGCCAGAAATAGGGACGGATACATTTCCGGACGAGCTCCTTCACAAAAACAATCTACTGGAGAGCATTTTCAGCAAAGTTTGCTGCCACCGAAGCATTTCTCCTCTGAGAGCTTTCGCATCTGCTTCAACACAACTCCGGCCAGAATACTATACACAGTTTACACCACCAGTTTCCAAGCCAATTAATTTGTTGTTCTCCGCAACACACTCTCACTGGTCTACAACAAAGCTAGTCAGGTGTAAACCCAAATGTAGAGATAACTCGACCACTTTCATTGGCACAATGGACTCGCCCACTGCTTTCACTGCTCGATTGATTGCACGTCGATACCTGGCTATCTTGTAGACATTACATTAACATTTTGGGTACATGCGTGGGTTCTAAGTTTCGAACTTGACCGATGGAGAATGGGTCACCTCATTTTCTAAGCTCGAGATGGTAATGGTACACTCTAGAATGTACTTTTATGAAATTTATGCAAAAGTGACACTGGTATTTAAGAGCAGTGCTGGCGCAGTGGAAACGGCCGTGACTTACGAGTTGTAGATCGTTGGTTCTAACCCTGATAGGCGCTTTATTTTGTATAAATTATTTCATCACCACTGCTCTCAAAACGGTGAAGGAAAACATCGTGAGGAAACCGGCATATCCTAGAACCGAAAATTAGAAGACATGTGACATCTCACCCTAACAAAATATGTTTCACACTCTTGTACACAGTTACTGCAAGACGCCATGTATCCCCCTAAAATTCGTATGATTGTTATAATTTTTGTTAATTGTTACAAATAATTTAAGTTACATTGTAGTTTTGAACAATGATGAAAGAGACTGGCCTCCACGACACAGGGAATCCTAGTGTGGAGACCAGTGATCTGTCTGACCTAAATATGTATTTTTCTGAACAATAAAAGATTATTATTATTATTATTATTATTATTATTATCTACCAACCTGCACTGGGCCCGCGTGGTGGATTGCGGCCTAGTCCCTCTTACAGAGAGGAGACCTGTGTCCCAGCAGTGGGAACGTTATAGGCTGATTATGCTACTAAAATATTAACATATAACAGTCTAATAAAATGATTGCGCGTCTTTTTGAACTGCCTCTTTTGAACCTCAAATAATTCCTATTTTAGGGTTCTAAAAATACTAAATAGCCAAGTAAATTACTTGACTTTTCAGTATTTTCGACCAACTTCAATCACAGGTCCCATCACCTAACCATTGGAGTACCCTGGCTTAGTTACGGCGACCAACTGTGAGATAACACCAGAAAGTTAAAAAGAAGCTCAATTATTTTAAAAAACGTTCATCCAGTCATCTGAAGCGCAAAAAATTTTTAGAGGTTCATTAATTTAAAAAAGTGTCCATCGTTAAATAGGTTTTTAGAGGTTACGTTATATATTTCCCTTTTTATAAAATTAATGCGATAATTACAGTGGTAGTGGTAACCGTTCGCATTGCATTTTCAGAGCCTACTCCGCCTAAACGCCTGACTTCATTTTGACGTTAATGACCTTCTTAGTTCTTTTTTTAAATTTATTTTTTATTAGCCATTAATGTCCTACTGCTGGGCAATGGCCTTCCTACTCTCCTTCCACCTCTCTATGTCCAGTTCTTTTATTAGGCGTGAGAAAATTGAATTGACGAGACTATAGCTAAGGATTTCTACGAATATTCGTGTAAACATAACATTTTTTATTGGTTCCCATTGGTATATGTTATGTGTTCATATAATGTTATGTGGGCTAAGTGTATTTCTCAAAATATTACACAATTTTAAGGATCCATAACTTTAAGTTAGTATGGTGCTTGTAGGCGATGCTTAAGTAAGTTGTCACTGCTTATGGCATTCAGCCTATTCAAGTTACTTTACATAAAGCCTACCCAATATCGGTAAACTTTATAGATTTGGTGTCGAATGAACAATAGTTTGAACAACCAACAGAATGTGTTGGCTGCTATTATATCAAACTGTTGCAAGCATTGAATATTCTATTTTTCTGCAGCAGCTACTTTCAAACCACAACTTTTGATTAATAATTATTAAAGTTACATAACATACATATTCACATTACAAAGACATCGGTTTCTCTGCTTTCCTATCAAAACAAAAGAAATATGATTTAAAATAAGCAAAAACTTTGCAACAAAATTATGCCACAGACAAAAAAAAAACATCATCATTCATTTAGCGTGTCCACACTTCATATTTCGAACGTCAATTCGAACAAGACGTTTTCATTTTTTTAAACCATTTTTCAAATGGCAAAGGAAAGCGAAAGTGTTGCTCCACAATAGAGCTTTTTGAAGCAAAGGTCATAAGTTGAAATGTCTCTTCGTGAACGATTTTTCATTTGGATATCGCATTCAATTTGTGAAACCAACCGTGGTCCATTATTAATAAATCGTTCTGTAGTCAAAGAGATAGATAGATATTAGAGATATTGTCCGTTTACATTTCACCTTTTTTGTAGAATTATTTTTTACGTTTTGGCAGATGGTTAAGTTGTCATGGCCTAAATCTAAATTTATTGACAATTGACGATCGCTTTTTATAGTTAAAACTGGATACTTTTTTTACATTGCCTGATTTCTCTGAAAGTTGACAATAGGACTACATTATCTTTACTACATACAGTCCGGCCGTCGAGAGAAAGCGTTCCTGACACCTGTCAGTGCGACAATTCTACCTAGTTACTTAGAAACATCAAATTCGCAAAACACGTACTCGTGTGTATGAAACTGACAGCCTGTCAAGAACGCACTCTCTCGTCGGCCGCACTGTAGCTGATGACGACCACAATCTAAAGTTCATCGAGGAACTGCGGACAATTGAAAAGAGATTGATTTTTCTTAAAAGAAAACATCTATGTACAGACGCCATCAAGCTACTACAATCTGTCAAATTTCTTTAATAGATTTTCAACTTTATTGCTAAAGCATTAAGGTTCAAGGTTGATGGGAAAATTTGACAGTTTCGGGTAGCTTGACCTACTGGCGTCTGTACCTACTAATTACCCATGTTTGCAACCGAATATAAATGATTTGATTTGATTTGATCGTCTTTTTTTTTTCTTTTTTTCCGGATGGGTAATCATCAAATGACCCCTCCCGCTCTGGGTGGAGCGGAAGGGAGTGTCAGATTCTTACTGAAAAACCCACCCATGTTCCTTCCTTTGCCCTTTATGTTCCGGGGTAGCGGTAACCCTTTCGGACAATCCCGCTGAATGATTGAATGAGCTGCTAGAGTGCTAGACCAGTATCCGCATTTGAATCGCTCATTGTATAAAGAACAAGTATTGCTAGAAAGGTCAGCGTGTTGATAACACTATTATGTGGAAAATGGACGGCCGCAGTGCTACAACCTTCACCCACGTACCGATTTACTGCACGTAGGGTCATCGAGTCATGGCTATAGTGAGTAGGGAAAGACCAAAGAAACGATGGATGGAATGTGTGAATGATGATATGGTTAGAAAGAGGGTGACTGCCGAGATGACGACTAATAGACAATTATGGAAGAAAAAGACATGTTGCGCCGAGCCCAATAAATTGGGATAAGGGAGTTTCCTTCAATAACTTCCCGAATAATCCTCAATAATCCTTGAAAAGATAGTTTAAGTCCATTGGTAGCCAGTAATTCGGTACAAACTTACCGTTATGGGAATTTGGAATACCTACTTTCTAGTGACTAAGATGGGCTTATAATGATTCAGGAAATAGTTATTAAATTAAGTTTATTCTTTATTCAAAAGATATAAACTTCATATTTCATCCGCACCCTTTATTTATTAACTAGCTTCTGCTCGCGACTTCGTCCGCGTCAAATTTCTTGTTCCCCCGACCCACCCCGTCGCACCGCATCACGTACCCGTGCTATCACTTCGTTTTCACTTAGCGTTCTTTCTTACATTTTGTTCGGCTCTTAAGGGTACTAGCGTGATGTTAATATAGCCTTCCTCACGAATTGGGCTATCAATTGCAAAAATATTTTTTCGAATCCGACTGGTAGTTCTAGAGATTAGCGCGTTCAAACAAACAAAAAATCTCTTCAGCATTATTATTAGTACATAGATTAGTAGGTACTTTATCAGTTATCACTTCTTACGCAGCAATAACAGTCCTATTATACTATTTATACGATAGTTAAAAAAATTATAAACTTGAAGTTTGTCCGGGATGTTGACAATGTAGCAACCCTACCAGGAAGTGTGCCAACAGGTTCCAGCGGACAGTCGACCTACTTCGAAAGAGGCTATCTCACACCAAACCTACATACATACACATACAGCCTTTATATCACCAGCTATATACTACTTTGCATTTCGTTTCTGGGACGGCAAGTTGCCCTGAAACCGATTAAATGCAGTTTTGTGGGGCGCAGAGATAAGAATACGGTGTTTCATTAAGAAGTTTTGATGGTAGATATGGAAGGAACTGGCTAGTGCGCGCTGCAACTGGAGCTATCGGAATCACATGCGTTTCGAAGAAAAAAAATTGTCTGTGCCCATTTTAGCCGCGCCATTTTGATTTCAAATTCAAATAACGAAGCAAAGGCCTTTTGTACACACACGTTTTTCTTGCCGTGAAAAACTACGGTTTATTCGCCATGTGAATAGGTCGTCAGTGTTGTATGGATCAATACGGAAGCTTGTTGACTGACACGTTTTTTCTACGGCGCGGCTTATAAGCCGTACCGTAAAGAAACCGTGCCGTGTACAAAGGGCCTTATAGTTTTCCTGCTTGCTTGCTTTTTGCTTGTTGACGAAATGATTTACTGTTTATCATAAAATTTAATTTTAACTGTAACATAGGTAGGTACTCATTGCACGCAGTTATATTCCTTTCTTTCCCTGAGAAAAGATATTGGTTATGGGGTTTACGTAAAAGTCAAACAAAAGAATTTCAAAAATCATAAAAATGAACAAACACTAAAAACCATTAAAAAAATAATGAATAAAGTCAAAAAGCGCATATTCTTACATGGTATTGTAAGCGTACTTACAAAAACATTAAAAAAGCCAGTCGTATTAACCCTACCACTGCCAATTAAAGTTGCAAAACTCACATTGATGCGCACAAAGTAATAAAAAGTAAAAACGTATGGAAACCGTCCGCAGTCAGCACAATGAGCAAACGTTGGAAATCAACGCTTTAATGACGTCACATGGACGCGGGATTGACAAGTGGTGGCAGACGATAGGCGTATACGCATCTCACAGGGTTGAACGGTTAAGTTTAAAAAATTGTTTTTTGTTTCAGATTTTTGCAACATTTCTACAATTTTAGAGCTCTTGGAATTTAGGTGGACAGACTGAAACCTCTCGTGGACTGCTGAAAACAGCTATAGCGACCTATGTTTACATAATTATTCTATACGTGTATATGTCACTGAACTAGATGGTTCAGATTCACAATTGGACCCGGTACTCCCGGTAGGTGGCGCTGCATTCGGCCAGGACAACGGCTGTGGGGACTGCTAGTTTATGAAGGTATATTTTTTGAATTATAGAATCATGCACCGTAAAAATACTTAAGTAAGTATGTCAGTTTTCGCGCTATTGAATAAAAGACAGCCCTTTGCAACCGGAACTACGCGTTATTTTACACTAAACGCTTATTAAGGCATTCTATCTTCAGGCTTTAAGTAGGCAATGCTCCCCGTAAGTTGTTTTGTACTTATTAGAATGTTATTGAACCTATTATTTAATTACATACTGAAAAAGTTGAAATACAAAACTTTTAGAAAAATTCCATAGACTACCTACTCTAGACGACAAAAAAAAACTTAAATTCACAACCCTAACATACTACAGAAAAGCTACAAATGATCGACATTGATGGATGGCCGCTCTGGTGGATAGGTACTAATTGGAGATTTGCATATCCCCCCCCCCCCCTCACAACTCTTCGACCCTCCCGGCTCCGCTTAATTAATACTTGTATAGAATCAGTTCCTATTGAGGAGTTACTGTTAGATCTCTTGTGTGTGGTCCGATGTTGAGATAGAGGCTGCGATAGTAACGGGCCCTTTGGGATGTGCTATATTACCTACATTCAGTACAGATTATAGCCTATTTGGTGCAACCTTTATGAATACTTTGAAAAGTGGATGGCAGAAAATACCAGAAACGCATTAATTTATAAAAAGAACAGAAAAGACAACGGTTAGAATGAGATTTGCCTGACAAGTCAGCGGGGTACGTAACACACTATCAGCAGCAATGGCTTGCATTTTGACAGTTCAACAACATTCATTGCGCTATTTACGTTGTTGAGCAGACAAATTTATCGAACATATGAAGCAATGGATAAGCAATATACTTCAAAATCATTCCGATTGCGGTTGAAAGGGAGCGGGGAACTTCAAATTAAGCGCTCAGGAAACCCAACTCAAACCCCCAAATCCCAAAATCAAGTCAAGTTTCGGTTCTTCTATCCTACAAAACGGTGTCTGTTTTAAGGGCACAGATGCAAGTGCAAACACCATATATTTGGAGCAGCAGGAAAACTTCGAACAAGAGACATTTGATTAAAACATTCAAATAGGTAGATACACAGAGGACTCAAGTAGATATGTGCTCAGCTTTAATTTACCAAGCGATTTTCCAAAAAAGCTTATAAACCATTTTCGAAGTATTCATCATCATCGACAGCCCGACTTCGACCACTACGGGGCATAGTCCTCTCTCTTCTTGTGTTCTTCCCTGCCTCATCCAGGTTTTGCCCCCGATGGAAATAATGACATCTACTTAGTTCTGACAAATTAGTAATAATATTTTAGGCAAATAAGCAATAAAAGACTTGATTTTTTGTGTAACTCTGGAGTTGTCTTAGTTTTTAGGTCCTAGGTACGGCTCTTTAATAGCCCGTCTAATAATTTAGCCCCACACATATTCAGTTTATTACATACTTTTATCTGCATAGTGTCATCAGCAGTCACGTTCGCAGACCCTCTGTGTCTTACTTCATGGCTGACAGACCACAAAGTGGCGACCATCACTGCCCACGCGCATGTCGTGTCGTGAATTATTGCCACCCCCCGCGCCCCCCGCTCCACATTCGAACAAAGTGGAACGAAAGCTTTCCTGAACTACAGATACAGTTTAACGGTTCAATATTGCATACAAACAACTTGATTTACTGCTGACACTCTCTGAAGAGCAAATAGAGAGATTTAATGTTGTGAGATTTGTATTCAAAGTTTTCAGATTTATTTTCAAGTAAACGACGAAATATTGTCATGGTCCTGGGGTGCATAGCCCTGGATCGACAGAACTGGAAGTCATGGGGAGACCTTTGCCCAGCAGAGGGATGCTGAAGGCAGTATGTGGGTTGCGTTAAGGTAGCCCGCGAAATTCAATTTTAATTGACTATTTTTGCTATTTGTAGGTCAGAATCAGGTTGTATGTTGGTCTAAATAGGACCACGATAGTAACAAATATGGCTGTACAGGATTATTATTATTAGAATCAGCAATACAATTCTTTAAGTTAGGATTGGCCTTAAATGCCATGATTTCATGAAATAGTCATTCAATGGGGTAATATCAACTTAGAGATGTGTTGATGATTTTTATTATTACAATTCCATAAATAAATATTTGTTACGGTCGCGCATCATAATTATTTAGATCGACATACAACCTAATACTTATCAGCAAACTGCAAAAAGCTTTCGCCTTAAGTTCAAGGATCGGTCTAGCTTTTGAGGAAGATATAAGTGCACTTCTTGAGATCCATACTTAATATTATAAATGCGAAAGTAATTCTGTCTGTCTGTCTGTTACGGTTTAATTGATTTCGATGACATTTGGCACACAGGTAGGCAATTGCACAGTCAGGCTTCGGGGAAACTCCTTTACAGTCTCCCCAGAGATGTGCCCTAACAAGCGTTGCACAGAGGGGGCTCCGGATTGGTCTATTGAGAGATAACGGTGCCCCTTCCATGTGCCACCGGGTGACCACCGGGGTGGTCCACACTCCCTGGTTTTATCCCCAAAGACCAGGCACCTTTTGAAGGTTTCCCCCGGGAAAAAAAAGGGCAGGCAATTAATAAGCACCCTAATTGCGTAACACACTATCAACCACCATCTAAATAATTTTGAAGGATATTGCTAATCCATTGCTGCATATGTTCGAAAAATTTGTCTGCTCAACAACGTAAATAACGCAATGAATGCTGTTGAACTGTCAAAATGGAAACCATTGCTACTGATAGGTTGTTACGCAATTACCTCGCTGGTTAGGACATAGGATACTTTATCCCGGTAGTACGTTCCCGTGGTATAATTTCCGACCCCCGCAAGATTTAAAGCTAGTAAAATATAAAAGCTAGAAATACAAACTCTAATTGCAAAACGTGTAAATTGCAAAACTTGACTGCTTCCACACAGGCTTCTAGGTCTAAATTGCGCAGATATTCCACCATAAAAACGGCTAATATTAATACATCCGGCTGTTCCGCGCAAAAAGGTACAACGTGTCTAGATACTCGCATATTTCTTGTTGCTCCAACATCCTGGCCTGCGAGCCGTTTTCTATAAAATAAAAGGCAAATAAGTATAATCTTGCTTGTCGAGAGGTCAGCCGTGCAGTGCCCTTCATTGTCTTCCTATATTACAGGCCATAATGCCCTTTCTTAGCCTTTAACATTGAGGAGGAACAAAGCCGAGGGGAGGCACACTAAAATTGACAATACGAGAGTAGCAACATATACTGAGCTATTGTATGCAACCTTGTAAGGAAGATGGCGGTGCAGTAAAAATAAATTTAAGGTTATTTTTGTTGGGAATTCCCTTTGTTTATAATATACTTGCTTCTGCCCGACTTCGTCCGCGTAAAATTTCGCTTCCCCGACCCATCCCTACTACCTCCGATTCGACGGCTGCCTACTTCGTTTTCGGTTCCGACTGGTAGTTCCAAACAAATTCTTCAGTTTTATTATTAGTACAGATGTACTGTAAAATTGTTCAGGCATATAATCATGGTTGGTTTTTTTTTTTCAGTATATTGAAATGCTACTGCTATTAAACTGCCTCGTCGGTCTAGTGATCGCGAGCGCTACTGCTAAGCATTCGATCCTGTGTTCGATTCCCGGGTCGGGAAAAGTGTTATTGGGTTTTTCAATCGAGAAATTCTCAGTGGCAGCCCGGAGTCTGGATTTATGCCCGGTTGCAATAGACTCCCCCCAATTAAGTGCATGGGACTTAAACAAATCCTCCCTCCCCCTAATGCAACTCTGCCTGACCCTTCAAGGAGTACAAGTAGATGTTATTATGATTTGGTACAGTTACCTTTCTTGTTCGTTGACTCCTCGTGATCCATATCTGTCTTTAGTGTTGACACACAAGATTATTTAAATATTTAATTAATCCATGAAGAAAAAATCCGTCGATTTGTTTACTTTAAAAAACTGATAAAGGTCGCAACAAGTAGAAAGTTAATGAAGTTAATGGCTACAAAAATAAACATTTAGGCGTTTTGGATGTCGGTCACGCCGGGTGCATCGCGAATCGACGCAAGAGTCGAGTAACGGTGGTACAGTGGCCAATTAGCGACGCAGACGCAATGCCTCCTTATGTGCAAACTTGATTGAGTAACGTGGTTATGAGAATCACAATGATGTGGTATAAAGTGTAACAATAGAATGGGGTATTTGAAGGATTAGTTCATATGTTTGTTGGTTGTAATAACAAGGTATGTTGGTGTTAAAATACAGGCTGTTACAGGTCTTGAAATAGGCAGTTAAGTAGACCGAAACTTTTTAGAAGTTTGGCATTTGATGTGCAAGCATGCTTTGTTTAACACCTCCTTGCATAATATGCTCAGCCTATAAAGTTCCCACTGCTGGGACACAGGTCTCCTCTAGGTGAGAGGGACTGGGCCGATAACCACCACGCGGGTCAAGTGCGGCTTGATACATGTCACATTTGTCTTCGAGTTATTGGTTCTAGGACATGCCGGTTTCCTCACGCTGTTTTTCTTCATAGTTTTGAGAGCAGTGGTGATGAAATAATTTACAGACAGTAAAACGCCTGTCTCAAACTCAAAAACTCAAACATTTATTTCAACTAAACCAATTACAGGTACTTTTGAATTGCCTTGGCGCCTAACCGCCTTGGCGCCTAACCGCCTTGGCGCCTAATACGCCGAAATCCGCTTACCATTTAAGGTAGGTGGACCTTTGGGGTCGTGGGCGCATAGAGTGGGGGACTCTGTCCGCCTACCAAGCGACCCCAGGGAAGACGGTGGCACAGTGGTCACGTGCTGCCGTGCATAGCGAGACTTAGGGGAGGCCCCTTTACAGTCTCCCCAGGGATGTGCCTTACAGACGTTGCGCAGGGGTGGTTTCGGAATTGGTCTTTTAAGAGGAACCGGGACCACCCCTATGTGCGGATGGTGATCACCGGTGTGGTTTTAGTGAGGTAAAAATCCCATCTCCCCGACCGCACTCCCCGGAGGTCGGGAGCCTTTTAAAGGTTTCCCCCCGAAAAAAAAAAGGTACTTTTGAATTGTCAAGGGTCGGTCAGTCAAAAAGATGAAGCTAGTTGCCCATTCCAAAGCGTAGTAGATACCTATGGAGAAGAATGGGCAAGAAACTCCATGGACACCCTTTAAATCACAATATCCTCTCTGGGTTCGAACCTACTACGACCTACAACTCGTAAGTCACGGACGTTATCACTGGGCCTCCATTGAGACTAAGTCTGAAACGTATATATAGGAATTTTTATATTCAAAACATTGGATATTTAGTTATTCCGTTTTTTGACTTATAAATTTTCCATCATTTAGTAATAATTAATCTAAATTAGATATTTCATGGCACTAATTGGTGCTTAACAAAAATAATAATTGATGAAAAATTATATACGTCAAATTGATTTATGCAATCAGCATTAAGCATAATATGGACTGTTGCTTTAGACGGAAGCAATAAATATTTATTTTAATGTAACATCAAGATATCAAAGCATTATTATCGTATTTCTTTCAATCGCTGCAGGCAGACCAGCGCGGCAGCGTAATGGGTTAATAACACATGTAGAGAGCGAACCACGCGTCTGAGCTGGTAGTAAAAGCTTATTAAAGCTCTGCAGTGCGTTTATTAGTTGCCAGATCGTGAAATAAATCAATGGAAAGAATAATATACAAACCGCATTAATATAACTCTATCCTTCGTTGCAGAACACAAATAGCGGACGCTAGCCGCACAGCTGTTGGACTAAAGTGGAACTGGCCTGGCCATATCTGTCGCACGTTGGAGCAGCAATATGCAAAAGCCACCTCTCAGTGGATCCCCAATGGCAGGAAACGACCGTGCGGCAGGCCCAGAAAGAGATGGCGGGGTGAGCTGGTCTCCTTCTTAAAGGATTGGCCCACAATCGCAGTAGACCGGGAAAAGTGGAAAGAACGAAGGCCTTTGCCCTGCAGTGGGACAACAAAGGCTTATAAAAAAAAAGAAGGAGATACAATTTAAGAGAAACATACAAACGAATCACCTGTCAACTGTCTGAAGCCTCGAAAAATGTATACTATCTTCTATCTATACTATTAATAAAGCTGAAGAGTTTGTTTGTTTGAACGCGCTAATCTCTGGAACTACCGGTCCGATTTGATAATACCTTTTTGGATTTGATAGTCCAATTCTCGAGGAAGATTATAGGCTATTTAACATCACGCTATGTCCTTTAAGAGGTAAGGAAAAAGAAAAAAAGTCAGAGAGAACGATAAGCGAAAACGAAGTGATAGTCCGGGCAGGCGATGCGATGTGACGGGGTGGGGAACAAGATTTTACGCGGACGAAGTCGGGGGCAGAAGCTAGTAAAGGATAAATACGATACAGATGTAAAAAATACCTAATTATGTATGTATACTTAAATACACAAAATTAGGTAATTTCTACATCTGTTGATCGCCATAACTTGAACTATTATGAAAGTTCGATTCTCCGTTCACAATGAGTAATCCCGACCGCTTTACAACGCCTATTGACGGATAGATAGAACATTGCTTGTGCTACACAAAGGTCTAACTTAAAAGTGTTGTATGGGCTACGTCTGACTACCTGACCTTACAGATAATATCAGAGTAAAGAAATGAGAATGTTCTCTTGCAAAGACGAAAAGAAGAAATGTAACCATAGGTAAATTGGAAAAACGGAAAAGCGAGGCCAAGGGAACAAGCTAGGTTAGCGTTTTGTTTTAAATTGTTTTCATGAAGAGAATATACTCAATCGCAAAGGTAACTACAAACTTACATAATCTGCAATCGCGATTTTTTTGCCAAAAATGTAAACAAATATGAGTCTATGGAAAAATAACTTTAATTCCTACATTATAAAGTTCAGTTTACGCTACAACTTCAAACATTTTTATAACTTTTTCAATAGTGCTAGTCACTCTGAAATCAACTTAACTCTCATTAAAATAAAGTTGATATTTTTTTTTACTTGAAATAACGTCAAATTGAAACATAAACACAATTTGAATATAGGTATACTGTATAGTTACTTAGATACCTACCCGCCACTCACCCTTTGTTTATGTTCGCATGCCCTACGGTCACAGTCGGCAGTAGGTTGGCTAGGAAAATGGGTACAGTCGGACATAATGCTTGTAATTTGTGTGTGTTACCGGAAATGGGGGTAAATGAGTAGGTCGTTGGTTGTTCTTGTGTGTTAAAGAAACTGAGAATATTATGTGTTGAGTGCTATTTTATAAAGACTAGCTGTTCCCGTGGGTTCGCTCACGTAACCATGTATTCTATTGGCGTTAGGTATAAGTTAATGAGGACGTGAAATTAAAGTATGAATATTAGTAGTTTTATAAAGGACTACATATTCGGTAGGTACATATAGCTACCACCGATGTTTATCGTGATAATATCATCAAAAAGGTTTACGTGAGCGTTCAAGAAGAGCGTGAAAATTAGGACAAGATAATCTAATCACAAGGTGGACCGATGACCGATGAACGATGGGTAATTACGTAATACACTAACAGTAGCAATGGCTTTCATTTTGACAGTTCAACAACATTCATTGCGTTATTTACGTGTTTGAGCAGACAATTTTTTCCGAACATATGAAGCAATGGATTGGCAATATCCTTCAAAATCATTCAGATTGCGGTTGAATGTGTGTTAAGCAATTAGGGAACGGGGAACTTCAAATTAAGCGCTCCGGAAGCCCAACTCAAATCCCCAAATCCCAAAATCAAGTCAAGTTTCGGTTCTTCTATCCTAAAAAACGGTGTCTGTTTTATGATTGACAGTGATTGTGATTGAAAGTGTATTACACGATTAGGGTGCTGATGTATGAACGTAAATGAAGCAAAAGGAGTAATTAAGGATCGTAGCAAGTGGCGGTCTGTAGTTTCTGTCTCCCCCACGGAAAGAAGGCGTGAGATTTCCTATGTGTGCTGCCGTGGCCGCGGGTTGTTCGAAAGAGATACCGTGGCCCCTGGCACAAGCAACTGAAGGAACACGGGTGGGTTTTAGTCAGTAAAAGTCTGACCCGCCCTCCCGCGCCGCCCAGAGCGAGAGAAGTCATGTGATTATTGCCACCCAAAAAAAAAAAGATTTCCTATGTGTATCAGACTATCTGTGTAAAAAACCAAAAGAAAAACATGAAAATCCAACCTTCTCGCAAGTACTTACCTGTACTGTGGCGGCATCTACAACGCCACATGCGAAATACTGACGTCACGCATAATCCTGCATCGCACTAACAGAATTTACCGCGCCACTAGGATATAAACATCGTCCCGACATCAATCGTCGGGCAGTTGCCCACCAGACATAACACCCGTCTGTTCGGAGGATCCTCCCTTTTCCATAGAGGACGAGTAAACTTTACACCCTGTTCCTGATAGCCCTGTAGAACCAGAATTTCCTTCAAAACCCTTCAGCATGGCGAACCTACTTACCGTTTCTAATAAGAGCTATAAGTTCATTGAAGGTAACTCAAGCAATTTATGTCTGGACGAGATTGCTTTGTATAATCTGTTACCTGTTACATAGGGGCCCGGGGGCCTCGTCATCATAAACAGGGACGTATAACAACCATGGGGGCTTATCCGATGCTTAGAGCCTTATAGTGATGCCCTATTATGAATTTATGAGCGAAGTTTTGTTAATACGATAGTGTTTTGTTTCTTAAACGTTCTGTCTGAAGATTTTTAAGAAATGTGAACTTGAATTCCTCAATGTATTTCTAATTTGGCAAGCTATTATAAGGTCAGCCGGTTTATTCTAATCTTACCGTGAAAACTTAAGTGAAGTCAGCTGTCAATAGTGTCATCCCCTTGCATCAGCCGGTGTATTCTGTAAAAATCTGTTCACAACTCACTTCACCTAAGTTTTCACGGTGCGATTTTTACAGAATAGTTCGGCAGGTGGAATGACAGCTCATTTCAACTAAGTTTTCACGATGAGATTTTTATAGAATAAACCGGCTGATGCAAGAGGATGACATAAAAGCGAAGACTTCACCTAGTCGGTCTTATCTCTCTATCGAAGAGAAGCTTTATTTAATGTCATCAAAGTTCTTTAATTTTTTTATATAAATTAAATACATAAATTGAAGCCCTTTCTTCTTGATAGAGCCGAAAACATTATTCTTAAACCGAATATCAGAAGTACTCGTAAATTAACAGTACTAAGTTACCAAGGAAAAAAAGTGCCCTACACTTAACACCAATACATCATCTGACAACTAGTTCAATTTCCACATAATTTCCAGCTCGACGCGATAAATTGTCGCCGACCATCCATCATGCGCTTACGCACACTGAAAGCGACAAGGCCGAGTAGCTACGTTTTGATTTACGCATCACTTTCATCCCGATACCGTTAAAGCTTTTAAACCGGCTGATATCGAGGAAAGTCGGTAAAGTAAGACGGATGGTCCGCTCTTGCTTAATTTTATGCTAATGGGCGCAAAGCGCGTGTGAAACGGAACGACGCGGCGCGGGCGCATTGTCGCTACGGATTTGTAGCGTAGCGCTTTCGTAACAATCGGTGTTATGATAAATGGTAAGGAAATGCGTGCTTTTGGTTTATTTAATGCAAACGTTAAGTGGGTACTTAAGCTGGTTTATTTATTGTATTCAGTATAATAGTGCGCTCTGAGAGCTCAGCGGTATTACTTGAGTATATTGTTAAGAACAGTTTATTGTTAATGGATTTTTAAGTACTTAAAGTCTTTTCCGTCACGACTATAGACCCGGAAAATTGCTTTTATTTATACATAGCCCAATTTTTTAAAGCTTTCCGCTTGTTTTGACATTAAAATCCTTAAAATTTGCAACTTTCTGAAACTACCTGAAAGGTCAAATCCAAATAACTTACTGAAAAATTTTTGCATCACAATAGTTCCTGAAAGGTGAACATTGGCAAGTCTTCTACCAAAAATCACACATAATGTTATAGTTTTTCCGTATTTTTCAGGAGCCAATCACAAGCTGGCTAAGGGGTGCTACAAGTATGTCCGGTCGATGTTTCGGCACAGGCCGGGCGGCAAAGTAGAATGTATATTTTAACGCCTGACTGTACCAAATCATGCCGACCCGAACAAGTGTGTAACATGCCTAACATAAAGTCTAGTACTCACGTTGCCGAGGAAGCCGCTGCAGGGCTGTATCTGTGGCGGCAGCGGGGGCAGGTCCGGGGAGCGTCGCGCCCGCGGGCTCGCTCGTGTGTTCCGCGCCTGCTCCGACTGACCCATGGCTTAGTTGATGTGCATCGCTGGAAGGGACGAAGAAGAATATTTAATGGGAGACCTTTCTTCTAAAATTAAACTACGATTTATTTGCCAAAAATGTAAACAAATATGAGTTTATGGATAAATAACTTTAATTCTTACATAACAAAGTTCAGTTTACGCTACAAACATTTTTATAACTTTTTCAATAATGCTAGTCACTCTGAAATCAACTTAATTTTCATTAAAATAAAGTTGATATTTGTTTAACTTGAAAAAACATCAATTTGAAACTCGACGGTTGCTCCTTTAAAAATAATTGGGTTTTACAATATTTTCAAATTACAGTTTTAATAGGTATGTAAGGTATGTATGTAGGTAGGTATGGTAGTACTGAATGCGAAGGGCGGAGGACAGGGTGTTGTGGCGCAGTCTGGGAGAGGCCTATGTCCAACAGTGGAAAACGAAACATGGCAGATAGAGTGTCAGGGTAACCATTTCGAATTTACAAACGTCCTGGCAAAAAGACTGACATTTGCAAAACAGACATGCTAGTCATTAATCTCTATTTTCTCAGTAAGCTACTACCAACCTAATCCATCCTTAAAATATTTTTATTTTCTAAACAAGTCCCCTCCGTTCGAAAATTCCGGACAAAGGACAAGACTGGACATAACCGGACGAATGGTAACCTTGTGTGTTGTGCTCCTGATCAGAATCAGCGCACTCGCATTGTGTGTTGGTGTGGGATTGTTACAGATTCATAATTTCACAGTTCGCCCATGAGTGTGTATGTTTTCTGCGACCTACTAGGGTACGCAATCGATTGAGTACTTTCCATGTAGGGCAGTAGGTACCAACACGTCTGACTGGAGAATGTTCCTGAACTTTGATTAAATCTGTTTAAATGTCTGAATGGATACGGCAATATTAATACTTTTCGGCATCATATTCACAGGATTTTAATTCGCCTATAAAATTTATATTTCCGTTTAGGTTAAAAGGTCATTTCATCTTCTCTTAGACTGACATTTGATACTTATGTATAGGTTCAATATAATTAACCTTTGTGGTCGTAAATCATATTTACCTCATTTACGATAAATAAAACGGTCTCTAAAATTTCAGAATCTCATAAAAATTGCAAGCGACTATGGTTTTATTGAGCATTTATAAAAACTTTTAGAAGATCTTTTTTCAAGACTAAGAATAACATAATTATTTAAAGTTACAGAAAAAAAACTTTTTTAAGATGTAATTGTGGGTATGTCACACCACCTTCGCCTTAGTCTACCTTGACGGCGATGTCCTGCCTCAGGCGTCCAGTGAGTGACGATCTTTTCCCATATCTCCGGGTGCATTCGTGGCACGTGTCCGGCCCACTCTCACTCCTAAGACAGGGCTGTCATAGTAAGTATATCAAATAAGAGTATTAAGAAACGCACACTCTTCACCGCTTTCGGAGCCTATCATCATCATCTGCCTAGCGCAAACCTTTTCCCAACCATTTTAAGGTCGGCTTCTAGTCCATCCGGATGCAGCTGAATACCAGTATTTTACATGGAGCGACTGCCTATCTAACCTTCACAACCCAGTTACTGGGTAACACGATACCCCTTGGTAAGACTAGTTGTCAGACTTTTGGACTTCTGACAACCCGTAACGACTGTGAAAGATCTACGAATGTCAGCTGGGACCAACGGCTTAAAGTGCTTTCCGAGACATGGCGGGGTGCCGATATGTAATGGATAGTCACCCATCCACCGACTGACCGATTTGGAGTATCAGTTTTTGTTTTTCTTTCAGTATATTGGGAAAAAAAGTTGCGCAACAAACACCCTAGCAACATGTCTATTTCTCATAAGTTACAGATTCTTATCTAGGTACTCTTATCAAAGCCGGTTCACTACAAATTAATTTGAAGTGTTAAGTTTAAGTGGCTGCTATCTTATCAAATTATCAATCAGTTATCACAGTACAATCTATTTTTATAGCCAAGTTCAGTAATTTTGACGATAATTTTGGCTAATTTAAGGTGCTTTAAATGTACCCATTTATATGTATAATTAATGTGTCATCCAACTTTGTGTATCTAAACTCTGTAGAAAAATAAAAGTTCTGTTATCTGATTTGATTTATAATTATGCGATATAATAATAGTTTTCGGATGTGATAAGACTAAGATAACATCATTTAGCGGTTTGCCAAATAAATATTAATTGACCTTTTGAAATATATAACCTAAAAATTTCCAGAAATGTTCATCGTCTTAGTGGTTCGGCAGCTTCAATATCGTGAGGATTGTGCCGGAATATAGCTGTTCGTCGTGGACGTGGTACGACAGCGACTCCCCTGACACCCTCGCTATCATCAGAAGACAGCCGCCATGCAACCATAGATGACACGCTCTGCTAGAGTAACAGTCACCAGCCAGTGTCACTCTCATATCTGACCTTTTCGGTGATTCCAGTAACTTTTTAACAAAACTAGATGGCGCTACTTGCTTCGCCATCATACATTTTATTTGAAGGATTTTAAACCATGCGAAATATATTGTTATGATCAGATGACACACATACAGACACTACCAAAATTTGTACACTGGTATATTCACCTACTCTACTTGCCAGATCCCCATACATATCGTGATTCGTGACTTCACTTTACACGACATTAATCATTTCACATCCAATTCGATTTTTAAAAACACAATTAAAACATACTGTGTCTGTGATACTGTGTCAAATTGGTTCTATATCTAGCGTAGAACAGGGAGGTCATGTAGAGAAAGTGGTAAAACAATGAATTAAGAACTTTAAGTTTTATAGCGTAAAGTACATAATCCTTTGTTCTTTTTATGGGTTTTAGAATGAACGTGCTTGATAATCTAACGTTATTTTGGTTTGAAAACAAGAAAAACATGATTTTGTCAATAGGATTGCGGATGTCTGCCGTGTATTGTGGTGTATGGTGATTGGGAACCAACGGTTGCTCTTCGAGGTCGTTTGTTCACCTCTGATTATAAGCTACTATCATTTATTATCTCGATTGATACTCGATCGTAAGTTCGAGTAGCAATCGACCACTTTAGGCTTTAAAAGGTTACTAGAAGTCTATGTTGAGAACATCTCGTGTAAAAAATACTACTTAAATGAACTTAAAGACTTCTAGAAGGCCAATCGCAATCTCATCTCAGCGACTATCAATGCCATAAACTTGTCAAAATGTAGAGAAGACTGTGAACGTTGGTAAAATCACAAGAATTGTTCCTGTGTTATTAAAATCAAAATGGTGTTACAAAGGTTGGCTTTTGTTTTAATCACAAATTATATTTAAATGTTCTTTAACAAAACAGTCTAGGCTGGTTTAAGGTACAAGAACTAATTTTGAAAGCTATTGAACTATGCAAATCTGTATTGCCTGTTGGACAAAATATATGTGTGTTGTCTTTGGTCCCTGGCCCTGACATCAAGCAATAGACAAAATTGACAACATTTTATACGCTTGAGTACCTACGATGCTACGTTGTATGTGTCTATTTTATGTCTTTTTTTTATTTGTAATGTGCGTTTTGTTTGTGCAGAATAAACTATTTTTCGTTCTTATTTTCTAAATATTATTGTCGAAAATAAATGGGATATTTAAGCGTTTTATTTAATTGTTATCTAAGTAAAATTAACCTTGGTAACGCTTTTCATAATCGATACAAATTGAATTATAACAAGAATATGATAAGTTATTTATTTTCATTTACAAATTATCCTACATAGGTAATTAATAAATTATCTTGTGTATTAATACTTGCTTATTTTATTGATATACGTTTTAAGAACATGACCATAATGTATGATTCATTGTTCGCCACAAAAAGTAGTATGATGTTCTATCGCCAAAACCTATTTCTGACCATTTTGAAAAAAAAATCCCGTGCACATGATGACCACAGCTGCGTCCGTAAGTAAAATAAAACAGGATACATTTTAGGTCGGCTAATAATATGCGCTGCAAGTAGGAACAGTCCTAACGTTGGTCAGATATTATAGATTTTGGCGATAGTGCCAAAGTAGGCACGTCTAATATCAAAATACATACTTATAAAGAAAAATGTCGGGAAAATGGTGTGAAATTTTAAACAGGCAGTTCGTTCTCTCTATGAATAGGCTTTTGTCCTGCATTTGAGCAAAGATAGGCTAGCTAGAACATATCACCTGACTGGAAACTTACAAGGGAACGCGCTAGCTGAACAACCCTTTTCTGTGTACTTTTAACTGAACAGAACAGAAGGGTAACTGCGTAACACACTATCAGTAGCAATGGCTTTCATTTTGACAGTTCAACAAAATTCATTGCGTTATTTACGTTGTTGGGTAGACAGATTTTTCGAGCATATGAAGCAATGGGTTAGCAATATCCTTCACAATGATTCAGATTGTGATTGATAGTGTGTTACGAACTTAGGGTGCTGGGCTGACAGCCATGCTGCTAGGTAGTTTGTTGCGTCACTTCTTCCCAGCTAAAGCACTAGGAAGGGGTTCAGCAGGATTGTCCGAAAGGGTTACCGCTACCCCGGAACATAAAGGGCAAAAGGAAGGAACATGGGTGGGTTTTAGTCAGTACGAGTCTGACACTCCCTTCCGCTCCACCAAGAGCGGGAGGGGTCATTTGATGATTTACCATCCGAAAAAAAATAAAAAGCACTAGGAAGGGGTGAAAGGCGAGCGTGTGCGTGACTGTAGGTATCATGTAAGTTTGACTTTCAATAAGTGCTGATTCTCAGCCTAGTTTGAATAAATGAGTTGTGATTTGATTTTGACTTGTTTTCTGTGAATAATATCGCATCATAAACCCACCAGCATATTTTTTCGAAGAACCTATTTATATTAGGTTTGCTCACATTTGTAAACGCAATAATAACAACAGTATAAACTGGTATAGGTACTAAACAGTGGTCTGCTAAATATTTCTAGCAGTTTTCACATTGTGCGTAGTTCCACTTACAATTTCATCCGATTACTTGAGTTAACGAACCCAAACCGACGATTTCTTTTATTCATAGGCTGATTAATGGATACAGAATAAGAGTTATTACTTTTGTTTTATATTTTGTGAAAAGAAAAAAGAAAGAAAATACGTTTATTTGCGGCAAACATGACGCATAAAAAATAACATAAAAAAGTAACAAGTTGGGGGTAAACATGCGTCACATTCACGCAAAACGGCCATCGCTCAGCATAATGCTAAAACCCTATACGAGACAGAGCCCCAGCGCTGGTTTGCAGCGGCAGCCGGCGTGGAATATGGGGGTATAATAGAGGCATTAAAAGCTAGCACTAGTACCGTTACTATGCCTATGTCCGTCCGGCACAATTAGGGCAATAAGTCCGATTATCATCTTTAAGTCTAGATTTATCTTTACCAAAAAAAAAGAAAGGCTACTGTGTATTTTCAAATTTTATTTATGATTCAAACGTTGCCGTTATTTCAAGTTAAACAAATATTAACTTTATTTTAATGGTGATTAAGTTGATTTCAGAGTGACTAGCACTATTGAAAAAGTTATAAAAGTGTTTGAAGTTGTAGCGTAAACTGAACTTTATTGTGTAGGAATTAAAGTTATTTTTCCATAAACTCCATGTTTGTTTACATTTTTGGCGAATATGTCGCCAATGCAGATTAGGGACCTGTATTACCTAACCTACCTTAGCCACACGCTAACATTGTCAAACTCAAAGCATTTATTTCAATTACATATACCATTTACAGGCACTTTTTAACAGACTTGAAAAAAGGAGGAGGTTCTCAATTCACCTGTATTTTTTTTATGTTTGTTACCTCAGAACTCCGTTATTTATAAGCCTATTTGCAAAATTCTTTTTTTATTTGTAAGGATATACTTTCAGATTGGTCCCATAGAAATTTCATCAAAAACGGTTCAGTAGTTTGGTTTTTAAACCAAAATCACGAGTAAAAATTACAACTTCAAAGTGAAAAATAACAACGAAAATGCGAACCCAACGACACCGACTTCCGAAATTAAAGTTATTTTTAACTTTGTAGTGTCTGTTTTAAAAAGTCGGTTGTTTTTATTTGCAAAAAAGTTTTTGAATTGTCAACATTAAATAGTCGCTCATTTAGTCAGAAAGTTGAAGTTAGTTGTAGTTGTCTATTTGGACCAGCCTAAAGAGGTTTTCAGGAGGCTTACCTATGGAAAGAAACAATGCCCCAATATAAAAGTTTGCTTAGAAAAACATTAACAAACAAACAACCCCATTAGCAACCTACAATTTTAATTATTCCACCACAACCTCATCTTCACATTATAAGAAATCTCTCACATGAATATCATCTTTATATACCTAGCCTTTTCCGAACTATGTTGGAGTCGGCTTCCAGTCTATCCGGATGCAGCTAAATACCAGTATTTTACATAGAGCGACTGCCTACCTGACCGGCACAACCCAGTTACTGGGTAACACGGTACCCCTTGGCAAGACGTGTGGTCTGACTTTCGGGCTACCGTACCGACTGTCAAAGTTCTACAAATGACAGCCGGGATCAACGGCTTCACGTGCTTTCCGAGGCACAGGTGGGTGTCGGTATGTAATGGATGGTCTAAAACTATCAACGAACCGGCCTCGGCAAGCGTTGCCTTACCCTGAAGATCGACCCGTGCAGCTGTTATTATCCACGAGCCCCTCAATATATCTGAATACCTCAGACCAACAGTCGGCCTATTTACCTTTTAAACGAGAAAGATGCCTGATCTTAAGTTGTAACACCTAGATATTTTATAACTTGGCAAGCCATTTGTTGTTCAAGTGAAACTGGTCAGTTTCTACCTAGTTTCTGCGTTTAATATCTAATTATTAGTTCATTTACATGCTAAGTATCTTGTTCGTCAGTGTTGCAAAACGTCGGAATGAAGACTCGATGGTTCTGAATAATTATGCGAGGTTACCCATTTATTTACTAGCATTTACCCGTTCTCTATTAACTTGAGTTGTGCAAGGGAAGGTCTTTGCGTTTAGTTTTCTTTGTTGTTTTTCATATTTATTTTGCTTAGTGTTTGTTGTTCATGATGCATGACAAATAGGTATAGTTACTTTAATTCAACGGCCAACGCCAGAAATAGTGAGGTTTTTCCTTTTTTTTCTCTAACAGGTAAGTGACTAGATATCACAATTACATAGGTGCAGGGTGTAACCTTTCGTGGTCCACTTGGAAGCGTTAGAACCGTCTCCGGACACAAGTGGGAAGATGTGAGTCCAATCTAGTAGTAAAGTGGGGCTACCTTGACGGAACGGCAGTAGGGTGTGATTGTGGAGCTATGTCACAAACCATGCTCCACCTCATATCCTGCCCTCTGTATCCCAAAACATGCAGTCAAAGTGACCTCTGCGCTGCCACCGACAACGCCGTGGAAGTGGCAAAGTTTTGTTAAAACAAGGTTTAAAATACAGTCGTGCCAGCGACACAAAGGAGATAGGCGCATGATCTGATTTAAGAAGGTTTACTGTTAGACGACCAAAAGTCGAGTCGCCACATCGGCCGGTCCTGATGCTTCTCGTATTTAGCAAATTTCCGTTACTATTACCAGCGGGGTAGTCGCGTAACACATTATCAGTAGGAATGGCTTTCATTTTGACAGTTCAACAATATTCATTGCGTTATTTACGTTGTTGGGCAGACAATTTTTTGATCAAATGGAGTAATGGGTTCGCAATACTTATCCTTCAAATTGATTCAGATTATAATTGATAGTCTGTTACGCAATTAGAGTACCGGTCATCGGTCCACCTTTGTGTAGAAGTATCTAGTTTTTTCAAAAAGTTCTAAAGGAGAAGGTAAAATGATCAAATACCGGCACAGCACTCAGCACTTGTGAAGACTTGAAGACTTCACAAGCTTATTTGTTGCGTTCATTTAGACAAGATGGATTTCTCAGATAGGTTTTGTTGGCCACACCTAATTATTGCTAACAACTTAATTCCTAAACCATCATCTTTCTAACAAAATGCCTAAAAATTGATAATTTATTAAAAAATCCTACTATCCTACTTCCTACTAATCCTACTTCCTACTATCCTTCCTACTAATATTATAAACGCGAAAGTTTGTATGGATGGTTGGATGTTTGTTACTCTTTCACGCAAAAACTACTGAACGGATTTGGATGAAATTTGGCACACAGATGTTTTATAACCAGGATTGACATTAGGATGATTTTTATCACGATATTCCCACGGGATCGAAACTTATGCGGGTGAAATCGCGGGGCTCAGTTAGTACCTCCATATTTATGAAATATACGACCTTGTATCGTTAGCGTAATGGGTGTCTATCGGTTGATTAGGTTTCCTTTAATTCTATACCGGTCTAACGGTCGTCCGTCAACCAACATCTTTCCGACCATTATGTGGAAAACAGACCAGTTAATTGAATTTCAAAAGAGGCCTTTCTTTCTAAAAGAATAACTTATTGAGCTGGTTATTTATTTAATAAACAACTCATCCGTGCAACTTACCTACTTATGTAGGTAAGCTTCGTTAGTTTCCAATGTGATCCACCCATCACACAGTGCGACTGCGCTGCTACTGAGCAGACCCCCTCTGACGGAGTATCCAAAATTATGTCCGTTAACCTTTACTTTTGATTGTGTAAGCAACGCCTGACATCGCAATAAAACTGGCCACCTACAGGGCCCAAATAGCAGAATATCGAAACGAAAAAAATAAATAAATATGAAGGTAATAATTTTCGACTTTCTTTAAAATAAATGAATTTACAAAGTAACGTTACAAGTAAAATCGCACTTGAATTATTCTGTAAATAAATGTTGTGCCTAGAAACGCCGACACCGAATTCCAATCCTTTATTTATAAAAGGCCCGTTGCGCTAGCGCATCGGCTTAAATTATAGAGGGTGAATCGTCTGCAGTTAAACGAACCACGACTCATGAAGTTGTTGGAGCTTTTTGTACTTTTTACTGGCAGGCATTAGATCGCAACGTCTCGTCGGCCATTATTAATGCGCCGATAAAGACCGAACGGCTTCGGCTGCGCTCGGTCAATTGCGCGGGCGTCGATCCATAGACAGCGTCTCTCGCCATTATAAATTTATTGATTTATACCACTACTCTGGTTGTGTCCAATAGATACCTATTTTTATTAAATGACAAAATTATCAACGTTCTGCATATTTCTGCTCTGCCCACGCAGCCGGAAATGGCTTTGTCAAAATTAATTTACAAGATCTGATTCTGGTCCATATGGCCTTTGTGGGATAACTAGTTCCATTTCTAATTGCTTATTTAAAATTCTGACTGTCGAATATTTATTCGCTGGTCATTCGTTTACCCGTGCCATCTGTTCGTCCATAAAAAAGTTGTTTAAGTATTTCAATGGTCGTTTTACGAGTGACTCCTGCAAGTCACGGCGGCTCGCCAATAAAGAGACGTAATGTAGCAGGAACTGCAGTACTTAGTGGGAGCCCAGATGCTCATGGAGCGTCATTACCTACCTCGGTGGTCGCGCCGTCGTATAGGTGATAAATAAATGGTTATCTGACCGGATCGACGCATGCGCCGCCCGCCGCGTGGGAACTACGGCTTGGTTTCAAAACAACACACCGCACTTATGTTACAAGCCGTATAATTGTTACAAGTGATACTAACTTTCTAAAAAGTAGTATAGTTACTTGTTTTATGATAAAACTCATAGGTTTCTCCTGTCGATACTCGTATGTTTACCGAGTTTGTTTCCCGTTGGGACAGTGGAAGCATTAGAGATCGAATGAAGGTATGTCAGCGTGGAGCCGTGGATGGTTATTGGAAAGTTGATACTGGCCAAGACAAGTGCAGCACAAGGAAAAAGCTTTACAACCAGTCATCATTTCAGCTTGCAACGCACGAGAAGGTTCCATTAAATCCTGAACAGGTACAAAGCAATCCTTTATGACTAACGAGAATTCGCGTCATGGCATTGACATTTGACGCAGCATATTTCATGATCCAAATATAGACGCTGAACTATTCTAACAAAATTCTCAAGTTCGCTTCTCAGAAAACTCGCGCACGAAATGTTTTCAAAGTTTTTGTTATATTTCGCAAGAGAACGCCGTGAAATGCTTCGGATTCTGTACCGCACGAGTTTTGACGGCGCCCGCGCCGCTGAGACGAATAAAGCTTTTTGCCGGTTGACCGACCACCAACCACTGCAAACTTCTTTCGACTACCATAACCCTTATTTATAGGAACTTACGATCGAAAATCGAAAAGATTAGTGGACATCTGTGTTGATAGAGATCAAGTTAGTGTGGTACCGTAAGCCAGCGGTTTGACAAAGGGAGTCAATTTGAACGTAGATATCTGAGGATCGTTCGTGACTCATCTGTCTATGGTGATTATCTCAAAACAATATGGCGGCGAACTCGTGAGGTTTGCTGTTCCGTCGTGGAAAGAAAATTGGGAATAACTAGATGAGGTTTTTGATATTTATTGATATGCTTATCAAGTTAATTATTTTGTAAGCTCGATACATTGCCGCGCGTTGCAGTCTTTTCTTCTTGATTTCTAAAAAAGGAGATTACTTAAGGTTTACGAAAGCTAAAATGGGATAAAGTAGGAAGGTATGTTAAATGATGACTCTAATTGAGTACTTATATCTTTCTTATAAGAATTGATTAATTTCTCCAAAATCTTGGATACGAGATTTTTATCTTCACTAGCCAACTGCCAGGTAGGTACCTACCTATTGTAGGAACCTAGGCAGGTACCTACCTATTACAATTACTGGACCTGGTCACAAGAAGGTATAGTTAGGTAACTATTTCCCCAGGTTAGTAGACATTTTCTTTGCTCGAGAACACGAAAAAATATGACCACAGATCAAGATATTTTTTCTACGGCCCGCTAGCGCATGGGAACATTTGCGACACATTCAATCAAGATACCCGACACCTACTGAAATGTTATACCAGTGTCAGGAGATGATTTCTGGTGAAACTGTATCACATAAATATTCTTTGATAGGTAGGTATCGATTTGAGAAAAAAATAAGTGATGCAATTTTTGTGATCAAGCTGAAATCGGATGGGAAATAAGTAAGTAAGTACCAACTAATTTCTAGCATTGTTCCATGAGGAGATACTGACAGTGGCAAGTGGTTTATAATGAAAGTCATAGAGAGACAACAATTGGACAAGACTTAGGAAATCTGTATTTGGTTATAACTGCGAATGCAGCTGATCCCACCCGTCACACCATGTAACTGTTCCTCCTGCTAATTAGGTGATGATCTACAATAATGAGGTCGGAATTTAAGCAGTTCGTGTTATCTTTATTAGGTAGGTATGTGCATATCTAGGTTTGCGATTTCTTCAAATCGCTATCGATATTTTCCATCCGTTTGAAATCAACGCCAAAAATAATACAATGAATTATACAAACTAGGCGGATTTAGAAAACGATTAAATGGTAGGTAGGTTCCTTTACATTATTGCCCCACTGGGTAAGCCTGCCTGCTGGGCTAAGGCCTCCCTACTCTCCTTCCAACTCTAGGTAGGTAAGGTAGTTAGGGAGGTACCAAGAACAATCTTTGTTCCTTGGCAGCTCTGGAGTTCACCTCATCCAATCAGGACTGATTTTATTGTTATTTTTTTTCATACTTTGCAAACGTATTCAAAGGACACACCGGTAGGTAGGTACTATTGTTACTAATACCTAATTGTCTTTAACGCATAATCATAATTATTTTAAATTTTGACTAATGAAATGATGCTTTATAATAGGATATTATGCACGTTTAGGTAGATGGTATAGGTACTTATCGCCTCTCCTCCACATCTTTTAAAGACATTAAACAAAAGGTAGACGGAAGCAGTCATTGTTGGTCCCTCTAATAGGAAGGCAGGTAGTTACCTAGGTGCCTATTAAAACGGATGCTCTTGTAAACCACAAAATGACCACAAACTGCGGGGTAATTGCGTAACACACTATCAGTAGCAATGGGTTTCATTTTGACAGTCCAACAACATTCATTGCGTTATTTACGTTGTTGAGCAGACACATTTTTCTAACTTATGAAGCAATGGATTAGCAATATCCTTCAAAATGATTCAGATTGAGACTGATAGTGTGTTACGCAATTAGGGTACTGTTCCTCAAAACAGCGTAGAACAACAACACAGATCATACCTAAACATTTTAAAAGTTTTACCTCATGTCACAGTCACATCGGTAATCTGATAGCTTACTGTTTTTGACAAAGAGCTTACGAAATAAGCAGAGCATCGTGAAATACAACCCGTCAATATTGATTGGTCCCTACAGCTGGTTGTTAAGCCATTTAACACTCATAAAGTCCTTACAAAGAATCAATTACCTAAACCTCTTAAGGAGTATTAGTATCGTGAAACATGATCATAAATCTGGTCCCTCAAGTGACGTAACCGGCTAATCCTAGTAGTGAAAGGATACCTTGGAGGTCGAGAAGAACGCATAATGCCCAAAACACGATCGTCTTACCGGTCTTACACAAGTTTATGAGTATCTTTTGTTCGACTAGAGATGTTTAGATAACCATCTAAACAAAGGAGTTTCGCTACAAAGTTGATAGCAGATAGTTACATTGACAGGAAAATGGATCGCGCTTACGAAATTACTGTTTGTATCCAAAATTGTTTTGCTTACGATTGCAGCAAGTTGCAGTTATGCAAAATAATCGTAAAATTTCAAGCATATTAATATTGTTGTCGTATATTTCATACACGTTGCGTTTATTAAATAAACTTATGATTGGGCAGGTAATGCGATATCTATGAGTCGAAAACTTTTTTGCAAAAAAAAAAAAAATCAACCGTCTTCAAAAAAAGACAACAAAGTGAAAAATAACTTTAATTTCGGAAGTCGGTGGCAAACAACGAAAATGCGAACCCAACGACACCGACTTCCGAAATTAAAGTTTTTATTTTTCACTTTTCAGTTGTTATTTTTACCAGTGATTTTGGTTTAAAAACCAAACTACTGAACCGTTTTTGATGAAATTTCTATGGGACCAATCTAAAAGTATATCTATACAAATAAAAAAAGAATTTTGCAAATCGGCTTTTAAATAACGGAGTTCTGAGGTAACAAAGATAAAAAAAATACAGTCGAATTGAGAACCTCCTCCTTTTTTGAAGTCGCTTAAAAAGAAACGCCAACTCAGCTAAATTGAGATAGGTACCAACTTAGGCAGAATTACGCAGGTCTATGCTTACTTAAACATAATTATGAGTATTTTTAAAGGATGGTAATCGTTCAGTTTTTTCATTTAAGTAGATACCTAAATAATTTCAAGAAATAAACCGGCATTGTTATCAATTTACACACAAATACTATGTCTATTCCCAAAGGCCGGTCGCCCTCGCATCGGTTCGTCTATCGAGAATCGAAAGAAAAACCATCGCTATCATATCTCGGATCTTATATAACATGTGGGGAGGTTATACCGCTGTTTATGGTATAGCGTTGACAATGGGCCGGTGGCCCGGTAATTACCCGACACAGGGCGTGGGCAGCCGATAGCGCCTTCAGGACTATTGTGGCTATCTCGCGATCTCACTCTGCTAATAAGACTGGCTGATTTGTTCCTCTCCTCAAGCGTGCATTAAACAAGCTTTGTTTGTTCATATAGCGTGACCACGGAAGATTTGGTAGGATAGGAGGTAAGAAACGTTGGTCAAAGATAGGAGAGGTATTCCTTTAGTTAGATAGCGAGGTAATTCTCTATCTTACTAAGATAGTGAATAAGACATGTTTTATGTCCGGGCTTTTAGTTAATGATACAAGAGAAGAAACAAGATGTAAGAAAAACAAACAAATTTAAGTTGTGGCTTTGAGAGACTGACAGCGTTGAACAGCTTCGTCTGACTAAACCAGAGAGCGAATAGTAGGGACGGTTAACTTTCAAAGTGGAGAGGAACGAGGAACCACAAAAACAAGAATACCTAAGAGTTTTTTGTCACATTGCGTAGTTTTCATTGAATTCTTGTTATATGAACGTTGTCGTATCAACTATGCATTTTCAGATATTATGTTTAATCCATTTTTGGTATCAATATTTCGACATTCAAACTATGAAACACATTGTATACAACCCCAACTTGGTTGGCAACAAAATGTCATACAAAGTAAATTGTGAACTTGTGAAGTTGCGTAAAAGTTGATTAGCAAATCACTCCAATTACATATTATTGGTAATAACAGTAAAATAGAAACAATGTAAGATAGATACCTATCTACATAAATCACGCAGCAATGCCAATATGTCCGTTAAAACACTGCTTTGCGAACAATAGGGTAAGCATATCCCTTGATTGGCTTAAATCCATCAGACATTAAGGTCTGTGAATGACATATCCTGTAACGCTGTTTATCACCCTCGATTAAGAAAGAAAAAAGCATTTAAAAAGGCATCATTCAATGATTTAACCATCTTGGGCTAATCTGTTATGTTATGCTGTTGAATTTTTATATAAAGGTTTTTTTTGCCACTGTAAATGTAGATAAGCTCTCGCTCAAGTGAAACAATCTCCTTGATTCAACTCTTTAGGTTGCGTCTCAAAGATTTATAACAATTTAATAGGCAGCTATTAAATGGTTATAAATCTAGAATCTAGTTAGATGGTTCTAATTTGCAAGGCTTTGATACATAAGTAGCTACTCTTGGAAGGAGATATACTCCGTTGGCTCTGCGACCCTCAAAATCATCTTGGCCTCCGATATGAGAGCCCATCATTTTTCGTGGTGGACAAAGAATATTTCTGGCTGTACCATCACTTATTGAAAAAGTGGTGGTGTATTGTCTGTGGGGATAGCTATTAAATGGTTATAAATATAGAATCTAGTTAGATGGTTCTAATTTGCAAGGCTTTGATACATAAGTAGCTACTCTTGGGAGGAGATATACTCCGTTGGCTCTGCGACCCTCAAAATCATCTTGGCCTCCAATATGAGAGCCCGTAATTTTTCGTGGTGGACAAAGAATATTTCTGGCTGTACCATCACTTAGTGAAAAAGTGGTGTTGTATTGTCTGTGGGGATAAAGTTGGACTCCTAGCATTAGCCTTAAACAAGTCAGGGCGTAGTTACCGTATCTACCTATAGTAGGCTGCTGCTGAGAACTTTTTTCCTATTCCTAACAAATGAACTCAATAGGTACCTAATGTCCATTCTGGAAATCGAATATAATATCTAATAAATCCTGAATTAAAAGTCCGAGTCAATCTGTTCATGTTCTGTCATGAACATGGATTTTACTTTTTAGCACTGTCATTGCCAGTACACATTTTCTTATAAGTTAGTCTTAAAGCACCCAAAACTGATTAGATTCGTGTAACTGCAATTTTCAGTTCAGGATTCCTTATATGGAATATGAGGACGTCTCAAGTAGTAGGTAGGTAAGCTTGTAAGCTCAGCCGTAAATAGTGTTTTATGACCAGACTTTCTTGTTTCTATGTTGCAAAAAATAGTCATCACGGACACCTAACGGTTTGGTACAGATTTCTTGTATTAATTTTATAAATCCTAGCCAACCCATTAAAATCCAATATCTAAAATTAGAAAAGACCTACTTTTTGCTTACAACGGTAGATAGGTTCATTAAAAAGTTAGAAAGGGGTAGGTCTTCAAAAGTCTGGTGTCAGATTTTAGGTAGGCGTAATCTAAAACAAACAAATGTTTTTTAAACATTTCTAACGAAGTTTGTACGTGAACTAGAAGCTACTGATCCATTCAAGTTTACTGGAAAAATAAATAAAAAAAACTTACCTTTCTCCGAAAAACAAAAAATAACAGACGTTGATTACAACAGTTCAAACACTAACAGCGTCCAAAACACAATATCACACGTGAAATCAGTTCGTATCACTGCAACGTCCGTTTCTTTGAGTTATTATTTTAGTTCGATAAGACCGGACGGTTCACTGTTATTTTGAACCGGCGTCTCGCTCGCAACGAAGCACCGCGTGCATTTCAATGGATGAAAGTGTAAACCGTGGTTTTTGTATAGCGCCCTCTCGTTTGCGCTAGCGAGCGCGAAAAAGACAGAGACAAGCTATACTCAAGTTTGGCTTTTTGAGTGGAGCGACAACTTCGCCCACTATTTTATTGTTATTCTAATTTTTACATCTCGAGACTTCTTACCGGCTGCGGTAACATGTTTACAGAACACCCAAAAAGTTGAGTTTCGAATTTACTTTCTTCTAGTGTTTAAAATACAGGGTTTATTTAGAGGAATAAATAAAAAACACAAATGTGGATCGATCGTTATTTTTATTTTCTTCCCACAGGTGGCAAGAACCAGAGTAGCGAGCACAACCTAACATAATTATGAAAATGGTAACTATTTTCAGGGATAACCACTTCTAAATGAATTAACAATTTTCAAATAGGTATAATTTGGTACAATCTAATTCAAAAGCTCATAAGGTCTCGATCACCATCCTTAGATCGTGCACACGAAGAGGCTGAGTCCAGCCATAGCCGAGGAACCAAAAGTCTGAAGAGGACACCTGGTTTCCATGATCTAAGAATGGATGTGAATGTGAGTAGGGGCCTCAAAACTCATAAAAGTAGTAGGCGCAAAAGGCAAAAGCCACATAGAAATGTAAGGAAGTCTCATCAAGAAGAGGGTCATGATCCAGAAAGCATAAATTTACACCGGAAACCTGGAATAACAGCGTTGGCTGGTTCTACAGGGGTGGAATCAAGTAGCAAACCCACAGAAGTAGGGAAGAAACTTGACAAAGTGCTGGAGGTCCTAACCCAACTAACAAATAAAATAGCTGTTAGTGTTAGCCCCATCTTGTGCCCTGGTGAAGCTACTTCCAGTAGCTCTGGGCTACCACCACCCCCGCCACCTATGAAACCGATGACGAAAGACATGCTGGTTAGAGCAAAACTCATGGAAGTTCTCAAAAGAAAGCTCAAAAGCATGAGACCACCTGATACAGATAATGATAAAGAAGAAAACTAAAATCATGATCACCTCTGTAGACAGTTGAATTTAGTTTGGGAGAGACGGAGCCTCTCCTCTGACTCCAAATTCAATAACAAACACTTATAAATCACTTCTCATACATGAATGCTATTGCCGTTTATTTTTGCTATACTTAATTGCAAAAGAAAAGTGCCAATTATCGCAATAAGTTACAGTTAGTGAATATCGAAAACCCTTATCCGTGAGAAAAAACAGTAAAGTGTTATTAAGTTATCGAGTTGTGTAAAATTTTAATAGGTATTCTCTATGCGGTGCAGTTAAGTTTGGCGCCTAAAACATAAGATGTGAAATCCCTTGTGTACTGCTCCTACCCCGGCCTATAAGATATATTTTTTTAAATCTCTAATGATTTTACGAAACTTCAAGAGAAAATAAAATGATATAAATTGATATGAAACGTAAACAAATATGCATGTAACCAAGGCCACTCATTAGCTATCGGTTACAAGCTGACTTGTCCCTGGTGAGAGAGCATTATAAGATTTGGAATTTTTGTCTACATTGCATAATGGTTTGTATATTTTTTTTCAATATGTGCTGATTTGCTACGTGTCCGAAATACATTTACACAGGAAAAACAAGGTTGCTCTCAATAAGAAATAGTATTGCGTAGAACAAATATTGGTTATTAGCTGACAGTAAAAAAGTTGAAACACCAATAGTTACATATTATTATAACGACGTAGTTCAAGCCACTTACAAATGATCACGTGGCGCGTTTATAAAGAATTGTGTTTTTTCGGGGACCGGTACACCACCTATAGATCTACTTGCGCCAGCTTCTCATTGGCACAGCAACTTAATAACATGAAAAGTTTCCACGTAAGCTGACGCAAGTGACTAAGGGATCGGTAATAAAATAGGACGTTGATAAACTCATCAGACGAGGGAGCAAAGGACAGGTGTCATATAATGATTGTGGTCTCGATAGTTTATTCACGTCCCATTCAATATCTAAGGAGTTTGCATAGGTCTGGCATAACTTTATTGATTGTAATAAGTCCCCGAAACCGAATACCGTAGCAAACTCCTTCTGTTTCCCAACAAATGTTCAAACAGTCCTTCAACATTTGTTGAAAAACACTATTATCCACTGCTGTTCTGGATAATTAGACGATCAAGTGCATAGGCACATTACATTAGATTATTATCTAATCAAACATAATATTATATGCGAACTTGAATCTAGTACATTTTTTTTTTTGCTTTTTCTAATATTTTTTATCGAGGTATCCTTTAGCGAATATCGTCAATAGAATAAGTACAATATAATATGAACTTATGACAGAAAAAATGAAATACATTACGTGACACGAGAAAATGAATGTGAATTAATTAGTTGAATGAGTTTAAAAATACCCAACCGCTCTACTAACGTAACTTTAGACAGTACGTGGACATTTCAATATCTGAAACATTGTAAGAGTCGTAAACTGATGTACTTGTCTACCCGCATGAACATAAACATCAAATATTTCAGATAAGGAAATTGACAAAAGAATTAGCGAACATATAATGAAACATCATTTAAAAGAACTGAAAATGACTATACATTAAATTCACAATATACTAAATATATACAAGGATAGCCTTCCTGATGTAAATTTTGCAATGACATTTTTTTTTTACATTTTCCGTTTTCAGTTATTACAAACAGAAGTAAATCACACTACATAAAAATAAATATATAAAACACGACACATAAAATATAAAAGTATGCACGAATATTAAAGTTTTATATGAAATTGTAACTAGGCAAGGCTTTCAAATGAAATAAATATAAGTTGTGGGGCAGTGTACAGGGCGAGCGTGGAAGGTCGACGCTAGATGGCGCTGCGACTGTCCTACTGAGCTGTACACGCGGCGCGACGTCTAACACGCCGGCGCCAAAACCCCGTGTAAAATGAAAATATACGAAAATATAACATATACAATTCTTATGTTTATGAACTATAATAACAGTTACGCCTATATGAACTGTTACAATCCATACTTGGAGCTGTAAATTATGTTACAATTGATGGTCATCGCTGCTCACCGTTTTGTCGTGCCGCCATCGTGTAACGCAAGGCATGCCGATACATCTTATAAAAAGTTAACCAACCATTTTCTGAAAGAAAACGTGCGTCCGTAAACGGTGAACAGCGTCGGCCGGCATATATCAAAGAAGAGCACGACACAGAGTTCATCGTAGCCGACGACACTAGGGGACCTCGGCCCCCCACTAACATTGTCCAGCTTCATACAAAACTGCTAACACCTCGAAGAACGCAGCGGGCCATCGCGGTATCAAGAATGAACACTAACCCGCGACGCGTTCGCCACCCTACATTATATAATGCGGCAAATCAATAAAATCGCCGCGTGTAAAACTTATTCAAAATGGACAAACCGTAGTGTCCACTTCCGATATCGATCGAACCTCGGACATAAAGCCGCATCTCGTCATGTTCGGCTTGAAACAGTCTCAACTGTGGGTACATCTTTCGCGAACAACGGCCGAAAGGCGTACCCACTGCTGGATATCGGGAGATGCGTCTAATCACCTCCTTACATTAATGTTCGCGTTCAAAAATGTTGCAAAAGAAAACAGAACAATTTACTTTACGATATAAAATTTTGAATGAATTTAGATCGCCTGGAAACGTAAACGAAAAATACTAACAAAAATAAAATACCTGTTCTACTTACATTTTATATTAACAAATTATTAAACAAGTCGGGACGATATTATTGTAAGAATTATATTAGAATCGTCCTATCATGTTTGCTATGGAATGCTGTCGTCTCGTTTTGCGTTAATATGTAATTTTGAACTAAAACAAATAAAATATATATTTTCTCAACAGAACATTTTAAAATAAATAAGTATATAACGATGCAGAAATGCTGCTTATTAATTCAAGGCCATTATGTAACCATAACGCACAATACCGAACACTTTCGCACATTAATCAATTTTCGTCGAGTATCGACTATGAAGCGAGAGCATTCCATCAAACATTCCTACATCAATATGAAATCTCTACAAAGAAAACATTGAACTAAAATTAACGTTACATTATAACTCCTTCCTTCCCATCAATATCTACAATCATAAGATATGTTAGCACTTCCAGCCTTCCACTTTTGTACCTCGTCAACCCTACACACTCGGAGAAAGTAACGTTTTAAGGCTTCGCTAATTAATCCTATTATTATTGCTAACTTTTTCATTCTAATGCCACTGGAAAGAGCAATCGAGCCACTAAGGACATCTTCTCGAGACCGATCACGGCGGCACGTCGTTTTCGAATTTGAAAAGCTGCGATTTCTCACTTTCGACATACAAACAATAACACGCTCGAAGAAAAAAGGGGGCAATATATACAGATCGGGCGATGGATCAGGAAAGGAAACGGTCAACACTGAGACCTTCCGCCGCAGATACCGCGCGGTGAGCTCCGAGCTGCGGTAGTAGGCGCTCTCTGTGCCGAGTGCAGCCCGAGCTGCGTAGCCGACACGTCGGCTGCAGTCGGGCTGCACGCGGCACCGTGCGGGAGCGCGGCGGGCGGCGCGCGGCGGGCCACTAGCGCGTGAGCGGGCGGTCGAGCGCCAGCGTGCAGCACGGCAGGAAGCGCGCGTGCGGGTGCGTGCACTGCGCCGCGCAGCGCAGCGCCGCGCTGTGCCGCCGCTTGCGGTCGCCGCGGCCCTCGTCCGGCCCCTCGCCGCCCGCGTACTGCGCGTGCGCCGCGCTGATGTCCGACAGCAGCTCCTCCCACTCGCGCGACAGCTCGTCGGGCGGCGGCGCGGCGGCGGCGGGCGCGGGCGGCCCGGGCGCGCATGCGCGGCAGGCCGTCTCGCTCCAGATGGAGCGCGCCGCGCTGGGCCGCATCTTCTTGGCGGCGCGGCCGCACTCCTCGCACGGCGCCCAGGCGGCCGCGGCGGCGGCGGCGGCGCTGGCGGGCGGCGCGTCTGTCTGCGAGCTGGCGTCGCACTGGCGCAGCGGGAAGTGCAGGCGCAGGCCCAGCTCGTCGAGGTCGGGGCAGCGCTGCGCCGGGGTGAGGTTGAGGCGCCCGTAGTCGATGCTGCCGACCGAGCGATACTCGAGGTACCGCTCTGTCCCCGCGCCCAGGTACAGCCCGCCCGAGTCGCTGCGGCGGAACTCGACGGTGTCGTGGTCGCCGCAGATGTCGAAGGTGTCGCCGTCGGCGTAGCGCGGTGGCTCGGCGTCGGTGTCGCGGCGGATGGGGCGGAAGTGCGTGCGCGAGGAGGTGAGGAGGTCCTCGCGCGGGCGGGAGGGAGGGCGCGGGGCCGGCTCGCAGGCGGGCGCGGGCCGAACGGGGCAGGCGCGGCCGCGGCGCGGAGGCACCTCGGCGAAGGCACTGCGGTCGCGGCTGTGATTGATCGCCGTGAAGGAGCGCATCGAGTTGGCGACTGTGGACAGAGCGTCGTAGATCTCGTCGCCTTCGTACAGAGCGAACGACTCGAGCTCGCGCGGCTCTGGCTCGACCACGTCAGCCAGGTTGAGCGGCCGGAAGCGGTCATGCAGAGCATCAGCAATGCGCGAGGGCGAGTCTCCGCGGTTGATCGGAGGCGGGAAGTCTGCTGCTTCGGTAGACCATATGCTCTCAGTGAGGGATATAAGACTGCATTTCTCGGCGGACGGATCGGCAAACAGACGGTCGGAGGGAGATGAAAGCAGATCTTGGAAGTCTATCGGAAGGTCCTGGTACTCGTCATCAGGTGTGTTCTGGTCTTTAGACCACAGAGCTTCGATGCTACGATCGAACTTTGCCTCGAACTTAGCGTACAGTTCCTCTTCCGTAGGCGTGCGCACGCGTGGGTTGAGGTCCTCGGTGATGACCCACCCGCTGTCGAGGTCAAGGCTATCGTCCCAGTCAGGCACCATGATTTCGTTTATTCCAATAGTCCCGTCTGTTACTTCTTTGATCTCGTCTGTGACGGTGTTCTCGCACGTGCCGTAACCCTCGTCTAATGCTATGGCTCTGATGAACTCCTTCACTGGGTCTTGTGTTTCCATATCCCAGACACCCTCGTGTGTTACCCACTCAGGCAGAATCTCTTTGCTGTCAAAGGATTTACTGTGGCTGTTGCAACGCTTCTTGTTGTTCTTCTTCTGACCGTGGTACGAATTCCGTCGCTCTTTCCCCGAAGTTAGTTTTTTGTTTTTAGTATTCCAATCTTTAGCCACTGATAATTCACTTTGCATTTTGATATTGGAATCTGGCGCTGATTTGCGACACCACGCCGGCGGTGGGAGATAATACGGTAGCGGCGACTCTCGACCTTTCTTTAAAGCCGGAAACGCAGCGTAATATCGACGAACAGCCTCAGTTTCTTCTATAGAACACGTGGGCATGCCTACTTGTGACGCACCTTCTTGATCTTTGATGTCCTGGAGTCGTGTGCACAGCTCATCAACAATGTTGTCAAGATTAGGTTCCTGAAAGTAATCAATACAATACTGTCACAAAAACATCCAAATTATAATGTACTGCTTTTTACTACTACCAACATAATACTACCCGATAATGATGATAATAATATCTAGTGTACAATAGCGGTGTAGCTGCTTCACATGCATTTATGTGGTCTCTTAACTAGCAGTTTGTCTAAGCCTATATAATAAATAGCTATAGATAGACCATTCTTCAATTGCTATCTAGAAAATTTAGTGCTTGGATAGTGCTTATGACCATGTCATTATGTTAATAACAAATGTAGAAACCAAAAATCTTATGAATCAAAGTTAGAATATTTCAATATGACCACTTTATGCTCTAGAAGAAAAGCCGCGGATAATGGCGCCGATTCCCCTGTTCAAGTTCAGTGCATCTTTATCTTTTTATTTCACTAAGAAGGGACAGAAGATAAATATTAGTTTAGTCCTGTCAAATTATTCTGTTATTTTACTATGGGGACGGGCTGCAGATATCGAGTCTATTTTTATTCTGCAGAAAAGAGCAATCAGATCAATATATGGCCTTCGCAGGCGCGATTCTCTAAGGTAACCGTTTAAAGATATTAATATCATGATGGTACCTTGTCAATATATCTATGAAAACATCATGTACATAAGGAAAAATTTAAATCTTTTCAATAACAAAAGATGTGACAGACACATCTATAGAACTAGAAATAGGGACCAATTAGTTCAACCAGGTTTCAGACTGGCTAAAGTAGACTCTTCCTTCATGGGGTACTGTTTAAAATGTTACAATAAAATACCTCCCCACATACTCCAACTCAATGAAATGAAATTCAAATCTTACATAAAACGCACACTATGCAGCCAAGCATATTATAAATTGGGGGATTACATCGCTGACAAAAATGCTTGGATAAACACTGGTCCTGCTCCACAGGACGCATATATAAATCGATTAACATTTGGAAATACTTCACACACTCCTACCCTACCAACATACTGTTGGAGCTGCTGAAGATTTTAAAATACTATTTTTGCATTATATAAATTACTCCTAGTATTGTATAATTGCATAACGCTACCATTTACTGGGTACGTCTTTCATTGGCTTGAATGTTCCTTGGCGGCTGAGAGTATGTCATGCTCACTCTAATGTCTCGCTGATGGTGGCACATGTGTTGGATCATTTAGCTCTCTTCAAAATGGTTGAGCTGAATGGTGTTAATCTATGCGGCATGTTCGTGAACGGGCGCCGTAAGTAGAGACTGGTCAAATCTTTGCTGCCATGGCTTATTTTAATTGAATTTAATATTTGAATAGTTTTTTTTTTAACCTTTCATTATGGACTCTTAACGTTCTGCATCATTCTCACATGCATAATGAATGATGTAAACAATACTTTGTAACCATATTATTCTGATTTAAAAGAGTGTCCATGGAGTTTTTTGCCCATTCTTCTTCATAGGTACTTACTACACTTTGGAATGGGCAACTAGCTTCATCTTTTTGACTGACCAACCCTTGACAATTCAAAAGTGGCTGTAATTGGTTTAGTTGAAATAAATAGTTTCGAGTTTGAGTCAGCACCTGACGTAAATTGACGTATTTTTTTAATCATGTCTAAACTGTCTATGGAGTTTCTTAAGAAGGGAGAGGGAGGTTTGCCTCCCTCCTCCCTTTTTCCTCCCTTTTTCACAGAATTCTGTCTTTTGCAAGTTCCGGCCAATCCTACCTTACCTATGTACCTACCGTAAGGTAGGTAACCAATATAAAAATATGTTCACAAGCACTATTTTCTTGCAAATTTTATAATTTCTGAAGTATCTTTGTTTTTGACGCCTATGTCCAAAGATGGAAAAGTGGTAGGATGAACACATTATTATTAGAAGGCTCATTTAAATTCATGGATGTATGCATGTGTAGCAACTACAGTAACACAAGTTTTTGGAAAAAACTACAAAATGAAAGAACACCAGCTTTACTACAGAATGAATGCAAAAATAAATTAAATGTGTAATGAAGAAATATTATAAAACATAGACAAAAAAAAATCACAAACAAGTAATGTTGGTAACATGATAAAAAATTCAATAAAATATATTATGTCCTGCAAATGCACTCAAAAAGTAGATGTTACGTAAATAAAATATGTGCATACAATGAAAATGCAAATAATTATTAAAAGTAGCTTTTAACAATGGAACAAAGGAAGAATGCAGCAATGCTCCTAAACTAGAGTGCAAACCAAAGGGGACATCAATATACAGTGGTGCAGTGCTTTCATAGGCAACAATCATTAATGAGGAAACTTCCTGTAGGATCAGGCAACACATACTAACTAAAATACAGTCTAATCACTCCCACAAGGAAAATAATAAAAAATACATTTGGGTTACACAAATAACCAGACAAAAACATAAACAGTATCATGTTGCCTATAAAAATAACATATAACATTGGAGTAGATGCAAAACCGACCTTTGTGTAAGGATTCTTATAATTGGTAATTGTCTTCATTTTTACATTCCCACTGTTATGGTCACTTTCCAGTGTTACTGAGCACTGCATTTCCTCTTGAGATTCGAAAAAACAATGATTAGTTCTTACTGATTATTATTTGATCACTAGCAAGTTGGCATATCACTATTTCATCATTACTCTAATTGGCTTCTCCTAATGGTGTTTACTAGCTTACTAATTATTTATTTACTTAGCAAGTTTGGCCAAGAAAACACTTTTGTACTTTATTAATTTGTTTGTGGTAACCACGGAACAAGGTGTGAAGTTAATTGTCTTATAGGTATCTTGGTAAATACAGTTGTGTTGCCTTTGATTGAACAAAAGATGATAGTGACTTTACAAAAAATATTTACATAGAATTGTAATGATATGAGGGTAAGTTGAAACTGTCGGAGTGACTTACCTGTACCAAGTGTGTGGTATCAGATGATGGAGTGTGGAGTTTGATGAAGTTCTCTCGACGTGGCAGGCCAGCAGGCAAACGCCTGGCTCTCTCTCTTATGCTTACGCATCCTGTCCTTGATAGTGTCTGCCGTTATCAAACACCATCATCTTGTATAATAATCGTGAGTCCATTTTACAATCGCCGTGGGCCGTGTGATATAAATCGATCCTTTAATTCCTCCGTTACTAATACATCCTTAATTTCTTTGGCCTATTCTTTGCTAGTGGGTCAGTTTTTTTCCTAATGCAGCGCTTGCTTCAATTTTTTTGCAATCGCATTGTCACTAGCTAATAACAAATGACGCACTATGTGCACCCCTTATTTCTGCAAAATAAAACGGTAAATTTTACTATCATTCAATGTTTTGATACAAAGGTCATTGTGATTTAGCAAGCACAAAGAATTTGGTGTGCCACTGACTACCATGCCCGCCCCGCCGTGTTATATGGGTCGATGGCGCCAAAACGTCACGCGAGTGAGGGTGAGCGCGGACGAAGCCTCCTCGCATTCGCAACGTCACCCGCACAACACTTTTTGCTACACATCAACAAAGAGTAGTTTCACGGGCGGTACATCAATCTTTTATCGTCGTTTTGATCTGAGTCATACTCATTCTACTCATTTCATCTACGATACGATGCAATTTCACAAGGCGACAGTGTTACATGATGCACTTTCACTGAGGACGCGCCATGAACCTACTTGAGCATTGACACATGAAAACAATCAAATTTAATAGAAATTACTCACCTGTAACAGTATAAACGGGGTTAAACTATCATGTTATATCAATACACACACACCCCACATGAAAAAAAACATGGCAGCCGCAATGAGTGAGTGAGAGTCACACAAAATTATTTTATTTTGCGCAACTCCGTCAAAAGATTGGAATGACGTCTTGTTATTGACCAATCACATGGCTTCGCTTTTCAAAATCATTAAAGATGGCGGCCTGGCAGCCCGTGAGTACATTTCATACACCTTGTGATTCGTCGAAAAATGATTATTGGCTAATCTAGTACGTGGATTTCAAATTCTGTCCAATGAGCATCCAGTATTTAAAACCGGATGCTCGACTTTCACGCCACCTAGAGGCGGCAAATTGAAAAATGGTTAGAAATACCTAGTTCTCGATCTCGTGTTGTAGTTTTACTTCAGGGTCAAGAGTACTCACTCGAGTCCAAAGATTAATTTATTATATTCTTGATGAATTTTGTACACACTTACTCTTCGGGGATTACAGGTGTAACGTAACGTCTATTTTCCCGTTCATTGGAACGTTTCGCATCAGGATCAATTAGGTCAATTCGACCAAGCAACGGTGGTTGGTAACTAATATCTCCCAAGGTCGCGCGAAAGCAACATTGTAGAAAATGAAACAAAATGATTTTTATCGATCTCTTTATTCTCTTACTCTTTAAAACTTTATTTCTCAGTACATCGAATAACAGTAACTGACTCGTTGGAAAAAAATGTTACCAATACTGTTGGTAAGGCAATCAAAAAGCATAAACAATGTCTAGAGAAAGATTATCTTAGAAAGGAATTTGTATTTAAACTGGTACTTCATCACCTGCTTATGTCAGATGGAAATTGATTTTATACAAAACAGTTGATAGTCATTTACTTATTATGTGCTTCCATTGTTCGGAACGTAACTAGATTCAACACTTGTTATTAAACATAAATAAATGAACATAATGCTGCTGTAAGCTAACCAAATATACTTCTGAATGTCAACCGTCGTAAACAGTACTCTTCATTAACATCAATACATAATATACACATCCAATTTTATAGTAATCAGGTATCTAAGGAAATATTTAGCAGTATCAGTAATATAATATCCATTCATTCCAATTCTCAATTGAAATGAAGCAACAGTGCACCGCTCCACAATTTGTGCGCAACATAGTTTTGATATAACCACTATAATAAACTAAAATAAAACTTAAAACTGAATAGTGATCACAGAAATGCATCAACGTAATATATATTATGAGAAACTAAAAGAACCAGGAATAAATAAAAACAAACAAACCACTTTGTACGGCATGGAAAGTTTAGATATAATCATTAATAATGTATATTTTAAAGTAAAACGTTATTTACATGTTCATGTGTGATTGATTACATGTTACAAAATGCTTATTGTCATTAGGGTAACAATTCATTACATAAATAATATTTTATTTCTTCTACATAAATATGTATGTCGTTACTCTAGTACAACAGCTATGCTATATGCGGGGGTTTAAAGGACGCGTTCGGACGATGCAACCCTGCTGTGTTATCAAAACGCGACCATGAACCACGACCAATTATTAATCACGTGAAAATTGCAATGTGTTGTCCGTATCCGAACGCATCTTATTTAAATATAAACGCCGTGGGCCATCTTTGCCAATTTATCGTCACCTAAACCAGCATGAAGGCGTCAACATGAGTAAGAACAGTCCACTAGCATAGTTATTTACACATTGACTAAGTAAAGCTAAGTTAATCAGTGGCTCTGGGGCCGTTTACAGCTTTCCTCGGGTTTGGTGACGATACCTTCGCTCTTGGCGATAGCTGCTTGTTCCGCGGCTCTCTTGATTTCCCGTCTCTTCTGTGCTTCTCGTATTATGTCGAATAAACTCTGAAACAATATAATATAAGTTATAGTGCATACAGGGATAATCGTCGGTAGGTGTCACATTTCATTGAAAACGTCTAACGGGCCTCTGCGAGTTGGCTTCGGCCCCTTACGCCCCCCGTACGCCTTCCAAAGGTCCGGAACCCCAGGGTCCCGAGAAATGTTAAAAAGCCGTATATAAGTTAAAGTAAGTAGGTTGAGGTAGACCACGGCGAAGGTGGCGTGACGACTTGACAATGTTTGCAGGGCCAACATGACCAGGTATTGCACAAGACAGGACGGGACAGAAAAAGGGGAGGCCTTTACCCAGCAGTTGGACACAGAACAGTCAAAAAAAGTTTATAAAAATATATTGCTATTTTTCGAATTTTATATGACCTTGTGGGACATGAAGCAAAACATCATTATCAGACTTATTAGTCTGATAAAGATGTTGGTGTTGTGGTGTTTGTTTTGATGTTGATGTGTGTGTGTGAATCTTTTCCTTATTACATTCGGAACAGCTGACTGAGATAAAGTTTGATGACACTTGAACTGCGCATGTATTTATTTACTGGGCTGGCAAGTATTTATTTATTTAGGGACAACAAACAGCAGTGTAATAACAAGCATGCAAGCATGGCATGACCCCACGACCCCCCACCCTCTCGAACCGCGCCTGGGTCAACCGCACTTGTATGGCAACTATTGGTATTGACAGTGTCTTTATTTCCTAAGGGCGGTTTTCGTAGTTAAAATTGTTACTGATGTTACTGACGCGTGGTCGACCGTGTCCAGAAAAATACTGCGACTTCAAGACTTTACCTTCCCCTCGGAGATGCTCGGCTTGTCCTGTTCCTTAGCCGCGATGGCCGCCTTATCAAGCGCCTTCTGTATCTTGCTTTCAACCTCGAGTATCTCTTCCTTATCCAGTAACTCGATCAGCTCGGCCATCTGCTTCTCCGACAGGTTCACGTTTTCGTTGCCTATTATTTCGAGCATCTGAAATGTGGGTAAGTGAAGATTATTTTGGTGTGAGTTTGTGTTGTGATATAAGTTGTAGATATAATGTAGCTTTTTGTTTGAGCATGGAAAAAATACTTCTTAAGCAAGTGAAACTGCGATGGTGTTTGCAGGGCCAACATGGCCAGAGATTGCACAGGTTTGAAAGGAAAAAGGGAAGGCCTTTGCCCGGCAACGGGGTACAATTTAGGCTAATAAAAAAAAGAAAAAAAGAAAATCAAGGCGTATCTTGGGCCTCGGAGTAGTTTAACCCGTTGAATGCCGTAATATAGACACAATTAAAAAACCATTGTCTCGCGTGGATCTACGTTCTGAAGGACGAACCGATATGAAGGGTTAAGGGTAATAGTTGCATAATTTGTCGCTTATTTTACATACATACATACTTATTTATTTTTTTACAGTGATTGACTAATAATTTTCATTATAATAATATCTCAAACTACGTCAGTAATGTTAATTTTACACGTAAAGAGACTTAACATTTTATTTATTAACAAACTCATTGCCTAGTGGAAATGAGTGTGTTATCGATTGTCTTTTAAAATTGCTACAACTGGCACTAAATGATAAACAGGTGATAAGAAATTTTATTCTTCTCTCATATAAACATAAGTATACTCATAAATATTATAATACCGCCATTATTGAGACAGACAAGACGTCATTCATACAGAAAATATCTAAACTAAAACAAATAGCTGCTACTTTGTCATGAGGTCAATGACTTACCACATTTTCTAGAAGTCAATAGCATTGTTTGTTTACATATACACATGTATGTCTGCTTTGTATAATCCACCCTAATCCTAGGAAAAGAGATGAAAGGGTTTCTCCCTTTTGATAGTCTAATTTTAAACTGACAAAACAGTCGACTTCAAAAGATAGTCCGGAAGGTTCTAGGACCCAGCATCTTATAAATAAACATACACAAATAAGCAACAATAACAATCTCCCTTTTGGTATCGTAACTTAACGTAAGAACCACATCGAACCGTAAATGTCAAGTTTTTATCAAGAAGGAGCTAATGTAATGTATATTCTTTACGTTGACCGTGAAGATTATTATTAAAGTAGCGATAACACGGAAGTCTAGCATTCTGTGCAGAAAGAGGTCATATTGTGTTATCGCGTTTATAATCACTCGCGGGGTATTTGATACGGTAGGTCACGTGTTTGTCATCGTGGTGGAAAGTTGACACTGACCTTGAGGACAGTGTTTACTGTTACATAAGTCGTTATTGCACCTTCTACACATGGTGATTGGAAATAATAATATATTTACATAGAAAAGATACCTACTGACTCATCGACAGGCACATCTGCAATTTTGGTAAAATTTCAAAGTTTAAGGTATGTTGTAATTTGACCAAAAATATGCCATATTTCACAAATTGAAATACATTTTTTTCCAACAACAAATGATCGAAAATTTAACTTCAGATCATGTTCTTGATACGTGTACTTGGAGTTAAAAGCACGAACTTTGTTTTAATCAAGATACTATTATCTTACGAACATCAAAGTTAGGTACGAATGAACGTTGTTACCATCGGGGGCCGTATTTTAACGTCGATGTGCTAAAGCCATCATGACGATCGACATTTGTTTTTTCCGTTGTGGAATAATAATGAATAATGGTGCTATTGGGGTCCTAAATGGTTTTTCTGCTATTCATAGCTTACAAGAAATAAGACAAAAAATTAACCAAAGTAAGGCAACACTGACCTTCAAAACATCATCAATCTTCAACTGCCCGTCGAAGTCATCATCCAGCCTGCCAAGTACATCCTGAATGAGCTTCAGTTTGGCCTCATCAGGCACCTTTTGTAGGCTCTTAATGGAATGCATTAGTTCATCAATTTGGATCAGTTGTTCCTTTGCCTTTTGCGGTTCGGACTTGGTTTGTTCCAATGTGGTCTTCAGGGCTTTCTCCTTGGTTTCAAGCATGGCTAATGCGGCATCCAGCTTGCCTATCATGTTGTTGACGGCCTTGTACAATCTGAAAAGAGTGGAAGAACAGTGTGAGTATTTTTATGATGCAATTAGTCAAGGCTAACCTACCTATATTCTATGGGCAAAACCCAAACAAAGATGGCGTCTTCTTAAAAGCCATTGCGCATAACAAGACGAAGACGATTATTACATCATTCTCGATAGTTATAGTTAAGTTAGAACTAATGTGTTTTAAATGGAAATCTTCTATTGATGGTTGTGGTCTAATTAGTGCATAGCAATTTGTGACAGCAAAGTGATGTGATTTAGAATTGATGTCTGCAAATAGAAATATTGCATCATGTACTTTTTTCTTATTTATATTCAGAATGGCGATAGAAATATGAATAGAGTATGTAGTCATTTTAGTATCGCGATTTCATTTAATTTGGTAACTCGGTATCATCATTATCTGCCTAGCCTTTTCCCAGCTATGTTGGGGTCAGCTTCCAATCTAACCGGACGCAGCTGAATACCAGTATTTTACATGGAGCGATTGCCTATCTCACCGCCACAACCCAGTTACTGGGAAATACGATACCCCTTGGTAGGACTGGTTGTAAGACTTCCGGGCTTCCGACTACCCGTAAGGACTGTCAAAGATCCACGAAAGCAAAGAGCCGGGACCAACGGCTTAACGTGTTTCCCGAGGCACGGAGGTATGGTATGTAAAGATGGTTATGCATCCACAGACCAACCGCGGCAAGCGTAGCTTAACCTAATCGATCGAACTGTGCGGTTGTTATTATTTAGCCACGGACCCAGTAACTCAGTATATTATTTATAGAATTAATAACTAATCTCTCAACCAAACAATGTTGCAATAGATTTTAGCATGTTATACTGATTTTCCAGATTGTTATCTTTTTAGGCATGCATTGTTTTAATATTAGTTTGAAACACATACGGTAATAAATTATAATACAAGAGGAATTGAAGCTGTGCAGTACCTACAATGACTAATTTCAATTTAGTACTTTATCTTCGTATTTCCGTTTTTTTATATAATAATGATATAAACTAGTGTTTGACTGCGATCCCGCCTGATGAAGAGCAGTGATGCGATCGTTGATGGTAAAGCGCACTAATTTGCGCGTTTTTCGCGTTTGTGTGTTTCATTCACTTAATTTACTATTAGTGTTGAAAATTCCTTTCGACCATTACCAATAATAGTTGGAACAGTGAAAGACATTAGACCCAATAAATATCGAGAACGTTATGTTCTTCAAGATTAAAATCTGTGTGGCTTTTTCCTCAAACGACAATCTCACTTATTTACTTACTTCATGTATATATTTATTGAATAATTTAAATGGACGGTAGTCCATTTAAATTATTCAAGAGTAAGAGTAGTCAAATAGTGTGGTAACACTACCACAGACTACCTACAGTATTTGTCTCTCCTTCCCCTTTTTAATCCACCCAAAGGTTGTCTTTAAAAGATCGCTGTTAGCGATAAGACCGCCCATTGTGTCACCCTTTGTAAAATTTACATATTTATGTTCTGTAATTTATATGGTGTACGTAATAAAGAGTGTTCTATTCTATTCTCAGATGCTATCTGCATGGTCCTCATATAGCCTGATCAAAACTATATCTGGAGTTTAAAAGAGACTGTGACCTCTGAGTTGGTGGGTTATTCCACAAATTCCCATTGAGAATCCCTATCAATGAGAATGGTTTTGTTGTTTTTTCTAAGAGTAGTCAAATAGAAAACACCTATTAACCCAATAACAGGAATAAATATAATTTATAAGCATTATTTGTCAAGATGCTTGAAGAAATGGGTCAGCTATAAGCGCAGTTAGTGGCAGTGTCTGGTTCTAAACTAAAAGTCAGGTATTAGGGCGAAATCACACTTACGAGCACATCTGTATCCCTTTCTGTCGGTCAGATTGTGCAATTCACTACAGCGAGAAGTTCATTCGCACGTATACGTACTGTCGATGCTGATAAGTTCGGATACTTGCGAATAGTCTTCTCGCTCTAGCGAATAAGGGGGTCTACTACGAAGTAGTATCGGCCGAATGTTCGGCCGTTTCCTGCTACGAATTTACTATTTGGTTCGGTCGGTCCCGATCCTACACTCCTACACTCTTTCGAATATTGACTATGGTCCCGAACAAACTGAACTGATCCGAACTTTTTTCGCATTTTTCAATAATATTCGGTTCGGCCATGTGTCAGTCCGATCCGAACATGCGCACTTTGCACTTCGTAGTAGACTCCAAGGTCGTGAAGAATTTTTGCTTCATAATAATAGCATAATAAAAGGCTGCAGGACAAAGACCTCTTCTCATACAGAAAATGCACAATCACCACGCTTTGCCCAAGCCGGTTCGCGATTTTTGTTAATTTCATAATTTTATTTCTACCTGTCACGTATTTGTTTTTTTTTTTTCTATCTATTCAAAAAGAAGTTTCACAATACCTGCGAGCACCCTTCGAAAGCTTGAGGTCAGCTTGCTTAGTTTTGACGATCTCGTCCATCTCTTTGACATCTTCATTGTAGTCTATGAGTTCTCCCTTCAATTCCTGAATGCTCTCTTTCTCAAGAAGCAAGGATTTCTTCTGTTCAGCTGTGGAGAAAATAAGTTAAATTTTTAATAAATCTCATTATAGGGAACTATTAAGTATGTTGTTTGTATTGTCCGTATTAATATTCTAAATGCGAAAGTAATTCTGTTTTTACTTTTTTACGCTTTAGCGGCAGAACGAATTTTGATGACATTTGGCACACAGGTAGACCATGTTCTATGTCCCAACCTAGGTCAACGTACTATTCGGATAAAAAGTATCCTATGTCCGAATAGTTTATAACATAGGTTCTATTTATCCAATGTTCGCGAATGTAGCTACATTTATCATCAATATACTTAGGTACTTCGCTATAATACACAGAAATCTAAATAAGTCAATTAACGAGTATGCATTCGTAAAACCGTACCGTGAAAAGCTGGCACAGAAAACAGAATTTCTCAGTAATACTGAGATCGTACGATAGTAACTTTGTAAAGACAAAATCTCCGCCAAATCAAAGGTGAATGGACGAATCTAACAGCAAAACGGACCTTGGCATAAGTCCAAGACAATAAATACAATAATACTTATTAGGGAAAACGCTTGATGGCAAGTGCAAAGAAGCGGCCTTTCTGATAATATTATTTTTGAGCCATCATCTTTGAAACTGTTTCAAATCTGTGTTATTGCACAAATATGGGAAATGATGTGATAAGAGATCTGAGTAGGTAGATTGAATTGGGGTCATTGATCCGAAAAGTGTATATTAATATGGACATTCCCCCGGATTTTCGGAATTGGTTGATTATTTAAAAAAAAAACGGAACTTAGGTAGGAATTGTAATAAAATAAACAATATTATATTGTTCATATTTTTTTTAACGTTAGCCAGTCACGATTTGACGCAACCTAACGACCATAATTGTTTTATTGTTAAATTAAATTAACATACTGTTTGGACCTACAGTTTATGAACTACAATTTTGGGTCACCTATTCAAGTAGTAAAGTCAAAGTAATCTATAATAAATTGCCTGATGACATTAAACAATTACCAATCCTCCAGTTTAAAAAGAAACTACATTCATTATTAATAGACAAATGTTATTATGATGTCAAAGATTACTTGTGTGACAAAAATATTGTATTCCAATGACAAGAAAGGAAAAATAAGTATCATAATGAATTATGACCAATATGACTTGGAATTGAATTTGTATGTATTTATAATTTGGAATATTTTAATAATGTATCGAGACTAATATGACTAATTCTGTTTTAACTTTTGATTTGTATTTTATTATTGTATGCCTCAACGGCGGGACATAGCTGAACTTATTTTAATTATTTAAGACCTGTATTTATGATGTATACCTATAGTCCACAATAAAGATGATTTGATTTGATTTAGAACACGTGGTAATTTACTGTGTGATACGCTCAACCATACAAAAATGTGTTAATTTTAGATTTTGCGATGTAAATCATAGAAAGCAAATCTGTCCTTCTTTTCAATCGAATAAAAGTAAACATTAAAAAAAAAAACAACTACTAAATAAAACGTAAATTTTTCACGTCTTTGTTTTAAGTGATATACGAGGTTCCATCTCTTCAACAGAGTTCAGATATGGCAAACGTCAAGGCTGAAACTGTAGAGAAATGAATATCCTGTCACCCCGAACTACTTTACGATCACGCTAGTGGTACGATATACTGTTCAAAATGTGAAAGCCATTTGAAAACTATAAATAAAGGAAACGTTAAAAGACATATCGAAGGAGCAGTACACCAGGGAAAGTTTAAGCGGCACGAAGAAGAATTTTATATGTGAATATTCTGTGGTCTCAGATGAAAAATACAACTTTTCAAGATTTCTTTCAAAAATATATGTGTAGTACGTGTTGTTGTTCGTGAAATAATCGTAAATTGCCAGATGAATCACAGTTACGGAATCTTTACTTGGACAAGTTTTTTAAAGATAAAATCAATTCGATTCGGTAAAATAATAAAAATTAAAAACTATGGATATCATTAGATGAAACGACAGACTTTTTATGTCGCTATATAGTCCATTCTTAATAAAACCATTACATCCTCGCAACTTGACCAGACCTTATTTAGTAGCGTGTAAAATGCTAACTGTGTGTGTTAATGGACAAACAATCATGCAATTGTGTTGGAATGTTTGGAAAATTTATGGGAAGATTCTTTTGAATCGAAGGTAGGTACGTTCTTGTACTCTGCACTGATAGCGTAGATATGCTGTCTGCAGGACAAATAAAATAAAATATTGAAAATGTATTAATGCTTCGATCGGAATTTGATTGTTTTTATTATTCAACGGGTAAATTATAAATTAATTTAGTTTTGGTACCTTCCTTTAAATGCATTGAGTAGTAATAATATCACTACCAACATTAACCGGAATTAAATACCGGAATTACTTTCCGGGAAAATGACTTATCCACGTTCTTCTTTCTGTGAACATTTATGATACAAGTATCAAAAATCAAATCAATCAATCTACCTACTCCGATCATAGCGGCTATTCCCCTGAGAGCAGTGGTGAACCCTGACAGTTATTTCATCACCACTGCTCTAAAAACGGTGTGAAGGAAAACAGCGTCACGAAAACATTTCCTAGAGCCAAAAATTCGAAGACATGCGACATCTACCAACCCGCACTGGGCCCGCTTGGTGGATTTTGGATCACTCCCTCTCATAGAGAGGAGGCCTGTGTCCCAGCAGTAGGAACATTACAGGCTGAAACCAATAGCATCCTTGCACTACTTGAATTAAAGTTGAGAATAAATGAACTGACATTAGTCCGAGTGAGCATTAAATCAGACAGAGGTACACGGTTGAGATTATTTATTATCAACTTTATTTTTAAGAAGCGCAATGTTGATATTTGTTTGGCCGGAAACCCCGCGCTACGCTGCACTTCGCTAGTATTTTCCTCATCCTCTGAGCTACAAAAAAATAATCTGTCTGTAATTGTCAGAGCTAATTATCAAAGTCACAGTAATTCTAAAGGCTGATTTCTCCATCGTCAGATAACTTTTATTCGTGGAATAAAATTGACGTCTGACAGTTTTTGTATGAAATAACTGTCAAAATTTCAAAATTATTCTTCGAATAAAGTTATCAGATGACTGAAAAATCAGCCCTTAGTATAACAAATAATAATAGTTATATCTCTACGTAACTTTTGAGAAGTCTTTATTTACAAACAGTATGATTCATTGCCATTGGTCTGCATATGCCATGCACTGAGATTTCCTGCAGACTGAAATATCTGGTTTATTCCGCGAAAGAGTGTTGCATGTTGCCAAACTTATATTGCCTATACCTAATCTCAAATCGTTTATTGCAATCCATATTGTACAATTACAGGAGGTAAATAAAAGAAAAATAATAAAAACAATTATGGACCCTGTCGGGCACAGCAATTTTATAAATAAGTAGAGAGAGGAAGAGCGCTATTCATTTTCTTTGTTATTAAGTTAGAATTATTTTATATCCTATTAATTATTTTATATGTATGTATTTATATTTCCATTCATTATCTTATTCTATTAATATTTTATATGCTGGTCTATCTATTTATTTATTATTTTTTTATTTATATTTAATGTTGCTTATTTATTTACTCGCTTAAACATTTTTCATTATTATACATGTAGTATAATTATTAAGTATTGTGTTATAATTTATTTTTGTTATTTTACTTATGAAAATATATCTGTTATTCACAGTTATGTATTATTATTATTGAATTTATCCGTTAGATATTCTTGTACTGTGTAATAGCTTTTTTTAATTAAGTACTGCTTTAGTTTATTTAAAAACGTACTGGTTTTATTTTGTTGTTTTATGTCATCTGATAAATTTATTATATATTTTTATTGACATTGAATATGGACTAGATGAATGTAGTTTAAGGCGGGAGGGGGGCAAATTTAGTCTATTTTTATGGCGAAACGAATAACTTGTTTTTATGTGTCCCCGTGTGCTGTAAGAATCTGGATATTTACGAATTAACTAATTTACATAATTCCAAGATATAAATACCAACTAAGGTGATAATCTTGTGTTTTTGAAAGTAAGGCTTGCAACTATCTGTTGGTTCTATATTGGTAATTATTCGTTTTAGCTTTTTTTGGAGGGTAAATGAGGAGGGAGCATCTCTGCTATTTCCCCATAAGATGATGCCATAGTTAAACCAAGCGTGGGTATACGCGTAGTATGTGACTAGTGTGATTTGACCTACCATTAGGAATATTATAAAAATGAGTGAACAGCAACGTTAGGCGTGCTACTATAGCACTTTTCGGGTTCGAGTCGGTATGATTCGGCATAGCCGTGCAGCGAACGTCGAATTTTTTTTTGTTAGCCTATATTGTGTCCCACAGCTGGGCAAAAGCCTCCCCTTTATCCTTCCAAACCTGTCTTGTGCGATATCTGGCCATGTTGACCCTGCAAATCTTATCAGATCGTCACACCACCTTCGCCGTGGTCTACCTCGACGGCGATGTCCTCCCTAAGGCGTCCAGTGAGTGACGATCTTATCTTATCTTAATCGAATATTTGTGTAGATATAATTATATTCAGGAAAAATGTGTTCAGCTTAGCTGGAATTATACCGAGTCGAACTGAACATGCTACAGCAAGGATAGACGCTGAACGGAGTTTGCCGATCGGCACGAGCCGAATTAAAGCCGAAATGTGTAGTAATTGCTTCGAATCGCATGTGCCGACCCGATCAAGTGTGTAGCATCCCTATGTTTTTAAAAGTAACTAGAATGTTTATACGACAGAGAATAAACTTGGTAATAAAATAGTGGTGATTAATGTGTTGTCATCTTTAAAACCTACCTACCTACATTCACCATAAGTAATTCTTATATTTAGTTTTAAGATTACCTTGTATTTCTCATATTAAGTGAATTGTATTCTTTTTGAGAAATAAATGTCTTAAACCGTATCTTGACAGCCAATCCGATCGTCCACCTTGGCAGGTACTTAACCCTTTTGATCTTATTGTGGCAGTTGGCGTAGGTATTTGTCCAAATATTGGCGTTATTTGGGCAATACAAAATGTACCCTACACCAATTAAAATTAAGTTCATTTTGTGTATTACGCTTACATGTGCAGATATATTAATTTTTGTATTACAAAATTGTATAAACGTATGATACCTATTTGACATAATATTTTGTCGGATGGAAAGATTCCAAATAACGTAAGAAATAGATATCAAATTATGATAATAAATAATCGGATGAAACTCCGTGCAAAACACGCCATACTATGTATAATATAACTTGTTCATAGTCTGACTGTAACTTATAGTATAAAGAATAGCTTTTGTCGCGGCTTCGCCCACTTAAGAGGTCGGAAATTATTCCGCAGTAAAAATCAGCCCTATCATAGGGCAGGGCTATCTACTATCGATTGGAACCTTCAAAATATAAGACGCCTGATTTTTATCAGTTAACATTTATATTGTATCGTCACCACTTTATTTTAAGATATCCATAACATTTTAACATTAGCTTCCTATCTTGTTAACTCATGTTAAAATATGATCCAAGTAGTGCAATGTGCATGCTAATTGATAATGTATGCAGAGAACTAGTTTTAACCGGAAACAAGTTGCAGCTTGCAGCCTAACTACCGACGCTGATCACTGAGTGTGAGATATGGAAACCGCAGTGAAAGGAAATAGATCAACATTACGACAAAGCAGTCATAGATAAAAGTTCCATACATTACCTACGAGTCTTTGACGTTCAGAGTTCAAACACGTTTTGAGCACATGTCCCACATACATAATCTATTTATATGAATGACAAAACGTGAAGAATACGTAATTATGAAGGTAACAAAACCGAACTTGAACTTCCGTACGTAGAAAAAAAAAATTGGAACAGTACCAAAATATTATCATCATTTCAGCTCAGAATAACCCACTGCTGGGTATAGTAAAGGCCTCCCCTTTATTCTGCCATACTTCGCGGTTCCCAGTAACTGGGTTGTGGAGGTCAGGGGGTCTACTACGAAGTGGTAATTGTATCGTATCGGTCGAATGTTCGGCCGTTTCCTACTACGATGTTACTATTTGGTTCGGTCGGTCCCGATCCTTCACTCCTACACTCTTTCGAATATGGTCCAGACCCAACTGAGCCGATCCGAACTTTTTTCGCATTTTTCAATAATATTCGGTTCGGCCATGTGTCGGTCCGATCCGAACATTCGGCCGATACGATACATTTACCACTTCGGAGTAGACCCCCTTATAGGCAGTCACTCCATGTAAAATAATGGTACTCAGCTGCATCCAGTTAGACTGGAAGCCAAACCCAACATAGTTGAGAAAAGGTTAGGCAGATGACGATGATGACTTCGCGGTTCCTTGCTTGGTCCCTCAACTAAGTCAACATAGTTGAGAAAAGGTTAGGCAGATGACGATGATGACTTCGCGGTTCCTTGCTTGGTCCCTCAACTAAGTGTTTCCCCATAGCCAATAAGAACTTACCTAATTGCTCTAAAGCGTCCTCAATAACTTCAATGTCTTTGCCAGAGAGACCTTCTTCGGATTTCGCTTTAGGTGCGTCAATAATGATGACTGGAGCCGGGTCGATCATAGGAACAGCAGCCTCAAGGTCAATAATTGGTGCTCTGTCCTTGAGCTCTTCCTTCTCCCTCTTCTTGGCTTCAAGGATCTGTTTCTCTCGCTCTGCTTCCTGGTTCTCTTTCTGTTCTTCCTTGATCTTCTGCATTTCTAATTTGATAGCTTCAGCTTTAGCCTGGAATAAAACAAGTTCAATAACTTTAGAATGTTAGGATCCCGATAGTAACGGCAGATAGCAGACTGCAGCGGCAGTGCCGTCAGCAACGACATAAATGGTTTCTATTTATTTTGATGAAAACGCTTCCGTAGATCCGACAGCGGCGCTTGCTGTTGCGGTCGAGACTCGAACGGCGACTGCAGACGGCATACCAGTAGTGCTATCAGTGGCTGTCCCTAACAGAGTACAAGATGTATTCTGTTATAATACCAGCCTGTTATTGCCCCACAGCAGCGCAAAGGGCTCTTCTCATACAGAGAAAGCACGAGCATTGATCACCATGCTTGCTCAAGACGGGTTGGCGTATTCTGTCGTTTGACAGTTAAGTTTTGCGAAACTGAAGAAGAGAAATGTCGTATTCGGAATCAAAACTGCAGCGGTACTGTCGCTTGCGTTCAGTGTCGAGCGCAATGCCGCTGACTTTTGCTGTTTGCCGCCGTATTCAGAATTATACTTTTATTTATTTATTTAAACTTTTCGCACAAAAAGGTACAAAAGGGGACTTAATGCCTTAGGCATTCTGTACCAGTCAACTGTAATACGTTCTATATCAAATCAGTTCCCATTAAATTATTGTACTTGTATTCTTAGAAATAAAAAACACACTATTCTCTTCGCCAAGAAAGAATGAGTACCTAATCAAATTATAATATCCCTTTGTTTACCATAGCTAAGAATGAATGCACAAGAATGATATTAGTAATTAAAAATAATAACACATGGAATAAAAAGTCAGCAATACCAACAGATATTTAAACTGACTTTATAACTAAGTAGGAATTATATAACATTAAAAACGAATTAGAAAGACCCTACAAAATATGGCAGGATGACATGGTGAGGATGGCCGGAAAGACAAGGACAAGACAGGCGAGGAACAGAGAGTATTGGAAGAGGTTGGTGAAGGCCTTTGCCAAAGGAAACAGAGACTCAAAACTGATATTAAACACATCATGATATTCATTACGACTATCAGTCTGAAAAAAAGGATATAAACAAATAAATAAATATAACTAAGTAAGAAGTGTTACCTTGAAGTCCAGTTTGCCTTCCTTCTCTCCAATAGCTGCCTTCGTCTGAGTAGCAACTTGTTCTGGCAAAGCAGATATGGTCGCCTTCAGTTTGTATGTGGTAGGGACATGTTCTGGGACCATCAGGGCTCTCGACAGCAACAGCAAAGATGGTGGCACCTTCTCATTTAAAGACAAGTCAAGCCAATTCCTCAATTCCTTTTTTAAACGTTCTTCCGACACTCCATAAGCTCTCATGCCTCTAGCTCTGCAAGCCTGCTGTAACTCACTGAAGTTCAAAGCCTCCACCCCCTCTTTAGCAATCACCTTATCATCAGCTGCCAAGGACCTCAGCTTCATCTTAAGATTGAACCGTAACATGGCACTGGTACCAATTGATGTAGCATCCACCACTTTACACAAAGCAAGTAAATGCGGTCTTTGTAATGAATCCAATGTGATCTCATCCTCGAATAACTTAGAAAACTTCATGATCTCCTCACTTGTTGCAACATCTCCTGAAGTTCTGATTCTACTGAAGAAACTGGAGAACTCTCTAGCCAGCTCTGAATGCCTATTACTGGCCTGCGGAGCCATCTCATCTAAAGTCTCTTGGAAGAACTTCGCTATTTCCAACTTCACTTTTAAATGTTTCTTTAACTTAGCTTCTTTCTGGCTGCTACTCTCAAATGTAGATGGCAACGCATTTGGAAACAGTTTAATATAAAAAGGCAGAAAGAATTCCAAAAATGGAACAATTATAAATACAATAAATGGAACCATTCTGAACAGATCACCAATGGTTGTGACCAGCAGTCTATGCTCCCTTCGTGTCAAAACCTCACCCCTTAAAATTTTAAAGAATAAGGTTACCGAGATCCTTATTTCAATGAAAAGTAATCTGAAGCCATGATAGTAATGTTTGAGCTCATTCATAAAGCGTTCTTTGAAAGGCTTCTTTGGAGGTGCCCCTATTGGTGGACCCTTTATTTTTTCTTCTATGGTTTTCTTTATACTTTCAACAGCAGCTTCAATCTTTGAGGATGGTTTTAGTGGTACTTTGTCAAAGTAATATCCACTGGTTGAGAAAGGCCTGATGGACTGTGGGTGGCAGTAAACTCCTGCATTGAACGGTTTTTGTGTAACATCATAATTCAGACCGATAGGCTGGATTCTATAATATGACAATGACCTTGAAAGTGTCATATATGGAAGGTTTTGGTACTGTTTGTTTTCCCATTGTATTGCTAGAAAAATAATACAAACATTTAAAAGTATAAAGTAAAATATACCTTGGGCAATAATTTGGCAAGACATTTTGTATGATTATTCAATGTTAGAATCAAGTTGGCTCAGGTTAACGAATAAAGTAGGTAATTGATTCTACTTCAGATAATTTTCGTTTGATTTATTTTGTTCCTATACTTCATAATATTGAAAAGAACCGCACTAGCCATGTGATGGTCATGATGAAACAAAAAAAATAATTAGATAATATTATTAGTAGTTGTTGATAATGAAGTTTTTCGCCGACACTTCCATGTCCTGTTTTACCAAATAATTAAACATACTATCTGTAAGTAAAAACAACAGTTTCCACGATGAAGTCATACATAGGTGTACATAATAATCAATCAAATTCCGCTTCAGGTTAAGGTTTACTGATGACATTTTCTGCAATATAATTTACTTACTCGATTTCTTGACGCAACGACCGTGGTTAATAATTAGTCTGATCATATTGGTCGCTATTCGCAGGGCTTTATCTACAGGAAATATTGAAAATATAACAAAAACAAAATCAACCCTTAAAACACACCATGACAATCATATAGAATCCACAGTCACAAAGCACAGATAAGAAATATAGACTAAGAAAGTTTACATTTTACATATTTCCTCAATTGTTTATGGTATGTAACGCAATCAATAGTAAATGTAATGTAAGTAAATAACGAGAAAAGTTTAGTTTTTTGTATGTTTATTTGTTCGCTTTTACACTAAAACGGCTGAACGGATTTAGATTTAATTTGGCACATGGATAGACCATGACATGGATTAGGATAGGATACTTTTTGTCCCGGTAGTATGTACAGACGCCAGCACATTAAGCTACTACAATCTGTCAAATTTATTTAATAAATTCTCAACTTTGTTGCTAAAGCATCAAGGTTCAAGGTTGATTGGGAAAATTTGACAGTTTCGGGTAGCTTGACCTGCTGGCGTCTGTACAGACGCCAGCACATCAAGCTACTACAATCTGTCAAATTTCTTTAATTGATTTTCAACTTCATCGCTCAAGCATTAAGGTTCAAGGTTGATTGGGAAAATCTGACAGTTTCGGGTAGCTTGACCTGCTGGCGTCTGTACATACGTTCCCGTGGGATAATTTCCGACCTCCACGCGGGCGAAGCCGCTAGCAAAAGCTAGTGATGAATCATAATAAGTAATAAGAGAAGCAGAATACTAGAAAAAGAAGAAGAGGAGAAATCGACCTATTATTCAAAAAAATCTGTCTCATTCATGGGTCAGGCCGAGGCCTACGATATCAACTAAAGAAAAGACAGGTTATAAACTACCTGTGTGTCCAAATTTCATCCAAATCTGTTCAGTAGGTGTTGCGTGAAAGAGTACCTAACAAACATCCATCCAACCATTCATCCTCACAAACTTTCACAGTTATAATATAATATAGAGATTACACCAGCACATCAAGTTACTACAATCTGTCAAATTTCTTTAATAGATTTTCAACTTTATCATTAAAGCATTAAGGTCCAAGGTTGATTGGAAAAATTTGACAGTTTAGGGTAGCTTGACCTGCTGGCGTCTGTACAGTCGTGAATTTTATGTACGACAATGCCAAATTATAGCTTTTTAGTACGTATCAATAGTCTATTAGTTAAATCGCGAGAGAAAGAAGGACTTTGCGAAACTATAAAGTGTTCCTATAGCTACAGAACCCTAAAAAATCATAAACTCTCAAATCTTCGAAAACGATGGACACACAGACAGTAGAAATAAGTATGTAAAAGTATGTATTAAGAACTCACTAAAAAACTCCCATGTAATTCCGACCACTACTTTTGTTCCTCTTTTTAGGCTTATTATTGCACTCACCTGATAACTCAAAGCATGTTATTCAAGTTTTTGGGATCTTTGTTGCAAATACCCATTTCACATAGGCTGTGGTTATGCTGTGAGACCATAAACTTCGTGCAGCCAACCTGCATAGAGTAGATATACTGGTCGTACTGTAGTTTATTGATTGTCAAATGTCAAATTGTTGTACGCGAGCATAACCTAAATGTTTTAATCCATTGAGAAAATATTGTAGTTTCTATAAAAAATATACACCATCACAGCGAGAATAAATGAATATTGTACGCTACTACTTAAGATCTAGTTTTGTTAATTTAACAAAACCTCCTATTAGGTTTCTATCAACCGGTAAGTACCTACTTCCCGTGTTGGACCTTAGTTTCTAATCATGCATGCCGCATTAGAACGATTGATTATTAACTTTTATCGCGAACTTTTTCAGAAACCAAATTGTCCACCGCCATGGCTTTATCGGCAGTCAAGAATGCAGCAAAAAGAATAGTCTGGGTGGACCTTGAGATGACTGGCTTGGACATTGAAAAGGACCATATCTTGGAAATTGGTTGTGTGGTTACTGATGCGGACTTGAACATTGTTGCTGAAGGGCCGAACATAGTTATCAATCAGCCAGATAGTGTCCTGAACGAAATGAATGACTGGTGTGTGGCTCAGCATGGTGAGGTATTGATTTCTTCTACTTGATATTAATTATTAACTTAATTTAAAATGTTTTACATTTCCTTTCTTTGTCTATATCACAGTTTATTGTTGAATATGCTTCGGGATAATTGCATAACAGATTATCAGTAGCAATGGCTTTTATTTTGACATTTCAACAACATTCTCTTCAGTGCTTTATATTATATTACCTTGCCATGTAATCTAGTCCTAGTTGATTAGTAAATCTTTATTATTTATTATTATTATTTATTCATTTCATTATTATTTCTTGAAACCTCTGTAACTTATTTCTTGTGTCATTTTATATTTCTGTTTATATAGTTTGTTGCCACTTAATTTTTATACATTTCGAACTTAATTATAATTTCTTTTTTCTTCATTTTTATACTTTAGGTTTTCACTGTTTAAGAGAATGTTGGTTCACCTGTTATTGGCAACTGTATAAGCCCATGACTGTTATCTACTGTTATTTGATATTTTGTATACAGAAGCTGTTGGTGTACCTTTATAAATAAATAAATAAATAATTTATTTTATTTATTTGCTAACATGTAACCTCAGTGTGGCTTGCACAGGCAATTGTGACTACTAATCTTCAGGCAGCTACTGTAGCCCTGCTTCATAATGCACTATGCTTATTTGCCATCCAATACTATAAAAAAAAAAAATGTGATTTCCTAACTTGTACAATGAATTCAGCACATGATTCTAAACCATGTTGCAGCAATACTATATTCCTTTAAAAACTTCCATGACTGAGTATGTTTCTATACAATGAGGGTGGCAGGGAGATTGACATGCAACCTGTTACCATGGATTCTAAACTTGCTGTTTCATAGAAACGTTCAATACCCATTTTTTTGTTAGACATCCAATGAATAATTTCAACACAGGGGGGTTCAGAATCCATGGTAACAGAGGGGCAATTCTCATAATTATAAGAACATTCAGAGTCTGATTTCAGTCTCTAATCTGCCATAAATGGCTCTAATTTCCGAACGTTTTTGACATTTGTTGCCAAGATGAAACTGTGACTAGACTTCCGAGGGGCAATTGTGGTAAAATTTAAGAACGTTCACAGTCTGATCTCAGTTTCAATCTGTTAAAAATACGTCAAATTTCCTTACATTTTGACAAGTTTTTGACATTTGTTTATCGCCGAGATGACACTATGAGTAGATTTTGATCGTTTTAAATTATGAGAATTGGCCTGCTGGTTGCATGTTTCTGTCAAACTCTCTGTGTTACATACTCATTCATAGACTTTTTGAAGAAATAAAGTATAACTGCAGTATGGTTTGGATATAACATGGTGGAATTGGGATGGGTATAGTGGATGTTCTGAATTGGATTATTTTTTATAATTCTCTAAATTTTCATACATTGTCAATACTTAGTATTATTATTTAGTTAGACACACTAGCTAAATATTAGCTGATGCGTGTGTATCAAATAGCTTGGAGATATTTAATCTGTCCAGTAGATTCTTGTTCAATAGTTTTTATTAAAATCAAAATCGGCAGAGGTACATAATAATAATAATAAAATCACACATAATCACATATCAGCTTACGTTTCAATAAGCATGATGCTTCTCTTGGATGGAGGGAAGAGGTATCTCCATAATGTTAATTTATAGATTGCACCAGAAATATAGAATATAATATGAAAATAAAGAGCTATATAAAATTAATTTTATTGAACTTAATTTTAGAATAATTTACTACTTCACAACTAAGATCATGGACAGAATTGGGTCAAGAAGTAAAATATTTTAATTAAACCGCATCATGATATTTTTACGACTGCTTAGAGACATAATGTTGTGTGATTTACAATGTTTTTGTTATCATTACAGAGCGGACTGACGGAGGCTAGTCGCAAATCAAATGTTTCGCTGAAAGATGCTGAAAAACAAGTTCTGGAATTTGTCAAATCTCACGCACCTGAGAAGAAATGTCCATTGGGTGGTAACAGTGTTTACATGGACCGTTTATTTATAAAAAAATATATGCCAATACTAGACAATTATTTACATTATAGAGTAATAGATGTCAGCACAATAAAGGAGCTGGCAAAGAGGTGGTATCAAAAAGAGTTTTCGCTTATGCCTCAGAAGAAGTTTAATCACCGGTCTGTGGACGATATTCTTGAAAGCATAGAGGAATTGAAGTACTTCAAAAAGCATATATTTAAGTCATCAATAAAACTGCAAACAGAAGTTTAAAGTATTAGAGAATTAAATATTTTACGGGTATTTTAAATTGAAGTCATTGTTAAATTATGTCATGCATGCTAATGTTATGTTCAACTCAAAACTGATGGCTGTTTAGCACCGATGTCCACAATCTATTAAGTACAATGTAGGTATTAATGAGTACCTAGCTGAAAATAAAAAATAAAAGTAAAAATTGGCTTTATTTTCTTCGCACATACATATTTCCCACACACAATCACACCACATATTGATTGGCTTCATTAAAATATTCGCGGGAAACACCTGGATGAGAGACGTACGGAACCGGGAAGTATAACCTATAGTAGAAAAAGGCTCATGAGCCGTTCACCAGAATCGCAGTTTACCTGGTTCTCGATTTACCAGATTCTGAATTGACTAGGTTCTCAACACACTGGATTCTCGACTCACCAGATTATTAAATCATCAGACTCTCTACTCAGGGTGAGGCCTAAGAACCCGGCAGTGGGTGATTCCAGGGTGAGATGGTGATGATGATTTTCACTTCTCCTTTCGCAGGTCTACTGGAATAAATTTCTTAAGAAATAAGCAGTACCTTTGTACTCATTACTAATATGTCGTATTTATAACCATTTTACTGTGTAAAGACGCCAGCACATCAAGCTACTACAATCTGTCAAATTTCTTTAATAGATTTTCTACTTTATCGCTAAAGCATTAAGGTTCAGGGTTGACTGGGAAAATTTGACAGTTTCGGGTAGCTTGACCTGCTGGCGTCTGTACATAAACAATAATATAAATAAATAAATATGATGTTGAATAAAATTATTATTGACATAAATATTTATTTCTGGCACACCATTATTGGAAAAAATGGCGGTATATTTCCTGAAACGTGGATGATCGTGAAACTAAGTAGGTAGGTACTTATAAGAAATAGCTTAAAATACTCGAAAGTACTGCCTGAGCATGAGGACCTGGATTCGATTCCTAAGTCGCGCAAAATCTATTGGGTTTTTGCGTCCGAAATTTCTTAGTAGCAGCCCGTGGTACTGGCCGAATTACATCTAAGTACTATAGGAACACCTCGACTCTGCCTAACCCTACAAGGAATACAGGCGTGATGTTATGATAGTTTTGTGTACCTACTCAAAGGAGGTGACTTCTTTTGGGGCTCGTTTTGAATTACTAACTGAAACTGCATAATTGTTTTTTTTATCAATTTTCTGAGCTAGGAATCGAACCCTTTGATTTTGTAAAAAAACATTATTTTTGCACCATTGCACCATCCGATAGTGTCGCTAATAAGGATCAAATTCAGGGAAGTAATGACAGAGCAAACCAAAGAAAAGTGTTGATTTTTTTAAATAAAAAATACAGGTTGTTATTTTTTGTTATTTGTAGGTATTGGTTCGATTTCCGGTTAAGGTCAGCGATTTTTTAAAAACGATGAACGCAGTATTATTTATTTTTGAAAAATTCGCAGGTTTCCTTTACGTAATACGTAAATGAAACCTGAAAAAAATTGTCACATCAGTATTTATTTAGGGTTCTTCCCCTCTAGGCCCGCTTCCAGTTTCCACCCTATCTTGCAAGTCAACAGAGCCGCTGTCCATATTGATCTCTCCTATGCCTCAGGTAACCTTTTTTATACCGAAAAAACAATAAAAAAAGATCAAACATAGCCATATGTTTTAATATCGGGATAAAAATGTATCCTATGTCCTAATCCAGGGCATGCTCTACCCATGTGCCAAATTTCATCCAAATCCGTTTGGCCGTTTTAGCGTGAAAGCGTAACAAACAAACAAACATACAAAAAAACAAATCTTTTCCCTTTTTAATATTAGTTTTTTTTACTTAGGCCATTCTGTCCCACTGCTGGGCAGAAGCCTCCCCAAAGTCCTTCCAAGAACTCCTTTCCCGGTTTTATGCTTATAAACTATAAAAAAAAATCTTTATAGTCTATGCTTATTTTAATTAGTAACGCTTACGTTTTGTACCTATTTACCTACGTGACGTCATGAAGAAATAGCGTAAAAGTTAACACCACACTATAATCTTCATTTAATTTCCAGATCAACCTAAAACGTACCTATCAATAATATTCTCGTACTAGTCACCGTCAATTCAAGACAATTACTATCGTAATGGCTATCTCATTTGCATACAGCTCAGTCTCGAATTCTGGATGCAAATGCAGGCTAGCCACAGCCACAGTCAAATGGATTTGCCTTTTAGACGGGCTGAGTTAATTAATTGTCAGCCTGCCGTTTCATTTGCATGCGAGATTGAACATTTGCTGTAAGTAGGATTTCGGCGATGTGTCCGTCTCTATACCAACCAGCAGGGTAATTGCGCACTACCAGTATTTTGACAGTTCATCATCATTCATTGCGTTATTTACGTTGTTGAGCAGATTTTTTTTCGAACTTACGAAGCAGTGGATTAGCAATATCCTTCAAAATGATTTAGATTGTGATTGACAGTGTGTTACGCAAGTAGGGCCGCACTGGGCCCGCGTGGTGGATTACGGCCCACTCTTTCTCAACGAGAGGAGGTTCGTGTCCAGCTGTGGGAACACTGAAGGCTTATTACTTGTCTGGCTCTATAAAATAGGGAAGGGAATATTAGACCTACAGTCACTTATGACAGTCATATCAGACAATAATGACCGTTTTCACCAATACTACGCGACAGTGCTGTTGCATTTTTCAGCGCTCGGCTCGTCGCCGAGAGTCGAAAATCCAAGTGTTTTTTTCATTAGGCATTAAATTTAGGTGTTGCGTAGTCTTAATGAAAACGGGCATAAGGCCACTATTAGGTAGGTACAGAACCTAACTCAAAACACAAGTATAGCTTAGAACTCGTGTAAAGCCACTTCATTGGTTGAAACTAGTTTAAAGTACTTACCTAATGTCGTAGGTAATACCGTCCTAAATGCAAATTTTCGACTAAGGTTGCACAATCTGAATGCATAAAGTGTTACCGATTAAGTACCTGCTATTATGTCAATCAGTGTTATTTATTTTTATAAACCGACAAGAGCGTCAGGGTAGTCGATCATACATACATAATCAGTTTATAACGTTCCCAGTGCTGGGACACAGGCTTCTCTGCGAGAGGGAGTGGGCCGTAATTCACCGCGCGGGCCCAGTGCGGATTGATGCTTCGAATTTTTGGTTCTAGGACATCCTCACGATATTTTCCTTCACCGTTTTGAGTTAGTCTAAAACTTGGCTTGCTTTATAACGCAAATGTGACAATATAATAGAATACTCTTTATTACACCATTTATATTACAGACAAAGAAATTACATATTGAAATTTTACAAAGGGTGACACAATGGGCGGTCTTATCGCTAAGAGCGATTTTTGTTTATAGACAATCTGACTTTATAGTCTGGCAATACAGTGGGCAATCCGAGAGGATTGCCCACTGTATTGCCAGCCTAATCATTCAGGGTGAGAACCCTGAATGAATCATGCGAGGAGCGCCTCCTCCCAGCAAATTTCACTCAATAGAAACGGTAATAAGTTTGCACCAATTGTGTCGTAAAATAACGGCACTCGGAAAGCTGATTGGGCTGGACACATCTGCCGCATGTCAGACGATCAATGGGCCAAACATACGACCCAGTGGGTCCCGCTTAATGGCAAACGACATCGCGGCAGGCCCAGACGGAGATGGCGGGATGAGCTGGACTCCTTTCATAAATATTGGTCCTTGGCAGCTCTGGACAGAGAGAGGTGGAAAGAGAGTAGGGAGACCTTTGCCCAGCAGTGGGACATTAATGGCTAATATATAAAAAAAAATGGGCCTCCAACCTCAGTACATAGGTACGCTTTGGATATGTTTTGCTCGGCCTCGGGTTTGCGTAAAGGTCACAGGGAGTAGGTACCGGAGTATCGGGTTTACTTAATGGTTTTCGAAAGGGACTGGGTAAACTAATAGGTACTGTTTATGTCATTATGTGCTGCTAATGTGGCCATTATATACCTTCAAACTTCCTATGTATCTACGCTTGGTAGATATGTATAGATAGGTTTAGGTAAGGTTAAAGGGTGAATTATAATAAACAGGGATAAGAATTAATTAATCATTCTTTATTGCTTACAATGGAATCAGAGGGGACGTTTTACGGTGGTTTATAACTAACAGAACACAAAAGGTGGTTGTTAATAGCTTTGAATCTGGCTTTTTTCGGGTCACCTCCGGTGTACCACAAGGTTCCATTTTAGGGCCTTTATTGTTTAATGACATAAAAGACTGTTTTCAAAATTCAAAATTTCTTCTCTACGCGGACGATTTAAAGGTCTATAAAATTATTTCTGTTAAAGTCGATTGTTTTAACTTCCAGCAGTATTTAGACCAAGCTCTTTTGCTCTTCCAATAAGCTTTACCTTAGTCTTTCAAAGTGTCATGTTATAACATTTACCAGAAAGAAAAATTTTACTGAGTTCGACTATCGTCTTGCAAATACGCCAATTAGTAAAGTAAATTTTCTCCGCGATCTTGGTGTTCTGCTAGATTCAAAGCTCCATCTGGACGCGCATATAGAAGATATTGTTAATAAAGCCTACCAAATGTTTTGTTTTGTCATGAGATCTTTCAGGGATTTTCGTCGACATTCCCTTTCCTTTTTACACTTATACAAATCAATAATTAGGCCACAGTTAGAGTTTGCAGTACCTATTTGGAACCCTTTATACGTGAAATATAGTGAAAGATTAGAACTAGTATTACGTAAATATCTTCGTGCTATGAATTTTAGATGTTATCGGAATAAAATGTCATACCACTTACTTCTTAAAAAGTATGATCTTCTGACCTTAAAGTCAAGACGGAAATTTCTGGAAGTTATGACTGTGTTCAATGTGTGCTACAATGATTTTGATTGTCCGGACTTAGTTGGGAGTCTGTGTTACCTGGTTCCCCGTACAGTTCATGTACGTGAGGTACGCACTCGACGTCTATTTGCTACTAGCCTCTGTAAATCCAACGCTGGCTCGCGTTTACCACTTCATCGTTTGGTTGAGACATAATAACAATGAGTTTAATTCAATCGACATTCTTTTTCTTACTAAAAATGCATTTAAGAAGCAAATCCAAGCAATCCTAAAGGACCAGCAAAGTAATTTATAATAACGTAATGCTTAATAATGTACGCACACAAAACTGTCTACTTTTTATTTATGATTTTATAAATTAAAAATATTCAGATATGAGTTCTAGGACAATGACTGTTGTATAGGTATTGTATCTGTGTTACTAGCTAGTTTTAAATACTTTAAATTGTAATCTGTGGAGAACGCAGTGGGTAGCATAATTGTTTTAAAATGTAATATTTAAGTTATTATGACTATTTCTTATTGTGCTACTGTTTGTTTTTCCTTATATAAATAAATAAATTAAGTTTGTGAATAATAATATGTATGGTGTATCGGTATCTACAATGACACATGCGAACAACGCGTCATACTGATGTCACGCAAATCCTGCATCTCGCAAGCAGAGTTTACCGCGTAGGTAATTAGCATATATAATACAAACTTCCCAACATCAATCGTTGGACAGTTGCCCGCCAGACACAACACCCGTTTGGCCGGATGATCCTCCCTTTTAGGATCTTCCCTATAGAGTATGAGTGAATTTTACACCCTGTTCCTCATACCTCTATAATGGTTTTGTCGACATTATTAGAAGTAAATGTGCATCCCTGGTGACTCCAGTTCGCGGCAGCACCAACAGTATTCTCGGTGTGTTAGCAGATCGGTGGGATTCCCCGATGTTGCGGAAGTTGATTCAACTCCAAGCTGGAATTTTAATTGACTGTTAATCGGCGAGGTAATTGCGTTACACACTATCAGTAGCAATGAGTTTAATTTTGACAGTTCAACAACATTCATTGCGTTATTTACATTATTGACCCAACACATTTTTCTAACATATGAAGCAATGGATTAGCGAAAAATGATTCAGATTGAGATTGACAGTGTGTTAAAGTCCGTTTCACAAAAGAAGTCTCGTAGACGCGGCGCCACTGTCGTAGGACGGAATCATAAATATTTATTTATTTATTTATCTCCACATCATATACGAGTAGCAGGCTTGATTATTGGTTAATAAATTGCACATTCTTAAATAGAGAAAGGTGTCTGGGGTAGGAGAGTTGTTGTTGGAATGTTGCTAACTATATAATAATAATTAGTTCCACTTATTGCCGCGGGACTTCTTTCGGGAAACGGACTCTACGCAAATAGGGCGCTGTGTCTGTACCTGCTTACGCTAGTGACTAGATGGATGGACTGTCTGAAATAAAAGTTTTCTATTCTATTAGATTTTAACTATCGTTATTTAGTTTTTTACAAGTTTTTATTTAGTTTCACCTGTCCCGATGTTTGTTTGTAATGTAATCTTACAAGTTAAAGAAGGTTGGCCAAAACGTACCTGGTGACGAAACGATAGTGTCCCTATATGCTATATATATGAAAAATACCCTTATTTTTTAAGGTCATAAAAAGCACAAGAAATATCTTTTTAAGTGGCCACAAAAAAAAGTTATCCTTATTTTAGTTTTTGTTTTTTTTCCAAATTATGATCGAATAATAGTTTCAGAACGCACCTATTCACAATTCATTTCGCGTATGAAATGACTTGTTATTCAAAGACTATGAATATTTTTTTTTTCTGAATAGTTGTTAACTGTTATTCAATTAAATTAGTATTTAGGCACCATATCACTACTATGCTGGTTTATTATGCATTGGATCTTTGTCATATAAGATAATTAAGTGAGAGCGTTTAGTTCAAGTACGTACAATGAAACGTCATTTGTCATCGACAAGTTACAGAATCTGTGGTCATCGACCCGCGCCATTGATTGAATTAAATCCAGACAGTAGGTAGTGTATCTAGCAACTAACTCTATTCAGCCAGAATTGAAGTGGTTAAACCACAAAAAAGCCTTGAAGTCTTTCAGAAAGACTTCACGTGTAGGCAATGTTATGCCATCCTTGTTTTCTATACTAGGTACGCCTTGTGCAAGTTCGAGCAATATAGGTGTAGTTTTCATTGAATCATCGGTCAAAATATTGTGTCGAAGCGGACAAGACTCCACGAGTCGGCTTTACAGATACCTAGCCCTTTTTGACATCGAACTAAGAGTCTAATGGACAGACAAGGTGTCTGTTCAAGGTGAATTTCCCAAAAAATCTGTCAAAGCGCACCAACGCTTTGACAGATGCCTTATTTTTTGGAAAATTCTTTAAGAGAAATCGCAACAAATAGAAACTAGATCGCTAATTACCCTCCTTGGTCATCGATAAGTATACTTGTAAGCTACGCAACAGTCGGATAAAAGATAATTGTTGATTCTAACCTCAACAGTATAATTGACACTTTTACAAAAAAATGTGGCTATTTAGAAATGATTTTCAAAGGGGGTGATATTTCCAACATAAGAACAAACCAATCTAAATGAAGCTTATTTTGGGACATGAAAAATAAAAGTAAGGTCCTATAGAAATTTGGCCATTGTTCTTTGATCCACTTCCCGGTTTCCGATTGTGCTGAAATTTTGCATGCATGTGTAAATCGGATGACAAAGCAAAATTGTTATGACATGGAGCTGATCTGATGATGGACTGGAAGGTGGTCGTAGGAATTACTCGGTAATTAAACGACATAACCCCATCGAGTCCAAACTCGATGGGGTTGGGGTTGGGGGCACCAAAGTACTCTTCAATTGCAGTAAACGCATATAACGGAAAAACACTGCTACGCGCTACGAACTACGCCGTAGTCAATTTCGCATCAAAAATACTAAAAAGTTAAAAATAAAATTAAAAGAAAAAATAACTTTTTAAAAACAAGCTCTTATTAAGTACTTGTTAGTAAAAGGAACTAAAAAGTTAAAAATAATTTAAACCTGATAAGAAATAAATAAAAGCGTGTTGTTGTGTGACATTTTGATGCAACATTTAGCATATTACGCCTTCATTATTTTTCTTTTGCAATCACAATGTAACACGCTTTTATTTATTTCTTATCAGGTTTAATTTTTATCATGAACTTTTTTCGAATCGAATCGAAAAAACTAGATAGGGTCTTATATCAAGTATTTCCAACGATTCCTAACGGTTAGCTGTCTCCCACACTGATGAAAGGCTCTGTATAGCACGTAAGCTTGATAATAAATCTACTATAAGTTTAGTGGGTAGAGATACAACCTATGTTTTATCCATTTGTGGTAAAGTTTTTTGTTCGATTGTTGTTGACGTCAGGCAACTCTGTGATTGTGCTACAAATGTCCATTTTATCTTAGATGAATCCTCAGATTGTAATGAGTTAATGAGCCGAGAGTGACTACTCCTGAGTAGAGATCGTCTAATCTAAAATGACGCGCCCCACTACATAATTCGTTGACAATGTTGACATGTTGACGGTACTTTTGGGATCGAACGATGCGTGCTTCTACGTTTGAGTCTAACCGGCAACTGAACGACCAATTACAATTGCATGTTTATGTGTACTGCGTCCATATTTGAAGTTTCCTTGTGTGCGTAAATGCGGAGGTGGGGCGCGTCATTTTAGATTAGACGATCTCTACGTACTTAGCTACCTACCATTTAACTAGTGTGCTCTTAAAGAAAAAAGCGGCCAAGTGCGAGTCGGACTTGCGCACGAAGGGTTCCGTACCACAAGGAAAAAACGCAGAAAAAAAAACACGTTTCTTGCAAAAATTGAAGGGGGTCTCCCGCTGACAAACCGACGGACGGACGTATGTACAGCGGAGGCTTAGTAATAGGGTGGGGTGGGGTTAGGGGGTGGCATCCTTTTGCTACGGAACCCTAAAAAGGACAGGTTCCTAGGTACCTCTTCTAAACATGTAATTGGCTTCTAAAACTTTAGTGAGTTTTACTACTATTAAGTTTTATTGGCCTAATAATTTTCTAGAAATTAATATTTTCTAGCATAAAAAAACACCAAACTTAGGTACCCAAGAACATAATCGGATCACAAAACACAACCATTCTATAGAAAATACCCCATAATCGTAACTCACGACAAAAATCGAACGCCATTGCTCTTGATGACCAAATTACGGCGTCCACTAACTAACTTTGGTCAAAATGTTGAGACTCCAGGGATAACAGAATTGTCTTGGAACACGCGACGAATTTAATTATGATTAAATAGATTACGATAAAATGTGAAGCGCTGTAAGAACCTCTGGCGATGAAAATTTGGGTGTGTATAACTCCAGCTTCCTCTTATGTGATAGAATAATTCTACCTATGCCAATATTTAAGGCATAGTAGCTGCAATCAAAGTTCTCAGTCTTAATTTAGCTGCCACAAAAATTTCGTTAATATGAGTCGTTTAGTGTGTTGTTTTTGTTTTTTTTGTTTTTTTTTAAAAAACGTTGCCCCACACTAGGAATTTCTCCTGTATCGTGGGTGCGTTTACAAACATTTAAACTCACATACACAAACAGCCAGACCCGGAACAACTACTTGTAGGTCATACAAATATTTGTTCCGTGCGGGAATCGAACCCGCGACACGCAGAGCAGCAGTTAATCGCTTAACCACTGCGCCAACCGTGCCGTCAAATGTGTGTTAGCTGGAGTGACGTCACCCCAGCTTCCTCATTCAATACAGACAAACCAATGAGGTTAGGGCTATGGACTATAGTCAGAAAAATAAGGCATAATAGCTGCACAAGGAAGGAAAAAACTGAACGATAATACTTAAAAAGTTATGAAACTACGATCAAAAACGTGTGTGTAAGCTGGAGTGACGTCACCCCAGCTGCTCATGTCATATCTTTCAAACGAAAGAAGATATGATTATGTATTATAGCTCAAAAAATAAGGCGTAATAACTGCCATTGGCAGCAACATTGTCAAATCTCTGGTCAAAATACTTTATGAGTTATTAAACAGATAAATATGTGTAAGTTCGAGTGACGTCACCCAGCTGCTCATGTCATATCTTCCAAACGAAAGAAGATATGATTATGTATTAGAGCTCAAATAATAAGGCGTTATAACTGCCATTGGCAGCAAAATTTTCAAATCTCTAAGCCTTGTAGTTTCCACGTAATAAACAAAAAAACAGTTTTCGCGCCAAAAACATCAAATTATTGCTTCGGCTCCTCCGAAAAGGAGCGGCGTTTAAATACTTCTCGTAAAGTCCACTTCTGAGGGGTGTGACTGCACTTACAGACGATTACCCACTGTTAATGGATTACGACGATTACTTTAGTTGAGAGTGGCAACTATAATGCCAACAGAATACCACGACTGGCGGTGAAAAAGAAACAAAAATAAACCTTATTATGTGTCATATTTAAGACCATATTACAGTATGAATTGTAAGAATTATGGTGCAATAAACGTTAATCTACATCAGGTAGACCCCTACAATAAACTATTCGCAGGAAACCACACGTTTACAACTTACAAGGTAGGTAGTAGGTACAGTAAGCCACACTTCAGTGGTAACAAAAATACCAGCACCCTAATTGCGTAACACATTTTCAAGCACAATCTGAAACTTTTGACACGGCACGGTTGGCGATTGACTGCTGCGCTGCTTGTCGCGGGTTCGATTCCCGCACGGAACAAATATTTGTATGACCTACAATGTAGTTGTTCCGGGTCTGGCTGTTTGTGTATGTGAGTTTAAATATTTGTAAACGCACCCACGATACAGGAGAAATTCCTAGAGGGGCATCGTTTTTATATAAAAAAAAAAAAATATTGCTAATCCATTACTTCGTATAGGGTAGGGGTAGGTTCGAAAAATGTGTGCGCTCAACAACGTAGTTAACGCAATGAATGTTGTTGAACTGTCAAAATAAGACGTATCTATCAATAGGAATGGCTTTCATTTTGACAATTCAATAACATTCATTGCGTTATCTACGTTGTTGAGCGGACAAAAAATGTATGTATCGGAAAAATATTTTTTTGATTATAAAGGTTAATAAGTAAATAATATTTTTTTTTAATAATAAGGTAGTTTTATTTAGTTGTATAATAGAAATGTTGTTATTGTTGTGTCTTTATTTTATTTTATGTTGTATACTAAAGTACAAATTTCCATAGTATAAGTGTTTTGTATTGTTTACTTGAGTAGTAGTGTATAAGTTAGGTTTTATACCCACGCGTACATTAGGTTCACATTGTAAATATTCGTATGCCGCTAGTAGCGGCGGATATGTCGAACTTATCCATATATACCAACCATCTTTGTACCTACCATATCCGACGAATAAATGTCTTTGTCTTTGACAAATTTTTATCCTTTAAAATGACTCAGATTGTGACTGATAATGTAACGTAAATAGGGTGCTGCCTGCTGGTCTCTTATTCTATTGAAATTCCGTACTACGCTAGCCCAGCTCAAGGTCAAAGTGCGTGCGTTCGACTGTACGATGGTCTATTGCCAGTCAAGGGCAACACGCAAAGAACTTCAATCATTATAAGAAAGTTTCTACGGCCAATAAATAACTTTCAACTCATAACAAATGGTTTATTTTGACCTGAACTTTATGATAGATCGTCAGAACTTAGAATAGCTCTCACAACTTGTACAGTAAAATTCCGGAGGGTAGTCGGAAGTTCCTTATGTGGACTTTTCCTCCATTTTATTGACAGTTGAAGTCGTAAACGGATACGGACAGAGCCACCTGTCGCATCGACGAGGAACTTAAGGGTAATTTGGAAATTAAACGACATGTACAGTCACGAGCATTAATATGTCAACACTTGGAAACTTTCAATAGCAATTTTTGCGTGAAATAACGAAAACAACAATGAAATACGGCACACTGCAAAAACCTATGGGGTCGAAAATATGTACTATGTTCGAAATTTTATGTTGCTACGAGCAACATAAAATTTCATTCAAAAATAAAGGAGTAGGTACATCGCTATTGAATAAAGCCAAGTGTATACATACTTATGTTCGTGACTGTACAGCTCGATTCAAACTTTATGGCGGCTCGGAATATGACTTGATTCGCTGTGCAGTAACAAATTCACCTGTCAGTGAGGGTCAGTGAGGTCCTACTGGCATTCATTTTGACAGTTCAACAACATTCATTGCGTTTTACGTTGTTGAGCAGACAAATTTTTCGAACATAATAATATGAGCAATGGATTAGCAACATACTTCAAAATTATTCAAATTGAGATTGATAGTGTTTTATGGAAATAGGGTGCCGGTGACGGCGTGCGGTAGACACGCGGTCATACTAAATGTATGTATCGGTTATCAAAATCAAAAGTCATGTATTCAAATTAGGCTGAGCTTCAGCAGTTTTCGAACGTCAAAATTACACAAGACCCCCAAAACGTCCGCCCTTCACCACTTTCTAGTGCTTTATCGCTACTTCAGCGCCGTCATCTCGTTCTCGTTGACGTGGCGGTGGACAAACGGCCTCTGTGTCGTGCTGCAAGTATGGTTGCATGCTTGGTTTATACGGAATGTCTTGACAATGCCACTTCTAGCAGCGGCTGCGGTGGCGCCAGCAGCTGCCGAGGCGACTCGGTATTCTGTGAGGTAATCTATTATTAACATAGTGTCAGTGGACAAAATTGACACCATTTTCTGTCATCATAATGCCAATTGAAATATTATTCAAGATTTTACCTTCTTGATTGACAGACAGTGATCCTTTATGGAGAAGCGGTTAAACAGTTAGTAACTCTTCAATACTGTTGATTTTTCTAGGATGGGCAAAGAAGAACCTAGGGCATTGCCCACCCTTGCCCCCCCAGCTACGCACACGATCGCAGCTGTCAGTTAGGTCAAGCAAATTATAAATCAGTACATGATGGTAATCTATATATCCTGCAATGTAGGTATGTACCTATAACAAGCACCCACTCTTCTGAAATTCCCTCATTATGTAAATACAGCATAGTTCAGACTAATCAGTATCATAAAAGTTTTTAATTTCCATACATTACCTATTTACGTAGATACCGCAACATTATGCCAGTCTGGTTAAAATTCCATCTAAACTTTAAACCAGGCACGTACCTATAAAGTGTTAAGTTTTTAGTAGAATACAGTTTCTAGGCTTATAAATTAGGTAAATTGGTGTTGTTACATGAGGTATTTTTCTTAAAATTATAAATATAGGTAGGTAAGTATTAGCTTTGGTCCGCGTGAAGGTAGGAAATTATCCCACCGGAACGTTATACCGAGATAAAAAGTATCCACTGTCCTAACCCAGATCATGGTCTGTCGTGTGTCATTTATCGAAATCGGCAACCTAATTGTGTAACACATTTTCGGCAAATGATTGAGATTAATTGGTTTCGTTTCGATCGCTTTGTGCACGATGGGCAGGCGATGTGCGGTAGGTATGTCCTCACACACACTGTGTTTGGGATGGGTCGACGATACCCCATTTGGCCAGATTGGTAGGGGTCGGAGGATTGGTTAGGATATCATTTTAGTCGAACAAAAATCGAAATATCGTTTTGTTTTCTTCAATAAAAATTCTAAATATCGTTTTGTTTTCTTCAATTTTCAATTGCTCCCATATTAGCGGTAAGTACGGACGCCAGCACATCAAGTTACTACAATCTGTCAAATTTCTATAATACATTTTCAACTTTTTCTATAAAGCTTTAAGGTTCAAGGTGGATTGGGAAAATTTGACAGTTTCGGGTAGCTTGACCTGCTGGCGTCTGTACCTACCTACCTACCTATTTCATAACGTCCTAAACAAAATAAAAACTAAAGATAAACTTCAGACTTTAGCTCGTACTTACTGATTCTCAAACCGACTTACGGATATAACACGACTATGCACTTGAGTTGTTGCAATCTTTACCCAAGTCACAAAGTTAAAATCCGGCTAAGTCCGATTCCGAAACAGCTTCTGTGGCAGGCAATCCTGAGACTTGCTCGTAGGTACCTACAATACATTCCTAAGTAGAAACGTAGGTATGTACCTAAACAGAGGGGCAATTCTCGTAATTTTAAGAACGTTCACAGTCAGATTTCAGTGACAATTTGTCAAAAATACCTCTTATTCCCTTACATTAAAGTTGTCAAAAAATAAAAGGCCCGTTTTGACATTTGAGAATGCGTTCTTGACACCTGTCAGTTTCATACAATCGAACGAACGTTTTGCGAATTTGATCTATAATAACTACTAGAACTGTCAATGTCAAAACGGGCCTTTTATTTTTTGACAACTTTACACAAGTTTATACATTTGATAAGTCTTGACACTGATTGTCGCTGGGATGAGATTACGACTAGATTTTGAATGTTTTTAAGTATGGAAATTGTTCTTCAGCTTACTTTTCTTTCACTGTTTACAGCATTTGGCCTAGCTTATCTTTAATACTGAATATATTTTAATTACCTTTTCGAGGCCAACGCTGTCGCTGTCGAAGTGGCCGAATTTTGGTCGACGCTTATGTAGAATTAATAAAAGGAAATCATCGATACGACGAAGAAGAACTGAATACATAACATAACATCAAGCCTGGTCATCCCGAAGGGTTAGGCAGGTGACTTACATTTCGCCAGTTATGTTTAGGTCACATAGGTATAATAGGGGGCGAGCCTATTGCCATCAACCGGCCACAAATCCAGACTCCGGCCTACTACTGGGTAATTTCAGGAGGAGAAACCCAAAATTACGCCATCAAACTCGAAAGTTTGACGAGTAAAATTAAAAACTACAAAATATTGTTGGTTTGAGAATAATAAAAAAAAAAACTGCCCGACATGGGATTCGAACCCAGGACCTCATGCTCAGCAATAGCGCTTGCGACCACTAGACCAACGAGTCACTGAATACATGTTTCAGTGTATACCCTTTCTTCCATCTTAGTGCTTATAGCTTATACACACGAGCGACACGCGTCAACGGCAGAGGTAACTGCAGCCATCGACGAGGGTCAACCGCTGCCGTCAAAGCCTGTCGGCGGCAGCCGCCGACGCGTCTCGACGCGTATGGGTTGCACACGCGGCTATAGTAAATGTATGTATCGCTACTTCAGAGCCGTCATCTCGTTCTCGTTGACGTCCTGTTGACGTGGCGGTGGACGAACGGCCTTTGTGTCGTAGTGCAAGTAGGCAAGCGTGCATTGCATACATATGAGCACGCGTCGACAACATGCTGTTCGTGTATTTGTGCACCCCGTAGTCAAATACACGAGCGGCACCTTGTCGACGGCTGCAGTTGCCTCTGCCGTTGACGCGTGTCGCTCGTGCTTGCACTCTTACCCCAAACAGTTTTGTGTTCTATTTGTGTCCTTCGACATAAGCTTACCACAAAGTTATGTCTACTCACCTATACATTAACACTTCATGACAAAAGCCTGTGTCAAATAACTTTGAAACTTTCGACCACCCACCATCACAGTTGCGAACTTATGTTCAACTTTTCGCGTCGAACCATCATACGAAGGTAGGTACGGTCAGTCTACAAACAATGTTTATAGACTTTCCCAACTAAACCAAACATTTTTCAATGCTTTTCTCCCTGAAAAGCATTTTGCTGTGTCAACTAATATTATATAGATATTTTTGGTATGTTTCTTTAATACGCTTTCACGATAAAACGGCTGAATGGACTTGGATGAAATTTGGCACACGGGTAGATCATGTCGTGGATTAGGATGTAGTATACTTTTTACCCCGATATTCTCACGGGATCCAGACTTATGCGGGTGGAATCGCGGGGCGCAACTTCTATTATAATTATGATTGGTAATAAGTTTTTACCAACCAATTATAATTTTCGGCACATTATGTATCTATTAAAAATGTTGGAAGAAATGTAAGATATTTTTTAATACCACAAACTTAATACTTTTCAATGTTTTTCGACCGAAAAGCATTAAGAAGTTTTGGGTAGGGTACATATTAGGTATTATACTTAAGTTTGCAATGTACCTACAAATTATAAAGAAATAGTGTACTCATTCTTGAAAAGCTTAATAAATAAATAAATAAATACCTTTGTGTCACCCTTTGTAATTTTTTTATATTTTTGTCTGTAATTTATATGGTTTACATAATAAAGAGTATTCTATTCTACTCTACATATACCTAAAGTACTAACTAACAGTGTAATCTATCGTTGCTGTGCTACCTCACAGCGCGAATAGAGCAAACACAAATACAAATTCAAAGAAAATCTCCCATTCCAATTTTCAACTTCCGTCCCTATTAGTTTCAGTATTATGCTGCAAGTCTTTCAGAACTAATAAAGCAGCTTATGAACTCTATTTCAAAGAGCCACGATTCAATATCGATTACCTATTTGCATAGAATCCGAGCTCTGCCGTTTCGCAATAAAATGGCGTCGTAAAAACTGTACCCGACCGACTTTTGCTTTGAGAAAAACACATTTCTTGTTGATTAAAGACTTGAAACGTAAAGCTGGGTCTCCACTGTGCTCCGCGCATTCGGTTTGTTGTGGTGGTTGTTTTATGGAAACCAAACCAAAGGGGCAATTATCACGGCGCGTTAGGGCCGAAGCCTGCCGGGTCAGCGGGATTGTCCGAAAGGGTTACCGCTACCCCGGAACATAAAGGGCAAAGGAAGGAACATGGGTGGGTTTTAGTCAGTAAGAGTCTGACACTCCCTTCCGCTCCACCCAGAGCGGGAGGGGGTGTCATCATTTGATGATTTCTCATCCGGAAAAAAAGGGGCAATTACCATAAAATTAAGAACGTTCACAACCTAACAAGCACTGGTGGCCCAGTGGTAACGACCCCGACTTAGGAGTTGCAGGTCGTCGGTTCGAACCGAGGCAGGCGCGAAGTAAACTTCGTGTAAATAATTTCATCACTACTGCTTTCAAAATGGTGAAGGAAAACATCGTGAGGACACATACATGTCCAAGAACCAAACATTCGAAGTCATGTGTGACATCTACCAACTCGCACTGGGCCCGCGTGGTAGATTACAGTAGCCCACTCGCCACCCTCTGGAAGAGAGGAGGCCCTCGAGGAGGATGCATAATCTAATCTCAGTCCCCATCTCTAAAAACAATCGGTGATTTATGCTGACATGACATTGGGACTTGAATTTGAACGTCTTTAAGTACGAGAATTAAATATACATAAGTGGAGCACAGTTCATGCCCGAACATAATGCTGCCAGCACAGCTTAGTATTTTGACTATACCTACATAGGTTCCCTATAAAATCTAGAATTCCATTTCGAAGAAATGTACCTAATTAAGTGGGTAATAAGGAAAATGGCACATTGGGCTCTTTACTATAAAGAGCATGTGAGGTCGTTTTTTTCATTGTTATGAACGTTAGTGCTTACATCATTTCCTAAATCTAGTATACCTAAAGGCCATGACATGACTAATCTATGTAGGATCTATTAAGGTCGGTAGATAGTGGCCATTTCAGGTTATTTACTGCGTAGGTACCAAATTAAGGCTTTTTTATTTAATTTTTTTGCTAAATGGGCCTGCTTTTGGCCTCGATCACGCCTGATGGGAAGTGATTGATGAGGTCTATGATGGAACGAGCGTGCTGAGAAGATGCCTGTTCACTTTTGCTTTGAAAGCAGACGGGCGATATGTGGAAGGGAACACAGACGCTGGCTGATTCCAGCTGAGAAAATTTACGTCGGTTATAAAAAAAATGTCCCGTTTCATAGAAAAGTGCAATAACTACGCGATCAAAATATGGCTCTTTGTAATGTCAAAATAACAGCTTTTTAATAAGGCATATATGAAAACAAATAATCAATTTCTAAATTTTTTGTCGGTCTGTTTGTTTGGGCTAATCTCCGAAACTGCTGGACGGATTTCGACGGGACTTTCACTGGCATATAGCTGATGTTACAAGGAGTAACTTTTAGAGATAGACAATTGTTTTTCCAGCATTCACGCGAACGAAAGGGCACGGCTAGATTTTAATAAAAACTGAATCATAAGGCTTCACCCATTACAAACTTAGGTAAAGTTCAGACTAAAAATAGGCTATAAAGAACAGCCGGTACCATCCACATCAAGCCGTCCTGAGCATGCAATATTACCGAGAGTCGAGACTATAATAACGTAAGCATTTAGATCTTCACAAAGAAAATATAGTAGGTAGGTACAGACGCCAGCAGGTCAAGCTACCAGAAACTGTCAAATTTTCCCAATCAACGTTGAACCTTAATGCTTTAACGATAAAGTTGAAAATCGATTAAAGAAATTTGACAGATTGTAGTAACTTGATGTGCTGGCGTCCGTACTTACTTAAAGCTGTAGATATACCTACGTATTAAAATATTCAGGAGGGTTATAGGAAATAACATCACCTCCGTATTTTCTAAATGGGTAGCCAGGGGTGTAGGTCCCATAGTAGTTGGTATCCACATTTCATTAGCACCCTAATTGTGAAACACGATGGCGCCGATTCCCTTGTACACAAACTAAACTAAATTTAAGTTCAGTGCATCCTTTTCTTTCTATTTCATTAAGAAAAGGACAGAAGATAAATATTAGTTTAGTTCTGTAACCATGACCTGGGTTAGGCCATAGGTTAGATTTTATCCCGATATTACCAAGGAATTGAGACTTATACGGGTGAAACCGAGGGGCGCAGCTAGTACACTATATATACAGGGTGTGATTTGAAGAGTAAAATTTCACTCCTTGCAGGACGCCAATAACGACCGGCTCCTGTTTTTTATCCCGATACTCCCACGGGATCGAGACTTATGCGGATGTAACCGCGGGGCGCAGCTAGTACTTAATATTTTCCATGTAACCTGTAAAGGTTTTAAATTGCTTACCGAGTTAAACTCCATACGGCTGAAACGGGACCGGTAATCATTTTTGGAAAACATGCCCCCAGCCAGAGTAGGCGATCAAAGGGGTATTAATCCAATGAACCCTGTAGGCTTGGGTTTTATATATAAACCTCGGATATAAGTAGATTTGGTTATATTAGGATATAAGGTTATAAATATTAAAGCCCCATTTACACGGTGCAATACCTGCGGATAAACGAAATAAATAATAAACGTAAGGTTGGGACGCCCTCAGGATAGGTGGAGCGACGATCTGCGCAGGATGGCTGGTAGCCGCTGGCTGCGAGTTGCCGAAAATCGAGTTGAATGGCGTGTAAAAGGCCTATGTCCAGCAGTGGACTGCTATAGGCTGGTGATGGTGATACCTGCGGCATACAATAAAATTGCAGCAACACATTGAAGCGACCTGGGGGTCTACTCCGAAGTGGTTATCGGCCGAATGTTCGGCCGTTTCCTACTACGAAGTTACTATTTGGTTCGGTCGGACGGGACCCGATCCTACTCTCCTACACTCTTTCGAATATTGACTATGGTCCCGATCCAACTGAGCCGATCCAAACTTTTTTTCGCATTTTTCAATAATATTCGGTTTGGTCCGATCCGATCATTCGCACTTTGCACTTCGTAGTAGACTACCTGCATCGTTTAAACACTATTTACAAGACTTTTATTTTTTCCTCTTAACTTAAGGGGGAAGCGTCAGGGTAGGCCGCGAAATCCAAATTTATATGCTACAATGTCAAGTGCCTTCGGACCCTGGGTTCTTAAATCATGCGAGGTAATTGGTAACACACTAATAGTAGAAAGAAAGAAAGAAAAATGCGTTATATTCAGGTGCGGTCCGAAAGGGGGGGGGGGGTCGTGGGGGTCATGACCCCCCCCAAAATCATTTAAGCTGTCGAGAGTGTCTGTTTACTTGCCTTTTAACTTAAGTTACAAAATTACTACTTGGTGACCCCCCCAAAATCTTGGGCTGCGACCGCGCCAGATTATAGCCATTATAGCAGTAAAAATACACCTTAAAACTATAAAAAACGGAAAACAAATATTATATTGCCAAAAGGACAAAGGGCAGCAGCAATGGCTTTCACTTTGACAGTTCAACAACATTCATTGCGTTATTTACGTTGTACGGTACGTAACCAGACACATTTTTCGAACATTATGAAGCAATGGATTAGTAATATCCTTCAAAATGATTCAGATTGTGGTGCGGGCCTGCTGTTACCTATTAAACATAGATTAAACTAAACGTAGTAGAATATTTTAAAATAGAAATAAGCTTCATAAATTCACATCATAATTGGCTTCACTAAAATATATTGGTAATTTCCCACCTACGTGAATCTATAATTTGAATGAATAGCTATCTATTTTGGTATCGTCTGTATAATCAGAGAACAGCTTTAGCTCACTAAAATATTTAGAGAGAAAGGTCAAACAAAATGTTACTTAGGGTCAGTTCACACCGAGACGCGACGCGACGCGACGCTGCGCGCACTCTTTAAAAGAGTGACTCAAAATATACTTTATTTTCTATACGAAAAGGTACACATTGCATTGTGAGAGTTCAGAATACGTTGCGCGGTGCAGTAGGTCGTTTTAAAGTGTGCGCGCAGCGTCGCGTCGTGTCGCGTCTCGGTGTGAACTGACCCTTAGCTGCGAGCGTGCAGCTCATACATATCGATCTTTATCCCACTATTACACGGTGGCAGGGACACCGACGCAAAAACTGTAACCATGAATTCAGCACATGATTCTAGACTCCGTAGAGATTCTTCGTCGGTTATCAAAAAAATAATAATATTCCGTTTCATACAAAGTGCCATACGTACGCGGTCGAAATGTATATTTTTTTATTTTTTTGAACCGACCAAGTATTTAAATACAAATATTTCGTTGGTTCGGAATCATGTACTGAATCCATGGTAACGGGTTGCGCGCTAATCATCATTCTCCTGCCCTTATCCCAATTTATTTGGGGTCGGCGCAACATGTCTTTTTCTTCCATACTTCTCTATTAGTCGTCAACTCGGTAGTCACCCCCTTTCTAACCATATCATCATTCACACATTCCATCCATCGTTTCTTTGGTCTTCCCCTACTCTTATACCCATCGACATTCATACTCAAAACTCTCCTCACGACATTTTCCTCATTTCTCCGTAACACATGCCCATACCATGATAACCGATTTCCACGCGCTAATGTCCGCACTTATAATAAACCTGAAGAGTTTGTTGGTTTGGACGCGCTAATCGAATTAAAAAAAATATTTGTCCCTCTGATAGCCCGATTCTTGAGATAGGTTGGAGGCTGTTTAACATCACGCTACGACCCCTAGGAGCCAAGCAAATCCGCAAGAACGCTAAGCGAAAACGACGTAATAGTGCAGGTGGGCGAGGGAGTTTTATAAAAATGTGGACTCTCAAACTTAAACTCAATTCATTAATTTCAATTAAACCATTTACAGGCACTTTTGAATTGTTAAAATTAAATAGTCGGTCAGAAAGTTGAAGCCCATTCCAAAACGTAAATCACTATGGAGAAGAACTGGCAAGAAAATACACGGACACTCTTTTAAATCAAGATATTATTACAGAATCCTGGGTACATTATTCTTATTGCTTCTATATGTGAGAACAATGTAAAAAAAAAAACAAAGAAACAATTTAAATTATAAAATTAAAAATAAGCCCTGGCAGTTACGAGATGACCAGTCTCAACCGACGGCGCCCGTCCACGAACATGACGCGTGGATCAGCATCATCCAGCCCAACCATTTTGTAGGGAACTGAATGATCCAACACACGCGCCACCACCAGTGAGACATTTAAGTGAGCATGACATTCTCAACTGCCATGCTCTTTCAAGTCAACATCAAAATATCATAATAAACGGATCTTGGCAGTTATACATCGTGTTCTTCACGTTATCCATAAACTTTGGAAAACGCTTCTCTAGCTTTTACAAATCAAATCTAACAAAGGAATTAGTAGTAAGTACTTAAAAAGGCTTCGTTACAAAGATATTTGTAATTTCATTTAATATATTTTAAGATAAAATTTTCAAAGAGCTGTGGATTTTGGGGATTATTAATTAATTAAATAAATGAAATTTAATTAGTCTATGTTGCCGTTGAGTGCAATTAAAATGATAAATCTATCAAATGCTTTTTTTTTTTTTTTTTGGGATGGGAAATCATCAAATGACTCCTCCCGCTCTGGGTGGAGCGGAAGGGAGTGTCAGACTCTTACTGACTAAAACCCACCCATGTTCCTTCCTTCGCCCTTTATGTTCCGGGGCAGCGGTAATCCTTTCGGACAATCCCGCTGCGTCTATCAAATGCTTCGGATAGAGATAAAGAGGCATGCATATCGGGCGATTTACGTCACGGTATTTAGTTTGTATGAAAATTAACAAAAAAATAAAAATTCATTAATATATCCATAATGGAAAATGCTTATTTCCATGGTATAGTAAGTATACTTAGTATAATTATTGTGTACCTTACGACTTCCTCGTGAACGAAGTCGCGGGCAGAAGGTAGTATAAATATGATAGTTTGTATGTTTAATACATAGGTACTTACCTAATCACGCAAAAACGGCTGAATGGATTTGGATGAAATTTTTGTACATAGGTAGACCACGATCTGGGTTAGGACATAGGATAATTTTACCACAGTTGTATGTTCCCGTGGGATAATGCCCAACTTCCACGCGGGCAAAGCCGCGGACAGAAGCTAGTGTGTCTATAATAACAATATATTGTGTAGATATTTTCAGACAAATTGCCTTTTCACATCGCCATGAAAGGACGCTCAATTTGGTTTAACAGCATGAGCCCTTAGGCCGTGTTCACACCCAACGTAATGTCAGCCGCCGACTATGACTGACATTTTCAACTTTTAGTTCACACCAAACCGACAATACGCTATTACGAGCTAATACGCTATCAAGGGAATGTATTACAACCTTTTACGCTATTAGACCTGCAGCCTAATTGCGTAACACATTTTCGACAAATGATTGAGATTAATTGGTTTCGTTTCGATCGCTTTTTGTTTCATTTTACGATTTTCGTATTGCGTAACTCCACTATCATGTAATAGCAACAGCTGTTGGTTTGAAACGCTAAAGAGTGAACGATATGTGCTTCAGATAATCGTAAAATGAAACAAAAAGCGATCGAAACGAAACCAATTAATCTCAATCATTTGCCGAAAATGTGTTACGCAATTAGGCTGCTGCTCACAATCAGTGGCCGATTGTATGGGGTGCACGCGGCCTTATATTGAAAATATCTTAAACTTAGATGAAGTGAGATGTATGAATAGTGTCAATCCCTAGCATCTTGAGCTATTTTGTAAAAAACTCACAATAAAAACTTAGGTGAGGTTAGCTTGAATTGAGCCGTCATTCCACTTGATGCTGGGGATTTACACTAGTGACAGGTCACTTCACCTAAGCTTTCATGGTGAGATTTTTACAGAAGAATCGAAGATCGGCTGCTCTTGACAGCTCCATCTCGCTTGATGGAAAGCGTTAATGTATACTTGCATATAGATGCAAGTATACATTAACGCTACGTTATTGTCCTACCTACAGGATGATAGCATCCTGTAGGTAGGACAATAACGTAACAAAGCCACAAATTAACCAACAGTTACCAGCACAAAACTATCAAAAAGAAAACAATCAAATGTTTACAACAGACACGTACCGCTACTTTTTCCAGAAATACTTTTCTGGGAAAGCTATACTCCGTACATTCACCTTCCTATTCGCTTCACGAAACTACAGTAGTATTTTATTTTATAGCGCACACGCACAACGTTTTATTCAGGCAGGTATTATAGGACAACTGGCGAATAAATCAGCCTTGTGCCCTAAAGAGGGATGACAAGGGTCACCGGTCCTTTGTCCTTTCTTCACTTAATTGTCGCGATGATCGACTTAAGGACGCGCAGATTTACAATGTATTAAGCCCCTTTAATGTCCGCGTGGTTCCGGAATAGGCTTCTGGGCCGCGGGTGTTCTAAATCAGCAGAGTATACAGTCATACTGCGACCAACCCTTTGGCAATTCTCAGATTATTTTAGGTCTTAATACCGTGATGCCTACCTCTAATAATACTATAATATTGTCTTACCTTCGTGTACCTAACGTTAAAGTTAAGAAGAAGACATATTTCTTTGAACGTGTACGACCACAAAAAATCTGAGTATGTTGCTAATCCACAAGTTAACAAACAATTGAAAAATTACCTACTGATAAGTGTGCATACACACGAGCGACACGCGTCAACGGCAGAGGCAACTGCAGCCCTCGACAACCTGCCGCTCGTGTATCCGACCCAAAAGGCTTTTTTTGTTGCGAATGTTGGCTAGTGCTTTCTTATTTACTTTTTCCTTCTTTTAGTTGGATTATTACCTCCAAAAAAAGTATTTAAGTAGTTACTGAGATAGATATCCTATGGAAATTCTAGTGTAGCGATCTGCCATGATCATGTATATCTAGATACAACCTGAAACAATGAACAACGGTCGATGAAAATGTAAGCCATTGTGTCAGTTACAATAAATATGGGCCAGGAATCAGTTTACTCTGCATTCTATGTAGATACAGCCATAGAGCCTGCTCGCTATGCCTTTGTTTAGATTCTATGCAGGAAACGTTTTATATTCCAACGTCCATACAATGCCAGTTAAGAACTGATATTGCAGCGCGTTTTAATATGAAATGCAAAATATTTGGAGTAATATAAATTGCACGTAATCGTAGCAGGTGGCGTTCTGTAGTTTATGTATCTATACTAATCATAAAGCTGAAGAGTTTGTTGAAAAATCTTGGATATCAAAGATATTAGGTACCACCCGTACCTAATATCTTTGATATCCAAGATTTTTTTGATGTTAAAATTTTGTGGTAAGTATAGGTAGGTACACAGTCCAGTCACCGGTCTGAATAACTTCGTTTGATAGCCAAGTTTAATAAATCTCTTAATCTTTATTTTTTAATATACTTCTAATAGCTGCAGAGTTTGTTTGTTTGAACGCGCTAATCTCTGGAACTACCAGTCGGATTTGATTGTATTTGATAGCCCAATTGGGTAGTTGCATGATATTGAATACTATCTATATATTCTAGTAGATAATATATTCACATGCGTGATACGATAACAGAATTCGAAATCAAATTTGAAATCGGTTGAAAAATAAAAAAAACTTATAACTTATAAAAGCCAGGGATTTATTTATTTATTTATTTATTTTTGTCTATCTCTTTCTCGCAAAACGAAGTTTTGCATGTAATTTATATGGCGATACTGAACTATGATGTCACAATTCGAGTATTTCCCTCTCTGTCTAATTGAGAGTTTTGAACGCTTATATCTTTTTAATTTCCGAAGATATTAAAAAACTGGTTATATCAAGCTATTGGTGAGGTAAAAAAGCTTCAATTTAAATAATAAAAAAAAAAATTGTCAAGTAGCCAATTCCTGAGGAAATCTATAGGCTTAACACCACGCCGGGACCCTTAGGAGCGCACAAAAAAACGAAACAATAGCGCGAGCAGGCGATGCGATGTGGGAGAACAAGAAATTTCACGCGGACGAAGTCGCGGGTAGAAGCTAGTTTAAATTATAAAAAAAATATAAACATCCGAATTGATAGCCTCCTCCTTTTTTTGAAGTCGGTTAAAAAGACACAAATGGACTATATTGGTACCTATTGCGTAATCATTCCAATACTTATCCTTTTACAAAAGTCAAAGAAAATAATAAGAAAATAGTTCTTAATTTTTCCCTACTCCATAAGGAAAACTTGTAGTTGCCTTCTTCTTCGTGGGTCGATGGAAATCCACCTTCAGTCATCGTTCATCAGTTCCTGTAATAAATGTGCAGCCGACAGGACACGCAGAACATGATATTAAGTGTCCCGTCGTGTCGCACCGCATTTATACTCCAAGGCCCTGTGCAAGGTACCTGTGTAATTTAAATTTCCCAGCCAGGAAAACCTTCTGTAATTTATTTACACCTCATGAAATATGAAACGATTTAAGCTCTTCCTAAACAAAGTTTTTCAGTCTCATCTGGTAAAGCAACAGGCTTATAATTGTCTAATAAATAAGTTCCCGCAAGGAGTAGGTACCTAAGCCCCTTTGTACACGGCACGGTTTCTTTACGGTACGGCGTGTAAACAAGCTTCCATAGTGATCCATATAACACTGACGACCGTGCCCCTCACGGCATATAAACCGCGCGTACACGTGGCTTATAAACCGTGCCGTAGAAAAAACGTGCCCGTCAACAAGTTTCCATAGTAATCCATACAACATAGACGACCGTGCCTACGCGCGGCGTATAAGCCGTGCCGTAGAAAAAACGTGTCCGTCAACAAGCTTCCATAGTAATCCATACAACAGACGACCGTGCTTACACGCGGCGTATAAATCGTGCCGTAGAAAAAACGTGCCCGTCAACAAGCTTCCATAGTGATCCATATAATACTAATGATAAAGCACGTCCGCCAGGACGTGTGTGTACATAGGGCCTAAGGGTAACAGTTTTCTCTGAACATTATTTTTTAATGCTACCTACCTAACTCTGATTGTTTATTATCAGTAAAACAGTTTGTAACAGTTAGTGTCTATTATTTTGGGACTTGAAATTGTATGTGCAGGGGTTTCCCACCAGCTCTTATAGCAGGGCAGAAGTTGAACTGCAGTCAGCTGGTGGTAAGCCCCCAGGGCAGAAAGCAGTTCTACTTTTTCGATATCAAAAATTGTGGCACTCTCTGCCATTCTTTATTTTTCTGTGTACTTCGTTATTGGTGTAATGTTTAGACTAATACAGGGAGCAGGGACTCGACGCGCAACCTGTTACCATCGATTCAGTACACGATTCTGAACCCCTCTGCGTTGAAATTTCTGGTCGGTTATTTAAAAAAAAAATTGCTGTTGACATTTTGACCGCGTTTCAGATATAAATAGGATTTTAGATTAAAATTGAGTACTTTTCTATCTACGACTCAATTATGGCGATAAATTACAGCATTTGCGTACCTACAAGTAGCTACACATTTTTCATAGTAAGTACGGTCACCAACAAAACATAAGTAACCAGGGTCGTCGGATATATGTAGTTGAAGTTTAGTAAGAAATCAATGGATGAATTCGAATGAAATTTAATTTTGATAAATTAACTGTTTGTTTTCTATTATTTCAATTAAATCTTATTAGAAAACATCCATCGGTTTTATAATAAACTTCAACTACCTATATGACTGTACTTACCTACTATTAAAAATGTGTGGGCTGACTGAACCAAAGCGATTATAATTTAATTTATTTCATTGATACATACATTTTTAATATATTTTGCAATCATTTACTAAAATTAAAAGGCACGCTGTGAAAAAGAATAATACATAATCAGCCTATAATGTTCCCACTGCTGGGACACAGGCCTCCTCTCTGTAAAAGAGAATGGGCGTCTACCACGCAGCCCAGTGCGGGTTGGTAATATGAAAATGAATAAAACATATGTTTTTTTTTAACTAAATTTATTCTCAAAACTATTCTTTTAGAAATCCTACAATAGTTATCGAGTCCAGGTCCAACACTGTTTTTTCTCCAGACAATAAATAATTATAATAACAATCACAACAGATCCTCAAAGTATCCATTAGATAATTAAATAAATAATATTTATTATATTCTCTAACATTAACTAATTCTTCTAAACACAATAAATATTCATCTCTAACATAATTTGGTACATTATTACACTACTTATATTGATTTCGGTTACATTTATGATTTTTAATAAAAATATAAGTTTACTTATAATAATATTATTAATGAATTTTAGTAGTACAACTTGTAGTCGAAATTTTAAAATATATTTATACGTAATTAAATACATTAATAATACGGCAGTTTAATACTGTGCCACAAAAAATAATTCCTGAAGGAATAGCAGTACCTATACCCAATAATTTGTTTACATAAACAATTTTTAATTCATATTTTAATAAGTAAACGAGACGTAAAAAGCTCTAAACGAGGCTGAAATAAATCCGTTTTACTCACAATCAGCTGATTATAATAATGGCATCTACGTATCTATAATTATTAAGCGCATAATCAACGACTTACATGCTTTATGTTGACACTTTTAACTATTACAAATATTTGACTCTATACATCAGAATTCAGCACACGGGAATCGCAAACATACCTTCTGCATAGGGTTTCAACCCCAACTCCACACTGAGGTATTTGGCTACGGAATATGGCTACCTACATATTTAAGCAGGAAGATAATTATGGAAGTTCAGCTTAAAATATCTAGGTAATCTAATGATATGGCTGCGATCGCTTAAATTCGACATAGCAACGTTAAAAAACCGAGGACTGCAAGAGATTGTTAATATTGAAAGGATAATAGTGTAGTTAAATAAATCCGTATGCTAACGATCAAAGTTCGCCGTTGCGCGACAATATTTCCATAAGTTTTACTCCGAACTGCTGTGATACTCAACTTCTTATTGAGTCTTTTAACTTGTTACATAAAAGTTTCTCGTTCTTATGCTTTCGCTACTATCTTATTTCTGGTGAAATGTAATTTTTTTTTCAACTATTAACATACTATTCTTTCAAGGTACATTTCACACGCGCTCATTTTGCAATATTACTACACTTTTGAAAACTTTCTTAAAACTACACGACGAGGAAGGGGAAACGTATTCATTCACAACACACTCGGTACAAAGGTACCTTGTAAATAATAAAAATATTCAACAAATGATGTAGTAACTCAGAGCTACTGTATCAAATTCGTTATACATACATAACGGTCATATCGTAATTTGGCATATTTTTTTTTTATCAAAGTCGATGGCCCTCGTATTCACAAAATACATTTATTAAACATTGATTTATAAATCGATTATAAAATAATTTGAAAAATTGATAGAAATAGGTACACAGTACACGAAATTAGTCCTAAAGGAGGTTATTAACTACTAATTTATATTTTTACATTTAACACTACCTATTTGTTACATGATTACAATTTAATTTTCATTATCTACATAATAATTAAACATTTATTTACTTGAACTGTTGCATGTTACTCGCGGCATATTGCCTACATCTATCATCGTCGTTACTTGCCGATCATATAAGATGATCGACGCTCATGAAAGTCATTTTAAAATGACTAGAAAAGTTTATTTTAAGCTTTATCCGGTTACGCAAATATTGCGAACGACTTACGAGAACTTCAAAGTTACATTACTTCTAACTCCGGATACAAGAGAGATGCATTACGAAAATAATGCTGTGAAACATTCTTCTAACGACTGAAATATTATTAAGCCTCACTCCGATCAACAGCTGATGATTATCACATTCGGAGACTACGCATAATTCATTCGCGCGTGAATACAAATTCGTTGTAGTGGTTCCAACGATTTTCTTCTGAATCCACTCCCGGTTTGAGCTCGGCAGCCCCGCCAGCGGTGCCGCTGCCACAGCTCGCAGTCAGCTTGAAACCGTTCTCTTGCAACATGTCAAAAGCTTGTTCAATGAACGAGTGCTTTAAGAAGAAACGAGATGTGTACCTGTCAGCAAGTCCGTGGTCTGGATCTCGAGACTCGTTCAGGGTTTCTCCAAACACGTCACGGCAAAGGTTCACCTTCCCACAGACGAGGATACGTGATAACTTCCGGAACTTAACATCGGCGAGCCCGTCCCGGCCAAACGCAAAGCTTCCTCGGTAGCCGACGGTGATGCAGCCCTTCTCGCGGTTAGGTGGACGCGGGTCAGCCTCGCGGACCGCGTTCTCTAGTCCGGCGAGTCTGTAGTGTTTGGCTTCACGAGTTAATCGCTTGTGTTCCCTGAAGCACTCCGGAAGAACGAGCCCGCCGTCTCGGAGATAATCCAAAACATAACGGAAGAGTACTCCGTCGCGATCGAAGAAAATGCGTCCGCGGGCGTCGCGCGGGTGGTCGGCGTCTTGCAACGCGGCGGCGGGCAGCGAGTCGGGCTCGCGCAGCAGCGTGTCTCGCGTCGTGGCGTAGTGCACGCCGCCCACGTTGAGCTCCAGGACTTCGGGCGGCGCGTCCGCCATGGCTGAGGGTTGAGGGCGCAGTGTCGGAGCGACTGCGCGTCCCTCGCTCCTCCCTGACCCACTTACCGCGCGTCTCGGCGCCGCCGCGCGAGCCCATCAATAACGCACGCCCGGGTTACTGACTCGAACGTAATTATTTCCTACCCTTTCGAGGGAAAACTCCTCCGTAAAAGCCTTCAAGGTCGACGTCTATTGTTAGCTAACAGATGGTTTATACAATTCTTTGATTCGCTGGAATGTTATATTTGCTTTGCTCCTTTTATGGGCTTAATTAATTGGATTATTGTTATACGAGTTGGTGGGAATAAGTACTTCGCGTTGCTGCCCGAGTATTCGTCATCTTTGCGAAGATTGAATATGCCGTTAAAACATATTGGCAGCCATCACTCATATCTAAATGGAAGCAGTTCATATAAAATCCAACAGAGCATAAACCTTGAAAGTCTTTCAGGCGTTAATGGGATGCCTCCCAAGGCTCATATTTCGGGAGAAACTTTTTCATTCAACCAGCGACCCTAGCACATTATTTTTAATACTCTCGCCCACGTTTATAGCATGACTCAAAATTATAAGCTTACCTCCCCGAGTGACATATTACATTGTTACCTGTACCTGTAGCTTGGCATAAAAATAACTTAATCAAGAAATAAGTAACACTTGAAACTATGAAACAGAACCACCTGTAGGTTCCCTTGGTTCCCGAGTTATTTTCGTGATTCGATACTAAGTTACTGACTGACAAATTGCGTATTCAGCAGAATAAAATAGAGCCTTGACTCATTGTTTACTTTGCGAATATATCACTTTCCACGTGTCTCACCTTTAGCAAATTTCGTTTACTTGGGCGAAAACATTTTGTAATTTGACCTGCGTCCCTCCGCATAATATGAGATTAGATTTTCTCGGAGTGGCATCAGCATTTGATAAAATGGAATTTACAGCGAGCTGAGAGTTTTTACTGATTACCGGAGTAATGAGTGAGAGGAGGCCTTTTATTACGGTCTCGGGAGATAAGCTTTTGTTTTCTGCACATTTGCGAGATGGAGGTTGACGCGGGAGCTAAATGTAATTAAAAATTCCCGTCGAGTTTTTGTTCCATTTACCATGTTTTGTTATACACGGCATAATTAATAAACTCTACATTTAATATTTATATGTGAATGTAAGGGTTTAAATTGAAACATTATGAGTTGCGGACGTCCCGAGTGTATTTAAACTAAACCAAATAAATTACTAATAACAGTGGCGTAGCTACTGGAAGAGGGGCCCCGGTGCGATAAAAAAAAAATTGGGGCTCTATCTAAACTGGTTAGTTTTTATTTTTCTAACCTAGTCTCAATTTTTGAGGGTGTAAAAGTTAGTGGTAAACGCTATGGCGACCTAACACTCCTTTCTCGTATTGATAGGAAGTGGTGGTCGAAATCCCACCGGCTGTCGAGCACCAATCCCAGGTACTTCATGGTAGACTCGACAGCGATTCAAGCCCCCCCGATCACGATCACGATGGGGGGCGGCGCCCGCCGGGGGCCATGGAAAACTATGGCCTCCGACTTGTTTAGGGCCACCTCCAGGAACCAAACTATTTTGTCAAAAAAAGGAGTGCAGTTCATTACTAATATTTCGGTAGAGTAAGCTAGTATTCATAAATCGGTCGCATAACAGCCGATTCGTTGAAGTGGCTAAACACAAGAACTTACACAACACAAGAGAAATAATTTGTTATATTTATGTTCTGAAGGTGGAAGAACTTTTTTGCTAGGTCAGTTCGAGGTTTGCTGATCAGAGGCAGAGGGGCCTGGGCCGCAGTATGAGCCTCGGTGCACAGCATCGCCTAGCCCTCCGATAGCTACGCCACTGAATACCACGTTACAGTTATGAGCGTAACACTCCCAAATATCACATTGTACAGAAATACAACGCGATTACAAGGAAATTTTATTTCATGTACGTTTAATTAATCTTTACGGATGTTAAAATCCACAAACGTAAAGTCCTCGATGTTCGCTTGGTTCCTAAATTCGCATTTTTCAATTTTGCTAGATGGACTCCCTGTGGTCTTCAGCCATTGCATCCTGGAAAGACAGTGGACATTTCTAGAAAATCGAGAGAAAACTAATTACAAAGTCGGGGAGACTTTAATTTGCGCGCTGGTCTCACTGTGTAATGAATCGTGGTGAGTTTCTAGGTTTCCCTCTGACGGTGGCATTAAACCGTAGCAAGATAAAAGTTAACATAGTTAGTGTAACATTTCGAATGTATTCGGATTGAGTTGTGAATTTCAGAGGCTGCCGCAAATGAGATTCGCCGCAGGGCGCGGGGAAAATCTTGATTGCATTTTTTCTTTCCAAAATTATCAATGCCTGAAAGTTCGGAAGGCTGAACGAAATACGATAAAACATTTTTTTGCATACTTGATATACTTTAGTATTTTGATCATTTTATTAAAACCAGTATTAAAAAATAATTTTAAGATTTTTATTTATTGATTTCAGATAGGTATTTCTTCAATATCATCATCTGCCGAGTTTTTTCCCAACTATGTTGGGGTCGGCTTCCAGTCTAACCGGATGCCGCTAAATTGTTCAGTACCAGCGCTATTTATACATTTATTTTGAATGTATTGGTTGGCTGCCTATCAAATAAATCGTGGCTGTTCAAATTCCTTACCAGCTGACAGATATTGTTATAAAAATGTCTTTATTTCAAAGAAATACTTCGGCTTCGCGGGTTCCTCGTAAAATAATGGTTCGTTTTTTGTTGGAGAACAAAAATCTTTTGAGGAATTATCTTAATACAATCAATAGGTAGTATTTTATGTTCATAGATTGGAAAAAATAGTGTGGAGAATTATATTTAGCCTTTTCCTTTACCGCAAATAAACGTCATCATCATCATCATCATTTCAGCCGATAGACGTCCACTGCTGGACATAGGCCTCCCCCAAGTGTCGCCACATTGACCGGTCCCGTGCGACTCGCATCCAGCGGATTCCCGCAACCTTCACCAGGTCATAACGAAAATCAGGGTCAGGAAATAAACGTATTTTGTTTCTTTCTTTTCCCAACTATGTTGGGGTCGGCTGCCAGTCTAACCAGATGCAGCTGAATACCAGTATTTTACGTGGAGCGACTGCCTATCAGACCTCCACAACCCAGTTACTGAGTAATACGATAAGAAATCCTTGGTAAGACTGGTCATCAGACTTTCGGGCTTCTGATTACCCGTAAACGTAAAGTCAACTGCTGAACATGGTAACACCACCGGTCAAGCTATATAATCCTCGGCCCTAAGAGATGTAAAAAAGGAAGAAGCTTAGGAGAAATAACGAAGTGTTCCTCTTCGTAATAAGGAGGCATTTCTCTTCGAAGAAAGGAGGCATCTCTCTTTGAACATCGAGAGTGGCCCTATCGTTCGTAACGTTTTTATTAAATAAATTATTCTATTCTATTCCACCTAGTTGTTATAAAACTCACATGGACTCCACTTTTTCATTCGGTCCCTGCATGTGGCCGAGTACGGTACCCTGCGCCGTGTTTTTGCACCAGCCTCGAAGACCCAGCTTTTCCGCTTGCTCCTTAGTATGCTGTAGAAAAAAAAGAACTATAATAACAACATCACGCATAGGGAATGCAATCTCCAGTCGAGATTGGCAACTCGAGATCTCACGTGTTAGTTCTGGGATCGAGATTTCGTTTACTATTTTGCAATGCATGTTTTTAAAATAAATGTTTAAATATTGGTGGTGCTCAAGATACAGGCTTGCCTAGTTTGGGGCCAATGTAAAATGTCTGTATTTTTTTTTAACAATAATTTTTTTATTACTTTTGTTACCTATTTTTATTTTATATATTTTTTAAATTCTTTAACTCATCTACATCTATTTACAATATTGGTAAGATTACATTGCGGAATCACACCTGTATTCCTCAAATAAGTTGACAGATCCAGAACTATCTGTTGGTTTCACAAATATCTATACTTTGTTCCATGCGAAAATCGAACCCATGAACAGTAGGGTAATTGCGTAACACACTATCAGTAGCAGTGGGTTTCAAATTGACAGTTCAACAACATTCATTGCGTTACTTATGATGTTGAGAAGACACATTTTTCGAGCATATGAAGCAATGGATTAGCAATATCCTTCAAAATGATTCAAATTGAGAGCAATAGTGTGTTACGCAATTAGGATGCAGGTTTGTCAGGACCGTGCCTATTAAGGCACAGGCCACTGTCGACTGTTTGACGTCATTAGGTACCCTAGGTTTGTTTCGGGGACCGGGGGGATCGGCATCGGTGGTAGAAACCAATCGTATCTCTCTCTCTTAATAAAATTGACGGCCCATGACAATTTTAGCAATACGAGCGTACTGCGCACAGTTGCGCCAAATTCACGAATATTATTAGTCTCTAGCGCTGTGGTGTGTGAGTGGTGATGGGGTAATTTACACAAAGTAAAGCGACTCTCTGGTTTCGAACCTACGACCTACAACTCGTAAGTCGCGGCCGGTAACACTTGGCCACCATTGTTTTGCTGTGTTGATAGGTACGAGTAGTTGTTGTTAGTACCAATATCCTAATAGCCAAGAGTATCAACAGAAGATGCTCTCTATAAGCAACGGGTTAAATATCTATATCTCGATACAGAAAGCGGAGCTCACGACACAACGCGGGGGTTTCTGTTGGGGGGAGTCATATTATTATTATTAAAAGTCTGTAATGTCTCACTGCAGGGCAAAGACCTCCCTACTCTCTCCCTCCTACTCTTTTTCCACTTCTCTCTGTTTAAAGCTGTTCAGGACCAGTCCGTCTATTCTGTAAAAATCTCACCGTGAAACGTTAGGTGAAGTGAGCTTAGAGTGAGCTGTCAATGGTGTCAATCCCTAGTATTAGTTGGAATGACAGCTCATTCCACGCTCACTTCACCTAAGTTTTCACGGTGAGATGGATACAGAATCGCACTGCAGATCTTGTTGAAGGAGTACAGCTCATCCCGCCATCTGAGCCTGCCGCGATGTCACTAGCCATTTAGAGGGACCCGTTGGGTCGTAAGTTTGGCACATTGGTCGTCTGACATGCGGCAGATGTGTCCAGCCCAATTCCATTTTAGCGTGTCAGCTTTCCAAGTGACATCAGTTATTTTTGTTATGGAACGGATGGTCGTTTTCCTAACCCGATCTGTTAGTTTGATACCCAGAATACTCAGTTCCATTGCCCTCTGGAAAACCTCGAGCGTGGACCTCTGCTGATTTGTCAAAGACCATGTTTGTCCACCATATATGAGGATGGGAAGTATTCGTCATACTTTTTTTTTTTGTAGGTAAGTAGTTACAGTATGGGTTATTATTTCGAAAATGAAATATTAATAGTATTTATGTAAGGAAATGAATCATCATCTGCCTAGCTTTTTCCCAACTATGTTGAGGTCGGCTTCCAGTCTAACCGGATGCAGCTGAATAACAGTATATACATGGAACGACTGCCTATCTGACCTCCTCAACCCTTTTATTGGGTAATACGATACTCCTTGGTAAGACTGGTTCTCAGACATTCGGCCTTCTGACGACCCGTAACAACAATCAAAGATCCATGAATGACAGTCGGGACCAACGGATTAACGTGCTTTACGAGGCACGGAGGGGTCTTGATATGTAAAGATGGGCACCCATCCACGGACCAACCGCGGCAAGCGTAGCTTAACCTGATCGATCGCACCGTGCGGCTGTTAGTTTACCCACAAACCCATGTAAGGAAATGAATAAATCATTAAAATGTAATCATTTAACAGTTTCTAAAAGATTATTTTAAAACACCATAAAAGACTAAGTGCCAATTTCTCTATAGATTTGTTTATAGGTATTTTTTATGTATTTTAAATTAACAATTGGTTACATAAAACAACCAACCAAACTATAAAAAAATATGTTTTTATTGGGTTTAAAATATTTCCCAATTAATATAGTTGGATCTGCTAATTGATTATTTACTATGTTCAGTTTTAACAGCCATTACCATAATTCAGGGTCAGGCAGGATATTAGTATTTTGTTGTTTGATAAAACAAGTAAATTTAAATATCAATAACAGTTTGATCATGTCTGGTTTTTTTTTGGTGTTCATAGCACCTAACTGGACTCTGCGAATATGGCAGCTAATTGTACTTTGCAACATAGGATATAGGCCCTTTATAGTTCATACCATTCGAAAATAGACACCCTGAACAGTTCCAAAGACTTCAAAATCCATAGATTGGAGAGCCATGGTACTTCTTGCAGTAGTTGCAGAGGTTCTTGCACAGCTTTTAGTACAACCCGTTTTTATCGAGATTAAATTAAGTTTTTTAATCTTATAAGCAAATGACAGCCACTTCAATGAAAATGTCATAATGATGTAGATTATTTTAAGTTTCTAAAAAGGTTAGCTATGTGAACGAAAAATATTAAATTATATTATTAAAAAGTCCAAACATTTGTAAGTATATGAGATTAAAAAGTGGCTGTAAAACCTCAGTGGTAGCTAACTTGTCAACAAAGTCAGCCTACACAGGGGGCTTACCACCAGCTCTTATAGCAGGGCACAAGTTGAACTGCACTGCTTTTTTGTACTTAGTCATAGAACAAAAAAGCAGTGCAGTTCAACTTCTGCCCTGCTATAAATGCTGGTGGTAAGCTCCCAGTATACAGTTCCCATTGCTGGGACTAAGGCAATTTGTCAAGCAATCCAATAGATCTGCAGGCAATTTTAATCTCTTTGTTGGTCTTCTTAGGGCCTTTATCAATATTTTTGAGTGACTCAGACTCATTGAAATAAATGAATAAATATAATGATGATTTGATTGAATAAATTATCTGAATATAAAATGAAATTGACTAACAAATGGTGGTGAAATAGGCCTTTAAAGTCATAATTCCAACTACCAGGAGTAAGGTCCAGATATTACTAAGAGGCTAGCCATAGGATTATTAAAGTTTTCATAAGAATTTGTTAGTAGCATTTCTTGATAGCATGGGAGTCATCAACAGTTGCTCCATGTAAAATACTGGTATTCAGCTGCATCTGGTTTAACTGGAAGCTGACCCCAACATAGTTGGGAATAGGCTAGGCAGATGATGATGGGAGTCATCAACTACATAGAAATGAACAGCATCCTTAATTCACTCTTGCCACTTTAAGTCTTAGATTTTACTGAAATACAATTAACAATGTTTATGAATTATTTATTAACTGTAATTGCAAATTGTGTGATACATGTGTTTAATACTTAGATTCAGGTGTCGTTAAGACAGACCTATAAATTTATAAAGCGGAAGCTACACCTGTGGGGCTGTGAACTGCAATGTTTTTAATTATTTTTTGTTAATTATAAACATGCTGTTAGATTATTTTACCAAGGGCCGACTCACAAGTTCGAAAGCCAGATTATAACTTGCCATAACAGTTATTTTAGTTTGGTATGTTCACAAACCTTTCGGAAGAATACTCCTTGGACCCGGCCAAATACTTCGAAGTCGACAGATTTAGTAGACATTGCAGTTGTGCCGCTGCTCCTAAAAGCAGCAGACACCGCTGATAAGATTAATACACGTAACATCTTTTTATTAATGAAATAAAACACTCAGACGTCCTGTCTATTGAATTTTAAATTTATAATAAAAATTTGAAAATGTTCTAAAAAGAAAACCTACACTTTTTCCCGGAGTTTCTTAGCTGACTGACATTTACGTTTCTTTTGACTTAACGGAAATACCTATATTTTATACCATTTTTTATCTGTTATTAAAAATTATTGTAAACATGAATTAATTTTAGATTAGCAAAATATTCAGGAGCTGTATTTTGTCTTTGAAAATATAATTTAAAAACTCAACTGTTTCATTACGTACATTGGAACGTAATTTGAAAGCGCATGGTGAAATCGTGTTCTATTCATGTTACAATTTGTTAGTGATGCCACCACAAAATTCTTAAAATATATTTCTCTAATGAAGTTTTGATTATTGATTATGAGAATTAAGAGCTATACGTAAACTAAGCTTTTTTAGATAATTTTTTAAAGTCCTCCTCCTGTATTTTCACTTCTAGAGTATCTTGACAAATATTGGTTAAGTATTTCATTGACTACTTTGACAAGAGAAAGGGATAAAGACCAAATGTTATTAATGTTTAGAACTGTCAATGTCAACTCAATCCGTTCAAATCGTCAGACTCAGTGGTGAGCGTAATTTGTTTGTTCTTTAGTTTATTATTGCGAAATAATGTTTTTGTGATAATCTTTAATATACATCTTTTTCAGAAGCCTACGACAGTTTGAAATAATTTGTTACGAATAAAATATGGCACTCTTCCACTGTGGCAGGTATGTTGACAAATTATGTAACATGGGTTAGTTTTGTGCAAGTTGGCAGTGTTTTGTTAGTTTTATGTATTATTGTAATATATATGTTACAGATTGGGCAGTCGGTCGGTGCTAGCAAGTTTGAATAAGATCCCTAGTGTGCTAGGCTCCGTAAATTACGCTCAAGCTGCAGCGGGAGTGCCAAAAATCGTGTATAAGAAGTTTGAGGAGCCTAAATCGGAGCCCCATGATGATAGGAACGCTCGTCTCAAACGCCCAATGTCGCCACATCTTACCATCTACCAGCCGCAGCTGACCAGCATGCTGTCTATCACTCATAGAACGTCAGGTACTTAATTTTGTCCTTGTGTATTTGAATGGGAAAACTGATTTTGCTAACAGGTTTAGTGAAGTTGTTACAAAAAAAATGTGTTATTTTCTAGGGACCTAATTTCCACCACATTTAGTTTGGTGCCTTACATACAATTATTGTTCTAGGAATGATCCTTTCTGGTTACTTTGGAGTGCTGGGCATTGGAGCTCTGGTCTTGCCACATGACATCTCCCACTACATTGCCATAGTTGAGAACCTCAATTTGTCTGCGGCAACATTATTTTTGGCAAAGTTCGTGCTGGCTGCTCCACTCGGCTACCATTTCGCTAACGGAATCAGGCATCTCTTCTGGGATATGGCTAAGGGACTCACGATCAAGGAAGTTTACTCTTCAGGCTATGCTATGCTAGGTCTCTCCCTTGTTATCACGTTGATATTAGCAGCATTATAAATTTTTCTCATTAGGACCGGAATAAAAAATAAAATATTGTTGGGTATTAATTATTTATTTATTTTATAGTCAATGTAAGTGATGAAATAAAAGTTAATCAATCAGACTTGTTTTTGAGACCTCCTTTTACTTTTTGTTAGTATTTTTTTTACAATTTAATGCTGTTGGGCTACTGAGATTACGTACCCACAAGAAGTAAAACAGCTTTCGCACAGTAGTTTTCCTTCATTTAGTAAACTTAAATGTATTAAAACCCTCAATAAAGGGAAGGATAAGCATCTTATAATAATCTATTAGGCTACACCACAGGTAGAAATAACATCATGAATCTGCTTGAATTTCTCAAAGTCCAACTTCTCAGTAGTCGCCAAACCAGTTGCAGCATTCTGAAAACAAAACAATGTCTTGTTTAATTGGTTGATAGACACTGAACGGAACACAATAGAAGTATTATTGTTATTACGCAAGTGGGTGTTAACTGCACCTCAAAGTTGTTATGGTTCAATGAGACACCAAATTGAATGCTTCACATAACACATAATCAGCCTTTAATGTACCCACTGCTGGGACACAGGCAATAAATAATAATAATTAATTGATTATTAATTGAATGCTTATCTTCTAACTATTATGAAAAGACTGCCTTGTCGGGCTGATGATATTCTGGGTTCGATTCCCAGGTTATTCAATTTTCTTTTTCTTCAGGTTATTGAGTATGTATTCGTGCCCGGTTGATGGCAATAGGCTCGCCCCCTATTACACGGGACGGAAACGGCGTGATTTTATTATGAAAAGAGAACTCACACTGAAAATGACGTTATTGTTCTTCAGGAATTCTCCATAGATGTTGAAAAGGTCTTTTCTGGTGTCAAGTAGCTCGGCCAGACTGAGTGGTGTGTGTGCGATAGAGACGTCCGATAGGAAGTCTTTAGCGGCCAGCCATGTGCGAGACGGAGCCATAGCGATGTTGCACGTCGTGTAGCTCGCGAGGGTGTCGCGTCCACCTGCCTCGCGATTCAGGCAGAGTAGCTCGTACTGCGATGCGTCGAAGTTTGCTAGATCCGCACCTGGTGATTGGATAGATTAGATGTGGGTTCATGACGACTATTTAAAGCTCAATACGTGGTACGTCCCGTCCAATATACATATAGGTACATCATTTTATATAACACCACTGATGTTCGATCAGCAATCATATTTTTTCTTACAGATATGTAGGTACCTACGTATTAGGCACTATGTAGGTACTGAAGGACATTCTTATCCATAATATAATAATAATTTATATACATAAAGGTTTTGTAGTACCTACTTGAGGTGAGATCTATGCTTGGTCTGCCTATTTAGAAAGCATGTCTGATGAAGTGAAGACATAATAAGATAAGTATTAATCAATTGACCCCTAATAGGGAAACAGACAACCTATTGTATATTGGAACCCTCAGTTTTCTAGATAAACATTTTCAACTTCGAACTAAAGATAGTGTTTCAAGTGAAGTCATGTAACACCTAATATCCAACTCAAGGAAAACTTCTAATTAACTTAGACATTTCAACAACAGCTCAGATGCAGAACAACTTTGCGGTAAATTGACCTATCAAACAATTTAGTACCTACTACGTGAACCTTTTGCGTTGAAAACAAAGTGTAAACTTACTTGAAACAAAAGCCACGTCACCGCGGTTTTCTTGAAGGCATTTCACGGGGCTGCTGTCACCCGAACACTGCTGGCGAAGTTTTGACACGTCATCGCCTGAAACAATACTTATATTTAAGTACCTAGTAACTTAGGAATAAGAGCGTTGGATTTTTAGAGCATCAACATTGGCCGAAAATCTGATACCTTAATTTTGACGACTCACTTTCAGCCGTGTTAAGTTGCGCCGGGTGAAAAAATAAAACCCACATAATAATCTCTTTTTTTGTAAGTAGGTGGGTTTGCGGTTAAGTAATAACAGCCGCACGGGTCGATCGAGCAGGTTAAGCCACACTTGCCGCGGTTGTTCCGTGGATGGGTGACCATCTTTACATACCAAGACCCGTCCGTGCTTCCGAAAGCACGTTACGTTGTTGGTCCCGGCTTTCAGTCGTGGATTTTTGACAGCCGTTACGGGTCCGTCAGAAGCCCGAAAATCTGACAACCAGTCTTACCAAGGGGTATCGTATTACCCAGTAACTGTTAAACTAATGGTTTGTGGAGGTCAGATAGGCAGTCGCTCCATGTAAAATACTGGTATTCAGCTGCATCCGATTAGACTGGAAGCCGACCCCAATATTATATTGGGAAAAGCTAGGCAGATGATGAGTTTACAAATAGAGTGCAAAAGGACTATTTATAAAAGGAGAGCGACAGTTTCGTAGGTAGGTTCCTAATCACGATGCTCTTGGTGTAAAAACCACCTTTGGTAACAACGTATCGACTTTTTTTATCACAGATGGCCTCCGCTATAAACCGGGAAAATGTTGTAAGTAGTAAACAAAGCTCTACCTATAGTTTCCGAACGCCCTAGTTCGCAAAGTAAGTATGGTTATACTTTACCTCTGGGATTGTTCTCCGGCTTGTCGACTCCGGGTAAACACGAGCCTCCCGAGAAGAAATCGCCAAAGTTTTTGATGCACTGAAAGAAAGTAATGTAAAGCCTAGGAATATGTTCCACAAATAGGTAATAAAATAACTTAGAGGCTTAGGAATTAGGTCACCTAGTAACACAATTTTATTCTTATACCTTTTTCTTGAAGTGGCAATTTATGAAAGATAAAAATAACTGACCACGCTCTTGCGTCAGGGCTTTTATACTCCTAGGACCAAACTAATATTTTCTTTATGTTTTGCGATATTTTGCGAGAGATTTTTGAGAGATTCCGGACAATGTTAAAAATAGGTTTTTGACATTGAATTTATTTGTTTATATTTATCCTATATAATTTATTGCATACCTACCACAAAAATACATAACAAAAAATTGATCGAAGACTTAAAAATATACAATGGGCAGCCTTCTCGCTTTCTGCGCTTTTTTATGTAGCTTGAAAGAGTTAAAGAATTCAAATGACTCACCTGGCCTCCCGTAACAATCTTCTTGTTGATGAGGTAGTACAGGGGAGCATCTAAGCCGCTGAAGCTGCCATAACTGTTGTGGCAAGACCTAAAAATAACACACACTTTAGTAACATTGTTTTAAAAGTCAGTTTGCTTTAACATATTCGCGACTTTTGTACCTAATCTATAAATAAAGGGGTAGGTCAATAAAGTATTTAATTATGAGTTTGCACTGGACTAACATGCCCAAAATCTGGAGACGCACCCCAAGTACCTACCTACGTATATTGTACATATGTTATTGTTTAACTGCTTAACAGATAGGTACATAAAATATTTGTGTGTCATCACTGCATGGCGGAATGTGTCTTTGCATTCAATTGTAATAGGTATGTATGTGTAATACTGGAGACAATAAACGTTATTCTATTCTAGGTAACATCTTTCTGACCAAATAAACGATTTTGATTTTGATCACCTACATTCTTGCTAAGGCGTGAAATTACAAACACGATTTTGAAGCTAGTTACCTACGCTCGTTACTAGCCAACCTAAGTGATCTAAAACCTAGTTAAAAGTTAGATCAAAAGGGAACATTCATTAAAACTTACTTCGTAAAGCTCCGAAAGAACTACCTTAGGTCAATTTCGATGGTCCTAAAATAATGACTCGAGAAAACTGTGTCTAGGTGATTTGTCCAGATTGACAAGTCGACGCCAAGATTCGGATATTTTGTTGAAGCAAGTACAATAAGCAGGAATTACATTGTGTAGTGGACCGGATATAGGTAATACAGTCGGATATTTCTCCTTGAAGTACTTTTCCTTTAGGAGGGTAGTCGTTACGCGATATTGTAGGGACGAGGATTGAGTTAGTTTTCGCTTTTCTTGATTGGTTTCTTTCGTTGAGGATATTGACTAGCTGTTAAGTTTTTTGGGCGTTTACCTTGTACCTATATGTACCTACTTACTTCGAGTACCTACCTATTTAGTATTTCTACCGGCTATCGAATACTTCTAAGAAGTTAGGAATTGTAAAAAATACGGGATAAATAACTACTAACCATTGGACATAGCCCTATCAGAATACCAGCGTTGCGGTTTTAGATGGGAGACTTTTTGGCCTGCTTTGTTTTTTACACTATTCTAGCATTTAATGTTTTTTTACTGCCTGTATTTCCTGTGCGTGTCCTAAATGAAATATTTTTTTCTTTCTTTCTTTATTGGCTAGATTTTGGGGAAAGCCATACTACATTCAATTACAAGATTAGTTTTTTTGAAAAAGCTCCCAGTTTAGCCGGGAATCAAAACCGAAGCACTCTGTAATATGCACTGAGCAATAGTGTAACATGATTTTCGCTCTGAACTTTATCTATAAAATTCACTCTGTTTACCTCGTGAAACATCAAACAGATTGCATTTTATGTCACTACAATGTCTTTACCTTTTACCCCTCAATTCCTCCATAGTTTTGTAACTGCTATCCTTCTTCACGACAGCAACAGCGTAGTTAGGAGTCTTGGCAGTTCCGTACACCTCATGGAATACTGGATGCAAATTGTATTTGTTGGCAGCGGACGCCACTCGCATATCGTCGACACTTGCCAAGTCTGAGCCGTTGTCTTGTACCTGTATATTTTACAAGTATTTTGTATTACGGGAAACTGAAAAGAACTTTTGTTTAGGAATAAGAACAGTTTCAACACTTCAGTGTAAATATTTAGAAGCTCGACTGTGTACAAAAGTCAATATTTTGGTCCTTCGAGTCGCATGATTTTTTGGAGATTCTGATTTCCATGGGTATATGTAGAAACATAGGTGTACAACTTGCTGTGTTGCCGAAAATAACATTATACACCTACCTATTAAATATATAAGGTTTGACTATGTATCAAAGGGTTAATGTAAAAGTTGTATCAAAACAGATTCATCTTTCCTCTCTTTTCAAATATTTTTGTATGCTTCCGCAAAAGTTGATCTACCAACCAATGAACACTTACAAAACAATTTGTAAAACTCCCTCAATTTCTGGATATAAATACAAAGTTTCCAATGAAAGATACAATTCAAAGATTCTATGCGGATAATTTCAGTCATTTCACGGAAAATTTGAATATAACCAAACGAAGTATCCAAGCAAGCGGAAATTAAAATCAATGGAGCCAAAATATTTTCAAACACAACAATCGTTACTGCTAAAGTTGCCGGGAAATGAGCCAATTAAGAAAACCTACGAGTATGAATGAGACAAGCTCTCTGGAACACACTCGGTCCGCATAACCGAGGCGCTGATTGCCTGTATGCCAGGTGCAAGAAATTAAACTATCATTTACACACCAACCGGTGTTTCATTTTCACCTTTTCTTAGTGTTTTTTTTTTTGTTTTTTATGTTCTTTTTTGCGTCATGTTTGCCGCAAATAAATGTATTTTCTTTCTTTCTTTCTTTCTTCTTTCTTATTTAGCATTGTACCTATCTACATTTTTCAACAACTAAAGTATTCATAATGAAGATAAAACTGCTTCTAATCAGAAAAAGTTATCTTGTTAGGTTCCTAGTTAGTAACAAATTGATTAGTGGAGTTGCTCCAAGACTTGTAGGTACCTAGTCATTGAAATCGACTAGGTCTTACTAAACACTAAGAACATCATAATACTGCCTCATATTTGTGGCTTTCCCGAAAATAAAAGCAGGCCTATTCTGTAAAAAAAACTCGCCGTGAAAACTTAGGTGAAATGAGCTGTCATTCCACCGGATTCTATTGATTGACACTAGGGACAGCTCGACGGCGAGATGTTTACAGAATAGGTCGACAGATGTTGCGATCGCCAAAACATAACTGAAGTAGGGGAATGTTCTCCAAAGCCTTGTAATGATGGTCCTTACATAAGCTAAAAATACGTACGCTCTTCAGGCAGTCGGCTTCAGAGGCCTCTTGAACGCAGTCGAGGCGCGGCCGGATGTCGCGGCTGAACGCGAACACGGCCATCTGGTGACACTTCGCGAGAGCTACGTTTGATGTCACGCATAACCTGTGGGTTGGATATAATGTTATAGTATCAAATACCTGCATATATTCATACACCTTATGCTGAACACATAAGACAAAAAAATAGCAACTGACTTAAACAAAAAAAAAAAAACCACTACATAGTGAAAAATAACTTTAATTTCGGAAATCCCCCGCAAAAATTGGTATAAGTAACTTACTTGCTAAGTACCTAAATAACTGTGACACGAAGTTATTATAACATCATTAACATACACCGAGTGGAATAAAGGCTTGTTAAAAATACGTATTATTGAAGCTAACTCTAAAACCACCCATCAGAACTTGACCATACGGGACCATCCTATAAGTATACCCTTTCAAACAAAAGAAGAATTTTCAAATCAGTTTATAAATGACAGAGTAACAAACATAAAAAAAATACAACCGAATTGAGAACCTCCTCCTTTTTGAAGTCGGTTAAAAATATGATTTTCACGCTCATATTTTCCCAAAGAGATATAAACAGGCAAATGTGAATAGTACGTACCAGCTACATCGATCTACCATTCCGCCATTCATGTTTTAACTCCCATCGAAGAGGAAGTGACCCTACCTATAGCTATTATTCGAGCAGAAATCCATACTCTGGGCTGCTGCAACTGAGTATATTTCCTGATGTAAAATCCGAAAATCGCGCGTTTGTGAACTCTAGTCTAACAAGTCAGTATTTTTGCTGGCGGTTAAATATCAGCTGTGCAAATCGATACTTAGAAGAGTAACCCCTCTTACTTGTTATTACCACATTCAGTCAGGTTGGTAAAAACACCTGTAGGTACATATCTATAGACGGTCGTAGGCACACAATGAACCTGCCTACAATGCGGTAGCTTTCACCGCATGTGAGCGAAATTAAAAATGGCATGACGGGGGTTTCGCTTTGTCTCTCAAAGGCAACGCAAGGCGGCTTTGAGGATCACCTCAAAGCCGGCTTGGGTTGACTTTCGGCATCGGCATTAAAAGTCGGTCATATCAATGACCGACTTTTAATGCCAATCGAATTATATAATCTTGGTAGTTATGAAAGATTTCTTTGTTTGGAATATTGGTAGTAAAAGCCTCTGTACCTATTATTTCTGTTCTTTTTTTTTTCTTGTTTGTTTATATATGTTTGTACATAAATGGTAAATAGCATAACAGCTAGAAAGAAATGGTAATATCGAAACAAATGAATGTGAAAATAGCCACAGCGAGAACGCTCAGAGATCGTTTTAGGGCTCGTAAAACCCGTAGGACAGTTTCAAATGTTTTTTAGAGACATCTATGGTTTGGTCTGGATGCGGAAGTCGGAGGGCAGGGTATTGTGGCGCCGCCTGGGAGAGGCCTATGTCCAGCAGTGGACTGCGAAAGGCTGAGTTGATGATGGCTTGGTCTACAAAGACCAGAATCTAAATCTGCGGGGTAATTGCGTTATACACTAACAGTAGCAATGGCTTTCATTTTGACAGTTCCACAACATTCATTGCGTTATTTACGTTGTTGCGCAGACAATTTTTACGAACATATGAAGAAATAGTTTAGCAGTATCCTTTAGAGATTGATAGTGTATTACGCAATTAGGGTGCAGGAAACACTGAACATGAATGCAGTTTTAGGGCGTACTTGGGTGAAATACATTTCGTAAGAAAAGTAGAAAATCTAGGAGATAATAATTATTAGCTTATACGAAATTATCTCTTCTTCATAATCATGTAGTACCTATGCGCGACTCTCGGGAGCTAGAGGTCACGCATTACCTGTAGGTCAGTGTGTCAAATGTCTTTCACAGATGTAGGCCGCGCTTTCAGCTCATGAGGGGAGATTAAAAGGTGGGGTGCGGTGCAGTGTGCTCTAGGCGGGTTTTCTTGTTTCAATATGTTGCTGTATTTTGAGTTTTTTTTGTACCTATTTATTTAGTTACCTACCTAATATTACCGCCGGCGTAGATATGTTTGTCACTCAGTTTTTTGCAACAGATATGATAGTGAAAATAAATTGTTTCAATGTCAAACGTACACCCTCTAAAAACCAAAGTTGGGGCAAGAGATAAGTATAAGGATAATTTGTTTAAGGATATAAAGTAAACAGTTAGTACTTAAGGGGATGCGATAAGAGAGCACGCGAAATTTAAATTTTCTTACGAATTTTGCGTTTGCAGGTCAGTTACAGGTTGTATTTTGATCAAAATGTGATTCACGAGCATAACAAGTATGTATTTATAGAATTATAAGAGTTAAAATTGTCAATATTATATAATCCCATTGAATGACTATTTCATGAAATATCAATCAATAGGATTATATAAACTTTTATTTTGTAAGTAAATATTTACACCGTTTTGATCGTTTCAATCCTTAAAAGGGTTCATTGTACTCATCATTATGAACAACTTTCAACGAAAAAATAATCAGTTGATCCGATTTTAGGGTTGGTCCCATAGTAAAAGTTGTTCATAATGATGAATACAATGAACACTTATTAAAACGATCAAATGTAAAGGTGTATACTATATACTCATTAGCTCGCGAAAAAACGAGAAATTGAATTTCGCGGGTACCTAATACTAACGACAGACACCTACTCCACAGAAACAGCATAAATTAATTTTCTTTTAGAAAAACAAATAAATATCTTTATCAAATAAATACTTAACAAATTTCCATTCCCTATCCCATTCATAAATAGGTATGCACAAACACCATAAAACCTGGCTTATCTGACTAGACAAGATAATCCGCCTTACAACGTGCAAAGCCGTTCAACATAAATATGGATGTACAATTGTACGGACGCCAGCAGGTCAACCTACCCGAAACTGTCAAATTTTCCCAATCAACCTTGAACCTTAATGCTTTAGCGATAAAGTTGAAAACCTATTAAAGAGATTTGACAGATTGTAGTAGCTTGATGTGCTGGCGTCTGGACAGTCCCACATCAGTGGTAACACTTTGACCTAGGGCTACAGGGTAATTGCGTAATACACTAACAGTGGAAATGGCTTACATTTTGATAGTTCAAAAACATTTATTGTATTATTTACGTTGTTGAGCGGCATATTTTTCGAACATATGAAGCAATGGATTGTGATTGATAGTGTTTTATGCAATTAGTGCGCTGACCAAGCGACTTTCAATAGAACAAGAGGCTAGTTTATATGGTATTTTGTGGTAATTTCGGCGCTGGTATAAGACCATAGGAAAGAGCAATTAAAAAAAAAAAAATGGGCCTCGCGGCGTTTGGGCCAGAATAAAACGACACAGAACACAATGTTGTCATCATTAAAAAACATTGCTAAATTAGCTGGGAATTTGGTTCGTACGGTCTTATCCCAGCATCGGAATTTATCCCAATACCCTATGCACCCTTATTGCGTAACACACTGTCAATCTCAATCTGAATAATTTCGAAGGATATTGCTTTATATGTTCAGAAAAATTGTCTGCTCAACAACGTAAATAACGCAATGACTGTTGTTGAACTGTCAAAATGAAAGCCATTGCTACACAATTACCCCGCTGGTTTTGTTAAGTACCACTGATGTGCGTAGGTACAGACGCCAGCACATCAAGCTACTACAATCTGTCAAATTTCTTTAATAGATTTTCAGCTTTATTGCTAAAGCATTAAGGTGGATTGGGAAAATTTGACAGTTTCGGGTAGCTTGACCTGCTGGCGTCTGTACAACGAGCAAAATATGCAATGCCATTCAACATTAAATATGGATGAACGCAAATACCAGTTCAATAATAATTACCTGACGATCAGCTCTGGCGGTCCGTGGCCCCTCTCGATGACCTCGGTGTAGTTAGCCTTGTCCAAGTAAACTGATGGTGTTATGGGAATGTTGTCAGCGACATGGTAGATCTTTTCGGATAGTCCTAGCACCTGTGTGAACCATGACGGTTTGTCTTTGGCACCTAGATTAACAGGAGTATTTGTTTATCACATATTATAACAGTACAGCGGTAATAATAGCGTTAAAATAATAAAATAAACAATTTTACTAAAAATAGAAAACTAAATTTTACATACAAAATAAATGGCTTGAAAATTGGCACGATATAAATCACCCTTGATAATAAGGCCAGTGTTGCCAGGTCAAGGATGTTCTTTACCCTAGGCTTGGTCTCAATTTACCCTAAAATCTGTATTATTAAAAAAAATACCCTAAAAAAAATATCCGTGTCTTTTCCTTCTTTACATATAAAACAACTACATACATTATTTATTTTTATCAGCATTCAGCAACACAATAATTAAGGGTGAGCTGAGACTAGAGAGGGACACAAGAGCAATCGGTGCGTTCACGACACGGAATCTGTAATAGGCGCGTTCGGAAACAAAACCGTTCACAGTCGTTTACTGTTATTGACTGTTACCCCAAAAAATACCCTAGGAAAATTCATACCCTAAAAATTACCCTGCTGGATTACTTTTACTCTAAATATAGGGTAAATTACCCTAAGTTGGTATCACTGAATAAGGCCCTAGACACGCACCGGGCGATGGTATCAACAATTCAACGAAAACTTTATGGTATTGTTATCAAATAATCACAAATTAAGTTTAATGTTGTTTAATACTCAAAAGAAAAAAAAAGGTACCACGGTTAGAATATTAATTATTTTAATTGTGTATGTTTATAAACATACACAACATCGGTTACCACATTAATTGAAACCACGTGGTTTCAATTAATGTGATAACCTACAGTTGTCAAAAAATAAAAGGTCCGTTTTGACATTGACAGTTCTAGTAGTTAATAAAGATCCAATTCGCAAAACACGTATTCGTTTGTATGAAACTGACAGGTGCCAAGAACGCATTCTCAAATGTCAAAACGGGCCTTTTATTTTTTAACAACTTTAATCGCCACATTGTATACCTACTTATACATATACTTAACCAAATACAAAAAAAAGAAATATATATAAAAAAAACTTCAAGAAAACAATAGAGAGAGAGAGCAAGAGCACACAGGAACAGCTTAATTCATCAGAATTATATTCCACCAAAGTCTGGTGGAAGATAATTCTGACGAAATAAGCTATGCGACAAGCGACTTTAGATTTCCATGGTTGGAGAACTGTGTAGGTACATATTTTCAGACATAAAGCGTCTATAGGTACCTTAATAAATTGTGAAGCGACAGAAATCAAGATAAAACTTTTTGCCTGTTAATCCGATTATAATTTTTTGTTCTTCATTTTTTCATTTTATGAAAAAGTTTTTCCCTTTTTTCAGTTTAACAACTCCACAGTTTGCGTTTTAGGGAAATCATTTTAAGTGAAAAGCTGTGTTAGGTTTGTTTTTCATTATGAAGACTAAGAACTGCCAACATTTATGCTGTTTTTTTTTTTAAGCCTGCGGTCCTTGAGGCCTGCTTTTGTTTATTTTTTTTATTTTCTCGGGTATATCTTCAGTGTGACATATTCAAGAACTTACCAATTACAGACAGCTGCCTAATCTTCTCTCTCAAAGGAGTTAGCTGGGCAAGTACATCGTTGTGTCCAATCAATCCTTGCCAGGGTCTGGCAGCCCAAGAACAGGCCTTGTCCTTGACAGACACCTTGGATCCATCGACACAGAGGTAGCTGTATCCGTCGGGGTTTTGTTCAGCAGTTCCAGCTGGAGTTCTGCCTACTGGGAGCTAGAGGAATGTGAAAAAAGTTATTAGGGGAAAGTTATGGATTTGGTCCTTATGTATAATCAATGTCATAAATATCGGGACGAATCGACTGTTCAAAATCATCTGAACACAAGTAAGGAAATTGAACTTTCTTTCAATTGGATAAAATTCAAGATATAATGACAGGCCTGTATCAGAATCACTTCATGTCAATACAAAGTACAATTACTTAAGGACTACGTTCATTCAACTTATTTATTTTATTATTGTTGTAATCGACTATGTAGCAAATATTACGAAGGAAACAATCATAGAACATAACGTATAGCTAAATATAAACTCCAATCCATCAAATCAAAATAAACCCACATAATTTTTCGAGTATCAATTATATTTTGGTATAGTATATTGGCATTTTTCCCGATGTTTTGCGCAGCGTAGGAGGCTACGTCATAGAACATTTATGAATTTTATTGCTACAAAAATAACACAGCTTATTAAGGGGGATGTGCTAAGGTAACCCTCCAAATCAAATTTTCTTACATTTTGTCATTTGTGTGAGGGAGACTATAGAGCGCCTTGTCGTGCAGGTTAGAGTGGATGGCACTAGACCACGCGGACGCTCACCCATGAGATGGACTGACCAAATTAAATTCGCAGTGGACAATCCCTTGTGTGAGTGCACAAAAAAATACCAGAAATCGGAGTAGGTGGCGAAAAATCGTGAGGAGAATCACATCAGCCCCTAGACACGAAACTACATGAGGACCACGACCACTCTGACGAGTGCTACGATGAAGAAGTCAGGTTGTATCTTGATTAAAATATGATTCGCGACCGTAACAAATATCACTTTACAGAATTATAATCATTAGAATCAGCAAACCAACTCTCACGGAGTTGTTTTGCTGTTTGAATTGGCCTCAAATGTCATGATTTCATGAAATAATCATTAAATAGGGTAATATGAACTTAGAGAGATGATTTTTACGATTATAATTATATAAATAAATATTTTTTACGACCGCCAATCATATTTAGATCAACATACAACCTCATACTGACCTGCAAATTGCAACACACGTAGGAAAATTTCAATTTAAAGCGTCAGGGAAGCCCCCTGACCCTTTCGCCTTAAATGAAATAAGGTTGAAAGGATGTATCCCAAACATTTAAAATGCAACTCCAATCAGCACATATCTACTAACAAACGTAGCTACTCATATAGAACGCCAACATTAATTTAGACTAGGTGCAGAAATGTTCTGTTAAAGCTTACCTACTCTTGTTTCATTTTCCATTTCGAGTTTCGACGCAGCTGTGATTTCCCTCGAGTAATGGTCAGGTACGGTAGGCCGCATGTGAGTGGCAACAAAACCAGTATAATAATATCTTCCAGACTGAATATCGGCCCCAGCGGCCAATCTCAACGGAGATTAACCAAGTATACAGGGTGGCAGAGGCAATGGCGTCGATTCCCTCTTTCACAAACTAAACTAAAATTAAGTTCAGTGAGTCTTTTTCTTTCTATTTCATTAAGAAAAGGACAGAAGATAAATATTAGTTTAATCCAGTAGTTTGTGAACAAGGGAATCGGCGCCATTGACGCACAACCTGTTACTATGGATGCAGCAAGATTCTGAACCCCCTGAGTTGAAATTTTTAATAGGTTATTAAAAAAAAATAGCTCTGCCATACATTTTGACCGCGTAGGCATAATGCATTGATAACCGACGAAAAAATTCTTCGCTAGGGGTCTCGAATGAGCTGAATTCATCGTTTCAGTTTTCGCGTCGATGGCCCGTCTCCCTGTATAGTCCTCCAGACCGTATTCCGGCCAATCTCAACCAGATTAGTCTTCGGCGCGGGAGATATTATAGTGCACAAGTATGTGCGCAGACATAGGTGTACCCTTTCTTCCCTCACTATCATAGTCCGGTGGGACGGCAATCCGACACGACTGGAGAGAAATCAGGCGCAGGACCAACGGCTTTACGTGCTTTCCGAGGCATAAAACCAGAATATGCCAAACTCGTATTCTACTGAAACTCCGTACTACGGTAGGACAGCTCAAGGTTAAATTGTTACCACTGCCTTGTGGCCTACTGTACATAGTCAGTGCATAGACGAGGCTCAATAAAGCAAAGAATATTAATAATCTCTGCATCCTATTGCATTTTTGTCCATTGAATGGCAATCGCAACTTTCTGAAGACAAAAACTGGAATGTATTGAAGCCTTTCGTTTGATGGGAACTACGCAATATGGATTTTGCGGCTTTATTTGTATTTTAATAAAACTTGGTTGGTATGGATATTTCCTGCTAATTTCATAACACACTCAATCATAATCTGAATCATTTCGAAGGACTAAACCATTGCTTCAAATGTTCGAAAAACATGTCTGCTTAACAACGTGAATAACTCAATGAATGTTGTTGAACTGTGAAAATGAAAGCCATTGCTGCTGGTATTATGTAATTATCCCGCTGGTCATTGTATATCCTAAGATGCTGTATTAGAAACGTCATATAGGGATAATGTGTAGCATTTAATTCTCGTGTTATGGAATAATGACAAACGAATAGATTAAAACATTTTCTGATTTCTGAAAGGACATCTAGGGCCAGACGATAAATAAACTGAGGATGATAAAACAAAACTATATCTCGCGAATTGACGATATTATCGCACCATGTCATACGACTTTTTACTACAAGCATCAGCAGTAAGTAAATGTCTATAAATGCTATCAAAAAACCTATTTCGTTTTGAAGCGAAGATATGCTTCAAACCTCGCAAAAATCTGCTCTAGCCTGAAAGTTATTTGCATTTTCGGATTTAGATAATCCAATCTAAAAGGTTTACAGGTGACTGAGTCGCTCCGAAATTTGAAAGTCAGTGTACATTGAACGGAGCAAAGTGATTTCAGAGAATCCGATTCCCGGATTAGTTCGGGAGGATATTTGGGATATGCTCTCAAAACAAGTTAAGCTTTTCGGTACTGAAACCGTTTGTTTGGTTATTCAATTTGAAAGCTAAACTGGAACACATAGGAGTAGCTAATGAATTTAAAACAGTACGCGGAAGGGAGAAAGTTAAATTATTAGATAATCTCGCAAAGGGTCCACCCACATAAAAGTACACAAGAGAGACCGAGACCGCACCAACTGATAAAATTACTTCAAGTCATAATCCCTTAGGATCACATTGTGGATTACAGAAAACCCTCGAATTCTTCTGCGAACATTCACGGCTTTGATAACGATCACGGTCATCCAAAAACGTTGGGCCTGCTGCAAAATAGAAGCTATTCTATTTTACTTACCCCAAAGAATTTCCGGACGTAAATGACCTTGGTAAAGGCGACTTGGCCCCCATTACTTGCCAAGCACCTCAACGCCCCTTCGTACCCACTGTAGTTGTCAGGATAGTCACATTGGGCGGGATGCTCGCACATAGAGCATAACTGACTGTACTGGCTCTCTGAAAATATTATATCCTTTATAAAAACATCCTTGTAGGGCAATTTCGGACGAAACAAGGGTTGGAAGTTGGGATTCCCTGTGGACGAAAATGATTTCGACAAGAAAAATGGTTCGTTAAAAACTAACAAAGATTTTATACTTGTATTACTATGTTAATCTTTATAACTTGAATGTGGGATTTGTTGTTTTAACAAATACAAGAGCTTAGAGTTCTTGGCATGGAAGCAGCGTAAGGACTTAATACGATTTAGCAAATCCGCTAAGATTTGCACGAATTGTTTTGTTACATAAATGTGTACATGTTTAATCCTCGAATTCGGTGCTTTTCAGTATAAAGGGGCTTGAATAACAGAAGGAAACTTCAAAGAACGCGACAAGGGTAAAATGCTTTATATTTACTTAATGTCAACTCCACATTTTTCCTGCCACAAAAAGGCTAAGAACGCGTGACCAAATCTTGTTTCATTTATATTTCGGTTGTGACCATGTATTTTCCGCAACAATAACTTTGAAAACATTAATATTCTTTTGGCCATGTCAATATGTTAATTTCATCATATTGTATTACGCAATCTCAATAAACCGCATGACCAAAGTTGGTCTTATAGGAAACAAGTTCTTTGGCAAGCCTTGAAGGACCAGCCTAGTACCTAACAAACCTTATAATTATTTATTGGTCCACAATGCAAAAAAAGGACTTTACAGATAACTTTGGTTAATAGTAATACTTATTAGTTCATTAACGTACTCCAGAAAGAGTTGGTCTTAGGATCCGGCGACCATTTCCCAACGATGCAAGACTTGGTGAAGAATGTTGAGAGAGCCTTCAGCTCATTTTCCTTCGGTGATATGGTGTGGTCGTTCATTTTCGGGAACACTGAACGCTTCTGCAGCATCGTCAGAGGTATCTGTTGATGAAAATTACATTTAACACAGGTATTTTGCATTTCAAAACTCTAAATATTAATGGTACCTCTGCACTCTAATTGCGTCCCTTTCAATTACAATCTACGAGTTTTGAAGGAAATACCTAATCCATTGCTTCATAGGTTTGAAAAATTCGGCTGCATAACAACGTAAGTAACGCAATGAACGTGGCTGTCAACATAAAAGAGCAGTCTTTCATGTTGACAGCCACGTTCATTACGTCGATCGATTGTCATTATAAGTGTAATTGTAATTGCCCCGCTCGTAGAAAGAAAATACTATGTAAATACTTAATCATTAAGGTATTTACGTCATCTACAAAAACACAAGTAATCTTTGAACAAATTAAGAACGTGATTTTCCTGTCCCAGAAAATTCTGGACGCAAAACATTGTTGACAATAAAATATCTTTGTCATTATTATCTATGAGTCTATGAGAATATTCTTCTGGGTTTTCCTGCTCAGAATTAGTAGAACAGCCACGTATCCTAGTGGCGAATAACGTTTAAGGGTCCCAATAGCGAGCTCCATAAAAACATATTTCTCACAGCTGACACTTGCTATTTGTGCTGAATTACAAGTAGGTGGTAGTTGTTACTCTGTGAATTCTTTTGTTTTGGGAATGTCTTTCGCAGTATTAACGTAGCAGGGTTCGCTCTATGTGTTAAGCCAAACAGATGAATTACATAGTGGTAATTGTAAGTAATGCTTTCAAACTGATCATTCATCAACTGCCTAACCTTTTCCCAACTATGTTGGGGTCGGCTTCCAGTCTTACCGAAATGCAGCTGAATACCCGTATTTTACATGGAGCGACTGCCTACCTGACCTCCACAACCCAGTTACTGGGTATTACGATAACTCTTGGTAAGACTGGTTGTCGGATGTCGTCGTGCTACCGACGACCCATAACGACTGTCAAAGATCTACGAAAGACAGCCGGGACCAACGGCTTAACGTGCTTTCCGAAGCACGGAGGGGTCTTGATATGTAAACATGAGACCCATCCACGGACCATCCGCGGCAAGCGTAGCTTAACCTGCCCGATCGACCCGTGCAGCTGTTATTACTTAGCCACAAGCCCCTCGCCCCAACTCATCAAACATACAATGATTTTCTTTTTTTTATTGCAAAATGGGCCAGTTCTTTACCTCGATCTCCTTTGCCATCGAGTGGACAAGAAGAAGAGACTTTTGAAAAGCATTCATGATTCAGAGACTGAAGTGAAAATTAGATATCGATTCGTTTTTCGTAACGCTTCATAAAGTTTAATATCTATCAGACAATCTTTATAAAGATTGTGATCGATAAACAATTTTTATGTAACGAGAAATTCAGCGGGTTTGCTCCTGTTGACTTTGCAAATGTTACCACCCTTATCAAACTGGTTTTACTTTATATTTTAATTTAAACATAGCCCGTCTCTTTGTAGTACTAATGTGTTCTGCCAGACATTCGCCGACTCGGCATAATTCATGGAAATACACGTCTAAAAGGTTCTATTAGCATATTTTTTCGTTTTGTACAAATATTTGACTTGCAATTCGTATGCCAGTTCGTCATAAAAACTTAAATAATTATTTGTTTTACCGAAGTTTATTTTTGTGTATGAAAATATGTGCTGACATTACACAAAGTAAAATTTAATAAAATAAGCGCCTTTTTTCAAACAGACTATGTTTTTTAAAATATCATGATAGCCCAGAGATTTCGGGGCACGGTTTTCATGCATGAGAATGCGGGTTTCAAACCTGGCAACGACCTAAGTTATTAGGACACTACTGACATAGCATAATTATAGCAGATTCAACCTATAATGTTCCCACTGCTGGGACACAGGCCTCCTCTCGGCGAGAGGGAGTGGGGCGTAATCCACCACGCCGGCCCAGTGCGGGTTGGTCACGTTTTCGAATTTTTGGATTTAGAACATGCTGGTTCCTCACGATGTTTCCCTTCGCCGTTTTGAGAGCAGTGGTGATGAAATAATTTACACAAAGTAAAGCGCCTGTCTGGGTTCGAACCTACGACCTACAACTCGTAAGTCGCGGCCGCTACCACTGGGTCACCAATAGTCATCACTGACTTACGTTAAAGTAAGCCTCGTCTTATAAAAAACACAAGGTGATAATGAAAGGATAGTTAATGCTCGTGCCTTTTCTGTGTGAGAATATGCTTGAGGCTCGGCATTGCAACAGTAGGAAAATTCCAGGCTGGTATTTTTCTTCCAATATTAGTAGGTAGGTATCTTTTTTATTTAGGTGTTCACGTCTCCTTTGAAAGGCGAACCCTTCTATGTTCCTTTGTAGTCTATTGTTCGACGTACGTTTTTTTAATAATCTCCGGTACAGAGTCGAGTTTATTTCGTATTGTGTTGCCGATTGAATTACAAGTACCTATTGAGGAGCACGGATAAGATATACGAGTGAAATGAATATCTTCAACAGAATACATAGGTGTAATAGCTTCTCGATGAATGAATAAATATTGGCATCGGTAGGATCGCAGATACGTGTCTTTAATTTTCTGTCTATATTTAGGTATACCTATACCTGTGCCTAAACTCAGGCGTGTTCTGCTATTTGAGAAATTAGTAAAAGCTCCTGAAACTTACTTATAATTACAGTGTTAACTGTTCGTTAGCAAACACGCTGTCTAATTGTGTTTTTGAGCCGTGTTCAAATGAAGTAACTTTACGTGTCTAAGGTGCTAAGTAACGTTTTTGGAGGAACTCTTCAAGTAATTACTTGTGACGTGTGGACTTAAGGTTTCAGCAGACATGCTACTTTGGCGATCGATGATTTTGCGATTTCATCTCGCCTATTGGCCACTGGTTACATTAGACGACAAACTGTTATGCAGTTTGGCGGACATTATGTATGCTGTTGTTAACACAGATTTTGAATAAATAAATTTAAAAAAAGAGAGCATCATACCTATCATCTGCTTTTTCACTATGTTGGGGGGTCAGCTTCTAGTCTAACCTGATCCAGGGGGTCTACTAAGAAGTTCAAAGTGCGAATGATCGGATCGGACCGACACATGGCCGAACCGAATATTATTGAAAAATGCGAAAAAAGTTCGTGTCGGCTCAGTTGGGTCGGGACCATAGTCAATATTCGAAAGAGTGTAGGAGTATAGGATCGGAACCGACCGAACCAAATAGTAACTTCATAGCAGGAAACGGCCGAACATTCGGCCGATACCACTTCGGAGTAGACCCCCAGTATTTTACAACCAGCGACTGTTTATCTGACCTCCAACCTACAACCCAATTCAATCAATCAACTCATCCTATCGCAGTCCACTGCTGGACATAGGCCTCTCCCAGGCTGCGCCACAACACCCTGTCCTCCACCTTCCGGATCCAGTCCGTACCAGCAACCTTCTTTAGGTTGTCCGTCCATCTAGCTGGGGGGCGTTCCAAACTACGCTTGCCGATACGCGGTCTCCACTCCAGGACTCGTCTGCTCCACCGGCCATCGGTCCTTCGACAAACATGGCCAACCCATTGCCATTTCAGTTTGCTTACTCTGCGCGCTATGTCGATAACTCCTAACTCCGGTTCTTTTTCGGGTAACACGAGCGTACGTAACACGAACACAAACGTAGCCAGTCATCAAGGGGTGACTCGCTACGTTTCAGCGTGATATAAAAATTGCGTTTGTGTATTCTATCGATGCTATATAGGTTAGCATTTAAAAGTTCTGTAAGTAGTTGATGTGCCGAGCTTCCGAAAAGCTACAAAATCGCTGATCATCGATGTTAAAAGTAGCCTGTCTGCTAAGGTCTTTAGTTCCTCATACAACAGAGAGGGTTTATAAGGCAAATTAATTTATACCTGCTAGGTAATTACTTACCCCTGTGAAGTCACTAATGTATTCGTTACATGCCCTCATTTCAGCCTAAGATGGTTTGGGAATCAGAAGCTCTGTTTGCGATATAGGTCGTGAGGGTGCAAATTAATTATTCTATCTGTAAGGTACGCAAGAACTTACTAGGGAATTTGGGTTTTGGATTTCAATAACGTTTTGTATAATCTGTTGACTATGATCGACGACTTAGATTTATTCAGAATCACCGCTTAGTAAGCCTGGTCTAGAATATCAAGTCGTATACTTTTATTGCTACTTATCTCTAATATTATATTCTGCTTGAGTATCCCTGCCTTTGTAGAGAAGATTTTCGTTTGGACTTATTTAATCAACGTTTCCTTCGTTTATGACTCTAATAAAAGGGGAAATGTACGGAGGGGAGGGGACGGGGGTCATAAGGAGCTGAGAATCAGATTCGTGCTCTATGGTATTAATAAAATCTTAGAGCTACTTATCGTTGTGATAGTGAAACGTATTTTTCGAAAACATATTTCTATGTGTTTTCTGAAAACGGATTTCCACATGTTTTCTGGAAACGGATTTCCACATGTTTTCTGGAAACGGATTTCCACATGTTTTCTGAAAACTGATTTCCACGTGTTTTCTGAAAACAGAGTAGTAATTCTTATAATTTTAGGAACGTTTGTAGTCTGATCTCAGTCTCAATCTGCCAAAAATATCTCTAGTACCCGTTACCCTATCTTTACCCTACATGAGGCTACATGTTTGACATTGATTGTAGCTGAGATGAGATTGCGACTAGATTTTGAATATTTTCAATAAAGGGAATTGGCCTTCTGATTTCCACGTGTTTTCTAAAAACACGAGGATCCTTGTACGAGTGACATTGAGGTACATTGCCCCATTTCCACGGCCGCTCTGCCCGTGCGTGCCAGTACGTGTGTTGGGAGCTTTATTTGATATTTACCTACCTAAGTAGTATATAGTACATATTCAGGTCGAAACAGTAGTCCCCAAAAAAGCTTAAACTTGACCGATATAGGTACTGTATTTAAGTCGTGCCAAATAAGGAACATGATGGAAATTTTTCGTTCGTTGTTTTACCTTCAGATTCAGAAACCATTCACTCAAGTATTTATATACTTACCTACCTACATAAACGCTACGCCTTGAATAATTTAGGCTTTTGAGCACAAAGCGCGAAACTGGTTAATGACAAGTGGTACTAGGTACACCTTAAAGATGCCGCTCGTTTTCGCCTTGAACCCATAATGGCATTATCTGCATTCTACAAGTGAACTCCTACCGGTTTTTGCATAAAAAAGTAGACATGCACAATTGATATGTGCATAATAAGCACATAATAGGACGAACAAAGACGTTCAGACAGTGATAAATAGGTTTATTGTGTTTATCGGATTTTCCTGGTGTTTTTCAGGGTCGCAGGATCCAAATATAGATTGACATAGTACCCGATGATAAGTTCAGAGAGATGGGGAAAAAAACAAAGCAGTAAATATTTAGGATACACTTAAAATAATAATATTTGTTTGTCCTGCTTACTGCTATTGTTGGGACACCACTTAGTTTTACTTATGGAGCCGAAACGTGGACACTCACGGTACGGCTGGTCCATAAATTCAAGGTCGCTCAGCGAGCTATCGAACGGGCTATGACTGGAGTCTCTCTGAGGGATCGAATCAGCAGCGTGGCGATCCGGTGGAGAACCAAAGTTGTCGACATAGCTCACAGGATAAACAAGCTGAACTGGCAACGGGCCGGCCATATTAGCTGTAGAACCGATAACCGTTGGGGTAGACGTGTTCATGAGTGGAGACGAATCGGCAAACGTAAGCTAAGACGCCCTGAGGCTAGGTGGAGCAAAGATCTTCGCAGGATGGCTGGTAGCAGCTGAATGAGAGTTGCCGAAAATCGAATGGCGCGGAGAGGTATATGTCCAGCAGTGAACTGCTGTAGGCTGATAATGACTTCGTTTTAATTTAACTTCGGAATAACCAAGAGACTGTTATTAAAGATAACATTCAGACAATCAAGTTTTCGAAATGTTGGTCTCCTCATGGAATTTCTTTGACTCTCGGTCTTCATCCATTCTCACCGAATACTGTAAGCATTTATTGCCTGGATTAAAATAGTATCTTACCTTATATCCAACGTTTCTGTTGACTCCAGTATGGCAAGACTTGAGCCCCTTCAGTTGATCCAGGCTGTTGATAGGCAGATCATTGTGGACTACGATGACGGCTTCATATCTGAATGGCGCTAAAAATAAAAAAAAGGTTTAGGTTTAGAGTTTTGGGAAGAATTAGAATGTGGTGAATGGTGGAGGAAATACATTTGTTTGTGGAAAGCTCAGTTATCACCGTATCACTACTAAAATACTGTTTACGTGAATAGTTAAGAATATAAAAATCCGTTCTATCACTAAAATAACTGATGTCAGGTCACACCTGCCGCATTTCAGACGATCAATGGACAAAACTTACGACCCAGTGGCAAACGACATCGCGGCAGGCTCAGACAGAGATGGCGGGATGAGCTGGACTCCTTTCATAAAGGTTGGTCCTTGGCAGCTCTGGACAGAGAGAGGTGGAAGGAGAGTTTGCCCAGCAGTGGGAAATCAAAGGCTAGTAAAAAAAAATGGGTGAATGTAGGCACACAAGGAGAAGAGTTTCAACCCATGGTTCAATTGGATTCTTTTAACAAACCTGGGTCTAGCAATGGACGTCATGGTTGGTCTTTTCCAAGCGATAGCTAAGGCTAGTATATTCAGGTGCTAATTTTGTGCATGTGAAGGCAAGTAATTAATAACTTCGGGCTGTTTGCTGTCACGTTATCACGCCCACCTTTCCCTAAGTTACACAATTTACGGGAAAGGTAAGCGTGACCATCTTTATCTTTCATCTTTTGTGTAACGACTTCCAGACTTCAGTAACGTTTGTCTTGCTTTAGTTTGTTATTAATTAGTGTTTATTTTGTGTTAGACAATTTGTATTTACCATGCATGTTTGTTTAACGCCTTTACTTCTCATCAAGACTATTATTTTTGTTATTAAGCTAGTCGCACACACACAGTAAATGCAGTAAATGCATTAGTGCAAGATGGTCAAAAATATTGATCAATATATTATGGTCCCGCACACTACGCAATATTATTGTCAATTTTTCGGTAATATTTTTTTTTGGGTAAATCTGACTCAGTCATTCAGCAGCTTGATTCGTGTGCGTACGTTTTATATGGATAAAAAGAAAAAGTCCTCGCATTGATTATTGCATTTACTTTATCCACTAAAAAAGGCAATCAAGAAAGAAAAGATTGATTAAAGTACAGTGCAGAAAAAAGCTGAGTTAAATCACTTTAATCTAATAAATGAACTACGACTTAGAGCGGAACATGATTTAAAAAATTGCGCATGAGAATGAGAGATACATTTTCCGAGAGAGAGAGAGAGAGAGTTCTTTCAAAAACTATTTATCTTTAGTATCACCTTACTTGAAGAAAAAAGATAAACCCATGCAAAAATCGCTAACGCCCGAAGAGAAGTTAGGTAGATATTACACGATATATACATTATATAAACTCACGCCGTCCACTCATGAGGGTAGGCAGAAACTAGAGAACGCCAACTGTTACAATCTTTACATATTAAGTACTCCTTTTGCTTTATTTACGTTCATACGTCATACACGCACGCCGGTTGTGAGCATTTCGCACCAAGTACTCGTATTACTCAATCACGAGTTCAAAAGAAATCATTTTGGTATCAGACCCTTCAATAGAATAAGTTACCTATTAAAATGTTTCTACTATCTCAACTGTTATTATAATGGAGGCAATAAAACAGTTTCGAGAGCCTAGGGACATATCATTTGAAACTTTCTCTCGATCAAAAGTTACGCAACCAGAAGTAAGTACCGATTCCATTGAAAGCGTTTGATAACATTTTGTCTGTTTGAATAAATTGTACAGACGCCAGCACATCGAGCTACTACAATCTGTCAAATTTCTGTAATAAATTTTCAACTTTATCGCTAAAGCTTAAGGTTCAAGATTGAATGGGAAAATTTGACAGTTTCGGGTAGCTTGCTTTAGCCTGCTGGCGTCTGTACCTCATTTGAAAAGGTTCTTTTATTTCTAGAGATTACTTGTTTCGTAACAGCAGTGTTTTGTGCTATTAGAGAGACGCATCTAGAAGTATGTACTCGTATCTACATTTTTACGGTATTAAAATACGAATATTTTTTACCTGTTTCGTTATTTATGTTATTCGCTTCAGTCTACATATTTTTGAAATAAACATTTCTGTAGTCAAATAGTTCTTTATATTTGAAATACACAGCTGGGGTATGACATTATTTCGCACGCGTTCGTGCTAGACAGACGTGGTCCTTAGAACGCAATCTGTCTAGAAATTCAGCAAAAAGCTTTGGCACGTGGATAAAAGCAATAGGTACAAGGATATCTGATATTCATATAACTGATATATCTAGTGACTACATAATGTACAGAAACGCGAGCTTCGGAAAATAGTGAAGCTATTTTTATCTGATCTTGGATTCACTACCATTTTCTGCTATATATTTTCTTGTAGGTTCCCACTTCAGTTCAAACGTTTACGCCATAGAGATATGTTTGTTAGGCTTTGTTTACTCCTATATACTTACTGAGACGGAGTAGGGTTCATACATATTTCATGACATAAGGCTGAGGGTACGTAAGTGCCCTAACATAGAGATAGGAAAACAATCCTCTGTGTATATTTCAGGACTGTGTGATGGCATAGATTTCAGACGAGAGAAATCTCAACCTTTTTCTTTTTCAGAGACCTTTCGTTAGTTTTATGGTGTTATGTTAGGACATTTTTATATTTATGGCCAGTATCCGAGCTACAGGTATTTTAATAAAATATGTCCCGAAAAGGTCGTCCGCTACCTTGAAACTGAGACAGGTTCAAAGATAAGATAGAAGTAACGTCTTTGAAGACTATTAACTTCAATAGAAGATTAGGTACCCTTGCATTAACCTTTCTCGACGTTCTCCAAGACACAGTAAAAGTAAATCCACATCTTTAGTTCACGAACTTAAATTTAAATTCAGTTTCTGAACTTCTCCGACACGAAACAGTTTCAAAGTTAACAAATTATAAAAATCCTCACTAAGAAGTCTTTGTGATATTCGAGAAAAGCTGAAATAAGCGGGAAATGAGAATACGAAAGATTTCGCCTAAATCAGATTAATAAGAGAATTGGTCCTTCATAAGGAAATAACTTAATGAACTTAAATTAAAATACGTGAAGTTTTTGAATGAGCAATATATTTTGGCAGTTAACAGTGGCGCTAGTTGCAAAGACAAGTGTCAACAAAACCGTTAAATTGAGAACATTTGAATGTAGTTCTCTGTTTCGCCGTCTGTAAAAAAATTTGCCTCTTCATAGTTTACAAAGCCGAGACTACTTTTGGGCTTTGACGTTTCAAAAGCAAATAAGTTTGGAGTGAACTCAAACGGTTGGTACTTTGGTACTCAATCGAGTAGAATTTAGTGGTTTTCATTAATGTTCACTGTAGCGATCTTTTGAAGAGGGCTGTACTGCTATAATGAGGAGTTCTGACTTGGGAAGTGGTTTTAAGAGTCAGTATTTTATGAAAAGGATTTTAATTATGAAAATAAAATATGAAGGAACTCGTAAATTCTGAATAGAGCAGGCCCTTAAACAGGTGGAACTTAATTAAAGCTTTTAAGAAGTCGACGGTATGAATTATGTCAGTTTCATATTTAGTAGTCTCCATCCGCCTTCTTCCTTTCTTAAAAGGTGAAGAAGTGATTATTGCTACAAAAGAACCTACACGAGCATACTCATGAGTAGGAATCAAACTAAAAACTTGGCAAATAGATTGGTGTTTGTCCAATTGTAAGATCAAATCAGACCAGTCTGATGATGTTGGTATAATTGTAATAACAATCAGACAATCACCAATCTCTTTGTCAAGTGTGGTGTTAACAGCAGTTTTAGTTGGATAATTTATTGAACAGTGACAGTTTAACTGTTGATCTGAGTGCGAATAAAACCTTCATAACATGGACTTACCATCAGGTTCCTCTTCAGTCCTGTACTCTTGTACCACCACAAAGTCCTGGTTGGGTATTTTGGTGGCGCAGTACATGTCTTCAGGGTCGACAGGTACGATGTCTGCTTGCCGTTGCTGAACCAGGTTCAAGCAGTCCACTCTGAAAGGAATTGGTAATGTTTTTATTAGGATCTTCCATATCTTTTAGAGGTTTTCCATAGAGTGACGACCCAAATGATCACCTCAATTGGGTGTAGTAAAAGAGCCTTTATAATAAAATAACTTCTATCCGCGTGAAATTTACACACACAACAAATTCACACACACAAACACAACAAGAAATTTCACACACACACACTCGACAAAACTGTAGGTTCTCATTAGTGAAAGAATTTTCGGAATAGGATCAGTAGTTCCGAAGATTATCCCCTAAAAACAAACTCTCACTCACATACCTTTTTATAATATTAGTATAGATTCTGATAATGTAACCTTCAGCGGTTCCTAAGCAGTTAAACATATTACTTTCAAGCCAACAATACTCATCTTTTCTCACAATAGAAAAATAATTCTTTAATGAATATAACGTTCCAAGGTTTCTCCGACAACTCAAATAGTTTTTGTCTAAGTTTTCATCCTTATGAAACTGAAGTACCTAGAAGGGACATCAACGGGTGGGAATATTACGTCGGTTATCAAAAAATATCTGCTGTTATAGAAAAGTGCAATTCCTACGCGGTCAAAATGTACTGAACAGCATTTTTTTTTTATAATAACCCGACGAAAAATTTCAGCTCATGTACGTCATCATGTACTGAATCCATGGTTACAGGCTGTGCGTAGGTAGATGTCTCTGCCAACCTGTATAGTCACCTTACCCCGATCAAATTAAATTAATCATTGATTTTGACAGACCATAATCCGTACGCAAATTACGCGATACGCGATTTGACGTGGAGTTGCGATACCAGCCCGTATTACCTATTAGGTACATATTAAGTGGTCAGACTTATGTATAAGTACCGTACCTACATAGTAAATTCAAGATCACGTAGCAAACTAGCAAACACAATAATACAAACGTGCAATGTTTTTGTGTTCAAACTTAAAACAATGAAACCGAGGCGTTACGCGAATACTGAAGTATGAAATGACATCTGCATTGTTTTGTTTTTCCGTTAGTTTTTTGTTTCAGTGTTGCAAAGTCGGTATTGTTTGGACGTTCGTGTTATTTTAGCGGTGGAAAATATCGGTAGTGTGAACTATTTCGCACACATTCATGCATTGAAGTTTTAAGAACGGAACTAGAACAGTTGGTTTACAAAAACACATTCTATATCCTACTGCAAGTAATTCTTCGAGACAACATTTCAGTTAGTTTTAGTTATACAACATATTCAGCCTATAATGTCCCCACTGCTTGGACACAGGTCTCCTCTCTTTGACAGGGAGAGGGCTAATATTCTATCACGTTGGCCTGTGCGGTTTGGTAGATGTCATGTCTTCGAAGTTTTGGTTCTAGTATTTCCTTACGATGTTTTCCATCACCGTTTTGAGAGCAGTGAAGATGAAATGATTTACACAAAGTAAAGCTCGGGTTCAAACCCACGACCTACAACTCGTAAGTCGGGGCATTACCACTGGTCCACCACTGCTCTCAATAATTATACACCTACTGAATTATAGCTAAATTAGGAAGATAATATGACCTGTACCGAAGGGCGAACCCTACCTTAGTGTAGCCATATATTAGGTGTTTACGTATAATAAAATTGTTGCTACATCAAACAAAAACACCATCATCAATAAATAACACCACACATTTCCAATCAAACCTACAATTCTATTGAGTACATTAAGTAGCAGAGTTTACCTAACTGCAAACAATGGACGGCAATTGGATGGTAATCGAGGTAGGTTAGTTCAAAAAATGTTGCCATAATTGGCTACATTGGCCGACTTGGCCCGTGACAACCCTTGTTTTTGAGAGAGGCAATCCAGAGACACTTGGCTACCTTAAAAGTTAGACTTTTTATTTTCTCTACCGGATTTTGTTATTCCAGATAGGAGTAAAAGCCTAATGATAGGTATCTAAGCCTGCCCTAGACTCTGTATTTGTAGAGTATTTTATATTTTGTAAGTTCTTGTTGACAGGCCTGCACTGTTCACCCATAATTATTAACGCTAATTATTATTTAGCTTGTAAATAGTAATTGTTGTGTCTTTGAGAATAAGGATCAGAATGATAAATAAAAACTATATTGTTACACTGTAATTAGAAAACATTGTAAAAGTTAATTATTTTTAAAAGAGTACCTAACCGTGGAATTTCTTGCCGGCTCTTCTCCATAGGAAACGACAAATTGAAACCGTGCACCTAGCTTCTGACGTTTCATAAGTGCCCAGTGCCCCGTGCATAGGTTTATGTGAAGTAAAATATTTTGACTTTGATTTTGTTATTTCGGACAATCAATCACGACAGCAGACGGGAGCAGTGGTGGCCCAGTGGTAACAGCCGCGGCTTACTAGTTGTAGGTCGTAGGTTCGAACCCAGCCAGGCGTTTTACTTTGTGTAAATTATTTCATCACTACTGCTCTCAAAACAGCGAAGGAAAACATCGTGAGGAAACCGACATGTCTTAGAATAAAAAAACGAAGACATGTGACATCTACCAACCCGCACTGGGCCCGCGTGGTGGATTATGGCCCGCTCCCTCTCACAGAGAGGAGGCCTGTGTCCCAGCAGTGGGAACATTGTAGGCTGAATATGTAATCACGACAGCCACACATCAAGATTTCACAGATGATTACGACTTTTAGAAACGTTATTAAGAACTCCTCATTAATAATCGTTTTACCGACTAACTCCTATTTCCTTATAATAATAATGATAAAAAAGGCGAAAGGTGAAGGTGAACATGTTTGTTACTCAATCACCTATAAACGGCTAAATGGATTTGGATAAAATTTGGGTCAAAAATGTCTTGGATACCAACTTTTTATCGGGGTAGGTTATATAGGGTGGCAGAAACATCGACGCGCAACTGTAACCATGAATTCAGCACATGATTCTAGACCCCCCTAGAGTAGAAATATTTGGTCGCTTATTAAAAAAAAAATCTGCTGTTTCATAGAAAAGTAAAAAAAAAAAATAATATGATTTTTATTTCGGTCCAAAGAATCCATAGAGTGTTAGTAACATAATATTAAAACAACTTATTAGGTATCTAGTGTTAGTACCCATCACCCTTTGCACAAACTGCTTTACAATTGGAGAGCCGAAACTCTCCGCTACAGTTCTCAGGATGCTGTTGCGACTGTCTCTCACTCTCCTCAGGAGAACAGCAATTTTTTCTTAATAACCACCGAAAAATTTATCGCAGGGGCGCTCGGAATGATGTGCTGAATCCATGGTAACAAGTTGCACGTCGATGTCCCTGCCACCCAGACCCCCGTGTCCCTGTCTATACCATACCTTTGCCAGTGAAATGGGGGGCAGTAGGTAACAGTGACTACTTTAATTATAATCATTTTAATAATTTCTTACCTGTCTCTCGCTGGTACACATTCAATTTGGGTCTTGGACTTCGTCGGAGCATTCGCCATGTCCTGACATGCTTTCAGGTACTGCGATGGGACGCATAGCTTAACTACAACATAATAATTCACAATTCACATAAGTATTAGTTACTCCTGCAGGGCTTGGAAGGGTCAAATATTTTATTTTTGTTTGTAACCAAAAGTTTTCTGTGTTTGTGATAAGGTTTTTTGTCGATAAGTAAGAAAAAAAAAATATCTGAACCTAAGTATGTAGGTACTACCCTACTTTGAGTAGAAAATAAAAACGTAAAATTCTGTGATCATTTCTAATTACCTTCTGGAAAAATCGTGACACAAAATTACCGTAATATAATTTTCATTATTATTGGCATAATTTTTTAAATATCTGTGTTATTCCTAAAATAAGTTTTTAACTTAATTTCTATTTCTGTTTCAAGTTTATTCAATGTCAACGAACTCATGTTATTAATCTGATATAACGTATTTATTATGAATTAATATCATGCTATTTAACCTTCGCGATATGAAAACATTACTGGCTATTTCACGACCTTTGCCATTATTGTTTTTATAAATTGAACAGTATAATATCATGCTCAAATAAGTATCGGCGGAAAGTATAGGTACATGCTACACCCAAAGAAGAGATTGTAAAAGTAAGATTCATAAACCAGTATTTTTACATAAGCATTTCTAGAATGATCTCTGATCTAAGTCTTACCAAACAATTCGATTTCGAACAAATTTATCGAGATAATAACTTACACACATAAATTGGACAATAATCGATTCACGAAATTCGGGATTCGAATCGAATAAACACATCAATAGAATGGCTCCCACTGCAATTTATGGGCCATTTCGTTTTTGAACTATTACAATCGGTAAATAACATCTAAAACTAGAACTGTGTTAAAAGTGTAGTTTGTTTTGTCAACTTGCTATAAAAAATATATTATTTAATATATTTATTATTTATTATAAAATATATTAATACATAAACTCTAAGAACATGCATAATATCCATCAGATTGGATGTTTCTCAGCAAACAGTTACAAAACGCGCAAATATTTGCCCATATGTGTCGGGGTTAAATGTCAAAGTTTTTGCATATTTACCTACATTGGCTACGTTAGATACTAAAAACTGATTGCCGGTCCGAGATGACTACATTCGTTTACATTATCACTTTGGATGCAGTCGTAACATTTTTTTAAATAGGTAACGGACGATACCGTCTTTTCCATCGTTATAATCTTGTGAATTATGGTAAACAAACACTATAAAAAAACCCCGGAAAACATTGGTCACAAGTCACAACACTTTAACAAACAATTTTTGGCAAAACAAGAAAATTATTTTTTAATCATTCAGAATTCAGATTTAAAAACCGAATTCCATAAACAAAACGCAAATCTCTCAATTTTTAAAGAAAAAAAAGTACTTTTCGAAAATAAAATGCAATAATGCATTTAAAAATAAATGTAGAACACTTTAAAAATAGAACAGAACATACATGACGATTTGCTGTGCACACAAACACATGTCAGGGCTAACAGATAAATGTATTTTAATGCCATGGTCAAGGCAAGCTCGCGTGCTATCGCCTTACTACCGCGGACCGTCCAAGCAACTTCTTTTATATTCTCACGTTATCTTTATTGTGATTGTTTCACCATGTAATAACGAACACAGAGTTGGACACTGTATTCGCGGACGATTGACTTGTGAGGTTTGCGCGGCACTGTGTCACGTGTGTTGCTGATTGGAAAACGGTGCGTGATACAGACTTAAGATCGTATAGATAGCTCCTGAGGTAATCATCGAGAAGTGATCAATGATCATTAAACAATTTTACATAATAATATTATAACTTACACCCGAAGCGTTGAACGTAAGCTTTTCCCTTAGGACCAAAGTAAAACTGCATTTTCTTTAGCGGGTGCTTTGTAAGACAGGAGTTCAGTCAGCGCCCTTAATTAAACCCTGATAAACACAATTTAGCTTTTAGCTACACAGGCTTACGTTAACTAGACTGCTATTTTCAATGAATAAACAAAATAGTTTAGCACCAATTATAAGATCAACATTGGCTAGGTATTTCTTACAAACATATTAGCATAATCATACTTCATTAACTTATACAAATAGATCTTATGCGTTTTCAATCACGTGAAATATTGACCGTTATTTAAAATTGACCGTTATTTAAAAATATTTTTTACCTCAGCGGCTCTGCGTCTTTCTAGTAGTCGTATCGATCTTCATTCTTCAATTCCTACTCAGTTTGCAAGAGTCATCGCTCGCTTGGGACCATGGCTTGATTAAATAATACAACACAAAGCCGAACGTCGCTATTTTAAAATTTATTTTCTTCCTTACTTGCATGTTGGACATTGTATGCAAAATATAAATGCGAAATAACTATAGGTTTTAATTTTTCTTTACACAACAATTCTATAGAAAAATATAAAGTAGGTAATACAGGTTTTCTACATTGAGTATTATTTAAAATAAAAAAAACAATGTCACATCTGCGTTCTTTTTTTGAAACAATAAAATTGTACGAAAAAGAAATGCATTTTCAATATTTTTTTGTGGTCAAGCCGGCCAGGATGGTATTAAAATAATAATAATTTTTATGTGAACAGTCGTTTTTATGATTTTCATCGGCCGAATATATTTTATTAGTGCCCATCTACTTTCCTTTATTGTAATGATATGTCATTATGTAAAGACTTGATGAGTGTAACCTAGGTGTACATTTTGAAAGATAAAAAGAACTGTTATGTGACCTTTTTTAAATACACACGGAAAATATTTATTCGTCGATTATTAATGAAATTGATTTGTTTTTATTGACAATGTTTATAATTTACGGGAAGCCTTTTCATTTACATTTTATTTTATAATGAAAGATATAATTAAATTGATTTGGGAATATTTTTAGTCCGTATGAGACATAACATTGCACAATAGTTGGAGGAATATAAAAAAAAAAAGTTTTTGGAATGTCAAAACATTGAAATTATGATCGTGCGTCAATCATTTTGTTTTAATTTTAAGATAATTAACGATTATTCAAGTATGGACTGGATTCATTGCAACAATTGTTATACTCAGTTAGAACCTGGAACTTCTCTGCATTTAACATCATGTGGTCACATGTTTTGTAACAATTGCTTAGAGAAAGGTAAGATTTTTCCCTATCTTGTTTCAAAGAAAAAGATTGATATCGGTACATGGATAAATATGAATATAAATATGAATATAAATATGAATATAAATATGTAAATTTCTTGTAGGCGGTAAAGACAGTACGTGTTTAATATGCCGAGCTCCGTGTTCCATCATGAAACTTGTTCCAGACGTATGTAATTTCACAAAATATTCCCAACAACTTCTTGTAAATACATTTGAATGTAATTTTCTCATTTTCTATTTAATTTCAAGATGAAACAAGAGATACAAGATTACTTTACCGATCCAGAGGAATTAATTAAAAAGTCCTGTGAAGTGTTACAGTTTCAGAGGCAACACAGACGGCGTTTGTTATCGTATTTATTGCAATCAGTGAGTAATTTTCTTGTTTTTAGCTATCTACTTAATTAAATTCTGTAGATGACATTTAAGACTTGCCTTTCAAAGTTGAAAACAGCTTTCATACATTTTTATGTTGAGCTTATGCAAATACCTAGTAAGAAAAAGGTGTAGGAAGGTAATAAAATCGATAATGGTTTTTACCTAATCAAACTGAAACTTGAAATCAACGTTTTTTTTATGGTGGCTATTTATGTACATAATACTTAGTTTGCGTCATCATTATTATGTGAATACGTACTATTATAAGTCCGTTAATGTCCACCGGGCGATATACCTAAGAACTCCTTTATAAAAAACCATAATAACATAACATCACGCCTGTAATCCCCGAAGGGTTAAGCAGAGGTGTACCTATAGTTCACCCACATTTCACCAGTTATGTTTAAGTCCCATGTAATAGGGGGCGAGCCTATTGCCATCAAACGGGCACAAATCCAGACTCCGGGCTACTACTGAGAAATCCCTGACGGAAAAACCCAATAACCACTTTGTCCGACTTGCTTACGACCACTAAACCAACGAGGCGAAACGTTATATTAAGCATAATATCTAATCACCACGCTTGGCAAACGGATAGGCCATCAAAGTTCGTTGATTTTTACTGTTGACATAAAGGTAAGCGAATTCCACTGACAATCGCTTACCTATGGACTTGAAATGAGACCTGCCGACACCGAAACGCCTGGGAACACCGAACACAACCGAGTTGCTGGCGGTTTTGCTATTAAAGCTTAGCCAATTTAGAATTAATTATACCATCCAGGAACATTAAATGAGATTAGGAGAGGCACGTTTATGTAGTATTGTATATAAGATTCTGTGGTCCTTGTTGACACATTGTCTTATTATCTTCTTATGAGTACGGCTTAAGTTCTCAGGAAAAGGAAATTGACTTGTATGCTCTCCTAGTTTTAATATTTCCACAAATACTCGTACTATCACATTTTACTTGTTCCAGACGAAGAAATTTTATACGGCACGGACCGAGTTAAAACGCATGACCGAGTTGTGTCAGAAGCAGCACAACCAACTGAAAGAGTATCACAGAACTATTCGGAGTTTAGAAGTTCAGTTGGCGAACCAATCCAGTAACAGATACTTACTCTAGCTCTATTGTCGATTAGCTTTTGTCCGCGGTTTCACTTGAAACCTAGGGGAATTATGTACATTTGTAAAAACTCCTCCTATGTCTGTTGAAACCTGTTAAGTAGTTGAGGGGCCAAGTAACAAACGAACAGACACTCTTTATAAGGGCCAGGAAAGGTCTGTGGCATTCATACCTGGGCATTTTGATTTTTTTTTTTTAAATGGCGGCCTTGTATGAACCTTATCTAAATCGATAGCTGATATCAGTGCAAACAGAAAACTTAATCAAGACCAAACCCCGTAAAATGTTACGTTTCCGAGATATTAACGTTCAAAGTTAATGCCGTGACATCCATATTTTTAGCATTTGCATCTTGTTGCTCTGAATGTTTAGGCGGACTGTATGTTTGCCAGGCTCCATATAAAAATCTTCAATCCCCTTTGTATGGTATGGAACTGGACCTTAGCAGCTTTAAACAGAGATAAGTGGAAAGAGAGTAGAGAGGCCTTTGCCCTGCTGTGGGATATCATAGGTTTTTAATAATAATATTTCATTTTAATATGCCTTTAGTCTAGGCTATGATATCCTTCTAAGATCACCGAGTTTGATACAACATGGATTACTGATTGCAGTTTCATGTTGCAATGTTGGCCGCAAACTTATCTCATGACTGTTTGGGCTTGAAGATTATAAATTCTAGACAGCTTAGATTCATCACCTGAAATCGTGACGATGACGTTAAAAAAGTAGGTCATAAAAGTCGTAATAAAGTTTTAACAATATCGTTTTTGTCAAAGTTTTGTCATTTAAACAGCCTCGTGTAAAGTTACCAAACAACAGATATAAACAAAATTGAATATTCCAATGGGAACCAACTAAAAATCCCATAAACAATTTTTTATCGTACGAAAATTAAACTCCGCGACGTATTTTGACACCCTTTTATGGTGTTATATGAGATGTTCTCATATGTACGCAAGGGATACATTTCCAGAGCAAGTGTCGCCGTTCAACATCCCCATATCGCCCGGGAGCAACATATCACCGAGCTTCGTGCAGACGACCCCTACTTATAAGCGTAATGCTAAAAGTACGCCGTTTTCGGTAAGTCGCTTATTTTTTTTTGGGGCATGGGATTTATAAGGGTTGCTTAAAGTTAAGAGACATTTAAACGTAAAAAATGTACCTATGGTTAAACAGTCGCATAACATCACTTAACTGTAAGCAATGTTTATAAACAATGGGTTAAGTCGTTCAGCGGGATTGTCCGAAAGGGTTACCGCTACCCCGGAACATAAAAGGCGAAGGAAGGAACATGGGTGGGTTTTAGTCAGTAAGAGTCTGACACTCCCTACCGCTCCACCCAGAGCGGGAGGGGTCATTTGATGATTTCCCACCAGAAAAAAAATAAAAAAAATAAAAGGGGTTAAGTCTTTAGTGTGAGTTGAAGCGAATCAATTTCTTTTAGGGAAATAGGCAAGGTGGATAGGCTAGAACCGTGTAAAATGTAAGTACATATACCTAACAGTTTTCCAATTCAAATCCATTATTGAAAATTGGTAGATTAATGATTTTGTTTCTATCGATGTGAATTCGAGTTTTCACTTTTGGATGAATAGAATACTCTTGTTTACTCTTTTTTTTTCTTCTCTTTATTTCTGTTTTCAATATGAGTCATTACAAAACTGGGAACGTTTGGAATAAATTGCATGATACATTGGTACAATCTTACAAATTACAATCTAAATTGGATCGTGGGGAAGACCTGGATGGAATTGGCATAAGGAAAGGAAATAATCATTTAAGAGAAGATTTATGTCTAGACCGTTAGGAAGTAGTCGGGTGTACCTACCTGCTACAGAGCTTAGACTGTAACCTGACATGCATCATCATCTCCATAACCTTTTCCCAACTATGATGGGGTTGGCTTCCAGTCTAACCGGATACAGCTGAATACTAATATTTTACATGGAGCGACTGCCTATCTGACCTCCACAACCCAGTGACTGGGTTATACGATACCCCTTGTTAAGACTGGTTGTCAGACTTTCAGGCTTCTGACGACCCGTAAAGACTGTCAAAGATCCACGAATGACAGCCGAGACCAACGGCTTAACGTGCTTTCCGAGATACAGAGGGGTCTTGGTATGTGTAGATGGTCACCCATTTACGAACCAACCGCGGCAAGCATAGCTTAACCAGAGGGGCAATTCTCGTAATTTTAAAAACGTTCACATTCTGATCTCAGTTTAAATTCCCTACATTTTGACAAGTTTTTGACATTTGTTTGTCGCCGAGATGAGACTGCGACTAGATTTTGAAACGTTTTAAATTACGAAAATTCGCCTTCTGATCGATCGACCCTTACTGTTGTTATTACTTAGCCACAAGCCCTTCCTAACCTAACCATGTATCATCTAAAAACCCTGTAACAGGAGAGGCCATATTCGAGATATACTTACAAATAATAAATGTGAAGAGTGGTTTGAACGCGCTACTCTATGGAGCTAACAGTCGGATTCGAAAAAATCCTTTTGCATTTGAAAGCCCAATTCTTGTGGAAGGTAATAGGCTATTGAACATCGCGCTAAAACCCTTGAGAGCCGACTAAAAAGAAAGAAAAGGCAGAAAGAGCGCTAATAGCGGGGGCTGGTGGTGCGATGCGACGGGGTGGGTCTGGAGAAGAAAGAACGCGGACGAAGTCGCGGGCACAAGCTAGTCTTACACAGGAATATAGCTCTATAATATTTGCTAAAGCATGTCGCACGTGTCCGTTTATATCCAGATAGTTACCATATTTTGTTTTATTTAGTTCAATAGTTCATAGAACACGTAGGTATTTCCCGGGTCTTATCGCACATATAATATTAGAAGATAAATAAGGAAAATGTATTAGTATAACTAACAGCAACATAAATGTTCTTGTTTTGTAAATGCCTTTCGGTTTCGCTTCTTAATTAAAATTCCTTGGTCTTGAATGAATCAAGAAACAAAAGGAATTTGCCTGAAAGAAACTGCGAGGTCTGGAATTGGAAAATGCTGGTCCTCATTAATTAATCTTTAGGTAAAAAGAAGCAAGAGCCTTTTTCATATCACACGGTATTTATTTTTGTGTAGGTATTCCTACCATCTTACTAATATTATAAACGCGAAAGTTTGTATGGATGGATGGATGGATGTTTGTTACTTTTTCACGCGAAAAAACTACTGAACGGATTTGGATGAAATTTGGCACACACATTGTTTATAACCAGGATTAACACATATGATACTTTTTATCCCGATATTCCTAGGGATCGAAACTTATGCAGGTGAAACCGCGGGGCGCAGATATGGTATTTCATAAATCAATCTGCCTAGCCTTTTCCCAATGTTGCGGATGGCTTCCTGTCTAACCAGCGGGGTAATTGCGTAACACACTATCAGTAGCAATGGGTTTCATTTTGACAGTTGAACAAAATTCTTTGCGTTATTTACGGTGTTGAGCAGACACATTTTCGAACATATGGAGCAATGGATTAGCAATATCCTTCAAAATTATTCAGATTGAGATTGATAGTGTTTTACGCAATTAGGGTGCGGATACAGCTCAATACTAGTTTTTTTACAGAAGCGACTGCCTATCTGACCTCCACAACCCAATTACTGTGCCGCACGGGCGCGTTATTACGCGGCGTTTTTTTTCGCTCATTTGATTGTGAACGCTCTGCTTAGCGCTGAGAGTTAAAAATACAACAGTGTGTTTTTTTGACGCGCTGGGATGCGCTCTGTTGGATTTTAAATGCTCGGCTCAACACCGAGAGTTGAAAATCCAGTGCGCAGTAGAATCCGCCGCGATATTTTTATGTCCGTGCGACGTGGGCTTATACGATACCCTTTAGTAAGACTGGTTGGTGGTCAGGCCTTTGGGCTTTTGACTACCCATAAAGTCTGTCAAAGAATGTATATTTCTACTCATCAACATCATCATTTCAGCCGAAAGACGTCCAGTGCTGGACATAGGCCTCCCCGAAGCACCTCCACCTCGACCGGTTCTGTGCTCATCGCATCCAACGGGTTCCGGCGGCCTTCAAAAAATCGTCGGTCCATCTTGTGGGAGGCCTTCCAACGCTACGTCTTCCGGTACGCGGTCGCCACTCCAGAACCTTCCATCCATCCAGGCCATCTGTTTTGCGAGCAATGTGCCCTGCCCACTGCCACTTAAGTTTGGCAATTCTTCGGGCTATGTCGGTTACCTTGGTTCTCCTGCGCATCTCTTCGTTTCTGATTCGATCAGGCAGGGACACTCCAAGCATAGCCCTCTCCATTACCCTTTAGGTGACTTTAAGCCTTATAATAAGGCTCACTGTGAGCAACCACGTTTCAGTGCCATAGGTCATCACTGGCAACACGCACTGGTCAAGGACTTTCGTCTTGAGACACTGCGGTATGTGGGACGGGAAGATATTGTGTTGCTTCCCGAACGCTGTCCAGCCGAGTCGGATTCGACGATTGAACTCTTTCTCGAAGTTGGACCTACCCAACAGGACAGTTATATTTCTTCTAGGAATATTTTATTTATCAGTGTTGCTATCCAATGTTATCATTGCCTGGAGAAATCTCTCTGAGGTTATCACTTATCATGAAACCAAAACATTTCTTTTAGACTTGCGTTGCTGTGTATATTTACCGCTTTATTGCCCGCGACTTTGTACACGTAAAATTTTTTGTTACACGATATAGTAACACACTACTTAAAACAAACATAATTATGTATTACGAAGAAATAATTAATATTATCATAATATTTAGGTACTATTTTCGTTATAACTCTTACGAGTAATAAGAAGCTATAGTTACTTGTTTAGACCAAGGGAGCAATCTGTCCCAAGATGGACAGTTTGATGTCAAACTGTCAGGGTACTCCCGTGGTCCCATATGATCAAAATAAAATAAAGATAACTTTTGACCTTAGGTTCAGCAGTATCAGTCAAACCTCGTGACTCCGACGCGGATAAGCAAGCAGAGGTCTGCGAACATGAGTGCTCATAGTCAGGTGATTATCGTATTTTTCGATATGTTTACGTTTACGTACGTGATCGCTGGGCAAGAGGTGATTATTTACCTAGGTATATATGTTATTTAATCGTGAACAGATATAGAAAACTCGTGAAGAAAATTTCTAGTTAATTGGAAACAGTAGCTGTGCAATATCTATCACTGATAAAATTAACGTTTCCAATAGGTACTATTTGCATTTTCTGTTCCCCAGTTAAACCGTAGGTACCTACGTTTACAGTCGTCATTCGTACAGTACATCTGAAAATTTTTTGTGTAGTTCCTATAGTTCTACTCACTTTTTTATGTATGAACTCCTGGAGCTTGCAGTAGGTAGATGTTTGCAGCTCTTGAATTCAGCCGTGTCAGCGATCAAAAGCGCATTACGTGAACCTGCACGAAATTACAAAGCGCTTTTCTCATTATAATGTTGTTGCTGAGACGATATTTCTTGCTTTTAGTATCAAGTACGAACTGCAAACGAATTACGTTTTCCTAAAATCTTATATTTTCATTTTCAGCGTTCGAATACATCCAACAAGATTTCATCGACTGTCTTCACTCCACCTACTCCTGAGTCCGCTGGGTACTCCAACTTTTTAAAGAGTCTCTAATGGTATTCTGAACGCATCCAAAACATCACTCGCGTGTGCCAGTGCGAATTTACATAAAAAAATACACATTAATTTTTTATTGCCACTGGCGGCATTGGAAAACCGAATTATTCAGCCTATTTTCTTTAGGCCCGTGTTACACTGTGTGACAGCACGTTGTATATGACACGAATATTAATATTATTTTGCGTCAAGACTCGAAATACGGGGATGAAATGGTTTGGGAAAAGACATGTGGTTTATGTTAAAGACCCTATATCATATTGTACATTATTTTGCTTCCATAATGTCTCTCATCCTACGCCTGTTTCGGGTTTTTGTTTAGTTATCCAATATTTTGTTCAGACTGTAGATTTAGATATAATTTTATGTTACGATCTTAGATAATTTAACCTATAAATGCTCTAGGGTTATATGTATATGAGACGTCGTCGTCGTCATTGCGTAGTTTCTACTGTTGTTTGAAAAGTCGAAAGTGCTTAAACACTTAAATGTATTTTTTATGTTAATATAAATGATGTGCTCGAACCCTTAATGACATTACATTTACCTCAAATTGAATTCCGATCGTCGCGCTGATTGAGTGAAATTGTGCGTTCCCAATTTGAAATTATGCAGCGTTTAAATTATGATCCAGGGACATAATTTTTTATTTATTTTTATCACTGTTAGTTTATTATTTTAGCTGCATTTTCAATGATTTTGTTCTACTTAGAAAAAAAAAACGTTTACCTAATTGATATTATGACTGCGATTAAAACCAAACCTTCACGGTCAATTAACCAAATCAACTTTTTATAAACACAAAATTGTCGCTGCTAAATGATCATATCAAATCAATTTGACTATTTTAATTACTATTGCGTAAAAAAACTTTATCGGGTGATTTGTTTTCTAGGTCTTTCAGTAGCAGTAGTGAATCGGGCTATATGTCAAACAGTCCGTTAAGATCGCCCGGTGTTTATTGCAATGGCTACGGAAAATGTCCATTCAATAAAAGAACGAAGATTATGAGGTTCGATTAGAGTTTATTTGTTTTTATGTTAGGTGTTCCTATATACAGTCCGTTCACAGTTATTTTACCTCTGAGTTTACATCACTGTCAAAATGACAGTGATCTTTATTACCGTTGTAATAAGGTTGTTGTTGTTGGGTTGCTGCCATTGATACGTTTTTCAAATTCACAGAGATCTTTATTATCATTCCAATAAGGATGCTATTGGGTTTCTGCTGTCAGAGGTAAAATAACTCTGAAAGGACTGTAGTACGTACTAATTCCATGGAGTTCAGTATCTTCAAAACCATAGACTGCATGCTTATGAATTTCATCGTATTATCTTTTTTTTTTTTTAATTTAGCATCATTTAAGTCATTCAAAAAGTTTAAAAAAATGGAACATTCGTTTGATATTATTGAACACCATTTCCTTTTTTATTGTTGTACCTAAATTATTTCTCTTTTTTGTTGTAATTCTAACACCAATCTGTTTAAATTCAAATTTATGTATTCTGGATTTGCAATTTTATGCTAAACATGATAACTATTAGACGAACGAAAGAATTTCTACAAATGGAAACGAGTACTTGGTGTGTTACAACAGAATGGGTTCTGCATTCTCTTAGCGTTTAGCATTTTAATGTTATATTTATGCATGTTAATTTGAAAATTTAAATACAATTTGCATGTTTCTGTTTTGTTAATTTAACGAATAAAATATTTTTGTGGTTTATTTGGATTTACAACATTTTATTTTTAACATTTCCAACTTGGTACTCTGAGCTTTCTCTCCGAGTCTTATTAAGAATGAGTTTGTCTGAAGGTAACTTATTTGATATTAAATTAATGATTAAATTAATATGGACAAACCGACTGGATATTAACGGTTTACTGATTTTATTCTCTAGCAAAGTAGGCTGTACCTCACTTATAACAAGCAAAACGACGTGTTATGCTCCGCAGCAGAACCACTTTGACTATATTATGTAAAAATTACAGGACAAATGTAGATAATGTCTATATTTTTTAGTTTAATATCAAAAATTGTGTATTGTTAGTTTCTTGGAAAATATCAATTCAAACTGGTCATAATACAGAGCATACTCTGCAGCAGAACCACTTTAAAATAACAGTTATTTCACGCTGATTACGCACAGGTCATAATATAAACAAATGTATATTTATTGTAAATCAACATAACATCTATAATTTTAGATAAATACTTACTGATTTTTAGTAACATGTAAATGTTTTATCTGAATGCGCCTGCCATAAATTTCTTAGCAAATAATAGACATAAAAACTAACATATATTATATTTAATTCTTTACGATAAATAAACTTATTTATCGTAAAGAATTAAATATATGTTAGTTTATAATAAATTGTATATCAAGAAAATGGATTCATGAGCTATAAGGATTAAGCAACAATACCCAAAAATGTAAATATAATTTGTTTTATTTTAGGTAACATAAAAAACAGTACATTTAATCATTTTTGACGTATATTAGTATATGCGATTTTATATTTATTTTTAATTTAGATTTTGTTACTTTGCTTATATTGTAATCGTAACAGTACCAGCCTGAACCACTTTTGCAGTGTGACTTATAATGTCCTACATCACCAGGTAAGCCTGAAATATACAATGTTACTCGATCGGCTGGCCTCCTCTCGGTGAGAGGGAATGGGTCGTAATCCACCACGCGGGCCCAGTGCGGGTATGCAGATGTGTCACATGTCGTCGAATTTTTGGTTCTAGGACATGCCGGTTTCCTCACGATGTTTTCCTTCACCGTTTTGAGAGCAGTGGTGACACTGACACTGACGGCATAATCGAGTCTTACTAAGTTACTAGTTAACATTGAGTTTGCCGATTTTTCTAAGCCAGTCGCTATACCCTCATCTGCCAATGTAACAATATCCAGTGTTGGACAATTTCGTTCAGACACATAATCAACTGGAGCATTGTTTAACATTTTTCGCACTAGAATATTCAGTTATTAAAACACTTTCAAATTTTTTAATAACGTTACACGTGCAGTTGACAGCTTTTTTGCATCGTATTACTTTTTCGAAAGAGTTTAACAAAATGTTTGTCCTCAACCCTAATACATCTATAGCTTCATCGTGATTCGATATGGCTTTTACTAGCGTAGCAAATGCAGAACTTTTTCCTTCCAATAATTCATGAACACTCCTGTGTTCCTTGTAGGCGAACGCGAATGCGTGGGCCACAGCATCGAAAGCACATGTATTCTGGAGAACTACGTGATCCATATTAGCGTGACTTTTATTTCCATTTAAATAGTTACACATTTTTCTTGTCGACTTTTGGTTTAATTAACTCTATTAAAGATTTTTTCTTAACCTCATCATTTTTGTTACGCCAGTCTGTGTGCAAGTATAGAAAAGTATCGAAAATATAAATTAATTGTAGTTGTTGTTATCTTCATATACAAATTATTAACTTATTTATCGTAAAGAAATATATACACCTATATCTATTAATCTTGTTATTTGCTAAGAAATTCTACATTTTGTCCTGTAATTTATACATAATATAGTCAAAGTGGTCCTGCTGCGGAGCATAACATAAAACGACTTAATTATTTTCTCGAATCGGATAAGTACCTAGTGTATATTCTAGTTAGTAAATATTTATTTTTCATCAAATTAAATGAAGTCGAATCATAAAGAAACAGCCTGCTGGTACCAAGTACGTACCATCTTGGACAAGACAGTCATACAAAAGGCTATTGGATGTTATTGCAACCTATACAGCACACCTGGGTTCTAATTTGGTTTGAGCCCCTTGTAAAGATAATAAAAACTTATAAAAAGAAAGAAACGCAAAGATAAGGGAAAAAATACTCCTTTCCTTATCTTTACACTCTCAAGTGCCTAAGGGTGTTTGGGATAATCAAAGGGCCTATAAGCAGAAATATATTTTTACCTTCAACAAGCGATCTACGGGTAGAACAAAAGAAATCAAAGTAGGTACCCCTATTGGGGACTTCTCAAGATTTAAGGGGGAAGCGCTATTCAAATTTTCTTACGTTTTTGCAATTTGCAGGTGAGTGTCAGGTTGAATGTTGATTAACAAGTAAGTACTGTAAAGGTTTTCCACTAAAGTCAACCTTATATAGCGCAGGCTGGCTATAATTTAGAGCGAGCCTCATTCGAACATTCAAGAAAGTTTAGAACGGGGTGCCAAATATTTTATTAGGTTGTTTTTGTTTAGGAAAAGAGAGTCCACAACAATAAAGAGAGTCAATAACAATCTCTCTCTTCGCATATTGATGTGAAGTCGTTCAGTCAATATAAACGCAAAGGAATCGTATCGTTGTTTGATTCCTCCCGGTACCTTGCAGGGCTCATCTGTCCTTTACAGTACTTACATAATTTTAATCATTAAAATCGTCAATACAACCTGATTATATGAACTTAGTGGACTTACTTCTTATAATCATTAAAACCACTTCTCCCTTAAAACGAAAATATTACCAGAAAAATTGAGAAATCTATTATTATATCGAATCAAGATGCTTGATTTATACTAAAATTAATCTCATATTATAAAATCTCCATCAAATTAAATTCTGAATAACTAAATGAGATCCAGTCTAAAACTTGCGTTATGTTTAGACTTCTCAAGTTTCCAGACATCCAAATATTATTCTTCTACAGTTTGGGATTATATTCCTACCTCATTATTCACAAAAGCCTGAAGGCCAATTCTAGTAATTTAAAACGTTCAAAATCTAGTCGCAGTGTCATCTCAGCGACAAACAAATGTCAAAAACCTGTCTAAATGTAGGGAAATTAGAAGTATTTTTTGACAGATTGAGACTGAGATCAAACTGTGAACAGTCTTAAAATTACGAGAATTGTCCTTCAGACTGTGAACGTTCTTATAATTACGAGAATTGCCCCTCTGATGGTTCATGTCTAAAGCCCACCCACGCCACTATTCAGTCTTAAAAAGCAATGCATTGAGAAGATAAACAATATTATACAAGGTGGAGACGACAATACAACAAAAAATTAAACTGCGTAAATCTAATGCCGTTCCCAGTCTGGACACGAAATTTTAATCAAATATGTCCAATAGTTTAGATACTATAGCTAGTCGAAGATTGGCAAAAATCGTAGTTGGCCCATCACTATTATTTAGTTTGTTTGAAAACAACACTTTTTTAATTTCGATGATAGGATATAATGATAGTTCCAAAATACTCTTATGCCTGTTACATACGGATCCCTAATGGATATCGCCGACCCAGCAATTCATTCGATTGACGCCGGACACACGAAAACTGCATCGTCGACACTGGGGCCAGCCACGAGCCGCCGACGCAGCAAAACTGCATATTAGCAATAAGTTATTTTTTAACACGTTTTCGGTCATTCCATATTCTAGCATCGAATAGGTTTCACTAAAATTAATTGTAATATCTTTATTTAAAATAAATTAGTTTAGAAGTAATTTGGTTTTTTTTCGAGCCTCCGCCTGCAGTCTACGTAATTGGCGCAGTCGGTAGGATACTCACAGGCTAGTTCGCGTTTCGCATTAGAGTCACTTATCATCGATATCTGCAACCGCGGGTCGCCTGGGCGGCTATCAAGTCACGTCACGAGTATCCTGAACCTACGTTGGAGCTGCGGAGCCGGGTGGCGAATCCAGACATCGATTCACGAAGAAGAACCAGAGATGAAACACATGTGAGTGCACTAGAATCTTTCTCGTGTTGCTTCCTTCTACTCCTAAGTTACTTTTATGTCCAAGATTTTTCATCGCGATAGATCTTACCCCCGGGAACCTGCATCACGACAGGCGCGCCGGCATATAGTAGATATCAGTAGAGATATAGATAGCGAATTAGATTTTAATTTGAATAGCTTATTTGAACCCAATATGTCTCTTAATCCCGATATTATTTTCAAGGCCTTACGCCTCGTGCCCGATTTTGATGGAAACCCTAACGTTTTAACTAGATTTATTAACATCTGCGATAGAATAGTTACTCAGTACGCTAGTGCTGAGCCAGGTAGCGAATTAAATAATGTATGTCTTTTAAACGGTATTTTAAATAAGATTACTGGGCCTGCTGCATCCACTATAAACTCAAATGGCATTCCCGAAACCTGGGCAGGTATTAGATCAGCTCTTATCAACAATTTTTCAGACCAGCGCGACGAGACGGCTTTGTACAACGACCTCTCATTGGCTACACAAGGTACGAAAACCCCTCAGGAATTCTATGACCACTGTCAAACTTTGTTCAGTACGATTATGACGTATGTGACATTACACGAGACCATTCCGACGACTATAGAGGCTAAACGAACACTTTATAGGAAGGTTACCATGCAAGCCTTCGTACGAGGACTTAAGGAACCTTTAGGCTCACGTATACGTTGTATGCGTCCAGAAACTATCGAGAAAGCCCTGGAGTTTGTGCAGGAAGAATTAAATATAATGTATTTGCAGCAGCGTAATGACGTATCAAAAACTCAAAGTGCCCCGAAGTTAGATAGACCTCCTAACATGCCCGTAATTTACAAGCCCCCTATCATGCATGCTATGCCTTTCAACGGTGCTTCACGACCCCCGCTACCCAACTGGCCTGCTCCAGTAGGTCTGCGTGGCCTTCAGCCCCAGCCCCAGCCTTTTAAATTCAATACGCCTAACCAACCACAACATCGCATGACCCAAACGCAACAAATGTTCCGTGCACCACCACCAAATTACCACCCGCAAAGTAACGTTTTCAGGTTACCATCCGGGAATAATCCACCACAAAATATGGGTGCAAAACCCATGAGCGGAGTGCAACATTTCATTCCGAAACCTTTACCTATGACGTCAGGAAATGACTGGCGTAGAAACGGGAACCCACCACCGTCTAATTATTTTAAAACGCGTGAAGTGAACATGAACGAAATCGCTTCTCCTGACAATTTCCATTACCCGGTCGAATATTATCCCGAACCGGAGTTCGGTTACTACATGGACTACGGCGACTATTACATATTTTACGACCGTGACGACAACCCTACTATGACCGACAATATTGTGTATGACAGTCAGACAACCAGTGACAAGGAACCACAACCAGGTCCCAGCGACGCTAACCAGAAGCAAAATTTTCCGAAGGACAAGACATTAAAAGAGCCAAAATAGACCTTAACTTACAGACACAAAGACAACTACCATACATCGAAATTTCTTACCCTCCTCTAAAATTTCTGATAGACACTGGCGCTAACCAGTCTTTTATCAGTCCCGAGGCTGTGCAAAAGTTTTTCCCTGATTACCCCGTCAACTATGACCCTTTCGAGGTCACAAATGTACACGGTGTTAGTAAAAATGATTATTCTATAACGTTACCATGTTTTAATGAGTTCAACGAATCAGATACAATTAAACTATTCATTTATCGCTTTCACGACTATTTTGACGGACTTATAGGATTAGATTTATTATCCAAATGGGAAGCTAAAATAGACTTAAAAGATTATAAGCTAGTAACACGCACCGCTATGAATCAAATTAAAGTATATAACTCTTGTAACGTCAATCTGTATGAGGACATTATCCCAGCAAATAATTCTAAGTTAGTTCGAATACCAATTAACGCCCCGGATGGCGACGTTCTAGTAAACGAACAGGTTTTTTGTAACTGCATTATTCACGAGTGTCTGACCACTGTGGTTAACAGTCGTGGTTTTGTAGAGCTAGAGAACCCAACGTCCAATGACGTCATCTTTTCTTTAGACCAACCAGCCCAAGCAGTACTCTTTAACGTTAATTGTACACCAACTAAGCAATCAAATCGTGCTGACGATGTATTATCACGTCTCCGTACAGACCATCTTAATGAAGAAGAAAAGGCTAACCTTTTGACGCTCTGCTCTCGTTACACTGACGTATTTTACATCGACGGAGAACCATTGACTTTCACTAATAAAATTAAGCACCGCATAAGGACCACCGACGAAGTTCCCGCTTACACAAAAAGTTACCGATACCCTTTTATCCATCGCGAAGAAGTTAGGAATCAGATATCAAGAATGCTAGACCAAGGCATAATTAGGCCTTCAGATTCAGCCTGGAGTTCACCCATATGGGTTGTCCCCAAAAAGATAGACGCTTCAGGAAAACAGAAATGGCGTATCGTAGTAGATTTCCGAAAGTTGAATGAGAAAACCATCGACGACAAGTATCCCATTCCAAACATCAGTGACGTCCTTGACAAGTTAGGAAAATGCCAATACTTCACGACCTTAGATTTGGCAAGTGGATTCTACCAAGTCGAGATGGACCCCCAAGATATTCCCAAGACCGCTTTCAATGTGGAACATGGCCACTTCGAATTCCTTCGAATGCCTATGGGACTTAAAAACTCACCGTCCACATTCCAGAGAGTCATGGATAATGTTCTAAGAGGCCTCCAAAATAACATTTGCCTCGTTTATTTAGATGACATTATCGTCTATAGTACCTCTCTCCAGGAGCACATGGACAACCTGGAAAAAGTTTTCCAAAGACTCAGGGAGTCGAACTTCAAAGTTCAGATGGACAAATCCGAGTTTTTGAAACTCGAGACCGCATACCTAGGTCACATCATTAGCAGAGATGGCATCAAGCCGAACCCCGACAAAATATCCGCTATTCAAAAGTATCCAATACCAAAAACCCCCAAGGAAATTAAACAATTTTTAGGCCTTCTCGGTTATTACCGAAAATTCATTCCCGACTTTGCTCGGATAACCAAACCACTAACCCAATGTCTTAAGAAAGGTAGTAAAATAATTCTGAGTCCAGAATACACCAATGCCTTCGAAAACTGCAAGACCCTACTAACCAATGACCCCATACTGCAATACCCAGACTTTAAACGAGAATTCAACCTTACAACAGACGCTTCGAATGTCGCTATTGGAGCAGTGTTATCTCAGGGACCCATAGGATCTGATAAACCTGTCTGTTATGCCTCGCGCACACTTAACGAAAGTGAGCTAAACTATAGTACCATTGAAAAAGAGTTACTTGCCATAGTCTGGGCCACGAAGTATTTCCGACCTTACCTATTTGGAAGGAAATTTAAAGTACTGACTGACCACAAACCCTTACAGTGGATGATGAGTTTGAAAGAACCAAACTCACGACTGACTAGATGGCGACTCAGACTAAGCGAATATGACTTCACGGTAGTGTATAAAAAAGGAAAGTTTAACACCAACGCTGACGCTCTTTCACGTGTGGAGATCCATAACGAAGAAGTAGATGAAATCAACTCATTAATCGAAAGCATTAAAGACCTTAGTTCAATGATTAATAACCCATCAGAAACACCACATCAGCAGACGAACTCCTCAACTGACACTGTACATACCAGTAATGAAAATCCCATACTAGAAATCCCCATCACAGATGAGCCACTCAATAAGTTCCATCGACAGATTTACTTTACTGTAGTAGGTGACATAAAACGCCGACCGACAGTGACTAAGCCCTTCGAAAATCATACACGCATGGCAATCCAGCTTTCAGAGTCCAACCTAGAAAATGATGTTATCAACGCTATAAAAGAATATGTGAACCCGAAGGTTAAAACAGCTATCTTGATAAATCCCCCATTAGCAATGTATTCAATCATTCCCATTATACAGGATAAATTCAAAAGTTCCTCTCTAAATTTAGTATTAGCTAAAGTAGAACTGGAAAATGTCAAGGAATATCTACGACAACAAGACATCATTCGACACTATCACGACGGTAAAACAAACCACCGTGGTATAAGTGAATGTCACTTGGCCCTTTCACAAAAATACTATTGGCCAAAGATGAAAGAACATATTACTAAGTACATCAATGAGTGCACCATTTGCGGTCAAGCCAAATATGACCGAAATCCCATTAGACCACAATTTAACATAGTTCCCCCAGCTAGCAAACCACTTGAAATCATTCACATGGACCTCTTTACAGTTCAGAACGAAAAGTACGTGACTTTCATTGACGTTTTCACGAAATACGGACAAGCCTACCATTTACGAGACGGAACAGCCATAAGCATTCTGCAAGCTTTGCTACGTTACTGTACCCACCATGGACTGCCTATGACTATAATCACTGACAATGGCACCGAATTTACTAACCAATTGTTCTCTGAATTTACACGCCTTCATAAGATAATCCATCATAAAGTTTTACCTCATAGTCCAAATGACAACGGTAATATAGAGCGCTTTCACTCGACATTTTTGGAGCACATTAGAATCCTCAAATTGCAACATAAAGATGAACCAATTGTTAACCTTATGCCATACGCTATCATAGCATACAATAGCTCTATCCACAGCTTCACCAAATGTAGACCTTTTGACTTATTGACTGGACATTTTGACCCCAGAGACCCGATAGACATCGACCTTACGGAGCACATCTTACAGCAATATGCACAGAATCATAAGCAGCAGATGAAGCAGGTTTATGACATTATTAATAAATCATCTCTCGCCAATCGGACAGCCTTAATCGAAAGCAGAAATAAAACTCGGGAATCAGAGGTAGAATATGCCCCTCAGCAACAGGTTTTCATTAAAAATCCCTTCGCCAGCCGTCAGAAAACTGCACCACGATATACGCAGGATACTGTACTAGCTGATTTACCGATACACATATATACTTCTAAAAAACGAGGCCCCGTAGCCAAAGCGAGGCTTAAACGTGTACCTAAAGGACGCCAATTGTTACAGGTTTCCGCTGTTACTGACAATCCATGTGACGCACCTTCAAGAGATAAGACTTGAGACCTTAGCTGATGGACCAGGATTACTACCATATAAATTAGGACATACTAGACTAACCGCACATTACCACTCCTTCATACAGTACATACAACTAGCTGACATAGAAGGAAAAATAGACTCAGTACAAACGCAACTTCAATTTTTAAACAACAAGTTTTAAAGCAGGTCAGATCTTTGGAACCTGCCAGAGTCAAAAGAGGTCTCGTAGATAGCCTTGGGTCAGTAATAAAAAGTGTTACTGGCAACTTAGATTATTTAGATGCCCTAAAATATGACGAAGCAATTAAAACTTTACAAAACAACGAAAATAAAATAGTTTCAGAATTTAATAACCACATCAGTCTTAGTAAAGAATGGATGTCCCAGCATGGTACCATCTTAGACCAGCTAACTAAGAACCAGGAAATAATTAATGCAACATTAGAATTACTTTTAGAGAAAAATGCTTACAGAGATTACAGCTTAATCAAATTTGCAAAGTTCGCCCAAATCTTAGGAATAATTACTAATAATGTAGAAGATTTAATGTTAGAAATAGTTAGAATAGAAAATATAATGGCTTTCATACGCGCGTCTAGCACTCATCATTCCATGATAGACATAGAAGTACTAAGAAATATGATAGATAAGTTAAAATCAATATACCATCAAGATCAGATCTTAAATCTAGAGTTAAGAGAATACTACAATCTTATTAAACCAGGTTCTTACTTCATTGAGAAAAGAATAGTTATAGTTTACAGTTTCCCTATAGTTTCCATAGACTCTTACGACCTATACAGATTATCCATTGTACCCAATGAAAAACAGCTTGCCCTTATACCTCCTTCTCCCTATATAGCAACTAACGAGAAATCATTCGTGTACATAGAGGCTGAATGCCCGAAGTATAGTAACATACATCTCTGCGAAAAGAAGACGAGTCACCAAATCCGAACGAAACCAGATTGTATTCAGAAGCTCATCACCAACCAAGACTTAGAAGACACCTGCCACTTCGTCAAGATTTCACTTTCCAAAGAAGCAATGGAGAAACTGGATGACCAGCATTACGTACTGTCACTGCCTCAACCAACCAAAGTACAATTAGCATGCGGAAGAAAAGACTACAACACTCTACAAGGCAGCTACCTCGTCACCATTCCTGTGGACTGCTACCTGCAAACATCAGAATTCACCATCATCAATGACAGCAACGAGATTAAAGGCCAGCCGCTCAAGTTATCAAAGGTCCCGTACAACGAGATAAATCAGACCAACGTTTCTACTCACATCATCGGCTTCAATTCAATCAACTTAGACGAACTTCACAGCATCCAGAGAAAAGCAATGATGGAAAGCCCTCTGAAGATTGACAAGACTCAGTCGGTTGTGTTATACCATACAACCATACCATTCTACATCTTCGCAATATGCGTACTCGCACTTATCATCTTAGCGATGAGCCGAAGATTTAAATGCTGGAATCTCAGAGCGGATAGCAAAGAAAAGCCACCAACTCTCAAGATACATACGTACGAAGAGGTAACCAGGGACTCCAAGAAACGAGATGAACCTCCAGCAACATTTTCTCTCAACATGATCAAATAGTTGCTGATCTTCGGGGGGAGGTGTTACATACGGATCCCTAATGGATATCGCCGACCCAGCAATTCATTCGATTGACGCCGGACACACGAAAACTGCATCGTCGACACTGGGGCCAGCCACGAGCCGCCGACGCAGCAAAACTGCATATTAGCAATAAGTTATTTTTTAACACGTTTTCGGTCATTCCATATTCTAGCATCGAATAGGTTTCACTAAAATTAATTGTAATATCTTTATTTAAAATAAATTAGTTTAGAAGTAATTTGGTTTTTTTTCGAGCCTCCGCCTGCAGTCTACGTAATTTGCCTCATTATTGTTAGTGTATTCATTTATTGTCGTATTGTTGTCTCCACGTTTTATAGATAGATAGTCTATCTACACTATTTTTGTTATATACGTAGATATGATCTTTTTAACCCGACTGGGCATAGGCCTTTCTCTTCTTATGCCAATCCCCTTGCTAATATGCCAGCCATATGCTTCTGCCCGCGATGTGTATAACAATTAGAAGATACAATACTAAGGCAATGTGTAAGCTGCCATAGGCCGACCTACTATTGCACATCAGTTTTTTATGTGTAGGTAACATAACATTACCATCCATATCATCAGGAGTTTGAGTAAAACCACCAATTACCAAGCTTCAAAAAATCTCTTTATTATCGCAGTTTATCAAAAGGAACAGTTTTTAACGGTGAATGGGCAGGATGCCCTTATTTTGCTGATAGCCACCGGTAGCCTCCTGGTGTCCATGCACCGAGTGAGCTCCGAGGTTGTTGAACTTCTCCAGGACTTCGGCACCACCCTTGTAGCCTTTTTGGAGATACTCGCCCTGGGAACAGAGAAGAATGGTTAGTAAGGTATGATTTGAGGATCAATAGAAGATGAAAGAGTACTTAGAAAGTGGTTGGGTTGTCGTTTTATGAAATGGTAAAGTAGATCATACACCAAGAAGTTATGACGTGATCATAGACAGTCATCTAGAGTTGATCAAGACTCTGTTTCAAAGGCTTGACATGATATTATGTTTCTAAATGCTATTTATTTCTGGAAATAGTTTTTAACAAACCCAAATACTTACAGAAATAAATGGTTCAAAAGAAAATGGTTCAATCAATTCTGTGATTAAAAACGGCTTTCACAGAAACAAAGAACCATGAAACGAAATCATTATTAAAGCTTTTATCGCAAACAAACGTCTGGACCATTTTACTTTTTGCTAATACGAAAAGTGAGGTTAACGATACAATTTAGTACAATTTAATTTCTATCATTTTGCACCAAAGCCCTAAAAGTAGCTCAAACATCTGGTGGTTTTATTCAATGGCTTTTATAGCGGACCTAACCACAGACAGTTCTGTTTAACGAGCTTAGCGGCAACTGTTTTCAATTTAAACAATGTATATTAAACTAAAGTAACGTTTTATGTGCCGTAAAAGTTGGCATTTGTTATGTAATAAATAAGTTGTGTGTTTAATTTTATGCTCTGCTTTTATGAACATTGTTTGAGTGATACTTAACGTTTCTCGAGTCTGGAATTTGTTAAGTAGTTTTGACGACAAAACAGACGTAGCTTTGGTGTTCTATATTATATTCACAAGATTTCAAGGACCAGGGGCTGATAATGTTTTAAATACTGAAACATTTACAGTCTCTGGAAAGCTGGGAAACCAGAGCGGCGATTCTTGTAATTTCAAAAACGTTTACAGTCTGATCTCAGTCTTAATCTGTCAAAAATACCTCTAATTTCCATACATTTTTGATAAGTTTTTGACATTGATTGTCGCTGAGATGAGATTGCTACTAGATTTTGAACGTTTTTCAATACGAGAATTGGCCTTCAGTTCTAAATACACTAACTAATTATTGATTTACCCGATTAGAACTAAATGGTAAGGTAAAATGTATAAACTTTGTTACTAAAACCTTATCGGAAAACCCTAATTTAATGGATGCCTCTATTTATATAGCCCGATATAGGTAGGTTAATAGGAATTTATTTCTAGTTACCATCTAGGATAATTCAGGCTCCATTAAACCGACATAAAATACTTACTCATAAATTACAAATACCTTTCGTATGTCTCTAATATTACATCAACCTTAAGGTCAAGAATATAATCTCGGGATTATATAGTATGATGGGATAGGATTATATAATAATATGAAATAAGGTTATAAAGAAAAGCCGGAAAAGCCTGAGACTACAACGAAATAATATTATCTTAGTAGCTCTGTTAGTTAATCTTGTCTCAAGATTTAAATGCATATAAAATGGAATATAAGCTTTCAAAACTTGGATAAAGAGTATTCAAACTGTCTCTTACCTTATTTGCCTTCGAGTCATCAATCTTCTGTTCCGACACGTGATGTCCTTCCTTGCCCTGAGCGTTAGCATCCAGAATCTTTTCCTCATGAGCGCCCTTGAATCCTTGCTGTGCGTTCTCTCCGTGGGCAACAGCATTATGACCGTTAATCTTGTGATCAGCTTCATCATGAGCTTCGTCGTAGAAACTCTCAGATTTCTCCTCTTCATTCTTACTACTAGAACTCTTGAATCCCTTGCTTACATGACCTTTCTTGTGACTTTTTGCCTTTTTCAATTGTTCTTCATTGGCACCTAGAATTATATTGCAAAATTTAGAAATAGCTATACAAAAGAGATACAAAAACCTCATCTAGGTAAATATTAATAGGTTTCTATTTACTGTACGTTGACTAAATATTAATTTATTATTCCGTTTTTTGTTGTGTTTTGCCGAATTGGACGGTAAAAACTTGTTGATTGACAAGTGAGCGTGAAATTGTGACGAAATAATGAGTTATTTGGAAAAAAGTGCTCTATGCGTAAGGCATTGGTTTATTTGGGGAAAAGTTTATAATTAGTGCACGTACCGTGTTTGTCTAATTTTTGATTGCCTTCGTAGAACTTTTCATCACCGGCAGCTTTTTTCTTGGCTTCTTCGTCTTTGTAGAAGCTTGACTCGCCCTTTTCAGCTCTGGCGGCAGCAGCACCCTGCTGGTAGCCTTCCTGACCATGTTTAGCTTCTTCTTCAGCCTTCTTCTCGATTTTCTCTAAATTTTCTCCTGCTCCTTTTTTCTGAGCGGCATCATAAGCATTCTTGTCGACATATCCACCGCCAACTTGTTGTTGGATTATCGGGTGGTACAGCAAGCCATTTCCAAGACCGATTCCACCAACTCCTAATCCACCGATGCCAGGGTGGATAAGACCAACTCCGTTACCGAAGCCTCCAACGCCACCCACACCAACACCTCCGACGCCACCAACACCACCGACGCCCAGCTGGTTAACACCACCGACCCCTCCGAGACCAATTCCCAATCCTTGGCCAATGCCTCCTAATCCGATGCCACCGTAGCCCAGACCTTGGCCAATGCCCTGGCCTAGGCCAAATCCACCAATACCACCCACTCCACCAACACCAGTAACAGTATTCAGAACAGTAGAGGCGGCTCCTTCTATTTGTTCGGGGTAATCCTCACTTTCTTCCACTTCATAACTATTAGACAGAGGCAATCCAGTTTTCGGGTCAGCACCGATAGCGTCCAACCGCTCTCTCACATAATCATAAGGAGTCTTCTCATCAGCCAGCTCCACTTTGTTGAACTGGGCTGCAGACAACGCCACCAGAGCGAGGGTGAAAACTTGTGTCAACATCATTGTGATTGATGTGATCGTTACCGACGTTTCGAGACTGATGTCATTTCAGTATTGCACTGTTATTTATACTAAGGTTAAATTCGGTGGAACGGAATAGTTTTTGTATTAGCCGTGTGATAGTTTTCACAGGGCGTCTGGGGGCCCGTATCCGGTCGTTTCCTTCCTGTGGTATTGTTTCGACTAGTCCTAATTAGAACGACACGGCTAAAATAAAACAATGTGGTGTGGTCGAAGACCTTGCTTTCCAGTTCATTGGTGGCGTCAGTGGGGCGTTGGTTTGCGCAACCACCGGACCGCTATGGGTAATGCGTTTTCTAGACAAATTTCTTGGAAATTCTCCAGTGTTATCTCATTTCAGGTAATCTTTGAGCATAAATTCGTAACTCCATAAAACTGTGATTGAATTTAAGTCGATAATCCGGCGATCATTTTTAGTCTGTCAGTTGCAAAGTCTCGTCGGCTGATTAATCTGTTCGAAGCATAAAGTGAAAAGGTTAATTAAAAGCAAAAAATGGCAACATTTAATAAACAGGTGATTAATTTCCTCTCTGCATTATTAAGCATAATGGCCTTGGTTCAGATCGGACGATTTCACGTCATTGTTTTCTTATGCTCAAAATATATGTCGAGGGCTCAACCAAAGGTTAGCTGAGTATTATATTGGGTGACTATTGAGTCGCCAAAGTTGGCCTAAATAAGTCACGGCAAAACCCGCAAGGTGTTGGAAATAATTCATCAATGTAATGTCAGTTTTCTGTTGCTTTGTGTAACTGTGTACACACCATCTAACTTGTTCTAGAAAACCACAGTTCCACAGTATCCTCCAGTTTTCAGACCGCTTTGAATCTTTTCCGTATGAGGGATGGCTTTCATTATACCCCTGGTGTCGTTTGAATAATATAATATCAAACGATGTTATAATAGGACATAGCAGGAAACTCTCACCAGCAATAATTCAGTCATTTCAAATATTACCATTTTAAATATTCAGTGGTAACCGTTACGTTGTCAAAGAAACATTATCTACTTAAATAACTCATGTAAAAGATATGAAACTAAAAGTACAATCCAAATGTTCCTGCCACAATTATTATCATCATTCTCCTGCCCTTATCTCAATTTTTTTGGGGTCGGCACAACAAGTCTTTTTCTTCCATATTTCTTTTGTTCATGCAACGATATGAAGATCAATTTCGTAAGTTACGACTATGTTCACATGAATTCATGACTATATTGAACTCGCCCTAAATTTAATCTAACATGATAACATAAATTATTATATCTACATGTTATTTTACCTCTGACAGCAGCAACCTAACATCAACCTTATCGTACGGGAATAAAGATATCAATGACTAGCTGCGCCCCGCGGTTCCAACCGCATTAGTTTCGATCCCGTGGGAACATCGGGATATACATTATCCTATCTGTTAATCCTCGTTATATCTGTGTTCCAAATTTCATCCTAATCCGTTCAGTAGTTTTTAACAAACATCTATCCATCCATCCATCCGTCCATACAAACTTTCGCATTTATAATATTAGTAGGATTTTGACAGACTTGTCTGTGGCAGCAACCCAACAACAACCTTATTCAAATGAGAATAAAGATCACTATGATTTGGATAGTGATGCTAAATCAGAGGTGAAATAACTGTGAACGGACTATACTTACCTATTTTTATTAAAGAGTTCTTCAGTATTTTATATACAAAACAAAAGAAAAACATTCAGAAGTTTGTTTTATTAAGTCGGTTCTTTCCTACTATCTGTTATGTGAGATAAATTATGAATACTTATTTAACGCCTCATTACTGTAAAACTGTACATAAACAATATCCACTAGGTAATTGTCTCTTACTATTTGTTATGAAATAGATAACCTACACACTCGTATGTTTTTAGAGTTTTCCTGTTAATTTGTTGGATACGTTTTTTGTACTTACACACTTGTATTATTGAAGAGTTTTCCTGTTATTTTCGTAAGTTTTAATCTAAGAGGAAGTTAAGTTTCATATTATTATTTAAGTAAAAAAAAAAAAAAAATATCTTATGTCCAAGCATAAAACATAATCAGCCTTTAAACTTCCCACTGCTGGGACAAAGGCCTCCTCTCTGTGAGAGGGAGTGGGCCGTACCTAATCCACTAAGAGGGGCTAGTGCGGGTAGGTAGATGTCACATCCCGGTGGATCCATGTGGTTCGATTCCCACACGGAACAAATATTTGTATGACCTACAAATAGTTGTTCCGGGTCTGGCTGTTTGTTTATGTGAGTTTAAATGTCTGTAAACGCACCCACGATACAGGAGAAATTCCTAGTGTGGGGCAACGTTTTTTTTTAAAAATAATAAATAATAATAATAATAATAAATAAATAATGTTTTTTTTTATCTTTTTGTTTATAAAAATATTTAAAAATATAATTTGTAAGTATGTAAATGAAATAAAGGAAATAATAAATAAATAATATGTCAAAACTTTAAAATACTTTGACACGTTGTTTTACCTAGTTCGTTGGTAAATTGTCAGTAGTAAGCGTATGATCAGTTTCTGGTATTACCATTTACCATTATTCGTATGAACCAACATTACGACAAATATAGGCATAACATTTAAACTAACAAGAAAACTGGAGAGTTTGTTTGTTTGAACGTGTTAATCTCTGGAACTACCACTTGGATTTGTTAGCTTCTAATTCTTATTTATTTATTTTACCATTTATGTACACACATATATAAACAGACAAGAAAAACAGAACAGAAAAAAATAGGTACAGAGGTGATGCTTATTTCACAAGAAATCTTTTCCAGCACACCCGAGACAGGACAATAGATACAGAGATGTAGACAGCGTGTGAAATTGTAAAGGAGACAAAAAATAATACATACATTCAAAAACATTTCTCTTAAAAACTAAACAAAAATTGCGAGAATATACTAACTACTACTGCTATATTCTTCTTGCATTTGATAGCCCAATTCTTGAGGAAGGCTATTTAACATCACGCTAGGAGGCTAAGGAGCCGAGAAAACCGTCAGAAAGAAGAAAGAAGAAGAAGAGAACGTCGTCGCGGGCAGGCGATGCGATGCGACGGGTTTGGTCGGGGGAACAAGAAATGCGGACGAAATCGCGGGCAGTAGTTAGTATAATATAACTTTATATATGCAGTGATGTCCACTCAGAAGATATCTTTTGTCCCATCGTTACTGCATCCGAAGCATCAATAACTTCATCTTATTAAATAATTCCATAGAACAAATTATTATTACCTCATAAATTACAATAACAAAAGTAGTGCCAGTCGCCATTTTGTATTCCAGGGACAGATCTACAGGCAGAATTGATGAATATGTAAATTGAAATCAGCGAAATATCGCTGAATAATGTAGGAATGTAAATCAAAACAGTGTCGATCTGTAAATTATACAAAAACAAAATATGGACTGGGCTTAATAAATATATTATTTACTACTACATAAAATGTTGCTTATGACCAGATGCGCATGAAAACCTACCTGTTATGTTTGGTTTTGTTCTGTTTGTTAAAGTTTACTAGATTAGTGGATTTTTTTTTTTTCTGGTGGGAAATCATCAAATGACCCCTCCCGCTCTGGGTGGAGCGAAAGGGAGTGTCAGACTCTTACTGACTAAAACCCACCCACGTTCCTTCCTTCGCCCTTTATGTTTCGGGGTAGCGGTAACCCTTTCGGACAATCCCGCTGATAGATTAGTGGATCAGTTTATAATTTTGTAACTTTTGCATTTTTATTTTTATTTTTATTTTTGGCCATTAGTGTCCCGCTGCTGGGCAAAGGCCCTAAAGGCCGAGGAGAGTATCTCTACTCTCCTTTCACCTCTCTCTGTCCAGAGCTGCCAAGGACCAGTCTTTTTTAAAGGAGTCCAGCTCATCTCCGTCTGGGCCTGCCGCGATGTCGTTTGCCACTAAGCGGGACCGACTGGGTCGTAAGTTTGGCCCATTGATCGTCTGACATGCGGGTGATGTGTCCAGCCCAAATATATTTAAGCGTGGCAGCTTTCCGAGTGACATCAGTTATTGATGACCCGCAGTGCTACAATCAAGGAGATGGAAGCAAAACTAAGATGTACCTTGACGAAGCTCGAGGTTTCTGAAGCTACCTGTAAACAGCTGCTCCGTGAAAGGGAAGACAGCGAGGTGGAAATAAAGATCATTAATGACAAGAACACTGAGTTTAAGAACCAGCTGACTGAACTACATATACAGCATATGGACATACTTGACCAGCATCAATACCTCCGTCAACTAGTGTCAAATTTCCAGGAATGTAGCGACACCCACGAACTGACTTTGAGACGCATATCTGAACTAGAACGGGAATTAAGCAAGGCCCACAACACAATAACCGGTTTGCAAACTCTCAAAGACCGTGAAGAGTCTGCGATCACCTGCAGTCTTTATGATGAGTTGGTTGGTAGCGCGTCCGGTCCCATATGTGTTGAGCCAGTTGTAACAATATATTTAACTGACGATATTCTTATTAAAAATAAATTGTTTACTAGTCACAATAAGTTAAAAAAATATAATAAAATTAATAGATTAATTAGAAAACCGGCATGTCCTAGAACCACAAATTCGAAGACATGTGACATCCACCAACCCGCACTGGGCCCGCGTGGTGGATTAACTCCCTATCACAGAGAGGAGGCCTGTGTCCCAGCAGTGGGAACATTATAGGCTGATTATGTTATGTTATGTAATTAGAAAAACTCAAAAATCTTTAAAATGCCAAAAAGTAAACAAATTAAATACAAAACTCAGGCAAAAAAAAAGTCAATTTAATACAAGAATTAAAAAAGTGTAACAGTGATTTAGAATTGTGTAATGCTATGTATGACACAGACACTCGGCACCTTCAGGGTGAATTGTTTGTTAGAGAATACGCTCTAAAGGATATCTTCAGTAAATATGAGGCTTCTCAACAAGACCTGAGTAAGCGCATGCAGGAAGCTAAGGGAACTTTTGTATGCCTACTGGTAAAATATGGCGGAACCTATTAAAATCGTCTTTCTCATTCTAACTCATAAATATTATTCTTTACTATCCGAGCCCGACCTTACCACTCGACCGAAATCCTTACATTTTCATAGTTGGAGTGTAAATGTGGTGCTGTTCCACAAACGATGGGGCACTTATTGTCATGTCCTACGTGTCCTGTCAGCTGCACATTACAGGAACTGATGGACGCTAGTGATCGTGCCAAACACGTAGTCGAATTCTGGGCCGAGTCCTTTTAGATTGCCATCAACACGCTAAGAAGAAGATTCTCATAGTGACTGTACTACTCTTTAAGTCCTTAAGTCATTGACTGCCACCGCGGTCACCGGTGGCCACCAACAATAGTTTTTCTATTGTGTCTGTTGTCTGGCAGTCAACGTGTTAACTTTTCGAAGATTCTACTCGAATATTCATATCCGGATACCTTTTAACTATACAAATATTTGCTAAGGGTTAAACCATCAAACCTTTACAGCTAAACTTTTACGCGTAAAATAGTGTGACTGTAGGTAAAAAGTTTTTTTTTTCTGTTGCCTATGCTGTCTCACTCCTGGGCAAAGGCCACCCTCCACTCCTTCCATCTTTCGCGAGCCCGCGCGTCCTCTTTTCAATTTTGACAGAACCTATCCAGCTCGTCCCGCCATCTCCTACGTGGTCTGCCGCGACCTCGCCTCGCTGTCTCAGGGCACCAATTCTGACCTATTTGGGACAGACATGTCTTGCCCAGTCCCATTTAAGTTGGGCAGCCTTTTGAGCCACGTCAGCTATCTTTGTTTTGGAGCGCAGTATTGTGTTTCGAACACGATCCGTTAACTTGTTAAAGGATTATTAGATGTTGGAGGAAGGGTTTGTTATTTTTCAGGAGAAGGTACCTCCTCCTCAACCTTTTGTGGAGTCCACACAAACATTCATATCCTGATACCTTTTAACTATACAAATATTTGTTTAGGGTCAAACCATCAAACGCTTACGCATCAAATAGTTTGACCCGTCAGAGGGTGGCCTAACGTGGCCCATCGTGAGAATGGACGATATCAATATTCACCGAGAAAATATAACAGGCTTTAGGGAGATTTATTCCCCTACATATTTCAGTCTCGGATTCATCTGTATGTAAGTATGCTGACACATTTTTCTCTATTATTCAACCTCTTTGGTATCTAGATGGAAAAATATTATCTTGTTCCTTTAGCGCTGGCTCTGCAATATGGTTTAGTGATTCAGTCCTTTACGTGATTTATTTTTGCCTTATATGTTTTGATGAAAAGTTATAAGAAATATTTTCTGTATATTTCAGGACTTTCCTGACGTGGGTTATGAGTTTGGGATGGTTTGGGGATAGTAGTAGACTACAATAGGTGTTTTACATATATAGCTTCCTTAATCGAAGGTTTCTAAAGTTCAACTCGAAAAACAGTAAAATTAAAACTCAGAATTCATATTCATTTATTACATTCCGTTAGATTGGATTTGAAGGATTTCGTCATACTGCTTAACTTGACAAAGATCTTGTCAAAGATCTATCTTTGACAAGTTAAGCAGTACGATGATGAAAGACAAACAATTTGCGATCACCAATGAGTTGTCCAAGTTCGGTGATTACAATAATATTTCGTTAACTCTCATTATACATATCTATATGTGTCTATCACTAGTGGACGTTGGCTAGAAAATCTACAATGATTTCAATAAGAAGGATTTATCTACCGTTCTAGATTTTAGTTCATATTTTATGTAAAATAGATGTAGCTTCTACAAGTAAACATTTACCAAGACATACATAAGACCAATCTCTAGAATCTACATGATTGCTACTCACAAATGGAAGGAGGTCGGAATGAGGGATGCTTATTGCCCTCCCTAAGAAATTGGACGATTTCTTTTTCAGTTTCCCTACGAAGGTATGTTTTGTGTTAATAGATATTTGATGGCCTCGTGTATCAATCTTACGTCTGTTATGAAATGATGTAGGTTTTATAAGTTATAGTAACGAGGCAGCGAGATATGTATTATGGAACAATAAAATTGGTGTGGTAGCACAACCTGTCCTCTATTAATGTTATGACGCTGAAAAACTTTCTGGCTAACTCAGTATGCGTTCTATAGTCTGTTTTGGTTTGTATTGTAGAACCAGAGATATTTTTGCAATTTAGCCGCGGAAAGCAGCTAGTCTACACTTAATAATAACATGAGAAAAGATTTGATTTTTGTATGTTTGTTTATTACGCTTTCACGCTAAAATAGCTGAACGGATTTAGATAAAATTAGGCACATAGGTAGAGCATGACCTAAATTAGGATATAGGATACTTTTTATCCCGATAATCTCACGGGAACGAGACTTAAGCGTGTGAAAACGAGGGGTGCAGCTAGTGCCTTATAAAATGAAATAGCAAACGTGCAGTTTATGCAAAAATGTTTAAAAACCACGTTTTAGAATAATGCAATGTTTTCCGGACTGGAATAACACACACATCCGATGCTAAAGCAGATCTTTAGATTAAAACTAAATAACGCAACATAATGTTTTCACAACAGTGTTTCCTACCATTAGCAAACTAAAATAACAAGGTAAAACAAAACTTCGCGTGTTCTTGTTCGAGCGCCTGGTTAAAGTAATATGGCAACAACTTTTAAATTCAGGTATACGTGCCGTATTACGACAGGCGTTGATCAACTTTGTTGTTACTTGTTACAAACAATTAGGTGAGTTATTAAAGGATATTACGTTCTTGTATACTGAATATTTAAAGGCTTTGAAATGAAGGTGGAATATTGTGAAGATCGGTGCAGCAGAGCCCTTACTGCATGGTTACCAAAAAACTGAGGATAAGAGTGGTATAGAGAACCAACAAAATACCTGGGTGACACTCGTGTAGACCAGGGAAGCATGGCACCAAAGCCACGAGGCAATGCAATCGCTTACAACAAGGCTGTCGATTATAATTATAGTTATATAAAGGCAAGTAAAAACCTAAGTATTCAGTTTTTACTCAGTGGCGCCGATTCCCTTGTTCACAAACTAAACTATATTTAAGTTTAGTGCATCTTTTTCTTTCTATTTCATTAAGAAAAGGACAGGAGATAAATATTAGTTTAGTCCTGTCATAATGTAGATACGCCATAGCAAGTTTAGACGTGATTAAAAACATGGCTACTGGTACTAAAAATTTGTCAATTTACGTCAGGCGTTGACTAATTTGACAGGACTAAACTAATATTTATCTTCTGTCCTTTTCTTAATGAAATAGAAAGAAAAAGATGCACTGAACTTAAATTTAGTGTAGTTTGTGAACAAGGGAATCGGTGCCATTGTCATTTTAAAGATTCACTAGGTAAGTACATAATATGTACACACGGCTACACATCAAGCTATGCATTTCCAGTTTTAGCTGACCTCGCATTGTATAGGTTTTTCGTACAATCATAAGGCAGCTTATACTGGTTTTGTATAGCTTGATGTGTAGCCGTGCGTACGTGACACAGCCCTTATGTATGTAAGTATGTGTTCAAGAACTGAAACGAACATTACCAACTTACTTACCTAGTTATCTACTTATTACCATATTTATGCCTTTGAACCCGCCGGAAACAAGCACGTACCAAAGTACCAAACTCGGTCGGTAAACCCTCTTATGTTATGCCCTAATTGTTCATTTATATACCTAACGAATGTTGGCTCAGTGGCAATATAAATAACATCAAAGAATATATAAATAGGCTTTTCTGGTCGAATAATATTTGCATGAATAGTAAGGCCTACGATATTCCGAGAATTATTATCGAAACTTTTTGTTGTAATTATTCATTACGTGAGGTCGAAAAATAAACCACATTGAGATAAAATCTGGTTGTAAAAGTGATGTCGGAAGTGTAAAAAAGTAGGTATCGATAGTGTTTTCGATATGTCAAAAAAACGTCCAAGTGCGTATCAGACCATGCACGATGAAGGGTTTCGTAGTTGGGATGAATTTAACGCTGTAGCTGAAAAACATCCCGTACTATGTCACGGTAAATTGTTCAACATCAAATGTATGTTTTTTGATCACAAAAAAAATGTTACGTTTTTTTCATTTGAAAAACGGAACCGTAAAAAAAATAATTAAGTATCTTAATCTCCCAGGCATTATTTTCTAATAGACACAGCTATAACTATATCGATTTTGATGTGTTTTCGATACCTACTCGTTAATTAATATTGATATATTAAAAATAGCCTAAAAAAACGATATATCGAGAGAAAAATATCAATATTTCGATAAATAATCGACAAGCCTACATTGTACCTGTTCTTGATCGAATAAAATTAATTTTGGAAACGCCACTTTGCGCATTGGCGCTGTGAGGCAATCTAGATAAAATTTAACACTATCTACGTCTGTGTCGTGCAAATATGCACCTTACGCTATTGACTTTAAAATCACTTTTAGGTCACCACTACTTTTACCTTTCTACGGACTTACAAAATTAACTTTGCCGTCTCCAATCCCACACTTAGGAAACGAATCTTTGAAACTAATTGTAAATCAAGTGAAAAATAATTTTGTCATTTACCAGCCATTATTGAATCGTCAATCACAAGTGCACTTTCTTTCTATTGATCGCAATGAGTACCGAAAAATAATCGACAACTTTCTTTATTATATTAAGTGACAAAATAATGGAAGTTATCGAAGAGAAAAGAGACAAATCATAAAATTGATTAAGATTAAAACTGAAAAGCTTGTACAACTAAACCCTGTCCATGAGGTAAACCGTTTTTTGACGGTTGGAACTAGTGATTACAGCAACACACAATACATTGATTGATACACTTACGGTATTAAAATGTCTGTAAGAAGCCATAAATAAGATAATTCAATAAGGTAAGGCAGTTTATACATTTATTTTATTACGCATTTTAAAGTTCACTTTTACGTAATCTGGAATATGCACGTTCTAAGACAGCTGTCAAAAAACGGTTAACCTAATGGACAGGGTTTATTAAGGTTTAGACCAAAAGATTCTCTCACATATACGTATCCTTCTTTTAGCACAAAATACGTATAATTTCTTCCTCGCATCGAAACCGAGGCCTGTGTCCCAGCAGTAGGAACATTATAGGCTGAATATGATAAAATACTTTTTATTATGTACACCATATAAATTCGCTATAGGTTTATAATGCTAAGTGGTTACCCAGTTTATCACTGGGTAACCACTTAGCATAATAAACGGTCGCGACTTTCGAGTTGTAAGGTCGTAGGTTGGCCCCAATCAGGCGCTTTGCTTTGTGTAAATTAACGAAAACATCGTGAGGAAACGTTCTAGAAGAAAACATTCGAAGAGATTTGACATCTACCAACCTGCACTGGACCCGCAGGGTATACTACCACGGCTCACTTCCCCTCACTGAGAGGAGGCATGTCTCCCAGCTGTCGGTACAGATTATGCTAAGTCTAATTTTAAAACTGTTCCATTAAACTACTGCTAGAATTCGTCCATTTTGAGGGTAAAACTTTTGCGTTCAAAGTTCATAACTTTTGTTAATGAGTTAGCTGGATTATAAAATAATCGGCGACGAGATAATGTAATCAGCATTGTTAGTTTATTGCTTATTGTTCAGTTAATAATGGCGGGTTAGTGGTTCAAACACAGTAATTAGAGAGGTCAAGCCTTTCTAGTGTTTATGTAGAACGAAAATTATGGGTTATATGAATATCAATTAAAATAATCATTGGAATTTGTAATCTGTTTTATGAGACACGATATCTAATGCATGAACTGGCGAGCGATCACAAGAAAGACTGAAACTGTGGCGAGAAAGTGCTTCCTTACACAGACCGTTCGGTCCACCCGCTGAAGACTTCCCTCCTAGACATGAGTTACCTTGGGTAACCTGGAAGTCTTTAAACAGACTCCGGTACCAGGTTGGCCGAAACAAGGAAAACCTGTTCAGGTGGAGATTCATAGACGACTCCGCCTTGGAGTGTAAATGTCGTGCTGTTCCACAAACGATGAGATACTTAATATCGTGTCCTGCGTGTCCTGACAGCTGCACGTTACAGGAACTGATGGACTCTGGTGATGGCGCCAAACAAGCAGCCGAATTCTGGGCCGAGTCTATTTGGATTGCTATCGACACGCTAAGAAGAAGATTCATGAACGACCATGAGTGCGACTTAGATGACTTAGTACCTAACTAGGTATATTGGAATTTTCCATTAGGCATTTCCTAGTAACAGCCCGGAGTTTGGAATTGATCTTGCGCCTGATCTCTCTCCGGTCGTGGCGGATTGCCGTCTGAGAGTGATGGAAGAGTGAGTGCGCCTATCCATATCTCCGCTGAGATTGGTCGCCATGGCAGAAATTCGGTCTGGAGTGCTACCTAGCTGGGTCTCAATTTCTTAAAATGGGGTTTATCCATGCTAGGTGAAGTCTGGACAGTATTTCGTCGGTAGTGTCCTTTGAAAGAGTCTGTGGCACAGTGTTAAATGCTTGACTAATAATGGTGGACAGCTAGCACGAAGTTGCTAACACTAAGAAGCCGTCATTTTATGATATTACATAGAAAAAGAAAAAAAAAGAAAGAAAATACGTTTATTTGCGGCAAACATGACGCATAAAAAAGAACATAAACACAAAAAAAAAAAAAAGTAACAAGTTGGGGGTAAGCGTGCGTCACATTCACGCAAAACGGCCATCGCTCAGCATAATGCTAAGACTCTATACGAGACAGAGCCCCAGCGCTGGTTTTCAGCGGCATCTTATCAAGATGCACTGACCTAAATTATACAAGTACGCTGGACATTATACTATCGAAGACAAAACGAAGACATTTGATTTTCGCCATTTTGGCGCTGATAACAACGTGAGCGTCCGTGGAACTAATATTTTTGATAGTGAGTTTAACAAAATGCGCATACTCTCATGATAAAAATGTTCTAAATATCTTGTAGTAAACATAAAATACACAAAAGTCTTATTCTACGATTTAGACCTAAATCAGTGGAGACGTACCAAAACAAGACAACACGACGACCATTTGCAACAATGTGTCAATTTTAGTTCCAGAGACGCTCGAGCGGTGCATTTTGAATCGGCACAAAAAACAACTGTCATTTCGTATAATAATAATATATATAATCCAGCGTACTTGTTTATTAGAGGTCAGTGTCAAGATGGCGTACCAAATAAACGATGTTACACTGAAATATGCTAACTGTAAGCAAGACAGACTGCGAAGAGAATACTGAAACAAGGAAAAATAATGATATGTTAAATTAGGCTTGTCAATCCAATACTCGGTTGTTTTTCTTATTTATTTTGCTCTTTATTTATTCCTACATATTTACCAAAGAGATACATCTCGATGATCATTGGATTTTTATTTAGATTGCCCATTACGTCTGTCAGGAGACTGTCTGTAACAGGAAAATAAGCTGAACATACGAAAAGCAATTTCTCACTCAATTAGTTTCATATATCGGGTTGTTTCTTCTGCCTTGTTTGAATAATTTGATGTACGTAACAAATATGTTCAATTTGTGATATAACGAAGCTGATTTGCTCATTTCATTTTTGATTTGTCGTGATTCGGAATATTTCTCCTAAAAATATGAGGGACTAGACGCGGTTTTACCCGATAAGTGTCGATCCCGTGGGAATATCGAGATAAAAAGTATCCTAAGCGTTATTCTGATGTATAAGCTATAATACTGTCAAATTTCATCAAACTCCGTTCAAAAGTTTTTGCGTGAAAGAGTAACAAACATCTATCCATCCTGAAAAACCTTCGCGTTTATAATATTACTAGCTGCGCCCCGCGGTTTCACCCGCATAAGTTTTGATCCCGTGGGAATATCGGGATAAAACGTATCCTATATGTTAATTCTGGTTATAAACCATATGTGTGTCAAATTTACATCCATCCATCCCTACAAACTTTCACGGTTATAATATTAGTAGTAGAATAGGATAGTAGGAAGTAGGATAGGAAGAAAGATATATAATATTATAGTAGAGTATATTAGTATATATATATAGTATAAGTATGTACATATTATTAGTAGAATATTTGAATTACGTGAAATAAAAAAAACATCTCTAAACTGCAGCCAAAGTCAGCCAAACTTGAGTTCTTAAACTCAAACATAGAGTTATTTTGAAGCTGATATACTGAGGAAGGGACACATCGAAATAATAACCCGTACTAGGCCCACGTGGTGAATTACGGCCCATTTCCTCACACAGAGAGAAGGCCTGTGTCCCAGCAGTCGGAATGAAACGCTGTATTAGAAAAATACTGCGACACAGGTAAGTCAATCTGCCTAGCATTTTCCCAACTATGTTGGGGTCGGCGTCCAGTCTAACTGGATGCAGCTGAACACCAGTATTTTATATGGAGCGACTGCCTTTATGACCTCCACAACCCAGTTACTGGGTAACATGATACCCCTTGGTAATACTGGTTTTCAGACTTTTGGGCTTCTAACTACCCGTAACGACAGTCAAAGATCTACGAATGACAGCCGGGACGTGCTTTCCGAGGCACGAAGCGGTCTCAATTTGTAATGGATGGACCATCCATTTGAAGCGACCCGTGCGGCTGTTATTATTGAGCCACCAGCCCCTCTCACGCATAAGGTAAGTATGTATGTATGTATTTGAGTGACAAAGGCAGCGACGCTGTGAGCCGAACTTTTTCTACAAATCGATGTGCCATATTTACGTCCGGGTACTGTAAATCAGATTAGTGGTGGCACAGTGGTAATGGTCGCGACTTACGAGTTGTAGGTCGTAGGTTCGAACCCAGACAGGCGCTTTATTTTATGTAAGATTATTTCATAAACACTATTCTCAAAACGGTGATGGAAAACATCGTGAGGAAACCGGCATGTCCTAGAACAAAAAAAAAATGTAGCCAGGTGAAATTTACTAACCCGCACTGGGCCCACGTGGTGGATTGCGACCTCTCACAGAGAGGAGGCCTGTATCTCAGCAGCGGGAACATTATAGGCTGATTATGCTACTGTAAATCAAGGAGACTCCATCTCCATCAAACTAAACATAGCAACTCATCAACTTCCTTTCAGAAACAGAGCTCAGATTCACTCACGACAATCTCACATAGCTACAGCTCCACAATCACGTGAAACCATTTTTTCTTTTATTTACTAGTTACGGGAAAACACAGTCGTGGCTAAGCAGTAAAAATATCTTAGAATTATAAGCGTGCAATTCTATTGGCTTCAGAATTCACGAGCGAGCGCCATACTCCGGCGAAAATGTTAAGAAAGGAAACAAAGAAAGTGAGACGGTGCTGATGAATATTACATGAGGGCTATCTAGACTTGTGGTTAAATACTGACCGTGGGCTGTCATTCTTGAAGTAGTAGCAGGCAGACAGAGGTCTACATTTATTAGCGTAAATTGATACCTATACCCTGTCCATTAGGTAAACTATAAAGAAAGAAAGAAAAAGTATTTATTGCGACTCGTACAGGATTATAAACTAAACTAAACACAGTTAAAAATAAAAAAATAGAACAAATATTTATAAAAAAAGTAATAAAAAATAAAATGAAACAGAAAGTCCTATACGAGGCCAAAAGGCTCCTATCTCAGCATGATGCTTCGACATTTAAAAAACTATGACTATCACTATATAAGCTGTCACGCCCTTTATGCCTGGAGGCTTTTATTTACATTTTAATTAATTATTTCTTAGCTTGAGTACGTATAGTTTTTTATTATATTTGTTGGTATATTGGCGTGGCTAGCTGACATATGGCAAATAATTTAATTTTGTGTTCTAAGACACAGAGCTTAAAATTATGTAATGTTAATTACTTAACATAGGTACCTAGTATTGTATACACTCGATTTTCTAACTGAACAGACACTGTGCTGCTGGGGAGTTTGTTGCGCCACTTCTTCTTCCCGAAGAAGAAGTGTTAGTGAAGTTATTGCTTCTGCGATAGCACTAGGAAGTTGTGAAGGGCGGGCGTTTTTGGGGGACTGTCTTTTGTAATTTTGACGTTCGAAAAGTGCTGATTCTCAGCCTAATTTGAATAAATGACTTTTGATTTTGATTTTGAAAACCGGTTTTTGACAGCTGGAACTAGTGATTGCAGCAATACACAATACACTGAGTGATACACGTACGGTATGGTAATGTCTGTAAGAAGTCATAAATAAGATAATTCAATAAGATAAGGCAGTTTATATTTATTTAATTTATTACGCATTTTAAAGTTAACTTTTACGTAATCTGGAATATGTACGTTCTAAGACAGCTGTCAAAAAACGGTTAACCTTAATGGACAGGGTATATAGGTTCCTAATTACTTACTATTATGTAAATATTTTCTTGGCCTTGTTGGTCTAGTGGTCGCATTCAATACTCCTGAGCATGACGTCCTGGGTTCGATTCCCAGGTCGAGCAAAGTGTTTAATCTAAGTCAAGAAGCATACATACCACTGTCATTTACAAGTTTAGGACTCTAGTCAATCCGTCTTAGGGCAGATTTCAGCAATTAAATTGGGCGCGATTAGTATATCTAAACCGCGTTCAAGAGCTATCAGTGTGTTTGTAAGAGTGTGTTTCTTGCACGTTCTTCTCCATAGGTACCTACTACGCTTTGGAATAGGCTACTAGCTTCTTCTTTCTGACTGACCGACCCCTTGACAATTCAAAAGTGCCTGTAATTGGTTAGTTTGAAATAAACGCTTTGAGTTTGAGTGTCATGTTTGTTGTGGAATATTGACACTGACTGCTCTTGAACGAAGTTTAGATGTGCTGATCGCGTTCAGCAACCTAATTATTGCTAATCCATTGCTTCATATTCGAAAAACTTGTCTGCTCAACAACGTAAATAACGCAATGAATGTTGTTGAACTGTCAAAATGAAAGTGTTACGCAATTAATACCCCGCTGTTTCATTAGTGAAGTTGGCACTTATACAACAACTACCTTTTGCCCGCGGCTTCGCCTGCGTCGAGGTCGGAAATTATCCCACGGAAACGTATTACCGGGATAAGGTTTAGGTTTAAAGAAACTTTATTCTCAATAAAAACATAACATGTCACTTACTTGAGAACAATAAATATTAAAGAGTGTTAATCCAGGTTATAATAAACTGTCTGTGTGTCAAGTTTCATCTAAATAAGCATAATACTAATGATTGAAATACTATCGTGAATTCATGCAAGCCTAGTACTTTTAGTTAGAATACTGCTCAGAAAGTCGGGTCATATTTCAATCATGATTCGAAAGATACGTAGCGCCATCTACCGTCCTAAAGCAATTGTGACCGTCGAAAGTTATTGTTCTTTTCCTCGTGAACAGGGGGTCTACTACGAAGTGCAAAGTGCGAATGATCGGATCGGACCGACACATGGCCGAACCGAATATTATTGAAAAATGCGAAAAAAGTTCAGATCGGCTCAGTTGGGTCGGGACGATAGTCAATATTCGAAAGAGTGTAGGAGTGTAGGATCGGGACCGACCGAACCAAATAGTAACTTCGTAGCAGGAAAACATTCGGCCGATACTACTTCGGAGTAGACCCCCTGTATTTTTTTGTAAGATACCCAATATCCTTTTCTATACCCTATCTCTATAATCTCTATATTCTATTTCTGTAATATGCAAAATTTCATGATTATTGGTTCAGTGGATTAGGCGTGAAAAGGTAACAAACAAACAAACTTACTTTCGCATATTTTGTAATATTAGTTAGGGTGTTAAATAAGGTTCGACGTTATTATATCTAATTTTAAAAGCCAAATAAGGAAATGTTTCGTCCATTTCTACCTAAATATAATCATGGGGTATTAGTATCTACTTTTACCTGATGAGTCAACACAAAATTGCCATTATTTACTTTAAGCGCAACACTTAATTCCCAATGGCAATCAACTTAATAGCTCGCATCTTACACTTTTCCGTGTTATTCCGCTTTCTCCATCAAACTTTAGCCACTCATACTTTAATTAACAATCTAACTTTCGTATTTATTATTTTACTGTAGGTAAGCTTATTATAGTAATCTCTGTTATCGACAATATGGGAAAGTTATAAACTTGAATAGTTCGATACAAAGTTGTGGTTGATTAACTTGTAAAATTGGAATATCGTCGTGTCATTGGAAACTCTATTGAGTGAAAGATCTTAAGTATATGAGTTCAATTCATTATTAACTTTTCTTTTATGAATACCCTATTTAATTATTTTTACTCAGAAAGCAGTCAAATAAAAACGATTGCGCAATCGTCATTATTTGAAGTAAGTCAAGCCCATAAGTTTGTGAAACAACGTTCTTTTAGCTTTGACAATAGTTAGGGCCATTTTTGATGTATAAGCGTGAGTCAAGTGGACGTGAAACAACCCGCCCTAAGGCCGGTTTTTTTAACTCAACCGATTGTTAAAAATAGTAACTAATGGTTATTTTTTCAACTAATAGTTAATTATTTGACCATTAGAAATGATATTATATCATTAGATAATCTAAAAATTTATCAAAAATAAACATATTGCAAACATTTAACCATTAGTTACAATTTTTAACAATTGGTTGAGTTTAACTACGGATCAAAAAACCGGCACTAAGACTCCTCGGTTTAATCGTTGGTACCGGATGTCATTCGAAAATCTTTGACAGCCGTTACGTTAGTCTTACCAAGGGGTATCGTGTTACCCAGTCACTGGGTTATGGAGGTCAGATAGGCAGTTGCTTCATGTAAAATACTGGTATTCAGCTGCATCCGGATAGACTGGAAGCCGACCTCAACATAGTTGGGAAAAGGCTAGACAGATTTGACTGCTTCACTACTGGTCAAAAGTTTCCTCAATACTTCTCCATCCATCTTTGTCTGCCGACTGTTCCGGTCATTCAGGCAAGAAAGAGTCTAGATCATCTACAACTAAATAAACTGTGCTCATAATATATCTATGTTCTCTATAAAGCTTTAAAAAATAGACCATTTCTTTAGACGTTGTGTAGGCGACCCGCCATAAATCCAGGTAACTTAAAGTCGGTACCTACCATCCGTCTTTCTGAATTATCCAGCTTGACTTGATTTATTCCGGGGCTAAGATTTCAGAGCCCACAAAAGTAAGTATAAAGTATAAATAAGTTTTCAGACTACAATAGATCTCCTTTCAAAGTTAACTAGAAATATATTTACGATTGCGAAGACCTGGTTTCAATAGGAAAGCCTACGCCTAATTTCAGGCAATGCGAAGTGCTGAAAGGGTCGATCCCTACTTTTATAGTCGGAATAAACAACAAATCCTGGGTTTTATTTGTTAAGGAGGCTGTCAAGGTCAATTTGTTTGGAAATAACTTACTATTAAAGCAGAACAGTTAGTATTTTCGTACAGCCTGGCTTGTTTTAGACAATTTTACAGCTGAAAATGCTGTTTTGCGCCTAAAAAGAGATAAGTTGAGTAAGAAATAAGTTTATTATAGATTTTTCAAAGCTTGGTTATAATTGTGCTGAAAGTATTTAATATTGTACGATATTGTTCTGATAAACTAAGTCTACATTTTATGTTATTTTATTTGCCAAGATGTTGGTTAAAGTATTTTGATATGGTCGTTGTTAAACCAATTTCATTTTAAATGTTCTCTTGATTTAATTTATTGTTAGGTTTGGTTAGGTTAGGTTAGAAAATATACCGCGCATTTAATTCACCCCACGTGCAGATCATTAAAATAATTTTGAACATGATTTACAACAGATTGGTAGGTACTTTTTCATCGAAAAAGTCGAAGGCATTCATAATTGGTATCCTTTATTGAATATTGTATTTAATTGTATACCTACTTACTTACCTACCTACTTGAATAAAAGCCTTTCTGAAATTAATTTTCAACCAAATTATTAAATCATTATCAATTTGACCCAATCTCACACGCACAAGCACCTATAAATCAGAAATAATGACTAATTACAGCAAAAAAAAAACATTTTTCCTCTCGTATTTTTAAAAGCCTGTTACACCCAGATGGTACTGGAAGCCATATTGATTTCCAACTGGTTTCAGTATCGTATATGGGTATAATTGGAGTGTCCATTACATGGCTTGGACGGGTACTGCGAAGAGCTGGCAGGCATCAATCATCGGAAGTACGTTGTGACTTGACACATCATCGCATTAAGTGATTACATGGAAATTGGGTCAATAAGGTAAATGTGTGTTTTGTTAATGAAATTATGAGAGGAAGAGTATAACAGATAGGTATTATTTATATTAAATCAACAAGTAATATAGACTCAATATGTTACTAAGTTTTTTCATTAGAATACAAGTAATTTAGTCTCAATCGTGAGGAAAAAAAAAGAAAACATGTTTATTATAAAAGGAAAGGATAAAAAAGATACTTACTCTTAAAATTAAACTACTAACTACTACTAAACTACTAATTACTACTTAAGTATGAATGTGGATGGCTATAAGAGTATGGGAAGACCAAAGAAATGATGGATGGACTGTGTGAAAGATGATATGGTTAGAAAGGGGTGACAACCGCGATGACGATTAATAGAGAAACATTGAGGAAAATGACATGTTGCGCCGACCCCAACTAAATTGGGATAAGTGAGGGTAGGAGAATGACCAATGATGGTGGAATGAGAGAACCAGTGGTGGCTCAGTGGGAACGGATCCAACTTACGAGTCCATGTGACGAGCCCGAGGCGTAACGTCCACGATTCGGGTCGTGGTTTCGAACCCAGGCAGGCGCTTTGGGTACGTATTGCAATATCTAAAATTAAAAGAACTAACGTAAAATAACCTACGTTCAAAATCCCTAAAATCTAAATACCTAATGATTGTTTCACTTATATTCAAAATACCGAAAGCTTAAAATGTCAAATGGATATGTTACTGAAGTTCATAAAGCTAAAACTTTTTTTTTTAATGATATAAACTAGTGCTTGACTGCGATCCTGCCTGATGGAAAGCAGTGATGCAATCGTTGATGATAAAGCGCACTTGAAATTCCTATATAAAAAGTTCCTTAAATTGGTTTACCTCACTCTTATATGTTTCTGTACCTGCATGCGTAACACGCATATATTTTTTTTTTAAATCGAAACAGCTAGTTTAGGTTAGAACTGCGACCACGCAATGCACGAGCCGAGCGAGCGAAGCGAGCGGTGCCGCGGCAGCGGCCGGCGAGTGCCAGAAAAATATTTTTGAATGATAGATATTTAGTCCAATCAGTATTAAACTTAGGTAATTCGTAGGTAGGTGTTAGTTGCTTAGGTATTTAAAAAACATTAGGTATTTAGATTTTAGGGATTTTAAACGTAGGTTAGTTTACGTTAGTTCTTTTAATTTTAGATATTGCAATACGTACCCCGCGCTTTACCTTGTGTTAATCATTTTATCACCACTGTTCTCAAAATGGTGAAGGAAAACATCGTGAGGAAACCATCATGTCACAGAACCAAAAACAGAATCGAAGACATGTGACATCTACCAACCCGCACTGGGCCCGCGTGTTGGATTATAGCCCGCTATCTCTCGGAGAGAGGACGCCTATGACCCAACAGTGGGAACATTATTGGCTTAATATGATGCAGATAGTTGTATCAATGTAGATTAACACAGTCGCTACTGATCAAATCAAAACGATGTACAGACGCCAGCAGGTGCAGGTTACCCGAAACTGTCAAATTTTCCCAATCAACCTTGAACCTCAATGCTTCAGCGATAAAGTTGAAAATCTATTAAAGAAATTTGACAGATTGTAGTAGCTTGATGTGCTGGCGTCTGTACCTGTTCGATGTTGTGGTTAGCATACATAACTTGGGCGAACGACGGCTATTTTTCTTTTTTTCTGACGAACTTTCCGCCTAAATGCGGATGGCTTTTGCTGGTTCAATGGACACTGGCGAGCGAGAAAGGCTTTTAAAATATGCAACCCCTCACCGGTGGAGTTATTTGTATCGCCTTAGAAATATTTTTTTTTTGTTTAGCCTATTTTCCGGCAAATTGTTTTTTTTTGTGTTTCTTTCTCTGCGTCAAGTTTACCGTCATAAAAAGTCGCTCCGAAGTTATCGTTTTCTTTGGAACCATCTGTGAATATTTGATAAAAATTAGGTTAATCTGTGTTTAAAAATTTACAACACAAATCACTTAAAAAAAGACATCGTTAAGAAACCTATTGTGTAAAATTCTTACCGTGTTAATTAAGGTGAAGTGTTCTTAAAGTGAGCTGTCATTCCACCTGATGCTAAGGATTGATACTATTGACAGCTCACCCCAAACTCATTTCACCTAAGTTTCCACGGTGAGATTTTTTATAGAATAGATCGGCTGGACTTAGTAATTATATAGTTAATATTAGTAACCAACCCGTCTTGAGCAAGCGTGGCGATCAATCCTCGTGCCTTCTCTGTATGAGAAGAGACATTTGCCCTAAAGTAAGACTACAGTAGGCTGGTATTATTATATTAAATTAGGGACAATGTCATCTGTAGTTTTGACTAACAGTTATACGGAATTGGAGATAAAGGTTACCATTTGGAAAGTCGATGTTGTCACGATTTTGATCGCTGAATTTTGTTTATAATTTTTCGTACACTGACTCCGACTGTCATTTGAGTTAGATGCAGAACTATAAATGCGTTGACACGTCAGTGCGACAATTCTAGCAACTAATAAAGGTAAAGGTCAAATTCGCAAAACACGTATTCTTTTGTATGAAACTGACGTGAGTCAAGATCGCATTCTCTCGACGGCCGGACTGCAATAAAATCAGTATTTCACACGTACTGAAATGCTATAGTACCTGTTAATAATTTAACGTTAGACAGGGTGTCACACTTCCAGGCATGAGGCTACTGGCTATCCTTTACGACTGTCACAGGTATTTGAATAACAGCCTTAGTTACCTGATTAACATCCTCAAAACGACCTATCCCACGCTTCAACTGACTAATCCGTTAACCGCGCTTTAATCGCGTAATATTAAACTAAAACAGCTCACTAACCTTACTAACATACTACATAGTATCCACATAACTAGCTCCAGGCCCCGTACCGCGTCGCATTCCTCGTGAATACCGCATTCCATTATAATATCATCCCTAAATTATACACATGTTCTGTGACAAATGCTAAGGTAAAACACATCTTGTTCGTTAACGTTGGACATGGAATAAGTAGCAGATGGAGTCACAGGTTACAATGTATGATTACATGTTACAATTACTTGATGATCTTATTTTATTTATTTAATTATACAGACACTGATCCATATTTATGTTAGTATACTTAAAAAATATGTTAGTAACCTAAGATTAAAATACATACCACAATAATACAATTATAACTAAAATTAAATAACTGAAATACATAAAATCAAATTGTAAAATAAATGACTGCGTCAGTGGGCGGAGTTCGCGTAGCTGAATTTTGGGCCAAAGATGTTTGAACTTTTTGCCATCGATACATTAAGAAGAAGAATGTATGCATGACAAAGGCTATACGTAATATGCAGACTCTGTCATAGGAGTTGCAGTTACATAAGATAAATAAACGAAGTTGAGGTCAGCTTCTAGTGTTAACAAATGCGACTCAATATCTTTTAAAATAAATTACTACATTGTAACTGTAAAATCAGAAGCCCATCAGAAGGCTTAAAGTCACTCAAAGGGCAATGGAGAGGGCTATGCTCGGAGTTTCCTTGCGTGATCGAATCAGAAATGAGGACATCCGCAAGAGAACCAAGTTTACCGACGTAGCCCGAAGAATTGCCAAACTTAAGTGGCAGTGGGCAGGGCACATTGCTCGCAGAACGGATGGCCGATGGGACCGAAAAGTTCTGGAATGGCGACCGCGAACCGGAAGACGTTGCGTTGGAAGGCCTCCCATTAGGTGGACCGATGACCTGGTGAAGGTTGCGGGAATCCGCTGGATGCGAGTCGCACGGGACCGGTCAATGTGGCGACACTTGGGGGAGGCTTATGTCCAGCAGTGGACGTCTATCGGCTGAAATGATGAATGATGATGAACTGTAAAATGGGAGGTTGTTTATAACCTATTGGCTACTTAAGTCTATAGCTGCGACAGTGCACAATTAGTAATAAGCAGCTTTACTTAGTCCTTCTCGTAAAGTTGACACAAAAGGTGAGACTAACTTTGATTAATCTTTGTGTGTACCTATTAGTTTGTTTATTCATAAACTATTTCCAATTGGAACTCATAAAATATAGCACTGACGAGTCTATAACTGCAGTCATCGTCCTTTTACGTTTGCTCAATTTCTTGAGCTAGATTCTGGGGTCGAGATAAGTGTGTTAATAGCTCTTCATTTACTTCCAAATCTGTGACATTAGTCGCAGAACGAGGATATGGCATCTAACGACCGCCGTATTAATATTCCTGTCCTGCCTTTATTATTACATTAAATGTTATGTTAGTTAATGTACGGTGGGGTTGGTCGCGCTTTCGGCTTTAAATATGTCTGTTTTGCTAGCTGGTGTACGTAAATGAAATCATGTATTTAGGAGCTTAATTTCTTGAGGGGCCCGTGGCTAAATTATAACAGCCGCACAGGTCGATCGATCAGGTTAAGGTACGCTTGCCGCGGTAGTTCTGTGGATGGATGACCATCTTTACATACCGAGACGCCTACGTGTCTCGGAAAGCACGTTAAGCCGTTGGTCCCGGCTGTCATTTGTGTGTCTTTGATAGTCGTTACGGGTAGTCAGAAGCCCGAAAGTCTGACAACCAGTCTTACAAAGGGGTAGTTACCCAGTTACTGGGTTGTGGAGGTCAGATAGGCAGTCGCTCCATGTAAAATACTTGAATTCAGCTGCATCCGGTCAGACTAGAAGCTGACCCCAACATAGTTGGTGAAAAGGCTAGGCAGATCACGAGGAAGTTAATTTCTTGCCTCTACGAGTATGTTAATTTGTAAGTTGTATCCTGATTGTCAAACATTCCCAAAAGATTTAAGTATGATGTTCATAAGCCTAGATTAAATACGAGTAGTATTGTTGCGCGCCACAAGTTACCACTAGCGCCATCTAGTATCGAGTAGCAGAACTAATAGATCCTTTCAGATATTTCAATGGTAGAACTTTCTAGAACTTTCGACATCTGGTCAGTCGGGGCCGGTATGTACTCGAACATTCTAGATGTTTCTACAATAGAAGGTTCTAGAACTATCTGCGGCACTATATAAGGCCGGGATAAGACGACCGAGAGACAGAGTTGTATAAGCGATACAAGCGAATACATCGAAAGCGATCTCCAAGTGCGACTTAAGTGCAATTGTGTTTTATAATTAGTGTGTTTGAGTTGTTATTAGTGTTGTTTAATTAAAGTGTAATTTTTGGTAATTTATATCGGCAGTTTTAATTGTCACGAACCCCGAAGCTCGTAACAGTATGTAGTTAGATATATTTCACCTAAACAGAATAAACTTCAAAATGAAGGTCAGGGATTGGCTTACTTCCTTAACCTATCGCAAAACTGAGGATTTCTTGGTTAGCAGCACTGGCTAAGTTTTACATCACACGCACCTAAAAGCACGCATCCGCAACTCATACACACTACTCTTTTAGAGGTATGAGGAACAGGGTGTAAAGTTCACTCATACTCCATAAAAAAGGAAGGATCCTTCGACCAGACAGGTGTTGTGTCTGGCGGGCAATTGCCCAACGATTGATGTTGGGAAATTGTATCTATGCTAATTGCGCGGTAAACTCTGCTTGCGAGATGCAGGATTTGTGTGTCGTCAGTATGACGCGTTGTTCGCATGTGGCGTTGTAGATACCGCTACACTCTCACACTACACTCACCTCACACTACACTTACCCTAAAACTACACTCACCTGTACACTACACTCACTACTCCACACATATTATAGCAGAGATAAAAATAGGGTGGTTACTTTCTCCTACGAGTACATTGTATTTGTAAAAAAATAAACTTAGATTATAATTATTATTTTTATCTGTGCAATGAAATGGAATGTTAGGCTTCACAAATGAGAAGGGCCAGGAGGAACGCTGACACCTGAGATACAGGACATATCCTAGTTTGGGTGTCAGGAGTTTCACACAACGTGCATAGAGGGTGGCAGGAACATCGAAGCGCAACCGCTTACCATGGATTCAGTACATGATTCTGGACCCCCCTTTTTTTTTTTTTTTTTTTTTTTTTTTTTTTTTTTTTCTGGGTGGGAAATCATCATATGACTTCTCCCGCTCTGGGCGGAGCAGGAGGGCGTGTCAGACTTTTACTGACTAAAACCCACCCGTGTTCCTTCAGTTGCCTATGCCAGGGACCACGGTATCTCTTTCGAACAACCCGCGGCCCTGGCAGGCATCGGCCCTAACGGACCCCGTCACATCGTGCTGACATCTCTTTGAGGCGCGCGTGGAACACAACGCGCCGTCGACTCGGGCCTGGTCCTTGCCGGGCGGCGAGCTGCCCATAGCTCGCCGCCCGCAAGCCCGCGCCTACGGTGGCCGGGAGTCGGCTGGTGACTCCCGACGTCCAGGGCGTCTCCTGCGGCGACTAGGGGCGTGAAGGCGCAGGGATTGCCTCTCCCTCACGCGTTCCGCCTCCTCCTTTGCGAGCATTACTGCTTCGCAGAAGGAGGTGACGGCTTCCCATGCACTCTCGCTCCGTACCATGGCCTGGACCAGGGCCGGACGCGAGAGATCGCCGCCGCCGATCGCCGCCACGAGGACGCGGCGGTGCTCCGCCCAAGCCGGGCAGACCTCCACCGTATGCTCCACCGTGTCCTCCGGGCGATCCACACAGTGGTGACACCCTGGCGTTTCCTCCCGCCTTATCCTGAACAGGAACCTCCCGAAACAACCGTGTCCGGTGAGGACCTGCGTCAGGCGGAAGGTGAGGGCGCCGTGGCACCTCTCCAGCCACTCCTCAAAGAGGGGACTTATCGCCGCAATTGTGGCGTGCCCAGCACTGGGTTGCGACAATCGCACTCTCCATGTCGCCATGAGATCCCGCCGGAGCTCTGTCCGCTGTACCGTGATTTCTCGCGGCAGCGGAGTTACGCCCCGGCGTTTTGCCTCCTCTCGCCACTCCCATATGTGGGCGAGGGCTTTTGCCTCCAGATCCCATGGCGGCAATCCGGCAAGGAGGCTCGCCGCCTCAGCGGAGACCGTGCGGTATCCTCGGATCAGCCGGACGGCCATGACCCTTTGGGACGCGTTCAACCGGCGGACTGGTCGCCGCCTCAAGGAACGCGCCCACACCGGTGCCCCGTAAAGGGCCATGGACCGCACGACCCCCGCATATAGCCTCCGGCAGGAGGCGTTTGGACCCCCTAGATTGGGCAGGAGCCGCCTCAAGGCAGCCCCGGCCCGCTCCAGTCTGGGAGCCAAACGTCGGAAATGCTCCACGAAGTTCCACCGGCTGTCGAGGACGAGTCCCAGGTACTTCATCGTCGACTCGACGCCGATGTGAACCCCTCCTACCGTTATTTGGGAACCCGACGGTGGCGCGTCCCGAAGACCATGAAAACACATGGCCTCGGACTTGTGCAGGGCCACCTCGAGTCCCAATTGCCGGATCCTCTCAACGATTGTCGCAACCCCGCGTGTCGCTATTTCGGCCGCCGCCTGGTGCATTCTGGACGTTAAGCCGTTGGTCCCGGCTGTCATTTGTGTGTCTTTGATAGTCGTTACGGGTAGTCAGAAGCCCGAAAGTCTGACAACCAGTCTTACAAAGGGGTAGTTACCCAGTTACTGGGTTGTGGAGGTCAGATAGGCAGTCGCTCCATGTAAAATACTTGAATTCAGCTGCATCCGGTCAGACTAGAAGCTGACCCCAACATAGTTGGTGAAAAGGCTAGGCAGATCACGAGGAAGTTAATTTCTTGCCTCTACGAGTATGTTAATTTGTAAGTTGTATCCTGATTGTCAAACATTCCCAAAAGATTTAAGTATGATGTTCATAAGCCTAGATTAAATACGAGTAGTATTGTTGCGCGCCACAAGTTACCACTAGCGCCATCTAGTATCGAGTAGCAGAACTAATAGATCCTTTCAGATATTTCAATGGTAGAACTTTCTAGAACTTTCGACATCTGGTCAGTCGGGGCCGGTATGTACTCGAACATTCTAGATGTTTCTACAATAGAAGGTTCTAGAACTATCTGCGGCACTATATAAGGCCGGGATAAGACGACCGAGAGACAGAGTTGTATAAGCGATACAAGCGAATACATCGAAAGCGATCTCCAAGTGCGACTTAAGTGCAATTGTGTTTTATAATTAGTGTGTTTGAGTTGTTATTAGTGTTGTTTAATTAAAGTGTAATTTTTGGTAATTTATATCGGCAGTTTTAATTGTCACGAACCCCGAAGCTCGTAACAGTATGTAGTTAGATATATTTCACCTAAACAGAATAAACTTCAAAATGAAGGTCAGGGATTGGCTTACTTCCTTAACCTATCGCAAAACTGAGGATTTCTTGGTTAGCAGCACTGGCTAAGTTTTACATCACACGCACCTAAAAGCACGCATCCGCAACTCATACACACTACTCTTTTAGAGGTATGAGGAACAGGGTGTAAAGTTCACTCATACTCCATAAAAAAGGAAGGATCCTTCGACCAGACAGGTGTTGTGTCTGGCGGGCAATTGCCCAACGATTGATGTTGGGAAATTGTATCTATGCTAATTGCGCGGTAAACTCTGCTTGCGAGATGCAGGATTTGTGTGTCGTCAGTATGACGCGTTGTTCGCATGTGGCGTTGTAGATACCGCTACACTCTCACACTACACTCACCTCACACTACACTTACCCTAAAACTACACTCACCTGTACACTACACTCACTACTCCACACATATTATAGCAGAGATAAAAATAGGGTGGTTACTTTCTCCTACGAGTACATTGTATTTGTAAAAAAATAAACTTAGATTATAATTATTATTTTTATCTGTGCAATGAAATGGAATGTTAGGCTTCACAAATGAGAAGGGCCAGGAGGAACGCTGACACCTGAGATACAGGACATATCCTAGTTTGGGTGTCAGGAGTTTCACACAACGTGCATAGAGGGTGGCAGGAACATCGAAGCGCAACCGCTTACCATGGATTCAGTACATGATTCTGGACCCCCCTGCGTTGAAATTTTTCATTGGCTAATTTTTACGTTTTTTTTCTGCAATTTTTTTTACTGTAACCTGTATAAAATCATTATTTCTGTCTAACCTAATGAGATTTTTAATTTAAAAATTAATAAATTCACTTGTTTAAAACGGTAATGTAAATAAAACTCGAAAGGGCAGCGCGGTATCGCGGTAGGAAGCGCGCGCGCGCGCGCCATCCGCGAAGCGTTTTGATCGCGTTGTTTGCAATACATTGCGCACTCAAAGATGTCAATTTTTTTAACCGGTCATTTCCGAGATGAATGACTTTTGTAATTTTATTTATGGCATCAGGTGTAATCTTTATTTATGGCATCAGGTGTAATCTTTTCACCACGTTTGCGCGTCGATGTCCCTGCCACCCTGTATACCTAGCCTATTAATATAAGGATAAGGATAAGTTTTTTATGGATAGATTCGTGTAACGAACGAAGTTGGATCTGCCAGTAATGGTCTAAGTCTTCATGATATTAATGGCGTGACATAATACCTTACTTTTACTTTGATATATACACTGGATAATCTTCTTATACTAAATTAACTAAAAACTTTTTAAATATAATAACCTAACCTGATCAAAGGCCTCCTTTGTTCAGCAGTGGGACAGTGTAGGCTAAATAAATAAAAAAAACCTAACTTAAACTATTAACTAACCAAAATATGGCGTCGAAAAATTCCTCCGCATCGCTGTCGACTGATAATATACCCAAAAAAACAGGCGGCATTGCCACATTGTATATACTCAGTTTCTGGCCAAGGTAAACGTCTAATCTTTAATAAAGACTGGTCCTTGGGAGCTCTGGACAGAGAGAGGTGGAAGGAGAGCAGGGAGGCCTCTGCTCAGCAGAGGGACGTAAATGGCTAATAAAACAAAATAAGTCACGGGAAGTGTCAACCAACCGTTTGGAGATTTCGTTGAAATGTGTTGTTTTGTTGTTGTTTACTTAGATTCACATAGACCTGAACCTGAGATTATCACACCACAATAATGCTAATATAGCATTTACTTTTGATAGCAAAAAATGGCCCTCTGCCTCATTACCCCTCAAAATATACAATACAGTCTGTTACCAACGTCGAAAAGGGTTGATATTTCCCTCCCAGCGTATCAGCCGACACATGTCATTAACAGAGTTTAGGCCGACTGCCTGTCACTCTTGCGTGAGACTCGGGGACTGACGGAAACCGTAGTAAGCGGATAAACTGGGCCGCTTTTCATATTGAAACAAAAATATATGAGGTTTTTGTGTTACAACATGATTGTATTCAGAATGTAGGCAAGACTCGATTTAAACTATTTGCAAATGTTTACTAATTTTCAGAAGTACTTTTTCTAATTTTGTATTTTTGTGTTTCCTTAAAGATTCTTAAGTAAGCAGGTATTTGACTGCCTCGTTGGTCTCGTGGTAGCAAGCGCGACAGCTGAGCATGGGATCCCGGGTTCGACTCCCGGGTCGGGCAAAGTGTTATGGAGTTTTTCCATTGGGAATTTCTTAGTAACAGCCCACAGTTTGGAAGTTAGCGGGATACCTCCCGTGCCTTAGAAAGCACGTTAAGCCGTTGGTCCTGGGCCTGATCTCTGTCCAGTCGTGTCAGATTACCGTCCCATCGAACTATGAGAGTGAGGGAATAGGGAGTGCACCTGTGTCTGCTGTCTGAAATACGGTCTGGAGGACTTCATTTATTTCATATTAATGAGGGATTCTAGTACCAGAAGAACTGCCTGTAAACCTTTTAGGGAACTTGTTTTAGGAACCTTTCACTGACCTATCATTAATTTGAAAGAAGCTAATAACAAACTGAATTATATACTCGTACTTACCAGTGAATGGCGAATGTAGACACCAAGCCAAACCTTTGAAAGAAATAAAAATATGTTTATTAGCAATAAAACAAGACCACCTTAAAACTATAAAAAAAACAGAAACACAACATAGTACAACAACGAGTAGTAACACATTGGGACATTGAATTGCCTTTAGGTACATCAAAAAATTACACCTAAACGACACGACGTGACATGACACGCACGCATAATCTTGGGGTACATCCCTAAAACAATGTCCCATCATTGATTACGTCACTATTACTTCAATACCGTTCAAAAGATATCGTGAAGACCGTTTCAAAAGAACATTAAACGTGTATCTTTTACCCCGATCGCATTTTACACGTTCTAACTAAGAGAAACAAATAGACGACTCTCGTGACATCTAAATCTTAACTTCCTTAAATCTCAATTGAATCTTTATTTACTCATCAACTATTTATTTTCCATCCTAACTATGTTCGACTAAGGTTGATATTTGAATGGTAGGCGGTTGTCTTAGAGAAAGCATTGCGTTTATGAATAGTGTTGCAGATGCTTTAATTAGTTGATGGAAATGGCGTGTGCACGCGCACTCGTGCTCAGGGCTGGCACTTACTTGCAAAATGTTTATTTAATGTTAAAAATGTTTTAAATTAACGATTCATTTAACAAACACCAGCAAATTTGTCAGGACGGACATGGTTATTGATATACATATAATCCGCAAAAAATATCAAAAAAGATTCGATGTTATCCGTAGCTTAACGTATGCCAGGCCCCACAGCAACTGCAATAAATCACAAAAATTGTTTACGAACATTTGTTTAAATTCGAAAATCCTTCTTTACCAGAGTTAGGTAAGCCACGAATTCACTCGCACCCTTTTTATTTATTTTTTTCCCGGATGGGAAATCATCAAATGACCCCTCCCGCTCTGGGTGGAGCGGAAGGGAGTGTCAGACTCTTACTGACTAAAACCCACCCATGTTCCTTCCTTTGCCCTTTATGTTCCGGGGTAGCGGTAACCCTTTCGGACAATCTCGCTGACCCGGCAGGCTTCGGCCCTAAGGGGCCCCTCGAATCATGCTGACAACTCTTTGAGGCGCGCGTGGAACACTTACGCGCCATCCGGCACGGGCCTGGTCCTGATCGGGCGGTAAGCTACCCATTGCTCTCCGCCCGCAGGCCCGCGCCTACGGTGGCCGGGAGTCGTCACGCGGCTCCCGACGCCCGGAGCGTCTCCCGCGGCGGCTGGGACGGGAAGCTCTCTCCCTCATCCGTCCCGTCACCTCCTTCGCTAGCATGACTGCTTCGCAGAAGGAGGCGACTGCCTCCTACTCCCTCTCGCCCCGGACCATGGCTTGCACCAGGGCCGGGCGCGAGAGGCCGCCGCCGCTGCCGATCGCCTCTACGAGGACACGGCGGTGCTCCGCCCAAGCGGGGCAGACCTCCACCGTGTGGTCCACCGTGTCCTCTGGGCGATACTGGCAATGGTGACACCCGGGCATTCACTCGCACCCTACGGGAACAAATGCGTAAAGAACCCGACCATACAAACCAAATTACAAACCACCATACCAAACCATACCAAATTTATATTTACTGACCATAGCCAGTAAATATAAATTTGGTATGTGACAACCCTAGAATGCTCCGATGCTCTTGACATTGACTCGATTGCAATTCGACGATGGTGATCACTAGTTTGTGGAGCGACTTGCCCCCGATGACGGTCGAAAGCCATTTAAAATATATTATTCATGTTCATTTGGGAATGATTGAACAAAATATATGGTAGATAACTAGTTCATTTATTGGATCGTCTTTTACGGAAACTATATCAGTGTCTGAATTTAGTAATTTTTTAAAGAGGAGTTCATCATCAGCCTGTATCAGTCCACAGCTGGACATAGGTCTCTCCTATTGCATACCATTCAACTGGATTTTCGGCAAATCTCAACCAGCTAGCACTTAGCCTGAGGGCGTCCTAACCTTACGTTTACCGATTCGCGGTGCAAAGAGGAATTAATTTACTGTTCTTCAAGATACTAGATTTTCTTAGTTTGAAGGGCAGGGGTCTTCTCATATGTAATAACCATGCCCATTCCTTATTGAAATAACACTGATGTTACCTAGGTTAAGTCTTTTAGTCAAATAAATAATTACTTACTAATTTACTTTATCCTACTAATATTATAAATGCGAAAGTTTGTATGGATGGATGGATGGATGTTTGTTACTCTTTCACGCAAAAACTACAGAACGGATTTGGATGAAATTTGGCACACAGATAGTTTATAACCAGGAATAACACATAGGGTACTTTTTATCCTGGTATTCCCACGGGATCGAAACTTATGCGGGTGAAACCGTGGGGCGCAGCTAGTTCTTAATAAATTATGTTCGAGTTGTGTTAGTCTGCTCTAAAAAACCTCTATTGTTAACTAAAAAGTGTCGACTAAGTAGATTAGGAAATGTTCGAATTTGTCAACAAAGTACAGACGCCAGCGGGTCAAGCTACCCCAAACTGTCAAATTTTCGCAATCAACTTTGAACCTTAAAGCTTAAGCGATAAAGTTGAAAATCTATTAAAGAAATTTGACAGATTGTAGTAGCTTCATGTGCTGGCGTCTGTACATTTAGCCCATCGCCCACTCATACCTAACAAAGTAAAAATATTCAAACTCAGTGCATGTCTTGCATAATTGTATTTTGCTTATCTCGTCACTTAAACCTTTTTTTCAGGAGCATCTACTTGTTTTTTACCCTGTATTGTCCCACTTCTGGGCAAAGGCCTTGGCAACTCTGTACAGAGAGAAGTGCCAAGTGCACAAGAAGAAGAAGTGACAAGTGTGAGTTAGGACCAATATTTAAAAAAGTCCAGCTCATCCCACCGAACATTTTTCTTATTCTCCCGATAACCCCTAAATCTATCCAACATGCTCTCATCTCCGCAACAGCGGTAACACATGAACCTCAATGTATCAAGTTACGAGCGAGCTCCGCTTTCTGCGCTGCGCCGGCGCCGATGTGCCGATAGCGAGCACGCGCCGCTTACTAGCAGACGCTGAACACGATAACTGGGGAGCAGATGTACAGGGACTGGAAGTGGTAAGGTATTAAATGCTTGAATTTTGCTGTCAAATTTGATTGAGGGGCTTGTGGCTAAGTAATAACAGCCGCACGGGTCGATCGATCAGGTTAAGCTACGCTTGGCGCGGTTGAACCGTGGATGGGTGACCATCTTCACATACCAAGACCCCTTCGTGCCTCGGAAAGCACGTTAAGCCGTTGGTCCCGGCTGTCATTCGTGGATCTTTGACAGTCGTTACGGGTCGTCAGTAGCCCGAAAGTCTGACAACCAGTCCTACCAAGGGGTATCGTATTACCCAGTAACTGGGTTGTGGAGATCAGATAGGCAGTCGCTCCATGTAAAATACTGGTATTCAGCTGCATCCGGTTAGACTGGAAGCCGACCCCAACATAGTTGGGAAAAGGCTAGGTAGATGATGATGATGATTTGATTGAGGTAATTGTAATTCGTCGAATATAAAAGTAAACATCAACGTAATCATATTATAAGATTAAATTATATATAATTAAATAAAAGGCCCAGATGGAGATGGCGGGATGAGCTGGACTTCTTTAACAGGCACTGGTCCTCAAAACTATAAACAGAGAGAAATGTAAGGAGAGTAGGGAGCCCTTATCCATGCAGTGGGATATCTCAGGCTTTTAATAATAATTTAATGATAATAAATAAATTAAATGCGGATTGATATTAATATTTTCTTATTTATTACCAATGTAACAGATAATCGCAATTTCCGAGTCCGTTTAATTCGACAAAATATAATAATTCATATTTTCATAAGCTTTTCGTGCTAATAGTCATCGAACGGACCTGACAGCCTAGACAAAGTGACATTCTATCAGCGATAACGATGAAGGAAATGTCAAAAATTTATGGGACTGACAATTCTGTTGAAAGTCGTTGTAGAAATACGTAGCGCTTTGATAGCGATTGTCACTTGTCTAGGTCCTGAGAAATACTAAAGGCACTGACATTGTACCTGACTATTCATAGAAACAAAGTCGATAAGCCAAATGTGCCTTCTACTGCATCATCATAATCTTCCTGCCCTTATCCCATGTTACTTGGGGTCGGCGCAACACGTTTTCTTCTTCCACTCTCCCCTGTCAACCGTCACGCTATCATTCACTCCCTTCTCATTCATATCATTCCTCACACAATCCATCCATCTTTTCTTCGTGCCTTCTACTGCAACCAACGAAAATATATAAAAACATCAACAAAAAATGTTTCCTTTGCAAACACTTGAATTGTCTCTTCAGCTTTCCGCAAAAAAGAAAATATAAATTCCAAACTATTATCATTTCGCTATGCCTAGATCAAGCCTTTCACGAACAGCCACTAAAATTATTACACTAAAACATCTTTCAGTAGCTGTTCGCAAGATTTTGCTACACTCCAGTGCAGAATAACTTGGCAACGATACAAGTGTTGATTGCTCTAAGTGATTCTGTAACTTTGAACAGTTTGTGTGCTCTCAGTGTATAACAAGTTACACCCACTGTGGAGAATAAATATACGCTGCATACAGCTGAAATTGGGGAACAAGGGAGCTACGAGCAAATACTGTTTACCTACTGGCAACTAAAGTTACGTACCTTTGTTTGGTAGTTGTGTAAAGATTTCAAGGCGGACTGAGGGGCAATTCTCGTAATTTTAAGAACGTTCATTGTCTGATCTCAGTGTCAATCTGTCAGAAAAACCTTCCCTACATTTTTGACATTTGTTTGTCGCCGAGATGAGACTGCGACTAGATTTTGAACGTTTTAAATTACGAGAATTGGCCATCTGGCATCATGAATAAGTATCATAATTCAAAATGGCGGCTTATTAATAAAAAAAAAGGAATACCTATTAAAGACGACTTTGAAAGCCGAAATGGTAAAGAATTTCATACTCATCAGTTGCTATTTATCTCATAAATGGCAAAGTTACGTAGTTTGAAATTCCTGAAATTGCTGAATCTTAGACTGAAAACCTTGTGACATTTGCAACGTAAAATAAGAAGTTTTCTCCAACAGTTTTTGCTGTACAGTTACTGTTGCAATTGGACGGGTTTCTGAGAAACCCCAGCAGTGCGTTATTCCAATTATAATTTAAAAAGGCAATAAACAGAATGAAATATAAAAGGGAGTTCGTATAACGAGCAAAATAAATTGGTTCTGAGCTTAAGAAGAAGTACAAGACAGGATGTCTTATTACGAACAAGACGAAGAAAAATAGATCTAATGAGCGCCGTTGTTTGTGTTGACCTAGAAAGTCGGTACCAAGTCTTTTGTCACTTCATTATTATACAAGACTACACAAAACCACTGGCTGAATTAATATGTGATTTGGAACAAATCTGTGACAATTTAAATGCTTTGTTGGATTATATACAACTAATATTATGTGTAATTAGAACTCAAAACGGGTCCCACAAGACGAACCGATGACCTGGTGAGGCCTATGTCCAGCAGTCGACGTCTTTCGGCTGAAATTATGATGATGACCACTCAAAACGGTGAACGATAACATCGAGAGGAAACCGGTATGTCCTAGAACTAAAAAAATCGACGGCATGTGACATCTAGCAACCCGCACTGGGCCCGCGTGGTAGATTAGATTTATTTAGATTAGATACGACGACACAGTTGGCGCAGTGGCTGAGCGATCGACTGCTGCGCTGCGTGTCGCGGGTTCGATTCCCGCACGAAACAAATGTTTGTATTGCCTACAGGGAGTTGTTCCGGGTCTGGCTGTTTGTGTATGTGAGTTTAAATGTTTGTAAACGCACCCACGATACAGGAGTAATTGCTAGTGTGGGGCAACGTTTTTATGACTAAAAAAAAAAAAAAAATATTACAGCCCCCTCCCTCTCGAAGAGAGGAGGCCTGTGTCCCAGTAGTGGGAACATTATAGGCTGATTATGCTATAAGTAATTTCAACTCAAGTGTATGTAAAGCAAAGTTAGCAGTCAGCCCCACTAGAATCCTATTTCACTAACTAATCTATTTACCTTAACATTTATTTGTTCAATAATTAATAGTCCTCCAGACCGTACTTCGACCATGGCGACCAATCGCAGCGGACACCAGCCTTCGGCGCGGGAGATATTATAGTGCACAAGTGTGTGCGCAGACATAGGTGCACTCTCTCTTCCCTCACCCTCATAGTCCGATGGGACGGCAATCCGACACGACCGGAGAGAGATCAGGCGCAGGACCAAAGGATTAACGTGCTTTCCGAGGCACGGGGGCATCACTCCGCCAACTTCCATACTCCGAGATGTTACTAAGAAATCCTCAATGGAAAAACCCAATAACACTTTTGCCCGACCCGGGAGTTGAACCAAGGACCACGCCCAGCAGTCGCGCTTGCGACCACGAGACTACTGGGGCAGAAGATCAATAAGTACACGAACAGCATACAGGCCAACAGGCATATAGGTAAAACAGAATTTGAGTATTACCACAGAATACATAGTAAAGTACAGAAGATTCACTGTATTACTTCTAATCTGTACACAAATTATAGGCGTACATAATGGCCAAAGAAAATATATGTAAATACACTACCCGAATCAAACGAACAAATAAATTAAACAAATGGCAAGTCACATCCAGTTCCCCTAACTCTCCGCACATAATCACGGCCAATTAGCAATTCTCCTGAACTTTCATTGTTTCGCTAGATGTTAGATTGTAATTAAATATGTAATTTGTACTGTACCTACGAATAATTGCACCGCCATTTCTATGGGATACCACGGCCACCATGGCCCATGGTGTAGTCACTTAATGAAAGTTTTACGGAACTGTCCAATGTAACCTTATTTTATTGCTGATTCTAATTTATGATTGCGTGTGGCCCGGCCTTTATGTATAATATACTTACCTACTAATCGTTCCGGCGTAGGCAAATAATAAATAGTACAGCGTAGGATTGTGAGAATAAATTATGGAAATGGATAGTAAAATCAGCCTATAATGTTCCCACTGCTGGGGCACAGACTTCTCGGTGAGAGGGAGTGGGCCGTATCCTGCACGCGGGCCCAGTGCGAGTTGATGAATGTCACATGTCTTCAAATTTTTGGTTCAAGTAGAAATGGATAATAAAATTCAACTATTAGAGCAACTTTTTTAATATTTTTAAGATAGCCTACACTGTGCCACTGTGGAGTAAAGGCCTCCCCCAAATCTTTCCAGATATGTATGCTTTTCTAGAGCAACCTTGATGCAACTCCTGCGGTACGCGTCTAGGTCACGTCGCCACCTCTTCTGGCCTCGGCGGTACCGCCGCCGTCCATCCTCAGGCACCCACCGTGTGGAGTCTGTTGCCGAGTACTGCTATTCTTACAAACTGCGTCTGTAGTGATAATTCTCTAAAAATGTTACCGTGAAAACTTAGGTGAAGTGAGCATAAAGAGACAATAGTCCCCAATAGTGGATCCCTAGCATCCACAGCTCACTTCAAGCTGCCTTCACCTAAGTTTTTAAGATTTTTACATCACAGACCGGCTGGATTGGTGATCGATGACTGATTATGTTACTTCCTAGTCAAACTAAAACTCAAAGCATTTATTACACTTTTGAATTGTCAAGAAGTCGGTCAGTCAGAAAAGTGTTTGCATTTTTGACGTGTAGCCTACACGGCGTAGACGCACCCTTCTGTAAAACGCATAATAGTAGCATGTGTCTTTAAAAAAAATATCTCTATGTTTCCTAAAGTTTGTTCCCTAAACCTATGTTCCTTCTGAATGAAACGGCTCGCCGAACTCCGTCACGGAAAATAAATGAATTAAGAACAATCAATAGAGAAACTATGTTTTTACAGCAGTTCTAAGTTAAGGAAAAAAACTAACACAAATTACACAGATTTCTATCCGCCTCTCCAAACTTGCATAAAAAATACTTTCAAGATTTAGTAAAAACTGTATTGCGAACTATTTGCATAAGTACCGTAATGGCTGAAAAGAAAAAAAGAAAATCGTACAACTTTCGTCTAATGTTCTAAATGTACATTTAAAATCTCATAACACCACAGACAATACTTACGCAACCTCTTTGCTCTTTAGTCTATTGTCTGAACTGAAGAGGTCGTAACACGACAGAAAAAGATGAATAATGTGTGCTTACTATAATTAGTAATACACTAGTGTAGATGTAATAGGGGCCGTCGGAACAATAATGTTCTAATAAAAAGTTTTGTGAGCACGAACGGCAATTTAGCTAAGTGTTCCGTACACGCCAATTAAGAAAATTATGTACATAAACAATGCTACGTGTTTAACAATAGCATACACACTCAGCTTGATGATTTTATCGAATTGTCATTACGACTGAGTTTTTTTATCGATGAAACTTTAAAGCCTGACTTACACGGAGCGATTTAATTGAGTGAGGCATAATTATCATAAATTTTTGTGTGCTGTGGTGGCCCAGTGGTAACGGTTGCGACTTACGGGTTGCAGGTCGTAGGTTCGAACCCAGACAGGTGCTTTACTTTGTGTAAATTATTTCATCACCACTGCTTTCAAAATGGTGAAGGAAAACGTCGCGAGGAAACCGGCATGTCCTAGAACCAAAAAATCAAAGACCAACCCGCACAGGACCCGCGTGGTGGATTACGGCCCACTCTCTCTCACGGAGAAAAGGCCTGTGTCCCAGCATTGGGAAGGTTATAGGCTAATTATATCATAAGTTGAAGCAAGGATAAAAGTTACAAAATATACGAGTAACAGTGATTTGACGATGGAAGTCATTTGTTGCTTCAATTTTATGGAATGCCACAGACAAGGAACTTGCATCGTTTAAATGAAGCCCCATTTAAGCTACGCGAGTTTCTTTCTTGTTGCTAAACTAAGCTACACTAAAAGGCAAATGATAATTTAAAAATCATTTATTGAGTCTGAGCGCTGCCCAACCCAGCTGAATTTTTCTGTTAGCCTCCCTCTTAAAGTTGTTATTACCTAGCTGCAGAGCTTGCCCGAGGTAAACTTATTCTTGAATAACCTTGAGAGCACCGCCATTGACAGCAACCGGTTAATTGGCAATGTTGGGGAGAAAGATATTTCGAAATATTTTATGATTTCTAAACATTTTAACATCCTTTTCCATTAGATCCATACATATTAACGTATTAACCTAAATAATAAAATAATAATAAAACGTTTTATTGACTTAAAAACACCTAATAGGTAGCCATTAATGCCTTTTTAAATTACCTACCATTTATAACAAAAGACCGGAAAGCCTAAATGCCACTGAATTTAGAGCAAAGCAAGATTTAATATAATAGCTATTCCTCATGATAATGTTATAGATATAAATTGTGGCAGTTCCGGTAAGCCATTCTAATGGAGAGTTCTTTAAATAAATGGGATTCTAATTCCGTAAAATATGGGTCGTGGTCGTGGACACGGAGCATGAAGAAATGGAGCGCGTACAGTGTTTTCTGAGTTTGCAGGTCAGTGTTGTCTAGAATATTTTACCCCAGCATTGGGTAATATAACTAATGTGATTATATTTTATCACAACGGCAATCTAGTAATTATAAAAGATTCGCCACTCGGCCTGCTTCTTCAAGGGGCAGGATATGACGTTGGTAATTCAATCCATGTGGAGACCAAGCGTTACCAAAACATAATTAGAAAAAACTCATCTTTTTGCTCCGTACCTTTAATGACAAGCTGAGACTTTGATTTTTGCAAATCGTATCTATCTAGTATTCCATTGATGTTTGTTTCATTTCGTTATTTGTCACTTAAATTTTTATTAGAAAACCAGCGTCAGACAGCGTCTGTCTGGCATTAATGCTAGAATGGATCTTTTTGGCGCAACCGCGAAACACACACTAATGTTGATAAAACAATATTTTCACAATTTGTATGTCGTTTGTATTTCACGAATTGTGTCCAAATAAACGTTATTGTTTCCTTCTTTTAAGTGAGTATTGAGCACTCCATTCTCACTACTCCATGGTCGTTTTATGAAAGAATGCCTCACAATAGCATGCGGTGCATGTAAGGATCGTTATCTATGGGACCCTTTTCTTGGAGACGACAATGAAGAAATTTATTGCCTTAGCCAATATTTACCGGGAATTTTAGTGAATGTGTGCTGAATTTGGCATAAAACAGACCTCTTTCTGTTCGAGGTGGTTGAAGAAAGCAGTGGAGGAAACTGGGTCACTAAAGCCTCTTTTATCGAGAGATAACGCTATTTTTGTTTAATAATTTTTTTTTAAAATGGGTTAAGATAGACAAAAAAAAAATGTATTATTGTGACGGTAACACGTGCATATAAAAAAGAAGTCGAATACCTAATACAAATGAACTAACGTTCGATTATTTTACCTTTCAATCATATTGTTTTTTAGATAATTTTTGTTTTTTAATATCATTCTTTTATTTCAATTTCCAAGAATCACCATTACCATTCAACGTGGTAATGCTGCCAGCCTTTTGGGCACTTATCCCATTGACAGCGATGCGGACGAATTTTTTGATGCCCAATGAGCTCCTGCCTTTTTCTTTATTGTTTTATTATAATTATACTTGTAGGTATATAATATATATATATTTTAGTGTTAGCTTGTAAAAGTAGTATTTCCAAGATAATCCTAATTAATATTGTGAACGTGTTTGTTTGTTTTTTATATACGCTTTTATGCTAAAACGGCTGAACGGATTTAGAATGAAGTTGGCACACGGATAGACGACGACCTGGGTACTTTTAATCCTGGATCACAGACGAAGCCGCGGACTACAACTAGTATTTACATGACTTAAAAGCTAACAGTCTTAATTATGTACCAAGTACATAAAAAAAGGAAGAGGAAAACAAATCGTAATTTTGATTCCCACCATCCGAAACACAAATACTTCAAGTCAAATCAAATATTAGCTCCACCATTGTCCATTAGTCTACAAACAAATTCACGGAACACTAAAAATTAAAAAAATGGCGTCAAGTCAAGGTAGTCACTTTCTCCGCGCCGTGACCAGAAAGCGTGATCCTAAATTAACAATGTGTAACAGAGATGGGGAGTAACATAAAAAATGCTATTAGTTTGTGTCGTCCAAGATAACTTGCTCATTAAAAATGTTACCTAATTAATTTTATGCTGACTGCAAAGTTTAATTTTGTTTGTGATGCGGATAGCTGTTGGGTTTAACTGAGAGTGACGGGTGATTATAGTAATCTTGGTTGGCAACACGACGTTATCTATGATGCGATAAAATATATTCGAAGTTTTGCAGTGGTAGGAAAGTCTGTCGTTGGTGAGATGGATCGATAACGTCACTTTAGGACTACGTACACACGGCTACACATCAAGCTAAACATTTCCAGTTTTAGCTGACCTCGCATTGTATAGGTTTTTCGTACATTCAGAAGTCAGCTTATTCTGGTTATGTATAGCTTGATGTGTAGCCGTGCGTACAAGGTGATTATTAATTTATACTGTGAATATTAATTTATGGTTATTTATGGTTACAGGTTGCGCTTCAATGTATCGATGCGCAAACTGTAACCATAAATTCAGCACATGATTCTAGACGGGGGTCTAGAATCATGTGCTGAGTTTATGGCTATAGCGTAGAATTTTAACGTGGTGGAGGGGCCGTAGCTAAATAATAACAGCCGCATAGGTCCATCGATCAGGTTAAGCTACGCTTGCCGCGGTTGGTCAATGGATGGGTGACCACCTTTACATAGCGAGACCCCTCCGTGCCTCGGAAAGCACGTTAAGCCGTTGGTCCCGGCTGTCATTCGTAGATCTTTGACAGTCGTTACGGGTAGTCAGAAGCCCGAAAGTCTGACAACCAGTCTTACCAAGGGGTATCGTATTACCCATTCACTGGGTTGTGGAGGTCAGATAGGCAGTCGCTCCATGTAAAATACTGGTATTTAGCTGAATCCGGTTAGACTGGAAGCCGACCCCAACATAGTTGGGAAAAGGCTAGGCAGATGATGAGCGTAGAATTTTAACGTCGGTTATCAAAAAAAGGCTGCTGTTCCATAGAAAAGTGCAATACCCACGCAGTCAAAATGTATGGGACAGGTCCAGAATTATGTATTGAATCCATGATAACAGAAGGCCAATTCTCGTAATTTAAAACGTTCAAAATCTAGTCGCAGTCTCATTTCAGCGATAAACAAAGGTCAAAAACTTGTCAAAATGTAGGGAAATTAGAGGTATTTTTGACAGCTTGAGATCAGACCGTGAACGTTCTTATTACGAGAATTGACCCTCAGGTTGTGCATCGATGTCCCTGCCATGCTGTATACATGTTATAATAACTCTGCAGGTCAAAGGTTAACATACACACTAAGAACATTCATCAAAGTTATTAATCATCTGATAGTTTTCTCTTTAACATAACATTACGCCTGTAATCCCCGAAGGAATAGGCAGAGGTGTACCAATATATTACCCACATTTTACCAGTTATGTTCAAGTCCCGTGTAATAGGGGGCGAGCCTATAGCCAAAGCACACAGCCTCACGATATTTACGTCGATATAATCTTAGATCTTAAAGGAAATAAAGTGCGAAATCTCCGAATCAAAATACCTTCACCAGATTGCACAGTTGGTTAAGTGTAAGAACATAAACCTTTTATGTCAAGGTTCCCAAGTTTACTTATGCAAGTAAATACTTACCTCACCTGAACGGCTTCGGTCAATCGGCCTAAACGGATTCGATCGGTTCACTGAGCTGAACCCTTCAAGGATACGAAGATTTCCTTTGAGCTAAATGGAAAATAGCTTGAGACATTTATATGTAGGTAGCGAGGGAAAGGCTAGATTTGTTCAGTAGTTACACGATGAAAAAGACATCGAAGACTCTTTAATAACTTTACATCCAATGCGTTACTTAAGAATTCTTGTTTTATGAATATACTAGCTGCGCCCCGCGGTTTCACCCCCATAAGTTTCGATCCCGTAAAAATATCGGGATAAAAAATATCCTATCTGTTAATCCTGGTTATAAACTATCAGTGTGCCAAATTTAATTCAAATCCGTTCAGTAGTTTTTGCGTGAAAGAGTAGCAAACATCCATCCATTCATCCATCCATCCATGCAAACATTCGCGCTTATAATATTATTAGTAGGACTTTTAACAAGTGACTCACCCATGCGAAGCAGGGGCGGGTCACTTGCAGTGCATAATCCGCCTGTAGGTAATGTTCCCACTGCTGGGGCATATGCCTCTTCTCGGTGACAGGCAGTAGACGTAACCCATCACGTGGGCCCAGTGCGGGTTGGTAGATGTCACACGTCTTCGAATTTCTAGGACGTGCCGGTTTCCTCACGTTGTTTTCCTTCGCCGTTTTAAGAGCAGTCGTGATGAAATAATTTTCATAAAGTAAAGCGCCTGTCTGGGTTCGAACCAACAACCTACAACTCGTATGTCGCGGCCGTTACCACTGCGCCACCACTACTCACCGTGCTAATGCAATGCTATGCTTGTTACTTAGGAAACCCTACTTCGCATGATTGCAATGGCGACACGTCAAAACGTTGAGATTCCTCTGCTAAACCTGGGGGTCTACTCCGAAGTAGTATCGGCCGAATGTTCGGCCGTTTCCTGCTACGAAGTTATCATTTGGTTCGGTCGGTCCCAATCCTACACTCCTACACTCTTTCGAATATTGATTATGGTCCCGACCCAACTGAGCCGGTCCGAACTTTTTTCGTATTTTACAATAATATTCGGTTCGGCCATGTGTCGGTCCGATGCGATCATTCGCACTTTGCACTTCGTAGTAGACCCCCTGCACCCTAATTGCGTAACACACTATGAATCTCAATCTGAATCATTTTATAGGATATTGCTAATCCATTGCTCCATATGTTCGAAAAATGTGTCTGAACAACAACGTAAATAACGCAATGAATGTTGTTGAACTGTCAAAATTAAACCCATTGCTACTGATAGTGTGTTTCGCAATTACCCCGCAGAGTGAAATATGAATGTATGTACTTACCTTCCGGAGTAACAAACCAAGCCTACACCATACAAATTCCTCATTACACGATACAACACAATAATTAATAACACACAACAAAAATTATAATCATCCGAAACAATCTTCACTTTATCTGCCACTTAAGCGTTGTGCTCCAGATTCTAATCCGTTCCGGTCAAGAACATCACTCTACGAACATATTTGAACTCTTTGTATGTCCAGCCTTTTAAAACTATGTTGGGGCCGGCATCCAGTCTAACCGAATGCAGCTAAATACCAGTATTTCGCATGGGGCGACTGCCTATCAACCCACTAAACCACCACCCAGTAACTGGGTCAAACACAAATACAACTCAAATTCAAAGCATTTACTTCAATTAAGTCATTTACAGGCACTTGTGAATTGACAAAGGAGTCGGTCATGCAGAAATATGATGCTAATTGCCCAAATTAATACGATACCCCTTGGTACGACTGTTTTTTTTTTTGCTTGACTGCGATCCCGCCTGATGGAAAGCAGTGATGCAATCGTAGATGGTAAGAGCAGAGCGGATGGTGATGAGCATAGGCTCATAATAAATTAGTGCGCTTTACCCGCACGCTGCGGCTAGAGTGAATAGTCACTCTAGCCTTGAAGCCACTTAAATTATAATCGGACGGGTAGACCGCTGCAGGCAAATTGTTCCAGTCCCTCGATGTACGCGGTATAAACGACGAGGCGAAATGCTTCGTCCGGATCGTAGCGGTGTCAACAACGTAAGGGTGGACACTCACCGTACGACGGGTTGTCCGATGATCGAACGGTGATGTCGGAATTAAGTCACGTAATTCCCACGTACATTCTCCAGAACGCATCCTATAGAATACCGAAACGCTGGCTACCCTACGCCTGTGCCCCAGGCTTTGTAGATTGGGCTTAACCAAATCTGGATCACCAATTAGCCTCTTCGCACGCGTCTCCACTGAGTCTAAAGCTGCTAGATGGCATTTTGCAGCACCAGCCTATATGTGGCTGCAGTACTCCACACACGATCGGACCTGCGCTTTGTATAACATTAGAAGCTGTCCCGGTGTGAAGTACCGCCGGACCTTTGCAGGAACGCCAAGTTTCCTAGCAGCCATCTTGGCTTTGGACTCAATTGGGTCTGGTTGACAGACTTTCGGGCTTCCAACTACCGGGTAGTTTGAATCTTTGACAGTCGTTACGGGTCGTCAAAGCCCAAAAATCTGACAACCAGTCTTACCAAGGGTAAGGGGGTATCGTATTACCCAGTAACTGGATTGTGGAGATCAGATAGGCAGTCGCTACATGTAAAATACTGGTATTCAGCTGCATCCGGTTAGACTGGAAGCCGACCCCAACATACACAAGCTAGGCAGATGATGACTTACTTATTAATTGAAGTTTCCCCGAACTCGGTGTCACTCCTTTGTGCAGCATTACTGTTACGTAATTAAATAAATCTCGATGTTATCTCGTGTTTCTAACACTAACAAGCGGAGAAAGAATCCAGATAGTGTTCTAGATTAGAGCAATTAAATCTAAGCTTCGGCGTGCTTTGTGCCCTCGTGACGAGCTTGAAAACGCATCGCTTGTTTGTCCCCTACTAGTTTCTTTTTGTAACTGTAGTTTTGTAATTTTTATGCGACTCTAATGACCTACGGCTTTAAAGAGGTGGCTGGGACAGACTGAATGCAGAAACCCAGGGAAGGGGGAAGGGAAGGACAGGGTGTTGTGGCGGAGTTGCTGGAAAAGGCCAGTGGGCTGCCACTGGCCGAAGTGATTGCGACTCTGATTAGATTATAATCCTATCCTACAAATACGAGTATTATAAACGCGAAAGTTTGTGAAGATGGATGGATGGATGGATGTTTGTTACACTTTCACGCAAAAACTACTGAACGGATATGGATGAAATTTGGCACACAATTTTTTTTTTTTTTTTTTTGGGATGGGAAATCATCAAATGACCCCTCCCGCTCTGGGTGGTGCGGAAGGGAGTGTCAGACTCTTACTGACTAAAACCCACCCATGTTCCTTCCTTCGCCCTTTATGTTCCGAGGCAGCGGTAACCCTTTCGGACAATCCCGCTGACCCGGCAGGCTTCGGCCCTAAGGGGCCCCTCTGATTATGCTGACATCTCTTTGAGGCGCGCGTGGAACACTTACGCGCCGTCCGGCACGGGCCTGGTCCTGATCGGGCGGTGAGCTACCCATTGCGCTCCGCCCGCAGGCCCGCGCCTACGGTGGCCGGTAGTCTTCACTCGACTCCCGACGCCCGGGGCGTCTCCCGCGGCGGCTGGGACGGGAGGCTCTCTCCCTCATCCGTCCCGCCACCTCCTTCGCTAGACTGCCTCCCACTCCCTCTCGCTCCGGACCATGGCTTGCACCAGGGCCGGGCGCGAGAGGCCGCCGCCGCTGCCGATCGCCTCTACGAGGACACGGCGGTGCTCCGCCCAAGCGGGGCAGACCTCCACCGTGTGCTCCACCGTGTCCTCTGGGCGATCCTGGCAATGGTGACACCCGGGCGTTTCCTCCCGCCTGATGATGTGCAGGAACCTCCCGAAACTTCCGTGTCCGGTGAGGACCTGCGTCAGGCGGTAGGTGAGGGCGCCATGGCGCCTCTCTAGCCACTCCTCAAAGAGGGGTCTTATCGCCGCTATCGCGGCGTGCCCTGCGCTGGGTTGCGATAGTCGCTCTTTCCATGTCGCCATGAGATCGAGCCGGAGGTCCGTCCGCTCCGCAGCAATTTGCCGCGGGAGCGGACTTTCCCCCCGGCGTAGTGCCTCCGCGCGCCACTCATACAGGCGCGCGAGGACTATCGCCTCCAATTTGGCACACAATTAGATTATAACCAGGATTAATACATAGGATACATTATATCTCGATATTCCCACGGGATCGAAACTTATGCGGGTGAAACCGCGGGGCGTTGCTAGTAATAATAATAAAAAAAAAAAGTTTTATTGACATAAAAAAGGTGTTACATTTCAATTTGAAGATTAGATTAGCGTGTTCATTAAGGTTATTAAAACCATGTTCAGTCAGGGTCCGCTTAGGTTCCTAAATAACTTAAACAATGTATTTTTTTTTACTGTACATATTCATTCACTTTCAACTGCCTAAAAATGTTGATCAATGACTCGGAAAATGCAGATGGATCAACGATTTATTTAACAAATAACATAATGAATTGTATGTCTTACATATGCGCTGAACAGTAATCGTCATTATTAGGTACATTAATTTAATTCATGATAGTTGGACTTCTTTTTCATTTACCGAGAACCAGTAGTAACATCTCAGATATTATCTCCGAGACAGATTGCGAGTACCGACTCGTTACAGATAAGGCGATTAATGTACATCGTAGGGGATGCGCCGGAGTCAGTACCTATGCAGTATTTATAGTTCTCATTATAGTGAACCTTGAGATATTGTGGGGGCAACTTTATCAGCTAATGTGGCCAGGTGTATAAGGACTTATGTTTGTCGATGTCTGCTTACATATGCATGAACTACAAAATTATTTGAATACATTATGGCGGCAAAGATAAACTTTAGTTTAGTTAACTGCAATTCTTGCCCAGAAACCTGTCGTGTCGGCATCGAAACCCCGCTTGAAACATATACCTATGTCTTATAGTGTCTTACAAGGTGAAAAATCATAAGTACCTAGTCTGCTGTTGAAAATGAAACTTTCAAATTTTCCACCCAGTGTGGTAATGATTGGTTGGTTGATCTTTCATAGCACTTAATAATAGCTTCCCGACCGATTTCGGTCGCGGTGGCCAATCTCAACGGAGATTAGCCAGGTACTCAGGAGATATTATAGTGCACAAGTGTGTGCGTAACCACAGGTGCACTCTCTGTTCCAATCCGGCAATCTGACACGACAGGGGAGAGATCAAGCGCAGAGCCAACGGCTTTACGTGCTTTCCGAGGCACGGGGTATTAAACCGCCAACTTCCAAACTCCGGACTGTTACTATCACTAAGAAATTCATAATGGAAAACAAAATACACACAAAACACTTTGTCCGACCCGGGAATCGAACCCAGGACCCCACGTTCAGCAGTCGCGCTTGCAACCACGAGACCAACGGGGCAGTCATAGCACTTACAGCAGAGGCCGTCCCTGTTCAGTTTTACAAGCTATCGCAACAACAATGACGGTGAAATCGCCCCCGCATCAGCTTACCCCCTACACCACAAACGCACAAGTGATCTATTAAGTCCTATTACACTGTCCGTTAGCAAATGAGCCAGTGATTATTATCCCTTAGGTTTTACTTTGTACAGACGCCAGCAGGTCAAGCTACCCGAAACTGTCAAATTTTCCCAATCAACCTTGAACCTTAAAAATTTGGCAATAAAGTTGAAAATCTATTAAAGAAATTTGACAGATTATAGTAGCTTGATGTGCTGGCATCTGTACTACGTTCAAAACAAGTCCGTTTTGATTAGAAGGATATTACTTAAGATTCTTTCACTTCCTGCTGCGATGATAAGGATAATTAAGATGGTATCTTTATGCTGGGTGTGTTGGCAATCTATTTAAGAGGCAAGGGTAATGTGCTCTAGGGTTTAATGTAGCTAGATTGTGGAGTAGTGTTAATTCTGGTTCCGATTATCAAGCGATTTTGTTACATTATTTAGCAGAATCTAACAGTCTCTAAGATAAACATTGCCATACAACGAGGTAATGCCGCCGGTCTCTTGGGTTTTCACATTACCAGTCGACAGCGATGCAGATTAATTTTTCGACACTATATTTTAGTTTCTGAATAGTTTTAGTTCAGTAAGGATATATTTTTTTAATTTTTAAAAATTATTGTTTGGACTACATTAATAAATTGACAATCTCTCTGAATGTTTACTTTATAAGGTATTATTTTTCTCTCTCTGAATGTTTAATTTCTAAACTATTATTTTTCTTTAATTATTGTGAATGTAAGGACTATGGGCCATTCTTTTTTCTCTCTTTCTATGTTACTTTTAATGTTTGGTCTGACAGTTTGAGTGTTTTATGTGGCCTGCCCAAATGTCCTTTTTTTTGGTATTGTTCGTCGAGTCGTTGAGCTCCTCAAGTTCTGAGTTGAGTTACTTACACGATTACTGACAAATGCTTGCACTGACTGGACTGGTCCACTCAAATCTGTGTGGTTCTTTCCTCAAAATACCACTTCGGGCACTAATCTACATTGTCCTCACATGATCTGACCAAGATTATGTCTGGACATCAAAAGAGACTTTGACCCTTAAGTTTCAAGTTTACACGCTAGTACCGCTACTGGATTTAATGCCTTGTTTAAGTTCTTGTTGGAACCGGGTGTTGTAAGCTTTGGAAAGGTAATTCCGTTGGTTAATTTAAGTAGCGTTAGAGACTATCACGTAGGAGGTTTGGCGTAAAAGTCTATAAAAAATATTTAATTAACTACTTACTAGAATACTGACTTCTTTAAAAGAGACTTTGACCTAAGAGTTTGTTTCGGTCTTTCTTCTCAGAGTAGTCTATTTAACTGAAAAGGAAAAGGAAAGGAAAGGTCGACCTCATCTAGCTTATTTTTTTTTAATCTGACGTGTAAAAGTGATTTCGATATCTTATGTACAGAATTCTGAGTTCCAAATACCTACTACATAATTTATATGCAATATTCTGGGCTGGTAACATTTTAGTACCTTTGATGCAGGCTACCGATTCGACTCTCAATCAATCAAGTCATCATGGCCTCTAAAATTAGGCACATACAACAAAGTTGGGCAACCAACCAGTAAGTTTTGTTTGTTTTGTTTTTTTTTTTAATAAAAACGTTGCACCACACTAGGAATTACTCCTGTATCGTGGGTGCGTTTACAAACATTTAAACTCACATACACCCGGAACAACTACCTGTAGGCAATACAAATATTTGTTCCGTGCGGGAATCGAAGCGACACGCAGCGCAGCAGTCGATCGCTCAGCCACTGCGCCAACCGTGTCGCCATTACATTAGGTAACGTTCATTTGGATACAAATCACAAAAACGTATTGATCGTGAGCTCAGAGGCCCTAGCACAAACGCGCGATGTAAACGTAACGTCAATACGAACGACTGCGACACGAATAATGTCTTAAAACTAAGTAGATGACACGTGCTTAACGAGTATTAAAATTAAACGCGCATTCGTGCTAGGCCCACTGACTTTTACAACCTCTTAAACCGACCCCTTTAAGGGTTGACTAGAAGTTAAATTTGTGGCTTATGTAAGTACTAATTTACTATCTTTATGCGCTATAAAAATACCCTGGCTTCGGTTACTAAGTAAATGGAAGGACATTACGGAGACTTGGTGCCTTAATTACTAATTAGAGCGGACTTACTTTTACATTGATAGCCTCGAGTCGTAATTTGTTTAAGTTATAGTACAGCTGTAGGTATTTATCACTTGTTTTTGATGTTTTTGGGGTCCGAGGACGGAATTATACACCGACGAAAAAAAAGAGGTTATCAAGGCGATGCATAAATATAAGCATCAATCAATCAATCAACTCAGCCTATCGCAGTCCACTGCTGGACATAGGCCTCTCCCAGGCTGCGCCACAACACTCTGTCCTCCGCCTTCCGCGTCCAGTCTTTCCTGACCACCTTCTTTAGGTCGTCCGTCCATCTAGCTAGGTGGCGTCCCACACTACGCTTGCCGATACGCGGTCTCCACTCCAGGGGGTCTACTCCGAAGTGGTATTGGCCGAATGTTCGGCCGTTTCCTGCTACGAAGTTACTATTTGGTTCGGTCTGTCTCGATCCAACACTCCTACACTCTTTCGAAGTCGAAAGAGCCAAACCGATCATTTTTCGTATTTTTCAATAATATTCGGTTCGGGCATGTGTCGGTCCGATCCAATCATTCGTACTTTGCACTTCGTAGTAGACCCCCAGGACTCGTCTGCTCCACCGGCCATCGGTCCTTCAACAAACATGGCCAGTCCACTGCTACTTCAGTTTGCTTACTCTGCAAGCTACGAGTATGTCGGTAACTTCGGTAACATAAGCATAATCAGCCCATAATGTTCCCATTGCTGGGACACAGGCCTACTCTGTGAGGGCCTCATATCTTTGAATTTGAAGTCGACGCGTTTATTACCGCGTAAAACTTTTGTCTACACAAAATTAAACATTAAGGAGTTATTCCGGTCGGATCCCCTGAACTGATCCTTTGCTGGTTGTTATTATGTTTTAATTCTGATCCACTATAAACTTGTCATTCCGTTCTGATCCCCTTCTAACGATGCCTTGAAACAAGAGAGAGATTTAATAGATGACAGTGAATGAAAATGTTTCAATTAACAAAATAATAAATAAAATAAAATAATAAATAAATTAACATGACGAATTTGTTTGGCAAACGTATTTAAAAGTTCTAAAACGATATAAGTATAGCAACAAATTAAATGCTCTAGTGACTTTTGAACAATCTATTAAATCCATCAATCTAACCTATTAATATGATAATAAATAATACTCATTAAAATCATAAAGACTCGCGCTTCTGACGACCCGTAACAACTGTCAAAGATCCACAAATGGCAGCCGGTACCAAGTGCTTAACGTGCTTTCCGAGACACAGAGGAATCTTGGTACTTATAGATGGTCAATAATCTACGGACAATCCGCGGCAAGCGTAGTTTAACTTGATCGTGCGGCTGTTAGTACTTAGCCACAAGCCCCTCTTCTTTGTCTCACATCGTTCATTATTTAATTCATTACCATCACCCTACATACCTGTACCTCCCCTATAGTTAAACAAATACCTTTCATGCCCTCATAATCTTCACCTTTATCAAAGTAACAGAACGCAGGCTCACAATCATTCATGACTCCATTCATAATTTATTTACTTGTACCTACTCGTATTTCCCGCTTTCCAATCCTAAGTCGAATCATGGTATTAACGTGTTGATATTCCAGGTGTGACTGTAAGCGGGTTTGGATAGGAGGTAGCGATAGCGAAAAAAACTGATTCAATTTGTTTGTGGCGGCATCTACATCACCACGTGTGAACCACGCATCATGCTGACGTCACACTAAATCCTGCATCGCGCAAGCAGAGTTTGCCGTGCAACTAGCATACATACAACGTCCCGACATCACGCGTTGGGGAGTTACCCACTAGACACGACACCCTGGTCTGGTCGGACGATCCTCCCTTTTCTATGAAGGATGAGTAAGCTTTACACCCTGGTGCTCATACTTCTATATGTTTATTATTATTTCGTGGAACTTAAACATAGGTAATTGGCGAAATGTAGGTATACTATATGTACGGACGCCAGCACATCAAGCTACTACAATCTGTCAAATTTCTTTAATAGATTTTCAACTTTATCGCTAAAGCTTTAGGTTCAAGGTTGATCGGGAAAATTTGACAGTTTCGGGTAGCTTGACCTGCTGGCGTCTGTACATGTCTGCCTAAACCTTCAAAGAAAATAGGCGTGATGTTATGTTGTAATGAACATAGAAAAAACTGACATTCTTTACCCCATTTTAGTAATTGCATTTGTATAATAAAATACAGTGATAATTTTAAAGAATGGAGGCTGCATCGAATCTGGGACAGTCCACATTAAAATTATCAAAGTGTCTCATTCTGTTGTGAAGCCATACATTAACAGAACGGTCCCTTCGTTTCAGTGAAATTTATCGTGTTTTTACGATACAGTGACTGATGGTTTCAAAGGTTCGTAATAAAGGCTCGACAGATGGGGACGGCGCACATTACAACGATCAAAGCGTCGATATCTTATTCTGTTGTAAGCAATACATTACTAGAAGGGTACTACCACTTTAATTAATTCTACTGCTAGAAAGAAAAGCATTGCTTTGTAAGGCCGGCCTCACGATCCCAAATCCCTTAGTGATGAAGGGTGTCCATATGCGGCGGAAATTTCTTACGGTGGAAACTTAGTCGGATTGGGGGACTCGGATGGGCCGCAATGGTACTGGCTCATCACAAACGATGCCACATCTCTTGTCCTACTCTCTGTGTACACCTGCACCATGAAAGACCTTTGCGAGACCAATACTAATGCTAGCGATGCCTGTTAATTGTAAATATAATGAATTAATACCATTTTAAAAGATTAACAATGTAGTTTAGAGGGGTTCTGTTTTAGAAAGGGCATCTAGATATAGAATTGTTTTCTGTTATATTTTGACGTTCAAAAGTGCCTTTTATTGGCCTACTTGATACATGATTCGACTTTGGCTTCGCTGAATTCTGGTCGAAGAATGGAGTCATCGACACGATGAAGAAAAAGGCAATTTCTCGTTAGTTTTCTTCTCACCTAAAGTGCTATTCTGTAAAACATCTCACCGTGTATGAGCAGGGTGGCAGGTGAAGTAAGCTATCAATATTGTCAATCCCTAGCAACAGATGAAATGACAGCTCACTCCACCTAACCTTTTCACGGTGAGATTTTAACAGAATAGACCGGCTGATTACAAAATCGCTCCCAGTATTACACAAGACTAAGACCTTTTAAAGTATTCAGGGATCGCACCACATGTAGGCCCGTAATACTTTACCGCTGTCTTCTGTGTCAACCGGCGCCATACTTCTGTTACCGCTGAAATATTTAGTTAATAACCTCATCATCATCTGTCTAGCCTTTCCTCAACTATATTGGGTTCGGCTTCCAGTATGAATACCAGTATTTTACATGGATCGACTGCATATCTGACTATGTGCATTTCCACAACCCAGTTACTGGGTATTACCTACGATACCCCTTGGTTAGACTGGTTGTCAGACTTTCGGGCTGCTGACGACCCATAACGGCTGTCAAAGATCAGCGAATGATAACCAGGACCAACGGCTTAACGTGCTTTCCGAGGCACGGAGGGGTCTTGGTATGTAAAGATGGTCACCTCTCCACGGATCAACCGCGGCAAGCGTAGCCTAACCTGATCGATCTACCCGTGTGGCTGTTATTACTTAGCCACAAGCCCCTCTAATTTAATTTAGTTAATAATCTAATTATCTTAATAACTTTGCTAAAATGTATATTTATTTAAAACATGTGAGATTGGTTATTCTAGTTTAGCTAGGTCTAGCTACATTGTTAGGCGAGTTTTAACAGAATTTTGTGTTTTAATGTTTGGTTGACTGGTGAATTAATTAATGTTGTGTTTTTAAATTAGGTTTTATGTTAGAAAAATTACCTTCAAAGGTTGAATTTTTAATGAGCGCTGTTGTCTATGATTACAGTACCTTCACAAAGAGATTCTTTTTTTCAGTCAATGTAATTTCGTAATTTACTTTTTATGATACTCTTGCGTAAGAAAATTTAAAAAAACACTGATTCTATGCATAAACATAATCAGCCTGCAATGGTCCCACTGCTGGGCCACAGGCTTCTTCGAGAGAGAGTGGGTTGTAACTACCACGCGGGCCCAGTGCAGGTTGGTAGATATAATGATTAATTTGATTCTATGACGTAGTGTGAAATAGATGGGTTATAGATAAAGTGTCATTCTATCAGCGATACTTAATGAAAATGATGATGGAAAAGTTAAAAAATTATTGGATTGGTATAAGCTACCGAAAAGCATAATATGTCATCCGGTTGAATGACGTTGTAGAAATATGAAACACTTTGAAAGCATTTGCCACTTGTGGCGGGACGGATGAGGGAGAGAGCCTGCCGTCCCAGCCGCCGCGGGAGACGCCCCGGGCGTCGGGAGTCGAGAGACGACTACCGGCCACCGTAGGCGCGGGCCTGCGGGCGGAGAGCAATGGGTAGCTCACCGCCCGATCAGGACCAGGCCCGTGCCGGACGGCGCGTAAGTGTTCCACGCGCGCCTCAAAGAGATGTCAGCATAACGAGGGGCCCCTCAGGGCCGAAGCCTGCCGGGGCAGCGGGATTGTCCGAAAGGGTTACCGCTACCCCGGAACATAAAGGGCGAAGGAAGGAACATGGGTGGGTTTTAGTCAGTAAGAGTCTGACACTCCCTTCCGCTCCACCCAGAGCGGGAGGAGTCATTTGATGATTTCCCATCCCAAAAAAAAAAAAAAAAAGCATTTGCCACTTGTCTAGGCCCTCTTGATATCGGTTCGTTCTTACATCCTACAACAGTATTGATAGTAGTATTACAAGCCTACAAGGGTAACTCTCACAGAAAATGGCGTCATTTCCCTTGTTCACAAACTAAACTAAATTTAAGTTCAGTGCATCTTTTTCTCTCTATTTTATTAAGAAAAGGACAGAAGATAAATATTAGTTAAGTCCTGTCAAACTAGTGGCCACGTTTTTAATCACGTCTAAACTTGCTATGGAGTATTTTAATTTGACAGGACTAAACTAATATGTATCTTCTGTCCTTTTTTTAATGAAATAGAAAGAAAAAGTCGCACTGAACTTAAATTTAGTTTGTGAACAAGTAAATCGGCGCTTATTTCAATTGAAAACACTTTTAGGAGACCAATTCAGTAAAAAGAACGTAATAAAATATTTGTAACCATCCCATGTTTCTGTTTCAATAGGACCACAAATATCACTATGAATAATTTCTAATGGCTTACTAGCTCTGTGTCTATTTGTTTTAAAAGGTTTTCTACATAATTTTGACTGTGTGCAGACTTCGCAGATGTCAATCTCCTTTACCAGGCCTCTATCTATACCACGAACAAGATCCTTTGTCCTGTTAATAGGTACATGACCTAATGCACGATGCCAGAAATCAGCATTTATTTGAAAAATGTTTGAACATACTGGCTTTGTATTAACATTCAAATAATACAGACCGTCCTGCTTCAGTTCACCAACCTCTATGCATTCAGAGCCCTCACTTTCGATATGACAACTCGTTCTGAAAAATTTTAATAAATAATTATCATCAGCTAATCTAGATACAGATATTAAGTTCTTCTTGAGTTGGGGAACACATAAAACATCTTTGAAAGTAATATTTTTAGTATAAATGTTGCCCATAGTGTTGACATGGTGAATATTACCATCTGCAGTCATAATATTATAATTAATCTTCTTCGTATCTTTAAGATAACTATCGGATGTCACAATATGACTGCTGGTACCTGAATCAATTATAAATTCGACCTCTGCTTCTGCACTACTATTTGCATAGAAGTTACTTACAGTTTGCTTTAGGCAGAACTTTGTGAAATGTGTGTCATCCTTACAGTTTACACAATTAAACTTTTTGTTGCAATCTGCATGTCTGTGTCCACTCTTCATGCATTTATGACATTGAGCTATGTTGTCACTAGCGTTACCGTCACCATTCACTGTTCTGCAGAATCTTGCAATGTGTCCCTTCTTCCCGCATTTAAAGCAACTCCTTACATGGAAACTATTTTCTGTATGATGTTCATTGTCATACTTAGCAGATGTTGATGTTGTAGGTTTTTGTTCTTCAACTCGTTCTGTATATTCTTGTCTCATCCTTATTTCCAGATTTAGTCTCGATATTAAGTTAATTAAATTTTTATCTGCTGATGATGTAGATTCCCATGCTGTTCTAAAATGATATAATTTGTCCGGTAAATTTGAAAGAATTTTTGTCATAATTTGTTTGTCATCAAAATTGTATCCTAAATTTCTTAGCCTCATCGCTTTATTTTCTATTTCTGCTATGTCCGTCATTAAATCATTATTTTCGAACTTAAATTTAAAATATTCCTCTAGTAATCGTGAAATCTGAGTATCTTGATGTCCCAGAAACAATAAATCGAATTTGTCCAAAATTTCCTTGGTTGTTTTGCAATTAATTGCATAGACCATGTATTTTTCGCTAATAGCGCATATAATTAGTAATTTCGCTTTAGCATCTTTTTTAGCAAAATCTTTCTTGGATTTTGCGTCGTCCTCCAAAACAGAATCCAGTTCTTTAACTGTCAAAAATAACATTAGCTTTTGTTTCCATAAGATATATTCTGACTCGTTTGTCAGTTTGGACAATTTCAGATCATCAGTCATTTTCAGCGAATTTTTTAGATAATTTCTTTTCAAATAATTTTAGCTTTTACTCCAAGACTTCAGGCTCTTCTCTTCTTCTTTCTCACAACATTCAATTTGCCCTGCTGGGCCCATAACCTGTTAAAACCTTACTGATTGTAAACATCATGTTGTGAGAATATCCTTCAAGTAAACCACCAGATTCAATTACGACATTTAATTTATTATCCCAATATACACTTTATCAAAATACACACTCAAAACTTAAACAACTGTACTCAAACCAAAAATCTCCACAAGTCTCTGACGACTCCCTTCTCCAATCTACCCAAAATCAAACTTAACCACATAATCTTTTTAACTACCATAGACACAAAACCTGCCAGTAACTCATAGACATAAAATTCTATTAAGCTAATATTACAACATCAAAAACGTTCAAAATCTAGTCGCAATTTCATCTCAGCAACAATCAATGTCAAAACACATGTCAAAAATGTAGGAAAATTGTTTTTTTTTTTTGACAGATTGAGATTAAGACCAGATTGTGAACGTTCTTAAAACTACGGGAATTGCCGCACTGGTCCAAATCAATTCAAGATTTTCCCCAATAACATGGTAAATGACCAAGCGTCCTACTTTAGTAAATAAAGCATCATGTACACTGTCCAACGTTGTGGCCGATACGACAGGAATGCGTCATCCGGCGCAGCGCAACGGGAAAACTCAGCGGTTTTGTGGCTAGCTCTAATTAAACCACTGCATAATTAGGTTGCGTGCCCGGCCGTGGTAAGAGCAATGGACATGTAGGGGCGACGTGTGTGTATGTATGTGGACAACGCATTACGTAAGATGTAAGTACCTTTGAAGTGACACTTTTACACTACTTTGGTTTTGACCCTGGATTTTGTTAGAAGGAAAAGAATTTAGCTGACAGATGATGTATTTAATTGAAATCAGCCTACAGCGTTCCCTCTGCTGAGACACTGACCACATAGAGATGTGGTCAGGGTCTGAGCCAGTCAGTCAGTGTCAGTGTGTTAGGGGGCCTGGGCCATAGTCCACGCGGGCCTAGTGCGGGTTGGTGGACATAACAGCATAGAAAATGACAGCATTATGCTACTGAATTGTTGATAATTGGAAGAGACGTGTGTGGGCCTCAATAATCATCATCATCAGCCTAAAGCAGTTAACTGCTGAACATTATGCCTCTCCAATTGCACGCCATTGAGATCCATCCATGGCCACTCTGGTTGTCGCTCCAGTTATGTCAGTTTATTTGCAGTCAAAAACTAGTCTTAACGTACATAATACCTCATCAGTTGTTGCATGCTGAGAAAGTGAAGAAACTGATATTTCCGCTGCCTCGATTACTCTGAAAGAAAATTCCAACACCATCACTATCTGCCTAGCTTTTACTCAACTATGCTGGGGTCAGCGTCTAGTCTAACCGGAAGTAGAAAGAAAATTTCAACATATGGGGTTAAAAAAACTGATGGTCATAGGCATCGGTAATCAACACATGACAAGGTAATATTAAATCAGCACAGTTCGCTTTGCCTAATTAACTAATCAAAACTACTGTGTAATTAGCTGCCTGTCCATGTTAATAACACGATGATTACATACCGATACGTCTGTGTTCTGTCAAACTCATATTCACAGTACAGTTGCTGCGTTTTAGCTTGACAATAGCGGTCAATGCCCTTTTTCTAATATCTATTCGTGCGAACCCAAACAATAAACTATACAGGGTATTAGGCGAGTGTTAGTTTGAAGACCCTAAAGGTTCAGAATTTTTTATATCATATTTTTTTTTAATCATTTCCAAAATTTTTATCTTTTAACACCTGTAACATTTCTTTGAAGTTAAGCACAAAACTGGTGTCCTGAGAGAGTGTGACGAGGTCGTGGCAAACCATGTAGGAGATGGCGGGACGAGCTGGATAGGTTCCGTCAAAACTGGAAGGAGGACCCGCGGGCTCGAAAAAGATGGGGGGAGTAGAGGGAGGCCTTTTCCCAGGAGTACAGCGTACGCAAGTAAAAAACGGATTGTTTTTCGTTATTGGAACGTGTTGAAGATAACGATAGATATTGATTCAAGACGTTAATGGACTTTAGCTAGAAAATGTAAAAACTTTAGCTAGATAATATATTATAGGTGGGTCAATGACCGCTATTGTCGTGCGAAAACGCGACAACTGTAGTTAATTAGTGGTTTATGATTAACAAACAACAGCAACTGATAAATTAGCTCTGTTTGCTAGTTTTAGATTGATTCGCATGAAGCTAATATTGTTTGCGGCAAATATTTGGATGTTTATACAAGGTGTTGTGTTTTGGAATTAATGTTTAAGGAGTTAATTAAACATTGGTTCGGGTTTTGATTAATTGCAAATTGATTTTTGAGATCAAACGACAACATAAGGCCTTCTGACGCAGCCAATCAAAACTCGTTGCGATTTGACGTAGTCCTGAACAGATATACAGGACTACGTCAAATCACAACGAGTTTTGATTGGCTAAAATTGCGTCAGAATGCCTTGATTGGTGTATTCCACAACACAGTGATGTGCCGGTGGCTTAATTCTCTCTACAAGTTATAACCATTATCGCCATAATGAAACTGTTAAGAGGAAACACGATCATGTGGGGCGTTCTATCTATTATATCGTAAAAAAATATTTGGACTATAGGCCGACCGCTTAACTGAGACTGCTTGAGATAGCTGCGCGGTGCGGGAGGTGTGATAGTTGTCACAAGTTGACGAATCACTGAGCTCTCGCATAACGTCACTACACCCCTCCCGCACCGCGCTGCTACTTCAGGCAACGTCTCAGTTGGTTGGCCTATAGTATCATTCGTTAGGGAGAAAACTGAGAAATACTTTAGTATGGAATGAACGCCAACGGCCACGTGACCGTGTATAAACATACGAACTCCTTCCAAATGCGTGAATAATTTCTTCACGATCAATCACTTCATCTTTATTCGTCATCTTATTATCTATGTTAAGAATAAGCATAAGTTTCAACCGATAAAGACTCAAACTAGACATTGTGAATGTATATTAGGTAAATTAACAACGCAGCAAAATTATAATATTTATATCTGTGCAGTGTGTAGATCTCAAAAAGAAAGCAAGCACCTGTTTGTTAATGAACTGTTCAGTGTGGTTAATGTTAATTATGTAAAGAGAAGCGATCTTATTATAATTTTTTTTATTTTTCCGGATGGGAAGTCATCAAATGACCCCTCCCGCTTTGGGTGGAGCGGAAGGGAGTGTCAGACTCTTATCTAAGTAAACTTGCTGAGTTAGGATTTCAATGTGCGATCTCAGACTTCACACGAGTTAAAACCAAAGGTAATATAGCCACAAAAACTTGTATTGACCACATTTTCGTGAGATCTCGCCTTGATGACCTTTACTCAGCTGCTCTGGGGACTGTCTTGGCAGACCATCGAATGACGATTGTCACACTTGCGTCTATAAAGGTAGGGATCCAAAGTTCATTGATTGTATTGATAATAAAAAAATAAAAACACTCTTAGCTTGCACTGACTGGGAAATGATAAATGAGTTAAACTGCGCCAATGATATATATAAGTACATAAAAGAAAACTTTATAAAGTGCTACAATAAATGCAAATACACTAAAAAGATAAATAACTCGAGCAAAAGAAATTGTGAAAAATGGGTTAACAATAAAATAAGAATAAGTTGTACTAAAAGAGACAAACTATTTTTAAAATGGAAAAATGAGCCAGATAATAAAACACTTAAGTTACTCGGGTATAAGAGGAAAATTACTCGACTGGTGCAAAGAATACCTTCGTAGCCGAAAGTTATAGCGTCAAAGTTGGACCTAGTCTTAGCAGACCTGTAAACGTGACGAAAGGCACAGCCCAAGGTTCAATGTCTGGTCCACTCCACTATCTGCCATACGTTAATGACCTAGAAAATATTATAACACACTGTTCCCTTTATCAATAGGCTGGTGACATCTGTATACTATGTATCTGCTAACTTAAAACTTAACTTGGTCGCAGAATGTTTGCAAAAAGATTTTACTTCTGTTGCTAAAACTAGTAGACAGTAAAAGTAGGTAAACAACGGATTTCCCACTGTAAAACTAGGTAAACCCAGCAAAAAAAGGGCCCACATACACGTGCAATAATTTCACTCGACATCTGTTCTCGTCAACACTTTGTTAACACATCAACACGCTATAAAGGGTAGGCAGTGGTTGTGGACATAAAACTAGACGGATTTACGATAGACGGTGTCGCCAATTACGGATTTTATTGTGTACGGTAAAATGGCTGTCTGTCACACCGACGCGTAATGTTTTCAGTGGCATTTTTGTCATTTAAAAGGTGGTTTTTTTTTATTGAAAACTGCTAATTTTCCTTTCGCTTATAGGGATTTTGTTATTTAAAATTTTCTTTAAATGGCAAGACAAACAGTTTTTTTTCAACAAAATCTTTGTCTGCAATGCGACCCTCCTTTTCCACAAATTCGAACTTCCTCAAATACATTAAGGTCTACAAAATTATATAAATAATGAAAAGAATATACAAGCTTTTGTCCTAGGTAACTCGTCGAAGCCTGGATTTTGTTGCCAACAAACTCATTGTTTCTATTAAGCCTATTACAGGCACTATATAACTGTCAAGGAGTCGGTCAGCCAAAAATATGAAATTAAGCTAGTTGCCCATTCCAAAGCGTAGAAAGTTCTTATGGAGAAGAACGGGCAAGGAACTCCATGTAGGCAAACATTTAGGTGACAACTAACAACATACTAAATGAATCAATGAATGAAAAGAATCCAAACTTCTACCCTAGGTAACATTACTTGCCTACGGCTTAATTTATATGTATTGCGCTAGCGCCGGGTGACACATGCACCCACATTAGGATTCCCTGTGATGCAACGTCGTGGCTGCCATTATAAAAACTAATTGCAAGGACATGTGTTGAATAGGAACTGTCTAGATTAGGATCAAATAGGCTTTCGAGGTAATCTAATTTAAGAAATGGAGGAATTATACCTCCTTTTTAAACGCTTAGGTTGTCTTCAAGAGAAAATTGTGTTATAACCACAAGTGCTTGTAGCTCAGTAATAACAGCCGCAGGGGTCGATCGAACGGGTTAAGCTCCGCTTGCCGCTGTTGGTGCATGGATGGGTAACCATCTTTACATACCAAGACCGCCTCCGTGCTTCGGAAAGCACGTTAAGCCATTGGTCCTGGCTGTCATTCGTGGATTTTGTAGTCGTCAGAAGGCCGAAAATCGGACAACCAGTCTTACAAAGGGGTAATCCACTGGGTTGTGGAGGCAGTCGCTCCATGTAAAATACTGGTATTCCGCTGAAGCCGGTGAGGCTGGAAGCCGACCCAAACATAGTTGGGAAAAGGCTAGGCTAGGATGATTAAAAACAGTCTAAAAAAATAACGTAATTAATTAATAAATATCGAAGCTGAAAATAGTAATAAGGTCAGGCAGATTGATTCATTGAACCACAGGTGCAGTAGATCTGCAACATCTTCAATCAAATAAATTACATTGCGCATGTCTTGTAAAAAAAATATGTTTTAAGAATAAAATTCACTGTTAAAAAAATTGACCCTGTATCAAAGCCCCTCTAGCAAGAACATAAAACGTCGCTCTGTAAAAGGCAATACAGATAATTTCAAAAAGTTTTCTCCCACAACTAAAGATACACAGTATAACACTTCATTCACGTCCCCATACATTACGTTTGCAACACTTCTGTGTAACAACTCTTGACAAGTAAATTTGACAGTCGCCTGCTTTCCCGAAGCCATAAAACAGATTGACACAGAAGGCCATCTCTATAAAACGGGCCAAAACAAGCGCACGTACAGACGCCAGCACGTCAAGCTACTACAATCTGTCAAATTTCTTTAATAGATTTTCAACTTTATCGCTACAGCATTAAGGTTCGAGTTTGATTGGGAAAATTTGACAGTTTCGGGTAGCTTGACCTGCTGGCGTCTGTACATCTAGACGTCTAGGTATAGTCTGTTACAAAAGTATGTGATGAAAATGTAAAAACATGGATTGGTTGTAGTGCCACTTACAAAATGAGGGCTTTGATTTAATTATTTAAATACTAAATCCCGAAATTCTAATTTCAAATAATATTAAAAATGTTTATCTTTTGACAATTGAGATTAATTTTATAACCTCAACATTTTTCAATCACAATTTAATCATGTTATTTAAATAATAATTGTTGGAAAAAATGGTGAGATTTAAAGTTGAAACCTTTTCAATACTCGTGTATGTATTACTAATTCTCTTAAGCGAGTTATTAGGTAAGACTTGAACTAACCTGAACAAGATTAAAAAAGAAAAAAAGAAAGAAGAAGAAAGAAATAAAGATGAAAGAAGAAAAAAGAAGAAGAAGAAGAAAAAAAAAAAGAAAGAAGAAGAAGAAGAAAAAAGAAGAAGAGAGAAGAATAGGAGGAGATGAAGATTAAATAAGATTTGTTTACACTTTTATCGGATACTTTTGGAAAAAACATACATACGGCGATGTCAAACTGTCTCAAACAAATGCCAGTCACAATTGTGCATGCACTGCGTGTCTTTGTGTGCGTGCGTTTTTGCTTGTTGTACGGAGCCGACCTTCTGTATTTATCTGTTTTCTGCCGAAGCGGCGCGGGCGCAGCAGAGATGCGGCTAATCGTTATAGCGTTGCTATCACTTTCACTCATCTCTAGGGTTGCCATGGCAACGGCTATGGGGAACTCTGGTTAGGCTTTGATGAATGATTTTATTTCTGTCCAACACTTTTACACGTCCATAACAAAAATGGTTTATCAAGAAATTAAGTATTGGTCAACAAGGAAATGTCTTGTTAGAGCACGTTTCGACAGTTTTCTGACAGTTGATGAACATAATTATAAGTTTATTTAGTAGTGCTGTTCCAGTTTTTGTTCAGTGCTTCAGTTTAATTTGCCTAGTTACTTGATTCAAGATAACACGTGTCACATTTTTATTTGAAACATTGAGAGTTTTTTTTAAATATTTTTACCAATCTTCTATCTATGAATAATTAACAAAGTCATCAATCATATTTAACCTCTTAGGAATATAAAAAAAAAAAAAAAATAATTAAAAACAATAAAATAATAAACGAACTCCTTTTTTACAACCTGCGTCTCTACTAAAACAACACTATTATTTTTATTTTCATAAATTAAATACCAATAAAAATGCTGCCCCAACTACGCCTATGCCTGGCAACCCTGCACATCTAACAGGCAAGTCCTCGTCGCTCGTGATTTGTGACTTACGATCTAAGAAAGTTACGGGATTGATTTATTGTTTTATAACTACACCACATTCGAAATCTTAAACTGGTTCACGATAATTTACTGCCTTTGTCGACTAGAAAGATCATTGAAGTTTACTTTCCTGTCTTAATTTTTAAGACGGAAGACACGTCAAATGTTCGCTGGTCTTTTTATATGTTCGTGACCGAGGCTCAGAAGTCCAAAACTAAAAATCAAAGCATTTATTTCAAATAAACCAACTAGGCACTTTTAAATTGACAAGGGGTCAATCAGTCAGGAAGATGAAGCTAGTTGCCCATTCCAATGTATAGCACCTATGGAGAAGAATGGCCAAGGTACTCCACGGACATTCTTTTTATCATAAAATTGTTACAAAATATTGGTTACATCGTTCATGTTGAAGTCACACTCAGGATGCATCAAGACAGATGGGCTAGGATTGCCACCCAGGCTGTGGGTGCCTGAAGACGGACGTCGTCACCGAGGAGGTCTGACTGATTGCCCAGAGAAGGCACAACAAACAGAAAAGTGGCAAATTATGAGGGAGACCTTTGCCCAACAGTGGGACAATATATGTAGGTTAACTACAAAAAACGTGTTTCTATGACAAATAATCTTTTTTTCTTTCACTCATAGCATATTTGCATATTGATCCAGCAGAAATACATAAGGAATCATATCTAAAATCATATTCAGCACATTTAATAATTTTCCTTTAGATTAGGTTAGATTCACTTATTTGCCTGAAATATGGTATTTTACAGATTTTATAACACATACACAATAGTTCGTCTTAATCCGCCTACTAAATTCGGCTAATTTAATTTACATACCTAGCTGCCACAATCAAATGAATTTAGGAATTACAAAATAGTTAAGACTTATGTACACGTGGATACTTGTTACCCTTTTTACAGCTTAACGTAGCATATTCAGCCTATAATGTTCCCACTGCTGGGACACAGGCCTCCTCTCTGTGAGAGAGGGAGTGGGCTATAATCTACCACATGGGCCCAGTGCAGTTTGGTGGAAGTCACATGTCTTCGAAATTTTGCTAGGACATACCGGTTTCTTGGTGGTCAGGCTGGTTGGCAGATTTTCGGGCTTCTGACTGCCCATAACGACTGTCAAAGATCCACGAATGACAGCCGGAACCAACGGCTTAACGTGCGTTTTTTTTTTGGAGGGGTCTTGATATGCAAAGATGGTCACCCATCCACGGACCAACCGCGGCAAGCGTAGCTTAACCTGATCGATCGAGCCGTGCGGCTGTTATTACTTAGCCACAAGCCTCTCACTCAGATGTTTTTTTTTTAATATTGAGCGCATTTAAAAAATATCTGAATTAAAAATGACATTTTTAATTCAGCATTTTTCCTTTTACAGTACAATTTCTACCAATTCAATTTTGTATATGTGTATAACATTACAATTTTCCACCTATTATTGTTAAATGGATGGAACACGATTTCCTTTACTCTTCACTACATCAAGATCTACCGGTTCTTGCAATTTCTATATATAGATTTAGAAACTGAAAAAAGATGCTGGAATAGATTAGACTTTCAATGCGAGTGAGATAAGAAAACTCGTTGTGTGGCCTTTGTTTATGGGTCACTCGATGTGAAACCTGGCATGATTGAATGGTAACAAAATCGATTTTTCATAAATTTAGTATTGGATTTAATGTTTTTTTGGTTAATTCGGATCAAATCAAATCAAATCAAATCACTTTTATTATTCTCCAGTAGAGGATATTTTAGTAACGATCACTTATGCCAAAAAAATTGAGAAAAACTACATCATTATTATTTTATAATGTTGTTTCGGTAAAAGCAACATAGTAATATAGTCTTAAAAAACGACACAAAACAAAATAAACAATATCAGTCTGTAACCTAGAATTGACTAAAATACACAAATTGGTATAACTTTGCGCACGCGCCGATGCGCGCGTTGATGTCTTTTATACGCGTATGAAACTAACGACAATTTTTTTAAAGCTTCATTTTAATTTCTTTGCCCAGTTTATTATGTAGTAACGTTTTAGAATATCATAATTGCCACTTATGAAAGTCATAACCATAAAAGGATAACTGTTCCTGCGCAAGATTGAGTTAAAGATATTAACATACTACTTTCTGCATCGTAAAAATGTATAAATGCTAATTATGAACCATTTCTGTGTGAGCTTTAGCTGTCAATAATTACTTAAACATTCACCCACGTATGGTAGCGTCGTAAGTGTGTTTTAGCAAAATGTTAATTTAATGGGAACACGTGATTAATGGCTTACCCATTATAATACTAACTTAGCTTCGGTATTGGCTATTAATTTTATTTATCTTACTTATCAGCTCGGAGATTTAATAGATTAATATCTATTCTATTTATTTTTTCATAAACTATTCGCTAGTATTAATAACAACGATCCATTCAGAAAACACAGCGAGGTTTGAGATTTTACGATATGTATTGAGGCTAACCGTATCTCATACCAATTACTCTTTGAAAAATCCTTATTTATTACTTAAGCCGCTGACTTAACAAGACTAACTAGAATACCGTGCGATTTATTACGTCGCTCCGCATAATCCGTGCGGTGTAATTATTTACACACGATTAGTACCACTTTTACGTTTACAACAACCTGTCCTTAATAAAACTGCAACAATTTTACTTATGCGATTTCGAGTCGCATCTGATCATTTCACCGGCGGCGTCGCACGACAGCACGACCGCTCAGTCGCGCCCGCGCAGCCGCACCGCACGCCCGCGTCGCCACGTTCCCGCGCAACACATCGCGAACACTCGTCGCGCATCAAGTGCTACCGTAAACTAAATACATCTGTGACAGTGACATGGTTTTGTGCTTTAATTGGATTCTGTGACGGTGTCATTAGAACCGTAAGTTTCCCATTCAACTTTTACTAAATATTATAAGATGTTGATCGATTCCATCAAGTTCGTGCAGCACACGTCATAAATAAAACTAAGCAACGAATTAGCACGCGACTCGGTACACACAAACCCAATTCATTGAATAGCAATTAATACGCGATCTGCGTTAGTGCGCTTCTGACTTCGTGCACGTATTTAAATTATTTAGAAATCCAAGGCGTCACTTGCAAAAAAATGCACGAAATCGACGGAGCGGCGCGCCGGCGCCGGCGACGAACACGATATGTGGCCGAGCCGACACACTGCTCTGATCCGTATTTTAAGATACTGCGGGTATTTCTCAGTTATTTATCCATTGAAAAGTAAATACTGTGGAAAATGTTAAGATGCGACAAGTGCAGTTACACCGCTGTACTTATCGGGCGCGATTTTATGCGTCGATTTTAATCAGCTGTCAAATTTATTTTGGACTTGCGCTGATATATTTTTAAAAGATATCGTAAGGCTGTAATCACGTACTGGAGCCAATTTTAAGATACGAGATTTTTCCAATAGTTTTTTTCATAAATTAAGTAGGGGTAATAATACGAAAATTTGCAAAACTGGTACAGGTTTAGATGCGTGTATACCTAAACGTATCTTCTAGTAGATATTCGTATACTGCAACTAGGTTCGTATTTAATTTTACAAGCCCCTAATGTCTGTTAAATATTTTAGCGAAAAATGTTTTTAGATGAATTTAGATCACAGAAAAAAATTGTTGCAAAACCTCATTCGGTATAAATGCGGCCAGTTTCGTTTCTTTTCTTATCAGACAACGGTTTCAGCCTTAATTTTCTTTATTTATCTCTGGTGGGAATTTGTGATGTCAGAAGTAGGTAGTAACTAACTGGTTCAATTTTATTGGAATACTAGCGACCGGTCTCGTTTTCGCATGGTTTTTACGACTTGATAAAATATCGAGATTTCTTTATTACATGTAAGTTTAGTATTATAAATATATAATAGATCCGGGATAAATTCTCTAAACGATGGTGAAAATCACATCAAAATACGTTGCGTAGTTTAGAAGCAGAACGCGGCCACACAGAAACGAAAACTGACTTTATTTTATAAAATGTATAGATTACAAAGAATAAATGTGCAATGGCAAAAATGAGGAATGCCAATATGTCTGTAGAAAAATCTCTGCACACGGAATACATGTTTTTGGTGAAAACGTGAGTCATGCCTTTTACATGAGCAATTGAAAACGAGCTTCAACTGGCTGCAGCTCTCACATACTTCATCCAACTGAACTAGATTGTATTCTCAGACTCGATGTGTGACTAAAGTACCGATACACTGATCCATATTTCTAAATTATTTCTTTATTGAAAATGCAATTCTATCGGACAGTACATGAATTCATATTCGTGTTTTACGGAAAATGCGAAAGAGTCCAATACATACGTGTTTTACATCGCGCGTGATTTTATTCATTGGAATATTCATTCAGCTGTCAAATTGTGTTTTTTTTTTAATCTGCGATATATGGGTCTGTGGAACACACGCATTTAGTAGGTATTTTAAATACGCCGTTATTATTTCCATGCTCCATTTTTTTGTAAAACTAGGCTCTTTAATAATTTTAAACGACGATTCGCTTTATATTTCTGATGTAAAGAAGAAATATGTAGTTACGGATTTTTACATCTACTCCGACAAAACTTCTATGGTAGTTTTTCGGTAAAACCATGCTCTTTAATCATTTTTAACATAAACAAGTAAAAAGTTGTTTCATATTTCTGACGTTGAGTAAGAAATATGACGTTACGACTTGTTAAACCTACTGTCAAAAAATGTTTCAAACAATGTGTTTACATTGTTCTTGCCGCCCAAAACCTTAACAAATATTATGTTAGTGAATATTTAATGAGCAAAGTAATTAACAGTCTGGTTAATGTCTAGCCGAGAGACGAAACTTTAATAACTTAAGTGCCACTAACGACAAATAAACGTGCCGAATTTTGATCAAGTGACAACTTGGTAACTTGCTAGTTTGCAATATCGGAGATAGCAGATACGGCAGCTATATATATCGCTGGTAACGAGGCAATTCAGTTTGACCTATTTGATATAACTTACTTTATGGTGGAGTTAGAATGCGCAATAAATACCTGGTAGTTATATTGTAAAAGGATTTAGGCGCGAAATATTGAATGAAGTTATGAGGTGTTGTGTCTGTATGTGGTTTTTGTTCTAAGGGCTGATTTTCAAGACCTAAACTCAGATTTTTAATTTGCTTAACCAAAATGACAGGTAATATATACTAAGTAATGTCATGTTGACAAAAAAGATCGATCGCAGCTGTCCTTTTAGTGTAGCAAAAAAAAAAATCAGGGTTTATTCAGATAACTATTATCTGAGGAATAATTCTATTCTAACGTTAATAAATGGCAAGAAAAGCCGCCATAATTCTGTTATTCTGAAAATGTCTGAAGTGAGTTGGAAAACCAAGGGTAAATGATTTTTTTTTAAAAACAACAACTGAAATTACAAATAAAATTCTTTGATTGATATAGTTGAACACAATGTAGATCTTGTTGAATTAAAAGAATTAGTTGCGGTTTTACAGCTTTTGTATAGAAAATATGTCAAACTGTCATTATTTATTGTTCAGATAAAAGTTATCTGATTATTGAAAAATCTGCATAAAATCTCATAAGGATGAAAAACGTTGTAATATATTATATTTTGTATCTTGCATTTGCATCAGTTTATTGACCATAAGCCATATTAAACATTTTATATCCTCAGTTGTGTACGCGAATAGGTCATATTATTGATTGGGTAGAATATAAATTTTGAACAGTCTGTAATACTTTTGACAACATTTTTTCACATTTCGTTAAACATAATCCATTTTGGCTACCTAATGAAGCATTACTTTTTTCTAATAATTCAATTAGGTCACTTGTCTGGGAAACTTTACACAAAGAAAAGGTCATTGAACCGTAATCACTACACCTAGATGCAGCTAAAATAGATTTTTGCTAAATGGTCGTATTATTTGGTCGTGAGAACATAGGATTCGTTGAACCCGGTCTCATTCATGCTAACAGGACATTGAATTCTGTTGTAAATGCACGTAGTTGTTTTTGACGAAAGCTTTTTTGAAAGAACATGTATTCTGTAACACTGTAAGTTTTCACGGGGATTTTTTTACAGAATACATGTTCTTAGGTGAAGTGAGCTGTCAATAGTGTCAATCCTTAGCTTCGGGTCAAATGACAGCTCACATCACCAAAATTTTTTACGATGTGATTTTTATATTCACACTTCAGGATTTGTGGTTCTTTGAGTTAAAATAACATGAGTGATTCAGATAGATCAATGGGGTTTTCCTAATCGATGTGCATGATATCGCAAAAGTGTACAATATTATGGAGAAATTAAGGAAAATTCAAATGACATTATGGAGTTTATTACTTTACTTTCTCGTTATTATTATCCTCACATGACTTGACTCTTTTTGGGTATCACGATTGACGCATAAATTCGTGTCCGTTCACTCTTATGTAATGTGAGATGGGAAATGATTCATTTGATTTTCGCAATTGCATCGACCTTAGTGATATCCTTGTCCATTGTTGAGTGTCCATCCTAAGTTGTGTAGGTAAGCCATTTTTTTACTTACTTTTCGTTTATAGTACTAGTCATATTTTTAAGTTTATTGAGTGTTTCTTATTTTTGTGAAAGACACAGGAACAACTTATTTTGGTTTCTTTTTCTGTTTCTAAACTTTCGTTTTCATTGTAATATTATGTCAATTTAATTTGGTTCCAAAATATTAAAAAAAATACTTTTTTTTTTTACTTTTTTTAAACGCAATGATTAGAAGTCTCTTAATTTATTTGAGTTTTTTTTTTATTCAAGATAAGCTTGATACAGTTTTATCCGCTAAAGTCACTATGATGTAACTTAATAAGGAAATTAGATGCCATAAAAAGATATTAGTTCGTTCAGGAAATTGTGAGGTAATCGCATTCATCCTACAATATATTGTTTCCTCAAATAAAACTACTTTTTCATGCTTCATTCCGTACAAGGTACCTACATATAAGGAACCTGCTAGTCGCTTCCTGATTATTTTTGACTAGCTGCACCCTGCAGCTTCACCCCCATAAGGCTTAATCCCGTGGGAATATCGGGATAAAAAGTATTTTATATCCTAATCCAGGTCATGGTCTACCCATGTGTCAAATTTCACCCAAATCTGTTCTTAGTGTGAAAGCGGAACAAACAAATCTTTTCTCTCTTCTAATATTAGCTTCGATAAGTTTTACTTCGTCCAGTCTTGCAGTTCAGTCCTATATCATTTGAAATTTTCGATAACTTCAAATGATTTATAACCGCCGACAGTCGGTATCACGGAGTATCTTTCTATACTCCGGGGTAAAAATCCCACAGTGAAAACCTTGGTGAAGTCAACACTGAACTGTCAATGACTGAATGTCATCCGAGCATCAGTGTTTCAGTCATTCACTGTGAGATTTTTGCAAAATAGATTGGCTGTTCATCTCGAAAATATTTAAAAATATTGTTTTTTAATATAAAGCGGTAATGTAACAGTAATTTTAACTGTTGAAGGATATTGTGTGGAAATTCACACGGTTGTCATAAAAACTAATGTTACATCCTGCATCAAATTATGTTAACATCACTCATGATGTTAAATGATTAAATGCGCAAAAAACTGCATACATCATTAGTCAAAAACTTTAATATTTATTTCGATGAATGTTATAGCATTTTTAATATATCATACAGTGAATATTTTTAATGCTTGTTTCTGAAGGAGTTGGGTAGTTTCTTGTGGTTCTTGCGCGAAAAATAACGTAAAAGCACATGATACGTTTTCACGTCTCATATTGCGTTCACGCGTCTCATATTGCGTTCACGCGTCTCATATTGCGTTCACGCGTCCAATATTGCGTTCACGCACATTTAAAAAAAAATATCCGTTAAAACCTAGAATGAGAATCTGATTGTTTAAAAATATTGAAAAAGAAAAAAAAACGCATATGTGGATGACAAAAAAATGTAAAAAAAATATCGCAATCTTATAAATCGATAAATCACATTTATGAATGGGTCCGTCGATCTGAATTTACAGTTAGGGGAGACCGGGGAGCGAATTAACAAAATTTATATTTTCAATTGTAGCTTCAAAACGCCTAAACATTTTGATATGATTTTTGTGTTAAATGACGTCCAAACTATTCAATAACCATATCGTTGGTTTTAATTTGACAAGAAATTGGTACTTTTTTGAAAAAGTCGATTTTACTCAGAAAAGTCAGAAGTTAATACTTACCCCGCGTTCGGGGCTAGAATTAACGGTTCCGAGGTAAGTATTAACAAAAGGGGCAACAATTAACATTCTTGGTATTTTCCTCTAAAATTAAAGAAAACAAAAAATAAATATGATATTTTTTTTTTATTAAGCTGTACAATCAACATTAGGCTTAAACAATTATAGCACTTTGTCCACGCAACAATATTTTAGCAATATAAATATAAAGAAATGGAAACCCAATCAACAAATCTCTGAATGACTTCTTATTAACAGCTAATTTTACTGTTTTAATATTGAAGAAAACGTCAAGTCTTCAATAATCACATTTTTTACTAAGTGAAACAATAAACATTAAGCTTAAAAGTTGTAACACTGTTCAGCGATGTTCCCTTTCCTCCACTTGTGATGTTCCCTTTCCTTTCTCCTTTCCTTTACCCTTGCCTTTACCCTTTTCTTTACCTTGCTCTTCTTTTCTATCGTCTTTATTCTGTGGCTTATTTCTTTTTAAATTTCTGTTATTTTCTTCCTCTTCTAGTGCTTGTTTTTCCGGTGTGTCGGTGAGTATGGCAGATTTTCTTATGTCTTTCCGAAATAAATATTGGAACACTTTAATAAATAGTCTGCAATTTCTTTTTCCTGCTCAGAAGTGAATACTAACCGGGTGTTTTTGTAGCCTACTTCTACTGGAACTCCTGTTTTCTTCTTTTTCACAAACTTGAACAGCGTAACGTGACAGATTTGAAATTCTGTGGCTACTTTCCTGTAGTTTCTTTTCTTCTCCATTATTTCTAAAGCAGCTGACTCGTAGACCGCCAGCGAAGTCATGTCTCGAGCGGCTTTTCGCTTATAAGTTCTCATGCTGTAACATTTAAGATAAATAGTAATTAGATACCATGGTGAATATACACAAAACAATAGAATCTATAGGTAGGTATATACTGTTAATATACTAACCCCCCATATGGGGTAAGAATTTACATGTTAATACTTGCCCCGTATGTTTTGTTAATTTTAGCCCCATGGATACTTTTTTAACAATAAAAACTATAATTAAGAAATTGTTTACATTAGCGTTAGTAAAGTTATGTAGCATTATTAAGAATAAAACTAGCCACCACGAAACAAAAAAATATTACGGCAAAATCAAATATTCAACACGTAAATCAAAAAATCGTAAAGTGAAAAAAGTTCGTTACCTGGCCAAAATAGACGCACATCACACAACTCGTACCCACGGCGCACTGAGCGGTACTGACGAGTCCCAACCTGTACAGCGCTTTCGCGGGGACGAATACCAGCAATCGTTAGTGACGTGCTATTTATAGTTTCTTAGAAATTCGCTTGTTAATACTTACCTCTGTTAATTGAAGCCCCGGGGCTCCCCTACGATGTTTCATAATTGTGTACATTGTACACGGACCAAAAAGATGTGATAATTTGGGCACCGTTATTTGCTTTGCGAACTTTTTGGCGTGAATACGAGGATATGTATTTTTATTTTATTTTGCAATGGTGTATATTAGTCACTTTCTGACGTTTTGAACTCTGCATGTATGAAATACTTTCATTAAAGTTACTTATAATGTTATGTGGATACGAAACTTACTGTCAATATTATAATTATTTAATTTTCGATTCTGTTGTCATTCCTGTCATTCCGTCATACATAGTGACTGTTTCATTATTTAATTAGTGGTAGTTACATTGAATACAATTGTTCCCACAAGTGTGATACATACGTAAATGTATGTTATGTCAGGGAATTAATTGATTAATTTAACAAATTGACGACCAACTGAAATTACCCGAATATTCAAATCACAACTGCCATTATTTGGCTGTTGAATGAAATGGTTATAATACAACAAAATAATGTAGTGTGTCAATTTAAAAAATAATTCATTTCACTGATTTTACGTCCGACACGCACCCTGTCAGTCAGTCCCGCGACTAAATTGATAAATTGCAAAAGAAGTTATCACGGTATGCGGTATGAAACTATGATTAATTCTCAAATAGCGAACCCAGCCCTGCTTCGCATGGTTTTAGACTTGACAAAATATAAAAAAAAAAATAAGTATGTTAAATTATGTAAATTAATGTAAATACACATGATTTTAATGAAATATACACATGATTGGAGCAGTGGTGGCTCAGTGGTAATGGCCGCGACTTACGAGTTGCAGATCGAACTTGCAGGCACTTAACTTTGGGTAAATTATTTCTTGACCACTGCTCTCAAAACGGTGACGGAAAACATCGTGAGGAAACCAGCATGTAACTACTAGAACCAAAAAATCGAAGACATGTGACCTCTAACAACCCGCACTGGGCCCGCGTGATGGACTACCGCCCACTCCTTCTCACAGAAAGGAGGCCTGTGTCCTAGCAGTGGGAACATTATACATAGGTTGATTATGGTATTCACATAAAAAATCCGGAATCAATTCTCTAAATGATGATGAAAACCGCTTCGAAATCCGTTGCGGAGTTTCGAAGAACAACGCGGTCACCCAGACACACACGAAAAGCGACTTTAATTTATAATAGGTACCTATGTATACGTCATCTGATACGAGAGGTGAAGAATAATCATAAAGTGTTGAACGTGAACAATCAATCAAACATAAATTATATCTGAATTGTAGACTCTAAACATTTTCGCTTATATTTTCTTATTATCTTTCATTCTTAATTAGTGACCATTAAATCGTACGTAAAACTTCGTGTTTATTTGCAAGATCATATTAGCGATAATCTTTAACTTGATATAATAATTATATCTTTATGAATGTGAAAGTTTTTATGTTTATTATCTAATAAATCTTTGCATGGTATAATCAGTTTTATAATTTCGTTTAACGTGTAGGCAGGTTGGGTGACAAATTCGTACATAATGTAATTTATGTTACACTGAACTATGTTTTGTGTTCTTTTGCTTTTCCGTCTATTACATAGTATTCACAAGTTGACTCGCCAATATTTTTACATGAAAACTTTAATTTTGTTACCTATAATTTTTTTTGCGGGTCACAGGTTTCGGTATTGGTTTATAGGTTTCGGCCATTTAAGTGCATTTAATGTGCCCGAAATAAATGATTTGACTTAAAAAAAAATATCACTTACCTATAATTTAAAATTCAATTGACAAAGTCGACAAAATTAACCAACACTGAAACAGTATAGGAGACATAACTCAGGAAAGTGTTGCGCTTCGGTATTTGCCTCTATACATTAATTACTAGATTTTCACGCATAGTAATGCGCTCATGCAATTCTCTGGTCATATCTAGGCAGGCGGCGCATGCGACTAGGGTTACCAGTTCGAAATTTAAAAAGTTCTGACCAGTGATGGGCCGACGATGGCTTTGGCCGACTAGCTGCCTGGCTGACTAGTCGGACAAAGTCATCGTCGAGTTCAAAATAAAGAGTTTGTATTCCTAGATTAGTCTAGAGTTTTAGTTTGTAATAATAATAATAATAGTTGTCTGATTCTAAAATAAAATAAAATATTTGAAAATATTCGGTTACGAATTCGTTTCAGTCATCCACCCCATTATTTTATGCATAGAAATTTAACTGAAATGCTTTCCCAATTAATCGGTGACTAATTAATACATCTTTAGTTACGACTAAAAGTCGGACATCTTACTTTTTCTTTTTTAAAAAAACTACACAACAAAATTTTGCAAAAAAGGATATTAAAAGTAAATCTCCTTATATCGAAAATTCTAAACAAATAAAAAGTCCGGACACAGTCCGGACGGTGGACCAAAAAGCCGGACATTCCGGACGAATCGATAACCCTGCATGCGACTGTGTTAGTAGCCCGCTCAGTGAGAGTTAGAATGTGTAGCGACGACCCAGTGTGCAGTGCCGTGTGCCGGGTGCTGCCGGAGGAAATCAAATGCTCTTTTTTATTAAGAGAACTGTATGATGCTCTGGTTTGAGTTAATGCGCATTGCGATAATTCTGTCTGGGTACTGAGTTTTGCATTTTTTGCACAACTAAAACACTAGGAAATGTTGACGTTTTGGGGGACAAGGACTGGAGGATCTATCTAATGTAATTTTGTGTACATAAAGTGCTGACTTCCAGTCTTATTTGAATAAATGACTTATGATTTTGATTTGTTTTTTTTAATACGTATGTTAAAAATGATTGAATGGATTGATGAATGGCTTTGCGCAGTTAGAAAGAAAAAAAATACATTTATTTGCGGCAAACATGACGCATAAAAAAGAACACAAATACAAAAAAATAACACGTTGGGGGTAAACGTGCGTCACATCCACGCAAAACGGCCAGTTCGCGTTTGGATTGTGACTCGCGGGTTTGGGTTAAGTTTTTCACACTGTTATGACGGACAGTTTACCGGGTATGGGTGTTTGTGCAATCAAGTTATCAGTAGGTGAACGCAACCACGCAAACATAGAAAATAGCATAGAGAATTCTTTCATGAAACAATGTTTAAAAATACAGAAATAGCACATGCCATTCCATTCATTTCAGCACTTGGTAGGTAAATATCGATGTAGCAATCTTCACCTATCCAACTAAAGCCAAACACCTTTTCGTAAATTACACAAAGCGTTATTTCATAACCACTGCTCTGAAAACGGTGTAGGAAAACATCGTGACGAAACCGGCATGTCCTAGAACCAAAAATTCGAAGACATGTGACATCCCCAACCCGCACTGGGCCCGCGTGGAGGAGACCTGTGTCCCAGCAGTGGGAATGTTATATTTAATAAATGTTTCTCTATCTAAATGTTCACAGACTTTTCTATATATTGGAAGACCATATACGTATATATATATATATGCTAAATAAATAATTTTATTAATTTGCATGTTTGTAATATGCAAATTATTAATGTTTGCAAACATTCTTTGATAAAGGCGTAACATGGTTAAATAAATGATTAAATATTTTACAAAATAACGATTTATAAATATTGACATCTCGACGGGAGGTAACATTATAGGTATTTTTATAATGTAAGTCTATCAAAGAAAAATAAAACCTACCTATTACATATAGGTATTTGAATTTGGCCGCACCTTGTTGGACTGGAAACCTGGAAACCTGGTTAAGAGTTTTTTTTATTTTTTTCTGTTGGATTCACAGAAAAAAAAAATAAAAGAAACTCTTAGCCAAGCATTATCATCATCCTCCAGTCCTTGTCCCATCTTACTTGGTGTCGGCGCAACACGTTTTCTTCCTCCTTTCTCCCCTGTCAACCGACACGCTATCATTCACTCCTTTCTCTTTCATATCATTTCTCATACAATCCACCCATCTTTTCTTTGGCCTACATCTCCCTCCTCATCCATTGACATTTTTATATATCATATTAAGCAATCACAAATCAATTATGTATTATTTATAATCAACTTTCTTATCATTATTAAAATGTGGCAAACGTAAAAGGAAAATCAAAGTAACTACAACCGAAGGTTTCGATAATTTTTTTCCAAATTATCAGTTTTAAACAAAAGAAAAATGTTACAGATAGAGGTTTCAAAGAAAGTCTTTTAATTCTTTTAAAAGAGAAAGTTATTGTGCAAGCCTTTCATAATTATTTATTGTTAATTTTATTAGGGTGCGCGGTTAATTTCCATTAAAATTCATTTAGAAAATTCTGTGAAAAGTAAAAAGTTTTTTTGCTGAAATACGGGTTAATTAAATTTAGCGGCCATTAGAATGCGTGAAATTCGCGGGAAGTGACAGTTAGTAGGTATAATTTTAGAGTTATTGAGTTGGAAATTGTGTACTTTGACTTATTTTATAACGTCCTGAAGTGCTATTCTGTAAAAATCTCACCGTGAAATCTTAGGTGAAGTAAACTTGAAGTGAGCTCTCATTTCACCTGATGCTAGGGCATTGACACTATTGACAGCTCACATTACACTCACGTCACCTAAGTTATCACGGTGAGACATTTACAGAATAGATCTGCATGTAGGATGACAGTTCACTTTAAGCTCACTTCACCTAAGCATTCACGGTGATATTGTTAGAGAATCGATCGACTGTTATGGTGTTCATTGAAAAAGATCTTACTGCTACTTACAGTCGCCGGCGCACGTAACTTGGCAAGGTTTTGACGTAGTGGGAGTAAGTTCGCACGTGTAAACTTAGTGCAACAAAATATGGTCACCTTTACTGCTTGTCATTATTCTATGGTTATTGTCATAATTTATTTTTAAACATGTCTGTTTAGAAAGGTGAGGAACGACAAACGACTCTTGCCAAGTTACGTGCCTGTACAATGGCGACTGTACTTTAAGCTTTTCTTGCTTAATATATTAATTCATAAATCAATCAACTCAGCTTATCGCAGTCCACTGTTGGACATAGGCCTCTCCCAGGCTGCGCTGCAACACCCTGTTCTCCGCCTTCGGCATCCAGTCTGTCCCAGCCACCTTCTTAAAGTCATCCGTTCATCTAGCTGGGGGGCGTCCCACACTACGCTTGCCGATACGCGGTCTCCACTCCAGGACTCGTCTGCTCCACCGGCCATCGGTCCTTCGGCAAATATGGCCAGCCCAATTTATATAACACCAATGTTAATTCAATTTTACCCAATTATGGTGCAGAGAAAAAGTCATCGTAAAATAAAACGTTAATTGATTTTAGATCATCATAAAATATCTTTACTTACTGAATAATATAGTGCACATTACAACCCGAACTGATGTTAAAACTGGTCGACGGAATAAATACGTAAACATGGGTAAGTAATGAAGTTATGATAATTGAAAGTTGAAATACTTTCACCGTGGACCACCGAGCCAGTCCATTGAGTAATGACTAATTAAATTGTTTTAAATAAACCAGTTCCTTGTAAAAAGTAGTTATTGCCGAAAAGCATGCAGATAAAAAACGAATTCTGTTGATGATTCCTGCTTTCTTTCGTGGTGATGTAATGTAATGAATTGATTTATTTTTTGTTAAACGTTTTTTCTTACATTATTCGTCTTAAAATATAACACAATTTCTTCAGAAAGGTCAGGTGCATAGTAATCGCAGCTGGTCTACAATTTTCGTAATTTTAATAACGTTTACAGTCTGATCTCAGTATCAATCTGTCAAAAATATCTCTAAAATCGCTACATTTTTGACAAGTTTTTGACATTGATTGTCGCTAAGATGAGATTGTGAGTAGATTTCAAAATCTTTTAATTTTTTTTATTTTATTTTTATTTTTTTAAAACGTTGTCCCACACTTGGAATTACTCTTGTATCGTGGGTGCGTTTACAAACATTTAAACTCACATACACAAACAGCCAGACCCGGAATTGACCTGTAGGCAATACAAATATTTGTTCCGTGCGGGAATCGAACCCGCGACACGCAGCGCAGCAGTCGATCGCTCAGCCACTGCGCCAACCCTGTCGTCTAAATCGCAGTCGGCAAATTGAACGTAAACGAAATAATAGGATTATGCAAGGATTGTAGCAAGTGGCTTTCTGTAGTTTCTGCCTCCCCACATGGGCGTGCGTTTATCTATGTATGTATGTAGATAACACGAGCTTACCCACATGAATTCTTAGTAACCAAAGCAATATGTAACGCTAAGCTATGTTAACCCAGCAATTACGTACCTAATAACTTACCTCTTTGTTAAAACCTTTAATTAAATACGGGGAAACCCGTTTTCAATACAAAGTTTAACAGGAAGAAACTTGTACCATTCTCTTTTACACAAGATTAGCATAGATACAATCCAGAGAACTTTTTAAAACAATTTGAACACACAATAGTTGTCTAATACGAGTGCCAGATTATCTCATAGTTATGCATAATGTTTTAATTAAAGAGTTCATCGAACCGTCTGAATGAAGTGAAGTTCAAGGGTCATTCATTCATTCGGTCTTTTTTATGTCATTCTTTTTTTTGCCAACTTAATGATGAAGCAAAGAGGTTAGCTGTATCTGCATTGTGTTTTTTTTTAATATTTTGCAGATTCATTATAATTTATGACGTGTTCAAATGCACGGTCGGTAGTCGTGTCGACTTTCGACTGCTTAAAGTTTTCGTTGTGGAGATGAAAGTAAATAACAGTAACGTTATCAAGTTTGTTTTACGGCGTTCGTTGATCTAATTTTGGGTGATTGTTTTAGATTTTTGTTTGATTGTTTTTTGGCTTTATTGTGATTTTTATTTGATGAAGAGGGATTGTTTTGTAAGCTTGGTATAAATTAGATTATTTAACGATTTTGCCATTATTCTGGTATGAGTGAAGTGTAGGTCACGCGAAAACTTAGCTTTAATAACATAAACGTAAAATATTTATTACATAACTCTATTTGTTGTTATTTTAAACATACCATTTTTAGACTCAACCCAACAGTCTACCAAAGTGGGATATTATATTTAAATAAATTATAAATATTTTATTACTATATTATTTTAGGTCTGTTAGCTTATATATTATGTAAATACAAAACAATAAAACTATCTACGATACATACTTACACACATACATACTTACATTTTTTTTAAAAAAAAAAAAATTGCAGATTTTGTAATACATTAGCAGTTTTTTTAAACTGACATGTTTTAATTCGAGTCAAGGTTTTTATTTAGTCAAGAGCTCCTTCTTATTATGTACTTACGTCTGTATATTATTAATGACATCCAATAATTTTTGAACTCGTAATAACCACGAAAGAAATAAAACAGTCTTCATAAATAAATCATGACTTTTCCAATATATTTTTTACCCGAAAATCGTATTCGAGTAAAATTGGATATTCCATTCAAGTGAATTTTAAATGACGATAATATCGTATTCCTTAATTATAATATAATTAAGGAATTTGGTCAAAAGGATTGGATAAAAACTCTGTCTGATGTTTTAAAATAATCGATACGTTTTGTTGTGGCTTTAGTTTTAAGTAAATAATTGATTTTGTTATTTTCGATATCGGCTTTTATAAGCTAAATTAAAAATGAGAACATGGGCTATGTAGGTATATAACATAATGTTTGACTATTCTCTATTATCTAATAAATATTTTATTTAAAGACTCCCACAGGAAGGCTCGACGCGTGATATTATTATATGATAATATGAACTTAGAGAATTGTATTGATGATTTTTCCTAGTAATCCTACTAATATTATAAACGTGAACATTTGTATGGATGGATGGATGGATATTTGTTACTCTTTTGCGCAAAAACTACTGAACGAATTTGGATAAAATTTGGCACACATATGGTTTATAACCAGGATTAACACATAGGATACTATTATCCCGATATTCCCACGGGATCGAAACGTATGCGGGTGAACCCGCGGGGCGCAGCTACTTTTTTAAATAAATATTTGTTACGGCCGTGAATCTTATTTAAGATCAACATACAACCGGATACTGACCTGCAAATTACAAAAAAACGTAAGAAAATTTTGCATTTCGCGGATTACCGTGACGCTTTCGTCTTTCATGAATTTATAATAGAACGTGGGTGTAAAAGCCTGTTGATAACACGTGTCAGAACAACTTTGGATGGTTGATGAAAACTTTAGCTAAGTCTTGAGTCTACGAACTTCCGTTTGATAAGAACTTCAATACACGTAGTTAAAGTTTCACTAAGTTACTCGAGAAGAGGAGAAATACAAGTAGTCTAAGGAAGAATTTTCTTAAGTCAACTAAAAAAATAAATTCTACTCACATTTAACGACCCTTTTCTTAAAAGGGACTTAAGAAAAGGCTCTTACTCTTTTTGTTTTTGTTGTCTTAGAGTAAATAAAAATAATGTATTTCCATTTATTTTCGTTTTGAGGATTACGTCACCAAAGGGTGTCAACGGGACTCTATTACTAAGCCTCCGCTGTCCGTCTGTCTGTCAGCGGGCTGTATCTCATGAACCGAAATAGGTAGACAGTTGAAATTTTCACAGATAATGTGTTTCTATTGCCGCTATAACAGCAAATAATAAACATTAAAAAAAGCTCAAAATTAATGAGGTCTCCATACAAGAGAAGTGTTTTTTTTCGGCGTTATATGCTTTGTGGTACGGAGTCCTTCGTGTGCGAGTCCGACTCGCACTTAGCCGTTTTTATAAAAGCATCAATTTATTCACATTTTTAAAAGCATCCAACTAGGCAAGTCATTTATCAAGACTTCAAAATATAGTACTAAACATTGTCTACCGTTAACTTAATCCAATCTATGTAATTATATATTCTACACAATATTTATTAGTGTAAAGTCCAAACCGCAGCTAGAAATTGATTAAAATAATATTTATTCAGACCTGCTTCTGTGAGAAATGTACCGAATAGATTTCTAGGCACAGATAAAGCCGCAGAACTCGACTAGTCATCTTTTTTTGCATAAACATAGCAGGTACATACACTCGGGGAACGAAAAGGGTAAGCAGTTTTCAAGTTCTGTGCCCGCATGTCTTGTCTACACGCATGTCAGCTTTTCTGTAATTTTCATTTATTATGTTGGTACTTACGGAGAAATGTGATGAGGGAAGAATAAATAGTCTCATGCTCGTTGCGAATGAAGGAGGGACTTGTGGCTAAGTAATAACAGCCGCACGGTTCGATCGAGCAGGTTAAGCTACGCTTGCCACGGTTGGTCCGTGGATGGGTGACCAATGACCATCTTTACATACCAAGACCCCTCCGTGCTTTCTTGTGACTTTCTTTTGAAGTTCTTTTCTCGTGACGACCTGTAACGACTGTCAAAACAGTCGTTACGGGTCGTCAGATGCCCGAAATTCTGACAACTAGTCTTATCAAGGGGTATCGTATTACACAGTATCTGGGTTGTGGAGGTCAGTTATGCAGTCGTTCCATGTAAAATACTGGTATTTAGCTGCATCCAGTTAGACTGGAAGCCGACCCCAATATATTTGGGAAAAGGCTAGGCAGATGATGATGTTGGTGCTTAAGTGTGCAGAAATATGACAAGGGAAGAGTAAATAGTCCTATGCTCGTTGCGAATGAAAATTGACAGACCTAACTCTGTTTCACCTGTCCTTTCTACGACTGTGAGTATTAAAGCCTTAGTGCATCCTATAAAGTGAATTAATCTCTGTTACAGTTAAATACATAGTGTACGAATATTAAAACATATTGTACCTACTCAGTTCTGGGCCTACTCAACATACCATGGATTCAGTACATGCTTCTGAAAGACCCTGCGTTGAAATTTTCCTCGGTTATTAAAAAAAAATCAAAATGAAAAGTCATTTATTCAAATTAGGCTGAGAATCAGACCTTTTCGAACGTCAAAATTACAAAAGACACCCTAGAGACGCCCGCCTTTCACCACTTCCTAGTGCCATTGCTGGGAAGAAGAAGTGGCGCAACAAACTCCCCAGCAGCACAGCTATACAGCTGTGCTACCGCACGGCTGTACTGTGTATCTATTATTATAGGTATGTTATGTAATTAACATTACAAGACACAGAACATTAAATTAAATTGTTTGCCATATGTCAGCTAGCCACGCCAATATACCAACAAATATAATAAAAACTATACCTACTTACTCAAGCTAAAAAATAACTAATTAAAATTAAAATGTAAATAAAAACTTACTACCTAAATGAAAGCATCCAGGCATAAAGGGCGTGACAGCTTACATATCTAAATTGCAGTTCCATACATTTTTTCTTTTTTTAAAAAAACGCGCCGTCGCGTAGGTGTTACCCTTTTCTATGAAACAGCTATTTATATTTTGATAACCGATGAAAACTGTACAGTAAGGGAAAATTTAGCACATAGCAAATCTAGACCCCAGATTCGCTATGTGCTAAATTTTCCCTTACTCATGGTAACAGACTGAGCGTCGATGTCTCAGCCACCCTGTAGATTATCATCGACACGCTAAGACGAAAAATCTTCAAGCTTCTTAACATTTTAATTCCGCGACTGTACACCTCTAAGCCTTAGCAAAGTAGATCCTTTATTCCCACGCCATCCGCACCCGTTAAGCAGTCTTATTAAGAGACTTATTAAGCTGCGCAGACGCTGCGTGTTCGAATGATTTATATCTTAATGTCTCACTGGAGAGTTGGACGCGTATTTGCGTTTTCAGTATCAAGTATTTGATTGGCATTTAAATGTAGTGGTTGAGCTTTTATTGAATGTTTTATATTTATAGGAGGTAATGGTGTTGCGTGCTGAGCGGATTATTTTTTTGTTGAAACCTTAGCTTGAGTCTTGAGGAGTATTGAATATGGACCATCAATTACCTACTGGGTAAAAAAATATGGTTACAGAACCATAATTTTTTTACCCAGTAGGAACTAAACAATTAGGTGGTACCCAGTAGGTAATGTAGGTAGATAGTGCTCATACAGATTAGCACTGTGCGTAAAACTGTTTATACACGTGTGCATTTGATTGGAGTGATAGTAAAAAAAAATGTTATGCTCCTTAATGCGTTGTAAAAGAAATTAACGGGTTCACTGTTTGATGAGTAAATACAAAAATTTATGAACATTATCAATGATAGATTGGTTGAAAGGTGGATTGGTTGGTTGGTTGGTGATCGGCGGATATACTTAAAAGTTACTCACAGATTAATATCTATAGTCTTTGGTCCCTGGCCCTGACAACAAGCAATGTACAGACGCCAGCACATCAAGCTACTACAATCTGTCAAATTTATTTAATAAATTTTCAACTTTAACGCTAAAGCATTAAGGTTCAAGGTTGGTTGGGAAAATTTGACAGTTTCGGGTAGCTTGACTTGCTGGCGTCTGTACAAAATTGTCAACCTTTTATTGCTTGAGTACGAGGCTTTTGGCTACTTTGTATGTGTATATTTTTTTTGTAATGTGCGTTTTGTTGGTGAGAATTTTTTTTTTTCTTTCTTTTTTGGCGCGTGTTTTGGCAGTTTGACAGTTGTGCGACAGTTAGAACTTCTGATTGGTGATTGCCATTGTGCGATAAGAACTTCTGATTGGTGATTGCCATAATGGCATGCAAACTTCTTGCATACATTTGGGAAAGTTACTGGCATGTGTATTCCTTTAGCCAAAGTTTTTGCTACTACCTAAAGCTTGTAAGATTTCCTTAGCTTAGCATTTTAGTTCTTTGGTTAGTCTCTACAAACTTTAACAAACTGAGAACGTAGATAACCCTTCAATTTCCACAAGCCCAAACCTAAACCATATGTCTTATAACCGTTAATTTATACCAACCGAAAGTGGTTACTTCAATAACCGTAAGTGTCCGCCACATATAGTGATAATGCCCAAACAATAGTTAACGGGCGCCGTATTGGACTAACTGACCGTAAAATGCTCTATTTCTTAGTAACAACAATGATAAAGAAATAGTAAAACCGTAAAATAGACCGGTCATAAATATGGACGGTGATTAATGGCTTTTAAAAGAGGGTGAGCAGAGTTTGAAGCGATAAGTCGGAGAATAACACCTCCTTATTTCTGAAATTCCATTTCAATTGATTCATTGGCACATATTTTGTTAATTTGTTAATGGTTTTAGTTAGGTTTTTTTTTTTTTTTTTTTTTTTGGGATGGGAAATCATCAAATGACTCCTCCCGCTCTGGGTGGAGCGGAAGGGAGTGTCAGACTCTTACTGACTAAAACCCACCCATGTTCCTTCCTTCGCCCTTTATGTTCCGGGGCAGCGGTAACCCTTTCGGACAATCCCGCTGCCTGGTTTTAGTTAGGTAAGGTAATATTTTTATTGATATCGTTTGTTAATTAATTTAGTATAAGAAGTTCGTCCAGTTTTTTTTATTTGATTAAAAACATAATAAATATACTTTTCTATAAATAAAATATGCCTTTGTCATATTGCAAGTCAATTTAAAATATTTATTTATTTATATATACTTTATTGTACACCACAAAAATATAAAACATAAAAAATACATCGAACACTACAAAATATACAATGGGCGGCTTTATCGCTTTCTGCGATATCTTCCAGGCTACCGCGGAATGGACACTGATTTGCCTGGACACAAAATGGGGCTCTGGTGCAAATAATAAGTATACAATATACTAAAATAGGTACACAGCTATATATATATATATATATATAGAGTTATATATACATAAATACTAAATAATATAATAATACTAGCTGCGCCCCGCGGTTTCACCCGCATAAGTTTCGATCCCGTAGGAATATCGGGATAAAAAATATTATATGTGCTAATCCTGGTTATAAGCTATTTGTGTGCTTTTCATCCAAATCCGTTCAGTAGTTTTTGCGTGAAAGAGTAACAAACATCCATCCATCCATTTATCCATACAAACTTTCGCGTTTATAATATTAGTAGGATTATTAGTTATTAAGTATTAACAAATCACCACAGTAATTTGATATGAAACTTTCCAGCAGATTTTCATGGAACCCAGTACTCTTTAGCGTTTAGTATTCCTTGTATTCAGTGATAAATCTTTCAGAAACCGAACGATGGTATATAAAATCGACATGAAAAGTTCAAAGCTTCATTTCTATCTCAGATATTCGTCTGGAACCAGATTTTTATGCTTCCAACCGTGAGATTGATAGCCAAGTCTGCTGCTCGAACTGAGATATCATTTCACAGTATTTGGATGCCAATTTTTTTCATGATTCCTATAACATTTACTGATACGTTCTTACTGATGACAATATTACCCTGTAGCCCTGTGGCCTCAAGTTACACGCTCAAGCGATACGCGTCTTGCGACAACGACTGCACAGTTTTTTAAATGTTTATTTTTATAATTGGCATCTCACAAGTCAACCTAGGAGGTTGTCGGCTCCCCCGCGTAGACGTGAAATGGAACACCGTTGTACTCAGACGACTGGTCGGGATATCAACCAAGTGCGGATGGTAACCTGCAGAACGTGTGGTAGTCCGGTAGTAAAAGGGCATTTAAATAAATAAACGATGTTGTTTAGAGTACCACGAGTCACCGCGACGAGAGTCCGACTTGCGACTTGCAGTGCGACGGACGGAAACAAATGACGCGCGCGCTTGTCGCTTGACGCAAGTCGCATCGCCCAAGGCCGTGAAAGGGCCTTAGGGTTCATTTACTGTTTATCTTGTAGTTTCTGGAATGATTTTGCCCATCTAGGGATGACTGGTGAATTGTAATGCAATCAATCAATCATAATTATCAGCTGTAAACGTCTACTGGGACTTATGACTCACATTAAGGAGTGGCGTCAAGACAAGGAGCGTTTCAACGTCTGCCAAGCTAATGGCAAGCTACGATTAACGGTCAGAGGGACGTTGTTATGTCGTAACATTGTAAAACAGCTAGATAGACGGACGACTTAAAGAAGGTGGCTGGAGTAGACTGGATGCGGAAGGCGGAGCATAGGGTGTTGTGGCGCAGTCTGGGAGAGGCCTATGTCCAGCAGTGGACTGCGATAGGCTGAGTTGATTTATTGATTGATAGTAAAAAGCTTGCTTAGCAGACGGATTCGCCAGTGCAGATTATTGTTATTTGCAGACAAAAGAACGAATATTATCCACGAGAGACGTATGTCTTCTAGTAAAATAGATCTTATTACCACAGCCACAGAAATGGGCCAAGCAACAAACCAACTGGCGGATTCTCTTGCTTTTTAGGAATAATTACATTATTATATACCAATATTTTTTTCTCATCGAAACTTCTTAACAGGTCAATATGGTGGGTAGCTGGGCTATCCTGTCGATGTGACTTACACTTAATTAGTAGCGTCACTCTTGGAGCTAAATTAATGCATACCTGCCGAAATGTGTTACATAAAAATCACGTCAACCATCGACCATTGCATAACTGCGTATAAGGAAATAAGATCGAGATTCCCTGAGAAATATCACGAGGTTTTAGCTTCAAATGTGGAAACATTATCTCCTCGCCTCACACGGTGATCCGTTCACCGGCAATATTAGCGCAAAGCGCAAACATACGTTTTATAATGGGGGGAGCTATTCTGAACATGAACACTAGAATATAGTACTGACATTTTTAGAGGTAGAACTGTTGTTTTAATAATTTAATTGTGTTATTATCTGCGCATGATGTAATGCATGCTGTGCTTTTCTTTAAGTATTGAGGCGCTTAGTCTTAAGTTTGCAACTTTTAAGTAATAATGAACTAATTGTTGAAAAGCCTAATAAGAATATGTATAATTATAATTATTATAAAACTATAATTGAATCGTTCGGGGAATTAAACACAGTGAAGGAGGACGTGACTTTTGGGTCTTCTGGCAGGTACTGAAATTACCCAATTATAAGGAATTTCCGTGAAAAAATTAATTTCATTGACTATAGAGCATTGTAAATTTCATTCATTCACAAACTAAGCTTTATTCTTCATATATTGAATTTTTTTATTCATTATCTTCTTGAAATTATCAGCAGTCGCGCACGTCACCCGAATACAATTGAAAGCAATTTGAGTCTGGTTTGAGAATCTAACGCACATAGGTCAATCTTTCAGCCTAATTTGACTAATGGTTTACATTAAAGTAAATCACAAAATAAACAATTTTTTCTTTACAAATATCCAGCAAAAATCAAAGTAAACGCTATCTATAGAAACCACAGCAGTAAATTATTCCTCCTAGGCATAATTCCAGTAAATTTTTCAGACGTTCTAACTAAACGAACCGTAGAAACGGAAAAATATATTTTTTTTAAATAATCATTTAATGTAACGACTGAAAATTAACATAGCATTTGAAATTCAAATTCCGAATCTGAAATCAGCGAAATAACCGTTACATTTGTTTTATTACTCGACTACGAAGCGAATGATTATTAGTTTCACGTGTCTGTGTGTTTGTGTCTAGATGTTCTCTTAAACTTGTATGTTATCAGATTTCGTTATTATGATGTCTGTGTGTTTGGACTTGTTTGTGATGCTTAGGTTTAGGTAATTCTGAGTGTTGAATAGCTATGTATATATAAATGCCTAATAATAATAATAAAAAAATGCCTTTCAATAAACCATTTTTTTTTATTTTCTTCTTTCTTTCATCTACACGGATGACGTGCGTGATTGCGGATAATTTGAAGAAGGTAATTAATAAGTAAGTTCAATTTATGGAGATTAAATCATAGTTTGTGAACTAGCTTTGCCAGCGACTTCGTTCGCATGGATGTTGAAAAACAATCATGTGTCTCTTTATTAATTCTTTGTCTAAAATAATACGCTAGCCTAAGTTATTTCTTAATTTCTTATAACATCAGCTATCTGCCAGTGTCCAGTTGCCAATATCAAAGTCCTGTCAAAATCGGTCCAGCCGTTTCGGAGATTAGCGTGAATAAACAGACAGACAGAATAAAATTAAAAAAAATGGATTTTTGATGTAAGTGCCGTACTTTTATATACATTTAGATAAATTTTTTTTTGACATTACAAACAGACACTTAAATTTTATTTATTTGTATGTGTGTATAAGTAAAATAAAAATGTAAGTACTTGATTTTTAGTGGACTAGTTTACTGTGCTGTATAACTAATCAAAATTAATTTTCGCGAAAGTTCCTTAAAATACTACATTGCTGTTTGTTATAAATCAGAATAGTGTATCTGGCCGAGAGCGGGAGCAAGAATCCAGCTAATGGTTGCACTGATGCGTTATTGATACACGACGCGACTCGCAACGGTACCGGCAGAGCGCATCACGCCGCGCATGCCGTATTCAGGGCTTGCGCGATTAACGTTTTATGTAAATTGTACAGCTGATCACTAAAAATCTCAATGTGAAAACTTACGTGAAGCTTGACGTGAGCTGTCTATAGTGTCAATATCAGCCGGTCTATTCTTACATGAAGTGAGCTGTCAATAACCCTAGCATCTGGTCGACTGACAGCTGACTTCACAAAGTTTTGACGGTGAGAATTTTATAAAATAGATCGGCAGGTGGAATGACAGCTCTCTTCAAGCCCACTTCACCAAAGTTTACACGATGAGATTTTTACAGAATATCGTTTCAAATTTAAATCACTGGGTTACCTAAACTCAGTAATCAAATACGTAGAATACCTCACATTATATCCCTGTTAAATTAATATCCTAGGGCAAAATGAAAAGAAAACTTCAAAAAGCCAAATTCTAATTACCTACGTTTACATATAATTACATATGAAAATGTGGGCGTTTAATCCCACTTCACTCGCAGCAAAAGAGGGTGGTTGGCACCCAACTCAGATTTATTAAAGACTCGTTTTAAATTAAAACGAAACGATATAAAATGGGTACATATTTTTTTTATAATAAATCTTTCGTCGTCATTAAAATTTGTTCTAGCGAAGTTTTAAACTAACCTTTCAGGTTTTGTTAGCTTTTAGTGGGACTTAAAAATATAATTTTCTAAGCGTGGATTTACATAATATTTTTTCGCCCACAAACGAGTTATGAGTTTTGATAGTCTAGACACTATATAAAAGAAATCTAGCGCTATAAAAGGCTAGATAGCTTAACCACACATTTCTATGACATACCTATTAATAAAGCAACTCTAGATACCACAGAACAGATAAAATAGATACATATCTAGAGTTGCTTAATTAATAATCGTGTAAACGAGTTTAAGTAAAACCATAAAAAAATCAAATTTAAATCTGCCCGAATCTTATCGGATGATAAAAAAAATAATTTTCCTGCGGATTCTAATAATATGTTGTAAAATAAACTTTATTTAGTACTAGCTTTTGCCCACGGCTTCGCCCGCGTGGAGGTTGGAAATTATCCCACGGGAACGGGTTATAAACAATCTGCGTGCCAAATATCATCGAAATCCGTTGCGTGATTGAGTAACAAATATCCAAACATACAAACTTTCACATTTAAAATATTAGTAGGATAGTCTGTTTTAGTAGGGGGATAGTTTTTAGTAACTAGTGTTAGTACTGCTGTTAACTTTTACAAATACCTAAAGAAATATTATAGGTAGGTATATAATAAAAAAATAATTTGGAGTATTATTAAAATTAACATAATATTCGTCTGTAATTAGCAGTTGACAGCCCTAAGCGTATCAAAAGCTATTCGTAACCGGCATATTATTTCACTGCGCATATTCATCACTGCATTTTGCAGATACCGCGTTATGATCGATTGTAATGGCGGATTTTTGTTGGTTTTCCTTTTACCGCTACTCAATGAGTTGCTGATTTTATTTCGATAGTTATCAAGTACTTTTTGCTATTATCTAGCTTTCAATATTGCTGAGACGGATGCAAGCAGGCTAGATTCTGAGAACAATGACTCTTATATTTTTAAAATGGAGCGGCGTAATGATTGAGACAAATTCTGATAAAATGTAGGCGAAAGATGAGGAAACCTTTTACCTTAGTACATTTATAGTTTTGGAATGTCATGGACTACTTAACCTACTAAAACTATTCATCATTGTCCTGCCCTTATCCTAATTTATATGAGGTCATCATGTCTGTTTCTTCCATACTTCTCTATTAGTCGTCATCTCGGTAGTCACCCCCTTTCTAACCATATCATCATTCATACAGTCCATCCATCTTTTCGGTCCTCTTCCTCATCTAATCTTATAGCCATGGATATTAATACTCAAAAGTTCCTTATTCTTCATGTTCCTAACTAACGGGTGACTTTTCCGTCGCCAGATAACTTTTATTCGAGGAATAAAATTTACGCTTGACTGTTTTTGTATGAAATAACTGTCAAAATTTCAAAATTATTCCTCGAATAAAGTTTTCAGATGATTGAAGAATCAGCCCTAAAACTAATAAAAAACTAAAATATGTCGTTGAAATATTCCTCCGCATCGCTGTCGACTGGTAATGTACCCAGACTGGCGGTATTGTCACGTTGTACGGCAATATTTATCTTCTGGCCAAGGTAAAAGCCAGTCCTTGAGTCACGGGAAGGGGCAACCTCAGCCCTTTGGAGATATTATTGAACAAGCCATGAGCATCGGACCCCATGACCCCAAACGGGTTTCAACCCTAAACGGCTCGAAAATATAAATATTATCCCATCCTTTTAATATTACAAACGTGAAAGTTTGGATGGATGGATGTTTGTTACTCTTTCACGCAAAAACTATTGAACGGATTTGGATAAAATTTGGCACGCAGATGTTTTATAACCACGATTAACATATAGGATACTTTTTATCCCGATATTCCCACGGAATCGAAACTTATGTGGGTGAAAGTGCGGGGCGCAGCTAGTTATACATATATCGATTGATGTTTAGAGCAGTTCCAGTGATTAGGCACAACGATTTCCAAATGTATTCGAGGTAAATTCATGAGGACTAATAGAGTAGTATGGAAGAAAAAGACACGTTGACCATGAGACCCAAATAAAGTAGGATAAGGGCAGGAGATGATGATTGTCATGAATTAAGGTAAATTAAAAATTTTCTGTTCAGAATTTGAGTTGTACAGTTTGACGACGAAAACAAAAACGAAGATGACAAACAAACTTCTTCGATGCAAGACTTCTTCGCTTTAAAATAGTAATATTACCGTAACAAGTTATTTTCGAAAGTGTTGTAATTTTACATTCAATACAAACTCTCTGCAATAAGAACAAAAAAAAAGTTTGTGTGTCAGTAATAAAGTATGCTAGTGTGATGCACCGGACAAAATTGTCTTTCGCCTACATACGTAAATTGAGAGCTGCTGAATTATACTTGCGAGTATGATGTATTTGGAACACACGACAGGCTTAATTCAAGTAAGTATAACCCGATTTCTTCAGAGCGAACTTTCCCAATGACCTGATTGTGACGTAACTTAAGATCACGCCTGTATTTCCCGAAGGGCTAGGCATAGCTACACCCACATTTCGCCAGTAATGTTTTTAAAGTTCCATTATTGCGGGCAACCGGGCAAAAATCTGTGAAACAGTATTACGACAGATTAACAGACAACGCACAGCCTGATCTATTGAAGATAGAAACAATCGGAGGAATAGCAAAAAAAATTAAGTATGTGTGCAAACGAAATCAGGGTCTAAACTTAAAATCATGTAAAGATTTCGTTCTCGTACCAATAATAAATATTACAGAATTAATAGAAGATAAGTTATTCAGCTCATCACAACAATGTGGTATATAAAACGTATGTGAAATTGCGGCGTAGTATGTGAAATATATATGAATATACGCCCGATATTTGTATATCGGGCGCATATTCATATATCTTTTCGAGCTGTCTTTTTCATTCAAAATGTTGGCAAGGCGTATTTGGAAACATAATACGGTGCAAGTAAAATATTAACCTTGAAGTATTTAACCGTATCATTTCTTCCATACCGCATTAGAGTTGAAGTGAATAGCCCTCTTACATAATTGGCGATGACTTGACCAAAAACAAAACACACGCGAATTTTTCGCGTAATTTCTTCATAATTCTGGATGAATACATCTCTCTGTACGTCGTGGGTCTAAATTGAGTGTAATTTGCACACCGCAGGCTCATTACAGCTAAGTGGTTCCACGTATTGTCTTGCCAAACTGTCATGGCCGAACTTTTTCCCGCCATTAATTTGACCGTTTCGTTCGCAAATTGACTCGTACCGTATTGTCATCGATTATGCGTCTTTCAGTTGTTCTTTTTTGCGCGTTTGGCTACTTTCTAATGTGTGAAGATTGTTTGGTTCTATATATAGCTTCCGCGTGATTATTTTGACAATAGTTTTTTTAAACTAAAGTTTTTAACGATAGTAACTCCTGTCTGCTTAGATAATAAATTATCTTAGAACTGGAGTTATGGTCCTTTGGTTAAATAGAGAGAAAGGAGGCCTGTGCCCTGCAGTGAGGCGTCATAGCTTTTTTATAATAATATGATAATAATGGAGTTATGGTTCAGGATCTTGCATAAACGAATAGGCTGATAAACGTGGACAATGAAAGAGATGAGAAATATTGGAGATAATTTTTATTGTAGAAGTGAATGTTATGAAAGTGATACTTTTTGAACACAAGACAGTCTGAGATCAATCATGAGAGTGGCTGCCAGTATGTGTATCTTTTGTCCACCGTATGTGTAGGTAGGTACACATATTGTATAACTGCGCAAAATATTTGTGGAATTTAACTTAAATGACGCACGCGCAAGTTTTAGGTCATTCGTACAGTATATGCGATTGCGCATATCTTAAGTGCCTTTTCTCTACTGCTTTTAACTCGTCTTCCTGAGCAGACGCTGCTAAATATCAACATTCTTAATGAAAATATGGGCTGCTACATCTTACGTTATTAAAGCAGATTTGGCACTGATGCGGTTGGGACTTTTAAAATATTATTTAGGGTTGATTTTTCCAACGCCAGATAATTTTATCGGAGGACACAAAAACTGTCAGACGTAAATTTTATACCACGAATAAAAATTGACAACAACACAGACAGCTGGACAAAAGACTCCCCCTCAAACCAAAATAGCCACAGGGGCCAATTTTGAGGATTCCTGGAAGTTCCTGGAGGACCTTAACCAGAAGGCCTAGCCAAAATGGCATTTTATGAGCTATAACGACGATGGAAAGCCTAAAATGAGTTTTCGAAAAACTTATGTTAAACCTGTTGAAAGTCGCTGTAGAGATACGATATGCTTTGAAAGCTATTGCCACTTGTCTAGGGCCCTCAGGTTGAACACGAAGCACCATCAAAAGCTTTGTTATGCGGTATTACTTTACAAATGGTTTCATTGCCAATTATTCGGAATGTTTTAGCAATTCAAGGTACAAAAGCCGTGAGAATTCTTATGATCTACCTACTTATATCTTTTTTTCTTGCTAACGACGCGAAAAAAAAAAGTTTAATTTAATGCTTATTTTAGAATGGCAGATGGTTTATAAACGGTTTGTAGTTTCTCGATACAAAAAATAGGTATTCGGAAAATTGGCGATGGGATTTAATTCTATCGTAAATGACCTATGGCGGAAGAACCAAGATTGTTAATAGAACAGGTTCTGGGTAATGCATGTCCAAGAAAACTTATTTCTGGCCTAAATTGGCTGTATGACGCAGACCGTGCCTATCTTTTCAGTATTACATCACGTGTGGTCCTCGTTAGTCGCGCGACTGCCGATAATGGGGTCCTGGGTTCAATTCCCAGGTCAGGCAAAGTGTTATTGGGTTTTTCATTAGGAATTTCTTAGAAACAGAATAAAATAGAATACACTTTATTGTACACCATACAAGTTACAGAACATAAATATATAAAATGTTACAAATGGTGACACAATGGGCGGTGTTGTCGCTAAAAGCGATCTTTTAAAGACAACCTTTGGATGGATTAAAATTACGGAGAGACAAATAACAGCCCGGAGTTTGGAGATTTGTGGTGTGATACTCCCCGTGCCTCGCAAAGCACGTTCAGACTTTGGGTCGGCGCCTGATCACTCTCCGGTCGTGTCGGATAACATCCGTCCCATTGGACTAAGAGAGTGAGGGAAGAGAGAGTGCACCTGTGTCTACGCACACACCTGTGCACTATAATATCTCCCGCGCCGAAGGTTAGGCTCCGTTGAGATTGGCTGCCATGGTCTAAATACGGTCTGGTGGACGTCACGGAAAAAATAAATCAAATGAGTAGTAAGCCCTATGTCGTCATAAAGCCATATGTCATGCAGTATTCACTTTAAAAAAAATGACATAGTATGTACTTGGCAAGTACAAATAAACAATCAAAAGTTTTTACGTCCAGTAATAAACTGCCTTCGTAGAACTAACGGGATAATGACGACCGTCATTAAGTTAAGATTACTTAGTTCTTCTTTCTGATTAAACTGTTATGTGGCGTATTTTTTTGTTAAGGTGTTTAATAGATACATATACATTTTCGGAGTTTCGCTAGCTAATTTAATTTAACCCCGTATATTAGTTCATGCTCATAAGGTATATAAAGTCTATAAATCACGATGGAAAAAAAATCGCATCAAAAATAAAACTAGAAAAGCCTCTTTACAATCCAATTGTACACTTACTACCGTAACGAACTGACGATCAACCTAAAAACAGCTGATTCATTCCGTTTTTTATCCGAAGCAAATATTTTCAAATGTTTATCGTCCGATTATATCGCGGTGTAATCGCTGCGTGTGACCGCTAGCCTAATGAGTGGCACGTACAGTTAGGCGCACGCGCCACTGTTTGAGGAAAAAACGTTTGTAAGGAGGTAAGCAGAGAGCTTGGTAGCTAAATACATTTTAGTTATACTATGTTTTCTTGTGTGCAATTATGATGAAGAACACGAGGATGGGTGATTTTTTTTGAGAGCAGTGGATTTAGATACTCGTAGGTTTGTTAGAGTTATAGGGACGCCTTGCATGTAGACGACAGAAATGATTCATAGCTTTTAATGTGGACGTTTAAGTTGACGCTGAGCTCGCCAATCAAAGAACAGCCCTTCATCTGCCTTAGCACTTCTAGGTCTGCCTTTCGTGATTTGGCCTAAGAACTCTCAGTACAATTTTCTGGTTCAGTGTTACCCCAGAGGTACGGACGCCAGCACATCAAGTTACTACAATCTGTCAAATTTCTTTAATCATTTTCAACTTTATCGCTAAAATATTAAGGTTCAAGGTTGATTGAGAAAATTTGACAGTTTCGGGTAGCTTGACCTGCTGGCGTCTGTACATATATTTATTTATGACGGCTTCCAATATAATCATTTAGTAGCCTGTTATGACCCACGGAGCCGAAGCGTGGACTCTCACAGTACGGCTGGTCCATAAATTCAAAGTCGCTAATTGAGCTATGGAACGAGCTATACTTGGAGTCTCTCTGAGGGATAGAATCCGGAATGAGGTAATCCGACAGAGAACCAAGCCGGCCATGTTAGCCGTAGAACCGATGGCCGTTAGGGTAGACGTGTTCTCGATTAGAGACCTTGAATCAGAAATCGTAAGGTAGGACGCTCTCAGGCTAGGTGGAGCGGCGATCTTCGCAGGGTGGCTGGTAGCAGCTGGATGAGAGTTGCCGAGATTCGAGCTAAATGGCGTGCAATTGGAGAGACCTATGTCCAGCAGTGGACTTATGTAATCTGATGATGATGAAGAAGAATAAGCTCTTGTTGGATACTTCAGACTACAATTCAAAGTCGTTATCACGTACATTGGAGTTTCTGCGACATTAGTTACAAACCACACGCGTACTCGAATTGCATAAAAACAACAATTGGAATAGTTGTAACGACCATCAAGATGGTTAACACGAATGCATAATAGCAGCATCTTTATCTGGGTTATCATGGACAACCACGGGCTAGTCTATTGAGAGGTCTTTTCAATTTTTTAACCGACTTCAACATAAAAAAGTAGGTTCTCAGTTCGGATGTTTATATATATTTTTTTGTTCGGGCATAACTCCGTCATATACAATGTGTAACTGAATTAATGCACATTATGAAAGTAGTTTGTTCAGAATCGTTTACTGAATCGATTTCTGTAATTTTTAATATAGGTAATATTTTATCCCAAAAATAATTCAAATTACGTAAATTACTGTCACACTTCCGCTGTACAGTCAAAACAAACCAAAATAGATGAAGTACCTACTGCGCTAGACCCCTAAACGAGTGCGACTGTTTGCATGCGTAGATTTGTAATGTGACCACAATTTTCTCCCACAATCAGTGTAACTAATTTATGAGAAAAACAATGTTTAATACATAATAATAAAAAATCAGTGTATGTATTATGATTATAACATAACATTCTAATTGGGGTGTCTGGTGGTGTGCGTTAATTCCGGGACAAGTTGTATAGAAGGATTTGTAAAATTCAAACTCTACAAAGTGAAGAATAACTTTAATGTCGGAAGTCGGTGCCAAAAAACGAAAATGCGGAACCAACAGCACCGACTTCGGAAATTGAAGTTATTTTTCACTTTGTAGTGTTTTGTTTTGGAAGTCGTTTGTTTTTTTTTGTAAAAAAGTTTTTTATAGTTCAGTTTTTGTAACTTAACTGTTTTTGATAATTACCTACACGATATTGCTTCATTGAGGCGCAACCTCTTATGATGGATTCAGTACCTGATTCTGAAAACCAAAAAAAAAACATGTAAAATGCATGCAAAATGCATTTAAAATGTTCGTAGGTTATAAAAAACAATTGCTTTACAATGTATTGCACTTTTCTACGAAATAGCTGTATAAGGCTGATTTTTAAATCATCTGATAACTTTATTCGAGGAATAATTTTGATATTTTGACAGTTATTTCATACAAAAACTGCCAAACGTCAATTTTATTCCTCGAATAAAAGTTATCTTGCGATGGAAAAATCAGCCCTAAGTTGTTTTTTTAAATAAACGACGAAAAATTTCAAAGCCCTGAATTGACTGAAGCGTTGAATTTTTTCAGCCTCATGTACTGAATCTTTGGTAACAGGTTGTGATGTCCCTGGCACCCTGTATACAGTAGGTACTAAGGTACCTACCTACCTACTTATTTTATGATGATGTCTAAAAGTAAGACCGAATATGGCTTCCGCAGTTTCCAAATAAGTACCCAGATTCATGATTTACACTCTGCAAAACGAAAATTTTAAACAGGAAATACCACATTAAAACTGAAGCACCTCTTTCCTCAACTAAGGAACATGAAACGTGAAAAAGCAAGACTTTCCTGCTCCATAATTATGAATTGCTTGCTCGAAATTGTTTGAACCGTAAAAAGACCATTAAAACGCGGTGAGGTACAGTTTAGTGCACGTCTTCGGTGGTAACGCTCTGACATCGAGCTACCCTAGCGTAGTACGATGCTTCATAGAATAAGAGGCCAGTTTATGTATAATGGTTTTTGTTATGCAGTGGCCTATATGGAAAGCTCTCAACCAATTGCGTACTCAATTAGGCTGCTGCAGACACAATTGCAGATTACAGGAGCAGTGGTGGCAAAGTAAGTGGTAACGGCCGCGACTTACGAGTCGTAGGTCGTAGGTTCGAACCCAGTCAGGCGCTTTACTTTGTGAAAATTATATCATCACCACTGCTCTTAAAACTGGGAAGGAAAACATCGTGAGGAAACCAGCATGTCCTAGAACTACAAATTCTAAAACATGTGACATCTACCAACCTGCATTAGGCCCGCGTGGTGGATTACGGCACACTCCCTCTCACAGAGAGGAGGCCTAAGTCCCAGCAGTGGGAACGTTATAGGCTGAGTATGTTATAATGGTTTTGTGATCTACAGTGGCCTATTTGGAAAGCTGTCAACTGATTGCGTACTCAAGTAGGCCGCTGCAGATACAATTTGTCGAAGTGGGGGATTACTGACCCATACAACACCCAGTGCGAGTGCGTTGCTTCTGATCAGACCATGCCCCACTTGCTGGAGTGTCCTAAGTGCCCGTTCACCTGCACCTTGGATGGCCTAAAAATGCCACCGATGCCGCAATCAACGTGGCCACGAACTGGGTTCAAACCCAAAAAAAAAACACAGTGAGGAAGAGAACCATCGGCACGAAAAGAAGAAGAATAATGGTTTTGTTACCAGTGTAGGCTACTGTACTAAGCACTACTTCCGAGCAACATCAGAACATAAAAACTTTAATAACCGACCGCAGTTTGTGTAGTCACTTGAAATATCAGTTTAGGGTCAAATTAGATTAGCTAGCGAAACTCTGCAGATGTGATGGATATCGATATTTGAATACGATAAAATAAAAACAACAGAATATTTGATGTTTTTTTGGAGTTCATTGACCGCTGGTTGTTGTTACTTAAAGTATGAGTTTAGAAAATCTATTTTGTTTTGTTTTATCGTGTTGAGATATCGATATCCATCACATCTGCAGAGTTTCGCTAGCTAATCTAATTTGACCCTAAACTGATATTTCAAGTGACTACACAAACTGCGGCCGGTGACCCCACAAAAGAAAATCGTCAAATTGATTTCTTTTATGTTTCATCATGTTTAGATATATATACCCATGACATCCGCGGAGTTTCACTAGCTAATTGAATTTGATCCTGTATACCTAGCAACATTTTTTTTAACACGTTGTTTCTCACTAGGAATTTCTCCTGTATCGTGGGTGCGTTTACAAACATTTAAACTCACATACACAAACAGCCAGACAAATATTTGTTACGTGCGGGAATCGAACCCGCGACACGCAGCGCAGCAGTCAATCGCTTAACCACTGCGCCAACCGTGCCGTAAATGTAACATATACATTATACTGTCTGCTGTTGCTAATCCATTTGCCGAGATTAATGTCAATCATGTCATGTCACAGTATTAATATTATAGCTATTACTACAATTGAGTTAAACCCCTATTGGATTCAGCTTGCTGAGGTTTACATTATAATTGGGTTTAAAGCACAGTTTAATATGACGTGACAGTACCTAGTATTAATGCTCATGTCTTCTCTGTATACATAATCAGCCGATAATTTTCCTACTGCTGGGACACAGGCCTCCTCTCTGTGAGAGTGGGCCATAATACACCACGCGGGCCCAGTGCGGGTTGGCAGATGTCACATGTCCTCGAATTTTTGGTTTTAGGACATGCCGGTTTCCTTACGGTGATTGTTTTCACTGTTTTGATAGTAGTGGTAATGAAATGATATAGACAAACTAAAGTGCCTGTCTGGGTTCGAATGTACGACCTACAACTCGTAAGTCTGGGCCTATACCACTGGCCACTGCTCTCAGCAGGACAATAATAGGCTGGTAGTTTTTATTATTAAAAGTAGCTAGAACTCCTCCGTGCACTTGAGGATTTCCTTATGACTGCGTCAGCGAACGAAGTTCGCGTGGCTGTATTTTGAACCAAACGTAATATTTCAACTTTCCCAACTTCGAGCAATATTGATCGAAGTTTCCCAACAACTTTTTTTATTTGCCTTCGAGACGCTGATATTAAGAATTGAGTGCCTTCATGATGCACGTTTTTTACAAGCTTTTATTTAACTTACCTTCTTAGTTAGTTATTATGGATTGGTCAAATCCTGCCAGCTGAATTAAAACAAAGTTTGAGGCGTGAACGTCCTTCTTACACTTTAAGATAAGACTCAAGCTTTTAATAAAGTATTAAGGTTTTATGTTAACGTAATTTTTATTCATTAAAATATTGTTTTAAAAAGGTTTTTACTTGTTATTTTTACGGTTCTGTTCATGGGAATCGCCCGACTAGTTAAGAATACAAACACGAACTACAAAACTGAAGGACTAAGTATCCCATTTGCGAATTCATACAATTCAAACGTTTAAAGTTACTCTCGTCGTAAAAGTCAAGTAGAGCATTTCTCGTTTTGATCTGAAACTCGTCTAATTGCCACAGTTTGTAGGATTCCGCATGAGAATTTGTGGAACTTCTAATTCGACTTACAGAGGTTAGGATTCGTTTTAATTAAAACTCGCGCTCAAGCACATGGGACGTTCAGCTGGCCAGTGGTATTATTTTAAAAAGGGCTTTAGTATTAGGTACTTAAAAAGTATTTTACAGCAGACTGTAACCTTGATATTGAGTTGTCATTGGCCCATGGCCTTGACAGCGAGCAGTAGATAAGAGTGTCAACATTTTTATGCATGAGTACGAGTCTTTTGACTACATAGTCAAAAGACTCGTACTCATGCATAAAAATGTAAAAACAAAAAAACAAAATTAAAAGCAAAAATAAAAAAAAACGAAAAAAGACATAAGATACACATGTATCTTATGTCTTTTTTCGTTTTTTTATTTTTTTTTATTACTTGTAATTGTGCGTTTTGTTTGTGCAGAGTAAAATATTTTTCTTTCTTTCTTTATATTATTGACGACTTTGGTAGGCCTCCCACAAGCTGGACATTGTTACGTAATTAGGGTGCTGGTCATTGGACCAGCGCCCTAATTGCGTAACACACTATCAATCTTAATCTGAATCATTTAGAAGGATATTGCTAATCCATTGCTTCATATGTTCGAAAAATTTGTCTGCTCCACAACATAAATAACGCAATGAATGTTGTATAACTGTCAAAATGAAAACGAATGCTACTGATAGTGTGTTACGCAATTACCCCACTGGTGAATCAAAATGCGAGAAGGACGGAACTGGTCGATGTAGCGATTCTTGATAAAGGCCTTAGTCCAGAAGTGGAACGTCTTTCGGCTGAATATGGTGATGTAAAATTCAAGTTTTGATTATTACATCAGTATCGACATCACTCTTCTCTCTCTTCTGCTCGCTGACCCTGACTGATGACGATTTTGACGACATATTTTTGAGATGACAGGGATGCCAAAATTGCTTTTGGACTGCTGGGGCACTATTTATCGCCTGATATCTGACTTTGTAAAACTATGGTCCTCACATGATCCGACCAAGTTTATGTCTGGACTTTAAAAGAGACTTCGACCCCTGATTTTGACTTTAACCGAGGAAATGTCGACTCCATTTAGCTTATTATTCATTTTTTTTTTAAATAATTATGTCGTGTAAAAGTGTTTCCAATATTCTATTTACAGGATAAACAATTTCAATTCATATGGAACCATGGTCACAATTCAGCCCTTTTGCATCGAAAGTCCTGACTAAGTTTGGTTATGGGGCAGAATCAGTATGTAGACCTCATTGTGAAATAGGGATAGCAAATGTACTCGTAGATAGATTATCTTTTTCCAATCTAAAACTGACCTAGTGCACCATCTTCTTAATTATCCAATGTATTAATGTACTATATTGTTTGTTTACAGGGTGTGTGTGTGAGTGCAGCAGCTGCAGGTGCGGTGATGCGCCGCGAGCGCCGGCGATCGACACATGCATGCCGCCCGCGCACCCGGTGAGACTTGATATCTTTTACAAGATTATGAACGTACTGTAGAGAAGTGCCTTGTTATTAGTTTTAAAGGACGGCAAGTAGCATAATTAAAAATCAGACTGTAATATTCCCACTGCCTAGACACTGTCACGTCTCTGTGAGAGGGACCGGGCCATCATCCTATGACCTGTATCCCAGTAGTTTGAGAACTAGACTAATTATGCTAATGAAAAAGTAGCGGCATTTATTTTGATATTTTCATAATGACTTTACACCACAAAACACTACCTAAATAAAGTCTTATCTACTCAAGATAACAAATCACACCCCAATTAATAAAATCACTAATTACCAAATTAAAACATAATGAATCTAGCCACGTTGGTAATATAATATCATAATTACGATGTGTTGTAATTATTACTGTAACAGTTGTTTGAATTAACTCTCGAGCTCCAATTGGATGGGGAACTGGGTTGGATACATAGTGTGTGGTGACAATCAATTCTTGTTTGCCGGGACATTCTGGGTAAATGTGATTGTGATTTACTTACTTTTTAGTCTTTGAAAACTGATGTTCAATACCATCACCCTAATTACGTAACACACTATCAATCTCAATCTGAATAATTTTGAAGGATGTTGCTAATCCATTGCTTCATATGTTCGAAAAATGTGTCTGCTCAACAACGTAAATAACGCAATGAATGTTGTTGAACTGTCAAAATGATACCTATTGCTACTGATAGTGTATTACGCAAATACCCCGCTGGTAATGATTACAGGAGGCCGAAGCCTGCCGGGTCAGCGGGATTGTCCGAAAGGGTTACCGCTACCCCGGAACATAAAGGGCGAAGGAAGGAACATGAGTGGGTCAGTAAGAGTCTGACACTCCCTTCCGCTCCACCCAGAGCGGGAGGGGTCATTTGATGATTTCCCAACCCGAAAAAAAAAAAAAGGCCAAAATTTAAATTAATCCTTGTACTTAAAAAAAATGTTTATATTCAAGTCGCAATCGCATCTCAGCGACAATAAACGTCATAAACTTGTCTTTAATGCATGAACATTGAGTGTATTTTTGACAGATTGAGACTGAGGTTAGAATGCGAACGATCATAAAAATACGGGATTTGCTTTTTTTATCCAGATCTGATATGACGTTAGTTAATATCAATATTTTATCCAGATCTGATATGACGTTAGTTAATATCAAAATTTTATCCAGATCTGATATGACGTTAGTTAATATAAATATTTTATCCAGATCTGATATGACGTTAGTTAATAACAATATTTTACAAAGTAATGCTGTGCTTTCTCAATTGTTTTTCCATGAGCATTATCAGTGCATTTGTATGAAACGTAAACATCTCTGCATCAGTTATAAACTTTTTGAATAGAACGTTATGTGTGTGAGCGAGTCATTTAATTTAATTTATAAACTAGCTTCTGCCCGCGACTTCGTCCGCGTGAAGTATCTTGTTCACCCGACCCACCCCGTCGCAACGCATCATTTTCGTTCAGAGTTCTTTCCGATTGTTTTTTGTTTTTTCGCGGATCCTGAGAGTCTTAGCCTGATGTTAAGTAGCCTATAGCCTCCCTAAAGAATTGGGCTATCAACTGCAAAAACAATTCTTTAAATCCGACCAGCAGTTCCAGAGATTAGCGCGTTCAAACAAACAAATTCTTCAGCTTTATTATTAGTATAGATCTATAGATTCACATTCTTAGTCATTTTCACGACTTGCCTTATTAGGTCCTGGTCAATGACATCATTCACAACCTTGTAACACATCAATAAAGAAAAATACGAAAGTCCGTTACGTAACAACCTAAAATGTAAACAGTCTGATTCACTCGGACTCACTCGACAAACCACATGCGTGACTAAAGGGTGAGTAACGTAAACAGAATCCGGCATCTTGCAACGCAGTCATGTTATACAATGTCTGGAAAAAGTTGGCAATGTCTCGCCTAATATGGGTTGACTTTATTTACTCTGACTAATTCTCAGTTTTCGTTGCATTGGAATTTAATGATAAATAGGAGGATGACATGAGGGGTTTGTGGCTAAGTAATAACAGCCGCACTGGTCGATCGATCAGGTTAAGCTACGCTTGCCGCGGTGGGTCCGTGGATACCCATCCACGTACCAAGACCCCTCCGTGCCTCGGTAAGCACGTTAAGCCGTTGGTCCCGGCTGTCATTTGACAGTCGTACGGCTCGTCAGAAGCCCGAAAGTCTGACAACCAGTCTTCAGTCAGTCGTATGTTTATTTGTGTAATTTAATGTAATTTAATTATTAAGTTCGTTTTACAAACCAAAATATACACAGGACAATAATCCACAAAAACCTAAATACATGGTGCTACCTTGAATAAATGAATACCTAAAAGAAAACTGTATAGTGCCGCGATGTAGGGAGTTCAATTGAAATCCAATATCAACACATTCGACACTGAACACGCTGTCGCTAGTTCCACATTTCACGAATATGTTGTCATTTAGAACAACTTGTACTCAAACCTCGTGTAAATTCTGTTACAAGTCAAACTTTAGTAGATTGGAGTTTAATTATGCATCTTGAGGAGTACTCCTTTACGTTCTTTTATGTAGCAGCATCAGAAATGAAGATGTGAGACCTTATGAATATTATAGCTGATGTAATAAGGGAGGTTCATCATGTATTGCAAAAAGAAAGAGCCATCCCCCTTTTTCCTACCTTGTAAAATATCTCCGTCCCGCTACTATTGACAAAGCTTGAAGGCCTGGGGGTTAGGAATACTCAGCTTGAACTGTTCGCGGACTATCTGAAAAACCGATTCCAGAGGGTCCGTGTGGGTGAATGGACTAGCTGTGATCTTCCCATTGCGCATGGAATCCCGCAGGGCAGTATCCTCGGTCCCACGTTATTTTTAACATACATAAATGACCTCTGCGATCTGAACATGCCCAATGGGAGGGTTATTTCGTTCGCCGATGACACGGCTCTGTTGTTCCAGGGCGATACATGGCGTGAGGTTTACAGTTGTGCTCAGCGGGGCTTTGATTTGGTTCAGGCTTGGTTAGCTTACAATAAACTAACACTAAATGTTGATAAAACGAAATATATCTCATTCTCCATTAAAACTTTAACCCTCCCTAGTCATAATATAACGGCCCACTCTTCTAACTGTTCTTTTGTACATTCCTCTACTTGCTTGTGTCCCACCCTGCTTAAGACCGACACAATTAGGTACCTGGGAGTTACAATAGACAGCGCGCTTAGCTTCCATCCACACATTGATCTCCTTGTCTCAAGAACTCGAAAATTAATTTTCATATTTAAAAACCTTCGCCATGTCGCAAACCCTAAAATTATAAAAATGGTATATCTCGCATTGTGTCAATCATTGCTCTCCTATTGTATTACCATATGGGGTGGAGCTAGTAAAACATCCATGTTGAAAATTGAGCGTGCTCAGAGGGCAGTCCTGAAAGTTGGTCACTTCTTACCATACCTGCATCCAACTAGGGACCTATATGAGCTCACTGGTGTCCTGACAGTTCGTCAATTATTCATCCTTAATGCAACCCTCCGTAAACATTCCCAGCTTCAATATAATCCCACACTTTTTGAAAATAAACGACGTAAGCACACCGTATGTCCGACAATGAGATTCCATACAAATTTCTCACGTCGACATTTCATGTTTCTCGGCAGTTACCTTTACAATAAATTAAACGAAATCTTGTCGATCTATCCCCTCACTAATCAGCGCTGTAAAAAGACGCTATTTAATTGGCTGAAAAACCTGGATTACGATGGCACCGAGAAAATATTGTTCATTCCTTCCTGATCGTCTATTCCAACTGCGATGGATCCAGTGCACGCAAGCATACTCACTACCACACAACATACTCATCTTTTCTCGCATATAAGCATGAATTCACTCCCGATTATCCTCATGACTGAGACAAGTACCCCGTACACTCACACACTTCTCACGACACGCACAACACACCACACGTACACAGTCCTGAATACAGTTATACCTGTTTGCATGATATTATTATTTAACATTTATTATTATTATTATTATTTTTTTTTGTGTCTTTTTTTTTTCTCTTCCATAGAAGTTACAAAATGATTGTTGATTGTCCTAAAACTTGTGCAATGTAGTTACAGCACCTAAACACTGTGGTGGGCCTGGAGATCTGTAACACAGGGTTTCCCTAGCACGGACTCCAGTCTCTCGCAAAGGAGCTTTTAACTTGTTTTTATTGTTTAGTCTTAAGGTGTTATTTATAAGCTAACCTTTGTGGAGAGAGAAATAAACTATTTTATTATTATTATTATTATTATTATTATCTACACTTATATCTGTAATTGTTATGGTGTATGTTGTATCTATTCTATTGTATTCTATTCTAAGACTATCTTGTAAGATAGAAACATATTATTCCATGTAGGTAATCAAATTTTACCAAATCAAACTCATCACCTATTCTGATTATGCATTACTACTTCTTACACTTACTACTTATCAAAACTTAACCTTTATTACCAAATCGCTTTTCCAATTTCATCAAAATACCGCCAGGCCCTAACATCTCCTAAAAGAAAGAACAAGAAGAAGAAAGTCTTTCTAAATGAAGAGACAACTGTGCTACTGGGGAGTTTGTTGCGCCACTTCTTCTTCCCAGCAAAAGCACTAGGAAGTGGTGAAGGATGGGCGTTTTGGAGGACCGTTTTATGAAATTTTGACGTTCGAAAAGTGCTGATTCTCAGCCTAATTTGAATAAATGACTTTAAAAAAATATATACATATATCTGTCATAGAAACAAGTGCATACTAAAAGTTATAAAAAAAAATAAAAACTAAACAGATCATGCTCAAGCATAGAAACATAAATAGTCGGCAGCTGCTCGTCGTGACTGCGACAAGAAGGCTCCACTCAGCAGCCTGCTAGATAGATCCTATTTGAGCTAGTTAAACAAAACACAAACGAGAAAGTATTATTAAAAGAAAAATCCGTGGAAAGCGAATAGCATAGCCACAACACGATGAAATGAATGTACAAAGGAAAAACGAGTCATTGGATGCACACAGCGCTCGATTGGAATCCAATACCGCCATTAATTGGCGAGGCGCGTCGGGAAATATATCGTTTTCGGCACACTGTGCAGAAAAAAAACAGAAGGTCGGCTCCATACAACGAGTGAAAAATGGCACACGCGCACGAAAACCCGTTCATCATCGTCATCATTTCAGCTGAAAGACGTCCACTGGTCCACTGCTGGACTGGTTCTTTGCTTTCTGTATCCAACGGATGCCATCACCAGGTCATCGGTCCATCTTGACGCGCAAAAAAAGGAGCGTAGGTTTGAAAAAAACGAACGAATGCCAGTCAATTGATTTTTATTTCTGTAGGTAGTAGATCTTATAAGACACTTTTACACGTCAATATTAATCTATATTAATCGGTCAATATTTTAAAACTAGCATTTCCTAGCTGACTGATCCCGGAGAAAAAATGCTGAAACAAACTCAGAGGTCTCTTAAAGTCCATATATTATTATTAAGATTTTATGTGAATCTAACAATACAGGGCCATGTCTGGATGGGTCTTTTGATGAAGAACATATAGTGCGCTTGCACTCGCTGTATATAAATCATGCCTAAGTGTGCGTGCGTTTTCGTTCGTTGTTAGGAGCCGACCTTCTGTCGCTATCTATTCTGCGTAGTGGGCCAACTCTTCCATGAATTGGTTCTATTTTCATGGAAAATAAGGCGTAACGTTGCGTTGGGGAAAATGGTTAAACATGTTACGTCTATTCTGGGAAATTGTGGGAGGGGAGTGCTTCCACGCATGTTTTAATTAATGACGTCAATTTAATAGGCATAATAAATATAATATCATTCCCGGTTTCCCCGTAGGGTTACTACGCAGAGGTGTACTTATAGTATCCGCATTTCACAAGCTATGTTTAAGTCGTATGTAGAAGAGGGCGAGCCTATTGCCATCAACCGGGCTATTGCCAAAATCCGGAGTCCGGGCTGCTACTGAGAAATTCCAGATCCTCTTGCTCAGCTTGCGACTACTAGTTATTCATCTTCTAACTAGCCTTTTCCCAAGTTTGTTGGGGTCCGCTTCCAGTCTAACCGGATGCAGCTGAGTACCAGTATTTTACATGGAGCGATTTCCTATCTGTCCTCCACAACCCAGTTACTGGGCAATACGAAAAAAAAAAACCCCTTGATAAGACTGGTTGTCAGACTTTCGGGTTTCTGACGGCCCGTAACGACTAAAGTTGACAGAAAATAAAAGGCCCATTTTGACATTGACAGTTCTAGTACATAATAAAGATCAAATTCGCAAAACATGTATTCGTTTGTATGAAACTGACAGGGGTCAAGAACGCATTCTCAAAATATGTCAAAACGGGCCTTTTATTTTTTGACAACTTTAAACTAACTACTTTCTAGTTATTATTAAAATGATTATAATTTCCTTTGTTCTGTTCTTTGGGAAACTACTTATTGTGTATTAGTCAAGAATAACATTGAGAAAGTGAATACTGTGAATCTATAAGGTGTCTTTGTAAAAGTTCAGACAATATCCTGGGGGATATTAATAATTTAGATATTTCCTGAATGCTACAATTTTGTGAAATTAATTACAGTGTGCAACAGCCGGCTATCAATTAGACACTAATGTGAATGAGGCAACTGTGGTTTGGTGTTGTTTCAGCTATTTAACGCAACGCAACGCATTTTCAACTGGGAACTTGAATTTAAATGGGAGGTTCATATTGCATAAAGTGGGAAACTTTTAAATTATAATTTGGTGTAAGCATAATACTTTTTGCTGTAAGTACGTTGGAATTTAACCTAAAGCGTTGACCAATGCGACACAAATTGTATATGACTGCGAGACACCTGGTGGAGCAGTGTGCATTCATGGATTTAGTAGCTTTAAAGAGGAAGCTAAAGGAGAAGGATCGTAACATTAAGAAGGTTGTTTTATTTTCTCTATGCAAGAGTTCGTGACAGTGGTGGCCAAGCGGGCAGTGGTGGCCAAGTGGGCAGTGGTGGCCAAGTGGTAACGGCCGCGACTTACGAGTTGCAGGTCGCAGGTTTGAACCCAGACAGGCGCTTTATTTTGTGTAAATCATTTCATCACCACTGCTCTCAAAACGGTGAAGGAAAACATCGTGAGGAATCCGGCATGTCCTAGAACCAAAAATTCGAAGACATGTGACATCTGCCAACCCGCACTGGGCCCGCGTGGTGGATTACGGCCCACTCCCTCTCATTGAGAGGAGGCCTGTGTCCCAGCAGTGGGAACATTATAGGCTGATTATGTAAGAGTTCGTGTGCAAGTATGTTTAAAACTCATCGAGCCGAGCCTTTTCCCAACTATGTTGGGGTCAGCTTCCAGTCTAGATCCAGCTGAATACCAGTATTTTACATGGAGCGTGGGCAATACGTTACCCCTTGGTAAGACTGCTTGTCAGACTTTCGGGCTTCTGACGACCCGCAACGACTGTCAAAGATTTACGAATGACAGCCGGGACCAACGGCTTAACGAGCTTTCCGAGGCACGGAACTCATCATTCATCGCAACTAATTATCATGAAAAATTTTGATCTAAGCATTTCATACAATAAAAAGTAGACTAGTAGCAAACTTTTACTTAGAAGAAATTCATAAAAAAATCAAGGTTACACATCAAACAGCTGACATACTCCACTTTCATTTAATCCCCTAATAACCTGGAAACTGAAACATCAGTTTGCTAAAACTCAATGACTACTGACAAAAGTACATAAACGCCGTGTTCTCAACGCGATGATGAATTAAAAATACATGGGAACGAAATAATTCTGGGCGTCCATTAGTGCTGTTCTCAGAGAATAATACAGTCATAAAAGTTGCATTAAAAAGGTAATGCTTTAGGGGCCCGTAGGAGCCAGGAACTTATCTTCCATTTTAACGTCACATAATTCCCTAAGATTGCTCAAAGTTTAAATGATACAAAATTGGTGAAAATCGAAAAAAAAACAGGCTTTGGATAATTCTGTACACGAGGCTAGTTGACTAGTTTTCTTAACAACTAAACTAAAAGTAAACTATCTTGCAACAATAGTGATTATTATTGTAAGCAAGCACTTTTATGCTTGCCTGCAATAAATTATTTTATTTAAATAAAATCATCATCGTCAGCGATGCAGACGAATTTGTTGATGATTCTTTTCCTTATTTTTTTTTATATACAATATACATGTACTTATTATTAATATTATTTCAAGTTTCTTAGCTGAAATTATGCAAATATTGGCGCCGATGCCCTTGTTCACAAACTAAACAAAATTTAAGTTCAGTGCATCTTTTTCTTTCTATTTCATTAAGAAAAGGACAGAAGATAAATATTAGTTTAATCCTGTCAAATTAAGATACTCCATAAGACATTTTAGACGTGATTAAAAACATGACTACTAAAAATACGTCAATTTACGTCAGGCGGTGACCAATTTGACAGGACTAAACTAATATTTATCTTCTGTCCTTTTCTTATTGAAATAGAAAGAAAAAGATGCACTGAACTTAAATTTAGTTTAGTTTGTGAACAAGGGAATCGGCGTCAATGTCTTGTTTGAAAATACAAATAAAAACATTTATCAAATCATCAAGAGACATTAAGATTCAAACAAAACATGTAAAGTTCTAGAACTGTTTACACATTTTGATAAAGTGTTTCATCAGATAACTAGGTCGCATGATAACGCAAAGGTGTTCTCATTTCACAATCGAGTGTTTTCATGAACTAAATCGCAGTTGATAAATATCAAATCCATTTTATGTTTTTGAATAAGCCATTATATTAATACTTTTAGCTTATACACCCTTACATTTTGATCGTTTCCTTCCTCATCCTTAAAACTGGTTAAGGGGGAAAAAATCTGTTGATCCGTAGTATGCACTATGTCGAGTTATGCAAACATAAACGTTAAAACAAAAAAAAAAAAAAAAAAATGTATGGATCAGCAGATTTTTTTTTTCCACGATTTCGGTGTTGGTCCCGTAGTAAAAGTTGTTCATAATGATGAATACAATGACCCATTTGAAGGATTAAAACGATCAAAATGTAACGGTGTATATTATCTATGGAAATATTAACATCTTGGGAAATAAAATTACGATTGCCGCGGAACCCTTTTACGCGATACCCGATACGCACTTGACACTTAAAAGTTAGATTGCTGTTATTACCCTAATTGCTTGAACAAAAACACTTTCTCTGTATTAATATTAATGTTGGAGTTATTATACAAATATTTTAATGCTCGCCTTGGCTTTGTTATGGAAATAGGCAACAAAGTGACGGTCAGGGGAATTCTCTTGGGTACTTACATAATCAGCCTATAATGTTCCCACTGCTGGGACACAGGCCTCCTCTCTGTGAGAGGGAGTGGGCCGTAAACCACCACGCGGGCCCAGTGCGGGTTGGCAGATGTCACATGTCTTCGAATTTTTGGTTCTCGGACATGCCGACATGACATTATTTTATTTGAAAGGTAGATGGAAATATTTGGTCACACTAATGGGTTTCACTGTTTTTAAAGTGGAGTTAGGTTTTGTGCTTTTTAGGGTTCCGTACCCAAAGGGTGCTAACGGGACCCTATTATTAAGGCGCCGCTGTCCGTCTGCGTGTTTATCAGAGGGCTGTTTCTCATGAACTGTAATAGGTAGGCAGTTTAAATTGTCACAGAGTGTGTACTACTATGACGGCTATAACAAAAAATAATAAAAATAAAATTAAGTTAAAAATTAAAGGTCCATACAAGAAACATGCTTAAAATAAAATTGACTAAGAAGATTTTGTTACATTGTCAGTTAGTTTCTAAGAAGTGAAGCTAATAAAAGCGTGTTAAAAATATATATATAGTGTTAAATATTGTACGATTGTACAGAACCATTCGTGTGCGAGTGCGATTCGCACTTGCCCGGTTTTTTAAAGAACAGATAAATAATGCTTGAGGGGCCCGTGGCTAAATAATAACAGCCGCACAAGTCGATCGATCAGGTTAAGCTACGCTTGCCGCGGTTGGTCTATGGATGGGTGACCATCTTTACATACCGAAACCCCTCCGTGCCTCGGAAAGCGCGTTAAGCCGTTGGTCCCGACTGTCATTCGTAGATCTTTGACAGTTGTTACGGGTAGTCAGAAGACCGAAAGTCTGACAACCAGTCTTACCAAGGGGTATCCCAGTAACTGGGTTGTGGAGGTCAGATAGGCAGTCGCTCCATGTAAAATACTGCTATTCAGCTGAATCCGGTTAGACTGGAAGCCGACCCCAACATAGTTGGGAAAAGGCTAAGCAGATGATGAGATAAATAATGCTTGATAAAGAAAAGTAATTGTTTAATTAGAAAAGACGGCTTGCAACAATTAGTCAACGTAGGCTAGTGACGAAAAAGCTTAAGACTGCCGTGGATTTGGATATTAATATATTTATTTCTCAGTATCCAAATCCGATTATTGCAGAAATTATGATTGTGCTCGATATTATTTTTTTCACAGAAAATCGCGGAAGTTCGAGCTTATAACTATGATTAGACAGATAGTGAAAGCATAAAGTAACTGACTTCTGTAAAGATCGCCCGTAATTGATTTTAGTTTGATAGAAAGTGCAGCGACTTTTGAATTCGTTACATAATTTTATCACCGAATCGAATTGACGCATCATACCTGACGTCATGCAAATCCTGCATCGCGCAAACAGAGTTTTCCGCGTGATTTGCAAAGCATGTACCGGGTGGCAGGGACATGGAGGAAACTGTTATCATGAATTCAGAACAATATTCTAGACCTATAGAGGGCCCTAGAGGGTAGAAATTTAACGATTATTATCAAGAAAAAAAAAAGGTGTTTCATAGAAAAGTGCAATACGTACGCGATCAAAATGTATGAAACAGCCGATGTAAAATTTCACCGCAGGGGTTAAGACTCATGAATTGAATCCATCGTCGCGCGTCGATGTCCGTGCCACTCTGTATACAGAAACCCGATAAATAAATAAATAAATATTCCATCAACACTGCTCTCAAAACGATGAAGGAAAACATCGTGAAGAAACCGGCATGTCCTAGAACCAAATTTCGAAGATATGTGACATCTACCAACCCGCACTGGGCCGCGTGGTGGATTACGGCCCACTCCCTCTCATAGAGAGGAGGCCTGTGTCCTAAGCAGTGGGAACGTTATAGGCTGATTATGCTTCATTCCTCTATAATTTTCTTCACACACATTTTGATTTAATTCCACAACCTAGTACCTAATCCCAATACTCGAACACACATAGTTCTCTCTTCCCACGCACACATTAGTCATTCGTCAGGTCACTAGGCTAGCAGTAAACTACATACTCGTATATTGCTACCTGTTGGTAATTAATAATTACGCCTAATTGGGATTTATGCGATCCCACGCCCGCAGCCACCTTTAACTAAATATGATGTGTTTACGATATGTCGTCGTATGGATTCATGGGTGGAATATTGAAATTGAAATGGATGATGACATAAATCATTGGAAATAGTTGGCAAAGATACAGGATGAGGTAACACCAACTATCTCAGCTGAATGGCAATGAAATACCAAGTGTTGATGAATATTGACGTGAATAATCCAAGTCACGATGTCTTAGCAGCAGTGTTTTTGTAACTGACTATCTATCCTAGGACTGGATTTATGCAAAACGGGGATGAGTTTTAATATCAAGTACTTTGGTATCCGTTTTCAACACTCAACACGAAAAAGGAAAAAATCAAAGCAAAAGTCATTTATTCAAATTAGGCTGAGAATCTGCACTTTTCGGACGTCAAAATTACATAAGACGGTCTCCCAAAACGCCGGCCCTTCACCACTTCCTAGTGCTATCACTGGGAAGAAGAAGTGGAGCAACAAACTCTCCAAAAGAAAGTTACTGCTGTCCAAACGCTGGTCTAAGTTTCAGCCTGTGATTTATTTTAAGGGATTCAATAACTTGATTATACTTAGCTATCTCAAGAAAACACACTGGCCACATATAATTTGAACAGAACATAGGAACATGCAGCGGTAGAAGACCGCTAGATGTCGTAAAAATTGCATGTTATGCATTGCTGCTATTCACAAACACTCGATACGCTTCTGTAACGTATCGAACATCAACCAATGTTACCGTAGGAGTCCTATAAGCGCTGCTCACGAGTTCAAAATCCGAAAATTTTGTCAGTTTAAATCAAATAGTCGACCACTATTTTTCTGTCAGCTGTTTGCTATCGGGGGCAGGGCAAATCAGGTTATCGAAATGTGTCATTTTCGATACGATAGCTTGCAGGGAGAAAACAGAAGAATATAATGTTTGTATGGAATAAACGCTGACCGCGTTTCCTCTTATAGGTGGTCTTTAACACCCTAAGATCCACCGCACACCGTCATGAATCAAGTCATCAAAACTCAAACGTTTTCGCAGAAAGTCATAGTGTAAAACAGATAGTATAGTAATATAATTAATGGAAACACAAAATGGCGGCGCACAGTAATGAAACTGACCGTTTAATTAACAACTCGAATGATTAATTATTGTGGTGTGTCAGCGAACAGCGGTTGGACGGTAGTTTGTTCATGTGGAGGACATAATTGATTGGTCAGTACCTACTGATCGATTTACTCATTAAAAGTTGGATTGATATAGTTGTTATGTTATATAGTATTTTTGTAATTAAATAAGTATTGTGATGAAAGGGTTATATTTTTTATTTTCACTGTTATTGATAGGTATTTAACGCTTGCCGCGGTTGATCCGTCCGTGAATGGGTGACCATCTCCACATACCAAGACCGTTCCGTGCCTCAGAAATCACGTTAAGTCGTTGGTCCCGGCTGTCATTCGTGGATCTGTGACAGTCGTTACGGGTCGTCAGTAAGTTAGTAAATTCTGACAACCAGTTTTACCAAGGGGTATCGTATTACCCAGTAGGTGGGTTGAGGAGGTCAGATAGGCAGTCGCTCCATGTAAAATACTGGTATTCAGATGCATCCGGTTAGACTGGAAACCGACTTCAACATAGTTGGGAAAAGGTTAGGCAGATTATGATTGGTAGGTGTTTAACATGCTAATTATGTGTCATAGCCTTTTTCAAATTGGTAAGGCAGGTTATGTAAACGGTAAACGTAAACGAAGCAAAAGAAGTGTGTCAGGATCGTAGCAGGTAGTGTTCTGTAGTGTCTGCCTACCACCACGGGAAAACGGTGTGAGTTTATGTACATATGTATGCGTACTTCCTGTCATCATCACCATCTGCCTACAGCAGTCCACTGCTGGACATAGGCCTCTCCTGTTGCACGTCATTCAGCTGCTTCCAGCCACCTTGCGCATTACCTACTCTTTATAAATTCTAACAAAGAAATTCAATATCAGTTTTGCTACTATTGCATATCACAATATAGCTTTCTTGACAGGCAAACAACCCACGGGTTTTTTTTTTTTTCTGGTGGTAAATAATCAAATGATCCCTCCCGCTCTGGGTGGAGCGGAAAGGAGTGTCAGACTCTTACTGAATAAAACCCACCCATGTTCCTACCTTTGCCCTTTATGTTCCGGGGTAGCAGTAACCCTTTCGGACAATCCCGCTGACCAGTCAGGCTTCGGCCCTAAGGGGCCCCTCAAATTATGCTGACAACTCTTTGAGGCGCGCGTGGAACACTTACGCGCCGTCCGACACGGACAACCCAATGCTTGTTAACGAGTCTACGTTTTCTGAAGAAGATTTTCTATAAGCAATTCTGTTTTTTTTTCAATATTACATTCACTCATCTCTCTAAATCCTACTAATATTATAATTGCGAAAGTTTGTATGGATGGATGGATGGATGGATGTTTGTTACTCTTTCACGCCTAAACTACTGAACGGATTTGGATGAAATTTTTCACACAGATAGTTGATAACCAGGATTAACAAATAGGATACTTTTTATCCCGATATTCCCAAGTGATCGAAACTTATGTGGGTGAAACCGCGGGGCGCAGCTAGTCAAACATAAAAATGTGAAATAATTTGCTGTTCTTTTCATACTTCACCTAATTTTCTGTGACGGAAGGTGTGCAAATATTAACTTCCAGCAACTGCGACTCTCCTGATTTCTCTCGGGAAAAAGAATTTGCAAGTAGGTTGTATCTACTTTAGTTTTTTTAAATAAAAGCCATGCCTCATTTTTTCTAGCACAACCTTCGCCCAGCAGTTAGATGTTATAGGCTAGATAAACAAAATATCGAGGATGTACCAACTTAGAGCAATAGCTTCATAATCAACCTATAATGTTCCCAGAAACTGCTGGGATACAGGCTTCTTCTTGGTAACAGGGAGTGGACCATATTTCACCACGTGGGCCCAGAGTGGGTTGATGGGTATAACATGTCTTCGAATTTTCCGTTCCAGGACATGCCGGTTTCCTCACGATTTTTCCTTTACCGTTTTGAGAGCAGTGGTGATGAAATAATTTACACATAGTAAAACGGCTGTCAGGGTTCGAACCTACGATCTCCAACTTTAAATCGCGGCCACTACCACTAAGCCACCACCGCTCTCTTTGATCAGTAAAAATAAATCTAGTTCATCCAACTTGCTAATACATTGTTCTATACCCTACATTACCTATGCCTACACCCAAAGCAAAAAGTAAACAAAAACACAAAATAAATAATTCATCTCTCATGTTAAAATACCATTAATAAATAAAATACCACTATTACCCACTTTTCACAGACAAAAACATAATTAGTCACACCAAAAGAAAATAAAATAATAATGTAACCCACGACATTCCCCCTTTTATTATATTAATAACGAAATGAACTAGTTTAAAAGTAATTAGGGTGTATTTTACTGCTTTCATTTTTATGCGCTCATTAGTAAAATGCTAAATAAAAGCGGTCGGCTATAATAGTAACCGGCGAATTCGTGTGACCTTGTTCGTGTCGCTAAAATTTAGTGCTAAGTGCTAAACTATAGGTTTTTGGGTATTTCGGTTTAGTCACGAATTTTCTGGCTGGATTAAACTGAGAGGTTCACTGAAGCTAGATAGGTACGTCGTCGTACAGACTTCTATAGATAACATTATTTTATTGGCACGATTACCTAAATATAATTTGAAGGTTTTTGGCGATGGGAATCACGAGTCCATTTAATTTGTCGTGAGTAAAAATGTACAATGTAAAAGTGTACAATAAGGCACAGCCGTCGTCTGCCGAAAGAACTGTTTCGAATTAAACAGAAGTAGGTATGACAATTTTTTGTCGTGAAGAAGAAACTGCATCGTCTCGCAAGAAACAGAGGGAGAGATTTACTAAGACACGTAACGATGGTTCAGGAGGGGCTTGTCGCTAAGTAATAACAGCCGCACGGGTTGATCGATTAGGTTAAGCTACGCGTGCCGCGGTTGTTCCGTGGATGGGTGACCATCTTCACATACATCGCTTCATGTAAAATACTGGTATTCGGCTGCATCCGGTTAGACTGGAAGCCGACCCCAATATAGTTGGGAAAAGGCTAGGCAGATGATGACGTAACGATGATTCAGAACAAAAGATGTTTTAATGGAAAATATTATAACTATCGTATAAAATGTTTGTTTCAATGTAAGCGACAAGCACAGTTAGTATACCCATAGGTGTAAATAAAGTCTTCAAATCAAAACAATACTATGTGTTAAACGAGTCATCATCATTTGCCTAGCCTTTTGCTAACTATGTTGGGGTCGACTTCCAGTCTAACCTAATGCAGCTGAAAACCAGTATTTTACATGGAGCCACTGCCTATCTGACCTCCACAACCCAGTTATTGGGTAATACGATACCCCTTGGTAAGACTGGTTGTCAGACTTTCGGGCTTCTGACGACCCGTAACGACTGCCAAAGATCCACGAATGACAGCCGGGACCAACGGCAACGGCTTAATGTGCTTTCCGAGGTACGGAGGGGTCTTGGTATGTGAAGATGGTTACCCATCCACGGACCAACCGCGGCAAGCGTAGCTTAACCTGATCGATCGACCCGTGCGGCTGTTATTACTTAGCCACAAGCTCCTTCTTCAGTAGAGGCATCATAAGAAATGTAATTCACTCTAGTTCGGTAGATAATGAGTTCAGAGTGAGTTTGATCAAGTCGATACTCAAAAAAGAACGAACGTAACACCTAACTTATTCCCTTATAACATTATCCAACATCATTTTTATTCATTCGAACCTCCCACACTTTAATAAAAAAGCGCGTATCTCACTATTATAATCCACATTAAAGTTTCCCACGTGGTGTCCACTCAGTGCACTCATGAAATATGCATCGACTCCGGACGGCCACAGCGGACACAGCAGCCAGCGCGTGGAAAGCGCGCGTCGAACCGGCTTGATTGTTTTACTTATTGTTGATAAGTACTACTGCTCGCTTATTATATAAAGTCTCTCTTTTCATGTTTTCCCTAGACAGGACTACTTTATTTCAGGTGCATTGGGAAATTAAGAATTTGATTTTTGTCAATTGTGTAGCGACTCGTCCCTGCTTGCTTCACACGATTTTTACGTCTTGGCTAAACATCGAGATTTGTTTATTATAATTAAGTTTAATATGAATATATTAAAAGAGGGGTCCGTGGCTAAATAATAACAGCAGCACAGGTCAATCGATCCGTGGATGGGTGACCATCTTCACATAACAAGACGCCTCCGTTCCTCGGAAAGCACATTAAGTCGTTGATCCCGGCTGTCATTCGTGAATCTTTGACAGTCGTTACGGGTAATCAGAAGCCCGAAAGTCTGACAGCCAGTATTACCTAGGGGTATCGTATTACTCAGTAAATGGGTTGTGGAGGTCAGATAGGCAGTCGCTCCATATAAAATACTGGTATTCAGCGGCATCCTTGTTAGACTAGAATCCGACCCCAACATAGTTGGGAAAAGGCTAGGCAGATGGAAATGGAATACCAAGTTATTTGGGGTCGGTGTTAAAAGTTTTTCTATTCATTCCCCGTCAGCCATCACTCCCTTTTCATTTATCCAGTTTTTATTGCAAATCATTTGGCATAAATAAATGTTACGATGGTTTTTGCCATTTTGACATCAACAGTTAACAAACCCAACAAACATTTTCTAATTATTCCAATTCCAAATGTAATAGTGGGCCATCCAATTGCTTACGCGCACAGTTGAATGAAAGATTCTAATGATAGATAATGGCGCGGAACAAGTTTACCGGACCACTTCAAACAAGGGGTAATTAAGCAAAATCTCCGAGTGGAAATTCTGTCTTTGAACCCTTTGAAACTTTACTAATTAGACTAATTTCACACAGGCTAGGTTTGCTTAAAGGAAACATAAATTGAGCGTCTCTGGTTTTCGCGTCTTTTGTGGTTGAGGTTCCAGGATCGACTTGGTTGTATGTTGCTTTAGTTACTTAGGCCGATAAGGTCCTTTGTAAACGGCACGGTTTCTTTACGGTACGGCGTATAAAACGCGCCGTAGAAAAATCGTCAGAGTCAAATCATTTATTTCAAATATATAAAAGGCACTTTTGAACGTGAAAAATTTAAGTAAAATGGAATTGATTCTAGTCGCCCCTTCCTTGGAAAAGAATGGGCGAGAAATTCCACCGTTACTCTTTTAAACTGTTTTCCAAAGTATTGTAAACATTAATTGTATAATTATAGGTGAAGACGATGCACCTAGAATAAAATTACTCTACCACAAAAGGTTTAAAGGATTAATTCATGTCTGTCAACAAGCTTCCATAGTGATCCATACAACACTGACGACCGTGCTTACACATGGCGAATAAACGAAAGACGCGTGTATACAAAGGGGCTAAGAGTCGGTATCAGCATTAGCGTCAATTTAGATAGGTGGTATTTTCTTTTGAATGGATGAAAATGTTAATTAATGGAAATGGAAACTAAGACTTAATTTAGAATTTTCATAGTCGTATTGTGATAAATGATTTTATTTTGTAAGTAGGTTTGTACAAACACTTTTACACGTCAATCGTATTTTAAAAACTAGATGAGGTCGGCGTTTCCTATCTGACTGGTCTGAAAAGAAAGGCCGAAACAAACTCAGAGGTCACAGTCTCTTTTAAAGTCCAGACATAATGTTGGTCAGATCATAAGAAGACCATGTATATCGATGTTTGAGATGGTCTTTTGAGGAAAGAACCACACAGATTGAGAGGACCTGTCCAGTCAGTGCACGCATTTGTCAAAAATTGTGCAGCTCAACTCAAAACTTAAGGAGCTCAACGATTCGACGAACAATACCAAAGAAATGTCTCTTTGAACCCTTTCATTATTTTTATTTATCAATCTTCAGCCAATGACTGCCAATGTAGTCTTTAACTGCTAGTAACATCCAGCTGGGATGAGAGTAGCCAAGGATCGATTTGAATGGCGTGCGATACGGTATTATAGTTACAGATGGATACATTTTCATATTTCAAGTTCTTTAATGCCTCCTGAATACCAAGACCTGCTGATATTGCATAATTAGCCTATAATGTTCCCACTGCTTGCCCTTTTCTCTTCGAGAAAGAAAGAAGAAAGATCGAAAGAAAATACGTTTATTTGCGGCAAACATGACGCATAAAAAAGAACATAAACACAAAAAAAAGTAACAAGTTGGGGGTAAGCATGCGTCACATTCACGCAAAACGGCCATCGCTCAGCATAATGCTAAGACTCTATACGAGACAGAGCCCCAGCGCTGGTTTTCAGCGGCAGCCGGCGTTAACGTGATGACGTCAACCAGTGTAGCATGCAATTATACACAAATAAATAAAAACAACAATCAAGACAAGAAATAAAACAAACCATTGCAACATAGGTAACATAATGAGAGGGAGAGAGGAGCGTGAGAGGGAGTGGGCTGTAATCTACCGCGCGGGCCCAATGCGGGTTGGTCGCATGTCCGAATTTTTGTTTCTAGGACATGCCAGTTTCCACATGATGTTTTCCTTCACCGTTTTGAGAGCAGTGGTGATGAAATTATTTACACAAAGTAAAGCGCTTGCCTGGGGTCGAATCCACGACCTACAACTTGTATGTCGGGGCCGTTATCACTGGGCCAACACTGCTCTCGGGCCACAACTGCTCTCTGTTCGCTCAACTGATATATGAATTAAAATTCATTTATTCATTTTGTGAACATAGGGCACAATTATACAGATGTTATACAAAAAATGTTGGTCCAAGGCATACCAAATGTCAGCGGGATTGTCCGAAAGGGTTACCGCTACCCCGGAACATAAAGGGCAAAGGAAGGAACATGGGTGGGTTTTAGTCAGTAAGAGTCTGACACTCCCTTCCGCTCCACCTAGAGCGGGCGGGGTTATTAGATGATTTCCCATCCGGAAAAAAAAAGGGCATACCAAATATCTTAGGTAAGCAAATGTCAATTAACAAAATAAAATAAATAAAGTCAATAAGTAAGTAGATGTCACAACTTCATGCAATAGTTAATAATGTCAATAAATTAAGACGGCCCATGAAAAAAATAGGTAATATGTAATTAGTCACAATTTCATATACGATATGACCTGACCTGAAATATTTTTGCTGACTTCAGGAGACAACAAATTATTTCAACTATCTTCAAGCCTACGCGACGCAACTTTTCGAGTATAACTTTTCGAATTTAATAAATAATGGAGACAGACTTTTATCAAAACGGGCGAAAAGTTAACGAGAAAATATGTTAACTTTAATTAAGTTTCAAACTTAATGACAGAAGTAAGTTTGTAATTTACTTTCGAATTTTATTTTACCGTAAACAGCGGCTTACGTACAGACAGAGAAATTATTTGTTAAGCAAATTGACACAATTGGCGGGATGAGCTGGACTCCTTTGATAATGATTGGTCCTTTGCAGCTATGGACAGAGAGAGGTGGAAAGAGAGTAGGGAAGCCCTTGCCCAGCAGAGGGAAAACAACGGGTAAAAAAGAAAATTGACGCCGTACGTCATTTCCCGTGTTATGGCCATTTCGTTTTACACCTGTTAAAAAATGACTGTTGTGATTCGAATATACGGACAATTTAACTCGGTAGCTTTGTTAAATTTGCTTAAAAATTTATGTCCCCAGACTTTACCTATGCATAATATTCTCACTCTCTAAAGCTATTACCATGACTAAGTAGTTCTACAAAATATATTTGATTTGGTACCGTGACATCTTCAAAATGGCCTCAAATAATATTAGTATATTTAGCACACAGATTAGCACCGTTAATAGCTTTGTCAATATTGCCTTATGACTCAAAATACAATCTTCTTCTTCTATAATATGTGTTCGCATAAATTAACAACACACATTTTTACATAAATTACTTTTACGAACTAATCTTTTTACTTATAACAATCCTAAGCAGTGCCAAAGAATCTTCTCTGGTGCTTATATATGTGTAGTTTATTTTACATGGGCACGTATGAAACGTCAGAAACTAGGTGCACTGTTCCAATTGATCGTTTCCTATGGAGAAGAGCCGGCAAGAAACTCCACGGTTACTCTGTTAAAAATAATGTGCTTTTGCAATGTATTCAAATTACAGTGTTATTACAGTGTTAATAGATATGGAAGGACAGCCTGTCAACAAGTAGCAAATAGGAAAATGGTCTACATATCTACAGTCTAAAAGGCCTACAAAATTCTTACATTCACGAAATATAAAATAACTATAGAAAAGATATGAATGAATAAATGAAATGCATCGATCCCAGCGCGGTTAAACCAGACTCGATCAATCGAACGAATCCCAAGATTCGCACTAGCTCCTGTAGCCTCAAGTCCATGGTGCTATAGCGACCATTGCATATCAAGGAGTAGACCGGGGGGCGCCGTAATGGGGAAGATGTGCCCATAGGAAAGGGTAGCATTTGAGAGCCGAATCTATAGAAAAGATAAATAAGACACTAAAAAATAATCTAAAAACAATTTAAAGCAATTGACGTGATTGCCGTTACAATTACTAATAAAGAGTTGAAATTAGAATTGTAGGTACACATCTCATCATATCACCTATCACCAAATTAACAATGGAAATAATCCCAGCCGTATATTCAACAAATAGCCTTTATTAACACAAGTTCCCGTCGATAAGCAATATCGTCTATCAGCGAAGAGCCCGCTCGTAATGAGTAATTTAACCGGTTCCAATCTGTGGACCTATAGCTACACTACACTACTATGTATGTTGTGGTTTGTGATAGATTAGTTTGATATCGATTTCTAGTCTTCTCCGATACCAAGCTATATTTTCTAGATATTTTTTCTTGTCTCATTTTAGTGTTTTGTATTTCTATTTCTTCTTTACTTTTCTCTTCCTTGTACAGCTTCTTAAGGTTGTGTTTGTAAAGAAGGTACTACTTCCTCTTTCTTACTTTCTCTGATTGACCGTGCTGCTAGAGTTTATCTGTCTGCGGATAAATGGAGTAAAATCATGCATATAATATGTCTGGTGTTCTGTGAGGGAAATTAACAGTAGTGTCAACGTAATTAATGTCTCTATGTTAATTAACTATAAATAAACAAACAAATAAGTGTTTCTTTTCAAACTCTTTATTCCATTTCTTACTTTCTAATAGTTTTTGGCTATTTAGTTTATCTGATTATATGCTTACCATTTCGGTCTCAACCTCATCGGCAAACACCCGACGGATCAATTATCCAACAAGCTACCAATCTACCATCAATGAAATATCGGAATAGCCGGCAGCCGATACGGCAATAAACTTAAAACGCAGTAATTTATGAATATTGATAGCATTTTCCATTCCACCACTAAATCAAATATATTAGTATCGTATATTCATAGAACTGTTCAAAATCCATCAACCGACGTTAAATCTTTCAGTATTCAGTTGGAAGTCCATCAGTTATTCATACTTTCATTCCATTTAATTATTGACCATAGTTAACTAGACTTTATGTTAAATGTATATGGAATACTAAAAGGCTAGCTGTGTGCTCTAAATCTAGATTTAAATATTTATAGCTTATATGCTGGAAATAGGACATAGATGTTAATAATTTATTTAAATCTAATACAGGTTGTGATTTTGTAGGTTAGGCTTTTAGTAAAAGCAAGTATAATATCGAACTATTGCGTTCATATTGCAAAAAAATAACTTATAGAAGCAGATATGCATGGAAGTTAAAATAGGATTCTAACAATTGCTTTTTAACGCCGCTTCCAGTAAAGAGACGTTTAAACGTCAAAAACGTTTGGTTAAATAGTCGCTCATCCTTAAAAAACTATAAGCAACGTTTACGAGTATAAATAAAGGGGACGGTCTTTAATTTTAAGAAGAGAGTTTATCTCTATGACTATTAGTCTCACTGAGATTCCGAACAATCAAAATCCATTTTAATATCATTACTCAAAACAGAAGTCTCACCCAAAGGCAAAACCCACACACGTCAAGAAAATACACATAAAACTGCACCAATTCGATTTTATATAACCCTGCATACATCCATTCACACAATGTCGTAGCGAATATCTGAAAAGGTCATACAATACCCGTCCCGCATACTAAAACATAGAAGAATACATTACTACAGTTTTTGAACCGCCTCCATACATTTTAAAGTGAAAGTGATGGTATTCGCTAAGTGGGCTGTAATAAATTTGAATATGACATCTGTGATTTTACGGTTGTAAGGCTAGATGTACATACATGTACGTATGATTTGTCTTTTATTGGTTGCGGGTTTGGAATAATAAAAAGTTCGGTTTAGTAATAAGTAGTAAGTGAAGAAGATTAAGTGGTTGACGCTTTTTTATATTTTGGTACCAATAGGTATGTAGTGAGCAAGCGTAAGAAATTATAGAGATAAAATGAAATATGCTATGGATAGAAAGGGAGTGACTACCAAGATGACGACTAATGAAGTATGGAAGAATAAAACCTGTTGCTCCGACCCCAAATTGGGATAAGGGCAGGAGAATGGTGATGATGGTGTAGCGAACAAGCTTGGCAATCAATATTTGTGTCTACTGTATGAAACTGTCGTTGGTTGTCGAGTGCGGGTTGATAGATATCACATGTCTTCGAATTTTTGGTTCTAGGACATGCAGGTTTCCTCACAATTACCTTTACCATTTTGAGAGCAGTGATGATGAAATAATTTACACAAATTTAAAGCGCCTGTCTGGGTATGAACCCACGACCTGCAACTCGTGAGTCGCAGCTGCTACCACTGGAATACAACTGCTAATAATTAAAGAAATAATAAGCCCAGTTTCAGCACTAATTAGCTACAATTGATTGACGACTCTAATATAGAAATCAAGTACTAAAAATAAAGCCTTAATTTATTGTGGAAACATGAGAAAACTCTATGAAAATGACTTTACGGAGTGGCCCTAACTGCTATAGAATCTTGCAGGCAATCAATACGTACTTGACATGATTTATATCCACCATTTTAAATCATCTCAGGATTGTGAGATTAAAATGCTATTAAAATATGTTCTCGCAGTTATTTAGCTTGGCAATTAAAGTGGGTAGGTCCTTTTCAATTTGCAATATAACAAGGTATGATTAGATTTATAATTAGTGTGGTATAAATATTTCTGTACGTTGTTTATCATATTTTTATTTTATTGTTGATAGGAGTGATAAATATTGTAACTACATAATCATAACTTCGTTTTAGAATAAGTTTGATTTTTTATTTGAGTTGTAATGATACATACATTACATGCATAAACTCACGCCCCATTCCCATGGGGTAGGCAGAAACTACAAAAGAGAGTTGTAATTATATTTTTACATAAAATTGTCTGTGTCTTCTTGTTCATAAAGTGTTAGTTATTTTGTTATTTAATTACAAAGTTAGACTCGAGTAGTTATTTAATCGGTCCGAGAGTTACTTTCGCTTTTTTCTATTTTGTCCGAAACGGTTGGAATCTCTCTCTGGGAATGTCTATCAATCATCTATATGGCCCTTTGTACACACACGTGTCTTCTACTAGTGCGGGACAAACCTTTTTAGGAGTCTATCTCATCTTGCCATCTTCATCATTTGAAAGTATATGGTCAGAATTTACTCATGGCTAAGCTCATTAAACTTTATCGATACGAACGCACTGCCTAGCCTTTTCCCAACTGTGTTGGGTTCCGCTTCTAGTCTTGCCGGATGGTGCCGAATGGCAGTATTTTACATGGAGCAACTGCCTATCTGACCTCCACAACCCACTTTCTCGGTAACACGATAACCCCTGGTAAGACTGGTTGTAAGACATTTGGGCTTCTGACTATCCGTAACGACTGTTAGAGATCTACGAATGACAGCCAGTACCAATGGCTTAACGTGCTCTGCGAGGCACGGAGGGGTTGAATATGTAAGGGATGGTTACCCATCCACAAAACGACCGCGGTAAGCGTCGCTTAACCTTAAAATTGCTCGTGGTCGTATTGATAATAGCGATCACGCTATTATCAATACGACCACGAGCAATTTTATCTATATGATCATTATTCAAATTGATGACAACTTTTCAATTTTAAATGTTAGACTAAATAAACTGCACAATGTGTATCAATCCTAACATGAACTTGTCACAGCGCTTCCACTTTAGAAATAGAAAGGACAACTAGATGTAATGCTTCATGTCGGAGAAATTTTAGCATCTTCCGTACATTTGAATCTGTCATCAAGTTTGAAAGTTGAGACACTTGATCTTGAAAGGAAATCACATTAATAATAATACATTCTGAATGACAGGCTTCTTTTTATGATGTCGATAAATGATCCGGTTTTATGTGCTTATGTATACCGACACATGTTACATTAATTAGACTGCTCATATCCTTTCTCTAATTATATAAAAATGCGGCGAGTCAGACTCGTACACGACTGGTTCCGTACCACCGCATAATATTTGGCTTTTTTTTTCAACAATCTGATTTACTGAGAGTAGGTATATCAGATTGTTTTTATTGGCTCAAATGTTCGCTACTTCCACGGCATTGTCGGTGGCAGCTAGGAAAAGAATTAAATATCCATATTTTCTAATAAACTAGAACCATCTTTTTCTTTTTTTTTTAAACTTGGCTGAATTAATATTCGGGTGTATAAAAAAGTAGCTAAAAACGGATAGCTACATATTGAAAATTTGATATAACGAATAGAATTTGAGAAATATAACCTACTTTATAAATATTCCAATCTGAAAATATATCTTATCGTACTAATATTATATTATAAACGTGAAAGTTTGTTTGGATGGATGGATAGATGGATGGATGTTTGTTACTCTGTCACGCAAAAACTACAGAAAGGATTTAGATGAAATTTGGCTACTACTTAACGGATTTGGATGAAATTTGACACACATATGGTTTATAACCAGGATTAACATATAGGGTAGGGTTTTTTATCCCGATATTCCCACGGGATCAAAACTTATGCGGGTGAAACCACGGGGTGTAGTTAGTTATTACCTACATGAATATAATAATACCCTACGGAGAATACCGTATCTAGAATGCGTATAATTCAGAATATCTGCCGTTCATTGTCCCACATTATTTGAATTTCTGAAGGCTTAGTGTGGTTGCTGTGTTTTGTACCAGCATCGTATCTTACATCGAATGCTTGGAATACTGATATAAGAAGATTACATAATTTTAGGACACATTGTTGCCTACATACCAGTATAGGAAACTATTCAGGACATCTAAGTTTCCTAAGAATTGGTGTTCTAATAATATTCGTAGTTGTCATGCGAAAGATTGTCATTTGAATGCTTTTCAAGAACAGCTCCGAAATGTAGACCTTGAGCACCCTATGTCCGACCACGACACCTTTTCATCTTATTTTAATAAATTTTAATAAATCCTCAAATTATTCCCAGTTTCCGTTCCTAAAAATATTATTGAACGATTGGGCCTCTTTTAGTAAACCTCAAATAGTTCATATTTTGGGGTTCTAAAACTACTAAATAAACAAGTAGGTAATTACGACCAGCTTGAATGTCGCTGCCGCGACCTCGCTCGCTTCGCTCGCTCGCCTCACGCGCGATTGGTCGAAGTTCTAACCTAATCTAACCCATTTGCTCGGGGTGCACTAGCTTAAAACTGCGACCACCTGTGAGAAAAGGCCAAACAATTAAAAAGAGGCTCAATCATTAAAACAAGTGTACATCATTAGAAGCGCAAAAAGTTTTTAGAGATTCTTCAATTTAGAAAGTGTTCATTATAAGTGGATCAATCAGTTTTTAGAGGATCAGTTAAATGTTTCTCTTATTTTAATCGCATTATGGCTAAACGCAGAACAATTAATTATAAGGTGCTACAAAATGTTTGAGTTCCGTAGAAACATTAAAATTGAAAGCTTCCCATTTCCTGTTAAACGTTAGATTTCATCAATTTTCATCAACCGTTAACTAGTGAACGTTTTCTTTGAAAGAATGTTAACACCGTTCACCTTATTATTTCTCAAAAGTGCCGTCCGACCAATTTGCATGAGATTAACAATCTTCACAGAATTCCTTTTCGTGGAATAATCGCCCGACTATTACTGCCCACTCAGAGGTTTTAGCCAACACGATTTAGCTAGTAATCTCCTTTTCTTCGAATTTTTCGCCTTTCCAGGTTTTGCTTGCAACAACGTCTCTTCAATTACTTTTTGAGGAGATGGAGAAGTTTATACCCATTTAAGGGTAATCAGGTGTGTCTGACGGGTGTTAATTTTATTACTCTGACTTTGATTTCCCAGAGATCTTGGATATTCCAAGAAAACTTGAGTACCTAAATCAAAGTGTACCAATTGTTGTAACATTCACATATATTTTCATTTATACTGTCTTAGTGGTTGTCAAATCAAACTCAAAGTCAAAGCATTTATTTCAAATAAACCAACTACAGGAACTGGGGGTCGGTCAGTCAGAAAGATGAAGCTAGTTATTCATTCCAAAGCGGTAGTAGGTACCTATGGGGAAGAACGGGCAAGAACCATATGGACTATATGGAGACCTTAATCTTTCCAATGACTTTAGGTCCTACTGCTCTTATTACATTTTAGTCTCCAATAAACAAAATCTTGCATCCATTTCTGCATTTCAAAAGCTAAAACCACCGCAACATGCAATAAAACTTAAAATAAACTCTTACGTTTGAATCATGCCATCTAATCAGTCAGCGAATTATAAAATTTACATAAGACATGCCGCTGTAGGTCAGATGCGCCATCTTGAATATCCGTGAATTCCGTAAGATTCGTAAGATGTTATGTTGGTACATTTGGGTCAGTAAGCCTGTGTACTTTTAATAATTTGTCGTATCAGTGGCAGTAGAACTTGTTTCAATGTACATTTTATGTGATTGAGCTTTTTGCTTAATCCAAAGAAGTTTATACATCTTTTAAAAGAACCAAGTTTATGTTGTTGATCGGATTTTTAAAGAAGATTAGCTTATTAATCTTAAAAGCTCTTTAATTCATAAAACTATCGTATTTAGAAACTAGTAGGAATGTCAATAAAATTAATGTCACAGAAAGTATAAATTATACAAAAGACGGGTTCGGTAAAATTGCGTGGAATTTCTCATGGCTATCTAAGTATTTGGTATAATTTAGGTACAGGGGTGGTAGAAATTTTAAACTGAGTAAAAAGTTATCAACACACAAAACTTTGGTATCAGTCAAAACAATCATCATCATTAAAAGCCTACAGCAGTCCTCTGCCTCCCCAATTGCACGCCATTCAGCTTGATTCTCGACAATGCTCGTCCAGCTGCTACCAGCCACCCTGCGAAGATCGCTCCACCTAGCCTAAGGGCGTCCTACCTTACGTTTGCCGATTCGCGGTCTCCATGCAAGAACACGTCTGCCCCTACGTTCATCGGTTCTACGGCTAATTTGGCCGGCCCATTGTCACTGTAGCTTACTTATTTTATGAACTAAAGGTCCATTAGAAAACCAGCGTCAGACAGCGTCTGTCTGGTGTTAATGCTGAAATTAACCTTTTTGGCGCATCTGTCACTACTGTTGTTTGAAACATTATTTTTATTTTGTTAATTTTGTATTTTGTGTTTCACGAACTGTGTCCAAATATAAATTATTGTTTCTTTCTTTTCTTTCAAACTATGCAAAATAATAAGTAAACAAAAGCAATGTGAACAAAAGTACGAAGCATTCCTGTCATCTGAAACCAACATCTCATTTCACTAAACACAGCTTATCATTAAATGGAATTTAACATTAGTACAGCGGCTCAGTTTAACATTAAACTATATTAAGCCTTATTCGAACGAGAATTGTGATTATATCTATGTGTAATTACTGTACGTAATGGAAACAAGGCTATTTAGCTAAACGAGAAACGTCTTTAAATACGTTACGGGTTTATTTTAAACAAATGAATGGGTTTTAATGGAAATTGTTTGTTAGTATAGGAATGGTATGGTGTAATACTGTATGCATGTCACAAGATAATAATAGAATATAATAATCGTTATATAGTAGAACATTGTCAAAATGTTTGGAAGATTTGCAGAAATCGACATTTAGACGATTTGCGCAAATCAAGATTTTGGAGACTAGTAGAGATTTTAGGATTTTTCTGGGTATTTCCTTATTGAAATGGGAAGTTAATATTATTAAATATAAATATTATTATTTTTTACCTATAGGCACGGCCTTTCATTCATTATTTTAGAAACGGCAAGTTGTGTTACAATTGTATATCAAGTTCATTAACAGCTTCTTTTATCAGCAAAGAACGTTTAGCAGTTAAGTTTAGTTCATTATTTCTTGCCTCAGAATTGATGCAATAAGCCCTTCTTAGCAAATGTTAACGTCATCTGTGTACGTCGAAAGATTCCGGAATTATGTCCGTACAAAATTCACGTCCCGTATAAAAACATACTAATACACATACCGGAATAACAGTAGTCGAAAAACACACGCAGCATCGCGTGTCATCTCAGTGTACCGTTAGTAATATCATGAAACGTAAATTATGTACGTAAATGTAAACTATACTCTATAAAGTGTCCCATTCAGTTTGCAACGATGGTCTATCCGCGTTCGCAGCGGTTATTACGGTTGACAACCCCTACTATGAATGAAAAGTTTGATGTCTTTATGACATTTTATTTGAAGAGTGATGGAATAATATAAATAATGCGTCGTTGATCTAGAGATTGCAAGCGCTGCTACTGAGCATGAGATCCTTTTTTTTTTGTTTTTGGGGGGAAACCTTCAAATGGCACCCGACCTCCGGGGAGTGAGGTCGGGGAGTGTGGGATTTTGACTTTACTAAAACCACCCCGGTGATCACCATCCGCACATAGGGGTGGTCCATTTATTGCATGACATTTTCTTAATAATGGTCGGAGATATAGAGCTGAAGTTATCTCAGATTGTGTCTTGTCAATCTTGTCATAAACCAATGACAGTAGATTTAGGCCAAATTGGCAATTCTTGCAGCCTTTTGGGCACTTTTCCTATTAATAATGCCCAATGGTCTCTTCCCCCTTCTTTTAATACTTTTACGTACTTGTCATGGAATTTATTTTGACAAATCAAATACTTTTTAAAATTTGTCAAAATAAATTGCATGACAATTATAAATAAATTGTCTGACAGAACTTACATTTTTTTTCAATTTAAATAATTAATATTGTTATATAACAAATTGTATGCTTTCAGTACAACATATCCCCCTTATCCAAACACAAATGGTAACGCTACACGCCCCCCCTTAACACAGGAGCCCTGACCCACATTCTATACATTTTTGAACGCGCACAAAACCGCGGTAACGTTGCGCTGTCGCCTAATTAACTCGGCACAATGCGTTATAGAAATATGCCCTGTTAATAATGTGCCCTATTAATATTGTGCCCTATTAACAACGTGCCCGATTAATCACGTGTATCGTTCATTGATTATCTTTTGCTCTGACGGGAAGGGTTAGCTTTTGTGTTCGAAACAAAAGGTTTTGTGTTATTATTTTAGAATGGCCATTTATTTTGTGGGTTATGTGTTCCAATACGTATCGGGTAAAGCCAATGAAAGCTTGTTGATTAGAAGCTTGTGTTGTGTTTCATTGAAGGGTAAAGAGAGATGGAATTATATTATTGATCACCACGCTTGCGAACTGCGTATTTGGCCATTGCTGTTACTGTTAGCCAGTAGTTAGCCCACTGCTGGGCAAAGGCCTCACCCTATGACACGACTGCTTACGATGTAGAGCTGGCCCTTGTCGTTTGTTTTGTCCAGCTCATCCCGTCATCTCCTACGGGGTCTGCCGCGACGCCTTCTAGCTTTGGCCACTGGCCATTTCAGACTATAAGAATGTTTGTTAATTGGAGGCAGCCCAAGTTATGTTTACAAAATTTCGAATAACTAACATAAGAATGTGGAAGAAACTTTATAAGTTGCTTAAAGTTTTTATTAACTTGTACAAAATTATATGCGAGCTTCCTAACAAGCCATAAATATTTACGCCAACATAAAAATAGAAGAACGTATCGAATTACATGACTAATTTCAATAAGTTATTATTCAGGAAAGTTATATGAATAATAAAATATTATTGAGTTAGTGACAACTTCTACTGAATTGAATGAAATAACGACTAACAGTGTCAAAGGGGAATTATTTGACTATTATAGATACTTAACCTATTCCGTTTGAGCTGGTCAAGTAATAAAATAGATAGTACAAAGAAACTGGTCTTTATCGGTAAACATCTTATGAATGAACTGACCAACATAATGTTCTTTCATCTATCGAATTGGATAAATCAAGAGGTGTGTCGGGTTGAAGCTTTTATTTATAATAAGTTATAGGTGTTAGTATAATTTAAGTTAGGATAAGCGCATTTACCGCATTGGGTTATATCCTGTAATGGTACATGTAAGTAGATAAATAAATAAATGAAGTAGTGTAAGTGTTTAAGCATTTTAATAAGCCGATTAAGATGTGAACTTAGTGTACAGACGCCAGCAGGTCAAGCTACCCGAAACTGTAAAATTTTCCCAATCATGCACCTTAATACTTTAGCGATAAAGTTGAAAGTCTATTTTAGAAATTTGACAGATCGTAGTAGCACATTCTTTGAACTTTTCCAAAGCGTAACATTCCTTTCTTTTTCATTATTGTATATTTTGTAAAAACGTGTCTCTCCCACTAAAGTACATTGTCATTCAAGATACAGGATTTTCCTAGTTTGAAGAACAGGGGTCTTACTCATCTGTAATAATAATTATTATTTCTTTATTTCTTTAATTTAAACGGTTTAAAATCAATTACAGGAATTAAAGACAAAGTTTGTAATATACACGTCATACACAAAAGATAAAATAAAATAACATCAAGTAAAAAGTTAACAACTTGCACTTAGCCATACCCATCCCTTAGGTATTTTTTTTTTCGGATTGGAAATCATCATATGACCCCTCCCGCTCTGGGTGGAGCGGAAGGGAGTGTCAGACTCCCTTAGGTATTGAAACAACATTGATGTTACTTAAGCTAAGTCTTTTGGTAAAAAAAAATGATTACTTACTTACTTACAGCGGGGCAAAGGCCTCCTTTCCGTCTTTATTTTTATGATCTTTTACAAGTCACAATTTTTTCCCATGATCACAATCGATTCTTGAAACCATCTCTATCGATGCTGATGTATCGATAATATTCAATTAATAAATCGGACAAAGCCTCTATCGATAATAAAATTCTATTGTCACTGCTTATTCTTTTGTAACGACTGCGTGAAGTAACTACGAAGTGGGTACGAAAGTTTAGAAGTTTTATGTTCTGACTGGTTTCCGCCACAGAATCTATCATTCCTGAGTTACTTATGTGAGGTCCCACAGGAATAACTGTTCTAGGTAGGTGCACTAGGTACTTTGGGATCTGAAGGATTCTTCTTCGCCGTTCCCTCAATGTTGAGGATCGTAACCACATACGACGTGTCTCAGGTATTCCTGAAGGATAGGCCTCAGCATTTTTCTTGACACTGCGATTGACCATCAGATTGGTGATTTATGTTGTTATTGGATAATAGGTCAACCTAGTTTCCACATTTTCGCCCATTGTGTCGCCTTTTGTAAAATTTCTACAATTATAGATATAATTATTATAATACTAGCTGCGCCCCGCGGTTTTAACCGCATAAGTTTCGATCCCTTAGGAATATCGTGATAAAAAGTATCCTATGTGTTAATCCTGGTTATAAAATATCTGTATGCCAAATTTCATCCAAATCCATTAAGTAGTTTTCGCGTGATAGAGTAACAAACATCCATCCATCCATCCATCTATCTATCCATCCATACAAACTTTCATGTTTATATAAAATATATATAAAATAAAATATATAAATAATAATATAATAATAATAAAAGTAGGAAGTAGGAAAAGTAGGACAGGAAGTACGTAGGATAGGATAATATTAGTGATTATTTTGTTTGAAGTGTCTGTTTGTAATGTATATGGTGTACGTAATAAACAGTATTGTATTCCTTTCTATTCACCAAATAATAATAATAATAATGTGCGTTATCTGCTCCCCGTCGTATGGCGCGTGGTAGTGTCTAATCCGCCTTAGGGATGGTTTATTCTTTACACTTCAAACTAGTCGTGGTGGATTACGGCCCACTCCCTCTTACCGAGAGAAGGCCTGTGTCCAAGGTCCAAGCAGTGGTAACAAAATAGGCTGATTATGATATACTCGAACAATATTATCGTTTTGTCACCTCTTACGGCATTTAATTTAAGGAAAACGGTAGCCTAACATAACCACAGTCGACCACGCGGCGAAAAGTACCGTGATGCTACTTATTTACTTACTATTAAGAAATAAAAAGGCTATTATCATCGGTACATTTAAGGGCAAATCAAATATTAAAAAAAATAATACTCAATTTAACCACGGCCGTTTTTGTGGGACACGGTACAATCAATGACAGATTCGAGTCAGCTTTTAATATATACAAATAAATAAAATTGAAGTGTCTGTTTGTAATGATAAAATCACAGCTTTGTACTAAATGCGTATGAAAGTATACATAATTATACAATAATTACAAAAAAAAAAAAAACAATTTGAAAATGTTTGTCTTTCTGTCTGTTTGTTCCGGCTAATCACCGAAACGGCTGGACTGGTTTTGATGAAATTTGGTATGGGATCCTTTGAAGGACATAAGCAACTTTTTCCGACATACCTCGCGGGCGTATCCGCGTGTAGAATCTAGTTTATACTTTTACTTAACAGATAAATAATTATAGCTGTAGAATGTAATTAACTTTAATATACATCAATTAGATAATGAAATTTAGATTGTTGGAAGTTTTATATGCTATTATAAACGGACGGGTAGTATTATCTTTAATTGCGATCTCTTACTGACTGCTTTGGAACGTTTTTATTAATGTGTAGAAGGCAAGCAAATGTGAGCTTTCAAATAGCCTTTATTAGCAGTCTTAAAACTATTTTTTACAATTGAACGTGGATCCACGCGAGACTGTAAAGTTTCTACAATTATTCAACCAGTTAAAGGTTTAGGCATCAGAAATCTCCAGATTGCTTTGCTCTTTAGCTTAGGCATCCTCCAGGCTTCACAATAGCTCACGGTCGTGACTTTTTCGCCTTCATGATTCCGGAGTAGTTTTCAGGTCGTCTTCCAGTCTTTGAAATGGACTTCCTCTTTCCGTCATAGTATTATGATGTGAGCATTAATAACCCCTAATAAAAGTTTAAATGGAATACCTACATAATAAGTTATATGTATAAATTTTTCAGTGAAAATGTTCACATCAATCACTTACCACATTTTAGCTTCAACTTTTACAAAAAACATCCACCGAAAATACAAACAGGCCACATTTATTTGTTTTTACTCCAAACATTTGCATATGATACAAAAAACACAGAGGCAGAGTGCGAGCATTAATAAAATAAACAAAATCCCACAAAAAAAAAAATCTGCAACAAAATCCTCGCTACTCGTCGTGTCCAGCACATTTAAATTGTTAATACTTGTGTGCCCGACGACACTCGCCCACAATACGGACGAAAGTGAAAATGACCTTAAAACGTATACAAACAGACGTAGGTACCGTCTGGTTTTAGTTGACAAAAAACAAACAAATTCCCGACACAATAAGACTATAGAAAGTCGACTGACACTGTACAAACACTTTTTTTCAAGCCATTATTTCTTTCTTAATTTCGTTTCGGGAAAATTGGCTGATAATGGGTAAGCCACAGTAGAGAATGGGTCGAATCAGTCGCGATGAATTTAGGCGTAGCACGTTTGCTACCGTTTGCCGAAGTTACCGACATAGCTTGTAGAGTAAGCAAGCTAATAATAAATAAATATATATATATTTTTTATATTTTTAAATGTTTTTATATCTTTTATATTCTAATATTTAAAAATATAATTTATATGTTTACATTTAAATAAAGGAAATAATAAATAAAATAGTTTATTTGCACCTTCAAGTAAAAACATGGTTTACGATAAAAATAGGCCTAAGGTAAGTAGAGTTGCAGCCAATGCCTAAGTGCGCGTAACGCGCGTAAGTGTTCCACGCGTGCCTCAAAGAGTTGTCAGCATAATTTGAGGGGCCCCTTAGGGCCGAAGCCTGCCGGGTCAGTGGGATTGTCCGAAAGGGTTACCGCTACCCCGGAACATAAAGGGCAATGGAAGGAACATGGGTGGGTTTTAGTCAGTAAGAGTCTGACACTCCCTTCCGCTCCACCCAGAGCGGGATTTGATGATTTACCACCCGGAAAAAAAATGCCTAAGCTAACCTAACATAATAATATCTTTTAATTATAGGTATCAGCGCCTATGCTGAAGTGGCATGTTTGTCGAAGAAGGACCAATGGCCTGTGGAGCAGACGAGTCCTGGGGGTCTACTCCTGAAGTGGTATCGGCTGAATGTTCGGCCGTTTCCAGCTACGAAGTTACTATTTGGTTCGGTCGGTCCCGATCCTACACTCTTTCGAATATTGACTATGATCCCGACCCAACTGAGCCGATCCGAACATTTTCGCATTTTTCAATAATATTTGGTTCGGCGGTTTCAATAATATGTGTCGGTCCGATCCGATCATTCGCACTTTGCACTTCGTAGTAGACCCCGTGGAGTGGTCACCGCTTATCGGCAAGCGTAGTGTGGGGCACCCCCCAGCTAGATGAACAATCGACCTAAAGAAGGTGGCTGGGACAGACTGGATGCGATAGGCAGAGGACGGGTGTTGTGGCGCAGCCTGGGAGAGGCCTATGTCCAGCAGTGAGCTGCGATAGGCTGAGTTGATTGATTGTTTGACGATTACTTGAGCAGCACGGATCGCTGACACAGTAGGAATATGAAACAGTGTCTCAACTAGACTATTTTATGCTAATTACCACCAGAGCTTTTGGGTTGTTATTATATTAACCATAATTAATAAGGAAGAAGAAATAATATGCTGGAAGAGATTTCATTAGAAATAAGCATAACCTTTATACGTATTTTTCTTTTCCTTTCTTCTTGTCTGTTCACGTGTGTGTATATAAATAGTTAAATAAATATAATATGGGCAAAAATCATGATTAGTAGGTAGTAGCGTCGGCAAAATGTAACCTCCTGTCTCGTTGCAACATCTACCAACAATGTCCATTGCTGAACTCGCTTACCCTACTAGTCATATAGCGACACGTGCCTCTATTTGGGCACTACTTCGTAGTTGTTCTACTGTTTAATCTCGCACTGTGCCATACCACTGTACATAAATATTCAGCAGACGCAACGGTTTTTTTTCTCACGAGGAAAAACGCCAGGTGCGTTTTTCCTCGTGAGAAAAAAATTCAGATTGAATTTTCGTACTTCGTAACTATCACGTATTGTTGGACAGGTTGTGTTGTAAACATTACGCCGTGACTGATATCCCTTGCTGATTGCGAACACGTCTGCGTAGTTAGTGTCTCTAGTTGCGGCAAAGATTTTCTGAGTTTCTTGCGTGTTTCTTTTTTTCTTTCTTTTATGAACGTTTATGTGAATTGTGGCTAAGTGTTGCGGTGACCACAGGATGCGTTACTGTTCAGTACGGTTGGTTGGTACCATTCACACCGACAGAAAAAAAAACAGGTTATGTATGCAAAGACAGAAAAAAAAATTGCACGTTAAAAATTAAAACTGCAAGATCAAGGTTCAAAAAATAAATAAATCTAGACTGACAGCCAATATATAACATAGGAATCTACTGTTAAGATAATAAATCAATTCGCGAATTTAATTTGATTAATATGTTCGCAAAGAACTCAATTTATTCAATACTGAAAATAAAATCACTTTTGCATTAAATTTAGAAACTTATTAATGTGTCTATAACTTAAAAGTCTCGTAAATTATTTACTTAGTTCGGAAATGAGACGGTTATTGCAAAAAAAGTTGCGTAAAGCTTGATGTATGTTGATTAAAATGATTATTAATCACGGAAATGTAGATCACGTATCCGGTAACGGTATTGATAAGTTTATCGATTATCAGCAAATACATAAATAAGTTGTTTTGGTAGTATTTAGGGATACTAGGGCATGTCAAATACATGACCTATAAAAAAAATAGGCCACTATAAAAACAAAAGTATTGCGCAAAACAAAACCTGCAAATGTTTTTGGAAAAAAACCAAGAAAATTTCTCAAACCATTATTGACTGTGATTAATATAAGGGCCGAATAATTTGATACATTTGCATATTATTAAATTCTGTTCTTTTTAAAACGAAGCAGGAAAATGTAAATCTAAAATTATGCACGAAATTAACAAACAAGTGTCACTCACGCTTACATCTCCCAAAATAAGTTACCGTAACTTCGTAACGGAAAGTATCACGATAAACTCGTTATCATAAAAAAAGCGATCGTAATCGGATTGTGAGAAAACAATCGATATGAGGACGTACCCTAACCGATTCAAAACGAATCGAATCGATTTTTATTGCGATCATCTCCGCTGTAACCGGTTGTAACATTCGTAACTTTTGGAAGTTATACAATGATTGTTAGCAATTATATATTTGAGTGCTGACATTGCCTTGTGTGGGTACGTCTGCGTTTCTACAACTTATACTTGACGGCGCAGCAAGTGGCGCCGTCTAGACTAGTTACGAAGGTACTAGTAACCACCAAAAAGGTCGGATAAGAGTGCCACTGGCTGGTGACAGTCACTCTAGCTGAGTGTCGCATCGATGGTTGCGTGGCGGCTGTCTTCGAATGACAGAGATGATATCAGGGGAGTCGCTGTCGTACTACGTCCACGACAAACTGGTATATTCCGACACAATCCGGACGATATAAAGACTATCCATATTCCTTAATTTTTTGCGATGCTTTGTTGTAGCTCATACACTAGACATGCTGTCTATAAATTGTGGTTAGCGAAGTACTAATTCACACCATGTTTTGGAAAACTGGTTTTCTAATAAAAAATATTAATAATAGAGAGATAACCGGATAAGTTATGTTAAGATAAATGCATGTTGCATGGTCAAGCATCCAATCACAGACGTGTATGGTCTTACAGTGGATTGTCATACCCAGTGATCACGAATCTACATAAAATCGATTGAATTTGATACTCCCACCATCATCATCATCTGCCTAGCCTTTTCTCAACTATGTTGGGGTCGGCTTCCAGTCTAACCGGATTCAGCTGAATACCAGTATTTTACATGGAGCGACTGCCTATCTGACCTCCACAACCCAGTTACTGGGTAATACGATACCCCTTGGTAAGACTGGTTGTCAGACTTTCGGGCTTCTGACTACCCGTAACGACTGTCAAAGATCTACGAATGACAGCCGGGACCAACGGCTTAACGTGCTTTCCGAGGCACGGAGGGGTCTCGGTATGTAAAGATGGTCACCCATCCATAGACCAACCGCGGCAAGCGATACTCCCACCATCATCATAAAATAAAGTTTGTATACAGTAGGAAAATGGTGAGTGAAATACACCAACGACCTCTTAGAAATGTGATGACAATTACTCAGCAGAAACCGATTTCACAAAATCATCTGGTTAACAGAAAAACAGTTAAGGTGACTTCACCAGCAAAAAGTCCCTGAAAATCTCAATTAGGTAAACAGTAAACTCTCTTTGGTCTCACAAATTAACATAAAAATAACAACGAAACCGAATTAACACTTTTAATTTCACTAAGCGGCGAGTCACGTAGATTCAAAAGTCAGCTCCATCAGCATTTAAGTCACGGGCGAGAAGCATTAGAGATTCTGCAAGCGGCTCGTTTACGTAATAAGGACGTAAGAACGTCCCTGTCTGATAGTTTGACAACCATTGCTGTTGCTGTATCGAAACCATCGATAAGATTTGGTAGTGAGATGTCAATGGAAATCAAATAGAGGAAATTAATCGTAAAGTTTTTGGTTTTATTGACAATTACCTCATTAGTGAAAAACTCTCCATGAAAGTTGCCTTTTCCATTGACAATGGACGTCAAAAAATCGTTATCTTTGCTACAGACCATTAGTTTTTAAGATGCTATTTCTAAAAACCACTGACGTTTATCACTTTCACTAGTTTTTAGATAATTGTTCTGCGTAATTACTATTGGTGGTTACGCATCAGCGGGTTCGATGATCGAAGCTGGCTTCAGATCGCTTTTTGTTTTTTTAAATATTTTGTTCCACGTTGGTCTTTACTTGTGTGAATATAGCTTTTAACCCTGCCTTCTTCGTGATCGAGGTCAAGAGCAGGCCCATTCAGTAATAAAAAAAGTAGTTTTAGGCATTTTAGTCAAGTTCTTTTTAATTTTAGTCAGCGAAAAAAAAGATGGCGATTGAAATCAAAAGTGAATTTTGTTCGTTGAACAATTTTATCAAAAGCACGTAACTATCATTTATTGGCAGATGAACAATTTTAAAATGGTTAAAGCTATACATTAATTTGTTTATGACTAGCTGTTGCCCGCGATTTCATACGCGTGCTTGTTTTAACATAAAATATATCCTATGGCACTCGGCAATAGTGTAGCTTTCATTCACTGAAATATTTTTTGTAATCGGATTAGTTCGGTGGTTACTTCCCGAGATTACCTTTCACAAACATATTTATGAACAAACAATTTACCTCTTTGTAAAATTAGTTTAGGTAAGATAGAATTGTAGGTACAGAATTAAATAGTCTAGATAATTTGTCACGAACCTAATCAGGTCCAAATCCAGTCAAGCAACAGTACCACGTGTTAAGCAGGTTGTCACCCTCATTTACGTTACAACTGCCTTATCAAACACACAAACTTGTACTGCGACAGTCCGACAATCTGATAACACGTTCCAAAAACGCGTTCGATCTATAAACAAATCGACTAGTCGCCTACGCCTAAGGCCCCGTTCACGGTCTTGAGCGATGCGACTTGAGACGCGACCTGCGTCAAGCGACATGCGCGCGCGTCACCTGTTTCCGTCTGTCGCTTCGCAAGTTGTGTCGCGGTGACTCGTGGCATGCTCTAAAGCTACGGCGTCCTAGAAGAGCGGTGACCGCTCACACCGTACTTAGTCACTCGAAAAAGTGTCCATATTGAGAAGAGTGAGTTCACACATTATTAAATAGCGTTTCCATGCCATCAAGTCACTGCGTCATTGTGTGTCAGAGGTATCAAAACGAAAAAGAAACGCGGCCTCTCTTTTGATGCGGTAGGGCGAATCTAACGATTTAAATACTTGCCGCAGTCATAATATTCATGACAGCTGTCACTGCGGCTCTTATGTGCGGTCACCACTTTTCTGAGAAACCGTAGCTTTAGAAACTTGTTTCATTTGTTTTCTACGCAGTCGCTTGCGCCAGACGCATGTCGCTTGAGCGTGTAGCCTGACCACGGGGTAAGATCAATTGACTGTTGTGACTTATCAATTCGATTTGAGCATTGAATTATCAGTGTCTCGATGTTTTAAATTGCCTGTGATTATTGTAAGTGCTAACAATGGTATACGATTTGTTCTTGTGTTGTTTGACTGACAATTGTTAATTTATTTGTTTTGCTTTGTTTATCGATTCGAAACTTTTGATGCAATGCCGCACGATACCTCTTTGCGACTTTTGAATTAAATGGAAGCTACAATCTATATAAATAGTATAAAATAAAGTTGCTTTTCGTGTCTGTCTGTCTGACCTTAGATTTTTTAAACTCCACAATGAATTTTAATGCAGTTTCGACCATCATTTAGAACATTTATTCCGGAAGGTTTATGTGTATTATCAATTGAACTTACATAGAGAGAAATCTCTAAGAAAAAAAAAAAAAAACTCAATGAAATAAAAAAAAAAAGTAATCTCGATGTTTTGTTAAGTCGTAATAATCGTGCGAAGCAGGGGCGGGTCGCTAGTATACTATAATCCAATTATGGATGCCTTATAGGAAATGCTTATCACACTTTATCCTATCCGCAAACAACCAGAAAATCGTGGAAATAGTATGAAATCTTGGCTGGTTTTAGGAAAATGTTTCAACTGTCTGAAATCCGCAATCAATTGGGTTGATCCCATGGACAACATGCAATTGTTTTAAATCGAGCATGTTGTTTTTACCAATCTACACTGGGCCCGCGTGGTGGATTCTAGCCCACTCCCTCTTACAGAGAGGAGGCCTGTGTCCCAGCAGTGGGAACATTATATGCTGATTGCGAATGCCAAAACCTTAAAAAATACAATAATATATTCATACCATGATATAAATTTGTATTTTTTTGTAAGAAAATTGTTTCAAATTATTCTTCTCGAAGACATCAATAAACGTACAATCCATCTAACAGGATCGCTGGCGATGACATTAAAGTATATAGCGACCTTTAGGATAATGGGAACTCTTATCTATCACGCTGGGAGAGATCGATCGGTGCGAGGGAGATAAATGGAGTGTCCCGTAGTACCTACTTACTATTTGTATAATTAGGTAGGTATTGAAGGAAGCTTAAGTTTTTCAATCGTCTGAGATCGTATCTATACTATACTTAATATTATAAAGAGGTTATATTTGTTTGTTTGTTTGTAAGTTTGTATGTAGGCGGTAAACTCTGAAATACCAATTGGATTTGAAAAATTATTTTTGCATTTGATCGCCAGATTCTTGAGAAAGGTTTATAGACATTTATTTAACATCACGCTATGAGCAGTGGTGGCCCAGTGGTAATGGACCCGACTTACAAGTTGCAGGTCGTGAGTTCGAACCCAGCCAGGCATTTTACTTTGTGTAAATTATTTCATCACCACTGCTCTCAAAACGGTGAAGGAAAACATCGTGAGGAAACCGGCATCTCTTAGAACCACAAATTCGAAGACATGTGACATCTACCAACCCGCACTGGGCCCGCGTGGTGTATTATGGCTCATTCCCTCTCACAGAGAGGAGGCCTGTGTCCCAGCAGTGGGAATATTATAGGCTGATTACGTTATAGCTGACAGACATCGCTTACTGCGGCAAGACCTTATGGTTGCACCATTTTGTTAATTACTCAATGAATTACGGAATAAAGATTACTCAATCTAAAGCCATTTTAATTTCTAAACAATTAACTTTTCATCAAAAAACTACAAAACGACGTAACATACACAAACCATAACTAAGGTAAGACGAAATCGTGCCGTGAATAATCGCCCCGACAAGTCGCCCACGAGCATCAAACCTAAACATCGGGGCGTGCTCACCAAACACGTGTTGGGACGCGTTTTCACTTTTTATTAGGGCTATTTTCGACTGAACGATTAAGGCGTTACTCCACAGTATTGCACGGCTAAGCTACGCACGTGTACTTAGCTTCGCTTTGTATGGAAATATAGACGAGATCCACGATTTAGCTGTGTAAAGTCTGACAACCAGTCTTATCCAGTAACTGGGTTGTGGAGGTCAGAAAGGCAGTCGGTCCGTGTAAAATACTGGTATTCAGCTGCATCTGGTTAGACTAGAAGCCGACCCCAACATGGTTGGAAAAAGGCTAGGCAGATGATGATGATCCACGATTTAGCCATGTACGGATGCATGTAGCCTGTATATGCATCCGTACATAGCTAAATCAAGAAAAAAAAAGATCAAGAAGAAAGCTAAAGAAAGCTTTGATAATTATGCCTCCTTCTCTGTAGAAGGGGACATAATTATCAAAGCTTTCTTTGTCTAAATTCCAATTTCACAAATGAAAATCAACGCAATCAGCACATCTAAACCGCGTTCAAGAGCTGTCAGTGTCATCATTGTTGTGGAATATTGACACTGACAATTCACTGAGCGCAGTTTACAGTGCGCCTAACGCGGACGTGAGAATACGATCTTGACATCTGTCAGTTTCAGAAAAAGTTTCGTGTCTTGCGAATTAGATCTTTATTTGCTACTAGAATTGTCGCACTAACAGGTTTCAGGAACGCATTTTCTCGACAGCTGGACTGTAGATGAGCATACCCTCGAGAATATCTACATCACTCTCCATGCACATCCTACGTTGCGGTGGACGGTCAGCTTTAATGCTGCGCGCCTAATTGCTTACATATATTATTATTTATAGATAGGTGTTCATTACTAAGATTGGGAGGTGTATTATGAAAGTGAAATGGAACCTTATCTTCTGTAAGTACGAGCGATTTACTTAATGAGTATGAACGCAAGAATGTGTATCCGAAGAAGATAATATCGGTTGTTATTTACCTCAGTGCTGTGAAAGAAAGAGCTTGGGATAATGGTGATGTGTCGATATTTTTTGTGTGGTATCGTATGTTTATTTTAATAAGGTATAGATTGCTTTAGGTGTGTTATTACCATATTAAATGATTATACGATATAATTTTGTGTCGTAACAATGCCGAAGCCTGTTCTGAAATACTTAAAGCCGGATATTTCATTTTGGATGGAATCGTGAAAATTGTCGGTTATTCATCGTACATGTATGTTTTAAAAAAAAGGTCGGTCAGATAAATTATGAGCGTGCCAGTATTGATGCTGGCTTGCAGGTGTGAGGCTTTTAATATGTTTTTTTTTTATTTACCGGCCTGGTGATATGTTAATTTATTAAACACGTAATATCTATTAGGACTTGTAGCGGTATCTACAACGCCACATGCGAACAACGCGTCTTAATGACGTCACGCAAGTCCTGCATCTCGCAAGCAGAGTTTACCGCGCAATTAGCATAGATAAAATTTCCCAACATCAATCGTTGGGCAATTGCCCGCCAGACACAACACCCGTCTGATCGGAGGATCCTCCCTTTTCTATGGAGGATGAGTGAACTTTACACCCTGTTCCTCATTCCTCTAAAGACTAAATGCTTTGCTAGTCATCAGAGGGCTCACGAATGGAGAGGAAATTAGTCTGGGTCACCGTCGCTGGATACGGTGAAGAAGACTATATAATTGTTATATATACATAGGAAGTTAAGTATTACTTAAAAGGTATATATAACGTCCTCTTCACCGTAAGTGTACATACACACGTCAACGGCAGACGCATCTGCAGCCGTCGACGCGTCGGCTGCTGCCGCCGACATCGTGCTACTCGTGCATTAAGCATGGTGCTCAACTACACATGTGGAACGTTGCTGACGGTAGCCACAATTACCTCTACCGTTGGCGCGTGCCGCTCGTGTGTATGCACACTAAGTGAAAATCTTAAGAAGACTTACTAGCCTTATCAGGATTTTCACTTGTGTGCAACAAATAGCTCCTATGTTATTTCAAATCCACCATTTCTATTATAGCACAAATATTACGCCTCATTTTTCTGGCATCTTACTCCCCTTTCCAAGTGTAAATAGGTAGCCATATAATGTGCTATTAAAAAGCTTTCAGCAGCATGTCTTTATTATAACACGAACACATAGAAGGATATTGTTATTTGTAAGCCTGGTTATAATGCATTCTATAAACAGGCCCATCTTACCCTACCTACTTTAGCAGCGTATGAACCCTTTATTATGTACTAACATCAAGCTTGTTGTAAGCTTTTATGGGGTAAACAGAGTTACTTAGACGCCTGGGATGTTATAGGTTAAGAGGTAATAAGGTTGCACTGAGCAGAGAAATTATTAGTAACTTTACTGTTGTTTTAAGTACATTCGCTATATTACACATATATTAATGTACTTTTACATTATCACCAGGAGTGCGTCTTTTTATTGCGGATCTGATTCTTCATTATACATTATATGTAGACTTGTGAAGTTCCATGTTCAAAGGAAGCTTTAAAGTCTATGTTAAGTAAAAATTTAATAACCTTACTCGGAAGACTTACAGAATAATACACCTAGTTTTGACATATTATTATAATACTTCTTCGTCGTGTCAAATTAGGTTTATACTAATGGCGCCCCGCGGTTTCACCTGCATACGTTTCGATCCCATGGGGATATCGGGATAAAAAGTATCCTATATGTTAATCCTGGTTATAAACCATCATTGTGCCAAATTTCATCCAAATGCGGTCAGTAGTTTTTGCGTTTAAGTATAAGAAACATCCATCCATCCATCCATCCATGGATACATACAAACTTTCACGTTTTTAGTATTATTATTATTATAGTAGGATAGTAGGAAATAGGATATTAGCAGGATGACGGTGCAGCAAGTGAGAAACTACACGGTGCTAGTTTTATTACGAAATTACTGAATCACCGAAGAGATGGCGGACGATGTGAGGGGAGCCGCTGTCGTACCACGTCCACGACGAATTGTTATATTCCGCTGAAATCCTAATGATATTCAAACTACTAAACCACTAATGCGAATTTCATTTCATTTAGGATGACTACTTCTGGTAAACGCTATCTTGCACCGTTAAGTAAATAAGTGCAAACAACTATTTACGTGTACACATTTTGTAGTTGTCTAGATACTAGGTTTAAATATAGACAAAGCTCTTACTCATGAATCTCGTAAGCTCTTCGCAAGCAAGCTTACTTACACTAACCGTTGTTGACTATCCACTGCTCATAAAATATAGGATTTCTATTACAAATGTGTAAATTCACTTTCTCAGTTGAGAGCAGCAATAAATGTATACAAATTTAATAATACATTTGTGAGAAACAACCTCTGGTTACAAACGGAAACATCATATTGTGGTGTCATTACAACATGGGTTTCTGTCCGATGCATCTGAGGTCAGCGACCTTTTAATTAAACAAATAAATACTTGTACAAAATCCAATATATAGACACCAAGTAATTGCTTTGACTACAGCTATTTATTGAATTATTAACAACATTCTAATGCCAAATGGTATTCGTGCAGGTAAAACTGTTGTTGAGCTGAAAATCGAGGGGTTAGGCTAGGCTCATATATTTTCTTAAACTGTAGATAAGAAATACTAAATCCATATAACCTGCTTTGAAAACCTTTCCAAAGAAAACTTTAGCCCCGGTCTACCTTAATACCTATAAAGATGGACCGGGGCTCAAGTTTTCTTAATCTATGATGAACGATGAAGATAACGTTAATTTAAATGTCATTGCATCTGTAAAGTTAATAAACTTACATGCATTAAATACCCTGAGTTACTGTGAATTTAAAAAGCGTGCTAGAATGAAGAAAATCAAGAATCTTTTAATCGCACTTACGATCATTAACATCAATAATGGTAATGAACTTTGTAATAAAAATGCAAGTTCCATTCAACACTTAAATACAAACGCTAATAAAACAAAAGAAAGAAATAAGGAAAAAGATTCATACGGTCGTTAAGATGACAACGAAGATTGAACACAATGTGATATTAACGTCACAAAAAGTACAGATGTGCTCAGTTAAGTACATCCACCGAGTAATCATACGCCAGAGGCAATATAGCCGATCTGAATAATGAATAGACACTTTAAATATATACGAAATAATTTTCATGTACAAAAATATCTAGACCACGGACCAGAATTTATTAAAATCGAGAAATGCCCTGAATACTAGATGATATCATAACACGAATGAATGTAACCATCCATTTATTAAGACGCACGACTGACCGCCATGTTTTAGCAATATAGAAACATTTTTTGATTAAAATCGATTCGTGACATACCATTGTAGTACTTTCTCTGTATAGTTTTGAAAGTGTCAAAGTATTGGCGATTAAAACAGATGAGAAAACGACCCGAACGGTGGACAATGATTATAATCAGAACAGCCGTGAAACAGCTTTTACTAAACAATGGATAAATAAACAAATAAGATCAGCCAGCCGTCACGGTCTGCGTGAAAGAGACAGAAGTTTCGGCGTTAATGAGTCCGAACGAGATGGGCGTTAGAAAAAAGACGGGAGATCGCCAATGGTGGCGGAAACAATATTTTCACTTGATTTCAATAATATTTCTTTGTGTGGCCGTTACATATCGGGAGCGCGGTGTGATGTCTGATTTCTCTGTTTGCTAGTCACATTTCTAATGCGTGTGATTAGGGTCAATAGATCGCAATGGCGGTGTGTTATAAACATTGTAATAGTTTTTATGTGTACGGAGATCAGATAAACGACGTTCAATGGCGAAGGAAAGGATTGTCATTGCTATGCAAGCCATTAAATACTTTGTAAGTCTTGATGTTGGTATTAAGTGAGATGAGCAGACTCGTAATCTGGCGTCAATCTGTGCGGAGATGACTATTTGATGTTCATGAAGAGTTTGTTTACTTCACACTTTATGTACTGGTCTTTTTATAGGTACTGGATCATAAATGCTTTTAGCACATTGTCTTACTTTCTATGCATGGAACTGTTAATTTTGAAGCTCAAATAGGCCGTTGTAATAACCACCTGCACTTGATCCATACTACATATATATATAATATTATAAATTCGAAAGTACCCCTGTGTGTAAGTCCACGTCTAAACCACTGATTTCGGTAACATTTGGCAAGGAGATAGATGGCATCTTGGGGAAGGACATAGGCTTTTTGTGCCGGTGTTTTGTTTTCGTGGGATAACTTCCGATATACACGCGGGCGAAGCAGCGGACAGAAGCTAGTGCAAGATACATTACCGAAGCCCGAAATTCTGCTTGTATTTGATTTATGCCAACATTGGAATCAGATCTAAACGCAGCCAATATAATTAAACATGTATTATAGTAACTAGGTCTAGTCCAGGATATATGTATATTCGTTGGAATCAGCCTATAATGTTGCCAGCCACTGCTGGGACACAGACAGCTTCTTTTTGTAGAGGGAGTGGGCCATAATCCACCACGCGAGCCTATTGCGGGTTGGTGGATGTCACACGTTTACAAATTTTTGGTTCTAGGATATGCTCCTGCACCTCCTTCCTCACGATTTTTTCCTTAACCTTAATTTACACAGAGTAAAATGCCTGCTTGGTTATGAACCCATGACCTACAACTCGTAAATCGCGGCCATTACCACTGGGCCACCACTGCTCGTCGCAACTAATGAACTTATGATTTCCGAATGATAAATGTGGTTTAAAGAATTCGAGTTTCAACTAATACTTTTTAAAAGGATGATAAACAGACAAATGAAAAAAGAATAACTCGTGCACTTACAAAAACAACTCTTCATTCCTAAAATTACAGTGAAAGTAACGAAAACAAACGGACCCAACCTGTTTTAACGCACCCCAAAAGCACAATACTTGTATATATACAAGAAATCCCAGATCAAATAGAACCATCTACTTTCTAAGCAGAGAATCTTGCTAGACGGTATGTCTACTGATGAAGATAGCTGCCATTATTCATTTTGCATGTGGATGTCATGAAGTGTCGCGATTGTGATCTATGACGGCTTAGAAGATGGTGCTATCTGATTTGCGTTCGTCAGCTGTTCCGGATGAGTGCGGCTGGTATTGGTGCGAAGGTTGGACAATAAGTGGGGGGTTGGGGCCAACTTGTTCGGTGTTCGTCGAATGAGGAAAGTTATTCAATGAAAACTGTTGCATTACGGTCAGCAACAATTTGCTTCAGGTATGGGTGCTGGATTAACAGCTAGGATATATCATTAGAGATAAAAATTGCTTGTATCATCTGTGACAAATAACAGTGTCCTCTTGGATTGTCCATTTACATACCTACATTTTCTAAGTAGTTTATGTGCCAATAAATATGCTTTTATTCATGTGTGTAACTTATCTACTATATCATATTTGATGCATATAGATACCTATTGTATGGTCAAACGACTAGATATATTCCAATATATAAAGCTTTTGTTTTTCACCGGATCAAAATCGTTATCTCATTGTAATAATGTGAGTAAGACCGTTGTCTATCCTTCCTGCTCGTGTGTCAAATACACGTCGGCAACAAGGTGCGCCGCGTCGGCACATTTGCTTACTTACTGCGCAAGCGCACACTGCGACAGATAACAACCGCACGATATAAACTAGCTACTGGAATTATTACTAGCGTTTCTTTCTCTTATTTTGTGGTTGCTAAGTAACCACCTGACTAGTAAGTTTATGGAAAAGATAAATGTTGTGATTAAAGTAAAGGCTTAATTTGTAATTAATGTTATAAAGCCTTTATAAACGCTGTTTAACGAACTAATCAGGTCAAACGCCATACTGCAACTGAAATGTTGATGAGATTCTCACCTTTAATAGAATTAATTAATTAAACTGATTTTGCATGGCATGTTTCTCTCTCACATAAATAGTTTATAGGAACTTACTGAAAAGCACTATAAAGTAACAGTATCTTGCAAAATACTATAGCACTAAAGACTGATTAGATCCTTGCATCTAAGTGGATTATAGAAAATAAGGAAACGAATTGCAATGGCATTGGAAATGTGAAAGAGGATTATGGCAGGGATGGGATAAAGACAAGAAAGAGATGAAAGAACAAAAATGTTTGGGATACCTGAATGTCAATTGCTGAGACCGAGGTTATAACCATTCAAAACATATTAGTTTTAGATCAGCAGCGCTAATCTATAGGTTGATAACGATGCATAATGGTGAAGTCATTGATAAGCAAATAACAACCATAGTGCTAAAATCAATTAGCCCCATTCCTCCAAAATATTCTCAGTATTATTTGCAGTAATAATATTTAATGTTTACCCTCCATTCTCAAACTGACACCAACTTCCTTTTCAGAATGCAAACACGAAAATAAATTCATATAAATCTTGGAAAATTTTGACTTCATCTTTCGCGGTTTCCAATAGTTGTATTTTATTCTCTTTTGGCGTCCTACCAAGAACATGTTTATTGCAGAATGCATCGCTCCTTCCGCCTTCTGCCAAGTTTTCAGATTTAATAACACGATGAGTATTCTATTTACCTGTCTTAACTTGTTTTATGACATTTGTTTTAAAAAGAGTGGTGGCTAAATCAGATACTCGAATTTAGTACTGATTTTAATGATATTGATGCTGCTGCTCTATCTCTTCTTGATTGCTTATTTGTTTTTTCTACGTCATCAAATCATCATCTACTTAACCTTTTCCCAACTATGTATATTGGGATCGGCTTCCAGTGTAACCGGATGCCGCTGAGCATCACTTTTTTACATGGCAGCTGCCTATCTGACCTCCACAACTCATTTACTGGGTAATATTATATCTCTTGGTAAAACTGGTTGTCAGACTATCAGGCTTCTGACGACCCATTACGACTGTCAAAGATCCACGAATGACAGCCGGGACCAACGGTCTTTGTATGTAAAGATGGTCATCCATCCATGGACCAACCGCTGCAAGCGTGTAAATTATCCTAGGATTACAAATTCGAACACCCAAAATCAATAATTCCAAGCTTTGCAAATTATCTGGTTTTGGTTTCATTGTTACTACATCTCTTTACTTCGCCAGCTCAATGTTTCCCACACGAATCCCATCATAATAATATCGTAAGGCGACCAGGGTTATCGACATAATAATTGGATTAGCCTCATTCATAGTTCATTATAACTGTATGGAAGTGGACCATTTCGACGATAAGTATTAAATGTCAAATGTGGGAGACCTGAGACGGTATGGCATTTTGAAGGTGGCGTACACACTTGATGGTTAAAAGTATTTTTTTATTGTTCAGGCACTGGACTAACAACATTCTCGAAAGCAAAACCTAATTTAAGAAAGACATAAATATTTAATAAAGAATTCCTAATGGATACTACCTTTGTAGAAGTTTGTTGCTAGAGACAAATGTGAGCGAAAAAATGACGTCGCATAATTCAGGTAGTAGACAGATAGGACACACAGACAGACATGCAGACAGGGGGAGGGGGTAGATAGGTAGTATTGAGATAGTCTCTAACCGAAGGCGGATTGTCGAAAACCACAGCCGGGCTTCGGAATGTCCTGTGGTAAGCGCTAGTGGTCGTGTAAACCAATGCTTGTATTAATTAGTACAAGCTGTTACTAACTCAGCGGGAAGGCAATTTTGGGACCAACAACCAACCTTGTTTATCTTGTAATATCTGTCGTACTTTCGGATACCAAAGTCGTAGATTCGAAAGCCAGAAAGGGGTAATACGTACAATGCGTGGTGGAGCGTTTAGGCTAAAATTGACTAGTAAATTCAAGAATACATTTACTGTGGGCCAAGCACGAATGCGCTGTGTAAACGTAACGTAAATTAGAACGATTTTAAATATGAAAATTCTCGTAGTGCACATAATTTTTAAGACTTTATTTATATCTATGGGTGACATCAAGCAATGGACAACATTGTCAAACTTTCAAGGTTTTGAATACGAGACTTTTGGCTACTTTTTATTAGTGTGTGTATTTTGTCTATATTTTTTTCATATAGTCCTTGTTTGTGTAGAATAAACAATTTTTCTTTCCTTCTTTTTTTTCTTATAGCTAATTATGTTTGTCATAAAAATTTTAACCAAAATGATATAGAATAGTTGTATTCAAAGATCGTCTTTTACGTTACGTTTATTTACGGCACGCGTTCATGCCAGAGCCTCTGATGTAGTTTCGGTTACCAAAGTCAATATTTCGGAAACCAGTAAGGAAGGTGTAACACAATTCTGCAATAAAGCTTTGGGTCTCAAACTAACGTAAAATCACGTCCATTTACTGCGTTCTCGTTAACGTTACAACATAATCCTTAATAATGGTTACTATGGAGTAATCTCATAATGAAACTACTAGTTAAAGTAAAGCCCATATCACAAGTCAATCAAGTTTTATGGATAATTAATAGCTAATCAATGCCAGAGGTGGAACCTCCATTAATATTATGAGGTTTATTACTGAGACGCAAATGAGGGTATAGTTTAACACTTTATTATAACTTTCTTTAGTTTTTAAATTATATGTTTCATGTCATCATATTTTTGCCCTTATCTCAATTAGTTTAAGGTCGACGTTACCTGTCGTCTTCTTCCATAGCTATTTTTTTGAAATGGCCTTCAGATATTTGATCACTGAAGGACTTGTGGCTAAGTAATAATAGCCACACTGGTCGATCGATTAGGGTAAGCTACGCTAGCCGCGGTTGGTCAGTGGATGGGTGACCTTCTTTAAATACGTCAGAAGCTAGAAAGTCTGACAACCAGTCTTACCAAGGGGTATCGTATTTCCCAATAACTGGGTTGTGGAGGTCAGATAGGCAATCGCTCCATGTAAAATACTGATATTCAGCTGCATCGGGTTAGACTGGAAGCCGACTCCAACATAGTTGGGAAAAGGCTAGGCCGATGATGATTTGATAACTGAAGGTCAATTCTCGTAATTTAAAACATTCAAAATATAGCCGCAGTCTCATCTCGGCGACAAACAAATGCCAAAATTTTGTCAAAATGTAAGGAAATTAGAGGTATTTTTGACAGAATGAGACTGAGATCAGACTTTGAACGTTCTTAAAATTACGAGAATTGCCCCGCAGACTGTGACTCTGATCAAATTCAATACCTACGTACTGTTGATTGCACGCAATGTAAAAAATGAATTCAGTAAGTATAGAGCAACTAAATTCAAACAATGTAAAAGCTTCTTAACTTCAGTAATATAATAAGTGACTGATCCGAAGAGATTGATAACATGCAATACTCAAGATTCGAATCACGCCGACACTGGAGTCATTATGGTGGCTACTCTATCACGAGATTATGCTCGACTTGCAATGGTTCCACTTCGGATATAAATACTCTACTCGATTTAAATTCGGAAATTATTGATGGTAGCAGGAGTATTATTATCGTTTTACGGATGTTTAGTGAAGATTGGGTTCAAGAGATATAATCGTCGTTAGTAAATAGTATCGGCTAGTAACTAACCCTATTGGTAGCTTTTTGCTTCGTAGAAATTTTCATGGGTTTCTCGTGAAAATTTGGGACGTCTTCCAATTAAAACAAAAAAAAAAAATAACGTACTTAACATCTTACATATTTATCTATTACAACCGACTTTTAGTGAAATATTGAGGCTGGGATACTTTTTGGCGAGAGCCACAACAATAGACCCATAAATAGAAAATTATTATCAAAAGAACAATATGTTACATGATATCTTACAAAATTCCTTCTTCTTTAACCATAAATCCTAATTCTCCGAAGACAAGACCAATAAATCTCAAAGGAAAAATCATTGACTTCACACAACTTATCTTAATTAGCCGGATTTCCTTCTTTATATCCATTTTTATTTAGTTTCTGCTACGAAGAATCGTATATTTTCATGTTACGGCTCTGGTAATTTATTTATTTACTCTATATCCTGGTATTTACGTCTTTCTTTATAACTTCTAAGTCTTGGCTGCTTCCGTGGACTATCATTATTTATGTGGCCATCTTTTAGAAGATAACTTTTATATCAGAAGATGGACGCATCTAAATTATCTTTATTCACTTCCTTAATTAATGGGGAAACACAACATGAGGTAATTGCGTAATCACTATCAGCAGCAATGTCTTCTATTTTGACAGTTCAACGACATTCATTGCGTAATTTACATTATTGAAGAGACAAATTTTTCAAACATATGAAGCGATGGATTAGCGGTATCCTTCAAAATTATTCAGATTGTTATTGAAAGTGTGTTACGTAATTAGGACGCAGGTCTTATGCCAAAATAGTGTTTTTGTTTTTACAAATTTATTGTTTTTTATTTATTGTCTTTTGTTGTTCGCAGGTATGTTCCTAGTTCCTACTTGGTAAGAAAGGATCATCGAAATTCGCCAGTACGAAGTCACGGACAACAGATTTTCAGTTAGCTGACAAAGTAAATAGTTCCATTGAGTATGTAAAGTATCACATTGATACAACTGGGAGATAAACTTGACGTTATGGTATATTGAATGCACTGAAAGTAAAATTATTTAAATTACTTTACAAAGACGATACGAAGTACTCCTTAAACACGAAACATCGTTAATATAACGACTTTTACCAAATCGTTGCCCGTTCGGAGTTATTCCGGTATGAACATGACTTATTTTGCAGTAATATTTTTTTAATTTTTATTATTTTGTATTTCTTCAGTCCATTTTTATTAGACCTACTAAGGAATCTAACTAACCAAGGAAAGGACGACGACGACATGAAAACCTCATTTATTGTTATAAAATATGTTTTCTTTATATTGTAACTAACAGCGCCCCTCGGTTTCACCCGCTTATGTTACGATCCCGTGCGAATATCGGGATAAAAAGTATTCTATGTGTTAATTCTGGTTATAAAAAATGTGTGTGCCAAATTTCATCCAAATACGTTCAGTAGTTCTTGCGTAAAAGAGTAGCAAACATCCATCCATCCATACAAACTTTCTCGTTTATAATATTAAGTAGGAAGTAGGATAAATAGTATGACCCAGCAGATGATGGTGGCGATGATAATATCCATCAAACCCGATATTCCATGGTGATAGTCCCTCGCAAAACCGTTAATTTGGCATTAGTGAACAATTAACAGAAAATAATCAATAAAAATTAGGATTCAAACTAACTCGAAACTGATAACAAAACAAAACAAGCGCTCAAGTAACTATTATTATGTCATAAAAATATCTTTCTATTCATATAAAAAATATTAAATTCTGTTGGAGCTTTATTACGTTCTTAAAATCACTCGAATTGTCCTCCTGGTACCCAGAGGGCAATTCTAGTAATTTTAAGAACGTTCACAGTGATCTCGGTCTCAATCTGTCAAAAATATCTGTAATTTCCCTACATTTTTGACAAGTTTTTGACATTGATTGTCGCTGAGATGAGATTGCGACTAGATTTTGAACGTTTTTAATTACGGGAATTGGCCTTCTGGTTCCATACATTTTTGCCCATCATTCTTCCAATGAGTCACAACACGTAAAATCGATCCAAGGCGTCAAAACATTGTTGAGCCTTTCACAAAATCCAATTCTCCGAGAGCACACAACAGAGCCCGTACAAACAGAACCCTGTCCTCTCAACCATATTATCCGTAAACACACTCGCGTAACAGCAAATTACCGCAATCTCGGTAATTAAACAGGAAAAAGCGGTGGATTGTAAAAGAAAACTGATTTGTAAGCGTCTTCGAAACTTTATGGGGCGTGTGTAAACGAGCTGGGACATAAATATCGCTTAGCAAGCGAAACCACTACCATGAAATCACGCAAAGTGATCAAGTTCGCTTCGACATATCTACGTACAATGATATAACTACAATAGTGTAGGTGTAAATGAATTTAATCTGCGTTCACAGTTTGGTTTCCGAACAAGTAAACAAACACGTTTTTTTGGTACTTTCAAATAATTATCTGCCAAACCTTTTTCCAACTGTATTGGGGTCGGCTTCTGGCGACCCATTTACGACTTTGGTATTATGCCTTTTTTGGTACTTTCAAATCCAGGTATAAAGTTCAATTTGCGCTACAACTACTGACTTTTTTTTAAATTGTCATTTTGAAATCCACTTAATTTATACTTGTATTAGTGTAAAAGGAAAATAAATCAGTTGGAAACAAGGTTTTGAATCTATACTAATATAATAAAGCTGAAAAAAAATGTTTGTTTGAACACACTAATCTCTTGAACTAGCAGTGGACTTGAAAAAATCTGTTTGCATTCGATAGCCCAAATTCTTGAGGTAGGTTTCTTCGGGCTATTTAACATCACAAAAAGAAAAACGGAAAGCTAAGCGTAAAAGAAGAAACGAGGCACAGCAATAGGATATAATAATATCCTATTGCTGTAATAAAATATTATTTTATGTTAAAACAAGAAATTTTAACGCGGGTAAAGTCGCGGGCGGAAGTTAGTTTGGAATAAGTGTTGAAGTTTACGAACATTGGCATATTGACAAATAGGAGGAGGAGTATATGGAAAGTAAAATGAAAGTAGGAATTATTGCTCTGTGGTATTGGCAGACGAAGATAAAACCTATGACTGCGGGGCGTCTGAAGACCTAGATATGAGCAATTATGTTTTACAAGAGAAACTAAACTTGAAATAATTTAGCAAGCTCCATTCTGTTTCTACGAACAGTATTTTAGTAGTTTTAGAAGAAACCCTTTTGTGATTTTAAGTTAGAAAAGAGATATTTTTTATTAATTTTAATTACGCTATTCTAGAAAATAATAATAGATTCATAGACGACTCCGCCTTGGAGTGTAAATGTGGTGCTGCTCCACAAACGATGGGACACTCATACGTGTCCTGTCAGTTGCACGTTACAGGAACTGATGGACGCTAGTGATCGCGCCAAACACGTAGCCGAATTCTGGGCCGAGTCCATTTAGATTGCCATCAACACGCTAAAAAGAAGAAGAGTCTAGAAAATGGCTTCAAGAATTTTGATGAGTAATTTTAAAAGCTTCAATAAGAAAATATAGTAGTACACGGAAGTTTATCTTTAAAGAACTATTAGAAACTTTTTAATTACGTCATTAAGTACCCGATGATTGAAACTGGACCCATTAATCCTGGTTTATGATATCATCTATTAGGGCTCTGTCTAGAAAACGTTTACTGCGTTTATGTCAATGGCACTATAAAATCTTTCACTAGATTATCTGCTATAAATCTAACTTGTTGGTACTTGATATTCATCTTCCTGAGATGCCTATATGGGTGACTAACTAATGCGTTGGGCTCTCCAATTAATCAATCAAAATTGAGAGTATTCCACTTTCCAGTAATGTGTGCGGCCAGTCGGGGGTGCGGCGAATGTACCAGTATCTCCCGGGCCCCGACACTTGAAGGAACAGTGGGGTTTTAGTTGGTACGAGTCCGACATAATCCTCCGTTCTTCCAGAAAAAAAAGGTTGGAGGGTATCCACGAAAAAACAAAAGGTCTATTCTGTAAAAATCTCACCGTGAAAACTTAGGTGAAGTGCGCTGTCATTCTACTTAATGCTAGAGATTGGCAGTATTGACAGGTCACTTTACTTTAGTTTTGACTGTCAGATATTATTTGCGGAATACTTCCAATTTTTACGGAATTTAGATCCGCTGGTTCCAAATTAATCAGTCCGTGTTGTGTATCAAAACTTTGGGTATTTAGTTAACATCTCTTTGATATAGTATAGCATCGTAGATCGTACTATTTAATTGTCGTGCTATTAAGAGCGAATTTCACCTATAAAACTAAAAGCGATCAGTCTGCACATCTAAACCACGTTTTTAAGAGCGGTGTCAAAAGCGATAACACCAACGGCTCTTGGTTTAGATGTGCTGATTCAGTTTAATTGGTAAAATTCGCCCTTAGTAAAGTGGTGACTCACACCTCAATCAGTTTCAATCGGTTTTGATCGTCAAAATTACATAAGACAGTCCTCAAAACGCCTGCCCTTCACCACTTCCTAATTCTTTAGCCGGGAAGAAGAAATGGCGCACTAAACTGTGCTGCTGGAGAGTTTGATTGTTGAAGCGAATTTTACGGAATACCATTACTGCTGTGAATATCAATTACTTACGGATGACTCGTGGTTGGACGCCCTAAGAGATCTTGATTTACGACAGAAAGTTGTGGTTTTCAGAAATTCGACAATAAAGCGGGCTTCGCGGTACCGGGTAACGACATACGATCGAATAGTCGTAACATAAAAGTTCGGACACTGATGTCCCGAAAATGGCCGAGCTCGCCCAAGTTTTGGACATGACATTCTCACAAAGGAAGCCGGGAAATGTATGTGTTGCGATTTTGATTAAAATGTGCCTAGACTGTGTTTTTGACACTTTGGGTTGGGGTTGAAGCTTGTTCGGTTCTTTGGAATTTTGTTTTATGTTTATTCAAAACTAGCTTCTGCCCGCGACTTCGTCCGCGTGAGATGTCTTGCTCTCTCGCCACCTCGTCGCATCGCCCGCCATAGCTATTACTTCCTTTTTTTTCGCTTAGCGTTCTTTATGACTTTTTATTTTTAGTTTTGCTCGGCTCCTAAGAATCGTAGCATGATAGTAAATAGCCTATAACCTTCCTCAAGAATTAGGCTATCAAATCCACACTAAATTTTTAAAATGCAATTGGTAATTCCAGAGATTAGCGAGTTCAAACAAACAAACTCTTCAACTATATTGTAATTATTATAGTAGATATATGTAGATACTGGTGATATTATGTGAGTTTTATATTACTGTGTCGAGGGTGGGTGTGTGGTGGGGGGGAGTTTAGAAAAAAAAAATATTTAGAAATGTTTAAATGTCGATACATCTAAACACATCTAAATACTTTTTTTTTCTAAACTCATATTTCAAGTAAACACTAGCTGCGGTCGTTGATCCCTTAGTTTCTTGAAATGTGGGTGTACAAAATCTGTATACTTGTAAAACTGCGAGGCTTTAAAGATACATACAATTTACTTTATGCGTCGCAGCATACTCATCTGACATAACAGATACTCCTTTTGCCTCGTTTACGTTCATACTTCTGGTCATACGCACGCCGGTTGCGAGTCATGATACATACGTCGGATAAAAAGCGCCGTATGGTATTTAAAAGGAAACCAGTAGATTTCTTGCAATAAATCGATTCTGACTTCTGACATTGTAAGCTAAACCGGATATTTCCTTACAAACCGTATACTTTCTTATAGCCTAGACTACGGTAACTACTTTCAGTGACAATAAATACAGATTTTATTGAAACATCTAACAATTTTATGCCCGTCACCCGTTTACTTGGTTTGATTTCCTTTGGGGGAACTAGACGGTACGGTTAATATAAGATATAATATATATTTTATGGTTTTATATCCGCTTAACGCGGAACGCTATTGTTTTTACGACCACATTTAATAAAATGAAACGATATAGTCTTGTAATATTCTTCCATTTATGAGTAGAATATAAGTCTATTGTTGCTCATTTTTTACTGAGAAATATTTTTTTTTTATTATCTTGAATTTTTATCGCTTAACAAAAACAAAACATGTCATAAAAAAATGAAAAAGCATACAAATACAGTCGACCAAGCTATTTGGCAGTCAACTACTTCTAAACCATGTTGCGAGTTTGCTGAGTAGTCACTTCTTTTACATCACTCTCTTGAGTCATCACCATCATTCCTCTACCCTTATCCCAATTTATTTGGGGTCGGCGCAACATGTCTGATTTATCCATACTTCTCTATTAGTCGTCATCTAGTCACCCCCTTTCTAACCATATCATCATTCACATTACTCTATTAAGTATAAGCTTAAAAAGTTTTTTTTGCTACCCTTTGATGTCCCCCTCTTGGACATAGGCCTTCCTGCACTCTTTCCATTGTTCACGAGCCAGTTCCTTTCAGTTTTGGCGGAATTTGTGAAGTTCGCACCGCCATCTCCTACGTGGCGTGCCGCGACCCAGCACTGTCTCAGGGTACCAATTCTGTGCTACCCGGGCCCACAGTTTTTGTCCAGATGCAGATATACTGCTGTACTGTCTATAAATATGTGTACTGTTTATAATAAACTGAACCGTAAATTAGATATATATCCCCTGTTGTTATACGATTGTAAAAAAACAATAATTATATGGTTGAGATCCCTAACGTATGACGAAACAGAAAATATTCTGACCAGGATTAGCTGAAAATTGGTACACTCACACACGTACACACACACACCCTCAACACTCACACACTTACATACATGCACAAACACACACTCAGAGCTGCTAAATTAATGTTTTATTTTATTTTTACTTTTCTTTTTTAAAAACCTTTTACGCCTCATCATTGTTAAGTTACCACTTATGGGAAGAGCGAGACAGCTCCGACACAAGTACTTTTGTAACTTACTGGGGCTGCCTCAATTTATGTATGACACAATCTTTAAGTTGAATTACGCACACAATAAAGAGATTTTTTCCTTAACACCAAATATCTGGTTCGACAGTACACTTGTACTAGTATTCACAGTGAAACGCAACGTGGTTTTAAGTACTTTCATATAAGATTATGGCTGTAATTGTAGCTCTATTTAACCCGTTGGGGATCATAAATCCCTTCCCGAGTCAGCTTTTATTGGTTTACCGAGATGACATGCAGTAGATAGATATGTAAGTTTTATGGATCTAATTTACTTCCCAGTAAGCGTAAAGGGGAGAACATAAAGTAGGTACTGCGTTGTAATGCAAATGTGTGTGTTGACGCTCTGCAGCATAAGTTAAGTGTATTTTTCTTCACTTGTTATATTTAATAAACAAATATTACCATAATGAATTGGCTATAAGAGAATGGAAGACCAAAGAAACGATGAACGGACTGTGTGAATGATGATATGGTTAGAAAGGGGGTGGGAGGGGAGATGATGATGAATAGAAGTAGTGGAAGTAATAAAATGTAGAGAAGAGAAAGATGTAGAGAAGTATGGAAAAAAATACATATTGCGCCGACCCCAAATGAATTGGGACAAGGGCACGAGCATGATGAAATATAATGAGATTCAGTTTTTGAGATAATTCAGGACTATGTTGAAGCAGTTTTTGATATCTTCATACCTACCGTAAGTGTTTCTTGTAAAGATTAAAACGTTCCTACCTGACTATAAAAGTGTAAAATTGGTGCGAAATCTCGTATTTTTGTACCGTCTTTACAAAATAAGACGTGAGGAAAAATACACTCTATATGCGTTAGCGAAGCATGCAAGTATTTGCCTCATTTGTTGTATAAACATAACAGCTCCAGCTACGAAAATAAATCATGATTTATTTGTATTGATAACGAGGTATGCTGATCTTTTGAGAAAATATGAATCTTAATGAATTTAATAAATATAATCTTATGTTATAAAGAAAAAAACTGATTTATTTGAACATTATATAAAAGAGAAATTACTATTTTTACAAAATATCAGCGTTGCCGTCCAAAGTGGTAAGGCTGCCAGCCTTTTGGGCATTTATCCCATTGACAGCGATGCGGACGAATTTTTTGATGTCCAATGAGCTCCTGCCTTGTTCTTTATTTTTTTATTATAAACTTGTTAATATATATGTCGACGGCTGAGAGGTCTGCGCAGCTCGCCCATCATCAGTATTGTCTTGAGGTAGAGATTCCATGGCGTAGGTCTCAAGTAACACAGTAACAATACCAAATACTTGCACAAAGGTTTATTTGAATAATAATACAACACAGTTTAAATAATATCGGTTATAATAGTTAGAGATAATACTAATAAGATACCTGTGAACCAACGATCCCGATTGGAGGTCCGATCTGAAGTATCTTTCTGAAGTAGTTCTGAGCCAAGTTCTCTTGCGACTCGCGCTTTTATAACTTTAAAATCGACACCCCTCCAACCGATTCCGTTCACATGACTTGTGACGTCACTGCGTTCACCGGTATTACAAAAATCAATTGAGCGTCTAAACCAATAAATAGTCAAAGATGCCACATATATATTCTAGTGTTAGCTTGTAAAAATAGTGATTTATCTTATGTTATTGGGTTTTCCATCTGAAGTTTCTCAGTAGTAGCCCGGAAATTGAATTTGTGCTCGGTTGGTGGCAATAAACGGTACAGAAAAACATCGTGAGGAAACCGGCATGTCTTAGAACCAAAAATTTGAAGACATGTGACATCTACAGACGCGCACTGGGCCGGCGAAGTATATGATTACACGCCCACTCCCGCTCACCGAGGGGTGCAGCAATGGGAAAATTATAAACAATATGCTCGTAATGACATGGCAATAAACATAATTGGCGAAATGTGGGTATCCTATAGGTGGACCTCTGCCTAATCCTTTGGAAAGTACAGGCGTAATGGTATGTTACGAATCTTCTGTCTTTTCTCTTGGTGCCTTGACAATTACAAAAAATTAACATTATTGAAATGATATCTCATTTTTGCCTAAACGTAACTAATCAACCAAACCAATAGAAAATGCTGTTAGTACTCTTACTTCTTCATTATCATCATCATTTGTCCCGGAAAATGTCCACAGCTGGACATAGGCCTCCCCCAAGCACCTCCACTTCGACCGGTTCCATTCTTCTCGCATCGAGCGGACTCCTGCGGCCTTCACCAGGTCATAGGTCCACCTTGTGGGCCTTCCAACGCTACGTCTTCCGATACGCGGTCGCCACTCCAGAAACTTGCGGCTCCATCGGCCATCTCCATCCAGTCTTCCTTCTGTAAAATAAATAATTCTAATACAAACATAAAAGCGATTTTCTCCGAGGTCTCACTCCGTATGTAAATAACAAATAATATGAAATGTAAGCAATAAAAGCAACTGCGATGATAGAGTTTAATGTTAAACGTTTTATTTCATTTTATTATTATTGTGTTTTATAATAGTGTTATGCTTGAGGCTGTAGTCTGAAAGACGGCGTGAAAGAAGATTTTGATAAAAAATTATCTATTTTTATTAATACATTAAATAAATAATACCAGAGGGCTATGGAACGGATTATTCTGGGTATCAAACTAACAGACCGGGTTAGGAATACGAACATCCGTTCCATCGCAAAGATAACTGATGTCACTTGGAAAGCTGCCACGCTAAAATGGAATTGGGCTGGACACATCTGCCGCATGTCAGACGACCAATGGGCCAAACTTACGACCCAATGGGTCCCTCTTAATGGCAAGCGACATCGCGGCAAACCCAGACGGAGATGGCGGGATGAGCTGGACTCCTTCAACAAGAACTGGTCCTCAGAATTTTCAAACGGAAAGGAGGAGTAGGGAGGCCTTTACCCTGCAGTGGGACATCACAGGCTTTTAATATTAATACAATAGTAAAGGAATATCAGGCCCAGACGGAGATGGCGGGATGAGCTGGACTCCTTTGATAAAGATTGGTCCTTGGCAGCTCTGGGCAGAGAGAGGTGGAAAGAGAGTAGGGAGGCCTTTGCCCACCAGGGCACCGGGCATTAAGGGCTAATAAAATAATTGAACAAAATATTCTTTATTATGTACACCATAAATATTACAGATAGAAGTGTAGGCATTTTACAAGAGGTGACACAATGGGCGGTCAAAAATAGTAGGGGAAGACCAGAGGAACGATGGATGGATTATGTTAAAGACGATATAAGGCTAAAAAGAGATGACTACTGAGATGACGACTAAGATAGAGAAGTATCATAATTATGGATGAAGAAGATTTGCTGCGCCAGCTTATTTTTTTTTTTTTTGTATTTGTGCTGGAGAATTTAGTGATTATAATAATTATTTACGTGGTCTACATTATCAATGATTTTCCATTAATTCATCAATGCTTGATTTGAGATTCAAAATGTTTTACCTAAACATTTAACTGCTCATCCGATTCTTTATCTGATTCGCTCTCAGTTTGTTCTTGAATTAATTGGTTGTTATTCATTTATACTTTTCCACGCCGCTGGCCTCATATTTTGATCCCCTATTACTTTCATTTGAGGCCCAAAATTGGAGACAGCCTACCGCTCCCGCTATCCCTGAGGCCAAAGCTTCCCATGCTAATTCCACACATTCAGGGCCCTTATTCGATTTATATGTTAATTTATTTAAGGTTTCCGTGTTTCGAATTATATTAGAACCATATAAGTACGCTTTTTGTATATTTAGATAGGCGTAATGCGTAATCGATTCAAATTGCTGTAACGATCGGGAGTCATGAATGTTTGATTTCGATTTTATGTGTATTCGGAAAATCGTTTCGCTTTGCGTGAGATGGGTATACAATTTTAATACCCATGCTGATCTAGTTATGTGCTTCTATGTGTACTCTGTCAGCCAACTGCGTCATGCTGACTGTTATTGCCTCTTATTTATTTAGTTATGTTCCAACTTATATCTATAATATATACAACTTACATCTATAATTACCTGATGCCGTTAGCTCTCCATCAGACAATTAGAAAAATATTTATGTACAAGGTGTCTTTTTGCATCCTCGTCAAATTCAAAGAAATAACTATGCCACTGATTCTCGACACGAATCAATAATAAAATACGTAGGTACTTTTTTTTCTTCTAATTTTCGGAAATCGATCGAATCGATGTGTGGGACACACATTTTAAAAGTTACAGTGTGGCCTGAGTGAGACCGCACTGTAACTGCCCCTTTACACACACATAAAAACGCGGCCGCTTATACGATACCATAACGCGATTCTGTTCCTTTGAAAGTGGTGTATTCTGAAATACTGTCAAACTTAAATAACCAAAAAACCAGTATGTATTCATTATTTACCAGGGATCGTAATTTTATTTGATTATTTATGTCTTTCATAACAGCCTCCTGTAATTTGACGAGGATGCAAAACAACAGCTTTTATTTAAGCGATCATCCCTGCACGAGCTCTCCATTAAAAAAAAACCCTAAGTAAGTATAATTTTAATCAGCACAACATCATGGTGACATACGTGAACTCAAAGCTCGCTACAGCATCGCTGTCGAAGAGACCGAAATTATTCGGTCTCCGTATAATCCTTCTACGTCGTATTTTAGAGTACCCAAATCGTCGTATACATATTTAGAGTAGGTACCAAAACACGAAACCCTCAACACAAAATTGGAAACTGCACCCAAGACGTTCTAGTATCGGGTCACAACACTCAACAAATAGCTGCGATTGCTAAAGTTCGCCCGCAGCGCTCTAGGGTTCAATATTAGGTAATACATTTCGTGTTTAGTTTCCATTTATTTGTTCGACGGGTGTTTAGGTCTTGCTTCAGTTAAATGTCTTAGGATTTGAGCTGGTATATCGGTTAGACTGGAAGCTGACCCCAACATAGTTGGGAAAGGGCTAGGCAGATGATGACATCGGTTATATGCAACGTGACTTTGAGCTTACACTAGGAAACTTTGAGGTTCTAATGGATTGTCGTCTAACATTTCAGTTATAATCTGTGGAATCCTTGTGTTTTTTTTAATGATATAATATACTAGTGCTTCACTGCGATCCCGTCTGATGGAAAGCAGTGATGCAATCGTTGATGCTAAAGCGCAGTAATTTATTATGAGCCTATTCACTCTAGCCTTGAAGATACTTAAATTATAATCGGACGGGAAAACCGCTGCAGGCAAATTGTTCCAGTCCTTCGATGTCCGCGGTATAAACGACGAGGCGAAACGCTTCATCCGGATCGTAGCAGTTTCAACAACGTAAGGGTGGAAACTCGCCGTGCGACGGGTTGTCCGATGATGGAACGGTGGTGGCGGAATTAAGTCATGTAATTCCTACGCACACTCTCCAGAATGCATCCTATACAATACCGAAAGGCTGGGTACCCTACGCCTAGGCTCCTGGCTTTTTTGTTCTGTCATCAAAGGCACCAATCCATGTCATAATATAGACTTAATTAAGTCTACAAACTGAGGGTGAAACAGCGAATCAGACATACAGTACTGGATGCTGCTTTTCACGACTTTTCACTTTCCACCTTGTTAAGGAAGAAGACATGAAGTTAAAAAGTCTTTCTCGATACTTTATTGAATAATGATATTTCACGGAGTATTGATAACTTCTTCCATGATAAAATGATACATTTTTGATTCCACGTTGATATAACGTATGAAGAAGGTGACTGGGTGCGGAAGTAATTTAATATTTGGATTGTTTTAAACTTTTCATTACGGACGCTTTTAACGTTCTGCATCGTTCTCACGTGCATAATTTTTAACATGAATGATGTAACTAATACTTTGTAACCATATTTTGATTTAAAAGAGTGGCCATGGAGTTTCTTGCCCGTTCTTCTCTATAGGTACCTACTACGCTTTGGAATGGTCAACTAGCTTCATTTTTCTGACTGACCGACCCCTTGACAATTCAAAAGTGCCTGTAATTGGTTTAATTGAAATAAATACTTTGAGTTTGAGTTTGAGTTTGAAGGCAAAGGACACGGTGTTGAGGCGCAGCCTGGAAGTGGCCTAACCCTAGGTCCAGCAGTGAGTTGAGATAAGCTAAGTTGATAACGTATGAACGATGGAACGATATATTAATGCAAGTGCAACCCGCTTATACCTTAAACCCTGCACCCCATAAAACCCAAAAGAACGTGAAGATAAAAGACAAGGTTCATTACTTGGCAACATTGTAACGTCTGTGCTTTAACATCAGTGTTGCCATTAAATTTCATGAGTCCACTACACCAGATTAAACCACTAAACCTTATCGGGCAATGATCTAGAATTATTTTACTATGGTGTATTTAGCTAATGGGTATATACGGTAATAGCCATAATAACGTAAAAGGACAATAGCTTTTTAAGTAATTATTTTAAACCAAGTTTTCTTAGTTGTAAAATATTAGACTGTGGGTAGAAAGTACAGAGTATCCATAGGGTAGAACAATAATAGAGAAGACTTTGAAAATATTACTTATATTATTTTTATTTTGTCTGTAACAAATGTAGAATCTGGCAACCAGGCCGATTCTGGAGACCTGCGGGGTAATTGCGTACACACTAACAGTAGCAATGGCTTTCATTTTGACAGTGCAACCACGTTCATTGCATTATTTACGTGGTTGAAGGTTCAAACATTTTTCGAACAAATGAAAAACAAATGATGGATTAGCAACATCCTTTAAAATTCTTTAGATTCTGATTGATCGTGTGTAATGAAATAAGGGTGCTCCTTGATAGTAGGTTGAAATACCTGACTAAAAATAACTTCTTTTTTTACTTTGAAAGAGATCAGCCGATCGATTCTGTAAAAATCCCACCGTGAAAAGTTAGGTGAAGTGAGCTTAGAGTGAGCTGTCAATCTCTAGCATTAGTTGGAATGACAGCTCACTCCACGCTCACTTCATCCAAGTTTTCACGGTGAGATGGTTACAGAATCGCACTGCAGGACATCTGAGTTTGTTTCGGCATTTCTTCTCAGGGATCAGTCAGGTAGGAAATGCCGGCACCATCTAGTTTTAAAATATTGACCAAAACATTGACGTGCAAAAGTGTCTTAAATGATGTACTTACAGCACTTCTACAACAAAGGGTTATTTGTATATACGAACTGAAATGCATTTGTTTAATCTTTTCAACTCAACCGTATCCTTTTAAACGAAATAATCCTGCTTAGTGGCAAGAGGTGGTAGTATTTCTCTATCGAAATCCTTCAAAAGAGATCAATTTCTAAGAGTAGGTACCCAACGCGTATAACAATATTATAGTGTGTGTGGGACTATCACTTTTACCGCCAACCACTATTCACTTAAACAATATTTACCACTATTTCTCAAAACCGTTTGAATGGGAAAGCCAGTGATGGTCACACTGCGTCTTCGCTATAATAAGCAACATCAAGGTGCGTTCACATTGTTCAAGTAAACAACCTCATACTAGAAGATTTTTTGAAAAGGAGCAAGTGATCCGTGGGCCCAGTTTGCAGTGAGCTGGGCTGTCCCCTAACCAAGAACTACATACATAATAGAAGTTGGGCAGTATCGCCCTGATTATAACGTTCAATTATTTCATTTTAATCACATTCATCATCAAATTTTTAAAAGGAGCAAGTGACCCATGGGCCCTGTTTGCAGTGAGCTGGGCTGTCCCCTAACCAGGAACTACTTACATAAAGAAGATGGTCAGCATCGCCCTGATTATAACGTTCAATTATTTCATTTTCATCACATTCGTCTGCTATGAGTAGTTATAATAGCAATTTCTACGTTGTTCATTCATAGTTGGGCCCAGGTAAATAGATTACATAATCAACATTTTTGAGCTATAACCCTGTGTTTCTAGTCATCTTCCACGTACTAGACTAACTTAGATGATTCTTTCGCTAAAGAAAAAGCAGGAAAATATAAAATAATATACTTTATTGTACAGACGCCAGCACATCAAGCTACTACAATCTGTCAAATTTCTTTAATAGATTTTCAACTTTAACGCTAAAACATTAAGGTTCAACGTTGATTGGGAAAATTTGACAGTTTCGGGTAGGTTGACCCGCTGGCGTCTGTACACTCTTTTACAACTTTGATACTTTTATGGGTACAATAGCGGTCTTCATGGGAAACCACCAAGGTAACCTGATGATGTCTATGAATGACTATTTCATGAAATATCAATCAATAGGGTTGTATCATGAATTAAGAGGGTTATATTGATGATTTCAATGGTTATAATTCTGTAAATACACACTTGTTACGGTCGCGACTCATAATGTGTTCCACATACAAACTGACGCTGGCCTGCAAATTGAAAAAAAAGTAAGAAAATTTGTTTTTCGCAGGCTACCCTGGCGCTGCTCCCTTAAAGCTGCAGGAGCGTTAAGTAGAAAATAAATGAGTTAACTTTACTGTCGCACATACGCATCTCCACTCGACCAAATGTAAACGCGCCCTCACAAGCCCAGTAGGGCTTCTTAACTGGGACACAGGCCGATGAAAGATTTTAATCTAGTGCGCAATCTAAGACTTAAACGCCAATTTATGCCGTTCTGGACATAAACAAGTTTATGACGCGAAATGTGCCGATTTTCTGGTCATTCTGCGGCTTATTAGAAAACCTGGTGATAGCTGAATTTATTGTTATTAAAATCCTATGTGTTATAAGGTTTCTAGTTCGTATTTGCACTTGGATATGAGCTCCACTTGATATGGTTTTAGCACGATTTTCATGATTTTACTGACGTCTGTTTTTCCGGATTGCCGGACTAGTTTTGCACTGAAATTGTGGTCTCGTGACCTGATTGTATTGTGAGGAGTAGTATGTAAGTTATAGAAAGAAATTTTGTCCATCGAACATGAGCCCAAATTCTGAACAAACACACAAAACACTAATAGTTTTCTTGACACAGGTGTCCACCTAAACTCCGCATTCGAAAGCTGCATTTGAGGGGTAATTCTCGTAATTTTAAGAACGTTCACAGTCTAATCTCAGTCTCAATTTGTCAAAAATACCTCTAATTTCCCTGTATTTTGACAACTTTTTGACATCTGCCTGTTCTGTTCTTTCTGTCGCTGAGATGAGATTGCGACTAGAATGTAAACGTTTTTAATTACGGAAATTTGCCTTCTGTTCCTGACACCACTCGATCTTTCGGTCGGTGACGTAGTAAGGTCACCATTCGCAGTGCTGCGTTTTATTGCTCCCAGACCACCTCTTTACGTCAATCGCAGGGGACCAGTTACGACCTAAATCGTTGTTCCGTGTCATGACGTGTGTTCCGCAGTTTTTTTGTTTGTTTACAAAATGTTTGTAGGTGAACTAGCTTTTGCTTTGGCTTCGCCCACGTGGGTGTCGGTAGTTATCCCACGGGAACTTCCTACCTGGATAAAAACTATGCCATACCAATTTCTGCCGATAACCAGCGTTGCTCTGTTCAGACGATTTATGGCAATGGCTTACATTGTGACAGTTCAACAACTTTCATTTCGTTATTTACGTTGTTGAGCAGACAAATTTTTCGAACATATGAAGCAATGGATTAGCAATATCCTTCAAATGTTTCAAATTCTAAGTGCTAGTGTGTTACGCAATTAGGCTGCTGTTCTTTACAGACACACATTTCAGTCTAAAGTCACAGACACATTACTGTGTCGTATTGTGTCGTGACTCTGGACACACCAATCAAACGAATCTGTTCAAGACTACATTAAATCACAACAAATTTTGATTTGCTAACATTACGTCAGAAGGCGTCACGACACAACACATCACAGTTATATAAATCCGGCTTATAATTCGGGTTGGGATGACGTCTGCCCCTGGTAGGTATTCCTGATGGCTACCAAGTAATGTATACGCGAATGAAATTCGGTAGAGAGAGTAGCAACATATTGATTCTCCTCAAAATTCAAGAAATATAAAATAATAATATGTGAATATAATATGTGTGGGTGAATATATTCATAATAGTATGTATGTACTATAGGTACCTACTTTTAATAGTTTTTATCATTGTTCCTCTCAACCAAAGCACCTGCCATCTAATCTCTTCACCACCCTTGCTTGACTGGTAGTCAAGTCCGCCTTTGTACCTTTTTGTGCGAAAAGTTTAAATAAATAAAATGACTGGACATAATGTTCTTCCTTACAACGCAGACATTTTTAATTGCACTCGCTAGTCGCTTATGAATTGCTTATCCACTACGATCGCGAACCAATTTTTAACGATCTTTTAATCATTTTGTCTTAACTTTCCATTTTCACTGTTTATCGCATAATAATCATTATAATTAATTATACTGTCTGACACTATAGTTTTATCTAAAGATCGCTGTCGTGTTTTTATTGTTAAGATTTTATGGCTTTGTATTTTTTTACTTTCCCTGTTTATAGTGCGTTTCATCACTTTGAATTATTATGACTATGAGTAATAAAACGTCAGTTTGTTGTTTGTTTTATAAACTAATTAATTGTAAAGTTAGGAGATGGCGGGATGGGCACGCCATAAATGCGGCGACAAGTCCCCTCTTTGAAGAGTGGCTGGAGAGGCGCCACGGCGCCCTCACCTTCCACCTGACACAGGTCCTCACCGGACACGGTTGTTTCGGGAGGTTCCTGTTCAGGATAATGCGGGAGGAAACGCCAGGGTGTCACCACTGTGTGGATCGCCCGGAGGACACGGTGGAGGTCTGCCCGGCTTGGGCGGAGCACCGCCGCGTCCTTGTGGCGGCGATCGGCGGCGGCGATCTCTCGCGTCCGGCCCTGGTCCAGGCCATGGTACGGAGCGAGAGTGCATGGGAAGCCGTCACCTCCTTCTGCGAAGCAGTAATGCTTGCAAAGGAGGAGGCGGAGCGCGTGAGGGAGAGGCAATCTCTGCGCCCTCACGCCCCTAGTCGCCGCAGGAGACGCCCTGGACGTCGGGAGTCACCAGTCGACTCCCGGCCACCGTAGGCGCGGGCGGCGAGCAATGGGCAGCTCACCGCCCGGCAAGGACCAGGCCCGGGTCCACGGCGCGTTGTGTTCCATGCGCGCCTCAAAGAGATGTCAGCACGAACTAACGGGGTCCACTTGGGCCGATGCCTGCCAGGGCCGCGGGTTGTTCGAAAGAGATACCGTGGCCCCTGGCATAGGTAACTGAAGGAGCACGGATGGGTTTTAGTCAGTAAAACTCTGACACCGCTCCGCCCAGGGCGGGAGAAGTCATATGATGATATCCCACCAAGAAAAAAAGAAAAAAAAAAAAACGGAGATTGCGGGACGAGCTGGATAGGTTCTGTCAAAACTGGAGGACGCGCGGGCTCGTGAAATATGGAGGGAGTGGAGAGAGGCCCTTGCCCAGGAGAGGGACAGCGTCGGCTAATAAAAAAAAAAAACAAAAAAAAAATCTGTAAAGTTGAAACAGATAATATTGAAATAAAACTTTTTCGCATGGTTCATTTTTAATAATGCTAAATTCAAAACTATTGTTGTCACGATTTAGCATGACAATAGCGATCATTGACCCTCCTACATTTTCTAGCATTTTTTTATTTCAAGAACTGAAATAAAATCCGTTAACGTCCTGAATCAGTATCTATCGTGATCTGCAGCATGTTCCCAATAACGAAAAACCGAACATAGTTTATTGTTTGGGATCCTACGGTGAGATAATAGGGAAAGGGCACTGACCGTTATTGCCATGTTTAAACGCAACGACTATACGCACTAGTAACGCATGGAGTTTCACACAAACACACGCAACATCCATCATCTGCCTAGCCTTTCTCCAACTATGTTGGGACGGCTTCCGGTCTAACCGGGTGCAGCTGAATACCAGTATTTTACATGAAGCGACTACCTATCTGACCTCCACAACCCAGTTACTGTAAGACTGGTTCTCAGATTTTCGGGCTTCTGACGACCCGTATGACTGTTAAAAATCCACGAATGACAGCCGGGATCAACGGATTAACGTGTTTTCGAGGCACGGAGGGGTCTTGATATGGTCGACCCGCGCGGCTGTTATTACTTAGCCACAAGTCTCTCTCAAATGCAGCAACAGTACCTAGCAATAATTACACCGACCAACAACTAGGTAGTTAGTACCAAAACATAAACCTTATTCCGCCATGATTTATAGAAACCATAACCATTCACGTTAAGTCGTCGAGCAGACTAGAAAATTCATGTACCAATTACGTTGATCAAATGAGATGCTGTATGAACCACTAATTTAGCTCCACATACATACATTTTGCGGTCGCTTTAGCATCTAGTTTAGTATTTTGATTGGTTACCTACCATCCTACCGTACCGAGCCTGGGCGTGGTCAGAGATAAAATATCAGAAGAGATATTCGCAATTTATAACGTTCATAAGTTAAATGAATGCTATATGATTCATTGGTTACAGTGTAGAGGAAATGTTATCTTTTATGAGAGTAATTATACTCGTTGGAGGTAACATTTCCTTCAGTATAGTTGTAGATGTGCTTAGTTTTAAAGATGCCTTCTGATTATCAGAATCACAAAAGCTCGCTTCCAAAAGCATCATAAAAGTTGACATGAAATGATTCGACAGCAGGTTTGACCGACTTTGAGAAAGTAATAGGTTTTTTTTCAGCTTGTTCTGGCAAAGGCCTCCCCCAAGGAAGGATCTCTTTTCCCGTAAGGGCTCTAGGTAGCCTAAGACCAGCGCCTCGCGGTACGCGTCCAGGTCATCTCGCCACCTCATTCTAGGCCGGTCTCGGCGGCGTCGTCTTCTGGCACCCATTGCGTGGAGATCTTTTTTAGGGCGTTAGATTTAAAATATATAAAACGAAGGTAAAGGCGTGATGGAATGAATAGGAATGATGAATCATTACTTCGGGTATCGACGTAAAGGGAATAATTCATCCCTACAATTTTGATACCAGCAAAGAGTGGCTATCTTTTGAGAGTCGATGTGAAGTTATAGGAATAAGAATGGAACCTCTTTCAAAGCAAGCTATATATTCAACCTTAAACTTTATATCCTAAGTAAACACTCAGATCTCTGCTGTAATCTACTACGCAGGCCCAGTGCGGGTTTGTAGATACTACATGTCTACGAATTTTTGGTTCTAGGACATGTCGGTTTCCCCACGATGTTTTCTTTCACCATTTTGAAAGCAGTGGTGATGAAATTTACACAAAGTAAAGCGCCTGCCTGGGTTCGAACCTACGATCTACAACACGTAACTCAGGGCCGTTACCACGGGGCCACCACTGCTCACTAACTTCCAATAGATTCTAACTAAATGTTTTATTGGGTTAATTTAAACTAAAGGATAAGAAATAGCTCGAGTTCGGAGCTGCGAGTAGTTCCCAATAACTGTTACGAACGGCAGCAAAGTTACTCAGGTTGTTAAAAAGTTTAACGTGACGAAGGGGAGCCTTTTATTGAATTCTGGTTTAAGGGGATGTCTTTATTTTACTCCATTTTGAACCACACGAAACTATAATTTTAAGATAATATTTACATAATAGTGGCCCCAATTACCTTGTCCACAAACTAAACTAAATTTGAGTTCAGTGCATCTTTTTCTTTCTATTTCATTAAGAAAAGGACAGAAGATAAATATTAGTTTAGTCCTGTCAAATTGGTCAGCGCCTGACGTAAATTGACGTATTTTTAGTCGCCATGTTTATAATCAAAGAGGCAATTCTCGTAATTTTAAGAACGTTCACAGTCTGATCTCAGTTTCAATCTGTCAAAAATACGTATAATTTCCCTACATTTTGACAAGTTTGTCGCCGAGATGAGACTGCGCCTAGATTTTGAACACTTTTAAATTACGAGAATTGGCCTTCAGGTCTAAACTGTTACTTTAATTTAATTTAGTTTGTGAACAAGGGAATCGGCGCCATTATTTTTGATTTATTAATTTACTAGCTTCTGCCCGCGACTTCGTCCGCGGGAAATTTCTTGCTTTTTCGATCCACCGCGTCGCATTGCATCGCCTGCCCGCGCTATTACTTCGTTTTTGCTTAGTATTTTTTCTGACTTTCTTCATTGTGCTGCATGTTAAATAGCCTTCCTCAGGAATCGAGCTATAAAATGCAAAAAGATCTTTTTTGAAAAAGGGCAATATTGTCCTTATCTGAGATGTGGGCCAAAAATGATCGAGGTTATATTTGATGAATATCATTTTAAGGCACGAGAGCACCCCCTTAACTAAAAGTAGGAATGTTATAAGAGCTCCCTTTATTAGCGGATTTTCGAAAAGTACACTGAAAAAGAAATCTGTAACTTAATTTTTGTTTCAGAGAAGTTTGTTGTTATCTCTCTGTGATGGGAATCTATAGTCTGGCTCTTTTAAAAAGTTTTTTTTTGTTTTATTACTTTTTTGGCTTCTGTGTGTTTAAGATTAATCGAAAGCTTTTGAATAAATTGGAAAGTTACGCAAATTGAATAATGCTTTAAATTAATGAATTTTATTTGCTGAGATAGGAGCCTTTTGGTCTAGTATAGGACTTTCTGTTTCATTTTTATTTTTGTTACATTTTTTATATAACTTGATTTTTTTTTACTGTGGTTAGTTTAGTTTGTGATATTCCTGTACGAGTCGCAATAAGTACTTTTTATTTATTTCTTTTCATTCTTTGCTAGAGTTGGAGGCATTGGTATAATAAATAAATACGTTAATATCAACCGTTTGAAAAATAATAACGTACCTAAATATTTAATATCAAATACTGATAGATTATAGGATCTATGGACAAGTACACGCGTATATTTTCCTTCTCAGAGCTTGATTAAAATGAAATAAGTAAATTGAAGAGCAGTGGTAGCCCAGTGCTAACGGCCGCGACTTACGAGTTGTAGTTCGTGGGTTCGAACCCAGACAGGCGCTTTGCTTTGTGTAAATTATTTCATTACTACTTCTCTCAAAACGGTGAAGGAAAACATCGTGAGGAAACTGGCATATCCTAGAATCAAAAATTCGAAGACATCTGACATCTACCAAACTGCACTGGGCCCACGTGGTGATTAAAGCCCGTACCCTCTCATAGAGAGGAGGCCTGTGTCCCGGACTGATTATGCTTATTCTAAATACACTAACGTTCACATTTTGGTAAATTGCCAATATCCAGATCATCATCTCTCTACAGAAACCGAATATTAGCGTGAAATTATCTTGCTCTAAATTCTAAAACAAAAATTCCGCCACAAATCCAAACAGCATACCGACAAATCGTAGAAAAGCAACCGACATACATCGAAAAATAATTCTTTACACGATTTCCAACGAGTGCTGAGCGCATACCCACAACGTTTTCACTTAACAAGGCGACCGGTAACTCACAAACGTTGAAAATACGCTACCAATGGCTCTTACATACTGACCTATATGGAATACCGGGCTTTATAAGGTAAAGTAGGGATCGGAAAAAGAATCAATATCTGAGTTGTATCGATATATCTCGCAGAAGTATCGACTTATGTTACGAATAATTCGTGTGTGTATGTGTGTGTGTGTGTCTGTGGCATCGTAGCTCCCGAACGGATGAACCGATTTTGATTTTGTTTTTTTTTTGTTTGAAAGGTGAGTTAGTCGGGAGTGTTCTTAGCTGTTTGATGAAAATCATTCCAAGATGGCCGCCGCCACCAAATGGCGGATTACATATTTTTTCACAACTCCTTCAGTATGGTATCGAATGAAAGGGCTTGACTAGTAGAATACTATACACTATGATACATTTTAAATCCAAGATGGCCTCCACCACAAAATGGCGAATTACTAAAAACCTGATTAAACACCAAATTACCTGAATCATAAAACACAAGAAAATAAAAGAAACGAAATAAAAAAAAATACAAAGTCCCTACAAAAAGCATGAAATAAAATATTTAAAAAACCCCCGACACAAAACAAGTTAATAAAACAATTGTCGCGTCGGGGGACCGCTACTATTTTAAACTTTTACAGAACGTTAGGCTAATAATTAGAGCGGTCCCCCGATGCGACAACATTTAATCAAAAAAATTCGTACTTACGCAGGGTCATAATATCAAGGTTATTTTTTTTCTTTTTATAGGAGAGACTGCGTATCTGAAGGCCAATTCTCGTAATTTAAAACAAAAAAATCTAGTCGCAATCTCATCTCGGCGACAAACAAATGTCAAAAACTTGTCAAAAATGTAGGAAAATCAGAGGTATTTTTGACAGATTGAGACTGGGATCAGCCTGTGAACGTTCAAAAATCACGAGAATTGCCCCTCTGACTTCCAAAACCCAGTTGCTGCAGACTTTCGAGCTTAACGACGGGTACGTAGCGATTGATAAACTCGTAACGATTTGATATCTCTTATTTATCGATACTTTTATTCCGTATCGATAATTTTGATTCGATATTATCCCTCGAGGTAAAACCTGAATTGTCAGATATTTGTTTCTTCAACCATATGGAATGTAATAAATGTAAATCATGGTATCAGAACATTTCTTTATTGTCGCACTGAAATGGAATACTAGTAATTATTTTGTAGTCTGTGGTATGTGGCAAGTCAATCGCACGAAGGAAGTGGAGAGTTAAAGGTGGCAGTAATTACATCGTTAGGCTGTTGTATTAGATTCTTGTTATGGGTTTGTAATTATGTCTATTTTAGTGAGGGGCTGGTTTTTATTATGTTCAATCAATTCAGCCTATCACAGTCCACCGCTGCACATAGGCCTGTCCCAGGCTGCGCCACAAAACCCTGTCCTCCGCCTTCTGCGTCCAGTTCGTCCCAGCCACCTTATTTAGGTCGTCCGTCCATCTAGCTGGGGGGCATTATTATTATGTGGGGTATTAAGTATTTCTGAGGCTTAAAGTTTGAGCAAACTTTTTTGATACCATATCCATACTAATATTATAAATTCTAAAGTATGGAGTATAATGTCTGTTTGTAGTAACATACAGACAGACTACTTACAGTTACTTTTCAGGCCTAAACCAATGAACAGATTTTCATAAAATTTGGCAAGGAGATAGTTGGCATCTTGGGGAAGGTCATACTATTTGTCTCGGTAGCATATTCCCGTGGGAGAAATTCCGACATCCACGCGAGCGTAGCCGCGGGCAGAAGCTAGTATACTATAAAACATTATTGTGTAGATTCCGGCCAATTAGTCGTAACATGTCCATGGGTCATGTGCCATGTCCAAATGCTCGTCTGAGTTCAATAGCCAACACCTGTCACCGATCCACAGATAACTCAAACCTACATTTCCCTATAGGTCACAGGGGTCAGACAGACAGCCCTATTTCCACATTAACGAGAGCGAGCCAACCTGCTCTACTTGTAAAGATAAGCCGAAAGTAGAATTACAACGTAGAGACAACATTCTCGATCCCTCATTCAATTCTGACGGCTTCGATACGGACAAATAGCAAATGGGCCAAACTTCCGATAGCGTATCTGCCCCGAAAGAGAAAAGTGTAAATGGTTTAGCCGATGTGGGCCATCCCTAACTATTTGATTCTCTGTTCGAATATTCTCTCAAAAAGAGCCAACGGTTAAAGGGATGGGTCGCATATTCGCTTTTTATTTGTTTTATGTGGATTGGGGATCCTATTTTCGGTCGGGTCGTGTGGGTGGAATATTCGGACAGAGTTATAGTATCGTTTTTAGCACGTTGTGGGTTCTTAGTTATGAGTTGGGCCTTCGAGGCTATGAAAGGAAAATGTGTAGGATGCTGTGACGGCTATTACCGTCATCCCAACCATTTCTTATGCATGTTTGGGTCGCCGTTCAGTCTGCCAGTCTGTCTACCCGTGCGGCAAAAAATTCATACCAGCAATTATTTACGATATGTATTCACATACCCAGACCCCTCCGTGCCTCGGAAAGCACCTTAAGCCGTTGATCCCGGCTGTCATTCATGGATTTTTGACAGTAGTTACGGGTCGTCAGCAGCCCGAAAATCTGACAACCAATCTTACCAAGGGGTATCGTATTACCCAGTAACTGGGTTGTGAAGGTCAGATACACAGTCGCTCCATTTAAAATACTACTATTCAGCTGCATCCGGTTAGACTGGAAGCCGACCCCCAACATAGTTGGGAAAAGGCTAGGCAGATGATGCGATAATGTATGCAAAGAAAATGTTATGGGAAATAATCATAAATAAGGAAAATCTATTTCCTGCATAGTAAATTTTCAGGCAAAAAATTGACTTAGAAAAAAAAAAAGTTGGCGTTTTCTTATCGGCTTAAATTCAAGGTAGAAGCATCAATTTTCGTCTTTTGGGGACTCCGAACCCATCTGTAGCCTCTTTTCTCGACTCTTTACGATTTTTATACGCACTACTGCCGATAAAAGTCTCTCCGACTATGTATATAGTACCTTTACGAATAAAATGTAGGTAGATAGGTACCCCTGTCTGGAATGTGCAACTAGGGTCTACTGGTTCCACGCTCCGTTGCCATCAATCTCCTTAAGCCCCAAGCTTTCCCTTTTTTCAACCGTTTTCCTTGTTGTTTTGTCTTTGTTTAATTATTTGGAGGGACCCCGTTTTTATTCGCGTGTGGAAGTTACGGCCTTTTGTGTGGGTAGTTTCGGGAGCTAAGTATGTGTTTATGTCGTTTGCGTGTTTTGCCTCCGTCATTTTGGTATTTTAATAAATTGATGTTTTGGTGGTAGATAGATGCAGAACCAAGTATTTATCTGTCATTTGCAGAAAATATAATTTATGTTCCAAATGGGTAGTTTTAGTATTTTTTTAAACTTAGGGTCAGTTCGTTCAGACGCTGCGCGCACGCTTTACAAGACTGACTCAAAATATACTTTATTTTCTACACGAAAAGGTACACATTGCATTGTGAGAGTTCAGAATACGTTGCGCCGTGCAGCGCTGCGCCTCGCGACGTTGCGATGCGTCTCGCGGCGGCGCGCGGCGCAGCGCGAAATCACTGGCCTCTTCCAGTATCGTCGCGTCGCGTCGCGTCTCGTTGTGAACTGACCCTTAATGAAAGAATGTACTAATCTTTTTCTAAATATGATAGACAATTGATTAAAATAATAAATTAATCTACTGAAAAGAAGGAGAAAAGGATAGAATATAATACTATTTATTATCTACACCATACATATATAAATGAAGTATAAGTGGAAAGAGAGTAGGGAGGCCTTTGCCCTGCAGTGGGACATGCTAATAACAAATGCACAGGCTAATAAACTCAAACTCAAACTCAAAGTATTTATTTCAATTAAACCAATTAGGTAGAAGCACTTTTGAATTGTCAAGGGGTCGGTCAGTCAGAAAAATGAAGCTAGTTGCCCATTCCAAAGCGTAGTAGGTACCTATGGAGAAGAACGGGCAAGAAACTCCATGGACACTCTTTTATATCAAAATATGGTTACAAAGTATTAGTTACATCATTCATGTTAAAAATTATGCATGTGAGAACGATGCAAAATGTTAAAAGCGTCCGTAATGAAAAGTTTAAAAAAATAAAAAACAAAACAATTCAAATATTACATTAAATTAAAATAAGCATAGCAGCAAAGAGATGACCAGTCCCTATGGAGAAGAACGGGCAAGAAACTCTATGGACTCTCTTTTAAATCATAATAATATGGTTACAAAGTATTGGTTACATCATTCATGTTAAAAATTATGCATGTGAGAACGATGCAAAATGTTAAAAGCGTCCGTAATGAAAAGTTTAAAAAAATAAAAAACAAAACAATTCAAATATTACATCAAATTAAAATAAGCCATAGCAGCAAAGAGATGACCAGTCCCTACTGACGGCGCCCTTTCACGAACATGACGCATGGATTAGCACCGTTCAGCTCAACCATTTTGAAGGGAGCTAAATGATCCAACACATGCGCCACCATTAGCAAGACATTTGAGTGAGCATGACATACTCTCAGCCGCCAGGGCACATTCAAGTCAATGAAAGACGTACCCAGTAAATGGTAGCTTTATAGTGTGTACACAGTACTCACACATGTGCTATACAATTATACAATACTAGGAGATGGCATTTATATAATGCACATATAGTATTTTGAAATCCCCCAATTTATAATATGCCTGGCTGCATAGTGTGCGTTTTATACAACATTTAAATTTCGTTTCATTCTGTTCAATTATGTGGGGAGGTATTTTATTGTCACATTTTAAACAGTACCCCATGAAAGATGAGTCTACTTTAGCCAGCCTGAAACCTGGTTGAACTAATTGCTCCTTATTTCTAGTGATATAATTGTGTCTTTCGACCTCTTTTACTAAAAAAATATGGATTTTTCCTTACGTACATAATGTTTTCATAGATATATTGACAAGGTACCGTCATTATGTTAATATCTTTAAACAGTTCCTTTGGAGAGTCACGCCTGCGGAGGCTATATATGGCTCTGATGGCTGTTTTCTGCAGAATAAAAATAGACTCGATGTCTGCAGCCCGTACCCATAGTACCGTTTAGTAGTAAAATACCGTACGACATAATACTATGAAGGTAACTAAAATAGACTAGTCTCGAAGTATCAACTTCAGTAAATTGACGGATGTTTCTCACTGCATACGCTGCTGAACTTAGTCGTCCTGCAAGGGATGTTAAATGAGAACCCCATTGAAACCTTGAGTCGAGCGTGATCACCAGGAAACCAGTTTTATCGACACATTCTAGTTTCTCTTGATTCAATTCTATCTCACAATGACTACTTTTGACACTTGGTAAAGAAAATCTTATGCACTTCGTTTTTTTACCATTTAATACTAAATTATTGGAGGTGAACCTATTTTGGATCTGCAGTAGGGCGTTATTTACGTCGTCAAGGTTTGATGCACGTCTATTAATTTAAAAAATCAAGGAAGTATCGTCAGCGAATAACATCATCTGTGGTTGGGTTTTTAACAAATGGGGTAGATCATTAATATATACTTAAAAAAGGAAAGGACCTAATATCGAGCCTTGTGGTACACCCGTTTTTACTTTTAAACCGAGTGAATTGACACCATTTATTTGAATTTGCTGTTATCTATCATTTAAATAACATTTTACTAAACTGAGCGCAAGCTTTCCAAGTCCGTAATGCTCAAGTTTTAAAGTAAGGTTTCGTGGTCGACTCAATCAAAAGCCTTGGAGAGGTCACAAAAAATTGCTATGGCGTCTTGGGACTCTTCCCACGCCGTAAAAATGTGTTTTAATAAGGTGACACCGGCCTCAGTCCTACAACGTACGTAACGTTATATATATACACATTATATAATATACAACATACAGATATAAATGTAGAAATTTTACAAGGGTTGACACAATGGGTGGTCTCATCGCTAAAAGTGATCTTTTAAATACAACCTTTGGATGGATTTAGAGAGAGAGAGAGAGAGGAGAGACAATACTGCAGAAGAGCAATTAAATGAAAAAAAAAAATTGTTTTTGATTTAAACCATGTTAAAAAACAACAACTTTTCACTGCTTATTATTAATACTAAGTGGAAAAGTTGTATGCTTTCTAAGTACAAAACATTATTATTACTTTAAACGAATTTATTTAATAACCGCAACATAATTATAATAATGTATGCAGCCAGTAAAGGGTTTGCTCTTTGCTACTTAAGTTTAGAGAGTGAATTTCAATGTTACATGCAAATTGAATAATAGTCGTTAATAACAGGTTAAAAGCCCTATCTGAGAGCGTCATTAAATAATCTTGTTCCCCTTATTGGAGTCAGAATCGTGCGTGGTGTGGAGAACAGTAGGTCAACTAACATGCACTACTACTAGCATGGAATAAAAAATTACTTTTTATGTAGGTTGCTCAGATTAGTTAGTCCTTGATAAGCTGTTTTTTTTTGTCTGTGGCGGTGGCTATGTATTACTTAAGCATGTGGCCGTTATGTCCAAATACGGGCGTTTGTTAACACCTTAATGTCAATTACTGGTGAAAATTACCGATTTTCATGTCGTCCGTTATAAATATGACGGAAACGCTCTATCAGAAAACCGTAGCTTTACAGTGCTTCTGATATTTAGGGCCTAGACAAGTAATGAGGTTAGGTCTGGCGCGGATTAAAAATGAATTATTTATTTTATTTCATAATATTTTACATAAATAAATCTATTTTATTATTTATTTATTTATTACCCGTGACATCACAGCGGGTCCTATCAGAATACTAGCGCTGCGACATTTATTTTTTAAATGTCGAAGCATCATGCTGCGATAGGAGCCTTTTGGCCTCGTATAAGACTTTCTGTTTCATTTTTCTTTTTGCTACTTTTTTTATATAATTTGTTTTATTTTTTATTTTTGACTGTTTTTAGTTTAGTTTTATGATCTTCCTGTACGAGTCGCAATAAATACTTTTTCGTTCTTTCTTTACAGCTGATTTTTTTAACGCCAGATATAATTATGAATAATTTTGAGTTTTTGACAGATTTATGTACCATGTAAAAACCGCCAAGTGTCAATTTTATTCCACATAAAATATTTGGACAAATCAGACCTTATCAAACCAAAAACCAGTCATAACCCTTATTTGCAGACTTCGACTTTCGACTGCAAAAAAGGGTTCTCTTCAGTCGGATAAAAAGGCTAGCCATTGACATTTGTACGAGTATTTAGTAGCTTTTTTCAAGTGCTCAGTTGCTCATTAACTGCACCTATTGCTTACGCATGCAAAACTTCCAACTAAGTTAAATCGATGAATGAGCTAATCATGCAAGCTACTGTATGGCAAAAAACTACACATAGGTACTGAAAAAAAGTCTATTGACACAGTTTGGATTATCCATTCATTGAAGATTAGACAGGGTCTTCTTCAGACTGCGCTTGCATTCACAAATAATTTCCCTTTCAAATTCAATTACTCACTAAACCGCTAACAAAGACATGAAGATACACATCGAATAATCTACAATAACACAACAAAAGGAATCAATCATCACAAATAAAATTAATTTAATACTGACGCGAGATAAGCTGTCAGTCTGTACATCAGTCTGTCAAGCGAAAGTGACAGTCGTGAGCCATTGATACATTTGCTGTCAATCATACGAGAAAGCTTGGTTAAGTACGCCGGCAAATTTACTTGTCAAAACATTATAACGAATTTGAAGAAAGTTAGTGCGGTGTTGCGTGCCCTTGGGTCACTCGTGACTTGGCAATTTTTGTTGAATGGCTTGATGTGTGGGTGAGAGATAATATTCACTATTGTGTAGAATGCAGTAGCTATGTTTAAGTGTTTTCGATTAGCTAGGGACGCGCTAGCTTTAAGAATTGATTACAATTGAGTTCGTAAAAACAGTAGATTGATAGGGTTTAGTGTACGGGATTCACGTACATAACATAACAGAATCAGCCTATAATGTTTCCACTGCTGGGACACACAGGCCTACTCTCTGTGAGAGGGAGTGAGCTGTAATCTACCACGCGGGCCTGGTGCGGGTAGATGTACATGCGGGATTCTCGTAGGTATTTGCTATTATTTTCAGCAGAAGTTTTATTTGCTTTTGTTTTCAGCTTAGTTTTTGCTATAGAAATTACTATACAAGGTGTGTTTCAGAAAAAAAATCCCTTGACATTTTAGTAAGTAGGCATTTATTTTTACCACAATATCCTTTTCTATGTTATTCTTTAATAATTTTTTAAAATAATTTTCCTGTAATAAGTTTCCTGTAACTGTGTAGGTAAAATAAACCTACAAACGGGGTGAATAGGGATGCAGGGGTGAATCTGGAGGAATAAAGCTATTATTTTGTACCTACAAACGGGGTGAATAGGGATGCAGGGGAATCACGATGAATCTTTAAAATGGATTTTAATATGTAATAATATAGTTTGTTGCCAACAAGTGCACTTGATCGTTAATAAAGTAAACACATTAGGAAAACATCGTGAGGAAACCGGTATGTTCTAGAACCAAAAAATCGAAGACATCTACGGACACGCACTGGGCCAGCGTGGTGGATTACAGCCCTCTCAATATGTCACACCGAAGAAAGCCTGTGTCTCAGCAGAGTGAATATTATAGGCTGATTATGCATTAGAATCCTTTTTGACAACAAACTATTTTATTTTAATGTTAAAATTCATTTTAAAGTTTAACCCGATTCACCCTTGCATCTCTATTCTCTATTCACCCCGTTTGTCAGTACTGAATCGTTTTTTCTTGATAGCCATTCATCAATAAACATAACTAGGCTGAAGCATCTCTGAAAATAAACTCTCCTTCAGCCTCTTAAAGAGATGAGATTCTCGCCAAAAGAGCGTCCGTATATATAGACATGAATATTTTACCCATTCAAATGTAAGCATTCGAATTTTAAATTCAGCATCTGCATGGAACATCTTAAAACGCCGACATTTTCATCTGTGCTAGACTTTCTTTTAAAGATATTGGTCCGATTCTGTTTTTCACATAAACTGAAGATATTTTTGTTGCTGTCTTTTTCACTTAGTAAAATTAAAAACGAAATGGAAGACTGTCACTACTACTGTCAATTTCTTAAGAAAGTTTGATGATGAATTTGAAATCGAGGGGCAATTCTCGTAATTTTAAGAACGTTCACAGTCTGATCTCAGAGTCAATCTGTCAAAAGTACCTCTAATTTCCCTACATTTTTGATAAGTTTTTGACTTTACTTATTGCTGAGAATAGAGTGTGACTAGATTTTGAACCTTTTTAATTACGGGAATTTGCCTTCTGACTATATCAAGCAGACACTTCAAAAACTTGCTTCAATTTTTTTTTTTTTGAGACACCACCCCATTTGCGCCATTTTACTAGACATAATACTTAATGACAGAGCATTACATAAATTTATTGAAATAATTCTATAAAAAATAATATATCTGAAGTGAAAAACGTCAAATGAGTAATTTACGATTCTGTAACTGTCGCCGTCTTTTTTCACTCTTCTAGTAAGAGAAAGATAGCAATACTTTTATTTAAGTGTTGCAGAACAGAATCAGTACCCACATAATATGTAGGATTCAATTGATTGTTGTGTCTCTTCGAAGCTCGATATACGCTATTCAATCCATCTCACGATATCGTGACGATTTCGAAATCGTCGGATAAGTTTCTACGTGTATGTTAATACAAGTAGGAAAGTATGCTATTTGGATCAAAGAATTTTCTTTACCGCTATCTTGTATGTCATTGGATATATTGGTTTTATTTATATTGCTGTAATAAAATGGTTTACTTCATCCAGTATATTATTTTAGCTTGAATTTTAAAGACGGCTAAGTAATCTGCATTCGCGATTTATTTGCCAAAAATGTAAACAAATATAAGTTTATGGAAAAATAACTTTAATACCTACACAATAAAGTTCAGTTTACGCTACAACTTCAAACATTTTTATTACTTTTTCAATAGTGCTAGTCCCTCTGAAATTAACTGAATCACCATTAAAATAAAGTTGATATTTGTTTAACTTGAAATAACACAATTTGAAACATTCGTTTGAATTGACTTAAGGTAATTGATTAGTTTGATAGCTTTTTTTTTTAATAATTATATGAGCTCAACATATGCAAGATGACAGGGATATCGACGCGCAAACTTTTACCATGAATTCAGCACATAGTTCAAGGGTTGCAATTTTTAGTCGGTTATCAAAAAAAAAAAAAACAGCTAATTCATAGAAAAGTGCAATACCTACATAAATGTCCTACAAATCTGGTAGCGTCGTGTGACGAGTCGTTGAGCTCCCTTAAATAGGGTAGAGCTACACGATGACTGATGCACTGGGCAGGTCGACCAGGTTTTGGCATAGCTTCTCTTACAATATCGTGAAGGATGTTAATATTGAGAGGGAAAAAGTTAATAACTACCAGGACCCTAATTGCATAACATTAATCAAAATGTGTGGCATATAAAATAACCTACGAAACATTTCAACGCAGGTGGCTCAGGATCATGAACTGAATCCATGGTAACCGTTTGCGAGTGGATGTCCCTACCACCCTGCATGAGCACAGAGCAAAGAAACATCACGCCTATAATTCCGCAAGGGTTAGGCAGAGGTGTACCTATAGTACACCCACATTTTGCCATTTATGTTTAAGCCCCATGTAATAGGGGGCGAGCCTAATGTCTTTAATCGGGCACAAATCCAGACCTGCAGGCTGCTACTGAGAAGTCCCTGACCCAAATCCCAATAACATTTTGCCCGAGCTCTAGTCAAACCCAAGACCTTAAGCTTAGCTGTGACCCCTAGAGCAACGAGGCAGTCGCAAAGAAACTCTTTTAAAATAATCTCTCCAAGTACAAAAGACAAAAGACGACACGTTCCTTTTTCAAAACTCAAAACTACGAGTATAAACATTGCCGCCAGAGAACGTGTCGTAGAATATGTCTGATCAACTAACTGTCTGTATAAGTGTGTGTGTGTGTGTGTGAGGGTGTGTGTATAAGTGTATATGAAAATAATTATAAATGTTCACATCGAACAACTCATTCCTTTTGCTGTTGTCGATAAGATTCGAATCAAACAGATCTATTTTTCCATTCTTTCTTATGTATATTAAAATCTGCTCACAAAACCACAAAGAAACTCCTAACCCCAAAGCTGGCACAAAAGACATTCCATTTCAAAAAACAAAACTTAAAACTTGTCTCTGACGTCAGAGCACGTGTCGTAAAATTTGTCTGACCCACTAAAGTGCTATGACACGTGTATGTGGGCGGTTGCGAAAGATATTAAGGTAATGGATGTCTGGGCACATGTAAAGTTGGGGAGAGGTGTTGTGTGTCTATGACACTTGTAGCGAGTAAGAGGGTGGGCAGTGACATCGTAATTGTGAATTTTGAGGAGTCCTGCTTCATATTTGAAACGGACTATCTATTTAAATATTAAAACAACTGAAAACTATATTTACTTCAACATGAAAGAATAGTTATTCATATACATACCATAATATCACGCTTGTATCTTCAGCAGGGTTAGCCAGAGTTGTACAACCACATTTCGAAAGTTATGTTTAAGTCCCATGTAATAGGGGGCGAGCTTATTGCCATCAATCGGGCACAAATCCTGACTCCGGGGTGCTCCCCACCGAAAACGAAAAAATAGAAAGGTACTGGGAAAATATATCGACAAGATCGAGACGACAATCCTATCCTGTCCTATTCCCTCTATCCTACTAATATTACAAACGTGAAAGTTTGTATGGATAGATGGATAGATGGATGTTTGTTACTCTTTCACGCAAAAACTTCTAAACGGATTTGCATGAACTTTGGCACACAGATGGTTTATAACCAGGATTAACATATAAGATACTTTTAATCCCGATATTCCTACGGGATCGAAAGTTATGCGGGTGAAACAGCGGGGCGCAGCTAGTACAACAACAAATTCAACTGCGTATGTCTAATGACGTTCCCAGTTTGCAAACGAAAATTTTATCAAATATATCCAATAGCTTAGTCATTATAGCTAGTTAAAGATTGTCAAAACCCATAGTCGGCTCATCAGTACTATTTAGTTTGTTTGAAAAAATATTTCTTTTAGTTCGATTCTAGGATTTATTTGTATCGTATTACCCAATAACTGGGTTCTGGCAGTCAGATAGGCAGTCCATGTAAAAACTTGTTCTCAGCTGCATCAAGTTAGACTAGAGGCCTTTTTCCAACCATGATAGGGTCGTACCCCATCATGGTTGGAAAAAGGCCAGATGGATGATCATGCTTTTATTTGATAGTTCCAAAATACTCTTTCTCATTCGTATTTCCAGTGTTTTCTTGTCGTATTGTTGTCTCCACATTGTATATTAAAATTGCTATAAAGTACTATTTTGTTGTTGTTGTGGAAATGACTTTTCATAATATTCAAATAAATATTTATTTCTTTACATAAAACTGCAACTCTCAGATACGTATAAAAATTAATGTTTTGTTTAAATTTTTTTTTGAAAACTTTCATATTTGTTGAAAGCTTTCACGTAACTTTTTCTTAACGAACTTAAAATTACTTAAGAGACTAAGCTAGACGAAACTGAAGGAGAAACTTCCATAAAACTACTAAAACTTTACTCTCTGAACTATCACAAGCTGAACCACTATTACTTAAGTAATATGCTCTTAAGTACTGTTAATCCTTTGCAACTTAGTTATTACATAGTGTTTAGAGCAATTTGCTCGAATAATAACTTCTACTTAATCGTGCTGGGACTATTATAAGTTAACTTTCGTTTAAAGTTATTGGAACGTGGTTTGTAGAGAGACAATTCAATGTCAGCTAGGCGATGCTTTACATATGTTTGAGAGACAAGGACATAATGTATGTGAAATGTACATACGCCAGAAACGGCAGAATAAAATACCGCATTTTTTCGAACAGTACGAATACTGGGTTGAGATGCAATCCCAACTTTTTCCTGCATGAAGTTTCGTAAAGGCTAACCCATTCTAATAACGCAAACGCAAATGTACAGACGCGATCTTAATGCCATGGGCATTTTGTACCACTCAATGACAAACAGGGTAGGTGCAATTATGAAAATTGAGGAATAGATATTTTTAAATATAAAGATAGACGCAAAATCCTATTAAAACTACAGATATCATATATACCATATAATATCTGTAGTTTTAATAGGATTTTATCATTTCATTTTGCCTGTAATTATTTTATTATTATATATAATCTTGCTAATTAAGTAATGGAACTGAACTCTGCGAAGACAGTCGCATTTGCTAAAATCTTCTCCAGCTAAAACAGAATCCAAATGGATGCAAATAAGTCTTGCATTTAAATTAAACGTTCTTAAAGACATTTACATTCATTTCTCACAGGAGTGAAGTAGGAAAACAAATTGACCTATTATTCACAATAATATACACTGTCATATAACGAATTAAAACGTAGAAAGTTGGGAGCGTAGCGAAACTAAACAAATTAAGATAATTCATTTTAATTGAGCCGCAAGGTTCCGTAGAAATTGCAAATCAGGTCCCTTGTAGTATAAGTTTTCCATGATACTAGGAAATGCAGAAAAAACTTATTGTGTTAATAGCTTCCTGACGTCGGTAATCGAATTAACTTGTGGTCTCGGCGACCATCAGAGGACTAGCCATGTTTGTCGAAGGGATCATTCTGACCAGATTTTTGATAAAGGAATAACCTTGGTATACTATAACTGCACCCATACCTAACTCTTCCGGGAATACAGGCGTGCAGTTATGTATGAGTCCTTGTAGGGGATCACAATCATACTAAGCAACGCTTAGGCAACAATTAAAAAAAAATATTTCGCGGTCGCTTTTAGCAGAATGCAGAATTTTAAACCAAATTCTGCTATCAGGAGCACTACCTACTAAAAATATAGGTCTTATCTAACGGATAATTATAATAAATATACAGACAGTTGTGCTGCTGGGAAGTTAGTTGCCACTTCTTATTCCCAGCTAAAGCACTAGCAAGTTCAGCGGGATTGTCCGAAAGGGTTACCGCTACCCCGGAACATAAAGGGCGAAGGAAGGAACGTGGGTGGGTTTAAGTCAGTAAGAGTCTGACACTCCCTTCCGCTCCACCCAGAGCGGGAGGGGTCATTTGATGATTTCCCACCAGAAAAAAAAAATAGCACTAGAAAGTGGTGAAGGGCGGCCATTTTGGGGGACGGTCTTATGTAATTTTGACGTTCGAAATGTACTGATTCTCAGCCTAGTCTGAATAAATGTGTTTTGAATGCGGCTCTTATTTTTATTATGAAGATTTTAATGAGGCCATGCCACCAGCATTCACGGCATTTGCCAATTAATAAGACAACGCCATTACCATTTTAATTAATTGTTACGTGTCAAACCCAGACCGTTTAATATTTTCGCCGTCGCTAAGCCGATAGTGTACAGACGGCAGCAGGTCAAGCTACCCGAAAGTGTCAAATTTTCCCAATCAACTTTGAACCTTAATGCTTTAACGATAAAGTTGAAAATCTATTAAAGAAATTTGACAGATTGTAGTAGCTTGATGTGCTGGCGTCTGTACATATATAGGAAACTCGTAATGATCGTTAAGTATGGACAATTTAACGATGAAACGGTTTATGCATGACATCTAATTGTGTGATACGCTTCCCGTTTTCCATTTTGTTTTCCAATGAAAGTACAATTTCACTTGATTAGTGGCCTGTAATTTTATAATGATGTGGTACGGTTTGGTCAGTTGGTTCATGTTTGTGTGATGTTAAAGTGCTATTTCAAATGTTGTCTAGCAAATTTTCTAAGGATAACTTACTCGATTTTGATTTGATTTTTGGTGCTAAATTCACGTTTTATGCCTTTAAATTTTGATTTAAGCTTAGTCATCATTACTTCCCTAATAGCTACAAAAAACGAAATTGTACGATAATATATGCTCTAAATCATCATTCATCATTCTCCTGCCCTTATCCCAATTTATTTGGGGTCGGCGCAACACACCTTTTTCTTCCATACACCTTGATTAGTCGTTATCTCGGTAGTCACCCCCTTCCTAACCACATCAAATTATGCTCTAAATACTACTATTAATTAATTCAATCTTCACGAAGTTTAGTAAACTTTACAAGCATTATCGCTAAACATACCTCATGCGGCTGACAGACGATGGTCAATAAAAGACATCCCAGCTTTATAATATTCTACAATCCGACACTACATACAAAGGCAGCCACACGAGACAAAGTGTCGAACTCCAGACAGCAACAACATCAATACTGAACTACAACTGTGCGCATAAAAACAATACCAGCATCAGTAAGTATAGTCTCACAATGTGCTGTAGCTCCGTGATTAGTTCGCACGCCTGTCTACACGCGTCTAGTTGATGAAAGAACGAGGAAATAGATTTGCTAGAAAAGAAGACTAACATAATTCTGATGTTCATTTTGTTTGTACAGACGCCAGCAGGTCAAGCTACCCCAAACTGTCAAATTTTCCCAATCAACCTTAAACCTTAATGCTTGAGCAATAAAGTTGAAAATCTATTAAAGAAATTTGACAGATTGTAGTAGCTTGATGTGTTGCCGTCTGTACTTATGGGTAAAAAGTTTTATTGTAATGATTAGGATTGGTCAGAATCAGGTATGATATTTCAAAAAATTAATTAATAATAATAAAAAAAATGATGAGGATGAAGTATGTAGCACCAAATGACAGTTTATTACTATTATGAAAGATTTTGTCTGGTATAGCATGGTACAGATGACAGCAGGTCAAGCTACCCGAAACTGTCAAATTTTCCCAATCAACCTTGAACCTATCTAACGCTTTAGCGATAAAGTTGTAAATCTATTATAGTTTAAATTTGACAGATTGTAGTAGCTTGATGTGCTGGCGTCTGTACATTACATAATGTATTTAGGCTCTGCAGTACATTACATTACATGTGCAGTACATTCTCAGCTCAGTTAAAAAAATAGCTAGAGAGCCTAGACAAGCGGCATTTCTTTCGCTTTCAAAGCGTTTTATATTTCTACAATAATTTTCAAAAGGATTTAAATTAAGCTTTTCGGTAGCTTATGTCAATCCCATACATTTTTCCATCATTGTTATCTCTGTTAAAATGTCACTTTGTCTAAGACCTCAGCTAACAAAAGTTCTTTCCTTTTTTAATATTATGCTGACTCTTTCAGTACCCAAGTCTTTAGATCTTCGTGCACTAGACTATCAGCTTTTTACCGGAGCGCTCCTATTTAAGAGCTTCAAGGTATATTAACTCAGGTGGTCCCAGATAATGACGGTGCAAGACAGGTTGACACAACCCAGTTTTCTCTGATGATACTTTTTTTTAGAAAAGTTCAAGAAAATAGTGTAAGATAACCTACACTATTTTCTTGAACTTTTCTAAAAAAAGCTCATAAGAGCTTGACCAGATATTTTTGTTCGATGTGGCATGCGTATTTTTTTCGGGTGTGCGTATTTTGAATCTATTATCGGAGACAAATTTTGGTTAAAAAAATCTCAAATATTGGGATTTGAAGACTAATTTCTGGTAATAAATAGTTTAATCAATATTTAAATAATGTGATTGATAAATAATTTGTAACAAATAAAAGCATCAGCCCGGAATCTGGATTTTTGCCTGGCTGATGGCAATAGGCTCGTCCCCCATCACATGGGACTTAGACAGAACTAGTGAAATGGGGGTGGACACCTCTGCCTAACCCTTCGGGGAATACAAGCGTTATGTTATCTGATGTATTGTATGTATTTTAGTATGTGCTAAATAAATGTATATTCTTTCTTTCATTTATGTGACGTTAAAAAAAAAAAATGTATGAATCTTTTTCACAGCCATAAAGTCACGTTACCACATAATTTAAACGCAAAAGGCTGGCACGAACCTTCCTCAACAATAACTCAACAAGATTATTTTACTAAGGTCGCTTTTTATAAAAAAAATCCTGTCCTGTACGGGGTACGGGGTCTTTGACGCAAGCCGGAGAGGGGTTCCCTATTCCGAATCCTTCAACTCTCTCTTCTAATAAAAGGCTTATTGACAGATAGATCAGTAAACACGATCTGTTGGTACGTTGGGCCTTGACGAACAGTTGTCTAAACTAATATTATAAAAAGGAAATATAGGTATATATACAATAAAATATACAGAAGCTAATAAGTCACGAGAGGAGCTGCAGGATTTAGCATAACACTCTTCAATATAGTCCACATGTCATTTAACACGGCCATTGACTGATTCTGTGAAGATCGTAGATCCACCTAGCCTGATACGAAGTCATAATAATCAGCTTATCAGCCTATAGTGACGGTGTCATACTGTATGAATATGTATGGAAAATAAAATGTAAATTTAAGAAAATTAATCGGCATGACAAAGTCCAAAGATTAAGGCATGTGCGGCAACATCCGATGTAACTAAAGACAATAACCGAAGAATTCAAAGTGTGGTCATAATCGCGATTATTAACGAAGGAAGGTGATTTGTAAATGAAATTTATTTGAAAGAAATGTATTACATTTACAGATGGTCTGGTAAAGAGTATAAAACAACCAATTAAAGCTTTAAGTAACTAAAAACAACGTTTAATTTTTCTGTCAAAAATACACAACAGTTAACCTCCCAAATTGTAATTCATTACAAACATAAATATTTTCCTTGGAAAGAACCTCGAAGAACTGAAGCTCACCGGTAATTATTCCCCAGCAAAAGCTTTCAATTTAAATAATTAATTTATTTCTCCGTTCCAATTCGGAACAAAAGCCATCATTGGAAAGATTTACATCACTGCTTTTACTTTCCATTTTTTAATGGTCCCCTCTGTTTTTATGGCCCGAAACTTGAGTGTCTAGTTACGTCACAGCTAAACGTTTTGTTGTAATACCTTCGGCGATCGTAAAATTTGATTCTTTCTTCACTTTCACCTTTATCCTGGATTTTGAGTGCATTTAAGAGAGAAGAGATTCCTTTTACTTAAGGAGAGTAATAATTATAAATGTTTGTTTTGAATTGTTTTTACATTTATGTTGGATTTTGTGTAATGTGGGGCTAAGTCATAACAGCCGCACGGGTCGATCGATCAGGTTAGGCTACGCTTGCCGCGGTTGGTCCGTGGATGAGTGAGCATCTTTAACCCTTAGATGCATGATTTTTTTATATTTTATAAACTTTCAGAAACGTTTATTTTTATTTATTTACCATTTATGTACACACATATATAAACATACCAGAAAAACAGAACAGAAAAAAATAGGTACAGTACAGAGATACGTTACGTTATTTTAATATCTTTTGTTCGCAAATTATAAGCGTAGAAAAGTTTGTTATCATTTTTGATAAACTATGCACTTAAGGGTTAATATCTACATTTATCAGAATCCAGACAGCAATTAATAGAACTACAACATAAATCTACTAGATATCACAAACAGGAAACCCATATTTACTTGTACTTGAACCACCGAGTGTGGTTAAACCAGACAATTTTATCGCAAATATTTTAACGACAGCTAAACGAATTAGTACAGACAAGTATGATAAGAACTGTTAAATGGTATTTTGATGACCATGTCGAGATTCTTGGAACGTAGAAGTGAGCTGTGAAGTTTCTAATGATCGCTTGAGTGATCCGTTTTATCTATAGCTACGTTTGAGGAGATGGTTAATCAGTTTGAGTATCACGTTGTTAATCAGTTTGAGTATCACGTTGTTAATCAGTTTGAGTATCACGTTTATAAGGATTTATACGGATTCGGATTCAGATAGTGACGATTAGTGTTTTAAAAGCTTTTATTATTATTACCCGTTTGTGTCCCACTGCCAACTAACTACCTATTATCCACCAACCCGTACTGGACTCGTGTGGTGGATTACGGCCCCCTCCCTCTTACAGAAAGGAGGCCTGTGTCCCAGCAGTAAGAACATTATAGGCTGATTATGTGTGTGAGCCTCCCCTTCCCTCCTTAGACGTATATCCCCATCTACTGGTGTATATGGCCAATCTTTTTACAAGCTTTTTTTTTTTTTAAAGTTCATCCCGCCATCTCCTCATGGGCCTGCCGCGTTACCGTTTACTGCTGTCTAACACCCACTGTGTGGTTTTGAAGAGGTGTTAAGAAGAATGATCAAAACACAGGAAGCTAATTAGAAAGTAATGGTTCGATAATTAGGTATTTATACTGAAATAAGTTTGAAAATATGTTCAATGTGTAGAAATTTTGCTGAAATTCCTGGGATGAGCCTACAGTCAGACTATATTTTATGTCTGGTAGACACCTTGTCTAGTAATATTATCATCATAGTGTGGTACAGACGCCAGCACATCAAGCTACTACAATCTGTCAAATTTCTTTAATAGATTTTTAACTTTATCGCTAAAGCATTAAGGTTCAAGGTTGATTGGGAAAATTTGACAGTTTCGGGTAGCTTGACCTGCTGGCATCTGCACATATAATAAGGGATTTAATTAAAAAATAATAATAATAATTAGTTCGCAAACATAATATAATATAACATCACGCTTGTATTCCCCGAAGGGTTAGGCAGAGGTGTACCTATATTACACCCACATTTCACCAGTTATGTTTAAGTCCTATGTAATAGGGGGCGAACCTATTGCCATCAAGCGGGCGCAAATCTAGACTCCAATACTCAATACTCAACATCTTTATTGCTTTACCATAATGTGTACTTAGGTGGTATACATATAATTTAGATCATTATGGACCCTGTAGGGCACAGCAAAAGGATAGAAGAGAGGAAGCCCTGTTTTAGGAGATAACTAAGTTGCTATTGTGGGAGCAAGTTTTAGTTCACATAATAAATATAATCAAAGTCACGAGATTGCGAATTGAATCCTAACATTTCGCCTATCTATAGTTTATGTATTGTTGTTTCCTGTTAAATATACCTAAGTATTTTTATTATATATTATATTTCTGTTTATTTATTTATATACTCCTGTCTGTTAAAGAAAAATATCAGATGGAAAAACCCAATAAAATTTTGCCCGACCTGGGAATCGAACCCAGTACCTCTTAATCAGCAGTAGCGCTAGACCACTACTGAGAAAAAAAAAATACAACAGTTCCCAAAATCACCATTAAAAACAATTATGTTAATAGGTATATCAAAATGACGTCAGCGTCGATTTAACCCTTTACCCACATCAAAACTACACATAATCACCTTCCTACCGCCACACAAAGCAAGTTGCTTGTGAAATAACAAATGTTTCCATGTAAATTTTCGACCGCCCTCCTCAAAATAGTTCGTGTAACAGAGTTTTTGAACTCCCCTCGTGACGAGGGATAGAGGGAGGTTATGAGATTTAGAAGTAATTTTTGAAGTTTGTTACTTGTCCCCCTGTCGTGTTCCAAACGATGTATTGTTGGAATTTGTTCAGGAATTTCTGTGGGCTTTCTGATGAAGAGACGGGATTGAGTTTTGTGTTTGTGATTCTTTTCATGTGGTGGAAATATTCTTTCATTTCAAGTTTCAAAACAGTGAAGGATAACATCGTGAGGAATCCGGCATGTACTAGAAAGAATAATTCGAAGACATGTGATATCTACTAAATCGCACTGGGCCCGCGTGGTGGATTACGGTCTACTTCCTCTCACTGAGAGGAGGCCTGTGTCCCAGCAGTGGGAACATTATAGGCTGATTATTATGCTTATGAAGTCAGACTGGATATGAAATTTCTTTTTCATAAGTCCACAAAAATATGTACTATACCTATTAATTTACTAACAGCTGTGCAGCTAAAATCGATGAGGTCAGTATTTAATTCACAATGTAATTTTATAATGAAAAAAATTAAAATTTTATCAAGTCGATATTGTTTTACTCCAATTCTGCAGCCGCAAATATCGTATTAGGTACTACGGGGTTTTGGCCTCTATTTGCAAAGCCTTACAAAGTCAAGAACAAACGACAAAAATTTATCTTTCAGGTCTATTTATCCGACTGCGGCGAAGCCCAAAAGGAAAGTACTGTTTTAGACTGTTCTATAGAGCCCCTGTGCAGGTTACATTAGGGTTAATGGAGGAACATCAAAGGAAAGGCCGTTCTAAGGATTTCAATAATACGTTTATTATTCTTTTATATTTGAAGGTGTGTTAAAGGACGTGTGATAAAGTTGTGTGAGGCCCACAATACTACATAACTTCTCCCTTCAAATCCTGAAACCAACACTTTATAAACATCGCATTCAACAAAGCTCATAATTCACTAATAATATAAACTTATTATTGTTACAGTCTGTCATAAATATTAAAGACGTCTACTTTCCCAAGTTATCGCGCTGACTTTAGTAGTCGGTCATATCAAAGGAGGGCCAGCGAAAATATGTACCACTGAGCATAAAGGGCGGTTCAGACTACGCTATAATATTTCGCAATGTAGTAAAAAATGCCCCGTTGGTCTCGTGGTCGCAAGCGCGACTGCTGTGCAGGGTGTCCTGGGTTCAATTCCCAGGTCGGGCAAAGTGGTATTGGGTTTTTCCATTGGAATTACTTAGCAGCAGCCCGGAGTTTGAATTACTTAGCAGCAGCCCGGAGTTTGGAAGTTTGTGGTGTGATACCCCCGTGCCTCGGAAAGCACGTAAAGCGTTGGTTCCTGTGCCTGATCTATCCCCGGTCGTATCGGATACCCGTCCAATCGGACTATGAGAGTAAGGGAACAGAGAATGGTCAAGTGTTTGCGCACACACTTGTGGAGTTTTATATCTCCTGCAAACCTGGCTAATCTCCGTTGAGATTGGCCACCGTGACCAAAATCGATCAGAGGGATTATTAAAGCATATTGCGTCATAAGCTGCAACTATACGGGTCAAATTAAATTAGCTAGCAAAACTCCGCAGACGTAATGAGTATCGATGCCTATACATGTTAAAACAAAATAGAAATTAAATTGGTGATTTTTTAGTGAGATCATTGGCCTCAGTTTGTGTAGTTAATTGTAATGTCAGTTTAAAAAGTTTTTTTTTTGTGTAATCTTCACAGACGTGATGAGTATCGATATCTAATTACGATAAAACAAAATAAAACTGATTTTCTCGTACCATACTTCAAGTAACTACAGTACTAGCGGTCGTTGACCAAAAAAAAAAAAAACAAAAATGAGTCACACAAACACAAAAAAGAGCAAGTTGGGGTACAATATGCGTCACATCCTCGCAAAACGGCCACCAATCACTCACATCACCCACAATTCACCCACAATCACAAGCATAATAGTACGACTCTATGCGACATAGAGCCCCAGCGCTGATTTTCAGTGACAGTGAAACGAGACGCGTCGATGTCCCTGTTACCATGTATATTATAGACTAGATGCGCCCCGCGGTTTCACCCGCATGAGTTACGATCCCGTGGGAATATCGGGATAAAAAGTATCCTATATGTTAATCATAGTTATAAACTATCTGTGTGACAAATTTCATCCAAATCCATTTCGTAGTTTTGGCGTGAAAGAGCAACAAATATCTATCCATCCATCCATCCATTCATCCATCCATCTATCCATCCATCCATACAAACTTTCGCGTTTATAATATTAAGTAGGATAGATAGATAAAAAAATTATTCAGTTCATAAAAAAGACATAGCTCAACACACAAAAGCACAATTTACTGATAACAAATTACATAGCGTAGTCTGAACTACTTAAGGTCTGAGTACTGTGTGCCCTTATTATGATGATGTGATAACAAAATAATAATAATTATGAAACTATGTGATTATCTTTTGTTTTATGAGCAGTGTTTTACGAGGAAAGTGTCAAGTTTGACGGACCTTGTAATAAGTTTTGCATGAAACTCTGTAGTAATGTGACCCTTTTAAAGCTTAGCGCTGTCTATCAGCAAAACCTATATCTGACCATTTTGATAACAAAATCCCGTGCATGATGAACACAGCTGCGTCCATAAGTAAAACAAAAGAGGATCCTTTTAGGTCGCCTAATAATATGCGCTGCAAGCAGGAATAGTCCTTACGGTGGTGAGATATAGATTTTGGCAAGTACACAGGACGGAGTTAGCCTACATTTCAGTTTCTGAAAGACTGTTCAAGGATTTTTCCAATGAATCTGCAGTTATTAGTAGCAGTTGTGATTCGTTTATGTAGTCATATAACAAAAACAGCTGATATAATCTGTTTTCATCGCATCACCACTGCTCTCAAAAACGTTAAAGGAAAACATCGTGAGGAAACGCCGTGTTCTAGAACCAAAAATTCGAAGACATGTGACATCTATCAACCCGCACTGCAGGGCCTGCCTGATGGATTACTGCCCATTGCCTCTCACAGAGAGGAGGCCTTTGTCCTAGCAGTGGGGACGTTATAGGCTGATTAAGGTTTAATGTTTTCGACTTTTGTAATCAAAAGTATCGACATTCATTTGCTCCCTAGGCAATATTAATACCACTTTTTTACGGCTCTTTAGTCTACTGAGGCCGCTCGAACTTATCCCGCGGGATGAGTTGGCTAAATAATTAATTTTATTATTTCTAGCTGTTATCCTACTAATCCTACTATATTATATTATATAAATTATAAACGCGAAAGTTTGTATGGATGGATGGATGGATGGATGGATGGATGGATGGATGGATGTTTGTTACTCTTTCACGCCAAAACTACTGAACGGATTTGGATGAAATTTGGCACACAGATAGTTTATAACCAGGATTAACACATATGAGCTTGATTATGTGAGCTTGTGGTGTTTAGGGTTGGTACTAAGAAGCCTAAGACAGTTCCTCCGGTATTTCTGTATGGTGTACCGCTAAATAGAGTGTCGCATTTTAAGTACCTTGGCCACATAGTAAATGAGGACTTGAATGATGACAGTGATATTGAAAGGGAGCGAAGAGCGTTGTCGGTCCGATGTAATATGCTGGCCCGTAGGTTTGCACGATGTACTAGAGAAGTGAAACTTACTCTGTTCAAGGCGTTTTGCCAGTCTTTCTACACGTGCAGCCTGTGGGTTAGACATACGCAGAGGGCCTACAACGTTCTTCGCGTCCAGTACAATAACGCCTTTAGGGTGCTGTTGAGGCTCCCGCGGTTCTGTAGCGCATCGGGGATGTTTGCGGAAGCAGAGACAGATGGCTTTCAGGCTATTATGCGAAAAAGAACCGCATCCCTGATGCGCAGGATTCGAGCGAGCACCAACAACATACTGAAGGTGATATCGAATAAGCCAGATTGCCCCTTCCTGGGGTACTGGACCCGTGTGCACAGCTGCGGGTCGAGTGCAGCGGGAAGGGAGCATAGTTATAGGTATATGAATTAGTGTTTTTATATTTCATTTTAGTTTTGTTTTGTTTAGAATGTTACTAACGTAGTTTTATAAGTGTTACTAACAACAATATGAATCATGTGTTCGAAGTAAATAAAAATAATAAATAATAATAATATGATACTATTTATCCCGATATTCCCACGGGATCGAAAGTTATGCGGGTGAAACCGCGGGGCGATGGTAGTTCAACAGTAATTCACAACTATTGTTATCGTTTTAACTCTAAATTGCTGTTAAATAATTCATTTTCAGTTTCGGCTGTCTGAAATAAATGTGTTTTCAATTTACTTCGCCAGGAGCAGGTGTTCGAGTTGAATTTAATTTTAATTGTAGAAAGTCTTAGTTATTTAATTAATAAATTATAAATGTATAATTTTATTCCACTGTCAGGTTATGATTGAATTTAGCTAAGTGTTCTGGTCTACGAAAGTGTTGTGTTGAATATTGGGATTTATATATGTCCGTGGCATCACAGCGGTACCTATCAGCATACTTTTTGGCCCCGCACAGGTCTTCATTTTTTGGTTGTTTTTAATGGAACTTTGTTAGTTTTAAATGCTCCTTTTATATTACTATTTGTATTACCTGAGTATGCCCCAAATAAAGTATTTTCCTTTCTGCCTTTTTTCTTTCTCAATATCATTTTTAACTACATCTGTAGATTTGTGGGTCTCATCAAGTCGTAATAAGATTTTATTTTGCCATACGTAGGGCCAAGGTCACACAGTTGTGTTGAATCTATCAACCTAAGGACCTAGAAGAAGTGACATTCTATCAGCGATAACAATGAAAGAAAAGTCATTAATGTGTTGAATTGACATAAGTTACCGCAAAGCTTATGTCAATTTCTGTTGATGTCGTTGTAGACTGCGAAACGCTTTGAAAGCGCTAATTATCTAGGCTTTCTGGCCTCGGTTTTGCAGCTACTACGACATGAGCGAGCTATTCATAACATGATGTGGTTCATCCGATACCAGATGATAATCGAACTAACGTAAATTCAATATTCTCATCCTCTTTTTCTCTTCTTTCCAGGTGTGGTTGTGATGACATGGTGGTGGGCGCTGGCGCTGCTAGCGCTATCGGCGCCCGCCCGCCCCGCGCCCCGGGCGGGCAACGGTGAGCAATTTTACAGTGAGCATCACTTTGTGCACTACTTCCCGCGTGATTGCGCTCCTGCTCGCACCCGATAGTGTCACGGGTCAAGTTTATGTCATCGGTGTTTTGACAACCAAGAGAACATTTATATTCATTCTACCAAAAACTCTCCATACAACTTCTTTCCAAAAAATAGCTTCTGAAGCGTCAGGGACTGAAAAAAACTTTTTTTTTTTAATGTATCCATCCAGTTTTAATAACTATGTTCAATACATCTTCCATTTACACCTCGAAAAGATTAAAAGACATTTCATGACGCTATCGGTTGCTCCAGTTAAGGAGTCAACGCACAAACGCGATGACGTAGTAATCACAGTGTTTGTACGGTGCGTGTGCGCAATCAGGCGACTGTTCACTACTTATCAGCCAAGTGACGTCAGTAAGCACTAACTTACTTTCGATCTTCTTTGGTATATTGTACTTGTAGTATTTCACTGAATTTGAACCTTTACTTGATTTATGCATTTTTACTTTAAAAAGTCCATACAAAGTGTTTGAAATAGGAGAAAAAATTTTTCCTGTGTCAACCATTTTGTAAGAATTTTTCTTTATAATTTAGAACTTACATCTAAATGATAATTTTTCTCTACTTATAAAAAAAATGTGATTTTCTTCCAATTTAAAGTTATCTTTACGGTTTGAAGCTTCGAACAAATTAAACTTCTTTGCAGATTACTTGATGAAACGAAATTTTTAGAAGACTGAATTATGCCCTCACCATTTTGTGAAGACTGAACTGAATTATGCCCTCAACATTTTGAACACTGTACTGAATTATGTCCTCAATATTTTGAAGACTGAATTATGACCTCAACATTTTGAAGTCGGATTTATGTCCTCAATATTTTTCACTTTACCGAACAAAATGGTCCATCATTCTTTGGTCTGAATTATGGCACCTCAATCTTTGTGCCAAGTTCCGTCTTGCGTGCGAATGAACCCAATTCCAGCATCTGCCAAAATACGAAAAATCAATTACATCGCACAGCTTTTTATTAAAATATTCTTCAAAAACTTCGATTATTCTTCTTTCAAGAGAATAAAAGAAATGACAGGAGTTCTTAACTGGAATGAACGTTAAATTACGGCGTCGATATTTCAACTCTTACCAAAAGTTTTTTTTCTTTTCTTTTACAAAAGGGACTTAAGACACTTTGATTTCTCAAAGATAATAGGACTTTTATCTTTAATTTAAGATTGTCTTTGCTAAGGACTTTTTTGTTTGTGCTAGGATAAAATATCTAGTTTTTTAAAGTAATGAAAGATGGGATGAAAATCTTTTGACAAAGAAAATAGTTTTTCTTTTCAGTCTCTAGTATATATTTTACTTTATTGGAAATACGGTTTCGTTTTTATGGAAATGTAACATTTATTTACTTGTTTATTATTACAAAAATTGTTTACCTCGAAGACTATATATTGGTATCCACTACGAAAAAGCGATGTTGTACGACTACTTCCTTTCCACTTGAACCCCATTTACACGGTACAAGTTTATTGCCTCTGGCTTACAATAAAATTGAAGCAACAACAACAATTGACTGACACCGTCTGCACAACAAGTTCAAGTGTTGCACGATACGGGCTAGTTTGTTTTCGTTCAAAACTGGTAGAGGTGCGATTTTATTGTACGTGCTGTTACCACGTACAATAAAATCGCACGTACAATAAAATAATTCAATTCTGGCATAAAGAATTTCTATCATTCAAACATGAGTGCGGTGAACGAGGGTGTGTTAATTTTTGTGAGGCAGAAAACCTAAAAGAAACGTACAAGGACGTGCAACTCTGTGTTTAGACGAGGCAAAACTTGCATGAAATAATCACCTTGCAATAATTGCCTTGGTGTAAACAGAGGTGGCTAACGTGGCGGTTCTATGCCATTTTATGGAAATTGCACGCATCTAAACAATTGCATGCAATTCATGAATGGCAATAATTTAACTTACTTTATGGCATGCGATTATTGCTCTTGAAAGTTCCAGAAACTTGCACCGTGTAAATGGCTTAGGTTTACTATTATGTAGAAGTTTTTAATTTCATAAAGTAAACGTCTACGAAAGAACTGTGGAGAACTGCTCATTCTTATTTCTGAGGTCATATCAACATGGAACAAAAATAATAAGACCACTTGACCCAATAGTTCAGTAACTTTAGAGTCCATTAAAATATCAAATTCATTGTTCAGCATCATAATATTAGACTGACCCAATATATTTTGGCTATCTAACAGTCTCAATTTAGTTCCCTTTGTAGCTTGAAACATTGTTTTAGTTTTTGGGTCACCAACAAAGATTGTGGTTTATTATACGCTGTGTGTCGTAAACCGTGAATATTATCTTTAGATTTTATGTTTTGTACCAAAAAGTAAATCCTTATAGCCGGTATATTCTGAAAAAAAGTCACCGTGGAAACTTACGTAAAAAACCTTTGAGTGATCTGTCATTGGAATTACACCTTATTTCAATTTCAATAGTGTCATTCCCTAACATCAGGTGGACCTGATGCTAGGAAATGACACTATTGACAGCTCACCTGAACTAAGTTATCACGGTGAGATTTTTTCAGAATAGCACTGCAGAAGTAGGTAGGCAGACAAAATGGTGGTAGTAGATGTTTTAAGCATATGGCATAATATTAAAGTAGGTAAACATTGTAACTAAAATAAGAACATAAATACTCATATTTGTTTAGATGTTTGGCAAATAAATCGCGAATGGTGATTACATATTTATTTAAATCTAAGTTTGCTCCAATTACTTTAGTCAAATATTGCGTACGTACAGGCTCATAAACACGAAATAATTCTTTCCTTAGTAACCATTTTCCTAAATAGGCATAAAGTGTCCTTTATCAGTAAACTTTAAAAATATCTGAGAAAACATTGCCATACCTTCATTATTTTCTAAGCAAACAGTTCACGATCTACCATCTCCTCCTTACAACCATTAATTTATTCCAATTGGTCTATAAACCATATACCTTGAATCAGCCTTATTATTTCCATGTAAATGCTATCACAACATTGTAGCCACATTATTTGCTGGCATTAACGCTCAGTTCTGTGTACTGACATATTTATGGTCCTAGACCCTATTCAGATATTCACACAAATCCTGGTCACTGCGCATTATTTTAAAAGTTATTAGGTTGTATGCAGGAATTTTAATGGTCTAAAACTTCTTCATAATGTGTTTGGTGTCGTTTTATGTGGGGACTAGATACACCCTGTGGCTCTGTCAAAGATTAAAGATTTTTCAAATACGTACCCCTGCTAACTATCATGAAAATCGATTCGATACGAGAGCTGACTTTTCGTATCAATCCTACTTACTGCTACAGTTTGTATTGATGGATGGATGTTTGATACTCTTTCACGCAATAACTAAAGAACGGATTTGGATGAAATTTGGCACACAGGTAGTTTATAGCCAGGATTAACACAAATAATACTTTTTATCCCGATATTCCCACGGGATCGAAATTTATGCGGGTGAAACCGCGGGGCGCAGCTAGTGTATCATAATTATATAACAATGCGAAAATCCGTTTTCGTGTGTTTAACTTATGCTTTGTTTAGTTAAGCCAGTTACGCTTCAACATGGCTAAACTATTTTTTTTTTTTTTAACTTCGCTGGGTTATGCAGAATTTTTACTGAATCATATCAATGCCATAGGCTCACTCATATTACATGGGACGATATCAAAAACTTGACGTAAATGTTAAGTTTTAGGAAAATAGAGGTATTTTTGACAGATTTACACTGAGAGATCAGACTGTGAACGTTTTTAAAATTACGAGAATTGCCCCTCAGGTGTTCAGAAGGCCAATTCTCGTAATTTAAAACGTTCAAAATCTAGTCGCAGTCTTATCTCGGCGACAAACAAATGTCAAAATGTCAAATGTAGGGAAATTAGAGTTATTTTTGACAGATTCAGACTGAGATCAGACTGTGAACGTTCTTAAAATTACGAGAATTGCCCTTCTGTTGTCATATAAACGTGCTCGCAAAAGTTGAAGTCTATTAAAACATTATGAAAAAGAAAAGAGAACTTCAGATATTGCGGCGATTACAAGTTTTAAAGTTACTTTAAATATTATTGTTGGAAATTCTACGTTATTTTCTTTAATTTTTAACACATTATTTCGCATCTTGGCACCTGCAGAATATTTGTGTGTGAAAGTATAGAATTTATGTTATTTGCGAAAATTTACCATATTTTTTGCGCAATAACTGTAAATTATGGACAACGGTACAGCGGTTTTGTGATTTACAGATATTTTTGCCAAAATATGAAAATAATGAAGAGATATCGCTGTTTTCACATGGGTTTTGTAACCGCATACCATTTGTCAACATTTTTTCACAGTGTAAAGAGAAATGCAATCCCAAGATTGAAAATTGTTTGTGAGACATAAGTTTAGCTTATGAGCAGACTGTTGATAATGGCATCTCTGCAAGCTCTGGAATTGAATTATCGCCAAGACAATGTTTGATGCGATTGTCATTGAATTTTAGTGATAAACCGTTTTTTTTTTCATTTAAAATGTCAGCTTGCATTGTGTTGTAACCTGACATTTTGCCTGACCTCTGACACTACAACACACTGGTGGTGTGTGACAGTGGTCAGGTTGCCAAAAAGTGGGTGGTCAAACCTACGTACAGACAGAGCAGGCTTTTACAAAAGTTGTCGTGTACCCGTCTATGTAATAACAAATATTCACACCTACATTTATAGTTGCCTCATGTCATGCCACTTTTTCTCAGACAAATTAACAACACAAGGAGCTGATTGATTTCAATTCTCATTCTCACTTTTATGTTTTCATTCAAAGTCACGCAATGCGTCATATTACCTGTATTATTATTGTCCATTACCTTTACAACATAAAATTACGCCTTGTTTCCCCGAAGGGTTAGGCAGAGGTGTACTTATAGTACAAATCCAGACTCCGGCGACTACTGAGAAATTTTAGATGACAAACCCAGTAACACTTTGCCCGACCTGGGAATCGAACCCACTACCTCATGCTCAGCAGTAGCGCTTGCGACCACTAGCCCAACGAAGCAGTCGACCTAACCATACCTAACCTCACCGTATAACTTTTATGTACGTATATAAACCTGCTTATCACGAAGTAAATGCTTTATCACGAGCCATTTAAGCCGTCTGGAATAGTCCGCAAAATATGACCGTAGGTGTTTTACGCTTCATCGCCTCTGGAAGCGAGAAAAAATATTCTTTGTTTATTCTGTTAGAAAAATCAGTCTTACAAAGGGGTATCGTATTACCCAGTAACTAGGTTGTGAAGGTCAGATAGGCAGTCGTTCCATGTAAAATACTGGTATTGCGCTGCATCTGGTGAGACTGGTAGCCAACCCGAATATAGTTGGGAAAAGGCTAGGTAGATAATGTTCATTTAGAAAAATATATTATCATCTTTGTGAGCTTTAATTGTGTTAATTGTACAACCATTAATACTAGTGCAATCTAAATTGTGCAATCTACAACTATTCATATGGAAATAACGCGATTTAATTGCACTTTGGTAGCTCGTTTTATATCTTTACAAAAGTATTAAAGTTGAAATATTGGAATTTGTTGGTACTGTAAAGGTTGTCCATTAAAGTCATCCTTATGTAGTGCAGGCTGGGTATAAGTTTGCACGGGTTCCATTTGAACATTCAAGCAAGTTTAGAACGGGGTATCAAATATTTTATTGGGTTTTTTTGTTTAGGAAAACACATTGCTAGTTTCGTCGACAATACGAGTATGTAAAGACGTTCAGTCAATATACACGTAAAGAAAACGTATCGTGGTTTGATTCCTTTGAAGGGCTCATCAGTCCTTCACAGTACACATATATTACACTTAAGATAACAAGTGGACTGTGGTATGTTACACTACAGATAAAAATAGTAAGTAGCCGCAGTACCATAAATTCACATTATCTCATCAAAAGGTACAATTACAAAAAAAAGCGCCGTTTTGAGAACCTTTTCTTGTCGGTTAATAAAAGAGACTTGTACCTACCGAAATCATCTGATGGTATGCCTTTACATTTAGAAATTCTGTTCCTACCTGGTTTTCTCCAACATGTTTCCAAGCTGCAAGATTTATGTGTAAAATCCTACTTCCTACTAATATTATAAACGCGAAAGTTTGTATGGATGGATGGACGGATGTTTGTTACTCTTTCACGACAAAACGACTGAACAAATTTGGATGAAATTTGGCACAGATATAGTTTATAACCAGGAATAACACATAGGATACTTTTTATCCCGATATTCCCACGGGATCGAAACTTATGCGGGTGAAACCGCGGGACGCAGCTAGTTCATGATAATTTACACAGATTTTCTTTTCAATTTAAGTCAATATCACACGAAAACGTGTAAAATTCTCTCTACTTTTCCGGAAACGTTTACGTAGTATATTTCCATGCCCCAAACTCTAGGTCGTGTAAAGAAAGCGAAGTGGTTTCACTTTCATTCAAATTATGGTGTGATGGTATCTAACACGCACCTTTATTTGTCTCACGCGGCCCTTATGTGGAGACGCCATGCTGTCTGTTAGGTTGGGATAAAGGGCAAAGGTTTTTTGTGGAACGGTAAATTGTATCTTTGATAAAAAGAGGTGTTTCGTGTAGTAAAGTTGAAATATGGCGTGTTTTGATCACGTGATGTATATTGTATCTGTAGTGGAATTAAGTATTTAGAATTAACTATTTTTTTTTGAAACGTTGGCCTACACTAGGAATTCCTCCTGTATCGTGGGTGCGTTTACAAATATTTAAACTCACATACACAAACGACCAGACCCGGAACAACTATGTACTTGTAGTTTATACAAATATTTGTTCCGTGCGGGAATCAAACCCGTGACACGCAGCGTAGTTGTCAATCTCTTCACCACTGCGCCAACTGTGCCGTCAAATACTATCGTCGTATTAATAAACGAGTCCTGGAGTGGCGACCGTGTATTGGCATGCGTAGTGTGGGACGCCCCGCAGCAAGACGGACCGACGACATAAAGAAGATTGCTGGGACAGACTGGATGCGGAAGGCGGAGGACAGGGTGTTCTGGCGCAGCCTGGGAGAGGCCCATGTCCAGGAGTGAACTGCGATAGGCTGAGTTGATTGATTAGATTAATTAGCAGATATTCAGTTTTATATTTTTCCGATGGAACATTTTAATCATGTCAAACTAAAGGAAACCAAATGAATGAGTAGGTATAATTATTTTTTATTTTACTGGAATACATTCCAGTAAAATAAAAAATAATTATACCATTTTAACTAGCTCAAGTGCGAGCAGTATTAATAACTATGTCACTATACTTAAAACTTATGTCAAATATTGTTAAGAAATCAGTTGTCCTAAAAGTAGAACTCATGCCGCCTGTGATACAGGTTTATCCTAGAACAGGCATCATACTTTGTAATATCTATATTGTTTCTAACAATTATACTCTATTTTACCAATTTTTATTTTGAGTAAATATTTATTTATTTTTTATCTATGTTATATTCGATAAATAAGATAACATCCCATAAATAAGATAATATCTAATTTACTCCCACGTGTTTCTACAAACTAACAACTTACTCAACACGATCGTACAAACCCATACCTACTCAGGAACATCCAAAAACCTCGTAAAGTCTCACATTTCCACGATAAGTGCTCTCCCTACTGATATAGTAAAAGCTTTCAAGTTGTTTAGTGAGTACACTCTTCACTTTCGATCGCCGCCTTCCACTTTACTACCCGGCTGTACCGATCTTGTACAAGCACTTGACTCGATGGTACTGATAATGTTGGACCAGTATCAACATTTTCAGGATTTGTAAAGGACGGACATCTATTTTTGGAACACTAAAATTACAAATGTTATTTTTTTTTAATAAATTGCTTTCAATGAATGTACAGACGCCAGCACATCAAGTTACTACAATCTGTCAAATTTCTTTAATAGATTTTTGAACTTTATCGCTAAAGCATTACGGTTCAAGGTTGATTGGGAAAATTTGACAGTTTCGGGTAGCTTGACCTGCTGGCGTCTGTACTAAGCTTAGTTACTTTGATACGCCTAGAAATAAACTTTTAGCCCACTTAGCCTTATAGTTCTATCTATTAGTTTTGAAAGCAATGGTGATGAAATAATTTACGACCTACCTCGTAAGTCGCGGCTGTACCACTGGACCACCCACTATAAACACACCCTATAAAATAATTAGTCAGTGGGAATGAAGTTACAAATCGCATCGAATCATGTGATGATTTGATACAGGGGAAAATCAAGAGATAGTACAGACGCCAGTACATCAAGCTACCCGAAACTGTCAAATTCTCTCAATCAACCTTGAACCTAATGCTTAACGCGTGGAATGCCGTAATTACAGATACAATTAAAAAGCCATTATGTCTCGCGTGGATCTACGTTCCGGCCATATGAAGGGTTAAGCGATAAAGTTGAAAATCTATTAAAGAAATTTGACAGTTTGTAGTAACTTGATGTGCTGGCGTCTGTACACAGTGTTACTATTCCATTAAAACACCAAAAGGCTTAGAAATAGGTGCCTTATTGTTCACATAAATACTTACGAACAATAAAATGACTATTAAACTACTTGAACTAGATAGCTTCAGAGTATTTCGCCGTCGCAAATAGTTATTTCAACAAAATTCTGTATCTCAGAGACAATAGAATTTTCACCAATGTTGCTTCAACGATGTTGTGTCCAAGATCCAAGATTATGTTTAAGGCGGAATGTAGTCTTTGGTGAATGGGGCTACTGATTTTGAAGTCCTTTAGTTTGTCTTTTAGAATATACTTTGGCGATCGGATGTTTAAGTATGTGCCTACATAGAAAGGGGGTGATTACCGAGATGACGACTAATAGAGAAGTATGGAAGAAAAGGACATGTTGCGCCGACCCTAAATAAATTGTTATAATGGAAGAATTGCTGCTGAAGTGCTTACATATTTCATGTAGATAGGTAGTACTAAATTTGGTATTGAAGAGCATTCCCAACCAAACATTGATTCTTTAAACTGTTAATAAATCAGAGAATTCTTGAATCCTACTAATAATATTATAAATGTGAAAGTTTTTATGGATGGATGGATGTTTGTTACTCTTCCACGCAAAATCTACTAAACGGATTTGGATAAAATTTAGCACACAGATAGTTTATAACTGGAATTAACATATAGAATACTTTTTATCCCGATATTCTTATAAACTTAAGCAGGTGAAACCGTGGGGCGCAGCTAGTAATTAATAAATATTTATTGGAAATAACAACACGAATTTAAAAACTCCGTAAACTGCCTCTATCAGTGTCAGTTTGAGCTTTTGTTTTCATTGTAGTGCTCTCACTACACGAAATATATACAAATTCGAAGGCATCAATTATCCGTATACTGCTAGTTATAAACACCTCCCTGCCTTATCGCATCACATTGAAGGCATAGTAATGAAAACAAATGCACATCGCCACTCCCGCACTTTACCGCACCGTTACCGGTGTGTGAAGCCCCGAAGCCCCTAACAATCACTTATCCGTACCTTACCTTTATGTCATGTTATGATTACGAAGAGAAACTCCACCTTATCTAGCCGACATCAGTGATAAGTCTGAGATAGTGGGCGTAATTGTAGGATTTCCGTGAGATGCGCAAACATTTCACCGCGTGTGGAAAGTGGCGGAAACTGAGTCGTAGACCAAAGTTTATGGGGCTTTCGGATCATAGAAAAAGTGTGGGTATAGAGACTTTTATAACGTCAAACATGATCAAGATTTCTGATGAGATTGACTTCGTTCACGATAGTTAGAGAGCGTTAGAGAGCTTAGAGATTAATTTAGCATAGGCTCAAGCTACGTGTACACTGACATAGAGGCAAACACGAATCATCCAAATGTCATTGTAATTTCAAATAAATTGTAAATTATGATTTTTTGTTGTTACTCGTAACTTTAGTTTAAAAAACACTTGTTCTGCCTGCAATTCTTCTGTGAAACTGAACTATGTGTGGGTTTGTACCACTTCCTTTAATACAAGTTATTTCATTACTTAAGGGTGCTGGTTGCAACACCTACATGTTTGTTAACTGTTTTCTGGCTTTACGATGATTACTTAATATTGTGTTACATTTATTGTTATTGTTAAAACCACTGTCCGACGCAAATGTAAATTTGTTGATGAATAAATAAAACTATTTTGTGAAATGTATTGAAAAACAAGATGGCGTCGTAAGTTCCGATTTTGGGCAGCCGCCATAAGAACTTTGTAGGGTTATAAGTATGTAGGTACTGCCTTAGCTCGACTTACAGCCGCTCTACGTAAAATGAATATTTCGAGGACAAGAAGTTCCCCAAAATAGGTCCAAAGTGTTTGTTCCTATTTTGGGCGACCACTTTTAATATTTTTCTCAAGATCGATAGGCCTTTTTATATCAATTACCTATACAGTCAACACGACGTAAGCAAACCCAAATATAATTTATGCAGGGACATATTTTGAAAGGTTTGACCTTTCAAAATATGTCCCTGCTAATATGATTTTCGGTGTTTACTTCAGCATTCGACACCAATTATGAATACCTAAGCAAACTAGTCTTCAATTTTGTAATAAAATTAAGCCACCAATATATTATAAAGTATCTGAAATGAGTGGTCATATTATTTAAGGGTGTAGGGGTACCAAGGGGTTTCGTATTACCCAGTAACTGGGTTGTGGAGGATAGGCAGTCGCTCCATGTAAAATACTGGTACTCAGCTGCATCCGGTTAGACTGGAAGCCACCCCCAACAAAGTTGGAAAAAGGTTAGGCGGATGATGATTATTATTTAAGGGTGTAGAATAGATCATCAAACTGAACAACTTTTTCCATGAGACCAACATCGTTATCGCGAACAAATTATCAACTGTCCCATACAAAGCTTCAACACTTTCTTGACTCAAATGTTTGGAAGTTTTTTAAACCACACTACCTGTCCTTATCCCAATTTATTTGGGGTCAGCGCATCATGTATTTTTCTTCCATACTTCTCTATTAGTCATCATCTCGGTCGCCCTTTCTAACCAGCATCCTAATTGCGTAACATACTATCCACCAATCTAAATCATTTTGAAGGATATTGCTAATCCATTGCTTCATATATGTTAGAAAAAATCTGCTCAATAACGTAAATAACGCAATCAATGTTGTCGAGCTGTCAAAATGAAAGCCATTCCTACTGTTAATGTGTTATGCAATTACATATCAGCGCACCAAACTGTGTTCAACCAACAAAACCTAAACACAAATATAGCCCTTAAAACAAACAGTAGGGCTCTCTCGTGTCAGTCGGTCATTTTGTCCACGGCGACTACTTACTACGTACTTTCGACGTGCAGGAGAAACTATCTGCACATCGCGCGGAAATCCTACAATTACGTCCTACAATGGAGCTAATAGTCTTGAGGCATACGACAAGAAATGTTCCGTCGGACACTCGGACTAGTTTGATTCTGGTCATGTGTCTTAGTTTTGTTGGAGTAGATAAGAGTGTGTTTGACGGTCTAGTCCTACATATATATATACTAATTTGGAGATCAAGATAGATAGAATATGCTTAAAATGTTGCCTGGTTGGGTGGTTTACCTGTTAGTAGGTAAACCACCCAACCACGCAACCACCAACTTTAAGTTTTTTACTTACTTTTACTGTTTATGTTAATAACTAATAAATTGGGGTTACTCTTACTCTGTTACGTATGATATATAATAAAAACATGTTGTATTAAAAGCAGGAGATAGGTATAGCAATACGATTTTTTTTTAATTCAATTTCGTGCTTGAATAAATATCTTCTAATTATAATGAATAACAAGCAAAAATTGCTCAGTTTGTGAGTTTATCGCTAACCAGAAATCCCAATGACTACATAACTACAGTTTTATTATAGTTTTTCCTTGGAAATCGTTTCCATTATGAAGTAATAGTAAATCACGCCAACACAGGGAAGTAAAATGTATGGAAATATATGAAGACGCTTTTAAATTTCCGTTTCACAATAACGTTATTAAGTGCACGTATTTCCACACGTTTTTGTTTTATTTTTCGATATTATTATTATAATATCGTCACTTTAGACATTATAAAAGCAAACGATAGGTAGGAAAAGGGAACTAAAGATGCGTATAAATACCTCTTAGTCTAATAGAACTTATGAATAAGTCTCTCCCATTTCACGTTCGGGAAAGCGACAGTGAAAAACCCACACGAAAATTCGCGCCCTTATTTCCAAGTATGTCTACTTAGTCAAGTTTGCGTTAAGTTTTTCCCATACAAAGTGTTAGTACGCGATATTTCAAACGTTTTCACTCTATTGTACCGATACAAAGTATTAAGTGCCTGGACTGAATAATAGAGTTGTCTTACTAGACTCGGCAACTGTCGGGCACATACGAGTTTCAAAGAAAAGCTGTTAGAAAATTTCTAAGTTTTTCTTGTAGGTTATGTTCGAGATTTGTTTATATTTGTACTGTCATTTGTGTTATGTGCCTAGAGAATGTTGCTGTAGAAATAGGACGTGTGACAGGATTTTTTCAATAGTACTCTGTCGTTGGACGTCAAAGTGTTACATATACATACTACAAAATATGAGATTGTTGGTTTTGGCGATAAATCTATAGGAGAATAAAGAATGGGGTGTAAAGTTCCCCATCCTATTTGGAAAAGGGAGCATCGTTCGACCATGACAGGTGTTGTGGGCTACTGGCCGACCGATGGTGTGCGGAAGTGTAAAAGTAATAACTTATGCCTTGTAACAATTTTGTGTGTTTACTAATAATAATAATATAATAATTATCCACACTGACAAAAACAAAAATACTTAACAATATATTTTATAACCTATTTTAGCACTTATACATTACGACAGACAGTGTTGTTTTGATGAGATGTCCCATTATGGGACTCTCATCAAGCCTGTCAGCTATCACCTTCAGAAGCGTGTTACTGCCACGCAATCTGGCGGGCGGACCCACTTTTTTGCCGTACGATAGCTGAGAAGCTGGCTCGGGCTTTTGCGAACACTTCTGACGCACTGCAGTAACGTGGCAGCCGCATCAGCGCCCTGAAGGCGTTATTGTATTGGACGCGGGGCGCATTGACGGCACGTTTGGTACAGCTGATCCATAGGGCGCTCGAGTTCAGAGATGTGTAGTATGCTAATGTAGGACTAATATGTAATCAGTCACAAATGTGGCAAACGGCACCCAATTAAAATAGATAATGTTAACATTTTTTGACTCTCGATGGACAATCGCTAAACATGTGTACATTTATTTAATTATGAAGAAATAATCGTTTAGTTTGTAATTTTATTTTATGGTTGTGGTTGTTTTGTTTGCAAATTTTATGTTACCTACTTCGTTTTTTTTTGTATTTAGTAATTATTATTATATTTTTTTTTGGTTTAAGATGTTTTAATGTAATTTTGTAGAATTAGCATAGATATAAGCGATTTGGTGCAAACTGTTAGCTTATATCTGATGAATGAATAAATGAATAAAAATGAATAAAGGCAACACAGATTACACCAATCGTCTTAAAAGCTTAACAGAAGGCGTTTTAAATTACGAGAATTGTCGTAATTTAAAACGTTCAAATCTAGTCGCAGTCTCATCTCGGCGACAAACAAATGTCAAAAACTTGTCAAAATGTAGGGAAATTAGAAGTATTTTTGACTGATTAAGAGTGAGATCAGACTGTGAACGTTCTTAAAATTACGAGAAATACCCCTCAGTTTAAACTAAAAGGTCGAACTGATCTAAACAAATTGGACGTATCTGTCTTACAATAAGATTAATGCCTCCATTTGTTAGTTATTCATTTACATATTCAATGTGGGTGTTAAATCCAATTAATTCTATGAGATTGATTGGTTCATTGGGTTAGTAAAATTCTGATCTAGTTTCTGTTCGGTCAGGAGGTAATTTAGGTTTGGGTCTAATAAATCGAATTGGTCCTGAATGTGAGACCTAAGTTCTTGTTTTATTTATTTTATTTTATTTGATAGGAATGTAGCGGTATCTACAACGCCACATGTGAACAACGCGTCATACTGACGTCACGCAAATCCTGCATCTCGCAAGCAGAGTTTACCGCGCAATTAGCATAGATACAATTACCCAACATCAATCGTTGGACAATTGTCCGCCAGACACAACACCCGTCTGGCCGGAGGATCCTCCCTTTTCTATGGAGGATGAGTGAACTTTACACCCTATTCCTCATACCTCTAAAGGAATAATAAACACCAGTATATTACATAGTAGGCACATAATATAAAAACTTATAATAAAAGTAACAAATACATTACTCAAGACGTTATCTACCGATAAGAATAGCTAGCTGATAGCAGAACAAATTAAAAAAGAAACACTTATTAGCTAATTACCAGGGTTTTTGTTGTTGCTAAGTGTAATAGATTTTTTATATGCTAGACTAAGGTACCAAAGTCATTATTTATTTATTTAGGGTCTCTAACAAAAGATATATTAGTGTTAGGTATACTCTGTGAAAATGTCAACTGCCTACCTATTACGGTTCATGAGGTACAGACCGCTGCAAAAAACGCCGAAAAAAACCCGTTTCTTGCATGGAAAGATGAGACTCCCTTTAAATTTCAACTTTATTTTTTATTATTTGCTGTCATAGTGGCCATAGAAATACACACTCTGAAAATTTCAACTGTCTACCTATTACGGTTCATGAGATACAGCCCGCTGATAGTCAGACGGACGGACAGCGGAGGCTTAATGGAGGGTTCCGTTGGCACCCTTTGCGTACGGAACCCTAAATGGAGAGATGTTTTTTAACTCATTATGAAACAAAACACTACAAGTTAATGAGTAAAAATATAAAACTCCCAAAAGAAATCTCTCAATATGAAAATCTGTACTCATCCTATAATCGAAAAACCCCGACATTTCTCCGAACTACAACCAATTCACAATATTAAGTTACCTCACTCACATACAAAGCGTGTCAGATGTCGCTTTCGTTCGCTCAGTACATAAACAGTTGGTACAGTCAACATAATAAATAAGTATGCAGGCAGCAAAATACAGCTACGTTTCGAACTTTAACCGATGCGAGTACTGAGTAGTCAAATCAATGGCGTCGTTCGACGAAGTGTGACTTATATATGTGTGATTCAAATGAATAATTTTGCTGTTAGGTTTAGTGTAAGGATATTTTATTGTATTAATTTAATGTCTATAGTTTGTATGTTTATTAAGTTAATTGCTAATTTAATATTAAATACCAAGATAAAAGGTAAACAAAATGAAAAACGTCATGGGTTTTTTTTCACGAGCGTCTTGTAAATATCGACATTGCCTAAGTAATACCTACGCCACTGTGGTCAAAATTGTATTTACAAGTGGGCAATTCAAAAGTAAACATCCATAATTGTCTAAGCACTTGAAAAGTTACCTAGTTTTTCTTATAGATAATAAAATATTTAGTTGAGATGTTGATTATTTGCCCGCAAACTACACTGTTTTGTTGACTTTACTCCTTGTACCCGGGTCAGTCGCGTGTGCAGGTGTTGGCACACTTTAGTACTGGGTGCGTGCTTGTCGATATTTATTGAGATTTTTATGTTTCTGTGAAGATGTATCGATAAAAATGTATTGTAGAGAAGTTAAAAGATAAAATATGTAATTTATTATCATGTGTGAAAAATTTAATTAATAGACAAAAACCTGGGTTTATTATGTATTTAAAAAGTTATCGGAAATATATGAAAGAAAGAAAGAAAAAGTATTTATTGCGATTCGTACAGGATTATAAACTAAACTAAACACAGTTAAAAATGAAAACAATAAGCTGCTGGTATATGCTGAAGATGAAACTAGTAATATACCTATCTATAATATAATATACCTATCTTAAATTACTAGTTTGATCTTTCGCCTAAATTTAACTACCCACCTACCTAGCCTGGAGGTCTACTACGAAGTGCAAAGTGCGAATGATCGGATCGGATCGACACATGGCCGAACCGAATATTATTGAAAAATGCGAAAAAAGTTCTGACCGGCTCAGTTGGGTCGGGACCATAGTCAATATTCGAAAGAGTGTAGGGGTGTAGGATTTTGACCGACCGAACCAATTGGTAACTTCGTAGCAGGAAACGGCCGAACAGTCGGCCGATACTAGGTACTTCGGAGTAGACCTCCTGGAGGTACCTAGGTGGGTTACCTACCCACCTACCTCCAGGAGGTCTTTAATTTGGGCGGGCTTGGAATTTAGGCGATAGATCATAAAACACATTCTTGGAAGCCAATAATATTACACACATACAAAAACATGAACAGATATTCGAACACATGTCTTGTTTTCTTATATTTTTCTTATATTGACACCTTGTAGCTATTTCCTTGTATTCATGTAAATAGGTTATTATTTAATCGTGCTTCTGTATGTTGTGCTATGTCTTTTGTGTGCACCAAATAAACGATTAATCCATCTATCTAACACTGTAATGTACATAGATAGATAGACGTACACATAACGTAAGTATTAACGTATATTATACGTAATTAGTAACGTAAGTATGAACGTAGTATATACAGTAACTCATATTAACGTAGTATATATATACAGTAACCATATTTTGCCAACTCATTAGTTTCTTTCAAGCCACAATGGTTCAGTTCATTAAGGAGAAAAGGAGAAAATGGCAGCGATGAAATGGACGCGCCACTATACACACTGCCCGCTAGATTAGCCAATAATAAAATTATGCAAAACTCCAACATGATTGTCTACTTACGAACACACGATAGTTGAAGCGAGCAAATTGATCGTTCGGATTGATAAAGCTCACAGTTTCAAGTAAAACATGAGCATTTACTAAGAGAAATTGATAGTGTTGATAATAACCGAGTAGTTGCTAATCTTGACCGGTTTGTTTACGAATTTATCTCGGATTTCTCTTCTCGATTTGTGAAATGGTGTGGAAAGTCGATTTAGGTGTACCCTGAGCTTTAACCACTCAGACGTACTTGAGTATTACAAGTGTTTGTTAAATGTCACGGTTATTATGCAAAATAGCTCTTCTGTATGTTTATTTTAGTGAAGATTGTTTATTTTTTTATTTGACAATTATGTAAATGTTTCGAAAGCTTCGCCGGCTGAAGAGCTTTTGTGATAATGTGTTGTCCAATTAACACCTCATCACAAAGGCTTTATTAGAAAGTGTGCGTATGTGTGTGTGTGTAATACGTTTATAAATATTTGTGTAGTCTTTTGTCGGTATCGATAAAGACAAACCTTATGAATAAATTGGTTGATGGGAGAGCAGTGGTGGCCCAGTGAAAACGGCAACTTGCGAGTTGTAGGTCGAAGGTTCGAAACCAGACAAGCGCTTTTGTGTAAATTACTTCATCACTACTGCTCTCAAACGGTGAAGGAAAATATCGCGAGGAAACTGGCATGTTCTAGTACCAGAACTTCGAAGATATGTGACATCTACCAACCCGCACTAAGCCCGCGTGGTTAATTACGGCTCACACCCTCTCACAGAGAAGAGGCCTGTGTCCCAGCAGTGGGAACGTATAGGCTGATTATGTTTATCAGGTCCGCACGATATCTGGCCATTTTTGTTCGCTGATTACACTGTTTCTGGTAATCAATAGACAATCACCATTTTTACCAAGTGTCAAAGAGAACGATTACCTCAGAAAATAAGAAGCAGCATCCTCCAGCATCGTCTTAGTAAGTGAGACCTTATAACCTAACTGAACAGACAGCTGTGCTGCTGGGGAGTTTGTTGCGCCACTTCTTCCCAGCTAAAGCGTTAGGAAGTGGTGAAGGACGGGCGTGTGGGGGACTGTCTTATGTAATTTTGAAGTTCAAAAAGTGCTGATTCTCAGCCTGAGTGATCATAAATACGAGCAGCACGTTGCAAACGGCAGAGGCAACTGCAACCGGCGAAATTCGTAGACGACTTCTGTAGACGCGTCAACAGCTGCCGCCAACGCATATGGTCATTAATTTCAATAAATTACTTTTGATTTTGAAGCAATCGTATATGCGTACTGCAATCACCGATTACCTATTTATCTACTATAACGTTACAAATCAGTGAAATGTGAGGCCATTCTATCATGGGCACGCCACAATTGCAGCGATAAGTCCCCTCTCTGAGGAGTGGCTGGAGAGGCGCCACGGCGCCCTCACCTTCCGCCTGACGTAGGTCCACACCGGATACGGTTGTTTCGGGAGGTTCCTGTTCAGGATAAGGCGGGAGGAAACGCCAGGGTGTCACCACTGTGTGGATCACCCGGAGGACACGGTGGAGCATACGGTGGAGGTCTGCCCGGCTTGGGCGGAGCACCGCCGCGTCCTCGTGGCGGCGATCGGCGGCGGCAAGCGATGGGCAGCTCGCCGCCCGGCAAGGACCAGGCTCGAGTCGACGGCGCATTGTGTTCCACGCGCGCCTCAAAGAGATGTCAGCACGAACTGACGGGGTACGCTAGGGCGGATGCCTGCCAGGGCCGCGGGCTGTTCGAAAGAGATACCGTGGTCCCTGGCATAGGCAACTGAAGGAACACGGGTGGGTTTTAGTCAGTAAAAGTCTGACACGCCCTCCCGCTCCGCCCAGAGCGGGAGAAGTTACATGATGATTTCCAACCGAGAAAAAAAAAAAAATAGGCCATTCTATCACAAGCTAATGTGTATGTAATTCCAACTTTTCTTCCCAACTTGCACCAATTTCTGCTCGCCAAAATTCCAGCCAGTGAGTCCCATCAAACAGACGTACAATTGAAATAGTTCCATTGTACCAAATGAGATTAGATAAACTCCAGGCGTTGCCTATCTACCCATTGTGGGCACTCTGTTTATTCACCATAGTTATTAAGCACAATACTTCAAAGATCTGATAAGGGATACAATTCACTGTTGATTTGAAGAATTAATGAACAAGTGCGCTAGGCTCTTTTATCTGTTCTGTGGCGCTAGGTAAATGATAACATTTTCGATGTGGAAGTTTTCATTTACGTTGAGTAAATCAATTTACTTACCAATTCTTGTGGCTTTTAACACAACCCACTTTTGAAGTAGGTAATGGCCGGGTCTCACAAGCCTCGTGTACGAGCCTTGCTTTTCAAACTAAGATAGCAAGAGAGGAGAGTGCTAGTAAGCTTGCGAGATGGCTAGGGAGTCTGCTGGCTTACTGGCACTTTTGATGTAGGTAATGGCCGGGTCTCACAAGCCTCGTGTACGAGCCTTGCTTTTCAAACTAAGATAACAAGAGAGGAGAGTGCTAGTAAGCTTGCTAGATGGCTAGGGAGTCTGCTGGCTTACTGGCACTTTTGATATAGGTAATGGCCGGGTCTCACAAGCCTCGTGTACGAGCCTTGCTTTTCAAACTAGGGTAGTAAGAGAAGAGAGTGCTAGTAAGCTTGCCAGATGGCTAGGGAGTCTGCTGGCTTACTAGCACTTTTGATGTAGGTAATGGCCGGGTCTCACAATCCTCGTGTACGAGGCTTGTTTTTCAAGCTACGGTATCAAGTTAGTACCATCACTATCTTCTTCTTCTTTGAGAATAGTTCTATACTCATATATACTAAGCCAGCAGACTTCCTAGCCATCTAGCAAGCTTACTAGAGCTCTCTTGCTATTTTAGTTTGAAAAATAAGCCTCGTGCACGCGGCTTGTGAAACCCGGCCACTACTTACTCCAAAAGTCCAAACATAACTTGTATTACTTTTATAGACTTGGGACATTCCATTTTATTTCTCCAACTTAATATCCAGCTCACAACATCTTGTCTTAAAATTTGATTTAGCATTGTTAAAATCAGATTTCCGTAAAAAGTACAAATAAAAAATACCTATTCAATATCTAATTTGATATCTTGCAAAAAAGAGGCTATTCAATCCGTAGTTTTCACATAAAACGAGAAAATACCAGGCGGATTAACTGTAGCTTACTTTTGTCTGCCAATCAAAGAAAAGACCATCTACCATCCACGATATTTACTTCAACAATACCATTGTACAGCTTATTGCAAATCCCACATACAAAAGTGGACATTCACTGACAGAAACGAATCACGATGAAGTCTTATTACGAGCCGATAGAAACACGTATCTTTCATATTTATGAACGGCTAGCAACGTGCCATTGCTTCGCACGGATTTTATACAAGTCGTAAAAACTTGTATAAAATAAAGAAATCTTGATACGATATTTTTGTGTCGAGATTTTTTTTATTATACAGGATCAGGACATGCGCAAACTGTATCCATGAATTCAGCACACGATTGACACGTATTTTTTTTTTATAACCCACGCGAAATTGCAACACTTTGGGTTCAGAATCATGTCATATCTGAATCCGGTAATAGGCTGCGCGTCGCTGTCCCTGATATCCTATATGTTTAATATTAATCTATTCATATAATAGAATACTCAGTAACGAAGAATTTTTATCCGTTTGTTCGCCTGGATGTGCGTACAATTGGCGTAAAAACTGCTGAACGGATTTGGATGAATTTGGCACACAGATGGTTTATAACCTGGTTTAACACATATGGTACTTTTAATCCCGCTAGTACGTTCCCATGTGAAAAACGACATCCACGTTGCCAAAGCCGCGGGCAAAAGCTAGTGTATTATACATTTAAACCTTCCGGAATAAATTATCTAGACGATTATAAAAACCGCATCAAAATCCGTTGCGAAGTACAGAAGAACAGCGCGGTCACACAGACAGACATGAAAAGCGACTTCATTTTATAATACCTATAGATATTGATATAGAAGTTATCAACGATTTGATTGCCATAAAGTCTTAACAAGCATCATTCCGTGGCGATTGAGTCTCAAATCGATCGCTTTCTATGAGTATGTATTATGTGAAAACTAGATAGACGACCGCAGACGATGAGTTTTGGACTTCATACTAGATAATTAACTTGTTGGTGATGACAAGGTTTACGGCGCGGGTTTACTTGTTTAGAATAATGATTATTTTAAGTTTACAATAGTGCCAAATCTAAAGCACCTACCAGACTAGCATTATGTAAAACATTGACCAAAATTCGGCTAGTTGAATTTTGGTCAATGTTTTACATAATGCTAGTCTTCTGACACAATATCATAACCAAAACGACTTATGTTCTGTTATCCTTATTAACAGCCTTGTCCGCCGGGTCTAACCCGCGATCTTCTGAATGTCAAACACCATCTGGGTGTTGGTCTACCAACAGCACTCCTTCTATCGGCTCTCGCCAACCAATCAGTGAGGGTTGTACTCCACCTGCTACACCACGTCTAGTCAAGTGTCCACCTCCATTTCAGAACTACTACTGGTTTCAGGCATCTTTATGATTGAAATGGGCTATGAAAGAATCTGAATAAAGGCATATTTTCCCAAACATGCAATGTAAACGCTTCGATATTTTGAGAGCCCTACTTTAAGCTTTTTAACGATGGTGTTCATCAAACTCGAAACGTTTCAGCGTCGATGTTTGAGTAAAAAAAATACTCAGTTATTTATTTCCCTAGCTTAATGTAAACAGACAGACAGTTTAGCATATTGTGTCGTATTAGATAAGATGAATGATTTGTACGAGTTTCACAGCGGTGATTTTATGTTTTTGATTAAATCTCTGATGGTTATCATGTTTATTTATGATGGACTAGTATTCAAACGCGGGTTTAGCTGTTTTTAGGTATTCAGAATTGCAGATTTCTTGTTGTAGATCTGGTTTAGAGCGTTCAAGATTACATAAAGTGTTGATTTTATTCTCTTGTTTGAATACGTTTTCTTACTTTATTGTACTTGTTTATGAATTACCTACCGTCTTGAGTATATTTTTTACCATTTCCAAACCAGGAAAGTTTTCCGGGAGCTCTTTTATTTAAAAAAAAAACGTTGCTCCACATATGATATACTCCTGTATCGTGGGTGCGTTTACAAACATTTAAACTCACATACACAAACAGCTAGACCCGGAACAACTACCTGTAGGCAATACAAATATTTGTTCCGTGCGGGAACCCGCGACACGCAGCGCAGCAGTCGATCGCTCAGCCACTGCGCCAACCGTGTCGTCTTTGAAAATTAGTGATTTTATTGTCGACGTGCTATTTTCGAAATTCCACTTTGTTACCTCGTATCTTTGCCGCTTGCGCCGCCGCACATGAAGCTATCAAATGACTGAACTATTACAAATATTGATTTTGTACCATCATCATCATAAAATAATTTGGGCACAACCAACAACCAACAGTGGGCCATACGCGATAGTGGGCCAATATTTGATCCATGATTTATTATTAATTAACACGAATATCTTGTTAATATTCGCACATCTTAATACAGTTTAACACGAATTCAATTCCCGCATTATGCAAATTAATTAATTAAAATATTAATTATGTCCAAACAGACGGATCTCTAGCCTTTTTAGTAATGTTGATATACCGTATAGAACTTGTTTTCGGTGGCATATAACAAGTTGATAATGAATAAACATTCAGTAAGTAAATAATAATGAGCCAAGTTAAAGTAAGTCACTGAAGCAAGTTTATTAATTAGAAAGATACGACTCAATTAAGAAATTAATAAAAAGATAAGGATATCGAGAGATTGGAATCTATAGATGTAAACTAATGGTATTTTAAAATAACCCTGTAAATATTTTGACGTTTAGCTAATTTGTTTTGCTGAGTATACCGTTTACTGGTTAATAGAGGTTGTGACTAAGGAAACTTCCGCGTTTACGGCAAATTCTAGTATAATATTTTTATCTTATATATTTATTTATCCATTTATTTCAAGCATCAAGCGTCTGTGGGGGTCTTAAAGTTCCAAAAATACAATTTGTGGTGCAAGCTGAGAGCGTACACGTACACCTCAAATTCGTCCTATTTTTAGTGTAGCTTTGCAACACAAAAATAACCTCTAACGTAACTTTAAGCTCAACTAGCATACATCAATGTGCCACTTAAGCATATAACTTAACTGATAGAAGCCGATTTACATAAGTTATCTCATTCGAGGGGCTACCATCGATCACTTTAGGTGGCTACTTTGATCAATCACACAGTTTATCAGAATGACATGGCTTTTGGGCCCAGTATATATTTTGGGTATAGAGTTACGATCATATTTGTGTAAAGTTTTTGTAATTTGTCATTGTTTATTTTTTGTATGTAGTCATAGCAACGTAATTATGCCTAGCCTTTTCCCAACTATGTTGGGGTCAGCTTCCAGTCTAAACGGATGCAGCTGGATACCAGTATTTTACATAGAGCGACTGCCTATCTGATCTCCACAACCTAGTTACTGGGTAATACGATTCCCCTTGGTAAGACTGATTATCAGAATTTCGGGCTTCTGACGACCCGTAACGACTGTCAAAAATCTACGAATGACAGCTGGAACCAACGGTTTAACGTGCTTTCTGAGGCACGAAGGGGTCTTGATATTGTAAAGATCACCCACTCATCCACAGACTGTTACCCTTGGTGTTATTACTTAGCCACAACCCCCTCTGTCATTTGTATGTCATTGTCATGTCATGTCATTTGTATATAGAATACACGAGCAATATTCTTTCTTTTTTGCTTGCAATTTTGTTTTCGATGAAACTAATATTTATCTCTAAAGACCGATAAATATTAAAAAAATCCCTTCCTATTTCATCGTTACATTAGTTTTCGCCAAGTTGGCTATGCATAGTCCGTCTGTCTGTCAGTCAGTCAGTCAGTCACGGTCAGATTTTATTGTGTCCTTAATAATTTCCTTTTTTAAGCCGGGAAAGTGACATAAAAGCTTTCATAGGCCTTTCCTATATTTCTAGGTTATATCCAGCCAGAATTACGAGTTACGAAAGCTATCCTAAGCGAAGATTTTCAACCATAAACCCCCATATTAGGTATCTTGTATGCTATGGTATCCTGGTACCATCAGCGCTTTCGCGACAATCGGGACAAGCATCGGATTTTATTACGCACTAACCTAATTACATAAGTGCAATCGCATATTTATTTACATGAATAACTGCGTAGGTTTATATTAATCTATCGGTACCTACAAATGGGGTGAGTTGGGAAAAATGATAAATGATTTATTTAGTGTAAGTAGATTTGTACATATAAACACTTTTACACGTCAATCATATTTTTGTTAAACTAGATGAGTTCGGCGTTTCCTATCCGACTACTCTGAGAAGAAAGGCCGAAACAAACTCAGAGGTCACAGTCTCTTTTAAAGTCCAGACATAATTTGGTCAGATCACGTGAAGACCATGTAGATTGGTGTCTGAAATGGTCTTTTGAGGAAAGAACCACACAGATTGAGTGGACCTGTCCAGTCAGTGCACAAAACTTTAAAACGGATTTTAACGTTGAAATAATATAGTTTGTTGCCAACAAGGCCACATAATCGTTAATTTGTAATACACTAAACACATTAGAGTCCTTTTTGGCAACAAACTATATAATTTCAATGTTAAAATCCCTTTTAAAGTTTCGTCCCGATTAACTCCTGCACGGATATTTACCCCGTTTATAATAGATTAATTATAACTAAGCTTTTTCACGAAGAGTTTTTACCGTCAAACGTGGTGCATAGGGATTATTCACCCCGTTTGATGTCTGAAAAAGTTTAGTTTAGTAGGCAGTACGTACATTTTTCGGGTATACTCGACTAATTAAGTTTTGGACAAACTCTCAAGCCAACTTGCACCACAAATCACAAGATAAATTTAGTGTAACATGAATTTAAAACATCGTTCAATAACATAACATAACATTACGCATGTATTCCTCGAAGGGTACGACAGAGGTGTACCTACCTATAGTAAGCCCCATGTAACAAGGGGCGAGCCTATCCTCACCAACTAGGCACAGATCCAGACCCCGGGCTACTACTGAGTAATTCCAGATGGAAAAATCTAATAACACTCTGCCTGACCCGAGAATCGAACCTAGGACCTTACGCTCAGCATTACCGCTTGCGTCCACTACACCAATTTCTGTCAATTAACCGAATGATGATGATGTATTTAGCACTTAATGTATTAAATGATCAATGGTGTAAGCTGCACCATAATTGCGTAACACACTATCAATCACAATCTGAATCATTTTGAAGGATATTGCTAATCCATTGCTTCATATGTTCGAAAAAATTGTCAGCCCAGCAACGTAAATAACGCAATGAATGTTGTTGAACTGTCAAAATGAAATCCATTGCTACTGATAGTGTATTACGCAAGTACCCGCGGGTCTTCGTATTATATTTACAGACAATCAATTTTTTCGCCTCACGAAATTGCCAATTTGCATGTTAACCGTACACTTCAATAGACGTGAATGACACTCACAATAGCTACAACTACTTACTACAGTTCGACCGTCGAGAGTATGCGTTCCTGACACCTGTCAGTGTGACAATTCTAGTAGCTAATAAAGATCAAATTCGCAAAACACTCTCGTCAACCGCACTGTAATAACTGAGTCACGCTATGCTTAATCAGGTGATCGAATTCAGGGCTTGTCTACACAATCGCACTTACAATATGATTGACAAAAAATGATAGAGTCAGACGATGACACCTGTCAAAATCTAGGTCAGTAAAAATTCAATCACCTTCCAAACCCACCTTCTTTTATTTTATTTCACCTACTTTTTTATCATTCAATAAGATTCGAAGGTTTCAATCTAGCCGGCTAAGGTCTAAATTGAATTTCCTAGCATTCGGGCTCAAAATTGATTTTGCCTGTATGAGTACTTCGAATTCAATAAGTAGGGAAAGAATTTATGTGAGATGGAATGGCTCTGTTTTATATGGCGAAAGTAATATATTAATAATAATATATTTTATTTGTACGGAATATAAAGATAGTACAAGGTGGTGTCTTAAGAGTAAGTTGTACAACAGTGATAAAAGTTCAAAGTCGAACGTCTGACTCCTAAACTAGGCAATAAGCCTGTATGTTAGAAGCCAATATTCCCCGAAATAGCAGTGACATACAACTATTTATATAATACACGTGCAAGTACTTCTAATATGATAATAAACAGAAAAAAAACAGAATTTATGTGATACAGTATTTAACTAATTATAAATTAATTTTGAATGGATTTTCAATCAAAGTAATTTGGGGATACGGAATTTTTATTCCGTTTAAAATTTTTCGTATGCCTACATTTCAGGTTGGCATTTTATTGGACCGATGACCTGGTGAAGGCCGCAGGAATTCGCTGGATGCGAGAAGCACAAAACCGATCGAAGTGGTGATGCTTTGGGGAGGCCTATGTCCAGCAGTGAAGTCTTTTGACTGTAATTATAATGATGATGACCACTACGGACGCGTTCGTTGTTAAAGTAACTATCGTGCGAAGCAATGAGTTTGTCAAACTTAAAATTGGCTAGTCCGTACTTCATCGGTGCCCATACTTTACCTCTGTCGGTATTACGTGTAGCAATTAGCCCAAAAGTGTGCCAATCGGTATTATACCATCAGCATCACCATTCAGCGGAAACTGGACATAAGCCTCCCTCAAGTGTCGCCACATCGGCCGGTGGCGTGCTCCTCGCATCCAGCGGATTCCTGTAACCAAACCACTCTACCGTAAATTAATTTAATTTATTAATAACAAACTTATGTTTAAAGTTTGCACCACACATAGGTGTATAAGTTATCAGTCAATACTGAATGAAACACTAAACAATGGAAGCTAATAAAAGCGTGTTAATGAATAAAATGTTTTAGCCTATGTTGTCCCACTGCAGGACAAAGGGTTCCCTTTGACCTTTTCACTCCTCTCTGTCTTGAGCTAGTGTGGACCAATCCTGTGTGTAGGCGTCAAGCTCATCCCACCATCTCTTGGGTCTGCCTCGAAGTCACCGGAAGTTTTCTGAGACTATTGCAAAAAAAAAACCCATTTAATATATCATGTGCTCTCAGGAAAAGAAAATCAGTGACTTTGCCTGAAAATCTATCTGATTTCCAGGCAAAGTCTCTGGAAACACACTAGCTAGTATACCTAAACCTATAAAACGATATCTGCGCTGCTCCACTTTTCACGGCGCAATAATACGAGCGATAAGCAAAGCGAAATTGTTTATAAGTCCTTAGCACAATTCTTATGGGAGTAAGGCTTGTTACCCACTGGAGAATTAAAAGTACTTTGAAAGAAAAAGTTGACTAACCAAAGGTCTTTTGAACTTTACGAGGAATAAAAAACTTTGTTATATAAGTTTTGTGCCCAATTTTTTTTTTCTTAATAATGTTCTTATTAACCCTGTTTTTTACAAAGTTTCTTGCCCGTTCTTCTCCATAGAGATTTAGGTATTGGAATGGGCAACTAACTTCAACTTTCTGACTGACAGATCTTTGACAATTCAAAAGTGCATGTACATGGTTTTAAATCGAAATAAACGCTTTGAGTTTAAGTTTGAATGACTTCACAACCATTTACTAAGTTCTAACTGACCCAGGTTCAAAAGGGTTCAAAAAGGTTTTATTCGAAAAGGCCTCAAGTTCTAAACCAGAATATAATCTTATATCAATAGATGCATATGTAAAAACAACATAGCTTGTGGACTATCTAATAGGCACATATTTATTATAATTGTTTTTCATAAAACAGCGAGATAATTGAAGAACTGAATGGAATTTAAACTTGTGCTAACGAGCCATTGGTACCTACAGCTGTAGGCAAGGTGCGGAAATAATTCATTGAGATTAAATAATGCAGTAAGTGTAAATGAAGACAGGTTGTTAGCTTGCCGCACTGAGCAACGCGGCAACCTGTTTCCTTAAGAACTTCTTCATTCTTTAATTAGCTGGCAAGTTAATTGTCTGAGGAGTTGCATACCTGATATTTGTTGCATGTTAAAATTCATCGCTTTCCATCAGGCGTGATCGAGGTCAAGAGCAGGCCCATTTAACAATATAAAAAAATCAGACGGCCAAATGGAGATGAACAAAATGATGCAAAAATGCTAATTGAATTAAGAATTTCGGTTGGATGACATTTTATGAGCGTAAAAACTGTCAAAGTAAGCTTAAAATACTTTTTATCTGTGAACTAGATACTAAGTTGTGATTCAACATCTTTAGACTACAAAATTAGGTGTCCGCAGCCCGGACAAGACAAACCGTTCATTAAAAAAAAAAAACGAAAGAAAAACATGGTTGCCACCTAGCAACCCAACCGCATACCCGCGACTTGGTCATGGTTGCGCGCCCGCTAATGAGACCTAAGCTTTAGATACACTTTTCGCCTAAATTACGCTGAATTTGCATTCCAAAGTATATCTCTTTGCTTAAGAGATTTTTCCCTTAATTTATTTCAAGTTTACGTGACATTGCGAATCTAAGACTTGAATTTTTCAAGGGACACATCTTATAATAAAATATTTTTTACTGGAGTTGCTTGCGCCTTTTTTCTCCATCCAATATTTTAGTCTGTACTTAAGCTGGTTTTCTTTTGTAGTTTATTTATTAAAAAAGGTGCGTTAAAAATCACAATTGACTGAGCGATTAAGGAATCAGTAAAAAATGGTTTCAGCAAATAACTGAAAAGGGAAGTATGTATGTTTCATCCCAAAATGTTATTTAGTGCCATAATAAAGTCGTGGTTCGAATTGTTAATAGTGTACTATTTCCAGAATGTTTAGTGTTTCAGGAGCTTCCAATTTATCAGTGTCTAAATGTTCAAGTTGAGTGATAAACGGCTAAAACATTCTATTCTATACCCCACCTAAACTGAGACGGCTATTTGAAACTGTTTCACTATTGTTTCATAGAAAATTATCTATTTTATGTTACGAAATGTTTTTGAGCAGAAAGATGATATAAAATACATATTACAATTCTGTAAATATAAAAAAAAAAACAGAAACATTTCCAATGAACGACTTTTCTAAAATATTGTCCCCAGATGACAGTATAATTATAATATGTACAATACATATTATAATTCTGTAAATATAAAAAAAAACAGAAACTATTCCAATGAACGACTTTTCTAAAACATTGTCCCCATATGACAGTACCATAAATAGGGGTATAAGGAAGGAGAGTATAGCATTGGGACTCTAAACGATTGGTTATTTTTATATAAAAGTAATTTCATCCTTCTGTAACAAAATCATCTCATTAACAATACTAAGCATGACTTAAACATGAATGATCTGATGACAGAAGTAATCGATCACCTTCCCAACATCTGTCATGATTGACACCTGATAAAGCAACACTAGCACACACTACTCATTAAACATCAGCAACTATTTATTCAACACAGTAGCTCAGTGTGTAAGCCGCCTTAGACGTCGTTGGCTCGACTGAGGATCCAACTAACTGTATTCCTACGAACGATAGTGAAAACGCGAACCGTCTACACGTAAGCCCAGTCGTATTCTGCTACCGAACAAGATAAAAAGGAATTTATTTAATAATATAGTTGCTGGACCATGGCTTTGGAGTGTGTTTAAGGTTTTTTTTTTAAATTAGTAGTTGTATCTATCTATTATGATGACTACTTTGATATGAATGATGAATGAAAAATTACGACAATTATAATTTAAATAAAATTAACATTTTAGTGTTTGTCCTGTCTTCATAAGCAATAAATGTTGACTTTAATTAACCTTTTACTCGGAAAAGTACAAAACTAACTTAACTTGTCTATCAGTTAATGAAATCGAAACTTCAACAAAATAAAAATAAATATTCAACGGCAACATGTAATAATCCAACACAAATTAAATTACTTCTCGCTTATCAAAGATCGGCAACACATAATCGCGGTATGTGCAGCCCACCTAACCTGATGTCGTTGCCTCAGCCGGCTCCAAGCTAACTGTACTGGCCAAACGATAGTGAAAACATTGGTCGTTCGCTTACTCCACTTTGCGGCTCACTCAGATGCGGTATAATTCAACGGGGGTACTGTTTTCATTGTGGTTCGGTACGGTGTTTTAAGCTATAAATAATAAATACAAAAAGACTATTGCATTGTCCATATTTTGTTAATATTAAATTTTAAGACTATGGTTAGTCAAGACGAGGCTTTCAATTAATGCAATAAACATAAAATAGAAATAAATAATTATTGAAAATAAATAAAACTCTCACCTCTGTGCTTATTTTTCTATTCTATTTTTTCTTGCCTGTTTATATATGTGTGTATATAAAGGGTAAAATAAAATAAGAATATCCTTAAAAAATATCCATATAAAAATGACTTGATAAGCGGTTTTAGCGTGAAATTATTTGATATTGTTTGAAGATGCGTTCTTAATTTAAGACGATTCTGTCGCACGTGCTGAACTTTCTTCATTATAATGCCGTCAGCATCCACTGCAATCTGCTGATATTGTTTGAAGATGCGTTCTCAATTTAAGACGGTTCTGTCGCACGTGCTGAACTTTTTTCATTATAATGCCGTCAGCATCCACCGCAATCTGCTGAACTACTTGGATCTTCTTTAATATATAGCGGACAAAAACATATCGATAAATTTCTCTCCCGATTCCACTTTTTGAACTGGAAGCACTTTATCAGCCACATCTCCATCGCCATCATCACCAACCATTAATTTTTAATTCAATTCAAAATTCCTAACTATACAAACCCAATATTGCCTCAACAATGGACACGCCCGATCCCCCGCGAGTAGCGTAAAATTAAACGATGCTATTCTCTGAGATCTCCTCTGATACGTAAACTAGCCTGACTTTAGTTACTAGTGTATTTATGCTAGTTAGCGCTATAATAGCTCGCTCATTACACCTGCACTTTGCCGATACGCTAATGCTAAGACTGTTGAGTAAACTGTGGTAGAGTAATGTGCTATTGTGTTTTGTTTTATCATCGTTTTCTTTTGTATGTGGTGCATTATCTTCGCTTGTCTGATGTTGATTCTTTCGTGGTTCTATATCTGAGTGTGTATAGATTTTGGAGAAATTAATACTCCAAAATCAGGGATAGAAATTATTTTTACTGATCTAATATAGTGTAGTTTTATGTGGCATAGGTCGCAATATATTTGAAGCGTTTGTCCTCATTTTATTATAATTAATCAATGTATATTTTCAAGACAGTTCCTGTTCATTTTCTTATAGCAAATCAATAGATGAACTTATATTATAATTTTAACAACCGCTCTCATTGTCAAGTTTTAAATATTCTTCAAATTACTTAAAGTAAATCTGTTTATCTCACAGCTTCCCATACACAATCACCTTCTTTATATCCATAAATACGTTCACCCTGTATGTGTTCTAACCTGGAATCTGTACAGCTGTTCGTTTCGCATTAAGGCCGTGACGAACGACCTGATTCTGTATGAATGATTCTTGGGAACCGACGCGTTGTGGCCAGCGCCCGCCAATTTTGGTATGGCCGGCGGCATCATCGAATATGGCTTGCTTGTGGAGTATTTTATTACTTCTTGTTGGACTGATGAATGTTTGACTATCAGTGAGCTTGATTTTGTTTATGAGGTGGGCAGATGCAGTCGAATTAGCCCCGATGAGTTGTTGGCTAACTCACATTTTTAATTTCTTTATGTCTTCCGTCGTCTCCTTTTCTTCTGTGTCATTTGGCTCTGCAATATATAGGTATTTTGTCAATTGCTGAATTTATTCTCTTTGCTATATTTGAGAATGTTACCAATTCCATTAATAAGCAATTGGACCGTGAACAAGGCAAAGATATTACACAAGCAAATTCAAATATCAATTCAGACGATAGTCGAACGTTTCCACTCCAAATCAAATGCTCATTCTAAAGTGCCCTTTCAGCGCTGCCCATTAAGCTGTCTCAAGACTAAAGCTCATAATCCCGGCTTCAAAATCAAACGTCTGGAAGGATCGAAGTCTGAATGGATTAATTTAATAGAAGGCGAAGTTAAAATGGATTCCGGTTGAATCAAATGGACCATGAAAAGATCTCCGGGTAACATTTAATGTCAGATGGGTAAATTATTTTTGGATTGGTTTCTTCAATTGTTTTCGTTCTATTCGATAATGTTTCGAATTTATGATGCTAATTTAAAAATGAAATAAATTAATAGTAGATATTATTTAGTAACTAGATCTAATAATTATATTTGCTATTATAGACGTAAATTAATTGATCAGTTTGAAGCTATATAGATCTATTAAACACATTTGTTGTAAACGGTTTGAGCCTGTTCGAAATCTACAACCATGACTAACGTCTGAGAATCGTAATCGAAATACTTGAAGCATAATAAGACATAACAATTTTGTACTATCACGACAATGTGAGTCACGCGAACATAGAAGGCACGTACTCGCACAAGTTAAACTATTTGCTATTAACTCTAAATCCATCAGTTGTGCTGAAAGTCACGTTCAACAATTACGTATTGAGATTGAAGTTCAGTGTACGGTTAAATCGTGTGGTCTGAGTCTAAAGGGTACTCCATCCCTCATAGGAATACATTAAGAGATTATGTTCGGTAAATGGGTGGCGGATATTATATCACAAAATTTATTATCCTACCTTGGCATTGAAAGGAGTTACCAAAAGATAGTTATAACTAAAAATATTATTTAAATCTAAAACAGACAGGTTCAGATTACAATCAAATGTAATTTCTCGACTTCCTTAAGTTTTGATGTCATCCAACAAAAAAACTAACCAAATTAATCTCGAATCCTTTTCTGCAAAAATACCATCAACATCGTCTTCATAAAACAGTTATGGTCTTACGGTGACGATTAAATGGTTAACATTGGAAGTATCGCCATTTACCTGGACGACTGCATAATTGTCTTTAAAAAACGGCTGCCTCAACTTTCGACCCTTTTCAAGTATTACGAGTATGTTCGAGTTAAATTCCAAAACGTGATTTCATATATACCGTTCACGAAAGCGAATTGTGGAAAGGATTGTGTACATTGGTCGATTGGTTTTTGCTGCCCAATTGAGTAGCAGAATTTATTTTGCCGTTGTATCGGTAGTAATTTGTATGTAGAATTTAGAGCTCTGCGTAAGGTTAATTTCGATTGGGAGTTTGTTACGCTGTGTCAATGTTTGTTTTATACTCGGATGCTGGTTGATTTGATTTTATGATTAAAAACAAATATGTTAGTATTTGTTTTCAGTAATAGGTTATTAATTCATGTGTTGGGTCATATGTGGCCTTTAGAGAAGCAGCTTGATTTGATGGATTTGGCTATTCCAAAAACGTACTCTTGTAATTTGCGGATGTTTTCAACCAGAGCACGTCCTTTTAAGTCAATTAATTACGATAATTTCTTCAAAACTAATTAAGCGATGGAATTCTATTGAGCACTTATTTAAAAGCTTATTGGAAGCCGCTTATGTCATATTTTATGGATAAGCCGATCATAACTTTAAAACATTACGCTTTTTAATACTTAAATGAGAATTAACTGAAGTATTCGATAGTATTTATTTCGAAATTATCTTTTTCGCGGAATGGCCGATGTCAAAACAGTAATTTTATTATTCGGAACTAATTTTCAAATTAAAAATAGTTGCAACGGTCATAAGCTTCGTATATACTTTCCAATTTATTGGCAGTAACAAGGTCGTAAGATAGACCAAGAAAAATCTGACAATCCGAACTGCTCACAAAATATATAGTCTGAAATCCTGTAGAAGAATCGAAGATTTTATTTGAAACTTGAACGCTTTCAAAATTGACTGTTCAATAGTTGGATTGGATGAAATATTGTGCTGGGATTTATCAGAATAGAGAATTTAGGTCGGAAAAGCAAAATTCCGACTATAAACCTGGAAGCGGACACTGACAATACAGTCAAAATGTACCTATTGTGCGTGCGAGTACGGAATTTATATAGCACATTGAATATTTGTCACTGACATAAGTTATTAACGAATATGTCAATAACTTCTCCATAAATTTCATTGGTGTGGAGTGCTCAGATTGTTGATAGGAGTACCAACTTGTCACGCTTTGCATAATCTACCCACACGGCTGAATGTTCGGGAATTTCAGACAAGACTGACACTTTGGATCTATTATGCCAATGCTCATGCATATTCAATGCTTCCATATCGTCGACTATATCTTATGTAACATTTTGATTTGTGTCAATCGTCAGTTCTGTTACTACAACGTCCTCGGGATATTGAAGTTTTGTTTGGTGTTTGCGTTTGGTTATCACTTTTGATCATCATTTTTGATTGATACATCATCTTCTTCTTATGTGTGGCCATACAAAATCTCTAATTCCTTATTTATGTCTGTATTATAATCACTTTTGATCATCATTTTTGATTGATACATCATCTTCTTCTTATGTGTGGCCATCCAAAATCTCTAATTCCTTACTTATGTCTGTATTATAATCACTTTGATCATCATTTTTGATTGATACATCATCTTGGTTTTATGTTATTTCGAATTAAATTGTTAAGGAAACAAGCCGTGAGTTTATGTATGTATTTATCCAATTCTTAGCTAAACGGCACCTTTACTTGCCATAAAACCATTTTTATACCACTACTACAACTACAAAAATAAAAATAAAATTTTCGCCTTCAGCCAGTGTGTATCCCCTTTATCGCACTATAAACGTCGATAAAGTTTTATTTTATCTCTGCATTGGTCATATTCCCTGCTTTTTACGACACTTAAATTAAACTTGTTGAAATGTTTAAGGCCTTATTCGGTTTGACTTGAACGAGTAAAACGTTTACCAGCTCAATACGTGTTTATTTTAGTGTGTGATTCCGTTCCATTCAGTTTTATTGTCAACGATTAAATTCTTCTTTCTCGGTATCCTGTGTAAAGGTTAGCATGGGTTAGGCTTTAGAGTATGTTCTTGTCTTTCCTTTAAGTATCGTGTTCATGTGTTTCTACAAGATGGGGCAAAAGTAATGTCATCATCTGAATAGGCTGCCTTTTTGTCATTTGGTCCTGTTTTTAGTTTTGTATATAAACTTTGTAAAATTTATGACGTAAGTCGAAAAATTAGCCGTCCGCATTGTATGCCCTAGAAAAATCTTGGCGCTTATTAAATATTCTTTCATAGAGCGATGCGTTGAAATCAGGGCAACACTCTACGCAATCATTTAGTTTTAGTATTAGACCACATTCTAGGCTAAGCTTAAAGAGACAATTCCCCAAAAAAACGCACTTGCTGAATAAGGCCCAAATAAATGATTTTGTGCTAAAGTAACATTAACATTAGGCTTCTGACTATCCGTAACGACTGTCAAAGATCTACGAATTACAGCCGGGATGGTACGTAATGGATGATCACCCATCCAAGATCCGACTGTGGCAAGTGTAGCTTAACCTTCGATCGGCCCGTGCGGCGGTCATTATTTAGCCACGAGCCCCCACAAATTAAAAATAAAAACTAAGCTTTCTGAAATCAACGTTGCAGAGACACTACTACCGATTCTAACTGTATTATGATATAATCATAGTTTTTTTTCCTTCATCATACCATGATGTCATCAGCTATTTCAATCCTAACGATTTGATCACCGTTACTGTAATTTTAAACTGACAGTACAATGTACCTTGTTATACTTTTGTTGAGACTATCCTGGTGAAAAAAGATGTTCATGTTCACCTGAAATGTAAGTTTCGACAAGTGTGTTTTGAATTTAGCAGTATTATAGGAATATGTATAATTGAATTTTTCGGTTCGCAAGTCATCTTAATTAATTTAATTGATATCTTTGTATACATTGAAGTAATTATGATGGTTTTAATGAGGGAATTCAAAATGGAAATGGTAGACTTCTTCATTTACTATGAATACTTCTAAATTGCCAACCTCTGTTTCAATATAATATATAATAATGTTAATATGCCAAGCTTGTCTGTTTTCAGAATTTCTTAAAAGACAAAAATGTAAATCGAACTCAAGACAAAAATAGTATTAAATTTTTTGTGTTGTTTGTATTTTATGCCCCCTGTTACATGTGGCTTAAACAAAACACATTTCTACCTAACCCTTCGAGGAATAAGGGCTAGATATTTTGTACCTATTTTATAATGTAAAAAAAAAACCTGCACAGATAAGATGTAGCAGTTTGTGCAGAATAAAATAATTCTTCTTTTTTCTGCTTCTATCCTAACATATTTGCAAGAAGTATGAAAAAGACGCTCCTTAATATCAGTATCAGTGTGTGTGTGTGTGTGAGTGTGTGTAAAAAATATAGTCATCTCATCCTAGAGACAACGATCTTAAAACAGATTCATTTTCGAAACTATTCTCGTTTCCAAATTGGCACTAAAATTTAAAAATTTCTCCAACAAAATCCATTAAGTTTATTGATAATTAAGAATTCATTAAAATAAATAAATAGGTGTAATTATCATACGAATGCTATGTTTTATTATTAAGTGGGGCTCATTTTGTGTCTGATATTAATTATTATATTTGCATGAAAAATGTGAAGAAAATTAACTGTTTATTAAATTGCTTGAAATATTGTGAGTGATTTTAAGAAACCGGGTTATGATCAATATTATTATGTCAATCGGTTACGACCGGATATTATAGAGGGTAGCTTGATCTGCTGGCGTCTGTACCTGCTGTACAGACGCCAGCAGATCAAGCTACTGGGTAATACGATACCCCTTGTTAAGACTGGCTGTCAGACTTTCGGGCTACTAATGACCCGTAACGACTGTCATAGATCCTCGAATGCGGCTGTCATTCGAGGACCAACGGCTTAACTGGCTGGCTTCGATATATAATGGATGGTCACACCCATCAACGAACCGTAGCTAAGCAGGCGTAGCTTCGATGAATGACTGCCGCGACTTTTCCGAGGTACGCAGGGGTCACCCATCCACGAACTAACGGTGGCAAGTGTCACTTAACCTTGGATCGATCCGTGTGGCTATTTATTATTGTTAAAAGAGTCGCCATGAGCCCCTCCGTGTCGCCTACATGTAACTTTTAAAGTGTATTGTCTCTTCCAGTCGAAGACAAAGCTCCAAGAAGGATGTAAAATTTAAAACTCATCATTACTTAGGTACAAATCTAAAAAAACGGTAACCGTATCGCATCCCATTGTTTGCCAAAACTAACAATAGAAATGTACAGATCATTTATTTCCGACTCAATTCGAAGTACTATTCTTCACGGTAGTATCGCCGCGAACTAATGCAATTACAGTGAAAGCTTCACGCAAAAATATACCTTATGCAGGAAAGGTACAGCTGAAAATTCTGTGCGAGTTTCCAGCCATTGATCGAGGAACAGCGAGGGTGTTTCATTTAATTGATATGCCTTGTTTTTTGTCGTATAAGTCGATCTTTTTTTTTTCTGAAGAAAATTAATCGATGCCCAAATATAAGATCTGATACGTTCCGTTAGCCATTATGTTCCGATTTACGGTATCGATACAATTGTTTCTTTTTTTAAGTTTGAGAGCGTTTTTTTGCAGACGTGAAATGTTAATTAAATTGAAGATCAGACTGAAATCATTTATCATTTTGCTAACCGTTAACGAATTAATAAAAGATGAAAAAGTTTTTTGTAAAGATTAGGAACCATTTTTAGGGTTCCGTAGCCAAATGGCAAAAAACGGAACCCTTATGGATTCGTCATATCTGTCTGTCTGTCCGTCCGTATGTCACAGCCATTTTTTTCCGAAACTATAAGAACTATACTGTTGAAACTTGGTAAGTAGATGTAGGTATTCTGTGAACCGCATTAAGATTTTCACACAAAATAGAAAAAAAAAACAATAAATTTTAGGGGTTCCCCATACTAAGAACTGAAACTCAGATTTTTTTTTTCATCAAACCGTTACGTGTACGGGGTATCTATGGATAGGTCTTCAAAAATGATATTGAGGTTTCTAATATATTTTTTTCCTAAACTAAGCGCGAGAGATACTTCCAAAGTGATAAAATGTGTGTATGTCCCCTGTAACTTCTAAAATAAGAGAATGATAAAACTAAAAAAAATATATGATGTACATTACCATGCAAACTTCCACGGAAAATTGGTTTGAACGAGATCTAGTTACTAGTTTTTTTTTTAATACGTCATAAATCGTAAACCGCAATTTACCTTTCATTCAATCAACTCAACTATAAAAAAAAAACCTGCTAGGGAACCCTTCATGGGCGAGTCCGACTCGCACTTGGCCGCTTTTTTCTTTTCTAAGACATTCTCATTGATAGCTCCTATGTAACTACACCTATGTAACTATGTACAGACGCCAGCACATCAAGCTACTATAATGTGTCAAATTTCTTTAATAGATTTTCAACTTTATCTCTAAAACATTAAGGTTCAAGGTTTTTTGGGAAAATTTGACAGTTTCAGGTAGTTTGATATGCTGGCGTATCTACCTTAGGGAACTCCCTAAGGTAGTTATTAGGGGATTTTGTTGGGGCTCTTTAATAGTCTATTTTGGAGAGTAGAGGGACCTACTAAAACATTCACAATGCACGACTACCTACATACGTTTTACCATTCATCTCAAAGAAAATATTCACAGAAGTCCCTAATCTTAAACACTCCTTAAACCCTTTTATCACAAACTAGTTTCTGCCCGCGACTCCGTCCGTTAGTTTTTTTTTTGTTTTATCATAATATACATATATCCTATGACACTCGGTAATACTGTAGCTTCCTATTAGTGGAAGAATTTTCGGAATAGGATCCGTAGTTCCGAAGATTACTTTGTGGCAGAGACATCGACGCGTATACTGAAACCATGAATTCAGTACATTATTTCAGCGTAGAAATTTTTTGTCTGTTATCAAAAAAAAAACTGCTGTTATCTGCTCTCACAGAAAAGTGCAATACATACTCGGCCATAAAGTATGGAATAGAAAATTGTTTTTTAAATGACTGCCAAAAAATTTAAACATAGGGGGTTCAGAATCATGTTCTGAATTCATGATACAGGTCACGCGTTGCTGTCCCTGTACTTACCTCTTTATATGTAATATTAGTATTGACAAATCTTATTTCACGTCTCCAGAACACCAGGAAAACAAAACAAAACACGGAACTCTTTCATCACATTACACCTGAAATACAATACGAAAATCTTTTCTCCCAATAAATGCGTGTAAATATAAGGAACAGATAAATTAAATAAACCAGTAAAAGCCTCAACCTCGAACTCGAAAAAAGGAAAGAAGTCCTTCCTTGGAATTACAGTAATCGAACAAAGAGAGAACTTACTCGTATTACGTTTTAAGGAAAAACCGCGTCGCCTTGCCTCGCCTCGCCTCGCCTTGTCTCGCCTCGCCTTAACTCGCCTCGCCTTGCCTCGCCTCGCCTTGCCTCGCCTCGCTTCGCCTTTAAAGTGGACCAAGGCTCTTATCGCTCTTCTCGTCCAACTTACCACAGTGTCTCAAGACGAAAGTCTATGACCAGTGTGTGTTGCCAGTGATCACATACGGGACTGAAACGTGGTCGCTCACAATGGGCCTCATCAGAAGGCTTAAAGTCACTCAAAGGGCAATGGAGAGGGCTATGCTCGGAGTTTCCTTGCGTGATCGAATCAGAAATGAGGACATCCGCAAGAGAACCAAGGTTACCGACGTAGCCCGAAGAATTGCCAAACTTAAGTGGCAGTGGGCAGGGCACATTGCTCGCAGAATGGATGGCCGATGGGGCCGAAAAGTTCTGGAGTGGCGACCGCGAACCGGAAGACGTTGCGTTGGAAGGCCTCCCACTAGGTGGACCGATGACCTGGTGAAGGTTGCGGGAGTCCGCTGGATGCGAGTCGCACGGGACCGGTCAATGTGGCGACACTTGGGGGAGGCCTATGTCCAGCAGTGGACGTCTATCGGCTGAAATGATGATGATGATGATGAAGGCTCTTATTTGGCCGAAAATAACGCCTTGATTCAGTTTTTGATTTGTATGCAAATGTAGGGGAAATAAATATGGATGGGTCCTGTTTGATCCTTTAATCTAGCGTTTTGAGTGGCACTGGGGGTTGGTTTCTTATTTCCTGTTTTTCAGTTAAGGAGTTCTTTTGATCATAAAGAGTACCGAGAATCATGGCTGGATGAGGCATTTTCTTCCTCATTTTTTTTACTAGCCATTAATGTCCCTCTTCTGGGCAAAGGCCTCCGTATTCACCTTCCACCTCTCTCTGTCCAGAGCTGCCAAGAACCAATATTTATTAAAGGAGTCCAGCTCATCCCGCCATCTCCGTTTGGCCCTGCCGCGATGTCGTTTTTTTTTACCTCGTGGCCCTAATATAAACACTCCCAACGATTTTCTTTTCATATCTTAGTACTCAGCTATGTATGGAACATATAGAGACTGGCATAGTAAGTATTAAAACACATTATCTACATCATAATACTATAGAGAAGGAGAAATGAGAACATGATATCGATTCCCATTTCCCCCAACAACACAGGCCGGATACGAGTAACTTAAAGCCATCAAAACTTTAATTAATCCCACATTTTTTCCATTACATTCGCAAGCTCCCAAGAGTAGATACAATCTATTTTTCCCCGATCACCATGGCAACGCAATAAATAAACCGAGCTCGTAGTCTTTAGAGGTTATTTATGCTGTCTACCCCACGCCTCCCTTGGACCTGAATAATTGTTACCCCTAGGGCTATTTAATGCCTAGCCCTGGCGAATCACATTGATTAGGAATACAGATGCGGTACTGTCCCACAAGCCGTTTTTTAAGCTTTAGTTTCCGCAAACTATTGGCCCTACTAAGGTGATGAGGTTGTGAGAAGTTTTGATGTCTAGTCGGGTATAGAAGATCTTATCAGATACCTTATTGTTGAGGTATTCCAATCAGAGCACTGATTTTTACAGCACTTGACCGAACCGCACCTGAGAACGTCCACTAACCGCACTGAAACAAAAGTGCTGTTGTTAGTTGCCGAAAATCACGAATGGGGTGGGGTGGGTGGGAAATTCTCGTAATTTTAAGAACGTTCACAGTCTGATCTCAGTCTCAATCTGTCAAAAATACCTCTAACTTCCCTACATTTTGACAAGCTTTTGGCATTGGTTTGTCGGACGACTATATTTTGAACATTTTAAATTACGAGAATTGGCCTTCTGGTATTAAAGACTAAGCTCATATTTTGACAAATTGCCTGAATTGAGTTTGACAAGAAAAATGTCAAAAAAATAATGGTTTCTGCTGGGATAGTAATAGGTACAATTTTTTTTACTCTTGGGCACGAAAAACTTAAATTCCATCACTGCACGCCCATGGTGCAATGTAATATGTAATGTTAATTGGGTTCGAACATTTCCACCATATCCTTTTTATTTCTGTATCTTTATTTGCATTTTATTATTATTAGCCCGTCATCGTTAGTATATTGCATAGTATCAATATTGGGATCTCGAATATAAATCACTCGAGTTCTAAATCGATATCTCATAGTATGAACCTGTAAGAGTATGCTGCGCGTCCTTGGTATTCAACGGTATCCAGGATCTTAATAGCTACTGGTTTTGACGCATTAAAATTATGAGCACGGCCAGCTAAGAAATAGCTGAAGCAGTTCACTGGTCATGTTACCTTCAGGGTTACTACTTGAGATTACGACGGCCATCTGTTAAATTGTTTGAAAAATATTGGATTTTTTACTCATTTTACCTTTTGTACAGTCGTTGTAGGAGTAGGGGAAGACCGAAGAACCGATGGAGGGACTGTGTGAAAGATGATATCACTAGAAAGGGAGTTACTACTGAGATGACGACTAATAGGAAGAAGATGAATTGCTGCGCCGACCCCAAAAAAAAAAAAAATGGAATAATAGCAAAAGAATTATGTCTTTTGCCAGGAGAAAAATGCGAAATTTTTGACATATTTTATCTTTTGCGGATTTACACACTTTGCGGATGTACACTCAAATCAAGACAATAGGTGAGAAGTGGTAATATCCAGCACGATAGATATTCTTTTTGATTTTTTAAGGTACAATTTGTTTTTGTAAAGTAAATCCAGGCTAAGCAGACTTTACTGGTTAATTTTCTACCCTAACAAATAGGTGAGCTAAATTGGATTTACCGCCGAGTCTGCGGATTAATTAGTCAACCTAACAAATTCACTAACTTTTACTTAAAATCTGTGAACATGCTACATATAGGCAACCATTAGTTACAGAAAACTCTTCTGCTCTCTAAACTTGTATTCGTTTAAGGGTTAGTTCTTAATATTATCATTCGCTCTGGCTTTTCTATTGGTGTTGCATGCCTTTGCCAAAGATTTCATCTTCACCTTCATCCAGTTACTTGGTTCTAAAGGAGCCTCTGCCACAGTCTCAGACAATTTTTAACAATCATATGAGATCTATACGGTTGTTAAAAAAATTCTGATGTATTTATTCAATTAATAATCTAATTTCATCAGTTTTGTGCAGGAGATTAACTTTAGTAAGCGTTTCCACTATGCCCATTTCTTCTAAATTCATCCCTTAACCCCCTTCTTCATCTCCTTGGTTCTAATCAGTGTCCTCTCCATCTTATTCGATCTTAATATCCCTCGTGTCTAGATTTTCATCACCTTTATTTTTTTCTTTAGATTTTAGATCAATATAAGCGTCGTCTTCTAAAGTTCTGGAGTGGCGACCGCGAACCGGAAGACGTTGCGTTGGAAGGCCTCCCACTAGGTGGACCGATGACCTGGTGAAGGTTGCGGGAATCCGCTGGATGCGAGTCGCACGGGACCGGTCAATGTGGCGACACTTGGGGGAGGCCTATGTCCAGCAGTGGACGTCTATCGGCTGAAATGATGATGATGAAGCGTCGTCTTCATCTGTTTATTCAATATTAAAATCTTTCATGTACACATAGTTATCAACCCTAATCCTGCGCGCTTGCAAGGCGTCGTAAACAGTTATTTTAAGTGTTATTATAACAATTAGCTATTTTATTAGTGGTACACGTATTTTGATAATTACCAAGCTTCAGTTGCTTCCGTAATTAGGCGAGTTGATTTGCAAAGTGGTTGAATATGCTTCTAATTATAATGAGGCAAGGGTATATGGATTATTATGGTGGGCCAAATGTAACGGAATATTAATGGTATATTATCCATTTTGGTTATCGCGTATTAACTCAAGCGTTTTATTTAGTTTAGTTTTATTTCAGACCGCATATTATTTATTTGCGTAATTTACTCCCGAAATTGTGTATTTTTTCTTCTTTTTCATTGAAGCATTAAGTACATATTTCTGAAATCACAATTAGTTTCAAGTAGGTACACACTTTGATATGAGGCTAAATAGCAAATTCTGTAGGTTCTTCTAATGAATTCTTTTCTGATCAATTTTGAAAAGTATCTATGAGTATTTTCGCAAGTTACTATAACTATTCTTGCTGCATAAAATATTAATACCCTTTGTTTATGTACGTGGCAATATGCCAGTAAAATAATAACAGTAACTCGAGTCGTTACTATAATTCTTCGGCACAAAAGTTTTTGGCTCGTAATGTTACGATCCATTATGCTTGGCCATTTTCTTTGGTTTTATTTCCTTCAGTAATTAATTATTGCTCTTAAAGAAGTAGTAACTTAGCCGTTAATGTATTGGATGGAATCGTGATATATTTGGTCGTAAATAGGAGGCCGTTCCGATTTTCGAAGACCACCCACTACTGTATACAGCCTTTGACGTCATACGAAAAGTGCTGGAAAATTGCACAAACCTCCTTTCTTTCTAATAATCTTGATTTCCCCGTGGTAAACTTGGTGGTGTTTAGGCACTGCTGCATGGCGATTCTCTGATTATCTTTAAACATACAAATGGGTCACAGAAACAACCTGTCTATTGAGAGTGAGACCCCCATTAAAAACCTCTCAAAGCAGTTTTGAGTTTACAATCACCAATTTTTATTCTTACGCACGAAATGTCGAAATTACTTATACTCGTATATACAGGATTTACAGTGGTCAGGTATATATTGTGATTATCCCAATCTAGAGGCAAGAGCGACAGAGTATAGTCCATATATACCTATGAATAATATCTCCTAAATAAGAAAGCATTCCCATGTATTTTTTTGTGGATTTTAGTTTAATTGACTTCCCTATACAAATGTAAATAATTGTCTTCATTGTTATGTATACTTCGACAACTTCAACCCCTTCACGGGCTGATTGTCCTCCTTAAAACTTTCGTAACAAGCTCCATTCACTCAGTTACATAAGTTACAAGAAGTTAAGTTAACTCATTTATTCAAACAATAGGGAGATATCATACAGTTCCTTGTCAATAACAATGTGGGGAAGCTATTTACTTTGTTCCGATACTGTGTAAGTATGTACGTAAGTGGGCTAGGATTGGTCAGTTGCTGATTCTGTTACGAGGATTGAGTTGTCTTGTGTCTGACGTAATTTGTACGGACAATGGTCTCCATATTCTGTGAAGTCTTTAGTTCTTGTGACATGACGTCACTCCTGTATTCCCTGAAAGCATAGGTGGATAAGTGGTATGGTCTTTTCAAAAAGTAACTGATGAAAATGTAAACAAACCTTGTTAAAATTAAATTCTTACGCAATCACTTACTAAAGGGTATTAAGTAACAATTATAGTTCGAATAACATTATTAAATTGTAATTGAACATTCTCGATGAAAATGGAGGTTATAAAATTAACCTCAGTAGTTGTCAAATGAAAAACATCTATATGCTGATTAAACATAAGGATTTCAAGTTTTAGTATTTCTATTTATAATTTAATTAAAGTTCTCAATCTGCAAGTGACACTACAAATTGGCATTCACAGGAAAGTTTCTAAACCATTTGGTTACACATTTATCAGAAACTGTTGGAACAGGTTACACCCGCATTTTAGCAGTAATAAGTCTAATAAAATAATAAGGTTATTGGCATTGCCGGGCACAGATTCATGCACAATACTGAAAATGATATTTTCCTAACGAATAAACCCGGATGACACGGCGACCACTTGACGCACAAGTCAGAGTTCTGTAAATCAGAAATCCAATATCTTGTCAATGGTAGTTCCTATTATGGAGAATCTTATTGTCAGCGTTAATGCCACCAGGCTGTGAAAGACTGGTGGCTCTTTAAAATTTGCGAAGACAAAACAGGTACTAGGTACCTCCGTGTAAATTCAGAAAGTCTGTCTTGTAGATAAAGAATGGATCCTTAATAAAGTAATGATGAAAGTTTTATGTTGAGAAATTCATCATTTTAATGATGACTGACATTGAGAATTTGACGATACTGGTGCAAGCATCAGCAACACACGTCCACATTTTATTTTATAAACGTCGGAATAAGGTCGCGAATAAGGTCCTCAAAACACAAAACAAAAAAAGATTAAAGCTCCACACGACGGAAGCCCTAAAGATAAACAAAACAACACACAATTTAAAATACCACATCAGCCCTTAACAAAAATATAGGGCTGACGAATACAGATGAATTTTCCAACATATTACATGACAAAATACCCTGTGAAGGTAACAATAACCTCTCTCCATTGTCCCAGCCTTTTACCTTCATAATGATACATAAATAAATGAACACAGAGAAGTTTCAAAAGGTTTACATCACACCCTATTGTTGTTAAAACAAAAGAGGGCTACGAAAATAAAATTCGTGCTATTAGGGTCAACGCAAATGTTTCACGGTCTAGTTTTTCATGAAATTTCGGAATTTGTCATACATAATATTACGAAATTTTAGAATTCGGTTGTAGTATTACGAAACTATAGGATTCGGTAAGAGTTGGTTTCGGAAAAATATGTATATATGTGAAATAATGTCTTTTGATTATGATGGGTTGATGACCGACATTGTTCGTCTGATGTAGAAATAAATGGAGGCACACAATAAAAAGAAAATTACTATCATTTTGTACGATTCTAATTTGATTTCTTATGTTGTAGTCTTTTGTTATGTTAACGAAGCACTTTATTTTGCTTTGTGGGTTATCCTTGGATGTTGAAAGAGAATATTTATTACATTAGGTGAAGCTGTCCGTAGTTTTTTTTCTTTTGGTAGATTCTCTAGTACCTACACTTTTGGTGCAGTCATACCCCAACAACAGTGGTGGTAACAGCCGCGATTTACGAGTTGTAGGTCGTAGGATCGAACTCAGACAGGCGCTTTACTTTGTGTAAATTATTTCATCACCACTGCTCAAAAACGGTGAAGGAAAACATCGTGAGGAAATCGGCATGTCCAAGAACCAAAATTCGAAGACATGTGACATCTACCAATCCGCACTGGGCCCGCGTGGTGGATTACGGCTCACTTCCTCTCACAGAGAGGAGACCTGCGTCCAAGCAGTAGGAACATTATAGGCTGATTATGTTTTTGCTTAACCTTTTCAATGTTGAAAATGGGTATCCATCTTCCATCCGAAGAAGCCTTTTATAGTATTTCATCGTATAACAAAATTATACCGAGCATTTAGACTGAGATAATTCTATTCACCAGCGAAATAATTACTAAGAGAAATCTCCATTCACAGAAACGTTAAGAACTAAATGCAAGATATAAACTACACTAGTTTTCTTCTAATTAAAAGCGCAAATAGGCCAGTAATTTAACTTACATGTTTAATTAAGAACTAGTACTACTTAGTTCTAATGGTGTAATTGCTGCCCTCCAGCGCAGATCGCCTAGATAAAGGGATCTTAAGATGTCTGTGCATGTATTACCTACCTGGTTCAGCATTAATTCAGCAAAATGTTAGACATGTACTCTTAATAAGGTATAATTAGAAAATTGGCAATGGAAACTTGTCAAAGACTTTCGGATTTTAATCGGCAGTTTTCTAAAGAAAATGCTTTTCCTTTTATATCTGTTGGCTAATCGGGATGCGGTTCCGTCTTACAACGTCTTTGAAGTTGATAATTATCATGTTTTCGTATTAGATATACGTTTTTCTTTCATGTAGGCGGGTAATTTTTAGTAATCAGGACCAATTTTTTACGTAAACTGTCTCGTTGCAAATTAAATCAGACCCAAAGTCAGTAATGAAAGCAAATCCTGTTTAATAGCAGACCTTTTTCCCGGGCCTAGGGTACAATCAATACTAATCAACTAATCGGTTCATTAGCCTACCGTTGTTACTTCAAATTAAAAGGAAAAGTAAACCCGCTTTCCCATATTACTATTCAAGTACAACCAAAAAACCATGTCCCTTGAGCACCAAGTCAACCTTCACCCTACATTATTCAGACCCATTCATGTTACTCATGACTATTCAACGGCCAACGTCCCAAGACAATCGACTTTTCCGAATCATTCGTAATTCATTGCCGTCAACGTTCTATGATGTATGTGTGTTGTTGTATGATGTACATTGATTTATTTGCGTCAATGGATGCGCAAGTTCGAAGCGATACAAGTCACGTAGCCGTTTGAAAGGGAAAGTTCGAATCCAAAGGGAATCAACGGTGTTCATTCATAAATCAAGCGCGACAGGGGACGAGACTAGCCTTAATTGACAGCCTACATTTCAGACGCACTTTGAACTTTAAATTCGAGCAGCAAAGTCTATTTCGTAATTGAATTTCGCAGGATTTGAAAATTATACTGAAACGTCCAACCGTTTCGGAAAGGTAGACGCTTATTGAAGCTGTCACTGAGATGAGATATTTAATATTTCATCGTATTTTTGGCCGCTTTGAGATAAAAAAATATTTTGGTATTCCCTGTGAAGCCTCTGTAAAGGTATGGACATGATAAAGCCATTTTCCTGGTGTTTTTCCTTACGATGGAGAGTTTATGATAAAAGCTCTTCGGACCCGACGGTTTACGTGACCTTTCGATTTATCTTTTCAGAAGATGTTACCGAGGTTTCTTTGTGGTTGATATTTTCTTTTTCCAGGAATATGTTGAATTTGTTTTTATTGTCTCATGAAAGGTTTTTTGGTTTTATTGTACTTATTTATTTATTTGTGCACAATTTATTACCTTAAGTATACTGTTGTTGGGATGAGCTGGACTCCATCACCAAGAACTGGTCTTTAGCAGATTTAAACAGAGAGAAGTGGAAAGAGCCCACGAGAGAGAGAGACGAGAGACTGGAGAGAGTGGGAGGCCTTAGTAGTAAGGGATATCACAGGCTTTTAACAATAATACTGTTTATTTATTTATTTATAAATATCAAATAACAGTGGATAACAGTCATGGGCTTATACAGTTGTCAATAACACTAGGTGAAGCAACATTCTCAAATACAGTGATAACCTAAAATATAGAAATTAAGAAAAAAAAAAATTACGTTCGAAATGTACACAAATTAAGTGGTAACAAACTATATAAACATAGATATAAAATAACACAAGAAATAAGTTACAGAGGTTGCAAGAAATACCTACATACTAACACAATGAATCCTTAGATTGTGTGGGTTGCGTGCTTTGGTACCCTAAAATTTGAATTTTAAAGATGTTTACGGAATCATGATATATGTCAACATCTGGAGTGGATTTTATATAAGAATTCATCTCTCGGCTGAGCCTATTGAGAGGTGAGTTTACTCCTATATTGACACTAAATAAAGCCACCAGTAACAGTCACAATACCCGCACACCCCATACTAGTTGATACTGTATTACAGTGAGGTAAAAAGATTTAGTATTGCTTTGTGGACTAATAGCTACCAATACCATTTAGCTAGGTACATCTTTGAGTGTAACAATAGTCAAGTAAATACATCTGTATTATATAAACAAAACACAACATTCGATCACCCATCTGACCAATTATATCTGGACTTTAAAAGAGACTGTGACCTCTGAGTTTGTTTCGGCCTTTCTTCTCAGAGTAGTCAGATAAGAAACGCCGACCTCATATATCTTATTTTTTAATAATCCTACTCCTACTTTATCCTACTAATATTATAAACGCGAAAGTTTGTATGGATGGATGGATGGATGTTTGTTACTCTTTCACGCAAAAACTACTGAATGGATTTGGATGAAATTGAGTACACAAATTGTTTATAACCAGGATTAACATATAGAACACTTTTTATCCCGATATTCCCACGGAATAGAAACTTATGCGGGTGAAGCCGCAGGGCGCAGCTAGTACAGCGTAGACATAAACGTGATTCCGATATCCTATTTACAGAATAAACAATTTCATTTCATTCCACAAAACATGATGCTATGAAAGTATCGTATCAGACAGGAAAATCAAAGCAAGGAAGTAAACAAAGGATAAATTGTCGTTGCAAAGAAAATGAACGCATCCTCTGGTCAGCAATACTCAAACTTTTTTATTGGACCCTAATATGTGACACACTTTTAATCCCAATCCGAACGTTTTAAGGGAATTCCTAAATAATTGCTTCGTAGGTTTGAAATAATCGTCTAAAATCGCAAAACAACGTAAATAACGCAATGAACGCTGCTGAACTGTCAAAGTGAAAGGGATTGCGATTAATTCTCATCAAAATCATCATCATCAGCCCATAGAAGTCCACTGCTGGGTATAGGCCTCTCCTATTGCTCGCCATTCAACTCGATTTTTGGCAACTCTCATCCAGCTGCTACCAGGTACATCCAGGCGCTCCACCTAGCCTGAGGGCGTCCCACCTTACGTTTACCGATTCGCAGTCTCCACTCATGATCACGTCTACCCCAACGGTCATCCGTTCTACGGTTAATATGGCCAGCCCATTGCCACTTGAGCTTGCTTATCCTGTGAGCTATGTCGACAACTTTAGTTTTCTGCGGGATCACCTCGTTGCGGATTCGATCCCTCAATGAAATTAACTGTCAGTTTATGTGTATTACACAATACCCCGCTGCTTCCGTAGATAACAAAAGATCAAAATGTCTTTGGAAACTGGATAAATTATTTCGTTGCCGAAGCAGATGATTCACTACTGAAGTTAAGATACCTGCGGAACAGATTTGCATCGATTTGTAGCTGTGGAGATTTCGCAGATAAGTATTACTCGTAGATCGAGTAAACAGAGGATACTTAAGAGTTCTGTTGAAAATAAATAATTTATCAGGTTGTCTCAATTTATTTTGCAATGCAAATTAAGGTAGATAATAATGTATCAATCCTTAATGATTTCAGTGGAACTTTTAATTTAATTTTCTTGATTTATTTATCTTTTTTTTTTAATTTTGTATGCCTATTTATCGCAAAAAGTAAATAATATCTATTTGTAACGTTTATGCCACCAATCCGTTAACTCACAAGATAAGACAAAAAAAAAACATTATGAAAACATTTTATGAAATTTCATTTATTTTTAGAATTATTAGGATATAACGCTTTTAGCACGATTTTCAACGTTCTTATTTCGAGGTAGAAGTCATTTTCCGTCGCATGTTGCGGGAACTATAAGCATTTTTTTATTTCACAAATCGGGACACCCCCGATTTGATGGAAGTTTTTTTTTCTGTCTTATATATACGCAACCGTAAACCTATTGGCATTCGAGAAGATTTTAAATGCTGTGTTTTCCACACAAAACAATGTGCCGCTAGCAGCTCAAACTTTGACTAACACTGTCCCCAACGCAATCTCGGCGTCGAATGGGCTTCCGCAGGGGAATATACTACAGGGGATACTGCAGGGAGCTGACAGCCTACAGGAAAAGGATTGTGAGGAACGGAATCGGAGCAATTGTACAACGGAATAACATGGAAATCGCGACAGTTGTACTTTTAATGGAGGAAGAGAGGATGAATGTAGATTTTGATGTTATTGTAGCGATAATCACAGGAAATAACCGACAGATCTTGGAAATTTGACAGTCGTTACGGGTCGTCAGAAGCGCGAAAGTCTGACAACCAGTCTTACCAAGGGGTATCGTATTACCCAGTAACTGATTTTTGATTTTATTCCATCGAGTATTTAATTTCCTATACTATTAGCACTTTTTCTTCTGAGTTTAGGGACATATAAAATAATCTATTGTAATTTGTCGTCACTTTTTGAGTAACGAGAATTGGCAGAAAGCTAGACATTTATTTTCCTTCGAAAGACTATTAAAATCTTCTTTAAATAATTTTAGGTGATCCATTTCTCGAGAAGAGATACCTATTCGGTAAATACCACGATTTATTTACAAAAACATATTATTAATTGAACACTTTCAGATCGCAATTCAAGTTAGCATCAAAATAATCTTATTTCAGATCAAACCTTTCTTGATTAGTATACGTGTAAACGCCTCGTAAATAAGCAGATCTCAACATAAATAAATTGGACCTGGCTGTCGGCACAGTTTCCCTTGCCTTAATTAGTGACGAGATAAGCAACACCTGTGTTTGTCGCGGCCATGTTTGTGTGTAGTTGTTTGTTTGTGTGGATTTTCATAGCTGGTTCTTGTTATGAGGAAGAGACATTGGTTAAGTTGTTAAGTAAAAGTAAATATTTACTACCGGGACACCCTAGAATACCCTATATAGCCCTATATAGTGGCCTTTTTGGTGATGTTCTTCAGAAAGGTGCGTGTATTTCGTAACCGCGGCGGCGCATAAACGTTGCCTAAGGATTGTAGATGATCTGTAGTTACTACCTACCCCCATTTTTCCCCATGAGAAGACGGCGTGAGTTTATGTATATGTGTAAATATTCAAAATTTTCTACGTTATCATATATTAGTTAAAATTTTCTAGGTTAAACTTCTTCGATCTTCATAATGTAGTATTATTATTTATTTATCCTCACACTGTGCACTGGAACGCCATACAGCAATTACACCAACGGAGCATAAAATCAGGTGCTGCTTTCCATCCATCCTGTGTGCGGTGGACATCGAACGAGTGGCGATGGATCACGCACGCTCACGCAGCGTGCAAGTGCAGCATTTCTCCATAGCCCCCCATCACTCCTTCCATATTGCGCACATCAATGCGAATTTTTGAAACTCAATGTTTTTACAAAGTAAATATATTAAAATTGAAAAAAAAACGGAAAATTTTGAAATATAATGAAAGTCGCCACTGAAATTTGAACATGATAAAAATAATTCACTATGTTTATCATTAACATTTCTGAACATTCTGTCTCTCCCTTACCATATTCTACCCACAGCTTCAAGTTGTCTTCCGTTTACTGTAAAATCGGGTAGCAATTCCATTACTCAAACCATATTTCTGTTGCATACAAATTCAAATATTGACTCATAAAGTTAAGCCTCGGCTCCTGTCCACTCCACGAGAGAAAATCACTGTGAGGATAAGTAAATATGATTGTAAGCTGAGCACACACTTTCGCCGGGCGTCGCGTGCGCCGATCGCATCGATGTTCTACAGAACAAGCTTGTTGATACGGACCGAGTTAGTGGCGATTAGCGGTGTATAAAAATTGTAGGGGTAATCTAAATTTTTCCAAAAAATTGGGCCAATTACGAACAATTTATCCAGTTTTCGGTCACCACTGTGAATTTTGGCATACAAGAGTTGCAATGGTTAGGAATAGTGAAGGTGTAAGCCAAGAAAGGTGGTCAAGGAGGTGTAGGTCGGTCGCAATACCGTCCACCGATGGCGATCTCGCCGTCAACGGACGGTATTGTTACCATCGCGGGTAGAACCTGGATGAGGCTGGCACAGGAGCGTGGGGACATGAAAAGAGAGGCTTATGAGTGGCTGTGGGTGGTGAGGCCAAGAAAACCGCTTCAGAAAAACATTTTTTTTTTATCATACCCTAATACAGGAAGGTACTACAAACAACGTATGGTGGTAAATGGTATTACAAAGCCAATGGAATCTTGATTTGGAGAGTGGTTTTGGACAGAAGCATAGTATATTTTTAATACATGTTTATTCTCGAAGCGTGGGTCTGTTCAGGTTATATACATCATTCTCTCAACCCGTTTTATCTTCATCCCTTAAACCACACTTCCACAAACCGGTAGCTAACTCTGTGCACTAACTCACAATATATTACTTGCAATTTATCGCCAGTAGAAAATTATTTCTCGATGAAAATCCTGGGTCTAACAAAATACGACTTGAGGTCTTTGTACTAAACCAGGGACTGAAGGTATACCTTCAGTACCTGTTCCACTGACATATTTATCGTTATTGGTACATAATGCTGAGGAGAATCTGATACTGAAGACACCTCAGTTTATTGGCCGGGATTTATTGATCTAAACGCGTCGATTGTAGAATTTGAGTTACAAGACAAGATGTCGTGTGATACAAGGTGTGAGGTAGTGTTTCTGTTCTGTTCTTGTGACGTCACTGAGCTATGACTTAGGATTCTTGGCTGGGCCTATCGAGTGCTAACCAGTTGACAATAATATCTAAAGCTGTGTGCAGATCTGAGTCAGCACTGTCTTTAGTCAGACTATCAGATGTATCAAAACAAAAGAGGCGCACACACTCGTAACAAAATGATCTTGTTTTAGCAGAAAAACTAGTATATTGTTTAACTGCAGAAAAGGGCAGACAACTATTTTGGTCTATAACTACAGGTAAAACTGTTTTGCGCCAGAAGGCCAATTCCAGCAATTAAAAACATTTAAAATCTAATCACAATCTCATCTAAGCGAAAATCAATGTCAAAAACTTGTCAAAAATTTTGGGTAATTAGAGGTATTTTTGACTGAATAAGACTGAGATTAGAACGTTGTTAACGTGCTTAAAATTACGAGGATTAAATAGCCCAGGGGCTGCTTGCTACGACGTGCAAAGTGCGAATGATCGCATCGGACCGACACATGGCCGAACCGAATATTATTGAAAAATACGAAAAAAGTTCGGATCGGCTCAATTGAGTCGGGACCATCGTCAATACTCGAAAGAGTGTAGGGGTGTAGGATCGGGACCGACCGAACCAAATAGTAATTTCGTAGCAGGAAACGGCCGAACATTCGGCCGATACCACTTCGGAGTAGACCCCCTGGTCAGGTCTAAACAAAGTCACCCCCGGTTGTATCGAAGCGTTCCGATTATCATTTGTTTTCCTTACACTTACTGTTGGACAGTTTACGGTCAGCGCAAAAACTATGTATCACTATTGAGTAGCAACGAATATTTTGTACAACCGTAGGTATAAAAATCTTTAATCCTTCCCATTTCTAACCAGCGGTTATTGCCTACTATGAAATCTTTTTTCTAGCATACTACCTACAGTTAAAATTCAGACAATAACACCATTTTTATACCCATCTTCCTTCAAAACTACAAAGTAATTTCAGCTTCAACTATAAACATCTGACATTGAATAGCGTTCTCTCGAGCAAGCGTTCATTTTTCATGAGCTCTTCATTTTGCAGCGAGCGCGCGGCCTTGCACTTCAAAGATACTACTTTTTAAATGGAATGGCTAAAAATAGAATCTTTATTGTTAAGATATGGGTTACTGTTCTAATTTCTTGGTTTTGATGACGATAACCATACACACATGCATGATACACACAATGCGTACGTACGACGATATAATAAGCTGACTTCTGATTGTACGAAAAGATTGCACAATGCGAGGTCAGCTAAAACTGGAAATGTATAGCTTGATAATAATGTCGTCTTGTTTACGTATGGGACAAGAAGCAATACATTTCCTTTCGTAGGTTCACATTTCGACTTAGTTGCTCTAACCGTGGTTACAAGTACCTACCTACTTAGATCTACCTAGACAAATTTTTAAATCGCAGAAATTCAATTCAAGCTAATTCAAGACCGCTAGATAAAGGTTCTATTAGGTAGAACTTTCAATATCCTGCGGGGTTATTGTGTAACATGTACTAACAGTAGCAATGTCTTTCATTTTGACAGTTCAACAACATTCATTGTGTTTTTTACGTTGTTGAACAGACGAATGTTTCGAACATATGAAGCAATGAATTAGCAATATTCTCAAAAATTATTCAGTTTGTGATTGTTGTTAGTGTTTTACGCAATTAAGGTGCAGATCTTCTTTCTGTAAATGAACTTTCAGGATTCATCCTGAAAATAAACTTACTAACGTTCTATTCGTTGTGATGTAAGTTTTTAAAGCATTTTACAGGATTTATCACCAACAAACAGCTCAGAACTTCTGCTGTGAATATGCTCTGCGTTCACTCCGGATTTCGATTTACTTTAGTATTCTCGGACCGTATATTTACATGCACTCAGATTCAGCGCTTTCAAGCGCTCCGTGGGTAAATAGCTGAGAATTTTTCCATCACAATTTTCAATTTAATACATTTTTCACGTAGAAGATGGCGGGACGATCTGGGTTAAACCAACAGAAAATTGTCTATGTTAGTTACTGGTTACTATCAGCCTACATCATCCTACAGCTGGACAAAGCCCCCCCCAGATTCAGATTCAAATTTATAGTGTGTTACTCAATTAGCTGGGGTAATGTGGACCAATGTTAGTCCGTCTTGTCCAGCTCGTTCCACTATCTTGTGTATAGTTGATGTATTTTTTAATCCTTCATATTGTAAAATTGGTTTTAGCTCTAAAGTAACAGAATGTGCCTTTGCTCAGCAGTTCCCACGATGCAGACTAACAGTAAGAGCAGCATTTTCCTACTCCAGAATTGAACTCAGAACGTCTAGATTCGTAGCTTCGCTTGCTAGGTCACTAGACCACTGGGGTGAATGAATAGCATTCTGAGAAGGCGGTCGTTTCATGAGCTCTTCATTCCGCCCGGAGCGCCCGACCTTATATTTCAATGGCAGTTTTTAAATGGGATCCCTAAGAATAGAATGGCTGTTATTTAAAGCGTAGTTTAATCTTCAGATACGGTAATGTTAAGGTGTGGTGTGGGTATGACTTGAATACGAGCATAGTTATAGGTAAATTGAGATTTCAGTTAGTGAATAAAATGTAGTTTTTAAAAATTTACACGTTTATGTTGTAATACTTGGCTTTTTACAAGTATTTATTTTATCCTCTTATGCCTTTTCAGGCATTTCAGAAGGCCAATTCTGGTAATTTAAAACGTTCAAAATCTAGGAGCAGTCTCATCTCGGCGACAACCTAATGTCAAAAACTTTTCAAAAATATAGGGAAATAAATTAGAGGTATTTTTGACAGATTCAGAAGACTGTGAACTTTCTTAAAACTAAGAGAATTGCCCCTCTGAGCACCGGTGCCATTTGCGTAGGTTTTTTAAACCTTCCAAATTTTTACAAAAAGTACCCTGTAAACTATATTAGTATCAGCACCATATAATTTTTTGACTGGTGTGATACCATTCACACGTGTAATTATTTTTATGAAGCTAGGTATCCATGGAATCTACATGATTATCCTGAAAAACTAAGATAAATGTAGTTTACAAATTATTTTAGTTACGGAGAGTAAAAGGCTGTTCCTTAAAACAATATCCATTGAATACGACTGCAATAAACTGAATTACACGACCAGACGTAACAAGAGCTGTACTTAGCAGTTCTAAGCTAACTATAAATTATCCGCTCGCAGCTCGAGTAGCGACAAGCTGTTAGACCATTACAAATGAACATTATAACGACTATTACAGCTGGAGGATAATCAGGTAATAATCTATTTGATTTAGCGAATCATTGATTCGAAGAAATTACGAGTTGTATCACGATGGCAATCTACTGACAGACCGTGCTAAGATGACTGGTCCATGATTGAAGCATCGTAGGTGACTTGCTATTTCACAAAGTTGAAATGCCTCGTGTGAGACATTGAGTTTCATTCTACCAATTACCGGCACTTTTTAATTCAATCAAGGAGTCGATCAGTCAGAAAGATTGAGTTGCCCATTCCAAAGCATAGTCAGTTCCTATGGAGAAGAACGGGCAATAAACTCCATGAGCACTCTAAAAGAGTGCTCGTGGAGTTTATTGATCGTTCGAAATATTGAGTAGTTCGATCGATCAAAATATTGAGACTATTAGAATAGCAGGCGCTTTTACTTTGTTGTTCGTTAACCACCTCTCAGTATGACAGGGGTTCCTTATATGTAGCTGTAAAATGTCAAGCCAAAAGGTTTTAAAGTTACCTAATAAGTTTCCCCAAATCTTGCCCAGTCAATTAACATAGATCTTCTAAGTTATAAATTAAGAAGATTTATATAAAATTAGAAGGCAATGAGTAGCACAAAAAAGTAGTTAAAAACTAACTTTGCTGTGCCCGACAGGGTCCTTCATTGATTAGATGTTTTGACATATCTACCAACTACCATATGTACACATTATGGAATGCAATAAAGTATTGAATATTGGAGAACTGCTATATTGATGTCGGCCAAAAGCTAAATTACTGCAGAGTAAAAAAATAATTATGAAATCTCATTGCGATCGCAGCAACGGATACAGCTGTTGTTTTCTATTTTCTGTCTGCATTAGTTTTCAATACTTGTGGTATTACAACAAAATCACGAGTAACACGTACGCGAGCCTGTTATTTCTTCTTGAAACTAACTCTGTTTAACAATGTTAGGTTGCCATTGTAAAAGTACTGCAGTAGTTCAATATTATTTCTATTACATTACGTGTTGTTATGTATAATTTAAAGCATCTATTTTATATCAGTCTATTCTATCATTTCGGTCGTGGACAATATTTTGTGATTAAAATAAAAAAAAAATGTTTTAATTGAGATTATCTGTTAACAGCGTGGCTAATAATAAGATACTTTAGTAGTCAATAAGTCAAACAGTTTTGAATCGGTTAGTTTACGTGTTTACCGATTTACAAAACCCCATTTCGTACCTAAGATTTCATCCCGACTAGTCAGGTTTTGTGTTCCATATAAAATACTGATACTTAATCATTACCTCCATTTTATTATTCTCACAGCCGACGCTAAAATACTTTATCTAAAAGAGGATCATAACAGTAAATACCTTATATTTTTCTTTCCTTTATGGTGAGAACAAAGAACCATGCTGATTTAGGAATAAAAGAAAACAGAGCAATCATCCCGGATATTTGTTATTCCGGGAGAGTTTTCCTTGTGACTTGTGGCATACATGTAAGTGAAGCGAGATTATTACTAGAACAGACTGCTAGCTAACGTTCTGTCATTTCTTATTCAATCTTGTTTGACTAAAAATGTTGGAAATCTTGAAGCTGTACCGCATACGCTTTGCATGATATTCTTTTTTGTATTTATGAAGTTACTTTGTCAGCTCGGCGGTAACCGAATCGCTTTTCAGGTGCTATATGACACCAACCTTTTTGAACCTTTATTTTATAACGTTGAGTCCAGCAAGGTCAAATAGGCAGATTGTGATGGGACAAATTGATTTTGATTCTGCATCACTGTCAATATTATAGTGATCTTTAATGTCGTGACATTAAGGTTACTGTTGGTTTGCTGCAACAGCCAAGTCTGTAAAAGTCACATTGATTATTATTGTTGTTGTAACAAGGTTGCTGTTGAGTTGCAGCTGTCAGAAGTAAAATAACTGTGAAAGGACTACAAATGTGTTAGCTGCATGTCATTGCATTTCAATAACAATGGCTGATATTGTTACAGAAAAAAAGAGGCAAAAAATAAACACGCATGACAAAACTGTGCATCTATTTCAATGACCTAATCAACTTGCCATACTGCCTACCCACCTCAACAATAAAGCTACATAGATGGATCAAATTCCGCCTTCGGCGAGCCGTTTGTAGACCACCACTTGTAAATTTATTGGCACTACCCCCCTCCCCCCTCTGTATATGATTTACAACAATGGGTGTAACAGAAACGTGCCAGCGACTTGCAGATTAGATTGTCCATACTTCAGCAGGCAATAAATAGAATCTTTCGCGAAATGGAAAATAGACAATGCATTTAGTTAGGCGATTTTAACGGTAAGCGAGGTAAGTGTTATGTTTAGTGAGTATTTAGTTTCTGAAGGGTATTGTTCTTTGGTGTTTTTGGCTGAGATTAGAATAGCGCTTTGTATTTAGATACTGATGTAAGGTCTTGCAAACGTGTTGGTATTTTAATAGGTATGATATTCTGAGGCTTATCGAGCTAAGTAGTAACAGCAGAACGGGTCGATGGATCGGGTTAAGCTACGCTTGCCGAGGTTGATCCGTGGATGGGTGACCAATGACCATCTTCATATACCAAGACCCCTCCGTGCCTCGGAAAACAAGCTAAGCCGTTGCGCGTTGGTTCCGGCTGTCATTCGTGTGGAGCTTTGACAGTCGTTACGGGTCGTCAGAAGCCCGAAAGTCTGACAACCAGTCTTACCAAGGGGTACGTATTACAATATCTAAAATTAAAAGCCGGCGAGTGCCAGAAACATATTTTTGAATGATAGATATTTAGTCCAATCAGTATTAAACTTAGGTAGTTCGTAGGTAGGTGTTAGTTGCTTAGGTATTTAAAAACATTAGGTATTTAGATTTTAGGGATTTTGAACGTAGGTTATTTTACGTTAGTTCTTTTAATTTTCGATTCAAAGAAAAAGAAAGAAAGAAAAGAAAGGGGTTAAGAAGAAAGAGGAAGGAAGGAAAGAAGGAAGGGGTATCGTATTACCGTGGTCAGTTGCTCCATGTAAAATACTGGTACTCAGCTGCATACGGTTAGACTGGAAGCCGACCCCAACATAGTTGGGAAAAAGGCTATGCAGATGATGAAACTGAAGCTTATCTTGAAGAGTTTGTTGGGCTTCGTTTCCGAAGTGTTAAAGGGACAATTTTTGGAGGTCGTCTATGATAACTTGTAGTGCGAAAAGTGCTGATTCTTCGGCCATTTCAAACAAGTTTCTATTGAGTTTTTTTTGTTATTATCCTGTTATTTACATGTTACTTCAAATGCGTGTCCTTTAGATATGTGTTTGCTCAGACTTTTTTTCGGAAAATAACAAACCCAATTTTCCTAAATTGAAGGAGGTCCTATTTGTGTGAAATTGGATTGGTTTACGGTTCACTTTAACGTCCGCCCTTTTTATTTTGGGTTTAGGATAACACTGTTTTTCCTGGTCAATTAATCTTCAGTTGTCGAGTTAATTCACGAAACATGTTTTTTTTTTGTGAAATTCATGCTGCTAATGTTTTTTACGTGGGGAAGACCCCTTTCGGGGTACCGATGAAAAATTACGATGAATTTCTAATGATAGAATGATTAATTATGCTTATGCCTTTAGATTAAGGTACTTATTAAAAAGTTACTTTGTTTTGTGGCCTCTGGATATAAGGGCCAATTGACTTGTCTGGAAAATGATTTCATGCATGTCTGCTGTATTTCTAACAGGTGACCTGGCGAACTTCGTACCGCCTCAGAAAAAAAAAGTCGTTCCATACAACATGTATGAGAAAATGAATTATCTTCATAATTTTTCTTCGTAAATTTTCCCCATATTTTAATAGTTATTTTGCTGTTCGGGGCGGAGACAATTCCAACAAATCAAAGATCATTAAATTCGGTCCAGCCGTTTCTTTAGTTATAAATGGTGTAACTAAACCGAATGCGGTTTATTTATTTTGAAAAAGGCCCTGACAAAAACAGAGGGGTTTTATGCAGTAAGGAACGTACGGAAAAAATCTCAAAAAAAAAAAATGACTTATTTACTTGCTGATTTATATATATTTCTTGGTTTTTGGTATCTTGAAGCATGTTCTAAGCCCACACTTTCGACTTAATTTCTATCTTCACAATAATTAACCCATTTATCTCACCCCCAGGTTACCAAATGTCGCGGAAATCGTGCGTGGCGGGCGGCGCGCGCGGCGCCTGCATGTGGGTGCAGGAGTGCAACCGGGTGGGGGGAACACATGCTGGCGTTTGTGTCGACGGCTTCATGTTCGGGTCCTGCTGTCGGCTGCCCGACAAGCCGGTGGTTGCGGAAGGTAAGCTACCAACTTAGTAACCATGGTTATGTTTTTCTTCTCTGGTCATCGTCAGCTATTTTTAACCGACTTTAAAGAGAAGGAAGATCTCAATTCGTCCAATTTTTTAAATGTATGGTTTTAGTTTAGCTGGTACACGAATATGGGGTTGCTCAACAAAATAATGAAACAAAATTGCATTATTTTGCACATGCTGTGTTTTTTAGTTTTTTGGAAGTCGTATGGTTTTGTTTTGTAATATGAGCATATGGATATAAGAAATGACTGAGGCTGACTGCTAGGCGTGCGCTGGATGTACTTAACTTACTTAAGTGTATTAAGTAAGTGTAACTTGTATAAGTCCCTGCTACTATTGCCCTGCACTGATTCCGTCATCCATGATCCATGAAAAAGCTCTGTCGGATCAGAAAATGTATAATTTTTTCGTTAGTGTGTAATTTGATCCAACTAACGACATCTAGTGTTTACAGTGAGAATCAAAATTAACCTTTCAATCATTTATTTTTCAGAACCCGCCCCTCCAGTCACAGTCACTGAGAAGACGTATACAATGCCATCTAGTACAGCTCGCACTACAACTCAACCGCCAGAGATATCGACACAAACAATCTCGCGGCCGAACTGGCAAACACAGCGGCCGTCGTTCATGACCAAACCAATAGATGGCGCCCCGACGTCATACAGCTACCGGCCGCCAGAAATAAACTTACCTTCATTAGGAAATTTAGATTCAAGTAGCGAACAAAATAGTGATATAGTTAATAAAATACCTTATAACAGTGTAAATAAATACCAAAATGTAAATAGGCCGAACAGTGAAGCGGAAACTAGTCCCCACAATAAGATTTCGTCTAGTCTTAGCATATTATCTGGAGCACGGCCTATGGCTGTGTCGGAGCAGCATTCGGAGAACAGCATCAACTCAGGTGAGTCTTCGTTTTGAAACTTACTGTAGTTTATGTCATGACGGTGTTGCCATCTATCCGCTGAATATGAAACTTTGTGATCGGTTTGCCTTGGTGGCTGTGGTACAGATTTCTGAACATAGCTTTGGGTAGGCCCTAGAAGAGGCTTTCTTTTAAGTTGAAAATGAACAGGAAGATGTCAGTGTTCCTAATAAACAAAAAACATAATGCTTGTATTACCCGGAGGGTTGCTGAGATGTGTTTTATTGCAAATTTTATTGCAATTCCTCTACCAACAGTGACAGGAACCACAAGCTAGCTTAGCGTGCTTTATCTGCTCTAGCTTACTGTGCTCTTTGTTATTAAAATTACGAAAAAAAATATTATCTAAATGATGTCAGATATCTAAAATAAGCACGGAGGAGAGAAGGCGTTATTCCGTGAGTCTTGTCCAGCTGTGGGATATCATAATATAAGCTGCATTGTTGTAATCTTAAACCATTGAAAATTCTTACACCTACTTTCATATATTCCAGGCCAATTCAACTCAAGGCCGAGCAACCTGAACACGATCCACTGGCAGGTCACGACGGAGCCATCCTTCATCACGAAGCCTAGACCTTCGTGGGAGAAGCCTGCAGGAAAGCCCAAGCCAACGAAGAAGTTCACGACGACGACCAGCAAGCCGCACAAGAACTACATCAAGCCCAAGGATCCGGCGCTGAATATGATTAACAGGACTGAGGAGTCTACCTCTGCGCCAACTACGGCTGCTACCAATGCTGTTGGTAAGTGTGAATTTGGCAGAGTTCGGTTTGCTTGAATTATACATGAAAAAGAAAATTAACCAGTCCGCAAACTGTAACAATGAATTCAGCATAATTAAGATTCAACGTACGGGGTCAAAATGTAATAATTCGCTATTCTTTTTTTTTATAACCGACGAAAAATTTCTACTCCAGGGGGTCTAGAATCATATACTGAATTCATGGTGATAGTTTGAGCATTGGTTAATTTTTTTTTCTGTATAAATTGGTAAAATAAATTCAAGAATAAATACGTGCGGTTAGAATACCTAGATTTTGAACGAACCAGTCGTTCAAAATATAAGTATTCTAACCGCACGTAATACACCAAAGAAAAAACAAGTGTCCCACATGTATCTACTGCTTTCGTTTATCTTTTACAACTTCAACAAGTTGTGAAGACTAGTTGTATTCAAAACTTCTAAAAATGTGAGCAAAATAGTTACCAAAACATGTCTGAAACAACGTCAATACATCTATGCCCCATGATCATGACAAATTTTTATGTCCAGTATTTATAAGTTTTGTTGAAAACAAGTATCACACAACTTGTATGAGGATATGATCGCTAGGTAAGGTTTCATGTAAGTCATCGAAAAGTATCAAAGAATAGACGGAAAGGGAAGAAAATGTTGCCAGCCATGAAAAGGTATTGGAGGTAAGGAGTAAGTGTACTCGTAGTTGCAAAACTAACCCATTAGTGTCATATGCTACGTTAAATATTTATACAAATCTTCATCATATAACTCACTAGCTTCTGCCTGCGGCTTCGCCCGCGTGAATGTCGGAAATTATCGCACGGGAAATGCTACCGGGACAAAAAGTAGCCTATGTCCTCCCCAGGATATATCTAACTCCTAACCAAATTTTATCGAAATCCGTTCAGTGGCTTAGGCGTGTGAAAATGTACCAGACAGTTACTTCCGAATTTATAATAATTATTAGTATGGATTCATTAGCCGTTGGTCCCGGCTGTCATTCGTGGATCTTTGACAGTCGTTACGGGTCGTCAGAAGCCCGAAAGTCTCACAACCGGTTTTGCCAAGGGGTTTCGTATTACCTAGAAACTGGGTTGTGTAGGTCAAATAAGCAGTCGCTCCATGTAAAATAGTCCAGTCTAACCGGATGCAGCTGAGTACCAGTATTTTACATGGAGCGACTGCCTATCTGACCTCCGATCAGTTACTGGGTAATATGATGATGGATTCATTAGTAGAAAACAGCGGAGACTACGTATATTTTCTAAGCATTACTAATGGATTACAACTTAAGCCCTGATAAAATCTCCACAATTAATTCCCATCAAAGCATTAAAATCCATTTAACCTCTCTCACAAAATGAAAATCACGGAATGCAAATTACATAGACTCGACCCAAATAGACTCCCCGCTCACAAATCTTCGTGGCCGTTAGGAACCCTTACATTAAATGCATTATTATAAGAGACATTATCTGGAGTTGAAACTTTTTATGGTTTTCCACAGTTCCCCTTGTAATTTACGCTTGCGCTACCTTTTCGTAATGCATTTGGATGATTCTATCTGGAGTTCTGGAGTAATCTCGACCTCGCTGCTGCACTCAGAGTGCAGAGCAAATGTGTGGAATTACAGCCGTTTGCATTTAAATGGGAATCATAATTTATGTTTATCTCGTGAAAGTAACATTTATTTTATGGAATGAATTTTTGGACTTTTTAAATTAATGGTGATTACCTACTTTTGTTTTTAACGTACATTTTGTGCTCATGGTGCAAGGCTCGTTGGAAATGTGTGAGTTTAATTATACAAGTATTCAACGAGTTCCACGATTCGGTATCTTGCATCAGCTAGTACCTATGAGCTGATTGTAAAACACGGCAACGAACTCTGGGTAGGCGATACCATAAACATGTGACTGTTCCTAAATTACCTTAGGCTGATAAAATTTTCGTTTTTCCTAATTATGTGAAATATAATTAGGAAACATGTATAGTTAAGATCGGCTCTCCCATATTGTTTAAAAACAAAGAATAACGGAGTAGTTTGTTATTATAAAACAGTCAGTCAGTCTCAGTCTAACTGTCAAATCAATTTTGCTTATAGGGAAGGGTCCAATCACTAATTCTGTTTTTGTAAAATATGTTGAAGAAATAAATGTTTTTTGATTTTTGAATCAAAATCCTCAGCTGAAATATGAACAGACAGGCGAGACAGCACCCACATACATCAAAAGTGATGATGATGATGATTGATGATGACCAGTTTATTGTTCCTGTCTTATTGTTCAAAGTCAAAGTCAAAGATCTTTATTGTGAGACAGTGGTTACAGAGTTGTTATTGTGTTAATTGTTGACTACCTCGTTGGTCTAGTGGTCGCCAGCACTACTAACTGCTGAGCATGAGGTCCTGGGTTCAATTCCCGGGTCGGGCAAAATGTTATTGGGTTTTTCTATCTTGAATTTCTCAGTAGCAGCCGGGAGTCTGAATTTCTGCCCGGATGATGGCGATAGGCTCATCCCTTATTACATGGGACTTGAATGTGCTCGTAACTGGCGAAATCTGGGTAAACTATAGGTACACCTCTGCCTAACCCTTCGGGGAATATAGGTGTGATATTAAGATGTAAATCAAGCCTCATAATAAATACGCATGGTAAACAAGACCTTCATCTTTTCATTGTTTTTACAGAATGTGGGCTCACAGCAATGTGGCCACGTCCGGAGTCGAGGATCATGGGCGGCAAAGACTCCACCTTCGGTCGGTGGCCATGGCAGGTGTCAGTCAGGAGAACTTCTTACTTCGGCTTCTCATCAACGCATAGGTGTGGAGGAGCCATCATCAATGAGGGCTGGATTGCGACGGCTGGACACTGTGTTGATGAGTAAGTAATTTGGGATGATTTGATTTTTCTGCTGGATGATCGAGTGACCATGTGTAGACCTACCCGAAGAGGACCTAAGAGCGGTGAGCATAGAGTTCGCAATTTACCGGTGAATGTCGTCACTGAAACGTTTATAATAGTAAGTTAGTGTGTTTTCCTAGAGAAGTTTTTTGACACCGTATAGTCAAACTCCGCTGCCCAAAGATGCCACGCGAAGCAGTGCCCATACTGAGAAGAGTGGGCTCACAAATTATTATACAGCATTTTCATGACAATCAAGTCAAGTCTTAGTCAAAACTTAGTAAACCCTACTTAGTAAATCTTCAGCTGCTTAATTCACCTGTCTCGACATTCATCGAAAAAAAGATTATTACCACCAGACCATAAAACAAATTGTCATACCCACATAAATCCAAAAAATAAATGAGTAAAGTGAAGTAAAATAAATGAATAAATTCACACGAAACTCAAACACATATTTTTCACGAAACTTGATTCTATTAACTATTTTGCATGTTTCAACTAGAACTCGCATCCCAAAACAGAGCTAAAGAATATTTCAGTTCGTGTTCTGCGCACAAATACTTTCATTATTTTGATAGTTCATGCACTGATTTTGTGTTTTGATAAAACAGTCGTGTTTATAAGAAAAACGTATGAAAATTGGTCTGGCAATACTCCAACTTTTACATAATAATATTAGGTTAGAGAATATGCTTTCATATTACACATTTTTTGTGTTAAGATATAAGAACGTGGAACAATACTTTTATATCTTCCATTGAATAATATGTTTTATAGCACTGTGTTACCAAAACCCGCACTTAAGTCCGGCTGTTCTGTGACTTACGTAGTCCATTTTTACACAGAAAAACGTGACTTAAGTGCGGGTTATAAAATAGTATACGATGCGTGTGACTTAAGTAGTATTAATGCACGGCATTCAGCACCCGCCGTGCAATAACGGTTTACTTCAACCACACTTATCGTAATATACTATTTGTTCTTTAACCCATATCCACCCAATGCTGGTCTGACCCAACCATTGAGGCATCTTAATTCTACTATTCTACTTTCCACTATTCTATTTAATGTTATAAACGTGAAAGTTTGTATGGATGGGTAGATGGATGGATGGATGGATGTTTGTTACTCTTTCACGCAAAAGCTAGTTTTTATGATATACTAGCTGCGCCCTGCGGTTTCACCCGTTTCATAAAAAGTATCCTATGTGTTAATCCTGGTTATAAACTATCCGTGCAAATTTCATCCAAATCCGTTCAATAGTTTTTGCGTGAAAGAGTAACAAACATCCATCCATCCATCCATACAAACTTTCGCATTTATAATGTTAGTAGGATAAAAGCAGCTTTCGCGATCGCGCTATTTCGCAATTTTTTTGTTGTGTGTACACAACAAAAAAATTTGATGCGGCTTTCACCATCACTTAGAGAATTTATTCCGGTAAGTTTGTGTATGTGTTCCGGAATAAATTTTATACTTACTTAATAATAAACCTACATAATAATAAAGAAATCTCGATGTTTTGTCAAGTTGTAAAAACTTTAGTCATCGCCATCATCTGCCTAGCCTTTTCCTCACTATGTTGGGGTCGCCTTCCAGTCTAACCGGATGCAGCTGAGTACCAGTATTTTACATGGAGCTTTTCTGCCTATCTGACCTCCACAACCCTTAATAACCCATAAATAAGTTAATTCTGTGTCGATCCAACCGCAGCGACTAATTATTTTAATTACTTGATTCAACCAAAAGAGCTACCTACCGCTAAACTTCGGCTTTTTTAAAGTACCTCAGCGCTAATACTTCACAAGACTGCCGACTTAAAAACGCTAGCCGTCTTGAAACAAACTGCCCACAATTTCGCAATTCGCATTCCACCCTCCTTTTTATCACGAAAAAGTCTTAAACATCTTAAATCTTCCTGAGAAATGTTTTTATCAGAATCCATCTAGTAATCCCGAGATTAACGCATTCATACAGACGGACGGACGGCGCCTTTTCATTTCTTTTTTTATATTTCCCAACTCTTAGTCGTCTCTGAGTAGATTACTGGAAAAACAAAGTAAAGGGAAGAGTCTAAACACCGTTAAAAGGGAATTAAAAGCGAAGTATACTTAATGGCGGCTGTCTTATACAGGATAAGGTTTTACAAAATTTAAGGACTGCAAGTTTATGTTTCGCAACACGGATACAGTTTTTTTATGACGGCAATAAAAGTAGGTACCGTTGTTCTTTATTTTGAAAAAAAAAAATGGCGTCGCAATACCGGTTTCTGAGAATCTAACAAATGTCAACAACTGATTGGTAGTTGATCATTTGCTAACAAGAGATTAGACATTATGACTCGTATTTATAAACGTTGATAAAAGTTAAGTACCTAATGATTCACGTCTGTTTAACCATACATTTCTGTCCTTTAAACGTCTCTTAACTTTATGCTACGTTTATAAATAAGAGGGCTATAATATCTGCCAATCTATTCTGTAACAATCTCGTGAAAACTTAGGTGAAGTGAGCTGCCATTCTATCTAATGCTTGAGACTGACACTTCGCCTAAGTTTTCATCAACAAGACATTTTTGCAGAACAGACCAGCAAAAGCTAAAAGATTTTCAGAAACTGCAGAGTAACCAACTTTCCCAGTTTTGCCGTCAAAACAAAATGACGTTCAATGTGAACGTGTGTTGGTTTTGCGGGAATTAAGGCGCACCGACTGTCGGACTGAGCGAGTTTTAATGGCTTCTACACACAATGGACGATTGGAGCCTTACTGCAACACGTTTCGAAAGTTTCCTAGTAGGTACTTTGTGCTAAGTTCAATTACTGGGTTTAAAAGCATTATCCGTTACATTGGTTAAAAGCGACTACAGTGCGGCCGACGAGAGAATGCGTTCTTGATACCTGTCAGTTGAAAACAAACGACTACGTGTTTTGCGAATTTGACCTCTATTAGCTACTAGAATTGTCGCACTGACCGGTGTTAGGAACATTCTCTTGACAGCCGGGCTGTAAGTATATCAAGAGGAATGACAGCAGTGTCCTTCTGCATGCTAAAATCAAAACTGCTGTAAGCACTGATTCGTCTAAAAAGTATCCTTTCTTCTTTCATTGCATGATTTTAATGCATAGAAAATATAGAAAAACACTTACTGATTCACGCCCACTTTTATTTTAATTTCCCATAGGTAGAATGGTGGCCCAACGGTAACGGCCGCGACTTACGAGTTGCAGGTTCGCAGCCCGACAGGCTTTTTACTTTGTGTAAATTATTTCATACCCACTGCTCTCAAAACGGTGTAGGAAAACATCGTGAGGAAACCGCCATGTCCTAGAACCAAAAATTCGAATACGTGTGACATCTACCAACTGGGCCTGCGTGGTTGATTACAGCCCACTCCCTCTCACTGGGAGGAGGCCTGTCCCAGCAGTGGGAACATTATCAAGGCTGATTTTGATAGGTACAATGTCACTGACAACGAATATGTAACGAACAAATAAATATCTACCCTATCGCTAATTACTTAAGCTCTTTTTACGTTACTAATGAAAACATTTTCTACGTTCCAGTCTCCTAACATCACAAATAAGGATCCGGGTTGGCGAATACGACTTCTCATCGGTATCCGAAGAATTTCCATTCGTGGAGAGTGGCGTAGCCAGAAAGGCAGTGCATCCTAAATATAACTACTATACTTATGAATATGACTTGGCTTTGGTGAAGTTGGAAGCCCCTGTGCAGTTTGCTCCTCATATTTCGCCTATATGCTTGCCGGCGACTGATGACCTGTTGGTAGGGGAGAATGCAACAGTGACTGGATGGGGAAGGCTGTCTGAAGGTGGTGTCTTGCCGTCGGTTCTGCAAGAGGTAATTATTGAAGTTTATAATTAGGTTTCTAATTTAATCAAAAAAATATGGTTGATCGCTGATAGGGCAATGCTTTAGGGAGGCCCATGTCCGGCCATGACGTCCATTGCCAGTTTTTTATTTATTTTTATTTATATACAAACTTTTAGTTAGGATGGACGTATTTTCCTTCATTATTATGACGTGTTTGGACATCATCTGCCAATATCGAATCTGCTTCTTGCTAAAGTAAAATTAACTAATAATACATGAATATGTTTTCCAGGTGCAAGTACCAATAGTATCGAACGATCGATGTAAGTCAATGTTCCTGAGGGCTGGCAGGCACGAGTTCATTCCAGACATCTTCTTGTGTGCCGGTCACGAGAGAGGAGGCCATGACTCTTGTCAAGGAGACTCAGGAGGACCTTTGCAGGTAAACACTTAAATTATACATAAAATACAAGAAGTTTTCGTCCAGTTTAAAGGACCGTTCGAAGAACCGTGAAGATCATTTTAGCTTTATTCATATATGATGCAATCAGAATTGAATAAAGACGCGTACTGTAAGGAACAAACGGAGAGTCTCGTCGTCGACATAGAGAGAGTCGTTAAAAAAACATGAAACCTGCTTGCATTTCATACCATCTCATCAAAAGTTCCCGGCAGCCACATTAACCCATATAATACCCCATAGTACAACAGTAATAAAACAATTCTACACTCGCTAAGTACTAGTTAAACGTTGATTAACCCTTCCAACTTTCCACATGTCCCTTAATTTCACCTACTCGGGATACTTCCGAGTTATAATAGATACTATCGTAGTGAAAATTCCAAACAATTTTAGTTAGTAAAGCTTCATAAGTATTAACAAATCTTGCGTGCTCAAAACTTTCATGAATAACATTACAGGTTCCAGGAAATAGTTTTATATGAGTTTCGGAAACTCATTATACAAAATCTTCAGCGAACTTTACTTTGGTCTTCTGGAATCTTCGCTAAACATGTATAGGCTTACAAACAAGTAAATAATTAACGCCTTCTTTTCTCTTCCCTTAAATACACTTTTGTTGTTTTTGGAATAAGTTAGTCTGCAGGCCAATTATTCTCATAATTAAGAACGTTCCAAATCTCGTTGCTTTCTCTTCTCAGCGACAATCAATGTCAAAAATGTAGGGAAATTAGAAGTATTTTTGACAGATAAAGACAGATCAGACTGTAAACGTTCTTAAATTGCCCCTCAGATGTTTTCTAGAATAGTTTTCATAAACTTGGGACTAACTTGTGTAACGTCTATGACTAATCTTCTGTAGATGCATGACCAGGTATAGGGTAATATTTTCTGGCTGAAGATATATATATTTTTTTAAGTTAGCCTGCGTGCCTACACTGACGAGCAAAGGCCACTCCTAGACATATTTTTAGAACCACCTCGATCCAACCCTTGCGGTACGCATCTAGGCCGTTTCGCCCTCGTTGAAGATAATAACAATTATAATGTTCGCTCTTTGATTCCAGGTCAAAGGAAAAGACTCAAAATACTTCCTAGCTGGAATAATCAGCTGGGGCATTGGATGTGGCGAAGCGAACTTACCAGGAGTTTGCACCAGGATATCAAAGTTCGTACCTTGGATTCTGCAAACAGTCAACTCCTAAACCGAAACACCTGATGAGTGCTTACCAAAACCCGAAGAAAAAGTTGAAGGTGGTTGAGTTAAGTGACAAAGTGATGAACAGTGAAACAAAGACACGAAACGAATTGGTGACAAGTGCAGCATAAGTTACCTTCAAAAATGTTGATTGGATTCAACGTTTTCTGAGGCGTTTTATTAGGAAATATCTCGCCAGGAGCTTGCAGAACTCGTGAAAGCGAGATTCTGCATCAACAACCGTTACCGGAGCTTCAAAATGGTGATATTTTTAAGCTTCAAAATAAACGCCCTGATGACTGCTTTGAGGCTGTAGTACTTAAGCATGAGTACATGACGACAATGTTCTTACTATCTTTAAATTGATGAAATCAGTGCTATTTTAGAATTTCTTGGTAGTCAACTGTCAGATAGGCAGTCTAAAAATGGAAGCTGACCCCAAAACAGCCTAACTAAACCGGATAAGGCAGATGATGATTTAAATGGTGTACTACATACAATAAAGAGTATTCTATGTATCTGTGATGATGATGATGCAGTAGGTGACTTTGTTTGGAGCTCAAAAGCTCTTATTTCCAATGAGAATTTTACCAAAATCGAATACACTTAGGCAGCTAACGTAGTTAATTCGACGTACCGTGATGTGCCGGAGGCAAATTGGATTGGTGAATGTTACAGACTTGCAGTCGAAATAGCAAACGTGCTTGGTTGCTTATTTACCTTAAAATCCAAAGCTAGCAGAGCTTGGCTACATGATTACTATTCATAGCAAAATGTAGTTATGACCTTTTTGAATTATTGTCACTGTCATTTTTCTAATGATACAGAGTTATGGTTATCGATATCTCCAAATGATAAAACAAAAAATACATTATTTGAATGATTTTTTTGGTGCGGTCATCAACTGCAGTATTGTAGTCAATTGAAATATCAGTTTAAACATCTGCTTTGTTTTAGTGTAAACTTCACAGACGTGATGGCTATCGATATCCAAACACGTTTTATAAAATAACCGTTTAATAACAGTCGGTCCTGCGTCATGAATTTGAAAGATAGTAAGTCCAGTAGTAACTATGTACGACTACTTTGACTTACGCACTTGAAACAATTCTTTGTAAATACAAACTATTTTAAGATCATTTTTATCTTTACTAGTTTAATTTAATACATCCTAAGGTAATTCCGTATGCTCAAACGTATTGTAAATATTTTTGCGTATGTATCTTGCCGTTTTTAGTTAAGGTTGTACTAATAATACAGTATTATTTACTTGTTTCCGGCATTTAGCAAAGGAATCGAAAATTTTGTAAATATTAACCGAATTTAATTTAGTTCCTTGTTAGGAAATCGAAGTGTTTTATAATGAGATGACGAAGTAAGAAGACGACTAAAGGTGTTTTAAGTCAAAACTGAACTCAATAGATACTCATTCAGAACCATTCATGAAGAAACTCTTTGGATACTTGCTAAGAAATTTCGTTTCTTTAATGAAGCTGTTATAAAAGAATAAAATATAGATGAATTATGATATGATCAATTTGTACATACTAACCAACTTTTCGTCTTGAATCAATCTTTTAACTTCACTATCTGATTGTAAAACGCTTTTGAATTTAAAACTTTTATACGTATAATAGTAATGATTAATATATTTTTGTAAATTGATATAAATTAACTTGTTATATACAAAGGGGATGAATGTGAATATTACCAAATCGCGCATTGTTACTGCATTTAGTAAAATATCGACGTCCTTCAGTGCTGTTTGTTTGATTAGTTAACTATTGCGATTTTATTAAATGATAGTTTATGATGACGTTGATTGTTTCACAATAATATTATTGTTAATAATTATTAAAATATTGAGATATTTTTTTAATGTTTCGTTTTATTTCTTAATTTCAGGATGGTTACTTCTGAGGTACATCTTTTGCTTAGACATTGGCGCCGATTCCCTTGTTCACAAACTAAACTAAATTTAAGTGCAGTGCATCTTTTTCTTTCTATTCCATTAAGAAAAGGACAGAAGATAAATATTAGTGGTGAATGATATGACATTTGTCATATCATTCACCACCATACCACTAAAATCATGCATCTAATTAGCTTTAAATAACCTGCCTTTCTAAAATCCAGTTGATTACCTAAAAGAATCCACAAACTAAGTCAACGTCGATAAATAAAGGGCAGCGTGAATTGAATTCCCAGAGCGGTTGGTCCACAGAGTAGACAGATACAGAAGGCTGATTCCATAACACAAGCGAAAACAGCCGACTATTCTGTAAAAATGTTACCGTGAAAACTTAGCTGAAGTGAGCCTGAAGCGAGATGTAATACCATCTGCCGGTCTATTCTGTAAAAAACTCACCGTGAAAACTAAGGTGAAGTAAGCTGTCATTCCACATTATGCTTAGGATCTACACTATTGACAGCTTAGGTAAGGCCGATTTCGCCTAAGTTTTCACGTCGATGATGTTTACAGAATAGTTCGGCTGATGGTTGGGACACTAACACTATTGACAGCTCACTGCACCTAAGTTTTCGCAGTGAGGTTTTCATAAAATGCACCGGCAGGTATAAGTACATATGCACGAACGTTCGGCGATCTTAGCGAGCATACACACGAGCGACAAACGTCAACGTCAGAGGCAACTGCAGCAGTCGACACGAACACTTAAACGAATGCTAGTCGGGAGTGCACTTGCTTGTTTGATTCCCATCCAGCCTGTCCCTTGCTGCCCTCTCCCAGCGACGCCCTAAGCCGAAGTGTACACCCCACAGGGGCCCCGTGCCCTTAACGTGTAGTCGCTTAGTTTTAAGTTTTAAGAACCCTGACTGGAGGCCTTAATTTATTGAAAAAAAGTCCGCTTGCTCTAGCTTCCGTACACTAGCTGCATGAAAAGCTTATCTATGCGTGCGTTTTCACTCGTTGCGTGGAGCCTACCTTCTGTGCCTGTCTATTTTGTGCCCGGAACGGTTGGCCCACAAATTTCCACAGGGTCATTAGGAATCTTAAATTTGGGTCAGATTTTGATGAGAGAATGCGGTTGGGACACTGTACAATCAACTGTGGAAGTCAGGAGGTAAATGGGACAGCTCTGGCTTTAAATTAAAATCTTTGCACCGTAACATTTAACGGTGATTCAGGGGATTATTACTTCTGGTCTGATTCGGGTAGGTAGTGGAAAAAGGTAGATTGTTGACATTTCAAAGAATAAAAAATCGTGAAAAAAGATGATTATTTTAGTTAAATCATTGCAAGCAATGCCAGTGATAAGGTCTTGTGAGTGTTTAAAATAAATACAATCAAATCATATTAGATATTAAAAATATATTCAAACCAAACAAAAAAACATTGATGTAATAAAAAATATTTCATAAAAAATCCTTTGGAAAACATGCAACATGCTTTAGGGCCAGCACATACCTAGAACTTGCGTAGGTAGTAACAACCACGACTGGAAGTTCTCAACTGATCTATCACTAGTTATAGTTATATAACCTTTGTACCATGCAGAAACTACACAGTCGTAATAAAACAATAATGCCCTTTTAAATTCTGGAGTGCAGGTCTCGAAAGCCGGATGTATGGCGTCCGGAGCATTCTTACAGTGTATGCTATTAAATTTAACATTATATATAGGTAACGGACGAGTTATAATAGTTCTGGGGATGCCAAATTCCAGGTCTAAGAGCCAAGGGGCGTGACGCTGCAAATTCGGCATTTTACAAAATTCATCTATGATCGCATTCGGATCAAGCTTCAGCATTCTTGCTGGTGGAAATAATTCTTTTGGTAAAGTTAAATACACTTCAAGAGGATCACTTTGAGCTTCTATATTAGAAATATTTATTTTTTCTATATTTTCATACAAAAGGTTAATTTGTTCTATCTTTGAAGCATTTTCTTCTTGTATATAATATGTATATTTAACATTATCTACTGTGACGCCATCTATTAGTTCCGATGAAAAATTAAATTCATTTATGTGATTGGAAACATTTGTAATATTATCTTGTACAAATGTTTGTGGAATTATTGGAGTTAAAATAGGTTGTACCACAGTTCCACCAAATGGGTAAATATGTGTAGCAAATGTTGTGCTAGGACTAGGTATAATTACTGGTAAAGGTTGGATTGTGAATAGGGGTGTATTCATGGCTTGCCAATCGTTCACAGATAAAGGACAACTCAATTCTAGTTGGTAAGGGTATGGTGTTGTCAACGGAGCTACAGGCATCACTACAGGAGCGGGTAACACTTTTTTGCTACCAGGGGTCTTGCTACCCTGACTCATCACTTTCTTCTTTAGCTTGACAATAATATGAGCTTGAAAAAGCTTCTTCTTCGCAACGTTTTTAGCTTTTCTCATGCAATACAGATTTCTTGGTTGCAGTGTGGTTGGTGAGCTCAAAATCGTTTCATAGTTTGTATATGAAGTTATATCTGCCGATGTTGTGTGTGCCATTATGAAACAAACCTGAAATCGAATAGGCATTAATTAGTTGATTGTCCCAGAGGATTTGGATAACAATAATGCTGAATTGTTTATTAGAAGTGAAATTGAAAATTTGAAGGAACGATTTGACAATTTAGTACATAATTTTATTGGATTTAATGGTCAATGATTGTTTTCTTGTGGTCTTTCATAATTTTATCTGTTGCTTGCAATATAACTTTAGTATCACACTGTTTTCAAGTATCATTTCGAATATCGTTTCAAATTTAAAATACAAAGATTATGATTCTTACCTTTCCGCTGTGATTTTTTTAATGTTTGTTACTGGTACAGTGGTACCAGTAACAAACTAACACAGTAACAAACCTGCAGTGGAAGATTTTATATGTATAATTAAAAAGAAAACATTAAGCTCTTATCAAGTAAAATATACTTTCGTCGTGACATTGTTTTTGATACTTGAATGGTTAAATGGGTAGGATTATGATTCAAATACTGTTTACAATATTACAAATGTGGGTAGTAAGTAAATAGTTTGAAGTTTCACAAAGTATTCGTCCACAGATAAAAAATTACGATTGCTATTGTCATTTAGAGAAGAAAAAAAATTAATATAATTTGAAACAGTGCCAAAAATAATTTGAATTTTATGTGAATAGAATACTCTTTATTAAGTACACCGTATAAATTACATAACATAAATATGTAAGCTTCGTTAACTGAAAAACAATATTCATTCGCATTTAGCGAAAACCGGACAAATTAAACTGTGTTTTGATCGAACGAAAACACATTGTCCTATTCACAAATACATTTCAATCGGTGTAATAAAGGTTTCCGGCTGAAAATATTTTTTTAGAGATCTTTTGTGAAATATAAACAATATGTTGCACAATACTTCCATTTCCGCATATTTCAGTAAAATTATTTTCTGAATATGAACGTAATGTTATTGAGGCCGGATTTAATCATACTAATGCAGTCATTTAGTCTTGGTTGTATATGAAAACGACTTTAGGCATAATTCTCCCTGCGCAAAATGGGACGGGGTGACGGGACTGAGTGTTGTCGAGATTCATATTTCTCCGGCGCATGCGATGATGCGACGTCGTTACGAGTCACTCACTCATTCCGATGACGCCGCCGCGGCGGCGTTGGTGTTCTTGATGGTATAAAAGTGGTGACATAACTTTTATTTTAACTGTACAATTTTTTTAAAATTATTTTTACAGTCCTTATTTACTTTTTTACCTTCTATTTGAGGGGCTCGAGTTAGGTAATATCAGCCGCACGGGTCGATTGCTAAGGTGAAGCTACGCTTGCTGTAGTCGGGCCGTGGATATGTGACCATCTTTACACACCCAGGCCCTCCGCGCCTCGGAAAGCACGGTAAGCGGTCAGCTGTTATTCTTGGATTTTTGACAGTCGTTACGGGTCGTTGGAAGGCCGAAAGTCTGACAACCCGTCCAAGGGGTACCATGTTACCCAGTAACAGGGTTCTGGAGGTCAGATAGGTAGCTGCTCCATGTAAAATACTGGGATCCAGCTGCATCCGGTTAGACTGGAAGCCAACCCTATAGTTGCGAAAAGGCTAGGCAGATTGACTGATAATCAAGATGTATTTAACCACACTGTACTATTTAATATCCAGTCTATCTCAGCCACCTTTTTAAGGTCGGAGGTGTCCCACACTATGCTTTCCGTCACGCGGTTTTCACTCCAGGACTGGTCTGCGCCACCAGCCATCGATTCTTACGACAAATATGGCCACACTACTGCTACATCAGCTTGCTTACTCTGCAAGCTATGTCTGTAACTGCGGTCGACTTCCAGATCATTTCATTTCTGATTTTATCTTTCAAAGACCTGCTCGAAGTTTCCGAGCAGGGGGTCTACTATGAAGTGCAAAGTGCGAATGATCGGATCGGACCGACACATGGCCGAACCGAATATTATTGAAAAACGCGAAAAAGGTTCGAATCGGCTCAGTTGGGTCGGGACCATAGTCAATATTCGAAAGAATGTAGAAGTTTAGGATCGGAACCGACCGAACCAAATAGTAATTTTGTAGCAGGAAACGGCCGAACTTTCGGCCGATACTACTTCGGAGTAGGCCCCCTGGTCTTTAGCGTGATGATCGAGGTGGAGGATAAGGTGTTGTGGCGCAGCCTGGGAGAGAAGTCCACCAGTGGACTGCGATAGGCTGAGTTAATTGATTGATTGAATATTTAATGTGATAACCTCATCGTCAGTCGTCACCTCATCGTCGAATGGTTATGGGTTTCATTGAATATGAAACCCTTATCCATTCTTAGAACATTTACAGTTAGCGATTTCAAAAATGATGCCGTCAAGTACAAAAATGTGAACAACGTTTTATAATATACGGACGCCAGCACATCAAGTTACTACAATCTGTCAAATTTCTTTAATAGATTTTCAACTTTATCATTAAAGCATTAAGGTTCAATGTTGATTGGGAAAATTTGACAGTTTCGGGTAGCTTGACCTGCTGGCGTCTGTACTATGATAACGTTACAAAATTTTGGTAGGCAAGTCACTCATTCATCGCTGTGATTACTTTACCTACCTACTATATTTTTGACACAAACCTCGAAACCAAATTATAGCCCGAACGGACTGCATACGTAGGTAATTTTATACCGGAATCGAATCGTGGCCCCGAAAAACCCCCAGGGAAACCCTGACACATTTCTCACTGACCGACCGAATGTTCTTTTCAGAAATTATTTATACCATGACTGTAAACCATTTTTATGAGTGGCTTATATCCTGACTTTTTCAAAGTGGAAAAGTGTTATTGGGTTTTCCATTAGGAAATTCTCAGTAACAACCAGCGGGGTAATTGCGTAATTTACATACAATGGAAAGAAAGAAAGAAAATGCATTTATTTGCGGCAGACATGACGCTTAAAAAAAGAACGTAAACATGCGTCACATTCACGCAAAACGGCCATCGCTCAGCATAATGCTAAGACCCTATACGAGACAGAGCCCCCACGCTGGTTTTCAGCGGCAGCCGGCGTTGACGTGATGACGTCAACCAGTGCAGCATGCAATTAGACACAAACAAAAAAAAACAACAATCAAAACATGAAATAAAATAAAATACATAGATATACAAGTAAAGTCAAGTAATGTGGAGCTGGAGATGTACAGACGCCAGCACATCAAGCTGTCAAATTTCTTTAATAGATTTTCAATTTTATTGCTAAATCATTAAGGTTCAAGGTTGATTGGGAAAATTTGACAGTTTCGGATAGCTTGACCTGCTGGCGTCTGTACATGAACCATAACATAATTCCACGCCTTTAATCCCCGGAGGGTTAGGCAGGGGTGTACCTTCATATAGTACTTACACCCACATTTCACCAGTTATGTGTAAGTCCCATGTCACAGAGGGCGAGCCTACTGCCACTAAACGACGCAAAAGAAATTTCTCAGAGGCAGCCTGGAGTCTGGGTTTGCCCAGACTCCAAAATAAACTTAGAAAGTACAGACGCCAGCAAATCAAGCTACCAGAATCTGTCAAATTTTCCCAATCAACCTTGAACCTTAACGCTTTAGCGATAAAGTTGAAAATCTATTAAATAAATTTGACAGATTTTAGTAGCTTGATATGCAGCTGGCGTCTGTACATATGAACTACAAAAGCCAAATTGATACTTGCCCGGCTTTGAACCACACAACCTCGTACATCAGAGGCGAGGTCTTGGGCCACTCGGCCATCACGCCCGTCGCTTGTGGGTGTGCAATACCTACCTATCTTGACTACCCTTTTAGGAAAAACAGGTGTGATGTCATGTATGCCATATTCAGACACAACTTTAGACTGAGCCCTTAGACATACAGTTTATTGTGAACATTTAAAAGTTAAAGCCAAAAGGTGGTTGTTCCACAAAGGAAATTGTATTTTCACTTAACACATACATATATTTTTCTATAATGTGACAAAGCTTTTAAAGTTCTACGTTATAATCGTAAACTAGAAGGTTTCACCTTGAGGCTTTTGAATTAAACTGCTACATATACGAGTATGAAGCCAGGTTATAAGTACGTTATCTGCATAAAATTTTATGCTAACTGGGCTGTAATGAAATTAATTTTGGAATTAAAATGATGTCCATTTTAATGGTTTTTTTTTTTTTAATTTTTGCTTCCTGTCAACTTAAGGTGTTTTAGCTATTTGATCTTTCGTATTGTACGGACGCCAGCAGATCAAGCTACCCGAAACTGTCAAATTTTCCCAATCAAGCTTGAACCTTAATGCTTTAGCGATAAAGTTGAAAACCTATTAAAGAGATTTGACAGTCAAAGTAAAGTACAAAGTAATGTCTGTATATTCAGGTCGTTTTTCATGATTCAGTTGCCCTTGACCGATATTATTTATGAACAGAATATTTCTTTTTACCCTCTGGTTTTGTAGCTGTAACTGACAAAATAGTACAACTAATTTCTGTTTGTTCTATAATTATAGTCCTCCAGACCATATTCCAGCCATGGCGACTAATCGCAATGGAGCCTTCGGCGCGGGAGATAGTATAGTGCAGAAGTATGTGTCTTTCCTCCCGCTTTCTATAGGTACACAGCGGTAGACAGAGGTAGAGTAGGTTGGAGAGCAATCCGTAGCAAATACTTACAAAGTTTATAATTCACATTGCGCGCCACAAAGGAGTATTTTCTGATCACTGTTTAAGATAGGTAATTAAAGAGGCAAAAGAGCAGTGAAATGGCATTTAGTCATTCTATTTCATTGTAATTATTTTAATTCACTTTTCAATGTCTTTTACCACACCATTATCACTAACTGTTTTACAGGTTATAATACAAAAAACGAAGAACCATTTCATTTCACGCAGACCAACTGCTATCTGAACTAACAGATCCATAGAGAATAGAAGTTCACAAACTACGACCTTATCAGTTCACAAGTAAACGTAGTCAATATTTAATATCTCAGTCGCACAAAATAACAGCTCCCTGCAGACAAACTCCTTCAGAATTTAATTTTAAATTCTCGTAGTATTTCAATGTGGCATAGAATACGAAAACGCGCGCAGAGGCGAAGAATATGCCACAGATGTCGCAATCAACGTGGCCAGCTACTGGGCTCTAACAATATAAAACATCAAAGAAGAGTACCATCGACACGAAAAGAAGAAACAGAAGTGTAATTCATAAAGAAGATGGCTGATCATCGACCGCTATACGCGTAATACGTAAAAAGACGCGTTATTCAACATCATCATCATTTCTAACAAAAAAAGTGTACTGTTAGACGTAGACATTATTATATCCAGGGGATTTCTTCGGCCTTCACAAGGTCATCGGTCCAATTTGTGGGAGGCATTCCAACGTTACGCCTTCCGGTATGCGGTCGCCACTCCAGAACCTCTCTTCTCTTGCTTGATATTACTTACGTTGTCAAAAAAAAAGACAAAGCAGGTAGGTAGGTATAGAAAGACCATGATTATCTCATTACCGTAGACAAAGTATTCAACTCGTTACATCTGATGCTAAATTGCAGCCGCTGTTCCACATCCTGGATCGTCGGCATTTGTTCGGAGCAGAGGGCCTAGACAAAGTGACATTCTATCAACTTTTGGAAATGTCAGAAATTTATTGGATTGACTTATGCTGGTTACCGAAGATTTCATGTCAATCGTGTTGAAATACGGGCCGCTATGAAAGTGATTACCAGTTCTCTAGGTCCTCTGAAATATCGCTTCTACGCATTATTATTCTATGACAGACGTCTGTTAAAAGAATCCGCTTTGGCGCAAATTGCTGGCGTACCGGCGACTCCTAACGATCGTCCTTTGTACGAAATACGTCACCTGGACTTGTTGTTACAATATCCTGGGTTTTTTGCAAAGGATTTTAAATTCTGCTGTCATGAAATGATGTTTTTAATTGCATTTCTTTTTTAGTGTATAGGGTTTTTCTATTGCTCAAGAAAAAATTTATGAAAGTTTACAAAATCTGGTTACTGCTGTTCTATAAACTGTAAAGACGACAACTTCAGCATTAATTTTGTTTACTACATGACAATTTATAGGTACTATGATCTGCACGGTTTGTGGCTTGCAACCTTTTTGGTAAATATAAGATACTGGCATAAAATTATAAGATAAACGCCAATACAAATTAAAAGCCGAAAACAGCAGGCGTCAGATTTGAAACAGAAAAAGATGTAAAACACGTAGAACGAAATCTAGGAATGATTAATGAACATTTGCAATGAACCGTGGTTTAATTGATTCCTCCCGGTACCCTGAGAGCTTGTGAAGTTCTATCAATACCAATAAGTCTGACATTATGGTGTTTTGAAATCTTTTAAATAAATTATTAACCTTAAATAGAAACAAAAGGTACATACTAAAAACATTATTTACAGATATTCCTAGATCAGTCACCTCTGATTTTTTTCTTTTGAACCAATTTGATGATGGGGATTTCCAAGAACATTTCTAGGAAGCAATCAAAAAGCCTACTATCTAAAATTGTACTAGGTCAGTGACTGGTCAGTCAGTCTGGGTTCAGGTCATCACCCGGATTGGCTGTCCGTCAGCCGTCAGCCGTCAGTTGCGATTGAAGGCCTGTACAACAGTTACCGTTGTGAGCACTACTTCAATATTTCGCTACAAATCACTCTGACATTTGCTATAGGATATGTTTTGTGACTTTAATTGCGTACTAGCTCAGGCGACAGTTTTGTTTGCGTGAATTATTTTTTAGATACTTAAACCTAGGCGGAGATCACATTTATTTATTTTATGCAAAGGCCTCCCCAAAATCCTTCCAGGAACTTTTTTCCCGCGCCACCTCGAACAAGCACTCGCGGTACGCGTCCAGAGGGGCAATTCTCATAATTTTAAGAACGTTCACAGTCTGATCTCAGTCTCAATCGGTCAAAAATACCTCTAACTTCCCTACATTCTGAGAAGTTTTTGACATTTGTTTGTCGCCGAGATGAGACTGCGACTAGATTTTGAACGTTTTAAATTACGAGAATTGGCCTTCAGGTCATCTCGCTATGAATGGATGAAACGATGGATGGATGAACAATGGACGGCGCCGCCGAGGCCAGCCCAGAAAGATCTGGGCCGACCTCGGCGACGCCGTCCATCTTCAGGCACCCATTGTGTGGAGATTTTGCCCAGATCATATTTATAAGCGATTAAAATAACAAAACACGTTAATCGAATAAGTGATTCTCGAGTTTTAAGCGCACTGACAGGCAAACAAACGTCTCATTTTATTATAGGTATGTGAGGATTGTACAGGCTGGCAGGAATACCGACGCATCAACTGTAACCATGAATTCAGCATCATGATTCTTATTTATAGCTCTTTCTTGAACAGAATTTATTCGTCGGTTATGAATAAAAAATACTAGTTCGTAGAAATGTGTAATACTTACGCGGTTCAAATGCATGGAACCACTGGAACAGCTATTTTTTTTTTAATTACTGACACTGAACATTTTAAATGCAGGGTAACTCAGAATCATGTACTGAATCCATGGTAACGGGTTGCGCGTCGATGTCCCTGACATGCCACCCTGTATACATATTTAACTTAATAGCAAAAATGTTTGAAATTTTATTATGGATACAGTCAATGTAAAGAACAGCCTAGTCTTTTTTAAATAATTGACTGTCAGAAGTACCTTCAAATGGTTATTAATTAAATTACAACTAATTGATTTTGACTTTGACTTAGACTTTGGAAAATTAGAAAGTGGTGGTGGTGTTTTAAATGTTTTTTTTAAATGAAAGAAAGAATAATATTTTATTCTGCACAAACAAAACGCACAATGAAAACACGCAAATGATATGCTGTTTGACATTGAAGTGTATGTAAACAAATTTTTTTTTAGTTCATTTTATTATTTATATTACCGGATAGCAGATAGGTACGCCAGCACATCAAGCTACTACAGTCTGTCAAATTTCTTTAATAGATTTTCAACTTTATCGCTAAAGCATTAGGTTCAAGGTTGATTGGGGAAATTTGACAGTTTCGGGTAGCTTGACCTAATGGCTTCGGCGTCTTAATTAGTTTTAAAATAAGTAAATTTTATGAATAATAGTTTTATAAACGGACCAGAGTCGCCCTCATTCTATACACTAGCTTTAGCATACTTTGTTCCAGACATATAAACTGATTTTATACACGTTTCGAGAACCACCATCCCCTAAGAACCGAAAAAAACATTAGGTATATTTGAAGCAACAGTTGCAATAACAACGGCCCTTTACGTCATCGAAAATACAAGAAGGACAAACACGGAAGATATTAAGGAGACATATTTAATATGACATAACGCCAGAGGAACAAGGCTAAGGGAAGGACAAATAAAAGAATCAAAGAGACAAGGGTGGCCCTCAGGGGACATAGCTGTCCTTCATGTTACGGAATGGTCCCATCCTTGCACGAAAACAGGGATACAATATAAATGTAGACAACATTCGGGTATGACTAATATTATCTATACTTTTTGATGGAAATGAGGGATCTAAGAATAGGTGACCCCGTTTTTGGTTTGTATTTGGGAGTGGCGATCGAAAATTTTAGTGGTGTAAGTAGCTAAGGCCTCGCCTCATTGGGTTGGGTTCAAATCCGGGCAAGTACAGACGCCAGCACACCAAGCTACTACAATCTGTCAAATTTATTTAACAGATTTTCAACTTTATCGCTGAAGCATTAAGGTTCAAGGTTGTTTGGGAAAATTTGACAGTTTCGGGTAGCTTGACCTGCTGGCGTCTGTACCAATGTGAAGTATACAATAATAATTTATTTGTACTTAAAAAGTAATTTATAAGCTTTCTCTTGGACATCACTGACATCGGTGTGAGAAAACTTTGTGAGGAAACCTGGAATTTGGAGGAATCATTATGAGTCTGAAATCGACAACTCGCCTTGATGAAGCGTGGTAATCAAGGCTCATGCCTTCACTGTATGAGACGAGGCCTTTGCCCTGCAAAAATGGTTGAGCTGTATGGTGCTGATCCATGCGTCATGTTCGTGAACGGGCGCCGTCAGTTGGGGCTGGTCATCATTTAGCTGCCTCGGCTTATTTTTTATTATTTTATTTTTGGATTGTTGTTATGTATTTTCTGTACTCTGGACGCTTTTAACGTGTACATCTTTTTATTTTTTTGTTACATCGTTTTCACATATAATTATAAATTCATATAATTATAATTTAAAACAGTGTCTATAGAGTTTATTGGCCGTTCTTCTCCATAGGTACCTACTACTACGCTTTGGAATGGGCAACTAGTTTTATATTTTCATTCAACATAAGTGTAGTGTTGTTTGATATTAATTACTTATGCATCAAGTTACTGCTGCGTAGGATGTAAGTTAGTTTTGCCACGTTAGCTGAGCGGTGCATCCTTGCGACGACGACGACCGTGCACGGACGACGTGCACGGGATCGTCCGTGTGGACGATCCCGCCTACATTTTCATACATAGTGAAGCTAAGTATACGGGGATAGCTTCGCCGTAGGCTACTGTGGAGTTGCGATTTCCGTGAATGATAGATCGCCTATAAATAATACAAGCTGAGATATTTTAGTCTTCTCTGGTGATACGAGAATAGTTCATATCGTTTCGAAAAGGTTGTCCGGTCAGCAAGGATGTTAGCGGGGTTGACTGTGAAATGTAGACCGGACGTAGGTACTAAAGTACCTTCATTCATGCATGGTCTTTTATCACATCATGCATCTTGATTAATAAATCGGGTGAATAAGACAGCCAATATTATGTAGATTATATAGGATGACAGGGAAAATCAACGTATTCCTTGAAAGGGGTATACTAGAGGTCATTAGCAACAAATTAATTCCAGTGAACTAGGGGTCAAAACTTCAGCGGGATTGTCCGAAAGGGTTACCGCTAATCCGGAACATAAAGGGCGAAGGAAGGAACATGGGTGGGTTTTAGTCAGTAAGAGTCTGACACCCCCTTCCGCTCCACCCAGAGCGGGAGGGGTCATTTGATGATTTCCCACCAGAAAAAAAAAGGGATCAAAACTGGATGGTTAAAAAATAAAAATTTTGCTAAGAGACCTTTTATTTCAGAGATTATGTATGTTTTGCAAGCATTTGTTTTAAAATAATCACTTATTTTTCAACTTTCAGAAAAGTATCAATTAAATGTTTGAGTGGGGTAGTTTTTTCTCATAACTAATAGTTTTCGGTAACGTCAGAAAATTTCTAAAAAATCTAAGAACCGACACAGCTCGGTAACCATCCAGTTTTGAACCCTAATTAACTGGACTAAATTTGTTGCTAATGACCTCTAGTATAACGCTTTTCAAGGAATATGTCGAGTTTCCCTGTCACCCTGTATACTGCCAGTGACACTTACATTCACGATAATTTTCTTAAGAAAAAAAAATGGAAAATATTAAACTACTTCAGAGGAGGACCAGCTTATATTTTACTGCCCCTCTGCAGGGCAAAGGCCTCTTTTATAATAAGAAGGCTTATGCTTTGATTACCAAGCTTGCTCAAGGCGGGTTGGCGATTTCAGAATTAATTGCTTATAACTCCAGGTTTCAAAAATGAGGTACTTGCATAATATTTATTTTTATCAGGAACATTCAATTACACTTCGCTATACTTGCAGCAATACTTGCAGGTAATAAACTTTCTTTCTAAAACAAAGCACACAAGCACACAATGAAAATACGGAGTAACCCCGCACAGAAAGTACGAAGTAACCCTGCACAGAAAGTACGAATAACCTTTATTTCCTGAGAAAATATTAAGAAGCGTACCCAGAAGCAGTCCCCTTTGACCGGCGAGGGCGTGGGCGGTTGGATTCACGTACAATTGAATTGTGACGCGAGGTATGAGCCGGAGCGTTTTGTAAGTCCATTGTTTTCTTAAAACATTCTTGAGCGTATTGTAAGCATTCATGATTTGATTAGCGCTTACGTATATTTTTCCTGGCTTTTTTTTGGCTGGCCAAAAAAAGCCATTTTTTGGCTGATTGGCTTTATTTGGCTGGCTGGCTTTTTGGCTGTTTGCCTTTTTTTGGCTGGCTATCTGGCTTGTATTAGACATGAAAGTAGTTATGCCTATTGATACATACCGTACTGATTGGAATGCTTATGTGATGCTGGCCGTAGACAAAGTTGAATGTCCTTTTCGGCCTTATGTCGGTATTAATATTTGATCGATCAAGCTAACGATTATGATTTCTTGATTATGGATCTATATTGAAAAAGTATTTACTTACAACATAATCTACGAAAATGTAGTTTTACCAGTAGGTATCTATAAATGTATGAGGAACAGGGTGTAAAGTTCACAAATCCTAAATAGAAAAGGGAGAATCCCCCGACCAGACGGGTTTCGTGTCTGGCGGGCAACTGCCCGATGATTCGTGTTGGGCCGTTGTTTCTTTTTCTACGCTTCTTGTATTTTTGTGGCATACTTAGCTACATACATGTATGGTTTTGTCAGTAAAGTAAACCCGCTTCGATACTGTACCTTGGACCATCCGGGTTGGTTAGAGAGCAATTGCTCGTGGTCCTTTGTCTCCAGTAAGTTGCAGCTTACACGCCGAGCCCGAGACGTGATCATCATCAGAACACACACACGGAGTACCTACCTAGAACCAAGCTGTTGTGGTGACTTTATTGTTCTATTGCTTTCACTTGGAAATGTATGTTGTCTACGGTTGGCTGCACTGGACAGGTAAATAAAGTAACAAAAAAAATAATTAGCTTATACGAGTATGTTATGTACCCAGAACTTGCAGTCAAAGTGACCTCTGTGCTGCCACCGACGACCCCCTGAAAATGGCAAAGTTTTGGGCCAACAAGATCTGAAAAAAGTCGTGTCAGCGTCACGACGAAGAAGAACATATTTTCAACTTTTTTGGTCTTTCTGCTGCACTATGATTTTCTTCCGCATTGTGCCTACTTGAAGTCCATAAATACTTAAAACAACTTTTTCAAGGTGTTAAAAATAATAGTAGACGACAGAAAACTGCCTCCTCCACGCTATTCTCCATTATCGGCAACTTTCCAACTGCAACAATAAATAGCTAATACGTATTAAAATATCAATATTTAACTGTGTACTCAGGGCGAATTTCACCAAACACTTATACATAGATTTATAATACTACTGAGAATAATTGATTTAATTTTTGACAGTTTTTCCATACTAGAACTGTCAGACGTCAATTTTATTTCACGGATAAAAGATATCTGACTTTAGTAAAATCAGCCCTAAGGGCCGATTTTTTGATCTGTAGTTAAACTCAACCAATTGTTAAAAAAAAAACAAAAAAATTACAAAAAAACACATTTTGCAAAAAATTAACTGAACCAATTGTTAAAAACAGTTAGTAATGGTTACTTACTGTTTTTAACAATTGGTTCAGTTTAACTACGGAACAAAAAACCGGCCATTAGTAGTAATAAATCACATTGATTTGACGACAGGTACAAAATTATTAGATGTAATTATTTGCGTTATAATTTGTAGCATCTTACTAAAGGTCTACCTCCTCCATCAGCCATAACTATAAAACTGATGTAACAACTAGGTATACAAGACAACTAACCACTTACTACCTAGCCTCGCAATATCCATTACAGTAAAACTTGATGTTTAATCTTAGACCTGCAGATAAAACAGAACAGTACAAAGGACTGTTTAGATTAGATTTTTAGTACTCTCCCTTGGACTATCTCTGCGTTATACCGACCTTATGCCCGTCATTTGAGTCTGCTTTGTCTACAAAAGGTCTGTCGTCGAATTGTAGGAATGAAAATTAAAGTGAGAATATTACAATACGCAACTTTGCAAGAATCGTAAGTCGTTCCTCTTCTTTCTTCCTTCCATCCTTTAATTTAGAATGTTTTTTTTTGTGCAATATTTCTGTTAAAACATTTTTGCTTTCGTCGAAATACTGAAAACTTTAAAAAAAGCCTAATATACATTTTGAAATTAATAATTAAACATTACGAACTTAATGTTTATTTTATTCAATCAAGATTTAATTCTTGAATACTTCAATATTAAATACCTCTCTCTTCCTGATTGGTAGTATTTTTTTCGTCTCCTAAATAAATTGCAAACATTGTTTTGTATAGTTTTTTTTTTTTTTTTCTGGATGGGAAATCATCAAATGACCCCTCCCGCTCAGGGTGGAGCGGAAGGGAGTGTCAGACTCTTACTGACTAAAACCCACCCATGTTCCTTCCTTTGCCCTTTATGTTCCGGGGTAGCGGTAATCCTTTCGGACAATCCCGCTGAAGTTTTGTATAATTTAGAAGCATTTTTTAAATTTTGTGTATGTAAGAAACATGGATCCGTTTATTATGATATTTTGATGTTGACTTGAAAGAGTATGACAGTTGAGAATATGTCATGCTCACTTAAATGTCTCACTGGTTGTGGCCCGTGTGTTGGATCGTTCGGTTCACTACAAAATGGTTGAGCAGCACGCGTCATGTTCGTGAACGGGCGCCGTGCGTCGGCCGTTGAGACTGGTCATTTCTTAACTGCCAGGGCTTATTTTTAATTTTATATTTTAAATTGTTTCTTTATTTGTTTTTTACATTGTTCTCACACATGGAAGCAATAAGAATTTCCTTTCACTTCTACCCAGGATTTTGTAATAATATCTTGATTTAAAAGAGTGTCCTTGGAGTTACTTGCCCGTTCTTCTCCATAGAGATCTACGTTTTGGAATGGGTAACTTCAACTTTCTGACTACCTGACCGACTATTTAATTTTGACAATTCAAAAGTGTTGAAATAAGTGATTTGAGTTTGAGTTTGAAAATGATCTCAAGCAAGAATTTTGAAACTTTGAATTTTTGGATCGAAACTTATGCGGGTGAAAGGTAGTACGTTCCCGTGGGATAATTTCTTACCGCGGGTAAAGTCGTTGGCAAAACTAGTTTTAACATAACATTACGCCTGTATTCAGTTATTATGTTTGTTATTGTATTGTTTATTTGCTTCTAAAAGCTTTTGCCAAATACCCTATTCGACGGTTATTATAAATTAAAGACTTCCAATGTTTTCAGCAGTAATAAACCTGTGGTCTGCCGTAATTATAATTATTAATAATAACCGCAGAGCCGCTTTTGTGTTGTTGTGGCGACAATTTGGATTAATTTAGAGAAGTAACAAACAGTGGGGTAAATCCGTAACACATTATCAGTAGCAGCGGCTTTCATTTTGACAGTTCAACAACATTCATTGCATTATTTTCGTTGTTGTGCAGACAAATGTTTCGATCATTTGAAGCAATGGATTACAAATATCCTTCAAAATGATTCTGATTGAAATTGATAGTGTGTTACTTAATTAGGGCGCTGGCCCAGCGTAGTATGGACTTTCAATATAACAAAAAGCCAGTTTATAGAGTATATTATGGGGTGAGATATTTTGGGGTAATTTCGGCGCTGGGATAAGACCATACCACTGTACCATTGGTGAACATGGCACAGTGGTACGGTCATGACACATGATTCTGGACTCCACTCAGCCCCCTGCGTTGAGTCCAGAATCATGTACCTACTAAATCTGTAAAGTAGAAATTTAATGTCAGTTATTAAAAAAAAAAATACTCCTGTTTCTTACAAAAGAGCAATACTTACGCGGTCAAAATGTATGGAACAGCTAATTTGAATGATGTACTGAATTCATGGTAACCCTCTGTTACCATGGATTCAGTACATCATTCTGGACCCATGCGTTGAAATAATTCTCGTAATTCTCGTAATTTAAGAACGTTCACAGTCTGAGGGGCAATTCTCGTAATTTTAAGACCGTTCACAGTCTGATCTCAGTCTCAATCTGTCAAAAAATACTTCTAATTTCCCTAAATTTTGACAAGTTTTTGACATTTGTTTGTCGCCGAGATGAGACTGCGACTAGATTTTGAACGTTTTAAATTACGAGAATTGGCCTTCTGATCTCAGTCTCAATCTGTCAAAAAATACTTCTAATTTCCCTAAATTTTGACAAGTTTTTGACATTTGTTTGTCGCCGAGATGAGACTGCAACTAAATTTTGAACGTTTTAAATTACGAGAATTGGCCTTCTGGTTGCGCTTTGAAGTCCCTGCCACCCTGTATGATAATGCTTTTGAATGTCCGTCCACGATAACGTTATAACGTGGATGCATTGCCATACATTTTATGGACGTGGACGTCAAAATTACAAAAGCGACCAATCACAGCCTATTCCAATACAGCTGCTATCTGAAATGGAATCTCCTTCTCTTCCAAGAAACATTCCTGATAGTATTTGCATCAAAGGTCGCCTCTTGTATAAGCTGTATCACCGTGTAAGTTACAGACACGATTCATATCACTTGAAGATATCTATGTCATAGCTTTGGAAGGTAAACTTGTATCTATGCTCGTATCAAACAGGTCTCAAGTAACAATTCAGACGATATTCCGCTGTATCTGAATATCCGGGATGCTTTGGTACTGCAGGTTAAAGTTGTATGAAAGTAGCGTTGGCAAAACAATTTGTGGTTTTTTATGGAAATTTTAAAGTGGCCTGACACTGTTTTCGTAAATAATTGGTGTCAAATTAGCCTATCGAATATCGGGATAAAAAGTACCCTCGATCGTAATCCAGATCATGGTCTACCCATATGCAAATCCATTCAGCCGTTTTAGCGTGAAAGCGTAATAAACAAACATACAAAAAATCTAATCTTTTCTCTTTATAGTATTAGTTTAGACTGCTGGGATATAGACAAGCTGGTCCGGAAGGTTCAAATGTGGTCTGCGACGCAGTCTCAAGAAGAAGCCTCGGCTTCTTCTAGCTAGAATAGCAATGGTTCTGTCCATGTTACATACATGTTATGCTTTTAAAAACTGGGCATCTATCACATTTTACCAAAATGTGAACACGTAGGGTCTGTCTGAAATAAATATGCAATGTGCCATTTTTTTATGGCGATATACATATATCCCAGCTATTACCGGAAATCTGACTTTGTCATAACTCGCGACCATGTTGTCAATGGAATGCAAACAACACATTTATCCATATAAATGTGCCCCATGTAAAATTTCACTCAAAATGTTGTTTGTTTGTTAAGAGATTTTTGCACGAAATACATGCTACACAGGTGATACGAGCTAAATTGTGACAAAAATATGTATGTATTTTTAACCTGGCATACTTTTTTTGCGGGCATTCAAATAAAAATGCATGTCAGTATTTTTTTTAATTACTTTGTACCTGACATTAGAAACTGTGTGTCTGCTGTGTATTTTATGCCATCATGATTACACTCGAGCGTCACGCGTCGACGATAGAGGCAACTGCAACCGTCGACGCGTATCGACGGCTGCCGTCGACAACGTGTCGCGTGTCGTGTCATGTCGTGTCGTGTTCAATAAGAAATTCGACATACGGTTCCACAGTATACAAAAGTAGTAAGACCAAAACCAATCCTACTTCCTACGATAATATTATAAACGCGATAGTTTGTGAAGTTTAATAGATGGATGTTTGATAGTCTTTCACGCAAAAACTACTGATGAAACTTTACAGTAATATAGCTTATACATCAGAATAACACATAGGATACTTTTTATCCCGATATTCTCACGGGATCGACACTTATACGGGTGAAACGGCGGGGAGCTGCTAGAAAGTAAATAAATATAAGTGAAGACTAACATGCTATCCATACCACATAGGAGAATCAGCATACATCGAGTGAAAAGTTTGATATCGCGAGGTTGGGTACAACTTTGGCGCCTTGTCGCCTCCTACACGGACTATTGGCACTCTCCACCAACTGCGAACTTTCAAGATATTATAGTTACGTAATAGTTTTAAGTTCTAGAGGAAGTGCTTTGGGCGTACAGACCGGGTGTAGTACTATAGTGTCACAACACGGAGGCACATGAGTACCCAACAAAGACCCAACTAACAGAGATTTTCAACTAATCGCGAATAAGTTTGCATAGCACGACTGAGCGTGACATTTCACCCGCACCGCGATGAATCAAACAGCTGTGGATACACATTTAGATAGAGAGATACATTTTCAGATAAATTGTTCAATCGGAACTGAACTTTTTGGAAAGTAGTTCTTTAACGCAGCTGCGTTGTAAACTGGAAGAAATCGTCACGTAACGAAAAAGCGTAATGCACCCCCCCCCCCGACTTCTTTCTCTTTTTTTTTTACAGATATAGTTTTCATGGTTTTTGTGGGCGCTGAAGCCAATAGCCAATAGTGAGGTCAAAATGAAAATCCAAAAAGGCGATAACTTTATGAGAGCTTCTATAAACTTATACTAGATGGCTCTGTACTAAAAACGCTTATTAAATTCACACTTTCTTTCTCTCTCTGTCTCGACTGTCTCCTTCTATTATATACGTACTACGTGTGTATGCGTTCTATTATCGCGTAAGGAACTTCGTTTCTGACGGGGGTCCCCTGACCGCACAGGTTTTTTTTTTTCTGGTGGAGTTACAACGTGGTAAGTCATGTTTATCCACTCTCCAAGCAACAGCATAAACTTCACCGTAATATTTCTTTTGTTTCAAAGCGATAATCGAGTCCGCTTTATTCAGCTCATAAAGCGGATACTTCATTGTAGATAATATAGTGTCAAATGTCTGACATTGTACGGTCTCGACCGGTCTCGATTTACCACTTGACTGGGTTAAAGACCACCCATTTGGCAAGGGTAACTTTCATGGTTGAGGTGACAAAGAGATTTTATACATGGTTTTAAAAATCTAGCACTTCGTCAGTTATGTGAGTCACAATCAGCTTCATTTTTAGGGTTCCGCAGTTCACGTCTCGGAACCCTTATAGTTTCGTCATTTCCGTCCGTTCGTCCGTCCTCGGCTTACCTTCCAAACGGTTAGTGCTAGAAAAGCTCTCTAAAAAATAAACGGCTGGCTCGAAAAATAATGTGATAAACTTTGAAGGAAAACTATTAATAACGGCTAAGATAACTTTGTTAGTTCAGGAGTTATAGAGGCCTAACTTGTAAAGTGCCATTACGGGTGACTACGGAACCCTATTCTATGCGTGGCCTGACACGCACTTGGCCGGTTTTTAATATGAATAGTTGATTAAAATCAAAAGGCCTACACACGTGGCATTCGATTTCAAAAGAGTTTCACATTTCTACAACGGCTTACAACAGGATTGACATACTTTTTTATGTATATTTTCGGTAGCTTATTATCAGAGGTCGGAATTAGGTAGAGTTATTTATGTACTTGCATCGAAATTTTGATATTAATCCATATTAATATCGGGAATACGGGATTGTCTATTAGAAATCCCGGGAAGATCCATATCTTCCCGGGATTTCTAATAGACAATCCCGTGTGGCCAGCAATATTGTTCTCACAAGCTACATTTATGTTGTGCGTACTACAAAGGTGTCAACAACGCACGTGTGCGCATTGTAATTTTGCAACTTCGGACATCCGATGTCGTTGATGTAAATTTGGAAACGTCACGCGTGCAGTGGTTTAAATTGTGTTAAAGTAAATAATTTTTTTATTTAATATATCACGGGATTTTTCTGCTCTTTAAAATTAATCTCGGGATTTGAGACATATCCACTGTATTCTTTCGCTGTATGAAATCAGTGTAAGTACAGACGCCAGCACATCAAGCTACTACAATCTGTCAAATCTCTTTAATAGGTTTTCAACTTTATCGCTAAAGCATTAAGGTTCAAGGTTGATTGGGAAAACTTGACAGTTTCGGGTAGCTTGACCTGCTAGCGTCCGTACATAAATAACTATACCTAATTCCGACCTCTGCTTATTAAAATCATCTGCCTAGTCTTTTGCCAACTATGTTGGGGTCGGCCTCCAGTCTAACCGGGTGCAGATGAATAACAGTATGTTACATTGAGCTACTACCTATCTGACCTCCACAACTCAGTTACTGGGTAATACAATACCCCTTGGTAAGACTGGTTGTCAGGCTTTCGTGCTTCTGACGACCCGTAACAATTCGCAAATAACAGCCGGGACCAACCGCTTAGCGGGCTTTCCGAGGTGCGAACTTGATGTATAAAGATGGTATGGTCACCCATCCACGAACCAACCGCAGCAAGCGTAGTTTAACCTGATCGATCGACCTGTGTGACTGTTATCACTGAGCCACAAGCCCTGACTTCCCCACCATCGTTATAACTTACAGAATGTCACCTTATGCACTCTGGTGATAGGTACTATTATCTCTTGTAGGTTGCCCTTCTTTGTTGTCACCATTGTTTTTGTTTTCTATATCTGTATACAGCAAACCAGCAGCATCTTCGCTGTTTCTAAGTAGGCCAAATAAACAAAACCGAATCGAAAAGGAAGGTTATATCAAACAGGAGACAATTACCATAATCCAATTATTTTCCTTCTTCTCTCGTTTTCAAGATGAAGCTTTATAGGTGTACCTCAATTACTTTTCTATCGTCTACTCTGCCGCCGAATATCCATTGAAACGACAAGAAATTCACAGGAGACGCATTTCTTAAACAAGATATTTGTAGGAATAATGTCGTGGGCTTAAGGACACCTAAGGGAAGGGCATAAATAAAGTGCTGCCTTTAGTACCTTTTAACTTCTTAGGGAATTACTTTAAATTGTCAAGTGAATCTTGTTTACGCTGAGATTGTATTTTTTGTTGGAAACTTATATTGCTCGCGTAGGCGGCTTTAGGCCCTTTTTACACGGCACGGCTTCTTTACGGCATTGCGTATAAACCGCGTCGTAGAAAAAACGTGTCTGTCAAGAAGCTTCCATAGTGATCCATACATCACTGACGAACCGTGCCTATGGGACTTCGGGAAGGCTGAACTGCCCCGTCATCCGGTATTGTTCTAGCTGACATGTTGCTTTACCGGTGTCGGAGAGAAGGTATTAATTTTATTGTTTTGATGATTTATATATTTTGATTTGATTTAATTTTATTCGACTTATTTTGATTTATTTTGTTTCCATTTAATTTGAGCTTATTTAATTTTGTTTAACCTTATTTGATTTATTTTATGTGATTTATATTAATTTATGTTTGGCAATGGGTGTTAGTTAACTGTTTTTTATGGATTTATTTGTAAAACGTGTGTGTACAAAGGGCCTAAGTTAAGTAAAAGTTATGACGAATTTATTATGAAACCGTTTTGAGAAAAAGCTTGGAGGCTGTTAAAGATAAAAGAGTTTGTATTTTAGTAATAGGTCTTTGTTACTTTATCATGTTTTTAGATTTTCTACTTACCTACTTTCTGCAAACATTGTTTTTTAAATTAATAATACTGTTTTCGGAATTAGTTTTTCTACCCGAGGTTTGGTCCAGAACTTGACATTTACGCTGTACTTATAAATTCAGTTCATTTATGTAACACAAAGACATTAAATTATTTACTTGTATCATAATTCTCTTTGATTTAACATCATAAATATCTTTAATTAAGAAGGTCTCAATATTATTATCCCATCATTTTCCAGGGTCTCATTCGACTACTAAATACTTCAATCAATAAAGGAAAAAAACTATATTCGTTGTCCTTGGCCGATATTAATATCGGCATAGTACAGCATAGTCAGCCTATAATCTTGCTGGGACACAGGCCTCCTCTCTGTGAGAGGGAGTGGGCCATAATCCACCACGCGGGCGGGTTGGCGGATGTCACATGTCTTTGAATTTTTAGTTCTAGGACATGCCGGTTTCCTCGCGATATTTTCCTCCACCATTAGTAAATAATATTAAGCTATTCCTTAGTATCAGTGGTAAGACAAATTTTCATTTACTTCCTTTCTTTATTTTCCTTTTTTCTATATTCCTGTTTGTTTCTGTCACATTTAAATTAAATTGTATTATTTTGCTTTTTGTACGCTGTATCAGTACAGCGTCCTAATAACTGGTTGCTTTAAAAATATAAGTAAATGTTTTAGTTGATGGATAATTGTTTGCTGCACCGTACGACGTCATTACGTCGGCGCCAGCTGTCGCTGAAAACCAGCGCTGGGGCTCTGTCTTGCAGCATAATGCTGAGCGATAGCCGTTTTGCGTGGATGTGACGCATGTCAACCTTTTCTTATTGTTTTTTTTTTGTTTTATAAGTTCTTTTTTGCGTCATGTTTACCGCAAATAAACGTATTTTCTTTCTTTATTTATTTGGGTAGTATGGAAGCACATATAACTATAAAACTAAAATCAGCTCAATCTCCTTTAAATACAGATATAAAGATAAAATTGCCACTTACGAAATAGTTATACGGACATAACTGTAGCCGTGCTTACTAACATGTTAACTTTGTCGGTTTAACTAGTTTTACAGCAGTAGTTTCATGTTGATTGTTATTGTCTTAGATAACTTTATTATGTCCAGGCTTAAACTTAATCTTTGTGTACATAAGAGCGATGTTAAGTTATGTAAGCGTCTGTTGACGACTCCTGAAAGGAGCTTGTTTTATTGACATTCTCATCTTCATTATCCATTTTTTTATATAAAATGTAACGTAATGTACATACTCACAGTTATCTACATTCATTCCTCCAGGTCAGACAAGCATTCCGTCACCGTTAGGTGCTGATCTGGCTATTCCTCACGACACCAGGTCACGTTTAATCATCAAACTTTAACATAACACTAAGACGATTTAGCAACATCCAAGGGCTGGAAATTGCGCCCACACTGATTGATATCATTTTTCCTATAAACACTATACTTTTAATACGCTTTTAATACGAAATAACTATATATGTAATTGTATTTTATTAATTTATTTTATTATGACAGTTCTGACAACGACGTTTGTCAATACGTCGCCATGACAAGTTTGTTTCTAAATTCTCATCAGCCTGTCACTTTTAGCTGAAAATATATTCAAACTATTGCAAATCAATACTGGCCATAATATTTCAAATTCATATTTATTTCTTCAAGTTGCTGTTCTGCGAGTTTACCTGTGGAATCCAAGCAACGCGGTGACAGTTCGAGTTTTAGTTCAGCTCCAGTGGGAGTTCGTGTTGGAGTTCGATTTCGCCTGAAAAGTGAACCCTCAAAGTAGTGCTGGTACTCCGGAGTCACCTAGCCAGGGAACTCTCTGACTCCGGAACCTGTCGTACCAGCGCTGCACCTCGTCCTCCGTCCTCCTGAAACTACTGGCCTGCTCTCAACCAGGGCCGTCTCTCCTGGCGGGCTGACCGCGTGCTGCCGTGCCTGCCCTACCGTGCGGCCCTGCTGCGACCCACTATTGTCGCGTGGGCCCCTGCCGTGCCTGTTCGCTCGCGCCGCCGTGCCTGCCCTCCCGTGCGGCCGTGCTGCGACGTACTACTGTCGCGTGGGCCCCTACCGTGCCTGCGCGCCTGCTGTGTCGTGCGGCCGTGCTGCGACCTACTACTGTCGCGTGGGCCCCCCTACGGGTATCCTCCGTGCCGCACACGCACCAGCACCTCTCCACGTCTGCCTGCTCCTGTCACCGCCACCTGCCTCGCGTCGCGTCTACCTCTTCAGCCTCCTCTACCCACTAATCACTCATCTTCATCCTTCCTCACCTACACACTACACACCACTGACCAAATCATCTCCATTTTTTTATATAATCTTTTCTTTTATTAAATCTTTAATTAACTTCGGCCTCCCTTTCTTTAATTTAATCTTAGTTACTTGTCGCTACACGACATTCTGGCGCCCAATGTAAATTAGTTCCTTTCCTCTCTCTCTCTCCCTCTTGCTCTAATTCTTTCAATTCTCCTAGGTCTCTCTTTCATTTTAAAGTTTCACCCTTCTTTGTTTTCTTACATAATTTTCACACATCCATCCCTTTCACACTTTCCTAAATTCTAAAACAACACTTCGTCTAGTGTAACCTAAACCTTTTGGCTAAATTTTTATCATCTAAACACATCACTTGAGCACACTGTACTAATTTTAACATTCCTAAACACTAATTATCAAGATATGTATATATTGTATATAAACATCACTCACTACATTATCATATTTTTATTCTATTATACTTATTTAACTCGTGCTCTTATGCACAACTACAACTATTTGGTAAATCCAAACGGTTTTTAAAGATGATGGCCTACCCCATCCATCTATTACTCTTTCTATAACTACGGGCTCTACAGCCATAGTTATAATGATCATAATGCTCTACTGCGTTGATCACTGGTTATGCTTTATCAATTGGCTCTAAACCATTGGTAATCTAAGCTATCCAATCTTAAGCTAACTAACTATTGTATATATTCATATATACTCTAAAGAGCGGTTGCAACTCTATAAATAAGCCCTTGCAGGAGCGGTTGGTTACTCACTAAATAAGCCTAAACCAAATGTATCTATCTATTATTACTTAACTCTATCGCTCTTATATGAGCTTAATTCCCTATACTTAATTTGTATAAAGTAATTCAATACCTTTTCTTTTTTTTTCCATGTCTGGAGCGGCTGACAACTCCTTAAAGAAGCCTTAACGTCGTTTATAAAACACCCTTCTAGAGTGGCAGTCATTGAATGTGAACTCCACCCTTACCGGAATGCAGGAGATTGCTTAAAAGAGATAGTACGATTGGGTGAATGGAGAGGTATGAATCTGCGAAGTTGTGTTTTACGGTTTACTTTGGAAAGCTTCATAAAAATTTTCTCTGAGTCGAAAATTTTCTAGGGTCGGGGGGAAAATGTAACGTAATGTACATACTCACAGTTATCTACATTCATTCCTCCAGGTCAGACAAGCATTCCGTCACCGTTAGGTGCTGATCTGGCTATTCCTCACGACACCAGGTCACGTTTAATCATCAAACTTTAACATAACACTAAGACGATTTAGCAACATCCAAGGGCTGGAAATTGCGCCCACACTGATTGATATCATTTTTCCTATAAACACTATACTTTTAATACGCTTTTAATACGAAATAACTATATATGTAATTGTATTTTATTAATTTATTTTATTATGACAGTTCTGACAACGACGTTTGTCAATACGTCGCCATGACAAGTTTGTTTCTAAATTCTCATCAGCCTGTCACTTTTAGCTGAAAATATATTCAAACTATTGCAAATCAATACTGGCCATAATATTTCAAATTCATATTTATTTCTTCAAGTTGCTGTTCTGCGAGTTTACCTGTGGAATCCAAGCAACGCGGTGACAGTTCGAGTTTTAGTTCAGCTCCAGTGGGAGTTCGTGTTGGAGTTCGATTTCGCCTGAAAAGTGAACCCTCAAAGTAGTGCTGGTACTCCGGAGTCACCTAGCCAGGGAACTCTCTGACTCCGGAACCTGTCGTACCAGCGCTGCACCTCGTCCTCCGTCCTCCTGAAACTACTGGCCTGCTCTCAACCAGGGCCGTCTCTCCTGGCGGGCTGACCGCGTGCTGCCGTGCCTGCCCTACCGTGCGGCCCTGCTGCGACCCACTATTGTCGCGTGGGCCCCTGCCGTGCCTGTTCGCTCGCGCCGCCGTGCCTGCCCTCCCGTGCGGCCGTGCTGCGACGTACTACTGTCGCGTGGGCCCCTACCGTGCCTGCGCGCCTGCTGTGTCGTGCGGCCGTGCTGCGACCTACTACTGTCGCGTGGGCCCCCCTACGGGTATCCTCCGTGCCGCACACGCACCAGCACCTCTCCACGTCTGCCTGCTCCTGTCACCGCCACCTGCCTCGCGTCGCGTCTACCTCTTCAGCCTCCTCTACCCACTAATCACTCATCTTCATCCTTCCTCACCTACACACTACACACCACTGACCAAATCATCTCCATTTTTTTATATAATCTTTTCTTTTATTAAATCTTTAATTAACTTCGGCCTCCCTTTCTTTAATTTAATCTTAGTTACTTGTCGCTACACGACAAAAAGGCATCGCGCAAGTCAACCTAGAATATAGTCGGCTGCTTAACCGGGCTTGCCGGTGGGTGCTTCAATAAATTAAGGCCTCCAGCCATGGCTTAAAAACTAAGTTACGACACGATAAGGGTACCCTCTGTGAGGCCGTACCTTGGCTTAGGGCGTCGCTGTGGGAGGACAGCAAGGGACAGGCTGGATCGGATTAGGTTATCTGTTTACACACAACACTACTACTTATACTGTTTGTCAGCATACATAGGCTTAGCCAGAAAGCCCGTTATGGTGAAAAGATGAGCCAGAGAAAAGGGCTGGCAGCGTCCAAAGTTCGCAGGCCTGATATCCATTTCACATGTCAGCTGAAACGTTTGAGTAATAAAATTGTATCCTATAACTCCGAGCTGCTACTGAATTTATATTAATAAATTATTATTATTTATATTAATAATTTTTTTAAATATATATTTAAAAAAATTCATGTGGAAAACCCCTATAACACTCTGCCCCACCTGGGAATTGAACCCAGTATTCCATTCTCAGCAGACGTGCTTGCGACCAAAGGTGATCAAAGCAGTCGGGGCAATCAAATTGATGGTGTACTTTACACTTCTGCTCAAACCTTGGGGAAATAGGGGTGATGTTACGTGTTTTAATGTTACAATTTTTTCTGCTTTGAACATTGAATGTTAGGAACAACTCTTGTGTATAACTCTTGTCATCATCTCATCATCTGCCCAGCCTTTTCCCAACTATATTGGGGTCGGTTTCCAGTCTACCCGGATGCACCTGAATACCAGTAATTCATATGGAGCGACTGCCTATCTGACCTCCACAACCCAGTTTGGGTAATACTATACCCCTTGGTAAGACTGGCTGCCAGACATTCGGGCTTCTGACTACCCGTAACGACTGTCTAAGATCCACGAATGATAGCCGAGACCAACGGCTTAACGTGCTTTCTGAGGCACGGAAATGTAAAAATGGTCACCCATCCACAGACCAACCGCGGCAAGCGTAGCTTAACCTGATCGATCGACCTGTGCGGCTGTTATCATTTAGCCACGAGCCCCTCGGGTTGTGTATAACTCTTGTGTAATGATTCATCTAACTGTTTATGTTATGTTACATGTAAAGTTATGTGTAAAGTATACCTTTTGCAAATCAAGAGATATCTGAAATGTATGTCTATTTCAGTATGCGAATAATATGTGGGTTCTGCCCTCAATTTATTCGTCAGTGACTCAATCGGGTATAATTTATTTTCCCTGTCCGCCCTTCGACCTTTGCCGGGGTTTATATCCGGACGGCTTGTATGCATTCGTCCAATAAGTCCAACTTATGTCAATTTATTTTGGACTGTGTAGGTAAATGTGAGGGATGAGCGCTAATTTTAAATTTTAAATTTCCTGTTCTTTTTTTGTTCTGGTTTCTTTGATCGTACACAATTTAATAATTATGCTACCTTTACATGTCTGATGGCAACATCAAAACTAATGATTTAAAATTTCATGACACAGGTTTTAAAAAAAGAGAAAAGGAGAACGAATGCAGATAAAAACAGCCTTTAATAATTTCAGATTGATAGGTACAATGACATTAGGATTGCACATAATGCTTATATTTTTGTTGAACATTTCAATCAACAATATTCACTTTGACGTGTTCCAAAAGTTTTGATTTAGACCTATTGATTTTCTTGTATTTAGGATTCGCTTTGACAGATCTTCTTATGCTGCTTCTGCTCATAACTCTATCGAAGATTTCTTCACTAGTATCCTCGCTCCCATCATCAGAGAAATGGTTGTTCGTACTATCGTTCACTTTGTTTGGTCGTAGTACCACAGGCTCACTAGCATCGAAGAAAATTGAGTCATCATTCATGGTTCTCTCATCTTCACTATGAGACTTATCATTACTCGTTTGACGATTAAAGATCCTGTTATTTGCAGTCGGAACTTGTAATTTATTATTTTTATTATTATCCTCTTTCTTTTTAGCACCTTCTCGATTAGATGGCTTATACTTTATTGGGGAAAAGTCAACTCTCCGGAGAAAACTTATCGTGTCACCAAATCTTCGACTACATTTTCTAATAGTTTTCACTTCAGATTTAGTTTCTTTGGCTTTACAGTCTTCGTTCTCTAACGCTACTCCTGAGTCAGAATTGGAATCAACCATTATATTTATTTCTGGCACACTAGCTGTTAATTCTTTAACTTTCAACTGATTAGTTAATTCTTCTATTTTCTCAGCTTGTCTCTGTATTACTAAATCCTTCTGTGCGAGTTGTTCTGTAACCGATTCCGTTCTTAAAGCTAAATTTACTTCGTATTTTCTCAATTCACTCGATAAGAATTCCAATTCCTTTTTCCTATTCGATTCCAATTTCTTTATAAAATCAGCTTGTTTCGTGTATGCTTCTTTCAGCCTCGCCACTTCTTGTTTATGTGTCGTGTTGAGGAATTTAATAATGTTTATTGCCTCTTGAAGTGTCGCTGGCTGCATTATATTTTCTTTGGTAGCGTTCCCTGACATTATTGCTTCCATTTTGGATCTGTAACGATAAAATGACGACATTACTGTATGTTTTGTAACCAGAATTGCGCAATATTATTTATAATTTTAGGCTGATGATGTACAACTATTTTTCGATTAGTTTTTAGTCTTGCCATTTAGTGTGGTACCTAATGATTGCATGAGACAAAAAAATGCAATTAAAAAGATATGGCATTCATCGTTAATTCTCGGGTGATTTATACTTATGGGAATTGCATTATGTGCAGTTCGTTTTACTTTAATGATGTTTAAAATTACTACAGTCTGACGGACGAGAGAATGCGTTCTTGACACCTGTCAGTTTCATACAAACGAATACATGTTTTATGAATTTGATCTATATTATGTACTAGACTTGTAGTACTGACAGCTGTCAGAAACGTATTCTCTTGATGGCTGGACTGTAGAATCATTTAGTATATTACGGTATTTTCTTTGATAATATCTCTTTGAATGTTTTACTAACTAGCTGATTGCAAGTAATTGCAGTCATGTAGTCAGATTTACTTTACTTTCATCACAAGTCAGTCATGTGACATTCCATAACACAGTTATGGTTTTTTTTGCATTGTTATATCAACTATTCACAGAAAAATCAACACGTGGTGGACAATGATCTCACTACACTGAACCGGGGTACAGTTTATATTTCTAGTAATAACACTACATTGCTGTAATAACATGTTATTGTTCGCACTTATGTCCTTTTTGTTACAAAAACAGTTAACTATCTGTTTGACATACTTGGGCGATTGTATTTGAAAGAAATAGTCTAGAGAACGTGTAGGGTGCATATTGTAATCTTAGATTCTGGATGTCAGTAGAAAAGTAATAATAAAATACCTAACTTTTGTATAATCGTTGATTAACAATATATACAATAAAACACCAGTTTCATTTTACACTGACACTAAGGCTCAATTTACATTGCCCCGGAACGGAGTGGCAGCGAATTTTTGTAAAGCATTATGAACTTTATGTCAATATTGTGTAACGTACAAAGTAGATATGAGCCAGAAAACAGTTCGGCCGGTCTTCTGGAGAAGTCTCGTACATTATAGGGAATCCTCGCAGCTCGTATCTAGTTTGTACGTTACACCTTAAGACATAAAATTTACTACACGTTGTACAATTTCGTTTAAAAAAAATCTTCCATTCCGATCCGCAGCAATGAAAATAATTGAGCCTAAAAGTAACGCTACTTAAACATTGCTGTTCCATACATTTTTACCGCGTAAGTATTGTACTTTTCTATGAAGAATAGCAGACCTACTATAAGAACAGCACATGTACAGACGCCAGCAGGTCAAGCTACCCGAAACTGTCAAATTATCCCAATCAATCTTGAACCTTAGTGCTTTAACGATAAAGTTGAAAATCTATTAAAGAAATTTGACAGATTGTAGTAGCTTATTGTGCTGGCGTCTGTACTAAATTCATGGTTACAGTTTGCACGTCCATGTCCCTGCCAACTTGCATATTAAGCTAAACATAATGTTCGAAATATTTGTTATTTTGTACATTACTATACTAGTGTAACAATATTTATGTACAACCCACACCATAGAATAGTTAAAAATAACACTATACTCTTCATATCAAATACACAAAATTACAATTATACCGTTTAGTAACGCCTGTCTTGTTATCTTGTTAGAACTACTGTGACTAAACTTTTCTTTTCTAAATATAATTTTCGTCACGCGATTTTGTGTTGGTCACAGTAAGTATTATCGCCAGAACCTACATCAGAGGGGCAATTCTCGTAATTTTAAGAACGTTCACAGTCTGATCTCAGTCTCAGTCTGTCAAAAATACCTCTAATTTCCATACATTTTGACAAGTTTTTGACATTTGTTTGTCGCCGAGATGAGACTGCGACTAGATTTTGAACGTTTTAAATTACGAGAATTGGCCTTCTGCCCATTTTAAAAACAAAATCCCGTGCACATGACGACAACAGCTGCGTCCGTAAGTAAAACAAAAGGGGATCCTTTTTAGGTCGACTTATAATTTGCGCTGCAAGCAGGAATAGTCCTTACGGTAGATATGGATTTTGGCGATAGTCCCGACTGAAAACAGTCAAATTTATTGCTGTTGAAATGCATGCTTTATTCGAAACAAAACAACTATATACTATCAAAATATTGACATGTTTCCAAAACATAATCTATAAAAGATTCAAAACAACGCAAACCCTTCAAATCGGAGATTACCCGAATCCCATAAAAGACAAAGGATAACTGCGGAGCACGAATAAAATATAAAACCTTATAGAACTATTTCCCATACAATTTTACCTTTACCTTTTGCCACCCTTTATCGGAACCCAATTTGTTATACCACGGAATCTGCGACAAGACAGCGGAATTTATGACTGAGAAAACCTCGCTTTTGAATCCTTTCAATTGTCTTTGAGATAAGACAAATACGAGCATTTTTCGTTCAGTTTAAGTTACTAGATTTGGTACAGTCGACCTTAAAATTTCTTTATCATTTTTGACAACAATTCCTACTCTCCTGCGGGGTAATTGCGTAACACACTCAACCTCATCATCTGCCTAGCCTTTTACCAACTATGTTGGGTTCGGCTTCCAGTCTAACCGGATGCAGCTGAATACCAGTATTTTACATGGAGCGACTGTCTATCTGATCTCCACAACCCAGTAGCAATGGGTTTCATTTTAACAGTTCAACAACATTCATTGCGTTATTTACATTGTTGAGTAGACACATTTTTTGAAAATGAAGCAATGGACTAGCAATATCCTTAAAAATGATTCAGATTGAAATTGATAGTGTGTTACGCAATTAGGGTGCTGGTTTCGATTCCCAGGTCGGGCAAAGTGTTATTGGATTTTTCCAACAGGAATACAGGAATAATACCTCTGCCTAACCCTTCGAGGATCACACGCGTGATGTTATGACATGTGTCCTACTGAATTGAAACTTCACTAAAGTTTGAAATTGTTTAACTCTCTCATAAAAAAATATAGGCCATGTCGTTTTATGGCGTGCTAGTGAAATTCATCCTTAGGGTGGTAAAGTAATTGCGAGGTCGACTATACTATTGCAAGTACAGGCAGCACGACAACAACGTGTCAAAAAAAACAGTATTAGCTGACCTTTTGTTCTACTGAAATTTCGTAATACGCCAGCCCAGCTTATGGTCAAAGTGTTACAACCGACATGTGTTCGACTGTATCTACCTACCACTTTAGTGTCAAAGGGGATTAGGGATATATCCGAAATGGGGAATACAATAGTGCCAATGGGATTATCCTAATCCAATAAAAGGAATTGGTCATGGGTATGCGGGTAGTGATTTAGAGAATACGCTGCAAATCTGTTGTGATGGCAAAACAAGGCTTTTGTAATAAGCTAAAACGTTTTGCATAGGTTACTAGGAAAGAAGTCTACTATTCAGCCTTTAGAATGATTTTTATTACCTATAAAATATTATGTTAGTGTTCTAAAATATGTGTTTCTGTAATAAAATGAAACTGCAACTGGTGTAGTGTGTTTGCTTTTCGTGGAAAATAAGCGTGATGCTAAAGATTGAAAATAAATCTCAAAACTCAAACGCAAACTCAACTCAAACTCAAAGTGTTTATTTCAATTAAACCAATTACAGGCACTTTTGAATTGTCAAGGGGTCGGTCAGTCAGAAAAATGAAGCTAGTTGCCCATTCCAAAGCGTAGTAGGTACCTATGGATAAGAACGGGCAAGAAACTCCAAATTAAATGTTTATTCAAGATTTCCGCGAATTTTAAATAAAAGCATGTTTTTTTTTTGCCGATCGTTAATATTTTATAAAATAAATAGTGTAAAGGATATTCTTGAAACCCATTGAATAATTTTTTTTTTATTTCAATTTTGCATGACTGGACATGCATTGCATCAGACTTTTATTTTTATTAATAAATCTGTAGCCTACGCAGCGTTTATTTTTTTGATAGGGATACAAAATAATATTCAAAATTGTATCTCGGTGAGGAGACTCAGAAAAGCCAAAAGATAAAAAGGTTAATAACGTGAAGAAAAAGACCCCAAAAAAAATATGGACCGTAAATTTAACATCTGCTTGTAAAATAGCCTTAAGGAGGATGCTATACCATCTGTTTAAATACAAATAAAACTTCCTAATAACGTTGGGACATTGTCATCTACAGGTAGGTAAGGTTTCTTTGTGAGGCCGAAATGCATAATTGCATACCGGACTACAGGGGTGGCAGGGAAACCATTAGAACGACGTCTAGAACCTTCTGGTGAATTCTTGTTTACAGTTTACGCGTAAACATGAATTCACAAGAATTTTTCGTAAGTTATCAAATTCAAAATTCAAATTCAAAAGTCATTTATTTCAATCCATTTAAGATCATATGTTTTACAACTGATATAAAATAAAAAATTTAATCACAATAAATACATATATGTACTTAAAAATAATTACTAAAATAATATAAATTAAATTAAAATTATAAAAATAAATTAAAATCATAAAATAAAATAAAAAATGATTAATAATACGCCTGCCTTTGAGTCTTTGTTTGTTTGTCATTACATTAATCATATAACAATCGTTAATGTACTGACAATCAAACCTGTTCGCAAATACGCTCAGGATTGTGTTGGAGGTGCTCCGGAGCCTGCGCCCCAGAGATGAGCACCGCTTTCACATCGTCGTGTAGAAACAGTCGACACGGGCGTCGGCGAACATCCCCGACGCGCTGCAGTGCCGGGGCAGCCCCAACAACACCCTGAACGCATTATTATACTGAATACGGAGAGCGTTGTACTGCTTCTGGGTATATGACCTGCAAAGGCTGGCTATGTACAGGGACGTACAAAACGCTCTGAAAAGAGTTATTTTGACGGCCCCCGAGCAACGAGCAAATCTGCGGGCGATCATATTGGCCCTCACAGACAACGCCCTCCGCTCCCTATCGATGTCCGCATCGTCCCTCAGGTCAGAGGTCACGATATACCACAGATATTTAAACTGTTGAACTCTTTTTAACTTGACACCGTTCAATGTAAAGGTGGAACAGAATCCGAACAGCTCCGATCCCTGGCCCGAAAGACCATGCATTCACTCTTCTTGGCGATATAGAGCAAACCGTGATCCAGCGCGTAACGCTCGCAGATGCCCAGCAACCTAGACAGACCCCACACCGAGGCGCTCAGCAGCACCATGTCGTCTGCGTAACTAATATTGTTGACACAAACACCGTCAATATGGCAGCCGACAGGGGTACTACTGAGCTCCTCTATCAGTGCGTTCAAACTCAAAACTAAAAATCTGCTGTTTTATAGATAAGTGCAATACCTACCTAATATGTATGGAACAGCAATTTTTTTTGGTAATAATCGACGCATAATTTCAACGCAGGGTGGTTCAGAATCATGCACTGAATCCATGGTAACAGGTAGCACGTCGATGTCCCTGCCACCTTTATTATATTGTGCCTGTTCTGGGGGTCTACTACGAAATGCAAAATGCGAATTCTCGGATCGGACCGACACATGGCCGAACCGAATATTATTGAAAAATGCGAAAAATGTTCGGATCAGCTCAGTTGGGTCGGGACCATAGTCAATATTCGAAAGAGTGTAGGAGTGTAGGATCGGAACCGACCGAACCAAATGGTAACTTCGTAGCATGTAACTGTCGAACATTCGGCCGATACCACTTCGGAGTAGACCCCCAGGCCCTGTATTTATGTAATTTCTACCTGTGCAAGTTCTGTGTGTGACAGCTGTGTTTGAAAACATGTATAATCCGCTTAGAGCGGATTTGTTTGTCTAGGTTTATTTATGTACCTAGGTGTTAAACTATATGTTGCGTCCTACACTTATTTCTGTTTAGCGTTACTAGGTCATTTTTTTTTTTAAATTATTACATGGACTACTAGCTTCTCCCCGCAACTTCGTCTGCGTGAAATTCGTTGTTCCCCGACCCACCCCGTCGCATCGCATCACCTGTCCGCGCTATTACTGTGTTTTTTCTGACTTTTATGGTTTTGCTCGCCTCCTAAGTGTCTTAGCGTGACGTTAAGTAGCCTATAGCCTTCCTCAAGAAATGAGCTATCAAATGCAAAAAGATTTTTTCAAATCCGACTGGTAGTTCCGAAGATTACGCCCTACATACATACAAACAATCAAACAAACAAATTATACCTCTTTATAATATTAGCATAGATAGGTCTACAGCCTGAAAATAAGTTACCGCGCGCTTGAAAAGTTACATTTCAAGTCATAAGGTTTTTCTGTAATAAACAAAGTTGAAATTAAATTGGCTACCGAAATCCTGCAGACGTGATGGGTATCGATAACGAACGATATGACGATACATATCACGTCTGCGGAGTTCCGCTAGCTAACTTTTGCCCTCGTATTCAATACTATAACACACACATAAGAAATGACACCTCCTTTAAGTATCTCAACCTAGCTCCGAGTATAAAGTTATATACACACACGTGTTATTATTTTATAATGCAAGTGCAAGCGCTTCACCTGTCGCGCTTCGGCTCCCGCGCTCATGCGCTAGCGCATCTCTAGGGAAATCGCAGAAAAGCTTGGCTGTGTTTACAAGAGTGATAAAGGTAGGTACCTTTCTGTATAATTTTAAATTTTATTTTGAGAGTAATATTTTAGTTTTTAAGTTCTTTTTGTAACACACTATCAACCACAATCTGAATCATTTTGAAGGATATTGCTAATACATTGCTTCATATGTTCGAAAAATGTGTCTGCTTACAACGTAAATAACGCAATGAATGTTGTTGAACTGTCAAAATGAAAGCCAATCCTACTGTTAGTGTGTTACGCAATTACCCCCGTAGGTATATAGGCAGTTAGCTTGCAACCATGTACTTTTAGACAATGTTGTAAGTGTGCTAAATAGATCATTATAGTTTTTTTTTGTTGTTGTAGTGATGGAAGATAATAAAACTACTTTGAAAGCAACAGCAACTTTGAAATAACTTTTTAATAAGCATAAAAAGTTATTTACACACATATTAAAATAAAAATTGGTATTGTAGTGGCATTGGCATTGTACAGACGCCAGCACATCAAGCTACTACAATCTGTCAAATTTATTTAATAGATTTTCAACATTATCGCTAAAGAATTAAGGTTCAAGGTTGATTGGGAAAATTTGACAGTTTCGGGTAGCTTGACCTGCTGGCGTCTGTACCTGTACTATCGACAAAGCCTATATCTGACCATTTTGAAAACAAAATCTTATGCACATGCACCACAGCTGCGTCCGTAGGTAAAAGAAAAGAGGATCCTTTTTAGATCGACTAATGCAACTAGGAATAATCCTTACAGTCAGATACAGATTTTGGCGATAGTACCTACCTATATTATAATATATAATAGCTTCTTCGACTGTGAATAATAACTAAGTTAATGTCTTTCTGCATTTTATAAACCCTAGGAATATTACTTTCAAAAACGCAACGATATACTTAACTATTCTCCATATAATAGACACATAATACATTAATATAACTAGTTAAAACAAAACCAACCTGTCACAAAAGATCCCAGGGCGATCACAATGGCTAGAAATCCAATAACACTTGTATTTACCTTACTTATGTATTTACTAGAGACACAACTTATTCACTCGGTGTTCTAACACTGACTGAATGAACAACTGGTCTCCTGTCAGGTGTTATGTAATAATAATATGGTAATAAACTAATCAGCTGTCCCTCTGCTAATCGATTTTGAACGTTATGTTAATAAGACAAGATGGCATTTAAACAATGTCGTAAAGAACAAAGGGGATTTTAGAGTTGGCAGGTAATGAATTACGATGGTTTTCTAGTAAAAACGCGGTTTCGGGGATTCATAAATGTTGTTATAGAAGTCTGTGTTATTGTTGTGTGGGGTGTAAAAGGTGCTAAAGTGTTTAGCAGGTAACAAAGTAAGACATCTGCTTTACAGCGAAGTGGGTAGTTTATTTTTATTGCAAGCTGTTCGGTAGTTTGTGGGTTTTGCAGGTTGCGAGAAAAGGTGTTATGGTCGCTTAAAAAATCTAAGTTTTGTTAAGAGGAACCGTTTTTGACACTTCATTCTCGTCGGAGTTAATTACGTAATTACTTGGGTATGCCTGGGGTGAGTCACTTGTGGTTTCGCTTGGCACTTAAGCCGACGGGACCATCTATTGGCAAGTGGTTACCGCTGCCTCTGGCGCTCACGATTATTAGTATACTAGCTGCGCCCCGCGGTTTCACCTACATAAGTTTCGATCCCGGAGGAATATCGGGATAAAAAGTATCCTGTATGTTAATCCTGGTTATAAACCATCTGTGTGCCAAATTTCATCCAAATCCGTTCAGTAGTTTTTGCGTGAAAGACTAACATCTATCCGTCCATCCATCCATCCATACAAACTTTCACGTTTATAATATTATTAGTAGGATTATAATTATATAATTATTATTATAATTAAATATAATTATAATTATTACTGTATATTGATACTACCAGGTGCCGGTAGGTTCTATAGTATATTAGTATTTTTACTAATAATAATATTCTTATAATCTAAACTAGGCGAAGGTGTTGCGACGATCTGGTAACGTTTGCGGGGCCAACATGGCCAGAGATCGCACAAGACCCCTGTCTTGTCAAAACTCTCTAGTTTTGGAAGAAAAAAAAGGAGGCCGTTGCCCAGCAGTGGGACACAATGTAGGATAACAAAAAAAAAAAAAAAACTAAACTAATAATATTCTTTAAAGAACTAAAATTTGTGAGTTTGTCTATACGTAAGCGGTAATCTTCGAAAGTACTAATCCATTTCCGAAAATTTGTTCAATAGTAGGAAGCGACAGTATTACCAAGTGTCATAGGATATACTTTATGTTAAAACCAGATATTTCACGAGGAGGAAGTCGCGGGCAGAAGCTTTAACGCCTACGAAATGCTGGGACATGGGTCATCGCTCTGTAAGGGTGGGCCATACATAAGTCACCAAGTGGATAAGATGATGTTGCCAAGATGAAGCTAGTTGCCCATTCCAAAGCGTAGTAGGTACCTATGGAGAAGAACCGGCAAGAAACTCCATGGACACTCTTTTAAATCACAATAATATGGTTACAAAGTATTGGTTACATCGTTCATGTTAAAAATTATGCATGTGAAAACAATGCAGAACGTTAAAAGCGTCCATAATGAAACGAAAAAAAAAAACAATTCAAATATTAATTTAAATTAAAATCAGCCATGGCAGCAAAGGGAATTTGCCGAACCACATACCTGTTTTCTGAAAGCTTGATTGTGAATCAAGACCGCCTTCAAATCTCATGTCAGCTGGCGTTATTTGGTGGACCGAAATAACTAGAGCTAGCCAATTCTCTTGGCATATTTTTTTTTTGTTTCGACGACATAGAAGCTGTCAACGTCTCATTGTTGAATACCGAAGCTTATGATAAATCAGGCTGAAAGGCCTCGACAAGTGACAATCGCTTTCAAAGCGTTCTATATTTCCACAACGACTTTCAACAGGATTGACATAGCGTATACCCTGTCCATTACGTTAGCCGTTTTTTGACAGCTGTCTTAGAACGTACACATTCCAGATTATGTAAAAGTTAACTTTAAAATGCGTAATAAAATAAATATATAAACTACCTTCATCATCATCATCTGCCTAGCCTTTTCCCAACTATGTTGGGGTCCGCTTCCAGTCTAATCGGATTCAGCTGAATACCAGTATTTTACATGGAGCGACTGCCTATCTGACCTCCTCAATATATAATAAACTACCTTATCTTATTGAATTATGGCTTCTTACAGACATTATGATACCGTACGTGTATCAATCAATGTATTGTGTGTTGCTGTAATCACTAGTTCCATCTGTGAAAAAACGGTATACCTAATGGAGAGGATATAGTTCATGACAGTCCCATACAATTTAGACTTTTTCATCATCGTTATCGTTGATAAAATAAAATTTTATCTAGGCCTGAAGGTCTCATTGTTCAATGCCAAAGATTATAATGAACCCTAGTTCATTAAAAATATATTCAAAGTAAGGGAGAGTCTTTTCTTAAAATGTGTTCGAATTTACCAAAAAAAATCCAGCGGGATTTGTAAGGCTACCTGGAATTTGGGACAGGCCAAGTCAAAAAAGGGCCAATCGGGTTTAGCTCGGCGACAATCAGAGGGGCAATTCTCGTAATTTTAAGAACGTTCACAGTCTGGAAGGCAATTCTCGCGCATCTCGTGTTCGTTATTGACGTTCGACTTGATCTTTTCTCTCGACAAAATCAAGCCGTCGCCATTTTTTTTTTCTGGGTGGGAAATCATCATATGACTGACAACATATGAGGGCGTGTCAGACTTTTACTGACTAAAACCCACTCGTGTTCCTTCAGTTGCCTATGCCAGGGGCCACGGTATCTCTTTCAAACAATCCGCGGCCCTGGCAGGCATCCGTCTTACCGGACCCCGTCAGTTTGTGCTGACATCTCTTTGAGGCGGGCGTGGAACATAACGCGCCGTCGACCCGGGCTTTGTCCTGCTGTGCTGCCGGGCGGCGAGCAATGGGCAGCTCGCCGCCCGCAAGCCCGCGCCTACGGTGGCCGGGAGTCGGCTGGTGACTCCCGACGTCCAGGGCGTCTCCTATGGCGACTAGGGGCGTGAGGGCGCAGAGATTGCCTCTCCTTCACGCGCTCCGCCTTCTCCTTTGCGAGTATTACTACTTCGCAGAAGGAGGTGACGGCTTCCCATGCACTCTCGCTCCATACCATGGCCTGGACCAGGACCGGACGCGACAGATCGCCGCCACGAGGACACGGCGGTGCTCCGCCCAAGCTTGGCAGACCTCCACCGTATGCTCCACCGTGTCCTCCGGGCGATCCACACAGTGGTGACACCCTGGCGTTTGTTCGCGCCTTATCCTGAACAGGAACCTCCCGAAACAACCGTGTCCGGTGAGGGCGCCGTGACGCCTCTCCAGCCACTCCTCAAAGAGGGGACTTATCGCCGCAATTGTGGTGTACCCAGCACAGAGTTTCGACAATCGCACTCTCCATGTCACTTACCGTGATTTCTCGCGGCAGCGGAGTTACGCCCCGGCGTTTTGCCTCCTCTCGCCACTACCATGTGTGGTGTGTGCCTCCAGATCCCATCAGCTATCGCATTGCATGGCATTGGCTACCGCGTTATGCAATAGCAATGTAATAGCAATGTACTAGCAATGTAATAGCAATTGCTATTGAATTGCTATTGCATAGTCCGTTGCGTTGCGTACAGACAAACTGCAGTGATTGCAGCACTTATGTGTATTTCCTGATCAGCAATTGAACCTCATAATAATTGTTTGGTTTCGTAATACTTCTGGGAGATCAAGGAAATTGTCGATACAGTCCACTAGGTCCACAGGTCCACAGGTTTGATTTGATGAAAGCATTGGGCTGTATGATGTGAGAGAATTCAGACCTAAGGGTCTGAATTCAGACCTAAGGGTCTGAATCTAGAGAAGAGAGAATTCAGACCTAAGGGTCTGAATTCTCTCGTCTAATCTGCACTACATTCTTATCTGTTAACGATAAAGAATTAATTGTATTGCTCAGTTTTCCTATCTTTGCTTTCAAGTGAGGTCTACATAAAAAAATCGCATCGTTATGTGGAATGGATTACTTCGTGCGACGCATAATGGCAATATTATTGTCCCTAGACTCGCGATTTCAGATCGAATTGTAATGAGAATAGATGTTTCTGGATATCTCACCGTTTTATAAACGACATACGGAGACGAGCGGCAATGACGTCATGCGACACGATCGCGAGATTCGCGAGAACTGCCTTCTGATCTCAGTCTCAATCTGTCAAAAAATCCTTTAATTTCCCTACATTTTGACAAGTTTTGACATTTGTTTGTCGCTGAGATGACACTGCGACTAGATTTCGAACGTTTTAAATTACTAGAATTGCCCTGCTGATAATTTCGCACAATGATTAAATCCTTATTCAGTAGAAACGTTTCAAACCTTAAAAAAAAATATCAAACCTTTTCTAACCCTAAAATGCAACGCTTGTTAAATAATAACTAACACGAAAAACTTTACCCACAAAAGTTTTCATGCGGTATAAAATATAATCCAGCAAGTTTCTTCCACATTACATTTCTATAAAAATATTACGAATCTGAGCTTTTATTGTTACTTAATACCTCACTGCACATTCGAGTTGTTAAAGTTAGCCAATTATAACTTTGCATGACTTATCCAATGTTACGAATGGAATATTTGAAAATTTATTCATGCACGAGTTATGCGATCGTGGTTTTAATTCATAAGATATATGTGGTACGTAGATTTGCATTAATTTAAGGGTATTTAACCAGAACCTTGGGTTTCTAAAAATACTATTCTATTTTATCGCTGTGAACCTCATCAATATCTGCCTAGCCTTTAGGATGCAGATGAATACTAGTATTTTACAAGGACCGACTGCCTATCTGACCTCCACAACCCAGTTACTGGGTAATACGATACCCCTTGGTAAGACTTGTTGACGGGCTTCTGACGACCCGTAACGACTGTCACAGATCCACGAATGACAGCCGGGACTAACAGCTTAACGTGCATTTCGAGCCACAGAACGGTCCGGTATGTAAAGATGGTCAGCCATCCACGGACCAACCGCAGCAAGCGTAGCTTAACCTGATCGATCGACCCATGCGGCTGTTATTACTTAGCCACAACTATCTGATGCCATAAATATCCCAAATAATTTAAAACGGCAAGCTATATGTAGTTACTTTACTATTAGTTATTTATCACGCCAGTAAAAAAGGCAAACTCTACTGCCTTTTTTTTTAAACCAAGTTCCTAACTACAAGAAAAATGACTTAAAAACAGCTTGTTTCACAGAAGAATATTTTCCACCGTTAAGGGACCAATGTGCAGATTTCTATTTACCTAGAAACGGTTACGGAAACTGCTCTAGTTACCTATTTAAAGTGTTATTTAACCAACTGTAATTTTAATTTTAGCTGCTGCTTTTTTAGTTAATTTTATTGGTCAACTATGAGTTTTGTTTGAGTAGGTTTTTAGCAGTTTTAAGGCAGTAAAATGTACATTTACATCTGTAATAAGTTGTAAACATATTAAAACTGTAATTTTGAGGAGCCTTTTTACAGTCAGGAAGCGTGTGATCAAAGCTCGTTATTTCTTTGTACAAGGAAAAGCATTTGAAATGTAATAAAATGGTTTATTCTGCAAATAGGATATCAGAATCTATTTTACACGGCATGTAATAAAATAAAAAATGAGCTAGATGAGGTCTGCGTTTCCTATCTGACTACTCTGAGAAGAAAGGCCGAAACAAACTCAGAGGTCAAAGTCTCTTTTATAGTTTTTAATTATAGTTGGTTTTAGTAGGTTTTTATATTTTATCTGTCCTTTTGATGGATTTTTCTATATTTTGTAAATGTGAGGACTTTGTAGGCCTTGTAGACTTTAGATCTGTAGACCATTTTTTATTTTATCAAGTACCTGGTACTTGTTGACAGGCCTACGCTGTCCTCCCATACCTATTGTAATTTGAAAACATTGTAAAAGCCAATTATTTTTAAAAGATATAGAATATCTATTAACACTGTAATAACACTGTAATTTGAATAAATTGCAAAAGCACATTATTTTTAACAGAGTAACTGTGGAGTTTCTTGCCGGCTCTTCTCCATAGGAAACGACCATTGGAACCGTGCACCTAGCTTCTGACGTTTCAAAAGTGCCCATGTTGGTTTATGTGAAATTAAATATTTCGATTTGATTTTGATTTTGAAAGTCCAGACATGATATTGATCAGATTTGTATTTATCCTGTCCGACTTTTTTCTTTTTAACAGGTAGGGATTTTCATAAGATTCCCATGAGAATCAAAATGCAATTACTAAATCTAATTTGCATTGCAAATTGCAATTACGTAGCAAATAAAATTTTACTACTATCGATTCATTCTATTTCTATTCAACAACTTCAGTTGTTCTGCAAACTAATTATTCTCCCTTAGGAACCAACCTAACCGGCTTCACTATCATACAAAATAGAGAAAATTATCTTTCACTAATTACATTTTCGATCAAATTATTTTTCAATAAATGTATGCAAATTATTTAATGGAAGTTCCAAACTCTCGGGAATTGATAACTTCGTCTGTTACACTGACATTGACTTAAATTAATGTAATTTTAATATTTGGAGGGTAGACAAAGAAAAATGAAATTTTAAAATAGTTCGTTCGAGAAGCCGTTTGAAATAATATGTTTGAAAAGTGTGATAAAGAATGTCAAATATTTTTAAATATTGAAAAAATAACTCATACTTATAATTTTGAATTTTAATGACATCGTTTATCAACATACCTATACCTATCATATATCAATAGACATTTTGTTTATCTGAGATTTATTTAAAAAAGCTGTAGGCGTTTAATTTTCACCTTTTTTTAACATCAAGCTGTTTAAATAATAATATTAAATCATAATGAATGGTGAAAAGGGTGTTAAGAAAAATAGGTACTTCTTTATAATACTTAACACTTATTTACCCAATACGCAGAAAATTAAATTAGGTACCTACACACAAGAAATTCACATTTCAAAACTAATCGACATTTTTGTCAAAAAATATGAATGTACTATGGGTACACCTTTGCCTAATCCTCCAAGCCTTCTCAGTACCAAAAACCTATAGCCATCTGAATCCTTTAAACTCTCAAATTACTAGCCAAACCAAAAATAACCCAACGAAAACCCGCAAAAAGTACCAAAATGCTCTATTCACGTCCAAAGTCCCTCCGTAAATTTCAGTAAGTAAATACATTTGCCAACGTTTCGACATCCGTACCTATAACCCTCGTCTACACTCCACAATAGATGAAAACATTTCTCACAAGCGTAACTTATTTGTACACTTGTCACAGTATATGTCCGTTTCTGTGTCTAGTTTTGGGTCTGCCTGGTTTTGTTGTAGATAGTAATTATGAACTGTAGTGCTATTCTGTAAAAATCTCACAGTGACAACTTAGTGAAGTGAGTTTTAAGTGAGCTATCAATCCCTAGATTTCCTAGCGTCAGGTAGGATGACAGTACACTTGTAGCTCACTTCATTAACTTTTCACGGTGAGATTTTTACAGAATAGACCGGCTGCTTCGTTGAATATTGACTTATAGTCATTTGGAACAGTAATTCTTATTTATTTTTATGTTACAGGTCTGACAACTTGCGGCTTGCTTTATTGAACGTGTTTACCGCCGTCAATGGACACCGAGAGTGACCAGAGAATACCTGGAGACTTACCAAGGGGTATCGTATTACCCAGTAGGTAACTGTGTAGTGAAGGTCAGATAGGCAGTCGCTTTATGTACTGATATTCAGCTGCATCTGGTTAGACTCTAGCATAAAAAATAAAGTAGGCAGATGATAATGACGCTTTACCTTCAGGTCATGAGTTGGTAAACATGACCACGGTCTGCTTGATATAATATTTACCACAATGTCCCCCTGATCCCCGGACCCTGGACGACCTGGATGTGTCCCCTGAACAATTAGAACAGCAGCTTAGAAGCGCTAGACATTCTTGATAAAGTTACGAGATCTTCGTCCAGAAATTCAGCATCATTCCTGCCATACCTACGTTCAGCAGCAGCCATGATAGAAGTTCCAAATTGTGGCTAGTGGTGATAAAACCATGCTCTGTTTATAAAGGTAATAAAGTTGCAAGTGCGTACCTAAAATTCCTTAACGCTGTGGTGAGCTTCGAGTAGTTGCTTTATGACATATTGCGGTGGGATAGGTCAGTGGCCTGTCAAAATGATTGTAATTAATTATACCCTTGGGAAACGTGATTTCTCCTTCGTCATAATTGTCTCACTCTGTTCCAAAACATCAATGGCTACAACAGTTACTGCTGAATTAAAACTTCCCGGATTGAAAAGTAATTAACGGCACGGTTGGCGCAGTGGCTAAGCGATTGACTGCTGCGCTGCGTGTCGCGGGTTCGATTCCCGCACGGAACAAATATTTGTATGACCTACAAGTAGTTGTTCCGGGTCTGGCTGTTTGTGTATGTGAGTTTAAATGTTTGTAAACGCACCCCCGATACAGGAGTAATTCCTAGTATGGGGCAAGGTTTAAAAAAAGAAATACAAAAAAAAAAATCTATTTCTTCGACTACTCTAAGAGACATAATCCTTTTTCAAGGGTTGGTAGGGCAAGATATGTTGTCAACTTCCTTCAATATTTCTACATTAATAACTAACACATATAGGTACTATACTTCACCAGCTATGCCCCACGTCTTGTCGTGCTCTCTGTGCACTAACTCCTGTGCTATGGAAGACCTTTGCGAGGCCAATGATAACGCTGTCAAAGTGGCAGAATTGTGGTCAAAACTTATTTAAAACCAACAAGAATAATAACTAAAAACCAAACTATCAACTAATAACAAAACTCGTGATTTAACGTGCGGAATTTGCCCAATTTTATATACGAGCACACTCGTCCTTAATAGAAAAAGGTGGGACATAAATCCCTAAAATATGCGATACTCCACACACAATACAAATATTTGGTAACATTCAACGTAACCGCACATAAAAATGACGTATAACTTTTACGCGGAACCCGAACCATAGAATATGGATGTTTAGAAGCGAAACTCATCATCTGCCTTTTCCCTACTATGTTGAGGTCGGCTTCCAGTCTAACCGGATGCAGCTAAATACCAGTATTTTACATGAAGCGACTGTCTATCTGACCTCCACAACCCAGTTTCTAAGTACTAATACGATACTCCTCGGTAAGACTGGTTGTCAGACTTTCAGGCTTCCGAAGACCCGTAATGACTACCAAAAATCCACAAATGACAGCCGGGACAAACGGCTTAACGTGCTTTCCAAGACACGAAGGGGTCTTTGTATGTAAAGATGGTCACCCATCCATGCACCAACCGCGGCAAGCGTAGCTTAACCTGATCGATCGATCCATGCGGCAGTTATTGCTTGGCTACAAGCCCTCTTTAGAAGCGAAACTTGGAGTTTCGCTTCTGAAGAGGGCGTCAAATGTCTACAGTTCTGAAGCGTAAGAAACGTTCAACATAGTCAGGATTGTGTTGTCTTTTGCGGTCACGTACGGCGAACCGCACTTCAGAGGCACAAATAACACTCCAATCACGAAAACCACTCTTATTGTTCCGAAATAAAGGCGTGATCAGTGTCAAATTGACATGCGTCTACTGTATGCCGGTGAAAACGCGGGCTCTGCACTCGACCGACAAAATTGACAACTATTTGGCTTGGGCCAATGTGACCATCTTTACATACCGAGACCCCCCCGTGCCTCATAAACCGCGATAAGTTGGTCCCGGCTGTCATTCTTGTATCTTTGACAGTCGTTACGGGTCATCAGAAGCCCGAAAGTCTGACAACCAGTCTTACCAGTACCTACCGTATTACCCAGTGACTGGGTTGTGGAGGTCAGATAGGCAGTCGCTCCATGTAAAATACTGGTATTCAGCTGAATCCGGTTAGACTGGAAGCCGACCCCAACATAGTTGGGAAAAGGCTAGGTAAATGATAGATTTATATACTTGTCGTTGCTTGATATTGTCAGTATAAAACCGGTATCGATTCTAGATTTTATCGACCGCTCGTTCAACATAGTTTTGAACGTGTGTTTGAAGACGATTTATTGAACTTTATATTATGAATATTTTTATACTTTATGATATTTTTTCGTGCTCTTTGAGTGAATTCGCAAGATTTTATTAAATATAGTTAGTTATGTGAGGTAAAAAGTTATATTATTTGTTGTTAGGTACATACTTAACAGCATATAACAATAAGTTGATAACTACACAGTCGCATTAGGTTAAGGGCTGTAATGATAGTTGTAAGGATGATAAATAAATAAATAAATAAATGATGACGTGATAGGTTATAATTTTGACGCCATTGACGCACGCAGAAAGGTGAGTTTCTCTTCTATTCAGGTTTCTTATTCTATGTCCACACCCGGTTCGGAATTGGGCAATTCTTCTTAAATTTAATTTCCATTGCGAACTTATATTTAGTTGTGTTGTATTCGTTACGTTTGATGGTAGGGTGAACAACTGATGGGGTTTTTATTTTAATTTTGTGTATTACGTGTCGCCCTGTCAGAGGGGCTTGTGGCTAAAAGAGGGGCTTGTGGCTAAATAATAACAGCTGCACGGGTTGATCGATCAGGTTAAGCTACGCTTGCCGCGGTTGGTCCGTGGATGGGTGACCATCTTTACATACCAAGATCCCTCCGTGCCTCGGAAAGCACGCAGCCAAAAAGTCAACCCGCCCGAAAGCCAGCTGCATCTAGTTAGACTTAAAGCTGACCAACATAGTGGGGAAAAGGCTAGGCAGATTGATTTTTGACGTGTGGCCTTTATTGCTTTTTTTTACTGAGTTTTTATTAACACCCTGAACTGTTCTGGTTAGGATTGCTAGATTAAAACCCTGACTTGGCATTGTAACATACACATCATCAGCCTGTAATGCTCCCATTGCTGGGACACAGGCCTTCTATCTGTCAGAGGGAGTGGGCCGTTATCCATCACGCGGGCCCAATGCGGGTTGGTAGATGTCACATGTCTTCAAATTTTTGGTTCTAGGAGATGCCGGTTTCCTCACAACGTTTTTCTTCACCGTTTCGAGAGCGGTGTTGATGAAATAATTTACACAAAGTAAAGCGCCTGTGTGGGTTCGAACCTACAACAACCTACAAGTCATACTCGTAAGTCGTCGCCGTTACCACTGGGCACACAAACTGCTCACATAATTATGACTAACCAACTAATTGGTGATCACAGTAATATGCTGCCTATCCTCAAATCTATTCGTACGTAGATAGTCTTAATGTGTATTGGGTAACCCATTGAATTAATAACACTACAATTTATTATTATTATAGGTACGTGTAACTGTTCAAACAGCCTCATTGTTCTTTCATTATTATTCTGCCTATTTCCGGTCATTTACCAACGTTCGTATGGTAGATGCTAGATAATCAAGTATTGGCTTTTTTTTTTCCGGATGGGAAATCATCAAATGACCCCTCCCGCTCTGGGTGGAGCGGAAGTGAGTGTCAGACTCTTACTGACTAAAACCCACCCATGTTCCTTCCTTTGGCCTTTATGTTCCGGGGTAGCGGTAACCCTTTCGGACAATCCCGCTGACCCGGCAGGCTTCGGCCCTGGGGGGCCCCTCAGATTATGCTGACAACTCTTTTTTGAGGCGCGCGTGGAACACTTACGCGCCGTCCATCAAGTAATGGCTTAGATTTTTTTTTATCAATCACTTGGTACTGCTTAGTTCTGATTTCCTCAGTAACCCTAATTGTCCCATTACAGTGTACCTGCCAGTGTCTTTCTTCGAACTCAATTTTGTTGGAGCGAAGTCAGTGGATAGTCGTCAAACTGTCTTGTCCTGCTTTCAGTTTTTGTCTTCATCTAAATAAAACATAGTTAAGACTTTTCGTTGAATTTTGGTGATTTATAAAACTAAATCTTGCTCATTGCTCATTGTAAATCATCCTGGATGAGACTCGCAAAGACCAGGGAAGCATGGCACGAAAGGGAGGAGGCCGTACTCAGCAGTCGGTGGACCAAGGCTGCCGATGATTGTGATAGTGAAGTCATCGATTAGATTCGAATGTTATATTTACGTATCTTAGGATCCATGTTCCAAAAATGCAAGGTCGCTCAGCGCGCTATGGAGCGAGCTATGCTCGGAGTCTCTTTGAAGAATAAAATTAGGACCGAAATTATCCGGAAAAGAACTGGAGTTAACAACATAGCTTGCAGAGTAAGCAAACTGAAGTGACAGTGAGCTGGCCATGTCTGTCGAAGGACCGATCGCCGCTGGAGAAGACGAGTCCTGTAGTGGAGACCGCGTATCGGTAAGCGTAGTATGGGACCCCCAGCTAGATGAACGGACGACCTAAAGAAAGTGGCTGGGGTAGACTGGATGCGGAAGGCGGAGGACAGGGTGTTGTGGCGCAGCCTGAGAGAGGCCTTTGTCCAGCAGTGGACTGCGATAGGCAGAGTTGATTGAGGATCCATGTGGTGGATGAATTATTATTTACATTTGCATCGGCTGAACTACTTTCTTCCTTATCAAGCCAAAATACTACGAAAACAGAAACCAACACCCATATAACGAACAAAAACATTCATATATCGCTTCGACTGTTACAAGTCTCGCTCAATGTGGCAACGGATTTACGGAAGAAAGTTTTATTAGGATCCGGATAAACCGACCGGGAGCGAATACTTTTATCTGCTCCTAACGTACATAAGTCTGTTGATTTGCGTACTACCCAATATTGGAGGTTTTAGAGGTGTTTTCTGTATGAGAAAAGATTTCATTTCCCTTGCCAAGTAAACGATGTTTAATTTAATTAAATAAACTATTTAAGTAGTAGGTACATGGCGCTGAATGATGCACGAATTGAATTTTTGTTATGTATTTAAGTTGTGTACAATAAATAAAAAAATATTATTTTATAATGATAACACAGACTGAATTTTTACTATTATGTATGTAACATTGTAGGTATATTAATAAGTGTTTTTTTTTTTATATTTCGATGCTTTTGACTGTACAGCGAAATTTAGACTGTAATTAAGTAGTTTTCATTGTTTTTGGGATTAAAAATTACAAAATTTGATTTAGTAAAGGTTTCTGAACAAACTACATACTATCATAATGTGCATTGATTCAGTTACACATTGTATCATTATCAGCCTATATTGTTCCCACTGCTGGGACACAGGCCTCCTCTCTTAGAGAGGGGGTGGGCTATAATCTACCACGCGGGCCCAGTGCGGGTTGCTAAATGTCACATGTCTTCGAATTTATGGTTCTAGGACATGCCGGTTTCCTCACAATGTTTTCCTTCACCGTTTTGAGAGCAGTGGTGATGAAATAATTTACACAAAGTAAAGTGCCTGTCTGGGTTCGAACTCACGACTACTATGCACGATGGGTACCTACTGTATAAGGAAATTTCAAAACAATCACTGCATTAAGTACTTTTTCTCCAAAACCTTACCAATCAGTCTGCCTAACCTTTTCCCGACCATTTTGGGGTCGGCTATCAAAACAACCATTACCATCTTCCAAAAAATACTCCTTACAAATCGAAACTCCCATGACCAATTCACAAAGATATATCACTTCAATACTTAGAAACTTGACGGCTGTAGGAAACTACTGAACGGCGAAGTGCTACCAAACTTGAGGGCTAAGCTCGTAAAACATAAAATATGACGTCATATTACATGACGGGATATCAAAATGTATGAAATGAATGTTGTTACTTCACTAAAATGTTACGATGCAATTTTCATAAAGTGATTCATGGGCTGATAGAATGGGAAGTATAAAAATGGGTCTTGAATTCTTTTTGGTACAGTAATGATGGCCGCGTCCTGATTTTTGTGTTTATTGGTAATTAAAGATTAAGGGAGATTGATTTTATATTAGTGTTGAGATCTGAGGGGCAATTCCCGTATTTTCAAGAACGTTCGCATTTTAATCCCAGTCGCAATCTGTCGAAAACCTTTAATTTCCCTACATTTTTGACAAGTTTTTGACATTGATTGTCGCTGAGATGAGATCGCGAAAAGATTTTGAACGTTTTTAATTACGAGAATTGCCCTTCTGGTGTAAACTTTACGTTGATCGTAAAGTTAATTAGTGTACTGTGATCAATTCTTTTTGTTTTACTAGCTGTTTGCAAAATTGCAGTTCTCAGTCATAGAGTTAAAAATAGTAAAGCCTTTGTTGTACCTAAAAATAAATTTCTTACTTCCCCATGTTTGTCTTAATTAAACTAATCATAATTTTAAGGTCATCCCCTAAAGGGACTTGAAGGTCCGCAGCATACTTATCTGTCCGCCATTTTGAATTTATTTCAAAATGGCGGCCATACATGATTGGTCGATTTATATAGGTTACCAGGATCCATATAAAATTCTTCAATCCCCTTTACCATTAAAACTGACGAATCAGTGAAACTGACTAATCAAAAAAACTGGCGAATTAAATAAACTAACGACTGCGGGGAACTGACCAGTCACTCAAAATATGCTAGGCAAATGAAGTCACCGTGTGTACCCACAACTAAGGTTATAGAATAGTCTACTTTACGTCCGCGAGAAATCTATTTGGAGTGAGGCCAGTCTGGCAACTCCAGATAAGCAATTGGTTAGACCGAGTGTTCCAAGACAATTGGTTTCTTATATATTTTAAAGAAATGAAATGGTTACAGCGGAACTATTTTGTAATAAAGTTAGAGAGCCATTTCTGCGCTGCGTGCATTGTGGTATTCTTCGATTTTACGGTTTGTGCAATGTTAGTGTGAGTTGTATTTGAAATATGTGTGGGATAAAGTATCTAGGTATGCTCCAAGGGTTCTGAAGATTTAATGAGAAACAGAAACTAAATGCTGACTCACCTTATTTCGTAAAGTGTCCTGACCCATCTCTAATTTAACTAGATTGTTTGCAGACTTCTTTGGAGTTTCAACTAGATCGGAGTCAAACTTGCTGTGCCCGGTGAAACGAAAAATATAATTGAGTTGAAAACGCAGTTATTAATAAGTGCTTGTAGTCCATTGCTAATGACAGCAATGTTTGACTCCAATCATGAGAGAAGCATACGATTACTTTCACTAAGCTTTACACACCTCCTTTTTAATAATCGTCGTGTAACTTTAGGTTTAGAATTTTCTGTCGAAAAACTTTATTCATAATAATGACAGAAGCCTATTATTGTTCCACTGCAGGGCAAAGGCACGAGCATTGATACTCAGGCAGAGAAGGCACGAGCATTGATCACCACGCTTCCTTGACGCGATTCAAACCGAACGCGATTGCAAAGCGATCCGATGCGGTGACACGTGAAATTAATGCGATGCGATGCAAAAGACGCTTCCAGTTGGTGCGAAAATATACCAAGCCAATTAATCGCGTTCGCTTCATGTCGCGCCGCACCGCACCGCATCCCAGACACGGTAATATTATCTATACAGTATTCCAACTTCATACAAATGGACGAAACGCGAGTTATGCCTACGCGCCTCGATCTCGACATGCGCTCGACATGCAGACAGTCGCGACTGTGCCGCAGTGACGAACGGACGGTGTGTTGTTTTTTTAACAATAACCGCGCAATTTTCTCACTAAAAATAAGTTCAAGTACATATTCAATATGACGAGTAGGATATATTGTGCTGTTTCTGGTTGCATGAATTCGTCAAACAGTTTTTAATTAAGCTTTATATTAGAATGCGGATTTTTTATACTTTAAAATTTAATAATAATAATTAATAAATTTCGTACGTCTCAGTCGAGGCGCAAATATTTTTCGGTCGCAAATTTATAAGACCGATTTGTTATTCAAACATAAACATGGTTTTTTTAATTAAATCTACTAATCAAAAAACAACACGCATTTTTATTGAACACTTCCTATTCAATTCACAAAGTATTTTATTAGTTTAGATAAAAAAAGTATATTTACAATCACAAAAATAAATGGAAACACAAAGTAGGCAAATGTAATTAAAATGCTGGAGGCGGGCAGCCCTATCGCATGTTTACGTACCGCGCGGCTGTAGGCATTTATTTCAAAGATACGGCCGAGTTACAATACTGTATAGATAATATTACCGTGCTCCAGATGCGTTTGGTAGCTTAGTACCTACACTTCAATAGGTATCTGTTTGTTGTTTTCGCGCCGCTTCGCGTTCGCATCTAGATCACTCACGTAGGATGGCGCGTAAGACGGGTTGGCGATTTTATACTTATAGAAAACTTTATTAATAAAATCACCGTCCCGCAGAATAAACGCGGAAGTGTAAAAAGTAAATTTTACAAATAAATTGATCTATAACTTTATGACTACACCGAATAGAAGTTTGTATTTTTATGTCGTTTAAAAGATTATTTTTTTTGTAGATAGTAATAGTAGATAATTAATATTAGGTGTAAAACCGGTACCGTTTTTGAGTTATTGATAAAAAAAAACATGTTACAGATTTTTTTTTTATCGTTAGGTAATGTTACTTTGAGTTTTTTTTTTCTGGTCAACTATTGTTTTTTTTTTGTTTGCAATGTAATATAACTTGAATTTTCTTTGCGTTTTTCGCAGTACAGTGATACCGTTAATGGGCGATTACGCGTTTATTCTAGCGCAGTCGAAAAGTTTTTGATAAAGTAATAGGAGATTAAGTTTTTGTTCTAGAAAATATATCACCAAGGTCGGAATTATAACATTATGTTACGGTATACGGGGTGTAAGGGGGAGCACAGAACAACCGGACTCCCCAAACGTTAACCTCACCTGCAAGTGGTGACGAGGTGCTGTCGACCGACCGATGGCCACATCTAACAACCATCAACCATCCCACAAGCCAGCAGCGTCATCGTTGTGAAAGGATTGGCTCTGCGGTCACCAACCCGCATGCCCAGTGTGTTGACTATGGGCATTAAACCTCCCACATGACCAAAGTGCTAAAACAACGACCCCCAGTTCCCGGTGGTCCCGCTATTCCTGGTCCAGGTAGCGGTCACGGTAACTGTGGGGGGGGGGGGGGGTGCGAAGAATCCTCAGCTACCAACAACGACTATACAATATAATGGATGTTCGATGAAGCTGGACCATCACTTTGCCGAACTTGAGATCAACGTGAACGGTCACTACATTTCACATCTTCGATTTGCCGATGACATCGTCATAATTGCAGAGATGCTGCAACAAAAAAGCTAGACCAAATGCTGCACAGCCTAAATGGAGCCTGAAGTCTTCTCGTCGCCTATCCCGTAGTGTTTGAAGACTAAGGTTTTCAATCAGTGCGTCCTTCCCGTCATAATATATGGCGCCGAAACGTGGACACTGACGGTCGGGCTGGTCCACAAATTCAAGGTCACTCAGCACGTTATGGAGCGAGCTAAGCTCGGAGTCTCTTTGAAGGATAAAATCAGGAATGAAATTATCCGGAAAAGAATCGGAGTTACCGACATAGCTTGCAGAGTAAGCAAACTGAAGTGGCAGTGGGCTGGCCATGTTTGTCGAAGGATCGACGGCCGATCGAGCCGACAAGTCCTGCAGTGGAGACCGCTTAAGTCGTATCGGCAAGCGTAGTGTGAGACGCCCCCCCAGCTATGGACGGACGACCTAAAGAAGGTGGCTAGGACAGACTGGATGCGGAGAGCGCAGAACAGGGTGTTGTGGCGCAGGCTAAGAGAGGCTTATGTCCAGCAGTGGATTGCGATAGGCTGAGTTGACTGATTGATTGACGGTATATCGGTAGGAATAATACAGTATATAAGACGGAAACGAAATGTAAAGGATATTATCGTACTATTAAGTTCTTGATGTATGGCGATTGCACGTTGCGGAATTATAGTATTAAAATCTGCACCAGAACAAACGCGCAATGGACAACGCCGTTAAAGTGAGGTCTCAGTTGCACCTGATAAGTACGGTAATATACTTTAAACAATGTAAAACTTTCTTCTTCTTCTTCTTAGCGTGTCGATAGCAATCTAAATAGACTCGGCCCAGAATACGGCACTTGTTTGGTACCATCACCAGCGTCCATCAGTTCCTGTAACGTGCAGCTGACAGGACACTCAGGGCACGATATTAAGTGTCCCATCGTTTGTGGAAGAGCACCACATTTACACTCCAAGGCGGAATCTACTATGTATTTCCACCTGGACAGGTTTTCGTTGCTTCGGCCAACCTGGGTCCGGAGTCTATTTAAAGACTTCCAGGTTCCAAGGTAACTCATGTCCAGGTGGGAGGTTTTCAGTAAAAAAAAAAGCAAAACTTAAATTATGGTACGCAGATTGCAGATTTTTTTATTTTGGTTTGAAATAGAGAATAAAGCAATAACTTTTCGTAACTTCGTAAATACCTGATGTGAAAATCTGGAAAAAATTGATGTGATGTATTTTGACGAATTACGAGTATGGATGAACATTAAAACCGCCGCAATAGCACTTACGCGTTTATTCTGCGGGGGCGGTGAAATATTTTTCTCTTTGTTTTTTCTTTCTTTCTTTTCTTTCTTTCTTTTCTTTCTTTATTTTTTTTCTTTCTTTTTTATTTCTAATATTTTTACAATCTTTTGCCTATTACCTACCTATGTTCAAATTCAAAAAGTCAATACTGGAAAGATTTGTAACAAATATTTGACAAACACGACAAATATGTACATAGTTCATATCGCATTAGTTCCACCTGATTTACTATCTCACTGATTTACATTTGATTATTAGGTCAGTTTGTTAGTGGAATTCCGTAGATTATTATCCATACCGCAAATCAATTTGCAATTCCATCTGGATTCACTCCAAATGTTTGGTAATTGGGATGCTCTAATTGCATCAGTTTGTTTATTCTGTCAACTGGTGTGGTTGTATACGTCACACAAGGTATCTCATCAACGCCCTATGCGTTGATGGGATACCTTGTGTGACGTCAGCCGATGGTGAAGGGGGTCATCAGCAATTACAGGGGCAATTCTCGTAATTTTAAGAACGTTCACAGTCTGATCTCAGTCTCAATCTGTCAAAATTATCTCTAATTTCCCCACTATCTGACAAGTTTTGACATTTGTTGATGACTTTAGAATTTGTTTTTGACAAGTGTTGTTTGTCGCTGAGATGAGATTGCGACTAGATTTTGAACGTTTTAAATTACGAGAATTGGCCTTCAGATATACTCAGTAAAATGTTCAATAGCTTTAGCTAGAGCTAAATCTTAAGGTTCTTGAACATTTTACTGAGATAGATTACATGCTCAATAGTAACCCTAGCATGCAAGTAAATGTAGACTCTGGCATAATCAGCCTATAGTGTTCCCACTGCTGGGATACAGGCCTCCTCTCGGTGAGAGGGAATGGGCTCATTGCGAGTTGGTAGATGTCACATGTCTTCGAATTTTTGGTTCTAGGACATGCCGATTTCCTCACGATGTTTTCCTTCACCGTTTTGAGAGCAGTGGTGATGAAATTATTTACACAAAATAAAACATCTATTACTAATTCCTTGCCAAACTTAGACAGAAATATGAAGTCTCATATATCATCAAAAGTAACGATAAAATTGCAAAAACCATCGTAATAAGACCACCAATCATTTCGTTGCGTCCAAACCCATTGTAGGGTGTGTATACACGACAAAAAGCAAGAATTATATTGCACACAAACGGGAACAAAGCCGTGTCGCTCTTGGGAGCAGCAATAAAGGTATATCACAATTTTTTTTTAGAATATTCAGTTGGAACAAACAGTGGAGCAGTGGTGGCGCAGTGGTAGCGGCCGCGACTTACGAGTTGTAGGTCGTAGGTTCGAACCCAGACAGGCGCTTTACTTTGTGTAAATTATTTCATCACCACTGCTCTCAAAACGCTGAAGGAAAACATCGCGAGGAAACCGGCATGGCCTAGAACCAAAAATTCGAAGACATGGACATCTGCCAAGCCGCACTGGGCCCGCGTGGCGGAGGCCTGTGTCCCAACAGTGGGAACATTATAGGCTGATTATGTGAGGTGGAACAAAGTGGATGAGAATCACACCGACATGTAACCCTGTAACGTTTTCTCTTTACATGTCTGCCTAAAAAGAAATGTCAGGTTGTGAGGGTACATGTGTGTGTGAGTTTCGTTATTCTACCTCGATAGCTTTCAATAAATTGGTATGTAGCTGCATCCGGTTAGACTAGAAGCTACCTCAACATAGTTGGGAAAAGGCTAGGCAGATGATGATGAATAGTTTTCAATAAATTATTTTTTTTGAGATTGTGGTGTTTGAATTAAAGAATTATCAATTTGGTGTGTGGTTAGTGGCGTCCAGTTCCGAATATTCTTAAACAAAAACTTGTAAAATAAACCAAGAGTTGTAACTTACTTAAGTATATAATTTTCAACTTCAGACTGCCCTTATACGAGTATGTTAGTTTTATTACATTGTAGTTTAAGACTTCTCTAATATTATGTGATACTCTTGTCTTCGTGCTTAGTAAAGGTTAGTCAGCGCGGTTTAAAATGATCGATTTCCATATTATTTGCCACGAAGTCTTTAATCTTTTTTCATTTTCACATCCTGCCAAGAAAATAATAACATTACACTTCTATATAATAAGCAGCTGTCTGGCGAGAGTCCCTATTGTTCTTCGGGTACAATTCACAAACAAGCCCTGACGAAAAGGGCACCGATTTGATGGAAAAACTCTCTGCAATAAGAAGATGAGAGCGCTCTCCTGAGACACTGATTTTAAAAGTAAGGTGCCAGTGTTTGCGAGAAAGTTAATAAAATGCACTAACGGCCCGACCCTGCTTCGCACGGTTTTTACGACTTGAGACGAACCATCGAGATTTCTTTATTTTATGAAAGTTATATTACGCACATAAACATTTCGGAATAAATTTTCGAAATGTTGGTGAAAACCGCATCAAAATCCATTGCGTAGTTTGGATGAACAAATTAGTCACATAGACACGAAAAGTGACTTTAATTTATAATATGTACAGAAGGAAAACATCGTGAGGAAACCATCATGTCCAATCAAAAATTCGAAAACATGTGACATCTAAATAGATGTCACATGTTTTCGAATTTTTGATTTACCCGAATTAGGTCGGCGTGGTGGATTACTGCCCACTCCACCTCACAGAGAGGAGGCCTGTGACCCAGCAGTGGGAACATTATAGGCTGATTATATACAGATTATATAAGAGGGGTAAAGGAGCTCGGGGCTAAACCCATAACAGCCGCACTGTTCGATCTTCAAATTTAAGCAACGCTTGCCGAGGTCGGTCTGTGGATCAGTGACCATTAATTTCATACCGAAAACTTTCCATGCTCCAAAAAGCACGTTAAGCCGTTAGTCTCGATTGTTATTCGTAGATCTTTGTCAGTCTTGACAGGTAGAAGAAGCCCAAAAGTCTGGCAACCAGTCTGACCAGCCAAGTGTAGCGTGTTACCCAGTAACTCGGTTTTGGAGGTCAGATAGGCTGTTGCTCTGTGTAAAATACTGGTATTCAGGTGCATCCAAATAGGCTGGAAGACGACCCCAACATAGTTTAGACCATGGGCTACAAAGTTCTTTACTATCTGTTCCTTCAGCCACCCTTTGCATCTGGCATTAGTCAAAAGTTTACGCTACGCTTGTTTAACACGATATTAGGCTAGTTTCGTTAAAAACAAATGCAAGTTTCAAGTTCAATCAAATCCTTCTCGCTTTTAATGGAACCACAACCCAAACCCACCTTGATTCCTGTGGTACCCAAGTGAGCATTTCACCGGTCCCCCAACTAGAAACAGACATAGCGACGATCCTATTTTTAGGGTTCCTTATTGCCTTTATATTCGCGGTACATGGAACGTTTGGGATTTTATATATTTTCCTGTTTACCTGTGTTTTTTGCGTCAACTACGCCGCCATGACAGTTGGATTATTATAAATATGTCATGTTATTGTTTTGTTTGTGTGTTCTTGGCTTTAAAATATACTCCAATCCGCCATGCAGGTCTTTGCGGGTTGGTAACCAAGCTGCCCTCGAAACGGTGAAAGAAAACATGTAAGAGATAAAACACATAAAAAGATATATGGCATTTACCAACCCGCACTGGACCTGCGTGGTGAATTACTTAATTAATTAATTCCCGTAAAGGCCTGTATCTCAGTGGGAACATTACAGGCTGATTATGCATACCAAGCTTGGCGTTTTTACCCATTTGTTGTAGTAGCCATTTAGAGCTGCTTAGCAGTTATGCTAAGCAGCCCTACAGGTTGACACACGAGTATTATAATAAATATTATGATACATAATTCAAAACATGCTCAATAATGTACAGCTCAATTACTAACGGTGCTCGCTGCGGTGATACAACCACAAAGGAATCATCATTTAGTTAGGATGAACTAATTACTGCGTGTGTATCATTTTGCGGCTAAAGCTGACCGAATTTAGGTTGATTATTATTAATAAGTTGCAGATTGGATGCTGAGGTTACCAGGTGTTGGTGCAATTTAGAAGAGACTGGTGTTCATTTGTAAGTGGCAATATTTTTCGGAACATCTGTACGTACTAATATTATAAAGAGGGGTTTGTTTGTTTTGTTTCTAAGTTTATATGTAGGGGTAATCTCTGGAACTACCAGACGAATTTGAAAAAATCTTTTTGCAATTGATAGCCCAATTCTTGAGGAAGGCTATGGGCTATTTTAAATCATGCTATGACCTGTAGCCGAGGAAAAAAATAAAGAAATTATAGCACGGGCATGTGATGCAATGCGACGGGTGTAGGTGTAGTAATAAATAAATCAGCGTGCATGTATGACCAGATGTGTGAACGTAATCGAAGCTAAAGGAGTAATCATAGCAGGTATCGTTCTGTAGTTTCTGCCTACCACCACGGGAGGAAGGCGTGGTGAGTTTATGTATGTATGTGTGTATAATAAATAAAATAAAAAACTCTCTTTATTTCATGTCACATTCATCACATATTTTCCGAACACTGCAACTTCTGTCACTAATGAATTAATAATTATAAAAGTATCTAGAAAACACAACATAGGTATAGAATCCTTTAGAAATGTGTTCTGGAATCTGGCTCTAGAATTGTATTGTTAAAGAATAACATAGGAAATCTTGGAGTCTTTGCCTCGTGTCTCGGAAATCAATCTGTCAGATCCGATTGTCTATAACGTCACGTGGAAATTTCTGGTGTTATTAAAATAGGTAAGTCCTGAAAATAAGGTGCAATTTGGTAGTTGTCAGCCGATCAAAAAATTGTTGGGAAATGTGATGAAATGACTAACTGAATGGCGGAGGTCAGATAGCCAGTCGCTCTATGTGGAATACTGCAGCGGAACAGCTGCATCCAGTTAGACTGGAAGCCATCCCAACATAGTTAGGAAAGGCATTATGATTGGGATGAGAAAAGATTAGACTAGTGTTAGATTCTTTCCTGATCCTCCTGCCTTTATCCCAATTTATTTGGGGTCGGCGTAACACTTCGGAGTAGTAGTGGCCCATTATCACTGCTCTCAAAACGGTGAAGGAAAACATCGTGAGGAAACCGCAATGTTCTAGAACCCGAAATTCTAAGACATGTGACCTTTATACCAAGCCGCACTGGGCCCGCGTGGTGGATTATGGCCCACTCTCTTTGACCGAATGGAGGCCTGCGTCCCAGCTGTGGGAACAGTATAGGCTGATTATTAGACTTTTTCTTTCATACTTCTCTATTAATCGTCATCTTGGTACGAGTAGTCACCCATTTCTAGTGTTAGGTACGCGTACTTTGTAGATGAATTATTTGCTGGGCAGCGTAAGTAATTACTAAACATATTTTACCTCACTTAGCACTTTATTTCAAACGTATTTCATTAGTGAACGGGAAGCAAATCTTCGCAATCCATCAACGAATTGACAAGGGATCCCGTTTTGTTTAGCCTTCATTATTTTGATGTAGCCCGGACTTAAAGATTTAAGAATCTTTTATGATAATTAAGACCTTTGGAGACTTTACGAGTAAATCTTAATGAAACCGGTGGTAGTCGTTCGGATTGATGTTTTAATAAGAACAATTTTATGCTTGAATTTTCTGCCGAAGTACGCAGATTAACGTCACGGTTTTAAGTATCCTCGCTATTAATTTTGATATTCCTTTGTTTGTTTTTCCTTGAAAGGTTTTAATTTAACGGGCAGCGTAATAAGATAGATTTTTGCATAGTGAGACAGTGGTTGTTTCAGCAAGTGCAAGGGATACAGAATCTAAAGTTTACGTTTAAGTTTAGGTTAAAATGAAAAAGACTCCCTTTGTCATTTTATCCTAAACTAAAAATTTAAATGTTCTCAATTGAATATTTTGAGATATTGAAAGCCAATGTATTTTATGTTTCTAGTGGTTTATTTTACTTCTTAGAAATGCCATAATAGATGAGCCAAAGTATTATATAAGATTTATTTGAGGGTGAACTGAGAGCTGCGCTCAAAGTTTGCCCTCAAATAAATCTTAGAGATAAACTATTCAGTTTGTATAAGGGCCCTAAGAAGGTACATATTTACACTGAAATCCAAATCCGACAAATTCTTGGAACTCAAATATTTGACTTCAGAAGTTGAGAAAAAGATATGACGTGGCTAAATGAGAAAGTGATACTCAGAGATTGGTACCAAATGTTCCCAATCAACCTTGAACCTCACCGGTTAGCGATAAAGTTGAAAACCTATTAAAGAAATTTCACAGATTGTAGTACCTTGATGTGCTGGCGTCTGTACTTCGTACCCTTTCAGTAGGTAGTCACTTTAGCACTTTTCTTTGAAAGTCTGTTGAGAATTTGTTAATTGGTTCATAGCAAAAGTTTTAACGAGGTGAACGGTGATATTTCATTCGTAAATTGCTGAGCACTTTTATGATGAAGTGCTTGTGAAATGAATATGGTTTCGGGTGTTTTATTTTTGGAACAAAGTTTCTTCGACTGTTTTTAGCTCTGAAATAATTTATTAGTATAAAATTTTCCTTTTCGTTGTAGTTATGTCTGCTTCACCTGAAGCTAAGAAAGGTGCTGCAGGTGATAAAATAATGCCTTTTTAATTAAGTATACCTACAGTAAGAGTTTGTAACAGAATAATTTCTTAGGGCATTGTTTATGTAAAGGGTCTTACCATAAGAATGTTAAACACTTATTCATCGCTTGTCTAAAGTCTGTCTAAGGTTAAACTCGATTCTTATAGAGGTCCTAGCCCAAACACGCAAAGGACACGTTACGTTAATTCAAACGATTTTACAATCGATGATATTATATTCAAATTTTATGTAGGTACCTATGTGTTAAATTGACGTTATTTCAAGTTAAACAAATATCAACTTTATTTTAATGGGAATTAAGTTGATTGAGAGTGACTAGCACTATTGAAAAAGTTATAAAAATGTTTGAAGTTGTAGCGTAAACTGAACTTTATTCTGTAGGAATTAACGTCATTTTTGGTGAATTTTATTTTAGTAGATATTATTATCATTTTGGTTAAAAGTGTTGCAACAAGCGCAAATAGTATCGCCCATACATAATAATAAAGTCTTAAGACTAAATAAACATTTGGTGCGAAACGAGTATAGTCAAATTTAAAATCTTTACGTGTACAGTCACGAGCACTAATGTGTCAATACTTGGAAACTTTCAATAGCGGTTTTTGCGTGAATTAACGAAAAATAACAATGAAATACGACACATTGCAAAAACCTAGGGGTTCGAAAATACTAATGTTCGTAGCAGCATAAAATAAAGGAGTAAGTAAATCGCTTTTGAATAAAGCCAAGTGTATACATACTTATGCTCGTAACTGTACTTCACGCGTTCGTGCTTCGTAAAAACATATTTATGTCTTCGCCAAAATAACTTATAAAGACGCTTCTGTGGCGATGGCAGAAACTGTCTAAGCTACATAACCAAAATCTCCCATACCTTCCCATACAAAAGAATACATCCTCACCCCACATTCCTAATACAAATCTGCCAGTAAGTACCTACTTCACCATCCCGTGTGAGTTACAAGATGAGGTTCCATTGTCGTCACCACAGTTTGACGCATCCCATTGTTACCGTGAGACTCAACAATGGGTATCTCTAATACGGTTCGTGTGGAGTATTTGTCTTTTTGGTACCCGATTACTGGGACTGAATGGTCGTGTTTGGAAAGGTATCCTTAATATAGGTACCTACCTAAATTATACACCGTGATATTCACGTTATCCATATATTTTGGCAAACACTTCTATAGCTTTTACAAATTAAATCTAACAAAGGAAGTAGTACTTAAAAAGGCTTCGTTACAATGATATTTGTAATTTAATTTAATTAAATTTAATTGTGCTATGCAGTAAGAAAGGGGCTTAACTTGGCCTAAGTTGCAGCTTAGTGCAATTAAAATGATAATTCTATCAAATGCTATTTGCATTTCATTTGCACGTACGAGAGGAACCTTGATTTACATCAAGGTATTTATTTAGTTTGTATGAAAATTAGCAAAAAAATAAAAAATAAGAATTCATTGATGTGTACATGAGGAATTTTGATTTACGTCAAAGTATTTAGTTTGTATGAAAATTAGCAAAAAAATAAAAAATAAGAATTCGTGGATGTTTAGTTACATAATGAAAAATGCTTATTTTCATAGTCTGATCTGGTCGAAGCTTATGTATATATCACGAACACGGTTTATATTAGAGAAAGAGAGATAAACCAGCCGTAAAAGCACGTCAAGTTTACGAAAAAGTTCGACTTTGTACAGCCTACAGCGTCATGCCTGTCACTCATACCTGAGGACCTAGGCAAAGTGACATTCTATCAGCGAAAAAATAATGGAAAAGTCAAATTCGGTACGAAAATTGTTAAGGGAAATATCGTATGGTTCTTGGTTTTATGGTGACCTTTTTGTTCTCGTTTTTATTTCTAGTGTTTATCAATGGAAACTTGTAAATGACCTTCAATTTCATATTGTTTAAGAACACTGTATAAACTAGCTGTAAGATTCCCCCGTTTTTAGAATAAAATTAAATAAATCACAGTATTTAGTTTTTTTTTTTTTGTGGTCATATAAATATTATTTTTTTCTGACCTGATAGGTCTTTTGTGGGACTGACATAAGCATAAGTAACCGAAAAGCTTATGTCAATCCCGTTGAAAGGTGCTGTAGAAATACGAAACACTAAGGTCTCTGCACACAGCCGGCGTGGCGTGGCTGGGCGCGGCGTGGCGGGGCGGCGACGCTGCGCTGGCACGGAGTTAGCGGTCACACTGCGGGCGCGATCACGTCCCGTCCCGCCGCACCCCTTCACGCCGACCGTGTCGCGACGCGATTCTTTCATCAAAAATATGTTGAGCGATTCAGACGTGGAAACCGCTTACCGCTTTGATTCAACTCTCTTCCTATAGATTCCCATAGTTCATTTTTAAGAACAGTGTTTTTATATTGCCTATGGCCCAAATCATACAAACATACGTGAGCACGAACACATTCGATTAGTTTTTTGACATTCATTTTTGTAAAATAATACTAAATCACATTCACGCTCTGTCCCGTCCGACGCCACGTGTTCACGCAGTGTGACTACTACATACGTAAATCATAAACCACAAAGCGTTGGCGTGCTGCCGGCGCTGCGCTCGCGTCCCGCCACGCCCCTCCCAGCCGCTTCTGACTTGTATTCCCGCTCGGCGCGGCGGCGGCGTGGCGCGACAGTTACCGTCGCGTCGAGCGGGACGGCTCTGTGTGGCGTCGTTCGTAATATCTAGTACATCACAACTGCTCAGCGTCGCATCGCCGTCCCGTCCCGCCGTGCCGCGCCCGCTGTGAGCAGAGACCTTAAGGCGGATCACACACTACAAATCACGACGGGACGTGGGAAACGCAGCCAAATTCCAAGTGCGGAAGCGATTTTATTGAATTTGTATGATAAAAAATCACGCGCGGGGACACATTGTCTGCGCCCCGTCGCGTGGCGCGTTGTAATGTGTGATCTGCCTTAGAGTGTGTCAGTTTCATTGCATTTTTGATCAGAAGGCCAATTCTCGGTTCTCAATTATTAGAACATTTAAAATCTAGTCGGAATATCATCTCAGTGACAATCAATGTCAAAAACCTGTCAAAAATGTAGGGAAAATACAGGTATTTTTGACAGACTGAGTCTGAGATCAGACTGTGAAAGTTCTCAAAATTCGAGAATTTCCCCTCTGGCCATCATCGTAGCCTTTACCAACCCATAACATAAATATATAATATATATACTTCAATCCACTATCAGAAATTCAAAGAGAATACACGCCATTTCGCGTCCTAGTTATCTCCAGAAGCAAGTAATCTTAAGGGAATCATCGAGACTCGACACAATGAGAAAACTTTCGCTATTGATCCCCCTTAATGTTCCTCTTAAGCAGTTACTGAGACAGAATATTGATAAAGGCCATTGTTGTTGCTGACATATGCTGCCGAGTTTCCCTGTATGTATTTGAATAAGGGCTGATTTTTCAATCGACAGATATTTTTTATTCGCGGAATAAAATTTACGTCTGACAGATTTTATACGGAAAACTGTCAAAAATTTAATAATTATTTCTCGGATAAAATTATTTGGCGTTGGAAACATCAGCCCTAAAGAAAATAATAGTATATTATGTGTATTTTTGACTTGTCCAGGGGTTCTACTCCGAAGTGGTAAATGTATAGTATCGGCCGAATATTCGGATCGGACCGACACATGGCCGAACCGAATATTATTGAAAAATGCGAAAAAAGTTCGGATCGACTCAGTTGGTTCGGGACCATAGTCAATATTCGAAAGAGTGTAGGAGTGTAGGATCGGGACCGACCGAACCAAATAGTAACTTCGTAGCAGGAAACGGCCGAACATTCGGCCGATACGATACATTTACCACTTCGGAGTAGACCCCCTGGTTTCCTCACGATGTTTTCCTTCACTGATGTCAGTAATCATCATCTGCTCAACCTTTTCCCAACTTTGTTGGGGTCGGCTTCCAGTCTATCCGGATACAGCTGAATATCAGTATTTTACATGGAGCAACTGCCTAACTGACCTCCACAACCCAGTTGCTGGGTAATACGATACCCGTTCGTAAGACTGGTTGTCAGAATTTCGGGCTTCTGATGACCCGTAACGACAATCAAAGGTCCACGAATGACAGCCGGGACTAACGGCTTAGCGTGCTTTCCGAGGCACGGAGGGGTCTTGGTATGTGAAGATGGTCACCCAACCACGGACCAACTGCGGCAAGCGTAGCTTAACCTAATCGATCGACCCGTGCGGCTGTTATTACTTAGCCACAAGCCCTGTTTGTCTATCACTTGCTCCTAATCCTTAAAAACAATGGCCGCTAAACGCGTTCCAATTCCGTCTTCGGGTAAAGAAAAGAAGAAAAGAATTCTTATCGATTTCGCAATATTGTGTAATTAAGGTGAAGTGGCTGCTAAGTGTTCGAATTAATTAAATACTTGTTAGGAAGTGCCGATGGGCCGTTTGGGCAATCTGATAAGATGCAGTAAGTGTCGTTAGCTAATCGTTATTGGTGCTAATGTGTTTTTCGACACGTAGGCGACTTTAGTGTGGCCTGTTGGCATTGTAAGTTTAAATGACGAATTACGTGCAGTCACGGTAAAGTCAGGCCAAATTTATTTACCGTGTTGTAGTCATTTCAGACAACTTTTAAAAAATGACAGTTGTGATTTGAATAGTACGGATAATTTAAGTATTTTACTTTACATACGAGGTACCTGATCATGATTCTTAGATAAAGGTTTTCTCCACATCATTAGGCGGGAGGAAACTCCCGGGTGTCACCATTGCCAGGATCGCCCAGAGGACACGGTGGAGCACACGGTGGAGGTCTGCCCCGCTTGGGCGGAGCACCGCCGTGTCCTCGTAGAGGCGACCGGCAGCGGCGGCGGCCTCTCGCGCCCGGCCCTGCTGCAAGACATGGTCCCGGGCGGGAGGGAGTGGGAGGCAGTCGCCTCCTTCTGCGAAGCAGTCATGCTAGCGAAGGAGGTGGCGGGACGGATGAGGGAGAGAGCCTCCCGTCCCAGCCGCCGTGGGAGACGCTCCGGGCGCCGGGAGCCGCGTGACGACTCCCGGCCACCGTAGGCGCGGGCCTGCGGGCGGAGAGCAATGGGTAGCTCACCGTCCGATCAGGACCAGGCCCGTGCCGGACGGCGCGTAAGTGTTCCACGCGCGCCTCAAAGAGTTGTCAGCATAATCTGAGGGGGGCCCCTTAGGGCCGAAGCCTGCCGGGTCAGCGGGATTGTCCGAAAGGGTTACCGCTACCCCGGAACATAAAGGGTAAAGGAAGGAACATGGGTGGGTTTTAGTCAGTAAGAGTCTGACACTCCCTTCCGCTCCACCCAGAGCGGGAGGGGTCATTTGATGATTTCCCATCCGGAAAAAAAAAAGGTTTTCTCTGTTTGATTTTCTTTAATAAATCTGCTGGGCAATTCTTGTAATTTTAAGAACGTTCAGTCTGACCTCAGTCTCAATCTGTCAAAAATACCTCTAATTTCGCTACATTTTGACACGTTTTTGACATTTGTTAGTCGCCGAGATGAAACTGCGACTAGATTTTTAACGTTTTAAATTACGAGAACTGGCCTTCTGATGTCCTATCATATACAATATAAGATAAAAAATAGTGAATATATTTCTATGCAATATATTCTGCAAATGCACAGGCAATGAGTTAAGAATTTTCATGTACGTAAGTGTACCTAACCTTTTTAACAAGCAATAAACGTGAATACGTTTGTAACATAATGTACATACTCACGGTTATTTACATTCATTCCTCCAGGTCAGACAAGCATGCCGTTACCGTTAGGCGCTGATCTGACTATTCCTCACGACACCAGGTCAAGTTTAATCCATAATCAGTACACACAGTCATCAAACTTCAACATAACACTACGACGATTTAGTAACATCCAAGGGCTGGAAATTGCGCCCACACTGATTGATATCATTTCTCCTATAAACACTATACTTTTAATACGCTTTTAATACGAAATAACTATATATGTAATTGTATTTTATTAATTTATTTTATTATGACAGTTCTGACAACGACGTTTGTCAATACGTCGCCATGACAAGTTTGCTTATAAATTCTTATCAGCCTGTCACTTTTAGCTGAAAATATATTCAAACTATTGCAAATCAATACTGGCCATAATATTTCAAATTCATATTTATTTCTTCAAGTTGCTGTTCTGCGAGTTTACCTGTGGAGTCCAAGCAACGCAACTGACAGTTCAGTTCTAGTTCGAGTTCGAGTTGGAGTTCGAGTTTCACCTCTAAAAGGAACCCTCAAAGTAGTGCTGGTACTCCGGAGTCACCTAGCCAGGAAACTCTCTGACTCCGGTACCTGTCGTACCAGCGCTGCACCTTCGTCCTCCGTCCTCCGTACCAGTCGGACCGCTGGCGTGCCTCGCCGGAACCTCCTGAAACTACTGGCCTGCTCTCAACCGAGGGGCGTCTCTCCTGGCGGGCTGACCGCGTGCTGCCGTGCCTGCCCTCTCACGCCGCCGTGCCTGTTCGCTCGCGCCGCCGCGTGCCTGCCCTCCCGTGCGGCCGTGCTGCGACCTTCTACTGTCGCGTGGGCCCCTTACCGTGCCTGCGCGCCTGCTGTGTCGTGCGGCCGTGCTGCGACCTACTACTGTCGCGTGGGCCCCCTACGGGTATCCTCCGTGCCGCACACGCACCAGCACCTGACTACGCCTGCACCTGCACCTGTCACCGGCACCTGCCTCGCGTCGCGTCTACTTCTTCAGCCTCCTCAACCCACCAATCACCCATCTTCATCCTTCCTCACCCACACACTATACACCACTGACCAGATCATCTCCATTTTTTTATATAATCTTTACTTTTATTAAATCTTTAATTAACTTCAACCTCCCTTTCTTTAATTTAAACTTAGTTTCTTGTCGCTACACGACACGTTTTCCTCTTGAAAAGCTTCCGTGTGTACTAAATTAAATTCTTCCTCTGATTTATAATGAACTATAAAACTCATTACGTAATTTAATTAGGTATAGAGAACCTAGAAATATTGCAGGTAATAAAAATATTTTATACGCAGTTAGGGTTGGCAGCAACCTATTTTAAACCGGACATGATCTATTGCATATTCGTTTGCAAGCTGTAAGCTCGTTTTTCCTATACATTAAGAAACATTCTTTAGGGTGTTTGTATAACAATATGTTTATCTTACGAAGCGACGCGCGCTTTACTTGTGGTAACCAAGTGTACAAACACGCTGTGAATGTTCACACATACACGCACACAGACACATACGTCCAAATTCGCGCTTTATATTGCACTTACTCACACTTTTTTTTTTTAAGAATTTTTTCCACAGACTAGAAATTTCTCCTGTATCGTGGGTGCGTTTACAAATATTTAAACTCATATACACAAACAGTCAGACCCGGAACAACTACTTGAGGTCACACAAATTTGTTCCGTGCGGGAATCGAACCTGCGATAAGCAGCGCAGCACATTCACAGCATGTTTGTACACTTGGTAACCACAAGTAAAGTGCGCGTGGCCTTGTAAGATAAAAATACTATGCAAGTTTACGACAAGCTTATAATGGATAGTCAGCCCGCTACCTTGCAAACTGGCTCACACATTTTGTACCGATACCTATGAGAAAAGCAGACTTCACTGCTAGACAAAGGTTTTCTATAGACTTTTAAGTAATTGGGTATCATGGATGATGTTCCCGTGCTCATAAACATAGTGTCACTGATACCTAAACGCAAAACAATTCACACCAACATCCATTAAAAACAAAAAACAAATCTCCCGCCAAAACCGTACCGTGAGCGGCCATGTTGTTTTTTCATCTACTCGTAACAGCCCTAGTTTGTTAGAAACACCGGCTTCATTTGCTGGCTATTTACATTTTTTTTTTAAGTTTCATCACTATTAAAATTGCCAGGATTTGTTTAGCTTTTCACATGGATGAATACGGATGGAAGCGGAGTTTACTCCGCAGTTTAAAGCTCGTCCGGTGTGAATCACTGGGCTATGCAATACTTGGGGAAAGATTTTACTTTTCACTTATGTTTTGTAAGCTATGTAAAAAGGATTAAGGTAGATTTTTTAATAAAAAAAAAAATACTTATTACTCAGCACAGTATGTTTGAATTGTATGGAATAACTATGTATAGGGTTAGTGACAAGCTTGATAGCGGCGCTGACAATTCGGTTGTATTTATTTATTTTGAAAGAATATTAACTTTTTTTGATCTTACAAAAAACATTTTTAATTTGAATTCACTGATTGAATTTAAAAAAAAACATTATGATGCCTATATATTTTTTTAAGGATTGGCCCACAATCGCAGTAGACCGGGAAAAGTGGAAAGAGGGAATCCTGGGTGCCCTGCAGTGAGATATGCAGGGCAAAGGCCTTCCTTCCCACAGGCTTATAATAAACAAATAATAAAATATAATTTTTGAAGCAATCTTACAATCAGATTAAAAAAATAAATTTTATTACTTCCTTAGCTACTCAAAAATATTTATAGCACCAAAGGGAATTTATGAGAAAAATAAAACTTCCCAAAACAGTATTGTCGGGCACATTTGAAAACTTTTATACTGTTGTGCCTCAAAAAGCAGGAAATTTATGAAAAAGTCGGCAAAACTCGTAAAATGCTGGGACGTGTTAGTCCGGCCGTAAAGAACGCGTAAATTTTTGCGTCGCTGCGTAAATTCTTTGGTCTGTGTACACACTTAATATTAGGGTCAAGGTTGCCTCACCCTAGGTTTAGTAGCCATAGTATGGTTCTTATATTGTTTGGTCTCAGTAGGTGTCCACATTTCTTGCGGCGTCAGAGGCGTTGTTCAGGTCGTCAAGGGTGCAGTTGAACGGATCTTAATCTATAATCGTCAAAACGAAATAAAAAAAAGAAGCCATAGTAGTAAGGACGTATTGTAACGCTCGTCTTTGCTTAGGACTCCTTTAGTCTTGGAGTAAAAGAAAACTGAAAATAGCAGGCAGATTTTCCAATCATTGGCGGAATATTTAATCGAAAGGTTGACTGACATGCCTTTTTTGGTCACGTGCCTCCATAATTACATGTACACGGAACAGGGTTGCCAATGCCAATTTTTCAAATTCCCCAACTTAGGAAGAAAAATCTGCTGATTCCCCTCAAAATTATTAAATTATCCCCTGTAAATTAATTTACATTTATAATGATCGGTTAATGTTATGCACTGTCTGATTTGATGTATGAAGCTAATCCGTTATATTCCAAAACAAAAAACTGAGAGAAATCTGTCGTCAGTATCATTAATATCAAGCTTTTCCCAAACAGACTCCAGTTTACTGTTTACTCCGCAAGATTTGATTAAAATTATAATAACCTGCACTCGACGCCTTTCAATCATCTTTCTACCGCGAAATATAATTTTCTTTCCACATGTTAACCTACGTCCAAAGTTTTTATAAGAAGTAACAAATTAAGAAGTCTATTACGCTTTAGTAAACATTTATTTATTTATTTTATTATTTATATACACACAGTAAAATACATAGGGATATGACATAATTATAATATGAGTACAAAGGTACTGCTTATTTCAGTACATAACATAATCAGCATATAATGTGCCCACTGCTGGGACACAGGTCTCCTCTCTGTGAGAGGGAGTGGGCCATAATCCACCACGCGGGCCCAGTGCGGGTTGGTAGATGTCACATGTCTTCGAATTTTTTGCTTCTAGGACATGCCGGTTTCCTCACGATGTTTTCCTTCACCGTTTAGAGAGCAGTGGTGATGAAATAATTTACACAAAGTAAAGCGCCTGTCTGGGTTCGAACCTACGACCTACAACTCGTAAGTCGCGGCCACCACTAGTATACTTAAATAAGTACATAATACTAAAATTAAGATTGTTAAAAGTTGGATGCTGTAGGTAAATAATTGGCTTTAATAGAGAGAGCAGAGATTATCTACGATCAATTATTTACCTCTACAGTTTACAGCGCTACCGTTGTTATGAGATATCTACGTATCTGGTACTAATTTGGATCCTTGTTTAATATTAGCTAACGCTCCTGTATTTAAACGTTTACAAATGAATAGACACTGGAATAACTGGAAGGTTATTAACAACCATCTCTTCTATAATAGCGTTTAAAAATGAATAGATACTGGAATAGAAGAGAAGGTTACACAGAAGAACAGAATTGTATACAGGAATGGTACTCGTATACAGGAGCGCTAACTATAATAAACAAGGATTAAAATTATAATATTACTAGCAGTGCCCGCGGTTTCACCCGCATACATTTCAATCACGTGGGAAAATCGGAATAAAAAGTATCTAATGGGTTCATTCTGGTTATAAACAATATGTGTGTCAAATGTCATCCAAATCCGTTCAGAAGTTTATGCGTTAAAAAGTAACAAACATCCATCCATCCTCACAAACTTTCGTCTTTATAATCCATATTAGTAGGACGTAGGAATATATTTGATTTGATTTATTTTGTAGGATGATACTATAACTTCAGGCTTGTTTTTGCTCATTTTTTTTTGTTAGCTTATACTGTCCCACTGCTGGGCAAAGGCCTTCCCTACATCTTTCCAGCAACTCTTTTCCCGCGCCACCTCGAACCAGCCCTTACGATACGTGTCCAGAGGGTTTACTCCGAAGTGGTATCGGCCGAATGTTCGGCCGTTTCCTGCTACGGAGTTACTATTTGGTTCGGGCGGTCCCGATCCTACACTCCTACACTCTTTCGAATATTGACTATGGTCCCGACGCAAATGACCCGATCTGAACTTTTTTCGCATTTTTCAATAATATTCGGTTCGGCCATGTGTCGGTCCGATCCGATCATTCGCACTTTGCACTTCGTAGTAGACCCCCAGGTCATCTCGCCATCTCTTTCTGGGCCAACCTCGGCGGCGCCGCCCATCTTCAGTGCTTTGTTTTAAAAAAGATAAAAGAAGACGTTTTGCATCTTACTATAAACTATGTTGTAGTATATAGTAACAGTGAGGGATCATGCCACAGAGCACGGAAGAGACAGTTTACGAGTATGTCATTAGTTCGACAAACAAGTGTGCTACTTGTCATTAGGTCGACAGGTCGTTAGGACAACAGGGCGTTAGGTCGACAGGGCGTTAGGTCGACAGGGCATTAGGTCGACAGGGCGTTAGGTTGACAGGGCGTTAGGTCGACAGGGCGTTAGGTTGACAGGACGTTAGGTCGACAAGTTGTTAGTGTGATAAGCAATGTATGTTTAAATAGTATGACTTTTAAGTAATACGGTGCTCGGTATAGATAGGGCAGCTTCTAGAGACAATAGTGTTAATAAAATTCGTGACGTCGAAAGGGCACAACTACTATCACGAACCGCCTTAAAAGCTGTCAGATACGGTACGTAATTTTTGTCGTAGTGCGAGTAAACGGTGATACGCTTGTGTACAAAATGTTGACAATCCGCGTCTCCGTGGTCTGTGGCTCATGCAGTCCATCTTGTGCAACATTAAAAGATTCCGCCATCATTATCATATACATTATCTGTTCATTGCTGAACATAAGGCGACTTATAAGCGCTACTGATGAAAAACAAACGGGTTCGCAGAAATATCTGTGCAAAATTACAAAAGACCAGCTGGTCCATTTTGTAAAAATCTCACCGTGAAGACCTAGGTGAAGTAAGCTGTCATTCCATCTGATTCAAGGGGTTGACACTAACAGCTCACTTCACCTAAGTTTTCACGGTGAGATGTTTACAGAATACGTCGGCTATATTAGGACATATTGTCATATTATCAATATTAACCCATATATTTCTGCTGACGCAAAATTATATGTGTTTAGCTAAGTTTTAAAGTGCAAGAAATTATTTTACGTTGACTAAATAATTACGTACTTTTATTATTTTCATCTTTAATGTAAATAGTATTTAAGTAAACTAGGTATAAAATAATGAATTAATAAAATTTTTGGCAATAATTCAAGACTTCTAATGTTAATTGGACCTGTGCCGTTTTAATTAACTATAAATAAATAAATAAATAAATATTGTTAAGAATTTTATTGTCCTACAATTACCATAAAACATGTTCATGCCGCCTGTGATACAGGTTTATCCTAGTACAGGCATCTAATATTATTATACCTTTGTAAATAATTTCTAAAACTTTATGTAAATATTTTACCAATTTTAATACTGAAATACTGAATAAAACATTTATTATTATCTCCTTTATTTAAATGTTAACAAATATAAGTTATATTTTTAAATATTAGAATATATAAAATATAAAGACATTAAAAATACAAAAAAAAATATTATTATTATATACTGAACATCATAAAGCCTAATATTACGTGTTTGATAAGGCACATAATATACCGACAGCAAATAATCATGTTTACATAAGAAATGTAATATTTATGAGCCGCTCAATAAAACGTTGCGATCAGAAACTAATAATGGAAACGTTTCAATCAAAGCGTTCTCATTCATTTATAATTTAATGGGTATTTTCAAATGAGTCTGTGTTTACGTAGATTTTGGTTTTGTTGGTAATTCATTCTTTAATTTTTTTTTTCTTTGTGGATTTGTGAATTATTTTCTGTAGCGGGATAAACAAATATGGGTGGAAATCTTGAGACGATGAGTGAAACGCGACTAGCGGAAGCGGAAGGGAAGAGGAAGCACATATCTTATTACTTTAGTGATGTTCTGCAGAAAGGTCAGGTGAGTAGCACTCGCAATCGGCATGCGAATATGACCAGAGGGGGAATTTTCGTAATTTTAAGAACGTTCACAGTCTGATCTCAGTCTCAATCTGTCAAAAACACCTATAATTTCCATACATTTTGACACGTTTTTGACATTTGTTTGTCGCCGAGATGAGACTGCGACTAGATTTTGAACGTTTTAAATTACGAGAATTGGCCTTCTGATGTATGAACGTGAACGAAGGAAAAGGAGTATGTACTAAGGATCGTAGCAGGAGGCGCTCTGTAGTTTTTGCCTACCCCCTTGGGACGAAGGCGTGAGTTTATGTGTACGTATGTGTGGAAGTCTTTATGAATAACTTCTAAATAAGATGGCATGTGTAACACAGGACTGGTCGCTGTGGCGACGCTTGGGTTATGCCTTTGTCCAACAGTGGGCGTCGTTCGACTGAAATGATTATAATGATGATGAATACATATAGATGGGTTACGAGAATTAAGCTACAAGAACTACGGGGCAGATAATGTTATATAGTACTTAAAATCCCTATTGATTTCAAGGCGTATTGGTTGATTCGTACGAATTTATTCGCATTTTTTATTCGTAGGTACTTATTATTTCAAAATATATATAATCTCATCACTTCCGTGCGCTAGTGTAATTTTTTCTTAACTTTAGCGCGTAAAATTCAAAATTTGCCAATTGCAGTAATGCGCATTAATAGGTTAACTGTTAAACTGTTAAATGTATCAATATATTTAAAATAAAAGTATCGATTCACCCGGTTCAGGCAAAATGCAGCACGAATTAATCGTGCGAATTAACCAATAATCCGATTTCAAATATTAAATTATGGATATTCATTAATTTAATCTCCATTACCAAAATTATTAACACTACACAGTATCCAAAAGCTCATTAAACGGTTCTCAGAATCGATCATTAAGCTGTTAGAACACTGTGCACAAAATTTCGGTTAAACCGTCTGAAATTAGTACTGTACACAGAAAGTCAATCGTAATGATTGCCTTCCTGCGAATAAACATATAATTGCCATGACTGAAAGACGATGGATATTGCTATGTGCTAGAAAAGCTAGCAAAGAAATCTATTTTTTTTCTTTTATCCAGTCTTCACCCAGACATGTTGCGCCGACCTCAAATAAATTGGGATAAGGGCAGGAGAAATGAAGATGATGAATGATGGTCCAATCTTCAACCAGTGTCGGTTTTAACACTACTGACGCCCTGGGCGAGATTTCTGCGATTTCAAGAATTTTAAGTCTCTTCGCATCAACTCTCCCTTTAGTTCACCACTGCGAAGTCTTGGGCGCCCCTTCGTGTGCCCTGGGTGGTCGCACAACCGCGTCCTAACTGAGCGCGAGTACTGTCTTCACCATTCTTGCTCAATACGGCTCCCTTCACGAGGTTACTTCGATCTTCCTACTATACGTATTAAGTTCTGTTAAGACCAAACGAGCAAGTGCAGTCTTATGTCCCCACTCATTCAAATTTTTTTTTGTGTAAAATGTCATTAATTTATCAAGAAAATAATAATAATCTTGCTCTTGTTCCGATTCTACATTATTTAAGTATAAATCCACCTTTTGGTCTTAGGAGTAGGTCTTTCTTGGGACTTAGATATTTTTTGGAACTATTCCGTTTTTGAACTTATGTAGGTCTGGTGACCAGCTAATGTTTGAAGCGATTGCCACTTATTTGGCGAAAACTTTTATCTGTGTTCCACACTTCTTTCAGTAGTACCGTTTGTCATATTTTTTATGTTTTATTGGCAGTAACTGTGGACATTTTGGCGGCGCAAAATATTTTATTTTTCGTTACTTTTTACATGAAAAGAAAAATTATCAAAGGGCCTATTTACAATTGCGAAATTAATACTGTATGGTAGTACTATTAACAAAACTTCAGTACCGAAAGCACTAAAGTTTTGATATAGGTACGCTTCAAAGTAGTTCAACGTTATCAAAGCCTAATTTTACGTTCAGTATTTTGTTAATGTCCGTCATTATAAAATTAGACTCCGTACACGGACTGAACGGCCTTTTTGTGTTGTACTTTGGAAAAAAAAGTTTGGACTGAAAATGAATTTTTTTTCTTCAGGGTCGAGTTTTTGCCTCTATAGTCAGTAATTTCAGAAGAATGTTACCTTGAAAAATTGTGAAAGTAAATAACGTTTCCATACGTTAATACCAAGATCATAATGTTATGATGAATCATTCATCAATCTTAGTCAGTCATAGGTATACTGTGATTTAAAAGAGTGTCCATGGAGTTTCTTGTCCGTTCTTCTCCATAGGTACCTAATACGCTTTGGAATGGGCAACTAGCTTCATTTTTCTGACTGACCGACCCCTTGACAATTCAAAAGCGCCTGTAATTGGTTTAATTGAGGGAGACGCTCCGGGCGTCGGGAGCCGCGTGACGACTCCCGGCCACCGTAGGTGCGGGCCTGCGGGCGGAGAGCAATGGGTAGCTCACCGCCCGATCAGAACCAGGCCCGTGCCGGACGGCGCGTAGGTGTTCCACGCGCGCCTCAAAGAGATGTCAGCATAATTTGAGGGGCCCCTCAGGGCCGAAGCCTGCCGGGTCAGCGGGATTGTCCGAAAGGGTTACCGCTACCCCGGAACATAAAGGGCGAAGGAAGGAACATGGGTGGGTTTTAGTCAGTAAGAGTCTGACACTCCCTTCCGCTCCACCCAGAGCGGGAGGGGTCATTTGATGATTTCCCACCAGAAAAAAAAAAAAAAATTGGTTTAATTGAAATAAATACTTTGAGTTTGAGTTTGACTGGGATCCCTAAAGCCCCATTTACACGATGCAAGATTCTAGCATACAATAAAATTAAAGTAACAAATGACGTACATCATCTAAACACTGTTAAGACGGTGCATTAAGTTCTATTGTTGCTTCAACTTATGGTGTGCCACAGCCAATTAAATCGCACCGTATAAATCAGGCTTAACACTCAGAAGCTAGTGAATAATATAGTAGCTGGGCAAAGTTCGGGGGGAGCAAACACGTGTTCCGCAGTAACACGCGTGTCAGATGTTTACTTTCACTTCAAGTTTATACATTTCTATAGTCTTCGACATGTGCGCAGACTTACCTAAGGTCTGTTAAGTAACAAGACACGTGTCTTACTTACGAAGCAGTTCAAATGTTGTGGTTTTGACCTTCATTCGTCAATGTGTCATGCAAACCCTGTTTTATGTTTCTGGCGGTATCCAGATAAACAAGGGTTGAATAGTAGGATAATGAAAAAACGTCGTAAGTGGCGCACGTTTTTCTTATTTTTTATGCTTCCACGATCATTTGTCTTCGTCTCCTTGTCTGAATCTCGAGTTAAGTATCTACCGTAGATGTAAATTTATAATTGCGCGTTCCTCCACTAATATACCTAGTCTTGCCATGTTTTAGGAACTCCAAATTATAATGGCGTTTAGAGCAAGCCGTACTCTCTAAAACTGACCATAAATCATAATCCAGCGGATTAAGGTTGGGACTTGACGACGGCCAGTCTTCAGTTCTGATGAAGTCCGAATCGTTCACTTCCAACCAAGACTGCGTGAATTGAGCTTTATGACCCGGCGCTGAGTCTTGTTGGAAGGACCATACTTGGTTATTGAACATGGTGTTGTTAAGGGGCTTAACTACCTTCTCAAGAATGGAATCTTGATACACTTGTGGCGATGTTTTGAAACCTTTTTCACAAAAATATGGCTCAGTCACTCCTTCATAGCTAACACCCCATCAAACCATCACTGAAGTCGGATGAAGCTTCCTTAGAGCTTTGAGCATAAATACGGTCATTTTGTTTGTTAAAATGTTGCTCAATTGTAAAGATTTTCTCATCCGTAAACAAAATTTTTCTGTGACCTCCCTTTGCGTACCGCTTCAGTAGTTGTTTCGATTTTAGCACCCTATTCTTTTTTAAATTACCAGTTAAAAAATGACCAGTGCGTCTCTTATAGGCTGCAAGTCCTAAGTCATCTTTTAAAATACGCGACATGGTTCTGGGTGCTATCTTCATCTCCCGAGATAAAATCTTTTGCTTTCGGACAGGATTTCTTCGAATTCTTTCCCTTACTGCTTTGACCACCTTTTTCGTACGAACACTACGTGGACGGCCAGATCTTTTTCTATTACAAACAGAGGAGATCTCATTGTACCTATTAATAGCCCGGTACACAAACATTTGACTAATACCAAGCGTATGGAGAGTTTTAAAAATTGCATTTGGCTCCATACCAAGTTTGTGTAATGCAATCACAGCGATTCGGTTCTCTCTATCACCCCACTCCATTTTAATATCGCAAAATATTGTACAATGTATTGGCACCAAAATAAGAAAACTCAATGAACAATCGTACAAAAATGACAGATTCCAAATTCAAATGTAATATCTTTCTTATTTTTAATTGTAACAGTATTTATGGCCAAACTGTGTATTTATATAAACATTTGAAATATGTATGGAACTAATGAAGTTATCCGGAAAAGAACCAGAGTAACCGACATAGCTTGCAAAGTAAGCAAACTGAAGTGGCAGTGGACTGGACTCTCCTAGGCTGCGTCACTTCACCCTGTCCTCAGTCCAGCAGTGGACTACGATAGGCCAAGTTATTGATAGAACAAGCAGTAGAGAGACGTGCAATTTTTAATTAGACGAACTGCAAATTTTATTGCTGTTTCAAATGATGATAATTCAATTACAATGTTTAGCCCTTACCATCGTAATACCACACGGGTCTACAATATACGATATCGCTAAGAGTACCAAGTAAATAATTCAGGATAATTCACTCTGCGCCCATTTGAATTTATTTAGATTAGGTCCATTCGACCCTTGGTTAACCTTACTAGATACGGACTGAGTTGATACGAACTGGGCGGTGGTCTGAACTAAATTTTAAATTGTTAAGAACTTCTGCATTTTTAATTACCTACTTGTTTACAGGAAGATAGACAGAAATCTATCTCGTTTTTTGTCTGACCGTCAGGAGAGAACCAGGTCCAACGACGGTGAGGCTTTTTGTGGAAAAAACTGTTGCTTACGCTAAGGTTCTAGCCAAAAGCAAATTCTAAAAGGCGCTGAACACGCTCATTTCTGCCTCCCGTACCATATGTTCCCAGGATATTGGTGGTGTCGGATGTTACCAATTTTTGAATTACAGTCGCCCATGACCATATCGCTAAAAGTACCAAATCAATAAATTTCAGGATAATTCACTCTGCACCCATTTGGATTTATTTAGATTAGGTCCATTCGACCCTTGGTTAACCCTAGTTGATACAATAATCATTTTACTGCGAATCTAATACCTTTCTGTAGGTTAATGATCTCGAAATAGGTTGGATTAATGTTAGTTCACTATTAAGCTTATGATGTTGGACTAATTAGCGTTTATTATGAGGGCTTTGATAATGAGTTTGTTATAATACGAGTAGTTCTTGACCTCGCTTATTATTAATAAAAATCAAAAGTTATTTATTCAAATTAGGCTGAGAATCAGCACTTTTCGAACGTCAAAATTACAAAAGACAGTCCCCCAAAAACGCCCGCCCTACACCACTTCCTAGTGCTATCGCTGGGAAGAAGAAGTGGCGCAACAAACTCCCCAGCAGCACAGCTGTCTGTTCATTTAGAAAATTGATTGTATACAATACTAGGTACCTATGTTAATTAATTAACATTACAAGACACACAACATAAAATTAAATTATTTGCCATATGTCAGCTAGCCATGCCAATATACCAACAAATATAATAAAAAACTATACGTACTCAAGCTAAAAAATAATTAATTAAAATTAAAATGTAAATAACAGCCTCCAGGCATAAAGGGCGTGACAGTTTACATATTTATGCATTGCTGGGATCATTTCACATAGCTGTCACTCGAAGTCACAAATGATAATCTAGGAATAATAACAATATACTCCCGACCGAATTTTAGTGATGGTCAATCTTAACGCAGACTAGTCGAGAAGGTACACGTGCGATATTATATTACTGTGTGTTTGTGAGACACATGAGCAGTGATAGGAATAGGTAGTGCCTATTTGCCTAAACTTCGAAGAACAGAGACAAGAAACGGAGACTTCCTTAGGACTAATTTTTTTCTGGGACATCTGTCCAGAAATTCGGGACAACACTTAAATACATTTAAAAAATATGTTATTTGGAATAAGTAACTCGTCTACATTTACCTAAAGATTGCGACTAGACATAAAAAACATACACAGTCGTTACAACCATATTTTTTTTTAAAAAGTTTAAGTGTGTTACTAAACAATGTGATACGGCCATTATTTTAATATCATGCACATTTTTAAATATACTTTAGAAATATATTTCATTAAGATAAAATACAAATACCTTTTGTTTTTGAAATGATAAATTCGTCCTACTATAGAGAATGCTAAAATGATAAAAATTACCGTTTTATTATTTTAAAGACAAAATGTCTTTTTTTTTTCAATTATACTCTTCGGCCGCGTGATTGCGGACAGAGAGTGCAACAGCTGTATCTCACACAATTATAATCAGCCTGTAATGTTCCCACTGCTGGGATACAGGCCTCTTCTCTGCGAGAGGAATTGGGCTGTAATCCACCACGCGGGCCAAGTTCAGGTTGGTGGATGACACATGTCTTCAAATTTTGGATTCTAGGACATGCCGGTTTCCTCACGATGTTTCCCTTCACCATTTTGAGAGTACCTGTCATTACATAAATGGGTTCGAACCCACGATCTACAACGCGTTAGTCGCGGCCGTTACCACTTGGCCACCACTGTTCTCTTTATTCTTGAGTGGTGACCATGAATCGACGTCTTCAGACTAGATGGAGTGACGACCATTGCAGGATGGCTGATAACAGTTGTATAAGAGAAGTAGAAAGAAGAGTGAGAAATGGCGTGCGATCGAAGATGGCTATGCTGCCATGGACAGGTTTAGACTGATGACAATGGTAATTTCTTTCTAAATGAGTTACAGACAGAACTTAAATTGGCTTTAAACTAAAACTGTTTACATACATTCTTAGCCTATAATGTTCCCACTGCTGGGACACAGGCCTCTTCTCAGTGAGAGGGCCGTAATCAACCACGCGGGCCCAGTGCGGATTGGTAGATGTCACATGTTTTCGAATTTCTGGTTCTAGGATATGCCGTTTTTCCTCACGATGTTTCCTTCACCATTTTGAGAGCAGTGGTGATGATATAATTTACACAAAATAATGCACCTGACTGGGTTCGAACCTACGACCTACAATTCGTAAGTCGCGGCCGTGACCACTGGGCCACCACTGCTCTAAAACTACTTACATAGGGATAATCGGCCTATAATGTTCCCACTACTGGGACACAGGCCGCCTGGTGTTAGAGTCCTGCGAACACAGTCGCAGACAACAGCTAACGTTCAAATTTATTTTCATATCTCGTTTAATAAAATTGTATAATGCCCTAGACTAGGACGGGGCGTACTTATGCGTCGAAACTGAAAAGTTATTATTAAATAAACTTGTTCTAACGCACATAAATACAAGCTCTCCTAAGTAATAAACGAACTACTGAATAATATTATTTTCCGAATAAATAAACTCTTTGCATTAAATTAAACAAGTTATTTACTTATAGAAAATAATTACTCGCGTAGAATAAACTTAGTTAGCCTTTTACTTTTAATTGAAAACTTGTCTATTTCTTCTCTCGAGTCGGCACGTGTTAGAAAGCCTTTGCCGTAGTAAATAGACAGAAATAAAGACAAAACACTTTTTTGAGACCCGCACTGGAGGATACAAACTTAATAACATTATCTAAAAATAACAAAAACTAAACAAAAACATGTATGAGGGGCACAGGGCTCGTATCTCTCAGCATAAATTGTCGCAGCGGTGGTGTTTTGGAAATAGCAGAATCAGCAATCAGCCAGGCTCAGGGATTCCCACCCTGGGTAGTCCACTTGCTGATAATAGCACGGCACAAATGCCGTACATGTAGAAAGAAGAGGAAGAAATATTAGAAGTTGTAGATCCCGTTGTTATTATCTCCTTTGAGATGATCATTCAGGGAACCGAACCGACGAAGTGCTGCCACCAACTATTACTACCGTCAACATTGTTGCGTTTCAGTTTTAAGGATAAAGGCTCTCCCCCACAGGCACGTTATTATCGGTCGTAAATATCGGATGCGTTATTGTGATATCTGGGTATCTACTCTGAAGTGGTATCAGCCGAATGTTCGGCCGTTTTCTGCTACAAAGTTACTATTTGGTTCGGTTGCTCCCAATCCTACACTCCTACACTTTTTCGAATATTGACTGTGGTCCCGACTCAACTGAGCCGATCCGAACATTTTTCGCATTTTTCAATAATATTCGGTTCGGCCATGTGTCGGTCCGATCCGATCATTCACACTTTGCACTTCGTAGTAGACCCCTGTTTTCAGTAAATTTTGCATTAGGACGGCCACGAAGTTACACACTGCTACTATAAAAACGACGCAATAGAAGTGTGTTTTCCTCCTTCCTGGCGATATTGCAATATGAGTTCTTACAAGATTTCGATCCTATGCGTCCAACGCTTACAACACACCTGAGTTAATAAAGTAGTAACGTGTAGTGCGGGCGAGGGCCCTGGTAGTGTAGTTTACATGCATACGTTAGAAATATCGGACGATAAAAACACAGCTGTGTGGCAAGAAATCGGGACGCATTATCGCAATAATGCATCCGATATTATTGACCGATAATAACGCGCCTGTGTGGGAGAGCCTTCATGGTTGTCAGTAAAATTACCGACACATAATACTTCTTTATCTGGTATATATTTATATTACCACCAAATTGCTCTTTTACTACCATGAAAAATCTTTTGTAGGTAATTATTTTGTGTTTTTTCTGGCAGAAACACGTAAACGAGTGGTTCAAAATTAATTGTTTAAATTGCCTTATTTCTTATTAGTCCTGCGCGTCCAATATAACAATGCTTTCAGGATGTTGTTGAGGCTGCCTCGTTGCTGCGTCGACAAGTTTGCGCAAGCCCGCACCGACGGCTTCTATGCAACTATACGCAAAAAAACTGCGTCGCTTCTGAGGAGAGTGAGGGACAGTCATAACAGCATCCTGAAAACTGTAGCCGAGAGTTTCAGCTCTCCGATAATAAAACAGTTGGTGCGGAGGTTGATTTTTACTAACACTAGGCAATAAGTTATTTTTTGTTTTGTTACTAACACTATATGGATATTTTGTGTCCGAAATAAAGCTATTCTATTCTATTCTATTTCTGCATTTGAAACAACGTACCTATTGCAAATCGTAAAAAAAAATTGTTACCTAACTGTACAACATTTGGTGAATTCAGAATCTGGTGAGTAGAGAGTCTGATAATTTAAGAATCTGTTGAGTGGAAAATCCAGTTTGGTGAGAATCTGGTCAATTCAGAATCTGCTAAATCGAGAACCAGGTAAATTGCGAATCTGGTGAACTGCTCATGAGCCGTTATTCCGTTAGGGATTTCTCAGTAGCTGCCCGGAGTCTGGATTTGTGCTCAATTGATGGCAATTGGCCCATAGGGGGCGAGCCAATCACCATACATGGGACTTACTGTGATTGCCCGTGATATCACAGCGGGCCCTATTAGAATACCAGCGCTGCGACATTTATTTTTTAAATATCGAAGCATCATGCTGAGATATAGGACGTATAGGACTTTCTGTTTCATTTTACCTTTTATTACTATTTTTTATATAATTTGTTCTATTTTTATTTTTATTGTATTTAGTTTAGTTTATAATCCTGTACAAGTCGCAATAAAAACTTTTTCTTTCTTTCTTTAATTAAACACGCGTAGAGTGAGACGAAGTTTTACACACGTTGTGTGTAAAACTTCGTCTCACTCTACGCGTCGGTAAAATTTTAAGAGGTGCATGCCAGATAAACTGTGGGCACAAATAGCACAGAATTGGTGCCCTGAGACAGTGAGGCGGGGTCCCGGCAGACCACGTAGGAGATGGCGAAACGAGCTGGACAGATTCCGTCAAAACTAGAAGGAGGACGTGCGGGCTCGCGAAAGATGGAAGGAATAGAGCAGTGGTGGCCCAGTGGTAATAGACCCGACTTACGAGTTGTAGGTCGCGTTTTCGAACCCAGGCAGGCACTTTACTTTGTGGAAATTATTTCATCACCACTGCTCTCAAAACGGCGAAGGAAAACATCGTGAGGAAACCGGCATGTCCTAGAATCACAAATTCGAAGACATGTGACATCCACCAACCCACACTGGGCCCGCGTGGTGGATTATGACCCACTCCCTCTCACAGAGAGGAGGCCTGTGTCCCAGCAGTGGGAACATTATAGGCTGATTATGTATGGAGGGAGGCCTATCCCAAGGCATAGGACAGCGTAGGCAAGTAAAAAAAAAAACTCGTAAGCCCATAGCATAAAACCTACTTTATGTACCACTGATGCACCTCAAAATTATGTTAAGGCTTCCTCAAGTTAAAGCAACCTCATCAAACTTAATGTGGGTGCATGCCTTTTATATTTTCCACAAATAAGACACGCAGGGCCTTAAAGCCAGCGCACCTGGGTTTATATGGTAATGAATATTGCACCGTTATGCTGAACATATACTAGCTGGGATTACGTCGGTGTTTTCCGAGGGTAGCCGAAGTTTTACGAAGAGAGGGCGGTATTGAAAAAACTGGAGTGGGATTTTTTGTGGGAAGTTTAATGTAGGACTATTTAATTATAGGTACTACGGTTGAACCTACTTCTGGGGTTTTTACTGACGCTATCTTTAAAACTCTTAACGTGATACGAAACGGTAAAACACAGGCTTGATGAAAATAAAAAATAAAGTTATGTACAAAATCAAATTATAATAAACAGGCAAAAACTTCACAGACGTGTTGGTTATCGAAATCTAATACGAAGTGATTTATTACAAACAAACAAAAAACAGCTGACTTCAAAGTCAAAGTCAAAGCATTTATTTCAAATAGGCACATAAAAGGTACTTTTGAACGTCAAAAATTACAATAAAATAGAATTGATTCTAGACGCCCCTTCCGAAAGGCAGTTTTCGTATGGAGAAAAATGGGCAAGAAACTCCACCGTTGCTCTTTTAAAATGTTTTATAAGAGGTAAAAGACTTCGGGTCAACGGCCGCTGTCAATGTAGTTACTTGAAAATATGAGTTTAGACAAAGTAAACATTCTTTGTATGCTGAGTCCTGGCTGCACTTATCGCAATAAACTGTTGATGTCACCTTCATACCTCAACATTAATCATAATAAAAAGTTTCATACTCCAAAACATTCCTTATCTCAAATGAGAAAAAAAAACTAAACAAAAATAACATAACACGATCAAATTACAAAGTTCTATTATTTCAATTCTATTTCTAGAGCAAAGTGCACTCTCAATTCGGTCGGGTAATAGCGAACTTGTCAAAGGACTTTTAAATCGAGTGGCTATTCGGTGGAGCTAGCACCTGAGTTTTACGCTAATGAATATTACGGGTTGGCTTAGGGCGAGGTTATCCCGAGGGTAGTAGTTTGTAGCGATACAAGAGGGAATTTTGGATGTGAAAGTCGCTTATCAGAATTTGTTCGTTTGGAGATAGCTTAGTAGATATAATTATACAAGTCTACTTGGGCCCTGATGTAATGCCCATGACTTACGAGTTTGTAGGTCGTAGGTTCGAACCTAGACAGGGGCGGTTTACTTTGAGTAAATTATTTGATTACTACTGCTCTCAAAACGGTGAAGGAAGACATCGTAAGGAAACCGGCATGTCCTATAAACAAAATTTCGGAGATATATGGCATCTACCAACCCGCACTGGGCACTCTAGTTTACTTCTAGTATAATTTACTTAGGAAGTTACATTAAACTAGTTAGACTACTAGCTAATGTGACTTTCTTAGTTCTTATTACTTATGTACTTTACAAGTTTATTTTGGACATTACTGCCATCGATGAAGGAAAACATTGTGAGGAAACTTGGATTTATAATAAACCTGAAATCACCAATCCGCCTTAAGCAAGCGTGGTGATCAATGCAAAACCATGAAAACGATACCTGTGATAAAAATTTTGGATTTTTCGCGGCCGCATCTTAGTTTTTCATTTTAACCTTATTATCGCCTTTAGCACCCTCGAAAACCATGAAAACGATGCCATGATTAAAAATTTGAAAATTTTCGTAGCCGCCATCTTGGATTTTCATTTTAACACACTATCGACTTTAGCACCCTCGAAAACCATGAAAACTATGTCTCTTTCAGTTTTTTTCTATTACATACAATAGAATGAGACTCACACAGAGAGAGAAAGTCGCATAAAGGGGACATAAGTTTTTTTTGTTATTTATTTAAACTTATCGCACAAAAGTTACAAAGGCGGACTTACTGCCTGAGGCATGCTCTTACGCGTGCTTCGGTTATTTGACGATTTCTAACAGTTTACATCTACCGCAAGCCTCGTTAAAGAACTTCATTCCAATTATAAATAACATGGTTAAAAGTCGCACTAAAAGCACCTCTCTACACACACCCTTAACACAGTTAAGTTACCTAGTGGACCAAAGGAATTTATAATATTAAGCTGCACGATGGAAAATATGCAACTGCTACTCACGTTACCCATATAGGTCGTGAGGTAACTATGATAAAATGTTTCCTATGAAGAGCTTTTGCTTGTATAATGTGTATTTACTTTGTGGATAAAGTGTGCTGCTTTTAGTCAATTTATCTGTATTAAATATGACATGTGTTCCATTTTAGGTAAATGCGCTCTTAGAGAGGAAAAACGTCAAAGATGTGAAAATACCAGACTGAACATGAACAGAATTTCAGATTTGTCGATCAACGTAATTAATATTTGAGGTATTCTACTCAGAGCACTGAGTTTCACGGCATTTGATTAGACAGCACCGTAACTATTTCACTAAACGCACCGTAACAAAAATTTGGTTCGGTGGAACAGTTTAGCAATATTATTTTCATTCCATATATAACGTTGACCTCAAATAGGAAACATAAGAATTTACCATAATTTTCCTTATCATTTCACAATAACCATAGCCTCATAGCTTTATTTGCTTGTATAAAACTAGGTCCCAAATATCTTATTTTTACTTATTTTTACCCAACCAAATGATCCTTACACAGATGGAAAAACTGCGAAAAACAGCTGACCTAAGACAAAACGGACACCATATTGAAATCGCCAAAGCATTCAACCCTGACCTGCTGAATGACATGTTTGCCGATCTTGCCTAACATACCATAAAACCGAAAGCAATCCACGGTGAGCTTGTTCCACCCTGTCCTACCCTGTTGTACCCTGTTCAACCCTAATAAATCTACCTATGTCCCATTTAGGATTTTTGTTTACATTGCCATTACGTGTTTCGAATACCTCACTTGCTTCGGACGTATTTTTGCACGAGTGATAGGCTTTTGTTTTTTTTTGATAATCTATCGGTGTGAATGAGTTTATTAACAAGCACCCTAATTGAGTAACAAACTATCGATCTCTATCTGAATGATTTTGAAGGATATTGCTATTTATGTGCGAAAAATTTGTCTGCTCAACAACGTAAATAACGCAACGAATGTTGTCTGGAACTGTCAAAATGAAAACCATTGCTACTAGTATATAGTGTAATAGTGTGTTATGCAATTACGCCGCACCCCGCAGATGTCAAGTGTAAGTGTATATATAACGACTGGAAAAATAAACGCGTCAGTGGGCTTTCCGAAATAACGTTCCGCAAATGTTGATAGACGCTAATTTCAATCCAAGGAAAACCCATTGAAAATTCAGGATTGAATGTTTAATGAACCAAATTAAAAAAAAAACATTTATTTCAGACAAAAAAGTCCATAGGCAAGGCAAGGTTGTTAGTAACAAGAATTTTGCTTATAACGAATGATAATAACTAAAAAGTAAATAAAAAGGAAGAAACAAGAACCACCATCCACCCCTGCACAGTATGTTCATCGGTCTCGCAACACATGAAGTTCAGTGAACCTACTGAGCAGAACAGTATCGGTTCTCTCGCCAATCATTATTATAATTGGCGCGGTTGGCGCAGTGGTTAAGCGATTGACTGCTGTGCTGCGTGTCGCTGGTTCGATTCCCGCACGGAACAAATATTTGTATGACCTACAAGTTGTTGTTCCGGGACTGGCTGTTTGTGTTTGTGAGTTTAAATTTTTGTAAACGCACCCACGATACAGGAGAATTCCTTGTGTGAGGCAACGTTATTAAAAAAAAATAAGATAAGAAAGAAAGAATCAACTATTTAATTTGAAAAAAATTCGCTTTGTCCTCATGTCGTATAAGTTCATTTTTAAATTAAATTAATTTATACTATCTCATAGTTCGAATTTGGTCGGATAGTTTAATTTTCCAAAGTCGTCACACAGTGGGTGCCTGAAGACGGACGTCGCGTCGTCACCGAGGCAGGCCTCAGAAACGCTGGCGTGACGATTTGGACTCATTCCTAACCGATTGGACGGAGAAGGCACAGCACAAGAAAAGGTGTGTAACGGTATCTACAACGCCACATGCGAACAACGCGTCATACTGACGTCACGCAAATCCTGCATCTCGCAAGCAGAGTTTACCGCGCAATTAGCATAGATATAATTTCCCAACATCAATCGCTGGGCAATTGCCCGCCAGACACAACACCAGTCTGGTCGGAGGATCCACCCTTTTCTATGGAGGATGAGTGAACTTTACACCCTGTCTCTATAGGTGGAAGAATATGGGGGAGGCCTTTGCCCAGCAGGGCAACATAGGCTAACGGAAAAAAAAATCTCATAGTTCAAAACGTGTGTGATTTATTGATTAGAATTTTTCATAACGATAATTTTAGTTTTGCGTCAAAACGAAACTAGTTTTTAGATTTCCGATATTTGATGCACTATTCAGTGTTCATACCGTAAGAAGTGTGAGCGCAGCATTCCACTTTACGAATAGTTCTGAATTAATATTTTCATAGCATGAAAATGTGGTTTTCAATGTTCAGGCATCTGGTATGAAGGAGTGGGTAATAGCCGGTTGGGCTATTTAATAATAGAGAAAACATGAATATATTCTACCTTAACATTGACGTCAGAATTTTAAATATTATACGTTCAGTTTAAGGGTCGTCGCGATCAATCTGCTTAGCCTTTTCTCTACTATGTTGGGGTCGGCTTCTCGTCTAACCGGATGCAGCTATTTTACATGGAGCGACTGCCTCTGACAACATGACCACCAAAATTCAGTTACTGTGTAACACGATATTCATTAGTAAGACTGGTTGTAAGACTTTTGAGCTTCTGACTACAGTCAAAGTTCTACTAACGACCGGGACAAACAACTTAACGTGCTTCGTGCTTTCCCAGGCACGAAGGGGTCTCGATATGTAATGGATGATCACCCATCCACGAACAGACCGCGGCAAGTATAACTTAGCCTTCGATCGATCCTTGCAGCTGTTATTATTTTAGCCACGAGCCCATCCATCCATCGGGTCGACTAATGTGATGCAATTCAATCATCTAATCAACTCAGCCTATCGCAGTCCACTGTTGGACATTGGCCTCTCCCAGGCTGCGCCACAACACCCTGTCCTCCGCCTTCCGCATCCAGTCTGTCCCAGCAACCTTCTTTAGGTCGTCCCTCCATCTAGCTGACCGGCGTCTCACATTACGCTTGCCGATACGCGGTCTCTACTCCAGGGGGTCTACTCCGAAGTGGTAAATGTATCGTATCGGCCGAATGTTCGGCCGTTTCCTGCTACGAAGTTACTATTTGGTTCGGTCGGTCCCAATCCTACACTCCTACACTCTTTCGAATATTGACTATGGTCCGACCCAACCGAGCCGATCCGAACTTTTTTCGCATTTTTCAATAATATTCGGTTCGGCCATGTGTCGGTCCGATCCGAACATTCGCACTTTGCACTTCGTAGTAGACCCCCAGGACTCGTCTGCTCCACCGGCCATCGGTTTGTGATGGAATTAGTTATCAATTATTTGAGGACTCCCGAATGATGCTGTTTTGTAAAAAAAACTTTTACAAAACATCATCAAATACAAACTACTTAATTTTTCAAAGCCCACTTCTACAAACGACAACATAAAACAAAAATTTCCACATTTCCACCTTCCTACCCTTGGGTTTGCAACGTAAAACAAACGTTAATTGGGTTCCGTCGGATGATTGCGTTCATCAAAACTTCGGGGCAAGCGTGTTGCGGGTTCCGTAGGTACCAGGCGGTCGATAGTGCTGCAATTAAGTATGTTGATCACGTTCACGGACGTGTCAGCAATTAGGAATTGTTAAGTGATGTCGGAGGTGCGAACGTGTATCGATGTATTTATGCTGGTGTTACGAGGAAATGAATATAGGAAGCTTTAAAATATTGCTTTATTATATTATACATATACATATTTTTCTCTTCCTGTTCTCACACACTATTATCTACATTTCCTTTTCACTTCTACTTTCGCAGATCTGCTGCAAGAAATTTCTTAAGAAATAAGCAGTACGTACAGACGCCAGCAGGTCAAGCTACCCGAAACTGTCAAATTTTCCCAATCAACTTTGAACCTTAATGCTTTATCCATAAAGTTGAAAATCTATTAAAGACATTTGACAGTTTGTAGTAGCTTGATGTGCTGGAGTCTGTACCTTTGTACTCAAATTATAAATATGTCGTATTTTACTGTGTGGTACGTACATAAATAATAAAATAAATAAGCTATCTACATCTCTTTATCTACTTTCCTATCGCAGGTATGCTGGAAGAGATTTCTTTAGAAATAAGATACATCTTTGTACTTATTTTTCTGTTGTTTTCTTCTTGTCTGTTTACATATGAGTGCACATAAGTGGTTGAATAAATAAATCAATTTAAGGGCCGATTTTTCCAACGCCAGATTATTTTATCGGAGGAAGAATTTTGAATTTTTGACAGTTCTACCGTACTAAAACTATTAGACGTCAATTTTATTCCACTAATAAAATGTCTCTGTCGATTGACAAACCAGCCCTTAGTAGTTTTACGAATTTCTTAATAGCAGGCCGGATTCTGGATTTGTGCCTAGTTGATGGCAATAGGCTGGCACCCTATTACATTAGTACACCTCTGCCTAACTCTTTTGAGATTCACAGGCGTCATATTATGTTATGTTTATGTAAATTAGCTGGCTTTGGTATGTACCATCGGTCTTCTGCTTTATTTGCTATCCAAATAATAATGATGGATGTTTGATATGAGGATAAGTGGCGTCTATGTAGATATATTACACGTAGGGTAGAGAAAAACATCGTGAGGAAAACGGCATGTCCATGAACCAAAAATTCGAAGACCTGTGACATCAACCAACCTGCACTGGGCTCGCGTGGCGAGTGGGCCATAATCTATACAGCCCACTCGCTCTCGAAGAGAGGAGGTCTTTGACCCAACAGTAGGAATATTATAAGTTAAAATAATCGTTTGTTTCAGGAAGTTATTCCTATATTAAGCACTACAAATTACATAGGACAAACACAAGAAATACAACACAAATTACATACATAAAACTTTACACATTAATTAAAGTTAGTTAAAATAAAAAAAAAATAAAATTAAAATTATAGTAATAAAAAAAAAACCACACATAAAACTTTAAAGCATTGCTTTAAAAATAAATAAGTTAATTGAATATTAAATTAAAATTATAGGCTGATTATGTTATTTCAAAATATAGTTTTGCTGTATTTAATTTCAGGACCAAAGTCCTAATAAACTTTAAGCAGACCAGAGTCAATTCACACTTCAAAATACCAAATAACACGAACAGCACTGAATCACGCCGATTCTAACGCTCGCATTTGAATGTGTAAACACAAGAACGTACCCGGAACGCTGAACACTGTGGCAATGTATGCAAAAAAGTTGAATGACACCGCACAGCAATAAAACCGACCACCAACGGTTTCCACTTACATACTGAATAAAAATATATACCGTAGAGTGTATTTTACCCTTAATTTACTGGGTTCTGTATTTTACTACCTTTAGCAGAAATAATGGTTCTGAATGTTTCTGTAGATGAGGGGAAAATAATAAGTTTATCTACAATGTCTTTTTTTGAGCTGCTGTGACGTTCTGGTATTGGACGACCGTATAAAAAAGAAAGAAACATGTTTATTTTGCTTGTAGAATCCTGCTGATTCCGTATTTATGTTGAATATATCACTTCACTGGCTCACTACCACACCAAGCGCCTCGTATAAAGCTTGCTTCACTTTGTTTGTTTCCCGCCATTCCTCGTGACTGACAGATGACATAAGTGACAGCAGCTACCCCGCTTGTCTGGATGAGACAGTGTTTACTTACCTATATAATAGATACACTACACTGCACAAACAAAACGCATATTAAAAAAAAAAGACATAAAATAGACACATCCAACGTAGTCAAAAGCCTCGTACTCAAGCATATACTTAGACAGTAGTCAATTTTGTCCATATCTTTTTGAAGCATCTTCTGCTTTACTCGTTTCACCAAGAACCATACCTAACATTGTAAGAATAGCTAGAATATTCTTCTTTATTTTCTTTTTTCTTATTTTTAAAAAACGTTGCCCCCCACTAGGAATTTCTCCTGTATCGTGGGTGCGTTTACGAACATTTAAACTCACAGACAAAAACAGCCAGACCCGGACTAACTATCTATTAGCCAATAAGCATGGTGACAGCAGTGGGATTGAATACCAAGGGTCCAACTGACGAGTGGTAACTAACTATTTAAATTCACTCCAACCAAACATCTTCTGCACTACAACCACTTTGCGACCACCAATGTTACGGTTGCAAAGTATTTTTATTGGAACGAAGTTCTATAACGGTGCTTACGGTAGGAGTAAACTGGGAGAAATCGTCACGTAACGAAAAAGCGTTATGCCTCGTCCATGTGACTTTTTTATATGTAATAGACTCTCTCTTTGTCTCTTTCTATTACATATAAAAAAGAAGAAATATAGTTTTCATGGTTTTCGAGAGCGCAGAAGCCGATAAGGTCAAAATGAAAATCCTAGATGAGGGCTGAAAAGAATTTCACATTTGTCGTCATGGGTATCGTTTTCAAGGTTTTCGAGGGTGCTGAAGCTGATTAAGAGGTCAAATTGAAAATCCAAGATGGCAGCTGCGAAAATTTATCATCATTTTGAAATTTTCGCAACAAAACATCTCAAGCTCGTATTAATCGCATAGGCGCCATTCCCAACCTTTGAGGTCAAATTTTAAACGAACAAAGTATGAACCGTTGACACGCAAGAGGCATCCTGACGTAACTTACAATTCCGGACTAACCACAAAGACCTGAACATTCAAGGAATTCTAAAAAACAGGAAACTTTCGGTATTTTGCTATTTCCCACTTTTTATTCGGGACCAATACAAATTCCGGAAGCATTTGTAACATTCGGCCGCTAGAATTTATATTGAAAAAAAAAAGACCAATAAATAATAATGCTTTTTGGATAGCGTAATCAATTCAACCTTTTTGCGGTCCACTGGACACAATTTGAAGACAGAATGGGGGCTTTTCAACTAGAAAATAGGATACAATTGTATTGATTTTAATTCTTTATTGTCAATACAAAATATGGATGCTTTGTCGCGAATAAATGTTCGGACAGAGGTAGCCTTTTGTTCTCAAATTGGTTTTGATTCGTTCAGTGCTTTGGAAATTTTCACTATGATAATTTAAAAGGAATTTCGGGGCTATTTGCGTTTTGTTTTTGATAAATCAATTATTTAATTTGTGCGTCCGTACACTATTAGTTATCATTATGATTATTTACTGTGGTAAATCGATAGATATTTATTCTGTGCTACGTGTGGCGTGATAGATTACTGCTCTCAATTAATGATAATTATTATAATTTATGTGCCCTTATGGCCTCGAGATTTTAAAAGGTTATCCGAGCCTATTCCACATGAGCAAAAGTAAATAGAATTAACTCCTTCTAACTCTTCCAGGTCGCGCCACAACCTGTCTTCCACCTTCCGCATCCAGTCTGTTCCAGCCACCTTGATGTATCTAGCCGGGGGGCGTCCCACACTACGCTTGCCGATACACGGTCCAACTACTCTGAGAAGAAAGGTCAAAGCAAACTCAGAGGTCCCAGTTTATTTTTCAGTCTTTTATTCTTAGCTTTAAAAACACAGAAAAGAAAATATAAAAAGGCTTTGTACTCTATTTTCAATTACCTCTTAATCAGTATATTAGAGAAGAAAAACTCTTTTGTAATCATGTGAAAATATTGTCCTATTAAAAGTAGATCGTAAAGTCGACGTTAGGAACACTTCGCATACATTAAAATTCATAATGAAATAAATTAAGTTTGACTTTTATTTCGTAGACTATTAATATTTTTATATTATAGTGACTTTGGGGCTGTAAAAACGTCTTGTTAGCTTTTCAGGCTAGAAAATATTGTAAATATAAACAATTTTGAACTACTTAAGTATCGCAATACTCGTTACTAATATATCGCTTACTGTGGTAACTTAGTGATTTTGCAGTTTCTTTTAAAATAAATTATGAATATAACAAAACCATTATGTCAGAAATACGTTTATACCTTTTCCATATCAATTTAAAATTGGTTTTCAAACTTTTCTGAAATTATTAATCATGGTTAAAATAAAATGCCTCATACTGTAAGTAGATATTTATTGATAAAAAATACCTATATACGATATATTTCATTTGCATTTATAACAATATGTATAATACAGATTTAGTATACTTAAATAATGATTAATGTGCATAGACACGAGCGGCACGCGTCAACGGCAGAGGCAACTGCAGCCGTCGACAATTCACTTGCATTGTTGCAGGCACATTTTGAGATTTGTACAGACTCAAACCATAGACATCATCATCTGCCTAACCTTTTCCCAACTTTGTTAGTCGGCTTCCAGTCTTACCGGATGCGGCTGAATACCAGTATTTTACATGGAGCGACTGCCTATCTGACCTCCACAACCCAGATACTGGGTAATACGATACCCCTTGGTAAGACTAGTTGTCAGACTTTTGGGCTACTGACGACCCGTAACGACTGTCAAAGAAAAACGAATGACAGCCGGGATCAATGGCTTAATGTGTTTTCTGGGGCACGGAGGGGTCTTGGTATGTGAATATGGTCACCCATCCGCGGACCAGCCGCGGCAAGCGTAGCTTAACCTGATCGATCGACCCGTGCGGCTGTTATTACTTAGCCAAAAGCCCTTCAAACCATAGACAATGTAAGAATATTTTGAAGGTGGTAGGTAAAGTTATCGTGGTTCAGGCACAATTTTATTTAAATATTTATCACTTCTTGATTTTACAATCATAATTAACTTTATTACGTAATTAAAAACATAAAACAAAATATATAAGTACAAAAATAAAAGTTAAGTACAACACTGGTCTGTGCGTATCACAGGTGTGTAGTAATAAATAATTAATTGTTTCCTGCAAATTGAATTTGATCTCTTTTTTATATTTTTGAAAAAAAAAAAAACAATGTGGACAGTGATCATAAGTGTATTTATTTATTTATTTAACACTTCCAGCACACATATGTATTTTTCATGCATTCTCTACCAGACATGCAGATACAAACATCTATCTAGCTTTGCAATTCACTGATATTGGCGCCGATTCCCTTGTTCACAAACTAAACTAAATTTAAGTTCAGTGCAACTTTTTCTTTCTATTTCCTTAAGAAAGGGACAGAAGATAGTTAGTCCTGATAGTTAGTTAGTTTAGTCCTGTCAAATTAAGATACCTACTCCATAGACAAATTAGACGTGATTATAAACATGCCTACTAAAAATACGTAAATTTACGTCAGGCGCTGACTAATATTTATCTTCTGTCCTTTTCATAATGAAATAGAAAGAAAAAGATGCACAGAACTTAAATTTAGTTTAGTTTGTGAACAAGGGAATCGGCGCCATTATATTCTAATAGGAGTTCTTTGTATTTAACTTAAAAAATCTTTTCTAGAGTTGGTTACCTACTCTACCGCTACCCTGATTGCGTAGCACACTTTCACAATCTGAATCATTTTGAAGGATATTGCTAATCCATTGCTTCATATGTTAAAAATTGGTCTGCTCAACAACGTAAATAACGCAATGAATGTTGTTGAACTGTTTAAAATTAAAGCCATTTGTACTGGTAGTGTGTTACGCAATTAACCTGCAGATTGGTTTTAAAATAATACCTAAATAATTTCATGGTAGGTGCTAATAAAGGTCAACGTCGTACAAAAATGTAAAGCGTGGAAGCCATTTAAATCACGATCATTTTACTAAATTAATTTACACTAAAATTATTATTAGAATTGTTTTTCTAATAAAGGTACGATACTGCCGATTGAATCGGCATAGAAGTCTGGTCTAATACTCTTATGTGCTAGCATTGTATCTTTAGATGCGTTTGTCAGTACTAGCAACGTTTTGAAGCCTGTTGCTCTGCCTAGCCCGATGTCTTGCTCAATCCTGAAACAAAAAGAAAATGAAGATTTTTTAATTAAAAAAAAAAAAAACAAAAAAGAACGTAAAGAAACATAGTCCGGAAGTAGTAATTTTGGTTAGTTTCAAAATAGATCCAACGCTGGGGCTCTGCCTCGCATAGTGTCGTAGCATTCTAAAATAAAATAAAAAAATAAGATAATTTTAATTCAGATATCAAAAATCCATAGGTAAGTACATCATGCATAACAATATTACACAAACAAAAATAAAAATAATAATTAAAATGTAGATTAAAAATTTTTGACCGAATTTAGCCATGTCAACACTTTGAGGGACGGTAAAAACCCATGGCGTAATAAGTGTGAATACATACGAACAATGCGTGTCACTGACAGAGGCAACTGCAAGCGCCGACGCGTGTCGGCGACAGGCCGCGACGCGTGTTGGCGGAAACTGACGAAGCGTCGGCGGCTGTCGCCGACAACGTGTCGCTCGTGTATTTGAGTACGATGCTCAAATACACGAGCTTGCAGTTGCCACTGTCATCAACTCGTCGTCTCTGTTTATGCACACTAATAATACAACTTTTATTGTGTCTCGTTTAGTATCTACAAAATCGGTTAAAGACCAATTGAATTTACCACGACAATTTTTAACCATCTCCATCACCAACTAAGGACGAATTTCACCAAATTTTTTTAGAGGAACAGGGTGAAAAGTTCCATAGAACATAGAACATAGAAAAGGGAGGATCCTCCGACCAGACGGGTGTTGTGTCTGGCGGGCAATTGCTCAAAGATTGATGTTGGGAAATTGTATCTATGCTAATTGCGCGGTAAACTCTGCTTGCGAGATGCAGGATTTGCGTGACGTCAGTATGATGCGTTGTTCGCATGTGGCGTTGTAGATACCGCTACACTTTTATACCTAGAATAAGTCTCATCCTGAGAATATATTTATTTTTTATTTGTTCCACACTCGAACTGTCAGACGTCAATTTTATTCCGCGGATGAGCGGAACTCCTTCACCAAGAACTGGTCCTTAGCAGCTTTAAACAGAGAGAAGTGGAAACAGAGTAGGGAGGCCTTTGCACTGCTGTGGGACATCACAGACTTTTAATAATGTAATATAAAATATATCTGACTTTGGTAACATCGGTCCAAATAGTAACAATAAACAACAAATAACAATTTCGTACACGCCACAATTTATTTAATTTAATGGTGGATGATACAATAAAAGAAGGAACCGTTCTAATAAGAAACTCAATTTCCTTAATATTCTGAACACGTGTATCGAATTATCTTTCATTCTTTGAAGCGTGATTATCTTGGTTGTATGTACAATGTTGAACAAAATAATGTTCGGGGAGAAAAGTAGCTACAACCTCATATGTCTTCTGTCCATATACCAATTTATTTAAGTTCGGCGTACATATTTACTTCCACACATCTCTTTTAGATAACGTCTTACCCCCTATTCATAAAAGTTTCTTAAGGCTAAGTAATGATTAATATGTGGTTAATCATAATTTGTTTTACGTTTAAACAGCTTTCAAGTTTAAACAACGTTTATGAATAAACATCGTGGTGTTCACTTTTTTTATAAATATTTGTAAATAGATTGTCCCAACGCTGGGCAAAGATCTCCCACTCTTTACATTTCTCACGGCTGTTTACGTGACTCCCCCATTAGGCAGTCTAGTTCCTCTCGCCATCTTGATCTGGGTCTTCCACGGGGTCGCTTTTAGTTCTTTGGTTAGAATTGACATCTGAATAGTTGCATTCATAAGAGCTCAACAGTTATTAATGAGACAAAATTACTTTACTATTATTACCGGCCTCTAGGAGGCTTCTCAACAGACGAAACGATATGTCAATTCTGCGATTATTAACTCGCGTCTTAGTAAAATTAATGTGTTTTACATTATCAATATATATTTTCCTTGCTCTGTCTCTTTTCCTATAGCCATCCACATTAATACAAAAGAATTATAAAAGTGATACAGTATTTTAAAACTTACATGTCTCCAATAAACAGGACTCTGCTAGGGTCGGTGACTCCAGCCCTCTTCATCGCGAACTCTCCGAACGGTTTGCCAGGCTTGCCCAGAGTTACAGGCGCGCGATTTGTTTCTTCAGCTACTATTTCCGTAAATACACCAGTGGCTAAAAATGTTGTACAATGTCATTGAGCATAGTCAAATCAAAGAATGCAATGCTGTTTTGTGCTGTAATTCTTAAGTACGTACTTTCCTAAATCAATGTAAATTACAACGAAACAAATGACATCTTGACAAATACAAGGTAGAGACGATAATAAATTGAACTGCGTAAATCTAATGCCGTTCCCAGTCTGCATACGAATATTCAATCAAATATTTGCAATAGTTTTAGTCACTATAGCTAGCCAAAGTTTGGCAAAACTCATAGTCGGTCCATCACTACTAATTATTTATTTTGTCTGAAAAAAATATTTTGATGCTAGAATTTATTTGATAGTTCCAAAATACTCTTATGCATTCGTATTGACAGTGTTTTCATATATCGACATATTGTTGTCTCCACATTAATTTTGCTTTAATATCAGCTTGTCAATAACGTTCTCTCGCTGTGGATCATTTTTTTCTCTAGAGTATTCTAGAACTGCTTTTTTTTTTTTTTTTTTTCTGGTGGGAAATATCAAATGACCGCTCCCGCTCTGGGTGGAGCGGAAGGGAGTGTCAGACTCTTACTGACTAAAACCCACCCATGTTCCTTCCTTCGCCCTTTATGTTCCGGGGTAGCGGTAACCCTTTCGGACAATCCCGCTGACCCGGCAGGCTTCGGCCCTAAGGGGCCCCTCGTTATGCTGACATCTCTTTCGGAACACTTACGCGCCGTCCGGCACGGGCCTGGTCCTGATCGGGCGGTGAGCTACCCATTGCTCTCCGCCCGCAGGCCCGCGCCTACGGTGGCCGGTAGTCTTCAATCGACTATTCTAGAACTGCTTAGGTACCCATTGTGAAAAAAATACGACTTTCATCAGCCAATCATCAAGGTTTGTAGCGGGACAAATAAAGTACTTTTTATTATCAGTAGTAATTAGTATCGTCACACATGGTGGTTCTTTTAATACACTGTAAAAATAAAAGGTGAAAATCATATTATTTACCTATAGTCTTTGCACCAGCCTTGTAATAAACATGTCTATCCGTAGCACCGCATAGGAAAAGTACTTCAGGCCTGCCCAAATAAGTGATGGCTTTGTTTATTTTAGGCAGGTTCACTTTAAAGTCACAGTCCATGACCACGGCTCCAATTTCAGGATCATCTCTCATGTACTGGAAATAGTCTTCATAGTAATCTGCTCCTACATCTGGCTACAAAATGAAAAGACAAGTAAAATATTTGATTACGTGTTGTGGATCTCTCATGTATGGACATGAGAGATCCATAACACGTAATAAAATATTTTACGTTTCTCTTCATTGTCTTGTCATTTCAGTGTTTAATTAATGCTTTCTGAGAAGTAAGAAACAAATTTGATATCAGAACGGGGTGAATAGGGATGCATGGGGGAATCGGGATGAAGCTTTAAAATGGATTTTAACGTTAAAAATGATATAGTTTCTTGCCAAAGAGGGCTCTAATGTTTTAGTGTATTATAGTGAACGGTTTAGTGACCTTCTTGGCTAACTTATTTCAACTTTAAAACTTATTTAAAAGTATTGAGATTCAACCCTGCATCCCTAGTCACCCCGTTACATAGTAGTTTAAAATATACACAATGAAGCTACCCATATTTGAAAAATACCCTTGGTTACTTTTTGCTCACCACTATAAAGGTTTGTATAGTGGGCTATTTACGTGGTAAGCATAATCTCTATTACTGTCATATTTTGCCAACAGAGTGGATTGCCCTTATATCCGGCAATGCTGCAGCAGACATATTGCTGCCTTGTAGTCTGTGCTTGTTATCCTGTCTGTATCTTTTTATGTATTTGTTTGTATCTGAGTCTTTTTACTTGAATTAAACTATTTTTTTTTAACTATAAGACGTTTTTGTAGTATACCTTTATTTCTTTTTATTTTCACTATTGGGTTAACTGGTCTAGAAAAAAATCGGTCAATATAACTAAACACACTTACCCCTTCTTTAAGTTCAAAACCGTAGGATTTCAATACATTGTTGGTTTCCGGGCAGCTTACACTATATAATTTTTTGTTAAAATTGACTGATTTTAAGTACTCAGCTATTGCAACGGACGGTATAGTAAGGTGTTCCTGAAAAGGAAAACTGAATAAGACTATTTTTTTTTTACTGAAAGTGCTGAATTAAAAATAAAATGTAATAGTTCAGGCGCATAGGCAGCCATTTCAAGATCAGTTTAACCCATTTTAATATTTTACTAATTCTCATTGGTAAAAGCCACAATTCTATATAATTATCAACGATATTGAAAACGCCAAAAATATTGCAATAAGGCAGACCCATTACTGCCAGGGTTGCGGGATGTTCGAAAGAGATACTGTGGCCCCTGGCACAGGCAACTGAAGGAAAACACGGGTGGGTTTTAGTCAGTAAAAGTCTGATACGCCCTCCCGCTCCGCCCAGAGCGGGAGAAGTTATTTGATGATTTCCCACCCAAAACAACAAAAAAAGGCTGACCCATTAGGACAATACATTAAAATAATGTATACCAGAATCCAACTCAGACTTAGCAAAAACTACTAAACGCAAGAGAATAATTACTTTTCGAACACATAATTTATAAACCTCACGACATAAATTTAAGAAGGTCATTCAATTCAATTTTTGTAACAAAAAAGACAAGTCAAAACATCTATTCTTATATTAAACAAAAGAAAAATGGAACGAATAGGCTAATCACTAATCAGCACTTCGTTTTCGAAAAGATTGCTAAGATATAGGAATCATAAATTACCAGACTAGTATAGTATTGTAATCCAACATTGTACTAAGTAGAGTAAATCCATTATGTATGGGTGAAAAGCTTATGTCTGTACCACGTAAATATTTATGAAGCAATCATCTTAGAATAATGCTGAGATAGAAGATTTCTCAGCTGAGATTATATTAGTGTCTATTATTATTAGATATACTCATAAATCTTGATGTTGATACCAATTCAAAAGAGCTCTGTGGTACCAAATTCTGTGTTTTAGTCTACGGGGCTCACTTTACCTACCTTACGAGTAAAGTAAAAAACGACGACACACGAGTACAGTGCGAGTACGAGTAAAGTGAAATGTGCATACACATATATATAGTATGCAACTTAGTTTTCAGTAGAGCCTATTACTTGATGTACTACCAAACTCCAGTCCGCTGGCCGGAATCAGAATCCTCTTAAATGTGCAGGTCGCGCGCAAGGTGTTATGGTGGGTTAGATTCCCAATAGGAAGCTTGTAGACGTCTAGTACTAGGGTGGTGGGTAGGGCGAATTCTAGATCGCCCTATAGTCTTCGAACAAATCTACAGAAAATAACGAAAAATGACAATCCGAGACGCAAGCAGAATTTTTTATAACAAAAGAGCTGAAGAAAAATTAAATTACATACCGAGTCTTCATGCAAGATGACTCGCCTCGAGACCACTTTTTAGTGATGTACAATAGGTTTATTTTCGAGAACACTTCCTATTACAAAGAAAATAATAGAATAAAATTTATGAAACGATAAGAACTTTTGAATAATCAATAGGGAAGCAAACATACCCTTGGATCCAGTGGATGACCGCACAGAACTCGGTCGTTCAATCTTTTATAGATTACCGTTAGCAAATTATTTCATTGTGAAAGCAGGAAAAAATAATATATTAGACTTCCGTCCTGTGTCCAAAAAATCCTTCAAATGAAAAATCTCGATAAGAGAAAAGACATGTCAATATTTGATTCAAAATTCAAAACCAATATGAAGAAAAAAACCTTCCTGATTAAAAATAAGGTTGAATTTGTTATAAAAGAAGGTCGTTCGTGATAAAATTATAATGTAGCATTTGCCAATGCTGCAATGAGCACTAAAGCTAATCTTATCTAGTAATACAACTGGCACAGAACAACCATTACTAGGCAAATATATAAGTTTTATTGAAGAGAAATGATGAAATCTTGTGTCACATAATGACTTTGACTTCTTGTAATTTCGAATAGCAATATCCTAACTAATATTATAAATGCAAAAGTAAGTTTGTTTGTTTGTTTTTTACGCTTTCACGCTAAAACGGCTGAACGTATTTGGATGAAATTTAGCACACAGATAGACCATGACCTGGGTAAGGACACTTTTAACCTGGACCTGGGTAGGCTACTTTTCACCCTGGATCGCAGACGAAGTTGCGGACAACAGCTAGTATTTAATATAGCTTCATTTTGAAAAGGTGACGTTGACAAACACATAATAGTTCTTAATAATTAATTATTATAATTATGCCATATATTTATATAATTTTAATAGTTTGTTAGTTAATTTAGTATAATAAGTTTTTCGAGTGTAGTATATATTTTATTAAAGACACAATAAATAATAAATGGTCCCCATTAACTATATCTAGGCAAAATAGCTATTCTTTTTCTTTCCTTTGTCAATGTAATTTGTAATATTAAGGTTCAGAAGAATTTAGTGACTTTATAAACTCTGGCCATAGCTCAAGATTTGAAATGTCTGACTCAAGCACGCATCTACCACGTGCAAATACCATTACCAGCTAACCATTTGCAGCTCTATCTCACCTCTTAGAAACACATGGGTTGGCAGTAACATTAGTTTTGAAACAAAAACGGCATAAAATTGGAGAAGTGACAGGTGCTTGTCATATCATCCAAGCTATATTGCTCAGCACATCACGCGCTATTGAAGTGCCAACCAGACTTATAGAGAATGATGCCCAATTGTTCTCATTGATTACTGTTAGTCTACAGATGGTTCTGGCACTGAAGTGTTTGGCAACATATAGTCCTCCACCGTATTTCCGCCATGGCGGTCAATCTCAACGGAGACTAGCCTTCGGCGCAGGGGATATTATAGTGCACTAGTGTGTGCGACACGACTGGATGGAGATCAGGCGCAGGACCAACGGCTTAACGTGCTTTTTGAGGCACAGGGATATCACACAGCCAACTTCCAAACTTCGGGCTGTTACTAAGAAATTCCTAATGGAAAAACCCGATAACACTTTGCCCGACCTGGGAATCGAATCCAGGACCCCACGCTCAGCAGTCACAATTGCGACCACAAGACCAACGTGGCAGCCACGCACATAACATACCTATACCTAAGTTTGGTTTTGCACGATACGTGTTATGCAGCGTCTATGGGTGTAACAAATGCAACCGTGTGTATGTGAGAACCAGAAATGTTTAGAGGAGTCCTATAAATCTGCGTGTAACTTAAGTCGTTGTGCTCCAGTTTAAAAACCGCCTACGCTTGCAGTTGCTGGGGTCAAACACGACACAGTTAAGGAACCTAAAATATTTATCCGCATTCAGACTGGGGAAAATATTGCATCTTGATCTTGGTCCTTGAGTAAAACTACATCCACGAACTGATTTGGTTTTCCAACTGTATGGGACAAATGAAAAGCCAAATCTATCTCCGCAAACTTCGCAGTCTTTGGAAAATCTTAGAGAGTTTCTTTTATTTGCTTCCTCGTTCTCAGTTTACGAGGCGGGCAGATCTCCAAGTGGTTACAGAACCATGGATTGGCTAGAAGCCCAGTGACGCGTCGAGTTTATAGTTCAACGTTTTGCATAATAAGAGACAGTTTCCTTTTCAGCGGTTTTCTGCATTTGGAATGGAATGAGTTAGTTATTTTGCAGATTTTTTGGGACAGTTGCAGACCTATTTCTCTAGATCTTTGTAAGCAACTAACAAAAATGTGACATCACTAGACAGAATGGTGAATTAAATTCATTCACAGCAGGTATGCTAATTAGGATGACAGCTTTGGACATCAATAAAACAAAATTTGAATGAAAAAAGTTTTTTAGACTCTAAACCACTTCTTTCATTTGTTTTCTCTGCAATCGCTGTCGCAAGAGGCGTGACGCTGTGGCGTGTATTTCGTGGCCACGGGGACATATCGAATTTATAGATTGCTTTACTCAGCATAAAAGTTCCCATTTCAGTAGATTTGTCACCGTATTACTTATGAGGGAGGAGTAAACTGGTAGATCAATCGTCACGTCACGTATCGAAAAAGCGTTAAGCCCCCTCAATGCGACTTTCTCACAGAATTTATGATAAAGAGAGAGAGAGAGAGATATATAGTTTTCTAGTGTGCTTATAATTAAAATCCAAGCCAATATCGTGATCACAATGAAAATCCAAGATGGCGGCTGCAAAATTTTCAAAGTTTTCATCATGGGTGTCGTTTTCATGGTTTTCGAGGGTACTAAGCCGGTAGTGAGGTCAAAATGAAAATGCCAGATGGCGGCTTCAAGACGTTTTTCATTGTAATTATTCGTCGTTCCTATTGTTTTCAGTTCCACTTCCATGCTCCTACTACTGCTAACCATGAAGGATTATGAGGGATCACAAGTATAAGTAAAATAACTGACGAAAAACAATCATTCTGGTATTCTGGTTTCTTTTATATAATTTCCGAATGGAGAATATATTCCACTTCGTGTTCCCTATATTAATTTTGCGTTGATAGATCTAAATATTTGCTTGGCCTATTGTGTATTCTATGCCAATATCACAACCAAGCTCTATATACATGTACCCAAGAACTTGTCTTCGAGGATCTTATATTAGTTTACGAACATAACACTATGATTTGTTACTTACGAAGCCATTCTCAATTTCAGCAGCTTTGAATCGATCTTCATAATTTTCTTTGCTTCTTAAACTATTGTTTGAAACGAAATTAACAGTCTTTCCATGTTTCTTCATCAGGCTAAAGAATTTACCAGCGCCTGGCAAAGGTTCTTTGGTCCATATTACCCCTGAAAAGAAAATATCGTGAATTATAATGCTTCGTATTGAGACCCTCCTCCTAGGACAAGCACGTTTGTTGTCTCCATATGAATGAATCTACGAATATAACAGACTGTTCAGACTGTCATCAAGGTAATATTATTACCGTGACTAGAGTCCGTTTCCCGAAAGAAGTCCCGCGGCAATAAGTGGAACTAATTATTATTATATAGTTAGCAACATTCCAACAACAACTCTCCTACCCCAGACACCTTTCTCTATTTAAGAATGTGCATTTTATTAACCAATAATCAAGCCTGCTACTCGTATATGAAGTCGAGATAAATAAATAAATCGATATTTATGATTCCGTCCTACGACAGTGGCGCCGCGTCTACGAGACTTCTTTTGTGAAACGGACTTTAGACTATGTTGGTTGCACCTGATACCCACTTGAGTTTTCGTAATTGACAAAAGATTTAAATTGTTAGATTTACCCTCATTGTACATCGTATCAGAGAAGAGTAAGCTCACACAATTATAATTTGGTTTCCATAACCATCAAGTCAATTAAAATCTCTGCTACATTGTGTATTTCAGAGCTGTCAAAATGAAACAGAAATGTGCCCATTTTTTGACGCTATAAGTATCCTTTACGATTTAAATATTTGTAATGACGACTTTCCTAAAATAAAATAAGCATGTGCATCAAGTCTAACCTTTAAATTAACATAGCATAATATTTCCACTGCTGGGACACAGGCCACCTCTCCTCGAGAGTGGGCTGTAATTTATCACGCGGGTTCAATGCGGGTTGGTATATATCACATGTCTTCGAATATTTGGTTCTGGGCACTAGCAGGGGCTAGTTTCCTCAAAATATTGACAATGACAATGTCTTTTGACAAATCAACAAGATTCATAGCGTCATTTACATTGTCAAGCAGTCGAATTTCTCAAAAATATGAAGCAATGAATTAGCAGTTTCCTTCAAAATCCGTCGGATTGTGAACGAAGGTGTGTTACCCAATTGGGTTATTCTTATTAGGTGCTTATCTGGTAACGATGATGAGATAACTAAACCAATTGTCGACACGGTTGGCGCAGTGGCTGAGCAATCGACTGCTGCGCTGCGTGTCGCGAGTTCGATTCCCGCACGGAACAAATATTTGTATTGCCTACAGGTAGTTGTTCCGGGTCTGGCTGTTTGTGTATGTGAGTTTAAATGTTTGTAAACGCACCCACGATACAGGAGCAATTACTAGTGTGGGGAAACGTCTTTAAAGAAAAAAGTACACGTACAATTTAACGTAATGTAATTTAACTCCAGTATGACGGATAATTTAAGAAAGAAAGGAAGAAAGAAAAATGCGTTTATTGGCATTACAGCAAAATAAATACGCCTAAAAACTATAAAAACAGAAAACAAAGATTATAACGCCAAAAGAGCCTCAGCTCAGCATAATGTCAGATGACAACACGAGGTACACTTTGTGGTTGCAGCTGAGATCTGGAATCTGCATTTTCAGCTGCAACCCACGATGAAACACTAATATTAATACCAAATATGTGTGTATTACCTACATAAAAAATAAAATAAATAAATCTAGAAATATAAAGTACCCAGCTACGAAACAAAATCGATAAAATTTGTAAAAAAAAATATACATTACTAGTGAACCCGGCAGACGTCATCCTGCCCGGAAAAGCAGCGCCACCTACCGGGTCCAATTGTGTTTTCAAACCATCCAGGAACCCATTGAAATATACGCACAAAATTTAATCCAAATCAGTCCAGCCGTTTAGGAGGAGTTAGGTGACAAACACACGTACAGAAGAATTATATATATTAAGATGTACTTATTGGGCAAATACATACAATTATCACTCAAAATAAAGAATATCATACTACTGAAGCAATCTGTCTGTGATAACGTACAAGGTTACTTGAATCTGAAGATTTCAATATCAATCATGTGAGTATGTATAAGTGTATTTTTGTTATAAAACCGTTATTTATGGCACTGACCAACAACATCTGTAAGTTATTGTGCTGTCATAAATTTTATCAATCATAGTGTTATCAGTTCATAACAGCTGTTCATGTTATTTATTTAGGTCAGCTAATTTAGTCTTCTATAGATAAAAATCCATAAATAACGGCGGTATCATTCCTTATCCTACTAATAAACGCGAAAGTTTGATGGATGGATGGATGGACGGAGGTTTGTTACTCTTTCACGGCAAAACTACTCAACGGATTTGGGTGAAATTTGGCACACAGATAGTTTATAACCAGGATTAACACATATGATACTTTTTATCTCGACATTCCCACGGGATCGAAACTTTAGCGGGTGAAGCCGCGGGGCGCAGCTAGTCTACTATGAATATTTGCGACCACGGTAATTATTTCTTTTGCGGGTGGATAGAAAAGTTTTAAGTTTTGTATTCGCTAATGTTATTTGCGGACGAAGTGAAATGTTATTACGTAAATGATTTTGTTGTAAAGATAAACAATAGCTGCTTAGTTTGTGTGTCGAAGTTTTTAAACTATTTTTTTTAGAATACCTTGTGTCCCACTGCTGGGCAAAGGGCTCCCCTTTTTCCTTCCAAACTTTCCTGTCTTGTGCGATCTCTGGCTAAGTATATATAAGTTTTAAAAATGTTCTCGGGTAAGTGAAATCTTTGTAATTTCTTATTGAGAAAAAAAATCCACCATCATACTGAAGTCAAAACTATGGTATGCTCTAGTTTTAACGAACACATACAAAACTATGTTGAACGAGCGGTCGATATAATCTAGAATCGATACCGGTTTTATACTGACAATATCAAGCAACGACAAGTATATAATCTATCACTATCATCATCTGCCTAGCCTTTTCCCAACTATGTTGAGGTCGGCTTCCAGTCTAACCGGATTTAGCTGAATACCAGTATTTTCCACAACCTAGTTACTGGGTAATACAATACCCCTTGGTAAGACTGGTTGTCAGACTTTCGGGCTTCTGACTACCCGTAACGACTGTCAAAGATCTACGAATAATATTATAATATATCACTATAATATATATAAATATGACACGATATTGCATAGCAACAACACTGAGAAACAAAAGACGCAACATCACCTAGCTAATTAATGATAATCAACATACCATCACAATCCGAGAACACATGATCGAAAGAATCGAGAAATGCCTTAAAACCCTCGGGTTTCAACTCCTGTAGGTTCACTGGTATCGAATCCATATCGAGAATCGATTGTTCGTTTGTCGATACACTGTTTATATGCGGTATTTATTGGTGTTTTATTAACACACCACGTGCGATCATAACCTCGTCGCGTAAGTCACTGCGCTTGCGTCAGCCGGCGCGTAAATATAAACTGACGGGTTGGCGAGTGTGTTTCCACGTGTATGGTCTGTACGGTATTCTAATGACAAATTTATTGTGCAATATGGTGCTTGTCTGATTAGAGGAGTTTTGGAACATTTTTTTTTAGATTGGCAATAATTTTTATAGCCATTCTTGGGCCCGATATTAACAACGAAACGTTTGTATTAAAATTAAGTAGATACACTTTTTGCGTTGGACTAGCGCCTGATTATGTTATCAAAATGTGACGGCTGTGTGTGTTTTAATTAATTATGATAATCGTTCTGCGTTTTTATCGCACGTAATCTACAACCTACATAAATAACCTACTTAAATATAACTACATGATAATGTTTCGTATTCTCATTCGGATTCGACTTTTCAGCTTTCTAATTACACACATTTCTGGTAATCTCGTTTAGATATAAAAGCGGGGAGACATAATTAAGATTTATCTTCACTTAGATTCTAACATGATTAAATTATCTACCTACAAGCTATAAAAATTCAATTAAAATTACTATTGACGTTTAAATGGGGACATTGGACGATGGAAACACACCATGACGGACGTTAACATGGGATTTAACTTCACGCCTGTTATCCCCAAAAGCCTAGGCAGAGACCTATAGTACAGACGCCAGCAGGTCAAGCTACCCGAAACTGTCAAATTTTCGCAATCAACCTTGAACCTTAATGCTTTAGCGTTAAAGTTGAAAATCTATTAAAGAAATTTGACAGATTGTAGTAACTTGATGTGCTGGCGTCCGTACATCTCATTATAGACCATGCCCCACTTGCTGAAGTGCCCTAAGTGCCCGTTCACTTGCACCTTGGATGACTTAATGAATGCCACTGATGCCGCAATCAACGTGGCCACCTACTGGGCTACAACAGTTTAAAACATCGAAGAAGAGTACCATCGACACGAAAAGAAGATGATGCACATTACGTCAGAGGGGCAGTTCTCGTAATTTTAAGAACGTTCACAGTCTGATCTCAGTCTCAATCTGTCAAAAAATACTTCTAATTTCCCTACATTTTGAAAAGTTTTTGACATTTGTTTGTCGCCGAGATGAGACTGCGATTAGGTTTTGAACGTTTTAAATTACGAGAATTGGCCTTCTGTTATGTTCACAAGTTGTATAAATCTTATCGGATTAACCCCATAGTTGAACACTGTCTCTTAAGATACAGGTAACCCTAGTTTAAGAGGCAGGGCTCACCAATTATTGTCTACAGATTTCTGCAGCATAGTTTATTCGCTTTGTACTTACCTCCTACCACTAGAACTAAGTCTGTAACCCGTAATCTATTGTTTATTTATGTTTAACGAACCCTAATAAACCTTAAAACAAAAACACCCCAAGAGAATCTCACTAGTGTCGTAATAAACTAATAGGATCATTAGATATGTTAAGTTTATTTTCCCTTACGGGTTAATTCCAATACCTAGGCTACAGAAACAGATAAATTTCCTAGGCTAGTTCGTTGCCTCATAAGATCTCCCTAGGGTGCCACTAAAGTTTAACGGATAATAAATCTAGTTGGCCTGTTTAAAGGGTTGTTCACCCCCTGTTAGACCCGAGTCGTTATTGATCGGTTAAGGGAGATTTCGTAGTACCTATTTATAAGCTTTTTTTAAAGGAAAATTAATGTTATAATGTTTAATACTTGATGGTCAAATCAAATATATAGTAAAAAGGTGGACTTGACAGAGTACCTATTTAACTAAAGTTTTTATGACTATGAATGATAGTCAACCTGGCTATCTTAATATTATTTTAATTTGATTGACCTCTGAGATACCTAAGTTCATACAAATGAGTTTTGTTACAGCCATTTACGATACTTAGTTAAGTGTCTGATCATAGGCAAAATATCCAAATGTAAACGTGTGCTAAAAACATTTCCGCAATAAAACTGTACTGAAGCAAAATACAACAATAAAGAAATTGTTATACCTTGTGTACTTTTCTACTATTTATTTAAACTTTTCGCACACAATAAGTTACAAAGGCGGACTGAATGCCTTAGGCATTCTCTACCAGTCAACCAAGGATGGTGAAGAGATTAGATGGCAGGTGCTCTGTTAATTATTAACAGATAATGCCATGTCAAATGGCAAACATGTAGTTCTAATTTATTATTGTCATCCTACATACATGAATAATAATTTGTGTAGGTACACACATGTTTATGCAAATAAATAAATATTATTATGTCGTTTATTTATTTAGTTATTATTATAATTAATCAGATGGCAGGTGCTCTGTTAATTATTATTAAAAGCCTGTGATGTCTCACTGCAGGGCAAAGGCCTCCCTACCCTCCTTTCACTTCTCTCTGTTTGAAGCTTCAGGACCAGTTCTTGTTGACGGAGTTCAGCTCATCCCGCCACCTCCGTCTGGGCCTGCTAATAACAATAAAAATATATTAAAAAGGTACCTACTATTCAGTTTTACTTTTTTACGGTTATATTCATAAGTTAGCATATTATCGTCAAACTATAGCAGTTTATAATCACAAAATACTTCCACGAGTCACACGAGAATACCGTTTAGGAAATTAAAATAATTTACAATGGACACGCGCACCACACTATCGATCTGTCGTCCATGACGCGATCCCGACCTTGATATTAATTTTTACCGCACACTTAGCACCGCTGTACTAATTGACATCATTGTAATGTTGATTATTATTATTTATTATATTGTATACGTGATACTATTTATTTTTAACTAACTACCTGACCCTGCTTCGCACGGTTTTCACGACTTGACAAAACATCGTGATTTGGAAACGATGGATGGACTGTGTGAATAATGATATATTATGGTTAGAAAGGGAATGACGACCAATAGAGAAGTATGGAAGAAAAATACATGTTGCGCCGACCCCAAGTAAGTTGAGATAAGAGGAATGATAATGATGTAAGTTTAATGTGAATGTTTTTTTAACATATTATATCCTTTTGGAATAAATTATCTAAATGATGGTTAAAACCCGCGTCAAGATCCGTTGCGAAGTTTTGAGGAAAAACGCGGTCACACAGATTGATACAAAAAGCGACAATCCTACTATCCTACTAATATTATAAACATAAAAGTTTGTATGGATGGATGGATGTATGGATGTTTGTTACTCTTTCACGCAAAAACTCCTGAACGGATTTGGATGAAATTTAGCACGCAGATGGTTTATAACCAGGATTAACATATAGGATACTTTTTACCCCGATATTCCCACGGGATCGAAATTTATGTGAGTGAAACCGCGGGGCGCAATTAATTTTAATTTGTAAGTATATGTATGTGATTTTGTTTCTATGTGAAAGCAGACGTGGAGAAGTTACATCACGCATAATAATATCTAATGGTTAACATCAATATCAAGCTTATTCAATACTGCGCCCTGCGGTTTCACCCGCATAAGTCTCGATTCTTTAAAAATATCGAGATAAAAAGTATCTTATGTCCTAATCCAGATCATAGTCTACCCATGTGCCAAATTTCATCCAAATCTGTTCAGCCGTTTTAGCGTGAAAGCGTGACAAAAAAATATTAAAAAATATTTTTTTTTCTGGTCATAATGGGTATGTATTGCAATATCTAAAATTAAAAGAACTAACGTAAAATAACCTACGTTCTAAATCCCTAAAATCTAAATACTTAATTTTTTTAAATACCTAATATAACACCTTCCTACGAATTACCCAAGTTTAAAATACCGATTGGACTAAATATCTATCATTCAAAAATAGGTGTGTGGTCACAGTTCTAACCTAACCTAGCTGTTTTGATTTAAAAAAGATATATGCATGTTACGCATGCGGGTAGAGAAACATATAACAGTGAGGTAAGCCAATTTAAGGAACTTTGTACATAGGAATTTCAAGTTTTAGCTTCATGAACTTCAGTAACATATCCATTTGACATTTTAAGCTTTCGGTATTTTGAATATAAGTGAATCATTAGGTACTTAGATTTTAGAGATTTTGAACGTAGGTTATTTTACGTTAGTTTTTTTAATTTTAGATATTGCAATACGTACCCCTTCATAATACATAATAGTTTAGAAAAATTGAGACGAGTTTATTCTGACAGAAAACCATAAAGTAAAAGAAATATAATATAACGTTAACTTGTAAAATAATTCAGGAGTAATTAGCTGAAAATGTGTTACAATGAAAATGCTTTATTTTCCTATGTTTTGGTTTACAAGTAACAAGACAGTACTCATAGATCTTCCACAAAATTCTTCAAAATCGTTCCTCATTTTGCTACTTACCTTATGACACACTGTGTCCTTAACCAAATTTGAATTGAATGAATTGTTTTCCTTTTAATATTATGAAGTTCCCACGTATTAATAATGAGGTGTTTCAATAACAATAGTGTGAACTGTGAATCACAGACTGTGTCAATTGCGGTTAAGCAAAAACCTATAACTATTAGTTTGTTAGAATGAGTGCAGACTGAGTCAAGACAGACTATCGCTGTATGACGTTTACATCCACCTGCAAATTGTGAGATTTTTATCTGACCAAGATTATGTCTGGAGGTTTACTCCGAAGTTGTATCGGCCGAATGTTCGGCCGTTTCCTGCTACGAAGTTACTATTTGGTTCGGTCGGTCCCGATGGTTCGTTGTCACTAGTACCATTAACAGTTCCATGATGGAACTACTGATTGTTTTTTTTCCTACACTCTTTCGAATATTGACTGTGGTCCCAACCCAACTGAGCCGATCTGAATTTTTTTCGCATTTTTCAATAATATTCGGTTCGGCCATGTGTCGGTCCGATCCGATCATTCGCACTTTGCACTTCGTAGTAGACCCCCAGGACTTTAAAAGAGACTGTGACCTCGTGAGTTTGTTTCGGCCTTTCTTCTCAGACTAATCAGATAGGAAACGCCGACCTCATTTAGTTTTTAAAATACGACTGACGACCCAGGTGGCGAGAGTATAAAACATGTCATCACCATCATCACTATTTCAGCCGAAAGACGTCCACTGCTGGACATAGGCCTCCCCTAAGCACCTCCACTTCGACAGGTTATGTGCTTCTCGCATCCAACGGGTTCCTGCGGCTGTAACAAAGTCGTCGGTAAAACATGTAGGTATCAACGTTGTATTAGACATGTCTTATGTACTATTTTGTTCTCCTTTTTTGTCAAATTTTGTATACAACTTGATGTAGGATTTAACGATAAACGAAAACAGTAGACACAACATTTATTTATTTATTTATTATTCCCAACACAACTATCTGTACTGGTTGCCCTAAATCGGTAGCGTGGTATTAAACAATATTTTTTCCATTAAGTACAGCTTATCACATGTAAAGCCATTTTTGTGAACTCATTCAGAGAACAGGCAAATAAATCCACCCTTTCCTCGAACATGTAGAATATATATTTTATTTTTATACAGTGATGTAAATGCAGGGTTATAATGAAGTTGTATGTATAGGTACTGCCTACCTATGTATCTAGCAGCTCCTATTCTCTCGCCCAGCGCTTGAATAGCCTTTCATTCTACTGACGACATCATATTATGTCGCTACGATATAGGGTCTTCGGTGAATGGTGGCATATTCAGTAAGCTTGTGTGTTGCAGAACAGTGGTACGAGTAGCTTTGACTTGGGGACGTATTGCAATATCTAAAATTACAAGAACTAACGTAAAATAACCTACATTCAAAATCCCTAAAATCTAAATACCTAATGGTTTTAAATACCTAAGCAACTAACACCTACCTACGAATTACCTAAGTTTAAAACACTGATTGGACTAAATATCTGTCATTCAAAAATATGTTTCTGGCACTCGCCGGCCGCTGCCGCGGCACCGCTCGCTTCGCTCGCTCGGCTCGTGCGTTGTGTGGTCACAGTTCTAACCTAACCTAACCTAACCTAAATGTTTCGATTTAAAAAACATATAAGCGTGTTACGCATGCGGGTACATAAACATAGGTAAACCAATTTAAGGAACTTTGTACATAGGAATTTCAAGTTTTGGCTTTATGAACTTCAGTAACATATCCATTTGACATTTTAAGCTTTCGGTATTTTGAATATAATTGAAACAATAATTACGTATTTAGATTTTAGGGATTTTACACGTAGGTTATTTTACGTTAGTTCTTTTAATTTTAGATATTGCAATATGTACCTCTTGACTTACCTATGTGTCGTAGGTAGTTCGTTCGAACCCGGGAAGGCATTTTACTTTGTATAATTTATGTCATCACCACTGTTATCAAGACGGTGAAGGACAACGTGGGGAAACCCGCATGTCCTGGAACCAATAATTCGAAATCATGTGACATCCCCAACGGTGGATGGCCCACTCCAACAGAGAGGAGGCCAGTGTCCCAGCAGTGGGAACTTTATAGGCTGATTATGCTTATGCTTGTCATGTCATAATTTTTATGCTCATGTTCCTGGTTCATTTCAAGAGTACTTTCCTTTTTACAATTTCAGGCCTTGGAAATCAATCAGGAACCCTGAAAATGAACTGTTCACAAGTCGTACCTGTAATTCCCAGGTGTGACCTCACATTTGCGCTTCCAAAAGATGAATCGGCTTACCCCTTATGTTCCCATGGGTGTCGTAAAGGCTACTGAAGGACGTTGCGCTAAAACATTTATCATTAACCCGTTTGCCAAACCGATGTTAACATTTCTTGTAATCTTTTGTATATATATCCATAAAATTAATTTTATGGATATTGCTTAACAGTGGTCTGGAGACTACAGACATTGCCACAATTGGAGACTGGTTGTCAATCATTGTTATTTCTTTGGATAGAGTTTAGTATGGTAAAGGTACTATGATTTTGTTCATTAAATATTTTTCCTTGCCGTGAAACACTACAGCTTATTCACCTTGTGTAGGACTGTCGTCAATGTTGTATAGGTCACTATGAAAGCTTGTTGACGGAAACGTTTTTTTCCACGGCGCGTATGCTCACGGGAAGACCCTAAAGCTACGGTATCCTAAAGCTACGGTATCCTAAAGCTACGGTATCCTAAAGCTACGGTATCCTAGAGCGATGGCCGCCACGCAACGGCAGCAGTGACGACTGTCAAGAAAATTATTGCAGCGTTCAGGCCCCGCGTTACGGTTTCAAAAAACGCTCTCTAGGAAAACACAACAAGCGACTTTCATAAACTGCTATTATATTGTATGTATAGACAACTAACTATTAACACTAGGGACTAATTAAATGACTAATTAACTAAAAGGCGTCGCAGTACTCGTCCGCATGGCTGTCATCCGGAAACGTACCCAGAAGACTGGCAGCATAAATAACGTTTCCGTAACGTCTTTCGTCGGTAAATTACGTAGAATATGTGGCGGCCTCCACAAATATCAACTTCAGAATCTACAGAAACAATGTACTTTATCGATTATCTAGCATACATACATACATATGTACACATAGCCTCATTCTAACTACGACAGAACAAACATGGGAGGTTTGTTATCTCAACAAATCGATACTTCAAGTGCCAGCCACTTCGATCCATACATTATAATAGATTGTTTAAAGCCAACGGTACCCATTGGTATGTTTAAGCATATAAGTTTATATTATTATTACATTAAATGTTACGTAAGTTAATGTACGGAGCGGTTGTTCGCGCTTTCGGCTTTAAATATGTCTGTTTTGCTAGCTGGTGTACATAAATGAAATCATGTATTTAGAAACTTAATTTCTTGAGGGGCCCGTGGCTAAATAAACAGCCGCACAGGTCGATCGATCAGGTTAAGCTACGCTTGACGCGGTTGGTCTGTGGATGGGTGACCATCTTTACATACCGAGACCCCTCAGTGTCTCGGAAAGGACGTGGTCCGGGCTGTCATTTGTGGATCTTTGACATTCGTTACGGGTAGTCAGAAGTCTGAAAGTCTTACAAAGGGGTAGTATTACCCAGTTATTGGGTTGTGGAGGTCAGATAGGCAGTCGCTCCATGTAAAATACTGGTATTCAGCTGCAACCCAACGCAGTTGGGAAAAAGCTAGGCATATACCTAGTTTATCGTAAAGTAAAAACCCAGCTCTTAGGACCCATGAGCTGGCTTTTACATACCTTGGCCAGAGGCTAATAAATACTTTGTTAATTAAGTAGAACTTGAAACTTAGCAAAAGCTTAACTTAACTGAAGTGGCAATGGGCCGGCCATATTAGCCGTAGAACCAATGACCGTTGGGGTAGACGTGTTCTTGAGAGGAGACCACGAATCGGTAAACGTAAGGTGGGACGCTCTCAGGCTAGGTGGAGCGACGATCTTCGCAGGATGGCTGGTAGCATTTGGATGAGAGTTCCCGAAAATAGAGTTGAATAGAGAGGCCCATTTTGTGCAATAGGAGAGGCCCATGTCCAGCAGTGGACTGCTATTGGCTGAGGATGATGATGAAATTTAGACTTTAAATAATTAATTCTCTATTATTCATTATTACCTACTTGCTGGAGTGTCCTAAGTGCAAGTTCACCTGCACCTCGAATACCATTAATACCGCAATCAACGTGGCCACTTACTGAGCTCAAACTACAGGGTGAAATTAAATTAGCTAGCGAACTTTGCAGACGTGATGGGTATCGATATCTAAATTCGATAAAATATTTTTGGTCTTTTTTTGGGGTCCACGACCGCTCGGAGTGTTCTTGAAGTATGAGATGAGAAAATCGGGTTTCTTTTGTTTTATTGTGTTGATATCGATACTTCTGTGAGGGATACACAAAAAAACAGATTTTTCAAGTGACTACTCTTATTATGCTCGATGACCCCACCACACAAAAGGCACTAATTTTTTTTTTGTTTTTTCGTGTTTTAATATCGATAAAGTAGTCCCTAAAGCCATATCTAGGAAGGGTGAATTTCGTACTAGACAAATGTCTGCTCACCAGATAACCAGGGTGTCTTCAGTGCATATTTTTCGTGAAGTCAGTTCTGTCGGCCTTTTATAAAGAAAGTAAAGAAAACTCATCTCTATCTTCTTGGAATCCCAGGATATGTCGGTCTCTCATGGTCGCATGCTCAAAATGGGGTGAAAAGTCAGGTTAAAAGAGCACAAGCAAGCATGCCACAGTTACTTAGTCGGGTTATCGTAACAGATCGATACTTAACCTCAGCCCGCGATCAGGGCCGGTGTAATCATTTATGTATCTCAAAGTTGTTTCCTACTGCTGTGAGATTGTTTCCGTGACTGTGGGCTTATCTTTGAATCGGTTATGTAGGTAATAGTGGAAAGTGTGGAGCACTGGTGGCCCAGTGGTAACGCCCCCGACTTACGAGTTGTAGGTAGTGGGTTCGATCAGGCAGGCGCTTTGCTTTGTGTAAATAACTATTTCATCACCACTGCTTTCGAAACGGTGAAGGAAAACATCGTGAGGTTTCCTCACGATGTTTTCCTTCACCGCATGTCGTAGAACCAAAAATACGAAGATTTGTTATATCTACCAACCTGAACTGGGCCTGCGTGGTAGATTACAGCCCACTCCCTATCGAAGAGAGGAGGCCTGTGTCCCAGTAGTAGGAACATTATAGGCTTTTTTTTTTCCGGATGGGAAATCATCAAATGACCCCTCCCGCTCTGGGTGGAGCGGAAGGGAGCGTCAGACTCTTACTGACTAAAACCCACCCATGTTCCTTCCTTTGCCCTTTATGTTCCGGGGTAGCGGTAACCCTTTCGGACAATCCCGCTAACCCGGCAGGCTTCGGCCCTAAGGGGCCCCTCGAATTATGCTGACAACTCTTTGAGGCGCGCGTGGAACACTTACGCGCCGTCCGGCACGGGCCTGGTCCTGACCGGGCGGTGAGCTACCCATTGCTCTCCGCCCGCAGGCCCGCGCCTACGGTGGCCGGGAGTCGTCACGCGGCTCCCGACGCCCGGAGCGTCTCCCGCGGCGGCTGGGACGGGAGGCTCACTCCCTCAGCCGTCCCGCCACCTCCTTCGCTAGCATGACTGCTTTGCAGAAGGAGGCGACTGCCTCCCACAACATTATAGGCTGATTATGCTATGGTGGAAAGTTTAGGTAAATACATGGTAGGTGCTGCAGTAACATAAGCCAACAGGCAAGTATAGGTAATCAGTTTCAAAACGTTTCGTCTTTCTATAACGACTTTCAACAGGGTTGATATCAGCCTTATCAAAATCAAAATCAAAAGTCATTTATTCAAATTAGGCCGAGAATCGGCACTTTTCGAACGTCAAAATTACAAAAGACAGTCCCCCAAAAACGCCCGCCCATCAGGTTCGCACGCACGTTCACGTTATTGTTGATACAACCAATTTTTTCTAAACCCTCAGAAAAGTACTTAATTAATAGTCGCCGCATTTCTAAATGGCTTCAAAAAAAGGACTTATTTTAACATAAAATCCTATGACACTCAGCAATACTGTAGCTTCCCATTATTGAAATAATTTCTGAAATAGGATCAGTAGTTCCGAAGATCACCCCCTTTTTTTTTTTTTTTGTGGATGGGAAATCATCATATGACTTTTCCCGCTCTGGGCGGAGCAGGAGGGCGTGTCAGACTTTTACTTACTAAAACCTACCCGTGTTCCTTCAGTTGCCTATGCCAGGGACCACGGTATCTCTTTCGAACAACCCGCGGCCCTGGCAGGCATCGGCCCTAGCGGACCCCGTCAGTTTGTGCTGACATCTCTTTGAGGCGCGCGTGGAACACAACGCGCCGTTGACTCGGGCCTGGTCCTTGCCGGGCGGCGAGCTGCCCGTTGCTCACCGCCAAAATCACCCCCTACATACAAACTCAAAAAGTACCACTTTATATTATTAGTTTAGATAATAAACTTGTTTATGTTTTTCAAATACTTATAACATTAAAAAGTTAGTATTTACGTTTTTATAGTTAACTTCTGAAGTAGCAAATAAAGCTTTCACCATTATGGGCTGATTTTTAAATCATATGATAACTTTATTCGAGGAATAATTTTGAAATTTTGATTGTTATTTCATACAAACTTTGTTAAACGTCAATTTTATTCTTCGAATAAAAGTTATCTGGCGATGGAAAAAACAACCCTAAAAGCAATATTGTTAAAACAATAACCAACTTTCGATAAACGTATCAGAAAGTCATGATAATTTTAATGAACAGACAATTATAACCGTAATTTGTATAAACCTCTTTTAATGATGCGATAATGAAGTAATAAAATATCGCAGAAGAGAATCATTAATTATTCGCGCGTTATAATATTCTCGATAGATTATCATTATTATCATTTTCATGCTGTAATATCAGTCAGTTGACTACGTATTGTATAAAATTATAATGAATCTGTTAAGATAACAATATCTCCGCAGATTACAGTGTTTGCACAATTGATGCACGTTGCTGCAACATGAGATAATGTTAATAAATCTTTAGTACCTAATTATTTGCATAGTTATTTTAAAGAATGTCGGTAGTACAAGGTAGAAACGCAAAAAAAAAACATTTTTTTATACTAGCCTACGCGCTCAAAATCTGAGGGGCAATTTCCGTAACTTTAAGAACATTCACAGTCTGTTCTCAGTCTCAATCCGTCAAAAATATCTCCAGTTTCCCCACATTTTTGACAAGATTTGAAATTGATTGTCGCTGAGATGAGATTGCGACTAGATTTTGAACGTTTACAAGAATTGGCTTTCTGATCTGACAGTTCAGCAGAGCTAGGTTCAAGCTTGAGGTTTGCTGCGAGCAATGGAGCGCAGCATTCTTGGAGTCAGATTAACGGACCGTGTTAGGAACACGGTACTGCGCTCCAAAACACAGATTGCCGACGTTACCCGAAATGCAGCCAAGCTTTGGCGGGACTGGGCCGGATATGTTTGCCGCATGTTGACCGAGCCATTACAAAATGTCATACCTCAATGACGTACGTCATTGAGGTATGTCAGTACAAAAGCCTACCTGCCTATTTTCTAACCGGATGCAGCTGAATACCAATATATAAACCGACTGCCTATCTAATTTAATTATACTTAATTATTTTTTCCAATCTAGAACAAATCGATTTGTTCCAACATTGACATTGGAAGGGAACACGGAAATCGTATAGTTTTCTCTACCGTGAACGATTGCGATAATTAGTATAATTGCTAGAGAGGCGATTGTTTTACTTGAATTTAGTTTTTTATAGAAATCTCGATTCGCTGGCTGGGAAAAATTCTGATCGGATGCTAAATTGATGACGAATGTAAAATACATTTAGCTACCTAGGTATTTCTTTACTTGTGTCAACTTATTCTCAAACTCAAAGCATTTGTTTCAATTAAACCAATCACAGGCACTTTAGAATTGTCAAGGAGTCAGTCACTTAGGCTTTGGAATGGGGATGGTTCCCCATTCCAAAACGTAATAGTAACGTAGTAGGTACCTATGGAGAAGAACGGGCAAGGAACTCGATGGACCCTCTTTTCAAAATATTGTTGCAAAACATTGCTTACATCATTCAAGTTGAAATTATACGTCTGACAACGATGTAGGAAGACGTGCACGGTAAATATGCATCCATAGTAATTTTTTTTTAAAATAAGCCATTACAGCTAAGAAATTACGAGTCCCAACGCTGACGCTGCCCTTTCACGAACACATTCTGTAAAGACGTTTGGACTTTCTAAGGTTGTATGTATGTTTATTTAGGTAGGGAACATGTATTTTTTTCTAAAGCACTTCTATTTATTTATTAAGATTACCTCTTATCCTACTAATACGAGTATTATAAACGCGAAGTTTTGTGAGGATGGATGGATGTTTGCAACTCTTTCACGCAAAAACTACTAAACGGGTTTGGATGAAATTTGGCACACATATTATAGTTTATAACCAGTATTTACGCATAGGATACTTTTTAACCCGATATTCCCACGGGATCGAAACTTATGCGGGTGAAACCGCAGGACACTGCGAGTATTTTTATAAAAAAAAGATAGTTGGACAACGACCGTGGAGGCCTGGACACGCCTACAATCGTGGAGGTAGTAGACTAATATTTTTATTCTCCTCAAATTAAATTTCGTTATCATACTTCCTCCCTTTTTACCACGATTATGATAACCTACAAAACTTTGATCGTTTAATACAAGTACATCATGATTAAATCTACTGTCCCAACTCGTCCCATAAAGTAAAACAAAGTTAATCAACATTGAAAATCATCAGTTGAACCCTTTTAACAGCATGCCTTCTACAAAATTTAACATGAACTCAAGGCCAATTAGTTTGGCTGCCTCCTTTGATGCGAGAGATATAATAGAACGCTTCGCAAAATCCTGTAAAGGGTACGAACTTACGGAGATAACAATTTTTCCTTGGCAAAACTTTCTTTACAATATTTTCTTAAAGTCGCCAAGTTTAAACTGAGTTGGAAGATATTGTCATACTTTTGTTATTAGATTGTCGCTCAGATAGTCATATTATTTGCATGTTAGATGTTTCATTTCATTTTCGAGTTTCTGTCTGTAACAGTCTTTGTAAAGTTGAGTATTAATTTTGAAGGACAGGTACATTATTAGAAAAGTTTACATTGTTATCATAAAACGAGCTTCAATTAGTCGGAGATTCATGGAAACAAATTTGGCGTTTTCTAAGAATGTTTGAGTGCATAATTAATGAAATGAAAACCTATTCATGTATTGGCCTCTCCTATTGCACGCCATTTAACTCGATTTTCGGGAACTCTCATCTACATAACTGCTACCACCCATCCTGCGAAGATATGACTATGTTCGGTGAATCAATTTTAGAGCATTCATGTTTATCGCTTTTATGCTAAGTTTAAACTCAAATACATTTTGGAAAACACACCTCTGTTGAATCCACGTTGTCTAGCTCATATTGGACTAAAAAGTTTAGCACTACGTTTGTAATCAAAATTAATTTCGAAATGAAGTACTAAGTGCCTTCTGATTTATGTGATGTCTGTAATATAACAACTATATTAGAGCCAGAAATTTGAGATAATTTTCAAGTTACGGGACAGCGAACTGAATGTCATACTTAGCAAAGTTCAAATTCCATTGCAACCAAAAACATACTAGGACCTTTTTTAACAAATGGGCACTCAAAAATAAAATACTTTCTACTAAAGTAGATAACTGAATAAGTGGCAATGGAATGTAAATTATCTGAGAATATGAGCACTGCTATATGTGCTAATTCTAATGTAGGCACTTGTACTCGTATCATACTACCAACACGCACTGGGCCCGCGTGGTGGATTCCGGCCCACGGAGGACGCGTGTGTCCCAGCAGTGGAAACATTACAGGCTGATTATGCTATGCATGCATGCTTGTATCATATTCACTCCAAACCATAACTATGCCAAAATATATCTCTAATCTCGCATGACCCAACAATGTCATAAGATCAGAGCATGATATATGTCCCACAGCCCCACAATCCCCCTATATCGTTACACTGGGCGCATGTTTCTATTTATTTATTCATCTATTTCAGGCGACGCAGGCCCATAGAATACCTTAACCTAAACATACATATTATTATTATTAAATTTAAATAGTATTTCACTAGTTAGTTCTTGTGCTGTTCTGTGGTACTTGTCCGCGGAAGCGACGGAACACCATGTCCTGCGGCCAGCAGTCTTCTTCCATGATGACGGGCAGATAAAAATTTGGTACAAGCATCACGAACGCCTTGAAGTTGAAGTTGCGGTGCGCCTCCAGTAACTGCACCCTCGGCGTGTACCTCGTCTTCTGGCGCACGTACTCCATGATGGCCTCCGCCTCAGTGGTGTAGTGTAGGCGGGAGATGTACACCGGTGTGTTCGGCTTTGTGCCACGCAAGCTGACTTCGGGCTCCGTAGGAGCTTTGCCGCAGCGGTTCTTGTTCGCGGTTGTTGTTGCTATGGCTCATGATGGACTAAAAACTTTAGCACTACGTCAGCAATCAAAATTAATTTCCGAATACAACTCTAAGTGCCTTCTGATTTATGCAACGTCTGTAATATAGCATCTAAGTGCTTATTCTAATTATGTAGGCACTTGTGTCATATTTAATTTTAATTTCATTATTCTAAACTACTTGTTTTAATTAATTTATTGTGTAATTGTCTGCGCATAATGTAGTGCATACTGTGCTTTTCTATAAGTAAAGAGGCGCTTAGACTTAAGTTTGGAATGTACAAATTATAGTATAAGTAACAGTGTACTTGACACATCTAGGGACCGTCGGGCCCCGGACCTTTGGAAGGCGTACGAGGGGCCAAAGCCAACTCGCAGAGGCCCCTTAGACAATTTTAAATGATGAGGAGGCACCAACCGATGATTATCTCTGTATGCACTATGCAAGGCCACACAAGGACAACCCCCGGTTGGTGTAGGACTATTGCAGAACATGGAAACAAAACATATTGGGCTATGGGTTTGGGTGGCTATCATACAGATGGCTATTTCTTATAGTGGATCGGTTACCTTGAACTATGGAAGGACTATGTCCCCTGCCAGACCAATGATAATATAATATTCACAGATAATATGGTACAGTACACTGATTGTTGAAAAGTCTAATAATAAGTAAATTCGGTTCACAAAACTACACCAAAATATATCTCTAGTCTCGCATGACCCAACAGTGGCATTACACAAGATCAGAGCATGATATATGCCCCACATCCTACGATCCCCTTATAACATTACATGTGGCAGTTTTTCATCGCAGTTGCCGGCGATACGAAGTGATTTATATTCCATGTTGGGTAGCCCTTGCCACTCTCACCTGGCTTCAGACTGTCTTCAAGATGTATGTTCTGGCCTTGGAAGGGTTTTTCTGTTATGATTTGTGGGCTACTAATGAAGAATCTTGATGGATTGTATATCTTTGTAATTTATGTGAGCGTTACTTGCTATGTAGCATTCGAGTAGAGATGAATTTATTGTTAAAGTAGCTTCTGCCCGCGACTTCGTCCGCGTAAAGCTGCTTTCCGTAAGAACCTTCTACAAAGTATTAGAAAACTTAAAAAAAAATGGATGAAATCGGTAAAGTCGTTCTCAAGTTATGGCGTGACCAAGGGAAATAGGGATTCATTTTTATATATATAGACTAGCGGATCCGGCAAACGTCGTCCTGCCCAGAAAAGCAGCGCCAACTACCGGGTCCAATTGTGTTTTCAAACCATCCAGGAACCCATTAAGATATAGGTACGCACAAAATGTCATCCAAATCGGTCCAGTCTTTTAGGAGGAGTTAGGTGACAAACACACGTAAAGAACAATTATATATATTATGAAGACTAAAAGGTTTGTATAGTTTCATATTTTTCCGCTCAACATATACTGGCAACAAAGGATTTTCCAGAATAGAATATTTGAAGAATCCTTGTACATTCTGCAATTTTGGTATGCAAGGTGATGAAATGGGGTCCTGACCTGACAAATATAACAAACACAGAATTTAGCTGAAATCTGTACCATCCTGACGGGTTAGAAAAGGTATAGGCTGCTCAATGCATTGCATCAAAATATATTCGGTTAACACAGAAAATATTGCCTGGCAATTTTCAATCGTCACTAACTCGCTAGCCCCAATAAAGCGAACCCACACAATGACTTATTTCGTCACTTCCCTTTTACAAGCAACCCGCTTAAAAGGGTACAAAAATACCCTAAAATCAGTATGCCAAAAATATTTCATTCATTCATAACAGTCATACAAATCTATTCTATTTATTTCCTCCGCTTTTCTACGCTTTTTCCGGTTTTCATCGCTTTTTCTCTGGTTTTCTTATTTCCCTCGTCACGTTTCGAAGTCATAGCCCGTGACTTTGCATTCGGTTAAGGTAACAACATACAAAGCGAACCTTTCCCAAGCCCTTTATTATCAATTCCCGATGCCTATTTTTATAAGCATTTGTTATGGAGAATATTTTAATGGATTCGGCTATTTTACACCGTAACGTAATTTGGTTAGCTAATCCATAGAGGTACAGTTGACCCCTTGAGCTAGCCTAGCGCAGTGCGGTGTTGTAATAGATTAAGGGGCCAGCTTAGTATGCATTCACACGAGCGACACGCGTCAAAGGCAGAGGCAACTGCAGCCGTCGACGCAAGTCGCTCGTGTGTACGAGCATTTTACTAGTTTTGTTACCCCTGACGTGCGGTCGACTATTCAACATCAGATATTGGTGTGTTGTCATCATAATAACCGTTTCTTGTCATCATAATTTTATTGAACAATGGCAATGAACGTATTTAGAATGATTTCCAGAAACGTTCGTTGTTGTTGATATCGACCTTCTAATATACAGCAACAAAGTCCATCGTTAAGTACCTATAATTACTCACTTTTTCTATTTTCTTCTACCCTTGTTCTAAGTTATTTGGGGTCGGTGAACCATCTTTTTTTCTTCCATCCTTCTCTATTAGTCGTCATCTCGGTAGTCACCCCCTTTCTAACCATATCATCATTCACACAGTCCATCCATTGTTTATTTTATCTTCCATCGACATTCGTACTAAAAACTTTCCTCACAACATTTTCTTCATTCCTGCGTATCACATGCCCATACTATGACAACCGATTTCCACACAACTTTTCAGTTAGCGGTGCCACTTTCAGACTTCCTCTTATGTACTCATTTCTTATTCTATCCATTCGTGTAACACCACACATCCCTCTTAGTATTCTCATCTCAGCTGCATGCAATTGCTTTTCATTCATCCCATTTGTGGTTAAACATTCTAGTCCAAACACGACGGAAGTCTGACCATTGTTTAATATATCTTAATCACTCCCTTTCTGGGTACATATTGCCGTTTGGTTTCCTTAAATAAAATTTATTTAAAAGTAAACAAACAATATCTGAGCGATACAGCGAATACACGACGACACTCGGGGCAAATTGAGCCATTGTATTCCATTTTACATTGAAAAGTCTCGATACAGGAAAATAAGATCACATTTACCGTCACATCTATCATAAAGAATATTTTATGTGAGGCAATGTAACAATGTAACATTTTTATGCATAACATAACAATCCTAATATCATTGCCTGTATTTGCCATTCTACTGCAAAATCAACGGTTAGTAAAGTAAGAGATAAACCTGTATGGTGTTATCTATTGTTTGTTTTCCTGAAGGGTTAGGCAGAGGTGTACCTATAGTACACCAGATTTCGGCACTGATGTTTTGATATTATTCCCAACTCGGGCATTGGGTTATTCCATCTGGAATTCCTCAGTAGCAGCCCAGAGTCTAGATTTGTGAATAGTATGTCGTAATTGGCTCACCCCCTATTACATGGGCCTTGATTATAACTTGCAAAATATGGGTGTTCTATTGGTACACCTCTGTCTAACCCTTCGGGGAATATGTAATGTCAGAACAGTTGTTCGTAAAAGATAAGCCTGCAGGTTGTTATCTACCCAATCGATTACAATAGGAAGCATTTAACTTACCCCTCGATCAAGGGTGCCACAAAACAATATTTATGATACACTACGGTGTAATTGAGACCATTTTCGCCAAAAGAGGAAATTGCCTCCGTTGAGTGGTTTCATTCCAGAAATGTCAAACGGCTTCAGATATTTTTTTAGTCACAAAACTGGAATATTTTGTATTGAAAATGGACCATTTCAACACGCCGAATTCATTCAATATTAGTTTTGATTTACATATTTTATATGGATACCACAAAAACCTTTAACTGAGTATAAGCGTTTCTGGGAATAAATTTATACCTAGTTTTTCCCGAAATGCTGTTCAAATGGAAATTGGGTAAAATGTAAAGCGATATTGATATTATCAGGTTCCTTTTGATACACCAAGTAAATATTACAATATCATGAGTTTTACATGCTTGTTTAAAACGCAAAGCATTGAATATTTTCATTGATTAAACCTTTTTTTGTTGTACTATTTCACTGTGTGTTGATCCTGGCCAGTCTATCCAGATACATCCTTTAAGTGACAAGTGACCTGCCCATATCAGCCTTGTAGACGACTTATTGCCAACATCAGCGATACTTGTTTTGGAGTGTATTTTGGAATTATTCCTCGTAGATACACTTTCCATGTAGAGACGCTTTTGCAAATCATTCACTTGTATTCCTGTCAGGTACTGGAGTTGCGAATACGATCGGTGAGTTTAATTTACGTCTATCTACTACCTCTTTTAATTATAAAGGTTCCATAAAGTTATGCAGTGATTAGCGATTGTTTAACCGTACATTTTTGGACGTCACTTAACTTTAAGCAACGTCTATAAATAAAGGGGTTCATTTTTGTACTAGCTGTTTCCCGTGACTTCGTCTGCGATACGGGATTAAAAGTAGCTTATGTCCTTATGGGTAAGGACATAAGCTACTTTTAATCCCGTATCCCGTATTCCGTGAAATTTGGCACACAGATAGACCATGACCTGGAGGTCATGGTCTATCTGTGTGCCAAATTTCATCCAAATCCGTTCAGCCGTTTAAATGTGAAAGCGTAACAAACAAACTGACTTTCGTATTTATAATATTATTTAGGATTATTTCTCTAACAGTCACATTTTAGCAAAGAAATACAAACAGTTATGTGCTTAGTAAGAATAACCAACACTCAAAATAAAATTGCAAAGCAACATTTACCACAAAAGCACAATCTCATACACCCTTTTCGAAGTTAAAACCAGGATCAAAGCAGATACCAAAGTACGCTCGACTGCGCACGGACACTCGCAAAATTAACTACTAGTTCCAACCAAAGAGAATACCTACTTTGACACTGACAACCCCACAATGTCATGACAACTAGTGTCAGTAACATCATCAGATCGTTTGACGGGACGGTCGACGGCAAAGGACTGGATTAGACGGGATTAGATCTTGAGGATTTGATTCCGGGATTCTGTGATGGAATTTATGCAGAAGGTTTGTTGGATTGGTCTATGGTGGAATTATATTGCGTTGCAGAGGTAGGTCTAACAGATTAAGATTAAATAATCATTAATAACAATAATATTTTCTATTATTATGTAACAAATTGCTTGTTTATAAAAAAAATATGTCCGTCACCTTAGGGGCTATTTTTGCTGCTCATTGCACGACGGAATCTGCTTTACCGACTCTGCATCAAATATTGCGTGGTAACTTGAATACCGCAGATTGACATTCAGCCATCTTCTTTTCATGACAGACCGAATTCAAAATGTTACACTGACAGACTCTAACAATTAAAATAATAGGTTATTTACATTCCTTAAACCGCGAGGCCATTAAAAACGTTTAAGGTTGATATCAACTCGACATTAGTCAAAGGTGTATGCTATTTTGATCTGTGTTTTACAAGTAATTTTTAATTTTGTTTTTTGTAATTGAATAATCTGCTAAGTGCCTTTGCTTCAAAAGCTATTATGTCTCCTGACTTAATCTGTGAAGAATTTCAAAACAGACGAAGATAAAAGACTTGACAGTACATACAACTAGTGGGGTAAATTGCAGTTTGAGCTGAAAGATTAACAACAACAAAAAAATGAAGATCGTGAAAATATCTTGTAAGCAAGTACTCCGTAACGATATATGATAGACTATATAGTTGCCAATAATGAGCTGAGTGATAATAATGTAAATTGTAAGGAACCAATAACCTATACGCGACTAGGAGTCACGATTGAACTAACAAAAAGTACCTATTTGCCTTAGCTATGCACGAGTTCTATAGTAACACATTTTCCTCCTAACATCCAACCAGTATCTCGAAACAAAAAAGTACCCTTTCCCCTTCACTCCGAAACCTCTGAAAGCATACAAAACTTCTTTGACTTACGTAAACTGTTCCAGATATTATCGCTTGGGCAAAGACAAAGTTATGACCACCAAACGTTTCGAGTTAGTGATAAAGACCTCCGAGATAATTTTCGGAGCCCGCACCGACTGTAGATAATAATAAAGCAGGACAAGATAAATGAAATAGCAACAGAAATCTCATTCTCTCAAAGATCAAGCGAATACGGAATTGTTGCTAGGGGTTATGCCTAGGGTTTGTAGTAGGCTGAACGTCAGTAGCAATAAGACCAGCATACATAATCAGCCTCTAATGTTCCCACTGCTGGGACATAGGCCTTCTCTCAATGAGAGTGAGTAGGCCGTAATCCACCATCGTGCCCAGTGCGGGTTGGTAAATGTCACATGCCTTCGAATGTTTGGTTCTAGGACATGCCGGTTTCCTCACGATGTCTTCCTTCACCGTTTTGAGAGCAGTGGTGATGAAATAATTTACACAAAGTAAAGTACCCTGACTAGGAATTATACTAGTTTCGGCCGCGATCTACGAATTATAGGTCGTAGATTCGAACTACGACCTATAATTCGTAGATCGCGGCCGAAACCAGTATAATTCAGCTCTTATTCTATTGAAACTCCGTACTAGACTAGGCCAGCTCAAGGTCTTAGTGTTACCACCGACTTGTGACCTTCTGTACTCCTGAAGTTATTCTTACCCCTAATTGCTTGGCTTTAGTTGCATTTTATGTCCACAAAAGCTGAATCTGCATATTATTATAACCAAAGAAGTCCTATGCCCTACACTAGGAATTACTCCTGTATCTTGGGTGCGTTTACATACATTTAAACTCACATATGTACACAAACATCCAGACCCAGAACAACTACCTGTCACATCGTGATTTCATTCAACTAGCAGTCACATCTTGATGTCATTGATACTTAGTTCAGGCCCCGAACTAATCATTTGTCCATAAGTGATAAGGATTTTGTGCTTAGGGAGTAGACCATCTGATGTGGCGGGAAACTCCGGCATTATCATCTGCTAGGCCTTTTCCCAACTATGTTAGGGTCGGTAAATACTGGTATTCAGCTGCATTCGGGTAACCTTTCCAATTTAACTAGATGCAGCAGAATACCAGTATTTACCGTTTTTATAATATTTTACATGGAGCGACTGCCTATCTGACCTCCACAACCCAGGTAATACCCAAGTAACAACCCAGGGTCACTTGGTAATACGATACGCCTTGGTAAGACTGGTAAGCTCCTTTCGTAGCTATTTAGCGATTATTTTAAGATTGGACCTTCTATGTTTCCTTACGTTGTGGTCGAAACGAACTTTTTTCATCAAGCGTAGGAGGAGGGACGTCAGAAGAAAGATGTCAAAAATGAACACTCACAAAAGGGCTGTTAATGTTCGCATTAACATTTTTTTGTTTAGTAAGAGAGTAAAAAGTTGTTTTGTATAAATAACGTTTAATGTAATGGTCTATTTAGTTCTGAAATAAAACTGCCTTGAATAATTCCATTACACACTATCCATTAGGTAAACCGTTTTTTGACAGATGGAACTGGTGGTTGCAGCAACACACAATGCATGATTGATACACGTACGGTATTATAATGTCTATAAGAAGCCATAAATAAGATAATTCAATAAGATAAGGCAGTTTATATATTAATTTTATTACGCATTTTAAAGTTAACTTTTACGTAATCTGGAATATGTACGTTCTAAGACAGCTGTCAAAAAACGCTTAACCTAATGGACAGGGTAAAGTTGGAGTTTTTAGGCAGTCGGTGAGTAAAAGAAAGAATTGCGTAATTTTGTATGAAAATAAATCACATTCTTTAGGTACTTATTTTTCAAACGAGAAAATACGTATAGTTCTTTCAGAGTTATTTTACCTCTGACAGCTGCAACCCAATAGCAACCTTATTACAACAACGATAAAGATCACTGTGCTTTTAACAGACTTGATAGTTGCAGCAACCTTGACACGAGATTAAAGATTGCTGTGATATTGACAGTAATACAAAATCAGGGGCAAAATAACTGTGAATGGACTCTACTAGAATCGAACTGTAATGACACCTTGGTTTTCTTTTTCAAGTTTGTTATAGTAACGGTGATCTTTATCGTTGTTGTAATAAGGTTGCTATGTAGTAATACACTTTTATACGTTAATAATATTTTAAAATCTATATGACGATCGCATATTCGCGTGACCGATCGCTTTGGTAAGGACACGCACGGGATGTAAAATTTTGCACAGTCAAAGCGATACGATTGAAAATGAGCAATCATTAAATAACAAGAATCGTTTATTAAAAAAATGTTGAGCATTTTTTTATTAATTGTGTTTAATTCAAAGCTGTAATCACTAACATGCGCACACATTCGAGTATATATAAAACTAGCTCTGCCTTGCAGTTTTAAATGTGTGAAAATCGGGATAGAAAGTGTGTGTGTGAAAGTTTTAGTGTGCGTGTCTATGCGTTAATATATAATATTATAAATGCGAAAGTTTGCATGGATGGATGGATGGATGGATGGACGTTTGTTAGGTACTCTTTCACGCCAAAACTACTGAACGGATTGTGATGAAATTTAACACACAGATAGTTTATAACCAGGATTAACACATAGGATACTTTTTATCCCGATATTCCCACGGGATCAAAAGTTATGCGGGTGAAACCGCGGAGCGCAGCTAGTCCTGGTTATAAACCAACTAGCTGCCAAATTTCATCCAAATCCGTTCAGTAGTTTTTGCGTGAAAGAGTAACAAACATCCATCCATCCATCCATCCATCAATCCATCCATCCATCCATCCATTCATCCATCCTTACAAACTTTCGCGTTTATAATATTAGTAGGATAGTAGGATAGAATTAAAGGAAATACATGATGTCTTAGCTACAAAACTTAGGCATATTTGAAACGCTGTATTAAAGGAAAAGCATAACGACATATCGATATATAATACTTTATTACATTATTAACATTGAATCCACATAACTGCATTAGGTTAGATAGGAAGTCGCTACATGTAAAATACTGGCATTCTGCTGCATCCGGTTAGACTGGAAGCCGACCCCAACATAGTTGGGAAAAGCCTACATACACATACACCTCTTCTGACGCAGTCGGGTAAAAAGCTACTTCATCGAAGCAAACATTAAACAAGACCCTGGAAATGTCCCGGGAAATCATTAGAAGTGGAAAGTACGTACGTACTTGTTGAAAAACATAAATTGACTTTCCCGCGCTTAAATACCCCCAGTAGCCATTTGTTAAATGTAAAAATGTGGAATATAAATGCAAATATGGACATTAACAGCCCTTTTGTGTTCCGTCGAAAGTTTTGTCAGCGAATATATTCCGAGTTTGGGAGATAATTCCATTTGACATTTGAACAAAGTTTCTTCTATTAGCAAAAAGTATGGCATTACAGTAAAAGGAAGATTGTGACATGGTGATTTGGCTCCTGAACCCTGAACCCTCAAAAAATAAGACATAATAGCTGCCATTACCAGCAAAATTTTCAAATCAATTTTCAAATAGCGCATGGAACGCCTACGTCGCCGCCGCTCCTTACTTCCTCCGAAACAATAATATGATTTTTTTGGCGCGAAAACTGTTAATTTATTTATTTCTTTATTTAATCTTTTCGCACAAAAAGGTACAAAGGCGGACTTAATGCCTTAGGCATTAAGTCCTATAATACATAATCATATCTTCTTTCGTTCGGAAGATATGACATGAGCAGCTGGGTGCCGTCACTCCAGCTTACACATATTTTATCGGTTTAATAACTATTGAGTATTTTGACCAGAGATTTGAAAATTTTGCTGCCAATGGCATCTATTATGCCTTATTTTTTGAGCTCTAATAAATACATAATCATAATTATCTTCTTTCGTTTGGAAGATATGACATGAGCAGCTGGGGTGACGTCACTCCATCTTACACACACATTTTTGATCGTAATTGCAATTCTTTTTAAATATTATCGTTCAGTTTGTTCCTTCCTTGTGCCGCTATTATGCCTTATTTTCTGACTATAATCCAAAACCCTAACCTCACTGGTTTACCTGTATTGAATGAGGAAGCTTGGGTGACGTCACTCCAGCTGACACACACTAAACGACTCATATTAACGAAGTTTTTGTGGCAGCTAAATTAAGGCTGGGAACCTTGATTGCAGCTATTATGCCTTACATATTGGCATAGGTAGAATTATTCTATCACATATGAGGAAGCTGGAGTTATACACACCCATGGTCTAAGTAATTTGTATTGTTGATTAGAGTATAAGTAGTATATAAGCTAGATTTACAACCTACGTGTACCGAATATTGTAAATACTCTTATGCCGCTTTCAGTGGCGGATGTGTCTTGAGGCGCAATTCCCGTAATTTTTAGAACGTTCGCAGTCTGATCTCAGGCTCAATCTGTCAAAAACATCTCTAATTTCTCTACATTTTTGACAAGGTTTGTACATTGATTGTCGCTGAGATGTAATTGCGACTAGATTTTGAACGTTTTTAATTACGATAGGGCTTCAGAGCTTAAACTTTATACAGACGCCAGCAGGTCAAGCTACCCGAAACTGTCAAATTTTTTCCAATCAACCTTATACTTTGAAAATCTATTAAAGAAATCGATTATAGTAGCTTGATGTGCTGGCGTCTTTACCTAATCCGACGAATAACGTCTTTGTCCTTGCGCTTAGGTATCGAATTATTACCAGTTCTAAGAACCTATCGAGCTAACTTGCTTATTAGACCAAATAGTAAGGTATATTCAGAGGCCGCGGGTTGTTCGAAAGAGATACCGTGGCCCCTGGCATAGGCAACTAAAGGAACACGGGTGGGTTTTAGTCAGTAAATTTCTGATGATTTCCCACCCAGAAAAAAAAAAGAAAAAAAAAGGTATATTCGGAGTAATAATAACAACTAGGTACGGACTTTTCTATAGTATGTAAATCTAACCTTTCCTTGTGACTATGTAAAGCTACGGTTTCGTAGAAAACCGGTGGCCGCCGCAAAATGACGGCATTTACAAGCCGTTATGAAAATTATGGCACCAAGGTTTGACTTTACGGTGTCAATAAACGCTCTCTAGGGAACAGCAACTTACTTTCGTAAATAACCTTTCAGTGACGTCATTCGACGGCAAATTGGAAGTTATGTGGCGGCCACCGTAGTCTTTTAAAACTCTTGCTTGTGAGTGATTTACTACGACTTTAACTCTAATTATATTCTAAATAACAGTATTTTCTGAAGCGCCTGCCGTTTGATCAGAGCAACTAAACTACTGAAGAAAACTTATAATATTATATCTTGAACAAATATTGACTTTCAGGCTTTTCGCCTTTAGACTACCTTGAACGACTATCATGGGCAGTCCGACCGACAGTTTAGCAAGCTGTATGAGACAGAATGTCTCTTTTAAAAAAAAATGCTCACCCATCTACGTACTGGCCGTGATAAAAAGTTCTTAGTTTGAAACTTATTTATAATTATATTAATGAGGATATTAATTGTACTGTAACTTTTATTTGCTGATAAAGAATTTACTATTTAGACACCTTTAATTTTAATATTTCTACACCTGCAACGGTAGTTTATTTTAATGATAAGATCTTAATGTACCATATACTTGTACTTCTTTTATTTTTGTTTTCCTTTTTGGAGCAGTGGTGGCCAAGTGGTAACGGCCGCGACTTACGAGTTGTAGGTCAAAGGTTCGAACCCAGGCAGGCGCTTAACTTTGTTGATTATTTCATCACCACTGCTCTCAAAACGGTTAAGGAAAACATAGAGGAAACCGGCATGATCTAGAAACAAAAATTCGAAGACATGTGACATTTACCAACCCGCACTGGGCACGATGGTGGATTACGGCCTACTCACTCTCATCGAGAGAAGGCCTGTGTCCCAGCAGTAGGAACATTAGAGGCTGATTATGTATGCTGGTCTTATTGCTACTGACGTTCAGCCTACTACAACCCCTAGGCATAACCCCTAGCAACAATTCCGCATTCGCTTGATCTTTGAGAGAATGAGATTTCTGTTGCTATTTCATTTATACCTGCTTTATTATTATCTACAGTCGGTGCGGGCTCCGAAAATTATCTCGGAGGTCTTTATCACTAACTCGAAACGTTTGGTGGTCATAACTTTGTCTTCGCCCAAGCGATAATATCTGAAACAGTTTACGTAAGTCAAAGAAGTTTTGTATGCTTTCAGAGGTTTCGGAGCCAACCCGCACCGGGCCCGCGTGGTGGATTACGGCCCACTCCCTCTCACCAAGAGGAAGCCTGTGTCCCAGCAGTGGGAACATTATAGGCTGATTATTACCATATACTCAAAAATAAATTACATTGTATTTTAAGAGCAGCACCCTAATCGTATAACATACTATCAATCACTGTCTGAATCATTTTGAATGATATTGCTAATCCATTGCTTCATATATTTAAAAAATGTATCTGCTCAACAACGTAAATAACGCAATGAATGTTGTTGAACTGTCAAAATGAAAGCCATTCCTACTGTTAGTTTGTTACGCAATTGCCCCGCAGCTTACAATTCGAACGCCGAATTTATTTAACTTCACACAAAGGTAAATAAAAATTCTAAAATTAAGTCTAAAATGTAACTCAATCAATGCAGGGCTCGTCCCGGTGACAGAATGCAAAGTGAAAAGTAAATATTTACTGTAATCAGAGGCGAAAGTTTACCAACTGAGGTACACCGAACAAATAAATACGGAGGATTTAAATTAAAAGTTTTTTACTTTGTATACTGGCTAACGAATTTCAACTATAAGTTGATTTGAGGTTGTGATAGGGATGGGGTTTGGTTTTGGTGTACTTGGGGAATTCAGATGTTAACACTTTGATTGGAAAGGCCTCCCCCAAGGAGTCCACTTCGACCGGTTCGGTGCTGCTCGCATCCAACGGGTTTCTGCGGCCTTCACAAGGTCGTCGGTCCACCTTGTGGGAGGCCTCCCAACGCTGCGTCTTCCGGTACGCAGTCGCCACTCTGAACCTTTCAGCCCCGTCGGCCATCTGTTCAGCGAGCAATGTGCACTGCCCACTGCCACTTAAGTTTGATCACCCAGGGAAACTCCAGGCAAAGCCCTCTCCATTGCCCGTTGGGTGACTTTTAGGCTTCTAATAAGACCCATTGTGAGCGACCACGTAACAAGGACTCAAGGGTAAAGCACCTTTGACGCGCGCCTTGCATACACTCAACAAAATCGCGGAAAGGGTGGATTTATTTACCTGTTCTCTGAATGAGTTCACAAAAATTACTTTACCTACGCAATATTTTTTCCATTAAGTACCTACAGCTTATCTGTACTTAATGGAAAAAATATTGTTTAATACCACGCTACCGATTTGGGTCCGTGGCTTAGGCCCCCAGTGGTCGACGCACCTGTGGCCGACGCCCCCGATACGATTAATTTAATTCAAAGTAATTTTTGATCAAATGTACTGTCAGGCACAAAAATTGTTTTACAAAAATATTAAATGTACTTATATTGATTGTAAATATATCCATAACATTAAATCGTCATTATATTTATAACATAAAAATGCTTTTATATTAGAGGTATGTTTTGAAAAATTAAAGTCTTAGTTATTTTTCATTATTTATTTATATATCTCGACAAGAAATCTAGTATTTTTTTTATATAAATCACAGTTTTCATCACCTATAATCAAGAGAATCATTTAACTTAATTATAATAATCAGTCTCAAATGTAATAAAATAAGATAGTAATTTTAAATAATCAGTCTTAAAAATTTTTACATGACATGAAATTTTGCTAGCGTAGAAATAATCAACTGTAAAAACTTAAACAAATATAAAAATCAAAATTTCAAAATTTAAAACTTAAAAATAGTATACAAGCAAAATCATCTCTTTTCATTATGTAAGTTAAATTATTACTTTTTAGGACGAACTGCCACATATGGGCGGATTTGTTCTAAAAACGTGATTGTGCTAATTTTTTTGTTTTCATACAGTTAAATTGGCAATCATTTTTTCATTCTTTCTTGTGTTGTTCTTTCTTCTGCTCACAGGAATGTTTTTGTTTTTCAGTCTGAAAGAAAAAACTAGGTAAATATCTTAATAAATTTCTCTTAAACTAATTTTTTTTTGTAATATTTTAAATTGTTTTATATATAAGTAAAATAAATAATATTACCTCGCTTGTGCCGTGCCGTAGGTAGAAATATCAATCCTAACCATTTCTAAAAACGACAATAAAGACGGGTTCGTTCCTAGGTGTTTTTTTAAACGGCGATTCCAGGCCTCTACTAAATTAGTGGTTCTGTTTTTCCTTATAACAACACCACTTTGCGATCATATCCGCAGGCTCAAGCCATTGTTCAACAAAATAATCATTGAACTTAGTTACTTGGCCGTCTGGAATACTGAAAAGAAAATAATCGATCGAATGATTGTGCAAAAGTAAAAATATAAGGAATAGACAAGCTTTAATAAAGTGTAAAAAATACATAACTACCTGTTTTCCATTATGGCAAGCCAGCCGTCTTCAATTTCTTCTTTTGGCAGATACGCAAGGCAGATGCACAGTTTTACGTACTGTGTGGTCTCCTCATATTCTAATAATTTGACAGATTTTGCCCGCCTATATTTTGGAAATATACAAAACACCCATGAATTTCAGCAGTCGGAAATTCGTTATTTATTGCGACTATTGCTGACATTTCAAAATCCAATGTGAATTTTAACGGTTTGAAATCTGGCAAAGCTTCTTTGATTTTTTTGAACATCATTTCATGTCTCTTTTTCTTTATTAACCAGCAGCGCGTAAAATATGGGCACAATGTTGGTTTCATCTGAATTATTCCCAATATCTCCGTGGATAGTATAAATCTGTTTGAAGGGACAGGGGCAGCAATCAAATGTACCTTCTAATGGGGAAAAAGGTGTGTAAGGATTTGGTTAAGTATGGCGATCTATTCTCTCTGCTATTTGATAGATAACTTTTGTTTAGCAAGGAAAAATACTTTATTATTAGGGTGAAACATTTTTCTCATTTACTGTACTAAGTGAAAAAGCACAAAAAAAAAAAGATATTAAATTAATCGTATCGGGGGCGTCGGCCACAGGTGCGTCAACCACTGGGGGCCTAAGCCACGGACCCACCGATTTGGGGCAACCTGTAAAAATAGTTGTGTTGGGAATAATAATTATATAAATATAATTATAGATTTCAAAGTTAGGTTTCCTTCAATGGTTTAGTTGTATTTCCACAGTCACAAAAATCAAGTTTTAAGCTAACATCACGCCTACATGCCCCGACTAGTTACGTGATGTAAATTGGCTATTGCTAATTGCCATAAATCAATATAAATCGGACACAAATCCAGATTTCAGGCTTGTACTGAGAAATTCCTGTTGGATAAACCCAATAACCACATTGCCCGACCCGGGAATCGAATCCAGAACCTCATGCGCAGGAGCACTTGTGACCATTGTAACGCGGAAGTTAAAAAATGAGAATAATGAGTATCTACTTATCGGCATTAATAAAATAAGAGTAAGTACCTATTTCTTTATTGGCATAATTATAGGAAATGATTGATTCTTATCCCACTTTAATTAAATAACTCAAATTCTACATATTTTCCTTTGTTGGATAAATAAACATGCATATAATTTAGAAAAACAAGGTGCCGATGTAAAAACAAAAGGAAAAACATACATATCGAAGTAAAAGTGACACAGTGCGGTGTGCGTCTCAAGGTTGCACCAAATCGGAGTCCAGCTGAGTGTGTGTCAGGCAAATTATACCTGACTTTGAAGTCATAAATCATAAATCATTAATCATAAATCATTTAATCGTTTGTTAAACATAGGTAACATAAAACGGTCTTAAGCTATAATACATAGTGCGCTATGTTTTGTCAACAATGACATACAAACAAATTCAATCAAATTAAATTATTATACAGATTAATTAAATTTGTCATTAGAATGTCATTATACAGATGTCAATATCATTATACAAATTAATTAAAATTGTCAAGTCAAGTGTACAGTAACTCGTATATAGTTTCAGATAAAAAAATCGGTCTCATTCAATAGCCTAAAATTTTGCACCCAACGCATGTTCGATTTTTGGGTCGAATATAGGGCAAAAGGTTTTTAATGGCTAGTTACCCCATTATTTATTGGTCATTAATTTTATGTAGTTAATTCTAGTTACGTTAATGGTTCTCTAGCAAATGAATGGGCCGATTAACGTATTTTTTCCTTAAAAGGGCCATTATTCTGTGAAATATAATGAGCATTGGAAATTTCATTTAAATGCGAACGATTGATGTGTTATTTCTAGTATCGTTACTCATTAGACAGATATTTATTTATTTATTATTTATTTATTTACACACAATTTATTAGCTAAAGTGTACTGTTGACATTACAATATATGAAAACTCATTAAAATAACACAATACACAGGTCTACTTAGGTGTTTGTTCGCTTGCGGGTACGTATCCATTAAAATTATGGGACACTTCTTTTGTTAAAAAATAAACGTCATTTTCGCTTTCAGAATTTAAGACCTAAACAAATGAGTGTTTGTAAAAGTCACCGTTGTAGCTACAGAAAACAATGCGAACAAAGCCTGTGAAATATACTTATTTTGAGCGAACATGTGAACATTTTGGCTGTCTGGCGTATTATAAACGTTTATTTACACTGCTACAAGGACTTTTTGGGGCTCGAATGACGTTGACAGGGCACGCTGTTGGTAAACATTTACTTGTGTAATTGTTTTGTAATATTTCACTTGAACGCCGCCATCTTGTATTCAAAAAACAAAATGGCAGCGGTAGTTCCGTTTCTGGACCCGCATAAAAATAATAACCTTTTAGCGCTTTAAACAGTGGCCTCAAAATTAGTTGACATTTTTCCATTTAAACTGTGACTACATTATGAATTAATATTCTAGTGCTCCAAAGGTTTTAACTGCTATAACGTCTTTGTTGACTAGTTCAACTACCTATAACTTATCATAAAAAATAATCAAGTAGTACCTTAGGAGTACCCGTTTATTTTTTATTTATTTTAAATCATAAAGTTTTTTTTTTTAATGTCAACTAACTTTTGGAGTGCCCTGTATGTAATAGCCAAAGTACCTCTCTGGATACGCGTGATTAACCCAAATTATTTGCAGGATGCGCTTATCGAAAGATTGAGGTGAGTATTGACAGCTTGCCAATCAAAGTACGATGGCTACGTGAGTAGTCGGTAGTAGAAGGGGTACCTTGTTACCTAGTAACTTGGTTGTGGAAGGTAGATAGGCTGTCGCTCTATATAACATACTGGTACTCAGCTGCATCGTAGAAAAGATCATAGACTGGAAGCCGACGTCAACAAAGTTGAGAAAAGGCTGAGCATATGAGACGCGCGAAGAGTAATTTAGTGAGCTGTTGACTCAATGAATCTATCCTTTAAAATAGGTACAGACGCCAGCGAGTCAAGCTACCCGAAACTGTAAAATTTTCCCAATCAACCTTGAACCCTAATGCTTTAGTGATAAATTTGAAAATCTATTAGAGAAATTTGACAGATTGTAGTAGCTTTATGTGCTGGCGTCTGTACATAGGAAGCGAACCAAACCTTGTTACATTTTTTTTTTGTGTGGTTATGTTCTTTTTTATGTCATGTTTGCCGCAAATAAACGTATTTTCTTTCTTTTCTTTCTTTCTTTCTTATGATTTTCTTCTTCTTCCTTTCTTTACGACATATGTAGATGCGTTTATGGGAGATTAGTAGGAGAAGGTCGCACAAGGAACAATTGAAAGCTACGGGGGAGATCTATATCCAGCACTGCTGAAAAAAAATACTTTCTCTCTTCAAAGCATTCACAGTAACTCACCACCCTTTCTTTGCTTATGACAATGGATTCACCATACTTTTACCCAACCGTGTCATTTCAACAAATAATTTTTCAAACACATGTGAGGGCTTGTCTCAATTACGGGTAAATGGTTCATTAAGATAACACGTTGTTTACCACAATTCTCTTGTTTTGAGTACAAAGTTTTCTGTTTCAAAGACTCGGTAATTTGTTACTGTAACAGGAAAATTAAGGTAAAACCACTATTGATGGCTGAAGTATCACAAATGAAAAGGAAATTGGGGTCTTTTGTAGCGGTTTGTTTACAACTCACACATTACCTACTTGAATTACCTGCATACATAACGAGACAGGGTAAATAAAGAAATAGTAGAGAAAAATAATGAGGAAGATTTACTAAAAAATTAGTTATAGCTGTGGCCATTGATTGATTCTGGTTTTAGAATAGGCTATTTAGTTCTATTTATATGAAAAGAAAGTAAGAAATATTTATTGTCACAAAAACACGTACAGACGCCAGCACATCAAGTTACTACAATCTGTCAAATTTCTTTAATAGATTTTCAACTTTATCGCTGAAGTATTAAGGTTCAAGGTTGATTGGGAAAATTTGACAGTTTCGGGTAGCTTGACCTGCTGGCGTCTGTACATACAATAAAATTAATTACTCGAATATCATCATCTACCTAGCCTTTTCCCAACCATGTTGGAGTCGGCTTCCAGTCTAACCGGATGCAGCTGAATACCAGCATTTTACATGGAGCAACTGCCTAATTGCGATTAATTACTCGAATAATAAAGAAAAATAGATCTACATATAATCAGGAGCAAAAAAACAGAAGTGTACCGAATAGTGGTTACCTGAAAAGTAAGTGTGAAACTTCTTCAGGGTAGGTGAAGCTATTATTATCGCTGAATGGAAGTAGCCGATGGTTTACTTACGGACAGGCCTGTCGCTCGCTGAGAACGTAGGTACCTATAGGATGGTGGTGATGACGACAAATTATACCACCATCTTTGTACTCCACGTCTACGTAAATAATTTATTTTCTCTTTACAAACAATTGCATCACATTAATTTAGACTAGCTTAAAAGCTATGTTTTTGAACTGTCGATGATTTATAACAACAGTAGCTGCGCCCCGCGGCTTCACCCGCATAAGTTTTGATCCCGTGGGAATATCGGGATAAAAAGTACCTTATATATTAATCCTGGTTATAAACCATCTGTGTGCCAAATTTCATCCAAATCCGTTCAGTAGATTTCGCGTGAAAGAGTAACAAACATCCATCCATCCATCCATCCATACATCCATACAAACTTTCCCGTTTATAATATTAGTAGGATAGGATTTATCTACTCTATGTCTACGTCTTCTGATATACAGTGGCCTCCAAAAGTTAGCTCATTTTCCACTTCAGCTGTAATACACCACATTAAGATTTAAAATTCTAGTGCCAAATGTTTGAACTGATATTATAACGTTTTTATTGACTTATTAAACTACTTATAATTTATCATAAAAAGAATCAAGTAAGCCTTTTGGATTACCTAATTATTATTTTGTATTTGAAATGATAATGTGGCATAACAGCTGAAGTGAAAAAATGTCAACTAACTTTGAGGAGAGATTTTGGGAGGGCACTGTAAATCGATTATTTAAAGATCAAATTGTTATTCAATAGTTTGATCCCGTAACTATCAGCACATCTTCAAACGGTTCAAAAATAACACCTTCTTCTCCCATCCATGAAAGCCACTTTTCACACTTCAAATATTCTCCAAACGCAGATTTGTCAAAATATAACTCGGCGAGATGACGGTATACATCATAGTAAATGAGAAAACTTTGATTGGACTAAACCTTCAGATAATCATTAGAGGCCTCGAAATTACCATTCGTAAAAACTTGGCTCCATTTGGAATATGGTACGTAGATATACGGTTGGGTTGCTAGAATGGATGGTTTAGGTACCTACTTATTCGTTGTATAATAATAGTCTCTCATTGGGCAACTGAATGAGTTTGATTGAGAAAGCGGTAGGTACTTCTAGACACGGCCCGCATTGTCAGGAGGTTCCTCTCTCTCTGGAGCTCTGACCGCCGGTAGCTTGGACCCTGTTTCCAATACCGGTGGGCTACTACTTTTTATATTGTTTGATATTCTTATATTTAAAAATATAATTTATATTTATTTAATGAAATAAAGGAGAAATAGTAGTAATACGTACGTACGTGTAGTGGTAGTGATAGTAATGTATGTCTGTGTAATATCGTGTTAATGTAATGGTCTTTTTTATCATTGTTCCTCTCAACCAAAGCACCTGTTATCTAATCTCTTCACCACCCTTGGTTGACCGGTAGAGAATGCCTTAGGCATTAAGACCGCCTTTGTACCTTTTTGCGCGAAAAGTTGAATAAATAAATAAATAAATAGGTATATTTTTTATTGCTGTGAAAATATTCACGTAATTTGTATAAAACAATACTTAATTTTGCCCTTTGAACGATGTTAGACTTTACAGTAAGTTACAGTAAAGTTTACAGCTTTGAACTCCATCATAAATGTAAGCTGTAAAAACTGGGGATACCCTAGGAAGCCCGTGAAATTCCAATTTTCTTGCGTTTTTTTCAATTTGCTGATCAGTGTCAGGTTTTCCGTTGATTAAAATATGATTCACGACCGTAACAAATATGACTTTACAAAATTATAATCATTAAAATCATTAATACAACCCGTGAACGTAGAGTTCATATAATTCCATAGATTGATATTTCATGAAATAGTCATTCAACAAGTTTATATGAACTAAAAGTGTTTGCATTGACCTGAAAATTACAAAAATCGAAAGAAAATGTGAATTTTGAGGGCTACCCTAACGCTTTCCCCTTAAGATAAGTAATTCTAATGACTTTTAGAAATCAGCAAATGAACATTTTATTACTATGCCTACCATTCCTATTCCTTCAAGAAACGCTTATAAAGATTACTTTATTTTCGACATCTAAACAAAACAAACATTCCATTTCAAAATACAACAAGTGCAACAAATTCAAAGAACACAGCTCTAATACCAATGAATTTTTAACCGCTTTTCCTCTTGGCCTGTTAAGCCAACAGAACAATGTCCGGACTTAGTAATTACAAACGTACGTAGAAACTATACCACCCTAATTACTAGGAATATATAAGTGGCTTTAAAATAAAGGGGAAGTTAATTAAGTATAAATTGCTATGGGTTGTGGCTTGTTTTGTAATGGATTTTGGGGCTTATTCTGAAAGAGCCTTTTACATTGAACTATGCATGCTTTTTATATCGGGTGGTAGCCCATGACCTAGTGAAGGTAGCAGCAATCTATTGAATGGTGGCAGAGGAGGACCAGTCGTTTTGTCCAGCAGTAGACGTCTTTTGTTTGAAACTCGGATAATATAATTATTATATTTTTTGTAAATGTTATTTTGTATATGTTCTTAAATATGGCTTCGCGACACGTGAGTGAGCATGATTAATGCTCAATGCTTGTTCCTTGTTTGAATAACACCTTTGCCCAGCAAAGAAACAATGCAGACTGATATGACAGCTCTGTTTTCCGGAAACGTAACCACTTTTCCGGAAAACAGAGCTGTATAGAATTTCTAGACGAGATAGCTAGGTACAACATCCCCATTAGAGTCAGAATTCTATAACATACTGTCCAGATTTACAGAGTAAGGACCCAGGACGAGGAATGCTTAAATGAAAGTATTTACTTCAAAAACCTACCTTGACGGAAAAATGATAAAACTACTTCGTTACACCGACCAGTATTCGATAGGTGAAGTTAACGGTCTGAATGAGCACTGCTAATTAAAACTATAGGATTTAGTGTTATGTATAGCTTCTAAATATATTATTAACTTGTAGGTTCACTCCTACCACATACCGTCATACCTAGTTCAGAAATACGCCACTAGTAGCGCTGCTGAGATGTCAACTTTCTGTCATTGCTGAGACATACGTCTGTTAATTTTATTGAGTAATTTCAATTAATATTATTATTGTGGATTTGTGATCTCGTCCTATCTATTGTGTTTCTTCTGTCTTACTCCTTCTGTGTCTATATTTATATATATATTATCGTGCTGTATTACCTATATTTTCTTAACTTCTACATTAACTTTTGTTTCTTGTTCGCCCGTAAATTCCCTACACGTGCTAAAAACTCATTTGGGGCTCTTTTCATTATATTAGAACTTCAGATACGTCCAGTTGAAAACCAGCGTCAGGCACTAGTTGTCTGGTATTTTTGCTGTACTGGGCCTTTTTGGCGCAGCCGTGAGGCACACTTTCCTGCTAATTTCTTACATCGGACTTTACACTTTTTATTTGATTTTTTTATTGTTTTTATCTGATGTATGTATCTGGTGTATTATGTGTCTTTGAGTCTGTGCTAAATAAATTTATTTTCATTATTTCTTTTCTTTCAAATAAGCTAGTGTAAAAAGCGCTTCACGAAAATATTTTGTGAGTAGTTTTGAGTTACCAAAAGAGGCTACAATTTAATATCTCAAAGAGATTTGTAGTAAAATATAAGTAAAGGTAGCTAAAACATTTATAAATCTGGCAGGTAAGCCTTTCCTTCAAGTTTTGTTTAAGTTATCAAAAATGTATAACAGTTGTTGTGTAGCGACAATTAACTAACTGAGGGGGAGGTAGAAATCAATTAAAGATTTATTTACAAGGTAAGGATGGACATTATACACACCACTGCCATTCCATCGGCAGTGGTGTGTATAATGTGGAGGAGAGGTGTATGGGTGGCGATGCGCGATAGGTGGGTTGAAGAGGCTGAGGTGGAGTTGCAGATGGAGCTGAAGAGGTAGACCGACGCGAGGCAGGTGCCGAGATGTGTGATAGGTAAGGTCCAGATGAGGGCAGGTGCTGGTGCGTGTGCGGCCCGGAGGATATCCGTAGGGGAGCCCACGCAGCAGGAGCAGGACGCAGCACGGCAGCAGGAGGGAGCAGGCACGGCAGGGACGCTATCAGCCCACCAGGTGAGGCCCTCGGATGAGGCGCAGTCCAATAGGTACAGCAGGGTCATCAGAGTGCTCCGGTGAGGCGCGCAAGCGGTCCGACTGGTACGGAGGACGGAGGTGTAGAGAGAGTCCGTCAGGTACTGGAGCCTTTTAGGAGAAGCACGCTGAATGTTCCCGGGATCCTTGCATTGTTTCGATTTATAATGTGAACTCGTAGAATAATACCATGTAGAAAATATGAATTTTAAATATGCTGGTGGCCAGGATTAGTTTTGTAGGAGTATGAATGTATAATCAGCGAAAAGTTACAGGCTGCTAAGAACCTAAAATATATTAATAAAATACTATTAAATCTATAGTTATTTTGTATTAAAAGTATAGTGTTTATAGGAAAAATGATATCAATCAATTCCTGCCAATTACGCCCCCACGCCAGACTACGACGATTTAGTGACATCCAAGGGGCAGCCCTCGGATGTCATTAAATCGTCACTAAACTAAAACGCGGCCTGGTGTCGTGAGGAATAGTCAGATCAGCGCCTAACGATAACGGAATGCTTGTCTGACCTGGAGGAATGAATGAAGATAACTGTGAGTATGTACAGACGCCAGCAGGTCAAGCTACCCAAAACTGTCAAATTTTTCCAATCAATCTTGAACCTTAATGCTTTAGCGATAAAGTTAAAAATCTATTAAAGAAATTTGACAGATTATAGTAGCTTGATGTGCTGGCGTCTGTACAGTTATAGAAAGAACTTTTGGCACACAAATTATGTTGACATGGAGGCGTTGTTTGCACAGTCTGAAGGTCAATTCCCATAATTAAAAACATTCAAAAACTAGTTGGAATTTCATCTCAGGAACAATCAATGTGAATAACGTAGTGAAATTAGAGGTATTTGTGACAGATTGAGACTGAGATCAGACTGTGAACGTTCTTAAAATTATGATAATTGCCAGTCAATTCGCAGTTATTTTACCTATGACAGCAGCAACCTAAAAGCCTTATTGTGACGAAAATAAAGGTGAGATTTTGGCAGACTTGTCAGTAGTAGCAACCCAACAGCAACCCTATTAGAATGATAAAAAAGATCACTGTGATTTTGACAGTGATGCTAAATCCGAGGTAAAATAACTGTAAAAGGACCGTACATGGTTTGTACACATTTATGCAATTTTTCCTGCCACCCCAATAGATGTACATACTGTGGTGAATAGCATAATCTTTCATGTGGATACGATGGGATCCCGATATCCTTTATCAAGGAACAGTGCTTAATATTAGCAAAACCTCTACCTACCTAACTTTTTTAATTGATGTACTGAGGAATCGATCTTCCCGGACTAATCCTTGTACCACTATATCTATCGACCCAAAATTATTTATCATCTCTTTGGAGTATCATAACTGAATCAAGAAACCGTGACATAAAATATGACGATTGATTCACACACATATGAAAAATTGCCTTTCCAAAACTCCGTGACATTTTCCCGTGAAAATTGTTGCATGAATCGAAAGTATGGTTTGAGGTGACAACATTAATTTTCCGGTCCACGTATTACTTTTATTCCAGTCACATTCATACAATTATGGCCTTTATGCTCATGAAATTATTAATCAAAATCGCGTGGATGAAATTTCAAGGGCTGCAGATAAAATTTTGTTGGGAGCCGACGTTTGCGTTTTGTAAGTCCCTTTTAGAAATGTTAAGAATTTGGTGTCGACGTGTGAACATCTGGCTAGAAATAATGTATCCACGTTTTAGCGCTTCGGTCTCATTAAAGGGTAACCCTGGTACTTGTTGGAAGACGCCTGTTTAAATTTACACTAATTAAAAGTATTTCTATCTTTGTTAGCCCAGACATTGAAGTTTTTGAGGTAAAGCTTAGAATGACAAGTTTGGGTTTCGTTTTGTTTACTTGACGTTTCAATGCGTTTTAACGCTTTTATGCGTAAGTGTTTGATACTATAATAAATCTATCTCGATTCATTTGGTAGCTTATTAGTTAGGATTTTATTAAAATCGCGATCCTAAAAATAATATTTTAATAATTATTTACAACGTAGTTATTACTGTAGTCGAAGTACTGTATATTTTTTAAGTATTTATTATACTTATTCGTAAGTACTTTATAATTTAAAGTATCATTACAAAAATTGGAAAGCCACTTACGTCAAAGTCTGACATAACTTTGAATTATATTGTCATTACGACGAAAATACGCAAAAACTTGTTTTATTTTTTCAAAACCAAATTAAAATAAAACAACTAAGCATAAATCCTCGTCTTGTATTATAATATATATAATATAATAAACAGTGTTAAAAAGTCAGGCCGCTAAAACAAGATGTAGCCAAACTAAAAAAAAAAACTCACGTCGCGGGACTGGCAAGCAAAAACAAAAGGCAACATGCATACGGTACACACTTTTGTGGAATTCTATTTAAATTTGGAACCACTAGGACGGGAGTCGAGATGTTAAAATTTTGACACTTTGAAATGCTAAGCCCGCGTGCATACACGTAAAATGGCACGAACACTTTGCAAACAAAACTTTGTTTCGGCAATTTCCGTGTTTTGTCAAAACATTTTTGCCTTTGTATTATTATTTGTATGTTTTATAAAAATGTGTTAGCGCGTTGTTGTGTGTCTTTGTGCAAACGGCATTCACTAGTTTATGTTTAATTTGTGCGATGAATGTGCAAAAGGGTTTTCAAAAGCGGAATTTTGTTCATTTCATTTCACTTTTCTGTTGACGTTATGACAATTTTTTCAGCTAAATGAAAAGTGCACCAAAGCGAATAATCAGACCACGTTTTTCTTGTAATCATTTTAAGGCACATTATTTTAAAACAAGACCTTTTACTCAGTCTCGCCTTCACTCTTCATATACTTTCATGATGTGGTTAAATTTTCCATCAACGTTATGTCAATGTTATGTCACGTGTCGCTGGCAATGTGACCCACAATCAACTTTGCCTAACGCAGTCCACTGCTGGACATGGGCTTCTCCCGGGTTGTGCCACAACACCCTGTCTTCCGCCTTCCGCATCCAGTCTGTCCCAGTCACCTTCTTTAGATCGTCGGTCTATCTAGCTGGGGTCGTCTCACACTACGCTTGCCGATATGCGGTCTCCACTTAGACTCGTCCGCTTCGCCGGCCATCGGTTCTTCGAAAAATATGGCCAGACCACCGCCAATCCAGACCACACGTCCGTAATAATAGTCGAGATTAATCAGGAATCGACAGCAACAATCAGCTTGTGTAGCCAAATGATTATGGTGCTAAATACGTGTGGACTCTCAAAGATGAGCTTATGACTGTTAAATAATAACTATCTGCCTGTGATACAGGTTGATCCTAGTACAGGAATCATACTTTGTGATATCTATATTATTTCTACGATTTATACTGTATTTTACCAACTTTTACGTTTGTTTTTATTTATTATTCAATTGCAATCCATAAAACTGTACTAAAATGGTAACACATAACCCTCTTTACTCTATTGTCATGACGACATCGTAAAATGACTGTTGGTGGTGGCAAAGCGTTTTTCAGAGTCAACTTTTCTGAAAAATGCTTAGTAAGCTAGAGATCTAACTCCTAAAAGTTTGACGTTCACCGTATTACCCCAATTTCTTTAATGGACGTTTCTCGTAAGATGTCCTGGACATAATAAATGTAACAAATAATTCAGTAGGGAGCTCCTTACATCTCTAAGCGTCACTTAATCACGCTACATCTGCAGTGTAGACAGAATGTGTAACTAGCACTAGTTCAGCGTTGAATAATAGTCGCGAGATGAGCGGAGCGGAGCTGAGCGGTGTCAGAGCTGAAGGATTTTACATTATTCACATTGGTACAAAAATAGATGGGTAAAAACTGGAATCTTGTGAGATGGATGAAGGATGGTATTTAGGTATTGTAAAGATCCACATTTGTGTCTGGGTGTTTTTCTATCTATAATATGTATGTATTTACAAAAAAAAAAAATTGTATATAAGTAGTTTATCAGCCATCTTGTTACCATAACACAAGCATTAGGTTGCTTAGCTTGGGACAAATGGTGCTGTGTGAAATGTCCAGGGATTTATTTATTTATTTATTTATTTATTTAGAGCCAGGTTTAAAAAAAAACAGTTAGGTATTCTTGTTATAATTGTGTTGCCAAAAAAATAATCATGCCAAAAATGTTTAATTTTTGTAAATCGTAAGTTTAAAATGATGCTTTATTTTGTGTAAAACATTTCATTACCACTGCTCTCAAAACGATGAAGGATAACATCTTGAAGAAACCGGCATGGCCTAGAACCAAATGTTCGAAGACATGTGACATCTACCAACCCGCATTGGGCCCCCGTGGTGGATTTACTCCCTCTCAAAGTGTGAGGATGCTTTGCACTTTTTCTTGAAAAAAATAATGCGTTTTGTTTTTATAAGTATTATCAGCCTATTACGTTCCCACTGATGGGACACAGGCCTCCTCTCGGAGTGGGCCGTAATCCACCACGCGGGCCCAGTGCGGGTTGGTAGATGTTCTAGGACATGCCGGTTTCCTCACGATGTTTTCCTTCACCATTTTGAGAGCAGTGGTGATGAAATAATTTACACAAAGTAAAGCGCCTGTCATGAATTACATAATGCCCTGCAGTTAACATCAAACATTTTTGCTATTGGTGTAGAAAATGTAGAAATATCTAAGACAAACTACGCAGCAAGTTTTTCAATTTTTCATTAGAGTCTGCAAGTGCATTGGACGAGAAAACTTTATGTATCAAAGCCGATCGATCTTTAGACATTCCTTAGCAAAGGCTAACTTTATAAAAGTGAGCTTTTATAAAGTTTGTTGTTTCATTTTGTTCTTATTTTAGTTTGATTTCGAATTATTTGCAGTAACTTCAGTAAGGTCTGTAGTAGGTAGATAGACTTGACTGAATAAGAAACTTGATAAGGTACTGATAATTTTGTTTATGCGGACTTTTTTTGCGCCTATAATTGACTATAACTGGTAGGGCCAGTGTGGAAAATAATATCTATTAAATTGACACACTACGCCAAGTTGTCGTGTTATAGCCAATTCATACAGCTGTCAAAGAATAACAGTCCCGAATTCATTATACGGACAATTTAAGTTGGTAGTCAGTTTGCTAAACAACTAATTTCCATAACTTTACTTAAAATCCTTTAGATAACATCGCGGCCTCGTGTCCACATTACAGTATGTTGTGATAACGTAAAATCCACTCGGTATATTCTATTTCGATATATAATTCCTATATCATACTAGGCAAGCTGATAGAGCATGTTGTAATTTGTAGTGCAGTATTTATTATTCACACCGGTTTCTCCGTCATCAGGGGCCCATAGTCTAAATATATGATATTGGCATATAAGCTGTTTGTGTACACGTAAGCATAGGTACAGGTAGATCACGAGAAGTGACATACACTAATAACTGACAGGATTAGAGCAGTAATCGATCGTTATGTGCTAAGGTAAAAGGATTGGTGAAGATATATCTTTCCACGAAATCTCTGTGCTAATGAATAGTTCTCTCAGAAAAAAACCATATCGTTCGAAATAACTATTAAAATGCCCGTTATTAAAGAAAATACTGCTCTTGTTTACACACAAACGAACACAATTCGCAGGAAACATTTTACCCCGCATTTTAATCAACACCAGGCACAAAAGAACGACCTATTGTAATAATAATAACTTATAATTTTTGCCTATAAAAACGTGAAACAAAAGTGTTAGACGAAGAATCAGATAATCAAGAACATTATTCTAGAAATTCTCAAATACAATATATAACAGCCAACACCCGTAGAGTACAAAAGTATCAACAATGCACATTACAACTCTAAATAATTATACTCCATGACAAAACAAAACACCGCTCTGCTTACACCTAAACGCACATTTTAATCACAGTAAACATTTCCCGCGCTTTAATCAACAACAGTTGCAGCTCAACACCGGTTCGACCCCAAGTTGAGTCGCAAGTAATAGCATTACAGAAATGACGTCATTATGGCGAGTGCGGCGCGGCACGGTTGCACTGAAAGGGACCGTTCTAATTAAATTTAATGCTATACTCTATTTTCACTGCGTTTGCGTAGGCTTAGTGACTGCGTTGCGAATATTATTAATAGAATGGACTCTTATAGCGAGTCCTGCTTAATTATTTCGATTTTGGGGTGGTTTTGTGGTTGTTCTAATGAATCGTTGAAAGGAGGCTCGTGGCTAACAGCAGCTCAGGTCGATCGAAGGTAAGGATACTCTTGCCACGTTCGGTTTCATCCATCCATTACATATCAAGAACCCTCCGTGCCTCGGAAAGTATGTTAAGCCGTTGGTCTCGGCTGTCATTCATAGATCTTTGACAGTCGTTACGGGTAGTCAGATGTACAAGTCTGACAACCAGTATCGTGTTAACCAGTTACTGGGTTTTGGAGGCCAGATAGGCAGTCGCTGCATGTAAAATATTGCATCCAGTTAGAATGGAAGCTGACCCTAACATAGGTGGGAAAAGGGTAGCCAGATTGATATTTTGGACTCTTTTAGTGAGTCCTGTTTGATTATTGTGATTTCGGGAGCGTTTTGGTGGTTGGTCTGACGAATTATGAAATGGTGAGACGATATACTTTATTCAAATTCACAGCTTGATATCAATTTTGGATAGAAATTGAAAATATTTTACTGTCAAGGTAATATAGTAAGCAGGTTCATAGGTTAACGGCCAGTTGAGACGGCATGATGGGAGAATGCGTGGGACCAAGTACACTGCCCTGTGGAACTCCGAAGTCAATGGGGAGTCGATCACTAGTGAAAAAGCATAGTTTTGTGTACTACTTCCGATTTGTCAGGTAGATTCAAACCATTCAAGGCAAATTCCTCTTATTTCCATCCATTCTAGTTTCTTAAGGATGATGTTCGAATTAAATTTATATTCGTCAAGAGGACTTGCAATGGGTATTAAGTCAAATCTGTCTGGATGGATAATAAGGTATTTATTAGTGCTGGACTAATCTACGAAGAATATTATAACTTGACTTTGTAAATAGAAAACCTGTAAGAGATTTAGGAAAAATAATAACCTCCAGACAAGATAATTAACAAATATGTTTTTTAAATTGCCTCTGCTAAGTCTAAGTTTTTCTGAGGGCTTATGCTACCGGTCTTCACGCAACACGAAGTAAATTAAATCCAATTCTGCGTTTTCTTGTTCAAATAAAATAAAAAAATCTAGATTTTCTCTTTTCAAAACCCAAGCTTTTTTAATCCTTTAAGCTAGCTTAGATTAAAAAGTCTTAGCTAGAATTTATAGCCCGCATTTCAAACCACAATCAACGCTTTAGCAAAGCGCCCAAAATCTATTTGCCATCCCAAATCCATATGGGGGACAGCAAAAAGCCAAGCTCACCCACTCACACTGATTAGGTATCGTTGAATCGTTAGCGACCATCCATCTTGGTGACACGCTGGCTCAACCCGTCCGCCATTGTCTCGGGAGTGTCCAAAACTTGGCACAGTTTAATAAGAACTGGTTGATGTATAGCTTAGGCGGGTTAGGGTTATATGGGACGTGGTTGTGGACGGTGCGGTTTTGAATGTGAATAAAGTTGAAATAAAATGACGTATAGATACGTCATGTTATTTCAACACACTAAAAGTGTTAAGCAGTCGACATAAGAAATTATATATGAAATGAAATGATATGATATTAATGATATAATAATATACATTATTATGATATTAATGATATATAATTATTTATTGATATTTGATTTTTATTTTTTTGATATTGATTTTTTTTGTTATTTTTGTGTTCAATAAAGTTTTTAATATCTTTGATAAAAGCCCCTAAACAACTTTTAGATTAAAAAAAAAAAAAAAGTTTTTAATAAAAAACATTTTATTGTAATAAAATAAAAATCAAAGAAAGATTGAAAGAATTCTTTGTGAACACGTGAGCTGACTGCTGATAGTCTAAGTAGAAGAAAACATAGTTAGATAGATACTTCATCATCATCATCATCCATAGCCCGACTTCACCCACTGCTGAGCACCCTCTGCAGGCCTCTCTTTTCATGTTTTTTTCTAGATAGATACTAAGGTAAATAGAATTAAGTACTTCACATAATCTTAGCATTAAAATAATATAGGTACCTTTAAAATACCGTAATGAAAAAACCATCCATTGCCTACCGAGATCCCTCCATCTCTCGGAAACCACGATAAACCGTTGGTACCGGCTGTCATTCGTGGATCTTTGACAGTCGTTACGGAAGCCCGAAAGCCTGACAACCAGTGTTACCAAGGAATATTATGTAACCCAGTAACTGGGTTGTGGAGGTCAGATGGGCAATCGCTCCAAGTCAAATACTGGTATTCAGCTGCGTTCAGTTACACTGGAAGCCGACTCTAACATAGTTGGAAAAACGCTAGGCAGATGATGACGATGAGTTCCTTTAAAAATCTTGTATTCATTCGCAGTACTGACTGAAACGTTTCGTTTATCAACGGTTTCGCAAACAATTCCTGCCCCTATGTTTATAGACCGTCGATATTTGAACTACTGAACTAATGTTTCTTGTTGTTGTTTAACTCTTGTATACTACATAATTGTTACCATTCGTGTATGAACCAAGTAGTTTGGGATATATTAATTTTGCTGAGATACTGTTAGAAGTTTCTTGTTGAATTAGCAAGGCGCATACGTACCTACAAACCTATATTATGTAGTTTTTACATTGTTTAATGCATGTGTTCGTTAATACACTGATATAGTTGTTAGTGCCAATGCTAATCTATCTGCCGTGTACGCACTTCAAACGTTGCATACGTAACAATGTCGGATTAGTGTTTGTGTGTACCATTAGAATCTAGTGGTTTACTACGATACTAACAATTTAATATCTATGGTCAAAATAATTAGCAGAGCGGAGTCTAGAGTCTATTTCGATATACCGGAATCCGCAAAAATATTGATCATATATTTCAGACAAAAAAGTGAAAAAAAAAAAAGTGTAGTGGATGATGGTATCGAAAGCATTATTAAGTATGATGTGAAGTATGATTCTATCAAGGTCGATGCTCGTCATGATTGGTCATCCTCCTAGCCTTTTCTCAACTATGTTGGAGTCAGCTTCTAGTCTATCCGAATGCAGATAAATCCAAGTATTTTACATGGAGCGACTGCCTCTAACCTACACATCACCCCATGATTGTAGTTCCGTAAAACCAGTACAAAACATTCACACGCCTGAAAAACCAATCAAAAGCAGAGACTCAGAAACAAAATCCACTTCACAAGTCGTATAAAGCAAAAGGATAACCCACAAACGTTAACAAGAGCCTGTAAATAGAACGTGGGTGTACAAAACGGCCTAAAGTTAGGCCATTTAGTGAAACACGAACGAATAAGGCGTCCATCGATACCTGTACATTTATTTGTGTTGCAGAAGTCCCATAAATATCTTCAATGGATGTTACAAATTGATTTTTCTTTTTAGTGTTTGGTTTGTTTTCTGCGGGTTTTCGAGGAAATTGGATGACTTGAGATGTGGATTTTAGAGTTGTTAAATTTGTTCGTTGGTTTGTTTGTCGAGAATTCAGGTAGGTATTCAATTTTAAAAGCACTGGTGTATGTCTTCAAGCCTGGTTTATAAGGCTGTGTAGTATGTGCAACCCAGAATTTCAGGAGTGGCATTGATATCATCTAAAATGACTTTTTGTTTTTTTTATTTCGTGTCTCCATAAGTTACTTTCATTTTGTCTCTTCCTTCCAAAATGCCCACTCCCGGAATCACTCACATTCATTCTTGCGAAATTTTGTCTTCCATTTTTCTCACTGTATCTTGCCGTAGCTTCAACACAATGAAATCTAGTTATTAAGCCACTCCATCAAACTTGAGTACACGATGTACTTTACCCTACATCACAACTCAATGATATCACGGCCTTACCATTTTATGTAGACCCGCAGATGCATTCTTTCCTTCATCAACAGGGTTCAGTATAAGCTGGTTCTTTACAACGTGTATTGTATTCCCAACGTAGTCTTGGATAAGGGTCTTGGAAATTGTTTTACGTGTCACATTATGTAACGAACGAGACTGTTCTCTTTGAACGCGTTTTGAATTGTTAAAGTTATCGACCGATTTCTTGGTGACGAGATTTTAATGTCACGTTTTGTTCGGAGTTTAGCGTAAGAATATAATACATTTAAATTGGGGATTATAAAGTTTGGAGCAAAATTTTCAATAGCTTATTGAATACACGTCATATGTAGTAAGGAATTCTATTGGATTTAATATTCAACTAATTTGTTTGAACATGATTGCAAATTGAATGCCTCATTAGATTGAAATATAAATCATCCAAATCAAATAAACAAAATTGTCAGCTAATGTAGCAGTATGCAAATTACTCTATTGATAAAGCTGGATTAAAACCATATCAAGAGAACTACTAATTGGGCATTTTAATGGGATTAAATATACTATAAAGTAAATGGTAATATAAATTTCCTGTCCTTCTTATAGAGATGTCCTCAAAATCGTTGCAATGTAAATTTAAATACAGATCCAGTGGATGTCGTTTAATTAATTTCCCATTTTGTTGTGTTTCCAGTTCAGCCATAACCTTTTAATTTGATTACCAGTGGTCTGCGGTCGTACTGTTGTGGAATTACTCGCACCAGTGAACGTTACGCGCGTCTGGTCTATGATCGGCTGGTTCTTTATTTTGGTTCGATTGAATTAATTTTGGCGTTATGACTTTATAGTGTATATAAATAATAAATAAAATTAAATAAAATAAAATTCATTTATTTCGGGTAACTAGGCCCATAGAAGACAATTTACAAAACATAAAAAAACATTTCACACTAATAATATAGTAGAATAAAATAATAATAATAATTAGGTGGTTGGATCAAGGGCCTGATTCAAAAGGCAGTACTCCTCGATACGGCTCGCATTGTGAGGAGGTTCCTGTCTCTGGAGCCCTAGCCACCGGTAGCTTGGACCCTGCTCCCGACATCGGTGGATCACAATTTTTTTATATTTTTTTTTTATACTAATATTTAAAAATGTATTATTTATAAGACAACTAAATAAATAAACAACATAATAATAAAATAAATTCATAATAAATGTCAAAATTCAAAATATGATAGAATTCAAATTAAAATTATAAAATTTACTATACTTTAAATACATACAAAGACAACAAGATGAGATAAAGGAAGAAGAAGGAATAAGGGAGGAAATACCAAAGAAACAACGGAGATTGTGGAGATGTGAAAAGTGTGGAAGAAGAAAAGATGCTCTGGCGCCCCAAAATAAATTTAAATAAAGTCATCAGTTAGGTGGTAATAAGATGAGATTAAAGGTGCACAGGAAAGTCATTAGGCATCGAAGATACCACCGACCCAATAAATTGAAATAAATACAAGAGGACCATGATGAAAATGAGATAAAAAGTGAACAGAAAGTTATTACCGAAGACATTTCTCATGTATATAGTCATTTTATTGAAGCAGCTGGGGGTCTACTCCGGAGTGGTATCGGCCGAATGGTCGGCCCTTTCCTGCCACGAAGTTTCTATTTGATTCGGTCTGTCCCGATCCTACACTCCTACACTCTTTCGAATATTGACTATGGTCCCGACCCAACTGAGCCGATCTGAACTTTTTTCGCATTTTTCAATAATATTCGGTTCGGCCATGTATCGCGGTCCGATCCGATCATTCGCACTTTGCACTTCATAGTAGACCCCCTGTTTATTTCAGTTTGCAGTTTGAATACTATTATCAAAAAGAATAAAATTAAACCGTGCAATTTACATAGGTTGATTTTTAGTGATATGAACAACGAATTCAATTAATACAAACGAACCACGGATGGTATGATACACAAATGTTTACATAACATATAGTTAAAGCTTTTACAATAAATTGTGATCCCAGGTGCTGCTTGCATTCGAGTCTGCCCACAAAGTTTCGTTGTCCAATTTTATTGTCATGCTAAAAAAAAAATGAATTTGTTCCGCGTTCGCCTCACAAAGTTCGCCCCACATTTGGTATTCCTGTTTCACCTGACATTTTATTCCTTATTCGACCCAGTTTGTTTTTATACGGAAATGAACGTAGCACTTTAATATAAAAAAGGCAGATTTTAAACAACAGAACGGTAGGCTCGAAAATTAATTCATTAATTTGTTTTACCTTTAAGCCTTATTACAGGAAATAAGAATACTTTTTATGGCAACTTAAAACACTTTGAAATACTACAATTTGTTAAAAATATGAAAATTGTACAAACGCCAGCACATCAAGCTACCCGAAACTGTAAAATTTTCCCAATCAACCTTGAACCTAATGCTTTAGTGATAAAGTTGAAAATCTATTAAAGAAATTGACAGATTGTAGTAGCTTGTGCTGACGTCTGTACAAGGATCTTTTTTAACGCCACCATCTTGTTTTTAACCGACTTCATAAGAATTTTCCAATTCGGTTGTATTTTTTAAAATGTTTGTTACTTTAGGACTCCGTCATTTATAAACCTATTTGAAAAATATTTTTCTTGTTTGAAAGGGTATACTTATAGGATTGTCTAACATAAGGGTCAAGTTCTGATGAGTGGTTTTTCAGTTAGCTTCAATAATATGCATTTTTTCACTTCGTTTATGTTGACGATGTTATAATAACTTGAAGTTGTATGAAGTTATACTTAACAAGTGAAGGTATACGAATCAGTGTGGGGTAGGTAAGTACCACAACTCAATAGTGAAAAAAAAACCAACAAACGACAATAAATGTTGACAAATTGTTACCAATAAAGACCCCTGTCAATAAAATTCATCGCCAAGGAACCCTTGTAGCCCTCTAGTGTCAATTTTATTCAGTAGGTTGTCATACAATCCACTATATCTTCGGATTTTAACTTCCATTGAAGACCAGAGGGGCAATTCTCGTAATTTTAATAACGTTCACAGTCTGATCTTAGTTTCAATCTGTCAAAAATACCTCTAATTTCCATACATTTTGAAAAAAAAAAACTAAAGGTTTGTCGCCGAGATGAAACTGCGACTAGATTTTGAAAGTTTTAAGTTACGAGAATTGACCTTCAGATTAGGTTACATAGGCACTTAGATTCTAAGTAGAAATAAGACCCCGGTCTGTAGTATTTGTAGGTAACTGTTTGATGTATAAAATTAGATAAAGAACATTTTAATTTAATCACTATATCTGTATGTATTGGAGCTCACGTAACTTTGATAAGATCTTATATCCTCCGATCTCTTGATAATATTACCTATAGTATAGGTATTTCCGTATTGCTATTCACCTGTCCGCAGTATGGTTGACACATACAAAAGTACCTATGTGAACATAGATATCTTCAATTGCACAATAAGTAAATTTATAAGCATCATTCGCCATTCCCTATTAGATACCACAACAAGTGCTCCTTAATACATTAATATTGTATAATTTTGTTATCTTTTTCCTTTAATTTTGAACAAATTATTCTTAATTTTTTATACATTTCTCATATTTATATATTTTTTTTTCCTATTATTTAACTTTTAATTAAGTATTTGCCACACGTATTAATGTTCCTAGCGATTAGCTCTTTTTTTTTTTAAACTTCTATGCCTACTTGTGGACAGCGTTGTGGGTTACTTTATAACCAAATTGCTATTTTGTTAAACTAGTTGTAAGTCCTTATAATGTAACTGTATCCCGTTCCTCTCAATAAAAAATAAAATAAAATCAAAAGTATTGCAAAAAAAAGAAAATCGAAATTAAAATCGACCCTTTTCACTCAACTACTACAAAGCCAAAGAAGAGTTTATCAGTCCGTTGTCAATAAATGAAATGAAGTGATAATGGCATAGACTATGACGTCACACCAAGCGCCCCAAAATGGAGGGTGTTTAAGGTGCCCATGTCAATTGGTTATTTTTTACTTTAATTTTGCTTTTTTGGCGTTCAATATATTTTTACTATTCGTCTAAAAATATAAAAAAAATACATGCATATTTGGAGTTTTAAAATCCTTGGAGTTTCTACTAATTGAATAAAGAACAACAAAAAAACAAACGTAAGCCCGCTCTTTTCATTGTGTAAATGACAGTATAATTATTGGCCATAATTGTGGTAGCAGCGGCTTTGCCTCAAGGTACTACGAGATTAATATTTTCAAAAATAATTTCAGAGCTACGTTTGTAAGTTTAAAAAATTGGTATGAGATGAAGACACAAATTGTATGTAGATTCTTGAAAAATTCAGTGAGTTGCGAAAGTTGTGAAAAGTTTTCTTACTTGATCAATATTGGGTTTGGAGCAAAAAATATCTCATTTTGAATTACTTTGGTACTTTGAATGTGATAATGATAATGATAAATGATTTTTATTTTGTAAGTAGGTTTGTATAAACACTTTTACGCGTCAATAAACGTACCTATTTGTGTCTGTAGTTTATTCTGTATATTCTTGATGCTTTTCTTAATTTTATTTAACGCTCTTGCTTTGAAATCAGAACGTTTTATTGTGTTTCATGTTCGAAGAGGTCACGCACGGTTTTAATTGCACAAGTTTATATATATATAAAAAAAAAATATCGGTAGTAACGGTGCTTTTTGAATCCAGGACTTCACACCGCCAAAGCTTTTTATAGAATTCTCAAATTATAATCCATAGAGTTTCTTCTATTCATTCCAGATTTTTAAACTTTTCGTCATCTTTCCGACTTGCCCCATGTTACTGGTGGGTTGTCGCAACACGTTTTCGTTTTAAATCATTTATTAAATAAATAAAAAAAAATCTTTATTGCAGACCACATGATCCAAAAAAATAACCATAATTATTAAGAAAAATAACAAATCCTACTAATCCTATCCTACTTTCTACTATCCTACTTCGTACTCCTACTAATATTATCAATGCGAAAGTTTGTATGGATGGATGGATGGATGGATGTTTGTTACTCTTTCACGCAAAAACTACTGAACGGATTTGGATGAAATTTGACACACATATGTTTTATAACCAGGATGTTAATCCTACCAACATATAGGATACTTTTTATCCCGATATTCCCACGGGATCAAAACTTATGCGGGTGAAACCGCGGGGCGCAGCTAGTAACAAACATAAATGAAATAGCTCTTATCATTGCCAAATAATTGATATGTTCAAAGAATGATTCGATTAGATTGTATGATTAGTGCTAATAATTATCAGATGGCAATATTTCAAACAAATATATATGTGAGAAACTCAGTAGTTACTTACATTTCGGTAGTGAAAATGGCAGTAAAATTATTGGCTCTATTTGTGGTTGCGGCGGCTTTGACTCAAGGTACATATTAATATTTGGTATAGCAATTTCAGAGTTTATAAGTTTAAAGATAGTTAAATAAAGTGTAAGCAGAGCAGTGATGGCCCAGTGGGAACGACCACAGAACGTGGTAACGACCCAGCCTTAGGGGTTGTAGGTCGTGGGTTCGAACCCAGCCAAGCGCTTTACTTTGCGTAAATAATTTCATCACCACTGCTCTCAAAACGGTGAAGGAAAACATCGTGTGAAAATCAGCATGTTCTAGAACCAAGAATTCGAAGACATGTGACATCTACCAACCCGCATTGGGCCCGCGTGGTGGATTACGGCCACTTCCTCTCACAGAGAGGAGGCCTGTGTCCCAGCAGTGGGAACATTATCAAATGCAAATAAATGGCTGATTATGCAAATAAAGTGTAAAATTGCCTGTAGATTCTTGATAAATTCGGTTAGAAATTAGGACAAGTTTTTTGAGTATATCAATATTAAAATGTACTATCTTTCTCAATTTGAATTACATAAGTACTTAAAAGTTTGTTCTTTATTTATTTATTTATTTATTTATTTACAATTTTCGTAAAATAATAATAATAATTATGTACAAGTACATAAAAAGGAGAGGAAATTATCAAAGGGCATCAAAAAATTCGTCCGCATTACTGTCAATAGGAAAAGTACACAAAATGCTGGCAGCATTGCCACGTTGTATGGCAATGCTGTTTCTTTAGCAAAGAATAGGCCAGCCTTTTGGTCACGTGAAGAGTCTCGACAAACAAAATGGGCACTCGGACCCCATGGCCCTAAGGACCACTAAAATATATTTCATTCTGTTTTTTTTTGGTATATTTTAGTGCTATATATATGGTTTCCTTATTTTTATTTTACTCTATTTATGTTGCTATGCAATCAGAACGTTTTACCGTGTTTCATGTTTGAAGAGGTCATGCATGATTTTTACTTGCTCAAGGTCATTAAAGCGTGTGATGCTGACAATTTTTGTGCCTTCATCTTCATCTTTCGTCTTCAAAGTCAAACTCAAAGCATTTATTTCAATTAAACCATTTATAGATACTTTTAAATTGTCAAGGAGTCAGTACGTTAGCCAGAAAGTTGAACATGCATGCTAACTCTAAAGTGTCTGTGGAGTGTCTTAATTTGGCAGGACTAGACTAATATTTTATATTTTGTCTTCTGTCTCCTTTTGTTGATGGGGTGGGGGGGGGGTGCGCTGGACTTTGATTTAGTTTGGTTTCTGGGGGGATTAAGCGCCATTCGCATTAAAAACGAAGTCTTTATTAAAACATAGTCTACATATTTTTTCTTTAGTTTTAAGTTGGCTTGTAAACTGTACATGTACCTAAGCTTACAAATTAATATAATTCTAGTTCATGTGGTGTTTACCTTTAAGTAATTGTTACACTGTTCAAAGTTTTTTTTTTTTTTTAAATATGTTATTTTTATCATGATGTTAGTGAAAACAATTGTTGGTGAACCAAATAAATAAAATAAAATAAAACTCTTACCGTGCACTAATAACCACTATCTCTCCACAGGTCTAGCCGTCACCCAGATCACACTACCAGAACAGACCCACGCACCGTTCCTAACCAACCCGCTCATCGGCAAGACCGTGACCATCCCCAAGTCTTTCCTTGACACCCTTGAACTATGCCGCGTCATCTTCCCTAATGGCTTCCCCTATGAGGCTTACCCTAACAATAACCTACCACCTGGTCCCATCTCCTTCTTGTTCGCTGTTCAACCCTTCACTAGCTGCGGTATTAGTTTCATCAATGCTCCTGTGTCTGCCAGTGGAACTTATGAGCTGCAGTCCACGGTCCGTCATTCTGCTGACAACAGTCGGAGTCTGACCAGGCAGAGACACCATTTGACTTTTGTTCAAATCCAACCATAGATGGCTGATGTCTCTGATGCTGCTGTTGCTCAAGAATGACGTGCAATTTAAGATGATGTTTCTTCTAAAAAGTTATTTGTGTTGTATATAATCCAAATCCAATAAATTGTTGCTTTCTTTATTCTGTTTGTTTGTTTTTAATTCACAACCTACAAATTAACTAGCAAGCTACTTATATTCCGTGAGGCACACTTTTCCTGGTAATTTCTTACATCGGATTTCACACTTTTTATTTAATCTTTTATTTTATTTTTTATTTTATTGTGTGTGTTTATTTGATGTATGTATCTGGTGTATTGTGTGTCTTTTAGTTTGTGCCAAATAAATGCATTTTCTTTCTTTCTTCTTTCATATTAACTATACGTCCTGGGGGTCTACTCCGAAATGGTATCGGCCGAATGTTCGGCCGTTTCCTGCTACGAAGTTACTATTTGGTTCGGTCGGTCCCGATCCTACACTCCTACACTCTTTCGAATATTGACTATGGTCCCGACCCAACTGAGTCGATCCGAACTTTTTTCGCATTTTTCAATAATATTCGGTTCCGCCATGTGTCGGCCCGATCCGATCATTCGCACTTTGCACTTCGTAGTAGACCCCCAGGTTTCCTCACGATGATGTTCCTTCATCGATGTCAGTAATGTCCAAGGTAAACTCAGAAAGTACTTATCGATTGAAAAAGTTAGTACGTGCCCAGATTAGAACTCACAACCTCGTGCATGACAAAATATGAATATTAACGTCAAGTAAACTAAAGTATAACATATGTGACACAGTTGGCGCAGTGGCTGGGCGATCGACTGCTGCGCTGCGTGTCGCGGGTTCGATTCCCGCAAGAACAAATATTTGTGTTGCCTACAGGTAGTTGTTCCGGGTCTGGCTGTTTGTGTATGTGAGTTTAAAAGTATGTAAACGCACCCACGATACAGGAGCAATTCCTACTGTGGGGCAATGTTTTTTTTTTTTTTTTAAGTCTTGTTAAGCTTTAATAAATAATAATAATTTGAAACCGTATTGAGATTGTTGTCTTGCGTTTCCGCAAATGCCTTCCGTAGAGCTTGCGACACTTCCAAATTATGGGTTATCCTTCTGCAAGTAACATCAGCTACTTTCTTAATATCCCATTTAAAACGGATTCCTCTTCATCAGCCTACAAATCATGACCTTCTTCTTTTTAGATGCTTCCCCAATTAATGAAGGTTGGCCATCAACACTAAATATTTCTCTTCTTTTTGCCTTGAAATCATGATCAACTAATCGCAGTTTTGAGATAAAAACTACGAGTCATCATCTGCCTAGCCTTTTCCCAAATATGTTGGGGGCGGCTTCCAGTCTAACCGGATGCAACTGAGTACCAGTATTTTACATGGAGCGACTGCCTATCTGACCTCCACAACTCAGTCACTAGGCAATACGATACCCCTTGGTAAGACTGGTTGTCAGACTTTCGGGCTTCAGACTACCCGTAACAACTGTCAAAGATCCACGAATGACAGGCGGTACCAACGGCTTAACGTGCTCTCCGAGGCACGGAGGGGTCTCGGTACGTAAAGATGGTCACCCATCCACATACCAACCGCGGCAAGTTTGGCTTAACCTGATCGATCGACCTGTGCGGCTGTTATTATTTAGCCACGGACCTCTTATATAAAACCCCTTATAAAAACTACGAGTATCTGAAGAAATACACTCTTACGAAACTACATACATTATCCAAAATCAATCCCAACACTTCGAAAATAGCCAATCAAAACATAACTAACAAATCATTCACAGAATACCTGCCAACAGCATTGTTTTGCGAAGCGGGGGCGTGACAAATCAAATTAATAACTCTAGTTCGGATATCCCCATGTCGCTGCCACAGTTCACAAAGTGCCTGAGCAGTCAGGTCCACTCAAGCGAATGTTTAATGCAGTTAAACAACTACGCTTCAGTTGGTAGCCTGCCTTATTCATTGATATGTATTTTGATGTGGGTAAGCTAAGGGTCAGCTGGTTGGTAATAAGGGTTAATTCAATTAATTGGGTTTCCTTCTGAAGGTAGTATTGAATTATAGTTTTAGTTGGTGTGGGCTGTAGTTTTGCATGTTAGGATAAGTCAATTTTCTCTCGAGTTGGTACATGTCATGAAAATAACTAATGTCACGGTAAAACGATGATACCATCGCATCGGTCCGTGATATTACTTCTTTTTTGCTTGGCGTTCTTTCCGACTTTAGTTCTTTTTGGTCGGCTCCTAAGGGTCGTAGCGTGATGTTTAATAGCCTTTCACAAGAACTGGGCTATCATATGCAAATTTTCAAATCCGACTGGTAATTTCAGAGACTAGCGCGTTAGCGCGTTCAAACAAACAAACTCTACAGAGTTATTATTAGTATAGATATAGATTTGTGAAGAGGCGTTGAAGACGAGCAATAAAGATACTACTATCAGCCACTCTTCCTTATATTTAATCTCCTTCCTCGTTCATAAATAACGCTATACCCTGTCCATCAGGTAAACCGTTTTTTGACAGCTGTCTTAGAACGTACATATTCCAGATTACGTAAAAGTTAAAATTAAAATGCGTAATAAAATAAATATATAAACTGCCTCATCTTATTTATGGCTTCTTACAGACATAATAATACCGTACGTGAATCAATCAATGTATTGTGTGTTGCTGCAATCACTGTTTCCATCTGTCAAAAAACAGTTTACCTATTGGACAGAGTATATAACTCCTTGTCTATCAAAGTTGTCTATGTATTATTCAAAAGTAGAATCGAATAAAAGCAAAACAGAATCAAGAGCAAACAAAACGGCAAAATGATTACAACATCCCTATTTAAAACAAAACACAGAATCCAGATTTAAAATTTCTTCCAGCCAGCTCGTATTTTTCTCTTTTCCATTTTTATTCACTTGATTAAGTTTCTGAGTGCTACGAATTAAGAATAGTGCTTCAAGTAAGTTTCTATTTTTAATGTAGATACTGTAGCTTAAAGTGGCAAGTTTCTGATGCAATCCGATGTAAATAGCTTACAGTTTTGTACGGAGCATTAAGGCTAAGTTATGTTAAAGGAAATGGTTTTAAGTTAAGTTTTCCGTTGCTTTTAGTAGTGAGAAAGTTTTGTCTTTGTTTTATAAGATTGCTTTTAAGTTGTTTTTTTAGTTGATGTATGTTGAGTGTCTTCCGTTTTCATCACAATTAGGGCCTTTTTAACCTACTTCAAGGATATAATTCAGATTGGTCCCATAGAAATTTTATCAAAAACGGTTCAGTAGTTTGGCTTTTAAGCCAAAATTACTTGTAAAAATTACAACTTAAAAATGAAAAATAAAAACTTTTTTGCAAAAAAAAAAAAAACAAAACAAACGACTTCCAAAAAAGACACAAGGTGAAAAATAAGTTTAATTTCGGAAGTCGGTGGCAAACAACTAAACTGCGAACCCAACGACACCGACTTCCGAAATTAAAGTTATTTTTCACTTTGTAGTGTCTTTTTTGGAAGTCGCTTACGTTTTTTTTTTTTACAAAAAAGTTTTTTTGGAATAGAGTTACCACGACAGGTACACATCGAATTCAAAGTAAGAACTATTTGTCATGATTTAATAATCATCATTTTACCCTGCCTTATTCCAATTTATTTCGGGTCGGCGCAACATGTCCTCTTCTCGCCTCGTCTTCATCTCGGTAGTTACATTAAAGCCATCGACATTCACACTCAACACTTTCCTCACGACATTTTCCTCGTTCCATACTATAACAACCGATTTCCACACAACTTTTCAGTTACCGGTGCCACTTTCAGACTTCCTCTTATGTACTTATTTCTTGTTCTATCCATTCGTATAACACCACACAATTTAATAATATTTTTTTATGTTTATTCTAAAATGCGATTTTGCTAACAGAATTTGATTAATTAGTTAAGGATATCGTAAAATGGACCCAAAACACGATAGATTACTGTTGAAGAGAAAAATGAAACATCTTACTTAATGAGGCAATAAATAAATAACACATAACATAACATCATAACCAGCCTATAATGTTCCCACTGCTGGGACACAGGCCTCCTCTCTGTGAGAGGGAGTGGGCCGTAATCCACCACGCGGGCCCAGCACGGGTTGGCAGATGTCACATGTCTTCGAATTTTTGGTTCTAGGACATGCCGGTTTCCTCACGATGTTTTCCTTCACCGTTTTGAGAGCAGTAATGATGAAATAATTTACACAAAGTACAGCGCCTGTCTGGGTTCGAACCTACGACCTACAACTCGTAAGTCGCGGCCGCCACCACTGTGCCACCACTGCTCTAAGAAATAAATAATAATAAACTTTAATTTTAAAAAAATCACTTAATATAATAAACTTACAATTTTCCCACTGCTGGGACATAGGCCTTCTCTTGGTGAGAGGGAGAGGGTCGTATCCACCATGCGGGCCCAGTGCGGGTTGGTAGATGTCATAAGTTTTAGATTTTTTGGTTCTAGAACGTGCCGGTTTCCTCATGATGTTTTCCTTCACCGTTTAAAATTTTCCTCTTAAAGCAGACAAAACAGCCGCGTGACGACTTCCGGCCACCGTAGGCGCGGGCCTGCGGGCCGGGAGCAATGGGTAGCTCACCGCCCGATCAGGACCAGGCCCGTGCCGGAAGGCGCGTAAGTGTTCCACGCGCGCCTCAAAGAGATGTCAGCATAATTCGAGGGGCCCCTTAGGGCCGAAGCCTGCCGGGTCAGCGGGATTGTCCGAAAGGGTTACCGCTACCCCGGAACATAAAGGGCGAAAGAAGGAACATGGGTGGGTTTTAGTCAGTAAGAGTCTGACACTCCCTTCCGCTCCACCCAGAGCGGGAGGGGTCATTTGATGATTTCCCACCAGAAAAAAAAAAGCAGACAAAACTATTTCGAACTAGCAACAAAACAGTAAATTGAAGTTCTGGTACTATTTGTTGAACAACATATTTTCACATAACAGACTGACCTAAAAACTGTATCTACTTTGAACTGAAACTCCGGATTGTTAAACATAGTTAAAACCATCCGGTGAAACTAGCCGGACGACTCATATCCGGATTTATCCGGGAGCAAAAGGATCTAAGTTAAAAGAGATTACGGAATAAAGATTTAGTGAACTTGTATGAGACCAACATGGGGTCAAAGAGGTTGACTTTTCTCTTGACTTCGTGGTCTGAAAGGAATCGTGTAATTTTAGAATTATCAAGTTTTTTTTATTTTGTAAAAATCTCGAAATGGAACGGCCTGACATATGAGTATGAAGGGTTTTACAAATAAAATCTAATAATATTTATTTTTGCACACAGGTTAAAAGGTGTTGCAGCATTATAACGTGGGTATACCTAGACACAATTAAAAAAAAAAAAAAAATATGAACAAAATTCGTGAACAAAATATTAGGCAGGTCAGGACACTTTAGGCGGATCACACACTACAACGCGCTACGCGACGGTGCGCAGATAACGTGCCCCCCGCGGACAAATTTAAGAAAAACGCGTTTTTACGCGGGGAATGTGTCGCAAGGCGCGTTGAGATTCGTGATCGCAAATTTTTGTAAATGATGAAATTAATGAATACATGTAAGATGATTTTTTCTGTAAAAAACGGGAATCCAAATCAGGATCCAATCATACGAAAACAGATTTTCATTCAGAGTCTATAAATTCGTAAAATTCAGTTATCGCTAGCGCTTATGATTTAGACTTCACAACTAATATTTTTTGCTTGAACCAACAGCTAGCTCAAACGGCACGAGTGCTCTTGACAAGTGGTTACATGACAGCGTGTTACTACGAGGTGTCAAAATGGTAGACCATACAGCATAACCGTTTAAAGAGGTCTTAGAATTTTGAGTTTTTAGCGAAGATTTTTGAGGACTTGGTGATTATTTTTATGTTTTTGGTGAAGATTTACAAATACTTGATTATGACTTTTGAGTACCTCTACCTGGAGATACCTGCTAAAAATACTGGCAATTCGCTAATGTTTTTCGAATACTTGGCGAATATTTTAAACACCTGAGGATGTGATTTGTAAGTAGGTACGAGTACTTTAGTGATGTTTGAAAATTTGCTTTTAAACGTTTTAAGTGAAAATCAACACTAACTATACACGAGCCACCTAACTTAATCCAATCCACCTTCACCGCACTTATCGAATAACCCTATCGCACCGCACCCCGTAATTTAAACTAAGAATCTTAGGAACTCCACATTTGACATTATCCCTTATAATCCTTAAACAATTAACTCCACAATTTGATCTATCTCGACCTAATCCTATACAAAATATGGTCATATGTCCCAATAGTGAGGAGGGTAGGTCGTATATCGTGGTTAAAGACGGTCACAGACCACAACACCGCTGATGTTTGCCCCCTTTATTTAAACTATTAATTATAGGCACTGACTTTCCTCAATTTTGGAAGGTTTGTATTATTTTACGTACGTTTTGAGGCGTTAGTTTGAGATTTTGAACAGTTATAATGAGAAATCAATATCGACTGTGATAATTGTTATTTTAGTTCTGTAAATTGGTTTTGAGAAACACTTTTACACGTCAGAAAGAAAATCTATAATATATTTTCGTTTGTCATAAACCTTAGAGCCACCGCAGCAGACTTTTGTAATTTCATGTTTTAGCATCGGTATCATTGCATATCTTATCTGCTAACCACGCCTATAGGTAATTAATAAAAAAATCATGATCGACTTTCAATCAGATCTGATAAAGATTTTCCATATTACTTTGAAAATTACTATTTTTAACAAGTCTTTGATTGTTATCATTACGTTAAATCTGCCTTCTGCTATCACGACTATGAGATTATGACTATGACGTCTGCTGATAATGACTTACTGTGGTCATTAATCTGCCAACTAAGTTTATCTCTGCTGATTTTATCTGGCAGTAGTGGTTAGTTCCGGAGGTGAATTATATCTACAGTGTGGCTGGAAATATCTATGAAAAAATAATCTGCTGTGCCGTCAGTAAGAAAACTGAAGTGGCAGTGGGCGGGTCATTTTTGTCGAAAAACCGATGGCTGGTGGAGCAGACGAGTCCTGGAGTGGAGACCGCGTATCACCTATAAAAGATGGCTGGGACAGACTGGATGCGGAAGGCGGAGGACAGGGTGTTGTGGCGCAGCCTGAGAAAGGTCTATGTCCAGCAGTGGACAGCAATAAGCTGAGTTGATTGATTGATTGAAGAAGTTTTTGGGATAAGAAAAGCTTTATTCGAGCATAATAGCATAATAGCATAATCAGCCTAAAATCTTCTCACCGGTCACCTCTCTTTGACAGGGTAGGCCATAATCTACCAGGAGTGGGCTATAATCTACCACGCAAGCCCATTGCGGGTTGGGGGATGTCACGTCTTCGAATTTTTTGTTCCAGGACATTCCGGTTTCCTCACGATTATTCGAGTAAGGCCTGAAATCAATACGAGTGTCCAAAGTGTACTACGTTAAGTAGAGTCGTTTAGGAGAACGTTTATGTATCAGGAAGCCCATGTCCAGCAGTGGCCAGTGAACAGCTAAAACGATATGACCTCTATTCGAATCAGGCGTGAACACAATGTATCGATTCACCGTATCGCTAATGCCTCTATCAGAGTTAGTTACTACCAAATGTTGACGCTTCAGTCTGCAATGCGGTATTAGAGCTAACGAATACTTTACCAACGTTTATTTTGATGTTGAAATAGGGAGAGGAGACCCTTTTTAATGGTAATTTGGAAATAGGTTTTTTTTTTGGGTCGGTATAATGTTTTTCTTCAGTCCCTGGCTTATTAGACCTACAACCCTCCACAAATGTATCTTTTCAAGAAAAACAGTCGTAGTCCTGGCTTCAAAAGAGGGGCTTGTGGCTTAGTAATAACTTTGGTAAGTGACTGGATAAGTAAATTATCAAATCAATCTCAAGACGATACGGTTGGCGTAGTGGCTGAGCGATCGACTGCTGGGCTGCGTGTCGCGGGTTCGATTCCCGCACGTTTGTAAACGCACCCACGATACAGGAGTAATTCCAAGTGTGAGGCAACGCTTTTTTTTTAAAAAACTCTTTGTGTGAGAAAAAATCTCAAATCACTACAATTTCTTACTACTCCGTGTTAATGATGCTACAGCTACTCTCCTGGGGGTCTACTACGAAGTGCAAAGTGCGAATGATCGGATCGGACCGACAGATGGCCGAACCGAATATTATTGAAAAATGCGAAAAAAGTTCGGATCGGCTCAGTTGGGTCGGGAGAATAGTCAATATTCGAAAGAGTGTAGGATCGGGACCGACTGAATCAAATAGTAACTTCGTAGCAGGAAACGGCCGAACATTCGGCCGATACCACTTCGGAGTAGATCCCCTGGTTTCAAAACTTAAGAAATCAAATATCATCATCATCATCATTTCAGCCCGGAATCATCCACTCCTGGGCATAGGCCTCCCCTTTCTTCTGCCATACTTCCCGACTCCGTGCGTCCTGCGTGAGATCAAACGTAGTATGTCAATAATATTGGTTTCGAGATGATCCTTTTCCTACTACCGTTTTGTCGTCCAGAAATATGGCGAGAACTCCAAATTAACCCAACATTCAAAAAGATAAAAAGGAAAATGTTCACGCTTCCCGAACAAGCACAACCAGATCACCACACCTTTTTAAATAAATCGACAGTAGTTTTGTCGAAAAGTTTAAATGCAAATATATTTTTCAACGATGACAATTTCCGAAAATGTCATATTACACAATCAACATAACGGAAAAATGAAACCGTACGCAATCATCATTGGGAGTCGGGGTTGCAATTTTTTCGGGCATTACATCGAAAGCGGATTTTCCGAAAATTCTCAATATGATGAAATTGAACGTAACTATAGGCACTATACCGTTGTTCAATGGCAAGGTATTTACCTCTTGTTATTCAGAGAATCAATCAAATAAAAGCATAAATCACCGCGCTTGCTAATGACATATGGAAATTGGAAAACGTTCTTAACAACGATTGAATATCGAAAGCATGACGATTATGTAGGCTGTGTGCCCTGGAGCTGTCTAGGCTATGTAGTCACCACGGCAGAGTTAAAATCATCTGTGACTGGCGTGTGCTTTACTCAATTGCGTTTATCTATAAAACTAAGCCATCTATCTCCCTCACTCTTGTTGTATAGTAGTCACAATAGACAGAGCTAGCAACACATAATCACCCTTTATAATGTTACCACTACTGGGATACAGACCGCCTCTCTGTGACAGGGAGTAGGCCGTAATTCACCACGCGTGCGGGTTGGTAGACGTCACATGTCTTTGAATTTTTAGTTCTAGGACATGCCGGTTTCCTCACGATGTTTTCCTTCATCGTTTTGAGAGCAGTAGTGATGATATAATTTACACAAAGTAAAGCGCTTGTCTGGGCTTGACCACTCGAGCCTTCGAATTGTTGGAGCCGTTACCACTGGGTCATCACTGCTCTCAGTTATACATATGTATACTAGCATTAACGATGAACTTTTACCCAATTTGCCACTGAGCCACCACTGCTTCATATGTTGGTATGTCAACTTGTAGTATTAAAGGTTTTGTAAAACACAACCTGTGAGACACAACAAAGCATTTGATAAACGTATTATGCAGAATTTACCTGACTGATGTAACTGCGTAGTGGATTAGCTTTCTACACTACCATTCAGTCAATACCCGCACGAAACAAATATTAGTTCAGCCCACGGATATTTGTCCACAGAAATGTACGAACATTCGGTTTGTAACAGCCACCACAACCACAATACAAGAGAAATTCAAGTATACAGTAGTTCGCAAATAATATAACATGTAGACAACATGTAACCCTACACCCATGAACAAGTCCTGATACCCGTTTTCTACGTAGTAGTCTTGTAAGACACGTGTCACATCTAAAACATGTACGATAAATGTATTCACGTTGTTTCAGACATATGTTGATAATTATTTTTAACAAAATACCTGATGCAATAAAAAATGAGACATTTCTACTTTTCAAAAAGAAATTGACACATTTATTAATTAATAAATATTATTACTCAATTGGCGAATTTCTGACCGATAAGAATTTAAATTGATAATTATGACATATCTGTATTCCTGACTTGTATTAAATCATTTATATTTTCAATTTAACTGTATTGACCCTGAACTGACTGACTGATATTGACATTATGTATTGTGTTGCCTATTTCAAGTTAAGTACTGAATTTCATGTTGACATGGTAAACTTATATTTACTTAATTGAATGTGATAATATTATAAGTATTAATTAGTCTTTATTATTATAGCTAAAACTGTTTGCGTGCCTTAGTTAAGGTAGTTAGTATAAGGATCGTTTTAAACTGAACATCTGTAACCTGTACCTATTTTCTGTGCAAATAAAGATCTATTGTATTCTCTTTCGTTAACTTTTCCGACATGCTGTACAGGTTTTGTGTCCAACTAGTCTTTACTACTTATTTTAGGTGTTAATGAAAAAGTAGTTATTATGTACAGGGCAACCGTTGGTATTGTCATTACTTGAAGTTTAGAAAATCAGTTTTTATAAATGAAACCCTTCTATTTGTGACAGGCATCAATACCCAATAGCGATAAGACCACCCATCGTGTCACCTTATGTAAAATGTCTACATTTATTTATATCTGTAATTCTTATGTTGTACAAGAGTATTATTTAACTAAAGTAGACGCATCATGTAGAATATAACATGTTTTCTAACTTGGTGTAAACGAGGGGTTACGATTTCAGAACATGTTTACGTAATCTCGCTAAAGCCAGAGATTTCGCTTTCAGAATCAGAATCCAGTCTACCATTAAGGCTTATTATGAGAATTTATCTTCTAATGAACTATTCAAGTATTCAGAATTCACATTTTTATACATGCTGCTTATGTATTTTTTTCAAGAGATGACATGAAATGCCGAGTTCGGATGTACAATGGGTGCTGACGAGGGCTATTAGCATATCAGTTGCGTCGTTAGACCGGGCTTCAGGATTCTCTATACAAATGAAACAAGCGTTGGAAAAGAAAAGTTTCGTGCGCCATTATGAAAAATATAATTTACAGCTCATTGAATTGAGAGTCGGGATTTGTTTGGGATTATTTTTGTTCTCTTATTAAGTGGTCGTTGCGTTGTTTCATGGTTCATGAGTTCTATGTGAAGCATTTCGAACTGTAGTTTAAAATAGTAAATGGGTATAGTATTTATTTATTATAGTGGCATACATTTTCTGAATTGTTTAAAACACATCGAATTTGATTTAAAAACACTATTTAGGTATAAGTAACCTGCTTATCTATTATTCAAAGCCATTTTCCCTTCTTATTCACTTGACATAAAGTAGGAAATGTTGAAATTTTTCACTAATATTATAATAGCTGATTATGCTGTTTGTATAAGTATACAAACAGCATAATCAGCCTATGATGTTCCCACTGTTGGGACTCAGGCCTCCTTTCTTCGAGAGGGAGTGGGCTGTAATCTACCACGCGGGCCCAGTTCGGTTCAGTAGATGTCACTAGTCTTCGAATTTTTGATTCTAGGACATGTCACTTTCCTCACGATGTTTCCTTCACCGTTTTGAGGGCAGTGGTGATGAAAATATTTACACAAAGTAAAGCGCCTGCCTGGGTTCGAACTTACGAGTTACGACTGACAACTCGAGCCGTCGAATAGATAGAGCCGTTACCACTGGGTCATCACTGCTCTCAGTCATATGTAAACAAGCAAAAACGATTAACTTTTACCCAATTTAAATATACAATTTAGTTGATTTTTACATATCTTTGTCGATAATACTCGGAGATCACTTGAACCAATTTTTTTAATTGCTTGTAACACTACAAACTTTACGTGGAAATGTGAGTTATATATGTACTGCAGGTAAATCCATACTAGAGCAAATTTACACGTGCGGTTGGGGACCACGCGGGATTGTCGGAAAAATGCAGGAATTTAAAGGTTATATTACAACGAGTTTAAGTTCATGTCGTCAACACCCGCCAAACTTGATCAAACACACACACAACAACAGTTTTAATACAAATTGCCGTATATTTTTGTTATGAAATTATGTAAAGGATGATTATTATTATCACCCGCTGGATGCGGGAAGCACAGAACCAGTCGAAGAGGCGGTGCTTGGGGGAGGCTTATGTCCAGCAGTGGACGTCTTTCGGCTGAGAAACAGTAGAAATTACTGTAAAGAATAGTAACTTTAGAGGTATGAGGAACAGGATGTAAAGTTCACTCATCCTCCATAGAAAAGGGAGGATCCTCCGACCAGACGGGTGTTGTGTCTGGCGGGAAATTGCCCAATGTTTGATGTTGGGAAATTGTATCTATGCTAATTGCGCGGTAAACTCTGCTTGCGAGATGCAGGATTTGCGTGACGTCAGTATGATGCGTTGTTCGCATGTGGCGTTGTAGATACCGCTTCAGTAACCACTATTCTTTAAAGTAATTTCTACTCTTTATCACGTACTCGTGTTTCAAAACTCGGTAATGCCACAGCGCGCGATGTACGAGTACATGATATAAACATTGACGGTGAAATCATATTGTTGACTATTTCAGTCAATCGGTAAGTTTGGCCACACGCTTCTTCTTCCAACCCTTTTTTTTCTGGTGGGAAATCATCAAATGTTTGTTATTAATTGTTCCGCTCCACCCAGAGCGGGAGGGGCCTCCCGCTCTGGGTGGAGCGGAAGGGAGTGTCAGACTCTTACTGACTAAAACTCACCCATGTTCCTTCCTTCGCCCTTTATGTTCCGGGGTAGCGGTAACCCTTTCGGACAATCCCGCTGACCCGGCAGGCTTCGGCCCTAAGGGGCCCCTCAAATTATGCTGACATCTCTTTGAGGCGCGCGTGGAACACTTACGCGCCGTCCGGCACGGGCCTGGTCCTGATCGGGCGGTGAGCTACCCATTGCTCTCCGCCCGCAGGCCCGCGCCTACGGTGGCCGGGAGTCGTCACGCGGCTCCCGACGCCCGGAGCGTCTCCCGCGGCGGCTGGGACGGGAGGCTCTCTCCCTCATCCGTCCCGCCACCTCCTTTGCTAGAATGACTGCTTCGCAGAAGGAGGCGACTGCCTCCCACTCCCTCTCGCACCGAACGATGGCTTGCACCAGGGCCGGGCGCGAGAGGCCGCCGCCGCTGCCGATCGCCTCTACGAGGACACGGCGGTGCTCCGCCCAAGCGGGGCAGACCTCCACCGTGTGCTCCACCGTGTCCTCTTCTTCCAGCCCTTGCCCCATGTTACATGAAGTCGGCGGAAAAAGTTTTTTTATTCCATTCTCCTCTAGTCTGTCAACTGTCACATTAACATTTCAGTTTGGACACACTATAATCATGATAAAAAACAAATACCGAACCAATCCCAAAGTTAATTAATAACAACACTTTTAGTTCCATATTCAAATACAATATTTACTCAAATGGAAACAAAAACACCACGTAACCGTAACAAAGTGTACTTATTGATATTGATGATCCAAAAACTGGGTTTTGGTTAGAATATGAAATCTGAGCCACCGGAAAAAATAGAATTACCTTTTAAAACAGGTTATGAATAATTTATATGTGAAATTTCACGTTTTCAATAGTGCTGGTATATATTTAATCGAGTTAACAGACGCTCTGATAGTTGAGTTATTTTTGTTTTGAAATCAAATCTAGTCTAGATTTGATTTTTAGGATTTTCGTGGTTACAATATTTTTATTTTGAATTATCATGAATGAACGCCAGACCTTTCAAATGAATCAGGAGTTTGTTTTTTAGTTCGGCAGTCCACCAAAGTCGTCCTGTGGATCACCGTCTCATTACAATCCATGATAGAGAAGTCATATCACGCTGAAACTTGCATCATTATTAAAATATACGTTTTTTTCTTATAGAACCTTCATGAGCATAGACTACGCAACAAATCGCCGCTTAAAAAAAAAGCAATAAACACATATAGCTCGCAAAAAGTTCGGACAACTCCATAAACATCACAAATCATGACCCATAAATTAACAAACCTATTTCCCGTTGTCCTATTACATTTATTACCGGCCAAACTGCCCATCCAATTTAAAATCGAAACCATTTTACGGGATCGACTTTATTGGTCAATACGATGCGAGCTCTAATAAAATATACGATAAACAAGTTAACGTTACTGTTCAAATTATAAAATGGCGGTCCTGCGTGTTGGTGACAATTTTTATTGGCTACAATGTTCCTGGCTGAATATAATTCCGAGGTATGACATCAAACGGATTTTATTTAAATTGCATTTCGAATATGGCTGTGATTGGTCTGTTTTTTAAGTTTTTTTTTTGTTGTAGTTCGATAAATTTTCTCCGCGAGCATTACTGAAAATAGAACGATAAAATTTTATACGGTCATTTCAGTGACGTTTAAATGCGTTCTAAAATGGTTTAACTAGTGTCCTATTTCTGTTAGCTCTAGTTATTTTTATGTGAACTGCTCAATGCAGGTAGGTACACATTTTATCCAAATATATACGCAAGAATATTGCTAAAATGTGGCAAAAAGATCTGCTCAATATATTCTCTATCTTTTTGTACAATGAACTTATCTAAGCCACAAGAATATTCGCTTCATTCAGGGCATTGGTTACTTCCTAACCTAGATATATTCTTCCTGTTTCTCACCTCCATCGTGAGTTCTCAAGTCGTTCCATCTTGCGTTCTTGTCACCGATCGTCGCTTTAAATTTATTATCCCATTCCTTGAAAAATCCCCGCGATTTTCTTGAAGCTACGTCAGTGGAAGCCATCAGAATCGACGTATGAATTTATTGAGCAATATGTCGTGTTTAAGCTTCATAAGTTAAGGAATTTAGTCTCACATTTAGGAATGCTTTGTGAAATTCCACGATAGTGTAATTTTCGTAGCGAAACTTGGTCACCACAGGTTCAGATTTTCACTGTGAGAATGGTTATAAAAATAAATGCTTGTAATAAATCCATTTCTTCATTGTGTCATAAATAACCACCACAGGGATCCCTGACACAATTAGAAGGCGTCGCAGCAGACCCCGTAGAAGATGGCGGGACGAGCTGGACGAAACAAACGACCAGTGGTCCACTTTAGTCCTGGATCGAAAGAGCTGGAAGTCATGGGGGACAGGGGCTTTTGCCCAGCAGTGGGATGACACAGGCTAACAGTAACAGCAATTAACATTATGTCATGCCTCATATAAAGCATCCATACTGACATTATAAATGCAAAAGTAATTTCTTTCTGTTACCTTTTTACGCCTTAGTGCTCATCCATACGAGCGACACGCGTCAACGGCAGATGCAACTGCAGCCGTCAACAAGCATGGACAGCTGCCATGTACGACATGCTGCTGTGTCCTGGGGTACCGTACTCAAATACACGAGCGACATGTTGTCGACGGTAGCCACCACGCGTTGACGGCGGATGTCGACGAGTGTTGACGGTGGCAATTACTTCTGGCGTTGACGCTTGTCACTCGTGTGCACACTTAACTGCTGAACGGATTTCGATGTTTGGCCCACTTTTATCCCGAAAATACTTACTCATCCGTGAACTAATTTCCGACCTCTACGCTTGCGAAGCCACGGGCAAAAACTAGGACTACATGCCATAACAAGTTCGAGTAACATAATTCAAAAGCTGTCAAAATCTACTTTTAGTTTCAACATAAATAACAAACTAGAATTTCTGTTACACAATAACAAGACAAGCCCTTAAAACTCAGAAGGATGAAGAGGCATTGATGAAATAACATGATTGCGAACATGTGACCGGATTCAGAGCTTCAGAGAAAATAATGTGATTTTTCATGTGAGAATTCAGGTGAATATCGCGTAAAAGCCGATGTATTTACATAACACACATATACGACGTACTGTTTTGTATGAAAACAGGAATATTCAGTGATTCAATACTGTGCAGGATATGGTTTTCAGTTTCACGGAAAAAATGAATTTCAGGAAAGAAGGTTCTAGAATACCATCAGTTTGGGTTTTTTCAAATGATAGCCAGGTGAAAAATATAAGACTTAAAGGGGACCTTTTTTTTCTGGGTGGGAAATCATCATATGACTTCTCCCGCTCTGGGCGGAGGGCGTGTCAGACTTTTACTGACTAAAACCCACCCGTGTTCCTTCAGTTGCCTATGCCACGGGTCACGGTATCTCTGTCGAACAACCCGCGGTCCTGGCAGGCATCGGCCCTAGCGGACCCCGTCAGTTCGTGCTGACATCCCTTTGAGGCACATAAAGGGGACCTAAAGGAGTAGCCTTGGGTGACTAGTCCACTCACACTTAATTAGCAACTAGCTTTCGTCTGCGTTGAGGACGGAAATTATCCTACGGAATCATACTATCGGGATAAAAAGTATCCTAACCTAACCCAGGTTTCTATATTTCCACGTTTCGTCAAGTCGTAAAAACCATGCGAACCAGTGACGGGTTGGTACTACAATTATAAATCAATCAAAACAAAAGATAAGCATAATATCAAAAGGGAAGTAACTAGGTAGAAGCTGCCAGTCCAACTGCCAGACCCTTAGTCACCAACGGAAAAATGCTGAAACGACCCCATTTATAACCGAGACAAAATCGGAGAGGACGATTGACATTTAATTTAATATCAAAGGCTATTCGCCCATTTTAAACTGTTGAGGTCCATATCGGGATCTTGTTTCGTTCGCACAAAGAGATCTCAGCTGTCGACAATAAATTGTGTTGGTCTTATTGATGAACTGGAAAATGGTAGGGTTCTTGATTAAATACTTCTTGATAATTTTGGTCAAAGGAATATTGGATTGGTGGAGAATATACAAAATAATGTTGCTTTAATTGCTCTAAAACTGTTGATCTCACGACAATGAGTATTTAAAATAATGTTACTGAATTACTAAGACATATGTATAAAAAAATAAATCATCATTCATTTATCATTTATCCTCCGTGGCTCGGAAAGCACGTTATGCCGTTGGTCCCGGCTGTCAATCGTGGATCTTTGGCAGTCGTTACGGGTCGTCAGAAGCCCGAAAGTCTGACAACCAGTCTTACCAGGAGGTATCGAGGTCAGATGGGTAGTCGCTTCATGTAAAATATTGGTATTAAGCTGCATCCGGTGTGACTAGAAGCCGACCCCTTTAAAAAAAAAAAAGATAGTTGTGGATATTTGGGCGTATTTTAGAACGTTCGCATTCTAATTTTTTACAGATTAAGACTGATGTCTTAATCTGTCTAAAAAAGGAACCTAAATTTGTTCTACTTTTCTAAGTTTTTGACATTGATTATCGCTGAGATGAGATTGCAAACACCCCAAAGTGGGTACAGCCCCAAAAGATGTATTTTTATTGGCAACAACCTTTGTTCCATAACATTCATCACACACACATTCACACACACATACACCCTCACACACACACACACACACCCTCACACACACACAAACACACATTTTTTTTTCATTGTTCATCACTGTCAATTCTATGGTTGCCTGGAAAAGATCGCAGTAATGCGATAAGGCCGCCCATTGTATATTTTGTAGTGTTTAATGTATTTTATGCTATATATTTTTGTGGTGTATAATAAAGTAGATATATATAAATAATAATAAATAAATAAATTGTATTTACCGTACAGGTACAAAACATAGTATACAATTTATTTTTTACCAAAACAAAGTAAACGTTTTGTCGCAAAACATCTATACATCACATGACTAAAACAATGTTCTCAATCATACTTCCAAAACAAGGTGAACAAGACTGACAAGGTCACAGGACTAATACATAATTTATAAGCGTTAATTTTATTCTATCAGCACAAACATATTTTGGATATAAGTCGATGATGGTCATAATATACAAAATTACATTAATAACTATTTCAAACACGATGAAGTTTACTCAAGTTTTTGAATGAATATTCAAAACAAACTTAGTTTTAATTACTTAAATTTTGCGAATATGTTAAACAAAGACCTTAATCAAAATTATTTTATGATAGAGAACTAAATTAACTTCAAAATCATGTAGTTTGATACTATGGAAACAGGTCTGGAGCCCTTTAAAATCTTGAATATTAAATTAATATTTTAAATAAATTTTAAAACTAATTTCAAATAGCTAAATAGTCCAAAATCTTGACTTGGCCATATTGTATAAAAGATCTGTTATATTATAGTGTACTAATAGTTAAAGTAAATTAAAATAATTATAATATTTTGTCGTGATCGCCCAGTAGTTATGGCCTCGCCTCTCATGCACGAGGTGGTCGGTTTAAATCCGGGCAGGTACGAATGTGAAGAGCAGATGAGTGAGAAAACAATAATGGTCAAGGGTATTTTTACACCCGTTATTCTGTCTATCTATCTATGCCAATAATAAAAGCATACATGTTTTATGGAGCTTTGTATTTTTCTTTAGTCATTTAGGGCATTTAAAACTGTACACGTGGACGCACTTTTGAGGAAAATATCGTGAGGTATGAATGTGGCTATAAGAGTAGGAGAAGACCAAAGGAACGATGGATGGAATTTGTGAAAGACGATATGACTAGGAAGGAGGTGACTACCGAGATGACGACTAATAGAGAAGTATGGAAGAGAAAGACATGTTGCGCCGACCCAAGATAAATTGGGATAAGGGCAAGATATTGATGATGACGTGGTCACAGTTTTTTATCTTTCTTCGTTAATTTTAGCTGGTTGATATATAATTTTTTGCGAAGCGTGAAAAGCCAATATAAGCCATTCGATGTGCTGCGCCATTACCAATATTACTTAATTGGATGACGTACTGTGCTCGTCTTACAACTACTGCTGCATGTTGAAATCTTAGGCGAGGACGCTGGCACCCTAAACACAAGTTAAATCTTACGTTGGGTGCCAGAGCTCATCGAAAACACGGTTTCTCTAGTTGTAAAGCTGCATAGTGTTGTTATAAGTGTTTTTGTACAATTTAAGCAAATAAAACAATTTTTTTTTTGGATGGCGTTACCAGTGAACTAAACTTTTTGGAGCCAACACACAGCGATAAAACAAAACCATATTTTTGAGCCATCGAACAGAACAATACACCTTTTTCATTTACTAATTTTCATAAAACCGGACTGTTAACATTTGCTACTAAAATTCACATAAATAGTGAGCCAAAAACCAAATGACGTTGACACAACATTTTTTAAAGGCAACATGTTTAAATAATTTAATTTTTACATCTATTCGCTTTAGTATGTTTACCAGTTTAAGTTGACCTGTCAAAATTGTGATTGTGACCCTTCTGGTGTTCTTTGTGGAAAGAAAAAAAGGAACTAACGGAGGTCATTGCAGAGTGGTCAATAGAAATGAGAAACGTGGAAATATAGCGATTCATTTTGGAAGCGTGTGCGAGGTAATAGAGATAAATCGTTAATTGAAAGCTTTTAGAACGTACAATGCAAAATGAACTAGTACTTTATGATGCAAAAACACATGTCATCATCATCTGCCTAGCCTTTTCCCAACTATGTTGGGGTCGGCTTCCAGTCTAACCGGATGCAGCTGAATACCAGTATTTTACATGGAGTGACTGCCTATCTGACTTCCACAACCCAGTTACTGGGTAATACGATACCCCTTGGTAAGACTGGTTGTCAGACAACAACACATGTGTAGTGTTCAATTTCATTTCTTTGGTAGATTATATTTATACATCGATTTAATCATAATAATTATCAGCTTATGAAAGTCCACTGCTGGACAAAAGTCTCTTCAATTGCTTGCAATTTTACTCTCATTCGGATGATGCTAACCACCCCGCGAACATTTTTGTTTTTAATAAAATCTATCTCATCTCCCACGCTTTATCGATTTATTTTTTTACCACTTTAGCTCTCTTAGGGCAAATTTCACCTATGGAACTGAACGCGATTAGCACATTTAAACCGAGTTCAAGAAAGAAAGAAAGAAAAATGCGTTTATTGGCATTACAGCAAAATAGATATATAAAAACGGAAAACAAAGATTATAATGCCAAAAGGGCCTCAGCTCAGCATGATGTCAGATGACAACACAAGATGTTGCGTTCAAGAGCTGTCAGTATCATCATTGCTGTGGAATATTGACACTGACAGCTCTTGAACTCGGTTTAGATGTGCTGATCACGTGCAGTTTCCATGGTGAAATTCGTAAGTACCGAAGCAGATACAGCAGCTGCAGGCACGCGCAAATTCAAGTGCCATATAATTCGCCTAGCGGCAGCCCAGTCCCGCCTAATATTTTATGCAAAGACGGGACCCGTCTACCACCGTGACAGACTTCTGTTGTTTGCACGGGAGAGATCAAAAAGGGAATTGGCTCTAAATCCTTGGTCCCGTGTTCTGAATAACAAACTAATTTATCCACCGTTCGACGTAAATTTTAATACAAACGCGTGTCTCTACAATTTTGTGAATAGAATGTTGTTTTTTTTTTTTGTTTTTTATACACGCTGTAAAATTTTTCTTGGTGTTTATGTTTACGAGGTTTTTAGAACACCTGGTTTGTTCGTTTGTGCTTTATCATTTAATTTAATGGAACCTTTTTTGATGTACGCTCTAAAGTTCCTTTGAGATTAAATATTCATGTAGACGTGACGTCATATTGAAAGGAAAATGTATAGTGGTGTCTTTTTTTCGGTATGACAAACGTTGACTGAAGAAAATGGCTCGCTTTTTTCTTGAAATTTAAATATCTTATGCTGTAAGTAAATAATTATATTAATAGGATGTACCTTTCGTTTGCGGAGCTTTTTTTTTCTACCATCCAATAGAAATCCATCCATTTCATCCATCTTCAGTTCTTTGATATATTTTCGAGATAGAGATAATCGTAAATAACTTAGAAGTACCTATATACAGGGTTATTGGTAAATCATTAACAAACTCTCAGGACTATATTACTATTATCATAAACAACAACTTTTGTTCTCTAACTTTTATTAATTCATCAGACTTTCATGCAAAAATAAAAATATTTCAATTTAACAAATTGAAATATTCGATTTTCTGTTACGAACACTACGCGAAGCAAAAGAAAGCGCTAGTTAGCTAAACAAGCTGCCGTGTCTAGTACAAAATTCAGCGGAGGGGAGCGGGGGTTAGAGAGAACAACGAAATCTTGAAGATTTGTTTTTGGTGAATGTATTATATTTTGTAAAAAAATCATAGAACAAAAGTTGATGTTTATGATGTTAGTAATCCAGTCCTGCGAGGTGGTTAGTGTTTTACCAATAATAACCCTGTATATATGTAATTACCACAACACCTACACATTTGATACGATAGTGTATATTGTAAATATACCAATAGATGGGTTGATATTTAATGAATCTCAAAATAATTAGTAAAATTATCCCAAAAATAAATTTTAAAATGATCACCAACTAATCATTTAAATCATCCCCAAAATAACTATTAAAATTATTCCCACAACAATAATAATAACTTAATCGTCAACCCCAACTAGTAGTAGTAGCAGTAGTTAGCCTTCATTACTCTCATCTGAGTGGTTACTCAAGCCAAGGTTTTACCTAAAGATCAATATATTTGGCTTTGTCACACACACACACAGACGTAGGCACACCTGTCCTACTTACCTATTGGTAAACACAAGCATAGCTGGAATAGTTATCTAACCACTAAATGCAGTGGCTTACCACAACCTTGCGGTAACCGGTGATTTATACACCTCTGAACTAAAACTTATAGCTGCTGCTTGCGCTTTAGAGGCTGTAAAAATATGAATAATCCGCTGGATTGTCACTGAATGACGGTTCTATAATAAGGACGTTAATTTCTGAAGTTGGTAGTAAATAAAGCTTTTTCTGAATGATGGGGTCGATTAACAGTTTAACTGGATGCAGCTGAATTAGCCAGCATTTAACATAGGGCTACTACCACAGATTTATAAACTAAAGGGAGATATGCCAAGGGGGCGTGGCGCGTGCGAACAATGTATGCACGAAACAGAAACAAACGTGGGCGCCGTTGATTTGTCAATAAGAATTGTCAATGTAGTTGTGTGTCTCAACGTTGCGATCTGCGTTACGCGATTGGCTCGCGTTGAGTGTGGTGACTGTTATAGTGTGAGTGAGCGCGTGTTGGTATTGTAGTGCATATGTAGTTGAAGGCGACAGCCGGACTCGAACAGTTGGGCAGCCACACCATATCTCCCTTTAGTTTATAAATCTGTGGCTACTACTAATCTAAACTATCGAATCTATCTAACCAGCCTATATTGTCCCACTGTAGGGCAAAGGTCTCCCTCTCCCTTTTCCACACAATTCTGTCTTTTACGAGTGCCGGCCAGTCCTTACGGTAGGAGTCAAGCTCGTCCCGCCATCTTCGTCGCGGCCTGCCGCGATGGTGTCGTGCGTTTAGTGGGACCCAATCGGTGGTTCTTTTAGCCCAATTGTCATCTGACATACGGCAGACATGTCCGGCCCAGTCCCACTTAAGTTTGGCGGCTTTTTGGGTAACGTCTGTTATCTTGGTTTTGGCGCGCAGTATTGTGTTCCTTATACGGTCAGAAAATCGAACCCCCAGGATACTGCGCTCCATGACTCGTTGGCAAACCTCGAGAACATTTCAGCAGAGGACCAGACCTCTCCTGAAATGTCAGAGACCAGGTTTGAGCACCATATGTGAAAATCTAGACTATATATATATATATAATTTTTTTTTTGTAACAAATTAACTTTCTCATTATACTTAAGAGAGATATAAGAACTTTTTGAATCTTTAATGTGTTTCACAGTTTTCTCAAACTATTTTATGCCTCGTTAATCCTCCACCTTTTTATCCTTATTCGCCGTCCATCTTCAGGCACCCATTGTGTGGAAACTTTTGCCCAACGGTCATCCTGCATGCGGCTGATGTGACCCGCTCAATCCCACTTGAGCCTGGCAGCCTTCTTGCCTACGTCTATTATACCTGTTTTTGAACGCAGCATGGTGTTCCGAATTTAGTCCTATAGCTTATCGACATGTGTATCCTGCCCGTCCTAACTTATGGTGCTCAGACCTGGTCGCTCACCGAGTCGCAAAAGTTCCGCATTGGCGTTTGCCAAAGAGCGACGAAGTACAGTATCCTGGGTGCAAAAAATTGAAACATAAAACCAAAATAATTAAAAGGGAAAAAAAATCAACGACGTTTATTTTAGGCATATTATAATATATATTACAATATTTATTTATTATATTATTATTAGGCTTATATTTCACTCGCGCAAAACTTGCAATGGTCGCAAAATGAAATGAAATGACCAAATGAACGTTTATTTCTATGTTATTTTACCGGTGTCGTGTCAACGACACATAATTATAATAATTAATGTATACAAAATATTGTAAATCATTTCAAAAGAGTAACGGTGGAGTTTCCTTCCCATCCTTCTATATACGACTGCTTTTTGGAAGGGGAATCAATTCTATGTATTTTTATAAATGTTGACGTTCAACAGTGCCTGTTATTTGAAATAAATGATTTGATTTTGAACTTCGAAAAAACAAAAAATGAACGATCACTTGAGTAAACCATTCAGCCGACCTATTCTGTTAAAATCTCACCGTGACAATTTAGGTGAAGTGAACTGTCAATACGGTCAATCCCCTGCATCAGGTGGAATGACAGCTCACTTCACGTCAGTTTTCACGGTGACATTTTTACTTTAATTTATAGGAATTAATCGGCAGTTGAGCGAAGCGTCTGACATCAGCTTTACATTAACGGATACATACAAAAGCTTCAACTCAATAAGCACAAGTAATTATAATTCCATTAAAACGTGCTTTTGTTCAATTCAAACGAGTTTCTGCATGATTGGATTCCAATGTTTGAATTTGGATGATTAAGTTGTTTAACGATTATTATCGTTCGAATAGAGAAGTAATAGGATTTTAATTCCATTGGTTGGATTTACAATTTGAATTAATAGGAAAGGTTACACATAAAAAAACAATACTTTATAGAAGTATTCAAATCTTTAAGATATACCTTGTTTATTCGTAGATTCTTTCAGGGGGTTTATCTTGGACAAAACTGAAGTCGGTGAATATAAAACATCGTGCGGAAATCCTGGACTTGATGTTAATCATCTAGCTCAACTAGCTTTTGCACGCGACTTCGTCCGTGTGAAATTTCCCGCGCTATTAAATCGTTTTGACTTAGTGTTCTTTCTGATTTATTCTCGGCCTATCTCTAAGAGTCGTAGCGTCAAGGTATATGTATAGCCCAAAGCCTTCCTCACGAATTGAGCTAGCAATGCAAAAATAATTTTTCAAATCCGACTGGCAGTTCTGGAGATTAACGCGTTCAAACATACAAACAAACTCTCCAGCTTTATTATTAGTGTTAGTATATATGTCGCAGGCAAATTGTATGATTCCGCATTTTACAAACGGCGTCGACCGTTTACAAACGCTCGCTGTCTTGAAAACTGCCGAAGACAAATTGACGACTCGATCAATTACTAAAAATTCAATTGATTGTTTTAGTAGGGTGACCATCATAAAACAGTTTGGACAGATCAGATTTTATTTTAGCAAGCACCGCTCGCTTCGCTCGCTCGGCTCGTGCGTTGTGTGGTCACAGTTCTCCTCCGAGCGGTGCCGCGGCAGCGGCCGGTGAGTGCCAGAAACATATTTTTGAATGATAGATATTTAGTCCAATCAGTGTTACATACATATAGTATATGTAATTGCTAAAATAAAGTCTGATTTGTCCAAACTATGTTTTATGATAGTCACACTACTAAAACAATCAATTCAAAACAGCGAGCATTGGTAAACGGACGACGCCGTTTGTAAAACGCGGAATCATACAATTTGCCTGCGACATATATATTATATTATAAATACAAGATAAGTCTCAAATTTTCAACCCATCTTGAGCAAGTGTGTTGTTTAATGCTCGTGCCTTCTATGTGTGTGAGGAGTCCTTAGCCGTACAGTGGGACAATAATAGGCTTCGTGCTAATTGCGTAACACACTATCAGCAGCAATAGGTTCATTTTGACAGTTCAACAACATACAATGCGTTGTTTACGTTGTTCAGCAGACACATTGTTCAAACATACGAAGTAATGGATTAGTAATATGCTTCAAAATGATTTAGATTAATAGTGTGTTCCGCATTTAGAGTGCTGGTATTATAAGTAACAGTTAGCTTCAAACATTTTGGTTTCCTGTCACAAGAATCTTCAACTGAGTTTTAATGATGTTCATCTAAGTATAGTTCTTCAAACTTATCTGTTCAAGAACAAGTAAGAGAAATAGAAATGGATTTATTTCTAAGAATTGCCTTTGAAAAGACGAGTTGTTACCTCTGAACTTCGTCCCATAAGTAGGACCCGATTTTAATAATATTTTTTTGTTTGAAAGGGTCCTGAGGTCATCATCTCATCTGCCTAGCCTTTTCCCAACTATTTTGGGGTCGGCTTCCAGACTAACCGAATGCAGCTGAGTACCAGTATTTTACATGGAGCGACTGCCTATCTGACCACCACAACCCAGTTACTGGAAAATATCCACGAATGACAGCCGGGACCAACGGTTTAACGTGCTTCCGTGCGTGGTATTGCCCTGAGGTGAAATAATGTCTTGAAGTTTAAAATTTAATTTTGAAATTATTATATTCATTATTTTATTAGTGTTCCAACTGTATTTAAATTTGAAACATAATTTGTTAAATTTTGCATGCCAATACTCAGGCAGAATGTGCACAGGACAATATATATATTTTTTTACCAACTTTTTGTTAAATACCTACATTCTATGCGAATAAATGATTTGATTTGATTTGATTTGATTTGTGATCCCATATAAATTTGGTCAAATTAAGATGAAATTCAATAATACGTATTTTTCCCCCTGTTCCTATGTTGATGATATTATATTAACTTTCTGTCACTCTAATTACATAGTATCTAGCGGTATACGAATTTATGTCGGGTAGGTAGTACAGCTAAAATTAGAAAAATAACACCTTTTTTACAAATATAACTTTATTTTGGAAGTCGATGGCTAAAACGAAAATACCAATGACACCGACTTCCGAAATTAAAGCAATTTTTCACTTTGTAGTGTCTTTTTTTTGGAAAAAAAAAGTTTTTGTTAGAAATTCTCAAGAGAGATTTTATAATATTTATTTGTGTTTTGCTCAGCGATTATTCTAATAACTATTAAAACAACCTTTTCTTGCTACTAAGAATAATTTCTGAAACAAAACGCCAAGGTAAGCGTCCCGACTACCGTCCCTTATAAATCTAGTACCCATCGGCTTTATTTGACATCGGATAAATTTATTGGGTGCTAAATGTGGCCCGCGACCTGAGAATAAATTATTGGCTAAACATTTAAACGGGATCAAGACAGCATTTGTTTCAGAAGCGGTTCAATTCTCATATGGGGAGTGATATTATAATATCTCACCATCATCCGCCTAGCTTTTCTGGGGTTGGCTTCTAATCTAACCGTTGGGGTACTTGCGTAACACATATGGAATTTCAATGTCTTTCATTTGGCCAATTCAAAAACATTGATTGCGCTATTTACGTTGTTGAGCAGACGAATTCGGTGAACTCAAGAAGCAATGCAATTTTAGTACCTAATTTTGTATGGATTCCCTATATACAGGCATGCCTAAATTGAGAATCCAGTAATTCAATAATGTTTTTTTTTACTACAGACATGTTACAGACACTAGGGCCGCTCCATCAGGAGCGGCCCTAGTGTCTGTAACACAGGTTAATTCCTAGCACGGAACTGGGTTTGCTACACTATCCACTATGATATTCCTATCTGTCGCTCATGATGTAGTAATTAGGTGCTAATGTAGCTGAAATAACTCATACATGCATAATCAGCCTTTGATGTTCCCACTGCTGGGACGTAGGCCTCCTCTCTTCGAGAGGGACTAAATAACAATTTTTTAATTTTTTTTTTATTGTTTCGCTAACAAATGTTTACCTACACCGATTCTATGCTAAATGTAACATGCGAAAGTGTGTGTCCAATAGTGCAACAATCACTTACAGGCACAATCCGATTGCATAAAGATGTCGTACCAAAAATAATATTATTAATCCAATTTAAAATTGGAAAATCCAAATCCAAAGTTAAAAAAAAAAAAAATTAATGCTAAGTAACTTAACTATCTAAAAGTGACAATAATGATATAATTTAAAAATGGTGGGAAAAAAGTAATAAATGCAGGTACTAGTTTATATAAACACACACATCTATTTAGGAAGGTATTTAAGAAGTTTGGCTTTCAATTTGCCCAAACTTTCGAAGTGCACATCGATTTGATAACTGCAGCTATGTATGACCTCTATGAATATAATAATAATATCCATTCCATATCGTTTTATTTCTAGTTGCCACAGAATAATCATTTGTCCATTGCTAGATAGACCCTACCTTCTGGTGTTTTTACCGGCGGGGTCCAAGCCCATTCCGCTCCAGCAATAATGAATTTCGTCAATACCCTTCCCCAAAAATCTTCAGTTTACAGATAAATACAGACGAGTTTAAGACCAAATTGGAGGCTTCCGTACTTCCCTCTTTTACCAAATTATATCCCACGCTTTGTTTTAATACCCTACACCATGAAAGCGAAGAGAAGCGAAGAATTCTAAGCCAAAATTCCATTACGCGAAAATTTCGCGAACCACGCTAAATGCACGCGGGCTTATGTTAAAAGGTCCTAATTGTCCCGTACATAAGTAGGTAGGGCTGTGCCTCTGTGAATAGAGTCTTGATGTAAATTCAATTTAATTATGCAGATGGCTCCTGTGTTCAGCAGCCCTGTTCGACAGCGTGACATATGTACGTCGTATAGCGTATGCCGTGTCACAGTACGCTCAGTCGGGTTAATAGAGATTTTCGTGTGTTATTACTTTATGAATGTGAATTTCATTCCGGTGGAAAAAGGAATTGGGTTCAACAAAAAATTGTGTATCGGAAAATTGTGTTGCTTTAGGATAATATAACTTTATCTCATATTTCTTTTGAAACGAATATGAGCTTTACTTTCATGTTATTTTGAGCCAATTTTACATTAATAGCAGTAGGTAGGCATATTATTAAATAAAAAAGGAAGAGAGGTTTTTGCCCTACTATGTAGCTCACACTAATGCTACGGCTACATTGTCGCGATAACGCGAACTAAACTTCGTGCGCTGTCTCTCGCACACCACTCAACGACGTCTCGCTGTATAACAACAGGCTGGCAATTCTCGTAATTTTAAGAACGTTCACAGTCTGATCTAAGTCACAATCTGTCAAAAATATCTCTAATTTTACAACATTTTTTAAAAAGTTTTTGACATTGATTGTCGCTGATAGGAATTTTAAACTTTTCTTCGACGTGAATGATACTCGTGCGTAACTCCTTTCCAACTTTATAAACTCCGCCACAGTAAAATCTCTCCATCTCTTTCTTAAAAAACCCATCCTTCTCAAGTAGAAATTAAGTTAAAACCTCTTAAACTAATAGCTTTAGCTTCATACTATAAAATGTGGATAGTTAAAAATAAAAACCAACGTACTGGGGTGAGGACGGCACGCCGGTGCCTTGAGAATGGCATTGCGCCAAAGAATGCCTTTATTGCTCCCCGGAATTTCCTTTGAAGGAATTCAATAACGCTAGATCGAATTAAAATATAATATTGTGTTAGTTTCCTGTCGAGGAGCTTATGGCTAAGTAATAACAGCCGCATGGGTCGATCGATCAGGTTAAGCCACGCTTGCAAAGGTGGGTCTGTGAATGGGTGACCATCTTTACATACCGAGACCTTTGGTAGTCGTTACGGGTAGTCAGAAGCCCAAAAAGCTGACAACCAGTCTCACTACACCCATGGGTATTACCATACCCATTAACTGGGTTGTGGAGTCATATAGGCAGTCGCTACATGTATAATACTGATATTCAGCTACATGTGCTTAGACTGGAAGTCGAACCCAACATAGTTGGAAAAAGGGGAGGCTGATTGAGTTTCCTACTGATCTGACGGAGTCTGTAAAGTTTGAAAGATTTAATGGAAAGAAAAAGTTTGGAAGGTTATGCAGGGATGCCCGAGGCTGTCTGTTTCAGATGTTCCAAGATGGTTTGCAATGTTGTTTTAGAACGAGGAAGAGCTCTTGGACGTCACATAATTATATATATAATACCAGCTACTTAGTTCATTGCCACTGAGATAAATCAAACCCTTTTACGTATATCGTAGGTACTCGATGTAAAGCATCCGAAGGACTCACTCACTAACGCCGGTCACACGTACCAGGGTCGTGATTTGTTTCTTTGTTGCGGACATCGCTCTAAAGTGCAATTCTTTGTTTATTGTATGATGCGCGTGTCCAATGCGGCTTCTCTCTCAAACATTCATACATAAAACTCTCGCCTTCTTCGCATGGGAGAAACTACAGAACGCCTCCACCCATCTATCAACCATTCATCCATCTGGAAATAGTTTAATGGTTTTCTGTAAATGGTTTAATTGAAATTGTTGCTTAGAGTTTGAACCAAATTACACGACATTACTTGGTATCTAATTTAAGTTAGACATGACAGGCCAGCACTTTACTTTGTGTAAATTATTTCATCACGACTGCTCTCAAAAACGTGAAGGAAAACATCGTGAGGAAAACAGCATGTCCTAGAACCAAAAATTCGAAGTAATGTGACATCTACCGCACTGGGCCCGCGTGTTTACGACCTGTCATAGAAAGGGGGCCTGTGTCCCGGCAGTGGGAACATTATAGGCTGATTTCGATGATATGACATGCCAAGAATAAGTCGTGTAGAAGCCGTCTGTCTAATTTAAACCAAGCATACCATTCTACTATTAGATCATTTGGAGTTGACAATCCTGATTATAAATTCTATTAGTTTCAGAAACTAATATAAACGGATACCGTACATTCCAGAATTAACAAACTATGTCACATTTACTGACAATTACCCAGCAAAATTAATTTGATTGCTCTGACGGCAGCTGCCAACCAATTATTTGCGTTCACTATTATTTATTTTGGGTGTCTTTTCCTGTGGACTTGTTCCGACCTGTCGTACACATTTTATTGTTATTGTTTAATACTACAAATATTGTCTTACACAAAAGAGATAGCTAAGGAAACTGTCAGCCTGAATTATTTAAGGTTGGTTAGTAAACGATATCTAGGGCGACGAACAAAGAGCCTAAAACAAAGGCATTGTTGTTAATAATACCTAAAGGTAAATAATATTTTATTATATGTAGTTTGTATGGTATAGAATGAACCATTGCCTCTGCCGTCTTGGAGGGTTTTATAAAGGAGACAATGACCAGAATGCAAAAAATTGCTGAATTCAAAAACTATACAATCATCGACTTCCATAGTTCTAATAGGAGTTTTCGTCGTTAATTCAGCGATCTATATCATTAACATCATCTGTCTAGCTAGCCCTTTGCCGGCTTGAGGTCGGTTTCCAGTCTCACCAGATGCAGCTGAACACCAGTATTTTGCATGAAGCGACTGCCTATCTGACCTCCACATTCCAGCGAACAGTAATCTAGGTATGTATCAATCTGCCATTTCCCAACTTTGTTGGGGTCGGCTTCCAGTCTAACCGAAAGCAGCTGACTACCCGTATTTTACATAGAGCGACTGCGAATGATTTGACAGGCATAACCTATTTAGTAGCAACACGATACCCTTTGATAAGTCTGGTTACCAGACTTTTGGGTTTCTGACAACCTGTAACGAACTGTCAAAGATCTACGAATGACAGCCGAAACTTAACGTACTTTCCAAGGCACGGAGGGGTCTTGATATGTAATGAATGGTTACCCATCCATGAACAAACCGCGGCAAGCGTAGCATAACCTTTGATCGACCCGTGTGGCTATTATTATTTAGCCACGAGCCCAAAAGCGACGAGCCACAATTAAATCTAGTTATGTACAGCAAGTATTATTTATGATGATAATAACATAACTCAAACAAATATATAAAGTTCTAACGTAAAGTTCATTCCCTCATATTACTTTAACCAAGCCCTCCGTGCCGTAGTCACGTTCCCAACTTCTTAAAGTCCCATGTGATATAATACTAATGTTTTTGTATTAAAGTAGCATTTTCTTCTATTGCAAGAACTAAAGGAATGACCAGGAAAATGTATCGCAATAAGTTATAGTGTTTGACATACATTTTTATTAAGACTGCAGTGCAGTGGTGGCCCACTGATCAACATCTGCCTAGCCTTTTCGCAACTATGTTGGGGTCAGCTTCCAGTCTAACCGGATGCAGCTGAATACCAGCATTTTACATGGAGCGACTGCTTATCTGACCTCCACAACCCATTTACTGGGTAACACGATAGCCCTTGGCAAGACTGGTTGTCAGACTTTCGGGCTTCTGACGACCCGTAACGACTGTCATAGATCCTCGAATGACAGCCGGGGCCAACGGCTTAACGTACTTTCCGAGGCACGGAGGGGTCTTGGTATGTAAAGATGGTCACCCATCCACGGACCAACCGCGGCAAGCGTAGCTTAACCTGATCAATCGACCCGTGCGGCTGTTATTACTTAGCCACAAGCCCCTAAAGTGGTGGCCCACTGATATAGGCCCCAAATTACGAGTCGAGGTCTTGAGCTCGAACCCAGGCAGTTTACTTTGTGTGTTTAATTTCATCACCACTTCTCTCGAAAACGTTAAAGGAAAACATTATAAGGAAATCGGCATATCCTAGAGCCAAAAATTCGTAGACACACGTCTACGAATTTAATCCTATAGCCCACTCCTTCTCATAGAAAGGAGGCCTGTGTCCCAGCAGTGGAACCATTAAAAGCTGGTTATTTATTCTATGCTAAGACTTTTAGATTGCATTGGTTCAATGAATGGGTTGATTGGGTTGAAAGATGCCTCATAATCATGTACCTTAAAAAAGGGGTAGAGGAAAAGTAATGCTGGCATGGACTAATTTTGGAAACTGAATGCCTGCCTAATAATCTGACACATATATTTAAACTAAAATATATATGTGTATAATTAAATCTCTCAAACGCTTTGAAGATCTCTCACAGAGAGGAGGTCTTGGCAAAGATCTCTTCCTGTGACTCCCAGCTTCCTCAATCCAGGGCTAATGTAGACCACTGGTCTGGAGGACTTATTTACACAATTTTATTTCTATGTGAATTCTTAAAGATTTTTGTTTCATATTTAACTTTCATTATTCTTTTTCTTCAGTTTGTTCTTTTTGAATAAGTCAGCGAAAGAACAAAGGCCCGCCCTAAGCTCCCTTCACTAAATACACACAGAAAATTAATGAAACGTACAGAATTTTAACATGGAAATGTAAAATTTCAACTTATTAATAAGTTAAGGGAACTTGGTTCTTCTTGTTGAAATACGAGCAGGTAAGCATTTCTCGAAAGCTAAGCATGAAAGTAATTAACATTTTTATTGTTTCATTTAATAAAAGTAGAAAAAAAGAAGAAGTGGAGTTCTGGAGTTTTTACGTCAGAAGAGGGGAGAAGATAAATTAATTGTCGTCATTATTAAATTTTCTGGTCACGTAAGGTAGTCCTGACAAATTTAGATAATCCATAACAAGTTTAGACGTGATTATAAACATGGCTACTAAAAATACGTCAATTTACGTCAGGCGTTGACTAATTTGACAGGACTAAACTAATATTTATCTTCTGTCCTTTTCTTAATGAAATATAAAGAAAAAGATGCACTGAACGTAAATTTAGTTTAGTTTGTGAACAAGGGAATAGTAGATAAAACAAAAGAAAATCAAAAACATCGTCGAACGGATGAAAATCGTATTGTAAATCCCCAACTCAAGAAGCTGTTAAAAACTAACAAACTCAAGATGTTCCTCAATGTTAACAAGAAATAAAAACTAAAATAAAACTAGCGAACAAGTACTAAAACTCTTAAACCGTTTACGAGCAATGACGAGGCGTAGAGCTAGTATAATTGCAATAAAAGCATTTTAGTAGTTTCACTGCTACTAAAGTGTCACAATTCGTAAAGATCCCATTAAACTTTGGCAATTTCTAACTTTTCCTATTAGGCTTACTGCACACTTATCGTCCTAACACGTTACGAATACTTGTGTTTGGTCGTTCATTGAAAGTTCGTGTGTAGGTTATTTATATTTATGATCTTGGATTTTGGAAAGTGTTGGGACAATTGTGCTATGTTTTTTATAATGTTTTTTTGGAAGTTTATTTATTTTCTAATTTATATTGTATTATATAGAACGCGCCGCGCCTCCCGCTCCGAATGCTACTTTTTTTTTTTTTTTTTTGGGATGGGAAATCATCAAATGACTCCTCCCGCTCTGGGTGGAGCGGAAGGGAGTGTCAGACTCTTACTGACTAAAACCCACCCATGTTCCTTCCTTCGCCCTTTATGTTCCGGGGTAGCGGTAACCCTTTTGGACAATCCCGCTGCCCCGGCAGGCTTCGGCCCTGAGGGGCCCCTCGTTATGCTGACATCTCTTTGAGGCGCGCGTGGAACACTTACGCGCCGTCCGGCACGGGCCTGGTCCTGATCGGGCGGTGAGCTACCCATTGCTCTCCGCCCGCAGGCCCGCGCCTACGGTGGCCGGTAGTCTCCAGTGGACTCCCGACGCCCGGGGCGTCTCCCGCGGCGGCTGGGACGGGAGGCTCTCTCCCTCATCCGTCCCGCCACCTCCTTCGCTAGCATGACTGCTTCGCAGAAGGAGGCGACTGCCTCCCACTCCCTCTCGCTCCGGACCATGGCTTGCACCAGGGCCGGGCGCGAGAGGCCGCCGCCGCTGCCGATCGCCTCCACGAGGACACGGCGGTGCTCCGCCCAAGCGGGGCAGACCTCCACTGTGTGCTCCACCGTGTCCTCTGGGCGATCCTGGCAATGGTGACACCCGGGCGTTTCCTCCCGCCTGATCATGTGCAGGAACCTCCCGAAACTTCCGTGTCCGGTGAGGACCTGCGTCAGGCGGTAGGTGAGGGCGCCGTGGCGCCTCTCTAGCCACTCCTCAAAGAGGGGTCTTATCGCCGCTATCGCGGCGTGCCCTGCGCTGGGTTGCGACAGTCGCTCTTTCTCCGAATGCTACTTTCCGTTGAGTTTTGTTACCATGTCCGAAATACGGTCTCGAGGACTATTATCATAAAAATGTTGAGAGTTGTATAAGAAAACATCATCCTCTCTTTAAACAATATTCTTCTGCTATCTTTTGTTATTTTTCTTTTTAATACTTGCCAAGTAAATATCTGCACCTGCTTAAACACAGAAACTGTTAGCGACTGAATTAACACCAGAACTTGAGATTGTTTCCCTTTCTATTTATGCAGCATGTTTCTATTTGTCACGTGGAGCATCTGCTATCATATTTCCCTTGGGGAACCAAACTTTAGACGCCGAGACTAAACGATAGTCATTTAGGGCTGATTTCTCAATCGACAGATAATTTTTATTGGTGGAATAAAATTGACGTCTGACAGAATTTGTATAGAAGAATTGTCAAAAATTCTTCATCAAATCATCAAATATCTGGCGTTGGAAAAATCACCCCTTAACGCACGTAACGTAGCTTCTTTCAAAAACACCATATTTATATTCCAGCTTTTTATGAGGAGAAATGAAACATGTGACTAAGTGAGTGGTAAAAATATCGGAGGAGGAGAGAAAGATAATCGTAAAAGAAAAATAATGGATGCATTGTGCGACAGAGAGATAGTATGACGAGTATTAGTATGAAGTATAAAAGGAAGTGAACAGAATAATATAAGGGAAAAACATAACTGCGCTGACCCCAAGTAACATAAGATGGGCGGCAAGTGACAATCCAAAAAATCCACAATTTTTTAATACACAACATAATTATGTGGTGAAGGTGTATTTAATTTTTTGACAAATATGTCACATTACCTCATTTTACTTATTATTACCCACTAATAATATAGCTGAAGAGATTGTTTGTTTTTTTGTTTGTTTGAACGCGCTGTCTGGAACTACCAGTCCTTTAAAAAAAACTTTTTTATTTGAATGCCCTATTTCTGAGGAAGGCTACTTACATCACACTAGGGTCTTAGGAGCGGAGCAAAAACAAAAAAGCCAGAAAGAATTGCGCGAGCACGGGGCAGGCGATGCGATGCAATGCGACGGGGTGTGTCGGGGGAGCAAAAAATATCACGGGGATGAAGTCGCGGGCAGAAGCTAGTATTAGATAGGGCCCATAAGATCAGCCACATAAAGCAAAACATCTATTGAAGCTTTCAGAATAAACTAACATAAACGCTACTACGTATAACTGAACGGAGAATAAATCCTAGAATGTTTGGCTCCTGAGAAAGCACCTGCTACAGACAAAAGTTTAGGCAATAATATATCTTTTTCTGAACATTCCAACCTAGGCAAGAATGTATATCGTGGTAGAAATAAATTTATTGCTAGTATTATTTCTCTGCCTGTCTAGACATAAGTGGATACTAAAATTAGAGTTTTTGTATGGGCGTATTTTCCGAGACTTATGTTGGCTTATAACATTAGTGTATTATTAAGCTTTCTTGTTGTTCTTTTTTATGTTGAAGTGAAGCTAAATAAGCGAGACGAAATGTTGTTTATTTTGTAAATGTCTCTATAGTCAAACTGATCCACGTTTTTTTACTAATGGACCTTTCGTCGAGGTGCTCACACTCAGTTCTGCAAACTGCATTTACATATTCGTCTTATTACACCAACCAGAACGTCAAACCCCCTAAAATGTTGACTAATAATAAACTGAAAAACAGTCTTTTAGGTTCTACAGCTGGCTACGAGATCCAGGTCCAATTTCCTGTTACTAATACCCAAAATAACCGATCTTTCTCGAAATCCAGAAACATAAATTCGAAATTCTATAGAGTTCCAAGTACCCCGTGGAGGCAAAAGCCAATAATTCCCGTAAACCTTATTATAAAGACATTTATTTAACAGTCACCCTTATCTGATCAAGCGTGGAGATAAAAGTGTCTTCTCTTTAGCTTTTGAAGTATTAAAGGGATAAATTAGATTTTAAATATCGCTTTTAACGTTCGGCAGTTCATTGTTGGTGACTTTAATGTTGTTTCCTTATGAAAAGATACTCGTGTAGATAATTTAAGGCAATTTTCAGATAATAGGATTTTCGAAATAATTTTGAGGAAGCCATGTTGTGTAGGTTTACTCGTGTGTGCGAATATTTCGGTGCTATTTTGTAACAGAATAAAGTTATCAGGATATAAAATTTTCTCTTACTGGAAAATTACAATATTATACTTTAAGAAATGCAGGTCCGCGATAAAAGCCCGATGCTCTTTAAAAACCGATGTTCAAATTCTGAAACTACAACCATAAAATATAATTTTACAAAGAACCTTGCACGTAACTAGCTGAGAATAAACGCAAAATAAACTAGTATCCAGTAGCTAACAAATAAAAACACTACAATAAAACAGTAGAGTATAAACAGCTCCGAGCAAATTTTACTCAAAAAATTAAAACGCTGACAGGACCAAAAAAGCTTGAGGAAATTCATGGAGACTAAGAATTTATATATGTAGTCTTACCTGAACTGTACGAAAACACGAGGAAACTTCGAGGTAGCGTCATGAACAAAAGTTTATTATAGTATCTGGATGCAAACCTTACCTACCATTTATCTTTGTCGACTGAACTTAAAGGAAACTCCGGTAAAGTATTTAGTGGAGAAACTTAAAGACAAATTCAGTAAGTAGGTTTTTTTATAGAATCTACTTAATTTTTTTTTGTGTAGGAGTATTGTTTGTGAGAAGCAGATTATGTAGACTTGAAAAACCAGAACAGTAAAAAAAAAAATTGGTTTTTATGTACAAAGTAAATTAAAGCGCCTGTCTGGGATCATACCTTCCACCTACTACCTCGTTAGTCGCGGCCGTAATCACTGGACCACCACTGTGTATATTGTTGTAGCACCATATCTTAATACGGGGAAGGAAAACATCGTGAGGAAACCGGCATGTCCTAGAACCAATAATTCAAAGACATCTCTACCAACCCACATTGGTCCCGCGTGGTAGATTAAGGCTCGTGTCCAGCCACCACCACCAGGCCAGGACCAGGCTGGGGGATCGCACAGAGGACACAGTGGAGCACACGGTGGTGGTCTACCCCGCATGGGCGGAGCACCGCCGCGTTCTCGTAGAGGCGATCGGCAGCGGCGGCGGCCTCTCGCGCCCGGGCCTTTTTTTTTTTTTTTTGTTCCGGGGTGGAAAATCCTCATGGATGTCCGCCGCCCTGGGGCGGGCGACGGGGTCTGTCAGACTCTTACTGACTAAAAACCACCCCAGTGTTCCATCTCTCACCTACGCCGGGGGTCGCGGGAACGTAAGATCCTTCCGCAACCCCCGACTGGTGCCGGCCCGCCACCGCGGGCCTCCTCGGGTCAGGGGGGGGAGTGAGGTGTTTGACTCCCCCCGCGACGTCTAAGAGAGGCGCGCGTGGAACACTACGCGCCGCCATCTCGGGTCCTGATGTGTGGGGGGCGACGGACGTCCCCAAGTCCGTCGCCCCTGGACCCATTTAGGGGGGCTGGAAGAGGGCGTTATCCGCCCTCCGCCGATGCCCGGTGCGCCTGCTGCGGGCCGGGTGAGAGGACGAGATCTCCCTCTCCCTTTCCGTAGCCTCCTTCTGCGAGACGACCGTTTCGCAGAAGGAAACCACCGCGTCCCAGGACTCTTCGCTGCCGACCATCGACTCGACCACGGCCGGCAGCGACAGGTCACTGCCTACTTCTGAGATGAGGGCACGGCGCGCGCCCGGGCCTGGTGCAAGTCATGGTCCGGGGCGAGAGGGAGTGGGAGGCAGTCGCCTCTTTCTGCGAAGCAGTCATGCTAGCGAAGGAGGTGGCGGGACGGATGAGGGAGAGAGCCTCCCGTCCCAGCCGCCGCGGGAGACGCTCCGGGCGTCGGGAGCCGCGTGACGACTCCCGGCCACCGTAGGCGCGGGCCTGCGGGCGGAGAGCAATGGGTAGCTCACCGCCCGATCAGAACCAGGCCCGTGCCGGACGGCGCGTAAATGTTCCACGCGCGCCTCAAAGAGATGTCAGCATAATTTGAGGGGCCCCTTAGGGCCGAAGCCTGCCGGGTCAGCGGGATTGTCCGAAAGGGTTACCGCTACCCCGGAACATAAAGGGCGAAGGAAGGAACATGGGTGGGTTTTAGTCAGTAAGAGTCTGACACTCCCTTCCGCTCCACCCAGAGCGAGAGGGGTCATTTGATGATTTCCCACCAGAAAAAAAAAAAAAAAATAAGTTTCGTGTCCTACCAGAGGGAAAGTTATTGGCTGATTATGCTAGGTATGTACCCTATTGTATTGCACAATGAAAGTACGCGTAACCTACCTAAATATCGATTAAGATCGAATTTCGATCGATCGATTATATTTGAATATTTCGCTGCTATCTGGTAATATTTATTTTTAATTTCGGTTTCCATTTTATTTAAGGCTTTTCGATCATAATCCTGCAACATACATGACAAAATTCATTAAAACTTTTTGAGCATTAAATACACAAAATTCTAAATCATTGCACGAACTCCAAGCTTTAGTGTAAATAGATTGCCAAACATTCACCATGGATATTCGTTTAAATAGCAATTTCCAATAGCACTGCGATTTAACGCAATCCCGCCATGCATTTTAGTAGCTTTAATTTAATCTACAAGTACAATACTGTTCTGAAAAGCCCGGTTCAAAATCCAAATGTATGGGAGCTCTTGTTTTCTAAAACTATTATTTGATAATTAAGTTATGTGTTAACGAAGTATTTATTGTTAGAATATTAAGTTAATGTTTGGGCTTCATTGATAGATTTATAAATGTGTAAATTTTAAACGATATTTCAGATTTTCCTAAGGCATTTAACTCACCTAAATGTCATAATGGTGGTATTTTTTCAGTCAATAGTTCGGATCTGGGTTTAGTTACTTTCTTTTTTGAAACATGATTTATTTCCCACTTTGTAATTTGCTAGAATTAGCAGTTTTCTTTATAAAAACATAATATTATAAAAAAAAATAAAGGTTGTCCCAAAAGATTGCATTCCAGGCCCTCTTTGCAAGTTTAACTCCATCAGTTGCAAAACGATCATTCAGTGTAACAGTGCGTTATTTCGATGATGTAGCTCCGAAGCGTGAAGCGATCCTTGCATACATTTAGTGACGGTTAGTGGTCTTGTGGTCACATGTCCCGCCCTGCCCGAATAACCGCAGGCATGCTGCTACATGTCACTTTAGACGGTGACGTCTTTGTAGTTCAACTGATAAAATTCAACGTTTAATTAAATTCATATTGTTGATGTTTATATGTAGTTGACTAAAATGAAAACATCTTCGCCTTTATTCACAAAACGGTTAAGTAGAGGTTTGGAGGTTGCGTGCACAAACTGGATGTGAAAAACGGAGGATAGGGTATTGTGGTAGAGTCTGGTAGATACCTTGTAGATGTATGTCCAGCAGTGGACTGATAGGCTGAATTGATTCATTGAGAGGTTTAGTGTACACCCACATTTCGCCATTTGTGAATTTATAAGTCCTATTTAATAGAGGAAGAGCTATTTGCCATGACATGACACATATCTATAGTATAGGCTGCTACTAAGAAATTCCTAATGAGAAATTAATATACATAACAATTTATTTTAGCAGAAAATAGCCATACTAGCAAGTTGTCATGTGTCACTCATTGTTTCTACATTTTCTGTAGTTTCTGTCGCCTCGTTTAATAGAAAGGTAATTTGGCGTCGAGATGTACATTGCACAGAGCATCCTTGCATACATTTGGAACTTTGCGGTTAGCGCGTTACGACTTGCCTCAACATGTTCTGGCTTGTCCTGTTGAATTTGTGACGCCTTTGTACTGAGATGTGTGTGCTGAAAATTAGAGTTTAAGACAGAACATTTTATAATAAGAGAATTTGACGATTCAATATTGAGCAGAAATTTAATAGTTCTTTAAATTGAATGCTTCCAGTTATCTAACAAACTGTGTGTGTGTTCAGCGTCTAAGAAAATTCACCTTTCATGATATTTTTTTATTTCATACTTTGCAATAAAATTACGAAACATCCTATCGTATTTTGGCAGACCCTTTATGAAAATGAATTGAAGTTTTTCATTCCCTATTTGTTTTTCTTTCGCAAATTCTTTACTTGTGTTAATTTTTATTTACCAAGTATTTTTCAATCTTCTGCTCCTTTGTATAATGAAAATTTTCGGTTCAATTTTTTTTTTAAAGCTCAATGTAATATAATTTGAACGGCCTACATAGTCAGAGATCGCACAAGACAGGGAGGTTTGGAAGCAAAAAGGGGAGGCCTTTGCCCAGGAGTGGGACACAAAATAGGCAAACAAAAAAGAGCTCTACCTTTTACTTTAAAAAGGGCGAGAATTTTAAATGTGGATATTAGTATGGTTAACAATATACAGTAGGCCATACATCAGTTGTAACACTTTGTCCTTAATCTGGCCTAGCTGTAGTGGCCCAGTGATAACGACCCCAACTTATGAGTTGTAGCTCTCAAAACAATGAAGGAAAATCGTGAGGAAATCGGCATGTCCTAGAACCAAAAATTCGAAGACATATAACATCGACCAACCCGCACTGGGCCCGCGTGGTAGATTACAGCCCACTCCCTCTCGAAAAGATGAGGCCTGTGCTCCAGAAGTGGGAACTTTATAGGATGATTATGTGTGTTATGTATACCCAGCAATTTAAAACGCCCAGGGAGCGAATCAAAGTTACCAATAACAAGCCCTATTTACAATATGAAAATTTCTTGCCTGTAGCATACAATGTGATTGACGCAAAAAAAGACCTGCACCGTCCAGACACTTTATTGATGGTGCAACTTTTATTGTTGCTTCAACTTGTGGTATACCACAGACAATTAAATTGCACGGTGTATCTCAGGCTTAAGTCTCTATTCTTATCTGCTATTAAGGTAAACGACAAAGCATATTACACCCATCTAAGGAATACGTGAGAATTACCTTCCGATTCTATTCTATAGAATGTAGAATGTAATCTGTTAAACTTTCAAATGAAGTGTCTTTTAAATTCCCGACATCTATACGAAATGACGTTTCGTGTTTCAGTACAATTCAGCTGGCTGGAGATACGGTGGGACTTTCCGACTTTATATCGCCATATTAGACTGGATTCGCACTTTAGGGCTGGCTATATTGAATGTCGATAGTTACGTGGGTGTTTTCTTTTTTTTGTAAAGAAATTCGACCTAGACGACCTTAAAATGGAAGTGAATTTCAACTTCATTTGGCAATTATTTATATTTTATCCTGCCTTCATGTAATACATTTTTTCAGCTATTATGTAACGTAACTAATGTCACCGACCTTTGACATACCACATATAAGTTTTTGGCTCTATAAAAACATCGCACGTAATCCTCTCAAGATAGAAATGAAAGCGCTTTTACTTTTTCCATTATCAAAAAGTTTCTTTGAACAAAAATCAGCCAGTGACGACAATAGCAAGAATGTTTAATAGTAGTTGAAATGTTACTTACATGAACTTGAACACCCAATCTTAGATAATTTACATATATTGGCACTTAATCAACTATCCACTTTAGCATTATATAATCTCAGTGGATTTTTTATTGACCGTTTGTAATAAAAAGTTCCCAAATCGGTTGCAATGGAATTTGAACTTTGTCTTGTATAACTTTGAGTTTGTGTTCCCAAAACTTCATAATCATCTGAGGTTCTGAGTTCGAATATACTGGATTTATCATGTAGGCGAAAAAGGAAAATCGTCCACCACTATTTCCTTCCTCTCTGCTGCATTGTTTTGTATAGTAAATATACAGGGACGGCAAACAGCTCGCACTGATTCCTAATATTAACATAATCCCGTATTTTGTTGGAATTATTCATCCGTAGTGCACTTGCAGCATAAACACCGGTTTCTAGTTTTAGGTAGACAGTTGTTTTGGTCTCAGATTTGACCAATACATTATGGATTATGTTCGAAGTTGGCTTTCGTTTATCCAGATTTGGTTCGGAAGCTTCGCAAGGTTTTTTTTTCTTGTCATCCTTTCGCGGAACTTTGTGAAAATGTGTCGGAATTTTTATATTCATTTTGATGAACGTTTACTTTGTGTTCGTGTCTGTTATGAAAAGAGATGAATACTGATTTATCTGAAGATCGTTTTTACAACAAAATATAAAACTGATGGATATTAATACTCCTTTTATAAAACGAGTTTTTGGTTACATAATCAGCCTATTATGTGCCCACTGCTGGGAAACAGGCCTCCTCTCAGTGAGAGGGAGTAGGCCGTAATTCACCATGCGGGCCCAGAGAGGGTTGGTAGATGTCACATGTCTTTGAATTTTTGTCTCTAGGACATGTTGGTTTTCTCAAGATGTTTTCCTTCATTGTTTTGAGAGCAGTGGTGATGATATAATTTACACAAAGTAAAGCGCCTGACTGGGTATACCTACGACCTACAACTCGTAAGTCGGGGCCATTGTCTCGGGGCCACCACTACTCCCCATAAAACCTACTGTTTCACCTTATTTGTTATCGTTATATGATTTTTTTATATCTTTGAAAACGTTAATCTAAAATGAAATTAAAACTTTTATTAGGTATAAAAGAATATTATAAGTAATAAAGGTATCCCTCCTGACTTACAAGCTAAAACTGGTAATAAAAGTAATACAAAAGATAACAAAGTATTATAAATTTTCTAATAACGGATACATAGTTGTACTTTTAAAGTCACTGAGACGAAAGAAATTGCTTTAGAAACCAATTATCTAGAAGAGAAACTGCAAATAAGAAATAAAGTAATTGTTGGAATAAAACGATTCTTAGTTCTTGCCGACTCTGTAGATATTATACGGTTCTATTAATTTTCTGATGTTCTATTCCGTGGAGATTAAAATACAGCGATTGTTTACTATAAAAAGTCAGTAGTCAGTTCAACCTTGTATTTAACGTTTAGTCCACTCTCGACCCCTCGACCCCCAAAGTGATTTGTTCCAGGAGTCAGCATTTGTGATGAAATCAATTTTTCATTCAGTCTTAATCAGCGTATAATGTTCCCACTGCTGGGACACTGGCCTCCTCTGAGAGGGAGTGGGCCGTAATCCACCACGCGGGCCCAGTGCGGGTTGGTAGATGTCACATGTCTTCGAATTTTTGGTTCTAGGAAAATCAATACAGATTTACAAAACCAGTTATCACATTAAAAAAAAATATGACACGACGAATCTGACGATTTAAATCTTTGTTTTCAACATAGTTTTAAATCGTCTGATTCGTCGTTTCTGGTTCGTTGACAATGTCATTTGAATATTACCTTTTGTCTCATTCACTCATACTGAAAATCATGTCTTTCGTTCCATGCGGTGGGTGTGAGCTCACTCTTTTTAGTATGAAGACATTTTCACGCGACGTAAGTACGTTGAGGGAAAACCTTTGGCTGAACCAATAATACCTCGTTCATTCTCATCATCTGGATGGCGACCTCATGCGGTAGTCAATTTGGTGACACAGAATAAAATTTCATTTCACATTTGAATAAAGCTTTATAGTCTCCTTAAAAGTATACCGTACCTATCTAACGATCACAATTCTGGCTATCAAATAAAATAAGATCACCTTTAGGACGATTGCACTAAATCAGTCAAAGAAAAAGAAAAGCTCTTCAATTTGGGAATCCCAAATCGGATTCCAAAATTGAAAAGCGTTTGTAGTCCTTTTATTATACATCTTTGTTCTAAAGAGAATTTACTACACCCACACAACACTGGCCACACCAGATTTTTAAATAATATATCTACTGTGGCAACACGAGTTAAAAAAAAATGCTGCCTGCAAGTAATGGCCTAATTTCTCGAAATTGCAAATTGCTTCTATCACAAACACTAACCAAGATCGATCCCCTCCATCTCCCTTTAATCTTCGCAATATTTTCAGCTTCGACACATTAGTGCTGTTCCAATTAGTGTTGTGTCGTTAGCGTGTAATTTACTGTCACAATCAGACACCGGAGTACTCTGATGTAGAGGTATTACGTGTTCTAAGGAATCTTTTGATGGAAATTCCTCTGCATATGCATATTATTGGTTCATAACAAGAATCTTTTGAAGTGGTGTTTGTTTTAGACTTACTGAGGTCTTAAGAGGTTTTCATTCAAGGTCACGATTTGCATGGCTCTATCTTTGGGTTTTACTGAAAGGAAGATATTTTTGTAATTTTTGATAAGGAGGTATCGAGGCCTTTTAATGTTCCCACTGCTGGGACACAAGCCACCTCTCTGTGAGCGGTCCGTAATCCATCACGGGGGTCCAGTGCGGGTTGATGGATGTCACATGTCGTCTAATTTTCGTTCCAAGGAAATGCCGATTTCCTCACAATGTTTTTTTTCACCGTTTTGAGAGCAGCGGTGATGATATAATTTACACAAAGTAAAGTTGCCTGGGTACAAACCTACGACCTATAACATCTCGTAAGTCGCAGCCTTTTCCACTGGGCTACCGCTCGAGCCCTCGTTGAGGCTCGTTCGAGGAACCAAGTCAACCAAAACGGGATGAAAATAATTTTACACGCAATACCAATCAAAGTCCACAAAAAGCCACTATTTCAAAGCAATTCAATTCCTACTAAAACACGTAACAAAGTCCGAAGTACTGCTAAGACTCACGAGCCAGTGATTAAAGATTGTACTCTGCTTCGCTGTAACAATAAATGTGGTCTTGTTACTCGCCACCACCGCTGTATGTCTTGCACCGATGTTGTGTAATAAATAGTGGGTTGACTGTACATTTGTGACTTTTCGTTGGTAGGTAGGACGTTGTTTTTCTTTTTTTTCCTGACTGGATTGCTTTGCAAATCTTTTAAGACAAAAATCAAATGTGTGCAATAATAATAATAGTCTCCCGACCGATTGCGGTCACGGTGGCCAATCTCAACGGAGATTAGCCAGGTACGCAGGAGATATTATAGTGCACAAGTTTGTGCGTAAACACAGGTGCACTCTCTGTTCCTTTACTTTCATAGTCCGATGGGACGGCAATCCGACACAACTTCAAAACTCCGGACTGTTACTAAGAAATTCCTAATGGAAAACCCAATAACACTTTGTTCGACCTGGGAATCGAACCCAGGACCCCACGCTCAGCAGTTGCGCTTGCAACCATGAGACTGACGAGGCAATTGATGTGTGCTGTGGTGTGGTAGTGGCCATTTCCTTCGGAGATCTTTCTTCTTTCATGAAGTTTACAAAACTTGCTTATCTATGCTGTTCTAAAAGTACATAGTAGCCGTATATCGTAAGTATAGTTTTCCGTTGGCAGTTGACTGCAATACTAGGAGACCCTAAGTGTGCAGCATCTTGAACACATTTATTTGCCCATTACAGTGCAACAATTAAATAGCTATGCCATACTTTTTTTCTAAAATTGGTACATAATAATAAAATTATTGTTTTTTTATTTTATGAAGCTAACCGCACAGCTGCTGGGCTAGAGTGGAAATAGGCTGGCCACATCTGTCGCATATCGAAGCAGCGATACTCAAAATCCACCACTCATTGGGTCTCAAATATCAGAAAACGACTACGCGGCAGGCCCAGGAGATGGCGGGATGAGCTGGACTTCTTAAAGGATTGTCCCACAATTGCAGTAGACCGGGAATAGTGGAAAGAGGGTAGGGTGGCCGTTGCCCTGCAGTGGAACAACAAAGACTTATAGTAATAATAAAATAATGTATGCAGTTGAATAGTGGATACAGGGATAATCGTCGGTTGGTGCCTCCTCATTATTTAAAATGATCTAAGGGGCCTCTGCGAGTTGGCTTCGGCCTCTGGTACGCCTTCCAAAGGTCCGGGACTCTAGGCTCCCGAGATAATATGTCAAAGATAAAATAATAATTGTATGAAGAGTATTTTGTACGTACCCAATTCGTATGAAAACCATACCTACAGTTTCAAGTTAAAGTAAGCTCCTTGTGTAAATATTCAAAGATGCATATTCATGTAAACGAAGCCAGAAAACATGTTGTGCTAAGTTAAGAGAGGATTTATGTTTCTGCGATATCTTAATTAAAATCAGTAAGACAGTTTACACACCCGTTTTATTAAATCTATATTATTAAATCTCGTTTTATTTAATCTACTGAACAATTACCACGTAATATTTACATTCTTGGTGATATCTTATATGTTTTGTTTTAAAACAAGTGTGTGTTTATATCATACAGGACTAGCGTAATCAGCCTAAAATGTTCCAACTGCTGGGACACAGGCCTCCTCTCTGTGAGATGGAGTGGGCCGTAATCCACCATGCGGGTCCAGTGCGGGTTGGTAGATGTCACATTTCATCGAATTTTTGGTTTTAGGACATGGCGGTTTCCTCACGATGTTTTTTTCTTCACCATTTTGAGAGCAGTGGTGATGAAATTAAATACACACAGTAAAGTGCCTGCCTGGGCTCGAACTCGCGGCCTACAACTCACAAGTCAGGGCAGATACACATGGAGTCGCTGTTGTACCACGTCCATGACTAACTGCTATATTCCCACGTAACCCTGATCATATTCTTTCTTTCTTGGGAAAGACTATTCAGCGCCGTTAAATATATTTAAGGTAGACGCCAGGTGTTTGTAGACAGAATTCTTTTTATGCGTTGTATACCACAAACAATTAAACAAATACTATATTCTAGCCAGAATAGAGCTGCAAGTTGAAACACACTACTCTGCGCAACCAACAATCCTCGATCGGTAACTAAAGAGATTAGTACTATCGCAGTAACAATATGTAGAACAGCTCGGCACACCTGAGTTGTATACAAGTATACATCAGTGGCATACAGATATACCTCACTTGTATACAGGTAAGTATACATCAGTTGATTGCACAAAGAACACAAATACCTGAAACTATACTCGTTTGCATTGGAAAGCTCTCTGTTAACTTGACGAATACGGGATGGAACCGCGAATTTCAGAGTTATTTGTACCAACAAATAACTCTGAAATTCGCGATAGCGCAAACATCCAAAAATATAACCATATATTTTTGGATATTTGCGCTACACTTCTGCTTCGGATGGCAGGCTTAATAGTAGTACAAAAACGGAGTCGTTTATTTTCGTTTTTGTAGTATTTTCTTTCCTTTGTTTATTTCCTGTCATACGTACACGATACGGTTTTAATAAAAGTTTAAATAAAAATAAAATTATTAGTGTCTGCTTTTTTATTTATTCAGTTCTAGCCGAAAACGTTATAAAATGATTCGAAATAATTCCATTAATTTTGCCAAATGTAAAACAATGGAGAGAACTAGACAAGGACAGAAGAGAACAAATAAAAGAGACGGCAAAATGAGGAACATAATGTATTTTATAGAATAGTGCTCTGCAATGTAAACACCCATTAAGGAACTGATAAGTATGGTCCAAGTTATAGCGATTATAGTTTTAGATTCAAGAAATTAGTGGTTTTTTTGGTGCCATTATAGTAGATAAAAACATTCAAATCATCAAGTGAAATACAGGGTGGCCAACTGTCACCATGAATTCAGCGCATGATTCTAGAAAACATCTGCTGTTTCATAGAAAAAAACCATACCTCATCTACCTAGCCTTTTTCCAACGATGTTGGGGTCGGCTTCCAGTCTAACCAGATGCAGGATACCAGTATTTTACATGGAGCGACAGTCTATCTGCCTCTACAACCCAGTTACTGGGTAATACGAAACCCCTTGGTAAGAATGGTTGTCAGACTTTTAGGCTGGTAGCGACTGTCAAAGATGACGAATGACAGCCGGGACCAATCGCTTAACATGCATTCCGAGGCAAGGAGGGGTCTTGTTATGTAAAAATGGTCACCCATCCACAGACAAACCGCGGCAAGCATAGCAACTTAACCTGATCGATCTACCTGTGCCGCTGTTACTATTTAGCCATAAAAAAGCCTACCTACGCCATCAAAATGTATGAAACAGCAATTGCTTTTTAATAACCGAAAAAACATTTCAACGCAGAATCCAGAGTCCAGAATCATGTACTAAATCCATGGCAACAGGTTGCATAATATTAAGCAATATGTTAGTAAATGTTGCGCTTAGTGCCAAGTGAGTGCACCTGTTTCTCATCTAAGGGACCACAGATGGTATCTACGTTTTAATTCGAGAAGTGTGTTTCTCTAACAACCTATGTCTTTGTTTTACTAAACTAAAATAAGTACTACTTTATTTGCAGGTGGTGCAATATTTTGTTTATCGATCTTTGAATTTTGCATATCTTCTTTAGTACTGGCACGAACCACAAGAGTAGGTACATAGCTCATGTCGTGTTTTAATATTACATACACAATAAGTTAGGTAACCCTAGCAACCCTGCGGGCCTGCGGGCGGAGAGCAATGGGTAGCTCACCGCCCGATCAGGACCAGGCCCGTGCCGGACGGCGCGTAAGTGTTCCACGCGCGCCTCAAAGAGATGTCAGCATAACGAGGGGCCCCTCAGGGCCGAAGCCTGCCGGGGCAGCGGGATTGTCCGAAAGGGTTACCGCTACCCCGGAACATAAAGGGCGAAGGAAGGAACATGGGTGGGTTTTAGTCAGTAAGAGTCTGACACTCCCTTCCGCTCCACCCAGAGCGGGAGGGGTCATTTGATGATTTCCCATCCATCAAAACCAAAAAAAAAAAAAAAAAAAAAAAAAAAAAAAAAAAAAAAAAAAAAAAAAAAAAAAAAAAAAAAAAAAAAAAAAAAAAAAAAACCCCAGCAACCCTAGGGCTAACATTTAGGAGTCACTTAAGTTGGCGGCGTTTCTAAATCCAGAACAAAAGTTATTTTCAATCAGGAACAAACCTTTTACTGTCTCAATTACAATCAAACCTTTGGGAAGTCTACGAATCATAATAGGAACAAATCCAATCTGACAATCGAGCTAGATGGATAAAAATTCAATTTATCACCAGATAATGGTGTTTTTCTCGCAGGTTTTCTCAGGCAGACAAGACAAGGCCTATATTTAGTAATCCACTTTGATTAGAGCGTTCTTCCGAATTATAATAATGGAACTACTTTGAGCGAGTAATTCTCAAAATCCTCTGGATTCTATAAATTTTTGGATTAGGAGAAAAAACTGAAAGACAAGGCAGTAATTTAATATCATCATCAGTTGAGATCAAAGACAGGAGCTTTACTTTGAGTAAATAATTTCATCACCACTGCTCTCCAAACGGTGAAAGAAAACATCGTAAGGAAACCGGCATGACCTAGAACCAAAAATTCGAAGACATGACTATGACATCTACCAACCCACACTGGGCCTGTTTGGTAGATTCCAGCCAATTACCTCTCATAAGAGAGGAGGCCTGTGCCCCAGCAGTGGGAACATTATAGGCGGATTATCCAGCTGAGATACTAGTGCAAGAAACAGGCCAATCAATGTTTTGAAATATACATACAATAACACATTGAAGTGAAATTACAAATCTATACATTTTACTATAAATTAAAGTTTTTTTTTAGTCTGTCTGCGTGACCGCGTTGTTCTTCCAAACTACGCAACGGATTTTGATGCGGTTTTCACCATCACTTAGAGAATTTATTCCGAAAAGTTTTTGTTAAATAGATTCATATTAAACTTACATAATTATATTTAAGAAAACTCGATATACTGTCAAGTCGTAAAAACCGTACAAAGCAGGAGCGGGTCGCTAGTGAATAACAAATAAATAAACGATAGAAAAGAAATTGATTGACATGCTCCATCACAAGGCACCAGGCGCCATTGCAACGTTGCAATAAGTATAACAAAGCACCCTACTCACCATCATAAACACTCTACCCGCAGGCAAAAACAAATGACAGCAGAAACAAAATGGCGCAAAACACAACAAATGGCCGCCTTTCTCCGCTTTCACTGGAACCCCATTCGCCGAGCGTGTCCAAGACAAATTCCTTAACGTGCCTAATTGTGCCAACATTTACTTCCGTAATCACGTAGGTACAATGAATGGACAGAGCTATAAATAAACTAGAATCCTTCGGATCTCCGGTCCGGAGCTATGCCCCAATAAATAAAGGAATGATTATTTTTATCGTCCGAGCAGTATTGCTTAAGTAAATATTGGAAGGCACAATGGAAGAAAATAGGCGCTATGGGCCACATTATTTGATTGTGTGCTTAGGGTACTTAATGGGCCTCGTGAGTTATGTATTGTGGGTTTTGGGGATAGAGAGAATACCTGTAATAAGGTTGGTTGATTTTTCTTAGATTATAGAAACAGCAGGCGAGGGTCGACTATTTTTTTAATAATGCTTGCACTGGGGGCTTACAACCAGCTCTTATAGCAGGGCAGAAGTGGCACTGCACTACATTTTTGTTATATAACTAAGTCCAAAAAAGCCGTGCAGTTCAACTTCTGCTCTGCTATAAGAGCTGATGGTAAGCCCCTAGCACTTTGATTTGTTTAAATAGTATTCTTAATTTAGATTTCTTTGTTTGTTGTTACTATTTTGAACCTTCTGTCCCCCCTAGCAATGATGCTAGGGGTGTTTTTATTTTGAATCGATAACATTTTTTTTTTGCTGTGGTCTCCTGTAATTGAAGGAGCACACGTAAAATAACGTTTTTTATTATTGCTGATTGTAAATGTGTATCCTTTGTTGAAGATCCCAAATAAATAAACAGACTAGAGCCACTTTTTTACCCGACTGTGCGATGCAAAAGAGGGTCATCGTCATCATCATTTCAGCCGAAAGACTTGCACTGCTGGACATAGGCCTCCCACAAGCACCTCCACTTCGACCAGTTCTGCGCTTCTCGCTTTCAACGAGTTCGTCGTCGTCGTCGGTCCTTCTGGTGGCAGGCCTTCCAACGCTACGTACGTACGCTCGGCCCCATCGGCCATTTGTTCTGCGAGCAATATTCCCTGCTCACTGCCACTTAAGTTTGGCAATTCTTCGGGCTATGTCGGTTCCTTGGTTGTCCTGATGTTCTCTTCATTTCTGATTTGATCACGCAGGTAATCTCCAAGCATAGCCCTCTGCATTGCCTTTTGGGTGACTTTAAGCCTTCTAATAAGGCCTGTTGTGAGCGACCACGTTAAAAAAACCAAAGTAGGGTAATGTGATTAATATAACTTTACCAGTCCCAAATCAAACACAATTATTTCAGAGCTACTGGTAAAACAAAATTACAATACCAATATCCTGCAGTTTATTCATAGAAGAAGCTTCAACAAACGAATAAATCCGTAAAAACATGCCATTCGCGATTGAAACAGACAATTCCAAGAATTACGAAGATATTTTCAAGCACTACAGCCATAAAGAAAATAAAGGTACAGAAAGCCAGCTTCATACAATAAAACAGCATTAGCAGTGGTGCCCCAGTGTATACAGGTATAGACCAACCGCTAAACTAAGACGTTGCCTGAGGTTGCAGCGCGGTTCAGCGGGATTGTCCGAAAGGGTTACCGCTACCCCGGAACATAAAGGGCGAAGGAAGGAACATGGGTGGGTTTTAGACAGTAAGAATCTGACACTCCCTTCCGCTCCACCCAGAGCGGGAGGGGTCATTTGATGATTTCCCACCAGAAAAAAAAAAGGTAGCAGCGCGGTGCGGTGTGGTGACGTGATGCGACAGCTCAGTGATTCGACAACTTGTGACAACTATCACCCCTCCCGCACCACGCAAATACCTCAGGTAACGTCTCAGTTAAGCAGTCGGCCTATAGTTCTCAGTTGATTGCACAAAGAACACAAACCTCCTAACCTCTGTACCTACCTATTTTTGTCTGTTTATATAAATGTGTGTAGGTACATAAATGGTAAATAATAAATAAATAAATAAAACCTGTACTCGCTTGAATTGGAAAGCTGTATTATAACTTGACGAATATAGGATGGAACTGGGATTTCAGATTAGGCTAGAAACTGGGAAAAGGCAATACAGATCCATTGCATGGAGACGACCTTCTGTACCTATATTTTGAATGCCATAGCAAAGGTATTTTCAAAGTACATTCTGTCTGCATGTTACTTATTTGCTCTTCAAAGGAAACGAACAAAAACTGCACGTTTACATTCACTAACAAGGCTTCAAGTTTCCGTCTGCAATGCATTTCTTACTAGTATTTATTTTTATTTTAATCGGCAAAGGATGTATTGAGTGCCACTTCACTCGATACGATATTGCGAATCGTATTTTTATTTCATAGCATAATCAGCCTATAATATATATAGAGGGGCTCGTAGCAAAGTAATAACAGCCGCACGGGTCGATCAATCAGGTTAAGGTCTGCTTGCCGCGGTTGCCCGTGGATGGGTGACCATCTTTACATACCAAGACCCCTCCGTACCTCGGAAAGTACGTTAAGTCGTTAGTAACGGCTGTCATTCGTGGACCAGTGACCGTCGTTACGGATCGTAACAACAGTCTTACTGGGTATTGTATTACCCAGTCACTGGATTGTGGAGGTCAGATAGGCAGTCGCTCCATGTAAAATATAGATATTAATAATAATAATAAATCCCTGGACATTTCACACAGCACCATTTGTCCCAAGCTAAGCAACCTAATGCTTGTGTTATGGTAACAAGATGGCTGATAAACTACTTATATACAATTTTTTTTTTTGTAAATACATACATATTATAGATAGAAAAACACCCAGACTCGGAACAAATACATGTAGGTCATACAAATATTTGTTCCGTGCGGGAATCGAACCCGCGACACGCAGCGCAGCAGTCAGCGCAATATTCAGCTGCATCTGGTTAGACTAGAAGCCGCCCTACACAGTTGGGATAAAGCTAGGTAGATGATGCAGATGAATCAGCCTATAATGGAACTGCTGGGACACATGCCTACAGTCTTTGAGAGGCAGTGGGCTGTAATATACCACGCGTGCCCAGTGCGGGTTGGTAGATGTCACATGTCTTCAAATTGGGTCTAGGAAATTTTTATTTCATGTTTTTGGTCAATTTGTAGAAGTTTCGAATGTATTTGTATTATTTTTAAGGGTTTCTGTGAAAAGGTCTGTGAAATGTCTTATCCTTATTTGTTTCACTGTGTGTACATAAATAATAAAATAAATAAATAAATAAATAAGGTTGTTAGTTGATATTCTTTTGTCGTATTAGCAGGAACTATGAGAATAGCTTATGCCTTTAGCGGGGGTTGAAAATAATAGCCCGTCTGAAGAGCAGTAGACTGATTGACTACCCAGGGGGTATCCTACGAAGTGCAAAGTGCGAATGATCGGATCGGACCGACACATGGCCGAACCGAATATTCTTGAAAAATGCGAAAAAACTTCGGATCCACTCAGTTGGGTCGCGACCATAGTCAATATTCGAAAGAGTGTAGGAGTGTAGGATCGGGACCGACCGACCGAACCAAATAGTAACTTCGTAGCAGGAAACGGCCGAACATTCGGCCGATACCACTTCGGAGTAGACCCCCAGGTCTCGCCGGACGGTCATTTTATACCGTGAGAGAGCAATGGTGGCCCAAAGGTGACGGCCGCGGCCCCGACTTACGAGATGTAGGTCTAGTAAGGTGTAAGAGAATACTTATAGGCTGATTATGCTTGTACGTGTGTGTATTTCAGCTAGGTCTGTATGTTATTGTGAGTTAAAAATAGAAATAAGATGAGTCAGCAGGATCTATACAAAGCTTACCCGTACCCTACGCGATGATGCACGACGGTGAAAAGGTCAAACCTATTCTTAGTACGATCTCAAAGTAGCATTTCTTTTGTGAGTGTTTCGTGCATCACGCCCACATTTTCCGAAGGCAAGTCAAAGGTTTTTGCCTACATCCATATTTCACGCAGTTTATATGATGTTACTTTTTAGCTGTAAGATTTAGATAATTTAGTGATCAGTATTGTAGCGTACCAGATAACAGGACCTGAACACGATATTAAGAGTCCCAATGTTTGTGGGACAGCACCCCATTTAAGCATACTATCCACTGAGCGCAAAAACGAGGAACAAGCTTCGATGGACATTTATCATTCACAGCTAGTAGCAGTTACATACTGAAAAAACGTGTAGGGTCGGGGGACCCCCGGCAGGAACGAACATGGTGGCTGCGAATATATTTGAAGCTGCCATCTTGGATTTTTATTTAGACCAAACTATCGGCTTCTGCACCCTCGAAAACCATGAAAACTATCTCTATCTCTGACTTTCTCTGTTACATGTAATTAAAAATTGCATGGAGGGGGCATAACGCTTTTTCGTCAAGTTTCAATTTCTGCCAGTTTTTGCCAAAGAACTTCGTTCCAATAAAAACCCTTAGGTAATGGCATCTGAAATACATAAATATAGTTCTATCAGCAAAACAAGTGAGCTGGTACTGAATATTTAATTCAGAAAAGCTTAACTGAATGATGTGCAGTGAAGTGGTGAAGTAGGGCAGGTAGAAGTGCCCTGAATTGTTTCTGCAATTACGTTCATTTTCCAGGTATTGCAAATGGGGTTGAGTTATAGTGACAGACTCGCCGCTTCTCAGTATTTTTAATAAAGTTTAAATATAGAAGCAATAGCTGCTTGGTTAGGTTTAACCAATGTTAATAATTATTATCATAAATTGTCAAAGGCTTCGTCCGAGGTAGAAGGAAGCATGTATTTCTGTCACCTAGAAAGTAATGTGTTCTAGTTTAAAGGATTGAAAAAATGATTATTTATTAAAATGATTATTAATTTTATTTATTATGGATTAAAAAAAAAACAAAATTCAATATTTGGATTTTGTTTTTTTTTCCAACATAAACCTACATGGACATTTATAAAACGTCAGAAGCTAAGTACCGCTGATATACGACATAGGGCTCTCTCTTGTTCCTTCAAGAATTAGCCTTCTCTTTGCACGTTATTCGTTTTAATTTCATTGTTGCAATTCTAAGATCCCTGACCCCAGCTAATGATCCCTATGCTACAGTTATTTAAGTACGTAGTTGTAAATCCTACTTTTCCTACTATAATATTAGAAACGTGAAAGTTTGTATGGATGGATGGATGTTTGTTACTCTTTCACGCAAAAGCTACTGAACAGATTTGGATGAAATTTGGCACACAGACGGTTTATAACCAGGATTAACATAAAGGATACGTTTTATCTTGATATTCCCATGGGATCGAAACTTATGCGGGTGAAACCACGAGGCGCAGCTAGTATGTTCATAAAACGGAAACGTGAAAGCGTATACGTGTGTTAATTAATGTCGTCATTAAAGCGACGCCCTGTATAATAGTTCTAAATAATTGTTCTGAGAAACATAGAACATCACACTAACCTAGAACATTTAGCATAAATAAACAATAATTCAAGTTCAAAATAGTTATAATCCATTCCTCTATGTGTCATGCGTCCCTCTAACGCCAAAGGTACAAAATCTTAGGCACAGAAAGGTCGGCTCTATATATACAATGAGCTCGCACGCATACATAGACACGGTTCACGTACAGCGAGTGCAAGCGCACTCACGACTGGCATTTGTTTAAAGGTGGATCCACACATTGCGAGCATGCGCTCCGCACGGCGCACAACGCATGCCTCGGCTTGAGGCGTGCGTGTTGACAAATTATACCAACATATGCTCGGGTCGGTAGGCGCGCAGACTTGGCAAGGCATGCGCTCCGCACGGCGCACAACGCACAGCGCGTGTGCGCCGCACACGCGCTATTCGCTGTGCGCCGTGTGGCGGCCGGCTCATTGCGAGCAGTGCGTTGCGTTTGGATGGTTGTGTCCGCCTCGCTGCGGATGTACGCGCGCATTATCCTTTTTTATCAGTATAGGCTCCACAGCATTCAAGAGGAAATTAAAATCTTCTTCAGCTATGTGTATAAAATTGGAGTTATTTTCTTCAAATGAGAGATCATCGAAAAGCTTATTTCCGTGTTCATAACGCAGGCGGAAGAACTTTTAACCCACCAACGACGACGACTTTTTTCTTTCCTTTTCTTTTCAATAATTGAATTAATAATTATAAAAGCAGCAGCGGATACGCGCACGCGATGCAAAGGCGCCATCTTGACTGCTGCTGTGTGGGTTGGATCGGCCCGAGCATGCGCTGCGCGCTGTTTGGCCCGAGCAAACGCAGTTTCATTTTCGCAGTCGAGGCGTGCGTTGATATTGTATGCGACGCACGCCTCGAACGTGCATGCGCGGCTACGTCCACACCTAACGTAATGCTCGCACTGAGGCACTTTGATCTTGAAGCATTTGCCGACATACGTTGGCTCGCCCTCGCGCGTGCGGAGCGCATGCCTCGCCACGAATATACAGGTCCACACTTGGCGAGGCATGCGTTGTGCGCCGTGCGGAGCGCATGCCTCGCAATGTGTGGATCCACCTTAAGATCGCCGTATTATGTGCGTGCGCCTATTTTAATACTTACGCTTCCATGTCGCCCCTTTAATCATAAAACGAAACAACTCAAAATTTACATTGTTCGAGTTTTTATCATAAAGTGAATTAACTCCAAACGGAGAACACGTACAATCCAATAGCCAACTCGATACGATGAAAATGACAGAGATAGGAGAGTATCGTTCTCTTTTTGATTAACGAACTCGAACAAGTTGGTACCGGTAAAGTGATCCATTCAGTGATGCACCGACTTTGCTCAAGGTAAGTTCTCGGAAAAAAAATAAAAAAACGGAGTAAAACCAAAAGAAATCGGTGTTTTGCTGTCAGGTAATTATTTTATAAGCTTTTATTTATTCAAAAAGTGAATTTATTTGAGTTATTTCTCTTTATTAGATATGTAGACGTAACTTGTGTCTATAGTATTTTGACTTAATTCAGTTTTTTATAAATTGTATGATACCGTATTACGACACATTTCGAGTTGATGCAGTTTTATAATAAAATGCATAAGCAAATCTAAATTAGATTATGTATTATTCCAGTATTGTACTATAATTTATCAAAAACTTAGTATTTTTTTGGTTTGTTCCTGTTTACTGTTAATTTGTCAGGTATCACTTTGTTTTCATTTCGAGTTATTTTACTATTTTAGTAAAATAATGAGTGCTGTTAATAAATTAAAATATTAACAAGAGTATAATAATTATTTTCTTATACTGGAGAGAGGTGGAGGACTTGGAAGGAGTTTAATAGATACGAGTACCTACTCTTTGTCCTGTTTTAGAAAGTTGTCAAAAAATTTTGGGTTTACTGATGGAAAATAAAGTACCAGATTGTGAAAACCCTTCACCGGACTTTGGGTTAGAATATGAGAAACCCAATAATAGCAATAAGGATTCCACCCACGAGGTGAGTACCTAATTAATAATTACTAATAGTGCAGATTACCTACATTCAAGTGGTTAATTTATAAAACTGTTATTTATGTCTACCTATGACTCCACTATATAAACAGACGTATGCACACACGCACGACTTGTGTGCGTGATGAGTTCTACAAAATTTCTTACGATTATTCTTCGAACTCGCGGGTGATGCACCTGCGTGGCATGGTGAGGTGGGGTGCGTTACCAGTGTGAGGTAGAGCGCAGTTATAGGTACCCACTTTTATAATAGTCTGACGTCTCTGGTCAGATTCCCAGGTCGAGACAAAAATAGTTCTGTAGTAGCAGCCTGCACTCAGGACATTGTTCTTATTAATTATAAACCACGTTATTTATTTCTTATTAAAACTATTTTTTGTTCTACTATTTTAGGTACAAAATGAACAAAATTTCCCTATTGAAACGGAGGATAAAACAATTACGGAATCAATAGAACACTTCGATAAAACAAATGAAGTAGCTATAACAGTGAGTAGAAATTAGTGATGATTAAATTATAGAGAAACTAAATGAAAATATTTCAGTTTATTTATTCCTGTAAAAATATTTAGTAAGTGCTCATCAAAATTTTATATTTATTAATTACAGAAAGCTCCGTTTGAGCAGGCCAAATCCAATAAATGTCATCTAGTGCCTTATTCTGATAGTGACATTAGCTTGCCTGACCATGAAGATAATACTACACGATACACAACTACTGAGGCAGAATACAAAAATGAAGAAAATACTGTCCGTCAATCTTCATCATCTTCAAATTCGTGTTCGAGCTCATCGTCCTCAAGTTCAGACTCGGATAGTTCGCAATCAAGCATCCCTCGGTCACCCACAAAAACTGCTAGACACTACGTGACTGTCGATGAAACAGACGACGATAACGTTATTGAAAATACTCCTCCGCAGCAACAGTATCTTGAGAATAGAAGGAATGTAAGTTATTAACTGGTATGTGTAAAAATGGTCTTTTTACATATACCAGTTAATAACTTGCAGTTATTTCAATAGAAATTGTTTTTTAGTTAAATTTTAATGTTAATTTGTCTTTCAGGAACTAAATCCTCATCCCAGGGAGTTAAAAAATACTCAAAGTTGTTATACATCTCCAGCATACACCGACGAAAGTGATATAGACCTCAGTGATACAGATCCGACATTTACAAACATGGAATCCAGAAGAAAGAGGAACTATATCTTTTGCCAGTCGAGCTCTTCTTCTACTAGTTCGTCAAATTCGCGTATGACTGCAAAAAAGGGACGCAAACGTACCAAAAATCCATATCAATGGAAACAAAATAAAGTAAAACGTTTGCGTAATAGGGGAAAATCATATATTTTCATGTCGAAAACACAGAAGAGTATTCCAGCGTGTCTCAAAGAACCTTGCTCAGAAAAATGCAGGCTTAAATGCACCACAAAAATAAATACCGATAGCAGATACGAACTCTTTCGGAAGTTTTGGGATTTGGGAGATTTGGCAAAACAAAGAGCGTTCATAAGTGCATCTATGATTGATGTTCAGCCTAAATACAAATACACGAACTCTAATCGACCTAGGCACAATAACAGAGCATTTCATTTTACAGTCGACAACACTATGATTAGGGTCCGACAACTGCTGCGGACAGAACAAAAATAAATATATTACTTCACTGTATTTATATACAGTTCAAACATTAAACATAAAAAGTATAACACATTAATTTCTAATACGGGGTCATACACAAAACGAGGCTGATAGCGTCCATAGCCTCATCGAGAGGGAGGTAAAGAAGAATTTAAAATCTGGTCCTATATGTATATACACCTGACCAGTACATACCTCTTATAAAAAATGCAAAAAAATCGAAACCTCCGTTGATGGTGCATGAACTGGATTACGAATCATTTTATGATTTTAAAACTTTACAAGAGGAATGGGGGTATAATTTTACAACGAATAGCGATGGACAGAATGTCAACAGGAATGATATAAAAATTTTAAAAATTAGCAAACAGAACGCTACCGTATTTTTCTATAAAACGTCTTATAAGCGAGTAAACTACCAGGAAGTTGATATTAGAAATAAAAGAAAAAAAATGAGAGCACTAACAGACATTAATATCACTACAGCGAGCCTATTCCACGAAACAGGAGATTAGTGCGAATAAAAAAAAGATTTAAAAGAGCTTATCGCAAAAGCTCTGATCCCTTCTTTTTATGCAGGATAATCAACTAAAAATGAGATCAAACTTAATCAAAATAATTATAGACTTAAAATATCGAATCAAAATAATTATAAACTTAAAATATCGTATTATAAATAATACGATATTTTAAGTTTATAATTATTTTGATTAAGTTTGATCTCATTTTTAGTTGATTTTTTGTGATAATAAAATGAAAAGAATTAGTTAAGTCTGATTACTAGAATACACTTTTATTCGTTTTTAATAATTATAGAAGAACATTTTTATATAGAGTTTTGTTTGGATTTGACTTAGGTATAACTTAGACTTTTGTTATTTTGTGTTTTTTTACAATAAGTAGTTACAACAATTTCACATTTTTTTGTAATAAATTTAGATAAGAAGAAGAAACACGTCTTTTTTTTATTAATAAATATATACATTTTATTTGTGAATTTAAATTAACATAGAAACAATAAGGAATGTTTCTCTGACAGTTAATGCTTCTTAGTTTAACAATGCACTAAATCGAAATACTTCGTCTACTTGCAAGATGATTTTAATATAAAACTGCAACACTTTGAGTTACCTTGTCTATATAATAATTATTTGTTTACATATTTTATTGAAAACTGAATTAACTACGAACTTATTTTTGAATTCTTGATTTAAGTGTCTTCCTGATAAAAATGTTTTTTTGTTTTTTGATAATCATGTAGTTTATTAGTTAAGCTAACTATATCTACTTTTGAAACTGACCTAAACCATTTCTTTATTTTTTTGTGATAAATTAAAGTCATGATTGTAAACATGTCAAACTTTAAATGCGTTTTCCCAAAAACATTCAATTTTGAGTTATTTCGTTTTATGATTAAAGGGGCGATGTGTGCGTACACCTGTTTTAGTTCTACGCTTTGTGCGTGCACCTCTATTAGCACCTACGCTTTGTGCGTGTGCCTGTTTTAGCTCATTGCATGTAACCATCCTTCTTTACCAATATATTCTACGTCGTAGGTACACACGAACTTCGGCTAACTTCAGCTTTAATAGAAGTAACATATCTCAACTGGATTTACAATTTAGAGATGTCGAGACTGAGATGTTTATTAACATTCTGGATATTGGTTAGATGTTCCTTATTGGGTAAATAAAGTTTGAGGAAGTTTGCTCACGTTGTGAAGGGATGTTACTAAAATTAATAACATCCCTTTACAACCTGAGCAAACTGGGGTGGTTATAAATAAATAAATGAACTTCATATTACATCATTGGCCATTTTGTAATTCCTTACATCATAATTTTATGGTTCATATGTTGGGTGCGCGTACGTCAAATAGGACGTTTCGAAATGTTGCCACTACATAAAGCGTGATACGTTTGTTGAGGATGATATTCTCTTAGCATGTATATTTCCTTTTTTTATATTTCTGTTTGTTTCTATCACATTTAAATTAAATTGTATTATTTTGCTTTTTGTACGCTGTACCAATACAGCGTCCTAATAACTGGTTGCTTTAAAATATAAATAATTGTTTTAATACTTGTTGATGAATAATTGTTTCCTGCACCGTACGACGTCATTACATCGGCGCCGGCTGTCGCTGAAAACCAGAGCTGGGACTCTGTCTTACATAGGGTCGTAGCATAATGCTGAGCGATAGCCGTTTTGCGTGGATGTGACGCATGTCAACCTTTTCTTATTGTTTTTTGTTTTTTATGTTCTTTTTTGCGTCATGTTTACCGCAAATACATGTATTTTCTTTGTTTCTTTCTTTCTATCTTCATACTGGCAACATTCTTCAGTTACGAAATGCAGTATTTTTTTCATACAGTTGCCTGTTATTGATGTAAAAAATTGTAGAGAAAAGGTAACCAGGGCGTCATCCATACTTTGGAATTGAACACTTATTCAGCACCGAGGGACCTAAACTCATAAATATTATACATAGATAAATCCATGGCCTCTAAAATCGAGAGAGCAGTGGTGGCCCAGTGGTAACGACCAAGCCTTCCGAGTTCTAGGACGTAGGTATGAACTCCGGCAGGCACTGTACTTTGTGTAAATTATTTCATCACCAATGTTCTCAAAACGGTGAAGGAAAACATCGTGAGGAATCCGCCATGTCCTAGAACAAAAAATTCGAAGACATTTGTGACATCTACCAACCAGCACTGGGCCCGTGTGGTGGATTACCGCCCGCTCCAAATCAAAGAGGAGGCCTCAGTCCCAGCAGCGGGAACATTATAGGGTGATTATGCTCTAAAACCACCAAATAAACATCCATTGTCGGATATCGACGATTAAAATCTACAATAATCGATTTGGCTCAGAACCCATGAAAATAGGAAAAAAGTTCTCGGAAAAGATTACTCGAGTGAGATCTAGGTTGAAAGGAAAAATATTCATAGGAAAAGAAGTATCTTTTAAGTTATTAATATTGGGTATATAGAGGTTTATTTGGATAGTAGCCTAGGGACCGTTATTTCATTTTCGGTATTCTATCTGGGATTCAGAGTTATGCAAGGCCGTTAAAGCCTGCCCGCACTATAAATCTATCGGGCACGTCCGTCCAATGGAATCAACAGGTCAGATAGTATTTCTAGAGCAGAATATCTATGTAATATTAAAATTATGTAAGACGATGGACAGAATGACCGTTTCCGTGAATTGTTACGGAATCATTAATGCGGTTGCAAAGGCTATGGTTGTAGCGATAGCACTTTCATCATCATAAGCCTTTAACACTCTATTGAGCTCGATCATCTGGCATCCTGCGAGCATCATGAAAGAAAGAAAACAAGAAAGAAAGAAAATACATTTATTTGCGGCATAAATGACGCATAATAAAGAACACAAACACAAAAAAAAAAATTACAAGTTGGGGGTAAATATGCGCTACAGCCACGCAAAATGGCCATCGCTCAGCATAATGCTAAGCCCCTATACAAGACAAAGCCCAAGCGCTGGTTATCAACAGTTTTGTTGGTTTTCATGACCAGTTTACCAGGCATGTGGGTGACCTTCATTTTTTATTGCGGATCCGTTGTATCTAATTATAAACACATGGGCTCCAACCAGCCATCTGTTCGACTAAGTAATCTCCACTTTATGGCAGATTGCGTCGATTTTAAGTGCGAACCATCAAAGGAGGTCCAAGCTAGCCTTTTTTCTGTAGCTCACTAAGCGATTTTACCTGGACCAGCCATACCGTAAGGTTAGTATTCATGTCTCGATATTTTTGTGCTCTCGTTCTCAATGCCAGAATAAACACAATTTTATTGAATCGCTCTAAAAATCTTTAACGAACTCAGTCCACATTAAGCGTTCCCATTGAATTTTAATATAGTAAATCTCATCTGTGCGTGTCGTAAAATAAATATAAAGATAACTAGAAAGTAGGATTTCAGCGAACGGTGATGAAATTCAACTCGTAAAATGAATAGAGTCAAGCCTTTATGATGCTGTAAAGCCAAAGTCCCGAGACCACTCCTTGTAAACCGTCTGTGTAAAGAATATTTTATTTTTTACATAACATCCATTGTTGGTAGATTGATGAAGTCTCCGTTCGCAGTCATTTGTCATTTTTATTGAAGAAAGTCTTATCTAAGGTGGTCGTCTTTAAGACCTTTGAATGTTGTGTTCTATTTTTGTATTCGTTGCATGAAGGCTGATTGATGTTTTCTTGAAAAGCGGTATAATCTTAGGATTTACCACTTTATTCTACTATTGACCTTTTAAAATTATTAACTATAAATTCTAATGACGTGCGGTGTAATTGCTTAACACACTATCAATAGCAATGGGTCTCATTTTGACAGTTCAACAACATTCATTACGTTATTTTCGTTGTTGAGCAGATACATTTTTGGAACATAATATGAAGCAATGGATTAGCAATATCCTTCAAAACTATTCAGATTACGATTACAAAAAAAAAGCCTTGCCCCACACTAGGAATTACTCCTGTATCGTGGGTGCGTTTACAAACATTTAAACTCACATACACAAAAAGCCAGACTCGGAACAACTACCTGTAGGCAATACAAATATTAGTTCCGTGCAGGAATCGAACCCGCGATACACAGCGCAGCAGTCGATCGCTCAGCCACTGCGCCAATCGTGTTGTCAAATATATGATTGATAGTGTGTTACGCAATTAGATTGTTGTTATGAAATGGGGTCGGCAGGCCTGTTGGCCCATTCAAGATGCACTGGGCGACTCAACCCACCGATTGTAACTTTTTTGCAATGAAAAATCCTGAGATCTTTTTCTTTTAATCTTTATTTACTTCCATTTTTTTTTTCTGGAAGCTTCTACTCCAAGTGAAACCAAATGTAATGTTTATTTACGTAAGGGCTGATTTTTCAATCATCTGATAAATTTATTCGAGGAATAATTTTGAATTCTTGACAGTTGTCTCATACTTAGAAAAAAATGTAAAACGTCAATTTTTTGACATTTGTTTGTCGCCGAGATGAGACTGCGACCGACCGACGTTCCAAATCTAGTTAGAACGTTTAAAATTACGAGAATTGGCCTTCTGATCTCAGTCTCAATCTGTCAAAAAATACTTCTAATTACCCTACATTTTGACAAGTTTTTGACACTTGTTTGTCGCCGAGATGAGACTGCGACTAAATTTTGAACGTTTTAAATCACGAAAATTGGCCTTTTGGTATCGTTTCGACCAGCAATAATATGTAGATTGTCTGAGAGAATTTAAATACAGAAGTATGGTCTCTATTCCGTTTCGACGTACGTAAACAAATCCAATATGCATTTATTCTGAATTCTGTGGCTCCAGCTCATTTGAATAACTAGAGGATTTCGGGGACTGTCTGTAGGTACTTATGGTACCTTAAGTCACCGACCTATGCCCGGTGAATGTGCCTTTTTTAAGGAAAATCAAGAACCTCTTTTACGAATTTTCTTGTCGTGATTTTTATTGGATTGTGTCTTACGTTTTCGCTCCTTTTTGGGGCCTCAAAGATTTAATAAACATCGGATTTTGTTAAACGATTTCACACGGCTCTCAGAATTTTATTGCGTTTCATAAATAGTGACATCTCTTAGAACTTGTCATTTTCCACTCCGACTTAGAGTGTAAATGTGGTGCCGATCCACAAACGATGGAACACTTAATATCGTGTCCTGCGTGTCCTGTCAGCTGCACGTTACAGGAACTGATGGACGCTGCTGATGGCGCCAAAGAAGTAGCCGAATTCTGGGCCGAATACATTTAGATTGCTATCAACACGCTAAGAAGAAGAAGAAGAGGAGAATGTATTTTTCATTAACTACAAGAACATTTTCTGCAAGGCTGCTTGTATAAGGGGTGATTTTTCAATCGACAGATATTTTTAATTCGTGGAATAAAATTGACATCTAACAGTTTTTGTATGGAAGAACTGTCAAAAATTCAAAATTATTCCTCGTATAAAATTATCTGGCGTTGGAAAAATCAGCCCTTAGAATTATAACAGACCGTTAAAATATTTACAGGAAAGTTATCTTTCAAGAGAACTTCATTTTCATAAGGAGGTAGTCTAGAAATTCCATTTGGCGATTAGAAATGTTAGCCTTATTATTATTATTTATTTACATTTCAGACAACAAGTTCCATTTTGTAAGTAAAAAAAAAAACTCCAAAAACCCTCCTCCCTTTTCTCTATCTCCTTGCAAAAATCACGTTGAAAATATCTTTTAACATGCTCCTAACTTCTTATCATCATCATCATAAACATATAGCAGTCCACTGCTGGACATAGGCCTCTCCTATTGCACGCCATTCAACTCGATTTTCGGCAACTCTCATCAAGCTGCTACCAGCCATCCTGCGAAGATCGTCGCTCCACCTAGCCTGAGGGCGTCTCACCTTACGTTTACCGATTCGCGTTCTCCACCCAAGAACACGTCTACCCCAACGGTCATCGGTTCTACGGCTAATATGGCCGGCCCATTGTCACTTCAGCTTGCACAGCAGCTCCTAACTCCTTACCTGCAAATAACCGTATCTTCCTAACCACTTTTCCGGTATTATTATGTCACAGTCTACTCCACGACAAAGGAGTCCCATGGGGGAACTGCGTTCAACAAGCTACTATCAGTCATGCCTGCTCTGCGACACGCCATTTCGTCATGATATCCCATGAGGTGTGAACTCAAACACAGTCTCTAGTTTAGTGATACCTTTGTGGAATGATATTTTAGAATTAGTGCTCTAATTCTAAAATATCATTCCACAAAGGAAAGATTAGGTTCATAGTAACTAGCGTTTCCTTGGTTAAGTTTTATATTTACATACACATAGGTACCTATATACACTATAATAGGTAAAGTCGCTTTTATTGGCGCTGATTCCCTTGTTCACTAACTACTAAATTTAAGTTCTGTGGATCTTTTTCTTTCTATTTCACTATGAAAAGGACAGAAGATAAAATATTAGTTTAGTCCTGTCAAATTAAGATACTCCATAGGCAGATTAGACGTGATAAAAAACATGGCTACTAAAAATACGTCAATTTACGTCAGGCGCTGACTAATTTGACAGGACTAAACTAATATTTATCTTCTGTCCTTTTCTAAATTAAATAGAAAGAAAAAGATGCATTGAACTTTAATTTAGTTTAGTTTGTGAACAAGGGAATCGGCGCCACTGTCTGTATATTTGACCGCTTGATTCTTCTAAACTAAACAATGTATTTTCACCATCATTTAGAAAATTTATTCCGGAAGGGTTCGTATGTAAACAATATACATACATGAAAAAAAATAACCAGTAGGCAAACTGTGTGTAGTAATATTTTCTTGGTTATCAAAAAAAAATCTACTGTTAGTGCTGCTGAAAAAGTGCAATACCTTCGGCGTCAAAATGTATGCAACTGTCGCTAGTTGAATATAAAACTTTGCTATTAGCCGGCACAGAAAATGTTTTCTTCAATATTATCAAATAACGCATAATATATGTATAATATAAATAGTAAATACAACAACAGGAGTAAATAGAAATTGCAATATCTTTGTAGTTAAGTGTATCAAGATTAATCTTTAGTCTGTGACAGTACGTAGTCACGGAAATCGATAAAACAACCTTAAACATTCCCAAAGAACTTGCAAGTATTCTCGCACCTCTTCCAACTTTACAAAATCCTCGTGAGAACCCTGTTTACCGTCCGGAGAAAACAAAATAGACCCATAACATTAAATCTAGAATATCATTATCATCGATAAAGCGTACGCTTTCAGTTATTTGTATTTTATGCGCATATCTAGGTACCATAAATGTGTAATGAGATTGCGTCTGTACAATGCCATAGGATAAGTATTTATAGATACGAAACTAGCGCTTCGCACTTTATATGGCTAGAGTTTCTGGGCGTAAGAAACGTTCCACGTAGATTGGATTAAAGCTAAGAAAGTGATGAACATAATCAGGCTATAATGTTCCCACTGCTGGGACACAGGCCTCATCTCGGTGAGAGGGAGTGGGCCGTAATCCACCACGCGGGCCCAGTGCGGGTTGGTAGATGTCACATGTCTTCGAATTTTTTGTTCTAGGACATGCCGGTTTCTTTACGGTGTTTTCCTTCACCATTTTGGGAGCAGTGGTGATGAAATAATATACACAAAGTAAAGCGCCTGTCTGGGTTCGAACCTACGACCTACAACTCGACCTACAAGTCGCGGCCGTTACCACTGCTCACCACAGTTGTGAACGGTCACACAATATTGGCTGTCCAAATAAATACATTTTTTTGACACCTTATTATTAAATACTGGTGACAGTGATTGATTTTCATGACAGCTGTTATATAAGAAGGAACCGTCGGTTTAGTGTCATCCGTTTTGGCCCGCACTGCATTACGACCGCATTCTAACTTAACCTAAGCGACCCTCAACGTCTATCCACACATATCAGGGCCGTATCCGGGACGTGGTCGGGCCATAGCACACGCAAGGCAGGTACTGAAGCTCCGACACTGTCCCGGACACGCACTTGTGTGAACGAGTTCATATAAAATGCATACACCGATATTTTATTGAGCCCCTGACGGATAACGGACCGTCCAGGTCCTCCCAGACACGGCCCTGATATGTGTGGATAGACCTTTATCGTCATCGTCTTAATGATTGTCGTCGCGAACATGGGACCGTCGCATTTATTTTTACGGCGACCAAGGACGCGTGGTCGCGCCTACAGTGGGCGCTTTCCGAACAAGTGAACTACGAATGCTCGATCACGTATTCGGGTGACCGATCGCGTTGGTTAGGACGCGAGGTGTCATCTGCTAGTTTGACACGCATCTTTTGGATTTGGTAAGTGCAGGTTGTAATTATTTCTGCGGCATTAGCACGCACAAGGGCAAGTAGGTATAGTTGACCCCGTAATTGGTTTATCACATTAAGATAATTTCTATCTTTTGTAAAATTTCAATTGCATGGAAGTTGTTGTCAAAAGTGGCAAAGCAATTTTGAGGTCGACTGTAAGTACAAATGAGTATCGTTTCTATATTTTCTTATTCTATGAGAAAAACAAATACATATTTATGAAATAGTGTGTATTGTAAATGGTTTCGTTAAAACTTAGTAATTGTGATATGCAGATGATTTTTTTTGGTCGTATTTTCGGTGGATTTAGCAGACAGCTTTTTCTGGAGAAAATAGAACGGTTTACTACGTAGTTATTTATATTATTAAAGGACGCGTTACTAAGTCATGGATTTATAGCTAACATATGTATTTAGGTATTTACAAAATTACTTGTACCTCGTTATTTCATTCCATATTTCAGACTTTTGGTTAAAAAAATACTAACAATAAATATTGTATTGCAAAAAAAAAAAACGATAGAATATAATAATGCCTCGTTGGTGTAGTGGTCTGAATAGTGTAGTAGTGGTGGCAAGTGCTACTGCTGAGCATGAGGTCCTGGGTTCGATTCCCAGGTCGGACAAAGTGTTATTGTGTTTTGTCATCAGGTTGATGGCAATATGGTCGCCACCTATTACATGGGACTTAAACATAATTGGCAAAGTGTAGGTGTATTATTAGGTACTCCCCTGACTAACCCTTCGGGGAGAACAGGCGTTGTATTATGAATATTTTATATTTGACTTCCATCTCACACGCTTGTCTAAAAGTTACAAATTCATTTGTGACTTTCAACTCCACTTACAGTTGACACTTATCAAGACTATATTCCAACTAGACCTTTCACTTCGAAATTCCTTTCGTTCTACTGAAGACAATACCTCTAAAGACTTCGAAAACAGAAACATAGAACATTTTCACAAGTCACGTATTACCTGAGCAAAATTACAGACCGAACATGTATTTACAGTACCTACTGACTTTGGTTAATATTCAATACACGAACGAAATAATGTTCTCAATACATTTCAGTCAACAGTAGACATCGAAATTAGTCTTACTAATTTGATTTAGAGCTACCTTTATAGTTCGTTATCGATTTGTCTGGCTGTGAATACAGCGTGTATCAGAATGGTGTGCTCATATTTAAGGGTGTGGTACAAACCATCGACGTGTTCTTGAGTGGAGGCCGCGAATCGGCAATCGTGAGGACGCCGTCAGGGTACGTAGAGCGACTATCTTCGCAGGGTGGCTCTTAGCAGCTGGATGAGAGTTGCCGAAAATCGAGCTAAATGGCCTGCAATTGGAGAGGCCTATGTCCAGCAGTAAACTGCTGTAGACATCAGTCTAAATTAAATATACATCATCATCAGATGATGATGTATATTTTTAGTGTTCGATCAATTTTTTTTTTGTTTTTTGTTTTTGTGGTGTACAATAAAGTAGGTATTGTATATAAATAAATAAATAATGATGACAAACCTTCGAGTAGAACAACTTTATCTATAGGATTAGTCCTATAGATAAAGTTGTGTTGTAATTAAATTTTTCGCGATCAACGAAAATTAAAAATTTAATTTAAAATTATCAGATGTCCGATGCATTTGGGTCGAGTAGGTAGAAGTGAGTTTTGGATGGGACGGTTGATATTTTTTTTACGATTACTATATTGGTCCCATGGAGAAAGTTGTTCAGTTTGATGGTTGACACACTCGTAAATATAACCATACATTTCTGATACATGCTGTATACATATTAAATATGTTTTAAATTATCTTTGATCTATCTAGACTTTGATTTGTTCTTGTAATTATTTTGATAGATGTCGAATCATTTGAACAACATATGTTCAAATGATTCGACATCTATCAAAATAATGTTTTAATAACGACGACATCTATCAAAAAAATTGTTTGCCATTTACGTAGATTTAATAATAAGTTATTTTGATTGAGAAAATAAAGTATTCTCAGTATTGTTTTTTTACGATATACTTATTTAAGAAATTTAGTGGAGAGCCATCAGTACCCTATTAAGGAATATTTCGCCCAAAATGAAAATTAAACCAATGTTTTCAAGATTTAAATCTGCATATTATGTGAGAAGTGAGACCCTTATAAAAATAATAGGTACGTGTGCATTTTTGAATAGCAAATCAGATCTCTAATAAACAATTGAATACACTATAAAGTTTCATGCTATAAAGAAAGAAAGAAAAACTATTTATTACGACTCGTACATGACAATAAACTTTAGTAATAGCCTCCCGACCGATTTCGGTCACGGTGGTCAATCTCGATGGAGATTAGCCAGGTACGCAGGAGATATTATAGTGCACATGTATGTGCGTATACTCAGGTGCACTCTCTGTTCCATTACTCTCATAGTCCGATGGGAGGGCAATTAGACGGCACGGTTGGCGCAGTGGTTAAGCGATTGACTGCTGCGCTGCGTGTCGCGGGTTCGATTCCCGCACGGAACAAATATTTGTATTACCTATAAGTAGTTGTTCCGGGTCTGGCTGTTTGTGTATGTGAGTTTAAATGTTTCTAAACGCACCCACGATACAGGAGAAATTCTTAGTGTGTAAAAACGTTTTAAAAAAAAAGAAATCCGACACGATCGGGGAGAGATCAGGCGCAGGACCAACGGCTTTACGTGCTATTCGAGGCACAGGAGCTTCATACCACCAACTTCCAAACTCCGGGCTGTTACTGAGACATTCCTAATGGAAAAACCCAATAACGATTTTGCCTGATCCGGGAATCGAACCCAGGACCCCACGCTGAGCAGTCGCGATTGCGACCACGAGACCAACGGGGCAGTCAACGTTTCATGATACTTACTAGTACAACACTAATCGTGTTTCTGTGAAAAATAAACTTATTTTTCTTTCTTTTAAGTCATGTTTTCTAAAAGATTCTTTAACGTAATTCTTGAAAATGACTTTAAACAGCTTTTTGCTAGAAATTGAATCTAGGACACTGACCCTTCCAACATCGTCCCACAGGAATGGGACATGTCAATAAATAATTGAAACTTAAAACGAACTGTCCAGAGAATATCGAACATTGGAAGACCAACATTTATAAAATTTTGAAACTAATAAGTATTTGTGCAAATAAATACAAACTAAACGTTTTTTAACCTTAACTTTAATCCTTTTGAAGACTGACGTAAATAAATAAGTATGAAAATTTAATAAAAACTGTTGAAAATGCAAATCAATCTTTTTAAAACCAACAGAAATGGAGCTCATTTTACCAAAACAATTATAACCAATATACCATCTCCATTACGTAAACTATTTTTTCACAGATGGAACTAGTGATTGCTGCAAACACACAATACAATGATTGATACACGTACGGCATTATGATGTCTGTAAGAAGCCATAAATAGGATAATTCAGTAAGATAAGACAGCTTATATATTTATTTTATTACGCATTTTAAAGTTAACTTTTACGTAATCTGGAATATGTACGTTCTAAGACAGCTGTCAAGAAACCGTTAACCTAAAGGACAGGGTATAGTAATTTCGCTCACCTTTCCAATACCTATCGCTATCATTCTAATCGATTCTGAAAATATTTCAGCAATCTGTAGAAAAGCATCGTTGTGTACCAACATCGATATTTTCAGGAACCTTCTGTCCTACTTTCTAACGCTCTGATTAAAAAAGCAAGGGTGAAGCTTTGTCTCAACACTGAGACAGATTTTTAATCTGAAAGTTGTTTCAGAAAGTGGCACGAGCAGCACTAAAGAGTAATTTTCAGGAGCCGATAAGATGGATCTCGGAGTTCAGCGAAGTTTTTGATGTAGATAGTACAAGAAAAGTTAAAAATATGAAGGAAAAGTTAAAAATATGAAGGAAAAGTTACTAGAAATTACTTTCGGCAAACCTTTTTACATGATGAAGTAGGAAGTCTAAAATTAGATATTAAAAGAAATATTTTCCGAGAAAAAATATATAAAGTTTTGCTTGCTAATGAGTTTATTTATAACAAATTACCAATAGCCTAAATTGATTCTGAAATCTTGAAAGTGACTTATAACTACACAAATATATAATTTTTTTGATGATGTGAAAAAGTCGAACAAAGTATTATTAAGTCACAGCGGAAAACCTTGGCCATTTAAGAGCTATTTAGGTGACTGTGTCAAAGTGTTTATTTATAATGAAATATTATTCTTCAAACTTTAAATTAAAGTTAATAAATATAAGACGGAAGGACGACCTAAAGAAGGTGGCTGGAACGGACTGGAAGACGGAGGACAGGGTGTTGTGGCGCAGCCTGGGAGATGCCTATTGTCCAGCAGTGGACTGCGATAGGCTGAGTTGATTGATTGCAATATTATAGTTTTGGAAACTTGTAATATAGTAGCTTTTGCCCGTGACTTCGTCCGCGTGAAATTTTTTGTTCCCGCGATCCGCCCGTCGTCGCATTGGATCTCCTGCCTGCACTATTCATTTCGCTTTGCGTTCTTTCTTACTTTTTCTCGGCTTCTCAAAGTCGTAGCGTGATGTTAAATGCCTAAATTCTTCCTCAAGAATTGGACTATCATTTTTTTTTTTTTAATCCAACTAGTTTCAGAGATAAGCGCATTCAAACAAACTCTTTAGCTTTTTTTTTTAATAATAACGTTACCCCACCCTAGGAATTAGTCTTGTATCGTGGGTGCGTTTATAAACATTTAAACTCACATACACAAACAGCCAGATCCTGGACAACTACCTGTAGGCAGTACAAATATTTGTTCCGTGCGGGATCGAACCCGCGACACGCAGCGCAGCAGTCGATCGCTCAGCCACTGCGCCAACCGTGTCACATATTTTATACTTTAGTTTACTTGACGTTAATATTCATATTTTGTCATGCACGAGGTTGTGAGTTCTAATCTGGGCACGTACCACTGTAACTTTTTCAATCGTTAAGCTTTATTATTAGTAAGTATAGATTACTAGCTTCGCCTGCTCGGAAGTTTAGAACTATCACGGAATCGTACTATCGGGATAAAAAGTATCCTATACGACCTAACCCAGGTCATAGTCTACTTGTGTGCCAAACGTCGAATTCCATTCAGTCGCCAAAATTGAAAAGGTATTAGACAGATATTATACCGAAAGAGTTACTTTCGTATTAATCACAAGCGAACAATAATACAAAAATACGTCTTGTATAACATCAGATACAAAAAGCCTTTCGATCCTCTTACATTTATTTAGATGCAAAAACTACTAGCAGACTATCTAAGTAAGTGAAAAGTAGGTCTCCGAAGAGTTGAAAAAGCTCGCTTTTATGTACTTCTAAAACAAGAATATTCAGCTCATGTTACCCTTTTATCTTTCATCATAAAAACAAAATGCGAAACATTTTGTTTAAGTTAGTGTGAGATTTTATTTTTATTGTTATTTCAGCCATTTAGTGAAGCTAAATAAAAATAGTTTTTGGAAAGCTTTTTAAAGGCATTTACGTGTTGTTTTATAAGAATAGAGTTGTTAAATTCATGTTTTATTTAGTGTTTTAAATTCTTTATATCTTTATGACTTAAAGTTTCATGTAAATATTTGATTTTGTAAAGGCAATAGTTTGCCAAAATTTAATCAAATACTTAATGGACTTTGTTGGTCTTATAATATTTTAAAAGCTGTGTACTATGATTTGTAATCGGTATAAGTACTTAGAACGGGTGTAAAAAGACAATTGACGAAGCAGAGAGTCACTTGTACTCCCCGTCCTTTTAATATTTTTTTTTTACTGAGTTCTCAGGTATGTCTCAGTCTTCTAGTAACGTATATATTCTCCGTAACGAGAAAGTTCCTAGGTCAAAATTCCAACCTTTACTGACGTTTTTTTTTTTTTGCGAATAGAAGTGTTAAATGTTATAACACAACTTTAAATAGCCCCACCACCCCTGTACCGTTGCATGCACCCAAAAATAACAGCACAACATTTTGCGTGTGTTACATTTGCGCACTACCGTAAACCGCTTTTCGCACCAAAAATAAAAGTCGTTTCCCAGCAATTATTTTTGCGCAATGTGACTTAGGGCTGATTTCACTAAAGTCAGATCTTTTATCTCTAAAATAAAATTGACGACTGATAGTTCTACTATGGAAAAATTGACAAAAATTAAAAAAAAAAAAATATTCTCAGAATAAGACTTATTCTAGGTATAAAAGTTTGGTGGAAAAGCCTTTAGATTGATGTACAGAGATATGTGCGTAGTTGACGGCTATGTAATGGGTCTTTTTACACCCTGTATGTATATTTTTATCAAATACTGTAACGTTTGGTACATATGATTGCCAAACTCCGCATCACGACACGTTGGAACTGCCAAAAACATTTTTTTATTATGACCGATAAAAAAAGGACTGTAATAAAAACTCAACATCTAATCTTTAAATTATTTCGTTTTATATTTCTCCAGAGGGCGTTGGTGAGTGTAAGATAAGTGAGCCATAATATACTTATGACCTTTCATGGATTTAGGGGTGACCGCAATTTTAATGCAGTTGACGAAATACACTGTTTTATGGCCGTCAAACGACACCATAATAAACATATTACTTTATAATAATGCTATTAGCAAATACGTTCGTTAAATATATATAATAATAGGTTCGTTGAAGACCTCTCCTAGGTCTTCTAATAGGTCTCTCCTGAGAAAAAAATGGCTTAAAATGACATTCCGCGAAAATGACGTTTTGCGAAAGTGACATTGTATGAAAATGACGTTTTGCGAAAGTGACATTAGGCGAAAGTGACCAAATTTTTCATGATGACATTTTGCGAAAGTGACATTCTGCGTCGAAACCAATGGCTCACCTCCCATCTTGCACCGCATGCCCTATCACCTGTACACGTGAGGATCTAACGGCTGCGTCAGCGAATGGTATCCGCGTTGCTGAATTTTGGGCGAAACAAATTAAAAAAAACGATATATATTTTTTCGTGTTATTTTTGCCAGCGACACGCTACGAAGAAGAAGCAAATTCTATTAAGACTTCTTGAAACAGAAATTATGTTCGTCTAATTTTGTATCTACCTATCATATCGATTTTATTTCAAGATTTTCACTGAAACTGCCTCGTAGGTCTAGCGGTCGCATGGATCGATTCCCGGGCAAAGCGTCATTGAGAAATTCCAGATGAAAAATTTACCTGGAATTTGTGAGTCGCAGTCCGGGGTCTGGATAAGGCAATAGGCTCGCGCCCTATTACATGGGACTTAAACATAAGTGACGAAATGTGAGTATGCTATAGGCACACCTCTGCCTAACCTTTCGGGGAATACGGGAGTGATGTTATGATGTTATGAAAATTCACTGAAATAATGGCCAGTAGACATTAAAAGTAAATTTTGTTTACACCGAGTAAACAAAATTTACATTCAGGTGAATTATTTCATTTAAATGAAGTAGATACATCACATTTATATTCGAATAGTTTACCAATTTTTCATGTATGTGTTTGTTTTTAATTTATTAGTGACTTATCAGAAATATTGGTTTTGAAAGTTATAAAAGCTTTCAAACAGTTATAAAAGATATCAATCAATCGAATCAATCATGAAAGATAAATTATGTTTTATAATAGCCTCCCATTGGGTTTACTACAAAAGGGTTAGGGGAGAAGACAAACGCCACGATCATTAACTAGTTGAATGCCGTAATTACAGAAACAATTAAAAAGCCATTGTGACTCGCGTGGATCCACGCTCCGATACGAATAGATTACGAAGGATTAATGGTCAATGGTCTACAGTGAAAATGCCATAACCAGGGTCTCTATCGGTCCGAATCTGTACTTGAATTGGTGCAGGTTAATAAGTGAGCGCAAAAGAGAAGAAGTTCAGCTATGGTATGATAGCATAACATAAACCATAGTGAGCCTATTATGTTCCCACTGCTGGGACACAGGCCTCCTCTTGGTGAGAGGGAGTAGGCTTTATTCTACCACACTGGCCCAGTACGGGTTGGTAGATGTCAAATGTCATCGAATTATTGGTTCTAGGACATGCCAGTTTCCTCACGATGTTTTCCTTCACCGTTTTTACGAGCTGCGGTGATGAAATTATTTACACAAAACAAAGCGCCTGTCTAGGTTCGAATCCACGACCTATATTTATTTATTTAAGGAAAAACAAAACAGTAGCACAATAAGAAACAGTCTTATTATCTTAAATATTACATTTTAAAACAATTATACTACCCACTACATTCTCCACTTAATACAATTTAAAGTATTTAAAAACTAGCTCGTAACATAGATACAATACCTATACAACATACATTATCCTAGAACTCATAATAGGTATGTGGATTTATTAATTTATAAAATAAAAAGTAAATTTGTGTGCGTACATAACTCGTAAGTCGGGGGGGTGGGGTGGGGGGGTTACCACTGGACCACCACTGCTTTATTGTTGATACAGACTGAAAATTATCATTGTAACTGATTTATTTTGCTTGACGTTTTTAACAAATTGTGACGCTTCAAGCCAGCGGAGTTCATTAGCACACTTTACCTTGATATCCCCTGGTTCCCAATCCAATACGCACCTATCTCAGCGAGACTTACCAGCGTAACATTTCAAAAAGCCATTAAGCTTAAATAAAAAGCACGAGTCCCGAGCGGCCATAAGTCTGGGAGCGACACAATGCATAGAGAGTAGGCAGTGTATAACCAGCCTGGTATAAATTTGGCTTTTCTGACAGTCGCCAAAATGGTATTGTCATCTTTATTTTTTATTGCAGGCTTTGTTATGGGATTATGTCTTAAGGTTCTATTTCTGGTAATATTGGTATTTCGCTATGCTCTAGCAGTGGGCTGGCTATGTGGGCCGCCCCACAGCTGGATGGACGGACGACCTAAAGAAGGTTGCTGGGACGGACTGGATGCGGTAGGCGGAGGACAGGGTGTTGTGGCGCAGCCTAGGAGAGGCCTATGTCCAGCAGTGGACTGAGATAGGCTGAATTGGTGAAGTTTTGTGAGACTTACCATCATTATTATCTACCAAGCCTTTCCCCAACTTTGTTGGGGTCGATTTCCGGTCTAACCGAATGCAGCTGAATACCAGTATTTTACATGGAACGACTGCCTATCTAACCTCCACAACCCAGTTATTGGGTAATACGATACCCCTTGGTAAGACTGGTTGTCAGACTTTCGGGCTACTGACGACCCGTAACGACTGTCAGAGGTACACGAGTTACAACCGGGACCAACGGCTTAACGTGTTTTCTGAGGCTCGAAGGGGTCTTGGTATGTGAAGATGGTCACCCATCCACGGACCAACCGCGGCAAGCGTAGCTTAACTTGATCGATTGACCCATGCCGCTGTTATTACTTAGCCACAAGCCCCTCTCAAGTCTTTTTGGCACTTACCAATATTACAAAATAATAAATGTTTCTAGAATGGATTTGGGAATTCAAAATGGAATTGTTCTAGTTGTTTTCCTATAAGTTTTCACGTATCTTCAACATTTTGCTATGTAACGAAGAAAATATAGGTAGTAAACAGAATAACTTGTTATTCAACGTATTCCTTCTAGGATGTGATAGTGTGCCCTTTGCATCATTCAAGAACCCCATAAGGCCGCAGATTCGAGAAAGATTTGAGTGTTTCTAAAACTTCCCCAAAATTCGTCATTAAATATATTTTTTTCTGAAAACTCTCATATTGAATGGCCTGAAATGGCTATTCTATATGGTAGTAAATACTTCGAATTCCAAGTTACTCTGTATCAAAGTCATCGTAACTGGCAGCCTCGCTAAAATCAACACCTATTAATAATCTCGACATTAATTTTGAACGATCAACACAAAACAAACAGCATAAAAATGCTCTTAAAAATGGAAGCATTAAATGGCTGTCATCGTAAATCCTGTTTTAATATTCACAATCTACATCCAATCTCGTGATTGGCTGAAAAACCTTCCACCTTGTTTTTTCGAGTGATTGATTGGCTCTTGCTGCAGACAATTAAGATGACCCAAGATATTACGCTATCTATCTTGTTGGTACTCTACATGACTGATTTATATTGATAGTAGAGCTTGGTTCAGATTAGGACAGTGATTTGGTCGAGTATTCGAGTCGAGTAGTTATAACGGGTTATTAAATTTCGTTTATTACATTTAAATACCTACTTATAAATTACATTTTAAAATATTTTCATAAAAAAAAGGAGCCCACCGGCATTGGGAACAGGGTTCAAGCTACCGGACAGGGTTAGATTAATTAGTATTGGTTTTAGGCACTGATATTATAAGTAAAATTTTTATACGTACGCAACATAAGTGACGTAAGATTCTAATGTTACTGTATTAGATGACACGTGAAAATAGGACGGCATGTCGTAATTTTCGGGAGCGAAAAAGAGACAAGCATAAGATGCTTCCGTTAACCAGCCGGTACGATTCTGAGTTCAGGTTTGCTAACTAGCCACGTTTTAACTTTGGCAACTTATGGAGTACGTATAACCTATCTGGTTCTTTTCTACAAGTTTTTATATAACTTGCCTTGTTAGTTAGTATGTATTAGTCAAATCTTGCAAGCTGAATTAAAATTACTTCCTCTTATCCTAAGGAGTTCAACTTTTGCATGTTACTTATATAATGTCATTGGTTTAAGAACAGTATTATTTTTACGTCTTTTGACATTTTTCGGGACCCTGGGGTCCCGGACCTTCGGAAGGCGTACGAGGGGCCGAAGCCGACTCGCAGAGGCCCGTTCGACGTTTTTAATTAAATGTGGTACCAACCGACGATTACCCCTGTTCACACTATGCAAGGGCACCCATTTTTTTTTCCGGGGTGGAAAGCCCTCATGGATGTCAGCCGCCCTGGGGCGGGCGGCGGGGTCTGTCAGACTCTTACTGACTAAAAACCAGCCCGGTGTTCCATCTCACACCTACGCCGGGGGTCGCGGGAACGTACGATCCTTCCGCAACCCCCGACTGATGCAAGTGCACCCAAGGACATCCCCCGGATGGTGTAGGACTTTTGCAGAATAGGGAAACAAAGATATTGGATTATGGGTTTGGGTGGCTAAAGCAAACTGGTTATTTAGGACGATGGAAAAACTATAACCCTTGCCTAGCCAATGTTTTATAAAAATAACACAGATAATATGGTAGGGGGTGACTTCCATACTCAATAATGGGCCCCTGAAAACGATAGCTAGCACATAGTGTCGTATTGGCAAGGGGACAACATGTAGGAACATTATTCATACTGTTGTACGAGTAATAATGCTTTTTTTTTCTTTACATCTGTTTAATTGTTACCTTTTCACAGCTTTTTAAAATTGCTTTAATGACAAAATCAGAGGGTCGCTTGAAATATTAAGTGGCATAAAAAGCGAGCGGAGTCTAACTAGATTTCAATAAATTTCCAATATACGTGATAAATGATTAAACGTGGGTGGACCCATCAGGATGGATAATGAAGACCGGACGAACTGAAAATAATTGAGCCTGTAGGTTAATCCTGGCAATATCCGGAATTAATTGCTTCAGTGGGGATAAGAAGATTATTGAATACGTCAAAATGAAAAGCAATTTACGAGTATCATGAAAACAGGGACGTGATCAAAAGATTGTTTTTTCGAATTGTCTTGGGTTATAATTGTCGTAGAATTTTATAGATCCCTGTAATATATGCCTAAATGAAAGATGTTACGGAAGCATACCTAAAAAATAAAACTGAATTTATATGCCTAAATGAAAGATGTTACGGAAACATACCTAAAAAATAAAACTGAATTTTAACAGGGATAGTGGACATTTATACACCGTGTTCCGGACGATATGCATAAACTTCGACGTAGATGTTGAGACCATGGAAATAAGCATTTTTCATTATGGACACATGAATGAATTCTTATTTTATGTTAATTTTCATACAAACTAAATACCTTGACGTAAATAACCCGATATGCGTGCCTCTTTATCTCTTTATCCGAAGCATTTGATAGATTTATCATTTTAATTGCACTAAGCGGCAATATAGGCCAAATTAAGACCCTTGCTTACTGCATAGCTCAGTTAAATTTCATTAAATGGAATTACAAATATCTTTGTAACGAAGCCTTTTTAAGTACTACTTTCTTTATTAGATTTGATTTGTAAAAGCTATAGAGGCGTTGTATGGATAACGTGAAGAACATGGTGTATGTTTAATGAAGCAAAAGACAAATGCAAATAGGTAGGTATAGGTTAATCAGACAATATTCAAAATTACGCATTGCATCGCATCGTTTTTAAATTTGTATATATTGTCAGCAAAATAACAATCTTAGCAGAAGAGATTAGAATACTCTTTATTATGTGCACCATATTATAAATTACAGAGATAAATGTAGAAATTTTACAAAGGGTGCAGTCTTTTCTAAAAACTTTAACGTAAACAGTTCTTGAAAAAATGTCCTCAAATGTCACATCGTGGTAGGTTGCCTCAATTAAGGCCATCAATTTGTGCCAATGGCTGACCATCCCTGCTCCAAGACTACAGAGAACCGAGACTAATAGCTGTTTGCGTGAGACAGTCGTATTGTTGGTTAGATCTGGATTAAGGTCTCGTGGAAAGACGACAAATGTCGAACAATATATTGACCGACCTGTTGAACGATTCACAATGCTGAAGCAAGTTGCTGGGAAGAGGTTCTCCTCCATTTTGTATTAGGTAGTCACGTCACAGGCTACGTTGCGCGAAGTTGCAGCTTGGAAACGTGTTGCAGAACAAATATTTTATTGCGAATGAGGTAGCTGGATTGTGACGTGAAAAGGATGAAAAAGTCCGGTGTTTTTTTTTTTTGCTTAAATAAAATAGCTCGAAAAATTGCTAAAGTTAAGTAGCTGTGGGCAGGGCACATTGCTCGCAGAAAAGATGGCCGATGGAGCCCAACGGTTCTGTAGTAGCGACCGCACTGGAAGGCGTTGGAAGGCCTCCTACAAGATGGACCGACGACCTTATGAAGGCCGTGGGAATCCGCTAGATGCAGGAAGTGCAGAACGCTAGAAGTGGCGGTGCCTCCCCCAAGCATCGCCGCCTATGATATATTCAGTAATGGACGTCTTTCAGCTGAATGAGTGAATGAAATAAACGATGAATGCAATGCTCTTCGATCTTAATATATCGATAAGCTTCAAAGTACTAAGTACTTCTTTAGCTAATATCAAAAACTAGTGCTTAGGTATTAACAAGTACAAAACACAATCCGCTTTACTTATAAAAGTTGCTTAAAATTAAGTACCTTATCATTAGTGTATACTTAACCATCCGTTGTTTGAATGTGTCTTAACTTTAAACAACGTTTATAAGTAAAGGGCAATATTTCATAAATATGACGGAATTTATCTACTGCAAGTAATCAATAATGAAACTGTATTCAATCAGAAACTGCGATCAAGAGCTATCAGTGTCATCATTATTTTGGAATATTTGATACTGACAGCTCTTGAACTTAGTTTAGATGTGCTGATCGCATATTTATCCTTAGTAACAAAATCAAAACACAAAAAAATATACTCTTCAAGACTAAGTGTCCTTGGTTGTAAAACACACCATTTCGCAAGTGAGTTGATGATCTCATTAACACAGACGACTGCTGCTGTCCACCCTGCTGGCATAATCCTTTAGTTGCCTTTTATGATATCCGAGTGAATCCACCTGGAAGTTATTCCCACAAACTGGAAAGTGCGAAGTAGTAAAAGTATCAAATAAAATTGTACCGTTAAGTTTGAGTTAACACCTTTGCGAATAAAATATCTAAGGTCGTAAAAAGTTATTCTTAATATTGTTATCAGTTTTGATATTCATGCCACTGACACTATTCTCGTAAAATGAGGTTTTAAATTATTTCAAATATTTTCTGATTTGCGTATCTTGAACTCGGTTTTATGTCTCTTTCGACTTGATCCTAAACGGCAGAGAGGAATTAAAAAGTACCTTTTTAGCGTTTACGATTTTCACGCTTACTATTTTAGCGTTTACCATTTTCGCGCTTACCATTTTAGCGTCTACCATTTTCGCGCTAACCATTTTAGCGCTTACTATTTTAGCGTTTACCATCTTTGCGCTTATTATTTTAGCATTTACCATTTTCGCGCTTACCATTTTAGCATTTACCGTTTTCGCGCTTACTATTTAGCGCTTACTATTTTAGCGCTTACTATTTTCGCGCTTACCATTTTAGCGCTTACCATTTTAGCATTTAGGATTTTCGCGCTTACCATTTTACCATTTACTATTTTCGCGTTTACCATTTTAGCGCTGACCATCTTCGCGCTTACCATTTTAGCGCTTACCATTTTAGCGTTTACCATTTTCGCGCTTACCATTTTAGTGTTTGGCATTTTAGCGAAACATTTAACCAATATCTACAGTTTCTTACTTGCTTGGTAGTACATCACAATCAAATTCAAGATCATATTTCTTTACTATCCAAAACTACTCGTCCACTCACTAGCATGATCTAAACTAGTCCCTACGTAGAAGTCGATAGTTATTTGATTAATTACTTAGATGACATGTAAGTATTATTTATTAGGGTTTGTTACTGTAATGGGTCAGGAGGTTCAGTCGTCGAGATGATCTATCGATGTTTTACTTTAATATGTGTAGTTTCTAATTGGGTCAATAACCGTTTAAGTTGGTCGAGGGAATTATCGATGCTATCTGTCTTGAACAGACGACAGTTGGGAATTTTATAGGACGTATATTGAAATGCAAGTGAGAAGGAGGTGCGTCTAAAAAGTGTTATTTGGTTTTGACTGTTTCTTATCGTACTGGCTTGCAGTTTTAATACGGTAAAGGAAATGAATATAAATGATGATCAATTTTTTACTAATCACAAAAAAATATATTATATACTGAGCGGCGCTAAGGTGTTCACATTAAACAGCACAGCGGTTATTACAAGTTGTTATAAGTCTGTTAAAATAATAAAATAAACAATTTTACTAAAAACAGGAAACTTAATTTTTTAAACAAAATATATAGCTCAAACATTTGCACGACATAAACCACCCTTGATAATAAGGCACTAGACGTGCGCGGGGCAATGGTATCAACAATTCAACACGAATTTTATGGTATTGTTACCAAATAATCACAAATTAAGTTTAATATTCTTAAATACTCAAACGAAAAAAAGATCCGAAGGCTAAAATGTTAATTGTTATTAATTATTTTTAATTGCGTATTTATTTATTAAGGTACACCAACAGCTTATATGTATAATATATCTTAAGTACTAGGTTTTCCAGCAGTCTCAGAAATAAGTGATGTAACATAATAATAACAAAGCTAAAGGCTAGAACTTAAAATTTATGGCAAAATACTTCTTAAACTTAAGACTAATAACATAAAGTAAAATAAAAACAACAACACGAACAACATTGAAATTTTGCCCACTTAAGACTAAGACTAAACAATATAAATAGAAATGAGATCATAATGGAAAGTATAGCTTCTAAAAACAAATTATAAAAAGGTGAAGAATTTCGAAAGTATACTAACTTATCAAATTATTAGATTGTATTTTTCGGGACTTCAGTATATGTATTTAAAAGTCAGTGTTGTTTAGTTAGTTCGGTATACTTGTGGAGTTATAGTATGTCTGAAATCCGTAATGTAGAATTCAATTAAATTGGTTTCAATTATTCATGTGAGGTAATCGCCACACTGCATACACACCTGCTATATCAAAATTCATCTCAGAATTCAATCCATTCTGGCCGTAATCATCTTTCACGCAATCCATCCATCGTTTTGTGATTTTTCACCATTCTCGTAGCTGTGCATTTTAACTCGAAAATTATTTCACGAATTAACCCTAATTCTTCTGCATCAAATGCCCATTCCATAAAAACCGATTTCGAAAATGTTTCCCTACTTAAAACAATAGAAAGATAGCTTTACCGCGGCTTCGCCCGCATGAAGGTTGGAAATTATCGCGCGGAAACGTAAACACGGTATAAAAGTATACTATATCTAGCTAGGCAATGGTTTATCCGGATGCCAAAGGACATCATACAGAGGGGCAATTCTCGTAATTTTAAGAACGTTCACAGCCTGATCTCAGTCTCAATCTGTCAAAAATACCCCTAATTTCCCTACATTTTGTCAAGTTTTTGATATTTGTTTGTCGCCGAGATGAGACTGCGACTAGATTTTGAACGTTTTGAATTACGAGAATTGGCCTTCTGGTGTCGAACATTTTGTACCCAAAAATATAAATGCCGGGGACAGAAAATAAATACAGTTTTCTTATTGGAAATAATAGCCTCAACATTTTTTATAAATACAACAACGGTATACAATTAACCCTCCCGCTGCTATATAATTTTGAAAATACAAAAATCTTACCATTTGAAAAAAATACTGACAATGTATTAAAAATAACATACTGAACATTTTAACTATTACAACATAGTCATATGCCATATAGCATAGCTATACGTAACTCTCTGGGTGCTATTTGAGTTTGAAAGTACAAAAATCATATTAAGCTAACACTACAACTTTTTTCTGGCTTTTTTACTTTATTTTTGGGTACGAATAAATTATGTCCTTTCATCAAAATCTGCTCAGCTGTAAAGGTAAAAGACAGACCATAAGTATAAGTGTAGATATAGTTAAGCATTTGATATCAAGACAACTAACATTATGTGTGTTTATCTCTAATGTTAATGTCGGCATCAGTTTCCGCTATCTCAACTCTAGAAACAGCACATTATGAATCTAATTTCAACGTAAGCTAAAGATGAAAGGCCACACAAAGTTCGCTCGCTATCTCCACTTTAGGATCTCTCATTGTATTGTCAGTAATGCTATTCAGAATTCCTGCATCGTCAGCGAGGTTCTCAACTCGTGGCTTATTAAACGCACACAGGACCTCGCGAGGATATGGAGTGATCAGTGCAAAGGTTCCTTTTGTACATAGTATAAACTCTTTGGGATATCTATGTTGTTGTTAAGTACGAGAAATATTAGTTACGTAAGTGTTTCTGTCAAAATAGTGGTAGGAGTATTTTGCATCTATCGAGAAGATTGGTTTACCCCACCACCACCATCATAATCAATGTCATTATCATCTGCCTAGCTTTTTCCCAACTATGTATGTTGGAGTCAGCTTCCAATTTAACGGGATGCAGCTTAATACCAGTATTATACTTGGAGTTACTGCCTATCGGTCTTATATAACCCAGTTACTGGGTAACACAATGTCAAATCTCAAATCTCTCAAATCGATTATTGCAATCCATAATGTACAATTACAAGTGGTAAATAAAATAAAAATAATAGAAACAATTATGGACCCTGTCGGGCACAGCAAATTTTTAAATAAGTAGAGAGAGGAAAAGCGCTTTATTAATTCTCTTTCTTATTTAGTTACAATTATATTATATCCTATTAATTAAAATGTATCTATATATTTATATTTCCATTCATTCACTTATTCTATTAATATTTTATATGCTGGTCTATCTATTCATTTATTTAAATAAATTTAATATTGCTTATTTCTTTACTCGCTTAAACATTTTTCATTATTATAAATGTAGCACAATAACCAAGTATTGTGTTATAATTTATTTTTTTAATTTATCTACTAGAATTATTTTATATCACATTACCCACCCATTTAAATACAGATTAAAAACGTTTTAGACACAGTTTAAATATAATCAAAGACAGCCCGTATTTAATTTACAAATGTATTGCAATAGGATATTTTAAATGAAAATTGGATATATAGCTTCTTGTATCACTGCTGCAATACAAATTATATATTTATATGTACAAACCACGCCTAGTAATTTATATGGGCACAGGTGCACAAAGTATCGAATCGGCATTTTTAAAATGTTCTCTTATTTCGGCATTGGATTTAAGACCTGCATTTACATATGATTGTTTATAGATGTTTATTTTCTTATGTACTTTATTTAATATTTATTTATTGCGGTACGGGTATATTTTTTCTGTCGGTAAATCCTCATGGATACCATTTGTCGATGGACAATGGAGGGTTATGTCGGACTCCTACAGCCTGAAACTCCACTGTTTCTTCTTCTACCATGAGTCGGGGGCCCGGGAGACACTTGTACATTCGCCGCACCTCCGACTGGTAACAGCCCGCCATGCCTAGCGAGCCCCATCACCAAGTGCGGCAAATCCCACGACCGCCCGTCCTCCTGAACCTGCTCTAGACCTCCATCTCACCTGATGGAAACCAATGGTGCGATGACAGCAAAGTGCCCAGCAGATTCCTGTTCACTCAGTGTTATGTTTCTGTATTTTACTTTGCAATAGACTTCCTGTAGTATATTTTGGTTCTTATAATGTTCTTTGTCCTTTGTTACTGCATTATGGGCATGAGTTGCTATAGCATGCTTATGACACTACTTTTTTTTTAAATTTCTACATCGCTACGAGGTACGAGCGTTAGTAAAGTTATCATCACATTCAACAATAAAGAAAAAAAAAAAAACAAGCACATTTTTCCTACCCTGTTATTTCTTTTCCTTTCTGCTTTCTAATAGTTTCTTGTCTTTCTTCAAGATGTTATAAACTCTTTTATTAATCTGTAATTCAGTCTCCATTTACACAATAAACAATATTCAGGAACTGCACTAAGATATATTGTGCACCACAAATACTACAGCTGTCTTCACAAACACACGTCGAGAGCGCACCACTAATTAGTGCTCGCCCTGATTCCTTTCCACATCTTAGCGGTGAAGACAACGCTGTATCCGATGTTAATAAATTATGAGCAGGATATGTCTATTAACAACAATGTATTATTAGAGGGATGAATATTTTAAGAGATTGAATGGGAAATTCTAGGTAGGATACTAACGAAATAGAGTTTTGGATACCTATTTTCGCACAAGAAAGTCTTAATTACTACTTTGGCCCTTATCTTGATTAGCTTGTAATACTTCAGTGGGTTGCTGAAACGTCAGTTACCGATGATTAAATTATCATCGTGGTTTAGAGCTCAGTGGCTGTATCGAACTTCCGAAAAGCGACTCTGCTAAAAGCAGCATATCTTCTAAGGCCATTCAATTCGCGTTTTAGAGATCGATGTTTATTGCAACACAGACAGCGGACTATACCCCTCTTACGGAGAGTAAACAAGTATTCTTCTTTCCTGAATTTTATTTTTGATCATTTTAGACTACTATTTCGGGGTTTCCTTACAATATTTTCTAACACCACCTGGTTTCCCTCCAACATCGAGAAGAACCCTGTGCAATAACATACCATCATCTCAAAAGTACACCGCTCAACATAAATACGTCAGACTGAACACAAATAGGGACTTGGTACGACACAACTTGCGTGGGCGGCTGTACGCTTCACAAGCGAACAGACTCGTAACAGGATCGAAACGAAATCGTACTTTATAGAAACTTTTATCCCGTTCTATTTTGTGTTTACGCAGTGTGAAGTTGTATTCACTGCTCGGATAAAGTCCCATGTTACATGTAGATAGGTAGGTATGTGTTACTTTCTGACTTTCTGGCCGAGAAATGTATAGATTTTTCTTACAAGCAGATTGCAGGCAATAGACAACATTTTTAAATTATTAACTTTTAAGTTTTTGAGTAATAGGCTTTTGGCGACTTCGTATTAGTGTTTTTTTTTCATTTTTTTTTTCTTTTTTACAGTTACAGTTATCATCTTTTTAAAAGGTTTTGTTAAAAGGTGATGACTGTTTCGGTATTTAATCATAAGCGTGTTTGATCGTTGTTGTACCTATCTATATCAGAGAAATTTGTCGTGTTTTCACAAAAAATAAAAGGATTTTTTATAATAAAAATTTGTTCATGTTCATCATGTTGCACACTAAAAAAAAACAATACAAAGTACAGATCTCAACTAACTTACCACATTTTATTTAAAGATTGAAACGTATGTCAATCAGGAGCCTTATTTACCTGCACCTCCGATGATCTAAGGATGCCAATGATGCCACAATTAACGTGACCACCTACTGGGACGAACTATATAAAAAAACAACGAGCAAGAGTACCCGTGACACTAAAGTAAAAAGAACAGATCCTTGTTATATCTTTGATAGCATGCTTACCAATCAATCTATCAAACAGATTTACTTTAATACCAGCAATTTTACATCATCATCTGCCTAGCCTTTTCTCAATTATGTTGGGGTCGGTTCCCAGTCTAACAGGATGCAGCTGAATACGAGCATTTTACATGGAGCGACTGCCTATATGACCTCCACAACCCAGTTACTGGGTAATACGATACACAATGGTAAGACTAGTTGTCAGACTTTCGGGCTACTGATGACCCGTAATGACTGTCAAAGATCCACGAATGACAGCCGCGACCAACAGCTTAAGCACACATACCAAGAGCCCTCCGTGCCTCGGAAACGCACGGGCTTGGTATGTGAAGATGGTCACTCATCCACGGACAAACCACGATAAGCGTAGCTTAACCTGATCGATCAACTCGTGCGGCTGTTATTACTTAGCCACAAGCCCCGCAATACCAGCAATTTTACAACGGTGACAAATGCGTCAAAAAGAAAAAACTTCTCAGTACAATTTCACAATAAAAACTCCACAGAAACTCTTAATCACATTGAACCCCTAATTTATTTAGTTGAACCAATCCCAATTCATTACGTCAGCTTATTAGTAGTAAGATAAATTACGTATCTCATTTCTAATAAATCATAATATCATCTTTCTTCCAACTAGTCGTAAGTGCTGAAATCGGCTTTTGTACCGCAGTACCAGTTATGACCGATTATAGCTTCCCTTTGGTCCTTTAGTTGGCCTTAATATTTGTGAAGATAGGGAATATTGTACTATGGAGCCTTAGCATGATTTGATATGAAGAGGATTATGTTTGTCTACTTTATCTTGACTAATATTAATATTATAAAGAGAAAAAGAGAAAATATTAGACTTTTTGTATGTTTGTTGGTTACGCTTTGACTCTAAAACGGCTGAACGGATTTGGTTGAAATTTGGCACATTGGTAGACCATGATTTGGAGAAGGATATAAGCTACTTTTCATCCGGGATCGCAGACGAAGTCACAGGCAAAAGCTAGTACTGAGTGTAACCATACATCTGGCATTTCAATTAAATAAATGGATAGAAATAACTGTTTAAAATGCCAACTATTATTTCTAGTGCACCGACTGAGTGCAAGATAAATGACGCTAAAAAAAAAAGAGTGTGTGAGTATTCTTGTCCGTATGAATCTACTACGCTTTGTATTCGGCAACTAGTTTCATCATTCTGACTGACCGACTCCTTGACAATTCAAAAGTGCCTGTTAATGGTTTAATTGAAATAAATGCTTTGAGTTTGAAGATATTCAAATTACAGGAAAAGCAATCTTTGTTCCTCGTTCTAAAATTACTCTATCACTGTGGCAAATAAAAAAACGAATGCATTTTTATATTCTCACCTTAAACCGAACGAGTTTCATCAGACGAGAATAAAACGCTGTTTTTAAAGTTTTAAACTAAAATCTATCCATTCTAAACTTCTATATTTATCCCAATCCAAATCTAAATGCACACTAAAGAAAAATCCACTTTACAAAATGCCCACTCTATTCTCACAAAATCTTTGCACAAGGAGAACGGTAAATACAAAAAGAGACAACTCTATAAATATGTGGGCACATTTTAGGGGTCCGTGGCACCGTCATTATGCCGTAATCACACGTTCGGTCTTCATCCGAACTTGTCGGGTGATTGATCGAACCTAGTCGGGTATTGTCGGGTTTCGTTCTTTTATTAACTTTCGGTTCGATCCTTTGCTTTTTTATTTTTCCGACCGAATATAGTTGGTTGAGCTTTGTTTTATTAGTACCGATCGTTTTTCTTATTTTGTGTAGGTCTTGCTCTGTATTTTTGCCGGATTAGGTGGAATATTAAGAGGGTTTGATATGTAGCTGAATTTGGTAGGAGAAAATTTTGGGGGCCTCCGTGGTATATTGACGACGCGATGCGACGGCTTTTTTGTTGACAAAAATCAAGACTCCGTCTCTCTGATTTGTCAACAAAAAGTTCAATAATTTAACTTACAACTGACGAGTGAATGCGCTCTTGACACCTGTAAGTTTCATACGAAATACGTGTTATGCGAATTTGATCTTTATTAGCTACTAAAATTGTCACACTGACAGGTCGGTCAGAAAGTCATACTCTTGACGGGCCGGACTGTAAGATCTGTAGTAGGAAAAGTTTTTATGGCCTGTGTAGACATTCTTAGAAACAGTTTTATTTACCATTTTGACATTAATCTAATCGAAGTATTCAAAGTTCAATCGCTTTCAGCTAATCGCATACATTAACGAACTTTATGAATAAATCAGATCCAGGAGTTTAATTAATTTTATCATAAATTTTACACGTTTATCTTCATTCCAATAAATGCGTAAATGGTTTTAATTTAATATTTAGTAGAAAGAAATTCAACTTTTAATATCTCTTTCACCATAATCCAGGGTCGATGAGATTATTATTATAAAGCTTTAAGCTTATGCTTCAACCCTACGAAATAATTAATCTACTCTAAGGGGGTCCTTAGAGTAGTAGGTTAATAGGTAGGTATTATCCAAGTGTAGTCTTTTTTTTAATTAGGTGCCTTTACTTCTTTCCATTAATGTATTCACTCAAAATTGAGTTTTTTAATTACACCGTGTAACAATATTTAGAAATCCAGTGATCACAGAAGTGACTGAGGAGTGGGAAGATATGGTGCTGGGTTCGATCCCCAGATCGAGTAAAATGTTATTAGGTTTATCCATAAGAAAATTCTCAGTAGCAGCCTGGAGTCTAAATTTGAGATCTGTTCATAGCAATAGGCTCCCCCTATATTACAGGACATCTGAAAGACACCTGACGCATAAAAAGAACAAACACAAAAAAAAAAAAACAAATTGGGGGAAAACATGCGACTATCTATTTTAATAGTTAAGGAACCAATCAAAGTCCCAAGCGGAGCACAAAAGCCGCACCGGTATTGGCAATCTATCTTAACCCCGTGATTGGCGCCCGCCGAACCGCTCAGCGGAATCTACCGGCGACAGTTTAAACGGCCACGCCATTGAACAATCAGTTTATGAGGTGTGTGCTATCCTGGCAGATTGACTTGTGGGAAGTCAGGAAGATATTGTGAATAATATGGTCTCCTTATTTCCATCATCACAGCGGACGAAAGACGTCCGTTGTTGGAAGGTTTCCTCAAGTCACACGACTCCAATGTTAGTATTTTAAAGCCCAATGGTCAATGTGGTTATAAACGCCTACTAAGCTTATACATTATGCATATATTATACTTTCTTATATAATAAAATGAATCGTATTACAACGATCTATCACTTAGCAACAAAGGCTTGTAAGATTGCTCTAGTGGAATGGTTCCATAATTTAGATTATAAAGCAACTGAGGAATTACTAAATCATCCAAAATAGTCCATCCCGCTTTCTCGACACATATTAGATCACCTTTTTTCGACTTACTTTTCTTTTTGTTTTTAATCTGTGAGTTTATCATTGATTTTATGTTATGCACTATATCCCTTCACATTTGCTAAATAACTGGTTATCTTTACATAAAAGGCAGTTTTGAACATCAGAAATTACATTAAAATAGAATTGATTCTAGTCGCCCCGGGGTTCCAAAAGGTAGTTTTCGTGTGGAGAAGAATGGACAAGGAACTCCACCGTTACTCTTTTAAAATGTTTTCCAATATTTTGCATATATTAATTATATAATAATATGTGAAGACGATGCACCTAAAATAGAATTACTATATCACAATAGGTAAAAGAATTAAAATGGATTAATGAAACCATTACGTCATATAAAATAATTAACTATGTTATAGATACATGGTGCTCACATATTTACAAACATTCTAAAAGCAGACGATTTTCATAAAAATAATAATAATATAATATAAATAATACCCTGTGGTGCTATACAGCCATATTCCTAGTGCATACACCAGTCTCTCACTAACTAGTGTCAATAGTTTCTAAGCTTCTCTAAATTAATACCAATAATTGTGAAGAGAAAATAAACGATTTGACTAAGCAATATTTAGGTACATGCCTCCTAACCCACGAGCGTTTACACATGATGTACAAGTTGGGACACCTTTTTTTTATTATATTTTCGACTTGTTTTCAACAACTTTTGTAAAAGGCTCGTCAAAAACCTTTCGCGTATTCATTGCAAGTATTGTACTAACGGTGGTTAGATATTTTATTCACTTCCTTCACCTTTTTGACAAGTTATCAACGAGTTTAGTATGCACATCAGTCATTTTAACTTGTTTTACGTGTAAATGATAAACAAAAACAGTAGTGTGTGCCTGTTTTATACTTCTGTGTAAATGTGGGATTAAAGATATTTGTTTTCTTAAAATGAGGTATTAATTTAGGAAGATAAAAATGTATACACTGGATAAACTTCTAATACTAAATAAACTATTAAAATTAAAATTTAATATCCTAACCTAATTAAAACAATTACTTAACAAACTTGTTTTCTTGATTTTAATTAAATTTGTCCTTCGTTTCATATCACAAATATATTAATTTGAATTGTACAAAACTATTTAATTAGCTTGAACAATGTTGGGAAGCCAAAATGAAACTACGCGGAAAGCCCAGAAAGAGATGGCGGGATGAGCTGGACTCCTTCTTAAAGTATTGGCCCACAATCGCAGTAGACCGGGAAAAGTGGAAAGGGGAAAGGGAGGCCTTTGCCCTGCGGTGGGACAACACAGGCTTATAATAATAATAATAACATAACAACTTCTCATTGACATAACCGTCCCGCATGATGAGAACTTCGTGAAAGCCGAGAAAGATAAACAAATCAAGTATCTTGACTTGGCTCGCGAGGTTGTCGACATGTGTGTTGTGCCGATAGTCGTGACAGCCAATGGCTTAATAGCCAAGAGCCCCGACCAACACCTGAGAAGGCTCTCGTTGGGCAGCTGGATCAAGGGCTTGATTCAGAAAGCGGTACTTCTGGACACGTCTCGCATTGTCAGGAGATTCCTCTCTCTGGAGCCCTGACCGCCGGAAGCTATTTTTTATATTTTTAAATGTTTTTATATCTTTTATATTCTAATATTTAAAAATATAATTTATATGTTTACATTGAAATAGAGGAAATAATACTGTTGTTGGGCAAACTTTGTTAACCATGAAGGGAAGCTCCTAAATCTCTAATTCATCATAAACTGTTTTATTTCTGAGATTGCAGGTTAACCAGTAATTGGTGACTCCGAAAATATTGTTACCTATAGTACCAACGTAAGATGAAGAGCTTGTAGCTAAGTAATAACAGCCACATAGGTCGATCGATCAGGTTAAGCTACGCTTGCCGCGGTTGGCCCGTGGATGGGTGACCATCTGCATATACCAAGGCCCCTCCGTGCCTCGGAAAGGACGTTAAGCTGTTGGTCCCAACTGTGATTCGTGGATCTTTGACAGTCTTTACGGGTCGACATTAGCCCGAAAGTCTGACAACCAGTCTTACCAAGGGGTATCGTATTACCCAGTAACTGGGTTGTGGAGTTTAGATAGGCAGCCAGCCAGTAGCCATACCAGTATTTAACATGGAGTGACGCTCCATGTAAAATACTGGTATTCAGCTGCATCCGGTTAGACTGGAAGCCGACCCCAACATAGTTGAGAAAACGCTAGGCAAATAATGATGAGTACCTACTTAAGATAATTATATAATGGGTACGTATTGCAATGTCTAAAATCAAAAGAACTGTCGTAAAATAACCTACGTTCAAAATCCCTAAAATCTAAATACCTAATGATTGTTTCTCTTATATTCAAAATACCGAAAGCTTAAAATGTCAAATGGATATGTTACTGAAGTTCATAAAGCTAAAACTTGAAATTCCTATGTACAAAGTTCCTTAAATTGGTTTACCTCACCTTTATATGTTTCTGTACCCGCATGCGTAACATATCTTTTTTAAATCGAAACAGCTAGGTTAGGTTAGGTTAGAATTGTGACCACACAACGCCAGAAACATATTTTTGAATGCTAGATATTTAGTTCAATCAGTTTTTTAAACTTAGGTAATTCATAAGTAAGTGTTAGTTGCTTAGGTATTTAAAAACATTAGGTATTTAGATTTTAGGGATTTTGAACGTAGGTTATTTTATGATAGTTCTTTTAATTTTAGATATTGCAATACGACCCGATATTATACACAGAAGCTGTTGGTGTACTTAAAACGTGTAAAACGTTATTTTTATTAGAATTATTAAAATATGATAAACAAACCTGGACCCACAATTAAAACAAAAAAATACATTGTTATTAAAAAATCCGGTAAATTCGAGAGAATTAAGGTGAATCTTTGCTACAGCCGGATTTACCAGGAAAATGTATTTCCTTTTAAATTAATTAATAAAAAATATCGAACAAGTAAATAAACAAATGAAATGTTTTCGGCATAAAGTATTTTACTTTCGGAAGAAAATATTTAATTTACATAAGCAGTTACTTAATCTTTCTGTTTTATTAACCATCGTCAAAAGTGCTATTTTGTTCGTCAACGATTTAATTTGAATAACAATTTTTTTTTTCTATACCTGTGGAGTGTTAAAAACTTAAGCGTTAAGGTAGTTATTGCTCCCACTACGATTCAAATACTGCAATCCTCTTAAATGAAAGTATTTTTGTTAGCTGTCCTATCAGCTGGGCGTTACAGGAACTGATGAACGTTGATAATGGCGCCCAACAAGCAGCCGAATTCTGGGCCGAGTCCATTTAGATTGCTATAGACACGCAAAGAAGATGAAAGTATTATTAAGTGTTCTTTACAACTTAGGAGGCTACAGATAAAGATAAGTGGTAATTTCGCGGCACCGACTTTCAATGTAATATATCATACGAATCGAGGCACGAACGCCAACAAAAAACCGTGAAAACACCGTGACTGTGCATACACATTATGGCTACGCAGCTACGACACCGCTTCCGCGTCTACGACAACGCCTACGCGGCTACGACGTAGCATACGCGGCTACGACGTAGCATACGCGGCTACGACGTATAGTGCATTGTGTGTAAGAAAGTCCAATACAGCACTGATGCATAAAAGTGTGTTCTGCATGGCGCCAAAGATATTCAATCACATTCCGCCACACATTATAGAATTGAATATAAAAAAATAAAGAACTTTTTTAATTCAAAAAGCCTATTATAATATTTCCGAGTTTTTAACTGACAAAGTATTGATATAGCTTTATTTTTTTTACATATTGTTTTAGCAGTATTATATTTAAGTAAATTAATCTGGCTCGAATGTAGATTTTTAATCCTAATTACTGTGATTTTTGACTGGCTAATTTTTATTTTACTATACAATTCCAAGACGAGTTTTTGACACTATTCTGTAGTATATTTATTATAATTTGATTGATTAAGTTTTAATTTACTAGTTATGTTAATTGCTTTGAATAATGGACAAACCTACTAATAAAAATAACCTAGCTGTTTATATTTGTACGCCGTTAAGGCAAAACATGACTGTGCTATAATTTTATGTAACATCTTGCATGCCATGTGTGTGCATACTTATGTTTTGAACAAATAAATGATCTATTCTATTCTATTCATACGCGGCTACTACATACCATACGCAGCTATTAGGCATCGTTCATGAATACTGCAAGGCGTTCCACGACTGGGTGCGGAAATCCCGCGAGCGATATTTTACATCCAAAATCAATAAAAACGCGGTCTCATGCTCTTACTACTCTACGTCTACGCGGTATCTACACTGTATGCGTCTGACAAACGCCTACGCCAGTCAGACCCAAAACCGCAAAACTTTCAATTGCCCACAAAAAAATCTGTGGGCGTCTAGGTGTTCACACCTACACGATGAAGCTCGCTTATGCGATTGTAGTAGGTGCCTGGAAAGTTTAGTACTATATAAGGCGCTTTCTCACTGAATAGAATAGAATATAATAGAATATTTATTTGCTTTAAAACATGGTACATTATGGTCTTATAAATAGAATTATGATCTTCAATATTTCGCCAAGGACTGGCATACAAATATTTAAACACGTTACATGTACAATATTAAAAGGATACAATAATCCATCATGTTCATAATGTCTAATAACTTTAGTGAATTCTTAACAATAATAGGTATTTACAAAAAGTAGGTAATAATTAAAATTAAAATTAGTAACCATATTTATCTGTTACTTTTTTATCAATAAATTCTTGTCGTGTAGCGACAAGAAACTAAGTCTAAATTAAGAAATTAAAGAGAGGGAAGTAAAATCGATTACAGATTTATTCGTAAGATAAGGATGAAGATGAAATGACAGTGGTGTGTAGTGTGTGGGTGAGGAAGGATGAAGATGAGTGATTGGTGGGTTGAGGAGGCTGAAGAGGTAGACGCGACGCGAGGCAGGTGCCGGTGACAGGTGCAGGTGCAGGCGTGGTCAGGTGCTGGTGCGTGTGCGGCACGGAGGATACCCGTAGGGGGCCCACGCGACAGCAGGCACGGCAGCACGGCAGCACGGGAGAGCAGGCACGGCAGCACGAGAGAGCAGGCACGGCCGCACGAGAGAGCAGGCACGGCGGCGCGAGAGAGCAGGCATGGCGGCGCGAGGGAGCAGGCACGGCAGCACGAGAGAGAGCAGGCACGGCAGCACGCGCTCAGCCCGCCAGGAGAAGCGGCCCTCGGTTGAGGCGCGGCCCAGTAGTTTCAGGGCGTTCTGGCGAGGCACGCCAGCGATCCGACTGGTACGGAGGACGGAGGACGGAGGTGTAGCGCTAGTCCGTCAGGTACCGGAGTCTTGAGAGGGACACGCCAAGAGTTCCCTGGATAGGTGACTCCGGAGTACCAGCACTATCTTGAGGGTACGCTTTAGAGGCGAAACTCGAACTCCAACTCTAACTGTCACTCGCATTGCTTGGATTCATCAGGTAAACTCGTAGAATAGAAATAAATATGAATTTGAAATAGGCTGATGGCCAGTATTGATTTGTACAAGTATTATTATATTCTCAGCTAAAAGTTACAGGCTGATAAGAATTTATAAGCAAACTTGTCATGGCGACGTATTAAACGTCGTTGTCAGAACTGTCATAACAAAATATATTAATAAAATACAATTAAATATATAGTTATTTCGTATTAAAAGCATATTAAAAGTATAGTGTTCATAGGAAAAATGATATCAATGAATGTGGGCGAAATTTCCAGCCCTTGGATGTCACTAAATCGTCGTAGTGTTATGTTAAAGTTTGATGACTGTCTGTGTACTGATTATGGATTAAACGTGGCCTGGTGTCGTGAGGAATAGTCAGATCAGCGCCTAAAGGTAACGGAATGCTTGTCTGACCTGGAGGAATGAATGTAGATAACCGTGAGTATGTACAATGTTACATTCTTTCATATAAAAACAATTACCAATAAGCCATTTATATAGTTTGGATTTAAAGTATTTAAGAAGGAGTTCCCTTATTTATTTTTTTGGGAGAATTTACTTATAATGTAACAAAAAATCAAGGATTCCACTGTAACTGCAGGACTTTGCAAGTATCTGCGCAGGCCGTCAACTGCTAGGTAGTGTAGAGAGATAATTAAAACCAATAGGATAGGTAAGTACATATAATTAAATAGGTCGAAGTAACACGGCTAGGTCGCAGGTTAAGGTTACATTCCAGGTGAATGCTCTCGGTGAGGGAGTGCCTTTACCCTAAGGAGCTACACACATTATTGCAGTTTACTGTGACGTGATCGTTGTGCATTTTATTACGTTTTTCTGCTTCATATAAAATACATCAGCCCAAAATGTCCCCACTACTGAGACACAGGCCTGCTCTCTGTGAGAGAGAGTGGGCCGTAATCGACTACAGGCGGCACCGGTGCGGGTTGGTAGATGTCACATGTTTTCGAATTTTTGGGTCTGGAATATGTCGGTTTCCTCACGATGTTTTCCTTCACCGTTTTAAGAGCAATGGTGATGAAGTAATTTACACAAAATAAAGCGTTTGACTGAGTTCGAACTCACTACCTACGACTCGTAAGTCGCGTCTGTTACCACTGGGCCACCACTGCTCTCCTCTCTCTTTTATGTTTCGTTTTATATTAATGATGACAAACTTTTTTTAAAGTGTTTTTTTAACTTTTTCCTCGGTTTTTCCTTGACTTATATTAATAACTTACCGAGCTCACTCATCGAGCTTCTAACTTCAACAATATGGATGGATACGAAATTGAAAGGGTGGTGACGAAAATTAAGTTGCGATCGTAACAAAAGCACATCAACCTTGCTGCGTTACACCTCTCCGCATCTTGTGTATCTACCCCCTTATTCGCCATATCCATATTTTCCCAACAACACCAATATTTTCCCTTATCAGTTTTTTCCTATATTATTTTATATTTTTACACGCCTCCACAATGTGTAAGCTGGAAAAATACTGATATTCGCTAAATAAGCTTGTATTCTGTAAATATTAGCTTACTTGAATATACCACAAGGTTTTCTGAATAGGCTTTCGAGAAAATATATCGCTTGCGCGTATAAAGAATGGGATAATGGAACCTTTATTGTCACGCTTTTGGGTTGGAAAAAACCTTGTTCTTTTATGGCAACTATTAGAAAAATTCTACATTGTTACCATCATCTGCCTTTTCCGCACTATCCGGCGGCTCCCAGTCTAACTGGATGCAGCTGAATACCAGTATTTTATATGGAGCGACTGCCTATCTGACTTCCACAACCTAGTTACTGGGTAAATCGATACCCGAGTCTGACAACCGGTCTTACCAAGATAAGACTTTGGTTAGGTTAGTTAGGTTGTCAGACTTTCGGGCTTCTGACTACCCGTGAAGACTGTTAAAGATCCAGGAATGACAGCCGGGACCAACGGCTTTCGGCTTTCCGAGGCACGGATGGGGTCTTGGTATGTACAGATGGTCACCCATCCACGGATTAACCGCGGCAAGCGTAGCTTAACCTGATCGATCGACTCGTGCGGCTGTTATTACTTAGCCACAAACCCATTTCAGCGTGGTGCTGAAATTGTCAGAAAGATTTGGTCAAGATTGGCACTAAAGAAAGAAAAGTGTTGTAAAAGGGCTTGTGGCAAAACAGTAAAATAGAGTTTAAAGTTTTTTTTTTGTAATTATTTTCAAAGTACAAAAAAAAAAGTTGTAGATACCTATATATGCAGGGTGGCAGGGATCGATGTCCCTGCCACCCTGCATGCGCCCAAACGTCGTGAAAAGGTTACACCTGATGCCTTATATAAAATTACGAAAGTCATTCATCTCGGATATGACCGGTTAAAAAAAATGTCATTTTTGAGTGCGCAATGTATCAAAACAACGCAACCAATGTAAACAACGTGATCAAAACGCTCCGCGGATGGCGCCGCGCGCTACCTACCGCGATACCGAAAATTATTTTCAAAAACTGCGATCGTTATTAGTAGTACTACGTTACTGATGATCTGTAGGAAATGAAAACTGTCTATTTTGGCAGAAAAAAAAACATTACTAGGCACACACACACACGTACACAAAAAAAATATTATTCTGCATCTGAAACCTTTTGTTTACAAATTGCAATGTAAATAATAAAATTTTCTAGATGACAAATAATTATAAGCATTCTCGGTTACTTGTAGATCCACAACCCTCAGGAAGTTCAAAACATAAAAATAATAATACGCAATACTTAAGAACGAAAATTGGAACGTGTCACGCAAAAATATTACGAGCAAATAAAACGGATGTGCTCAAAAATTTAAATCTGAATTTTATAAAACAACCCTCTCCCACCTGAAGGGTTTTACGACGAAGCAGTAAGCTCCGGAAATATAAAGAGTCGTGACTGCTTATTTGTCCAAGTGAAAATCCTGGAACTAATCTTGAACAGTCATTCAACATGTAAGTTCCAAATTTGCTCCATATTTCCTCGCAACAGGAAATATCTTCTATAAATCAGCATCTAGCCGAATATTTAGAACATAACTCGATCTTAATTTCCTACAAAATTATCGTTATACTAACTGTAAAGTTTTAGTTAATTAACTGATCAGGGAGTCACTAATGTCCCTATAATGTAGGGGTTGATAGGACGTTACTTCACACCCTTTCGTATCTAGATTGTAGTGAGGGAGCTTCAGTCGTGGCCCGAGCGTTGGGGAGGTCGCACGTCCCGAGCGATCCACCCTTATTCTGTTATAACTTCAACGGGAGCGTGGCTGTGAATAAAAATCGGTGACCTAACTTTTTTGTGTTTGTGATAAAAAAGGGGATTCTATAAACTTGCCATAGAAGTAAGTAGCATTGTTTGTGTCAGTTATTTGTTATAACGGCTAATTTATATTAATAACGCAATTGGGTTTAAACGTGTGGTTAACCACGACTGGGAAATACACGCTAATGTAATGTATATTTTGACGTATAATGTGAAAATTATTTTATGCTTCATAATTTTCGGTGCAAACAGGTTTAATAATTACCATCTCTGATTTATTGGATGCGGACATTTTGCGCTTTGTGTGTGTAACTATAATATTTAATTTCATCTTGATACAGACCTATTTATTTTAAGTTATGGTTATTAGCTGTAAAAAAACTTATTATAGTTTTTTTTTTTCTTTTCTGTAAGTTGGAATTTTACCTAAGATAAAATATTATAGATACTTAAAATAGAAAGAAAGAAAGAAAATACGTTTATTTGCGGTAAACATGACGCAAAAAAAACATAAAAAAAACAATAAGAAATGGTTGACATGCATCACATCCAAGCAAAACAGCTATCGCTCAGCATTATGCTGCGACCCTATGCAAGATAGAACCCCAGCGCTGATTTTCAGCGACTGCCGGCGCCAACGTAATGACGTCGTCCAGTGCAGCAAACAATTATTCATCAACAATTATTAAAAAATTAAATATACATGCTAAGAAAATATCATCCTCAATAAACGTTTTACACTTTATGTAGTGGCGACATTTCAGAGTGTCCTAATTGACGTACGTGCACCCAACATGCACCAAAGAAATTATGATGTAAGGAATTACAAAATGGCCAATGATGTAATGTTTTATACAAAAGTTATGTGTCAGTGCTTTATGCGTTTGTGAATGAATTTGAAAGATGAAAGATGAGATGGACCCGATAAAAAGACAAAACCTTGGATACTGGAGGGTGACCCGACATGCTACACACTACCTATACAAAGTTCTTTGGAGAAAAACAGGAAGGCATGAAAAATATGGAAGTCAGAGTCATGAAAAGTACAAAATAGAACAACACAACTTAAATAAATAATACGATTATTGGAATTTATGTAGGCTACATCTCTGCCTGAACTCTGTGAAACAAAGACAATGTTACTTGAAAGTTATTTGATAGTACTTTTATACCTTAAGGGCAAACCGACATTAAATTTTCAGGTCAGGTAACAGTAACAAGTTAGACAAGCGTTTTTATCGGATACCACCGATAAAACCGACCGGGCGATACTTCGCTAAACAGCAGAACATTTTTTATTCTTGCCTGAGATACTACGCCAACGAATTTCAAATAAATTGACCCAACGTTAGCGTACCCCATATTTTGTGTCGATATTTCAACATTTGCGTTGCGAGCACCTATTTAGATTGCCCTGCAACAGTAATTTTGATATATCTTTATGATTTTCAAGGGGCCAAATGGTACAAAATTGGCAGCTTTTACCATTTCAAGATATTTATTACGATGTTTGGGTACAAATAATACCGTACTGTTATCATACTTGAAATCGCAGATCAACTCATTATCATTGGCTGTTATTAAAGTCAATCAAACACTTTAGCCTAGCTCATCAGATTTTCTGTAAATGTCCAAAAAATTGATCCAAGTATGGTCATAATAGCATGGTCCCTTCCACCGACGGATTCATCAGACTTATAGCAATTGGTCAAATAACTGCATCAAGAATTTGATAAGGCTATTGGAAAGCAGGCCTATCGCAGCAAAATATGACCACGCGAACAAACATATTTGTGACCAAAGTATGATCACGCTAACAAACATATTGGTGACCAAAGGTTGGTCACGCCGACAAACAGATTGGTCATTGTTCACCCAACAATTTAAAAGCTCAGAATCATTCCATGTGTGAATATAGCACCGGCCTGTACCAAATCAACTCACTCATTTTGGAAGGTATGTAATTGGAACATGTTAACCAGGGACCGGATACCGGAACTCCGTCCTGATTTGGGAATAAAAGGAAGGAAGGATACTAATATCCTACGCAATTGCAAAGGTCAAATAATAGGAAATTGCTGATTGTGGATCTCGTTAATGGTGGCTAGTGACTGAATCCTGGAATATTATATTGTAAGCATAAAATTGGACGGGAATTATAATTATTACGGCAACTGCTGGAAATTGTCAACGGCGGAATTAATGATGCCAGTAATAATAGTGATTGGGTTTATCTTATATTCGCTAAACTCAAATCCTCTCGATAGTCTGTGAGATCTGAGAGGCAATTCTCGTAATTTTAAGAACGTTCACAGTCTGGAGGCCAATTCTCGTAATTTAAAACGTTCAAAATCTAGTCGCAGTCTCATCTCAGCGACAAACAAATGTCAAAAACTTGTCAAAATGTATGGAAAGGAGATGGAAAGTCGTGGGCTAAAAATGTAAAAGGATGAGTTATGTTCTAAAAAATTAGTCATATTTTTCTATCTTAGAATACGAAAAATTAGCTCAATTGTCAATCAGGAAGTGGAGAAATAAGAAAAAGATCGTTTTCATGAGATTATCGATTGAATAATCGATTACACAAATACAAAAATAAAACCTTTTCACTTGGTAATTAACTCAAATACACTATATTATACTTATACGTAATAAAGTGCATTATAATACAGTCATATTAATCAATAAAATATTAATTAATTACTGAAAACACAATAAAAAGATTATTGGTTTTTTATCGATTAAAATCACTTTTATATTTTTAGTCTGTGCCACTGGCATGACAGCCAACTGAAATTGACATTAGATGGCTGCCGGTTGCTGTTGCTTGCTCATTCTTTTCGTGTTTTGCGATGCGTTTAGAGTGCTTTTCCGATTATTTCTCATTTTTAACGACCCCTGCTTTGTTTTTTTTGGATTCCGACCCTGACTACCCTGTACGACCCATACTTTCACACTGGACACCGAAGATCGCTTACCCGTTTGACTTGGCATTGTTATTTTGGATTTCACCGCCGGCTTATAGATTGGATATTGTTAAAACTATGAATCGCTGTGTGAATTGTGGGATAGCATCGAGCTGCAATACACAACGCCGACGACCCCTAAATGATGAAACTATTCTGTCAGTCTTTCGGCAATGGCTAGCACCTCAGTCAGATTTTCCCCAGCTCTCCGATAGCGAACTAATATTAATTTCTTTAGGAACATATCAAATCAAGCAGGCACGTTCCTACTATGGTGAACATATCAGAGGAAATGATGGATTTATTATAGAAGTGCGCAGGGAGGTCAGCAGTAGCTTTCTTCTAGAGTTGTCAGTTGCCAATACTTCCTGGCTACTTAGAGGTCGCATACAATCCCGACATATAAGTCGAAAAACTTATTTTATTTATATTTTAATCGACAGCTCTCGTAGTGGAAGGGAGGCGATTCTAATGCATTACTGCAATTGCATTGTAGGTAGACGAACTGTAGGCTGTTGCGCTCATATTATGTGCATTATATGGTACCTTAGCTGGGCAAGGTACCAAGATTATATTGTACCACCTGCACAATTTTTAGATGACATTTTAATAATAATAGAAGATGAATAAAATATGTACTATATTAAAATGTTTTTTATTTTTATTTTGTACACCCTTTCCATAACTCCATACTTGTTCCCTACCTATAACTTCAAGTCATTGACGGTTATTCATAAAAAGAATATCTTTGGCACTTCAAGAATCAGCTGTTAGTTAAAGATTGTCACATAACCCTACTTTTACTAAAACTCAAATATCTCAGCTCTCAGATTGTCAAAAATTACAGAATTTTCAGTAAGGGACTAATAAGTCTGAATCTATTAATTGACACCATTTTCATTTCTTTACATTCTTAGCCCAAGATTGTATGGAACGGGGCAGCGGGATTGTCCGAAAGGGTTACCGCTACCCCGGAACATAAAGGGCGAAGGAAGGAACATGGGTGGGTTTTAGTCAGTAAGAGTCTGACACTCCCTTCCGCTCCACCCAGAGCGGGAGGAGTCATTTGATGATTTCCCATCCCAAAAAAAAAAAAAAAAAAAGATTGTATGGAACCGTTTCCGTCTCCTTTGAGGTATTTTTGACAGATTGAGACTGAGATCAGACTGTGAACGTTCTTAAAATTACGAGAATTGCCCCGCTTATCTCAGTCTCAACCTGTCAAAAATACCTCTAGTTTCCCTACATTTTGACAAGTTTTTGACATTTGTTTGTCGCCGAGATGACACTGCGACTAGATTTTGGACGTTTTAAATTACGAGAATTGACCTTCAGATCAGGCTTTGACATTTTGGCTCGGATTTTTTTTTGGAGATTTGTATTTTTTAACATCAACTTAACAATTATACCTGAAACTCAATACTCAATACAGCTTTTCAAATAACAGTAACATGACTATCAGTTTTAGTGATAGTTCGTTGAAAAATATAAAACATTTGTTTTATCATAGTTAAAAAAAAAATATCACTTCAAATGTCAATTCCGTGACCATTGTATCGAATGTGAATGATTTATCATTCATGTTAATAGATTGGATTAACTTACTGCTGAAAATATAATTATTCATATTGATTTAATTTGAAACATTGCTATAGTTATGTTAATATCCAGGTCAGATAGGCACTCGCTCTATGTAAAATACTGGTATTCAGCTGCATCCGGTTGGACTGGAAGCCGACGTCAACATTGTTGCGAAAAGGCTAGGCAGATGATGACTATAATTATGTTAATAACTGTAACTATGTGATATTAAGTGTACGAGAATTTTAATAGATTTGATGGTATTTGTAATTGTATTTTTATTGTAATTTTTTTTTTTAATTGAGTGTTTGGTGTAGTAACATCGCATTGGCGTTATAGCTATTAAGATGTTATTTACCAAATTTGGGAATAAATAAATAATAATAAATAACTGAAACAAACCAGTTTTATAAACAATATAACACTTATTTGAATGATCAATACCATCATTCTCCTGCCCTTTAAGTATTTCAATTTGTCGCTTTCCTCCGTACCTTCATCTCTATCAGCTGGTATTTCATCAGTCACTTCTAATCTTTTCAATCAATCTTTCAAAAAGTTGATTAACGTAAGATATCCATGCGTTCTATTCCACATTGATGAATTCATCAATTTCGCCCCCCAGAGCAAGAACTATTTGCCAACAACCTTCATTCTGTAGAAATTAGATATGATGGATGACCCAACCAACTGGAAATTCCGCCTAGTTGGATTGCCTTACTTCACGAACAAAACTTTCTCATACGGATTTTCATCTCCAACTTTATACACATCAGGCCCAACTCTTTAATACAACAATTTAATTAACAAACTGTGTAAATCAGATTCAGACCAGGTAGTGTTTCACTTAGCTGACTTTGAGTTCAGTTTTAATGAAGTTTGGAATCCTGTTCTTGTTTAAGCTCCTTTTGATATTATGCATAATGTACTCACACCCACCCAGACATTTTCTTATACCACCTAGATGTTTTAGGGAAACTAGTTCATAAGATGTGAATTTGAAAGTAGTGCTCTTAGCCTGTGGTTTTACTTTGAAGTTAAGCGAAGAGTTGCTTGCTTTATCTCCCGGCTGTGTTTACTATGCAGATTCTTAGTCTTTTATCTTACAATATTGGCTTCTTACTGGCTAACGGAGTGGATTTTGAAGGAGGATTTTAAAAATGTTGGTATTGAATTCTTATGCAGTCTTTTATTATAATACCAGCCCGTGTCGGTTCCGACGTAGAGCAAATACCTCTTGCAAAATGCAGAAGGTCTTTGATATTGAACTATCATCAGAATGATCAGCTGTCAGTCCACTGATGTAAATTGGCCTCCCTCATTGTAATATCATCATTCTGCTGCCCTTATCCCAATTTATTTGAGGTCGCTGCAACATGTCTTTTTCTCCCATACTCCTCTATTAGCCGCCATCTCGACAGTCACCCCCTTTCTAACCATAATATCATCATTAACACAGTCCACCCACCGTTTCTTTGGTCTTCCCCTACTCTTATAACCAAACTCTCTAATTGTAATATTAACTAAATCTTCGACCTCTCTTAGCAAGCAATCTTGTGCAGATCGAAGCATAAAAATATGAAAGTATAAAAAAAATAATATCGCTTCGAATAATTAAATAGTGAAGTATAAACTAATAATATTATTCCGAGAAGTATTTCTGGTAAATTCGAAATCTCTTTTTTCGTGACATGGTCATTATTTTCGAGCAAAATTTAACGTTACCGTCGTCAGCCAGTGAAAATTCGGGCTTCCAGTTTTAAACTGCAAAAAAAAAGTAAGGACGGTCATGGATCAAAAACAGGAGCGACACGAACAACTGCAAACGAGACTGCATTTTTCACATCTGGCGTGTTTTTCATTCAAGTTCAGTATTTCAACGGGAAAATTTTCGCCCTACGTTCATGCTCTTTTTCCCTTGGTAACAGAACAATGTGCGAGGTTCACTAAAACTCATTTATTATGTAGCTTTTTGTTTGAGGTTTAAAAAATATCTCTCAGCCTACTAGATATTATTTTTTGTGGAATGTTGCAGGTTGGTGTTTTGTGAATATTTGCGTGTATTTATTTCATTTGAATTGCGGTTATTGAAAACTTTATTATTGCACGACTTTTATGAAAAATGCAGTTTGTTTATATTATTAAGTAGGTAGACAAAGTCGACCTCGTAATTCTCTTATCACCCTTTTTTTTCCGGATGGGAAATCATCAAATGACCCCTCCCGCTCTGGGTGGAGCGGAAGTGAGTGTCAGACTCTTACTGACTAAAACCCACCCATGTTCCTTACTTTGCCCTTTATGTTCTGTGGTAGCGGTAACCCTTTCGGACAATCCCGCTGACCCGGCAGGCTTCGGCCCTAAGGGGCCTCTCAAATTATGCTGACAACTTTTTGAGGCGCGCGTGGAATACTTACGCGCCGTCCGGCACGGGCCTGGTCCTGATCGGGCGGTGAGCTACCCATTGCTCTCCGCCGGCAGGCCCGCGCCTACGGTGGCCGGGAGTCGTCACGCGGCTCCCGACGCCCAGAGCGTCTCCCGCGGCGGCTGGGACGGGAGGCTCTCTCCCTCATCCGTCCCGCCACCTCCTTCGCTAGCATGACTGCTTCACAGAAGGAGGCGACTGCTTCCCACTCCCTCTCGCCCCGGACCATGGCTTGCATCAGGGCCGGGCGCGAGAGGCCGCCGCCGCTGGGACAACTAGAATCAATTCAATTTTTTTGTAAATGTTGACGTTCAACGGTGCCTTTTATGTCAATCAACTATCAACTCAGCCTGTCGCAGTCCACTGCTGGACATAGGCCTCCCCCAGGCTGCGCCACAACACCCTGTCCTGCGTCTTTCGCATCCAGTCCGTCCCAGCAACTTTCTTTAGGTTGTCCGTCCATCTAGCTAGGGGGCGTCCCACACTACGCTTGCCGATACGCGGTCTCCACTCCAGGGGTCTCTACTCCGAAGTGGTATCGGCCGAATGTTCGGCCGTTTCCTGCTACGAAGTTACTTCGCATTTTGCACTTCGTAGTGGACTCCCTGAACTCGTCTGCTACACCGGCCATCGGTCCTTCGACAAACATGGCCAGCCCACTGCCACTTCAGTTTGCTTACTTTGCCTTTGCCTTTTATTTGCGTATTTGAAATAAATGATTTGACTTTGACTTCTTTGTGACAATAAAATAGTTTTAACCTTAGTGAAGCTTCAATTTACTGGGAGTTTTTGCCAAACACCGAGTGTCCGATTGACCGATTTTGGAGTGGAGTTTCTTGCCCGTTCTTCTCCATAGGTACCTACTACGCTTTGGAATGGGAAACTAGCTTCATCTTTTTGACTGACCAACCCTTAACAATTCAAAAGTGCCTGTAATTGGTTTATTTGAAATAAATGCTTTGAGTTTTGACCGATTTACTTTTTTTTTCGTTAACACGTTCCAATTGGGCTTTTTCATCAAAATTAATAAGAAATTGTGAACGTAATTCCGGCGTTATACCATTAGGAACATAGGAGCCATTAATGTTACCTACAGTCCCAATGAAATATATCAAATATGTACGTTATATCAACATCCTAAATCAATACCTGAATGAAAGGTTTCTAGGAATTACAATCCATTACTTGCCGACGGCCTCGTGTGATCAGTCGCGTTGAATGGTGTAATCACCGGTCATTTGAGGTAACTGTGGGGTTTCAGTTTCTGGGTTATCGAATGTTATGTTCTTGTTATTCTCATTTAATTCCATTTACTACTGCCTACCTTTTGGGCACTTTTCTTGTTAACAGCGATGTGGACAAATTTTGTGTTGCCCTGTGATTCTATTCCCTCTTTTTTATCTACATGTACATATAATTATTAATACTTTATTTTATTAAAAAAATGTAAAAATACTGGTATTCAGCTGCATCCGATTAGACTGGAAGCCGACCCTAACATAGTTGGGAAAAAGCTAGGCAGATGATGATGACTTTATTTTATTAAATACATATAAATTATATTTTTAAATATTAGAACATACGAAACATAAACATTTAAAAATATAAAAAAATAGCCGTCTTCCGGTATCGGGAACCAAGGTACTGGTCAGGGGTTCAGAGAAACCCCGCAAAGAAGAACCGCAAACCAAAAACCGCAAACCGACCGCTAAGTACCGCATTCTCAATCAAGCTCTTGATCCAGCTGCCCAAAGAGAGCCTCCTCAGGTGTTGGCCGAGGGTCTTGGCTATTAACCCATTGGCTGCCAAGACTATCGGCGCAATGATCGTTGAGTCTACATCCCACATTATTATTAATATTATTTTAAGTCTAAATATTGTATGTATAAATACATATATTACAATACTAAAACATTGTTCAAAAGTTCAAAACCGTGCATGTTGCTAAGACTTTTTGATGTGTGGAGTATTTACTACTGCAAATACAGGTACGACGAGAATGCGAAAAACGTAAACACTGTTAATACTAGTTCGTAGAATTATTTTGAAACCATCAAGTACAGTCGCTTGGCAACATTATCTGACCCACCCTAAAAACAAACGAATTTGGACCCTCTGCCTGTAACATTAAGGTTTATTCAATTTATATGAGCTTATCAGACAAGTGCACGAAGACTCAACCAAGAATTACAATAATAACACAGACATGCAAATTTGATCTTTATAACGTTACCATTAGGTTATATGTTAAAACTACTTGTTATAATATAATTAGTGTAATAGCTTATTTTAATAATTGCGTTCAAGTAATTCTGGTCTCGTGGTCTGTGTATAAGACTGAGAAAAACAACTTGCGAGATCAAATCCTGCGACGAAGATATTATTTTGCTTTCAATTTAGAATGTATTCCAAAACTATTTAATATATTATTGTAAAGAACTATAGACGGATGATCTTCATACATAAACTTTCTAAAATGGTAATATTTTCGCATAACTTGTAATAAGTGGGTAGTTGAAAAATAAATAGTCGTATTCATTATAAAACTGGTAGGTATTCAAAAGCAACTAAGGGTATGCAGTGACTACGCGCAAACATGTTTTACCTTGCCTTACTAAATTGCAAAAACAACATCTCTTTACAATTTTTTATTTTCTATTTTATAGGTAGTTTTTTTATTATCATGTCTCAATGGAGTGATTATTTAAAATACAAAATAATCTATTTGCACCAGGAGAAGGTTGGCTGCTTGTGCTGTGCAAGAATAAACTTTATGAAGTATACTATATGGTTCAAATTCTTTAGAATATGCGTCTAGCATTACAACTAAGATCAAATTTCAAAGCGCCTTATAAGAGTTGACTTGGTCTTGTGGTCACTCACTATGGTAGTGCGGTATTTATCGTTGTCTACGTTCGAAACCAAGTTTAACCTAAATATATCTTTTTGCTCAGCTGTTTTTTTTTTAATTATTTTATTACACTAAAGAAATGTAAAAAACATTTCTTTAATGGACGACGTAGGGTCTTGTCTTTTTACACGGGTAGGTTGTATAGGAATAAAAGTAAACAATTGCAAGTTTAAAATGTTTATTATTTCATTAAAACACTTAGGTAAGATAAAGTATGTAAATGCTCATATATATCCAAATTAATAGACATTTTATATTAGTATGCCATAATCAAATCTAACCATTTATAAACATTAAAAAAGGCGTGCTTATGCTTAAAAGTTTGTCATCGAGAAAATGAATTCATCTGTGAAATGCTTTACAGATTTATAGCTGCCTATATGTAGTGAATAAACATGATATTTAAATAGAAAAAATCTATTTATAACAATAACATCACCACATAATCTGCAACATTTTAATGGTTTAACAATCAATCCATTGAGCATTTACTTACATGGTGTGTTTAAAAATACCTACTAGATTACATAATTAGTAGTCCCCTGCTATAACTTGCTGTAAGCGGCTACGCATAACGCGCACCATATTCCAACACAAATCTTTGCCATTTAAATATTCCTGGGCAAAACGAACCCTTTCTTCGCGATGAGCAGGTGTCAATGTAATTTTCTGTGCTGGTTTATAATTCCTTATCTCAGCAGCGTATAAATGCCTTCTCACTGTTTCCTCTGAAATATTGTGGTTTATTGCGGAATGGGCCGGCGGCCTTCGAATTCGGGACTATACTTAATGGCTTTTGCTCCTGGACGAATACGCTGAATATCTCCATTGTCTCCATAACGTTTTAGCCAAAGTCTGACCGTATTTCTCTAAAACAAAAAAAAAAACATTTTTGGAACCGTGTATGTAACTTGTAAGGAGTGAATGTAGTGGTAAAATAGCCAACTACGCATTCATTAATCACAATCAATAAAATAAAATAGGTATAAAAACACTTACTGCTATATTAAGTCGACGACCAATCTCTCTAATTCCAATATTCTGCTCATGTAAAAATATGATTTTTTGTTTGGTATAAGTAGTCATTAAGTTGCGACATGCTTTTTTACACCAAATTGCTTAAAAATACTTAACGAGTTATGTGAAACGATTTACAAATGTGTGTGCGCAGTCACTGCTATTAGGCGTAGTTTAACTTTTGTCACATAAATGAATTTATTATCTACCTCACGAAGCAAATATATGTTTTACTTCGTATCCAACCATTCTTGGTAGGTAAATATAAATTCTGTGAACTTAAAGTTTTTTAATTTACCCACCTGTTTACAAGATAAATTATTAGGCGTAAATCATATTGGTCGTTCTTTAATAATGCAGGCAATATTGTAGAAATGAAAACAAATTAAAAAAGAAACTGATTAAAGGTGGACCGTGTTTTCGAACCCACATGTTGTTCGTCGCCAATCCAGCATCAAACCGTTAAGCCACAAGAACTTGTCAGGAATACGCGAAATTAAAGATTGGGTTCTAATTATGTAGTGTGATTTAAAAGCTTTTCAACTTTAATGTCAACGAGATAATGATTAAAATAGCTTAACAAAATGATATATGTATAATGCCGGTGGCTCCGACAACGTTGCACGAGCGCCGTCTGATAAGCTCATATAAATTGAATAAACCTTAATGTTACAGGCAGAGGGTCCAAATTCGTTTGTTTTTAGGGTGGGTCAGATAATGCTGCCAAGCGACTGTACCAAAATCTTAACATCAATTTTTTTTTTTTGATGATGGTGAAAAATTATAAAGAAAAAAAATATATTATAATTATTAAAAATTATTATCAATCGACTTCAATCAATCGACTAGCTATACATAGTACCACATGAATAAATTAATGATAATTGATTTTATTTGTGTTAGTAGGTTTATAAAAAAAACTTTTTACATCTCCATTTATCATATTTTATAGTTATAATATATGATAAATTTAAAAAGTTTTTTTTCTAGGTGAGTTCAGCGTTTCCTATCCGACTACTCTGAGAAGAAAAACCGAAGCAAACTCAGAGGTCACAGTTATTGGATAGTAAGTTTTTGATTAGTATGTATTATGTGCAATTTACTATATTTCTTTGGTCTCTTTATTTTATATCAAGAGTATAAACAAACGGGAAATTAATATATTATAATTATGTCAAAAGACTTTCTTTGGAAATTGAGTCAAAGAGAAGTTCTTAGTAACTGCATTAAAATGCGACTTTGTAAGTTTATTCCTAGAGCAAATCCTACTAATATTATAAATGTGAAAGTTTGTATGGATGGATGTTTGTTACTCTTTCACGCCAAAATTACTAAACGGATTTGGATGAAATTTGGCACACAGATAGTTTATAGCCAGCATTAATACATAGGGTACTTTTTATTTCGATATTCCTACGGGATCGAAACTTATCCGGACGAAACCGCGGGGCGCAGCTAGTGTAATCATAAAGAGAAAACGGAACAAAATAAATAGATTCACAGGAAAAATGCTCTCTTATCCGTGGTAGATATTTTTAGTTAAAACTGCTTTCTGCTACCACTGGTATTTATTTATATTTACATAATTTAAAAAGCTAACAGTCTTAACATAATAATATTACGTACAAGTATATAAAAAGGAGAGAACATAATCAAAGGGCATCAAAAAATTCGTCCGCATCGCTGTCAACAGGAAAAGTGCCCTAAAGGCTGGCAGCATTGCCCCGTTGGGTGGCAATGTTGATTCTTTAGCCAAAAAATAGACAAGCCCTCAGAGGGGCAATTCTCATAAATTTTCAGTTCTAGCTGACCTCGAATTGTATAGCCTTTTCGTACAATGAGAAGTCAGCTTACTGGAAATGTATAGCTTGATATGTCATTGTACGTACGTAGTAATCAAAGTACGTTTACATTTTATCGTTTACCATTTTGAATCACTCTAAAACCAATAATTTTACTATCTACATGACCATAGGTATCAATTCAGAAACTATATTGAACCACTGATCACCGCTTCGCATGCCTAGAAAGATTGACTAACATCGATATACCTAACAGTTGGTACAAAATGTAGTTTTTGTAACAATTATTTCAAGTCAAGACAGTAATTATCATTATTAAACCTTTAGTAGTGCGGTCTATTGATCGCAAGCGCTACTGTTGAGGGAGGAGGAGAACATGAGGGTACGATTCCCAAGTGAATGTTATAGCTTCGTCAAAGGTGTTTTTGCAACCGTTAAGAATAAATTAATTGACTGTTCATGTATTATATGCGTATATTATGATATAAAAAGCATTGATATTCATCTAATCTTGTGGCTAAATAATAACAGTCGCGCGGGTCGATCGATCAGGTTAAGCAACGCTTGCCGCGGTTGGTCCGCGGATGAGTGACCATCTTTACATACCAAGACTCCTCCGTGCCCCGGAAAGCATGCTCAGTCCCCGCTGTCATTCGTGGATCTTTGTCAGTCGTTACGGGTTGTCTGACAACCAGTCTTACCAAGGGGTTTCATTAATAGTTACTGGGTAATCCCAGTGACTGGGTTCTGGAGGTCAGATAAGCAGTCGCTCCATGTAAAATGCTGGTTCTTAGCTGCATCCGGTTAGACTGGAAGCCGACCCCAACGTAGTTGGGAAAAAGCTAGGCAGATGATGATGAATCATAACGTTTCGATTAATCGAAACTTGATAAACTATAAAATAAGCAACAAAAATATTACACGCATTCGCCTGTAACTCAAAACCAAATCTAAGCTAAAATATTAGTCAGAAACATCTCGATAAAACTCTAAATGGATTAAACAAATATTAAATCAAATAATATAATCTTCGTTGTCATCAGAACAAAGCTGCTTTCGCCTTTCATTCAGTTACAATTTGTACAGGAAAGCATTTTGAGTTCGGCTCGTGAAATAATCTCTCCGAAAACATTTGAACACATTACGGGCATTAGAATTATTTATTGGCGTTATTTCGATCGTGTTTTGTTAAATTTATATGCTTTGTAAAGATAAATTTAAATACAAATATTTATTACTTTAGTGAGGGTATTTTTGTATAAATTGAACGGTTTTTATCTTATTTTCTAGTTTATTGTTGCTAGTGTTTCATTATCATCATACATACTGATGTATAATAACATTGAAACAGTTTGACAGTTCATACATATATAAACTCACCCCTTCTCCCATGGGGGTAGGTGGAAGTGTAGTCCGTAGTGTAGGTTTACCGTGAACGGTAAGAAAAACGTGTGCGTACAAAAGGCTTGAGGTGGCGCTCTGTATTTTCTGCTTACCCTCATGGTAAAAAGGCGTGATTTCATGTATGAACTAGCTGCGCCCCGCGGTTTCACCCGCATAAGTTTCGATCCTGTGGAAATATCGGGATAAAAAGTATCCTATGTGTTAATCCTGGTTATAAACTATCTGTGTGCCAAATTTCATCAAAATCCATTCAGTAGTTTTTACGTGAAAGAGTAACAAACATCCATCCATCCATCCGTCCAACAATCCTTACAAATTTTCGCATTTATAATATTACTAGCTGCGCCCGCGGTTTCACCCGCATAAGTTTCGATCCCGTGGGAATATCGAGATAAAAAGTATCCAAATCCATTCAGTAGTTTTTGCGTGAAAGAGTAACAGGCATCCATCCATTCAAACTGTCACGTTTATAATATTAGTATAGAGTTGACAGATGGCTGGCTAGCAACGTGTCATATAAATACTTTGTAAAGATGAAGATAGTGGATACACGAATTTTCTTTATTTTGTTATCAGATAGTTACTTTAAAACATCAAGCAAGTAGGAGTATTTTGAAAAACGTACTTCTACGCTAGTAACTTTTATTGCTAATTCACAAAATAAATTGCCTTCGAATAGTTAATAAAATTGTTTTAGTTATTTATCCTTCTAAAAACTATTCTGGACGAAAATTAGGCAACAACATTTGCCGTTGGTTCAGTGAAAGTAACTAAAAAGTCACAACAAAACACCACCAAGTCTTAAAACATCAAATTGTTTCGGTCTAAAGACAATTCAACAAAAATTTCATCCAAATCCGTTCAGTAGTTTTGGCGTGATAGAAGTAACAAACATCCATCCATCCATCCATCCATACAAACTTTCACGTTTATCATATTAGTAGGATAGTAGGATTTAGAAAACTTATATACTCCATAAAGTTTAGTAGTTTTACCAAGTTTGACATCGTGTTTCAACTACAGTCATCATCTGCCTAGCCTTTTCCCAACTATGTTGGGGTCCGCTTCCAGTCTAACCGGATGCAGCTGAATACCAGTATTTTACATGAAGCGACTGCCTATCTGACCTCCACAACCCAGTTACTGGGTAAACGATACCCCTTGGTAAGACTGGTTGTTAGACTTTCGGGCTCCTGACGACCCGTAACGACTGTCAAAGATCCACGAATGACAGCCGGGACCAACGGCTTAACGTGCTTTCCGAGGCACGGAGAGGTCTTGGTATGTGAAGGTGGTCACCCATCCACGGACCAACCGCGTCAAGCGTAGCTTAACCTGATCGATCGACCCGTGCGGCTGTTATTACTTAGCCACAAGCTCCTCAAGTGTTTCAACTACAGTATGGAAATGTAATTAATTTATTTACAAACTCTTAATTTTCAACTATATTGTTGTTATCATCATTTTGTATCAAACCTAAAGCTGCTTTGACCTCTTTTCGAAGTCTGATATTGATCTAACATAAAAAATACATAACATTTACTAAAAACAACCCCAGGCTACCGCAAAATCAAAACAAAAGATCGTATCAGGATGGGAAACTATGAAATTATAGTAGGCTAGTAGATCGCTCCACGGTGGTTGAAATCGTAGCCTGTGGCGTTCGCTATCCTGTATACTCCATAAGGTTTCATGCGTGGTCCCGTTTTGAATACATAACTTTATTGTGTATATATTATTGTGCTGTACATGTAAACAGAAATATGTATGGACTAGCAGCGCCCCGCGGTTTCACCCGCATAAGTTTCGATCCCGTGGGAATATCTAGATAAAAAGTATCCCACGTTTTAATCCTAGTTATAAACTATTATGTGTGCCAAATTTCATCCTAATTCGTTCAGTAGTGTTTGCGTGAAAGAGAAACAAACATCCATTCGTTCATCCATCCATCCATCCATACAAACTTTCGCATTTATAATATTAGTAGGATACTACCCCACTACTGGGCAAGGTCTCCCCCATACTTCGCGATTCATTTTTACCAGCTGCCTTTTTCGGGCTAATCAGTCAGAAAGAGTCTAGGTGGATACGTATTGCAATATCTAAAATTAAAATAGATTTAATATTATTAAAAGAACTAACGTAAAATAACCTACGTACAAAATCCCTAAAATCTAAATACCTAATGATTGTTTCACTTATATTAAAAATACTGAAAGCTTAAAATGTCAAATGGATATGTGACTACCCGTAACGACTGTCAAAGATCTACGAATGACAGCCGGAACCAACGGCTTAACGTGCTTGCCGAGGTACGGTGTACGTGAAAGACTTAATGAGACTATCGATTTGATTAAGTCAATTGGTTTTAGTAGGGTTGATCTAAGCTTTCTTTTGAGAACAGTAGTGGCCCAGTGGCCACGACCCCGACTTACAGGTTACCCAGGCAGGCGCTTTACTTTGTGTAAATAATTTCATTACGACTGCTCTAAAAACGGTGAAGGAAAACACCGTGAGGAAACCGGCATGTAATAGAAGCAAACATTTGAAGACATGTGACATCTAGCAACCCGCATTGGGTCTGCGTGGTAGATTATAGCCACTTCCTTTGGAAGAGAGTAGGCCTGTGTCCCAGCAGTGGGACCATTATAGGATGATTATGTATGTTTTCTTTATAAAATTGTAATAATTTGAACTTGGGGTTTTTGATACTTGCTTTGAAGATAGATGGGTTATATTTTTTTTTGCCATACGACTTGGCAATGCCGCCAGCCTTTTGAGCACTTTTCCTGTTCACAGCAAAGCGGACAAACTTTTTGATGCCCTAAGTTTCTTTCCCTATTTTATATATTATGTATTTAAAAAAGAGAAAAACCATAGTAGAAGTTTGTACAGACTCCAGCACATCAATCTACCCGAAACTGTCAAATTTTCCCAATCAACCTTGAACCTAATGCTTTAGCGATAAAATTGAAAATCTATTAAAGAAATTTGACAGATTGTAGTAGCTTGATTTGCTGGCGTCTGTGCCTTCATACATTCTTATTAGTATTTTCATTTTAAGACTGCTAACTTTTAAATTATACAGCGTGGCGCTTTAATGGCGACATTAATTTTACACACGTATACGGTTTCGCGTCTTAGTTATATGAATATATTTTAATTCAATTAAACATTAATATTTATTTATTTATTTATTAACAATTTTCTAAAATAGCATCTTAGAGCAACCTGACTTAAAGAATTGTAGCGCAGGGGTCATTTGCCGGGGTCACGGATCTTATCATCGCATCAATGTAATTAAAGCACATAACGTGCAAATAGAAGGCGAATTGAAGGAAAGAGAGAGAGCCCTATGGCGGCGAGCGGCGCAGGTGGAAGTTTTCAAGTTAGGTTTTTTTTTATGTTGTTATAACTTTTATGATTACCACTAGCCCTACCCGTGTGTTAAATTAATGTCGCCATTGTAGCGGCACGTTATATACGTTGGAAATTATATTGGAACTTAAAATTCTCCTTTTAGTATGGATCAAATAAATCGGTACAATTACTTTTCGTTGTAATTGTATGAAGCCAGAGTAGGGTATAAAGGGTTTCAAAGGTATTATTACTAACTACAATTCTAACTTACAAAGGCAAATTATTTACCTATTTCAATCAAAAACTCAAATTCCAGGTAAATTACAATGGACCCTATAAAATTCAAGTAACACAATACTAATTGATTTCAAGTAGCAAATATTAAAGGCTTACAGACGCTGTGAATGGAAACTTCAGCATTGTGCCGTCTAATTTGGGTTTCGTTACTTGAAACAATAGTTTTGAGTGCTTTGGTATAATAAAGTGATCGTGTGGATGGTGAACTATATATAGTCTGTATGGTTGCTTTATAAACGTACCTGCTTTAACCTACTATTTATATACAAGGTGTCGTTTTGCATCCTCGTCAAATTCAAGGAGGTAACTATGCTACTGATTCTCGACACGAATCAATAATAAAATATTTTCTAATTTTCGGAAATCGGCATGTGTCGGACACGCATTTGAAAACGAAGCCTGTGTGAGACCGCACTGTAACTGCCCTTTTAGACACACATAAAAACGCGGCCGCTTATAAGATACCATAACGCGATTCTGTTCTTTGAAAGTGGTGTATTCTGAAATACTGTCAAACTTAACTAACTAAAAAAACAAGTATGTATTAATTATTTACCAGGGATCGTAATTTTATTTGATTAATTATGTCTTTCATAACAGCCTCCTGAAATTTGACGAGGATGCAAAACAACAGCTTGTATATTTAAAAAAAAATTAGACATAAAAATGCATGAAGGCTATTTGCTGATATTAACAAAATATCGCACATATAGGTAGGACTTGTATACAGGTTGGCAGGGAGATCGACGCACAAACTGAAACTGTAATTTCAGCACGATATGATTCTAGTCCCCTAGCGAAAAATTTCACCGCTGGGTGGTTCAGAATGTATTGAATCCATGGTAACAGGTTCAGGTTCATGGTTCAGGATCTTTGGCGTACTATCCAGCCCTAGAGCGGGAATGCTAAGTAGAAGGCCCGCGTTTTTAATACAATGCATTGTGAACCCAAAAGCGGTGCAAACTTCTTCTTCTTCGTGTCGCTGGCACGACTGAATAATATATCTTGTTGGCCCAAAACTTTGCCACTTCCACAGCGTCGTTAGTGACAGAGTAGAGGTCAGTCTGACTGCATGTTTTGGGACACAGAGGGCGGGATAGGTGGAGCATGGTTTGCGACATAGCTCCACAATCACACCCTACTGCCGTTCCGTCAAGGTAGCCCATCAAGGGAGAGCCAGTTTTCAAAGTACTGTGTGTTGAAAAGGTATTACATACATACTGACTGTATTATTACTGAGACTGTATTCCAAAAATCACAGTCCTTACAAAGCCAAATTATGTAAGAACCTAAATCTCAAACAAAAATTCAACCATTGTGCTGTCTGATTCGGTTCCCGCTCCTCGAAACAATAGTTCTGAGTGCTTTGGTATAATGAATTGGTCGTCTGAATGGTAGACGTAATAACTTTCATTGGCAATGTTAACGTGGCGCCCTCTATTGTCGCTACATCGTCTAATTTATTAATCTTTGTTGAATTGTCTTTAGACCGTTGTATTCTTTTAGGATTTTGATGTTTCAAGTCTTGACGGTGTCGTAACGCGGATTGACTCGCCTCGTTAGTCTAATTGTAGCAAGTTCCACCACTGAGCATGAGGTCTTGGAACTTCTTAGCAGACCGGAGTCTAGATTTGTATCCGGTTGATGGGAATAGGCTCGTCCCTTTAATTACACAACAAGAGACTTAAGCATTACTAGCAAAATGTGGGTACAGTATAGGTAGAAAAACCTCTGAAAGAAAGAAAGAAATAAAAATGCGCTTATTGGCATTACACAAAATGAATACACCTTAAAACCCTCTGCCCTCTGCCCTCTGCCTAACCCTGCAGATAATACAGGCGTGATGTTATGTTATATTATAAATAATAAGTGATTTATTTTCTGTAAGTAGGTTTGTACAGACGCCAGCAGGTCAAGCTACCCGAAACTGTCAAATTTTCCCAATCAACCTTGAACCTTAATGCTTTAGCGATAAAGTTGATAATCTATTAAAGAAATTTGACAGATTGTAGTAGCTTGATTTGCTGGCGTCTGTACAAACAGTTTTACACGTCAATCATATTTTTTTTAAACTAGATGAGTTCGGCGTTTCTTATCTGAATACTCGTGAGAAGAAAGGCCGAAACAAACTCGGAGGTCACAGGTATTATATTAGTAGTCTGAATCGTAGACGTAATAACTTTCATTGGTAATGTTAACGTAGCGCCCTCTATTGTCGCTACAACGTCTAATTTATTCATTTTTGTTGAATAGTCTTTAGATCGAAGCAATTTGATGTTTTAAGACTTGGTGGTGTTTTGTTGTGACTTTTTAGTTACTTTTGCGGAAACAACGGCAAATGTTGTTGCCATATTTTTGTTTTTAGAAGGATAAATAACTAAAACAATATTATTAACTATTTGAAGGCAATTTATTTTGTGAATTAGCAATAAAAGTTACTAGCGTAGAAGTACGTTTTTCAAAATATTCCTACTTGCTTGATGTTTTAAAGTACCCGATGAGAAAATAAAGAAAATTCTTGTATCCACGATCTTCATCTTTACAAAGTATATGACACGTTGCTAGCCAGCCACCTGTCAACTCTATAATCCTACTAATATTATAAATACGAAAATTTGTAATCAAGGATGGATGGATGGCCGCAGGAGACGCCCTGGACGTCGGGAGTCACCAGCCGACTCCCGGCCACCGTAGGCGCGGGCTTGCGGGCGGCGAGCTATGGGCAGCTCGCCGCCCGGCAAGGACCAGGCCCGAGTCGACGGCGCGTTGTGTTCCACGCGCGCCTCAAAGAGATGTCAGCACGAAGTGACGGGGTCCGTTAGGGCCGATGCCTGCCAGGGGCCGCGGGTTGTTCGAAAGAGATACCGTGGTCCCTGGCATAGGCAACTGAAGGAACACGGGTGGGTTTTAGTCAGTAAAAGTCTGACATGCCCTCCTGCTCCGCCCAGAGCGGGAGAAGTCATACGATGATTTCCCACCCAGAAAAAAAAAAAAAAAAAGGATGGATGGATGGATGTTTGTTACTCTTTCACGCAAAAACTACTAAACGGATTTGGATTCAATTTAACACACAAATAGTTTATAACCAGGAATAACACGTAGAATACTTTTTATCCCGATATTCCCACGAGACCGAAACTTATCCGGGTGAAACCGCGGGGCACAGCTAGTTCATACATAAAATCACGTCTTTTTACCATGAGGCAAGCAGAAAATACAGAGCGCCACCTCAAGCCTTTTGTACGCACACGTTTTTCTTACCGTTCACGGTAAGCCTACACTACGGACTACACTTCCACCTACCCCCATGGGAGAAGGGGTGAGTTTATATATATATGAACTGTCAAACTGTTTCATTATCATTATACATCAGTATGTATGATGATAATGAAACACTAGCAACAATAAACTAGAAAATAAGATAAAAACCGTTCCATTAATATAAAAATACCCTCAATAAAGTAATAACCATTAGTATTTAAATTTATCTTTACAAAGCATATAAATTTAACAAAACACGATCGAAATAACGCCAATAAATAATTCTAATGCCCGTTATGTGTTCAAATGTTTTCGGAGAGATTATTAGAAACTTATGCAGGTGAAACCGCGGGGCGCAGCTAGTCTAATCTAATCTAACTAGCCTGTATTGTCCCACTGCAGGGCAAAAACCTCCCTCTCCCTTTTCCACACAATTCTGTCTTTTGCCAGTCCCTACGGTAGGAGTCAAGCTCGTCCCGCCATCTTCGTCTTGACCTGCCGCGATAGCGTCGTGCGTTTAGTGGGTCCCAATCGGTGGTACTCTTAGCCCAATTGTCATCTGACATGCGGCAAACATGTCCGACCCAATCCCACTTAAGTTTAGCGGCTTTCTGGGTAACGTCTGTTATCTTGGTTTTGACGCGCAGTATTGTGTTCCTTATACATTCAGAAATTCGAAAACTCAATAGACACTTGGTATGGTTTTTGTTCTATTATCCGTATATCAGCGAAAACAGCATGTCATTTACGTGCCATAACTTGAGACTTTACAACGCAGCGCACGCTTGGTATTCCATGCACAGCCACCAAAGGTAAACCAAGTGACGATCAACTTTACGACTTTTCAAAACACAACTGGGTAAAAATAAAATAAAAATAGCAAATGAAACACTGAGTATTTTCTCATCTATAAACTGATTACTGTTCTCGTATTTCCAGAGAACCAACTTTAGTACTGTGAACCGTAATCTATTGAGTTAGCAAAAAGGGTTTTATGATTTTTTTATTGCAGCACCTTTTCCATCAAAGTTTATATAACTTGGGTAGAACAGATCGGGCGAATTTCGAAGCGGAGTAACTGTAATATGAAAGTTCGCTCTGGTGTGAGGGTCGGATGCTAATGATGTACACTTGTGACTTTTTGTAGTTTGGATTTTGGAGAAAATACTTATTTCATTTTATGAAGTGTTTTGTTTCAAATCATTCTCACAACTTTAAACGATAAAGTTGTGAGAATGATTTGAAACAAAGAATAAGATAGAGTGCAAAGTCCTGAAAATAATTATGAGTTTAAATCTAAACAGTTGATTTATGTCTCATTGCAGAAATGAAATTAGATTTAATGAGTGATATTATTACTATTATGATATATCCAACAACCAACTCCATCGTGGTGATTATCGCCAACAGACTGGATTGTCCTTATATCCGACAATTATAACAAACAAACCTTGTGAGTGTTCGTTTTTGTCTGTGCTTGTTATCCTGTCTGTATCATTTTAATCCAGTCAATTTCCCTAAATTTTTGACATTAATTGTCACTGAGATGACTCAGTGACAATGAAAAAACGTTTAAATTCAAGTCGTAATCTCATGATTACGACTCGAATTTGAACGTTTTTTAAGAACGAGAATTGGCCTTGAAACCTAAGAAACTAATGTTACGTAGTTCTAAAGCTTGTCTAAAATATTTAGAAGTGATTGTAAAGAGAAAATAAATTATTTAAGAATTTGAATTTGAAAACGCATGAAAATTACTTCATCATCATCATTTCAGCCCGGAATCACCCACTGTTGGGTATTGGCCTCCCATTTCTTCTGCACTGCTTCCCGATTCTGTGCATCTCTCATCCAGGTCTTTCCCGCGACTTTGACAATATCGTCAACCCAACGCGCTTTTGGTCGGTCCTGGGGGTCTACTCCGAAGTGGTATCGGCCGAATGTTCGGCCGTTTCCTGCTACGGAATTACTATTTGGTTTGATCGGTCCCGATCCTACACTCTTTCGAATATTGACTATGACCCCGACCCAACTGAGCCAATCCGAACTTTTTTCGCATTTTTCAATAATATTCGGTTCGGCCATGTGTCGGTCCGATCCGATCATTCGCACTTTGCACTTCGTAGTAGACCCCCTGGTTTCTTTGGCCGAACCTTAGCCACAGCTTTAGTCCATCGGCCATCTCTTCGTCTAGCTAGAAAATTACTTACCGATCGCAATAATAACCGCCAAAATTTTGATCTGTTTGTAAACACAACCAACAATAAAACATCGTTCAACTTCACAGAAGCGCGAAAGCGATTATTACAGAAATTGTTGTCAAAACATCAAATAGCAAAAGTTGGAAGGACGTCAACATTCGCGCTAGTCTCACACACTTTATTATTCTCAAAATTTGTGCTCCTTTGTGCTCCAAAGCGGCGCGGCGGCGTTTACAAAACAAAAACTGATTCTGAGACCGTATTATGGGCACAAACCGTTTGTACGTACGAGTATGCTATTGTAAAAGTTAAGGCGTATTTGATAAATAATTGAAAAAGTTATTGAATGCCTCAAATGCTTTGTGATTATTTCGTTCCTCACTGCGATATCAATTACAATCTCCGTCGTTTTGTGAATGTGAGTTCGCTTTGATGACTACTTTTAAAAGTATTTGGGTGGTATTTTAATTTTCGTGTGCTCTCAGATGAAAAAATAACGTGTAGATACAGTTTTTCGTTCTGCACAATTTGTTTTGACTGGGAGTAAACGATGAACTTGGTGGTGTATAAAATTTTATTCGGGCTATAATTTAAGACTCGTTTGTCTAGTGGTCGTAAGCGCTACTGCTAAGCATGAGGTCCTGGCTCGATTCCCAGGTTGGGTAAAGTGTTCTTGGATCTTTCCACCAGGAATTTCTCAATACCTGCCCGGAGTCGGGTTTGTGCCCGGTTGAAGGTAGTAGGCTCGCTCCCTATTATCTACATCATCATCTGCTTAGCTTTTGCCCAACTATTTTTAGGGTCGGCTTCCAGTCTAACCGGATGCTGGTATTCCTAGATAGGGCCTAAAAATATACCGGATTTTGAATATACTGTAGGTGCACTTCTGCGTTAGCCTTCGTTGAAACAAGGCGTGATGTTATGTTAAATTAAAGCTTTGATAAAGTCTACGATAAAGTCACGGAATACGGTAGGAATAGGCCTCGTTTGACCTTTATAGCTACGATCTACATCATAAAGATGATATCAAACTCTTAGTAATGGAGTATGTTTGTTTACTTTTGTTTTATAATAGTTTACGGTAGCACATTAATCAATCTGCCTAGTCTTTTCCCAGCTATATTGGGGTCAGCTTCAAGTCTAACCTGTTTTTGGACTTACCATTATCATCATCTGCCTAACCTTTTCCCAACTTTGTTGGGGTCGATTTCCAGTCTAACCGAATGCAGTTGAATACCAGTATTTTACATGAAACGACTGCCTATCTGACTTTCATAATCCAGTTACTGGATAACACGATACCACTTGGTAAGATAATGATAATAGCGTATACCTTTTGGTAGCACATAAAATACGTGAAACACCAACTACGAGTATATGCCAAATGATTTCAGTTGGAAATCATAGAGTTACTACCAGCTACACGTGGACAAAACCACTAAATGACAAACAAATTCCTAGCAGGACCCAAATAGGAACCTATTTGGTAGGCCAGTATTGGTTACGTGTTCTCAAAATGATACGACATATTTCGATCTGAATCGAATACGACTCGGGTTGCATATCGAGTCTCTATTCATAGGGTGGAAGTTTTAGTCGGAATTTAGCTTTATTACATAAATACCTACAATTCAACACATGCGTTTGTTCGATTTTCTATCACAATCGAATATTAGAATTTTGTTGTATTGTGTATGTTTGGTATTTGCTAGGGTTAATAGTTTAGCTTTGTTGTGTAATGTTTGCTAACATTGTCTACCTTGCTATATTTTTGAAAATTATCTATACAAATACCTAAATAAAATTTAAATGTCTCGTTGTAATTTCAAAATAACAGCTATTTACTAAATACATATTATTATGAAAGTATATGGGACTTAAAAAAAAAAACATTTTTTTAAATTTTCTTCTGGTTGTTTATTCCGGCTAATCTCCGAAACATCTGGACCGATTAGATGGGACTGTCACTATCAGGTAGAGGCTATAATAAAGGCTACTTTTATTTTAGAAAAAGAATTAGAGTTCCCTGCAAAAAAATTATAACCTATGGAATCTTTTTTTAATTTATTTCTTTTTTTCTTTTTATTTGTTTTCCGACATGCACGCGAACAAAGTCGCGGGTACAGCTACTTATCAAATAAAGGAGAACCTTGATGGTGACTGTTAGTTATTTTATTAAAATAACATTATCCTTTGGTGTAGAAGAAAAAACAATGTCTGCAAAAAAGTGAAACACAGTTACTGGGCCCGAACACTAGATTCTCAACAAAAAAAAAAAAACATTCCTTAGAAAAAAAAAATATATTTACCAAACGAGTAGATAACAAAACATATCTAACCTATAAAAAATAATCTCCTATTTCAGTTAAAATACTAAATACACAAGCAATATAAACAAACGTAAAAATGAAATATAAAGTAAACGTAATTCCAGCTTCATATTCCAATTAGGCACGCATAGGGCCTGTAAATTATTAGTCAAATCTGATACAGTTATTGATTCGGCTATTAAAACAAAAAAGGATCGTTGTTTTCTGCAATTACTGTTTATTTATTATCATTATAAAGGTACCTAATAAATGAGGTTCGCGTAAAAGGTTGATAACATACAATGCCAATGGCTATATCGAAAGTATAAGTAGGAATTTTTGCGATATTTATTAAAGCTGAAAGTCTGAACATAAAATGTTTCTATTAAAACTGTAGGTAGTAAGATACACCATTTTGTTCAAGGCCAATTATTAAATAAAGCCAAAAATGTATCTATCATTTTTATAGATTTGGTCGGTACAAATTATGAGGGGCTTGTGGCTAAGTAATACCAGCCGCACGGGTCGATCGATCAGGTTAAGGTATACTTGCCGTGGTTGGTCCGTGGATGGGTGACCATCTTTACATACCAAGACCCCTCCGTGAAACGGAAAGCACGTTAAGCCGTTGCTCCTGGCTGTGATTCGTGGATCTTTGACATTCGTTACGAGTAGTCAGAAGCCCAAAGGTTAGATAGATCCAGTCTTACTAAGAGGTATTGTGTCACTTTACGTCGGGCGCGGATTAAAAATGAATTATTTATTTTATTTGATAATATTTTTCATAATTATATCTATTTTATTATTTATTCATTACTGTAATAATTGCCCGTGACATTTATTTTGAAATGTCGAAGCATCATGCTGGGATAGGAGCCCTTTGGCCTCGTATAGGCCTTTCTGTTTCATTTTTCTTTTTGTTATTTGTTCTTATATAATTTGTTTCATGATCTTCCTGTACGAGTCACGATAAATACTTTTTCTTTCTTTCTTTCTTTCAGTACTGGGTTGTGGAGGTCAGATAGGCAGTCACTCCTTGTGTATTCTGCAAATATCTTATCATTAAAACTTAGTTGAAGTAAGCTGTCATTCCTCCGGATTGACACTATTGACAGCTCACTTCACCTAAGTTTTCACGGCGAGATTTTACAGAATAGATTAGCTGTTATTCAGCTACATCCAGTTAAACTGAAAACCGAGCCCAACCAAGTTGGAAAGTCACGAGCCACAATTTACAAATCATAATACATAGGTACCTATGTCATTTTACGGTAATTTTATCTCCAAAATCATTTTTATGTGCAGCGTGGAAACGTGTTTGGGTTCAGGCATCCATCTTTTTTATTTACGTTTTATAGCATTTTAGTTAAAATATTTGAAGTAATAGCAATCAAAAAATATTCATGCGTGCACATGAATAAAAACGTCAGTAACATATAAAATATTAGTTTTAAATGCAAAACGAGCACTTGTGTTGATAGAAATACGAGTATTTGTTTTATGATGTAGGACAGTGTGTTAGTATTTTTTAGTAAATGCGAGTTATTTCTTTTTTTAGCCTATATTTATCCACTGCTGGGCAAAAGACTATCCTAAGTCCTTCCAGGAACTCTTTTCCCGCGCCACCTCGAACCTGCCCACGCGGTACGCGTCCAGGTCATCTCGCCACCGCTTTCTAGGTCGACCTCAGCGGCACTGTCCATTTTCAGGTACCCACTGTGTGGAGACTTTTGCCTAGCGTTCATCCTGCATGCGGCTGACGTGACCAGCAAAAAAAAAAGATTTTATTTCGGAACAAAGAATCCATAGAGTCATCATAATCATAATCGGCCTATAACGTTCCCACTGCTGGGACACAAGCCTCCTCTCAGTGACAGGGAGCGGGCCGTAATCCACCACGTGGACCCAGTGAGGGTTAGTAGAAGTGAATATGTTTCGAATTTTTGGTTCTAAGATATGCCGGTTTCCTCATAACGTTTTCATTTTGAGAGCAATTGGCGATGAAATAATTTATACAAAGTAAAGGGCCTGTCTGGGTCCGAACCTACGACCTACAACTCGTAAGTCTTGGCCGTTACCACTGGCCCACCACTGCTCACCTGTTAGTAATATAACATTAAAACAACTTATTATCCAGCGTTAGTACCAATCACACTTTGCACAAACTGCTTTACAATTGGAGAGCTGAAACTCTCCGCTACAATTCTCAGAATGCGGTTGCATCTGCCTCTAACTCTCCTCAGTAGTGAAGCTGTTTTCTTGCGCACAATCGCGTGAAATCCGTCGGTACGAGCTTGCGCAAACATTTCCGATGCGCTACAGTAGCGACGAAGTTTCAACAACATCCTGAAACCATAGTTACACTGAACGCACAGGACATCCAGCGATATTTTGATTTAATTATCCCGTAGATTCGTGTACAGACTTTGGCAGTAACCCTTATAAATGGTAATTTTTACTAGAACTATACACTGAGCAAATCTACGGGCCAACATGTTGCACTGAAGGGCGAATGTCCTGCCCTCCCTCTATATTATCTTCTTCTACTTTAAAGTTTATATTTTTCTTAACGACTCGATTGCAATCTAAATGGACTCGGCCCAGAACTAGCCTACGTGTTTGGCGCCATAATTAGCGTCCATGAGTTTCTGTAACGTTCAGCAGACAGGACACGTAGGATGTGATATTAAGTGTCACATCATTTGTGGAACAGCACGATATTTACACTCCAAGGCGGAGTCGTATAAGAATCTCCACCTGAACAGGTTCTCCTTGTATCGGCCAACCTGGATCCGGAGTCTATTTAAAGACTTCCAGGTTACCCAAGGCCACTAATGTCCAGGTGGGCAGAAGTTCATATTTGAATTTAAACAGTTTGTGTTGATAATTGGTAAAATTCTGTATTTATTAATGTATTTTTTTTACTCGACAGTCATGAAGCCCGAAACGTTACTAATTGAAAGCTGAGAGCATTACCTACATTTTCCGATGCCAATTATTATGGTGACTTAGTCAGACTGTTTCTTTTATATTGAAATCCCTTCGTAAGACTGGTTGTCAGACTTGAAAGTCCTAAATACTCTTCTAAATACTTGACAGTCGTAAGCCTTCAGGCCTTTTGACGACACGTTACAACTGGCAAAGATCCACGAATGGCCGCCTGGACCAACAGCTTTACGTTCTTTCCGCGGCATGGAGGGGTATACATATACAGATGGTCACCCATCCACGGACCAATTGTGGCAAGCGTAGCTTAACCTGCTCAATCGACCCCTGCGGCTGTTATTACTTAACTGCAAGCCCCACTATTCTTTTTGTATTTAAATCCCTTCGTATATTTTCAATTTCCATTCTTCTCTATCAACCAAATTCTACACGTTCCGTCGTAGATCTGAAGACCAATATTCCCGTAACTAAAAACGTTCAAAATCTAGTTGGCATCTCATCTCAGCGTCACTCAATGTAAAAAAGTTGTCAACAATGTTGGGAAATTAGAGGTATTTTTGACAGACTGAAACTGAGATCACATTGTAAACGTTCTTAAATTACGAGAATTGCCCTTTGTTATTCAGTCCGTCTAATCTTATGCTTTTAACATAAATAATCAGCAATAATTAAAATCAGCACCAGTCATTAATATAGAAAGGACTCGACGATTTGTTCTCCTTGCATAAGAAAATAGATCCGAAGATAGAATAAATAATCATTTGAATGCGGAATAGAAAAATGAGTGCGGTCAGGTTTCGGCCTTCACCGCAGTCCTCCAATTACGGAGACGGTTCCAAGAAATGTACCAAATTGAGTATTCCGAATTGTATTACATTTTGAGCTATTTTGAGACAAAAGGTATTAAGTATTATTGAATAGGATATTGGAAATTTTACTGTACCTACGAAATTAGAATTTCATATTTATACTCAATTTATACTGGAGCCCAGCAATCAGTTAATTTTTAGTCAAACTTGATCTACATAAATATATCATTAGGTAAGCATTATATCATCGTTAAGATAATAATAAAAAGAAGCCACTAAAATAGGTATTTCTATTTAAGTAGATTCAGATAACGGGATAATCTCAAAGGCAGTCCGCCATCGCGTAAACACTAACCTCTTTATTTATACCCGTTACTTAAAGTTAAGTAGTGATTAGCGACTGTTTAACCATACATTTATGACGTTTGAACGTCACTTATCGTTTATCATTGTTTATAAATAAACCACTATCTTGAAAAAGTCCACTCCATTAACAACCAACCAACTTTGCACGTGTAAACGATCCTAATTAGCTATCGACCTTAGACATAGTCCATTGGCTAATATACCTATAACAGGAGATGATCACTTATTCACGATCTGATACCTAAACGTAGACTAGGGACCAATTAATGCGATAACAGAGCACTCGCCGTGATTACATCAATTAGTACCAAAACAGAGGTAGTTACATTGTTTGTTAAAGCTAGTTTTGATTAGGGTTACAAGGTATCGGGACCGAACGCATGCGTAGTTGGTAAGATAGGAGCTGTTTAAGCAAAGAGATTATCCTTTGACTTAGATTGTCTTCAAACGCTTAGTAATACAAGTAACTATGAAGTTTCTTGTCCGTTCTTCTCCATACGAAACTAACTTTTGGAAGGGGCAACTAAAATCCTATCCTACTTTCTACTACTCGTATCCTTCCTACTATAATATTATAAACGTGAAAGTTTGTATGGATGGATGGATGTTTGTTACTCTTTCACGCAAAAACTACTATACGGATTTGGATGACATTCGGCACACAGATGGTTTATAACCAGGAATAACATATAAAATAGTTTTTATCCCGATATTCCCACGGGATCGAAACTTTTTCGGGTGAAACCGCGGGGCGCAGCTAGTATAAATTCTAAATGTATGTAGCTCTCTGAGAACTGTCAGATTCAACGCCACCTGTCGCTGGAGCATTAACATATTCTATGCTGAGTTACGAGCAACACCAACGCCTGTTGTTTCCTTAAGGGTTACCTATTTTACATTGTATAGAAAATCTTCTTTGTCCCTGCAGAGTTAAACTTTTGAAAGCTTGGAATAATGTTTGCGTGATTTTGTTGTCATCGTAATTTCCATACTTAAAGTCAGCGATGTAAGTGTCTGTAACAACATTGTTTTCTTCTAAGGTTGATCCTCATGGTAGCTGTTTCTCATTAAAATCATAATACCCGCCGTCGTCATCATCATAAATATTAACTATGTTCTGCTTTTACAGGGAACTGACCATTGTTGTTGTCAAAAGTTGTGCAAATAGTTTCTATAATCACCAAGCTTGACACCATGTATGTTGTCATTATAAGAAATACGTTTCTCTCGTCAATATCTAATGTCATAACGTTGCAATCTCATCTATAACCTCTCTGCCAATAGCTTCATAAAACAGTATCTTTATTGCCCAATACCATTTAATATTAAAAGTTCTATAACACAAACCATACAAAAAATAATATACTGTATATCCAACCTAAAACTTACTCATTCATCCGCTTCTGGACCTACATCACAGCTATCCACACTTCATAGATTATTCCATAACTCATATAAAACCCTTTTCTTATTACAAAGAGGTCTTGTTTCGAATCCCAAGTCATGAAGGTCGGGTTGAAGGGTATCTCCAGTTCTTCACACACGGGATTTGAAGCATCTTTGTTTGTATTCAATTTGACTTTGTCTATATTCTTAGTATCAAGGATAACACTGTAGTGTTTATATATAATAGGCCACATAGTTTTTTTAGTAACTTCTTTTTATAACAGAAGATGGGTTATCATTATGATGCTGTATGTATGACAGTGAACATAGCCCCTAATAGTTTGCTGGTTCTCGAAATAGGTAAAGAGAGGAGTGACCCATTTATTGTAATTGCTTGAAAAGACGCGTGCGTGTTATCCGAATAACAACCTCTAAGCAATTGCCATGCCATCTATCAAGTAGAAAATTGGAATATCAAATAAGAAATAAATGAAAAACCCTAACCACTTAGTCTGAGAACCGTCTGGTCCATAAAATCCTATTACTATAAGTTCTTCCAATATTGTTATATTGGAAGAACTTATATGTGTAAGGTCCAATATTGTAGATCTTCCAACTTGTAATAATCAATTAACTAAAAATAGACTATAAGAAGGCCTAATCGACTAAAGAAGATTACTATTAAATATAATATTATCCGGTCTGTTATTATCTGTCTCACCCCAAGATAAAAGCGTGAATGGGGTTCGCTGCGAAATAACTTCCCTCAGAGTAATTTTCAACTAATTTCACATCTTTTTTGCTCCAAAACCATATGTACGTACCGCACGAAAACTGCCAACTCAAAAACCCTTTTCACATTTACACTGGAAAGGTCTGTTATCCAGTTAAATCACTCCATTTATAACGGTGTGTTCAGATGCGTTAAGTCAGCGTTTCGAAATTAGCGGGCTTAATTTTCCATGTACTACTCGACGCTTCGTTTTTTAAGTAGGAAAAGGAAAAAATGGGGTTGACATGGGATAAACCTGAGTGTAGTTTTAGTGGCGTTGTGAGAGATGAGATTCTGTTACGGTATTGGACTAAGTATAATTTGGAATCACTGTTCTGGTTTATTAATAGTTCAATGTTGTTTTCAACTAAACGGTGGTACATATAGGTTTGATTTTAATACGCCACAGTTAGAATGACATACACTAAAAATGTAAACAGTTATTTTGGAGACCACTGTCCTGGAATCTAAACAACCTCCTGTCATATTTCAGAACAAATTACTGGCAACACACGCACCCCTCTTTTACCGCAACTGTTAACCTCTGAACTCGTCCTAATGTTGAAAAATGTTAGTTTAATTTCCTTCCATATGCCACCATCAGACCATTTGTTTGGATATAACTCAAGTGCTTAATGTACCGCAAAATATGCTGAGCTATGCTGTAACGTTACCGTCGACAGAGATATTAGTCTATACATATTCATCTGTTTCATTTTCCTCTTTAGAAACATGATCGGTTATTTTCTTTATTGTTTGTTGTGAATCCGTTTTGTGTTTTAGAGTAGTTTTGTTCAAATCTGTTTAGCTTTGTTGCTTAGGTTTTTTTCTTGATTTTGGTAAAGCTTTTTCCAATTCTCCCTCTTTTCAGATTTCATTCTTGTTTGTTTCAGTTGCAAGCCTTTTCTAGTGTTTTCATCCTCTTGAAGCGCAATTAGTGTTTCAATTTCTCTATTAGAATACATTACAACTTCTTTGATTCCAATCATATCAAATTATATTCCGATTCGTACTTCCGAACAAGACCAATCAAATATTTCATCGAAATAGTATACTTAGCATTCGTATGGTTTCTAAGGCCCGCAGGTATAATATAACAGAAAAAATATATTTCGTCTTCATTTTTATGGTTTTATTATTAAATACGCGGCTATGGTTGCTTCCTATTTTATTATTAAATGGGGATATTACGTTTCTCTATTGTTTTTAGAGAAATCATAAATATTTTGATATGAGCTTTTTAGATTATTTCCTTATTATATGTCGAAATCAAATAAAATAAGAGTGCTCACGTGGTATTATGGGTGCTTGTGCGCCCACATCAGTATCAGAAGTGGTTTAGTTTTTGTCTAAAGTAAGACTTCCTTTTTATGTCGGCACAATACATCCTTCAAGTTTAATATCAAGAAGTAACATCTCATCTCTTAATAAAAGTATATTCTTGGTCATGATAAAATCTACATTTCACTTTGAAAATTCTTGAAAAGAATCGTATATATACACTTTTACAATGCTACTTAAAGTATTATTATTATTAGATTCAAGTTGAATTATAATAATAATAAACTAGCGGAATTAACTAGAACATAACATAATCCCAAACAAAATAAAATGTCTAGTTAAAGTTATCATTTTCACTGAACGAACGAATGAGGTCCTTTACCCCACTAGAGCCTCCCTTTATCACTTTCAGTCTTCAAAAGAAGATCTAAACACACACTTTAAAAAAGAACCGTATTCCTAGATACCGCAAGCCACTTTATCGGGCAATAAATCAATTTTCCTTGGCCTGTGAAACAGAATCGGTAAATGAGGTCCTCAACCTTTGTTAAAGTAATAATGCTGATATATTGAAACTTGTCTCTTGGTCCTTTGATACGACTTTGATTTAAGACGATGGAGTATAAGGAGTAAGCGGGAATAAATGACGTGTGTCTACATTTGTGGAAATGTTTGTTATCTCTGGAGTAGGTATTTAGGTTTAATGGTAGACCGTTTCAGGTTAATTGTGATGTTACTGAAAATTGTCTGTAGGATCATTATCTAGGTGATATAATATCATTGCTAATGGTCAAATAATTAACTATTATTTTAAAAAATAACCATTAGTTAGACTAAAAATTTATAAAAACACACATTTTGAAAAAAATTAACCATTAGTTACTATTTGTAACAATTGGTTGAGTTAACTACGGATCAGAAAATCGGCCCTTAGTCGATCGTGTACTATTTATTTCCTCATTTATAGGTATTTTCTACCGACCTTATTTGTTTTTGGTGTTTATCAGTGGAAACTTGTAAATGGCCTTCAATTGCATATTACAGAAGATAAATATTAGTTTAGTCCTTTCAAGTTAGTCAGCGCCTGACGTAAATTGACGTATTTTTAGTAGCCATGTTTTTAATCACGTCTAAACTGTCTATGGAGTATCTGAATTTGACAGGACTAAACTAATATTTGATCGTCTGTCCTTTTCTTAATGAAATATAAAGAAAAACATGCACTGAGCTTAAATTTAGTTTAGTTTGTGAACAAGGGAATCGGCGCCTTTGTTAGTTTCCCGAACAGAATATAATAAAACAAATAAATAAAATAAGCCGTAGGACCCATCTGTAGGACCCAGTTTCCCAGAAAACATTTTCGTTTCATGACGTGCACAAAAAAGTGTATGACTACAAAACCGTTTGTTTCTTAATAGAAGTACACTGTTTATGACTGACTGTATTATCTGATAATGATACTATATTTCACAATATTTCGAAGCTCAGACACCCATGATAAAAATTACCTTTTTTTTGTGTCTTTTTGTAAGTGATAATTTCCTTGTAGAAGAAAATGATATATTCAATTCCAGTCGATCCTAAAATTATGTAAATACTCACCATCTTAAACACACTTAACATTTCAAACATTCTTGACATATGTACATCAGGATCTTGTTACATACGAGTAATACCTCTACTATATTATTAGCACAGCTGTAAGAAGGTTTTCGTTTATCTCTAAATATGAGCAGAGGAGTGGCACTCTTCGGAGCTTACGGGCTCATATAACAGGATATAGAACTCTAAGTAGGCCGTGTTTGAAGGATTACTCATGCTTTGCAGATTGAGTTCATCCTATTTAATGATCGAATCTAATACCTTTGTCAACAAATTTAGTTGTAGGGATTCGGAGTATGTGAACAAGGATTTGGGATATATGTTGTTAGTTTCTATTTGAATCGATTTTGTGTTAAGAGCTTGTATATTGTTATGAAACAATTGTTGCTTTGTGTCTGGTTTATAGTCTACAACAATTACTTCTTGTTCATTATTGTTTAGATGTTAAGGTATATAATAATCTAATTGTTCTCTTGCTTCTATTGATAATTTGTGTTATCCGTGTATGATCCGCTTATCTGTCGGTATCTTAATCATTAACAGTACCACCAAAGGAGCAGCACCCTGCAGAAGGAACCTGCAGGGTGTAACCTTCCGTTATCCACTTGGAAGTATTTGAACCGTCTCTGGACACAAGTGGGAAGATGTAAGTCCAACCTGGTAAAGTGGGGCTACCTTGACGAAACGGCAATGGGGTGTGATTGTGGAGCTATGTCACAAACCATGCTCCACCTCCTATCCTGCCCTCTGACTCCCTAAACATGCAGTTAGACCTCTGCGCTGCAACCGACAACGCTGTGGAAGTGGCAAAGTTTTGGGAAAACAGTATTTAAAATATAGTCATGCCAGCGACACGAAGTCGAAGAAGACTAACAGTACTATCTGCACTAATATCTTCAGCAGTCCTATGCAAAGCTATGCCACAATCTCTAGACTTCTTGTTTTATTAGCGTTAAATCTATATACTTAATAATAAAGCTGAAGAGTTTTTTTTTTGTTTGAACGCGCCAATCGCTGGGACTACCAGTCAATTCTTGAGTAAGGTAAGCTATTGAACATCATGCTAGTAAAAATAATAAAAGTCACAAAATGAAGGAATGAGAGCACGGGCGGAGGGCGATAGTATGCGGGCCGGTGGGTCGGGGGCCGAAATTTCACGCAGACTAAGTCACGGGCAGACACTAGAAGCGATATAATTCTTATGTTGCTTAAGCCATTTCCAAACGTTCAACCATCTTGAATTTCACATTAATTTCTTTTGACAGAGATGTGTACATAAAACCATCACCAGAACCACCTTAGCCTCGCCCCGACCCATTTTCAGTTACAGTCAAATTATTACTCTTAATTATTATGTAACAATTCCCATGTAGGCTAAAAACAATGAATAATACCCTCTTCATCGTTGACAGCCGCGAACTGTACTGAACCAGTACCTACATCTTTTTTGCCGCGACCCTTTGAATTAATTTTGTTTCGATTATACGATACAAGTTGTATGTAATTGTATGAGTGGGCGGGTAGACTGGATTCTAATTGGATGCCCCTTGTGTGTTACGTTGGATATTGAGTCTGCAGAGGTTTGGCAAAAGCTATTTACTCTGAAGTTATTTTTTCTGAACTAGCAAATATTTCACTTAGCAATTGTTTTTTTTTAATCTCCACTTTAATACTTTTGTAACAAATACGATTTCTTTTGTTTGTTTCTGAATTTACGTCAGGGTTTTAAGTATTATTTTTTGTGCCAGCAAGCAAACTATTATATTTACTAAGTTGTTATCTAAATGTCTGTCAAGCCGGTCCATGTTAGTTTCAATTCAGCCATCAGTAATTGCCCTACTGCCTATGGCAGTAGTAAATATTTGTTCATTTAAGAACATGAAAAGAGTTATTTAGTTTTACTTATTCATTTAGTGAAATAGACGATGATTTATAACGAAAACTAACGCGTAAAATTTCATGAAGAGATATTTGGGCGTATAGAATATATATTATTATCATAAAAAAACTACAAGTATCAATTTATTCACAATAAAGTTATTTAATTTCTTAAATAAATTATTTATCCCTGTACAGTAACAATTTCGGTATTTTTTTTTCTTTCTTTCTAAATATTTGTTCGTTTAAGAATATGAAAATTGTACCTACATATCGATCACAACACTTTTACTACAAAATCATTAATGCAAAAGGAAAATCCTTTTATCACAAACCCAATAAAAACCCACGGCAACGCGCATCAATTATGATAGAATTTTAAAAAGTTGACGCTCCTAACATGTCTGTATCAAATAATAATTATCGTTTCCAATGTTACAACGGGTTTAATATTTATTCTCAATGATTGTGCATTTATTTCCATTATAGTCTATTCATTTCCATTTGTGTGCCATATTTTACGGGGCTTACTCGATGTAAATCCGATGAATTGTGAGCTAATGGATTACTGTGTCAAAACGCGAGTCTAATCTGCAATTCTGCATGCTTCGTAAAATTTTGCAGTATCCAGGAATTGAGTTGTCTGCCTTCGGGTTGCACTAGTCTACGCGACGCGACGGCTCGAACTCGTTGGCGTGCGTGGCTATTTTGCATGCTATTTAGTTTTCTGTTTAAATATTTAGTTTTACATATTTATTTAGTGAAATAGACGATGATTTATAACGAAAACGAACGCGTAAAATTTCATGAAGAGATATTTGGGCGTATAGAATATATTATCATAAAAAAACTACAAGTATCAATTGATTCACAACAAAGTTCTTTAATTTCTTAAATAAATTATTTATCCCCTATACAGTAACCATTTCGGTATTTTTATACTCAGGGAGTTATTTATTTACGCCTAAAGATGCGTTAAAATGAGTGTTGAAGTGAGAAAAAAGAAGTTTCGACGCTCATAACTTTTAAACCAATAATGGTGCCGATTCCCTTGTTCACAACCTAAACTAAATTTAAGTTCAGTGCATTTCATTACGAAAAGGACAGAAGATATATAGTATTTAGTCCTGTGAAATTAAGATACTCCATAGACAGTATAGATGTGATTAAAAACACGGCCACGGACTAATATTTATCTTCTGTTCTTTTCTTAATGAAATAGAAAGAAAAAGAATGCACTGAACTTAAATTTAGTTTAGTTTGTGAACAAGGGAATCGGCGCCGTTATTTTTTTTAATTCTGTGTTCGCACAGGGCTAGGTAATGATGCGATAAGTATAAGAGATATAATTTTTCAATGTACACTGTTAAACAGTGGAGTAAACTCCATACGACGTTAATATGAATGAATGACTAATTAGTGTAACCTTAATTAAATCAGCTAAGTAGTTGACAACGATGCGGATGAATGTATTGATGCCCATGACTCTTTCGCCTCCATTTTTAAATACATGTACATATTATTTTAATACTTTTATCTTATATAATTATTACGTAAATATTATCTTACTCCGCACACGAGCTAAGAAGTTACAATAATAAATTATGTAGCTTGTAGACTTGAGGTTTGGCAGAGAAATGTGGGCCCCGTTTTCGGAATATTCTTTAGATTTACTGTCAGCCTGCATCACCCCACTGCTGGGCAAAGGCCTCTCCCCATGACTTCCAGCTCTTTCGATCCCGGGCTGAAGTGGGCCACTGGTCGTTTGCTTTGTCCAGCTCGTCCCGCCATCTTTTACGGGGTGTCAGGGCTCCACGTGGTGGTTATTTTTGACCCACAGCTCATGTGGCATACTGCAGACGTGGCCAGCCCGGTCCCATTTCAGCTTAGTGGCTTCTTGAGCTACGTCAATGCTTCAGTGGGCACCTCTCGTTTAACATTTTTGCTTGTTTATCAAACGAATTAATATAATAAAATAATACCACCCTATTTTTGTTGCACCGCCAAGCCAAAGGCCTCTTCTCGTACAATGTTTGTTTCGTATGTTTATTATCTCATTAAATACTGTACTTAACCTAAAACTTATTAATAAAATATATCTTAATAAGTAGGTAGGAACGCTACTTAAAATTTATTACACACGGAACACGAGGCAATAATTAAACATGAGCGAGATTGTCGTCACAATCTTAATTTCGTCAAGTTTTCGCCATGAAACGGCAAAGTCTAATAGAAAATTAATTATTAAGAGTTAATTGCAGGTTTTCACGATGGCATGCGATAAAACCGTTCAATTTTGACGTAATACAAAGTTTAAATTACAGTTTCTGTGCTAAATAATTATCGAGCATCAAGCTTTCAAGGTACCAATTACTTTAATTTTAGTTCGGTTTTAGTCGAATACTTCGGTTTACTTTAGCTCGTAATTAATGTTTTTGTAATTGTTTGACGTCTTTCAGTGGTTGTAAGAAGTTACGAATTTAGGTTGATACAAAATGCTTTACGAATTTGAGGTTTTCTTAGTTAGTTAGCAATTAAGGGTGAATGGTTCTTCAATGTTAGTTGTAGACATACGTAAGTCAAACGTAAACTAAATATTCTACTATGTAAATTCACCAAAGGATATAAGTAACCAGGGTCGTCGGATATAGTTGAAGTTTAGTAAGAAACCGATAGATATTTTCGAATGAAAAATTTGATAAATAAACAGTTTGTTTTCTATTAAGTAAATTAAATTTTATTCAGAAACATCCATCGGTTTCTTACAAAACTTCAACTATATCCGACGACCTTGGTTGCTTATCTCCTTTGGTGACCGTACCTACATACTGAAGTTAGAAAAAAAATGCGGGTAGCAACACTGCTAAAGTAGCAAGTGGATTGTATTTCAGATGTTCCCACTACTGGGACACAGGCCTCCCCTCCGTGTGGTACCTGACGTTTTAATATTCCGTCATAAAACATTAATCTATTCATTACTCAAATGGAACAAAATAACAGAAAATTTAATACATATTTTCCTTGTTTCAGATAAAAAATGCAAGCCAGGAAACGTCAGAGGAAAAGGCGGGTGAAGAGAATTAGTGTCGTGCGATGGACGTGCCATAGAAAAATGTAATTTACTAACACGAAGTTAAAGTTCAAAATGCGTTTAGCAATGTTGTGGCCAACAATGGGTAGATTCACGAACAGAGATTTGTTGGTGGTTGTTTTGTTCTTGTGCAGGACAATAGTTTGTGACAGTCAGTGTCCAAAGTTTGCGGAAAAGCCACTCGAGACGAGAGTTCAAGATGCGACCATAGTTTTTAGGGCGGTGGTCGTACAAACACATTATCAGGTGAGTTCTTTTTATATCAATAATATTATATTATTTACTTATGGTTATATGTCGTAATTATTTTGTCATATGCCGCAATCATAGACGCAGTATTTTCATTGTTTCTTGCGTGGATCTCGTTTTATGTTAATATTAAATTATACTCATCAATATCTTCTTACCATCATAATCATAAGGCCGTGTGTGTGTGAGTCCTGTGTCCCAGCAGTGGGAACTTTATAGGCTGATTATGAGTCTTACCTAGGGGTATCGTATTACCCAGTAACTAGGTTGTGTAGGTCAAATAGGCGGACGCTCCATGTAAAACACTGGTATTCAGGTTTTCTGGTTAGGCTACGCCTGCCGAGGTCAGTCCACGGATGGGTGACCGTTCATTACATACGGAGATCCCTCCACGCCTCGGAAAGCACGTTAAACCGTTGATTCCGGCTGTCATTTATAGATATATGATAGTCATTATGGGTACTTAGAAGCCCCAAAGTCTGACAACCAGCCTTACCAAGGGGTACAGTGTTACCCAGTAGGAACTGGGTTGTGTAGTTCAGATAGGCAGTCGCGTCATGTAAAATACTAGTATTTAGCTGCATTGCGACTCGTACAGAAAGATCACAAACTGAACTAAACACAGTCATAAATGAAAATAAGACACAAAATGAGTCAATCAGTCTCATAGAAAATTATAAAACCTAAACATCAGCATATCATTTACTAGTACCTAGGCATTATGCTCACCCTTCCATTTACTTACTTCAATCAATTAGCCAGTCCAGTGCTCCTTCATTCTTTTACCGTGAACCTACTCAATAGAAAAGATGCAGCTGTAGGAATTTGCAATCTACATCGCTACTAAACTTTAGAAGAAATGTTTATATTTTTCTTCTCCGCTTTCCCTCCTCCGTTATCTGGAATGAAAGAACAACAGAATACCGGTTCTTTTTCTTTTTCACAAGCTTTAAAAAGTGGTGGTTGAATAGAATAGAAGTGTTGCTCGCAACGTTATGTATACAATGTGTAACAGAATAAGTGGACGAGTTCAGCCGCTGTAATTAAAATAATTAGTTTAAGAAATTACTTTTTAAGCATAAAAAGTAATTTCTTACGTACGAGACTTTTGATTACGTTGTATGTTTATGTTTTATGTCTTTTTGAGGGTTCCGTAGTCAACAAGGAACCCTTATATTTTCGCCATGTCCGTCCGTCTGTCCGTCCGCAGCTTAGCTCAGAGACTCTTGGTACTAGAAAGCTATAATTTGCCATGGATATACATATTAATCACGCCAACAAAGTGGTAAAGTAAAACCATGAAAAAAATTTTACCTCCTGTACACGTAAAGCGGGGATGTAATGTTTTTTTTTTCCGTCTATCCTATAGTGTGAGGTGTTTTTGGATGGGTCTTTCAAAAATATTGTGGGTTTGTGACAACAATTTTTTGATTAAGGGATCCGTTTCTATAATAAAAAAAAAGTAACAAAAAGAAAAATGAAACAGAAACTCCAATACGAGGCCGAAAGGCTTCTATCTCAGCATGATGCATGACGCTGGTATTCTATCACCTCACCTACATAGATACAATACAAAAACGAATGCTGTTATTTGTGGGTAATAACTTTACCGTAACTGAAAGTGGGTCGTGGCTAAGAAATAACAGCCGCACGTGTTGATCGTCAAGGTAAAGCAACGCTTGCCGAGGTCGGTCTATGGATGGGTGACCATCCATTACATACCGAGATCCCTCAGTGCCTCGGAAAGAACGTTAAACCGTTGGTCCCGGCTGTCATGCGTAGATCTTTGATAGTCGCGCAAGTCAGAAGCCTGAAAGTCTGACAACCAGTCTTACCAAGGGGTATCAATCGTGTTACCCAGTAACTGGGTTGTGGACGTAAGATAGGCAGTCGCTCCATGTTAAATACTTGTTTTCAGCTGCATCTGATTATACAGGAAGCCGACCCCAACATAGTTGGGCACAGATTTATAAACTAAAGGGAGATATGCCAAGGGGGCGTGGCGCGTGCGAACAATGTATGCACAAAACAGAAACAAACGCGGGCGCCTTTGATTTGTCAATAAGAATTGTCAATGTAGTTGTGTGTCTCAACGTTGCGATCTGCGATACGCGATTGGCTCGCGTTGAGTGTGGTGACTGTTACAGTGTGAGTGAGCGTGTGTTCGTATTGTAGTGCATATGTAGTTGAAGGCGACAGCCGGACTCGAACAGTTGGGCAGCCACACCATATCTCCCTTTAGTTTATAAATCTGTGTAGTTGGGCATAGGCTAGGTAGATGATGAACTTTATCGAAACATCAAATTAGGTATAATCGTCCTAGTTGTTTCAATTTACCACTTTTGACAACAATTCCCAGTAGTTTGAAACTTCACTAAGGATGAAACTGTCTAACTGTCATTTAGACAACAATAGACTGTTAGTATTTGATATCAAAATTAAGTAGTAAATCTAGGAATACACCTCTTTACTGATTGTCTTAGGTAACCGACATAGCCCGAAGAATTGCCAAAGTTAAGTGGCAGTGGGTAGGGCACATGGCAGAACAGATGGCCGATGGGGCTGAAAGGGTCTGGAGTGGCGACAGCGTACCTGAAGACGTAGGCGTATTGTGTTTAGTTTAGTTTTATGATCTTCCTGTACGAGTCGCAATAAATACTTTTTCTTTCTTTAGCATTGGAAGGCTTCCCACATGGTGGCCCGACGACCTGGTGAAGGCCGCAAGAAACCGTTGGATGCGAAAAGCAAACGGTCGAAGTGGAGATGTTTTGGGGAGGCTTATGTCCAGCAGTGGACGTCTTTCGGCTGAAATGATGATTATCATGACTGATTGTCTATGGATTGTATGCCTTAATAACATTTATGGTATTAAAGTCTTTTATTTGTTTTTTGAAAAGAAAGAAAGAAAATACATTTATTTAGCACAGACTAAAAGGCACAAAATCAAAAGTCATTTATTCAAACTAGGCTGAGAATCAGCACTTTATGAGTGTCAAAATTACATGTCAAACAAAATAAAGTACCCAGTTTTCAGGTTATTTCGATTTTTATTTTTAGTCTCCGAAACCAGGGTTTTGTTTACAAAAAGAACTATTGTAGGAGTTAATATGATAAGTGTAGTCTATAAAAAACAAAGTTTGACTTTGATGCAGCATGGTACGGGGTTCCATACATCCATGAGCATTGTCCTTTAGAATATACAGGGTGGTAGGGACATCGACACGCGACCTGTAAGACCTGTTACCATGGATTCAGTACACAATTAGATACCTAGTAGATGAATTAGCCGCTCCATACAATCTGACCGAACAATTTCACTTTTCTATGAAACTGTTGATTTTTTTTTCGATAACCAACGAAATATGTCTACGCTAGGGGGTCCTGAATCGTGGGCTGAATTCATAGTTACAGTTTGCATGTCAATGTCCCTGCCCCCCTGTATATTTTTTCAATTATTTTAGTAATTAAAAACCACGTATATTTTAAAATTCAGTAGACGAATCTAAACACATCTACCTTAAGGACTTGTTTGACCAGCATTACATAGTATATACGTAGTATCTATGCACCCCTTTACGATCTCGCGGTACCTACCAGGATGAATAAATCAAACGAGGGTTTATCGAATAACTTTCATAATTATTCCTAAGAACGGTTTTACTTTTAATACATTTTTATATTTTTCTATGATATGAGTTCGCTTGTCAGCTAATCAGACTCTTACCTTTTTTGTTATTCTTAAAATAAATCAATGTTTTGTGGACTGGATATTAATTCAGATTTGTTATAGTTGTAATGGCAATAATATCATTTAGTTTAAATAGGTTTTTATTTATCTTTTAAATAGATCCTTTCGTTTTTGTGAACGTGAGAACGCTGTGTGGCCTTGTAGACTGTAGATTTGTAGACCATTTTTTATTTGGTAAGTACTTGTTGACAGGCCGACAGTGTCCTCTCATTAACACTGCAGTTTGAAAACATTGTAAAATTCAATTATTTTTAAAAGAGTAACCACGGTTACTCTTCTAAATAGGAAACGACCAAATGGAACCATGCACCTAGCTTCTGACGTTTCATAAGTACCCATGTAGGTTTATGTGAAATAAAATATTTTGATTTTGTTTGTAGTAATTTTGCCTTTAACTTTTAACGGATTCGCGGAGGTTGCATTTAAGCACCAAATACGTATAACCTCAGTCTATTCAAGCTAATGTTTCATATTGATGTTATTTGAAGTTAAACAAATATCAACTTTATTTTAATGGGAATTGAGTTGATTTCAGGGTGACTATCACTTTTGTTAATATTATAAAAATGTTTGAAGTTCTAGTGTAAACTGAACTTTATTGTGTAGGAATTAAAGTAATTTTTCCATAAACTCATATTTGTTTACATTTTTGGCAAATAAATCGCGAATGCAGATTACATTACTTACGCACAGCTTGTTACACATGGTAATTAACATTGTGTCAACAACAGTCTTATTACTTTGAAATAAGATTTAATTTTCTTTGGCTCAATCACTGGTCATGTATGTATGTAGTGCAAAAAACATCATTTAAAAAAAATATCCATGTTAAAAGTTACTGAAATCGATTCAGTAGTCATTTATGAACAAACTACTTTCAAGACTTTCGTTTATTCTGTTACACCTTGTATAATAATATGTTCGGAGCAAAAGCCGCTCGATTGAGCTCAAATTGAGCCAAACCCACCCGAACATGTTTCAGCGAGGGTTGGGAGATGCTGATTAGCACGAACTAAATGAAATAATTGATTAAGACTAACTAGTATTTGCTTCCAGTTGACTTTGCTGTTCAACAACTACTGCCGAATCAAATGTGCAACCCGAAAAAAAAATAGCACCCCATACTTTCTTCATCATTATATTTTTTTTCTGAACGAGGTTATATATTATATACAAGGCGATATATTTCGTTTTATCCTGTCATAATAATTGGTCACCTCTTTGATCCTAAAGAGTTTCAACCCAGGAATTCTTCGAAACGTCTGCCTTTTGCGTCACAAATAATGAAAAATATATTAAACCATCACAAGCATGGCGCATTTTACTGCTTTCGACCTCTATCAAAGATGAGGCCTGAAAATGATCTCTTTAGTATCATTGAGATTAAACAGTTTACTTATCTCCTGTTCTAAGAACAATGAGCCTTTATTAGGCGAGATGATGTCTTATTTTATAATTGGTTTGACTTCAGACAATTATTATTGGCCTATAATTGTTTTGAATAGGATCCTTTTGACTAGTATTACAACTAATCTTGAAGATATTGTGTTATTTCAATACCTAGGTAGTATACAGGGTTATTGGTAAAACATTAACAACCTCTCAGAACTATATTATTGACATCATAAACAACAACTTTTGTTCTATGACTTTTATTAATTCATCAGATTTTAATTCATCAGACTTTCATACAAAAATAAAAATATTTCTATTCAAACAATTTAAATATTTGATTTTCTGTTAAAAACTCTACCCGAAACAAAAAAAGCGCTGGTCAGATAAACAAACTGTCGTGTCTGGTACAAAATTCAGTGGAGGGGAGCGGGGATTAGATAGAACAACGAAATCTTAAAGTTTTGTTATTGGTAAATATATTATGTTTTGTAAAAAGTCATAGAACTAAAGTTGTAGTTTATGATGTTGGTAATCCAGTCCTGCTAGGTTGTTAGTGTTTTACCAATACCCCTGTATATGGTATAGGTAATATTTGAACAATTAGGTAGGTACTGTAAAGGTTGTCTGCCGAAAGCAACCTTATGTAGTGCTGGCCGGCTATAATTTATTTATTTATTTATTTATTTATTTATCTCATGGAAAACCAACAGCTTTACATAAATACAATAAATATACTGGAATAAGAAACATAAAGCCAATTATAGGTTTTCACGGCTAGCTATACAATAATACAGTAAGAGATCTAGATCTAGATCTTGATCTAGATACACGACAAATTATCAAGAACATAAGCGCACCAACCATCAAATAGGTACCGCCAAACATAATAAACTACAATAAAATTAAACTAAATAAGTACCAGAACTAAATTAACACTAAGAATTAATTTTGAAGAAATCAAGGTTCAGCCTATTGCGTACGCTTGAGCCTTTCGTTGAAAACAAGTCAAATGAGAACTGCTTGCATAAGTCATTTAGCGCGGGTTCCATTCGAACATTCAAGCGAATTTTGAATAAAATGTCAGAGAAGAGTCTAGGCTGTAGGCAAATGGTTTAAGATGAAAAACACGTAATATTTTTATATTGGTATAATTATCCAACTTAACAAGTTAAATCGTGTTTGATTTTATACGTCTCGTGTACCGTGAAGCCTCGTAGAGAGCTTCACAGTACTGTACTGAATCTATTAAATACATATGTAAACACTGTCTCATCCACACAAGCGGGGTAGCTGCTGTCACTTATGTCATCTGTCAGTCACGAGGAATGGCGGGAAACAGACAAAGTGAAGCAGGCTACATACGAGGCGCTTCGTGTGGTAGTGAGCCAGTGAATTGATATTCAATATAAATATAGAATCAACAACATTCTACAGGTACAGTCGCTTGGCAACATTATCTGACCCACCCTAAAAACAAACGAATTTGGACCCTCTGCCTGTAACATTAAGGTTTATTCAATTTATATCAGCTTATCAGACAAGTGCACGAAGACTCAACCAAGAATTACAATAATAACACAGACATGCAAATTTGATCTTTATAACGTTACCATTAGGTTATATGTTACAACTACTTGTTATAATATAATTAGTGTAATAGCTTATTTTAAGGGTTGTGTTCAAGTAATCCTGGTCTCGTGGTCTGTGTATAAGACTGAGATGAACAAGTTGCGAGATCAAATCCTGTGACGAAGATATTGTTTTGCTTTTAATTTAAAATGTATTCCAAAACTATTTCATGTATTATTGTAAAGAACTATAGACGGATAATCTTCAAACATAAACTTTCTAAAATGGTAATATTTTCGCATAACTTGTAATAAGTGGGTAGTTGAAAAATAAATATTCGTATTCATTATAAAACTGGTATTCAAAAGCAACTAAGGGTATGCAGTGACTACGCGCAAACATGTTTTACCTTGCCTTACTAAATTGCAAAAACAACGTCTCTTTACAATTTTTTATTTTCTATTTTATAGGTCGTTTTTTTATTATCATGTCTCAATGGAGTGATTATTTAAAATACAAAATAATCTATTTGCACCAGGAGAAGGTTAGCTGCTTGTGCTGTGCAAGAATAAACTTTATCAAGTATACTATATGGTTCAAATTCTTTAGAATATGCGTCTAGTATTACAACTAAGATCAAATTTCAATGTGGCTTGTAAGAGTTGACTTGGTCTTGTGGTCAATAAGGGGTAGTGCGGTGTTCATCGTTGTCTAAGTTCGAAACCAAGTTTAACCTAAATATATCTTTTTGCTCAGCTGTTTTTTTTTTAATTATTTTATTACACTAAAGAAATGTAAAAAACATTTCTTTAATGGACGACGTAGGGTCTTGTCTTTTTAAACGGGTAGGTTGTATAGGAATAAAAGTAAACAATTGCAAGTTTAAAATGTTTATTATTTCATTAAAACACTTAGGTAAGATAAAGTAAGTAAATGCTCATATATATTCAAATTAATAGACATTTTATATTAGTATGGCATAATCAAATCTAACCATTTATAAACATTAAAAAAGGCGTGCTTATGCTTAAAAGTTTGTTATCGAGAAAATGAATTCATCTGTGAAATGCTTTACAGATTTATAGCTGCCTATATGTAGTGAATAAACATGATATTTAAATAGAAAAAATCTATTTATAACAATAACATCACCACATAATCTGCAACATTTTAATGGTTTAACAATCAATCCATTGAGCATTTACTTACATGGTGTGTTTAAAAATACCTACTAGATTACATAATTAGTAGTCCCCTGCTATAACTTGCTGTAAGCGGCTACGCATACCGCGCACCATATTCCAACACAAATCTTTGCCATTTAAATATTCCTGGGCAAAACGAACCCTTTCTTCGCGATGAGCAGGTGTCAATGCAATTTTCTGTGCTGGTTTATAATTCCTTATCTCAGCAGCGTATAAATGCCTTCTCATTGTTTCCTCTGAAATATTGTGGTTTATTGCGGTTACACGAATGGATTAAATTTGGCAAAAATTGATTTTCAACAGGGCTTGAAACCGGCCCCGTGGCCGGGCCCGGTGGCGTTCGAATACGGGACTATACTTAATGGCTTTTGCTCCTGGACGAATACGCTGAATATCTCCATTGTCTCCATAACGTTTTAGCCATAGTCTGACCGTATTTCTCTAAAACAAAAAAAAAACATTTTTGGAACCGTGTATGTAACTTGTAAGGAGTGAATGTAGTGGTAAAATAGCCAACTACGAGTTCATTAATCACAATCAATAAAATAAAATAGGTATAAAAACACTTACTGCTATATATTAAGTCGACGACCAATCTCTCTAATTCCAACATTCTGCTCATGTAAAAATATGATTTTTTGTTCGGTGTAGTCATTAAGTTGCGACATGATGCTTTTTTACACCAAATTGCTTAAAAATACTTAACGAGTTATGTGAAACGATTTACAAATGTGTGTGCGCAGTTAGGTAGTTTAACTTTTGTCACATAAATTAATTTATTATCTACCTCACGAAGCAAATATATGTTTTACTTCGTATCCAACCATTCTTGGTAAATATAAATTCTGTGAACTTAAAGTTTTTTAATTTACCCACCTGTTTACAAGATAAGTTATTAGGCGTAAATCATATTGGTCGTTCTTTAATAATGCAGGCAATATTGTAGAAATGAAAACAAATTAAAAAAGAAACTCTTAATAGGTAGACTGTGTTTTCGAACCCACATGTTGTTCGTCGCCAATCCAGCATCAAACCGCTAAGCCACAAGAACTTGTAGGGAATATGCGAAATTAAAGATTGGGTTCTAATTATGTAGTGTGACTTAAAAGCTTTTCAACTTTAATGTCAACGGGATAATGATTAAAATAGCTTAACAAAATGATATATGTATAATGCCGGTGGCTCCAACAATGTTGCACGAGCGCCGTCTGATAAGCTCATATAAATTGAATAAACCTTAATGTTACAGGCAGAGGGTCCAAATTCGTTTGTTTTTAGGGTGGGTCAGATAATGCTGCCAAGCGACTGTACTATACATGATAAAATTCAATTGGCTGGCGAAACTTCATAAACGTGTTGCATCGATTTCGATTAATGACGATAAAATAATGAAAAGAAAAACGTGTGCAGTTGAGGGACCTCCGTCAGAAACGAAATTCCTTACGCGAAACTCGCACGCACGTACGCACACACGTATACCTGTTAGGGTTAATGGAGGTAAAGGAAAGGCTGTTATAAGAATTTCAATGATACGTTTATTATACTGTTTTATTTATTATATTGGTAGGTGTGTTTACTTATATTACGTGAGACTTGTGATCCCCACATAAGGCCAATAGACGAAGCAGTCATGCTAGCGAAGGAGGTGGCGGGTCGGATGAGGGAGAGAGCCTCCCGTCCCAGCCGCCGCGGGAGACGCTCCGGGCGTCGGGAGCCGCGTGACGACTCCCGGCCACCGTAGGCGCGGGCCTGAGGGCGGAGAGCAATGGGTAGCTCACCGCCCGATCAGGACCAGGCCCGTGCCGGACGGCGCGTAAGTGTTCCACGCGCGCCTCAAAGAATTGTCAGCATGATTCGAGGGGCCCCTTAGGGCCGAAGCCTGCCGGGTCAGCGGGATTGTCCGAAAGGGTTACCGCTACCCCGGAACATAAAGGGCAAAGGAAGGAACATGGGTGGGTTTTAGTCAGTAAGAGTCTGACACTCCCTTTCGCTCCACCCAGAGCGGGAGGGGTCATTTGATCATTTCCCATCCGGAAAAAAAAAGGCCAATAGACACACCTTTCAATATATAAATATAAAAGGATAATAAACATATTACTGAAATCCTTATAACAGCCTTTCCTTTGGTGTTCCTCCACTGACCCTAACAGGTTATGGTGTAATAGAAAGAGACAGAGAGATTGAGGGAAAGAAAGTTTGATTTCAATATGCGTTTTTAATACAGACCCAGTTTTGAGTAAATTGTTAAATGCTCAATTTCATACTACCGCCCTTAAAGCAAAGTCTAACAATACGCCCGGAAGATATTATTTTGTTGAACCAAGTGCCGTGGGACTGCGATAAAAAGTTGTCAGTAAGGATTATCAGGTTACCTTTTTAATTCGGGTGGGAGTTGTGAAACCAAAGTTTAATCCCGTGGTCCCTCCACGGGATTAAACTTTGGTTCAAAAATATATGAATATAATATTTTACATGGATGTTGTAGCGAATTATTAGAAGCCTCTTACTCAGTGGATATATATTATACTACCTGTATCCCGCGGTTTCATTCGCATAAGTTTCGATCCCGTGGGAATATCGGGATAAAAAGTATACTATGTATTAATCCTGGTTATAAACTATCTGTGTGCCAAATTTCATCCAAATCCGTTCAGTAGTTTTTACGTTAAAGAGTAACAAACATCCATCCATCCATACACACTTTCGTATTTATAATAATTATTATAGTAGGATTGAATTGACCACAATGATCCCAAACGGAGTCATGATCCGAAAGGCAAGGCATATGAACCGAAATGAGTAGAAATTGGAATCTGCAATGTCATATTGACTGATTTAAATATTTTAAATCCACTCGAAATTAAGCACAGACAATTGAAACCAACTTCAGTGGCGTGCATAATTAAATGCAGTAAATTAAATTAAATCAGAGTTTGGTGGAGCCGCGTGAAATATTACCAATAAAATTTAATGAATTAATGATACTTCAACAGTCAATGCTGTATTCAACTGGTTTATGTTAATCGTCTGGAAAATTGGAAAAAATTTCAAGTGTATTGTTGTCTAGTGGTCGCAAGCGCCACTGCTCAGCGCAAAGGACCCAGGACCTCATGTCCTGGGTTCGATTCCCAAGTCAGACAAAGTGTTTTTGGGTTTTTTCACATAAAATTTCTCAGCAGCAGCCTGGAGTCTGGATTTGTGCCCGGTTGTTGGCAATACGCTCGCCCCCTATTACATGTGACTTAAACGTAACTGGCGAACTCTTCCGGGATTACAGGGGTGATGTTATCGCCCCCGGTGGGTTCCCGCGTTGTCGAGGCAGGGGGGCTCAGTAGCCGTGGCTTGGTCACCCACGGTGAAGTCAAGAGGAACCCGAGTAGGGGCCGCTTGTCAGGGCTTTGCCAGTAAGCCGACGAAGTAGCGGCCAGCAAGTAGGTTGCGGTACCGCTTGAGCAACATCGCAACTGAGGCGGGCCGTGATGTCGTATGGGAGGCATCACGGCTGAGGGTTGGAGGCCTTGGCGGGGGAGGAGTGCCGGTATTGTGGTGCGCCGCTCTCCCTACCTTCCGCGGCCTAGCTTGATGGAGTCAACACCTGATGGCGGACGCGGCGGGGCCGCAGGGGAAGAGGAGTGTTGGTATGATGTTGGCCGCTCTCCCTATCCTCTGCGGCGGAAAATTGGCAATGACCTGACCCGTCGCAGGGGGACCAAGGGTGCCCAGACACGGGGTCGTCTGGCGCCCATGTGCTGGTTTGGTCCCTGGGTCACAGCGTGCTATGTGTTCTGGTGCGCCGGTGATGGGGAGTACTCCTTAGGGGAGGTTCCGGTGACGGACAGCCGCGGCGGGTTCACGGATGAGTGCTAACACGTGCCCGTGTTCCCGCCGTAAGCGGCAGAAGAGGACACCGTGGAGTTTTAGTGGGTTAGAGTCCCACATAACTGCACTATCTCTTCGTGGTAGTGCAGAATGCATGAGCATTTCTCCACGATAAAAAAAGGGGTGATGTTATGTTATGTGTACAGTACAGAAAATTTTACAAATGCTATGGCAAGGAATCTCTTCTTACCTTCTATCTATAGTTGTCGGGTTTTAGCACAGCAACAGCGGTCATGTACATCACCTACATTTTCTAGCATTTTTTATATCTGTTAATATCCATCATGATCTTCAACATATTCCAATAAAGTAAACCAATACATAGTTTATAGTATGGGTTCCTACGGTGAGATATTTGTGAAATGGTAATGACCGCTGTTGCATTTTCACTATATGGTAATACCACCCATGAACTCCACGAGACAGGCCCGAACTAGTGTCAAGTTTATAAGCAAAATGCTTCCTTTGCTTTTTTTTTGTAATCCTATCTATTAATGTAAACTAGAAGGAAACGGGACAACGCGTAAGGTGGGACGCCCTCAGGCTACGAGCGACGATCTTCGCAGGATGGCTGGTAGCAGCTGGATGAGAGTTGCCGAAAATCGATTTGAATGGCATGCAATAGGAGAGGCGTATGTCCAGCAGTGGACTGCTATTAGGCTGATGATGAGGATGATAAGGAATATTGTCATATCTTATTATACCAAAACTCGACAAGTATAGTAATTAATTTGACCCTGAGCAAACGGTTACTGAGAACCTAAAATAAAATAAGTTACCTTTATTTAAAATATATTTATTTAATTTCCTCAATGTTCCATTTTTGTGTTTGATTCGTATGTTGTTCCCAATGGAGTAGAAAGGTAATCAATAAGTTTGGTAAACACATGTTGTATTTGCGCTGTTCCGAAGAAACGGTATTTTTTTTGTTGCTAAGTCAATACTGGGAAACGGGCAATTGGTGTTTTACTTCAAATTCAAGTCGCAATCTCAGCTCAGCGACATTCAAATTCAAAAACTTGTCAAAAATATAATTAGAGGTTTTTTTACAGATTGCAGCATTAGAATGCGAACTTCGTCAATGAATATCTAAATGACAAATGTAACATTATGAAATAACTAGCTGCGCCCCGCGGCTTCACCCGCATAAGTTTTGATCCCGTGGGAATATCGGGACAAATCATCCAAATTTCATCCAAATCCGTTCAGTAGTTTTGGCGTGAAAGAGTAACAAACATCAATCCATTCATCCATACAAACTTTCACGTTTATAATATTAGTAGGATAATAGGATTACGTAAATAATGTTAAAAAACCTATTAGTCAAATTAAGTCCTCTCTCCTACTTTGCGCTGTCATGTCATATCATGTCCTAGTAAAAGAACAAGTTAACATTATGGAATGCAATCAATATATTGAATATTGAATAATCAGCCTATAATGTGGGACACAGGTCCTCCTCTCATCTCATCTGAAATGGAGTGGGCCGGTTTCCTCACGATTTTTTCCTTCACCGCTTTGAGAACAGTGACGATGAAATTAAATACTGAGTATTGAATAACGTTCCTAAAAATACGAGAACTGTCCCTCAGATAGCAGAACTGCGGTGTGAGATATATCGTTTCTAGTGTGAGATGCACGCAACTAATGACAAGACTAATTCCTGATTACTTATTTGAGTACATCCTTCTAAACCTGTTTAATTACTCATAGATTACTTTTTCATAAACATAGAACACTTAAGATCTCACGATTATAATCTTTGAAAACTAAGTTTTTTAACTGGAAATCTTATGAAATTCTTAATTCCAAAGATCGTCCAGAATGTTCTACAGTAAATTTTTATTGTATGTATAGATAACTATTTGGGTATGTATTGCAATATCTAAAATTAAAAGAACTATCGTAAAATAACCTACGTCCAAAATCCCTAAAATCTAAATACCTAATGTTTTAAATACCTAAGTAACTAACAAATACCTACGAATTACCTAAGTTTAAAATACTGATTGGACTAAATATCTATCATTCAAAAATATGTTTCTGGCACTCGCCGGCCGCTGCCGCGGCACCCCGCTCCGCACGCTGGTCACAGTTCTAACCTAACCTAACCTAGCTGTTTCGATTTAAAAAAGATATATGCGTGTTACGCATGCGGGTACAGAAACATATAACGGTGAGGTAAACCAATTTAAGGAACTATTTTGAATATAAGTGAAACAATCCTTAGGTATTTAGATTTTAGGGATTTTGAACGTAGGTTATTTTACTTAAGTCCTTTTAATTTTAGATATTGCAATTCGTATACTAAATTAAATTACTAACTAACTTACTATACAAATAAATACAAAAACAAAGGAAACTTAGGCGTCGAAGTACTCGTCCGTATCGCTGTCATCCGGAAACGTGCCCAGAAGACTGGCAGCATAACCTGAAATCGCGAAAAAAATCAACCGTTTCCTACATTTTGACGAGTTATGCGAACATTAATGTAGGGAACAGCAGATTTTTAAAGTGAAACTTTTATTACATCGTCTCCCACTTTTTCGTATGTGTGTTGCATGTCGCGTGACGGTCGGCCGCGGAGTAGGGATAATTTTACTTTCTCTATGGTGTATAGACTATTACTCATTTGTGCCAGTGCTCCACGCTATTTTGTTTGTTTTTGTCAGTGTTTAATTTAAATGTTGTTATTTATTTTATTTATTTATTTATTTTAAAGTGAAACTTTTATTATTTTTTTATTTTATTTATTTATTTTTTTAGTTTTTTTATTTTGCTTTTTTTGAAAAAAAGTTTCACTTTTACCGTTTCATAAAACCACACAATCCTTTATTTTTCACGATTTCATGTTTGTTCCCGTAGTAAAAGTTGTTCATAATGATAAGTACAATGACCCCTTAATTCAAATTCAAAAATTCAAATTCAAAATTATTTATTTTGGGACAAACTAGATCCACCGGTTAGTATACAAAACTTAGAAACTATTGTTAGTACCTACTTAAAATATAATACAAAGGACAACACTCATCATAACTATCACAAAAATACCCCTGTGCTGAGACACCCCGCCCCATCAAAATAACCAACAGGGAGATACCTCCCTAATAGATCACCAGACGAACGAAATGCTTCAACACAGGCGCACGCACATCTTCAGCTATGGTTTTCAGGATGCTGTTGTGACTCCCCCGCACCCTCCTCATAAGTGACACGACTTTTTTCCGAACGACGGCATGAAAACCGTCAGTATGAGCCTGCGCGAACATCTCGGAGGCACTGCAGAAACGAGGAAGTCCCAACATCATCCTGAAAATGTTATTATATTGGACGCGCAGTGTGTCCAGGGATTTTTTGGTATAACTAGTCCATAGACTACCCGTATACAGACCCTGACAATACGATTTAAATAGCGTGATCTTGACTTGGTCCGTACAACGGGCAAATCTACGGGCCAGCATGTTGCCACGGACTGACAGAGCCCTGCGCTCCCTCTCTATGTCAACATCGTCCTTAAGGTCGTCGGTAAGGTAATGTCCGAGGTACTTAAACTGCGACACCCTATCCAAGTTAACACCATTCAAAGTAATGGGTGGAACAGATTCAGGACACCCACCGGCGGCCTTAAAGACCATGTACTGACTTTTCTTTACATTGTAAATAAGTCCGTGTGACTCGGCATAGGCTTCACAAACTTTCAGCATTTCTCCGAGCGCCCCTGCAGTGGGACTCAGCAGCACCATGTCGTCCGCGTAGCTGATATTATTAACACTAATACCACCCACCCGGCATCCGACACGCATGCTGCTGAGTTCCACTATGAGATTGTTTACATACAGGCTGAAGAGCTTTGGAGATGATAACCCCCCCTGCCTCACGCCGCACTCCAGCCTGTACGAATCGGAAAGAGTGCCTGACCATTTGACACAGTTCGTCTGGTTATTGTACCAATATTTAAAGATGTTCAACATCTCCACCGGTATACCACTATCCCCCAGCTTCCTCCAAAGCACCTCGTAAGACACGAGGTCAAAGGCCTTGGAGAGATCCAGAAAACAGGCATACACCGGTGTCTTACGATCCGTGTAGTACTGGACAGTGTGCTTGAGACTTAAGATTGCGCTCTCAGTAGATAGTCCGGGCCGAAAACCAAACTGCGCATCGTGTAGTTTAAGATATTTTTGCAAGCAAGAATCAAACAAACCGTCCAGCACCTTTGCTATCACGGTCGCGAGGGAGATCGGGCGGTAGTTATCCTTATCCGAGATGTCACCGGTCCTGTTCTTAACTATGGGCACCACTGTGGTTTTCATTAGGTCAGCTGGAAGGTACGCATGACTGATGCACATAGCAAACAACAGAGACAGGACCCTCGGGAGGTGCACTCCAGCGTACTTCAGGTGTTCGACGCTGAGCCCGTCATGCCCAGGAGATTTGCCCTTGGTCATTCCTTTAATAAGAGCATTAACTTGACTTGCTGGGAAACGCAGCAAAGGCTCCTCCCCTTGGCTGCAGGGCGCAGCGCCAACCATCGCAGTAGAAGGACCGAGCGGCGACCGAACTCTAAAATGGTTGCAAAACATATTCGCGATCTCACTCGGACCGCTTAAGCCGCTCACACTCGTCGGGAGGCCAGGCCTAACATCCAATTTTCTGGTAGCTTTCCAAAACTGGGAAAAGTTTTTAGTGGCTCGACACTTCGCTATTACATCCATTTTCAATTGCTCTTGATTCTTTCGACACCACTTTAACCTGCCTTTAAAAATTTTACGAGACTCGCACATTTGCTCGTACACTATGCCCACCAGTGGTCGATTGTGAAAAACCCACGACCTAAACCTAAGCCTGGCATCCCAACGAGCTTCCCTTACATGTTTGTTCCAGCCACACAGTACCTTTCTCCGACATTTAGCATTATTTCTACCCTTGGTTAGGGTAGCCGCCTTTTTTAAGACCTGCACAATTTGGTCATACAATGAGTCTATTATTAATTTGTGGGCATTAAGGTTACATTTACCGTAACTACATTCAGTAAACTCCAACGGAAAATCAATGGTTCGCAAACCTTCATGACATAAGTCATGATATTCACTGATTTGCGATTCATCTCTCTCCCCCCAGAGAACTGCATTCCTAGGCATATTGGAATTACACAGCCTCGGCCTAATCGCATCTAGATCACATTCGATAAATAAAGGAAGGTGGTCTGACACATATACGTCCTCTAATATACCTACCTTCACAATGGTTTTCCAAGCTGACAGGGAGACCACACAGTGATCTAGCCACCTACTACTGCCGTGATAATGGTCCACAAATGTGTAACTACCCGAGTCGGCGCTTAGTCTCTTCACATCTGCACATATCCACGACCTATCCAAACAATACCTCTCAAGCTCATCATAAAACAATTCTTTGGGATGGGCATTAAAATCACCCAACAAAAATACTGTTTCGACGTCACTACTCTCTTCAATGGCACTAATTTCACCTAACACGTCCGAGAAAGTAGGCAAATTATCGATGGAGTTCACAGGCATGTATACGGAAATGACTAAGATCTTACGTCCCCCGATTGTCGCCTTAATTGCAGTTAGTCGGGCACTGTTACACTCTACGACAGAAACCATCTCAAATACACCCTTCTTCCAGAGAATAGCCACCCCACCGTGTGGTCTTCCTCTCAGTATACCGGCGGATGTGTCCACAGCAGACTTACCTGTATATTCAAAATCACCACTAACCGTTCCCAGTAATGGAATGTCATGATTAAGAAGCCAAGTCTCCTGTAAACACACTAGCACAGATGTTTTACATAAACTTCTAACATCGTCAATTGAGTTCTTAAATGAATGACAGTTAAAGCTAGTGAATCTGCAGATATTTTTACAAGTACCCATAATTATTTAAAAGTAATAAACTAACTCTTTCTCAAATTACGCCCCTCTGGACTAGGAGTGTACATAAATTCCACGAAACGTCTAAACGTAATGCCGTCAGGCCAAAACTCGAACTCTTAAGAGCGAACTCTTAACTCTTAAGAGGTTATCTATTAATTTACGGACAACCTGTATGTCTAGGTAGTTATCTATACCTATATACATATATCTGGTAGTAGATCTCATCCACATTAAGCACCACATTTCACGTAATAATGCCTTTGATATGATCAAACTTCGGATTAGAATGGGTACCTATACCCAACACGTAAAGCATGTGGTTGGAGTATCCTCTGATGTCTGTTAATCAAAAGGAAATATCGGTATCTAACATTTGTCCAATTAATTACAATATGCTGTCTGGTTTCACAAGTGCTTGTTGCGAAGGTAGCGTTGAAATAATTATTGAGTGGCCACAATTTTCACAGTTTTCAGTTCACTCTTTAACGGCTGAAGAGATTTGGATGTTTGGCACACAAGTACTCTATGGCCTGGATTAAAATATAGCATATTCAGCCTATAATGTTCCCACTGCTGGGACACAGGCCTCTTCTCGGTGAGAGGGAGTGGGCTGTAATCCACCACGCGGGCCCAGTGCGGGTTGGGAGATGTCACATGTGTTCGAAATTTTTGGTTCTCAAACATGCCGGTTTTCTTCACGATGTTTTCCTTCACCGTTTTGAGAGCAGTGGTTATGAAATAATTTACACCAAGTAAAGTGCCTACTTGGGTTCGAACCCATGACTAACATCTCGTAAGTCGCGGCCGTTACCACTGGGCCACCACTGCTCTGTGATTTTGGATTAAAATATAAGCTACTTTTTATTCGACAATATGTAGAAGTTTTTGTAGGAAGCGATTATGCGATAAAGTTAGTAATAATGCTGTGCCTGAATAGTTATAAAGAAGTGTGTTTTGTTTAGAGAATTTATAATTAAGTAAATGTTATGCATCACTTTTCTTATAACTATCGTAGGGAGAAACCCAATTTAAGTTTCCGCTACATGTTGAAGTTCTAAGCGTGTGTTTTCGACATATTTTCTTATGAATGCTTCATAGTAAAATTAATTTCACGAAAATAGCGGTGCCGGGAATACCTGAGACTTATGAAGTTATAAGTAAAGTAGATGCAAAGATATTTTACATCGTGTTTCTAGGAAATAAAAGTCAACGAAATAAAGATTTACAAGGAATTCAATATTATTAGTTTTCGAAGAAATCTAATAGCAACTCAAGGCATTTCATGCGAACTGAATTTCTTGTTAACCTCTCATAAACGAAGTTCTTGAAAATCCTTCTCCATACGGAGCTTTTCTTTTTCCGTTCTGAAATATTTATTTGACATTCGCTTCTTCGATGAATTGTTCGCCGACTGAAGATTTACTTATTAGTATTTCGCCACATACGTATACATACATACATAAAATGAAGTGAACGCCGGGAGGGGACGCCCTAGGACATTATAATGACCTAATTGTGCGTAGTATTTGCAACCCGCGTGTGTGTATGACCATGTATGAAAGTTAATAAGGCAAAAGGAGTATGTAGGGATTGGGTGAGTATGTAGGGTTCTATAGTTTAATGTATAGGGGTTACACACGTTTTTTTAGGCTTGAGGATATCCTCATGCTTGTGATATCCTCCGGCCTGGGGCGGTCAGGGGTCTGTCATCATTTCATCGACTAAAACCACAAGATAAATTTCAACTTCATCTAATTTTTAAAATATGATTGACATGTAAAAGACTTTTACACGACGTCGTCGTTGGTTTACAGAAATATAATCATTTAAGTAAGTATTTCTAACTTAATTTGAGGGGCCCCTTAGGGCCGAAGCCTGCCGGGTCAGCGGGATTGTCCGAAAGGGTTACCGCTACCCCGGAACATAAAGGGCAAAGGAAGGAACATGGGTGGGTTTTAGTCAGTAAGAGTCTGACGCTCCCTTCCGCTCCACCCAGAGCGGGAGGGGTAATTTGATGATTTCCCACAAGAAAAAAAAAAAAAAAAGGCATGTCATGCGAACTGAATTTCTTGTTAACCTCTCATAAACGAAGTTCTTGAAAATCTTTCTCCAAGCGGAGCTTTTCTTTTTCCGTTCTGAAATAGTTATTTGACATTCGCTTCTTCGATGAATTGTTCGCCGACTGAATTGATTGAATTGAAAATGACCCCTCATTTGATGATTTCCCATCCGGAAAAAAAAAGTATCTCTAACTGATTTGACTGGAACCGCAAAATCAAAGCATTTATATCTATTAATCCAAATACAGGCACTTTTAAATTATCAAGGAACCGGTCAGTCACAAAGATGAAGCTAGTTGCACATTCCATAGCGTTGTAGCTAACTGCACATATCCAAATGCTTAATCTAGTTCAACTCATAAAAATCTATAATATAGGGTAACCTAGGACCCCAGTAGGTATGTTAGAAAGCATTCCGCCCCACTAATGACGTCATAAACTCAACAGACGCCAAATTAATGAGAAAAGCGTTACATACCTACGAACAAATTCTCCCAGGACCGGTCCCCTATGAAGTATAGAGGCGATAACCTAATAAACGAGAAGCTGGCTGTAGCTTAATTAAGTACAGCTCAGATCGTCTGATAATCTCGTTCAAGTTGGGGTCGCTTTGGTATGTATTTACTTTAGTTTCCAGCGAAACCGTGAAGTAGTTAATACTAGGAATGCCTTGATAGTGAATTATTTGAGGCTTCTGGCTAAGTAATACTAGCTGCACGGGTCGATCAATCAGGTTAAGCTGTGCCTGCCGCGATTGGTCCGTGGATGGGTGACCATCTCTCTAATTATAAATCTAATCTTTCCGAGACACGGAGGGGGTCTAGGCATAATTATACCAAGACCCCCTCCGTGTCTCGGAAAGCACGTTAAGCCGTTGGTCCCGGCTGTCATTCGTAGATCTTTGACAGTCGTTACGGATAGTCAGAAGCCCGAAAGTCTGACAACCAGTCGTAATAAGGGGTATCGTGTTACTAAGTACTCGTAAATGAGTTGTGGAGGTCAGATAGGCAGTTCTCTATGTAAAATATAGTATTCAGTGGTTAGACTGGAAGCCAACCCCAACATAGTTGGGAAAAGCCTGGGCAGATGAAGAAGAGTGAATTAATTGAAACTACCACTTATTTTTATACATAGCTGCTGACGTAGCCGCTTTGAAAATTAAAAAAGGTAGGGTAAAAGTCAAAAGTATTTAGGTGAACAAGATCTTGGTAGCAAAATATATATTTTTAGTAGTTTTTTTCTTGTCGTGTCGATGGTACTCTTTGTAATCTTTTTTATATACATAGTTTGAGCCCGTGGTGGCCACGTTCATCGCGGCATCAGTAGCATTCTTTAGGTTATCCGAGGTACAGGTGAGTGGGTACTTTAGACACTCCAGCACAAGTAAAAATCGTAGATCTACGATTTTTATAAATAGCTTTTAGCAGTTTTAAAAATTATACGTTGTTACTTACAAAGAGACATTACAAAGTATCCCTATATCCGACTAAAGAGACAGACCATGCCCCACTTATAGGAGTGTCAAAAGTGCCCGTTCACCTGTACCTCGGATGCCCTAAAGAATGCATGAATTGAATAATTCATTTTTTTCCCATGTCACTTTATTTCATTCCAAATAAGAAATATTCGTTTCCTTGTACACAAATCTCTAGAGTCCGACCAAAAACAAATTTTGGCCAGTTTTCCATTTTCGGCGGAAAATCCAAAGCGACTTTTTTTTTAAGTGTCGGTAGGTTTTTCTTTGGTAAAAGTAAAATATGCAGTTATCTTTTAATCATTATGATTAACCGTTTAAACTAAAATCACACGAACTTTGGTCCTCCAAATAGAGGGGCAATTCTAGTATTATTAACAACAATCGCAATCTAATTTCAGTTTCAATCTGTCAAAAATACCACTAAATTCCCTACATTTTTGACAAGTTTTTGACATTGATTGTCGCTAAGATGAGATTGCGACTAGATTTTGAACGTTTTTTGTTACGAGAATTGGCCTTCTGATATAAATTATGCGAGAAAAAGTAATATTTTCAGCATTTTCGCAGTTATTGTGATTTTAGTTGTTGTAGCAGATTTGCTCTGAATGAATTAATTGAAAATATTGATTAAAAAATAGTATTGATTGAAAACCGAAAGCAAATTCGGCTGTACTCTACACATCTCCCTTATTAGGAATACAATTAAACAAAAAATGTCTACACATTTTCGTTACTGTTGTTGTCGTCTACTGACTTTGATAAAATAAGGATTCAGTTTATCAAAGTTAGACACTATATCTACATGATACTAATTAGCCAGCTTTCCTATTGTCATAGGCGAACACCTACTTCGTTCAAAGTAAAACCGTTCATTTAAATTAGACCGTACAAAAGTGCTTAAGAAAGTCAAGCAACGTAATGAGAATAGAGATAATATGACTTATAAAACCAAGGACAAACCTAACCACCGCCCACGAGATAAATAAAGCTAGGAAAAATAAGCATTATTTTGTATTAGTATTCAAAATGGAAGCCGTCCACAATAAATTGTCAGGGAAACGTGAAGACGACGATAATTTTAGACAAAGATACGATTTTAATAATAAATAATAATTATTATACAAAATGTTTCAAACGTTTTAGAAATAAACGCCCGTTTCCACAAAGATTAAGCGAAATTAATGCCTAGGTAAACAATCGCGATGTTGGATTTTCAACTTTCGGCTTTGGGCCGAGCATTGATTTTATTGCGGCATTCACTTAGAGGGCTGCCTAATGTGTTAGTCAAACGGGTATAAAAGCTGATTTGTAAATAGGGTACTGTACGAATTGCAAGCGAATGAAAGGATAGCTTTGTTCTGATAATAACAAATACCTTTTGATTTATTAATTCCAGAATCTGCTTATGCAAACCTGTTAAAGCAATTTCTTGGAAATTGTATTGAGAGTTTAGACTTTAACGCAAATTTTAGGTGAAGTGCTTACTATGTTTTCCGTACATTCTCTTACTTTAAATATAATTAGTTTTCAATCTTATGGGTGTTATATGTATGTTCGTGTCGTTTGAGGTTGAAACACTTCAGTTGTCAAAAAATAAAAGGCCCGTTTTGACATTTGAGAATGCGTTCTTGACACCTGTCAGTTTCATACAAACGAATACGTGTTTTGCGAATTTAATCTTTATTAACTACTAGAACTGTCAATGTCAAAACCGGCCTTTTATTTTCTGACAACTTTAGGGCCATGATTTTTGTGACATTGCCAAGCGGTTGGTCAACTCTTCTCATGACCATATGTTGGTCTATTTTTTGGCCAAAATAATCTTTTTTGGGGAAAACAAGTGTGATGCTATGTTGCTATGTGTTTTTAGTGTACACGGTACACCTATTCGCTAGGTTGATGGATATAAATGAAAACTCCTCGCAGATTTGACAATTTCTTTATCCGTTTTCTCAAGTAGTAGTAGCAGAGAAGAAGTGCTGAGAACTAGTGGATATTACGTATTTTTTTTTTATAAATGGTATCTCGTAGTTGACCTAGAGAGGTCGTGACTACTTAACCGGACTATGCGTTGGCTATTACGCACAAAATTGCCCGATATTTGTACCAATCTACATAAGTACAAGTAGTGGGTATACTAAAACAATGTTATTATGTATCCTACCAATTAAATTATTTTGTTCGTATATGTTCGTATATCCCCACAGGTTCCAGCCTGTTTCGACTTGACACGAACAGGACTCGCGAGTTTATGACCGCGACCAATGTTAGCGTTTACACACATGAACAAGAAATTAATACTCTGCCTTCAAAGCAAGAGTGAACAGGCATCTTTTGGGCACGCTCGTTCCATCATAGACCTCATCCATCGCTTTCAATCAGGCGTAATCGAGGTTAAGAGTAGACCCATTTTGCATTAAACAAAAAAAAAACTATCGTATAAAATAAAACCACAAACAAAAATACATACGACGAGATCTATAACTGTTATTATACTATGTAAATTACTATTATTGCTATAATGGTCTTTGTCTCGCACAGTTAGTTAAACATAACACTTGGTTACTAAAAAGTTTCTAGTACTCTCGTCACATTCATCAACAGTCCCAACTTTTCAAAAATACCCAATCCCTCAAAAAAAAAATAGAACTACCACTCAACCTCCCCTTAACATATCTTTACGGTCGTCCGCAGCCCCAATCCCACAAATTAGCTCCACTGTTGGCTTGGCAAAGATCCGCTATTTGCGAGGCCAACGCTCGCAAGTCCGTATCACAAATGAAAAACAATAATGAGGCAGTTGGACCAGCTCGGTAGTAGAGGGTTGTGGTAATTAGGACTTCATTTTAACCCTCTCGGCCCTTTCGTTTGATAATATTTTGAATTTAAGTTTGGTTTGTTTTTTGTTTTCGTTTGTTTTTGGGGTTTGATGTAGATAGTGTTGAACAGCTGGGAACGAACAAGGGGTACTTATATTTATTTTTAATCATGCGATGTAATATTGTGGAATTTTGAGTGTAAATGTGTCTTGAAATAAGCAAAATTCCTACTGAAAAGGTTTGACGTTAGGCTACAAAAATAAATGTTGCGGCATATCCTGAATGGATAAAAAAATAAAAGTAAAAGAACATATCGCCATAATTAAGATTACGGCATAATATTATGGCTCATAATAAAAATTATGAGCTTCAAAATCTTAATTTCACTGTAGGTATTTCATTGTGGATTGGGTTGGTGTCCACAATTCCGCCTCTAAGCGCGTATGTTGCATACGATAGTAAATTATTGTATGGGGGTATAATATGTATAAAAAAAGGGTAGGTTATATTAGAGTGTCGACCGCGTACCCGAAGACCTAGCTAACGTTGTAGACGTTGTTCTCACATGGATAATTTCAACACGAATGTTGTAATGAAATAGTTTGTAATAATTTTATGATTTAAAAGAGTGTCCGTGGAGTTTCTTACCCGTACTTCTCCATAGGTTTCTGACTGACCGACCCTTTGACAATTCAAAAGTGCCTGTAATTGGTTTAGTTGAAATAAATGATTTGTAGCGTTGGAAGGCCTCCCACAAGATCGACAGTTGAGTTTGTAAAGGCCGCAGAAATCTGTTGGATGCGAGAAACGCAAAACCGGTCAAAATGGCGATGCTTGGGGGAGGCCTATGTCTAGCAGTGGGCATCTTTTGGCGGAAATACGTAGCAAAACTCTTAAAAAAAAGTTTTTATTTATAATTTCATTAATTTTTACATGTTCCTTTGACACAGACCACAAACGTATTTCGCAGAAAAAAGAGCGATTGCAAAACCTACCTGCCCGACTGTCGCTGACATCGGGGATTTATTTTTAATTACTCTTGGTGTACGGACCGTATTTTCTCCTGTGTTCAGTGTAAAAGCTTTAGCACTACATGAAAAAAGGTTTAATGTAATTAAACCTTTCTTTAATAAACATACTAGCGTCTCGCCCCTGCTTCACATGGTTTTTACAACTTGACAAAACCTCGAGATTTCTATATTTAAGTGGGTTTAATGTTGATGTAAGTATTGTACAATATATGTAAGGATTTGACCGCCATCCAGAGATTTTTTTCCTGAAGGTTTAGGCTTCAGGAAAAATTATCTAAATGCCGGCAAAAACTATCAAAAGCCGTTGTGAAGAACAATGTGGTCACACAGACAGACACGAAAAGCGACTTTGATTATTTTATAATAAGTACTCTTACAGATCCGCATAAGCTACCCCTTTTTTACCCAACTGCGGCAAAGCCAAAATGGAGGGTACGGTTTCTATTGTCATCATAATATCGACCACCGAAAGGCCATTTCATAGATGGCTGAAATTTATGGCTTACGGTTTAAACTGCCATCATAATTAAGTTTAGTAAATTAAACCATAGTACGAGTACCATGCAGTGAAACAATAGAAAATCTACCGCCGCCTGTTTTACCGTTTGGCCAGTCGTCCACGACCCTACGTCAAATAACCTGTTACATACTCAAATCACCAATGAGTAGACAGAATGTCACTATTTAAGTGGCGATTTTGTTACCAATCACAAATTAGTTAATAACTTAATCAATCAATCATATCAAAAAACATATATTCAAACTAGGCTGAGAATCAACACTTATAGGCGCCGAATCCCTTGTTCACAAACTAAAATAAATTTAAGTTCAGTGCATCTTTTGTCTTTCTATTTTTATTAAGAAAAGTACAGAAGATAAATATTAGTTTAGTCCTGTCTTCTGAAGACCGTCAGACAACCAGTCTTATCAAGTGGTACCGTGCTACCCAGTAACTGGGATGTGTAGGTCAGATAGGCAGTCGCTCCATGTTAAATACTTTTATTCAACTGCATCCGGTTAGACTGGAAGCCGACCCCAACTTAGTTGGGAAAAGGCTAGGCAAATGATAATCTGAGAATGTATAACAGAACATAAAACGCAGTTTGTCAAACTTTCGAGTCATAACGACATTGTAACAAAGCCACTCCAATTTAAAATATTAAAAGGCTTAACCATGCGACTAAACGTTGTAGCGTAGTATGGGGAATGGCCGGACTTTGCCAAGTCAATGTTATTCCAGATTTGTGTGAATGACACTGTTACGATGTACAGAATTTGGCTCCGGTGCAAGGATACATCGTATGGTTGCACGTGGTTGCATGATACGTAGTTGGGTACATGAATAAATTAACATCATAGTTTGCACGTTTCTTGTAAATGCATTCGTCTGGAGAAGCACCATGTCCATGAACACATTAAGAATCTTTTTTTTTTTAATGGTATAAACTAGTGCTTGACTGCGATCCCGCCTGATGGAAAGCAGTGATGCAATCGTTGATGGTAAAGCGCACTAATTTATTATGAGCCTATTCACTCCAGCCTTGAAGACACTTAAATTATAATGAGACGGGAAAACCGCTGCAGGCAAATTGTTCCAGTCCTTCGATGTGCGCGGTATAAACGACGAGGCGAAACGCTTCGTCCGGATCGTAGCAGTTTCAACAACGTAAGGGTGGAAACTCGCCGTGCGACGGGTTGTCCGATGATGGAACGGTGATGGCGGAATTAAGTCATGTAATTCCCGCGCACACTCTCCAGAATGTATCCTATATGGATGCCCTCCGCCCTCGGGCGTAGGGGTACTACTGACTAAAAACCACCCAGGTGTTCCCTTCCCACACTTGGACCGGTGATCATGGGAACTGGTGTTAGGCTTCTGTGCCAGGCTCATCCAGCTTCAACCCGCATTGCAAACAATATCGTCCGCCCATCTTGCGGATGTCCGATACTTCGTCTTCCAGACCTTGGACGACACTCGGTCACTGCCTTACTCCACCTGCCCTTACTGCGCCTTGCCAGGCGTCCTGCCCAGTGTTGTTCCCGACAATCATTGGTTACGGGCTGCTACTGTTCAATCAAATGCAGGATGAAATTGAATAGTTGTAACAAATTAAAATATCTAATTCAACGTTCTATAGAGTAAATTTAGAGCGAGTTATTTATGAGGATACTAGCTGCGCCCCGCGGTTTTACTCGCATAAGTTTCGATCCCGTGGGAAAATCGGGATAATAAGTGTCCTATGTGCTAATCCTGCTTATAAAAAAAAAAAATTATTTCATCCAAATCCGTGTAGTTTTTGCGTGAAAGAGTAACAAACATCCATACAAATCAGGTTTATGCGAACGATTAGCAACATGGTCGCGCGCTCTTTTTTTGGTAAGAACGGTCAAAAGTAGATAAATAGCGCTAGTTCAACACTTTGCCAACTTGCTTCATGGTATGAACTCAGTATTGAATGGATTGCTTGTCACCGGGCGCGCGCAGGAATTCGCGCTAGAAAAAAAAAATTGTTTTGATAACTTTGAAAAAACAAATACTAAAGCGACTATAATTCGTGTCTACTTGAGAGCAATAACTTACATAAAATGCCAGAAATAGCTTCCACGAGTGGCATAACATAAATGTACGTCCGGTGCACCTAGGGCGACTGCCCTAAGTGGACCGGGGACGCCCAACGTCACGCGGGCATCGTCGCGTGGGCGCGGTGCCCTATAACTCATGTTTGTGATAAATAAGCCAATACGAGAGAAAAGAAGAACTATTAATATTTTCTGCATTAAATAAAGAAAATAAAGAAAGAAAAAGTATTATTATTATTTATTGCGACTCGTACGATTACAAACTAAACTAAACACAGTCCAAAAAAAACGAATTAAATAAAAAAAACATAAAAAGGTAACAAATAGAAAAATGAAACAGAAAGTCCTATACGAGGCCAAAAGGTATCTACCACAGCATGGTGCTCCGGCAAAAACAGAATTGTTCACGAAATCTGAATCAGTCAGAAATCTAAATGTGTGGTTACCACTCCCGCGGATGATTGACGAAATTGAAACTCATCATTATTCAATTAACTAAACCACGTAACCGCATTCTATATAACCTCAGCGACGTTATACAGGGTTAAATTAAATTAGCTAGCGAAACTGCAGACTTGGTCTTCATGGGTATCGATATGAAATATAAGATAAACACGATAAAATAGATTTTTGAGTATAATTTATTTCGAACCAAATACTTGTAGGTAGATACAGATACTTTAAATGGACGGTAAGAAGATTATAATTACAGCAGCGCAACTAATTTATTAATTATTAGCTGCACTCTACGGTTTCACCCGCATAAGTTTCGATCCCGTGGCAATATCGGGATAACAAGTATCCTATGTGTTAATCCTGGTTATAAACCATCTGTGTCCCAAATTTCATCTCAATCCGTTCGGTAGTTTTTGCGTGAAAGAGTAACAAACATCCTAACTTTCACGTTACGTTACGTTTTTGGATTGTCACATGTTGCGACAAATTCATTAAGAAGTTCAGTTTTTAATTTAATCTTTAGGGTTTTTTTTTTTTTTTTTTTTTTTTTCTGGTGGGAAATCATCAAATGACCTCTCCCGCTCTGGGTGGAGCGGAAGGGAGTGTCAGACTCTTACTGACTAAAACCCACCCATGTTCCTTCCTTCGCCCTTTATGTTCCGGGGCAGCGTTAACCCTTTCGGACAATCCCGCTGACCCGGCAGGCTTCGGCCCTAAGGGGCCCCTCTGATTATGCTAACATCTCTTTGAGGCGCGCGTGGAACACTTACGCGCCGTCCGGCACGGGCCTGGTCCTGATCGGGCGGTGAGCTACCCATTGCTCTCCGCCCGCAGGCCCGCGCCTACGGTGGCCGGTAGTCTTCACTAGACTCCCGACGGACGCCCGGGGCGTAATCTTTAGTGTTCGCTTACTAATTTCGATATTATATTTTCTTAACCAGTCGATATTATTCCAAAATATAGGGGTCACATACTTATTGGTTATTTTGCCATAGTAATTTTGCACTGGTGCTCGAACGAATTTATGTTCTCTACCCCTTCTAGTATTGTAAGTTTTACTAGTATGTATTCTGAAAAATCTGTTGTCTGTCTATTGTTTTATCGTTTTGAGATATCTAAGATACCCATCACGCCTGTGAAATTTGCACAAAAAAAAAAACGGTTATTTAAAATGACCTGTGGTCGATGACCCAATTATTTTAAATTAGATATATTTTTTTTTGTTTTATCATGTTAAGATATTGATACCCATCACGTCTACGGAGTTTCACTAGCTAATTTAATTTGACCCTGTATAGCTAAGTTACAAATAACATGGCAACTGGTATGCCTCGAAGGCTTAGGCAGATGAGTTTAGTAGAATAGAATAGAATATATTTATTGTAAGACATACATACATCAAATAATATGTGCGAGGTCTTAACACTTTCACAGTCCATAAAGTAGACACAATAGTTAAACAATCAACCTGAACCATATGTGGTTCATGGGACAGGGAATGGGTTAAAATAACAGGTAGAGGTCTACCTGTTATTTTAAGACCTCGCACATAAAACGCCATAAATGGCAAAACATGCAGGTGCATGTTTTGCCATTTATGGCGTACAAAACAACATAATATGTATATTGGTTTAGAATAAACAATAATAAATAATTATCCACATTTCGCCAGTTTAGTAGATACAAGTTTCACGTAAGAGAGAAAGAAAGAAATAAAAGAAACAAAAAGTATTTATTGCGAATCGTACAGGATTATAAACTAAACTAAACTAAACCCATCAACCGGGCGCAAATCCCAACTTCAGGCTGCTACTGAAGTTTTATTGAAGGAAAAAACAATTGAGTTGCTACGTAAAGAATTCGACAGTCAAACAAGATAGGGAAACTACCTAGGACCATATGTTCAGCAGTCATGATTGTGACCACTATACGATCAAGGTACCAGTCTATCACCAACATTAAGAGCAGATTTGACCAATCAAAAGTAACTTATTCAAACTAGGCTCAGAATCAGCACTGTTTGTGTCAACGTTAAAAATTACGTAAGACAGTCCCCCACAACGCCTATCCTTCACCACTTTCTAGTGCTGTAGCTGGTAAGAAAAAGTGGCGCAACAAACTCCCCAGTAATACAGCTGTTTGATCAGTTAGAAGAACTTGATTCTACACAATAGTAAGTAATTAACACTACGAGCGAATTTCACATTGGTGTAATTCGCTCGCACAGTTCAGTTTCATTGGAAACTGACTGTCAGTGTCATAATTGTTGTGGAAAAAACTTGATTCTGCACAATAGCAAGTAATTAACACTACGAGCGAATTTCACATTGGTGAAATTCGCTCGTACAGTTCAGTTTCATAGTAAGTAATTAACACTACGAGCGAATTTCACATTGGTGAAATTCGCTCGTACAGTTCAGTTTCATAGTAAGTAAATAACACTACGAGCGAATTTCACATTGGTGAAATTCGCTCGTACAGTTCAGTTTCATAGCAAGTAATTAACACTACGAGCGAATTTCACCAATGTGAAATTCGCTCGTAAAGTTCAGTTTCATAGCAAGTAATTAACACTACGAGCGAATTTCACATTGGTGAAATTCGCTCGTACAGTTCAGTTTCATTGGAAACTAAACTGTCAGTGTCATAATTGTTGTGGAAAATTGACACTTTTTTTTTTGATTGAGCTTTTGGACGCGGTTTAGATGAAAGTCGCCGTAAATACTAAAACTAAACTAGATAATAATAGAAGCTCTATATTTTAGTCTGAAGTGAAAGTCGTACCTAGCACAATTTGCGAGAGTAACTTTTTATGGTTTAATTTTAGCAAATTGCTTTACTCCAGCGTGGTGGCAATGTGTCTGTTTTATATTATGGGATTTATGATATTTTCGTGTAAATTTTGTAACGTTATGTCTGTGTACTGTCATGTGACACGTACCTAGTCTGTTTATGGGTGATAAAATAAAAATAATTATAAGTAAGATACGGGCCATAATATTTTTTACGCAATCCATACTAATGCAGGCAGTCTAAGGAGGCCATGCCATTACTAGATGGCAAGCTAACGAAAATACTACTACGCCTGGATAGGAAAAGTCTGCGACTGGTGACGGGGACCATCACGGGGCACTGCTTACTAAACAAACATTATCACACGATAGGTATAACGGACAGCCCCCTGCATGGAGGCTGATGTAACCGTCGCGCAAGTGCTCTTTGAGTGTACTGTACAGGCATCACCCAGATTAGTTCGGAAACCCTCGGGACACCCAGATCTTACACAGATGTTCTTAACAGACCAGGAGACCTTATAAGCTTCTGGAGGGAGGTGGGCTGGTTGGAATAACCACCGACGGCCGCCATGGCCCACGTACAATGATCCACCTGGAGGACACCTGAGGGACATAGAATATCCATACTAATATATCTATAAATATTATAAACTAGCTTCTCCCCGCGACTTCGTCCGCTTGAAAGTTCTTGTTCCCACCGTTCCGAAACACCTCGTCGCATCGCATCGCCTGCCCGCGCTATTACTTCGTAAGTGAAGTTTTTTTTTTTTTTTTTTTTTTTTTTCCTTTCTGATTATTTTTTCTTTTGCTCGGCTCCTAAGGGTCCCAGCTTGATGTTAAATAGGCTATAGCCTCAAGAATTGGGTTACCAAATGCAAACGGATTATTAAAGTGAAACTTTTATTACATCGTCTCATACTTTTTCGTCTGTGTGTTGCATGTCGCGTGACGGTCGGCCGCGGAGTAGGGATAATTTTACTTTCTCTATGGTGTATAGACTATTACTCATTTGTGCCAGTGCTCCACGCTATTTTGTTTGTTTTTGTCAGTGTTTAATGTAAATGTTGTTATTTTTTTTGTTTTTTTTTTTTTTTAAGTTTCACTTTTACCGTGGTTTCATGAAACCACGCTATCCTTTTTTTTAATCTAACTGGATGTTCCAGAGATTAGCGCGTTCAAACAAACAAACTCTTTGGCATTATTATTAGTATTGACTTCTGCCTGCGACTTACTTCGTCCGCGTGAAACTTATTCCTCCACCCGACTCCGTCGCATCGCATTGCATCGCCTGCTCGCGCTATAACTTCGTTGTAGCTTAGCGTCCCTTTTTCCTTTTTTATTTTTGCTCTGCTCCTAGGAGTTTATTTTATTTATTTATTTATTTTATTTTCAGAAGGCTTACTACATTAATAACAGACACAACAATAAGAATTTTTCAAATCCGACTGGTAGTTCTAGAGATTTGCGCGTTGAAATAAACTCTTCAGATTTACTAATAGTATATGTTGGAGGGGTTGGAAGGGGTTGGGGGGCTTTGATTTATTAAGTAAATATGTAAGTTTCTTCGCAGCTATACCAGGCGCTTTAAATATTTTGTTTCTAAATCTAATTTCATAAAGTTTCGATAGTGACTATTTGGATACGAATTATAGATAAGTGGTAAATGGAATAGCATAATTAATATTTTAATTAATTTAAGACCTAGCAACAAAATCAAAATATTTTATTTCACATAAACCATTATGAGCACTTATGAAACGTTAGAAGCTAGGTGCACGGTTCCAATTGGTCGTTTCCTATGGAGAAGAGCCGGAAAGAAACTCCACGGTTACTCTTTTAAAAATAATTGGCTTTTACAATGTCTTCAAATTACAGTAGGTATGGGAGGACAGCGTAGGCCTGTCAACAAGTACCAGGTACTTGATAAAATAAAACATGTCCCTGGTTTCGTACGGGCGATTAAAAATAAAATTAATGTTTTGTAGTTGTGAAATTTAGAAATTATTCGCAAGAAAGTAAAAACCACAGGAAAATATCTCCAAAAGTTTGCTTGTTGTTTGACAAACACCGAGAAATATTTTCAAGTTTTCTTCACGAAACTTATTTTTAAGTCCTAAAAATAAGTTGGTTTAAAAAGCGTAGCTACATTTTGTATGAAAAGTACTTTCTTTCATGAAGTTTTCAGTAAGCTGACACAAAATAACTTTCAACTAAACAACTGAACTCCACTGAAATTACTGAATAAATCAATAAAAAACTTTCCTAATAACATAAACGTGTATTTCAATCAGATTGCACGCTTGAACCCGATAACATTGAACACGTTTTCACCTAATTCCAAAACGTATATTAACGTATAACTGTGAATATCAGGTCACGACCTTATAATTTAGGTCGTAAGGTTAACATTACCTTGCAGAGATAACCTGCCATATAATTTAATGGGGGCACTATGTTCTTATTATTCTAAGTTCATTAAAGGTATAGATAGGGTCGTAGATATGAAGTTATGTGTAATCTTGGGTTATCGTGCCTATGATGTTATGGGTCATAGTAATTTTGTACAGGGTTTAGAGCCCATGGTGTTCAGGGGTTGATTTTATGGGATTATTATTACTAAAAGCCCACTGTCCCACTGCAGGGCCTCCTTAATCTCTTTCCACTTCCCTCTGTTTAAAGCTTTTAAAGACCAGTTCTTGTTGAAGGAGTCCAGCGCATCTTGCCATCTCCGGATGAACAAACCGATCCGTGATGATGGGATTAACAGGGGAAAATAAGTGTTTTAGAGACGAATGAAGCGAGTTTTCTGTGCCGCTTTGTGCTTTACATAATCAGCCTATAATGTTCCCACTGCTGGGACATAGGCCTCCTCTCTGTGAGAGGAAGTGGGCCTTAATCCGGGCCCAGTGCGGGTTGGTAGATGTCACATGTCTTCGAATTTTTTGGTCTAGGACATGCCGGTTTCCTCACGATGTTTTCCTTCACCGTTTAGAATGTGCTTTGTGCTTTAGCTACCTTCAAAATTGTTAAACTGAATGGTGCTGGTACATGCGTCATGTTCGTGAACGGATGCCCTTAGTTGCCACTGGGTTCCTTCTCTCTAAGTCAATGAAGATACCCGATACCCGTGTTAATGACAACACGATTCTTTGTGATCGTGACGATAGGTCGTGGTGGAGCAAAATGAAATTATAGTGGACTGTATAATAAGTATAATGAAGTAAAAAAAAAATATAAATTTACAACGGTCGGTTGAACATACAAGATTTTAAGAGAGAATTTAAGACGCGCCAGCGCAGCCGTGTATTAAGGAGCACAACAGCTGACTGTCGTGGCGGTGTGGCGCGGGGGGTCTCGCTCAGCTGTTGGTCAGCTGATTCCCCGCTGTCCCCGCACCCCTCGTTCACTGCCGCCAGCGCGCGGCGATGTTGAGTGAAGCGCGAGCGGTCTCAACACTTTGTTCTGGTCCCAAACTAGTATTATGTCCTTAGGTGATACGCAGTAGGAAACGCCTGTAATTACGGCCGGAACTACGGATTTTGTGCCTCCTGGTCTTCTCTTAACTACCATGGCTTATTTTTTGTATTTTATATTTTTCTACATATATGCAGTCCGCATCCTTTATTTTATTTATTTTTTTGTGGGGAGATCCTCTTGGATACCCTCCATCTGGAAAAAATGGAGGGTTATGTTGGACCACCCACTGTTCCTTCTAGTACCATTAGTCGGGGACTCGGGAGATACTTGTATATAATCAGCCTATAATGTTCCCACTGCTGGGACTCAGGCCTCCTCTCGGTGAGAGGGAGTGGGCCGTAATCCACCACGCGGGCCCAGTGCGGGTTCGTAGATGTCACATGTCTTCGAATTTTTGGTTCTAGGACATGTCGGTTTCCTCACGATGTTTTCCTTCACCGTTTTGAGAGCAGTGGTGATGTAATAATTTACACAAAGTAAAGCGCCTGACGGGGTTCGAACCTACGACCTACAACTTGTAAGTCGCGGCTGTTACCACTGGGCCACCACTGCTATCCTTACATATACTTCCTTATATATACTTGTACATTCACTGCAATATGCTGTACCCTGGACGGTTTTAACGTGTACGTCATTTTTACATCGTTGTCACATATAATTAAAAATTAAACATGAATTATGTAATTAATATTTTTTATAACAATATAATTTAAAAGAGTGTCCATGAAGTTTCTTGCCCGTTTTTCTCCATAAGTATCTACTACGCAATGGAATGGGCAACTAGCTTCATATTTCTGACTGACCGACTTCTTGACAATTCAAAAGTGCCTATAAATGTTTTAATTGAAATAAATGCATTGGATTTGAGTTACAGTTTAGTTTGAGTTTGCTGTATACCTACTTCTTGCTTACTTAAAGCATAAACGCAATTTAAGGTTTTACGAACATTTTTAAAGAAACATACTTCTAAAATATTTCACGTCCTGAGGGACTCCAACTTTTATGGTGTCTACAATATTCATAGCCTTTTTTACACCAAACAATATGCAGTACTTGTGCTTATAAATATTTTGACACCTGTCTATTTTATGTTGTCTACGTGTAATCATAATTTTGAATTTTTCTTACTTTCTACGGGCTTTTTTTTTCTGGGTGGGAAATCATCACATGAAAAGTCATGTGATGATTTCCCACCAAGTCTGACACGCCCTCCCGCTCTGGGCGGAGCGGGAGGGCGTGTCAGACTTTTACTGACTGAGACCCACCCGTGTTCCTTCAGTTGCCTATGCCACGAGCCACGGTATCTCTTTCAAACAACCCGCGGCCCTGGCAGGCATCGGCCCTGGCGGACCCAGTCAGTTCGTACTGACATCTCTTTGAGGCACTTTCTACGGGCTTAACGTAGGACGAATTTCATCAGTGAAATACTTACTTCCATTTCCTTTGTTTGCCTTTTTTGTTATTTTGTTAAATATTTCAGTACTCCCCAGCGTATGTGAACATAGCTCCTGTTCGCTTTATTTTTTAACCTGTAATCAAAAACTGTATGTGATTTTTGATTGTGTATGTTTTAATGAATAAATCGTTGAAGTTCCCAATTTATTTGGAGTCGACGCAACATGTCTTGTTTTTCCATACTTCTCTATTAGTTGACAACTAATAGAGAAATATGGAAAAACTAACTAAACTCAGTAGTCACTCCTTTCTAAACATATCACCATTCATACAGTCCATCCATCGTTTCTTTGGTCTTCCCCTACTCTTTCTTTCACGTGACAATAATAAGATTATTTCCCATAAAAACTTGTAACAGAGCGTCTTGTAGTAAACTTGTTCATAACTACATACCCAAAGTTTGAGCTTCACTTAGAACGACTATCACATATTATGTCTCAGCGTGGCAAACTTTAGTGTTGGTACTGTTTTAATTAATGACATTAAAACAGCATCTTTAGTGCAGTTTCTTGAAGGGATGGGAACGTATTTTGTAACGTAGAAATTGCCTCATTTGCTCTAAGTCTATCAACAAAGATATGGGCCCGTCCGAGAGTAGTGCAGAACTTCGAATTGAACCCTACACCCGATTAATTTTGCTTTTTCAGACGGGTAAAAACACATTGGGAGTAGGACAACTGTGATGAAGAGCGCGTTTTGGGGGACTGACTTATGTAATTTTGACGTTCGAAACGTTCTTAAGATCTGAGCTGATTTATTCATTTAAACTTTTCGCACAAAAAGGGGTACATAGGGGCTTAATTCTCTACCGTTCAACGAAGGTTGGTGAACAGATTAGATGACAGGTGCTTCGGTTGAGAGGAACAATGATAAAAAAGCGGCCAAGTGCGAGTCGGACTCGCCTATGAAGGGTTTCGTAGCAGCAAATTGCGGTTTACGATTTATGACGTATTAAAAAAAAACTACTTGTTAGATCTCGTTCAAACCAATTTTCGGTGGAAGTTTGCATGGTAATTTTAGAAGTTACAGGAGGGGGACACATTTTACCACTTTGGAAGTATCTCTCGCGCAAAATATTCAGTTTAGAAAAAAAATATATTAGAAACCTCAATATCATTTTTAAAGACCTATCCATAGATACCCCACAAGTATGGGTTTGATGAAAAAAAATTTTTGGGTTTCAGTTCTAAGTATGGGGAACCTCCAAAATTTATTGTTTTTTTTCTATTTTTGTGTGAAAATCTTAATGCGGTTCATCGAATACATCTACTTACCAAGTTTCAACAGTATAGTTCTTATAGTTTCGGCAAAAGTGGCTGTGACATTCGGACGGACAGACAGACAGACATGACGAATCCATAAGGGTTCCGTTTTTTGCCATTTGGCTACGGAATCCTAAAAAAGAGTGTTTAAACTAGGTACACAAATACGTAAATACGTTATATACACATACATATCTATTATTTATTATAATATATATTATGTACAAACTAAAGGGTGTTTCATTCTCAGCCTAAAAAAAAAATATGAATCCCTGAATAGAAGTGGCGTACGCAGAAACATAAATTGTGGCTGACAATAACCTACAATCATAAAAATAATAGACCGGGTGCAAATAATTACTTAAAGCTCTTAGGAAAAAAATATACAACGTGTCCTGGAATCAACGCACACCACCAAACACCGAAAATAGATTATTATGTTATAATCGTAATACATTCACTGAATTTGTACGTTTATGTATAAAACATTGTTTATTTACTAAATTAGTTATACCGATTGTGGGAGAAAATTGTGGTCACATTACAAATTTATGCATGCATACGGTCGCACACGTATGTACGTACCACGTATATAGGACTTGCGTAGTAGGTACTTTGTCCATTTTGGTTTGTTTTGACTATAAATAAAATATTTTATTCAAGTATAAAGTAAAGTAAAAATATGATTTACATTAATTACAATCGAGGAAAGTTAAATTCTAACTGTAATATAGACCTGTCTGATCTAGGTTTATGAAAAACCTGTGTTTCAGACTGTACAGGGGAAGTGATTTTTTTTTCTCATCGTTTTCTAACGGCGCTTTTAACGTCTTCCTAAATCGTTCTCACACGTATAATTTCAACATGAATGATGTAACCAATACTTTGTGCAACTAGCTTCATCATTCTGACTGACCGACCCTTTGACAATTCATAAGTGCCTGTAATTGGTTTATTTGAAATAAATGCTTATTTTTTTTTTTTTTCTTTTTTTTTTTTTGCTCTCCGCCCGCAGGCCCGCGCCTACGGTGGCCGGTAGTCTTCACTCGACTCCCGACGCCCGGGGCGTCTCCCGCGGCGGCTGGGACGGGAGGCTCTCTCCCTCATCCGTCCCGCCACCTCCTTCGCTAGCATGACTGCTTCGCAGAAGGAGGCGACTGCCTCCCACTCCCTCTCGCTCCGGACCATGGCTTGCACCAGGGCCGAGCGCGAGAGGCCGCCGCTGAAATAAATGCTTGAGTTTGAGTTTGCGTGTGTTACGGTGCTGGTTGCTGTTGAAATTACAAGCACGTATGAGCCTTTACTTTTTCTAAAGACGAAGACAAATTCTCAATTTCCTTGGTGTTACAGGCAGGTTAAAACCATTATCTATCAGATGGAACTATTCCACTTTACAAAGCGCGACACAAAACGAATGTCCCCGAACTTACTCTTAAAACACTTCCTTCCAAAGTCCATAAACATGTTTTCTTAAAGACATAACTTCCTGCAATTGCACCGTCTCAGAGGGCAGTCCTTATGTTCCGGACGAGGAACTTTGTCTCTTTGTTCCAAGAGGCAAAGAAATATTCCAGAGACAAGCGAAAATATTAATATTTTTCGACCAAACCCTCACACAAACGTATGAGAAAAGACAGATACCCATGTTACCTAAGCTCCTCCGTTTTCCCCCAAAGAAAAGTAAACTCTATCAGGGCAGGGTAAGGTAGGTTTTCCCACGTGTTAAGGTTTATTACTCGTCGAGCGATTATCTTCACGTTTTATGGATATGTCGCAGTCATTTTGGTAAATCCGTATTTTGTTTCTGTATCCCACAAAGACAAATAAGGGTGGGTATGTATCTTTCTTGTTCCCAGAAAGATGTAAGCGCTTTACTTTTGTGTAAAATTATAATTTTCTGAGGAGTGACTGTACAAATGTTGGCTTTGTTTAACGAGAACAAGTAATTTTTTATTCGATTGTAATTTATTTTTTTCCTCGACGTAAAGTAGGACAGCTGTTTTTTATGTTTTATTTTTCTTAATATTGATCTCCGGATAAGCTGTAATACAAATGAGTTTCGTTTATTATTTCTTAGATGATAATAAATTATTGATTGAATGTGATGAATAAATAGACAAGAACACACTATTGGATTCTCAACGCTAAACTCAGCGCCGAGGGTTGAAAATCCCACTTGCAATAAAATTTTGTCATTACATTTAGATGTCACCTAGTGTTACTAAAAACGGGTATTCATAATAATTATATAATATAAAGAAAAGAAAGAGAGAAAATATGTTTAAAGAAAACAAAACGCAAAAAAGAACAAGTTGGGGAAGAAAAAATATGCGTCACATCCACACAAAATGGCCATCGCTCAGCATAATGCAGCATAATCAACTATTTTCCAGACGATCACTTCTAACACCAGCAAAAATGACTAACGGAAATATTTAATAACAAGTCAAATATTTATAGCTCCTACATAACCGTACTAAAGCCTAACTATACACAACCTTTTTCATAAATAAAATTCAGAAATAAGACAATAAAGGATTTACACAAATTACAATTTCCTTCCTGTAGTACTGACGAATATAACGTCTCCCGTAGGTAGGCGCGACACGACAGCACAACGCAACTCTAGCAGAACAATTTCTATGAAAAATTCGTTGAAATTGTTATACCAGAGTAGTGTAGTGCCGTCGTGTCGCGCCTTTCTCATCATCTGCCGGCTTCCAATCTAACCGAATACAGCTGAATATCAGTATTTTACATGGAGTGACTGCCTATCTGACCTCCACAACCCAGTTACTGGGTAATACGATACCCCTTGGTAAGACTTGTGGTCAGACTTTCGGACGACCCGTAAGGACTGTCAAAGATCCGTTGTCGTTTTGCTTAACGTGCTTTCCGAGGCACAGAGGGGTCTTGATATGTGAAGTTGGTCACCCATCGACGGACCAACCACGGCAAGCGTAGCTTAACCTTATTGATCGACCCGTGCGGCTGTTATTACCTACTTAGTCACAAGCCCCTCACAATACTGAACGTTTTTTATAAATCAAATTCAGAAATAATACAATAAAGGAATTACACAAATTACAATTTCCTTCCTGTAGTACCGACGAGTATGACGTCTCCTGCAGACAGGCTTGACACGACAGTGCGATGTCGACGAGTTCTATTAGAATCGCATGGCACCGTCGCGGCACGCCTTTCTGCGGGAGCCTTATTAAATCATGTTTTTTTAAGGACGCGCATATAAAATTACAAAGAGTCATATCTAAACATCCCTTTAACTATAATAATTTTTTTTACAGAAAAATAATTTGATGAATGTTTGTTATTAATTTACTCTGATCTTTATATATTTGGAAAAGGTTAAAAAACATTCAATATAAATTATGGTTCTTTACACGAAATAAATTAAAATCTAATAGGCCTTATGTTAGCAAATAATTTTTACGAGCAGGGTAAAACTATTCTGTAGGTATTACATTCTAGCTCCTTGTCTGCGTTTTTACCTGCTGATTGAGATGGAGTGGATGTATATGGAGTTATTAGGCTGTGTATTTTCTAATCAGTCAATTCATTTATATACAAAAGATAAAATTTTAGACACACATCTACCATATCATCTTATAATGTTCCCACTGCTGGGACACAGGCCTCCTCTCCGTGAGAAGTGAGCCGTAATCCACCACGCGGGCCCAGTGCAGATTGGTAGATGTCACATGTCTTCCAATTTTTGGTTTTAGCATATACCGGTTTCCTCACGATGTTTTCCTTCACCGTTTTGAGAGCAGTGGAGATGAAATATTTTACACAAAGCGCCTGTCTAGGTTCGAATCTACGACCTACAACTCATAAGGCGGGGCTGTAACCACTAGGTCACCACTGCTCTGCAATATGTTAGACATTTCAACATAATAAGTACCTGTTTTTAACGTATGAAATTAAAGGTTGTATTAAATTATTTCTCGTTTTGTTTCAGAGTAAAACACTAGACTTGGCTCTAGTGTCAATATACAGAGGGGGCGTAGAGTTGGCTTCCATCAGCCAATATGCTGGTTCACCATACAATACTACAGATAGGTAAGAAATCTTATTTATTAAGAAAAACAAAATGTGTTTCTTTTACAAAATCCCACTGACCTATAAATAAACAAGTACGCTGGACTTCATACTATTGATGAAAAAATGAAGACATGATTTTCGCCATTTTGGCGCTGACGGGAACGTGAGCGGCGGTGAGCGTCCGTGGAACTAATATTTTTGATAACGAGTTTTAAAAGACACGCATACTCTCATGATGATACAAATGTTCTAAACATCTCGTAGTAAACACAAAATACACAAAAAAGTCTTATTCCACGATTTAGACCTAAATCGTCAGAGACGTATCAAAACGAAACGACGGCCATTTGCGGCAATGTGTCAATTTTAGTTCCTGAGACGCTCGAGCGGGGCGCTTTGAATCGGCACAAAAACATCTGTCAATTCGTATAGTATATTTAGTCCAGCGTACGTGTATAATATTCGGATAGGTCGGTATAAAATCCTTAGGCACTTGAGCCCACCGCCGGCGATTAACAAGTTGGCGAACAACGAGCAGCGCGTGCGCGACGGGACGAGCGATTACTGGCTAATGTGCGTTTGAGAACAGTTAATTGGCCGTGACTTAAGAGTTGCAGGTTGTAGATTTTAACACACTTTGGTTAATTATTTCCTTACCACTGCTCTCAAAACGGTGAAGGAAAACATCGTGAGGAAACCGGCATGTCCTAGAACCAAAAGTTCGAAGATTTGTGACATGTACCAACCCGCATTGCATGCGGGTTGCAGGGAGTGGGCTATAATCTTATAGCCCACTCCATCTCGAAGAGAGGAGGCCTGTGTCCCAGTAGTGGGAAAAATATAGGCTGATTATGATGATAATGTGCGTATGTACCAAGCGTGAGTCTCTCTGCGAGTGTTCTGCGCAGAGCCAATACTCTATTTGACAGTTCTTGTCGCTGCGACAAACAAGTACCTATTCGCCGGCGGTGTGAACAGTCAGCGATCAACTAATATATATATATTTTACCTACACGGGACTTACAATCTTTTCTACCTTTCTTGAGCAAAAAAATCGTTGATGGCGGTGAGACAGGTGACTTAGATAAGTGGGATTTGTGTATTTTGGAGAGCTCCTCCGATAAAATTACGCCTGTTATTTTATCGTAGGAGCTCTCCAAAAATTTATAACTCTCATGTGCCTACATGAGAGTTATAAATTTTTCTTCTTTGTGTTTATGTTTTATTACTGATGGGCTCGCGTTTGACCATTATCTCAGCTGGCCAATTAATCATGGCCGGTTCTAACTTTACGCAGAAGGCTGCGCAATACCATTTTGTAGAAAACAAATGGTGACATAAAGAGAGTTTACTCGAGAGAATACGCGCTAAAGTTCGGAGAGCCTACGTTCAGACCGGCTATGATACATAGGCCGCCTAAAGTATCGGATATCATTATGGTAAGACTTACCTCGATGCTGCAAAATGTAAAAAGAGTCCTAAAAGATTTATAGAATACCTACAATTTTGGTGGAAAGTTCTGTGTATATAATACCGTAGTTAGATTTTCATTCGGTTGTGATAATCACATATCATGGATCGTATCCCGCAATGTTTGAAAACTAAGGTCTTCAATCAGTGAGTTCTGCCCTTTATGACATATAGTGCCGAAACATGGACACTGACAGTCGCAGTTTCTTTGATGGATAAACTTAGGAATTAAGTTATCCGGATAAGAACCGGATTAACCGACATAACTTGCATAGTCAGCAAACTAAAGTGGTAGTAGGCTGGCTATGTTTGTCGAAGGACAGATGGCCGGTGAAGTAGACGAGTCCTAGAGTAGAAACTGCGTATCGGCAAACGTAGTGTGGGACGCCCCCCAGCTAGATGAACCGATGACCTTAAAAAGGTGGCTTGGACAGATTGGTGGAGGACAGGGTGTTGTGGCGCAGCCTGGGAGAGGCCTACCTGTATCTAGCAGTGGACTGTGATAGGCTGAGTGGATTGTCATAGCACGGAGCGTCTAGATACGGCAGTACTAAAATTCATGGCGCTGAAAGTGCGTTGAGCACAAATCTTCTGTCACGAACTGCCTTCAAAGCCAATACCACCTCTAGAAATGGCCGCCGATGCCTCTCCATGCTCTGTGGTCTTAATTGTGTCATTATTAAAATAATGATCATTCCCTTAATTTCAAATAAGCACATAAAAGACACTTTTTAACATCAAAATGCACATGATTCTAATTGATATTTAATAGAAATTAAGTATTTACATTATATAAGCTAAAATTTAAAATAATGATATGTACATGAAAAAAATAAGCAAAATAATCATAGGGCATCAAAAAATTCGTCCGCATCGCTGTCAACAGGAACAGTGCCCTAAAGGCTGGTAGCATTGCCACGTTGTATGGCGATGCTAATTCTTTGGCCAAGAAACAGGCCAGCCCTCTGGTCATTCCCTTAAAGAGTTCATTGAAGGACATGCAAGAACTTCAAACCATCATTAAATTTATGATTCTGACCTCATAAAATGTTTTAACAGGCTGGTAATTACAATTATATTTTTAAGTTAATGAGGGATCATTATCAAAAAACGGTAATAAACGTTTTGGTAAAGACCGATAAAATGGAAGTTTAGTAATGAAAATGGGAATTTATATATATATTCACGGAAATCACTGATTTTGTATAAAAATACTTATTGGATATAGGAAAAAAAATCCAAAGGAACTTCAGCTGTGTTTGGTTTCGCTAATCTGTCAAAGGCTTACAACTTTCTTTCAAATTATTTAGCTTCCAAATGTTAGAGATTCGATTTATTTTGTTATTTCTTTCGGTATTGATTTCTTAGGCTTTAACCTGGCTTTCTGAGGCTTTTTATGAGCGGAGCTTAAAGGAAAGAAATTATATTCTCCTTCATATGTATGATATTATAAATTTTAATATCGTCTTTGGACAAAGTGCAAAGAGTTTTTATACTGGTTACTTTTTTGTCGTTTCTAACTTTTTAGTGTATAATCCAGCCAACAATACCAACAAATTATTTCTCATTCCCCCCTTTCATTGAAATTACCTTATCAATCAACTAAGTCTATCGCCGTGCACTGCTGGGCATAAGCCTCTCCCAGACTGCGCCTCAACACCCTGGCCTCCGCCTTCCGCATCCAGCATACCTTATCATCTTGTATATTTACGTTGACGTCCCGCCATTTTACATTACATTTCATCCGTCTTCTATAACAAGGGCTCCCTCCGGAGGCGTGATAGTGGATGTAATTATCATCGTCTCATTAGCGTCGTACATATTACGCGCTAATATGACTCCCGTGTCTCCACCAACAATATACACCGTCGTAATTGTTATTTGTGCCATTACGCCATAAAACAGTAAGTCTACCTCGAGAATAACGTCTTGATGGTTCTTTGATACGGGACTTACTATGAGCTTGATAAATCTTTTGATCATCACTAACGATACGGGCGTCTTAATATTATTAAGTAAAGGAAGATTGTATAAAAGTTTTGTGGTAAGATTTAAGGGGCTTTTAGGATTACTCTTGTCTTTGTTGAGTTGGACGTACAACGATATTTTAATGGTATTCTTCTTTCGCTAAATTTTATTTATTTATTTCTATATCAACCTTACAACTATCATAACAGGCCTAACCTAATGCGACAGTGAGAATCTACCCACAAATAATATAACTTTTTACCTTACATAACTAACTATATTTAATAAAACTCTTGCGAATTCATTCAAAGAGCAGGAAAAAATTATCCAGTCTCTCATGGACTTCGTTCACCACACGGATTGTTCGGGTGAGGGGTGCTTTCGCCAGTAGATTGGTTCTGGCCACGGGCACGCACGTTAGCAGTTGCGGGCGTCTCCGCCTTCACACGTACCGGTCCGGCACTCTAAGTTCCAGTTGACGCAGCACTCCCGGGTTATGTGCTACGCCACGCAGCTTCACTAAACTCTGACCCTTATCTCCCTTGAAATATTTGACTCGAAACTTTACCCAAATGTTGCCTTGCCCCATTCTGATGCTTCACCGCAACCCGTCACAAGTCATCTCGCTTATATAGAAGATGTGAAGATGAGGGTGCCAACGTAATAAAACGGTTAACAAAACAAACTAAGTGAAAGCCACCGCGGCGGTATTGAAAGTACTGAAGTTTGCCCAGGAAGACCGGAGTAAACACGCACAAGTTTAGCAGTATGGTTTAAATTACAAACGTACTGACGGATGTGTTAAGTGAGAAGTTGTTGAAATTGTAGCAAGTTGTGGCTTTGAGTTACGGCTGCGTTTGTCGATCTAATTTTGGAAGGGAATGTTGCTGAAATTACTTACAGGAATACAGGACAGTTCAGAATAGAAGGAATTACTGAACTGTGCTAATTGAAATAACCACAGTTCAAAATAGAGGGAAATGGTTTTCATGTTCAAATCTGTGTTTAAGTACATTATTATGCATGATGAAACGCATGTCTATGCAAGTGAAAGATTTGTCGCGTTGATTGCATGATTTTAGTTTACCCTTATATACCAATTATATTGTAAATATAATCCTTGCACTATTTACACGAAATACTCGTATTTATGCCATATTTTGTGCCCCCATTGTACGGATATATATACAATCTCTTCAAAAGAACTACTACCGCCATTAGCAAAGGAAAAACGACTTGAGAAAACCACTTCTCGCGTAATTTCCATACTTAGAATCGTAAACTATCGAACATTCTAGAAAACATATTTAAAACTTTCAACCGATAAACGCTTATCGCTTGAGTCTTGCCACACAGGGGAAGCAAGTTAAAGATTAGTGCGGAACTCAATTAAAGCAACGAAGTTTCTGAGAGATCGCGATCCGTATAATTAAATTTTCCCAGCAAAAGTGCTGCGTGATCGGAATATACTTCGACTGCAGGCGTCGGTGTTTATTGCTCACAAACTCAGCTTTATTGAAATAAGGTTGAAGATACAGAACAATGGAAAGCAGTTCTTTGCGAATGCTTTGAGGGTTACGATTGAATGAAAGATCTGGTTTATTTATCTAAGATCAGACGGTCAATTCTCGTAATTTAAAACGTTCAAATGCTGGCCTCAGTCTCATCTCCGGGACAAACAAATGTCAAAAACTTGTCAGAAATGTAGGGAAATTAGAGGTATTTTTGACAGATTGACACTAGTATCAGACGTTTTTAAAATTACGAGAATTGCCCGTCTGGTTTCTTTATCTAAGGTCTGGTTTTGAATTTTATTCTGGATTTATTATTTTGCTAAGTTTTTGTTGCTATGAATAATTTATTGTTAGTGGCATAATTTAGTTTGCTGCTGTCTTGTATGGATCAGAATGTTGGGTCACAAAAGGGATGAATAAAAGGCAATTGCACGCAGCTGAGATGAGAATGCTAAGAGGGTTGTGTGGTGTTACACGAATGGATAGAATATCAAATGAGTTCATGAGGAAGTTTGAAAGCGGCACCGGTAACTGAAAAGTTGGGTGGGAATCAGTTGTCACGGTATGGGCATGTGATACGGAAGAATGAGGAAAATGTTGTGAGGAAAGTTTTGAGTATGAATTTTGATAGTTATAAGGGTAGGGAAAGACCACAGAACCGATGGATGGACTGTGTGAATGATGATGTGGTTAGAAAGGTTGTGACTACAGAGATGACGACTAATAGAGAAGTATGGAAGAAAAAGACATGTTGCGCCGACTCTAAATAAATATGGATGGTATAATTATATTACCTATGCAGATATTTAAGTTACCATTGTCGAGATACTAAACGTTTTTGGAATTTAGCTATCGAATAATTGTGTGAATGGCTAAACTAAAAATCACTGGCCCGAGGGGGTCACCTTGTTGACAGCCAACAGCAGATTCCAAAAGGTTGTCCCGATACAGTAATTTAGAAGGGTGTCTGTAACATTTCCAAATTAAACTATAAATTTGGGGAATTTCTTTTCTAGTTTCTGTCAGTAAGGTGTGTCAACCTTCAGGATGACCTCTCCTTTTCCAGAATTACTCGACGATGGTACCTTGGGTGGCGACGTAAACTGTATTAGCTGACCTTCAATTCTTAAAAAATTAACTTCATTCAATTGGACTTGATCTCAATTTTTCAAAATGTGAACTATACTTAGCGGACAGTACAGACAAACATCTGAAACTTTCCAAATTTAACGCAATAGCTCCAGATATCGAAATTATTGAAAAAAGATGTCTTCGTCTCCTTGAGTCTTCAATCTTTGAGAATTCCTTTCCCGTTTTTATTGAGGAAAAAATCCAAAATTTCAATGACGTTTCGGTAATATTGTTCCAAATTAATATACTTTTGGCCATTACCTTGATCCGCTACTGCTGTTTTGGGCCTAAATTAACTTATTTCCTTTGCGCTTCCCATTTATGGAAGCAAACTCACCTTAATTTTAGACAAAATGAACATTAACTTCGATTTTAAATGTGACCATGGACGGCCGAGCTTGGGCACAAGCTACTCTTCACATTCGTATGGGGGACCTAGGCGTCCGCAAAATGTCTAGTATTAGTTTACCGGCTTTCATATCCTCGGTCCACGGCACTGATACAATAATCAGGAAAATCCTAGCCTCCTCACTGATGAATTCTGATGTTGAGGCTTCTCCGAGGCTATGGATACCTGGAGACTCACTTGCCCGAATATAGATCCACCCGAAAATCCATCTTCCCAGAGACGGTGGGATGAGCCGCTCTCCAGAGTAGTACAGAACAATTTACTTGACTCGACTGCTACTAATGCGGAGCGTGCGCGCCTGCTGGCTGTGGGTAAGTGGGAGTCGGGTCTTTGGCTTCATGCACTACCTTCGTCGAACATAGGCATTTTGTTCGACGACACTACTTTCCGCCTCGGTGCTTCCCTGGGAGCTCCTTGCTGTTCTCCTCATCGCTGTCACTGTGGCGTAGATGTCAACAACCTCGGTCACCATGGCCTGTCACACAGTGCGGGTCGCTTAGCGCGGCACGCGAACATTAATGACGTGACATCATCCGACGAGCTCTTGTCACCGTTGGCGTTCCTGCCGTATTAAATTCCAATGGCTTGGTACGCGACGATGGCAAGAGACCGGCCGTAATGTCCTTATTTCCATGGAAGGTGGGTAGACCTTTAGTGTGGGACGCAACGTGTTTCGTTACTCTTGCGCCATCCCATCTTCCTGGCTCGGCGTGCTGTGCTGGCGCTGCTGCCGCGGCTGCGAAAACCTCAAGCGGCGAAAATATAAAAATCTTATCGGAAATTAAATTTTCGAGCCGTTTGGGGTTGAAAGCCTCGGGCCGTGGGGTCCGAGTGCTCATTGCTTGTTCAATGAACTCTCTAAACGGCTGGTTGACACTTCTCGTGACCCAAGGGCTGGCTTTTACCTTGGCCAGAAGCTAAGCATTGCCATACAACGTGGCAATGCCGCCAGTCTCTTGGGTACACTACCAGTCGACAGCGATGTGGAGAAATATTGCGACGCAATATTTTAGTTCTTTAATAGTTTTAGTTAGTATAGGATATTATATTTTTATTTTAATAATTTATAGTCTATTGAGTATTAGAAGTTTGTAAATATTATGTTAATATATACGTAAATAAATTGGGAAACGGGCAGGAGGTTTTAGACGGCTTACATTCAAATGAGACAGAACTACGTGAGAGTACTAGACAAAAACAGTATTTGTAGTTAAAAAAGCAAAACACAATAAAGTGTATGTCAAAACTAACATGACACATATTTTATTTTCCTACGAGTCCAATCATCTACGAAAAGTGACTACAGATTCAATTTACTGCGGTCTTATATCTAAGCTACGCTCTGACAAGGCATTAAGTCGAATTCCCACTCAATTTAGGACATGTTGGGCTCGTATCACGAAAAGAAGTCACGTAAGCTCGTCGTAAAAAGTTTCTGCCAACTATGTACCTTTTTTGGATTCGAGGAGCGGGTACCGTCAAGTTCTACGAAAGGTAATATAGGTGTAAGGATAGGCGTAACAAGAAAAAGAGAAAATTTCACTGCCGTATTGGGTTGGTTGTGAAATCATCAATAATCATTTTGTGTTGTTTATTTATTTATGTATTTAGGGGCAACAGACAGCAGTATAACAATAAGTGAACATAGGTTAGAACTTACTAATAGAGGTAACAAATACACTACTCAGAACGAAAGTTGTTACAGAAAGTTACAATTTAAGGACTTAGTGGTAACCGATATTATAGTTTATATATGGATGATTTTATCATGTCCTAAAAACTTCTTCAAGTACTCTTTATTAATGGTTGGGTAAAATAAATATGCTCACAATGGCGATGATAAATGAGAAGTGGATGCTGGTGCACGGTAAAATGAAACAAGGTTGGACCTCAATGTTACCAAAGGAAGTTAGTAGAGATTATATAATTATCTATAATATGTTTTATGTCTCTATTAACTTTCTAAGGTAATATTATAATTATAAAAACAGATCTATGGTTTTATTCAACCAAATATTCGTCATATTGATAATATTAGTTTGGATATCCTACTGGATGGATGGATGGATGGATGGATGTTAACAAACATTCATCCATCCAGTCCATTCAGTAGTTTTGGCGTGAAAGAGTAACAACTCTTTCACGCCAAAATTACTAAATGGATTTGGATGAAATTTGGCACACAGATACTTAATAACCAGGATTAACGCATAGGATATTTTTTATCCCGTTATTCCACGAGATCGAGACTTATACGGGTGAAACCGCGGGGCGCAGCTAGCAATAAAATATGACGAATATTTAGTTGAATAAAACCATAGATCTGTTTTGATAATTATAATACAGGGTGGGCAAATAAGAGGTATATACTTTATTTTTAAAATTTTATTCTATGAAATATAAAAAAATATTTCGTAATTATATTTAAATATAGTATTTAGGGCCGGCAATTCAGTATACCTACGGTTGAATCCGCAGGGCGCAGCTGGTATGAAATACCATCTATTATATTCTCTAATAACCATTAATAATAAAACATACATTACAAAGCTAGTAATCAAAAACGTCAATTTTTCTATTACGAGACAGATCCTTTGTCTTTCTGCACTAGGAAAACTCGTAAAATTTTTATCCAACAACGAAGTAAAAAATGAAATGTATGTAACATTTGTGATGCACACGTTTATGTTTTTACTACTATAAATTTGCTCTGCAGAGTTCATTGCGACTTTTATCACTGAATTTAAATGAAGCCCAGAAAATATCTGCTCTGTTTATCCACGAAAAGTTCTTTTATGTACCGCTGAAGCTACAAAACTGCTGTGTTTAAGACTAAAGAAAATCGTGAAAGTGCAGCTGCCGCAGTTATCGCCAAATTCAAATGAGATTAAAATAAGTCTGCCTTGTTCCTAATAAGGTTGTAAACGTGTCCTTGAACTTTGAAACTTTAATTATGATATGTATATTTCGCTTTGTGGCGGCTTGTGGCTAGGTAATAATAGCCGAACGGGTCGATCGATCAGGTTAACCTACGTTTTCCTGGATGGGTGACTATCTGGACATAGCAAGACCCCTCCGTGCCTTGAAAAGCACGCAAAGCCGTTGGTCCCGGCTGTCATTCGTGGATATTTGACAGTCGTTATGGGTCGTCAGTAGCCCGAAAGTCTGACAACTAGTTTTACCAAGGGGTATAGAATTACCCAGTAACTGGCTTGTGGAGGTCAGATAGGCAGTCGCTCCATATAAAATACTGGTATTCAGCTGCATCCGGTTATACTGGAAGCTGACCCCAACATACACACTTGGGAAAAGGCTAGGCAAATGATGATTTTGAAAGGACATAATGTATGACATACCCTCACCTATATTCTTTACTAAAAATAAAGCTAAAGAATTTGTACGTTTGTTTGTTTGTTTGAACGCGCTAATCTCTGAAACAACTAGTCGGATTTCAAAAAATCTTATTGCATTTGTTAGCCCACTGCTTGAGGAAGGCTATATGCTACTTAAAATCACGCTAGAACCCTTAGGAGCCAAGCAGGAAAAAAGTCACAGGAATGCTAAGCGAAAACGTAGTAATAGCGCGAGCGGTGCTATATTTTATGTTAAAATAAGAAATTTCATACGGTCAAAGTCGCGGGCTGAAGCTTGCATCTAATAAATATTCAGAGTTCGAATTCTGTAACTTGTATCAAATTTCGTTTTGTCTGATCGTTTTGTTATATATCAGGCAATATGTGTATATTGTAAAAGCTTTACGTTAAGAATGGTTTGGTCCAAAGATCGGGAAAGTATACAAATAAAATAAGCATTAAACGCTTGCATCAGCAAACCATTTCAGAACTCTCAGACTATGATTGAGCATGCCTGCTCGAGATCCACCATAAATATCAGGGACTTTAGATTTTAATTTACTTCTTAAGCGAGCAATACCAAACTTTTGATTCATAACATTCTTAATTTTTGTTTCATAAATATTAAACTTGAATTAATTAAAATCAATCTGACTTATCTTTGCTGTTCGTTGAAAATCCCAAAAGGGACAACATTTGCCGTGAGCTGAAGTCAAAAGAATTATCTATCACTTAATTAATGTATATGGTTCATTTTTAATTATTTTACCTATTGTGGTATAGTAATTATATTTTATTTTAGGTGAGATCATCTTCACATATTATTATATAATTAATGTATGCAAAATATTCTAAAACATTTTAAAAGAGTAACGGTGGAGTTTCTTGCCCATTCTTCTCCATACGAAAACTACCATTTGGTAGGGGCGATTAGAATCAAATATATTTTGCTGTAATTTTTGACGTTCAAAAGTGCCTTTTATATGCCTATTTGAAATAAATGCTTTGACTTTGATCATGTTTAGAAGACAATAAAAATGCTTTGTTTATTTGAATGCGGTTATTTTAAACCCCTATCTTATTATTACCAACATTAGAACCATCAATCATCATAATAAACTTCCAACATCCATTACAAATTCATAGCAAAATATTTCTACCATTTATTGTTTTATCATACCAAAGTACCCAGCAACGTCCTCAATAAATAATATTAATAACAAAATGAGCAATTTACACAAACTTTTGACTCAGTAATTACCAGACAAATGGACATTATTATCGAGGATTGTGTCTCTGAATAATTTACTACCTTGAGTCTTAATGGCTTTTGTATGGACGTAAAATTTATTTATTTATTTATTAAAATCTCCCTTACAATTATCATTACAGATACGTACCTACCCAATGCGACAGTGCGGTCATTTTACAAATCCATGCAAGTTATTTTTTTTTAACCTTTTTTTTCCCACTTCTGGGCAAAGGCCTCCCTCAAGTCCTTCCAGGAACTCTTTTCCCATGCCACCTCGAACCAGCCCTCGCGGTACGTGTCCAGGTCATTTTGCCACCGCTTCCTGGGCCGACCTCGGCGGCGCTGTCCATCTTCAGGCACTCATTGTGTGGAAACTTTTGCCCAGCGGTCATCCTGCATGTGGCTTATGTGACCCGCCAAATCCCACTTTAGCCTGGCAGCCTTCTTGCCTACGTCTATTATACCCGTTTTGGAACGCACCATGATTGTCCGAATTTTGTCCTGTCTTTACACCCAGAATGCTGCGCTCCATCGCTCTTTGGTAACGCCAAGGCGGAACTTTTGCAACTCGGTGAGCGAACAGGTCTAAGCACCATAGGCAGGATATATGTATATATATGGCGATGAGTTATAAATATAATATAAAGAACTAAAACTAATAATCTAAAAATTAATAGGACACAGTACCTACCTAATAAACAGAATGCTGAACACAATAATATATGACCTTTACTTGTATTATCTATACAAGGTGTCGTTTTGCATCCTCGTCAAATTCAAGGAGGTAACTATACTACTGATTCTCGCCACGAATCAATAATAAAATAAGTAGGTTTTTTTCTTATTTGCGGAAATCGGCATGTGTGGGACACGCATTTAAAAACGCGGCCTGTGTGAGACCGCACTGTAACTACCCTTTTACACACACATAAAAACGCGGCCGCTTATACGATACCATAACGCGATTCTGTTCTTTGAAAGTGGTGTATTATGAAATACTGGCGCCGATTCCCTTGTTCACAAACTAAACTAAATTAAAGTGCAGTGCATCTTTTTCTTTCTATTTCATTAAGAAAAGGACAGAAGATAAATATTAGTTTAGTCCTGTCAAGTTAGTCAGCGCCTGACGTAAATTGACGTATTTTTGGTAGCCATGTTTTTAATCGCGTCTAATTTGTCTATGGAGTATTTTAATTTGACAGGACTAAACTAATATTTATCTTCTGTCCTTTTCTTAACGAAATAGAAAGAAAAAGATGCACTGAACTTAAATTTAGTTTAGTTTGTGAACAAGGGAATCAGCGCCACTGTCAAACTTAAATAACTAAAAAACCCAGTATGTATTCATTATTTACCAGGAATCGTAATTTTAATTGATTATTTATGTCTTTCATAACAGCCTCCTGAAATTTGACGAGGATGCAAAACAAAAGCTTGTATATTATATGTAACATAAAATAAATAACAGTGCCCTAGCAAATTCACTCAAATGACTCGTGGACACATCAAATTTGACATGAAGTTCGTTAAAGATACGCATTACGGGGGTCACAATTGGTTTGTCGAGTAGGTTGATCCTGGCTGGCACGGCGAGCAGAGGCGGGCGCCATCGCTTCCACGTGTAGAAAGAAAGAAAAATAGGTTCATATAATCAATTCAAACTTCAGTAGTTACGATTCAAATAATTTAATTTAAAACTGAGAAACTGAAATAGTATTTGCAGGGTTAGAATTCAAGTGACAATTACCCAAGGCCGTCCACCGTTGATACAGCTTAGTAAGTTTTAGTTATTAGAAGAGGTATTTGAAATATGCATTTCACGGGGTATCAGCCGGTCGATTCTGTAAAAATCTCACCATGAAAACTCAAGTAAAGTGAGCTTGATGTAAGTTTTTTTACATCAAACTCACTTTACTTGAGTTTTCACGGCAAGATGGTTACAGAATCGCACTGCTGAAAGGATCGAGTGATCTGAGAAATTGACTCCAGCTACCCAGGTAATGGTTCAATAGTTTTTAGATGCTCGTAAAGTTCTTTGAGTTAAGATTGAGGTAAAAGCAAGGGTTACTTAGCTAGCATAGGAGTACTTTCTTTTTGTTTGCATTTTGCCATTATCGGCACAATAAATTAAGGTTCGAATATCTACCTTTTAAAAAGTTGCTAATAAATACGAAAGAATTAACCTGAATATAGAAAGAAAAGAAAGAAAGAAAAATAGGTTTACTTGTCACAGACACACGTGCATACAAAAAGAATTTTAATAATAAGGAAAAATAAAGTCAAAAAATATCTATAATCACGAGCACAAAGCAGAAATTAATAGTCGACGGTTGCACGTCATGACTGTGGCAAGAAGGTTTCCACTCAGCATGATTCTGTGCTATAGGGGCATACCCACAGCACAGCGCTGATTTTCAGTGTTTACCCGAAAAGGACGTACGGAAGTCGGAACAAATGATTGTGTTAATTTGTACCTAGTACAATTGTAATGTAATTTTTGTATTATTTATAAGCATTCTCAAATGATTTGTTCCTTTTTCTAACTATAAATAAAACAATGGATCGGCAACGAGATTGTTTCGAATAAAAGTTTTGAGCTCATTTTCTTTTTGCATTCTTGCACATAACGGAGAAGTAGTGAAACAGAATTTGTTCTTTTATTTTGCGTTAAAGAGAAACGGAAAACTTGTTGCACTTTGTTACTTTCTTAATTTAACTAAGCTTTTCCTTTAAATGGTTTTAAAAGTAGATTTTAAGCTCTTGACTAATTAAACTCAAACCGTCTTATTACAAGACGAGTTCTAACTTTAGACCTAGCCTAAACCTTCGAGCCAGTTACTGTATTTTGAACTTTATTCCGCCAAACTATAAGTTCTTAATGCAAAATTGACAACGTAGACTCGGGTGTACCGTCAGTTTGTGTATACTCAATACTCAATACTCAATACTCAATATCTTTATTGCTTTATCATAATGTGTACTTAGGTGGTATACATATAATTTAGATCATTATGAACCCTGTAGGGCACAGCAAAAGGATAGAATGTAATAAGAACCTTGACTCTATCTGAATATAGTTCGAAATTTAAAAATGGCTCGTTGGTTTAAACCTAAAGTTCTAAAGATGAATCTTGTTTTATTTTAGGCAGAAACAGATTTACTTTAGATTAGATTTATTATTCCTACAAAAGAGCAATTTTTCAAACTTAATTTCTAACATAATTTGTTTCTCAAAAGAACATTACACTGCAAAACAAAAACTAAAGACTTCATAATGTCAACCAAGTTCACAGAAATATTACATTTTTCTATATCCAAGAGCCATTACCCACGTTTATGAAATGCTCCCGAATAAACGCTTAAATTATGAACAAGGAGACACGAAAAAGATCTTACTCTTAAAAAAAATATCATCTTCACTTGTATTTTTAGAGACAGCTTTAACGACTGTATTTAAGTTTTCATTTCCAAGAATACTTGGCACACTTACTGGAGTCTTCTAAGACATTTCTTGACCGTCTTTTCTATTACAACTACTGTCGAGTACTGCTTAACCTATAACTGCTGTCAAAAGGCCGCGGACTGCGAATTGAGTTAATGGAGAAACTTAGAACCGCATTCAAAAGATTATCCTAACTAAATGAAAAGAACATGACGATGGGAAATGTAAACTGTTAATACAAGACATACCTTCAGCGGGATTGTCCGAAAGCAGCGGGATTGTCCGAAAGGGTTACCGCCACTCCGGAACATAAAGGGCAAAGGAAGGAACATGGGTGGGTTTTAGTCAGTAAGAGTCTGACACTCCCTTCCGCTCCACCCAGAGCGGGAGGGGTCATTTGATGATTTCCCATCCAAAAAAAATAAAATAAAAAAGACATACCTTTTAATAAATAAAACTGACAAACGTGATAATATCTTTCCCAGCATTATTCTACGCCTTCTTATGTCACTAGACCAATTTTATACCGTGAAAGTAGCTAACATAACGACATCAGAAAATTATAATAGGTAGTAGCAGAGTACTTAGTACTTCGTCATAGCAACCTATACGTTTTTTTTTATTTTATTTTATTTTTTTATTTTATTTGATTAAATAGGAACAACAAACAGCTACATTATGCAATATTATAAACAAAAAAAACCTAAATTACATAAGCAATAATGTAACCCACAGCGCTGACTTCACAGATAACCATTAATAAATAAAACCTTAGTCACTAGGAGGTGAACTGTTCATGCACGACAGTTACGCTAAAAAAACGATAAAATGAGAAAAAAAAAAACAAAACAGTATTTTTAAAACCACTACAACAAACAATTAGTCCAAGAGCTCAAGTGTCTCTTGCAAAAAGCTACGAAACCTTTTCAAAGAGCATGTAAATATATCTATGTGTTCGAATACTTCATTGTAGGTTGTTGCCATTCACCGAATTGGCGAACGTAGACCAGTGTTAGATCGGCAGGTGTCTACTGCAAAGAGTTTGCCGGCACGCACCCGCCGTCTATGGACAACTACGTTAAAGAAAATGTGTCCGCTTTAATCTAATCCGAAGCTAGGAAAGGAAAATTCAAAGTGCCCTATCTCGTGGGACTTAGCTAAGAGTTTATATAATATGATCATGTTACATTATTTATTCAGCTTACCTGTAAGGAGTATTGGAGGAGCTATGGCTAAATAATAACAGCCGCACGGGTTGGTCGAAGGTTAAGTTACGGCTGCCACTATCAGTTCCTGGATGGGTGACCGCGACCCATCCGTGCACATTAAGCAGTTGGTCCCGGCTCTCATTTATAGATGACAGTGGTTAAGGGTAGTCAGAAATCAAAAATTCTGACAATCAGTCTTACCAAGGGGTATCTTACCCAGTAACTGGGTTGTGGTGGTCAGATAGACAGCCGCTCCATGTAAAATACTGGAATTCAGTTGCAGCCGGTTAGACTGGAAGCCGACCCCAATATAGTTGGAAAAAGACTAGGCAGGTTTATTGACCTTTAAAGAGCATAAAAATTTAAGATAACGTATTTTGTCAACAGGCAGGTGAATCTAAAAATAAGTCCACAACTCGGTGACTGCTTCAATTGGAGCATGACACCTTCGCAAAGTGAGCTGGTGGTCTTTGCAAGGATCAGTGATCCTGCTGTAGACTTGGAGACGACGCCTCCTGATGGTCCGTGGTTAGAAGCGACGGCTGCTGCAGTACCATGGAGCCTTGGCGTTGATATAGCCATTTGGAACGCCGTTGGTAAGACATTCGAATATTTATAAACTTCTTAATTTGTTTGTCCTCATTTGTTTCTGGACAATAGTAAAAGGGCTTGTGACAAGTGACAATCACTTTCAAAGCGTTTAGTATTTTTACAAAGTTGGATTGACATACGTTTCTCACTATACCCTATCCATTAGGTAAACCGTTTTTTGACAGGTGGAACTAGTGATTGCAGCAACACACAATAATTTGATTGATACACGTACGGTATTATGTCTGTAAGAAGCACAGATTTATAAACTAAAGGGAGATATGCCAAGGGGGCGTGGCGCGTGGGAACAACGTATGCACAAAACAGAAACAAACGCGGGCGCCGTTGATTTGTCAATAAGAATTGTCAATGTAGTTGTGTGTCTCAACGTTGCGATCTGCGTTACGCGATTGGCTCGCGTTGAGTGTGGTGACTGTTATAGTGTGAGTGAGCGCGTGTTCGTATTGTAGTGCATATGTAGTTGAAGGCGACAGCCGGACTCGAACAGTTGGGCAGCCACACCATATCTCCCTTTAGTTTATAAATCTGTGGTAAGAAGCCATTAATAAGATAACTCAATAAGATAAGGCAATTTATATATTTATTTTATTACGCATTTTAACTTTTACGTAATCTGAAATAGATACATTCTAAGACACCTGTCTAAAAACGGTTACCCTAATGGACTAATCTGGGTGCTAATATATGCGTCATGCTCGTGAACGGGCGCCGTCAGTAGGGACTGGTCAACTCTTTGCGGCCATGGCTTATTTTGATTTAAGTTAATATTTGAATTGTTTTTTATCTTTTCACTATGGACGCTTTTAACGTTCTGCATCGTTCTCGCATGCATAATTTTTAACATGAATGATGTAACCAATACTTTGTAACAATATTATTGTAATTTAAAAGAGTGTCCATGGAGTTTCTTGCCCGTTCTTCTCCATAGGTACCTACTACGCTTTGGAATGGGCATCTAGCTTCATCTTTTTGACTGACCGACCCTTGAAAATTCAAAAGTACCTGTAAAGGTTTAGTTGAAATAAATAGTTTGAGTTTGAGTATGGACAGGGTATAGCTTATGTCAATCCAATACATTTTTGACTTTTCTACGATCGTTATCGCTGGTATAATGTCACTTGCGCCTTTAAAGTCATTACAGTGGTATATGAAATCTTCCTTGTTAACTTAACGACGAATTTCATCTTACATGACGTTGCGAGTATCTTGTCCAACAAAAAGTAGGCAACATTCGTCCATATCCCGAAACTAGAGCCGTACAATTTTCTTGTCTTCAACATTATAAGTGTGTAATGGAACTGTGCAGCCATCCAAATAATATAATTCCGTAGCCACTAATTCAATCCCAGCCGGAGACAGAGCGCCATTACCTGAATTCCGTTAATGAATACTAAAATTTACCTGTTAATTACACAGCGAAGTAAAAGAAATAGATGAAGGAAGTTCGCAATTTACTGTTGAAGTTTGAAGAGTAAACTAAGAGAAATGAGTTTGTATTTTCAGACCCGGAATCGCCATTTATAACAAACGCTATGAAAATTTACGAACCTCAGATTGTTATGAAAAACTTTTAATGATTTGATATTTCCGTTTGGATATTCTGTGGAGTAAATATGGAAGTCGATTTAGAGAAACAATGACTCTGAAAATCGGTTGTTAATTGAGAGTTTAAATATGACAAATGATAAATTCTATAGACCCGTTCCCGTAATTAAACACGTTTAAAATCTAACGTCGCAATCTCATCTCAGCAACAAGCAATACTTATCTAAAATTTGGCAAAAATGAATGAAAACTAGAAGTATTTTTGACAAGTACATACTGAGATTAGAATGCAAACGTTCTTAAAAATACGGGAATTTCCCCTCTGCTAGTTCAGCACACGTACTTTAATCAAAATCATACTCCTTTAGACTATGTAAAGTTAGACAACAGTCACGTCCACAAACTTGTTTAATTCGCTCCAAAAACAAAACTTAAAAGTGTAAACAACCCAACATTTTACTACTCAACTCCGAGCCACCTATCAAAAACAGAATGAACTCCACCTTATTGAGCTTTACAAACGAAATTCCATAGCTCCCGGTACGAAAGTTCTCCACAAATAAAACAACGAAAAACTATTGCAATAACTCCCGGAGGAGAGTTCATCTATCAATATTGCAGGCTGGGCGGGTTGGGGGGAGTGGGGTGCTTGCAGCAGGACCTGCGGAGGGGGACGCCAGACCCGCAGGAGATACTGCTCGAAACCCACCTGCGAGGGGTACGGGGAACAAGGAAGGGCATGTAACTCTTTCGTCTGTGAAGGTAAGTAGATTCCGTCGTAATTAAGGCAGCGGAATGCGAACTTACTTTGAAATGCGAGTTTACGGATTAAATCGCGTTTATTGTTTAATTTTGCTTTATTCTTAACCCTTTTGGGTAGGAACGTTATTTAACTAATACATAATTACTTAGAAGCTTGAGTGATGATGAACAGCGTTGGCCCCGACTTACGAGTTCGTCGTGAGTTCAAACCCAGGCGGTCACTTTGTGTGTTTAATTTCATCATCACTGCTCTCAAAACGGTGAAAGAAAACATCGTGAGGAAACCGAAATGTCTTAAAACCAACAATTCGAGACATGTGTATTCAGCTGAAACCGGTTAGACTAGAAGCCGACCCCAACATAGTTGGGAAAAGGCTAGGCAGATGATGATGATGATGTGACATCCACCAACACCCACTGGGCCCGCGGGGTGGATTACAGCCAACTCCCTCTCATAGAGTGGAGGCCTCTGTCCCAGCAGTGGGAATATTATAGGCTGAGTATGCTATGCTAGTTGTGTGATGGCAAAAGAAGAAAAATTTAGCTTCACTGCATAAAACTCTTCCAACGTCACGAATAAATAAAAAGGTCAGACATTAAAAAACCTTCAAAACCGCATGCATGCTCTACTGAAAACCAATTTCAATCTAAGTTCTATTCCGCAAACCTCCACTCAATTCTGAAACCTTAAAAGCAAACATTTTAGTAAACGTTCCGCATCACTAGAAAACTGTTCCCCGTCTAAACGTAAACGAATATTGGATTTTAAATTATTTCCAGACTAGCTCGTTAACTGACATCGTAACAGCATGAAATCGATAGGTCGACTGGAAGTTGCCCAACTACTACCGATCAAGCATGCAGAATGTAGGTGACATTTTGATAAAGTGATTTTAGCGTCAAAACAGCTTGTTGCAGAATTCTTTATTAATTGGCTTTGACGTGGTACAAGTCATGTGATTGACGAGTGTATCGAATGAACATTGAACATTGTGTAACAGTTGCAGTTGCTCAAATTAAGTGCTACTGTTTTTGAATCCAACCCGTGATGTAAAGTCAGGAAAATTAAGTGCTAAACAAATTGACTACCAAACGAAATTGTCCGCGTTTGTTGTTATTTTATTCTATTCGAGAAACTTACACCTAATATAAACAGTGATCTTAAACAATATGCAATTAAAGACATTGACTAGTTTCCACTGATAAACAATAAAAACAAAAAAAAGGTTGGTACAAAATACCTATAACATAAATTAGGAAATAAATAGTAGGTATAGGACTAATACATACAAAAAATCACAATAGACGCAAGCAATTAATTTTCCCTAAAGAAACTTTTCATCAACAAATGCTTAAACCGAGAAACACTGCATATTTAAATCACTGCTGTGATTCTTTGCCCGTTGTATGAAATTTTTATAACACGACAAATTGACGTAGGGATTAAATTATGTCCCAAGCTATACAATAAACAACAATTTTGTCGTCATGACAAAACACGTTACACTTATCCATTTTAATTTACGAAAATTAATTACCAACACAATTTTAACACAACGCACATTAAATTAAAACCTTATTCACCTGTAAAGTAATAACGTCAACATACATTATAATTTAATTCTTCCCAGGTACAATAAACCCGTTGGCGCCGGGAGCTAGGCGCAATTTCCACCCTGCACAGGCTAGGTGGGGGCCTGTAGCTGATCGACCGCATGCTTTCAGCCTGAGGCCTAACTCCTACATTTGGATTGCGTCATCAGAACTGTTCTCAGCGGGGAAGACCTTCCCCAGAGAATTCACATTATTCATCTCCCTGAGATTACGGCCGGAGGTAAGTTGAATATGAATACCAATGAGGAATACGAGGAATGAAAGGTATAAACGAGCTGTTATTGGACGATAATTTTAATTATCATATTCATGTAAAACAATGGTCATGTCTGCTTTTTTAATGTTACCGTAGCGTGCATTGGTGAACGTAATTATATTCCGATTCGAAGCTATTGAAGTTGCACGATTGGTGGAAAGGAATGACGAAATTTTTAATATATCCTCTTTCGCAAGGGGAGAAATAAAAATACTGACATTGCTTTCAAGGAAATAAAGCTATTTCTTTTGCTGAGGCAAATACTTTACAATAAATTGCTTTGCTGACTTCCAAGTAAATTGCTCAAAGAATTGATATGATAACTTTATAAAAAACACTTGAAGAGTAAAAATATAGTTGTTTCGAATTGTTTATTTTAGCTTTTGTTTTTAGGGCTGATTTTTCAATCATCTGAGAATTTTAATACAGAAATAATTTTGAAATTTTAACAGTTATTTCATACAAAAACTGTCAAATGTCAATTTTATTCCTCGAATATAAGTTATCTGGCGTTGGAAAAATCAGCCCTTAATGTAATAATACAGTCTTAGGTTTATTATTATCTCAAGTGTTAATTTGATTCTATTATCAAAATAGAGTGCAATCGTTACCTACTACTTAATAAATATTTTATTTAAATCAATTAAGTATGCAGAAATTGATAAACAGTTTCGATTTCAGATAATTTTCAATTAAACACTTGGCTTCTTCAGTAACTTGGGGTTAAAAACTTAGCTTAATCAGCCTATAACGTTCCCACTGCTGGGACACAGGCCTCTTATCTATGAGAGGGAGTGGGCCGTAATCCACCACGCGGGCCCAGTGCGGGTTGTTAGAAGCCACATGTCTTCGAATTTTTGATTCTAGGACATGCCGGTTTCCTCGCTATGTTTTCCTTCACCGTTTTGAGAGCAGTGGTGATGAAATAATTTACACAAAGTAATGCGCCAGTCTGGGTCCGAACCCACGACATACAACTCGTAAGTTGTGGCCGTTACCACTGGGCCACCACTGCTCTAAAAACTTAATTTAGTTTAATTTTAATTTAAAATCTTATTTTAGAATAATTTGTGAATCATTTTTACTTCTGTAGGCGCCCAGTTTGAATAGTCTTATTTTGCAAAATAAATTATATTACGCAAAATAAGACTTTATGTAAACTGGGCGCCTCGAGAAGTAACAAATTCTTCACAAATTATTCTAAATTAGGTTTTAGAGATATCTAGGTGGACTGGGTTAAGCGTAGTCGTAATAATGAAAAACTTGGGCCAGACTAACAAATAAACGTAATATTTTATTAGATTTAGAGTTTAAGAATATTTGAATTTATATTTTTGAAGTGGAGATGATAATTTTGAAACCTTCACTGGGTTTTTTAAATGTGATTTTATTTTGTAAGTAGTTTTGTACAAACACTTTTACATGTCAATCATATTTTAAAAACTAGATGAGGTCGGCGTTTCCTATCTGACTACTCTGAGAAGAAAGACCGAAACAAACTCAGAGGTTACAGTCTCTTTTAAAGTCCAGACATAATCTTGGTCGGGTCATTATGAAGACCATGTAGATCGATGTATGAAGTGGTATTTTAATAAATATCTCAGGCTTTAAAATAATCCTAGTAAGTACAGACGCCAGCACATCAAGCTACTACAATCTGTCAAATTTCTTTAATAGATTTTCAACTTTATCGCTAAAGCATTGAGGTTCAAGGTTGATTGGGAAAATTTGACAGTTTCGGGTAGCTTGACCTGCTGGCATCTGTACCTACTTAGAACTATCAGCTTTGCAAAAAAATATTAAAGTGTGATGAAAAAATATAAATAATGTCAAATAAATTTGTCTGATTAAGCTAATAAGGTACCACTAAGGGCTGATTTTGCCAACGCCTGATAATTTTATCCGAGGAATAATTTTAAATTTTTGACAGTTCCTCCATACAAAAACTGTCAGACGTCAATTTTATTCCACGAATAAAAATTATCTGTCGATTGAAAAATTAGCCCCAAAACATAATTATCCTTCTCCTGTCCATGATTATAAACGGTGTAAATGACATAAAAAAAATGGGTTCAGTTTTTGTAATTTGGCTACGGAACCCAAAAGTCAAAGTACAGTAAAAGAAAAATCAAGTATCTAATTTATATTTTTCCTCCAGAGCGGCGGCTACGGGCAAGGAACCCTTTTCTCATTGCGGTCACGAAGACGCACAGGATCCTTCCTATCCCTGGAGCTGGCTGGCCGAGGGGCGGCCAGGCTGGTCCATGCTGGCTCAGGGACATCGCGCTCCATATACTTAGCTGTACCTTTATATGACTTCCGCTGGCACCATATTGCTATCAGGTATGTATTATGAGCCTGTTTTACTGCATACGGTTTCTTTAGCGGCTGATTGAAGTAATTGGCAATCTTTCAGCTCCTGAAAGGATTCCATAAATATGACCACTTTTGCGATGGGAACAACTCTGAAATATCGAGAATAAAACTCTTTTTACATAAATAAACCGGTCAAGTGCGAGTCGGACTCGCGCTCCGAGAGTTCCGTACAAATTTGTAGGTATAACTACAAATTTACGGTTTTCGGATTTTTTTCTTTACTTGTGCTACATGACATTGCTTCTTGCCAAATTTCATGATTCTAGATCAACGGGACCTAGAATCATGAAATTTGGCGGTACCCTATAGGTTTTGATTCCCTCGCGAGTGTCAAAATATGCGGCATAAACGGAACATAAACGCCCGTATATTTTGATTGCGTTTACTTAGTACTTTGATGTTTTCACTGCTTCAAGGGATTGCAGCCCTGAGTATTAGATACTCGTACCTATTAATTTCAACCTGAAAACTCTACGCTTTCTGAGAAAAAAGGTCTTGACAGACGGACGGACAGACAGACGGGCAACGAAATGATCTTATAAGGGTTCCGTTTTTCCTTCTGAGGTAAGGTACTCTAAAAATGCAATTCTTGACCAATATAAATGAAAAAAAACGGAGAAAAAGATTGTCATTGAAATCAAATCAGCCACGCAAATAAATGTAAAATTAGCCATGCTGCATATTGTATTTATGTTAATATTATCTTAGTTACGGGAATTGACCTTCTGAACACCTTGAGTATCATTAATGCCATAACAGAAACGAAGAAATTCCTAGAACAGTCTTATGAAACCAAGAGATATGGATCAGAACTGCCCGTAGATATTAATTAAATAAACCACAACAATGGCGTGAAAGCTAACTTCAAGATTCTTGGGAAAATTAATAGAAACTATCACGTTACGGTTATGACTAAATTCTGCTTACTGAGCCAACTTCCGACTACCCTTTGTTTGAGTTCTATGTAAAGGAAGACCAAAACTGCAATATCTGGTTTCATAAGGTGTTTTGTTTCATAACCATGATTATATTTCTTTGCAGTGTTCTATAAATATTTTGGGTGACCTGACCACGGGTACGCACGAAGACATATCTAACTATACATTTCTAGTATAAGCTGACTTGTCATTGTACGAAAAGGCCTCCCCTTTCTCCTTCCAAACCTCCCTGTTTTGAGCGATCTCTGGCCATGTTGGTCCTACAAACCTCGCCATATAGTCACACCACCTTCGCCGTGGTCTACCTCGACGGCGATTTTCTCCTTCAGGCGTCCAGTGAGTTTAAATGTATATTTTTTACTGTGTATTAAAGCGTTTTTAGGAGGTTCGTAAGCAAAAATAATCCGTATGAATTGCATTATTTTAGCGTTCATGCGGTAGGGGCATTAGACATTGGTAAATAGCTATCCAATGTGTAAGGGACATCGATGCGCAAACAATTATCTTGAATTCAACACAGACATAATTCATCGAACTTTTCGTCGGTTATTAAAAAATCTGCTGTTTCATATAAAAGTGCACTATAATCTGCACGTTAAAAATGTATGGAACAGCTGTTTTGTTTCATTCAAAATCAAAAGTCATTTATTCAAATTTGGCTGAGAATCAGCACTTTTTAAACGTCAAAATTACAAAAGACGGTCCCCCAAAAACGCCCGCCCTTCACCACTTCCTAGTTCAGTTAGAAAATACTTGATTGTATACAATACTAGGTACCTATTAACATTACAAGACACAGAACTTATAATTAAATTATTTGCCATATGTCAGCTAGCCACGCCAATATACCACCAAATATAATAAAAACTATACGTAGGTACTCAAGCTAAAAAATAATTATTTCAAATTAAAATGTAAATAAAAACTTAGTACTTAAATAAAAGCCTCCAGGCGTATAGGGCGTGACAGCTTACATATTTATGAATTGCCGAGTTCTGTTCACATAATTATGTAGCTGTCACTTGAAGTCACAAATGATAAACTAGGACCATCGAAGTAAAATAAATAAGTTAATACTAATAACAATAAATAAATATGATTGACGTGTAAGTGTTTGTACAAACCTACTTACAAAATAAAATCATTTATCATTTAATAACCTGTCAGTAAGCTAATTCTGGAGAAACAACATAAACATTTTCTTGAGTTAATTAGAGCGACCAACTATTCTTATCGTGTAAGTAGTCAATGATGGAATAGTATGCCTTTGAACAAAGGTTGGATTTTACTTGAGCTTTAAACGCATTAAAAGGCATGTCTAGCAAAGAAGAGGGTATCTTGTTATAAAAGGTTATACCAAGCCCAACGAATGAGTTATGAACCTTATGGAGCCGGTGAAAGGGGGCACGTAGTTTGTCCTTATTTCTAGTGTTAACACTGTGAATAACTCCTTTTTTTAGTGTAAAAGTGAAAATTTTGCTTAATATATAAGATGTTGACGAAGATGAATTGTGATGCAACCGTGAGAATTAATCACCATCTGCCTGGCCATTTCTCAATTATTTTTGGGTTCGGCTTCCAGTCTAACCGGCTGCAGCTGAATAGCAGTATTTTACCTGGAGCGACTGCCTATCTGACCTCCAAAACCGAGTTACTGGGAACACTATACCCCTTGGTAAGACTGACAGCTGGGACCAACAGCTTAACGTGCTTTCCGAGGCACGGAGGGGCTCGAGACACGCAGACCCATGCGGCTGTTATTACTTAGCCACGAGCTCCTCTGAGTTTTGCTTTTAATAACTAACGAAAAACTTCTACGCTGGAGTTTGCGCGTCAATGTCCCTTACATCCTGTATTACTATGGATTGTTATCGTAACTATAAGTCTTGCAAGGTCTAGGGTCGGAAGCGCAACTGCTGACCGTGGGGGGTCCTGAGTTCAATTCCCATGTCGGGCAATGTGTTTTTGGCTTTTTCCATCAGGAAATTCTCAGAAACAGCCCGGAGTTTGGAAGGTGGCGGTGTGATACCTCAGTGTTTCGGAAAGCACGTTAAGGCGTTGGTCCTCCAACGGATTTCTCTCCGGTCGTATAGAATTACAGTCCCATCGGACTTCATAGTCCGATGGGACGGTCCCCTCACTCTCATGAGTGAGGGAAGAGTGACTGCACCTGTGTTTTCGCACACAATTGTGCACTATAATATCTCCCGAAGGCTAGTCTCCGATCTTCTTCTTCTTCGTGTCGCTGGCACGACTGAATTTCATATCTTGTTGGCCCAAAACTTTGCCACTTCCACGGCGTTGACAGTGGCAGCGTAGAGGTGACTTTGACTGCATGTTTTGGGACACAGAGGGCAGGATAGGAGGTGGAGCATGGTTTGCGACATACGCACAATCACACCCCGCTGCCATTCCGTCAAGGTAGCCCCACTTTACCAGGTTGGACTTACATCTTCCCACTTGTGTCCGGAGACGGTTCAGGGACTTCCAGGTGGACCACGGAAGGTTACACCCTGCAGGGAGATGCTCCTTTGGTGGTAGATAGTAAGTAGGAGGGGGAAGGGTATCCTGCCATAGTTTGCAGATTGGCTGTCATGGCCGACATACGGCATGTAGGATTATTATAAGCCTACATAAGTCTATAAGTCCTGTTATAAGTCTTACAGCTACTTACGATAACTTAAAAGCCTTTAACATTTCGGATTTACAGACTAATATCACTGTTAAAATTAGTTCTCTAAAAGAAAATAAAGTTAAAACTACCACAGAAATGCCAGACAAACATGGCGACAACGACATAGTTTAAATAAACAGAGACCCGGTTAGGAAATCTCGTTACCCCATTAGGGCAGCAGCCATGACACTTATTTAATTTTGTGTGTAGCTACGAAATGAAAACTTCAAGAGAATTTTACTGTTTCAGACGTTTAATTAAATATTTTACTACTTTTTTTTAAATAAAATAGGTGATTTAAAACAATGTTTATAAGGGCTGGGTTCATTAAAAATATTCTAGAGTTTTGAGCTTTTGTTTTAGTTTTGGTAAATGTGGTGGCAGACAGACGGGTTAAGGCTCCCGTAGACAGGCGCAACGCGACTCTAGTAGAACAATTTCTATGAAAACTTAATCGAAATTGTTCTACCAGTGTCGCGTCGCACCATCGCGTCGCACCTGTCTGCAGGAGCCTTTATTACTCGTATATTGAAAAGTTGTTGAAGAGTTCAATTAATTTTAATAGGGACATCAACGTCAAGGTACGTTGATATCAGTATTAAAATTTTATTTTGTTTTGTTTGTTTTTTATACAAACTAGCTTCTGTCCGCGGCTTGATATAATTTTGGATAATTTCCAAGCAACACGCGGCACATAGGAGTATTGCCCTGTAGAATCCAGTCAAAATGATTGCATGGCTTATATATATATAAAAATGAATCCCTATTTCCCTTAGTCACGCCATAACCTGAGAACGACTTTACCAATTTCACCCATCTTTTTTTAAAAAGTTTTGTAATAGGTACTTTGCAGAAGGTTCTTACGAAAAAAAATATTAAGAGATTTATTTAAAAACTATTCATCCTGGATCGCAGACGAAGTCGTGGGCAACAGCTAGTTGAATAATAAAACATTATAATCTTTAATGATGATAAAAAGTACATTCATAGTAAAAAACACCTTTTTTTTTATTAAAATTATCTTAATTGTCCTCTTTTCTAGAGGTCACACAGGTGTTTGCCTGGCCAATTAAGAATCTAAACCATCCAGGGACACACTAAAACACACGCAAAAACTTTCATCAAAATCGGTCCAACCGTTTAGGAGGAGTTCCCTGACATACACATGACAGAAGAATTATACTCATATACGTATAAGATTTGCCAACATTTGTAGTCTAAGAACAAAACTATTTTGTTTTGTGTTAACACAATACCTATTTTTTATACTAAAGATATTTACATAATTTAAAAAGCTCTTAAAATACTAATAATAATATTTACAAGGAGGAAATCGCCAAGTGGTTTGGTCAACTCTTCACGTGACCTATAGAGGGCTGGCCTATTTTTTGGGCAAATAATCAACATTGCCATACAACGTGGCAATGCTGCTAGCCTTTTGGGCACGTTTCCTATTGATAGCGATTCGTAGATACGATTTTTTTGATGCCCTTTTATTATTTCCCCTGCTTTTTATACAAAATACATAATTAATAATAAAACTACTCAGACACATACTACCTACGTATATATTTCTCACTACAGTTCCCAATTTAATTAAAAATAATATTAAATTGAAAATACATTTCATTCCTGAAATCCGCTTTGAACTGTCATGAATTTAATTTCACCGTATTTATAATACGGTGAAATTAAGTTCATGACAGTTCTTTAAAATTGGCGACATTCATTGGACGTGAAATAACTTTCAATATTTATTCTGACAATTATTTCAACTAATTATTTAATTTTTGATTGAACAATTGTAAATTACCGTGTAATGAAGGCTTTATGTTAATTGCGATAACCTGTCTTGGGACAGTAATAATCAATTTAAAGTAATTAATCTTTTCTCTGTTGAGTCATTGTAAATAAATAAAGTCCTCCAGACCGTATTTCGGCCACGGCGGCCATTCCCAACGGAGAATAGCCTTCGGCGCGGGAGATATTATAGTGCACAAGTGTGTGCGCAGAGACAGGTGCACTCCCTCTTCCCTCGGTCTCATAGTCCGATGGGACGGCAATCCGACACGACCGGAGAGAAATCAGGTGCAGGACTAACGGCAACCGTCCAAACTCCCGGCTGTTACTAAGAAATTCCTACTGGAAAAACTACTAGTCATTGTAAAGTAGTTATGGATGAATGTTAAAAACATACTATTTCCTTACTGCACATTCTCACTCCGTGTACTAAATAAAGCGAGCGGTCGCGCGAATATGCGGTCATCGCGTTCATATGTCACTCATTTGTTCGGAAAGCACCCACTATCGACGCGACGACGCGTTCGGGTTTTCAGAACAAAATTAACGCGGCGGTCGCGTGTTAAGACGCGTATTTACTATCTAGTCAGATAAAACACGAATGGTGAAGTCGTGATAAATATTATAAAATACTACACATTTATTCAATACTAGCTGTGCCCGCGAGTTCGTTCGTGTTCGTTCGCGTGTGAAAATAAATTGGATTTCATCGGTTTTAACTTTTTTGGAAAAGTTCCGTCAAAATTGGTCCAGCCGTTTCAGAGATTAGCCGAAACAAACGGACAGTCAGACAGACAACAATAAAAAAAAAAGTTTTTTTGATATTTGTACTTAGGTATAACAAAAAATTTTTTTTTTTTATTGTTGTCAGATACTCCAACTGTATTTATTTTTGTATAGAAGTACAGATATATTAATAAGCCTACGCCTGTCGGTACGCCTACTATTAGGAACTTTTCAACCATCTCGAGGGACACAAAAAAAATAGTTATAATGTCGAACCGAAACTACAAGTGCCTTGTTTCTATAAAAAAAGGCCCGAATCACATTGAGATAGTACACAGATAGAATCACACTACAGGGACCTGAACAGTGAAGCGATAATACCCCCGGGAGGTATAACCCTATCAGACATAACGTTGGTAACAGGAATAGTTCGATAAGGGTAGCAGAGGAATCGAATAACTTCGTTTTGTACGGTATATAGGAAAATACGTAATAAATGGTAAATGTTTTTTTTTTTTTTTTTTAATCTTTATTGAAAAAGGAGGATTTGATCATGCATGATCATGTCATCCCCATAGTTACATACATCTTACATATTCACATCTTTCTACGTTTTAGGGCACAGTCAACCATTTTATAAACGAATCTTGCTTCCTCTGATAAGGGGAAAGCAAGAATACTGTTACATACACCGGTGTCGTGCAAGCCAATGCCGTAAGCAAGCCTAAAAGATAACCTCTCGGCTTCGTTCCGAACACATTCCACTAAAATATGAAAAACGTCTTCAATAAAATCGCAGTCAGTACAATTCTTAGAAGCAACTTTGCCCATTAGGTACGCAAAACTATTCAGTGGGATATGTCCGGAACGCAGCCTCATAGCAGATACTATGGTGTGTCTAGACAGTTCTGAATTAATAAACCAAGGAGAACGGGACAAATTATTTTGTATTGTTTTATACCATATGCCTTTTACTAGAGAGCGCTCATCAAAATATTCGTTCCACATGTTTCTACATTTACTCCTTATCATATAAAAAACATCGGTACAATAGGGCAAACAAACCATAGGGATACCATCAGATAATGCTTGTCTAGCGAGATAGTCTGCCTCTTCATTTCCTGCCAAGCCTACGTGTGAAGGTATCCATTGCAACACTATTGTATAACTTTTAGTGGCTAATGTGGAAAGTGACTCCAAGATGCTGTATGCTATCGGAGTGCCTCGACTATTCGAGGTGCATCGAGCAATGTGTTGTAGTGCACTCTTGGAGTCTGTTAGAACAACGTATTTGCCCGACTGAAAAGATCCAATATATGAAATTGCTTCTGATATTGCTATCAATTCTATCAACATTATCGAGATGTTTGAGTCAATACGTAGTTTCACTGAACTACTAACTTGCGGGTCATAAATAGCTAATCCGCCACAATTACTTTCCTTCGAACCGTCTGTATAAATTTTATAATAATTTGAATACGTGTTTTTAATAAAACTATTACATAATTGTTGTAAAGCTAACGAATTATAACTTCTTTTAGCGTTACTTACGGCATCTATGTTAAACTTAATTATCTTTGAAATATCCACATTGCTGACCCAAGTATTAAGTGCAAACATATCTAATTGTTTACTAACATGTACAGCAGTATCTTTAAGGTAACTATGAACTAAAATTAAAATGGGCTTTTCTTTGCACCTCCAATAAGAATTTTGACTACAAGGAATTAAGTCGACCAAAATTTGAATAAGCTTATGGTTAGAAAAGGATTTCGCTTTTAACCAATATTTTCCGGCCAGGTAATATCTTCGTACACTTAAAGGCGGTAGGTGTAGTTCGCACTCCATGACGTGTATAGGTGTCGTTTTAATAAACCCACCTATTACCCGCATACACTGATTCTGTATTTTATCCAGCTTGCTTGTATGTGTCTTACAACTATTACCATAAAGGAAACTTGCATAATCTAGTCTGCTACGAATACACGATATGTATAAACGCCTTAAATTAGTTGGGTGAATGCCCCAACCTGTCCCCGCTAAAACTTTAAAAACATTAAGAAGTTTTGACGATTTTTCTCTTAATTCATTTATTTGTTTAGACCATCGTAACTTCCTGTCTAACCAAATACCTAAATATTTAACACAATCCACTACTTCTAAAGCGATACCACCAACAACTAGAGACACAGGGTCCCGAATAAATTTATTTTGGAAAATACATATTTTACTTTTGAGTGCTGAAATTTCTAACCCGGCAAGAGAAAGAGTATTAACAAATTGATTTAAAGCCACTTGTAATTGGTGTCTTCCTTCTTCTATATTACTACAGGTTACATATAGCACGAAGTCATCTGCGTACTGTGATATAAAGACATTATTTATTGAATTGCAAATCTCCATTGTTAAGATATTAAATAAAAGCGGGGAAAAGGGATCACCTTGAGCCAAACCGAAACAACATCTCCTACTTATGACCGAGTTATTATCTGTCTCAATACTTAATTTCCTCTCTTTTAAAAAACACCGTAGGTACGTACATACTTTATTACCTATCCCTATACTATCTAAAATATATAGTAAACGTTCTAAATTAACATTGTTGTACGCATTATCAATGTCAACAAAACAAGCGATCGTTGATTGTTTTTTAGAAAATCCTAGTTGGATTCTCGACACCAAGGTAGACAAATTATCTAAAACTGAGCGCCCTTTGCGAAAACCAATAGTATCGGCCGATAACATGTTATTGTGTTCAATAAACCATTCTACTCTTTTAATTAATATATTATGTAGTGTTTTACACACACAGGAAATCATAGAGATAGGTCGCAATGAAGAGTCGGACTGAGGGTCTCGGCCGGGCTTAGGTATAGGTATTACAGTGATATTACGCCACTGCTGTGGAACAAAACCCATCGTAAAAAAAAAATTATAAAAACTAACTAAAATCAACTTTGCATTATTCGGTAAATAATATAGCATTGAATAGGAAATGTTATCGCTACCGGGAGAAGTATCTTTAATGCGCACACATTTGTCTAATTCATGTAAAGAAATCTGTGTCTCAAGCTTAGGGTTATTTGAGTTAAATATTGGGTCATCAGTACAAACGAAATCCGGCGCCAGGTTTTGTAATAATATAAACGCCTTCTCTTTACTGATACCCGATCGAGGTACATAGCATCCTTTAAACCATTTCATTTTCTTCCATAAAACAGTATGAGATGTTGTTCCGTCCAATGAAGTACAGAAGTCTTGGAAACCCTTACTTCTTGCTATACGAAGACACCTCTGACCTTCCCTAATTTTCTCCTGCAACTTGTCCAAATTAAAAGGTGTAGGGTTACGTCGAAATGTTGATAACGCTAACCGTCTTTCAGCCACTAATTTTGATAAGGAACTATTCCAGTAAGGTTTCGGCGTGAAATTTTTCTCGGGGTCAGAATTAATTTTAATGTATGGAATGTGAATATCGGCAGCTAAATTAATCAACTCAATAAATGAGTCATATGATTTTTGTAAGTCTTCCGTGATAATAAAACCTTGCATAAGCGTTTGTATTAAGTTGCGGTACTGAGACCAATCGGCTTTTTTATAATTCCTGCGTACCGGAGGTATGGATAGACTATCAACCTGCATTGTAATTTTAATCAAAAGATGATCGCTGCCAAACGTTTCATTAAGCGTGCCCCAATTAAATTTGTAAGCTATATCTGAGGAAGCCAATGATATGTCTGGAGAAGATTGTTGTACTGAATTATTTACTAATTTAATACGAGTAGGGTTGTCATTATTCAATGTTACGAGTTCAGTATCTAAAAGTGCGTCATAAATTTGGGTACCTCTCTGATCTATTTTATGAGACCAATTTGTGTGGTGTCCATTAAAATCGCCGAGAATCACTACCTTACTGTGAAAACGAGAAAAGATTTGTTCCCAATCACTTTGGCTCGTGTGAGCTGACGGGGCACAATATAGGGATAATATATACTGAACATGCTCACAATTGCAAATCTTGACACAAACTATCTCAATCCCTGGGTTAGGGCTTTCAAAGGACACATAACTTGATTTGAGTGACCTGTGGACTAAGACCGCTACCCCACCATAACCGTCAATCCTATCCTTACGATATATCGTATAACCGTTTAGCTTCAGTCGACTATCCCGTTCTAACCACGTTTCGCTGAGTGCCGCAATGTGAATTTTCAGTTGACTCAGAGAATGCTCAAAGGATATTAATTTTGGTCGAATACTTTGACAATTCCATTGTGCAATATTTAGTCTAAAAGAAGGTTTCTGACTACGAGCCATTGGGGGCAATATAGTCAAAAATAATCTTAAATATAGGCCACTTTGAGACGAATTGTACACTCAATAATATTAACCACTCTAAACAACACTTTATCACGCCATGCATCTTGTCTTCCATCGACAATTCCCTCAAAAATATAATTTCTTTTAATCTCACTAATAGCTCATCCAAACGAACACTGTTATCCTTTTTCTCTTTACCAGCCGTAGTATCAGAAGGGACTGCAGACTCACTACCCATATCCATTGTTGATGAGTTTATCGGGAATTCCAAGTTACCGGGAGTCTTCTCCCTACTACGCGTACGTCGAGATCTCGATGAAGTATTGGCAGAAGTGTTTTTATCATCATCCTCTTTATGCACTGTGATGTCAGCTTTTACTATCTTTGCAAATGAGGGGGTATCCCGTTGTTGAAATCTAATCTCAGGTTGTGGTTTTATGTTGGTAGGAAGGTTGTCAGAGTGTTCTCGAGAACTACTTTTTTCGGGCAAGGAAGTCGAGGGCGGTACATATACTGTTAATGCTTTTCTATAGGTACAGTTAAATTCTACCATGATCTCTCTCAGCCTCTTCTCCTTTAAAAAGGCTGGACATGAAGCTTTATGCAAGGCCAAATGGTTTCCACCACAGTTAACACATTTGAAGTTCTGTGTTTCACAGTTCTCATGGTTATCGCCGCATTTCGGACAGACTATTTTATTGGAGGGGCATTTTTTTGTAGGGTGGCCATATTTCCAACATTTCGAGCATTGCGATACAGGGAATACGTAAGGAGTAACTTTAATACGTAATTCATGGACATATATGTACTGTGGAATAAACGAACCTTTAAAACACACCTGTACCGCTTCACTTGGCTGCCAACCTTCTCCCTCTCTGTCTCGACGTTTAAGCCGAAATACAGATATTATTTCCGCAGGTTTATCACACCTTATATTTGTCAAAATGTCCTCGTCAGATAGATCAAGATCAACATCCTTTATGACGCCATAAGATGTAGTCCTTTCCATGGCCCTGTAGATCTTCCAACCTTTTTCTATGAATTCCTGACATTTTTCGATTTTATCAGCACACAACTCACTGCAAACTTCGACGCGAATCTTGAATGGGTTAATGTATTTTACCTTGGTGATATCAACTATCCCATGCGCCTTCAGCATCTTAGCAAATGCAAATTGTTTAGGCAACTTCTCATTGCTAGATAAGTACATCTCGATATCCTCCTTCAGCTGTGATTTTAATCTTTTCCCTTTAGTTTGGACTAAGTTCCATCCCTCATTATCCTCATCCTCTCCGATAAAGTCCTCCTCCCTATCCCTTTTCTCCCGCTTGAATTTTTGGTCTTCTTCCATTTTATATTGTACTAAGTTTTCTTCTCTGTTTAGCTCCTCCTCAGCGTCAGACATACTATGTTCGCTCAAAGAACTGTCGCCTGCCATTATTACTGTATTCACATTCTCTAAATGTGGGTTGTTTACATTCATTAGTATTATAACACGCTAAAGAGTGTCTTCGTTATCGGTGTGCCGCTCGTACGTTGGTAACATAACGGTACTCCGGTGCGCCGACAGCGAGACCTGGCCGCGCACACAACTTTAACCACTAATAACGCAGAACTAATGCTTAATAGCGAAACACGCGTCTCCCTCGCACGATTACCGCGACGAGACTGGTAAATGTTTTAGTTTTGTGGTCTTGATTCTTAAAGGGGTTTTTAGATACGAAGGGTAAAAGAAAAGTTGAAGTTCAGTGCGCACTTCTTCGAGACTTTATGAATTAACCTATTTAAGGCTGAATATATATTATGAGCAGTGGTGGCCCAGTGATAACGGCCGCCACTTACGAGTTGTAGGTCGTGGGTTTGAACCCAGGCAGGCCCTATAATTTTTTTTTTTATTATTTAATCACCACTGCTCTGGAGGAGGTCTGTGCCCCAGCAGTAGGAATATTATAGCCTAATCATGCTTATCCTTATGCTGCCGGCACCAGAAAGCCAATTCTCGTACATAGAAAACCTTCAAATAATTCAAGTCGTAATCATATCTCTGTAGAAGATGCAGGCTTTGCCCTGTAACGGTACCAAGCTGGAATTATTATTATAATCTTATCTCACCGATAATCAATGTCAAAAAACGTTTTTTCACAGATTGAAACTGTGGTTAGAATGCGTGCGTTCCTAAAAACAGGCTAATTTCCCTTCTGTAATCAACACAAAATGTATTTCCAATGCGAAGTTGAATTTATGTCCACTTGGCATGTGCATTTTATGAAGAAAGAGAAAGTTCAGTTAATAAATCCCTAAAAATAAAAAAACTGTTTGGATTTAAATCCTAGGATTTCCAATTGAATAAGGTTTAAATGAATTTAAGATGTAACACTTTGTTTTTTATTGAAAATAGTGATTTATGTTTACTAAAATTCGCAGGCTTGATAAGGTTCTGAATGTACAGTCGCCAGCACATCAAGCAACAACAATCTCAAAATTATTTAATAGATTTTCAACTTTATCGCTAAAGTAATAGGTTCCAGGTTGATTGGTAAAATTTGACAGTTTCGGGTAGCTTGATTTGCTGGCGTCTGTACTTACGAATATAAAAGAAGTTCATCAGCTTATGGCACATTTTTCACTTTAATTGACACATCGCAGGGCAAAGTTCTCTGCTCGTTGCGTTTTTGCTATTACATACTACTTCCATCCTGAGTCAATGGTTCTATAAATAACTTCAAAAATATATTTCAAATATCGCATTCCAGGTTTTGAAGCAAAAAAGGGTTTATTCAAATTTTGATCTCAAATAGGCTTTAAAGACAAGCGTATTTATTATTTTTAAGTGTGTTTACTAACCGTAATAAAAATATAAAATATCTACTTGTGATTGTCGCACGTCCCCCGAACCACCCCGTCGTATTGCATCACCTGCCCGCGCTATCACTTCGTTTTCGCTTAGCGTTCTGTCTGACTTATTTTTGCTCGGCTCCTAAGGGCCATAGCGTGATGAAAAACATCTATAATCTTCTTCAGGAATTAGGCTATCAAATGTAAAAATAACTTTTCAAATCCGACTGGTAGTTCCAGAGATTACCCCCTACATACAAACAAACGAACAAAGTTTACCTCTTTATAGTTTTAGTATAGATAGTAAAGATCACTCGAAAACACTAGCAAAGTACTTATTAATTGAAAGAACAATACTCTATTCCTAGAGTTACATAATTTTATGTAATATGAACACAAGTTACAGAGTTAGTTATAAATAATTTCAAGAGCAAATCGGAACACTCTGAAATTCATCCCCTGATTTCGAAACTAAATAAACCTGTACTATCCGAATCAGTGATTCCTGAAATTTGCAGCGCAATGCGGCGTATAAAAAGTAACAAACGTAAATCAAGACGTGACTGTGCGATTAGAGAATTTTGTGTGTGTGTACGAATGAGAGGATCACATAAACTAACGCCATCTTTGTCCACAGTGTTCACGACGACAACACAGTCCGCGCGTACGTCGACTGTCGCTGGCTAAGGACCGATGTCCTCGAGAAAGACGCCCTTGATACTCCCAGGGACGCCGATCTCATTATCGGCTATCTCTTCTCTGTAAGTATGCGGTTTATTAAATTAAATATTCAGTGGTCCGTGTGAAAGGGACACCGTTCTATATTTACATAGAACTTTGTTGTGTGATTGAGGTTTGGGTTGGAGAAGAGTAAATTAAAAAGGTGTTATCTGGTCCTGCTTTGTAAAATGCCAATCCAAGCGGTAATTCAACGTTTTGAGTTTTGAGTATAAATTATTTCAGGTTTGTTTATATTTTCGAAGAATCAGTCTTGTTACAAAACGAATTCTAACTTTAGACCTAGCCTGAACCTGCGAGACAGTTACTCTATTTTTAACTTTATTCCGACGAAAGTAAAGTCCTTAATGCAAAATTGTTAACTGAGAGTCGGGTTTAACGTCAGTTTTTGTAATAAGAACTTTAATTTTGTCGGATCATAGTTCAAAATTTAAGAATGTGAAGAAGCTTGATGGTTTAAACGTGGGTTTAAAGATAAACCTTGTTTTGTAATTAGTCCGATTAGGATTACCCACTATTGTACATATCACAATCTCTTTTGTATCTGAAATTGGGCACAACACGAAACGAAGGTTGTAAATTTTTTATCTGCAGAAAAATCTAATTTCAAAGTCTCTTTGACAAAATTGAGTTTTGTAGTTTAAAGCCATACACACAATGCAGCCGCATCGGCCGCAGCACAAGCCGCAGGGCACAATCCAAAACAAAAAAGTGCGATACGACCGCCTGAAGTGTACAATGGTTCATACAAAATGTACGAAAGTGATGTAGGAGGATTATTGCAATGCCGCGCGGTCCACCCAAGTGTGCCTTAAATTTTGAATTTGTGTTTTAGTGTCTGACTAGCTGCGCCCCGTGGTTTCACTCGCATAAGTTTCGATCCCGTGGGAATATCGGGATAAACTATATATGTGCCAAGTTTCATCCAAATCCGTTCAGTAAAAGAGTGAAAGAGTCACAAACATCCATCCATCCATACAAACTTTCGCATTTGTAATATTGATAGGATGGTAGGATATACTATATAATATATATAAATATATAATATAGTAGAAGTAGGATTTTCTGTATAAAAAAACAAAATAATTTCTGATCGTTTCATTGTTGTCAGAGGGATTTTCCGAAAGGGTTACCGCTACCCCGGAACATAAAGGGCAAAGGAAGGAACATGGGTGGGTTTTAGTCAGTAAGAGTCTGACAATCCCTTCCGCTCCACCCAGAGCGGGAGGGGTCATTTGAGGAATTCCCATCCGGAAAAAAAAATCGTTTCATTGTTGTCTTTATATCTCTTATTGATCTTTTCGTAGAACACAAAACAATGAATCTTTGAATGGTCTGTAATTATACAAGGTGGAGAAAATTATACGACAGTAAATTAAACTACATATATCTAATGCCATTCCCAGTCTGCATACAAAAATTAAATGAAATATATCCAATAGTTTATTTACTGTAGCTGGTCAAAGATTGGCAAAACCCGTAGTCGGTCCATCACTACTATTTAGTTTGTTTGAAAAATCCCTTTTTTAATTTCGATGCTATGATTTATTTGATGGTTCCAAAATACCCATTTATTGTCGTATGTTGTATCCACTTTGTATAATTTAATCATTCTACTTCAGTCCTATCAACAAATGCCTCACCTGCAAAACAATAGTATAGCGAAATCTCTCAACCATAACTTGCTATGTCTTATCTGATTATAACACAATGTTCTGCTGACAGGGCGATCTGGAACAGTTGGTGTTGGTGCCAAAAGCGGGCCAGGCTCAGAAGCAGTGTTCCAGCCAAGTGGCTGGCATCTCCACGCCTTATGTCACAATACATGAAACGTAACTGGGAATTAGAGGATTATCTCAGCCTGGAAATTGGAGCAGGAACACAACATTGTAAGAGTATGTAATGAATTGTATTAAAAAACGATTTTGAAGCTTGTGGCTAACATCTTGAGGATCATTTTTGAATAAAAATCTTTAAGGGTGTGTAAATTTTCAGAACGGAAGAGTTAATTCTTTTACCATTAGTGTACCTTTTGGGACGTAGGTATCTGTTTAAAAAACAAAATAAAAAAATGAATATGTCAAACAGAATGAGGACCGGTCGCCATTTCCATGTAGGTACACAAGAATTATGGTAACGGCCTACAGAATTGCAACACATTCATCCAACGAGCGTTGATCAAATGAACCTTATTAAAATTTACCGTTTTAATTTTATGATACGGTGTACGGCCGTCTCCATAAGCTCACATGAACAATCGCCCTTTTTCATTAAAATATCGAGAGGCGTTGAAATTTTTGCGAAGAATAAAAATATTTTACCCACAATTTTGGATGTAACAAAAAATCAATAATATAGTAAGCTCAATAAATATTGAATAAATTATTGTATAAACTAGGACCATAACGCTGTATAGAATAAATAGAATACATGTGAACTGCTAATATAAAGACATTGATTAAACACTTATTTCTAGATTAAAAGAATGCTAATTCATTGTATTTTGAAAAAGAGTAACTTGATTTTTATTTGACACGCAGACTTTTTGAATAAATAAGAAATTTTTGCCCGATGTTCGGTTACTTTTTCCCATTTAAAGTCTAAGGCCAGGTGGCTTGCTTAGCGCCTAGAGCTTAGCGATTGACCTTGCCAGTAGCGAAGTGAAACGAACGCTCTAGAATTTTCTCAACCGGCCGCACTGCGCGCTTGGCACCTTCGCTAGCCGCCTAGCGTGTATCTAGGCTCTAGGCGCTAAGAAAGTCACCTGTCAGTGCGTACGTATCTTTATAAAACTGCTTTTAATAATTTTTTTTGTCACGAAAATGTACGTATTCTTGGAGAGACAGAGAAGAAAGTATTTGTATGTGTAACGTTATTTTATGACATTCGTTTGTATATTTAATTAATTTAAACGACAAGATGTAATAATGATATCGATATAACTGTAATAGAATATAGCATTTGATGATAATAGCGTTTCTTACATTAGCTGGCCTAAAGTTGTAAATAAACTCTTTGATAGTGACATTCAATAATTATTGTAATTAAATAATGTTAGGACATTATTTTTTAAATATAATTTATAGCAAATCAGTTGATCTCATTACTTTACATTTATGAAATATTTTACTGTTTAAAATAAACTGTGTAATGTTACAAAAGGAACTGTTTATATTTCTCTTGGATAATGAAATAAAGAAGATTATACATTTGTATGCTTTTTTAATCAAATACCTTAACTTAAATAATATTAGATGTTACGGAGAAGGTACGTCTCTCTTGTTATCGTCAGCTATATATTAATTACTGTGAGTGTACTATAGATAGAGTTTGATAGAGCGCAATACAAAAACCGTTTACAGTTCAAATCAAATTATAATTTTACGAACAAATTAATCACACTAGCAAATCACACACTGTACGTACAGTCACGAGCATAAGTATGTATACACTAGGCTTTATTCAAAAGCAATATCCTCCTTTATTTTTGAACGAAATTTTATGTTGTTACGAACATAGCATTTCCGAACCTATAGGTTTATGTAATGTGTCGTATTTCAACGTTGCATTCGTTATTTCACGAAAAAATTGCAATTGAAAGTTGCCAAGTGTTGACATATTAGTGCTCGTGACTGTACACGACACAACGATGTGGAACGCGAGACAGTTTCTGAGCACATGTTGTCCGTACAATGTCCTATGGTCATGAGAGGGCTGCTCCACACCGCACTGCTCTCTCGTCACCTGCCATGAACCAGGCAGGTTGCTAGTTCTTTCGAGCGCGGCCTGACGCTGCCGTACCGAATAGTTAAACTAATGACTCCGACAGATATTTGTTCATTGATTTAGGATCTCCAACAAAAGATGTACACATAAATAAACATTAGTAGGTGAACTCCTTCTCATAGAGGAGAAGACAGCATGCATCATTCTTGAAGATCAATTGAATTTGAAAGCTTTAAATAATACATTAGGAATTATCTTATGAACGGAGAAAATACACAGAAATGTTCTATCAGAAATTAATATAAGCATGTCTGGCATTCTTTTTTTATTGCATTGTTTTCATTCGTAGAACGAAAATATTTTGCGATGTAAATTAAATGGGAATATGTATTATTTATTCCTTCAACCAACTTCGCGTTACATTAAAAACGATGAGAATTTACGAGAAAAATATCATGCTTGGAAGCTTTATTTCAAAAATTATTATTATTCACAATATATATTTTTTCCTTTAATAACTGTTATTAACAAAAACTATAATGATAGAGAATATTTTGGGAGGGCGCCCACGAGCAACTTTTGTCTTAGCAACTAATTTGTCTCTCACATCAAAAGTATGAAAGTGCTGTCTTTGTCGCTTTGCTACATGCGCGCACTTACATACAAACCCGTAGACTTGATGTGACAGATAAATATTAGTTGCTGAGACAAAAGTTGCTCGTCGGCACCCTACCTTAGGCATCGACGGAACATTTTAGATGATAATAGTGAAATTGGAAGGAGGACGTGCGAGCTCGCAACACTTGGAAGGAGGACTTGCGAGCTCGCAACACTTGGAAGGAGTGGATGGGAGGCCTTTGCCCAGGAGTGCAGCACAGGCTAGTAAAAAAAAAAATGGTCAACCTAAAGCATTTTTCTCAGACCAGGTAAGTAAGGATATATAAAAATCAAGTTCTTCGGGTTCCGAACCTGTACAGCCTTCATGGGCACAGTTCTGACTTTTAAGACATTGCACACATGAATGGCTCTTTTGCGTATTTTTCAAATAAATGTACTAGGTAGTACCCGATATTACCCCGTGCGATTTTTCCCTAAACGAACTTTAAAGAGACGAAGACAAGCAAGGCAAGGATAACCTAAAAACATGGCGCATTCAAACCTAACCTTTATTCATTGATACTTGAATGCATACTTAACTTTTAAAAATGATCTTTGCAAGAAAACAGTTTTAACTTACCTTGACGTATGTACAAGTATAATGAAACGCTTGTTTAATCCAAGAAATATAACTTCAATTCACCAAAATCATTTTTATTTATTTTCATGGAGTGGGCAACAATGCCATTGAATGTTTGTTAACTAATCAGAATGGCCAGCTACAGCGGCAAATGCGCGCGTCTAAACTGTCTTGTCCCGGTATTACCTCCATACCCGGTTTTGGAGTAATCTCCCCTCCTTTCTGAAACAGTTCTACTAACAGTAAGTGCCAATTTAGCACAGCTCCAATACCACTCCACTTTCGATATTTCCACGCTAAAACACAATATTTTATGAGAAATAAATTCTAACTGTGACGGTTTGGTGTTGGAAAAATAAGTACCAGTTTTAGCAATATGATATCGTGGAGTAGGTAAGCGTATTGAATATGACTAGAAGTGCAAAGGATGACAATGTCAAACATTTTTGTAGGTAATATTCTATGAAAGATCTCTAAGGGTTGCTCCTCTAACTTCAAACAAAATTCTTCATCTATTGTTAAAGTATAGAAAAGAATATTTTTGTTTGCATTAAAACATGGTACAGACGCCAGCAGGTCGAGCTACCCGAAACTGTCAAATTTTCCCAATCAACCTTGAACCTCAATGATTTAGCAATAACGTTGAAAATGTATTAAAGTTTGACAGATTGTAGTAGCTTGATGTGCTGGCGTCTGTACAATAATGGTCTTAATGTAAATTTTATTATGATTATGATGTGTACGAGTATGACTAATGACATTGATGTAATTTCATGATATTATTAAGCATGTACTAGAAATATTTGCACGACTGATAAGACGAATATGAGACTAAAATTATTTGGCCATGTTATTATCAAAGTATGTACCTATAGTCTGGCAAATTATTTATTTCATAATAATAGAATTATGACCTACATATCTCGCCATGGACTTGCATACAAATAAACTAAAAAAAAAACGATGTTACAAATAGACCTTTAAAGGATATTGATATTTTTCGAGAAAACACCGAAGTCTTTGTTCCAAAAACTACGGAACCGAATCTAATAGTATAATCGTTACAAAGTTAGACCGAACTCAGCAGTAAGATGCCATTCCTAATTAGAATACTTCAAAGTTGTGAGCACTAGAAATAGAATCTCAAGCTATTTGTGAACTTTTGAAATCAATAGATTAGTCGTTAAATTAGATGAATTTGTAACGGATGTAGAAAGTGTGATGAATAAAATGTTATAACGATAATAATTCGTACAGTAGTTTTAAATTACCCAACTGTTATTTTATTGGGTTTGGATGCACTAAGGATCTACCAACTAGCAGTGGGTCCGCGTGGTGGATTACGGCCCACTCCCACTCACAGAGAGGAGGCCTGTGTCCCAGTAGTGGGAACTTTACAGGCTGATTATGCTAAGTATCGTCCACAAAAATATACACATACAGAAAGTGCAATGAAAATCAGTTCTTAATTACTTTTCCCAACGATACAGAAAGTCTCATCTAGTATAAGTGTGTGACTTTTAGACATTAAGTCACGAAAGAAAATTGCTAATTACAGTATTCTATCTATGCAAAGAAAACAAAGAAAGAGTTGGAGAAGAGATTGAACAAGCTATATATTTTATTTAGGCTATTAAAGGTGAGCATAACATTAGCAGACACTACGGAGAATCGGGAGGAAAAACGAAAATGTGAGGTTGAATTGACTGAAGAAACAACTTTGTGTTTGGGGAAGAAAAAAGGGATTAACATGGTTGGTAAGTATCTAACGATAAATATCCGTTGATTGTTAGGAACAAAAATAATCAAAATTAATTAAATGAAAACAATAGTTAATACCACTAGAATTCCATACAGAAACTCACACTTTCTTCCCATGGGGTAGGCAGAACTACAGAACGTCACCTGCTATGATTCTTACATATGCGCTTTGCTTCGTTTCCGATCTTAAATCCGAAGGCCAATTCGCGTAATTTAGAACGTTCAAAATCTACTCGCAGTCTCATCTCGGCGTCAAACAAAATGTCAAAATGTAGGGAAATTAGAGGTATTTTTGACAGAGACTGAGATCAGACTGTGAACGTTCTTAAAAATTGCGAGAATTGCCCCTCTGGTCATACACGTCCGCTGGTTGCGTGCACCACGCATCTGATATTTCTTAAGAACATCACCAATAAGGCCACTATATTATCCTTCTAGGGCGCCCTCTCCCAGCGTTTTCACTCACATCGGCCTTGTAATACCTTTTGTTATAAAGTACTTAAACAAATTCTTACACAAATATTCATAATCAAACATTACTGTCATTACAATTTTAAAAGCATCCACAACGTGATTTATTTGACGCAAATCTTCGCTCATAAGATCACAATCTCGAAGGGAATTCCAATTACGACGGTAGCGTGCGTGATAGGAATACAGACAACCACCTACATACTTATGGCAAAAGAGGCACAAACGCCTAGAATTGGCATTACTCTGTTTCAGACAATGTATTAACAAATCCCGTTTGACGATATCTGTACGTAACAGAAGATTGGATAGGTTAGATTTCGATTCACGAAAACTGACAGTGTTGGGTATTGTAGTTATGATTTCAGCGTATGTGCTTTCTGGAAAGCTGTTGGAAATTTGTAAATTAAATTAGATACGGCTTGTCTTGGATGATAAATTATAAAACACACACTATTCAATATAATTTATTCTATCTCATTTGATGTTAAATAACGTTGAGCTCTCTAAAATAGGGTTGAGCTACACGGTGATTGATGCATTCATGCCGTCTGTTGGGATAGGTTAACTCAAAGCTTCAATGGCTCTTTCTTCAAACGCGATGCGAAAACGCTGGTTGATCTGATTCACACGAAATTTTAAAAGCTATAACGCGAGTCTCTGTCGAACTGCTCCCGCCACAATCCAAGCGCTTCTGGCGGAAACGACTCGAGTTCCCGCCCGGCCAATGAGAGCGAGTCGAAGCTTCAAAAACATTCTAGAAGCTTCCTTAAGAAAACATACGACGCGCGCCCCTTTTTGAAAGAGTCATGTGACGTCCGTCAAGTAGGAGCTGCGCACCGAAAGCGTATATATTTTACAAAGCTGTATCTTTGACCCAAAACCCTATTGTTTATAACACGTATCATTGTGTGTATGTAAAACGGATGCGTTTCTTTCTTTGTTGGTTCAGGCATGGGGTATTAACCTGGTCAAAAGGGGAAGGATATAACCTCTTTCGAAACGCTCCCGCCACAATTCGACAACGACAACGCGCTTCTGGCGGAAACGCCTCTCGTTCCCGCCCGGCCGTCGGAGCTTCGAGAACATTCTCAATCATAAATGTATTTTCTTTCTTTCTTTTCTTTCTTTATTCTAGAAGCTTACTTAAGAAAACATATGACGCGCGCCCCTATTTGACAGTCGTGCGAAATCCGTCAACTGGGAGCTGCGCACTGAAAGCGTATTAATTTTATAAATCTTTATCTACACATATACCTCTATAATCTTTATATTTATCATTGTGTGTACGTTAAAAAGCTTCAAAATTCTCTTTGGAATCATTATCCATTTTTTCATCTACAAATCTATTCACTTGTGTATTTACTCCATCTACATCTAAAATAAACCGTTATCCAAGAAAATAGCACCTCTAGCAATATTCTATTCTAGCATCGCCGAACCGATTTCTCCCACTAATATTTATTATTGGATTTTCCATACATTCCACGGTGAAAGCCTACTAAATCTGACTTCTTGTATTTATGATGTGGACGTGCTGCCTACAATTTTGTGCAGCACTTATAGAAACTGCTTGGCTAGACGTTTTCAAGTTGGAAGAAGCTTTTGCGTCGTAGAAATGTTAGCTTTTTAATTGTCATACATTTTTGAAGTTTGTTGCTGGTTGGATATTGAGTTGTGTTATTTCGGTGTTAAAATATGCTTCTAGATATCTGTATATACTAATTGTATTAAAGCTAAAGAGTCTGTTAGTTTGATCGCGGGAATCTCTAGAACTACAAGTCGAATATGAAAAATTATGTTTGCATTTGATGGCCCAATTCTCGAGAATAATTATAGACTATTTGAACACCACGCCATTTTTTTTTTGCTCGGCTCGTAAATGTCGTACATTTACGAGCCGAGCAAAAAAAAGTAAAAAAGAACACTAAGAGAAAACGAAATAATAGCGCGGGCGGAGATACGGTGCGATGCGAAATTGCATGCGGATGAAGTCGCGGGCAGCAGCTAGTCCTGGATACATGTGAAGATGTAATGCTAATTATTGTTGATCTTAAGGTTTTTGAGCATGAATCATTAATATATAATAAAATACATTGTTTACCTACTAAATAGAGTTAAAAATCCCTTCGCAACGTTTCAAATGCTAACAACACAAAGCGGGGTGGTCACACATACATAATGGTGTTAGTGCCTGTCACGATATATCCGTGGACTCAGTAGTAAAACAACATGTTCGCGCTAAATGTGGGTAAGTTAGCTCACGCAACAAGCCTTGAATCTGTAGATAGACAAGGGTCAAAAACATACAAGGGATACCAAATAATGCTGGGTTTTGCTCAACTACTAAAAAAACTAGTTAGTCTGGGCAATCTCATGTTGTACAGTCACGAGCACAAATATGTATAGTATACACTTGGCTTTATTCAAAAGCGATTTCCTCCTTTATTTTTCTAATGAAATTTTGTGTTGTTATGAACATAGTATCTTCGAGGCCATAGGTTTATGCAATGTGTCGTATTTTATTGTTAGTTAGTCACTTGAAATGTTAGCTTAAAAATAACATGACTTTTTCGTGTGAACTTCACAGACGTGATTGTTATTGATATTCAAACACGATAAAACAAAACAAAACATTTTCCCAACTCATACTTTTAGGTTACAACAATACCATCGGAACAATACAACGGTATAAAATCATTAATTCAGATAAAAAAATATACTAATAATATCTGACTCGGATAGTTGAAATAACAGATTCAAAAGTATTGCAATTTCAGTCGACAAAAGTTTCTTGAAACATTTAATAAAAGCATGAAGTATTTGAGTGTTTTTTTATAAATTGTTTTGCGTATTGTACATTAAACTCACATACACAAATAGCCAGACCCAGAACAACTACTTGTAGGTCATACAAATATTTGTTCCGTGCGGGAATCGAAACCGCGACACGCAGCGCACCAGTCAATCGCTTAACCACTGCGCCAACCGTGCCGTCGGGATTGGTTCATGTGGTTATTTCCTCGTACTAAAGATCTCTTTTCTGCTATTAAAAGAGTTGATAAAACTACTCCATCATCTGCCTAGCGATGAACTAAAGAAGGTGGCCGTAATGCCGTTTGTCCACCGCCACGAATCATGTCCACGTCAACGTAACGTCAACGAGAACGAGATGACGGCGCCGAAATAGCGATACTACATTTAATATGGCAGCGTGTCCACTACACGCCGTCACCGGGACGTCATGTTCAGTTCGAATAATCTCGTTTCTAGTTGACGTCCCGTTGACGTGATGCGTAGGACAAACTGTTTAGAACTGGTTGTCAGACTTTCGGGCTTCCGGCTCGTAATGATCGTCATATATCTACAAAATGACAGCCAGGACCAACGGCTTAGCGTGTTCTCCAAGGCACGGGGGAGACTCGATACGTAATGGATGGTCACCCATCCACGGACCTCAGCAAGCATAGGTTAACTTAGATTGACTTTCTCAGAATAAAGTAAAAAAATGACTTGATTGTTTTACCCAGCACCCGAAATGCGTAACACACTTTAAATCACAATCTTAATCATTTTGAAGGATATTGCTAATCCATTGCTTCATATGTTCAAAAAAAATCTGCTCAGCAACGTAAATATTGGAATGAATGTTGTGTAACTGTCAACATGAAAGCCATTGCTACAATTACCCCGCTGAGTCTAAAGATAAACGTTTTGTAATAAAGCTCATTTTGCTAACATCGCCTATCTACTAGTTACTGTTCCTTCCTTTGGTTGACCTTTATGACTAGGGCAGAACGATAAGAAAACTCGATACAGTTTATGTTTTCGGTTTCACCCGGTTCATGTACATAGTTGTAATTCGGAAGTTTATCATTATGTACCTTGCTACTGGATCAAAGTTTAACGAGCCTTCCACTAGTATGATGTTGGCACCGATATCCTTGTTCACAAACTAAACTAAATTTAAGTGCATCTTTTTATTTCTTTTTCATTACGAAAGGGACAGAAGATAAATATTAGTTTAGTCCTGTCAAATTAAGATACTCAATAGTCAGTTTAGACGTGATTAAAAACATGGCTACTAAAATACGTCAGTTTACGTCAGGCGCTGACTAATTTGACAGGACTAAACTAATATTTATCTTCTGTCCTTTTCTTAATTAAATAGAAAGAAAAATATGCACTGAACTTAAATTTAGTTTAGTTTGTGGACACGGTAATTGCCGCCATTATCGCCTTTAACGATTAATGTATCGCTGTCTTACGCAATTAAATTCGTATGCTTAATAGACTGGATAGCCAAATTGTGATATTTTATGGCCTATTTCATACTCAAAATAAGAGACAATCTCTTACAAATTCTGTTCCGTTTTCCAATATTTAAAGGAGACGTGTAAAGTCAGCCCGCGAGATTAAAATATACTTACGTTTTTTGCAATTTGCACGTCAGTTTGTATTTTGATTTAATTATAATTCGCGAACGTAACAAATAGGGCTTTAATAATATAAAAATAATATTGTTACGACTGCAAATCATATTCAAATCAACATACAACCTGAAGGCCAATTCTATTAATTAAAAACGTTCAAAATCTAGTCGCAATCTCATCTCAGTGTCAATCAATGACTTGTCAAAAATGTAGGGAAATTAGAGGTATTTTTGACAGATTGAGACTGAGATCAGAAGGCCAACCCTCGTAATTTAAAACGTTCAAAATCTAGTCGCAATCTCATCTCAGCGACAAACAAATGTCAAAAACTTGTCAAAATGTAGGGAAATTAGAAGTACGTTCTTAAAATTACGAGAATTGCCCCTCTATTGTATGTAACGGGAGACTGACATGCAAAAAACATAAAAAAAACTAGTGAATAGTGCATATCTAGTGCCTGCTTTTTACGTCTACTGAAAAACAATTCAGTGCAAGTCTAAGTAGGTAGGTAGTTGCATTGTTAACATTCTACGAAAAAAAGCTGTTTCCTTTGTTGGGAGGCAGTTTTTAAAACCTTAGACAACTCATTGCTTCATTGTTATTGTAGAGAGCATCACTTTTCCATTGAAAGAAAAGCCCAATTCATTAAAACAAAACAAATAAATTCATTTCCACAGTGTAAAAATAAGTTCATAAAAATGAACGAAAAGGTACAAATTAATTGGATAGGTCAGAAACAATGGAAAGTCGTGAAAGCCTTCACCATTGCTTACTGAAACTTTCAAAATAAAAATAAACAATACTGTAAAGTTTTGAAAACCGAGTGGAAAGCCAGCTGAAGTTGTTGCTTTAACTTTTGAACGAGAAAATATATAATCAGTAAAAAATACAGTGTTTAGCTGAAGCTTATTATTGCTGAAAAAGTTTGTTTGGCTTAGAAAGTTTTGGCCAGGTTTTGTTGGATTAACTTTAAAAATGGATTAATTCTAACCATTTAGTGGCTCTCTGAAATAATTAAGATGACCTGTTGTTTTAAAAGGGTTAAAAGGGTTAAAAGTCAAGAAATATTGAGATTTGGTAATCATTTAAGCTGCTAATTGGAGGATTTCTTACGATCTTAGTAATAGAAGTTTTATCAATGAATGCTTGAAAAGAACATGAGGGGTTTGGCTTGAAACAAGAACAGGAGGGGCTTGTGGCTAAGTGATAATAGCCGCACGGGTCGATCGATCAAATTAAGCTACGCTTCCCGCGGCTGGTCCGTGGATGGGTGACCATCTTTACCCCTCCGTGCCTCGGAAAGCACGTTAAGCTGTTGGTCGCGGCTGTCATCATGGAGCGTATACAAAACAAATTCACCAGATTTTTGTATATGAAACTGTACGGTGTTTATCCCTTCTATCCGTTGATGTACCCGACTTTATTCGTTATCGGTATGGTCGGGTACAACAAACTCGAGACGAGGAGGGACCTAGCGATAACCACATATGTATTTAAATTATTACGTGGTAAGACCTACGATTCCGGTGTTTTGAAGGAGATACATCTAAATGTGCCTGACAATTTTTTATTGCGGCGCCGGAAGCCACGGTTACTAGCGGTGCCTCACGCACGAACTAACTTGCTCAGCAAAGCGCCACTGACGTGCGCCTTGCACGCACTGAATGACACTGCTGAAAGGATCGATATATTTACCTGCTCTCTGAGTGAATTCACAAAAACAATATTATATGTGTTATGTTATTTAAAATAGTTATAAATAGGATAGTTTAAATTAAGGACCATGCTAACGCATTAGGATTTTTTCCCTGTAATGTTAGTAGTGTTTGTGATAAATAAATAAATAAATCTTTGACAGTCGTTACGGGTCGTCAGAAGCCCGAAAGTCTAACAATCGGTCATACCAAGAGGTGTCATATTACCAAGTCCGGGTTGATGGATGTAACCAGTCACATATTTTAAAATAATTACCACGTCAAAAATTAAGTCTTATTTAGTCTACTGGCTAGATTATAATTTATTATTAAGAACCTAGTTCTTTTATAAAAAGGATAAAAAAGTTTTGTGAAAAAACATGCTAAGCAACGTTTATAATCAATCTTGGCCCGAGGGTAAGCTCGAGCGCGTTCGGAACAACCTCTTGGCCACCATGAGCAAGATTTTAATATTTCATTCCTGACATTTTATGATTCGAGGCAAAGTGAGGTTTGCAAGGCGACATAGCAGGATAAGATTAAACAGACTGAATTTAGTATTCCGTTGTTCAACAGAAGATTTATAAAATACTCGGTTAACGTAAGGTTTCTTTCAGTGTCATTATAAAAACTTTCCTTTTGAGAAATGTCTGTCTTTCCTTTTGATAATTTTTGGAGCAGAATCTCCTCATTACAAATAAAATGTACACGAAACTTTTGATCATTTATTCCGTACAATTTTGTACCTCATACAAATCGTCTTTCAGGACCCAAAGTCACCCAAAAAAAACCCCTATTCTTCATAAATAACATAACATCACGCCTTGTGTCCCAGAAGGGATTGGCAGAGGTGTATTATATGTACACCTCTGCCTTTTTACACATTTCGCCAGTTATTTTTAAGTCCCAGGTAATAGGGAGCGAGCGCCAGGTTGCTACTGAGAAATTCCAGATAGGAAAACCCAATAACTTGCCCAACCTGGGACTTGAACCCAAGACCACATGCTCAGCAGTTGCGCTTGCGAACGCGAGACCAACAGTTTTTTTTTTTTATACTAAATTCAAATTCATTTATTGTTTGTCACAGGTGAAATATCAGTTCTTATGGTTTGACACATCTAGAATGGAATTATTTGACACATCTCGGGACCCTCGGGCCCCGGACCTTTGGAAGGCGTAAAAGCCAACTCGCCTTTGCCCCTGGACAATTTTAAATGAGGAGGACGCACCAACCTACTATTATCTCTGCATGCACTATGCAAGTGCACACACAAGGACAACCCCCGGTTGGTGCAGGACTATTGCAGAACATGGAAAATAATAATAAATATAATTATTATTATATACAACTTGTCCCGGAATTAACGCACACCACCAGACACCCCAATTAGAATGTTATGTTATCATCATAATACATACACTGAATTTTTATTATTATGTAATAAACATTGTTTTTCTCATAAATTAGTTACACTGATTGTGGGAGAAAATTGTGGTCACATTACAAATCTACGCATGCAAACAGTCGCACTCGTATAAGGGTCTAGCGCAGTAGGTATTTCATCCATTTTGGTTTGTTTTGACTGTACAGCGGAAGTGTGACAGTAATTTACGTAGTTTTAATTTTTTTTGGGATAAAATATTACCTATATTAAAAATTACAGAAATCGATTCAGTAAACGATTCTGAACAAACTACTTTCATAATGTGCATTAATTCAGTTACACATTGTATAATCTCATCTCAGCGGTAGTCAAAGTTGTCGCTTGCGACCGCTAGACCAACAAAGCAGTCTCCCTATTCACCCTAACCCCAAAATAGACTATTATAGATTTACCCTCAATAACAATATCACAGTAGACTGCCTACAGCCAGAGTAATTCTATCTATCAGCCAACAAAGAACTGGGCAACTTCACAATACCTATTGTGGTTCACGTTACGACTTATTACGTTGTGATAAGATTAGTTTTTTGTTTAGCCGTTGGTTCTTGTCAGTTTATTGATCGATCGTGTATAGCGGAGATTAGTTTGGAAGAAATTGGGGTTGATTAATTGGGTTGCGAACAATAATATGTACCTACCTATAGCATGGTAACAATTAATATATATTCATCTTCTTTTTCGTCTCGCTGACATGACTGTTATTTAAATTTTGCTGGCCTAAAACTTTGCCACTTCCACGGCGTTATCGGTGGCAGCGCAGAGGGCACTTTGGCTGCATGTAGCACACCTGTCCAGCCGGTCGATTTTGTAAAAAACTCACCGTGAAAACTCAAGTGAAGTGAGCTTGATGTGAGCTGTCAGTAGTGTCAATCCCTAGCATTAGTTGGAATGACAGTTCAGTTCACCTAAGTTTTCACACGGTGAGATGGTTACAGAATCGCACTGCTGGTCCACCTAGATGCATCCTTTCACTACGATGGCGGGAACCAGTCTTTCTCAAGACCAACCCCAAATGGCTATTTTAAGAGTCAAACCTCTAGAAATAAAGGTCGTATTTAAAAAAAAAATATTTGGATGAAATCAGTGCTCTGAGTGGAATTCCTTCCAATTCTTGAGGAAGGCTATAGGCTGTCATCACGCTATGACCTTTAAGAGCCGAGCAAAAAGAAAAAAATCATAGAGAACGCATAACGAAAACGAAGTGATAGCGCGAGCAGATGATGCGATGCGACGGGAAGGGTCGGGGCTATAAGAAATTTCACACGGACGAAGTCGTGAGCAGAAGCTAGTTAAAATAATAAATAAATACCTCACCTGTAACGTAAATAATACCAGCCTATTATTGTCCTACTGCAGGCCAAAGGCCTCCTCTCATACAGAAAAGGCACGAGCATTGATCACCACGCTTGCTAAAGATGGGGTGGCGATTAAGTACAAGTCACGATGTTTTTCCCTTCACCTATGTACGAGTATGTCAGTAATCATCGTCATCTACCTAGCCTTTTCCCAACTATGTTGGGTTCGGCTTCCAGTCTAACCGGATGCAGCTGAATACCAGTACTTTACATGAAGCGACTGCCTATCTTCTGAGTTACGGAGAGGTTGTCTCGATATGTAATGGATGGTCACCCATCGTCGAACCAACCGCGGAAAGCGCAGCTTAACCGGCGATCGATCCTTGCAGCTGTTATTACTTAGCCTAAATTCGAAGGGCTGTTTACATTACAATCGAAAACCGACCAGCCGTAAAGTTTACACAAACCTTTTTGCTTACAAATCAATGTTGCAAGAAAACACAATTAACGAGCGCCATTTCTTGCCTACTCTGATAATAAGACTAAATAGTTGAGTCAAGTTAATTTTCTCCGTGTCATAGAATCATGATTACCAAGCAAAAGTGTCCGCAAACAGTGAGTTGTACTAGGGTTGCCAGAAGCACGGATTGAGTTTGGACAGTCCGGATTTCCTGGGTACTTATTTCATAGTTGGGGCAAGCAATTTATTTTATTTATTTGGATTTTATAAAGATAAACATTGGTCAGAAGACTTTACACAAGTCAGTTCCACTTTCTTAGAGTCTGTTATGATGATGTAAGCACTTTGTTCATGTGTTATTATGTGTGTCATTATCACTATTATTTCTACACCTTTTTTACATTACACTGACTCAAAAGGTTTTGGGCGACACTAATAGCAAAAAAATTAAATAAAAAAAAATGGATTTGAATTTACTCACTCACTCGTTCATATGAGCCTATACAGACTTAGCAGTGGGCTATTTTTTCCATACAAGGTCATAAAGGCTACTCGTTTTGTATAATTAATTTGAAGTTCAAAATTTTCAAGTCATATTTTTATCATTAATATTCCGACAAATCGTGCATGATACATTCGTTCGCTCACAGTTATGTTAGGTACAGCTTAAAACAATATTTTCTATCTTTGTCCTGCCCGTATACCGATTTTCTCGTATATTTATTCATTGGTACAGTCACAAACATAAAAACGTCACACTGACGCAAGATTAAAAAGCGATTTTCTCCTAATGTATCGATAGAAGTTAAATGGTGTTAGGATCATAGTATTTTCTAAACCAAACTATTATCCAAGAGGTTCGTTCTCAAAGTTTTCATCGTTATTTCAGGAGAAAATCGCTTTAAAATTTTACGTAAGTGTAGAAATTTCTGCTCGTGATCGTACAATTTTTAACTTTTGCCCTGTATCTCAAGATACTCTAAAACGTATCTCCTGCTGTGAGCCTTTTCTTTATTCAATTAAACTTTACTTAACACCAGAAAAATACACTACAAAAAAAAATACACTGCAAAACATACAGCCTTATCACTTCCTGCGATCTCTTCCAGCCAACCTTGGAAACGACAGCAATTTGGTTTTATCCCCTTTTTGGTCGTTTTTCACGATATTTTCCGTCCTGCATTTCCTTACCCAACGCTTAGCCACCTCAAGTATTACTTGAATAGTAACAAAGTTTTAATGAATGTACTTAACGAGTTTGTTCTTCGCAACACTTGCGGCCCCTTATTAAATATATATTGTCTCTTGAAGTGAGATTGCTTTTTTGGAAGTAATTAACATTGGCTTCATTAATTTGTGTCGTAATTTTATCAGAAAACTAGCCCGTGACTTCGTGCGCGCGAAATTTCTTGTTCCCCGACCCACCTCGTCGCAGCGCCTGCCCGCGCTATGACTTCGTTTTTCCTTAGTGTACTTTCTGGCTTTTTTTTTGCTCGGCTTCAAGGCTCCTAGCGTGATCTTGTAGCCTATAACCTTCCTCAAGAATTGGGCTATCAAATGAAGTAAGAATTTTTCAAATCCGACTGGTAGTTCCAGAGATTATCGCGTTTAAACAAACAAACTCTTCAGCTTTATTATTAGAATAGATTTTCAAGAATAACAAACTTCCCTTTTAGAGCGTCAGAATTGCTAGAACTTTACATTCACGATATTATGTTTTACGTAAAGCCATTGCAATGTAACTCTAACTTCATTGTAATAAAGCATAAATTAGAATGATGCCGTGAGTTTTATTCAACTTGCGGCAATCATTCTAGTTTATACTTTACAGCAACGAAATGAGTACATTATTGTAGAGCACAACAATTGTGTATTGATTCATTACTCTGGTTCTTTCTATAATTTATAATAATAATTAATTATTACTTAATTAATTTGAATTTAGATTGATAATAGGTATCTAATATTTGTACACCTAATGGCAAAACATAGAGAACCTATGTAAATATCTATGTTTATATTGTTGAGCTTGAATAAAGAAAATTCTATTCTATTCTAATATTGTATCCATCTCACACACCGTGTAACTTTACCTATGTTTACAAATAAAGATTCTGATTCTGATTTAATAATTGCTAGTTATAAAACACATAAACATCTTTAGAGGTAAATTAACATTATTTAAGAGATGTATTAAGTATAACATGATATAGCCAATTATACATTATTACTTCATTATCAAATAAGAAATGAATACTGTTCTCAAAACGGTGAAACAAAACAGCGGAAATATGTCTGAGAACCAAAAAACTCGAAGACATGTGACATCCACCAACCCGCACTGATTATGGCCTACTCCATCTCACAGAGAAGAGGCCGGTGTCCCAGCAGTGGGAACATAGTAGGCTGATTATGCATTATGCAATAAACATTGTGCGATACCACAACCACACACCACACCACATACCACACACTACCACACCCACCCCCACACCACCACAATACCACCATATCACACCCCCCACCTCAACCCCACCCCTGTGGTTTATAATTCAGTTTTAATAAATAAACTCAATTAATAAACAATCATTTTAATTTTAGGCCACAAACAAAGGTTATTTTAAATAATACATCCAACCACATTAAGCTAAACAGTCGATTAAATAAATTCAACAACGTACTGAATGATAAACGAAATATTGTATCACTTAAATGTATTAACTCGGCTATCAGTTACATTTTGGCTTATTTTAAACCACATAGCATATCATTTATCCCGCCCCGGCGTTGTTTTAATTTAACGTTTAATTCTAGTTAATCTAAACTGCTGTTTTCAGTTCAACCCTGATCGTAGTTTCAACGTGAAATTACTTGTTGAATTGCATAGAAATATAAACCTATTGAAAGCTTAGCTGGGTCCACACCGGGCGATCTAAATTTGGATCAGCGTTCCATGGTCGTGGATCGGATTCTTTGGCACGATCCGTTTTAGGAAATCCGCGATCCTGCCGCGCGTTCCAGTGCGAATCCGCGGTTTAGCTAGATTAAGTTCTCTTGTACACACGCTCGATATGTAACCGCACGTCCGGCAGCGTCGTTTGACTGAACGTCGAACCCAGACAGGCGCTTTACTTTGTGTAAATTATTTCATCGCCACTGCTCTCGAAATGGCGAATGGAAAACATCGTGAAGAAATTAGCATGTCCTAGAACCAAAAATTCGAAGACATGCGACATCTACCAATCCGCAATGGGCCCGCGTGATAGATTGCAGCCCACTTCTTCTCACAGAGAGGAAACCTGTGTCCCAGCAGTGGGAACATTATAGGCTGATTATAAATGTTATTTATAAATGGAAATTAAACGGCGACTTTGTACATTATCCATATTGCCCGATCGCCGGATCTTCACACAACCATCCACACCGAGCGCTCAACGAATGAGGCTCGGATCGGCCGCGCATTTGGATCGCGCTCTTGCCGCGTCCGATTGGAGCGCTGTCCAATTACGGTCAGTTAAGAGTCGGTAAACTAAATTGCACTAATGTCACTTAACCATCACCAGGTAACATTGGTTCACCGCGCGGGTGTAAATATATCCTTAACGAAGCCGAGAGTCACTTGCCCGTCCCCCTATCATGATCATTATTTTGTAATGGACCATATCTCTCCAAGTTCCAACTATTTTGACGTTTTTTTTACGAAAACATGTTTTAAATGTTACGACTTTACATTAAATACGTTCACAATCCCTGTACCGTTGCATGCCCCCATAATCAGTGTTTGACTACTGTAGATAAACAGCGAATTTTTACAAAAATATAAACGTGATTTCCAGCAAATATTTTTGCACCAAGTTTCTTAGTTTGATGTACATACAGAATGCGTGCATGATGGGTGTTGTACTGACAAAACATTACTGTTACACAGGTATTCCTAGTACAGGCTCCAGTCTCCACAAAATCAATGTATTTATGTATACACTATCATGTATTGTACAAATTTTTCATTATGTGGCGGAGAAAATAAACTTTTTCTGTGACAGCTTACATATTTATGCATTGCTGGGTCCTATAGCTGTCACTTGAAGTCACAAGTGAATTTGACAGATTGTAGTAGCTTGATGTGCTGGCGTCCGTACATAGGCTAACAAAAAAAAAAGATACATTCATTTCAGTTTCACTTTACATAAAGTCCTCCAGACCGTATATCGGCCACGGCGGCTAATCTCAACGGAGACTAGCCTTCGGCGCGGCTTCGGCTTCACTTTCATAGTATGTATAAGTACTACAACTTGTTAATTAAAGCGTACAGACGCCAGCAAGTCAAGCTACCCGAAACTGTCAAAATTTCTCAATCAACCTTGAACCTTAATGCTTTAGCGATAAAGTTGAAAATCTACTAAAGAAATTTGACAGATTGTAGTAGCTCGATGTGCTGGCCTGTACAATTGTACGTAATCGTTCGTTTGCTAACAGTTTGACGCAATCGAAGTGTAAAATGTAATTAGTTGTTGAATTTAATTATTTTAATAGAGACACAAAGGGTTGTATGTGGTGTGCACAAAATTACATTTCCGATAGGTACATAATTATATGATTTACTCATTTGAAATAATTGCACATTGGTTTTGCATTAAATTAGCAAATAAACAAAATTATTAAGATCATATAATTATTTTGCTCCCTGTGGTCGCAAGTGCTGTTGCTGAGCATGAGGTCCTGGGTTCAATTCCCAGATCGGGCAAAGTGTTATTCGGTTTTTTCAACACGAGTTTCTCAGTACCAGTCTGGAGTCTGGATTTGTGCCCAGTTAATGGTAATAGGTTCGCCCCCTATTACATGGGACTTATAAATATTGTTTATTTATTTTATTTTGTTTATTTATTGGTCTACCAACGAGTGTTTACACCAGTTATGGGCAGTTTGGGTTGGTTAAATATCTCTTATTTTATTATCCCGCAAAATCGGAAATGTATGTTCAAACAAACAAACAATATCTTTTCATTATAATACTATACATACATTTGAGGGCTTGTGGCTAAGTAATAACGCACGGGTCGATCGGTCAGGTTAAACTACGCTTGCTGCGGTTGGTCCGTGGATGGGTGACCATCTTCACATATCAAGACCCCTCCGTGCCTCAGAAAGCACGGCTGTCATTCGTGGATCTTTGACAGTCGTTACGGGTCGTCAGAAGCCCGAAAGTCTGACCATCAGTCTTCCCAAGGGGTTTTGTATTACCCAGTAACTGGGTTGTGGAGGTTAGATAGGCAGTCGCTCCATGTAAAATTAATAGGTAGGTTACACCTCTGACTTGATGTTATATTATTCTGTAAACTTTAGTAAAGAAAATGCTTTGGTATACAAGTTATTTTATACCTTAACTATTACATTTTACGATCACAAATCGTAGTTCAGTAACGGCTCGATGTGTCATGCTGAGATTGACGCTTGCACGTGACGGGTCGTGTTTTCGATTTCCGCTCGCAACAAAATATAGCCCGCAGGTAATACTTTGGTTCTGGATGTTTATGTCTGTAAAGCTTCGGCCAAACCTGCGCGACCAGAGCGACTGCGAAGCGGGAGCGTCAGTCGCGCGGCGGACGCTGCTCGTGTTTATCTATGGTACCTTGGACACCCCACCCGACCGTTGTAGTCGCGCAGGTGTTTAGTTTCGCGTTGTTGACGCTCCTGCTTCGCGCCCCGCGTCCCATGTACTTGACGCGCAGGTTTGGATACAGTCTTCAAAAACACTCACCAGACTAGAAAACCAAGAGAGAGGAACGTCAAAAAAGAAAACAAATTCTAATCTAATATAACAAACATACTTTCTGAATAAAACATTTTTATTTTAACTGCGATCTGCAGGGGTTGACTACCCCGATAGTTGAAACGTGCGATACGAAATAAAAAAAATATACATACAACTTGACATTAGTGTCACGACAAAGTTAATGAAATCTAAAATGACACTATGCTAATTTTATAATGACAAAAAGTTCCAGACCAGCCACTTTCATGCAAGTTAAAAAAAAAACTAAAGAAAACGAGCCATTGTGGTGTTGCGTTAATATTTCATAAATATTCATGGCCTTCCCAACGTGAACAGATTAAAGCAGCACTTATGTCGTAATTCTCTCTGGTACTCTGTTGTATCGACTATCGGTACATCGAGGTGTTGAAGTGTTTGTACAAAAACGCCACCATGTCAGTCCGACTTCAGGACCAAGCTTCCGAACCTATCCTTCTGCAGCGAGGGGTGAGACAGGGAGACGTCATATCTCCGAAACTGTTCACCGCTGCACTAGAGGATGTCTTCAAGGTTCTGGACTGGAGAGGGCTAGGCATCAACATCAATGGCGAGTACATCACTCACCTTCGGTTTGCCGACGATATAGTGGTCATGGCTGAGACCATGGAGGACCTCAGTATAATGCTCGATGACCTCAGCAGAGCTTCCGGAAGAGTGGGTCTTAAAATGAACATGGACAAAACCAAGATCATGCTGAATGCCCATGTCGCACCCACTCCTATCAAGATCGGAGACTCAACACTCGAAGTTGTAGACGATTATGTGTACCTGGGACAAACGGTCCAGTTAGGTAGGTCTAACTTCGAGAAAGAGGTCAATCGTCGAATCCAACTCGGCTGGGCGGCGTTCGGGAGGCTGCGCGGTATCTTCTCGTCCAACTTACCACAGTGTCTCAAGACGAAAGTCTATGACCAGTGTGTGTTGCCAGTGATCACATACGGGACTGAAACGTGGTCGCTCACAATGGGCCTCATCAGAAGGCTTAAAGTCACTCAAAGGGCAATGGAGAGGGCTATGCTCGGAGTTTCCTTGCGTGATCGAATCAGAAATGAGGACATCCGCAAGAGAACCAAGGTTACCGACGTAGCCCGAAGAATTGCCAAACTTAAGTGGCAGTGGGCAGGGCACATTGCTCGCAGAACGGATGGCCGATGGGGCCGAAAAGTTCTGGAGTGGCGACCGCGAACCGGAAGACGTTGCGTTGGAAGGCCTCCCACTAGGTGGACCGATGACCTGGTGAAGGTTGCGGGAATCCGCTGGATGCGTGTCGCACGGGACCGGTCAATGTGGCGACACTTGGGGGAGGCCTATGTCCAGCAGTGGACGTCTATCGGCTGAAATGATGATGATGATGACTCTGTTGTATAGACGCCAGCACATCAAGCTACCCGAAACTGTCAAATTTCTTTAATAGATTTTCAACTTTATCGCTGAAGCATTAGGTTCAAGGTTGATTGGGAAAATTGGACAATTTCGGGTAGCTTGACCTGCTGCTAGCGTCTGTACTCTGTGGTACTTCAAAATTGCAAATAAGATGAAAGTTTTACGGGTTGTTAATCTTTGCTTTGTGTCGGTGTAGAATTATTTTTTTTTGTCTGTGACTTTTGTTATTTAAATTTAAATTCGCTTTTTCGAATATTATAGTTCATCATAAAAAAAAATAATGAAAGAAGAATTGTTTTGTTGTGCACATTAAAATAATCTCCATCTCTAATTTCCCTCTCACCGAGAGGAGGCCTGTGTCCCAGCAGTGGGAACATAATAGGCTGATTTTGTTATGTTATGTTATTAAAATAATTGTATGTCTTTTAGTCTGTGCTAAATAGATGTATCCGTGTGTGTATGTATGTGTGTGTGTGTGTGTAATAAATGTAGGTATGTGTGTGTGTGTGTGTTTCTTTCTTTTCTTTCGTACTCATGCATATAAAAAGTTGTAAATTTTATCTGTTGCTTTTTTAGTTAATTATGAATTTTACTTGGGGATAAAAGAGGGAAGAATATGGAAGGTAGAACAGTGATGCTCGTTGTGTGGCAAGTTAAATAAAAACATTTTTGTAATCTGACAAAGACTCCTATGTTCAATAGTATACCCGAATAATATATGATAACAGTCTGATGGTATGTTAGGATGATTATTTGTGAAATAAAGGATTTTACCCGATACATTATCCTAGTTAAGTATAATATTATGTACTTCAAGAACTTTAAAAATAAATGTTCTTTTTACTTTTCATGAGGCCCATGTGTCTTTTTAATAAAAATATTTAAAAATGTAACTAATGTTTTTGCAAATGAAATAAAGTAAAAAACTTACTTTAATAAAACTTCAATGAACCATACAAATTGTAATAATTAACTTACGTACCACGCACGAGCAAAGATAACACTGCCTTATGTATAACATTTTGAAGAAATAAATTAACAATAAAAATGATCTAAGGTTGAACAAAATATATAATGATACGCAGCAACACAAGCGATGGTCTTATCGCCGAAGTTAGTATGATACTAACAAATTTTCTTTGAAGAACTGCTCCTGATCGAGTTCCGGTTAGAAGTATTTAATGTTCTTGAACGTATCGTCATCATCCTAGTCATTTTGACCATATGTTTCTCAAGCTCCTTTATCAACTTGTTCATACGACGTTTTACATTTCACACCACCCCTTGTGCAATAACTCTTCTTTGTGTTCAGCTATATCCATAGCATATTCTGAACTGCAACAGACTTTATGATAGATCCACAGAATACTACCCAATAAAGTCTTCAAAACCCCGCCATTGCACGCAGGTGGTCTAAAACACCCCCTAAATTTATAGCCTCATACGAACTAGGATGTGCCACAAAGTTAAGCAATGATCTCAATAAGCTCGCGCCAATTTGGAAATAAAATGGCATGCCAGACGGGCTGGCACCCTGCCAGTGTTTTATGCCAAGCATAAAATGTGGAATTCGACACATGCTTGATATCTCGCTCCATTTGATTTATCGTATTGTTTTGTGGCATTTTCGTTAATTTGCTGTGACAAATTAATGAGTCGGTTCTGAACGGATGATTGAATAATTCGGTTTTAGTGGGTATTCTGTTTCTGATTTATTATGTTTCAAAGCATTCTTCAGGGTTGGAGTTAGGACCCAGTGGGTCCCGGTTAATGGCAAACGACATCGCAACAGTCCCAGACGGAGATGGCGGGATGAGCTGGACTCGTTTGATAAAGATTGGTGCTTGGCATCTCTGGACAGAGAGAGATGGAAGCAGAGTAGGGAGGCTTTTACCAAGCAGTGGGATATTAAAAGCCAGTAAAAAACAAAATGTTGTAATTTTTATTATTTTAGTTTTATTTTTATTGTTAAATTTTGTGTTTTAATATATTTTATAGATAGTTTAATAGGTGTGTATAACATCATCTTGGAATACTGTAAGATGTTGTAGGTACTTATTGGTGTAAATAAATAAAAATAAAGTAACTTCATGGTCAAATGCATGCCTAGCCTAATGTTTGCAATAAGGGCTTTAGTACATTATAGTCAGCAACGAAACATAGCTGTAAAAAAATTATCCTAAATCCAAGTTTTCTTTCACACTAGTAATAAGAATAAAAAAATATATATACTAGGCGTTAAATTAACGGATCGTGTTCGAAACACGATACTGTGCTCCAAAACAAAGATAGCTGACGTGGCTCAAAAAGCTGCCCAACTTAAATGGAACTCGGCAGGACATGTCTGCCGCATGCCGGACAAACTGTGGGCCCAAATAGCACAGAATTTGTGCCCTGAGACAGTGACACATACTGGTATTCAACTGCATCCGGTTAGACTGGAAGTCGACCCCAGCATAGTTGGGAAAAGGCTTGTAGGCAAAAATGTGGACTGTATTATAATATAGGTCAATAAAATTACGAGTCGTTGACACATTTATTTTTTACGACAAGTAAAAAGATTAAAAAAAAACATAAATATATGTAAAAAAGGTCGCAACACCCTAGCTTTTTCCCAACTATGCTGGGGTCGGCTTCTAGTCTAACCGGATGCATCTGAATACCAGTATGCGATGGAGCAACTACCTATCTGACCTCTACAACCTTGGTAATACATACATAATACGTACATAATCTATTCATGAACCCCAAACCAATGTTCTAAAGTAAATGAAACAACCCTGATTCTGACAGCGACTAATTTGTGTTACAAACCAATTCAAAGTTCAGTAGTTACGATTCAAATAATTTAATTTAAAACTGAGAAACTAAAATAGTATTTGCAGGGTTAGAATTCAAGTGACAATTATCCAAAGCCGTCCAACGTTGATACAGCTTAGTAAGTTTTAGTTATTAGAAGAGATATTTGAAATATGCATTTCAAAGGGCTTCTGAAAGGATCGAGTGATCTGAGAAATTGACTGCAGCTACCCAGTTAATGGTTCAACAGCTTTTAAATGCTAATTCTCGGAACGTTCTTTGAGTTAAGATCAAGTAAAAAGCAAGAGTTAGTTAGCTAGCAAGGTCATTATGGGAGTACTATCCTATTGTTTGCATTTTGCCATTATCGACACAATAAAATTATGGTTGGAATATCTACCTTTTAAAAATTTGCTAATAGAAACGGAAGAAAGAAAAATAGGTTTATTGTCACAGAAACACGTGCAGCATACAAAAAGGTAATTAATTCTTATAAAAAGGAAAAATAAAAACAAAGCATATCTATAATCACGAGCACAAAGCAGAAATAGTCGACGGCTGCACGTCATGACTGTGGCAAGAAAGCATCCACTCAGCATGTAATGTAGAGGCTGTAACCTGACATGGTTGTAGCAAACAACCTCCTTGAGTCCCTTATAAATAGATCGCACAAAATGAGACAAACATTACTTTGTTTTAAGAATAGAGAAAAAACAGTATAGTCAGGTTAGCTGACAAGCGTATGACAAGATAAAACATAATATAAATGTGTAAAAACGACAACAAATTTTATACGACACGAATTGTTCATAGAAACCGTTCTACGGTTTTCTGGGAATAATTATCGAAGTTATATGACAAACTTTAATTTATCCATTCCGGTACTGAGAGCTCCCAAAGAGCTCATAGTGAGAGTACAGACGCCAGCACATCAAGCTACTACAATCTGTCAAATTTCTTTAATAGATTTTCAACTTTATCGCTAAAGCATTAAGGTTCAAGGTTGATTGGGAAAATTTGACAGTTTCGGGTAGCTTGACCTGCTGGCGTCTATACATTGTAATGTGTTACATTGTCCTACTTCCTATTAATATTATAAACGCGAAAGTATGTATGGATGGATGCATGTTTGTTACTCTTTCACGCAAAAACTACTGAACGGATTTTCATGAAACTTTACAGTAATATATCTTATAGATCAGATTAACACATAGTATAATTTTTATCCCGATATTACCACGGGATCGACACTTATGTGGGTGAAACCACGAGGCACTGCTAGTTTGAAATAAAGATTGATTTGATTTATTGAATTAATATCGTAGGTAGATCTCTATGGAGAAAAAGAGGCGAGAAACTCAAAGCTTTTATTTCAATTAAACCTTCAAGGTACGCACTTTTGAAATGTTAAGGAGTCAGTCAGTTAGAAAGGTAAAGCTTGTTGCCCGTACCAAAACGTAGGTAGATCTCTAAAGAGTAGAACGGGCAAGAAACTCCATGGGCACTCTTTTAAACCAAGTTAGGTATTACAAAAATCTAGGTAAATATCGCTTTTACTTGGTTTTCTCTACCGTATGAAAACGTACCTACCAACTAGCATCATAAACAACATGAGTACCTACCTAGTTCACGTCACAGACATGTGGCAACAAGCCAGACGACGCGAGTGTCGACTGTGTGATACCAAAGTGTTGTCACTGAACATTATATGTGTAGTCGCGGTTTGAAAAGGTCTACTTTGAGAGTAAATTTACTCAGTCGCGCTTTTCGGGGCATTCTAAAGGCGTGTGCGACCAAGAATCTCATAGTGGCTCCAACAAAGAAAGGAAAGGGTTTTGAAAATTATTTCCATGATGTTTTCCTGAGAGCAGACTGCTAGTCGGCGAACATAACGCCTTCAGGCCAGGTGGAGTACTTCGCAGAGTGGCTGAACTACCAGCTTTCAAAGCCAAAGATCGAGAAAAACAGCGTGCGATTGTAAAGGCCTTTCTCCAACAGAATACTATAGCCCCCGTGTCTCGGAAAGCACGTTATGCCGTTGGTCCTGCGCCTGATGTCTCTCCGGTTGTGGATTGCCTTCCCATCGAACTATGAGAGTGAGGAAAGGGGGTGCACCTGTGTCTGCGCGTACACTTGTCTACTATAACATCTCCCGCGCCAAGGGTTAGTCTCTGTGAAGATTGGCCGTCGTGGCCGAAATACGGTCTCTAGGCTGATGATGGCGACTTCTCACAGTCACCTTGACTCCTGTTCTGACAGTCCACTGACCAAACCGGTCAACATCGAAAAACACCTGCCTATCTACTTTATTAGATCATAATCGCTTTTAGTTAATTAAAAGCGATTGTAAACAATATTACGACGTTTAAAAGAGCAATTTTCATTCCCTTTAGAATTGTTTTTTAATGATTTCTTGAAAACAATAAAGTACTGGTTATGTTTTCCTCAAGACTTTAAATCTATAAATAGACGGTATACAAGATAAACAACTCACCCTTATGGAGAGCTCTTAAACCTTCATTTTAATTTACAACACCCGAATAACTTTTATTAACTTTTTAACTTGTTACCATAACACAAGCATTAGGTTGCTTAGCTTGGGACAAATGGTGCTGTGTGAAATGTCCAGAGATTTATTTATTTATTTATTTTTATTTATTTTATTCACACTTAACACTTAATATTTTTTAAGTTTATATTTCATGAATGTACAGACGCCAGCAGGTCAACCTACCCGAAACTGTCAAATTTTCCCAATCAATCTTGAACCTTAATGCTTTAGCGATAAAGTTGAAAATCTATTAAAGAAATTTGACAGATTGTAGTAGCTTGATGTGCTGGCGTCTGTACACTGCGAGCCCTTACGGTATTCACCTCTAAATAAACTACTATTACTACTATAAACTCAGTTTGACCCACACACTATCTAGAACACAGATTCTCAAACTTATTTTGCCCACCACAATTTTTCTTCATCATTATCAACTTCATTGCCTACGTCTGCGGTCTGCCCAATGAGCTGTGCGCCAAAATAATCACTACGTGAAGCCTTAACACAGCTAGAAAGCGTCGCGGAAGACCCCGTAGAAGATGGCAGGACGAGCTGGAGAAAATAAACGACCAGTGGTCCACTTTAGTCCTGGATTGAAAGACCTGGAAGTCATGGGGAGAGACCTTTGCCCAGCAGTGGAATAATGCAGGCTTACAGTACAGTACAGTATTCAATCAATCAACTCAGCCTATCGCAGTCCACTGCTGGACATAAGCCTCTCCCAGGCTACGCTCCTGTCCTCCGCCTTCCGCATCCAGTCCGTCCCAGCAACCTTCTACCTTCTACCTTCAGCTACCTTCTTCTTTCTTCTTCTTAGGTCGTCCGTTCATCTAGCTGTGGGGCGTCCCACACTACGCTTGCCGATACGCGGTCTCCACTTCAGGACTCGTCTGCTCCACCGGCCATCGGTCCTTCGGCAAACATGGCCAGCCCACTGCCACTTCAGTTTGCTTACTCTGCGTGCTATGTCGGTAACTCCGGTTCTTTTCCGGATAATTTCATTCGTAATTTTATCCTTCAAAGAGACTCCGAGCATAGCTCGCTCCATAGCGCGCTGAGCGACCTTGAATTTGTGGACCAACCCGACCGTCAGTGTCCACGTTTCAGCGCCATATGTCATGACCATATGGGGAGGACGCACTGGGTGAAGACCTTAGTCTTCAAACACTGTGGGATAGGCGACGAGAAGACTTGACGGAGCTTTCCAAATGCTGCCCAACCCAACCGAATCCTTCTGTCGGCTTCTTTCAGTACTACCAACTACCTACTAACATTAATATTACTTACAACTATTTTTCTACCTTCACTTTCCAGCCCCCTTTCAATCCTCCAACGTCAACTAAGTTTGCACTTGTTAGCGGAAATAGGGGGCGTGCGGCACACGGAAGTGACGTAATATTTCACTCGCTACATAACGTGGTGCATGCTTTTATAAAATGCTGTTGTTTAAAGAAAATGTGTAACTTGCATGATCTAAGGAAGTGGTTTCGTCATGTGAAAAGACGTATTATTTTTAGTAAGGGATTAAAAACCTTGAAAACAATTAATATTATGAACACAGAAAGAAGTATTATAATAAAAATATATTGTTTGTTGGTTTGAACATACATTTCCGATTTTGCAGGAAAATAAAATAACAATACTAAACATTTCCTGTATCATACTTCCTCAAACGTCCCCTAAATTGCTTTAAATGCCCCAAATAGCCTTAAATACTCACATCCAAAAAACACCGGAGGTTTTAAGTCCAGTAATATATTCTAAGAAACAAACAGAATGATCTATCAAGGTAACGGTAGTCAGACTCGTTTTAAGAAGATTTACGAATGTAATACTGTTAACAAAATAGGGGCTATGAAAATACTTAGGTAAATAAGTACCTGTTATTTAATTGCCTAATTAGATTATGGAAGATTTACAGGTTTTTGTTTTGTTAGAATAAAGTGATTTTTTTTTGTACTTTACAAAGAGCCTTTGTAGCAAATTTGTTTAATTAGTCACGACTGCGTTTTTGAGAAAGAAAAGATTGAACTAAATGTTAAAAATGTCATGTTTTTATCACTGGATGACTTTGACTTAAATCAATCTGTAAATTGATTTAAGAAAATCTAGTAAAATAGACCTTATTTTACTAGATTTTTTTTTACCTTTATTTGTGAAAGCGTCAACGCCTCAAGGTGCTGACAGGCTATTGAAAGTGCGTGATTGTGAACCCTATCGGCTCCATTAACACTGCGGGACACTGAACGCCCCTCAATTAATAGCAATAAAACTTCTATTGTGTCTTGTTTATTTATTTATTTATGTATTTTTTTTCATTTATTTTTTTTTATTGATTTTTTTTTTCTATTTTTACATGGAAGGAAAATGGGGAGGCCTTTGACCAGCAGTGGGACACAATTTTTTTTTAAATGATATAATCTAGTGCTTGACTGCAATCCCTCCTGATGGAAAGCAGTGATGCAATCGTTGATGGTAAAGCGCACTAATTTATTATGAGCCTATTCACTCTAGCCTTGAAGACACTTAAATTATAATCGGACGGGAAAACCGTTGCAGGCAAATTGTTCCAGTCATTCGATGTTCGCGGTATAAACAATGAGGCGAAACGCTTCGTCCGGATCGTAGCAGTTACAATATAGGCTAACAAAAAAGCAAAAATGTATATTACATAACCATAAATCTAACTTTACAGGTTGCCCTACATATTTAAGTACGAGTATACACAATAAAATAAATAAACATAACACCTAAATTAAACCTAATTATAACGTAACACCCTAGAGGTCGCCAGACCAAAGTCGTTCAGTGTATATAAAAACTAGTATATTATATCGATTACCGCGTAGTGTTTAGTGTCCTTCAACCTGCCCGCTCTTGAAATTTCTCTGTAGCAGCCTTTCGTTTGGATTTGTGTCCAGTAGATGGCAAAAATCTCGCTCCCTATTACACGGGACTTAAATATAACTGGCATGTGGGTGTAGGTAGACCTTTGCCTAACCATACGGGGGTTACTGTACTCCCCGTACAACATCATGCATTCACAGGCGTATGTGTGAGTTACTGAACCGACTCTTACCCCAAGCATATTTAGCTTAGCTCCAGCCTTCTACAAAAAGACACGTTATTATGCAACCTTAAGAACAGACCTGACACTTGGCAACCACTTCCAACATCTGAGACACAAACAACCACGTAAGCTTTAAAATCTAATTCAATTCAAATCCCATACATTCCCAGTTCTAGTCCAAGTCAACGTTGCACTTTTACAACTTCGGTTGCCAAGTTAAGCTCACTTTGTTGTCTTTTAATTCCGGGATCAAGTTCGATCGATAGGGTACGATATTGTGGCGAGAGCACACACAAACTTGGCCCGAGTTCCTGACTCAAGCTAACTTTGTTTTCCAGTTTGTGTGTTCTCTTGCACTGAGAACATGGTATTGCATGGCTCAGTTTCTGTACTGTGTGGGGGACGTAAATAAGTAATTAGTTGATAGCTTTTCTATGAGGATAAAGCTTTGTTTTTTTGTTCAAATGTTTAGAGATAGTTTTGTTGTCACGGGAAAGTTGATTCAGTTGTTTGAGAAGAACATTATTTACAGCCATTATTACAAACTATGTAATTTCGGGTTCCAACCCATCATATTGCATAGCATGCCCCACCCGCCCTATTACTTTTTTTACGCTTAGCGTTCCTTCTAACTTTGGTTTTTGTTCGGCTCTTAAACGTCGGTGCGTGATGAACTCTCCTCGAGAGTAAGGCTACCAAATGAAAAAAGATTAATTTATGTTAGACTGGTAGTTCAACAGAAACAAACAAACTATATATACAGTGGCTTCCAAAAGTTAGTTAACATGTTTTCACTGCAGCCTGTGATACCACATTATGATATATATGTATATGAATACATAAATAATAACAAAATTTAATAATAATGCAAACACTTTTAAGAATTACATAATAATTACCTGCATATTCTTAAGCAATACATAAAATAACTAATAAACTATACCTATATACACAAAACTAAATATATACATACATAATTATACACCCAATTAAGCACATCTAATAATATTTAATTGTTTGAATTTTGAATTGCCACTTAGCTCCCTTCCTCTCTCCTAAATGTTGCTGTGCCCGACAGGGTCTATATTGATCGTTTTACCTTGTATATACCATCTATGTAACACATATGGAATGCAAAAAATATTTGAGTATTGATTTAAAATAAAAAATACGGATTACTTGATTATTTTTATGATAAGTCAAAATTAAAATTTAATAAAATAATCATTTATTTCCGGAAGTTATTCCCATATTAAGCACCATAAATTACATAGAATTATACATAAAACAGAGAGCAGTGGTGGCCTTGCGTTAACGGCCACGACTTACGAGTTGTACGTCATAGGTTCGAACCCGGACTGTTTTTTTTTTTTTCTGGGTGGGACATCATCATATGACTTCTCCCGCTCTGGGCGGAGCAGGAGGGCGTGTCAGACTTTTACTGACTAAAACCCATCCGTGTTCCTTCAGTTGCCTATGCCAGGGACCACGGTATCTCTTTCGAACAACCCGCGGCCCTGGCAGGCATCGGCCCTAGCGGACCCCGTCACTTCGTGCTGACATCTCTTTGAGGCGCGCGTGGAACACAACGCGCCTTCGACTCGGGCCTGGTCCTTGCCGGGCGGCGAGCTGCCCATTGCTCGCCGCCCGCAAGCCTGCGCCTACGGTGGCCGGGAGTCGGCTGGTGACTCCCGACGTCTAAGGCGTCTCCTGCGGCGACTAGGGGCGTGAGGGCGCAGAGATTGCCTCTCCCTCACGCGCTCCGCCTCCTCCTTTGCGAGCATTACTGCTTCGCAGAAGGAGGAGCTTCCCATGTACTCTCGCTCCGTACCGTGGCCTGGACCAGGACCGGACGCGAGAGATCGCTGCCGCCGATCGCCGCCACGAGGACGCGCCGGTGCTCCGCCCAAGCCGGGCAGACCTCCATTATATGCTCCACCGTGTCCTCCGGGCGATCTACACAGTGGTGACACCCTGGCGTTTCCTCCCACCTTATCCTGAACAGGAACCTCCCGAAACAACCGTGTCCAGTGAGGACCTGCGTCAGGCGGAAGGTGAGGGCGCCGTGGCACCTCTCCAGCCACTCCTCAAAGAGGGGACTTATCGCCGCAATTATGGCGTGCCCATTCGAACCCGGACTGGTGCTTTAATTTGTGTAAATTATTAAATCACCACTGCTCTCAAAACGGTGACGGAAAACATCGTGAGGAAACCGGTATGTTCTAGAACCAAAAATTTGAAGACATGTGACATCTACCAACCCGCACTGAGCCCGCGTGGTGGATTACGGCCCACTGCCTCTCACAGAGAGGAGGCCTGTGTCCCAGCAGTGGGAACATTATAAGCTATGTTACACATTAAAAACATTGCATTCAAATTAATAAGAAAACATACTTAATTTAGTCAATAAAAACGTTATAGCAGTTCAAACGTTTGGATCACTAGAATTTAAAATCATAATGTGGTGTGTCAAAGCTGAAGTGGAAAAATGTCAACTAACGTTTGGAGGCCACTGTACATACTCGTATTAGTATATAGATAAAAGCTCTAAAATGCCATTTCAAACGCTGACACTCAATATTTAATACCAATCTGCAATTAAAGTCTGTAAATAAGTAAACAGTTAAGCGCTACGGATTACCGTTTTCCGCTACGCGGCTACGAGTATTGCTACGAGGCTACGAAGCTACGCCGTGGCGCTTATCTTTGATGAACAATACAATAATGTTTTAATAAAATTCTTTTATGAGTTCTATCTCAGCGAGGTTATTTTTTACAAACATTATTTACTTTAGCGATTATTCATAAAGTGTGTGATTTTAAGAGTTACTTAAACATTCTAATGTAAAGATTCTAAGGTAAAGAATAAAGCTGTAATAATTTTGGTTTTTATTTTGTTTAAGACTGCGATATAAAGATAGGTTGTATTGGACATAGAAAGTTCAGCCAGTTGGTAACCTTATTTGAATTCACTTTGATAGCCTGAATTCTAAATAATTCTATCTTATTTCTTTGAAATCCGTCTGTTTTTTTTTTGTAAATACATGATTTCTATGTACAAGTGCTTCTTCATTAGTTTAGAGTGTTTTTCTAGATAAAAATGGGATTCGCTTAGTTCAGTCTAAGCAGTCATTCGACTACTAAGTAATCAGAGAGGCAATTTTCGTAACTTTAAGAACGTTCGCAGTCTGATCTCAGTGTCAAAGCGTCTCAGTGTCTCTCAAAAATACCTCTAAATTCCCTACTTTTTTGACAAGTTTTTGACGTTGATTGTCGCTGAGATGAGATTACGACTAGATTTTGAACGTTTTTAATTACTGGAATTGGCCTTCAGGTGTTACAGAAAAATCTATGACTTGTATTAACCCTTGGTAAGACTGGTCGTCAAACTTTTGGGTTTCTGACCTGTAACGACTGCCAAAGATCTACGAGAACAGCAGGGACCAACAGTTTTTCTATCGTGCTTTGCGTGGCATGGAGGGGTTACAATATGTAATAGAATAGAATACTCTTTATTGTACACCATACAAATTATAAAACATAAATATACAAAGTTTTTATAAAGGGTGACACAACGGGCGGTCTTATCGCTAAGAGCGATCTTTTAAAGACAACCTTTGGATGGATTAAAATTAAAGAGAGGCAAAAATGGTAGGTAGTCTGTGGTGTACCATTTACATTATACAATCAATATATACATAAAGTATATTTTACTCGTCTAAATAAATATATACATACAATAATAGACGTCATGAAACAAGAGCAAAAAAAATTATAATAATAATAAATAATAATAATGATGATGTTTAAGGAGAGAGGACATTCTCCCAACCACGAACCGACCGCGGTAAGCATAGCTTAATCATCGATCGACGCTGGCTGTTATCAATTATCCACGAGTCCATATTAAAGGTCGATTAGACTACATATGTTAGACAAATTGAACAATAGAAATAATATCCCATTTATTTCTAAATGCCGAACACTACGAGTATTTTTTTTTTATGTTATAAACTAGTGCTTGACTGCGATCCCGCCTGATGGAAAGCAGTGATGCAATCGTAGATGGTGAAGCGCACTAAATTATGAGCCTATTCACTCTAGCCTTGAAGACACTTAAATTATAATCGGACGGGAAGACCGCTGCAGGCAAATTGTTCCAGTCCTTCGATGTACGCGGTATAAACGACGAGGCGAAACGCTTCGTCCGGATCGTAGCGGTGTCAACAACGTAAGTGTGAAAATTCGCTGTACGACGGGTTGTGCGATGATGGAACGGTGATGGCGGAATTAAGTCATGTAATTCCCGCGCACACTCTCCAAAATGCATCCTGTAGAATACCGAAAGGCTGGCTACCCTACGCCTGTGCTCCAGGCTTTGTAGATTGGTCTTAACCAAATCTGGATCACCAGTTAGCCTCTTCGCACGCCTCTCCACTGAGTCCAAAGCTGCTAGATGGCATTTTGCAGCACCAGCCCATATGTGGCTGCAGTACTCCACACACGATATAATACAGTATAATCACAAAGAAACATTTTAGATTGAGTAATTAATATTATTGGTAATAAATAACTTCTGAAAAAAAAACACGATGTCAGTATAAACCTCATCATCATTTCAGTCGAAACATGTCCACTGTTGGACATAGGCCTCCCCCAAGTACCTCCACTTCGAACGGTTCTGCGCTTCCCGTAACTTGTGAGAGGCTTTCCAACGCTACGTTCTTCCGGTACGTGGATTTTAATAAGTATAAACTTATTTAAATATTATGGTTTAAATTTTTAACACTCCAAATATTTCATCCCGGCGAATTTTCAGTGCAAATAATATATAAAAACAAAATAGTTGATGTAATATTGGAGAATGTATTTTACGCTCTCGATCGAAGCTTTCGAATATTGGAACAGTGATCACCTAGTAGACTATGGCTAACGAGTATCAGGGCTACAAAAACCAGCTGATGCACTAACATATATTTTAGTTTTTCATAAATACCTTTATTGAAAATACTTTTAGCAGCTTGCAAATATTATTTTGATCAAGAAAGTCTTTTATAATTTTTATTATAAAAATATGATCGTTACGCATATTCATGAATACTTATCATATAATTTTTATTTCGGTACGTAAAAGGTTTTGTAATACATGAGAGACTTACAAAGGATGTATTATTAATAACATGGTATAGACACAACGATTCTTGGGTAAATCGCTGCTCTCTTAGATCACTGAGTAATCTGTATAGGAGAGACAGTTTCGACTCCCAATTCGAGTATCACAATAATCATGTATGCTTTTGGAGCGAAATATAAAACAAAACACAAAAGTAAAAATCTTAAAATTAAAATTAAATAATCATAATTATAGGGTAGGAATTACTGTATCAATTACTTTATTATACACTACATGATCATGATCCCTTGGTTCTCGTGCGAATCTCTTCATTCCAAGATAACCGACATAGCCCGAAGAATTGCCAAACTTAAGTGGCAGTGGGCAGGGCACATTACTCGCAGAACAGATGGCCGATGGGGCCGAAAGGTTCTGGAGTGGCGACCGTGTAACGGAAGACGTAGCGTTGGAAGGACTCCCACAAGGTAGACCGGCGACCTTTTGAAGGCCGCAGGAACCCCTTAGATGCGAGAATAACAAAACTGGAGGTACTTGGGGGAGTCCTAAGTCCAGCAGTGAACGTCTTTTGGCTGAAATGATGACGACGTGTGAGCAGAATATTTTCCAAACCATACATAACAGAAAACCACCAACTATGTATTAATAACAGTTTAATCATCTCAATATCAAAGTGCAATTTGCACCTAAAAACACATAACAATTCTGCGAACCATTCCCAATTCAATGAAATACGAATTAGTTTATAAATGAATCAATTTAGTATTCAGCGCCCCATGTATTAAATAAATTGGAGTCCCTTCTTTGTTTTATATTCAGTACTGATAGCCTGCTGTTAATTGCTGTGATCAAAAAGTCATTAAGGCTAGAATTAAATTACAGAATATAGTGCCGATAGTTGTAATGTCCTTCGATGGGGTCAAATAGGTTAGACGTACCTACCCTTTTCTTGTAAGTGTCGTAAAAGGCGACTGAGAAATTGAGTTAAGAGTATTGATCGCAGCAGATACTTACTCACACTGCACAGCTGCATATGTAATTAATTTGTAAAGTTTACCCCTCTCTCCTCGATTATGCTTTGTTGCGATCACTGTTTCGTTTGTCATGCATAATGAGACTATACTGTTCCCACTGCTGGGACTCGGGTCTCCTCTCTGTGAGAGGAAGTGGGCTGTAATCTATAACCTACCACCAGTGCGGGTTAGCAGATGTTACGTGTCTTAGAATTTTTGGTTCTAGGATATGCCGGTTTCCTCACGATGATAAATACAGGAAAATTTATGATTATAAAATAATTAAAACAATAAAATATAATTATAAATAATTTATATTTATAAAAAAGATTATACTGGAATGTAATGAACACCCCTTGTGTACATTGCACGTTCGGTAATAACAGTAATTGCTTTTACTTAATTGTAATCAAACATTGTATGGTTGCAGGTAGATATAACCATTTTAACAACTGTTGGTTATACTGAGCTGGTATTTTCGTGTATTTTCAAAACCTACCTAAAAATACGTACGACTTCGTTCGCGTGAAACTTCTTCCCCGACCCGCCCTATCGCATCACATCGCCTGCCCGTGCTGTTACTTCGTTTTCGCTTAGGGTCGTATCTTACTTGTTTTCATTTTGCCCGGATCCTAAAAGTTCTAGCGTGATGTGAATAGCCTTCCTGAAGAATTAGGCTCTCAAATGCACACAGATTTTTTCAAATACGACAGAATTTTTCAGAGATTAGCGCGTTCAAACAAACACACTGTTCAGCTTTATTTTTAGTATATAGAAGCTACATATAATAACAAAAACTTTCTGACAATAAGGACCGATTTCAAAGTTTCCCGAAAGTCACTATTACTAAAGGAAACTATCGGTAAGATGAATTGACTGGATCATATCTAGATAATGGGAATAAATGGGAGTCCCACAGGGCTCACTTCTTAGTCCTTTCTTGTTTATTTTTTATATAAATGACTTGTCGTACCTCATAAAGGATAATCATGATATAGTGTTGTTTGCAGATGACACTTCACTTTTGTTTAAACTTAGCGATCTCTAAAGTAGTCCACTGGTTCAATGTTAATAATTAATACTAATTAAGTACTAAAAAAAATAATATTAATTAAATAATTTACCTTTAAACGAGAAAAAAACAAAATGCATAAAGTTTAAGCTACTTCACGTTAGGCAATTGAAAACTAATGTATTGATAAAGGGCGAAGCATACAATCCTGAAGACAGCAGAGTATTCTTGAGTATAACTTTGGATGGTAAGCTTCAGTGGGGTTCACATATAGATAAAGTGTCAAAAATACCAAGTTCCGCAGCATACGCTGTTAGAAAAAATCGTAATTTAACTGATATAGAGACAGCCCGTTTAGTGTATTGTAGCTATTTTCATATTGTAATGTCGTACGGTATTCTATTGTGGGGAAATGCCGCCGATATTCAGATCTTCTTTTACAGAAGCGAGCTGTCCGATCAATTTATAAATTAAGTCCAAGACACTCTCTCACGTGCGGTCCATGGCCCTATACGGGGCCACGGTGTGGGCGCGTTCACTGCGGTGGCGAGCCGCCCACTACCTGAACGCGCCCCCGAAGGTGGTAGCCGTAAGGCTCATCCGCCTGACGCAGGTCCTCACCGGACACGGAAAATTCGGGAGGTTCCTGCACATCATTAGGCGGGAGGAAACGCCCGGGTGTCACCATTGCCAGGATCGCCCAGAGGACACAGTGGAGCACACGGTGGAGGTCTGCCCCGCTTGGGCGGAGCACCGTCGTGCCCTCGTAGAGGCGATCGGCAGCGGCGCCGGCCTCTCGAGTCCGGCCCTGATGCAAGCCATGGTACGGAGCGAGAGGGAGTGGGAGGCAGTGGCCTCCTTCTGCGAAGCAGTCATGCTAGCGAAGGAGGTGGCGGGACGGATGAGGGAGAGAGCCTCCCGTCCCAGCCGCCGCGGGAGACGCTCCGGGCGTCGGGAGCCGCGTGACGACTCCCGGCCACCGTAGGCGCGGGCCTGCGGGCGGAGAGCAATGGGTAGCTCACCGTCCGATCAGGACCAGGCCCGTGCCGGACGGCGCGTAAGTGTTCCACGCGCGCCTCAAAGAGTTGTCAGCATAATTTGAGGGGCCCCTTAGGGCCGAAGCCTGCCGGGTCAGCGGGATTGTCCGAAAGGGTTACCGCTACCCCGGAACTTAAAGGGCAAAGGAAGGAACATGGGTGGGTTTTAGTCAGTAAGAGTCTGACACTCCCTTCCGCTCCACCCAGAGCGGAAGGGGTCATTTGATGATTTCCCATCCGGAAAAAAAAAGTATTTCTAACTGATTTGACTGGAACCGCAAAATCAAAGCATTTATTTCTATTAATCCAATTACAGGCACTTTTGAATTGTCCAGGTACCGGTCAGTCAGAAGGATGAAACTAGTTGCACATTCCATAGCGTAGTAGGTAACTGCACATATCCAAATGCTTAATCTAGTTCAACTCATAAAAATCTATAATATAGGATAACCTTAGACCCTAGTAGGTATGTTAGAAAGCATTTCGCCCCACTGATGACATCATAAACTCAACAGACGCCAAATTAATGAGAAAAGCGTTACATACCTACCAACAAATTCTCCCAGGACCAGTCCCCTATGAAGTATAGAGGCGATAACCTAATAAACGAGAAGCTGGCTGTAGCTTAATAAGTACAGCTCAGATCGTCTGATAATCTCGTTCAAGTTAGGGTCGCTTTGGTATGTATTTACTTTAGTTTCCAGCGATACCGTGAAGTAGCTAATACTAGGAATGCCTTGATAGTGTATTACTAGTATTTGAGGGTTGTGGCCTTCCTGTGCCTTCTCAGTATATTTATGAAAATCTTTTATATGTAAAAATACAGTGATATCCATAATATAAATACTAGGAACAAACACAAATGTGTTGTACGCACAACAAGGCTCAAGAAAATAGGTGGCTCTTTAAGATGCCAATGTATACGCTTTTATAATAAACTTCCAAGCCACGTTCAAGATCTAAGCCATAATAAATTCAAATCATTCATTAAACGTAAGTGGTGCCAGAAAGCCTTTTATACCGTTAAGGATTATATCGAGGACAAAAAGGCTTGGGATTGAGCTGCTTCCAATTTTTATAGATTGAGTGTTTTTTTTTTCTCTTGTTGTTTTTTTTTTTATATACACATTGACATTAATGGATTTTATATATACAATGACATTTGCTTACTTTGTAAAGTTTTTATATATACAATGACAGTTGGTTACTTTGTAAAGTATTATATTTTTTTAATTATTGTGAATGTGAAGACTAGTTGGGTCATTCTATTTAATTTTATTTTTCTCTGTTCTGTTAGTTTTGTCATGGTCTGGCAGTTTAAGTAATTTATGTGGCCTACCCAAATTTCCTTTCTTTGGTATTGTTCGTCGAATCGTTGAGCTCCTTAAATTTTGAGTTGATCTCCACGGTTTATGACAAATGCGTGCACTGACTGGACAGGTCCTCTCAATCTGTGTGGTTCTTACCTCAAAAGACCATCCCAGACATCGATCGACATGGTCTTCATATAATCTGACCAAGATTATGTCTGGACATTAAAAGAGACTTTGACCCCTGAGTTTGTTTCGGCCTTTCTTCTCAGACTAGTCAGATAGGAAACGCCGACCTCATCTAGTTTTTAAAATATGATTGATGTTTAAAAGTGTTTGTACAAACCTGCTTACAAAATAAAATCATTTATCATTTAATGAAACAGGTCGTAAGTCGTAACCCTTGGTTGACTGGTAGAGAATGCCTAAGGCATTAAGTCCACTTTTGCACCTTTTTTGTGTGTGAAAAGTTTTTTTTTTCCTTTATTAAGTAGCACAATTGGTGATACTTTATTTACATTATAGTCTAGCCTATTAGCTAATAAGTAATTTAAAAAAATAAATAAATGGGTAGTTTTCTTTACACATAAAATATGACCCGCACTTGATCCTCTCTCATTTCATGGGGTAATTTCGTCTATCTTCTGAATATTCCCCCACACAAAACAAAGTACCCAATTCCCCCACTTTCCGCCACATTTAGACATCATGTTTTTACGACGGAGACGGTCAATCGGAACTTTTTTATCCCCAGCTTTCCCCACATATGGTACCCGGTTAATGAGGTCAGATCTTTTTCGGGTCCAATTGAAAATGGCGCCGTGATAAATCTTCTAGCAATATCTCATGGGGGACTCTTATGTGAAGTTTGGGGAGCAATAGATTTTTCGAGGGAGAATTAAATTTTGTTAGGGAAGTTAGATTAGTTTTCGAATTGTTGCGATTTTGGTGTAGGTTTTATCTAGACATATATACATAATAAGCATATAATATTCCTACTGCTGGGACACAGGTCTCCTCTCTTCGAAAGGGAGTGGGCTATAATCTACCACGCGGGCCCAGTGCGGGTTGGTAGATGTCACATCTTCGAATTTTTGGTTCTATGATATGCCGGTTTCCTCACGATGTTTTCCTTCGCCGTTTTGAGAGCAGTGGTGATTAAATAATTTACACAAAGTAAAGCGCCTGCCTGGGTTCAAACCCGCGACCGTAAGTCGGGGTTGTTGTCACTGGGCCACTACTGCTCTCTGGTTTTATCTATACAAATAAGTAACATTAAAATGTGTGTTTGTAATGTCAAATTTTTTACCTGCTTGCTTTTAAATAAATGCATATGATAGTATAACAATTTTTAAAATGAAATCTCCGAAACACCTGGACTGATTTTGACGGGATTTTTACTGGCAGATAGCTAATGGTATAAGGAGTTACTTAAGTTTTTGATCGCGGAAGCAGGTTCTTTTTACTTTTATGTTAGAAAAAAAAATTAGAGCTTCGCAAAAAAAGTCCCATTAAATCCATTTTGATTAACGAAACGAAGTCGCGGGGGACAGCTAGTTAATAATAAAAAGGTATAAAGGTTTTCTTTGGTCACGAAGTCAGACATGAAATTTTTTCAAAAATCTATTTCCAAGAGTTTTGTACACTGTAGAGAACATTATCACAAATAATTATGGCATAAGGAATGTTTCTTTTAGTATTTGCTATGAAATAACATTATTTAATTCCACACACACACATAACTTTCTAAATGTGTACAGAGAGAAAGTTTGTCTATATAAACAAGCATAAATCACTTTAACATATTTTTCTTCACACCTTGATACTAGTGACGGCTGCAGTAATTACACGAGTCAAGTCAAGTTAAATTCCAATTACGGCCACAATATGAATCAGGTCAACGATATTTGCGATAACTGTCCACAAGCTAAATATTATTATGTGCATACGTTCACATAAATCTTGGTCATAAAGGTTGGGCCAAGCTGCAGCGCCAATATTGTAATAGCACTTGGCTTATGTATTACGAATAAATGAATATTTATTACAGCTTTTGTTTGTGTTGATTACTACGTGGCGAACTGGAGACCATTTATCTGGTGACAGTTGTTTTGACTCATTTTGACTGATGTAACCGCATTTAATTAGATTGAAGTAATGTTATGGGCTTCGAGGTTCGTGACAATAAAAAATGCAGATATAAATTACAAAAAATTACACTTTAATTAAACAAGACTAATAACAACTCAAACACACTAATTACAAAACACAATTGTACTTAAGTCGCACTTGATGATCGCTTACGATGTACCTATTCGCTTGTACCGCTTATCTAACTCTCCACCTCGTTTGTAGCTAATCCCAGCCTTATATAGTGCTGCAGATAGTTCTAGAACCTTCTATTGTAGAAACATCTAGAATGTTCGAGTACATACCGGCCCCCACTGACCAGATGTATGTAGTTCTAGAAAGTTCTAGCATTGAAATTTCTGGATGGATCTTGACTCTATTAGTTCTGCTACTCAATACTAGATAGCGCTAGTGGTAACTAATGTCACCAGGCATTAATTGTGGCGCGCAACACTGCCCCCTCCTAAGACATGGTCGTCCCGAGCATTATCGGCTCCATAATAACGCGCCAGTCGATCCACATGGACGGTCTTAGGAGTACCTCTTGCACCTTTCTCTCAATGATTGTTGACATAACAGTCCCGCATGATGAGAACCTCGTGAAAACCGAGAAAGATAAACAAATCAAGTATCTTGACTTGGCTCGCGAGGTTGTCGACATGTGGCATGTGGACAGCAATCATTGTGCCGATAGTCGTGATAGCCAATGGGTTAATAGAAAAGCCTCGACCAACACCTGAGGAGGCTCGCGTTGGGCAGCTGGATCAAGGGCTTGATTCAGAAAGTGGTACTTCTGGACACGGCTCGCATTGTCAGGAAGTTCCTCTCTGTGGATCCCTAACCGCCGGTAGCTTGGACCCTGTTCCCGATACCGGTGGGCTACTATTTTTAATATTTTTTATGTTTTTTTCATCTTTTTGTTTATAAAAATATTTAAAAATGTAATTTATAAGTATTTAAGTGAAATAAAGGAGATCGTAATAATTTCCAGAGCAGACCTATCTAAATCAGAGAGAGATCAGAGCAGAGCAATTACATTAAATTGTATTGTTTTGCTTTATGTACGCTGTACCAGTACAGCGTCCTAATAACTGTTTGTTTTATAATTAAAATATTTGCTTAATACTTGTTGATGAATAATTGTTTGCTGCACCGTACGACGTCATTACGTTGGCGCCGTCTGTCGCTGAAAACCAGCGCTGGGGCTCCGTCTTGCATAGGGTCGCAGCATAATGCTATAGCGATAGCCGTTTTGCGTGGATGTGACGCATGTCAACCTTTTTTTTTATTGCTTTTTTTTGTTCTTTTTGCGTCATGTTTACCGCAAATTACCGTGATTTTTTGCAATAGACTATACGTTTGGCAATCCAGATACTATACTACAATCAATAGCAGCAGAAATAAACAAGCTGTATTCTATATTCCCTCTAAAGAAAACTAATAAAAATCCAATCTAAACTCCACCACTCCACTGTCAATCATTCACACCAGAAGAATCGAAGGCGACACGAGAAGATTCATAATTTTCTTCATAACCTCCATCGACCGAAGGGTATTAATATCTCCAGATTTATTTCTCTGCCCACAATCTTCTGACCGGTCATAAATCATGACGAAAGCCGAAAGCCGAAGCCGGCTTGCCCATCGTGGACATCACGCGTAAACGTGAATTATGGTCATTGTTATCCGATACTGGGATTGTAAGAAATTGCGCGAATTCCCGCGTTTGTTTTTGATTGGATATAAGGTCATATTTCTGGATATTGGTGTAAGTAATGGAATTGGGATATCTTATATGTATATCCTAGCTATACATGTGACAAAATAGTAACGAAGAATTTTTGTCCGTTTGTCTGTTTGTCTGGACATATGTTCCGGATTGGCGGAAAAAAAGCTACACGGATTTGGATAAAATTTGGCACACAGATATTTTATATCTTGCACCCTAATTGCGTAATACACTATCGATCTCAATTTGATGAATATTGCTAATGCATTGCTTCATATGTTCGTAAAATTTGTCTGCTCAACAACGTAAATAACGCAATTAATGTTGTTTATTTATTTATTTATAGTTAATTAAAACGGTACAACACCAATTACATTAATTACCATAGAGACAATAATTACGTTGACAATAATATAACTTAAAACTAACATGGAACAGTGGACTCCCTCGCATACATTCTCTCACAGAACACCAGACATGTATACGCATAATTTTAATCCATTCATCCGCAAACACATCACATTCAGGGTTGGCAGCCAGAAGGGCATTCAGCACCTTTAGAGTACGACTGATAATGTGTTACGCAATTACCCCACGGGATTAACTCACAGGGTAATTATAATTCCGGTAGTACGTTCCTGTGGAATATTTTTGATACTCACGCGGGCGAAGCCGTGAGCGAAAACAAATGATGTTACATAAACCTTTCTGTTGTGGCACATTTTGGGTTTATTGACTTCGCTCACTCATTACGAAAGTGCTTGACGATACGAAGACATTTTATGCGAAATTGTATTTTGGCATTCTGTACATTATTCGTAAAACTTAAACTTTAAAACGACTAGTAAGACGCACTTTACTAAAAAAAGATTTTAGTAAACTTAATAATACGTACTCCCTGACATATTTCTTTTTTACTTGTAGTATGTAATATGTTGTGTTGTGTGCCTTTTTGTCTGTGGTAAATAAATGTATTTTCTTTCTTTCTTAATACTAGCATCAATAAAGACGTTATTACACGTAATAAAAATCCTCTACAGTCTCAAAACCTTTGATGAACCAATATATTTACTCCACATGTAAATCAAAATGTATTACTTATGTACAGACGCCAGCACATCAAGCTACTACAATCTGTCAAATTTCTTTAATAGATTTTCAACTTTATCCCTAAAGCATTAAGGTTCAAGGTTGATTGGGAAAATTTGACAGTTTCGCGTAGCTTGTTACCTGCAGCTGGCGTCTGTACGTTATTCTCAGAACACGATCGGGTGGTAAAAGAGAATTTATCCAGTGTTATTTATCTCACAAGTTAAATGGCAGTCAACTGCTTTTGACCCCGTTCGTGAACTGATGCCCTAAGGCCCATGAATACATAAGTAGGTATAGTACAGAAAAGGTCCACTTTAAAAATTTCTATTAAACCTTGCCCGTTCTTTACGGTACGGCGCATAAACTCATGTCTGTGAACAAGCTTCCATAGCGATCTATACAACACTGACGACTGTGCCTACACACAGAGAATAAACCATAGTTTTTCACGGCAAGACAAACTACGGTGTTGCCGTGAAAAACTACAGTTGATTCACCGTGTGTAGGCAAATGGATTCCAAATGGATGTATAATGTTACAATAATTTAGTTCAATACCTAACATTGTCTTGAACTAAATTATTGTAACATTATTAATTAATTTGGAATATAATAATTTATAAATAATAAAATGAAATGTGGCAATCATAAAAAAATGAAATTAAAAAAACTCCCTGACTCTCTAATTCTGATTTATTTATTTATTTAATAGTGTGATCTAACTATGATTCATAAATCAAAGCGTGTGTCTTTTTCATCTAACCAATGGAACACTGGAATGGAAACTGTCGTGTCAGTTATTATTCCATGATTTATTTTATTATAAATATAATTATGTGATTCTGACAATTTCCCGAGCGCCCAAAACCAGCTAAGAACCGGCAATTTATTCTGCGTACATTTCCAAAGTCACTGATGGATCTTTCACAAATGCAAAAGTAACAAAAGAAGTACACATTTCATGCAGACAGATTCCACGATAAGGCTCTTGTAGGCAACTGTCCTACCGCCGGCGATTAGCGAGAAGCGAGCTAGCAACACTAAGAACAAGTTGGCGAGCAATGACAAGCGAATGCGCGACGGTGCCAGTCTCTCTCTCTACGCCAAGCGACCGTCGCTGAGTGAGTACTCCCTTTGATAGCTTTTGTTGCTGCGACAAATGAATTCTCGCCGGTGAACAGTCAGCGATCAACCATTAAACACAGGTTGCAACCTATCTAGGAGAGCAGCACGGCACCCACTAACTAGACTAAGAATCTTTATGCTTCTGCTTTATATTATATTACTTTGCCATGTAATCTAGTTGAACAATAAATCTTTATTTATTATTTATTTATTTATTATTATTATTATTTATTAATATATGTGCCTTTTTCTCACCCGGAACCTAATCTTTTGTACGTTTCTTGAGCGAGAAAATCACTGAACGCTAGTCGCTTTCTCATCGGCGGTGAGACAAGTGCCTTAACGCCAAGAACGAGTAAACATTTTCATGCTTCTGGATCGCGAGAACTGTTCCTTTACAAAGGTTTTTAGAATACCGTTAAAAAGAAAATAAGTATGTCTAGGAACGGCCTCTGTTGCTGTCAATCTAGATTCAATCTATCTTTGAGTAAAAAGGTTCTATCGTAAACAGATACGATATATTTTCTATTGAATCTCGGATTTATTTTTATTCTCTCAATTGGTGAAGATACGTTTAACACGCATGGATAAAATGGACCTTATGACCTGAGCGATAGGAGCTTATGCCTTTTTTGGTCGCTTTTAATTATTTACCAACGTAATGGATTATCTTATCCAATGTAGGGACATTGGTTAAAATTATCCTTTATGTTGGTAATTTGATAATGCCTTTTAATAGGTCAGTAGGGTTTGACCCATTAAGAGGCATTATCTATAGTAATATTATAAAGAGGTAAATTTCGTGAGTTTGTATGTAGGGGGTAATCTTCGGAACTACCGGTTTCCGATTCCGAATATTCTTTCACTAATGAGAAGCTACAGTATTGCCGAGTGTTATCATCTAACCGGATGCAGCTGAATACCAGAATTTTACATGCATCAACTGCCCATCCAACCTCCACAACTTAGTAACTGGGTAATACGATAACCCTTGGTAAGACTGGTTGTCAGACTTTCGGGCTTCTGACGACCCACAACGACTATCAAAGATCCACGAAACACAGCCGCTACCAACGGCTTAACGTGCTTTCTGAGACACAGAGGGGTCTTTTTATGTAAAGATGGTCACCCATCCACAGACCTGTCGCGGCAAGCGCAGCTCAACCTGATCGACTCGCGCGGCTGTTAATACTTAGCCATAAGCCAATTGCCGAGTGTAATAAGTTATATATTTTATTTTAAAACAGCAAATTTTCACGCTGATGAAGTCAAGCGCAGAAGCTAGTAAATTATACAAAACTCCAGCAGTGAAATGTTTACTGGCAATTATTTCTAAGTTAAATAGGACAATCTTCTGGAAGTTATGTTTGTTATATTGACCGTAGACCTTTTAAAACAAAAGAATCACTTCCATTAAGGAAACAGATGGTTTTTTTACGACCATCATCTCATTAACTTTACCACTGTTAAAGTCACTAATTTCTTATTTATCTCATCGGCTTAATAGTCCAAATTATACTAAAGACAACGATGTTATAAACTGGCAATTAAAGTTACTAGTGGCACATTAGCTCCTGGCTGTTAATGTTCAGACACAGAGTAAGAGGAAATGGAGTTCACACGTGCGGAAATAAAACGGGTTTGACATTAGCATTCACATCGTTATGATATAATTATGTCGATCTTGGCACTCATCAATAATACTCTCTAGTATGACATAAGCGATCAACTAATGACGAAAATTGTGACACTTTCCTTGTTACAGACAATACCCATAATTTAGTACTGCGGGTACCGAGTGTAAAATGGAAGAGTGGAGTGTTATGGCATTAGGGTAGACTTTCCTATATAAACCTTCCTTATTTGCTACATATAATTTATCATTATTTTGACAATATCCTTACACATTGCACACAAGAATAGTTCGTATTTAACTTGCCCACATCGCTACCATTGTGATATAATTACTAACTCTTGTATCATGACATGCGAAAGCAGAAGACCAATTCTCAAAAAATTAACAAACAAATGTCAAAAATTTGTCAAAATGTAGGGAAATTAGAGGTTTTATGACAGATTGAGTGCGAACGTTCCTAAAATTACGAAAATTGCCCCTCAGTTCTAAAGCACGTTACTAAAAGTTATTATTTACTGGCACACTTCAATTAACAAACTTTTCAAAGACCCTGCTGTTGACTGCCTCGTTAGTCGAGTGGTCACAAGCGCTATAACTGCTGAGCATGATATCCTGGGTTCGATTCCCAGGACGGCCAAAGTTTTATATGGTTTTTAGTAATTTCTCAGTAGCAGCCGGGAGTCTGGATTTATGCCCGGTTGGTTGCAACAGGGACGCCCCCTATTACATGGGACTTAAACATAACTGGCGAAATGTCGGTGTTAGTAGGTATAAGTAAATCTCTGCTCTAGCCTTCGGGGATTACAGGCGTTATGTTATTCAAAGACCCTTAATCTGTAAACCTGTTTATGTGACCTGCCCTGTCTTATCCTGGCCTTTGTCTGTCGGTTTTTGTGTGTGTGTGTGTGTATGCACCTGTTTAACAAATAAAATGTTGTCATTCGATCACTGTGACTCCATTTTCTCTATACTCCATGTTTAATGTTCAGTAACGAAGGCGTTTATTTGAACTTATCAGCGTACGGTTTGGCAACCTGCCATCGAGCGTGTCAATGCCTACTGTTTGGTTAGCTTTAATATTTAAGTTGGCTACTGTTGGCTATTTGTTGGAGCGAGCTGGTTGAGAATGTGGGTAAATAGCGGGGCTATGTATCAATTTAATTTGGGTGATTTATGTTGTGAAGTTTTCGTAGATGGAAAAGTTTTATTTGGTGTTTTAAATTTTAAGTTGGTTCACAGCCAATATTCGTATCATATTTATTACATTTGTAGTTGAGCAGTAGTTTTCCAGTGGTAATGGCCCTAAAATAAGGAGGAAACCGGCATGTCCTAGAACCAAAAATTAGAACACATGTGATATCTACCAACCCACGCTGGGCACGCGTGGTGGATTACGGCCCATTCGCTCTCACCGAGCGAAGGCCTTTGTCCCAGAAGTGGGAACATTATAGGGTGATTATGCTTTATGCAAATAGTATAAATAATGATTACGTATAGGTACATTTACCTAGCCATTTGGATTAAGTAAAGAAAAAACGAATTAATTATTATCCTCTAATTTATTAAATAAAATTTTATATATTTTTAATGCAAAATACCTAAAGCGAAACCCCCTGATTTTGCAACTCAAACTATAAGCATTTATTTCAAATAAACCAATTACAGGCACTTTTGAATTCTCAAGGGGTCGAGTAGTCAGAAAGATGAAGCTAGTTACCCATTCCAAAGCGTAGTAGGTACCGATGGGCAAGCAAGGGCAAAAAACTCCACTAACAGTAACTTGATTAACAGTTACTGTATTAAAATATTAATCTGAATAAACAAAAATAAAGTTCAAAATGCTACAAACAACATCAAAAACATCAGCACTTAATAGCAATAATTCACTCTCACCACGTAATCATATTTCGTCCACAAACTCCTGAAGTTTTCATCCGACGCGACTGCGGGGTCCAAACTGTAATAAAGCCAACCCTTTACTGCAGTTTCAGTTCATTCATTCAGCAATAAAACTCAAAAGGAAGTGTCGACAAATATCAAGAAGTAGCTGTGATTAGGGATACCAATTTTGTATGAAGATATTAGGATAAAATACAAATTGTGGGTTTGGAGGTATGAGGAACAAAGTGTAAAGTTCACTCAACTTTCATAGCAAAGGAAGGACCCTCCGACCAGGCGGGTATTGTTTCTGGTGTATACTGCCCGACGATTGATGGCCGGGCCGGGTTATTTATGCTAGTTGCGCGGTAAACTCTGCTTGCGCGATTCAGGATTTTTTGGGCTTCCCCAATCACATCATTCTCTATGTCCAACAGTGGACATCTTTCGCATGAAATGATAATGATAAAGGTGAAAGAGTGATTTAGGCCACTACTACTTGAACGGTAATTACAGATTTGTAAGTCGCTCTTACAACGCGTTCTGCTTGTTTTTTTTTTTATTCCAATTTGTGTTTTCAAATAAGTTAAAGTGACTAGGGGCTGATTTTTCAATTGACGTCTGACAGATTTAGTATGGAATAACTGTCAAAAATTCAAATTTATTTCTTGTCTAAAATTATCGCATAAACACATTAACGCATTTGCGTTGTCCACTTTTTTTCGCTAAATAAACATTTTGTTTTAAAATCTAAACATCGATTTTATTCCTACGAGTTATACTGCTTTTCTGTCAAAGGATCAACTTGAAGGGGATATCTGAAACTTTTTATTATACTTCGACGGAAAAACTTTATCTTTCTTAGAATCCACGTTCATCCGACTTGACTGAGCGATGGATTAAAATAAAGTTCTTAAGCCCAGCCATACTATGAAAGCATTCAAAGATTGAAATATCTTAGAATCACATTTCTTGCACTTCTGTTAGGTACAAACGCAACTACTCTAGTCACCGGCAGCGCCTCACTATCGATTTCAAAATCTCATGTCCACATGTCATACATATTTTGACAGTCAATTTATTGCTAGCGATGTCAACATACAGAGATAAGATGGGAGCAGTAGTGGCCCAGTGGTACCGGCTGCGAGTTACGAGTTGTAGGTATTAGATTCGAACCCAGACCACGCCATCGCCGCCACGAGGACGCGGCGGTGCTCCGCCCAAGCCGGGCAGACCTCCACCGTATGCTCCACCGTGTCCTCCGGGCGATCCACACAGTGGTGACACCCTGGCGTTTCCTCCCGCCTTATCCGAAACAACCGTGCCCGGTGAGGACCTGCGTCAGGCGGAAGGTGAGGGCACCTTGGCGCCTCTCCAGCCACTCCTCAAAGAGGGGACTTATCGCCGCAATTATGGCGTGCCCATTCGAACCCGGACTGGTGCTTTAATTTGTGTAAATTATTAAATCACCACTGCTCTCAAAACGGTGAAGGAAAACATTGTGAGAAAACCGGCATGTCCTAGAACCAAAAATTCGAAGACATGTGGCTTCTAACAACCCGCACTGGGCCCGTGGTGGTAGATTACGTGGTGCTGTAATGATATCAACATCTGCATGTAGACAGGAGATTTTGAACTCGCCGGCAACTCGAGTAACCTGTGTGTGTAAGAATGGCTCGTTGGTTTAGTGGTAGCAAGCGCTACTACTGAGCATGCGGTCTTGAGTTCGATTCCAAGGTTGGGCGGTGATTGTTGGGATTTTTTATGAGGAATTCGTCTGTTGCACCCCGGAGCTGGATTTGTACCCGGTTAAATCAAATTAAATCAAACGTTAATTTGCTAGAAATACATTGTTTTGTTAATGGCAGTAGGCTCGCCCCAATTACATGGGACTTATCTATAGCTGGTGAAATGTGGAAGTACTATAGGTACACCTCTGCCTAACTCTTCGGAGAAAACATGCGTGATGTTTACATTTCTGGGTTTAATAGAGTCTCTTTATCAAAGTCTAGGAAATATGAAAGTTTCCGTATAAGAATCTATCTTAGGTGATATTAAATTCATAACATTCTCTACTACCGCGAGTTCCTGAAGACAGAAACCAGACGCAGACGAGATATAATATTTTGTTCCCGAGGTATCCCAGAGGAGCAACCGATCACAGAGTGTGTAGGAATGACGTGTAATACCTTTTATGTTTGTATTTGAATACTAACTTCTGCCCGCGACTTCGTCCGCGTGAAATTTCTTGTCCCCCCGACTCTCTCCGTCGCATCGCATCATCTCTCCGTCCCCAGCGCTATTATTTCATTTTCGCTTAGTATTATTTATGTCCCAAATGCTTGCTTATAATATTCAAACCAAGACTTACCCGAAAACAGCGTCACCCTACCTAAGAGAACACTCGGTTCCCTTACATTTCTTGACCTAATTAAGGAGTTACTCCGGACAGTAGAAGGAACACAAGTGAACAGCACAGTGCTAACTTGGTCGGGTGTCGTCGTCATGTCCATTATAAACTGGCATTTCAACCATTCCAAAACATACCTTATGTTTACTTTGGTAAAGTTCAAGCTTAAATTAGCAGGGGTCTAGGTTAAGTGGTTTTGGTATAGAATGTCTTCTGTTAGGAAGCTTGTTGGCCAGTATTAAAACTTTGTTAGAGGCTTGCTTATGACGTCATATAGGGACTTTGTTACTGATTTTGAATGCCTTATAATTATTGAGAAGTCTGTGATATTTGAGGGTCTTCTGAGAGAATTAGGGTTTCATAGAAATATTGGTTCAAATGTCATGTATCTAAGTCTGTATCTGTATCTGTCATGTATCTGTCAATGTAGCTAAGTCGCAAATAATAGAGGAAAGCCGGAAGGTATTGTATAGAAAGCGAGGTAGGTATAGTATGGAAAGCTTTTTGACGGCACGGTTAGCGCAGTGGTTAAGCGATTGCCTACTGCGCTGCGTGTCGCGGGTTCGATTACCACACGGAACAAATATTTGTATGACCTACAAGTAGTTGTTCCGGGTCTGGCTGTTTATATATGTGGGTTTAAATGGTTGTAAACGCACCCACAATACAGGAGAAATTCCTAGTGTGGGGCAACGCTTTTTTTTAAAAAAAAAGCTAATGTCTAATCAAAACGAATGTGATGAAAGTGTAAAAAAACTCTGTTCAGGTTAAACCCTTACGCAATCACTCAGTAAAGGGAGTAAGTAATAATAAGATATAAAGTATTTACAACTAGTTTATTAAAAACGGTTACAACAATGGAATCAAAGAAAAAAAACGACAGATGATTGGTTAACCGATGACAGAGAAGAGTTCGTTGAGAAACACATTATAATAGGGGGCGCACAAATCGTTCAGAAACAATGAGGTATTTGTATTCATTTTCCAATAGTCACATATTCATGTGTATTTAGAAGGTTACATCTCACCAACGACGACGTTATATCTCACCAAGTTTTCTGACAATTATTGTTTTAATTACATTATTAAATTGTAGTTGGAAATTAAGAAAAACATCTATAGGCCGATTTAAAAAAAAAACATTTCAGGGTTTATGTATTCAAACAAACGAGATACAGAGTAGGGGAAGACCAAAGAAACGATGGATGGACTGTGTGAATGATGATATAATTAGAAAGGAGGTGACTACCGAGATGAGAACTAATAGAGAAGTATGGAAGAAAAAGACATGTGGCGCCGACCCCAAATAAATTAGGATTAGGGCAGAAGAATAATGATGACGATGAAGTATTCAAACAAACAAATCAAAGCACCCAATTTGTAAGTGGTAGGCATCCACTCCACCAGGTAATTATACTCGTAGGTACGTTTACTGATTCATTTGTTTACATTTTCATGAGATACTTTTGGTACCGACTATAATACGTTTTGTTATTCCACGTAACTACAACGGAATAACAAAACGTATTATAGTCGGTAATAATACTTTGCAAAAATGAGTTGAATCAGGGAACTCCCTGATTCAACTCATTTTTGTAAAGTAATATTTCAAAACTACAGGATTTTCAGGGAACTTTACAGGGTAAAGTGAAGCTCCAGGCAAAGATGTAAAGATTTAATTCCAAGAATCATAATTTATGACTCAACAAGTAGTGTTTACAAAGGTTTTCTTATTAAATATTATTTTCAAACGTGGGATACCTACAACCAATCTATTCTGTTAAAATCTCACCTTGAAATATTAAGTGAAGTGATCTTGCAGTGAGATGTCAATAGTGTCAGTTCCTAGCGTCTGTCTGGTGGAATGACAGCTCACTTCACCTAAGTACTCACGGTGAGATTTTTTCATAGACCGGCTGGAAAATGAACGGTAAGTGGTCACCCAGAGCAGTGTGCAGTCTTCCCTTGGTAAGACTGGTTGTCAGACTTTCGGGCTTCTGACTACCCGTAACGACTGTCAAATATCTACGAATAACAGCCGGGACCAACGGCTTAACGTGCTTTCCGAGGCACGGAGGGGACTCGGTATGTAGAAATGGTCACCCATCTATAGACCAACCGCGGCAAGCGTAGCTTAACCTGATCGATCGACCTGTGCGGCTGTTATTATTTAGTTAATATTATATGAATATAGAATATTAAATGGAACAATAAAAGGAACCAAATAGAAAATGGGGACCTTAAAGATAATTATCTTATAGTTATCAAGGGGGGAAGCGCGATTATCGCAAAAAGAAATCAAACAAATAATGTTCAACGACAAAAAAAAAAAAACAAAAAAAAGTAAAATCAAGTAAGTCAAGACGTATAAAAAAGGTAGGTGTTATCTGTGCCGTGCAAGGGAACGCACTCAAGGCGTCGTCGCCTTGAAGGTATTAGCAGGGATTATACGCGGAAGAGGCACTATCAGCCGATTCCGTCGTCAGATTTGGAGAAAATCACCATGACAGGGCGCTTATGTCGTAGAACTGAAGGTGCGAATATACAGGCGAAAATGGTAAAAAGCAGAATTGAAGGTCATTCTTTTTTTTTATCTTATTTTCACAGCGGGTTTGCCCGCGTGGACGTCAGAAATTATCCCACGGGAACGTAGTACCGGGATTAAAAAATTGAAATCCGTTCAGGCGTTAACGCGTGATAAAGTAAAATTGACAGACATCTGCATGTTACAGTCTGCACCCTAATTGCGTAACCCACTATCAATAAAGTTGTCAAAAAATAAAAGACCCGTTTTGACATTGACAGTTCTATTAGTTAATAAAGGTATTCGTTTGTATGAAACTGACAGGTGTCAAGAACGCATTCTCAAATGTCAAAACGGGCCTTTTATTTTTTCACAACTTTATCGTAACAATCGGATCATTTTGAATGATATTGCTAATCCATTGTTTCATAATTTGTCCGCTAAGCAACGTAAGTAACGCAATGAATGTTGTTGAACTGTCAAAATGAAAGGCATTGCTACTGATAGTGGGTTACGCAATTGCCCCTCTGGACTGAGTCCGTTTAGATTACCATCGACACGCTACGAAGAACGTATGGATTTTCCGTTCAGCAAATGATAGCATATGAATAAAGAAGTAGGTATCATAAACACAGTTTGCTTGTCGTCTCTTGAAGGTATTCTGGTGGAACTTGGTATGACCACGCATCTGAAATGACTATACTCCATTGGTTTAGGAAATTATCTAAAGGTAAATAAATTGCAAAAATAATTGGTTTATGGAAGGCACTTTCTCGTTTAAAAATACGTTATAATCAAATTTTCATTTTAGATTTGCAAGATAGTTTCCTCTTTTATTAATGTGTTAAACTTATAATGTATTCTTAAACTACTCTTGGTAGATGTAACTGCAGTTTGATTTATAATACTACAATATTTCATAATATACCTATTTAAAAAGCCCAAAAAGACTGGTTCTCTAAACCTTTAAAAAATACAACGAATTTGATAACATTGCTAAATTGAAGAGTACAACTGTGACGTGGCATGACAACTGAAGTGACAGGTACTACGTTTAGTCGGTTTCTTTTGTGTATAAATTTACTCAAAACATTTTCGGTTATCATAAGAAAATTTTTACGTTTTCATTTAAAATGCCTAATTTATATTATAAAATAGCTTAGTTAAAAGTGCGTGTGAATAGGCTTTGGTGAAATTTCAGTATTTATGCTTGTAGCCCTGTTCAATAAATAAAATGATTTTAAAATTTGACATAAAAGGTTTAGCACCCATTAATCACGTGGTCCTTTGATGTTTACCTTTAGTTAACCACCTAAACCAACGGAGTATAATAGTGACTATAAGAACCTCCAAAATTGTGAAACTTAACAATTGTTTGGCTACGTGATTAAAGTAAACGGTGGTTATACTTTGGAATCAGTCTCTTCAGAGTAGTTACCTTAGTACCTAGCTGCCAAAAAAAATTGACATGACCAAGAATGCCAGAAGGTAGTCCTATCAAAGCATAATCAGCCTATAACGTTAACACTGCTGGGACGCAGGCCTCGTCTCTGTGAGAGGGAGTGGGCCGTAATTCACCACGCGGGCTCATTGCGGGTTGGTAGATGTCACATGTCTTCGAATTTTTGGTTCTAGAACATGCCGGTTTCCTCACGATGTTTTCCTTCACCGTTTTGAGAGCAGTGGTGATGATATTATTTACGCAAAATAAAGCGCCTGGCCGGATTCGAACCCACGACCCGTAAGTTGGGGCCGTTATCACTGGGCCACCACTGCTCCACCTCCACCACTCCACCTAACAAAGGCCGATAAGTAATGCCGCCACGCCCGGCAGAAGTAGAAGCTCCTTACGCTTATGACGTCAACATTTAAGATAAGAAGATCATAACTGACTGGTTAAAAACATGTACTGCAAATGTACTGCAAATAACCATGTACTGCAAATAACCATGTATCTTATTACTGTCAATAAAAATTTCTTATTCTTATTCTTATTCTAAAAACATTAACATATGATGAAACTGAACAAATATTATTCAGACCATGCTAAAAAGGAATAAATAAATAAAAAAACAGACCACAGGCACAAACATTCACGCACAAACACACCTACACACACGCACACACACAACACGCGTGGGCGCGCGCACGCACGCATACACACGCACACATACACACACAGTTGAGCTATCTTGAACTTAGATATCACAGTTTTTAATTTGAATCCTGTTTTTTTTTTTTTTTTTACTTTATTTGTCTCCATTATGTTAATGTAAAATAGGGGAAGATGCGAGTCGGCCCCAACACAAAAGAGGCCAAAATTCTTGACTTAACAAAAATCATCATCACATACCCAGATTACATCAGCTCCTTTCCAATAAATTAAGTTTTACGCACCCGTTACGTGCTGCCTACTCCAGCAAATAAACACTCCAGCAAAAAGTAATAACTACTAACTAACCTATTTTACTGACCTCCTTTTCACAGTTCGCTACCTTTCCAGTCCGTATGTCACCATTGTTATTGAAGGTCCAAGATTATTTCGCTATTACGTTTTTTGGGGGCCAACCGGCGCTCAAGGAAATTTCACCCTCAAGGTTTCAACTAAGAATATTTTTTGTCCAATTTACTACTTGTTAGGGACTTTGTTTTGTTTTATCTTGATGACATTTTGGGCCTAATGGTGTCGTCGTGATTATGGTCAGTCTGTGTAATTATGATAAGAGTCTACTGCGTAATTTTACCTGCAGCGATGTTTAATTTGATCTCTTGTTTTTTGAAGTTATCTTTGAAGCGACAGTGTGGTTGGTTTTTAAATATAATAACTTCATCTTTTTTTGTATCAGACATTATGTACAGCTCTAAAAGCATAGTCAGGTGAATAGATCCGATCTTTTCCCGACTATGTTGGGATCAGCTTTCAGTCTAACCGGATGCAGCTGGATACCAGTATTTTACAAGGAGCGACTGCCTATCTGACCTGCACAACCCAGTTACTGGGTAACACGATATTCCTTGGCAAGACTGGTTGTCAGACTTTTGAGCTTCTTACTATCCGTAACAACTGTCACTTACTTAGGAGTACCTACCGGTCTACATTTCGTGTATCATCAGGTACCTATTAAGATTAATTTGTATTTCTCATCATAAGTAAATTGTATTCTTTTTGGGAAGTAAATTTCTTAAACGGTAGTCAGAGGGGCAATTCTCGTAATTTTAAGAACGTTCACAGTCTGATTTCAGTCTCAATCTGTCAAAAATACCTCTAATTTCCCTACATTTTTGACAAGTATATCATTGATTGTTACTGAGATGAGATTGTCACTAGATTTTGAAGGTTTTTAATTACGGAAATTGGCTTTCAGATAATCACATCAGCACTACATGTAAAAAATGTGCTATTAAAAACGAAATAACTTTAAAATACGAGTAAAATCAAGACAGCACACTCAACAGAAATAACAATTTAAAAATAAATGCTGACTGTTTGCCACTTAAAGCTGTAACGATCAAGCCGTGAACTTTAATGATCTCCTTAAAGCCATGAGGAAAACGTGGCCCGTATACATTCTCCAGAATGACTGTGTTAATTATATTTTTATTATACAGGGTTAATGGTAAAACACTAACAACCTTGCAGGACTGGATTACTAACATTATAAACAACAACTTTTGTTCTATGACTTTTTACAAAACATAATACATAAAATCCATTTACCAAACAAAAAAAAAAACCTTTAAGATTTCGTTGTTCTATCTAACCCCCGCTCCCCTCCGCTCAATTTGATACTGAGACACGGCAGTTTGTTTCCCTAACTAGCGCTTTCTTTTGTTTCGCGTAAAGTTCGTAACAGAAAATCTAATATTTCAATTCGTTGAATTGAAATATTTTTGTATTTGTATGAAAGTCTGATGAATTAATAAAAGTCATAGAACAAAAGTTGTTGTTTATGATGTTAGTAATATAGTCCTGAGAGGTTGATAATGTTTTACCAATAACCCTGTATACGGCTTTTTTTTTTTGGATTGGAATTCATTAAATGACCCCTCCCGCTCTGGGTGGAGCGGAAGGGAGTGTCAGACTCTTACTGACTAAAACCCACCCATGTTCCTTCCTTTGCCCTTTATGTTCCGGGGTAGCGGTAACCCTTTCGGACAATCCCGCTGACTGTATACGGCCTTAGAGCCTTTTTGCAAATTAAAATGTAACTAAGCGAGCAGTGGTGACCCAGTGGTAACGGCCCCGACTTACGAGTTGTAGGTCGTGGGTTCGAACTCAGACAGACTTTTTACTTTGTGTAACTTATTTCATCACCATTGCTCTAAAAAATGGCGAAGGAAAACATCGTGAGGGAACCGGCATGTCCTAGGACCAAAAATTCGAAGACATGTAACATCTACCAACCCGTGGGAGTGGCCCGTGGCTAAATAATAACAGCGGCACAGGTTGATCGATCAGGTTAAGCTACGCTTGCCGTGGTTGGTCTATGGATGGGTGACCATCTTTACATACCGAGACCCCTCCGTGCCTAGGAAAGCACGTTAAGCCGTTGGTGTCGGCTGTCATTCGTAGATCTTTGACAGTCGTTACGGGTAGTCAGAAGCCTGAAAGTCTGACAACCAGTCTTACCAAGGGGTATCGTATTATCGGGTTGTGGAGGTCAGATAGGCAGTCGCTCCATGTAAAATACTGGTATTCAGCTTAATCCGGTTAGACTGGAAGCCAACCCCAACATACTTGGGAAAAGGCTAGGCAGATGATGATGTGACATCTACCAACCCGCACTGTCCGCGTGGTGGATTACGGCCCATTCCCTCTCACAGATAGGAGGCCTGTATCCCAGCAGTGGGAACGATATAGGCTGATTATGCTATGCTATGCTTATGCTAAAATGTAACTTTCTTTCTTTCTTTTTTTCTTTTTGTTCTTGGTTTTTTCTTTTTTTTTTAAAAAAACGTTGCCCCGCACTGGGAATTTCTCCTGTATCGTGGGTGCGTTTACAAACACTTACACACACATACACAAATAGCCTGACCCAGAACAACTACTTGTAGGTCATACAAATGTTTGTTCAGTGCGGGAATCGAACCCGCGACACGCAGCGCAGCAGTCAATCGCTTAACCACAGCGCCAACCAACTGCATAATGGTACTTATAAATATATAATTAAGAGTACTTGTGTCTGTTTATTTTATCTTCACGGTTCCATAATTCAGTAAAGAGGAAAAATGTAGAACGCTGAAAGACTACCAGCAAAGACTTCTCATATTATACTTATTTACCATAGCGAAAATCTTAAGTAACTTGCACTCTAGAAAGTGTGTCGTTACACTTGCGTGCAACCTGTAATTTAATTTTATAGAGGTAAAGTTTTATGCATACATTGCTCAATTTTATGTAAGTTTTTTTTTTTTTTTTATTCAGCTCTCCGCTCTTTATTCACAGTAGACTTGCCTTCATTAAACATGCCACTTGTAATTTTACGGTGTATTTTTTTTTTTAATACGGGTACCTACCGATCGTTACTATCGTATATTAATATGGAAGTACAGTCACTGCCAAATTCGTTAAAGATAAAGATAAAGATAAAGATAAAGATTTTTTTATTTTGCAAACATGGGTAACATTAAATGGTGACAAAAAAAAAACATATTGACAAGTTCAGCCATATTTTACCACGTAGGCATGCAAAAGATATAAAACATCAACTTATAACCAGAGAGTAAAATTAAAAATTAAAAATTAAAAAAAACACAAAAGGTAGGTACACAAAAAAAATAAAAACACAATTCAACTTAGAAAAAAACTTTCTCAGTAAGGTATTCACTTAAGTTATAATAAGCTTTCACCACTAAAAAATTTCGAAGTCTTTTTTTAAATAATTTGAGTGGAAGCTCTTTCCAACTCTTAGGCAAGTGATTATAAATAACTGGAGCCATGCAGTAGACACTCTTGCGCATTAGTGCTGTTTTAGCTGGCTCCTGACATAGCAAGCTATTATCGCGTCTATTGCGGGGAAACACGTCAGCTATACGTCTGAAACGACTCGGGTTTGCCTTCACAAACACAGCTACCTCTAGTATGTACAGACAAGTCGTTCGTTGCCTTAAGGGCTATTTTTGTCTGCTCATTGCACTATAGGACCTGTTTTACCGACTCAGCATTATATTATGTTGACTGTATAACATAATGTCATCATGTAACTTTAAATTTTTCTTTTCATTCGACAATTTCAGCATTTTCATTCTAATATCCCCTTTTAATTAAATACGTAATGATACAGTACCTCAATTGCATACATAATCAGCCTATAATGTTCCCACTGCTGGGACACAGACCTCCTCTCGGTGAAAGGGAGCGGGCCGTAATCCACCACGCGGGCCTAGTGCGGGTTGGTAGATGTCACATGTCTTCGAATTTTTGCTTCTAGGACATGCCGGTTTCCTCACGATGTTATCCTTCACCGTTTTGAGAGCAATGGTGATGAAATAATTTACACAAAGTAAAGCGCCTGTCTGGGTTTGAACCTACGACCTACAACTCGTAAGTCGCGGCCGATACCACTGGGCCACCACTGTTCAATTGCATAACATCCTTTATTTCACATTCTGATGGATATTGAAAGAAATTCCTAAACCATTGCTTCATATGTTTAAAAAATTCGTCTGCTCGATAAGGTAAATGACGCAATGAACTTTGTCGAATTGTCAAAGTAAAAATCACTGAAAAAGCCCCGCAAGTTGCAAAAATATCACTTTCCCCACCATAATCTGCGTAGCCTTTTGGGTCGACTTCCAATCTAACAAGATGCAGCTGAAGTACCAGTACTGTACATGAAGCGACTGCCTATCTGACCTCCACAACCAAGCAAGTTACTGGGTAATACGAAACTCCTTGGTAAGACTAGTTGTCAGACTTTGGGCTCCTGACGACCCGTTACGACTATCAAAGATCTACGAATGACAGCCGGGCCCAACGGCTTAACATGCTTTCCGAGGAACGGAGGGGTCTTGGTATGTAAAGATGGTCACCCATCCACGGACCAACCGCAGCAAGTGTAGCTTAACCTGATCGATCGACCCGTGCGGTTGTTATTAATTAGCCACAAGCCCTTCATCAATTTTACCACCATCAATTCTAAAACAAATCAACATCACAAACTAGATACTAAAACAAAGCAAAAACTATAGCTTCCCTTCCCATCTAAACAGCAGAAACCGATGCCACAGTTCACAACGTACTCAAAAAGGAACACAACGTTACCAACAGAGGGGGAGAACAAAAGAAAGAATGAAAAACATTAATGAAGCAATTTGTTTCATGTCCACACTATACGGGACAGGATTAACAGTATCTAGTCTGAAAAGAACGGAGGGGTATGAGGAATGAGGCAGGGGGGGCGGAAGGGTCATTGTGTAAGTTACAACGAAGTTATGGTAGCTTTTCTTCTGATGCTATTAATAAAAGTAAGACTGACAGGCTGTTGTGACATACCCCTAGCGTTTGATATAATGAAAGGCCTTTCTGAAAAAAAAACATTTAAAAATAAGAATTTCTGCATAAATTGTAAGGTTAAGTTGTCTTTGGAAGGAGTACCGTAGTACCGTCTGGTACTACGGTACTACGGAAGCATAACATGATCAGCCTATAATGTTCCCACTGCTGGGACACAAGCCTCTCGGTGAGAGAGAGTGGTAAACCGTAAACAACCACGCGGGACTGGTGCGGGTTAGTAGATTTCACATGTCTTCGTATTTTTTGGTTCTAGGACGTGCAAGTTTCCTCACTATGTTAATCTTCACCGTTTTGAGTTTTGATAATAACCTGCTGCCAGTTACACTCTCTCATTTGGGACAAGGATACTTTTGAAGAATAAGTATCTAGACAAGTTTTTTTCTAAGATTGTGGCCGAAGACATAGCTGATCTTCATTTGAATTTTCTATTTATGTTTCTAACTAACTTCTCCCTGAGCCGGAGCCCTGACATAGCTAGAAGGCGTCGCGGCAGACCCCGTAGAAGATGGCGGGACGAGCTGCACAAAACAAACGAGCAGTGGTCCACTTTAGCCGTGGATCGAAAGAGCTGGAAGTCATAGGGAGAGCCCTTTGCCCAGGAGTGGGATGATGCAGGTTAACAGTAACATTAACTAACTTCTCTAATTTCACCCAATTAAGAAGAAGGTTTATTTTTGGAGAATCTCACTTTATCGACCTAACCTTCTGTTCTCCATTTTCCTTTGGTTATCGGGTAACCAATGTGGTTGGGCGGTGTTTCACTAGATCATAGTACGCGTAGAAATAGGTGACGCATAAATTGAGCGGCCATTTTCACACAATAGCCTGGGCTACTGTGACCTAAATGAAATCTCCGGGCCATATTTTTAAGGCGAGTGTCGTGATAGGAAGGGATAATATCAGTTTGGGATAAGGGAACTTTTTTGGTGGGTAGAAAGATTGCCTTTGCGTAGTAGCTATTGAGTTATACATATGTGAAAGAAAGAAAGAAAAAGAAAGAAAAACACACACACGAAGATACGGACGGGGGCGGGTCGTTCGGTCGTATGTGGATACATAATTATGTGGTTTTGTTGAAATATAAAATTCGAAGCATTTTGGCCTCTACCAATCCGCATTGGGCGCCCGCGTGGTAGATTACGGCCCACTCCCTTTCACCGAGTGGAGGCATGTATCCCAGCAGTGGGAACATTATTGGCTGATTTTATATATAGTTTTGTTTTATTGAATTGCCATAATGCTGGGATCTAGTTTTGCTTACTTTCGTCTCCTATCATGTGATAAAGAATATTTTTATCGTGTTGTGATTAACACCCGAATGACGGGTCGGTCGAATATTAACTCTTTGATTGTAGTAATTAGAGACACAATAGAAAGACAATTGCTTATGTCGGACTGTGTAACATAAGACATTCGAGAGGTTAAGCAACGCATGCCGCGGTTCGTAGATGGGTGACCATCCATTCCTCGAGACCCTTCCTTGACTCGGAGCACGTTATACCGTTGGCCCGGCTGTCTTTCGTAGATCTTTGACAGTCGTTTCAGGTAGTCAGAAGCCCAAAAGTCTGACAACTAGTCTAGGGTTATCATAGTACCCAGTATTCAGCTGCATCCAGTTAAACTGGATCCGGAACGCAGAGAAACAAACTTTTTTTTCTTCTTTATTTATAGTTTTGGAGTTTTTATCCACAAGAATTCGTCAACCCCATTGTACCTTGTACAATATATATATAAAAGCATACTTAGCAGTAATCCGGAACCCTCAATACTCTATTATTATGGGCTCAGAACCACCGCCAAGCTACAAAGTTGTTTTGCTAGATCAGACTTAGGGTATGACAATATCGTCTGAATTAAGCCAATATCTAACCTGTTCAAACAATTCACTGTTTCCAATTTTTCTCTTCCAGCCTTATTTTTAACACAATCCATCAACAGAAACAAAGTTGTCGACATAGCTCACAGAATAAGCAAACTGAAGCGGCAATGGGCCGGCCATATTAGCTGTAGAACCGTGACCCGACGGTTGTCGGGTCACGGTTCGGGCACGGACGTGTTCTTGTGTGAAGACCACCAATCGGCAATCGTCAGGTAGGACACCCACTGGCCAGGTGGAGCGACGATATTTGCAGGGTGGCTGGCAGTGACAATTGCCGAGAATCTAACTGAATGGCATGCAATTGGAGAGGCCTTTGTCCAGCAGTGGACTTCCGTAGACTGATAATGATAATGAATCTGAAGTTTATACTGCTCGTCACTTTTCTGCGTCTATTAATAAGGTCGGCAAAGAGTAATCTATCTATCCATCTGTCCATTTTTCTTTTAGCGTGTCGATGACGAAAATATAGTGTTTTTCTTTTTGTTTGGCCCAAAATTCAGCAACATGGATAGCATTCTCTGATGCAGCCTTGAGGTCCTCACGTATGCAGGTGACAGGCCATGCGGTGCACTATAGGAGGTGGACCATTGTCTGTGGAGAGACACCGCATACACACCGCAGGCTTAGCCGTCCATGAACCCCACTTGTGGAGGTCGTCCTTGCTGCGGCCTATTTGTGTAAGAAGCCTTTTTAAGGTTTTCCGAATAGGTCACGACGAGCAAAACCCACTTGAACAAATAAACTACTTATCCAAGACAGTCTTGTGCAATTTGTAGCAACACCAATCGATTGGAACGTGATCAATCAACTAAGTAAATAGCTCTTCAATTATAATCAATCACCGACGCAATCAATTATGGCGTATATTAAGTTATTAAACCACTTATTAAAGTTGGTTTGGCGAATGATTGGACAAAACAAATGTTTCTTTGGTGAAATTTTGACAGTTTTTAATCCAATATTATAATGTTTTAATGAATGAAATCGTTCCGACTGCTGGGACATAAGTCTCCTCTCTTTGAGAGGTGGTGAGCCGTAATCCACCACGCAAGCTATCTCAGCCTTTTTTTTTTTTTTTTTTTGGGATGGGAAATCATCAAATGACTCCTCCCGCTCTGGGTGGAGCGGAAGGGAGTGTCAGACTCTTACTGACTAAAACCCACCCATGTTCCTTCCTTCGCCCTTTATGTTCCGGGGTAGCGGTAACCCTTTCGGACAATCCCGCTGCCCCGGCAGGCTTCGGCCCTGAGGGGCCCCTCGTTATGCTGACATCTCTTTGAGGCGCGCGTGGAACACTTACGCGCCGTCCGGCACGGGCCTGGTCCTGATCGGGCGGTGAGCTACCCATTGCTCTCCGCCCGCAGGCCCGCGCCTACGGTGGCCGGTAGTCTCCAGTGGACTCCCGACGCCCGGGGCGTCTCCCGCGGCGGCTGGGACGGGAGGCTCTCTCCCTCATCCGTCCCGCCACCTCCTTCGCTAGCATGACTGCTTCGCAGAAGAAGGCGACTGCCTCCCACTCCCTCTCGCTCCGGACCATGGCTTGCACCAGGTCCGGGCGCGAGAGGCCGCCGCCGCTGCCGATCGCCTCCACGAGGACACGGCGGTGCTCCGCCCAAGCGGGGCAGACCTCCACCGTGTGCTCCACCGTGAGCTATCTCAGCCTAACAATGCGATATTCACAGAGTTTAACTTGACGTTAACTGTAACTGTACTCCTATAACGGCTAAAAATATAGTTTTTCGGGTAACCAAGGATTCTAAAAAAAAGTGTGCGGTCGGGGGACCCCTGTCAGGAACAAAGTTCCTTACACTCATGATGATTTTTGATAATTTACGCTTGGATTTTCATTCTGACCTCACTATCGATATATATATATCACCCTCAAAAACTGTGAAAACGACACTCATTACGAAAAAAAATAATTTTTTGGCAGCAGCCCTCTTGAATTTTCATTTAAACAACATTCACACTTTCTTTCTTTCTTCTGAAAGTCGTATAGAAAGTCATATCACTTTTTCGTTACGTGTCGATTTCTACTACTCAACTCCTACCGCAAGCCGCGTTAAAGAACTTCGTCCCAATAAAATTAAATGTACTCCAAAAATAAACTTAGATTTACTATTCTAAAAATGAACCAATGACAATCAAATCATAATAATGCTTACATGAAGACAGCCATTTGAAACCAGAAAATGGATACTTTTGCTGAGGAAAGCGCTTACCAAAAAGACCAATAGTACGGAAACACGAAAGCAATGTATAATGAAGTAGCTGAGTACTTACTTTAGCCAATCACAGCCTGCCGAACAATATCCGTTCCGAATTCGGAAATCGAGAATTAATTTCAGATCATAATATTCTCATTCGAGTGCAGTTACATCGCGAGATAATTTCGTAATGTATGATTCGGACAGTACGTTCCTGGGATATTTGAAATCAATAGGCTTGTGATGAAACCTTTGAAAGTGGTAATGTATGTTGTTTATGAACGTCACCAAAGGAGATAAGTAACCAGGGTCGTTGGATATAGACTTTAGTTTAGACGACACGGTTGGCGCAGTGGTTAAGCGATTGACTGCTGCGCTGCGTGTCGTGGGTTCGATTCCCGCACGGAACAAATATCTGTATGACCTACAAGTAGTTGTTCTGAGTCTGGCTGTTTGTATATGTGAGTTTAAATGTTTGTAAACGCACCCACGATATAGGAGAAATTCCTAGTGTGGGGCAACGTTTATTTAAAAAAAGAAAAAAAAAGAATATAGTTGAAGTTTAGTAAGAAAACGATGGATGTTTTCAAATGAAATTTAGTTTGATGAATTAACTGTTTGTTTTCTATTAATTAAAAAAAATATATCCGAAAACATCAATCCTTACTTATCTCCTTTGTGACTGTACATTCCACATTTTGGTCAATAGGCTGTTTCTAGGAACTTACATAAAGTTAAATATGCGTCGTGTAAGGCTACGTCACCACGGCTCAGCGCATTACGTCGCAGACCCAACCTATTATCAATTTGTAAGCACAAATTCTTATTATTAAAGATATCTACGCCTACCTACTCATAATACGGAAAATATTTTTTTAAATAAATATGAAGCGTCCAATAAATAACTTACCTTAGGGATAATAAATATTAATTACGTAATAAATAAAAACACTAATACGAAAATAAAACAATAATAAATAATTTAAGAAATAAATGGTTTTTACTATGCTACTAAATAAATAAATGTACCTATATAATTTAAAAACTATAATTTTATCATTCTTAAATTCAATTCTGTATTAATAAAATAGTATAACTTGCTAACTACCGAACTAATAATAAAAATCACATTAAACATCCAGTCTTCCTCCTCTCTCCTACTTGATCTATGCTGTGCCCAACAGGGTTCATAATTGTGACTAATATAATTATTTCCCTACCAACTGCAATAAAGAATTGAGAATTGAGAACCTAGTAAATAGATGTTTGCTTTAGCAAACATCCCTGACCCACTACAGAAGCGGGGCAACCCCATCAATATCCTGAACGCATTATTGTATTGAACAAGAAGGAAGCTGTACTATTTTTGCGTATAATTGGCCCACAGACTGCACGTGTAAAAAGGAGTGCAACGTGTATAAAAATATGCAAGTATATCTGGGATTTCATTTTCCTACTAACAGTTTTCGAGGAATATTCGGAATCAAATATGATTCCGACCAAACCAAATAGGACACTCACAGATTGCAATGATAAATGAGTTTTAACTATATGAAACCATCTAGGTTCCTTCACAATATTTTAGATCTCATTAAACAGAAATAATCGTATTGTAATATGGAGCGATAAACGCTCCAAATTAACTGAATAGGTACCATAGACTACATGAGTATAATAATATCTATATCTTTCACTTTTCGTGTGTCTGTGTGACCTCACTGTTCTCCTAAACGCCGCAACGGAATTTGATGCGGTTTTCAACATCATTTAGGGAATTTATTCCGGAAGATTTATGTGTAAAATACATCAATATTTAACTTAGATATAATAACAAAATCTTAATTTTTGACAAGTCGTAAAAACCTTGTGTGGTAAGAGCGGTGCTAGTACATTATAATGACAACGCGATTAAACAACCTTTAAAAGCTCAAATATCAGTACCTATAAGATCTTACCTACGTTCTAATCTACTATAAAATGTACGTGAGAATATTTTTCCAAGTAACATGTTCACTTGAAAATTTAATCAACTTTTTAAGTGATGCCGTGAAGACGGCTCTAAGCTACGTGCACTATTAAAATTTTCTCTTAGCTTCTGGATAACGTAATATTTACAAAGATAAAAATAGTAGTAGATAATATTTCTTATCTAGTGCTCTTTTGTTTAGGTATATTTTTTTCGAGGTTTCGGAACCGATATTGGGAAATATTCTCCCATTCTTTAATCAGGGCTTGTTTTAGTGCCCTGTAGGCGATGGTCTGCGGTTTCTGACTAGCCTCCCTAGCTCATCCCAGGCGTGCTTAATCGGGTTGAGATCATGACTTCTTGGCCAAGCCATCACGCTGATACCAACCTCCAGAATATACTCTTGCCCGACCTGAGCCGTGTGTGGCCGGGCATTATCTTGCATCAGCATCGATCCATCACCCATATTTGCTAAATACGACCCTGCATACTCGTTGAGAATCTCTTGGGCATATCTTTCCCCAATCAGAGTGCCATTTTCTATGGCCACTAACCTTGTGCGACCTTTAGAAGATATGCCAGCCCATACATGTACACTGCCTCCACCGTACTGGACTCTTTCTGAGAAGCAGTCTTCAAGGTATCGCTCACCAGACCGCCTATAGACACTTCGCTTTCCATCAGAAGTGTAAAGTGAGAATTGAGACTCATCTGTGAACAAAATTCTTGACCACTCTTCTTCATCCCACTGTATGTATTCACGAGCATATCGCAGTCTGGTTACTCGATGCTCTCTCTCGAGTTTGGGGCCACTCGCTGGTCTTCGGAGTTTCAGATTTCCTTCAGCAAGTCTTCTTCTCATTACACTGTCACTAATGTAGTCCCTTCGGGTCTGAAGAAGCTGTTGCTGGACTTCAACTGCATTAAGGTGGCGATTTCTTAACATAATGGAAACAATATGACGGTCTTCTCGGGCACTAGTACACCTGGGTCTGCCATTACAAGGTTTCTTCAGATGATTTCCAGTCTCTTCGTACCTTGCCTTCACCTTCTGGACCGTTAGTAACGCCACACCCACCATTCTTGCAGTACGACGCATACTGATGCCTAGTTCCAGAAAAATCATGATCCTAGCACATTCTTCAGGTGAAAGAGGCATGATAAATAAAATTTATGTGCTGTTGTTTAACTTAGCTTTTGTAACAAGACTCATCGATCAAGAAAAAATTAAAAACAAAAACAGAAACAAAAAAATTAATGGTAAAATTGTAATTCGAAAAGTATTATTTTTGTTTTTATAGCTCTTTTCAGTCATTTCTTAAAGGTAGGTTCTCGACTATGAAGTTTTTATATACAAAAAGAAACTCTCTTTCGAGTCATTTTTTATTTCGGAAGTATATCTGGTGTACTTAAAAAGTTATACCAATTTAAAAAGTGTGATACTTAGTTTTGCAGGCCAGTGTAATATAATATAATAAATAAAAAACCTACATATTTAAGTTTTCGTGTAGTAGGTAATGAAGGTAGGTGCTTTCTATTGATTTTCTATAAACTAATTAAAAAGAAACATGACGTCAGGTGACCAAAAATTGCCCACAATGAAGTGTAAAACACAGTTCTTTTATTTTTGTAGGCGAGTTTTCAACCGTTTAAAACTATTTATTTGGAGTTTTATAAACGGTAACATTTTATTTAAAACGTTTTAAATCGGTTGTTTTACATCTGTACCTACAACCGTCGCCACGTGTCAGTGGCTGCCGTCAACTATACGTTGTTGACGGTTGCAGTTGCCTCTGTCATCGACACGAGTCGCTCGTATCACTTAACGATATAAAATCATGAATATCTATGAAGTGGCATACCGTCAATAAACGTCGTCAGTTTGGCAGAATTCTAGAATTTGATTAATTACCATCAACATACGATTTCTAATCTAAATAATTATGAATACTTAGCTCTGATTTGGCACTTGGCACCAATTTCTACACGTTCAGTCATAATAACGAAAATACAGTCAGCAGAACTAGGTCGAAGTTAGATCTAATCTAAATTTATGTTAGACCATTTTGCTTTGTAATCAGAACGTTGTAATTACAGGCGTATAAGACACCAGCTTTTCCTTTTATATTGCAGATGGTCAAGCAAGGGGTAACAATTTACGATCAGGTAACCTACCTACTTGTTTGTCTGAGACAAAGACATAACATATAAAACAGAACATTACAGTCATCAAGCCTGTATTGTATTTTCAGAAGGTGTAGGCAGAGCTGTGGGACATGTTTTTGGGTAAATTTTATTTGGTGAGAGTGCCAAGAGGATGCACTATTTAGAAGTTACAAGTGAAAATATATGAAAGAATGAAGTCCACACATAATCAGCCTATAATGCTGATCCCAACATAGTTGAGAAAAGGCTAAGGTAGATGATGACCTACTTGTAGACAAGATAAATAACTTCCACGAAAATGTACCCAATGTTTCTTAAAAGATAAAGTTTAAATCTAGAGCGTCCGTGCCACAAGTGGGTAGGGAGGTACTCACGTATTATTCGAGTTTCAAATTGGGTCTCATTCATTTCTCTGCATTGTAGTGATGAATGAACAAAACGTTTCTATTTTGTTTTCTCTATATATGGGAGCTTAGTGAGTGAGTGAATGAAGGAAGGAATGAGGGAAGGAAGATAATTAATTTTAATTCAGATTTGAATGGAATTTGGAAAGGAAAAAACGTAACAAAAATAAGCTTACTTTCCTGTTTGTGTGAACTATGGTCATCATCATCTGCCTAGCCTTTTCCCAACTATGTCGGGGTCGGCTTTCAGTCTAACCGGATGCTGCTGAGTACCAGTATTTTACATGGAGCAACTGCCTATCTGACCTCCACAACCCAGTTACCGAGTAATATGAAACCCTTTGGTAAGATTGGTTGTCAGACTTTCGGGTTTCTGACGACCCGTAACGACTGTCAAAGATCCACGAATGACAGCCGGGACCAACGGCTTAACGTACTTTCCGAGGCACGGAGGGGTCTTGGTATGTAAGCTTTAAAAAGGGTCTATCCACTATGTTATAATATTATAATATATCCCAAAAAAGTAAAGTAAAAATATACCTGAAGTACAACGTAAGAATCTTTTATTATATGTTTCTGCTATTATAGAATTAAATCTTGATGCCTTAGTCATCATCATTTGCCTAGCCTTTTCACAACTATGTTAGGGTCGGATTCCAGTCTAACCGGATGCAGCTAATACCAGTATTTTACATGGAGCGACTGCCTATCTGACCTCCACAACCCAGTTACTAATATGCCTTGGCTTAAGTACAAGAATATTACATAAAATTAAAGAAAGTACCGTCTCATAAAAAAAAACAGAAATTGCGAAACCAAGTTATCAATTTAAGATTCTCTTCATAAATAAAACAAGAAATTCTCTTCCAACATTTTTTATGATATTTCACGTCTTGTAAGAAAAGAAAAAAAATCTAAGTAAACTTCAAGCACCTACAAATGAACTCAAACTAACAAGTCTGGAGGGAATCGTGTCTGTACAGCAAGAACATTTCTTGAAATAAATACTTTAGCTAGCTTTTTAGAATAATAATACAATTAAAACTTCTGACTACCATTTCTTGATGTTGTTTAAGCATAATTTTGCAGTGTGTATATATTTTGCTTTAATAACCTTTCTTAAGTCGTGTTCGAGTCCAAGTGGTAACGGCTGCGACTTACGAGTTGTAGGTCGAGAGTTCGAACCCAGGCAGGCACTTTACTTTGTGTAAATTATTTCATCACCACTGCTCTCAAAACGGTGAAGGAAAACATCGTGAGGAAACCGGCATGTCCTAGAACCACAAATTCGAAGACATGTAACATCCACCAAACCCGCACTGGGCCCGCGTGGTGGATTATGGCCCACTCCCTCTTACAGAGAGGAGGCCTGGGTCCCAGCAGTGGGAACATTATAGGCTGAATATGTAAACTTTCTTAATAAAGTCTCATCAGCAGTTTTGTTCTATGAATAGGCGACTTCCTGTATCTACTATACCTATATTTAGCACAGACTAAAGAGCTTATTACACCGCGATTAAACTATCCTGAAGTTAGGAACGACTAAATATCGGGCCCGATATTTAGCATAGTGTAATAAGCTCTTAAAAGGCACACTTTTCTATTCTTCGGTACGGGTGTATGTCACTGCCCCGTTGGTCTCGTGGTCGCAAGCGCGACTGTTGAACGCGGGGAAAGACTCAATAACACTTTGCTTGACCCGGGAATCGAACCCAGGACGGGTTTGATTCCCGGGTCGAGCAAAGTTTTATTGAGTTTGTCCATTAGAAATTTCTTAGTAACAGCCCGGAGTTAGGAAGTTGGCGGTGTGATACCCCGTGCCTCGGAAAGCACGTTAAGCCGTTAGTCCTGCACCTGATCTCTCTCCGGTCGTGTCGGATTGCCGTCCCATCGGACTATGAGACTGAGGGAAGAGGAAGTGCACCTGTATCTGTGCGCAAACTTGTGCACCATAATATCTCCCGCGCCGAAGGCTCGTCTACGTTGAGATTGGCCGCTGTGGCCGAAATACGGTCTGGAGGACTTTATTTATTTTATACCTACACTAGGTGTCATAAGATACTAAAGAAAGATAGAAAATACATTTATTTAGCACAGACTAAAAGACACACCATCTTTATATTCTTCGATACGGGTGTATGTCACTGAACTCCTCCTATATAGCTGGACCGATTTTGGTATGTGTATGTATGTGTGTGAGTAGGTTGGCAGTAGGGTGTGATTGTGGATCTATGTCGCAAACCATGCTCCACCTCCTATCCTGCCCTCTGTGTCCCAAAACATGCAGTCAGAGTGACCTCTGCGCTGCCACTGTCGACGCCGTGGAGGTGGCAAAGTTTTGGGCCAACAAGATATGAAATTCAGTCATGCCAGCGACATGAAGAAGTGGTGGGCCCCTGGATGGTTTCATTCAAAATAATTAGACCCGGTAGGAGGCGCTGTTCTTGAGATCCAGTTTTTTTTTCAGTCCATTTCATGGTTCTGACTGACCAATTCTTTGACAATTCAAAAGGGCTTGTAAATGGTTTAATTGAAATAAATGCTTTGTGTTTAAATTACTCAAAAGTATGGGCAGTTTTGTTTTTTAGTCTGCAAACAACAACGTACAGGGACCAAAAGAGATAAGTAACCATTGTCGTCGGATATAGTTGAAGTTTAGTAAAAAAACCGATGGAGGTTTTTAATTTGATAAATGAAGTTTGTTTTCTATTAATTAAATTAAATTTTATTCGAAAACATCCATCTGTTTCTTACTAATCTTCAACTATATCCGACGACCCTGGTTACTTATCTCCTTTGGTGACCGTAATTACTGCGTCTTAAAGCCATGCGTGGCATTGATGTTGAGCTTTCCTTATAAGCCTTAGGGCAGGTAATACCCCTGTTGGCATAAAATTTTAAGGCATAATATAGTTGGGCATAACGTTTTCGCATAACTTTTAGTAGCATAATAATACTGCTGCATAATAATACTTTGGCATAATGCAAAGGTTTGCATAATATAGTCTAATGTGTTTTGGCTTAAGTTGGAGTTGCATAAATTTTAAAGGCATTTAGCATAATAGTATTTAGACATACAATTATTAGGTATGATGTTTCCTGATATTTACTAGTGTTATTGAATCATATGGGTTAGGTTAGGTTAGAACAGTGACCATTAACGCGCGAATGCGAGCGAGCGAAGCGATTGTGCCGCGGCAGCGGCCGCCGAGCGCCAGATCCCCTCTATTGTTGGTGTTGTGGTTTGGGTTAGAATGCGTTTTTAACATTATGCTTTATAAAATTATGCTTCATTATTATTATGCTAGCAGTATTTATAGCAACAAGCATTATGGCAAAACATTTAAGCCTACTAATATTATGCGTAATGATCATTATGCTGAACTTCGTTATGCCAATGTAAATTATGATAATATATTTTATGCTTATCATTAGTAAACCCTTAGGGCAGTCTTCTGGTCACCCATATTCAGCAGGAGATCTTTACGGGCCGATTAGATATTATGGTTATTTTTCTTAGCGTGTCGATGGTAATCTTAATGGCGTTGACCCGGAATCGGCTATGGGTCTGGCGCCATCAATTCCATTATAATCATTTATATATACTTATACTATATACAACTTGTCCCGGAATTAACGCACACCACCAGACACCCCAATTAGAATGTTATGTTATAATCATAATACATACACTGATTTTTTATTATTATGTAATAAACATTGTTTTTCTCATAAATTAGTTACACTGATTGTGGGAGAAAATTGTGGTCACATTACAAATCTACGCATGCAAACAGTCGCACTCGTTTAGGGGTCTAGCGCAGTAGGTACTTCATCTATTTTGGTTTGTTTTGACTGTACAGCGGAAGTGTGACAGTAATTTACGTAGTTTTAATTATTTTTGGGATAAAATATTACCTATATTAAAAATTACAGAAATCGATTCAGTAAACGATTCTGAACAAACTACTTTCATAATGTGCATTAATTCAGTTACACATTGTATACTCGTATATTATACTTATATACTAATACCTATTATAAACGTGAAAGTTTGTATGGATGGATGAATGTTTGTTACTCTTTCACGCAAAAACTATTGACCGGACTTCGATGAAATTTGGCACACATATGACTTATAACCAGGATTAACATATATGATACTTTTTACTCCGATATTCCCTTAGGATGGAAACTTATGCCGGTGGAACCGCGGGGCGCAGCTAGTCATTTATACACAGGGTTAGTTTTCAAAGACCAGCCAAATTTAAGGGTATGGTACAGACCATCAGACTGAACAATTTTCTCCATGAGACCAACATCGTAATCACGAATAAAAATTCAGCCGTCCCATAAGTTTAGGTCGAGTAGGTATTGAAGTTTTGTATGCGACAGTTGATAAATTTTTCGCGATCACGATGTTGGTCTCATGGAGAAAGTTGTTCAGTTTGATGGTCTGTACCACACCCTTAAATTTGGCTGGCCTTGAAAATAAACCCTGAATAGCAAATCGGTTCATGAGTGGCACATAGGTAATTGATTTGTTTATGTTAGCTGGCCCACCTGATGTAAAGTGGTAATTGCCGTCTATGATCACATGAAATACCAGAGGCACAGCAGCTCCGTTGCCACCCCAGAAACAAACCATAATTCAAAATCAAAATATTTTATTTCACATATCCTACACACCTACGGTAGTTATACTAGTTATTTCGCCACTCTTCATTTGGCATTTTTGTTTTTATTGTGATTGTTGATTGTTTTGTGGTCATCTGCCAATATCTCTACTGTCAACTGTCAATTAATGTGAGTTGTCATTGGTCCATGGCCTTGACAACGAGCAATAGACAAAAGTGTCAACATTTTTATGCATGAGTACGTGTCTTTTGACTATGTGTATCTTATGTCTTTTTTCGTTATTTTTTTAAATTTTATTTTTATTATTTTTTTACTTGTAATTGTGCGTTTTGTTTGTGCAGAATAAAATATTTTTCTTTCTTTTTATTTCTTTCTTTCTTTTCTTTCTACATACACCTACTGTGCACTCATGAAACATCAGAAGCGAGGCTACAATTGGTCGTAATTTATAGAGACGACCTGGCAAGAAACTGCACGGTTACTTTTCTTAAAATAATTGGATTTTACAATGTTTTCAAATTACATTGTTAACAGCTATGGGAGGACAGTGTAGGTCTGTCAACAAGTACTAACAAAATAGAACATGGTCAACGAATCTACAGTCTAAAAGGCCTACAACGTTCCCACATTCACAAAATATAACATAATCTATTAAAAATTTAAATAAAATAATAAAAATAAACCCTATTTAAACCAAATGACATGGTTACAACTGTAATAAATCTTAATGATTTATAATGATAGCCTGTCCACAAAAGACACTAATAGAGTCGAAAATAGAATTGTAAGGTAAACTATAGTCTCGCTTCCGGCCCTGATTCAGGCCATCGTACGGAGCGAAAGTACATGGGAAGCCGTCACCTCCTTCTGCGAAGCAGTAATGCTCGCAAAGGAGGAGGCGGAGCGCGTGAGGGAAAGGCAATCTGGCCGAGAACGCCCTGCACGTCGGGAATCAACAACCGACTCCCGGCCACCGTAGGCGCGGGCTTGCTGGCGGCGAGCAATGGGCAGCTTGTCGCCTGGTAAGGATCAGGCTCGGGTCGACGGCGCGTTGTGTTCCACGCGTGCCTCAAAGAGATGTCAGCAGTAACTGACGGGGTCCACTAGGTCCGATGCCTGCCAGGGCCGGATTGTTCGAAAGAGTAACGTGATCCCTGGCACAGGAAACTGAAGGAACACGGGTGGGTTTTAGTCAGTAAAAGTCTGACACGCCCTCCCGCTCCGCCCAGAGCGGGAGAAGTCATCTGATGATTTTTCATCTAAAAAAACGGTAAATGATGGTAAAATTGAATCTCTTTTTTCTTAAAACCACCTCCACAATTTCTTATAACAACGTAAGCCAATATTCCAATTCGTAACCAAAGTAACAAATTATTTCTTATTGCAAACAAAACTCATTTATTGTTTACGAACCACAGAGCAACTTTCCTTATAACCGATATGAGATTTTTCCTGCTAAGATCAAAAGGAAGTGACCGCTTCGGCCTTTCATATACGATAGTTATATGTAAATATAAACACAACTGAGCCCTTAATTCGCTCCTCAAATAGTGAAGGGTCCTTCGAAGGGCACACAAACTGAGGGTCAAAAGTTCCAAGGGATCTTAAATCCATGGGAATACAAGCACTTGAGAGGAAGAATTTGGGATCATGTGTTTGGTGTTTTTGTCCTGGTAAGTGGAATGCAGTGATGATGACGTAAAGTAACGTGTATCAATTAATTTTGTGCTGTTAAATTAAAGGCATGAAAATGCATGCAAAGTGTCTTTTCTTTTTTTTTCTTTTGATTTATTTATTTAAACTTTTCGTACAAAAAGGTACAAAGGCGGACTTAATGCCTTAGGCATTCTCTACCAGTCAACCAAGGGTAGTGAAGAGATTAAATGGCAGGTGCGTTGGATGAGAGGAACAATGATTTAAAAAAAAATACAGGACATGTTCAGGTAACCAACATGTCCTAGAACAAAAAATTCTGACTGTCTGATTGATGTCTGATTTTGCATTGGGGTCTCGTTTTTGGAATTTCACGTATTATTTAATATTTATTCATCACAATTTGTACAAGAATAGAATGGCTGGCGACCCCCAAACTAGGCATTTGCCTTGTATCTTGGGAGTCAGAGATGCAGAAATATGCAACATGCTTTGGACCTGAAAGTGAGTCTTTCTTTCAGCATGCATAGCCTGACCAATTCTATCTGTACTCTACGAAGAATTACCTCTCTGTATTTAACCGATTTCAAAAAAAGCAGGAGGTTCTCAATTCGATTGTTTTTTTTTACGTGTGTTTCCTCAGAACTCCATTATTTATAAGCCGACTCGCAAAATTATTTCTTTATGTGAAATGATATACTTTCAGATTGGTCCCATAGAAATTTCATCAAAACCGGTTCAGTAGTTTGGTTTTTAAACCAAAATTACGGGTAAAAATTCAAGTAAACGAAATTGCGTTGTTTGCTTTCTACAATCTATCATGTTATATTTCGTTTCTACAGCGGTCATGCAACGCGTGCTGGCTTTATGACACGGCTAAACTATTTAATTAATTATGAAAAGCCTTACAGCAAAATCAGAAGTTTGTAGGCATTTTCAACTCTCTTGGTATGCGGCATAGACCGCTTTTTTAATATATAATTTTGCTGTATGCTATCGTCATCTATCAAACCGTACCATAACTATCACCAATCATAGCCATTTGATTAGGACAAGTTGCACATATCGGTTGTATGTGACATGTTTCAAAACCACAATGGTGGTTAAGTAGGTAGAGGTAAATATAGGAGATTCTACGTCTTCACCATGTACAGACGCCAGCACATCAAGCTACTACAATCTGTCAAATTTCTTTAATAGATTTTCAACTTTATCGCTAAATCATTAAGGTTCAAGGTTGATTGGGAAAATGTGACAGTTTCGGGTAGCTTGACCTGCTGGCGTCTGTACTATGCAAAACGCTAATATGCTTTGGTTACATCATTCATAATTTCAACATGAGTGATGCAACCAATATTTTGATTTAAAAGAGTGTCCATGGAGTTTTTTGGAGCTTTTTGCCTGTGAATAGTTTAATTGAAATAAATGTTTTGACTTTCGAGCAGTCTTCATGTTTAGCAGGAGATCTTTACGGGCCGATTAGATATTTGTTTTGCCTGTTATGTAGGATGCCTGTAGGATCATCATAGGCTGAAGCCTGTGTCCTCACAGGCCTCCTCTCTTTGAGAGGGAGTGAGCTCTACCACACGGGCCCAGTGCGGGTTGGTAGATGTCACGTGTCTTCTTTTTCATCATACATTTTTGATTCTAGGACATACCGATGCCAGTTTCCCTTCACCGTTTTGGGAGCACTAGTGATGAAGTTATATGCTTAAAGTAAAGCGCTTCCACGCACGCCTTAAAGAGTTGTCAGCATAATTTGAGGGGCCCCTTAGGGCCGAAGCCTGCCGGGTCAGCGGGATTGTCCGAAAGGGTTACCGCTACCCCGAAATATAAAGGGCGAAGGAAGGAACATGGCTGGGTTTTAGTCAGTAAGAGTCTGACACTCCCTTCCGCTCCACCCAGAGCGGGAGGGGTCATTTGATGATTTCCCACCCGAAAAAAAAAAAAAGTAAAGCGCTTGCGTGGGTTCGAACCCGCAACCTCAGCTCGTAAGTTGGGGCCTTTACCACTGGGCCACCACTGCTCTATAAGTATAATAGCTGGTTGGTAAAACAACTTGAAAATAAATCTGTATTATGTTTCTTAAACTGTTGTAATGACCCATCGTCCACGACGCGACGCGACTTGCTACGCGTTGTTAACTAGTTTGTGATTGGTTGCTTCGTGTACGAACCGCCATTGAAATACTAGTGCTGTGACGATCTGGATACTCATCGGTGATTTGAGTTTGTAACTGGTTACCTTTGAGTAGAGTTATGGACGAACGGGCGGGCCTACGCAGAATTAGTAAAAAAAAAAATTAAAAAGTTTATTGACAATATAAAAGAACAAACCTTACATACAAATCCCAACAATCCTGTGATTTGTGTCTACTAAAACAAATATATGTGTAATTACGTATGTGGTTATAAATACCTGTGTACATAACCGTTTTTCGTGGATGTGACGCATGTCAACCCTTTTTCTTATTGCTTTTTTTTTGTTTTTATGTTCTTTTGGCGTCATGTTTACCGCAAATAAACGTATTTTCTTTCTTTCTTTTCTTTCTTACATTATGCGGTTGTTTGAGCTTAATTCACACTGTCTTCCTTACTAGTGAAAACTGTATTACGGCAGGTCAGAATTGAAAGCTCATTAGAATTTTTATGTTATTTTGTATTGTAATTTTTTATGTAATGTTGTATTGTATTTTTTTTAACGTCTGTCAGTTCATTGGCCAATCAATGTAGAATGTAGTCTGTCTAACCAATGAGACACCAGTAATGACATTTATCGGGATTAGATTTACAAGTTTTCCTTACACAAGGGTCACGGACCGAACGGCTTATAGTTTAAACTACCTACGTACTAATATCACTACATCTCAAGCTAAATGTTATTCCTTTTAAAGAAATTACTCCTAGTAACACACACAGAAACCACACGACAGCCAACAAACTATGTATTTTCCAAGGAAACTAAGCCTTGCAACTGTCTACCGACTTTCTCCACAAATATCCGAACACAGCTCATAATGTAACGTCAGCAAAGCGAACTTTGTCTCAGAAATACTAGAATGATGAATGTGTACAGTCACAATGTAAGGCAGGAAATGGAACCGCGGAGCCATGTTACAAACGTTATTGAATTCGTAAACTAAAACGACGCACGAAAATGTAATTTCATACTTTTTTGCCGATCGTACGCCAGCTTTCTTTAGGGTTGACAGATTTTATTGAAACGCGAAAATGAACATGAAAATAAATTGAACACGTGTTTAAATCAGAAAAGTATAAAAGGGTAGAATGAGGACCTGATCTGGGGAAAGAAATGATTTTTATTGAATGCGTAAAAAATCGACTTGGGAGAATGGCGTTACTGTTCCATTTTCCTGTATGAAAAATGATTATATGCGACTATACCTATCATTATTAATACCGTTTTTTGTATTTTTCTTGAGATAGAAACCTTCTAGGAGAGTTTAAGAACACAACGCCTTTACCTCGTTAGCTAAACATTTTATAAAAGTGTGATGAAAGTAATTTTAAGTTCTTTTAGTACTGAGAGAACAGCCTTATTCTTTTACAGCCCTATTGGGAAATATATATTTGTATGTACTTACTATGAAGAATTTAATTAATGTTTTTTTGCTTATTTATCTTGAAACTCGTCCCTTGGGCTGGTAAAGATCGCCATTTGTCACTGTCAAAAATGACATCAATTTAATTTTCGGCCATTCGCCTCGGATATTGTTTCATACTAGTGTCCGAGGATTCCATTATTTTCTGGGCTTAATCATCAGTATTAATTAGTGAAATATTCAGTTGAAAATATGATAAACATACTGTGGGTACAAAGCCTCGGTAGGTCATTGAACCCGGTCACTCTATTCACCGTTTCAAATTGGGTACCTATGATTTGTGATTCCAAAACAATAGAAGTATAGTTATACAGTTAGTTTTACGTTACAGTGACCTTTATTCCTTTTCACCATAAGGTTTTTGTCACAGGTAAAATAACTGTGAATGGAATGTACAAAATAATTATTTTAAATCATCATCTGCTTAGCCTTTTCCCATCTGTGTTGGGGTCGGCTTCCAGTCTTACCGGATGTAGCTGAATACCAGTATTTTACATGAAGCGACTGCCTATCTGACCTTCACAACCTGCTTACTGGGTAATACGATACCCCTTGGTAAGACTGGTTGTCAGACTTTCGGGCTTCTAACGACCCGTAACGACTGTGAGAGTTCTACAATTGCCAGCCGGGACCAACGGCTTAACGTGCTTTCCGAGACACGGAGGGGTCTTGATGTGTAAAGAGGGTCACCCATCCACGGACCAACCGCGGCAAGTGTAGCTTAACCTGACCGATCGACCCGCGCGACTGTTGTACCCACAAGCCTACAAAAACAATATTTTAAATGATGAAAGATATTACACGTCAAAGTTTTATTTATTTTTTACTAAATGAGGTCGACTTTTCTTCTTACTACTTTGAGAAGAAAGACCGATATCTTGGTCTGATAATGATCTTGCAGATTAGTGTCTGCGATGGTTTTTGTAGTGAGTCTTGTTTTTAACGTTCTTTTGAACTAAGTAATTGTAATAATTTTCAAGTTATAGAACAACAAACTGAATGTCATGCTTAATAAAGTTAAAATTCCATTGCACTAAAAATATTAGGACCTTTTTGTTACAAAAATGGCCACTCAAAAATCACCTTAGAATACATTTCACTAAAGTAGGTAACTGATTAAGTGGCGATGGAATGAAAATTATCTGATCCTATGAACTATACTATAGTCGATAATGTTTGTCCGCAATGTTTATCCATCTCTATCAAAAATGTCTCTTCACAAAAGAATCAACGATCATAAAGTTGCGCAACCCATTAAAAACTTCTGACATAAAAGTTAAGAACTGTCAAACTGAACTGTCAAATCGTGATTCACAAAATTGCTGAAGAATTTCACTTGTCGATGTTATAAAAAGAATCGCTTGCTCAGCGTTCGTCGTGAAAGGCCATAATAAGTTCTCTGTCGAGCCAAACACTGGAATTTTCTTTTTCGTTTAGTCCACTCTCGACCCCTCGACCCCCAATCAATAATCAGCTTTTATCATACCTTTGTTCCAACGTTAAGGAATGATTTGAAAGAAAACAATTTTATTACGTTGGTACGTAGGGGTACGATGGTATGGGCTTGAGGCTAAGTAATAACAGCTGCACAGGTCGATAGATCAGGTTAAGCTACACTTACCGCGGTTGATCCGTGGATGGGTGACAATCTTTACATACCAAGACCCCCCGTGCCTCCCGTTGGTCCTGTCTGTATTTCGTGGACCTTTGAGTCGTTACGGTTCGTCAGAAGCCCGAAAGTCTGATAACCAGTCTTACCAAGGGGTAACGTATTACCCAGTGGCGCCCAGCGACTTCCTAATACTGGTATTCAGCTGCATCCGGTTGGACTGGATGACGACCCCAGTACAGTTGGGAAAAGGCGAGACGGATAATGAGGTACGTAGGGGTGGCATTATTTTCCTCCTTTTGTTGTACAGAATCTTATATTTCATTTTCGAAAATAAGTCCTTTCCTACTATCCTAATAATATTATAAATGCGAAAGTTTGTATGAATGGATGGATGGATGTTTGTTACTCTTTCACGCAAAAACTACAGCACGGACTTGGATGAAATTTGGCAAACAGATGGCTTATAACCAGCAGGGTAATTACGTAATACACTATTAGTAGCGATAGGTTTCATTTTGACAGTTCAACAACATTCATTGCGTTATTTACGTTGTTGAGCAGATACATTTTTCGAATATATTGAGCAATGGATTAGCAATATGCTTCAAAATGATTCAAATTGAGAGTAATAGTGTGTTACACAATTAGGGTGCAGGATTATTATATATTATAGGATACTTTTTATCCCGATATTCCCACGGGATCGAAGCTTATGCGGGTGAAACAGCGGGGCGCAGCTAATTTTTAATAAACCAATGACAGTTACAGTATGGATGAATTATTTTATAGGATTTTATTTTTTAAATTCAGGATAGGTAAAGAGAGGTTCTTTTTACTGAGCTATTTGTATCAGAAAAATACTTTAAAAAAGCGGCCACAAATCCCCATTGATGGGGATTTTCAATGGGGATTTGTGGAATAGCCCCACAAAGGGCTAACACTATTTACCACAACATATTTAAAAAATACTTTACAAAAAAAACACATTTCTTGTAGGGTCTTTAATTTTTTACTTTATTTATTTTTATTGTCTGTTGTTATAGCGGCTAGTAGTGGTACACACTCTGTGTCAAGTATCTACCTATCACGGTTCAAAATATACAGCCCTGTGACAGACAGACGGACGGACAGTGGCGGCCTAGTAATAGGGTCCCGTTGGCACCCATTGGATACGGAACCCTAAAAAGTAACAACATCGCATGTTTCTGTTTACAGCAAAAAATATGAAGATCCGACCCTGTAAAAGAGAGAAGTTTTGTTTAAGGACGAATTCTTAGGCAAAAGTTCTTGAATAAGGATTTTTTTCATCAACCTTTTGTAACGTTTCATGATTATTGCCGCGTTGAACAAAAAAGACTTTTTAATCCTTGGCATTCACAATCTTTTGAGGAAGGCAATCTTGCCAATAGCTGTTGTAAGCCCTCGCGTTTTTGTGTTAAGTTCATCTACCAAGATTTAATTTTTTTAATGAATTAACATAATGAACTATTGTTTTAGTAAAATTGTTCTTCTTTTTTTAAAAGAGCTGTGAAAAGGGAAATTTCTTGTTACAGTTCGTTCATAGTTTTTTTTTTAATCTGACAGCAGCAACCTAACCTAAACCTTACTGTAACAAGAATAAAACTCTCGGGTGAACAATAAAGTATATATAAATAAATAAAGATCACAATGGTTTTGTCACACTTGTCAGTAGCAGCAATCCAACAGCAACCTTATTAGAATCAGAATAAAGATTACTGTGATTTGGACAGTGATGTAAAATCAGAGGTAAAATAAGTATAAAAGGACTGTAGATGTAGTCAGGGAAAATAATTGTTAAACGTCAATTGGCCGTGTTGTCGCAATTTTATATAAATAATGACGGTTGTGATTTTAATTTAATAGTACTTTTGGCCAATTTCAACGGAGACCAGAGGGGCAATTCTCGTAATTTTAAGAACGTTCACAGTCTGATCTGAAATACCTCTATATTCCCTACATTTTGACAAGTTTTTGACATTTTTTTTCGCCGAGATGAGACTGTGACTAGATTTTGAACGTTTTAAATTACTAGAATTGGCCTTCAGCCTTCGACAGTGATGAAATTATAGGGCACAAGTGTGTGCGTAGACACAGGAGCACTCTCATAGTCTGATGGCACGCAATTCGACACGACCGGAGAGAGATCAGGCGCAGGACCAACAACTTAACGTACAGTCACATGCACATAGAGTTTATGTGGGTAATAAATTTGCTTAATAATAGCTACTTATTTATAGTTATTTGTTTCAATCCATTTTCATTTGACTGTTCTTTTTATGTGCGAGTGAGTTGACGACAAAAAAAATGGATAAAATCTGAAGGTGCCAACTCGCGCGCGGCGCGCGAGTTTGACACTCGCCAGTTGACGAACAAGTCAACAATATTATTGACTCTTCGACTTCAAATAAATAAGGGCTGTCCTGATTGACATAAATAGCATAATAGCATAATCAGCCTAAAATGTTCCCACTGCTGAAACACAGGCACTCTCTCTGTGAGAGGGAGTGGGCCGTAATCCACCACTTGGGCCCAGTGCGGTTTGGTAGATGACACATATCTTCGAATTTCTAGATCTAGGATATGCAGGTTTCCTCACGATGTTTTCTTTCACCGTTTTGAGAGCAGTGGTGATGAAATTCTTTACACAAAGTAAAGCGCCTGCCTGGGTTCGAACCTACATATGTGGCTGTTACTACTGGGCCACCACTGCTCATTGACATAAATATAAATATAACTTGGAATTCTAGGAGAGCAATAAGCAGTAAACCCTAGGGCTGAGGACTATTTACGAGTACCTAAATAAAATATACGAGAAGGACCTAAATAAAAATATAATATATTTTCTCAATTCTTGTGTCGATGGACCTATAATAATATTGAATACATTCTACCTCTGCCTAAAAAGGCACCCAATTACCAGTATGTTCGGCCCAGATTTTCTAAATATGTTTGCTAAATATTTTTTCAGAATTATTTTACTAGATACTTAGTAATCAGAGAAAAGAAATAAAGATTCAGATTCCATTGGTTTTCCAACTAAAATTCCTACCATTATAATTGATATTGTACCTCATAAAAACACATTTAATTTTATAACTTATTAAACTCTATTTTTACCCGACTACGACAAAGCCAACGAAGGGTTATGATTTTAACAGGCTATGTAAGTATGTTTATCCGTTCCCTCAAAACGAGGTATTGTTGGAAGCGTCATATTGTTCCGCGTGTTATAGGCTATATGACGTCACAAAATATCCAACATGGCTGCTTACACAGGATGAGAAGTATCACCAAAAAAAAGGTTAATATATCGTGTTTGGTATCCAATGAAAGGTCTGTCATAAATGCAAAAAAAAATTGACAAGTCCTCCACTTCTACTTTCAATTCAGAAACCGGCGGGGTAGTTGCGTACCACACTATCAGTAGCAATGGCTTTCATTTTGACAGTTCATCAACATTCATTGCGTTAATTGCGTTGTTGATTAGATATATTTTTCGAACATAAGAAGCAATGGATAAGCAATATCCTTCAAAATGATTCAGATTGAGATTGATACTGTGTTACGCAATTAGGGTGCGGGTATCGGTCAGCCAAAATATGGCTAATCTCGCGACGAATAGAACCTCCAGCGAATGCCGGTACAGATTAATTACCCATTCAATTAATACTTTATTTATTACTAACATCGCTTTCATTAACATTATGTAACCCGCCCGTAACAAATGTGTCTGTCTAACTTCATTACTTAGGCATTAAGCCGGGGGAGGGGTAATTACCAGAATAAATGAACAAATATTTATTTCTACTTGATTTGACTTAGTCTACGACCTATATCAATGTTTCGTGTTAATGTTAGAACCATGTAGCTTACTAATCTAATTATTTTAGGTGCTTACCTAAATAATAATTATGTACTTTTAGATAACTGCTTCTTTTCGTGGTGGATTAGGGCCCACTCCCTCTGGTAGAGAGGAGGCCTGTGTCCCAAGAGTGACAACATTTTTTTTTTTTGTAAGTCTCTTCTGTCCCACTACTGAGCAAAGGCCTCCCCTAAATCCTTCCAGAAATTCTTTTCCCGCGCCACCTCAAACCAGCCCCAGCGGTACGGGTCCAGGTTATCTCGCCATCTCTTTCTGGGCCGGCCTTGGCGGCACCGCGCCGTCCATCTTCAGGCACCCATTTTGTGGAGATTTTTTTGAGACAGAGAAAAAATAGTACATTACGATACGTGTGACTTAAGTAGTTCATGATTGCTTGGCGTTAAATTACCTAAACCCGTACTCAAGTCACATTTTTCTGTGTAAAAATTTAACTACTTAAGTCACAGAAAAGCATTACTTAAGTGGGGCGACACAGCTATAATAAATTTAAAAAACTGCTTCTACCAACCCACGCTGGGCCCGCGGTAGTGGATTACGGCCCATGACTTCTCACCTAGTCTAATTATGTAACTACTTTTGGCCTAAAGTGCTTTATCTTTTATTAATTAGAATCTGTTCGTGTTCGTGAGACTATTTTCTTGACCTTTCATAATTGGGTGGGAGAATGTTAGCATTAATTAATTTTATTTTTATACTAGTGAATAGCCCCTGCTTCGCATGGGTGTAATGGCAACATGTCAAAAGGTCGAGATTTCTTTACTATGTGTTAGTTTAAAATTAAAATAGAATAGAATGCTTTTTATTATGTACACCATATAATTTAGAGACATAAATATAGACATTTTACAAAGGGTGACACAATGGGCGGTCTTGTCGCTAAGAGCGATCTTTTAAAGACAACCTTTGGATGGATTAAAAAGGGGAAAGAGAGACAAATACTGTAGTTAGTCTGTGGTGTACCACTTACATAATACAGTAAATGCATACATAAAGTATATGTAAAGCGGAAATAAAATAATTAAAATTATATTTTAGGACGAAGGAAGCATATTGTTTGGGACGTCGCAGGATTTTAGGGCAAAACTCAATGTTCCAAACGAAGAATAAATCAAAATCGGTGGCATAGTTTAGACGACCAGCACGACCACACAGACTTTTTATAAATAACTAGCTAACCCGACGAACTTCGTACCGCCTCGGAATCAATAAGAATGAGTTTATGAGAAATAGAATCATCTACATTTTTTTTTTTGCATATTTTTCTCGTATTTTAATAGTTATTCTGCTTGATCCAATTCGGGGCGGAGACAAATCCAACAATTCAAAGATCATAATAATCAATCCAGCCGTTCTTGAGTTATAAATGGTGTAACTATCCCGACTTTTTTCTATTTATATAGAAGACATTTATGACAGCGCAGCAAGTGGCTCTTTGTTACGAAGTTATAAAGAAACACCGAAGAGGTCGAATAAGAGTGACACTGGCTGGTGACACTCACTCCAGCAGTGCGTCGTATCGATGGTTGCGTGGCAGCTGTCTTCTGATGACAGCTGATGTCAGAAGAGCCGCCCCGGCTGTCGTACCACGACCACGACGAACTGCTGTATTCCGCAACAATCCTGATGATATTGAAGCTGTTGTACCACTAATACGATGACTACTTCCAGTAAAGGCTATCCCGAACCGTTATACACCGTGTTCTTCACGTTATCCTTAAACTTTGGTAAACGCTTCTATAGCTTTTACAAATCAAATCTAACAAAGGAAGTAGTACTTAAATAGGCTTCGTTACAAAGATATTTGTAATTTCATTGAATGAAATTTAATTGAGCTATGCAGTAAGAAAGGGTCTTAATTTTACCTATGATGCTGCTTAGTGCAATTAAAATGATAAATCTATCAAATGCTTCGGATAAAGAGATAAAGAGGCACGCATATCGGGTTATTTACGTCAAGGTAGTTTGTATGAAAATTAACAAAAAATAAGAATTGTTATTAAAACTGAACTGAACTGAATTGTTTTTAAGAACGTTCACAGTCTGATCTCAGTTTCAATCTGTCAAAATTACATCTGATTTCCCAGCATTTTAACAAGTTTTTGACAGTTGTTGGTCGCCGAGATGCGACTGCGACTAGATTTTGAACGTTTTAAATTACGAGAATTTGCCTTCTTGTTGAAGTTTATGCATATCGTCCAGAACTCGGTGTATAGATAATAGATGAATATAATATATCGCTGATTAACATATTGCTTTTCATTGCCGGTTTAATTTAATGTTTTCCTAGAAGTCACAGACCGCCCACATAACATATATTTATTACCTATTTTTTTTTTAGGTCTTTCTGTTTCATTTTTCTTTTTGTTATTTTTTTTCATATAATTTGTTTTTTTTTTTTTTTAATGTGTTTAGTTTAGTTTAGTTTTATGATCTCCCTGTACGAGTTGCAATAAATACTTTTTCTGCCCTTCTTTCTTTATATTTTATATGATTGAGTGACGCCTATTCCATTTCTGATGTAGGTAGTGGTAGGTTCAATCAAAGGTCAGTTAGGTGATGTCTGATTCTATGCTATCTATCTGTCATATATCTATGTATCTTTATAGCTTCGTCTCTAATATTTTATTACTGTCATCAATAAAGTTTGTTATTAAGACAAGAGTAAAATTTTTGGTATGACCAAAATAACATAACCTAATCTCCTGCCTGTATTTCCCAAAGGGTTAAGCAGAGGTCTAAGTAAAATGTAAATTTACATTTCAAATTTCGCCGGTTGTGTTTAATTCCCACTAAAAATACACTGGTATTTTGTTCCGTCCTCCGAGGTGAACATAAATATTGTTGTGTTTAATTACCATGTAATAGGGGACGAGCAAAACCTAACAACACTCTGACCTTTGAATTGAATCCAAGAACTCATGCCCAACAGTGCCGCTTGCGACCACTATACCAAAATCTTATATAATTTTACTATGGAATGAATATGTCCTGCCCTCTGTGCCCCAAAAAAATGCAGTCAAAGTGACCTGTGCCCTGTCACAGATAACGCCGTGGAAATGGCGAAGTTTTAGGCTAGCAAAATTTGAATTACTGTCGTGCCAGCGACACGAAGAAGACAAAGAAGGAAGTCATCATCATCATCATCATCTGCCTAGCATTTTCCCAACTGTGTTGGGGTCGGCTTGCAGTCTAACGGGATGTAGCTGAATACCAGTATTTTACATGGAGCGACTCCCAAAAAAAAAGAAGAAAAATGGGAAGTATGTAATATAAAGTTTATTAAAGTACCTTACGTATTACCAACTAAGGGGCTTGTGGCTAAGTAATAACCGCCGCACGGGTCGATAGATCAGGTTAAGCTACGCTTGCCGCGGTTGGTCCGTGGATGGGTGACCATCTTCACATATCAAGACCCCTCCGTGCCTCGGAAAGCACGTTAAGCCGTTGGTCCCGGATGTCATTCGTGGATCTTTGACAGTCGTTACTGGTCGTCAGTAGCCCGAAAATCTGACAACCAGTCTTACCAAGGGGTATCGTATTACCCAGTAACTGGGTTGTGGAGGTCAGATAGGCAGTCGCTCCATGTAAAGTAGGTACTGGTATTCAGCTGCATCCGGTTAGACTGGAAGCCAACCCCAGCATAGTTGGGAAAAGGCTAGGCAGATGATGATGACATATTACCAACTAAAGAGACATAGCTGGTCAAAAATCCAGACTCACAGTCACTAAAACACCAAAGTAAAGCAGAACAAGTACAATAACACACATATGCAAGTATATTAAAATTACTCAGTTTCTAAACAAACAGTTTAAATAGTAATATAACAAAGGCAATAAGCCACGACAGTGTAGCTCCGGGACGTGTTTTCATATGGCGTAGGTGCCTCGAGGTAGGTGATTAAAACTAACATTTATAGAAGATTGTGCGCATACGGGAAGGTAGTGTGTGGAGCTTGCTTGTTTATTACTAGCTTCTACCCGCGAATTCATTCGCATGAAATTTCTTGTTCCCCTAACCCACCCGTGGCATCGCATCTCCTGCTTGCGGTATCACTTTGTTTTCGCTTGGCGTTCTTTCCAACTTTCGCGTTCGGTCCTAGCGTGATGTTAAATGTCCTTTAGCCTTGAGAATTGGGCTATGAAATGCGAATATAATTTTTCAAACCGTCTAGTAGTTCAAAAAATAAGCGCGTTCTAAAAATAAAACAAACAAACTTTTCAGCTTTATTATTAGCATAATAATTATATAATAGATTATGTTGTACCCTCCAATGGTTCTTTTTCTTACGTTGTTGTCAAACTGTCTTGAGCAACCCTTTGCCTTATTTTTCCATGTAAGAAGATTTAGAGAGCTATTTCTCTAAAATCTTCTTTGATAGCATTTTCAATCCCATCTGCGTGTTTCACTCTGATAAATACTAGTAAGTCTCTTGAACTAATATTGTCTGGATCTTGGCAGTGTTCGAAGAAGCATCAGTTTGCAGCTTATTTACCTAGGTTATACTTTATTTTTATAAACTTGTTTCTGAGTTAATGGACTATTATTAGAATAGGCGGAATCTGCTTTGCCTTGTTGAGAAGAGAGGAGTTATTCATTACTATCTAGCCCGAGGTGATTAATTTTCCTGTTCTCCGCATACTTTACCATCTTGCAATGTCCTTTTGTACAATAGAATAGAATAGAATAGAATACTCTTTATTGTACACCATACAAATTACAATAATAGACCAGTATCCCCCCCATAACTTTAACCTATAACTTTAGCAAAATACATATTAATATGGAAATGTTAATGCTAAATGAAATAAAATGAAATTGTTTATTCTGTAAATAGGATATCGGCAACTACTTGTAGGGCATATAAATATTTGTTCCGTGAGGGAATCGAAACCGCGACACGCAGCGCAGCGCGTGAGGTTGGCGCAGTGGTAATGCACTTTTTTTTTTTTTTAACGTGGAGAAATGCTCATGCATTCTGCACTACCACGGGGAGGTAGTGCAGTTATGTGGGACTCTAACCCACTAAAACTCCACGGTGTCCTCCTCTGCCGCTTACGGCGGGAACACGGGCACGCCTTAGCACTCATCCGTGAACCCGCCGCGGCCGTCCGTCACCGGACCCTCCTCTGGGGATTACTCCCCATCACCGGCGCACCAGAACACATGGCACGCCGTGACCACCCCAGGGACCAAACCAGCACATGGGCGCCAGACGACCCCGTGTCTGGGCACCCTTGGTCCCCCTGCGACGGGTCAGGTCATTGGCCCCGCCGCCTGCCAATTTTCGGCCGCAGAGGATAGGGAGAGCGGCCAACGTCATACCAACACTCCTCTTCCCCTGCGGCCCCATCGCGTTCGCCATCAGACGGTGGCGACCCCGTCAAGACCGCGGAAGGTAGGGAGAGCGGCGCACCGCAGTACCGACACTCCTCCCCCGCCGCGGCCTCCAACCCTCAGCCGTGATGCCTCCCATACCACATCACGGCCCGCCTCAGTTGCGATGTCGCCCAAGCGGCACCGCAACCTACTTGTTGGCCGCTACGTCGTCGGCTTATAGGCAAAGCCCTGACGAGCGGCCCCTCCTCGGGTTCCTCTTAGCTTCACCGTGGTTGTCCAAGCCACGGCTACTGAGCCCCCCCGCCTCGACAATGCGGGAACCCACCGGGGGGGAGTGGTTAACCACTGCGCCAACCGTGCCGTCTGACTACCCCTCAGAAGAAATGGCTAAACAAACTCAATGGTCAGATCTCTTTTAATCTCCACACATAATCTTGGTCAGATCATGTGAGGACAATGTAGATTAGGTCCTGAAATGGTTTGAGGAAAGACCCACACAGATTTGAGTGGAACAGTCCAGTCAGTGCGACCAATCAAATTTTTTTTTATTGCTGAATTATCCTGCTATTGACCTCGATCCACGCCTGATGGAAAGCGATGGATGAGGTCTATGATGGAACGAGCGCGCCCACAAGATGATCACTCTTGCTTTGAAGGCAGACGAATTAATTGTGGAAGAGAATACAGTTCCACACTTTGGCTATGTGCATAATAAACGTGGAGGAGAAGCGCTGCGTACGACTGATCGGGATATCAACCACGTGTGGATGGTATGCTGTACTACGTCTATAGGCCGACCGCTTAACTGAGACGTGGCCTGAAGTACCTGTGCGGTGCGGAAGGGGTGATAATTGTCACAAGTTGACTAATCACTGAGCTCTCGCATCACGTCACCACACCCTTCCCGCACCGCGATGCTACCTCAGACAACATCTCAGTTAAGCGGTTGGCCTATAGTAGTCCGGTAGTCAGTCCTTCGCCAATATCTGTTGCTTGACAATCTAAATCCCCGTGTATTGTCACTAAGCAGAGTTGCAGTGTCACCGTATGCACTTACCAACGCAGCGAGACCCCCGGCTCCCTCCGTTGTGTTCCAAATTGCCAATAAAAACCAACTGCCCGCCTTTTTTAGAGCTCAACCTTAATTGGACGTTGTTCCGACTATTCTATATACTTTGGATAATTTTAGAAGTTTTGTCTTGTTATTAGAACTATTCTATTTAGTTCCTGGTTAAATTAATACTATGTGTATAATTAAAGTACTAACGCTGTGTAAAATATTAATTAAGATCGGATACAGTTAAAAACTTTCATGAGATTGATCGCCTACGATTTTATTCACGTTACTGGTTTGACAAAAAATTATTAGAAAAGAATAAAATTTTATTTTTTTGCAAATATGGGTACATAATATTTGGTTGGTTGTTGGTAGTTTAGACAATAGAATAGAATACTCTTGATTATATACATTAAATATATTATGGAAATAAATATAGAAATTTTACATAGGGTGACACAATGGGCGGTCTTATCGCTAAGAGCGATCTTTTAAAGACAACCTTTGGATGGATTAAAAAGGGGAAAGAGAGACAAATACTGTAGTTAGTCTGTGGTGTACCATTTACATGATACAATAAATGCATACATAAAGTATATGTGAAGCGGGAATAAAATAATTAAAATTATAGTTTAGGACGAAGGAAGCATATTGTTTGGGACGTCGCAGGATTATTTTATGTAGGGCAAAACTCAATGGGCCAAACGAAGAATAAATCAAAATCGGTGGCATAGTTTAGAAGACTAGCATGACCACACAGACTTAAACAAAGACAACCTTTGGATGGACAATACAACAACAACAAACCCAAGACAATTTTTTTTATTCATCATCATCATTTCAGCCCTGAATCACTCACTGCTGGTATAGGCCTTCCCTGTCGTCTGCCATACTTCCCGGTTCTGTGCGTCATATATATTCTTTTATTCAAGTGATAAAAAATTCATGAAAGCTAAGTTGTTTCAGTTCCGTCCAAATCATTCGTATAAGTAGAGAGATAAAGTCCTGTTATTTTTCTTAACATATTTTTGATAACTTGCACGTGTGTGTTGAATACGCCATTCTATATTCCATCACCTCTACCTACCCACACGTTCTTATATTCACCGAGCCCAACTAAAGCTCCATTGCAATAACGAGAATACATAGTAAGCGCTCCATGCACAAGGATTTCCAGTGTCCTGGGTGCCATTACAATTGTGGTTATCCAATCAGACCTGCCTTGTACACCAGACAAAGATTTAAATCTCTAGATTTACCCTCACCGTACCTAGTCTAGTCTAGTCACGCGGACCCGGTGCGGGTTGGTAAATGTCACAAGTCTTCGAATTTTTGGTTCTAGGACATGCCGCACAGCCCACTTCTTTTCGAAGAAAAGAGGGCTGTGTCCACAGCCCACTCCCTCTTGAAGAGAAGAGGCTTGTGTCCTAGCAGTGGGAACATTATAGGCTGATTATGTGTGTCCCCGCCCAGTCACGTGAAAAAGTGTCCATATTGAGAAGAGTAAGCTCACACATTATTAAATAGGGTTTCCATGACAATAAAGTCAAGTCACTGCGTCATTGTGTCTCAGAGGTGTCAAAACGACACAGAAACGCGTCTATCTTTTGACGCGGTAGGGCGAATCTAACGATTTAAATCTTTGACACTAGAATGTTGGAGCAATCTAGGATGCGTTATTCGTCTTAAGGCCAACCATACACGTAATTGCTTGAGTGTCAAACATACATGAACCATCGTCTTGTACTCACTGACGGAAAAGCGTTTAGGCCCGCTTGACCACAAATCAATATGCGTTCAGCGCTAAACTTGTTTTTAACATCGTCTTGATTCTATCAATCGCTTGACAGTAACAGGATGATGTTTTCTTGTGTATTACGTCCATTAGGTTTTATGGTTTTAGGTTTTGACAGCTGTCTTAGAACGTACATATTCCATATAACTTAATACCGTACGTGTATCAATCAATGTGTGACGGCACGGCTGGCGCAGTGGTTAAGCGATTGACTGCTGCGCTGCGTGTCGCGGGTTCGATTCCCGCACGGAACAAATATTTGTATGACTTACAAGTAGTTGTTCCGGGTCTGGCTGTTTGTGTATGTGAGTTTAAATGTTTGTAAACAGAAGAAATGCCTTGTCTGGGGCAACGAACAAAAAAAAATGTATTGCGTGTTGCTGCAATCACTAGTTCCATCTGTCAAAAAACGGTTTACCTAATGGACAGGATATAGCGTTAAAGACATTTAGTGAGTTGTAGTGCGAATCGGCTAAAGCCAGCACACTAAAGTGTGGGAATGGTTTTGGATTCTAGTCACAACATCTGCCTAGCCTTTTCCCAACTAGGTTGGGGTCGGCTTCCAGTCTAACCGGATGCAGCTGAATACCAGTATTTTACATGGAGCGACTGCCTATCTGACCTCCACAACCCAGTTACTGGGTAATATTGGTTGGATTGGTTGGTAAGATTGGTTGTCAGACTTTCGGGCTACTGACGACCCGTAACGACTGTCAAAGATCCACGAATGACAGTCGGGACCAACGGCTTAACGTGCTTTCCGAGGCACGGAGGGGTCTTGATATGTGAAGATGGTCACCCATCCACGGAACAACCGCGGCAAGCGTAGCATAACCTGATCAATCGACCCGTGCGGCGGTTATTACTTAGCTACAAGCCCCTTCCCTTCCCCTTGGTTTTGGATTCTAGTAAGAATCAATATTCTTAAAAAAACACATTCACACACACACAACACAGTCTTAATCAATGTTACACGTGCCAGACAATTTCAAACGAAAGCCAGCCTTAATCAGCTTTCGTTTGAAGTTGTCTGGCACGTGTAACATTTATCTATAAAATAACGTCTGACGAGATATATTTTTAAAGGTATGCAGAGCCTTAAATTAGACACCAAATAGGACTTATTTGGAGTTTATAAAAAGAGGCGCAATAATTACATTAGAGTGTTCAACAATATTTTTAGGAGCGCAAAGTAGTAATAAAGAGGTTACATCAAATGTGAATTCTCTTTATTTATAGATACAGTGACACTCAATACAGCTTTCAACATCGATAACGAGTACATTTTTCAGAATAACTTCAAGAACCGTGAATAATTACGGTTGTCGGTCATTAATCATATATTCCATTTCTCTTTTATACTTTCCTGAATAAATACTGAAGTAAAGAATAAATGAACGATGGCATTGTCAACTTTGTTTACTTTTCTATTGTTTTTCGAAGAATCGGAAACATAATTTATCATTCGAAGTGAGTGATTGGGTTTGTAATATCGTATCACGTAAAATATTGGTATTTAGCTGCATTCGGTTAAAAACTATAAGCCTTTCCCTACATAGGTGGCTATGAGATAACAATGATAATTAGTTTTATTTGAAAAAAAAAAGTAAAGTAAAACTAAAAGTGCCTTTATCTTAAATACTAGCTTCTGCCTGCGACTTAGTCCGCGTGAAATTTCTTGTTCCCCCGACCCACCCCGTCGAACCAGTAGTTCCTGAGATTAGCGCGTTCAACCAAACAAACAAACTCTTTAGTTTAAATAAATCGAGAGGCTCATTAATCCGCATCCGATGAATAAAAGTTGTATTCGTGAATGTTTTAGCGGCATTTTGCGTTTTTAGTCATTTTATATTATCTCCGAAACTATATGACCAATTGACACACTGTAAAGGGCCAATCTTATATCTATAATGTCCTTGTGACCATAAAATATAATTTATTTTGATAAGGATACACAATTAAAAATTATATTTACAACCAAACGTAAGCATGTGAAAGAAATACTTTTTTTAAACATAAAAGTGCTAAGCATCACCTCTGTACCTATTTTTTTCTGTTCTGTTTTTCTTGTCTGTTTATATGTGTGTACATAAATGCTAAAAAAAAAAAGTGATATTAAAAGATAAAATATAAAAGATAGGTATGGTGTCGCGGACTTTCTTATAGAATTATTTAAGGCGGACTAGATTGCCATACATGGTTTTTAGTTATAATTCTGTTTTAAGAGGTATTTCTTTCCGACTTGCTAGACAAAAGTTGTGATAGCTTAGCTAAAATGCATGATGTAAACATAATTTATAGCCTATAGCACTCACACATAATGTAGCTTTCTACCAGTGAAAACCTTTTTAGAATTGGATCATTAACTCCGGAGATTACCCCCTACATACAAACAAACAAACTTTTACCTCTTTATAATATTAGTATAAATCAATGAGTTTCTTTGGTAAGCCTGAGCAGCAGTGCGATTCTGTAACCATCTCACCGTGAAAACTTAGGTGAAGTGAGCGTGGAGTGAGCTGTCATTCCAATTAATGCTAGGGATTGATGCTATTGACAGCTCACTCTAAGCTCACTTCACCTAACTTTTCACGGTGAGATTTTTACAGAATCGATCGGCAGGCGAAGAGCAAAAGAAAGAATACTGAACAGGCTATTCTTTTCACGCCTATGTATGTCATTAAACTACTGGTATCACTGGTGGTACTGGTGCTGGTGGCGGTGGTGGTCGGGTGGTGGTCTGGTCTACTGGCATTCAGCTGCATCCAGTTAGACTGGAAGCCGACCCCAACATAGTTGGGAAAAGGCTGAGCAGATTATGATGTATGTCATATAACGCAAAAGTATGCTTGCCCAAGTAGCATTAGACAAGGGCAGGAAGATGCTTTCAAGGAACTTTACGTTATTTGCGCAATGGTTCGTACATATATCTTACATTTCCGAAAATCACAAATATTTGTATGACTTTAAGAGCTGTTATAGGTCTGTGAATGCATGTAAAATAATGCAAATATTATGTCTCATTTGTGCCTGTTACCTCTCCCGCAATACCAAGTGACGTCTTTATCAGGACTATATTTCTTTCGGAGATTGATTTAGACTTTCATAGACTATTTATTGCTAAGCCGGAAACAACACAGAGACTACAAATTTACACTTGGCTACACAAGACACATAATTAAAATAGCAATTTAGTACAAACGTTCTAAGTTTCTTAGAAACATTACTGAGAAAACTTTCCGTAATAAATGTCTAGCTTACTCCGTTGTAATTAAAAGAACAATTTAAGTACACTTAACCGTTTATTAGTTAAAGAAAAACAGGCACGTGGGATGTACAGACGGCAGCACATCAAGCTACTACAATCTGTCAAATTTCTTCAATAGATTTTCAACTTTATTGCTAAAGTATTAAGGTTCAAGGTTGATTGGGAAAATTTGACAGTTGAGGTAGCTTGACCTGTTGGCGTCTGTACTACCTGCGTGGGTGGGTAGTTAGTAAAAAGTATAAAACAGCCTAATTTATTATTTATTTTTTGTTGTCTTTTTGATAAACTTTGCTGCAAACTATAAATTGGTTATTAATAAAGAAATCATGGTACTAATGTGTGTTTTTTTTCTGTTTTATTTTTCTTTATCTTTTTTTCCGTACTCAAAGGGTAATAACGGGACCCTATTACTAAGACTCCACTGTCCGTCTGTCTGTCTATCTATCACCAGACTGTATCTCATGAACCGTGATAGCTAGACAGTTGAAATTTTCACAGATGATGTATTTCTGTTGCCGCTATAACAGCATGTACTAAAAACAGAGTAAAAGTAATATTTAAGTGGGGCTCCCATACAACAAACGTGACTTTTTGCTGTTTTTTGCTCGATATTAATAACGGCAACAGGTAGACGCTTGAAATATTCACAGAATATTTATTTGTATATTCACTTAAAAATAAATAACCACACAACAGACGTGATTTTTTTTTTACATAATTTGTTTTTTTTTTTGGACTGTGTTTAGTTTAGTTTGTGATCTTCCTGTACGAGTCGCAATAAATACTTTTTATATCTTTCAAATTGAATAATGCTGGAAAAAGTATAAAATCTGTGTACATATTATTAACAGAGAAGCTAGATTCTGCTCTCACGTGTCATCAATCATCTGTCTATCCTTTTCCCAACTATGTTGAGGTCGGTATCTAGTCTAACCGGATGCACCGGATACCAGTAGTTTACATAGAGCAACCCTATCCTATAGAGCAAAGCCTATCTGACCTCCAAAACCCCATGGTAAGACTGGTTGTCAGACTTTCGTGCTCCCACGTGCCATGATAAAAAGAATTAAGCCCTAAAAATAAAAATATCAATATTCCTCCGTATTTGCATATACAGGCCGTCCCACGGATATGCCACATGGAGGGAAAGTACCTTGAATATTGTCGATGGAACATTTTACTGAAAGAAGACATTATTTGAATTAAAAAAAAAAACAATTTAAACTGCATTCATAGATACCTATTTAAATATGTGCCATTGTAAGGCTAATTTTATGTTTTTGTGGTTCAAAAAGTATGCTTCCAATAGATTTAAATTATTTTGATACGCCATGGTTATGTAAAAAATTCACATTACAATGCAAAAATTCAGTCAGCTTTTCATTTTTCTGAACAATATTTCACATCAAATGTTAAAATTCATGGTCTTCCTTTTATTTTTGACACTATATTATTTAGCAAAAAATAATCCTTATGATGAAGCCTTTCGATCAGTATGATGAAGCTACAGGCTGATTATTTTTCTCATGTAACGGGTTCGATTCCCGGTTCAACCATGTAGTTATAATGCAGTTCAAATTGTTTTTTTTTTTTAATTTAAATTATTTCTTCTTTCAGTAAAATATTCAATCTAAAATATTCAAGGTACCTTCCCTTCTCCGTGGGACGCCCTGTATATAGAATTTAAAGTTATTTCTAGAGCATTTTCGTGCCTACTATGATATGCAAATTGCTCACAATTTATATATCAAAAAGTCAAAAGAGTAGTTAAATAATAAAAGAAACTGCAATTACCGTTAGTGGAAACATTAAAAGTTCCATATTGTAACTGTAATTGAGTTGAAAAGGATGTTGAATATACAACAGCTTTTTCTGTTTCCTTAATGACTTGCCAAAATGGAGTATTGACACGCACTTGGCTCATTCTTTGATATTTTTATTGTAACAAATTGCAGTTTTCTGGCATGTTTCTATAAATTCATATTATGCACGTTGGTAGGTATTATGTTGCGACGACATCAAATATCCTACTAATATTATAAACGTGAAAGGTTGTATGGATGGATGTTTGTTACTCTTTCACGCAAAAAGTACTGAACGGATTTAGATGAAATTTGGCACACAGGTGGTTTATAGCCAGGATTAACATATAGGATACTTTTATCCCGATACTCCCACGGGATCGAAACTTATGCTGGTGAAACCGCATGGCGTAGTAGCTAATATTAGAATAAAATCAAAATCAAAAGTCATTTATTCAAATTAGGCTGAGAATCAGCACTTTTTGAACGTCAAAATTACAAAAGACAGTCCCTCAAAAACGCCCGCCCTTCACCACTTCCTAGTGCTATCGCTGGGAAGAAGAAGTGGCGCAACAAACTCCCCAGAAGGGCAAGAGAATGATGAGGTAGGTCTTTCAAAATTAATCTTAGTAGGTAAAGCGAGCAACATCCTACTGGGAAATAGTTCTTGCGATCTACTCTGTAAAATTCAGACCTAATGTAATTTATGTGAAAGAGACTCTGACCTCTGAGTTTGTTTCAGCCTTTCTTCCCAAAGATAAGAAACGCCGATCTCATCTAGTTAAAAAAAAATATGATTGACGTGTAAAAGTGTTTGTACAAACCTACTTACAGAAATAAAATCATTTATCAAAATTATTAAAACAATCTTTTTTTTATTTGTACACATTTGGACTTTTTCGTGAACTGAACGTGCAAAAAAATATTTTGGAGACCAACAAATAACAGTTTTAGCACACACGTTTTGTTTACTGTTGCAAAAATACCTTTTTTGTCACTTTTATTGGGTAGATATGGTCAAACAGAAATACACTCCCGGGCTCCTAAATGGAACCACCGTGCAATTCCATGTGAGTTATAAAGCACAAAAACATCAAAATAATTACTAGTCAAAGAAACAGTTTTTATGCAGTTTTGAAGCCGTACTGGCCATAATTTTGCTATCGTCACTGTCCCGAATTTGAATTCACGACCATTTAAAAACGTATAAACTTCAAAACAAAAACTGCAGCGTAGCTCGATTTCGGAGCCTAGGAGGTTATATTTTTTCAACAGCATTATTATTAAATATCCTTTCATTACAAGCAAAGTAAACATAACAACCCGAAAGTTGTTATGTTTACAACAGAACGAAGTATACAGAACCAATAAGCAATAATCAAAGCTGTTGACACAATTCCTGCTTCCATCTTAAAAAAACAACCTTCCAACACATACTCGTATCAGAGCCTAAACTAATAAAAAAACAATGTGCCAAATGAAATACTGGCAACCTAATAAAGCGAAAACTGTTTTTTTTTTTTGTTCTACTTTCATTGGAGTATTCTCTTGTGTGGAGAGCTCAATTTTATCGAGTAACGAATTGCTGCTAGTGTTGGGCACTTAAAAACTGTTTGAATAGCTCTTGGCGACTAAAATACTACCTTTATGTTTTAGTTTAGTTTGAAGTTGGGTATTTTTGAGGCGAGTGCTTTGAAGAAAGAGAAGGAATATTTAAAATTAAATGGTAATATTAATTTTGATTCAGGAAGATTTATTGCTAAGCGAATTGCCACCCTACGTCAATTCGCCATTTTATACATCAGGGAACAACAAGATGCAACAGAATAAACGCTAGTCCTCAAAGTAGATTGTTCATTATTGACTACTGAATCGATTTCAGTAACTTATAACATAGGTATTTCTTTTCAAAAACTATATTGTATTTTGCCATACTGACTACCGATTGAGCCAAAGAAAATTAAATCCTGTTTCAAGGCGATAAGACTCAATTTTAAATGCATAACGTAATACTAGATTCAACACGATTTTCTTAACCTTCTGCGACTGAGGTGGTAGTCTATCGGACACCACCAAACACAAAAAACGTTGCCAGATCGTAACATGGCGTGATGTAGCTCTGTCTCGCTCAGTACCTTCCTGTAACGGCTCGCGCTAACGGTCAGTGAGGCGCGGGCGGCCCTGCGGTGTGCACGTTTGTAGTTTTCGAGTGCCGGTGTCCCACAGACGTAAGTACAGCAATAAACGTTGATTCTGATAGACGTCACCTCACCAATATCGTTTTAGATTCATAGTGTCTGTTAGACGTTTCATCAGTAAAATATTAATACTATCATAGTGTCTCTCAGACATAACCTCACATTTAATTGCCTTAACTTATAATATTCATATTTTTTTTAGATGGCGACTCAAAGTACAGATAGTAGGCCACCAAAACGAGACAGCAGTGAAAGACATACAAATGATGATGGGCAGATTGAGGAATGGCTTGAAGAATTAGAAGAAGAAAACGAGTTTAGCGAAACGAGAGAAACGAGATTTTGATGATTCGATAGAAGATCCTATTTGTGTGGAAGGAAATTTACAGCAAGAGGAAAATGAAGACCTCGTGGAACAGAATGCCCAATCGAGTGAGAACGATTTTAACTCTGAAGACGAGGAGCCCCTTAGCTCTTTAGTTTGTGGTGATCAAGATGGTCCAAACTACATTGGAAAAAACGGAGTCTGATCGATCAGCAGCAGTATCATGGTTATTTGGCAAATTTGTTTCAAACTCTCAACAAAACTACATCCCTGGACCAAACACATGTATTGATGTATTGACAAGATGCTTACTCCGTTCAGAGGTAGGAGCAATATCCTTATATATATGCCTAACAAACCTGCCAAGTATGGGATTAAAGTACTTGTATTATCTGATGCTCAAACATACTATACATACAACGCTTAAATTTACACCGGTAAAGGTTCTGATGGAGAAGGCCTGTCACCTGCTGAGAAAAACCTAGGAGTTCCTACTCAATCCGTTCTTAAACTGTCGAAACCTATCGAAAACAGCAACAGAAATATTACTGCCGATAACTGGTTCAGCTCCATTCAACTCTAAAGAAAAATAAAAGAGAAATTCCACCAGAGTTTTTGCCAGCGAAAAGAAGAGAACCAGGGAGCTCCTTGTATGGATTTACCAAAGACTTTACATTACTTTCCCACGTACCAAAGAAAAATAAGGCCGTAATATTGGTTTCATCATCTCATCATATTAGAAGCTTATATGATAAAACGATGAAACCAACTATGATCGCCGACTATAACCATTCTAAAGGTGGAGTCGGTCAAAATCGATAAAAAGTGTTCTATTTATTCAAGCAATCGTAAAACACGCCGCTGGCCCATGACGATATTTTATAGAATTCTGGATTTAGCTGGTACTAATTCATTCGTCTTCTACCAATCTTGTCCAGGTGACAAGCTGCGAAGAGGGGACTTTTTACTATCTTTGGCAAGAGAGTTGGTTCTTTCTAGCTTAAAAGAACGCGTTTATAATGACAGACTGCCCAGAGAACTCCGTCTTACTATAACGCGAGGTTTAGACAATGATTTGCCTCCCCCTCCACCCGTGGCTCAGCTTCCAGGTCCAGCTGGAAGGAAGCTATGCAGCATATGCCCCAGTAAATTGAAGAGGCAAACAAGGTACCATTGTTGCGCATGCAAAAAGCCAATTTGTCTACAATGTTCTTCTCCACTATGTCAAGACTGTAAACCTAAGTTTTAGATTTAGGGTTAACTTTGAGACTGATTTGTGCCTAATTGAACCGTGATATCCCGTTGTGTTTTTTGTTTTAGAACTATAAGATAACGCTTAAAAGATTAATATTAACATTTTTAAAGAAGTTTTATTATTTAGTTTTTTTTAAATAGTTTTGTAAGTTTAAGCGTAAATATAACGAAAATACTGATCTCAATAAATGATTACATAATAAACTCGTTTTTTGTTTTGAGCATGCTTATTCATTTTTATTTCATTATACATAAACCCATTAATAGTAAAACAAAACTAGAGCCTCATTATTTCTAAGTTACAAACGAACCATGCTGTATAATAGTGACGCCTGACAGACTACACCTCAGTCGAATGTTGACAAGAAACCCACCTCAGTTGCAGAAGGTTAATAACAGTTTTGGTCATTCTATTATGCTTTTAACTCAATACTCTAACTGGGGTAAAGAAAGAAGAAAGAAAGAAGAAAGAAAGAAAGAAAAAGTATTTATTGCGACTCGTACAGGAAGGTTATAAAACTAAACTAAACACAATAAAAAAAAAAACAAATTATATAAAAAAAAGTAACATAAAGAAAAATTAAACAGAAAGTCCTATACGAGGCCAAAAGGCTCCTATCTCAGCATGAAGCTACGACATTTAAAAAATAAATGTCGCAGCGCTGGTACTCTGATAGGGACTGCTGTGATGTCACAGTGTATGAGGTCTTGCGTCAACTATATTACTTATTGTATAGGTACGGACAATTTGGTACTATTTGCTTAGCAAGTAATTTCCCTGACTTTATCTCTACTATTGTATTATCAACCTAGAGAAGGTATTGCATAGCTATCTATTCAATGACTCTGGGTTGGTGACGTGCGACTATGTAGCAGAAATATGGTGCCCAGACTGAAATGGAATTTGGTTACCAAACTGGTTGTATAGCACAGGGGCCATTTTGAGAAGGAAAAAAGAAAAATTGTATGTATATTCTGCACAAACAAGACGCACATAAAAAAATAAATAAACAGAATACATACACTAATAGAAAGTAGCCAAAAGTTAAGCAAGGGACCGTATTGAGGCGTGCGTAAAGAAAATTACCTAAAAATACACCTTTTAACTAATATGCACCCTACAAAATCACACCACCTAATTCTGAGCTAAAATTCAATCTCATGATTTCTTTTGAACTTTTCTTTTAGATTGTTTATTATGTATAGGATATCGGAATCACTTTTACAAGTGAAATTAAAAAATAATAAAAATAAGCTAGATGAGGTCGGCGTTTCCTATCTGACTACTCTGAGAAGAAAGGCCGAAACAAACTCAGAGGTCACAGTCTCTTTTAAAGTCATAATCTTGGTCAGATCATGTGAAAACTATGTTTAGTACATAGTCTTCACATGATTAAGTCTATAACCACATTAATTACACACCACTACACTACACACAATTACACGCCACTGCATATTACCATGAAAACCAAAATACAGCAATACAACACCGCTACTCAATCACGTAATAGATGACTATCATTAAAATCGTCGCCCAGCGATGAATAACGCAATTGTCGTCATTGTACACCCAGCATTATTAATGGGGCGCTCCACCATCGTAAAATATTCCACCCTACCTAGAATGTTTTATTTCATTTAAGTGGAATAAACCATTGAGTCGTTGATTCTCTCTAAATAAGTGGTGGTTATTATTATGAAATATTTTCAAAGGGAAATGTTTTAATTAATCGTTCATTTTCTCAATCATTCAATCGGTCGTTCATTTTGGTAGCCAAAGGACATTTTTTGACCCAGTGGCACATCAAGAGGTCTACTCCCACAGAACGTAGTCCGTAGTTTCGGCCGAAACTACGGATTTTCCTACTCCTTGTCACTTATACTTACTTTGCTTTATATTAAAAGTACTGGTTGTTTTATTTTATTTTGTATGAATCATTTGATCGGACTTGGTTTCCGTACGTCCTTTTCGGGTAACCAGTGAAAATTGGCGCTGTGCTGTGGGTCCCCATAGCACAACATCATGCTGAGTGGAATCTATTTCTATTTTGTGCTCGTGATTATAGTTTTAATTTGGTTTTATTTTTCTTGTTCCTTTATTTCATTTACAGACTTATAAATTACATTTTTATAATCAAAATGATAAAAAAAAAAAAAATATTTTTCTTTATTATTAGAATTAATTTGTGTTTCTGTGACAAATATACCTATTTTTCACTCTTTCTTACTTATGGACACAAGATTAGATCGGTATCCGAACTAAGAATGTATGACGACGACTAAGAACGAATGAAATTCTTATGAGGCACGTGTATAAAGTATCTTCGCACACCATAACTTATGCGTTGCGATAGAAACGAAACGATTTAAAAATACGTTAACGCCCCATCGATGTTTTAAAATATTGGCTTTTGTGCTCACAATATGCAACACAAAGTAACCTTTGTATGCATTATAAAGCACCATTTATGTATGCATAACTGATTTTTAATCCTACATCTGTTGCATGCGGTTTTGAAACCGTAGCAGTTACATGTTCGAAAAAGCAGACTGGATTAACATTTTGCTATTAATAACACTGAAATAAATAAACCTGCCAGTTTCACCAATTTGAGAGAATATATTTTTTTATTGAAATTACTAAAATGTTTTTTACCACCTTTTATATATAGTGTTACTTTCAAAACGCAATTTCTACTAACTATAATAGAATCTACGTCCAAGTAATGTTTAAAACAGTACCTGCTTTAGGCCTCGACTGCCTCGTTGGTTTCATGGTCGCTGCTGTGCGTGGGGTTCGATTCCCAGGTCGGGCAAAGTGATATTGGGTTTTTCCATTAAGAATTTCTTAGTTCCGAAGTTTGCAAGTGGCGGTAAGATTACCCCGTGCCTCGGAAAGCACGTTAAGTCGTTGGTCCTGCGCCTGATCTCTTTCCGGACGTGTCGGATAACGTGTCGTCCCATCGGACTATGAGAGTGAGAAAAGAGAGAGGGCACCGTTGTCTGCGCACACACCTGCGCAGTACACTCCCACGCCAAAATTCGCTCCGGTGAACTTTATACTGTTACTTTCAAAAAGCTATTTATTCTATTTTTATTAGACCCTACCAACGTCAAAGTAATGTCAGTTTAACAGTAAAGGTACTGTTTAACAGACATTACTTTGAACCCCATCCCTCTAGGCCTCGTGGAGGCCTAGAGGGAAGGCCCTGTAGGCCTCCACGAGGCAGGCTCAACCTAGCGTTGAAACCAGACATAATTACTTTCCCCTTATTCATAATAATTAAGAATCTCAAAACGTACTTTTTCGTCATTAATAATTTCACAGTTTAAACCCAGTTAATTTTTCTTCCATTTTCCAGTTATGTTTTATCCTCAAATAAATAAATTATGAACAACTCCCATTCATGCAGAATTAAATAAAAACTGTATCTACGAGTACCAGTCGCGCATACACAATTTTTTTGCCAAATCTCCAGATCCCAAAACGAAATTACTCCGTGTAAGCAATTTTCCTCGTACCTATCTCAGATTGTATGTATCTTTTCCTCAAACGTTGAGCTTCCTTATAAATCTCGCGACAGCGTACAGTGACGTTACGTATCAGCCAACAGCCTGAAATAAATCATAACTGAGCCTTCTCTTTTTGTGGCCTCAAGTGTACAACGTTGGAAAGGTGGCACTCCATATTGTTGGTTGTTTAAGGAACGTTTGGGATGATTTTGAATGTTGATTTTGTGAGGTTTTTTATTGTTTTGATTATTTATTACTAACTACGATACTTTCTGCGTGTATCTTACACGCAGAAAGGACATTACTGACATTCCGAAACATCATGACGATAATGAAAAAAAAAAATCATGAAACCTGGGGTCTACTACGAAGTGCAAAGTGCGAATGATCGGATCGGACCGACACTCATGGTCGAACCGAATAATATTGAAAAATGCGAAAAATGTCCGGATCGGCTCAGTTGGGTAGGGACCATAGTCAATATTCGAAAGAGTGTAGGAGTGTAGGATCGGGACCGACCAAACCAAATAGTAACTTCGTAGCAGGAAACGGCCGAACATTCGACCGATACCACTTCGGAGTAGACCCCCAGGAATTATAATACAGCTGAAGAGTTTGTTTGAACGCGCTAATCTCTGAAACTACCAGTCGGATATGAAAAAAATATTTTTGCATTTGTTAGCCTAATTCTTGAGGATGGCTATAGAGTAATTAATATCACGCTAGGACCCTTAAGAGCCGATCAAAAACAAAAAAAGTCAGAAAGAAACAATAAAATAAATAAATAAAGAACGCTTAGCGAAAACCAAGTAATGGCGCGGACGGGCGATGCGATGCGACGGCGTGGGTCGGGGGAACAAGAAATTCCACCCGGTCGAAGTCGCCGGGCAGAACCTAGTAATTAATATAAGTCTGAAATCGCCAATCCGTCTTGAGCAGGCGTGGTGATCAATGCTCATGCCTTCTCTGTATGATAAGAGGCCTAAGCCCTGCAGTAGGACAATAATAATCCAGTATAACTTTCTTTTAAGATTAATATTATTATAAAGAAAAATCGTACAGTTCATTCTAAGCAGTCGGTGGTAGTTTATTGAGAAGTATTTCAAAATCAATTTCCTCGCAACTCGGCATTAACTGAACAAAAGAAAACTTTCAAATGCAGACTTGTCCTGTCCTTGTTGATTTGTCCTTGCAATCTTATCTTTGAAAACTTGAAAGTGATGTTAAAAGCTTCCATATAAACTATTGAAAGTAAAATATAGTAACATAATTGGGAGGATGTTAGGATAGTTATATTTCCAAAAGTTTTTATGTTCAAATCAAACCGATGCTTTAAAGGCAAATTGACTAAGCGACTTGGGGCTAACTTTACAGAAAAACAATTTAAAGTTTAAATTACAGAAAAAAGAAACATAAATTCTTGTAATCATCCTACAGACGTAATTCTTACTATTTTGGAAATCTTATTTTATCATCTGAATCAGAATTGATATGGTTTTTTTTTATGAAAAGGTAAACTTTAAACTATTCTCCTGTAAAATTAAGTTTGCTTAATCAATTTTGCCTTGCAAGCGTTTATACAAATGTCGGCTACCGCTACTATTGACCTCATTTTTATCGCCTGTTTCTACAGTAGGTAATTCTACTACATCTTTTTCATCCCCTTCTTAACTAGCGACTGTTATTTTATTTTATATCATATTTTCCTACTTCTTTCCTTTTTCTTATCTAAATAACAGCCAGTTACGTGTTCGTGCCAAAGCATTGCTGTGTTCCGTCTTTGTTTTTTCATGTCCTGCGTTACGTAATATCTCTTGGTACCAACAACAGTTCTATCTATCTAGTTTTTATTAGATGTTTTACTGACATTTTCTGTTACATACGTCCGTGTTATTATTTGTTATATTATTCTTGGATTCATCATTTGGTGGTTATGTAACAGTGATTTTGCAATAAATTTCAAAAATATACTACATCTTTCCTTTTCAGAACAAAACAAGACACGACTTTACTATTTATCAACGTACACCAAGAGGAGCCAGAAAACCGTCGCGGCAGACCCCGTACAAGCTGAAGAAAACAAAGGACTAGTGGTCCAATTAAGTACAAAAACGTTTTTTTTACAACATACCTAAATAATATTGGTAACAATATTCAAACTGGGTATTAAACTTGGGTATGCTAATTACTAAACATGCCAATATGGGAGGATCAGACGTCATCCATGAAATCAACCCTAGATTTATTAACTTTTCCCATCAGTCTTCTAATAACATTCTAGGTGTTGCACGAGCATAGCATAATCAACTTAGTGTTAACCTACTGCTGGGATACAGGCCTCCTATCGGCGAGAGGGAGTGGGGTGTAATCCACCTCGCGGGCCCAGTGGGGGTTGGTAGATGTCACATGTCTTCGATTTTTTTAGTTCTAGGATGTCCCGGTTACCTCACGATGTTTTCCTTCACCGTTTTGAGAGCAGTGGTAATTAAATAATTTACACTGAGTAAAGCGCCTGTTTGGGTTTCAACCAACGAGCTACAACTTGTAAGTCCCGGCCGTTGCCACTGAGTCACCACTGCCCTCAATGATTCTTACCGACGGAAAATGTTTGTGCCATACAACAACCGTGTGTCAACAATATTAATACCACCATGCCACATGGCCAACACTGCTCCACCCACATGCAGGAGGATAAGAGGTCATCCATAAAATCAATCCAAGATTTATTTACTTCACCCAGCAGTCCTCAAATAACGTTCCAGATGTTGGCTACTCAATATTTACTTCGAATTAATTAAGTGCCTCCATCTCTGTGGGACATATTTCAAAAATTTTCTTTCACAATTTTCTTTTCCCCTCTTTCCAATTACATTATTAAGCTGTGGTATTTGAAGTTTTTATAACAAGTCAAAGTCCCTCTGATTGAATTTCATTCTCTTTAGGTTGACCCAAGGTTTTCATTTTATTAATTTTTTTTTTTTGTGTAACTGAGGAAAATATCGTGTTTTTGTTTGTAATCAACATGATTTTTTTGCAACACAAGAGGCTGAAGTGGATTTGTGTCACCCAGTAACTAGATTGTTGAGTTCAGATAGGCATTCGCTCCATGTAAGATAAATATGTATGTTTAGGTTAAGGTATGTATCTATGGGACTGTAGCGGTATCTTCAACGACGCATGCGAACTACACGTCATACTGACGTCACGCAAAATCCTGCATCTCGCAAGCAGAGTTTACCGCGCAACTAGCATACATATATACAACGGCCCTACATGAACCATCGGGCAGTAGCCCACCAAATACGACACCCGTCTTGTCCGAGGTTCCTCCGCTTTCTATGGAGGCTACCACCCGTTCTATGGACCTTTACACCCTGTTCCTCGTACCTCTATACTGGTGACCCCGAACATGAACGTCAGCACAGCCTTCATGCAACTGGTGATACTCAAAAAGCTATAGGTACGGTACCTGTATTTTCGATTAAAAATACGTTTAAAGTTACGTTACGTTTGCTAGGGATAGACAATGAACATAGTGACTTTTATAGCACCGCCATGGATAATTCTGTATAGGTGTTATAATTGTGGTTTAAATAAATAAATACTCAGTCGCTAGTCCATCTGAACCTAGATGGAACGGCGAAGTAAAAAAGTTGATGTAGGCTGACTGGAATTCGGAAGGCGAAGAACTAGGTGTTGTCCCGGGCTTATGTCTAGAAGTTCATTACATATAAGTTCATAAAATGTATGAACTGGCTTTGAGTTATGAACGGTTTCAAATTTTCAGAATCCCATTCAAGTTTTTTCGCAAAATACTTCCATATAAAACCCACCCTCGTGTGTCTTACGACCCAAAAAATAAAGGTTGACCTTTTCGGTAGCGGTCAACCATTGTTCTCGATGCTCTGCTAATGTCACTCTATACGGGTCATTAACTTTATCACCAGAATACTTCCAGAATTCTTGAATATACTAAAACTTTATGAGTCCATTTTAAACGAAAACCGTACATGAAACGGCATTTTTTGGCCAAAAAAATGTCAGTCTCCAGTTGTGAGAAATATGAAGCTAGAAGATTTATTTCTCGGACAAAAAAACGTCTCTGCCGAGACATAATGAATATCAAGCCAAATATCTTAACATGGTTTGGAGTAAAGTGTGTACTGTTTGGGACATACAGTGATCAAGGTCTGTGAGCGATTTACTAAATGGTTCCTTTGTTTTCAGACTTTAAAGACGATAATTAAATGTGTAAAATTTTCACGGCGGCATTAAAGGTATATAATAAGAGATTGATGTAATTATGCTAAGAACTTTATGTGCCTTATTTATGCAAATAAATAAATAATTGGCTTTCTGTCGACTATTGTTTCCTTTTTTTGTTTGTCTTTTTTTAGCTGTAATTCATCCATGCTGTAATAAATACTTTTACATGTCAATATTTTGGTAAATATTTTAAAAGTACATAAACGGCGCCGCCGGCTGACTGATTCCTAAGAAGAAATGCCAAAACATACTCAGAGATCATTGGTGTCTTTTAAAATCCAAACGGATTTTATGTGAGTCTAATAATCATTTATTTATTTTTTCAGACACCTAGATTCATTTTGTTAGTAAAAAAAATGCTTGAAACTATCTTAGTTCACACATAAACGCATACAATTTTTGAAGAACGGACAGTCATTATCTGTCCGCTATCACACTCAGGATTCTGTTGCTACTCACACGCACTCTGTGCAGCAGTGACGCCGCTTTCACGGTATTATTATCTATTTAATATTCCAACTTCATACAAACGGACGAAGCGCGAGTTATGCCTACGCGCCTCGATCTCGACATGCAGACAGTCGCGACTGTGCCGCAGTGACAAACGGACGGTATGTTGTTTTTTTAACAATAACCGCGCGATTTTCTCACAAAAAATAAGTTCAAGTACATATTTAATATGACGAGTAGGATATATTGTGCTTTTTTGGTTGCATGAATTCGTCAAACAATTTTTAATTAAGCTTTATAATAGAATGCGGATTTTTTATACTTTAAAATTTAATAATAAAGAATTTCGTACGTCTCAGTCGAGGCGCAAATATTTTTCGGTCGCAAATTTATAAGACCGATTTGTTATTCGAACACATGTTTTTTTTAAATTAAATCTATCAACCAAAAAACAACATGCATTTTTATTGAACACTTCCTATTCAATTCACAAAGTATTTTATTTGTTTACCTATATAAAAAAAAAGTATATTTACAATCACAAAACTAAACGGAACACAAAGTAGCCGAATGTAATTAAAATGAGGAGGCGGGCAGCCCTATCGCATGTCTACGTACCGCGCGGCTGTAGGCATTTATTTCAAAGATACGGCCGAGTTACAATACTGTATAGATAATATTACCGTGCCGCCGCTTTTTTGCGTAAGATCGCCGCAAAACCATATGTGCGTGCCTCATTGAACGTGGCTGATAATGCAGGAAACTTAAGATTAATAACAAAAAGGAAAATAAAATTACAAGACGAAAAATATTGCGACTTTGCCCACTTACTTAAGATTAAGACATATATAAATAAAAATGAGATCATAATGGAAAGTATAGCTTCTATCGTAATGAAATATAAAAAGGCAAAGTGTTAGAGAAACTGCGAGTTCTGTGTGAGACATAGTAGGAGCCAAGAAAAATATATTGAAGCTTATTTACCACCGTGAGGGCAGTAGCTCTGACAATATTAAAGCTATGAATTATCAAAGCTTTCCTTACGGAAGAGATGTTAATAATGATTTTTATTTCAGACCGAAGAATCCATAGTGTGTTAGTAACATAATATTAAAACAACTTGTTATCTAGTGTTAGTACCAATCACCCTCTGCACAAATTGCTTTACAATTGGAGAGCCGAAACTCTCTGCTACAGTTTTCAGGATGCTGTTGCGACTGTCTCTCACTCTCCTCAGGAGTGACGCTGTTTTTTAGGACATTCAACACGTTCACATCGTTCCATTCCTTAGTACAGTCACCAGCGACACCTGCCGTTGGCGGGCGTTGAGTCCTGGGTCCGATTCCCGGGTCGGGCAAAGTGTTATTGAGTTTTTCCATTAGGAATTTCTTAGTAACAGCCCGGAGTTTGGAAGTTGGTGGTGTGATCCCCGTGTCTCGGAAAGCACGTTAAGCCGTTGGTCCTGCGCCTGATCTCTCTCCGGTCGTGTCGGATTGCCGTCCCATCGGACTATGAGAGTGAGGGAAGAGAAAGTGCGCCTAATGTATGCGCGCACACTTGTGCACTATAATATCTCCTGCGCTGAAGGCTAGTCCCCGTTGAGATTCGCCGACGTAGGCCGTGGCCGAAATACGGTCTGGAGGACAGTCGCGGGCATGTAACTTGACAAGGTATTGGCGTAGTTGTAGTTCTAGTCACTTTTAAAGCTTGTCATTAGTCTGTGTTTTTGCCATAATATATTTTTTTAAATATCTGCTGTTTAGAAGAAAGTTATAAAAAGGCAATACGCATTTTACTACTCTTGCCAAGTGAATCGGAATCTATCATCGGACAATTTTCGCACAACTTTCCGCAACAAAAAGTCGGACAATACAAAGGACAATGTATCGCGAACTTAACACGAACCATAGAGAAAGAACTACTAACGAAGCGTGTCACGCCAGCCTTCGCCAGTTTATATGGCCATTGTGAGCGGAACGTATCAAACGAACACGTGGATATTATGCCTCCTGTGTATAGGGGATATGTTAGAAAATGTGTTCGTAATAGTGTGTTTTTTCTTTTTTGAAACTTATTTTTATAATAAAAACTTTTTTGAAGGAGACTTTCACATCGAAAACTATTTGAGAGGTTCTTTACCATAATCCAAATGAAATCATAAACCAAAATGTTGGCGATGATCGCCAACAGACTGGATTGCCCTTATATCCGGCAATGTTGCAGCAGACATATTGCTACCTTGTGAGTGTTCGTTTTGGTCCGTGCTTGTTATCCTGTCTGTATCATTTTATGTATGTATATGTTTGTTTATGAGTCTTGTTACAAAAAATATTTTGTTGATATTCCGAATGCAAATTATATTTTTTTTAAGTTGCTCTGGTCATTTCAGGCATTTTCTCGGTAACCTTTACTTAAACCTGTGAAATATTCTACACTTTCATTCGTGTTATTGAAGTATAGACTTATGTTAGGTATGGCAAAACCACCAATACAGGGCTATTTAAAATTGGCTAGCTAAACTCCGCATACGCGATGGGTTATTGGGCGATTATCCATTCCTATCGCGTCTGCGGAGTTTTAATATCTTTAAAACTAAACAAAAAAATAATTAATTTCACGATATTTTTGTGGGGTCGCCGACCGCAGTTGTTACAGTTACATGAAATATCCGTTTTTTTTTTTGTATTGACTTCACAGACATGGTGGCTATCGTTATCTTAACACGATAAAACATAAGAAAACAGTTTTTCTCAAGTCATACTTCAAGTAACAGTACTAATAGCGGTCCAAGAACATCCCAAAAAAAATTTTAAAATCTTTATTTTATCGTTTTATGATATCGATACCTATCGCGTCTGTGGAGTTTAGCTAGCCAATTTTAAATAACCCTGTATAATATGACATTACAATAAGAAATAATGCTTTTGCTTGTATTTATTGAATATTGATGCCAGAAAGACAATCAAACTCAAAATAATTCTCTCTCAAATATACCTGTTCATACGCGATTTTAAACGTCCACTAGCATGACCATTTCTGACGCATAATTACCCGACGTGACTGCGGTCTGACACCGCAATCACCAATCTGGGCACCAAGCGTAGTGATTACGGTTTTATCCGCCGATATCATTCACAATATCGGTCTCTAGGGCAACCCGAATTCAGGAGTGAACAGTTATATTATTATCTGTGATAACGGATAACCATGACGGCTGTCACTTTTGGAAAATATCGTAATAATTTAAACTTTGGCAATAAAGGTTTAAATTATTATGTTATTATCGGATGGTAAGCATTTAAAGTATCGTTTTAGTCAATAAATATAATTTATTTTCATTTATTTGTGACACCTACATTGGCTTTTAATCCGGTAGTGTTGCCATTTAAATAAATTACTTGACTTCCTCGTTGATCTAGTGGTCGCAAGCGCTTCTGGTGACCATGAGGTCCTGGGTCCGATTCGCAGGTGGTGCAAAGTGTTAAGGTCGATTCACACATATCAATGAAGTTACAGTTCCGACACAGTACCGGCACAGTGCGAAAAATTCTTTCATACATTCTTTATGAACGCATCCCCACTTGCCAGTGTCAGTGATGACACAGTGCTCTCCTCTCAGTGTCAGTGCCACGGACGCTGCGGCATCAAAACCTAAATATCTTTCTGCAGAAGAATATTAAAACAGCTCTCCGACATTTTAAAATATTCAAAATATTTCCTTTCATCTATAACTAATTCTTTGTATAATGTATAAAAAAATAAAAAAAATGTCATGAATTCTCCGTCTGTCTCTCTTAATTGCCATGCTTCAAGCACCCATTTCCTCGTCTTCCCTTGATGCTGCTCTTCTTCTTCGTCTATAGCAATAGCTATCATTGCTAGCTCCGTATTATTGAACAGAGCCATAGCAACAATCACGATACTTGACGACGGACATGTTTTCACTGAAGCTCCGTGAACTGAGTACTGACATGTGTGAATTGAATCATTGACGCAACACTGTAGCACTGATACTGAACTGAGCGAACACGTTGACGGAACTGCGGCTTCACTGATATGTGTGAATCGACCTTTATTGGGTTGAAAAACTTCCATCAGGAATTTGATGGCAATAGGCTCGTCCTCTATTACATGGGACTTAAACAAGGTACACCTCTGCCTTACCCGTCGGGAATTACAGGTGATGCTATGTAATGTATGAAATACTTAGGCAATAAGCCACAAGTGTGCAACAAGATACTAAGAGGCTTGCATAACCGTATCGTACCGTATCGTATTATGCAAGAGAATGCTTGCATTATCTGTAATGTTTGCAAGTTCCCATTATATTGAAATACGTACAAGCAGAGGTCAATGACATTACTGCGTGCAAGTTTATTGCACAATACCAATCTTGCGCTAGCAGAACTGCTTCAATTAGTATAGGTAACTATGGGTCACCAAGATACAAGCTGTGCCTAGTTTGGGACCCGCTGTTAAATCAGTCTAAGTTTTCTGTTGGTTAGTACTGCATGCTAATCCTTGTGTGTTTATGAATTATGTGTAAGTTTTAATAAATGAATTTGAATAAAAAAAAATTTTTCCAAGACATCAAGATCAAAGAAACACAGGCAAAGTCTGGAACAAATCCAACTCGTATAACAATTCCTAATAAAGGACAATTCAAACTGAACATGTTCACAGGTGCGATTTTTATTTTGCCATAAAAACATCGTAAAACATAGTTTTTGTTATGATATTTTTGCACGGAACAATCGGATTTACGTGTGCTTAGGTACCGTTTTATTTAAACGACTGAGCTTGTTCCGAGATTCTTGTAACTGTTACATAATTATTTATGATTAGCATTTATTTTTTCTTTTTAGCATACACATTGACTGAAATAGCTTACTTGTGACCAAGTTTCGTGGCGACCCCGAGATAAGTTCTATATGTGCCATTGTGCCGATGCATCATCGACATGACATCATCCACAGCCCGACTTCATGCATTAGTGAGCATTGGCCTCACTTTTCTTGTGCCAATCCCCACCGCGCTCCAATACCAGCCTCATCCGGGTTCTACCCGCGATGGCAACAATGCGATACGCAATAAAAAGAACCTTATAACTTTTTTTTGTTCTGATTCAAAAGACAAGACGTGCCCTGCAATGCTGGTCTAGTTAACCAAAACTTAAAAAAAAAATAATTTGAGACGCTGATGGTGTGGAAATTCCTGATGGAAAAACCTATTAACACTTTCACCACCCTGGGAATCGAAACCAGGACCTCATTTCCAGCGGTATCGCTTGCAACCACTAGACCTCATTAAAATATCCCTGAATACAATCCTCCAATAACCAAATACCCAATAATTAATTATCAGTGCAACGCCTATAAGCATTTAAATCCCGCCTCGAAATCAAGCGCAAATTCCAGTAGGTAAATCGACCCGACCCATTGACCGTAATATCGCAGAACAATGAATACCAAGAGGCCATTTTGCAGACAATAAATGCATTGTATAACCGAATGTTATTGACAGAATCGTAACATGGGTCCATGTGTGTTCGACACTTTGACGTATGACTTACTTATCGAAGGCAACAATGGTCCAACTGCTTTGTTTAAGGAGTGATATGTCAATAGTAATTATGTTTTGGTTTCCTGTATCAATTTGGGATGGGGTTGTGGGTTGTGAGATTAAAACAGGAAGCAAAAGGAAGGTACGGTTGAGATAGTGTCGCGTTTCTATGCTTTTCGGCTTAATGCGTGTTCCATTTAGCTCTACGAATTACAGGCAAAATTCATTTATGCGTGTGTGCAAGTAGAAACTTTAATGACTTTACTTTTTTTTTGTAGTTGTGTTGTGTTGTTCACACTCTTTCTTTCCGATCTGTTTTTAGAAGTGATGGCTTTTAATTGGCGGTCAGTCTTACAGACTATTTTTATTCTGTTTATTTTAGCTGTAAGTCATCCATAGTTAACAAATAAAAATAAATTAATTAACTGCTGGCGACAGCAACGTCATTGTTTAGCTACATTGCTAGAAACTATATAGAACTTTGTCCCATTTAATAAGTCATGTTCAAACATGCAATACAGGCTCATATAACACAGCGTCTAACTTTTTATATTATTGACCCCATAGAAGTTGTCCTGTCCAAATTTCAATTCCCTTAGAAAAAAAACTTTTACTTTTTCCTGAATTTTCCGGGAAACTATTTCAAATGTCACCCTAAAAACTGTATTCTGACTAAACAATTTTTTTTTTTTAGCCTCCTGTTGGTCCCACTGATGAGCAAAGGCCTCCCCTGTGTGTTAATCACATCGGTCCAGCCGTTCTCAAGGGATGCGCTTACGTGCGGTCCATGGCCCATACGGGGCCCCGGTGTGGGCGCGTTCACTGCGTCGGCGAGCCGCCCACTACCACGCCGCGATAGCGGCGATAAGACCCCTCTTTGAGGAGTGGCTAGAGAGGCGCCACGGCGCCCTCACCTACCGCCTGACGCAGGTCCTCACCGGACACGGAAGTTTCGGGAGGTTCCTGCGCATCATTAGGCGGGAGGAAACGCCCGGGTGTCACCATTGCCAGGATCGCCCAGAGGACACGGTGGAGCACACGGTGGGGGCTGCCCCGCTTGGGCGGAGCACCGCCGTGTCCTCGTAGAGGCGATCGGCAGCGGCGGCGGCCTCTCGCGCCCGGCCCTGGTGCAAGCCATGGTCCGGGGCGAGAGCAAGTGGGAGACAGTCGCCTCCTTCTGCGAAGCAGTCATGCTAGCGAAGGAGGTGGCGGGACGGATGAGGGAGAGAGCCTCCCGTCCCAGCCGCCGCGGGAGACGCTCCGGGCGTCGGGAGCCGCGTGACGACTCCCGGCCACCATAGGCGCGGGCCTGCGGGTGGAGAGCAATGGGTAGCTCACCGTCCAATTAGGACCAGGCCCGTGCCGGACGGCGCGTAAGTGTTCCACGCGCGCCTCAAAGAGTTGTCAGCATAATTTGCGGAGCCCCTTAGGGCCGAAGCCTGCCGGGTCAGCGGGATTGTCCGAAAGGGTTACCGCTACCCCGGAACATAAAGGGCAAAGGAAGGAACATGGGTGGGTTTTAGTCAGTAAGAGTCTGACACTCCCTTCCGCTCGACCCAGAGCGGGAGGGGTCATTTGATGATTTCCCATCCGGAAAAAAAAATGGGATGCACTTACCAAAGATTATTTATTTATTTATTTATTTATTTATTGACACACCAACGACTTATTCGCTAAAACATTATTATTGATATAGATAGATAGATTATGATTTGTGCTGATATGCGAAAAGAAGAGAGAAGTTCTAATAAAAGTGTTTGTTTGTAAAGAACACAAATACTCTGTAAGACAGAAATCTAATACAGCATCACAACACAAAAAAAGCGAATTTTCCGCAAATTTTCCTTCATCTGTAATACTAACACTTTCCTCCATCTTTAGCGACAATGTTCCAAATAGAAATTCGATCCTACGCAACAAGAAAAACGGGAGAGACTCCCCATTTTCCGGAACACTCGATATCGAGTGACAGAATACAAGTAAAACGTAACAGTAATAACGTATAATCGAGGACAGCAGAGGTCGTCATCAAGTTGTAAGAGCAGCGGGAAACTGGGTCTATTGGTATAGTGCAGATTGTAAGCAGTAAATCAATTGTTGCTATGCTAAATAGTAGTGATTGTAGAGAAATACATGACTGTTTCGAACTCTGAATAAGCAGAGGCTATACCATTTTTGCTTTACTTTGTGCAAATTATTTCATCACCACTGTTCTCAAAACGGTGGAGGAAAACATCGTGAGGAAACCGGCATATCCTAGAACCAAAAATTCGAAGACATGTGACATCTGCTAACCCGTAATGGGCCTGCGCCACGCGGGCTCAGTACGGTGCCTGCAATCTGTGTCCCAGCAGTGGGAACATTATAGGCTGATTATGTATACCATTTTTACGAATGCCCTTGGTAATAGCTATAAAATAATTCGTTATTTATTTCGGAATACAAGTATTCACAATCCATATAGTATTAGTAACAATGACTTAACTATGTCAGTAAACTTGTACACACTAAAACAACTAAATAAGCCGTCGTGTCAAAATCGGTCCAGCCGTTTCGGAGATTAGCCGGATTAAACAGCAAGACAGAGAGACAGACAAACATTTTAAAAATATTTTTCTTTTATAATTACTACTACTTTCATATGCATTTATTTTGCCAATAAAAAGCTGTTATTTTGACAATACAAACAGACATTTCAATTGTATTTATTTGTATTTGTAGATTTGCATACATTTTACATTTTTACACATTCTCGGAAAGTCCAGCAGACTTGAAACACTCTATTTACCCAACATTGGCAGTTGTCAGTCGGATCACGCTCCCGATCGGCGAACGGCCCATGAGTGCCTCAACGTGACTGTCGACCGATGAATATTTTCAACAGGCCTTTGTTTTTAAAGTGACTGCGAGTTGAACATTTAGGGAAATAAAAAAGTTGAAGTTGAGAGTTGATATTTCCTGGTATTGTGAAAATCGGTTAGTTTGTCTTTAGACAACGCCAATATCCACACGTTACCGTCTCATATAGGGATACATGGCAATGAGGTGGTCGATGTTTGTGCTAAGAGGGCCTGTGTAGACGGTACTCCGTTAGAAGTAGTACCAATTTTCTCAGATAACTTCTATATGGTTAAAAAACACTGTCATAAGTTGTGGAAAGAATTTCATGATGTGAGATCAAGAGGAAAAGGTATCTGGTACAAGACCATCCAGCCGGAGCCTCTAATCATTCCCTGGATAGATAACTGTTCACTCAATAGAAAAGATATTGTTACAGCCATGAGGCTTCGATCCGGTCACATCCCGTCGAGGAAATTTACATTCCTTATGGGTATCGTATCACACCTTCACCTAATTGCGAGAAATGTGGAATAATCGAGGACGTACATCATATCTTGACCAAGTGTGAGCGGGAGCCTCAAGAGAAATGTTTTTAATTCCCAAAATATGTTTAAAATTGGTACTTTAAATAGTGTTTTGGCTAAGCCTGCATCGGACGAGGCTAAAACTCTGTACAAAATATATTACAATCATATAAATTAATTTTCAATTCAAAATTTGGCTATGATGGAGCGACATAGTCAGTATTGCGACAAAGCTCCCTAATAAAGAAAAAAAAATCCACACGTTGGTTGAAAGAAAATGATAAATAAAATTAAAGAAAAATCATATACCAACATCTAGACACACAAATCATGTAGAGGTACTACTTGTAAGAATCCTGTGACTTTCATCAAAAGTACAACAAAACAAAACTCCCTGAATATGAACAAACAAAATTTGCTCTCTAGGGAGAAAACATACATATTAAAACTCAAGATTCCATAGATCAAATAACATGAAAGCCCAGATTAGAAACAAAAGACGATGCAAATATTTACCTACAAACATTGGAACACAATACACGACCCGAAAGGGAACCCAATACTCCGTCAGTCCAGTAATCGGTAAACGACGATCATATTTCAAAAAGCCCAAACAATAGTGCCCTCTATTGACAGCTTCCCAAACTAATTTTCCGAGGTGTGGACAGACATTATATCGGGGCATACATAATGGCTGCTAATTTATTCAACAAAGTTCTTTGTGATCCTATTAATCCAGTTTGGGTATTTTACATGCGACCTACTTGCACCGTAAACCGTTGAAAGCATTCAGTAAATTGTCTACATATTCGTTTTTTTTTAAGAAGGGACTCGTGTCTAACTAAAAACAGTCGCACAGGTCGATCGTAGGTTAAGCTATGCTTGCCGCGGTCGGTTCGTAGATGGGTGACCATCCATTACTTACACAGAGATAAACAATTACTGAATGCTTTCAACCAGCGGGCCTTTATATCTCAAAAACATTGCATAAGAGCTATTGTTCGAATTCCTCCATATGAGTCTTGTAAACTCTCACTTTAAAAAACTCAAAATATTACCACTACCAAGTATGTACATTTTTGAAATTTGTGTGTTTGTAAAATCTAATCCTAACCTGTTTGTTAAGGCTCGTGACATTTATAAACGTGATAATATATATACCCTCGTAGTTCATGACATGGTCAACGACTGGTGTTAGAATGTGTACCAAAGCGCGGTGTTTAATAAGAATTGTTTAGCTATGTGTATTAAAATTTATAATAGGTTACAAACAACCATCCAAGATCTTCCTCTACCAATGTTTAAGAAAGTGCTTAAAGTGGTACTTCTAAAAAAAATATTTACTCTGTGAACAAATGGTTACAGGAATAATATACTATGTGTAAAAATAATATTTTATGTGTAAAAGTGTGACATTGCCTAACGTTAAAAAAAAAAATATATCTTACTTTGTATACACATATTATATTAGATCAAATAAACTTCACATGCCTTACCACAGGCTAAATAGAATATAAGACCGAATAATGTATCATGCGAAACCATCGATTGTAATTACTCTATATAAATGTGAATAAATGGATTTGAATTTGAATTTGAACAGTGGTAGGTGCTATTGTGAAAAATTGAGGAATACATATTTTTAAATATAAAGGGTCGCAAAAACCTATTAAAACTATAATATGTATAAAAAAAGCACAAATACATACATATATATATATGTGTGTAAATACAAGAATTTACTAAAAATAAATAAGACAAACAATGCGAAAACATTACTTGCCATCGACACGCTGATAACAAGATGATGAAGATACAAAAGTGCAATACCTTCACTTGTTTTTTTTCTCTTCGATGTCCCTTACACCATGTACCTATATGAATAATTCAACACTTCTTGGACATAATTTATTATTCCATTGAAGGCTTCACTAGTCAAAGCATACTCCCGAAATCTTATACTTGACCGGGTTTACATACATAATATTATTATGGAGGTAGTAGCATCCATTGATAGAGCCCTCGGTTTCATCTGCACCCTTGGGAAACTTTATCATTTAATTTTGCCCGGATTAAAATAATACTATGACCAAGGTATGGTTAGTCTGAGTGTACGTTGTGACATGATGCGTGGTGGAGTAACATTCAAATTAATTTTATAGAATTATTAGTAGATGAAGACCATTTTCAGAAAAAGATATCCGCGTGAAAACTAAGGTAACGGACATAGCCCGAAGAATGGCTAACCTTAAGTAGCGGTGGGCAGGGCACATTACTCGCAGAACAGATGGACGATGGGGCAGAATGGTTCTGAGTGGCGACCGCATACCGGATGAATGATGTAACCAATATTTTGTAACCATATTATTTTGATATAAAAGAGTGTCCGTGGAGTTTCTTGCCCGTACCTACTACGCCTTGGAATGGGCAACTACTTTCATCTTTCTGACAATTCAAAAGTGCCTATAATTGGTTTATTTTAAATAAATGCTTTGAGTTTGAGTCTGAAGACGTAGCGTTTTAAGCCCTTCTACAAGGTGGACCGACAACCTTGTGAATTTGCCGCAGGAATCTGCTGGATGCAAGAAGCACAGCACTGGTCGAAGTGGCGATGCTCGGAGGAGGTTTATGTCCAGCAGTGGACGTCTTTCTGCAATGACGTAGACTATTTTTAAAAACTTAGATTTTGTAAAAAGACTAGTGTTGATTTCCTGTGAACAAAGGTGGCAGAAACTCTTGTTTTTATCAATATATAATATAATATAAAAGGCACTTTTAAACCTCAAAAATTACAATAAAATAGAATTGATTCTAATCGCCCCTTCCAAAGGGCAGTTCTCGTATGGAGAAGAATAGGCAAGAAACTCCACCCTTACCTACTCTTTTAAAATGTTTTCCTATATTTTGCTTATATTAATTATATAATAATATATGAAGATAATGAAACTAAAATACAATTACTATAAAGTGACACAAACACAGCACATCCAACATAAATAATTCTCGTATATTTTTAAGATAAGCAAGGGTATCTGGCAGTAGAAGCCAGTATTAACATAATTTTATACTGTTATACGTTAGAGCCTAGAGTCCCGCAACAAGTGAAATATATTTTCCAATATGTCTGTGCGATAAACTGGAGGGGATTTGTTTAATATCACGTTGTAGCTCGTGATTACTGAGGACGCAAATAAAGGGTATTGTTAAAAGACTATTGTCTTTCGAGATGACACGGAAAAAGAAGAAAGGACAAGATCACAAACAGATGATGAGCTAAGGTCAGGAACCTTCCAACCCCAATTGACATTAAAGGAAAAATTACAGCCGGAAATTAACAAAAGTATGAAATCCCCAAATCCTGAAGTACAAGTACAAAATGAATTGGGGTTGGCAAATAATATTAGAAGTGAAATGAGCCTGTTCGAAAATGGATATGAATGGATGGTTGATGGATGGATGGTTCGTGGATATGTTTATTCCTCCAACCAGCGTAGAACCTGAGCGAGCCTTTTCAGCTGCTGCTTATGTTGGCAATAAACTACGAAGCAGGTTTGGAAGTCAAACATTGGATGCTTTGATATTTCTGCGATTATATTTTCAAAATTCTTAATAGATTTTTTGTGTTGTGTTTTTGATTTCTTGCAAAAGTATAGTTTTTTTGTTTTGTCTTTACTTATTTTATTCATTTGTGTAGTGCAGACATTAAAAACATTTTTTTTTAAATTACTCAAGTTTTTTTTTCTTTTTAGCTCAATTAGAAACAATATAGTCTAATCCCGGGATAGCCCCGGGATCCCGGTATTAAGCTTCAAAAATCCCGTAATCCCGGGATTGAAAAACATGCTCGGGATTGTATTCTCTACTCGTGATTTATACCAATCACATAATGGATGCTTGAGCTAGATTCCCTTTAGCTACAATATCAATACAAATATAGCTAATGCTTGTGGCTAAATAATAACAGCCGCACGGGTCGATCGATCAGGTGCTGCAAGCTACGCTTGCCGCGGTTGTCCGTGGATGGGAGACCATCTTCACATACCAAGACCTCTCTGTGCCTCGGAAAGCACGTTAAGCCGTTGGTCCCGGCTGTCATTCGTGGATCTTTGACAGTCGTTACGGGTCGTCAGTAGCCCGAAAGTCTGGCAACCAGCCTTACCAAGGGTTATCGTATTACCCAGTAACTGGGTAGTGGAGGTCGGGTAGGTAGTCGTTCCATGTAAAATACGGTATTCAGCTGCATCCGGCTTGACTGGAAGCCGTCCCCAAGATAGTTGGGAAAAGGTTAGTCAGATGAATGATCAATACAAATATAATTACTTCCTCTGTTACAAAGGGACCCAAGAACCTATTCGGAAAATGAACATGAAAAGTAGGAAAGGAAGAAGACGAAAAGTTTCAATGTTTTTTTTCATTGTTTAAGATTTTGTTAGATTTAATGTTCTTTTTTATTGTTTGTATATTTCCTGTGCATGTCTTAACATGGGATTTTGAAAGAATAAAATGAGAGTGGCTTCTGGCTTAATAATAACAGCCGCACGGGTGGATCTTCAAGGTTAAGCAACGCTTGCCAAGGGCGTTCCGTGGATAGGTGACCATCCATAACGCCCCTTGTGCCTTGAGACCCCCCTTCCCTCGAAAAGCATGTTAAGCAGTAGTGACCGCCTGTCATTCGTAGATCATTGATAGTCGTTACGGGTAGTCAGAAGCCCAAAAGTCTGCCAACCAGTCTTACCAAGGGGTATCGTGTTACCCAGCAACTGGGTTGCAGGAAATGGCAGTCGCTCCATGTAAAATACTGGTATTCAGCTACATCCGGTTAGACTGGAAGCCGACTCCAACATAGTTGGGAAAAGGCTAGGCAGATGTTGATCGATATAAAGATAAGTAATATTAGAGTCATGTTTTGTTTTAGAATCCAAGTCATATCATAATCATAATGTTCTCATTGCTGGGACACAGGCCTGTCTGGGAAGGGTGTGGGCCATAATCTACCACGCGGGCCCAGTGTGGGTTGGTATATGTCACATTTCTTCCATAAAATCATTAACGGATCTATACAAGTTCCGAAGCTTCTTGCCGAAATAAATATATCTGTCCCTCGCCATAGTACACCCAGATCTGAACGAGTTCTAGATGTGTTCACTCCATCCCCTACAAGAACTAATCTCGGACACTCGGCACCAATGAACAGGTTGATGAGGACGTACAATGAACTCCATAACCGTTCTAATAGCATTGACATCTTCGCCAACAAGCTTTCTCAATTTCGCAAGAAATTGTTATCGACCCACAGTGACCACATTTAATGCATGTATTATTACTTTTATTACTTATTACTTATTACTTATAGTTTTTATATTATTTATTATCAATTATGCTATATGAATTATTATTTTTTTTGTTGATTTGTTTTTTTTTTTTAAGTAACTAATTATATTTGTGTGTTTATTATGTTACAAATCTGTTTTCATGTATGTTTTTTTTTATATATAGTAACATCACAAAACTTGAAATATTGCAAGTGCTGTGCACACCTTTAAGTGGCAAATTCACTTTAGAGTTTAAGTTTGATATTGTACCCCTAAAATGTTCTAGTGAATAAGTCGTTGGAGTGCCATAATTAAATAAATAAATAAATAAATAAATTTCTTCGATTTTTTGCATATATTACAATATTGAATTAACAAAATAAGATATCAAATAAATACAAAATGCCTAGTTCTAAATCCTACTATACTACTTCCTACTAATCCTACTAATATTATTTTAACGCGAAAGTTTGTGAGGATGGATTTAGGGATGTTTGTTAGTCTTTCACGCAAAAACTACTGAATGGATTTTCATGAAACTTTGCAATAATATAGATTATACATCAGAATAACACATAGGATATTTTTTAATCCCATATTTTTACGGGATCGACACTTATGCGGGTGAAACCGCGGGGCGCTGCTAATGTTTATATAAACATAATATTTTTTAAATGGTAAAATTCCGGCCATCGACCGGGTATTTTTATGGAGTCTTTTTCTACGGAAGTAAATGTCCCTGTAAGTGTCCGCTTGCCAATTACATCCTCAATTTGCTATTTCATTCAGTTTCTAATTGGGAAACAGAACATCGTTCTTAGCCGAGTACAATTCTATTTTAATCTACAAAGAATATTAGCGTTACAAAATTCTTTGCAATTAGTGCTGAGGTGGATCCATTGTTGGCTCTTTTTTTTTGTTATGCAAATTTAAAACAATGTGTATTTTTTTTTCCTTATCTAGTTTTTAGTAAAATATTTTCTAGGTAGAGAAAAATAGATCTGTCGACAGAATTGAAAACTTGAAACTATGAAATAATGTTGTACAACACGTCACCCTTATATCTACAGATATACTGCTATTACAGCATATCGGTGATGAGAACCCTTAAGATTTTTCCTTACCAGAAATCGCTAAGCGCACCTAAAAACGTTTACACTTCAAAAAAAAAACCAAGATACTTTAAATTAAAAATCTGTCTAAACGGAAACAACCCTTTTTTCCATCGTTAATATAGAATAAAGAAAAATGTATTGATATAAGCAAAAGTTCTAGAATAGTCTAACATTATTTAATAACAAGAGAGCCAGGCTATTTTTAACATCTAAAGAAAACTTGACGCTGTAGTCAAAGAGATATCGACCAAACTTGATATCAATGAAAACGCTTGGAAAATAGTAAAGAACAATAAGATTAAAGAGTCTTTGCTTTCAAAGGACTACGCGAAATCTTCTTTTGTTCGTCATAATGTTCATCACACCGGAGTGTAATGTCCGATACAGATTGCTTAAATGTAACACAAGTGAGCCGTCCAAAAGTATGCAATGCAACATGAAATGTTACACCATATCTATGCAACGCAACATGAAATGTTACACCATAACTATGCAATGAAACATGAAATGTTACACTATAACTATTCATATTTGTTTTAATGTGTGTTACATTTCAAGTAACGTCGTACCAATTTGTACCGGGCATTTTAAACCTTTCCTCGCTGCTAATATCGTGGAAATGTTCACTTTTGACGAAAAATACAACAAACGGTTGCAAACCACTTAGCATATAGATAAGCATTCACGGGAGAAAAGAGTAGCCTTTTCTTTGTGATTATGAATATTTTGCATAATAATATATAATATATATATTTTGCAGAAATATTTTGCATCTTCTCAATATACGTAGTGCAAAACAAAGCTGCTATCACTTCATAGATAAATGTTCTTCTAAAGGAAAGTTAAAATTTTCACCATATCCGGTGAAAATTTTAACTTTCCTTTAGAAGGTATTGAATCCGAGCAATTTTCTAGCATAATTTTGCTAGCTGAAGTTTACTTTTCTGTACAAAAATATTTATATGTTCAGTTGGAAGTGGCTCCACCACTGCAGAATTATGACAGTTTCATCTTTAGAATTATTCCAGTTTTGCACAAAATTTCATTTTAATTACGGTAATTTGAAAGAGACAACGGCAAGCATAACATTAATTGGTTTCAAAGGCATTGGGTAGGTGCAAAAATAATCTTCGAATATTATTAATATTCGCAGAAGTACGAGTATATGTAACATTGTTAAGAACATAATAATAGTCCTCCAGACCGAATTTTGCCATGGCGGCCAATCTTAATGGAGTGTGTGCCCAGACACAGGTGCACTCTTCCATCAATCTCAAAGTCCGATGGGACGACAATTCGACACAGCTGGAGAGAGATCAGGTGCTGGACCAACGGCTTAACATGCTTTCCGAGTCACAGGAGGTCACATCGCCCAGGCCCGGGTCGACGGCGCATTGTGTTCCACGCGCGCCTCAAAGAGATGTCAGCACTAACTGATGGGGTCCGCTAGGGCCAATGCCTGCCAGTGTCGCAGGTTGTTCAAAAGAGTTACCGTGGCCCCTGGCACAGGCAACTGAAGGAACACGGGTGGGTTTTAGTCAGCAAAAGTCTGACATGCTCCACCCAGAGCGGAAAAAGTTATTTGATGATGTCTGGGCACCCTTGGTCCCCCTGCGACGGGTCAGGTCATTGGCCCCGCCGCCTGCCAATTTTCGGCCGCAGAGGATAGGGAGAGCGGCCAACGTCATACCAACACTCCTCTTCCCCTGCGGCCCCACCGCGTTCGCCATCAGACGGTGGCGACCCCGTCAAGGCCGCGGAAGGTAGGGAGAGCGGCGCACCGCAATACCGACACTCCTCCCCCGCCGCGGCCTCCAACCCTCAGCCGTGATGCCTCCCATACCACATCACGGCCCGCCTCAGTTGCGATGTCGCCCAAGCGAACCCGCAACCTACTTGTTGGCCGCTACGTTGTCGGCTTACAGGCAAAGCCCTGACGAGCGGCCCCTCCTCGGGTTCCTTTTAGCTTCACCGTGGTTGTCCAAGCCACGGCTACTGAGCCCCCCCGCCTCGACAATGCGGGAACCCACCGGGGGGGAGGTCTAACTTCAACCTTTTTTTTTTTTTTTTTTTTTTTTTTTTTTTTTTATCTTGGAGAAATGCCCTTGCATACTGCACTACCACGGGGAGATAGTGCAGTTATGTGGGACTCTAACCCACTAAAACTCCACGGTGTCCTCCTCTGCCGCTTACGGCGGGAACACGGGCACGCCTTAGCACTCATCCGTGAACCCGCCGCGGCCGTCCGTCACCGGACCCTCCTCTGGGGATTACTCCCCATCACCGGCGCACCAGCACGCATGGCACGCCGTGACCACCCCAGGGACCAAATCAGCACATGGGCGCCAGACGACCCCGTGTCTGGGCACCCTTGGTCCCCCTGCGACGGGTCAGGTCATTGGCCCCGCCGCCTGCCAATTTTCGGCCGCAGAGGATAGGGAGAGCGGCCAACGTAATACCAACACTCCTCTTCCCCTGCGGCCCCACCGCGTCCGCCATCAGACGGTGGCGACCCCGTCAAGGCCGCGGAAGGTAGGGAGAGCGGCGCACCGCAATACCGGCACTCCTCCCCCGCCGCGGCCTCCAACCCTCAGCCGTGATGCCTCCCATACCACATCACGGCCCGCCTCAGTTGCGATGTCGCCCAAGCGGCACCGCAACCTACTTTTTGGCCGCTACGTCGTCGGCTTACAGGCAAAGCCCTGATGAGCGGCCCCTCCTCGGGTTCCTCTTAGCTTCACCGTGGTTGTCCAAGCCACGGCTACTGAGCCCCCCCGCCTCGACAATGCGGGAACCCACCGGGGGAACTTCAACCTAGCACAATTACAGAACGGTGTCACACACAGCCAAGTTAAATGCAACGGACAAAGTTGAATCCATTTTAAAGTTAGTTCCGGCGGGGCTTTTAGCGCAATAAATGCCTTCCTTCCTCCACTTTCTTAAAAGTTTCCTTTAAAACAAAAAGATTTGTTTCTTATTCCAGAACAAACGGCCGTCTTAAGCATCGCTACTGTCTCGCGAGCGATTTTCTTAGAACTATTTTCGCAATTTGAATCGAAATAAGGTATTTTCCTTCTGGCTTCCGATTTTCTTTTGTTAATCCGTTTTGCTTTTATTTCTACTTTTTATATCTTTTTCTCCGACTTGAGTGATAAGTTCGGGTGTTTTGGTGTTCGTTTTTTTTTTAATCTTGATGGATTTTTTTTTTTTATGTAAGTTTTGTGGTGAGGTTTCGATTTTGGAATATTTTATCATCTTTAAAAAATGAAATAAACTTAAGTGTCTTTTTGTAATGTCAAAATCCTACTAACATGATAAACGTGAAAGTTTGGATGGATGGATGGATGGATGTTTGTTACTCTTTCACGCACTTCTGAACGGATTTAAATGAAATTTGGCACTCGGATGGTTTATAACCAGGATTAACATACAGGATACTTTTTATCCCGATATTCCCACGGGATCGAAACGTATGCGGGCGAAACTGCGGGGCGCTGCTAGTAACATAAAATACGGTTCTCAATAAAAAAAAATCCGTCTGTCTGTTTGTTCCGGCTAATCTCAGAAACAGCTAAACCGATTTTGACAGAACTTTCACTGGCAGATAGCTGATGTTATGAGGAGTAACATAATGTTTGCTCCTGTAGCACGTTCCCGAGGGATAATTTCTTATATCCACGAGGGCAAAGTCGCGGGCGGAAGCTAGTTTTTAATAAAGTAAGATTTTATCAAAGAAAATATCGTATAACACTCATATTATGTAATTATGTTATTACATTCTTGTATTTGACGAAGGTCTTTTATAATATACTCAAACCATATTTAACGTGAAAAGCTGTCATCATTATTTTTTTGTGTTGTTTGATATTAAAAAAAAAAACATTCAATAGGTATACAAAATGTCTGAAGCTGAAAGTAAACGTTTTTATCGTTGGACATAAAATGTTTTCATATACTCTTGGTGACTAAATAAATTTATGAATTTAAAACAGTGTTTTACCAACAGCAATTAAAATTTTAGTCAGTCTCTGTTATATATTTACTGAGCACCTCTCAAAATGCCGAAGGAAAACATCGTGAGGAAACCGGCACGTCTTAGAACCAAAAATTCGAAGACAAGTGATATCTACCAACCCGCACTGGGCCCGCGTGGTGAATTACGGCCTAATCCCTCTCATTGAGAGAGAGGCCCCATATCCCAGCAGTGGGAACATTATAGGCCAATTATGCTCATGAGCACCTGTAACATCTTCAAGTGGAAAAATACACCAATCAAATCCAACTTACCGTAAACAGTTGCTCCTGGCAGTTTGTCTAAATGATGGTCAATGATTAGGAAGGTAAAGTGATTTGTAGTGAGCTGACAGTTGATGTTAGTGACATAGCTGTCACTCACGTCTGATGTGCATGAGTTATTAGATACACTACACAACGCAAAACTGATATAGCAATAGTGCAAATACAGTTCCCCGACAGTTTAACCTAATCCCTAAACAAAAAAAAAACTGTTTAAAAAAAAAACAACTGACTTCCAAAAAAGACACTACAAAGTGAAAAAAAAATCGGTGTCGTTGGGTTCGCATTTCCATTGTTTGCAACCGACTTCTGAAATTAAAGTGATTTTTTACTTTGTAGGATTTTTTACTTTGTAGCATTTTTTTTTTAAAGCGATTGTTTTTTTTTTTTTTGGTAAAACTTTTTTTTTTGTCACTTTTAAGTTGTTCTTACCCCAAACAATTTCGATTTCTTGAACTTTTACCAGTAATTTTGGTTTAAAAATCAAACTACTTAAACGATTTTGATAAAATTTCTATGAGATCAATCTGAAAGTATACCCTTTCAAATAAAAATAAAAAAGCCAAATCGGCTTATTAATGACGGAGTTATGAGGTAACAAACCTCCTCCTTTTTTTGAAGTCGGTTAACAAAAGAGAATCAACTCTGCATTTAAAACTTTTTCCTAACACGAGTAGTTTTAAAACTAATTATGTCTGTATTCCCATTTCTCTTACTCTCTAATTGTATAATTTACAGTAACAAGTAACATTACACTGGTATATTAAAGTGATCACTTGTTGTGGTTCCATGCGGGTTAAATCCGTGATTTATAACTCAAAACGCAACAGTGAATATTTTAATAGTAAGTACTGAAATATCGGGTGGGGGTTAAGTTATGAACTGTATACGAAACAATTTAGCGGATATAAAAAGATGCTTAACGAAGCCAAGTGTGTACTGTGGTTTTTTTTTTGTACTGGGTCATATCTGCGGTTCCTCTGGTTCCGGAGATAATAAAGGTCGAAGTTCCAACTTTATTCTACATTAAAAAAAAAGGAGTTTGAAATGAATTAACTTTGTCTCATGTACCGTTGCATGCACCCATAAGCAATCAGTGCGGTACCGCATTGGCTGGTCCGAACATGTTGCTGCGTCCCACTATTCCATCGACGTAGCTGTACGTGTCCCGTCTACATCACTCTACGACGGCAGAGGAGGTCGTGGAGTATATAAAGACGAAGACCAAGTTCACCTTGAGAGTCGAGAAATTGGAGTCGCGCCACAAGATTAACTTCAAGTCTTTTGTGGTGTGGATTCCGATTCACAACCTGGAGACTTTCATGAAGGAGGAATTTTGGCCGACGGGTGTCGTGTATCGTCGTTTTCGCGGAAGGCTACATGACACCTCAACTCAGAGCAATACGTCGCCGACCCAACGTAGTTAATAAATTTGTAGAATAAGTTTTTTTTTGTATGTATTAGTTTATTATCGTATAAGATTATTTTGTGTATTTTATCTATTGGCCTTAGTTGCCTGAAATAAAGTGATTATCCTACTTCCTACTATCCTACTAATATTATAAACGTGAAAGTTTGTATGGAAGGATGGATGTTTGTTACTCTTTCACGCCAAAACTACTGAACGGATTTGGTTGAAATTTGCCACAGAGATAGTTTATAACCAGAATTAACACATAGGATACTTTTTATTCCGATATTCTTACGGGATCGAAACTTATGCGGGTGAAACCGCGGGGCACAGCTAGTTATTATTATAAGCACAATGTTTTGCGTGCGTTACATTGCCTGCTGCCATAAACAGTGATTTTTTTGTATCCCAGCAATATTTTTTGCTCGATGTTACTTAGTTTGATGTACAGAATGCGCAGAGTAGCGTAATCCCATCACATAGTTATAAACGTGAAAGTTTGTGTGCATAGATGGATGTTTGTTACTCTTTCACGCAAAAACTGCTGAACGAATTTGGATGAAATTTAGCACACAGATGGTTTATAACTAGGATTAACATATAGGATACCTTTTATCTCGATATTCTCACGGGATCGAAACTTATGCCGGTCTAAAATATTCCTCAGCCGTTCACCTTTTCTATTTGGTATCTTTTTACTCCTACCCCTAGTTATTCAGTTTCACTCAAAAATCAAAATATTTTATTTCACATAAACCTACATCCATGGGCACTTTTGAAACGTCAGCAGCTATGACGTACACTATCCCAATTGATCGTTTCCTATGGAAAAGAGCCGACAAGAAACTCCACAGTTACTCTTTTAAAATAAATTGGCTTTTACAATGTTTTCAAATAGCAGAATTAATAGGTATGGCAGGACAGCGTAGGCCAGGTACTTCTATTTATCTAACCAGCCTGTATTGGCCCACTGCAGGGCAAAGCCCTCCCTCTCCCTTTTCCACACAATTCTGTCTTTTGCGAGTGCCGGCCAGTCCCTACGGTAGGAGTCAAGCTCGTCCCGTCATCTTCGTCTTGGTTAATTATTCAAATAAAAAAATGGCCTACAAATCTGTAGCTTACAAAGCCTACAACGTTCTCACATTCACAAAATATTAAACAAAAAAAATATCAAAAAGATAAAGATACTGCGTGCATTTCTACGATTTTGTTTTGACCCGCTTACTACTTATCACTCGAACCCCTATAAAATTACATGCGGCAAATGTTAGTGCATATCGCGTTTCATTATGAAACCGCTACACCAGGTGCTCGGGTAATACGCGCGGGTTCAACTTACATATATTCAGATTAAATCGCGTTGTGTTAGGTTATTCGATTCCTGTTTTATTACCATTGGATTTAGTTGGCTATGATTGGTTTAGGGACTTCGATGTTGTGTCAGGTTACATAGATATCATAATCAACTTATAATGTTCCCACTGCTGGGAAACAGGGCTCCTTTCAGACAGGGCCGTAATCCACCACGCGGGCCCAGTGCGGGTTGGTAGATGTCACATGTCTTCGAATTTTTGGTACCAAGACATGCCGGTTACCTCACGATGTTTTCTTTCACCGTTTTGAGAGTAGTGGTGATGAAATAATTTACTCAAATTAAAGCCCCAGACTGGGTTTGAACCTACGACCAAGTACAAACTACTTAAGTCGCGGCTGTTACCACTGGGCCACCACTGCTCTACACAGTTATGAAATACTTTAATTGGCTGAATACGAGGCTATTTACTTTTTGTTTTGTATTTTTTTTTTGTAATATGCGTTTAGTCTGTGTAGAATAAACAATTTTTCTTTCTAAATAAAATGGTATGGTAATGGATGGACTGGAATGGACAGGTTTTGAAAAATTTTCAACGGCTGCTGATATTTAGCTCATTTTATAGTAAGTAGGTAAATACTTACCTACTTACTACTACTACTACTTACTTAACATGGGTCAAGTAAACTTATTTTCTTTCTTTCTTTTCTTACTGTTTGACTTACTTTATTACTATTACTTAAGGTTTTATCATACAATAAAACACTAAGAATTTTCTGTGTGTCAATGGTTCATACTAAACTGTTAACTAAATTAAAGGAATAAGACGCCACACGTGTCGTCACATCTAAGTGTCTCAATTTACACTGCCGTGGAACGGAGTGGAAGCGCTTTTTTTGTGTACAAAGCATAACCCTAATCCAAGACCTTAATAGCAAGACTGCGGGACAGTGACAACAGTATTCTGAGGACAGTGGCGGAGAGCATCTACTCTCCTATTCTGAGACGTTTTGTGGGGGTGATGAACAGGTGAAGTACTTTCCCTTCGCTTGTGCGTCGTCCACTTGAAATGATCTCGGAAAAACAAATGTGAAAGGATAATATGGCACTAACATTAGGTATAAGGATTTTACTAACACAGTGGATCTTACGTTGTCCGAAATAAAGAATTTATTTATTTATTTATTTATAATGAACTTTATGTCAAAAGAGTAACGCACAAATTAAATACACACGTACGCACAGGTCGCGCATCTTCTGGAGAATTATCGTGCATTCTCGGGAATGCCGGCAGTAATAAGCTCGTATCTAGTTTGTATGTTAGACAATTGACATAAAGTTCATTTTGCTATGTATAATATCGCTACCAAAACTCCCACTCCGTTCCGCGGCAGTGTAAATTGAGCCTTACTCTTTCCTGCTTTATTTTACTTGCTACAAGAGTTTATGGTTTGCTTCGATTTTAATAAGTATACAGTTTGGTCTTCATAATACCATATATATATAATATTTTATTTTACTAACATAATGATAAATTAATGACAAACAATATTGTACTAACCTACTTCTTACTTCAAACATACCGTTCCGATACACGTTCCAAGGAACGTTTCTATGTATGCAACCAGTGTATCTCATTCTAGGCAGATTTTTCCAACGCCACATAATTACTTTATCCAATGAATAATTTTGATTTTCTGACATTTATTCCATACAAAAACTGTCAGATGGCAATTTTATTTCGTGGAATAAAATTGATGTCGATAAAAAATTCTGTATCAATTCTGTTTTTGAGAAATAAATGTATACCTACACATAATTTGCAAAGGCATTCCAATAATTAAACTTCATTATCTAAACAGAATGCAACACCTTAAAAAACCGATCTCAATCCCATTTCTGACTGATAAAATATCCAATCTTCTAATACGAGACCCTTCTGAGATAAACTCGCTGCTCCATTTTTCTCCACTCCCAGATCAAGAAAGATGCAATTTGATTAAAACTCAGTCAGGTACAATTTTTCTTTCACTTCGTTTAAAATCAATTTTCGCGACTTCGTTAGCTCTATCTTCGAAAGATAAATTGTTGGCGACTCCAACGTTTTCATCTGCCATTAATTCTACATTCACGATATCAATCAGCAATTACTGAAAAGAAACGATTTTAATACTGAAGTTCTCTTGGAGAAGAGTTTTGCGGATGGCAATGAACTCTCGAATAGTTTGATTTGTAGGGTAGCCCTGTTTTCTTTTAGCGGTAAAGGCTCGATTTGACGGAAACTTGAGTTTCGTGTCGATTTAGTGTGTAGGTATAATTTAGTTTATATTCGCTGTGAATGAAACTAAAATAGAATGTTTTAGCTCCATATTTTTATTTAACTTCGAGAAATGTTAATAAAAATTCTTAGAGAAAAGAAAAATAAACAGCTTTTCTACTGTTTTAAGCCAACATCACGCTTGTTTATTCACAACATTATTAGTCTCACGTCTCTTCACATTTCTAGGAACCCTCTCGGATCTTTGTAAGACGTACAAGGGGCCGAAGCCGAGGCAGAGGCCCGTCAGTCGTTTTTAATTAAATAAAGCACCAACCGACGATTATCCCTATTCTTACAATGCAAGTGCACCCAAGGACAACCCCCAGTTGGTGTAGGACTATTGCAGGATATGGAAACAAAGACGTTGGATTATGGGTTTGGGTGGCTATAGTGAACTGGTTATCTAGGACTATGGAAAGACCCCCCCATTGGTCAGGCCCCTGCCTGACCTGGTTTTTATGTATATTACACACATAAAATGGCAAGGGGTGACTTACACACTCAATAATGGGCCCTCAAAAACGGTCGCTATCACCTTTTTTGTAGTGACAAGGGGGCAACATGAACTGAGGTACTTATGAGGAGTGGAGAGGTATTCCACGGCTATCAACACCATCCCAAAAGAACAGACAAGATCCCTACCACCATCTTACTGGAATACTTCCTTCCTCCTAGCCCGTTTGAAAACTCAAACTCAAACTCAAAGTATTTATTTCAATTAAACCAATTACAGGCACTTTTGAATTGTCAAGGGGTCAGTCAGTCAGAAAAATGAAGCTAGTTGCCCATTTCAAAGCGTAGTAGGTACCTATGGAGAAGAACGGGAAAGAAACTCCATGGACACTCTTTTAAATCAAAATATGGTTACAAAGTATTAGTTACATCATTCATGTTAAAAATTATGCATGTGAGAATGATGCAGAACGTTAAAAGCGTCCGTAATGAAAAGTTTAAAACAATCCAAATATTAAATTAAATTAAAATAAGCCATGGCAGCAAAGAGATGACCAGTCCCTACTGACGGCGCCCATTCACGAACATGACGCATGGATTAGCACCATTCAGCTCAACCATTTTGAAGGGAGCTAAATGATCCAACACATGTGCCACCATCAGCGAGACATTTGAGTGAGCATGACATACCTACTCTCAGCCGCCAGGGCACATTCAAGTCAATGAAAGACGTACCCAGTAAATAGTAGCTTTATAGTATGTACATAGTACTCACACGTGTGCTATACAATTATACAATACTAAGAGATTGAATTTATATAATGCAAAAATAGTATTTTACAATCTTCAGCGGCTCCAACAGTATTTTCAAATGCTAATCAAATTAATTTTGATCTTACAAATCTCCACTCAAGCCGGTCAATAAAGGCAAGAAAGTGGTGGGAGCTCTGTTCCTCGTCATTGTTATTACTATGTATTTATTCAAAGCTTCATGTACAGTAGTGACACAAGGTAAGGTATTGATGACTCATTTCGCCCGGAGGACACGGTTGAGCATACGGTGGAGGTCTGCCCGGCTTGGGCGGTGCACCGCCGCGTCCTCGTGGCGGCGATCGGCGGCGGCGATCTCTCGCGTTCGGCCCTGGTCCAGGCCATGGTACGGAGCGAGAGTGCATGGGAAGCCGTCACCTCCTTCTGCGAAGCAGTAATGCTCGCAAAGGAGGAGGCGGAGCGCGTGAGGGAGAGGCAATCTCTGCGCCCTCACGCCCCTAGTCGCCGCAGGAGACGCCCTGGACGTCGGGAGTCACCAGCCGACTCCCGGCCACCGTAGGCGCGGGCTTGCGGGCGGCGAGCAATGGGCAGCTCGCCGCCCGGCAAGGACCAGGCCCGAGTCGACGGCGCGTTGTGTTCCACGCGCGCCTCAAAGAGATGTCAGCACAAACTGACGGGGTCCGCTAGGGCCGATGCCTGCCAGGGCCGCGGGTTGTTCGAAAGAGATACCGTGGTCCCTGGCATAGGCAACTGAAGGAACACGGGTGGGTTTTAGTCAGTAAAAGTCTGACACGCCCTCCTGCTCCGCCCAGAGCGGGAGAAGTCATATGATGATTTCCCACCCAGAAAAAAAAAAAAAAAAAGGTATTGATGACTCATTTAATTGACGTAGTGTAAAACTGGAACTTTCACTCATTCGACAGGCATATCTATGTATATATACTATTCTAGTTTTTAATGGGCAATGGTGGCAAGCAATCGGTCCAGTGCACACTTAAAACTATACAATACAAACACAGTTCTTGGGTCCTGTCCATTACAAGTGTCAAAAATTAATTAGGTTAAATTTAATTCTGGAAATCTGCACCTTTTTCCCATAACATAAAGGTCAGAATCCAACCAACACAAAACCTTCATTACATTATTATCACAATCGCCAATCATACGGCACACATTCCATTATTATTTTCAAAATGAGTACAATGTTTGGGCTGCGCCCAATCAAATATGCAAATAGTGCGGTGACGTAGAGTTACGGTATTTACGGAGCGATCGGCCGGTATTAGGACTCAAGCATACCGGTGTTTGGCCAGTGCTAACTGGGATATTGAATAGGGTATTGATATAAACTATAACCAGGTTTAGGGATTAAGTCAGTAGTTGCGGAGGCCTATGATAATAAAGGACAGGAAATGTTTGTATAGTCAGGGAAATTGATTGCTTATCAAATTGGGTTATATACATTTTTAATTGTGGAAAAAAACATTCTATTCTATCTTTTACTATGGCAACTAAAGCCAATTTCGGCCTTTCTGCCAATGTCTAAAGTGAATTGGAAAAGCAAAAAAAAAAAACAAGCTGCCGTGCCATTTCATAAAGCTGTCAAAGAATGACAGTTGTGATTTCAATATACGGACAATTTAAAGTAGGTAAAAATCTAAAAAATATTTTTTTTCTGACTACAACACACCTGTGACCCGTGTCGCTTTAGCGTCGCAATAGCGGTAATTGATGCACATACATTTTAAATCATTCTTTATTTCAAAAACTGTAATAAAGTCCGCTAACGTCCTGAATGAAAGAAAAGAAAAGAAAGAAAATACGTTTATTTGCGGTAAACATGACGCAAAAAAGAACATAAAAAACAAAAAAAAAAAAACAATAAGAAAAGGAATCAATTCACTTCCCATCATAGAACCATTTCAATTCTCTCCGGTGACCTTGGACGTAATTAAAAAGATCATCCTGTCCATAAAGTCCAAGGCTGTGAGCTATGATGGCATCAGTCGTAGTATGGTCGTTTGGATCCTTGATAGCCTTCTCCCTCCGATTACCCACATCATTAACTTTTCTCTTGATTCCGGACAATTCCCATCCCTGTGGCTTATGGCCTATGTCCGCCCACTCCCTAAAATTTCAAATCCCTCCCTACCCAGTCATTTTCGGCCCATTTCCATTCTCTCATTCCTGCCTAAAGTGCTCGAGGCCTGCGTGCACAAGCAGTTTACGGGGTTTGTTCGTCGGAACAACGTCGTTAGCTCGTTTCAGGGTTCAGGTCTGGGCACAGTACAGCCTCCGCTCTCTTTAAAGTGACTGGTGCCATTAGGAAGGCGATGGAGGATACTAAAGTTACCGTTTTGTTTTTAATTGATTTCTTCAATGCCTTTAACGCCGTCAGCCACGATATTCACCTTTCTATCCTCTCTCACCTTATGGTTTCGTCGGTGGCTCTGGAATGTTTCTCTTCTTATCTTCGGGGACGTCAGCAGTCGGTTCGCGTTGATGAGAGCTCATCGAGTTGGCGTGACCTGAATGCTGGTGTTCCACAAGGCGGTATTCTTTCTCCATTATTATTCTCCATCTTCATTAATTTTATGACTCACTGTCTTCGGTGTTCGTATTATCTATATGCTGATGATCTTCAATTATATACAGCTGAGCGGGTAGAAGGTTTATTGAACGTTATAGCAGATGTAAACCGAGACTTAGATGCTATCAAAAAGTGGTCTGATAGTTTCGGGGTGTCAGTAAACCCCTCGAAATGTCAGGCCATTGTCATTGGAAGCTCACGCATGACGGGTAGGGTGACGCTTAGCTCTCTTCCACCTCCTATTTTCAATGGTACCGTCATACCCATTACCCCTACTGTGAAAGATCTCGGTTTGCATCTTAACTCAACGCTTAGTTGGCAACGCCATGTCTCTAGCGTTAGTCAAAGGGTTAACGGTACTCTGCGATCACTGTATCGTCTGAGAAACTTTTTGCCCGCTAAGACGAATACCATGCTTGTGCAGACTTTGATTTTCCCTACAATCGACTATGGTGATGTGTGTTACTTTGACTTGTTCCGTGCGGGAATCGAACCCGCAGCAGTCAATCGCTTAACCACTGCGCCAACCGTGCCATCATTGCTCGCAGAGCATATGGCTGATGAGGAAAAAAGGTTCTGGGGTGGCGACCGCGTACCGGAACACATAGTGTCGGAAGCCCTCCCAAAGATAGACCGATAACCTGGAAATACCGCAGGAATCTGCTGGATGTAGGAAGCACAGAACCGGTTGAAGTGGCGGTGCTTGGCCTCCACCAAGCTCCGCCACTTTTTTTCTTCTGAAATGATGATAATGTTGATAGTTGTGTATTTTGTTACAGATAGACAGTGCAGTAAGTTTTGCTGAGATAGGGGTATTTTGGCCTCGTGCTGGACTTCTTGGTTTTTATTCTCTGAGGTTTTCTATGAGTGTGTTTAGTTTTGTGTGAGATAATCTTGTGGGAATCCTAATAAATATTTTTTCTTTCTATATTTTTCTTTATTGGTCGACATAAACTTTGAATCAAATCGTTCGAACCATCTGCACTCGCCCTTACACGCCGATACCCGGTGTTAGGCTTATGCGGTAGTATTGGTTTGCACAAGCACCGTGATTAAAATTAGTTGGATGAAACATGTGATTAATCCCGATCATCCAATTCATCCCGAATGTAGCTAGATAAGCCGTCTCGTCGAGATCGAAAATGTAATGGGTTTTATGCAAATAATAGATGTTTAGATAAAATTTGATATCCGTATGTATTGTAATGACATGTGTCCGTTGCATGAAAGAAAATTATATTGTAGGGTAGTAATTTATTATTTGGATGTTTCAATGTCATGCTTTTTAGGTTATGTGTCACTTTCAGATTTTAGTAGAAAATATTGTTAATATTTTGAGTACAGCCTAAGAATCATAATCAGCCTATAATGTCCCCTCTACTTGGAAACAGGCATCATCACTGTGAGACGGAGTGGGCCGTATTCAACCACGCGGGCCCAGTGCGGGTTGGCAGATGTCACTTAGCTTCGAATTTTTGGTTCTAGGACATGTCGGTTTGCTCACCATGGTTTCCCACACCACTGAGTGCAGTGGTGATGAAATTATTTACACAAAGTAAAGCGCCTGTTTGGCTCGAACCCACGACCTACAACTCGTAAGTCGGGGCCGTTACCACTGATCTACCACTGCTCCAACTGAACAAAAAAAAAACAAAAAAAACTCTGAGTCCAACTCTATATACATTATGATGAATGAAACATGCCAAAAAGCAACCAACCGAAGGCAGAAAATGGAAATAAGGAGCAAGTTCATGATCTCAATATAAATACTAAGGTCGAGAAAAAGGTCTAGACTAACACAACTTACTTTCAAGGTCAGATATGTAACTAGGCTATTGACCGAAACAAGATTATTTTTAGAACTTAATGAAAAAAAAAATCTTGACTGAAGAATGGCTGTCAAAACCTAAAGAAATCTTTTTCATTATGAATGAATAAGCATTTACATAAACTCAGACATCTTCTAATACTGGACCAATCATAACACCGTCATTGTACACTCAACAAGAAAAATAACATCATCCTACAGAATTCCCTTTAAAGCCAGCACTTTCATTATGGTAATGATTCAACCAATCTTTGATATCGCTCCGATTATGACCAGTTAGTCGTTCAGTGTACTCGTTTACGAACAAAAGGGCCCCTTTTCGCCTTCACTAATATTTTTCTTGGTCATAATGTTTTTATTAAAGCCATATTAAATATTATTTGGAGAAAAGCGGTTATGGTTCAGCATCTAATTGAAAATGAAAAAATGTTTTTTCGATGATCGTGTTTTTAAAGAGATTTCATGTTGATAGAACTTTTTAAGGGTAAGAGACATTTTCGAAGCGTCTGGTCGCTTAGCACTTTTCTACTATACAATGTGTAACTGAATTAATGCACATTATGAAAGTAGTTTGTTCAGAATCGTTTACTGAATCGATTTCTGTAATTTTTAATATAGGTAATATTTTATCCCAAAAATAATTAAAACTACGTAAATTATTGTCACACTTCCGCTGTACAGTCAAAACAAACCAAAATAGATGAAGTACCTACTGCGCTAGACCCCTAAACGAGTGCGACTGTTTGCATGCGTAGATTTGTAATGTGACCACAATTTTCTCCCACAATCAGTGTAACTAATTTATGAGAAAAACAATGTTTATTACATAATAATAAAAAATCTGTGTATGTATTATGATTATAACATAACATTCTAATTGGGGTGTCTGGTGGTGTGCGTTAATTCCGGGACAAGTTGTATATTTTGCTGTCGCTAATCTTAATTTAATAAACTAAATAAAATGGTGTAACTCCGTTCTCAATCAAATACAGGGTGGCAGAGACAGCGACGCACAACCTGTCATTATGGATTCAGTGATTCTGAATATAATTAAGAATTAATTAATTTAATTAATCTTAATGTAAAGTAATTCAGTTCTAATAATTCGTTGGTTATTAAAAAAAAATGCTGTTCTATACACTTTGACCGCTTTTACTGCTTTCAAAACGGTGAAGGAAAACATCGTGAGGAAACCGGCTTGTCATTAGAACCAAAAATTCGAAGATAAGTAAAAATTAGAAAACATGTGACATCTACCAACCCGCACTGGGTCCGCGTGTTGGATTACGGCCCATTCCCTCCCACAGATAGGAGGCCTGTGTCCCAGCAGTGGGAACGCGTTGGTATTGCACTTTTCTATGAAACAGCAGATTTGTTTTTTTGATAACCGTTGAAAAATGGCTTCGCTAAGCGGTCTAGAAATCCATGGTTACAGATTGCGCGTCGATTTCCCTGCCACCCCGTCCTTTTAATAATAATCCTTTTTTTCCTTTAAATTAAAGTGCGTCTCGTTTCTACAGCCCTTAAATTCAAAATCATTTCAGAGTACAAGGTGGTTTCAATAGACCGGTAGCAAAAAACCCGTTAATAATCTCCCCAATTCCCAAGGTACCACTACCAGGAAGTGTTGAGCCAACATTAAACGAACAATTTTCGAGAAACCACCATCAAATATTAAAAATATTGTTAGTTAAGATTCCTTACATAACATTAAAGAGCTTTGAACGAAATTAATTTACTCAGTAACGAAATTGTCCTTCCAATTAGTACCTGAATCTGTTTATAACGTTGCAAATCCCTGAGGCTCGCAGTGGGGATTTATTTTAGAGCGGTCTGGTTATGGGGCCGGGTGACTTTATCGATAGTTGTGATAGTTTATTGGAAAATGTTACAAACCATTGATTCTTATGACGGGAGGGACGGGGGCTGAGTGCAAGCGATAATAAAGTTCTAGTTTTTTGTTAGTTAGCCTTTACTGTCCCACCGCTGAGGAAAGGCCTCCCCCAAATATTTCCAGGCATCCGTTTCCAGAGCCACCTCGATTCAACCCCTGCGGTACGGATCTAGGTCGTCTCGCCATCTCTTTCTGGGCCGGCCTCGGGGGCGTCCGTCCATCCTCAGGCACCCACCGTATGGAGACTTCCAAGTTCTAGTATGTTACGTAAAACGAAAATATCCTAGATCAGAGAAAACGTGGAGAATTTGATGATGACATATTGATATCGTCCTGCCCCGTATGCTATTAATAACTTAACTGAAATCACTAATCCATCTGTAAAGGTGATTATGAGCGGGACGGATGAGGGAGAGAGCCTCCCGTCCCAGCCGCCGCGGGAGACGCCCCGGGCGTCGGGAGTCCATTGGAGACTACCGGCCACCGTAGGCGCGGGCCTGCGGGCGGAGAGCAATGGGTAGCTCACCGCCCGATCAGGACCAGGCCCGTGCCGGACGGCGCGTAAGTGTTCCACGCGCGCCTCAAAGAGATGTCAGCATAATTCGAGGGGCCCCTTAGGGCCGAAGCCTGCCGGGGCAGCGGGATTGTCCGGAAGGGTTACCGCTACCCCGGAACATAAAGGGCGAAGGAAGGAACATGGGTGGGTTTTAGTCAGTAAGAGTCTGACACTCCCTTCCGCTCCACCCAGAGCGGGAGGAGTCATTTGATGATTTCCCATCCCAAAAAAAAAAAAAAAAAAAAAAAAAAAAAAAAAAAAAAAAAAAAAAAAAAAAAAAAAAAAAAAAAAAAAAAAAAAAAGGTGATTATGAAAACTCTCTTTATTCACTTACTGGAGAGGTCATGCGGATTAATAATTCTTAAGAAAGAATGGACTTGTTCACCACTTGATATTTGAAATTTTTATTTTGATATATTTGAAAATAATTGTTGTGCATTTTCAGGGTTTATGATTAGATGGGGCCTCTCTTCCTCGATATTAAAAGGTACAAACAACCCTGTAAAACCCTTTTTAATTTGTAACTAGTTCAATAAAACAGGATAGAATTAAACTCAAAACGACTCGGCGGTGGAAGACTTTTTTTGTATGGGAATTCATCAAATAACTTCTCCCACTCTGGGCGAAGCGGAGGGAGGGCATGTCAGACTTTTACTGACTAAAACACGCCCGTGTTCCTTCAGTTGCCTGTGACAGGGCCCACGGTAACTCTTTCGGACATCCCGTGACCCTGCCAGGTATCGGTCCTTGCGGACCCCATCAGTTAGTGCTGACATATCTTTGAGGCGCACGTGGTACACCACACGCCGTCGACCTGGGCCTGGGCCTTACCGGGTAGGGTTTATGATTAGATGGGGCATCCCTCCTCGATATTAATAGGTACAAACAACCCTGTAAAACCCTTTCTAATTTGTAACAAATTTATTCAACGAAATATTTCAACAAAACAGGACAGAATTAAACTCAAAAGGACACGGTGGAAGCCTTAAAATTATTGTGGCTTAAAGCGAAAACTGAAGTTGTTTCAAACAATTTGCGAAGCACGAAACTAGCTAAAAACTAGACTAGAATAAAATATGTAAAGGCTAATAATTTCGTGTTACACGTGTTTTCGTAATTAAAGTTGGATTGGGCTTCGTTTTAACTAGTTAACAGTTTTTAAAAGCATATTTTTAAAGTGTAAAGTTAAATGGCGGACACATTTTTAAATTTTTAGTTGAAAAATTTTGTGAAAACGATTTAGTTAGTTAAAAGGGTTTGCAAATGTGAAAATGTTTTGTGTGAAGGAAAATAAGTGTATGAAAAGAAGATTAATTATGTGAATATCTATACTAATATTATAAAGAGGTAAAATTTGTTTGTTTGTTTGTATGTAGGGGTAATCTCCGAAGTCAATGATCCAATTCTAAAAAGGTTTTCACTGGTAGAAAGCTACATTATGTGTGAGTGCTATAGGCTATAAACTATGTTTACATCATGCGTTTTAGCTAAGCTATCAGAACTTTTGTCCTAGCAAGTCGGAAAGAACTACTTCTTAAAACATAATTATTTGTATGCGCTGCCTCAACAGTTGTATATAACTATCGTAAAAACAATTTATGGCAATCTGGTCTGCCTTAAATAGTTCTACAAAAAAGTCTGCGACACCATATTGCTATATTTTATCTTATAATATCACTTTTATGTTTTAAAAAAGTATTTTTTTCACATGCTTACGTTTGGATGAAAATATAATTTTTAATTATGATTCCTTATCAAAATAAATTATTTTATGATCACAAGGACATTATAGATATCAGATTTGCCCTTTACAGTATGTCAATTGGTCATATAGTTTCGGAGATAATATAAAATGACTAAAAACGCAAAATACCGCTAAAACATTCACGAATACAACTTTTATTCATCGGATGCGGATTGATGAGCCTCTCGATTTATCTAAACTAAAGAGTTTGTTTGTTAGTTTGTTTGGTTGAACGCGCTAATCTCAGGAACTACTGGTTCAAATTAAAAAAAATATGTTTGTGTTAGATAGTCGAGAAAGGGTTTAGGCTATATAACATCACGCTGCGACCAATAGAAGCGGAGCGTTGCAAAAACGGGAAAAAATATTCTTTTTGAGAGCTTCCGTTACGTGCGCTGCGTAAAAGGTTTAAGTTACGCAAAAATCATGTAGGTATGGTGGAATTATTTCTCTTTAAAAGTTCTAAAAAAAAGTCCGCGACAGCATATGTTTATTTTTTAAGATTCACTATAAACTTTTTTATGGTAATCAAATTTGTTTGGATTTAATGCATTATTTGCGAAGGCGTTTTATCAACATGATATTAATCCTTATCCAAATAAATACGTTATTCATCGCAAGTATTTATTTGTGAACAAAATTGCCCTTGATATCACTTGATTTCAATCAATATCTTAGGAGATATCATAATTTTAAAATAACTCCGCAACAAAATCTATATCTACTTAATCTTTTAATCTGTTTGTTTGAACGCGCTAATCTCTGGAACTACCAGTCGGATTTGTAAAATTCTTTTTAAATTTGATAGCCCAATTCTTTAGGAAGGCTATAGGCTATTAAACATCACGCTAGAACTCTTAGGGGCCGACCACATAGAAAAAAAAAGTCAGAAAACGAAGTAGGTAACAGCGCGTGCAGGCAATGTGATGCGACGGGGTGGGTCTTGGGAACAAGAAATTTCACGCGAACGAAGTCGCGGGCAGAAGCTAGTGATTAATAAAAATATTTCCGGTACGTAGTGCGGGAACTTTCTAGTTCAATTTTACCTACTTTATTTATTACTTTACTATAAAATGTTGTGCAATATTCTGCCTTATTACAAAACAAGGTTTATCTTTAAACTAGGTTTAAACCATCGAGCCAATTTTAAATTTCGAACTATAATCCGACATAGTTAAAGTTCTTATTACAAAAACTGACGTTAAACCCGAGTCTAAGTTGTCAATTTTTCATTAAGAACTGAAAACCAGCGCTGCGGCTCTGTCTCGCATACGGTCTTAGCATTGTGATGAACGATGGCTGTTTTGCGTGGATGTGGCGCATGTTTCGCCCCAACTTGTTGTTTTTTTTTGGGTTTTGTTCCTTTTATCATGTTTACCGCAAATAAACGTATTTTCTTTCTTCTTTCTTTCTTTACGTTCGTTGGAATAAAGTTTAAAATATAGTAACTGTCTCACAGGTTCAGGCTGAGTATAAAGTCAGAAGTCATTTTGTAATAAGTCGGTTGGTGGTGTTAAAGCTCCTCCACGGATAACTAATTCTTATTAATTAGTTAGTAATTCAATTACCTATTTCACAAAGTAAAATTTTATTGACAACCAGAAGAGCGTATTCAGTACGTATTAGGTCCCCTACGATCCCGACGGAACTCGTATTTGAACAGCGACATAAAAAAAATAATCGAATGGCTAAAACAAACGAACAACTGATTTTGAAAAACAAAATGTCATGCTATGTTATAAAATTAATTTGTATTCGAAATTCTAAATACAATGACAGATATTGATTTTCACAATAGCCAGTATCAAAAATCTGCAATTTCATAGGTAAGGACCTAATAATTATATCGTAGTCGCTTACACTCACACACACCTTTACCCATACCTTCCAAGTTTTCGAACGCTGCTCGCAGCCAATGGGCTTTAAAAGTGGTTGCAAAATTTCAACTGACGCGATACGAATCCCCAATTAGAGAGGTCCAAGCTCCATTGATCCCTGTTCTGGGACACGTCCCAGGTATTAGAGGAATCAATCGATTTATTGTTTACGGTGTAAGTACGGGCTTAAGTGCTGAAATGTAGGTCCCTATTTTGATTTTAGTGTTGCAATTTTGTTGTAGTTTTAACACGTCTTTGCAATTGATGTCACGTAAAAACTTAAAACAAAATGACCGGCATTGATGTGGCATGTTGCTGTTCCAATGAGGGATGGAAAATTATAATTATTATGTCTTATTTATAATTTTTTTATGACCAGTAATGTGATTTAATTGTTATTTTATTTTAATTTTTCCAATATTTTTCCGTGTATGTGTATTATTATTGAAATTGTGTGCCTAATAATGAGTTTATTAATTGTTACTAGATGATGAATAAAAAATAAAATACTTAAGAGATACCTATTTTTAAAGAAAAATCTAATTATTTTTCATACGTACTTACGTAGGGTCATAATTTCAAGGTTATTTTTTTCTTCTTATAGGATTTCACGTTTATACCTATTTTGTTCTATTTGTGGAAATTTTTTCATAGTTTTTTTAACTTGTTTTTTATTTCATACTTTTTGTAGCGACTCCTTATTTTTTTTATTTCATTTCTTTTATTTTCTTGCGTTTTAAGATTCAGGTAATTAATTAGGTGCTTATTCAGGTTTTTTTTAGTAATTCACCATTTTGTGGTGGCGGCCAACTTGGATTTGAAATATATCATAGTGTATAGTATTCTACTAGGCAAGCCCTTTCATTTGATACCCATATTGAGGGAGTTGTGAACAAATATGTAATCCGCCATTTTGTGGCGGCGGCCATCTTGGGCCGATTTTCATCAAACATAGCTAAGAACACTTCCGACTAATTCACCTTTCAAACAAAAAAAAAACAAAATCAAAATCGGTTCATCCGTTCGGGAGCTACGATGCCACAGACAGACACACACACACACACACACACACACACAAACACACACACATATACACAGACACGTAAAACTAATAATACCCCGTTGTTTTTGCGTCGGGGGTAAAAATTTATAACATCCCGTCGTTTTTGCGTCGGGGGTTAAAAATGCGCTGTAAAGATAAAGATCCTTCCGTTTTATCGTACAAAATCATTCGAAATCTAAAAGCTGCTGAAAGTTAGTGCAGTAAATATTAGTTCTTTAAACCGAAACCGAAGTATGTTTTGATGGCCGTGGATGAGTTGTGACGTGAAAAAAAGAAAATACGTTTATTTGCGGCAAACATGCCGCATAAAAGAACACACACACATAACACAAAAAAAATAACAAGTTGGGGGAAAAAATGCGTCACATCCACGCAAAACGGCCATCGTCTAGAACAATGCTAAGACCCTATACGAGACAGAGCTCCAGCGCTGGTTTTCAGTGACAGCCGGCGTTGACGTGAAGATGTTAACAAGTGCAGCATACGAATATATATAAATAAAAAAACAATAATCAAAATAAGAAATCTCCTCCTCCATTCCTCGCCCCCTATTACATGGGATTTAAACATAACTGGAGAACTGTAGGTATACTATAGATGCACCTCTGCCTTTCGGGGAATACATAACACATAATCAGCCTATAATGTTCCCACTGCTGGGACACAGGCCTCTTGTCGGTGAGAGGAAATGGGCGCCCAGTGCGGGTTGGCAGGTGTCACATGTCTTCGAACTTTTGGTTCTAGGATATGCCGGTTTCCTCACGGTGTTTTCCTTCACCGTTTTGAGAGCAGTGGTGACGAAATAATTTACACAAAGTAAAGCGCCTGTCTGGGTTCGAACCTACGACCTACAACTCGTAAGTCGCGGCCGTTACCACTTGGCCACCACTGCTGCTGCTTCGAGGAATACAGGCGTTATATTATGTTTTGTAAAAAAAACCTAAAAATCCAGCGTCTCACACGGCAAAATCCATCAGCAAGACCCCATTATCCTGAACAGATAAAGTTGATACCACTTAACGAGCTCCCAGCATACCCCGGTGATACATCACCGTGATTGTTCGGATCAGCAGTCGCGGCGCGTGCACGGCTTGAATAGGGAAACGTGACCAGCACATAGTACGTCTAATGTGGAAATGGAAATCAGGCCTTCTATTTTAGAAGAGGATAGGCTTTCATTTATTTTTTTACTGGTATCAGGGCTGGCTTGTTATTTGGCTATAAGAGTAGAGGAACACCAAAGAAACGATGGATGGACTGTGTGAATGATGATAATTATTGTTAGAAAGGGGGTGACTACCAAGATGACGACTAATAGAGAAGTATGGAAGAAAAATACATGCTGCGCCGACGCCTGCATCTGCATGCATCTTTACATACCGAGACCCCTCCGAGCCTCGGAAAATACGTTAAGAGAAGCGTTGGTGTGGCCGGCTGTCATTTGTAGATCTTTGACAGTCGTTACTGGTAGTCAGAAGTCTGACAACCAGTCTTACGAAGGTGGTGGAGGTGGTGTTTTATTACCCATTAACTGGGCTGTGGAGGTCAGATAGGCAGTCGCAGATGTAAAATACGGGTATTCAGCTGCATCCGGTTATACTGGAAGCCGACCCCAACATTGTTGCGAAAAGGCTAGGCATATCATATAGAAAAGTTTATTAGAATGTTTGTCTAGAAAGTGGACTGTTATACATATTCGTTAAGTATATGGCTGGAAAAAAAATACATACTCATAATTGTGTCACAGACCTAAAAACTCTAGAATCCACAGGCGTGATAAAAACAAAAGAAGTTCCTACGTACCTTTAGCCCATTGGATACACACACAAAAGCGTTACTATAAAGGCGCAGTTACATTGCTGCCCACGACCATGTTACGCTCGTGAAGACTCGTTTTGTATGAAAATGTAGGCGAGATCATCACCATATTGTGTCCGTATGGATTGAGGAGCCATGTCTCATATTTAAATATGTCATGTCATGTCTGAGAGCAATGGTTGTCCAGTGGTAACGGCCGCGACTTACGACTTGTAGGCCGAAGGTTCGAACCCGGACAGGCGCTTAACTTTGTGTAAATTATTTCATCACCACTGCACTTAAAACGGTGAAGGAAAACATCGTGAGGAAATCGACATGTCCTAGTAATAGGCAGACTATGTATATCATGTCTCATATGATTGTTTTGGTTAATATTTAGTAGTAAATTAGCCAAAGTAGGCCCCAACCGATAATTTTCTGATGACTAAATACATTTTCCATTTATAGCAATTTTCAAAAAAGGCCATTTGTTATTATTATCTGTTAGTTTATTTGTCTTTTTTAATCCTTGTGTTTAATAAATTAATATAAATGCTCATTATTTAAGTACTTCCTCTTAGCGTGTTGATAGCAATTTAAATGGACTCGACCCAGAATTCGGCTACTTGTTTGGCGCCATCACCAGCGTCCATCAGTTCCTGTAACGTGCAGCTGACAGGACACGCAGGACACAATATTAAGTGTCCCATCGTTTATGGAACAGCACCACATTTCTGTTTGGTGAAGAATTCGAGCAGGCTGCGCATCTTATGTTATCGTTATCATATAAATGCACACCGGCCCGTTGTTTGTTATAGGCGCTTGCTATGGCTACACACGCAACTAAACACGCCAACCGTGCCGTGAAAGTTCAAAGAGTTGGTTTCTTTGAACTTTGACGGCACGGTTGGCGCAGTGGTTAAACGGTTGACTGCTGCGCTGCATGTCGCGGGTTCGATTCCCGCACGGAACAAATATTTGTATGACCTACAAGTAGTTGTTCCGGGTCTGGATGTTTGTGTATGTGAGTTTAAATGTTTGTAAACGCACCCACGATACAGGAGAAATTCCTAGTTTGGGGCAAAGTTTTTTATTAAAAAAAAAAAAAACCTGTCGATTGTTTTTCAGAAATCGTATGACACACACTCATCACACTTTCATTTTCATTGTTTTTATGGTATAGATTACTGTGTTTCAGTGGAAAGATAGACATACGCACCCAAACAAATCAATCAACTATTCAATCATTTTGTAATGTAGGTATACTTATTTTATTTCTTATTTTGATTGTAGTTTTTTATTTATATCTAATCGTATGCTGCACTGGTTGACATCATCAAGTCAACGCCGGCTGTCGCTGAAAACCAGCGCTGGGGCTCTATCTCGGGCCTTAGCATTATGCTAAACGATGGCCGTTTCGCGTGCATGTGACGCATGTTTTACCCCAACTTGTTATTTTTTTTTCTTTTTATGCGTCATATTTGCCGCAAAGAGACGTATTTTCTTTCAAATGAACAGCTAACGTACGTAGCCTCTCCGTACACATCGTTCGCAGCAATCAACTCACACCTTAAAACACAGGGCCGTCTGAGTGACTAATTATCCCTCGTATCCCCTCGGGCCTGGTAATTAACATAACAATTAAACATACACAGTTATGGCCCTAAATTATAAGGCTGCTCCATTGAGACTAAAGTCACAATAGAACTTTGGATCGGGATATGTTACTTCAGCTAGGTATTCCGAACACGGCCCGGGTATTTCAAGTATTGTTGGGAAAGGGTAGTGTAGATATTTTATTGTTATACTGATTTGAAATTTAGTTATTTTGTTTCAAATTAATTGGACAATGTTGGGAGGAGTTATAAATAAATATTGGATTTCCATTCGGCTCGCCGTTGTTAGTTGAGGCAGCAATAGATTAAAAGCAGGAGTAGTAAATTGATATGATGAAATATTTTCATCGTATCGTAGCAAAATGTTTTTCAATAAAAATCAAATGTTTTTCTGTTGTTTTGAGTGGGATGAGGTTGCAGAGGGTAATACGTGTCTGTTAATAAAAAAAATAATACAACAGCCAAATTCAGAACCTCCTCTTGTTTTGAAGTCGGTTAAAAAAATATCTTAATCTGCCTAGACTTTTTCCAATTATGTATGTTGTATAATATGTATGTTCCAATTATGGGTCGGCTTGAAGTCTAACTGGATGCAGCTGAATACCACCACAACGCAATAACTGGGTACGATACCCCTTGGCAAGACTGGTTGTCAGACTTTCGCACTTCCGTAACGACTGTCAAAGATACACGAATGACACCGAGGTCTTTGTTTGTAAAAGACCCATTCACGGACCAACCCCGGCAAGCGTAGATTAACATGATCAATCAACCCTTGCCGCTGTTATTAGGTACTTAGCCACAAGCTCCTGTTGGTCATATCTGTTAAAATAATAAAAAAACAATTACATATTAAAAAAATAAATAATTTTTCAAACAAAATATAATACGGCCGACGAATCATGGTCTGAACATAGGTTTCCCCAACTTTCGCGCATGTTCACTTAATGGCAGTCCAGCTCAGCATGTGTCATACCAGAGGGACAATTCTCGTAATTTAAAGAACGTTCACAGTCTGATCTCAGTCTCAATCTGACAAAAATACCTCTAATTTACCCTACATTTTGACAAATTTTTGACGTTTGTCGTCGAGATGAGTCCGCAACTAGATTTTGAACGTTTTAAATTACCAGAATTGGCCTTCTGTTTTGCACTGGGAAACGTTTTTAAATATTCTATGATGTAGACATGGGAATGTATATTTGATTACTTGGTCATCATTATTAAGATGATGACACGATCATCATCATCTGCCTAGCCTTTTCCCAACTACTATGTTGAGGTTGGATTCCAGTCTAACCAGATGCAGCTGAATGCCAGTATTTTACATGGAGCAACTACCTATTTGACCTCCACAACAAGGGGTATCGTATTACCCAGTTACTGGGTAATACGATACCCCTTGGTAAGACTGGTTGACAGACTTTCGGGCTTCTGACGTCTTACACGACTGTCAAAGATCCACGAATGACAGCCGGGACCAACGGCTTCGTGCTTTCTGGGGGGTTTTGAGATGATGAATGTTAATTGTTTTTTTTGTTAAGCTCAAAAAAGTAATTTAGTATATTATTACGTCTTATTCAATGTGATTAAAGACTCGGGACACGAGATAACCAACGATCAAAGTACCGGAACGACGCGGGACTTCGACACTTTTCAGAATAAAATTAGAATCGAGTACGTGTTGGGCCAGATGTATCAATAGAAAAGCAATTTTAGTCAAAATCAACGTTCTTTTTAATACATATCCCACAACTTTCTTTTTATTAATGTTGCTCTTGATTTTTTTGCAAGAATTCCGGGGATATTTTCTTTGATTTTTTGATTGCCTGTTGCTATTTGACTTTGAAACGACTCGTCGGGTTCGTTATGTACTGTAGAGCTACAGGTACTAGGTTAGACGTTAATTATTTCTAAATCTGTCGTTTGATTAAGAGGGATATTTTCAAAAAGTCTGCAATACAGTTATTTTTTTTTTTAAACATTAACCCGCACTAGGAATTACTCCTGTACCGTGGGTGCGTTTACAAACATTTAAACTCACATATACAAACAGCCAGACCCGGAACAACTACCTGTAGGCAATACAAATATTTGTTCCGTGCGGGAATCAAATCCGCGACACGCAGCGCAGCAGTCGATCGCTCAGCTACTACGCCAACCGTGTCGTCTATCCCCCTTTCCCCCGCAAAAGCAATGAGTGCCGTATTACTCAAATTCGTATTTTGGGACTGTAAGCTGTGGTGGCCAGTAGCTCAAGTCTCGACCTGAAAGTCTCGGGACCCGAGACGAGTAAATTTACAAAAAGTCCCAAGACATCGATACATGAGATATTCCGGAAACCAAACCCTATTATGGATAATATGCTACTGGATCGTATAATTTGTAACCGACTTCAAATAAAGAGGTGGTGCTCAATTCGGTTGTATTTTTTTAATGATTGTGATCTCAGATATCCGTCATTTATAAAAAGAATTGAAAAAAAATTACAACTTTTGAATACGTTGTATGTATATACTCGTATTTCATGTATTTTGTTTGTAATGTGCGTTTTGTTTGTGCAGAATAAACATTTTTTCTTTGTTTTCTTCTTTTCTTTCAAAAATAAAAGCAAAATTTATTGATGAGTTCATGATTACAGTTTGCGGGTTGATGTCCCTGCCAGGCCAAGGGAATATAATTTCACTTGTTTAAACTATTTTCTCTCAGCTGCCTTCCAGACATATCCAACTTTTAATCATGAATACCTACTTGGACTCGTATCCAACGCTCTTGAATCACCAATCAGTGCCCTAGTTTATTGGAATACCCTCTGTCACATCTGCCCACGTTATGGTGGCATAGCTTGGAACCCTGCCCACCCAAGACATATTGCACAGCCGTAATAATATTGCATCTATCTATCTGAGATGTCAATGATACAAATAGTTGGTATTGGCATATTTAGTGTTATGTGAACCTGAATGTGGCTTTGATGGCGGATGGACTGGACTGAAGTGATATCTAGTGATTTGGGGTAATAGATTCACTGGTTTATGAGCTTACCTGCACCGTCACTGGAATGCTCTTGAACTGGCAACATTTTGAACAAAAACATCTCTTATGGTGGAGTTCTTCATCGCAGGCTTAAGAATCCTGTCAGTCTTAGGGGCTTACCCATTATCAAAACTATTGCCATAAAATTTCACATCACTCCCTCTCACCGAGAGGAATCTTGTACATTCATATTATAGACTGAATATGAATATGCTAAGGTCTAGGCCAATGGAACTGAACTGTGTCTAAATCACCACAAAAGCTTAGTATCCACATACTAAACTTTTAGATGTCTTATGGCTGTATTTTCGTAATTACGAAGCCTCTAACCTTAAGAGGTTAGAGGCTTCGTAATTACGAAAATATTGCTAGTTTTTGTTCTTCTTTCACCAGATACTGGTAAGCCAGTATCTGGTGAAAGAAGAACAAAAACTAGCATTCACAAATCTGCTTAACGAGACACACGAGGGCAGGAATAAGATGACAGGGATATGTTCAGCAGCAATAATGACAAAGGACAAGAGTATTGAAATCTTGTGTAGTTGAGTATTGAAACTATGATATCCAATGAAAGTTTTTGTGTCTTGTACAAGAAACAAATTGTTTTAGAGACATGTTTATTTATGTTGTTTTAACGTATCGCATTAACCATAACCGATGTTACAGCATAAGCAGAGCATAATCAGCCTGTAATGTTCCCAATGCTTGGACTCTGTGAGAGGGAATTTACTGTAATCCACCATGCTGGCCCAGTGCGAGTTGGTAGATGTCACATGTTTTCAAATTTTTGGTTGAAATACCGGTTGATGATACAGCAGGAAGACTATATTAAAGTGACCTAGTAAAGATCGATAGGGCTACAAGCTAACTTCTCTAACATATTTCCAATCGAGCCGCGGACGCTGAATGCATTAGACTGTTCAGGGTAATAAATTCCTGGCACTTAGCTAGATACATACGTTCACACGGCGGTTCTAAATGGACAGCAGTGGAGCTTGCTTTTTGAGCGATATGGGCATTACTTCTGCTACCCAGTTGAGGTTTCAATATTCAGGCTCTGTCTAGCCTTTTCCCAACTATGTTGGGGTCGGCTTCCAGTCTAACCAAATGCAGCTAAATACCAGTATTTTAAATGAAGCGACTGCCTATCTCACCTCCACTTCAAAGCCTCAATTCTTAGCTATAGGCTGCTCAAACAGCCAAAACAACACATATGTCTCGGCGGTTTATGGTAATTTTAGTTCAATTGTCAAAATTTACAACAAACACATCTGATGAATATTGATGAGGAGAGCTGATCCTAAAATTAAATGTGAGAAGGCTCAACAGAAAGAGAGAGAGAGAGAGATCACGCCCGTATTTTCCAAAGATGTAGGGCAGAGTGATATATCACACTCATAAATATGTACCTCATACTTAGCACACGTTGCTACCACGTCTAGTCCAATAAGGCAGCAATAAATGATTTGCCATTATCCAGGGTTGGAATTATGCCAGGGTTGATAACAACAGGATCGTACTTTATCATGGGGCCTAATACCGCAATTGGCAAACCAGCACACATGCGTAAATCGATCTTGTTAGCACAGCATTTAAGTCTCCGCAATCAAAAAATAATATAGAAGGCCTGGCAAGAGCATTACTGATGTCTTCAGCAAGGCCTGGAGACATCAAAATATTGGTTATATTAGCAATGACTTTTAGGGTAATTACATGCCGGAGATGCCTTACTGCGATACCTCACGATCGCAGTTTAATTCGCTATCTTGATGTGTCACCTCCATTTAAACAAATTCATGCTAATAGTCACGCACGCACATGCCGAAGGATTCCTCACTGCGATACAGCGCTGCTTGGAGGTTTACCGTGATGCCTACGTGAAAACATAATATTTTGCTTTTACATCGCGGTCGACAGCAAGCATCGATGTGATCTGGCTAGTGATTGGTCATATAGGTTCAAATTCTTCTTCTGGAGTAGGTACAATACAGCACAAATACAGGATTGGGCAACTGAGCTTTCAGGTGCGACTGAACCAACGTGTTCGCATCTCCATCCATGTAGAAATAGCGGGATCGACTTCGAGGTACAGACGCCAGCACACCAAGCTACCCGAAACTTTCAAATTTTCCCAATCAACTTTGAACCTAATGCTTTAGCAATAAAGTTGAAAATCTATTAAAGAAATTTGACAGATTGTAGTAGCTTGATGTGCTGGCGTCTGTACCTATCGAGATAGCGACCGCAATCACGAGCATCTTCGTATGTAAAAAAGCACACACTAACGCAAGATTCTAAAGACATTTTCTCCTAAAAAGAAAAACATCACAAGACATCAACAATGGACTTGATTCCTCTGACATCGGTCTACGACAAGTATTTTTAATATAAAATGGTCCGATCATAAATCATTCTCTCGTAAACGAACAATGATAGAATGAAAAGGAAAGCGACAATAACTGGCCATGAAGAAATAATAACACCATTAAATAACTATAAAAGAATTGTTAAAGTAATAACACAGGACGAAATAAAACAAATTTTATGTACTGCGAGACTTTGATGAAGGCTGGATGGACAACATTTTGTTGTATCCGGCGTCGATTCCACTGACAATAGCGGATATAATAAAGGAAAAGTGAATTGTGTCATACTCGAGAGAGAGTGACACACGGTGAAATATTTTGTCATACGAAAGACGTTATTTGAAAATTTAATATAATAGTAAAAGTTTTATTAGGAAAAATTTAGGTATAACAAAAGACACGAAGATAGCCGCAAAAGTAAAATCTTTCGGTCTTATCAGAGGATAGTGAATAATATCAGTAATGTAATGGAGTTATCGAAAAATCGCTATCACAATTTATTTATGAAATAGAAATAGTAAATATTTATTGTCCAGGTACTTGACGACATGAGTAACTTAAAATTTTACTTACATACAGCTAGGCTATAAGTAGTGTTTTCTAATGAGCCCCAAACTAAACAGTTAGTCTGTATCTTGGGGCTCGGTTTTGATGTTTTCAATATTATGATATCGGCTCAGGGGGCAGGCTGGTCCTAATTTGTAAACGACCACATAGTTAAACCGACCTGTACAGAATATATCGTACCATGGGTTTCCTATTATTGCTTAGTAAACCTTTTTCAGGCTAGATGGAGCAACGATCTTCGCAGGATGGCTGGTAGCAGCTGGATGAGAGTTGCCGAAAATCGAGTTGAATGGCGTGCAATAGGAGAGGCCTATGTCCAGCAGTGGACTGCTATAGGCTAATATTGATGATGATGAAACCTTTTGGAAAGGCCTATTTTATGAGACTACATCAACTCATAATATTGCCCCGCTACTGGGCAAAGCCCAAGTCCTTCCAGATACCCTTTTCCTGCGCCACCTCAAAACAACCCTCGCGGTAGGCGTTCAGCTGGTCTATTCTGTTAAAATCTCACCGTAAAAACTTAGGTGAAATGAGCTTGATATGAGCTGTCCTTCTACGTGATGCTAGGGCTTGCCACTATTATGTTCACAGTGATATTTTTATAGAATAGATCAGCTGGTCTGGCCTGGCCACCTTTCCAAATAATTCACATCAATAATTCTTACCAACGGAAAATGTGTGTATCTACCATTCAACAACCGTCTGTCAACAATATTAATATCTGTTAACGAATTTTATCGAAGAGGGAGGGACAAATAAACGTCATCTCAGACAAAGGCCCTGTGACCGCTGATGAGGGATCATTTAATGTAGTCATGATTACAGCATCAATCTTTACTATTGTTTGTTTGTTTGCCAGATGTTGTTTCGGGATGTTGAATAATGGAAGCAGGTTGTTCCGAGAGCCCAATTATTTTTATGGTTTTTCTGTAAAGAAGTTTTTTTTTGTCCTATGGAGCTGCGTTTTTTCTTGATCTGCAAACTAGAGGATCATTAACAGAATTATATTCTTACGAGACTAACGTAGATTTTGCAATCTTCAGATAACTTTTATCTGAGGAAATTGTAGTTTACCAATTTTGTATAGAAAATCTCAAGCCGCCTAATTTATTTTTAGAGGAAAGTTATCTAACTGTAGCCTGTCATTTAGGTTTACCGTTTTTGACAGCTGTCTTAGAACGTACATATTCCAGATTACGTAAAAGTTAACTACAAAATGCTGTAAATGCGTAATAAAATAAAGATATAAACTGCCTTATCTTATTGAATTGTCTTATTTATGGCTTCTTACAGACATTATAATACCGTGCGTGTATCAATCAATGTATTGTGTTTTGCTGCAATCACTAGTTCCATCTGTCAATAAACGGTTTACCGAATTTTTCCAATATACCCATATCGGAAAAATTGGTCATTCGCCCTAACTAATATTTTTTTGATAAAATATTTCTCGTTTAGGACACAATATGTTTAGAGTGTCATTATGAGCATTCTTGTAGTCATAAGCGTTACCCATCTGAAGTCTTAACACCAGCAATCAATGTAAAAAGGCAAATAAAACATATCAGAATAGAATACTCTTTATTAAGTACACCATATAAATTACAGACATAAATATAGAAATTTTACAAAGGGTGACACAATGGGCGGTCTTATCGCTAAGAGCGGTCTTTTAAAGACAACCTTTGGATGGATTAAAAAGGGGAAGGAGAGACATATACTGTAGGTAGTCTGTGGTGTACCATTTACGTCCTACTAATATTATAATTTATATTATTAGTATAGTTATCCATCCATACAAACTATCACGTTTATAATGGATGGATGGTGGATGGATGCATGGATGGACAGATGGACAGAATAACACATAGGATACTTTCTGTCCCGATATTCCCACGGGATCGACACTTATGCGGATGAAACCGCGGGGCGCTGCTAGTACATACAAGAAGTATATTTATACCACCTATACATATAAATATTCCACATGTAACGAACATAAAACTTTAAATATATCTACATAAAACAAAAATGTTTGTTTTAATTAAACAAAAAACACGAGCATCAGCCAAAACGTGCTGATAAATTGACGGACATTTTTCATGGCACCCATAATTGAGGGAATAAAAAATAACACCGCCACAATGTTGATTGTAATTTTCAATGCAGGATATTTTACCTTTGAAGGAGACTTATGGGCTTTGTTTTGTATTTAACTTCTTTATTTCCTGCTTTTTGTTTACGTTATAAAAGCTTTCACGAGAGATAATTAAATATAAAAATTACTGGGCGCACCTTGGGTGGTTGTGACAAGCTGTCATAGGCCTCGTACTTAATTTGGCATTGTATGTAGGTACTCGTACTGTCATAAATTAACTTTCGTATGATCGATTTCTTAAAAAATAACAACTTACATGTGATAAATTAACTTTTTCATGTTGCAACACTAACTATATTTAACGCGACGATTTTTATGGATACAACTCTTGGTATTAAGCAGAGGTTTGAGAATCTAGCAAAGCGTATGCGTACCAAATGTGTCAAAATGATAAACTAAGCAGCACCACGTGCAATGCGCCATATAAAATCGTCGGAACTTCTTACGGAAACGGAAATGATTACAACGACTGGCAACTTATTGATCTCCGTCATATCATGCGTAATCAGCCTATAATGTTCCCACAGCTGGGACACAGGCCTTCTCCCTGTAAGTGGGCTCTAATCCACGTCACATCTCTTCGAATTTTCCCCACAATTTTTTTTTACCGTCTTAAGAGCAGTGCTTATAAAATAATTTAGACAAAGTAAAGTTTTGCGTTCGAACCCATGACCTACAGATCACAGGTATCGCAGGTAGTAGGTAAGTAATACCTACTTCAGTACAGTTGTCATCTTCATAATTTCAGCCGAAATATGTCGTCCTGTTCCTACGTAATCCGAAGCGTCCGCGCCTAAGCTTCTCGCTTCCAGTGGATTCCTGCGACCTTCACCATGCCATCGACCCACCTAATACCCGTGTAGAAAAGATACGGTCCTTTCCATCAAAACACACTAATTAATAAACCAATCTTATTCGGGGATAAACGAGAAATTCGCGAGGTTATCGGTTTCTTATCTTCCCACGTATAAGTTCTAATTACGTAGATATAATCTGCATCATGAACATCCTACTATTCTATCCTACTAACATTATAAACGTGAAAGTATGTATGGATGGATTTATGGATGGATGGATGGATAGACGGATGGATGTTTGTTACTTCTTCACGCAAAAACTACTGAACGGATTTGGATGAAATTTGGCACACAAATGGTTTATAACCAGGATTAACATATATATATAACATATACTTTTATCCCGATATTCCCACGGAATCGAAACCTATGCGGGTGAAACCGCGGGGCGCAGCTAGTCTTACATATAAGCCTTGAAGGGATAAAGACCCCTCCTTAAGCTGTAGGCGATACCCAGAGATTGCATTATATTATAATAATACGAGGGCTGCTATTTATGTATCTGGAACTGGCCAGTTACAGAACAATAATAAAAAAGTAATTATAACATTTAAAATTTGAACTCTTTGGCTGAAGAATACAAGTTGTTTCATATAGCTGTCATTTATTTTTCCTCTGTAGCGTCATTTTGAAAATTGCGTGTCTTTATCACCATGGATTTAACTCGTGAAAATTTTCGTGCTATGATTTATTACGATTTTCGGCGAGGGCTAACTCAAAAACAGTGCATCAATCAACTCACTTTGACTTTTGCAGACGAAGCACCATCGAAAACTACTGTGTATCACTGATTTAGCGAGTTTAATCGTGGGCGGTCTGTGCTCACGGACGAATTTAAAGAAGGTCGCCCTAAATCGGTTGTTGTACCTCAAAATATTGATGCTGTGCAGGAACTAATAATGCAAGATCGTCATGTTACATATCGCGAGATAAAGGCTTCTCTGGGCATAAGTATGACGAGTATATGTATATAAAATATAATCGGAGTAAGCCTTTCGCCAGTAACCGGACACAAATCCGTACTTAAGTTTTCTGAGAATTTCCAACTAGATGAACGTAAGACCAATTACCAGACCCAATAATGGAACCACGTCCTCACGCTCAGTAGTTCTTTACACTCTAGACCCACGAAGAATATTTACATAAGACATTAGTTCTCGTTGCACCATCTTTCTTACACGTCACGTTTCCATCACATATCTAAACTTCCACTATATCCGTCAGCTTATCTTGTACTACCCTCCTTGTAAAAATCCCGGCGTTCGGGAATATTCTACTCTAGAATCGAACATTAATAAAGCTGAAGCTGTTACCGGAGCTGGAATAATTTTGCATACCGTGGATGTAGATCAGGGGTTGAGTTGTGAATTGCTGATTAATATCGTTTTGATTATTCGATTTTTGTTGAGGTTTGTTAACGTTTATTTCTTTTAAATCTTATTTTCAGTTACGTAACTCGAAGTCATTTAGGTGTACAGGATGAAATTGAATAGATGCGCCAAATAAAAATATCTTATTCGACACATAAAGAAAATTTAAAATCTCTAAATTTTCTTCCTATTTTTTCTTCTTAAATTTTCTTCTTTTTTCTTAAGGAAAAGGATGCAATACATGCGTGAAGGTAAGCGATCTGGCAACGTCGTCGCATGGCCTTTTTTCGTACGGTTAAAATTTCGTTAATGACCGCTAGTTCGATGCGTTTCCAACTTGCTTCATGTTGTGAACTCTGTTATGAGTGATACTTTCATTTTCTTATTTGTCTTGGTAAATTATGATTTTTAAAAATATGGAATACCAATAAGTCCCGCAGCCTAATTGCGTAACACATTTTCGGCAAATGATTGAGATTAATTGATCGCGTTTTGTTTCATTTTACGATTTTCGTATTAGGTAACTCCACTATCATGTAATAGCAACAGCTGTTGGTTTGAAACGCTAAAGAGTGAACGATATGTGCTTAAGAAAATCGTAAAATGAAACAAAAAGCGATCGAGACGAAACCAATTAATCTCAATCATTTGCCGAAAATGGTTACGCAATTAGGCCGCTGTTTACTGTAGACAATAACTTGGTTTGCGCCATCTAAGACGATAGTTACATGTTTTTTTCTAGAATTAAAATTTGGGAAATGACAATTTATAATGATTTTGTAACAGTTACTGCAACTCCTATTTCGATTTGGCGCATGTTTTTAATTTCGTCCTGTAGTAAAGTAATAACGTAGATTTATAAATGTGTTTACTAAAAGTCGTATTTAAGTAACATTGAAATAGAGTTGGCATTCATGATTCTTGGAATCTATGAAATTTATTATTGGTTTCTGAGGTTTAATTTTAGTCATTGGAATTTAGTAATTGGATTCTTGGATGGATTTGGAGAAGGCCTTTGCACAGTAATGGGGGAGTATAGGCTAAGTAAAAAAAAAACCAATTTGAAGCAAACCATGTTTTGTTTTCCTTTTACATATTACAACAAGATTAAAGTTGCTTAGCTTTTGCCAAAAATAGGTAAATAAACAGAGCTTTAGTAGTATTTCGATTTCCTAAAAAATAAAACCGACTGCATGTAACACTGACTGAAACTGCCCATAATTTAACGTCACTCCCAGCATTTTGATTACAGTTTTTTACGAAACATTACGCACACATGTTGATGTATCTCTGTAACTGAATTATTAGTATTCTCGCTTGTCACTGGGACCGTTGACTCTACAACATTTGAATTGCATTACAAAAGCGTCATCATTGGCACTGCTCTCTAAATGGTGAAGGAAAACATCGTGAGGAAACCGGCGAATATTAGAACTTCAATAATTTGAATACATAAAAAGATCGGTAAACATGACGCAGAGAAAGAACACGAAAAGAACATGTTGGGGGTAAATATGCGTCACATCCACGCAAAACGGCCATCGCTCAGCTACGCCCCTATGCATAATGTGACATGAATCAAACCGCACTGGGCTCGTGTGATGGTTAACAGTACTATAGAGGTTTTAACCTGGGCGGCGTTCTCGTCCAACCTCCACGAATATTTGATTTGGAAGTTAATGTCATAGTTAAAGAGATATACATTATTTTACGTTTAAATAAAGAAAAGATTTGAGAGTCAGCTTGGAAAGCTGACAGCTTCAGTCTGTATAAAAATAAGTAATTTTACTTCTACGAAATATAAAACAATAAGCGTTTTATTCGTAAAATTATGAATACGATCACAGGAAGACTTCGATAGTCTCTTAAAGTATACTCCTTCTCACAGAGAGGAAGTCAAAGCTAAAATCGGTACGAACTGGCTGACCCGTACCACAGGTATTTTGTGCCTTTTTCCACCAGTGTCTCACAAATGTTATTAGCCTATTTTTTAGATTTATTTATTTGTATACATATACTTCATTGTACAACAGAAAATACATAACAAAAAATACAATTATCACTACAAAACACACAATGGGTGGCCATATCGCTGTCTGAGATCTCTTTCAGATAAAGCACTTTCTGTCCAAAACAACATAAAATAAATAATTATTGTTACTAGAAGTCTGACTCACTCTTACCAGTACTGCTGAGCGGTTAGGATTTTGACAGCTGTATTCGATTTCCGTTCGTAAACCCAGCCTCGACAAGAAACAAAAGAAGACCGTGCGTGAGCGTGGAGTGAGCTGTCATTCCAACTTATACTAGGGATTGACACTATTAACATCTCACTCTAAACTCACTTCACCTAACTTTTCACGGTGAGATTTTTACAGAATCGATCGGCTGTACCACTCAATTACTCTATCAATTAAAACAAACATAATCACTGACAAAAACGGTAACTGTTCCACAAACAACAGCTGCACGTTACAGAAACTGATGGACGCTGGTGATGGCGCCAAACAAGTGGCCGAATTCTGGGCCGAGTCCATTTCGATTGCTATCGACACGCTAAGAATAAGACTGACAAGAAGACCAATCCTCCAGTCTCAGAGAATCCTAAATGCTAAAGCAGCTATAAGTCCTATTTAACGTAAGCGACGAAAGCGCATTCAGTATAATACATCCTCCTGTAATGTAACATACATCACCGAGCGATATATTTCACTTGCCCGTCGACATAACCGGACGCTGCTGGTAACGGCTTGTCCACACGATGGTTTCATTAGGAGATTTTCGTAGATTAGTCCTGGAATTAGATGCTGGTCTGGAAACGTTTTGGTAGCAGTTACTCGCCAAGTGAATAAGTGATGTGGGTTTGTTGCTGAATTGTAGACGAGGGAGGTTAATTGATAGAGAAGTTTCTCGATTCCCAACAAGTGGGCGTCTGTCTTTTTCAGATACAAATTAGAACTTACATAGGTAAAAAAAGTCCGTCGAAAATCAGACGCCATTCCATTCATTTTTTTTTTTTTTGGGCTAACTGAGTATTTATAGCCCTTCAGATCAACATGGAAAGTTGTGCCTTTAACTAGTGACAGAATTGAAGAGTCCGGGGGAAAATCAATGAATGTCACTTTTTTGTGAAACTTGCCTTTTAATTATAGCTTTTTGGTGTACTATGTTTATACAAAAATCACAAGTGGGTAAAGCCATCGTAGTCTGCTGTAATTATTCAATTTGTATCTGTTCATCCATCGCAAGGAATGTCCGCGCGCCGACCGTCAAAAACAGGCGTTGTCAATTTGACAGTAGACCGGATTGCGCTGTGAGTTTTTCCTGATCTTCCGTATTATAACTACGTACGTCTAAATTCCTTAATTTTCTTGATTAATTTAACTTTTTATTCCTAGGCGAGGTGTTTCTGTGAGAACATTTTCAGAAACAGCTAGACAGCTGTCTGATAACATAGCAAAGGCTTCACTTGGCACCAAATATCTTTAGCCAAGTGGCCGTAAGGGAATTGAGACGTGAAGACACGGTCTAAATTACCCTCAAACCAGGCTGAAAACGCGACAACGTGCTCTAATTTCGCGATGAAACTAATACCGTGTGAGCTCGGCTTAACAAAGTGTTACGATGGAATTTACCAAGAAAATTGTATCATTACTGTAACACAACACCAGAGTGGTTTACAGTTCCCCTGGTATTGCCTCTATATATCAACCGGATGTGTTCAAGAGATATCACTTTATGTTGCTAAGTTATAGGCGGAAGCGGAAACGGTATTAGAACAATGAGGAAAAAAAATTAACGAATAATAAGGGGGATGAGCTGGACTTCTTTAATAAAGATTGGTCCTTGGCAGTTCTGGACAGAAAGACGTGGAAGGAGAGTAGGGAGGCCTTTACCCAGCAGTGGGACATTTAGGGACAGTAAAAAAATGTCGTGTCCCTGTCTATTTTACTGTGTGTACATAAATAATTAAATAAATAACTTTTGTTTGTCAGCTTATTACTAGCGGTCAAAATCGTATACTTAGTTTACGTAAGAACAATGGTATTTAAATTGAAATTAGTTGTGACTTCCCATATAGTACAATAGTATGCACTAATTAGGTATTTTAGTCATGTTGAATGTGACCTGTATATATTTAACTAAGTTATGACACATGTCACCAGACATTTTGATGACTATATCTACGCATACCGTCCATGACTAACGCTCAACATTTGCATTCTTTTTAAAAATATGACAATACTTCCAAGTAGTACAAAAAATCCCTCACACTATTTCATAACAACGTTTAAGCTAGGAATATAAATTTCTAACATGAGTAACATAGTTGTCGAGTTCAGAAACGGGTGAAATCCACAATGGATACCCTTCACCAACTAAAGGCAAAGTCTTATACAAGTCCGTTACCAACTAAAGTCACCTCGGTGTAGATGAATTCCAGTGTTTTACATGAAGTGACTGCCTATCTGACCTCCACAACCCAGTAACTGGGTTGTACAACCAATCCTAACTGGTTGTCAGACTTTCAGGCTTCTGGCTATCCGTAACGACTGCCAAAGATCCACGAATTACAGCCGGGACCAACGGCTTAATGTGTTTTGCTATGCTTTGTGCGTCTTTTTTTTGACCAGTGTCGCTTGTGTATCAGACCAAACTCCTCAGATCCTTGAAACTATTCAACTATTCCAACTGTCAGACGGCGGTCTGTCGCAGGCGATATATCTGCAAAATATCCGTTTCAATCTCCGACAGCGACTGTAACGTCATTTACAATCGTCATATCATTCGTAAATGGGTGTTATGTTAATACCTACAACTATAGCAGTGTTCATAATTTCAGATAATTTAGATTCCATCGCTACTTAGTCAGTTATCTGCGTTAGTTAAATGTATTCTAAGTTGATTTTTGAGTGACCATTTGTAACAAAAGGGTTCTAATAAGTTTTTGCTTGCAATGGAATTGGAACTTTGTTAATTATGACATTCAGTTTGTTGTTCCAATAACTAAAAAAATATTCCTAATTCCTGGATCTAAGATAGTACCTATTTACATATGTAATTTACCAAGATACAGAATGAAACACGAGTCTTTGTAATGTTTTTATTGTAGTTTTCAGTGCTTTGATTCTCTATAAAGCAAAAGTTGACCACATTTTTTTTTTATATTATAGATAGATCATCATCTGCCTAGTCTTTTTCCCAACTATGTTGGGGTCGGCTTCCAGTCTAACCGGATGCAGCTGAATATAGTATATATATACTGATGCAGAGAATAGTATTTTACATGGAGCGACTGCCTATCTGACCTCCACAACCCAGTTACTGGGTAATACGATACCCCTTGGTAAGACTGGTTGTCAGACTTTCGGGCTACTGACGACCTGTAACGACTGTCAAAGATCCACGAATGACATCCGGGACCAACGGCTTAACGTGCTTTCCGAGGCACGGAGGGGTCTTGGTATGTGACGATGGTCACCCATCAACGGACCAACCGCGGCAAGCGTAGCTTATCCTGATCCATCGACCCGTGCGGCTGTTAATACTAAGCCACCCACACACACATTTTAATGAGAGTAATATTATAATTAAAAATTTCAGTTACACTGAAATTGTATTGAGATCAAATTGATATTTGAATTGGCATTATGATTCAAGTTTAAAATAAAAAAAAATATTTCGTCACGTATGGAATCATCGTCATTGTTCGTTCATTCAGTACGTTATAGTATTTTTATTTCACGAAGCGACGCGCTTCACTTGTGGTTATCAAGTGTACAAACACGCTGTGAATGTGTGTAAGCGCAGGAGCTCTTGTTACCGTCCGAGACAACGGCGAAGTCGGAAGTGTGTGTGTGCTATGTGCTGACGCTAATCGTCTTCGCGTCTTTACATTTACAGCGTGTTTATACAACTGGTTACCACAAGTGAAGCGCGCGTCAATTCGTGGGATAAAAATACTGTAGGTGCGTAGATATTTTAAATACTTCCTTTTTTATATTCTGGCTCTAGATTTATATTTTTCATTTGGCTATAAAGTCAAATGAAAAATATAAATGTATAAAGCCAAATGAAAAATATAAATCTAGAGCAAAATTAAATTAAATGCTATATTTATACATAGCATTTAATTTCATCTATTTCTTCAGGCCTTTTGTCTTTAGCAATTTGTGTAAAGTTATGCCTTAGTGCGACCCAGATTTAGACTATCATAATCATAAAATCTATAAGTTATTTCTTTAATAACTATACATGGACCTACTTTACGCCGACATCGAGTCTTGAAAGCAAAGTTATGTTATTTTATTAATATCGTCAGTTATTTTCAAATTAACGCAATATCTGAGAATGGCTTGGAATTACCAATGAATTTGTTGGTAAATGTGTTTATAAATTATGGTATCGATAAGACAATTTTGTCTTTTGTGAATGCGGAATATGCAGGGTCAAATTAAATTAGCTAGCCAAACTCTGCAGACGTGATGAGTTTCGATATCTACACATGATAAAACAAAAAATGTTAATGTCAGTTACATTTTCAAAAATTTGCATGGCAAAACATGGCTTGTTCTAAATTGTATTTTTAGCATCTTTTTATACCGTGTTTTTATGCAAATAAACAAATTATTATTTAAAAAAAAAAAATTAGATGCCTATTTTGTGGTCATCGACCGCAGGTATTGTCACTTAAAACGCCAGTTAAAAAAGTCTGTTCCGGTCGTCCGTGATCAGTATCGAGACCCCATCACATCGTCAGAGTTTCGCTAGCTAATTTAATTTGACCCCGTATATCCTCTTCTTTACTCGTCGTGGTCCCTAGGCTTGCATTTTAAAGCAGGGGTAATAAATTAACATGGCAAGGAAGAATACTGTGTCCCATTTCTTGCTGGTTGAGTATTCCCAGGAGCAGTAGTGACCCAGTGGTAACGGCCGTGACTTACGACTTGTAGGCCGTAGGTTCGTACCCAGTCAGGTGCTTTATTTTGTGTGAATTATTTCACCACGACTGCTATCAAAACTGTCGTGAGAAAACTGGCATGACCTAGTACCAAAAAATCGAAGACATGTGACATCTACCAACCCGCACTGGACCCGCGTGGTGGATTACGGCCTATTCCCTCTCACAGAGAGGAATCCTGTGAACCAGCAGTGCGAACATTTTAGACTAATTATGCTATACTCTCTCTCTCTCTGTAGTCGGTCCCTCATGTCTGAGGATCGTGGTCAGCTTCGGAGTTGCGTCTGGAGCGGATGATCCACCTCCATCGGTTTTTGTCCAGCGCATCCCTTACTTAGTAGTAAAGGATGCGCTGGACAGAAACCCGTGGAGGCGAAGAATAGTATAGCATAGTTGCTATAGCATACTATTCTATGGGTATTTCTCGAGATTGTCAAGTATGTAAAGTTCGTTTTTTAAACCAAGATACTAATTTGACAGGTGTCAAACTTCTATACTAAAAAACGCAAACAGAATATACTTAATTGTCAGATTAGTATCTGGGATTAAAAAAACGAACTTTAGAGGTTTTGATATTCAAGAGTTGATAGCATTAAATCTCTTCTACACTGCCATTAATATTTCAAACATAGTCTCATAAAGCAAACGACAATAATAATCCCGACAAATTCACAAAATAACAAAAACAGACTGTTCCAGAAAGATGGCGAGATATAATAAACACACTGTACACATTTTGCATGTGTACAGTGAAATGTACGCAAAATTACACGCGAGGTTCTGATTTAAAAATTTTCTTACAAAAATTTCTCCCCTATGCCGTATATTTCCCGACAGCCAACATCCTCCGTCTGTGGTATTCAAATATTTACGTTAGACTTGAAGTTAAAGTGCTATACTGGGTGAAAGGATGATGAGCGAAAGTCGTACCAAAAAGTCTCACGCATAAAGATCAAAATATTATAGTAGGTAATTATTTTCATAATTTTTACGGCCTTACGCGTCAGGGAATTGGTTTTTGAACAGGGAATTTAATTTAAAGTTAAAAACGTGTTGATATTGGTTTATTCCCTTTACATGACGTTCCGTTTCAAATGATATGATTAATATAACCTTGAAATTTGAAAGTGTCACGTTTGTGTGATCACGTCTTTCAAAAAACATGTAAAATTTTTTTTTTTTTTTTTTTTTTTTTTTTTTTTTTTTTTTTTTTTTTTTTTTTTTTTTTTTTTTTTTTTAAACATGACATGTCAAAAAAAATTGTGTACCCAGTTTTCAGGTTATTTCGATTTTTTTTGAAAATCTCTGAAGCCCGGTTGTTGTTTACAAAAATAACTTTTGTAAAAGTTAATATGATAAGTGTAGTATTTATAGAACAAAGTTTGACTTTGATGCAGCATGGTACGGGCTTCCATACATCCATGAGCATTGTCCTTTGATTTATTTTGGCCTAATTTTACAGGCCGTGTTATAACCGAAAGCAACTGTCTCGCAGGTACGGACGCCAGCAGGTCAAGCTACCCGAAACTGCCAAATTTTCCCAATCAACCTTGAACCTTAATGCTTTAGCGATAAAGTTGAAAACCTATTAAAGAGATTTGACAGATTTTAATAGCTTGATGTGCTAGATCCACGATCTTAATAATAGCCTTCCAGACCGTATTTCGACCATGGTGGTCAATCTCAAAGGAAACCAGCCTTATTTGCGGGAGATGTAGTATATAGTGCTCAAGTGTGCGCCACAGACACAGTTGCATTCTTTCTTCCCTCAGTCACACATAGTCCGATGGGACAGCACGTAATTCGACACGACTGGAGAGAGATCAGGCGCTGGACGACCGGCTTAACGTGTTGTCCGAGCTACGGGTGTATCACACCGCCAACTTCCAAACTCCAGCCTGTTACTAAGAAATTCCTAATGGAAAAACTCATTAACACTGCCCGACCTGGGAATCGAACCCAGGACCCCACGCTCTGCAGTCGCGCTTACGACCACGAGACCAACAGGGTAGTCGAGACCACTGTTTTTCATTGTTTTTTTTGTTATAAGTACCTTAAATACTTTCATAATAATAGGCATTTAGTAATAAGCTGTTATTTTGACATAACAAACAGACACTTCAATTTTATTATTTGTATAGATAGATATAAATGCCCTTTTATAGAATTTAGAATTTTAAAGACAAAAATACGTATTACGCTATCCTAAAACAAATTCGGACGAGGACAAGAGAACGAAGAAAAAAATTAACTAACAAAGAAGTAGGTAAATAACTTATTTTTGATACATTGCGACACTTATATATAAAATTTGAAAACGTCTGCCAATTCTTAGTCTAAAAAGGAAATATCTAAAATAGTGCCAAGTTTTCATGGCACCGTCTTAATGGGAAGATGAGTTATGACAATAGGAAATAGGTCTTAAGTCCGTTCTTGGAATGGACACAGAAATGGAGTGTCAGATATAAATGTTGCGAAACTAGTGTGATGTATAGTCACTGTTCTGTTCCTTCTAACTGTTCGCGGGATAATTTTAAAGCAATTTGAGTGTCTAGCTGTTAAAGATTAAGACTCTTTTCTCTTTGTACGACATAGAATCACTTCTATGTCGTATGAAAATAGGGGTCGGGACAGGTCATGTCAAAGCTGCAATATCTCTTTCTTCAAAAAGCCCTTCCAAATAATATGGCCCTGCACTGTTAGTCTCAAATAAAATCTTAATAATATGTTCGGACTTAGAAGAGACTATAACCTCTGAGTTTAATTCGGCATTTTTTTTCTAATCAGTCAGCAAGGAAATGCCGGCGCCATCTAGTTTTAAAATATTGATCAAAACATTCGCGTGTAAAAGTGTCTTAAAAGATTTACTTACAGAAATATAACATCATTTCATTTCATTTCACTATAGCAGCCACGAGGATCTTATGGGAGGTCTTGTTTAGATCTGCTCAGTTGAACAAATTGTTGTAAAATAAGATATTTTCGAATAAAATGTTGAGATTCAATTATTTTGTGGACAGGTTCGACCCCAGTATTTATGCCCTTCGGAATGAGTACGTCCACAATCAAATTTAAAATCTTAAGTATCTTCAACAAAGTTCACATTTAAAATAACCGTGTGTCACTTAAAACCAAGAGCACAGATACACACATTAGGTTGGAGCCCGCAATCTGCTGGCGGCATCGAGAATCTGTTAAGGATACGATCACTCGATACGATGGCGTTTAGGATACGCCCCTTTCTGATACTTCGCGAAACGGAACGTGTCGTAAATCGAATCGGAATTGGAATCGAGATTACGATGGGTGGTACTCGATTTTTTGTGAATCGATTTAAATTTGAAGTGATTTTGGGATTTGTATTTACTGGATTTTACGAGCAATTTTGGGGTAATGATATGATTATTGGTTTGGGAATTGCTTTCCTGATGTTGATGACGTAGTATGTAATTTTGTTGATGTACTTACTCTTAAGTACCTACGTAAAAAGTTATTTACGTACAGCTCTCCATCCAGAATCTACTGCTTTGTGCTTTAATCAAATATGTAAGCATCCATTCCTAGATTAACAGTTCAATTTTAATAAAGACAAATCGACTTCTAAACTAGAATGTCAAAGTTTACAGAACTTCCCGAAATAACGACTTATTTTGCCAATCCGTCTTAAAGTAAAGTTTACAGACAAACTTCTGTTATTGTCTATCGTATCTGCAAGGAATTCTAAAGAAATACCAGACTCGATTTTTCAAACTTAGCTTTAACTTGAAATCGAACTAATTTCTAAGATAACTCTGATTTCATCATTCTCTTGCCTTTATCTCAATTTATATGGGTTTGGCGCAACATGTACATTTCTTCCATTCTTCTTTATTCAATTCAATTCATTTATTTTAGTCAGACAAATAAAATATCCATACACAATTTCGACGTAACATAAAAATATTAGATAACATAATCAAAATAAAAATAAACAAAATAATGATCATATTCAAGATAAGCAATTTAAAATAATAATTTAAAATAAGTAACTTAATTATACATCATACCAATTTAAAACAATAATATTAGTCGTCATCTCAGTAATGTAGACACCCCCATTTTCTAGCCGTATCCTCTTTCACACAGTCCATGCTTCGTTTCTTTGGTATTTCCTTACTCCTATAATCATCCACATTCATACACAACTTTCCTGCCTGTACCATGACAACCGATTCCCATACAACTTTTCACTCACCGATGCCACTATTATTATCGTCAGGTTAATTGTGGAACTATTAAACGATACCACTTGCAACGGCGCGGCGGTAAGAGCAGTAGTGGCCCAGTGGTATCGACCGCGACTTACGAGTTGTAGGTCGTAGGTTCGAACCCAGACAGGCGCTTTACTTTGTGTAAATTATTTCATGACCACTGCTGTCAAAACGGTGAAGGAAAACATCGTGAGGAAACCGGCATGTCCTAGAAGCAAAAATTTGAAGACATGCGATATCTACCAAGCCGCACTGGGCCCGCGTGGTGGATTACGGCCCGCTCCCTCTCACCGAGAGGAGGCCTGTGTCCCAGCAGTGGGAACATTATAGGTTGATTATGTACTTGCCACAGCAAATGCCTTTAAAATCGATAAGAGATGATATTACATGAGGGTTGCTACACACATGTTCTGGTCACATTCGATTTGGCAGTATTTAATGTACACCAAAACCGACCCGAAGCAATTACTGCACTTAATCGGATTCTTATCTTTCTTTTTTTTCTTTTTTATAAAAAAACGTTGCCCCACACTAGGAATTTGTCCTGTATCGTGGGTGCGTTTACACTTAAACTCACATACACAAACAGCCAGACCCGGAACAACTACTTGTAGGTCATACAAATATTTATTAAGTGCAGGAATCGAAACCGCGACACGCAGCGCAGCAGTCAATCGCTTAACCACTGCGCCAACCATGTCTTCAATAGGCTCGTGCCGATAGGCAAATACCGTTCGGCATTCTCGGCACAATTCGATCAAAGTCGAGCGGCATTTTCCCGAACATAAATATCTCAATCAATCGACTCGGCCTATCGCAGTCTACTTCTGGACATAGGCCTCTCACAGGCTCGCCACAATACCCGGTCCTCCGTCTTCCAAGTCAACATAAATTTCTAATCTACTTTAATTATTATATTAAACTAACTGACCCGGCTAACGTCGCACCGCCATATTTTTTTTTCTTTTAATTTTGTTCTATACAAACCTTGTCCTGACAATAACAAACAAACAAAAAAAAAAAGAATTATCCAATTTGGTGCAGTCGATCGGAAGTTATGCGCGTACATACATTTCGGTGATTCATTTTTTTTTATATAGATTTTGCCGCTGGATGTGCCGACTCATGCCCCACCCTAACAAATGTGTAGCATCCCAGACAAGATATTCACACGTTGAATTAATACTACCATATAAGTTTAGAACTTCAAACCATGTCACATAAACCCATACTGAAGTTTGATGTGTAAACTAGTTTGTCAGTTCTAAACCGCCAGCGTCCCTCGTCTGCTAATCATAGCAATAATATAATTTTGGTTTGGATAGTGTGTCATCAAATAAGTGTGACGACCAATTAATCAAGTACCACCTTCATCCTACCGTTGTGTGTAAACGAGGGATGTACAGACGCCAGCAGGTCAAGCTACCCGAAACTGTCAAATTTTCCCAGTCAACCTTGAAACTTAATGCTTTAGCGATAAAATTGAAAATCTATTAAAGAAATTTGACAGATTGTAGTAGCTTGATGTGCTGGCGTCCGTACTATAAGGGAGTGTAGTAGTTTTTCATTATATATTTTAACGCCCTTAAATTATGTTAATTAATTATTATTGTTATGTCCCTCATTTAACCAAACATTCTGTATAAATAACAGATGTAAAAAGACGCTTTACGAAGCCGAGACTGACTTTTTCTTCCTGTCATTGTCATCGTTCTTTTGCACTGGGCCATAACTGGGAACCTTCTGGTTACGGAGATATTGAAGGTTCCAACTTTATTTGCTCCTTGAGGGGAACTAAGTACTATTCGCCAGTTGAGGGGAATGGGTCTTTTTAACTTCTGCTCGAGCGCTCCCTTCTGTTTCTACCTAGCCAATGTGTTTACCTGGATCCAAAGATTCCATACCCTAATTATAAACTAATATTATAAATGCGAAAGTCAGTTTCTTTGTTTGTTAGGCTTTCACGCTCAAATGGCTGAACGGATTTAGATGAAATTTGGCACACAGATAAACCATGTATGGGTTAGGACTTTTCATCCTGGATCGCAGACGAAGTCCCGAGCAAAAGCTAGTATAATATTATATTATGGAATTATATATATCATTGCTCAGTAGGCAGGAAAAAACTACCTACTGATTTCAGTCATCCGTAACGGTCCGATAAATACCAGGCACTGATACAGAGCGTTAAAAATGAATTGCTATTTTTTGCGTTCGCGCGCCCTTTGCAAATATAGCTGCGAGAGCGTTAGAAAATTGTACAAGCCTGCTCGACACTAATTGACTCAGTCCCGGTTGGAGCTACAGGGTGTTAAATGTGCTCATATTTCTTTAAACCAATAACGGATAAAAAATATTTCAGAAACAGTCCAAAATAATGTCGTAGAACTTCTTGAGAAAGTTACTCAGGTACCCATATATGTAGATTGTCTTCTTGGAAATTAGGACAAATCAGTGTTACTAGTTTACAGATTGTTTGAAAACAGTACTGCTTTCAGACGGGTACAGGTACTCCACCCAACAATTGCCGGTACCAAATTCAGGTACCCGGTGTGTACCACAAATCTCATATTTATACAAGGCACTTTTTATAATGCCTATACTATCTTTTTAGGGTTCCGTAGTTCACGTCTCGGAACTCTTATAGTTTCGTCATGTCCGTCCGTCCGTCCTCGACTTACCTTCCAAACGGTTAGTCCTAGAAAGATGAAATTTTGCATAGATATGTGTATTTACCACGTCGACAAAATACTAAAACAAAATCACAAAAAAAAAATTCGGAGTACCTCCCCTACACGTAAATTGGGGACGATTTGTTTTTTCGCGTCTACCCCATAGTGTGAGGTATCAATAGATAGTTCTTTTAAAAACATTGAAAAGTTGATAAGACTATTTTTTTTAATTTAGGTATCCGTTTGCGAGATATTCAACTTTAAAGCGAAGTTTTTTGTTAAAATAGGTCGTCTAAAAGCTAAGCGACTGGCTCGAAAAATTTAAAAAAATTCATGATGGTAGTCTATGTGATGAGCTTTGAAGGAAAACTATAACAGCTTTTTTTTTATTTTTCTGGTGGGAAATCATCAAATGACCCCTCCCGCTCTGGGTGGAGCGGAAGGGAGTGTCAGACTCTTACTGAATAAAACCCACCCATGTTCCTTCCTTCGCCCTTTATGTTCCGGGGTAGCGGTAATCCTTTCGGACAATCCCGCTGACCCGGCAGGCTTCGGCCCTAAGGGGCCCCTCGAATTATGCTGACATCTCTTTGAGGCGCGCGTGGAACACTTACGCGCCGTCCGGCACGGGCCTGGTCCTAGTCGGGCGGTGAGCTACCCATTGCTCTCCGCCCGCAGGCCCGCGCCTACGGTGACCGGTAGTCGTCACGCGACTCTCGACGCCCGGAGCGTCTCCCGCGGCGTCTGGGAACTATAACAGCTTTTTTTTTTTTTTTTTTGGGTGGGAAATCATCATATGACTTCTCCCGCTCTGGGCGGAGCAGGAGGGCGTGTCAGACTTTTACTGACTAAAACCCACCCGTGTTCCTTCAGTTGCCTATGCCAGGGACCACGGTATCTCTTTCGAACAACCCGCAGCCCTAGCAGGCATCGGCCCTAACGGACCCCGTCACTTCGTGCTGACATCGCTTTGAGGCGCGCGTGGAACACAACGCGCCGTCGACTCGGGCCTGGTCCTTACCGGGCGGCGAGCTGCCCATAGCTCGCCGCCCGGGATTGCCTCTCCCTCCTTTGCGAGCATTACTGCTTCGCAGAAGGAGGTGACGGCTTCCCATGCACTCTCGCTGTCCAGGGCCGGACGCGAGAGATCGCTGCCGCCGATCGCCGCCTCGAGGACGCGGCGGTGCTCCGCCCAAGCCGGGCAGACCTCCACCGTATGCTCCACCGTATCCTCCGGGCGATCCAGTGTTGACACCCTGGCGTTTCCTCCCGCCTTATCCTGAACAGGAACCTCCCGAAACAACCGTGTCCGGTGAGGACCTGCGTCAGGCGGAAGGTGAGGGCGCCGTGGCGCCTCTCCAGCCACTCCTCAAAGAGGGGAGTTATCGCCGCAATTGTGACGTGCCCAGGATAACTATAACAGCTTAGATAACATTTTTAGTTCAGGAGTTCTAGAGGCCTAACTTGTAAAATGCGCTTGCTTGGAAAACTTCGTACAAAAATAACGAAGTAATAAGGAAACATGTAAAATATTAAAAATTAAATTAAATTAAAATTATCTATTGGTACAGTCGCTTGGCAGCATTATCTGACCCACCCTAAAAACAAACGAATTTGGACCCTCTGCCTGTAACATTAAGGTTTATTCAATTTACATGAGCTTATCAGACAAGTGCACAAGGACTCAGCGAAGAAATACAATAATAACACAGACATGCAAATTTGATCTTTATAACGTTACCATTAGGTTATATGTTATAACTACTTGTTATAATATAATTAGTGTAATAGCTTATTTTAATGGTTGCGTTCAAGTAATTCTGGTCTCGTGGTCTGTGTATAAGACTGAGAAAAACAAGTTGCGAGATCAAATCCTGCGACGAAGATATTCTTTTGCTTTCAATTTAGAATGTATTATTGTAAAGAACTATAGACGGATGATCTTCAAACATAAACTTTCTAAAATGGTAATATTTTCGCATAACTTTTAATAAGTGGGTAGTTGAAAAATAAATATTCGTATTCATTATAAAACTGGTATTCAAATGCTACTAAGGGTGTGCAGTGACTACGCGCAAACATGTTTTACCTTGCCTTACTAAATTGCAAAAACAACGTCCCTTTACAATTTTTTATTTTCTATTTTATAGGTAGTTTTTTTTATTATCATGTCTCAATGGAGTGATTATTTAAAATACAAAATAATCTATTTGCACGAGGAGAAGGTTGGCTGCTTGTGCTGTGCAAGAATAAACTTTATGAAGTATACTATATGGTTCAAATTCTTTAGAATATGCGTCTAGCATTACAACTAAGATCAAATTTCAATGCGGCTTATAAGAGTTGAGTTGGTCTTGTGGTCTAAGGTAGTTCGGTGTTCATCGTTGTCTAGGTTCGAAACCAAGTTTAACCTAAATATATCTTTTTGCTCAGCTGTGTCTTTTTTAATTATTTTATTACACTAAAGAAATGTAAACAACATTTCTTTAATGGACGACATAGGGTCTTGTCTTTTGAAATGGGTAGGTTGTATAGGAATAAAACTAAACAATTGCAAGTTTAAAATGTTTATTATTTTATTAAAACACTTAGGTAAGATAAAGTAAGTAAATGCTCGTATATTTCCAAATTAATAGACATTTTATATTAGTATGCCATAATCAAATCTAACCATTTATAAACATTAAGAAAGGCGTGCTTATGCTTAAAAGTTTGTCATCGAGAAAATGAATTCATCTGTGAAATGCTTTACAGATTTATAGCTGCCTATATGTAGTGAATAAACATGATATTTAAATAGAAAAAATCTATTGATAACAATAACATCACCACATAATCTGCAACATTTTAATGGTTTAACAATCAATCCATTGAGCATTTACTTACATGGTGTGTTTAAAAATACCTACTAGATTACATAATTATATGCTGCTATAACTTGCTGTAAGCGGCTACGCATACCGCGCACCATATTCCAACACAAATCTTTGCCATTTAAATATTCCTGGGCAAAACGAACCCTTTCTTCGCGATGAGCAGGTGTCAATGCAATTTTTTGTGCTGGTTTATAATTCCTTATCCCAGCAGCGTGTAAATGCCTTCTCACTGTTTCCACTGAAATATTGTGGTTTATTGCGGTTACACGAATGAGCAAAAATGGATTTTCAACATTGCTTGAAACAAGGGCCCGGTGGCGTTCGAATTCGGGACTAACTTAATGGCTTTTGCTCCTGGACGAATACGCTGAATATCTCCATTGTCTCCATAACGTCTTAGCCATAGTCTGACCGTATTTCTCTAAAACAAAAAAAAAAAAAACATTTTTGGAACCGTGTATATAACTTGTAAGGAGTGAATGTAGTGGTAAAATAGCCAACTACGCGTTCATTATTCACAATCAATAAAATAAAATAGATATAAAAACACTTACTGCTATATTAAGTCGACGACCAATCTCTCTAATTCCAACATTCTGCTCATGTAAAAATATGATTTTATGTTTGGTATAGTCGTTAAGTTGCGACATGATGCTTTTTTACACCAAATTGCTTAAAAATACTTAACGAGATATGTGAAACGATTTACAAATGTGTGTGCAGTCACTGCTATAAGCGTAGTGTAACTTTTGTCACTTAGATGAATTTATTATCTACCTCACGAAGCAAATATATGTTTTACTTCGTATCCAACCATTCTTGGTAAATATAAATTCTGTGAACTTAAAGTTTTTTAATTTACCCACCAGTTTACAAGATAATTTATTAGGCGTAAATCATATTGGTCGTTCTTTAATAATGCAGGCAATATTGTAGAAATGAAAACAAATTAAAAAAGAAACCGATAATAGGTGGACTGTGTTTTCGAACCCACATGTTGTTCGTCGCCAATCCAGTATCAAACCGCTAAGCCACAAGAACTTGTTGGGAATACGCGAAATTAAAGATTGCGTTCTGATTATGTAGTGTGACTTAAAAGCTTTTCAACTTTAATGTCAACGAGATAATGATTAAAATAGCTTAACAAAATGATATATGTATAATGCCGGTGGTTCCGACAATGTTGCACGAGCGCGAGCACTATTGTCTCATATAAATTGAATGAACCTTAATGTTACAGGCAGAGGGTCCAAATTCGTTTGTTTTTAGGGTGGGTCAGATAATGCTGCCAAGCGACTGTACGAAACCCTTTGTGTGTTTTTACTTAATAAATACTCGTACGTTTTCAGATAAATGATTTTATTTCTGTAAGTAGGTTTGCACAAACACTTTTACACGTCAATCACTCACTCTAACTTAAGGCAATATTTGTTTGGTACCAGTACAATACCGATACTGATTAGAAAAACCAATAGTACAGGTCTACGTCTGGTTCCGGTACCAATAGTACAGGTAATACTGTGGTTTCGGTATCACACCAAAGTCAATGGTAACGGTTTCCAAAAATACCGGTATTTCAAGACCTGCTGATGACATAATATACCTACATAAGTAGGTTATTTTATTTTTGATTGTGTTTAGTTTAGTTTAGTTTTATGATCTTCCTGTACGAGTCGCAATAAATACTTTTTATTTCTTTCTTTCTTTTATAATAATATATATTATATTATTACAAACCTACTTACAAAATAAAATCATTCATCATTTATTAGATTACTCAATAAGAATCTATTACTTAGATATTCGATATTAAATCCCAATTTACCTTTCGTCCTTATAAAAATAAACACACATTATGATAGATTTATGTTTTTTTGCGAATATTATGTCTTCCTATTTACGAAAAAGTATCAATTTCTTCGAAAAAATATATATCTAACGTTCCGATAATTACTAGGGTAACAAACAGTCTTTACGCTATTTAACTGTTCCCTACGAGATTATAATCATAATATTTTGTCTTCTATAATAATTATCTATTGTAACATTATCTATTCTCGCCTAGCTAACGGAGAGTACTTGCATAGACTTGTGTCTATTATACAAGTACTCTCCGTTGTACAAGGTTGTCCTTGTAGCTAGGATAATCCATCAGCAACTTGCTCTGAAATACAACCTTGTGGAATCGGAGGTGCCGTACTACAAGTATGTGCCTGACCCAGTTCTCGAAAATGGAAATATCACATTGTACTGGGATCGATCCATCATCACTGACAGGAATATTGTTCCCAAATAAGCCTGATATAGTGGTGTTGGATTGATCAGAGCGGCGCGCAATGATTGTTGACATAACCGTCCCGCATGATAAGAACCTCGTGAAAGCCGAGAAAGGTAAACAAATCAAGTATCTTGACTTGGCTCGCGAGGTTGTCGACATGTGGGATATGGACTCAGCGATCATTGTGCCGATAGTCGTGACAGCCAATGGCTTAATAACCAAGAGCCTCGACCTGTTGGTCGAGGCTCTTGTGCTTGTACAGCTGCCCAACGAGAGCCTCCTCAGGTGTTCCTGAGGAGGCTCTCGTTGGGCAGCTGGATCAAGGGCTTGATTCAGAAAGCGGTACTTAGCGGACGGTTTGCGGTTTTTGGTGTGCGGTTCTTCTTTGCGTGGTCTCTCTGAAGCCCTGATCAGTACCTTGGTTCCCGATACCGGAGGACGACTATTTTTAAATGTTTATGTTTCGTATATTCTAATATTTAAAAATATAATTTATATCTTTACATTTAAATAAAGGAAATAATAATCTATTCTATAATAATAATACGCGCTAATCTCTGGAACTACTGATCTAACTTGAACATTTTTTTTTTCTTTTGATAGCCTAATTCTTGAGAAAGGCTTTAGGCATTCAAAATCACGCTAAGACCCTTAGGAGACGAGCAAAATGAAAAACAATCTGAAAGAACGCTAAGCGAAAACGAATTATTTAGCGCGACCAGGCGATGCGATGCGACGGTGGGGGTCGGGGGAACAGTCAATTTTACGCGGACGAAGTCGCGGGGCAGAGATAAATTGTTTTTTTGTATCTCTGAAAGTACTGATCCAATTACAAAAATGATTTTACTGATAGAAACTTTTACTATTTTGCCGAGTGCCATAGGCTATAAATAGTCCTACATATAACTAATTTCGTATAAGTATTGGTACGAGTAGGTACCTTGTCGTGATGGCCCAGGGTTATGGCCTCGCCCCGTTATCGTTCCGATAATATCACTATTTCTAGGGTAAAAAAACAGTCTTTAGACCAATTAACTGTTCCCTACGAGGCAAAGACCTCTTTGCCCTGCAGTAGGACAATAATAGGCTGGTATTATTATATAATTACCATTAATATCAAAACCCCTTTGTTTTTATGGTCCATATTGGCGCAGGCTTGAGTTGAGTGGAAAAAGGAAATACCCTTGTGCCCATGCAACATTATTTTTTTAAGGGCACGCACTGCTTTTGTAATGTATAACCCGAGCGGCATTACAGTATAACATACAATCTGTGTGGAGCGCCATTATCAATATCCGTCCCAAAAAAAAAAAAAAAACTGTACCATTTTTCATTCGCAAAATCTAACACAATATTCCCCAAAACCAAATTCCATGTAACATCAATAAGGTTCTTAAATCAGACATCGCTCAAGATATAAGTCAGGAAAAGAGCAAGAATATTACAACCAGCCTTCCTACTTCTGATTTATGCCCAAAATATTCTCGGACGTAATATTGAATGGAAAACCTCGTTTACATCGCAATTTCCTTTATGTCCCAAAATGTCTCGAAAGCACTTTTTAAGGAGATAGCACATTTAGATAAAAGGCTAATTTATTCATTGGCGGGGAGAAAGGAATAAGCCTGCTTACCCTACTTGCCTTCCAATTGAATCTTGAGTCGGTAATTTATTTTTGATGTTAAATTAAAAATGTGTTTACCGAGTATAATAATTTTGGTAAGCGGATTAGGTGATTCGGGTTGGAATGCTTATATTTTTACGGTTGTTATTTGGGTAAAGTAATTACTTTAAATATTTCCACGCAGCAGAAGTCTGCTGCGTGGAAATATTTGAATGAGTTGACAACGTTGAAACGAAATTAAATGATAATGATTAAACTACTGGCTATATTTGAGGATTTAAGTAGTGTGTTTTAACTGACTTGATATGGCAAATAATAATATCACAACATCAGAGATACTTACAAAGTTTATACGTACTTTTTTTTTGCTCTGAACTGCTGAACTATAATAAAATTTCTATAAAATGCCAAAACAAAGAGGATGAATTTGAATGTGAATTGAAATGAATAGGATTTTTTTTTTTCGGATGGGAAATCATCAAATGACCCCTTCCGCTCCACCCAGAGCGGGAGGGAGTGTCAGAGTCTTACTGATTAAAATCCACCCATGTTCCTTCCTTTGCCCTTTATGTTCCGGGGTAGCGGTAACCCTTTCGGACAATCCCGCTGACCCGGCAGGCTTCGGCCCTAAGGGCCCCCTCGAGAATAGGGATACTGTTGCAAACCAGATGGAAGAAATTCAATAAGTTTGTCCTAATAAGTCGTATTTACCAACGACAAACCCAGAAAAGTGAACGTAGAGGATGACAAAAAAGAAAGAAGTAAAATTAAACTTGACACGGCATATACATAATCAGCCGTTAACATAAAGCAACAACGTTCACAAAAAATTCATGAACGTCAAAACGAAAGTCACAATTGAGTTTAAACCAGCTTGAAAAATTTTAACCTGCAATTTTAAGTTTTTATCTTCATAAAGATTGGTCGCAGAAGATAATTATATGAGAGAAAAATAGATTACACGCCACTCGGGACTCTTCCAATATGCACAATAATGGTAATGGATTCAGAAACGCAAGATGGAACCACCGTAGTATGTGGTTCCTCCGAGAGATGAGCGAGAAAACTCCGTAGATTTCATTTTGCATGGGACTGACTGGGACCGATTTTCGACTGCTATGGGATGTCGTAAATTTTGGAAACCCAATTGGATTTGAACACTTTGAACCCGGGGTGTGAATCGAAGTAACTATGCCAAAAATCCGGTGCATTTTTGGGTATGGACACGGACGTAAAGTCTTTACTACCTAGTAGGTAACATCTAAAGCGATTGTTTTTTTTTATTTCTAGATGGATCGATAGTCTGGACTAGAAGCAGTATTAATTTTGTCTTACAATAAATTAAAAGTCCTTTTTCGTCAGATTCCGTCCGTGCTTCCAATTCCATTTTATTTTGCCCAGACAAGCACAAATTATGACGTCACTCGATCACTATAAGAATATTCAATAACGTTTTCCACGTTTTGGACAAGATTGAGCTCAAACGCGAAAGCTGTGTAACTACCAAAATTAATCACAAGAGGCGGAAGCATTTTGTCTTCCATGTTTCTTTAAAAGCTAATAAATGACTTGCTTTAGAAGATATCCAAGTTTCATAGAACAACTATTAGTAATGTTTAATTCCGTTTTTTTTTCTTCATTTTTGGTCTCTATTTGCTTTGCTTTAATGAATTTTACTTTTACTGCTTATTTTAGTTTTATATTATATTCCATCACGTAATATCATTTGAAACTTGTTAATTTTATTTATTTATTTATTTATTTTTTTTATTTTAGTTTTGAGATATCAATTTTAATTTTATAGTATAGTGCCTGTGGCACATCTAATGTTTATGGGGCATGCGGTGCTAACCTGTAAGAAATTGTTACACTAACCCTAGATTATGGTAGATAGTCACAGTGTAAACAATTGTAGGTTGGCCAATAAAGGAAAATAAAATAAATAAAAAATATCCGTACCTACAGATATTATAGTAAGAATAATATAGTTTATATAATTTGCTCAGTAAAGGCTCAGCTTTACACTAAAATTTGCAATCAATGACAAATATTTTTAAGCGTATTTTCTGAGATCGTAGTACTTCCAAAAGAGCTCCGTTGCAGAGTTCTTTCGGGCAGGATGGCAACTATGTAGGTATGCCTATTTCTGCTGCACCAAGCACGTAAAAACACGTAAGCGCGTAAAATTATTCATTAAATTTTCCGATATTAGAACAGGGATATGAGACATTTCAGCTTTGTATGACACTGCACCTGCATTGCATCTGAGGGGCAATACCCGTATTTCGTATTTTTAAGAACATTTTCATTCTTATCTCAGTCTTAATCTGTCAAAAATACCTCTAATTTCCCTACATTTTTAACATTATTTGACCCTGAGATGAAATTGCGACTACAGTCGTGCCGTCGAGAGAATGCGTTTCTGACACCTGTCAGTGCGATAATTCGAGTAGCTAAGTCAAATTCACAGAACATATTGTATTCATTTGTATGAAACTGACAGGTGTCAAGAACGTATTCTCTGTTGAAGGTGATAATTATCCTGGTGTTGTAGATGTTCATAAGCGGATTCTCGCTCATTCCTCGCTCAGCTTTCGACTATAGATGACCCATCCTCACCTCAAATGGGACTGCAGATTGAATGCCAGTGTAAATTTGAATTTTAAAATTCAGTGATTATTATCCATTGAAATAAGTGAAAAAAAAATTCTCTTCAGTGAAATCTTGGACAGCTTTCAAAGGTAGTTTTGTGGGTAGATTTTGTGAGAGTCCTGTTTTTATAATGGAATTTTAAAATTCGAATGACTAAAATGTCGCTTTATTCGATAGGCGAGCGTTTGAAAATGTTCGATTTTCTTTGAACAGATTATTTTTTGGCGTTCAGAGGTAGTTGCGTATTCGTGACGTGCTTTTCTTTGAATTGTTTTGGCTTTAATAAAATACATTCAAAACTAAACTGCAGTTAGTATAACTTTTCAGTTTTTTTTTATGTTTCTTGTTGTTTGTGTTTTTCGTTAATAATAATAATTGTTTATTGATCAAAAAGGGTACAGATGGTGAGAAAAAACAAAACTTATACTAGTAACTAGCAAGTAATCCAATCTTTTAGTATTATAATCCAATTACAATACTAAAATAAAATATTTAATGAACACGATCTCATATCTAGTATATTCAGACTTTTCATTTTGTTAAACCAGATAGTTCACCTTTGTCCGATCCCTAACGAAAACTTTATATCTTTTCATTTAAGCATTCCTAGAACAAAATATTCAGTTCAGTATCCTCAGCTCTCGAATGAAATACTTTCGCTGGCTTTTTTCTCTTTTACTTCATTCCTATTCTCTTTGATTGCTTTGACGCATCAAGATTTAATTATTAAATCCCAGTACAAAGAAAAACATGTGTGCCTCGAGAGTTTCTTTGAACCCGATGTTCGTTTGTATTATGAACATAATGTATGATTAATGTCTAGTAGATTGTTTTTTAGGGTTCCGTACTCAATATGGATAACTAGGGTATTCGACCGAAATAAAATAAAAAGACTACGACCGGAATGACAAAGTTTATAGTGGATTAGACAGAAATTAAAAACATAATATACCCAGCACGGGATCAGATCAGGGGATTTTATTATTATTATTTTTATCCCAACCAGTCGAACTCAACGCTTCTCCTCCACATTTATTATGCGCACAGCCAAAGTGTGGAACTCTGTGCCAGTATCTGTGTTCCCTTTTAACTTTAACATGTTTGCCTTCAAATCAAGAGTGAATAGGCATCTTCTGAGCACGCTCGTTCCATCATAAACCTCATCCATCGCTATCCATCAGGTGTGATCGAGGTCAAGAGCGGGCCCATTCAGCAATATAAAAATAAAATAACCCAAAAAAATATAAGTAACTTGTTTTTTTTTTATATTATTGTGTTGTGTTAAACATTGTACGGTGATACGGAACCCTTCGTGTGTGAGTCCGACTCACACTTGGCGCTTTTTTTAAATGTGCTTGTTTGCGCTTTTGATTAAGTATGACAAGTGTTTTTTCTTTTCTTTAAATTTATTTTTCTTTTGTTTTTATATTCGCTCGTTTCTTCTCTTTTCCTTTGATTTCTGTTTTTTTTTCGATTATTGTTGGAATATCAAATACGTTACTGATGAGTTCTGAGAATTGAATTTTACTTTAACAACAACAGCCTTGTAAGTCGACTGTATGTACTTTTTCTGATAAAAAACACTTTCAATGTTCGTTTGTGAAGGAAAAGTGCTATAATTTCTAGGTTCTGCAAATGTCTTCGTGATTCTAGTGTGAATAATGCAAATTCACAGGAAAAAAATATATAACAGAACCAGTGAAGCATAAGTGCCTTGCTGATAGCTGAAACAGTTGTGATGCCTATGAAAGTCCTCCAGACTGAATTTCGGCCATAGCAGCCAATATCAGCGGAGACCACCCTTCGGCGCGACAGATATTATAGTGCACAAGTTTGAGCGCAGACACAGTTGCAGTCTCTCTTCCCTCACTCTTAACGACCTACGAATCGAACCCAGAACCCCACGCTCAGCAGTCGCGCTTGCGACCACCAGACCAATAAAAAAAAATCATTTATTTCGGGTAACTAGGCCCGTAGAAGACAACTTACAAAACATTTCACACTAATAATATAATAGAATAAAATAATAATAAAATAAATGTCAACATTCAAAATATGATAGCATTCAAATTAAAATTATAAAATTTCTATACTTTAAATACATACAATACAGTCAATGAATAACACCTGCTAAACGGCTTTGCCTGAACATGCCTGATGCAGCAATGCAGCATGTAGGGGTAGTCCAGCCTGTCAGCAATCATCGCCAGGACTGCGTTGGAGCTGGCCCGTACTCTGCGCACCAGAGAGATGCTCCGTCTGCGCATAGTCGCGTGAAAACAGGCGATGCGCTCCTCCGCGAACATACCCGAGGCGCTGCAGAACCGAGGCAGCCCCACCATAATCCTAAACGCATTATTGTAGAGAACGCGGAGGTCGCTATAGCACTTCTTTGTGTAACGAGCCCACAGGCTGCAGGAATAAAGGGATGTACAATACGCTCTAAATAGTGTAACCCCCCTGAACACCTAGCAAACCTGCGGGCTATCATGTTGGCTCGTATTGAGAGCGACCTCCGCTCTCTCTCAATATCGTCATTATCACTCAGGTCAGGCGTAAGAATATGTCCCAAGTACTTAAATTTATTCACCATCTCCAGAGGTGTCTCGTTCAGTCTAATAGACGGAACATTCTGGGGACTTACTGCACCAAGTCCAAAAACCATGAACTGGCTCTTTGCCACGTTATATCGCAAACCATGATCACGAGCATAGTCCTCACACATTTTTAACAACCTCCTCAGACCACACACCGACGCACTCAGCAACACCATGTCGTCCGCATAACTAAGATTATTCGCAGACACTCCATCAATATGACAACCGCCATGGCAGTTGCTGAGCGCGACGATCAGGTCATTCGTGTACACGTTGAATAGCGTAGGAGATGCCAATGCCAATACAAACATGCCAATGGGGCAGTCGAAAATACAAAATACAACAGAGTAATCGAACACATTTCTTAGTTTGCAAACTAATAAATGATTTGATTTGATTCGATTTTCTTATAGGCCTGGAAGCAACTAGCATGATTATTGAGTGTTGGCTGGCTATAACTACTTGATTACTCAATTACAAACTTTTGCACGCCCTCTGGCATAACACGCCACACTCCTCATTATACAGGGTGGCAGTGACATCAACGAGCAAACTGAAACCATTAATTCAGCACATGATTATAGAAGTACACCCATATTCCAAGACGTTTCCACGAAACTTCCTCGACTCCACTCAACCTCATTCAAGGAAATCGGTATTCACATTTTTTAAAAATCACCTCCACTTGGCGTCCCTCGACATTTTTTCTCAGTCAAGGTGAGGAAACAACTGTCAAACTCAAGGTACATCGCGACGTATCTTAAGGAACACTCAAGGAAGATTTATGCCATTCTTTACGTTGTTTTCGCTCACGCTTGTAAACAGAACTGATTAATTTATTTGAATAGTTTTTCTAATAGTGTTTTCAATGGATTTCCAACAATTTCTGAATTATCTGTATGATAATCCGTACGATTACCCTGCCCGCCGTTATTTGCGGGATGCAGAAAATCCCATAGAATTTTATGACAATGAAAAGTTCCAAAGACGCTATCGTTTTAGGAAAGAAACAGTGCTGAATATGGCGTTACCGCTTGTGTTCAATAACAGAACCTATACCTAATAATTAATTCTTGGAGACACGCCTTCTGTGACTCACTGAATATTTGTCTCCCAGACATATTTCGTGAAACAATAAAAATAAAAACGGAGTAAAACTTTCAAGTCACAACACATTTTTTTTTTTAAACGTTGCCCCACACTAGGAATTTCTCCTGTATCGTGGGTGCGTGTACAAACATTTAAACTCGCTTAAACAAACAGCCATGTGAGTGAGACAATTAAATTATTAAAGTTTCAACGTAACGTCAACCATGCGTAATCCAGGACCAACCCAGGGTGACAGGACCGACGCGATGACACAGATAAAAAAACCGCAATCTGACAATTTTGAGTGACCGTATACAAAAAAAAAAACGAAGTGTATACTGTAACCTATGATTCAATGACGTATTCAATGACGTTTTACCTCGATTCGATCTCAACTCAACCTCACTGGAGGATCCTCAAGATTACTTCATGACAAGACCGAGTTTTAACTAGGAATACCGATTTCGAGGATTCCTTGAGGTAGTCCTTAAGGTAACCTCGAATGAGTGGAGGTGGAGGTACTTTCGAAGTTACTTCTTAGAATATGGGTGTTAAAGAGACCTAGTAGTAGTACTAGTAGACCTAGTAGACCAAGACCTAGAGATAAGTTTTCGAAAAAAAATCTGCAGTTTCATGGATAAGTGAAAAGGAAAAAGGAAAATCTATATTTTTTTTTAAATAACCGACAAAAAGTTTCAACGCAGGGGGGTTCAGAATCATATACTGAATCCGTGATATAACGTGGTCAACGCGGTTGTGCGTCGATGTCCCAGCCACCATCACCATCACCATGTCATTGTTATAGTACCTATGTTAAACAAATGAATACATAACATACATAATCAGCCTATCATTTTCCACTGCTGGGACACAAGCCTCCTCTCTGTGAGAGAGAGTGGGCCACCACGCGGGCCCAGTGCGGTTTGACAGATGTCACATGTCTTCCAATTTATGGTTCTAGGACATGCCGGTTCCCTCACGATATTTTCGGTCACCGTTTTGAGAGCAGCGGTGATGAAATAATTTACACAAAGTACAGTGCCTCCTGGGTTCGAACTCACAACCTACAACTCGTAAGTCGGGCCCAATACCACTGGGCCCTACTTCTAAACTTATAAATTACTTAAATTAAAAAATATAACTACAAATCTTCACATAGATCTTAACATAACACACTAAGTGCCGTACACAACCCGACAACCAACATTGTTGTTAATACGTCTATCCTGTATGTATACTAGTCCTATTTGTATACAATGCACACTAAGACAAGTTGTAAGATGTATTGCATAACAGCGCTCCACTAATGGCGGTGCGATGTCTAATTATCACTCAAGTATATTATTAATCATTTAACCTGTACTACTAATTTGTTGAAGACGAGGATTGTACTTAATAGCTTGGAGGTATTTGAGCTGATTTTGTGTTGAGTTTAAGCTGTTATGTTGAGTAAGCTTTAGTGATTCGCCCTCTCATAAGTTAGTATAGTATTAGTGATATTCAAGCTTGAAACTAAGAAGGGCAATCAAGCAAAATAGCCTATCTTCAATTTGATTTTTCATGACATTGATAAGATTTAGGTATAAAATAAAATTAATATGAGTAACAACATGATGTTTACAAACTCTTTGTGGAACAGAAACACGGAATATTGTAGAATATCGTGTGTGTGTATTTTTATTATATGATTGGAACCAGCGGAGAAATTGTATAACACAGTCACAAATGCCAATGTTTTTGTGAGGAGAAGAGTTTAGATATGTACAGTCGCAAAAGGAGATAAGTAATCAGTGTCGTCGTATATAGTTGAAGTTTTGTAAGAAACCAATGCATATTTTCGAATAAAATTTAATTGAATGAAAAGAAAACAAACAGTTCATTCATCAAATTTAATTTAATTCGAAAACATTTATCTGTTTCTTATTAAACTTCAACTATATCCGACGACCCTGGTTACTTATCTTCTTTGGTGACTGTACAGTATCGCAATAGGTTTCAATACATTTTGACATTTCAACGACATTCATTACGGTACTTACGTTGTCGAGCAGACGAATTTTTTAAACATTTATGAAACAATAGATTTATCGAGGGGCTTGTGGCTAAGTAATCACAGCCGCACGGCTCGATCGATCAGGTTAGGCTACGCTTGCCGTGGTTGGTCCGTGGATGGATGAACATCTTTACATAACAAGACCCCTCCGTGTATCAAAAAGCACGTTAAGCCGTTGATCCGGGCTGTCATTCGTGGATCTTTGACAGCATTACGGGTCTTCAGAAACCCGAAAGTCTGACAACCAGTCTTACAAAGGGGTATCGTATTACCCAGTAACTGGACGACTGTGGAAGTCAGATAGGCAGTCGCTCCATGTAAAATACTGGTATTCAGCTGCATCCGGTTAGACTGGAAGCTGTCACAACATTGTTGTAAATATGGCTATGCAGGTGATGATACAATAGATTATCAATTTCCTTCCAAATCCTTCCAACTGTAATTGATAGTATAAAGACCAAATTCTATTCTACATTCCCATTCAAACATTGTAGTTTAATATCACTCCAACTACGAGGAAAAAGGATAGATACAGACAGGTATTAGATATCAAAACAAACATCACAACAGCAAACATCGGAGTGGGTATCCAGTTTTGTATCAAATCAAATGGAAAACCCATTCGGATGTAAAGTGAAGTGAACAGTTTTGCGCCGCTGCTCACGAAAAACCTTGTGATGTGCAGTGTTTTTTTTTGTGTTCCGTATATGTACATTGAATCCAGGTACTATTATTATTATAGAATGTAGAACAAGTTAGTCTAGTAGTTAGTAACAGCATCGACTATTGACATTAGGGTTCGATCCTCAGGTCGGGCAAATTGTAATTTTCCATTATGAAATTAAGTATCAGTAGCAAACTGGAGTCTAGATTTGTGCCGGGCTAATAGCGGCGACATATCTCACCACCTATTACATAAAGCATAAAGATAACGAGCCTACAACATTCCCATGCTGGGACAGAGGCCTCCTCTCTGTGAGACGGAGTGGACTATAATCCATCACGCAGGCCTAGTGCGGGTTGGATGTCACATATCTTAGAATTTTTGATTCTAGGACAATTAATTAATTCTCCTATTACAATTAGAATTTATTTAAACAATAACTAGCGAAATGTGGAAAAATATTTTCCTGTCCAAACAATTAAACACAGTTAAGATGTTTTGTTTAGAAAAAATTACAATTTAAAATACGAAGTTTGAGAAAAATCTAACAATTCCTGGTAAAAACAATTTGAAAGATTTAAACCAGAAAATAAATAACAGGAACGAAGCGGAACCCTCAACTGTGTTCGTTTTCAGGATTCGTTTTTACTTTTCAGTATTTCGAGGTAGCAGACAGGGTGCAGAGTTGAAATTTTGCAATTTAGTGCCTCGACTAACAAGGGATTTGGAAAAAGGTGGTGGTTCGCTTGGGTACATCTGGATTTTGAGTGTAACAAAAATGCTATGGTATGCATAAAATTGTTTGAACTTTTTACTGACGTCAAAAAAGCAACATGCTGGTGGGGTATCCGTTACTGTTTTGTGGTGATTTCATAGTATTTTTTTAATAAATCCTTCCAACTTCAAGCAAGAGGTTTACAATATTTTTTTTTTTTGCAATTGTTATTGTTTTTGATACATCTTTATGAGTTTAATAGTTTTTAATAGGACAAGCAAGCAAATACGGTTGGAATGTTTCGATTTCGCAGTAGGTATTTTTTGGAATAACTTAGATTAAACATTTCCAATTAACTTATCATCTGCCTAGCCTTTTCCCAACTATTCCCAACTTTATAACCAGATGCAACTGAATACCAGTATTTATACATTTCCACCTAACTAACTATCAATAAAAACAGGATTTACTGCTTGATTTCGAATGCCACATCGATGGCTAATTCGCCGAAGTCATCAGATCGAACGTTCGAATTGCCGAAATTCCATAGCATCGATGTACAGACGCCAGCACATCAAGGTACTACAATCTGCCAAATTTCTTTAATACATTTTCAACTTTATCGCAAAATCATTAAGGTTCAAGGTTGATTGGGAAAATTTGACAGTTTCGGGTAGCTTGATCTGCTGGCGTCTGTACTTTGTATGTATAAAATGAAATAAAAATCGCAAGAGAATGATTGAAAATCCACTGTAAGTCCTTCCATCCTTCTTGACAGCACGAACAAACAAACACAGAAGTTGACGACTAACGTTAATTCGTTATTATATTACCTTAACGTATATTTTGTAAAGTAGCCTAGTTAAAGTAAATACTTCGAAACGACTAAAAGTTCCTCTGGGACCTCAAGTAAAATTGTTCTTTCTCATTTCAGCGGCTTAACTTATTTATCAAAACTTGTCCCCAAAACGTTTCATTTCAGACATACTCCGCCAGACACAGAAGGACAAAATATAATTCATATTTTATACCTATATTTTTTTTATTCAACCTCCGAGTTGACTCAGATGCTAGACGATCTTAGCACAAAAAGCCTAGAGGTCGGACTTCAGATGAATATGTCAAAGACCAAGTTGATGATGAACAGCCCGCATCACAGGATCACATTGGCGGATGGGGAGGTTGAATACATCGATGAGTATCTCTATCTTGGTCAAATAGTCTCTTTCCAGGCAAGACAAAACAAAAAGGTGGCAAGACGCATTGAAAATACCTGGAAGAGCTATTGGTGCATGAAACATCTAATGAAGGGTGATCTTCCTTTGTCCCTTAAGAGGAGACTCATTGACGTGTGCATACTTCCCACCCACGCATATGGTGGACAAACATGGTCTTTGACAAATCAGCAGAGGTCCAAGCTCGAGGTTTGCAAGGGGGCTATGGAACGGAGTATTCTGGGTATCAAACTAACAGACCGGGTTAGGAATACGACCATCCGTTCCATAACAAAAATAACTATAGAACTAGCTAACAAAGATATCACTTGGAAAGCTGCCACGCTTAAACGGAAATGGGCTGGACACATATGCCGCAAGTCAGACGACCAATGGGCCAAACTTACGACCCAATGGGTCCCTTTTAATGGCAAGGGACATCGCGGCAGGCCCAGACGGAGATGGCGGGATGAGCTGGACTCCTTTCATAAAGATTGGTCCTTGGCAGCTCTGGACAGAGGGAGATGGAAAGAGAGTAGGGAGGTTTTTGCCCTGCAGTGGGACATCACAGGCTTTTAATAATAACGTAACGTAAGCTAGTACTTTTGAGTATGTAGCATTATGTAGAAGATGACCAATTATACCTCAGTATACTATAATCAGCCTATAATGTTCCCACTGCTGGGATACAGGCTTCCTCTCTGTGAGAGGGAGTGGGCCTTAATCTACCACGTGGGCCCAGTGCGGGTTGGTAGATGTCACATGTCTTCGAATTTTTTGGTTCTAGGACATGTCAGTTTCCTCACGATGTTTTCCTTCACCGTTTAAAGAGCAGTGGTGATGAAATAATTTACACAAAGTAAAGCGCCTGTCTGGGTTCGAACCTACGACCTACAACTCGTAAGCCGCGGCTGTTACCACTGGGCTACCTCTGCTCTGACCTCAGTATACACATGATATATTTCAAACTAGAAAAATACCTATGAGAAATTCAAGTATGTTGGTATCTTCGTAGATACCAACATACTTGAATATCGACTTGACTTGAATATAGTGGTAGCTAGGGATCTTCGGCGTATAATTACCTTAAGGGTATGTACCCTTATGGTAATTATACGCCGAATATCCCTAGCTGTGATACCTCGCGGTCGCTGTTCAGCTCACTACCTCGATGTCACCTCCATGTAAAACAAATGCATGCCAATAGACACGCACGCACATGCCGAATGATACCTCACAGCAGTACATCACGGGCTGCTTGGGGGTTTACACCGATGCCTGGCATGTGCGTGTCTATTAGCATGCATTCAGTAATTCTTCACTGATCGCAACTGACAATGCTGGCGAAGACGAGTCTTAAAAGACTTCAACCATAATAATAACAGCTTCCTAACCGATTTCCGTCACGGTGGCCAATCTGAACGGAGATAAGCCAGTTACGCAGGAGATATTATAGTGTACTAGTGTGTGCGTAAGCATAGGTGCACTCTCCGTTCCTGTGCTCCCATAGTCCGATGGGACGGCAATCCGACACGACCGGGGAGAGATCAGGCGCAGGACCAACGGCTTTACGTGTTTTCCGAAGCACGGGGGTATCAAACCGCCAACTTCCAAACTCCCAATAACACTTTGTCCGACCCGGGAATTGAACCCAGGACCCCACGTACAGCAGTCGCGCTTGCAGCCAAAAGACCAAACGGGGATGTCTACCATAATACATGATCATCTATATAGTACATACTAATTCCATGCACACGGTAGTCAATCAGTTTGACACTCGACTTCCTCCCGACAACGCGACAGCCCCCACACTCTGATGAAAGTTCCAAACTTAATACCCGTAGGACGAAACTTTAAAATACCTCAAAGATATTCGAGCCTTAACATAAACAAAGGCATTAACGTGCCGAAATACTGTTGGGAACTTCGTTACGAAGTTATTTAGCTGTTCCATAGATTAAGATTCAGAAATGGGGAGAGTTGCAAGAGAAACGGGGTAACCGAACGGCCGAACTTATGTGGCAGTAGGCGGGGTACATTGCTCGAATAAAATATGACCGATGGGGCAGAAAAGTTGTGGAGTGGTGAGGACGTAGGTACTGGAAAATGTAGTGTAGGTAGGTCCCACAATGTAAACCGACGACATACTCGTAACTGACAATGTAACATACGTAGCCTCCAAAAGTTAGTTGACATTTTTTCATTTCAGCTGTGATGCCATTTTATGATTTAAAATAAAAAAAATATAAGGTAGTCCTAAAGCGCTTATTACACTATCCAATTTTAAGGAATGCTAACTAGGAAATCGGCAGATGTAATCGCAGTTAGAAGAGATTGGATCCAATTTAGGGTAAATTGGAGGTCCAACCGCACTACTTCCTAAATTGTGTACGATCTAGGATCGATTCTTCTTCACGAATGCGTCTAAATGCGTCGTCTGTCCGGATTTAGAGTCCAATTTAGAATAGTGTAAACACTAGCTTCCGACTTCCTAGTTAGAGTGTTCCTACTTAGCATTCCTTAAATTGGATAGTGTATTAAGTGCTTTAGGGATTACCCGATTGTTTTTTTTTTTTTTTTTGATGGAGGATGAGTCAATAAAAACGTTATAGCGTACAGTTCAAACATTTGACACTAGAATTTTAAATCATAATGTCGCGTCAGAGCTAAAGTGGCAAAATATCAACCACATTTTGGAGGGCACAGTATAACAAAAAAAAATATGTTGTCACAATTTGACGATAGGTAATGTTCGATAGAGTAGAAAGCGTATGAAAGAAAATTGTAAAATAGTCAAACTCCAAGCATTTATTTAAAACTAACGAATTACAGGCACTATTGAATTGTCAAGGGGTCGATCAGTCAGAAATATGAAGCTAGTTGCCCATTCTAAAGCGTAGTAGGTCTGCCTTCAAAGCGGGAGTGAATTTCCTGTCTATACATTTTTATTCTATGGCTGTTCCAATGAAGTTTGTAAGGCAGGGTCAAGAAGCTCTGGCCCCGTACGTGATTTTTGTACGAAACAATGTTTTTGAACAGTTTTAAGTTGTTGTGTTAATTTTGTTGGTTGTTTAGTGAAGTATTTTTTTGAGAATGGTGAAGAGATCAATTGAAACTGATACATGCCTATTTTATACTCGGCTACGACAAAGCCAAAGGATTTTAACAGGTTATGTATGTATGTATGTTCACCTATTCAACCATAACTCCTAAACTCGTTCAAAATTATCCAGATTGTGTTCGATAGTCTGTTAGTTATTATTTGCTGCGGTTATTAGGGTGCTGGTCCATTTTTTTTTTTAATTCTGAATTACTCGAGTACTAGTTTAGTTGCTAATAACTTGTCTAATAGTATAAAATCACAAGTCAATCAAATCACAATTAAAATAAAATACATCGCTTGAAAGATTAAAGAAACTATTCGCTTGAACATGTTTTCTTTCAACAAAAGAATTCTCGGAACTTATTTATGAATCAAAACGTAGAAATAAGTTGTTATTCTTTCAGTAACGTGGAAAAGAAAATCAATAAATTGTTATGTCTAAGATATTACTCCACTAATGAAATTCCTTTTTTTTTTCTGGGTGGGAAATCATCTTATGACTTCTCCCGCTCTGGGCGGAGCCGGAGGGCGTGTCAGACTTTTACTGACTAAAACCCACCGTGTTCCTTCCGTTGCCTATGCCAGGGGCCACGGTATCTCTTTCGAAAAACCCGCGGCCCTGGCAGAGCTAATGAAATTCCTTCAATAGGCTTTGGGTAGATAAAACAAATGAAACATGTATTATAGAAAACAAAATTGGACTAAATATGAACAGTTCTTACATCTACAAAAATAATATGAAAATTCAAAGGTATACACGACTACACATCAAGCTATACATTTCCAGTTTTAGCTGACCTTGCATTGTATAGTTTCTTCGTACAATCAGAAGTCAGCTTATACTGGTTATTTATAGCTTGATGTGTAGGTACCACTATATTATCATAAATCTGTTCTTAGCCGTTATTTATAAATAATACATCCTAACATACAAAATGTGGTTAAAGTTGTCATAAGATATTCCAGAAACATTGTAGCAGGAATAATATTCTGTTTGCAAATCCTACAATAAGTAAATTTTCGTAAAACAAGTAAAAGAAACAAAATTTTGTGAATCACTCAATTTGAAAACTTACAATCTTACCTGTGACCACGACAAGTAAGCTGCTTGAAAAAAAAAATACTTCAGGTAACTAGGCCCATAGAAGACAATTTACAAAACACATTTCATTTCACACTAATAATAAAATAAATTCATAACAAAAACGACAAAAAAAGCACGTTGGTCCCGGCTGTCATTCGTACATCTTTGACAGACGTTACGAGTAGTGACAAGTCCAAAAGTCTGACATCAGTCTTACCAAGGGGTAACATGTTACCCAGTAACAATTACTAACAGTGAATTTTGTGAATCATTTAACTTGAAAACGCACCATCTTACGCATGACTACTGTCAAGCACCCTCACTATGTTTTGGATCAATATAAGGGATTTAACTGGTTTAATTACAGGAAAATAAAGCTTCGTGAGAGCATTAAAGGCCCAGTGTTATCGGTCCCGACTAACTAGTTGTTGGTAGTGAGTTTAAATCCAGACAGAAACTTTACTTGGTGTATTTAATTTCAGCACCACTGCTCTCACAGCGGTGGAGGAAAATCGCGAGGAAACCGACATGTCGTAGAAACAAAAATTCGAAGACACGTGACATCCCCGCCCGCGAGGTAGTTTATGGTCCACTCCCTCTCATATAGAGGAAGCCTGTATCCCAGCAGTGGGAACATTATAGGCTGATGATGATATCCCTGCCCACTCTATTACTTCATTTTCGCTTAGTGTTCTTTCCGACTTTTTTTTGTTTTTGCCCGGAGGGTCATAGCATGATAGTCTTCCTTAAAAAGTGGGTTTTCAAACGAAAAGATTTTTTCAAATCCGACCGTTAGTTCCAGAGATTACCGCGTTCAAACGTAGAAACAAAAAACTATCTCTTCAGCTTTATTATTAGTATATAGATAAGTCCAGGGGGTCTACTCCGAAGTGATATCGGCCGAATGTTCGGCCATTTCCTGCTACGAAGTTACTATTTGGTTCGGTCGGCCCCGATCCTATACTCCTACACTCTTTCGAATATTGACTATGGTCCCGACCCAACTGAGCCGATCCGAACTTTTTTCGAATTGTTCAATAATATTCAGTTCGGCCATGTGTTGGTCCGATCCGATCATTCGCACTTTGTACTTCGTAGTGGACCCCCTGATTTTCTTACGAAGTTTTTCCTTGATTAATGTCAGCAATGTCCAAGATGAGCTCAAAAAATATTAATGAATTGAAAAGATCTGGCAAACCTAAAAAATTACAATCACTATCAATCATAGAACTTATTTTCATAATTGAAATGAAAGCCAAGCGCGATGAACTCTTAACAACCCCTAATGAAAATTACAAGATTAATCCTAAGAATTATGGGCTGAAAACTCCTAAGTCGACGTTATCTCCATTCTATATAAAAGGACAATTGATTAATGGAAATTTATTATTGTTTTGTCAAGAGTTAATTAAAGCGGGGATCTCCCGGATCGTGACTAAGCATAATTTTAACTGGTGACAGTTTTCTAAAACTTTGAGCCGAGGAAAGGTGCTTCAAGTCGACAACTCAACGTTTTCATTTTGGCATAAGGAATCAGAAATTAATGTTGTTGGCTAGTATAGGAAGCTACAATAAATATATGTATATGTATATAAATTTTAAATAAGATTATGTATATTTAGGTTAAGGTATTTATCTATGGGACTTCGTCGCCTGAAATAAATAAATAAATAAATACACGAAAATAATTACATATTTCGTTAACATAGACTCTCAAAATCAGGAACATTTTATGAAAAAATAATATTTTTGTCGCTCTTGTGTATGCACACTGAAATCTCACCGCGAAAATTTGGGTGAAGTGGGGTTGAAATGAGCTTTCTATAATGTCAATCCATAGCATCAGGTGGAATGACAGCTTACTTTAAGCTCACTTCACCTAAGTTTTCACGTTGCGATTTTTACAGAATGAGTCGGCTTTTCGCCTAAGCTTATTCCCAACTGCAGTACGATTCTGTAACCATCTCACCGTGAAAACTTCGGTGAAGTGAGCTGTCATTCCAACTAATGCTAGGACACTGTTGACAGCTCACATCAAGCTCACTTCACTTGAGTTTTTACGGTGAGATTTTTACAGAATCGATCGGCTGTAATAATATAATATCGTTTCCATGATGTTAGGTAAAAGTTTCCAAAACAACCCATTAGTACACATCATTATGGTGCTAAATAAGTAATTAAGCAAATATATTCCAACTGAATATCGAACCTAATGAGGTATAATTTGTGCCGATCGTAATGAACCAGCTCCTACGCAAACAAATCTATATCTAAACTAATAAATAAAATTGAAGTGTCTGTTTGTAATATCAAAATAACAGCTTTGTACTAAATGCATATGAAAGTCGGGTCGGGTCGGGTCGGGTCGGGTAGAGTCGGGTCGGTCGGGTCGGTTCGTCAGAAGCCTGAAAGTCTGACAACCAGCCTTACCAAGGGGTAACGTATTATCCAAAAACTGGGTTGTGAAGGTCAGATAGGCAGTCGCTTTATGTAAAATACTGATATTCAGATGCATCCGGTTAGACTGGAAGCCGACCCCAACATAGTTGGGAAAAGGCAGATGATGATGATACGAAAGTATATACGCCACTTGATACAAAAAAAACATTCTTTTAATTTTTTGTCGTCTGTCTGTTTGTCCCGGCTAATCTCCGAAACGGCTGAACCGATTTTGACGGGACTTTCACTAGCAGATACCTGACCTATTATGGAGTAACATATAGACTACTTTTGGTCCCGGTAGGATGTTCCTATGGGATAATTTCCGATATCCACACGGGCGAAGCCGCGGACAGAAGCTAGTGTTCATATAAATATACAGGAACCCTCTCGTTCTTATATAAATTCTATTCAAGATAATATCATTACAAATACTTAGTTAATAGTGACATAACATTTTACCAACGACATAATTAATGATTCTTCTAGCTGTAGGCATTCTCTGTGGTAAAATAAGTTGACTGAACGATTATTTTGTCAAAGGAAAGGATCAACAACATTTTCGTAGCAGAAATATAGAACTTAGGTAGGTAAAAAAGTTTTGATAGCCATTTTAGTAATATTCGAAGACGATTATGTCTTCGAATATTACTAAAATGGCTATATCTATATAGTTATATCCTTTGAAGATCTATATAGGTAATTTTAAAGTAGGTAATTTTGTTTTACCGCAAAGGAGTCTGGCGTTTGTCTGAGAAAGTTCACAAAAGTAAATTATAGGATTGGTTGTATTGAGTCTAAATATTATCGTTATTATATTCGTATGTACCTTTTGCAATAGACATTTTGCTCATAAAAACGCACTTTAATATTTCATATAAGCATAGTACCCCTAGCAAGGAATAAAAAAAGTTAGTTCAATTCAAGTAACAAAACTCGTATATAAACGACTACCTACCTATTTCTATACGAGTCTAACAAGCACAGACAAACACGAACCCTCACAGGGCAGCAATGTGTCTGCTGCAGCATTGTCGGATATAAGGGCAATCCAGTCTGTTGGTGATCATCGCCAGGACAGAATTGGCGCTGCCCCGCACTCTGCGCACCTGAGACGCGCACCGCTTGTGCATCGTCGCGTAAAAGCAGTCGGTACGCGTCTCCGCGAACCTCCTCAACCTCAACACCACCCTAACTTAAAACCTATACCTACTGCCAATTTTTCTATGAATCGTATTCGACACCAACCGATATTGGATTATTGTTGGTATTAGGATTTGAAGATTAAATCAAAATCCATTCAAGTTAAGCGAAGCGAGGTGTCATTCCAACTAATGTTGGAATGACACCTCACTTCACCAAAGTTTTCACAGTGAGATGGTTACAGAATTGTACTGCAGTTGGGAATAAGCTTAGGCGAAAAGCCGACTCATTCTGTAAAAATCCCAACGTGAAAACTTAGGTGAAGTGAGTGTACCTATTTTTTTCTGTTCTGTTTTTCTTGTCTGTTTATATATGTGTGTACATAAATGGTAAATAAAAAAAAAAAAAAATAAATAAATAAATAGATGCATGGATGTTTGTTACTCTTTCTCGCAAAAACTACTGAACGGATTTGGACGAAATTTGGCACACAGACGGTTTTAACCGGGATTAACATATAGGACACTTTTTATCCCGATATTCCTACGGCATCAACACTTATGCGGGTAAAACCGCGGGGCGCAGCTAGTCGACAATATTTCAGTTATGTTTAAGTCCCATGTAATAGGCAAAAAGTAGTCTACGGTCATCTCCTTTTTCTGTAAAAATAAAAATGAAATGTTTGTTGGAAAGTGCATCACTTGAGAACTGCTGGGACTAATTTGGCTAGGTATTTTTTGTTTTAGAATGTTCCTAAAAGTCCGACTCTGGTTTTTATGGAAAGAAAAAATTGAACTGAATGTCCTTTTTTCTATGAGACTGTGTATGAATGAATATTTGGACAAGACAACGTTTGTCGGGTCAGCTAGTATTCTAAAAAAGTTCACAGTGTTCCTGAAACCTTTGATTTCTATGTACATTTAAGATGATCGCGTTTTACAGTAAAATGATTCCTTGCTGAAATCAAACTCAAACGTAAGACAAAGGAGTTTAATCTTGTGTATCTTGATCACTTCATCACATATTCCATAAATTATTAGAATTCTAAAGTTCATTCCCACCAAAAAGTAATCAGAAAGAAAGAAAGAAAAATGCGTTTATTAGCAGTACACAAAATACACCTTAAAACTATAAAAACAGAAAACAAAGATCGACGACACGGTTGGCGCAGTGGCTGAGCGATCGACTGCTGCGCTGCGTGTCGCGGGTTCGATTCCCGCACGGAACAAATATTTGTATAGTCTACATGTACTTGTTCCGGGTCTGGCTGTTTGTGTATGTGAGTTTAAATGTTTGTAAACGCACTCACGATACAGGAGTAATTCCTAGTGTGGCAACGTTATAATATATAAAAAAAGATTATAATGCCAAAAGGGCCTCAGCTCAGCATAATGTCAGATGACAACACAAGTGTAGCACCTGACGCTGAATTAATCAATCTCAATTCAAAGTTTAGAGATCGTTTACAAGATAAGTTTCTGAGTAAAATACTTATAGCCCGTGAAATTAAGCTCATTTGAATATTGTGAGCATCGTAAGGCAGAATAACAAAGAAATTCTATATTTTCCTTTTCTTTCTTTCTTAGTTCAATGCTCAGCATAATGCGCGTATAATGTTCCCACTGCTGGGACACAGGCCTCCTCTCGGTGAGAGGGAGTGTGTGTCTTCCTGATATATTTACTAAACTAGCGTTTACCCGTGGCTTGCTCGCGTTGACGCCAACGGAAACGTCCTACCGGGATTAATCCAGGTTATAAACTGTCTATGTGCCAAATTTCTCCCGAATCCGTCCAGCCGTTTTTGCGCCAATCCGCATCCTGCAAATCCTGTATCTCGCAAGCAGAGTTTACTGCGCAATTAGCATAGGTACAATTTCCCAACATCAATCTGTTCGGAGGATCCTCCCTTTTCTATGGAGGATGAGTGAACATTACACCCTGATCCTCATACCTCTATAAGATATATAAGCATAGTCATATCAGCCTATAATGTTCCCATTGCTGGGAACCTGGCCCACTCCCTTTGGAAATGAGGAGTCTATACTAGAAGGAGTGGGCTGTAATCCACCACGCGGGCCCAGTGCGGGTTGGTACAGTCGCTTGGCAGCATTATCTGACCCACCCTAAAAACAAACGAATTTGGACCCTCTGCCTGTAACATTAAGGTTTATTCAATTTATATGAGCTTATCAGACGGCGCTCGTGCAACGTTGTCGGAGCCACCGGCATTATACATATATCATTTTGTTAAGCTATTTTAATCATTATCTCGTTAACATTAAAGTTGAAAAGCTTTTAAATCACACTACATAATTAGAACCCAATCTTTATTTTCGCGTATTCCTGACAAGTTCTTGTGGCTTAACGGTTTGATGCTGGATTGGCGACGAACAACATGTGGGTTCGAAAACACGGTCCACCTTTAATCAGTTTCTTTTTTAATTTGTTTTCATTTCTACAATATTGCCTGCATTATTAAAGAACGACCAATATGATTTACGCCTAATAATTTATCTTGTAAACAGGTGGGTAAATTAAAAAACTTTAAGTTCACAGAATTTATATTTACCTACCAAGAATGGTTGGATACGAAGTAAAACATATATTTGCTTCGTGAGGTAGATAATAAATTCATTTATGTGACAAAAGTTAAACTACGCCTAATAGCAGTAACTGCGCACACACGTTTGTAAATCGTTTCACATAACTCGTTAAGTATTTTTAAGCAATTTGGTGTAAAAAAGCATGTCGCAACTTAATGACTACTTATACCAAACAAAAAATCATATTTTTACATGAGCAGAATATTGGAATTAGAGAGATTGGTCGTCGACTTAATATAGCAGTAAGTGTTTTTATACCTATTTTATTTTATTGATTGTGATTAATGAATGCGTAGTTGGCTATTTTACCACTACATTCACTCCTTACAAGTTACATACACGGTTCCAAAAATGTTTTTTTTTTTGTTTTAGAGAAATACGGTCAGACTTTGGCTAAAACGTTATGGAGACAATGGAGATATTCAGCGTATTCGTCCAGGAGCAAAAGCCATTAAGTATAGTCCCGAATTCGAAGGCCACCGGGCCATTGTTTCAAGGCATGTTGAAAATCCATTTTTTCCCATTCCGCAATAAACCACAATATTTCAGAGGAAACAGTGAGAAGGCATTTATACGCTGCTGAGATAAGGAATTATAAACCAGCACAGAAAATTACATTGACACCTGCTCATCGCGAAGAAAGGGTTCGTTTTGCCCAGGAATATTTAAATGGCAAAGATTTGTGTTGGAATATGGTGCGCGTTATGCGTAGCCGCTTACAGCAAGTTATAGCAGGGGACTACTAATTATGTAATCTAGTAGGTATTTTTAAACACACCATGTAAGTAAATGCTCAATGGATTGATTGTTAAACCATTAAAATGTTGCAGATTATGTGGTGATGTTATTGTTATAAATAGACTTTTTCTATTTAAATATCATGTTTATTCACTACATATAGGCAGCTATAAATCTGTAAAGCATTTCACAGATGAATTCATTTTCTCGATGACAAACTTTTAAGCATAAGCACGCCTTTTTTAATGTTTATAAATGGTTAGATTTGATTATGGCATACTAATATAAAATGTCTATTAATTTGGATATATATGAGCATTTACATACTTTATCTTACCTAAGTGTTTTAATGAAATAATAAACATTTTAAACTTGCAATTGTTTACTTTTATTCCTATACAACCTACCCGTGTAAAAAGACAAGACCCTACGTCGTCCATTAAAGAAATGTTTTTTACATTTCTTTAGTGTAATAAAATAATTAAAAAAAAAACAGCTGAGCAAAAAGATATATTTAGGTTAAACTTGGTTTCGAACGTAGACAACGATAAATACCGCACTACCATAGTGAGTGACCACAAGACCAACTCAACTCTTATAAGGCGCTTTGAAATTTGATCTTAGTTGTAATGCTAGACGCATATTCTAAAGAATTTGAACCATATAGTATACTTCATAAAGTTTATTCTTGCACAGCACAAGCAGCCAACCTTCTCCTGGTGCAAATAGATTATTTTGTATTTTAAATAATCACTCCATTGAGACATGATAATAAAAAAACTACCTATAAAATAGAAAATAAAAAATTGTAAAGAGATGTTGTTTTTGCAATTTAGTAAGGCAAGGTAAAACATGTTTGCGCGTAGTCACTGCATACTCTTATTTGCTTTTGAATACCTACCAGTTTTATAATGAATACGACTATTTATTTTTCAACTACCCACTTATTACAAGTTATGCGAAAATATTACCATTTTAGAAAGTTTATGTATGAAGATCATCCGTCTATAGTTCTTTACAATAATATATTAAATAGTTTTGGAATACATTCTAAATTGAAAGCAAAATAATATCTTCGTCGCAGGATTTGATCTCGCAAGTTGTTTTTCTCAGTCTTATACACAGACCACGAGACCAGAATTACTTGAACGCAATTATTAAAATAAGCTATTACACTAATTATATTATAACAAGTAGTTTTAACATATAACCTAATGGTAACGTTATAAAGATCAAATTTGCATGTCTGTGTTATTATTGTAATTCTTGGTTGAGTCTTCGTGCACTTGTCTGATAAGCTCATATAAATTGAATAAACCTTAATGTTACAGGCAGAGGGTCCAAATTCGTTTGTTTTTAGGGTGGGTCAGATAATGTTGCCAAGCGACTGTACATGCCACTTGTCTTCGAATTTTTGGTTCAAGAACATCCCGTTTCCTAACGATGTTTTCCTTCACCGTTTTTTTAATGATCAATCAGTATAAAAGCTGGTAGAGGAGATTTATTTTTGGGTAGAGACTGCGGACGAGAAAATTCCCTAGGGTCTTGGCAAGGTGGCATGGTAATGGATGTATTCAAGTAACCCAGTATTGAGCTCATTATCATAATACTTCACCAGCAATTGGGCATAGGCCTCTCTTTTCATGTATTTCTCAGCTGAATGCCAACTTTTTTAACAGCGCGTAGTGTTTTATTTTTTAGTTTAATTTTTCCCCATTTCACTAAAGCCTAACATGGCGTCTGAATGTATTTAGTGCTAGTTGCTTATTTTAATTCTTTTTATTTGTATTTTTATCGTGCTTGCTACTTAGTGATCCTCAGTTTTCTGCTACTTTATCCGTTTCTACTCGTGAGAACCTGTAATTGGCTCTGTGTCGCTTATACAATAGTTATTAATTTGGTTCAGCTGTTGGTTCTCCTACTTACAAATAAATAAATAAATAAATTAGTCTCCACGCTCCTGTGCTAGCCAAATTCAGGTTCCACCCGCTATAGCAACAACGTTGTCCGCCCGTTTCGCTCAGTGACGTGCAATTAAAAGAGCCCTGTTATCCTTTCCTATCTAGCAGTGTATGACTTATGATGGTGACGATAAGATGAAATCTTTTTCAACTCCTTCCTTTATTTTCTTTCGTCTCCACTAGTCTCTCCATTCTCCACGCTTTTCTGCAGTCGAAACAGAAAAAAAAAACATTTTAGGTACGTTGGTTATAATCAGACGCCTAGGCATCTGGGAAAAAAAAGTTTACCTTAGTGTAGTAAAATTGACATGTGACTGCAACATAAATGGAAGCTCGTGAATAAATCTGTACACAATAATAATACCCAGCACTATATTAATAATTAAAATCAACCACGATCATTTCAAATAATTAATGGCATTTATGTTTAAGTATAATATGCTTTTGTGGTCACTCGTATGCAACTTTGAACATTTAAAACGTAAACCTGCGTTTCCATAGGAGCGAAGCGAGTGAGCCGAGATGAGCTAAGCACATGTGCGAAAAAGTGTACTGATGTATGCTTAGGGCTAGACAAAGTGACATTCTATCATCTTTAACGTTATAAAAAAGTATAAAAAAGTATAAAATACGGTCCAGTCACTGTTGTTTTGCATCATTGTCAATATTACAGTGATCTTTAATCTCGTGATAATAAGGTTGCTGTAACTGTCAAGTCTGTCAAAATCATAGTGATCTTTATGGTTGTTGTGGTAAGGCTACAGTTGGGTTGCAGCTGTCAGCGGTAAAATAATTGTGAAAGGTCTGCAATATGGAACTGACATAACCTACCGAAAAGCTTTTGTCAATCATGTTGAAAGTCATTGGAGAAATGCGAAACGCTTTTAAAGCCATTGCCACTTCGTCTCTCGTCTAGGATCTCTTGACGGTTGCAGCAAAGCGGGGCGAAGGTACGCTGCGGGAGCAAAAAGAAGATAGAAGTGTAGAAAGTGCGTGGACAACACACCATCACGTACATTCGGAGTTGAAAACGCGCAAAGTATTATCAGCTATAGCCAAGTTTATTATTTTATTTGTTTTATTGCGATTTGGTCCAGGATCCAGTAGGGGAACTGGAAAGCGATGGATAAGGTCTACGATGAAACGAGCGAGCCCAGAAAATGCCTGTTCAATCTTGCTTTGAAAGCTGGTGAGTTACAATTGTAGAAGGGAACACAGACGCTTGTAGCGAGCTTCACACTTTAGATTTGCGCATAACAAATGTGGAGGAGAAGCGCTAATTACGACTGGTTGGGATATCAACCAAGTGCGGCTGGCATCCTGCAGTAAGTCTGGCTACGTAGACTGGCTGTATATATGAGATTGCTTTTGTTACCGCTTTCCTAGCTCTACACATCTCCGCTCATCTCCGCTCCAATGTACACGCACCCTCAACCCACTATGATATTACATTATTCTGCTCAATTAGACCTACTAATTAAAATATAGTCATTAGTTATAAATCGGGACATAAAACTGACTATAATTACTCCTCACCCACAGTGATATGGTCCTTTAAAATTAATAACTACAAAACTAGCTTCGAATTTCGGTTCATAATTAATTCAGGATTTAATTTGTGTATTATGTATTCATACTTTTGGATTGATTTCCGTTTCTTAGCGTAGACTTTAGAAGTACCCAAGTTTTAATTAAGTGAACTTTGATGAAGTTGCCGATTCATTAACTTTTTTGATTATTTCTGATACCGGTGTAACGTAATATTTTATTTATTTATGGATTTTGTTGTCATTTTTATCATCTTCTCTGTCTGCTGAGCATGAGGTCCTGGGTTTGATTCCCAGGTCGGGCTAAATGTTATTGGATTTTTCCATTTGAAATTTCTCCGTAGCAGCCCGGAGTCTGGAATTTGTGCCCAATAGTGGCAAAAGGCTCGCCCCCTATAACAGTCCTGGCAAAATGTGGGTGTACTATGAGTACACCTCTGCCTAACCCTTGAAGGAAACCAGGCTAGGTGTTATATTACACTTTGTCATCTTTATTTTGCATTACGTAGGCAGAAACACAGCTTAGGTTTCAGTACCATCTTGTACTAATTAATCCTTACATTCATCAACATTGACAGGTGTTCTTCATCATATCATTATTTAAATTACTAGCTTCTACCCTTGACTTCGTACTCGTGAAAGCCGTAAGACACCACAATATACTAAAATAATAGCCACATTCAAAACAAGGATGCTATAGCACTAAATGAACGTTGCAGGAAGTCGGTATGAAGACATCCTGCATCAGCTTGCAGAGTCCGCAACACACGTCTTATGATACCCACGGAATTTTATTTTGTCCAGCTTTTGATGTGAATGTTTATGTGTTCGTCCTTATCAAACTTGCTGTACCTAGTGAATGATGTGGTCGCCTATAATTGGAAGCGCACACTTGTATTTGTCCTTGTTCATTTTTACATACATGTAACTTTTTTCTTTTTTTTTTTTTCAAAAACGTTGCCCCACACTAGGAATCTCTCCTGTATCGTGGGTGCGTTTACAAACATTTAAACTCACATACACAAACAGCCAGACGCGGAACAACTACTTGTAGGTAATACAAATATTTGTTCCGTGCGGGAATTGAACCCGCGACACGCAGCGCAGTAGTCAATCGCTTAATCACTGCGTCAACAGTGCCTTCAACTGTGTAGCCTCTGTTGGCGATCCAATAAATAAATAAATAAATAATAACACTCCTTTTTCTTTCTGCCTAGTCTTTTCCCAACTACTACATAGGGGTCGGCTTTCAGTCTAACTGGATGCAGCTGAATACCAGTATTTTACATAGAGCGACTACCTATCAACTGGATGAGAATTGCCGAAAATCGAGTTGAATTGCATGCAATAAGGGAAGCCTAAGTACAGCTACAATCTGCCTATCTGACCTCCACGACCCAATTCCCGGTAAACATACCTTTTGGTTAGACTAGTTGTCAGACTTTTTGACTTCTAAAAAATCAATCAATCTTCTGTCAAAGATCTACGAATGACAGTTGGGATCGGGGCCGAGAGGGGTCTCGATATGTAATGGACGCTCAGTCATCCAAGAACCGTCCGCGGCAAGAGTAGCTGTACCTTCGTTCGACCCGTGCGGCTGTTATAATTTAGCCACGAGCACGGGCGGGTCACCAGTTAACTATTGTAGCGGTATCTACAACGCCACATGCGAACAACGCGTCATACTGACTTCACGCAAATCCTGCATCTCGCAAGCAAAGTTTACCGCGCAATTAGCATAGGTACAATTTCCCACCATCAATAGTTGGGCAATTGCCCGCCAGACACAACACCCGTCTGGTCGGAGGATCCTCCCTTTTCTATGGAGGATGAGTGAACTTTACACGCTGAACCTCATACCTCTATACTATAATAAAAAAAATACAACAAAATCCTAAAAGAAAACAGAATAAATAAAAAGTCAGACACTTTATCTTCCCGTATACTCCTGCAAATATGCGGAACACCTTCCATGAAAGCTGACTTGGCGCAACCTTAGGGTGTCATGAACATGAACTTTCTATACGCCAGAGGTCTCTTGGGTCGCATGAAATTTGTATACACGGTGATATATCACTTTTAGTTCAGAAAATATCTGTAAATAGTTTGAGAATGGATTGTACTTTTGGGGACGTTTTGGTCAATTCGTTACAGTTTTTAACCAAAAAGGCGTGTGTTTGATAGATGTATCTTTGTATCTAGGATTAGAAAATTTTCATTCGCCAACATTAATGTAAAGTTAAGAAAAGATATCTACGACTCAGAAATATGTACAGATTTTTTGTTCTCAATTAGGAAACTGTAATTTCCGTTTATAATCCTACTAGCTGGTCCCCGCGACTTCGTCTGCGATCCCGGAGGAAGCCGGTCGATTTTATAAAACTGACCTTGAAAACTTAGTTGAGATGAGCTATCATTCCACCTGGGATTAATACTAGTGACAGCTCTCGTCAAGCTCACTTCACCTAAGTTTTCACAGTGAGATTGTTACAGAATAGCTCGACTGGTCATGGTCTACCCATGTACAGACATCAAGCTACTACAATCTGTCAAATTTCTTTAATAGATTTTCAACTTTATCGCTACGGCATTAGGTTCAAGGTTGATTGGGAAAATGTGACAGCTTTGGGTAGCTTGATGTACTTACCAAATTTCTTCCAAACCGCCGTTTTAATGTGAAAGCGTAACCAATAAAAAAACTCACTTTCGTGTTTATAATATTAGTTAGGATTTCAATATGTAACGACGAACCGAAGAAAATTAAAAGCAACAAAGCCATTCAGCAAAGATGTCTATGGTATAGTCGTCGTCGTAAGTGCTTAACTTGCACGTCATAACACGACAAGCTTAAGCGGTGCTATTCCGTAAATAATATCACCGTGATAACTTACATAGGTGAAGTGAGCTTAGAGTGAGCTGTCAATAGTGTCAATCCCTAACATCGGTGGAATGACAGCTCACTTCACCTAAGTTTTCACGGTGAGATTTTTATAGAATAGCACTACTGGTCTATTTGTCTATACACGTCAATTAGAAGTCTTAATAGTTAGATAATTTTAACCATTAAGTTTCAATTTAATGGAAATTGATATCAAAAGCGGTGTAGCAATTGTAAGGTCGACTGTACTAGCATTTTTTTTTTTCGGTAGGAAATCATCAAATAACCCCTCCCGCTCTGGGTGGAGCGGAAGGGAATGTCAGGACTCTTACTGACTAAAACCCACCCATGTTCCTTCCTTTGCCCTTTATGTTCCGGGGTAGCGGTAACCCTTTCGGACAATCCCGCTGACACTGTACTAGCATTGAGTCTCATTTATTAATGTCGTAATACCGCATTCAACATAATCATTAAGAACGAACATTACTATGAGTAATATTACTAAGGAGTTAGCTACTATTGAGGAAGATCCTTCATAAGACTACATAAAGGATGCAATTGAATAAGTGCAATCAATTAAAATATCTAATGCAGCGTGCTATCAAGGAAATTTAGTGCATGTACAGACGCCAGCACATCAAGCTACTACAATCTGTCAAATTTCTTTAAAAGATTTTCAACTTTATCGCTAAAGTATTAGGTTCAAGGTTGATTGGGAAATTTTAACAGTTTCGGGTAGCTTGATGTGCTGGCGTCTGTACATAATTAAGGAAAGGAATGCACGTACGTGCGCGTAGGCGAGCGATTTGCAATGTAGTCGCGCGCTCTTTTTTACATAGGAACGGTCAAAATTAGGTAAATACCGCTAATTCAACTCGTTGCCAACTTGCTTCATAGTTTGAACTCAGCGATGAATGATACTTTAATTCTCTTAAAAGTTTTCAAAATTTTGAAAAAAAGAAAAAATCTCGTACGGCGATAATTCGTGTCTACTTGAAGGCAATAATAACTTAGTGTGCACTATCTAAGACGATGGTTAAACAATTCTTTTCAAGAATTTAGATTTAGGAAATGACAATTTATTATGATTTTGTAACCGTGGTGGCCCAGTAGTAACGGCCGCGATTTAGAAGGTATAGGTCTTAGGTTCGAACCCGGACAGGCTTTTACTTTGTGTAAATTATTTCATCACCACTGCTCTCAAAAGTGTGAAGGAAAACATCGTGAAGAAACCGGCATGTCCTAGAACTAAAAATTCGAAGACGTGTGACATCTACCAACCCGCACTGGGCCCGCGTGGTGGATTACAGCCCATTCCCTCTCGAAGAGAGGAGGCCTGTGTCCCTGTGGGAACATTATAGGCTGATTATGTATGTATGTATGTATATTTAACAGTTACTGCACCCCCTATTTCGATTTGTCGCAAGTTTTCAATTTTAGCCTGTACACAGTCTGGCCATAAATACTGTTACAATTAAAAATAAGGAAGATATTACATTTGAATTTGAAATCTGTCATTTTTATACGATTGTTCATTGAGTTTTCTAATTTTGGCGCCAATACATTGTACAATATTTTGCGATATTAAAATGGAGTGGGGTGATAAAGAGAACCGAATCGCTGTGATTGCATTACACAAAATTGGTATGGAGCCAAATGCAATTTTTAAAACTCTCCATACGCTTGGTATTACTCAAATGTTTGTGTACCGGGCTATTAATAGGTGCAATGAGACCTCCTCTGTTTGTGACAGAAAAAGATCTGGCCGTCCACGTAGTGTTCGTACGAAAAAGGTGGTCAAAGTAGTAAGGGAAAGAATTCGAAGAAATCCTGTCCGAAAGCAAAAGATTTTATCTCGGGAGATGAAGATAACACCCAGAACCATGTCGCGTATTTTAAAAGATGACTTAGGACTTGCAGCCTATAAGAGACGCACTGGTCATTTTTTAACTGATAATTTAAAAAAGAATAGGGTGGTAAAATCGAAACAACTACTGAAGCGGTACGCAAAGGGAGGTCACAGAAAAATTTTGTTTACGGATGAGAAAATCTTTACAATTGAGCAACATTTTAACGAACAAAATGACCGTATTATGCTCAAAGCTTTATGGAAGCTTCCCAATTAGTCGACAAAGTGCAACGTGGGCATTATCCGGCTTCAGTGATGGTTTGGTGGGGTGTTAGCTATGAAGGAATGACTGAGCCATATTTTTGTGAAAAAGGTATCAAAACATCGGCACAAGTGTATCAAGATACCATTCTTGAGAAGGTAGTTAAGCCCCTTAACAACACGATGTTCAATAACCAAGTATGGTCCTTCCAACAAGACTCGGCGCCGGGCCATAAAGCTCGGTCCACGCAGTCTTGGTTGGAAGTGAACGTTTCGGACTTCATCAGAGCTAAAGACTGGCCGTCGTCTAGTCCCGATCTTAATCCGCTGGATTATGATTTATGGTCAGTTTTAGAGACTCAAACTCAAACTCAAACTCAAAGTATTTATTTCAATTAAACCAATTACAGGCACTTTTGAATTGTCAAGGGGTCGGTCAGTCAGAGAAATGAAGCTAGTTGCCCATTCCAAAGCGTAGTAGGTACCTATGGAGAAGAACGGGCAAGAAACTCCATGGACACTCTTTTAAATCAAAATATGGTTACAAAGTATTAGTTACATCATTCATGTTAAAAATTATGCATGTGAGAACGATGCAGAACGTTAAAAGCATCCGTAATGAAAAGCCTAAAACAATCCAAATATTAAATTAAATTAAAATAAGCCATGGCAGCAAAGAGATGACCAGTCCCCACTGACGGCGCCCGTTCACGAACATGACGCACGGATTAGCACCATTCAGCTCAACCATTTTGAAGGGAGCTAAATGATCCAACACATGTGCCACCATCAGCGAGACATTTGAGTGAGCATGACATACTCTCAGCCGCCAGGGCACATTCAAGTCAATGAAAGACGTACCCAGTAAATGGTAGCTTTATAGTATGTACCTACATAGTACTCACACATGAGAGAGTACGGCTTGCTCTAAACGCCATGATAATTTGGAGTCCCTAAAACAATCCATACGATTGGCAGTGAAGAATTTTCCCATGGAAAGAGTGCGTGCTTAAATATTATTATGAATATTATTTGTATTAATAAATATTATTAAATATTATTTTAATAAATATTATTTGCAATAACAATTTTTTTTTTTTCTTCATGACTGAAGATATGCAATCTTCAGTCACGTATGGACACTGAAGAAAAGTAAACTAGCTTCTTGACATCACGCTTACACAACACAGGTATGCAAATAAATTCTAAAGGTGCTCTCGCACAGCAGTTAAATAACGTTAGACAATGTTGCATAACATTTGTTGTCTAAATTAAAAAAAAAATAACAAATGTTATAAATTGTTATTGATGTTATACAACTTCATGTAACAAAATGTTCTCTGTTCTCTCGCTTTCAGAGTTCGACGCACGCAGTAAGAGTACCTTTGCTTTTCTTTTGTTGTTTCAAACAAAAAATAAAAGCCAAACCAATAAGCACTTCCTCCATTTAGAGCCACTACCAGCTTCCTCGAAAGGCAGCCCCAAACTGATGGTTACACAATGTTATACGATGTTATACAACGAGTTCAACCAGTTTTGTTGTAGCAAAATGTTACACACTGTTATAAAATGTTATCGTGCTACACAATGTTTTATAACGTTATATAACTGCTGTGTGGGAGCACCTTTGCACACACACTACATCCCTTTTTTATCGTGGAGAAATGCTCATGCATTCTGCACTACCTAACTCTAACCCACTAAAACTCCACGCTGTCCTCCTCTGCCGCTTACGGCGGGAACACGGGCACGTGTTAGCACTCATCCGTGAATCCGCCGCGGCTGTCCGTCACCGGATCCTCATCTGGGGACTACTCCCCATCACCGGCGCACCAGAACACATAGCACGCCGTGACCACCCCAGGGACCAAACCAGCACACGGGCACCAGACGACCCCGCGTCTGGGCACCCTTGGTCCCCTGCGACGGGTCAGGTTACTAGCCCTGCCAATTTTCCGCAGAGCCGCAGAGGGTAGGGAGAGCGGCCAACGTCACGCCAACACTTCTCCTCCCCTGCGGCTCCACCGCGTCGCCATCAGACGGTGGCGACCCCGTCAAGGCCGCGGAAGGTAGGGAGAGCCGCGCTCCGCAATACCGGCACTCCTCTCCCGCCGCGGCCTCCAACCCTCAGCCGTGATGCCTCCCATACGAAATCGCGGCCCGCCTCAGTTGCGATGTCGCCCAAGCGACACCGCAATCTACTTCTTGGCCGCTACGTCGTCGTCGGCTTACTGGCAAAGCCTTGACGAGCGGCCCCTCCTCGGGTTCCTCTTGGCTTCACCGTGGGTGACCAAGCCACGGCTACTGAGCCCCCCCGCCTCGACAATGCGGGAATCTACCGGGGAACACACACTACATCCCTATCTTAAGTCAACCAATCAAAGGTTACCATAGCTTATTAATCCTTTGTCGTGCGTCCAGGAAGAATCGTAAAATATTAACGTTGGACTACTGTGCGGGCTACTAAATAATGTAGACTGTGTCGTGATCGTTTGACAGCGGTGTATATTTATAGAGTGGGATGTGCAGTTTCTGGTGGTTGAATGGTGAATTTATTTGAAACTTTATTTATTTGCTTTGAGATTTTTATTTATTTAGAAAGAAGAATGAAAGAAAGTAAATACGTTTATTAGATATCCTACTACCATACTTCCTACTTAATATTATAAACGCGAAAGTTTCTGAGGATGGATAGATGGATGGATGGATGTTTGTTACTCTTTCACGCAAAAAATGGATTAAATTTGGCACACAGATAATTTGTTACCAAGATTAACACATAGAATACTTTATAAAATACATACAAATAATACACGGGATCGAAACTTATGAGGTGATACCGCGGGGTGCAGCATGTATTTACATAATTTAAAAAGTTAACAGTGTTAAAATAATAATAATAATACTTGCAGGGCTTGACTACCGCGGCTTTTCAATAAATGATTGAGAAACTAAATCCACCCATGGTTTTTTTTCTGAAAAGAAAACCATTGCCTGCGACATTGGTCTAGTGGTTGCAAGCGCTATCGCTCCTGGGTTCGATTCCCAGGTCGGGCAAAGTAATAGGGGTGAGCCTTTCATAAACTGACACCTATCCAGTCTGCGGGCTGTTACTGAGAAATCCCAGGTGGAAAAACCCAAAAATACTTTGCCCGACCCGAGAATCGAACCCAGGAGCTCACGCTCAGCAGTAGGGCTTGCGATCACTACACCAACGAAGCAGTCTCATTACTTTATCTTACTTCGAAAATGTTGCTATGACAACGTAAGTAGGTATAATAGGATTAAGACATAATAGAAAGGCCAACCTTTGAATTTGTAATATTATTTCATACCGGTACCGGTTGTCATGGTATGGGCATGTGTTACGGAGGAATGAGGAAAATGTCGTGAGGATAGTTTTGAGTATGAATGTGCGTGTGTGTGTGTGTGTTTTGTGTGTGTTAGAGTAGGGGAAGACCAAAGAAACGATAGATGGACTGTGTGAATGATGATATGGTTAGAAAAGGGGTGACTGTCGAGATGGCGGCTAATAGAGGAGTATGGAAGAAAAAGACATGTTGCGCCGACCACAAATAAATTGGGATAAGGGCAGGAGAATGATAATGATTGATATTATTTCATATCTCGGGACCACGGGGTCCCGGACTTTACGGCGTACGAGGGGCTGAAGCCAACTCGCAGAAACCCGCTAGACGTTTACCATAACATAACCATAATCAGCCTAAAATGTTCCCACTGCTGGGACACAGGCCTCCTCTCGGTGAGAGGGAGTGGGCCGTAATCCATCACGCGGGCCCAGTGCGGGTTGGTAGATGTCACATGTCTTCGAATTTTTGGTTCTAGGACATATCGGTTTCCTCACGATGTTTTCCTTCACCGTTTTGAGAGCAGTGGTGATGTAATAATTTACAAGAAGTAAAGCGCCTGACGGGGTTCGAACCTAATCCATAATCCACCACGCGGGCCCAGTGCGGGTTGGTGGATGTTAGACGCTTATTAATCTGAATTACATCGCAGAAAAGACTTCTACAAATAAACAACTAAAGTTCTTTCCACATGCATTAAATAGGAACTAAAGTTATAGATACCATCAGTCAGTCTAGATTTTAGAAAGACTTTTAGATATTATCTTTCTAGCTAAGTTATCGTTTTAGTTAAGTAGCTTAAGTGCTAGATTTAAGTGCCTTAGCTGGAAAGGAGCTGGAGTTAGTAAAACATATTTCAAGTGAGCTGAGAATAAAGTCTCATTTTTGATAAGGTTTATAAATTGCTGCTCTTTTTATTTAAAGGGTGAATTCTTTCTCCTTGCATTTTCTGCTTCTTGTGTAAGGCCAATTTCCGTAATTAAAAACGTTCAAAATCTAGTCGCAGTCTCATTTCAGCGACAAACAAATGTCAAAAACTTGTCAAAAATGTAGGGAAATCAGAGGTATTTTTGACAGATTGAGACTGAGATCAGAATTTGAACGTTCTTAAAATTACGAGAGTTACCCTTCTGATACATTTACTAAACTGGCTTTTGCTCGCGGCTTCCCCCGCGTTGATGTCGGAAAATATTCTATGGAAACGTACGTGCTCGTAAATCCTTCAAAATGATTCAGATTATTATTGAAAGTGTGTTATGCAATTAGGGTTGTGACGTATTTATATATTTAATAGCTGCGCCCCGCGGTTTTACCCGCATAAGTTTCGATCCCGTGGGAATATCGGAATAAAAAGTATCCTATATGTTATTCCTGGTTATAAACTATCTGGGTGCCAAATTTCATCCAAACCCGCTCAGTAGAAGTTAGAAGTTCAGTGAAAGAGTAACAAACAAACATCCATCCATTCATCCATCCATCCATCCATCCATCCATCCATCCATCCATCCATCCATCCATCCACCCATCCATCCATCCATCCATCCATCTTTACAAACTTTCGCATTTATAATTTAGTAGGATAAATGATTTTATTTCTGAAAGTAGTTTTTTACAAACACTGTAGACGTCAATCGTATTCAACTAGATGATAATTATTTAAAACTAGGTAAGGTCGGCGTTACTTTATCTCTTGACTAGTTACATCAATCTCTCAGAAATTGGCTCTAAAATGCTAAAGGAATTTTCTGTGTGAGTTTTCTCAAGGAACCACGTTTGCAGTCGCTTTTCGTATAAGTGAATCTAAATAATCATAGACACATCTTTCTCTAGGTTCCTTTCTAAGCAGCTCTTTTCTTGCAAAAGCTGTCACGTCCTATTCTCCTCAATTAACTCTTAAGACTAGTTCAAAGCGAAAATACTTCCCAATTATTTTCGCTAGACCCGCATTTCAAGCTCTATTGGAATATTTAGATATAGTGAACCACCGTATATGTTGTGAGATAGGTAGGTGAAATTTCATAAAAATTAAGGAGATTTACTGAGTAAACAAAGAGACAAAGAGAGTGTTATATCCATAGATTTTGTATATACTACTAGGTTCGTTAATTAACTACCACATTCCACTTTTATTGTATATTCACTGTAATACTGTTCCACTACACAGCCGTAATGTTTAATGTATTTTATTGATTTTCGCCGGTTCTTTATTTTTGGCGCATGCGACCGTTCACTTGTCACAACAATGCCACAGAGTGATTCTGACACTCAGGGCATAGACAAGTAATGAGGTTACGTCTGGCGCGGATTAAATATAAATAATATTTATTTTATTGCTAATATTTTACATAATTTTATCTATTTTACTATTTATTTATTACTGTGATTGCCCGTGAAATCACAGCGGGCACTATCAGAATACCAGCGCTGCGACATTTATTTTTTAAATTTCGAAGCATCATGCTAAGATAGGAGTCTTTTGGCCTCATATAGGACTTTGTTTCATTTTTCCTTTTGTTACTTTTTGTTTTAATTTTAATTTTAAATGTGTTTAGTTTAGCTTAGGTTAGTTTATAATCCTGTACGAGTCGCAATAAATGCTTTTCTTTCTTTCTTTCTTAGGTTATACTATGGTTACGAGAAATCGTGAGGACCATGAGGACCACGACCGCTCTGACAAGAGTGCTACGAAGAAGAAGAAGACTAGGTTATATCTTTCTTCTCTCTCATGTAACGAAATGTGCCTAAACGAGAAGCGTCCTTGAAACACTCGATTCTCGTCCAATATTATCGAATTTCCACCTAAGAAGTTACACTTTAAAAATGTATTGATACTTACCACAAAGATTTGGGGGATCAGATCAGGGGATCCGACCGGAATAAGTCGTTTCAAGTACCTACGGCAGTGCATATTATGTACCACCGTGAACGTACCAAGTGTCAATTTGATAACGAAACGAACAATATTTTTAAAGCAAAAACATTAACAGAACAAATGAAAAGCCAAGATACAAAAAAATAACACTCAAAGATCGTTCAAAGAAATTTTCATAAAAATACTTAAGCAAATAAACTTGGAAGCAATTATTGGTTTTTGTCCTTTTGTTTCTCTTATTCCGCCATTTACATAGCATTCGTATTCGCGGACTATAAATTTCAAAGAGGCGGCCATAAATTTCTTATTTTACGCTTCCCGGGAATATTTAGCGATATGAACCGGAATATCTCTTTTATTGTCTTATAGATTATCTTTATTTCTGTCGTTTTATGTTATATGAATGTAATGGCTGCCTTTTATTGTGTTGTAATATTTTGTAGGAGCTGCAGCAGTAAAATTGTTATAAAAATCATCTGATTAAGGGAGTTTTAGCATCTGCAGTAAGGTTTTTGATGAGTTTATTTTAATGCTTATGCACGGATGGATTCTTCAGCTACGTCAGTAGTTAGCTCCGTACCTCAAAAGGAATGTCGTCCATGCGTCCGTCCGTCCGCCCGTCTGTCAGTCCGTCAGTCAATCAGTTAAAACCATTTTTATCAAGTATCAAGCTGAAACTAATATCAAAGGCGTAGGTCTCCAGTCCCTTGGAGCTCATATATAACAGAATCAAGCTACTAACTCAACGCAATAAAAAATACGGTAATTTATGCGACATATTTTGACACTCGCAAATAAATCAAAACCTTTGGCAAGAAGCAAGGTCTCACGGAACATGTGCGAGCATCGCCACATGAAATGCATTGTGTTAGTTTTCACCTTAACAAGCATTTGCTTATTCGCCGATTACTTGCTTACATTAGCCGAATAAGCTATCGCACCCACCACAAGTAACCTACTTTATGTATATATAATTTAACATTTTACCTAATAAATCGATCAATCAGTAACGGACACAGAACAATGATTTTATTTCCTGTATACATCCCGTGTGATTCGTATCCATCAACAGTCTACATACTACATCTCCCTGTACGGACAAACTGCCAGTACAGAACAAGTAAACAAAAAAGTCCGAAAATTGATAATTCAACACGAAAAAATTATTCAAAAAAGATATTTTCGCAATTACGAAATTATATTTTACAGTTGGAGAATTAACACATATTTGAACATGTTTTTTAACCACAATGTTAATGTTGCGCGCCACAAGTTACCACTAGCGCCATCTAGTATCGAGTAGCAGAACTAATAGATCCTTCCAGAAATTTCGATGCTAGAACTTTCTAGAACTATCGACATCTGGTCAGTCGGGGCCGGTACGTACTCGAACTTCTAGATGTTTTTACAATAGAAGGTTCTAGAACTATCTGCGGCACTATGACGCGATCTCTCGACGACAGACACAGATTTGGATAAGCTATACAAGCGAATACATCGAAAGCGATCTTCAAGTGCGACTTGTGCAATTGTGTTTTATAATTAGTGTGTTTGAGTTGTTATTAGTGTTGTTTAAATACAGTGTAATTTTTGGTCACTTTTATCGGCAGTTTTAATTTTCAGGAACCCCGAAGCTCGTTACATTAAGTTTGTTTTTTTTGATAAATTCATTCCAACTACGCAACCTTCATTGTGCGTGGTCCGACACGCACTTGGCCGGTTTTTTTAAGTGAAAACTTAGTTAGGTGCACTTTGAGCTCTTTCTGAACAATATCGGGTATACTCGGCTCCAGTGGGTTGGTATAGCTGAATCGCGTATACTGGGCGCTAAATCGTGTATACTCGGCGCTGAATCGCGAATACTCGGCTCCAATAGTAAGTTTTCACTTGTATCGTGTGGTTATAAGCACAGGCTATCTTTTTTCCTCATTTGCTCCGGAAACTTCACATTACATTATTCTTATTATGACTATAAACATAGCCAATCCTGTTCCATCATCTTAGCAAGCTTTAAACAGTGCACCGGTAGTGTTTAATTTTGACAGCTACTAATCAATTGCTTAGGGACCTCTTAGCACTAAATAGTGTTTATATAATTAGCCTTTAGTATTCCGATTGTTAGAACACAGGCCTCTCTATGAGAGGGAGTGCGGTTTGGTAGATGTCACATGTTTTCGAATTTTTGGTTCTAGGACATGCCGGTTTCCTCACGATGTTTTCCTTCATGGTTTCGAGCAGTGATGAAATATTTTACACAAAGTAAAACGCCTTTGTGGGTTCGAACCTACGACTTATAAATCGTAAGTCGCGGCTGTTACCACTGAGCCACGACTACTTATCAGTTGCTTAGCAATTGATTAAAATTTTAAATACATTTATAAAGAAGACTGTGAATTTCCTGGACTTTAAAAGATTCCTTTATCATTAAGGCCTAGCGGGCTTGCTTTTGAGTAACAGACAGCCATCTTCCACGCCCACAGAGCCGGGGGCGTGGGAGTTATTCGTCAAAGATACAGAGCCTTTTTTTTTTTCTGGTTGGGAAATCATCATATTACTTCTCCCGCTCTGGGCGGAACAGGAGGGCGTGTCAGACTTTTACTGACTAAAACCCAACCGTGTTCCTTCTGTTGCCTATGCCAGGGACCACGGTATCTCTTTCGAACAACCCGAGGCTCTAGCAGGAAGATACAGAGCCTTAAAGGTCAAATACAAGGCCAAGTCCACCACCTCATGGCTTCGTTAAATCCCAGGAACATTTGCCTCTCGACCGTGATCTGCAGTGGCCTATATGGAAAGCTCTCAATCGATTGCGTACCCAAGTAGGGAGCTGCAGAAACAACTTGTTGAAATGGGGTACTGACCCATCCAATACCCAGTGCGATTGTGGTGCCTCTAATCAGACCATTTCCCACTTGCTGGAGTGCCCTAAGTGCCCGTTCACCTGCACCTTGGATGACCTAATGAATGCCACTGATGCCGCAATCAACGTGGCCACCTACTGGGCTCAAACAATATAAAATATCGAAGAAAAGTATCATTGACACGAAACGTAGAAGAAGAGGTAAAATTATGTAAAGCTTAGCCATCTGGCAATAAATGCAATGGGAAACAGAAATATGAATATTAATAAAAGTTGGGATTGAAATTTTCAACCAAAGCAAAAGAAGCTTTTGACGTTGTGTAAAAATTCACGAAATCACAAAAAGGAGAATTTTCCCTTCCAAATGGTTAAACTTCTAACGGATTGTTAAATTAATTTTCTCCTAAACAAACAAGCTTATAATATCTCCTTAACGTTGAAATGTATATTAGGTAGCTGTTTTCTTTTTACCCAGTTTCGAAGAAAATGAGCTAAAATATTTAACATTATTACGTTTACAAAGTTGAAGCACCCTTGTTTTGCAGGTCGAGTTGGAATTTAGCTTGGTAATTGTGTAACACATATAAACAAATGATCGAAATTCCTTCCATTTTCACCGTTCAGCCACGTTCATTGCGTCATTTACGTTGTTGAGCAGACACATTTTTAAACATATGAAGCAATGCATCAGCAATTTCCTTCAAAACCCTCGGAATGTGATTGAACGAGTAATAGGGTGCCGGTTCACATCACGAATCACTTCAGTAAGTCTTTGTATTTGAAATAGTCTGATTTACAAAGGCAAAAGAGAAGTGGTGTAAAGTTACTTTGGTAAATCAAAAAACTTAATGTTGCTGTTCCGTTAAAATGTACAGATTATGAACCATTTTAAAAACAAACTCATCATTGATGACGTCAGTTTATAATCGATGTTAGGTTGTTAGCTGACTTTAAGTTTAAAAACTATTAAATCGACAAGATATAAAGCAACAGATGAAAGAAGAACAGATACTATTCAAAATAAAATAAAATCAGTATTCTTACAATCCTGATGGTTGTGGGTTCAAATCCGGACATGTGCCAATGTGACATTTTTGATTTCGTAAAAAGGTAGGGACACTTTATTATATACAAAACTGCTTTTTCATAGAAAAGTGCACCTACATGGTGAAAATGTATGGAACAGCAATTTTTTTTTAAACCTTCGAATAATATCAATGTTACCTCCCCTAGGTTCGGATTCATATCCTGAATCCATGGTAACAAGTAACCTAAAAAAACATTGCGCTGTCTATCCATCTTACTTACATCTTACACCCAACAAAATAAGCCCACATCCTGGCCCACCTCACAAAGTGCATGGCAACATAAATTCCTAGCGCATTGCTCACGTACTAACTTTATACACATCACTCTGACGTAGACTTAAAAATTGTACTCCGCCGAGTAAAATAGAAAACGTGTGTTGCTTGCTATATGGGGTTCCATGTTGTTACAGAATGACAAGACTTAGAAGTTTCATCGGTTAAGAATAGAGTAGAATATTATACGTACTCTTTTGTAGTTACACCAATATTGCCTGCATCATCCTAGTTTTCTCCAAAAGTGAACGTACGATGAGACTGAACAACTCATTGTAAAAAAGTCTTAATAACGGATCTAAAAACTACGCTTACCGGTTAAGCTACGCTTGCCGCGGTCGGTCTTTGGATGGGTAACCACCTTTACATACTGAGACCCCTCCGTGGCTCGGAAAGCACGTAAAGTCGTTGGTTCCAGCTGTGATTCGTGACAGTCGTTACCAGTCGTCAGAAAAAAGAAAAAAAATTCTGACAACTAGTCTTACCAAGGGGTACCGTATTACCTAGTAAGGGGTTGTGGAGCTCAGGTAGGCAGTCGCTCCATATAAAATACTGGCATTCAGCTGCATCCGGTTAGATTGGGAACCGACTCCAACATATCGCGCGCTCGGACCAACCTTTTAAGGGAGGCGCCCCTGACGCGCGCATTCTGCACGCTCAACCTCATAGCGAGTGGGACGGACTTATTCTGTTGTTCTCTGAGTGAATTCACAAGGAATGCATTATTTATAATAAGTTATAGGTGTTAGTATAATTTAAGTTAGGATAAGCGCATTTACCACATTGGGTTATATCCTGTAATGGTACATGTAAGTAGATAAATAAATAAATATTTGGGAAAAGGCTAGGCAGCTGATGAGTAGGGAAAAAATAAGCAATTTCTTTGACTAATTTTGGTTGCCTGGTATGTGTTTATTCGAAATTGCAATTTTTGATTCTTGTAGTTTACGTACTGTACGTACACTCGTACAGTCACCAAAGGAGATAAGTAACCAGGGTCGTCGGATATAGTTGAAGTTTAGTAAGAAACTGATGGATGTTTTCGAATGAAATTTAATTTGATAAATGAACTGTTTGTTTTCTATTATTTTTTATCGAAAATATCAATCGTTGTCTTACAAAACTTCAACTATATACGACGACACTGGCTACTTATCTCCTTTGGTGACCCTACATCGATGTACCCTCTAAGTTGTGCCGCACTGTACTTAGTTACGTGGAATGGCGTATCAGTAACTTTGTTATTATGTTATACTTTGTTGAATGTTGTAGGTGAGAATTGAAAAGCTTCGGTTACTACAAATGATTCTCATTGGTAAGGTTTCTCTTCATTTATTTTCTGGAGCAGGTTTTGGCACTTTATTCTTTCTAAGGTACAGGTACAGTACAATTTTACATGTTTTGTTTTCGTTTGAAGGCTGAACGTTTTTTTTTTCCAAAGTATTTTTTTGTTATGTATTTTCTGGTGTATAGACGCCAGCACATCAAGGTACCACAGTCTACAATCTGTCAAATTTCTTTAATATATTTTGAAGTTTATTGCTAAAGCATTAAGGTTCAAGATTGATTGGAAAAAATTGACAGTTTCGTGTAGCTTGACCTGGTGGCGTCTGTACAATAAAGTACTTGTTTATGACATAACATAACATCGCGCCTTTATTCCCTGAAGTGTTAGGCAGAGGTGCAACCATAGTATCCCACATTTTGCCAGTTATGTTAATTCCCATGTAATAGGCTATAAAATATTTATAAATAATAATAAATAAATAAGAGCTTGGCATTGTTGACAGGTCACACGGAGATGGCAGGATGAGCTGGACTCCTTCAACAAGAACTGGTCCTCAGAAGCTTCATACAGAGAGAAACGGAAGGAAAGTAGTCAGGCCTTTGCCCAGCAGTGGGATATCACAGTCTTTTAATAATAATTTAATAAATAATGTCTTCAGATAAACATATAATCACAATTTTCTTCTCCTATTGTTTTCAGTTTTCTCATCTTGGTATTTGTTACTTGACGGTGCAGAGTTTTTCTGATTTCCTTTTTAAAATGTTTATATAACTGTTTGTTGCTACTTGGCACAAAAATGTAAGGTTTAAATTGTCTAATTCTTTGAGTTACTTCCAAAAAATATTCTCCCAATTCGCTTATTAAACTAGACTAGCTTCTGTCCACGACTTCGTCTGTGTGAAATTTCTTATTTTAACATAAAATATAAATCCTATGATACTCGGCAATGCTATAGCTTCCCATTAGTGAAAGAATTTTCGGGATCGGATCTACAAACTCACTCACCTCTTCATAATATTGAGTATACATATATTACCCACCTGGACATGCGTTATCTTGGGTAACCTGGAAGTAGACTCCGGACCCAGGTTGGCCGAAGCTAGAAAAACCTGTTCAGGTGGAGATTCATAGACGACTCCGCCTTGGAGTGTAAATGTAGTGCTGTTTCACTTAATATCGTATCCTGCGTGTCCTGTCAGCTACACGTTACAGGAACTGATGGACGCTGGTGATGACGCCAAACAAGTAGCCGAATTCTGGGCCGAGTCCAATTAGATTGCTATCGACACGCTAAGAAAAAGTATAGATTACATCACAAGAAGTATACCTAGGTTAAATCTGTAAATCTAGTAAGAAGTATTACATTATCAATCGTTGTTGTCATTCATGCTGAGATAGGAGCCTTTTGGCCTCGTATAGGACTTTATGTTTTATTCTTCTTATTGTTACTTTTTTTTATATAACTGTGTTTAGTTTAGTTTGTGAACCTCCTGTACGAGTCTCAATAAATACTTTTTTTTCTTTACTAAAGATATCCCATTAGCAGAAATATATTTTATTCCTGCCCAATTGTCCATTTTCTTCACCCAATTATTACAAACCTCAATCTGAAACTGCTGACTACCAAATATCTTAACAATATCTAGTTGGAAAGCCTTCCGAACTAATTGTGTGTAAATCTGTCTCTCTGAGAAATTTCGATAATTTGCTTTTGCTAAATGAAATGGGGTTCGCCTGATTGGCCTACCCTTTGAATATAAATGATCGTCAATTTCCATTGGCTAAGACGATTCGACATGATAATGTTGAATAGTAAATTGTGCTGAATAAAATGTACTAATTAATGTTAAGAATTTTAGTTTATAATTTATAAGCTAGCTTGTCGTTATCTGGGATTTTTTGTTTAGGAATTAGGAATACTGCCGCTTTATTCTGTTAAAATCTCTTCGTGACAACTTAGGTAAAGTGAGCGGTCTATAGTGTCAATCCCTAGCGTCTGATGGAATGACAATTCACTTCACCTAAATTCTTACTGTGAGATTTTTACAGAACCGACCGGCTGACGGGACAACTTTTTCCATATCTTAATAGCATCAAACGGAATAACGGATCATACGGAATAAGTGAGAGATGTGAAAGATGAGACGCTGGAAATGACTAGGTAAATAGTAAATATATAGTCGTCTAGACCGTATTTCAGTCATGGCGACCAATCTCAACGGAGACTAACCTTAGGCGCGCGATATTATAGTGTACAAGTGTGTGCGCAGACACGGGTGCACTCATTTTTTTCTCACTCTCATAGTCTGATGGGATGACAATCCGACACGACCCGAGAAATCGTAAATACTAAGATGTATGCAAGAATAAGACATGATGCTCCCGACATTGCTACCATCGCGGGTCAAACCTGAATGAAGCATCATTCAGCATAGGAATCTGGGAATTCGCTCAAGAAAGGAGAAGCTTATGCTCAGCAGTAAGTGAAGTTGGGCTGTGGTTGATTATGAAGACGATGATGATATTGTTAAACACGATATCAGACAAAATTTTGAACAGCGAGCAAATTGACTCATGAATGAAGTGTCCGTTATTCATTAATAAATGTGAGTTCCAGAAAGTTCTCCGTCTATAAACTAAATTGACATCTGATAAAGGTCCGTGACAGAAAATCGAGCGTTTGCGACTTAACTATTTACAATCGTCATAGTATTTACAATCGTCATAGTTACGTGTCACGTCGTATCGTCATAGCTACCAAGGAGCATCGTGTTTCCCAGTAACCGGGTTGTAGAGGTCAAATAGGCAGTCGCTCCATGTAAAATAGTGGTTTTCAGCTGTGTCCGGTTACAATAGAAGCTGGAACCCAACACAGAAGAAATGAAAGAAAAAATAGGTTTACTTATCACAGAAATACGTGCATGTTGTTAGGAATAGGCTGAGGCAAATAGTGACACTTGTCACGTGGTATGCATAATAATGCATGTAGTAGTAAGACTATATTAATTAATTAAACCTCCATACCAGCAACACACTAGTTAGGACCTTGATTTTAAAATACAAAAATTTGCTATGTGGTTTTACTGAAACTATAACGCGAACCTCCGTCTTACCGCTCTCGCCACAATCCATGCGCTTTTGGCGGAAACGCCTCTCGTTCCCGCCCGCCAATGAGAGCGCGTCGAAGCTTCTAGAACATTCTAGAAGAGTCGTGTGACGTCCGCCAACTGGAGGCTGCGCACCTAAAGCGTATATATTTTACTAATCTATATCTTCTACCCAAAACCCTATTGTTTACAACATAATCATTGTGTGTACGTTAAAAAACTAATTTATGACTACCCTACTCTCTCTAACAGAGAGGAGGAATGTGTCCCAGCAGTAGGAAGATTATAATAGGCTGTTTATGCTATGTTCATCCATTATACATGATACAACATTCAGGTCCACTGTAAACTGTCTTTTCTTATCAAATTAATTTTAACGTTAAACCTAACGGTAATCACTGAAATACAATAAAAATAGCTTTATTTAAAAAAAAAATCCTACTTGTTTCCACTAATAGAAATCAATTTTGTTTGTACCAGTGTGTGACCTAAACCCGAATCTAAATCACGCTTTTCTGTGACTTAAATAGTCTATTTTTACATAGAGAAGCGTGACTCAAGTGCGGGTTTAGGTCACACGACCTATAAAGTAGTATACGATACTCGTGACTTAAGTAAGTCTATTAATGCAATAATGGACTATTTAAGTCACCCGTATCATAATGTCCAGACGCCAGCACATCAAGCTACTACAATCTGTCTAATTTCTTTATTAGATTTTCAACTTTAATGCTAAAGCATTAGGTTCAAGGTTGATTGGGAAAATTTCGGGTAGCGTCTATACTATAAACTTTTTTCCATTTTAATTATGCATACATTCTTCTAAAGGTCAGTAAGAAATAGAACACAATATGTTGATACTTACATTTTCAGTAGTTCACACGACAGGTGACACTGGGTAAGTGAAAGTGATAAGGATATTTCTTTAGGCAAAAATCAAGAAAAAATTATTTTGAATCAGGTGAAAAGTAGCGAATACTTGGCTATTGTTGTCTGGCCATAAAGGACGACTTTCGTATTCTAGACTAAAAATAGGTCACATCTCATCCCCTGTCTTCTTTTAGACGTCATAAGAGTTGATGAAAAATTTTTTTTCAGGTACCTAGCAAAAGTTTTTTTTTGGAACGAAGTTCTTTAGCGGGGACTACGGTAGGAGTGAACTGAAATCAATTGTTAAAAAGGCTGGATCAAAAAAGCGTTATAGCCCCTCCATGCGACTTTTTGGAACAAAGTTCTTTTACGGAGATTGTGGTCGGAGTAAAATGGGAGAAATCGTCACATAACGAAAAAGTGTTATGCTTGCCATGCGACTTTTTTATATGCAATAGAAAGAGAGAGAGAGGGAGATAGTTTTCATGGTTTCCGATGGTCCTGAAGCCAATAATGAGGTCAAAATGAAAATCCAAGAAGGTGACTCTAAAAAAATTAAAATTTTTCATCTTGGGTGTCGTTTTGATGGTTTTCGATGGTGCTGAAGCTGATAATGACATAAATTTGAAAATTCAAGATGGCGGTCGCGAATTTTTTTTAATTATTCTTTTTGAAATTTTCGCAACTGCCATCTTGGATTTTCATTTTGAACTTCGTTTCTGTTAGGGTTTCCCCGGCCCCACAAGTTTTTTTTTTTATATTGTTAGCCTATACTGTCCAACTTCTGAGCAAAGGCTTCCCCCAAATCCTTCCAGAAACTCTTTTCTCGCGCCACTTCGAACCAGCCCTCGAGGTACGCGTCCAGGTTATCTCGCCGTCTTTCTGGGCCGGCCTCGGCAGCGCTGTCTATCTTCAGGCACCCATGGAGATTTTTGCGCAGCATTATTTTGCATACGGCTGATGTGAAAATAATCTACGTAAATACCTTTCTAAGCGAAGTGAAATTATGCCCATAAACATAATAATTAATTATGCAATATCACTGATTAAAAAAGTTATGGTCTACTGGTTAATGAGCAAAGAGGCGGGAAAACATAAAAAATCAGCAGGAAAATTCTCAAGTTTCTAATTAAAACCACGAAAAAATATCATCTGTGAACAAAAAATATGATACATGCTGGTTTTAATTAAACTAAATAATTAAAGAAATTAAAGTAGACAGTGTAATGACGTAAGTAAGTACCAACACAGTTAAAATCTGTAGGGCCCATGACGCAGGTATAATAAAAGAAAATAGGTGTTGTTATTGTACTTCAAAGTAATATACTCCCGAGATAATTTTAATTCTAAAAGATAATTAGCTCACAGCTGTTATAAAAAGAACCTGGAGGTTGGAAATGGGTTTTAGGCACAAAAGCGTATTTAATACATTGAGTATCTGTAGTAGTAGGGGCTTGTGGCTTAGTCATAAAAGCCGCACGGGTCGATCGATCAGGTTAAGCTACGCTTGCTGCGGTTGGTCCAGGGATGGGTGACCATCTTTACATACCGAGTTACCGGTCGAGTTACGAGTCGTCAGAAGCCGGAAACTCCCCAGAGTTTGACAACCAGTCTTACCAAGGGGTATAGTGTTACCCAGTAACTGTGTTGTGGAGGTCAGATAGGCAGTTAGTCTATGTAAAATACTGACCCCAGTCTAACCGGTCTTCCAGTATTTCCCAACTGGGAAAAGGCTAGTCAGATGCTAAGTATCAGAAAAGTATACGAGTAGAAACGGTTTAGTCGCTTAACTCCTCGTCTGTAAGGCACGCTTTTTAAGATCGGTAACAATAGAAAAAGCAATTGGGTCTCATTAGTGACAATTGAGCTCTTAATTAAAAAACAACCTTGCTTTCTAAGCAAAAACGAAAATTCTTAAAAACTCAAAATATTCCCAACATAAAGAACAGCTTTTCGGACTTGATACAACTTAATCTTGACGTAAAAAGCTAGGCCACAACAGAAACCAGAAAGTCATCCAAGTACGCCAAAAAACGTTCTCTCTTCAATAAAGTTCCCCATACAACCACTATGTTCGATTCAGTTGCATTAATATTCAAATATAAAACACGCGGGAACGGTACGTCCCGTTTGGAATGCAATCGTGCGAGAAATTAGGAGCCAGTAAGAAACATGTACACTCTAAATTGAAATCTGTCTCGGGTTGTTGAGGCACTCTGGTGAAGTTAAAGTTAGGAGACATGAGCGGGATTAATTGGATGATTCTTATCATTTTACACTCGGAAATATTTGAAACAATGAAGGCTTTGTTGTCATTGCAACGCTTGACAAAATGACTAAATTTATTTCACGTTATAACTGTCACGTAGGAAGAATATTCAACACGTTGTGTCAAAACAAGTAAAAGTTATTATTCAATTGACTTGCTGGATGAAAGATGATTATTAAATAAAAATTACTGAAGAATTGTCTATCGGAGATGAGGAAGATCGGGGCAATTAAGAAAGGCATAGAATATAAAATTAAGCACACAGCTAAAATTAAGCAGAAGCATTAGGCTAAATTTATTGATTGGTTGTCAAAATACTAATGCCGATATTAGTATTTTCACAATCAATCAATCAATTCAGCCTGTCGCAGTCCACTGCTGGACTTGGCCTCTCCAAGGCTGCACCACAACATCCTGTCCTCCACCTTCCGCATTCAGTCTGTCCCATCACTTTCATAATCATCATAAGTTCATTTCTTTTTTCTTTCTTACTTCATACTAATTTAAGATTTTTAATTATTACTTTTTTTTGTTTTTTCTTCTCTTCCAACAGATAGTTTGCACTTATAACATAGCATGTATATAATGTAACTTTCGTGCATCGCCTGTCGAGGGGAGTCTCAGGTGTCCTGAAATACAAGTCACGGCTTAGTTTAGAGCACCAGTCTCCCACAAATGAACATTGTCCTTCATCAGAATAATTATTTTCTCCTCCTCCCTCTTTCTTTTAAGTTTTAGTTAATAAGTGTTTTTTGTGGAAGAAAATAAACATTTATTTATTATTATTATTATTTTATCATTTTGAAAATGACTACTGTTAATAATTTTGTATTAGGTTTTTTTCTATTTGCACCTAATATCAGCAATAAGAATTGTTCCTGCTGATATTATGAAAATTGTTCCTTTATTTAATAAAATAAACACACGTTACTCTAAACCCTCGTAACTTGAACCAACCATAATGTTGTCCGTTATTTCGTGAAGTGTTTTACGTCGTGAATACGTAATTCATGGCAACCTTTTGAGGTTTCCACTGGATTTTTTCTTGTACCCTTTTATATATTTCAACGGTAGGTAAACCCTGGTTTGTACAACCCTCATATTGTGCTACTGAATCTTATTGAAATTGGGTAGTTGGATTTCTTTTGACCAACATTTGAATATCCAATTTCGAGTATTATTTTTCTTTACTGAAAATAAAACAAAAAAAAAGAGAACAGATACCATCAGTTAAATATTTCCCTTTCCAAATTGAAAGAGAAATATTTAACTGATCATCTAAAAACTTATTGAAACTTAAATGATGAACGTTTTTTATAATTAATGAACTTTAAACGATTTGCGCTTCTAATGATGCACACTTATCTAAGCTTGGATGGGTAACCCGACCAAACGGGTGAGGCAAATTGGTCGCAGTAACTCAGCCAGAGCACCTCGACCAAATGAGTCAGGTTAGGTTAGAACTGTAAGCAAGTGCCGCGGCAACGGCCAGCAAGCGCTGCAACCAGATTGTTTGCAAGAAGCTTGGTTATTAAGTATTTTCGGTAATTTATTTGAGGTTCACAAAAAGAAGCGCAATCATTATTTAGTGTCAAATATATTTTTAGAAAATCAAAATGGGGTTGGAGTTGGGCAGGACATCTAGCTAGACGAAGACCGCATGGTGGCCAAGGTTAGGCCAAATAAACCAGAGCCGTCCAAAAAATTGACGTAACGTGACGTGACTGTTCGACGGCACGGTTGGCGCAGTGGTTAAGAGATTGACTGCTGCGCTGCGTGTCGCGGGTTCAATTCCCGCACGGAACAAATATTTCTATGACCTACAAGTAGTTGTTCCGGGTGTGGCTGTTTGTGTATGTGAGTTTAAATGTTTGTAAACGCACTCACGATACAGGAGAAACTCCTAGTGGGGGAAAGTATTAACAAAAAAAATGCGCGCTGGGTTTACAATATCGTCAAAGTCACGGGAAATACCTGGATGAGAGACGCACAGAACCGGGAACTGTGGCAGAAGAAAGGGGAAGCCTATTCCCCGCAGTGGGTGATTCCGGGCTGAAATGGGAATTATTTGAGATTCTATTTAATTTTGACTCTTCACGTGACCAGAGGGCTGGCCTATTTCTAGCCCAAAGATTCAGCATTGCCATCCAACGTGGTAATGCTGCCAGCCTTTTGGGCCCATTGACAGCGAGCAGCCATTAATAGAGACACGAATTTTTGATGCTCAATGAGCTCCTGCCTTTTTCTTTTTTTTTTATTTTATTTTGCATATAATATATATTGTAAATTGTAATTGTTGTGTCAATTAAAAAAAAAAAATATCCAATAATAATTTAGTGTAAAAAAAAAAACTATCAAGAGTACAAACCGACATTGATTTGTAATAGATATGCCAGGAGAAAAGCTGAACGTGTTCTATTAAACGCTTAACGGTCTCGGAAGCAAGTAACGAATTGAGGCGAAAGAAAAACAGAAAGAGTTTCAATGTAATTCCTTTTCCAATTTCGTCTTCGGCAAAATAGGAAATCGAAAATGAAAAGACTTTATTGTGATAGCCTACAGTTTTAGACTTAAGGGATTCCGTCAGCACCCTAATTACATAACACACCTCCCATCACAATCTCAATAATTTTGAAGCATAGGAATTGTCATATGCTGCATATTATGAAGTTGTTAATCCATTGCTCCATCATCTGCAGCAATCCATTGTGCATTGCATTCCAGAGCAGTGGTGGCCCAATGGTAACGGCCGCGACTTACAAGTTGTAGGTCGTAGGTTCAAACCCCGTCAGGAGCTTTACTTTGTGTAAATTATTACATCACCACTGCTCTCAAAACGGTGAAGGAAAACATCGTGAGGAAACCGACATGTCCTAGAACCAAAAATTCGAAGACATGTGACATCTACCAACCCGCACTGGGCCTGCGTGGTGGATTACGGCCCACTCTCTCTCACCGAGAGGACGCCTGTGTCCCAGCAGTGGGAACATTATAGGCTGATTATGTAATCCATTGCTTCATTATGGTCGAAAAATTTGTCTGCTCAACAACGTTTATAACGCAAAAAACGATAGTGTGTTATGTAATTACCCCGCAGGATCATGTCCAGGCTTTGAATTAATGTTTCCTAAATTGTTTTCGAAACATTTACTCGATTGCAAAGAATGGTTATTTTTTTTTGTAATGGACCAGATTCTTTTAAAATATATCATTACAATTGATAGATATTATAAATTTAAGTCAATTTTCGGGAATGTCTATGTGACCGCGTTGTTCTTTTAAACTACGCAACGGTAATGTGTTGGATATATATAAAAGATTAACCAGTTAAGCCATCCATAGATAACTATCCATTTATTTATTTTTATTTATTTACCATTTATGTACACACATACATAAACATCATTGCGATAATCCATTGTGATAATCTAGTATGGCTCTTAAATACTTCCCTATCCTACGGTCACGTCTTCCCTATAATTACCGCGCACTCCGGTCTACTTCTTGATATGCAATGGTCGCTGTAGCACCATGAAACATGAGGCTACAGGGGCTAGTAATCTAGAATCTTGGGATTCATTCGATTAATCGAGTCTGGTCAAACCACGCTGGGGTCGGTGCATTTCATTCATTCATTCATTATTTATTCATTCGAAAAGGTTTGTGTGTATAATACATACATTTATATTAAACTCTCATATTATAATAAAGAAATCTCGATGGTTTGTCAAGTCGAAGTTGGGGCGGGTTTCTAGTTTAAAATAAAGCAATTTCAGCACCAAGTTTATACGACCTTACAGTTAGAGAAGCAATATACCCTTAGAACGTTACCAAAGTAAAAAGCATGAAGGCCAAACTACTGCGTTCAATTGTTGTTTATGCCGAGTTGCTTAATAAATATCCCGGGGGTGAATCATATTGACCTAGCGATAGACAGGTGAACTTGTACCCTTGATTATTTGTATAGGACCAAGGCCGTTTGTGGAGCGTTTGATAAAGACTTCATATTGTAGATGAAATAATTATCGTAGTCTATAGGTATGTTTTAGTGAACTATTGGGAATTATTTTGGGAATCAGTGTTGAGGTTTTAATTGATTATTTTTAAAGTTAATAAAAAAAAAAAGAGAAAGTAAGATTTGGGCAGTTAGGTTTAATGGTTCGATGAATAAATCAAAATTGAAGTGCGACTTCTGATACGATAATTTCTGACAATAGTGCTGCTATAGGGAGGAAACGCCCGGGTGTCACCATTGCCAGGATCGCCCAGAGGACACGGTGGAGCACACGGTGGAGGTCTGCCCCGCTTGGGCGGAGCACCGCCGTGTCCTCGTGGAGGCGATCGGCAGCGGCGGCGGCCTCTCGCGCCCGGACCTGGTGCAAGCCATGGTCCGGAGCGAGAGGGAGTGGGAGGCAGTCGCCTCCTTCTGCGAAGCAGTCATGCTAGCGAAGGAGGTGGCGGGACGGATGAGGGAGAGAGCCTCCCGTCCAAGCCGCCGCGGGAGACGCCCCGGGCGTCGGGAGTCGAGAGACGACTACCGGCCACCGTAGGCGCGGGCCTGCGGGCGGAGAGCAATGGGTAGCTCACCGCCCGATCAGGACCAGGCCCGTGCCGGACGGCGCGTAAGTGTTCCACGCGCGCCTCAAAGAGATGTCAGCATAACGAGGGGCCCCTCAGGGCCGAAGCCTGCCGGGGCAGCGGGATTGTCCGAAAGGGTTACCGCTACCCCGGAACATAAAGGGCGAAGGAAGGAACATGGGTGGGTTTTAGTCAGTAAGAGTCTGACACTCCCTTCCGCTCCACCCAGAGCGGGAGGAGTCATTTGATGATTTCCCATCCCAAAAAAAAAAAAAAAAGTGCTGCTATAGGTACCAACCTATAGAGGCGCTTGTGGCCAAGTAATAACAGCCGTACGGATCGATCGATCAGGTTAAGCTACTCTTGCCGCGGTTGGTCCGTAGATGGGTGACCATCTTAACATACCAAAACCTCTCCGTGCCTCGGAAAGCACGTTAACCCATTGGTGCCGGCTGGCAAACGTGGATCCTTGGCAGTCGTTACGGGTCGCCAGAAACCCGAAAGTCTGACAACCAGTCTTACCAAGGGATATCGTATTAGCCGGTAACTGGGTTATGGAAGTCAGATAGGCAGTCGCTCCATGTAAAATACTGGTATTCAGCTGCATCCGGTTTGACTGGAAGCCGACCCCAACATAGTTGGGAAAAGGCTAGGCAGCTGATGAGGTGTACCTACCTATTATATAGCAAGTATGTCCAGATACCGATATGAAAAATAACTATTTCTATAAAACTAAAAGAATCTTCATCATCTTTCTGCCCATATTACTTGGGGTCGGCGCAACACGTGAAACTATAAAAGAATATACAAGTAAAAGAACGCCCAATCGCCATTTTGTATTTATTTACTTATTTAAGATTACATCCATAACATTACAGAATTGAATCCTAAGACGTTGTACAGAGCAATTTACAAACTCAAAAGTGAGACAAAAATATACTTCAGTAGGCTAGGTAAAATACAATTTAAAAAAAATGTTAACACAAGAAAATAACAAAATTAACAAACAAAACACAACACAAAAACACTTGTAAAATAAACAAAATGTAATCAAGTAACAAAAAAAAAAAGAAACGTTATTTATACTTACCTATAGGCTGTCCGTTAGGTTAACCGTTTTTTGACAGCTGTTGTAGAAAGTAAATATTCCAGATAACGTAAAAGTTAACTTTGAAATGCGTAATAAAATAAATACATATATGTACTTTCTTAGCTTATTGAATTATCTTATTTGTGGCTTCTTACAGACGTTAAAATACCGTACGTGTATCTATCAATGTATTGTGTGTTGCTACAATCACTAGTTCCCTCTGTCAAAAAACGGTTTACCTAATGGACAGGGTATAATTATTTGTTACCTTTCATCCATCTTTTCACAATATACACTTCTCACGCTATACAATATAATTATTTTAAATTAAAGTCATATTCATATACCTTGTAAAACTGAATATAGACTTTTCCTTTATAGTAACAGTGTGACATTCCAGAACCAAGGCCAAACAGCTATATAACCAAAAATTTTAGGACAAATCGTTTTGTATTGGTTTTACGCCAACTCACTCCCTACAGAGCAATCCGGGGCTTTAGATAAATATGATTTACTAGCAGCGCCCCGTGGTTTCACCCGCATAAGTGGGAATATCGGGATAAAACATATCCAACATGTTAATCCTGGTTATAAACCACCTGTGTGCCAAATTTCATCCAAATACGTTTAGGAGTTTTTGCGTGAAAGAATCACAAATATCCATCCATCCATAGAAACATTCACGTTTATAATAATAAATAGTAGGATAGGAAGGATAGTAGGATTTGCGTTATATTATGCGTAATATAATGTCACCCAGAGGACGGCTTTGTCTTCAGACTGGTTAATTTAAACGTATGGTTATGTGAGATACTTAAGCCTAACTTGTGTTTGTCTTAATCTTACCTATTGTTATTAATTAGGGTATGTATCTTCACCAACAAGTGTAAGCTTAAAAAGTAGTTGTATGTGTAATTGTTGTGTGTAAATGTTGGTATGATATCGGAAGGACAATTTCCGTCATTATCATTATCTGCGTCATTTCTCAACTATGATGGGGTCGACTTCCAGTCTAACCGGATACAGCTGAATACCAGTGTTTTACATGGAACGACTGCCTATCTGACTTCCACAAGCCAGTTACCATACCCCTTGGTAAGACTGGTTGACAGTCTTCGGGCTTCTGATGACCCGTAACAACTGTCAAAGATCCACGTATGCCAGCCGGGACCAACGGCTTAATGTGCTTTCCGAGACACGAGGGGTCTTGGTATGTTAAGATCACCCATATCATCCATCCACGGACCAACCGCGGCAAGCGTAGCTTAACCTGATCGATCGACCCGTGCGGCTGTTATTACTTAGCCACAAGCCCCTCCAAGACCAAGAATGTCCGCATCTCAGTCCACTGTCAAAAAAACCTGTATTTTTTTTTCCTACCTTTTTGACAAGATTTTGACATTGCTTCTCGCTGAGATGACATTATGACTTGAACTTGAGCGTTTTGATCATCTTCTGATCATTAGCAATGTTTGGAGATTTTTGTTTGAAAAAATTTGGCGTAACGATGAAAAATACTGTTCATTATATACTCATTTGTCCGTTCTTCGTTATTATTCTTCTTATATCTTTAAAAAACACAGCATATAATAATATAATAATAACGTTTATTTAGCCAAAAAAAATACAGATTGCCAGATTAAAAGTTCACATTCAGAGTTCATGTTGCAAATCTGTACAAAAAGGTTGATCACTATGCCTCTTAAACTAGGATATTCACCTGTATCTTGAGAGGTAGTGGTTGGTCGAGGTAATACAAGGACATAATACATTTTCATATGCTGTGTCTTTTCTAGGTCCAACTTTAATTTTCTATCTTTCCGCTAAACTATAGGTTCTCTACTCACCTACATATACTAATATTATAAAGGGAATGAATGAATTGCACCGATCCCAGCATGGTTTGACCAGACTCGATTAGTCGAATGAACCCCAAGATTCGTACTAGCTCCTGTAGCCTCATGTTCATGGTGCGACCATTGCATATCAAGGAGTAGACCGGGGGGCACGGTAATTGTAGGGAAGACGTTCCCGTAGAAGTCTGGAACTTCTAGATCTCTGGATATGAAAAATTATTTTTGCATTTGATAACCTAATTCTTAAGGACGGCTACATGCTACTTAACATCGCGTTAAGGAGCCGAGCAAAAAGTCAAAAAGAACGCTGAGCGAAACGAAATGATAGTGCGGGCAGGTGATGCGACGATTTGTATGGTATACAATAAAGAGTATTCTATTCTATTCTATTCTATGCGATGCGACGGGGTGGGTCGGGGGAACCGAAAAAATCCCCAAAGACGAAGTCACGGGTAGAAACAATTACAAAGTAAACCGGTCATAAATGTAAGAATTAAATTTGTACCATAAAATTTCCAAAGTCGATTACATTATTCCTGTTACAGTCGAATCGAATCAAATCGATACCTAACAATACAGATTGACCTTTCACATCGATTTTTACAGTTGAATGAAAATAGTTACGTTTAAATCTATTACGTTAAGGTACGGGTTGACCGCATTTGTTCGTTATATTAATGTAGCTTACGGTTCAAATCCTGTTGGGCATGATAAATTTATAAAACCCTACCGGGTACTTTACCTACATGTGTTTTAAGGGTAGTTTTGGGTGCAAAATATTGTTCGTAGGAAAGGTGTGATGTATAAAATAGAATTTTTTGATTAAAACTTGTCCATACAAGAAACATGTTTTTTTTTTATGTAATTTGTATTATTTGTTGTTATAGCGCCAATGGAAATACACACTGTAAAAATTTCAACTGTCTTCCTTTTACAGTTCATGAGATATATCCTGCTGACAGACAGACGGACGGACAGCGGAGGCTTAGTAGTAAGAACGACTTGGGGGAAAATAATTATGTGTCACATCCACCCACGGCCATCGCTCAGCATAATGCTACGAATTGATTGTGAATCAAATGTTATATTTCGGTAGATTAGGAATGTGTGGCAACGTTCTCAATCTCTTTTAAAATAAACGAATGTTTTTCCTGTATAAAAACTGACTTATCCAAGACTTTAATAAACTGCTCAAAAAAAAAATACAAAAAAAAAAATTACTATTACAAATAACACATAACATCAAGCCCCATGCCGATGATGTGTGTTATGTATAAGTCCCATGTAATAGGAACGAGCCTATAGCCATCAACTAGGCAGAAATCTAGACTCCAGGATGCTACAGCTGAGAAACTTTCCAGATGGAAAACCCAACACACTGTACTGCACTGCACAATTCTATAAAACAATTTCTAAACCTTACGTTTTTCTGCGAAACGGTAAACTGGCGTGCAAAAAAAAAGGTTGTAGCATCGAATTTTTCGTCGAGATATCTATCGAAAAGTGGCAAGGCCTCCTGTTTTGGACGAGGGCGTCCGCTGCTAATTAATTACGATTGCTGTTTAACGAACCGTTGCGTCCCAAGGAAATGGCTGCAGGTTTTTTTTGTCCGCCAGTGTAAAAAGATTGGTGGAAGCCAATTCCGCGGATTTTTTTCTGGTATCTCTTTAGGGAAAAATGGCCAAAAGAAAAGCCTGTTCTTTTTGTAAAAATATGTTCGCAATCATTTTAAAGGTGAAGCTGTAGAAAGGTGAAGTAAAATCTGTGTTAGCTTCAAGTTTTTATACAAATACTCTTTATGTTATGTAATAACTTGGAAGAATTTATAATTTAAACTTTCATAAAGGGTTTTTCAAGGGGGGCTTGTGGCTAAGTAATAACAGCCGCACGGGTCGATAGATCAGGTTATGCTACGCTTGCCGCGGTTGGCCCGTGGATGGGTGACCATTTTTACATACCAAGACCCCTCCGTGCCTCGGAAAGCATGTTAAGCAGTTGGTCCCAGCTGTCATTCGAGGGTCTATGACAGTCGTTACGGGTCGTCAGAAGCCCGAAAGTCTGACAACCAGTCTTGCCAAGGGGTATCGTATTACCCAGTAACTGGGTTGTGGAGGTCAGATAGGCAGTCGCTCCATGTAAAATCCTGGTATTCAGCTGCATCCGGTTAGACTGGAAGCCGACCCCAACATATATTAAGCCTAGTAACTTTGATTTAACCTCTGATTGGAATTTTAACAAAGCTAATTTTTCTCTTTTATATGAGATGATGTCTACAGCGGATTGGAGTTGTTTATTTAATGCCTCAGATGTGCAATCTGCGACTACTCAATTTTATGAAGTTTTGTATAACATTTTTGATCTTTGCGTACCTAAGAAAAGCAGGCAAGCTTCAAACAGGAAACGCTATCCTGTCTGGTTTTCACATGATATAATTAAATATGTAAATCGCAAAATTAAACTCCACAAAGAAATGGATACGATATAATAATCAGAATGTCTAGGCAAGGCATTTTCCACACTGCGGTTAGAACTCAAGAGACGCATTAAGTCAGCATACACTGCCTACCTACATAGCAGCTGTTGAAAATAGCATTAAGAATAATTAAAAAAAAAATTGAATCATATTGCCTTCGAACTAAGGGTGGCTTTGAGCCCACCGTGACCTATAAAGGCTGTAGTTTTTCCAGTAGTGAAGCCGCAGATGCCTTTGCAAATTATTTTGCTAGTGTGTTTCTACCCAATAGTCCCATATTAGATTTCAACAATATATCTAGTACTCCCTTGTCATGCGATGGACATATCAACATAAGATTTTTTTTTTCCGTGGTGGAAAATCCTCATGGATGTCCGCCGCCCTGGGGCGGGCGACGGGGTCTGTCAGACTCTTACTGACCCATACTGAGCTTTTTTACCCTATCAAAAGTAGTATCAGGAATAAATAAGTTAAAACGTCTTAGTTCTGTGGGTCCAGATAAGGTCCCATCTTACATCTTAAAAGGATGCAAGGAGATTGTTGCTCCTGTACTTTCCTATATTTTTAACTTGGCCTTAAAAACTGGCATATACCCTGAAGAGTGGAAGATATCGAAAGTCACTCCGATACCTAAAACAAGCAATAAGACCTTGGTTGAAGAGTATCGTCCTATCGCAGTACTATCATGCGCTGCAAAACTTTTTGAGAGTATCGCTCACAAAGAAATATACGCGCAGGTAAATACGCGGCTTTGTGAGGAGCAGCATGGCTCCCGACCGGGTCGATCAGTAGAGACTAACTTGTTATCCCTCGTTGACTAATATATCTCGTAACATGGATAAAGGTCAACAAGTAGATGTGCTATATTTAGATTTTAAAAAGGCGTTCGATACTATGGATAGCGATATTCTATTAAATAAATTATACAGCATAGGGTTTACCCCAAAACTTCTAATTTTTTTTGCGGATTACCTTTCAAATAGAAAACAGTATGAGCCATGGATCCTTTATTTCGAAGTCTTATCGTACGCGTTCAGGTGTAAGCTAGGGTTCAGTTTTAGGCCCCCTTCTCTTCCTCATTATGGTTAACGATCTCATTAAAGTAGTAAAGTATGCCAAATGCCTTCTATATGCTGACGATTTAAAATTCTCGAACATCTTCAAAGTGACATCGACCGAATCCATAAGTGGAGTATAGACAATAAAATGATGTTTAATGCCGGTAAATGTTACGTCATGACCTTTAGCCGCAAGTTACAACCTACACATGCCACCTATACCTTGGCAGGTGTTGAAATAAAGCGCGTGTCAACCATTAGAGATCTTGGCGTGACATTTGACTGCGGATTGACTTTCCATGCACACATGTCCGCCCTAGCTTCAGAATTTTACAGACGCCTAGGTTTTGTCCTACGCAATGCCCGTGATTTCAATAATCCTAGTGTCATCAAATTATTATTTAACTGTCTAGTTAGCAGTAAGTTAGAATTTGCTGCAGACGTCTGGAATCCCCACGAATCCACATATAATATGAATTATTGATTGAAAAGGTTCAGAGAGCCTTCCTGCGTTTTTTATATAAAAAGATTTACGGATATTATCCATTTATGTATCCTACTCATTTCCTGCTGCGAATGTTAGGATATAATTCCCTTTCAGTGCGTAGAGCCAGAGATCAGATTCTAATAGCCATTAAAATTTTAAGGAGCATGGTAGATTCTCCAGAGCTACACAATACTTTGTGTACACTTTATGTGTCTGACAAGTACCTGCGACATAGGCCTACTCGACGACACCGACTGTTCGCCACATCCCATTGCCGCACTGTGTCGCATACGCAATCCCCGTTGTGTCGAATGCATAGCATAAACTCCTTAATGGAGATAGTCCCGGAAAGTGACATCTTTAGTGACACACTCAGGGCGATAATGTCAAATTGTCTCATGTTCTGTGAAAGCTATGTTTGTTAGGTAAATAAATTGTATGTTGTTATCACTTTATTCGATTTTATTTTATTTTCTCTTCTTAAAGTTATTGTTAAGTATGTTTGATCTCGCGGGCCTGCGGGCGGAGAGCAATGGGTAGCTCACCGCCCGATCAGGACCAGGCCCGTGCCGGACGGCGCGTAAGTGTTCCACGCGCGTTTCAAAGAGATGTCAGCATAATTCGAGGGGCCCCTTAGGGCCGAAGCCTGCCGGGTCAGCGGGATTGTCCGAAAGGGTTACCGCTACCCCGGAACATAAAGGGCGAAGGAAGGAACATGGGTGGGTTTTAGTCAGTAAGAGTTAGAGAGGTTAGAGACTCCCTTCCGCTCCACCCAGAGCGGGAGCGGTCATTTGATGATTTCCCACCAGAAAAAAAAAAAAAGTATGTTTGATCTGTGACTTGTTATTTGTTTTTGAATTATGTTAATTATGTAATATGTTTAGTTTTATGTTTAGTCTTACCTGTTAACTACTGTCATTGGCGCAAGCCGTCGTAATTAATTATAAATAAATAAAATAGTTGGGAAAAAGGCTGGGCGGATGATAATGGGTTTTTCAATAGGGACAAGGTGTGTTTGACAGCCAATGGCGGCCATATTAGATTGTCTGTTGGCGCGAATTATTGACAGATGACTCATTAAATGTTCGGCATTTGTCAAAATGAGAAAAGAGGAATTTTGTGAAAGTGCAAGAGATAATTAACACCGATCTAGTGTAACCTACTAGAATGCCTAATTATAACCAATAAAACGAATTCCTTCGTAAAAGCGTCGTTGAAAACAGCTTTCAGGAAATGTTAAAATAACGATAATGCCTGGCATTAGAATTAATTTGGAGCAATTCTACGATACGGTCCTCACATATGAGCCAAATGTAGAAAGTAATGAATTTCCTAAGTAGACGTGTTGTTATAATTTCTTTTAGATAGGAGACAAATAGTGAGTTTGACGACTTCATCATCTGCCTAGCCTTTTCCCAACTACGTCGGGGTCGGCTTCCAGTCTAACCGGATGCAGCCGAATATCAGTATTTTGCATGGAGCGACTGCCTATCTGACCTCCACAACCCAGTTACTGGGTAATACGATACCCCTTGGTAAGACTGGTGGCCAGATTTTCGGGCTTATGACTACCCGGAACGACTGTCAAAGATCCACGAATGCCAGCCGGGACCAACGGCTTAACATACTTTTCGAGTCATGGAGGGATCTCGGTATGTAAAGATAGTGGACCCATCCACCACACTAATTTAATTTACATCCTCATCGATTATTATTATTTACTAATTTGCCAAGTATTAAGAAAACTAGGATACCTACCCTGTATTTCCGAAATATTACAGCACATATAAATAGTTGAATGTGTAATTGCTATTGACTTGCCTTCGAGAATCGATATGTAATAGTAAACCAACTTTTTTTTCTTTTTACCTGCAACACTGTAAACAATGTGTGTCTAATAACTAATTTATTTACGATTACCTTTAATACCTACCTACCTACATTCACCATAATTAATTCTTATATTTAGTTTTAAGATTACCTTGTATTTCTCATATTAAATGAATTGTATTCTTTTTTAGAAATAAATGTCTTAAACCGTAACCTGGTCGATCGACCTGTGCGGCTGTTATTATTTACCCACGGACCCCTAGTATGACGACTTATAGATGTGAATTGAAAAATGGCTAGCATAAGCGTAATCAACCTATAATGTTCCCACTGCTGGGACACAGGCCTCCTCTCTGTGAGAGGAAGTGGGCCCTAACCCACCACGCCAGGCCAGTGGCCGGTGGGTTGATAGATGTCACTTGTCTTCGAGGTTTTGGTTCTAAGACATGGCGGTTTCACCACGATGTTTTTTTTCAGCGTTTTGAGGGCAGTGGTGATTAAATAATACACGCAAAGTAAAGCGCGGAAGAGCTAGGATTATGACAAATTAATGAGTTTAAGTTTGCCAAGAAACAACGGAGCGCGGCATTCTTCTTGGTGTAAAAATGAACTGACGGAATACAAAACACCATCCTGCGCTCCAAAACGAGGATTCTAGGCTAAAATGGGATTGGGTGGGTCACGTCAGCCATTTGCACAGTGACCGTTAGGCAACAGTCTCCACACGGTGGGTGCCTGAAGATAGACGTCGTTGATGAGGCCGGCCCAGTAAGAGGTGGGGAGGCGACCTAGTACACACGAGAGACACGCATCGACGACAAAGGCAACTGCAGCCGTTGACGCCGTCGATGCCCACCGCCGACGCGTCAGCAGCTGTTGTCGACTACCTGTCACTCGTGTATTTCATTACGGTGCTCCAATACATGAGTGGCATGTTGTCAATGGCTGTCGCCACAAGCGTCTGTGGATGCAGTTGCTACTGACGTCGACGCGTGTCGCCGTGTGTGTATGCAAACCTAGACGCATACTGCAGACTTGGGTTGGATCAATGAAGCCCTGGAAAAGGATGCCTGAAAGTATTTAGGGGAGGCCTTTACTCAGCAGTAGAAAAGTGTAGGCTAGATGAAAATAGAAGTTTAGGTAGTTCAATTAAGGCGAAATCATTTCGAGCGAAGTCTTAGTTATTGTTGGATTTAATCTCAAACAATTTAGGCCATTCTGTTTTACAGCTTTCAATCTGGACATTAATCCGCCAAACTTAGATAAACATTTTATAGAGCCTTCCTTCATTACCGAGTGATCGTAACTTTTTAAATTATCAGAAAGTAGATCACCCGGAGCACTCAACAGATTTGGATAATTCCTACAAAGAGAGATTTGTAAGTAAATGTTTATAAAGGAAAGCTTTTTTAGTATCACAGTAATGAGAATTATTTGAGCCTAACAAAGACTAGTCATTTAAGGATAACGAAAGAAGTAATTTGCTAAAATATCTTCTTGAGGTCTTTTGCTTTAGTTCTATTATCTTAACAAGTACTTTGGACTAAGAGGGACTTTTCTTTATTATTTGGTAGAAGTACTTTGCTATGTGGCCAAAGTAATCCTACTATTCTACTAATATTATAAACGCGAAAGTTTGTGTGGATGGATGGATGGATGTTTGTTACTCTTTCACTCAAAAACTACTGAGCGGATTTTGATGAAACTTTACAATATTATAGCTTATAAGTCAGAATAACACAGGATACTTTTTATTCCGATATACCCACGGGATCGACAGTTATGCGGGTAAAACCGCGGGGCGCAGCTAGTCCTACTATCTTACTAATATTTTAAACGCGAAGGTTTGTGAGGATAGATGGATGGATGTTTGTTACCCTTTTTTTTTTTTTTTTTGGGATGGGAAATCATCAAATGACCCCTCCCGCTCTGGGTGGAGCGGAAGGGAGTGTCAGACTCTTACTGACTAAAACCCACCCATGTTCCTTCCTTCGCCCTTTATGTTCCGGGGTAGCGGTAACCCTTTCGGACAATCCCGCTGCCCCGGCAGGCTTCGGCCCTGAGGGGCCCCTCGTTATGCTGACATCTCTTTGAGGCGCGCGTGGAACACTTACGCGCCGTCCGGCACGGGCCTGGTCCTGATCGGGCGGTGAGCTACCCATTGCTCTCCGCCCGCAGGCCCGCGCCTACGGTGGCCGGTAGTCGTCGCTCGACTCCCGACGCCCGGGGCGTCTCCCGCGGCGGCTGGGACGGGAGGCTCTCTCCCTCATCCGTCCCGCCACCTCCTTCGCTAGCATGACTGCTTCGCAGAAGGAGGCGACTGCCTCCCACTCCCTCTCGCTCCGGACCATGGCTTGCACCAGGTCCGGGCGCGAGAGGCCGCCGCCGCTGCCGATCGCCTCTACGAGGACACGGCGGTGCTCCGCCCAAGCGGGGCAGACCTCCACCGTGTGCTCCACCGTGTCCTCTGGGCGATCCTGGCAATGGTGACACCCGGGCGTTTCCTCCCGCCTGATGATGTGCAGGAACCTCCCGAAACTTCCGTGTCCGGTGAGGACCTGCGTCAGGCGGTAGGTGAGGGCGCCGTGGCGCCTCTCTAGCCACTCCTCAAAGAGGGGTCTTATCGCCGCTATCGCGGCGTGCCCTGCGCTGGGTTGCGACAGTCGCTCTTTCCATGTCGCCATGAGATCGAGCCGGAGGTCCGTCCGCTCCGCAGCAATTTGCCGCGGGAGCGGACTTTCCCCCCGGCGTAGTGCCTCCGCGCGCCACTCATACAGGCGCGCGAGGACTATCGCCTCCAGATCCCATGGCGGCAGTCCGGCAAGGAGGCTTGCCGCCTCGCGCGAGATCGTGCGGTAGCCCCGGATTAGCCTTACGGCTACCACCTTCTGGGGCGCGTTCAGGTAGTGGGCGGCTCGCCGCCGCAGTGAACGCGCCCACAATGTTTGTTACCCTTTCACTCAAAAACTACTGAGCGGATTTGGATGTAACTTTAAAATAATATACCTTTTACGTCAAATAACATAGGATACTTTTTATTTCGATATTCCCACGGAATCGACACTTGTGCGAGTTATGCGGTTTTGTTTATTTTTTATCCGATTATAGAAAGTTAGTTTTTCTCGCGGCCCATAGCATAATCAGACTGTACTGTTCCCACTGCTGGGACACAGGCCTCCTCTCTATGAGAGGAAGTGGGCCGTAATCCGCTACGCGGGTCCAGTGCGGGTTGGTAGATGTCACATGTCTTCGAATTTGTGATTGTAGAACAAAGCGGTTTCCTCACGATGTTTTCCTTCACCGTGTGTTTGTTACTGTGTCCTATAACTTAGATTTTAATAATGCTATCATTTTATTTTTATTCTTTCCGAACCATACAATGGTATGAATTAAATAAACGATAGCCCTTTCAATTCCAAACAAAGTATGTAAATTTTCACCCCATTGATACGCTGACTTAAAACGCATTGTAATTTATATCTTAATCCTTAGACATAGAGTTCTTAACTGGCCTTCGTATCATCCTGGAACAATTATAATTCGGAGAGCCCAGCAATTATAAAAATAAAAGAATTTTATTACCTACTGTATTTTTATTAACAGAACATTAACTATTTAATTAATAATTTGAATGGACGTATTTTTACGCTGCTAATGTTCATAACATTAAAAGGTAACTGTGGAAATTATTATTTTGATCTGAAAATGTTTTATTTTAAGTTAATTTATAGATTGGACGACTCGCACCATTGTTACGTTGAATGGCAATGCTAATTCTTTTGACCTTGTGTTCTGGGCTTTCATTAATACTTGTACAAATATGAAACTGAAGTAAATCACAGAAGTTGCGTTTATATGTATTAAAGTGCAGGATTGAGAGAAGTGGTTTTAAAGAATTTCCTTTGAATACTTTTTTGAGCTATCGGAAACAATTCATCATCTGCGTAGCCTTTTCCCTATGTTTGGAACGGATTACATTCTTACTGGATGCAGCTGAATACTAGTATTTTACATGGAGGGACTGCCTGACCTACACAACCCAGTTACTGGGTAATACGATACACCTTGGTATGATTGGGTAATCTATCGAAAACGAATTATGACATTAAATTATACCTATATGTGTATACTAAGCCGAAGGGTGGGATCAGGAGTGGCCCAATGGTATCGGCCCCGATTGACGAGTTTTAGGTCGTGAGTTCGAACCCAGGCAAGGCCAGGAAAGAAAACAACGTGTGGAAACCGGTATGTCCAAGAATCAAAGAATTAAAAGAAATGTGACGTCTACCAACTCGCGCTGGGCTCGCGTGGTGGACCACGCGAGCCCAGCGCATTTCTGAGAGAGTGGGCAATAATCCATTATTGCCCACTCTCTCTCACCAAGAGGATGTTTGTGTCCCAGCAGTGAGAATATTATAGGTTGATTATGCTTATACTAAATCAAGAACTGTCAGTGAACAGCTTCCCATAGTTTTCTCTCTAAGCTTCAGATTTCAGCCCTTTGATTTATCAACACTAGTATTTCAGCGGAATCCGTCAAATACATTTTTCACGTGTATGGCCTGAACATAAAGGTTTTTGTTCCATTCTACTTTTAGTTTTGTTCAGCAGCTCGACATTGATGGATAGGATTCATGCGAAATCAGATTTAGATATACAGTTCTAGTGGTGGCGTTAGTTTTAGGATTTTTGTGACCTTATATAGGATTTTGATTTTTACAGTCAGGCGTGTCGTATGCCAACCACAGCTATTTTTTGGAAACCTAATACATTAATATAATATTTATCGTCTATATCTACTTCATACATTATTATAAATTTAAGTCACTTTTCGTGTTTATTTATGTGACCGCGTGGTCCTTTTAAGCTACGCAACAGATTTTGATGCAGTTTTCTCTGTCATTCAGAGAATTAATTTTGGAAGTTTCTCGTATTTAATACCTACATGATTTATTGAATTCATATAATGAAAAAAAAAAAATTTTTTTTTGTTAATTCGTAGAAAACGTGCGAAGCAGGAGTAAATCGCTTGCTAGTAATTAATATAATAGTTAAAGTATACATATATTTTTACAACTCAATATACCTATACTCGTTTTGCACTTCAACATCAGTCATCACTTCATTCCAAAATAGTCCAACAAGCAACATTTTAAAATTCTGGTCGCTCCCAAATTCATTGAAATGCTCGTCACATGGCTAATTCATTATCTTTAAAAAAATAGTATCTACCACTGCTTTAAAACCAAATCATTTTCATTGGTGGCAGCAAAAATTCCCAAACTTCCGTGAAGCTTCCTATTTCTATCACTTATCAAAGTAAATAAATCATAAGAAAAACCGCCAAAAAGTACCGAAACAGACTAATTCAAAACCACACATCAATCTACAAACGTCACAGCAACTCAAAATAATCCATCAAGCAACAAGGAGGTACTATCAACAGTTGTACCGCGCGCCATTTATCTTGGGACCATCGCAGGAACAAATTAAACACTTTAATACATGAGGCGTGACTAAAAAAAGAAAAAGGGGATGAAAAAAGTGCCCTATCGAGTGGCAGTGAAGATGTTTGTGGAACTGGAAGTGAAGTAGATAGCAAACAAACCTTTGAAATCCATCCCAATGCCGCTACTCGACTTAAAGCCACGAAGAGTCCAAATGACTTAATCAATTTCTGCATAAGGAATAACAGAGGGGCAATTCTCGTAATTTTAAGAACGTTCACAGTCGGATCTCAGTCTCAATCTGTCAAAAATACCTCAAATTTCCGTACATTTTGACAAGTTTATGACATTTGTTTGTCGCCGAGATGACACTGTGACTAGATTTTGAACGTTTTAAAATACGAGAATTGGCCTTCTGGTGTTATTGAGAAAAGGATGCTAGGTATACAGGGTTAGTTTTCAAAGACCAGCCAAATTTAAGGGTGTGGTACAGACCATCAGACTGAACAATTTTCTCCATGAGACCAACATCGTAATCGCGAATAAAAACTCAGCCGCCCCATAAGTTTAGGTCGAGTAGGTATTGAAGTTTTCTATAGGACAGTTAATAATTTTTTCTCGATTACGATATTGGTCCCATGGAGAAAGTTGTTCAGTTTGATGGTCTGTACCACACCCTTCAAATTGGCTGGTCTTTGAAAACGAACCCTATATGGGTGACTGATAAATAAGTGACCGATACCTACTTTAAACACGTGATTGTACTCATCATAATATTTTTTTTTCCAAAGACAGGTTTTTTTTTTAATTTACCAATCTCGTAACCCCAATTACCCCAATTGAACCACGCGCGCGGTCCGTACTGTTGTTAAATGAATGATAAAGAATTATGCCTGCCAAAAATGGAATAGTTTTGTTTGTAAACAGGGATTAGTAACTAAATTACAGCTGTATTATTATTGGTAGACACTAGATACTGAATAGGGCTCTATTAGGGTGATTAGGGTCATGTGCTTTGTTCTAATTTCACTAATTTGAAGAAAACACTATTTTGTTGCTAATACTTATTCCGCATAACTGTACTATTTCACAATCAAACGACGAACCGCTTTGCAGTAACTTTTACCTTTTAAAATTACTTTTGACTCCACCCAGAAATAACGATCATATTTTAACCGTTATTTCTAAGTTTTGCCAAAGTAAATAATACATTCAGTTACCTTAACGAAAATACATTAAAAAGTTTGACACAATATTAATAATTAATTGTACAGACGCCAGCAGGTCAAGCTACCCGAAACTGTCAAATTTTCCCAATCAACCTTGAACCTAATGCTTTAGCGATAAAGTTGAAAATCTATTAAAGAAATTTGACAGATTGTAGTAGCTTAATGTGCTGGCGTCTGTACATGAAAATCTTCAAAAATTACTAACCAACCAACTCTTCCAGTCAAACTTAATCCACAATAGCCGTTAGCCATCAGTTGCGTTCCCTAACGCCGGCAAAAAACTCAAGTCCCCCCGATATCCGGATTCTAAATCTGTCTAACTACCCACGTTTGACGTTTACCGAAACGATACCTTTGATTAGTAATTTTGTATTTCTGTTCACGTAAATAGTTTGAATTGACTCGGCTTGAATGGGACATAAAACGCGTTTGGTGGAATTTTATGAGTGTGACCTTTTTTTGGGTTGCTTCTGAATTGTTAAGGTAATGGTTAATGAGAAATGGATGGTGTTTCGTAGTGGGATCTGAGGTGCAATTAAGTTGAAGGAAAATTATATTTATAAGCTTACTAACTCGTATGCTGGGTGGTTTTTTGGTATACAAAGGTCCGTGCCTCGGAAAGCACGTTACGCCGTTGGTCCCGGCTGTCATTCGAGGATCTATGACAGTCGTTACTGGTCGTCAGAAGCCCGAAAGTCTGACAACCAGTCTTGCCAAGGGGTATCGTATTACCCAGTAACTGGGTTGTGGAGGTCAGATAGGCAGTCGCTCCATGTAAAATGCTGGTATTCAGCTGCATCCGGTTAGACTGGAAGCCGACCCCAACATAGTTGGGAAAAGGCTAGGCAGATGATGAAAGGTCATAGCACAGTATGATAGCAATACAAGCATAACCAGCTTATAAGGCAAGACGCGTCACTCACTGGTAAGTCGAGGCGCGGCCGCGAGGGCATCACTGCATGGTCGAGGCATGATCTCTATGTAGATTAAAATTATTCCTAAAGAAAACGTAGATGCGGCGCACCGCTTGTGCGCCCGCGTTTTGACGCCGCCTCGACTCTAGCTCGTGTAAGCGATCGGCCTTATGTTCCCACGACTGGGACACAGGCCACCTCTCTGTGACGCTCATACACACGAGCGACACGCGTCTATGGCAGAGGCCGCTGCAGCCGTCAACAAGTTCACTCGTGAATGTTTTTTGTAGGAAGCGAACCCAATATTTTACGGTAAAGTAAATATTTATCGACAGAATACTTAACCATTATAGTTTTGATCACCTTCGCAATTCTATCATATTAACTTTCCCAAAGTGGGAAATGAAAGTTTATCTTCATTAATTAACACAATAAAACTACCATTGTGTCTATAAGTATCAGTTTTCTTCAATGGATTAATTAACACGATATCTATAGGTATAATTTACATCATAATGATTTTAATTCAGAAAACTTTATTTACTTATTACTTCGAGCACACAAATGTACAGAGGCGGACTTCCTACTATCCTACTAATATTAATTAATTATGAATTTTATTTATTTAATTAAAAATAATTAATTATTAATTAATTAATAATATTATAAATGTGAAAGTTTGTATGGATGGATGGATGGATAGATGGATGTTTGTTACTCTTTCACGCCAAAACTACTTAACGGATTTGGATGAAATTTGGAACACAGATAGTTCATAATCAGGATTAACACATAGGGTAATTTTTATCCCGATCCACTAGATCGAAACTTTTGCGTGTGAAACCATGGGGCGCAGCTAGTAATAAATAAAATAAATAAATACAAATTAAAATGTTTATTTCAATGAACACACTTGGTCTACATTATATGATTTGGAGACTATGATGAGCAAGGAAACGCTCGAGACTCCGCTCTTCCACTTATAATTATCCAAAATATAACTTACTGCTATGGCATTAAGTTATATTGTTGACTGGTAGAAAATGCCTATGGACATTTTCTACCAGTCAACCTTTGGGTGAGGCCTCTGCATCACCCAATTTTCTCGATTGCACCTACTACCGGTTGTCTCTACAAACAGTGGTAGGTGCAATCGTGAAAATTGAGGAATAAAAATTTTTAAACATAAAGATAAACCTGGTATTCAGCTGCATCCGGTTAGACTGGAAGCCGACCCCAACATAGTTAGGGAAAAGGCTAGGCAGATGATGGTAAAGATAAACCTAAAGTATAAATAGAATATATATACCTAATTACAAACATATAAACACAAATAAATATACATAAATACATGAATAAAATAAAAAGAAATATGACAAACAATGAGGAAATATTACCGTCTTGATGATACTGCCAGCTTTATTGAAAATAACCCGAAAGAAGGTTAAGTTGTATTTAAACATTCATTAAACCCACTTCGCCCCATTCTAAAATAAAATTTGAACTGCAGAAGACTTTTACTCCGACTGGCAGCAACTCAAAACCGTTTTCAATCCATTGCAGATCCAAAAGCGTCATCTACCAAACTTACAGTCCAAAGCGAGCGATGGAGCTAAAAATACTTGAACTAATATGCCTGATTCAAGTTCTCCAAAATTAGAATCGTCTAGACATCATCTGACTGCACTCTTCAAGAATGTCGCTGAGACGAATCATACAAAAAACTAATTATACAATGTTTCAAGTGTAATTTGATACTTACTAGGAATTTAATGTCCTTTGAAAAACTCGAACCAAATCTTTGATGTCTGGTTTTCGGTGGTTTGAGTTCAATTATGGGCTCAACTTATTACTAGGAATGACGATTAGAATAATAATTATTGTAAGACTTATGATGAATTATGATATATTAAGGACCGAAAAAGCGGTCCTTTTCGATCTTTTTCGGTCTATTTTGGTCTTTCTGTCGGTCTTTTACGGTCGTAGGTTCGGCCCCAGACAGGCACATTACTTTGTGTAAATTATTGCATCACCACTACTCTCAAACGGTGAAGGAAAACATCGTGAGGAAACCGGCGCACTGGGTCCGCGTGGTCCCACTTAAAGAGAGGAGGCCTGTGTCCCAGTAGTGGAAACATTATAGGGTGATTATGAAAGAAAAAAGTATTGATTAAAATCAAGTGATAACTGCAAAAGGCATTTTAGATCTATTATTAGTTCAACAATAGTTTCCATTTTAAAACCCTAGCCATCTGTTGATTGACGATCTATCTTTAAGTTTATTTAATTCTATAAATAATCTATCAGTACACGTAGTTCTGTAACACATCATCATCACCAGCCTAAACTGCTGCAATCATCGTATTTTTCAGGGAAATTTCCATCTTTTAACTTCTTTTTACATAAAACTCTTCTACACTTAATATAACCCGCAATGACTCACATCCTCCTAAGCACGTGCTCAAACTTTTTTAAATCGACATCCATATCGACAACCCTATCCGTTCGTAATTTACGATCTTACCCGAAGTTTTACGACGTCATTCGGGCTACGTCACAGCCACGATTCCGTTAATGAGAATGGGAACTATCAGTCAGCAACCGGCCGGAATCAACGATATTGGATAGAAAACGGATATTTATTTCTGGATTTTATCTTTCGTTCTATGTAAGTGCACGTGCGGTAAAAGTGTGGGATCTCCTTATTCAATTTTACTGGCTTTTTGCTTTATGCGTGGAATAACGCTGCGGATTTTGAACGCGGCCATTATGGTACGATTGATCTTGGGTATAAGGATGTGTGTGTGTGTGTGTGTGAAAGTGTGATTTGACAGACACATTTTCTCGTTTCGGCTATCTATTTTAGAGCAGAAGCGATGGATGTTTTTAGTTAGTTAATTGATGGACGATTTAGCAATATATTATATGTACTTTACCTATAATATATTGCTAAATTAGCTGTGCCCGCGACATCGCGTGCCTTTTTTGACAGTTATTTCATACAAAAACTGTCAAACGTTAATTTTATTCCTCGAATAAAAGTTATCTAGCTATGGAAAAATCAGCCCTTAGACTTGTTCCTGTCCCTATCTTGCACTTGTAGTTTGATAGTTGTGCGATAGTGACAAAGACGCTGAACTAAAGTAAGTGCTAAGTAACGTTTATATATGTATCTCTACCTAAGAAATACTGTACCACTTAGACTTACGAAATTCAATAAAATACATTATTTTATATATTTTCTTAACCCATTTTTACAAATACAATTGAAATGAGATCAAACGTTTCGGAAGTGAGTCAGGGTTTCTTCCAAGTACGTATTATTTTCGTGATGGAGATCAAAAGATATTTCAAACGGATATACTTCCATAGATCTTCCATTGTTTTATGAAGACGTGTTTGTAGATATTTAAGGAAACAATTGTGACGTGTTTTGTTCTTAATTTTATTTGATTTCAATACTTTTTTGAGGGTGTGTCAATACCTTTGTTTATCTTGTGTGGGCTTTTTTGGTAAAACTGGCCTCATTTCTTTTTTTAACCTCGATTATTTGTAACATTATATTCTTAGACTTGTTCTAAAAGATGTGGCAAGAACAATATATTAATACATAATTATATCTCTTGGCTTTCTCGTTCCTGAAACTTCATTACGGGTTACAATAAAACTTTTAGGATATGACGAAGACTGGATTAAGGTAACTTTTATAAGCGTACGTGAAGTTTAAATCCTACTCCTACTAATATTATAAACGCGAAAGTTTGTATGGATGGATGGACGGATGTTTGTTACTTTTTTACGCAAAAACTACTGAACGGATTTGGATGAAATTTGACACACATACTGTTTATAACCTGGATTAATACATGGGATACTTTTTATCCTGATATTCCCACGGGATCGAAACTTATGCGGGTGAAACCGCGGGGCGCAGCTAGTCTTATACATATATAAATATAAATAAAACAATGTCGGGTTACTTACAGTATTTCTAATTTGCATGCTGAATTTAGTAGGGGGAATATGAAGTATTATGAATTGTATTATGACATCTGTAAGCACCATATTTCATGCAAATAAACGATTATTATTATTATTATCGATATTTTTTTTTTTGTCTTTGATTTGTTGGATTTGCCTCCGCCCCGAATAGCAGAATCACTATTAAAATATGGGAAAAATTCACGAAAAAAAAATGAAGATAATTCAACATGTATTGATTCTGAGGCGGTACGAAGTTCGCCAGGTCAGCTAGTAAATTAATAAAGGAGCCACGACACACCTAAATATGAAGAAACATTTATAATTGGAATCTCTGCCTACCAAACTCATAAAACAGACTACGTATGAACATTTTTGATCAAAACTTTTACAGGATACGCCTAAACTTTTGAGCTCATCAAAGGTTAATAAAGTTTAATTACAGATGTCATATCCTGATCCATATACGTACGAAGCTAAGCCACGGGCAGGAGCTGGTTTAATAACGGACAGTTGTTAGGAAAAGTTTGCGTTTTGGAGTGGACTTAAAAATGGTAGGGTTATATTGTATCTTTTTGTACTACAGGCTGGATTTTGTATGGAATAGAATACTCTTTATTATGAATAGGTAATATTAATTTATTAACTGTAGGCATACATGAGGGCAGAGCAGGAGTCTACTACGAAGTGCAAAGTGCGAATGATCGGATCGGACCGACACATGGCCGAACCGAATATTATTGAAAAATGCGGAAAAAGTTCTTATCGGCTCAGTTGGGTCGGGACCATAGTCAATATTCGAAAGAGTGTAGGAGTGTAGGATCGGGACTGACCGAACTAAATAGTAACTTCGTAGCAGGAAACGGCCGAACAGTCGGCCGATACCACTTCGGAGTAGAGCCCCAGGTCAGAGCAGTGGTGGCCCAGTGGTAACGGCCACGACTTACGAGTTGTATGTCGTGGGTTCGGACCCAGACTGGCGCTTTACTTTGTGTAAATTATTTCATCACCACTGCTCTCAAAACGGTGAAGGAAAACATCGTGAGGAAACCGGCATGTCCTAGAACCAAATATTCGGAGACATGTGACATCTACCAACCCGCACTGGGCCCGCGTAGTGGATTACGGCCCACTCCCTCTCACAGCGAGGAGGCCTGTGTCCCAGCAGTGGGAACGTTATAGGCTGATTATGCTATACATATGTAACTGTAGATATCCAGCTGTGAGGTGCAATCATCGTCATCATGGGGAGCTTTATTCCACTAACTGTTGAGTATAGCCCTCCTCTCGTTTTTGTCATGCTTCCCTGGTCTGAGCGAGACATATTCAGGTCTTCCTCGCGATCTTCTAAAGGTAGGTTATCCACCTTATTCCATCTAGCTCTTGGTCTGTCAACGTGGTGAGCTGTAATAAGCAGAATGAATTATGAATTACAATGGCTAATTCTTGCGCTGCCAAACTCTCAGTTATCATCCCATTTGACGGTGGACGTCTTTCAGCTGATAGTGTGGATGGTGATGACTATAATGGTCGTTAGGTAAGACTTCTTATGCTTTTTTCTTCAGTTTTAATTATAATATATTATAATAAAAAAATAAATATATTATAATATTATGATATATTTTTGGATGCATATTAAGTTTTTCTTCGTTAATCTAGACGAGAAGACGCTGCTGTCTGCATTTCATCAAATTCCTCATCCGTCTTTAACGACAGTCACCGACAGAGACCAAATGAAGCCGATTTTATACCGGGAACCACACAATAAAATAATTTAATTAAATATATTATATACATGACAAACGTCGTAGTAAAGAGAATATAGGTAATATCGTTATATTCTTCTGTTTCACTGCAAAATTAAATTAAAATTCAACAAACGTAGTAACTAATTAATTCCACATAAAGATGAAGCAGACATTACATCTGGTTCGAATATATTTTCGAACAATGCAGCACAAATTGAGAATACGGAATTCATACGTAGGTATTTACGGAATTCATTAAACAAAATGATGAAAAATTAATGTTATTGCGCCGATTGCATCGGAAGGCATAATACATTGCAGTACCGATACTATAACATTTTTATGAATGTCGTTTTATACAGAGAATTTCAGTAGAATATTGCTATTAATTAATTGGGTCAATATTACCTATTATGTATTTCCAATATTTTATAAAGATTACATATTTTTTTGTATCACACAGATAAGAAAAAGTGCTTTTTGTGACTGTTTAAAATATTGTTACAACTGAAAATAAAGTCTTTCGTGAAACTTGCGACAGTTAAATATATGGGGTCAGCCGATTCTATAGATTCTGGTATGATCAAAAGTTTATGTATTTCTGCACTACAGAAACTATTTCAGTCTTACACCTAATTCTTCTTCTTCATTTCAAACTAATTACCAAACCATTCCGTTTCAATTTACCAAAAATTCAGTTTATATAATGAAGAAAAACGTGACAATCTAATTATAGCAACACATTTTGAACTTACGTTTCCAATAAATAGCTGACACACACACACAAAGTTACATAAACTATGAGCACTCTTCCCTCCCTAATGTTTCCATCAGTTACAGCTGAACTTCAGTTAAAACAGAATGACATCGGCATACCTTTCAGTCGCAGCCGAGTGAACGAACCCGAGTACACCCGAACACGCTTGCGCTTGCGGCGGTCGGAAATAGCCTGACGGAGGGCGCTCGCTCCCCTCTTCTTTTGTTCCTATTTTGAAATTCAAAAAATAGAAATGAAGGGTGTTTCGGGATGTGCGTGAGTCAGTGTCGGACGGCGCGCCGGCGCGTGCGTTGTTTCCGCCGCGGAAATCGGATTATTTGAATTCCGGAATTCCGTGTTTTTCCTTTTTTGAAGTGGTGTTGAGTGGCTGTGTTGGTAGATACGGATGTGTGATGTGAATTGTGTTTTACGAATATTTTTGGAAATTCGAATTTTTGGTAGGTATGTATTAAATTTTATATTTTTCGTATTACAATAATGTAATGTTGCGCCACGTGCTGAAACTATTCGCAGTTTTTTTGCACTTAATTAAATAATTGTCGGAATATTGTATGTACTACCTAATATACCTATATAAAGCAATTTTATTTTAAATCGATTCTGAATAATGGAATTATTAAAATATATTTTTGGGTTGCATATTTGTGGCTGTTGTAACATCTATGCAACCGCCTAAAAATATACTGCTTGCAAATATTTTTTTACAATTGAGTTGATTGGCGAAATCCTAATTGTATGAAATATTCATAACTTTACCCGAATTCTGTACGCATCGACAATTAAGTATCTTAAATTACCAGTGAAAAGATTTTAATGACTGTGAAAAACGGATTAAAGGATCTACTTCATTGTGCGCTTTTATAATGTCTAACGCGACGATATTATCGTGGTCGTCCACGTCCATAAAATGTATGGAAATACGTGCACGTTTTAACGTTATCGCGGACGGAAACTTACAAGCACCTTCATATATTTCCATACATTTTTACTTCCTTGTGTTATTGTGATATGTGGACGTCCACGATGATATCGTCAAGTCAGAAATTATAAAAGCGCATGGTCATAAGTTCTGAAAAGTAATCCGAAGAACTGTATAGACGCCAGCACATCAAGCTGACAACCCGAAACTGTGAAATTTTCCCAATCAACCTTGAACCCAATGCTTTAGCGATAAAGTTGAAAATCTATTAAAGAAATTTAACAGATAATAGTTGCTTCTGTACTTGGTTGATAGAATACAAATGATGAAACACCGACGATTTAAATAGTTTAGCGACCTCATTATTTGTAAATATCGTAAAAATACGTCATTGGCGCGTCTGCTCTTCTAAGAGTGATGTCCCACTGCAGGGCAAAGGCCTCCCTACTCTGTTTCCACTTCTCTCTGTTCAAAGCTGGTAAGGACCAGCTCTTGTTGGAGTCCAGCTCATCCAGCCATCTCCGTCTGGGCCTGCTGCGATGTCGCATGCCATTAAGAGGGACCCATTGCGTCATAGGTTTGGTTTGGTCGTCTGACATGCGGCAGATGTGACCAGCCCAGTTCCATTTTAGCGAAGAGAAAAAAAAACTGTTCTTCTAGTTATTTTAAATATACGAGGTTCTCGAATATTCCCTTATTTAATAACCTTAGTAACAAAACAGCCCCTTCAGCATATAATATTTCATAAATATTAAACTATCTGCCAGAAATTATTTGGAACCTTGTAATGTGAAATTATTAAAAGCGGCGCTTAACGAATTAATAAAGAGTAGTTACCGACCTCATTTATATGAATTGCTAGTGATGTGCTCGGTATTTACGGATATTTGCGAGCGAAATATCCGCGGTGCTTTCTCTTGCGGATAATATTTTGGTACGATTCCACGGTTAGCAACTCTGCCAAACTTATTTCATTTGGTTTATTGTCTATCGATCGTTATCGGGCTAGTCCTACTTTTTTATCTTTCAAAGATATTGTTGACCAACATAATTTCAAATTCAATAAATTAAAATGTATTAAAGAATCACAATTTTTTCAAGAACAGATTGGACGGTCACCTCCAATAGGTATTTGCATGTATCTCACTTTGAAAATGTTGCAACTCTGACTCACGACAGACGACATTTTACTGATTATTGCATGACAGGAAAACAAAACTAAACTAAAATACACATTGCCATCAACATGCATGCAGACGACAAAGCAAAGCAAAAGAAAATCATCAGTGAGAGATCAATTAAATATCAAAATAAGGAGTACGAGTAAAAAGTAAGGAACACAAGTATAACATAGACGACCACAAAATAACACCAACCAGGACAAACAACCACCACCATTGTACCACCACCACAAACCACCGTTATTATAACAATTGTTCCCTTAAGTACGTGAGTCTTACAAGATCAGGAAATATTTTTCCAAGGCTAAGTTTCAGTCATTGTTACTTTAAGAAATATTTAAAATTATATTTTTTCTTATTTGTAAATATTTGTTTGTTAGTCAGATAAAGTCCTACTATTCACAACAACCATAACAACATAAATGATATTTTAAATATCCGACTTTTTTCGTATACCTACTCGCGATACATCACTACTGTTAACGTTAATAATTTGCTCGTCCGTCCGTACTGTAAAGGGGCCAACATACGATCCAACGGTCGATAACATTTACAAAGAATACGTACGTCTGAACATTTTCACTAAACTATTTAAATTGTTTCAGCCACTTAAGAGAGCCATTGATTGGTATTGGGATTTAGAAGATGAGTTCAGGGATTTCCTTGGAATGAAAGATAAATAAAGAATCAGCTGTTTATTATCGCTAGTTACAGGAGGATAAATGGGTTATCGGACTCATAATGCTGTTACACCATTGTACTTTACTGTAGGTGTTTTATACTCTGGATATATTTAGGTAGTTGGTAAATAGATTTGAGACTTAGGCCCACTTGAACCAAACTTTACTAATTGCAAAGCGCTGAACGTATTTAATTCATCATTCTATTTCTGTTAATCGTTATAAGAATACAGACACACAATTATTGTTTGCCTAGCAGCTCCCCGCGGTTTCACCCGCATAAGTTTCAATCACGTGTGAATATCGGGATAAAAAGTATCCCATATGTTAATCCTGGTTATAAACCATCTGTGTGCCAAATTTCATCCAAATCCGTTCAGGAGTTTTTGCGTGAAAGAGTAACAAACATCCATCCATCCATACAAACTTTCACGTTTATAATATTAGTAGGAAGTAGGATAGTAGGATAGTAGGATTAGTAGGAAGTAGGATTAGTAGGAAGTAGGATTAATAGGAAGTAGGATTAGTAGGATTAGTAGGAAGTAGGATTAGTAGGAAGTAGGTTACGTTCGACGTAAAATGCATTCAGTGATTTAAGGTGCAATCAATAAGGCTATTGTTAGAGCCAATAAGGTCACAGACTCGAAAATTTGTCAGTATCTTAGTGTGTGAGATAGATCCCGATCTAACACGGGTTATAATGATAATTATGTATAAAGATTATGTCGCAACTACTTTTCAATTAATATGGAAGCAACACAAAAACAGCGATTTATGTAAATAAGGAAACATACAGTTTCGTGAACATGTCATAGTGGATAGTAATATATAGTCCAGAAACATGTTTTGCACACATAATTTTTTCGGCTCTAAAAAGGGCATAATGTTGATTGTTTTATGGAGAAAATCGAATGAAAACTACGAAAACCCCAGTCCATGTGGCTATACAGTGCCTGTTAACAGAAATTGGATAGTCCGAAATGACTCACCAAAACCATAAATAATGTCTAGAGGATCGTCCATAAATCACTATTTTCGCAGAAATATAGCTGTAAATGAAAGTAGGAACAAATGAATTGAATGATTTCATTACCTTGACACGTAAAGACAGCTGATGCATTAAAACTTAATTTATAAATAGTTGGCCGCACGCGTCGAATAGATGTATAGACGCCAGTACATCAAGCTACTACAATCTGTCAAATGTCTTTAATAGATTTTCAACTTTATCGTTCTAAAGCATTAGGTTCAAGGTTGATTGGGAAAATTTGACAGTTTTGTGTAGATTGAATATGTGCTGGCGTCTGTACAAAAACATTCCTTGAAGGAATTGGGGAAAGCGGTGTAATAGTTTTTGAGGTTAATATGTCTGTATTCAAGACAAATGTCATGAATCAGTTTTTAGTCTAGATTTAAAACTATTTTCTGTCTGTCTGTCTGGATTTGTGTCCGTATGATGGCTATAGGGTCGCCCTATTACCTACATGGGATTAAAACTTAACTGGCGAAATATGGGGTGTTCTAATAGGTACCTTCGACTGTTAACCCTTCGTGGAATACTAGGCGTAATGTTGTTTAACACTTATAAATTTCATAGTTATTTTAACACAAGGTTCATGTTTCAATATAATAATAGAATGCGAGCCTAAGATGAAAATGTCACCGCTAAAGGCGTCTCAATTATAGTACCAGGTAGAGAAGGAACATAATATAATTGAACCTAATAATACGAACCAGGATCAGTGGTGGCCCAGTAGTACTTACGAGTTGTAAATCGTGTGTTCGAGCCCAGGTAGGTGTTTTATTTGTGTAAATTATTTCATCACCACTGCTCCCAAAACGGTGAAGGAAAATATCGTGGGGAAACTGGTAAGTCCTAGAACCAAAAATTAGAAGACATGTTACATCTGTGGTAGATTACAGGAGTGCAGCGGTAGGAACATTATAGGCTGAAATGCAATATACTAACCGAGCTAGATTGTAAACTATAGAAAATTAATTGTAACGTATAGTATTATTACTTCAATTGTTTTATTAACAGAGAATTGCCTACTTTTATCGTAGCACACGGTAGTAAGCAGCTTATTGACTGTACATCGTTCGGAACAACGGAAAGTAAGCCAGCTGCCTTCGAGCGCTTTAGCTGATCGGTAGGTACTCTTAGCCAGCTGTTGTATGCTGAATCCATTCTAATCCCTACTGACATACTAATAATTATAAATGCAAAAGTAACTGTGTGAACAACTTTTATTGGTTTCCAGTATCCTATAGATAAAAACAAAGATAAATATCGAATATGATAAATGATCCACCTGAAATAGCTATAGTATCAAAAACCGTTTGAACTGTACACGGCTCCAAAATAATTCTAGCTCGAAATGAAACGTTTTAAAATAGGAGTCGGTATTCAAATATGTATGTACGTGGATATTGTCTAACACAAATAGAGTTGCCCTACTATTATATTTGTTTATGTTTGAGCGCGAATAAGAGGTCGTGACGTCATATTTCGATGTTTTGATTTCCGTGGCAGATTCCCAAGTAATGTTTCAGTTAGTGACATTTTTGTGATGTGGATGAAAAACCAATAATATTATGGAACACTAGCTGTGCCCCGCGGTTTCACCCGCATAAGTTTTGATCCCGTGGGAATATCGGGATAAAAGGTATGCTATGTGTTAATTCTGCCTATAAGCTATTCGTGTGCCAAATTTCATCCAAATCCGTTTAGTAGTTTTGGCGTGAAAGAGTAACAAACATCCATCCATACAAACTTTCGCATTTATAATATTAGTAGGAAGTAGGATTATTATATTATTATAATAGGAATAGGAATAGTCGGAAAGTAGGAATAGTAGGATAGTAGGAAGTAGGATGGGATTTGACAATACAAATTTTATGAATGTGGATGGCTTTTAATTAGGACAGTCCATAAAAATATTAATATAACGACCTAGGATAGCCTTTGCCAGAAGTGGTCATCGTATTGGTGGTTCAGCAGCTTCAATATCATCAGGATTGTGCCGGAATATAGCAATTCGTCGTGGATGTGGTACGACAGCAGCTCCTGTGACATCATCTATCATCAGAAGACAGCGGCCGCGCAACCATCGATCGGACGCTCTGCTAGAGTGACTGTCACCGGCCAGTGTCACTCTTCTCCGACCTTTCCGGTGATTCTAGTAACATCGTTACAAAACGGCGTGCCACATCCTGCGCCGTCAAATAGATTGTGTGAAAGATATCATTATGGTAAGGAAGGAAATGAACACTGAGATGACGGCTGAAAGAGCTAAATGGAAAAAGACCTACTCCGCTGACCCTAAAATAAATAAAGAATAAGGGCAGAAAGATGATGATAATTAAATAGGTAATTGTCGCACGATTTTGTCACATAAATTGTGACAAATATTTCATTGAAGTTTAGGTAGGCTTTGAATGAAACTTGTGTCCAAAACTGGGTTGGTATAGGTCGATAAATGATTCCTCGTTGCCGTGCTTTAGAATTTAAAATCTATATATACTATCTATACTCTATACTTGCCGCTACGCTCTACGCTTGCCGCGGTTGGTCTATGGATGGGTGACCATCTATACATACAGAGACCCCTCCGTGCCTCGTAAAGCACGTTAAGCCGTTGGTCCCGGCTGTCATTCGTAGATCTTTGACAGTCTTTATGGGTAGTCAGAAGCCCGAAAGTCTGACAACCAGTCTTACCAAGCGGTATCGTATTACCCAGTAACTGGGTTGTGGAGGTCAGATAGGCAGTCACTCCATGTAAAATACTGGTATTCAGCTGCATCCGGTTAGACTGGAAGCCGACCCCAACATAGTTGGGAAAAGGCTAGGCAGATGATGATGATGACTCTATACTTATAAAAACCTGGAGAGTTCGATTGTTTTTTGTAGCATAAAGAATTATTTATAGCCATCATAAACTTTTGTTTCAAAGGGGAACAAATACCACATAGCAATGCTAAGCATGCTCACAAAGCCTCTTACATCGCAACTCCTTCATAAATTTCATCCACGCTAACCAGCCGCCATCTTGGTATCACGCCCTTTACTCAAACTGGAATTTATTATGTCTCAGTAATTTTGATAAACGCGCAAGCTCAAAGACAAAGCGGATTCTGTATCTCAGAACATGTCGGGCAGGATGCGAATGTGGTGTAAACGTGAGATGGTTGAACGTGTTCCGACTTGTTGAGTCTTAGATGACTGAGGATAATGTGGATGGGATATATTTAGAGATTAGAGTTAAAAGGCGGGATGTAAGTTGGAGTTAGTTGTAGGCAGACAATTTTAACAACTGACTATGAATTCATTGGCATGCTTTTAGTGGGTGAAAGTATTTACCATTATAAACATGTTCTCTGCCTATAGGTACATTACCATATTGGATTTTTGTATAACAGGTTGAATGCCGTAATTACAGAAACAATTAAAAAGCCAATGTGTCTCGTGTGGATCCTTCGACACGAAGGGTTAAAACAGCAATTTAATAAAAAAACAGGGTTTGTCTTACAGCTTTTTTTGATGCGTAAGCCCATCCACCCCCCCCCCCCTGACATAGGCAACTGAAGGAACACGGGTGGGTTTTAGTCAGTAAAAGTCTGACACGCCCTCCTGCTCCGCCCAGAGCGGGAGAAGTCATATGATGATTTCCCACCCAGAAAAAAAAAAAAAAAAAAAAAGCCCATCCACCCCCTGTATGAATAGTAATGAGTTAAAAACAGCCAGTTTGTGATATGTGTGTGTTTGTGTAAAAGTCTAGGAAGGCTAGGCGCAAACAAGACACCGGCCACAGCCACCGGTAGCCCAGCAACAAGCAGTTCACATTCTTTTTCATACATTTTGTATGGATTCGTCAGACACGTGTGGTCTGTGGTGGCCACCGGCTACAGCAGTACTCAACATCGCAGCAAGAGGCAACAGCCACCAGTGGTTGTGGCTGATGGCTTATGGGCGCTTACCCACAGTCATTTTACCTCTGATTTCTTCTGTTTTTTTGAATCACAGTGATCTTTATTCTCGTTACAATAAGGTTGCTGTTCGGTTGCTATCAGGGGTAAAATAACAGTAAAATGACTGTAAGTAAGAATATTCAGCTAAATCTGAAGGACAATTTCCGTTATTAAAAACGTTCAAAATCTAATCTCAATCTCATCTCACCGACAAAAACTTGTCAAAAATGTAGGGAAATTAGAGGTATTTTTGACAGGCAGAGACTGAAATCAGACTGTGAACGTGCAATTCTCCCTCTGGGCAGTGAAATTTCATACAGAATAACTAGTCTGACTCTTGTGTTACATCAACTCCTAGTACAAAAGCCAGGGCTACACTGATGTTTGTGTCAATTATTAAAATTAAGGTCTTGTGCCATCAATACGACGAAGAAGATAAGCTCCTAAAACAATAGAAGAATCGAAAAATAACGTTAAAGTTCTCTTATTTCATTAAAAGTGACGTAACGATACAAATGCCTATGTAAGTCGACGTAATTCCGCATACATTTCTAAACTAGAACAAATTACCTACATAAATAAACAATTTCATAAACATCAACTTCAAAGAGAGCATAACTCCGTAATTACACGATTAATTTGCCACCACTTAAGCCTAATTTAATTATGGCACTTCTAACAGTTGAATTATGTAATTAAAACAATTTTAAACTAACTTTGTAGCCCTTTGACCAACTGTTTTACTGTGGTTGGAAGGTCACAATAACAATTGTTATCGTCCTTAGGGTTCAGTTATGTACCTTAGTACCTTCATATTTACATCTTAAAGTTGGCTTTGTTGAGATTTGACACAGAATATATACAGCTACTACAATCTGTCAAATTTCTTTAATAGATTTTCAACTTTATCGCTAAAACATGAGGTTCAAGTTTGATTGCGAAAATTTGACAGTTTCGGGTAGCTTGATGTACTGGCGTCTGTACTTGCTAATGAGAATCATATTTAAATAATATTGTAGTCGAGTTTTTCTTTACAATTCTGGGTATAGCATTTATTGTAGCACTAGTTGTTGCGCGCAACTTCGTCTGCGATCCAGGATGAAAAGTAGCCTATGTTCTTAACTAGGTCTATCTGCGTTCCTTGACAATTCAAAAGTGCCTGTAATTGGTTTATTTGAAATAAACACTTTGAGTTTGAGTTCGAATTGAGTTTGCCAAACATCCAAATCCGTTCAGACGTTTTAGCGTGAAAACGTTACAAACAAATAAACTACTACTAAAATAATCGATTTATTAGATCCTTAACCAAAAGTGACCTAAGTTTGTCTGTGAAGATTACAGAAATAAATATTTAAGACGCGGGGTGCGTCTTAAATATTTATTTTTTTTAAATCCAGAAAAGCCATGCAACATACTTAGACAAAACCTAATAAGAATTCAAGCAGTGACTGCAACCGAATAAGTCTGTGAAAGCCGAACAAATCCCGAAGACGTTATAAAAGGCTAAGAACCTCCAAATCCTCATTCATACATTAACTACTAAAATTCTCTTTATAGTAATATTTACGAGTGTCTCATCCTTCCCTCCAATTCATTGTACAATGGCGGACAAAAGGTGCGGATACGCCGACGTCCGTATATTCCGAAGTTTAGGTACACATCATATTGAGGGAGAAATTCCGCTGGTGCATCCGGTTCGGCGTCCTTTGTAGACCTTGTGTATAATGGAGTGAGCGTTTGATATTATTTTAGAGTATTTTTTTGTGTTCATATGTCAGTGTTACCTTTATTGGTGTTGATGGAAGTAGGGTTGGTACTGTAGATAGATGAATACTCTTTGTTAAGTACACCATAATTTATGAATTACAGATATAAAAGTCGAAATGCTTCGAGGAAAAATTAAGATACACTGAGGTAAAATTTACTAAAAATAAGCTAATTTTACAAAAAACTTCATGATTTTTTTAGTAAATGCAATAAGCAGGTTTTATAATATCTAGAATTTTATCTATACTAATAATAAAGCTAAAGAGTTTGTTTGAATTCGGTAATCTCTGGTACTACCGGACGGATTTCAAATTATTTTTTTTTCACTTAGTAGCTTCAAGCAGCGCGCTAGGATTTAGGAGCCGAGCAAAAACAAAAAAAAGTCAGAATGAAAGAAGAACGCTGAATGAAAATGATGTAATAGCGCGGTCTGGCGATGCCACGAGGTGGTTCGGTGGAACCAGAATTTTCACGCAGACGAAGTCGAGGGCCGAAGCTAGTAATAAATAAATAAACGACCTCAAATGTATAAAAAAATCTCAATATTGGTATCAAAAGTCTCCCACGCAATATACTTTTCACAATACCGTGATTTCAGGCCACACCTGTAACGGTTTGACACCTACACAGAATATTACAAATTATAATATTTCAGTTATGTTAAAACATTCCTGTTTGAAGCTGTAGGTTTCGTTTTCCATATCTCTATTCAAGGTCCTACCCTGTTTCTCAAAACAATGTACAAATTTCAACCTTGTACATTGTTTTGAGAAAACCTTGTGGAATTTGTATGGCATTATAACGGCCTACGTTGATTCGCACGAATCCACTCGCCTGAAAAAGGCGAATCGAAACTTTGATGTAATTCGTTTTTTTTCTGTATGCGATTCGCACGAGGTTAATTTATTTGTTGGCGAATCGAGAACTCCAGAAATACGTATTAGGCAATTGGCATATTTTGAATGTTATGCTGTAAAGTTGAGAAAAAGGTACTCTGTCATGATTTTTTCATATTATCATCGTAACCTTCTCCATTTCCTTATCAGCATCATCATTCTCCTGCCCTTATCCCAATTTATTCGAGGTCAAGGCAACATGTCTTTTTCTTCCGTACTTCTCTATAAGTCACCATTTCGGTAGTCACCCCCATTTCTCATAGGTCATCATCATTTGCCTAGCCTTTTTCCAACTATGTTGGGGTCGGCTTCCAGTCTAACCGGATGCAGCTGAATACCAGCATTTTATATGGAGCGACTGCCTATCTGACTTCCACAACCCAGTTACTGGTAATACGATACCCCTTGGTAAGACTGGTTGTCAGACTTTCGGGCTACTGACGACCCGTAACGACTGTCAAAGATCCACGAATACCAGCCGGGACCAACGGCTTAACGTGCTTTCCGAGGCACGGAAGGTCTAGGTATCATACACAATTTATTCCGGAAAAACTTTCAAAAACCTTCCGCCATGCAATATTCGCCTTAACTCAAACACTGCCAACATCAGTTACACAACACGAGTTAGGATCATTGACTGACTGTATCACAGTAACATCGTTAGGAGAGTTCATTATTTTCCGAGTATTGTGGCCAGATTTATTTTGTACTATTTTCAGCGACTCTGCTATGTCCAAAGTAATGACGGGGCTAATGAATACATGGCATTGTTTTTTTTTTATTAAGTATTTCATAATAAGACTAATAACAGGCTTGTTTTAGTATTAATAACATGATGTTAGAAATAAGACAGCTATTATAATTTAATTTACACTAAATACATCCCATGTCGATTTCGGCTACGGTGACTGCTAACTTAGTAAAGTTGAAGAGTTTGTTTGTTTGTTTGAACGCGCTAATCTCTGGAACTACCAGTCGGATTTGTTTTTTTTTTGTATTTGATAGCTTAATTCTATAGGCTATTTAAACCGCGACCTTATACCTAACAATAAAAGCCGAGCAACAAGAAAAAACGTCTGAATGAACGAAGAACTAAGCAAAAACGAAGTAAAAGCGATGGGGAATTTTATAAAAATGTGGCTGTTATTTTAGTATAGGTATTGTGTGTCTTACGACTTCCACGTAAACGAAGTCACGGGTAGAAACTAGTACCCTATATACGGCATTTACGGCCCTCCTGCTCCGCCCAGAGCGGGAGAAGTCATATGATGATATGATGATTTCCCACCCTGAAAAAAAATAAAAGGTAGTCCGTAGCAGAACGAATCATTGTTTATCAAAAACTAGACCAAAGGAAAGTAAGGATGTTTCAATGTACGCATAGGTACCACATAACAGTAGTTTTATGTACGCATAGGTACCACAAAACAGTAGTTTTATGTACGCATAGGTACCACACAACAGTAGTTTCATGTAAGTACCTACCACAATTCAATAAATTACGGAAACTAAATTAAAAATGAATCCGTTTTCCATTAATAATATTACGGGCGAAGCATTTGTAAAAAAGAGACACTCATAAACTTAACAGGTGGACGGAAATACTGAATTTTTCAGCACAATACCGTTCCCGCTGAAATTGTTCGAAATACCGAAAATGTTACCGATAAAAATTGTTTTCCGTCGAATTTTTGTTCATTACAGCTCGATCGTGTGGTGCAAGTTTAGAAAAACATAGAATTCAGACTTAATTTTTTATGGCATTGTGAAAATCGTTTGATTAGATAGTAAATGAAGTCACAATACACAAAGAAATACATACTACGATATAACTTATATATTTTTTTTGTTTCGCGGTGTAAATCCTCATGGACTCCCTCTATCGTGGGGGCGACAGAGGGGTATGCCGGACTCTTACCGGGTAAAACCTCCGCGGTATTGCACCTCTACCTATGGCCGGGGGTGCAAGATTCGCATAAGCAATCACCGCTCCATACTACGAAGTAACTGAGATATAAGTTAAAAAGTAGACAATGGCGCCGATTCCTTGTTCACAAACTAAACTAAATTTAAGTTCAATGCGTGTTTTTCTTTCTATTTCATCAATAAAAGGACAGAAGATAAATATTAATTTAGTCCTGTTAAATTTAGATACTCCATAGCAAGTTTAGACGTGATTAAAAATATGGCTACTAAAAATACGTCAATTTACGTCAGGCGCTGACTAATTTGACAGTATTTCTTCTCTGATAAATATTAGTTTAGCTAATATTTATCTTCTGTCCTTTTCTTAATGAAATAGAAAGAAAAAGATGCACTGAACTTAAATTTAGTTTAGTTTGTGAACAAGGGAATCGGCGCCATTATACGATCTAATGTATGGTGGTTTCAAAATGTTGGACTTGTAGTACCGATAACGTGGAAAGGGTTTGAAGGTTCGTGGCATACCTAAGTACGATTGTTACAACAAATGTTACCTACCACCTAAGCATATACATTGTGGAATGCAATAAATGATTGAGTATTGAGTATTGAGTACCTGTCCACCATCCTTTTTTTTTTTTTTTTTATTAATAAGAACTAGTCTTCCTAGTAATTTATTACAATCTAGCCTAACAGACTAATAAGCAATTTAACTCTAACTTAATATTTTATGAGATAGATTATAACTAAGAATAATGTCAATTTGCACTTTTGCACAGTTTCGTAGCACTTTCTTAGGGTCTGGTAATTGATAAAACACTTTGTTCATGTGTTACATGGGGTCTCCCTTGTTTAACCGAAAGGAATTTGACAAATTTTCATTTCCCAAAAAATGTTTCGCATAATTTCATTTGCCAAATTATTACTTAGCAAAAAATCTATTGACAAAAAATTGTAACGCAAACCTAATGTTTGGCAAATGAACGTTTAAACTATAACTTGTTTACCAACTAGTACTTTTAACATTTTTCATTTAATCAAATGTTTCAGTTGGAACAACAGTTTTTACGCAAAATCAAATAAACCAAATATTTAGTATCGTCAGTTTTCAATTCACCTTTTCCTATTCAGTCAAATGCTTCAATGACAAAAATGTGAACTGCTAAGTGGGTAGGAGGTAAATCAAAAATTCTAAACAGGTAATAATAATATGAATATTAACAATTTTTTTTCTATATAATGTAGGTAGTCGTTCCTGGCACTCGCCGGCCGCTGCCGCGGCACCGCTCGCTTCGCTCGCTCGGCTCGTGCGTAGGAGGTCACAGTTTTAACCTAACCTAACCTACCCATTTTTTTTAAAGAAGAAATTAACCTAATCTAAATAGTTGAGTTCCGGGTAACTTAAAACAATATCTTTTTTTCTATTAATGCAAGTCGTGTCTGGCACTCGCCGGCCGCTGCCGCGGCACTGCTCGCTTCGCTCGCTCGGCTCGTGCGTAGGGGGTCACAGTTTTAACCTAACCTAACCTAACCATTTTTTTTAAAATAAGTAATTAACCTAATCTAAATAGTTGAGTTCCGGGTACCCTACTACAAACAATATATTTTTCCTATTAATGCAAGTCGTGTCTGGCACTCGCCAGCCGCTACCGCGGCACCGCTCGTTTCGCTCGCTCGGCTCGTGCGTAGGAGGTCACAGTTTTAATCTAACCTAATTACCAAAATATGCTATTTTTGCCTTAACATTTTTTGTCTTAACAAATCATTTCACCAAACGTTTATTGTCTGAAGATTGTTTGCTGTAATAAATCATTTGATTATAGACCAAATGCCATAATGACATTATACTTGGCAATATTTTGCCAAGTAAAAATTTGACCAAATGAAAATATGCGAACTAAAATCATTCGAAATATTGCAATGGTATAAAAAAAGGTTGCTAAAATTTGTTTGGGTAATGAAATTTTGGCAAAATCTTTTCGGCAAAACGGCAGGCACCCGTTACATGTATAGCACCATTAGCATCGCACTATTATTCATTCACTATATAAATACTACACTAATTCAAATGGTTTAGTTCTCTTTAGCCTACGCACTAAGTCCGTGTTGTCTAGCAGCTGAATTGCCTCGACATTGACATGTCGGTGAAGTCTGTGTTCGTGGGCTTCAGCAAATTTTTGAATGATGGTGTCCACCATCCTGATTTTTTTTTCAAAATGGCGGGCATGAAACTGCTACAATTTTGAAGGAGAAAAAATGGCGCGACCGTAGGTATACCAGGTTCCATGTAAGTATCTTCAATCCCCTTTAAAAAAGTCAACTAAATGCGAAAGTAGGAATCGTGCTACGAAATCCTTTAATTTTAGTTTGAAATTTACTTGCTAATAAGCGAGACACCATGTAGATTTTATTTACCCTATATTTATTGTAGTCTAACCTTTAATTCTCAAAATTAACCTTGTAACTTAACCTTATGCTTTTCATCATCATCATCATCATCATTTCAGCCGAAAGATGTCCACTGCTGGACATAGGCGAGGGGCCTATGTCCAGCAGTGGACATTTTTCGGCATCAAGCATCGCCACTTCGACCGGTACTTGTCGCTTAAGAATTTAGTATAGTAAAATGCTAACAAAACTTTCGCTGGAAGTACTGACATAGCTTGCAGAGTAAGTAAGCTGAAATGGCAGTGTGCTGGCCATGATTGTCGAAGGACCGATAGCCAGTTGAGCAGACGAGTCCTGGAGTGAAGACCGCGCATCGGCAAGCGTAGTGTGGGACGCCCCCCAGCTAGATGGACCGAGGACCTAAAGAAGGTGGCTGGGACAGGGTGTTGTGACGCAGCCTGGCCAGCCACAGGCTGAGTTAAGGAACAAAGCTTTTGACTTAGCAAGAAAATAATTAGAACCAACAGCAACTCTAAATTCGCTTTTAACTTAGACCAAACCGCTGCAATACGAGAAAACCGAGCCCACGAATAAGTTTATTTCGACAACACTAATTGGAAGAACAGATAAATGATTACCATTTTAATTGTTTTTCAAGTTTTGATTGAAGAAGGCCCAAGTTTAAGACATCAATCTTTGTTTCCCGGAAAATGGCGGAAAATTACAAAATAATATATGAATGTTATCAATCTGAACAATGGATTTAGTTCTTGTTTGATTTTACTATTAATTTCCGAAAATCACTGAGAAAATACGAATAACAATTCTTAGGAGAAAGCCTTCAGTAAGTTCTTTGATCTCGACTTAATAAAGACTGAATGTAATCTAGCTAGGAATAAGTTATAATTTCGAGAATAAGATAAATCTGAAGATCTCTGAGATAGATTGACTTGTTAATAACAAAAACAAAAGCATAATTACGACCCAGTGGTAGTCGAAACGAAGTACGGGACGATACAAAACGAATACAAGACGTCCTAAGAATTAATGAGGTTAGACAAGTCACCACTACCACTTATCCAACTAACACAGGACACATTAAACAAAATACCACGTCTTGTTTTCCCGAAGGGTTAGGCTGGGGTGTAACTATAGTAAGCCCACATTTAGCCAGTTATAACCCATACAATAGCCCATAAAACCCATAACCCCATAACATCGACCCATATAATGGGGGGAACACAGGAATGCAGGGAGAGGTTGTTTCTTTTTTCATTTTTAAAGTAGCCTAATTGGTGATACTTTATTTACATTACAATCTAGCCTATTATGCTAAGTACATTCTAATTAAGAAATCGTCCAATAACTTCTTCCTACTCCTTCCTTCTTCTATAACAATTTCAGACAAGCCAAATTCTATAAAATCGAACAAAAATACGTCATGATCAGCTAGGCAGCAATGGATCAAAATAAACTTAAAACAACCTCCTCTGATCAAAAGCCCTTCTATTTACATACCTCTCTTTGGGATAATATTTCTAATCGGAGACCCAAGAATGTTACACAATAATTTCTATTTGGTAACGTAATCTCGACAAAATTCCATGAATACTTCCTGGTTTGACGTGTAAATTGGGTGTTTTTGATGTTGTGTACCTACTAGATAAACTTTAACCTTGTTGGGAATCGACAAAGAAGTAGATGTAGCTGACTTGATAGACATTGTCCTGTCTTTACAAAAAAGAATCCACACAAAAATCCCATAGAACAAAGGACGTAAAATTCCTGAATATGAACATTTTCCGGGAAAATTTTCCATTTTTTTCTTTCTATAAAAACCTAACCCGAACTATTACGAACATTTTAAAATAAAAAATAGCCACATCGGGCCAGCCGTTCTCAAGTGATGTAAACACCAACGAACATCAGGCATGGCTGCTACAAAGCACACCAAAATCATTATGTTTACATTAAGTCTAATAACCTAACCCTAACTAATATTATAAATGCGAAAGTGAGATGCTTGTTTGTTACGCTTTCACGCTAAAACAGCTGAATGGATTTGGATGAACCTTGGTAAGGATAGAGACTACTTTTCATCCTGGCAACAACTAGTTACTTTTAATACGAACCACTCTTCCGTAATATAGTGCTATTTTTTCTAATATAAAAAGAAGTACTCGTAACAATGAAAATCAGATCTTTCAATCAGGATGTGAAACCCAAGCCAAAGATACATATGCTCAAACATCTGATATCTACCTTATATATCTACCTTAGCTGATTTCTTACCCTTTATATACTGTTCAAAGCCTGATATAAAAACAATAGATAGTTAGATAAATCGTTTATTTGGTGCACTCAAAACACTTCGCAACATACAAAAGCAGGATTAAATAATTACATGAATAAAATCCCCTTGAACAAAAATTAAGCCCAAAATAAATTCACGAATTTATTGTAAGAAAAGCACGCGTTTCCTTATCACGTTTTCGACTCGATTAGAACAAAAGACGTTCCGTTCAGCTCCTCAGTCGTATTCAATGCGCGCTCATTTCCATACTATTAAACCCCTGTGCTAGGCATGTGCCGTGGTTTGCACAAATGTGTCTCGGCCGAGACTGAATGCAGTCTCGGCCGAGACACATTTGTTTGCCGATACCGATACCAAAACTTTACGGCGTGAATTAAATTACAATTAAATTATCTTTGATTATTATCCAAGAGTCTGAAAGTTGGTGATTGTATAGATTTTGACATGCTCTTTCCGAATTTTCACTTTGCCACCTTGTATTTTTGCCGTTTGCACATATTGGAAAAATGGCGACCAAGAACACTTTCTTGACAAAACACCATTTCCAACTATTTCACGTTGGAAATAGTTACATAATTGTTTTTGCATGAAATTGATACATATTCTGTATAGCTAAACATGTGGACATTGTATTTAAATAAGACTGTAACACCATTATACCATATTTAAGGCAAATAAAGACTTATCTTAATATTTAAACTAGAAAAAAAATTCTCTTTTTGTAAAAATAATTATTTTAGCGTACGAGCATCAAAAGACTATATTAAGGCAGGTGTATGAAAAATAGTGCAATAAATGGCAAGCATTGCAAAACCTTCATAATCTTAAAAAATCCTTACCAAAGTCACAAGGCTAGCGTAGTCGAGCTCTTAGCGTGCTCAGTTGAGCAAAGAAAGCATTAGCCTGGATAAATTACCTTTAAATCTACAAAGAGGACGGATTAAGGATACACTGTCTTTACTAAAAGCAGGACTTCCGTTTATTATTCATTTTATCCCTATTCATTTCAGCAATTACTTAGAATAAGATGAATTAGTTGGAGATTTAGATTTCAGTGTGGGCAAAGTAATCTTGGTACAATCTAAATTTACTGTTCTATTTCATCTGTTTGATATTTATTTAGTTAATGCAAGTTTTTGCCAGTAATCTTGACTGAGATTAGTCTAATTTCTAATCAGACATTTTTGTATTTTCAAAAGAATATTAGGAAAGGTAGAAGCTAATTAGGTTATATTGAGTCCAATAACTGGCCGAAACTAAATATAAGGCCGAAACCCAAAATCTCGGCTTCTCTTTTACCTCAATCTCTACGTGAAATGAGTTCTATGTTCAGGCAAAATGAAACTCTCCCTTATCTAGGCTTGTATTGTTTGTTTTTCGTATTAAATTGTGAAAATATAGGAATATGAAAATTATTTTCGTCATTAAACAGATGGGTAGCGGTTGTAATAAACCGTACATTCTTTTGATATGAAAAATTTTGTGTAATGACGATATATGCATCGGTCTAATTTCATCTGTTCAAAATATGCTTGTATTTTTACATCGAATACCAAGAAATGCTTGGGCCCGAAAATAAATAATTACGCAGGAAAACCAACCTCAAAATTCGCCGAAACTGAATTATATAATTTGGAAAAAAATACACGTCCGTGTTTTAATATTTCACGCCTGTCACAGCATGTCCAAAAGTGTTTCGGCTCTCACGATTCGGTATCCGCAGATTAACCGTCGAGGTCGAAAACCGGTCTCTTGGGGCTCGCCTCAAAAAAAACAAAATGCCAAAACTTTTTTAACTTACCTTTTTTCCCGGTTGCGCACGCTTCACGGGAAACTACTAAAATAAACCGCATTTTAACGACCCTCCGTGAAATAGAGCTCAACTTTTTTTTTTTTTCCTTTTTTTTGAATTACGGTACAGGTTTTGTAGCCAGAGTTTTTGGTCCAATTTTTGATTACTCGACTGTGTTCGGAACGGGTTTCCCGATAGAATGAATAGTTTTTCGACCAATGTTTTGTTCGGAAACTCGTGCAAAGTCTAGCTTAAAGATTTAGTTTGAGATATGTGTAGTATTGACAGATGTTTAATTAAGCCTTTTCAAGCCTGCTTTTTTCTTTAAACTGGTAGTTTATTCCTGAAAATTCCTGTTCTTCGTGTAGGTATAAATACCTAAAAACAATCTCTGAATTCTGAAATCTTCTTGTATTATGGAACTGTTATGATATTCAAAAGCAATAATTCGAAAATAAGAGGTATTTAAAAGGTAAAACAAAGTTTAACCTACCAACGATTTCCTTGAAGAAATGAAAAAATAATAATTAAAATTTAAAACCAGTCAAGAAGGAAAACAACAAGAAACAATTTCGAAACGAGTGCCACCATAAAACCAGCAAAAAAATAAAAAAAAAAACTTCCTTTTACATGTCCTTGAACCTGAAGTGAAGGCAAATTTTCTCATCAGCCGCCATATTAGCTTTTATTAGGGTTCCTCAACGAAGATATAAAAACTTCAGGTTATAAAACGATACTTCGAGATGTCGTGTTTGACGAGCGAAAGAATTGAATTATGCTAATATAGTGTTAGGATATTTTTATGAAGGGACACGTTTCGCAGTGGCTTATGTGAAATATGAACAGATAGATATTCACGATTTACTTCGCCAAGACTAGATAATAGTCGTTCGGCAATTTAGCAAGTATGTACAGACGCCAGCACATCAAGCTACCCGAAACTGTAAAATTTTCCCAATCAACTTTGAACCTAATGATTAAGCGATAAAGTTGAAAATCTATTAAAGAAATTTGACAGTTTCTAGTAGCTTTATGTGCTGGCGTCTGTACCTAGATCAATAATTAATAAATAAAAAATTAAAATAAAACATGTTTTTACCCAAAAACTATTCTAAGGTCACTTTCTAGTATCAGAAACTAGTAAAATTCATTTCATAATAGTTTCATTATAAAATCACTGATTATCAATTTTATTGACACCTTGTGTAATGTTTTGCGCTAAATGGTTTTCATATACTGACAATTCATGTAACGTACAGCAGATAATAATATAAATACACAATATAAACAATTGACAACACTAGCACGCGGTTAAAATTTTGGCACGATCCCTAATGATCTTTTCAACTGTTTATGAAAAGGTCAATAAACCCAGCAACAATAGTGAACTGTTCTAAACTCAATTTCAGCTAACTCCAAAGCTACATACGAGTATTACGTATTACAATCTTTAATCAAGGTTCGTAAGGAACTCAATCCCATAACCCAACTCCACTATAAAAATAACATCGCGTAAAACTGAACTCAACTCAACTAGTTGATTCCACGTGAAATTTGCATGCGAAGTAGACTTTTTAATTTTTATACCGTTTCGACGAAATGATACGTTCGTATCGGGTCCATCCACACTTGCCATACCGTTCCTGATAAATTAAATTTCGCAGCGAACTGACGGCCGGAGCGATAAACGAAATAACACAGCTACACGGCAGCAACTGTGGGAAAACTCACTGGACTTCGCACGGTTTTTCCATGTAAATATCTTGTACATTCCTATTTTTTGGTAGGAGAAGGGTGATTTAATGCTGTGGCAACTGGCCTGTTTTTCCGTGGCCAATTTTAGCCGGTTTGAGGCCAATTTGTGTTCGCTTCCTGGCACGTTTCCGAAGCATGATATGCGGGAGATTTTCCGAAACTCAATTCGCAAGGTAATTGTGCACCTATCAATCATGCGTGCTCTAAACCAGCTGGATTGCAGCTCGATTTTTGAATCAAGATACGGGAAGCGAATGTGAATCGGAAAATTGAGCTACATTAGAGCAATTCCACTCAGACGTCAAATACGTGCGTGATTTGGGCGATAGTTTGGAGCTCGCTACTGATGACTTTCACGATTGGGTACGATCTACAATTTGGGATTCAGATACCCCATTTTAAAGCTCCACCATTTTGTATTATCGTGATTTCGATTTCCAGCTCAAAACATAAAATATGTCCTTATCATTAAGGGGGATGCGCTAGGTTGCCCGTGAAATTAAAATTTTCTTACGTTTTTAGCAATTTCCAGGTCAGCGTTAGGTTGTATATTGAACAAAATAGGATTCGCGTGTGTAAGAAATATGTTTTTATAGAATTATAATCATTAACCTTTAAGTTTTTATAATCCTATTGATTGATATTTAATGAAATAGTCACTCAATAGGATTATGCAATAGGATTATTATGAACTAAGATGGTTGTATTGATGATTTTAATGATTATAATTATGTAAATACATACTTCTTACGCTAGCGAACCATATTTTGTTCAGCATACAACCTACCGCAGACCTGGAAATTGCAAAAAACATAAGAAAATTCGTATTTCGCGAGCTACCCTGGCGCTTCCCACTATCGTTTACGAAAGTTTCTTTTTTGCTTTCTAAAAAGTTATAGTAAAGGGTGAGCCTTTTTCATTCTTAATACGTTCCTGTCTTCACCCGCAGAACTATTCTTTTGTGTCGTAACTCGCAAAAACCGTCTCATGACAAACGATCGCAAGGTGTAAGTTTTACCAGGTCGCTGTCTAAAATAATAAATTGTCGCCAACATAAACTTAATAAAGCCGTATCTATGAGAGAAATTGCTTCTGTAATATTTCTGAAGACTTTTACTATGAAAAGGTTTCAGATTCTTTTCGCTTTAGGCTGAGTTGTGGAGAAGTCAATTTATTGGGATGGCTGACTTTGTATGCTAATCATACAGATCTTTTATTAATACTGTAGGAATCTACGAAATGTTTTATACAAAAAATAAATGATTTTATTTCTCTAAGTAGATTAGTACAAACACGTCACACGGCACACGTCACACGTTTACACGTCAATCATATTTTTAAACTAGATGAGGTCGGCGTTTCGTATCTGACTACTCTGAGAAGAAAGGCCGAAACAAACTCAGAGGTCACAGACTCTTTTAAAGTTCAGACATATTCTTGGTCAGATCATGTGAAGACCTTGTGGATTGATGTCTGAAATGGTATTTTGAGGAAAGAACCACACAGTGGACCGTCCAAGAGTAACTTTGATCTTTTATCATGATTTATTTTCTAATAGAAACTTGTTAGTGGTTGTTTGTTTTGCAATTTCATGGAGATATTTCTTCATATTTTTTTCATTAGGTGTGTCTGTTACAGTTAGTTTTATTTGCAACCTCTCTCTATCATTCCACAATTAAACACCAATCTCCTTATTAACAAACCTTCAGTAAAGTTACACCAGTATTTACTTCGGTTAGGCACCAGTCTCCCACAAATGAACATTGTCCTTCATCAGAATAATTATTTTCTCCTCTTTTAAATTTTTGTTAATAAGTGTTTTTTTGTGGAAGAAAATAAACATTTTATTTATTTTTTATTTTATTTTATTTAGGTATAACTAAACATTTTTCAAGGATCAATACGTTTGGCGTAATTTTACTTCGAGTTAAATTAATAAGATGATCAGACAAAATTACGCTTATCACTACTCTTTTTTTACACTAACATATCATTAATTTGGTCGCTCGTGGCTCTGTGTGTCGTAACAACAATAATAGCGACCGAAACAGAAATAAATAAAACGAGTAATCATCATCATCTGCCTAGCCTTTTCCTTTAACCGGATGCAGCTGAATACCAGTATTTTACATGGAGCGACTGCCTATCTTTCCTCCACAACCCAGTTACTGGATAATACGATACCCCTTGGTAAGACTGGTTGTCAGACTTTCGGGCTACTGACGACCCGTAACGACTGTCAAAGATCCACGAATGACAGCCGGGACCAACGGCTTAACGTGCTTTCCGGGAGGGGTCTTGGTACCTATGTGAAGACCCATCCACGGACCAACCGCGGCAAGCGTAGCTTAACCCGATCGATCGACCCGTGTGGCTGTTATTACTTAGCCCCTTAATAAATAAAACGAGTAATACGAGTAAAACTTACCTTCATTCTTTTTCATACTAACAAGCCATAATACCTATTCACTACTCATTTACCTAATGAAACCCACAATATTACCCTTTTGGCTGGTATCTATTTTGTCATACTTTCCCAGAATTTAAACTGTACTTTCACTCATTTCGCTTCATGAGTATGCCATTCGAAAGCACTCACGTTACTACGTCAGTTAGCACTCTTATTTTTATAATAATTTATTTTCTAATATAATGGCTGTTGGCTTTGCTATCTCGTCGAGAGATTCCAGCGTTTTAATTTATGAGACAGTTTCATTTCCAAGAAATTAACAGTGAGCCAATTGACACTGAGTACTCTTCCCACCACCCACAGAGAAGTGGTGGCCCAGTGGTAACAGTCACGACTTACGAGTTGTATGTCGTGGGTTCGGACCCAGACTGGCGCTTTTTTTTTTTTTTTCTGGTGGGAAATCATCAAATGACCGCCCCCGCTCTGGGTGGAGCGGAAGGGAGTGTCAGACTCTTACTGACTAAAACCCACACATGTTACTTCCTTCGCCCTTTATGTTCCGGGGTAGCGGTAACCCTTTCGGACAATCCCGCTGACCCGGCAGGCTTCGGCCCTAAGGGGCCCCTCGCGCTTTACTTTGTGTAAATTATTTCATCTCCACTGCTCTCAAAACGGTAAAGGAAAACATCGTGAGGAAACCGGCATGTCGTAAAACCAAAAATTCGAAGACATGTGACATCTACCAACCCGCACTGGGCCCGCGTGGTGGATTACGGCCCACTCCCTCTCACAGAAAGGAGGCCTGAGTCCCAGCAGTAGGAACGTTATAGGCTGATTATACTACTCTTCCCACCATCAAATCATAACAAGCTACTCCGAAACTCGTTGTTCCCGCCGGTGTCCCGAAAGCGAAATATTTATTTTCAGCACCGTCACCCGATTAACGCGAACGGCCAGCTTATCGGCGTCATCAGTAACATTTGGTACAATTCTACTTTGATACGTGCCCATTCGTAAAACGGAGGCTTTAATTAAGCCTTTATTGCCTCGAAATCGATTGCTATCATTTGCATATGAGTGTTTTTGTTTACGTGAAAATGTGGAGCGAATTATTTTGTTTTCATCTGTTTTGTTCAATATTTTTGGTTGTTCTGTGATAATAGGTGTGAAAGATCAGTTTGGGCTGTAGAGAGCGACACGTATTTTGGTGTCGTTTAAAGGTTATCCCCCATAGGCGCGTTATTATTGGTGTATAATATCGGATGCGTTATTGCGATAATGCGTCCCTATTCCTTGCCACACAGCTGCGTTTTTATCATCCGATATTTCTAACGTCTGCGTGTAATGTATAATACACAGGCCCTCCCCGCCCGCACTACATGTAACTACATAATTAACGCCGGAAGCGTCCCAATACTAAATTTTCTAAGAATTCGTACTTATCGGAATATCGCAGGTTGGAGGAACGCAAACTTCTATTGCGTCGTTATTATCGTAGCAGTATGTAACTCCATGTCATTCTAATATGAAATGTACTGAAAACAGATATCCCAATAACGCATACGACATTATCGACCGATAGTAACGCGCCTGTGGGGGAGAGCCTTAATCCATTTACAGACTGGATGTTTCGTGTTCGATTCGACTCGTCGTGTAGTATTGTCTTTGTGTGTTTTCCATAAGCTACTGTGGTGACCAGACATTTGTTTAGGTGTAAATGAACTGTGAAGCTTTCAATACACAAAACAAGAACACTTTTTTTTTTTTTTTTGCAAAATGGGCCAGCTCTCGACCTCGATCTCGCCTGGTGGACAGCGATGGATGAGGTCTATGATTGAACGAGCGAGCCCAGAAGATGGCTAAGTATTTATATTATCCGAAGAAATCTTAATTAGGTAAATTATGAATTAAACATAGTTTCAGTGCTCATTAATATTTGTGTGAATGATCTACAAGTCTAAAATCCACGCTTTGAGAAATCTTGATTTGAATATGAAGTAATTATTACAGACATCGAACTGAAATTATAAACATAACGTACCAACGCTGCCAACGCTTACTTAATACCAGCGCTGCGACATTTATTTTTTAAATGTCATAGCATCATGCTGAGAAGGAGTCTTTTGGCCTCGTATAGGACTTTCTGTTTCATTTTTCTTTTTGTTACTTTTTTATATTTTTTTTTTTTATTGTGTTTAGTTTAGTTTTATGAATTTCCTGTACGAGTCACAATATTTTTTTTTCTTTCTTTATTTATTTTCTTTATAAAAAAAACTACTCCAAATGATTCAAACATCTCGCCAACTCTACAAGACAACGTTCCAACTCACACATTCACAGTCACCCACAAATCGCCCGAGACAATTGAAACACCCGCTTAAATAAACAAGAACAACATTAATACGTAGAACGACACCGAATGTGCCTCCAGCGCCACATTTGGGGGCTCTCAAGCGAAAACCAATAACGTAAATATGCCTTGACTGTAACTAACTTCCAAGGAAGGTTACGAGTCAAATAATTTTGGAGGGAGACAGATTAAGGCTTGAATGTTTTGTTGCTATAAGCATGTTTATAGGTGCATGTACTGAATGACTATGCCTCGTTCGTTTAATGGCTGCCAGCGCTACTCTTGAGCAAGAGGTCCTGCGTTATTGAGTTTTTCCATCGGGAATTTTTCACTAGCAGCCCGAAGTGTCGAACTGTGCCCGGTTAATGGCAATAGGTTTGCCCCCTTTTACATGAGACTTACACATAACTGGCGAAATATGGGTGTGCTATAGATTCACCTCTGCCTAACCCTTCGGGGATTACAGGCGTGATGTTATTTTATTTTTATTTTATTTATTTGGGAGAACAAACAGTGACACATTACATTTTATAGGAAGATATACAAAAAGATACGGCCAAATGTGTAACCAACAACATTGTCCACGGAATACACATTTAAAATTAAACTAAAACCTAGAAACTACAATAATTTAAGTTAAGAAAACATTTCTTGTGTTAAATAGTAAAACAAAAGTAAATCAGGCAAGCAAAGCAAAAACTCAGAAGGTATGCAAATCTTAATTAAGCTTGAAATGACTATAGATTAAGTGTTTTACATACTTATAATATTTTTGAATCTACCAGCAGAAAGACCAAACATATCGATATGATGGAATTGTTTGTTGTAATTATTAGTAAGTCGCCGCAGGGGTAGCCGCATACCTGCGTTACTGCGACAAGACGTAGCTGCAAACAGCGCCCGTGCGCGCACCCCGCGACTTACTGGCACCAATTTCCTTGTTCACAAACTAAACTGAAGTTTAAGTTCAGTGCATCTTTTTCTTTCTATTTCATTAAGAAAAGGACAGAAGATAACATTAGTTTAGTCCTGTCAAGTTAGTCAGCGCCTGACGTAAATTGTTTGTGATACCGTCAAATGTCGTACCGCGTTCGCTAGTCGCCAGTTTCTTGCTACAAGCTCTCGACTTTATAACAAAATAAATAAAATTCTGAAAATTTATACTCGTACTCGTACAAAAATATTCTCACCGAGTGGTTGCAAAAGTTATCATACGATGAAACCGAAAATCTTATCAAAATTAATTTATAATTAGTTAAATACTGTATGCACATTATTATTCTGTTTTTTTTTCTCTTTTTCCTGTTTATTATTATGACAATAGAAGTACTTGCTCGTGTATTATATAAATAGTTGTATGTCGCTGCTTTTTAAGGGGGCTTCTAAGATACAGGCTTATTGCCTAGTTTAGGAGTCAGAAGTTCGACCTTGAACTTTTGTCACTGTTGTACTACTTACTCTTTAGACAATACCTTCTACTACCTTATATTCCGTACAAATAAATTATTATTATTGACGTATTTTTAGTAGCCATGTTTTTAATCACGTCTAAACTGTCTATGGAGCGTCTTAATTTGACAGGACTAAACTAAAATTTATCTTCTGTCCTTTTCTTAATTAAATAGAAAGAAAAAGATGCACTGAACTTAAATTCAGTTTAATTTGTGAACAAGGGAATCGGCGCAAGTGTCGTTCTAGGAACTATGTAACTTATTTTATTACGGATATTAATACTATCATATACATTGCTACACAAATCAAACAAAAATAACGTCAATAGGAGAGTGCGTCTTGATTTAAGGTCAAGTAATTTATACTTGCAAATAATCATAAGATAAATCTGTGCGGAAACAACGGTAATGCATGGCTTTTAAAAATTTTCTTTGAACCTTCTCAATACGTTCTGAATACTTATTGTAAAAGGGATTCCACATTGGTACTGCGTATTCGAGCTCTGAACAGAGACTTGTACAAAATATAAATAGGTAGAGGGGCGCACAAACTCCTTCGCAGATCTCATCACAAAACCTTACATTCGATAGGCATTATTTACAACTTTGTCAATATGGGCATCAAGGTGAAATTTACCGTCAGAAGTTATGTTATTATGTTATGTACCTAATGAATATGGTCTTTCACGTGTTTATTTCTGGATATACTATTTTCTTAGAAAGTTGGTAGGAAATCTACTAAAAAAGCCGTCAATATCACGGTGGACATAATATAATATTATTATGAAATGTATACCAAACATATTTCTGGGAGGTTTTGCGTACACAAAAACAACTGTTGTCATAATACTTTTTTATTTGCACGCTCTGTTTTTATAAGGAAATTCTAAGTCCGTTTGTCCACCGCCTCGTCAACGAGAAAGAGATGACACCGCCGAAGCAGCGATTCGTGCATTTTATATGGCCGCGGGTCCACCGCACGTGGTCACCGGGACGTCAAGCTCACTTCGAATAATCTCGATAATCATTGAAGTCTCGTTGACGGTAGTGGGTGGACAAACGGTATAACTTATCTTGCTTGGTAGACTTATAAGTCTACTAAGCAAGATACGTTATACCGTTTGAATCATTTGGAGTGTTTTTTTTTTTTATAAAGAAAAGAAATATAGAAAGAAAGAAAAAGTATTTCTTGCGACCCGTACAGGGAGATCATAAAAGTAAACTAAACACAATCAAAATAAAAAAAAATCAAATTGTATAAAAAAAGTAACAAAAAGAAAAATGAAACAGAAAGTCCTATACGAGGCCAAAAGGCTCCTATCTCAGCATGATGCTATGACATTTAAAAAATAAATGTCACAGCGCTGGTATTAAGTAAGCGTTGGCAGCGTTGGTAAGTTATGTTTATAATTTCAGTTCGATGTCTGTAATAATTACTTCATATTCAAATCAAGATTTCTCAAAGCGTGGATTTTAGACTTGTAGATCATTCGTACAAATATTAATGAGCACTGATACTATGTTTAATTCATAATTTACTAGAAAGAGATGACACCGCCGAAGCAGCGATTCATGCATTTTATATGGCCGCGGGTCCACCCCACGTCGTCACCGGGACGTCAAGCTCACTTCGAATAATTTCGATAATCATTGAAGTCTCGTTGACGGTAGTGGGTGGACAAACGGTATAACGTATCTTGCTTCGTAGACTTATAAGTCTACCAAGCAAGATACGTTATTTAACGTGATTCTTGTGTCATGAAAAGCCAAAAGGAGGGCGTTTATAAACAAAATTTAGTTGCTTATAACTTGATTTTTCATGAGCTTTGTATTACCTAAATGTTGATCACGGAACATCTAGAGAAAAAAAAATCGTTTGCGGTCGGGGGAGCCCGTCAGGAACGAAGTTTCTCACGCGATATTCGCACGCATACATATTCGTACATAATAGCAAGAGAGAGAGAGAGAAAGAAAGTGTGAATTTAATACGCGTTTTTAATACAGAGCCCTCTAGTATAAGTTTTTAAAAGCTCTCATGAAGTTGTCGCCATTTTGGATTTTCATTCTGCCCTCACCGAAAACCATGATAACTCTCTCTCGCATGATAATGAGAACGTACGCTTTTTTTTTCCTACCTCAAGCCGAGTGAAAGAATTTCCTTCCAAAAACGCGATCGATGATAAAATTATCATCCAAAGCAAATGAATTACATACATATTAAACTTTTTTAGTTTTAGAAGACCTAAGTCAAACCATTAAAAAAAGTCTAGGTCATGACCCATTAACAAATTAACGTGACTAAATGTAGGACAACCTTGACAGGTCGTGACGTGTATTAATTAACCCACTAATTAATTGAAATAATTGTGCTACTTCGTAATTTCTCTTTTGACTGGAAACCACAGTCGTAGGTTGACATAAATGTAGATTTATTAGCGTGTTACCTAGATGTAAAGGGTAGTGAAATTTTGTTGCTTTTAAGCCTGTAAATAATTTATTTTCTACGAATTTCTATGTATTCACCGACCGTGACTTTAGAGACCTTAGTACAGCGGTGAGCGATAGATTTACTTACGAATTCTGTGTAGGTAAAGTTGTGCTTGAATAAGAATACATTAATATTTTGAGCAGTGAACCTCGTAATTGCTTAACCAAGTGAGAAAACAAGTGATCAAGCAATTACGAGGTCAACTGTAGCTACTTCGTTGGGCTAGATATTTAAAAAACAAAAAGTATGTTCCTATTGATTATTATAAATCGCAAATTAATCAATAACTACATAAGCATCACAATTATTAGTCCAAATGCCAAATGAGGTAGCGAAGCGAAAATTTCTTCCTGACCTCGCTTGTCATAAAGATGAAAATTCGTACTAAACAATTATACGGGGGCAAGGTTAAACAATTTACTTTCGAGAAAAGAGTATTTGTAAAACTCCAACGTAGGCTTCAAACTCAAACTCTTAAAGCGATTATTTCAATGATGTTTCCAACGGAAAAGGGGAAAGAAAATCCATGGACACTTATAAATTTCTTTAGTAGCCCTTTCCCAACTATTTTTGGGGTCGGCTTCCAGTCTAATCGGATGCAGCTGAATACCAGTATTTTACGCGGAGCGAATGCCTATCTGACCTTCATAACTCAGTTACTGGGTATCACCATACTCCTTGGTGATATTGGTGGACTTTCGGGCTTCTGATGACCCGTAACGACAATCAAAGATCCACGAATGACGATGATCGATCTATCCATGCGGCCAAGTCATCTTATATCTACATTTATTCCTTCCACAACTCCTAACACAAATACAACCAAAACAAAAGAACGTCAATCACTTCAGGTTCCCAAAACATTAGTCGGAAAGTTTCACCAGTAAGTAATACACGTCGTGGTCGACTGACCAATGAGAGTTGAAACTATAAATTCTTATTAGGTAGTAAGAACAGGGTTCTAAACGCCCTATAAATCAACTTCGACTGTTTGCTGGGTTCTGTCGAAGTGCAGTAAATAATGTAACCAAGGTACTGTGGGAGGAATTTGTTCTTGTTTTACATTTTCAGTTACTATAGTGTAAAATGGATTTGTGTGGTGGAGTGCTAAAATAACTTATTATTCAAACATTTTCAATTCTTCATCTTTAATAGTTAGCACTTATATACATACATGCTTACTACGTTTGACAATTATGAATAGCTTGTATAATTTTTCGTATTTCGTGTAACAATGAAGCCCAATATTTCTGGTGACAAAAGCAGCTAATTAGGTAGGAATGCTGGACGTACCAAAGTACTGTCACTGGCGTGCATTTTGAAGACTTTACGTCTTCAAAATGCACGCCAGAAAAGCTTAATTATAGACTCCATTCTAGCATGGCTTATATTGCCTTTAGAAGCTCTGACAGCACTCAAAATTATTAAAGACTTAATTGCAACATGTTTCGTAGTAATTTAAACAAAAAAAATAAATCATACGAGTACGTTCCAAAATAAACAATTCCTTTATATTCACTTGAAAACAAGGTGGGTATTTCAATAAAAGTTATGTCAAAAATAAAACTAGTATGTACGGACGCCAGCACATCAAGTTCAAATCAAATCTGTCAATCTGTCAAATTTCTTTAATAGATTTTCAACTTTATCGCTAAAGCATTAAGATTCAAGGTTGATTGGGAAAATTTGACAGTTTCGGGTAGCTTGACCTGCTGGCGTCTGTACCTATCTTGTGTTAGCTTTTGAAAGTTTTAAGTAATTTATTTTTGTATTCGTCTATTTGTATTTGACTAATTGTGCTGGCAGCACCGAAACGATTCAACTCGTGTGATTATTTTTGGAAAACTTTAGAACACCTTCTTGTTCGGTTTTATTACACTTGATTTATAATTTAAGACCCCATTCCTATCCTACTAAAAATGTATCCTATTTCAAAAACAACCCACATTACGTTCTCTCCACCAAAACAATCCTAAATACGAGCTTATAAATCAACATCGGTTGTTTACAAACTCCGACACTATTAGTGCCAAACTGCGGTAAACAAGTTGCAAGAAAACGATAAAATTCTAGTGTTAGTGCCTCAAGTTTATCCGTTCTTTAAAGTTGTTGTGTAGCGGTGTGTAAAGTGCCAAGTAGTGCTCGTGAATTTAGGTATTAAGTGCGCTAAGAATATAGTTTAGGGGATTGAAACTAGTAGGACTTGGAAGGAAATGCACTTGCGATAGTTTAATAAATCATTCGTTAGATGTTCTAGAAACCCTGCTGCATTGGTGGACTGTGTGAAAGATGATATGGCCAGACAGGGGGTGACTACTGAGATGACGACTAATAGAGAAGTATGGCTCAGCGAGCTATGGAACAGGCTATGTTTGGAGTCTCTATGAGGGATTTAATCCGCAACGAGGTGATCCGGCAGAGAACCAAAGTTGTCAACATAGCTCGCAGAATAAGCAAGCTGAAGCAGCAATGGGCCGGCCATATTAGCCGTAGAACCGATGGCCGTTGAGGTACACGTGTTTTTGAGTGGAGACTGCGAATCGGTAAACGTAAGGTGGGACGCCCTCTGGCTAGGTGGGGCGACGATCTTCGCAGGATGGCTGGCAGCAGCAGGATGAGAGTTGCCGAAAATCGAGTTGAATGGCGTGTAATAGGGGCGGCCTATGTCCAGCAGTGAACTGCTGTAGGCTGATGATGATGATGATGATGAGATAAGTGTGAAAGAAGGAGAAAGAAGGAGAAATGTTTCGCCGACCCCAAATAAATTGGGATAAGGGCAGGAGAAGGACGCTGATGTTCGAGAGTCTATTTATTTATTTCTGCTCAATTGATTACCTAAGTGAACTTTTGACATTACAATATACACTGTGTTTTTACGTTATCCATAAACTTTGGAAAACGCTTCTATAGCTTTTACAAATCAAGTCCAACAAAGGAAGTAGTAGGTACTTCAAAAGGCTTCGTTACAAGGATATTTGTAATTTAATTTAATGAAATTTAATTGGGCTATGCTGTAAGAAAGGGTCTTAATTTGGCCTATGTTGCCGCTTAGTGCAATTAAAATTATAAATCTATGAAATGCTTCGGATAAAGAGATAAAGAGGCATGCATAGGTAAAAATTAGTTGTAGGTACTAATTGCAAATAAGAATTCATTTTTTTTTTTGTCCCTGTATTGAAACATTCAATCCTGTAATTTTATTCGATCACAAGCGGTCTGTAACCAGGTTGGGAAAGGCTTTGAGCTAGGGATGACCTAGTTGTAAATTACTTCTACGAAATAAACACAAACCTATTTTTTCTCTCTAATTTAATTCAAATCTTCTTTATAAGAAAGCTGTGTTGATAAGACTTTTAAATGAATTGCTTTTCAAGAAAGGACATCATCCAGTTTGGTCCAAATGTGAAAGAAAAAGAGTGCATTTAGTCTGATGATGGTGAAGGGCGGGCGTTTTTGGAGGACTGTCTTTTGTAATTTTGACGTTCGAAAAGTGCTGATTCTCAGCTTAATTTGAATAATGACTTTTGATTTTGATTTTAATAGAACTTGTCCACCTAAGCAATTGTTATCAGGGCACCAAAGCTGTAGCACCACTGTACTTGATTTTAATTGAGTAAAAAAAATCTTTCTTTTCATAAATTTTCGATTAAAATGAATGCTATACTTTTCAATGTTATTTTTTTTAAAAGACATATGTTAGAAAGATTTCTCTAGGTCACGTCTAAGTGATAATATTTTTTTATGTTTAAAAATAATTATTGTAATTCGGTCTTCATGATAATCGTATTAATACAGTGAGATGCCAGTCACACCGTAGTGTTACAAATATTTCCCTAAACTGTTCACAGAAAAGGAATTTTTATCGCATTTCTGGTTCCTCGCCAAAATCTTTGTGACTTTTGAGATTTATTTCCACGAATTTCTTGATTGAAGTCTACGTTCACGAAACACTTCGAATTTCGTGGTAATCGAAAGTCCCGCAAACACAAACATTATACAGTAACAGATTCGTATTTGTTTGGTAAGGATTTTTTCATTAGAAAGCATTTTATTTCGATAGGAAATGGTATTACAAAAATTTTTGAAGTGATTTGCTGATTGCAGGGTGTACGTTATTGATTTATTTAATACTTTAAACACACCAATGTACAGAAGTGGACTTAATGCCATGGGCATTTTCTACCAGTCAACCTTTGGGTGAAGCAGAGACAAATAGTGGTAGGTGCAATCATGAAAATTGAGGAATAAATATTTTTAAATATATTACATATAAGCAAATAAATATACATAAATACACGAAAACTTCCGTGAGGAAACCGGCATGTCCTAGAACCACAAATTCGAAGACATGTGACATCCATCAACCCGCACTGGGCCCGCGTGGTGGATTATGGCCCACTTCCTCTCACAGAGAGGAGGCCTGTGTCCCAGCAGTGGGAACATTATAGGCTGATTATGTTTATGTTTGTTGTACACGAAAATACTAAAAATAAATAAGACAAACAATAAGAAAACGTTACAGCTGTGACGATACTGCCAGCTTCCTTGATTCCACGGTCTACGTTAGCCATCAGTAAAATTATATATGCGTTATTGTCACCATTTGCCTGCCATAATTATTATTGTTGTGTTGTGTTTAATTATGTTTTTATCAGTTAAAACTATTCTCCATAAGTTTTGAAAGGTTGAGGTTAATGTAACTTAGGCTAAATGCGTTTTGTTGTACTTATGGTAAATTATTAAGAAATTTGAAAATGAAAAAAAAATATGGGGAAGGTTGAAATATTTTCCAACTATGTCAGTTAAAAAGAAACCCACAAAACTGACAGTTTCTCAACCAATCAGAACCGAACAATAATGAAATATTCTATTTACTAATTCAACATAACCCTGCACACAATTCAAGTAAGATACAAATAAGCACAAGCAGTAAAGGGAGATGCCATTTTTGTTTGGTATGTATCAGTACTTATTATTGGAACTGTTCCTCGTACGTAGTCGTCGTAGTGTGTAAACTGAATTACAGTGGAACAGTTTCACTAGTTCTCTGCAAACGTACAGACGCCAGCAGGTCAAGCTACCCGAAACTGTCAAATTTTCCCAATCAACCTTGAACCTCAATGCTTTAGCGATAAAGTTGAAAATCTATTAAAGAAATTTGACAGATTGTAGTAGCTTGATGTGCTGGCGTTTGTACTTATAGTAGAAGACTTGTGACAAAATAATTATTATAATAGTAAAAAGCATAGTGGTTATTAATAACTAAATAACAATAATGACACCAGAGGGGCAGCAATTCTCGTAAATTTAAGAACGTCCACAGGCTGATCTCAGTTTCAATCTGTTAAAAATACCTGTAAATTCCCTACATTTTTGAAAAATGTTTTGACGTTGATTGTCGCTGAGATGAGTCTTATTGCGACTAGATTTTGAACGTTTTTAATACGGGAATCGGCTTTCTGATATTCTTGTCACCATAGACAATTCCAATTACGCGACGTTCTAAACGCGGCCTCGAACGTCGGCATCAATTTATTAAACAGCTAGTTTGTCTCCATTCCTGCGGGGCTTGCCTCGATGTAATAATGACAGCTATTTTAATTATGGAGAGTGATCTTCGTAATTAACGTTTAAAATTATGCCTTGGGTATTAATATTTAGATGGTTTAACTTCAAACTTAAGTTAGTTAGCCTTATGTCAAGTTAACATTGTCATTTGATTGGGGTAGGTGAAACTGTGTGTCAATCAAAATTAGGTTATTGTCAGGTTTAGCTCAAACCTTTCTGATAATGTAGTGAATTTTTTCAAACCATAATTATTAATGACTATTTTCCGCCCACGGCTTCGCCCGCGTGGTATGTCGATAAAAATATGTCCTTCCCCAGGGTACAAAAAGCTGTTATTTTGACATTACAAACCGACACTATTCAATTTTATTTATTTGTATGTATAAATATAGGCTAACGAATGTATAATGATGAATATATAGAGATTGTTTTCCTGTTTCACTAAGTCATACATTTACAATAGGTCCAAAAACTGCAGCCGATCGATTCTGTAAAATCTCACCGTGAAAAGTTGGGTGAAGTGAGCTTAGAGTGAGCTGTCAATAGTGTCAGTCCCTAGGATCAGGTAGTTCACTTCATCTACGTTTTCACGGTGAGATTTTTACAGAATAGACTTGTTGATATCGACTTACAGAGATATGAAAACATCTGAATGTCTTGCTTGCTGTCTTTACTTAATAAAAATCTTAAATTGATTCACTGACAGGCAACGCACAGTACAGCCTAAACCACTGGGTCTAGAAATATACTGTGTGATTTTATTAATTAAAACTGACATAACCTATGTAAGATTGTAAGTACAAACTTAGGAAATCTTTTGAAATTCTGTTTGATAACTTGCTTCTGTGGAATTCCACAGAAGCTGGTTATCAAACAGAATTTCCGCAAAATAATAGGAAAGTAATATATTAGATACGAAACGAAAAAAAAATAGTTCCTTAAATAATGCATTGCAGTGGATTTAACAAAACAGTGGAGTAAACAATACGTTGTTGTAGACAAAGTAAATTAAAACTTACTTACTTCCTACTGTTCAAACTCTAGGGTAAATAAATGTGGCGTCCCTCAAGGAAGTGTATTAGGTCCCATATTATTTTTATTATTATGTACATAACATACCACTGGTGACTAATCATACTTTTATATTATTTGCAGATGACATTTCAATTATCGTGACATCAGAGGGGCAATTCTCGTAATTTTAAGAACGTTCACAGTCTGATCTCAGTCTCAATCTGTCAAAAATACCTCTAATTTCACTACATTTTGACAAGTTTTTGACATTTTGTTTGTCGCCGAGATGAGACTGCGACTAGATTTTGAACGTTTTAAATTACGAGAATTGGCCTTCTGATAAAAAATCAATATCTGATCATGAAATTGACATTAATGATGAAATTGACAATGGCTACAGATTAATAAATTAAAAATTAATTTAGATAAATCAAATTACATACAATTTAATAAATCGAAACATGCCAAATACAATTTTAAACTTAATATTGACAGACTAAAAGAAGTAACGCAAACCAAATTCTTGGGTGTACTCATAGATCAAGACTTAAATTGGAAAGTACATTTAGATGATTTATGCCATAGGATTAATAAAGTTACATGCCTTTTTTTTTCTGGTGGGAAATCATCAAATGACCCCTCCCGCTCTGGGTGGAGCGGAAGGGAGTGTCAGACTCTTACTGACTAAAACCCACCCATGTTCCTTCCTTCGCCCTTTATGTTCCGGGGTAGCGGTAACCCTTTCGGACAATCCCGCTGACCCGGCAGGCTTCGGCCCTAAGGGGCCCCTCGGATTATGCTGACATCTCTTTGAGGCGCGCGTGGAACACTTACGCGCCGTCCGGCACGGGCCTGGTCCTGATCGGGCGGTGAGCTACCCATTGCTCTCCGCCCGCAGGCCCGCGCCTACGGTGGCCGGTAGTCGTCACGCGACTCCCGACGCCCGGAGCGTCTCCCGCGGCGGCTGGGACGGGAGGCTCTCTCCCTCATCCGTCCCGCCACCTCCTTCGCTAGCATGACTGCTTCGCAGAAGGAGGCGACTGCCTCCCACTCCCTCTCGCGCCGGACCATGACTTGCACCTGGGCCGGGCGCGAGAGGCCGCCGCCGCTGCCGATCGCCTCTACGAGGAGACGGCGGTGCTCCGCCCAAGCGGGGCAGACCCCCACCGTGTGCTCCACCGTGTCCTCTGGGCGATCCTGGCAATGGTGACATCCGGGCGTTTCCTCCCGCCTAATGATGTGCAGGAACCTGCCGAAACTTCCGTGTCCGGTGAGGACCTGCGTCAAGCGGTAGGTTAGGGCGCCGTGGCGCCTCTCTAGCCACTCCTCAAAGAGGGGTCTTATCGCCGCTATCGCGGCGTGCCCTGCGCTGGGTTGCGACAGTCGCTCTTTCCATGTCGCCATGAGATCGAGCCGGAGATCCATTCGCTCCGCCGCAGACGGATCTCCGGCTCGATCTCATCGAGTTACACGCCTTCAGACAAGTAAAGAACGTAACAAACGTAAAAACAGCAATTACTACATACCATGCATATATTGAATCAATTTTAAGTTACGGACTTAATTATATGGGGGAACAGTATGGATAAAGACAGAGCATTCATTGCACAAAAGAAGTCCATCAGGGCCATTTGCGGACTTCGTCTTGACGAATCTTGCCAGTATTTTTTTTAAAGTTAGGTCTGTTACACTTTACATCTACGTAATCTGTAACTTTGTCTACAATAATAAGGGATTGTTCAAAAAAGTATATGAAGTAATCACTCGTCCAACAAGGGATCCACACAGGCTTGTAACAAAGGATAATCCTAAATCAGCCTTGTATGCTAAAAGCTGCCTTGTGCGGTGTGTACGCATATACAACATAATCCCTAAAGAACTAAAATGTATAAACAATGCTAATTCATTTAAAAACAAGCTGTTTAAATGGCTGAATGGATACAATTTCTATGACATTAAGGATTTCTTTCACATACATTTATAATATATCTGTTAATTAGAATTATTTAATTAATACTCGCTGTTATTTTGACATCATAATAATTGTTTTTGCATGCAATTGATACATATTCTGTATAGCTAACATTGTATATAAATAAGACTTTAAGGCAAATAAAGACTTATCTTATCCTTTTTTGCTAATGAAAATGAACAACTTAATCCCCTAAAGGGGTTAAATAACGAACGAAAATTTGTATGGAAGTTAGATATTTTTGCCGATCGTAAATCCCATGAGCGTATGGTGTCTTAAAAGGTCTCCTTACATAAATAAATAAACATTTCAATTTAAATTGAAAGCGAAAACATCCGTCTGTTTTCTCCCCAGTAACCACAATCAATAACACAAGAAACTTCACATCGCCATCCATATTTATCTGTATCCGCCATCCGCCTATTTACATATTTATCATATCGCCGACAAAAAAGGGAATGGTGGCTAAAAACCGTGAGATATGTTACCATTTACATATTTATATAAAAAGATGTTTTCAATTTTCCTTTTGGCTTTTATTTATTCGAGTTTTTTCTTTCGCGGTGGGGAATGAGAAACTTTTGGATGTTTCTCTCGGCTTTTATTTACGTGAATTGGATTAGTGGGAGAAATGGGTTATTTTGGGGTTATGGGGAAATCTGCCTGTAATTGTTTTGGTTCTATAAAAAAGGCGTGTCTTACCCAGGGGTTTGGAAAATAAATCTATGGGATTTCAAAGGAAACCTTGTCATCTTCTTCTTCCTCGTGTCGATGTTTTCGACTGTTTTTAGTCACTGTTGTTTTCGGTTTTCACTGACCTTTATAAGTAGCTACTCGCCGGCTGAGACAGTTTCCTCAGAGAAACCTAAAAGAAAAAGCTCAGAGTAGCTTGTCATAAAATTTCATCTTACAAAAATCTCACACGGCTTGATATAAGCTACGGCGGAACACGCGCCACGCGAAATTAAAAGAATTTATTTTAAGCCATCAAAAAGATTTTGAAAATGTCCGAGCAGATATATCTGCCATATAAAATAATTAACTTCATCAATTTTATCACTTTTATAAATTTTACCAATTTAATCGATTTTATTATTGTATTTTTTTTTCAATTTTAGTTTCAATCAGTTTTAATTTTTACTAGTCAATTATTATTGTCCTTGCTCTAATTCGGAACGAAAATCGGTTTCGTTCCGAATTAGAGCAAGGACAATAATTATATTTAGTCATATTATTAGTCATCAGTTGGTTAAATAATATATTTTTTTTTCTATAGGCAAATTATTTATTTGTGGGCGAGTCGGCAACTCCGGAAATATATTATGTATTAGGCAATTGACAAATTTTGAATTTTATGCAATAAAGTACCTATAGAAAAAAGGGTACTAGCGCACGGAAGTGATAAGAGTTGGATATTACAAAACGTGTACTTTTTTCTTAAGTTCATTTGCATAAATTTCAAAAGGTGTCAATTGCCTAATACATAATATATTTCTGGAGTTGCCGACTCGCCCACACATAAATAATTTGCTTATAGAAAAAATAATATTATTTAAAAGTTACGATTCGCCTTTTTCGATTAACTCACCTCTCGTTATATTACAAAAATCCTTTCCAATATTACATTTCTAGCGACAACCGGCAGTCAATATGATTATTTACAAAATACCGTACTTTTCCTCAACATCCGACAAGCTTGTATCATGTAACATTCCCTTATTAAACTCGAGTTTACCCTAGGGGCCACGATGTAGTCTGAAATATCAGCCGTCTTCGGCTTGGTTTTCTCTAATTAGTTTGCTTTCTTGAAATAAAGGTAGTATCCATTATTTTTTTATGAGAAAGATATGTTTAAGGAAAGTTTTGAGTATGAATATGCATAGCTATAGGAGTTGGAGAAGACTAAAGAAACGATGGATGGGTACGTATTGCAATATCTAAAATTAAAAGAACTAACGTAAAATAACCTACGTTCAAAATCCCTAAAATCTAAATACCTAATGTTTTTAAATACCTAAGCAACTAACACCTACCTACGAATTACCTAAGTTTAATGCTGATTGGACTAAATAACTATCATTCAAAAAAATGTGTTCTGTGAGTGGTCACAGTTCTAACCTAACCTAACCTAGCTGTTTCGATTTAAAAAAGATATATGTGTTACGCATGCGGGTACAGAAACATATAACGGTGAGATAAACCAATTTAAGGAACTTTGTACATAGGAATTTCAAATTTTAGCTTTATGAACTTCAGTAACATATCCATTTGACCTTTTTTAGCTTTCGGTATTTTGAATATAAGTGAAACAATCATTAGGTATTTAGATTTTAGGGATTTTGAACGTAGCTACGTAGCAGCTAGGTAAGGTTAGGTTAGAACTGTGACTCACAGAACACATTTTTTTTTAATGATAGATATTTAATCCAATCAGTATTAAACTTAGGTAATTCGTAGGTAGGTGTTAGTTGCTTAGGTATTTAAAAACATTAGGTATTTAGATTTTAGGGATTTTGAACGTAGGTTATTTTACGTTAGTTCTTTTAATTTTAGATATTGCAATACGTACCCGTGAAACACGATATGGCTAAGAACCCTTTCTCACCATATCATCTTTCACACAGTCCATCACCCTCTAGTACCCTGGTTACTACTGACGACTAAGGTATGGAAGAAGACATTTTGCGCTGACCCCAAATAAATTAGGATAAGGGCAGGATTATGATGAGCCATTACTTTTGTTGCCATGACAACATATGAGCTTGATATTGCAACTTAATCAGACTATAACGTTCCCACTGCTGGGACACAGGCCCCGCTCTGTGAGGGGCAGTAATCGACCACATGGGCCCAGTGCGGGTTGGTAGATCACGAATATGCCGGTTTCCTCACGATATTTTCCTTCACTGTTTATGAGAGCAGTGGTGATGAAATAAATTATAGAAAGTAATGTGCCTGCTTGGGTTCGAGCCCATGTCATCTCGTAAGTCGGGGCCATTACCATTGGGCTACCATTGTCTCCAAACTTGTAGCTTTACCAAATACATAAAATAAATAGGTTGCTAAAGACAGCTCACCAACCCAATTTTTCAACACGAAACTCATCCAATTACAGAATATAATTTCTATTGTTGCAAATAAATTAATCGTATTTATTTATCCTATTGTGGTACCGCTTTCCACGAGTAATTCGTGTGTTAAAGTATGAGTTTCGATTCATCATTATTAAACTATTTTATTTCTTGTTAGCTTATATTGTGTCCCACTGTTGGCCTCCCCTTTTTCCTTCCAAACCACCCTGTCTTGAGCGATCTGTGGCCATGTTGGTCCTGCAAACCTCGCTAGTTCGTCACACCACCTTCGCCGTGGTCTACCTCGATGACGATGTCCTCCTTCAGGCGTCCAGTGAGTGACGATCTTTGCCCATCCCTCCGGGTGCATTCGCGCGACGTGTCCAGCCCACTACCACTTCAGCCTGGCTGTTTTTTCACCACCACCTGGCTGTTTTTTGTTTTCGAAACAATGAATTAAAACACAGGTAAACGTAGGGTGGTTTAAAGCAAACGATCGTGTGATGTTCTGCGGGTGCAGCATGAACGCACGGAGTAAACGTAACGTAAATTGGAACGATTGAAAATACTCGTTTCGCACTTAGTATTTATTTAGTTTTAAGACCTTGTTATCAGTTATGGGTGATACTAATTGCGCTTGCCGCATTTTAAACCAAAGTTATATAAGATTGCTGTATTTGCAATTCAAAAATATTTGCAATTCACGTTAGAATTTTACGATAAGGCTGTGTGCAGACCTAGTCAAAACAGGTGTCTATCGTTGAAGAAACTGAAAGCCAATTCTCGTACTTAAAAAACATTCGAATTCAAGTTGCAATCTCATCTCAGCAAAAAAATTAATGTCAAAAATGTATGTAAATTGATTGTTTTTTGACAGATTGAGACTGAGGTTAGAATGCGAACGTTCTTAAAATTACGGGAAACCTTCTTTTTGTTGCCTTTTGCACCATGGTTTTTATTCATGACTAGTGTAACATGCATACCTACTCAGAGTGCATGTTATATTTTACTGAAATATCATATTTCCGACCCCAACATAGTTGTGAATAGGTTAGGCAGATTATGATGATCATATTTCCGAATTAATTAGCCGCTATCTGTTTTAAATAGCAGTTTCAGTAATAAATCCTATTATGGGAATACTATTAATGTACTAATTAGGTTTTAATTGCTGTAATGTTTCATTGGTCATTTTTAATTAATTTTAGTTCTGTTCATATCGAAATATTGAGAACTAACTTCTGCCCGCGACTTCGTTTGCGTGTAGAACACGGACACGTACACGAAAAGTTCCGAAAGGGGTCCGAAACCTTTCGTGTACGTTTCGTCGAAAAAAACACGTTTCTTGGATGGAGATCCCATTTAATTATTAACTTTATTTTTTGTTTTTGTAGCGGCAGTAGAAATACACACTCTGTGAAAATTTAAACTGTCTACCTACTAAGGTTCATGGTTCATGAGATACAGCCCGCTGACAGACAGACGGACGAGCGGACGGATGTACAGCGGAGACTTAGTAAAAGGGTCCCATTGACATCCTTTTACCTACTTGCCATCAATAGACATCTTGAAAAAACGCTATTAACGTCATAATAAGGGGGTTCAATAGAAAATCAACTATTCAGCTATAATAACATCTTAAAGATAACAAAACAGAAACAAGAAAACATCAAAACGAACTGCCAATTAAGAAAACAAGTACCGAACAAAGAAATTAAACGTAAAACTGTTTCAGTAGATTTGCAAAACGATATTGCTACGAAAGAAGTTTCCTCGAGTGGAAAAATGGCCCGATGAGGGGAATGTGGGTCAGTAATTGTTGGCTAACGGACGAAAATTTGTGGCTGGCTTTACCTTGTGTTTGATTATGGGAAAAACAGCCTTATACGATGTAGGTATGTTTAAGGTAGTGTAGGAAAAAATGTGTGTTTTGGGGGTATCTACAGGGTTGAATAGTTTGGCATAGATTTTGCTGAATTTGTAGTTTATTGGCTATAAGCCGTCTGCCCGAAGGAATTTCTCATCGGCAAAAAATACGAAGTTCCATACAAACTTGTATTCCTTATAAAAAATGATAAATTTTCAAAAATGTTTCCTTAATAATCATCCTTGTTCTATAAGGTACTTGTGCAAAATTTCAACCTTGTAGACGCAACAGTTTAGGCTACTATAGGAACCGGTATGTCCTAGAACCACAAATTCGAAGACATATGACATCTATCAACCCGCGCTCGGCCCGCGTGGTAGATTACGGCCTACTCCCTCTCACAGAGAGGAGGCCTGTGTTCCAGTAGTAGGAAAATTATGGGCTGATTACGACTATAGTTTGGCTGAGTCGCTTCGCCGATTCAAACATTCTAAATATAGACATAAAGTAAAATATGCCTCAGATGCTTATCTCTTGGCTATCACTCAGTCTAACTGAGTTCAGACTTCCAATCGTTAAGATAGCCTCACATTACAACCTTCTTTAAAAAAAAGATAACTGTTATGAATGCAAGAAGCTTACTTTTATCCAACACTAACTTCTGTCTGCGATTTCGTCTGCATGAAATTTCCGGTTTTAACATACAATATTTACCATAACACTCGACAATACTGTAACTTCCCGTTAGTGAAAGAATTTTCGGAATCGAATAGATCCACAGATTAACCCACATAAAACTCACTTACCTCTTTATAATATTATATGTAAAAATAAGCAAAACCATCGTATAAGCAAGGGTTTACCGAACTCTGAATCATAAAAGAACATAACTTAAGCATGCTTATTGCTTAACAGGAGCGTTAAGCAATAAGCATGCTTAAGTTATGTTGCACCCAACATTATAACGATGTTGTCATACAAAGCGACATGCCACATACGAAGCACAAGAAACTCTCCCAGAATTACCCAAAGCACTAACGACAAAGCACAAAGTCAGCTAAATAATTCCGGCATAACTTTCGACCAGAAATTTCAGTCAGAAAGTCCGAATTCGTTCTGGAATGTATTCCAGGTGGGAAACGGGTAAAGTTTGTCCACAACTAGACCTAACGTGGAGACACGGGTGGAAGGGAAGTTTTGTGATTTAATAGTTAATAAAAACTAGGGATCGTTAATGTTCTAAAGTGTGGACTATATTTTTGCCTAAAATTATAACAGTTCGGAGAGATAATGTAAGTTTTTTTAAGGGGTAAGTCACCAGTCGCCGGTATAGCCCGCGAAATTCAAATTGTCTTACGTTATTTGCAATTGTCGGTTGAATATTGAAACAAATATGTTTCTTGAGCGTAACAAATATGAATTTACAGAATTATAATAATTAAAATCATCTATACAACCCTCTCAGTTCAGATCCCATTAAATGACTATTTCATGAAATATCAATCAATAGGATTATAATATATGAACTTAGAGGACTACCTAGCGCATCTGACATACGCTTTTCAGCATTAAGGAGGCTGCCCTGCCCGGGTGTCACCATTGCCAGGATCGCCCAGAGGACACGGTGGAGCACACGGTGGAGGTCTGCCCCGCTTGGGCGGAGCACCGCCGTGTCCTCGTGGAGGCGATCGGCAGCGGCGGCGGCCTCTCGCGCCCGGCCCTGGTGCAAGCCATGGTCCGGAGCGAGAGGGAGTGGGAGGCAGTCGCCTCCTTCTGCGAAGCAGTCATGCTAGCGAAGGAGGTGGCGGGACGGATGAGGGAGAGAGCCTCCCGTCCAAGCCGCCGCGGGAGACGCCCCGGGCGTCGGGAGTCGAGAGACGACTACCGGCCACCGTAGGCGCGGGCCTGCGGGCGGAGAGCAATGGGTAGCTCACCGCCTGATCAGGACCAGGCCCGTGCCGGACGGCGCGTAAGTGTTCCACGCGCGCCTCAAAGAGATGTCAGCATCAGCAACGAGGGGCCCCTCAGGGTCGAAGCCTGCCGGGGCAGCGGGATTGTCCGAAAGGGTTACCGCTACCCCGGAACATAAAGGGCGAAGGAAGGAACATGGGTAAGTTTAAGAGTCTGACACTCCCTTCCGCTCCACCCAGAGCGGGAGGGGTCATTTGATGATTTCCCATCCCAAAAAAAAAAAAAAAAAAGGAGGCTGCCCTGAAAATCATGTTTTTTATGATAAAACTTTTTGCTTCTTTTAAGTTTTTGTTCAATAAAAAGTACACAATATTATCAACTGGAACAGCCATATTTTTATACTTATAGACAAAAAGTATTTAGTACTTTTCAGATCCCATACAAACTAATGTAACCTTAGGATAAATCCCACTAAAATACCCAGCTCTTCACAGAGCTAATAATACCGAGCAAGGAATCCCTTACACCCCATAAATCTCTCATAATTAATATCCTGTTTCCACAGTGAATAGATATGATGTATACACAGCCGTTTGTAACTATTTTTTGTCCTATCCCTTAATGGGGAAGGGTAATGATATCATGGTTGCACGCGACGGCACAAAAAACTGAAAGTAAGGGGTTGCTTTGGCTGAAAGTGTGCTATGAAAAATGATGGGGTGTTCCAAATAGAGGTAAACGCATATGTATTAGCTCGGAACCGGATCGATTCCGGATCAGGTAGTCTACTCCCTTATCACGAATTCCGTAGTTACGGCCGAAGTTACGAGCATTTTCTATTCCGTATGACTTACGGACATCATGTAGGGACATCGACGCGCAAACGTCGTGAAAAGGTTACACAAATGATGCCATAAATAAAATTACAAAAGTCATTCAGTTCGGAAATGACCGGCAAACAACGCGATCAAAGCCCTCGCGGATGGTGGCGCGCGCGCGCTACCTACCGCGCTACCGCGAGCTGTCATTACGAGTTTTATTTACATTGCTGTTTTAAGTGAAATAAGTGAATTTACTATTTTTTTATTAAAAATCTTTGGGTTAGATAGAAATAATGATTTAATACAGTTTATAGCAAAAAAATTGCAAAAAAAAAAAAATACATAAAAATTAAGAAAAAGCCGACGAAAAATTTCAACGCAGCGGGGTTCAGAATTATGTACTGAAAATATGGCCTTGGGTGTTTAATTATTTCTTGACTTGGGTGACAAAAGGGATGAATGAAAGGCAATTGCATGCAGCTGAGATGAAAATGCTAAGAGGGATGTGTGTTACACGAATGGATAGAATAAGAAATGAGTACATAAGAGGAAGTCTGAAAGTGGCACCGGTAACTGAAAAGTTGTGTGGAAATCGGCTGTCACGGTATGGGCATGTGTTATGGAGATATGAGGAAAATGTCGCGAAGAGAGTTTTGAGTATGAATGTCGATGGCTATAAGAGTAGGGGAAGACCAAAGAAACGATGGATGGAATGTGTGAATGATGATATGATTAGAAAGGGGGTGACTACCGAGATGACGACTAATAGAGAAGTGTGGAAGAAAAAGACATGTTGCACCGACCCCAAATAAATTGGGATAAGGGCAGGAGAATGATGACAATGATGATTGGCATCGTGCAATGAACTAAAGCGACGATGACGTTTTACCTTTGAAAAAATAGGGAATTTTCTTTGAAGATACAAAAACACAAGCTGATAATATGAATTTATGATTAACTATGGACCAACACAGCGGCATGTAATTACCCTTAGGGTAATTAGAAGATGCCTCACTGCGACACCTCGCGATCGCGGTTTAGCTCGCTACCTCGATGCCACCACCTCCATGTAAAACAAATGCATGCTTAAAGACACGAGCGCACATGCCGAACGATACCTCACTGCGATACATCGCGGGCTGCTTTGTGGTTTACCTCTATGCCTGGCATGTACGAGCGTGTACATATATTAGCATGCATTTATTTTACAAGGATGTGACATCGAGGTAGCGAGTTTAATCGCGATCGCCAGGTATCACAGTGAGAATGCTTCTATTTAATGACACTCTTATACTGCTTCGTAAAGTTGTCGTCAAACAGTAGGTCCTGTACTAAATCGAACGTTCTTTTAAAACAAAAGAAAACGTATATACTTGAAAATCCAGCAACATTCTTCAAGAGCAGTACAAGCAAGCACACAGTCAAAAGCAAGTCAAACGAACTCATCTGCTTATTTATATACGAGTACATCCATTGATTTCGATCTGTACATATGTAAAGAGATTTCTCGTAAAATTCTCAAGGTACGGTATCTCGTAAAACACGAGCATGTATCTCAATTACGGGTACTTGAGCTTCACAACAAACGACGGGTATCACACCGTAGTGTAATTTCGAGAAAAAGGAAATTCCAAATGAATTTCCCTTGAGAGAAAGAAAATTCTAGGGTGTTAAATGTTTTATAGATTGGGTTTGTTTGCGATACAGTAATTTATTTAATGGAGTTTTGTAAAGGTCAAGTTTTGTAAGTACAACTAAAACATTTGGAAAATAAATCGAATTGCTTTTAGAATCGTTTTCGTGGGCAGTTAGTCCACTGTGGAGGTAATTCAATATTGATCAGGTACAGCCTGGGACTCTTAGCCTCTGAGGTACCACCTTGCAGACTAGCTAATATTGTAACCACACCAAGAAATAGTAAGTTGCAGTTTGTGCCGATGCAAGAAAAAACGGGTGACAAAGACATGTCTAAAGGTGTCGTGCGGTCGCTTTCAGAAGAGTACCTTCCGCAAACCGCAAGCGGCAACATCGCCCAATACCAATGACAAACGTAGTAACACGACTGGTTATTATTAAACTCTATGAAAACGGTCACAGGCAGTTGCAGTGTCGATATGGAAGCGTTTTTATAGAATTACATAGAAACCAGACCCGTAAAAAACTATGCGTCTACCGTAACAAATCAACTTGGCATTCCTTTGATACCTATATCAACAACTAGCTATCGCCCGCAACTTCGCCTGCGATCCAAGGATGAAAAGTCTACCCATGTGCCAAATTTTAATCCAAATCCGTTCAGCCGTTTCAGCGTAAAAGCGTAACAAACAAAAATATTAAAAGTATCAAATCTTTTCTCTTTATCATATTAAGTTTAGGCAACAAGTAAACTAGAACAACTACAGTACACTTCGGTGTAACAGTCAGCCACACGTTAACATCATAAAATCAGTGAAACCCGAACAGACAGCCTGGACCATTACGGCCTCGCGGGGATTATAATGATGTGCATATACAGGATATTCTGTACTTAAATAGTAGCTTCAAGTTTCCGTTAAGTATTCAAGGTGGTATGGAAATATCGTACAGTTTTCCGAGTGAGGAAATATTTCTGCTAAATAAATTGCAGAGCAAATGAATGGTTTTCATAAAGGCTTATATAGTTTGTTCTTCTTCTACTCCGTGTCGCTGACACGACAGTATTTCAGATCTTGTAGGCTCAAAACTTCGCCACTTCCATGGCATAGTCGGTGGCAGCGCAGAAGTCACCTTGAAACACGCATGTTGCCCTGTGTCCCAAAACATGCGTGTTTCGCAAACTATGCTCCACCTTCTAAGGAGCATAGTCTGCGACATAATTCCACATCGACACCCTACTGCCGTTCAGTTGAGATAGCCCCACTTTACCAGATTGGACTTACATCTTGTCACTTGTGTCCGGAGACGGTATGTTAAAGATGCATGTAGAAGAGCAAAAAAAAAAAACAAAAAAGAGAGTTATATCAGCTACGAGTATGTGCAATTCAAATTATGTAAGTTTGTATGTGTCACTTTTTAATCATAATAACGTGGTTTGTGTTTTAGCAATCTCTCCGATAGTGATTCAAATTTCCAAATTTGATAATAAAAGCCAAGGAATAAAACCCTAATCAAACAATCCTACTTCCTACTAATATTATAAACGCGAAAGTTTGTATGGATGGATGGATGGATGGATGTATGTTTCTCACGCCAAAACTACTTAACGGATTTAGATGAAATTTGGCACACAGATAGTTTATAACCAGTATTACAGGAACAAATAGGATATTTTTATCCCGATATTCCCACGGAATCTAAACTTATGCGGGTTAAACCGCAGGGCGCAGCTAGTTACATAATAAATCTTTAGATGAAAATGAAACCAAAATTCTCCTGACCTATTTATTCTGATTAAAAGCCAGACAATAAGGAAATCAAATTGCATCATTTTCTTCCTTAACGTGAAAGAGTATTACCATCATTAAGTCAACGAAATCCGAAACTTCAATATAAATTGTTACGTCTTCTGAAGGAACAATAGGGAGGTGCTCACTACGAAATTATTTGTGTGACGTCAGATCATCTGTTCATATAATAAAATAGTGACAAACAATGTTTATCTTGCCGATTGGCGCAAAAAAGGATGAACGAATTTGGGAAAAAATTGGCACATATATAATTTTGTAACCGGGATTAACACATAGGGTACTTTTAATACCAGTAATGAAAATGAAATGAAATTATTTATTCTGAGTGGGGACGCCCTATTTTAACAAAAAAATGCGCTTTTATCTAAAATATCTCGCAATATATACCTATCAAAAAATCATTCCCACTTTACATGTAGGGGAGGTACGTACAAAAAAAAAAATTTTTGTGATTTTATTTTACCATTTTGTCGACGTGGTAAATACGAACGGTAAATACGGAAGGTAAGCCGAGGACGGACGGACACGACGAAACTATAAGGGTTCCGAGACGTGAACTACGGAACCCTAAAAAATGACCCACATAGTCCTCACAGTCACAATAAGTAAAGTAATACTTCACAAAGTAGATATTCATGTCATTTGTATTATAATATTCATCAATGTCAATGTGTATATAAAGTGTGTGTAATGTTGTGGAGCATGATAATTAAAATGTAGTACGTTCCCGTGGGAAATTTTCCGACATTCACTCGGGTGAAGCCGTGGGCAAAAGCTAGTTCTAAATAATATAAATACTGTATGTAGACGAATTTTTCAATACAACGTATGCAGTGATCTAACTAATAACTAGTGCAAATGAAGAGATCGTAGAAAATAGAGCACAGCCAACACATTTTCAACTCATTTAATCAAACATTGCCCCACATTCTCATGACATCGAAAGTCCAGACATTTTGCATAACAGACATAACATGCAACAAACTCGAATAAAAAAACGGGAAACACAACGTTGTACCGGGGAATATGATGGAAAAAATTATATGACGCGGACTTGGCAACCGGACAAAGTTTTTTTGCGAGGCAATTGACACGAATCGCGAAAGTAGGATTCGCGGCCAAGCGTGGGTGAGCCACCACAACATGGAGCTAAAAATAAAAAATAAATATACAAATTATCTTTATCTATTACGACAGACTGACATGGAAGTTTGTCATCTATTGACGAATTTCCATGACGTATTAGCGATTTATTTTTGTTTTTAGAAGTTTGATGATTCTCTAGATTGTGTTTTGTTTACGTTGGGTCGGTTTTTGTGGGTCAATCTCCCTGGAGTTTTGCTATCTTTATCATTATGTATACCAAGTTATGGTATAAATCAGGCTATGTTTTGAGATTTTGGAAACAGGCGGATTGCAAGGATTAATGTGAATGGATTTCATCGTTTTTAGAGACTTTCAATATTAAATTGTTTCTTAGATTGCCAAATATCTTTCTAATAATTTACACACATAACATAAACTCACGCCGTCTTTCCATGGGAATAGGCAGAAAATACTTATAATCCTTACTACTTTTGCTTCGTTCGTTCGTTCTAATAATTTAACCTTAAATATTTGTGTATTTTTAATCTGTAATAACTCATTTTTCACATTGCCATTTCTTACATCAGTACGGAGATAAAAGGCTATTTTGGCGCCTGAATGACATTGATAGGGAGGCGTTGGTGGTAAACATATTAAGTAACATTGTATTGAAAAAACAAGATGGCGTTAGTTCTGATTTCGGTCACGCGCCACAATATCTTTGTACAACCATAATTAAGTAAATATTGACACTGATTAAGATCACATCCGTTTATAAATACAGGGTCTAATTGAATTAGTTAACGTAACTTCGCAGACGAGATAGGTCGATACCTATCCCGTCTGCGAAGTTTCATGAATTAACAAAACAAAACATATTTTCCTAATTCATACTCCAAGTCACAACACTCCCAGTGGTCGTTGACCCCCAAAAATATTAATATATTGAATATTTTTATTTTATCGTATATAAATATCGATACCCATCGCGTCTGCAGAGTTTCGCTACCTAATTTAATTTGACCCTGTATTTGCATTTGTTCAAAATAATTCCCATTAAAGACACATTATCATTCAAATTACCCATTTCCACGTACGACAACGCAATCCCGCCCCTGTTATACAACGTTATGCAACAACTGAAAGGCATCAGATAAAGGAATCGATTTCCACCGAGACTACATCCAGGGTACAAATAGGGTCCATCAGAACCTACCCTGCATACAAACTGTTGGATTTGGACCCTCGGCTTAGTTCGAAGAGGTAACGAGCCCAGAATGTGTGTTACCGTTTCTTTTTTTTGTGTCAGGATTTTGCTGTGTTTGGTTTTGGAATGTAAGGTAGTGAGTTCTCTTTTAGAACAGCTTTAATTTAAATGTGACAGTTACTATCAAAGAGTTTTTATCCTAAAGTATTGATATAAAGTTTCTAGTGTTACGAAAATAGTATTCTCGAAACCATACTAGTATGAAATAAGTCTTTTTTCAGAGTGCAAGCGTTATTTCACGAGAAAATCGCGTTTGAATATTGTGTAAGCGTTATGTATTTTTACTCGTGACGGTTCCTACCACGTTGTACAGACGCCAGCAGGTCAAGCTACCCGAAACTGTCATCCTTGAACCGTAATGCTTTAGCGATAAAGTTGAAAATCTATTAAAGAAATTTGACAGATTGTAGTAACTTGATGTGCTGGCGTCCGTATATTGAAATTATGAGTCGAGATTATCTGTGATATCGTCTTTGTGTATTTTATCATCTTTTCATATATCCAAAACGAAAAGTAGCCTGTCATTCTCCAGGTCCCTGGCTACCTATCTGCCTCTCATAACGATCAGTTCAGTGGTTTAGGTGTTAAAATGTAACAAGATATACAGACAGAGTTACTTTTGCATTCTTCTTCTTCTTAGCGTCTCGATGGCAATCGAAATGGACTCTGCCTAGAATTCGGCTACGTGTTTGGCGCCATCACTAGCGTCCATCAGTTCCTGTAACATGCAGCTGACAGGACACGCAGGACATATTATCAAGTGTCCCATCGTTTTTCAAACAAGAACATTTTTACACTCCAAGGCAAAGTCGTCTATGGATCTCTACCAAAGTCCACTTTTGCATTTATACTCTGCTTTTCTTCTGTTTTTTTTTTTTGTATATATGGTTTTAACTATTAAATATAGTATATAGTAATATGTTACTGCTTGTATTTTCACAACACAAATTTTATTATAAGTCCAAACGCGAAGACTTGTATTTGGCTTTCTGTCGACTATTGTTTCCTTTTTTTCGTTTGTTTTTTTTAGCTGTAACTCTTCCATGCTGTAATAAATAAATAAATAAATAAATAAATAAATAATATTAGGATGGTAGTATGGACGTCAGAACAAACTATAAGTTATTAACCCAAATAAGAAAATACTTGGACTTTGCTCCATGCCAGAGAGTTGCCAAAGTCCATCTTCCGTGACAGGAAGAACGAGACGCTTGCTAATGACCGTTTAGCTATGTATGTATATATGTTCTAGATAGCTAGACAGTTTACGACTTGCAACTATCATTCCACTTCGATGACCAACTCGATATGTTATGTCATCAGTGAACGCTAATATTATGGACTAGCAGGGCCCGCGGATTCACCCGCATAAGTTTCGATCCCGTGCGAATATCGGGATCAAAAGTAACCTGTGTGATAATCCTGGTTATAAACTATGTGTCTGCCAAATTTCATTCAAATCCGTTTAGTAGTTTTTGCGTGAAAGAGTAACAAACATCCATCGATACAAACTTTCACGTTTATTATATTATAGTAGGATTAATAGGATGTTTGGTGCGCTTCATGTAGTATATCCATGTCTACATCTAAATTTAACACACGTATACTCACGCATTCTCCCCATGGGGGGCAGGCAGACACTACAGAACACAACCTGCTACGTTCCTTACATATGTACTCCTTTTGCTTCGTTTACATTCATACATCTGCATAACTTTTCACAACCGTTCCATACGCTTCTGTACCGGATCGAACATCAGTCAATGTTATGAAAAGAGTCATATAAAGGCTGTCCACAAATCCAATACCGGAAAATTTCAGTTTAAAACAATGTTCCTATTCCTTTTTTTTTTTTTGTTTTCGGGGGGAAACCTTCAAAAGGCACCCGACCTCCGGGGAGTGAGGTCGGGGAGTGTGGGATTTTTACCTCACTAAAACCACCCCGGTGATCACCATCCGCACATAGGGATGGTCCCGGTTCCTCTTAAAAGACCAATTCCGGAACCACCCCTGAATGTTCCTATTCCTAGTGTTAAAATTATGCCTGTCACTTATCTTACTAAAAAGAAGTAGTTTTTTTTTACCTGACCTTTTTGAAGAACATCACTAATTAGTTCACTGTATTATGTCCTCCTAGGGCGCCCCTCCCGCCGTTTCCGCTTATATCTGCCTTGTAAATACCTATTTTTGTTATCCAATCCTAAATATTATTAGAAATAGGCTCGAGCCTATCAACAATACGTGTTTTGAAAGTCGAACAAAGAAATACTCTAATAAATAATATAATATCTAGCAATTCTTGTAGCAAAACCTTTCAGCAGTTAAGTAGGTGCGTAAATATCTGGCAATAATACATGTTTTAGAGCAGTCGTTTCATAGAAACAGTTTGAAATTATCAAGTATTAGCTGCGCCCCGCGGTTTCACCCGCATAAGTTTCGATCCCGTGGGAATATCGGGATAAAAAATATCCTATGTGTTATTCCTGGTTATAAGCTATCTGTGTACCAAATGTCATCCAAATCCGTTCAGTACTTTTTGCGTGAAAGAGTAACAAACATCCATCCATCCATCGATCCTTACAAACTTTCGCATTTATATAGTAGGAAGGATAGGAAGTAGGATTTACGACATACTAAATCAAAATTCTATTTCTGGACATGTTCCATTTAACAGTACTTAGTTCACGCCTCCACGGCCTTTACAAAACGCCTAAAGTACCTACCTACATAATATCAAACGACAAATTTAGCACAAAATTTCAACCGAAATACTTCGCAAAGAGGAATCACGAGAACCATTCCATCACCTATTTATAGAATTCATATTGAAAATCGCCTGATACCCTTCGTTTTGACCATTCAGTTGTGACTAATAGAAAATGAAGGATCCAACTAGAGCGGACGTTTTTCGTGACATCTTCTCATAAATATTTCTTAAGAATTTTGTTCTCAAGAGGTTCCCTTGAATCTAAATGGCTATTTTGTAGCGATATCGCGGTCTTAAAGTAGGAAGGAAATAAATTACGAGAGGATAAAATTTGTTGGCGGCTATGAAGTATATTTTACTTTAAAAACTAGACATTTTAACGAGTGGTAAAGACTAAGGAGATGCAACTTTATATCTCAAAATACTGTTAGAATGAAAGGCATGGTGTGCTAACACGAATGCATGAAGCAAACGTAACGTAACGATTTTAGAATTGAAAATAATAGGTACTAGTTTCGCACACAATCAGAATACCAGCGTTGCGGTATTTATTTTTTGAATATCGCAGCATTATGCTAAGCTAAGAGCCTTTTCGGAAATAATATAGGCTGATTATGCTATAGAATATTTGTACTTTCAATTAAAAAACCGTTCGAAATTACGTTTCGTTTACTTTGCGCGTCCATACTAACTACATACAGCCTCTGTTTCCTTTACAATAATATCGATTTGATTCTAAAATGTTTTTCATTAATTTTGAGTCACTCAATTTAATTTGTATTTTTGCCAAAGGCATGCCTATTGCCTATCTCCATTTATCGCGTTGATAGAAACACCTAGATATCCATCACACATTTTCAAACCAATGAAAAGCAATTCATTATACTCAAATGCAACGAGTCTCTAATATGTAAATTCCTAACATAGCTGTGTTATCAACTGTGAGAAGCAAACCAGTGAATAGTTAGCACCTAATGGAATACGTCATTAGGGATATAATCAATCTAATGTAAGGGTATATGATATAATATTGCATGGCAGCTGTATCCGACTGATTCATATCCATAATGTTATCCCCTAAGGATTAACAGAAGTGTATGGTTTAGTAATGAATGATAATGACAATTTGATCCTTATGTGTATGGCGGATGCCATGTCTTTTCTGTTTGAGAAAAGGTTGACCGTAATGTTGGAAGATCGGACCATGAGGAAAATAAGTCATAACCATCCCTTTGCTTGAACGTTTGCTGTAATCAAAATACCCAAATGTCCTTTCTTTGGTATTGTTCATCGAATCGTTGAGCTCCTTAAGTTCTGAGTTGACCTGAACGATTTCTGACAAATGCATGCACTGACTGGATAGGTCCACTCAATCTGTGTCGTTCTTTCCTCTTTAGAGGTATGAGGAACAGGGTGCAAAGTTCACTCATCCTCCATAGAAAAGGGAGGATCCTCCGACCAGACGGGTTTTGTGCCTGGCGGGCAATTTGTCCAACGACTGATGTTGGGAAATTGTATCTATGCTAATTGCGCGGTAAACTCTGCATGCGAGATGCAGGATTTGCTTGACGTCAGTATGACGCGTTGTTCAAAAGACCATTTCAGACACCATTCTACATGGTCTTCACATAATCTGACCAAGATTATGTCTGGACTTTAAAAGAGACTGTGAGTAATCAGATAGGAAACGCCGACCTCATTTAGTTTATAAAAATATGATTGACGTGTAAAAATGTTTGTATAAACCTAATTAAAAATAATTTACCAAATGTAGGTAGAATAGAATAGAATACTCTTTATTGTGTACACCATATAAATTACAGACAAAAAAAGGTATCTAGTTTTATCATAATTTATGTTTAAATCTTAGTTGTATAACATAAACAGATATAATCAGCCTATAATATTCCCACTGCTGCGACACAGGAAAAGGGGCCGTAATCAACCACGCGGGTCCAGTGCGGGTTGGTAGATGTCACGTCTTCGAATTTTTTGGTTCTAGCCGTTCTAGGACATACCTCTTTCCTCACGATGTTATCCATAGATACTTAAAGTTAGTATATTTTCAACTATGAAACCACTGTCGACAAAGACGAAATTCACACAGCAATCACTCATATTTATCTCCAAAATAACAATAACCAAAACCTTCCACTTCATCTAGACTTAAATACTCTTTGATCCTTCTCCATGTTTTCACCTTTTTGTTAAAAAAAGACCAATTTATGCCTGTCTGTTACGAAACCAAGGTCAAAATCTGACATCTTGACCTTAGCACTCATTTTAAGATCGTGTCTAGAAAATTAAATCTAGATAGTAAGTACTTACGTCATTCATAATCTCGTAGCTGAAAGGACATAACGTAAAAGCTTTTAAGTATGAAAAGGACTTAAGTATACATTAAGTTATGGCCTATAAAAACAGTTTTTTTTATAATACGAAACTTTGGGCTAGTCTGCATTTAGTTATGTATCTAAGAAATCACTTTAGATCCTAAGTAAATTGAACTTACATTTTTTTCAGCCATTCCTAAGTCAAAGTCAAATTATTTATTTCAAATAGGTATGCTCATATATAACTATGCTCTTTTGAACGTCAAAATTTACAAGAAAATGGAATTAAAGTCGCTCCTTCCAAAAGATAGTTTCGTATGGAGAAGAATGGGCAAAAAACTCCACTGTTACTCTGTTGTGTTTTACAATGTTTTACAATATTTCGCAAATATATATTATGTAAGGTCCAATTATTTAAAATAAAAATGGGAACATAATAGGCTTATTAGCCTATTGTATTCCCACTGCTGGGAAACAGGCCTCCTCTTTTCTAGAGGGAGTGGGCTAATGATTTACCACGTGGGCCCAGTGCGGGTTGGTAGATGTCACAAGTCTTCGATTTTTTGGTTCTAGGACATGCCGGTTTCCTGTCATTGTTTTCCTTCACCGTTTTTAGAGCAATTGTGATGAAAATATTTACACAAAGTAAAGAGCCTTCCTGGGTTCGAACCCAGGCTCCCGATGGGCCTTGTTATTAAGTCAATAAGTACCTGGTTATTTGAATTTCGAGAGCAGTGATGGCCCAGTAGTATCGACCCCGGCTTACGAGTCGTGGAACCGAACCCAAGCAGGTGCTTTACTTTGTGAAATTTATTCAAGCGTCACTGTTTCCAAAAACGGTGAAGGAGATTCTGAGCAAAACGGCATGTCAAATCCGACCGGTAGTTCCAGAGATTAGCGCGTTCAAACAAACAAACTCTTCAGCTTTATTATTAGTAGTAGCTTTAGTATTAGGGAACCGACCCCAACATAGTTAATAAAAGGCTCAGCGGGATTTTCCGAAAGGGTTACCGCTACCCCGGAACATAAAGGGCGAAGGAAGGAACATGGGTGGGTTTTAGTCAGTAAGAGTCTGACTCCCTTCCGCTCCACCCAGAGCGGGAGCGGTCATTTGAAGATTTCCCACCAGGAAAAAAAAAAAAGAAAATAAGGCAGATGAGACAACGATGCAGCCAAACAACGTAGCGTGTTCCCACAAACTCCCGGTATTTCTAAACTTCGGTTATTAACGTTCAAATATTCGTCAAACCCGCCTCAGGACTGTTTACCGGTTTATTAATTGAAAAACTTGAAGGAATTCCGATGGATCAACCTTTTCGATCGAGGACTTAAATTTTGATAAGTTGTTTTGTAAATACGGAATGTGCGAGTAATTCAAAACAATAATCAAGTTTAATAAAAGTCAAGAAGCAAATTGCTAGTATTTACATTTTTAACATATTGCTTTTTAGGGTTCCGTATCCAAACGGTGCCAACGGAACCCTGTTACTAAGCCTCCGCTGTCCGTCTGTCCGTCTGACTGCCAGCGGTATGTATCTCATGAACTGCAAATAGGTAGAAAGTTGAAAGAAATTTCAACAAGAACAAGAAATTTCATGTGGACGAAGTCGCGGACAGAAGCTAGTAAATTAATAAAATAGGTACAGCCGATCGATTCTGTAAGAATCTCACCGTGAAAAGGAACTTCAATTTACTCCTTGGATGGTATGCATTCGTAATCTCGAAATATATTTAAATGTAAATGTAATTAAATGTAATTTAATGTAATATATTTTTAATACGCATTTTCTCTTCGTTTTTTCCTCAAGTAAATTGCAATTAAGGATGAATGAAGCTGCAAAAACATGCAGCATGCTACTGATTAATTTGCAAATTCTTTAGGTTTAGGAAATGGTAATTGGTAACGATGGTCCTCACATAACCTGACCAAGATTACAGTTGCACTTTAAAAGAGTTTGTGACCTCTGAGTTTGACAAAGGCCCGAAGCCTTTCTTCTCAGAGTAGTCAGATATGAAACGACGACCTCATCAGGCTTATTTTTTTAAATAATATAATGTGTAAAAGTGATTCCGATATCCTGTTTACAGAATAAACAGTTTCATTTCATTTCATAAAATACTATTGCAATATACTATTGCGCTGACGGTGTGACAATTTGTCTGTCATTTTGATTGAATTAAATTATTAAATCATTTTACATTTGTGTGTATACCTATTTTCAATGGGAATCAAATTTATTGCATTATAATTTTTTCGATGGCATATATATGACTATTTATTGGTTTAGACGCTCAATTGATTTTTGTAATACCGGTGAACGCAGTGACGTCTCATGTCACGTGATCGGAATCGGTTGGAGGGGTGTCGATTTTAAAGTTCTAAAGCGCGAGTCGCTGGAGAACTTGGCTCAGAACGATACTTCAGACCGGACCTCCAATCGGGATCGTTGGTTCACAGGTACCTTATTAGTATTGTCTCTAACTATTATAACCGTTATTATTTAAACTGTGCTGTGCTATTATTCAAATAAACCTTTGTGCAAGTATTTGGTATTTTTACTGTGTTACTTGAGACCTACGCCATGGAATCTCTACCTCAAGATCATACTGCTGATGGGCGAGCTGCGCAGACTTCTCAGCCGTTGACATATAATTGTGACTCCATACTATGTTTCGATAAATAACTGATTGAGATTCATCAATGACACTATCTTTTGCAATATAATATTATTATGTATAGTTAACACGACCTTTTGATTTCTATGATATAAGTAACTCATTGCATTCAGATAAAGAAGCACGAATCTTCGCAATATCTTAAACATTTTCATCAACCTTAAATCCACAAACTAAAAATTCGATGATACCATCTTTTGCGATATAATAAGTATAGTTAACACGACCTTTTGGTTTCTATGATAGAAGTAACTCATTGCAGTCAGATACAGAAGCACGAATCTTCGCAATATCTTAAACATTTTCATCAACCATAAATCCACAAACTAAAAATTCAGCCCAAACATTCTGAGCTCCATTTCAAAGTGGTAGAGCTTGCCAATTACAGTCGGGATAACTTCACCGAAAACTTTTAATCAATCTTTTAAACCTGCAACTCAGTGTATGTAAGTGAAAACGAATCCATACATTCCGACTTCCAGTTGCAAAATGGATTCCGAAGTTGGGCATTTAAACTTGTTAGCAAGTACTGCCCTGGCTGCAAGTTATTTTTGCCCGTAAATCTTTTGAGGCGAAATTATGTTAAAGTTAAAGAAATTGCTGTTTGTTGGTTACGTTTTTGCTCGGTTCTGTCGCGAACCGTGGGAAAGAAAACTTTGATTTTTACGCCCAAAAATGTTCGTGTGGATTTATGCGTCTTTCGTACGGTACGGCTAAAGTGTGAAGTAGGGTGTTTGGAGTTTTTTTGAATTTGGGTGCCGCTTTATAAACATTTTTATTGAATGTTTTGGCAGCTCGTAAATATTCAGACCCGCTTCAGACGTGATATTAATAAGCTATTGTTTAAGTTAATTTTAGACATAAGACTCAAGACTCAGTCTATTCGATTTGCTTTCAGACCACCAGATCTGAAAGCTATTTAGTGAGTAACCCGATCATTTGAATAGCGTAATAGGTCCTTGAATATGCCTTACAGCATCTGCAGCAGTGGTGGCCAAGTGGTAACGGCCGTGACTTACGAGTTGTACCTAGGTTGTAGGTTCGAACGCAGACATGCGCTTTACATTGTGTAAATTATTTCATCACAGCTGCTCTCAAAACGGTGAAGTAAAACATCGTGAGGAAACCGGCATGTCCTAGCACCAAAAAATTCGAAGACATGTGACATCTACCAACCCGTATTGGCACCGCGTGGTGGACCGCTCCCTCTCACCTAGAGGAGGCCGGTGTTCTAGAAGTGGGAACTTTTTATTTTGCTAGCCTTTTTGTGTCCCACTGCTGGGCAAAGGCCTTCCCTTTTTCCTTACAAACCTCTCTGTCTTGTGCGATCTCTGGCCATGTTGGCCCTGCAAACGTTACCAGATCGTCACACCACCTTCGCCATGGTCAACCTCAACGGCAATATCCTACATTATAGGCTGATTATGAATTTATAGCAACGATTAAACCTAAGCAAAAAAAAAAACATGACACTTTATCACGTCAAAACAAGACCATAACACACCATTAATTTTCATCATCCTTACCTCAACAGAAGATAAATCCCGTACATCCTGCAACACAACACGTTTTGCGCAAGTTATTCGGAACTGCAACCGTCACTGACTGTAAATCATGCGTCGCATTGTTTGCCCGACAGATGGCGTTAGCTATATGTGTTAATATTCCTGCCTCGTGCCAACCTGTCTACGCGTACGAGGAAATGGTGCAAATTAACAGTTTGTAGGGCCTTTTGTGTCCCGATTTTTGAGGTGTTATGGTGGTAAACGTTTTGAAAATCGACGCTTTTCAATGCTTATTTACCGTAAATGACTTATGTCACCATGTCTTGGCCTTATACAAATTTATTTGGAGTCGCCGCAACATGTTTCAAGCATAAGGTGATGATCCAAGTATCATCATCATCTGCCTAGCCTTTTCCCAACTATATTAGGGTCGGCTTTCAGTCTAACCGAATGCAGCTGAATACCAGTATTTTATATGGAGTGATTGCATATGTGACCTCCACAACCCAGTTACTGGGTAATACGATACTCCTTAGTAAAACTGGTTGTCAGACTTTTGGGCTATTGACGACCCGCAACGACTGTCAAAGATCTGCGAATGACAGCCGCGACCAACGGCTTAACGTCTTTCCGAGACACGGAGGGGTCTTGGTATGTGAACCCACGGACCAACCGCGGCAAGCGTAGCCTAACCTGATAAGGTGTTTTATAAATGTTTAAAAAAAAGGCTGTAATTTAAACGCTAACGTATTTAAACTTTGCTGAACATCGACCTACGTTTACTGAGTGGAATGTTTTTGCAAGCTGAAGGACATCTTCAAGAAAATGGTGTCTCAAGGATACCTACCACAGTGTTGGCAGGCCGCCAAATGAGCAGCTGTGCTCAGATTCTAGGAAAGATCTTAGTGCGATGAGTGCAGACCACACTTGTAGTTTAATACAAAACACAGCCTTGGAATGCATAATTTTTTTTTCTTTTTAAATAAACGTTGCCACACTAGGAATTTCTCCTGCATCGTGGGTGCGTTTGCAAACATTTAAACCCACATACACAAAAGCCAGACCCGGAACAACTACTTGTAGGTCATACAAATATTTGTTGCGTGCGGGAATCGAACCCGCGACACGCAGCGCAGCAGTCAATCGCTTAACTACTGCGCCAACCATGCCGTCATAATTATTCTAGTCCAATGCATATGATTATCCACCTCGCTCAATCTACTTGTGGTAACCAGTGGAGTAAATGCTTATCACACTACACTATCAGTAGCAATGATTTTTATTTTGACAGTTGAACAACGTTTATTGCGTTATTTATGTTGTTGAGCAGACAAAATTTTCTAACTTAAGAAGCAATGGATTAACAATATTCTTCAAAATGATTCAGATTGTGATGTGATACGTAATGAGGGTGCAGCAGTGTTTCCTAGTACCTAGGCATGACAATAGGCTTTCAAGAAGACTAATTCTTACAGCCCCTAAACACGATGCATGTTTCTTTCCCCTCGTTGCTTCAAGTTCTGTTATACCACAGGCAATTCAATCACACTGTGTAACAAACCTGGCTTAAGAGATTAGCAACGCAACTACACATCATTTTCTCATATTGTAAATCCGATGCTCTTTCGCTTGCCGTTTTATTAGACACAGAACCATTGATCGCGACGCTAGGTCGTGGTGGAGCAAAATGAAATTATAGCGGACTTTATAACAAGTATAATGAAGTAAAAAGATATAAAATTACAACGGTCGGTTGAACGATTAAAACAAGATTTTAACAAGAGAGAATTTAAGACGCGCTAGCGCAGCCGTGTACTAAGGAGAACAACAGCTGACTGTCGTGGCGGTGCGGCGCGGGGGTCGCGCTCGACCATCGGCCAGCTGACTCCCCGCTGTCCCCGCATCCCTCGTTCACTGCCGCCAGCGCGCGGCGATGTTGAGTGGAGCGCGAGCGGTCTCAACAACCATGAAGTTCTTACGGTTGATCTCACATAATTCATATTCATAATTAATGTTAAATCATAGCCGCTCTTAGAAAGAAAGAAACAAAATACGTTTAATTGCGGCAAACATGACGCATAAAAAAGAACATAAATACACAAAAAAAATTAACAAGTTGGGGGTAAACATGCGTCATATTCACGCAAAACGGCCATCGCTCAGCATAATGCTAAAACCCTCCGCCCGTGCGCCCGTCCGCCCGTGCGTGCTGCTTAGCATCTATCCGTGTGACCGCGTTGTGCTTCTAAAATACTTAACGAATTTTGATGTGGTTTTTACCATAATTTAGAATATGTATTCCAGAAGGTTTATGTGTACCACACATTAATATTAAACTTACAAATAAAAAAGAAATCTCGTTGTTATGCAAGTCGTAAAAATCATAATGTAAACACGTATGAAAATAAGCTTTCAAAAAAGAGAGTTCTTATAATAATATGTAACTCATCCACGCATGTAGCATTGCCTTGCTGAATAACATGTCATTTGTTTTCCCCTATCACGTGTTTTAGAGTTCAAAACTCATGAATTTAGTTTCTACTTTAAATTCAGCATAATTCGCGTAACTCATATTAATATAAACACAGCAATGTTTTCACCGCATCGCTAATGTCAAGTGTCAAGCACATCTCATCCGTACGTCCGTAGCAGTACGCGTTTGAAATGTATATCATTTTAACCGTTAGTGCTGCTATGCAAATAAGTTTAGCTTATTTTAATTTGGCCGTAGTGTTTATGCTTTTAATTTAACTGGCTGTTTTAATATTGTTTTGTTTATTATTTTGTTTTTTTTTTTGGTTTTCATGTTTATTGTAAGTAACCTTTTCGAAAAAGTATTTTTGGAAAAGTTTGTCGCGTGTTGCTACGCTATGCATAGAGCTACGGCGTAGCTGCTATTGTGCTACGCGCTACGAAGCCTCGGTGTAATTATGCCAATCATTTTGTCACGCATCAAAAAAATACAAGACCAACGGCTTTACGTGCTTTCCGAGGCACGGAGGGGTCTTGGTATGTAAAGATGGTCACCCGTCCACGGACCAACCGCGGTAAGCGTAGTTTAACCTGATTGTTCGACCTGTTCGGCTGTTATTATTTAGCCACGGACTGTTTAAGATCAGTACGACACATAAATCACACATTTGACACACGTATGCAGCCATCATTAAATCGAGTACTAACAGCGATGCGTGAATGTAAAAGCATGTCTGGCATGTTCTAATGAAGTGACTGCGGAAAGCCGCGCAAAGGGCCCTCGCGGCCTACTCCCTTTGACTCTAGTGTGTATGTTGCTTAATGCACATGTACACTTTTAGTCGGATGCCGACTTTGATAACTCTGACTGTTATAAGTAATGAGATAGTCGTAAGCCTAAGTCATTATAAAATGGTTCTGCGAAATTGATTCAGTTTGATTGAAAGGCGCATAACAGAAAGGTATGTTGGAGATTAAAATAACATAAGTATGATCAGCCTACAATGTTCCCACTGCTGGGACACAGGTCTCCTTCTCAGTGAGAGGGAGTGGGCCGTAAGCTACCACGCGGGCCCAGTGCGGGTTGATAGATGTCACGTCATGTCATCGAATTTTTGATTTAGGACATGCCTGTTTTCTCACGGTGTTTTGTTTTCTTTCACCGTTTTAAGAGCAGTGCTGCTGAAATAATTTACACACAGTACTAGCGATGAACCTGAGTGGGTTCGAACCTACAATCTACAACTCACGACATTAAAATATTTTCTATTATATTTCCTAGATTCTATTTGGTAGATTTATCCGAATTAAAATTACAAGTATAGTTAGAGTCTGCCAGGGCCGCGGGTTGTTCGAAAGAGATACCGTGGCCCCTGGCATAGGCAACTGAAGGAACACGGGTGGGTTTTAGTCAGTAAAAGTCTGACACGCCCTCCCGCTCCACCCAGAGCGGGAGAAGTCATTTGATGATTTCCCACACAGAAAGAAAAAAAAAAAGTATAGTTAGAGTGCGACAAAAATGGGTATATGTTGATTTAATACCTTTTTGAGATGCTATAAAAAAAGATGGCTGACTTTATATTTGCTTCTTCTTTTTCCTTCGTGTCGATGGTACTCTTCTTCGATATTTTATATTGTTTGAGCCCAGTAGGTGGCGACGTTAATTGCGGCATCTGTGGTATTCATTAAGCCATCCAAGGTGCAGGTGAACAGGCTTGTTACGTATATTTGCTTAGTTTTTTTAATGTACTTTTCATCATAATTTAAATCATGTCGTATTGAGGAAAGTTAACACATATAATAAGGTTTCTTATTTTTAATCTCGTAAACAGAACCAGGCGGATTTCCAGCATCTATATGTAGTTGTATTTAAAAGAGCGATAAGACCGCCCATTGTGTCATCTTTGTAAAAAATATATATTTATGTCTGTATCTTATACGGTGTACCTAATAAAGAGTATTCTATTATATTATATTATTTTCTATTCTTTTAAAATAATAAAACACAACGCCATGGAAGCAAAATATTAATTAGGAAAGTAACGTCATGTTTTCATGAGTAACAACTTTTAAACATATTAATTCTGTATAATTTACGTCGTGGAGCGTCAGACGCATCGTATCGTACAAGATGAGATTACACGCACCCATTGTTATGGCAGGAAGATGCAGAAAATCTATTCTGTACGATTGTCAGGATAATTAGACTATTAAGTGTTGGGGCATAGGCCTCCTTTTTGTGAGAGGGAGTAGGCAGTATATTTATAAATGTTATTTAGCACGTGCTTTGCCTAAGCATTAGTCCTATCTTTATCGTACTTATGGAGTGTGTTAAGACAAAGAAGGAAACAGAGACATTGGCGCCGATTCCCGTGTTCACAAACTAAACTAAATTTAAGTTCAGTGCGTCTTTTTATTTCTATTTCATTAAGAAAAGGACAGAAGATAAATATTAGTTTAGTCCTATCAAATTAGTCAGCTCCTGACGTAAATTGACGCATTTCTAATAGCCATATTTTTATTCACGTCTAAATTGTCTATGGAGTATCTTAATTTGACAGGACTAAACTAATATTTATCTTATGTCCTATTCTTAATGAAATAGAAAGAAAAAGATGCATTGAACTTAAATTTAGTTTAGTTTGTGAACAAGGGAATCGGCGCCACTGTTGTGTAGAATAAAAGTAAACGAATGAAATTAAAGTTTTAGCGCAGTCTTCACATGAGATAGAAAACCTACTTTACTTTACTGCTGATTTTTTTCGACATTAATAATGTATATTATATTAGTAGATGTAGTTTAGAATAGCTTAAGTTATTATGAGGCTGACATGCCACTGGATTAAAACCTCTAATAAAATTTAAGAATAAAAAAATAAAATAAAATCTCTATCGTACAAGTTTCAAACTAGACGTGCATGATAGAGATTGGAAAATTTCTAAGCCAAAGTAAGTGCAACAAAATAACGTATATTAATCTAGTCCTAAGTCTGAATTCTAGTTTTTGTAAGACGTGTTAAATGTGAAATCATGTCACAATGGTTTAAACGTAAAATTCATAATTCTTTCAATTGGAAATGCGTATACAAAATGTCAGATTCTCACGAAGGCAATTTTTATATGAATACTATCTATTTAAAGAATTATTTAAAAAAAACATTTCTAGTATTTGCTGTTTGTAGAATTTGCCATCGTGAGAAGTAGAGCTTTGTAGACTCTTGTACCCTTCCAAGAATTCGGCATTTTGCACCTAAACTTTTTTGATCTAAGAGGCTAAGTAAAGATTAAGTAACCTCCAAAACCTACTACTGAATTTGTTGGTACTATGCAAAAAACATACTTATTTTCATTACAGAATATAGCAATAAACCTTCTATTCTATCTTTACAATGCCACCACACCAAAGAGAACCAGGTGGCGTGTCGAATTAAAACGTGAACAAAAGACGGTACACAATGAAGCAAGAATGAAAAGCGTACGAAGAGGCTTTCAGGACGTGCGTAATGAAATCTTACCTGTTATGTATGTAGACTAAGCTTAAAACATGACGTAGTTTTGTGTAGCGTGTGGGTTCCCACATCAACGTTGATCTCGGGTAGTTTGTAAAGGTATTGTTCTATAAAGGCTCTCCATCACAGGCGCGTTATTATCGGTCGATACTATCGGATACGTTATTGCGATAATGCGTCCCGATTATCGTCCGATATTTCTAGAATAGCGATGGATGAATTGGCAATTCCATGCAGCTGAGATGAGAATGATAAGAGGGTTGTGTGGTGCTACACGAGTGTATAGAATAAGAAATGAGTACATAGGAGGAAGTCTGAAAGTGGCACCGGTAACTGAAAAGTTGTGTGGAAATCGGTTGTCATGGTATGGGCATGTGATTCGGAGGAATGAGGAAAACGTCATGAGGAGAGTTTTAGGTATGAATGTCGATGGCTATAATAGTAGGGGAAGAGCAAATAAACGATGGATGGAGTGTGTGAATGATGATATTGTCAGAAAGGGGGTGACTATCGAGATGGCGACTAATAGAGAAGTATGGAAGAAAAGACATGTTGTGTCGACCCCAAATAAATTGGGATAAGGGCAGGAGAATGATGATTTATCATCATCAAACGTGTCTGTGTAACCTACACACTACAGGCCCTATGCCCGCACTACACGTTACAACGTTATTAATGTACGTGTATCTAAGATCGTATGCGTCCAAATACAAAGTGTTCTGAGAACTCATATCAGAATATCGAAGGATGTAGGAACACAAGCGTCCTATTTCTATTGCGTCGTTATTATCGCAGCAGTGTGTAACTTCGTGTCCGTCCTAATACAAAATGTCCTGAAATCAGATATTGCAATAACGTATCCGATATTATCTAGCGATAATAACGCGCCTGTGAGGGAGAGCCTTAAAAGTCAGAAAGGTTATATTTTAGGTAGACTTTATTGTGTTGTTATTTTGTTGTTTAGTTGGGTTATTGAACTTTTCCATAAAATCCTTGTCTTATTTTAGGATCTCTGCGTCAAAACTTTGACTAGGCCAATGTAATTTTTTCTTTTTTATACGTATTAACCCTTCATTTTGCCTTATGCCAAGTTCTTCCATCTTTTGTTTCATTATCAGTTTGACAAGAAATGCAAATAACTCAAACGGTAAGACCAGTTAAAAATAGGCAGTGGAGCTGAGCATAAGCATAGTCAGCCCACTGATGGGACACAGGCCTCCTCTCTGTGAGAGGGAATTGGCCATAATTTGCCACGCGGACCCAGTGCGTGTTGGAACTAACTTAATACGCCTGAGGTATGAGTACGAGTATGTACATTTTTGAAAGTATTGACTCTGTTGAAACCCTTTTAATGTGTAGCGGTACCTACAATGCCACATGCGAACTACGTGCTGAACTAGATGCAGGATTTTGCGTCATGTCAGTATAAACTGACGTGACGCAAAATCCTGCATCTCGCAAGCAGAGTTTACCGCGCAACTAGCATATATACAACAGCCCGACACTATTCATTGGGCAGTTGCCCGCCAAACACAACACCCGTCTAGTTGCAGGATCCTCCCTTTTCTATGGAAGATGAGTGAACTTTACACCCTGTTCCTCATACCTCTATTAATGTAAAAAAAGGCTAGAACAAAAGGACCACACTAACTAAAAACCCCCCATAAATTCCCTCCCTCACCCACCTGATTTATAACTCCAATTAAACCTACACTGCAATAAGGAAAGCAGCACATATATAGGTCCTATAAACAGCCGTCTTCAGCAGATTTCGCCAAAAATACCCACTTATTTCCACTTCCCCTAAATTCGGGGTAAAAGACCGAATGCATAATTTTCGAGCGAGCAAATCGTCTGAAACATTAAGTGAAGCTAAATTCACGAAATAAACAAAGCCACAGGTGTGGGTAGCAAATTAAATACGAAGTGTATAAGACTGGCCTTTGTATAAATAATTGGTCCTTTAATTCGAGAGTATTATAAGGCGGGCACGTAGAATTAGGGACGCTAGATGGAATTAGGAGGATCAACACACAAGCGTCGTTATGTAAGGTGCGATTTTTGATTTATGATACACTGTTTTTGGTTTAACTGTTAATGTTCAATGGTCTTGTTCATTTCTGAGGGGCCCGTGGCTAAATAATAACAGCCGCACAGGTTGATCGATCAGGTTAAGCTACGCTTGCCACGGTTGGTCTGTGGATGGGTGAACATGTTTACATACCGAGACCCCTCCGTGACTCGGAAAGCACGTTAAGCTGTTGGTCTCGGCTGTCATTCGTGGATCTTTGACAGTCTTTACGGGTACTAAGCAGCCCGAAAGTCTGACAACCAGTCTTATCAAGGGGGATCGTATTACACAGTAACTGAGTTGTGGAGGTGATATAGGTCCATGTAAAATACTGGTATTTCAGCTGCATCCAGTTAGACTGGAAGCTGACCCCGATATAGTTGGGAAAAGGTTAGACAGGTGATGATGATGGTCTTGTTCTTTTCTAGCTCGTGAAAGGTTTCTATGATTTTCTGCTTTCTTAGTGATATCGGTCATCTATGAATGTAACATTTTAAATGAAACTTTTAACCGACTGATTTAACCTGGTGATAAACCTGGTAATTAGGTATCCATGCATAATTATTATTAAGCAAAATATGGATTGTGCATTAAACCACCAACTTTTACAACACGTATATTTTCTGCAAATAAATTATTCTTATTCTAAGTAAGGTGTTCAATTTTATTTGTAGAAAGTTAGTTAAATCTGAAGACTCAGATGCTCTAAACTAACCATTGTTCTGAATAGGAAAGAAATAACTCGATAAGAATGTTATGTAACGTTCACGAATGTTATGCAATATCTACATTTTTACGCAGCAAAACAAAACATCGTAATAACATTTTATCATCCAGTAATTAATCAGGACAAATATCGGACAAACAATACAATAAAATAATGTTATCGTCCGGTTAATAGGGCAATGCTATTGGGCAATAAATTGCGCGGATTAATATTGGAAACCATGATAGATAGGAGTATAGGACAGGAGAGAAGTTAAGGATTAAGTTCAGTGCAGCAGCCTGATCAGCACCCTAATGGCATTTGAATCTGAATCATTTTGAACGATATTGATAATCCATTACTTCATAATTATGTTCGAAAAATTGTCAGCCCAACAACGTAAATAACGCAATGAATGTTGTTGAATCGTCAAAATGAAAGCGATTGCTACTGATAGTGTGTTACGCAGTTACCCCGCAGATTTGATTATTTGCTGATTATTTTAATACACTATAAAAGTATAAGAAAAGAAAATTGTTTTGATGCCTTTCGCGAACAAAAACAATATTAAAAATAACTTCAAAAGAGTAACTGTAACTTTATTTAAAGTAATTCGTGTGATGGTCCCTTAAATCGTAAAAATGAGAAACATTATGCTCAAATAACAGTTTACTTTATATATTTACGCTTCGTCTAAACCAAATTGAATATCCTTTTGTTTTACGAGAATAGGGTTTTTATTAACAACATTAAATAGTCAGTAGAATTATATAGCCTTATGCTTATCTTTCGCATAATTCTATTAAATCTGAATAGGGCTCTAAAATTTGTTATTAGTAAGGCTTGTTTCACAGTTGCGTTTTTAATTGAAATATATATTATTATTATTTTCTAAACATGAGCTTCTTTTCCACATGGTAAACCTTTGTTGTCAAGAGGTTACTAACATAGTTTTTAAGTCATTGTTACTAATATCACAATGCTGACCAGCCCGTCTGTTCTGTAAAAAACTTAGGTGAAGTGAACTCGAAGTGTACCTAGCAATAAGTAGAATGATAACTCACTTCACCTACGTAACTTTTACAATATTTAAAACAACTAACTTCTTACATTAGGTACTATAATTAAGTAACTAACTATACAAATAAATACAAAAACAAAAGGAAACTTAGGCATTAGAATTACTCGACGGAAACGTGCCCAGAACACTGGCAGCATTGCCAGGTTGAATGGCAATGCTAATTCTTACTTAAACTTCACCTTAGTTGTCACTTAGTAGTGTAAATTTGAAACTCAGTACAACAGCATAGATATAATTTTAAAAGATGAAAATAGTCTCTTTCCCAAGGTACCGTATAAAATATTGGACTTGGGTTTCAGGAGTAAAGGACAATGCTCACGGATGTATGGAATCCCGTACCATGCTGCAACAAAGTTAAACTTTGTTTTTTTATAGACTACTCTTAGCATAATAACTCCTACAAAAGTTTTTTTTTGTAAACAAAACCCGGGTTTCGGAGATTTTCAAAAAAAAACGAAATAACCTGAAAACTAGGTACTTTATTTTATTTGAAATGTCAGTCATGAACTGCCATTATTGCTCTAAAAAAATGATAATCGTTTAAATAAAAATTTAATTCTACTTCAGTTATTTTTAATTAATGTAGTATGAATCGGCAAAGTATATTTTTTTTTACATGTTTTTGAATGACGTAATCATGACAATTTCAAAATTCAAGGTTATATTAATCATATCGTTTGAAACTGAACGTCATGTAAAGGGAATACAACAAAATAAAAACTTTTTTACTTTAAATTAAATTTCCTGTTCAGAAATCAAATCCCCGACGCGTAATGTCGTAAAAAAATATGAAAATAATTACTATAATGTTTTGATCTTGATGCATGAGACTTTTTGTACGATTTTTGGTTATTCTCTTTTAAGTTTGAATGAAATACAAAGTTTGTTTCTGTGGTCTGTGAAATCCAAATGCGATTTTACAGAGCGGCGTAGCAACAAATGTGTCACATCCATTCTTCATACTTCTTGGTCCAGACCTCGCAATATACCCCTTTATTTTATCTGTTCAACTAGTCTCTAGTCTGAAGTGTGCCATGTCTTGCAGCATCAATAATTAATAAGTTTCAAGCTCTAACATGTACTGGTTTGGACATGTTGAGACACTCAAGTGGAGCGGAGACATGTCGTGGGCTTGAGATAGTTTGGGTGCAAGTATTCTGAAACTAAGGTAATTGAAAATAGGTACTAGATTTTGGGTTTACATGGTGGTGTTAAATTCTATGAATGCCATCGTAATTTTTCTGTAAAAAAATATATCAGTAAAGATAGATAGAATATTGCAAGTTCAAGTGTAACTTAAAACCTGGATCGTCTCAGTCTCTGCTGAAATAAGTAAAACAACATTTTTAGTACAGTTCCTTCAGGGAACACATAACTTGAGCTTCATAAATATAAGCTCACCCTTTTTCCGCATTGCAGAAACAAAAGAACGCCTCATTTAATTTCAGCGATTATTTTTAAAACATTCTTCATTTTAAAAAAAAGTTCAGACACTTCACTTTTTTTTTTTTTCGAAATCTTGTCTAAGTATAATAGAGGCTTATTAGGTATACCTACTATAAAAATACAGGAAAAACCATAATGAATGAAAAAACCTGCTCAACTTTGCAAGTTCTCGTTCCGAACACAGCCTTATTTTCTCGAATATCATAATTTTAGGCTCCATGGACTTCAATATGATAATACGTTCGGTGTTAGGGGCAATTTACATCAAATCGTGCGTAAACTGCTCCTGTCCGGTAGTTGGTGTGCAATGAATAGAAACTGTGATAAGCTGATAGTGATGTTTTACGTGGTTAATGCTGGGATACACCGGGATTTGTACGGGAAATGTTGGAATTTTCGGTAAACTTTTGGGAAAACTACTGAAATTTCCAGTATTTTTTCTGTTATATGTATGTAACAGAAAAAAATACAGGTAGTTTAGGTAAGGCGTACTTACGTCCTTTTTAAGACTTTAGTCATGTGACTTCGTTTCGATAAGATAATAATAAAATATTCGTCTGTTATTAAATTAAAGGAACCGAGATTCTTTGCTATTAAAACATCATTAGATATTTTTTGTAAATTCGTTTCTGATACCTATTAGTATAACAGCCGCACGGGTCCATTGATCAAGTTAATCTATGCTTGCTGCGGTTGGTCTGTGGATGGGTGACCATCTTCCAATACCAAGACCTCTCTGTGCCTTGGAAAGCACGTTAAGCCGTTGGTCCCGGCTGTCATTCGTGGATCTTTGACAGTCGTTACGGGTCGTCAGTAGCCCGAAAATCTGACAACCAGTCTTAACAAGGGGTATCGTATTACCCAGGGTTATCGTATTACTGGGTAGTGGAGGTCAGATAGGCAGTCGTTCCATGTAAAATACTGCTATTCAGCTGCATACGATTAGACTGGAAACCGACCCCAACGTAGTTGGGAAAAGGCTAGGCAGATATTGAATGAATGTGGTAAAGAATGTGGCTTAGGGCCAAAATGTAACACAATTATCAACCAAACCCACTTTTTACTTCCAAATCCCGGTACATTCCATCACTAATAACAAAACAAACCGCTACGTTTTACGCATTTTATTTTATCGGAACACTCTCATATGATAGTACAATTTATAAGACTTATAAAACGGAGCTCAATTCTGAACCAGATTAAGACCGTCCTTTACCTAGATTTTTCTACAGTCTCAGCTATCATTTGACCTAGATAGTTAGTAAAGAACAGTCGCTGATCTATGAACTGGAGAACATCATTTGTTACGTTTTCAGACTTGCGGTTTCGTCTTTGGTCGTCTTTTAAGGAATTTTCTACGTTTTGCAAATTTACGTCCAGATAAATTAATTAGGTTGTGGCTGGTACTTAAATTAAACTGATATTTATTTTAATTTTTTTTTTATCAAATTATCAAGCTTACTAATGACCCAAAAAAAAATACAGGCTATTTTTTTTTTTTTTTACCCTGGCTATTTTGCCCAGTCCTCTGAGAAGGTTAGGCCCATCAAGGTTAGGCCAACATAAGACTTCGAAAAAGAAACAATATGTACTTTAAGAAGAAACAAAACTCAGCGTATAGTACGGTCTTGAACACGTTTGGGGCTGGAGACTGCTTCTACAAGAAGAAGAAGTCATTTCATTGCTTATCCTACTAATATTATTTAAAAGGCGAAAGTTTATGACGATGGATGGATGGATGTTTGTAACTCTTTCACGCAAAAACTACTGAACGGATTGGGATGAAATTTGTCACGCAGATAGTTTATAACCAAGATTAACACACATAGGATACTTTTTATCCTTATATTCCCACGGGATCGCAACTTATGCGGGTGAAACCGCGGGGCGCTGCTAGTAATGCTAATAATTAAAACCAAACTCAATAATTTCGTGTAGAAACAGAAAATATCTAATCACGCCTCCCTTAAATAAGTGAACAAAACACACTTCATTTGAGGGCCAAAGACTAATGAAGTATGAAAGCTCTGACAGTGGACATCAAGCCACGCGGAAGAGATACAAGTGTAGGAAGGTATAAAGGCGAAATTCCTTTGCTGCGTAGGATGTTCACCAATTTTTATTTAACGAGGTGTTATTCGAATTTGCCTGTTGAGAATAAATTTTAATAGTCAAATTAGTGTATTTAGGTGCTGATTTTTTTTTATACGTCATAGATTTGTATCCTTGTTTTAGAGATGAACGGTTTAGAAATGAACGGTTCAAAATACGAAAAATTGTAATTTGCTCCATGAAAAAAAATCCGTAACAGGGTCGATTTCAAAACTATTTTTCGTTATATTTCCTAATTACAGCTATTATGAAAATTGTATGTACCATTATAGGTAGTCGTATTTTATAGAAAATTTTATAGATGCATGAGGAACAGGGTGTAAAGTTCACTCAAACTCCATAGAAAAGGGAGGATCCACCGACCAGACGGGTGTTGTGTCTGGCGGGCAATTGCCCAACGATTGATCTTGGGAAATTGTATCTATGCTAATTGCGCGGTAAACTCTGCTTGCGAGATGCAGGATTTGCGTGACGTCAGTATGACGCGTTATTCGCATGTGGCGTTGTAGATACCGCTACAATTTAGCGGTTGCATTTTTAAGTTTAATAAGGCAGAATTCGTTTACTGCGTAAGGTGTACCTGATACTTGTTGACAGGCCTATACTGCCTTCCCATACCTTTTACCAGTACAATTTGGATACATTGCAAAAGTCAATTATTTTTAAAAGAGTGATCTTGGAATTCATGCCCGCTCCATAGTTAACGACCAACAAAATTGAAACAGTGCACCGTGCTTCTGACGTTTCATAAATACCAATGCAGGTAAAAGTGAAATAAAATATTTTTAATTTGAATTTGATGTACACGGAGAGGTCACGTTAGCTGCGCGGTTCATTTTTGTTTGTCAGCCACGCATCCATACCTAAGTGTCGTGGCCGTGGGTCACAGTTGATAATCCAACCTAAATTTTCATACAAAGCGAAGCCGTGGGCAGCAATGGAACTGTGCCTTTACACCCGAGCTTTATGAACCGTGCCACTATTAACGAATTAATGTTTTCCGATATTTATTGGGTGAAGAGTTTATTGGATAAACTTCGGATACACAATTCTGTTACCTAAGTGTTATGGCTGAATTAAACGATTATTTTTATCATCAATTCGCTACGACTTTAGCTCTTTGACAGAAATATCAGCGATTTTACTCGAATTTACTCGCTCGAAACTTTTGAATTGACTCGCACAAAGTTAATTATTTGTGGGCGAGTCGACCGCTCCAGAAATATGCATTAAGCAATTGGTACATTTTGAATTTTATGCAATCAAGTATAGAAAAACTTCTTGAGAGTAGCCTATTGAAAAAATTATATTATTTATAAGTGAGTCGTTCATCCGTTTCGGGCGACTAAATTCGTGCGAATCGGCCAAAAATAAGCCGAAATATCAATTACTGTTCAACTATAATAGCTAAGAAAATAATCTTAATTTGAAACTCCATTTTAATGTTGAACTGCAACTGCTGCTGCTGTTGTTGTTATTTTGTTGTTTAATGTTGATGTTGTATTATAATACTGTTGTCCACAATTTATTCAAACATGTTTATTTATTTCATACCTTTCATCTTTTCAGATCCATGCTGATGCCATCTTTAGACGTAAGTTAATATTTCAATCATATTTACTCTAAACCATTTCGTTGGAGCAACAGAAACTTCTAAACCACACATCAAAGGCTCGCCGCAATTTACTTAAGCATACATACATTACTTACGTACATAATTATGTATATATGTACACTCAAACAACTATATTTTGGTATACAGACAACTAACTAGCAACTACTTGACTTTTATACAACGTTGTGAGTGTGCTGACTCGTCCATTCTTTTACATCAATCTCTTAAGTGCATATGTCATAAGCTTAAAAAAGTTACAAAATAAAAGATAAGCCCTCTTTATCAGAGGTCTTATTGTGTCTTGTGCGTGGGTATGCGGGCAAGGAGATGTAAGTAAAAGAAAGCCAATAAATACTATTCTGATTAATCACAAGTCTCTAATCACTTTAGGGTATGAAAAATAATGTAAATGACGTACCACCAAGTACGGGCGCATCAATCAACTCACTCCATTGCGTTTCTGATACCTGTCAGTTGGACACGATTAGGAACTAATATAGCTAATAATAAAGTTTAAATTCGTAAAACACGTATTCTTTTGTACTCACAGTTTGCAGTAATTTTAATATCATTAAGATCATGGCCCACCCTCGCACAAAGAGGCCTGTGTCCCACTAGTGGGAACATTATAGTCTGATTATACTGTTAGAAAATATAAAAGTTCACAATATTGAAAACATGAATATTTTGCCTACACACCTAACAGCTTATTCGCTTGTACATACAACTATGCAGCCCTCTATTTACATTCTAGAGGGGTTAGTTTCACTTTCATTCAACTACATACAATTTAGGCACTACAAAGAACCCTTGTCTTTTTTTTTTTTTTTTTTTTTTCTGGGTGGGAAATCATCATATGACTTCTCCCGCTCTGGGCGGAGCAGGAGGGCGTGTCAGACTTTTACTGACTAAAACCCACCCGTGTTCCTTCAGTTGCCTATGCCAGGGACCACGGTATCTCTTCCGAACAACCCGCGACCCTGGCAGGCAGCGGCCCTAACGGACCCCGTCACTTCTTGCTGACATCTCTTTGAGGCGCGCGTGGAACACAACGCGCCGTCGACTCGGGCCTGGTCCTTGCCGGGCGGCGAGCTGCCCATAGCTCGCCACCCGCAAGCCCGCGCCTACGGTGGCCGGGAGTCGGCTGGTGACTCCCGACGACCAGGGCGTCTCCTGCGGCGACTAGGGGCGTGAGGGCGCAGAGATAGCCTCTCCCTCACGCGTTCCGCCTCCTCCTTTGCGAGCATTACTGCTTCGCAGAAGGAGGTGACGGCTTCCCATGCACTCTCGCTCCGTACCATGGCCTGGACCAGGGCCGGACGCGAGAGATCGCTGCCGCCGATCGCCACCACGAGGACGCGGCGGTGCTCCGCCCAAGCCGGGCAGACCTCCACCGTATGCTCCACCGTGTCCTCCGGGCGATCCACACAGTGGTGACACCCTGGCGTTTCCTCCCGCCTTATCCTGAACAGGAACCTCCCGAAACAACCGTGTCCGGTGAGGACCTGCGTCAGGCGGAAGGTGAGGGCGCCGTGGCGCCTCTCCATCCACTCCTCAAAGAGGGGACTTATCGCCGCAATTGTGGCGTGCCCAAAGAACCCTTGTCTTTGTTCCAAGATCATGTGGGTTGAAAGAAAAATAATACACGACGTGTTAATATTCTAACTGTGTTATTTTTAGCTTTATAAAGTGCGCGTTCTACATTTAGGTCGTTTGCACGGGTATCTGCGAGTATAGTAATAAAACGTACCTATTCAGAGTTGAAATTATATGGCGAAAAATATTTAGAACGAGTTAAATGTTGCAGTTTTTGGATATTCCAAGTCACAACTCATATATAATAAGCTTATAATGTTCCCACTGCTGGGTCACAGGTAAAAAAGAAAGAAAGAAAGAAAAATATTTTATTCTGCACAAACAAAACGCATAATTACGCGCAGGTGTCCTGTCTTCGAGAGGGAGTGGGCTCAACTCCACCAAGCGGGCCCAGTGCGGGTTGGTAGATGTCACATGTCTTCGAATTTTTTATTCTAGGACATGCCGGTTTACTCACGATGTTTTCCTTCACCGTTTTGAGAGCAATGGTGATAAAATATTTTACACATATAAAGCGCCTGATTGGGTTCGGCGGCGGCCTCTCGCGCCCGGCCCTGGTGCAAGCCATGGTCCGGGGCGAGAGGGAGTGGGAGGCAGTCGCCTCCTTCTGCGAAGCAGTCATGCTAGTGAAGGAGGTGGCGGGACGGATGAGGGAGAGAGCCTCCCGGCCGCGGGAGACGCTCCGGACGTCGGGAGCCGCGTGACGACTCCCGGCCACCGTAGGCGCGGGCCTGCGGGCGGGCAGCAATGGGTAGCTCACCGTCCGATCAGAACCAGGCCCATGCCGGACGGCGCGTAAGTGTTCCACGCGCGCCTCAAAGAGTTGTCAGCATAATTTGAGAGGGCCCTTAGGGCCGATGCCTGCCGGGTCAGCGGGATTGTCCGAAAGGGTTACTGCTACCCCGGAACACAAAGGGCAAAGGAAGGAACATGGGGTGGTTTTAGTCAGTAAGAGTCTGTCACTCCCTTCCGCTCCACCCAGAGCGGGAGGGGTCATTTGATGATTTCCCATCCGAAAAAAAAAAAAAAAGAAGCGCCTGATTGGGTTCGAAACTACGACCTACGACTCGTAAGTCGAGGCTGTTACCACTGGGCCACCACTGCTCCTTGTGTATAAGTGAAGCCTTCTCCTATTAACAATTAGAAGTCGTGCAATTGTAAAACGACCATCGATAGAAAATCTCTTATCAAATTCCAATAAAATTACTCTCCTACAAAATCCCAAAATCATTACAGACAATACCAACTAGTGTAACCCTAATTACAACACAAACACAAATAACGATGCACCCCAATTTAACCCTGCCGATGCCGTGTTTAGTTTCGTCTTATCTCGCGCGAAAGATAAACAACTCAACGGTTAACTAAAAGCCTAAGGGTTAAATTTAGAAGCATTTATTGGGATATTTATAGAAGAAGCACGTGCATATGCATGTGTATGTGTCGTTTGTCGGTAATCCTAGAAGGGGTGAAACATGGGCATGTGGTTTCTTATAGGATCTTTGCCGATTTATGCCTGTTATGGATAAGCTGTTTTATCCCCTATCTGAGAAAGCCTTTGAGTTCAATGATCGTGGAATTTGGCGGAGTTATTTTCGTAACAAATAGGGCAGAGTCATCTTAACACTTCTCTCCCTTGAATTTGTGTATAATGTATATATAGTATATGTTGTAGTAAATAGTATGTTTTTTTTTTCTTCACCACCCTGGTAGAATGCCTACAACAGTCCGCCTTTGTATTTTTTTTTTTTGTGTGCGAGAAGTTTTAATAAATACATACTGACTTTGAAAAGAACTTACAACATAGTGTTCGTACTACCGAAAAGGTAGAACCTACGGTACACAAGGAGCAGTGGTGGCCCAGTGGTAACGGCAATGACTTACGAGTTGTAGGTCGTGGGTTCGAACCTAGACAGGCGCTCTACTTTGTGTAAATTATTTCATCACCACTGCTCTCAAAACGGCGAAGAAAACATCGTGAGGTAACTTGCATGTCCTTGAACCAAACATTCGAAGTCTTGTAACATCTTTCAACCCGCACTTGGCCCGCACTGGTAGATTACAGCCCACTCCCACTCAAAGAGAGCAGGCTTGTGTCCTACCAGTGGGAACATTATAGAATCACTATATACAAGTGTTTAAAATCTGTTTCACATTTATTATGTGGTTCAAAGGACTATGAGAGAATGCATTTTACTATTTCCCGTGTATCTTTTTTAGATCAGCTTCGTCTAGCGTTTGATAATTAAGAACCCGTTGCTTCTTTAAAGGTAGCAGTATTGTAGTCTACATTCTACCCAAGATAGATATTGCGACATCTTCCAAAGGTCTTCTATACTATAAAATAATAATATTATAAAGAAAAAAAGGAATTGTATGTTTGTTTGTTACGCTCTCACGCTAAAACGGCTAAACGAATTTCGATGTAATTTGGCACATGGGTAGACTAACCTAACTGAGTTAGGTCACACGATACTTTCTATCCCGATATTCCTACGGGATCGAGTGAAACCACGTGACGCAGCTAGTACAAAACAAAATAGATGAAATGAGGAGTAAGTTTGTAAATCACACAGCATTTTGTTCTATTTGAAAACACGTTTCAAAGGGGCTTATAAAAATCAATCTAGTAGCTTACGTAATCCATTCTAAATAGACAACAATAGCATACCTTTTCCATTTTTATCTACAGCTTCGTTTTATTTATTAAATTCCAGTAGAATTTGACCCAGTTATGAAATATCGGCGTCCGAGCTGTGATTCCTCTTAATTTATCATACAATAGAGAGCTTAAAGGCTTGGCATGGATATTCCCTACAGAATACTTTTAGCTAAAAATTCTATTAAAAGCACTACAAAAATAATTAGTTTGTAGACTTTTACACCTAAGTGACATTAGCTCTACATATCTGGGAAACTTTAATACAGTCAGTAATAACAAGTTTTTATGCATATTATCCTAGTTCACACCATCTTCGTCGCGGCGTTTTTGTTACATTTATGAAAGAATATTTTGCCGTTCGAAGTTACCTTAGCCTGCCTATATGTGGTTCTTCAAAATCCATATTTATAAATGCAATTGTCCAACCTACACTTTACCAGCATATGTATATGCTGGTAAAGTGTAGCCACTGCCAAGTCGTGTTTGACTCAAACACGACCTGCCACCGCCGAGTCGTGTTTGAGTCAAACACGACCTGCCACCGCCGACCGGCAGTAGTAAAAAACAGAACTGTGTGGAAAAGGGAGAGGGAGGCCCTTGCCCTGTAGTGCGACCATACAGGCTAGCTAGATAGATGCATATCCTGGTTAAGTCATTGACTGCTACTGCGGTCACACGGTGTCCGCCAACAATAGATTTTCTGTTGTGTCTGTTGTCTGCCAGTCAACGTGTTAAGTATTCCCATACTTAACACGTTGACTGCACAACTTTTTTTTTTTAAACGTTGCCCCACACTAGGAATTTCTCCTGTATCGTGGGTGCGTTTACAAACATTTAAACTCACATACACAAACACCCAGACCCGGAAGAACTACTTGTAGGTCATACAAATATTTGTTCCATGCGGGAATCGAACCCGCGACACGCAGCGCAGCAGTCAATCGTTCAACCACTGCGCCAACCATGTCGTCAAATCCAGAAATACATACAAACTATGGATTTCAAGAAATCACATATGCTTAGGCTACGGTAACTTCGAACACCAAGATTTTATTTCATAATTAAAAAAAAGAAAGGTTACCAAATGTAAATAGAAAACCAATTCCAAACATCTCTTCACTGACCCTGAAATAATCACAGAATTCTTAATTTTTCATCATCATCATCATCATCATCATATCAGCCGCACGACACCCACTGCTGGGTATAGGCCTCCCCTAAGGATCTCCACGACGATCGGTCCTGCGCTGCCTGCATCCACTGGCTTCCCGCGACCTTCACCAGATCGTCGGTCCACCTTGTCGGGGGCCTACCCACTGAGCGTCGTCCGGTGCGCGGTCGCCATTCCAGAACCTTTCCGCCCCAACGGCCATCGGTTCTTCTCGCTATGTGTCCCGCCCATTGCCACTTCAGCTGAGCAATCCTTCGAGCGATGTCGGTTACTTTAGTTCTCCTGCGGATCTCCTCGTTTCAGATTCGATCACGCAGGGAAACGCCGAGCATGGCTCTCTCCATTGCACGCTGGGTGACCTTGAGCCTTCTTATGAGACCCATAGTTAGCGACCATGTTTCACTGCCGTAAGTCATCACTGGCAACACACACTGTTCATAGACTTTTGTCTTGAGACACTGAGGTAAGTCGGACGCGAAGATTTTTCGAAGCTTCCCGAATGCTGCCCACCCAAGTTGGATTCGACGAGAGATCTCTTTCTCGATGTTGGACCTACCTAGCTGGACTGCCTGTCCTAGGTATACGTAATGGTCAACAACTTCAAGTGTAGTGTTCCCAACATAAACTGGAGAGGGTACAACATGGGCGTTTGACATAATTTTCGTCTTATCCATGTTCATCCTAAGACCCACTCTTTGGGAAGCACTACGGAGATCTTCGAGCATTGTGTTCAGGTCTTCCATGGTCTCAGCCATAAGGACTATATCATCGGCAAACCGAAGGTGTGTTAGGTACTGGCTATTAATGTTGATGCCGAGTCCTTTCCAGTCCAAGAGCTTAAAGATATCCTCCAACGTAGCTGTGAACAGTTTCGGAGAAATAACGTCTCCCTGTCTCACACCACGCTGCAGTTGGATAGGATTTGTAGAACACAAATCCTGTCCAACTGCAGCGCAATATGGCTGGTTCTGTACTCGGATCGTCATGGTGGCATTTTGGTATAAGTACCTCAACACTTCGATATACCTATAGTCCACTTGGCACCTTTGGAGAGACTGCAGTACCGCCCAGGTTTCAATCGAATCAAAGGCTTTCTCATAGTCCACGAACGCCAAGCAAAGTGGCTGATTATACTCCTCAGTCTTCTGTATAACCTGCCGCAGCGTATGGATGTGGTCTATGGTGCTAAAGCCTTTTCGGAATCCGGCTTGTTCGGGAGGTTGGAAGTCGTCGAACTTGCGAGCGAGACGATTCGTAAGGACTCTCGAAAACAACTTATAGACATGACTCAGAAGCGAGATGGGTCTATAGTTCTTTAAGAGGGATTTGTCACCCTTTTTAAAGAACAAGATCACCCCACTTATGTTCCATGTCTTTGGCGTTCTGCCCTCGACGATGACGGAATTAAAGAGCCTCTGGAGGACTTTGAGTATCGGCTTACCGCCCGCTCTCAGTAGCTCTGTAGTGATTCCATCGTCACCCGCCGCCTTGTTGTTTTTCAGCTGTTTGAGAGCCAAACTAATCTCGTACAGGCTGACGTCCGGGATATCTTGGGTATAGTGTCGGGTAAGCTTGGCTCTGGGGTCTTTAGCCTTGCTTTCAACAGGTGTCTGCGTGGAATATAACTGCCCATAGAAGCTCTCGATCTCCCTCAGGATTTCAGGCTTCGATGAAATGATGCGTCCGTCGTCAGTTTTCAGCTTCGCCATCTGGCTTTGCCCAATAGATAGATCTCTCGCGAACACTTTGGAGCCTTTATTCCGCTCGATGGCCTCTTTAATACGATTCGTATTAAATTGGCGAAGGTCGCTCGTCAAAGACTTAGATATCCGTCTATTAAGCTGCCGATAGCGATTAGCATCTACTGAACTCTGGAGCCTCATTTCACGTCTCTGATCCATGAGTAGGAGTGTGTGGTCGGAGAGTTTCTTTGTCTTGGGACGGCGGGTCTTAAAGAATTTGGACCCTACCGTACGGACAGTATCCACCACCATGTTGTTTAGATCGTTCACATCTATGCTGTTCTCAAGGGCTTCGAAGCGGTTTTGGAGTTCAAGTTGAAAGCTCTCGGGGTTTTGAATATGGGCCGACAATGGTCGAATTGTTGACTTTATCAGTCGAGATCTTTCCAGCTTTGGGTTGATATTCAATGTGCCACGTACCAATCGGTGATCGCTCCCTGTCTTAACAGCGTTGATCACAGTGACATCTTTGAATATTTGCTTTTTCGTCGACATGATAAAATCTATCTCATTTCTGACTGTACCGTCCGGACTGACCCAGGTCCACTTTCGGCTTTCCGACTTTCTGAAGAAGGAGTTCATCATAAAGAGGTTCTCCTTCTCCATAAAGTCAGCCAGCATCTGGCCTCTGTCATTCCGTTGCCCAACTCCAAATTGCCCCACTCTCAGCTCATCACCGCATCGTTTCCCCAACTTTGCATTGAAGTCCCCCATCACAACGGTGTAGTGGGTTTTGTAGCTATGCATGGCTTTAGAAATCTCCTCATACATAGCCTCCAATTCGTCATCTTGGTGTGTCGAGGTCGGTGCGTAGACCTGTATAACATTCAACGAATACCGTTTAGATATTCTGAGTATAAGGTACGCCACCCTGGTCGACACACTTCCGATGGTAATCACGTTGTTAACAAGGGACTTGTGGACGATGAACCCGACACCACCTTGGGACTGTTGGTCGCCCTCCCGGTAGTATAGCAAGTTACCGGAGTTGAGGAAAAATTTTAAATTTTTCATAGTTAATGCTAAAAATCTGATTAGATGTTGCAAGAAAGCATAATCAGCCTATATTGTTCCCACAGCTGGGACACTGGCCTCGTCTCTGTAAGAGGGAGTGGGCTGTCATATTATGTATTCGAATTTCTGGTTCTAGGACATACCGTTTTCCTCACCATGTTTTCCTTCGCCATTTTGAGAGCAGTGGTGATGAAATTTTTTACACAAAGTGAAGCCCCTGTCTGGATTCGAACCGACACTACAACTCGTACGTCGGGGACGATGCTACTGTTTTTAAACCACGGGGTTTTGGTTTAAAACGGTTTATTTACAAATATTGGTGGGTATAAGTGAGAGCATACGCGATAGTTCGGAGAGCCTATAATGTTCTGACCGGTCATGATTCGTGGCCCGTGTTGTACCAAGCTAATGTTTACGATCGTTAACTGGATAAGAGTTTCATCGATTTGAACTCGGCCTTTGATGTGGTATACAGCGGATTATAGTCCTTATTTATAGGAAGTGAATGATGGAAGCTAGAAGAACTTTGACTTCAGAACTTGGTTTACAAGGTTGGAAAACATGGACCTAGAGCAAAACCAGTTAAGGCACCTGAACATATTCGTAAGAAGTTGCCACATTCATCCCAGCGCTGATTTACTGTATTCGTTTTTATCTCTTCGTTATTTCTTCCGATTTTATTATCTTTATATGTATGTATTAGTCTTTATTATTTTTAGAGTTATCTATCCCTTATGTAGCACCTGCCATGTATTGTTCTCTGCACCACCCTAAGATTGACTGGTAGAAAATGCCTCAGACATTAAGTCCGCTTTTATACAGTATATTTTTCTTGATATTCTTGACATTTTAGTATGAATAGCTGCCAATGAAAGAATTTTCTATCTCTATTTGCACAAAAAGAATTTGGTATAGGTGTAGATAGAATGCGTATTCGCTCGTGTGGGCTATAAAAACTTCTTGCTTAGAAACTCTTGCGACAAAGAGAACCCAATTAATTCCACATTTCCTTAAACCAACACAAAAAAGTAAAGCCCACTTCATTTATCTCCCAGAAAAGGCAGCATTATTCACAAAATATTGTCAACACACAATCTTAAAATTGTTCGCACAAAAACCCTTGTAATCTGCCTACACCACCCGGTCCCAGGAAAACGATTTGTTATTTCTCTGAGAGTAATGCTAAATAGATTAGTTCTAACAAAATGAGAATTTAAAAGGAACATGCCGTGTAAAAATTGATCTAATATTGATGATGCTAGGGGATGAATTAGGGTTAAAAAGGCGAGCTAGGGACTGGGTGGAGGGTTTCTTAAATAGGTGCCATATTTTTTCCACTTTCAACTATTCTGCTTTCAATATTTTTTCTGGTTTTTCTGGCTATAAGACTAGGGGAAGACCAATAGACTGTGTGAATCGGGATATGGTTAGAAAGGGGGTGACTACCGAGATGATGACCGATAGAGAAGTATGGAAGAAAAAGGCATGTTGCGCCGACCTCGAATAAATTGGGATAGGGGAGAAGGATGATGAGTATCGTATCCCACTGCGAACATTTTAAAATCATTAGATATCATCCACAGTCCAATTTGTGGTGATGCAGCTCATTGACTGTGTCAGTCTCCACAGTCCTGCGTCAGTCTCATCTATAAACAATGCAATGCGAACGTTTTCATAGAATACTATGCACACATTGCTATTATCAGGAACAACCAATTTATAAAAACTTCATTACTTCTCTTGAACGAATATAATTATCTACCTAGCCTTTTCCCAACTTACCAGCCTATCTTTTCTGTAAAAATCTCACCGTGAAAACGTAGACGGAGTGAGCTGTCTTTCCACCTAATTCTAGGGACTATTGACAGCTCACGTCACCCAAGTTTTATTTATAAAAACTTTATGCACAAGTAAAAAAAATACTATACAAAGGCGGACTTGATGCTTGAGGCATTTTCTACCAGTCAACGTTAGGGTGATGCAGAGACAAAACATGGCAAGTGCAGCATACGGGATAAATAACTAGGAAATTACTATAAAATACAAGAATAAAAACAGATACATACATATAAATTTTTCATTTCTTTTTTTAACTTTTCATGGTTAGATTTATTTTACAGAATATATCGCCAGTATTTTACATGGAGTGGCTGCCTATTTGACTTCCACAACCCAGTAACTGGGTAACACGACAAGTGGCAAGACTAGATAATGAACTAAGATCAACTTGAACTAAAACAACTTGAGGCGGGAATTGACTCATCCGATACTCTTAAAAGTAGAGTGAAAGTGAGCAATGGCATTGAAAGTTTCCATGTGATAGCTCAATTAGCCAAATTAGCACCTTCCTACCGTAACTTATTGCTAAATAGTTAGTTAGCCCGCATCGTGTTCGCTGTTTGGGAAAAGTGTGTTTTCACTTCACTTGACGTACCATAATTATAATTTAGGGCTGATTTTTATAAATGAGAAATAATTCTGAATTTTTGACAGTTTTTCCCCCAAAAACTCAATTTTATTCCATGTATGAAAGATACCTGACGTTGGAAAAATCAGCCCTATAAAAGAATCTGTTCCTCCCTCATCATCTGCCTACCTTTTCCCAAGTTACTGGGTAATACTGATTGGATTGGATGATAAGACTGATTGTCAGACTTTCGGGCTTCTGACGACCCGTAACGACTGTCAAAGATCCACGAATGACAGCCAGGACAAACGGTTTAACGGCACGGAGGGGTCTTGGTATGTAACGATGGTCACCCATCCACGGACCAACCGCGGCAAGCGTAGCTTAACATGATATATTATTACTTAGCCTTATTTTATATTATTTCCGAACTAGTTTTAAAAATTCAAAACAGCCAGTAATATAGGCCAAATTGGTGTGTCCACATGTCGAGGCCGGGAGGGGCTGACGTGTAAAAATGGATCTAATATTGAGGGCCCAACACCCGGCACGTGTACCTACCGATCACGGGCATAAGTAAGTGATACCTATCTGAAATTTATCCTTATCCTGATGTATATAGATGTTTTTTTTTAGAAATTAATCTATTTATATACTACTAATAATAAAGCTGAAGAGTTTCGTTTGTTTGAACACATGTACCTGGAACTACGAGTTGGATTTGAAAATACCTTTTTGCATTTGATAGCCTATTTCTTAAGTTTAAAGAATTTATTCTCATAAGAACAATATATAGGTTCACTTACAATGAGATACAAAATAATTGCTTAAATCTAAATGAAATACATTTTGCCTCAGGTGCGTGTTGGTGAAGTTATACAAATAAATATTAGGTAGGTAAGAAGTTGCTAACATTAATTGATAGGTATGCGGTATGACTACATTTTATGAATATTATTTTTTAGGTTCATTCTTAAAGAAGGCTATACGCGCATTTATCATCACGCTAGGGCCATAAAAGCCCACCAGAAAGAAGCTCGCGCTATAACCTCGTTAAGAATAAGAATAAGAATAAGAATAAGAATAAGAATATATTTATTTTCTTTCTTATTATTTCATAAATAAGAAAGAAAACGAGGTTATAGCGCGAGCGGGCGACGCGATGCGACGGAGTGGGTTGCAGGAACAAGTAATTTTACGCGGACCAAGTCGCGGGCAGAAGTTAATTATTCATAAAACTGACACACTACGGCAATTTGCCGTGTTATATCAATTCTATATAACTGTCAAAGAATGACAGGAAATGGAATGATTTGAATATACTGGCAATTTAAGTTGGTAGTCCATTTGCTTATCAATTAACTTCCTTCACTTTACATAGATTTTGTTTTTCAGAAACTTTGTATATCTGAGCTAATTTGCTTAAATGTACCTACTTAAATAAAACTGGCAATTATGTATACCTACTTAAGTAAAACTGGCAATTTTTCCAATTACCGCAATAATCTCCCTACATCATAATAAATAAACATGGGTGGCAGGGATTTCAACGCGCAAACTTTAATCATGAATTCAGCTCATGATTCTAGACCTCTTATTACTAGACCTATAATTCTAGAAAAAAAAATCTATTATTTCATAGAAAAGTGCAATATCTACGCAGTCAAAATGTATGGAACCGCATTTTTTTTTTTAAATAACCACCGGAAAATTTCATTATCTCTGTAATGAAATTTTCCAGTGGTTATTTTTTGAAAACCTCTGTTTTCAAAATCATTTACTAAATCCATGGTTGCACGTCGATTTCGGTCAAAATGTATGGAACAGCAAATTTTAAATAACCGACGGAAAATTTCATCACGGAGGTTTTCAGAATCATTTACTGAATCCATGGTTGCGCGTCGATTTCGGTCAAAATGTATGGAACAGCAATTTTTAAATAACCGACAAAAAATTTCATCACGGAGGTTTTCAGAATCATTTACTGAATCCATGGTTGCGCGTCAGTGTACATGCCAACCTTTATACCTTTCAATCGTGGGTAACCAAAAGCTTAAAATTCTAACTACTGATCTAACTTTGACAATAAGGGATTCCTTAATAATTGGCTACCAATTCGTAGTTATTACTCAAAGTTAAAATCAAGCCGTTGTGCTCTAATTACAGTTCAAACAGTATAATATAAATACCTTTCTATATACCTAAGTTGTTCCAAATACCTGCCCTACGTTGTCCCAAATACCTGCGGGCTAAATCAGAAGCAATATAATATTCCAAAATTTTCCGTAGAATTTGTAACATGCGTCTTTCTACATATTATTCTGGGAAAATTTTATCTAAGGACCAATAAGAAAAGGCAGAATGATCTTATCAGTCTGCCTTGTCTTGTTGGTCTAGTAGTCGCAAACACGACTGCTGAACCCATGTTCAGCAGTCGTGTTTATGATTACTAGAACCCACCCCAGAACCCCATGATTCTGGGTTCCATCCCCAGGTCAGGCAAGGTGTTACTAATAAAGCACTAAGAATTGGTGAAGGGTGGGCGTTTTGGGGGACTGTCTTATGTAATTTTGACGTTCAAAAAGTGCTGATTCTCAGCCTAGTTTGAATAAATGACTTTTGATTTTGACTAGGTTTTTCAGTAGGATTTTTCTCAGTAGATTATGACTTGACAATAATAGGATCGACCCTATGATTACATGAGGCCGAACCTGCCAAATTTGCCTGCTCCTTCGATGAATACAAACTTGATATTATGTTATGTAAGTCAAATTGATGTTTAGCCTGTTACGTAAAGGCTTACATAAGTAAAAGCTAAGTTGGACCCTTCAAATGAGGCGTTAAGTTTTGGTCGAAGGCAGGAGATTCTGTCCTAAGTAAATGTAATCTCCTGAAAATATGTCTATCAGTGAGTAAAGAAAGTGATCCTAGAGCAGCTGAAGCAATAAATTATTTGTATTGTGGAGGTCAGATGGGCAGCCGCTCCATGTAAAATACTAGTATTCAGCTGCATCCGGTTAGACTGGAACTAAACCCCGACATAGTAGTTGGCAAAACTAAAGGCTAGGCTATGATGATGAGGATGTGTAGAGGTCATCAGTCAAGTATTTTTAAGTTGATTCAACAGGTTCAGATGTATGCAGCATATTATCGTAGTTGCATAAAAGTACTTCATCAAGTTTCTGAAAATAATTTCAGTGTGGTTTTGAATTTCTGCTCCTTCATAGAATACGTTTTCTTTTATCTAGTATACAATAAAGAGTTTAATAATGTTATATAGTTTATGATTGATCTATGGTATTGATAATCTGTCATCTTGAACTGGAAAATTAAAGGTCAGTATGCTACCAACTATGTATTCGTCACTTCATTTCTCCTTCTTAAGTTCTAAGCCTTCGCTCTCCGCATAATCTGCATACGTATCAAATAAATAAATAAATGATTCGGAATAACGATTTTCCTGACCTACCAAGACTAATTACTTCCCTAATTTTACCACCTTCTTGGTCAGTCAACCAATCATTAGAGAGTACTCTCACTTTTATAGAAGCGACCTCGATCCCGTTGTCCTCAATTGTAGCGTCTCGTAGGTACAGCCAGCCGCAAAAAGATGTATACATCGACAAGAATTTATTAAATAGTCTACATCTTTGTTCCATAATATTTTATCAATGTGTAGTCACAAAACTAAACACATTGGGTACTTAATTGTAGCCACACATTGACACAGTAGAGAGCAGTGGTGGCCCAGTGGTAACGGCTGCGACTCGTACGTTCGAACCCTGACTGACAGGCGCTTCACTTTGTGTAAATTATTTGATCACCTCTGCTCTCAAAAATAACGGTGAAGGAAAACATCGTGAGGAAACCGGCATGTCCTCGAAACGAAAATTCGAAGACACGTTACATCTACCAACCCGCACTGGGCCGCGTGGTGAATTTAGGCCCACTCCCTCTCATCTATGTGGCAATGGGAACATTATAAATAAATTATTGTTGATGTGGATTATTCCACTTTGCCCCATCAATCTGTACCACCAGTGGGACTCAGTCCCGTCGATAATATCCTTTTGAGGTTGACTGTACGTAGGTTACCAACATGACAACATGACGTCAAGGGATCCCATACGTTTGCATAAATAATAGGACGAGTATGTGACCCGTCAAATGAGGGTGTTAAGTCACGAAGGGACAAGTCTTGTAGCTCATTTGCTAAGGGATGAGTCGTCTGACGTCTGATGAAGGTATTTTTAGATGGGTGGATAAGGGATGTAGTTGCTGTGTTGTGTGGCTTTGTCTTTTCATGTATTTTTTTATGCCATCCATTAGTACAGCTTAATTATTTACGTACTAGCAGCGCCCCGCGGTTTCACCCGCATAAGTCTCGAGAATCCGTGGGAATGTCGGGTTGAAAAGTATCATAATCCTAGTTATAAACTATCTGTGTAACTATCAAATTTTATCTAAATCCGTTCAGTAGTTTTTACGTGAAAGAGTAACAAACTTCCATCCATCCATCTATCCTCACGAACTTTTGCGCCAGTTTTATAATTGAAGAAACAACTTTTGAAGACAGTGCTCCATATTCAATTGATAGAGTTCTTGGTATATTTTTAAAGTAAATATTTAGCTTCTTCAATATTTACTTTTAATCTTTTTATTTACTTTTAATAAATGGGTATTTGTGATATTAAAAGTAAATAATAAGAAAAAACCTTTTTTTTACCTACTTCTAACGGGTGTTGAAAGTAGGTAAAAAAAAATGTTGTCTGCTGAAGTCGTCCTTATGTAGGTAATAAAATAACTTGGTTGCATTCGAACAATCTAGCGAGTTTAGAATGAGCTGAAAAATTTTTGTATTAGGTTTTTGGTTCGAAAGAAAAGTGAACGCAGCGGGAATGATGTCAAGACGTAAGCTTGGAATAAACGTAAAGAAATCATATCGTTGTTTGATTCTTTATAGTGCCTAAATTATGTAACCAGGAAACATTATAGAATATCACAGGGTATAATACTGTTAGATTTTTATAAATGTATTCTTCATATCACTCTTGTCAGAGCGGTCGTGTTCCTCATGTAGTTTCTTGTCTAGGGGCTGAGGATTCGCCTCGCGATTTCTCGCCACCTACTCCGATTTCTGGTAGTTTTTGTGCACTCATACAAGGGATCGCCTACTGCGGATTTTATTTGGTCAGTCCATCTCATGGGTGAACGTCCGCGTGGTCTAGTGCCCTGCACGACAAGGCGCTCTGTAAAGTCTCCCTCATGCCTCGAGACGTATCCGAAGTATTTGAAGATACGTTTAGACCAGAACAGATAGACGCTTTTTGATGTTGAGTTCTTGGCATATATTAGAGATGTTGGTGCGAAACTCAGTCTACGATACCCCAAGCATTCTTCTCCAGCACCACATTTCCAGAACGTCTATCTTCTTGTTCTCGATGTCACGCAGCGTCCAGGTCTCAGCATCCCTAGAGTGGTCATTATTAAATAATAATAAAAAGAGAAAAGAATTACAAAATATTGCGCATTAATATTTCAGAACCAATCCGAATTTAAGAAAAGCAAAAATCCAATGTAATCCTCCAAACCATACCAGTAAGGCAATAAGCATTAAGATCATTGAAAATGTTCGTGCACCTACAGAATGGTACTTCCCCCCATTACCGTGCGTTACGTGTCAGGAAACCCTAATAACCATGCTTACTTGCGAAGCTGAAGTTATAAATTATTCATAATGACAAAGTTATAAATCGTGATATGAAAATCTCATCCCTTCAGAAAAGTTAACGGCTGGAAGTAATAAGTAATTTCAGATTTCAGTGAGAATATTACATTACTTCTTCATGTTGGAAATATAAATAAGCATTAAGTGACAAACAAGAATTAAGTGGACGGGGGAAGGGAGGCGTTTGCCCTACAGTTGGACATCATAGGCTCATAACAACAATAATATACTTGGTCGTAGTAAGGGTCAGTTCACACCGAGACGCGACGCGACGCGACGCTGCGCGCACACTTTAAAAGAGTGACTCAAAATATACTTTATTTTCTACACAAAAAGGTACACATTGCATTGTGAGAGTTCAGAATACGTTGCGCCGAACTCTCACAATGCAATGTGTACCTTTTCCTCTCGGTGTGAACTGACCCTAAGTGTGCATACACACGAGTGACACGCGTCAACATCAGAGGCAACTGCATCCGTCGACAACGTGCCGCTCGTGTATTTATGTCATACTCAGCCTATAATGTTCCCACTACTGGGACACAGGCCTCCTCTCTGTGAGAGGGAGACGGCCGTAATCCACCACGCGGGCCCAGTGCGGGTTAGTGGATGTCACATGTCTTCGAATTTTTGGTTCCAGGACATGCCGGTTTCCTCACGATGTTTTCCTTCACCGTTTTGAGAGCAGAGACGGTGAAAATATTTACACAAAGTAAAGCGCCTGACTGGGTTCGAACCCACGACCTACTCGTAAGTCGGGGACGATACTACTGGTTTTAAATCACGGGTTTTGGTTTAAAACGGTTTATTTACAAATATAGATGGATATAAGTGAGAGAGCATAGGTGGTAACGCCACTGGGCCATTACTGCTCCGTACGTGCTGCTGAGTACGGTGCTCAAATACACGAACGGCATGTTGTCGAGGGATGCAGTTGCCTCTGACATTGACGCGTGTCACTCGTGTGTATGCACACCTACTACGACCAAGGTATTAAAGTCTATGACCAGTGTGTGTTGCCAGTGATCACATACGGGACTGAAACGTGGTCGCTCACAATGGGCCTCATCAGAAGGCTTAAAGTCACTCAAAGGGCAATGGAGAGGGCTATGCTCGGAGTTTCCTTGCGTGATCGAATCAGAAATGAGGACATCCGCAAGAGAACCAAGGTTACCGACGTAGCCCGAAGAATTGCCAAACTTAAGTGGCAGTGGGCAGGGCACATTGCTCGCAGAACGGATGGCCGATGGGGCCGAAAAGTTCGTTGCGTTGGAAGGCCTCCCACTAGGTGGACCGATGACCTGGTGAAGGTTGCGGGAATCCGCTGGATGCGAGTCGCACGGGACCGGTCAATGTGGCGACACTTGGGGGAGGCCTATGTCCAGCAGTGGACGTCTATCGGCTGAAATGATGAATGATGGTGATGATGTTGTCGACAGCAGCCGCGGACGCGTCGACGGTGGGCGTCAACGGGTATCGACGGTACAGTTACCTTTACCGTTGACACGTGTCGCTCTTGTGTATGACACTAAGATAAGGTACTCTAGACTAGTGATATACAGGGTAGCAGGGATTCTCGACTCCCTTGCGTACACATTTTTTGTCGGTTATAAAAAAAAGCCCGTTGTTTCATGAAAAATTGCAATACCTACGTAAAATACACCTATGTAAAGTAAATGGTTCGAAGTGATATGTAACCAGATTTCAGGGAGAATATTACATTACGCTTTCATTTATTATAAAAAGCAAGTAGTTTTTGGACTGGATTTTCCACAAGGAAAGAGGGTTATGGAATATCTAGTCCATCAATCTATATCCTGCCAGGAAAATATTGTCGCGGGATGTAACACCGTATTAATTTACTCTACGTCTGAAGTATTTGTCGACAATTATATTATATAGTAAAGTGTATAAGTTTGAATATAGAAGGTAATCTTAGATTTGATTTAAAAAAAATCGCTGGTAGAAAGCTACACTAAGTTCCGAGTGCCATCCTAATTTTAACCAATATTATAAATGCGAAAGTGACTTTGTTTGATACGCTTTCACACTAAAACGGCTGAACAGATTTGGATAAAATTTGGCACACGGGTAGAACATGACCTGGGTTACGACATACAATACTCCTTATCACAATATTCCCACGACATCGAGATTAATGCGGGTGAACTCGAGTGGCGCAGCTAGTAGGATATATTTTTTAATGTGGATAGTTGACTTCCACACAGTGTTCAAAGCTATTGTATAGAGGCATATGAGATATTTCTATTACTAGCTGCGCCCCGCGGTTTCACCCGCATAAGTTTCGATCACGTAGGAATATCAGGATAAAAAGTATTCTATGTGTTAATCCTGGTTATAAACTATCTGTGTGCCAAATTTCATCCAAATCCGTTCAGTATTTTTGGCGTGAAAGAATAACAAACATCCATCCATCCATACAAACTTTCACGTTTATAATATTGCTCGTAGTAGGATAGTAGGATTATTATTGGTTAACATCGATTCGGTTTTCTTCAGTTGTCTTATTTTTAGGTAGTGGTAGCGGGTGGATCTTGATATAAATAGACCAGAACATTAATTTATTCACCAATACTGCGAAATAGCATCCCTTACCGATGAAACACAAACAGTTAACGATAAAGCAGTAAGCGATTTTATAGAAACAAAGATTCTCTAAGAGCTAAAAATACATTTATTTACAAAAGAAACCTTGATAAGCACGAATACAAAGAGACTCTCTTAAAAAGAACTTTGCAAGGACTAGTCCACATTCTAAAGCTGGCAATCTACTACGGTCGCGAACCAAAAGTGCTCCGCGCATCTGCCTTGTCGTAGTTGCAGTCTATGCAAACATCTTTCTACTTAATGAAAATTTTAAATTCAATCACTGACTGACAATTCAAAACCTAAACCGCTGGGTCTAGAAGCATGCAATTTTGCACAAATATTCTTTATTTAACTAAGTTGAGCATAACCTGCCTGTAATGTTCCCACTGCTGGGACACAAGCCTCCTCTCTTCAAGAGGGAGTAGGCTGTAATATACCACACAGGCCCAGTGCGGGTTGGAAGATGTCACAAGTCTTCGAAAGCTGGTTTCATCATACTGGTTTCTTCCACCATTTTGAATGCAGTGGTGGTAAAATAAATTACACATACTAATGTGTGTGTGGGTTCAAACACACGAACAACGCCACGTAAATCAGGGCCGTTACCACTTGGCCACCATTGCTCTTGTAGCGGTATCTACATGCGAACAACGCGTCATACTGACGTCACGCAAATCCTGCATCTCGCAAGCAGAGTTTACCGCTAAATTAGCAAAGATACAATTTCCCAACATCAATCATTGGGCAATTGCCCGCCAGACACAACACCTGTCTGGTCGGAGGATACTCCCTTTTCTATAGAGTATGAGTGAACTTTACACCCTGTTCCTCATGCCTTTATACTCTACAGTGTCACATAGTGGAGACTCTGCCTAAAAGAGTGAACGATAAAACCATTTATTAAAAAATCCTTCTCCTTAATATTCACGTTCCAAACCAATGGGATGCGAGCGATTTGTATTAAGAACAGGTACATACTACAGGTGAAAAAGCAAAAAGTATCACACTGCTCACGTCTTGAATTTACGTTCATTCACTTGATCTCAATCGCGATAAGTGCGCGAGCGTCGTCCTGATGATTGTACACACGTTCACTCTGCAGTTACATTCGGAAGGCAATTGGTTTTAGGAATACGGAGCGGTGGAACGACGAACAATTTTGTTTTAGTTCGGAGTTCAAATAAGTAAATGATCGGTTTTTGGTTCGTGAAAATGGCCACGTGATTTTGGATATTTTCTCGTGTACTCTCGTGTATATTGATTTCATTTAATGTTTTGTAGTGTTCATTACTTACTATTGTATATAATCAATTTCTTCTAACTGAATAGACATCTGTGCTTCTGGGGAGTTTATTGTGCCACTTCTTCTTTCCAGCCAAAGCACTTGGAAGTGGTGAAGGGCAGGCGTTCTGGGGGACTGTCTTATGTAATTTTTTCGTGAAAAAAGTGCTAATTCTCACCATAGTTTGAATTCATTTTAATCATTTCAATCATTTATTTTGTTTTGTTAAACATATGTATAGTTACAGATAGTATATTGTCAAAAAATATTTGTGCACTATGTTTTGCCAATATAAGGCGTACAAAATTAACATAAACAAGCAATTACAATTAAGGTGGCATGTCAATATATTATATACATATATATCTATATGTATATATATTATATTACATTACTTTAAAATTAAATTTAAAAAATAGATCAATTTATAATGTATCAAATGTACATTTATGATTGTTCTAACGGAATAATCAAAACAGTAAGGTTACTTTACCATCGCGTAGCATGGCGTTGACTTGCTTCAACTACACGGTGTGGAGAATTATAAAACAGTGTGCTAAACTCTTAATAGTGTTTAATACAAGGCCAATAGCCAATAGTATTGTTATAATTATACAATACATGTCTAGTATGCCTAACAATAAAATTGGTTGTTAACGATAGCCTGATTGGCTGTGAAAGAATTGAATCTTTGCAATAATATAGTAATTAATCTACAGAATGGCAAGCATCGACGAGCAAACTAAAACCATGAATTCAGGACTAGATTTTAGACAGCTGATTTTTTTTATGATAAACCATAAATTCAGCTGTTTTATAGAAAAGTGCAATACCTACTACGTATATATAATGTATATAACAGAATTATTTTTTTAATAACCAACGAAAACTTTCAACCCGTCGTGGTTCAGAATCATGTACTGAATCCATGGTAACAGGCTGCACGTCGATATTCCTGCCACCCGGTATATAAAAAAAATATCAAAATAGTCAAGATGCTATGTTAGGCATCTTTCCTTCCCGTATAATCCAAAGAAGATACTTTTCACAACACCAAACGAAATCAACTTAAAGTTACAGACTACAACGATACGTGTAATCTAATTACATTTATACGTTTGTTCATAGTGCTCTAACGTAAACGTGCGCGGTAAGACCATTGAATTTCCGTTGTTTAGAGTTGTATTTAGCTAAAGTAACAAGGTAGAATCCGACGCAAATAACTCTATATAGTGAAAATAGGAATAAACTTGCATAATTTCAGCTTTTTCATGTCAAAGGAATATTTTAAATGTTTTCATTTATGAACCTTTTCAAGTTCAGTTAATTAGCAAAAAATATACTGTAGTAGTTTTTAGTTTAGTTTTATCTTTTTAAAGCAACATACAGGACAAAGAAAGTAATTCTGGACAAACTAAACGCACATTATAAAAAAAAATTGACATAAAATATACACATACAAAGTACCCAAAATCCTCGTACTCAAGCATATCAAAAGTTGCCAATTGCTTTTTTTTAAAATCATTGTGTCACTGCCAATCTTGACATATTTAAATACCGTTTTTAATTACTTTCACGTTAATTAAGGAGAAGTAAAAACCGTCAGCTGGTCATAATCTTAAAATGATTTTTAATGAGATGTCTCTAGCCTTGAGTTGAGCGTTTTTCTATAATAGCTTGAAACTCTTAAATTACTTACTCTAGTAGACTAATAAAGTTGTTCATAAGTTCTTAGTCCCGGAATTTTAGTAAAGATAAGAATTATTATTCTGATGCTTTCTAACCAAATTCAATATATTAACACTTTACGGGACACTTAACACTCGACGTAATAACAATAAAACTTCTATTGTGTCTCGTCCAGTGTCCTTCAATGTGTTAAACTTTATACCAACACTTGATATTAGCATAATCAGTCTATCATGTTTTCACTGCTGGGACACAGACCCCATCTCTGTGAGAGGGAGCGGGCTATAATCCATCACGCAAGCCTAGTGCAGATTAGTGGATGTCACATGATGTCTTTGAATTTTCGCTTCGAGTACATGCCGGTTTACTCACGATGTTTTCCTTTACCGTTTAGAGAGTAGTGCTGATGAAAAAAATTCCACAAAGTGATCCACCTGCTTGGGCTCGAACCTACGACATATATTATTATATAACTCGTAAGTCAGGCCGATACTACTCTCTTAATAAGATGAAAATGTTACAATTTTCCAGATCCCGTAATTCAGTACCACAAACAAGACTGTTAGTTAAGTTAACAAGGCCTGTTTTGACAAATATTTGTATATTATTAATATTATGTAGTTTATTTATTTACTTGTCTTATTTTATTACATTGTTAAATATAAAAAAAAATATTATCTCATTTATTTCACTGTAAACACATATAAGTTATATTAATAAATATTAGAATATAAAAAGTATAAAAACATTTAAAAATATAAAAAAATAGTAGATATCAGTAGTCAGGGCTCTAGAGAGAGGAACCTCCTGACAATGTGAGCCGTGTCCAGAAGTACCGCTTTCTGAATCAAGCCCTTGATCCTGCTGCCCAACGAGAGCCTCCTCAGGTGTTGGTCGAGGCTGTTGGCTACTAAGCCATTGGCTGTCAAAACTACCGGCACAATGATCACTAAGTCCACATCCCACATGTCGACAACCTCGTGAGTCAAGTCAAGATTGATTTGTTTATCTTTCTCGGCTTTCACGAGGTTCTCATCATGTGGGACAGTTATGTCAACAATCATTGCGCGCCGCTCTGATCGATCCACGACCACTATATCAGGCTTATTGGCAACAATACTCCTGTCAGTGATGATGGATTATTTATGTATATTTATGTATGTTTATTTATATTGTTGTGTATTGGAGTTATTGGGGTTTTCCATCTGGAATTTCTTAGTAGCAGCCTGGAATCCGGACTTGTGCCCGCTTGATGACAATGGGTACAGACTGTAAAGTATGTATATTTGGTGCAAACATGCAACCTCCGCGAGTTTGTTAAAAAGTGATTGGTCTAAAAGACGAGATAAACGTAAAGATTTAAGTTTAGAAGAGATTAGGCTGACAAACAAAAGAATTAAGATGTACGTACGTACGTGTGATGTGTGTAAGGGTGTGTGTGTATGTGTGTGTGTAAGGTGTGTATTGTAATGTGATAATACGTAATATATTTTATAGGAATAATTATTGAGCAAGATAAAGCGTAGTTTGATTTTATTCCTCCCGGTACCGAAGGGCACGTCTAGGCCTTCATAGTCTATAGGTTCACCTCTACCTTATCCTAAATCTGGAGAACACAGACGAGATGTTATGTTATGTGAGTTTTTCGGTAGCTTATGTCAATTCATATCGCTGGCACAATGCCACTTTTTCTAGGCCAATAATAATTAATTTTAAACTTTAACTTCAAATACCAGTACATTTTCTCCTTCTACCTCTTCCCAACTTTCCCAGTAATGCCCATAAAACTATAAAACAATACAAATAAGAGTACCGCTCGATACTACAGAATCCCTGCAGAGTGCTCCATCGTTTAGCTCGTGCACTTTGTGTTATTAGTTCACAAACTTGAACCGAGATAGGGTTATTGTGTAGTAGGTACGGTACTTTTATAGTAAGGTGAAGTTTGTTAAGATGATATTACCTACTTTGTATAAATAAAAGTAAATATTTACCCAGTGAGAAGTGGTGGCGCAGTGCATGGTAACGGCCCTGACTTACGAGTTGTAGGTTGGAACCCAGACAGGCGCTTTACTTTGTGTAAATTATTGCATCACCACTGCTCTCAAACCAGGAAAGGAAAACATTGTGAGGAAACCGGCATGTCCTAGAACCAAAAATTCGTAGACGTGTGACATCTACTAACCCGCGCTTGCCCGCGTTGTAAATAACAGCCCACTCTCCAAGATCCTCTCCAAGCCCCTCGAAGATAGGAGGCCTGCGTCCCAGCAGTGGGAATATTATGTATTTAACTACATACATTTTCTCTGTGTGAACATTGAGTTTTCTTAAAGCTGATTTTTTTACAAAAACTGGGAACATTATTCGAATTGCATTGTCCCAAAAAATATGAACCCAATGTCGCACATCAGGGAGTAAAGGGTTAGACCCCAAATATTAATTAATTCTTATAAATGTGGATATCTATAAAATTGCATAATCTTTGCCACTTAAAATTGTGCTGAAGTGCAGTTCAAGCTAAGTGACAACAAGATTATTCTCCAATGAAAAAAAAGACAATATTGCAATATTGTCTTTTTTTTCAGCCAAACCCGGAACAACTACCTGTAGGCAATACAAATATTTGTTCCGTGCAGGAATCGAACCCGCGACACGTAGCGCTGCAGTCGATCGCTCGGCCACTGCGCCAACCGTGTCGTATCGTATACGGTATACCAACCGTGTCGTATCGTATACGATACGACACGGTTGGTACGATACGTCACGATACGATTATACAATATGGCGAGCATTTTTAACAGCAGTTTTTAACAGTTACATCCATCCTGTAAAAAAACCGGCCAAGTGCGAATCGGACTCGCACACGAAGAATTCCGTTCTACCTTACAATATTTAACAATACATTTTTTTTAACTCTTCCTGTACGGGTCCTTTAATTTTTAACTTAATTTTATTTTCATTATTTGTTGTCACAGCGGCAATAGAAATACGCACTGTAAAAAAATCAACAATCTGCATATTACGGTTCATGAGATACAGCTCGCTGACAGAAGGACAGACAGCGGAGGCTTAGTAATAGGGTTCCGTTGGCACCCCTTGGGTACACGGAAACCTAATAAATAAACGTTGATAACACACCGACTTACCAACTCTCTTATAATTGGAGATAGCTATTCAGCTATTAATCGAGTCTCATTTAGCGCAGCCAATTTCCTCCAATCAGCTTCCTCGGTTCATAGCACAATAACTCTTCACCCCTATGTTTTCGTACTCGTTAAAAAGCAAATTGCGTTTCCAATCTTTCAAAGGAGAACTGAAAATAAAATAAAGGTTGTTGCTTCATAGCTACTGATTCAATTACTGGAACAGGCTGTGTTGTTAATTTACCATCATCATGCTCCCGTCCTTATCCCAATTTATTTAGGAACGTGACTCTTTCTTCCATACTTCTCTATTAGTCGTCATCTCGGCTGTCACCTCCTCTCTAGCCATATCATCTAATAAATAATGTACACAAAGTAAAGTGCCTGGGTTTGAACCTAAGATCGGACAACTCGTAAATTGCGGCCGTTATCACTACTCTCTAATATCTCAATATCATTTGTCTAGCCTTTTCCCAACTATATTGGGGTCGGCTTCCAGTCTAACCGGATGCAGCTGAGTACCTGTGTGAGTACCAGTATTTTACATGGAGCGACTGCCTATCTGACCTCCACAACCCAGTTACTGGGTAATACGAAACCCCTTTGTAAGACTGGTTGTAAGACTTTCGGTCTTCTGACGACCTTTAACGACTGTCAAAGATCCACGAATGACAGCCGGGACCAGTGGCTTATCGTACTTTCCGAGGCACGGAGGGGTCATGGTATGTAAAGATGGTCACCCATCCACGGACCAACCGCGGCAAGCGTAGCTTAACCTGAACGATCGACCCCTCCAACTCTCTAATACCTCAATAACAGCCCGGAATTAAGCACCGTGACCGATAAACGACAATATTTTCTCATTAAAACATCACCTGAAAAATATAGCATAGTTCACCGCCCCTTAAAGTCACTGTACACTTCGTTGCATTGTAAACGTAATTATTTTCATGTAATACAATAAAAAAGTCTTTTAATATGTTTCCTGAATCCACAACTGAATCGGATCTCCTCAAACGTAAAATTAAAAAACCAAAAAGCATTGTAATGTGAATTCTTTGTGGTGTAAATGGGACGAGTTCACGAATTACGTTCGAAATTTAAATTAAAGCTGGTTTCTGGTGGGCTTAGAAGGTATTAGTCAAAGTTTAATTTATGGACCACAAAATATGTATTTAGTTCAGAATCCTGATATATAGGAGACTAGACTCATTATAGTTAGTTAATTTCACTTGAGTTACTGTCTAGCAAGTTTGGTAAATCTTAAAGTGACAGTGATTTAATTACGTGTAATACGTACAGTCGCTTGGCAACATTATCTGACCCACCCTAAAAACAAACGAATTTGGACCCTCTGCCTGTAACATTAAGGTTTATTCAATTTATATGAGCTTATCAGACAAGTGCACGAAGACTCAACCAAGAATTACAATAATAACACAGACATGCAAATTTGATCTTTATAACGTTACCATTAGGTTATATGTTAAAACTACTTGTTATAATATAATTAGTGTAATAGCTTATTTTAATAATTGCGTTCAAGTAATTCTGGTCTCGTGGTCTGTGTATAAGACTGAGAAAAACAACTTGCGAGATCAAATCCTGCGACGAAGATATTATTTTGCTTTCAATTTAGAATGTATTCCAAAACTATTTAATATATTATTGTAAAGAACTATAGACGGATGATCTTCATACATAAACTTTCTAAAATGGTAATATTTTCGCATAACTTGTAATAAGTGGGTAGTTGAAAAATAAATAGTCGTATTCATTATAAAACTGGTAGGTATTCAAAAGCAACTAAGGGTATGCAGTGACTACGCGCAAACATGTTTTACCTTGCCTTACTAAATTGCAAAAACAACATCTCTTTACAATTTTTTATTTTCTATTTTATAGGTAGTTTTTTTATTATCATGTCTCAATGGAGTGATTATTTAAAATACAAAATAATCTATTTGCACCAGGAGAAGGTTGGCTGCTTGTGCTGTGCAAGAATAAACTTTATGAAGTATACTATATGGTTCAAATTCTTTAGAATATGCGTCTAGCATTACAACTAAGATCAAATTTCAAAGCGCCTTATAAGAGTTGAGTTGGTCTTGTGGTCACTCACTATGGTAGTGCGGTATTTATCGTTGTCTACGTTCGAAACCAAGTTTAACCTAAATATATCTTTTTGCTCAGCTGTTTTTTTTTTTAATTATTTTATTACACTAAAGAAATGTAAAAAACATTTCTTTAATGGACGACGTAGGGTCTTGTCTTTTTACACGGGTAGGTTGTATAGGAATAAAAGTAAACAATTGCAAGTTTAAAATGTTTATTATTTCATTAAAACACTTAGGTAAGATAAAGTATGTAAATGCTCATATATATCCAAATTAATAGACATTTTATATTAGTATGCCATAATCAAATCTAACCATTTATAAACATTAAAAAAGGCGTGCTTATGCTTAAAAGTTTGTCATCGAGAAAATGAATTCATCTGTGAAATGCTTTACAGATTTATAGCTGCCTATATGTAGTGAATAAACATGATATTTAAATAGAAAAAATCTATTTATAACAATAACATCACCACATAATCTGCAAAATTTTAATGGTTTAACAATCAATCCATTGAGCATTTACTTACATGGTGTGTTTAAAAATACCTACTAGATTACATAATTAGTAGTCCCCTGCTATAACTTGCTGTAAGCGGCTACGCATAACGCGCACCATATTCCAACACAAATCTTTGCCATTTAAATATTCCTGGGCAAAACGAACCCTTTCTTCGCGATGAGCAGGTGTCAATGTAATTTTCTGTGCTGGTTTATAATTCCTTATCTCAGCAGCGTATAAATGCCTTCTCACTGTTTCCTCTGAAATATTGTGGTTTATTGCGGTTACACGAATGGACAAAAATTGATTTTCAACAGGGCTTGAAACCGGCCCCGGGGCCGGGCCCGGTGGCGTTCGAATACGGGACTATACTTAATGGCTTTTGCTCCTGGACGAATACGCTGAATATCTCCATTGTCTCCATAACGTTTTAGCCATAGTCTGACCGTATTTCTCTAAAACAAAAAAAAAAACATTTTTGGAACCGTGTATGTAACTTGTAAGGAGTGAATGTAGTGGTAAAATAGCCAACTACGCATTCATTAATCACAATCAATAAAATAAAATAGGTATAAAAACACTTACTGCTATATTAAGTCGACGACCAATCTCTCTAATTCCAATATTCTGCTCATGTAAAAATATGATTTTTTGTTTGGTATAAGTAGTCATTAAGTTGCGACATGCTTTTTTACACCAAATTGCTTAAAAATACTTAACGAGTTATGTGAAACGATTTACAAATGTGTGTGCGCAGTTACTGCTATTAGGCGTAGTTTAACTTTTGTCACATAAATGAATTTATTATCTACCTCACGAAGCAAATATATGTTTTACTTCGTATCCAACCATTCTTGGTAGGTAAATATAAATTCTGTGAACTTAAAGTTTTTTAATTTACCCACCTGTTTACAAGATAAATTATTAGGCGTAAATCATATTGGTCGTTCTTTAATAATGCAGGCAATATTGTAGAAATGAAAACAAATTAAAAAAGAAACTGATTAAAGGTGGACCGTGTTTTCGAACCCACATGTTGTTCGTCGCCAATCCAGCATCAAACCGTTAAGCCACAAGAACTTGTCAGGAATACGCGAAATTAAAGATTGGGTTCTAATTATGTAGTGTGATTTAAAAGCTTTTCAACTTTAATGTCAACGAGATAATGATTAAAATAGCTTAACAAAATGATATATGTATAATGCCGGTGGCTCCGACAACGTTGCACGAGCGCCGTCTGATAAGCTCATATAAATTGAATAAACCTTAATGTTACAGGCAGAGGGTCCAAATTCGTTTGTTTTTAGGGTGGGTCAGATAATGCTGCCAAGCGACTGTACAACATCTCGTTGGTAATTTTGTTCTATCTACATGTTCATTAAACTCTGCACTTCTAAGTTTGTCGTAACTTTCCTTCATAACCTTTGAACTATTTTTACTCTACACAGCATTATAAAAAACTAGCTGCGCCCCGCGGTTTTACCCACATAAGTTTCGATCCCGTGGGAATATTGAGCTAAAAAGTATCCTATATGTTAATTCTAGTTATACACTATCTGTTTGCCAATTTTCATCCAAATCCGTTAAGTAGTTTCTGCGTGAAAGAGTAACAAACATCCATCCATCCTCAGAAACTTTCGAGTTCATAATATTAGTAAGAAGTAGGATAACCTACTTCTTAAGTAGCAACATTTCGAGTAATTGTAAAAATCTCCGCTACTGACATTAAGCTCTGTGCTCTAACAAGGAACCTTGAAGATAAGACGAAGACAGAATGACAACAATTTCCGAGACATTCCATTTAAATAACTCCGCTGCTTGCAAAATTGTCAACTGTCAACTGTACACGTCTGAACCCCACTTAAGGCTCAAAGCGGTTTTACTCTCACCTCAGTTGAGTCGGATTAAAATATTTGCCCTCATATTTGTAGGCGACCATTTTTTTACCGCAATTGTCATTCAGCAGCCAATTTAAACTCGAACCCTGTTTATATGGAAATTAGATTTAATTCCGAGTGTCTGCGTTATAAAATTTTGGAAAATTAATATTATTTATTCTTGAGGAAAAACCGTGTTATAAAACTTTTTTATTAAAGTTTAGAAAGTCGTGAACATAGAAATATAAAATAGCAAATCTATGGTCTAAATAATAAGTATGGTGGAGCGTTGGCGGTCCAGTGGTATAGACATCGACTTACGAGTTGTAGATCGTGAGTTCGAACCCAGGCAGGCACTTTACTTAGTGTATTTATTTTCATCATCACTGCTCTTAGAACGGTGAAGAAAAACATCGTGAGAAAACCGGCATGTCCTAGAACCAAAAAATCGAAGACGTGATATCCACCAACCCGCATTGGGCCCACGTGGTAGTTTATGGCCCACTCCCTCTTACAGAGAGGAAGCCTGTGTCCTAGCAGTGGCAAAATTATAGGCTGTTTATGTTTTTGAGTGTTTCGTGTATTATGTTCATGGTGTGTGTGAGAGAAATTGAACGATGGAAATAATTTTGGATATTTCTTTCACTCACATAACGTATTACAATGGAAGTTACTTATTAAGATTGTAAGTGCGTCTACAGCTGGCGGTGTTTACGGACGAACTAACGTCGCCTATTGCTGCACGTATGAAGTGGACACAAGATGAATGTGTCAGCAGCCCCGGATCTAGGGGGGGGCAAGCCGGGGCCTATGCCCCGGGCGGCAAGTTCAGAGGGCGGCCTTTGACCATGGAATAAATAATAGTACAAGTACAGAAATTTCATGACCATATCAACTCGACCGATACCCAGAACGCGGAGTGAGACGTGCTGCACGAACATTTATTAATGTGTCCATTAGACACTATTGGTCATTTACGTTACTAAAGCATACTGGGTTGTTAAGGGTTATTCGCGAGGCGCGTAGGCATAGTTCAAAATACGCGCCCGCTCGCCCGCAGGAATCGCAGATCGCGGCAGCACGCGTCTGGTTACCGTGCGTACGAAAGAGATGAAGCTATATTCGAAAACTCCCTCGTCGATCTCTCTCCACGACAGTGTTTTGTTTTAGAGAAGAGTGTATGAACAAGTGGAAAACACGGGTACAACAAATGAAATCATGCCAGGGTATTGATCAAGACATTGAGAGAGTAATCCACTCAGAGAAAGAAAAATGGAGACAGATCCTGCGTATTGTTATAGATGCTGTATTGTATCTATCCACAAACTGCCTTTCTTTTCGCGGGTCCCACGAAACTCCTAGCGATCTCATCACGCAATATCCTCAGCCTAGTCAAGGTAACTTCTTGAACTCAATTTCCCTGCTCGCCAAACATAATTCAACTCTTTAAGTTTCAATTAGAACACTTAAAAAAGCGACAATTATCATATTTATCAGACAATACAGAATGAAATAATGGACATAATGGCAAAAACAGTTAGAAATATCATTTTAAATGACATCAAAGAAGCCAAATACTACACGATAATGTTCGACTGCACTGCGGATGCATCCCATACAGAATAAACGAGCCAGGTAATTCGATATGTAAAAAGAACTGGCGATGTTTGTGAAATTAAAAGAAATTTTCATTGATTTCATAGAAGTTGCTGGAAAGACAGGAGAGGACATTTGTCAACAGATTTTAGAAAAATTGGCATTTGATGATTTAGATATTGGACAATGTCGTGGCCAATCTTATGCCCATTATCATATGGGTCCTTTATGGCCAGCATCCATAAAGGAGTACAAGCCAGGATTGCAGAAAGGAATGAGCTGGACGAGCTCGTACCGTGCTTGGCTCACTCCTTAAATCTTGTAGGTGTTCATTTTGCCTCATCATGCCAGGAAGCTATTAACCTATTTGGACTAATTCAAAAAGTATATTGCTTTTTTGTTGGCTCCACTACTAGGTAGGACATTATGAAAAAATAGGTTAAAACAAATTTAAAAGGAAGTAGTCAAACGAGATGGTCGGCGAAACATGTTGCTGTGAATGGCCTATTAAATAATTTGCCAGAAATAGCGGAAGCCTTAGAAGAAGTAAAGCAAACTTCTCGTGCTCCAGAAGCTAAGTACGAGGCAGGTCATCTCTTAACTGCTATAAAGAATTTTAAATTTAATCTTAATTTAACTATTTGGGCGAATATTATCCGCGAAATCAATCGAGTGAATATAGAAATTCAGAAAGAAGATATTATCCTTGCCCGTTCCGACGCACTAATGGATGGTCTGCTCAAAACTTTGCAAAAAATGAGACAACATCCAATGGAATATTGGATAAAAGAGGCTGGAGAAGTTGCTGAAAAAAGTGGTGTTGACCCTATTTTGCAAAACAAACGAATTCCGAAACGTAAAAAATATTTCGATGAGAAGTGTGAAGACGAATTACAAACACTCCAACCTGTTCAACTATTTTCTAAAGAAATAATGATGGTATTTGATCGAATCATATCAGAAATTAAAAAGAGGTTTGATTGTGCTACCATGCTGAATTTGAATTTTGCTTTCCTGGTACTAATATTCTGAAAATGTCATGTCATGTTACCTATATGGATAATAAAAGTAAAAATAAATATAAGTGGGCGGGAGCGGCATTTTTCAGTTTTTGCCCCGCCTAAAAAAAATTGAAGATCCGGGGCTGTGTGTCAGCGTTCCTGCAATGTCATAGCATTGTGTTACCTAAGGATTTCTCGTACAAAATCATTGACTAATTTCATACTGAAATATTTACCTCTAACTGATTAAATCCATGTAAAATAAAAATCTCCAGCAAAGACAAGCAATTAATTCACTTTCATTGCTTCTAGAATTTCCTGTGTTTCCTGAACCGTTTTTGATAAACTTTTTCTTTCATTAAACTGTCATCAACTCATTTTTTATTCCTGAAATCTCTGTAAAACATAAAGGAGAAAACAGCAAGAGTAAGCGTGTATCATTTCAATTTATCACCATCATTCATCAAGAAAGAAAAAACATAGCGAGGATACTGAAAATTTTAATAAATTGTCAACGTGTGTAATGCCCCGAGAACTGTGATAAGCATGGCTACCCGTCATGTTGGGTATACAATAAACGAGAGGTGCTAAGTGTGAACATATTTCGAGTGCTAAATGTTGGCTATTGTCAATGATTTATTTGAGATTGCTTGTCTACGGAAATGATAAATCAGTTAAATTCTGGCTTTTGCTATCCACAAAAATGTTTTTATTTATGTTTTATTATTAGCCATTAATGTCTCACTGCTGGCCAAAGGCCTCCGTGCACCAAAAATCACCAAAAACCTGTCCATCTCTTGCTGTCCAGAGCAGCCAAGGACCAATCTTCGTTAAGAGTTCAGCTCATCCCGCTATCTCCGTCTGAAGGTTTAAAAAATAACAAAATACGGTCTGTTCAAAAACTATCTGATCAAACTGTAAAGGAACTATGTCTATGTACGATTCTTATGCAACCCCTCATGAAAAGGAATTAGTAACACATTCATCTGTATTAAGAAGGTTTCTACTTTATATCTCAACAGTTTTTCCAACAATTATTTGTTGAAAACATTATTAACCCTTAACAACCCACAAGTGTCTCGCGGACACAATTTTTTGTTCATTTACTCATAAAAAGTTAAGTATTTATTTCTACGAAAAACTACTTTATCTATTCTATCTGCAAGGTTTCAAGATTCTAAATCTCTAATAATAATGTTTATAACATGAATCGTATAGCATTTATTAACAATAAACTAAAATAGTAACTTATCGACCCACAAGTGTCTCGCGGACACTATTTTTTGTTCATTTACCTACTCATAAAAAGTTAGTATTTATTTCTACGAAAAACCACTTTATCTATTCTATCTGCAAGGTTTCAAGATTCTAAATCTCTAATAATAATGTTTATAACATGAATCGTATAGCATTTATTAACAATAAACTAAAATAGTAACTTATCGACCCACAAGTGTCCGATTACACATTAGGAAACTCTTTGTTGCACTCGAGTATGAAGGTAGACTGTTTGTTTACATTCTACTCAGTATTATAACAGCAAAACTAGCTACCCACTATATGGCATACCATAATATATCTTGGAAAAGAAGGAAGTAACAGAGCGGAACATTTGGCGTACAATGTTGTCAACCAGTTATGTGAACCATATTTTCGAACAAACAGAAACATTACTTTCGACAATTATTGTACGAGCATTGAAGTTGCTAAAACCTTGGCTGAAAATGGACTTACAATAGTTGGAACAATGAGAAAAAATAAAACTTGTATTCCTTCAAATTTTCAACCTCACAGAAACCGTGACGTCGAATCAAATGTCTTCGGTTTTTCAAAAAATATGACGTTGGTGTCTTATGTGCCAAAAAAGAACTGTGCTGTTATTTTGTTGTCTACGATGCACCATAGTATTGAAGTAAATGTGAGCAAGAACAAATCTGAAATAAATTTGTATTACAACTCCACCAAGGGGGGTGTTGACACGCTTGATCAGATGGTCCATGAGTACACAGTTCGACGTAAAACAAACAGATGCCCTGTTGCATTTTTCCAAAATATTATAGATGTGGTTGGCATCGCATCGCTAATTATATGTAAAAAATTATATCCTACTTGGAACCAACGGAAGAAGTGTGTACCAAGGAAAGTTTTTTTGCGTGAAGTTGTAACTGAGTTAGCTACACCGCACATAAGGAGACGTAACAAGAAGGGCCTGACAAGTTATCATTTAGCAGCTATTGAAGATGTAGTAGGATTCAATCAAGAAGCAGCTCAATCTTCTGAACGTGCTACAAAAAAAAAAACGCTGTTACATTTTTCCTGCAAAAATATCCACAACATCTAAACAGTGCTGCGATAAATGCAACCGTAATGTATGGCTCTGAACACTCAGTAAAAAAAATCATTTGTAATGTTTGTAAATAAATAAGTATATAATTTTTAAAAGTTATGTGTAAGTAAATAAATACATATAAATGTTTAAAACCACATTAAAGTATAATTATGGTACGCCTCGTATTTTTTCCCCAGAAGTACTCTAAGCTTCATACATGGTGTCCGTTGGACACTTCTGGTCAGTTACGTTTGAAAAGCTTACTGGGTTGTTAAGGGTTAAATTTTAATTTAAAAATCAACGACAAAAAGTTAGGTTATAAAATTAACCTCAATCGTCAAATGAAAAATATGTTTAAGGTTACTTAAATTAGGGTTTCGGGCTTAAGTATTTAAGTAACCAAATTAAAGCACTCAATTTGTAATTGGCACTATAAATTGACTTCCATTGGTACGTTTTTTGATCCATTTGTTTACATTTTCATCAGATACTTTTGGAACTGACTGTTTCTGTAACTTTTGCTTTTTTGAATATCTGCAGCAAAAGCGCTGTTGAAGCTGCCCCAGCAAATTTTCGCAAAATAAAATGCACTGCAAAAAAATCAACCCAGAAAGCTGATGACATATTTCATTCATCAGTTCTCAAGTGACCAAGCTTACCCATCGACACAAAACGTTACTAATAACTACAATATCCATTCTCAGTCCGCACTCTCACTGCGGTACAATAGTAATTTTTCTCTGAAATTCAAAGCCACTGGGCGACACGGATTTATGTTTGGCACAAATCAAAATTTACGCTCACAAATACAAATTTATAATTCACAGTGTTAAACTTTAAATAAATTGTTTCACACCTCTATGTTTTAGGTGATAAGATCCAAATTGGCCTGTTTGTACATTTTTAGGCGTCAACAAACTAAACTGTTTGCTTACCGGCGGGATATGGAATGGGCGTTCTATTACACCGTTCCAAAACAAAGATAAAATGCTTTACTGCTATTATTTAATTTTGCTAACAAACGCCGGATATTCAGCTTACTAAGTAATGCCAGTTTAGTCATACGTATAGGACCTACATAGATATACACAGATGATCCGACGAAGTATGGACTTTAAAAGAGACCGTGACCTCTGAGTTTGTTCATAGTTCAGTCATATAGAAAACGCCGACCTCATCTAGTTTTTAAAATATGATTGACTTGTAAAAGTGTTTGAGCACACCTACTTTCAGAAATAAAATCATTTATCATCACACACTTTTGCAGCCCCTATACGGCACACGCTATAAATATTAATAATTATGTCACTATTTGTATTTCTTATTTTTCGGTGTACAGACCTACTTCGTTATTGGCGTAATATTTAGATAAATAATTATTATGTTATACTGACAGCTGTGAAGCTACCATAAATGAAATAAATAAGCAACAAACACGAAACGGCTCTGATGAAATACATTTTAGGCACTTTCCTAATGTTTTAGCAAATTCCGTCCTCATCGTAATATTTACTGATTCTGTGTTTTTGTAAGGACGTCAAACAAGTAAGTATCCATTAACTAATACGTCGTTTCCACATTTTTATTATAATCAATTCATGAACCTCAATGATTACCAATCGTGCCAAAATAAATTGCCAGCTGTACTATATACTTAAGTAGTCCATTATTGCAAGGCGTGAAATTAGCTGAACGCCGTGCATTAATAGAGTTACTTAAGTCACTAGTATTGTATACTATTTTGTCATCATCATCAGCCTATAGCAGTCCACTGCTGGATATAGGACTCTCCTATTGCACGCCATACTATTTTATACCTCGTGTGATCTATATCCGCACTTAAGTCACGCTTTTCTGTGTAAAAATGGACTACTTAAATCACAGAAAAGTTCAGATCATACAGTTCTATAAAAAGATAAACAAAACCTAGTCTCTTTTTTAATTCCTCATTTCGCGATATATTATATTTTAAGTTATTGTTGATCGCGTATGGCAATTTTTGTTATCACTATATTACACTACGGTGTAAATATCACCAGTGAAGCGAATCAGGCAGACGGGGTGACGTCACGGAAGCGACGCGGCGGAAGCGCGCGCGCCGCGTTTCCGCTAGAGCCGCCGCGTTTGAACCGCGCTAACTACATCACAGACCGACGCTACAGCGCCTGAGAGATATGCACAGGATTAGATTATACTTTCCATCTGGATGGGATAAGAGAAAAATCTAATGTAATAAGCACTGGCTTATTTCATTAGATCATTCTAAAGTTAGTTAGTTTACTGATGCAGAAATGTAGTACACGGTAAAGCTATAAGGTACCTTCTCCTTCGTTTTGTTTGCGTACAACGTGAATATGGTTTGACTCACGTGAATATTTGGATATCCCCGACTATTTTTGGACTTCACTAACCAAAGGCAAGCGAAATACGCATATTTCAAAACTTCCTGGTGTCGAACCTGGACAACAAAGTCTTCAGAATCACTTCTTTATCTGCTACGATTGCAAACCAATTTATTTTATTGTATATTAAGAAAAACATTTTCTTAATAAACATATTACTTATATACTACTTCTTAATTAAATAATTGATCATCATGGAAATCGTGTACCACAATTTCATTTTTAAGTACCACATCATCGACAACAGCGATAAAAGTAAATAAACCACTTTTCAATTTACTACAGAAACATAAAAAAATGCTGCTTCAAATGTATAATTGCCCATCCCTCCGTTAACTACAATAAAACTTAGAGTTCATCACTGGAGTTATTAATGTCAGCATATATAACTTCTGCTCTGTCATCTCTATTTATTCTAACTTGAGTACTAAACAAAGAACAACGTCTACATTTACACTTAGATATTCATCTTTGGTAACTATAGTAACTTCGTTAACTGCAATACCAGTAAGGATATCCTCAATACCAGATACGTCATGGTTAACTTTACCTGCACTAACTTTGTTATCTCTGATTTTGTCCTCTACATTTTCATTTCTGAGTACTGCACCATCGTTAACTACCACGAAAATAAATAAAGAACACTTCAATTAACAATGAAAACATGTAAAATTCCTGCACTCGAATGCATTATCACCCATCCTTTTGCTAAGTACAAAACAAAGTACAAAGCGCAAAGATTGGGAGCGGGACGTCCGATTTGATAATATTTGCGAACAAGAGTTTATAATAAATTTACAAGATTGTTCTGGCGATTCAGATATGGATTTGGGGTGTACTCCTTTAAAAGAACAAATGTATTTTAAGTATATTAAAATATTCGTTTAATTTAGTAACGTTTGTAATTAAATTAAACCCAATTATAGGTTACATTAGTATCGATAATAGTAAAAAACGTCGATAATTTATATCGACAAGTTTTTTATCCTGACAACCCTAGGAATGTCGGTTTGACATATGTCGCAGAGATCAAGCTATCTTTTATGAAGTATAGCGGAGTTATTTACATAAGCAAACATATGATACATGCCTGGAAGAGACCGCAGAAAGCGTTAGGGCCGCCCATTGTATGTTTTGTAGTGATGATTGTATTTTTTGTTATGTATTTTCTGGTTTACATACAATAAAATATATATAAATAAATATATAACTTCTGGTCTTACATCAATCCTTATTATCTTCTGGTTTGAGCTTACATCATTACGTAAGTACATGTTCATTATTGGCAAGTACAGTGACTTCGTTAGCTCCAGTTAAATTAACTATATATTTTAATCCTAGATAAACTACTGAGTTTAATACTTTTTCATCATCAGAAACATGGTCAACATTTTCATCTCTAAGTCCTGTACCTTCGTTAACTACCACAAAAATTGACAAAAGTAAATAAACAACTCTTCAGTCAATTACGGAAACATGTGAAATACTCGCTTCAAATGCATCATCGTCCATCCCTTCATTAATTAAGTACAATAAAACTGGAGACTTCATTACCGGAGTAATTTACATAAGCATACATAACTTCTGGTCTGTCATCAATCATATCCATATTATCTTCTGGTTTTTGCCAAGTATAGTGTCTTAGTTAAATATAGTATAGGTAGCGTATTTAGGATCAATCAATCACCTTCGACTAAATTAAATACTCCACCATCATTGAAATTGTGGCAAGCGTTTTCATCTCTAAGTCCTGTACATCGTTAACTACCATAAAAGCTGACAAAAGTAAATAAACAACTCTTCAATTAACTACGGAAACATGTGAAATTCTCGCTTCAAATGCATCATTATCCATCCCTTCGTTAAGTACAATAAAACTTGAGAGTTCATCACTGGAGTTATTTGCGTTGGTATATTTTCGGAGCGGAAATGGCGGGTACATCCGTTCGCTGGGGGTCCTCGTGTCTGTGGTGAATGTTTGAGCGTTTGTAGTTTGTGCGTTTTGTTCGGTTTGTTGACCTGACTGGCAGAATTGAATTGTAATGACTTAATAATTATAATACTCATAATTATTTTCATAATATTTTATACTGGACGGAAAGTAGTCACTGTCTGTCTGCATTTAGGACTGATATTCGATTTTAGGCTAGGCAAATATTATTCCAAAGTCTGGATTTTTTTCTGCTCATGAAAACATAGACGGGTAATTATTTATATACGTTGCTTAAAGATAAGTAATGATTAGCGACTGTTTGAACATACATGTTTGACGTTTAAACAGCTCTTATAAATCAAGGGTCTATTAGCTACATGCGACTTAAACATATCTGCCTAAATGTAGTCTTTCTTAAAACCTGTACAACTTCTTTCCTCACAAACCGAGTTTTTGACTAAAACCAAACATGTTTTTTTCTGAACTCCAAGCAAATATAATTTAATAAATCTCAAAGGATTCAGAATTGAATTCCAAAAAACGTGCTAAAAGAAGAACGTACATGCAAAATACACTGACAACCTATTACAGAAGGAATAACACGATTCCCTATAGGGATAACTCTTAATTGAGTTACAGCCCCGACTCGAATTCATTGGAAATGCATGCCTGGCTATTAGCCTGAACTTGCAGGATCGTTAAGGGAATCCCAATAATTGGTTTATTAAACTTTTAGGTATACAATCTGATCTTGTGCACTCAAAACTTTGATAAATCGACTAGCTTCTGCCCGTGACTTTGTTCGCGTGAAAGTCGTAACATACACAATGCGTATACTAAAATAAAAGCCACATTTTTATAAAACTCCACGTCGCTGTTTCTTTGTTTTCGCTTAGCGTTCTGTCAAACTTTTTCCTGTTTGCTCTGCTTAGAGCCTATCTTTCTCAAGAATTATGCTCAAATGCGAAAATATTTTTTTCAAACTCGACTGGTAGTTCCAGAGATTAGCGTATTCAAACAAACAAACTCTGCAGCTGAATACCAGTACCTATCATACATGGAGCGATTACCTATCTGACCTCCACAACCCAGTTATAGGGTACCCAACTAGCAATTTTCTCTTGCGGATATGCTGATTTAAGTACTAAGGTGTTACAGCAGACTTACTTGTGTCTAGACTATGACAGTACATCTTATAAAAGCATGATCTAAGGCATTTTGAACTAAAAGAATACTAACACTTAGTACGTGCTCTTATATATGTCTATAAAGAATCGTTGTAACACATTTATCAGCACAGTTGTCTTACAAGTGCATTTTTAAAGAGCAATTGCTCTTGAATATTATTTGTACTTAAAAAATCATCTTAAAAGTACATTCTTTCTTAGTAGAGTCTACATTGAGTGTTTTATAACACTTATGACCTTAATAAACTTTTACATAAAACTACTATAAAGCCAAGTTGTAAGTGTGAATTAAGTGTTCTCTGAGTCAAATTAAAGAGAAGACGACTAATAGTAGAGCTCTATCAGAATATTTTGTCTTTTAAAAGACTTGTGAATACTTTATTAAGAATGTCCGCCATTATATTCGTGTAAACATTGCTAAGTGTTTGTAACAGTTATGCATGGAGTTTGAAAAATGGAAAAGATTTAAAAGGAGTGGAGCATATAGGAATAAAATTAAACAAAAATAGACGGACTCACAGAAAAGGCTACTTGGTACTAGTAGAACTACGATAGACAACGATGGAGCCAGTAAATCGTTCGATGGTTCCGTACAAAAACAAGAAGATATCAGCTCTGAAGACTTTGAACTGGCAGATTCTAGTCTTAATTCTGGTTCTTAAGATAGCGATGAAAGTGAATGTGAAACAAAAACAACGGATTACGAAAAAAATATACAATTTCGTGAAGAAATCAAAATATGGGCTGTTCAGAATAATATACCACACTCGGCGTTTAATGAACTTTCTGTGATTATTAATAAAAGAATCGAGCACATACTACCGAAAGATGCCCGAACTTTGTTCCAAACAAGCGTACAAAAAATACAGATAGACACAATAGGGACAGGGCTTTATTGGCATAACAGCTTAAGAAAACAGCTGGAAAAATTGTTTTTGAGCACGAACTTGTTTCTGTTCCCAATAACCTTTCACTAAATTTTAATATTGACGGCTGACCTCTGTATAACAGCTCTAGACAACAATTTTTGCCAATCCTGTGCAGTATTTCTGAAATTCCATGCTCTCCATTAGTACTATTCTTAAGTCTTATCGTCAAAAAATATGAACTCGACTCAAACTGTTCGCATATTTATTGGCGACATTATATTGCTAAAAATTGATTTTACTTCCAGGTATATATGCGGAAGATAGTAAACCATCTGATTTGCAAGCTTTCTTGAATCCTCTGGTAACAGAATTGAACGAAATTCTCAACAGTGGTGTAACCCTTAAATCAAAAGGATCATCTACTTTAGTTCCCGTAAAAATCAGAGCTTTCATTTGCGACTCCTCAGCAAGAGCATTTATTAAAAGAGTAGTAAATTTCAACGCCAAGCATGGCTGTCTAAAATGTACTGTGGTAGGTGAATATTCACCGGTGTCTTGAACTGTCACATTCCGAGGATTTGAGTGTCCTAAAAGAAACGACAGTGATTTTCGGTCAAAAAGACGAAGAACACCATAAATTGGATTCTCCGTTTCTAAAACTCAATATCGATATGGTTGAAGACATTCCTGTGTGTGATTCACTCCACTTGATTGATCTTGGCGTTATGAATTCGGCATGCAATAATTTATTTACATCGCTTTGAACTAATATGAAATGAAATGGCTTTTGAGGTTTTTTTTTTTTTTTTTTCTGGTGGGAAATCATCAAATGACCCCTCCCGCTCTGGTTGGAGCGGAAGGGAATGTCAGACTCTTACTGACTAAAACCCACCCATGTTCCTTCCTTCGCCCTTTATGTTCCGGGGTAGCGGTAACCCTTTCGGACAATCCCGCTGAATTTTTCTTTTTGAGGTTCATTGGCGTTAAACCATGATGTGTATCCACAAGCGAAACATTTTTGTGAAAGAATAAAGTGAGTTACGGTCCAGGGCCACTTCCTCTTCTTGAGCAATCTCATTTTTTTTTTACTCAAAAGGCAGTCAAAATCCATTATGGTAACCATTATACTATCGTGACACGGCCGGGGGTCAATATCCACTATAAAAAAGAGTTAATAAAAATATTTTAAAACACACACATACACTTAATAGTAGGTACCCACTTACCCACCCATTAGGTACATATATACTTATGCACGTTTGGCTCACCTAACATTAAACCTACCACAAACTGGTAATTTGTATGCCATGGTTTAAAAAGGAACCCTAAATTTATTAAATGGCTGCAAGTAGTTACCTTATATAAGTGCTCAATAAGACCAAAAGGTTTAAAATCAACTTAGGTAGTGTGAAATAAGACATTTTAGTATTAAGCTTATCTTAGAGAAGAGTAATTGGTCTTATCAATCTCTAATGGCGTCAGTTTTTATTTTACAAGTAATTAATATTTTTTTAAATAATATTCTAAATACATAACGAAGTAGGCCTGTGAAAATATTTCACTTTATTTCGCAAAACATTCGAAGAAATGTACACCGCAAGTTATTTATGTTCATAGACACATAACTATCAAGCAAATTAAATAAATGATTACAGGAAATAAAATACTACTAATACAAATGATACTTCAATGAGTTGACAACTTTTTTTTATTCCAATAGCGCTCGCGCACACTCTTTCGGCCGTTGTGATAAATACTCCTTTATTGAGCTTCCATAGAGCAACATAAGGGGAATTACACTTACAAAAGCAGGAACAAGATTATTGTTAGTGTAAAGTAATCTTCAATAAGAGCGTTATAAGTTGACTCTAAGTGAGAATTCTCTTATAAAGTGCGCCTAAATCGACACTTACAGTTGTTTGTAAGTATGCTAAAAGAGTAAAAAAATATAGGTCTTGGGACACTTGTAAGTTAAAATTTTGCTAGTTGGGTAACAAGATACCCTTGGCAAGACTGGTTGTCGAACATTCGGGCCTCTGACCATCTGTAACGTCTGTCAAATTTCTACAAATGACAGTTGGGACCAACTGCTTAACGTGCTTTCCGAGCCACGGACGAATATCGGTATGTAATGAATGGTCACCCATCCCCGAACCAACCTCGGCAAGCGTACCTTAACCTTCAACGACCCGTGCGGCTGTTATTTCTTAGCTATGAGCCCCCTGAAATAGAATACATTATGGGTGCTTAACGTGCTTTCTGACGGAGGAGTCTCAGTATGTTATGAATGGTCACCCATTCACGGACCGACCGTGGACAGCGTAACTCAAACTTCGATCGACCCGTGTGGCTGTTATCCGTTAGCCACGAGCCCCATTACATTAACGATAAGTACGGCAGTATGCCTATACTGCCGTACTTATCGTTATGAAGCTGCCTAGCTTCATATTCATTATGCCGTGGTTATCGTGCTTTCATTGTTCTTCAACTTCAGCCGATCAATCTCAAGATTAGAATTTAATGATCGTGTATTTAAGCATTCATCGGTACGTCTAGAGCAGTGGTGGCCAGCAGTGGCCGCGACTTACGAGTCGTAAGTCGTGGGTACGAACCCAAAAAGGCGCTTTACTTTGTGTAAATTATTTCATCACCACTGCTCTCAAAACAGGAAAACATCGTGAGAAAACCGGCATATGTCCTAGAACCAAAAGTTTGCAGACATTTGACATCTACCAACGCGCACTAGGCCTGCGTGGTGGATTACAGCTCACTCCCTCTCACCGTGAGGAAGCCTGTGTCCCAGCAGTGGGAACACTATATAGGCTGATTATGCATTGGTACGTCTTTTTTTTTTTTTTCTGGTGGGGAATCATCAAATGACCCCTCCCGCTCTGGGTGGAGCGGAAGGGAGTGTCAGACTCTTACTGACTAAAACCCACCCGTGTTCCTTCAGTTGCCTATGCCAGGGGCCACGGTATCTCTTTCGAACAACCCGCGGCCCTGGCAGGCATCGGCCCTAGCGGACCCCGTCAGTTCCTGCTGACATCTCTTTGAGGCGCACGTGGAACACAACGCGCCGTCGACCCGGGCCTGTTGCTTGGTTCTTGCCGGATGGCGAGCTGCCCATTGCTCGCCGCCCGCAAGCCCGCGCCTACGGTGGCCGGGAGTCGGCTGGTGACTCCCGACGTCCAGGGCGTCTCCTGCGGCGACTAGGGGCGTGAGGGCGCAGAGATTGCCTCTCCCTCACGCGCTCCGCCTCCTCCTTTGCGAGCATTACTGCTTCGCAGAAGGAGGTGACGGCTTCCCATACACTTTCGCTCCATACCATGGCCATGCCATGGCATGGCATTGGTACGTCTAAAGTAAGCACCACGTAAATATTTCGCTCTAAAGATGACAACAAATTATTTAGACAAAAAACAGCATTATGTATTTTAAAAATCCACCACGCTCTCTTTATAACCATAAAACATCAAAAAAAATTCACCCCTAATCCAAGTCAAAACAACTTTAAGACTGGCTCCAAAAAAAAAAGACTTAAAAAAAGAACATCGCCAGATTATCGCTGATTCGATTTCCACGTCTGAACTTCCAACGCTTAAGTTAAGGCGTCCGGAATGTTGTTGAGGTAACAAAAAAAAAAAACGTATTTCAAAAGAATCGAAAAGTTCGGAAAAATCCAGCCAAGGATTTTGTGTCGTCGTCGGTTGACAGTTTTGCAGTAAGCCGAGTGCCAGTGGAAAATCATTGCTATTACGTGTTTTAATAGGCGTCAGTTGTTTTCCTGGTGGCTATTGATTTCTTTTTTTCTTTTCTCCTAGATTTTTTGTCATTTGGATCGACAGACCATCTTTTCTGTTTACATTGCTCTTGATTTTTTGAAAAATTGTTTTGATTCAAGAACACCGTTTATCTATGTGGTAGCTACTGCTCAGCATGACGTCCTGGGTTCCATTCTCAAGTCGGGGAAGTAATGGATTTTTCTACTAGCTTAATTTTTCTGACTGACCGGCCCCTTGACAATTCAAAAGTGCCTGTAATTGGTTTAATTGAAATAAATACTGAGTTTGAGTTTGAGTCTATCAAAAATTTTTCAGTATCAGCCTGAATGTCTGCCCAGTAGATAGCAATCGGTTCGCCTGCTATTTATTACATGAGACTAAAATATGTCTGTAGAAAAGTATGTGTACTTTGGGGATTCAGGGCGTGATGTTATGTAACATTGATTATTTTAAACATCGTAGCCCTTTCATGTACTTTGTTAAATCTAACGATACTTTTAAAACCCAATGCAACTCCAATTGAAGTTTCAAAATGCCATCACACGTAATTGTGGCAAAAGAACTTTTCACAGCGCTCGCCAATAATCCTTTTGTAACAAACCAGTTTGACAGATGAGAATTCTATTGTTGGAATTTTTCTCGATTTATCACGTCTCTGCTTTGAATAACGGTGCGTACCATAAATTTCCGAATTAATCCTTTCGTGTGAAAACGTGTAGAACATTAAAATTAATTGTACAATATAATAACGATGCTATCCGAATAAAGATGGGAATTCAGAGTAAATATAATAATGGAGCAGTGGTGGTCCAGTGGTAAAGGCCTCGACTTACGAATTTTAGGTCGAGGCTTCGAACCTGGCTTTACTTTGTGTAAATAATTTCATCACCACTGCTCTCAAAACGGGGAAGGAAAATCTTGCGAGGAACTGGAACATTATAGGCTGATTATGCTATGCTTGATCCAGCTGCCCAACAAGAGCATCCTTTTTTTTTTTTTTTTTCTCTGGGTGGGAAGTCATCATATGATTTCTCCCGCTCTGGGCGGAGCGGGAGGGCGTGTCAGGCTTTTACTGACTAAAACCCACACGTGTTCCTTCAGTTGCCTATGCCAGGGGTCACGGTATCTCTTTCGAACAACCCGCAGCCCTGGCAGGCATCGGCCCTAGTGGACCCCGTCAGTTCCTGCTGACATCTCTTTGAGGCGCACGTGGAACACAACGCGCCGTCGACCCGGGCCTAGTCCTTGCCGGGTGGCGAGCTGCCCATTGCTCGCCGCCCGCAAGCCCGCGCCTACGGTGGCCGGTGACTCCCGACGTCCAGGGCGTCTCCTGCGGCGACTAGGGGCGTGAGGGCGCAAAGATTGCCTCTCCCTCACGCACTCCGCCTCCTCCTTTGCGAGCATTACTGCTTCGCAGAAGGAGGTGATGACTTCCCATGCACTCTCGCTCCGTACCATGGCCTGAACCAGGGCCGGACGCGAGAGATCGCCGCCGCCACGAGGACGCGGCGGTGCTCCGCCCAAGCTGGGCAGACCTCCAAACAAGAGCCTCCTCAGATATTTGTCGAAGCTCTTGCCTATTACACCATTGGCTGTCACGTACATGGATCACTGAGTCCAATTTACCTCGTAGTAGGTGACTAGGTACCCCAGGGAATAGAAGTATCTACCATAAACAAGACACCAAGTGCGCACTTCATCTTACTTAAACTAGGTCTAATCGGTTTTAAGCTCATGACTAGTTCACATTGCTTTGTAACCATTTAAGCCAGGATACGCATAAATTGTATTCATACAAATCTTGTTAGGACAGGCGTAAATGTCTACGGTTGAAACAGTACCTTGATTATCACTCAATGTTAATCAGTAAGATATTATACAGAATCCGAAGATTTTGGCTCGGTGATGGGTTTTTTTACACCTTGTATAATACAGGATTTGTGCATCGATGTCATGCCAAACTGTAACCATGAATTCAGCACATGATTCTAGAGACGTAGAACTTTTAAGTCAGTTATCGAAAAAAAATTTGCTGTTTCATAGAAAAGTGCAATTGTAACGGTCATAATGTAGGGTGGTTTTTTTATATATATCTGACGACAAATTTCAACGCATGGGGTTCAGAATTATGTACTGTCTCTATGGTAACAGGTTGCGCGTCGATTTCCCTGCCACCCTGTATACAGGGTTATTGGAAAACACTAACAACCTTCTAGGACTGTATAACTAACACCATGAGCAACATTTTGTTCGATAATCCTGAGCGCTTGTTAGTGTTTTACCATTAACCTTGTATTATACCTAATCCCCCCGGCATATCGGCATGCCGGCATGTCCTAGAACCAAAAATTCAAAGACATGTGACTGACTGACTGAAGAAATCTGCCAACCCGCACTGGGCCCGCGTAGTGGATTACGGCCCATTCCCTCTCACCGAGAGGAGGTCTGTGTCCTAGCAGTGGGAACATTATAGGCTGATTATGTATGTTATGTATACCTAATCCAATAGGTAGTAAGTAAGCATGTCACTTAATAAAAAGTTTCTTTACAACAATAAAAACCAATACATTTCTACCTTGTTTTACGAACACTCATATCAAAAATACAATCCTTCATCCCTCTCAAATCACGAAGGTAATCCATAACCAAAATTCATTCTCATTTTCTAGCAAAATAAAAATAAGTTCACGCCGCGCCGCTTCAGAACGAGTTAATTTTTACATCGCCAAAGATTTTCTGAGACGAAAGTTGATTTTGATGTTATTTATTCGAGGAATATCCGAGGAAATTATGCGAAGATGGCTACGAGCGTGATGGAGAGTCTGTCGAGGGCATTACTATATCGAATCAATTCCAAAGCCCCTACTAAGAAGGAGTTTTTCTCATAAAATTTAAGAAAATTTCCGTGAAGTGATAGCTCGATGAAACTTTGTATATGACTTTGTCAACTGCGTCTGCATCAAACACAACTTTATTAGATACTTAATAATCTAAGTTTCCATCAAAATTACAGGAAAAATTTACTGTTCGAGACTCCTACAAACATTATTTGCCCATCAGTCAATTTACGTAGGTACCAACTATTCTTTGGAATGGGCAACTAGCTTCATCATTCTGACTGACTGACTCCTTGATAATTCAAAAGTGCTTGTAATATTGTCTTAACCGAAATAAATGCTTTGAGGTTTGACTTTGCATATAGCAGTCTCTTTTTTTTATGGGAATTGCTTCTTGCAGGTCATCCCGGGATCCTAGTAGGTTGTTGTGTGCTTAATCGGACTATCTTGTAGATGCCTCTATAAATTAAGGCCTCTAGCCAAAGCATTAAGCTTATAAACTAAGCGACTACACGTTAAGAGCACCGCGTTTGGGGTACAGACCTCGGGTCAGGGCGTCGCTGGGTGAGGTTAGCAAGAGATAGGTACATATCACAGTCCCCTGCAGCTGGGCATATAAAGACGTGTCCACTTTTCCAGCATGCTTACTAATGTTGTGTCAAAACAGCCAGTGCGTTTCGCATCCATTTTATTGTTTCAAACATCAATCCAAAACATTTGAGTAAGTCAGAGAGACAGAGGATCTCATTTGTTGACACAGTCAGTAAAATTATAACAATGAATTAGGTGATGTTGATTGCTCACGCACATTTGGGTGAACTAAATTTGAATCAGTCTGAAATAATTACTGCGTTACGGTGCGACCCGTCACGTCACGGCTCCTAATATGCTTTGGCGCATTCTTGGATTGCAAAGCGCTGTGACCCACCGACATAGCTTGCAGAGTAAACAAACTGAAGTGGCTGTGGACTGGCCATGATTGTCGAAGGATCGATGGCCAGTGGAGCAGACGAGTCCTGAAGTGGAGACCGCGTATCGGCAACCGTAGTGTGGTACGCCCCCCAGCTAGATGAAAGGACGACCTAAAGAAGGTGGCTGGGACAGACTGGATGCGGTAGGCGGAGGACAGGGTGTTGTGGCGCAGCCTGGGAGAGGCCTTTGTCCAGTAGTGGACTGTGATAGGCTGAATTGGTGTTATTTGTGAACCGCCGCCTGTAATGTGCAAGCGCACATTACAGCCGCAGCATATTGAGCGAAGCAGCTTAAAATAGGCCAATGGTGATGATTGCCAGACCAAAACATAACACACAAAAAATTCCGAAAGGCTTTTACCTTGGCCAGAGGCTAAGCATTGCCATACAACGTGGCAATGCCGCCAGTGTCTTGGTTACATTACCAGCCGACAGCGATGCGGATGAATTTTTCGACGCAATATTTTAGTTTGTAAATAGTTTTAGTTAATTTAGGATATAATTTGGTTATTTTAGTCTTAGCTTGTAATTTGTAATTGGTACCCTAATAAAGAATATCATAAATTCCTTAATGTAAAAAAATACCAAAATTAAAATATTATTTATTTATTCATTTATTTCCAAACTTACTCGTACATCTATCCTTACAGGGAAACCTAAACAGGGAAATAAGTAACAAATAGTAGTACCCACATCAAAAACCGCGACTTATCAACACAAATAATTTCCTATTACAACCATACACTAAGCCGGTCTTCCAATTTTCTTAAATAAACATTCCCGACTTTGAATTTTCATATTCAAAGCTCAGATTGAGCTCAGGATGGGGTGATGTGTGATTTTAGGGAATAATGTACGAGTTTAAACGGAATTGCCCTCGTTAGTCTAGTGGTTGTAAGCGATACTGCTGAGCAAGAGGTCTTGGGTTCGATTCCCAGGTCACGCAGTGTTATTGAGTTTTTCCTTTTTTGGTATTTCTCGGTAGCAGTCCGATGTGCCCGGTTGATGGAAACAGGGTTACTTACTCCCTATTTGACTAAATGATCAATGTGAACGTCTATTTTCAGCAGTCGTTTTCCAATGCATGTTACGTTTATCACTAGATTCTGCCCGCCACTTCATCCGCGCGAGTCAACTACTTATAAACATTCCATAGGGCACTCGCTTTCTATCAATGAAAGAATTTTTTTTAAATCGGTTTCTGTACCTCCAGAGATGAAATTCCTCCTGCATCTAACTTACAAACTTTACCTCTTTGTATGATTAGTGTAGATATATGAAGATTCACTCTTGCTCACGCATAACATACCTATTAACTTTTTCTTTCCAGAAACATAAATAATTTCACATACAATAAAACGTTAGTATGCAGTATCGCCTTCAGCCTCGCCTTATTTAGTTGGAACCCCTTATCTATGGCATAATGGCAGCAAAGGGGCTAATAATAACAAGCAAACTTGCAAGGACCGAAATAATTCCGGAAATAGCTGACGGAATATCTAAATCATGGCATGCCTCACAATCTTAGGAACAGGGATGGGCTGACTTACGAGTATGTATATTTTTTTTGATTATCGATAGAAAGAATAATTTGGATGAATGAATGATGTTTAGGAGGTTCCTCTCTTTGGAGCCTTGACCATCGGTAGCGTGGACCCTTTTCCCAAGTATTAAAGGAAAAAAAAAATGATTTTAAAAACTTTAAAAAAAAATCATGTTTCAGAGCTATCGTTTCAACTTACTTTACATTTTTAAAGACAAAATTATAAAGCCCATTAAATATGTCGACCCGGGCCTGGTCCTTACCGGGCAGCGAGATGCCCGCACCTACGGTGGCCGGGAGTCGGCTGTTAACTTTTGACGTTCAGGGCGTCTCCTGCGGAGACTAGGGGCGCAGAGAGCGCAGAGATTGCGTCTCCCTAACGCGCTCCGCCTCCTCCTTTGCGTCAGTTCCTGCTGACATCCCTTTGAGGCGCACGTGGAACACAACGCGCCGTCGACCCGGGCCTAGTCCTTGCCGGGTGGCGAGCTGCCCATTGCTCGCCGCCCGCAAGCCCGCGCCTACGGTGGCCGGTGACTCCCGACGTCCAGGGCGTCTCCTGCGGCGACTAGGGGCGTGAGGGCGCAGAGATTACCTCTCCCTCACGCACTCCGCCTCCTCCTTTGCGAGCATTACTGCTTCTCAGAAGGAGGTGACGGCTTCCCGTGCACTCTCGCTCCGTACCATGCCGGACGTGAGAGATCGCCGCCGCCGATCACCGCCACGAGGACGCGGCGGTGCTCCACCCAAGCCGGGCAGACCTCCACCGTATGCTCCACCGTGTCCTCCAGGCGATCCACACAGTGGTGACACCCTGGCGTTTCCTCCCGCCTTATCCTGAACAGGAACCTCCCGAAACAAGCGTGTCCGGTGAGGACCGGCGTCAGGCGGAAGGTGAGGGTGCCGTGGCGCCTCTCCAGCCACTCCACAAAGAGGGGACTTATCGCCGCAATTGTGGCGTGCCCAGCACGGCCATGACCCTTCGGGACGCGTTCAACCGGCGGACTGGTCGCCGCCTCAAGGAACGCGCCCACACCGGTGCCCAGTTACTTCACCTTTCATTCAACTTTGTGGTTTCGCCAAATGTAGTCTTACAGTTGGTCAAAATGATAATAATAAGCAGTAACAGGTACACTGTCACCAACCCGGCCGGCGCCCTAACCAAAATCATGGTCGTCGGGCAAGTACGCGATCACCGTCCTCTTACGACTTTGACATACTCGAGCGAACAATCAAGTCGCGTTTGCAAGTCATAATTCATGCGACGATCGCTGTTGGTTAGGACGCGGTCTTAAGCTTTCAACTGATTTTATGGTATATTATTTGTGTAAGGAGTATGTAAGGATCGTAGAAGATGCAAGTCTATGAATGTGTGTATGTTTTGTGTAAAAAGTGTCTAATTGGCACCAAAGACAGCAACTTGAAACTTACTCTTTTATCTCATGTAAATTCATGCAGAGAAATGAATTGAACATGAAATGAACATGATTATTTTTTATCGAAACTTTCTTTGAGTTATACAGATAAAGTTTCGATAAAAAAAATTCATGTCCAGACAAAGTTGCCCATCCCTATTTCCAACGTCGTTTACTTTAACAACCTCGTTTGCCCTGAATAGACAATTTCCTTCTACTTAGCGTTATTTAGCCACCGGTATACACTATTAATCATTTTTTGTTTTTTTTTTTTTGTTACAATATTTGTCAAACAATTGTTAAATATAATAAAAGTTAACAATTGTTTGATTCGACTTGGTTGTTTTTATTGCCATTGAAGTATTTTGTTTTATGTTTTACGAGGTCGGATTGTGAATCGGAATCTGAAGGCCCTTTGTAAACACACGTTTTTCTTGCAGTGAAAAACTACGGTTTACTCCTCGTGCATGAGCAAGATCGCCAGTGTGTTATGGATCACTATGGAAACTTGTTGATGGACACGTTTTTTCTACGATGCGCGCATGCCCCTGGATCAGTGGTGGCCCAGTGGTAATGGACCCGACTTACGAGTAGTAGGTCGTGAGTTCGAACCCAGGCTTTACTTTGTGTAAATTATTTCATCACAACTGCTCTCAAAACGGCGAAGGAAAACATCGTGAGGAAACCGGCATATCCTAGAACCACAAATTCGAAGGCATGCGACATCTACAAACCCGCACTGGGCCCGCGTGGTGGATTATGGCCCACTTCCTCTCTCCCAAAGCCCGGTGGTACCCGGTGGCGCAAAGGGCCCAATAGTGTCAACACGCTTTCCCTGCTTTTTCCCTGCCGGTCGATTCTGTAAAAATCTCACCGTGAAAACTTATGTAGGTGAAGTGAGCTTAAAGTGAGCTGTCATTCCACCTGATGTTAGGGATTGACACTATTTATAGCTCACTTCACCTAAGTTTTCACGGAGAGATTTTTACAAAATAAATCCGCTGTAATGTACATTATCACATTATCTAAGTTTAGAAATAATGGGCTGTCACCAAAACATTAATTTCTAATGAAAATATTAGCAAAACTTGCTGGCAATAAAATAAAAGTACAATGTAATACATATGTATATTGGCAACACTACCTATGCTTTTGTTATTTTACTCCAATAAATATGACTACCTCGTGTCATACTGCTCTTGTTCTATATGTGTCTTTTTACTGAGTGAAAACCAGTTCACTAAAATCATAGCTCTTTTATTTATTTTATGGGCCCAGCACGCTTCCACTGCACAACTCTGCTGTGGTGCTGGGTGCTGTGGTGTGATGGGATACTACCCAGTCTTATTTTCATAGTGTTTATTTTTCAAATTCTTAAAGTACAATATAATAATTTCAGAATGTTCAGCAATAAATCCTGTAAATTCTAAACAGAGCAACACAACACGCATTTAATTTCCGACAGGAAAATCTGGGAATTCGAAACGAAAATTCTATTTCGGACCCATAAATAAATAAAGTATTCAATCTCTTATAAGTTAAATTTACAAATCACGGCAGTAATCGAATTTATTGGATTTATGAGGAAAACCGTTTAATGTGAACCTATTGGCAGAATTGGTTTATTGATGAGCAGAAAATTGTTGCCAACAGGTTATTTTAATATTCTCTTTTAATTTTGGCTGAATAATTACTGAGATGGCGGGGTGAGCGGGACTCTTTTAATAAATAAAGAAAGAAAACACAAAAAAAAAGAAAATTAAAAAAAAGGAAAAGTGACTGGTTGAGAATGCCTATGGCATTAAGTTCGCCTCTGTACATTAATTGTGTGTTGGAAGTGTTAAATAAATAATAAAATACGTTTATTTGCGGTAAACATGACGCAGAGAAAGAATACAAACACAAAAAAAAAAACAAGTTAGACAACACAATAAAGATTGGTCCTTGGCAGCTCGGGACACAGAGAGGTGGAAAGAGAGTTCTGCTTTGACCCAGCAGTGAGACAATAAAAAAAAAAATACAAAAAGTAATTACAGTCGCACGGGTTGATGGAAGGTTAAACTACGCTTGCCGCGGTCGGTTCGTGGATGGGTGGTAACCCAACCGTGACTACTCCGTGCCTCTAAAAGCACGTAAAGCCGTTGGTCCCGGCAGTCACTCCATGTAAAATACTGGTATTCAGCTGCATCCGGTTAGACCGGAAGCCGACCCCAACATAGACGAAAAAGGGTAGGCAGATTTTTTTGAAAATTTCTGCCAGCTTGTTATTTTAATGTTCTCTTTTATTCATATTTATTTCGGCTATAAGCATCACTGTTGTTTTGTTTCCAGTTTGCTGATTCTTCTTGATATATATAATCAAGTAATAAGTAAAAAGAAAACGTTCCTGATTTTTTACACTTTCTATATTTCAGGCATTTTTAAACGTTTTAAATTATTTTAAAACGTTTAATTAAAAATACATGATAAAATCTATGATAATGTTCCTGTTTGTCTTTCATAAAATATGTGTATATTATAATAATAATAATAATAAAAATAGCATTTATTTCAGACGACGTCCATATCGATTAGTAACAAAGTACTTAGCCTATGTTAGTAACATGAAAAAATATACACAACTATTTATATTTATACAGCACCATGTAGTGAGACATTTAACACTGTCTGACTAAAACCCGCATGAAAGCCTGCATCAATTTCGAGTCAGCTTTGTCTGCGACTACGTTCAGGATGCTGTTAGTGCTGCCCCGCACTCTGCGCAGTAAGGAGGCGGTTCTTTTGCGTATGATGGCGTGAAAGCCATCCACGCGAGCTTCCGCAAACATGCCAGATGCACTACAGAAGCGGGGCAGCCCCAGCATCATCCTGAAACCATTATTATATTGGACGCGCAAGGCACTGAGCGATCCCTGCGTATAACAAGTCCACAGGCTGCTCGTGTAAAAAGTTTGGCAGTATGCTTTAAAAAGTGAGATTTTAACATGCTCGCTGCAACGAGCAAACCTGCGTGCCAGCATGTTATTTTTAATCGCCAGTGCCCTGCGCTCCCTTTCAATGTCCATTTGGTCATCAAGGTCTTCGGTAACATAGTGTCCCAAGTATTTGAAATGGTTTACCCTCTTTAATTCAACGTTATTTAACTTTATTTTGGGCACACTAGATGGGCATTTACCAGAAGCCTTAAAAACCAAATACTCACTTTTTGCGCAGTTGTACATGAGACCATGTTTCTGGGCATAATTCTCACAAACATGTATAAGCTGCCTCAACGAACTAATAGCTGGGCTCAGCAGCACCATGTCGTCAGCATAACTGATATTATTGATGCAGACATTGTCAACCGAGCAGCCAACATGCGTGCTGCTGAGTTCAACCATCAGCTCGTTCATATACAGGTTGAAGAGTTTGGGAGAAGTCAACCCACCTTGCCTCGTCCCGCACTCCAACCTGTACATATCAGAGAGACTGCCTGCCCATCTAACATTATTTGTCTGATTAGCGTACCAGTAGTGAAAGAGACGTTGCACCTGCGTATGCACTTCCGTTTTTTTAAGCTTTTCCCATAGCAAGTCATAAGACACCAGGTCAAACGCTTTTGACAAGTCGAGGAAACATGCATATACAGGTGTACTCCTCTGAGTATAGTACTGGACGGTATGCTTAAGACTCAGGATGGCGCTTTCAGTAGAAAGTCCGGGCCGGAACCCGAACTGGGCGTCATGAATATTGAGATGTTTTTCCAGCTCTGACTCAAGCACAGCGTCCAGCACTTTAGCCACCACTGTAGCCAATGATATAGGCCTATAATTGCCTTTATCGGATAAGTCACCCGTTTTATTCTTCACAACTGGTACTACTATAGTTCGCATGAGATCAGGGGGTAAATAAGAATGACTCAGGCACATGGAATAAAACATAGCAAGAAATTAGAATTATAAGAGTAAAAAAAAACAATCTATTGATTTATATTTTTGTACTGAGTAATATTTTTATTTGTATTTACTTATCTGTAGAAAGTTGAAAATCTCTTCACATTTATTCTTAGGGTTTGAAATAAAACTTTATTTCAATATAAGGACACAACAATTACAATTTACAAGCTAACCCTAAAATGTATTTATTTTATTTATAAACCTTACAACTATCATTACAGGCCTTAACCAAATGCGACAGTGTAGTTATCAACTTAAAATTAACTTATTTAACCTTACAACAACAAATAATATAACTTTTTACCTTACATAACTAACTACATATATTTAATAAAACTCTTGCGAAATCACTGACTGGATAGTTTTTATCCAGTGAGTGAATTCAGTCAGTCATATATCCAGTCTCTCATAGACTTCGTTCACCACGCGGATTATTCGGGTGGGGTGCTTTCGCCAGTAGATTGGTTCTGGCCACGGGCACGTTTAGCAGTTGCGGGCGTCGCCGCCTCCACACGTACCGGTCCGGCACTCTAAGTTCCAGTTGACGCAGCACTCCTGGGTTATGTGCTACACCATGTAGTAGCTTCACTAAATATGCAGCGAGACTGAACTCCCGGCGAACCCTGACCTCATTATACCCCACAATACCCAGTACAAATAGTGCGGGGTACATCAACGGGTAGAACGGATACACACCATACATTTTAAAATACAAGTGCCTTGTAAACTGGTTCTGTACCCGATCCAACATGACACTGTATTTGGCTTCATGTGGTGCCCAAATGAGCGCACTATGTTCAAGGTGGCTTCTAACTAGTAGTGCGTCATACAACACCTTGAGCGTGGTAATGTTCGTAAACCCCTGTGATTGCTTCAATATGAAACCTAGGTTTCTGTAGCCTTCTTGCATTTATCAACATTGAAGTTGAGCTTAAAATATATATATATATTATATACAATAAAATATTAAAGAAAAAGGCAGGCGCTCATTGGGCATCAAAAAATTCGTCCGCATCGCTGTCAATGGGATATGTGCCCAAAAGGCTGGCCGCATTCCCATTACTGCATTAAAACTTGTTTGAATCTTATTAACGAGGATACATATTTTTATAAAGAGTTTCTATTAATACAAGAATCATTAGCTATTAGCAAATTACGGTTACTATCAGTCATCCGTAAAATTATTATTTTAGGATGCATTTAATATATTTTAACCAGAACATCCACAGCCATGCGTTTCCTCCTCCGTTTCTGTTGTTCCACTGCTATCTTCTCAGTCTTCTTCTGGTGCTCCACTGCTATCTTCTCCATCTTCTTTTGGTGCTTCACTGCTATCTTCTTCTGGTGTTCCACTGCTATTTTCTCCATCTTCTTCTGGTGTTGCACTGCTATCTTCTCCATCTTCTTCTCGTGCTTCACTGCTATCTTCTTCTGGTGCTTCACTGCTATGTTCTTCTGGTGTTGCATTGCTATCTTCCCCATCTTCTTCTGGTGCTTCACTGCTATCTTCTTCTGGTGTTCCACTGCTATCTTCTCCATCTTCTTCTGGTGCTTCACTGCTATCTTCTCCATCTTCTTCTGGTGTTCCACTGCTATCTTCTTCTGGTGGTCCACTGCTATCTTCCCCATCCTCTTCTGGTGCTTCACTGCTATCTTCTTCTGGTGTTGCAGTTCTATCTTCTCCATCTTCTTCTTGTGCTTCACTGCTATATTCTTCTGGTGCTTCACTGCTGTCTTCTCCATCTTCTTCTGGTGTTGCACTGCTATCTTCTCCATCCTCTTCTGGTGCTTCACTGCTATCTTCTGCTGGTGTTGTATTGCTATCTTCCCCATCTTCTTCTGGTGCTTCACTGCTATCTTCTTCTGGTGTTGCAGTTCTATCTTCTCCATCTTCTTCTTGTGCTTCACTGCTATCTTCTTCTGGTGCTTCACTGCTATCTTCTCCATCTTCTTCTGGTGTTCCACTGCTATCTTCTTCTGGTGGTCCACTGCTATCTTCCCCATCCTCTTCTGGTGCTTCACTACTATCTTCTCCATCTTCTTCTGGTGCTTCACTGCTTTCTTCTTCTGGTGTTCCACTGCTATCTTCTACATCTTCTTCTCGTGCTTCACTGCCATCTTCTTCTGGTGTTGCACTGCTATCTTCTCCATCTTCTTCTGGTGTTCCACTGCTATCTTCTCCATCTTCTTCTGGTGTTGCACTGCTATCTTCTCCATCCTCTTCTGGTGCTTCACTGCTATCTTCTTCTGGTGTTGTATTGCTATCTTCCCCATCTTCTTCTGGTGCTTCACTGCTATCTTCTTCTGGTGTTGCAGTTCTATCTTCTCCATCTTCTTCTTGTGCTTCACTGCTATCTTCTTCTGGTGCTTCACTGCTATCTTCTCCATCTTCTTCTGGTGTTCCACTGCTATCTTCTTCTGGTGGTACACTGCTATCTTTCCCATCCCCTTCTGGTGCTTCACTGCTATCTTCTCCATCTTCTTCTGGTGCTTCACTGCTTTCTTCTTCTGGTGTTCCACTGCTATCTTCTCCATCTTCTTCTCGTGCTTCACTGCCATCTTCTTCTGGTGTTGCACTGCTATCTTCTCCATCTTCTTCTGGTGTTCCACTGCTATCTTCTCCATCTTCTTGTGTTGCACTGCTATCTTCTCCATCCTCTTCTGGTGCTTCACTGCTATCTTCTTCTGGTGTTGTATTGCTATCTTCCCCATCCTCTTCTGGTGCTTCACTGCTATCTTCTTCTGGTGTTGCAGTTCTATCTTCTCCATCTTCTTCTTGTGCTTCACTGCTATCTTCTTCTGGTGCTTCACTGCTATCTTCTCCATCTTCTTCTGGTGGTCCACTGCTATCTTCCCCATCCTCTTCTGGTGCTTCACTGCTATCTTCTTCTGGTGTTGCAGTTCTATCTTCTCCATCTTCCTCTGGTGCTTCACTGCTATTTTCTTCTGGTGCTACACTGCTATCTTCTCCATCTTCTTCTGGTGTTGCACTGCTATCTTCTCCATCTTCCTCTGGTGCTTCACTGCTATTTTCTTCTGGTGCTACACTGCTATCTTCTCCATCTTCTTCTGGTGCTTCACTGCTATCTTCTTCTGGTATTCCACTGCTATCTTCTCCATCTTCTTCTGGTGCTCCACTGCTAACTTCTCCATCATCTTCTGGTGCTACACTGCTATCTTCTTCTGGTGCTATACTGCTATCTTCTTCTGGTGTTCCACTGCTATCTTCTCTATCTTCTTCATACCTTTTTGCACCACTAACACTTGGTACGACTGTCGTTGCCCCACCTCTGCCACCTCCGCTTGCTGCAGTCGAGTTACTGCCACTACCCCCATTTGGCGCTACTGTCGTTGCCCCACCTCTGCCACCTCCAGCTGCTGCAGTCGATTTACCACCACTACCCCCACTTGACTCTGCGGTAGTTGCACTACCACTACCCCGACTTGGCGCAGCCGTTGTCCTATTAATCTTTCCATCAATCCAGGTCCCAACATTCGATTCTGAGATTGTTTTCAATCCTGCTAGAGCTGGTTTGGCTTCGATTGAGACGCGAGTATGTGATAATGCCATAAGGCATAATGTTACCTGGAGGAATAAAGATTTGTGTCAGTACTATTGTTTATTTTAATTTTATTAGAGCATCCATGTAGATACGTAACATTAAAAAAGGAGCAAAACACATTAATTTTACGAAAATCAAAACCTCAGTAAGCTATTATAGAATATAATAGAATAGCTCTTTATTAATATAAACTATATAAATTATACAGGATGAAATTGAATAAGTTCGCCAAATTAAAAAAATCTAATTCAACGTGTTGTAAAGAAAATTTAGAGCATGTCATTAAGAAAGGGATACGTGCGCGTAGGCAAGCGATTTGGCAACGCGTCGTCGCGCGCCCTTTTTTCGTAGGAACGGTCACAATTATGTAAATACCGCTAGTTCAACGCGTTGCCAACTTGCTTCATGTTGTGAACCGTACGATAAATAGATTGCATATCGGGCGCGAGCTAAAATTAATACTTTAATTTTCTTAAAGCAAAACATAGTTTGCAGTATCTAAGACGATAATTACACGATTCTTTCCAAGAATTTAGGTTTGGGGAATGATGAATTTATAATGATTACGTATATAGCAATTACTGAACCTTATATTTCGATTTGACGCAAGTTTTCAATTTCATTCTGTGGATAGAAAAGTTGAAATTTTACAAAAGGTGACACAGTGGGCGGTTTTACCGCTAAGAGTGATCTGTATAGATATTTTATAATATATATGCATATTTCTGGCAGGTGGCACTGTGTAGTTCCTGCCTACCCCCATGAGAAAAAGTCGTGAGTTTATGCAGGTATGCAACCTAATGTAACACTTGGGTGGCCGCATGTGGTAAATAAAAACTCGAATTCAGTAAAAAAGACACTTTAGACTCGAGCCGTGACCATCATCAAGTCTGTTGGTTAGCAACCCTTTTTTTGAAAAAAATCCTTAAAGGTAGCAAAATTCGGCAAATCCTAGCTGCAATAAATTATAGGTAGAAGGTACCAGTTTTACTAGACTGCATACCTGTATATTCTGTAAAAATTTCACAGTGAAAACTAGGTGAAGCGAGCTAGAAGCGAGCTGTCATTCTACCAGATGCTGAGATTGACACTATTGACCGCTGAGTTCACTCAGGCAAAGGTTTTTTCAGAATATATCGGCAGAAGTCAGACTGTTTGCCAAAAAACATAGGAAAGAATAATAATTATGTATGTATTTACCAAAACTAGACGTTTCAGATCTCCCATGATTGCACTTAACACTTCAAAACTGAATGTGCTGAATTGACAACTACCACGTATTTTATACAAACGAAATTACTGTTTATAGTCTACTGATATGATAAAACTTTACAGTCATTACAATTTCGAAATTTTAAGAAATGTGTTGTAATTTTATTTCGTTTTTCTTTGGTAGTGGTGGTTTGGGTTCTTCAAAGCTGTTTTTTCTCCAAACTTTTAGGCTCGATTTACACTGCCACGAAACGGAGTGGAAGCGAGTTATTATACATAGAAAGAAAGAAAGAAAATACGTTTATTTGCGGCAAACATGACGCATAAAAAAGAACATAAACACAAAAAAAAAGTAACAAGTACAACCACAAACCACAACCACACCACAAACACCACAAACTAGATACGAGCTTATTACTGCCGGAATTACCGAGAATGCGCGATAATTCTCCAGAAGATTCGCGACCTGTGCGTATGTGTGTATCTAATTTGTGCGTTACTCTTTTGACGTTCCGCGGCAGTGTAAATTGAGCCTTAAGGCTACCATTACGTTTATTTTGTCTTATTCTATGTCTAACGCCTTTTGATTATACTTCCATTTCCTATTACTAATTTTGAAGGTTTTAATTTCCTTATAAGTAATGCTAAAAGTGAGCATCATCATCATTTCAGCTGAAATACGTCTACTACTAGATAAAGCCCTTCCTCAAGCCACATCGAAAAGTTAACTAAATCAAAGCAAATAAAAATATTCAAAAGTTATACCTAAAATATTTGTTTATATTTTCAGATCCGTTCCAGAACTCCATGAAGCGTAAGTGAAAATACAATTTATTTAATGAGCGCCCTTATCGATCTGCTCCGACTTTCGGTACCTCGGGTCGCTTGTCCAAGGAGATGGCGAAGTAGACCGAGACGTAACGCACCGGATCAACTCAGGATGGATGAAATGGCGACAGGTCACAGGAACAAGTTGCGACCCACGGATGCCCCTCAAGTCAAAGGGGAAAATTTATAAGTCCATGATAAGGCCTGTCGTACTTTATGGGTCTGAATGCTGGGCTGTGAAGAAGACGGATGAAAAAAGATTGCATGCAGCGGAGATGAGAATATTGAGATTGATGTGTGGAGTGACGAGAATGGATAAAGTAAGAAATGAAAAGTGGCGCCAGTGACAGAAAAGTTGAAAGCAAATCATTTGGCAAGGTATGGGCATGAGATGAGAAGGGACGAAACGCATGTGACTAAAAGAGTGATGAATATACATGTTGATGGATGGACAGAGAGAGGAAGGCCGAAGAAAAGATGGATGGATTATGTGATTATATGATTATTATTATTATATAAAAGAGAAGGGAGTGAATGATAGCGTGACGGTTGACAGGGGAGAATGGAAGAAGAAAACGTGTTGCGCCGACCCCAGGTAATATGGGATAAGGCCAGGAAGATGATGATTGTGCAATATAATCCAAACGACAGTTTTGTAATTGTGTAGATTGTGATTCTAGCTTTTATCTAGTTTAAAGGTAGAAGATGCTGTTACTGGATTTACTTTAAACACTTAATAATAACGTAAATATATTTCTTAGCTTAGGAATAAGCTTTTTTATTCATGTTTGCTATTATCTTACTTATTGGTTGTCTTGTGATCATCAATACTAATACTAGTGGGATTTTCAATATCCTCTTCATAGATCCATGCATTATTTTAAAGTTTACCTTCAGCTAGAATTTCAGGAGGTGATTTGATTACTAGGGTTATTTATTATTTGATTTCATTACGTATCTCGGGACCTTGGAGTCCCGGTCCTTTGGAAGGCAGACGCCAACTCGCAGATGCCCCTTAGACAATTTTAAATGGAATGAGGCACCAACCGACTATTATCATTTATTTCTTTAATTAGGACAATTTTAAAACTAGTTACAAAAATTAAATATTATCTAAATTAATGCCACTATACTTTTTCTGACGTGTTGTTCCAAAATGCTATCTTTTTCGTCATACAACGCTCATTTTTTCTACCTTTCGCATAACGATAAGACCTGAAACAACTATTTTAACATTTAGACGACTTTAAACTAGTTTTCTATCAATTATGTTAACTACTATTTACTATTACATTCGACATAGAACACGTTATCAGCAGAATTGGAGTTCCAATTCTGCTGATAACGTGTTCTACGTTCGTTCGTGTTGCTGTGAGTTCACAGCAACACGAACTAAGAGAATGAATATACCATCTTCTAGCTTCTGGAAAAATATGTTAACTGTTGACTTTGTATTTTTAACCGACGAAAAAAAGGGAGGAAGTTCTCAAGTCGATGCATATATATTTTTTTACACACATATTTTTTTTTTTGCTTGCTATTGAGTATCGTCATTTGCGAATTTTTTTTTTCCGTAGATAAAATCTACAGTTTAGACAAAATTAAACTGATTGCTAATTTAATTATATAATTTATTACTTTTATAACATTATTTCTATATTCTTTGATTACTTTGTCTCACCCACTGATTCATTAATAACTAAAAGTATTGGATAATCATCTACGGTTACAATATTTGTAAATATATGAGCAACATACTGCCATTTAATTTTTTATCATGTGTTTATATCATTAGTATCATTTTTATCATCTGTACGGGTAAGTTAATCGTCTTCACATACAATTATAATATAACTAACTAGCTTTTGCCTGCGGCTTCGCCAGCGTGGAGGTCGGAAATTATCCCAGTGGAACGTACTATCGGGTTAAAAAGTATCCTCTGTCCGAATTTAAGTCATGGCCTATCCCTGTGCCACGTTTATTATAAATATCTGTATATGCGAAAGTAAGTCGTCGTAAAGAGTTACTTTTTTGCATTTTTATTATCAGGTATGTGTATAAAACATTGAAAAAACATTTTAAATGAGTAACTATGGAGTTTCCTGTCCATTCTTTTTCATAGAAAACTACCTTTTGGAAGGGGCAACTAAAATTAATTTAATTTTCTTGTTTTTGACATTCAAAAATGTCCTCCTATATGATTTGACTATTTAGTATGTTTGTGCTTTTTAGTAACCTGTCTGCTCATCTTCAATTCCCTCGTAAATAAAGCTAATTAATCTAACCAAGTTTCTAATAAATAAACAAGAAAGCATCCATACAAACACTCCTAGAAAAACAAGTAAATCCGACATTTCCTCTTACATCTAATTCCTTGTTTATTTGCACTAAAGAAGACCTCATATGGAGAACAGCCATTTGCAAACTTCGTTGGGAGAGGAATATCCATAAAATAGTTGTATTAAGAGATATGAGCACATTTCAGCTCCGGCGCACTTTGTGGAGCACCGTGATTTATCTAAACAAGCTAAAAGCTCTCAGAAAGGTATGAATAACATGGGAAACCGGATGACAGTTTCATATTTTTGTGTTTTGTATACAGGGTGGTAGGGACAAAACAATCTGCTGTGTCATAGAAAAGTGCAATACCTACTCGGCCAAAATATATGGAACGAAAAATTTCTACTCTGGGGGTCAAGACTCATGTGCTAAATTCATGGTTACAGTTTGCGTGGTGGCAGGGACATCGATGCGCAACCTGTTACCATATTAGCTGTTCCATACATTTCGACTGCGTGGGTATTGATTGCACTTTTGTATGAAACAGCTGTTTTTTTTTTAATACCCGACGAAAAAATTCTACTTAGGGGGCCAAAATCATGTACTGAATCCATGGTAACAGGTTGCACGTCGATATCCCTGCCACTCTGTATAATATCACAACATTATTTTTTTATTAGCCGTTACTGTCCCACTGCTGGGCAAAGACCTCCCTACTCCCCCCCCCCCCCCCGTTCACTGTCTCTCTCTGCAACATTAATAATTGTATTATTTATTCTTTTTCTAACAAGGTTTGTCCTGATATAGAAAATAAAGAGTATCCATTGTATTTTCTACTCCACTATGCGAATTTAATGTCGTTAATAGAAAAGTCACTTAATAAATTGAAGACGTTTCTTGTTTAGCTGTTTCATGTTTCTCTCGTGTCATTAACCCAAGAGATAAGTCGTTTCAGTCTTAAATGAAAAATTGAGTTTTAAATGAAAAGTCGTGGATTATACGAGGTACAGTCGACCTCGTTATTGCATTATCACCCCAAGGTTTTAAGTAACTTGCACGTCATAAAACGACAAGGTCTACATTTACACGTGACAGGTTACCTTAGTGAAGTTTAAATTTAGAGGGAATTGTTGTCAAAAATGATAAAGCAATTTGTTGTTGCTCCAAGGAGTTACGTTTTCTTTACTGGAGTAGGTACTTCCTACCTCGGCTATTCTTATCAATAAGACGTTTTTCAAGTCGTCATGAGACGAATTGCTGAGAATCGAATCATAGTGTCCAGTAACAGCTCGGAGTCTGGGTTTGTGTGTACTCCCCTATTACATGGCACGTGGCACTAAAGGTACTGTTGAAATGTAGGTGTAAGAGAAAGTGCCTACCTCTTTAGTATCAACCATATTTTTCACAAGTCATTTCGATAATCAATTAGAAGGGGCACTTATCCATAGCTTCCAACGTCAAGTAAGTGCTTAAGCTCATGTCAGATCAAAATTGGCAAGAAAATCTTAAAGCCCACTTAGCGTATAGTCCTTCCCCCAATTTCTTGTAACCTACATCAGTAAGCCATCATCCTGGTGTAAATAAGCTGTCATCGTATGATTTATGTCTAGACACAGCCCAGCTTTCGGCCTAAGTGCTCGGTTCGATTCACGCCATTTGGTTCACCGCGTTAATCATATTTTACCTTTCTAGGCGACAGTTGGGCCAGTAAAAAAGCTGCGTTGAAACCTTTTGGGATTTATTTATAAACGTTCGCGTTACTAAAGTTACATAATGATTAATGTCTGCTGAATCATACATTTTGTGACGATTAAAAAAGTCTTGAGTTTAAGTATCATTTTTATATAAACCCTTATAAGTTTTCTTTTTTTCTGACATTCGTAGATCTTTGACAGTCGTTTCGGGTCGGCAGAAGCCCGAAAGTCTGACAACCAGTCTTACCAAGGGGTTTCATGTTACCCAGTAACTGGATTATGGAGGCCAGATATGCAATCGCTCCACGTAAAATACTAGTATTCAGCTGCATCCGGTTAAACGGGTAACCGACCCCAAAAATAGTTGGGAAAAAGGCCAGGCTGCAGGATGATGTTTTTTCTGAGGTGCATATTTGGGGTTCTACCTTCAGTTTGTATAGCAGCTATTACTAATTAGATTATAAATAGATAAAACATATTTCAAAATATATATATATATATGTCGGAGATGTTGAGGGATTTTTATCCGAAATTCCATCGGTGTCCGCCATGTTGCACATGGTTGGGTAGAATCAGTGCGCACGCCCGGCGCGGTCGAGTTCTTGGTGTCCAATCTGTCATGTCGCTAACACACTAGTCCCACCATGACATCTGACAGATGTCAAACGTCACACGCGACATGACATTGACAACCCCGACTCGAACTACTGACTCAATGACAACTGTTATCGATTTGATTAATCGAGTAAGGTATCTTAAGCGCTAATAGATGTCGCTACTAGTACGTAAACAAACCTTTTACTTCACTGCTCCGACATATATATATATATCTACTCTTTTCCGAGACATTAGTATATTTTAGTAGCCATTTTTTTGTAGGCTGGTCTTTCCCACTTCTGGGAATACGTCTCCCCCATTCCTTCCACTTCTCTTGATGTTGTACTCCTTCTCGCCAATTTGTGAGGAAGCCATCCAAGGTGTCCCGCTATATCCCCCTTCTCTTCGGACTGCCGCGACACCGGCACCCTTTTTTTCTGGGTAGCAAAAATTACTCTGAAAATACTCTGTAGGAATTTTACCTTTAATTCCTTTTATAATAATAATAATAATAATAATAAAATAATTTATTTGCTTAAAACATGGTATACAATGGTGTACAAATAAATAGTTATAAATAGTTAGTAGTGTATAAATAGTTTCTGACGCTTACCCATGAAAAATACTCTAAAAAATCCATAATTACAATAAATAATAATTATAATGACACCCCTTGTTATCCACCCAAACCCATAGTCCAATAATTATGTTTGTTTCCATATCCTGCAATAATCGTATTACCCAGTAACTGGGTTGTGGAGGTCAGATAGGCACTCGCTCCATGTAAAATACTGGTATTCAGCTGCATCCGGTTAGACTGGAAGCCGACCCCAAAATAGTTAGAAAAAGGCTAGGCAGATGATATCCTGCAATAGTCCTACACTAACCGAGGGTTGTCCTTGAGTGCACTCGCACAGTGCATACAGGGATAATCGTCGTTAGGTGCTTCATTTTCTTTACTTATAGAGTCTAACGGGCCTCTGCGAGTTGGCATCGCCTTCCAAAGGTCTGGGAGCCCAGGGTCCCGAGATATGTCAACGATATGGTCCTCAGACCATGATATTTTTTTTGGCATCATGTACAGCAATTGCACTTGCCACCACTAGATCAAAGAAACAGCCATTGAGTTTAACTTTTTCTAGTTCGCTTTACTAATTTTATGGCCCAATACTAAAAGCCATCAATGCTGAAAGCCCACAAACAAATCGGACTGATATTGTAAACTATAAAATGTATTCCATTAAAGGTTGACATGCTCCAATGTCAGGTACGGTCAGTAAAAGGGTTTGGACTGGAAGTTACATAACATAACATCAGCCTATAATGTTCCCACTGCTGGGACACAGGCCTCCTCTCTGTGAGAGGGAGTGGACCTTAATCCACCACGCGGGCCCAGTGCAGGTTGGTAGATATCACAAGTCTTCGAATTTTTTGCTTCTAGGTCATGCTGGTTTCCTCACAATGTTTTCTTTCACCGTTTAGAAAGCAGTGGTGATGAAATAATTTACACAAAGTAAACCGCCTGTCTGGGTTCGAACCTACGATCTACTACTCGTAAGTCGCGGCTGTTACCACTGGGCCACCATTGCTCTTACACTCTGCTCTGCTCTGCGTGCAAGTTAAACAGCATTATTTGCACCACTATGGTCAGCGCAGACAGAGTAGCGAAATGGTCGAGCATGTTCTTTTTTGCCAAGACTTGGGTAACATTATTTTTTACTGCGCAATAATTGTGATTGAAACATCACCCCTTGCAATCAAACGATCAATTCAAATTCAGCGTATATTGTTCCCGCTGCTGGTACGCAGGATGCCTCTCTGTGGGACGGAATCCACCACATGGGCCAAGTGCGGTTCATGCCGGTTTCCTCACGATGTTTTCCTTCACCGGTTTGAGAGCAGTGGTGATGAAATAATTTACACAAAGTAAAGCGCCTGAGTTTGGACCTACAACGTTACTCATACGTTTCAGGCAATAACATTGTGGCTTATTTTCAATGTTATCGCGTGAAGAAGACCAGACCTGATACTGATCCTAAATTGTGCAGCAGCTCAAACTTTTTGTGCAGACATTGCGCCGTCTTTAATGCTAATGTTATATGTGTATTTATCAATTTACCGATAAAAAACTGCGTTAACATTTCAACTTGTTATTTATTATGGTTGCCCTGTGACAGACAGATGGACGAACGGACGAGAAAACGAAGGCATAGAAAAAAAAACTATTTTATTGATACATTATTTTTTATTTGTCAAGCATCTTTAAATAAGAATCTAAAACATAATACATTGCAACTTTTTCCACAAAAAATCACAACCTTATTAAAGAATCATCTATATATTTCAGTAGAATTTGAGGAAATATAAATTCCTTATTCTTGTGCGTAGTAGACAGTAAGTAGTATTTTTGTGTGGGAACAGTAGTCTTTCGTGCGAAAAGGTAGGGAGTTGTTCTTCTATAGAATTAGTAGTTTCTGGATCTCAACGGCTAAATTGTACTAGCTCCATCCGTAGTCCCTGGTGGTTGGGTGGTGGGTCCAGTGAAGTTCTCCTCAAAAGAGGTGGTTAAGCGAGTGGATGTGCTCCTGGTTGATCTGGGACGAAAAGTGGAGCGTATTATTTGGGCTTCAACCGAAGGCAGCGCAAACACGCAAGCGAGTAGAACCTGGTGAAAACGTTTTATTAAAAAACTGTTCTGAGCTAAATAAAATCTACCATCATTATTCATCTATCATTATACTTGTCCTACTATCCTACTAGTATTATAAACGTGAAAGTTTGTATGGATGGATGGATGGATGTTTGTTACTTTTTCACGCAAAAACTACTGAACGGATTTGGATGAAATTTGGTACACGGTACAGTTGGTTCATAACCAGGATTAACATATAGAATACTTTTTATCCCGATATTCCCACGGGATCGAAGCTTATGCGAATGAAACAGCGGGGCGCAGCTAGTCTAAAATATTAATATAAAGAGGAAAGATTAGATTTTTTGTATGTTTGTTTGTAACTTTAAAATGGCTAAACGGATTTGGATATAATTTAACACATGGGTACACTATGACCTGGATTAGAACATAGTATAGGCTTTTTTATCCCAATATTTCCACGGGATCGAGACTTATGCGGGTGAAACCACGCGGCACAGGTAGTTCAATAATAATCTTAGTGGTGAAGTGAAGCTGTACCCTGTGTCCTAATAAAAAGCGATATTCGCGCGAATATGCAATCGTACCGATCATTTGTTCGGCGATTCTGAACGCGTCGTCGCGCCGTCAGAAGACTTTCCGGCTTTCTGAACAAATGATGGCAACGACCGCGATTTCCGCGACGATCGCTTATATTAAGACACGGCCTTATTCTGCTCTCACTGTTATTCTGATCAAACAGTACTCGCAGTTTGAGAAATTATTTTACGATTTTGACACAAAACTATCATCATCTGCCTAGCCTTTTCCCAACTATGTTAGGGTCGAATTCCAGTCTAACCAGGTGCAGCTGGATACCTGTATTTAACATGGATCGACTACCTATCTGACCTCCACAACCCAGTTACTGGGTATTACGAAACCCCTTGGTAAGACTGGTTGTAAGACTTTTGGGCTTCTGACGACCCGTAACGACTGTCAAAGATCCACGAATGACAGCCGGGACCAACAGCTTAACGTGCTTTCCGAAGCACGGAGGGGTCTTGGCACAAAAGTATAATTTCTAAGAAAAAATATAAAGAGAAGTCAATATTGACGACACGGTTGGCGCAGTAGGGCAGTGTCGCGGGTTCGATTCCCGCACGGAACAAATATTTGTACGTATTGCCTACAGGTAGTTGTTCCGGGTCTGGCTGTTTGTGTATGTGAGTTTAAATGTTTGTCAAAGCATCCACCATATAGGAGTAATTCCTAGTGTGGAGCAAAGTTTAAAAACAAAAAACACATCAACTTACGAAAATTAGGAGAAACTTCATGGTTGAAACTTTTGAATGTAGTTTAAGGTACAAAGGTATGCATGTGTCTTTTATAGGAAAAGGCTATTGAGTAATGCATAATTCGGTAATTAATTAAGTGGTTCTACTTTTATCTATTTAAAGAAGGTCGACTAGGATAACATTTTGAAAATATGCCTACTTATTTAAAAACACAAATTGTAGCGTGGTGGCAGTTTAAAAATAAATAATGCCAGAGATATCATTTACTCAGGTATTTTCAACGAAGTGATCTTATAAGGGTTCCGTTTTTCCTTTTGAGGCACAGAACCCAAAAAAGAAATAAAATAAGTATTTTATATTTTGACTGTCTCGTTGTTCTAGTGCTCCCGCTACTCGTTCGTCCTGGGTTCAATTCCCGGGTCGGGCAAAGTTACAAGGAAAAGAACAGAAGAAAAGGACAGAAGATAAATATTAGTTTAGTCCTGTCAAATTAGTCAGCGCCTGATGTATTTTTAGTAGCTATGTTTTTAATCACATCTAACTTGTCTATGGAGTATCTTAATTTGACAGGACTAAACTAATATTTATCTTCTGTCCTTTTCTTAATGAAATAGAAAGAAAAAGATGCACTGCACTTAAATTTAGTTTAGTTTGTGAACAAGGGAATCGGCGCCAATAGCGCCGATTCCCTTCTTCACAAACTAAAATAAATTTAAGTTCCGTGCTTTCTTTCTAGAGAAAATAACGCTTTTTTGTTACGTGACGATTTCTACCAGTTTACTCCTACCACAAGCTGCGATAAAAAACTTCGTTCAAAAAAAAAAACCAGAAACTCTTTCATAGAAAAGTATCATTCGTGGTCATTTTTACCTTCGAGGTAAAAATGTGTGGACTATGGAATAGCAAGGTTAGGTTATAGTACCTAGTTGAAATTACTGTAGGTTTTTAGAAAATGGTAATGGTACTATTAACTCAATTTATCTTTTACTAGCTTCTGCCTGCGTCTTCGTCTGCGTAAATTTCAGCCCCTAAACCATCGCGATGCATCCCATACTACTACTCCCCGTGTTACTACTTCGCTTATTGTTATTTTCATGTTGTTCAGCTCCTATGCGTGATGTTAGATAGCCTATAACCTTCCTCAAGAATTGGGCTATCAAATCCAATAAGATTTTTTTTATTCTGACTGTTAGTTCCGGAGATTACACTCAAACAACACATACAAACAAACAAACAAACAAATTTTACCTCTTTATAATATTAGTATAGACAAAGTAGGTAAAATCTGTTGGTAAATGAAGTTTTGACAAATAGATAGCTTACCACTAAAGTAGTCTTCATTTTGTTCCCTCTCCGGGTTTCGTTATCAGAATATGTAATGATTATTCTATATATATACCTAAAGACAAACCATTCAAAAATAGGTGTTCCTAAAAAAAAACAAATAGATAAGAACTGTCAGTTAATGTATGGAAATACATGCACGCGTACAAGTGCACGTTATCATGGACGGAAATTTAAAGCCGTCTTCATACGGGATAATCAGCCTATATCGTTACCACTACTAGTACACAGGCCTACTCTCTCTACTAGGTTCTAGTACATACCGGTTTCGACACAAAGTTTTCCTTGACGGTTTTGAGAGCGGTGGTGATGAAATCTAATACACAAAGTAAAGTGCCTTGGTTCGAAGTGTTCAAAACCACGACCTTACTTTGTAGTCGTACTCGTAACTACTCGTAAGTCGGAAGCGATACTACTGGGCCGCCACTCCTCTCCATCTTCGTTACGTTTCGATGAAAGAAAAAAAAAATGAAATAAAAAAAAATAAAGAGAAATAAAGAGTATTCTATTCTATTCTATAATTTCACCTACTAACAAAATACTTTTATTTACCTGTCTACCTACCATTGCATATTGATTTTTTATGCAACTTTGTAAATCAAAAAGAAATAGGCAATTCTGGTTTTGAGACAAAGTGGATAGTTTAGTCAAAAACTTATTAAATTATTTTGCATAGAAAACAATGCTGTTTATAATTTTATATTATGTTCAAAAGTAAACTAAAGTTTAACCTCTCAAGGAGGAGCTGGTACAAATGTGTACATGTGTACCAGCTCGTCCTAATAAAGTTTTTCCGTAAGTTAACCCAGTTTTTTATATCGTCGACCTCGTAATAGCTTTAGCACTTTTAACTACAATTCTCAGTAAAATGAAGATTTGGTTTTGTCGTTCTCTATAATATTTTTTGCAATTTTAGATATTTTGGAACAAAACTCAGGAAATAATAGGATAATTTATAATGATTGCTTACCCGAAGCTATAACATATTCGTCTTTTATTCTGCTTAGGCCGATCAGCATCCACCTTCCCTTAATTGGCATATTGCAGTAAGTAAATTTGTGCCGTCCAGCTCGGCAAACCGAGCGACCTTTTTCCCGAACATGTATCTGCATCGTCGGTCTAGAGTTTAGACCAACTACTGTGGTCTAGACTTTAGACCAGCAGTAGCGCGGTAGTAGCGCAGCAGTAGCTCTGCAGTAGCGTAGAAGTAGCTCAGCAGTAGTGCTGCAGTAGCGCAGCAGTAGAGCAGAATTAGCGCAGCATTAGCGCTGCAGTAGAGCAGAAGTAGCGCAGCAGCAGCTCTGCAATAGTGCAGAAGTAGCGCAGCAGCAGCGCTGCAGTAGTGCAGCAGTAGCGCTGCAGTAGCGCAGCAGTAGTGCTGCAGTAGCTCTGCAGTAACGCAAAAGTAGAGCAGCAGTAGCGCTGCATTAGGGCAGAAGTAGCACAGCAGTAGCGCTGCAGTAGCTCAGCAGTAGCGCAGAAGTAGGGCAGCTGCTGAACATGAGGACCTACCTGGGTGCGATTCCACGGTCGGGCATAGTGTTATTGGGTTTTTCCATCAGGAATTCCTCAGTAGCAGCCCGAAGTCTGCTCAGCTCGTCTCTATTACATGGGACTTAACTGGAAATACGGGCGTAATGTTATAATTTTGTATTATTCGAAATATATTCGTTATTACCGCCCACCCACGTGGCCCAGCTGTGCCGAATAATACCGACCGTACGTAGGTAATACGCCTAATAATTAACATTGTAATTACTTCCATGTATTCGGGTAAAATTATCTTCATGCTTGAGAAGTTCTCGAACACCTAACAGCGCATCACTTGCCTATTAGATAATACATAATCTGTCGGTCTGAAGATTACCTCACCCCTAATTAATCGGCGAGCAATCTCTGACTGTACTGACTTCATTATTTAAAATGTTCAATAATTGTATTAATAACTCCGATATTCTATCCAAATTTTATTTTAATGTTCCCGGATCGTCGAAGCGATGGAACGCACCGTTGCGTGTTTCATTTACCTCTACGAATTACAGGCAAAATTAATTTACAGTGCGTGCAAGTAGAAACTTTAATGGCATGTGTAAACAGCATGATTTTGATCCTTTCTTAACGGGTGTCTCCTCAGCCAGAAAATGCCTGAGCCTTAGCTTTTTTAACTAAGATTTTGTATGTTCATTTTTTTATTCTTGTATTTAGTTTAAGCTTGAATGTTATATTGTTTTTGTTTTTCTCTTTTTTTGGTAGCTGTGTTGTGTTGTTCACACTCTTTCTTTCCAATCCGTTTTTAGAAGTGATGACTTTTAATTGGCTGTCAGTCTCACATACTATTTTTTATTGTGTTTGTTTTAGCTGTAAGTCATTCATAGTTAATAAATAAATAAATAATGTACAGACGCCAGCAGGTCAAGCTACCCGAAACTGTCAAATTTTCCCAATCAACCTTGAACTTTAATGATTTAGCAATAAAGTTGAAAATCTATTAAAGAAATTTGACAGATTGTAGTAGCTTGATGTGCTGGCGTCTGTACGTAATAACGAAATTAACTTCAACAAATATTCTGTTGATAGTGATTATAGGGATATAATTAGGTATATATTATTATATTTATAGCTCTAATGGGTTTATGCGTATCTTTATATTTAAAATATTGATTCCTCAATTTTCATGATTGCACCTACCACTGTTTGTCTCTGCATCACCCAAAGGTTGAGTGGTTGAAAATGCCTATTTTTTTTATGGCATTAAGTCCGCCTCTGTACAAGTATGTGCTTGAAGTATTAAATAAGTAGGTTGTTTTATGAAACGTTGCGTCACAATAGGATTTATTCATACTGAGCTTAACTTAGGATCCTTAGCACCAATCGAGTCAACTATTTGTCAAAACACTAGAAAAAACAAATCATTCTTCAAAGTAAAAAGTTCTCAAATACCATAGTATCCGTCTAATTTTATCTCCAGGCTCAGGCTTAAACTGTAACTATTTTTGAATTAAGACCTTGTTGCGACTACGGTAAAGTTCTTAATACAAAACTGACTACTTAGTATACGACTAAGTTTTCAGTTTTGAATAAAGAACTGTATTTAAATCATAGTCACGTTCTCGTTGCATAAACTGGCTCAATGATTTCAAACATCTACTCATTCATTGACCACCGCGGCCACCGTTGTCCGCCAACAATAGATTTTTTATTGTGTCTGTTGTCTGACAGTCAACATGTTAATAAAAGTATTAAATTTATTCATTCGCTCACTGCCAAAGCACAGCCTAAATCGCTGGATCCAGAAGCTTGAAAGTAGCACAAAAGGTCCTAATACAACGGCTGTGAGCAACAAGGGGCCGACAATTTGTATGGAAGCTCCTCATTTTTGCCGATAGGAAATACCATCGGCGCACTTCTGTCAAAAAAAAAACCTTGTTTTGTAAGAACACTATTTTATATGACGGAGAAGGGACGTGTCTCTCGTTATCATCAGCCATATTTTAATTGCTGTTGGCGTACCATGGGTAGTGTTGGTTATTGCGCAATATAAAAACCGTTTGCAGTTCAAATCAAATTATAATTGTACGAACAAATTAATCACACTAGCGAATCACACACTGTAGGTACACGACACAACTAGATACGGAACACGAGTTAGTTTCTGAGCACATGTTGTCTGTCCGATGTTCGCTGGCCAAGAGAGCTCCACATCGTTGCTCTGTAGCACTCTCGTCGACTCCCACGAACGCAGGCTAGACTCTGTCAAGCGCCACCTGGCGCTAGCGTCCCGAATAGTCAAACAAATGAATGACGTATTTTCGACTTAAATAAGTTTCAAACGCAACTTCGCTTAAAACAATTCTAAACTAGTTCTCAGGTAAATACATTACAGACTAACGTTTATGTTCGATTAAGTGAACTGTTATCTCACATCATATTTATCCAAGATAACTTTGAAATTGCTAGAGCTTAGGTACGCAACGATACTGGGAGCATTCAATTACTGGGTCAGGCATAATACAAAGTTTAAACGGATTCCTTAGATAAATCTATAGTTGGTTTTGTGTGGGGCGGTTAACCGAGGTTTAATAATGTCTGTCGATGTAAGAATGGACTTCTTTTTAATAATCTATAATTATCATCAATTTGGACGGAACGGTTGGTGCAGTGGTTAAGCGATTGACTGCTGCGCTGCGTGTCGCAGGTACGATTCCCGCACGGAACAAATATTTGTATGACCTACAAGTAGTTGTTCCGGGTCTGGCTGTTTGTGTATGTGAGTTTAAATGTTTGTAAACGCACCCACGATACAGGAGAAATTCCTAGTGTGGGGCAATGTTTTTAAAAAAATCTGATCTGCGAGCAATGGGCCCTGCCCACTGCCGCAATCGTTAAGTGGTCATAGTGAATTAGGGCCCTGTACTAATCTAAACCACGGGCTAAAGGAAGGAACGTAATAATAATTCTAGCCTACCTCAGCTCTATTTATAAAGCTGTTAAACCGACAAAATTTACTAAAGGTCTTAACTTAATTGCGGTCAAACCTAGTCTCGCAGTTTAGGGTTTAGACCTAGATTCACGCGAAGTGTTAAATATTCACGGAGAATTCGCTAAAATAGTTGTATAAATAGTGGTTCATTCTAATTTACAATATTTGACCTTGGTCTACAAAGATAGTTCAATCATCCATAATTTGAAAGCGAAATCATTTTTTTATTTTTATTTCTCCATACAACTTTAAAGTTTTTCAAGTTTGTCAAGTTTTTTTGTTGTGCGTGCAAGCAGAAATTTAAATAGTGTAAACAGTACGATATAGGTCCGTTCCTAACTAGTGTGTCGTCAGCCAGGAAGTGCTTAAGCCGTAACTTTTTCATCTAGTTCATTTTGTTATGATGGTTGTTATGCAGTGCTAGCAACATAGTAACTATGCTGTAGTATATAACTTGCTGTGAATTTCCTTAGAATTTTCTTCTCTGTATTTTATAAGTGGAGACCTGTAATTGGCTTTCAGACTAACGTACTGTTCTTGATCTGTCTATTTTAGCTGTAAGTCTCCCATGTTATTTAAATAAATAAATAAGATTGCACAAAGGAACACTCATTCAATTGTTTCGAAACATGAAAGTTCCATTTTAGATGTTATATCTGTTGAAAAACCATTTGCCGGGCTATTCCCAACTCTGTTGGGGTCGGCTTCCAGTCTCACTAAATGCAGCTGAATGCCAGTATTTTAGATGGAGAGACTGCCTATCTGTACTCGACAGCCAAGTTACTGGGTATCGCAGGTATGCTGGAAGAGATTTCTTATGAAATAAGCATCACCTCTGTACCTATTTTTCTGTTCTTTTTTTTTTCTTGTCTGTTTATATAATAATATGTGTGTACATAAATGGTAAAATAAATAAATAAGATTGGCTGTCAGAGTTTTGGGCTACTGACTACCCGTAACGACGGTCAAATATCGACGTATGACAATCGGGAACAACGGCTTCTCCGAGGCACGGAAGGGTCTCGACATATAACGGATGGTCACCCATCCGCGGACCGACCTCGGCAAGCGTTACTTAACCTTCGATCGACCCGTGTGGCTGGTATTATTTAGCCACGAGTCCTACCTACTGAAAAATAATTTGTGCAAAATAAATTATTTTCATGTTAGGTAACGCAGATTTGAGTAAATTTCGAATATTGGATCTCAGGTAACAAAACGAAATTCGTCCACTTCACTGCAAACCCTAACAGTTCCATTAATATCGAACTGGCTACTTTAGTCCGACCTTCCGCTGAATTATTTAATTGGTATTCGTTTGTGCAAACTATGTATGTTTGTTGAAAGCGAAAGCAATCTGCCTAAAACATTTGAGTGATTTAATTTTGTGAAATCCATTTAGGTTAGACGAAGTTTTGGAATTACACAACATACTGTAATATGCGTACGCTAAAAAACGGTACTAAAAGAAATACATGGAAATAATCCTATATCAAATCAAGGACTAATTGGGTAGTTGCATGATATTGAATATTCTAGTAGATAATATATTCACATGCGTGATACGATAACAGAATTCGAAATCAAATTTGAAATCGGTCGAAAAATAAAAAACTTATAACTTATAAAAGCTTTTTGTCTAACTCTTTTTCGCAAAACGAAGTTTTGCATGTAATTTATATGGCGATACTGAACTATGATGTCACAATTCAGTATTTCCCTCTCTGTCTAATTGAGAGTTTTGAACGCTTATATCTTTTTAATTTCCGAAGATATAAAAAAACTGGTTATACCAAGCTATTGGTGAGGTAAAAAAGCTTCAATTTAAATAATAATAAAAAAATAGTCAACTAGCCAACTGTCCGAAATTGATATTATGAAAATATAGCTTTTGAAAGAAAGAAAAGCTTTTGTAAAAAATATATTTATTTAGCACAGACTAAAAGACACAATACTCCATCAGAGGCATTCTCGTAATTTTAAGAACGTTCACAGTCTGATCTCAGTGTCAATCTGTCAAAAATACCTCTAAATTCCCTACATTTTTGACAAGTTTTTGGCATTTATTTGTCGCCGAGATGAGACTGCGACTAGATTTTGAGCGTTTTAAATTACGAGAGTGAAAATGCCTTCTGATGAAAACAAATAAAAAATCAAATAAATAGTGTAAAGTCCGATGTAAGAAATTAGCAGGAATTAGCTTTTGGGTGTTGGCAACACGGGCGGAAGGCCATCAACACCATGTTGAGCTAGCGTGTAAAACGAAGTGCACGATTGTATATTTGGAAATAAAATAGAAGGATCTTCCTATTTCTTGAATCAAGTCGTTTTAGTTACAAGCCTTATACACCCACCACAACAATAACGTATTTACATAATTTTGTGGGCACAGGGCAGCGTAACACACATCAGAACATCACGCCTGTATTCCCGACGGGTTAGTCAGAGGTGTATCTAAATAGTACCCCTAAAGAATCGCGACATATTCGCCAAAAATGTAAACAAATATGAGTTTATGGAAAAATAATTTTAATTCCTACACAATAAAGTTCAGTTTACGCTACAACTTTAAATATTTTTATAACTTTTTCAATAGTGCTAGTCACTCTGAAATCAACTTAATCACCATTAAAATAAAGTTGATAATTGTTTAACTTGAAATAACGTCAATTTGAAACATAAATAAAATTGGATATACAATTCGCCAGTTATTTTTAATTCCCATACATAAAAGACGACGATGGTACGAGATTTTTGCCATCAACTGGACATCCGGACTTAGGGCTGCTACTGAGAAAAACACACACACACACACACACAAACACAAACAAGACACAAAACAAGGCACAGTACAGTAACTACACACAAAAATATCTTCAAATAGGTACAGATTGATTTTCCGGTAATCTAAGTCAACACAAATATAATTAAACTACTTGATCAGCGCTTAATTAATGATAAGACAATTAGGTAATCAATCTGTAACATCGCTTAATATTGCAATTAGTAATTAACTTTCCTATTGTTTTGTCACTAATTGATTCGACATTAGATTCGAGATAATTATCAACTACAAATTATAGTTCAGTACCTTTCGTGGTTCACTTTGACGTCCCTAAACTGTCTCCAGACACAAGTGGGAAGATGTAACTCCAACCTGGTAAAGTGGGGCTACCTCGACGGAACAGCAATAGGGTGTAGATATGGAGCTATGTTGCAAACTATGCTCCACCTCCTATCCTGCCCTCTGTGTCCCAAAACATGCAGTGCAAGTGATCTCTGTGCTGCCACCGATGACGCCGTGGAAGTGACGAAGTTATGGGCTAACAAGATCTGAAATACATTCGTGCCAGTGACACGAAGAAGAAGTAATCTCTTCTACTTCCATGTAATCCATATGAGATATTTTAGGGGCCCCCTAGGGCCGAAGCCTGCCGGGTCAGCGGGATTGTCCGAAAGGGTTACCGCTACCCCGGAACATAAAGGGCAAAGGAAGGAACATGGGTGGGTTTTAGTCAGTAAGAGTCTAACACTCCCTTCCGCTCCACCCAGAGCGGGAGGGGTCATTTGATGATTTCCCACCAGAAAAAAAAAAGCTATATGAGATTTAATAGCTAATCATCATCTGCCTACCTTATTTCCCAATAATGTTGGGTTCGGTTTCCAGTCTAACCGGATGCAGCTGAACAGAGCATTTTACATAGAGCGACTCCATGTAAAATGCTCTGACGTGAAAATGACCTTCACAACATAGTTCATCATCATCACGATCATTTCAGCCCGGAATTACCCATTGCTGGATACAGGCCCTTATTCTGCCATACTTCCCGCCTCTGTGCGAGATATCATCAACCCAACACGCTTTTGGACGGCCCTGGGTTCTTTGACCTAACCTTGGCCACTATTTGGTCACAGCATAGTTACTAGGATCTATACACCTTGTTTATTACCAGACCTGGTTGTCAGACATTCATGCTTCTGACTTTGGTAGCTCACACCCGTCTTTGTAGAAAAACATTAACCAGTCAGCAGGTTGGTAGCGTGGCTGTTTGCCCAGGGATGTGCAATAAATAAGCCTCCAAGAGTGAAGGTACTCAGTATTTAAAAAGCTAACTCAAAGAAATAACATCGAAAACTAGATTATAATATTTTAGCACTCAGTCAGACTGACCCATTAGTCTAGTGTTCGCAAGCGTTACTGCTACAGAAAACTGGATTCGGTTCCCAGGTTCGGCAAAGTGAAATTAGATTTTACCATCAAAAATTTCTTAGTGGCAGCCCGGAGTCTGGATTTGTACCCGGTTGATGGCAATAATCTCGCCCCCTATGACATGGAATTTTAACGTAACTGGCGGAGTACACCGTGGTGATTACAGGCATTATGTTAAGTAGATATGTAGGTAAAATTTTAGCAGAGAAATAACACAACCACGACGTCATACAGAATACAACCTTAGAGAACAATAATGAAATGAATTCTGCTCCACACGCATTTTTATTAAATTTTACCTGCTCGAATTTACGATTCAATTTTCGCAAAAGTTTCTGCAATATTAAGTTATAAAACATAGATTAAAAAACTCAGTTTTATGAAAACTTACTTATATGGAGAAAAACTAATATCGGTTTTATCTATATACGATCGTTTTTCTAGAACGCGTTCCAATATAATTTTATCGGAATAATATTGTTCTAAAGCATACAATACAAGTTTGTTTGTTTTGTGCAAAGTTGCCATGTAATAAAATTTTATGTTCTACAGTCTCTCTGTTAGGAATTTCATCGCAAAAATTGTGAACATTACCTTTTTTTGGGGCCATTTTTTTTTAATATTTCTACTTTTTTTCTGATGTTAACGTCGTTTAGATTCTCAACTTCCTCTTTTTCATTGTGTCGATGGCACGACAGTGTATTAAACTGTGTTGGCCCAAAACTTCGCCAATTCCAAGGCATCATCGGTAGCAGCGCAGAGGTCGCTTTGGCTGCATTTTTTGGGGAAAATAGGGCAGGATAAAAGATGGAACCCAGTTTGTAACATAGGTCCACATCCACAACCAGCTGTACCGTCGAGGTAGCCCCACTTTGCGAGGTTGTGAAGTTGTCAAAAAATAAAAGGTCCGTTTTGACAATGACAGTTCTAGTAGTTAATAAAGATCAAATTCGCAAAAAACGTATTCGTTTGTATGAAACTGACAGGTGTCAAGAACGCATTTTCAAATGTCAAAACGGGCCTTTTTCTATTTTTTGACAACTTTAGTTTGCATCTACGTATAACCTCCTTTACTTAACATTCAGATAGGATGAAATTTAGGAAAATTGTGACAAAATTACTTGTACCAAAATTTCGCCAAGACGTGTAAATGACAACAATACACATATATACATAGATTAAGAATTACCTTAAACTTTTTAAAGATTACAATTCCAATACCACCTAGTCAAAAATAATTTGCAATCTGCTAAATAATAGGCCTTATAAACTCGTTTGGTACACGATGATGCCAGTTTATTACCACCAATCCTCCAGATAGTTTTTTTAGTACATTCACAAACGAGAAAACCTATGCCAAAGAACAAACCAAAATCAATCCATTCGAAAAATCCATTTCCCGCTTCTACTTCGCACTAAAAAACCTGCACATATGAAACACATTTCTTCCAGCCCCTGCTCCCCATATAGCAGAATTACACCCTTTCTCATTACTCCTGCGCATTCAAAGAAACGCAAAGAAGAACGTAAACGCTTTCAATTCGTAAAAATACAAATCTATTTGAAATTTAGTTTCCTTTGATACATTTCGTCGGTGTTAGGAAGTTTCTGGAAGCACTAAAAGGTTCCGTATTTGGACTTGAAATGTTTTTGAAGTGAATACCGGCTAAGTATTGCATTTGATGTGTTTTAACTTTGTTGCATAACAAACTTTGCTAACTTTATGCTTAATATGAAATATTTAAGCTTTCTTTTTAGCAATATTTTCCGGTTTTAAAGAGATAATACATACATAGTGTAAAAGCTTCATCATCATCATAATTTCAGGCGAAAAAGGTCTACTGCTGGACATAGGCCTCCCGGCCTCCCCCAAGCACCTCCATTTCAAGCGGTTCTGTGTTTCTCGCATCCAACGGGTTCCTGTGGTCTTCACAAGGTCGTCGGTCCACCTTGTGGGAGGCCTTCCGGTACGCGGTCGCCACTCCAGAATTTTTCGGCCCCATCGGTCATCTGATCTGCGAGCAATATGCCCTGCCCACTGCCACTTAACTTTGGCAATTCTTCGGGCTATGTCGGTTACCTTGGTTTAAAAGCTCAAAGTCCTAAAATTATAATAATAATGATGCCTCGTTAGAAAACACGCGACTTTGCTCTAAGCATTTACCAAGGAACCCTAAACACATGTGCGCCTGCACTCCATCTGCTTTGGCAAACTCTTTTCCGCGCACCGGAGTAAGACCCAACTATTTCTCATTGGCTAAACGCCTGTTTCCGTTTCCTGTTTGTATGGCTTTGGCTTAAACGAAGCTTAAACCTCGTTCAATTTATTAAATTTTGGTCGGAACCGAATCGAATCGTATATTGTTTGGTCGTATAACCTGGTATTGAAGTTTTGAGTGTGTTTCTGGTTTTGGAGTTTAAGTATCCTATCCTACTTCCTACTAATATTATGAACGCGAAAGTTTGTGAGGATGGATCGATGGATGGATGTTTGTTAATCTTTCACGCAAAAACTGCTGAACGGGTTTGGATGAAATTTGGCACACGGATAGTTTATAACCAGGATTAAGACATACGATACTTTTTATCCCGATATTCCCACGAAATCGAAACTTATACGGGTGAAATCGCAGGATGCAGCTAGTCTCTAATATTGGGTTATGTTTTATGGTTAATCAATTTCGTGTTTTCCAGTTCTGTCTAGTATTTGCCGAAAACATTTAGTAGGTTTGCGTTCGATATCGGCCCGCGCGCGTACAATATGTAGCTGTAGAATCTCTCGAACCATCATCTGCCAAGCTTTTCCCAACTAGGTTAGGGTCGACTTTCAGTCAAACCGGACCAGGATCTCTCGAACAGCTACAAAGCATACAATTTTTTTTTATTTTTAAGATACTTTAACGCTATCTTAGCTTACCAGTGGTGATTATTATTTGCTACGTTTTCGAACAGAACCAGAGATACCTTGTGTGTATCAGCCAGGTAAGCCACGTTCAATGGCTTTCCGATAGTTGGTATTATAAAACAAAGCTTTTCAAAAAAGGATATTGGAACATGTTAACGAAGTAAAAGAAGCCTTTTTGATGATTCAATATTATCAAGGAACGTTTTGTGGTGTTTTTTTAATCTGAATTATTTATACAGGGTCTAAAAATACCATCACATAGCCGTCAAGTACGCATTCTGTACAAACTTGCACATATGTAGATGAAATGCAATGCTTATCAATAAAACATCTTGAGCTTCTTAAAGCATAATTATCCTATAATGTTCACACTGCTGGGATACACCGGGGCAATTGCGTAACACATTATTAATCGCAATCGGTTTCATTTTGACAGTTCAACCACATTCATTGCGTTATTTACGTGTGGAAGAGAAATTTTTTTCGAACATATGAAGCAATGGATTAGAAATTTGCTTCAAAATGATTCAGATCCCGATTGATTGTGTGTTACGCAATTAGGGTGCTGGTCTCCTCTCTTAGAGTAGATGTCATATGTCTTCGTATTTTTGGTTCTAGGATATGCTGGTTTCCTGACAATGTTTTCCTTCACAGCTTTGAGAGCAGTAGTGATGAAATAATTTACACGAAGCGCCTGTCTGGGTTCGAACCTACGACCTACAACTCGTAAATCAAAGCCGTTATCACTTGGCCACCACTGCTCTAATAAAACTAACCTAACAGCCAAGCATTTCTGGAAGGTACGGTTTAAATTATTTACCTGTACAAAGACGCGCAGAATAAACACAAACAAACAATGTATTCTCTCTATACATTACCTGGAAGTAAATTAAACCCCTCGATTTACAATTCCAAAAACCAAACAGCGATATAATAAAATTCGCGAAACCAACAAATAAATCAACCCCTTCAGGTGGTATTCGCTTGCCTTTAAATTGGAAACTTCTATAAATTAAAAGCAAGCGAAATAATGAAGTGGCAACCCAAAAAGTTGGTAACCCCTGACTTATTGTTGGACATAAATTACGATAAGTTTGGACTATAAATTTCTGGAAGGTTGATGTCTAAGATATTGGTGTATGGAGGGTGGTAATCAGTGCTTCGCGACAGTCATATATTTTGAAATACAGAAACAAATGAAGGGTCTATGTCAGTTTTATCCATCCCAGGGGTATCGTTAAACTACTGTGGGACATGATTATCTTTACTGTTGTAAATAAGGGACTGTAAATCATTTATGATTTAGTAAGTTGCTTTTAAGAAGAGCAGTGGTGGCCCAGTGGTAACAGCCGTGACTTACATGTGTAGGTCCTAGGTTCAAATCATGAGAGGCGCTTTACTTTGTGTAAATTATTTCATCACCACTGCTCTCAAAGCGGTGAAGGAAACATCGTGAGGAAACCGGCGTATCCTAGAACCAAAAATTCGAAGGCATGTGACATCTACCAACCCGCATTGGGCACGCGTGGTGGATTACGGCCCACTCCCTCTCGCAGGGAGGAAACCTAGCAGTGCGAACATTATAGGCTAACTATGTTATATTTTTATTCAGAATTTTGAGCATTATTTTTAAATGTCTTTACCTTCGAACATGAAAATCTGCATACAATAAAACTCTTCGTAAACAAACACAAACCGTCCAAAAATAAACATAAATCCTTTTCATTGTTAAGGACAAAATTAAACAGACTTAAAATAACTTGCCACAAAAGGTGGATATTCTTTTGAGTACGTAGGTATGTCTAATTTCTATAAGTTGCCATGGCAACGAGGTTCTATTGTCCGTCGAGTTGTCGAAAATGCAAATGCTTTGAAGCTGGGTAAACCCGCATAAACTGACGGCTTTCAAGCCCAGTCGAGATTCTGACCGATTCTGACGTCACAATTTCGTCCGTGGGTAGTTGAGAAATTCGAAGAGCAGAAAATTTTTGTTTTTAACGAGTTAGTAGGATGCTTTAGGAAGATTTTTAATTGGTTTTTGGGTAGTACGAGTAAAATGTGGTTTAAAATAACTTTTCAGTGCTTTAATTAAAGCGTGAGGCTTTGGTCTTTATTGAATCGCTTATAGCCAAGTTATAGTAGCACAAAAGTAGTTTTTTTTTCTTATATTTTCCCACTGTTGGACAAAGGTCTCCCCTATATTTTTACAATTTTCTTTGTGCTGTGCCTTCTCATTCCAATCGGTTAGAAACGAGTTCAAATCGTCACTAGGCTGAAGTGGGACTGGGCGGGTCACACCTTTAGGATGCATCCAGACTGATGTGCCAATGTCTTCACACAGTAGGTGCCTGAAGACGGGCTTTGTCACCGAGGCAGGCCTTTTTTTTTAGGGTGGGAAATCATCATATGGCTTCTCCCGCTCTGGGCGGTCAGACTTTTACTGACTAAAACCCACCCGTGTTCCTTCAGTTGCCTGTGCCAGTGGCCACGGTATCTCTTTCGAACAACCCGCGGCCCCGGCAGGCATCGGCCCTAGCGGACCCCGTCAGTTCGTGCTGACATCTCTTAGAGGCACCGAGGCAGGCCTTAGAAACGCTGGCACAGAAGTAGTACCTACTACAATATTTAGGTCTTTTCTTTTACATCTCGCCTTTGTTTCCCTGAAGGGTAAGGCAGAGATTTACCTATAGTAAACCCACATTTTTTTGTTTTCAGTCCTATGTAACCGGGGCCCAGCCTATTGACATCAACCGGGCACAAATAAAAACTTCGGGCTGCTAATGAGAAATTCTGGATGGATAAAATGGAAAACCCAATAACACTTTGGACCAGGGAATCGAATCCAGGACCTGCATGCACAGCAGTCGCGCTTGCGACGATTAGACCAACGAGGTAGTCACTTGCAAAATATTCGGCTCGAATTTTAGTTTAATCCAGATCTAAACTATACAACTGTTCTCAGTGCTAAATTACAATTCTCTAGATCTATACCAGCGGGGCAATTGCGTAACACACTATCAGTAAGAATCGCTTTCATTTTGACAGTTCAACCACATTCATTGCGTTATTTACGTTGTTGAGAGACAAATGTTTTGAACATATAAAGCAATGGATTAGCAATATCCTTCAAAATGTTTCAGATTGTGATTGATAGTGTGTAATTAGAGTGCTGCTACTACTAAATGCAATGCAATCAAAGTCGCGGGAAACAGCTGCATGAGAGACGCACAGAACAGGAAAGTATGGCAGAAAAAAGGGGAGGCCTATACCCAGCAGTCAGGTGATTCCGTGCTGAAATGATGATGATGATACTTGTGATGATACTAGTCAATATTTAAAACAAAAACTGAAAAATAAAGTACCTCTACCATCCTTACTGAAAAATAAAGTACCTCTACCATCCTTTTTTTCTAATAACGTGTACCGGGCGTTTTTGTTCCCTTTTCTGCCACACCAGCACAGAAGTGACGATTAAGTTAATTGTTTAATCAAGTAGAAAGTGATCTGTCATCCCAACTTCTGCCGTAAATGAACTCTTGCTGACCTAAGTATAAGGGTTGGGTGCTGTTACAGACGCTCGCGATTTTATCAAAATGTTTATTGGGTAAGGTTTTAGTAGAGTGAAGACCACGTATCAGCAAGCGTAGTGTGAGACGCCCGCCAGCGCCGACGACCTTAAGGTGACTGGGATAGACTGGATGCGGAAGGCGGAGGACAGGGTGTTGTGGCGCTGCCTGGGAGAAGCCTATGTCCAGCAGTGGACTGCTGCAGGCTGAGTTGGTTTGAAGATTTTAATTTTTGTTCTTCTTTCGGTCCGTCTTTTACGGCCTTTTTTCAATTTCAGACGGGTTTAATATAAGACGATAGACGAAAGCTTAATATATCAGAGCATATCATCCATAAGGAAAGCTAATTCTGCTTCTTCAAAACGGTGAAGGAAAACATCGTGAGGAAACCGACATGTCCTAGAACCAAAAAATCGAAGACATGTGACATCTACCAAGCTGCACTGTGCCCGTGTGGTGGATTACGGCCCTCGCTCTTTCACAAAGAGTAGGTCTGTGTCCCAGCAGTGGGAATATAATAGGCTGGTTATGCTTATACTCGTACATAAGCTAATACTCCTTTTTGAACATGTAGGTATGTACATGTGTGTGATAATAAGATCAAAATCAATTTAGTCAGTTAGATGACTCAAAATCCATTTAGCCATTAGGCGCATCACACACTACAACGCGCCACGCAACGGGGCGCGGGAAACGGAGGCCAATTCCCCGCGCGAAAGCGCGTTTTTGTTGAATTTGTATGTAAAAATCACGCGCGGGGGCGCGTTATCTGCGTCCCGTCGCGAGGCGCGCCCCCGCGCGTGAATTGGCCTCCGTTTTTGCGGCCTCCATTGATGCGCCTTAGAGTCGTTGTCAAATCCTCTGCAGCAAACTCTAGATTCAAAATCCCACCAGCATACTCGTAGCTATTCACGACCACTCGATACACTTCCGTACCGTATCGAACACAGGCGCGGTCCGAGGTCGTGATGGTCATGCCAAAATCATTCAAGCTGTCGAGAGTCTGCATGATTTACTTGTATTAGTAACTTACTACTTGGTGACCAAAAACCTTGGGCTGCAACCGCGCCTGATCGAACATCAATCAATATTACCGTAAGAATCCTCTAAATGCTGCAGGTTATCGAAATGTGTCATTTTCGATACGATAGCCTGTCGGATGGTTATAAATATAGTTATTCAAGCTGATTATCCCAGAGTTTCCGAGAACAGGACCTCCATTAATCACTTTAAAGTAAAAAAAAGGTCTAGATTTCGTTTAGTTTAGCCTACCCGCTTACACAGCCACCCAACACAATTTCATCGTCACGTCAGGACAAAGTTACGACAGAGATTGGCCACCGCTAACTGTCAAACGAGATAATACTGACAGTTTTACTTGTACTTAACCTATTTACCTTCGACCTGTCTGCTAGGGTAGATTGTGGTCTTGTTATTTAGGTAGGGTAGATATCAGAAACGTTATGAGTTAATTGTTGGAGATTTTGTGTTTTACGACGGTCTGTGGTGTTTTAAAGATAGTATGTTGTAGTAAGTTGGTTTTGTAAATTAAAATGCAGACTGATATAGCGATACGTAAATTCGAACGCTTTTTTTTGTCCAAAATATAACTATCCTGTAGCATTTTGGTTTGAATTTCTGCGACAATCGCAATTGGTATCACCCCTAGATATGAATGCAGTCTTGTACCTATGTAAGTATTAAGTGCGAAACAAATATATTGAATTTTAATTAAAGTCCTTCTAATCGTCGCGTCGTTACATTTACTTGTGCTTTTGTGCTAGGCCCGCAGACTATGTTACACAATACTTGTTGGAATATCCCGACAATTAAGACTGTTTTTGATTTGATTCTTAAATTCACAGACTGGCAACTTTTTTCTAAATGAAAAGGTTCTACCGAAATCCACTGAAAACCCATTTACTCCTTGACAAACAATTGATTTAGGTCACATTTTTCCTAGTAGAAATTGTCTTGGATTTACTCCGAATGGGGTAAGGCAGTATATCGGGTTCATACCTACGATAACAACTGTGTAAACATTTTCTGCATTCTCTCAAAGTTGCCAGAACCCCCTTCGTTATGTGCAGATATAACAGCAAATAACAATGGGGTTCCGAACCTTCAGTGGACTGCAATCCAAAACTTCAGTGCACGTGTTAATGCATGCTTTTGACACATCGCAAGGGAAACAAAGTCATTTCCCCGAACACCTCACATCAGGCAGCACGTGACTGTGAAACAATCATACAGCCAGACATGCTAGCTACAGCAGCACCAAAACTTCCTAACAAAAGTCAGTGGACATTCCTCCAGGGAATTAATTTCAAATACGGGTGCAACAGAACTCGAAGTACAGTTTAAGCTACGTAGAATGGGACTAAGTTTAAACTTAGCAACATTGCAGTAGTTGTGACAGGATGCTTAACCAACGAACGCTTAGCTTGGTGATTTGTGTTTGAGCTGGCCTGTTTATTTTGGACTTTTTTGTGTGTGGTTGTTGTAGTATTTATATTTGTTGTTTATAGAAGTAAGTCAATGCTTTTAAGATGTAAAGGGTGGGGCAGAGAATCTAGTAATAATAATATGTTTTCAAAGTATCCATAGTTCAAGGTAACCGATCCACTGCACCCAAACCCATAGCCCAGTATATTTTGTTTCCATGTTCTGCAATAGTCCTTGGTCGGTGGTAGTCGGTGGTTGTCCTTGGGTGCACTTGCATAATGCATACAGGGATAGTCGTCGCTTAGTGCCTCCTCATCTTTTAAAATTGTTTAAAGGGCCTCTGCGAGTTGATTTCGGCCCCTGGTACGCCTTTCAAAGGTCCAGCACCCCAGGCTCCCGAGATATGTCAAAGACAAATAAAAAATTGTTTTCAAAACGTGAAGTTATCGTTATGTGATCTGGTAAATTTATTATTTAAATTTAACAACTGCCTGGTCAAACCATTGCTGAAAAAAAAACTAATCGAAGTAGCTTACGCTATCTATTTTAACTGAATAAAGGCTATGCAACGCAATGCAACACTGAGTTCACATCGGCTCTTAATTTGGTCGGATAAATGCCAAAGGGAACATTCTTGTATCCGATCACTGTAGATAACTGTACTATGATGCATTGTATGATAGTAGATAAGTGTTGATGACAAGTGATATCGTATAGATAGATAAAATCAGTGATCGGATTTTGGCGTGCAAATATTGGAATTATTGTGATAAAAATGACCTACTTAATCAATTATACAACTAATTATGACATGTTCACGAGACAATCAAAAATCTATTTAAATAATAATCTCAATCTGAATGATTTTGAAGGATATTGCTAATCCATTGCTTCATATGTTCGAAAAATGTGTCTGCTCAACAACGTAAATAACGCAATGAATGTTGTTGAACTGTCAAAATAAAACCCATTGCTACTGATAGTGTGTTACGCAATTGCCCGCATATTCTCAAAAAGTCATTAAATTCCAGTAATTACACGCCAAATTTCGATCACTATCTACACTACCTACTCAAAGAACAGTTTTATTGCTCAAAAAAAATAAATCTAACGCCAACGTCCGCTATGCATTTTCCCCAAATTCGTCCCCACTTCGAAGGGGGTGGCCGGCTCCCGCCACAAATAGCCTCGTCATAGCTGGGGTGGAATAAATTTAACTATAACCAAGCTAACGACTTCAGGCGCCACTGTTTTTACGATGTTTATCTGGGCAGCTTTAATAGATGTTATCAGCTGTTGATAGTGGAGCAAGATTTATATTTGTGGAGGTATTTGGAGAGGTTTTTAATATTGGAAGTTGTGCTTAATAACATTGGATGGGGTTGTTATTAGGACTGTTTATTCTTCTTTGTCACATGAGCGTTGTCAAGGAAGTTATTGATGCAACACGGTTTGTTTCTTCACTTCTTTTCAGACGTAAGGAATAAACCTTTACACAAAGACTTACAAGTATCAATTTTAAATTATTTCCAGTTCCTGTACTTGCGTGTAAACTAATTATGATGATAGGCCTTTTTAAGACCTGTTCCTTTACAAGCATAATCTTCATCTGCCTAGCCTTTTCCTAACTATGTTGGGGTCTGCTTACAGTCTAACCGGATGCAGCTGGAGCTGCAGTATTTTACATAAATCGACTGCCTATCTGACCTCGACAATCCAGCTACTGGATAAAACCATACCCTTTAGTAAGACTGGTTGTCAGATTTTCGGGCTTCTGACGACTGTCAAAGATCTGCGAATGGCGGCCGGGCCCGTGCTTTCCAAGGCACGGTCGGGTCTTGGTAAAGATGGTCACCCATCTAACCAACTACGGCAAGAGTACCTTTACCTAATCGATCGACCCGTGCGGCTGTTATTACTTAACCACAAACCCGTCGCTCCTTTACAAAAATAATAATGCAACATTAAGGCTTTACATGCAATAAAGATGAAACTTGTGAAAAAAAACAAAACACTACAATGAGCCGACAATGTAGTTTTGTAGGTAGTTGAACAAATTTTCCGTCTGTAAAGCTCATAAAGCTAGTTTATGACGCTGCACTTTAAATTGTCACATTAAATAAAGATGGCACAACCTGGTGCCTTATCTTTTTTATCTGGCTCGTTTTTATTTTGAGTGGGAATAAAAGGATTCTGGACGATAATGTTGTTTGGAAATATACGTTTAAAGTTTAGTGTACTGTAAAGGTTGTCCGCTAAAGACGACCTTATATAGTGCAGGCTAGCAATAAAATAACTCTGGTTGCATTTAAACAGTCAAGCGAGTTTAGAATGAGCTTTAAAATGTGTCTCCTGCGCGTGTTTTTTCGAAATATTATAGAAACATTTGTTTTCATACACAAGTTGTGTCTTGCGTATTAAAATATTTTAAGATTAGTGTCAACTATTCACGACAATATAACCTCAAAACCTGTGTGAGTTAGAATTAGCTTTCAAAATGCTAAATGCTAGATGAGCGCGGTACGCGTGGCGGTTGAAAATGAAACAAACGCTACGAGCGTTTACATTTGATATAAGTTTATTATTTGGTTTATGAAATGTAGTAATATCAAGATCCATGACAGCATATTGTTCTGTTTGCCATCCACATGGTACTTTTATGCCGTGCACCCATGTAATGCCAAGAGAGAGTAGAGCAGAGCCTTGCTGACTGACTAAGTTTTTCGTAAAAGTTGGGACACAATGAAATAAAAAATTAAACATTACACATTACTGCGCATTAAAAAGCATATTCAAGATCCTAAGGATTCGAAGGAGTGCAAACAACAGTTATTTGCATATATGCAACACAATTGTAGGAGAACTAAGGTAACCAACATAGCCCGAAGAACTGCCAAACTTAGTGGCAGTGGGGTGGCATATTGCTCGCAGAACAGATGACCGATGGGGCCGAAAGGTTCTGGAGTGGCAACTGCCTACCGGAAGTCGTAGCGTTGGAATGCCTACCACAAGGTGGACCGACGACCTGGTGAGGGCCACGGAAATCTGCTGGATGCGAGAACCATAGAACCGATCGAAATGGCGATGTTTAGGGGAGGCCTATCTCCAGCAGTGGACATATTTTGGCTGAAATGATGAATGATGGTACACGATAACATCATGACATTTTTTCAAAACGTCACTATTGTGGTCAGTTTACATACGTTTGCTTTACGCCACCATATCGTAATACAGTGTAAAGCCTTTTTGGATAATCGCCTTTCACACATGGTTTCCACATGACTGGTTCACTGAAGCCACCCTTTCTAGACCCTTGTCACTCATCTCCTATAACCGTTGCGATCTCTTGTCGTGATGGTTCTTAATCTGATATTTAAAGTTACAGTTTACCAACTGTTTTGAAACCTTTCTCATGTGTAGGTAAATGCATTATATTATACTATATAAACTAATATTAAAGCTGAAGAGTTTGTTTGGACGCGCTAATTTCTGGAACTACCAGTCTGATTTAAAAAAGAAAAATACATTTGATTTCCCAATTCTTGAGGAAGGCTACAGATGAAGATGAAGGAGCTAGGACCCTGAGGATCGAGCAAAAAGAAAAAAATCAGAAATAACGCTAAGCGAAAATGAACTAATAGCGCGGGTAGACGATGCGATGCGACGCGACAAGGCGGATCGGGGGAACAAGAAATTTCACGCAAAAGAAGTTGCGGGCAGAAAGTAATATATTATACTTATGAACGTTGATATCCATGTTAAGCAGAGGGAGTGGACTAGAATCTACAACGCGAGCCCAGTGCGGGTTGGTAGATGTTACATAACTTCGAATGTTTGGTTCTAGGACACGTCGGTTTCCTCACGATGTTTTCATTCACCGTTTTGAGAGCCTGCAATTGTGATGAAATTAAATACACAAAATAAAGTGCCTGTCTGGGTTCGAATCCACGACCTACAGCTCGTAAGTCCGGTACCACTGAGCCCACGGCTCCTCTAACTAAATACCTATGCCTCTACTTATGTTTATACCTAAGTCTGCCTCTGTATACATTTCATCATCTGCCTAGCCTTTTCCCAACTATGTTGAGGTTGGCTTCCAGTCTAACCGGATGCAGCTGAATACCAGTATTTGAAATGAAGTGACTGCCTGCCTGACGTCCACAACCCAGCTACTGGGTAATACGACACCCCTTGGTAAGACTGGTTGTCAGACTTTCGGGCTTCTGACGACCCGTAACGACTGTCAAAGATCAACGAATGACAGCCGGAACCAACAGCTTAACGTGCTTTCCGAGGCACGGAGGGATGAGTGATCTTGATATGTAAAGATTGTCACCCATCCACGAACCGACCGCCGCGGCAAGCGTAGCTTAACCTTCGTCCTAACCGTGCGGCTGTTATTACTTAGCCACAAGCCTCTGTATACACTTGTGTATTAAAATATTAAATAAATAAACCCTCTATCATCATTCTCTTGAACTACAATAATCTTTATAATCCGATCCAGCCTGTTCCTTGCTGCCCTCCCTCAGCGATGCCCTTAGCAGAGGTCCGTACCCCACAGGGGTAGCGCCCTTAGCGCGTGTAGTCGCTTAGGTTTAAGTTTTTTAACCCTGGCCTTAATTTATTTAGGCATTCACAGGCAAGACCGGTTAAGCAGCCCCAACCACCACCCTAATTGCGTAACACACTTTCAATCTTAATCTGATTCATTTTGAAGGATATTGCTAATCCATTGCTTCATAATATTCGAAAACGTCCTAATTATATCGAGGACTGTGGAATTGAAGTAATAGAACACAAGCTAAATATTATATGTATTTGTAGATCACCAATAACAACCTGTACAATTTTCTTGAAAAAAATCAAATCTTTGCGGAAGAACAGTGTGGCTTTAGGATGTCCAAAAATATAAATATGGTAAAAAAATGGCCTTGTAAATAAAGTTATAACAAATATGGATAGACGGACACGTGCGAATGCCTTGTTCATGGATATGACCGAGGCATTTGCAAGACTAATGATTATTAAAAGAAACGGCTCTTCTCGAGTCTATAGATAACAATGCGATAATCATACTCATGAAGTTATGAATAATATAAACAAAATCCCCCTTTTCACCCCCTTAAAGGTTGAATTTCCAAAAACCCCTTCTTAGTACTCCCCTACATTATAAAAGGAAGTCGTGTGCAAAATTTCACATTCCTAGTCCCAGTAGTTTCGGCTGTGCGCTGTAATATCAGTCAGTTAGTCTGCTTCTCCTTTTATATGATAAAAAAAAGGTAGATATAAACTTTTTGTTTGCCTCCTTCAAAGAACTTTGAACTCCGCACAACTAACTGTAATAAGCATAAACTAAATTAGGTCCACTCCAACAAAATCCTGCCATGTTTAAAAAAAAACCGTTTCGTTTCACATTCCAGCAGCACTAGTTTTTAAGCTTGGCACTAACTTTAGCTTAATTACAGTTGAAACCGAGTGAATGACGGACACTTTGAAGCTTTTGCACTGTACAATAGTTTGTTCAAATGTTTTCGTTTGCAACTGTGTTAAAATTCAAGAGGTTCCGAATAACTTTCGGTTCGCGTCGGGTAACGAATCTGATAGATATTTTTAGTAGAGCGGAAGTGAATGTAGGTTCGTTGGTTATAAATTGCTCTGGTTTACACCTACTAGGATAAATTTAAAAAATGTCCTCATCGTCTCCTTCTTCGTGTCACTGGCACGACTGAATTTTATATCGTGTTGGCCCAAAACTGCTACTTCCACGGCGTCGTCAGTTGCAGCGCAGAAGTCACTTTGACTGCATGTTTTGGGACACAGAGGGCAGGATAGGAAGCGGAGCATGGTTTGCAACATAGCTCCACAGTCACACACTACTGCCGTTTCGTCAAAGTAGCCCCCCTTTACCAGGCTGGACTTACGTCTTTCCACTTCTGTCCGGAGACGGTTCAGGGATTTCCAAGTGGAGCACGGAAGGTTACACCCTACAGGGAGATGCTTTTTAGTGGTAGATAGTAAGTAGGAGGTACACCACTTAAATTGATTTTCCTGCCTAAAGTCGACGTATTGTAATCCTGCCCTTAAGTTACGGGCTTCTAAAAGAACAATGCCAGACTTAATGGACATAGGTAGTAACAGCTGTCATGAAAATAATGACAGCGTCAAAGCGTCGTGATTTAAATCGTTATATTCGCCCTACCGCGTCAAAAGATAGTCGCGTTTCTGTTTCGTTTTAACACCTAAAATGAAAAATGGAAACGCTATTTTAGTATGGACACTTTTTCACGTGGCTAAGTTGGTTCGGTGAGAGCAAATCTAGCCATTTAAATCTTTGGGCAGCGGGGTTTGACTTAATGTCAAGTACTGGTGTGTCATTTTGCCATAATGGCCGTTATAATATGATGGAACCGCTTTTCTGGGAAACTAAAGCTTTAGCCTAATTTATTTTGGTCGGCACAGCACGTGATTTTCTTCAATACATCTATCTCTATTAGCCTTCATCTCAGAGTTCACCCCATTTCTAGTATTATCATCTCTCAGACCATTCAACCATTATATTTTTTTGTTCTATCTCTTTTGATTCCAAAGTAATACAGAAACATATTCTGGAGCATAAAACTTCATTTAGACATGCAGGAGAGAGTGTAAGCTGCGTTTTCACTTAGCGTTCTGAACAGAGCAAGCATCGCGCAAAAACATGTTTATGTACCGTATGAGCGTAGTTCGCTTAAAAAACTTATTGAAAACTGCTTTTAATAAGAAAAAAAAATATTTATTGTAAAATTTACTTAAATATATTATACAAACTCACACTTAAATCCATTCTATAATAATATATTCGAAAGTAACTCTGTCTGTACGTTACCTTTTCACGCTTATACCACTACACGGATTTCAATAAAATTTGGCAAGGAGCACGTGCCCCTGGGATAATTTACGACATCCACGCGGGCGAAGCCGCGGGCAGAAGCTAGTATATTATATTTAGCACAAGTATATAAAAAAGGGGAAGAGCTCATTGGGCATAAAAAAATTCGCATCGCTGTAGATCGGGAAAGCGCCAAAAAGCTGGCAGCATTGCCACTTGAATGGCAATGCTGATTCTTAGGCTTAAAAATATACAGGTCTCCTGGAGGTCACCTGAAGAGTCAACACCGCTTGACGATATCCCGAAATACTGTGAGTGCTTAGTAAGTTTGAGCAGTCGTGGCCATGTGGCATCTGCCCCAACTTACGAATTGTAGGTCATGAGTTCGAACCCAGGCAGGCGCTTTACTCTGTGTCTTTAACTTCATCAGTTGCTCCAAAACCGCTGCTCTCAAAACGGTGAAGAAAAACATCGTGAGGAAACCCGCATGTGCTAGAATAAAAAATTCGAAGACAGGCCATCCAGCAACTCGCATACGGCCCGCGTGGTGGATTATGGCTCAGTCCCTCTCACTCAGAGAGGAAGCTTGTGTCCCAGCTATAGAAACGTTATAGGTTGATTATGCTAAGTAAAAACTCTTTGCCCTGCGTTTGTTACCTACATAACGGATATCTAGGTGCTTTCCAAACATTCACAAAACACCAAAAATCCTATAACCATTTCCAAAACTAAATAATAAATGGAATTTAAGATCAAGCATTAATCTTCCCATCTAATATTAACACCAACTGAAAATTTAAATATCAAATCAAGCTAATCCGAATATAATAGAATATTAATTTTCAATTTTATATTACAGAAAACAGAAATCACGTTTTAGGCCGGAAATTAAAAGCCAATAGCCTGAAAACGCGTACCACGGACAATCGCACTCAGCCACTGAAAAAAAAAACGTTGCTAAGTGCGTGAAGACGTGTAGAGCAGGGTTCAGTAGACTGTTTTATTATAGTGAGGGATACACGTGGAACCCTGATTTGTACAGAAATTGTTAATTTACCGACCGTGTATCATTTATCTAAAAAAACCACTAAACGGATTGAGCTGAAATTTGTCACACAGATAGTTATTATGACTAGGCATCCGTTAAGGAGTCTTTGGATATTCAACCTTTAAGGGGGTGAAAAGGGGGGATTTTGTTTGTATGAATACCAGCGCTGCGACATTATTTTTTTTTCTTTATTTCTTTATTTCTTTCTTTGTATTAAAAATCTTATTCCTTGAGTTAATAAACTTGTAACGAAACTAAGGGCTGATTTTTCAATCGACAGATAATTGTTATTCGTGGAATAAAATTATCGTCTGACAGATTTTACATGGAAGAACCATCAAAAATTCAAAATGGTAAAGATTGTCGATGTCCATCCATGCTAATGTTCAAATCCTAAAATTACAGAAAGATAAGGAACATTCTCAGATCAAAGAAAGTGACCATTTATTTAATGAATTGTTAAATAAAAGCTGTAACCCACATTCCATGACAACAATAAACCTAACTGAGGCTTCCTTACTGAAACATAACTATAGTCATAAAATGAGTCAAAATAAAATAAAAAAATATGCAAGACTGAATAAAATCATTAAAAAATGTAATAAATTTAAGAAACAGCAAAATCATTCTTCCAAAAATATTCAATTAAGGAAAGAACGTGTTACTCTTGTGAATAAGTTGAAGAACTATCAAATTAAATTAGAAGATAGTATAAATATTTATGAAATAGACACTCAACGCTTACAAACTGAAATTCAAGTTCTTGATGACTCACTAAAGTCCCTTTATAATAAATATATATGCTCTCACCACCAAATCAAGGAACACATCCTTGCTACAAACGAGTTGGTAGACAGAGTGGACTTGCTGACTCTCAGCAACACTCAGTGTACCTGTCAGAGGGAATCCAACCTTGATGCTCTCCAGCCTGAGGCCACGGAGGACCCGTCCCAAGTTGTGAGTGCTCTGGACTGTATCCCCAACCAAGATATACCTGATATTGTGCAAGAATTATCTCAAGCAATACAGTCAGCAGCTAGTAGTGTTTCCTCTTATAGTAGTCAAGTATGTTATCAGTCAGTTATGTTTTCAGATAGTATAGGAAGAGGTTTAGGGAAATTAGTTAGTGACAACTTTAGTTCTAATACTCAAAACTATTGTTTACCTGGGACATCCTTCAAAGAAATAATGACATCAATTACAAGAAATCAATATGATTCCAATACCAACATTACTGTATTTGTAGGTAATAGTTCACAGGTCAAAAAAGAAGTTATCACTGACAGTGTTTCTGAGCTTTTAAAGATAAATTGTAATAAAATTATTTTGTGTGCTTTTCCATATTTTGAGAGATTATCCAATAGACAAAACAATTATATACATATGCTTAATAACCATATGCATTTCTTAGTAAGTCATTACAGTGACAAACTTATATTTTTTGACACCAACAGTTTTGTTGATAAATTGAAATCGACAAGGAATACAGTGTATCTGCCCATTAGGTTTAGACATAAAATAGCGAGGCTATTAGCTTATATAAACTCAGACATAAGTAGTATGTCGAAGTCTTGTACCATAATTGACACCGCAAGTATTAGTAATAATTCTAATGTACAGGTGGTTACCCGAAATAACTGTAGCACTAATGCTATAACTATTTACAATGGTTGTACGAAAGAGGATCCATGTGTCACTTTGGCAAATACTTGTCCTTATGTGGGGTCCACAAGTAGTCGGATATCATTGCCTGGTGATGGCTTGGGAGTCTTGGGGCTCACTCTGGATGTAGATTTAAACTAGTTAGTAAGACAACAGAAGACACTAGTAACAATATTGTTATACCTACCAACAACAAGGTGTCTTCTTGCTCTCAAATAGTAAAATGTAAAAAAGGGTCTGAGCAGAATTCCTTGAAATTATTTCATCAAAATATTCAAGGTTTTTCTTCCAAACAATTAGAAATTGAGCTATTTTTAGAAAAAACTATGTTTGAAATTATTTGTTTAACTGAACATTGGTTGAAAGAGTATGAAATGCTAATTCATTATGAAAATTATAGTGTGGGCAGTTGTTTTAACCGGAAATCTATTCTGCGTGGGGGTTCACTAATCTTAGTTAAAAATTCTGTTAAATCTAAGACTCGTAAAGATATAGTTGATCTTTCGGTAGAACATAACGTTGAACTGTCCTGTGTTGAGCTAGATAAGCATGTTATAGTGTGCGTTTACAGACCCCCTAATTATCAAAACTACTCCATATTTGAGTCAGTAATGGAAGATGTTCTAGCAAAACTTGGAACTGGCAAAAAATCGCTAATTATCTGTGGTGACTTCAATATTAATATCTTAGAGAATAGTTCAAATAGCAGTCGATTATTAAGTCTCTTTAAATCATTCAATTTGTCAAATGTGTTTTCAGAACCAACCCGCGTAACTATAAATTCTGCTACATGCATTGATAATGTTTTTTGTTGCTGCGAATACTTAGATAAAGCCATAGTAAACTATCTCCCTTCTGATCACAGCGGTCAAACCGTTGTGTTCAAGTCTAATACACCGGTACAAAAAATTCTGATACAAACTAGACAAATAACACCAAGCAGTCTAAATAGATTTAATAATCACTTAATTAGTAAGTTAAGTGTACCAGGCCATATGAAAAACAATGTAAATGAATTATATGAGAGGTTCTTTTCGTTAGTACGCACCGAGTTCAATAATACTTTAAAAAAGAAAACTAAAACTATTTGTCCAAGTTTTTTGTTCAGTAACTGGGCAACTAAGGGTATTAGAAAAAGTAGGGAAAAATTGTTTGAGCTGTATGGTCTTAAGCCTTATATTAACTCTGAAACTTTTAATAAATACGTAGCTACCTACTCTAAAACTTTTAAAAATATTTGCAAGGTAGCTAAAGCCTTGTATATTAGCAACAAGATCAAATCAGCCGATAATAAAATAAAGACGGTTTGGAAAATTATCAATGACGAAACTAACCGGAATAAAAGACATAATAATGATTTCACAATAGAGACTTCGCGTGGTCTCATAAGCAATAACAAAGAAGTTGCTCAAGAATTTGTAAATTTCTTTACCAGTATCCCACATACAACCACTGAAATCTTAAATTCCTCGCCCTTGCGTTCTATTAATTTATTAAGAGCAAACGTCTCATCCTGCCAGATTGAATTTAAATTCAAGCATATAAACCCCATAATAGTAATAAAAGCTTTCAAGCAAATCAAGATCAAACTAACCGAAGATCTATGGGGAATGTCTATCAAAGTTTGTACCTCCATTATTGAGACTATAGCGCCGTACTTAGCCTTAATATTTAATTTGTGTGTGGATCAAGGAGTCTTCCCAGATCTAATGAAATACAGCAAGGTGATACCCCTTTTAAAATCGGGGGACAGTAAACTTACCAATAATTATAGACCCGTATCCGTGTTACCGGTCTTCAGCAAGGTGTTTGAAAAGGTGATGCTGAACCAAATGCTCAATCATTTTAACACCAACAGAATATTACACGACCAACAGTATGGTTTCACCAAGGGACGTTGTACGACTGATGCCGGTATCACCTTATTAAAACACATTTTTACAGCGTGGGAAGAGTCCCAAGACGCCATAGGAATTTTTTGTGACCTCTCCAAGGCTTTTGATTGCGTCGACCACGAAACCTTACTTTTAAAACTTGAGCATTACGGAATAGGAAAACTTGCGCTCAGTTTAGTAAAATCTTATTTAAATGATAGACAACAGCAAGTTCAAATAAATGGTGTCAATTCACTCGGTTTAAAAGTAAAAATGGGTGTTCCGCAAGGCTCGATATTAGGTCCTTTCCTCTTTTTAGTTTATATAAATGATCTACCCCATTTGTTAAAAACCCAACCACAGATGGTGTTATTTGCTGACGATACTTCCTTGATTTTTAAAATTAATAGACGTGCATCAAATCTTGACGACGTAAATAACGCCCTACTACAGATCCAAAATTGGTTCACTGCTAATAATTTAGTATTAAATGGGAAAAAAACGAAGTGTATAAGATTTTCTTTACCAAATGTCAAAGGTAGTCATTGTGAGATAAAATTGAATCAAGAGAAACTAGAATTCGTCGATGAAACTGTTTTCCTGGGGTTCACGCTCGACTCAAGGCTTCAATGGGGTCCTCATTTAACATCCCTTGCAGGACGACTAAGTTCAGCAGCGTATGCTGTGAGAAAAATCCGTCAACTTGCTGATGTCGATACCGCGAGACTGGTCTATTTTAGTTACTTTCATAGTATCATGTCGTACGGTATTTTACTATGGGGACGGGCTGCAGACATCGAGTCTATTTTTATTCTGCAGAAAAGAGCCATCAGAGCCATATATAGCCTCCGCAGGCGTGACTCTCTAAGAGAACTGTTTAAAGATATTAACATCATGACGGTACCTTGTCAATATATATATGAAAACATTATGTACGTAAGGAAAAATCTACATATTTTTAGTAAAAGAGGTGAAAGACACAATTATATCACTAGAAATAGGGACCAATTAGTTCAACCAGGTTTCAGGCTGGCTAAAGTAGACTCATCTTTCATGGGGTACTGTTTAAAATGTTACAATAAAATACCTCCCCACATAATTGAACAGAATGAAACGAAATTTAAATCTTGTATAAAACGCACACTATGCAGCCAGGCATATTATAAATTGGGAGATTACATCGCTGATAAAAATGCTTGGCTAAACGCTGGTCCTGCTCCACAGGACGCATAAATAAATTGATTAGCATTTGAAAGTACTGTTGGAGCCGCTGAAGATTGTAAAATACTATTTTTGCATTATATAAATTCAATCTCCTAGTATTGTATAATTGTATAGCTCATGTGTGAGTACTATGTAGGTACATACTATAAAGCTACCATTTACTGGGTACGTCTTTCATTGACTTGAATGTGCCCTGGCGGCTGAGAGTATGTCATGCTCACTCAAATGTCTCGCTGATGGTGGCACATGTGTTGGATCATTTAGCTCCCTTCAAAATGGTTGAGCTGAATGGTGCTAATCCGTGAGTCATGTTCGTGAACGGGCGCCGTCAGTGGGGACTGGTCATCTCTTTGCTGCCATGGCTTATTTTAATTTAATTTAATATTTGGATTGTTTTAGGCTTTTCATTACGGATGCTTTTAACGTTCTGCATCGTTCTCACATGCATAATTTTTAACATGAATGATGTAACTAATACTTTGTAACCATATTTTGATTTAAAAGAGTGTCCATGGAGTTTCTTGCCCGTTCTTCTCCATAGGTACCTACTACGCTTTGGAATGGGCAACTAGCTTCATTTCTCTGACTGACCGACCCCTTGACAATTCAAAAGTGCCTGTAATTGGTTTAATTGAAATAAATACTTTGAGTTTGAGTTTGAGTTTGAATTGTCATATTTATCCAGTATATTTTTCAAATAAACATGACTAAAATGACCGATTTCAATCAGTAACCGGTACTACGGAACCCAAAAAAAAAAACGATGTTAGCAGGGGACATCACAGGAAATGAAATGGTCTGGTCGACCGAGGCACAGACATGTTAGAATCAATATGGCTGAAGGCGTGTGAATTATTCTGAAAATAACGTATATTTTTTCTCTTTCAACGTTCTCTTGTTTGACTGGTTCTACGGAGTGTTTTTGACGTGGAAAGATGAAGGTAATTCCAGGTGCTATTCAAACCCTTGAAGGTTAGTTTATCTGTCTTCAATATCAATAATAAGTAGTATTTCTAAAGAAGGGGCTTGTGGCTAAGTAAAAACAGCCGCGCAGTTCGATCGATCAGGTTAAGCTACGCTTGCCGCGGTTGTTCCGTGGATGGGTGACCATCTTTACATACCAAGACACCTCTGTGCCACGAAAAACACGTTAAGCCGTTGGTCCTGGCTGTCATTTGGATTAATCAGTTTGTTGTCAGTTTACTTCACAGAAACTTCATGACTGGAATATCAAGGTTGTATCAAAAATATTATACAAAGAAACAAATCCAAAAGTCATTCACACATGAACCTTCTCAATTAATTACCATCCATTCAATAGAATGGCTCAATTATTCACTTCTAAATTATGACCATACCCTTCACACACATGACCTTTTACAATATTCTATACACAAAGGAAATCATTCATCGTCCATACATTTTTGGGCTAAATGGGAAAGGGCCAAACAAAAAAAAAGCTATATTCCGAAAGAACACGTTTTTTCCGGCACTTTCATAATTTAGCCCAAAATAAATGATCTACAATATTCTATTCTACACACAAACGGAATCGATATTTGTGCAAGAAATCGTTCTCATCGAGTGTCGGTTCAAAGGTGGCTATTGTACCGGAGAGCGATCGACAGTAGTTTCATTACAACCCACAGGCTAGCGCTTGTATAATTAATCAGTGCGTAGTGATGGCATAACAATATAGTTGGTGGATTAGAAATGCGATGAAAATTTCTGATTTCTTTAGTAGTAAGTCATGGTTCAACTTTTGTACGAGTATTTTATTCATCGTTTTTATTGTCTAGACTCCATGTGAGCCTGTCAATAGGCTATGGAACTAAATATACCAGAGGGGCAATTCTCGTAATTTTAAGAACGTTCACAGTCTCATCTCAGTCTCAATCTGTCAAAAATATCTCTAATTTCCATACATTTTGACAAGTTTTTGACATTTGTTTGTCGCCGAGATGAGATTGCGACTAGATTTTGAACGTTATAAATTACGAGAATTGGCCTTCTGGTGTCAAACTTACAGACCGCATTAGGAACTCTATACGTCCCTCCAAAATACAAATAGGAGATGCTGACTGCACAGCTGCTGGATTAAAGTGGAACTGGGCTGGCCATATCTGTCGTATGTCGGAGCAGCAATACGCAAAAGCCTCCACTCAATGGATCCCAAATGGCAGGAAACGACTGCGCGGCAGGCCAAGAAAGAGATGGCGGGATGAGCTGGACTCCTTGTTAAAATATTGGCCCACAATCGCAATCGACCGGGAAAAGTAGAAAGAGGGAAGGGAGGCCTTTGTCCTGCAGTGGAACAACACAGGCTTACAATAAGTAATAGTTGACTAGAATTTAGGTATCTATTTTATGCATTCAATACGATGCGCTTTCCTATCATCTCAAATCGTTAACCATGAAACAAATGGTAGCTGCAGCTAATCAGAGTTAAAAATCAAGGTGACTCGAACACTGCTAAGAATTAAATAACCGCCAGCGGCTTCTGGTGATTGATGGTCGAAATATCGACTAGTCTTTCTTGCTGCTTTTATTTCTATCCGATGGAACTACCATAAAAACCTCATAATTTCAGCCGAAAGATGTCCACTACTGGACATACGCCTCCCCCAAGCACCTCCACTTCGACCGGTTATGTGCTTCTCGCATCCAACGGGTTCCTGCGGCCTTCACAAGGTAGTCAGTCCACCTTGTTCCATAAAAACCCACCTATATGTAAATGATACGCCACCGACTTCCTGCAGTATTGTCTCTCCTTTCTATCTAAATCTATCCAAAGGTTGTCTTTAAGGGCCTGCGGGCGGAGAGCAATGGGTAGCTCACCGCCCGATCAGGACCAGGCCCGTGCCGGACGGCGCGTAAGTGTTCCACGCGCGCCTCAAAGAGTTATCAGCATAATTTGAGGGGCCCCTTAGGGCCGAAGCCTGCCGGGTCAGCGGTATTGTCCGAAAGGGTTACCGCTACCCCGGAACATAAAGGGCGAAGGAAGGAACATGGGTGGGTTTTAGTCAGTAAGAGTCTGACACTCCCTTCCGCTCCACCCAGAGCGGGAGGGGTCATTTGATGATTTCCCAATAGAAAAAAAAAGGTTGTCTTTAAAAGATTACTTTTAGCGACAAGACCGCCCATTGTGAGGTTGTACGATCTGTACATTTATTTTTGTGACATTTATGGTGTACATAATAAAGAGTATTTCTATTATATTCCACATATTCCATATCGATATTAAAAATCACCTTTCCCACCCTGTCCCCACACTACTGCGGTCGTGTGAGTGGCTTCGGCACGTGTGAACTATGAACAAAAGATTGGGATAACCCCGTTTATCTCGAGCTGGGCTTGCGCCGTGTGCTCCAACAAATTAAACACCCATCAAATCTGAGTTATGGGTAGGAGGGTTAAATTAGAATTTCGTCACTATCTCTTCAAAGATCTTTAGTCAGACTCAGGAGTGATGTTTCATATCTTACGTCTAGCGTTTTATGAGCCTGTCTTTTAAGGCTTGCTTTTGGGTAAAGTACTACGGTATAAGCCTAATGCTCTGTTTGTACTCAGGCTAGGCTCTTAATTAGTACAAAGTGATACACGGCTTTTACATCTCTCTGAGAGGCTAGGCGATGCTAAGATGTAGTAATACTTATCTCAATGTCTACCTAATATTATACATTCGCAGTTCATACCTACTAAATGTGACATGCAACTAAACTACTGCTAAATGATTTAATTTCTGTAGCTAGGTTTGTACAAGCACTTTTAAATGTCAATCATATTTTAAAAACTAGATGAGGAAGGCGTTTGCTATCCGACTACTCTGAGAATTAAGGCCGAAACAAACTCAGAGGTCACAGTCTCTTTTAAAGTCTAGACATAATCTTTGTCAGATCAGTTGAGGACCATGTAGCAATCTACATAATAAATACCATTTCAGACATCAATATTTTTAAGTAGTCTTTTGAGGAAAGAACCACGCAGATTGAGTGGACATGTCCAGTCAGTGCACGCATTTGCGCTGTCTAAGGTACCTAAGGTCTATTCTTTATGTTCCCAATTGGTGTTATTTCAAGTTTAAAAAACAACTACTTTATTTTGGTAGTAACTAAGTTGATTTCAGAGTGACTAGAACTAGGTATTGAAAAAGTTATGATTTTTTTTGAAGTTGTAGCGTAAGCTGGACTTTATTGTGTAGGAATTAAAGTGATTTTTCTTAAAACTTATATTTGTTTACATGTTTGGCAACTAAATCGCGAACGCAGATTACTCAATTTGTTTTTGTTTTCATACAGAATCAAACCACACAGACACGTAGATCCGTAGACATTCTGATTTAGTAAGAAAAAATTGTATGCCATAAATGGAAAAACATGTAGCTACTTTCTTTTTTATACAAAACTAGCTTTTGCCAGCGGCTTCGCCCGCGTGGAGGTCGGAAATTACCCGATTCGAAAGACACGTGGCGCCATCTATAATTATCATAATAACGTTATTGTTGTTTTCCTTGGGAACGGCACTTTTTTTCGGGATGAAAGGTACCCTATGTCAGTTTCTGTACACCTGGCAACGTAAAATTTCAGGATGATCGGTTCAGTGGGCATGAAAAGGTAACAAACAAACAAACTTACTTTCGCATTTATAATATTAGTTAGGATACCTGTATTGTTCACTCGTGTTTTATAAAATAAATATTATAAATTCATCTTTGACGACACGGTTGGCATAGTGGCTGAACTTTCGACTGCTGCGCTGCGTGTCGCGGGTTCGATTCCCACACGGAACAAATATTTGTATTGCCTACAGGAGTAATCGCACCTACGATACAGGAGTAATTCCTAGAGTGAGAAAACGTGTCTAAAAAAAAAAGAAAAAAAAAACGAAGAATGAAAGAAAGAAAAAGATCTTCAAAATTGAGAAAACAAGCAAAATCGATCAAATGATTGACAGATCAATAAAATGTCCAAACATAAATAAAAATATAGACGTTATTGCAAATATCTACAAAACGTAACTACTTCGATAGTTACAAGCAAAGTTCAGAGACCTTGTATCCAAATAGACAAGATCGATGAACTAGAAAAATATTAATATGTGTGGGTAGTTTATTTACCCAAGGGGCCCTGAGTGAGGGTGTGTTGGAGTTATTTTTAGTTCAGTACCGCCAGGTGACACCTGGCCTGGTACAGATGTCTGTCATACCGAAGAGCTAAAGTTGTGATTGAATACATCTATACTTATAATAAATCTGTAGAAGTGAAAATTCTGTACATTGAAAATATCAAAAAAATAAATGGCAGGGGGTGTTACTAGACCGACACCGAACCCAAAAATGTGATTAAAAAAATGTTTGTCTGTCTGTCTGTTTGTTCAGGCATCACGTATGAAACTTGGTATAATTATTCTTTAATATCCTGGGCACCACACTGGGTACCTTTTGTCCCGGAAAAGTATATACAATAAAAAACAAACTTAATTTTGCAGTTCGACCCCTAGACCCGATTACTGTACCAACCGCAAATAATAAGTTTGTTGTAGGTTACGTCACCCGCAGTGGAGTTCACTAAGGGGTGCTGCACACGGCTAAGATACTATAATATTTTATCTTATGATACAATATCGCTCGCCATACAATGCAATGGACTATCACACACGATGAAGATAATAAATAATATATCATATTTTTGTATCTTAAGATGAATTTGTATGGCGATAATAATATACTTATATGATAATAATAAATATCTAATGGTAATGGATGTGTTAGTGCAAACTCATCTAAACTAATATTATAAAGCTGAAGAGTTTGTTTGGTTGGTTGAACGCGCTAATCTCAGGAACTCCTGGTTCGAAATGAAAAAATATTTTTGTGTTGGATAGTCCATTTACCGAGGAAGGCTTTAGACTATATAACATCACGCTGCGACCAATAGGAGCGGTGCATCAATGGGCAATGTTGCAAAAACGGGAAAAGTGATTCCTTTTTTTGAGCTTCCGTTGCATGCGCTGCGTAACGGTTTAAGTTACGCTAAAATCATATATGAAGGAATTGTTCCTCTTTAAGAGTTATAAAAAAAAGTTCGGGACAGCATATGTCTATCTTTTAAGATTGACTCACACTTATCCAAATAAATAAGTTATTCATCATAAGTATTTAATTAGGAACAAAATTGCCATCACTTGGTCAGCGGGATTGTCCGAAAGGGTTACCGCTGCCCCGGAACATAAAGGGCGAAGGAAGGGACATGGGTGGGTTTTAGTCAGTAAGAGTCTGACACTCCCTTCCGCTCCACCCAGAGCGGGAGGGGTCATTTGATGATTTCCCATCCCAAAAAAAAAAAAAAAATTGCCATCACCTGATTTCAATCAACATCTTAGGAGATATCATAATTTTAAAATAACTCCGCACCAAAATAGGTATGATAACGTTCGGATCGATTCAACATCACGCTAGGTCAAAATGAATACAGTCAGAAAGAGAACTAAGCGAAAACGAGAAGCGAGCGATGCGATGCGTCGGGGTGGGGCGGGGAATAATAATTTCACGCGGACGAAGTCGCGGGCAGAAGCTAGTATTGTAATAAAACTGCTCACTTCACTTCACGTGAAGGTATTTATTGTTTTAGTTTTACAATTGAACAACTTGATAACTTATTATGCAGATGGACACCAGCAATGTAAAAATACCAATTGTGAGTCCAACGTCGATGTGATCCACCATAACAGATCTCTTTCTTTAAAAAAATAAAATAAATGCTTTCCCGCCATTTCGATGACACGGTTGGCGCAGTGGCTGAGCGATCGACTGCGTGTCGCGGGTTCGATTCCCGCACGGTACAAATATTTGTATTGCCTACAGGTAGTTGTTCTGGGTCTGGATGTTTGTTTATGTGAGTCTTCGATCAATATATTGATCGATCGATCGATCAATATATTGATCGAAGATGTGAGTTTAAATGTTTTTAAACGCACCCATGATACAGTAGTAGTGTGGGGCAACGTTTTTTTTTTAAAAGATAAGGATAAAAAAGATTATCTTCCAAAAACACTGACAGCTTTTCCAAAATATAATCACAATAATTGAATCGTTTCGGAGTTGCCGGCACAATAAGGCGATTACAAAAATTGAATACAAAAGGAAATCAAATTTTAAAAACTAGATTACAACAAATTCGTGAAATAGTTTAAATAATATAACAAAACCTAACAATATATTGAAGATCAGAAGCAGGACAGCGACATAGTGTTTAAATTGGTACAGACGCCAATCAGCCGCACATCAAGCTAGCACATCAAGCTACCACAATCTGTCAAATTTCTTTAATAGATTTTCAACTTTATCGGTAAAGCAGTAGGTTCAAAGTTGATTGTGAAAATTTGACAGTTTCGGGTAGCTTGAAAAAAATAAAATGAATAAAAAAACTATAAAATAAATAATAAAATTCAGATTGTTCCGATTATAAAATTGTGTTAAATGTTGTGACCATTTTATTAACGAATAGAAAACTCTTTCATCCCTATATCCATTATTTATTATTTTTGTGTCATATTTTTTTAATCGTAATAATCTTGCAATCAGCGCCATCTACGAAATTACACAGTAACTTTCACGGACTCTAGAAAGCCAGTGGCATGGCGTGTCGATCGACGTCACTTTATGTGTGTGTTCATGTTCAGTAACGTCGTGCTCTTGCAAGTTAGAATAATGTTAACTAGATGGCGCTGCTCTCAAATTTTAAACATTATACAAGAAAACTTGTTTAAAAAAAATATTAATTTGGGTTATTTGTTTGTTATTTTAATAGACGAAGACCTGATTTCTTAAAGATCCTGAGTTCTAAAGTCGCCTAATTTTAATCTGAAGAATAAATATGACATTTTGACTTTGCCATACAATATTGAAAAATCAGCCCAAAGTGACAACTCAGACTTTACCATACAAGTTTTGTAAAATGTAATGCTCTAAGTACTTAATATTTTTTTCTTTTGTTCCAGATTGCCCTCGACCAACGAACGAATAATTCCTCCAAAATTAGTCAGATCAAGTTCCTAGTAGTTTAGTGTAGTATAAAATGTACAATTCCAATGAATTCTTGCATAGTGCTGGTGTCAGCCGGCACATGCAGGCGACTGGGGAGACACCATCGCAAAAGACGAGTATGAAACGTCGATCATGCGAGGTCCCTTTAGGTGATATTTCATCGAACAATTTCAAAGTCTCCCTAGGCGATCTTAGTTCAAGTGAAGGACCAAGCTACGATTGTAGATCCCTCCATTCGGTAAAATCCGAAGATGCCCGATCGGTTCGCAGTTACCGGCCAATAGATAGTCGTAGTTACAAGAATTTTCGGTCGTCATTGGCTGATATTTCGGGGTTCGGAGGGTCATTGTCTAGGCCTCCTAGTTATGACCAGCTGTCTCGCAGGTCTTTAGTGGAAGGGCCTGATGGGCAGGGCATCACGTCGAGCATCGAAGGTGTGCTGTGGTCGGATGAAGAGGAGACAGAGTACTTCTATCATGAGAATATTACTTCGGCGTGGAATGAAGGTGAGTGATATATTTATATTTTTATAGTAATTGTTATTCTAGGTCATTGTTTTAACGTGAAAACTGCTTTCGGTACTTACCATACCTATTAATTGAAGTCCTACAACTGAGGACCTAGGTCTATTTAACAGTGTTTGAATAGGGTACTACTTACTAGATAAACTGAAAAATGGAACAGAATGTGTTTGGTATGATCTGCCATCTGATACCTACCCTCAAAAAAGTAAGCTGAAACTTATCCAGATAGTTATTTGAAACATTTTGCCCCCACACTTCTCTAATCTGATCTGATCTTCACGTCCCACCAGTAAACATACCAACCTTAGGTACCTTGGTTTTAACCCACTATTTGAAAGACAGCTAAATCAAGAATCAATACAACCCAACGCAAATTCGTACAGACAGAACTATAAGGAACTGATCCTAAAAATAACCCCAAACAAGATTCCCGAACATACCTTCAAGTTCACTGACCTTTCGAGATCGGTGATCAATGGCCGACATTACCATAATTACAACCTCTGTAATGCAACGATGTAATATTATAGCAATGTTAGTAAACATTTGGTTGAGGTACCTATTGAAGCTGGAATGAAACTTGGGACAAAACAAAACATATTTGTTTGGGGCAGTACCTATTGGTACTGCGTCATCAACTGCCTAGCCTTTTCCCTTGGTGAAATTCGCCATATAGTAATAAAATCAAAATATTTTACACAGGCACTTATGAAGCATCAGAAACTCAGAATCAGAATCTAGATGCTGCAAATAAATTGTCAATACTGAAACCAATTTGATTAGATTCACATTGGCGCCGATTTCCTTGTTCACAAACTAAACTAAATTCAAGTTCAGTACTCAGTTCAGTTCAAACTAATATCTATCGTCTGTTCTATTCTTAATGAAATAGAAAGAAAAAGATGCACTGAACTTAAATTTAGTTTAGTTTGTGAACAAGAAAATCGGCGCCAGTATTTACATTTGACTGCATAGGTAAGAGTTTTAAATCCTTATTTTTAATAATTCATGTACTTAGTTATACTAATTCCTAATGTGTGGAATTATTACTGGAGACTTGCAACAATAATCAATTTTTAAGCGTATGGCTTCTCCACGAACTCGCAAGAATCATAACAACCCAAACACATTCTTTTAAAAATATCTCTTATACAACAAGATGCAACCTCCTTCTTTACCACTAAGTAACGGATGCAAGCACCATAATTTAAAAGAAAGCCCGATCCCTTTTCCTTTGAAAATAAAATTATAAAGATAACAAGTAACACTAGTTTTTATTTTCGATTCCTCATTATATCTACTTTTTGTTTGACTTCCGACCATAATGCTGACCACATTAATACGTGGGTACAGTATTATTGAAGTGCGAGACATTGCACTTGCGTTGGAATATTTTTGAAGGGCTCATGCTCGGACTTCGCTATCTTTTTTAAGATTAGTAGAATACGATAGTAAATCCTAATCTATACAAATAAATAAAATTTAAATGTCTGTTTGTAATGTCAAAATAACAGTTTTTTACTAAATGCACATGAAAGTGTTTGTTCCGGCTAATCTTCGAAACAGCTGGACCGATTTTGACGGGCCATTTCTAGCAGATAGCTGATGTTATAAGGCGTAAACTGGGTTCCACGCAACAAAATTAAAACGTTTTCCGACATGCACGTGAACGAAATAGCGGGCACAGCTTGTAATCTATAAGAAATTCTACTGATATAAAACCTTAAAATAAATAAATAAATAAAAAAGCCATTATCTTTCAATGTAGTAGTCTGCTCTTACCTAAGAAACACTACATTTCTCCACACAAGACTTTATTTTATCCATGTAAGGTATGTCCGAGTTTCTCGCAGACTTCTTACATATTTTATAACGTCTGGTTTAAAACACATGCAAAATATAGCCTGCAGGGTCGCTAATCCACTAATAATACTTATTATAAAAAAAACATAAAAATATAATAACGAGGATGACTAAAATATGAGTTCCCACCAGAACACGTCGCCGTACCGACTCCTGCGCATGGGGCTATCATTTTGCGATTCTGCATGGTGTTTTAACCAAATTATACCGGTGCCGACCACGTTTCGGCTCTTCCGAATAAAGCACGAGTATCTTTCGGCATTTTTAAGTGGTCCCGATTATAAGAACCTGTTTCGTTTTGTTTATTTGTGTTGATGCTTAGTTCGTGGGTAGGCAGGACTGCGGTTACTTCCAGGGTCATGAGAAATTACTGTAGACACCTGTTACGTAAAAACTTGGTACGAAATGTAACCTTCCCGATATAATACTTTAGTGAACAATGGCTATTGGATAGTTCTAGAAACACCAAGATCTGGCAAAATGCGTGATTCTATAAAATTCAAAATACAAACAAACACACACATATCAAAATACCTATAAGTCTTACAAATAGCATAGAAGGAGAATACTTATTTAGATAAAAAGAAAGAAAATGCGTTTATTTGCGGTAAATATGACGCAAAAAGAAAGAACACAAACACAAAAAAGAACAAATTGGGGGAAAATATGCGTCACAGCCACGCTAAACGGCCATTGCTCAGCATGGTGCTCGACCCTATGCGATGCGTGTTTTGACGAAAGGCACGAGCGGTAAAATATAGACACCAGATTTCAATAAATAAAAGCTCAAAGAGATTATAACATCGGTTATCGTTATCAGTTAACCCTTGAACCCCATAATCTTAATAATAATCAAGAATTTTATACAGATACGGGTTTTTGGCGCAAAAATGAGATAATTTGATTCAGATAAGATGAATCATATTTTACCAAAAGTGGTTTCAGGAAGTATCTTGAACCTGAATACGAATCTGCTCAAAGCCTTCGTGGATCATTAGCATGATTTTATAAATGACGATAATATCTATCGGATATTTTAAAACCAAAATAACTCATTACCATAACCGTTTCCAGGAAGTCGGTGAGCATCCTTAGTTACCCAATCCCGTTAAAATTGAATGTTCGAAAATTAATGAATAAATTACGTACTACTTAGGTACCTACGTTGAAAACTTGAATGCATAAGCTTTGATAAAAGATACAGATCATTGAAAGGTCACAGACATGATAATACAACATAGTATTCTAAAATTATTGAAAACTAAATCAAGGTTTATTATTATAAACCTTGATTTTGTCGTCAATAATTTGCTTGTGGTGAGACAGTTCTTTCTTACCCAAGCAATTCATTCGTTCCATCCGCTGAAGATCTTCCCACCTGAACGTGTGTTGCTATGGGTTAATTGAAAGACTAAACAGACTCTGGACCCAGGTTGGCCAAAGCAAAGAAAACCTGTTCAGGCGGAAGTTCATAGACGAAGTCCGCGTGGATGTGTAAATGTGGTGCTGTTGAAATTCGCCCTAAGACATTGAAGTTGCTCACGATGTCCTCTAACGCTTCATCAACATCCTTTTTCGAAAACATAAACACATCAGTTCCTATATTACAAGCAAAACTTTTAAACAAAAACAATTAAATACGTAGAAAACCTGCTACTCCCAGATAGCCTTTCTAGGCAACATACATAAAGCTCTATAAACAAGCCAGCTTCCTGCAGATTGCATCTTGATCGATGAACTGAGTCGGGGACAAGCACTAATTGAGGACCTAGTAATGAGACTACCGTGCTGAATCAACTTTCTTGTTCTCATGGACTTTTTATAACAGGACGAAAGTTAAATCGAAAATTATTTCAGATTTGTAACAAGCGTATTGTTATATACATATAAAGAAGGATTCCACCAGAACGCCAATATATCACACATAACTGTAAATAAATTACAGATATATTTAGTTAGTGGTTGGAAGATCTTAGCTATGACTTATAGTCAACGAATTTCTGACCTGATTTTCTATAATATGAAGTTACTAGCTGCGTCCCGCGGTTTCACCCGCATAAGTTTCGATCCCGTGTGAATATCGGCATAAAAGGTATCCTATATATTAATCCTGGTTATAAACCAGATGGTTTGGTGGTGGGCCAAATTTCATCTAAACCCGTTCAGTAGTTTTTGCGTGAAAGAGTAACAAACATCCATCCATCCATCCATCCATACAAACTTTCACGTTTATAATATTAGTAGGATAGGAAGTAGGATAACTGTTGCCCAACAAAGTTCTTCAGAAAAAGTCAAAACGATTTGTGAAATATATTGACTTCCTCGACTTCAATACCAGCACCTCATAAAAAGATTAGCAATGGCTAGAAACAAAAACCATGTAATGCACATATCACCGAAGGAAAACACCTAGTAAAAATCACTATTTTAAAACAACCCGAGGCTCTTAAAAACAGGCCATTTCAAGGTCCACCACTATAAATTTTCTATCTACTCCCAATCCAAGCTAATTTCGAACAAAAACAAATCTCATACAACGACATAAAATGCTGCTAACCACGGGTGGTCTCAATAAATATCGGATAAAAAGTTGATCTATAAGTAATAGGGTACTAAAAACTAGCATATGAATTAACTGCGAGTTACAAGTTAAATGTGCAAGTCTTGACCGTTAACGTAGAAAAAGTAATGGGCACGTAGCCGCTACTATTTGCTCATAAAAGGGAGTTTATGAGTGATAAAATAAAGGAGAAAATGTTTGTATAGAATTTTTATTTGGGACATAAAGTAACGCGCATATTACAGATCCATAATTTTATCACCAACACTACTCTGGTGCAAATTGCATTTTACATTGTCAACACTTAGTTTCTGAAATGTTCCTCTGAACGTTCAATTCACTATATTCTCAAGTAAATCATCATCCTTAATCCTTTATCCCAATTTGCAGAATCATGCCTCCTTCGTCGCTATGATTCTGGCTAGAAAGGGTGTGATTATAGACTTCTAGTCTACATCCAAACATAAGTGACGTGATATCATTTTTCATACACACAATCCATTTTCGATTTCTTCTATTCTTAAAGTTTTCACATTCACACTCAATCGATTTCACATTCACACTCAAAACTTTTATCAAATCTCAAATCGTTTATTGCTATCCATAATGTACAATTATAGGTACAACAGTACATGATCAGGAGCTTGTTCAAACTTCATAATAATTGAGGTCGAAAAGATTATGACATTTTTTTTTAAGATCGACCCTTCACATGACCAGAAGGCAGGGTCGTTCTTTGGCCAAAGAATTAGCATTGCCATTCAACGTGGCAATGCTGCCAGTCTTCTGGGCACGTTTCCGGATGACAGCGATGTGGACGAGTACTTTGACGCCTAAATATCCTTATGTTTTTGTATTTACTTATATAGTTAGTTAGTTAGTCTTATAATTTGGTACCTTGTGAAAATAGTTATTTTTTTAAGAAATTCTCGGTCCTGTTTTTATCCTTTTTTGTTCTATGTATCACATAGTAATCTCACAAGCAATAGAGATCTAATTGGCACAAGAGAGTGCGTCTAAGACTTGACAGATAAATCGGAATTAATACGATCATTGGGAGTTAATTGAACGTTGTTCAGTTTGCCCACTTAGTGGAGAAAATTGCGGTGTAATTGTGTCCGTAGTTAATAAGGAAAGTGACTTGTTAAAGGGAAATTAGAGAAAAGCTTAGAGGGTTCGGTTTTTTGCTTACCACTGCGAATGGTAATATGAATTGGATGCTAGTGGAAACCGTATGAGACGGATGCTGTAGAAAACACTGACCTCCTTCGTGATGTCCTTCATCATCATTATTCTCCTGCCCTTAACCCAATTTGTTTGGGGTCGGGCCAACGTGTCTTTTTCTTCCATACATCTCTTTTAGTCATCATCCCTGTATTCACCCACTTTCTAACCATATCATCATTCACACAGTTTATCCATCATGTCCTTCATAAACGCATGATTTACATTAATCCAGTATTTTGATCCATAGAGCAGCAATCTAGTGCCGGCCAATCAGTGGCTGCTCTATTCAAATCCAGCGCTGTATTATTTAGCCAGATGCGTATTCGCAATGACCGAGTGTGTATGACAAGTATGACCGTGGAATAAATAAAAAGAGTATGTACCGATCGGTGCAAATTGCGTTCTGTTCTGCCCTCCTTTCTGCCCCACTTTTAAAAGAGGATTTTGCTTAGTATGAAATCAAGGATTTTAAATGTGCTGATTGTCTAATTCTGGTAGCTAGAACATGCCACTTATTTTACTGACAGCAACTGATCGTTTCAAATCTTTTACATTTTAGTACTAAGGATGATATTTTCTTCCTTTGGAAGAAGTTTGTGGCCTGCAACTGAAACAATTACAGGACACTACCTACAGAACATGTTTTTTTTTCAAAGTTCGCTGTTTCCAACCCTGATAATAAATTATTCCATGGGAAACACAACAGTTATGTTCCTTTATACTCATATAGACAGGCCCTCTTTACCACCCTTCAAGAGAAAACAGTTTAAATACAGGAAAGTAAGTATTTACCATAAAATTTATCACCCAGTTCTCGTTCGATACCATTTTATAGTTCCTCTTACTTGAATCAATGCAATCAGTCGCCTTATAGATAGGGCTTATCCATCACACTTAACTGAAACATTTATGTACTTTAAAACAAAGATAAGACGCCATTTTGTTTGCGGAAATGAATGGCAAATTAATTGGTTTTGTTCATTTCGTAAGGCGGGTGAAGAATTGTGGTGGTAACCGGTATTGATATGTTTTCGGTGTTAATGGTGACCTTTTTTATTTTTGGGGGGAAATCATCTAGTGAAGTGCTGATCGTAGTGGCTTTAACAGAAATGTATAACAAATCACATAGAAGCTCTCCTTTAACGTTACATATTACTAGGAGACACATGTGACATAGTGTAGGTTATATATCATCTCGATGCATACATCATGTTAATATGTATTTGTGCATCTGAGTCGCAGCAGAAGGGCCGCAAGTAGGCTGGCACTCTGTGGTACTATTATCTCGTCTAGACGCTTACTATTACAAGTCTCAAGTTAACAGCGATAAGCGATTGATAGAGGTGAACTAATCCTGAACATTACTTCTTTTATTGTGCTGACCTCTTAAACCCAATAAACGTTGTTCTTTACTAATACATGTTCTATTCAGTCACGGTTATACCATATTTTCATATAGCATGAAGGTTTAACTCCTCTATCAATCGCTTATGATTTAACAGATATGGGTATATATAATATGGATTTTTCCCTTCTCAATATTTATGAGGAACAGCGCAGTCACATTTGCGCTGTTCCTGATGAAATAAACGCTTTGGAAGATAAAGAGTAACCATTTAATTTTATGTAACATTATTATAAGGTGAACAGTGATTTCCACAGCAAATGCAACAAAATAATAAGCCAAAATAATTATACAAAACACATAACTCTTCACAAATCCATATTTATTTAAGACACCTTACGAGTAAATTACCACCATCCGGAATCGTATTTACAGCACATAATTTCGGATTCCATTTAAAGTGTTAATTAAACCCAAAGAAATCTTTAAATCGGTGTAATAAACTACATTTTGCAATAGACTACAAGACACGATAAGGATTGGACAAACAGTAATCCGATATTGGATTGCCAAAATAAGAAAACACGATTGCCGGGAAGATGGATATCTGGATTCGTTGGGACTTGTGTTTTTAAATCTTATTTATGTGGTGCTGAAATTGTATCCCCTTCTTGTTTGAAAGGTCACGCGGCAGTAATTTTTTGTGAATTAGTGATTATTCAACCTCCAGCTGGGCTTGGAACTTTCTTCAATGTGCTTTAATGCTGAGGCTTTTCAAGTGTTCATTGCTTGTTGCTCATTCTGAACTTAGTCTATAAATTCCACCTCTTTTCTTTCTTTCTTGAACTTCGACTGCCTTTTCTTCTTTATTCTCTTTTTCTTCAATGTTTACTTCGTCGTTTATGTTCCTTTCCAGTGTAACTTTTCTGCATACTACATAAGTAGATTGACCAAAACAAATTATGCACCAAAGCAGACACCATGGGAAAATTCTTACTAAAATGGATTAATCCTATATGAAAGTAAACCGCTCCACATATCCACAAGCTTTCACATCCCCACTAAAATCAAATGACCAATCATCCAGAATATACACTTGAGCCATCCAGTTATTATAACCACACACGGCACTATATATGCAAATCAGGAGAAAATGATGCCGCTAATAGCACAGTTTACCCTTTGATTAAGTGCACTTGCAGTAACCGTTGCGACCTGAATATGCTTACATTAGTTTTGCTTATCTTCAGTGTCTCATTGACCTAGTGGAAGTCGGCTTTAAAATGTTAGGTTCAATTTGATAAGCTCGGGAGAGGTGTGAATGTAGAGTTGTTTAATAACTTAACTTCTCGGTGGAAAGACGCTTGCAGATGTGATCGTCGAGAATTTATCTTCATGAAACAAAAAAATCCGAGGATTTCGTCATACTGTTTGGTTTACCTCAAACTCAAAGCATTTATTTCAATTGAACAGTTTACAGGAAATTGAAGTCAGTCAGAAAGATGAAGCTATGTATTTGCCCATTCCAAAGCCTCGCAGCTCCCTATGGAGAAGAACGGGTAAGAACACTCTTTTAAAATAATATTGTTACGAAACCCTTAATTGATACTCATGGCAAAAAAGAGGATAACTATAATGTCACACAGTTGACTTCTGTTTAACCCAAAACTGCATTCGGTGGATAGGTAGATACCCATAGATACATTGAAACCAAAACAATAATAATCTCAGACCCTATCAAAATCGTGAATCGCGAAGGCTCATTCTATTTCTGTACCGAGATTTATGTTTGGTATACCTACTTCACTTGTACGAATCAGTCATCAATTACAGCCCTTATCTATCCTATACATATAGGACTCTTTTCAGATAAGCTACTATGAATAGGTGTTATGTTCTCTTCTCTCTATACTCACATTTTTCTAGATTATTTTTATTATTGTCATCATTCAGTCTTTTTGACCACCGCTGAGACCAACTACTATTATATATATTTATTTAATAGTGTCACCGGGTACATTTTCATTAGAAATTTATTCTTCAGTCAGTTCGTCAGTTTTGAAATCCTTTGAAATAGTATTTTACTCAACAAAACTTTTCTCCAAGGCTTTTCGCAACACACTATTTCTCATCTCAAACAAACATTGTACCTATGGCATATAATTGTATGTACTTAATAGTATACACTTTACGATTTCATGCCGATTTCCGTCCAAAGGAAAACAAAGTATTTTCCAACTAACCATGTTCACGAGGTCGAAAGTCAAGTTGAAATAATAGATTCTCTTGTTTACAACACAACAAGCTTCCGGCATCCACTATTGTCGGACAAAACCTGAGTCAACGAGGTGTTTACCATATGAAAGGTCCTTTACATCAACAGTGGTGTTTGCAATATAATATTAGCATATGCCAATGCTGATAAAACCAATCACGATTTTCACACAGCAGTACACATCGCTTTCGACGCTATACAAGCTAGTACACGTCAATTTGTTGTTGAAGTACTGAAATCTCATGATAAACAACCATATAACGGAGAGTTTACTATTCCTAAATCATTTTCTTCGTTATAAGGTCTGCAATTAAGTGAATGTTGCTGTAATGTAGAGAACTGTGGTGGCCCAGTGGTAATGGCCAAGACTTACATTGTAGGTCGTGGGTTCGAACTCAAGCAAGCACTTTAGTTTGTGTAAAATATTTCTTCAACACTGCTCTCAAAACGGTGAAGGAAAAGATCGTAAGGAAACTGGCAGGTCTACGCCCCGACCTCGGCACACCCCGACGACGAAGTGGAGACCATGTATGAGGACATTTCTAAAGCCATGCATGGTTTCAAAACTCACTTTACCGTGGTCATGGGGGACTTCAACGCGAAACTGGGCAAGCGAGACGGGGATGAGCTGCAGGTGGGGCAATTTGGAGTTGGACGTCGGAATCACCGGGGCCACCAACTGGCTAGTTTTATGGAGAAGGAGGGCCTCTATATGATGAACTCCTTCTTCAGAAAGCGTGAGCACAGGAAGTGGACCTGGCAGAGCCCCGATGGTGCAACTAAAAATGAGATTGACTTCATCATGTCAACCAAGAAGCAAATGTTCAATGATGTCTCAGTGATCAATACGCTGAAAACCGGGAGCGATCACCGCATGGTAAGAGGCACATTGAACATCAATATCAAGCTTGAAAGGTCTCGACTGATGAAGTCTACGCTCCGTCCAGCACAGATCCGGATCCATAACCCCGAGAGCTTTCAGCTTGAACTCCAGAACCGTTTCGAGTGCCTAGGAAGCTCAGTGGACGAATACAACGATGGGTTCGTGGAAGCTGTTCATACGACCGGGTCTAAGTTCTTTAAGACACGTCGTACAGATCAGAACAAGAGGCTCTCCGATCACACTCTCAAGCTCATGAAGGAGCGGCGTGAGATGATCCTGCAGTCTCCAGACGAGGCGTGGAAATACCGGCAGCTCAATAGACGGATCTCTAAATCCTTGAAGAGCGACCTCCGCCGCTTTAATACCGAGCGTATCAAAGACGCGATCGAGCGGAACAAAGGCTCCAAGGTATTTGCAAGAGATCTGGCTATTGGGCAGAGCCAGCTCACGAAACTGAAGACCGACGATGGTAGGATCTTATCCGCCAAACCGGAGCTTCTGAGGGAGATCGAGAGGTTCTATGGACAGTTGTACACGTCAACCAGTAAACCCGTTGTAGATCTAGCAAACGACCCAAGAGCTAGACTGACCCGACACTATACCGAAGACATCCCGGACTTCAGCCTGTACGAGATTAGGATGGCTCTGAAACAGCTCAAGAACAACAAAGCACCAGGTGATGACGGAATTACGGCCGAACTCCTGAAGGCGGGTGGAAAACCGGTACTTGAGGCCCTTCAGAAGCTGTTTAATTCCGTCATACTCGAGGGGAAAACGCCACAGGCATGGTGCAGGGGTGTGGTGGTACTCTTCTTCAAGAAGGGCGACAATGCCCGGTTGAAGAATTATAGGCCCATCTCACTTCTAAGCCATGTCTACAAGTTGTTTTCAAGAGTCATCACGAATCGTCTCGCGCGCAGGTTTGACGATTTTCAGCCTCCCGAACAAGCCGGTTTCCGAAAAGGCTTTAGCACCGTGGACCACATACATACGCTGCGGCAAATTATACAGAAGACCGAAGAGTATAACCTGCCACTCTGTTTAGCGTTTGTGGACTACGAGAAAGCCTTCGATTCGATCGAGACCTGGGCTGTACTGCAGTCTCTCCAACGCACATAGGAGTATTTGACATAAAAAACCGGACAAAATTATTTTATATTTTATTTTACTATTTTATGAACTAAAAGTCAATAATTCATCATAATTAGGCATTTATTTAAAAAGAAAAACAATTTAAAAAAAGTTACTAATCTAAGAGAGATTTACTCTTAAAACAGGATTTGTTTTCAAGAGGATAATCATGAGGGGACCGAATCAATCAGAATCACTGTCTCCGAGTTCACAGGTGATTTGATCCTCACCATCTTCGTCGTCGGAACTGTCACAATTCAGTATTTTCGTGAGAAGCATACTAATAGCTTCCTGGGAAAAGGACTTGCTTTTCTTCTTCCGTTTTATTCTGTTGCAGCTGATAAAGGGATCAGATGTCAGCAACAACCTATTTAAAATATCTGTGTTGCAGTCCACTCTTGAAAAATTTCTTGCAAAGTTTACGCGATATTTACGGAAATGTTTGTTCCGGGCTTCAGCAGCCTCCTCTGATAGCTGTCCGATAGGTACAATGTGACTTGATATAACTTGTGCGCCATGCATCAGAATCTTGTGAACTGTAGGTGACATGGGATGCCAACCATACAGTTCCACGTACAGTTTGGCAGTTGTGTGAGCAAAGTCATCGAATTTCGCAGGATCAATATCATATCCACTTGATATCACTTCAAGAATGATTTGGAACCTTTTTATTAAATCTATATTTATTCCAGTAATCCGAGATGAGCATTCAGGATTGTCAAAAAATCTTCTTGACGTATTTCCGTCGTTACTATTGCCGTTGCCGTGCCAACGAAAATTTTTCTTCAATCTTCTTCCCTTTGAACTCTTTTATAATAGTATAAAGCTCCATTCTGGTGATTTTTTTCACTCTTTCCGAAGGATCTATGACAAAAGAAAGCAAAAAAATTAGTTTTGTCAATATAATTATAATCTTCCCCATATAGTTTGAACTACTATAAAAAAATATGGGGTACGTTGGGGGGACTTTTTATTCGTGTTTCTACTTCCTTAGAGTCTAGATTTTATGCCCACATAAAAATTTTGAGGCGACAAGGCGCGACACATAAACAAAAACACTAATGTATTTCAAATTTCTTTAAAAAACAAGTCAAAAAAGTGCTGCTGTTTATTGATGACTATACAAATAGAAAATTTGGAAGAAACGTAATAAAATATACTTCAGTATATAGTACTAACCTTCTATATCCATATCCGAATAGTTAATCTTCTGTTGTTTGCTACACGAAGCTATTTTAGCACAGAAAACTGATAAACACAAACGAGAGCGCCGAGAACAAAGACACGCGTATAGTACGATGACTGAGTTCCGACTGAGACGTTGTGGCACATGCGCGGGAGTTGAGGTTTGGGGGTCTGCCTTTTGATAAACCGGTTATCGTAGGTAAAGAAACATGTATTTTGGGTGCGGTTGGATTAACATCAGTATTTTCAATTTTGACCGATTTTTTAAGTGAAATACTCCTACGTGCAACGGTGCCAAATCGACTATCGGTACATCGAGGTGTTGAAGTGTTTGTACAAAAACGCCACCATGTCAGTCCGACTTCAGGACCAAGCTTCCGAACCTATCCTTCTGCAGCGAGGGGTGAGACAGGGAGACGTCATATCTCCGAAACTGTTCACCGCTGCACTAGAGGATGTCTTCAAGGTTCTGGACTGGAGAGGGCTAGGCATCAACGTCAATGGCGAGTACATCACTCACCTTCGGTTTGCCGACGATATAGTGGTCATGGCTGAGACCATGGAGGACCTCAGTATAATGCTCGATGACCTCAGCAGAGCTTCCGGAAGAGTGGGTCTTAAAATGAACATGGACAAAACCAAGATCATGCTGAATGCCCATGTCACACCCACTCCTATCAAGATCGGAGACTCAACACTCGAAGTTGTAGACGATTATGTGTACCTGGGACAAACGGTCCAGTTAGGTAGGTCTAACTTCGAGAAAGAGGTCAATCGTCGAATCCAACTCGGCTGGGCGGCGTTCGGGAGGCTGCGCGGTATCTTCTCGTCCAACTTACCACAGTGTCTCAAGACGAAAGTCTATGACCAGTGTGTGTTGCCAGTGATCACATACGGGACTGAAACGTGGTCGCTCACAATGGGCCTCATCAGAAGGCTTAAAGTCACTCAAAGGGCAATGGAGAGGGCTATGCTCGGAGTTTCCTTGCGTGATCGAATCAGAAATGAGGACATCCGCAAGAGAACCAAGGTTACCGACGTAGCCCGAAGAATTGCCAAACTTAAGTGGCAGTGGGCAGGGCACATTGCTCGCAGAACGGATGGCCGATGGGGCCGAAAAGTTCTGGAGTGGCGACCGCGAACCGGAAGACGTTGCGTTGGAAGGCCTCCCACTAGGTGGACCGATGACCTGGTGAAGGTTGCGGGAATCCGCTGGATGCGAGTCGCACGGGACCGGTCAATGTGGCGACACTTGGGGGAGGCCTATGTCCAGCAGTGGACGTCTATCGGCTGAAATGATGATGGCATGTCCTAGATACAAAAAATTTAAGACATCTACAAACCCGCACTGGGCCCGCATGGTGGACCATGCGCCAGTGCGGGTTTGTAAATGTCTCTGTCAGAGAGAGTCTGCCGTAGAGTGAGTGTGAGTGATTGACGTTTTTTAGCCGTTAAAGTTCCTTGCCGATGACTACGAATTAGCGGCTCTGATGCGCGTGCTTAGGTCGGTCGAAACTTTACCTCAACGAGGACCGCGAATCGCTACCTGATTTAGCTTTATTTATAACAATTTTTTAACTATGTTTACATGCTTTCTTAAAGCTAAACTCCCTAACTCAGGTACCCTATCCAGTCACGTTATACATCACTGGATTCCTCATGAAATTCTCTATCTATTGACACAACAGGGGTGATTGTGTGTCTTTCAGCTGAAGCACTATTTCAGTGTAAAGGAAAAAAGGGTGAGAATTTTAAACAGATCTATTTTCCAGGTCGAATTTCTATGAAACCACTGAATCGATTCTCAAACTGAAATTATTTAAAATGTCCGCTTTCAATCATTTGACAGACCTACTTAAGAGTAGGTCTATCCAATGAATGAAAGCTGACATTTTTAAACCTAAGTCTAGACTTTTCAGGGCGTGAGCCGCCTCTGGAAGTCTGTCCGCAAAAACATACTTTTGCTATTTGTTGACAACTTGTGATCATCAAATAAGTAGACTTCCCAATTGACTATTTGTCCAAAATTAGGTCTGGTCTAGGCCACCTGAACGTACCAGAAAACTATAGATCTCTCTCAAGCTCAATAGCTCACAAGGTTGTGCCTACTATGTTAAATGAAAAACGGTTCAAACATAACTTTATTACCTATCTAGTACATTCTTTACAATTTCCAGGCTAGATTTAAAACAATATAAAAACACTATATTTCAACACTTAATTACTATAAATAATTTCGAAATTAAGACCCTATCTGGGTACATAGGCACAAGTAGTGTTACTCTTGCTACCCACACATTTTAATTTATCGAGTAAGGATAATTACATTAACAAATACTATATATCTTATTAAGTTTATTGGTGACGTTTCGTCGCGAACATTGTTATAGTCTGCTTGATAAACAGCAAGAATAAAACTGAAGCAGTATCGCACATCCATAGCAGACAGATCGCTGAAGAAGTAAGCAGTTGTTGTAGAGAAAATTTAATGGGTATTTCGCATTTTAAGAACTCTCAATTTTATATTTGTGTGCTTTGGCATTTCAGTTTCAATCATGCTCTAGCTAGAGGATCGATCAATATTTTACATAGTTTGATTTATTACACACTTTATATGGTTCACAGTTGCACCTAGCCGAATTTTGATTTTCATTGCACGGTTCCAATAACTATTGTAAAATCATCGATATATATAGGTATCTCCAACATACCATCTAATCGATTTACCGTCAACATTTTTATATGTTTCCTTTTCCTTCAGCAATAAACCTTAACACAATATAATAGCATCGAGTTGATCTCAAGAGCCGTCGCCGCCAGTAGCTTTCGTGTCCGCTTTCCAACGACCACGGCTATAAATAATAACATTCACACGGTACACGTATTTAAATAAATACGTATCAACTTTCCCGAGCACAACACTAGGGATTGGGTCAAATCGATTTTAGAATCGATCCCTGTTATAAATCGGTTTGGGAAGGTCTAATTTGAATTTGGAGTCCCACTGCAGTACTCGTATTTATTGAATATAATAATATTATTGATTCATAAATAAATTGAACCGATTCGAATTTTAAAGTTCCTTTGAAAGCCAGTAATAAATTCAAAAGAAGCTCTGCATTCATAAAAGTTGAGAAAACTAAGGCGAAAGGCGGATTTGGAAAGTAGATCAGGATAACAATTGGTACGAAAATAAGATGACGGATTTCTGATTTCCCTGACAGATAAATTATAATTTCGTAAACTACGCCGTTGCGGAAGCGAAAGCCATGATTAAATTCAAGTAATCTGTAAAACCCCATCAATATCCACTTGTTTATATTCTAAATCAGATTAAACCGCTTTACATTCAGCCTATATTTTCCCAACCCACTTCCAAACTTCAAAAACGTTTTCTACTCAACATTTTCTGATCAATCACCGCAATCATTGATAGCTATATATAACACGGTGTGCCATATCGAGAAAATTGAAATCGACTTAATCGCTAGCTAATCATCGATCACGAGTAACGACTCTATCGATGCGTTTTATCGATTATGACAGGCTTGATTTATCACGACTAGCATCTTGTGTCCCTTCACTAGTTGTGTGCAGAAATTACAGAAGTATTTACGTCCTACTCTCACATGTAAACACGTTTGATGACATTAGAGACTTAGTTACCTTGGCGTCATGTATTTATTACTTGAAGTTATTCCTAATTACTGCTAGACATTACAGGAACGGCGAATTCGTAATTAAGTTTTCTCGTAGTTTATTCCCTGGTTCTTGTGAGGAATGGGTAGTGAGCTGCTGGTTCCGTGTTTGTAATGAAGCTGCTCTTTCTTTATCTTGAACTAGCTGTTGCCCGCGTATTTATCTGCATATAAACTCCAACCCCGTTTGATCCGCGTAAAGAGTTGGAGTTTCGATAAAAATCATCTTAACGGTCTGTTGTGAAGTTTTGGAACTTACTTCCTCATTTTTGTGTATGTCGTCAAAAGACAAAAAAATAATATATAAAAGAAACAATAGTAGCAATTTCTTATTCATTCCTTTTTTTTCTAAATAATTGATGGTAGGAAAAACATTGCTGAAGCAAGTATGCAAGTAGATGGTGTATGAGGACTTAACAGACACCCCTCTTTTTCGAATTTAAATTAACCAAAATATCAGTTTGAACTGGAAAAGAGCAAAAAGTATATAAATAATTTTATACAATTTATTACTTCGCAAACTCACAAAAAAACATGAATTACTGTCTGTGCAGGTAGACAAATTAACAAAGACATTAATATATCAAGCAATGAGACAAGGAAGGCACAAAAAATGACTACCGTTATACAAGACAAATAAGTTGATTCAATCTGAGTGACTGTAATTAGGGTGAAGGAAACTGTAACTGACTTTGAAACTCAAAACACAAACTATTTATTTCAATTAAAGAAACGTATTTATTTCAATTAAACCATTCACAGGCACTTTTGAATAGTCAAAAGTTTGAAAAGTAATTAAAATATAAATATAGATTTTTTTTCATTGATTCTAAAATATAGCCCTAAACTTTAACAGTAGCTTACGGCTAGACCTGGATATTTTTAGATTGAAAATATAGGTATGGTATATTTTTTTAAACAAAACAACTATGTATATTAATTTCTTTATACATTTTTTTCGAATAAAAGGATTTTCAGCCCACACTCAGTACCAATGACATGCAAGAGAATGTCACAAAGCAAATGCAAGTCTATGCAAATTTTGACTATAAGTGGCTTTTGACAATGCACCTCAGTTTTTCGTAAAACCTAACCAAACAATAGTCTTGCTTCACACATGCCTTTGCATATTGTTGTGCATAACTTTGCACATTGCCGTAGTGAACTGAAGAGCTTAGTCTATGAGTATACCTTTGCATAAATAGAGTTGCGAAATCTTACGTAAAGTTCGTACTTGTTGCTACAGATGGCGTTACTTACCACGTTGTAAGACTTTTAAAGATCATTTTGCAAAGATTTATAATTATATTTTATTATGTAAGAAAAATAGACGAGTATATTGAATTTATTTTTTAAATTATGTCTTTTTTTTATAAAAACTTACACTGTATTAAAATTAATATTCCTGGCATACGCGAAGTTTAAAGAAAACATATGAATCAAGTAAAGCAACTAAGAAGATTTCTGAATCGTTACTAAAATAAAAAGTAATTACTCAAAACTCAAACTCAAAGCATTTATTTCAAGTAAACCGAGTCGGTAAAAGGAGTCGGTAAGTCATAAATACGAAGCTAGTTGCCCATTCCAACGCGTGGTACCTATGGAGTTGACCCCACATAGTTGTGAAAAGGCTAGGCAGATCAGTAGTTACCTAAGGAGAAGAACGGGCAAGAAACTCCATGGAGACTCTTTTAAATTAGTTACATTATTAATTAGTTACAATGACCGACAATTGGTACAACCACCTCACACAAAAAACACAAATAAACCACAATTATTATCAGGTCCAAATTTAACCAAGTGACTTTCGCATTGCTTTCACTCGCGAATCAATTATGTGCCGCTTTACTTAATCTTAGAGCGAATTTAAGCAATACTTTATAACTTAGCACTTTGATTAAGTGAAGTTTTTAAGTTAATTTTGACATAACTTGGAGTAATGCTGTGTTTACTCCGTGGCCTGCTGGGAAATTAATGTAATTGTACGTAATTATGTGGAAATAAAATACTTATGTTTAACTTATGTTTTTCAAGTTGCGCAAAAAAGGTTGTTACGTAAGTTGGTAGCTTCGTAATAATAATTATCGTCACTTATCTCACATGTCCCTAAAATTATGTTAAAAACAGTGAAGACAAACATCGTGAGGAACAATATGTTCTAGAACAAAAATGTTTAAGGGTATAAGCAGATGTCTGCTGAATATACCCTAAAATAATTAGTTATAGTTTGCTGAATATGAGCCTCCCTGAAATAATAAGTAAAATGCTATAACGATAAGATTTCACACGCGAATGATAAATATAGCATCTAGCTTAGTTACTAAAACACAAAAAACTATTATTTGCAAAAAAGAAAAGCTGATGACGGAATTAAACTTAAGGTACAGGCGCCAGCAGGTCAAGCTACCCGAAACTGTCAAATTTTCCCAAACAACCTTGAACCTTAATGCTTCAGCGATAAAGTTGAAAATCTATTAAAGAAATTTGACAGATTGTAGTAGCTTGATGTGCTGGCGTCTGTACATATTTTAGCACAAGTAAGTTTGAACATCACAATGTTTTCAGTCAACTTATCGTCTACTGACTATTGGAGAATACAAAAATCCACCGAAAAAAAGTCTTCTGGGAACGTTTCCGGATGACAGCGATGCGGACAAGTACTTCGACGCCTAAGTTTCGTTTTGTTTTTGTATATATTTGTATAGTTAGTCATTTAATTTAGTACCTAGTTTAAATAGTTAGTTATCTATACATACAATAAAAAAGAGTGCAAATAGCGGTACAAAATAAATGATCAATGATGCTAGAAAACCTGTGTTACAAGGGTAACCCAATATAAGCTTGCGAAAAACACTTCTTAGAACTTAAGCCTATTGTTTTATGTACTAGGTGTTTACCACTCATCAAAACAGCTGCGCAACACACCCATACAATTTAATTCCGACACAATAATTGACAAACTTTCATTGTTTGCTCGTCCCTATTAATAGGAAGAGGATTGTGCAAGACAATTGTATGTCTTAATATAATAAACACGTTCATATACCGTGAATTGAATGAATTGTTTAACGCCTTACATGATGTTTGTTGTGGCCATAAAATAAATTCGCTTGCGGGGGAAACTCTAAAATATTTTCCTGAATAATATTTTCGGATATTTTCTTTTCGAACATACAATTTCTCAACCACATCACCTGTGTATATGGTTTCGTAAACTATTTTAGCTGAAATTTTATGATTTTTAAATAATAGAAACGGTTATGAACTATCATAAATATATGCTAACTGCGTTAAAGAAAATTATGATCTACTCGTATGACTGCGAAAGCGCTGTATTGAACACGTCTAAACTCTTCAGTAATTACTGCAAAACTAAATCTCTGAAGCTCATGTTATCTATTACTAGATCGAAACTACAGTTGAGTAAGTACTAGGAGAAAACTTAACCTATATCCCAAAACGTAAGATTGCTTTGAAAAGGTGTAACTAAAACAATGAAGCAACTCGCCCTAGCTGGCTGTGATTGAGCGAATCATACACGTGTTTCAACAGAATCAAACGGGAGTTCCTTATACAGAGCGTACCTGAGGGCTACGTAGGGTAACTATGCAGGGAAAAGTTGGAGGAACCGGCCCTTTCATTTTGGTCCTTCGTTTTTGGTCTATAGGAAAATCCTTTATTTTTAATATGTTGCTAATCATAAAACATTACCTACAACCTATATTATACCGGCTTATCTTTGAGATACGGGAAGCATCGCGGCCCTTAGCTTTTCAAATTCTTTATAAACTCCCAAGTTGCTGGCCAAAACCAGAGGGGCAATTCTCGTAATTTTAGGAACGTTCACAGTCTGATCTCAGTCGCAATCTATCAAAAAATACTTCTAATTTCCCTACATTTTGACAAGTTTTTGACATTTGTTTGTCGCCGAGTTGAGACTGCGACTAGATTTTGAACGTTTTAAATTACGAGAATTACCCCCTGGATATTTGTTGTTAAGTTTTCGTATTCCTTTTAATTTTCCGTTAATATTGGAGAGCAAATTACTTATAAGCGAAAGCTTTGGTGAGCAAACCTGAGGGTCTACTCCGAAGTGGTATCGGCCGAATGTTCGGCCGTTACCTGCTACGAAGTTACTATTTGGTTCGGTCGGTCCCGATCCTACACTCCTACTCTCTTTCGAATATTGACCATGGTCCCGACCCAACTGAGCCGATCCGAACTTTTTTCGCATTTTTCAATAATATTCGCGGGCCGATCCGATCATTAGCACTTTACACTTCGTAGTAGACCCCCTGGATTTGCATAATCAGCCTATAATGTTCCACTCGTTCTGATAATCCACCACGCGGGACCAGTGCCGGTTGGTAGCTTCACATGTCTTCGATTTTTTTGTTCTAGGACATGCCGGTTTCCTCACGATGTTATCCTTCACCGTTTTTAAGTGCAGTGGTGATGAAATAATTTACGCAAATTAAAGCGCCTGTGTTCGAACCTACGACCTACAACTGGTAAGTCGCGGCCGTTACCACTTGGTCACCGCTGCTCCAACCTGGATGTGACAACACCCTTAATTTGACAATACGCTGCAAGCAAGCGTGTTGGTTCTTATTTATTCTCTGAAAGTAAGAAATCAATCAAAACTCATTTATTCAAATCACGCTGAGAACCAGCACTTTTCTAACGTCAAAATTACAAAAGACAGTCCCCCAAAACGCCCGCCCTTCACCACTTTCTAGTGCTTTCGCTGGGAAGAAGTAGTGGCGCAACAAACTCCCCAGCAGCACAGCTGTGTTTTCAGTTAGAAAATACTTAATTGTAAATAAGACGTATGTCATGCAGTTGAGCAAGTCTTAGTACGTTGCCCCCAAAAACGTATCTATAAATAAATAAATACACCTACAGGAAATATTACTTATCAAATTAGAAATCACAAATGTTCCTCTAACCCTTTCTCACATGGTCACCATACAATTCCATCACAGTTATTGGAAAGGCAATGTTCAAGCCAGATGCGCAACTAACGGACGTAAATATTTACACTTTTTCTCTAGCTTCCGTAATATAATTAAAGTAAAAATAGTTTACTTCTAAGGTACGTTTCTTTTATATCTACCTTTATGAAGTTGGATGAGGAAATCTTTGTAAAAGATAACTTGGGTCTTGTTGGGTATAAGTTAAACCATATGTTGTATGTTAAATAAACTTGAGTTACTGGTAATGTGTTTTTATTATGAAACTGTGGTGTGTTTTATTGGATGTATGTTTTTTTTTTTGTTCACAGGTAAGCATCATGTGGATTATACCCGGCTTTTATATTGATATGCTGCGAAACAGGGTAAGAATAACTCTTGAAAAGCGAATTTTGTATTTTTATTTTTTTAACTGAACCTTATTTTTATTTTAATTAGGCAGAAAGTACGTCGTTTCTGTTGTAATTTGCGTATTATTTTAACCTAATTAAATATAGTATAATGCCGAAGTACAAAAAGTATTTATCACCAAGCGCAAAATGATACTGGCCACATACTTTTGCTGATCATTCAAACCAATATTAATCTCCCTGGCAAAAGTATTACATTAAGTTTTAATAATTATAACAATTTTAATATAAACTTCACTTAAAAAAAATGTCTCTTATTTTCCTCGTAGGTATAGTAAATATAGAGCACTATGTATCACTCGGAAGAAAGTGCGATTCCCAACTCGTGTGTATTAAAGCTCTCGGCTGAGCCTCGGGCCTCAAACTAAACCCTCGTTAGTAATCGATCACTTTCTCCCCTCGGTGAGCAATGTACTATTAATTGTTTATTGTATTAATTTGATAGAACGTCCAGTCTTGCTCAGCTGTGAACCGATAGCCTCTCTTATTTCGTGGAACCTCCTTAGAAAGATTTTTTCTCGTTTCCGTTTCTAGATTTGTTCTTCTTTGGTCCATTACATCCCTACCGTTTCTATAGTCTTTCTAATAGAGAATTCAGAACAAAAAATCTAGCCAGGAATGCTATTATCATCACGGAAGCCATTCAACTATTATAAATTCCATAACGGCGCATATACTGGCCGCTTCTGATAAATTCAATGATTTCCTGCTTATCCTGCTTACCGCTCTATCACGCTTTCTGATCGTAGCTTACTAGGGACTTATATAAATCAGAAGCCTAACTTAGAACTGACGAGGCAGAAGTATGCTTTAGTTGTTGACGTTATAATTATTTGTGATGTCTACTTTTAAGGTTAAATGTTGATTTATCATTACCTAGTTCTTTTGGTACATCATCAAGGTGGTTTTTGGTTGAGATAAGCTGTTAGAGGTTCTTGATTTTAACAACTGTAAATTTGACATTAATCTAATTCAATGTCACAGTTTTGAATGATAACCTGGATATTTAAAAAAATAATCTAAATGTACATGTCATACAGAAAATTTAGATTAAATAAAAGTCAGATTAAAGAAAATTCTGATTAAAGCAATTTTGTAAGTTGAAAATGAACAGTCTAACTTCGGATGTAAACGACAAAACGCCAAATGATTTATTTTTTTCCTATGTTGTCCCACTGCAGGGCAAAGGCCTGCCGTTCGGAGACGCCCCGGGCGTCGGGAGTCCATTGGAGACTACCGGCCACCGTAGGCGCGGGCCTGCGGGCGGAGAGCAATGGGTAGCTCACCGCCCGATCAGGACCAGGCCCGTGCCGGACGGCGCGTAAGTGTTCCACGCGCGCCTCAAAGAGATGTCAGCATCAGCAACGAGGGGCCCCTCAGGGTCGAAGCCTGCCGGGGCAGCGGGATTGTCCGGAAGGGTTACCGCTACCCCGGAACATAAAGGGCGAAGGAAGGAACATGGGTGGGTTTTAGTCAGTAAGAGTCTGACACTCCCTTCCGCTCCACCCAGAGCGGGAGGGGTCATTTGATGATTTCCCATCCCAAAAAAAAAAAAAAAAGGCCTGCCGTTCTTCTTTCCACCACTCCCTGCCTTGAGCTAGTGTAGACCATTCCTGTCCGTAGGCGTCAAGCTCATCCCGCCATCTTCTCCTGGGTCTGCCTCGAAGTCACTGGACGTTTTCTGGGACCCACATGATGGTAGTGAAAATATGAAATAGTAAATAACTTAACTAACTTAACTTTTTTTTATACGTTGCCCCACACTAGGAAATCCTTCTGTATCATGGGTGCGTTTACAAACATTTAAACTCACATACACAAACAGCCAGACCCGGAAAAACTACTTGTAGGTCATACAAATATTTGTTCCGTGCGGGAATCGAACCCGCAACACACAGCGCAGCAGTCAATTGCTTAACCACTGCGCCAACCATGCCGTCAAATAGTTAGAAAGAGGTCCTAAATCTAAACAGAAATTTATTTACACATATTACATTACAAGGAAAAAGGTATCACATAACTTAGCCAACCAGTCTTACCAAGGGGTATCGTATTACCCAGTAACTGGGTTATGGAGGTCAGATAGGCAGTCGCTCCATGTAAAATACTGGTATTCAGCTGCATCCGGTTAGACTGGAAGCCGACCCCAACATAGTTGGGAAAAGGCTAGGCAGATGATGATAACTTAGCTCCCAATATTAATACTTAGATTCTCTATATAAGAAAAAAATATCCCAGATCATCATTCAAGTATAAATAATAAAACACAGCACAGTAATAAATTAAAAGTATTTTTGCAACTAGTCCATCAATCAAACAAATTATTCATGACATTAGCTTTCATAAAACTTACAAATGTTCAGTCAATGTTAGCAAAAACTTGATTAAGTTAAAGCAGTCTGTTGATTCAATTTGAAAGCTTGTAGATCAATAGCTAATGATTGAATATCTCAATGGCGGATTATATTGACAGGTTGCTTGTGTATGACCTACTAGGCTTTGGCAATGGACTGGCTGGTTCGAGGATGATGAATATCTTTATTATTTTAATTCCGAAGCTAGTTTGAATTGTTTTTTTGTCGTATATTATTTGGAGCTGTTTCTTTTCGTCTTTTTCTTAGCCTGTCGATGACAATCTAAATGGACTCGGTGCATAATTCAGATACGTGTTTGCCGCCATCACTAACGTGCCATTTGTAGCCATTTCTTTTCTTTAACGAGTATCTTCGACATCGTTTTCCTATCCTTATCCCAATTGACATGCAGCATATATTCACTTCCTCCCCCGTACACCCCTGTCAGCCGTCATCTTAGTTTGTATTATCAACATTACAATATTTCAAAAATCCATTCATGGGTTCCTTGATGTTCCTTCTATTTTAAGACATTCATTTTTTGTGAAGTGGGTGTGTGTTTATCATCCATATTATATATTTATTGGCCCAGTGGTAATGGCCCCGACTAGGGGAGTGGTGAACCAGTGGTAACGGCCCCGACTTACCAGTTGTAGGTCGTGGGTTCGAACCCAAGCAGGTAGCTTTACTTTGTGTAAATAATTTCATCACCACTGCTATTAAAACTGTAAAGGAAAACATCGTGAGAAAACCTGCAAGTCAGTACTGTTAGCTGCCATCACCCTACTGCTGGGCAAAGGAGAACGGAAAATTCGAAGATATTGTGACATCTACCAACCCGCTCTGGACCCGCGTGGTAGATTACAGCCCACTCCCTCTCGAAGAGTGGAGGCCTGTTCCAGCAGTGAAAACATTACAGCCTGATTATGTTACAGTATTATCATACAAAAATACAAGTTTGCAGATTTACTACTAAATATAAATGTAGGAGACGACAACCATTATTATTTTCTCACACAATACAGACTAGTTGCAAAATATCTTTCGCTTAGCCCAGAACGTTTATGGGAAAGACACACAGCACATGAGTGATTCATTCAAACATAGCTACTGAACTTGTCTGAGGGTGCAACATAACAATGGAACAGGTTGCCGCCGTTTATAGCAAACAATTTACTTATTAGATGAGAGAAAAATTGAGCCGCTAAGATGTACTCGTACGTTTTGGATTCTTGGAATGTTTTGGTACAAGATTTGAATTCAGTAGAAGCATATACTTGGATGGCATAATAACTGCCTCTATGTGGATCTGTATAGCAAACTAATAATGGACACATTTTACAGTTTTGTAGTGTTCCTGTCATCTTGATTTGTAGTTTATTTCTGTTATGAGTTTTTGTTTTTTAACAGCTACCCTTTCATATTAAATCTATATACTCTAATAAATATAATCAATAATTTATAATTTGATAACATAATTTTTAATGTAATGACTTTTTATTGTGACAATTTATTAATGTGTATTAATTTTTGATGTCTTATTATTTTAATGTCATGGTAATGTTAACTAATGTTTTTGCACGCCGTAAGGTAGAATGTAGCGGAAACATTGTATTCTGTACCATCTCAAACCTGTACCTACATTGTTGGCAAATAAATATTTCTGATTCTGATTCTGATTCTAACTTATAGACGTAAGCAAATCTTCTTCTTCTACAAGATCGTGCATAATTATCATATTATTAGGTACTTTTTCTTGTAGGTGCCTGCTCTGATCTAAGATTTCCGAATCAATCCACTCATAAAGCTTCAGCCTTATTATAATTCGAACTTCAGCATAAGTTCAAGGATTAAAATCTCTTAACAACAATATGTGATCAGCAGCATTTTAAGAGCCCGCGAGCAAGTTTTTGCGTCCAACCGATGAGTCACAGAGTCAACGTACGGAACCCAACCGCGTGCCTTTGATGGTACTTTTTACTTTAAACCTTTTTTGCAAACTTTATCCAGTCGAGATAAATTCAATATTATTTACATTAATAAATTCTTCGCGTTTTATAGTTGTAGGCTATTGGGTCATTTATTGGGTGGACTATAGGCGTTTGGTGATCTGATAGCACGTGGCTCTACTTTTACGAAGACCTCTCGGAAATGTGACGTAGATGGTCAGTTACGGTGTATAATTTTGGCATTCAAACGTGCCTTGTATGTGCCTATTTGAAACAAACGATTTGACTGCTATAAACACAATTGACAGTGAATGCTTACTCTAGGATGCATATCCGGTAGGCTCTTAAATCCTACCCTTTCCTATGGGCACCTCTTCCCTATAAAAACCGCACCCCCCGGTCTACTTCTTGATATACAATGGTCGCTGTAGCACCATGAACATGAGGCTACAGGAGCTAGTGTGAATCTTGGGGTTCATTCGATTAATCGAGTCTGGTCAAACCACGCTGGGAATGGTGCAATTCATATTCATTCATATTCATATATAAACACAATTGACAGTGAGGTGTGGAAAAATATAAAGGATATTTTCGACCTACTGTCGTACATTATTCATATTAATAATATATCCATGTTTTGATATACAGGGACATTAACGCACAAACTGAGGTCCATAACTGTGAGTAATATAATTATTTCCATACCAACTATACATAAAATATAGGTATATAAGGGGTGTTCATTTATTACGTAAGACGATTTGAGGGGGGAGGGGGTCCAAACAAGTCTTATTTTTTCTTACATAGGGGTGGGTCTAGATTATTCATACATAAGATCACAAAAGTAAGAAAAAATTACGAGTTTAAAAAAATTGCTACTTTTTCTTTGCATTTTTGGTAGATACGGATCGTACGTAAGATTCAAAAGGGGGAGGGGGTTCATTCAAGTCTTATTTTTTCTTACGTAGGGGGTGGGGGGGTCAGAAATTGGTTAAAATTGCCTTACGTAATAAAAGAACAGCCCCTTATGGTACGCATAAAGAATTGAGACCATGAATTAAGCTCATGATTGTAGGCGTAGAAAATAAAACAGCTGTTTCATAGAAAAGTGCAATTTTGCAACTAGGAATGATTATAATTGTTACAGTACATATCTTGTCTTCTCAAATCATAATACTGAATTTAATTACCTGCCTATATGTTGTTTAATGATGAGGATAGAAAAGCAAAACTAACTGATTAAAATGATTGTCCATGATCACAGATTAGTAAGAAATATAATTAAACAGACTAGACTAGATTACAGACTGATTCAAATATGCTTAACTATCAAACATTAACTAGTGAAACTAGCAATATCCTTGTTTTAATTGCAACGAGATTTTAATTGCGGTTAATCTAATTAGTAGAAAGTACTTTGGCGCCATATTAACTTTTGTCAATAACTAGTGACTAGCACTTTGTAACCTATATCATCATCTGCCTAGCCTTTTCCCAACTATGTTGGGGTCGGCTTCCAGTCTAACCGGATGCAGCTGAATACCAGTATTTTAGATAGAGCGACTGCCTATCTGACCTCCACAACCCAGTTACTGGGTAATACGATACCCCTTGGTAAGACTGGTTGTCAGACTTTCGGGCTACTGACGACCCGTAACACTGTCAACGATCCACGAATGACAGCCGGGACCAACGGCTTAACGTGCTTTCCGAGGCACGGAAGGGTCTTGGTATGTGAAGATGGTCACCGGACCAACCGCGGCAAGCGTAGCTTAACCTGATCGATTGACCCGTGCGGCTGTTATTACTTAGCCACAAGCCCCTCCGGACTTAGTAACCTATATCTGGGGTCAAATTAAATTAGCTAGTACTTTCAGATTAAAAGTTCGAACTACATAGATGGTCCATTATTATTTATTCAATGTTACTATTAATGAGATAGTGTGTATTTAGTAAGACCGTTTAATGCTTGTAAATGTCAGCACTACAGGGTCAAATTAAATCAGCTGGCGAAACTCCGCAGACATGATAGGTATCGATAACCTTTATATTTGATGACTTTTTGCGGGGTCATCAACCGCAGTTAGTTTATTCACTTGAAATATCAGTTTAAAAAATCTGTGGTTTGTGTAAACTTCACAGACGTGATTAGCTTCGATATCTAAACAAGATAAAACATATTTTCTCAGCTCATACTTTAAGTAACAACACTACCAGCGGTCGTTGACCCCTAAAAATAAACATTAAATCTTTTTAATTTTTATTTTATCATGTTCAGATATCGATACCCACCACGTCTACAGAGTTTCGCTAGCTAATTTAATTTGACCCTGCAGTGCTGACATTCTCAAACATTAAACGGTTTTACTAAGTACATACTATCTCATTAATAGTAATATTTAATAAATAATAATGGACATAAATAATGAATGGTAGTTCGAACTTTTAATCTGTAAGTCCTAAGCTTTACAATTATGGCTGTCATTGTAAAATTCAATGTGGACAATAAAAACAACGCAACGTTAAGTTGGTAAGGAAATGAATGAAAATGGTGTTGTAGCGAATGCTGTTATGGTGATAAGCATCACGATCAAGCAACTGGTGTTAACTTATAAGAAAAGGGTAGTGAAGATATTAAATTAAATGCTTACGTTATGTAAGGTGTCAGACTTACCAACTGAATGGAAGAATAAACACTGATAAATGATTTTATTTTGTAAGTAGGTTTGTACAAACACTTTTACACGTCAATCATATTTTAAAACTAGATGAGGTCGGCGTTTCCTATCTGACTAGTCTGAGAAGAAAGACCGAAACAAACTCAGAGGTCACAGTCTCTTTTAAAGTCCAGACATAATCTTGGTTAAATCATATAAAGACGATGTAGAATGTCTGAGATGGTCTTTTGAGGAAAGAACCACACAGATTGAGAGGACCTGTCCAGTCAGTGCACGCATTTGTCAGAAATCGCGCAGCTCAACTCAAAACTTAAGAAGCTCAACGGTTTGACGAACTATACCAAAGAAAGGACATTTGGGTAGGCCACATAAATATACACATAACACTGAAAAAACTCCAGCTTAAAGGCTCTAATCAGCTAACATTTGATTTACTTTTAAATTGTTAAATTTTTAGTAATTTAATATTGTATCGAAAATACATAAAACAATAAATAACGCTAATTTTTAGGATCTCAAAATGACACCAAAAAATAACGACCAACATAATTTTGAAATGTAAAAGCCAGTGTACGACAAACTAACAAAGTCTTTAAATTCAACATTTTCCCTCAGAAACTCAATTTCGATTCAACACACGAACGCGCCCCACATTTTGTTTAATCACATGCATTTTTCAAACCTTTTTTTGGTTTTAAGGTTCACAGTTGGAACTTTCTTAGTTTCTACGTGTGTCACAATGAGATTAATTTATTTTATGGGAACAAGATTTCGCCCGTAGTTATTATGAAAATGGTCTTATTTTCGACGTAAACAATGACATCAACAAACCATACATTAAGATTTATGAAAATTTCGTTCTATAAATAGTTCATCGTATTATAAGAACATCCAGGCGTTCAAAAATAGGCACAGAATATGTAGAAACGGTGACTATTAAAATGAAGGATATCAAAACTTGCCCGAAGAAATCATTAAAAGATATATAATTTGAACCGGAGACCCTTTTTTGTCCAGAAAAAGCCGACACAGACAGCTCTAGTGATAATAATAATATTATAAGAGAGATCTTTATTACTAAAGCATAAAATATTAAAATGATTGATTTAATAGATGTCTCATTTAGGATACTCGTTGAAACGCTTGTTAGCATTTGCATAATTAATGAACACATTCTAAAATTCGGACTGCATTAGTGATATATATGGCGATGAGAGGTTCCTAATTAATACGGTTGAGCATCAAATTCCTACAATCAACAATATAACGGTTAAAACCACACAAATCATAATAAATTCTGGTCCTAAAAAAACTACCAAAAATATAAACACAGTCGATAAAACATCAATAGCTCAAATCCCCATAAACGAAATAATACCAACAATGTTAATAATGAACTCGAACAAAATCTTAACTCAAATGTTCGTCACATAAATTCAATAAAAAAAAACAACAAAAGGATCTTTTTGTTGAAGAAAAAAGTCTATGGGAAAGAAGCACGAACGCCTAAAAATGTTAGGACCGCGTCTCACCCGGTACGGGAGCGGAATTTTAAACAGGGACTCCTAAAATGGATCGTCGGGGATGCCTTAGGCTCTGATGAAAAACTTCCAGACGGTGAATCAGAACGTCTGAGCCTTAAAATTGCTGGAATTATTGTTTTCGATATAAATATAGATGGTATGAAGGGTAGATGTGTAGATGTAGAAGATATTGTGGTGATTTAGAGGCAGGTGGACAAGTGATTTAAAGAGGTCTGTGTTATCTTATTTTAACACCAGCAAGACGACCGTATTATAGACCATGCTTTAGTTTTCTCTAAGTAACACCGTTTTAGTAACAGTGAATAGATTTTAACTCGAGACTACAAAACACCTGATCAAATATATCTCGAGCCAGAAGAATATAAAGCCCGGTTGTACATTCACTTGGTTTTAATACAAATAATAAATAGAGAAAAGACAAACTTTATAGCATTGCATTCAGGTAGAACAGATAAATTATTAGATACTAGGCTAGCAGCCGGTACAGATAGTCTCAGATACAAATTAATTTGGCCATTATTTTTTGCCGAAATTAATCTTTGTATTAAAAAGTAGCGGTCAATGCACCTACTAACAAGCTAATTAAAAAGAGATAAAATAATAATATGTAACTTAATATTTATCTTGTTAACAAATGCCGTTCATAATCCTACAAAGATTCAAATCTGTAATTTGCGGCCTACTTACTTGAACATTTTGCACTTGCAGAACTGGATCAATTTCTGTTGCATATATTTATTATAAAATTAACATTTTCACCCGTAATTTTCATAAATGTGTTACCATTTAATCTGATCTTGCACAATTTTCTTTTGCATGAAGACGTAATTATATGTAAAAACACCGAACAGAGATTCCCTTGAAAGACAACGTTTTTAAACATGCATAATACTCAGGTAATTCGCGCCTACTTACATTTTAAATCATGTGCAACTTTTATAAATTGTTCAGGTTTTCCATCATCAATTTTATTACGTAGAATACGCCCAGCATCTGTATAAGAATGGGTCATTATGTAAATGATGTATAATGACAAGTTTTTGAGCCCATTAAAATAAAATGCGCTTTTAACGGCCGATCTGGATCGATCAATATAGTTCTGAAATGTCCAACGATCGCTTTAATGAAGTGAATATAAATATCGATATGGATTTCTTTGAAAAACATAAATTTTGCTGTCGTATTAATTTACGAGTTATGTAACGTGACTTTACGAACAATGGGACACCTGTCAACGAAAGTGGAACGATATTAATAAACACTTGCGACTTTATTGAGTGAGGAGTTTTGTCGAGGTCTGTACATGACATTAACACATAAAGCTCACTGATTACGTCCGATCCATTTTAATTATATTTTGAAATTCCTGAGCAGTCCAATGTGGTAACAAATAAAAACATTTATATTGTTTAATGCGTTTTAATACTTACAAATGTGAAAGTAAATTAAAGACATGTTTGACATATAATTATGATCATAATGCATTATTTTATTATTACCTAATAATGCTATGGTATACCATAGTATTATTAATAATTATGCCTACATGATCAGCGTTGAGTTTAATATATTCCTTTAGAATTTCTTCAACAAATAATGTGGCAAATTAAATCATGATAAAGTCTCCAATGATAATATTTACTCCGAGGTTATTCCAATTTTTGACGTCTAAAATTACTTTGGGGCTTAAATATGTTTGCGTTTCGTCAAAACCATTTTTATCACTATTTACTTGTTAAACACGATCGAAAATCCAAAAGCAAGCATTCCCAAAATTGCTGTTTACCTGTTTCGGACTTTCACTGTCGGGGTTCAGTTTGTCATTCTTGAATCACTCACGATGATTAATGGTGCACAAAATTATAAGGTGGTCGCGTCTGACAAAATTGGTTGGGGCTTCATAGGGCCTTGGACCATAAAAATAAAGAATGACTGTGTGGGAACATCCTTTGATACATTACGTGAGTTTTGCCCTTTTTTCGATCGATCGTGAGGAAGCACGCTCGATCTGATCAAAGTTTTATAACCCACTCACCAATTTTATGGTTTTAATTTCAATCAGGGAAGCTGATAACTTTACGAATTTAGATACAGTTTAAAATAAATTTTGAACGAACAGAACACCCGCTTAGTAATTTGAAAACAAAAACTGTATTTTTAATTTTAAAAGTAGAGGGTGATATTATTATTACTATAGTTTTGGCGCATGCGGACAGAACAATGCCCGCTCTCGAGGGAGGGACTACCGACCCCTTTTGCAAGTAATAATACGAGTACACCATTAACGCACAGATTGTTTGAATGTTGGTTTTATTTTATAAAACAAATTGGAATACATAATTAATTGCACTTTTAACTTCAAACCAGCCTTTAAAACTGAGAATTATGGCACACTCAATGTCAATAAAAGATAAGGCTATATAAGGAACAAAACATACAAAACAATATAGAGTATGTACATATAATCAGATTATCATGCAGGTCAGTCCGTTCAACATGAATCTAGGCGCACATGTCTACACCGCGCGCAGCGTCATTCGCGTCGAAGAGACGTCGCGCGAAGGACGTCAGCGCGCGCGCCGTAGCCGTTAAAATTCAAATTTGAAACTGTTAACAGACCAAAATTGTGACATTGTTCAAAAAAAGAAAACAAACCGAGTGTGTGATAAACCTACAACATTTATTGATTTTGTGAGTGAATTTAGTGAAATATAATTGGTTAGTTGATCCCGTACTGGTGTGCATGTAGAGACAAGTGGTTGTGACCTTCTGTGTGGTAAAAAAGGAGTTTGTTCTCAAACTTGTATGCAAAAGTGATGGGAATATGAATTCGAAGAAATTGGAATGTTTTGACGACGATGATTCCGTGGATGATAAGCCAAGTCTCAGCTTTTTAGGTAAGTCCGAGTTAACTAATAAACACAATAGTATATTTATGTATACAGAAATAGTTTCATTGATAGCTCCTAATATTTATGAGGTTGACTATTGATATGAATATCATGAAAATTGTGTGTCAGAGATAAAGTGTGGGGTTAGGAATGCTATTAGTAAACGTCGTATCTGGTGAACTTTACTGCAGAAATCATGACTCCGTAATATACATTATTATCTTTAGATTAGATTTCCACATCAGTAATTTGAAAACCCATTTATGAATACCATAATTGGGTGTTGTCTGTTTCTAATTTGAATTTAAACGAGTTGAATCAAAGGGGGATATTAAACGTCCCCTTCAAGGTAACATTTTGGCATTACGGTCTTTTATAACCCTTCATTCTAAAATTGTAAAACTCCCAAGTATAGCATAGCTTAGTATGGATAACGGTTAAAGCTTCCTTACGAGTTAAAACAACTTTATGTATAGTTCTTTGCACGAGTGATATACTAAAAAGATCGTGTCTCGCAATTAACCTTCGCTGTGTCCAACGACTGCAGTAATTATTCCCCTCCATTGATTGCTCTAGGTAGGTACGTTCAAGTTTTTAGTATATTAAAATAAGTTTTTATTCAACAAGACTGCAATGCTTTAAGGAAACGTCCCAGTTTTTGCAGAGATCCATTATCTATCATTAAGTTTTTCATCAACATGGATTTGTATAACTGTTTTGTGATGGACTTCTTTATAGCAATCTAGTATGGCATTCGAATTATGACTTTGATTATTGAAAATGTCTGTATTAGTCACCTTTGGAGGTCACCATAAAAGAAATTGCCCAATAATTTCCATACATTTCACAATGTCATCTAAATCTGGATTTTGTGGGGGTGTATTGAGTCATAGACAAATGAAGCCACGTATCCTGGTATGAGTCAGGTCCACCGAAGGTTCATAACCCACGCCCATAACTATGCCTGTCGGCAAACTGAAGAGTTTATGTAGGTAGTGCAAGTGAAATCCAATATTCCTTGCCAAGAAGAAATTGTAGCTGCATCAACATAGAAGGACTAAAGGAATTAAAATATAAAACAATTTATACGAACTGAAATTAATACGGTTAAAAGAAATTGTAATGCGAAATGAGATTTAAAATCTCTAAGTGAAATCATTGGTGTATGGATTTTGATTGCTTTTTAAGTAGTCTTGGCTGCTCTTTGATATCGCGTTCCAATGTGTTTGTTCATGAATGTAATTTTACATTCGATGTAGTTACATCGAATGTAAAATTAGTTACCTATGATTATTAAGTTTCTAAACACGAAAAGCAGCGAGTAGGTACAGACACCAGCAGGTCAAGCTACCCGAAACTGTCAAATTTTCCTAATCAACCTTGAAACTTAATGATTTAGCGATAAAGTTGAAAATCTATTAAAGAAATTTGACAGATTGTAGTAGCTTGATGTGCTGGCATCCGTACAGCACCATTTGTATCAGGACAATCTCTAAAAGCAGGACCTGTAGGACCAAAAACCGGACCAAAGCTGCAAAGCTACAAATTAATATCCTAAGGGCTATTGCGTCACTACCTTCATTTAATTTCCCTTCTTTGTTGTTGAAGGATAAATCAATGTCACAGACTACTTTATAGGTGCCTATAAAAGTAGATCGTGTATGGATTACTGCAGCCACATATGGGCTGGTGCTGCAAAATGCCATCTAGCAGCTTTGGACTCAGTAGAGAGGCGTGCGAAGAGGCTAATTGGTGATCCAGATTTGGTTAAGACCAATCTACAAAGCCTGGAGCACATGCGTAGGGTAGCCAGCCTTTCGGTATTATATAGGATGCATTCTGGAGAGTGTGCGCGGGAATTACATGACTTAATTCCGCCATCACCGTTCCATCATCGGACAAGTTTCCACACTTACGTTGTTGACACCGCTACGGTCCGGAAGAAACGTTTCGCCTGGTCGTTTATACCGCGTACATCGAAGGACTGGAACAATTTGCCTGCAGTGGTCTTCCCGTCCGATTATAATTTAAGTGTCTTCAAGGCATGAAGAGTGAATAGGCTCATAATAAATTGTAAGAGCGCTTTACCATCAACGATTGCATCACTGCTTTCCATCAGGCGGGATCGCAGTCAAGTACTAGTTTATATATCATAAAAATAAAACAATAATAGTCTGACGTACTCCCAAAGATTCACTTTCATTTTCTCTTCAGCTTAAAATAAAGCTTCTACTGAAACACCTGTCTTTCGAAATCCATACCTACTATAAAAAGCAAATTAACATTTATACATGTTAATCTGTGCTAATGTTTTCCAAATAAATTTTTAATCTTGCCAATGACCTCAAAAATATCTATAAGCTATGATTTAAAATCGCAAAATAGTCGTAAAATCTGCATTATGCAGTTTTATTGCTTGTTTTATGACTATTTCACTGACTTATCACTTTAAGTGCTGGATCGCTTCTCCTCTATCTTCAAGGTTCATTAAATTGATTAGGTTTATCAATTCATAGAAGTTAGGATTTGTTATCGTCTTTATCTGATTCTTAATAGAATCAAAGAATTATCTTTTTTTATATTTTTATCTTTTATTGGTTTCAAGTTAAATTGTAAACATGAACTGTTTTTGTATGTCTGTAGACAGATAAGAATCTATGATGTGTAAATTTTCGGAAATATCGTCTATAATGGCGTCAGTAGATATACATACTAAATAGGTACCTACTTCATATATTAAATATTTGCATGCATATTTGGCGGTATGTATATTTGGACTGAAATTTTATGTAACTTCTTTTGTACCTACTACATTTTATGTAAATAACCGATATTGATTTGATTTATGAGCGTGATGTTTTTTTTATATTTATAATATATATAAAAAAAAACATTTCGCTTATCCAATCGCTACGGATTAATTAACAAAAATACAAGTTAGTCAAGTTACACTTTATATATATTGTTTTTATATTTAAATAACAAGAAATTACGCCTAGTGTCAACTACGGTCAAGTGGTCCAATTTGTACTAAAACATGGGACCAATTAATATAAAACTGGATGTTCTTGTTTTATTGACAATTTAACTGGTTTAGCTATTGGCGATTAATTTAATTAAACTTATAGTCATGGATTCATACCGATTAACTGAACTGTAATTATAATTATCAATGAAGTGGTAATAAAGTTTTATTTACGGTACCCGCTTGGTCCTTAGGCGACGCTTTGTTTCATAGCGTCATTATGCAAATGAATCAAATTGATTTTATTGTTCGTGTAGTTGAGATGAAATATATGAGACTGCCAACATGCATAATGAAAACATGTTACATTAAAGATTTATCCTTGTGTGATCTGATAAAACAAATAAAGAAATTTACAGGTGCAACAGAATATAAACATAATATTGGAAGCGAGGTCAAATACAGTAAACAAGTTTCGAAATCAAATTCAAATTATAATAATAAAAGCTTAAACTAGAACACTTCCATAAAGGACTGGGGCAATATTCAAATTCAAAACAATTGACTATCTGTAAAGTTTACATCAAGGCGTCAAAACATTTCAAAGTTTTGTTCAAAATGACCTCATTTTCGCTACAAATACATGCAAGCTTACAAAGGTAACGTATATTGTCACCTATTAGTCTAACGATTTAACCGATTTAGATATAGGCGGCGTAATGGGTTTACCTTATCGTCTAGTGTCAGACTAGTTAAGATATATGAGGTATTTTTCCAAACCCGCTGCAGGAAGGGTCCTGCAAAATTGCGGCTCGAGTGCATTTGATTAGTGTTATGCAAATCAAGACCTATATTGGTCGCTGACTCGTTATTCAAAGCATATGGTTCTTAATCAGTCTTTTCCACACCATATTACTTTAATTTTATACCTTAACTCTTTCAAAATACGTTTCAAATTCTATTGTGCTCTCGAACCCTCATGTCGGTGCCCCATTTTTTGCCCGACATCGCAACTGGAAGTTTCGCTGAAACACCTGTACACGTTTTTGTACATAAATAACAGTTAGAACAGATTTCGATGATCGATACATCTAAAAGTAATTTGTCATGATCAGTCTGAGACGGTAGGGTGACGTAATAGTCATTTTGGAGTCACTTTGCAGTGACCTTGGATTAACAATGTGCGGAAGTGTTAAGACGAAGTTCAACAACTTTTATCAATTTGTGAGCTTATAATATGTCTTAGATAATTAAACAATGATAGTCCACTGTAACTGTGTTGTAAAAAAGAATGATCATACATCAATAGGCAAACATTTAAGTAATAAGAACAAAGTAGTAACGAAATTGAAAATACCTACTTATAGCTGGTTAAAACGCAGAGTCAAAATTTAAATCTATTTATACTTTTTCCATTAAGAATTCAAGCTAATAATGGTTGGAAAATTAATCAAATGACCATCTAACTTCATTCGTCACTTTCACACAACTTTGCCAAAGTTTCATAACGGGATTGGTCAAATTCAAGCATGTTCCCAACGGGGCCTAAGATAGACCCTGTCGGCAGCCCTCAAAGCTAGTAATTGCCGTGTAGATAGTGGTGGCTAGTTTAAATACCACGATACTTGGACAGCCACTCTCTCTGCGTATCTCTGTCATGGTTTGACGTGCCGAGATATGCATGTAGAGGGTGAAAGTTTCGGAACAGACATTGAGGGGTGAGTGAACGATCAGAGGAAATAAATCTGCAGTTTTAATTGCTGCATTGCGTAGGACTTTGGTCCAATTGAATTTACTTTTCATATCTGTTGAGATTTCACATTTATTAGAAAGGGTATTAATTGGTTTATTGATTTGTTGGTCACTTGTTGGACCAAACTTGTCCGTACTTAATTACAGACTTTGGGATTTATTTGTATGCACCTACCCAAACTACTCTGCAATTTCAATTTGGAACAAGTACATTTATATGGGCAACTTTGTAATAACATCTTGTGCAACAATATCGAAAGCCTTGTAAAAACAACCTATCTTAATTGACTTTAAACTGTAATATAATATTGATAAAACTGTATATCTTTTCGCACTAGTTGTAAAAGTCACCTTAAGAAAATTGTCTATTAAAGGGCTGATAAGAAACTGCCTGGCAATCTCGTACACGACAAACATTATCGTAAATAGTTTAGCTTTAAACCCTGTCGTATAAAAGAAAACTCTCGATAAAACAAACATAAATCAAATTCAATTTCACTACAGCCGTCATAAAAATATTACGTTTACGTACTGTTTAAATTCTCACTATGAATTTTAACACAACAAAAATCGATTACAAAATCATATTTCTAATCATCGATTCCATCGAATCGAATAATATTACTGTATCGAAACGTGTATCGTTTTATAATAAGCTCTTTAATTCCCGTACATTTGACAGATTCTTTACAAGATTATCTAATGTAATACTTTTGGTGTAATCGTTTGAAACGGCTTTACCCACGGTACTAAAATTGTGGGTAAGTTATACTTATATTTTTTATGTCTGCTTGAAATTGGCGTGGCGGTTTAAATTGTCGCTTTTTATTGTATTTTGTTTAAATTGACGATGAATAAAAAACGCTTAATCTTTTGTTGAGACTTCTCTAGCAGTTTTATTACTCATCAATTTCTGCTTCACGGTGATTTTACCACGAGGGTTTTGAATAGTCCACTAGCATAATCTCTGAGGCACTTTTAGTCAGCTGTAGAGTTCACAATAAATTCTTTATTGCCAACTAGTATTTGCTAACCAATTAAAATTGTATTACATCCGTTCAAGCCCTATCTACTTTCACTACTTTCTTATTGATAGCTAACAAAAAGCTTTTTACGATATGACCAAGATTAAATGCCTGTGCTAACGTTAATTTTACTAAGAGAAATTTCACACTACATTTTCATTGGCTTTAAGTAGTATATAGTCGGTACTTGTATGAGCCATTTGTCACCCTGTAGAATGTAACAGCGAACTGATGAAATGAGCTACTGTGTTGCTCGGTTAACGGGGACTTACAAACTAAAGTACTTTAAAGATATTCATGACGGGTCTTTAGTCACTAGGGGAATTAGCAGTGAGGTTGGTATTGTTCATTCTACGGTCAGCATTCCACGGTTTGTCAAAGATGGATTTTGACGCGGAAGTAATCTTGTAACCGTTTATTTCTTAATATAAAATGTAGAAAGGAATGTATTTTAGACATTCTTGGCATAAGTTTTATGTATAAATTTTCAAGTTTAATTAACGGTTTGTTTCATCCATAGAAGATTAGCCTGATTAAAAATGTTATACGGAATATAAAAGTGGATTTAAAAGAAAAGCTGATAATCCCACGGATTGCTGTTATGGAATCTCGCTATTGAGAGAATCTTGTAAAGTTAACTATAAACTGACAATATATTATGAAGTTAAATTTGGACTCTGAGAAGCATTCCAACTTTCTAGGTACTGCAAGAAAGACAATTTCATCTTCCCAGCTATTGGGTTTTCTATCTCCTCAAAAATGTTTACTACATCAACTGCCATATTAGTATCAACAATAGTCAATTTGTTCCCATTTTAACCCTTACATCCCGTTAGCCTTCTTAATCTTCAGTAATCCGTGAACACATAAAGCCAGCAAAAGACCGGTGCGTGAGCTTCCAGTGTGGTCCACTGAGTTATCAACAAAGAGACCGTTGGGTCGTGTGGCCGCGTCTTTGGAACCGGTACCCTTAAAGATTTTTTTCACGCCCTTAATGAAGTGGCGTTAACTTTGAGTTGTCTACCTGGACGTACCTTTAATGGGCTTGTATTTTGTTTTCTTTAAGAGAACGTTTTTGAAATATACCGGTCTTGGCTGTAAACTTTTGATAATGTTAGGCCAAAGTCAATTTGGCATTTAGTTGGTAATCTTTAATTATCAAATAATATTCTATATCAGATGAGGTTAATGCCTAGAACCCCGTTGCTATAGCAATTTTAACATTCATTAAGGATATGGGAATCCTGTTCCCAATAAAGCCTCCGGCCAAACCATTGATTTATAACTATCATAGATTTACACTTCTTAATTTAACTCATTAAAATGCAAACATCTAGAGCCCGAATCAAATATTTAAATTGGAATACTAAACTGGACATTCGGATGTTTGTTTAAATTCATGTCATTATTATAATAATTGCTTTACTATGGTTATAAAATATTAACATAAAAAAATGATTCGCTGTCTGATTTGATTTTCTGTATATCAAACAAATCAAAATTAATTTATTTCAATACGATTTGCTTTCACATCTCAATCTCCTCTTTTACATTAAACTAGTCTAGTCTGCGAAAAGTCTATTTTGTCTTTATTTCTAAGATCAGGCTCAACTACATTATTATTGCCTATTGTATCCTCGGCCACACAATAATCCGTCTCAAAATCTCCCCATATACATATTCCCATTAGCACTAAAGTTCTCTTAAACTTACCATTAATTGGCCAAACGATATTTCAAATGCTAATATGTTACAGAACTGTATTGTTGACATTAACTGTGTAATGTCAACATTGCATTAGCTTAGACTTACCTAACCTACTATTACAATAATGCAAATGCTGTTCGTCTTACTTTTTGTTTTTGACGATTATAAACCTCACTGTCATATTCTAGAGCAATTTGAGCATGTTTAAGTCTGCTATTACCAAATAGTTAAAGTATTTTATAGTTCTACACAAAATGAGCACATTTTTATCTCTTTTGCTATGAACACTACTAAACTTATTATTCTCTTGATCTACAACTGCTGGACTCTTGTTTTAAATATATAGAATTATTTGAAAATCTTTTTGCAGTATAAAAATACATGCTTATCGCATTCATTTCTTAAAAGCACTACCTTTCATGACCACGATCATTAATTCAGTGATAATTTCTTTTACGACCAATAAAACTACAATAAATTACAATGTAATTAATACCTTTAAGGATATTCTGCGTTCTTATTTTACTGGACCTACATGCAAAAGCTGTCAGACCAGTCTATAAAATGGCTTCTCTGGACGCCGTAGAACCTGCTGTTAATATTCCATCAATTCTGATAGCTGTGCTAACATATGGGGGTAAAACGGGTAAAACAAAAGAGGTTTCATGCCTAAACAAATGGTGGCGGGGTCCCTCTAATTTGTTCGGCTAATATTTGCTTTTACGCTTCCTAAAATAGATAATGGATTTTAGAAAGGCTGTTTTTTTTAGAATATATGTTTTTTTAAACTTTCGTTGAATTTGAGGTTTTTTTAGATAAGGATTGGTTCACTATCAAAAAACACCAATTAATCATAGATAGCAATTTGTATTAATATTAAAAACATTATTGATTAAATTCGTATATTTTATCAATTTATTCGTTAATATCATTTCTCATAAAATTCAGAGACAGAATACAAGATTGGCTCATGCATGACCATTCAAAATCATGTCCTCGATCATAAACCGGTGCTGATAACCCAGCCATCTTCAACGATTCAGATCTAAACGACCACAGAGTAATTAAACTATAAAATTAATCTAATGAAAAGGAAGCCAATAAAATGGCTCTGCCTGATAATAATTTCCACGGCGAAGTAACTGATAAAGACACCGTACAAGGCACCGATCTAGGGACAGGTAGTCATGTAGGGGTCCCGAGCTGACCTCAGCAAATACAAATAGAAAGTTAAATCGAAGGCTGACAGTAAATCTATGGTATTAGAAATATGGCATATTGTGTTACGGAAGTTTTATTTCTAATTGGCAATATCTATAGTATTTTTTCCTTTTTTGGGCTTGCTTTTTTAAATTCTTCTTAAAATAACCCTAGCCAGTTAGCCTACGTGCCCTTCGTGTATGTGACAGAAATTTAATTTTAAATATCGATATGGTATTAGAATCATAATGGCTTTATGAATATGGATTCTGAAGACATTTATGTGTGTCCTATTCACACTAGCAAGATAGTTAGTAACCGTGTTCTCAAAAAGTTTATCTGCTATATTGGTTAGTGCTTGTTGCATAAACAGTGACATATGACGTCGTCCTTAAGTTATATCATCGATTGCAAGTACCGCAATAATCAATTTTTATTCTGTTATTTATAAAAAAGTTTTTCCTCCATCTTGCACCAGATGGCAAGAAGGTCAATATACTGTCTCTTTTATTCCTTAACCACCATGAAAGATACTGTTATAAAATTATATATTTTTAGAAACGTTTTTATAATTTAGTATTATTATATTGATGTCTGATGCAGTTACTCGTATATTACCTATTTAGCTGTGGTTTATATTTGTCTACGTTCAGATCCGGATCTATGTTTTAATGCAGGTCGTTAATATTAATTAATTCCGCTTTGTTTAAGTCAGTCGATGATATACTGATGGATGTATGCCCCGATGAACAGTTCAAATGTTTTGGTTTTCCATTAACATCTTTATAAAATACTAGTTTTGCTCAAGCAAAACTCATCTATCGATCTTCACTCTAATTGCGTAACATGCTATCAATCACAATCTGAATCATTTTGAAGGATATTGCTAATGCATTGCTTCATATGTTCGAAAAATTTGTCTGCTTAATAATGTAAATAACGCAATAGATGTTGTTCAACTGTTAAAATGAAGCCGTTAATACTGTTAGTGTGTATCGCCCGCTGATCTAGTAGAGGACAGGCCTAAGGGAAATCATGGCGCTACTGCACTGACACAAATAAAAGTATGAACAATCTTTTCATCAACAAAGTAACACATTTCGGAATTTAAACATCTCATTTGGTCAACTGTCCCAAATATGCCACACAGTACATCATGCAATAGACACCTATACAAACATGGCTATGTGACGCTTAGGGTCCCAAAACGAAATAAACACCCACCTGCGTTGAACTCCGTTTGCTTTTTATATTAGCATTTGTATGGAGTGCAATGTACCACACTTAAGACTTATAAAAAGCTATGAAATTCTCTAGTGTATGCTTCATCACGTTTCTGCGTTGAAAGCCTTCAATTGAAATTATTATTATCGAATGAGGCAATCTAAAGCGACTTGCTGGAAAGTTACGATTACAATCAGTGTTTCCATATTTTTTTTCTCTGATCTAAAGGATGTATACATACAGGGCGGCAGGAACGCACAACCTATTACCATGGACTCAGTACAATACATGATCTGACACCTTTTTTATATAAAATCAGCCTATATAATATTCGCACTGCTGAGACACAGGTCTCCTCTCTGTGAGAGGGAATGGGTCGTAATCCATCACGTGAGCCTAGTGCGGGTTTATAGATGTCACACGTCTTCGAATTTTCGGTTTTCTCACGATAATTTCCTTTTTTTTTTGATAACCTACGAAAATTTTGTCTAGAACCATGTGCTAAATTCATGGTTACAGTTTGCACGTTGATGCCCCTGCCACCCTGTATATGCAGGAGTAACCCGTTTTCCTAGAGGTTTCTCGGTTCAAGTTTAACTTTATTACCATGCTGGTCTAGGATTGAAAAACGTGGAGTATTACTTATCATTCTGCGAAAGTTATGAGTCATAAGATCCCAGACTATGGAGTGCTAACCAGTCTCGCCATTAATTGAAATATTTTATTCAGATGAGCTTTATCAAAGCTTTCTTCAGTGCCAATACTTTGCAACTTGTCGTCTAAAAGTGGTTTTGCTAGAATGGAATGTTCATTTTATGATACGAAAATGTTGATGCAAAATAAAATCTAGGAGAAACTTTTTTTTATTTTTTAGAGACAAATGGCTCTATAAGCTTTATAATTTTTAAGTTATTTTTTTTATAGAGACAGAATTGATCAAGCAGATCAATTGTCGATTTTACCTAATATTCTTTATGGAGTTAATTGTTGCAAAAAATGGTACAAATTGGATTTCAATAAACTTTTTATGTAACACAATTGGATTTGGCACAACCACCAGTAGGTATAATTAAATGCAGTCACGCAGTTTTATTTTGCATTGTATTTTAAGCTCTAAGTTAAAAATCATAATGACAAAATTGTATTACTCTAAATAACTCGGACAGTAAGAAAGATAAAACCGTAGAGTTAATAAACAAAAGTGTTGTCTTTTGCTCTTTCTACAAAAAAAAAATGCCAAAAAAAGCTGTAATAATATACGCACTAAATAAATAAACGGAAAAACTCGCGGAATATTGCTTATTTAAGCTGGTCTCAGACTTTGTTAAACAGATTATTAAAATATAGCTTAAAAGGATAGTGTTGTAGTTAAGAGTTAAGTAAATATCGGCAAGCATAACAGCGGACATTGACTGCTGCCAAATAACCAAAACTTAATTCAATATCTTCAGATAAAGACCCATTTTGTACCAAAACTGGCTCCAAAATTAAAAGTCCTATATTAAAATCCATAACCAGCATTTCCAATCAATACGAAATTACAAAAAGTTGAACAATTAAAAATAAAGTTTAACAGTTAACATAGCATTAACAACATAGCTAATTGAATCGAGATCTTCGGAACCCCGGGAGTCCCGTGGGCGTTCGGAATTGATCTGCTGTCTCTTTTGCTCGCATGATGTGCAAGTGAGAAAGGAATAGGGTCTATTATTGTCGGGGGACGGCAGCAGGTTTGAATAAGGATAGCCATGTTGCTGTATGGTCTTTGAATCGATAGTGTTAAAAAAGTGAAGTGTCTTGGTGTACACTAAAACATCCTTAGAATTGGAATAAACAATATTGAAGTTCATTAAAAGCTTACTGATTGTGAATATATCCATTTAAGTCCCAATTATTATTCGATTAAGGCTTTTTGTCACACAAAACAGTTTATAACCACCCACTACAATTTGTTTGATCTAGTATATAGATTGCCAAGGACTTGCATAGGCTTTTCGTACAATAAGAAGTCAGTTTATACTGGAAATGTATAGCTTGATATATCGTCGTGCGTACTTACTGATATAATAATAATAATAATAATAAACGTTTATTTCAGAAACAATCAATCCCTCACAATTCAAATGATGAACAAATAAGACAGAAGACATCAACCACGTGGGCAATTCTGTTTTCCTCAATTACCAATGCAAGTCACATAATGTTTTTTTCTTCGATTTTGTTTTTTCGGGTCTCCGATATCCTTACAATCAGTAACACGTATAATATGGTCACCCTGCTCAGGATGCCTTACACCGTTTACTGGTTATAGCGACACAGAAGTATGGTCCCGGTAAGGTTCTTTTGTCGCCATGTTTTATGGGACATATTTATTGCTATTTTTGTTATGAATGGCGTCTATGATTGGAATATAGTAGTAATCAGGTTTGAAAAGACTTGATAGGTTAAAAAAATGATTTTAGCTAGGTGGAAGAAATTCTAATTCAAATGCAGGTTTTCATGATTCATCATAGCATTTTTTGCTTTCATCATTAGAACCAGATTATTAATGGTGATTGTGATATCTGTCCATTTGCATACTAAAACATTTGACTTGGCTGAATACTTGACCTCAACTCATTTATATTTTATAAGTTGGTCAGTTGCTGAATCTCTATTTCCAGCTTCAACCTTTGTTACCAAAAAACGAATAGAGTAGTCTTACATTACCTGTCGATGGATACCATAAAAAACTAAATAAAAAAGGGACCGAAATATACCATCTGCCTCAGTTTTGTGTTTCAAAAACCGTTAATTGAAAAGGGTCTTTTGAATTTGAGAAATTGTAATTATCAATTTGATAGTAAGTTTTATACTAATAAAATTTGGTTCTGGCGAAGGTGTGTTATTTTTACTATCAATTTAAAATGTTTTATATGCTAATGTTACGCTCATAGACATTTATTTCAATGGTGTTAATATAGATGAGACTGTTTTGTTTGATATGATTCAAACCAATTAGCTTTTTGTTCAAAATTGCAGTAGCTAAATTGTATGATTAGGTTACTGACCTGCCCTGGATTTCCAAATTACTAGTTACTGTCTTTGTTTTTACTATCGTAACGTTCGCTTAAAACGATGGACCTCCTTATTGAAGCAAAGTTGGTAATACTAATGAGCCGGAACAGAACGTTTTTAAAGAAGAAAGTGCACATATAAACAAAGAAAATGAAATAATTATCCATAAAGTTAGTTATTTATACGTAATTTCCGACAAGCCCAACCACTGGCCACCGCAGTATCTGCTGACCCAAATTAAACCATCATATACATGCACCTTTCATTACTATGGGAGAATATAATTTAGAAAGCATTAAAATCTACAGATTAAGGCTTGTAAACCAAACCTTAGAAAACAATCGAAAACCAACCATAGAAGGGAAAGCACAAGGTTGATTTTGGATTTAATTTCTAAAGCAATTTGTCTCATCGAAGTCCTGTAGTAACGAAATTTATTACTAAGAATTAACTATTGATTACCAGGAATGGTTTGCGTTTAAACTAACAATTTATAACGAACAATCTCAGTTCTGTATGACTGCTCTATTAATGGAGATATTTTTAATAATAGGCTTTAGTTGGACAGTGATTTATTTATGAAAGTTTTTATTTAGTTCAAGTGTTGTGTTGATGTATTGGGATTTAAATTGAAGGCTCACTTACTTCTGTATATCTTGTTTGAAGATTGTTTTCCATGGCTTGTACTATACTAGTATTCTGTGTAAGTTAAATGGATCAAGTTGACAACTTAATTTATTTAACTTAACGAATTGATTAGTGTTTTCACTATTTTTCTCATAAGAACTATAGTAATTGACATTGTATAAAGTCATTATTAAAAACATCGTGAGGAAACCGGCCTGTCCTAACTAACCAAATATTCGAAGACATGTGACATCCGCTAACCCGCACTGTGCTCGCGTTGCAGATTATTAGCCCACTCACTCTCGAAGACAGGAGGCCTGTGTCCCAGCAGTGGGAACATCATAGGCTAATCATGATAAAATTATTATTCTCATTTTTTCTAAGGTCGTCAATTTATTAAAACTGTATCAGAAAATTACGATCCATTTGCCTATGGCATTGGAACTGTGGTTAATTGTGTGACAAAACTTAATTACTTATTAACAAAATAATTGTTTCATTAAATTTTGATGACGTTGCAACACTTTTTTCTGCATCAACCACTTCATTACGTTCGCGAAGGGCAATCATATTTTTTGCTTCAATGTCATTGTTGTTTAAAAAAAAGACTAATTGCCTTCAGAAACGCCCACAACAAATTATGACTCATTTTGTTGGATCTGTATGATACAACACAATATTCTATGTGGTTATGAAATGGTGCAAACAATAATAATATTAGAAGCTTAAAAATAGAAGTAGTCATTCAAAGTTACCTACTGGTGGATAAATGGCGGTGCTTGCTGTCAATATTTCAGTTAGAAGTTTCTGATTCTCGAAAAAACTCTCGAGAATCAAAAACTCAAAATACCTCTGTTGGTCCATGATAATTTACTATTGCCATAAAATTAAATAATATTACTTCAGCAACAGGCTTATCCACAAACTTTATTAATGACAGCAACATTATACCAATTTCGGAACCAACTCTAACAACCACATTGTATTCAACTAATAAAATACATCCAGTATCCATAAACCATTCGAATTTGAACCTTAACTCGGTACGATTTAAAGATATTTTCAAATTGATAAAGTAAGAGGCCATAATTATTTTGTTGCGTAAATATTTGGCTTCATTGTGCGTATCGTTCGTATTATATGATGAAAAAAGGATTAATACGGTACATTTGCAAAAAAAAAACTTGAAAGACATAGCTACTTATAAAAATATGGACACAATCGTTCCAATTATAATGTAATTACGGTGTTCATAAGTACTGAATGCGAATGGATCACTTTTTTGCGTATAGTTTGTGAAGAAAGCCAGTAACAGCACATCGATAGCTAAAAATAATTTTGGATTTGTCATATAACTGAAATGGGACCTAATTCGCATAACTAAGTTTGAGACCCAAAACTTCGCTACTTCCACGGCGTCGGTGGCAACGCAGAGTTCACTTTGACTGCAAGATTTTGGACACAGAGAACAGGATGGAGTTGGAGGCAGTTGGAGTTACATCTTCCCATTTGAGTCCAGAGAAAAGTGATGCTTATTTCATAAGAAATCTCTTCCAGCATACCTGTGATAGGACGATAGATAGAGAGATGTAGACAGCGTGTGAAAGATTAATAAAAAGAGGTATCCAATTTGATTGCAAATATGTTAATCAAAACATAAAAACTTACTTTTCAAGCCAAGAACTCCAAGAAAGCAGGTTCCCACCGCCCCCGCACAAAAATGAGAAATTAGGTGTGACCTCAACAGCGATTTTTGATAAACCGTTAATCCCCCTTTATCACAATTTCATTCACATTATTGCATGACTAACCTATTCTTTGAAAAAAAATTGCAAATCATCTAAATGGCAAAATGATGATGGTGTGTGCAGAATTCTTAATTTTCTAAGCTCTCGCAGAATTGGACAAAAAAATACAATATAATTTCATACCAGTCATATATTGACAGCATTTTCTTTCCATAGATGATGATGATAAACTACTACTTATAAATAAAAAGATCAATGAAATAAAAACACTTATTTATAAGTAACCCATTTCTAATAAAACAGCAGCAATTACAACACACATGCAGATAAAAAAGAACTGTATTACTTAACCAGTAAGAGCAATAAATAAAACCAAAGGCAGAATTTCTCACAACCCGATATTACTCGAAACATGTGTACGCACTTCATCATATTCTGCACCCTCGGGCTGCGCATACGCAAAGAGGTCGATCGAGCTCCAATAAGTATTATTATTAAGATTTATTTTATTTTTTTCTGCGTGTCTACTATCATTTAGGTTCAATAGCCCTTGTTGAGTAAGTTGTGACGTAAGATTTTAACCTGTTCCGTCGTGATAGTAATGAAGAATGGATCCTTAATAATTTTCACGGTGAGACTTTTATAGAATAAACCAGTACTTCTATCTCTACTCTACGAAAACAAAATAATATTTTCTTTTCTTTTCTTCTTTTGTCTTCTCGCCGTAGAAATGTTTCTACAATCTGTCATTTTGTCTTTCGTTTCTTGCGTGTCTCTAAGCTAAGCTAACTAAGCTTGCTGAACTATTTCATATGAAAATAACTTTTTTAGTTCTCTCCGACAAAACGAAACAAATAATAGTTTCTTTAAAACATTTATGTGTCAAATTGCAAACTACTGCATCCCCTGTGCCATTATTCTTTGAATTTTCTTCTAGACTTATTTCCGTTGTCTTATATGCTTTGGGATTGACTGCATAGATCGTCATTCTCAACTTACCAAGTTGCCTGTTTTTCTCCATTTGCACCTACTACGCTTTAGAATGGGCAACTAGCTTCATATTTCTGACTGATCGACTCCTTGACAATTCACAAGTGCTTGTAAAAAGTGTAATTGAAATAAATGCTTTGAGTTTGACCGAAAATTGTCTTTTTATAGAAACACCTCACCATGACACTATTGTAGAACGTAACCAATCCTCTTTATTGGTTAACACATAATTGATTTAAGTATCTTGTAAAGTTCTGACACACAGAGTATTTATACAACTTTGAGGTCAGTTTACCTTAAAAGGGAAGGATGCATGTTCAAGAAACACATGTATGACCTTTAGTGTGAGATTACCTTTAAACATTTTCAACAAAACGTACGGAATGCTTTCTTGTTTAGATTTCAATGTAATATATGCATTTTGGATGACTGTGTGTTGATGTTGTGGGAGTGAGAGAAAGAACTTTACAAAAGTGGGCAGTAAGTGGTATATAAAGCCCAAATTAGGTTCGTTTTCAAATTGATTGATTTGTGTTGTTTATTTATATTGGTGGAATTGATTGATGTTTCCACGTCAGGTTCTACCTAAAGTTACGTGAGTTTATTCAATTCAATTTAATTTATTTCAGACCATGTGGTCCATTTTGTTAGTAAAAATGTTCTTATAGACTAGTGTTAGTAATACAGAGTGAAACAATTTATTAAAAGAAAAGTACGTAGCAAGAAACTAAACACAACAATCACTGCTGCGCCATCCCATGACAAATGGCGCTGCAGCGACTGATTTAACTGCAGTCCTGCCGACTAGCGATCATGTCGCGTGTTAAGGATGCTGTTGGCGCTGCCACGTACTCCACGCACCAGGGAAGCGCATCTTTTACGCATAGTAGCGTAAAAGCAGTCTACGCGATGTTCAGCTAACATCCCTGATGCACTACAGCATCGCTGCAGCCCCACTTTTTCTACTTACTTACTTACTTTTTTTTTTTTTTTCTGGTGGGAAATCATCAAATGACCCCTCCCGCTCTGGGTGGAGCAGAAGGGAGTGTCAGACTCTTACTGACTAAAACCCACCCATGTTCCTTCCTTCGCCCTTTATGTTCCGGGGTAGCGGTAACCCTTTCGGACAATCCCGCTGACCCGGCAGGCTTCGGCCCTAAGGGGCCCCTCGGATTATGCTGACATCTCTTTGAGGCGCGCGTGGAACACTTACGCGCCGTCCGGCACGGGCCTGGTCCTGATCGGGCGGTGAGCTACCCATTGCTCTCCGCCCGCAGGCCCGCGCCTACGGTGGCCGGTAGTCGTCACGCGACTCCCGACGCCCGGAGCGTCTCCCGCGGCGGCTGGGACGGGAGGCTCTCTCCCTCATCCGTCCCGCCACCTCCTTCGCTAGCATGACTGCTTCGCAGAAGGAGGCGACTGCCTCCCACTCCCTGTCGCTCCGGACCATGGCTTGCACCAGGGCCGGGCGCGAGAGGCCGCCGCCGCTGCCGATCGTCTCTACGAGGACACGGCGGTGCTCCGCCCAAGCGGGGCAGACCTCTACCGTGTGCTCCACCGTGTCCTCTGGGCGATCCTGGCAATGGTGACACCCGGGCGTTTCCTCCCGCCTAATGATGTGCAGGAACCTCCCGAAACTTCCGTGTCTGGTGAGGACCTGCGTCAGGCGGTAGGTGAGGGCGCCGTGGCGCCTCTCTAGCCACTCCTCAAAGAGGGGTCTTATCGCCGCTATCGCGGCGTGCCCTGCGCTGGGTTGCGACAGTCGCTCTTTCCATGTCGCCCCATCAGTACCCTAAACGCATTATTAAATTGGACTCGGAGCGCACTGAAAGACTTTTAAGTATAGTCGGCCCACAGTCTGCACGTGTAGAATGATGTACACTAAGACCTGAAAAGCTTTATGCTTCTTTCTTTTTTAAATTAAATTAATTTTATTCGATTTAACCCCCGACCAAAAATAGAGGGGTATTATAAGTTTAACATGTGTATCTGTGTGTCTGTCTGCGCCATCGTAGCTCCCAAACGATTGAACTGATATCGTTTATTTTTTTTTTTTTTTAAGTAAATCTCGATAATATCCACTAGATGTCATTATGGATGAAAAGTTTCTCAAGATCTGTAAGGTTTCTCCTCACGTTTTAACTTTTCTCTGCCAGAATGACAAAAAATGTTCACAAAACCTTGAAGATTTGCTCATGTATTTCAAAGCTATGACTAGATGTAAAACTCGTAAATGACATGTTTTTGTGAAACGCTGAAAATTTTATTAGCAAACCTTTAGCGGCTAAACGTTCGTAGAATATTTTGAATAGAAACGTTTTATGGAAATGTGCTATCTTCAATGCTTGCATTGCTTTAAGCCGCTAATTTCAAAAACTTAACGTGCCGTAAAAATGAACACTGCCTGCAATTTTCTATAGCTTTCAAATGCCAATGATTGGGTTTATCTTTTTGAGTTCCGTTTAATTTTGTTTTATAGTAATAACTTAATACTTTCCTTTTGTGGCTGTTATTTTTATTGCTTTAATCAAATTCTTAGGGTGCAATATTTAAAGCCGTATTGATCTCGTCAACAATCTTCTGATTAGACGTCATTGTTATGTCAACGGATTTGTCCCCAAGATATATTCTTATTGCGCCGTATGAGGTAGGTATAGTGTATGCCCAACAAAAGACATCTACATGTTGTGCTCAGTTGGCATGCACCATGCGGCATTTCACATTCTGTTGCTACAACCACAACATAAGTTTCAGAAATCGTGCCAAAGAGTAATATTTCATTTCAACGGCTTTAAAGTATTAATGTTACATTATTGTTAATAAATTTCTCTGCAACAAGGTAGCGTTAAGTTTATTAATGTTTATAACAAGCGTTACTTGCTTTCCATTCTTGGATGAAGAACCACGAGCGGTTTCAACACAAAGTGAAATTTTATTAATTAGTAAGTACTGGCCATATTGTTTTTAGATTAATAATTATATGTGGTCCTATGCTTTCATATTATATTTCTGCATTGCCTTTACATTTTCATGTCAATTGATAGAAGCTGTTTTACTTAATAGGTCTGTGGTTATCTTTTGTATCAATAATGTTGTCTGCTTTCCCTTAGTTAAAGCAGGTTTTCTTATTGCTATCAAGCTCCGATGTTGCCACCCTTGCACTTTGATAACTTCGTTGATAAGAATCACATTTAAAATTTACTAAGAAACGAGACTTTACCTACTAGATACTGTTCGAAGTTATGCCCAGTAGCTTCTTTCCCTCTTAGATTATCAGCCTATTAGGAATATGGGTTAATTCAATGGTCATCCATTACACGGTTGACATTTACGACTTAAACGGGAAGATAAACTGATGTATTCTATTTTTATTCTCTCTAGCCGTAATGAGAAATAAAGTTTGAGATGTACGAAGGACTTATTACCTTGTTAGTGGAAGAAAGTTTCGTTTGGAGGATAAAATAGAGGCAATCTCGAGTCCCAATTAAACTGTCCATCATTTCATGGATAAAATTCACTTGTACCATTTTCTAAAGGAACCACCACACGCAACCCACGCTATCCATGCTTAGGGTGCGTTTCCACTGAGGAGAGGACAAGCGGAGCAGAGTCGTGCAGGAATCAACCAATCACAGACGAGACGCGTGAGACGTGATTGGATTTCAACCCATGTGATTCGTCGATTACTGCACGTCTCCTCTCCGCTCCGCTCGTCTCCACCTCAGTAGAAACGCACCCTTATACTTGATCCAGTAAGCTTGCAAAACGTCACAGACTTGTTAGGGAGGTATTGATATATATTTATGATAACTTCTACCCGCGACTTCGCGACTTCATGTTCCCCGTCGCATCGCATCGCCCGTCCACGTTATTACTTTGTTTTCTCTTAGCGTTCTTTCTGATACTTTTTCTTTTTGCTCTTCTCCTAAGGGTCCTAGCGTAAAAACCGACCGGTAGTTCCTGAGATTAAAGGGTTCAAACAAACAAATTAACTCTTCAGCTTTATTATTAGTATTAGATAGTATTGATAAAACAAAAATGATTTTCTAAACTATAATTTAAACATAATTTTAAGTAACTGCACTAGCAGTGGCCGTTGACACCATAATGGGTAGTTAATGTTTCATCAAGTCAGTAAAGTTTTCCCAGCTAATATTGCTACAGCTCATATGACCTTATACACACAGGCTTCTACAATGTAGCCCTGAGCCTACGACATAATGATAAGATTTGTCCAACTCTCAACTCTGCTCAAAGACTACCTGAAAAGGCAATTTTATCGACCCTGTCAACGCTAGCAAGATACGCTTTGTGTTCATTTTGTGCGATCGTATTACCCGGTTTAGTTTTAAATATTGGCCATGGATGTCCGATAGTTCCATTGGTTTTAGTTTCATCGCAGCAGGAGGTGATTCCAAGGTTTCTAATTGGCTATACGAATTTAAGTGTTTTGTATGAGCGTGGGGGTTGAATCTCTTGCCGTTGCGAATGTATAAAGTTGTTATGAAGATGTTAAAGTGGTCAACTTTATTATTAACTAAAGGCTTACTTAGTAACTACGAAAGTACCTTCCAGAGCGTATAAATAGTATTGGAAATCCTCAAAGTGTTAATAAAGCAGCAATATATATATCGAGAATGAAAGACACCACAGCGAAAATATAAACTATTATGATATGAACACGCCACAAACTACAATGTATGGCTTCGGCCACTACCCTTGAACTAACTGTAACAGAATTATTAGTGACCCGCTTTTATCCATTGCCATTTCTGACGATGCAGTTGCATAAAATCACAACTACAAATAACGATTTCAACTCCGATTTGTAGCTTTTCTAGAGCAACCTCCACAATTTCTCCAACGTCACGTTCAACAAGTTTATAATAGACCATCAAACACAGGAAAACATTAAAAACAACTCGATTCCCATCATGCAAATCCTCTGTCAACCATTAAGTCAGACCAGCGTCCGTTATTTGAAATAATTTCTTATTGTAACAAAGTCGTGTCTTCCATTGCTATCAATACATCCCAGATGGAACGATACGCAGCGTAATAAATTGGCTGCTGACTATCTGAATGCATACCGTTAACGAGTTATAGATAAAGTTGCTTTCACACAAACGGATCGTCGCAGCGATAGTTTAATTAATTTTCAAATTGCTGTTTTAGAGGGCTAATTGGGTGAGGATTGTTTAAATAGAGCTGTTGTTGAGGAATGATTAATATCTTTTTCTTAATTAGACCGTCAGAATTCAGCTGTCATTGTTATGTATTATGTTATTACGCGTAATTACGAGTATGAAATGGTAATGATTTTTTTAATTAGACTGTTAGCTAGCTGTATCACACTCTTCATCTACAGCATATAGATATGGTTAAAACTCTAGGAGGCATTTGGAAAGCTTTAAATTGAACGCAATCATCAAAGAAAAATACTATCTTTGCATTTATATTATTGTGCAACAAGCATCATTATTTTTATCTTTCTCATTACCTTTGTCTTCATCCAAGACGCTGCTGCTAACAGTCGCTGCTACATTAAAACCATTGTGTATACCATTTAACGCAATATCGAAATATAAATTATTTTCCAAGACCTTTAGTAGAGAAATCCAGCAATAAGTATAAAATAAAGCTTCCATGCCTTCCACCCTTCAATTTCGCTTGGCTTTCACTATCATATTGCATAGAGCTGTGGCTAAATACCTATTTCTGTCTTGTGCTTGTTATAGACCCATAATATTGCTTGTTAAATTATTTTGTGGAATTGTATATGTACTTCAATGTTGTTCTTGGAATAATAGATATTACTTTGTAAAGGGCTAGGTGTTTTGATTGTGGGACCTTTAGCATTGATTTTGGTTGTTATGATAGAATCTTCGGCTATTATTGGTTTGTTATTGAAGTGTTATTCTAATATTAATTCTGCGTCATCTTAATCTTTTTTTTTTCATTATTCTTATTCTGCTCTTTACGTTCATGAATAAGTGCAATATTTGCTAATCCTTTGTTGCCACTATTTTAAGCTTCTTCTTTTAGATTAGCACTAGCTGCGCTCCGAGGTTTCATCCGCATAAGTTTTGATCCCGTGGGAATATCGGGATAAAAAGTATCCTACATGTTAATCCTGGTTATAAACCATCTGTGTGCCAAATTTCATCCAAATCCGTTAAGGAGTTTTTGCGTGAAAGAGTAACAAACATCTATCCATCCATCCATACAAACTTTCACGTTTATAATATTAGTAGGATTTACAATTATTACACCATCATTAATAATTTTAACTTCTTCATCAGCTCTTTCCTTATTCCTAGGCAGACTGACGTCTAATTCTCCATAGTTCTCTGCCAGAATCAGGTTGTCAACATATCACTTACGGTTACGATACTCAGTAATGCAATAGATGTCGCATAATCTCTATCGATCAAGCTTACATACACTTACAAGTTTGATTTCGTAATATCTACAAATAGAATATTAACGTTACGTACCTACCTACTAGACTCCTTATCAGTACTTTGATGTTTTATTTCCTGTGCTTATCTACTTTTGGAATGTATTTAGGATTTGGAATGTATCCGTGTTTGATCTTATTCGCTTGGTAATATTTTATAGTTCAGCTTTAATACTTTTGATTAGAATATACTGGGTTTTATTCAACTTTGCAACTAACTCTTCTTATATTTCGTTCAATTTTTCTCGAAATCTGTGTACATAGGAATATATTTGTCCATTGCTAATATGAGAATTAAGTTTACTACTTAACTTAAGCATAAAATCTTGTTTAGTTACAGTAAATTAGACTAAGACAAGTGATATGCAAAAAAAATTGCCGATTTTATCACCGTCAGTAAATTTTCAAATAATTCACTAACTGAACTAAGCTTTAAGTAGATAATTCATTAAAACAAGAATGTCGATTTTATTATAAGTACCATTCACAAAACAGCTGTGAAATAAGACAATTTTAACATTATTGTTATAGGACTGGTACATTTCAATGGTCATTCAAATTGTTGGGCTATTTTAGGCAAGGACAAGTCCCTATTGTCCATAATAGTCGTCTTTCACATTTCAACGAAACGCAATCTAATCAAACTCAAACTCAAGTCATTTATGTCGGTCAGCGGGATTGTCCGAAAGGGTTACCGCTGCCCCGGAACATAAAGGGCGAAGGAAGGAACATGGGTGGGTTTTAGTCAGTAAGAGTCTGACACTCCCTTCCGCTCCACCCAGAGCGGGAGGGGGTCATTTGATGATTTCCCATCCAAAAAAAAAAAAAAAAAAAGTCATTTATGTCAATGAAGCTATTTACAAGCACCTTTACTTATCAAAGAGTCTGTCAGTCAGGAAGATGAACCTACTTGCCTACTCCCAAGCGTAGTAGGTTTTTATGGAGAAGAACGGGCCAGAAACTCCATGTACACTCTTTTTAATCGAAATATTGGTCAGATACATAACATAACATCATGCCTTTCCGTTTCATTTCCCGAAGGGTTACATAGAAGTGCATATATAGTACACCCATATTTCGCCAGTTATGTCTAAGTCCCATGTAGCAGGGGACGAGCCTATTGCCATCATCATCATCTGCCTAGCCTTTTCCCAACTATGTTGGGGTCGGCTTCCAGTCTAACCGGATTCAGCTGAATACCAGTATTTTTCATGGAGCGACTGCCTAGCTGACCTCCACAACCCAGTTACTGGGTAATACGATACCCCTTGGTAAGACTGGTTGTCAGATTTTGGACTTCTGACTACCCATAACGACTGTCAAAGATCTACGAATGACAGCCGGGACCAACGGCTTAAAGTGCTTTCCGAGGCACGGAGGGGTCTCGGTATGTAAAGATGGTCACCCACCCACGGACCAACCGCGGCAAGCGTAGCTTAACCTGAACGATCGACCCGTGCGGCTGGGCTGTACCACAAGCCCCTCCAACTCTACTACATATCACAATAGCCGCCCGGAATTAAGAACCGTGACCGATAAACGACAATATTTTCTCATTAAAACATCACCTGAAAAATATAGCATAGTTCACCGCCCCTTAAAGTCACTGTACACTTCGTTGCATTGTAAACGTAATTATTTTCATGTAATAAAATAAAAAAGTCACCCATCCATAGACCAACCGCGGCAAGCGTAGCTTAACCTTAGCCTATTGCCATCAACCAGGCAGAAAACCAGAATCCGGGATGCTACTGAGAAATTCCAGACTGAAAAACCCAATAACACTGCCCATTATATTGGTAATGGCGGATATATATACTTGCCTCTTTTGGGTTTCCTATTTCTAGCCCTGTACTGTGCACATTCTGTGCTCATTCAATATATAAACAGTACTATTTCAGGGCGTGTTAATAACTATTAAAGTCACGTAGAACAACGGTTAAACTCGAAACAAACATTCGTTCAAATGATTGATAACAATCGATTTAGTGACTAATAGAAGTAACATTTATTTCTGCAATCAATAACAGTCAAGGTCCAGAATTGCAATCAATGAACACAAAATTATGACACTTCGGATAAATTTGAGAACATTCTGAATCTTTTAAAAACCTACATCTACCTACATATAAGATATACCGATAACATCACAACTGTATTCCCGGAAGGGTTATACAGAGTTGTGCAGTACACTTAAATTTCACCAGTCATATTTAAGTCCCATGTAATAGGGGGCGATCCTATTGCCATTCATCATCATCACCCACAGCCCGACTTTACGCACTGCTGAGCATAGGTCTGTTGCCATTAAACGGACACAAATCCAGACTCCGGTCTGATACAAAGAAATTCATGTTAAAAAACGCAATAACAGTTTGCCTAAGCTGGAAATCGAATACAAGACCTTATTCTCAGTAGTAGCGCTTGAAACCACTAGAGACCAACGAAGCAATCAACAAGAATATAGAAAAGATATAGAAAGTCAGCACGTTAATTTAAAATCTTTTAATAGCAATAGCAATAGCCATACCAAATATGAAGACATTTTACTTGGAGATAAGTCGCGTGTAATTGTTAAGCATTTGCAAAAACTTGCACAGATAACAATTTTACTTAACAAAAACTGTCATTATAATCAATTAAAGTGAAACGTTAATGGTCACAGTAATCTTCTTCGTCGCAGACTTTCTAGGCACCAATTAACATTGCCTAGTTGTGTCTAGATTGTAAGTGAAGATAAGTAAGATGAGCTATCGCGAAATTGAAATATCAGTGGGTAGGTACCTGAATGTTCGAAGCCTGTTTTCGCTTCGATGGAAGTATGAGAAGCGATAGCAATATTCGCTTGTTAAAAGGCGAGGCACAGGTGGACCTAGTTTGGTATTTTCTGTTGTTCGACTTTCTTTCAGGCACTCCGAACAGGAAACTTTGCCCAAGTATGCAATAGCAGTAATCTGCTAGAAAATTCTTAAATTCGTTAGTCACCTCACACAACTTGAAATTAAGAAAGAAAGAAAAGGTCTTAGTACAAAACAAGTCTTTATCTTTTGGCAGGAGTTATACCATCGTGCTAGTTTTTGTAATAAGACCCTAAATGCGTCAAAATATAGTTGTCAGTTTTGTATCAAGAAATTTACCTCAGTCCGAATAAAGTTCAAAATACGAAAACTAGCTCGACGGTTCAAGCTGGGTTTAAAGATAGATGTCATTTTGTAATGAGACGGCAGTCGACCATCTCCGTCTACCGACAGTCTTTTTAAAAATCGAGATCTAAGTTCGTCTTACTCAAAAGGCCACGCTGAGCATACCTAAGTAACCCCAATAAACAAGGTCCCCGGCATTTAATGCCCGAGCACTTTGCAAAAGCGATAAAAAAAGATGATTACGGAACTTCCATACCTCATGAAGAGTTAACGTAGGCTTTAAATTTAGCTCTTATCAAGGTCCCTAAAACGAATAACAATAAACCAACTAATTTCCATAATAAGGTGACTCAGGCATCTCATTTTTAAAATACCTTGATGGCCTTAAGTTACCAAATTGATACAGCAATTTGTTTTCCTTAAAAAATAAACAAATTGGTATTCAATTATCCGGAGCCTATTTAACATTTTTTATTTTGGATATGGATCTTGATTTATGTGTTTGGAAGTTTAATTATGTAACTTCGCGTTTCGTAAGGTGTATACAATTTCAAATGGTTACTTTCTTAATCTTATAGTAGTTAAGAAGGGCTTGTTAGGTCTCCGGATAGGTACTACGTATTTACCACATATATTAAAACACGACAGATTTAAAAAAAAAATCACTAGATCACTTAACCGGAATTAATTCAATGATAATGAAACGAGTCAGAAGAAAAAGCTCTTCGATGGCCATACTATTGTCATTTTGATCTCGAAATACCTCAATCAAATAATTCATCATAAAGAGAAGAATACAAAAAAAATGTTGCATTTGAGGTCAGACGTGACTTATTCATTCCTTCAATTGAAATACTCCGTGACACTTTTCCAATATTTATATGAAAAATAATAAACATTTCTATGATTTACGAGAGAGCAAACTAGATTGCCAGTAAGCATTAGGTACGGCTTGATTGATTGAATTGGCACGCGATAATAGACCTTAATAAAATATACTAGAAACGGAAAAGTTTACCTCCTCGTATATAATATAAGAAACAATATATAAATGAAAAAGCGCTATAAAACAACGAAGCTAATAAACCTAAGTTGTTTTATAGCGCTTTTTCATGTTGATCCATTTTATGACCTTCCATGATACATTTCACAAAACACATCATTAGGTAAACTGCAAAAAACATCGACTCACCAAAGATTGTGGAAATCTAATGGTAATATCTAAACGCTGCACCGGAAACCCATCTTACAAGGGAACTAGAGATACAGATACTTATAAGTGAACTTAACATTTTATCGAAGATTTCGATAAAAAGTCTGGCAGAATCAGCCGGAAAGAATTATAAGGTAATAAAGAAGTAATTTGGTACATTATCCGTAGATTTATCTCATCTTCTTCTCTTCCTACGCAAGATGTCGAAGTCAACTAAGGGTAATGTATTGCTGCCATGCCAGTGGGCGTTGGGTCAGTTACCTTTTTTACATGCGCAGCTTTGACCTCTAACCCAGCACTATCTACAACGTCACTTTGAGTGGTATCGATACTCTTTTATGCCTCCACATCGAATGTATCCCGCAAAACGTTTTTACCGTTTTCAAAATCTTCATCTCCATTAAAAAATTCTAAAGTGTAATATAATTTCTGTCTATTTTTTTTCCATCGCCAGAGTAAATCGAAAGCTTATTTTCTAATCGTAAAGACGTTGGACCCACGGACCATTGAATCTCGAGAATCTAGATTTAATTGAGCAAGCTAATTATATTGAATGCTGTGGTCCAGATAAAATCTTTCGTGGGAATGAAGTCGTCTTACATAGATGGTTGAGATTAGCCTGGATGGATTTAAACTAATGAATTCTGCATGAATGGAAACAGGAGTTTAAAGATCAGCAAATGTATTATTATCACGAAAGCTAATGTTTTTTTACTACATATTAATTGTAATGGTAAAACATAAAAGTAAATGACAAAAATTCATTTGATGATTTCCGGTCTTGGAAGTTAACCCATAATCTTTTGATTTTCAACTGTGTATTTTACTGCCGTCATATTAATATCAATGTGTTGACTATATAACTGGTAAATGACAAAGAAAATGATAATTTGAAACCGTCATTGAATTCACTATAAATTATTACGACTATCTTTCTTAGAAAGACAATGAAGACCGTACACACGATAAAATAAAGATAATACATGATACTATAATGTAGGAAAGATAAAGAACAACATTCAGCACGAGCTCGTTTCTTAGAAACTCTTGAATATTTTTCTGTTTCTAAACTTATGATGGCACTGTAGATTATGATGAGTATCACTGCTTTCCCACGATTGTCTTCAACTCAAGTAAGTTTCAATTCTCCAGAATTATTACACACGTATAACATTTTGACCTTTCCAAGTCTTTATTACATAAAGCTTCATTTTCTTTTATATTTTTGACTTGTTTGAAACTAGCTTCGCAAATGTTGGAAGATTTCTCAGGGATAGGCAGATAAAGATAGATAAAAATGTACATAATATTTGTATGTGTTGTCACAATAGTGATAACATCAGTATGCGTCATTACAATTTCACTTTCGAAGCAAATGGTGTTCAAAGTGTGTGTTGTGTGATAATCGCTTATAAGGCTGGAAACTTAAAAATTTAACACTCCGCACCCATACTCTTATGGGCATAACCTTTGTTGGTCAAAACTAACACTTTCGCATTTTTGCGTCTTCATTTCTTCACGTACGGAATGCCTCAAAGGAACTCACGCCTTCTTCCCATGGGGGTAGGAACTACAGAACGACACCTGCTAAGATTCTTTCATACTCATATACACTAAGTCAGGTTTAAATTAAGTCAAGTTTATATATTTAACCATAAACCTTGCGTCTTCGTTTTTTTTAGTTTCCGGACTATTTTACAGACAAAGAACAATGTATAGTAATAAGGATTCACATTAAACACAACCCACGAAGTAACACGCGTAAACAACGTTGCAACAGAATAAATGATGACATCAGACATAAAACAAAAATAAAAGCCTCTACAATCCCTTTTACAATAGCAACAAAACAGAAAAGCTTGAATAGCATACCAACCAGTTTCTTAACGAAATTCGCTACTTCAAGCATTGTGGTTAAAAAATTCAAAAGCAAATTACCATTGGGGATAATTCATGAGGCATTCTTGCCCATAAATGGTTTGCAGAAAGTGATACCAAACGGTTGAAACCTAATATGGTATTACGATCCAGTTTCTAAAGCAAAATACGAATTAATGTGAACAGATAGTTGGACAAAATTGAAGATGGTTGTTGGGTAATATGTTGCAATATTGTTAGTTTTAGAGTGGGCTTGCATTGTTTTGAAATTTTGCGTCAGAGGCCCGATATTGAATTGATAATTAGTAGCTTCATCGATATCGTGTTACGTTCTTTTAATTATATGATTACTTGTTGTTCTTTTTCCACTATTTTAATTATTTGTACAGACAACAGCACCAGTGGTTGTTGTATTACCACTGATTTTCGGTTGATTGTAATGTAAAGGCTTTCATGGAAGCTTCGATTTTCTTTTGCTTATCTTTTCTCCCTCCTACATCTTTTTCTCTTTCCATATTGCCATAGCTGCATTATCCAATGTCTCAAGCCTCTCGTAACATAACACAATGAATCTTCATCTTCAAACTGAAACTTATCTCTCTCAGATTCAATATGATTTACAATACTTACTCCTACCCCGGTATCTCTACAGTCCCCACATTTCTCATAGCCATCCATCACTTTTTATATTGCACTGTTATCAGTTATCTGTACCGGATCAAACTGTGTCAATGTCTATGACTCTATGTTGTGGTTAAGGTTCGTGATCTTAAGCGGCACGAAGTTACTAATCGTTTTATGGTGGTGTCTTAAAAATGGTACTTGGAATTGACTTAGAAATGCATTTACTGTATCTTCAAGTCTTTTCGTGAAATATGTTGCAGAATGTTTTATTCACTCCGGAGCAACTGGACATATTCGCAACTGGATAGATTCTCTGCTGGACAGTTTTTGAGCTGGACAGATTAGCAACTGGACAGAACGTGTGCAGTCCATGACATAATTATAATGGATGAGTTGGGAATATGGATGTTATGAAAAAGTGGTCAAGATAGGAAAGTGGACGACTTGCTCCAGAGGGCAAGGGCGATTCTTTTCAAGCTTCGACTTGAACAACTAGGTCCATCAAATTGGCATACCCTAGACATAATTAAATTACTCACGTTTTTTTTATTTGATCTGAAATTGACTTAAATCATCAAATACTAATAAAATAAATTCCATTAATATACTTCATAGTTCTTTTTAGCTTTCCCGTGATTTTTCACAATACTTACATGAACACTTTTATTCGCGGTATATTTAAAAATTCTGTGTTTAGAATTACCATCAAAATCAAACATTAGAATTACATGAATAGAAAGCTACATTATACGATATCGTCTTTATATAAAATTTCACGGACTTTTTGGTCTTAAGAACAATTCAATTCAATTACATCAGCTCGTGAGCAGGATGCTTGACAGGAAGCTAGTCCATCGTTTACAAGTCACACCGAGTTAACCTTTTTGACCTCTTGTCGACCGACTGACCCTGACTTGGCCTTACAACTAACACTGCTTGATAAGCTGCGAATACGTTCATGTTTTTTCTTGTTCGTTCTTTATCGTATTTGAACTTAATCATTTATTTATGAGTGGGAGTGGCCTTAGAAGCTTTATGTATTAATACTCCTACTTGATTATATAGAGAAATATATAGTCTCTCAGATAACCTAATAGACAGGGGGACTACGAAGTGCAAAGTGCGAATGATCGGATCCACACATGGCCGAACCGAATATTATTGAAAAATGCGAAAAAAATTCGAGTCGGCTCAGTTGGGTCTGGACCATAGTCAATATTCGAAAGAGTGTAGGAGTGTAGGATCGGTACCGACCGAACCATATAGTAACTTCGTAGTAGGAAACGGCCGAAGATTCAGTCGATACCACTTCGGAGTAGACCTCCAGGAATGGATAAAAAAGACTGCTTTTCGATACATTTTGAACGTATAGTTCATATTGTGTGGAACAGCTGGGTTTTTTTTCATATCTCAGAGTTGGTACCGTAGTAAAAGCCGTTCATTTTCAAGATTAATGCACTCCCTTAAAGTATGCTCCATTTTTTACTTGCTTAACTGTGTAAGTGGGTTAACCTATGCTCGCTTTCAGCTTAATTTTTAATTTCCTAATTTTCTTTATCTCCCGTTTCTTTGCTCATTAATTTTTGATTAATGCTTCTGTGAAATCCAATTAGCTTCTACACAAAACAATGCCTTGCATATTTCAAGAAAATGAACCGACTGTATATTTTAACGCGACTTTAACATAGTCTGTGTATCTATCATTAATATTAATGGAACAATTGTTATTACGTAAACTGACCACCTGGTGTTTGCATCACTGTAATTGTTCAATTGATTGATACAGCCATTACTGGGCCTGAGTTTTATGAGCTACATGATCTGTTGGCTTTGGTTTCTACTCGTTGGTATATGTTTGTTTAATAGTTTTACTATGCGCTTACTCGTTAGGCAACGAACTTGATCCCGTGTTAAACATAACGTCATAACAGAACATCGTGCCTGTATACCACGAAGGGTTAGGCAGAGATGTTCCTATAGTTTACAAGCCAGTTTTGATTAAGTCCCATATAACAGGGAGCGAGTGTATTGCTAACCACCGGGCAGAAAGTCAAACTCCGGTCTGCTACAGAGAAATTCTAGATGGAAAAACCCAATAACACTGCCGGACCCGGGAGTCGAACCCACGATCTCAGGCTCAGCAGTAGTGCTTGCTAAAACTCAAAGCATTGCGACCACTAGACCAACGCAGCAGCCCATATTAACTTTGTATGAAACTGTGATACTCAACATCTGGGTTTTTGTGTAAAACATTGCTACTCAATTCCATCGGGTGAAGTTGGCTCAACATGGAATGAGGAACAAAAATAACTACCAGGACAAACTTTTGCAATGAAACTCATGATTGCACAAAATTACTCAACAGAAGCACATGAACTTTGCCTCTTCTACATTGTATTTGAAAGCAGTAAACGCCTGTCGCTTATCTTAATACGAATACGCACTAAAATTGGACATTATAAGGCTTTATAATTTTAATACTATCAAAGATACTAGACGATACTAAAACTAAAATTTATTTCGAAATTACTGCTTCCTGATAGAGCGTTTGACGTTTAAAAGTCTTTAGATGTGATCAAAGATTATGCACCGGCATTACTCGGCCCTCTCATGCATAAATAGAGTCATAATATTATGATGAAGAGAACGCAGTAACTTCTGGCTGGCGATAACATTGCTCAATATTATTGAGTTTTCAATTGAGATATGAATTATTTAAAACTAGCAACAGTTCTAGTAATTCAACGGAGACAGTTAATGCGCCAATTTTCTGCTGTGGTCTCGCAATTGGTTGAATGATTGAACTGACAGCATAATTTTATATTGACGTTTGTGGTACTCATTTATTATTTAGAGAATGCCTTGTTTTACTGCCTACCAGTAGGATCAAGTTTCTTTAATAAACTATCCAAGTTTTAGCGCAAGCACTTAATATGAGCCTTATCAATAAAATGGTCAGACTCTAGACTTCCACTGAGTTACCAGTGGATAGGCAATTTTAAAAAGTGAACAAAGGGTTATTGAAGAACCACTACAAAAAAAAACTGATTGACCAATCAGATAATGAACTTCAGCATCTGCTATAAGGTCAACAGGTTAAAGAACTATTAAATATAAATGAAATATCTAAGAAAACCGTTAATTTCCTACCATCTGCTAACAAAGACGCTTTAGCCGATTACGTCAGTATCTAGGCTTGTAAAGAGATAAACTTTATCTCGCTTTAAATTGCAGTTCTCGCATAATTATGCATCATTGAATTATTCCATTACGCATATATTGTAATAGAATAGATATGATGAAATATAACAAGATTGGTGTGAACTGTGTTTAACAAGATTGGTGTGTGTGAAATGATCGTCTGTGAGAACACTATTCAGTTGGTTTTTTTCGCATATTTTCCCCCAACTTGTTCTTTTTTGTGTTTCTCTGCGTCATGTTTGCCGCAAATAAACGCATTGTCTTTCTTACTTTTTCCTTTTATTGAGATGTTGCCAGTGTAATGTCATAGTTCTTCATTGGGGCAGTCTCTTAAGGCCTAACATAACACTACGCCTGTATTCCCCGAAGGGTTAGTTAAAATGTACACCCGCATTTCGCCATGGCCTATTAGGCTTTAAATATAGTATTACCTATTCCAGGAGGCAGAACCCTTGAAAACCCTTCTTGATCTGTAGAAATAAACCCATCGTTCTCATCCCTAGATTATTCTTCACCTACAAGTAGAATTAGATTAAGCTGATAATCAGTAACTTCAAAATTCTTATTCAAAAGTTTCTCAAATTCTGACCATAAGGTCAAACAACGCGTGGACTCCGTCATGTAAAACTATTACGATAGTATATTGTTCATAGTTTTTGTTACACAAGAATTTAAAATAAACAAGTGCAATTTATTCTTCCACGTTTCAAGCGAAACAATAACATTGAAACAGCTGTTTGATATGAAGCGTGTTGTTATTATATAACACTCATGTAGCTCAGTAGAAAAAATATTATTGTTCTCAGGTTTTGACATGATTCTACCAATGTCATGGGACTAATAAAACCTGAGACTAAAACCGTTCGGTAGTCTTACAAGGGATACCCTAAAGTTTATTATCTTTATCATTATCGCAATTTCTTTGGGGTCGGCGCAATATGTCTTCTTCATCAGTCTACATCTCAGCAGTCACCCCTTATGACGGATCGTTTCTTTGATCTTCTCCTACTCTTAAAGCAATCCATGCACATTCATACACAAAACTTTCCTTTTTCCACATTCCTCATCACATGCCCATACCATGACAACCGATTCCCACACAATTTTCAGTCACCGTACACATATCCTCCGCACACAAAACTCCAAAAGGTTTATAGGAAGTCCATATTCAATATGGAACACATTTTCAAGTGCCAACATGATCTTTAAAATACGATACAATCACGAGTTCGTTTCCATAAAGGTTTTACCAGACCTTCCAATACTACATCCATTCAACATTTCCAAATATGGGTCAAATTGCCCGCGCAATGTATATTTTTTATTTCAATACAAATACCGAAAACCGTTAATGCCGCACCCAAAACATATTGGCACTTTAAAAAAACATGAATGAATATGTCATTGACAAGTTCTCAATAAAAAAATCGACTCGTTCTCTCATTCATTCATTAACTGATTTTGCGCCTACGCAAGAATATTTTATATACAGTCTGTATTTATTTTATATCTACCATTATTGAACTACGTAAGTAAATTGTTCTGTTGATATTGTTCTACGCAGTTAATAATAGTTGGAATTTTAAGCCTCTTTGTTTATACATGTATGTATATTGAATAAAATTTGTTAAGATCAGTTAAAAATTTTATCGGTTCTGATAATGTATTACATAGACTAGCTAGAAATTATCCTCTACTGGGTTACGCCACAAGACCAAGCCCTAAGTTGTCCGCATATTCACTCACTGACAACTCCCTATCAAAAGGTGATTTACTGTTAGCCTTTAAAAATACACCATGTACAGACACTGATGTCAGCGAATAAATATTTCATTGCTGACGTAATAATTTGTTCTCGTTTAGCATAGCTATCAAATCTTGCATGATAACGAGACCTTTGTTTAATTTACTCTTTATTTTTGTTGCAGGTAATTATTTCAAGTCTACATTGTCACGGGATTTTTATTTAAGAGGTATCGTAACTACGCAGTTTAGTATGCTTGACCTAGTAATTGCTTTACCACTTTTGACAACAATTCCCAGTAAATTGAAACAATACTAACTGACAAACAGAACGTTTTGTGATGCCCAAGTGACATTTAACCTAAGGATGGTAAAGAAATTCCGAGGTCGAGTATACAAGGAGGTTTATCATGAATTATTTTGTGAGTCCCGTTAAAAATATGCAGTTTAGTTTTTACCTAACCTGTTAAAGGCAAGCTCTCTGGTAATATGTGTTCCTGGTAAGCCTCTTTGCAGTGACAGATTGATAGGCCATTGTCTTCGAGAGCAGCAATAAGGAACCTGTTTCAGATAGTTGCCTTTTAATGGCCTTTCACACAATGTACGTCAGCAACTTTTCTACGCCCATTTTAGTAGTCAAGAATGTATGTGAAGCTATTCTTTTGAGTTGCTTAGTTTTCTGAACTTTTTTTTTGAGGCATTAAATTTTCTTGTCTGCAATAGATTCCTTGATTTGAGAAAATCTAAGCATTATATTGAATTAAATAATAATAAAAAATCCGGCGCCACAACTATGGACAACCCAATAAACATACGAGCAAAAATAGAATATCCGGAATGAAAGATACATATAGCTAACAATAATACAGTTGTATGGTATCTCACAAATGCTACAGGAGTCAAACTAGGAAATGGGTTATCAGATACCAATAAAAGATGGGCTATTATGTCAATACTTACGCACGATTACGACCTTTGAGCTCCATGCGTGGATTCTAATGGTGCCAACGCGCTTAGTCTTCATATCACATGAAGAGTTGCTTACACTGTAAAAGAAAACCGACTTCGATGACAGTACTAAATTCTTTATTAGTCTACCAAAGATTTTGAGAAGATTGCTTCTCCATCAAAATAAGCATTCTCGACCCATACATTTCATCATCATGTGTTCTTGAAGTGTTAATCAGTCTAATGAGTCGTCTCTATTCAAAGCTGCTGTTGTATCAAGTAAAATTGCTCTAGGTGGGTCATCTAACTGCTGCGCTGTATTCAGCGATTGCTGTTGTGCTAAAGCGTTTACGGTCTCATTCATTTGTTTGATATGTCTAGTTCCTAATTTGGCGTCATCATTAGCAAAAGGAAGTTTACTTAATACTTGGTCAATTATGTTTTTCCACGGAACTGCTGTTTGACCTATGCTATCTTTATCTTAACTAAGCATCCGTCTACTATATTTCTACGTCATTAGTACAATTATAGTGGAATTTCGCACTCCTAATTGAGTGATTACTTAAAAATTATATTTGGGACACCAAACACGGAAGGTTATCGCAACAGGACGATTTGACAATGAACCGACTGTACGATAATTCATTCATGAGTTTCACAACACAATATTAAGTTTTAACGCCTTTACGTGACTTGTTAATAGTCAAAACGTTAGTAAAACACGAACTATAAAGTATATTATATTAATTGAATTATTATACAGGAACCGTTTTGCGCAATTGTTAAGTAATTAGTTCCATAATAGGGTTATAAATATTAGTTTCACAATAAGTATTGATTTTGATGTTTTCTCTCGAAACCAATTATATTCGTGTGTAATGTTAACAAACACTTTCTTACAATAACGTTTTGTTCAATAAAAGTTTGTTTAATAATAAAATAACGATTGTCTGTTCACTTTCTCTTGAAACAACAGTAACTCCTTCTCACATTGATAGCGTTTTAAATTCTTCTATTACTCGTAAACCAACATGATTTTTTTAGCTTCGGGCAATTAAAGATGGCAATAACAATTCCATTAAACTTTAACTCTCTCCACATTACAATCATCGATCCCATTAAACTATTGCTATCAACAATACCGGGCTTGGAGCTCGTTCGAAAACACACAATACACCATACAATTTTAGCGTCAATCTCCTCGACAAGCAATCTACTGCATTCTTTATAAGAAAAAGTTATCATGATCCAAACCGACGTATGTCAGACGATCAGAACGGTACTGACTCTCTCTATTGTTGAATATTTTCGAGTACTTAAGGTACCTACTTGGGACGTAACGAAGCGGAACGAATTTTCAATGTTCGAGTTGAAGTTGGATTGCGGAATAGGGAGTTCGATGAGTTGTGTTTGTTTGTTAACTATCTGTTATTGCAGTCGTATTATCGCATTTAGATAGGTACTTTTTCTAACTGCATTCAATGTTTTGTGCTTATCACCAGACTGATTTTCTTAGATATCTAATTATTCATCAAAACTTAAATGCACGGTCACAAAAGTGTTACCATTGTCTTTTATTAAATTCTAAACAAGATCCTTGACTACATTCAAAAATCGCTCCTTTAACCGTTTCATTATCTTAGTTGACTACCTATTTTTGCGGGACTTTCTTTTCATAAACCTCACTGTAGACAGGTAGCAATCGATTTTAATCCTACAACGACTCTTAAGGCATTGACTGCCACTGCGGTCACCGGTGACCGCCAACAATAGATTTTCTATTATTGTCTGGCAGTCAACGTGTTAATCGGATCGATATAAGCTTTTCGGTAGCATATATGTCAATTCTGTACATTTTTTACTTTTCCATTATTGTTCTCGCTGATAGAATGTCACTTGTCTAGACATTCTTGGCCATTGTCACGATAAGCCTTCCTTCTTTTGTACTTTCTTCCAGTTCTATTCCATTAGTGCTACTTAAACTCAGTTTCACAACAAACTTCACATATCAGTGTTCTCGAAGGAAAGTCTCAAAACATTTCGCTTTTGCCCGCGAAGTGATTAACACTCGAAGTGGTTCATTTGATCGAAGCCAATGATTAAGCAATAAGTGGCGTTGGTTTAGCTTGTACGGTGCTAGTGGAATATTCGAGCGGAGCGAAGTATTCGAATTGATTTTGATGCAGTTTTTTTATAGTAAAGTTAATAATTATCTTTACTTGAAAATCAAAAACAATTCCTTCATTGAATGAGAGTTTGTGATATTGCATGGAATGACTACTCTGAGCTTTTTGATATTTATTAGAATTTCCGAATTATTACCGCTACCTACGTCGATTCTCAAGCATGATAATGTTTTCTTGTGATTTTTTTTTTTTTTTGTAAAATAAAGATTATTATTAATATTAAGTATTTTGTTCGCAACAGATATTATGAATAAGTAGTAAAAATAAGTACCTTCTTAATAGGTAGGTAAGTACTTCTATTTTTTGTCTTTACTTGCCTTTCGCTTCCCCTTCTAAACTTGTACCAGCCCAACCAAGGTAATAGGGTTTGACAAGATTTTAGAATTTAATTGAAATTTTAATTGGTAGCCGCGAAAGTAGCGGCCACGGGAGTTCAACTGTACGGGCTCTGTTTATTCGCTGTAAATTAGCTTGTATACCAGACCGGCTAGAAAACTCAATTTGAGACGCCAAGGAAACCTTTCTTTGGTACCTACTACTGTGTTTCTCTTTTTGCCAACACAACTTTGTACCAACTTACAGGCTATCTGCCACATCCAATTTTATACGAATCTATAGTATACATATATATTGTAACATAATGTACATACTCACAGTTATCTACATTCATTCCTCCAGGTCAGACAAGCATTCCGTTACCGTTAGGCGCTGATCTGACTATCCCTCACGATACTAGGTCACGTTTAATCCATAATCAGTACACAGACAGTCATCAAACTTTAACATAACACTACGACGATTTAGTGACATCCAAGGGCTGGAAATTTCGCCCACACTGATTGATATCATTTTTCCTATAAATACTATACTTTTGATACGAAATAACTATAGATTTAATTGTATTTTATTAATATATTTTATTATGACAGTTCTGACAACGACGTTTAATACGTCGCCATGACAAGTTTGTTTATAAATTCTTATCAGCCTGTAACTTTTAGCTGAAAATATATTCATCCTGCTGCAAATTAATACTGGCCATCAGCATATTTCAAATTCATATTTATTTCTACATGGTGCTATTCTACGAGTTTACCTTATGGATCCAAGCAACGCAAGGATCAGTTTGAGTTCGAGTTTTGCCTCTAAAGCGAACCCTCAAGATAGAGCTGGTACTCCGGAGTCACCTATCCAGGGAACTCTTGGCGTGTCCCTCTCTGACTCCGGTACCTGACGGACTAGCGCTACACCTCCGTCCTCTGTCCTCCGTACCAGTCGGACCGCTGGCGTGCCTCGCCGGAACCTCCTGAAACTACTGGACCGCGCCTCAACCGAGGGCCGTCTCTCCTGCTGCCGTGCCTGCTCTCTCGTGCTGCCGTGCCTGCTGTCTCGTGCTGCCGTGCTGCGACCTACTTCTGTCGCGTGGGCCCCCTACGGGTATCCTGCGTGCCGCACACGCACCAGCACCTGACCACGCCTGCACCTGCACCTGTCACCGGCACCTGCCTCGCGTCGCGTCTACCTCTTCAGCCTCCTCAACCCACCAATCACTCATCTTCATCCTACCTCACCTACACACTACACACCACTGTCATTTCATCTCCATCCTTATCTTACGAATAAATCTTTAATTGATTTTACTTCCCTTTCTTTAATTTCTTAATTTAGACTTAGTTTCTTGTCGCTACACGACAATATATGTAGTAAATTCTATACGATGCTAAAAGGCTCCTGTCTTGGCATGACCCTGAGATAGGAGCGCTGGTATTCTGATAGGGTCCGATACAGCATCATCTCTGTTAAATCAAATCAAAATATTGTATTTCCCATAAACCTACATGGTCACTTACAAAACAACAGACGCCAGCCAGATGCACAGTTCCAACTGGGCGTTTCCTGTGGAGAAGAATCACGTCTAAACTGTCTATGGAGTTTATTAATTTGACAGGACTAAACTAAGATTTATCTTCAGTCCTTTTCTTAATGAAATAGAAAGAAAAAGATGTACTGAACTTAAATTTAGTTCAGTTTGTGAACAAGGGAATCGGCGCCACTGTCTTTCTAAAGCTCTGTGTATTATTATATTCATAGTTATCTACAGCCGATATGGTGCATAGCTACTATAATTATGTTCATTAGCGAAATATAAGTAATAAGAGGTTGCTACAGTTTTTAATCAAGTACATAATATTACTGTCTTCACTGTCGTCATTAATGTTGAAAAGTGGTACCAGTAAAAGTAGAATGCATGTGTATCATAAGGCAGAAAAAAAATAAAACCGCAAAAGTAATTTCATTGATTGTTAACCCACAACATAATGAAATGTCAACATACGGTACTTTATTTACCAACGCTACGAAAATCAAGCTGACCTTGAGCAGGATTCAAACGAAGTCACTTTCGATTCAACTTTCATTCAAACAATCCTATTATATAATAACCATGCGAACAAAGATCAATCAATCAGAGTGTAATAATAATTTTATTAGAAGCCTATATTGCTTGTAATAAAATTATTAGAATGGACATTCCAGCATAAACTAAAAAGTTGCCATTATTGTGCATATAAAACAATAACACAGAAAGATACAGTTACAATAATGGTCGATAAATTCCATGACACGACATCTAAAACAATAAAATTGACAAAACAAAACGGTCGCATAATGCACAGTGGCCGGAAACTAGCACCCACTCGCAAAACATTTATTTTGGCTACAAATAAATTTATGTAGCCGCCGGTCAGTAACTAGAGCGAGCTAGTAGTTTCAATGGCAGCATTTCGCAACACTGTGTTTGCAGACAGGCCGGCGTATTTCTACACAAGTAGGTATTCATTGATAACAGGCGTGGGTGAACCCGACGTGGTCCACTCCATTCATACATTGGGCAACGGTGGCCCACGCGCCTAACGGTCGCCATTAAAGACGTCGATGTATACAAGTAAATTATGAACTTTAATTAATATGAATTTGTGTTTTACAGTAAATTTTACGGAACACGGGAAGCGGTTAATCAATTTTGTAAACGCGAAGGGAAATTCAATCTTTGAATAGAAGCTGTTTGAGTATGTATTTGGAGGTTTTATAAGCAGTAAGTTATGAGGTAGTTTACAAGTGCGCAGTTAGTAACTATTTGAATACAAATTGGTTTGGTGCGCAACAACCAAAAAAATACTGTGGACATAAAAAATCTAATTAAAATTCTGAGAATAATACTAAAATTAGATACGCCATTTTTGACCCTCGTTTACTTACCATAATCACGGTAAAAATATTATTTTTTTTACCATTACGTCACACGATATCATTTTTTCAATCATAAAAGCTCACTGTTTCGAACACCACCTAATTAATTTTTAATTACAGAAGTATTACATCAGGTTTTCGTTTAATCATAGACCAGAGATCTCAAATCAATTTTTTTTTCTGGCCCGTAACTTGACACGTTTGTCACCCACGCATTTTAAAATGACAGTTGACACTATTACAGCTGTCTATGGCCATATAAATAATGTTTGTTTGAATAGTTATAGCTCTTTAATAGTAAAAGATTTGAAATCAAATGTTAAAATAATCTAGTTAGATTTTTAGATAGAATCTTAAGAAATTCTTTGGCTATAAACTAACTTAGTACCTGCTATAAATAAGGCGTATTGATGAAAGCAGCGACGCAGCGGGGTAATTGCCTAACACTCTAACAGTAGCAATTGCTTTAATTTTGACAGCTCAACAACATTCATTGCTTATTTACGTTGCTGAGCAAACAAATTTTTCGAACATATGAAGCCATAGATTCGCAATATCCTTCAAAATTAGGGCGCAGACCCTAATTGCGTACCACTTAATCAAACACAATCTAAATCAAACTGCAATAAAACTGATTTTAAAGCACAATTTGAATGTTGAAAGATTTTATGTATTTCTAAAGTAATTATCTCTTCAGCGGGATTGTCCGAAAGGGTTACCGCTACCCCGGAACATAAAGGGCGAAGGAAGGAACATGGGTGGGTTTTAGTCAGTAAGAGTCTGACACTCCCTTCCGCTCCACCCAGAGCGGGAGGGGTCATTTGATGACTTCCCATCCCGAAAAAAAAAAAAAAAAAAGTAATTATCTCTAACCTAACCTGTCATACCTATTATTAAGTTGCTCTCATGCATAATTAAATTGCAAGTGATATACATAGGTATACATACATTATAATAAACATAGCATAAATTAATTATAACCAAATTACACGGTGTAAAAAACCTGTATGAGATCAATATTTTTACTAGACGTGGACATGACGTTTTGATTAGTCACCCTGTATGTAGCTGTACCTACCCTGTGCACATTATTTTATGCTTTATTTGATTACTTCATTAATATTTATTGGTTAATTTAAATTCAAATTTTATAAACATAACACAACATATTCAGCCTATATAATGTTCCCACTGCTGGGAAATTTTATATACTGACTATTAATATGCACTGTTCCTTTCTCCGTATCGATATAAAATAAAATAGTTGTTGACATTTTCAAGGTATAAAAAAATAAAATAAAATAACTGCTGTAAACTTGATCACATATTGCAGCGTTACCTCTGCGGTTAAAACCTTCTTTTCCAATTAATGCCTGTCCATCAATTAATTGTTCCATAACTGTTTTATACATATTTTTTTTAAACTTAATATATAAATTTGGTTTATTTTCTTTAAAGTTATGTAGGTATGTTTTTTTCTATGCAGTGAAGTGCCCCTTTCATTTCCCTACAATATGTAAATGCTTACTTCAACTAGCCTGCGGTATACTTTAGCAATAGATTGACTATTGTAGGTATTTTACTATTTTTAGTACCTTTTTCACCGGAAGACAGACACGTAACCCGACGTGATTTATAAATAAACTGCAACTGTCATAAAATTATTCATATGACCTTACAATACCGTACATAGGGTTGGCAATGCGTTAGAGCAATTTCCTGCTACCTGGTGTAATTTTTTTCGCACTGACTTTACGGTATGAAAGCGAAAAAGAACTTGAAAGCTTTTAACTTTTTCTGTTTCTGTGAATCAATGAATTGCACCGATCCCAGCGTGGTTTGACCAGACTCAATTATTCGAATGAAGCCCAAGATTCGCACTAGCCCCTGTAGCCCCATGTTTCTTGGTGCTACAGAGGCCATTGCATACCCGGTTAGCTTTTTCTGTTTCTATAGATATTTATTTGTCAGATGCCTATAAATTAGGAAAACAGATTCTCTTGAAAAGAGACCTCAAGAGCAAAGACTTGCTTCATTTTCGAAAGGGAAGATACCGCGGCTGAATTCCCTCGCATTTTCTCAAACAAAAAAGGAAACACTATGTTAGGAATATTTTTCTTTCTTTCTATCTAAGTACATACGATAGGAGGTTTTCCACTCAGAGCACTGATTTCAACCGCATTTGACCTCAGCACTTCTTTTAACCGCACAGAAACAAAATTTTGTAACGTGCTAGCATTAAAGTCTGGACAGGTTTAGATATCTAATAGCTGGAAAGACAATCCAAATGTCCCAGTTTCGCCAACCCTAATCACAATCCGTTGGGCAGTCAAGTCCATTGCCATGCACGCTAACGTTTTCATCGGTGCCTCATTGTCTGCAGTCCCCCATGGCAAACCAGTTCGGTAAATAGGCCATTGTTCTACGATATCTTAATCCTTTCCCATTGTAAACTTTTATTACGGGTTCGTGCCGTTTTTTGTTGAAGAATGTGTCGTGGATGCTGGGGTTCGCATTTTTTGTGGATGATTTGGGTACGCAAAAAATGAAGAGGTTGGTCGATTTTGACAAATTATTTTATCAGGATTGAGTAAACATGAATATCTACTGTAATTATCGTGTTACAATCCACCAAAAAGTTTGAAAAAATCTCTCAAATAATACCTATATATAGACCCTCATAACAAAATAGAAATACAGTAATATACCTAGACATAAACTTGAAAACACACATACTATGGCAAAAGTATCGTGACGGCTAAAATGACAATTTTATCGGTGTAGCTGTCATTCGCCAAGTAAGCAAAGTATAACGTAATAAGGAACTTCGTTCGAACAACAGGCCTGTATTTCACAAAGGATTAGGGAGAGGTGTACCTAATATTACAGCCTCAATTCACCAGTTACAATGTAATATGTAACTCATGAATTTGAAAATATACAGCACAGCATACATAGTTCCTTTAAAATATTACGAAAGCAGGAACCCAATTTTATGTCCTAAACATATCATAAATTGATTTAAAATAACGTTAATAGCTACCGTACATAACACGCAGCTTAAACATCATAATTTACGAAAACACTTTACCAACATAGATTATATTAAATTACAGGTTACAAACTTACAACTACTTTCACTGCAGACACAATTCTGCAATCAGGTAACACGAGAAGTTACAGTTATCATTTACGTATTGGAACCATTCATGGTTTTGCCTTTTGAAGGAGACGGATCTTTAAAACTATCCTTTTGATATATAATAATGGAACATCATTGTACGTACCATCAATAGATGATGAATGACATTATCTTCATATGAATCTGAAAATTGCTGAAATACTAGTTATTTTAGCTATTTCAATTGTTCCATCTTATTACTCGAAAGAAATGAAACCTTTTATCTTCTGAAATCTTAGCGTTTTATATGAATTAACTCTTCAAAAAATCAATTATATCGCAGTCCACTGATGGACATAGGTCTCTCTGAAGCAGCATTCCAAAACCAGTCTGCATCCAGTCTATCCCAGCCACCTCTATTGTCTCTTGCGCAGGATATAAAACACTTTTAACACCTTCCGCAGCTGCAATCTTTTACTCTGATCTGATCAGCTTCGTAATCTCCGTTTTGTCAATATAACCAATATTCTTAATATTAAAAGAAAACTGTAAAGCGCAAAGTTTAAAGTTTCAATAAAAAGCAATACTTTCAAATTTTAATTCATGCGGCGTTCATAAAAGTCATTTTTTTCACCATCATGCGCAAACGCACGTTAAATAACGATTGACATTTCGAACAAGTACGATGTCGTAACGGTACCGGTCGCGGGTTCGACTCTGATTGGTGTAATAATGCGTATGTTGTTCATTCAGTAACTTGTAGTGTATTGCTTCATTGGAGCTCTCCTATTGGTGTAAACAGCTCTTTGAGTTACATACTTGATTCTTCAAATATACATGTCTGTTTTCAGAATTTTGATCTGGAGGAATGAATCTTGAAAAAATTCTAAAAGGAAAGTATACACGGACGTCCTGAATAGGTAATACATGTGAAAACAAAATTATAAACCGTATATAAATGTGTCATTAACATAATCGTATTAAATTATCGCCGAATTTAAATGACTCCGGTCAAAAGGTCCGCATTATCTTTGTTTCTAGTAATAAATTTCAACACATAATTAAATTAAGATCTGCTACTTCGCTGTGGGTGGTCTCTTAATCGGAATAAATTTTGATTACGAAAATCAATTACGCATAAGGTATAATTATACCACAGCAAGCATGGTAAAGGACACTTAGAGTTAACTAACATGCTATTAAAGAAGTAGAAGATATTAGGTTGCTCAAAGCCCAAAAAGTTGGTGAAAAAAAGCCCAAAATAAAGAAAGAGAACCAACAGTCACGATTAAAAGATGCAATGATCAAAAAATGACAAATGTTTTCATATTCACAAATGAATCAGAAAAATCATCCGAACTTAAACATAATACTAAAGACACGTGTCTAGACGCTACGTAATCAGTTAATGAGTCTACCACTCGACACGTGTGATTCACTTTATGCAATAATCTATGATTCATCGGACCTTGAGATTATGCTGATGTAGAATTGACACAAAGAAAGTGAAGGCCGCTATTTGTATCAACTTCTGCTCATTTAGTATTCAATTCGTGATTAACTTTGCTGATACATACATACATATTAATAGAATTAAAAACAGTAACTGGTTTAGCAGATACGTTAAATGTTTCAAGAGCTATATATAGGATTTGGATCTTTATCGTTTTGATTAGCATCGATTTTAACAGTGACCAACTCAAAGATGGAATAACTTACTTTAGTATTCCTTATAAAATGTTTGGGTTAGCTAGTAACAATGAGTTCAATGCTATACATAGGTCGACACATGCTGTGAACTTATGTTCTTCAAACAATCCAAAATTCAGTGGGTACCCACGAAAATAAAAAAGTCGTTACTCAAATGTTTCCAAGTATTACGTCATATTGTACCATTCTCAAAACGTTTGGTGATATAAAAAAACGGTAGCCATCTGTGCAAACATGCCACTTGAGTCCAAACTGACACGTAGAGACCTGTGCAAGCAATTTCTGGGCCAACGAACTTGTGTTTGAGAAAAAATATGCTCAGTATGTGCAGAAACTGTTCAAATAGTTAGTGTGACTGCTACTGCTTGCTAGCTGTAATTTTCTCACTAACATTGTGCGAGAACGCTTGGAAACATACTCTTGCCAAACATTTTAGAAAATATTTTTCGTAAGTCAAATTGACCTCACAACAGTATAGAGCTTATCACCTCAAAATCAAAACTCGTAAAACGAAACTAAGTGAAAAATAAAACGAAAAAGTTAATCGCTCTGCGTAAAAGATACAAGAAAATAAATCTCCGGTAATGTAGTACTCAGAAAATATTGTTTTCTGCTGCTATGAAAGTAAAAGTAAGTAAAGTAAAGAAACTACTATGCTTGTAGACAATAAACTTAAACTAGACATTCTTTAGCACGCAAGTACAGTCTTCAAGTTTTAAAGGTTAGCTGTAAATCTTGTTAGAAGATACTTTTCCTATCCCCAAAGTAACGCAAAATACTCCTCAGAAGCACTAGACACACCATTAAAGTGACTTACATAAACTACACGGAAACAAATTACTCCCCAAAGCCACATAACAAAAAGAAACAACCATCTGTTGAGTATTAAATTATAACCGTCGAGAAAGTAATAGAAAAAAGTGTACACAATTTCATAGGAATCCCAATAAAAACCCATGTGATAGCAGACATCCCTCTTGTGAACACGTGGCAGCACCGGAAGGAAACGTTAATTTAGTCTGATGTCAATGAATGGAGCTTGGGTTATATTTTTTTAGTAGACCATAACGAAGTCCTTGTTAGTGACGAAAGATGGGTATGAGTAAAGTATGTAGTTGAAAGGTGATCATTACCAGGTTGAAGGAGAATCTATCTTTGTTAATCGGTCATTGAACTCATTGAATTGGAAGTACTATGTGGAGTATTGGATGAATAACGATCAAGTACTGGTACTTGAGAGTTAGGGATGTATATTATTCTGTTACTATTTAATAACATTTTTAATGTCTCATAAAATGCCGCTGTGCTATAAAAACAGACATCAAAATTCAAGTCAGTACAAATAGTAATAGTAATAGTAGTAGTCTGTATCGTTGAATTAAATTAATGTTTTATAAGTTGTCCATTACAAACTAATTTTCTCTACGTACCGGAGAACAAAATGTTGATATACATAGAACTACCACTCGAAATCTGTAGTTGTACTAAAGTTTATTTAAAATAAAACGAATTTAAAACAACTGCAATAAATCTTTGAAACTTCCCCGTAGTATCAAGCGACAATAAACCAACGACTGAGGCATTGACTGGCGGTCGAGAGGTCGTGAGTTCAAATCCTAGCCGTTGAACTATTGATGGGCCCACGTTTACTCTACGCTACATAGTATTGTTAGAAAGTCTGTTTATATTAAGTACAAAAACATAATCTTACATTGCTAATACATAATCAGCCGATAACGTTCCTACTGCTGGGATACGGGCCTCCGGGCTCATTGAGAGCAAGCGGGCCCAGTACGGATTGGCAGATATCTACAAATTTTATTTCTAGTACATCCCGGTTTCCTGTGTTTTTACGCACTGCTCATTAAAGACTTCCTTATTCATACTCGTATTACCGTTAACAAATACGAGTATATCAGCCACTATACGCTTTAAATCCTCCACATTAATCTCACATGCTATATTCTGGCTTGCGTATGCGTCGAACATTGGCCACAAATCATAGTTATACTAGTACATGACTGGTAATAGCCGATGTGGGTATGAAACAAAGGAACTGCCATTTAGCCCGACATTTGTTACACCGTTACTAATATTTATTTGTATTTTATGAACGTAAAATCATAGTATTTAAGAAGAAATACTTTTACTATTTAAGAGTTTTACTGTCTTGACATGAATAAGGCCAGAAATGACTCATTACTTTGGTATATAAGAGGATATGCAAATAATCCAGTTAGTTTTAGAAGTTAAGTCGTACATTATGCTTTTTATTTTGTAAATTATGTTTAATGACAGAAAGATTTAAACAGACATTATAAAAGTGTGGTTTTGATAAAGTAGAATTTTGTAAATGAAGGCAATCAACATTGGTTGTTTCAAGCCTCCTCAAAACTCTGCATTAAATGTATATCATTATTTTAATTACCCTGATAAATAAAATAGTACTATGCACTACATAGACGTTCAACAAAATAATGCAAAAATAAAGAAGTAACCAACGTTACTTTGCATTAGCGATCCCAGCATGTCCATTACAAGTCAGTGTAACAGGTTCCCATGGACCGTTTTATCACACTTCCTATGCAAGTTAGCGGGCAGCGTTGCCCTCTGCCTGTTCAATTGCTTGGCTGAGGCCTTCAATGGTTATAGAATCACGCCATTGTTTTATTTTACATCTGATATTATACGGGATTTATGGGCGTGCATGTGCGTTTAAGGGAATTTTGGTTGTTTATATGGGAATGTTGGAGGAGTTCCGCAAGAGATTGTATTGGGACCTGTTTTGTTTTAAGACATTCAACTTTGATGTTTTAAAGGAAGTCTGTTGCAATACAAGTTGCTGGTGGGCTAGTAATAAAATCAATTTCTATACTATAATCCATCGATTGAAAGATTATCCTGTAAAGTCCAAGTCGTGCTTGTAACGTCGACACACCTTTTTCAAAACAGATTGGATTAAGAGATTTGATTGCAAGAGAGAGACTTGTACCCAAACTAAGAGTACAAAACTACAAACCACTGCCTTAAAGAAAATATATGTTAGTGAAATCAACAATAAATCCGAGGCTGTTGCACGCTGCACTGTGTTGACCCCTGATGTTATCTTATCAAAAGCGATAAAGAAACACACTTTACCTGCTGTTACTCACGGAAGTCTTGAACGGAGTATTGACTGAAATGTTATGTTTAGTCCAAGTAGTTTAGGTTAGATTGCTTTTGAATTGAGGGCTGCTGCTTTAGGTTTTACTGCAAGGGAAACAGTATTGGCTTGTCATCCACTCGTGAGCATAAATCTTAAGAGGATTATAAGAAATAGTACTACAGACGTGTATCAAAAACTATTAGAGAGAACAGATGCATTGACGAAAGTTACAGCTGATATTTAAATGGTTCTACGATGGTGTACTTAACTACTTATTCTGCATATTTACTTACATGATATACATAAAGAACAATACTCACAATAAAACAGTGAAATAACGTTCCATTCCAAAGAAAAGACATTATTAAAATTAATGAAAGTCTCCTTTATTAAATATTCAGAAGTTTTTACGAGTTTACTCAATCTTTATAACACATAACCCCCGCATAAACTGAAGAAACACAGGTATCTGACAGAAACCCCCCATTGGCACAACAATCAATTTACCAACGTCCTCGAAACTTCGCCGTTTATTTGCAGGTCATTATGCAAATTTTGAAGCAGTTTCAATGAAAAATGAGCCTATATGCGTTGTAATTAATCTTAATTTTGCTTGTTAAGCAAAAAGTATGTATTGAGGGAAGTGATGTAACTAAAACAATGAACTTTTGCGAAATGTGAAAAAGCCAATCTCTGTATGTCCTCAAAATACTGGGACAGTGTTAGTCTTGCATGTAAGAATAATGTTTCGTCTTTTCTACATAACGATGTCAAATTATTTGCTCATACAAAAGACAATAGTGACTTGAATTTATCTTGCAATCTACAAATAGCAGAAACAAATTGTTTCTATTTTGAAATAAAATATTAAACTGTTAGAAATTCTACAGTTATGATACTGTAAATATCTCTTAGTATGACGTTAATTTTGTAAGTAACGAACACAAAATCACTAGAAATTTTACTATCAAAAAAATATACAGAGATACCTAAAGCGTTATCTACAACTTTATAACCATGAGATGAAGACCAAAAGCCACCAGACAGAGCGTCAGACGTGCCCAGTTTTTGAGATCAATTCTCAAAACTGTACATTACAAATTATTGTTCCGTACACTGCATTCTATATAACCTTCTTGCAAATTCAAGATCGTATGGAGCTCATGTATAAATCAGATCACATAGCCATACTCTGTCATTGTCGTGACCACAACACTGTTAGGCCAGCTGTCCACAGACTCAACAATAAGATTATCTGTAACCGAATCAGTGTATTAACACTTATGGACTTGGAATACAATACGCATCTTTGTGTTTTCTGAATTCTAATACTCCGGAGAAGTTTAGTGTTGCTGTTAGAGTACTAGATGTCATTGCCTTTTTGTATGTTGTATACGATTCTAGATTTTTAATGGTTCGTCTTCTGCTAACAACTTTCTATAATAATCAACGCATAATACTTAGTCCCAGATAAGATTCCCAGATTGGACAAAGTAGTACTTGGTTTTCCATTTGGATTTTTTTTTGTAGCAGCCTGGAGTCTGGATTCGTACCCGATTGGTAGCAATCAAATGCCGGTCCTTAAATATTAAATGAGACATAAACTTAACTGGCGAAATTGCGACCCTTCATGGATTACAGAAGTGAAGTAATGATGTTTGTACCTAGTTATTGCAGTTAGCCTTTTTGCAAATATATTTACTGAAGCTGGCAACTAAGATAAGCAAAGAATTTGTGACGTAGGTTGAAGGTTCCAATTATTCTGAATTTATTCAGTCCTAAACAAAAACAAGACCCATCAAGTCTCAAATTCGAAATTATGATTATCGACATCCTAAATGGATGATCCAATTTATTTCGGGGCATCTCCGGACCTTCGATGGGTGGTCGAAATTTACAAATCCGAATTGCAGCCGATAAAAGTTAAATTATTGTTGAAATCCAGAGATAATAATAAAACGGGCATATGTGCCATTGTTCGTGGGCTTAAGTGGATGTTACGAAAAAGGTAGGAAGATGGGTCATGTGATTAGTGTTTATGTATTGGATGAAATCTGAGTCGATGTGGTGATATACTAAGGTAGGAATGGGGTGCTGCAAATTAGGACTGTGTGTCTGTAGGTAAGTGAGGACCCAACATGGGACCTTTATCAGTTGTTTCATCGTCCACAGTCCGACTTCACCCACTGTTGGGCATACGCCTCTCTTTTTTGTGCCAATCCCCACGCTCCTGTGTCAGCCTCATCCAGGTTTTGCCCAATGAAACAATGTAGTCTGCCCATCTCGCCACCGGACGACTGACATCTTGTCTTCCAGTCCTTGGAAGCCACTCTGTCACAGCCTTACTCCACCTGCAATGACTGCGCTTTGCCAGGTGTCTTTTCCAACTCCATTTGAGTTCCACAATATGAAAATCATTCTAAATGTTTTAGAAATCTAACACTACCATTGTAGGTTTGAACACGTCATCTCACAATTATTTCAGTTTTTTTTAATATCATTGATTTTATTTTGTCAGTAATAGCTCTGAACAAATCACAATAGATTTTTCAATGTAACCTCAAAACATTACCATCATTACACAATTCCATAAACAATCACACCATGAAACAAATTCAAAGATCCATTGTTTGCAACAAATTCGCGAACATGACGTATTCTGTAAAATCATTGTGCTAGTGCAAAATGACAATATTAACCTTGCGTTGACAGGATGCGTTGACAATAGTACTCGGATGTTCGCTTGTTTGATCTCGCGTTGTTTAGGTATGAGTCATTTGAAACATGCATGGCACAGCACTTTCGCAATTGAAATAATTGATGATTCTGGGGTTTGTGAAACAAAGGCAACACAGTCAATGAAAACCTTATTCATACTTAGAACCTTGTCAATATAATGAAGAATCAACGATGTAATACTGTGATAATGACAGTTGACACGTATCATGTCATCATAATGAAGCGACAACGATGCACATAACATACAAGCGATCATGACAGTAGACCACTACTAACCGAATATAATGTGACGAAATCAAGTGATGAACCTATTCCGAATTAACTTGATGTAGTATCAAGGTATACTTGGATGTAAAGGAAAACAAAATACTGACCAAGAAAGATGATTAATTATAAAATACCCATTGTATAAGATGAAAATTAGGAGAAGACGAAGATATTGCCCCAACACCAAACACATTACACATACTCAAGAACCCATAACCCTTTCTCTTCCATTTTAGATTCATATTTCCGCATAGACACCAAAGTCTACAAATTACCTAACCCAGTAAATGTCACGTCTAAACAAACAAACTTGACGTGCCTTTCCATAAACAAGGTACCTCACGATATGTCTACCTTACACCTCTAGGCTATCACTCTTCAATATTAACTTGTCACAAGTAATAATTTTAATCTTAAATAAACAGAAAATGACAAAAGATTATATTATTGACAATAGCTCGCAACAAATCGAAATGGAGGAAAGCACAATAAACAATAGGAATTTACTCTTAGGCTGGTTACACATACACATTACTGTAGTTAGACAAACGCTAAATATGACACTTATGTATGAAGACTAGAATATTAGAATTAAAAAAAAAACAAAAGAATGAGTATAAGCGTTTTTATACTCATTATTATCTCCAATAATAGAGCTTTGTGGATTTTAATGTAATTAGTTAGTTGTATAAAAATTTAAATATGTCATACTTGTAATTACAGTTGGAATGCTTCACCGATGCCAGCTTTAACATTTCCAATAAGGTCAACATACTTCACTTTCGGAAACTGACCACAACCTTAGAGTTTAACCTTTTGTGGTTCACAAAATACATAGATAGGCTTTCTATCTTCCTACCTCAAAGCAAACCCATGTAAAGCCAGTCTAACAAAGCTGAATGGGGACAACATACGAGTAAGTACATAAACACACTCATAACAAGGAATTCGCTATATCAGTCATTCATGATAACACTTTAAACATAGATAGTAACATAAGTATCAATGAAGTTAAGTGTTATTTCATTGATGCACTATGTGATAACGATGCCAGTTTTATGAAATCTAGTGAGAAATTAATAGGATATGAAATGCAAGAATTTAAAGTGGTGCTTTTAATACATTCCGAAGATACTCTTGAACGGGATTCCAGGCAGGTTAAGTGTTTGCTTGTACTGTAAAGGAATTAAAATGTTAAGCACCTTAAGGATAATTTTCACTTGCACCTTATGCTTTTTCTGACTCATCATCATCGGTCGGCTTCCAGTCTAACCGGATGCAGCTGATGCTTTTTCTGACTACGGATTGCTAATATTTTATATGACAATGACTGATGACAGTTCGAAAAGATGCGCTCGCAATGTGGGGAAGCAATATGTATGAAAATTTCTTAATATTTTTGCTACCTAATCGTAGATCTTGATAGTGTATGCTGATGTATGTAGAAGTCTATGCAATCTTACACCATTTGCTTGATCATCTACTCGTCCAGCTGCTACTGAATGAAGATGGTAAAAATGATCTTTAAAATATTCTCAAGTTATTTTAAAGCAGCGTTCAAAGCTAAGCATCCTATTTTTCTGCACTTACAAAAACCTGGTAGAACAGCCAGTTGTGTAATCTCACAATCAGTATCGCTGACGGCCATAGCGATCTAGCGTTAAGATACCATTTTATCGAGCTTAGACACTAGTTCACGTAAACTTGAGCAATTTTTCCTGTTACAATGTAGAAAGCCCGTTTTTTACGGACGTGGTATATGATTTGTATGACTGGTACTGTTTTTCTTGGTAAAGACTAAATCTTATGTAAAAAGGTTGAATGGATGTTGTATCTTACGAAATATACAGAAAATCTTTAACGAAAATTACAGTGTTATAAAACAAATACTGATACTTACTATATAATATAGACAAGCAAACGTCTAAAACTAATTAACAATATTGATTCAGATTTGATTAATTTATAATTATCACGCCCTTATCTAGACGCCACATTTTCTGTAAACATTGATTTTATTTACGAATCCTCAATCAAACACACAAGTAGGCAAACCAATAATTAGAACGGCGTCTATCAACCGCGCTATCAAAATATAGCAAGAGACTCCTCCAGATGCGATACTATCGCCAAACTAGTTGTACATAATCTGGAATCTTCGATAGAACATGCAGCTGTTAATGCAAGTGCAGAAATGTACGTGAAGTAACGCGTTATGATAAGATTAGCGGATGTACGTCGGCGCCGATGCTGACACTTTGGTCACGAAGTTATGATTGCAATCGTAAAGTAACTTTATATTGAGAAACTTTCTTTGCTTGTTAAAGGAAGTGTTTGGATAATTTATAATTTGTTGTTTTTACTTGCGTTAGTTCTAAGTCGGCTTAGAACTTCATATAAAGCTGGTTTAGCTGCTTTCATTTGAAGCTGGCATGTAAAGGCTAGACATGTAGATGATGTAAGATTATAGTTTAATGATGACAAAAGCATTCTTTGAAAATCATAAACCGTTATTTAAAATAGTGGGAGAAAACCTCAGACCTTAGCTTAATCAGTTTCACTAACAATAAACTACAACACGTGTAAGATCCAACTCCCAAGTCAAACAACCGAACAAAAGGGTATAATGATGTAACCCAACAACAGTAAACGGATAAGCCACGGAAGTAAATAATTTAATAGTCAAACAATATCCCAATCAGATTTCTTCATAAAACATTTCTATTCTGAAGCAACGACTTGTTGAACCAATATTTAAAGAACAAGCTCGAAGCGAAAGATCTTAAACAAAACCTATAAACAGAAATGTTAAACAACAGACCGACTAAGATAACAGAGCGAAGAAAAGGCTAAATCATGATAAAGTCGAAGAAACAATCAATAATGAACCTTAAGTCAATGTAATAAGGACTCCAACAGTACAAATAACAGTAAGAGGTGTAATTACAATCTGTTTTCCGTCGTATATCATCCATTCTGATAGCTTTCAGTGCTGATTAATTAAATGATAAGAAAAACAACATTGATTCATTAAGTAAATTGGTTTTTAAAACCTTTTTCAGTCAACCTTACTTATGTCAGAACAATTTGGTCCAAGACATCTCGAGGAAGTTAAGTATTACTTGTTTTTATACGCCAGGAATTTTGCATAATCCGTGGCAGAAAAAGCTCGGTAGATAATTATTCGAATACCACAATCAAATGCACCTGACAGTCTCTTTTGGCATAGGTTAAGGAATACAGCCGTTCATTAGAAGCTAAAGCTGCAAAAATAACTGTTGACCATATGCAAGAGTGAACAGGTATCTTCTGGGTTTGCTCGTTCCATCGTATCATACTTTGCTTTTCACCAGGCGAGATCGAAGTCAAGAGAAGGAAAAATATAGGTAATAAAATTTCTTGTACGTGTATATTTATATATGTCAGTTTAGAGACTACCTACTTCGAAAATATCAGATGTCTAATCGTAACATGGCGCCAAAAGGTTACATTTCATAATACACCAAAGTGCTGATAATACCATTTCAATTTAGAAAGATATCACTTTAAAACATGATGAAAATCAATTAAGATATCCATCCATGTTGATAGATGATAACGTTCTGGACACTCCATTGAAATAATAGATACTGTTGAATCTTTTGAGCTAGACATTACTTTCTACGTTCTACTAATACACTAGAATATAAATGAAATAAAATATCTGACAATAAAAACAAACAAAACACTTACGACAGTGTCTAAAAGATAACAATATGATAGAAGAAATCATAGTGATGTCAGTTTAATCCGATAATCAAATTAGTGGACACAAGAAATCTAAGTGACCCCAACTCTAATATAAATAATGACCGAAACAATAAGGCGTGAGAAAGCGAAGACATTAACAACTAATGGACTGATAATAATGATGAATTGTGATAAACTCGATAATGTTATTTTTTTAAGCCAATTATATCCATGTTCGGGACAATAACAGGTTATAAATTAAAACAAAAGAACGATGGGAGTTGGAACGAATGAAATAATGGATTAATGAATTGGATATGATAAGTTTAATGTAGAAGTCATGAAAGTTATAGTAGGTTATTTATCATTGTTTTAAAACAACAAAAGCTTCAAAAGGAAGTTATAATAGGTATCCATATACTAGTAATTTTCACTGATGCTATATCTGAAAACATACATGCATACGTAATCAGCCTATAACAAACATAGACCTCCTCTCAGTGAGAGGGAGTGGACCGTAATCCACCACGCGGGCCCAGTGCGGGTTGGTAAATGTGACATGTCTTCGAATTTTTGGTTCTAGGACATGCCGGTTTCCTCACGATGTTTTCTTTCACCGTTTTGAGAGCAGTGGTGATGGAATAATTTACATAAAGTAAAGCGACTGTCTGGGTTCAAACCTACGACCCACAACTCGTAAGTCGCGGCCGTTACCACTGGGCCACCACTGCTCATATATCTGAAAACGATTCCGAATAATTCTGATGACTGAGTATAGATTGTTAAGCCAAAAGCCCCTTAACAACTCCCCTATTTTTGTGAATCAGTATTTACAAGCTTATCACAGTAATGGAAACAAAATGCACCTATAAGTCGATATCTATTGAGGCCACCACTATCTCTCCTATGAAGCAATAATATCAACTTTATCGATACACGCACGATACGACGCCGTTTTACATGAAAACTTACATAAAATTTCTGTGACGACATCTTTATAATCCGATTGACTTGCCTTTGTGGTTAATACGCGGATTATGATAAAAAGAATTGAATTTTGAAAAGTTGGAGCATTATGGTAGCTTTGGACTCGATTTCACACGTGAGAAACAGACGATTAAGCAACGGATTAAAACTAACTTTCATCTTACCGGCAGAAGTCCAAAATGCAGAAATAAATTTAATATATTACACAACAGCAGTATTTAAACAGTAGAATAAAAGCCCGTAAGGTGATAAACAGATTCACGAGTTCATGAGTAAACGAGCGAGATTGATTGTCCAGAGTTAACAGAAATGCCTCAAACGTCGTCGCTCATAGAGACTCCTTCTATGACAAACCAAACGCAGATGACAAAACCAACTAATTACCACTCCCTCCAGAAGTAATTGAAAACGTCACTCATCCTAATACTCCTGCTAATCCTACAACAGTTAAAATGCGTGATTGTTTACTTACGTCTATAACCGGAGTAGAATGATCGAGTTTGTTTAACGGTGTCCAATTGTGTGCAAGCGCAACTTCCTGTGTATGTAAGGAGTTACTGGTACCGCGATTGTGACTTTGGTTAACTTTGTTAGTATCGCGATAAAGTGTCAAGACATTGTTAAGTTGGATATTAGTTAGTTCCTGTTATGCAAGCATCTCAGATTTTTCCTCTGTCTTCAAGCAGATTTTAGGCTAAAGAAATCATTTAACTCACTTTATTCTTGAAAGTGTTAAGACCGGACCCATATGGATTGGCAGTCTTGCGTATAGCATAATTCCCAACTTAAGGATTTCCTTCAATAAAATACTGGCAACTAGCGCTGCAATATGTAGATAAGAAATATATAATCATTCAAATCCTGATATGAAACCAAACAAATATCAACTTCTAGACGATTCAAATCACTTGCACTTAAAAAATAAAACGATTATCATTGGTATTAAAGATAAAAAATAACGATATTCACAACATTATCGTTACTTATCATACACAATTGGCGGTCAAACGATGGCGCCAGTCGGATGGTAAATAAAAGATTATGAATACTAAAGATAACAATTACTTTGTTGTATCGTGGTTCCCTTGACAGCTGTTTCTGAATCTGATAAAGGTGTTGTATTGAATGTATTAGAGCGACGGGTGGTCGAAAGACTAGACATGTTATTGATATTAGCAAGACTGGTGCTATTCACTCGTATAGGCCAGGTTCTTAGTCCTACGCTTGCAATAAAATTGCGATTAGAATTTGATTAACCCCGACATATTTGAATATTTCATTTAATTTGCTATACCGACTTATGGGTGAAGTGTTTCGTACTTACACATATGCCTGAATTTTGAATGATCCACCAAAATAGACCCATTCAGCTTTGTATTGGCTACTGTAACACCTTCATTTGTATTATATCCTTTCTATCATTTATGTTATAGTCTTTATAGGTTGTGTTCAGCCCTTTATCCACCAAATATGACTATACAAAGATACCTGCCGACGTTGTGCGTTTGTTGTTTGTAATACAAATCTTTCATTATATCCAGTAGTTCCTGCTGTATCGTAATCTCTTTCTATTTCATTCGGTTTTGTAAGAGCTTCATCTTTTTATTCGCTGCTCCCATTTAAATCATCTGTTATATTAACTTTATAGTTTCTATGATTGAATTAAAATTATTTTCATTGCACATATGCTAACCCGCACATAGTCCGCTCATAATTATCACTGCTCGTAAAATGATATCCTGTAGCGCCCAATTAATTACATTAAAACCAACATACTTTTATCAATAATATTTTTAAAGATAGTACTTATTTATAGAATCATAAGGTTCAAAATAAAGATGTACCTACTTTGTAGCATGACCACATAAGATTGTTAACTAACGTAAGCAAATGCAGTGTGATGTAATCAATTGTTTCTTATTACGTGTGCCATAAAGTCTAAAATTGGTCGTGTTTTTGTTTCAAAAACGTAAATGTTTTATTGTTTTTGTAATGAATGTTTTCTTAAGACATTCCTGTCCATAAATAGTATGAGCATAATGTAGCAGGCGCCGGGCGTATGTCCCTACCTACATACGAGTATATTATCTTTAAGGTAAAGCTTTCGATAAATTAAAGAGACTGCGAAGAATTTATCGCTTTGGTTCTCTTGGTAATTAATTTTGTAATTTTAACACCGACCGGAAAGTCGTTCAGATGTCCTTTTCTGACAAATTATAAAACCAAAAATTGCATTATTTGTTGCGAACATTAATGCTCACTGCGTCCAATTAAAATAATTATCAAAAAGATTGACATTGACTTCAAATTGAGACAGATCAAATCAATCACGAAAAGTTGGAGATTTTGCATAATCATTTTATTGAACCCGATGAAAGATAACCAAGTCTCATTAAACGCTTTTCCCTAGTGACTTCTGTCAACTTTCACAGGATGGTATAATAAAATCATAGTTTAGACGATATCCTATGTAATACATATAATATATCAAGTTTTCTATTCATAGAGTAATTAATATAAATGTGAAAGCACTATCACAGTAACCATATTTATCTATAAATACATAACTTCTTTCCATTCGTAGAAAATCATAGATTTAAAAGGAAATTATTTTCCTCTCACCCATTATAGAAGACTAACTGCGCCCCGCGGTTTCACCCGCATAAGTTTCGATCCCGTGTGAATATCGGGATGAAATGTATCCTATGTGTTAATCCTGGTTATAAACTATCTGTGTGCCAAATTTCATCCAAATCTGTTCAGTAGTTTCGGCCTGAAAGAGTAACAAACATCCATCCATCCATCCATACAAACTTTCGCATTTATAATATTAGTAGGATAGGATTTGTCATTAATTTAAAACAAGTGATTAAACCTAATGACCATGTTCCTAGGAAATCATTTTCCTAATGAAATGTTAATCGGGTTGTTGTCGCGCGAGTCGAAGGATGCTGTAAAATGTTTTACGTGAAATATCAATAGTATTCGTTAAGAATCTTGTGATTTTGAAATGAGGATCCATAAATACAGGGTGGGAGAGACCCCGATGTGCAACCTCTTACCATGGATTTAGTACGGTCACGAGTATGTTTACACTTGGCTTTATTCAAAAGCGATTTACTCCTTTATTTTCGAATGAATTTTTATGTTGCTACGAACATAGTATTTTCGAACCCATAGGTTTTTGCAATGTGTCGTATTTCATTGTTGTTTACGTTATTTCACGCAAAAATCGCTATTGAAAGTGTTGACATATTAGTGCTCGTGACTTTACATGATTCTGAACCTCCCCGCGTTGAAACTTTTTGTCGGTTATTTAAAAAAAAACAGCTGTTCCATACATTTTGACCGCGACATGATTGCACCATTTTATAAAATAACAGATTTTTTTTTTTGATATCTGGCGAAATTTTTCTCCGCTTTGGGGTCTAGAATGATGTGCTGAATTCATGGTTACAGTTTTCGCGTACCGCCACCCATAAGGAACCACTCGTGTCATTCACTTATGTTACCTATGTCTGATAAAAAGGAAAATAAACTAATAAGAAATTCTAAGTACGTGTGACTAACACAAAGAATCTAGAAATCGTTATCAATGATACCGTAAGCACACTCGGTCCTGCCTATACTGCCTATTAGTAACGTACATGCTTTGATTACACCGGTACCTTTTCATTTCTTATCGGTGACTACGAAAAACATGAAAACATTACGGATAAGAACTGGCGCCTACTGTTACTAGGAATTTCCTATGACTTCACAGCACAGCATTACATCAATTTTCCTGAGTTGTTGCGAGGATTGTTAAACTAGTTAACTTAGGAAGGGGATATGGAATGGAAGGAAAAAGGGAAGTCCAGCAGGTACGCAGAATACCTACATCAAAATAACAATCTGCCTAGCTTTTTCTCAGCTATTTTGTGGTCGGCTTCCAGTCTTACCGGATACAGCTGAATATCAGTATTTTACATAGAGCGACTCCCTATCTGATCTCTACAACCCAGTTACTGGGTAACAACTAACCAGTTGTTACCCAGTAACCTGGTTGTCAGACTTGGGCTTCTGTTGCTTTTGACTACCCGTAACGACTGTCAAAGATCTACGAATGACAGCTGGGACCAACGGCTTAACGTGCTTTCCGACGCCCGGAGGGTTTTGATATGTAATGGATGGTAACCCATCCAGGAATATACCGCGGCAAGCATAACTTAACCTTATCGTCCCTTGCGGCTGTTATCATTTAGCCACGAGCCCTCCTGGTATCAATACCTACATATGCCAACAAAAAAGAAGTTAACACGGAATATAACTAAGGCGGATCGCATTCGACCTCACACTGAAGCTGTTTAGGTACAAGTATTTCTATAATATATATAGTTTCTTTATTGGCAGTGAAATTAGCCTTAATGATGTGATTAGCTTGTTGGCGCAATTGTGCCTGATTGTTGTTATAAGCGCTTTTACGACACTTAACACATCGTTAGAACCCGCGATGGACTTCCCATTATATCTTAATATTCTATCTTATTAGCTTTAACTAATCGTTCTTTTCCACCAATAATACGTTTTATTGCAATACATATTCATATGAAAAGTCACGTAAGTTTCTCATCGCCAGGTGATTATGAATGATAAAATATAACACCTCTTAAGTTAATCTTTTCACAACCCAAAAAGAGACTTATAACACCATTAGTCGCCACAAAACGCAGTAAAAATGTTTCTTTTACCATAAGAATAAAAACTTTCGCTCCTGTATTTCGCAAATATTAGGAAACCATACAGCTGTACTACCTTTTTCTCTATCTACATAACCATGTGTTTGTATTTCTGTTTAGACCATTCGTTCGCGCGTTATCGCGAAATCAGAACTTGCATATTTTTCTAAATCCACGCGTCTGCCGGCTTAACACCGGAAGACATGATTAGTTATATAAATATGCTTATTATTGTTGGAATACCACTGTGGTACAAGCATATATTGAAGTTATTTTAAATACTTTGAATGAGAAACGAGTATTATAAGTTAGGATGTATAAATATCGAACATAATAATGGGAGACCCATGTTCCAAATTCAATACCCCAAGTTATCAGCGGGATTGTCCGAAAGGGTTACCAATACCCCGGAACATAAAGAGCAAAGGAAGGAACATGGGTGGGTTTTAGTCAGTAAGAGTCTGACACTCTCTTCCGCTCCACCCAGAGCGGGAGGGGTCATTTGATGATTTCCCATCCGAAAAAAAAAAATACCCCAGGTTATGCTAAATAAACTACTCATAGATATCAGCATAATCAATAAACCGGGACTACCATTCCAATATTTTTACAAAAACCCCGAGTTTCCCCAACTTAAACAACAGCAAGCAACGAAGTACCAGAAACAATCACTGTCACGGATAAGAAAGAGAGAAACCAACTTCTATTTATAGCCAAAGTAGATATTATAGGTCTATTAGCAACCGCAGTAGTTTATTCACCAGCGTGACTACAACGCTACCTATCGTCACGCCCTGTGCCTTAAACACGTTCATTTCGAACTAAACGTGCAATAGTCTTCAGAAACAGTTTCACAAGCAGTAGAGTGATTAATTGAACACATATTTGAAAGAGATTGGAACATGAACTCGTGACTTTACGATACCCTAAACCTTTAAGGGTTTACATTGATTTAATTTCATGTCCAACATCTTGGCCTATATAGTATTCAACACTACTGTTGTCTACTAATTTAAATAATCCTGTAACTGTTGATGTGACATTTATCCAACATTGTTTTAGTTTATTACTTAAGTGGTCTGGTCTTTTAGGTCTATCTTGAGTCCATTATAAGTGGGTACTTTTACGGCTCTTTTATTGATATCTTAGATATCTGAAAATACATTTATTGGCTTGTTAAAACTGCTGATTAACACTCGAATTTCTACATTAATCCTTCAGATCTATGAACCATCTTCTTAATATATAAAAAGCACGTGTCTCCATGTTTATACATGATAATCTCCGAACCCACCCAACCGATTTCAATGAAATATTGTGAATGTGTATAGTTGTTACCTGCTTGAAAGATAGGATAGTTTAGAACCTGATAGGTGGCTCTCCGTGCGATATAGTATCTAATAAAATCTCAATCTTATTGTGTAAGCAAATTATATCTGCAGTCTCGATGTTATAATTATGTAAGCATAGCCATACACAAAGCCTCATACATTCAGCAGGTTATGCAAAATTTTTAACCGCAATGGTATGTTGTTTTCTAATGAAACCCTTGTTCTTTGTATTTTATTCTTATTGCAACCGTGATCGTAATTCTTAATCAAAACTTCTTTGTTGAGAAGTTCGCGGTTTCGTCTGTAGAGTGTGTTGTGAGACGTTGCGGTTATTTGCAGCTGCGTGGTTTTTTTGATGTGATTGGTGTAAAAGGCGTGGAAGTTGCCTCAATACTTATACTTAGAACACCTTGTAACCTACGAAGGTGTTGACATGATTCAAAGGTAATATAATGTGAAGAAAGTCAATAAGGGCTATAACTCCTAAAAATGTATTAATACATCCTCAGGGGCTTAAAAAACACTCCACGTGTATCCAAAGCTTACTTAGTAAGTTTATTGTAGGAAAGACCAAAAAAAATAGAGTATCATCGTCGCATTCTAATTTCCTATTTCACACCAAATTGTTGTAATTTGAATGTTTCCCTCTGTCTAGACATCTTAACCTAAACAAATCGATGGCCTCATCAATTTTCTCCGTAATTCCATTATCAGCATATTTAGCACTACAATCACGATCATTACTATTATTTCTATATAAAGATTCCTCGTTTTATATGTTGATGTCTATTGCTTTTTGTTCACAGGTATGTACTGTTGGTGTATTAGCTATATTTTGTAAGTAACCTGGAATGTTAATTCTCTTTGGTTGGTAAGTAGCTGTGTGTATTAATGTTATAACTACTTGTATTTACATTCATGGTGTTTTTCTTGTATGAATCAGAATCTGAATCGAATATTTATTTGTGAAACATAGGTATTTAGATAAAGGTCTTAGGTTAATTATATGGGTGCTATGTTTTGCCGTGAAGGCGTACAAATATTTTAGAAAATAAAAGCAAACAATAAAACAAAACAAAAAAAAAACTATTTTAAATTTAATTAAATATCTTAATAAAATCTACAACCAAAGATAACCTAAAACGAGAAACAGATTTCTTGAAAATATTTAAAAAATTGCATCAAATGTTTATTGCATACGAAATATTAAAAATTATCATTTATAAAACCTTCTACAGTATAATAACATTTTTCAATTAATAGCGAGTAGAGACTTTTCTTAAACTGTAACAGGGTCAATTTTTTATTCTATCGGGTATTTTATTGGAAATTTTCAGAGCCATGCAAAATTTGTAATTTTTTACATCGGATAGTTTTTGAAACAGCTGTAAATTTATTTTAACAAACACAGCAGTCTCGTAAATGTACATATTATGCAATTTTATTTTGCTCGTTTTATCAAAATAGATGTATGAATGAATGTAGTGGTTCTAAAATCAGCGCTTGGTTTTTATTAGTTCACGATCGATTCTCCATTTTTAGTAGCATTTCATCACCTAAATCTTGGTGACTATCTTCATTGTAGTTTTAGACGGTAATGGTTTCAATTTTACATTTATTTTTATGAAGTCAACCGTTGAACACCTTGTTGATATGACAATTAATATTAAGAACGAAATTGTTGTTTACGTTGTTACTTTTTGCACCTCCACCTTCCTGGTTAGGAAAATACTTTAAGAGTAGATTTTTTATTACGAAACTTAAAGTTTCCGAAACATTAAAAGCTTCATAAAAGCTCCCAGTATTTACCCTGGAACCAGTCACCATGTAATCTTAAATTTATTTCCCACTATCACCGACCTTGGCCATAATGTCAAGCACGTATTGTCTAAGCAATAAGGTTTAAAATCAAAAGTTGGTTCCAAAGTGTGTTTGACAGCAAAGTTTATGTTATTTGCTGTTGATAAGTTAATTTGGTTTACGGTGTTTTGCCCCCTAGTGTGAAGTTGAAGGTGTCAGCAATGTAGCAAGTTGAGTATCACTTTAAAAAAATTAAGTGATGAAAGAACTTAGAGGCTTTATGCCCTGGCGAAAGCTCAATATATAAGTATTTCTGTTTACAAGTCTTTGTTGACTTTAAAGGCACAACTGCAAGGATTCCTGTTATCTCAGTTGTACACAAATAGCCATTGCCAAACATCCTAAGAACCAGATTTGGAAATCTTGAAATAAACATGATTGGAAACCGGGAGTGAGTTGATGGCAGTTTTGTTTTATTTCTATAGAAGGGTACTTTTCTTGTGACAAGTGGCATCGTCGTCATAAAATAGGTACTTTTGGGTTCGCAAAAATAGGGAATGACTTTCGATAAAATTGACAACATCTACCAAAACATTGACATTACTATCCTCGTATTCCCAATCTAGGTCTTCGAATCCGCTTTCCACTACTCCAGAATCGAATTAACATTAATTTAATAATGAAGTGTGCGAACAGATCAGATCATAAATCTTCGCCATTGGGGAGTCAGCACAGGTCGTGACTATAATGGCATCCACGTTCGTGTTCTTGATAATTTATTATCCAACACTTTTAAGCCGTAATTGTAAGTAAATGATTCTTTGCGAACTTCACACTCTTTTGTTTTGGCGCGAAAGTAAATCAATGGTTTTTAAATATAGCTGTCAGAGTGTTTAATATTGTGTGGTTTGAATAAAGGATGTTGTTTTTATTGTTAAAGTAAGCTACTGGCGCCGATTCGCTTGTTCACAAACAAAACTAAATTTAAGTTCGGTGCATCTTTTTCTTTCTATTTCATTAAGAAAAGAACAGAAGATAAATATTAGTTTAGCCCTGTCAAATTAGTCAAGTCGAAATAGAAAGAAAAAGATGCACTGAACTTAAATTTAGTTTAGTTTGTGAACAAGGGAATCGGCGCAACTGTCGGTAATAATCAAGTTTGTAGTCTTACGTAAAAAAGAATAATAACTCAACACCTGTTTCAAATTTATTATGATTAATAGCTAGGTGTTAAAAAAGGAAATATATATGGTTATATTAGCACCGTTACGTGATAAGCTCATTCGCTAATCATGTGTGAGAAACAAAAACCTTTCAAAAGAATAACGTATAGGTTGTAAACCTAATAGAATTGTAAAACTTAATGGCGGAAATCGATCCAGTTCAGTAAGCGAAGCGTAAATCAAAGCTTAGTTTAAAAGCATTGTAAAACAATCGACCTCTTTGTATACATATATTGGATGGGATCACTTTTATTGCTATTTTCAACATAGATATCTATTAATTTTCTTTACACAGTATGTTACAGGAAAGCAGTTTTATTTAGAATATTTAGATTCCATATTATTGCGAAGCAAATTAGTATATTTTTCATTGGAATAATGGACAAGTTATCTATAAGCATCAAGGCTGTCAACCATAAAACTGTCCACACGAAATCAACTAGACTTCACTTTAACTAGACGTTCAATTTAATATAATAAACCAAATCATTAAAAAACACTTCTACTACTACTTATACTCATAATACAATCGTCAACATCCATATTTTCCTTATCATCAACCGCATCATCCTCAAACATTATCATTTTATCATCTAGAAGGCTAAGTACATAGTCGACAACCGATGACATTATCAACAAAATTATTCAACTAAATACCTCTTCATGGTTCACAGCCTCAAAACAATAGTATCTGAGATCTGGACCAATGGCAGAGTTTAGCGACCTAGCTGTGATGTGTTATACGTGTTTTTTATTGGCTAGTGAAGATATATCATCCTTTTTTCTTCAACTCTTTTTGCTCTAACACTTGATGTGGATATCACGATTATTTTAATAAATGACAATCAAAGGCTTCAAAGTGTTTACTGAAGATGAGGTAATACTAGCACAAATGAGAATAGGTTTTGACCCTGTGCTGAACAGATATGAATAGTCAGATGATAATTACACATTTAAGTAACGAAAGACGACATGTGTCAGTTGCTTACCACCGAAATTCGATGCTAACATAGCTACATCTAGATATAAAGACAATGGTAAGCTTTTCGATTATTTTCGTGCTACTCAAGACAACGTTACGGATACTTTGAATAAAGTGCCATTGTTACAAAAACACTGGAGAGAAAAGGGCATGAGTTCAAATTCTATCCCAATTGAATCCATTTCTATAACAAAGCCATTCAGCAAATCGAGAATTTTACGAGAGCCAGAAATAACTTTAAAAGATTTCTAAGATACGTTAGGGGAGAGTTGAAAAGTCTCAAATTCTTAACTCAAGGTGGCAGATATGTAATAAATTGTCATGAGTTTCTATTCCACATTCCGCGAGTACAATAGTAGCCCTTTAACCTTTATATCTGGAAGCGATAAGCAGCTGACACCCTCAATACTTATCATTTCTAGATCTGTATATAGGTATACCGTAATATCGGCATGTATAAGTCTTGAGCTTAACATGGGCCGCCCTGCAGGTAGCTTTAACAAACGATGTCTGTAGTACAATACCTCAGAAAGACTGCGGAACGAATTAACGGTTAGAAGTACCTTATTTATAAACTTCTTCCGTAACTTTTAAAACACGTAAAGAAAAATATGAAACAGTTTATAAAACTAAGTCCGACCAAATATGGAACAAAATGGCCATTAAACTCATGCTATGAGAATCCGGAACATCGATCGATATCATCAAGTTTATATATCACAAGTTTCTATCTAAAAACGTCATAGTTCAAGTAAAAACTGAACTCGTGCCGATCTCGCTTCATCTAGTCCACGTATTTAAATCGGCCATCTTAATAGGCCGTAGCTTTCACAAACTCGACGATAAACAAAATCAAAACAACGCAGACATGAATCCGCATAAATTCCCTTGCATTCAATACGAAATGTACATTATATCTGATCAGAGGTTGTCAATGCGAAAATGGCCGGAGCACAAACAATATCGGGACCGGTAAATGCCATCGGACGCACTGCGGGCGTGGTTGGCTGGACGGGGAGAAATCGAAAAACGTACAACCATTTTGTTATACACAATGTATAATTTAGATATCGTCTTAACGGTCAATGGTGGATTAGTCACGTTTTGCGATCGAGATGCTTCTGTGACCTCTACGTACTTATATGGGGCTGTAGACATGTAAATGGCTTTAGAGTTTCTAATAGTTTGGTTATTATCAATGACCATCGTTTATTGTTATTTATGGATCAATAAAGTTTCAAAATTAGACTTTAGGCCTAAATTATGGATGAGGCGGCTAGTATTGCTAATAAACGTTGCCATATACTTCTGGCAATTGATTTGTTCGTCATTCTCGGAGTATATATTGTGAGTGGGTATTTTCTTATCGCTTTTCCCTTGTGTATTGAATGAAGTCAAGCAGTCAGGTTGATTTAATGCGCCTATAACCATAATAACACGCCGCAACAATGTCGTTGACTTTGAAAATGGCAATGTGAATGAATTGTGCAGGTTACGGAGCATAATTCTATACCTAAATGGCTGTAGTTGGGAGGTTGTTATTTCTTAATTGTGTATAAGACTTAATGGCTACACTATAAAGCATTACAAAAGTAATTAAATAATTATTCTCAGCTTGTGTTGTGTGATTTCTTTAAAAGTTGTTATTTTGTTTCTCGTCTAAGTCAATATAGACACTATGGCCTACAATCATCACAGGGGCTCTGTCTACCTCGACGTCATATTAAAACCATATACCTAGTCGGAGTTTTCTGGGATTAGTTAACTTGTATCCTCTCTCTATAATAGTATCGAGCTAAACAACTAAATTCATACGAGACCTATCAAACATGTAGACTGACTTGCATTTGTACAGTATTTGTGAAAATTGTCCAGAAATGACAGATAATTCAGTAGCACACAAATAACTCACTGAAATTAACATTATCCACTATTCAGCCTCTCAGAATAACGAGATAACCATCGAAAAGGCGAATAACTAATGAGAACTTTTTGTACTGGTCGTCAAGCGTCACTTTCGATTTTAGTTAATTGATTCTCGTCTAGATAAGAGAGACGTGTCGTACATAAAGAAAGTGATCCATATCTTGCGTACATAATGTAACAAAGTTGTGTCGTGTGGCCAGTTTTTTTGTTGGACTTACTGGTACTTTGTAAACAAGATGATGTTTTTTTTTTTTTTGGAGAGTTGCTGCCTTATTTGATTATTCTTTTCATTTTATCTGTAGAAAGAACTTAAGTAATTAAAGGAATTACTACCTTTGGTGTACTAACAGTTTTAATCAGATTTTCAAAATAGACCCAACTCTAGTTCTTGTAATGCCTTTATGGGTTTTAGAATGCCAAGGTATGTCTAGTTCATTTATCATTTGTGAATTATTGGAGACTGTCTATTGTCATTTAGTAGCCAAAATTCCGAACCTGGTCTCCATAATAAAGTCTAGGAAAAACCGAATACCTATATGCACCATCGCATATCTTGGCAAATGCGACCGGGATGTGGAGGTCCTAAAGCCCTGCTGGCATAACAATGGGTTTAACGCTATTTTGCCCTTCAAGAGCTCCACGATTTTAGCTTCATTGATTGATATGCTTTTATATACATAGACTCAATTGAGCATCCGTCAATTGTCTTTAAAATATTCTGATAAACAAACGATTGCAGCCATACAGAGATTTTACTCAAATCTAAAGCCGCGTTGTTCTACGGCCAGGACTTTCTTATAAAAATCTAACCATAAAACTTTACATAGAAAGAAACCATTACCACAGGAACAACAGCTTTCTCAAAACTTATCTGTCCATCAAAGTAACGGCTGCAATAAAACAAACCGGAATATATTAAGATGATGAACTGCACTCAGTTTGGAGAGCAACACACAAGACACGGAGTCACGAAAGTAACAACACGATTTATGATTCTCGAGCAAATTGTGGCGCTGTGACAAACGTGGGGCGAGAATTGGGCTGTTCTGTGTTTAATTAAAGTGTCAATGTAGTTGGAAAAGCCTTAGGCTCTTTGTACACGGTACGGTTTTTTACGGTACGACGTATAAACCGCGCTGTAGAAAAAACGTGTCCGTCAACAAGCTTACATAGTGATCCATACAACATTGACAATCGTGTCTACACCCAGCGAATAAACCGCAGTTTTTCACGGCAAGAAAAACGTGTGTACACAAAGGGCCTAACGCTGACATGCCCCTTGGTCAAAGCGAATCGTCTATGTCCTTATTTCAATCTACGTCTTCCTCTGACGCCACGAACGTTGTAGAAATATAGAAAAAAATATATTCAGTTAACCAGGTGGTATTTATGGGTCATGTCTGGTGCAGGCTGTATTAACATTTTGCGGGACACTAAACGCCCCCAGGCGTAATAACAATAAAACGTCTATTGTGTCTCGTTCAGTGTCCTTCAATGGATTAGTAAGTTTACTGGTAAGGTAATCTGAATCTGTCGGAACAGCTGGCTTTGAAAAACCAATGAGGGTCAGAAAACCATTTGGGCACTTCATCTAAACTAATGAACGTCAGTCCTGTCACTGTTTCCACGCAAACCTTTTACCTTTTATATGTAGAAAGAAAACCATAGGCATATAACATCTTCCCAGATGCAGATGGCCATTATGTTCCTGTCATTACAAAAGTTTTGAGAACACACTATCTCTTTGATTAAACAAGCCATCCTATATGACAACCTATTCTAATCACGGTAGCAACATCTACCCATAGTCCCAAGCCGGTAAAGTTCAAAGCCTCCAGCATAATGTGTTGCATTTAATGATAATGATCGCGCATAAATCGCGCCGAGTCGCTAATTCATCGCCCACGACGAACTTCACCATTTCCTAAGTCGTGTTCTATGAATAAAGGTGCCTATCACTTCCCATAGGTCGTAGGAGGTTTTTTTGTAGGAATTCGGTCGAAAATGCGAACCGAAACAAAATTATAGCTAGTCTCAGCCCCAAGATACAGACTGTCTAGTTTGGGGCTCACTAGCAAATGCCACATTGTATCCTAGCTGTAGGTAATATTTTAAGCCACTCATGTCGTTTTATCTTGCTGTTAACCTGTGAACCTGCTTACTGAATTAACTGGACAATAAAAAAAAAGAATATTTTATTTTTCTGCCTGGCATGTTTTTCTTTTAAGAACCTCGCCATCTCCTTGACCTCGTTCACCTCCGTTATAATTATAGTTTCTGACCTTTATCAGCTCAAAATTACGATCGACATAACCATAACAATTTCAGTTTCTAGTAATTAGAAAGTGCAGAACTTAATGAACTTCTAAAATAGCAATAGGCTTTTCACAACTTGTTAAGTTTTTGTATCTGCTTTGTTTGCCAGTTCACAACTAAGTTTTTCATGTACAATGTAATGCCTATGATTTGTTACTGTTGTATTTATGATTATTTCTCTAGAACCTATACGCTACTATATTTCACTGAACTATAATGCTCTTCAATTCCCAGCCGTTCCAATATCTAACTAAACAGTTCATTGAAGAAAATTTTTTACATCTTGTTTACACACTGGAAATTCTTCTACCTTCCTTGTAAAGAACTCGAACTACCAAATAAAGCGCGGTCTACATTGACGTATTAGTGGACTAACGTTACTTAATGACTACTTAGCTTAGGAAAAGAGTTCCCGTTTTACAAATATGGCAAAGGATTTAATGTTATCGATTCTTAGGGTAAATTGTAGGGATCTTTTATTGTTTAATAGGCTGGTGATGGTCAGTGGATGGATTGTCATGGATAAAGGTACTTGTGTGGTTAATAAAGGTTAGATTCGCAGCAGGTGGTCTGGACTAGGCTTTAGATGTATTGCTACTTAAGGCGCAGTTAGATGCTAAAAGGACATGATAGTAAATAAACATTGTTAGCAGAGGCAATATAAAATAATTGCACTGTGTCATTCTGTAAATGTACAAGTGCCCTGCGGCTCATCTACGTCTGCATGTAGTACCAAGAGCCTCTCTGCTTGTTTCAATGTAACCCATTACAAGTTTATATTACTTTTACTAAGTATCATCCAAAGTTTTAAGTGCCACGATCTCTCATTACGCAACATTTTTTTTTCAAAGTCTTCACTATTTCCTAAATTACCAGTAAGTTTAAAAACAACCTGACCTGTAAAATACACCTTCATATCATAAACCTCCTTTAACAATACTATGCAAACACCACCTAACGATCCCTTCTTCGATCTAACAATGCTTTCCAAATAAACTTTACTGCCAACGTAACATTTATATACAAATTGCTATCTCAAATTCCATGACGCATAATTAGAGCCTTGCTAATTACAATTTCCCATGTTCAAAGTCGAGTCTCATTAGAGGCTCAATTAAGTACTGACTACCGTTATGCGATAGTCGCTATCAGATGCTATCCCAATGACATTGATTCACTTTGATTTATTTCTTGCTGTGAAGGAAGTTATGTGTTTTGATAAGTTGCTAATTAAAAGGATATTCTATGTTCGATATTGAGTATTGAAGTACCGTTTGAAATTAAATATCGTAATCGTTAATTGGTATTGAAAACGTCGACAAGTTTCTTGACCAACGATTGGTTACTGATGATGTGTTAATCAGCAATAACTTAACTTAAGTTTTAATACAGAATTGGTATATCAACGTAAAATTGATAGAATTGATGGTCAAATTTAAGGAAGATATCTCTATCATGGGACAAATAATTCTAAAAATAATAACAAAGCAGATGTTTCCTCTGATTGATCACCAATGTCATTCAACATACTAAAAACCTATATAGAACATCCAAAACGAACCCGACCATCTAAAACATGTTTTTGCGTTTCACTTCGACCCAAAAATAGCCCTCAGACAGACACACAAAAAGTAAAAAATGTACGGACAAACATAGCTGCGGCCACAGGGACTGTTTGCATTGGATACGTGAACAAATCTGAATATCATTTGAACAGGCTCGATGATATTTTGAATGTGAAGGCAAATATAGATGTAAATGAAGATAGACACGGTAAAACTGAAGCTGACAGTAGTCTTAAAAATAGGAGGATGAAGGTGGATGGTAAATCATGGAGACAATAAAAATGCAACTGATGAAATTCTTAATATAGACTTGAAAGTGAAACAGCTGATGAGGACAATGAAAATAATTAAGCTCCTAAACAAGCCTTGATTGATATGGATATAAAAAGAGACTACTTCTAAAAAACATGACGTTTTTCTTTGTGTAATGACGTATGCTTAGGGATTACGGACCAGGTGTGGTGAGAATTTGACCTTAGGCATAACTTTGAAACGTCCCAAAGTGCACCTGCAGCTGTTCCCACTTAAATTTCATCCCGTTCAATAAAATATAAAGATAATATATTGAAGAACGTTTCACATTTATATATCCTTGGGCTTTACTGGCAAATGTTAATTGTTGAATTATGTATTCTGTTCTGTCATAATATGCGGTTGTGGGAAATAATAAAGTCATTATGAACAGAAACAATACTTTATTTATTGTTTTAATCAACTCAGTCTATCGCAGTCCACTACTGGACAAAAGGCCTCTCCCAGGCTGCACCACATCACTCTGTCCTCCGCCTTCCGCATCCAGTCAGTCCCAGCAACCTTCTTTAGGTCGTCCGTCCATCTAGCTGGGGGGCGTCCCACACTACGCTTGCCGACACGCGGATTTATTGTTTGCATACGATAATTATTGCTAGAAATATCTGAGAATATTGTGGGAATAATAACTGGTTACTGTAGCAGACCTTATTACAATTCATTTGTTTGTAAAATAAGTATTTCTTCCTTGCAGACTTGGAGGTAATGATAAGATTAACATTGAACTCAATAAATCTTATATGCTTCGTAAGGATATATGAATGAATCTATGTAGGTAGGTATAATATATTTTCTCACGTTTTCAAGTCCTGGTTCTATAACAAGATCTGCTTCGGTTTCGAAGAAACGATCGCACACCTATAACGTTTACCATAAATCGTTTGTCTACTTAGCTTCTTCACCTTTCCTATCACTTAGACTGCGGTCTGTGTCAGTTTTTTCTCTATATTTACCTTGAAACGCTTACCGTTGACTATAAACTCCATTAACTTTGCCACTTAAATTCTATCTCAACTTTTTCGCATCAGAACCGGGCCTATAATAATGTCAGTCAACCATTTGCCCATTTACTGAGCAATTACAACTTTAAATATTTACACTATCATAAACTAAATCCTTACCCATGAGGGTACTAATGGAAATAACGTTAAGAAAACATTATTAGCTGATAAAGTAACTCGTAAATCTATCCGTCTGTGCACTTATCTCAGTAACTAGGGTTTATCAGGCAGCATGTGAAAGCTTGGAGCTAAGTGGAATTACCTATTGACCAACTGCTTGTAATGTATTGGAATAATGTATGTATCGGTAATGTGTTTGTGCAGTTTCGGATAAGTTCAGTGGTATCAATCTGATGGTAGTAAGTGCCGTTAAGGATATGGGGGAGGCCTTTGCCCAGCAATGGGACAACATAGGTTAAAGGGAAAAAAAAAGTTCCATCAAAGAATACCATAAAAAGTGGAATCGTTTTTACTAAAGAAAATAATGAAATAAAAATATCTAAGATCTGTCCATTATTAAAAATCATCTCTGTAGTCCCCTTAGTAATAGCCACTGAAGAAATAAGACTACCAAGACCATTACAACATCATAATATGAAAAAAGGAAGTTGAACTTCTGAACCAACGTCAAAAAGTGATAGTGCTACTGTGTCTTCTCGAGTATAATAAGCGATAAGCCTATTTGTAGCACGGACCACACTGACAGCTCATTTGATGTTAAGATTAGCTATTACCATATTCGATCCGGGAACGATAGAAAACCAAATGAATCGTCACACCTCAGTCGTGAGTTCGCTGAGAGTAATTATAATTACTTCTATTTTTGTATACAAACAAGACTTGTTACTAAAACAGCTGATCGATATTTGTGTTGTTTTTTGAGTTCTTAGAATAGCAATTCTCTCTCAAAATCAGTTGAGGGACATTTCATATCTTCCCATCTTTAAAAACTATGAGTTACGGAAATGGCCCAAAATGTTATTAAAGCTTTTATAATACCAGCAATATTAAAAAAAATGAGAAATGATGGTATCAGTTTTGAAAATCAGATAAATTATAAACCGGACGTAGATAATACCAATGTTTTTATTATAATTAGTAACAAAACAAAAACACAGGAACCAGTCACAGTTTTTTTTATAAAATGCGGTGTCTAAATCGTGTTATTATAACATAAACCAAGCTACTTGTCGCGGTATATGGCGTCAAGCGGAACCCCTTCATTATTCACGCTTGGGGTCATTTCCACCCTAAATATAACTAGTGTGACAATTGAAACAGGTGGCACTAGGGGTCAAGGACAATACGCTTGAGGTAACAGGTTACCATTCTTTGCTCTAGCTTTTTCTGTGGATTCACCAATGCAATTTGTAGTACCTCAATCAAATAGTACATAGTTCATTTAAGTAGTAGCGAAAGGTGAAATTATTTTCTACTGTGAAGAACATAAGGAACGGGTGACTTATACTTAATTCCTTGAGAATCCGCCCTTACCAGTCATTCTAACGTACCAAGATAATTAGGAAAAAGGAACATTACACCAGCCTCGGGTTACTTAAGAACAGTCACATTTTATATACAGGGTGGCCGGAACATTGACGTCCAAAAATAAAATTTAGGTCCCTCGTATCGTGGGATATCCGAATCACCCCCATGTATGTTCCGCGACTTTTCATAGTTTTCGAGTTACGAATTTTTTTCTGATTTTTTGAGAATGATCGACCTGACCAATCTAAAAAATGGCTTTGTCGAGATTTTTTTTTTGCAACTGAATCTTCGTGAGTAGTACTTTTATGCATAAAATAATCAGCTTCGTAACTGTGATGAAAGTTATGAAAAAGTTGGTCTAAAGTGAAAAAATTACGTTCGGTAAATTATGGCTTAGCATTTTAACTTTAAATAAAAAATTTAAACAGGAAACTTCATGGTTCCTAAGTAGGCTTCAAGAATGCGCCAGACTCTCAGCTTTCATAATCATAAAAAAATTAGCACTTTAGACCAACTTTTTCATAACTTTCATCATTGTTACGAAGCTGATTATTTTATGCATAAAAGTACTACTCACGAAGATTCAGTTGCAAAAAAAAAATCTCGACAAAGCCATTTTTTAGATTGGTCAGGTCGATCATTCTCAAAAAATCAGAAAAAAATTCGTAACTCGAAAACTATGAAAAGTCGCGGAACATACATGGGGGTGATTCGGATACCCCACGATACGAGGGACCTAAATTTTATTTTTGGACGTCAATGTTCCGGCCACCCTGTATAAGCATGAGAAAACAAAATGCTCGAAATGATTTTTGAGGTTGATTCTTGTCTGTCCAAGACATTGGCTATCGGTATGTAGGTTTTAGATGAAAGAAGAAGACATACTGCACTGACCCCGGGCAAAAGGATGATGATGATGTAGCCTTGAGATCTACGATACCTTTGCATAAATCAGTGACTATACGTGTTCATCAAGAAATATCCAAAATAATTTCTCGCCCTACATTACACGGTACCTTTTCTTCATATTTACTATCGGAAGCATCTTATCTAGGTTCAATAAAGTTCCCTAACTTGTTCCCCACATGTAAGGTGCCGCTCTGCTTCAAGATAAAGAGTACAAATATTAATAATCGATGTGGTGACCGTGTATGGTTAACCAAACGTTCGTGTTGGTTGTTTTAGGTTGCTCGTAAGCAGACGTTTTGGTTTTTCTTTTATCAGGTCAGTTTTTTTGTCTTGAACTAGGTAACCGATATAGGTATTTTTCATGGTGGAAGTTACGTGGTGTAAAGTAGTGGTATTTTGTCTGGATCAGATTAAACTTCAACCAATACCAACATGACATGGTGTTTTTGAAAAATCGTAATTACTCCTTACGAAAAAAGAGAAGATTTTCGATAAAAGTAAAGTGTAACTAAGAATAAACCATCCTTCGGTTGCTGATCTCAAAGATGATTTAGACATCGCGCTCGATCTCAAACAATTTCTATGTCCACGCCATGAGCTTTCAAACTACGAGTATCTTTTCATAATCGACCCATTGGTTCTGTGATCTAGATTGGGAACACAGACCATTTAACAAGAACAATTAAAATAAAATAAATGCAAATTTTATCGTAATTCAGACAGTCAGACCTCAGAATCGTTATCACTTCCCATTTATCACTATTCATCAAATTAATTGCTTTATTAAGTACTATAAATCATTCAACCGTTATACGGTAGCTATGTGGTTATTAGTCATTAGAAATTCTAAGTGAAGATATAAATCACATGCGTTAAGATTTGGATAATACAGGGAGGTGGCGATTCAGGTTTTAAAATATATTGTAAGTCTAATTTACTGCCTTGGATATCTTTATGATATGTTATTTCAATTGGGTGCTAATGGATACCGTTTAATTCGAAAGTATATGTAAATCTCTTTTAAAAAACTTGACAGGACTTTTCTACACATAATAGAATACTCCTTATTAAGCACATCATATAAATTACAGATATAAATGTAGAAATTTTACAAAGGGTGACATAATGGGCGGTCTTATCGCTAAGAGCCAAAATACCAGCAACGAATTAATCAGAAAATTTTCTTGTTTCATGTGTTGTCAATTTCTCTCTTATGGGTCTCTACCTAAGGTTCACAAACCTAAAAACATAGGTCCGATAGAATAAACTACTTTGTTACATGCACAGTTTAGCTACTTTTCCATATCGCCTTACATTCATGGAGGGAAGTCTCTATAAAGACTTGAACAGTCATCCTTAACAACATTTATAGCAGTGCACTATAAGACATATTATTAATTTCCTTCCTGCCTGGCCATCACTGTTTAATATCCGAACCACCATTAAGTTTATCGATAAAAATAAATCCCTTTACATCCGAAACGAATGTCCGAAATTAAACACCGACATCGTTCGTTCATTCATTCGTTCGTTCGTCTGCCGACTACACACATCGGTCATAACGAAATGCAATTTTATTACGATATAGTATCGATCGCTCATTGCGTCTGATTGATTATGCCCTACGCACATGGCCCTTGGCAACGTGCCATTCAATTGGGCAAAAGTTTTTATTTATTTGCGTGGTAAACTGGGTGGAGGAATAAATGGTAAAATGCTGGTTAATGTGGTTTACTCTGTGTGGTCCCTAGAATAAAATAAGCCACCCATGAGAAGATTCATATAAACGTTTTGTAAGACCAGGAAGAACATATAACTGCTGATGAAAAGGTTGCCGTACAGACATATGACAAGAAACTGGTATAAAGAAAACTGAATTAGTGCCATCGACGTTCACGTCGATGGCACTAGTTCAGTTTTCTTTATACCAGTTTAACAGAATAGCACAGTCATCAGCGAAAACATGAGGATATACATTATAATTAATAAAAGTATCAAAAACCAAGGCTGATAATTACTATCATATCACCTGTTATATATATTAGAAAATAAAGAAAAAATAATAATACTAAATAAATATATAGTATTTATTGATTAAAGAATAGTCTAACTATCTATATTAGAAGACAACCATAACATACGTACGAGAAGATGACTCACAATAAAGATCAATTTCTATAATCAGTCAGTTATGCGAACAACAAATCAATCTGCAACAATTAACAATCCACGTCAATAATTCCAACACTGCATAACTGATTCTTAGAAGCGATCCGCGATTGTAAAACATAATTGTCATAAAGAGATCGTACATGGATGGTAATTGAGTCTATTGAAGATATATACAATGTACTATGGCACATTTCGCTGTTAGAACAGTTGGGTTTTGATTTATGGCTCTTCGCTGAGTTGTGGAAAGTTTCACTATAATGTCTGGCCAGTATTTTATAAGATTTTGCTAACATAACAATGACGATGGAAACAAAAGATGGCCCGAATGACAAGGGAAAGTTCACAATGGAACAACACATACTGAAAATAGAAAAATACAGTAACTCATAAGATACCGAACGCTTAAATCCTAAAACTATCTAGCGGCTATTCCACCACCTGACAATTGTCAAAGCCCCTTATGTATAGAAAAACACAACGTCAAAAGATCACTATTCCAAAAAAAAAAAAAAGGAAGATACACCACACCTGCCCCAAACTATTTTGTAAAACAAACATAATCAAGGTGCAGTGAGGAACACAAAGAAGAGTACACATGAACTCGAACAAACACCTCTGCGGTGTCGAAGAATGACGTCTAGGGAGAAAGAAGCTTTAGCATAATGTAGACAGAGTATGAAGAAGACCAATAGGTGGGACAAAACGCTTTTTAAAGTAGGTTTTAGGATAAGGTTTTCTAAGAGTACCTACTTGGTAGTGAGTACAATGATAAACTAATTCAAATAAAACCACACGCTTCACCAGTAGGTACTGGTGTTTTCAACTTGACTGTTTTAGTTGACTGAATTTGGTCATACATTCCTCGGGACAAAAATCGATGAGATGACGTCAAAATGTACTAGCATTAGTCATCATGCCTGCAGGCGCCGTAATTGTCGCCTCAAAGTTCACGGCATGAAACTGGAACATAAATAAGCACCTATTTAAACATGCTTCTAATTTCATGCCTAAGAGGTATCAATGTTCAAGAGCATATTCATGACAAGATACAAACTAATGTTGTCACAATAAATCTCAATAGACCACAAGGCGATATTAATAAATGCATCGATGCAGTCGACTTTGTACCAATACCGTTAAATTATATGGTTCTAAATGTTCACCAAAAATAGCTCTATAAAACCTGAATGTGTATTGATGAAGTCATTTCTATTTTATAGGATATTTTCTCGTCCATAATTAATTTAGAAAACATAATATTGTTTCCAACTTTCCGTAGCTCTTTGATTTCATAATAATTCGGACATTAACTTCAAAACTATTATGAGTTACCGCTCCAAAACCCAATTGTAACATTTATCAATGATAGTCATTTCGAAACATGAATCAATGGGATCATTACATTGGACCACCATACTAATGTTGTATCGGAAGAATGTGGAAGAAATTGATTGCCTTCATTACTCTTATGGCCCTGCTAAGAAACAAAAAACATATATAGATGTGCAACTTATTAAAAGTAAAGCAGATGACGTTGATTACTACAATTCTTTAAATAGTAATTTATAATTATACAAAAGCACGTACAAAATTAATCAAAAGAACGCAAGAATGTAAAGTACAAACAAAGAAAATGTAAGATAAACGTACACCACATAAATGTAGAAGTACTTAAACTTGAAAATGAATAATAAAAAAAAACAAATAAACAACATTGGAAAAAATTGAAAACATTGCCTTACCATTATAAAAATGTTGATGAAAGTAGCGCGAAATATATTAACTACAGCCAAAATAACTTGCTCCTTGAATGTAAAAATATTCAAGAAAACTGTAGTTCAAATTACAGTAGTATTTTTAAAACTTTCATTGCATTACGCCCAGTAATTACAAAGGCTATAACAGCTATAATTTAACCTTATTTAAAAGATACCATTGTTATAGAGAAATTAATGACGCAACTTAATGCAATCATCTTTAGTAAAAGAAAAAAAGACGATGCTACAAATATTAGAAATGAAGTACCAATCAAAAACATAGGAGTATCGTACTGGTGGTCTGAAATTAATTTGAAATCATACGGTATTTTAATCAATATCTTTGGCTCGATAACTCACCTTACATATGTACATACATGATCAGCCTATAATGTGAAATGTCCCCACTGCTGGGACACAGACCTCCTCTCTGTGAGAGGGAGTGGGCCGTAATAAACCACGTGAGGGTTGGTAGATATCATATGTCTAAGAATTTTTTGTTCTAGGACATGCCAGTTTCCTTCACCGTTTTGAGAGCAGTGGTGATGAAATACTTTACATAAAGTAAAGCTCCTGTCTCGGTTCGAATCGACCACTGGGCCACCACTGTTGTCAGTGTCGATAACTCACATTCAGAGGAAGCAAAAAACAATAAGATTTCGAAATGAAATTAATATGCAAAATTGACACAGGAAGAGATCCAAATATTGACTGCTGCGCTGCGTGTCGCGGATTCAATTCCCGCATGGAACAAATATTTGACCTACCTACAAGTAGTTGTTCCGTTTGTGGCTGTTTGTGTATGTGAGTTTAAATGTTTGTAAACGCACCCACGATACAGGAGAAATTCCTAATATTATATGAATTTCGTAATAAATGAACCACAATCAATAGATGAAATCATCTTTCTTTAATTAACAAAAATAACAAAATCGTGATGAAAACGTTAAAACCTATTAAGGTAAAATAAACCTTCACTATTATTAAAGCCATAATTATGATTGTTTGTTCGTAAATAACTGCATTTAGCCTAGTTCAGTTCTAGATTCACGACAGTAATTAAAACATAAAAGTGTTGGTATTATATCTTTTAGAACCAGACTTACAAATTAGTGGTTGGATTTCTATAGCTTTGTCTGAGACATTTCTCTTGCAGCCGCGATTGATGGAAGACGGAGAAAGCCAGTAAGAAAAATAGTGAAGTATCCAGACAAGAGAAGGCCAATTCTCGTAATTTAAAACGATCAAAAGCTAGTCGGAGTCTCATCTCGGCGACAAACAAATGTCAAAAACCTGTCAAAATGTATGGAAATTAGACGTATTTTTGACAGATTGAGACTGAGATCAGACTGTGAACGTTCTTATAATTACGAGAATTGCCCCTCAGATGTGTCCTAATCAACTTCTAGCACAAAAAAAAGCTAATAGCTAAGCTAATGGGGAATATTATATGATATTGATAATCACTCCATATAAAATACTGGTATTCAGCTGCATCCGGTTAGACTGGAAGCCGTTCCCATAGTCGGGAAAAGGCTAGGCAGATGATGATGATAATTACAGACAGATATTGACAGTCATTTCAGAGTATGTAAATCCATTATCATCGGCAGGATATAATTCATCACAATCATCAGCGAACAATAAGGCAAATATATCAGGACGATTTGCTTCATCATCATATGCATTATAGAATAGAATAGGTTACATAATTTACTGCACTTTTATGACTTCTTAAAATAAAGTAGCTTATACATTCTAAATATTATCAGTCTCGAATGGTCCAACAGGTAATCTTACTTCAATTATTTTCAATAAACGTTCTCTATTCACGATTGTATTAACACATACATAATATAGACCTGAGGGGCAATTCTCGTGGCTAGAGAGGCGCCACGGCGCCCTCACCTACCGCCTGACGCAGGTCCTCACCGGACACGGAAGTTTCGGGAGGTTCCTGCACATCATCAGGCGGGAGGAAACGCCCGGGTGTCACCATCGCCAGGATCGCCCAGAGGACACGGTGGAGCACACGGTGGAGGTCTGCCCCGCTTGGGCGGAGCACCGCCGTGTCCTCGTAGAGGCGATCGGCAGCGGCGGCGGCCTCTCGCGCCCGGCCCTGGTGCAAGCCATGGTCCGGAGCGAGAGGGAGTGGGAGGCAGTCGCCTCCTTCTGCGAAGCAGTCATGCTAGCGAAGGAGGTGGCGGGACGGATGAGGGAGAGAGCCTCCCGTCCCAGCCACCGCGGGAGACGCCTCGGGCGTCGGGAGTCGATTGAAGACTACCGGCCACCGTAGGCGCGGGCCTGCGGGCGGAGAGCAATGGGTAGCTCACCGCCCGATCAGGACCAGGCCCGTGCCGGACGGCGCGTAAGTGTTCCACGCGCGCCTCAAAGAGATGTCAGCATAACGAGGGGCCCCTCAGGGCCGAAGCCTGCCGGGTCAGCGGGATTGTCCGAAAGGGTTACCGCTACCCCGGAACATAAAGGGCGAAGGAAGGAACATGGGTGGGTTTTAGTCAGTAAGAGTCTGACACTCCCTTCCGCTCCACCCAGAGCGGGAGGGGTCATTTGATGATTACCCATCCGGGAAAAAAAAAAAAGGGACAATTCTCGTAGTTTTGTATATAGTCTCAATCTGTCAAAAATACCTCAAATTTCCCTACATTTTGAAAGTTTTTGACATTTGTTTGTCGCCGAGATGACACTGCGACTAGATTTTAAACGTTTTAAATTACGAGAATATTGGCCTTCGAAGCAATTAATTTAAAAACAAAAAAAGACCTGAAACACTAATTAAGTATTCGAATTGCCTGGAGAAAGTAAATCTGTATAATGTAAACTTAATGAAATGTCTATTAGCAGAATAGGACATCAGATCGAATGACTCGACAGTTTCCAACTAAAAGTTTCAATGTCATTTATTTGTATTATCAGCACATTGTTAACTATAGCCGGTGGGTATGGGATTTTTTCATTGTTTAATTTGATGATAAGAATTTTGAAATGGCTGTCTGTCTTGATGTTTGTCTTTTTTTTTGGAGTTATGTTAGACTTATGAGGTTTTCCAAACCGAACATGTAGGTTATAATGACCCACGAACTGTTAAACGGTCGGCAATATCTCATAGGTCACGTATATCAAGGCAAGCCCGTCATTGACTGAAGAAGTCGAAATGTTTCTCATACGTTTCCGAATTGATTACCTATTTTCAAAATCAAAATATTTTATTTCACATAAACCTACATAGGCACTTATCAAACGTCAGAAGCTACGTGCCCGGTTCCAATTGGTCGTTTCCTATGGAGAAGAGGCGGCAATATATTATTCAAAATCTTACCATATTGTGATCAACCCTTGGCGTCTACCAATACAACTATTGTATCAAATTGAAGAGTCTACTTCGACAAACAAGTCTACTTACATTCTAACACTAACTGTAAACTTCAAGATGCATTATACCTTTTCACATTGACGTTTAGTCGTGCGATTTTATCATGCGACATAAATGAAAGACAAGTCGACTGTATCTTGGAGTAAACTTTCTAATCTTTGACGTATTCATTACTCATATTATACGATTTCAAGTGCCTACTTACTTGACTTATGCGCCTTGAGGAGTAAGTAAGTATTCTGCAAATATTACTGGCTTTTAAGATAAAACATGTTATGAAAAAACAACAAATGAAGCTTAAGATGTATCAAACTTTATAATTTTTGGGCATTAGCCGGCCCCTAAAAAAGTCAGTATTGACGGGAATATTGCTAGAATCCGTCCTACGAAAGAAGTCCCGCAGACGCGGCACTACAGGCATGCTACGGAGACATGAATCTTTATTTATTTTATCTCAACATCACATTACAAGCACTGATGAATAAAATGCACAATCTTAAATAGAGAAAGGTGTGTGAGGTAGGATGGTTGTTAAAGAAATCTTACTAACTACTATATAATAATAATTAGTTCCACATATTGCCGCGGAACTTCTTTCGTAGTAAGTAGTAACCTTAGAGTGTTATAAGAATCTTTTGGCGCCTGAATGACATTGACAGGGGGTTGGTAAACATTTGTGAAATTGTCAAAACAATATGAAAAAACAAGAAAGCGGCGTTAATTTCGATTTTGGAGAAGCGCTAAAAAATCTTGTAGCGTTGTATAATTACTATTTGAGAAGACCAATAGTTTTCTTAATATACATAGTATATCTAAATCACGACGCCGACGATCAGACTACCGTGTGAAACAATTACGTGATAAATAAATAATGAAAATCTAATGACACATTTCACACAAGAAAAACCTCGTAAGGAAATCCGCAGGTCTATAATACATTCAGAACGTATTGCCGATAGAAATGCGACACAAGCGCCACCTGTGTGACACAGACATGACGTGCTAAGCATTAATTACTTTGATTGACATTCGATTAAATACACATAATGTTGCGTCAAAAATAACGTGATTTGATATGAGCACGTAGGACAAGACAGCGAAGACATGGTTTTTGTTGTGCATAGAATAATAAAAAAAAACTTATGAAATAAACATTGATGACAGCATTGGAATGGATAAATGAAACAAAAAACTCTAGAAAGATCGAAAATATACTCTGCTCTATAAAATCCAATTCATCAAATCCGCCTATCGCAGTCCTCAGCTGATGGGCATAGGCATCTCCCAAGCTGTAGCTTTACACCCCGTTTGCCGCCTTCTGAATCCAATCTGTCCCAGTTGCTTTTTTAAATTAGCCGTTCCATCTTACAGGGGGCACCCCACATTACGCTTGCCAATTCGTGGTCTCCACTCTAAGAGTCGTCTCCTTGCTTTCTTCTCGGGGTAGTCAGAAAGGGAATGGCGACTTCATCTAGCTTATTTTATATGACGTGTAAAAGTGATTCCGATATTCTATTTATAGAATAAACCATTTCATTTTATTTCCAACTGCCCTCGGGACTCGACGGAGTGACTGAAGATATATCCGTGTCTTTTTCGAATTCATTTTAGTTGCCTCATATGGAACAAATCTTATAATTACTCCCACAACAAATAGACAATTTACCAAGCTATTAAAAAAAATTTTTTACTTTTATTTGACCTTTACGAAGGGTTTACAAAATCGGTTCTAGAGTCAATAAACCAGTGATTTACGAAGGGGACGGGTAATCTTAAAAACGTTTACTTAAAAACAAATTGCCTTTCGGTACGGGATGTATAGAGAAGCCGTTTGTTAAAGAAATTATAATTATTCGTCTTTTTAATGGGTTCGATAAATGAAGATCAGTTTATTATCATCTTGATCTGAAGAGGAATTTTATTGGAGTTTGTGTGAGAGGGGAAAAAATCGAATGATCGGATATGAGGTACTTTACATGTTAAGTAGTATCAGTCAACGTAGGATCGTCACTGCACCGAAGATCGTGTCTTATTAAAATGAGATTATTATACAGAATTCTGTATGCAAAATCTAGAACAGCCAGAGAGAATTTTGATAGGCAAAAAACGTGCAATCATCAAGTTGATGGCCAGTACCTTCATCCATGATACAGCGTGATTTCTTATTTAACATAAGTTTGAGCGATATTTTCATAGCACTTCAATTCAAGATGTTTTCCCCATGTTATGTATGAATCTACAGAATTAAGTCAGTTTGATCTACATAAACATGTCTACATTTGCGTTTTTCTGTAACTTCACGCAAATAAATTCCATCATTGACCAACGTCAACAAACGATGATGAAGCAATTTATACGAATAATAAAAGCGCCAATTTTGAGCGAAAACTGCCAACTCAACATAACTCGGTCACTTATTAAGTAAAGATTAGCTTATCTTAACCTACTTAAGAGTGTCGTAAGCAAATGAACCAAAAATCTATATGAAACGACCAGCAAGGCACAATTACCTTAAACGGTGAAACTTGTCGCGACGCCGGCGCAGCGACCGTGGCGCCGCCTGGTGAGTCATACAGTCGGTACACATACGTGCACGGATTGCACCGTGTTGATTTTATGGTTCGCGGGTTGCATAAAAAGTGACGCGTCATTGGTTCGAGAAATTTTAATTGAAAGATGTTGATCTACTTTTTCGATGTACTGTACGAAAAAAAAAACTATTTGATTTTCGAGTATTATTTTAATTATTCCAGTAATAATCTGAACTTCCTCTATAATATGGTCTGACATACTTTGTCGAAAGCCTTCGACGAATCTAAAACAAATGATGGACTATCAGGAAATCACTATTCACGTAATTATTAGTCACATTTATATGTGTAGTACTAAAGCTAAAGCTAAGTGATTCACATATCCTGTTACACATTTTTATGCCCAGTAGCCGGGCAGGCACCGTTACACTGTACACACAGTGTTGCTTGCTGGAATACTTACACTATCAAGAACTGGTAGGGTACTGCACAGCTGTAAGTCCATATAATTTTTCACTGCTGCGGTTTTGATGTCGTCTATGAATGCTCATTATTCTTGTCCCTAATCTTATGATACTACAATTGATTAATTGAGACGTCTTAGTCAAACTGTGTTTTCTAAAACACATATTTTTCAATTCTACGGATTACTGTCACCTTAGTTATTGTGTCAGTATTGCTCATTGTTGTGTAAAATTCGGCATAAACCTGTTAATACATACTCAATCTGTTTGTAAATTCAACCAAGAGCATAATCAGCCTATAACGTTCCCACTGCTGGGACTGAGATCTCCGCTCTGTGATTGGGTCATAATCCAGCACGCGGGCGTAGTGCAGGTTGTTAGATAATATACCAACCCATATCAAAGCTTAATCCTTTACCGATGATCTAATACTCAATTCCAAGCAAAACTTCGTACACAGTGTCGCATTAGAATACATTATCCATATGAAACAAGAGCTTTGCACCGCATCGAATTCAAACCGTCAACGCATGCACGTAAATGCTAATTTATCAATGCGTGCTCGCTCACGCGTGCGAGGCGTGGCCTAGTGATGGCGTTTTAGTAACAAATGATTCAATTAAGTCTGTGGGTAATGATGATTTGATTCACTTCGCATTGTTATCAGGCTCATTTCTTTAAATTATCCTTTAAATCGCTCTTTGTAATTTGTAATTATTTTATTACAGGGCAAAAGCCTCTCTAGTCTCCTTACACTTCTTTCTATCTAGGTTTTGTCTCTATCTTTATCTATAACTAGCTTCTGCTCGCGACTTCGTGCGTAAAATGTATTGTTCCCCCGACCCACCCCGTCGCATCGCATCACCTTCCCGCGCTATCACTTCGTTTTCGCTTAGAGTGTTCTTTCTGACTTTTTCTTTTTGCTCGGCTCCTAAGTACCACAGCGTGATATTAAATTCCTCAAAAATTGGGCTATCAGATGCAAAAATGTTTTTATTAAATCCGGCCGGTAGTTTCAAAGATTACCGTTCAAACAATCAAACAAACTCTTCAAGTCTGTTTAAAAGACTACGAAGTCTTACCCTACAGAATCTCCAATATTTCAGTCGCCCTCACTTTCAAATCCACACCTAGTTCAAGATAAAACACTAACACGTCTTCGTACTACAAAACCACATTAACATACCTAAGCCCTTTAGCAAGAACAATAACCTCTTTACATCCACGCTTTTACTGAGGACACTTTACTGATGATGTTAATATAGTACAATTGAATAAGTAGCTGGTGGGCGGCCATCGAAATACCAAGGGACTCTTGCTTTCATTCCACTTTTAGAGATTATCAGTTACGTAAATGTGAGGAACGAATTGGATCAAGTGGCTGTTTATTGAGCTATAACCACTGAAAACACTGCAAATAATTGTCAATTTCAATTGAGACATTGTCTCGTAAATGTTGGGTTAGAAATTTGGACAGAGGATCATTTGCAGCATTATCTTGTTCTTAATGTGCTTTTAAAAGAAGGTAAGATGCTTAACAGATTTCCAAGTCCCCATTTTCTTTGAAGGTTTTAAAATGGTAAACCTTGCTTCCGCGCTTCTGTGTTTATCTAATATCAGGATTAGATTCGTGTTCTGTTTGTATTTTTCCATGTTTCTTTCTTCAATTTCAATCTTTCCTGGAATTCAAACACAAATCTTTCAATCTAATGTTTTAATAACAACCTGCCTACATTTATGAGCCTGGCTGACATTTATGAGTGCATGTAGTATTTAACGACATCTTGGATTTCATTAGCCTGACAGATTTCTAACGCCCACGACCATCATTAAGAAACAGGATACTTTCTTTACTTCACTCTCACAACTTACTCGCGAAGCGGTGACACACTTAGAAATCTTAGTTCCAGAACAAAATGGTGCCTGTTTATCCAAGCCAGTTTGCTTTTTCAATAACATAAAGTAGCTTAACATCACATCTGTATGTTCTCCAAAAGGGTAGGCAGCGACTCGTAAATAGTACGCCAACATTGTCAGCAGGTATATCTCATATAACAGGGGGTAAGGCTATTGCTCAAAATTCACTAATGGAAAAACCAATAATTCTTTGCTCGACCTGAGTATCAATCTAGGATCTAGCGCTGAGCAGTCACTCTTGACTCGTGGCGACTAGATTAAAAGGTTGTTTCAGAAAGAAAAAGAAAATGGACTCAAAATATTACCTTGGTGAACGCCAATGAATATCACTTGGTGAAACATTCGAAGACGGCTGTAAAGACTCTTTTGGATGTCGCAAGAGCAACATTCTGTAGCCAAGTTACAAAATAACACTTTACAGAAAAACTCACTTGGATTCTCGACTAACATCGAATTATAGGGATTCCAATACCTACCTTGATTCGGATAATTCCTTAATCGAACCCTTTTTGCAGGTCATTTAACGTCTAAAAATGCAGGTCGTTTCCTAAACAGGTACAAACCGGCAGCAAAACTGCATTTTTGTGTGATTCACCTGCACTAATGTTCAATTTAAGTTATGAATCATGTGAGAAAACTCTTATGTTATAAAATGTTGATAGCAGTCGTTAGTAATCGTAAAATTTATGGTTCAAACTCTTGATCAAAGGAAATGTTTGAATTTTATGGAAGAAAGATTGTAAATGTAGTGTTGTTTGACGTTATGTATTGTTTTTTATAGCATGTGTGTAATAATATGATAATTGAAGATCTAAATTCTAATTAAGTATATACTTTTATTGAATGATAACCATTACTTTGTATTAAAGTACTGTAATTTTAAAATGATCTTAGAACTAGTGTTGGTGAAATTATGTTAGATTCTCAGTATCTTCGACTAGGTACTCTATATAATATTGGTACTATAATAATAATGGTAAAATATGTAATTGTGAGACAAACACAGGCATTGGTAAACGACCTCAAAAAGGTGATTGGGACAGACTGGATGCGGAAGGCGGAGGATAGGGTGTTGTGGCCATGGGAGAGACCAGCGACAGGCAGAGTTGATTTGTTGATGTAATTGTATAAAAAAACACAAAAGTTTAAAATTTTATTTCAATACTACTTTTAACAATTTAATCGTAAAATATCTCGAAGAATTGACACTCAATTAAATAAAGAGTTGAAAGCGATTAAAAAACATTTGTAAGACGCCATTGTAATAAATATTACAATCATATTTACTTAAAAAATAACTCGTAAAAGGAGATAACTTGCGATTTTACTAATAAGTTACAGCCATATTATCACTTGCAATTAATTACTGTCAAATGAAGTACACTTCAATCCCCAATCAACTATTTTTATTACACACTTTACTTTTTCAATAAAAAGGAACTTTCCAATCGATAACCCATAAAAATATCGATATATTATCGATAAAAATAGCAATAAACGTTTAAGTAGCCTTTTTAAATTACGCAATCTTAATTGTTAGCTGAATTTTATTAATTCTGTGACACCTTGAAAAGTAGGTGTTAACTTATTACCCGTGTCATGTTCTTTTAATTTTTTCCACATTTTAAAGTTAACCTTACGGCTGCCTTTCACGAAAACGAGTGTGGTTTTAAATAATGTTATTTTACGATGTCGACTTATCGATAATTTCACAGCACTAAATGTAGAATTTAAGAGCAGAGAGCAGCAAACAAATAGGTAGTGTTGTGTGCATAAAGCTAGCTATATAAATGGTGACTGATCACCTTTAAGAAGGGTTTACGGTATGAAACTAGTGTCGTGACACAGTAGCTTGACTGTTCTGTTTCGAACTATAGCTAACCACCTGGTTTTTGATAAATTCAACTAACAAGCTGTCATATAGAGAAATAAAAACAATGATTAAAACCAACTAATCTGAGCAGTTAACATATGAGATATGTCAGCGTGTTAGTTAAATTTATCATCTTTTTAAAACTAGTTGTTGGTTAGCTATAACCAAAACAGAACAGACGAGCTACGGTTTCACGAAACTAGTTTCATAATGTAAATCAGGCTTTACAGTTAACGAGTACTATGAAATCGATAAACTGATGTTTTTGACATTTATTTCCTGTTTCAACAAAATCCTTTTTAGTTTCACAACAATAACCGCTCTGTGATTTCCAATAAGACATGCTTGAGTACTGTCGAAGCTAACAAAGGATAGTTACAAAGATCACGACTTTGAGTCATCACCTACTAAGAGTACCTAAGTAGGTACTAATCTAACACCGGAATATCGTTTCCTATACAGCGTGTATTAGAAATACATAGATTAAAAAATAGAAAATATTTATTGTCCAGGTAATACAGTAAGCAGAGAGGGACCTGTGGCTAAATAATAACAGCCGCACATGTCAGTCGATCAGGTTAAGCTACGCTAGCCACGGTTGGTCTGTGGGTGGATGACCATCTTTACATACCGAGACCCCTCAAAGTCTGACAACCAGTCTTACCAAGGGATATCGTATTACCCCACTACTGGGTTGTGGTCAGATAGACAATCCATGGACTGGAAGCTGACCCCAACATAGTTGGGAAAAGGCTAGGCAGATGATGATGTAATACAGTAAGCAGGTTCACAGATTAATATACTACCTATATACAGCTAGGTTTCAATATATTATATGCCAGTGAGCCCCAAACTAGACAGTAAGGGCCATATTACAGAACCAATCAATCAACAAATCCAACAACCAATGAAACTGTATCTTGGGGCTCAAAATGTTTCGTCTTATTTTTAAGGTTGAGCTTGAACAACTTTCTCCATGGGACCGACATCATAATCGCGAAAAAACGCTGTCCCACACAAAACTTCAATACAAATGTATGGATCAGCAGCTGATTATTTTTGCGGACAGCTAAAATTGAATCGTTAGACGCTTTCATCGTTTTAATTACTATAGCACGTGAACTGTGATTGCTTCCTGTAAATAAATTGGTCACTAAGGCAGTAATTAAAGAAGCACTAATACTAATACTGATTGGCCCTGTGAAAGCGTCGATGTCTCAGCTGTTACAGTTTTATTAAGAGGTAATGAGTGCAAGAACAGCTATTTGAGGTACATTACTTGAGGTGAGAAGTCAATACTAAATTCTCATACCAGTGCAGTAAGTTCACAGTCGTGTTTTGGAGGGAACTTTCCCTGCAACCAAAATCTAAAATAAAAAAACACAAATTCCAAAAAAATAAAAAAGAAGAGAGATAAAAGAGCAGAAAAGAGAGAGAGAGAGAAGTTCCAAATTTCTTTAATTTTATTTTCAATTTATGTAGTAAATAGTTCTCCTCTTCCTCTTTGTGTCGCTAGCAGTACGACAGTATTTTAGATTTTGTTGGCCCAAAACATTGCCACTTCCAAGGTGTCGTCGGTGGCAGCTGGCAGCGCAGAGGTGGTGGTAGTTTTCCTATGTGACATTTATATTAAACTAGTTTCTGCCCGCGGCATCGCCGTGTGGATGTCGAAAATTTTCCCACGAGAACGACCTACCGGGACAAAAAGCCTATGTCCTTCCCCAGGATGCCATCTATCTCCTTGCCAAAGTTTAGTGAAATCTGTTCAGGGGTTTAGGCAACACAGACGTTTGAATTTATAGTATTATAAGTATGAAGTTTTTGTTACTTAAATGACTAATTAATTGAAATTAACCAATTTAACGACACATTTATTAACAGTTAATGAATGGATTTAACGACAGATTTACTAAAAACTGTGCTTTAATCTTTGATAAAACTTGTGTTAATTACACGGCAATTTGATATTGCTCTAACGGAATCGACATGTTTATAACTTTGATTGCGCTTTATTAATATTCATAGGGCATGTTCGGTTACACTGATATCTTAAACCGTAGTAATTAACTTCTAATTTGAATGGTTGATCGTAAAAATAAGGAAAGTCTAGACTTATACGGTAGAAATTCATTAATAGTTTTCCGTTGTAGATAGGAGACAATTTGAGTATCTGATGGTGCTGAGTGGATTTGGCTTGATTGGTTAACCTGTCTCATTTGAGAATGATGTAAAGCAACTTATCATCAGATCTGACACGGATTGCAGAAATATGGAGAACCAGGATTTTTGCCTTTCTTTTATGAATTTCATATACGTTGACTTTAGTGACACTGTTTGAATAACACTTCTACGCCTGCACCTGGACCCTAATTGCGTAACACACTATCAATCACAATCTGAATCATTCTGAAGAATATTGATAATCCATTGCTTCATATGTTTGAAAAGTTGGTCTGCTCAACAAAGTAAATAACGCAATGAATGTTGTTGAACTGTCACAATGAAAGCCATTCTTAGTGTTACCTATTGGTTTACGGAATTACCCAGCTGTTCTTTCTATAAACCAGTAGTATGTATATACAAAATGCATTTCCTATCGATTTCGCTTTTCTCATTTTTACACGAAGTGACATCTTGAGGCATCAAAAGTTACATCATAATTCATAAGACTTCCGATGTTGACCCTGAATATTAATGGATTGCAAATGAGCTTTATTAAATTATGTTGTACAATAAAGGATATTCTATATTTATCTATCTTGCTGACATTTACAACATTACTACTGGAAAATGTTGGTCCACAAAGACCAATACATACCTATAGGATGGCAGGGATATCGACGCGTAAATAGTAACTATGAATTCACCTTGAATTTTAAACGGCGGTACTTTAACGGCTTCGTCCTTCGATACCATAGACACAAACATTCCCGGCCCTATCCCTCCCACTTAACTGATTGTCACTATTTACCCAGGTGAGCCATTACTGTGCTGTGTTTAGACAACAGTTTAACGGTAGTTTAGACGTGATGTCTTGTTCTTGTTTTGTTTCTTGTGGTGTTACTTTTCTTTTTTTGTAATTGAAGTTCCAAAAATAATAATTATTATAGGAAAAAAGTCGTAAACAGGCTACAGTTTATCAGTAGTTCTGGCTTTGTAGGTGCTTCGTCTACATTAAGAACTTTGTTGATTGCATCATAGCGGCACTCCAATTACACGGTTTCAGTCACAATCTGAACCATTGTGAAGGATTTGCTAATCCATCGTCCATTGCTATATATGTTCGAAAAATATTTCTGCTCAACAACGTAAATAACGCAATTAATGTTGTTAATTGTCAAAATGAAAGCCATTGCTGTTAGTGTGTTATGAAATTACCCTTCTGCACTGCCTTCGATTAATAAATCAAACCAAGTCTCCTTTAGCTTTTCTTAAATATAACATCCCTCACAAGAAGCATACAGATCAGGAAGCATTATTTATTTATCTATAACTTTGTTTCCCTTTTCTTTTCACACCGAAATATAGCAATGGAAATAAAATACTACATTAAAGTCATGAACTAAATCTAAAGTTGACCAGATAATAATATATGAACGTAAATGAAGCAAAAGGGGTTTGATCATAGCAGGTGGCGTTCTATAGCTTCGGCTTACCCCCATGGGCTTGAGTTTATGAGATGTTTATAAGATCAAAAGTTAACATTACCTTTTACATCCATATTATTATTAAAGGCTAAATATAACCCAAATTTCCATTACACAGAGTCTGTTTATTATAAAGGTGATGATTAATGTACTCATACACGGACCAGATTTGGTCCTTCGGGGCATAATTCTTTGAATGTTGGTTATGGCACTATGAAGCTGTCGTATTAAATCAAAATTATGTTTCGTCGGGGCATGCACTGACAATGTGCAGTTGGGCGGATAATAAAATAATTTTATGGATTATATAAGGGCTGAAGTATGTAACTTTTATTTTATGCGTGGCTGTCAGGAGTTTTAAGGAGAAGGTTAGTACACTCATTTCAATGAAGGACATTTTTAAGTTGCTCTCCTATTTTGTTCTTTCTCATAAACAATGCAAGAAAATATACTACAAAATAGTTTTTTTTTTTTAATTAATAATAACTAGGTAATCTTTTGTTTTATTGTACTAATTATATCTATTTTTATTGTTACAGGTAACTATTTGTGCACAGCTATTATTGAAACTCAGAAGTTAAGGTTTGATTTAAGTATGTATTTATGTACGTGTTTTCTACTAAATTAATTAATTTATACAAGGCGACAGGATACTAATTCTAGGATAGCAATTCAGCACATGATTCTAGACCCCCTAATTAAATGTAGAAATTTCTAGACATGAGTGTAGAAATGTTTCTTCTGTCGTGGTAAAAATGTATCGAACAGCAATTATTTTTTTAATAACCGACTAAAAATTTCAACGCAGTAGGGTTCAGAATCATGTACTGAATCCATAAGGACGTCGATGGGGATGCCACCATGTGGATAGAAAAATAGACTGACCATGTCACATTATAACTGTTACGAGTATTAGGTATTAAAATAAATAGATCCGTGTTGTCTTATCTTAAATCAAAGGACTGATAATAGGAAAGAAATCAATAGGATTTATCTAATCTCTAATCTGTACCCGAATCTTAACTCTTAAACGATAAAAATGCAAATCAATCTTTATCGTCCTCAAAATCGTTTTCTTTTGCAGTCACGATAAATATCGACGAGATATTATCGTTGCTGCAAAATTATGCGATTTCAACAATTCTTACCTTTACAACGAAAATAAGAGCGTAACTAACATAACACATGTCTGTAATTCCCAAAGGGTAAGGCAGAGGTGTACCTAAACCAATATTTCGCCAATTACGAGTATGTTTAAGCCTCATGAATAGAATAGAATATATTTATTTATACTTTTTCAAAAAATTGACCATGTTTTATTAAAAAAGCAGCAAAGTACGAGTTGGACTCGCACACGAAGGGTTCCGTACCATCATCATCATCATTCTCCTGCCCTTATCCCAATTTATTTGGGGTCGGCGCAACATGTCTTTTTCTTCCATACTTCTCTATTAGTCGTCATCTCGGCAGTCACCCCCTTTCTAACCATATTATCATTCACACATTCCATCCATCGTTTCTTTCACCACCGTACAATATTTAACACATAGTGGCCATTACACATATTACCATCAACCGGGCAAAATCCAGACTCTTCTCCACTTTGCTCGAAATGGAAATCGAATCCAGGACCTCATGCTCAGCACTAGCGCTTGGGACCATTAGGCACCAACTAGGCAGTTAGAGTGTAACTTGAGGATTTAATTTCGCAATTTAACATTACAAAATGTATATGTTAAACTTTGCACTTAATCTGATGTTTATTGCAACAAGCTTCAAAAGTGGTTTAATACTGGGTAGCTGTAGTTTGACCATGTTTTTACTTAAATAACTCCTTTACTAGGTGTGAATAAACGCTATTAATAGTGCATATTAACATTACATGTTCAAACTAATCTTGTAATGACAGGAAAACGTTCGTTTTAACGCCTGTCCAAGAAAAGTAATATGCCACCTACTTAGTGAAGGCTAATGTTTAATGGCTCTACTTAGCAATGTCTTGGAACCTCTTATGTTTTATACGAAAAATTTTAAGCAGTTTTCGTTTAAGGGTTTCGTCCCCAAAGGGGGCCAATGGGACCCTATTTCTAGGGTTCCTTACCCAAACGAGAACTTAGTCTCCGCAGTCCGCGCGACTGTCACAGGGCTGTATCTTTTAAACCATAATAGATAGCCACTTCAAATTTTCACAGACTTTGTACTAACTATGGCCGCATAGCAAAAACTAAAATAAACATAAAATAAGGTTAAAAATTAAGAGGGTCCCCATACAAGACACGTGTTTTTTGCAACATAATTATAAAATATTGTACGGTGGTACGGAACCCATCATGTGCGAGTGCGACTCGCACTTGGGCGCTTTTTTTTTCAATAAACTTAGTGACGTCATACTACCAAAATTATAACAGAAATATTACAAAATATATTCACACGTAAAATAATAAAATACAGTTATTAATAGGTTGTTCTTTTTTATGGTTTATAAAAACTTAGTTTTATGATACTGTCATACTAGCAACGCTACAATGTCGTGTGCTGTGTTACATCATTAAAATCATATTGTACATTATCGGCAATAAAGTAACACCTTTTATGCTCTCAAATTTTATTGGTGCACCCATATAAAATTCATTATTTTTCTACCTAAAAAACTCATAACTCATATCATGCAATTCAAAAAATTGCATAACATTACGCCTGTAATCCCCGAAGGGTTAGGCAGAGGTGTACCTATAGTACGCCCACGTTTCGCCAGTTATATTTAAGTCCCATATTGTAATCGGGATCGAGTCTATTCCATCAACCGGGCACAAATCCAGACTTTGGGCTGCTATTGAGAAATTCCAGACAGAAATATCTACAGATATAATTTCTGTGGAAAAATCCAATAACACTGCCTGACCTGGGAATCGAACCCGGAACCTCATGCTCAGCTGTAGCACTTTCGACCACTACCAACGAGGTAGTTAAAGTCAAAATATTGCACACACAGCTTAACAAAGATTGATCAAATGTCTTGAATTTAAACCAGCTCGAAATAACTGACAGCAAATCATCTATTTATTTCATTTCCTTAATCTAATATACGAACATAATGCAGTCCAAATGTAATGTTATACTTTCAATCACTTTAATCCAAACACGCCAAATTAATTTCAATTGTATATGTAAATAGGTAAGGTTGATAATGCTGCGGTAAGTTTATCAATTGTTTGAACCAGGGTACAGCTCTCGCGTTGGCATAATTGAATAATTCGCGTCTATCTGGAACAACGCTACCGGGAGTTGACGCTAAAGAGTTAACGGATAGAAGTTTAGCAATAAAGTGACGAAATATTCAATATTCTATAAGATAAATCCAGCGGGATTGCCGGGTCAGCGGGATTGTCCGAAAGGGTTACCGCTACCCCGGAGCATAAAGGGCGAAGGAAGGAACATGGGTGGGTTTTAGTCAGTAAGAGTCTGACACTCCCTTCCGCTCCACCCAGAGCGGGAGGGGTTATTTGATGATTTCCCGCCAGAAAAAAAAAAAATGTTGTCAACTTCCATGTGCTTAGTTTTGTGGTGACATCTACATCGCCACACGCGAACTACATATACATCACACTGACGTCATGTAAAATCCTGCATCGCACAAAGTTTACGCACAACTAGCACATCTATAACGTTCCGACAACAATCGTCGGGCTGCGGCTCACCAGACACAAAACCCATCTGGTCGATGGATCCCCCTTCGACAAAATGGGTGGTGTGAAAAAAGAAATTGAAATATTTAATAATTTATAACATAGCTAGGATGAACAGCTTAGAAGAAAAAATCGAACAAAAACAGAGATAAAACATACAGCCATTACCAGCCCATAATGTAAAACATTATCCATTATCTATCCCCTTCTATTTTCAAGGAACAAATACTTCACCATCGTCATCATCATCCACAACCTGACTTAACCCATAGCTGAATTTCCACGTCTCTTTCTTCTGCCAATCCCCACGTTCCCGTAGAATACTTAGCAGATTCTAATCCCCCTTTTTTTTTTTTTTTTTTTTTTTAACGTGGAGAAATGCTCATGCATACTGCGCTACCACGGGGAGATAGTGCAGTTATGTGGGACTCTAACCCACTAAAACTCCACGGTGTCCTCCTCTGCCGCTTACGGCGGGAACACGGGCACGCCTTAGCACTCATCCGTGAACCCGCCGCGGCCGTCCGTCACCGGACCATCCTCTGGGGATTACTCCCCATCACCGGCGCACCAGCACACATGGCACGCCGTGATCACCCCAAGGACCAAACCAGCACATGGGCGCCAGACGACCCCGTGTCTGGGCACCCTTGGTCCCCCTGCGACGGGTCAGATCATTGGCCCCGCCGCCTGCCAATTTTCGGCCGCAGAGGATAGGGAGAGCGGCCAACGTAATACCAACACTCCTCTTCCCCTGCGGCCCCACCGCGTCCGCCATCAGACGGTGGCGACCCCGTCAAGGCCGCGGAAGGTAGGGAGAGCGGCGCACCGCAATACCGGCACTCCTCCCCCGCCGCGGCCTCCAACCCTCAGCCGTGATGCCTCCCATACCACATCACGGCCCGCCTCAGTTGCGATGTCGCTCAAACGGCACCGCAACCTACTTTTTGGCCGCTACGTCGTCGGCTTACAGGCAAAGCCCTGACGAGCGGCCCCTCCTCGGGTTCCTCTTAGCTTCACCGTGGTTGTCCAAGCCACGGCTACTGAGCCCCCCCGCCTCGACAATGCGGGAACCCACTGGGGGGGATTCTAATCCCCCTGCTCCAAGTCCTCAGTACCATTAGGTAATGGTATTTCTGTAAGCTGCCCGTGTTACGCACAAGTAGTTTAGAAATACTTTCTAGTAGAAACTGCCAGTCTAGAACCGCAGGTTGTACTTCCGACCACGTCTGTCACTCTGATTGAAGTATTTTTATTAATTGAAATGTTACACAAGACTGGAGAAACCTTTCCTTTATGTTGGAAGAAAAACAAGCTCGACGACTGCCTCGTTGGTCTAGTGGTCGCAAGCGCTACTGCTGAGCATGAGGTCCTGGGATCGATTCCCGGTTCGATCAGTGTTATTGGGTTTTTTTCATCTGGAATTTCTCAGTAGCAGCTCGGAGTCTGGTTGTTGATGTTAATAGGCTCGCGCCCTATTACATAGACTTAAACATAAACATAACTAGCAAAATGTAGTTGTACTATAGATGCATCTCTACCTAACCCTTTGTCCCATACAGGCGTGATGTTATGATGTTAAAAACAAGCTCAAATGTTTACGTCCATTGCTGGACTGCGCTTCCTGAACCCTTAGATTGTGCATTTTTCTATTGCGTTTTGGGATTATCTTTGATAAATTATATGAATTCTAAAGTATGTGTGTGTTCCGTATTCTTCTATTGTAAAATTTTATTATCTGCATGCCTCCTAAGATTAACATGTCCAGTGCTGGATTTGTTCTTTACAATGGCTACGCTATAACTTTATCATAGCGTAGTCTCCACGAGACACTTCTTATAAACAATTAATCTTGGCAGTAAGACTTTCTTCCAACCAAGCTGGCTGGTTAATCTTCACATCACAACATCCGTCTGCCTCGTTTCCATCGTACACAACTGTGGGCATAAAAAAAGAAAACGAATCATAGAATCATCATAATAGTAAATTATAATTTATGATAATACGTCTGTTTTGTTCACAATATTGTTAATAATATATTTACGTGCACATTTAACTGATCCACGATAAGTACCCAAAGAATGTGCAAACACTGAGCCTCGGGACAAACTATTAACATTTCTGAGTAAGTTAATACTGTATTGTTAACTTTTCTTGAAACAAATTGAATATAATCATGTACACTTGCATCACCTGAGGGTAGAAAGAAATGGCGTTCGGAATCGTGTTCAGAGGTAATTGTGTGAAATGAGATGTATTAAAATGTGGAGAATCGTAATTATGAGGAGAAATGTTGTAATGTGGGGTAAATAGGTCCAAGAAGAAATTAGTGAAAAGCAACGATATGACGATAAAAGTAAATGAGAGACATATGCATTTTCAGTAAAAGTAGATGCCAAAGCCACCCTATACATGATTGTTTCTATTGAACTCGGTCTGCATCAAAAATGTTTCTAATATTGTATGCTAGGAGTGGCTTAGGTACTAGTCTAATATTACAAGTAAGTACTAGGCAAGGTAGCTCTGAGTGGAAACGCCGGGAGAGGACGCCTTAGAAGGACATATAGTGACCTTATTGGTGATGTTCTTCAGAAAGGTCAGCTACTCGCAACGGGCGTTGACCAGATTTGTAAACGTAAACGAAGTAAAAAGAGTTTGTAAGGATCGTAGCAGGCGTACTGTAGTTTCTGCCTACCCCTATGGGAAGAAGGTGTGAGTTTATATATGTATGTAGGTACTAGGCCCTACTCTTCAAAGTAACAAATCTAAAGATCTGCCTTGCATTTCATCAAAATCGGTTTGATAACCGCAAAAGCTGACACAACTATCAGGGTTAAAGTTTACGAAATCCATTGATTAGAACTAGCATTCTTAAATAATAGACGTGAAGTGACGAAATATTTCTAATTAATATATTCCAAATTCCTCAATTACCACCTTAATTCATTATTAAAGTCGCAATTTGTTTAAACGTAACAAATCATAATAATTGACAATCAACACAGCTCCAATTACAGACAAGATATAGTAACTCGTTCGAGAATAAATTCCATTGATATTAACAGCATAAGTTACTAAGTATATCCAACTTGTATCTTAGTCTGTTTGTCTACTCGTAACTTATAAACAGCTAGGTTGAAACTGATGCAAATGACGCCTAACAGTCTAGTTGTCTCAAACAGTACTTTAGATTGTTTCACCTTTGCAGCCCAGTTTCCAGTCTAATCATCGTCGCATGAGATATTGCAAATTTGACATTTTGCTTTAATTGCCTTTCGATCAAATAAAATCTGAAATGGTCCTAGAAGTCGGCGTCGGAATAATTGGTCCTCTGTCAAACTGCGTTTGTAAAACTGGTCCTGAACCAAAACTAAGATGACGTAACTGAGAAGGTGAATGTAGGTTGAATTCATTAATACAGAGATTGTTCGATATAAGATCATTCAGGCGTAAAGACAGTCCAAATTCAGTTCGAAACTAAAGTTCAATGAAACTCAATACAAATAGATGGAAGTATAACGCATCTGTTACTCCTACATGCTACAGAAGGGCCGAACGTGACCACATACATCATTAATAATCTTGATAATACATTCATCTGTATTGTACCAACACCTACGTCTTAGGGCGTAATTATAGAGCATATTAGAAGAGGAGTTCGATTGATTCTTTCGATAGAAAGTGTTGATTACGGACATGTAAGTACTAATAGCATTTGTTCTGACATTCTCTGCAATGGCGATTAAATTGCGCCTGATTCGAACGAATGTTTATCGTTACCAGAATCATTACTAAAGCTGTCGACTATTGGTCATAAACAGAATTATTAGATTTGAAAGTCTCACCATTTAACTCAGTGGGGTTGTTTTAGGATCGTTTATGATTTCTGAAACCGATTTATAAGTTCTGTATTCATCAATCTACCTTTCTTTTGCATTGTTGCGAATTCTACATTTGCATCTTCAACCAATGCTTCATTCTTCACTCCTAGATTAGCTAAATCATTTTCAACTACTCTAAAATCACGGTAATGCATATTAATTCCTATCTTGACACTATTTCTAAGCATATCAAGTAAATCGGCCTTCGTCAGGCTTCATCAGTGCCCAACTGGGTCAGGGCCTGCCGTAATCCATGCTGTAAGGTTTCCGTTTATCTGATCATCAGGACATGCGATTCATACAAACAACACATACGCAACTTTGTTGTCATATGTAATTGGGAAATAGTTGAAATGATGGTGGAATTCTAATCGAAGATTATGTTTGGGTATATGAAGAGTTTTATATGTGTGTGTTTATATATTTGTGTCTGCAGTTTGGGTATGAATGTGTTCGCTTATATTGGCAGAGTGCAGTGAACTTTTGCATTGAAAATATAAAGTTACATTTTATATCGTCTAATAAACATAATATCCTGGTTTGGACATTGAATGTCAAATAGAATTTTATACTAGACTGAAATCATGTTGGAAAAACCTAATGTAAAGTAACTGAACATCCAAAATAAATTAGGAAAGAAATGTCGTGTATACTTACACTGGTATTCAGTAACTGGAAACCTCATTATGTAGCATTCGTTGTATACAAAATAGATCCTATTGACAGGTCGGGAAAACCCTTGGATAAAGAAGACGAAAGTAAACTGATCACTGACATCATCCTTAATCGAGTTGCATTCGCAAATAGAATACTAATGAGATGAATTGTACTGTAGACACTTGACTCTTATGTACGTGTTTTTGCTTCAAGATAGTACCTCTAAGTGCACGATGCTGTTATAGGTATATTAAAGTCGTTTAGATCTAATGCTAAAATAATGTAATGTACCCAGAATTTTGTAATACCTTGATTTAAAGCAGTGTCCTTGGAGTTTCTTGCCCATTCTTCTTCATAGAGATCTACGTTTTGTAGCTTCAATTTTCTGGACCAACTGCCCGACCCATTGACCATTCAAAATTGCCTGTAAATGGTTTAATTAAAATAAATGCTTTCAATTTGGTTTCGAGTTTGCCCAAATTAGAATGATGTTTTGATAATTGAATAGGCAAGGAGGCGGTACCTCTGGTATTGCAATTGTCTATAGGCGACAGTGACCATTTTCCATCAAGAAGGCTTGTCACTCTATGACTTTTTTTTTTGTTAGCCTACATTGTGTCCCACTGCTGGGCAAAAGCCTCCCCTTTTTCCTTCCAAACCTCCCCGTCTTGTGCAATAACTTAAAAGAAGCAAATAGCATTTGCTTAAACACTGCTTTGAGTATTTCGAGATTTAAAGCAGTGTTGGCTAACACCACAGTCCACCATGAATAATCTTCAGATGGACCAAAATCATGGAATCAATATTGAAATCGAACTGAGAATGTATACATGACTCACCAGCAAAATAATCAGATGACGATCAAGTACGGCTGGAAAATTCGGAAAACGCAAGGAGAATACTAATTGATGTTTTTGTTTTGTATGTACTGTGGTCCTTGCGGTGCACTGAACTCTTACTTTGAATGGTTTATGAAGTTTGTAGGTCTGTTTTTTTCTTGATAAATTGTGAAATATTTTGACCCAAGTAGTCCCGAATACGAGTAGGAGAACACCAAAGAAATGATTGATGGACTGTCTGATCTATGATATGGTTAGAATTTAAGTGACTACCGAGATGACGACTAATGGAAGAAAAAGACTTTGCACCGACCTCAAATAAATTGTGATAAAGTCAAGAGAATGATGATTTGTCCCAAGTACATATTAAAATGGATTTACATCTACCATTTTCAGGTCTAAAATGTGTGTATGTGTATAAAGATAGTATATAATAGGTACTATTTTATGTGCAACAGTAAATACAGTGTTACCGTTAATGCCTACCATGGTCTTGTCAACCCCGCCTATCACTAGTGTTGTACCCGCTCGCTTAATAAGTGTAATCGATAGTCGATACTTGACAAGTAGGTCACTAGTAAATAAGGTGGGAGCGGTGATTTCGCGCCGAGATTCGGTTTCCAAGCTATTAACAAGTATCCAGTTCAATGAGAGACTTTATCGATATAAACTTTTTTTTAATTTGCATCCTTCAGCAAGGAGCAGTGGTGGCCCGCGACTTACGAGTTGTAGGTCGCGGGTTCAAATCCAGGCAGGCACTTTACTCTGTGCGAATTATGTCATAACCACTGCTATCAAAACGGTGAAAGAAACCATCGTGAGGAAAACGGCATGTCCTAGAACCAAAAATTCGAAGACATGTTACATCTACTAACCCGCACTGGGCCCGCATGGCGGATTATGGCCCACACCCTCTCACAGAGAGGAGGTCTGTGTCCCAGCAGTGGGAAATGCCTTAATTTGAGATGATATTGTCATTATAATTGTTCATTTTAACAATGCTCTATAATTGTATAAAATAATAATTTAGTATGTTTTATCCGCTTTTCTTAGTCAAGTATGTGGAATAAATATTGATGAATCTTGGTTTAATCCCTCGATTAAAAACGCAATAATTGATCGTACATACATAACCGGTTGTTATTTACTACCGAACATGGCTTCTGTTCATAATCACTATGCTTTGCAAGCGGACGATCGCTGTATTAAATATAAGATTATAATGGTTTACGATGTGTTTTTATCTTCATACTTAACCCAAGCTACTGATTTCCCCACCCAATCTATTCTACGAAGATGAAAGAACACTTACCTACATAACATCACGCCTTTTTCCCCGTAGGGTTTGGCAGAGGTGTACCTATAGTGAACCTACATTTCGCCAGTTATGTAGAAGTCCCATGTAATGGGGGCGAGTCTTTGGCATCAACCCGGGACAAATCCAGGCTCCAAGCTGCTTCTGAGAAATTCCAGATAGAAAAACCTAATAACACTTTGCCCGATCTGGGAATCGAACCCAAGACCTCATGCTCGCGGGCGGAGAGCAATGGGTAGCTCACCGTCCGATCAGGACCAGGCCCGTGCCGGACGGCGCGTAAGTGTTCCACGCGCGCCTCAAAGAGTTGTCAGCATAATTTGAAGCCCCTTAGGGCCGAAGCCTGCCGGGTCAGCGGGATTGTCCGAAAGGGTTACCGCTACCCCGAAACATAAAGGGCAAAGGAAGGAACATGGGTGGGTTTTAGTCAGTAAGAGTCTGACACTCCCGCTCCACCCAGAGCGGGAGGTATCATTTGATGATTTCCATCCGAGAAAAAAAAAAAAAAAGATCTCATGCTCACCAGTAGCACTTGCGACCACAAGTCCAACGAGGCAGTCTTCTCTCGAAACACTTCTGAGTCTTTATTATAAGCACGTATTCCCTTAACGACAGTAACACATAAAAATACACAAATAATTCGACCGCATTGCCTTTGAAATGAAAATGAATGTGCAGGCGGCAAAATAAGGTGTTCATTTTGATCGTATTGAATGACGTATTGTCACACAATTGTCCTTTGTGAACAGCGCTATTTTGGAATGCAAATATGCAGAATATTTAATAAAACGTGGTCTTGTTTTTAAGTGTTGTGAATCTTTGCTAAAGGAGTAGAGGACCAAATAAACATACCTAAATGGATTGTAGAAGGGAGAAGCTTAACGAGATGGCGGCTTATACAGCGTGGCGATCTAATGGCGACATTAATTTTACACATGTATACGATTTCGCATTTTCGTTTTATGTGCATATTTTAATTTCATTAAACGCTATTATTTATTCTTTTTTTTTTCAATTTTCTAAAATAGCATCTTGGAGCAACCTGACTTAAAGAACTGTAGCGCTGGGGTCATTTGCGGGGGTCAGGGATCATACCATCGCATCAATGAAATTAAAACGAAGAACGTGCAAAAAGTAAGCGATTTGAAAGAAAGAGAGAGAGGCGGTAGTTTTCAAATTACGAATTATTTTATGTTGTTATATTTTTATGATTACTGGGCAGTAGCCCTACCCGTGTGTAAAATTAATGTCGCCATTGTAGCGGCACGTTGTATAGATGTATGAAAGAAGAAGATTTATTTATTTTATTTAATCAAACTAGGCTGAGGTTCAGCACTTTTGAACGTCAAAATTACCTAAGACAGTCAAAAACAACAACCCTTTCACCACTTCCTAGTGCTATAGCTGTGAAGAAGTGGCGCAGCTAACTCCATTTCAGCACAGTTTACTGCATTGTTCTTCTAAACTACATTTAATTTTCACCATCATTTAGAATTTTATTATTGATTACGGAAGTTGTATAATACATTTATATTTAACTATAGCACAGGAATCTTGATCTTTTGACATGTCACTATTGCAGCCGGTGCGAAGCAGAAGTGGATCGATAGTTGTCAAATAAAAGAAATTCCTCTTCAAAGCTTTTCCTCAATACTATGTTACTAAACCATAGTTGAATACTGTAGCGGTATCTACAACGCCACATGCGAACAACGCGTCATACTGACGTCACGCAAATCCTGCATCTCGCAAGCAGAGTTTACCGCGCAATAAGCGTATCAATAAGCGCTGATTTTTCAATAGTCAGATAACTTTTATCTAAAGAATAAATCTGACAGTTTGACATATTCTCTATACAAAAGCCGTCAAACTGCAATATTTATTCCTCAAACAAAATTTATCTGACTACTGAGAAATCAGCCCTAAAACAAATAAAGCACTGTCCAACTGTAGACAGTGCAACTTTTATTGTCTTATTGCATACCACTGGCAATTAAATCGCACGTTGTAAATCAGGCTTTTAAGTGAATAATACGAAAGGACGCAATAAAATAGCACATAAACCAGCCTCTTCGATAAATCTCCTTAACCACTACATGATTACTTCTCTCCGCAGTTTTTCCACCTCCGTGCTAATCCAGATATACATCCTAGCCTTTCACCGGAGTTCAGTTTTTCTTGCAAAAACCATCCGACTCACTTTACTGAACGTGTTATGCTTCTGAGAAATACTAGATCTTGTTTTATGGGTACTTCTTAGTATTTATCTATGGTTTAGTAACATAGGATTGAGGAAAAGCTTTTTTGAGTTATATTTTTTATTTGACAACTATCGATCCACTTCTGCTTCGCACAGCAATGGCGACATGTCAAAAGATCGAGATTTCTGTGCTATATACTTATTCATCATTCTCTGCCTAGCCCTTTCCCAACCATGATGGAGTCGGCCTCCAGTCTAACCGTATGCAGCTGAATCCCAGTACTTTACATGGAGCGAGTGCCTATCCTGTGACCTCCACAACCCAGATACTGGGAAATACGATACCCTGCTTGTCAGGATTTCGGGCTTCTGTCGATCCGTAACGACTGTCAAAAATCGACGAATGATAGCCGGGACCAACGGCTTAACATGCTTTCCGAGGCACGTATCATTCCGCTCACAATTTATTCATCTCGTCTTTGTATTTATTCATCTTCGTCTATAGTGATCAACGTCTTTACACCTATTGGTTTCTAAATATACCGAAGTCAAAGGCCTCTGCAATAGCTATAATAATTATTACTCTTAAACAATATTTCAACGGGTAGGGTGTGAACTGCGACCTCATGTACAAGTCCTTAGTCACTGCCCTTTGTCTTAAGGTTAAAAATATCTGGTTACACAAAGTAAACGTACTGATTTTATTGACAATAAATGGGTTTGCCCTTTTATTGGTAATTAAATCAGGTATGAACTACTTTACTTTAGATTTAATATAATAAGGCTTACCTACCTATATTATAAGCTCTCCTAAAAGAATCTTAGAAGAAATAAAGAAAGCTATCTATAAATTTTAAGGGCCCGTGACTAAATAATAACGGCCGCGCAGGTCGATCGATCAGGTTAAGCTACGCTTACCGCGGTTGGTCTATGGATGGGTGACCATCTTTACATACCCCGCCGTGCCTCGGAAAGCACGTTAAGCCATTGCTCCCGGCTGTCATTCATAGATCTTTGACAGTCCTTACGAGTAGTCAGAAGCCCGAAAGTCTGACGGTTGTCAGACTTTCGGGCTTACCATCCGGTTAGACTACCGGATTTACCGATTGACCGAACAATAATAGGCTGTTACTCGTATAAAGAAAGCTAAGCATTCGCACATTAGGGTTCACTGTAATATTGCGATTTTATAAGGCAAATAATAAAATAATCGAACATTTTTATTCATACCACGAAGACCACACAAAGAAAAGAAACAATTATCAACAAACGTAATTAAAACAACACAATATGGTCGTGTACCCTTTATGCTCCAACATTCCAAAGGACCATATTCATAAATAACATTAAAGTTTATTAAATCGATTTCTAATTAGTTGTACTAAAAACAAAATATTTTCTAAGGAAATGGTTTTAATGGATAGTTGTTTGTAAACACTTACGGTCGATGAAATCATCCAACACGATCATCATTTTAATAAAATTAAGTAACAACAAAACATAATAAAACATTACGCCTGTATTCCCCGAAGGGTTTGGAAGAGGTGCACATAAAGTACACCCACATTCGCCAGTTATGTTTATGTCCCATGTAGTAGGGGGCGAGCCCATTGCCATCAACCGGGCTCAAATCCAGACTCCGGCCTGCTACTGAGAAATTCGTAATGGAAAAACCAAATAAAATAAAGTTAATAGTCACTAATTTAGTTTTAAAATGTCCTACACTTTCCCTAATATGCATCAGGATTATTGCACTAAAAATCAAAACAAACCCTTTACTTTCCCACCATACTTACACGCATACGTTCAAAATTAAAAAGCTTTCCGTCCCATTAATTTGAAAACACATCGTTAATTCGAGCGCTCATTTCGTCCCAAACATGGTAAAAAAGTTGGGGCTAAAAAAGTGCGTGTTGACTGTTGATCATTCTTTATTGCCGTATGTCCCACATAAAAATGGAGATCGGTATGCTGTGCTCTTAACGATGTGATTTTTTTGTTTCTAGTAGGTAGGTAATGTTTATCGCTCCTGTCAATGATTTCAATGAATGAGAATAAAAAATATATAGTGTCATACTTATGTTTCCCTTGAGATGTAGAGATGTTTAATAGGGTGTCGGTGACGGGGGAGTGAAATGTGTGACAGGTGGTATTTACAGTCATTGATGGAGTGTACTTGGATTGTATCGCATCCTTAACTTCTACTTCATCATGTTCACCATTCACAGCCCGACCGAAGTAACTATTTAGTAATCTGTGGCCCGACTTCACATACTGCTGAGCATAAGCCTCTCCTTTCTTATGCCAATTGCACTGTGCCAACCTCATTTAGTTAACTGCTAATCTAATATTGTTTTTCTTTTAATGTTTTGGAGCTTGGCTTGGTTGGTTGAGCTTTTAGGGCTTGGAGCTTGGCACTGCACGTCTTGGATCCTGTGAGGACTTGCACATTTCCACAATGTAGATGCATATCAACAGACACGAATTTTCTCATTTCCAGAATGAAATAGTTACCTTAAAACGAAACTTATCTTACCATAAACATTCACGTCCCTAAGATATAAGAATCCAAAGATAAATGAAAAAAGAAATCCTTACAAAATGATACCAGCAAATACGTTTCCATTTCTACTACATTCGCTGCAGAGAAGCTTAGGCAATATACTGGTATAGCAATACGTATAAAACAGCTTCCTTCCAATACTCAATGTTTATACCTACTGTAAACTGTACATGATCACGATAATCAAACGATTATTATTCATAAGAAGACTCTAATCATCGTCTACTGTACAAGTATCAAGTTACTTGTCGATTTACATTCAGTTATATAACTTAGCTCAGATAGCGCTGTTGCGAGCCGCTGGAAAGATGTAAAGGATAAACGCAAAGTTATGATGGAAGCGCTGGATGTGGATAAAACTGCTGTTAATGTTTTCCGGTGCAATACAGTTATTAGTATAAAGAATTATAATGAAGTTTATGATACTGCTCGAGCGTATAGTCGGCTGGAGGCGCTGGAGATAGCGAAGAAAAGGCGTCCTTATACGATTTTAAATAAAGTGACTACACGACTAAGAAAATGGTTAACAACTCTTAGCATTAAGACGGTTATTTTTAAGGATTCTTTGAAGGTGAAAAATACAGCAAGAACATAACATTACGCCTTTATTTCCTGAAGGATAAGCAGGGGAGCATCTATAATTTCCCCACATTTCGCGAGTTATGTTTGTGTAATAGGAGGCGAGCCTATTGCCATCAACCGGGCACAAATCCAGCCTTCCTGACTGCTGACTGTTGCTACTGTGAAATTCCAGATGGAACAAGTCAATAACACTTTACCTGGAATTACCGGGAATCAAAGCCGGGAACAAAACAAAACAAATGCCGCAGAAAATAATTGATATGATTGTTTGTCATCACAAAAAAATCCACATCATATTTTTTTTTTAATCTCGTAAGACAACGCAAGTTATCAAACGTGCAACGTGGCGAAACTTTTGCAAGTGAACATAATCTTATAATAACATGAATAAGCACTTCTCGAAAGATTAAAACATCAACAAGTATGAACTTACGAAGTTAACAGTTATTTTTATCGTGTCTAATTTCGGCCGGCTTTCCGCGAACTGCACAACAACACCGAGATTGTCAAGAGAAGCCTTTTACAAGCGCTGACTCTACACGACCGGTCGTAATTCCACACCTTTAGGGATGGGACAGGTTGATGTCGATAGAATTTGATCTAATTCCAACAAAATATATAGAAAAATGACGGGTACAGCAAGAATACTGAACAGGTTATTTTGATTGAGAAAGTTATAAAGAAATTAAAATTAGAGGATGACACATAATTGCAATTACAAAATCAATGTACCAAAGATTGGGAAACTTATTATGTCTCGGCGCAGTTTATTGCCAAAATACAGAGTTACAGCCAGTAAAACCAACCTTCAGATTTTCCATAATATTTTTGGCATAAATTGCTTCGCATTTATTTAAATAAAGGGGAAAATATTGAAATGTTTTTTTGTTATACTAAAAAGTTAATTACTCAGTTTTAGTAACATGAATAACAATCTCAGAAATAGACACACACAATTTTATTGATCCGTCCCAATTTCACCGAAATGATACCATCATTCATGTCACTATAACAAAGTCACTTAACAACGAAACAAAGATGGATAACACAACCAAATTTTATAGATCATTTGATATTTATTACCATAATAAACCCTGACAAATTCCAATTGTAGTACTAAATTATATCTTGTTTAACAACAAGATAGATTCAAATGGACTGTTTGTATGTTTACGTCGGCGTTAGTAATAAAACAATGAAATATAGTGTTTTATCGATACTGGTTGTTGGCTAAGGCTTGGGTAGACAATCCACTCTATTAAAACGGACGGAAAACTTTAATATTTGACTAGTTTCTGACCGCGACTTCGTTCGCGTGAAATTTCTAGTTGCAATATAAAATATATCCTATGACACGGCAATACTGTAGCTTCCCATCAGTGTAAGAATCGGATCAGTAGTTCAAAAGATTACCCCCTATACACAAACTCACAAATTTTACCTCTTTATATCTATGTCTATAAGGCGCTAACAGGTCGTGTTTAGGCAATGTGTCTCAACAAGGCTTAAATTTTATCGCTTCTAGCAAAAAGTTTGTCTTGGTCGCTAACTAAGACAATTTATCTCACTTATTATTTCAACATCGACAAACCAATCCCATAGCGCATCCACTCCCTTACTGCAAAAAACTGGTTCGTAACGAGAGCTCTCATTATCGACATCGATAGTATATCGCACATCACTAGTGACCAGACAGGTATTATTAGGTCTTCCTGCTCTCCATTCGCAGGCTAACACGACAATTGTAAGCGTACTCGCTTCCAGACACAAGATGGAATGATTTGTTAGTCTTACCGTTATGCGGTTTGATGTTGACTTATGTACTATATATAACTCGGCTGTAGCGATCTAGGATAGTGCTATAATCATAGCGGCACACTTGATGTACCTTCAGATTTAATTTCTGATTGCTGTGGAATATTATTACGCTTCATAACATAGGAGGGTCGTTGTAAAGGTGTCTGTGAGATTCATGATCATTGAAGGAAGTATATAAATGACATTTTGATCGGAGGCAGTTTGAATAGGGAAAGAGTTAACATTGGAAAGGGGGAGTCGGAGGAGGAAGGACATCAACGCACAACCTGCTACCATGATGGACTCAACACATGATTCTGAACCCTCTCCATTTAGCACATGATTCTTCATGATCATGGATTTAGCACATGATTCTGAACCGCTCTGCAAGTAATTTTCGTCATTATTAAAAAAAAATAAACATAGCTGTGCCATACAGTTTGGCCGCGTAGGTGTTGCAGTTTTCTATGAGACAGCTGATTTTTATTTTGATAACTGACGAAAAATTTCTACACTCGTCTAGAATCATGTGTAAAATTTTAGGTTACAGTTTCCGCATCGGTATCCCTGCCACCCTGTTCACTTTTATGTTAATAAGACTATCATTATATGTAATCACTGCTGTCACCAATTTTTTTGGCACAGAACCATATTTATGATGTCATGATTACAACAATTTAAATGAAAGCTCGTGTACCGCAGCAGACGTTCATAAATATGACATAAGACATAAAGGGCGTGAAGATAAACATATAGTAGTAAAACTAATAATCGCTCATTAAATCAAACAACCGATCCCTACTACATAATCAAAATAAAATAATAACAATCGAAACGAATCGCTTGAACATCGATTACAAAGTATTAAAAACAACACTAGTACCCTCGAGCCAATCGATACTATCTAAAATAAAAACCACACATAATCATACCGAATCGATTATAATCCGTAAACCGCCCGAAGACAAAAACGAAAGTCGATTCCTAAAAGTAATAATCGTTATGAAATCTCGATTCTCGGATCGTATGAGCCTTATCGAGAGCTCGCCTTTGCTGGTTGTGCTGATTAGTTCCGTGTGTGCTAAATTGTGATTTTTCTGTCCTAATCATCTGTTATGAAGTGAAGGCGACGAGCTGCGTTACTGATTTGATGAAGCCAATAAAAGATGGAACAATGACCTCAATTGAACATTTACGTCAAATACCCATACAGCAACATTGGCTGATTATGCTCAGCCTATATTGTGTGGAGGGCACTAGACTACGCGGACGCTCACCCATGAGATGGACAGACCAAATTAAATCCGCAGTGGGCGATCCCTTGTATAAGTGCCCAAAAAATACCAGAAATCGGAGTAGGTGGCGAGAAATCGCGAGGCGAATCACATCAGCCCCTAGACAAGAAACTACATGAGGAACACGACCGCTCTGACAAGAGTGCTATTAAGAAGAAGATATTTTTGCCACTATTGAGACACAGGCCTCCTCTTTTTAAGAGGGATTTACTCGTACGTAAAATATTTGATGTCAATTTGAAGAACACAATAATACTATTTTTGGCTACAGACAAACCTAAGGCTAGTGAAAGCTCTCAAAACCAAATCCAACAAATAAACAGTGACGACTATGTTTTTACAGCTGAGGTTATATCTACGAGTATTTCGTAAGCAAAAATAATAAAGAAAAGTTAAGAGGAATACAAAATCCAATTACATCACCCCGTAAAAACTTAAAAACGTAGAAACATCAAGTTTTTACGCGACCATTTTAACTAAGAAACTAATTTTGCGATAACAATGGCCCAGTAACAACTTCCGTACACTTACGTCATTCTCATAATAAAGTGCGTTGACCTCAACTATGTTGCATGAACTTGACAGCTGATCTTGTTACTAGCTACTGTTACCCTGGCTTTGGCTAAAATTATATCTATCGCTGCAACTGTTAGAGCTTTTATGTTTTTCATATCAATATTTGCATTTGTTGCTAATGTTGCTATATCTCCCTTTTCTGTTTTTTCGTCGTTCTTTTCAGTTTCATAACTAATGTGTCGCAAATCACCTTTGAAAACTAATGGTTTTGGGCTCCTGTCTTTCATTCCTATACTAGTATATATTCAGAAGTTCACCATCCATTCTTCGAATACCGTCCTACATCACCTACCCGAGAACCGTCTTTTTTAATATCAAATATTTAGTAGTATTTAGGCCTGCTTGCAGCACCAATCACTAAATACATTTAGTGCTAAACATATTTAAAACATCATCTGTCTCTGTCGTGTTCAAACGATTGATAGAAATAGGACGATGTTTTAAATTCGTGTTGCTAATGAGCCTTAAACTACAAATTGAGCACACGGATCCAGCTTTCAAATATGAATTTGCTTGCGTCGAAAGAGACACACCCCCCAATGAAAGGCACCTTGGACACAATTCGAAAGATCAATATGCCAAGTTGCCAACAGACTGCATACGCCATCAAATTGATCATACGTAGGCTTGTCATAGACGGTATCAATTAAATCAATTGCTTGCGTGCTTTCGATCATAGCGGGTCCAAATTCCAGACAGATGTATGTCATGCCAATTGATGTCTGGGGGCACGGCTGTATCCCGCCAAGTCACTTTAGTTTTCGCATCAAGTAACACGCCCTTTTATAGGAGTAAGTCATTACATCTAGCCTCTTAACTTCATGGGACTTGAAGCCTGAAATCGATCAATACACATTAAAAAAATCCTGCCTCACTGACTTACCTACTGACTCATCAACGCTCAGCCCAAACGTTTGGACCTAGGAAACTGAAATTATGCACATTCCCTTTATGACATACAGTCTATAACGTATACCTTATTGGTCATGTTCTTCAGAAAGGTCAAGCGCATAGTACTCGCAACCAACTTGCGTGTATGACCAGATGTAACAACGTAAACGAGGCAAAAGCAGTACGTAAGGATCGTAGCAGGTGGCGTTCTATAGTTTCTGCCTAACCCCATGGGAATAAAGCGTGAGTATATGTTATATTTTTGTTCTCTTTATGAAGACTTTTTAGACAAGAAACAAGGCGGAATTCTTGAAATTACTACATACTTCCTGAGAGGGAATTCATGGACTGGCAAGCAAGTTGCTGGAAAGTATTAGAGTAGTCATACATATAAAATCTAACTTCTGCCTAAAGATGTTTATCAGGAAATTCTCAGTAAGCATCGGCTGTTAACCTGAGCTTTGAAACACCGATAAATAGCGGAAGGCTTGCTCTTTATCGCCTGCGAGGAATATAAGCGTGACGGTTATATGCTGTTCATGCGTGTCGATATTATGCCCTAGCCCCTTCATGCACTAAACGACAACTCTAGACTCCCTATACTACTAGTAGCTAGCTAGTTTATACGGCTGGGCTGAACAGTGCCCTACATTTGTTCGGAGGTTCGCAAGACGTCACATCTCCAACAAAAGGCTTTTTGCAGACCTGAATTAACACCTACGGAGTAATTGCGTAACACATTAACAGTTTTGTTGTTGCTTTTATTTTGACAATATTCATTGCGTTATTTAGTTTGTTGAGCGGGCAAATTTTTCCAACATATGAAGCAATGGATTAGTAATATGCTTCAAAAGTATTCAAATTTCAATTGATACTGTGTTACGCAATTAGGGTGCTGGTTCGTACGACTTTTAAGTCTCTTTGAATGAGCTACGCTAAATTTGTCCGTAGACGTCACGTCTCCAACATAAGGCTGTTTGCAGACCTGAATTATGATCGAACTTTGGACAAACTATCGCTCTATGTCACTCTATGAAAACTTGATGATAAACAATGATGTTGAACAAACTTTTTTATTTATTTCTGTCTGCAACATCTACTACTGTTTTAACTCTGGCCTGCTGGTCAACTATCTTTCTGAGATAAATGTTAGTCGCTAAAGTACTGAAAACGTCGGTTATCTGAGGGACAATTCTTATAGGTAATTTTAAGTACGTCCACAGTCGGATCTCAGTCTCAATCAAGATTTGAACGTTTTCAATTTCCGGAATTTGCTTTCAAATTTCTTTGAAGCTTTATGTACGAAGGAACATAGAATGTTAGACTTATTTTCACATGAAATCCCACACCTCGTTATGACCAACGAGTATCAACATTTCTTTCTACGTAAGATGATTTTGATGGGATCATATTTTGTGTTCAATGCTTCGGTTTCTTTTTTTATGGCGTTAATAAATCTTCGTAATTAACTAGCCAGTATGTGGTTTGATTTGAAAGTTTGATTGCCTTTTGATCAGCGGAAGTGTGAATATGTCACGGTTTTCTTTTATTGGGTGGGAAGAAAGAATGAATGAGGTTATAAATATTTCGATTTCACACTCGATTTGCAATTATGTAATTGAATAATGGTTCTGGCCCTTTACAGTACATTCAGGGGAATTAATTGTTAATAATAATACCCTATCTCAATTTGCAGTGTATATAAACCATTTCATGCTAGATCTGTGCAGAAAGAAATGACAGATGTGATTAGAATATACGAACAATTTTGGTTGATAATCAATTTGCTTGGCAATTCATTTCCCCGACTTTACATTGTAGAGACGTTTCAATTTTCAACCAAAAAGCTTCAACCATCTGACTGTATAATTAAATACAGAAATATATACGTATATAATATTATAAACGGATAGATATACGAGTATATGTATAAATTATTTTACAGAATTGGTACCCACCTTTATCTAGATCTTATAAATTATGTATTTGATCCAAATCTGTATGGTGTAGCTAATTTGTATACGTAATCGCACCTACACAGGGACAAACGGCAACTAGGCTTAATAATAATCTACGAAATAGATTGAGTATTTCTACAAGCATCCTTGAAGTAGGTACAGTTAACTGCACATAAGTGGTGCACTATGAAAATCACCCTTACTGTTACGACATAAAGCTGCTGTCAATGTCAAATTGTTTCCTCTGATGTGCGGTTGACTGGAACTTTACAATGTGGCAAAACTTTCTATCTTCAGAATATCCATCACCCTGTCAATTTTAAGGAGCATTTTATTTTTATGAAACCCTTTTTGCAACATAAAAATCAGCCAGCGTTTTCGGCCACCTTTTTTTGCAAAGACCAAAGACATAAAATTATTTTTTACAAAAAAGGCAACTGTAATAAGTGTGTGCAAAAAAAAATGTAGCAGTCACAGTAAGTGTTATGGTGCACTTACACGGGCAACTTAAATTGCTCAACTCTGGGTAATTTGGTGAAGTGAGAACAACATCGAGCAGTTGACAGCTATACCAACTAAACATGTAGCTATTAGTGCTAGCAATTGCCACTGTCAAACCATATAGAGCAATGTGAAGCAACTTTATATCTTATAACAGCCTGTTACTGTACCACTGAAAGCAAAAGCCTCTTTTCATACAGAGAAGCCATGACTCAACGTGTTTGTTAGGCATCAAACTATACTTGACTCTCCTAGTTAATTAGTCACAATCGAGTTTGCTAGGACAGACTGGATGCGGAAGACGGAGGACAGGGTGTTGTAGCGCAGCCTGGGAGATGCCTATGTCCAGCAGTGAACTGCAATGGCTGAGTTGATTGATTGAATCGAGTTTAATTTTTCACTACCACCAGCAACTGTTGCCGATCATTAATTGCTGAAAAGTTGCCCGTGGGTTGTGTAGTTTTAAATCTGGCTTGGTTGTATAGAAAGCGTTCACATTGTGTGATCGGCCCGCGGCCGCGAAAGTGCCGACTCGAACGTTTTCAATTGAACACTCACTTGTTGCGAATTATATGAGCGGTGTGTGTGAGCTTTGTGAATGATTTTAGTGGTGGAGGTTTATACGGTGAGTCTAAAATCGAAATGATTGATCATCAGCTAACAAAAGAGACAAAATTACACTTAAGGGCGACTAAAAATTTACTAGCAATTGTAAATTTTGCAAACAGCACAGTCGTTAAAACAAATGAAACGAAAGGGTGTAAATTAGCCAGGGGTCCTACACAAAGTGATCTTCTATCAGTGATCGTAGTCGTAAGTCGTAACACAGGTTCCAGTTGAAACCCAGCGTCAGGCATTAGTTGTCTGACATTCATGCTGAACTGGGCCTATTTGGCGCAGCCGTGAAGCACACCAATCCTATTTTAAGTTTTTTTTGTTGTTGTTTTTGAGTGCTGGGTCAAATAAACTTATTTTCTTTCTTTCTGATAACGATGATAGAAAAGTCAAAAATGTATTGGATTGACATAAGCTACCGAAAGGCGTATGACAATCCTGTTGAAAGTCGTTGTAGAAAGACGAAACGCTTTAAAAGCGATTGCCCTAAGGGCAGCTGCAACAAAATAAGCCTTTAAAAAAGATTGATTTGCAGTAAACATATTAACATAACATTCATTTGCTTTTAATTTTTCGTAAGACCTTTAAACGAAACTGATGAAGGGCGTTATGTAAATTACCTACCTACATAGGAAAGTTGTTCTAAACTAAACCTTATAAATAGATTTCTCTGCAGTAAAATATCACCATCTCCCAGCAGAGTCGATCTTCATTAAATCACTGAATTTCTACATGTCCCTTTCCTACCGAAATCGTAACTCAAACTCCCCAACTAAACTTGATACAAAATTCCGATTTCATTTTAATGTTTTCATCAATTATTTCGTATGCCCCATAAATAACACGCCCAAGATTACAGTTTAGCAACCTTATAAAAATAATAATAAATGATCATAATACCATATTGAAGAACAGACTGGTTTGATTCGGCTACCGAACTGCGATCGAAACTTGTTATATTAATTATTGATTATGTTGGTACGGTTTATATGTAATTAAATTGAAAGATAGATTGATTTGGTCGAGGTATGTTAAATGGGTCTTCGTTAGATGTTGTGCAATCTGGGAGTAATTTTGATCACATATAATTTATATACTGCATTAACTTCCGTCTAAAAAGATGTTACTTAGGGCCGATTTTTTTATCCGTAGTTAAAGTCAACCAATTGTTAGAAATAGTAACTAATTCTGCTTGGTTAAATTATTGCAAAATGTGTTTTTTGGTCAGTTTTTAGTTTATCTAATGGTTATTTTTTTAATTAACAGTTATTTATTTGACCATTAGCAATGATATTATATCATTAGATAAATTAAAAATTTATCAAAAAATACATTTTGCAAAAATTTAACCCATTACTTACTATTTTTAGCAATTAGTTGAGTCTAACTACTGATCAAAATATCGGCCTTTATCCGTTTTAAAAGGTAGCATCATTAACTATATTCAAGCTTTAATGCCTACTTGAATCGTAGTGTATTTAATTTTAATACCAATCGATGCTCGTATAGTCGATAACACTACCAAAGATCCATTCTATTGATTAAGAAACAAAGTTTTACTAAAAGCGTGAGTACGAGAAATGCGTAATTATAAAGCTGACACAATAAAATAAAATAAATAAACAACAATCATTGTTACCTAAGTACAGACGCCAGCAGATCAAGCTACCCGAAACTGTCAAATTTTCCCAATCAACCTTGAACCTTAATGCTTTAGAGATAAAGTTGAAAATCTATTAAAGAGATTTGACAGATTGTAGTAGCTTGATGTGCTGGCGTCTGTACATTACTTAAGCCACACGTATCGTATACTATTTTATAGCTCGTGGAACCTAAACCCGCACTTGAGTCGAGGTTTTCTGTATAAAAATGGACTACTTAAGTCACTGAAAAGCGTGACTTAAGTGCGGGTTTAGGTCACAGAGTGCTATAAACGAATTTAAAACGTCGTTCCGATTCTGTCAATCGTTTGAAGATGACAGAGATAGATTGATGATTTAAAATGTTTAGTATTAAACGTATTTAGTGATTTGTGGTGCAAGTCCGCCTACTAAGCAACTACTTACTACTTTTGACGGCACGGTTGGCGCAGTGGTTAAGCGATTGACTGCTGCGCTGCGTGTCGCGGGTTCGATTCTCGCACGGAACAAATATTTGTATGACCTACAAGTACTTGTTCCGGATCTGGCTGTTTGTGTATGTGAGTTTAAATGTTTGTAAAAAGCACCCACGATACAGGAGAAATTCCTAGTGTGGGACAAAGTTTAAAACAAAAAAAAAAAAGAATTAAGCTTTAGTTAAATTTTGTTCCTAATAATTTGGCTGGAACTTTTGGTAGTGTTAGCTGCTACAACTATTCTTGCACCAATTGGAATTACAATTAAATACACCACTCTGATACAAGTTTAAATTCGGTTTAGAACAAAAGGTGAGAAAATTTCAATTTTTAATGTTTCTTAAAAACTGCCAATTAAAGTTCATCTAACTCTCATTACGTTGAGATACCGAATTTTTACCACCCACTTCTCCAACACTCAAAGTTGTACACTATGTTGTTAGCATTACAACTGCAATTGCATTAAAGATGACAATAATATTTGGCTCGCAGACAGTGCTGACCATCCAGGGACTGAACAATCCCGCGACACATTCCCTGACACAAAACACGGAATGCATTGTTGTACTAATGAGTTTTTGAGGTCTTTTTAAAGGAATGCCACTTTTAAACTGGTCGCAACGACCTTTGAGGATTTTAAGATCGGAATCCCGCACTTAAAAGCAAAAATGTGTTTCAATTTTAAATTTTATGGAATGAGTTCTTAATTTAAAGTTTATATTTGCAATATCAAAGGGGCAATTCTCGTAATTTTAAGAACGTTCACAGCCAGAAGGACAATTCTCGTAATTTAAAACGTTGAAAATCTAGTCGCAGTCTCATCTCGGCGACAAACAAATGTCAAAATGTAGGAAAATAAGAAGTATTTTTTGACAGATTGAGACTGAGATCAGACTGTGGACGTTCTTAAAATTACGAGAATTGCCCCTCATATCTCAGTCTCAATGTGTCAAAAATACGTCAAATTTCCCTACATTTTTGACAAGTTTTTGACATTTGTTTGTCGCCGAGATGAGACTGCGACTAGATTTTGAACATTTTAAATTACGGGAACTGGCCTTCTGTTCTGCGGCGCAAACTTTAGGATTTCCGTATTTTATGAAAGTTGCCTGTTTGGTTATTTTATTAAAAGCAAAATATTTTATTTCACATTATAAACCTACATGGGCACTTATGAAACGTCAGAAGCCAGGTGCACGGTTCCAATTGGTCGTTTCCTATGGAGAAGAGCCGGAAAGAAAATTAATTGGTTTTTACAATGTTTTCAAATTACGGTGTTAATAGGTTATGGGAGAGCAGGGTAGGCCTATCAAATTACTGCTTTGAATGTCGTGACGGCCCAGTGGTTAAGGCCTCGCCTCTCAACCACGAGATTATGGGCAAAAGACAATTTGGAGCCTGTTTGTTGATATCAAACAATCGAATACTAAGAAAACTGGGTTTTATTGGTTTACTTGGATTTAATTCTTGAAAAAGTGATTGATATCTTTGGTTTTGCAACAAACATTACTTATTCTTAACATTAAGGTGAGGTTCTATCAATAATCTATGGATACTTCACCTGAAGTAGCCGCCCAAGCTGTGGCACTTATTCAGGCCGGACATAGCCAAAGAAACGTGAGTGCTCAATTTAATTTAAGTCGATCTGCGTTCCGAAATGTTTATCGGAGGTACCTAGATGCAGAGACAAACAGTGGTAGGTGCAATCGTGAAAATTGAGGAATCAATATTTTAAATATAAAGATTCACATAAACCCATTAAATAAATAAATAAATAATAAAATTTATTTAGTTAAGTAACAAGGACTCATTGTGTTAGTAAGCTTAAGAACTATGTTAGTTTATTGTATTTAAAATTATTTTTTCTTCCCATGAGAGATGACACTGCAGTGATTGATGTACATGCAATCGAGCCTGCTAGCGATCATTTTAAGGATATTCTTGGATCTGGCCCGTACTCTGCGCACCAGGGATGCACATCTCATGCACATCGTTGCGTAAAAGCAACTTATATGTGCGTCCGCGAACATTCTCGATGCGCTACAAAAACGGGGCAGCCCCACCAACACCCTGAAAGCGTTGTTGAATTGGACACGAAGGGCGATGTACGACCGATGGGTATATCTAGCCCACAGGCTGCACGTGGAAAATGTTGTACAATAAGCTCGAAACAGATTATTCTTGACTTTCAACGAGCAGCGTGCAAACCTGCGAGCTAGCATGTTCGCCCTTACCGACAACGCCCTCCGTTCCCGCTCAATATCAAGTTCGTCATTGAGGTCAGGGGTCGATATGAAAACTACAAATATAATATTTACCCTAATTATATATAAATATAAGTATAGCAAATATAAGCTTGGGAATTATACCAAGGTTGGCATTGGTATTGGTATTAACCAAGATACCAAGGAATGACAGTTACCAAGAAATTCCTATTGGAAAAACTAAATAAATGTAGTGTTAAATAAGCATCAGCCTTACTAATTCAAAATATCAGTAGGATTTCTCGCCATCAGACAAATACATAAAAAATATCTCTTAACCTTGCATTTCCAAAACATTCCAAGTTTTCTCAACACCTCAAATATTTATGTAGATAATAATCATTAAGTTGTTCTCAATAAACCGCCTCTTCCGTTGCCATAATTAGCTAGTTATAAAACCAAATATTATATCCAGTTCATATCGTAAATAACCATAAAGTGTAAATAAATATATCAATCTCATTTAAATGATGTATAAATATTTAACTTTTGAAGCCTATGAATAAAATATTTTGGTCTATAAAAATTGATAAAAATGTTAAAATATTTTGATGTTATTTGCGAGAACTGTCATATTTTGACACCTCGTTTTAATAAGTCAGGTTTAGTGACGGCCTACGATTTTTCCACAGTTTTATGGTATATGGAGATAACGAGTGAGTTTAATGTTCCAAATTATTGTTTTTAGATCAGACCATAAATAATATAGCTATTAGACTTAATTCACGCCTGTTCTGAAGGCTGTTAAAACGAAAGATGACATAATTATCAATCAATAATTCATCATCATCTGCCTAGCCTTTTCCCAACCATGTTAGGGTCAGCTTCCAGTCTAACCGGTTGCAGCTGAATACCAGTATTTTGCATGGACCGACTGCCTATCTGACCTCCACAACCCAGTTACTGGGTAATACGATACCTCTTGGTAAGACTGGTGGTCAGACTTTCGGGCTACTGACGACCCGTAATGACTGTCAAAAATCCACGAATGACAGCCGGGACCAACGTGCTTTCCGAGGCACGGAGGAGTCTTGATATGTGAAGATGGTCACCCATCCACGGACCAACCGCGACAAGCATAGCTTAACCTGATCGATCGACCTGATAGTTTTAGCCAAAAGGTATCATCATCATCTTCATTGGTTTTGACAGTCGGATTATTGATCTTTGCTTTTATCAGCTTCACTTGTAACCATCTAAATAACAATATAATGAAATCTTAGAAGTCAATTTTAACCTACTTCTAATTGTCGTATCGAAATTAAACTATGTATGTATATGTAGTTTGAGTGACAAAGCTATAATTTGGTATCTTGGAGCTGATCTGATGATGGAGCCAGTAGGTGGATAGTGAAACTCTTCAGTGGCTACTAGTAAACCCCTCGAGTTTGGGCTCATATTAATTGTTTTGACGAGTCCAATAGACTGGATAAGTGTGTTTTTTTATTACATAACAAATCATTGATCAAACACACAATGTGGATTCTTCTCACTCTTAATATACGATTGGAGAAAGTACTTCTATTGCCTTAAAAGTTTGCCTTGTAGTTTGTTCCAAAATAAAACCAGACCAGAACCGTATAAATCATAGAAGTTTAACCATTCACCTCTCTGAGCCTCCACAAAAGATTAAGCGTAATGATACCAAGAACATCTGAAGCTAACGTATTTCATCCAAATACGGCAAGACTAGGAAAGACTAGATGCCTAGACGATTTCAATCTACATACATACTGCGAATTATTGAGGCTCAAAATGGCCAAAATACATTTAGCAATATGAGGCTGGTTGTTAGCTTGTACTACCGTAACCTAGTTCCCTGGATCTACTTATACGACTAGTAGGGGAATAAATTACCTCTTCACTTCCTTATTAAAGTAAAAGGCACAAATCGTAGTCTATGAATTGCTTTTTAAATAAATAAATGTAATTTTAAATTATCTATAAACAGTTTTAAATATAATTTTGGTTCTAATTTTAAACTCTCTCGAAATGGCTTTTTAAATAAATAAATTGGGTTTTAATTTTAAATTTCGTATGTAGAATTTTTTTTTTTTTTTGTTAAGGGGACAGTTTTAAAGGGGCAATCCTGTCATAATTTCGAATGTCATACTCATTTGTTTTATTTTTTGTTACAGGTAATATTTTGTTCTTCTACATGAAAAGTAAGGTAACTTCACATCACACAGGCGGACACAAACTACGTGTTAATTTAGTTATTATTCATTCAAGCAATATTTCAACGTCTAGGAGAGGGCAAACGTGGTAATAAAAATACTTTTTTCCATCCTAGGAAGTAAGAAAATAATTCATACTCACTTAGTCACAGTCTTTATAATAATCTGTACACTGCTATTTATTAGGTGTGAAATATTATTTCATATTCCGTGTATAGTAATGACTACATAAACTAGTATAATATCCGTTATTAAGAAACATATACGGCGAACAGTTTTACAAGTATGTTAATTTAAGTAGTTTAGTCAGTCTCAGTTATCTTGGCATCTGTTTCTATAAACGGCAGTTATTTTCTTTGTTTCACTATAAAAGGCAAAATTTAATAATAAAATTTAAATGAGTAGTTTATGTTTGCGCTGATTTATGCATGGAATATGGAGCAAGTTTAGAAGGTTCAATCTAGGTCGCTGCTTTGAATACAAGCAGGAAAAAAAAGAAATAGGCAGTCACGGGGCTGCCGACAGAAGTGAATACACTTAAAACTATGCAATGCGTAACACGTCACACTCGTAGCTACCGTTAATAGCTAAAATAAAAGGCATGTCGGTGATGCGAACCCATAAGATTTTCCCTTACCAAAAATCTGTCAACACTTCTAAAGAAGTTTTAGTTCAAAAACAAAAGAAAAGGAATTTTCAATTTAGTTCTACAAATAAATAGTTGACAATCGATTTTTCGGTCAAAACAGCCGTTGCTTCTTACTTTAAAAGTTCTATGTTTCGATTCTTTTGTCAAACAATTTATTTGTTTGACAAAAAAGTCGAATGTTTAAAATTAAAAGTCCCTGGTATTGTGCATACAGTTGACTTTTTCTCCAATGACAGTTACGTTACGCCATTGGCTCAAATGATCAGTTAAGTCCATTGTCCGCTCAGGCCCTTAACTAAGGTCAACTAAGGGAAATGAGCCATCATAGAGTCCACAACACATGCAAATTGTAGGCAATGGATCACCATCCTGCTACAATTTCAACAGACGAATTTATACTGTTACGAAATATTTATGGTGTCAAAAAAGAAAAAAAAATATGTCTGTAGGCTTTTTAGTTTATTATAAATCACTAAAAATATAATATGTTAATAAGAACCTAATTCGAACATTACTACAATGTAAAGTCGACCATAAAAATCGTTCTTTAAATATACGATGGGAAGTCGAATAATAATTTATTCGCGAAGGTATTAGCCATAAATTATGCGAAGCCCCCATGCCTCGGTTTTGATAAACGAGTTCATTGACCATACCCCATCTAAACACCATACCTACACATTGTATATAAATACATAAGATTGATCGCTTTTTAACTAAAACATTTTAAACAAAATTTTAAATATTTATTTAAATTATGTTCACTATAATATTTAAAGTTTTGAACTTTACCCTATAATTTAATGATAGTTTCAAAATATAATTCGCGAACATGGCAAAAAAATGATCATTGTTTTACTGACACAATATTAGCATATTGTAATATTAAATCTAGACAGGACCATAGCCTTAGGGGTGTTCATAAAGATAAAACTAAAATGGCCGAAAACACGTTGGTCCAATTACATCTTCACTACCAGCTGTGTCACGCGGTCTCACCCGCCTTTAAATTTATCTTTCTGACTTTTTTCTTTTTGCTCGGCTCCTAAGGGTCGTAGCGTGATGTTAGATAGCCTATACTCTTTCTCAAAAATTGGGCTATCAAATACAAAAAGATTTTTTCAAATCCGACTGGTACTTGTGCAGATAGAGAGAGATTAACGCGTTCAAACAAAAAAAAACAACAAACTCATCAGCTTTATTATCTACTAGCAATGCCCCGCGATTTCACCCACATAAGTGTCAATCCCGCGGGAATATCGGGATAAAAAGTATCCTATTTGTTATTCTGATGTATAAGCTATATTACTGTAAAGTTTAATTAAAATCCGTTCAGTAGTTTTTGCGTGAAAGAGTAACGAACATCCAACCACCCATCCTCACAGACTTTCGCGTTTATGTATAATATTCTTTATACTTACGGATCTTAGTACCTATAGATAGATAGCATTAACCGTCGATGATCTCAACAAAATATCCGGGTTATAAAAGCAACAGTAACTTGACTAACGTAAAATGAATTTAAAAAATAACGGTCCTAACTGTATTTTAATTTAATTTAAATATTTGCTTAAATGTCAGCAACATTAGTAAAGTTTAAAGTACACTTGCGACCGCGCATATTTAGTAACGATATTTATTTAACTTTAGTGGGTATAGTAAGTAAACAGAATTCTTGTCGCAAACCGGTAGAACATTTTGCGACTATTTGCTATATACTTAATTGCTACTAATAAAATAAAAAGTAGTTGTTACCGGTTTGTTTTTCGTACTTACGAAGTTATAAAATATTGTACCGCAGATTTGCGGAGTAATGAACACACTATCACTAGCAATGTCTTTCTTGGCAGTACAACAACATTCATTGCGATATTTACGTTGTTGAGCAGACAAATTTTTCGAACATATGAAGCAATGGATCAGCAATATCCTTCAAAATGATTCGGATTGTCATTGATAGTGTGTTACGCAATTATGGTGCTGGCAGGAAAATGGAAGATGATTAAAAAGAAATTGACCAAATAGTTTGCCTTGGACCGTTTTGTCCTTAAACTTGCAAATGCAAAAGATAAAGATAAAACTAATATTTTGCAAATAAAATTCATGGAATTCTAAGCAAAAAATATTTTAATTTATTATTCATTGATTATTATGACCTTAATTAGAAAGTTTACGGAGCATTTAAATAAATTGTTCACATTCTTGCTCATATTTATCAGTTTTAAATACCTATCCAGGTGTTATTATAACGTTATATATTTTAATATCTTTTCGATAAGAAAATTAATATTTTTCTAGAACATAAGAGGTTAATATAAATACACGTTCAAATGATTTATGTGTTTCCAAAGTGTTTGTATGGACTGGTGTCATATCGCATAAAACTCCTATACTTTTTATGTCAAGGAGCTGGTTCAAGATTTATTTGTTGAGGCGTTGGCCAGTAGATGTGATATATGTACTTATAGAACGTTAGGATTTTTTTTAATGTAGGAGGCGGAACCTCTGATATTGTTGCTGAATGTATTTTAATATTTCAATAGTTTTTCCCAAGTATTCCTTGGTATGAGAATGTGACTGTTTTTAAAAGGGCAAAAGGGCTTTGAAGGTCCGTGGCGTACCTACCTCTCCTTCATTTTGTTTTTTTTTTTTTTTCAAAATGGCGGCCATGGATGAAGCCGAAAATTTGTATAAATCTTCAATCACCTTTCATGAAACAATTGGAAACAAACAGCTATCGAATGATTAGCATAAACAATAGCAACAAAAAAAAATCCTGATATGACTCAAGTTTATGAGTCAATTTATAAAGCTATATTAATTAGCAGAGAAAGAGAAAAAAGTAATACTATTTTGTTACTAGATATCACTATAATATTTACTACTAATAAGCTGCACCCCGCGGTTTTACCCGCATAAGTCTCGATCCCGTGGGAATCTCGTGATACAAAGTATCCTTTGTCCTAATCCAGGTCATAGTCTACCCATGTGCCAAATTTCATCCAAATCGAGCGATCCAAAGCGTAACAAACAAACATAAGAACATACAAAAAATCTAATATTTTCTCTTCATAATATTATTTTAGTTATATCACATACAAAACCATATTACTGAAGTACACTACTACGTATTTTCTCAAAACTATAAGTTTTTCTTTTCATTTCTGAACCAGTCCCGCAACTACGGGAAGCATAATCCATATTTATATATCGAATAACTTCCATACCAAAGATCATATACATTAAATGTCTGACGAACTTCAAATGACATTAGAAAAACATTAAAACATCCATATTAATTAGTAATTTCTCTTAACGACTTTAATTCTAAGAACTCAATTAAAACTCAGTGTTTTTACACTCGAGTATGACTGGACTGAGGGCGTTTGTCCACCTCCACCGTCACCGGGCCGTCACCGAGAACGAGATGACGACGCCGAAGTAGCGATACATACATCTACTATTGCCGCGTGTCCACCAGACGTCCGTCACCCGGTCGCCGAAGTTTCGAGTAGTACGACGTGACCGCTAGAACTCGGCCCGAGATTGTGACAGGCCGATGTGGCGGCAATACAAAACACACATTACCGACACACGGCGCCGTTCGCCCGGTTTTTGTTTTATCTACAAGTATCATAACATATTGAACCACTGAGTTCGGTCGCGGTGGACACACAATCCCCGTCACAGGAACGTCACGTTCGGTTCAAATACTCTCGTTTCTCGATGACGACCTGGTGACGTCGGCGGTGCACAAACGCCTCTAGTGAGTTATTACGATCGCCCTTTCCCTTAGTTTTTTACCCTTCAACTTTTTATGGTGTGACATTTGCTATAATAAACTAAGTTGATCCCTCAATTGCAGTCGTTACCACGACCTTTCAACTGGTATTATTTATGGGTTTATGGCATTAGATTAACCATGGGAAGGGCTCTTTTTATAGGCGTATGTGTCGTCACGTTTCAATTACACGGCCCTCCATGCCCTTTGTACGCCCCTGTGACAGTGCAACTTTGATGAAGTACGTTTTGTTTCTTACGGCGACCATAAATTGAGAGAAGGTACCTTTTTTACGCACTCGTTTCATTAGGCACACGTCAACACGTTTTACACATACACTCACGCCTTCTTCCCATGGGGGTAGGCAGAAACGACAGAACGCCACCTGCTACGATCCTTACATACTCCTTTTTGCTTCGTTTCAAGCTGCCGAGTGACGTCTTAGACTATGAAAAATAAACTCTCCCTTTGGCAGCTGTCAAACTCCGCTCAAGTCAAAACAATTCAGTTCAAATCTAGACCCCACTTGGTATTTGATAAAGTTGAATTTCCTTTGTGTTCTTTATAACAAGACATGATCCGATCTGATGGACAAAGATTTTGTGACCTTTAACAAAAAGCTCTTCAATTTCAACCTTCTAAAACCTATTACTATAACGCCCTTCACACTCACCAGGAAACTAAAGCCCTATTTACATGTCAACACCGTAATATCGTGTCAATCAGAAGTGCTGAAGGAAGGCGTGCCTCATTACCGTTTGCATTCAATTGTGTTTATGGCCCCATGAACATGGTACAGACAACCACACTTCCAAAGTAACAATTTGACAGTGCCTTTTTTTTTGGGGTGGAAAATCATCACATGACTTCTCCCGCTCTGGGCGGAGCGGGAGGGCGTGTCAGACTTTTACTGACTAAAACCCACCCGTGTTCCTTTAGTTGCCTGTGCCAGGGGCCATGGTATCTCTTTCGAACAACCCGCGACCCTGGCAGACATCGGCCCTAGCGGGCCCCGTCACTTTGTGCTGACATCTCTTTGAGGCTCGCGTGGAACACAACGCGCCGTGGATAGTGCCTTAAGTTCTGATTGGAGACTACATGATAACTAATAAATGCTTGCACTTCGTCAAAAACCAGCGCCAAACTAGCGCTGTTACTCTGTCTCGTTTAGTGTCACAGCATTAGGCTGAGTAATGGCCGTTTTTCGTGATTTGACGCATAATTTCCCCCGACTTGTTATTTTTTCTTCTTTCTTCTTTGCGTCTTGTGAAGCACAAATGAATGTACTTTCTTCTTTTTTCACTGTCTGGACCGGTCCACTTAAAACTGTGGTGGTCTTCTGAATAGACATTAACCTGCATAGTCTTCATAAATACAATCTTTCAGTTTTTTCTCATAGTAGACAAGGAAACACCGAACCCATTTAGTTTAAATAAAAAAGTTGACGTGGGAAACTGTTATTTTTAGCCAATTTTCAAAATGAAAATCATTTATCATATTTGTTCTAATATGAAGGCAGTTTTCGTTCAAGACGTGCCAGTTTGTCGAGCGGTTGAGGTTGAGTGTACAGGGCACTAAAGTTAAATGCCGTAGCTGACTTTATTATTTACGAGCTTATATTAAGGAGGACCACACGCGTTCGAAAAGAAAGTTTTATGATGACAACCGATTAGTATTTTAACGGCTCTGAACTAGACGAAACAAACTAACAAGTACTTAGTGACGTGACTAGAAATGTAATATAGTTGTCACATTATTCTTTAGTTTTATGATGATTTACATGATATTCTGTAAAAATCGTGTACAGTAGTCTTTTCTTACTTGATTTCCCATGGGCAAATATGAGGAACTTCCATACATATATAGCTGACTGCTTTAATAAAGATATGTCCTTAGCAGCTCTGGTCAGAGGGAGCTGGAAGGAGATTACGGAAGCCTTTGCCAAGAAGTGGGACAATTCTAGTAAAAAAAAACACTTCAGAGAACGAATTTTCGAAAATCTCATCTTGTAGAACATGCTACTTGACCCAGCGGTTTAGGTTTATAGAGGTATGAGGAACCGGGTGTAAAGTTCACTATACTAGTCTAGCGGGCAGCTGCCCGATGATTCATGTCGGGCTGTTGTATACAATGTGTAACTGAATTAATGCACATTATGAAAGTAGTTTGTTCAGAATCGTTTTCTGAATCGATTTCTGTAATTTTTAATATAGGTAATTTTTTCTCCCAAAAATAATTAAAACTACGTAAATTACTGTCACACTTCCGCTCTACAGTCAAAACAAACCAAAATGGATGAAGTACCTACTGCACTAGACCCTTATACGAGTGCGACTGTTTGCATGCGTAGATTTGTAATGTGACCACAATTTTCTCCCACAATCAGTGTAACTAATTTATGAGAAAAACAATCTTTATTACATAATAATAAAAATTCAGTGTATGTATTATGATTATACCATAACATTCTAATTGGGGTGTCTGGTGGTGTGCGTTAATTCCGGGACAAGTTGTATATGCCAATTGCGCGGTAAACTCTGCTTGCGCGATGCAGGATTTTGCGTGACGTCAGTATGACGCGTAGTTCGGATGTGGCGTTGTAGATGCCGCTACAGGTTGTACGTTGTCTATCAGTAAATTCAAGATTTTTATTAAGTAGAATCTGAATTACTTAAATCATTAAATTGATTTCGATTCTAATTCGTTCTAAAAGAAAATCATTTCGGTACAATTTGCACAATTCGTTCTGCCACCTTAAAATGAACATTTGACAGGTCGTGTCATGCAAATCAGTATTAATCAATAAATGAATAAGACTAGGACGAAATTAAAGCGATTATATAAGATTTGTAAATTACAGCGATTAATTTATAAACATTATTCGCTAGTTAATTATAATAATATTATGCTACTGTAGGTACCATTAGATCGGGATGTCCTTCAGGTCAATCCATATTACTTCATACTTAGTGGCAAAATCATCATAACGCTACATGGACATACATGCATGGACGAAAAGTACCTTATATGCATATAAACATAATCAGTTTATAATGTTCCCACTGCTGGGACACAGGCCTTCTCTCTTCGAGAGGGAGTGGGCTATAATCTACCACGTTGGCCCATGCGGGTTTGGTAGATATCACATCACATGTCTTCGAATATTTGGTTCTAGGAGATGCCGGTTTCCTCACTATGTTTTCTCTTGCATTTTGAGAGGAGTGGTGTTGAAATAAATAACTTATAGTAAAGTGCCTGCCTGGGTTCGAACCCACGACCAGAGTTACATCTGGGCCACCACTGCTCTATGCATATTGTCACTACTAAATCCATATCCTTTCCAAAACTAATTCCCCATACAAACAAACAGTATTACGCAATAATTAATTACCCATAGACCCGTATCTCCGCCTACGCGTGCGCATACCCGAGGGGTATTATTCCGTATTATGGGATTAACTCCAGATACCATGCTATGAACGAGAATGATATGAGAAAGCGTGTAATTGAATGTGTTTGATCGTTTATAGTGTTTTCATGGTGAATTGGAGATGAGAATATGGGCGTTTTATTTGATATAGTAATAGATATCATTAAAAAAAAAATTAGACAGCTTAAAAAAACACTAGGCCATTTTAATTCTACAGAAGTGTCACAACAAAATACCTAGTCTTTGAATAACAGTAAATACCACACTTTAACTTTAATGTAAATGCCAAAACTAAAATCCCTTATTTTAAATGGGCTGGGAACCAGCACTTATAAATCTTTAGTAGATTTTTGTGGCTTTCATTGCATGCAAAGCATGGAGCGGACTTTAGAACAAAAACTGTAATTATATAGTCTTTATTATAAAGTCCACTCCATGCTTCATCGTGATTGAAGTTAAAAACAACCTTCACTAAAAGCCAATGAACTTAAAACGTCATAATTAATTATGAAAATGTCTAATGAAATAAATGAATGACTTAGAACGCTCTTCACCTCATAAAAAGTATAATAGCCATGAAAAAAGAAATGTTACCACTATACTAATCATAAAAATAAAAGCTATAAATTATTAACACAACACTTCAACAATTTATTTAAAAAAATAAAAAATGGCTTCCATTTCGCTAATTTATTTGCCACTTTGTAATTAACAGCAACAAAAACACGCTAATAAATAAAGCACTAGCCTTTGCCTCAAGGCTTGGGAATGTACGCAAAGAATTTTAGTAAAGAAACAAATTAAAAGCAAGTTTTGGAGAATAAAGTACTCCTTATTTGCTCTTTTACTTTATTCGAAAGAGTTTCACCATCTCTTGGTCTTTACAGGACTCAGCCTTCCGCAAAGATTGCACTATCAAATCCTACTAATATTATAAACGCGAAAGTTTGTATGGATGGATGGATGGATGGATGGATGTTTGTTACTATTTCATGCCAAAAACGACTGAACGGATTTAGATGAAATTTGGCACACAGATAGTTTATAACCAAGATTAGCACATAGGATACTTTTTATCCCGATATTCCCACGGAATCGAAACTTTACTGACTGTTAGTTCAAGACACTAGACTATAGTATAAATAGTATTTATAACGAACCTAAACGTTTATTTTCAGTTCATAAATACAGAGCATAGATATTAATTCAATCAAAAGCATTTGCAAAGGAGACTAGCCACCAATATCTGGCCGAAATTGTAATGTATCACAAATGCCAAATTATCAATAACAAGAATACCATATTGCGTCCATTGGACACTTACCTGCTATCGCTCGCCAAATTAGCACGCGCGTTGAGTGGCCACAATAAATGTTATGTGGACCGCTGACCGGTCTCAGTGATGGGGTTATATTTACAGCGACAAGCGATTTTAATTGGTATAGAAACCAACGACCTTGAACTCATGAAAAAATGAATAAACGTTTATAAGGGCTGATTTTTCAATAATCTGATAACTTTATTCGAGGAATAATATTGAAATGTTGACAGTTATTTTATACAAAAACTGTCAAACGTCAATTTTATTATTCGAATAAAAGTTATCTGGCGGTGGAAAAATCAGCCTTAAATAAAGTAAATAGCATAGAAGATACACACACACATTGTATGGCTGTTCATTTTCAGTGTAAAAATACAATTAGAGCGATATTTCACGACGTCTCGCAGATACCCACGTCAAGCAGTAATGTATTATGTAGCTCCTCGTTTCTTAGTGGCCTCATGTATTCATCACCAAACTTTTTGGAACAAAGTTAAGGATTCTTATAAAAACGGTTTAAAGAAAAACAATTGATATTGGAGTAAGAACCAAATAGAATTTGAAGCTGACTGAAAGCTGGACTTAATAAATACAATTCCAGGACCGAAAGTGCTTTTGAAGCTGAAAGGGTATTTTTGTTGTAAATAGTATATTATACAACCTGCAGTTAGTGTAAAAATGGACTACTTAAGTCATAGAAAAGCGTGACTTAAGTGCGGGTAGGTCACTCAGTGCTATAAAATATGAAACAAATTGGTTATTTTATTTTACAAAACAAAAAAGTCAGTCAGTCGTCAATCGCTAACAGAAGCACCTTGCCCTCCAATCAAGTATCATATTTCTCCAAAGAATTTATATTCTTATTTCTTATCATTTGGCTTCCGTTTTACAGTTTAACGATCCAACAAATTACTATGGATATTTAAGTATTATGTTTATTATTTGAGATAAAAATTATAACATTTTGTAACGGTAAGTGACTTAAATAATAACTTTATTAGGTTTAGTTGTAAAATTATGAAATGTCTCTGCTTTTATGAGTTAAATAAATTGTAGATTTTAAGTTGCTTTAGCTGTTAAAAGTGTCATAAAGGTTTTATTTTTGATGCCATAAATTTCTCAAAATACAGGAGTCGGAAAAAATTAAATATTTTATGGCTAAAGGTTTTTTTGTAAAAATCCAATTTTATTTCATTTTTGTTTTAATTTTCTGTAAATATTTCAAAATTTATTGATTTTGAAGTAAAGGTTCTTTTTTAATGTTGTTTAAAATTTCCACTGAGCAACGCTCACAAATATTTACCTTATAAATAATTTATTTTACGATTGGCGACATAAAAATACCCAAAATGGTGAACCCTAAACTCCATTGAGAACAGCAATGGACGCCAACTCTCTTTCACAAACAAATTAAATGTTGCTTAGTATCGTTTACTGTCAAATTAAATTAAGTATGCATCAATATTACGTTAACTTGGTGTTACTTAATACGTACTTATACGGAAAAGGAAAAAAAGTGATGGTTTTCACTTTTATAACCAGCGGGATATCCAACGCAAATGGCGGGTACAGCGAAATTGTTCATTTGATTCTAAAATATTATAAAAGTGATAAAAGGGTCAAAAATATTTTAATAAAGATAAAAGCTTTAAAAAATAATTTTAATTTTCCCCTGCTTTGTACCAATTTGTTTATATATTTTGTTCAGATAAATAATTGTACTTAAACACTAGACCAGACGCTCACCCATGAGATCGACTGACCAAAATCCGTAGTGGGTAATCCCTTATATGAGTTCACAAAAAATACCAGAAATCGTAGTAGGTGGCGAGAAATCGTGAGGTGAATCACATCAGCCCCTAGATAAGAAACTACATGAGGAAGAATCGAGTGAATACTCTCATTAATTTTATTTCGTACAAGCTATTGCTCGCGACTTCGTCTGCGATCCAGGATTCTATGTTCTCCTCCAGGTCATAGTCTGCCCATGTGCCAAATTTCATCCGATTCCGTTTAGCATTTTAGCGTGAAAGCGTAACAAACATACATACAAAAATCGATTTTTTTCCCTTTATAATATTATAGTATTTCGTATGTATTGGCGTGTGCCTCTCACGAAGAAAAGAAGTAATGTTTGTGGCTGTATCAATGGACCGGGAATGATGGAATCAATCTTTCGAAGTTTTGTTGTCACAAATTTACAGAAGATATTTTTTTAAATTAGCCTGTTCTGTCCCACCGCTAGGCAAAGTCCTACAGAGCATACCTATTAGTATTTTACTACTTCATCTCATATTTCAATTTAGTAGGTACCGGCGCCGATTTCCTTGTTCACAAACTAAACTAAATTTAAGTTCGGTGCATCTTTTTCTTTCTATTTAATTAAGAAAAGGACAGAAGATAAATATTAGTTTAGTCCGTACTTTCAGTTTATTAGAATAATTTGTATAGTTAATCAGATTATGAGAATAATTTGTATAGTTAATCAGATTATGAGAATAATTTGTATAGTTAATTAGGTAGTCATTTCATTTAGTACATAGTGTAAATAGTTAGTTATCTATACTACACATACAATAAGGAACTTATTAGAATAATGTACTTGATTTATAACAGTGTCCTTAGAGTTTCTTTCCCATTCTTCTCCATAGAGATCTAGGTTTTGGAATGGGCAACTAGCTTCAACTTTCTGACTAACAGACCGACTCTTTGACAACTCAAAAGTGCCCGTAAATGGTTTTATTGAAATAAATGCCTTGACTTTGAGTTTATTCTTGAAGATTATTGCCATCAACGTCTTATGACTATAACTTTATTACTTCGTTAAATGACACTAAAATCACAGCCCTCATAACCTGTAAAAGCAAGTGCATACTTTACATATAAAATCGAAATATTATGACTTTAAGATATCCATAGGTTCCCGGAATGGTCCAGTGAATGGTCGAGTTTGATGCTTATCAGATTGAATTAGTGCCTTGATAGTATGGTCTTTTTAAAGTCTTTTATCTCTACTCCTCCCTGAGGGTATTAAAAGGATGATGCATATGGAATTGAGCTATCATAAATGTTCTTATATATATATACTATACAAACTTTTGCCGGCAGCGTCGCACGCGTGGAGATCGGAAATTATCCCACGAGATAAAACGGCATAAAACGTATTCTATGTCCTAACCCAGGTCATATTCTTCTAATATTTTGCGCAAAATTTAATCGAAATCTGTTCACTCGTCAAGGCGTGAAAAGGTAAAAGACAGAGGTAGGTAATTTATATTAGTTTAGAAGTACCTATGAATGTTTACTTTTGGCATTTATCACAACTGCTTGTTTTCTAAAGCAATCGATTCTCTTATTTGAAAAACATTGAAAACCGAACCAAAATTCGTGAAATTACATATTTCGTCATACAGTAATTATTATAGGAATGTAAATATTAATTTCTTATTCAACTAAGGTACCTACTTATTTATTTATTTATCTTATGTAATTTCACTTACGTAACTTTAATAATAATAATTAAGGCAGGTACAAATACATATCCCAAATTAATAATCTCATTTAGGTATGTAATTTAAGTAAAACAGCGATGCTTACTGAAACAGTAACAGTTGAGAAAGGCACAAAAATAACGGCACTATCTTTTGGGGCACAAACATAAAATTAATGCAAATTATTTGTTAATTTTCAATGAAATCGGTCGATGCGTAAGTTTCGAGTAAAACCGCGTCGTATTTACGCAAAAAAAGTCACAAATATGCGTAAAGATTCGTGTTAAGTGTGGTTTTTCTGCGAATTCTTAACGTTTTTAAGAAGATTTATTTATTCGTTTTATCAGTAACGGACGTTCGATCGTTTTAAATATAAAAAAGGAATGTATCATGTTTACTTTTGGATTAATAAATTGAACCTTATTTGTTGTGCTAAAGGATACAAGTCGCCTGGGTGTTCTTGTTTTACGTAAAGATTGATCTGACTTTTTATGTAGGTAAAATGGTTCGATGCAGGTTACAGGTAGCTAAATAATTAATTTAGTCGTGTTGCCTTTCAATTTTGAATATTTTTTGCGTAAGCAGGATTTTAAACTGGATTTTTAATAACATTTGCATGTCTTTATTCCACAATCTACATAAAAACAAAATCAGCCTCTAATGTTCCTATTGCTAGGATACAGAAGAGGCCTGTATCCTAGTATATCCTATAGCATGCATCCATGCATCCCTTATAGATGGATAGGACAAAATCTGCCACGCGGGCTCAGTTCGGGTGGATGGATGTCACATGTCTTCGAATTTCTGGTTCTAGGACATGCCGGTTTCCTCACAACGTTTACCTTCTCCGTTTTGAGAGCAGTGCTGATGATGATGAACATAAAGCAAAGTCCATCTACCACGCAGGCCTAGTGCGGGTTGATCATCTACTTAATATTACGTTTTTTTACCTTGACTTAAGCCCCAGTTTCTTCCATCTACCACAAATGTATTCAGGAAAGTGCCTATAACTAAAACCGTTATGTTGAAAGCCCGTTTGTGAGAAACACTTGTGGATTGTCGATAATGTTTTTATAAGCGTGGGCGGCGTAAGCGCAGAGGTGCGGGAGTCAAGACGAGAGTGTCCTTATAGCAATTTTGTAAATATCTATGTGGACGTTGACATGGTGGATGTGTGACAGAATATAGCCTACAAGTAATATGGAAGATAATATTTTTGGCCAATCGTGTTTCTTTCTTCAAAGACTTATATCAGGTGGATAATTTCTGTATCAGGTCACGAGGTCATTTCAACTTGGGCATTTACATAGTCAATTTTATATTAACCTCTAACTTTAATGTATTATTGCGTTTTTTTATTGACGAACAACAAAAAAGTTCAAAGTTAGAGCGGGTTGTTTCACGTCCACTTGACGCACGCGTATACGTCAAAAATGGCGCTAACTATCGTCAAACCCAGTCAAACCAAAAAAAGCGCTGTTTCAAATTACGATTACAAGATTATGGCCTTGATTTACGTCAAATAATTACGATTACGTACTCGTTATTATTTTATGGATACGCAAATATCGCGGCAAAAAGAGACAGAGAACACAATGACATTTTGCATATGACATAAACATGACATTGACGTATGTTTCTTAGGAATTTCTACTTACTTAGACCCACCCAACATAAGTATCGTGACCCTAGCTCCAATTTCTAAACCATTTTATCGAATTCCCATAAAGCGTTTATTACGTAACTCGCGCCTGCAACCGTTAAGCGGTAATTGTAAAATTATACAACTTTTACACAACGACTTCATATATTACTTGTTTTTATAATAAAGCCCTTTTCAACGGCGCATGGCTTGCAACAGCGCGAACATTACTGGTTGTATGTAAAGAGAAACAAAAGAACGGTAATTTCGATTTGATTTAGGAACTTTAGAAGCTTCAAAAATTTTTTCGCGCCTGAATGACATTGACAGGAGGGCGTTGTTGGTAAACGTTTGTGGAATTGTCTCTGAAATTGTATTGACAAAACAAGATGGCGACGTTATTTCCGCGCCAAAAGGCCTTGATAGCGTTGTACTTACTTTACATATTTCTATAACTATTCTCCAAGTCATTTCTCTTCATCGTTTTCCACCCTGCCAGTTTTCTTGCTTGTCATCCTGTTTGCAGGCTTCACCTTTTAGATTTCAACATCCAAGCCGCCGCTTCTAGCCTTTCGTTTCCAGCATTCCATAATATTTTCTTGTTTTCGCACGATCTATTGCATCTTTTAAAGTAAATAGGTATAACTTAAGTGACTGGCCTCAAAATTGATCTAAGCCAAAAGCGAGTTTTATATGAACCATATTTTGACACCAAGGTCTGCTTGTGATAAAAGGATATGATCACACAGTTATATCACACTCAAAAACTTGGTTTAAACAACCTCAGATTGAATCCCAATATTCCCAACTTTTAAACAAAAGAAACTCGCCAGTAACAACCATGATCATATTTGTCTCAGCTCGAGACACTGCACAATCGTGCCATGACGTGACCAGCCTTTACTTCACCCACAAGCATACATTACCCCATTTCTCAAGACTGACAGCTCACAAATGACACAGCTTTTAAATTTAAATAATCGTCACTACTGGAACCATAATTGGCAGCTCTTATCTACCAAAAATAACTTCTTATACCCTTCACATCAGTCACTGTGTGACCTTAATTCAATAATAACATATCGCGGTTATTTTAAAAGTTGAAGAAGGTATAATATTCGCACAGTCTCTCAAGCTATTCAAACAGGATGTTCTGGAAACTACGGGCATTATAAAAGTTAAAGTTTTGGAAAATAGAAGATGAAAATGTTAAGTTTCAAAACAGCGCAATTTGTGACAATGTTCCCGGATGCAGTTTATTTTTCATTTCGGTGCAGATTTTTTTTCAATCAGTTTCTTTGCAATCCGGTTTTATAGCCAATGGTTTGGCTATAGGGCCCTCGTTTTTTTTGGTTTGCCCCACGGGCAATCCAAAAAAACGAGGGATGGACTTTGTGAAATATGATATGGCTAGAAAGGGGGTGACTACTGAGATGACGACTAGTACCTAAAGACTAGAATAGAATACTTTTTATTATGTACCTACACCGTAAAAATTACAGATAGAAATATGGAAGAACAAGACATGCTGCGCCGACCCCAAAAAAAAAATTAAATAAGGGCAGGGGAATAATGTTTTCTTTGTCCAATAGCCAGCTAAGCCTTTCCCATCGATCTGGCTTCGATCAATCCAACCAATTATTTAATTTCCAACAAAATAATGGCTAATTATAATTTCTCGATCAACCACAATGCTCCTTTGTCGCCAAGAGCCAAAATGCTCAGTAAATCTTGCCCTGATAATCAAAAAGGCGTATGGTCAAACTGGTTGTTGATCAAGCAAGACGATGGCACCCAAAAGGAGTAAGACTACGAGTATTCGTAATAAACGTGAACCGAAATGAACACGACGCGACGGCGACCGATAATAATTGGGGAAAATAATATCGGTATAGGAGCAATATGTTTGGCCAGCAAGTTGGCGGCTTTGTTGGGTGTACCCAGCAGGTCAAGAGGCGTCGCGTTACAGTCACGAGCAAGATTCAAATATAGTACTTTACTTTACAAAGTACCATCTAGTAAATCTACTAGTAAAGTAAGAATCTCATACGAATATGAACTTTATTATAATCTTATAAAACGTTTGCACACATTTTTGCTTTACACGAATATGAACATTATCAGGTTCCGGCGCGGTAAACTAGACACAGGCTAGTACCCTTGAAAGTGTTATTTACTTTACTTAGCAAAGCAAAGTCAAAATGCGTTCTGTAAATCTTACTTTTAGAATATCTATCTACTGCATTATTGAACTTTATTTCCAAGACCAGAAGGCCAATTCTCGTAGTTTAACACGTTCAAAATCTAGCCACAGTCTCATCTCGGCAACAAACAAATGTCAAAAACTTGTCAAAATGTATGGAAAGAAATTAGAGGTATTTTTGACAGATTGAGACTGAGATCAGACTGTGAACGTTCTTTATATTACGAGAATTACCCCTCTGGTTGCTTTTCTAGTTGTTACTACAATACTGAGATTTAACCTTGTTCTACAGCCTGGCAATGAACACGCTCGCAATAGGAAACCCACTAAGCGAAGGCTTTTCTAGAATGTCAGCATGAGAAAGCTTGAAAGTATTTAAATATCTCTATCAAACCCAAATGTTTTTCTTCCGGCATATATATTTTGCTATCACAAACAAAGGAGATAAACGGTTCACTATCCAAATCATCCGTATGTCCCCATTATAATACTTAACATAAACTTTATTGGGTGAAACTTAACTTTTCCCTTAACCGGCGATTGTCACGAGAGTAACTTAACGTCAACAGCTTAACTGCAGTTAATTGTACGGTTAATTTTACCCAAATAAGAGGTACATCTTGTCACGAAACATTTACCAAGTCTTCACAGATTGATCGATCATTATCTGATATGTAAATGCGACATTGGGGTCTTGTGATTGTGAAGTTACAGACATAAACTTGGGTGAATTTACATGGTTAACTTAAGCACTGTGTTTTTAATACTTACGTTTAAAAAAAATGATTTATTTGTACAGGTATTCTGTAATATTAAAAATAAACTTATAAGTATTATGCACCACTGCGTGGCAAAAGCCTCTCTTGTTATCTCTTACTTCTAGCAATTATTTACTGGCCATCTCCGCCTAGATCTTGTTATAATTAGATTATTTTAATCTCTTCCCAGCTTCCGTCCCACATACTTTCTTTATCTACATACATACATATATTTTTCCCAGTGCTGGGACACAGGCCTCCTCTCGGTGAGAGGGAGTGGGCCGTAATCCACCACACGGGCCCAATGCGGGTTGGTAGATGTCACATGTCTTCGAATTTTTGGTCCTAGGACATGCCGGTTTCCTCAGGTTTTTCGTTGACCGTTTTGAGAGCAGTGCTGATGAAATAATTTACACAAAATAAAGAGCCTGTCTGGGTTCGAACCTACGACCTACAGCTCGTAAGTCGCGGCCGTTACCACTGGGCTTATTCACTTCGTCTTTAGAAACTAAACATTCTATGACATTTTTCTTGACCACCATGCTAACACAAATAACTAACTGGGACTGGTAACTGGGTTGTGGAGGTCAGATAGGCAGTCGCTCCATGTAAAATACTGGTATTCAGCTGCATCAGGTTAGACTGGAAGCTGACCCCAACATATTTGGGAAAAAGCTAGGCAGATAATGATGACCATGCTAACACAAATCTTCAGTATTCAAATTAATCATAATTATCAAGACGCACACATAATATGTTCCAGACTCAGGACTCGAGTCGGCGACCTCGAAGCCAGTCACCATACCTACCCACATACATGCTGCAGCCGCATCACTAAGCTATTTAGGTCACAGTCGCAAGCACATGTTATGATTACCCGTATCAAAATCATATAAACAACTAATAATATGTCTGTATAAGGCAGACACGGTTTATTTTATACACTTCGGACCAATTTTGGTAAAACTAATCATAAGGTATCAGTGAAATTTAGAATTAAAGTAGGCGTTTAGGATTAAATTGCTAATTAGGAAGGTATAGTATTGCAGATCGAGCCTCAGTTATGTACTGCCTTTATTAGTATTGTAGTTTATATGTCCCTGGGACTTGTGGCTAAGTAACAACAGCCGCACGGGTCGATCGATCAGGTTAAACTGCGCTTGGTGCGGTTGGTCCGTGGATGGGTGACCATTCTTACATACCAAGACCCGTCAGTGATTCGGAAAGCACGTTAAGCCGTTGGTCCCGGCTGTCATTCGTGGATCTTTGACAGTCGTTACGGGTCGTATACTCCTTGGTATGACTGGTTGTCAGAATTTCGGGCTTCTGACGACCCGTAACGACTATCAAAGATCCACGAATGGCAGCCGGAACCACCGGCTTAGCGTGCTATCCGATGCACGAGTCGTTTTGGTATGTGAAGATGGTCACCCATTCATGGACCTACAACAAAACCTGAATACTCATAGAAAATGATCTTTAAACTCTTGAAATCTTAATTCAATATATCAATACATCTTCCTCGCAACACCTCCCATATAAGTTAAATTTATGTCTGGGGCATCAATAAATAAATATTATTGCGAAAAAGCTTATTTTCTTCGCCAGTAACTATTACATACCCGGGATCGAACCTGGACCGTTGCGCAAGCGCTGCCTCTAACGACCGCACCATAAACGGATACCGTGGCATGGTTGCCAAAGGTAATGTAAATATTATGTTGCGGTTGGAATTGTGGATTTTTCAGGTTATGTTTTGGGAGATAAAATTGCAAATGAATTTGCTGCTCATGGGAAGCTTCGATTGCACATATAGGCCCCAGGATAGTATGTAGCAGTCAGGCCAGTACATGTTTCGTTTATGCAACAGTGGTTATCTCATTTTTATAGTTGGTACCTACCTATCCTCTTTTTTGTAAGGATTATCTTATAGGTTATCCTGTATGATACTATTAAAGGAACATTCAGAAAAAATCAACAATATATTTTTATTTGTTTAAAGGCTGGTTTTTCAATCGACAGATAATTTTATTCGTGGAATAAAATTGACGTCTGACAGATTTTGTATGGAAGAACTGTCAAAAATTCCAAATTATTCCTCTGATAAACTTATCTGGCGGAAAAATCAGCAATAATTAATTCTAATTTACCATCGCTTCGAGCGTCTAAACCATTTTTCGCAGCGTTAACCCTTCAACAGACCAAGGGATAAAGCTGTGAAAAATTGTCATTTCTGAAAGCTCCTTTCTTCCGCAAAATTCTAGCCACCTGACTTAACAACTGTAGCGGGGACTTTCGGCTCTCCAATTGTAAAGCAGTTTGTGCAGAGGGTGATTGGTACTAATACTAGATAATAAGTTGTTTTAATATTATGTTACTAACACTCTATGGATTCTTTGGTCCGAAATAAAAATCATTATTATTATTATTAACACAAATATTGCATAGACGTCATAACAAGAACATCCTTCTATCAATCAACAACGCTTACATGAACAGCATACCTCCTTTTTCTTCCACACTGAACTTGGCAACACTCATGTATATATATTAATACAAAAGTGCTAATCTAACCCATAACTTGGTGCTGACAACCCTAACTGTCGCTGCATATGGTCGCTGACATTTTAATTCGCCTACCTTTCTATATTATGTCTGAATCGCATAATATTTAGAATAACATGATTTCTAATACACTTTGGCATGGTTTGTGAGCTGTTAAAATTAGCTGTCGGAGCTTAGGGCTGTTCCACGAGCGAATGTTAGAAGGAGATGGAGATGAGTCGCAAACAATGTTATCTCTTGAAATATTTTGCTCGATCTTTGCCCGATTGCGTTTGCTTTTTTATCTAGTTAGTGCGACAGAATCGAAATATTTTTACACTTTTGGAAAAGAAAAAAAGTAAAACAAAATGACGTAAGAAATTTATTGGAGGCACACTTTATTCACACAAAAAAAAACAGAAAAAGAATTATAAAGCAGTATTCCCTTGGTTGACTGGTAGAGAATGCCTAAGGCATTAAGTCCACCTTTATACCGTTTTTGTGGGCGAAATGATTAAATAAATAAATATTCAACCAAGTTTCCAAACGCAACTGAATGATACCGGTATTCAAAATCGTCAAGATCTTTATAGATGGACCTCCATGGACGATAAGGACTCTGCTAAAAATAATTTTGCTTAGTTCTTAGCTTGATACCATTTTGGACAAACTGACAATCTCAAAAGATTATTACTTTTCACTATAAAAGCAACACACTGGCGCCGATTCCCTTGTTCACAAACTAAACTAAATTTAAGTTCAGTGCATCTTTTTCTTTCTATTTCATTAAGAAAAGGACAGAAGATAAAATATTAGTTTAGTCCTGTCAAATTAAGATACTTACTCCATAGACAAATTAGACGTGAATAAAAACATGGCTACTAAAAATACGTCAATTTACGTCAAGCGTTGACTAATTTGACAGGACTAAACTAATATTTATCTTCTGTCCTTTTCTTAATGAAATAAAAAGAAAAAGATGCACTGAACTTAAATTTAGTTTAGTTTGTGAACAAGGAAATCGGCGCCAATGACCCCACAAAAAAAATCATCAAATTAATTTATTTTTATTTTCTCATGTTTAGATACCCATCACATTGCAGAGTTGCGCTAGCTAATTTAATTTGACCCCGAAGTTTAATTTTGCGCCAATACACAGGATATTGGCGAGAAATTAAACTTCGGGGTCATCAATTAATAGACTTACTCAGTTTTACGACCTGACTATTAGCTACAAAATGAGCCAATGATATAAATAAAACGCAGTATTAATATAGCTTATATAAGAGAAACTCTTGCGATTTATTTGCTATCTGCATTAAACGATGTTTGAAAGTGACATCTGTCGGCAGCAAGCGTGCAACTTTCCTTTTTAGTTTTTATTAGCTAGCGCCGCCTGCAGATTTATATTAGTATAATGTCTCCGCTTTGCCTACTTTTGCATTGATCTTTGCTTTATTGCAAGGCGACTATTATGCATAGAAATTTGAAGAGAGGTATACGAAAAGAGATCAGCGTAGCTATTCACAGCCATTCGACAGGCTATCGTGTCGAAGATTACACATTTCAATAACCTAATTTGCCTTGCCCCCGATAGCAAACGACTGTCGGAAGACAAGCGGTCGTTTAATTGATTTAAACTGACACAATATTCGGGTTTTGTATTCGTGAACAGCGTTTAGAGGACTCCCTTCGACAACATTGATTGTTGTTCGATTCGTTACGGAAGCGCATCGAATGCTGAGCGCCTAGAAAAAGTGACATCCTATTAGCGATAACGATGATAGAGAATTCAGAAATGTGAGTGACTGATACAAGCTACCGAAAAGCGTATGTCAATCCTGTTGCAAGTATGTAGTTATTGTAATACGACACGCTTTAAAAGCGATTGTCACTTGTCTAAGCCCTCTGAACATATTGTATCCCAGTCCATTAAAACGAATGCCGTATTGTTCTGCGGATGGTGACTTAAAATAATGCTTAACTGAATCCTGCAAGCCATTTTGCAGCGGTTTCACCAAAACCCTTTTGTTGAAATATTTAACACTCTGCTGCACAAAGAAATAAATATTTTGTAGATATTATCCTACTTCATACTAATATTATAAACGCGAAAGTTTGTATGGATGGATGGATTTTTGTTACTCTTTGACGCAAAAACTACTGAACTGATTTGGATGAAATTTGGCACAGAGATAATCTATAACCAGCGGTGCGATTCTGTAACCATCTCACCGTGAAAACTTAAGTGAAGTGAGCGTGGAGTGAGCTGTCATTCCAACTAATGCTAGGGATTGACACTATTGGCAACTCACTCTAAGCTCACTTCACCTAACTTTTCACGGTGAGATTTTTACAGAATCGATCGGCAGGATTAACACATAGGATACGTTTTATCCCGATATTCCCACGGGATCGAAACTTATGCGGGTGAAAGCGCGGGGCGCAACTAGTTTTATAATAATTGGGCTTGAAACAAGGACTATCTTCCAATAGCGAATAATTGGAAAATGGGTGTTTTTTATACGATTAAAAAAACTATCTGGAAGCACCGTCTCTTAAATAGGTATACGACATGCAGAAAATGTGCATGTTTCATAAAGATTTGCCAATTGTCTGTAGATGCATCCTACAGGTTGAAGCTATGTAGATCACCAACAAAATCCAGCAGTGCCCTATTACCCAACAACGCGAATTAACGTCAATATCAGAAGCTAATGCGCACAACTATCCATTGATTATGCGCAATTGTATTCACAATGTACTACATACATCACCCGGGCCCGCTCGCTCGTCGCAATGAGAAAGCGAATGATTTATTACAAGTCAGTGTTGTCTGCCTGAATCATAACGCGTTGATTTTCTATAGACGTCATTGCTCAATGATGGTTGGATGTAGGTCTTAAGGTTGCTACGGTTTGCCAAGAACAGTGCCGCTATCCTGACCTGTAATTTTCAGTTATAGGACGAAGAGGATGATGAGACCAGTGTGTGTCGTTATCCTACGGTATTTCCTTTAATGATTACTATTCCTTTCGACTTTTTAAACATAGGTAGAGATAGTAGCAGAATTTTTATAAACATAATAATTCTCCCGACTGATTTCGGTCACGGTGGTCAAGCTCAACGGAGAAAGAAAGAAAGAAGAAAATACATTTATTTAGCACAGACTAAAAGACACAAAATAGACCAGATACATTCTACATCAGATAGCAACAAATAAAAACAAATAGAAAGTATAAAGACTGATGTAAGAAAATAGCAGGAAAGTGTGCCTCACGGCTGCACCAAAAAGGCCCAGTTCAGCAAAAATGCCAGACAACTAGTGCCGAGATCATCCAGGTACGCAGAAGATATTATAGTGCACAAGTGTGGGCGCAAACGCAGGTGCACTCTCTGTTCTTTTACTCTCATAATCCGAAACGACCCGGGATAGATCAGGCGCAGGATTAACGACTTTACGTGCTTTCCGAGGCACGGGGTGTCACACCGCCAACTTCCAAACTCCGGGCTGCTATTGAGAAATTGCTAATGGAAAAACTCAATAACACTTCGCCCGACCTGGGAATCGAACTCAGAACTCCATGCTCAGCAGTCGCGCTTGCGACCACGAGACCAACGGGGCACTCAAACATATGTCATATCTCCTACATGTCAAACCACCTCCAGTTATAACGATAACCAGCGATACCATAATGATGACTAGACTTAACATTTTGTAGTCTACACTTAGACCTCAAAACACTCAGCCTGGTTTTACGACATTTACTTCAAATCCGCTTGTTTACGAGCCCATAGATTTACTGATATCCTGCCTGAACACCTATTAGTATGCAATTTCAAGGTTCATCCTTTCCATTTGCGTTGACACGACAAATGTCTCAATTTTACGTCGATCATGTATTTTATTTTCGTGCGCACTCAATTCTTTGCTCACGACCAAGTCCTTTGATGTGGTTTGTCACGAAAGAGTACTGCTTTTGTATAAAACCTTTTTATCATGCACCTTCGATGTTGCGGTAACGCACAGTTTCATATACATATGTAGTTACCGGCGAGAAAAAGGCCCAGGGGGTCTACTACGAAGTGCAAAGTGCGAATGATCGGATCGGACCGACACATGGCCGAACCGAATATTATTGAAAAATGCGAAAAAAGTTCGGATCAGCTCAGTTCGGTCGGGACCATAGTCAATATTCAAGAGTTAAGGAGTAGTATCGGGACCGACCGAACCAAATAGTAACTTCGTAGTAGGAAAGGGCCGAACATTCGGCCGATACCACTTCGGAGTAGACCCCCTGGTTAATCCACTCATGACTCATCATCATCATCTGCCTAGCCTTTTCTCAACGATATTGGGGTCGGCTTCCAGTCTAATCTGATGCAGCTGAATACCAGTAGTTTACATGGAGCGACTGCCTATTAGTCCTCCACGACCCACTTATTGGGTAATACGATACCCCTTGGTAAGGCTGGTTGTCAGACATTCGGGCTTCTGACGACCCGTAACGACTGTCAAAAATCTACGAATGACAGCCGGGACCAACTGCTTAACGTGTTTTTCGAGGCACGGAAGGCTCTTGGTATGTGAAGATGGTCACCAAGCCACGGACCAACCGCAGAAACGTAGCTTAACCTGATCGATCGAGCCGTGCAGCTGTTATTTCTTAGCCACAAGCCCCTCTGATTGTACTAAGTAACCATGGTGATTATGGAAATTTTGCCTTTGACTATTTTCCTACTGATACAATCATTAGGGTAGCGACTGATATTGAGCTTTACACACAACCGTCAACTGAACATGTTTTTAATGAGAACTCTGGTTTCTTAGCAACAAGAGCGCAAGCCTACTTTTTAGCTGATGCACCGCTCAGTCTTTTGCCTCCTTTGTTCCACTGTGCTCGGAACTGAACTGGGCCTATTTAGCGCAGCCGTGAGCCGTGCTTTTTTGTTTTTGTTAGAATATTTTGTGCCTTATCCTAGGTCAAATAAATATATTTTGTTTCTATCTAGGTTTTAAGGCCAAATAAAAAAGGCCAGAACGAAAAAAAGTAAAACGAAGGGGAACGAAGGTTTGTCTCGATTAAACCTCTTTTAGGACAGATTCTTGCACAATGCGATACTGGCGCCATCTGTTCGCAGTCAATATGACATACTGCTCATAATTTATTATGATCGTGTAGGCTTGTTTGACTCCATTGCTTAGAATGGATTTAAATAATATGAAAATCAAGTTAATCAAGCCTAGATTCCATATCTGAGAGTGACATTTGAGGTCATTAAGTGCGATCATAGAATTGGAATGTTTATTGAGTTATTTCTAATGAATTTGTTGTTTTGTTTACAGGTAAACCAATTCAAACGAGTTATTTAAATCGGAATGGGAGGTTCCCGAATAAAGTTTGTATACTTCTCACACCCAGCTTCTGAAAGTTTATCAAAACAAAAATAACTGATAAGCTGCTAAATCGCTAACTAGCTTTTATATCTAGAACTAGCTTTTCTACTTAGATTTTTATATCTAGAACTAGTGATATTTATATCAGAGCCTGTATTGTGAAGTATTATTGCCATCATGATTCTGGTCCAAAAAAGGGATGGTGCTATCGGTCATTTATAGCTCCGTCTCACTCTGGCACGGGAATAATGATGGAACTAAAATGTCATAATACAGCACCAGGAGGTAATCACATCACTAGACATATGATTTAACAACAGGTTAAATTCAATAAGCTTTCAGAAAGCGGAGGTGAGTAAATAATTGATAAGAAAGGTGTCTCATAAGATTCTCATCAAAAACTAAATGAATGAAAAAAATACACTTATTAATAAAAAAAGGCGTCGCGGCGTACCCCGTAGAAGATGGCGGAACGAGCTGGACCAAACAAACGACCAGTACCAGTACTTTAGGCCTGGATCGAAAGAGCTGGAAGTCATGGGGAAAGGCCTTTGCCCAACAGTGGGATGGTGCAGGCTAACAGTAACAGTATTAATAACGAATAATTTGAAAAACTCCTTACAATTTTTAACATAAACGCACCATTCTGTTATTTCTCTTCGCAATAGTAAGACAAAAACCTACACCTCACTTAATTTATGTAAAACATAATGCACGAACCCAGTACCTATTGATTCAAACGTTGATTATAAAAATTAACACTGAATGCAGGCTGTCAGTTACCTACAATATAAGGGTTCCGGCACTTTAGCCTCGCCCTGTTATCCGTCAAGATATAAAGGCATAAATGAATCGACTGAATTAAATGGCGTAGATAATACGACTATGCTTTTAGTTTTTACTTTTTAATTGTAAAGGACAGGGTAAGGGTGTGTACCATTTGTTGATTATAGACACTTCAAATAGATAAAATAATGGTGACAGCTAGCAAAATACAGGATTTTTTTTAGATATTTTTCGTTCTTTGTAAAAAAAAAATATTAGTTGTCCCATGCATTTTGACCGCGTAGGCGCGCACTTTTCTATGAAACAAGTTTTTTTTTTTATAACCGACTAAAATGTTTCTGTTCTAGAATCATATGCTGAATTCAAGGTTACAGTTTGTTCACTAGTTAAAATTTTTACCTGTATACGAGGTCCACGCGATAGCAACTTTGCCTCTCTACCCAAAAAAGATTATTTCTTTGATCCCTTCATCATTCAAAAGCTGGCCCAAAATAATACGTCTATATTTTTGAAGGATCCTTTATAAAAAGGTTTCAGCAAAATATAGCTGTTCCAAAAATATAAACTTTCACGTAATGCAAAAAATCTACTTTCTCGAAAATCACCAAAGGTCCTTCAGGGGACTTTCAGCCCTTGGCAGGATATCATGGTAAATGATGAATGCTATTCTTAGTTTCGACGAACCAGCATTTCCATTGTTTGCCAATATTTCAGTAGATTGTGTGGTGTTACAAAAGCTTTATTTATATAAATATATAGGTTACCTGGCAATCAGTGTCGCGGTGCTGCAGTGAGAATGTGACATTTGGAGGAGCGCGGAGCCTCATAGGCGATAGCGTGTGAACTGACTTCGGGGATACCATTGGTTTTAGGTCAGATTTAAATACAATAAAGTAAACTATTTAAAAATTACTAACAAAAGACCCTTGAGTCCCCTTGATTCATGAGTGACAACTGTTTTGGAAAGTAAAAAAAAAAATCTTGTGTCGAGATTTTTCACCGGAAATACATTGGGTAAAATATTAAACTGTCAGCAAGGTATCCAGGTCGCGCTGGCATACACGACATAGGTATATCCCTAGAAATAGCTAAAAGCACTTCTATAGATGGAGTAGTGGCACCCACCAGCTTATCCAGTTAAAATGATTGAACTTTTATTTCGAATATTGAAGTTATTGAGAAATGAAACGCAAACCACATGTAAAAATGGCCCTGTTAAACAATATTACCTAAATATCATCACTTCGACATAGTTTTGTGCTTGTGGTGAGGGTTTAGTCTTCTTTTAATCAAGGTAAAACCGCACCCAGAGGACACGGTGGAGCACACGGTGGAGGTCTGCCCCGCTTGGGCGGAGCACCGCCGTGTCCTCGTAGAGGCGATCGGCAGCGGCGGCGGCCTCTCGCGCCCGGCCCTGGTGCAAGCCATGGTCCGGGGCGAGAGGGAGTGGGAGGCAGTCGCCTCCTTCTGCGAAGCAGTCATGCTAGCGAAGGAGGTGGCGGGACGGATGAGGAAGAGAGCCTCCCGTCAAAAAAAAAAAGGTAAAACCGCAATTAGCCGCTGGTATTTATACTTAGCTGGTACAGACCTGGCCCGCTTGTTCAACATTACAACAACAACCTAAAGGAAGTATACTACAGTATTATAGTATTTACTTGAAACTTCGAGTTCCAACAGTATCCTTCTTGATCGTGCTTACATTAATAGCGTCCTAACTCACAGAGTGAGCGCGATCATCTAATTGGTTCCCCGAGTGCGGACGATTTCTCTCACCCTAGCCCCTATTACGTATACAAACTAGTAATAACTTAATAATCATTGCATCGACTTGCTATTAGTTATTAAGTATGGTTTAAGAGTATCTTCCTACAGTTATGTCGTAAGTACCCGTTTACAAACATAAATAATTTGTGAATGGATTGATTGTAATCAGAAGCTGCTGAACTTTAGCGTGTAATGAGTTCCAGTGAAGGTACCTTCTGAATTTATGTGAGGAATTTAATGTTTATCAAAATAATGAGGAGAATTTTTAAGAATAAAATGCGTGAATGAATGAAGAGTCTGCTTTTTAATATGGAAATATGTTTTTAATCAAAATTCCCAAAACGTCCCAAATAAGTACCTCGAGTACCTCATCATTCCCTTCATTCATGAAAAATAAGAAGTCATGAAAACAGTGAACTTTCTTTCTAATCTCTGTGAGTGAAATACTGACCTCTGAACCAACTGTAAAGGTTTACAAGCACATACATTTAATTGCACAAGCAATAAAGACGCACTTTACATATACCAAATCAATCAATCAATCGTTTATGTCAATCATAGCATCAAACCATAGCGATACAATGTGGGAACCAATCAACAAACGACTCCATTAAAATTAAATAATTATTTTCTTGACGTCGTAAATACCCGAAAATTTTGTCTGATTTAGTAAAAGCCCTTGAAATTTTCTAGTCATGAACTTGGATCTTTAAAATATACCGTTGCAATAAACCTTAGAAAAGTTATAACAGATTTTTGACATACCTAAGTATTTCTTACTTTCACTTTATTTTCCTTTCAAAACATAGTCTTTTTATCTATACTATCCTAGTACTGGGCAAAGAAAACATTTGAAAAACACAAATACGCATTTAATTATTCTCTTATTTCTCTCTGGCAATTAATTTAGGACGACACAATAGGATTTTTATTCCATATACCTTTACCAGCCGTCGGTGTTTACTTTCATTTCTTCTTTTCTTGCTTCATTCGAAAACTACAAAACGAAAGAGGTTTACCTATTATCATCTGGGAAGCATGCAGTTATCCCACGCTCATGAACATTAAAATTACGATGATGGCAATAAAATTTCTATCCGCTGTGATACGTAATAGTACACTTGCAATCTGAAAGTGCAAAGGTCGTGTTTTGTTTAGTTGTTTCTTAATTTGAAAGTATCTTCAAGTTATACTTTTCTAAGGGAGTGATCAGAGCAAAATAGTGTGAATGAATATTGTTTGAAAACAGCCTCGTTGGTTTAGCAGTCGCAAGCGCTACTGCTAAGCAAGAGTTCCTGGGTTCAATTCCCAGGTCGGGCAAAGTGTTATTGGGTTTTGCAACAGGAATTTCTCAGTAGCAGCCTGGCTTCTGAATTCGTACCCAGTTGATGGAAAAAGGCTCAGCCCCTATTACATGGGACTTAAACATAACTGGTGAAATGTGGGTGTACTAGATACACCTCTGCCTAACCCTTATATAATGTATTTTTAAAAAAACTTAAACCACGTCTGTATGGTGACTTTTAACTCAGCTGTCATATTATTTTATTGTTATCTACAATAACCTATTACTTGGCTATTTTATTCTTCTTTTTATCTTTCATCTTATTTTTATCTAAAAGCCAGGTTCATCAGACTTGACCTGAAAGAGCACACAAAACATAACATCATGCCTGTAATCCCTGAAAGGTAAGGCAGAGGTGTACTATCGCCTCTATATCTGACCATTTCGAAACCAAAATCCCGTGCACATGATAACCACAGGTGCGTCCGTAAGTAAAACAAAAGAGGATCCTATTTAGGTCGCCTAGTAATTGATATGTGCTGCAAGCAGGAATAATCCTTACGGTGGTCAGGTACAGATTTTGGTGATAGTACCTATAGTACAGCCATAGATTCAAAAGAACAAAGAGGTTTACATATTACCCGTTTTCGAATGAATTGCATGATTTTATTCCCATTGCACTTTCTTCTCACAAAATCCATGACATTTCTTTTCAGAATCATTCGTCGTCACAATAAAGCCTGTTTCAATATGGCCAAAGTTTCGGTGAACCCTGTCAAACTGCAGACACTCGATTCATATCGGTCGCTATCTTACGATCACTGACACAATTGTAGCGTCAGGAAATAGGGTTGTCAAGAAAATAACATTAATCATCATTTTGATTATTTTTATTAAGGACCAGCTTCTGCCCGCGATGTCTGCGTGAAATCAAAGCAAAGAATTTATTTTAAATAAATCAGTTACAGATACTTTTGATAATTCTCCAGAAGATGCGCGACCTGTGCGTATGTGTGTATCTAATTTGTGCGTTACTCTTTTGACATAAAGTTCATTATGCTTTGTACAAAAAAAAAGCGCTCCCACTCCGTTCCACGGCAGTGTAAATTGAGCCTAACTCTGTACAGAATGGCAGGAATATCGACGCGCAAATTAACTGTAACGTTGAATTCAGCACGTGCTTCTAGACCCCCTAGCGTAGATATTTTTCTTCGTTTACCAAAACGAATCGGCTTTTTCATAAAAAAGTGAAATACCTACGCAATCAAAAAGTATTGAACAGCATTTTTTTTTTTTTAATAACCGGAGATATAGGTACATATTTTAACGCAGCGGGGTTCAGAATTACGTATGTACTGAAACCATGATAACAGGTTTTGCATCGATGTCCCTGCCACCCTGTATATATATATACTATATTACATTTCTCCGCAGAACTTCTATCTCTTAAGTTTACAACTCCATCCTGCAAGTTTTTTTTAATTCCTGCTAAAAGAGTAGCTTTGTTTTCTTCAAATTATCATTCCACGAGTGCGAGAAAGTGTGAGAAAACATAAAACCCCACAATTAATAATACATACGATTATGAAAGTGGAGAGAATTAGATAGACATCATAAACTTGCCGCCTGCATCCACTTTCCTTGCTCGGTATAATATTACATAAGTACGAAATTCGCGATAACCCTGCTGGTGCGGCGTTTGATATGTATCGCTATCTGTAGAATAGTGACACTCTGGTGATCGTATCGGGGTTTAGGGTTAACATCATGATCTTTGTGAAATAATTAGCGATTGCCTCCTAGATGAGCTCTGTGAAATAATAGTACTTCAAACTGAACATCTTTTGTGTCTGTGTAAATGATTAGCGTTCAATGATTTCTTGGCTGAAAACCGTAACCAAGATGAAATAAGGGCGGGTTGTTTCACGTCCACTTCACGCACACGTAAACTTCAAAAATGGCGCTATCGTCAAACCAAACAAAGCGTTGTTTCAAATTACAGTTACAAAAATTATGGCTTTGCATAGGACAAATAATAACGAGTACGTTATAGTTATTATTTGATGTACGTATGTTACGTTAACCAACCGTTTGAAACAACCCGCCCTTAGATGACATGCTAGTGTAATACTGTAAACTTGGTGTTTCTGGATTTAACTTCAAGAATATTCTCAGAGTTGCCACTGGGAAGCGGAACTGGCGGCAGTAGCTTGAGTAGTATGGTGGCACATCCAGAAAACGAAAAAAAAAAAATACCAGCCTATTATTGTCCCACTGCAGGGGACAAAGGCAAAGGCACCGCACGAGTAATGGTCGCCACACTTGCTCAAGACGGATAGGCGATTTCAGACCCTTTCGTCTCACTTATATTAGCTGTAAATCCAGGTTTATTACAATGTTTTCCTTCACCGATGTCAGTGATGTCCAATAAACCGAAGAAAACGAAATTGATCCTTAGTTGTTTTATTAGACCTAGTTAAGGGCCGGTTTTTTGATCCGTAGTTAAACTCAACCAATTGTTAAAAATAGTAACTAACGGTTAATTTTTTGCAAAATGTGTACAATTATTAGTTTATTCAATGGTCAAATAATTAACTATTAGTTAACTCCAACTTTGGGTGGTTAAATTTTATTAATTTTGTTGGATAAACTAAAAATTGTACAAAAAAACACATTTTGCAAATATTTAACAATTAGTAGTTACTATTTTTAATAATTGCTTGAGTTAACTACTTTGATAAATTAACCAACGAAACCGAACGCGATAAACAGGTCTAAACCACGAGCAAAAGCAGTCAGTGTCAATATTCCATAACAATTCGAAACTGACAGCTCTTGAACGAGGTTTAGATTTATCGAAAGCCATCAATATCATTGATGAAATTCGCCCTAAGTCTCCCATGACGATTGTCACAGTCTTTACTGCGTCAGTACTTACCCTCATATACACCAGTTCATCGCATCACAACCAAATACATAAAACGCCCGGTTTACGCCGCGGGGCGCCAAATGACAGCTGATACCTATCTCTCGTTAGCTCTTGATTATTGACACTATAAAGAGACATCTCGTCAGGGTTGGCAGCTTTGATTGTTGTGTAAGTCATTTAAATTGTGGTTCATCATCATCATCATCATTTCAGCCGAAAGACGTCTACTGCTGGACATAGGCCTCCCCCAAGCACCTCCACTTTGGTGTTGTGCTGTTCGCATTCAACGGGTTCCTGCAACTTTCACAAGGTTGTCAGTCCACCTTGTGGGAGGCCTTCCAACGCTTCGTTTTCCGGTACACGGTCGCCACTCTGGGAGGGCTTTCTTTGTAATGAAGTTATTCTTTGGCTAACCCAACATCAATCATCCTGGACACGTTGCTCAAGCTTCATGAAAAAACTTGAATTTTGGAAATGTTATCTTTTCCGCCATCATACATTGCAAGCTCTCCACAAATCACTGCATAATAATAAATAAAATAATTATTTGAAACATCATTCTGTCTTTGTCGACTTCAAACAATTGACAGAGATACAATGATATTCTAAAATATTTTAATGCTAAATAAACATAGCAATTTGCGATGCAAGCTAGACTTAACTTTATTTCGTATGTAACAGAGTTAAGCTTACATTTGGAGCTAAATTGGTAGCAACCCTGAACTGCAGTGTTGCAACAATAACAGTTCGTGTGAATCGTACGAATTTGTCGTCACGATCGTCCGTTAGATGCAGATCTTCTGGGAACTGACTTGTAACACGTCAGAAGTGCTGGGTTTCCTCGAAAAGACTTACTTTAACAGGTTATGGTTGAAAATTAAACGTTAATTGTTTCGTCCTTGGTAAGTTATTAGTGTGAAAGTAGTAGGTACTTAATTTATTTTAAATATTTTATATTGATGAATCTTTATTGTTCTGTAAGGTTAGAATGAAATAGGTATACCTAATCGTGTTGGTTAATTGATTAACGGATCATGGGGTGGATTAATCTGCACATTAGTGATAACACTCAAACGTGGACAATCAGCCCTGCCTTGATGACTGGCTAATATTTTTACCAAGACATGATGCTCTGGTGGCTCAGTAGTAACGAACAGCTTACGATTTGTAGGTCGTAGGTTCGAACCCAGTCAGGCGTTTAGTTTGTGTGTGTTTGTGTTCATCACCACTGCTTTCAAAACGGTGAAAGAAAACATCGTGAAGAACCGAGCATATCCTAGAACCAAAAATTCGAAGACTTGTGACATCGGCCAACCCACACTGGGCCCGCGTGTTGGATTACGGCCCACTCCCTCTCACAGAGAGGAGGCCTGTGTCCCAGCCGTGGGAACATTATAGATCATAGCTATTGTTATGCAGTCGTTACTGAAATAAAAAAGAAAGAATGAATAAAGATTTATTCGGCATAACAAGTTGATAAAGCTGTAGGAAAACTACTAATGCATAGTTTAGTAACAAACACAGAAAACCAACACCCCAAGAGTCCAACAACCGATCACTTACCAACAGAGATTTACCCGACTTTCGACGCCAGTTAAAATAGTAAGACGGTTTGCAGTATCGGTTACGCACACTACATAGTCACGATCGGAACCATTCAGTCGAATTACGGTTATGGTTTCAGTTGAGAATTATTATTGGCTATGAGCCGACAAGTTCTGAATTTAGATACTTTCACCCGTATTTCCATAGAGTTGTCGGTCAAAATGGGTAGGTATTACATTCTTTGTGGTGTACCTTCGGGAGGTATGATTCTGGATTTTTCTGTTAACGACATTCAATACCAATTCATTTTTGCCTGATATACCTAGAAGTTGCATAGGAATCTATACTTATATTATAAAGAGGTACAATTTTTGAGTTTGTATGTAGGGTCTAATTTTCGGACCTACTGCAGCCTAATTGCGTAACACATTTTCGGCAAATGATTGAGATTAATTGGTTTCGTTTCGATCGATTTTTGTTTAATTTTACGATTTTCGTATTGCGTAACTCCACTATCGTGTAATAGCAACAGCTGTTGGTTTGAAACGCTAAAGAGTGAACAATATGTGCTTAAGAAAATCGTAAAATGAAACAAAAAGCGATCGAAACGAAACCAATTAATCTCCATCGTTTGCCGAAAATGGTTACGCAATTAGGCTGCAGATCCGATTCTGATAATTCTTTCACTATTAGAAAGCTACAGTATTGCCATATGTTATAGGATATATTATTTTATAGTAAAATAAGAAATTACACGCGGACGAAGCCGCGGGAAGAAGCTAGTTGTGTGGTCAAGCAGCGTCCTCTTGTCTGTTTATTGATACAAACTACTATTACCAAAGATATTTGAAGAAAGGCTCTTACTAATCTATCTGCCGAGAAGAGAAATTCTGTATTTATTGTATCAGTCAGTGACCTGCTAGTAAACAATAGAGTTTTATAGGTAGAAACTCCCCTTGAAGTCAATTTACTTATGCCAAACGTTTTAAGTGCAGGTTCATCCTCCTCGACTATATTTGAGTAAACGAGGCTCGAGATCCTGATGTAAATGAGGCTCGACTCGATGAAACCTGCTAAGACCCTTAAAATTGGAAAGTTTTTCTAAACACACTCACGGTGCCGCCGCCGCCGCCGCCACCTATAAATACAAAATTGATAATATTATTGTAAGCTCCTCCAGAACTAATATTTGTCCTTAAAACATTCGTCATCTTCGTCCCTAACCGGAAACCGTACCTACTTTAAAAAACAAACCATCCTATCTCACCCTAACTACTCTTTTTTGTACTTTCTAATATTTAAACCAATATTTAATTTATTTTTCCTTAATTGGAACAATGCTTCTTGAAAATGCCGACTTCAAATTAAGTTTATCCAAAAATGGTCATCGGGTTTCGACGTCTGTGTTTACCCAATTTACTTAAGTAATATCTTCACGCCTGCTCCCTTCCGGGGAAGACAGGGAAGGGAAATAATTAGACCGTCTCTAATTTAATGAGAATATACCTACGTTAAGAGATGCACTATAATTAAAGTTATGTTCATTCGTTCCCACGTTTGGCTGCGTTAATTTGATGCTGTGTTTGAACGGGTATAGTTGCTGGAGCGAGTTGATTTTCCAGTCGAGTTTATTTGACAATTAAGTTGCAAGCATTTTGACAGTACCTTATTAAAACAGCACGTAGAAGATTTATCCTCATGCATTTTCCCAACACGTAAAATGTTGCATGTTCAGTTACCAAGTTATATAACTTCTTCGGGTTACGTAATACGGGAAGCTTATTAAAGTTGAACAAAATAAACATTATCAGCTTCTGAAGCTGTGAAAGTCCACCGAAGAAAGTCAATCGACATTTTAGCACGCACTTAACGTCGATAACTTAGTGATTTACCTACTTGACGACGAAATAGCATAAATCTGTACAAGCACTTACAAAGTAACACTAGAGTTTCCAAGGTTTCAAGTTGCATTTACTAACTTTATTTCATTTATTCAGATTTAGATCAAACTTAGGTCATGCAGAAATAAATTACTACCATTTAAAAATTAATGTGTAAAAACACAACTTTCAAAACAGTGATATCTAACGCAATTTTAAGTCCTTACATTGCCTGCATTAGCATTTAGTTTTAATTTATAATCATTTATTATTACAAAGTGTCCATAACGTGTGAATTTACTTATGAGTGCTGGAATATAATACAATTAAGATAACATCATACAGGCTTGGTTCTTGTGTAAATTAATTTATAGAGCCTTAATTTTGTAAGTCCCTGCATGCTTAGTTACCAAATGGCAATATTTCCATAATTATTTTTAGTGAACATTCAAGAGGTCTAAAAATAAACAACAGAGACAAAGTACCTATAGTAAAGTCATAAATATTTTTTTTTTTATATTTTGAAAAAATAATAAATAAAATATTTTTCAGAAATGTAGAGATATTTATTTATGGGATACCCAAAGAAACTAAAGAAGACATAAACAATATAGTTCTCTATAATATATATCTAAGAAAAGCCTTTTTGACATTTATTTTAAGCCTGCTGTGTGGGAAAATCATTGCTGTTTAACCTATAACCTAATCATAAAATAAAGCACACGCAACAGTTTTACGCAGAAATAAATTGCTAAACTACTAAAACCAGATACTTACTGTGCTATATTAAGTACTATTTAATCGTTACCTTGGTATGTCGTAATTAGCTGCTGCTTTGAATACTAAAATTAGAAACATGATCTATTAATAAAACAACAATGTATCGATACTCAAAATCACCAAGTACGTATCTGATTTTAGTAGCAATCTGCATCGTCACAGAAAAGTAACTCCATTTTACTCAGAAAAGTAACATTATCATTTATTATTCGACAGCCCAGCCCAATAACACGACTAGAATGACCAATAATATAAATATTGTCATAATCGCAAATATCGTATTATATGTAACGCAGTAGGACAATCATAACTGTCAATACCAACACTCCGCAAAAAGGGCACGTCAATTTCTTCGCTTAGTAACTGGATATCCAGTGCACTAGCCTCCATTCGAACAAAGCACCAACGCCAAGTAACCTCGTTTAAACAGACCATCAAAAATCGAAGGTACAGTCGCATCAAAATGCAATCGTTGATAAGTGCACGGCTGCCCACACGCTGTCAACTTTTTGTATTTTGACAGCAAAGTACACGATCACAGCATGATACAGAAAAGCTTTTGTAAATAAACACGTTTTTTACATGAGTGTGTGATACTGGGATGTGAATGAGTTACTTTGAGTGAGTTGGAAAAAAAGAGGATAGGTACAGTTAATATGGTATTTATGTAAGATTTATTGAATAATTGACTTGTGTGATGAGAGGATATCTCAGTCTTACCAGAGGGGCAATTCTCGTAATTTTAAGAACGTTCACAGTCTAATCTCAGTCTCAATCTGTCAAAAATACCTCTAAATTCTCTACATTTTTGACATTGATTGTCGTTGAGATGAGATTGCGACCAGAAGGGCAATTCTCGTAATTCAAAACGATCAAATCTAGTCCCAGTCTCATCTCGGCGACAAACAAATGTCACAAACTTGTCAAAATGTAGGGAAATTAGACGTATTTTTGACAAATTGAGACTGAGATCAGGCTGTGAACGTTCTTAAAATTACGAGAATTGCCCCTCTGATTTGAACGTTTTTAATTACGGGGATTTAGATCGCGTAGGTATTGCACTTTTATATAAAAAGCATTTTGTTTTTTTTGACACCCTACGAATTTTTTTTTACGTTAAGGGATCTAGAATCCCGGGTGTCACCATTACCACGGTCGTCCAGAGGACACGGTGGAGCACACGGTGGAGGTCTGCCCCGCTTGAGCGGAGCACCGCCGTGTCCTCGTAGAGGCGATCGGCAGCGGCGGCGGGCGGGTCCAGGGCGAGAGGGAGTGGGAGGCAGTCGCCTCCTTCTGCGAAGCAGTCATGCTAGCGAAGGAGGTGGCGGGACGGATGAGGGAGAGAGCCTCCCGTCCCAGCCGCCGCGGGAGACGCTCCGGACGTCGGGAGCCGCGTGACGACTCCCGGCCACCGTAGGCGCGGGCCTGCGGGCGGAGAGCAATGGGTAGCTCACCGTCCGACCAGGACCAGGCCCGTGCCGGACGACGCGTAAGTGTTCCACGCGCGCCTCGAAGAGTTGTCAGCATAATCTGAGGGGCCCTTAGGGCCGAAGCCTGCCGGGTCAGCGGGGTTGTCCGAAAGGGTTACCGCTACCCCGGAACATAAAGGGCAAAGGAAGGAACATGGGTGGGTTTTAGTCAGTAAGAGTCTGACACGCCCTCCTGCTCCGCCCAGAGCGGGAGAAGTCAAATGACGATTTCCGACCCTGAAAAAAAAAAAAAAGGGTCTAGAATCATGCGCTTTATTCATGGTTTCAGTTTGTGCATAGATGTCAGTCACCCTATATACTCCTAAGACCCACATTCTTAAATCACCAATCCTTTGGCAAAACCCTGCAATTTTCGCATTCCATTCTCCATCATTCTCACCAGCAATCCACAAATCCGATTCAATACTTCATTGCTATAATTTCAATAAAATTAATATGGACTGATTGTTATCTCAACAGCAAGCAAACCAGCTGTTCCCAACTAGTTAAGAAATCCACCGTTTCACAAAGATAGTTTTGATAAGAAGACCTTGTTTAGCCTAAGTTATTGCTTGTCACTTGAAGTTATCAAACCATCTAATGCCGTAAACATAGAGATTATGACATTCACAGTGTTGCATTAATTTTGCTGGTTTCGGTTATAGAATAAGCTTATTATGACATTATTATAGTTACCGGTTCTCGGCTAGTGGCTAGTTCTTCTCCGTAAGAATCTACGATTGTATCAGGCAGCTTGCTTCAACTTTCTGACTAACTTCCTTGAGAATATAGTAGAATACCTGTAAATGATAAATGCCTACTTACCGCGTGTAAAACTTTAATAGAATATTTTGAGTTGGCCTTTGGGATCAATCTTTATGAGGTTAAGCTACACTTGCAGCGGTCAGGCGTTGGATTACCACTGATCATTCTTTACCATTTCATCTAAGCTATTCGTGGCTCTGCTAGTAAGTATATACATTTAACATTACCTACATAACGTATCTGTTGTGATACGAAATCAGCGTCAGGTGGTCATAGGGCCTTGTGATATCATCTGACATGAAGCTCTTTTGGCATTATAATGATTGTTTTCTGTTTTCTTATAATTTTAAAGTATATTTTTTTTTTTTGCTGTAATACCAATTAAAGCGTTTTTATTTCTTTACGTGTAGCCCAATTACAGATAGGGCGATATCTATGAGTCCAATTAACGAAAGTCTGGCAATGTTCTAACTACTTAAAAATATCAGGTTTTTCCTTGATTAATTCGCTTTCAGACTAACGTACTGTTCTTGATCTGTCTATTTTAGCTGTAAGTCTCCCATGTTATTTAAAAAAATAAATGAATTAATTAATAGAAATCATCATTAAAATCTGAACTCCAAAAGTGAAACCAAAACCTCAATCGGCATTACTTAGCCATTGGATTGAAGACATGTCAGCCTGCGTAAAATAGGTACCTCGATACAGTCCAGTTATACTGGAAACTGACCCCAACATAGTTGGGAAAAGGCTAGTCACAAGCCCATTATAATTTACCGGTTGACATTGCACATAGATTATATATGTGCATATATGTATGTATACGTATGTGTTATTATTTTAATGGCTGGATATGACTCATAGTTAAATGTTGACTGTTTTGTTTAATTAAAATCCCCTCTAGTTCTGTGATGGAACGGGCACTGCTCGCTGCATGATGCCTGTTAGATTCAGAGTGTTAATTCTAGATTTTCTCAGCATGTAATTTGTTTACCGTTAGTCTTTTTTTTTTTTTTCTGGTGGGAAATCATCAAATGACCGCTCCCGCTCTGGGTGGAGCGGAAGGGAGTGTCAGACTCTTACTGACTAAAACCCACCCATGTTCCTTCCTTCGCCCTTTATGTTCCGGGGTAGCGGTAACCCTTTCGGACAATCCCACTGAACCGTTAGTCCTAGTGGCAGATTTAGAGAAGAATAGAAGGCGTATATAAAGAATTCATACTTTTATTTAATATATACACAGATACTGTAACTGTTAGCCTGCATCATCCTACTGGTGGGCAAAGGCCTCTCCCCATGACATCCAGCTTTTTCGATCCAGGCCTAAAGTAGACCACTGGTTGTTTGTTTCGTCCAGCTGGTCCCGCCATCTTCTACGGGGTCTGCCGCGACGCCTTCTAGCTGTATCAGGGCTCCATGTGGTGGTTATTTTGGCCCACAGCTTATTGCGCATACGGCAGATAATATTTGATATTATAAAAATCTTATATATGAGGAAGTAACTTCTGCCTGTCTGTCTGTCTGGTTGATACCTCTTCACGCCTTATCGGCTGCATAGATTTTAATAAAATTTGATACATAGGTAGACCACGACCTGGGTTAGCACATAAGATACTTTCTATCCCGGTTGTACCTACGTGCCCGCGTGTGGAAATTCACGTGGGCGAAACCGCAGACAACAGCTAGTAAAGAATATGTGGTATACATATTATTGCCAAAATCTTTGTTAGATGTATGATATGTATTTCAAGTTACCAAGAATTCAGCACATGATTTTAGATCTAGAAAAATCATCTCCTGTTTGCACACGTCATAATTATGTCAAAATTTTATTTTACCATTTATGTACATACATTATATATTATTAACAGACAAAGTACAGAAAAAGTAGGTACAGAGGTGATGCTTATTTCAAAAGAAATCTCTTCCAGCATACCTGCGCGTGGTGGTTCATGGGCCACTCTCTCTCACAGAGAGGAGGCCTGTGTCCCAGCAGTGGGAACGTTACAGGCTGATTATGTATGTTATGTATACCTGCGATAGGAAAATAGATACAGAGATGTAGACAGCGTGTGAAAGAGAAAAGGACACAAAAAATAATACATACAATCAAAAACAAAAGTTATACCAGTAGATTTTTTTTATTACCCTCGAAATACATTAACCCTGGTGTGTCTAGAATAATGAACGGAATTCATGTCACCGGTTTGCGCGTCTGAGTCCCTTACGTCTGTTTCTACCTACTATTACAACCCGATCTTTCACGATACAGTCAAGTCAACCAGGAACTTCTCAAGTCTTAACATCTATTTACCGGTTCGTCAGTAGATCTTAACAATTTAACCGGCCCGTTAACTTGATGAACCACAGTTCTGCAGTTAAACGTCCAGTATAACTTTCAGGGATAAGAGAATAAACTGTATTCTTGTGTTTAGTACAAAACTCTCGTAAAAGGTTACGGTTTGAGACAAAAGGGTTAAAGTGTTGAAGTTTAATATTAATTAGCTAGGCTGTGTGGTCTGGAATTGAAATAGAACCATTAACTTTACACATACATACATACATAATCAGCCTATAACGTTCCCACTGCTGGGACACAGGCCTCATCTCTGTGAGAGGGAGTGGGCCGTACTCCACCACGCGGGCCCAGTGCGGGTTGGTAGATGTCACATGTCTTCGAATTTTTGGTGGTAGGACATGTCGGTTTCCTCACGATGTTTTTCTTCACCGTCTTGAGAGCAGCCCTTTAACTTTATTTGGGCATTATGGTAATGTGATTTTCTTTCCCAAACACCAACCCTCTCTCTATCTTAAAGAAAGAAAAATAGTTAATTCTGCACAAACAAAACGCATATTACAAAAAAAAAGCCATAAAATACAGGGTGGCAGGGACATCGACGCACAAACGTCGTGAAAAGGTTACACCTGATACCATAAATAAAATGACGAAAGTCATTCATCTCGGAAATGACCGGTTAAACAAATTGTCATTTTTGAATGCGCAATGTATTGCTAATAACGCGATCAAAACGCTCCGCGGATGGCGCGCGCCCGCGCTACCTACCGCGATACCGCGCGCTGCCCTTTCGAGTTTTATTTACATTGCTGTTTTAAGTGAAACAAGTGAATTTACTATTTTTTAATTAAACATCTCATTGGGTTAAATAGAAATAATGATTTTATACAGTTTACAGTAGAAAAAATTGGCAGAAAAAAACGTAAAAATTACGTTTTTACGTTTTTGTCCCTGCCACCCTGTATACACATACAACATAGTCAAAAGCCTCGAAAGACTTTTTATATGCTAGAGTAGCATATAAAAAGTTGTCAATTTTGTCCTTGGCTTCGCTCATTGCTGCTTTTGTCATTGTTTGGCATTACTTCTTCGTCTTCGAATCTTCAAACTCTGATTCCACCGAACCCTATCATAAGGAAGTTTAGTTTTGAACTCCTCATTGTTTCTTCGTTCTTCTTTCTCCTGGCTATGATCCCAATTCATTTGGGGTCAGCCCTCCTAGTACTTCTGCGCCACACCGTAACACACTATCAATCACAATCTCATTCATTTTGAAGGATATTGCTAATTATTTGCTTCATATGTTCGAAAAATTTGTCGAAAAAACGCAATGAATGTTGTTGAACTGACAAAATGAAAGCGATTTGCGATTTTTAAGGTGTATTCATTTTTCTTTCTTTCTTTCTTTGTTAGTGTGTTACGCAATTACCCCGCCGTTTTGGGTTATCTCTTTTGTTGTGTTGCTCGCTAAGACTAGAACTTATGGTATACTATAGGTACACCTCTGCCTAAACCCCTTCGGGGATTACATTCCGTGATGTTATGTGTATATGTTATACTACGTTGTAGTGTCTGATCCGCCTAACAGTTACGATAAAACAACAAAACATAATACAATTGCTTTTACAATAACAATAGGCGAGTTTCGCTGTTAAATTAAGACGTGCCTGCCAATGTCTAGCAAATAATAATAATAATAATAATAATAAATTTATTTCACACAAAAACAGCATTTACATCAAAAAACTATGAACATATTATAGGCTTATTACAGGTCACAAATATAAAAGTGGGTACTCTGACTCCTAAACTAGGTGTAGGCCTGTATCTTAGGAGTCAGCGATTCTCCGTAACAAACAAAGCCATACTTATATTAAGAAGAGGACAATTCAACAGTAAAGAAGTGGTGACTAAGAAAACGGAAACTAATTTACTAAAGAAAACAAATATAACAAAATAACAAAACTATAATATGGTAGGTAAAGTAGAGTTGGTGTAAGTGTAGTGTGTGTGTAGGTGTGATTGTAGAGTGAGGGTGTTGTGAGTAAATGTAGGAATAACTAAAGCATACCAATCTATAGATAGATTTGCATAAGAGAATCAACAGCGTGAGATACCCAGCAAAAGATCCTCAGTCTTTTCATAATTCAAAGATAGAAGAAAGTCTCTAATTAAGGTTTTGCATTGTCGTTTAAGGCATGAATATATTTTAATTTTTTTGTTCAAAAGGTTATACATAATAGTGCTTATAACATAGTATTGACGTTTGGCAAAGGCAGTTCTATGGCGTTCGGGAGGGAAAACATTATGCTTTAGTCGGCCAGTAGGTTCCTCATGGGGTCGCGCTGAGTGCTTGCGTAGGGTACACAGGAGCACATAAAGTTGTCTGACAGTGAGAACCTTGCAGTCGGAATAGAGCTGTACAGTGGAATACCTTCGTGGACGAGAGAGCATTACTTTAAGGACAGCTCTCTGGGCTCTCTCAAGGCGGACAAATACATTTTGTGTGGCACCACCCCAAACGGGAAGGCAGTACGTTAGCACGGACCGGCAAAGAGCAAAGTATACTAGTTTTAGTGTATCACTATCAGCAGAGTTTCGTAGCTTCTTGAAAACATATATGAGTTTACGTATTCGGGACGTGACTTTGACTATATGAGGGTGCCAGTTAAGATGCTGATCAATAAGTACCCCCAGGTACCTTACGTATGGGGATCTAGTAAGGGATAGGCAGCAGCACTGCTTTGAGGGACCACAAGCGTGAGCCTGAAGGATAAGGGAATTTGAGGGACAAAGATTCGACCTGATAGCAAATGGTACGTATACCGATTTCTCAACATTTAAGGTAAGTAAGTTATCGAACAAACATTTCATCACAGAGGAGAGCGCAGCCTCGGCGTTAAGGTATACCTGGGGCCAGTCATTACCATCTATGACAAGGGCAGTATCATCCGCATATGTATAGATCTTACAATTGTCAAGAGAAAGTTTGCAGAGATCATTTATATAAATGAGAAAGAGAGTGGGCCCCAGGATGCTACCTTGCGGAACGCCGTATGTGATTGGAAGCTCATCACTTTCAAGTTTGCCGATTTTTACTTTTTGCGTACGATCGCTGAGATAATCCGCGAAAATTTTCAATGGGAGACCACGTATTCCGATACTTTCCATTTTGTTCAATAAGGCTGGGGCAGAAACGGTGTCAAACGCTTTAGACAGATCCAGGAAAATACCTAGGCATTTGCGCTTTCCATCCAACATCCTAGCTACGTGATTAGATAAATCCATAACCGCATCCTCGGTACTTACTCCATTTCTGAACCCGTATTGGTTGTTGGCTAATATATTGTTTGCACCAAGAAAGCTGGTCAGGTTTTTGTTAAGAATTCGTTCCAGGATCTTGGACATGGCTGTTAGGATCGAGATTGGACGGTAGTTATTAACATCGTCTCTGCGCCCAGACTTATGAACGGGGTGAACTACTGCCTTTTTAAACGCCGTCGGGAAGACACCCGCGTTAATGCATAAATTACATACATGTGTAATAATAGGGACTAAAACACTTCTCGAGGCCTTTATTAATTTTGATGGTATCGAGTCTAAGCCGGTAGCGCAGTTAGTCCGAAGACCTAAAATAATTGAGTCGACATCGTCTTCAGTTACCTCAAGTAGTGCCATTGAGCTACACGACTCTGAAACTGTTACAGATTTAGACACAATTGCGGATGATTTAAATTTCGACGCCAAGTTGCTGCCTACATTAGCAAAGAAATTGTTGACGTGATTAAGTGAGGATTTAGGGCTATCCAATAAATTTAATAGATCAAAGGAGGGAGAGCACTGGGTTTGAAGATCTGAGATTTTTTTAATTACGTTCCAAGTAGCCTTGACATTATTTTTTGCATTGAAAAATATAAATTGTCACCGCACAAATAGTCAACACTATCATAACTCCTAAAATACACACAGACGCAACTAAATATTCGTGTACCCTCTAATAACGAATACATAATCGCTACAACATCAGATACCTCATGATTTCCATATGCAATTGTTGTCGGCACTGCGCGAACGCAGCGGAATAAATCTTTACCGCTCTATAGATCTGTAGATCATTGAGACAGCGAGTGATCTATGGTCGTTCGGGGATTTCCATCTGTCAAAAAGTAAAGAGTGTCTGGGTGTTTGTGGTTGGAATGAGGTAAGCAGAGTAGTGAGTTTAGTGACATAGTTTCAGGTCAAGTGTAGCAATTGTGAGAATATGAAATACATTTGAGTAGATCCACCTTAATGAAAGGGTTATCATTATACCTCATTATCATAATCAGCCTATAATGTTCCCACTGCTGGGACACAGGCCTCCTCTCTGTGAGAGAGAGTGGGCTGTTAACTACCACGCAGGACGGTAGATGTCACATATCTTCGAATTGTTGGTCCTAGGACATGCCAATTTCCTCACAATGTTTTCCTTCATCGTTTTGAGCAGTGATGGTGAAATTATTTACACAAACAAAAAGGAGACGAATCTTTTAAAAGTATCTGACGTCAAGCAAGGTATGGCGAAGATTTGCTCTTTAAAACCTGGTTTGTCTGAAATATGGCGGAGTACACCTCCTAATTCTTAAAGTTGTGAGAGAAATAGTAAACTAATATTAGACACGATAAAGTGAGGATCATACAAAATACTGATGCAATTTTTCTTTATTCTTTAGGTACCAGTACCATAGAGGAAACTCGTCTGCGTTCGTGAGTTTATAGACGATATTAAACTAATGAAAACCAATATAATAATAACCAATAACATAAGGGAAATGGTCTAATATCATTGCTTTACTCACTTGTATGTAATTATAATCGAGGAACCCATTTATTTTGAAATAAAAAATTCTGTACCTTTATCTGCAATGATACATTGACAAAATAACTTTGTACAGATCCTCTCCTAAGATTCAAAAACTATTAGTAAACTGATATGTTTCATGAAAGAAAGAAGGAAGAAAGAAAATTTGTTTATTTTGCACAAACAAAATGCACATTACAAATAAAATTTTAAATGGGACCATTTCGGAATAAATTTCTTTCGAACAAAAAAATAATTTTGCAGATCCGTCTATTCATATATGACGGAGTTATGCCCGAACATACATAAAAAAAAATATAAACATCCGAATTGAGAACCTTTTGAAATCGGTTAAAAAAGACATTAAAAAATATACACATACAACGTATTCAAAAGCGTCGAACTCAAGCATAAAAAAAATGACAATTTTGTCCATTGCTGCATCCTGGCATCAGGGTAATATCTGTCGCCCGAAATAAAAATAAATATTCAAGTGTCACACCTCTATTCATGCTAATTATAAAGCTGATACAATCATCGTTACCTAAGTACAGACGCCAACAGATCAAGCTACCCGAAACTGTCAAATTTTCCCAGTCAACCTTGAACATAAGCTTGCTTTAGCGATAAAATAGAAAATCTAATAAAGAAATTTGACAGTAGTAGCTTGATGTGCTGGCGTCTGTACCTACTACCAATAACAGAATAAAAACAACAGACAATCAAAAAGTTCCAAAAAGAAAAGTTAATCAACCTTGTTCATCAACAACACACAACCACAAAATACCATCACATCTCTATCAACATCAGCTTCATTAATACATAAACAAAGCGTACATCTAGATGAGACCATCATTATCCATCATAATTACCCCATCACACCATATAAATAAACATAACATCCTCCATGATGATGCATTCTCAGATATGATCATAGCAGTACCACCACAAGTGACTAATGGGGTAATCTAGTCGTTAATTGGACCAATTAATTGCATAGACGTTAATGAAGCACGACCTGTGGATCAAGTTATGGGATGGGGTTATGGGTATTAGCATTTTTGTATGTAGGATGAAAGAAGACTAGAAAAATAATAGACGACTTGACCAATAGAGAGCAGTGGTGGCACAGTGGCAACAGCCCCGAGTTACAAGATGGTTGTGAGTTCGAACCCAGGCAGGCGCTTTACTGTGTTTAAACAATTTCTTCACCACTGCTCTCAAAACGGTGAAGGAAAACGTCGTGAAGAGACCGGCATGTCCTAGAATCAAACATTCGAAGACATGTGACATCTACCAACCCGCACTGTCCCGCGTGGTATATTATAGCCCACTCCCTCTCGAAGAGAGGAGGCCTGTGTCCCAGCAGTGGGAACATTATAGGCTGATTATGCTTGTGCTGACCAATAACAAGCCCAGATTCAGGAAACATAACATAACATAACGCCTGTATTCCCCGAAGGGTTAGGCAGAGGTGTACATATAGTACATGAACATTTCGCCAGTTATGTTCAAGTCCCATGTAATAGGGGGCGAGCCTATTGCCATGAACCGGGCACAAATCATGACTCCGAGCTGCTAATGAGAAATTCCAGATGGACAAATCCAATAACATTTTGCTCGACCCGGGAATTGAACCCGGGACCTCGTGCTCAGCAGTAGCGCTTGCGACCACTACACCATCGAGGCAGTCGGTTTTAGGAAACTGAGTGTAAATAATATACGACAGACTTTTCTGTTATTATAGTTGTCTATATCCACGTATGTTTATTTCGGTTAAGCACGGAGAATCATTCGCCATGGTTTAATAATTGATTTGAATCGGTAGACCTACAGTTGTTTAATAACACAATAATTTATTTTTCTAGGACTCCAAAAATTGTTATTGTTAATAACTATATTTATGCAAATATGAAACGATACAATACATAGAACTATTAAAACCTAGATTTAGGAACTGGAATCTTCTAGCTCATCCTATAAATATTTCTCTTACTTCATTTTTGTTTTGCTATCCTGCCGTTGGGCAAAGGGCGCCCCCAAGTCCTTCCAGGAACTCTTTTCCCGCGCCACCCTGAACCAACATTCGCGATACAAGCATCCAAGTCATCTCACCACCGCTTTCTGGGCCGACCTCATCGGCGCCGTCCATCTTCCTACTTTATATAGGTAGAAAATTCATCTGTATATCATTTGAATCTCAGATCCATAAAAGTGAAACCTTAACAGTTAAATAGAACTGAACAGCTCATAATAATAGAGAGAACTATCGTAGTACACCTGTCCTTTCCTGTAGTTATACCAAATAAAATCGTTATTGAATAATAACAACATTATAACCTAGCAGTTATATGTTAATTAGAATCTGAGAATTGAAAAGCAAATGCGTGGCTTGATCTTAAGATATATCTTTTTGCTTTCCAAAGAATTATGTTAAAAAAGTGTTAAATAAATAACAAGCACAAAAGATGAAGCGCCAAATCGTGCTGAAATCACCAACCCGTCTTGAGCAAGCGTGGTGATCCATGCACAAGCATGCCTTCTCTGTGAAAAAAAATGAGAAGAGGCTTGTCCTGCAGTGGGACAATAATAGGCTGGTGCTATAAGATGGAGCGATTATTTGGATTATTATAAGAAATGAAGAACAAAACAATGAAGCACCTTTAACCAATATTTTTTAAAGAGTACCTATACAAATCAACTATCTGACTCTAAAATACGCCAGAGAATATCAGGCACATCACAACATAGTTTTATATCCACACTTATACATAGCAACATTACTTGTAGGAGGCAAAGTATTTATAGCTTTGCGAAAGCAATCCCATAAACTTAGCTATAAACTTCTAAAACCGTACCATTATACAATTGTAGCGGATGTACGTAAGACCTACTATCAGTAGAAAACAGTTAAGAATTTATAGGAACTGGAGTGGCAGGAAATTGGTTTAGGAGGCTTGAAATTATAATTTTAGTTCTCTATTACTATTGCAGTTGGCCTATTGATGCAGTTAAACACTAGATTCCAGCTGATTGCTTTTGTTTACTATATCCCTTTTGACTCGATTTTTAACATGAGATGTTTAAAGTTTCTGCAATAAAGAAATTTCGAGGTCGGCTATACCTCCTAGTAAGTTGACTTTTCGAAAATCTGTATTCAATTATTCCCAAAAACTCGAAGCAAATCTGATTAATAGCCTATGCAACAACAAGGAAGGGAATAAAAAGAGTGTAATGCAAACACGTCTGAGTAGAACAACTAGCATAGCTGTTTACAACATAAAAGGAAACGGTCTCGAAGATAAAATATATAAAATAACCAATAAAGCCGTTTATCAGCGGATAATTGTTATACTTCGAAGAACTTTATGTTTTCTTAGTAAAAACATACAGACATAGATACAGATAGCCTTGTAGCGGTATCTACAACGCCACATGCGAACAACGCGTCATACTGACGTTTGAAGCAGAGTTTACCGCGCAATTAGCATAGATACAATTTCCCAACATCAATCATTGGGCAATGGCCCGCCAGACACAACACCCATCTGGTCGGAGGATCCTCCCTTTTCTATGGAGGATGAGTGAACTTTACACCCTGTTCTGAGGAACAGGGTGTAAAGTTCACTCATACCTCTAAAGCCTCAATCATAACTCAAGGTAAGACAAAATTCTGAACAATTGGCGTGAACGTTCCGTATATTAAATCATTTAGGTACATATAACTAGTGCTTATTGAAAGGCCTAAATCACATTTATGAGAACATTAAAGTCTTAATACAGGTGATATACATGACAGAAATGTATGTATGTACATAAATTTTTGCCTTGAATTATCCGATATTCTGAATATAACTGTAGGAGGCCCAATGAAGCGTTGGTTGAATGTAGGAAGCCCATGTGAACAATATTACTTAGATACTCTAAAAGCAAAAGGTTGAGGAGGTGATACAGAAAAGGTTTTAATAGTAAGTAGGCAGAGCGATGTAGGATATGGATATTGGATATGGATTCCATTAACTTAAATTAACCCGTTCTGATAAAAAATTATAATAAAGCCACATAGAAATCAATCTCTCTCAATCTGATTCAAAACCTACCTGATACGGAACACTAAACCATCCGTGACTATCTTATCATGCCAAGTTCTAAGAAAAATGTACGACAAAACGCGACGCACCGAATTGTCTCACTAACCTAAATATATTAAGGAAATTTATCCAAAATAATTCTCCCACAACAAACCATAATAACGCCGTCTGGCTCTCATAGACGTGTCTAACAAAAAATCGTTAACGACTTAGAAATTGATGAGTTCTCTTAGAGAAAATTACTTTAATGTTCCCACTGAGGCGTGACCTAAAACCCGTTCGGATACAAGATACAGATGTAACTTAATCATCCCTAAAATCTTCTGCAGTGACACTATCACCTTAATAGCAACAGGGATAAAGAACAGATTCGTCTGAAAAGTTAATGAAGATGATGGTAAATGTAAAATTGTGACAGCAGCCGCAAATGATTTTTTACATCTAGCCGATTTGCGTGAGTCAGCGTCCGTTTGGCCAGACATACCTCGTACCAAGGCACTTATGTGTACGCCAAAGGATCGTTTACTATGAGAACAGTGTGCAGAATCCCATGGAGTGTGAATAATGAAACTTGGAATGCGAGGTATCATGGTAGATGGAGCGAAAACAATTGACTCGTCTTATAATTGACATGCCGTACTACTGTAGGCCCCACGGGGTTTTTATTTGATCATGGCTGAAAATAGACTTGTTTTTGTAAAGCCTAAATAAAATCTAGACAAAAAATTAAACCATATGTTAAAACGCGGTGGTCCTATATTACGCACTGATGTAAAGACCGTTGATAATGTACAGCCAGAAATAACACTTAGAAATGACAAGGGTGGAACGACAGTTGACCAGCATCTTTGAATTATAATGGACAGGTTAATAGAAACAATTGTCGATAAGAAAACAATCGATTTTATCGAAATTAACCTCAATGAAACCTAAACAATTGACCAAAAATATAAGCTAGGTGATACATTGTGTACCAACTTAATCACGATGTCGCTAGGAGTTCTATGAATCCTGTAATGGACACTAACATGACGTCAATGACATTTGAAGTACTAACGCTTAGTACAACGGCCCCACTTGAAACTTGAAGACACGTGTAGTAACAAAAACGAATGTTAGAAATAATAACACATATGATACACATAAAAAACGTCTTTCATAAAACAACAGAACTGGTTGTTCTTATCCTTCTAAAACTTCCTCTTTTATAGACCATATCTTTCGCCAAACCCATTGCTGAGCAAAGACCTTTTTCCTTCAAAATCTTCCTGTCTTGCGCGATCACTGGCTAAATGATCATAAGAGATAATATTTGGATGACAAGAATGAAATAATTTTTATAATCTATGTAATGAATATTTATGAATACAAAGCGTTTCATTATCATCACTTCCTTAACTCTTTTCAGCTATATCTAATAATAAATGAGACGGGTTTTTAATGAGATCTGATATCCGATTACTAATACTTAAGCAGCTTGACTAATCGTTAGCATATGTGCAAACTTTATTAGTGACCGGAACAGCAATCTTAATGATTTCTTCAATTTGTCATTTATATAAAGTCTTATTAGCTACCAATATCATCATTCTCCTCCCCTTATCCCAATTTATTTGGGGTCGGCACAACATATCTTTTTCTTCTATACTTCTTCTACTAGTCGTCATCTCGGTGGTCACCCCCTTTCCAGCTGTATCATCTTTTACACAATCCAACCATCGTTTCGTTGATCTTCCCCTTCTCTTATAGTCTTAACTTCCCTGACCAAAGTACGGCAATTTTCATACTTTTCTTACAAAAACGTATCCTTACACAACCCAAAAGAAATGCCACTTAAAGTATTTTGATAAGTTAATAAATGTCATGTCTCACTCTATTTAAATTACAAAACTTTTAATATGGACAAAATTACAGATGTCGAGGCAAATTAATATAAAAACGGTGAAATAAGAAACGGAGATACATGGCCTGACAGATTTACGGAGCTACTCTGTGAGTTCCGACCAAAAGATTGAAGTTTATCGTAGGAGTTAAATTGTAGTTGAATTATCGAAGTGTTTCTTGGACAAATCGACGTATAAACTGAATAATCATTGCCTGATATAGTCAAGGTTTTTGACTGACGATTGACATTTCTCGAGTACTAATTTTGTTTCATTCTAATCTAGTTTACTCAATTGAATGTCATGATTTCATCTAGACAATTTCTTTTAACTTATTTAAAGGTTTTTATTTCGTAAACTGCTATCATAAGTGTTTGTATTCTTTCATCAAAACCTTTCTCTGAACCCATTTACTTGTTACTTATCTTAAGACCTCCACGCATATCGATAGTATTTCCCACAGGTTGATCAAACGGTATCTTGTCAAAACCCTGACAGCAGCAGAATTAACATCCAATAAGCAATCTTCTACAAATATTCCATTAAAATGGTGACACGGCAAATAAATGGCTCACTTTAATTATTTGACATTAAGGCATATATTAGACTGGTCAGCATCGTGTTGAAATTCGTGATCAATGGGATTTTAGTTGATTACTATTTTAGACTACATACATTAACTAACAAAATAGATAAATCTAGTTGTCACTGTAGATTCGGACATCTCGGAATTTAACCACGTTTTTTAAATTAAATTCATTGATAATGCATTTGTAATCAATTAAATCAGATCATCGAGCTGATATACTTTGGAGTCGGGTTTTTAAAAGGTTGCAAACTTTAAAGTGCTTCAATTTACAATGTATTAAAAATGACCATATTCTTTTCTGTATCATAAAGCGTATTCACAATTTATTACCGATACTAAGCTTTAATCTTGAAGCTCATGTTCAAGAATATAAAAAGAATCCATTATGATTGTAGGCGAAGGCTAGCCGCCATTTATGTTTACTATCTTATCTCCAAAACGGCCTTAAAGCCGCGTCTCTCACACTTTTTTCAAAAGTAATGTTGCCATAAAGTACTTTCGCATTTTAGAAAAAGTATCCATTATGTCACGTAGTCTTATACCAACGGGCTCATAAATTATTTTTAACTGGCTTCATTAACCTGCATATCGTCATAAACACGTTATTTCGCCTGTCACAACACAGGGGAAGTATTTTTGGAAAAGGTCACAAAAGGAAAGCGTGTATGTACGCCTTAAGCAGACACGTATAACTTACTCGACGAAAATTGTTAACACGCACTTCGTTTTAAAATGACCAATTCAATTAATTGACTCCAGGTTTAATCCTGTTAATTTGAGAGGTAGAAAAAAAACTAATTTCGTCCACAATGCTCTCGCTTCGGCATTATAAAGAAAATAAAAACTTGTAAAAGAGCTCGCGGTATGCGCTTGCGACGGTCAATCTTCTCGTAATGTCATTTGTCGATGGAATCAGGACGCGGTGCGAGCTTTAACGTATGGCAGAAAGAGATAGAGTAGACAACCGTCTCGCCACCCCGACTCGTGAGGCAACATTTGTATTTAATTACTTCGTTTACAGACACTTGATTTACGAATCGTTTAATTTGAAAGTGTTGATTTAAGTTTTGATGAGAGAGCCTGCTTTTCCAGAAGTTATAACGACACCCACGCATAAATCAGTTTGTTTTCAACTGAACCGCCCGGAACATGAGAAATGTGAGGACATAAAGATATTTATGACGCATTTACATTCATTTTCGAAAAATAAGGGTACATGTAAAGCAAGAAGACATTAGTGTACCATTTAACATCGTAAAAACTCAGTCATTTACTGTCGCTCCATAATTTCATTTAAATTCCGACGCAACATCCTCATTCAATATAATTGGTTATAACAGTCCCGTACACCGTACAGCACAAATTATATTATTATCCTGAGCTAGAATAACTTCAAGGGTCGTTAATGTGTAAATCGATTGCCATGCATGGAGCGCCATGCGTTGTCGCATACTAATCGATGAACGACACAACAAGCGTTATAATCAAAACAATATTAACATTCCTCATTCTTGTTCCAGACTTGGCGGCGATACGTCAGCTGCTGGAGAGCGAGACGGGAGGCACAACCTGTCCCAGCTGTAACATGCCCTTTGACAAGGGCAAGAAGAGGAAGCTGATCGACACTTGCGGGCATGAGCGGTGCTATTCGTGCATGTTCAGGAACGAGGCTTGTCCGTCGTGCGCGAGGAATAACCAGGCCCAGAGGCGGCCGGCCATGGAGAGGTATACGCCTTCGCCGCAGCGGCAGGAGCCGGACTGGCAGTCACCGCATCGCCTGCCCAAGCCACCGAAGCAACCTTCGAACTTAGCACAGAGCTGTCCAACACCACCGCACACCAGGAGAAGATTCTTCCTGAGTCCCAAGTCGTTGCGCAGTCCGTTCGGACAGCGCGCGCGCCACTCGCACGACAACCACGTGCCCCTCTCCGGTAAGTCGCACTCGTATTAGCATACCCGTGGGCCGCGCGTGGAAGCAGCGGATTTGCATCGTTGCGCAAGCGACTGCGCACGCAAGATACACTTCATTGATGCCTTCTTGGGCAGAGTTGAAATCTCATTCACAAGCAGGCCGCGTAGCACCTCTCACTTCGATGGCCCGTTTTATGAGCTTTACGAAAACTGCGAGGATCCGCCGCGCAGTAAATAACAGTGAGTGACAGTTGCGACACGTGCGCCCACGCCGCTGCGCCGGATGTACGTAGGGGTTCCTTAAGGGCACACCGAGCTTCTAGCGCTAATCGATTTTAGGTATTTTATGCGCTCCGTGTATGTGTGCGTGAGGCACACCGGCAAGAGAGCGAACGGCTAGACAGATAAGAGGACTGCGCCGTCCGCGCGCCGCTCGCGCCGAGCCGTGCGCCGATCGACTCGCGAGGTGCTACCAATATTTACAAAATTAAACAAAAAATAAAAAAAAGAAAACAAATACTTTTATTGGAAATATACAATTTTTTAAATTTATAATTTACCGTCGTTAGATGAGTATCTATGATCAGATCAATAAAAAAATAATATTAGGTATTTAGTCTAATAATACTCAATTAGTTACCTTTTATGATAATATTCTAATTTCTAAGTACAAGAGAAACTTAAAAGTGATTTCAATAACGTAAAATAACTTATCAGCTAAATAAGTAGGGTAAAAATCCCAGTAGTCGACCTTTTATTTTCAATTTCAAATTATTTATTTTTCAAAGTAGATTCAGTAAACTACTTTCGTTAGTACGTAAGGTTCGACTTTTAATTCCATTTAGTGACTTGATGGTTAATTTGACAGATTTGAATAAAAAAACAGCTATTTGAGTGGGTGTAAGAATAAACTATATTCAATGAACTTCACAAATGTACTTGTCGGAGAAGGTGTGTCTGTCTCTCGTTAGCATCAGGCATATTTTAATTACTGAGTGGGCGTACTAAGGGTAGTGTTGGTTATAGCGCAATAGAAAAACGGTTTGCAGTTTAAATCAGATTGCAATTCACGAACAAGTCAGTCACACTAGCGAATCACACACTGTAGGTACCTACACAACTCAACGATACGGAACGCGGCAGTTTCTATGCACATGTTGTTCGTACGATGTCCAATGTGTGTGAAATTTCTTGCAACTGTTCTAATAAATACATAAAATCTACAACTCTATTTCCACTTATTTTGATCTCTTCCAATTTTTCTTCTGGTTCTATTGTGTAATAATCTTCTTCTGAATCTGAATCAGCTGGCGAATGATGTGTAGAATGCTAAAAGGTGAAAAAATTATGATATTAAATCAAATAAACAAATATCCTATTTTTCTCAATAGGTTCAGGATACGTTGATAAATTCATACCTAATACTACTTACATTGGGATTGTCTTGCGTCCTAGTTGCAGCAGCACGCGTCTGTAATTTCTGTATTTCATCAAACGGAAAACTAAAATGAAAAAAAAAAGAAGATTTATGTTAGCAATCAATATTTTTGTAAGGATTTATAAAATATAATAGAGGGCGCCCTGTGAGGAGGGAGCAGTGGTAGCCCAGAGGTCACGGCTGCGACTTAAGAATTGCAGGTCGTAGCTTCGAGCCCAGACAGGTGTAAATTATTTCATCACCACTGCTGTCAAAAACGGTGAAGGAAACATCGTGACGAAACCGGCACGTCTTAGAACAAAAAATTAGAAGACATATGACATCCACCAACGCACGCAACGCACTGGGCCCGCGTAGTGGATTACGCGGGCCCAGTGCGTTGCGTGACAGGGCCAGAGAGTCGTAATTTACGACCCTCTAGCCCTGTCACTGAGAGGAGGCCTGTGTCCCAACCGTGGGAACAGCAACCTGTTAAAATTAGGGTACTAGTGATAAAAATATTGCCCAGTATACCTAAATATTATGCACAATGTACACACGGCTACATATCAACCTATAAATTTCCAGTATAAGCTGACCTCTCATTGTACAGAAATCCTATACAATGCGAGATCAGCTTATACTGGAGTAGTATAACTTGATTTGTAACAATGTGTACACACGCATATAAAAAAATATGAGGACACAAGCAACAATAATAATCAATATCGGACTTGCTTCATGGCAATATTTTCTCTGTGTGAGTAAGTCATGTCACTGTCTATTTCTCCTTCCACTGGAAGACAACAATTTTGTTCCGGTGTAATTGGCATCCTTTAATAAAAAAGAACATTTGATTTAATTATAATTTCTAGAATTATCAACAAATCCGTTTTGGGATGAAAGTAGGACTTATTTCATAAAAATAATTAGTTTCTGAACTTACAAATTCCAGAGTTTGATAAATTTTGGAATCGGTGGCTTCCATGAAATTTACCCTGAAAATTGAAAGTTATAAAGATAATGTGGTACTTAATTTATTATAATGTTTTCTTAGACACATCCTATTATTTTTGCGCTTACCTCACCAGTTCATCAGACGACTCTTTGTTTTGTAGTGAGGTGCCAACAACTGGTACATTTACCCTATAAACAGAAAAAGATAAAGAATTTTCCAGCGTAACTATTTCTTAAAATATCGTAAATAGATAGATAAATGACAACTATGTACTTACTTTTATTAACCGAGTATAATAAGTAGGTAGGAAGATTATACTTACGAAGCCACAGTATTCTGTTTATCCTCAAAATTTTCTATCTGTAGTTGTCTTTCTCTCTCGGCATCAGATGGTTCAAGTTTATTTTGCAGTGAGATACATTTACTCTATAAATAGAAAAAAATAATACAGAATGATTCAAATCATAGTAGATTTAATCCGTGATTTGGAAAATATGTTGTCGATCCGTGCATAATCACGGATCGACAACATATTTTCCAAATTTCGAAATTAAAAATAAAATTACGAAATTCACAAAGACGGTCATCGAACCTTGATACTGAGCACTTACCGAGTCTTCAGTATGCATTTGGCTGCATGAATTAGTGTCACCAGATACTAGAAAGTAGGTAGGTACTGTACTGAGTATACTTACGAAGCAACAGGAGTATTCTTTCTGTCTTCATCATTCTCAGCCTGTAGGTACTTTTCTTGCTCTAAAAGATAAATTCAATTCTTTTTAAAATACCCCATAAAAAAAATAACACCACTTGGTAAGGCAATTAGTAAATAAGTAGGTAAGTATACGAATTTTACTTACTTCATTTCTTCATGCAAGCGTTTAGCATTGGTTTTTCGCCAACCCCTTCTGTCTTGATTTCTTTACTTTGTTCCCCATTTCAAATAAAAATAAATAAATAAATAAATTTCAAATAAGCTACAATTAGTTTTCACACAATTTTCTTCGTTACGTTATTAAATCCGTGCGTAAGCGCAAGCGACACAAGCTCCCCGTCCGATGGCCGACGGCGGACTAAAGCGGATAAGAGGGCGGCGCGGCGGCTCTGCTTATGATGGGCAAAACTCGCGCGAATTTAGGTATTTCCTTCTTATTGTTAAACAAATACACATTTTGAAAATGTAAATCGTATACGTTATGTAAAACATGTAGTTTTATTATTATTAAAAAACTGATGACCTTCCGCGAAGTATTCACGCCGTACTAAGCGTTTGTTGTGTTTTTTAGAGATAACTTTGTGAATTTATTCTATCGAGCCAACTTTATCAAATCGTGTTTCCATCCTGTATACTGCCTAGTATATATGGCCAATAATACCAATTTATTTCCTGAGATTTTAATTTAATTGTTTACTACTTCAAACAACCGTTATAAAAACGCGTTTTTGTGTATAAATAGCTCGGTGCCCCGTTAAAGGACCGGTTGTCTGTCTACTGTATTTATTAGTTAAAGTATAATTCCGTACTTTTGCAACGCTGCCCGCGCAGACAGCGGGCCGGCTGTGAACATTATCTCTGTATCTGTTACATTTTCCATTTCCATTAATTATATCATTCCGGTCGACCAGATTTCTTGGGTAATTGAAATATACACTTCGTTCACAGCTGTGAGTTTCTTAATAAACTATTAGTATCAATTCGCCACGGCCCTTGCCCCTTCACGTTTGTACTTAATCTGTCGATAGCTAACGTTTCTATCTGTCGATATGAATAATGGTATCTTTTACAATTTGTAATGGTTTGTTAATGTGGCGAGGTGCAATTAATTGTCCATCGCGGTGCAATTGGGATCGTGTGAGAGAAATTTTACTTTATGACAGTGTTGATGGATGATCTGAGAATGTTCTACATGTGGAACTGGGTACTCCTACAGGGTTGCCGGAGGAAGGTCCTCGGAACGCGGCGTGGCACAGCCTGGTGTTCAATAAGATCAGGTCGCTGTGGTCCACACACGCCTCAGTGCCGCAAGGACTCAACCAATTGACAGGCACGAAGTCTTAATTTTGCATTGGAATGTGGATTATACCGATGTTGCTCATTTAATTGCAAATGTTGGCTTAAGAATTGATTATTCCTCTGTAACGTCGTAAAGTTTTCAACCTTAGTTCTGGGAATGATTTGGATTCGATCGTTCGATTGAACACATTTAGAATAATTGGTTGTGTTTCCTCGTATTGTATCGATTGCTGGATCGATTAATGTAGAATCAATTGTTACCGTAAATGAATACATCGCTATTCAGTCCACATTCCTGGCTCTAGCACGGTCGTCGTCTGATTTTTGCACACCTTATTGCCTGTTCGCATCGCTCCGTTCGTTTGACACATAGCTTAGTACCGGTTTTGTTTTACCATTGTTTATTTTGCATTTTGTGTGGTTTTTGAGTTTGTTTTATTTACAATTTTAACGCTTGAACGGCTTTGTGTTGAACGTTATTTGAATATTCATTTGTAAATAGGGTGTCACGTTTTAATTTTTATGTTATATGCACATTTATGTTATGCTAACTTGAGTCATATATGCACAAAAATGTGTAAAAGTGTGATTAACCGATTATTTTTAAACCGATTTAATCGATTCATTGATCCGGTTTCATAACATCACATTAATCGTTTGTATATGTAACCTTCACGCATGACTCATGATCGTATAGAAAACTCAATGAATGAAGACATGAACAATCGATTCTTTGATCGAGATAAAGAATGGGTGACAAAAGTAACATTGATTTGTGCTCGAAATGTGCTTTACCGATTAAAGATGATTGGAGATGTGAGAAAAATATCAAAGAAATTATAACTTTTAAAGTGGATGTTAAATCGTATAAAGGACTCGATGAAAGGCAATGATAATGTTATTCAAACATCAATATTAATGTTTTATAGCTCATTTACTAGAGAAATTACTAGCAGACAAGAAAGAACAGGAAAATTGCCAGTAAATACGATTTCTCACCAAAACAGATCGTTATTTATAACATACTAGCAGCGCCCCGCGGTTCCATCCGCGTAAGTGTGGTTCCCGTGGAAATATCGGGATAAAAAGTATCCTACGTGTTATTCTAATGTATAAACTATATAACTGTAAAGTGTCATCAAAATATGTCCAGTAGTTTTTGCTTGAAAGAATAACAAACATCCATCGTTGCTCACAAACTTTCGCGTTTATAATATCACTAGCTGGGCCCCGCTATTTCACCCGCATAAGTTTCGATCCCGTGGGAATATCGGGATAAAAAGTGTTATATATGTTAATCCTGGTTATAAGCCATCTGTGTGCCAAATTTCATCCAAATCCATTTAGCAGTTTTTACGTGAAAGAGTAACAAACATTCATCCATCCATCCATCTATACAAACTTTCACGTTTATAATATTAGTTGGCTATTAGTAGGAAGTTTTTATGATTTACTAATAATTTTCTGATTTTCTCCCGTTTCTTCATAATTGTAAAGTAGGTGTACAGTTTAATTTGATTATGTATGTCAAACCGTGTGCGGAGAGTTGTATAAAATTAATGAAATTTCCGATGGCTCTCAAGTTCATACAAAGATAAAAATACTAATTTATCTATCTTTACTATGAAAAGCTACAAATTTATTATTTATTGGTAGCAGTGAAATGTCTACTAAAACTATCCAATCAAATCTACCAGCTATTATTTGTCACCAAACATCAAATTGATGTGTTCCACTTTGAAAGTTAATTCCGGTGAAATTAGAGACACTTTAGAAATAGTAACTTTAAGTCCGGGTGATAGACACAAACTATATGACACTTAGAAAATGGCCTATATGAACGTAAAACCACAAAATGATAGTTAAAATAACTCAAATTCTATGGAATATGTTCCCAACCGCGACTATGAACCTCAAAGTTCTATAATCGATCTCCAAGTCGGTCAAAGTGTTTTTCAATCAGGAATTTCTCAGTAGCATCGGCTCACCCCATATCATGTGATGATATTTATAGACATTTTAGAAAAGGTGTCCAAATAGTCAACACAACCCCAAAATGGCCAATTTTCGTACTCCATGAAATATTAGACTAATTAATTGCAATATCTTTACAATGGTCTCACTAGACTTTGGTGGGACCACTGTCACAAATGCAACAGCGTAACGGTTTGATTCCTGGGTCAGGAAAAATGATATTTTTTCTATCAGGATTAATTCAATAACTTCATTGGTCTAGAAGTCGTAAGCGATATCTGAGCACGGAGTCCTACGTTCAAATCCCAGATTTTGAAAAATAGTGTATGGGTTTTTCTATTAGGAATTTCGCTATAACAACCGAAGTCTGGATCTGAGGCCAGTTAATAACAATATAGGCTCGCCTCATATTACAAATACACTTCTGCCTTACCCTTTGAGTAATTCAGGCGTGACGTTATGTAGTTAATTCCAAAACAACGACCCAGTATTACCAGACAACAAAATAACCATTGCCAGTGGGTAGTACTATGACGCTACATTTTACTACGTAGGCTGTAGAGCGCAGGAGTCGCCTTGTCACCAAAAGAAACGACTGAGGGCGGGTCCTTGTTAAATCGGAACAAGTATTGCTAATCTATATAACTCTGTTAATACTGGCCTTAGGTATTATGTACAGTCGCGGAACGAAAGGGTTACGGATTTTCCAAATCCCGTTTTATTTGTATCATTGCGGGTAGATGTCACCATTGCAGTATCCCTATTGCAATCAATACGTTAGTCAATAGTCACTGTTCAGTTTGACCTGATCATAAGAACTTTTTCCTTGTCCTGAAACACTAACCTAACGTAATGTATTACAGCCACAGAGGCCGTCAGCGGGATTGTCCGAAAGGGTTACCGCTACCCCGGAACATAAAGGGCAAAGGAAGGAACATGGGTGGGTTTTAGTCAGTAAGAGGCTGACACTCCCTTCCGCTCCACCCAGAGCGGGAGGGGTCATTTGATGATTTCCCATCCGGAAAAAAAAGCCACAGAGGCCCCCCCCTAGTTGCGGTACAACACCCGGTTTTCTGTCTGTAACATCCATTCCGCTCCCACCGTTTCCTTAAGGTCGTCGGTCTCTAGTCGTGGGGCGACCCACGCCAAGTCTACTGATTCGCGGTCTCCATTCAAGGACTCGTCTGCTCCAAACGCTATCGGTCCTTTAACACCGCAAGCAAAAGTAGACCTTGAGATGCTTTACCTTTTCATTCCGCGACTGTACCTTAGGTAGGTACAATCTTCATACTTCATATTCACAGTATGGCTTCTGTCAATGGAAACGTTTGTTTAAGTTGAATTTATTATAGTGTAGGTGATACTGTTCTGATCATAAGAACTTTTTCCTTGTTCTCAAACACTTACTTGACCTAACGTAGTGTATTGCAGCCACACAGGCCCCTCCCAAGTTACGCTACATCACCCGGTTTTCTGTCTGTTACATCCAGTCTGCTCCCACCAGCTCCTTAAGGTCGTCGGTCTCTAGTCGAAGGGCGACCCCCGCTAAGTCTACCGATTCGCGGTCTCCATTCAAGAACTCGTCTGCTCCAACGACCATCGTTCCTTCAAAACCACAAGGAAAAGTAGACCTTGAGATGCTTAATCCGCGATTGTACTTCATAGTTCATATTCACAGTATGGCTTCTGTCAATGGAAACGTTTGTATAAGTTGAAGTTATTACAGTGTAGGTGATATTGATTTTATAATGTATTTTGTTATTGGATTAGACAATCTGGCGTTGTGGTTTACTTCATTATGTCAGCTTGCAAACAATCATTGGGGTAATCATCAGGCTTGGCAGACCGGTTAGTGATTGCTGTTTGTTTATGTCTTTATTAATTAATTCCTTGTTGACTATTACACTGTATACTGAGTAGGTACGGGCGGGTATATTCAATGTCGGCGTACAAAGAATATAAGAATAATTCCTAACTTGAAATTAGATTATTGTATGGTACATACGACTAAGCTCTTCTTTGGATTTGTATCCCCCTTGAGATGTATTTATTTCAGAAAAAGATGCACAACATTACTGACATAAATCCAAGTTATTGGAAAATTCAATTTTAGTCTTTAAAAAGAATTAAACTCTACTATATGTATAGTAGAGTTTAATTTGGTTTAGTTTTTTTTTTAAGTTATAGTAAAAGGTGACTAAAATATTCATTTGTTTCTTTCATTGATTCTAACATTTCCATTAGCATCAATTCCTACATCTAATATCTCGTTGCGATATACAACCCACCTGATTTTATAACTGTCGCCTCCAAAATCATTAACTGTAACCGTTTTATGAAGGAGTATATTGGATAAGGTCACTGGTGACAAGTGACTATGTCATGCATTGTCTGTCGAGAACACTCAAGACACCCACTATACATCTTGTTACAAGTGCGTTTAACAGATACAAGATTATGATGCCCTACTGCTTAGTGGGGCTTTAACGCAGGTGGCCTTTGCCCAAATATATTCGTAACTAGCTACTGCTCGCGACTTCGTTCGTGTGCGTGTCGGAAATAAAAAATGGATTTCATGCATGCAAACCTAATTCGTTTACTAAATTTTAAGTAGCATAAGTTATAACATCAGCTATCTACCAGTAAAAGTCTCGTCAAAATCGGACAAGCCGTTTCGGAGATAAGCCGGAACAAACAGACAGACAAACAAAAAATATATAACGTATATATTTTCTTAAGCATTTAGTAAAAGGCTGTACTTTCGCCATTACAAACAGCCACTTAATTTTTTTTTATTTGTATTTGTAGATATGACAGAAATATTTGTCGAGGATCTTTTCTTGTATTTACAAAAAGGTCTTCCTGACACTAAGGGACGATGTGCCATAAATCCATAATTATGCGAGTCAGTTTGTTCCTGGCGAAAATTCTGATCATTCAAATTCATACTAACATATTTTCCAAAGACTCCTATACCAAGTGTCTTAATAATAACAAATGCTCAAGTTACTGAAGGCTCGATTCTTAGTAACACCATTGACACACAATGCTGGATGTCGTGTAAACAATAATGTAAATGGACTCGCAGTTGAAACCTGACTTGGAGAAAGCCGAGTTTTGGGCAGCATTTGATCATTCTGGCACCAGTCTTGTTATAGCGTTAAAAATCTGTTTATGTTCTATGTTAGTTTTGAAATCCAGGTTAATTTATCTGGAATATCCATCAATCCCACCAATCGTGAAAAATTAATAAAATAATAAAAGTAGATACTCCGCTTTTACATTTAAATATTACTATGGGGCCTACGGGCTGATTTTACCAAAGTCAAATATATTTTATCTGTGGAATAAAAGTGAAGTCTGACAGTTCTAGTATGGAAAAACTGTCAAAAATTCAAAGTTTATTCTCAAGTTATGATTTATTCTAGGCCAGCTAAATTTTGCATACTGGCAAGCTACAAAATCAATTAATTAAAACCTATTTAGAAAAATATTAAAATCTTTATTACTTTAATTTCAGTAGCATCTCTGAACTAATTTAGATGCAAAAGTAACTTTACTAGTATTTCAAGTACCTGAATCACTGCTCATACCTCCAGTCAATGAAGTGTAAAGTCCACTACCACACGATACATCGCTTCCGTCGTGTCCCCCGTGTGAATCGCCTTATTGTGCGATCATATTTCTGACAAGTTTGGGTTCAGACGTCGTTGTGTTTGCAGAAGGTGACCCATGGCTTTTAATTATGTGGTGTTGTTGCGGTTAATTAGGTGTAATTTAAAAATGGCGGGTAGCTTGACTATTACGATTACTAGTGTCAGGTGATAAAGTACTGTACTGTGTATTACTGTATTATCGAAGCATGTTATAATTATGTAGAATCTTTGTCCTCATTGTAAAGTAAAACAACAACAATTACAATTCACAAACGCTACCAAAACCAAATCTCCTTTCTTCATAGTTATTCCCATATTTCAGGTTTTTTTTTTTTAATTCAATTTTTCACATAAACTTACATAGGCCTTTAGGAAACTTCGTCGTTCGTCGTTTCCTAAAGAGAAGAGCCGGCAAGAAACTCCACAGTTACTCTTTTTAGGGGATCTGTAACCCAATATTAAGCCTCTGATAAATCTAAATATTCTACAAGATCACCTGACCAAATCGCCTATATAACATTGCGTGTAACCGGTAACCTTGGCAATGCTCACTTGAACAAATTGCGCAACAACCATACTGCACCGGTTCGTTGGTTTACCGAACACAATGAGTGTCACGGACATAGTTCTTTTTACTGCTCCAATAACAATACACATATATTCACTTTAGTAGCCTTTCGCTAACATCGTAATATATGTTTTCATTGTTATATAGCATTGAGATTTAGAACCCACGATATCCATTCAGACTAGGTCAGGAGTATTAGACTAGGTTCTAATTTGACTTGGTTGTATGTATGATCGAAAACATAGAAATTTAGAACACCAATAATTTAGAACCAATTTCTAAACAGCGTTCAAGAAGTGTCAATATTACATAACAATAATGACGCTGACAGCTCTTGAAGGTTTTGATGTGTTGATCACGTTCAGTTTCATAGGTGAAATTCGTCTGAAAAACTAACGGGCTAGTAGTACATAATATAGCGTTGATAATACATAGAAACTACTGTTTCTAAAAGGCATTTTCAACACTAAACTCTACTGAGTTTAGTGTTGAAAATGCCTCTTCTATAAAAATTTACTTGTCTAAATCCTCTGATATTTTGACATCACCATCTTCAGACCAATTAACTCCAACATTCAAACGAGCATTAACATCCAAATCGCTATACCTCACAAAATTTTACGTAACATTGCGTATGTATCGTGTAACCTTGGCAATGTTCTCGATGTTAACATCAACAGGTTGTATATAATAGATGTACATAATGTAATGTTACAACAATTATGTCACTCAAACTGCCGGTGAATTGGGTACTGTGGAGAGGTGGTCATGGTCATACTTTATTTGATTAAAAAGGTCAGTGGTAGTGAACAGGATTATATTGAACTGCGAAATTAGATATGTCTAAGTTTAGAAATGTACGTATATTTCTGAAATCTGATGAAACTACCAATTTTTGAAACGATTTTTTTTTCTCTCGTAGTTTAGATAGGTACCTTTTGATGAATATCCTTTTTGGGAAGGCAAAATTGACTAGATGATGTGACTATGATAACGTGACATCACCTACCCGTCCATTTAAAAAGTAAAAGTGGTAAGAATTCAAAATCAAAAGTCAAACTAGGCTGAGAATCAGCACTTTTTGAAAGTTAAAATTACATAGGACAGTCCCACAAAGTGCCCGCACTTCGCCACATCCTAGTGCTATAGCTGGGAGTTGAAGAAGTGACGCAACAATCTCCCCAGCAGCACAGCTGCCTCTACAGTTACAAGAACTTAATTCTATACAACTGTAAGAAAGATAGTAGGAAGGGGGGGGGGGGGGTAGGAGGTGGTAGGTGTAGGTGGTAGTAATCAAAGGTCGTACAAGCCAGGGAGCTTCCCATAATAACACTATCCAGATTCTCACTCCCAGATAATCAAACATCTAATAACAAACCAATATCTATGCACACAATTACGTTCTTACAGACCTCAAGCTCAACGACTACGGGAACCAGCTTATAAAACGTGGGAGTCAATAGTTTTTATCAACATCCCGATTTCCCGACCACATCCCATCCCTATTGATCAATGATTTAGAAGGAAGTTGTGGTAGTTTTTGCTGGGATAAGACTAGTCTTCGCTGTTGTGTTGGGAATATGTTATGTGGATGAACAGGGTCCTCGTACAATGTTAGATTTTTATCACACATGTTATTACTTAGGTCTAGACTAAACGATGACAGATCTGGCATCGGCTTTTATTTAATTTCGAAACAGGGGCTTTTATGTTCGGGATTGGGAGCATTGTGGCTAAGTAACAGTCACACGGGTCGATTGATCAGGTTAAGCAACGCTTGCCGCGGTTGGTCCGTGGATGGGTGACCATCTTTACATACCGAGACCTCCCGTGCCTTGGAAAACACGTTAAGCCGTTAGTACAGGCTGTCATTCTTAGGTCTTTGACAGTCGTTTCGGGTCGTCAGAAGCAGCCCGAAAGTCTGACAACCAGTCTGCATAAGGAAGGGATGTAGTTTTACCGCTTCTTTTTGACTTACGGGGGATATGCTAAGGTAGCCCGCGAAAATCAAATTTTCTTACGTTTGCATGAAATAGTCATTCAATAGGGTAATAGAGAGTTGTATTGATGACTTTTATGATAATATTTCTATAAATAAAAGGCCGTGAATTATATTTAAATCTACATACAACCGGATACTGACCTGCAAATTAAAAATAAACGAAGAAAATTTGTATTTCGTGGATTACCCTGACGCTTTCGCCAAGGATAAATTAGAATTTGGCAACAGCAGAATCGTGCGACGTCTATTACAATATTAAGCTCATCTTTTATATTAATTTTGCATCAAATTCTTAAATCAGCTTCAATCAAAACAAAAATCAGTCAGAGTTGTTTATCAACTTTTTTTTCATGAATAACAAACCCATTGTACCAAGTGATCACAGACAGATGTACTCCACAATCATAATGACTGATGCGATCATTTAATTCATGAACGAAATGAATGAGTGAACTAATTGATTCCATTCGAACGTGATGGTCTAATCATTTGAATTGATTACTTGTGCTTCTTTTATCATTCAGTGATGAATTGGAAGTTATCAATTATTATTTTGTTGCTTGCGTTTTTTATATTATAGTAGATTATCATTATGATCTAGGCTACCGTTGGAAGTAAGTGTAGGTACAGTCTTTCTATACTAGACCTACTTAACGATGTTATTTTAATATCGACGTTATTTGTTTAGCGGTAAAGGCCATAGGGATCATATTGCCATAAACATCACGATTGGCGATTGGATTTTATATTCATTATTTATTGAATCTCAAACAGAAGCTACACAATTTCATTGCCTCTCTTTAATTTTAATCCACCCAAAGGTTGTCTTTAAAAGATCGCTCTTAGCGATAAGACCGCCCATTGTGTCACCCTTTGTAAAAAATTTGTATATTTATGTTTTATAATTTGTATGGTGTACAATAAAGAGTATTCTATTCTATTCTATTCATGCAAGTATACATAAAACAGACTAATACAAGCGAGCACTTCCAATTATAGGAGACCACATAATTTACTTATAATCTGGGTACAGTAAGTTTGACACGGTAAAAATATTAAATTAAATTAAAAAACATAACATGGAAATCATACAAAGGAAACAAAGTGAATTACATAACAAATGAATAATAAGAAATAAAGAATAACCATAAAAAGCATAAATAACAAAATATTACGACTTGGATACTATGATTTTATGTCCTTTTACGCGGACCATCCTTGTCAAATAAGTAACACCTTAGTCACCCTTATACACTCATAAGCTATCGTTAAGTTCCTCTTTACCGGAAACCAAGCAGTATACAAATGTCAAGATTCCTTTTTTTTTTTATTTACAAAGTAGAAGATATGTAAAATGCTATAAATATCTACTTTCTTAATCTGTATTAAAGTGACCATACACGGTAGTCACAATAGTTTGAATAATTTCTCATTTGACAAGAGAATCTAACTTCATAACAATGTCCCATTCTTTGATTAGGGCCATTAAGCAAGCGACCGAAGAGAAAACTATTTTTATTTTTAATACGTGTCTCTGTTTTTGAAATTTCGAGGAGTTTAATTAGGCCAAATAAACGGCCAGCTTCATTCTCCTATGGCCTAATGTAAAATCCAGTGATTGATTGTCTTGTGGTTGCAAACGCTACTGCTAATCATGAGGGTTCGATTCCCAGGTCGAGCAAAGTGCTATTGGGTTTGTTCGTCAGGAATTTCTCAGCATCAGCTCGGAGTCTGGACTAATGCTCGGTTTAGCGCAATGGGCTCGCCTGATAGTTCTTGACGAAATGTGGACACCTCTGACTAACCCTTCGGGGAATGCAGGCGTATAGAATGTGTTATGTGTGTGTTTTACCTAGAACGATGGAAATATCAGTTCAAAACAGCACATTATTGCAGTACATAACATGTCAGATCCTGTGGACATTAATAAGCGCATATGTTAATTTACAATGATGCAATGTCGTACGTATGTAGAGCTGCAAGATTGACCTTTCACGCTAGTTCAGACACAAATGCCAAGCGTTCACCAAAGAACCTGGCATTTTGTTAAATGTCTTCATTTACGGACGAAACGAATTAAAGTGAAGATATTTGAATACACTCATTAATTTATCTTAAGCTTTACGCCAATGTTCGTTGACAACTCAATTCAAAATAACGTTATTAGTTTGTTAAATATGTAGCTAAGCTTTAATATGTAGCTAACTTTGTAATAAATATTGTATGGTTGAGGAATTATTACAAGTATGGTCGAATTCTCGAACGCGACTGAATTTTAAATCACTGCACCGGTTTATGTATTATGTCCATCAGGACGCCTTTACAAACGTCTAAAATTAAGTGTCGTTAGAGAATTCAAAGGATAATCTCCTAAAGCACTGTCAGTTTGCTGAAAATATCTTAATTCTATGAAAATAATAATTAATAATGTCGGCAACACTTTTATTATGTTGGTCACTCTGCTGTCTCTGCATTGTTTATTTATAATATATACTTTATTCTACACCACAAAAATACATTAAAAAAAACATCAAACACTACAAAATTCATTCACACGCATTCCGCACGTGAAAGACAAAGAGTGTCAAGTGTGTAGTTTTATTTAAAGATATAAAACACATAAAACCACATAAATCATTCCTTGATAGTAGAAGAAATCTTACTAACACCACAATAAGCAATATCGCTGGTTTCGCGGCCCAACAGTAACCGTATCGAGTTTTGATCTCGGAACTGCGACGTTCCCACGCCAGCGCTTCCGCACCTGTTGAGGATCTCGACTTACAGGACACCAACACGACCGATATCGGTTGCTGGTAGATGTGGGTGACGGTGATGACATTATTACAGGATTTTGTTGCTAATTAACAACAGACAATGCTGTAAAACTAATAGTGACAATTGGTTTCCCAAAAAATTTATGATGTAATTTTTTTTAAACAATACTTTTTAAGTAGATGTTACTCTGGATTCTCTCATGATTCCTGTTAAAATTGGACACAAGTCAGTCCAAAAATAGTTCTTACATGAAATAATTTACATTGACATCTAGATACTTTGAGCTAACTTTTTATAAATTTCTAGCAGTAATTACTGCGAAAATTGAATATAAGAAAATTCCCTCATATTTTTGCTAACCCTTAAAAAACAAATCTCACAAACGATTGTTAAATAAATGAAGAAACATTCTCAACCGCTTCATGTGTTAATTCCGATCCGCTTCCTGTGATAATAATTTAGTTTTTAACACACAATGGGGCAAAAATCTCTTACAGAGAACTTAAGACCGAATATGGCGACGCTTCATCAATCTCTTTAATTTGTTGTAAAATGTCATGGGAATTGTGGAAACAAAGGATATGTATAAAACAGTGTAGGAGGTAAAGATCTTGTTGCAAGAAGTGCAGGCTTTATTTATGGACCAGTGATTGTGGATGAAATATATCGTAGTTTTGAATCACACACAGTTAACAATCGTCACTAAAAAGAAGAAAGGGTTCTTTCTTCTTTTTAGTGACGATTGTTCCTCCTTTTATGAAGTCACTCACACATAATTTTACAGATTACCTCCTACATACTACTCACAAATTAAACATCTTTATAATATTCGTATAAAATTTGTTGGGGTTGGCTTTAGTATTAGTATAAGAGTATAGATGAAGCAATTGATCACCAGTATTTTAAATAGACTGCCTATCTGACTTCTACAATCTAGTTACTGGGTAACAAATTGCCTTTGGTAAGACTATTTGTCAAACTTACGGGCATCTACCCGTTACGACGCTCAACTTTCAGTCAAAACAATGATCTTGCCGCGGTTGGTCCGTGGATCCGGTTAGACTGGAAGCTGACCCCAACATAGTTGGGAAAAGGCTAGGCCAGATGATGACTTTTTGATAATGATCAACCAATGTCTAAAGAAGATTTATTTTTGAAAAGTTTAAACCAACTTGAATAGTTTTCTAGAATGAATTATTCTGATTTCTATGATGTGTGAATATATGTAGCTACAGATGCCACAGCAATCATCATCTTGATGAATACTTCATTTGTTTTTTTTTATGTGTGTGTGTGTAAAGATTGCACGATTGTGTATGCATGGAGTTCACATTATTATGATTTGATTTTTTTTTCCTTTTATCTGGTCGTGTTTTGTTCGTTTTTATTGATTGCTTGTGAAAATCGGCATGTAATATATGGAACAAAACTCTTTGTATTTGAGTTTTTATTAGCTGTAATTGTTCACTTTGTATATTTTTGCACCTGTGTGTTAGAGTTGTCAATAGCTTATCAATTTGAAAGCATTTCTTGTGGATTCAATTATGTGTAGATAATTATTTTTGTATTGAAATATTTCAAATTTCATTTTTATTTTTTATTTGTTATAAATAAATGGCACCAGACTTGTAGTTAGAGAGAGCAGAGATACTTTCGTAGAATCATTTACATTTTTTTTTTTTTTTCATTTTAATTTTTTTTCAATGCTACTTCTCTGTTTGAGAATCTGCCATAGGCCTGCATCAAACCCTGATGTAATTAGAGTTGTTGACTAAAATCACATCTAAAAGACAACAGTCACTCTCACTCCTTATAAACATTGAGTAACTTTCAATTTACTGCATTAGTAATCACCAAAACCATCCCTCACATTTTTTTAAACTCTAGTAGTAATCAGTAGGACCCTGCACCTCATAGAACAAAACTTCCATAAATACACCAAAATTTAACATTACTCCTAATTTTCTTCGCAGACGATGAAGGAGGTCACATCAAGCAGGCAGGCTACGAGTCGCGACGACAGAATGACCTGTACATGCGCCTGGGCTTGCTGCTTGGTGAACGACGAGGAGCCAGGAATAAGGCTAGAGACAGCTGCACCTCGCTGGCTTCTCTTGATGCGCATACGCTGGCTTCACATAATACGAGTCCTGTAAGTACCTTTGAAACTTATTTACTTTTTCACCATTTCTCCAGAACTCGTCGATCTCTGCACTTTTTTGGTAGCCACCCCTGTAGATTCTAGCTTTTAAGAATTGTAGTGGTAAAAAAATAACAAGGAGGGCCAATAATGGCCCTTTCAAAGTGGAGCTTCAGTCTTGGAAATAAGATTGTTGGACTCATTGCCAACTTTCCCCACGAAACCAATAAACGATAAAGTATCGGTTCCTTGAAAATAAACCATAAGTACAGTCAGTATAAGGTTAGTTATTATAACAGATCTACTATTACCACACATCGTTCTACAAGGCTTTTCTACCATCACAGGTCCTTCAAATGAGTCTCGCTCTTCGCCACCTTTGTACTAACTGTGTCATCCTTTTTGTTTCAGGTATCGACCCTCACCGGATCCTCAGAGGTGGAAGTAGCAACGCCTCTTGGTCGGGACTCCCTAGGCTCTCTGGCGTCCATGTCATTATCTGCAGCCAGCAACTGCTCGTCATCCAGTCCTGGGAGCCGACGGCATTCCGTTAACAGTAAGTCATCCCCAGAATTATTTGACTGGGTTTTTTAACAGTATTATGACCAGATTCTATCACTAGGAATGTCGTACCAAATATATCGAAAGTAGAAGTAAAGTTTCTAATGCAATTTAATTAAAACACCATCCTATCTGCGAGAGCGTTTTTCCCACGCCCGTCCTTCAGATGCACCTTGCAGGTCGCATCTTAAAAACCTTCTGAAGTCCCCTCCCCACTCCAGGGATTTCTACTCCTACTCCTTCACAGTGCACGCGGTGCGGTTGTGGAATTCACTACCGCCTGACATTAGGGACTGCCAAACTGTTGCAGTTTTTAAAAGAAGAGTAAAAGAACACTATCTGTCCACTTCATCATAGTTGTGTATGTATTTATTATTTTGAGTATGATATAATTATTATCATTGTAGTGATATTTATTTTAGAAATATGTATTTATGTTTATTTGTATGTATGTTAGTATTTTCTCGTAATTTTGTTTGTTTTTTAAGTGAATTGTTTTTTTCTTTGCTATTTCACACGCTGTCTACATCTATTGTCCTGTCTCGGGTGTGCTGGAAGAGATTTCTTGTGAAATAAGCATCACCTCTGTACCTATTTTTTCTGTTCTTTTTTTCTTGTCTATTTATATATGTGTGCACATAAATCGTAAAAGAAATAAATAAATATTGAAACAGGAGTACCGATATAACTCGTATTAATATTTCTTCGGATGCTAATTGTCCCCGGGGCAGCATATTGTTTTATTATCTACGGCAGCATCCCGAACGAAAGAGTTCATTAGTAACCCATTTTCGTTAGGAATCATAGCGACATGTCAAAAAATCTGGCAGATCTAATTAGTGAAATGAGTTCCCTTACTATCTATCCTCATTAGGCCTTTGGAGATTAAAGTGGTCAGTCATTAAGATACCACGCCCTCTGGGCTTTACGGCTGCCGATAGCCACCACTCCTAAGGAATTGTTATTAGCTTTTGACACGAGAACCACAGATAGGCTCCCTGACTATGTTTCGTAAGTTCGGCGTTCGGGTCTAAAAATAGATTGATTAATTGAAAACAACTTTGGGCAGTTAGGGATAGGAACCAAACCACTAATTTCTTCCGTTAATCTAACCTTAGCTAAGTATTGTAGTTTCTCAAAAAGATTTAAAATTAAGGGTGAAAGAATTAGTTTCTTGAAGGCAAAGATGACGGGACGACCTTGACACCTACTGACAGAACAGGTTCACACCAGCTTAAGATAGAAAGGAAAATGAAAGGGGGGGCTTTGACCTACAGTGCAACAACATAGACCACAAATAAATAAATAATAATTAAGGCAAAACCTGTTTACCAGAATAATTAAATACCCCAGAAAAACTCTTTTTTCCCGTAGGTTTAATTCTTTCAGCAAAACGAAATTTAACAGTCTCTACATTTCACACAAACCATATTTTATTTCTAGCACTCCAAAGCGGACGATCAGACGAACTAACACGAATGTCCAGCGGCTTCTTCAAGACAAGGAAAACAGCTGCCAGACGCTCAGCCAGGGTCAACAGCAAGCAATCATCAACGTCATCGGAAATCAAAAAAGGTTCATTGTTATACCACATTAATATTTTTTCTTCAATTATCAGCTCTTGAAATGATTTTGGAAATAATTAGATTTGTAATTAAACATGTTTGATAGCTGCATGTTTTCGGATGCAGAAATTGGGTTTTTATAATCCTGCTTCGCCGACACAAAAATTGGCAATGAGTTGCATTATTTGAAAATACGTCTTGTTAAAGTATGCAAATGTGCACGTATTTTAGTAGCTAAATACGATAAGCCTCTTAGTGGATTTGATAAATGTGGCACTAATAGTATTGAGCTAGAATAAAGCAGGAAATCTAGCCAATAAACTAAGAAATTATCCATAGCAGATTAGTTTTATACATGAGCAACTGAACTTATTTGAATACTAACAAGAATACCAAATACTGCTTTGACTACAGTTCCATTAGCACATGCATATCACGTTGTGGTAATATAATTGGTAATTCTTGTAAAGCTCGAACCAACTCGAAAGAAGAAGATAACTAAAACTTTTATGTTTTTATCCCCAAAAAAAATATAAGGGTTTTACATTGGCCCCAAACCAGGCAAGCCAGTATCTTGGGTGCAGTCAAAAAGATGTATACGTCGAAAAGAATTCATTTACAATTAAATGAATTCTTTTCGACGCATACATCTTTTGTGGCTACACATGGGTACAATAATAAGGAACAAAGATTGTAGAACTGTCTACAATCTTTGTTCTTTATTATTATACAAAACAAATTACACATTGAGTTTTTAGTTGTAGCTACACCATTGATACAGTATTACGGAACATAAATTGTACACAGTCAATGAATTCTTGGCGGAGTATTTTATTGAGGCTGACTGTACCATTAGAAGAAGAAGGTCTAATGTATTTCATTTTCTCCACAGTTCATCCATCACCACAACTGACATTACGGCCGCTGTTCTTCGAAGTACCTTCAACAGACAACCAGACGTACTTCTCTGGAAGACAGTGGCTAATGAGGGATATGGAAAAGGCTTTGGACTCTAGTGCTTCAGGTTTGTATCCTTTGAGTGTCATACTGAATTTCGACAGTTAATTATTTCGACACGATCCCAATTTCGAAAAACAATAGTTCATATTATCATTGTCAAACACTGTTTATTGTTGTCACCACTTTAACTTGCTAAAGTCGACCATTAAACTGCTCCTGACAACTAATGTTTGTCCACGAATGTCCTTTGTCTTTCTCTGTCCGGCTGTAATTTAAATTATCTGTGAGATACATTTTAATATCCATCCAATTTAATTGCAGTTCAACTTTCATATCATTTTTCTCCTGTACAGGTATCATAGTATCCGGCTGTCCAGGCACAGGCAAGACTGCCCTCATCCTCCAACTGGTAGAATACTCCTGCTTCGGCAGAAAGAGGAACTGCGAGTACGAGGAGCTGAGGGAGCAGTCAGACATCAGGGAGATGCTGCCAGAAGAGCTGACCATCGGCATGTTCACCCATCTGGCCTCGCACGTCGTCGCTTATCATTTTTGTCAGGTAAGGCCTTTAAAAGTCAATAATCCAGGAGATAGTACACCAGTTAACTTAGTCTCACTTTGTCAAATATTTCCAAATTAGTACTACCCCATAGTCTTGGGAACACCCCAAGGAAAAACTATTAGGTACCAGTTTTCATTTATCGTGATTCTCATTATCCGTTATTTTCTTTCCAGGCCGATAACAACAGTACCTGCCTCGTGGGTGAATTCGTGCACTCTCTTGCAGCACAACTCTGCCAAGCTCCTAGGCTGCAAGCCTACAGGGAATACCTCCTCAGCGAGCCACACCTACTCGCCTGCCTATCCCTCAAAGAATGCATCGCAGACCCAGACTTAGCGTTCATGAGAGGCATCATCGAACCTCTTATTATTTTGAGGAGGAGTGGGAGCATAGACTCTTCAAACAGCATCATTCTCGTTGACGGTCTTTGTGAAGCTGAATACCACCGACCCGATCATGGCTACACTATTGCATCGTTCTTAGCCAGGCATGTACCAGAAATGCCTTCATGGCTCAAAGTGATCGCTACTGTAAGGACACAATTTCTAGAACTGTCTAAGCAGTTGCCGTACACAAGACTAAGTCTGGATGAATCAGACAATGTTCACAAAGATCTTCTGGAGTACTTCAACACAAGACTACAAGCTGCTCCAATCATAGAGACGAACATCAAATGTTCGACGGGAAAGTCTGAAGGAGTACACAACTCAGTGATGAAGTTCGCACAATACGTACTCCATCTAAGCCAAGGCTCATTTTTGTTCCTAAAATTAATTCTAGATCTACTCGAAAAGAGTCACATCGTGGTAAAATCGACGAATTACAAAGTAGTACCGATATCGCTAGCTCAGATATTTTTGTTGCAATTCAATCTACGATTCCCTACAGTGCAATCATTTGAGAAAGTCACTCACATCTTAAGTGTCTGCCTAGCAGCTTTGTATCCTCTGACTCTGGTAGAGATTTATTACTCAGTGAATTCGTTGTTGGTGAATACGTTTCTACCCTGGGATGAATTCTGCCACAGATTCGAGTCGCTCTCAGACTTTCTTGTAAAGAGGATCGACAACACCTACATGTTCTTCCACCCTTCATTCAGGGAATGGTTGATAAGAAGAGATGACAATGAAAGCCCAAAATTCCTCTGCGATTTGAGAGCCGGACATTGTGGAATTGCCTTCAGACTATCGAGGGTGCAGGCTCCTTTAGATTCAGAGAAATCGATGGAGTTAGGACATCATATATTAAAAGCTCACATGTATAGAAATATGGGGCCAGCACAATTGGGATTATGTCCGAGAGATTTACAAGCAATGTTGGTAGCAACAAGTTCGGCTAGCGTTGGTGAAGCGATTGCACATTTGAGGAACATTTACACGCCGAATGTGAAAGTATCTCGACTTATGCTCTTAGCTGGTGGATCTCCTAACCAAATCACAGAATGTCTTGGCAGTGCGCCGTTACTATGCATGTATTCGTACCAAGGAATATTGGCTATGGTAGGACTGTTGATTGAATTTGGAGCTGATATGGAAATGACAAATTCTCAAGGTTGTACAGCTTTATCTTTGGCGTGTCAGAGAGGACACACTGATGTTGCGAGGAGACTTATAGCTGCAGGTAATTAATAGCCACCTTTATAGAAAAAAAAACTAACGAAGAACTTATTCAGCTTCCTAATGTTGATGAAATTCTAATACTTTGCGGGACACTTAACGCGGGAGACGTGATAACAATAAAACTTCTATTAAGCCTGGTTCAGTGTCCTTCAATGGGTTAATAAAGATGTTAAATTGAGATAATGCCTTTGTATACCATAGTTGACCATGTTTAAATCTCTGTTTTCATATTTTCAGGTGCATCTTTAAGTCACACCGACACTGCAGAACAGACTCCTCTCGTCCACGCTGCTAAGAACGGCCACAGAGATACAGTAATCTACCTCCTTGGCTGTCAAACTGGAAATGACAGAAACTCCTTAGACATCGATGATGGTAGCATCGAACAGCTGGTACCAGGATCTCGCCATGCACTGATAGCTGCTGCTCAGAATGGACATTTAGATATTGTTGAATATCTTTTGGATACTGCTGAATTAATTGTTAGTACCAAAGCTCGCTTATTACTCTTTGGTTACCCAGTAACAATAACTCATCCTATTATTTTAATGTAAATACTCTTTAGCTTAACCCTGTTTTAATTGTTTAGCTTCACTTTCTTTTAAATCAATCCTAAAGTTTTTTACATTCTTACTAAGGCCGCGTTCACACCAAAAATAACGCTCGTTCATAGTCACCTGTCATAATCATCAGTCAGTGGGCGTCTAACGTTGTTCTTCATACATTCGAATATACGTTTGGTGTAACCGCCACCTAATAGTCATTACTCCTTTCTACAGCATAATTACAATAAATACTTTTTCCACAGCCCGATGGTATCTGCCCAGTAACAGGCGAGACCGCTCTAACAGCAGCCTGTTCATCTGGCAACGCCGCAATCTCCGACGCTCTCCTCATTCGAGGAGCAACACCTTACTCGTTGAATGCTCGTCAACTATCCCCACTTGCATTGGCAGCCAAGAATGGAAGAACAGCCCTAGTGTTGAGGCTGTTAGATTCTGGAGCTGATGTGATGGACTCTGGTGGAAAGATTCCGTTGATCTTAGCGGCTGCTGAGGGTCATGCTGATGTTGTTGAGATGTTATTAGATCATGGTGAGTTTTTAACATTACCTACTATGTATACATAGTAGGTAATGTTATTAGTTTACCTATTAATTAGTATACCTACGATTAAAAAAAGTCTCTTCTAAAGCTTTTCAATTGTTTAACATTGTTTGTACTTGACAATGTTTGCAGTCTCAAGTGTTTTCTTGTTACTCCTCAAATATTTGGTTTCTTCAAACCGTGTAATCTTTTGCGTTAGGTGCTGACCCTGATGCAATGGATGCTGATGGAATATCGCCTCTCGGATGGGCGTGTCTAAGGTCTAGAATACCGACAATGGTGGTCTTGATGGATAAAGGCGCTACCATAGGTAAGTTCATCGATTGCCTAAGTTTAGCAGCTGTTACTCTCTCTCTCTCTCTTTTGTGTTTAAAATCTTTTCAACGTCCGGCAGTAAACATTCTTAATAAAATTCTTCTTAGTTTTATTAGTCTGACAAAGTTAATTTATATCTTTAGTTGTCTTTGTTTGTGTTATCTTTATTTGTTTGTTGTACTGTTATATAAAACGTTTATTCATCTCTAATTAATTCATAATGACGTGAAATAATAGCAAACTTGGTTAATATTCTCAACTTTGCAATTTTAAACCTTTATCTAATGTTTCAGTTAAATTACCATGATTGACCTCTTTTCTTTTAACAGACCAACCAGATGGCAGTGGTCGTACACCCTTGGGTCTTGCATGCGGAGGTCCATCGGATCTGGTTGATATACTGCTGGAGAGGGGAGCCTCACTGGAGAGGGTTGACCACAGTGGCCTCAGGCCGTTGGATAGAGCTATTGGACAGCGAAATGTTCCCGTAAGTAACCTTTTTAAAATTATATTCACTAAATCAGGTGATTCATGCTGGTACCAAAATGTTGCTTTAATTTAATCGAGGGGTAAAGATCAATGTTATAATAGATTTGTATGCACACCTCGATCTTGATAGTGTTAATTTATTATAAATAATTATGTGTGTTTGCTTTACAGGTCGTTAATTGTTTTCTGAGGAAAGGCGCCAAGCTCGGTCCGACTACATGGGTTATGGCTTCAGGCAAACCAGAATTCATGTAAGTTACCAAATAATTTTTTTTTTTGCACTACACAGTTATCACACATATAAAACTTTATCTTCTACCTTATACATAATCGGCTAAAATAGGAACGGATGAATAATAGTCGAAAACAGTAATTACATTTAGCAAGATCCCCAGACATTTTTCAGTTAATAACACAGAAGAAGCAGATCAATTTGAAACTTATCATTACTCTTCTCCCTAGGCTAATACTGCTAAACAAGTTACTAGAAGACGGGAACATGTTATACCGAAAGAACCGACCATCCGAGGCGGCGCACCGCTACCAGTACGCGCTGAAGAAGATCAACCCGTTGATCAGTGACGAGGGGCTGACGACTCCTACCACTCAGCCAGTACCGCATGAGCACGTGTCTGCATTTGTGCAGTTGAAGACGAATTTGCTGCTGAATTTGTCGAGGTGTAAGAGGAAATTGAACGTAAGTAGTCTTTGAAATGGAATTTTATGTCAAGCTTAATAAAAAAGAAATTGTAATGTAAAGTAATGTACTCTTGGAAATGTTCTTCATTGATATTTAAAGTCCATGTCACGCAGAAGAAGCATTAGAATTAGCAATATGTTTCTCATTATTTAACATTTGTACTAGAATTTCAATGAATAAATCCAAATCAATTTATTAAAAAATTGTCTCCATTTATTACAGGAACCATCAGAAGCCTTAGACCTCGCAGCGCGGGCCTCTGTCCTGCGTCCGAATGCCTTCGAATGTGCCTACGCCATGGCCCGAGCGATCCTGGCCCTCAACAAACCCTCAGAAGCTCTCCCTCATGCTAGGAGAGCATTACTCCTCGCCCCCACCACCGACCTATCAGCAATGAGAACGCTGAAGGCCCTCCAACAAGAGATTCTCACAAGGATTAATACTGGGTCCCATAGTTTAAACGGCGATACGCGATCAATGAGAAATTTTGACACGATTAGTCTTAATATGCCATGATTTTAAAATGTAATAAACCAGGTTTTTTATGTACAAAAATAGATAGAGGAAATTTTTAGATTGAAATTAGGACACACCATCCATAACCCATCGATTTATCTTCATTAAAATATTACATTCTAATAACATTCGTGATGTTTGTCTCTATTTATTTTAAAGAGTCATGACTATCGGGATTGTCTTTAATAATATCTCAATGTTGATTTATTTCACGTAATAATTCTTCAATGGAATTATTATGATTGTAAATAAAATCTAGGGAATCGAACGAACGAACACTATGATAGAAACAGTTATTTTTATCTGTATAAAGAAGGAGTTATGTACTTTATTATTGTTTTAGCACCTTTTAATAGTCTTTTTGTGTAGTAGTAGATTACAAGATTATGTTTTAAATGCTTTTCTACTTTAATGTAAATGACAATTGTTGCAGTTTAGATATTGTTATTAGCAATATACTCGTAGATAGTGCTCGAGTTGTTTTTGACGTGATTTACTTAACCCTTCTTAAACCTATTACAATTTCTATAGGAATTGTCCATGGATATGGTCAAGATATGGTCTTCAGAACAATTTTTTTTGTTTAGCAAGACGCGATTTGATACAATTTTTGTTATAAATACGTAAATCTTATGTGGTGGTCTATTAAGGTAGAGACAGATAAAAATATAAATTATGGGTTATCGACATAGAAGGTAGGATTTATATATATTATATCAAGAAAAATGAAATATGTTCATTTTATTTTGTTTAACAATATTTTATACCGAAGTACGCCTGTGTCTTTGACGTTATCAAAATGATTTTTATTTCTGTATGTAGATAATAATGATTTTATTAATTACACATTTTATTTACAATGTGATTATATGACATGTAAATATGTAATTCTTCCTATTACGAATTAAGTATCTGACAATGTACAGTCTCTTACAAATAAATTAGAGTTTTAGCCTCGAATAATCATGTCTATAAAATATTAATCGCTTGCCATTTTTTTATTGAAATGCTTTAATATTTTTTTCTTCGTTATAAAATAGATAAAAAAAATTGGTGCCTCGAAACTTTTGTGGAACTTTTGCAATCTTTTTGTTATTCTTTATTCAACATTTGAGTTAAACTCATGTGCCCATTTTCTTGCTTATTTATAATTTATTAAAAATACTAGAGTGAGTTCAAAGTATGTGAAAATAATTAGGAATGATGAATATGTAATGGATTTTTGTTTGTTTGTTTGTGTTGGATGTATCTATATAAAAAGAGTGATGTATGTTATAATTTACTAGTTTATAAATAATTTTATTTATTTTTGAATTCTTTAAAGTGCATAGCCGAACTTTATTACTGTCACATAAAAAAGAAACGTTAGATTTAGAAAATTTTAAATCCCTATCATGTAATCAAATAATTTTAAAAAATAAGTGAATTAAATCAAGCAGTGTATAATTCCATACGCAAATGTTATGAACTTATGAAGGTAAAATTTTAAAATAAAAACTGGCCAAATTATTAAACTTTTTACTAAGACTGACGAAATATTGGTGGAAATTATAAATGAAACAATTACTTATAGCTATGATAGTGTAGTAGGAAATATTTTAAGTACAATAGTTACTCAGGCAGTACATATTATGATTGTATTAAATATTTTTTTCATATTGCTTCAAAATTGTTTTTTTATTACCCTTGATCCTGATATAATACACTTGCAGCACACAATATCAAAACTATTCAATATTTTTAACGAACACAGGGCGGCAGAGACTTTGACAAGCAAACTGTAACCATGAATTCAGCACATGAGTCTAGAACCCCTGCAGAAATTTTTCGTCTGTTATCAAAAAAAATCTGCTGTTTCATAGAAAAGTAACAATACTTACGCGATCAATATGTACCAGCAATTTTTTTTTTTTTTTGTAATAACCGACGAAAATTTTACGACGGGGCGTTCTGAATCAAGAACGATTAGACTGGAGCGATTGGCACCGGGTGCAGCTGTAACCAGTGTTCTGACCTCCACAACCCATTAACAGGGTAGCACGATACCTTTGGTAGGACTACCTGTCAGACTTCCAGGATGCCCGTAACGTCTGTCTTCCAGTTTCCGAATGTTAGAAAAAAAATTAAAAAAAAACTAATTCATAAGCGCCCTTTGTTCAGTACTTACTATGTCTACATTGCGAAATCCATTTCCATGTTCAATTCGAGGCACCAGTTGCCTGAAATCACCACCACTTCTTTTAGAAACAAGAGGGAAATGAAAATTTCATTATTTATGACCTAGGACGTCTAGTCTTCGAAATATTTGCGATAAACCCAAAAAGGGATTCCAAGATAACCATTATAAGGAAAACCAGGTTTCAGAGCGGCAAAAATAAGTGACTCGAACTGTAAATCCAAAAATTTTCGGCAAAGGTCACAGTAAGGTCAATTCAAGGTCATCCATTATTCAGGATACAAAACTCCCGGGGGGTACAACAAGCGGAGATGAAAATGTAATTATTTTGACCTAGGACGTTGTTATTGTCTACAAAAGATCGTTGTTAGCGATAAGACCGCCATTGTGTCCCTCTGTGTAAAATTTCTACATGTATATCTGTAATTTTTATAGTGTACATAATAAAGAGTTATTCTATCTAATTGCGAACAACGCAAAAAAGGGGATAATCTAAAGGGGTCTTCCAAGTTATCCGCAGGACGCAACTTACGATTAAACTTGTCCGGATTGAACACGGAAAGGGAAATATGCTTAAACATTATTCCTTATTATTCCTTAAAACCTTAACATAAAGTACCTATCAAGCCACTGTAGTTTCTTCCGTCATAGCTTCGTAATACGGAGTAGTTGGGAGCATTAGAGGAACGGTAGGAGGAAACATAGGTCTTCTAGCATATACATAAGAATTATAAGTAGGTAAAGTATGCAGGATAGGAGGAGTCGCGGAACTAGTAGACATATGAGCTCTGGCAATCTGATTGTGTAGCCAGTACGGGCTGCTTCTAAAGACACCGTCGTTGACTGGTCCTGGTCCGAATTCTGGGCGAAGATACACAGGCCTTAGTATCAAAGGTACGTTAGGTCTTCTTGTGCTTGCTTCAGGCTTCACGTTAATAACCTTGACAGGAGGAGCACCTTTCGAATCAAGAAAAGCGAAATCGTAAACCGGTTTTTTGACAGTCCTGGAGTGTTTCTTCCTTATAGCCCGGTTGAGGTTGGTGGTGACCGGCTCGTTAGGCATGAACACGTGGTGGTAATGCTTCATAATTTCGTCAAGTTTCTCCTTCGTCACGTTCTGTTTGTCTGGTGCCGTGTGAGTCATGTCCATGAAGATTTTGTTGCACTGGACTGTGTTCTTTCTCTTGGAGACTGGACAAGTCTGAAAAACAAGGGAATTTATTAGAAAGAAGGTTACCAGTTTCCATTAATGTTTTGTGGAAGACGTTGGGAAAAGCGGTAAAAACCCTAAAAGAACCTCAGCCCGATGCCGAAGATCTAACTCAGTGGTAAAGAAGGAAAAGGAAGCTTTACCCCTAGTATATGGACACACGATATTGATCTAAAAGGAAGAAGAAGCAGCTGCCACATTATTTATCATGTGACACTTTATAAAAGTGAAAAAGAACGGATCAAACCTTAAAGGTCTCCAACTACTAAGAACTTAGAACCCGTGATAAAACCCACAAAAGCGTATTTAAACCTTATAACTCGTTAATTCTAACTGTTCTATTAGGTCTTTATATTAACTTACCATCAACATAGCATCAAGAACATTTAGCAGCTTCTTCTCCGAGTTGCAATGCTCCCCATACATCGGTATGTTGATGAAGGCGCTCATATAAATGTCCAGTAAAGCGGCCCACTCCGACTCGTCTGTAGTGAACTGACGGATCCTGTCCTTCATTTTGAAGTAGTCCATAAAGTTGTACTTGTTCAAGACGCCCATTTTGGTCATCATGCATGAGGTTGGCTCTTTTGAATCTTTGCACTAGAATAGCAAAAGATACAGAAGAATTAGAAAAGATCCTGCAGAGGACTTCGAAGGAGTTCGACAGGTGTAGTGCACAAAAATATGGTGACGTTTCTGATATGGATGATAAAAATAACAGGTAGGACTAGTAAAATATGAGGGAGATAAGGAGGGTGGATCCGCCCAACAAATGACTAAACTACAATCGAAACATAGATCGATAGCGTCGTAACAATAAGATACACAAGCTTGGCAAAAAGTACTCCGTGAGAAAGATTTTTTCTACTATATGCTTTTTTTTTTTCTGTTGGGAAATCATCAAATGACCCCTCCCGCTCTGGGTGGAGCGGAAGGGAGTGTCAGACTCTTACTGACTAAAACCCACCCATGTTCCTTCCTTCGCCCTTTATGTTCCGGGGTAGCGGTAACCCTTTCGGACAATCCCGCTGACCCGGCAGGCTTCGGCCCTAAGGGGCCCCTCGAATTATGCTGACATCTCTTACGCGCCGTCCGGTACGGGCCTGGTCCTGATCGGGCGGTGAGCTACCCATTGCTCTCCGCCCGCAGGCCCGCGCCTACGGTGGCCGGTAGTCGTCACGCGACTCCCGACGCCCGGAGCGTCTCCCGCGGCGGCTGGAACGGGAGGCTCTCTCCCTCATCCGTCCCGCCACCTCCTTCGCTAGCATGACTGCTTCGCAGAAGGAGGCGACTGCCTCCCACTCCCTCTCGCTCCGGACCATAGCTTGCACCAGGGCCGGGCGCGAGAGGCCGCCGCCGCTGCCGATCGCCTCTACGAGGACACGGCGGTGCTCCGCCCAAGCGGGGCAGACCTCCACCGTGTGCTCCACCGTGTCCTCTGGGCGATCCTGGCAATGGTGACACCTGGGTGTTTCCTCCCGCCTAATGATGTGCAGGAACCTCCCGAAACTTCCGTGTCCGGTGAGGACCTGCGTCAGGCGGTAGGTGAGGGCGCCGTGGCGCCTCTCTAGCCACTCCTCAAAGAGGGGTCTTATCGCCGCTGTCGCGGCGTGCCCTGCGCTGGGTTGCGACAGTCGCTCTTTCCATGTCGCCATGAGATCGAACCGGAGAACTGTCCGCTCCGCCGCAATTTGCCACGGGAGCGGACTTTCCCCCCGGCGTAGTGCCTCCGCGCGCCACTCATACAGGCGCGCGAGGACTATCGCCTCCAGATCCCATGGCGGCAGTCCGGCAAGGAGGCTTGCCGCCTCGCGCGAGATCTTGCGGTAGCCCCGGATGAGCTCGGACGGCTACCACCTTCTGGGGCGCGTTCAGGTAGTGGGCGGCTCGCCGCCGCAGTGAACGCGCCCACACCGGGGCCCCGTATAGGGCCATGGACCGCACGACTTCTACTATATGCTTACAATTATTTTATTTATTCTCTTACCCAAACCTACCAGCCTACTTATAAACAAAAGTCGCTGTCATTATCCGTTGAAACCTCTTGTTGTGCGTTGGTGTTTTTTTATGTCTACCTGTACGTAACTATCTCGATCAATCTGAACTTACCGTATATCTGTTAGCAAACCATCCATGATTCCTGATCTTAGGTGGTACAGCAACGTGTTCAACTTTGTACAGAGCCTCCAAACCACACTCCTGGAGGTTGCTGCGGTGAATAAGCTCGGGCAGGAGACATATTTCACGACGGTTTTTCTGTATAATAAAAATCCAACATTACTTAAGTAACATCACCTCTCAATTCTACGAGATGTGAGAGAACACCCCAAATGTCGCCAGGTATGTTACTGGGAACGTTATTATAAGTCACATGTACTAGCCATAAACTGGGCACAAATCCAAACTTCGGGCTGCTTTTAAGAATTTAAAGATGATTCAGATGGAGAAACTCAACACTTTGTCAGACCCGGGATCGATCCCAGGACTAGGACCCAAAACCAGCAGTCGCCAAAAGATCTATGGTAGAAAAGTATTAAAATAATTAAATATTATTTATTGTAAGTAAAATTAAGAAGTAGTTTAAAACTCACAGGTCTATATTTAGAAGAACTGATCTGACACGGAACGTCGTAGTTACCATGTCTGAAAAAAACACGTAAGTACACAGGTAAGCGAGGAGTCACTATGATACTAAGGCAATAAGTTCAGTTCGATTGAGAACTCAAAAGCTGTTCAAAATAGGCCACGTGTAGGTATTTTAGTCACTTACTTGCAAATGTTAGACTTCCTCTTGTAAGGGCAATTCTGTAAAGAAAACATAATTATTAATAACTTTTACCTTCCCTTTCAAGTGCATCTACTATAGTATTTGTATCTCACGAAGCGACGCGCGCTTTATTAGTGGTTACCAAGCACTCTGCAACACACTGTGAATTTGTGCGTGAAGACGAGTACCGTCAGCCCATAATACACATGCACACACATACAATTCCGACTTCGCCATTGTCTCGGACGGTACCGAGAGCTCCTGTGCTTACACACTCATTCACAGCGAGTTTGTACACTTAGTAACCACAATTAAAGCTCGCGTCGCTTGGTGAGATACAAATACTGTAACAATGCCACTATACATACCTCAGTCAACACATCCAAAGTACAAGCCAACATATTGTTAATCTCGCACCCAGCTTCATAACTCCTCACAGGTTTGAACACACATTTAGTGAGGACTCTACTTGTAGCCTTGGACCAGGTTGGATGACTCTCAGTGTAGTTGTGAAGCATCTTTATGTAAGCATCGATATCGAGGATCCCTGTATCCGTGATAATACCCATTTGCCGAAAAACGCAGGTTTCTTTTTCGCACTGAACATGTAAAAAAATATTGTTTATGTTAACTGGAAGTATTAGCCAAATTTGGTTTGGGCTCAAAACTGTTTCCTGTCGAAAAGTAGGGAAGAGACTTTATATACTAGAAAATCACAAGCTTTATATTATTTTATTTTGCTTTCATACAATCCATCCATCCACTACATATATTTTGACAAAAGGGCTCCTCTATTTTGTGCCATGCGTCCCTGGTATACTCACTACATATATTTTAATATAATTATAACAAAAGTAGACCTACAGAAGAAGATCACGAGGAAGACCTAGATGAGGCTCACAGACCAGGGACGCATGGCACAAAAAGGAAGAGGCCTAATCAGCAGTGGGTGGAATAAGGCTGTCAATGATTATGAGATCAAAAGAACTCACAGACTGCGGCACCAGCATCACATCTTCAACTGAGTTAGTCTTTTCCGTAGTGGATGTAATCGGGGCTTCAGTGACCGGAGAATGGCTGGAAATTACAAGTCTGTCCTGACCCTTGAAACTTAGATGGAAGTCGCACTCGGATCTCCATGAAGGGTTGATGAATTTCGTCATTTCACAGCAGTCCAGAGGATCTGTTGGTTCCTGAAATATATTATAAATTGATGTACGGAAATTAGCGCACTAAAAATAATATAGGGATTTAGGGACCAAGTAAAGAGTGCTTGACTTGGTGGTTATCGAAAAAAGCTTTTAGGATCTTGAAACCGTCGAAGAGGCCGATGTTAGTCAATTGACGTGACGCTGATGATGACGACTAAAGAATGCCTTTAAGAGACTATATTCAAGATGGTACTTTATACCATACCACTGACTTTAGAATTTTCTTCTTCCTCCATATAAGCACGAACAGTCAGCAAGATTTTAGCGATTTGATGTTGATTGATTCAAATACGTGTGAACATGCCTCATAACGGAACCGTACCTGGGGCCCATATCATTTCCTGTAGTATAAAGTTAGAATACAGGAGTTGGACATTTGGAAGGCAGGTGATGTACACGTGTTTGGTACTTACATCACTTTGATTGTCCGGCGTTCCACTAAAATCATATACCGGCAATCGTTTTCTGGTTGTGTTTTCATAGTCAGCAATCGGTGTTGGTGCAGGAGTCGTTGAAAACCTTGCAAAGTTCTGTAACATTGGAAGATTGTACTTTAGCTGATAGACCGCAGTTCCGCTTTCTGCATGACTCCGTATAAATAAACCTATGTATAGAGTACAGTCACGAGCACTAATATGTCAACACTTGGAAACTTTCAACAGTGATTTTTGCGTGAAATAACAAAAACAAAAATGAAATACGACAATGCAACAACCTATGGGTTCGAAAATACTGTTACGAGCTTCGGGTTTCGTGACAATAAAAACTGCCAATATAAATTACCAAAAATTACAACCAGAGGGGCAATTCTCGTAATTTTAAGAACGTTCAAAGTCTGGATTCAGTCTCAATCTGTCAAAAATACGTCTAATTTCCCTACATTTTGACAAGTTTTTGACATTTTGTTTGTCGCCGAGATGAGACTGCGACTAGATTTTGAACGTTTTGAATTACAAGAATTGTCCTGCTGATGTCGATAGTTCTAGAAAGTTTTAGCATCGAAATTTCTAGAAGGATCTTGACTCCATTAGTTCTGCTACTCGATACTAGATGGCGCTAGTGGTAACTAATATCACCATGTACAGACGCCAGCAGGTCAAGCTACCCCAAACTGTCAAATTTTCCCAGCCAACCTTGAACCTTAATGCTTTAGCGATAAAGTTGAAAATCTATTAAAGAAATTTGACAGATTGTAGTAACTTGATGTGCTGGCGTCCGTACCAGGTATTAATTGTGGCGCGCAACAATACTATGTTGGTAGCAACATAAAATTTAATTTAATAATAAAGGAGTAAATCGCTTTTTAATAAAGCCATTCTTATGCTCATGACTGTACATCGTTTTTTGAAGGTATGGAGGAACAGGGTTTAAAAGTTCCTCTCGTTCTTCATTAAAAAGAGAGGATCCTCCGACCAGCCGGGCGTTGTATCTTTTGGACAATCATATCGCTCATGAGACATTTAAGTTTTGTCTCTGTATTACATTTAGATAGTCTGTTTTTTCCAAAAAATAACGTTAAAAAACATTGTAGAAAGTTACTTAGTACTTACTTAGTACTTACTTCTACTAAAGTACCTTAGTACTTACTTCTACTAAAGTACCTTAGTACTTACTTTTACTGGGATGTCAAATGGCATGATTACCGGTCCATTTTTGCTTCTGGCCGTCATGCTATAGGTAGGTGTGGTTTCTAATAATATTTCAGAAGTTGTCACCTGAGCAGCAGGTGTCGCTTTAGTAGTAGGTGCAGCATTCTGTAAAATTAAAAGTTCAGTAGAGTGTAGAAAATAAAAATAAACATCTACAGGAGTGTACCTACCTATTAGTTGTTGTTATCATCTGCCTAGCCTTTTCCCAACTATGTTGGGGTCGGATTCCAGTCTAGCCGGATGAAGCTGAATACCTACATGGACCGACTGCCTATCTGACCTCCACAACTCAGTTACTGACTTTCGGATTTTTGACTACATGTATTGTAAAAGATATACAAATGACTGCCGGGACCAATGGTTTAACGTGGTTTTCGAGGCACGGAGGGGTCTCGATATGTAATGGATGGGCACACCTCCATGGACCGACCTCAGCAAGCGTAGATTACCCTTCGATCGAACCGTGCGGATGTTATTATTTAGCCACGAGCCCCTCCTGTATTAGTTGTTGTATAATTCTATATTTTTAACACGCTTTCATTTTAATTCAGATCCACCTGTATTACCTACAAAACCACGGGAAAAAACTAATAATTTATAATAATTTGTAGGTACCTAAACCCAAACCTTACCAGGAAGTTGATAGTCTGCACATCAGTGTACCTCGGACCGTGGTCGAAGTAGTTCATCAAGGAGGAGAAGCCACATTCTTCCAGCACTGTCTTATTGAATATCACTGGCAAGTCGCAGCATTTTGTGTCGAAATACTGTTGAAAATAAAGGTATAAGGATTACTATAGATAAAAGGCTTCAGCAGTGCAGTACCAACCCGTTATACGTAATTTGGCAATTGTGGATTAGAATAGCCCCATTATCTAACACAAAATTGTCCGATAATTGTCTCTCAGTTTATAGCGAGACACCGAGCGGTGTGTGAGAGAGCGAAGTATATAAATATAGTTCGCCTTATTGCGACAATGTGGCCGCATTACTGCTAAAAAGCCATTATTTGACATAACTACACCATTATTTATGCAGTAAATATTGCGAAAATGCGCTGAACTTACGTTTTTCAAAAACCAAGTTGGCCGGCGCTCTTTTGGCAAATTCTTCTCCAAGTCAACGTAGCGGCTGAAAATATATAAAATTATTGCCTCAGTCGAATTACATTGAACAATTGGAATCAAGTGGAAACTAGAAGGTAAGTACAGAGTGGAGGTGCAAATCTATTCAACATACCTTTGTGAGAACATGTATTTCAAGCCAGCAAGAGATGTAACGGGGGAGCACGAATCATCCTTCCTCGTACTGCTTACTGGACAGAACTGAAAGTAGTACCTAATTATATGTTAATAACGACCGTGGGGTTGTTCGATCTGCGCTTACCAACATTAAAAAAAAAAACAATTAATTTATTTATTTATAGTCAATTAACACGGCATAATACCAATTACATTAATTAACATAGAAACAAAACAAAAACTATACAATGCAGAAAATTTAGCTATTTTAAATAGTTAGACCACATGGTGACCCCTTCCGGGCCATAGAAAGCTAAAAGAGGACACTGATTGTTATCAAGTAATTCATCATCCGCCTAACCTTTTCCCAACTATGTTGCGGTCGGCTTCTAGTGTAACGGATGCAGCTGAATATCAGCATTTTACATGGAGCGGCTGCCTATCTGTCCTCCACGACCCAGTTGCTGGGTAGGTAATACGACACCCCTTGGTAAGACTGGTTGTCAAACTTTCGGGCTTCTGACTACCCGTAACGACTGTCAAAGATCCACGAATGACAGCCAGACAAGGCAGATTATCCTCTCTGTACCCATGCAAATTAACTATCGGTGGGTCAAAAGAGATCTTTAGGTCAATACTTACATCAATCATCTGATCCACAACACAGTGCATCAGCGCTTGTCCTGGACAAGTGTTGGTGAACCTTCGAGTCCTGTTCTCATAGCAGTTATCCAATACGTTCCCGATCACATCCTGCCAGTGACCTTCGGGCAACATGCGTCTGAAGATATCCTCGCTTACTTCTTTTGAGGGCAAGGAGTCTGGTAAACCTAGTTTTGTACTGATGCAGTTCCATTGGTGACACTGGAAATATGTTTAGAAATAGATCAACGGTATGTGATTTTGTTAACAAAATTATAAATTGCTCTCAGACAGATACCTAGTGTATGTTAAAAAAGTTAAGGCAGAAAGAGATGGCAGGGTGAGCTGGAGTCCTTAAAGGATTGGCCCACAATCGCAGTAGGTCTACTGCGATTGTGGGCCAATCCTTTAAGGAGTCCCGGTCGGGAAAAGAGGAAAGAGCTTATAATATTAATAAGGCAGAGCCTGTCAACTACAAAAGTAATTGGGGTTGATTCTACAGACGTAATAGATACAGCCGGTCTATTCTGCAACAATCTCACAGTGAAAACTTAGGTGAAGTGAGCTTGAAGTGAGCCGTTATTCCTCCTGAGGAATTGACACTATTGACAACTCACTTTAAGATCACAGAATAGCACTCTGTACACTAAGTGAAGGACCAACTTCAAGGTCAACTTGCATGTAAACTTGCTAAGGGGCAAGTTTATATGCAAGTTGACTTGCATCTGTAAATTTGTTTCTGGACTCTCGGCTTCAAGTAGCCTCTCCACTTTGAATATATTAAGGGAGGCAATGGAGGCAATTATCGGTTTAATGTAATCCACAATATTATACGATTTTGATTTGATTTGAGTGTACTTGTGGATAGCATGATTTAAAAGGCTAACGTTTAATAATTGCTTCCTACCACAAGTTTTGGGGTTTCGGGGCCCCGCTATCTAACCTCAGTAATGGCTCGTTATTTTAGTGCATAAACACATAATGTTTGTCATATTATTCGTTATTATCACATTAGGTATTTAATACAGTGGGTATACCTACTTATTGACGCCTAGTTATGTTTTTTTTTCCATCGGTTAGTTGATTTTACAGGGTGGCAGGGACGCGCAAACTGAAACTGTTCACCTCTAGCGTAGAAATTTTTCGTCGGTTATAAAAAAAATTGCTGTTTCATAGGAAACTAGAATTCTTACGCGGTCAAAATGTATATATAACAGTTTTTTTTTTTTTTTATAACCGACTTAAAATTTCTACTCTGGGGGGTTCATAATCATGTAGATGCTGATTTCATGGTAACAGCTTGCGTGCATCACATTAACTTCAAAGTGGATACAGAAACTTACCAAGCGGGAACTCTTTAGGTAAGACCTTCCGAAGCCATTTTGTCCGAAAACCTGAAAATATACAATCATCTGTAGGTCCTTGTTTCTCTAAGCAACCATCGTATTCAAGATTCATCACATTACCTACCTACTGCTCTTGAGAGTCGATATTTATAAAGAAAGAAGAACATTAAGAAAAATGTACCTATACTGCATGTCGATTATTATTTACAATCATCTACCAAATGGTTTTCAAGACTTACCGCTGACAATGTTTACAAAAATACTTTTCAAACTATTAATATTTAAAAGATATTATACCATCAGGGATTTTTTAGAAGACAAATCAATAGAATTTGTAATTTTGTAAGTTAGATTAATTGACATCGCTGATTGTGAATACATTTGCACGCCATATTATGGCAGGATATGCTGAACCTTTACTGCACTAACACCTTATGTACAGACGCTACCACATCAAGCTACTACAATCTATCAAATTTCTTTAATAGATTTTCAACTTTATCTCTAAAGCATTAAGGTTCAAGGTTGATTGGGAAAATTTGACAGTTCCGGGTAGGTTGACCTGTCTGTATCTTAGTCTAGCAAATAAATATTTTTGATTTGATAAGATTGAAAGTTAAATAAAAGCTTGTAAAAAGAAAGGACGTTTATTTGCGGTAAACATGACGCAGAGAAAGAACACAAACAAAAAAAAAGAGCGTGTTGGAGGAAAATATGCGTCACATCCACGCAAAACGGCCATCGCTCAGCATAATGCTACAATCTTATGCGAGACAGCCCCAGCGCTGGATAAAGCTATGGATGAGGAACAAAATGCATCCAGAAGATATATTCTAGGTTGAAGGTTGGAAGATTGTATGTATTATTTTTTGTCTCCTTTACAATTTCACACGCTGTCTACATCTCTGTATCTATTGTCCTGTCTCGGGTATGCTGGAAGAGATTTCTTGTGAAATAAGCATCACCTCTGTACCTATTTTTTCTGTTCTGTTTTTCTTGTCTGTTTATATACGTGTGTACATAAATGGTAAAAAATGGTAAATAAGGTTGGATGGGGAAATAGGTGACTGTTTTCAAAACTGTCCTGGTCTAGATTCTTCTTGTATCTTGTATCTATGCGTTAACAGACAAACCCTTAACTTAACAGAGGTGTCAGTTTGTCTAACCCTCGAATTCATCTAAACATGTTCAGTTCATGTTTTTTTTTTTGTGTTTGTATGTTAGTTTATTTCACTTTCACGCTAAAACGGCTGAACGAATTGGAATGAAATTTAGGACGTGGGTAGACCATGACCTAGTTTAGGACATAGCTTACTTTTTATCCCGATATTAACAAGGGGTAGAGACTTATGTGGGTGAAACCGCGGATCGCAGCTAGTCATTCATAAGTCTTTCTGTGGCTACTATAGATATCCGAGTCGCTACTTTACACATTGAAGTGACAGAGATAGCATAAACCCTAACGGTGTCTTAAATTGAGTTATGTTTGTATATTCGACCGTTAGGTAATCATTTATTATTATTTTAACATTCAATGCAAACATCATAGCGTCATTAAAATTATCTAAACAAAAGAATAGTTAGTAGCTTTTAGCGGTTAGTACCTTTGTACTCATATTTTAACTAAGTATGTCATGTCCCTATGTATTTTACTGTGTGTACTTAAATAATAAAATAAATAAATAAATAAGAATCGCGATAAAATTCTGACCTGACCAAAATGACTGTTGTTTTCAAAAAAATCATTATCTACATAATCTAAGTAAACTCTCGTTTTTAATTTGCTAGATCAAAATGACAACTGCGGTCGACCTTTTCGTCATACTCTATAAATATAAAAACATTCTAAATCCATACATACCGCTGGCAAAACCACAAACAACCACAGTAACCACAGTATTTTCATGTTTAACCAGGGAAGGTTCAAGAATTACTGACCAGTGACCACAATAAGATAATTTTACCGCGTATATCTGGGGTCACGACTTACGATAGCGCTATTTTGCGTTGTATAAACGGGGACAGAGTATCCCAATGGCACGTGTGATGGCGCCTTAATTAGAGTTATTTTGAACGCTATTATAGCGCGACACGTGATGTTTTTTTCCAACCACTAAAAATAAAAAAACGTGTGGGTCGGGGGACCCTCAGCAGGAAAGAAGTTCAAAATGAAATCCAAGATGGTGGCTGAGAATGTTTTTAAATATTCGCAGCCTCCATCTTAGATTTTCATTAAAACCTCACTATCGGCTTCAGCACCCTCGAAAACCATGAAAACTATCTCTCTCTCTCTCTCTCTCTCTCTCTCCTCTCTCTCTCTCTGACTATCTATATTATACATAATATGTAATAAAAAGTCGCATGGAGGGGGCTATTTAGTTACGAGATGATTTCTCCCAGTTTACTCCTGCCGCAAGCTCCGTTATAGAACTTCGTTCCAAAAAGTGCATTCTAGCGTCTATCTGTCTAATTTCTAGCATTTTCTTAAAAAACGATAACAAATCCGATCCAGCCCTCCTCTTCGCTGCCCTCCCCCAGCGATGCCCTAAGTCGAGATCCGTACCGGACAGGACATGGGGTGCCCTCAGCGTGTAGCTCAGTTTATAAGTTTTATGCCCTGGCTGGAGGTCTTTCACCGACCCTTGCTCGAGCCTGCCCGCGCCGCTGAGTCTGTAGTTTTAAATTCGTTCCTAAATAATTCCGATCCAGCCTGTCCCTTGCTGACGTCCACTGCTGGACATAGGCCTCCCCCAAGCACCGCCACTTCGATGATTTCTGTGCTTCCCGTATCCAGCGGATTCCTGCAGCCTTCACAAGGTCATCGGTCCAACTTGTGGGAGAATAAATATTGTGTGTATACTTAAACCATCATCATCTGCCTAGCTTTTTCCCAACTATATTGGGGTCGGCTTCCAGTCTAACCGGATGCAACTGATACCAGTATTTTATCTGACCTCCACAACCGGTAATACGATAACCCTTGGTAAGACTGGTTGTCAGATTTTCGGGATTCTGACTACCCGTAACAACTGTCAATGATCCACGAATAACAGTTGGGACCAACGGCTTAACGTGCTTTCCGAGGCACAGATGGGACTTGGTATGTAAAGATGGTCACCCATCCACGGATCAACCGAGGCAAGCATAGCTTAAAGTGATCGATCGACCCGTGCGGCTGTTATTACTTAGACACTAGCCCCTTTTTTACTTAAACAAAAAAAAAAAAATTAAATCACCTTTTCGATGTCTTTCATTGGACAATTTGAGGTTAATTTAATAACTTAAATTCTCGTCGATGATTTTTGCATTACAGTTTAATAATGTTCTTCAAACAATAATTGTTGGAAAAAGTGGTGAGATACATAGTTGAAACCATAAAAGTATACATGAATGTGTTACTGCCTTTAGTGATTGATTGTGTTAGAAACTAACCTGAATAGGGTGATAGCATTTTTATATCGCTACTTGCCCGTGGTCCCCCAGTCTAGTTCCCCTTGGGGTACCACGAGCAATTATTTTTACCCGTGGAACCCCCTGAATAACAATCTTCTTATTAAATATATTTTTATCCTTGTTCAACCTTGGCTCTCCGGATCATTTGTATCAAAACAAAATAGGTAAGTATACGTCATAGCAGTTGAACGTAGATAATGCATTATTTTATTGACACTGCGAATTAGGTCGATCATAAACTGTATGAAAAATGGGCCAAATGTTCATTGATAACGCAGAGGAGTCGCAACAGACGCGGTATCTCTTATATCATTGTTATAAGGTCTCAATTGGAATGATTTACGTTCGCGCAGTCTATTCTGTATAAATCTAACCGTGAAAACTAACGAGCTTGAAGTGAGCTGTCATAAGGTGGACATACGCTAGATTAACCCTATTGACAGCGCACTTTACCTAAGTTTTCACGGTGAGATTTTTCGGTCTCGCCATTATGACGTTTATAACAGATCGGCTGTAGTAGCCGCCATCAAACGATTTGCACAGCATGGTGATTTAAGACTTTTTTCTTGTATTTCCTTCAACTTCAACCCATTGCAGTTCACTGTTGGACAAAGGCGTCTCCCAACTTGGTGGATAATAAAATAAAAAACCGAAATAAATCTAACATAATTTATTGGTGAATCCCATAAATAAAAAAAAAATCGTTTACACAATAAATCAGCTACTTACAGAATTAAGCGAAGAAAATTGCTTCGATAACACAGATAGATACACAACATCAATATGCTCCAATTCTGAATCTTGGATAATTTACTTAATGAACCATCTACTTTAGCGTTATGTAGTCAAAGTTGATTTTCGTTTGATCGTATTAATAAAAAGGTCTTTAAAAAATGTTGGTTGCAATGGAATTTCAACTTTATCATGTATGACATTGATTCTGAATTCAAGTTAGCTTTAATGCTTAAAACCAACCAATCAATGCCCTTGGCTTGCGCGCAATATTTCTATTGCAATATTTATATTCTATCTGTAATTACTTTATCGAGTAGAAAGATACAAAAAAAAGCAGGTGAAAAAATATGCGTATTTACTTTGCTCGTTAGGCATTCGCGAACAAACAAAATAACTTTTGATAAAAACAACTTTTTCCTAATAATAAAAATAAATAAAAATTGTTTGATTGCATACTCGTACAAAATTCTGTACTAAAAAATGTACTTGTTACTTTTTTCTATGATGTTTTAGAGGTATGAGGAAAACAGGGTGTAAAGTTCACTCTTCCTCCATAGAAAAGGGAGGATCCTCCGACCAGACGGGTGTTGTGTCTGGCGGGCAATTGCCCAACGTTTGATGTTGGGAAATTGTATCTATTCTAATTGCGCGGTAAACTCTGCTTGCGAGATGCAGGATTTGCGTGACGTCAGTATGACGCGTTGTTCGCATGTGGCGTTGTAGATACCGCTACATCACTCCCCTCCGGAGACCGGAGGTCGATAGTGGGCTGAGTCTTGTATCTTGCGATGCTTGCCAGGCCAGCTGAGGTTCCAGTGAGTCGGAACCGGTTGCCGCATAGTTCACGGTGAGTCGGAACTGTCTGCGGAGATGCCCCAGTGAGTCGGGGTGGCGCATAGTTCGCGGTGAGTCGGAATTGTCTGCGAAGATGTCCCCAGTGAGTCGGGGTGGCGCTGCGTTATACTCCAGTGCGTCGGATGTCGTACAGCGCGGGGTTGAGGCTGGCTGCTGCGTCGACCAGGAGAGGAAGCTCTTCTTGTTGACCGGCCGAAAGTGCAGTGTGCTGTGCCGAGGTTGCTGATGAGGCTGAGGGTGATGACCAGGTATGCGCGGTCGCTGCATGCTGGTGGTCAGGATACCCGTTGAAGCCGTGGATGCTGGCTGGCTGGGTGACTCGCCGCTAAAGCTTGCGGGAGTGATGATGATGACGTCACGCTGAAGTGTTTGCACGAAGGCTGCGCTGACGTTCATACTCGGGGTCACCAGTTTAGAGGTATGAGGAACAGGGTGTAAAGTTCACTCTTCCTCCATAGAAAAGGGAGGATCCTCCGACCAGACGGGTGTTGTGTCTGGCGGGCAATTGCCCAACGTTTGATGTTGGGAAATTGTATCTATTCTAATTGCGCGGTAAACTCTGCTTGCGAGATGCAGGATTTGCGTGACGTCAGTATGACGCGTTGTTCGCATGTGGCGTTGTAGATACCGCTACAATGTGTATATATCTGTGTTTTCGACAAATTTTGTCGTTCTAAGCGCAACTAATGATCGTACTAACAAAATTCTTGGATTTCTTTATTAAAGATTAGATGGACGTGAATTCAAGGCTAGTTCAAAATATCTGCTTCAATAATCCTGGTCGCTATAACTCGAACGTAGATCCACGCAAGACACAATGGCTTTTTCAATTGTTTCTGTACTTAATTCAACCGGTTGGGCACGACATACAATTCAGCAGGAAAACCACAACTCGATAGAGGTTGCCACCGCGCAAGAAAAATTAAGCCCAATTTACACGGTGCGATTCAGTTCTGAGAGTTCTCAAAGCTTCTGGAGTGGCGACCTCGTACCGGAAGACGTAGCGTTGGAATGTCTCCCACAAGGTGGACCGACGACCTTGTGAAGGCCGCAGGAACCCTTTGGATACGAGAAGCACAGAACCGGTCGAAGTGGAGGTGGTTGGGGGAGGCCGAGTCCAGCAGTGGACGTCTTTCGGCTGAAATGACGATTCAATTGCCTGTGTCACACCATAAGCAGAAACAACTATAACATTCATTGCGTTATTTACATTGTTGACCAGACAAATTTTTCGAATATATGAAGCAATGGATTAGCGTTATCCTTCAAAATAATTCTGATTGTGATCGAAAGCGTCTTACTCAATTAGAGTGCTGGTTAGAAGAATATTAAACTTTATTTAGCTAAGTATAGTTGACCTCATAAGTGCCATCTTTAACAAAAAGTTCCAACAAATTGAAACTTCACAAAGGTTGATACTATCTACCAGTCACATAGATAAATCGACCTTGTGGTTTTATGACGTGACATTTTAAGGGTGGTAATGGAATTATGAGGACGACTACTCGAAACCACCAAGATCTTTGAAACAGCTTGTAAGTACAAAATTTCGCTACTAACTATTATTGTATAGATTAAAAGCTATTAGACACAACAAGTTCAATAAAGTGTTGATTTAATTCATTATGAAAAGGAACAATGACTTTATACTCTCACTAAGGTACCTATTGGAAGAAATATTGGTCTACAAGTAGACTATAATAGACCGATGGATTGAGGTAGATTTCATGGCAATCTGAAAAGCCATCAAACATATTACATTTTAACTCAACAATTGTATATTCATGTACAACGCTATTTCGACAACACCAATTTATTAAACTAATAAGCCACAGGTATAGGATTTGAAACCTTATTTCGATTACACAAAGTCCAGTTTACAACTAAGATTGTTACCTATAATCAGTTTTTCTTTATTCTAAAATCAACTATCTATGCATGTACTTAAAGTCGAAATTGTTATTTTTTGTGTTCGAGCGAGTGATGTCCTCCCTTTCTAACGCTCAAAGGGTAATATAGCGTCGTCTCGCTCTGACACACTGGAATTCCAGTGCTAACTACAAACGCTATATCATAAAAAGCCTTGAATCCAGGTCCATACAGCAGTGCATTCACAAAACGGCATTATTAAGTTATTCATCACAGTGGCATTACAAAATTTACATAAAATGAAATCATGCATTTTATAAAACTTGTCCTTGGGTGCATTCTTCAACAGAACCGCTTTAAAATTGAACCTGGAAAGAGAGAAAAGTAACGTTAGTGTGTGAGGTCCTAGTGTCGATTATAAAGATTGTTTATAGACAAGTACCCAATTATAGCAACATCTAGCAAAATAGTTATGTCGTCATTATTGTTTTACCATCGATATTTTTAATAGACATACTGGCGCCGATTTCCTTGTTCACAAACTAAACTAAATTTAAGTTCAGTGCATCTTTTTTTTTCTATTTCATTAACAAAAGGACAGAAGACAAATATTAGTTTAGTCCTGTCAAATTAGTCAACGCCTGACATAAATTGACGTATTTTTAGTAGCCATGTTTTTAATCACGTCTAAACCTGCTATGGAGTATCTAAACTAAATTTAATTAATTTTAAGGAATGGCGGCTTTTTAAATTTTTCCTTACAACGGAACGACCGTGGTCTTTCGAGAAATCAAACGAATTTTGATAATCTACATCAATTTCGTGTATATACAAATTGTGTCTTTAATTTCTGTAATTAGTTTTAAACCGTTTTAAGTAGACAAAAAAAAATCAATGTAAAATGCAGGAATCACTTTTAGCAAATATAAATGCCTATCGAAAATCGCGAAACGAATATTGCGATACAATATTTAGCAGACGTTAGTTTTGTGTTGCTTTCGACCTGAACTTCGCAACTCAAATCGGTAGACGATTCAAACAAACACGCAGACTATCTTCAATTATAGCCAATTTAAACACATCAGTCATCACTATAAATCTACACACCTAATTCCCGTCCCGCATCACAGGAAAGCTCCAAAGCCGAACGCTCGCTTAATACTCTCGAAGTAGTACCGCCGCCAGTTTTCTCGAGTTTGATCCACCTCCGCAGTTGGGACCAGCTCCTGTTTCACTGTTACTAGGGTATGGTCGTCCTGGAAAAAAATTGGAAAATATTAAATATTATTTCATATTATGATTAGTTGAATGGACAGGACTGCAAAGGACTTTTCCTAGTTACTGGGTTGTGGAGTTGAGATAGGCAGTCGCTCCATGTACAATACTGGTATTCAGCTGCATCCGGTTAGACTGGAAGCCGACCCCAACATAGTTGGGAAAAGGCTAGGCAGATGATGACAAAGGAGGATTCCTTGAGGAGCTGGAGTGGATCGAATAATCGATTTTCCCACCCGTATACAAAATACGCCCATTGACGTGGAGTTGCGGATACTAGCCCGTATGACCTATGGGAAGGCCTCTTTACAAATGAAAACCGGCCAACTGCGAATCGCAAACTCAAACTCAAAGTATTTATTTCAATTAAACCAATTACAAGCACTTTTGAATTGTCAAGGGGTCGGTCAGTCAGAAAAGTGCGGCCTTGCGCAATAAGGGTTCCGTATCACCAAAACTGTTAGTTTTTCTTCTGTTTGTCATTTGCCATGGTGAAAATGTCACCTGGTCACTTATTATGGTTTAAAAGACAAAACCCTGTGACAGACACACATTAGTTAAATAAGGGTTCCTTAAGCACCATCCAATCTAAAAAAATCTCTGTGATTTTTCTTTGTCTATCGAACTAGCCTGTATTTTATTTTATTTTTTATTGAGAGGAACGACAAACAGTTACATTATAAGGACTTACAACTAGTTTAACAAAATAGCAATTTGGTTATAAAGTAACCCACAACGCTGTCCACAAGTAGGCATAGAAGTTTAAAAAAAAGAGCTAATCGCTAGGAACATTAAAGGCAGTATGTGTGGCAAATACTTAATTAAAAGTTAAATGATAAGAAAAAAATATATAAATATAAGAAATGTATAAAAAATTAAGAATTATTTGTTCAAAATTAAAGTAAAAAGATAACAAAATTATACAATATTAATATATTAAGGAGCACTTGTTGTGGTATCTAATAGGGAATGGCGAATGAGGCTTTTAAATTTACTTATTGTGCAATTGAAGATATCTATGTTCAGAAAGGTACTGGTGTATGTGTCAACCACAGAACAGATAAAAGTAGTTAGAAGGGCCTTGTGGGCGGGGCAGGCGCGCCGCACTTTTGAGCAGACGCTCAAAAGTCAACCGAAATTTGAATCACCGGTCAACAATCGCGCTCTTGTTGTGACAGCGTTCGGAGCTACGCGGAAAAAAAGAATTATGCCGTCTTGCGCTATTATAACGTGTCGGAAAAGAAGTCAGGAGTGTAATGTGGCCTGAGGAGGGATTTCTTTTCACCGGTTAGTCCAAAAACCTTAAAATACGAGTGATATTTGTAATTATTACAAAAGTATTATGTAGTTTGTAGACAAAAACGATAAAATCGCATTCAGATGCAAAATTATACATTGCTTGCAATACATGGGTACGATCTTGTACGACATGAGCGGTCGCGCAATGTATTGCGTTCACTGCGAACGTCGCGTGCGTCGAGCCAAAATGCGCGTCGATAGTGTTGTACCAAATTGTAAACAATGTCGATATTAAGTAAGTGTATACGAATAATTATGTTCAGAAATTTGTATTACAATTAAAATATATGTATTATTTTAGTAAGATTTTTCCTAAAATTAACGCGAGTGAAACCGGCAGGCATAGCTATTATTCATAAATTAACATGATGAAGTTAATAAATACATTTTTCACAGAGTAATTCACAATAAATTAATTAGATTATATTATGTTAATTCGACTTAGCATTCGATATGGTCGTGAAATTAAAAATTTCTTTTTAGTTTTTTTATCAAATTGTAGCTTTATTTTACATTTTATGTTATTCAGAATGTTATTTTTCGTAAAACAGAGCTGCAACTAGCATAAAACGAAAGAAAATTTAAATTTCGCGGCAGTGTTGGATGTTCCCCCTTAATTTCACTTCGATTTAATTTTATTTATATGTAATTAGGAAGTCCACATTATTCGTACCGTATCCGCAACTTAAAAAATTGCAAAACTTTAATTAACAAAATTACAGTAATTTTATCGATATGATTAATCGACCTTTTGGTCGCCGTAAAATATTTGAGAAACAAAATTGCTTTTAAACGTGTGTGAGTGTACGTCCAGAGCAGAATTTGCGGTAGTGTGACAACCAATAGCAAACACGCGATCTAAGTGCATGTGGTTTATTTGTGTGCGTAATGTGCGTACGTATTGATCTCTTGCTTGTAGTGGAGAGACAGAGTGGGAGACATGCGGCGACAGGCGTTGTAATACAAATCAGGAACTATTTCCTTTCTATCCTCTTTTATCTGTTCTGTGGTGTCAACCATACGACGGACAGGTGAGCGCAGGCCTGAGTTAGTTCGGTAAGTGTTCAAAGCGAAAAGAGTACCTGCGCGTACATGCCGCCTGTGAATGGTTCGAGGTACAGCATAGCAAATCATACTGTTCAGATTTGTACAGTTAAACTTGTTTCTGGCAATTTTATATACTACTGTGGCTTCGAGGTAATTCCTTCTAGAGCTAAGGGGAGGAGCTTGTGCTTGCTGAGTAATTGAGAGTATGATAAATAGGATTTGTGGCATCTGTAGTGCATAGCACGCAAGAATTTGTACTGTACATTTTCAACCATTTCAGAATATTTTTTGTAGAAAGGATTCCATACTGACACTGCATATTCTAGCTGTGAACGAACAAGCGCTTTATATAAGCATAAATATGACGTGGTTCTCTTGAAGTCAAGGGTGGACCGCATGATAAAACCAAATAGCTGGAAAGCTATGCTGACAATTTTGTTAATGTGTGAGTCTAGGCACAGTTTAGAGTCAAGTATAACACCGAGGTCGCGAATTAAATTCAGTTGGGATAGTGGCACGTGACAAAGGGTGTAGGCGAATTTAATAATATGCTTATTTTTAGTAAACGTGAGATGGCTGCACTTCGGTAAACTTAGTTTTAATTTGTTACTGTGGCAGTAGTCCGTAAGTCTATCAAGGTCTTGTTGGAGTAAAATTCAATCATCGACAGTTTTGGTGGACTTGGAGATCTTCAGGTCATCGGCGTATAATAGAAATTCAGTTTGCGGAAACAGTCACCTATATCATTAATATATATGTTAAATAGGAGCGGACCAAGGATGGAGCCTTGTGGGACACCAGATGTGCCTTCATAAATACTTGACCTGTAACCATTGATTACTACCCTTTGACAGCGGTTCGAAATATACGAAGCAAACCACCGTAACAAATTGCTACGAATTCCGTTAAAGGCAATTTTATCAAGCAACAGCTCATGGTCCACCCTATCAAAGACCTTGCAATAATCTGTATAAACAGCGTCTACTTGCAGGCCCTTGTCAAAACTATCAAATAAGAAGCTGGAGAAAGACAGGAAATTTGTGGTGGTAGACCGCTGTTTAACGAAGCCGTGTTGCTGTTGTATAATGACATTATGTAAGAATGGATATATTTCATTATGGACGAGTCTCTCAAAAACCTTTGACAAAGCGGAGAGGATCGAAATTGGACGGTAATTCTTCCACATTACCCTTCGACCCACCCATGTGTACACGTGTGATGTTTGCGCGCTTCCACTCTTTTGGAAATGCTCCCTCAGTGACGCACTTATTATAAATTATGACTAACGGTTTGCAGATGTTAGTAGCATTGTAGCGTAGAAAATAAGCAGGTATGCCGACAGGTCCTGTACCTTTGGCAGGATCCAGAGACTTGAGTTCTTTTATGATCTTGTTTTCGTCAAAGCATAAGCTACAGATAATATCACAACTTGAGGAAGTTTCCGCGGGTGCTTGCCATTGTGACAGGAGTGGCGACGCAGGTTCATAAACGGAGTGGAAGAAATTCGAAAACATATCGCAGATTACTTCTGGTTCATTGGATTGAGTGTCTTTGTAGTGAACTTTTGCTGGGATGCGCGGTTTATATTTTCGGTTTGAGACATATGTCCAGAAGTGTTTGACATTTGTGTGCAGGCTATCTTCTACTGAGTCTATGTACTTAGAAAAGCATTTACCGCACATTTCCCCAAAATTGGCTCTAAGTGTTTTGAATACTTCGTAAACCGATATGTTTCCATACCTCTTCCCATTGATCCAGGCCCTCTGTTTCTTTTTAAGTGTGTTTATCAAAGGACGCGAGATCCAGACCGGGCATTTGGAAGATCTCGAACAAGTTAGAGGAGTGTGTAGCTTGATAATCTGGTCTAGTTTGTCATAGAACAATGTTAAAGCATCTTCAGATTTACCGTGTGTAAGAAGTTCCGGCCAGTCGGTTCTCTAAATCATGTCATTTATTTTTTCGTAGTCTGTTTTGTACAAATTGTATTGTCACACTGCAGGGTAAAGGCCGCCCTCTCCCTTTTACAGACTTTTACTGTATTAAATTTTAAACAACAAGACACATGGAGCAATTTAAACTTGCCAATTAATTTCAGCAATACATTTAAAGAGTATTATTTCATACAAGGCATTGAGCAAAATTGAGGGCATAAGATAACCTACCTTCTCATCAATGGTGAATGTGACCTCGGAGAAGTGCTGAGCCGGCCACTGCTTGTACCGCCAGTATTGGACTATCTTCTTGTGAGGCACCAGCTCCTTGAACTCGCCGGATATATTGCCACCGAATAGCGCGAACTTGCCACCTTTCGTAGCATCCATTTTGACGTGCCCCTGTAAGAAAAATTATAAAAATTTTGATTTAAAACCTGAGCTTGAAAGTCATACAGGAGAAAAGTAGTGTTTGAATGCACAATCTCAGATTATTATAAAGTTTAAAAACTACAAACTCTATGACATACCAAAGTTAAAATTCCATTGCAACCATTTATATAAGACCTTTTTGTGACAAATGTTCACTCTAAAAACAATTTAAAATACATAAAATTGAAGTTGATAGTTGAGTAAGTAAAATCTCAACCACAAAAACAATGGCGAGGCATAACCCCATGGCTATGTTGCTGCAAGTTTTTTTTTTCTGTCTAAAAGGTTAACAGCTTCCTATGTTGCATATTATTATTCCTGTTAACCCTTGTGCAAGTGAAGGGATTGGTTCTTGCCTGCAATGCAACTATTGAGAGCAGTCTAATAGTTGCACTATAGGCATAAACCAACAGCATCTGAATACTATTTATACATACATAAACTCACACCGTCTTCCCATGGGGGTAAGCAGAAAAAACGGAACGCCACCTGATACAACCCTTACATACTCCTTTCACCTCGTTTAACTTCATACATCTGGGGATACACGCACGCCGGTTCCATGAATGAGCAGACTACTATTCAGATGCAAAATAATCAAAAGAATCGTACCTGTGTGAAAGCAGTAACCATTTCTATTCTAGTCATAGCATCATAGAACTCCTGCGCACGACACTGGAACTTCTCAGACAGTTCAATACTTTTCGTGTCCAACTTGCAACCAACTTCCTTACTCTTCGCAGCAACAATCGGTTCCATACTGACTTTCTTATTGAAACCGCTAGTTATCATCGAAACATTATCGGGTTTGACATTATCTTCACCTTTCTTAGGAAGGATGAGACCTTTGGAGAATTCTTCTTTGAGACTACGGATGTATTCTGTAAGTTGGTCTCGGATTTTATCTCGGCCTACGTTGTGCATGAATGCTTTAACTCTTTGAGCTTCCTCGCCACTGCCTTTGATTGTGACTGAAATCTGAAATTAGATAAAAAGATATAATCATAAATCCTAGCTCCTTAAAATTTCAGTTGAGCTGCACGATTACTGACAAATGCATGCACTGACTGGACAGGTCCCTCAATATGTGTGGTTCTTTAATCAAAAGACCATTTCAGACATCAATCTACATGGTCTTCACATGATCTGACTAAGATTATGTCTGGACTTTAAAAGAGACTGACCTCTATTTTGGTTTCAATCTTTCTTCTCGAAGTAGTCAGATAGGCAACACCGACCTCATCTAGTTTAAAAAAATGATTGACATATAAAAGTGTTTGTGCAAAACTACTTACAGAAATAAAATCATTTATCATTTATAAACATAATGAGACCTCATGAATATTAAAGCCAATACATAGAAAATGAATCATGTTTTTTTTGTTCTTTGATTTGACTTATGACTGTGTTTTTAACTTGAAGTATTAATGTATTAATGGTATGAAACTAAATTGATGACAGAATACATTGAAGAGCATTCAATTTATTTTATGTTTTACAGAATCTTGCCCTAGACAAGATGACAAGCTGATTTTTGTGTAACTTAACATTTAAATAATGTAAATCTTCAGTTGAATACATATGAATTCAACTAACATTCACAAGCAGTTTCAGTTGGCAGAAAATTATTTATATAATCTTCAGTATTCATGTTACTATTTGTGCCAATCACAGAGCAAGGCACAAGTGTCAGGCAGGCAGGCTTGTTATGATAATTATGGCATATTAATGCAAAGTTCTTTAACAAAAAATAGTAGAAAACTAGAAATCATACAAACAATATCTAGCACAGATTGTATAATTTCTAGTTTTCTAAACATGTTCCTAACAAACTGACTCATTTTATTACACATCATTCATTTTTTTTTTTTTTTGCTTTGTATGTTTATGTAAATTTGAATTAAACTGCCTATAAAATGTACAATGGTTTGAAGTTTCACATAGGTACTTGTAAGCATTACCCACATTGAGAATTTTGTGTATAACAAAATCTAATAGGATTATGTTTCATATTGTTTGCCTTTCTTTAAGCTCCAGTGATAAAAAACTAGAGTTAAGTGAAAGTAGGTATATAGGTGGGTTTAGGTAACATTGATTTTATTGGAGTACCTATTTGCCTATCTAACTGTGCTTATAAGCTTAAAAAAGTAAGTAAGCAAGCAGATACTATTTTACACTAAACTTCTTTGATTTTATGAAAATTCCTTTAACTTAAAAATTAATCAAATTATGATGTCAAAATGAACAGAATAAATTACCAGTTTACAATTTTATTACCAAATTAAAACCCTGATGGATTCTTCCAACTATGGCATTACTTATCATGAGAAAACCACTAGTTTCCTATTTGTGGTTTGATTTCCCTGGTTTATGAGATATGCAATAAAAGTTACACAGTCTTGATTACATTGTTACAAACACATTCTTTAATATCAAAGCCTCAATATCCAAGTCATGCAAGATTCATAAAACTTTTATGACAGAAAAAAAAAGGATCAACATAAAATCTACACTTTTCTAGGTTAGATTAACCAAATGATACTTGAATGTCAAAGCGCTTAGTTTCTGAATGAATAAGTTACAAAATTAACATAAATATACTCACATCAACTTCGCTAACGTCATTCTCTTCAGACAAGTTCGGGATGCTCACTTCTCCCTTCACAACATCTTTGCTACCAGCTAAGGTACCTTCCCACTTCAGTTTGATGTCCCATTCATAGAAGAATATTAGCTTTCCTTTCCTATTGTTCGCTGATGCCTCACCATCGAGCTTCTCCACCTCCACCACCTTACAATCCACACCATTTTGAGATATTTTGAAGTTATTCAACAATTCTTTTAACCGATCTTTCGACCATGGCCCCGCATTTTTCTCCGTCCAATGCCAGTTGTTCACATTTGTAGCGTCTGGCCGCTCCTCCACGATCCATCTAGGGTCACCCTCGCCCCATTTGGCCATTTTTCAAGTATCAGTAACTAGGAACAAGGTCTCAGGATTTACAATCTTGAGAACACCACACGCGAAAAGTCAAGTCAAAACCGTGACAGTCAAGATTTTTGACGCGACTTGGTCAGTGGACTCTATCGTAACGCAAGATATTGAAACAACACACAATATGCTTACAAATAAACCGCGTACTGGTTGAGATTGACTACGAAATCGAATAATTTTCGAGAAAAGTCTTACAAGAAACCAACCATGCCATTACTGAATGACAGTTGAGTAAGGTATTGCCATGTTCTGATTTAACTTACCCAGCCCCCAAAAGGTTTTTATTCACTTGTGGGATTATTCCAGTGGCGTAGCTATCGGAGGGCTAGGCGGTGCCGTGCACTGGGGCCCCCAAGCTCAGGGGGCCCCTCGGCCCCTGACCAGCAAACCCCGAACTCAGCTAGCAAAAAATTTCTTCAACCTTCTTTCAGAACTTAGATATAATATATTCTTTGTGTTGTGTAAGTTCTTGTGTTTAGCCACTTCAACCAATCGGTCTGTTTATTTGGTTTTCAGTGTTTTTTTTGAAGTAGGTATTGATGGTATTATGGCATTGATCTATTAAAAACTCGGAAGATAGGTTACTAGCCTCTAGCTTTTGGACCTCATAAATTAGGCCACGTTGTCTTAATTCACTTAGTGGCAATTTCCACCTCGGGAAAAAATATAAAAAGGGTGCCTGGTGGCCCTCAACAAGTCGGAGGCCATGGTCTTCGGCGGGCGCTGCCGCACATCATGATCAGGGGGGCTGGAATCGCTGTCAAGTCTACCATGAAGTACCTGGGATTGGCACGCGACAGCCGGTGGGATTTCGGCCCCTACTTCCGGTGGCTGGCGCCCAAGTTGTTGGGCGCAGCTGGAGTGCGATCAACGCTACTTCCCAATCTGGGGGGCCCGAGCGCCGCCTGCAGGCGGCTCTACGTGAGGATCGTGCGATCGATGGCCCTGTATGGGGCCCCGGTTTGGGCGACTGACCTGATGGCTGGTAGCATCGCAGTTTTGCGAAAGCCGCAGAGAGCTATGGCCGTCAGAATCATCAGGAGGGATACAAGCCGCCTCAGACGGCTTGTATACTGGCCCTAGGACCTCAAGGCGAAAGTACTCGTGTCATTGCATCGGTGGCGCGAGGAAGCAAATGCGCGGGGCGAGCGACCGATGCAGAGACACATGGAACTGCGTCGGTCTCAGCTTCGCGGGTTCCTGGTGGCGGAATGGCGGGGCAGGCATTCACGCCCCACCGCCGGCTTCATCACCATCAAGACGGTCCGGCCGGTACACGAGTGCGTTTCGGGTGACGCAGGTGCTCTCGGGGCATGGTTGCTTCGGAAAGTGCCTGTGTCGCATAAACAGAGAGCCGGACGCCCGGTGTCACCACACGGCACGGCATACGCTGACAGTGTGCGCGCCGTGCCCTCATCTCAGGAGTGGGCAGTGACCTGTCGCTGCCGGCCGTAGTCGACTCGATGATTGGCAGCGAAGAGTACTGGTACGCGCTGGTTTCCTTCTGCAACAGAAGGAGGGTGTGGAAAGGGAGAGGGAGATCTCATCCACTCACCCGGCCCGCAGCAGGTGCACCGGGCGTTGGTGGAGGGCGGACAACGCCCTCTTACAGCCCACATAAATGGTCCAGGGGCGACGGACTCGGGGACGTTCGTCGCTCCCCACACTTCAGCACCCGAGGTGGCGGCGCGTAGTATTCCACGCGCGCCCCTCTTTCACATTGCGGAGGGAGTCAAACGCATGACTAACCCAGTAAAATAAAACCCAGTCAGTTTAGATAGAGACCCAACTTTTTTTTCGCACCGGAGCCCCTGGTCACGTAGCTACGCCACTGGATTATTCATTTTATTTTCATTTCCAAGCGTATTTAAAGTACAGAAATCAATTTCGTAATTTAGTTACATTTCTTTAAAAACGCCACTGAAGCCGTTATTGACTTAGTTACCTACTGGGTGCAGTAGGTAACTAAGCAAAGAAAATAATAAGCAGAATGTCTACTAAATTTCACTTCAGTGAAAAGTTAGACTCATCACTCGGGTCGATTTGTTTAATTGTTTTTCTTCTGTTTTGCCTCTTTTCGCGGTATTTTTTTTTGTATGGCAACTATTTTACCGTTTCTGCATGATTCTAGAAAACGGAACTACCAACATAAAAATATATCCGGCTGTCAGAGTTAAAACGTTCCATTTCAAGTATTACGATAATATGTAGTAAGTTACAGTGGTTTTATTACTCCCGCTCCGAAGTCCGTAATGATCTTCTGGGGGCTTACCACCAGCTCTTACAGCAGGACAGAAGTTGAACTGCACTGCTTTTTTGTACATATATCATAGTCATAGAACAAAAAAGCAGTGCAGTTCAACGTCTGCCCTGCTATAGGAGCTGGTGGTAAGCCTCCTGATAATGTTTGATTGTCTAATAAAATTATCTAATTCGTCCTAGAGTTCATTTTTATCTCAAGTTAGGAGTCTATTTCTTACCAGCTATCATTTTAAAGATTTAGAAGAGAAGAAGGCCACACAGCTCCTACACCTTTTTAAATTACGCCAGTTTTATTTTATGCTTTTTATTGCTATGAAAACAGTGTAGGCTGAGTATAGAGCAATACATGTTACCAGAGTCATGTATTGTTAGCATATCATCATATTTGGATCATGGATCCCAAACAAAACGCGCGACAAGTTAAACAAAGGGCAAAAAGGTTATAGTAGTAGCTAGTAGCTTCTCGGCTTAATGTTTGTGGACTACGAAAAAGCCAAATCGAAAAATCGATCTTCGATTTGATCGAGTCTTGGGCGATGGCTGATCATGTATCGGTACATCGAAGTCCATTTTTGTTGTTAAAGCTGCTTCTGAGTCATCCTAATCTCATAGTTATCGTACAGACGCCAGCAGGTCAAGCTACCCGAAACTGTCAAATTTTCCCAATTAACCTTGAACCTTAAAGCTTTAGCGATAAAGTTGAAAATCTATTAAAGAAGTTTGACAGATTAGCAGATTAGGAAACAGAAAGAAGTCACAAGGGGCCAAATCTGGAGAATACGGTGGATGTGGCAGCAATTCGTAGCGTAATGCGACCAATTTAGCCATGGCAACGGCAGACGTGTGAACCGGTGCGTTGTCGTGGTGAAACAGCACTTTTTTCTTCGCCAGATGGGGTCGTTTTTTCTTTAATTCGGCGTCGAATCGGCCCAATAAATCGGCATAGTAAAGCCCTGTAATTGTTTTACCCTTCTCGAGGTAATCGATGTAGATCACACCTTGTGAATCCCAGAAAACGGTGGCCATAACTTTTCCGGCCGATTTTACAGTCTTCGCCTTCTTTGGAGCACGTTCCCCGGTCTGGATCCATTGTTTTGATTGCTCCTTGGTCTCTGGTGTGTACCAGTGGATCCAGGTTTCATCGAAGGTCACAAAACGACGCAAAAGCGCTGTTTAAGCGGATTCCAGCGGATGGATTCCGCTTAAACAGCGCCAAACACGTCTCCGATGTGGTCTCACGGTTGCGCTTGTTTTCTGGTGTGAGTAAACGCGGCACCCATCGCGCCGAAAGCTTTCTCATGCCGAGTTCCTCGTAAAGAATATGATGCACTGTTCCTTCTGAAATGCCTACAGTTTCAGCTAGTTCCCGAACCTTCAATCGGCGATCTGCCAATACGAGATCATGGATTTTTTTAATGTTTTCCTCCGTAGCAGCTGTTTTCGGTGCACCTGGACGTGGTTCATCAAAAACCGACGTACGGCCACGTGCAAACTCGTTGAACCAATTCTTGACGGTGGCCATCGATGGAGAAGAGTCACCGTACACAGCATCCAAACGCTCTTTGATTTCGATGCGCGTTTTCCCTTCCAAAAATAGGAATCGAATCACCGAACGAATTGCTCTTTTTCCATTTTTGTAAAACCGATCGACACGTTCGCTTCCATAAGTTGTCAAATTAAAACAAATGAAGGGATTGGAATGAAAATTTGAAAAAAGAATTAACAGCGCCCTCTGGCGATGAGGCTAGGTACTTATTGAATGCACCTCGTATTTTATAGTGAGGCAATGATTGGTAAATTGGTTCAAGAGTCATCGAGAACTATTCTTAGATGCAAAAAAATCATCGCTTCAATTTAATCATAGAATATAAGTAAGCCCGGGTACGTGCGGGCGCGTTTCTCGTCGTCGTCCGGCGCGTCCGTGCGAACGTGAAGAGATTGAGAAATCGAGAAGCGGTTTGTTGCTGGAACGAAACTGGGGGTCTACTCCGAAGTGGTAATGGCCGAATGCTCGGCCGTTTCCTGCTACGAAGTTACTATTTGGTTCGGTCAGTCCCGATCCTACACTCCTACCTAAATCAGCCAAATATCCTAATCTTAGTAGCCTAATCCTGAATCAGCCAAAGAATGCGAAAAGCTGCCTTGTGATGTGTGTACGCATATACAACAAAATCCCTAAAGAACTAAAATGTATAAACAATGAAAATTCATTTAAAAAATGAACTGTATAAATGGCTGAATGGACATAATTTCTATACATCGATCACTATTCTTTATGATCGATGTTTCTATGACATTAAGGATTTCTTTGACATACATTTATAATATACCTATCTATTAATTATCTATTAATTTGAATTACCTAATTACTACCTACTCACTGTTATTTTGACATCATAATTGTTTCTGCATGCAATTGATACATATTCTGTATAGCTAAACATGTGGACATTGTATTTAATTAAGACTGTAACACCATTATACCATGTTTAAGGCAAATAAAGACTTATCTTAGGTATCTTATCTACACTCTTTCGAATATTGAATATGGTCCCGACCCAACTAAGCCGATCCGAACTTTTTTCGCATTTTTCAATAATATTCGGTTCGGCCAATGTGTCGGCCCGATCCGAACATTCGCACTTTGCACTTCCCAGAGTTCCCAGTGTTATAGTGCGCTGACGTGCGCTGACGACCGTGGTCGGTTGCAAGGCAGCCTGTAATTGTGCGGCAGGTTTCGTTTAGAGAAACATCTACTTCCTGGGCACGCTAATTCGCCCGCAGAGAAGCAGAGTGCTAGGCCAGTAGTCCGGAGTAGCTGAGGTGAAGCACCCCAGGTGGTTGAGGTTAGGGGCCTGAGCAAGTTGTTACGGGAACCAACTTTTTTCTTCATTTTGAGACATAGGTTCTTAAATGTTATTGCCCTGTCAAGGGTGACTCCCAGGTATATATCCCACGGATGGCATAGCTCCACCACAAGGCCGAAGGATATTCAGGATACTCTTCCCCCTCCTACCTACTACCTAATAGATACCTACCACCAAACGAGTCTCTGAACCGTCTCTGGACATAAGTGGGAACATCCAACCTGGTAAAGCTCCACCTCCTCTCCTGCCCTCTGTGTCCCAAAACATGCAGTCAAAGTGACCTCTGCGCTGCCACCAACAACGCCGTTGAAGTGGCAAAGTATTGGGAAAATAAGATTTAAAATACAGTCGTGTCAGCGACACGATGAAGGAGAAGAATTGTTTTATGCTTGTAATTTCGGTATGAAAAGCAAATTAGCAGGCTATAACTTACCTACAAATGGCACCGATTCCCTTGTTCACAAACTAAACTAAATTTAAGTTCAGTGCATCTTTTTCTTTCCATTTCATTAACAAAAGGACAGAAGATAAATATTAGTTTAGTCCTGTCAAATTAGTCAACGCCTGACGTAAATTGACGTGTTTTTAGTAGCCATGTTTTCAATTACTTCCAAACTTGCTATGGAGTATCTAAATTTGTGAACAAGGGAATCGGCGCCAGTACCTATGCCTATTAAAAATATCGATGGTAAAACAATAATGACGACATAACTATTGTACTAGATGTTGTGTTGATGATGTTGATGTCCTTTTATAGGTAAAATTTAAATATTAAAAACATTTCTTACTGCACTCACCGATGTACGGACGCCAGCAGGTCAAGCTACCCGAAACTCTCAAATTTTCCCAGTCAATCTTGAACCTTAATGCTTTAGCGATAAAGTTGAAAACGTATTAAAGAGATTTGACAGATTGTAGTAGCTTGATATGCTGGCGTCTGTACCTAAGTACTATCAGGATGTTTTGATGTTGAAGTGGGTCAGTCAGCTACCACTACTTTTACCCATTTTTGGCTGTTCGGCTACCTAGGTAGGTACGTCTTTTCAATAGGTACTCACAATGTCTCAGCTGCTTCGTTTCAGCAAGCTAACTAACTAGGATCATCCAATATCCAGATTATTCCTTTGAACAAATTCACAAAGATAATACCTACACTTTGGTCACATTAAACAGTATTTTGCAACTGTCAAGGTCACTCGAATAAATTAAACAGTAATATATCAGCTACCATTGATCACCAATTGGTCGAAACTCGTTATCTTAGTGCGAGTGAGATAACAGACCGGCCTCGAGAATAAATCCAGTTCGACTCGGAGTCCGCTCAGCGCAGGCGCGGCCACATCACATATACAAATAGTACAAAATAAATAAAATAAAAAAACAATGTTCCCATTACGCCGCGTTGGCAGCAAGGTGTGTGATCAGTGCTTCAATTAAAATAAATAGTTCACTATGATTGAATTAATTCGATTTTTTAAAGTTTAGCCAACTTATAAATATGGAATCAAGTTACGTTTTATGTATTAAAGTTTGGTTTTTACAAGTAGCCGGTTTTGCAGATCCTGGAGCAATGGCGGGCTCCTGTGGTTGCATCGGGAATGCAGAGGAATTACAGCTCGGAAGCGTCTGCTCCTCGACCTTTGTCCGTATTGACCGAAGACGAACAAACCATGCAAGAAACAAGTGAGTACTCGCTTTAGACCCTTGAATGGTACGGCCCCATTATTTGAATAGGGGTTTCGCTATAGTTAAATATTGAATTGACACAAGACTAAATAAAGTTAGGTATATGGAAGTGGAACCTATAATTTTCGGCTTAGGTATCAGTCGATTCGCACGAATTTACTCGGACGAAAGTACTATAATTGTCTATAGGTGACTCGCACGAAGTTAATTTATTTGGGCGAGTCGACAACCCCAGGCAACTTGCACATTTTTGAATTTTCTGCAATAGAGCATACAAAACAGGACACCAGCGCACAGAAGTGAAAGAGTTAAATATTATAAAACGTGTCCTTTTTTACTATTTAAAAGTGACGATTCGCCTGTTTTGGGCGAGATCAATCGTGCGAATCGACTATCAAGTTCAAATAGTAAACCATCATCTTTGTAAGTTATCATTCACTTTTACATTCTAGCCAAAATGCTTGCTAAAAATACCTACCTTGTTGTTCAATTCTAACGTCATTAAGTAGGTATTATCTACTACGTTTATGCGATCATTCGTAACCTAAAGTTTTCTTGATAACACCGATTACGGTTGATTAAATAATGTAAGTAAAACAAATTATGAAACTTGCTTCTGCTATCGTATCTACATTACGCTAGTAGGTATAGATACCTAGGTACTACGTGATTTATTTACAAGATAATTTTCATAAAAAAATGTTACCTACATTCTTCGTAGTCTACAGGGTCAAATTAAAATAGCTAGCGAAACTTCGGAGACGTGATGCGTATCGATATCTAAACATGATAAAAATAAAAAAAGATTTTATGATTTTTGGTGTGGGGTCCCAATTTATGTCTCCGTGGCATGCCTGTAGCGCCGCGTCTGCGCGACTTCTTTTTGAAACGGACTCTAGGTATCTAGGAGAGCAAAATACCGCTGGGTGCATGTAAACTAACAACTACCCACATGACAAGGTTTTGTGTAAATGGGTATTGGTAAGTAGGTTTTACCTACCGATTTTGACACGTGCAAGCAATAAAACGAGAAAAGTGTATATACCTACTTACCTATTTGTTAATTTTCATTGTAACGCGAGTCGTCCATAAATTTCAAATAAATTAAGGATTTCATAACAATACAGCAATAACCGAGTGACATTAAGTTGCATCATGAAACATATTTATCAACTCTAGGACGAGATAACATTATTATATTTATTTTATTTATCTGTAATTAATTGTTCATTTGCGTCATTTAGGTACTCTTTTGTTTCGGCCAAGACTATGAGAAAAGGCTCCCGCAGACAGGCGCGACGCGGCAGGTCGACGCGACTCTAGTAGAACAATTTCTGTGAAAACTTCATGGAAATAGTTGTACCGGAATCGCGTCGCACCGTCGCGTCGCGCCTGTCTGCCTTAACTTTTCATTCATAAAGTTAATGGAAATTCTCCCTTCTCCATCAAGGAAAGTCAAGAGTGTTTGGTATGCATGCAATTAAAATCACATGGCGGCGGTAGCCATCAATAAGCTGGGGAGTCCGGGATAAGTAGGATCGAATTGATTGCTCTTTAACAACGTATGTAGTAGTATGACGGGCCGGTGTCCGCAACTCCACGTCCGAGTTCGTATTTTGCGTATGGTGCTCTACAAATGTTACCTACCAAGGTACTACGGTCTACTTAAACAAGGTGGAGACGAAAATACGACACTAATGCCGTTCCCAGTCTGGATACGAAAATTCAATCAACTATATAAAATAAACAAAACCCTTAGCCGGCCCATCACTATTAGGTATTTAGTTTATTTGAAAAATCACTTTTTTCATTTCGATGGATTTATTTGACTGTTCCATAATACTCTTACGCATCGGTATTGCCAGTTTTATCATTAATTTAGTGTCGTATTGTTGTCTCCAAATTGTACTAAGTGACTTTAATTGACCACCGACGAGTTCGAATATGAACATAATAGAATTGTTGAGATAAGTGAGTGTTGTAATGAGGTATCATAATATGACGCAAATGCTCATGTTACGGAAAACATGCTATTTTGTTATTCAGTACCCTGTTTGAAAATAACATTGTTGAATGTCATCTGTGTATATCAACATATTATTCGGTTATTGACATAGAACAATATAGTTACGTCGAAACTTTTAAATAAGCTATGCAATCTGAACGATCACAGTCTGATCTTAGTCTCAATCTGTCAAAAATACCTATAATTACCCTACATTTTTGACAAGTTTCTGACATTGTCGCTGAGATGAGATTGCGACTATATAAAAATAAGAAATTTATTTCAGACGAAATCCATATACTGTTAGTAACACAAAAAACCTTAAAAAACTATTGTTAGTACATACAAATCCACAGAAAAAATCAAAATCACAAAGTGGCACCGCCCAAGAGTGCCAGTTTATGGCAAACCCTGGACACGACCACCCACAGTGTGTAGTCGCATCCAGTGCCTCCACATCGGCGAGTCCCAGCGGGCCACAAACACGCTCAGAAGGCTGTTCGAGCTGGCCCGCATGCGCCTCATAAGAGATGCACAACGCTTCCGCATGATGGCATGAAAACCATCCACGCTTTTCACCGCAAACATTGCTGAAGCGCTGAATATTTTGAAAGTTATATATTACGAGAATTGGCCTTCTGATATATTCTATGTGCCTACCTTTTAGCTTTGTTAGGACTCAAACGGGATCATTCTGCTGAAAAGCTTACCTATTGTCTTCCTAAAATAAGAAGAACATCAATTTATCGTTTCTCCATAGTAAAAGTCTCGAAAATCATCTAGTTACCAACCCTACAATATTTTTTATTAATGCCTAACTGCCCGCGACTTCGTGCGTGTGGAAGAAATATAGCTTATGACACTCAGCAGAGATAATGTAGCTTCTTTGTAGTGAAAGAATTTTAGGAATCGGTTCAGGAGTTTCGAAGTTTACCCTCCTACATACAAACTTCCTCTTCCTAATATAACTTTGCCAAAAAATTTCTGACACGGTGTCATTATAGATATCTGACTCCACTATAGTCACCACCATGGAATCAAAGACAGATCCATTAATCTACACCACGGGCCACGGTCTATAAGTTCTATAGAGGTCTAGGCACTTATAAAAATTGTCATGTCATTATGTTATCGAGCATGGTGATAACTCGGATAACACAGAGACCTTGACAGAGGTAAAAATTAAACTGATAACACAACAGAATTCGTAAAGGCTCCCACACACAGGCGCCACGCGACGGTTCGACGCGATTCTGGTAGAACAATTTCCATAAAGTTTTTATAGAAATTGTTCTACTAGAGTCTCGTCGCACCGTCGCGTCGCAAACGCCTCATTGACAGACTTCATATTAGAGCCTCCACTATAAAGCTCTCCATTTAGCAGTCTCTGAAATCAAGCATGACGTTTTATTTAAACGTGTTTTAGGTGAGAGGATGAATACTAATTGTTTGGCATTATATAAGATCAACATACAAGTTTACTGCGATATTTACGAACGAGCTATACCCGAATCGTTTTAGCGTGGCCATAACGTTCATTGACCCACCTACATTTTCTAGCATTTATTGTTTCAAAAACTGAAATAGAGGCCGTTAACATCCTGAATGAATATCTATCATGGTCTTCAACATTTTCCAATAACGAGAAACCATACATAGTTTATTATTTGGGTTCCTACGAAGAGATATTAGGGAAAGGGCAATGACCGCTATTGTCACGCTAAAATCATTCGGGTATAAGTACCTACCATTGAGTAACACGATGTGCAATGATAGCCCATTGTACATCACCTGGTAGGGAAAGGGATAGACAGATACAATTTGGGAAAGGTTAGCCCAATGATCATCACCTGTCTAGCCTTTTCCCAACTATGTTGGAGTCAGCTTCCAGTCTAACCGGTTGCAGCTGAATACCAGTATTTTACATAGAGCGGCTGCCTATCTGACCTCCACAACCCACTTATTGGACAAAACGACACTCCTTGGTAAGACTGGTTGTCAGACTTTCGGGCTTCTGACGACCCGTAACGACTGTCAAAGATCTACGTATGACAGCCGGGATCAACGGCTTAACGTGCTTTCCGAGGCACGGGGGGGTCTTGATATGTAAAGATGGTCACCCATCCAAGAATCAACCGCGGCAAGCGTAACTTAAAATTATCGATCGAACCGTGCGGCTGTTATTTCTTAGCCACATAGGACATAGCCCGATGATATGACCCGAAACATAAACAAACACTTGGTTTATCAGCTGTATTACATATAGAACTTGTTTCTTACAACATAAACTAGTTGCTGCAGTAAATGATGTAAACGAGCATTAATGTTTTGGTTACCCAACTGCAACCGATCCGATCTTATGTAGATAAGTGACAACACAACTTCACAATCAATTCGACTTTCACCAGTGTTAATGTCGCATGCTCAACCCATAAGCAGCATGCATGCATGCATAGCATAATCTGCCTGTAATGTTCCCACTGCTGGGACACAGGCCTCCTCTCGGTGAGACGGAGTGGGCCGTAATCCAACACGCGGGCCCAGCGCGAGTTGGTACATCAAGTCACATGTCTTCGAATGTTTGGTTCTAAGACATGACGGTTTCCTCACGATGTTTGCCTTCACCGCTTTGAGAGCAGTGGTGATGAAATAATTTATACAAAGTAAAGTGCCTCTCTGGGTTCAAACCCACGACCACAACTCGTAAGTCGGGGCCATTACCAGAATGACGTTGTGATTTGAATAAACGGACAATTTCAGTTGTCACCCAATTTGGTTGTCTAATAATTCATTTCCCTGACCTTACCTATTAGGTTCTCAAGGTATATGGCTCTTTTTCAAGAGCAGTATTATAAATCCCGTATCTCCTTGGAGATGACTAGCTAGCTAGAGCATAACTACTGCAGTAGTCTATCCTAGATTCCTAGATTTATCTCGAAAGTTCATAGAGGCGCTTAACAACGCACATAGTCCAATTTTAATCTACACATGCCTTTATCTTAGACTTATCACAATAACGGACCAACCCTCGAACACACATTGACGTATGTAAAATAAACACTGTGTCAATATTATCGGACGATAATACCGAATGTTTGTAATCGCAATAATACTTAGCAACAGCGCTGCGAAGATAAATGTTAATGTTCTTTAACGTAACTAGTGTCTGATAAGATGTAAGTAGTGAAGATAAAGTTTCGTGGGTGTTCAGATAAATATACCTAGATAATTTTGTATTTAATCGCAATAATTTTCTGTCGGTTTCTTAAAAAAACAAGGAGAAGGATTAATTTCACCCATTTTCACAAAAGACATACAACTTATATGCGTGCGAACCATGGCTCCTTATGACATGATTCTGCGGAGGAATGAGGAAGGTTTCTGAGTATGAATGTGGACAAAGAAACGATGGCTGGAGAGTCTGAATAATGTTAATTATGCTAGATATGGGGTGACTACCCCGAGATGTCGACTAATAGAGAAGTATGGAAGAAGATGTTCGCCGAATCCAAATAAATTGGGAAAGAGCAAGAGAATGATAGTCTCCCAGCTTTCTTGTCCATCTGAAACATTGTGCTGGGTGACCCGAGTGCTTCTTGGCTTAATGGAAAAAACCTAATAACACTTTGCCCGACGTGAAAATCGAACCCAAAGGACCTACGGGGCAGTCGAGCTGAGTTAAAGAGCCAAATGCTGTCAACAAACTCTACCTACAGTATAGTCAGGCCATGCTTGATACGGGCGTTAAATAATTATACACTTTGCAGTCTTCACTTCATTTTGCTATTACCCACTTATGTAGGTATAATCTGCACGCCGCTGTCCTGAATAGCATAGCTAGCATTTATCGTCGGTCGACTGCATAGCAACAGTGGCGTGACATGTTTTTAAAACAAGTCATGCCACAGTCTCTTGACTTTGTGCGCAAACCTGCATCACTATAATAACATTAATCTTCTTTAGGACCTTCTTTTGTTTACTAAATTGTAAACTGCGAAGATACGAGTACGTAGCTACATAACGTCACGCCTTTTCCCCATGAGTGTAGGCAGAAACTGCAGAACGCCACGTATTTCTACTTATCTTCCTATGTACTAGATAATAATAATGACAGTTTCAACAACTTGGTTGATAGGACAAAAGTAACACCCATAATAGAACCTGTCAAGATATAAAAAAAATTAAAGAAGATTCTTGAATATCCATTCATAAACAAACTGCTTACTTTTTGATATTGTACCTACGCATAAGTTCCTATTGAGACATGTAAGATAGTAGGTCCAATATCCAATTCGGAGCCTTCAGGATTAATGAGGCTGGCTCTGGTGGTGATTTTCGAATTTAGGTATAGGAAAAGAAGTCATAAAGACAATTTCGTGGCATTTCAAGCCTACATCTCTATAAATTCATATGTTCGAAAAGTTTGTCTGCTCAACAACGGAAATAACGCAATGAATGTTGTTGAACTGTCAAAATGAAAGCCATTCCTAATGTTAGTGTGTTACGCAATTACATCGTTGATCAGTAAATTGTACAACCTATTAGTAGTTGATGCTTACATCTCCTCTATAGAATCTCTTTTTTTCTCGTTACAGTCAGAAAACTGGCGTCAGAACAGATAGGTCCACTAGTCAGGAAAATGGAAGACGAACACCGCCTCGATGACAGCGTCAAACAACTGCTTTTTGACAATGGCGTGAGTATCAAACTACATACATATCACATCTGACATTGGCAGAATTGTCGACATCGGCACCATTGCCATAGAGGAAAATAGAATAGAACGAATTGACTGCCGCATACCGAACGTACGGCCCGTAGAAACCAGAGGGTCTACTCCGAAGTGGTATCGGCCGAATGTTCGGCCGTTTCCTGCTACGAAGTTCCTATTTGGCTCGGTCGGTCCCGATCCTACACTCCTACACTCTTTCGAATATTGACTTAGATGGTCTTGACCCAACTGAGCCGATCCGAACATTTTTCGCATTTTTCAATAATATTCGGTCCGGCCATGTGTCGGTCCGATCCGATCATTCGCACTTTGCACTTCGTAGTAGACCCCCAGGGTTGGTGCCCGGAAAAATACTTCTGACAGTTCCCGTCAAAAACAATAGTGATGTGTCATTATCGTAGTGATGTTAATCTCCACAGATGTCTTCCTTAGGAATTAGCGAGACATAGGGCAGACTCGTGATCGATTGAAGAGCATTTGCCCAGCTGTGGGATAATGGGCGAGTATGGGCTAGTAAAATCAATAGAATAATGACTTTTATTTGAACATTAATCAAAGTTATATACTGCAAACCTTGGAATAGTTCATTCAACTGGCAATTAAAAAAAAAGGTTTTAGAAAGTGCTCCATCTCACAATATAATATAATCTCACATTCATCATTGATATTAAGCTTCATGCCAAACAAAATGGTGCTACTGTGCATTACGAAGTGGCAATAAACTCACTGATGTCCTTCAAAGATTCTGATATACATATTAGTAATATCAGTTTGACTTTCAATTGAATGTCATGAATTCTAATTTAGGAATGTTTATCATGTTCGTTTGTGCTTTTTAATTAAGCTGTTTTATCTTATACAGCTCTGACACTGGTATTCCATATACCTACTTAAATATTGTTCAGATGCATGTGCATAATCTATAAATATCTATTACTAATAATAAAGCTGAAGATTTTGTTTGTTTGCACGCGCTAATCTCTGAAACTACCAGTCGGATTTCAAATATTATTTTTGAATTTGATAGCCTAATCCTTGAGGAAGTTCATACGCTATAGTTACCATCACACTATGACCTTTAGGAGCCGTGCAAAAAGATAAAAAGTCAGAAACACCTCATCATCAACCCAACGCGCTTTTGGACGACACTGGTTTCATTGGCCTGGCCACCATTCGGTCACAGCTTTACTCCATCAGCTCTATCTTCTCTCCTCCACTAGTTCAGCTTATCTACCGTAAAACCACACATCATACCTACTAATAGAACCATATTCTACCTTCACAGCTGATGGGCATCGAAACCCCCACTGAATACAGCGGCTCCGGCTGCGGGTTCCTCACGATGATGCTGGTGGTCGAGGAGTTGTCTAGGGTAGACCCGGCCGTCGCCGCCTTCGTGGACATCCACAACACGCTCGTCAACTCTCTGTTCATGAAGCTGGGAACTGAGGAACAAAAGCAGAAGTATTTGACCAAGTTGTGTACCGAATATGTAAGTGGAACTCATTCTTATCATCTTTTATAGGGTCAGTGCAATCTCAAGGGTTTTGGGTCCGAATTCTATCAACGTTTTGCATACATAGTTTGAACATGGGGATATACAGGGTGGCAGCGACATCGAAGCGCAACCTGTTACCTTGGATTCAGTACATGATTTTGAACCAGCTGCGTTGAAATTTTTCGACGTTAATTTAAAAAAAAAATCCTGTTCATTTCAATCATCATTTTGACCGTTTGGGTACACTTTTCTATGAAACAGTAGATTTTTTTTCCTCACTCCACCGAGTCCTGACGTCCTATATTAATTCAACTAAGTAACTTCCAACCACTCTTCCGTGTTCCAGGCCGGCAGTTTCTGTCTCACAGAACCAAGCTCAGGTTCCGACGCCTTCGCTCTGAAGACTGTAGCCAAGAAGGATGGCGACCACTACGTCATCAACGGCTCCAAGATGTGGATCTCCAACTCGGATGTCGCTGGCGTGTTCCTTGTTATGGCTAACGCTGACCCGTCTAAGGTAAGATGTCTTGTGATCATCTACAAAATGTGTTTGGAGAATAAATAATGAGAAAACAAAATAGTTGCTTTTTCTATGTAACTCCAACAATAAAACACGAATCCTTTAATCTTCCAGGGCTACAAAGGCATCACGTGCTTCATCGTAGAACGCGACACCCCCGGTCTGACCGTCGCCAAGCCTGAGGACAAGCTCGGTATCCGCGCGTCTGGCACCTGCATGGTACACTTTGACAACGTCAGGGTGCATGAAAGCAGCATTCTTGGAGAATATGGGAAAGGGTGTGTATCGCAACTTTTTTTATTTTCTAAAGCCTTGGCCATACTTTGGCTAACTTGAGAACCCACAAAGTCACAATCAGAATTATTTATATGACGAAGAAGGTACGTCTCTTACGTTATCATCAGCCATATCTTGACTGCTGTGGGCGTAGGTACTATGGGTAGTGTTGATTATTGCGCAAAAGAAAAACAGTTTGCAGTTTCAATCAAATTATAATTTTACGAACAAATTATTCACACTAGCGAATCACACACTTTAGGTACACAACTTAACGATATGGAACGCAAGACAGTGTTTGAGCATATGTCCACACCACACTGCTCTCCTCGACTCGCAAGAACTCGAGCTAGACTTGGTCGAGCGCCGTCTGGCGCTGGCGTCCCGAATAGTCAAACGAATGACTCCGACATATATAAGCAACAATCGCTTGGTGCACTTACAGTTTACACCAAAGCGTGCAGCAGACAAAAAACATAACATTTTACTAAAAAAAACTGGTTAATCTTTTGACCACTCCTACACGAGCAAATTTAGTTACACCAAAGAATCCGAAACTTTTAAGGGTGGGCCACGAGCAACTTGTACCTCCGCAACTAATTTGTCTCTCACATCAAGTCTATCTACGGGTTTGTATGAAAGTGCGCGCATGTAGCGACGCGACAGCTCGGAGACTTTTTTATCCGCGGGTTTGTCGTCTTCAGTTTCTTAGAATAAGCGCACAGACCACAACCGTCTCTTCGAAATCCATGTTGATGAATGCGGCAAAAGTTGCGTTGCTGTCGCTCCCGTGTCCGCATCCTTCAAAATTTCGGCGGGGAGATAGCGACGGAGACAAAAAAGTTTTTGGGCAACAAAAAAGCAAAGTTTCTTGTAGGCGCCCTCCCTAAGAAGCAATGCTCTGGTATAAAGGACAAAGCATGATTTAGAGAAACGATTCGTAGACCCACTGAACCAGTCAGATATTTAAATTCCTCATTTCTCAATCCCCAGGTACAAATACGCAGCAGGTTTCCTGAACGAAGGCCGCATCGGCATCGCGTCACAGATGATCGGACTGTGTCAGGGATGCATGGACGCCACTATCCCCTACACGCTGGAAAGGAAGCAGTTCGGGAAGAGCATCTATTCTTTCCAGGTAAAATTAATTTTTAAATACAAAACTGCTGGCGAAAAGGCTTTGACATTCAAGTAGCATCCTGAAACTATCAACTTTACCTTAGTTTTTTTTTTTTTACTTAGCCTACCCAGTCCCGTTGCTGGGCAAAGGCCCCCAATTATCAGATCTAGATTTAAATCCCACTTAGCTTTATCAATAATTTTATAAAACGTAATTGATTTGATTATCTGCCTGCTAACGAGTTTGACAGACGTTTTGATAATTTCAATATTGATTAGCATTTCAAAGTTTAAATGTTTTGTCTTCTTCCAGGGTATCAGCTACCAGATCGCTCACCTGCAAACCCAGTTGGAAGCCGCCCGTCTACTGACCTACAACGCGGCCAGGCTCAAGGAGAACGGCTTGGACTTCGTCAAGGAAGCCGCCATGGCTAAATATTATGCTTCAGGTACCTACTAGGCATTATATCTTTGTGCGCTACCTATCTCCACCTTGAACCACACATACACCACACCTACACAAGCTCTTATTGAAAAATTTATGCATACTTTTTAATTTTAAGTGTTTTTAGTGCATAATTATTAGTGACATTAGGTACCTACTAGAAGACTGACTTCTGTAACACAGGTTTTTACCTAACGCAGGACTTCTCAGATGTCAGGGTTTCAAATAGTATCATCTGTTTTATGTCAATAGAGAATATTTATTATCTCCTTAAATTCATTTAAATATTTACAAATTATATTTTTAAATATTTTTATAAACAAAAAGATAAAAAAAATTATTTAAAAATATAAAAAATAGTAGCCCACCCGTATCGGGAACAGGATCCAAGCTACCGGCGGTCAGGGCTCCAGAGAGAGGAACCTCCTGATAATGCGAGCCGTGTCCAGAAGTACCGCTTTCTGAATCAAGCCCTTGATCCAGCTGCCCAACGAGAGCTACCTGTTGGTCGAGGCTCTTGGCTATTAAGCCATTGGCTGTCACGACTATCGGCACAATGATCGTGACGTAACTAATTCTAACACTTAACATTATTATGTTAAGAGGCAGACTTGCGGTAGTAGCAGTCGTAAAACGTGCGACTAGGAAAGTTAATATTTAGTCCAGGATTTTTACAAGCACTATACTCAGCCTCGTGTCGTCTTGCTCTTAAGTTTTATCACGGCGTCTGCCACGAACTTTGGAGATTATTACTTATAGCAGTTCTGGATAGAACGTTTCAATGTTCTTTTAGATAGTTAACTTCACATAGCTTCAATCACATGCTTTACCACCCACCCATTGTCACCCTAAGTAAAATTTGTACATTTAAAACTAATCCATGTAGTGTACATAATAAAGATAAAAGTATTCTTCTCAATATTTGTAAGATAGGAGGCAACATCAAAACAGTATCTATTAATATGACTAGCAGTTATGTACGGACGCCAGCACATCAAGTTACTAATCTGTCAAATTTCTTTAATAGATTTTCAACTTTATCGCTAAAGCATTAAGGTTCAAGGTTGCTTGGGAAAATTTGACAGATTATAGTAACTTGACCTGCTGGCGTCTGTACCCTACTCCACTAACAATAAGTCTCATTTTCCAGAAATCGCCCAGAAGCTGACATCAAAATGCATAGACTTTATGGGAGGAGTTGGTTTCACCAGAGATTTTCCTCAAGAGAAGTTCTTCCGTGACGCCAAGATCGGAACCATTTACGAAGGAACTAGCAACATGCAGCTGCAAACTATTGCCAAGCTAATTGAGAAACAATATACCCAATAGAGATTATAATGAAGAAATTATTATGTTTAAGCATCAACTCGAAGAACTGTACCTACATACAGGTCGATTCAAACTTTATGGCGGCTCTAAAGTGGGCTACTCGCTGCGCAGTACCCCACCCCTCACCCCCGCTGACACGTGAATTTGTTACTGCGCAGTGACTCGCGTCATGTTCCAACCCGTCGTAAAGTTTGAACCGGGTTGTATCAATGTTGATGATGTCCGATTACTTTGATATTATGAAAAGTACTGGTTACTTATTTTTCTTAAATAAGATCTTTTTAGTGCATTTACTAAATGTAAATTTGGTTTTTCTTCATATTACCGTAATACAATGTTTTCAAGAGAGTTTAGTCTTGATTAGTTAAAAGTACAGAAAATACATAGGTGTGTGAATAATAATGTATTTCTAAGAACCATGTCTTCCCTTTTGTATAAAATGTAATATATTTGTGTTAATATATTTTATGCAAATTGTATTCCAAATAAAAGACTTTATAAACTATTAGTACAACATTTATTTACAGAAATCTAAATCTACTGAAATAATTCGTTTTTTAAGAATTTGTTTCTATTTCCGCTGAGGTTTTGGATCATGAGGCATCTTGAAACCAACCATATTGGCAGTCTCCTCAATACTACGGTCCCCCTTTCCCTTATAATCTGCATTGATTTCTTTGTACCGTCTCGAGTTCACAAGGTAATCGCAGTAAGTTTTAGCCTTGTAATGCATCTCATCTACTGCCTTGCAAAGCTGTTGATCCGTCGTCTGATGTTTCCTATACTGATCGAATATGTACAGGACCATTTGATTATCTGCGATTTTCTTTGATGAGCTTGTTTTGCGTATCTCTGATAGCAACAGACGAAGTGTAGCTAATGGGGGCTTTGTTGAAATGGATGCCATTTTATACCTTCAAACAAATTAAATTTTCAGGTTCTGTAGTGCATTAAGTGTAATAAATTCTTCAGCGTCCTCGTATTTCGGTTGTTCACCTTTTATCCAAAAGTCAGAGTCAAGTTTTTCTAGATTTTCCTTAGGGAATGTGTGAATGGAAGTATCATTGAAGCAATCAGTGAATTTAAAATTATTATTCAATAGCTGCTCCGATGTATGTGGGAGTATTTTGTCTATGAATGGGACAGATTCTGTGAGCAATCTTTTGGGCAGACTGTCGGCAAGGTTTTTAAAACTGTTACAAATAAGTATACAGTTGTGTAAATTAGGACCCCAGTTACTCCAAAGAAAACTGTTCGTCAACTGTTTTGAACAGTGGGGAAAGAAAACTACAGTGGGTCCTTTATCAGATATTGGATAACAACCTTCTTCGTTACAGTATAAAACCTGAAGGTGTAACTGCTTAAGGATTTCACATTCACTGTTATAAAATATAGGATCATATACGAACACTTTTTCGGGGTTAAAATGCTCCTTTAGGCACAGTAAGAGAGCTAACTGATACCTAGAAGTATGATACTCTGCTATATTACCAAGTCCTATACAATAGATTTCTAGGACTGTTCTATCTTGTATAACGCTACTCACGGATTTTAAAACGTCTTTCGAGAAGTCTGATTTTCGTAACTCTTCGATACAGCAATGAATCCGACTGAAAAATGGTAAATTACAAATAAATAACCTCAAAATTTTAAGATGTTATTATTGTGAAAAGAACAAGCACTGAACTCACTTCTTTGTTTTGACAACGTCTATAACTTTATTTTTTTCTATTTCAACAGTTAAATGCCTCAGTTTCGTATGGTATACGAGACTTCGCTTATTTCGTTTTATTTTTACTTTCTGAAAACCATCACTGTCGACATCGGGTTTTGACATTTTGTAATGCAATGTTGCCATATCAATCAATTTTCATTATTAATTCATATTCATATTCACGGAATAGGTCTATTCCGTGTTCATATTCGTTTATTTGCATTCCACAAGGTATTGTATAAAAATGTTCACAAAAGGCTTATAGCTAAGAACCGTTGTATTTAGACCCTGTCAGGGCACAGCAAAATTATAGTTGGACGCCAGCAGATCAAGCTACCCGAAACTGTCAAATTTTCCCAATCAACCTTGAACCTTAATGCTTTAGCGATAAAGTTGAAAATCTATTAAAGAAATTTGACAGATTGTAGTAGCTTGATGTGCTGGCGTCTGGCTGGCTGAATATTATGGTTCAAGGTTGATGGGGAAAATTTGACAGTTTCGGGTAGCTTGACCTGCTGGCGTCCGTACCTTTATTAATTGTTAATTTGGTGTGTAGTGTAATAGGTTATCATAAAAAAGAACAACAAAGTAAAACTTTAGCGTCTTAAATTCGATTATGTTTCGTTACCAGCGATCTATTAGGAGTACAAATTAAACTTTATTATTTTGAATTTCATTCATTATATTTTTTGCTTCATATTCTAATGAGTTTATTACGGTAGCAGCAGCTACTTAAGTATTAATTATAGTTAAAGCTTACTATATTTAATATAAAGTACAGCGGAGCTGAAGAAAATGTGTTTTGTTTATTTGTTCCTGGTTTCCGAATGCTTCTATTGTCCAACGCTGCACGCACCATCCCCGCGCCCCCTCGCCGTCTGTCAATGCCGCCGAGCGAAAATAAAAACAAAAAGAAGTCAAAGTCAAAGTTTTTATTTGTAAAACATAGGTGTAAAAATAGGTGTTTGAAATAGAATAGGTACAGAGATCTCTATGTTTTGCCGTTAACGGCGTACAAATATCAAGTAGGGAAATTACGCAAAAGCATGCAAAGTTACAATTAGATAATAAAATTTTTGTTAAAAATTAAATGACAAGCTACGAGTAACAGAGTTAACTATCCTCAATCAAACCTAACAATATTGCATACAAAATGTATTTAGAACATTTAAAACGTTAGAAACAATAATATTTCTTATGTATTAGGTACTATTACATTTTAAATATATTTACAACTGACAAACATAATCACAAAATAAATAGGTAACTAATTATTATCGCACATATTTATCCACATATCTTGCATTATCTTCTAGGTATTCATTAATGGAATAATATGCCTGTTGAGTTAAGAAATTATTTAAATATTTTTTTAAATCATTTAGCTCGTGTTTTCCTCTAATAGGCTCCGGTAGTTTATTATAACTTATCAATCGATCTCATGATTTGGAATAAAATGCTGGCCTAAATTTATTCAATCCAAAGAAGTGGTAGAGATTGTCAACAGCCGATATAATCTGTTAAATCTCACCGTGAAAACACAGTTCATGTGTTGAGTTAATAAAAAAAAGCGGCCAATTGCGAGTCAGAATCGCACACGAAGGGTTTTACACCACAAGGTTATATTTTTTTTTTTTCGGTTCATGAGATACAGCCCTCTGACAGACAGACGGACGGACGGACGGACAGCGAAGGCTTAGTAATAGGGTCCCGTTGGCACTCTTTGGCAACAGAGTACGGAACATTTTAGCACAACCCCGTACGCACGGCTACACATCAAGCTATACAAAACCAGTATAAGCTGCCTTTTGATTGTACGAAAAACCTATACAATACGAGGTCAGCTAAAACTGGAAATGCATAGCTTGATGTGTAGCCGTGTGTACAAGTGTTGAACTGAAGATGCATCTGTAAACACACCTGAGGGCAATGTTCGTAATCTTAAGAACGTTCACAGTCTGATCTCGGTCTCAATCTGTCAAAAATTCCTCTAATTTCCCTACATTTTGACAGTTTTTTGACACATGTTTGTCGCCGAGATGAGACTGCGACCAGATTTTTTAAATTACGAGAATTGGCTTTCTGATAGCGTAGGGCTATGATGCACAACGTAGGGTGACCACCCGACCCAACATATCCAGGATAATCTCGAAATGTAAATTAAAAAAAAGGAAGTTGATCAATGAGCCTTAACAGGCCCTGCTTATTGATGCTTATTAACCCTCTGCCGCCCCAGATGGTTTGCAGCGATACATAATAAACTATCACAAATAGGTGGTGATGGTGAAGCAGGTCAAATGAGTGTATTTCTTTTAACTATAAACATCTGACAGGAGGAGTAAGGAGTAAGTCTTGGTCGCCCTGTGGCGAGTTATGCGGACGACATTTACCATCCATTTACCATTACCATCGCGGGTAGAACCTGCGGGGTAATTGCGTAACACACTATGGCGATGGGTTTCATTTTGACTGTTCAACAACATTCATTGCATTATTTACGTTGTTGAGCAGACACATTTTTCAAACACATGAAGCAATGGATCAGCAATATCCTTCGAAACAATTCAGATTGAGCTTGATAGTGTGTTACTCCATTAGGGTGCTGGATGAGGCTGACATAGGAGCGTGGGGATTGGCACGTGAAAAGAGAGGCTTATGCTCAGTATTGCTCAGCAGTGGGCAAAGTCAGGCCGCGGATGATGATGACTATGACCTACATCTCTACAGGTACCTACTATGCGGTAGGTAAATTAATGTTTGCCCTAAAGTAGATCATCAACACTCCCAGTCAAACAAAATACCCGACACGAATTATAATTGTATCGAATGAGGGCGCGGTCTAAATTCGGCATTTAATTCACTTCTTCGTAACTATGCACAACCATTCGAGAGGCTATAGTATCGAAAATGACAATTTCAATAACCTGATTTTCCTTGCCCCCGATAAGAAACAGCTGTTGGAAGAATAGCCGTCGTCTATTTGATTTAAACTTACCAAATTTTCGGGTTTTTGGATTTGTGAACAGAGCGTTCGGAAGACTTCTACGATATCATTGATGGATATTCGATTCGGTACAAAAGTGTATCGAATGGTTGTGAATAGCTGTGCTGGTACCGTTCCCACACAGAACACATATGTCCTTGATCAGGTATTTGGGTTAGAAAAATTACCTACTGACAAAACGACATAGAGGACGGGCGGTCGTGGCGCATATCGAGTACCCATTGTCCGTTTTGTATGGGAGGGACAATCAACATCTATGAGTACAGCATTCAAATCACGCACCCGTATTCGTTCCAACATACCGTAACACGAATAAGGCGACAATTGCGCACCGAACGATATTATTAACCACGCAAGTTCAGCCACAGGACGACGCTTCCCGGTCGAGAACGGCGCGAAAATTTTATTTTTAATTTCCCGCGTTCCAATTTCGATTTTTTCATTACTTTCTAATGTTTACACGAGACGCAACCGTAACGGCCTCCTTAGTTATTTATTCAAAAGAGTCTGCAATTAAATTCTCTTCGCTTCGTTACTTTTATATAACTTTATTATAATGTTTTGGTAGGTTTTGGTAGTTCGGATCTGTTTTTCTATGTTTTAGTTGTAACACATTCGCGGGCGGAGCCCATCGTGTTTTGTTAGTGTGTGCGGTGTTTACGGATGTTGGTTATTAAGTGATACATTGACTGTTGGATGTGGATTTAGAATGGAACGTTACGTAGTGAACCGGCGTTCTAAACGCAAAAGTGATGGATTTTTAACTAAATGGAGGAGAAAATATAGCATTTTGCGCAAGCACTCTTGGATCACCAGCGGTTACGACTTGAATGTGAGTAATATTATCATAAGCATGGTATATTTAGTGAGTATTTTGATTGGTTGTCGATGTTTAATAACATAAGTGTCTCCAGTCATAACTTTTAGAAAATAAATAATAACACGAAATGATAGTTGTTATACAAACAATGTCATTTCATTGTCAATGGTCAGTACGAACGATAATCAAAACATTTTTGGCCATATTACAAAACAAGGTTTACCCTTAGAACCTCCGGGGTCTACTCCGAAGTGGTATCGGCCGAATGTTCGGCCATTTCCTGCTACGAAGTTACTATGTATTTGGTTCGGTCGGTCCCGATCCTACACTCCTACACTCTTTCGAATATTGACTATGGTCCTGCCTGACCCAACTGAGCTGATCCGAACTTTTTTCGCATTTTTCAGTAATATTCGGTTTGGCCATGTGTCGGTCCGATCCGATCATTCGCACTTTGCACTTCGTAGTAGACCACCAGGTTTCAACCATCGAGCAATTTTTCCATCTATAATCCAAAGTTAAAGTTCTTATTACAAAAACTGACGTTAAACCCGAGTAGGCCAATTTTGAAAAAGTTCAAAATAGAGTAACTGACTCGAAGGTTTAGGCTAGTTCTAAAGGTAGAACTCGTTTTAAATTAAGACGGTATTAGTTTAGTTACCAACAACTTAATTGAAACATATCATTGCCTAGCTACAGCGCAAATGATTGCGGATATTTTTATTGCAAAGGAAATTAATTAATATAGTGGAAACCGAAAATATTATAATACCAAGTTACGAGGTTTCATTTCAAGTAGGTACTTAAAGCCTTGAACCAAGTAGAAACATTTGGGAATTCAAGTAATTTCGGTAATTGGAAGATACATACGTATTTCCTAATTGAATATCTTTATCTTTACATGAGTAGGGCCACTAGTCTTATTAGGAGGTATTATTCTGCTTACCCTGCCATCGTAAGCTCTTTGACTCATCTGATAGGGAGAACACTTCATACTAAAAGTCTGCGTAGATCTTCATGTACCTATCATGAGTCCAGCCCAACAAGGACTGCCTTGAATATCTTGCTGGAGGAATATCAGAATTTTAGAAGCCCTAACTTCAGGCTTTTTATCGACCTAGGATGCTTTCGGAGGCACGAATCCTGTATTTTACTCGAATAACAAATCCGGGTCCCGAAAGGCGCTCACTTTAAACTAGAATTTCAAACAGCTGAAACAGTCCCATAAGTTTCCAAAATGTTGAACATGCCATCAGTAGTGACTCTTTTCTGTTACGATCACATAGTATTTGACAACACATTTAAACCGTGCCATGTGAACGTAATTGCAGATTAAAAGATGACTAATGCTCTCGTCGCTGAACGATCCACATCTTACCTAATTTATCGAAACGAATCACCGACCATGCATACCTAAAAACTAACAATCTTTAAAAAGATTTCTAGTACCAAGTGCAACAATAAAATACATTTTGTCCTCATTATTGCACAATTAAATAAATAGCAAATACGTGAATATTACAATCGACCTTTTTTGACGGACCTTCCAAGTCTTGAATGGCTTTCACTGATTCTTCGAACAATAATGGTTTGGTTGGCCTTCGCCATCGGCTTTACAACGAGCTTCGACACAGACGTCACGTACTTTCAATGAGTATATTTTTACTACTGCTACGTGACTCTAAGGACCCCCGTCTTGGCCCTATAAAAGAAAACATTTGTCATAAATAATTGATTCTGTTAACAATGTCCCATTAAGGAAATTGTTAGGTTGGTACCCACGTTTGGAACGATTCATAAATGCAAATAAAAATCATTTCACTCCACAGAGTAGGTACTTTTTCACTCCTTCGGTCAATAATACGTAAATCAATAGTGCATTATAGATCGAAGTTTCACTCCAATACAATAAGCAATTGCTTTTTTCCAAGTCGTCAAATGTCAGGGAATACGAAATTTAAATAATAATTGAACGTTTACCGCATTGTCCGCATTTATTTTCATAAGACAAGGACCTGACTAATTCAGCCTATTAAGGGCTGTTTTTCCATCGCCAGATAAATTTTATTCGAGGAATAAAATTGACTTTTGACAGTTTTTGTATGAAATAACTGTCAAAATTTCAAAAATATTCTTCGAATAAAGTTATCGGATGATTGAAAAATCAGCCCTAAAAAAAATAAAAACAGAACTTCATAAAACAATACAACAGCATACGCGCAAACAATTTTAAATTCAAAACATATCAACACTTTCTCCTACACAATTTTATTATTGTCTCATTTTGGTGAGCATTAGCATGGTCACAATGCATGTCGCTTCCTTACTTGAGCCTGAATGCTAGACTCCTTTGCCAACAAATATGGCGGTCTGTGTCCAGTGACGTTTATTCTATGTTAATTTTCGCTTTTGTTTTGACGAATAAATTCTTTGAACATTAGTCAAGTGTTTAGCTACTTTTGGGCACCTTATGTGGCTCAAATAAAAACAAACCGAAATCATCATCAATATGTGTGTACTACCTATGTGTGTACCTGTGGTTTTTTTAGTAGTGCAACATTTAAGTACATAATCAGCCTATAATGTTCCTACTGCTGGGACACAGGCCTCCTCTCTGTGAGAGGGAATGGGCCGTAATCCACCTCGCGGGCCCAGTGCGGGTTGGCAGATGTCACATATCTTCGAACTTTTCGTTCTACGACATGCCGGTTTCCTCACGATGTTTTCCTTCACCGTTTTGAGAGCAGTGGTGATGAAATAATTTATACAAAGTAAAGCGCCTGTCTGGGTTCGAACCTACGACCTACAACTCTTTAGTCGCGGCCGTTACTGCTTGGCCGCCACTGCTCGTTATGCGATAGACAGGTTCTGTGTTTCCCACATCCAGCGGATTCCTGCGGCCTTGACAAGGTCCTCGGGCCACCTTGTGGGACGCGTTCCCACGCTACGTTTAATTAACTTTTACAAAAAATATATAATAGGGTACCTTTCATAACCAGCTCTCAAGGTACGCTGCGAGGGCTAGTTTGCGGCGCAGGAAAATAATTTTTAGAAGGACAGGCCTTTACCAAATAGGCTAAGTAAAAAAAAAGATAAAGTTGTTAATAAGGTACCTACATTAGAGATGCTTACCTGCCTATAGAGTGCGCTTTCACGACGAGAGAGGAGCCAAATTGGAAATTATCTGAACGTTGAGAAAATTAACAAGGGATCTACAAGCGTGCTTAGGTTAGATTTTCAACGAAACCTGCCTACCTACCTGCCGGTAAAAGGGTGTATAAGTGAAAAGTCAACTAAACCCATCGCAATCCTCTGCTGGACATAGGCTTTTCCCAGGCTGCGTCACAACACCCTGTCCTGCACCGTCCGCATCCAGTTCGGCCCAGCCACCTCCTTAGGTCGTCAGTTCATCTAACTGGGGGGCGTCCCACACTACGCTTGCCGATACGCAGTCTCCACTCTAGGACTCGTCTGCTCCACCGGCGTGGAGGACCGATTCCTTCGACAAACATGGCCAGCCCACTGCCACCTCAGTTTGCTTACTCTGTAAGCTATGTCGGTTACTCCGGTTCTTTTACGGATAACTAACGTTCCTAAAAAGAAAAAGAGTGAAAAGTGAGGACATTCATTTTATTATTACTCCTAACATGTATCGTGTGGACGATGAATTTGGGCAACGTGCCCCAGGTAAGGCCTACCTGTCAGTAATAGAACAGGACGTGTTTTTTTCAATCATTTATCAAGGCTACCACTGGCAAGCAATGAATAAACATACATTACAGGCAGGCCCCAACGCCAAAATAGGAAGACAATGCAGATTGTGTTCAGTCAGAAACCGATATCAATACTTGTCGATAGATACTTGCAGAGTTATTGCTACAAACCACAGTATTGCGCATTTTCTCACGAATCTTACAGAGAAGTGTGCCGTAAGACTTAGGTACTAGTGACTGGGTTAGCTAAGTATGTTTAAATTGTTTTATCTATTGTTACGTAAGCTGTACGATCTTGAAGATATATACGATCGATTGAAGACTTAAGATCGCTTCAAATGAACTCGGTCTATCGCAGTTCAGTGCATCTTTTTCTTTTTCCTGTCGATTACAGTAAATTAGATTTTGTTGACTCAAAAATTTGCCACAACCATGACATCGTCTGTGGCAGTGGCAGCGCAATCGTTCCGGAAATTGAAGGCATTAAAATCCAACGTATAGTTTAATAGTCATTAGTTTACCGTTTGTAAAAACCACTCTCACAGACCTGCACCCTAATGGCGTAACACAATTTCAATCACTACCTGGATCATTTTGAAAGATATTACTAATCCATTGCTACATATGTTCGATAAATTTGACTACTCAACAACGTAAATAACGCAATTAATGTTGTTGAACTGTCAATATGAAAGCCAGTGCTACTGTTAGTGTGTTACGCAATTACCCCGCGCTGGGTCTTTAAACTATACAACCAATCACACTTGTGCGGCCCAGGTCCAAACACAGGCTGACAGGGCCAAACCAACCACAAATTGGATAACATTCGGCCCGGTTGATTTGACCCCTGTTTCGATCCTAGGCTGTATATAGGATGACCCAATCAAGGGGTAAGAGTCAAACACTCATCCTCTAGCGCCTCCTGGGTCTGAAATGTCAGATTAGACAGGTAAGTAGGTAGGTATTTACCTGTCCTGTATTATCAGTATTAATCGTGATCGACTTACAATTACAATTCGTAAGTCGGTCGTGGGTTCGAACCCAGGCTGGCGCTTAACTTTGTGTATATAACTTCAACACCACTGCTGTCAAAACGGTGAAGGAAATCATCGTGAGGACAGCGGCATGTCCTAGATTAAAAAAATTCGAAGACACGTGACGTCTACTAACTGGGCCCGCATTACGGCCCACTCCATCACGAAGAGAGGAGGCCTGTGTCCCAGCATTAATGGCTGATTATGCTAATCGTGATGACCACAAAACACAAACGAATCATTCGACGAAACTGGAAGTAACGCTGTGCGGAAAAAAACTGAATCCGACTAGAACCACTCTCTATGTTAAAAGTTGATCTTGTTCGCTCATGTTTAGATTTATAAAGTAAATTCTCATACAGGTCAAACTGGTTGCTCTGAGGTTATGCACCTGGTAGTGTTTTGCTTACGTTTACAATTACATTAATGCTATCTTTTCGATCTACTGCAGCTGAGCATTCAATTTAATTTGTGTGGGAATACATTTTGAATACCACACCTCTTGTTTCCTCTGCTTCTACAACTCTTTGTGGATGGCAGGAAGATTTCAAACTTGAATTTTGTGTACCTTTTTACTGTTATTACCATTGACTGTTTCGGACTTTCGTCTGTCGATCTAGCTGGGGGGCGTCCCACACTACACTTGCCAATCCGCGGTCTCCACTCCAGGACACGTCTTATATATGTAAATTAAACACAACCCTCGCGTAATTTATCAAAGCTTCCGGCTTAATTCAAAGAAAATTTACCTGCAAGAGTAGAGGGCAAAGTATATTTATAATTATACTACTATATTGGTTCCCAGTTATCTTTAAATGTAGAACCTTATTTATATTCGTACCTACTAGGCATCGACCTGTAATTGTGCACTTTATACCACCTTGTATAGCCCATACAAAGTGGTATAAGGTACACAGGTACATAGCATAGCATATAGGTACAGTCGAAGGCTTTGTCTCCTTTTAAGGGACACTAATGTTCTCGAGTAAGTAACTCAGTATCAGGCTCTGTAGAAATAGATTGATAAAGGACATTGATAACTATCGACTGACTTGTCAAACTACTGCTGCACTCAATCGCACAGCAGTCAACATTTGTACTACGAAAATCGTCCTTACTGAAACGATATAAACGTCAATGCGCTGTCAATGTCAAATTGTTACTACTGATTTGTAATTAACTTTACCAGAAGGCGTAATTTCTTCTAAGGTTGCGGAAATGAACCGGTAACTAGATAGTTCGAATAAAAAGTAAAAAACTCATCCGGAGGAATGAACTGGCCGAGTAATAAGGACTTCCTTTTTGTTAATCAAGGAGCGGATAATAAGTGTCTATAAGAAGAAGATTAAGGGTTACTCGAAGAAGATTAAGAATTATAATAGTAGTCGTTGAGGTACTTATTATTGTTTAGCAATGCCAAAAACCCCGCAGGGCTGATAAATTCAATGAAATGATGTTCATTCCTGTAAAGCTACGCTTTCCTAGAAGAGCAGCGGCCGCCACATTGTGTCCGCAATTTAGCGGCAAATAACTTTATTTATAACGATATTATTTATACGTAACGTTTAAGTTGGTGTGTTTTGCGTCGCCAAACCCCGGTGCCATCATTTTCATGACAGCTGTCACTACGGTTATGTGGCGGCTTAGCGGCTATCGCTATTTTATGAAACTGTAGCTTTCGTAGCTCTTTAAAAACACTTTTACACGTAAATTAGTCAATATTTTAAAACTAGATGTCGCCAACATTTCCTAGCTGACTGCTGGCTTGTTTCGCAGCTTCCGATAACCATGATCTATTTGCTAAATAAATTAGCAAAATGGAACAGAACTTGTACCGGTTAAACAACCCGTGGTGATGAAACAGGCCACAAATATTCTAAGATCTTACGCCAACAATACAGCGCCATACAAAACGCTCTTCAAAACTTTTTCTTTTTTTTCACGCTTTTCTGACTTCGCCTTCATCATTAATTATACGGGTCGCCATCACGATAATATACGAATGCATCCAAGTCCACTAGGTACTATCGTAAATCCAATCTGCACGTATTGAACGTGTATTGCACGTAGAAATAGACAAAGTTGGCACTTGTAAGAACTCTAAGCACTTCATGCAATTTTATACCTTATGTTACAAGAAATAAGAATATTCGGTGAAGTTCTACGGCATCGCGCTAATATTGCGACAGTCCTAGTCAAGTCAACGATTCTTACTTATAAACATTATGCTGGTTGCGTGGTTTAGTTGCCTACAAAGTGTTAGAAGGGAAAGGTTTGCGTACAAATCGCATTCTCATTTCTAATTTTGCCATAAATTGCATTAACTTTGCTATCGATCACCATTAAACAAAGGAATTGTAAGAGAAAATTAAAATTTTATTACCTGTGTACGAAAGAGTTTTAAATTGGTGCTAATTTGCGTTTGAAAAAAGAACAGTGGCCATGACATTGAGTTGTAAACAAAAACAAAAGTGATTTCTTTTGCCATAGACAAGAAATAAACAGTAAAACCTCCGAATCGTTAATCGATTCGATTGACAGTTTGGCATTAGTGTTGTGTTGTGAGGGTCAAAGGTGACAATATGCCCCAGATTTTCTTCAAAAAAGTAATGGTTGTAAGGGATCGAGCCAACTTCGAGGTAAGCTACTTTCACTTTCCGCGCCGGGCTGTGGCGTATGCCCCTTGCCGGCTACCGTGTAGCATATAAAAATATTTGGAATTTAATTATAGCTTTTATACTTACAAAACCTTTTAAAATTAATTGCTACTTTTTTTATTATTTTTTAGTAGTTAGCAATTTGGGTTGTATTCCAACTACTGCTTAACTTATGCTAATTTGTTTGGTAAATACCTCTTCTAGTATTTTTAACAAGCACGATTTATGTCAAGCTTTTTCTTTCACAATAACACAAACATTAAGGTTTTAACATCGAGGTTGGTAACGTGGCTCGACTGAAAAAAGAAATGGGGTGCTGAACCCTCGGGTTAAAAACCTGTTCAATCTTATAGCAGTTAAAAATAATGATAAAGTTGTCGTTTATTAGGTAAAATTTTGGTAGTTTATTTAAAAAACCGGCTTAATTAAATAACTCAGAGTGTGATTATGCAACACATCAAAACATCATTTAATATTCATTCACACCACATTTTCTAATACATATTTTAAACTACTAGGTACCTATGTAAATATCTAGGTTACCTATCATGAGAACTTTATTGCTTAATATAGTAATTTACCAGATTTAGTAATATTGCTTTGAGTAACGAAATCTTTAATGACAAACTTACCTAAAAAACCTTACCCCCCCTCCCCTTACCTTACCTTAATTACCTAGTATCCAAGTATCACTTCACAACATCTAGATATGAAGTGCAGTCAATTGCAAATCACTGGAAACAATCCGACATTCATGTCGTAGCAATAAAAGCGACTTTCGTAGTCAAGTGTTACAAGTCTGCGGTTGACTGTACTTAAGCTCTTTTTCATAATGCTACAAAAATAAAATGAAATTGTTTATTCTATAAGTAAATAGAATAAGTATCGAAATCACTTTTACACGTCATATAAAAAATAAGCTAGATGGAGTCGACATTCCTATCTGACTACTCCTGAGAAGTAATGGCGAAACAAACTCAAGGGTCAGTCTCTTTTAAAGTCCAGTCATAATTTTGGTCAGATCATTAAAATCTTCTTTAATTACAAAGGCTTTTCCATTGTATTGGCTGCAGTTCACTCCAATATCCTTAAGATAAACCAACAAATAAATATTCATCAATAATAACTAGCCAACATGCTTTGTTGGCAAATAGTGATATAATATCGAATTAGCCCAATAAAGTCACAATTTCAATACAAAATGTTGACGACCTCGGTGTGCACGATAAATTATATCTTTGCTCAGATTTTATCTGCTGCATTTAAGTGTTGCCTATGGTTTGATCATAGACAATATTCTTATCTGCAGGTGGAGCCAAGACCGTTGATTATCCTTCTATCTGTCATACGAAATCTAAATAAATAGAAACTACAGAATAATTGCTTGCTGATCTTATCATAGATTTCTTTACTGAAAGGAAAGTAGGAGAATGGTAGATTTTTTGGAATAGGTTGGTACCCTAAGGAGCATGGCTCTCTTCCCTTCAACATGCTTGAGAAACAGGATTAATTCTCAGCAGACTGTAATACATATACTTACTAATTCCATGCAACAGACAGGCAGTGCGAAAAAGAAAAAAATACACAATGATTAATAAAACACATAGGTAGGTAAATATTTAGAATCACTTTTTGTTTCGATTTCAACGCTTAATAAGACAAACAAAACGAAGACGCAGCCAAGCCCACACCTACATGTAATATTTAATGTTGCAATCCTAAGCTACAGCCAAGTTGGATCCTTGTCAGTAAGCGATGACGGTGAGGCATCTATAATTCGACAAACAATACGTGCATACTCATTGAAGGCCTTACTATGACTCTCAACTTTTAATTTTGTGGCTGACACGAAATTAGAAGCCACAAGAAGAGCCTAGAATCCTATTGGATTCTAGGGTCTTCTTGTGGCTTCTAAGTCTAATACTCATGTAGGATAATAATACTACATGAGTATTAGGCTTTGCTCTAAAACAAAACCGACGGTATAATTGTGTATTATACTATCAGTAGCAATGGGTTTCATTCTGACAGTTCAACGACATGCATTTTAGAGATGAATCATAGGTTAACAATCAATAATGCGTATAATCGAAGGTCTGTGAGGCAAAGGTGCCTAACCTTTAGTTCTTAGTATGTACCAACCTACAAACGTCAGAGAGAATACGGGCCGTACTTTTAAAAGAACGTCGATGGATATTCTAAAGTCTCAATCTGTCAAAAAAAAAAAAAATCAAATTCACCTAATTTTTTGACAAGACATTGACATTAATTACTATCGATGATATCGATGACGTAATTCGCCTTCTGATATTTATCAAATTAATCGATAATATTTTTCATATTGTAAAAAGCAGCTTACACAATGGACTCTATTGAAAACGTTAAATTTGTCTATCATTTTATTTAAGTACCTACTTTTAACTTATTTAAACAATATTCATGTCTGCAAGTCAGCGTTAAAGGCACATTGAAGGTCGTTGACACGCATCGTATTTCGCAATCGGTGCCAAGTAAGGATCCCAGGCGGACAACGTAAGCATCCTTAAGCATTATTATGTTATTTATGATTTAAATACATAGACACAAGCAAAGGCCTGCAACTGCAACCTACAGGTCTCTGATTGTCAACATTTATATGCCTGACTTTTTGTCATTTAAAGATTTGGAGTCGGGGCAACATCTCTTTTTCTTCCATACCTCTCTATTAGCCGTCATCTCGGTGGTCACCCCCTTTCTAACTATATCATCATTCACACAGTCCATCCATCATTTCTTTGGTCTTCCTCTACTCTTATAGCCATCGACATTCATACTCAAAACTCTCCTAACGACATTTTCCTCATTCCTCTGTATCACATGCCCGTACAATCACAACCGATTTCCACACAACTTTTCAGTTACCGGTGCCTTTTTCAGACTTCCTCTTACATATGTACTCATTTATTTGTCTACCCATTCGTGTAACACCACACAACCCTCTTAGCTTTCTCATCTTCATTCGTCCCAGGTAGTTAAAACTTAGGAACTTAATTAGCTAATTTGCTATTTACCTTAATTGCCTGTATTTTATTGTTTGACTCACAGCTGTCATTCTGTAACAGTTGTGTTATGGCTGTAACACGGTATACATACTAATTTACGTCAAGTCTGACAACCAGTCTCACCAAGGGGTATCGTATTACCCAATAACTGGGTTGTGGAGGTCAGATAGGCAGTCGCTCCATGTCATCATAATCAGCCTATATTGTTCCCACTGCTGGGATACAGGCCTCCTCTCTTGGAGAGGGAGTGGGCTATATAATCTACCACGCGGGCCCAGTACGGGTTGGTAGATGTCACATGTCTTCGAATTTTTGGTTCTAGGACATACCGGTTTCCTCACGATGTTTTCCTTCACCGTTTTGAGAGCAGTGGTGATGAAATAATTTACACAAAGTAAAGCGCCTGTCTGGGTTCGAATCTAGAACCTACAACTCGTAAGTCGCGTCCGTTACCACTGGGCAACCACTGCTCTCCTGTCGCTCCATGTAAAATACTGATATTCAGCTGGTATTCGGTTAGACTGGAAGCCAACCCCAACATAGTAGAGAAAAGGCTAGGCAGACGATGTCCTACTGATTGAAGTAGGGTGTCAATAGGCTTAACAATAAATTTTCCTGACTCTATATAGTGTTCTTTTCATAGTAAAACCCAAAGAACGTAAATACCTTGTGGTTACGTAAATCGCGTAATGCCAATTTAACGGCTTATTTCACGTTTATGGAAATTATAATTAAAATATTTTTATGCTATCGTTTTCTGCAAGGTCAAGGTGTTGTGTAATCTTGTAATTATTTATTTCCCATATGCAAAAAAAAAATTACAACTATTACGTGAAGATCGCTCTTAGCTATAAGACCGCCCATTGTGTCACCCTTTGTAAAATTCATATATTTATGTCTGTAATTTATATAATACTATAATAAAGAGTATTAGACTATAAGCCGACCCCAACATAGTAGGGAAAAGCCTAGGAAGATTATATTACGTGGGGCTTACACATAATTTACTGGCAGAATGTGACTTTAGTTAGTACAACAAAATTTCGCCGCGGTGGTTTTAGAGGCGTACCTGACTCTTCGGTGATTACAAGCATGATGTTATGTTAGGTATATTATGAAACAATTAACTAAGTAAGTCTGTCTACTGTCCAGTTCAGCTCTTTGTCTTCGTCGATAAATTCTGTAAAACTTCAAACAAGACTGAAGAAAATCTTGTGGATAATGTCTCACATCAAAAATAAACTAGGTTAGGTTTCAGTAGAGGGGAGTAAGTTAAATTGGGTTAGGTTTAGGTAGGGTGTAGTAAGGTACCAAAATACAACAACATTAGGATTCGTCTTCTCTTTATTTCCAAATGTCACATAACAAACTCATAACTGCAAGTTTCTCTGAATCGATACTAATCACTGCCCATCTCTCACGTCACCATAAATTATAGAAGCATAGCTTAATATTGAGTAACACTGTCTTTGCCCCTACTAATGATGTAAAACTCACTTGAACCTCGCTTGAGCAGAATCGAAGTACTTGTTATCTACTAACGTATTCTACGTGGCAGCAAATTCGTTTTGCATTGAAAGTATAAGTATATAAAGCACAAAAAAAACGCAGCGAAAAAAGAAACAATTTCTTTAAGCACCCCCGTTTTTCATCACTTTTCCACCACACAATAGTCAATCAGAGGGTCCATAGCGAAATTTTCAAGTAGATAAATAACTGAATTTGCAATCAAACACATCTCTCGATCGTCCATATCAAATCTTATGCAAATTGAAATAATGAAATTAATTATTTCAAAATTCGTCAACCGACTTGTCACCTCATAGTACGGACTGACGATAGACGATGGTCACGTCCCATTAGCTGGTGAATCAGAGCGCGTCGGCCCCGTTGCGCAACTCGCCTTGAGTGACCGCTGATGGTAGCTGGCTCCCAATCATTGGATGCTTGGTATGGTCACGTGTGATTAGCTCGAGTGATATATGAGTGTTGGGTATAATTAGCCAGTTTATTTGATGTACCAACAAGTACACAGATTGTATGCAGCAGCTTCTATATGGTCCTCGGGGTCAAGCACTGCAGAGCTCTGCAAAGATGGAGAGAATGGTTATATCATGGGTTCTCAACCTTACTTACCACCACTTTGTTTTTTTTTTTCCTGCTATCTGTCGCGAATCTGAAATAGCTATTGCCACGATTATATTTATATGATTATAGAGCAGTGGTGGCTCAGTGGTAACGGCCGCGACTTACAAGTTGTAGGTCGTAGGTTCAAACCACATTTATATGGTTCGAACCCAGACAGGCGCTTTACTTTGTGTCAATTATTTCATCACCACTGCTCTAAAAACGGTGAAGGAAAACATCGTGAGGAAACCGGCACGTTCTAGAACCAAATAATTATGTATTCGAAGACATGTGACATCTATCAACCCGCACTGGGCCATGCGTTGTGGATTACGGCCCACTACCTCTCACCGAGAGGAGGCCTGTGTCTCAGCAGTGGGAACATTATAGGCTGATAATGCTACACCAATCTGAATGTCTTTTTTTTCTCTTTAGCTAAGTGTTACTAAAAGAAGTTCTTAGGAAGCCATAAATTACCTTCTTCGGGCTTGTAAAATTTCTTCAAATCTACTTGTCACCTACGTTGACGATAGACGATGGTCACGAGTGAGATTTTAATTTCATTTTTGATTGTACAGACAGCTAACAGCCTCGCCTTGAATGACCGCTGATGGGTGCTGGCTCCCAATCATTGGGTGGCAGGTATGGTCACGCCTCACGGGTGACTAGAGCGAGGTGTGTTGCTTATTGATAAATGAGTGTTCGGTATAATTATCTAACTTAATGAGTGTTGGGTTTAATTGGTTAATCAATGCTGCTTTACCATTTTGATGTATGTATCTGATGTATTGTGTGTCTTTCAGTCTATGCTAAATAAATGTATTTTCTTTCTTTCTTTCTTTCTTTTTTCTTTCTTTCTTTCTTTCATTCTTTCTTTCTTTCTTTCTTTCTTTCTTTCTTTCTATGCTCGCTTGATCATAACCCTAGCACAGAGGAGACGTTTCGATCTATCTCATTTTCAAACAGTCAAGCAAGTAAAGCTGTGTGATTTAATTAAACAAAATACCAGTCTGATCTGGAGATATGTAACGGCTTTAATCCGGAAACCATGAACAACCTTCTTCGGACTCGTAAAATCGAGAGTAAGTTGAGTTTTTGTATTGATCGTTACGATCTAGTCTGACAGTGGTAGCACATCCTGCCTGACGGGATTCATAGAAAGTCCGTTACAGTACGTTACGGTAATACCGCTCCTGGATTTTCTTCTTCGCACCTTTTATGGTACCCGCGCTTAAGGGTTGGCGCAGCAATGTATGGTACGTATACTGAATAATAATTCAATAGTCCTGGGATCGCCTGGACTAGGTGGAGCGACGATCTTCGCAGGATAGCAGCTGGATGAGAGTTGCCGAAAATCGAGTTGAATGGCGTGCAATAGGAGAGGCCTATGTCCAGCAGTGGACTGCGATAGGCTGATGATGGGACCACCAGAGAGAGCAAAATGAGTCTTTAATATTTCCACTGCTGGGATATCTACAGACCTTTTCTCTGTGAGAGGGAGCGGGCCATAATCCACAAGGCGGGCCCAGTGCAGGTTGGCGACTGTTCCGTGTCTTCAAATTTTTGGTTCTAAGAAGTATGAACCACACTTGGCAAAAAAGTATGACGGTCACCCAAATTATCGGATCAGACAATCCTACTAAAATTATAAACGTGAGGTTGAATGGAATGAACGGATTTTGTTGAAACTTTACAGTAATATCGCTTATACATCAGAATAACACATAGGATACTTTTTATCCCGATTTTCCCACGGGAACGATACTTATGCGGGTGAAACCGCGGGGCGCTGTTAGCAGGAAATAATTATGAACCTTATGGCCAATTCATTCCCTAATTATTTGACTGTAATGCAAGGCAGAATATAAACCTACAAGACACCACGTATACCGATATCCGTTTAAGCTAAGCTTACCTAAACTGACGGAGGATTATAATCAATCAATATCTCTTGGCGCCAACACTGCGTTGGTGGCTTAATCACATGTTATCAAAGACATAAACGCGCCTTATCATTAGTAGACGACCTACGCCACCTACTGTAACATTAAATCGAACTGACAGGCGAAGAATTTGAAGACAGGTGGAGGAAATTAATGTTCTTCTGCTTGGCGCACGATTACAGCCATGGTATTGTCAGGGTCAGCTTTTAAAGGTCAAAGTGGTCCGCTCACTTGACTTACATACATCCTTGATCACTTGTGATCATCACGAAGGTTCTGATATAATATGGTTGTTCATAACAACCAGTCAAAAAACAAAAACAGTGACTCTGCTAATGTCACTTCAAAAAATATCCAACAGAGAGTGATTTTTTTATTTCTAAGAACTAGCTACGCCCCGCGGTTTCACCCGCATAAGTTTCGATCTCGTGGGAATATCGGGATAAAAAGTCCTATATGTAAATCCTATATGTAAATCCTGGTTTTAAATCGTCTGTGTACCAAATTTTATCCAAATCCGTTCAGTAGTTTTTGCGTGGAAGAGTAACAAACATCCATCCATCCATCCATCCATCCATACAAACTTTCACGTTTATAATATTAGTAGAATTAAAATAATATGTAAGTAATCCTACTTTCCTACTAATATTATAAACGCGAAAGTTTATGAGGATTGATGGATGGATGGATGAATGCCACGGATTTTGATGAAACTGTACAGTAATATAGAATAACACATAGGATACTTTTTATCCCGATGTTACCACGGGATCAACACTTATGCGGGTGAAACCGCGGGGTGCTGCTAGTAAATTAATAAAAATAACAAAATGATACTAAAATTATTCACAAACTAAATTATAGCGTCGAAAAATGCATCTGCATCGCTGTCGACTGTGACGCTCAGTCAATGTTCCTTCTCTGTTTTGTTTAGTTAGCAGTCAGACAATTTATAATACAAAAAGCAAAATTACCTCAGCATCAATTGTTGCAGCTGATAATAGCTCAGGCGTCATCAACAACATTATCGATCTGTAAATACAACTCTAAAGTAAATCTTCTTCAACTGTTTTAAAGCCCAAAACGTAACGTCTAAATTCAAAAATGAAGGACTAAAATCCCTTTAATCATTAGCTTGACTTAACAATTCAAAGAACACCTAATTGACCGGCACATGTACAGACGCCAGCACATCAAGCTACTACAATCTGTCAAATTATTTTAATAGATTTTCAACTTTATAGTTAAAGTATTAGGTTCAATATTGATTGGGAAAATTTGAGAGTTTCGAGTAACTTGATGTGCTGGCGTCTGTACTTATCCAAATGCATTACGCGAAGCTACACTTAAAATACACAATGCACTACAAATCACTCAAACAAACTACAAACGGGCTTGATCCATCGGTATTTAGCCCTGGAAAAGTACTAAAATTAGTCCCCCCCAATCGGGCCCAGTAAGTACTACTAGTACAGCGAGGGACTATTATTAGGAGCATTCTGAAGTCCCTTCAGGGACATGGATGATCAAAGGACGAGTATATTTCAGTTGCTAAGGGACTTGTGACTTGTGAGAGTAAAATAAGTGTGATTTATGTGTTGCGCCACTTTTGTCGTGTGGAGATGAATGAGAGAAGTTTCACTGGTTTAGGGAATTAAATGAATTGTTATTATAATTTATCTCCTTTATTTAAATTTAAATACATATAAATTATATTATAATATAAAAAGTATAATAATATAAAAAATACATTTAAAAATTTAAAAAAAAAATAGTATCCCACCGGTATCGGGAACAGGGTCCAAACTAGCGGCGGTCAGGGCTCCAGAGAGAGGAACCTCCTGACAATGCGAGATATAATTGTTATTATCATTTTTAACAGTTCTATGTTCTATGTTACGGGTTTTGTTTCCGCACTTAGTCCTTCTCCTTCAGGTGGACCATTTTACGTGGGCCATGGCGGCCGTCAGTGGTTAGTCCAACCAGCCCACCTCCCTCCAGAAGCTTATTAAGTCTCCTGGTCTGTTGAGAACATCTGTGTAAGATCTGGGTGTCCCGAGGGTTTCCGACCTAATCTGGGTGACGCCTGTGCACTCAAAGAGCACATGCGCGACGGTTTCATCAGCCTCCATCAGGCTCTGCATAGAGGGCTGTCCGTTATGCCTATAGTGTGAAAGTTTTCCATTTTTAACAGTACAAGTTTCTTAGAGTCCGAAGGGCTTGTCGACCGATCAAGTTAAGTTACGCTTTCCGCGGTTGGTCCGTGGATGGGTGACCATCTTTACATACCGAGATTCCTCCGTGCCTCGGTAAGCACGTTAAACCATTAGTCCCGGCTGTCATTTGTGGATCTTTGACAGTCGTTACGGGTCGTCAGAAACCCGAAAGTCTTACAACCAGTCTTACCAAGGGGTTCCGTATTACCCAGTAACTGGGTAGTGGAGGTCAGATAGGCAGTCGCTCCATGTAAAATACTGGTACTTAGCTGCATCCGGTTAAGCTGGAAGGCGACCCCAACATAGTTGGGAAAAGGCTAGGCAGATGATTCATGAGAATTTTTCTTTTACTAGCTATAGTCTTCTTGTATGTTGCAATCGCTTTCCAGCAGTTGCATTAGTCATATAGCCCTCCATCGTCATGGTTTATGCCCTCGCTTGGTCAGAGTCTACCGATTTTGTGAAAAACATCTGAATTTTCCGGATTAAAACTACTGACTGCTTTTTTCTTGTCAACTCAAACTAACTTAAGTCACTTTATTATCAAACCCATTTCAGTGTTCACACCATAACAAACTCCAATCCAAAACCAACTCTACTTTCAGGCAATAAGTTATACAATCGTTAAACTTGGCAATAAAAAGGGTTTCCTTATGACGTCAAGCGCCGCCAACAGATGGCGCTTGCAGTACATTGCGCATGCGTCACTTGCTGATTGATTGTGTGATTCTGTTGGACTTTTTTAGATGCCGGGAGCATTAGTCTTTGCATTTTAAGTAGTTTTGCTTTGTATTATTGTCTGGGAAATTCCGTTTTCTTGGCCAAATATTTACTTAGAGGACAATTAATTAATGTCCTCCTCTATCGTTTAGATTTCAGTAGCGAAAGCCTCGGAAAGTACGTTAAGCTGTTTATCCCGGCTGTCATTCGTGGATCTTTGACAGTCGTTACGGGTAGTCAGAAGCCTGAAAATCTGACAGTCAATCTTACCTAGAGGTATCGTATTATCCAGTAACTGGGCTGTGGAGGTTAGATAGGCAGTCACTCCATGTAAAATATTCAAATATATGTTTAGTATTCAGCTGCATCCGGTTAGACTGGAGGCCGACCCCAACATAGTTGGGAAAAAGGCTAGGAAGATGATGTTCCTTATTCATTTGTGTGGAAATTCCCTGTTTTTCGAAAAGGGGCCAGACATGCCAAAATGTCTTAAAAACTCATTCTATTCCGCTAGATCGATATTTGACGGGCTAAAAACAAAAGAGTCTAGGTACTCTAGGTATGAGGAGTAGGTACCTAGGTAGGGAGTACCTAGGGTAGGGAGTACTCCTCATACCAAATAAGGAAACAAGAGAAAAACAGCCATGAATGATGAAGAAAGCACAAAGTATGTACATTGCTCCCACACGAAACCACGAAGTAAATATCGTAATTAACTTTTAAGTAAGTTATCATTAATTCAACTTTTTAATAATTATTATGCCGTGAAAGTCTCTGTCACTTGGGTATTAAAAACTTTAAAAGATGCATCACTTGTCAGCTGTCATATTTGCCAACTTAACTTTCACTTGAAAACCTAAAATAGATTCGAATATCAACCTTATCGTCTTGAACGTAGGGCTATTTTCAAACGTTTTGAAGTGTAAATACAGGTTGTAAGTGGCAGGTACTTTGGTCGAGCAGTTGTGGGAAAGGTGTTTGGTTATGCAATAGATGGTTGTGGTACAAGTCATACATTACAGGCGAGTGAGTAACTATTTAGAACATGAATAAGTACTGACTGCTTGTTATCTAGACTTGCCAAAACTCAGATGAAGGATAGAGGTACAGACGCCAGCACATCAAGCTACTACAATCTGCCAAATTTCTTCAATAGATTTTCAACTTTATCATTAAAGCATTAAGGTTCAAGGTTGATTGGGAAAATTTGACAGTTTCGGGTAGTTTGACCTGCTGGCGTCTGTACGTTTTCCCTATTTCCGTTGTTTATTGAATAATTTAAAAAATATCAAAACAAATCCTACTAATGTTATAAATGCGAAAGTTTGTGAGGATGGATGGATGTTTGTTACTCTTTCACGCAAAAACTACTGAACGGATTTTGATGAAACTTTACAGTAATATAGCTTATACATCAGAATAACACAAAGGATACTTTTTATCCCGATATTCCCACGGGATCGACACATATATTATAAAACCGTGGGGCGCTGCTACTAAAAGTATAAAACTAGAGTATTCTATTCTATTCTAAAACTATAAAGTTTGCATTCGCATATGTAGGACCTGTGGAATTTTGATAGTGTGTTATGTATTACCCATATTTGCAAAATAAAATTTATTCTATTCAATTGTATACCCCAGACACAAGCAAAGAAAATCCTAATGGGGTAAAGGGTGAAGTCGGGCTGTGGATGATGATGATATCCATATCTCATCTTAATAAACTACCTACCTACATATTTAATTCGCAATCTCAATACACGCGCCACTTCTTTCCAGCGAAAGCACTAGGAAGTGGTGAAGGGAGGCGTTTTGGGGGACTGTATTTTTGTAACTTTGACGTCCGAAAAGTGCTGATTATCAGCCTAATTTGAATAAATTAATTTGATTTGGACTTTGAATAGTACCCAATGACCCGATAAAATATAAATCGCTTATCGCGTCGCTCATGCCTTGTACCACACTTGAGGTCGAAATACTATCACGTTTAGTTATGACAACTTATAAAATAATAGAAGTTTTCTCTTTTTGCACACGTGACGAGGCAATATTGTGCTATTGTCCGACCTACGAATATTACGGAGATCTATGATAGGAATTATGTCGTCTTTAGCTTTCTTACGACGGAATTATGCAAAGGTTAGGAATGGAATGATTATTTTTATGGGGTTATGTCACTTATTGTCAGACACGGTTTATCTTCAGTTGACTCTGGTTAAAGTCCCTCAATCTAACTAACTCCTAGACTGGGATTCACTCAGATTCAGTAGGATAGGAGTAGTGGGATAGGTACGATTCAGTGGAAAATTATGTTGGTCCTCAATGGCGCCGATTCCCTTGTCCTGTCAAATTAAGATACTCCATAGACAAATTAGACGTGGTTATATAAATGGCTACTAAAAATCCGTCCATTTACGTCAGCCGCTGACTAATTTAACAGGGCTAAAGTAATATTTATATCTGTCCTTTTCTTAATGAAATAGAAAGAAAAAGATGCACTGAACTTAAATTTAGTTTAGTTTGTGAACAAGGGAATCGGCGCCAATGTCTAAATGGTATAAAATGAAGTCGCCTGGTTTGCAGTCCTACCCCTGATTGTGCATTACCGACAAAATCAAAGTGATGTTTATTCTAATCCTCAATGGTTGCTGGTAGGAAATCCTATCCTATCATCTGCCTAGCCTTTTCCCAACTATGTTGGGGTCGGCTTCCAGTCTAACCGGATTCAGCTGAATACCAGTATTTTACATGGAGCGGCTGCCTATCTGACCTCCACAACCCAGTTACTGGGTAATACGATACCGCTTGGTAAGACTGGTTGTCAGACTTTCGGGCTTCTGACTACCCATAACGACTGTCAAAGATCTACGAATGACAGTCGGGACCAACGGCTTAACGTGCTTTCCGAGGCACGGAGGGGTCTCGGTATGTACATCTCGATATGGTCACCCATCCATAGACCAACCGCGGCAAGCGTAGCTTAACCTGATCGATCGACCTGTGCGGCTGTTATTATTTAGCCACGGGCCCCTCCTCCTACTTAATATTATAAACGTGAAAGTTTGTATGGATGGATGGATGGATGGACGGATGTTTGTTATTCTTTCACGCAAAAACTACAGAACGATTTTGGATGAAATTCGGCACAGAGATGGTTTATAAGCAGGATTAACATATAGGATAATTTTTATCCCGATATTCGCACGGGATCGAAACTTATGCGGGTGAAACCGTGGGGCGCAGCTAGTACATAGATAATTATATTGTCCAATTTAAACGAAGCCACCTGGTCGCTTGCTATGATGTTTTAAGATCAAGTCTTGGTCTTTTTTCACCATGAACAGTATTTTATCTTGCTCTTAATAAACAAAATCTCTAACCAACTTTCATACAGGTCACTTGACCGGTAAGTTGCCTAACAGCTGATTTTAACTATGTAAATAGTAGTAACATGTTATTAACTAAGGACAGGTCCAGTCGAAAAACAACTATCTTTGTGAACTAAAACTAACCGCGTTTCGTAATAACCGCTCTATATTAAAATAAACTTGCCTTGAATGTGGGCAGCCGGATGGGACCGCGACAACGACGTATTTTATTAGAGGCTGGTTGCAGATATAACTATTCTTGATTAAGATTTTGTATAACTGTTTCAGGGCTTCAGCAATGGCCGACGAGTTCAGGATTAGAAATAGTCTTTTTTACAGATTATGTATGAAAATCTGCAAAGAAACGATGGATGGAATGTGTGAATGATGATATGGTTAGAAAGGGGGTGACTACCGAGATGACGACTAATAGAGAAGTATGGAAGAAAAAGACATGTTGCGCCGACCCCGAATAAATTGGGATAAGGGCAGGAGAATGATGATGTAAGAAAATCTCGCGTTTAATTTAGCATTGTCTTGTGCCTTTTTGTTGTAAAGAAGTCTGTGATTTCATGCAAGCAGTGTTATAGTCCTGCGTAAAGCACTTGTCTTGGTTCGAACCTACAAGTCGTAGGTCGTGCGTTCGAACCTAGGTAGGTGCTTTGCTTTATGTAAATCACACTCACCACTGCTCTCAAAACAGTGAAGCAAAACATCGTGAGGAAACCGTCATGTCCTAGAACCAAAAATTCTAACTTATGTGACATCAAACCGCACTGGGCCCGCGTGGTAGATTAAGGCCCACTTCCTCTCACCGAAAGGAGGGCTGTGTCCCAGCATTGGGAACAATGTAGGCTAATTTTGAACGCTCGGATCAAGGATAACCTCCCTCCCTAAACTTTTACTTCCAACTTAGAAAACATTTTCTATTTCAGCAATTAACGAATTTCAAAATGGCAATGTTCAATTTCACGCCATATTGGACGGTATACAATAACAAGATACGCGTCGGCGTAGCAAACAGAACGGATCGGTCATCTCTCAATGGCGCAAAATTTAAAACAATGATAGTGAGAGCGGAGAATTTCACTGACACTTGCACTGATGACGGTTTCATTACTGGGTATTGTTTGTTTATGATTAAGACATAGGCGTCTGCAATCGCATGCCATTTTACTAGATCCTCGGCTACTCTCATTCAGCTGCTATCAGCTACCATGACCGTTCAATACATAGTACCTGTATATCTTTCTCATATCCGTGTTCTTTAGTCCTATTAATGTTACTTTATTTCATCACCACTGCTCTCAAAACGGTGAAGGAAAATATCGTGAGGAAACCTAGAACCAAAAATTCGAAGACGTGTGATATCCACCCACCCTCACTGGGCTCTCTTGGTGGATTTCGGCCTACTCCCTCTCACATAAAGAGGAGGGCTGTGTCCTAGCACTTTGGAATAAAATCTTCTCTTGTTCTAGAAGCTATATGCTTTTTAATACTTACAACTTATTTGGAGTAACGATTTGTGTTGGTTCTCTAAACCCGCTCAACAGGATATAACTAATTATCATATTATTATAATGAATAATAACTCAAAAAACATTAAATGCAGCGATGACTCATGTACCTACATAACATGACGTGAAACATGAATAATTTACCCGGCAAAAAGAAAGGACTCGGTGTTAACAAGCCGAAAATTACAACCCGTTATGTCAATATGTTTATATGTCCTTTCATAACCAGTAAAAGTAAGAAACATCCAATGCAAATCCAACAAAACTATATGATTTTTGCAAACATACCAAGTTATATTTGCAGATCAAAGACGGTCACTTTATTATTGTGAACCTTATGAACTGCAGTTTATGAAACAACAATTTGAATTTTGTTAAATTCATCGGCCATTAGGACCTTGTCAGCGCATACGCCTCTTGCCTCTCTTGTATTTTGTATAAATGCAAATATTGCTCACGTAACAATATTACGTGTTTTGTTGTCAATGACGATGTAAACAAAACTTTCTTTGGGCTTAAACAAAAATGTCGGAAACAAGTAAACACCTTTCGTAAAATCAGTGTTTTTTTTTATTAATTCGTCTTCACACCCTGTTAATTGCAGGATATATATAAATATTTATAAGTAATTTATTACTCATTAGAATAACTTGCAATTGTTTTCATAACTCATTAAGAAACATTATCTACTTTATTAGTCTATCTTCTCTACTACATTCTGTGATTGAACGATAGTCTTGGTTTCTATTGTTTGTGATACTTTACTCTCCGATGTCGACGTCTCATTAGCCTTAATAACGATCCAGAAAGGAAGCATCTTGATCCCATTGATACAAATAATACAATCATTCTCAGCGCTGCTGAATCGGTTCGAGAAAATTCTAGAAAAACTGACTAAACAACAAAACAAGCTTTGTCACTTATCCCCGAACTTATTTACCGTGAAGATATCACACATAAAGACGGCAATTAAGCCGATTCACGTGCATTCGTCACAGATGGTGATAACTTCAACGCCTCAGAACAATAGGACATTATGTACTAACTGTCTTTAAAAGAAACATGACTACAAGTAGGCTAAATCAACAAAAACGTTTGATATACTGTGAAGGTTGAGTGGAAAACGTCAATCAGAAATGTGGAAATGAGTACAGAGAAAATTGTGCTCAATCTTTTGCAAATTCTTCTTAATCGAATCAAGTTATGGGATGAGAAGATCGTGCACAACGTTTTTCGAATTCTCCTTAGCCCAGTGAAGTTATGGACTGGGATTTAGAACTATTCTATCGTTTCCCATGGATGTCATGTCATTTGAAAAGATTAATTACATCTATACATGTAATTTTTGCTATTTATTACAGAAAGATGGTAAATAAATTATCACAAATCAGCAGAGGACCAAGAATAGATCCTTGGCAATACTTGTAATTTTATTTTTAATGATAATGAATGCATATTGACCGCTGACGCTGTTCAATTTATAGCAATAATATTTATATGCGCGCTTCTTGCTACTTAGTAGGGTCCAGTTTTTTAATGTTATTCATAGTTTCAAAATATATATATCCTCAATTTTGGTTTTATTAGCGCATCTTACTTCAATTATGTCAAAACAAGTAAGAATTAAATCAAAGTCCACCTCAATCCTCATTGCTACTAAATAAGTAAATGCAAAACGTACATTATACTTAATCCTGCATGTACATAACTTTAATAAAACCTTGTGATACCAATTTATCATTAGTAGACAATTAAGAATCAATCGATGCGTGCTTAAACAAAATATTTTTGTTTAAGCACGCATCATTTGCACCGTTAATTTGGCAGCGGCCATTACTATTTGAACGTTAATTTTATAACAAGTTCGTAAGTTTTAATTACATTGCAGGCTATAGATCTCATTCATCATGTGAAAGTATGTGTAAAAGTTGTTTTATATGCTTCCTAAACCGGTTGTCTCTCTCAGTCTTTCAAGGATTTATTTATATCGTCATCTCTCTCGCACAGTGCAATGTCGTAGTACTGTTACGAGTAGTGTTGCGAATCGAGTATGTATCGAGTAATTTAATCGGTTGTTACGATCGATTTCAACCTTATATTTGCTTACTATCTGTATCAGAACTTGTCACGAAGTTAGATGGGAATGTCACGAGTCTAATCTGTGTAACGACAGGTGGTTTCTCTTAGCGAACATGCGTGGTCTGATTTCTAATATCCATATTCCATTAAAAATTGCTTCTTCTTCTTTAATCTTATCCTTCTGTGAGATCCTATCATCGTATAGTATTCAAAATCTACGTATATTATTCGAGCTAACTTATCTTTTTTCTGTAACCTTTTTGTTTTCTTCTTTTCTCCAGTTCTCCATTTAGACTACCAGTCTCTTGTCCTAGTCTATGCCATTCTTTAAATACAATTTTACCCTGAGTGAAATCTCATAACAGGTAACTCTTAAGTGTAACTCCAATTCAATTCATTCACATTTCTAGTCTCTGCTCGATCAGTGAAGCGATACCTAATATCCGATTATTCAATTCGATTAGGAAGTCGGTTCCCTCACTAGTTCATAACTTGAAACATGTTTTTGCGGTATTATCATGATTACTGTAACACTTTGCTGGTATTCAGCGTTAGCATATATTTCTAATAAGCTTGCGGTTTTTTTGAGGTCAACATCGCAAACAGCTGTTATGAAATTCTGTATATATCGTAGAATATTATGTTGTTTTTTTGCTTTGACAAATATTATGTATTATTATATTTGTTATATTTTATACTTCGTGTTTTGTATCCGTGTCAGTTGTTTCCTAGGGTCTGCTGTTGTTAAATCCTAACTAATATTATAAATGCGAAAGTAAGTTTGTTTATTATGCTTTCACGCAAAACATCTGAACGGATTTGGATGAAATTTGGCACATAGATTACACGAGTTACATGGGTAGACCATGTCCTGGACATTGTACAATCCATGTTGCACATTTCTTTGTCCATCATGTAAAAATTCTGTATTTCGTCTAAATTCTGTCGCCTGATATGGTGCTTGATATGATGTTATCAAATGTTACCTACTTTTATTCCAATCAATTTTACGAGTATATTTTGAAAAGGTCTTATTTCGATGAGACATCTCAGACCATTCTTCCATCAATTTAATAGGTCTGTCGTTTTATAATTATAACATCAAGCAAAAATCATCGCAAAATTGATGAACTTCCGATATAATTTTAATAGCCTTATTTAATACTTAATAGTGCTCCGTTCACGACCTTAATTCTAGATTTATGATTCTGTAAATCATTACCGTTAGCCGTTACGTTACGTAGATTATTATCTTCATAACATTAATCGTTCATTCAAAGAATGTATTGTTTTATAAATACGGTTAATTGTAATGATCAACACATTTTAATGTAGAACGCTATACAAACAACTTTTTTTTTCAAATTTTCTTTCCATTCTGCAAGATTTGTCTCTGATTTGAGAAAACCTTTGATGATGGTAGCTTCTGCAATATATTCTTCCGGGTAATCTTTCCTCTTTCTTTTCTTCGTCATTAGTTTTATTCTTAATAGAACCGTATTCGCCAAAATTTAGCCTTGGATAAAACCAAAACCCTTTTTGAAAGCTTCTTTACATAACTTGGGTTACGTTTGGCTTCAATTTCCTAACTCCCCAAATCTTTCTGGTTTTATCGGTTGTTCCTGTGGCCTCTACATATTGTTCAAAGGATATAGGTACAGGTACAAAACTGGCTGTAACAAAATGTAACATCACACCTGTATTGGACGAAGGGTTTGGGTTAGGCAGAGGTGCACCCTATAGGGGGCGAGCTTTTTGCCATCATCCGGCCACGAATCCACACCCTGGACTGCTGCTGAGAAATTCCAGAAGGAACAATCCAATACCACTTTGCCCGACCCGGGAATCGAGCCCAGGACTATCTATATGCTCAGCAGTAGCTCTTGCGACCACTAGACCAACGAGTCCGTAAAATGGCTATAAAAGGTTTAATAATCACATAACCTTGATTGATTTGTCACTATGGCTACCAACAAGGATGTAATTATGCAAGAACGATAGTGAACGTTGAATTTAATAAGAAACCAATAGAAGCCGACCTTAGACTAATTTGCTGAATGGTGCAGACTCGCCATAAAGACATTATGTTACTATGTTTTACACCTCAATAGGTGTCTGAGTTATTTGTCAATATATTTTAGTACTGCAGTAGTTCTGAAAGAATTGTGGCAAGGTCTTCCATTCGTTGGTGATTATTTCGAAATCGTTTAATGGTGTGATTTTTGTAATGGTATATTTAGCTGAGAATCTGGTATCTGTTTGTATATCTCGTAAGAGTTTTTTTTTTATTTTGTCTCGTTATGTCGTCTAGTGGTCGCGAGTGCATGAGGTCCTGGGTACATTTCCTAAGTCGGGCACAGTGTTATTGGTTTTTCCATAAAGGATTTCTCAGTAGCAGACAGGAGTCTGGATATGTGCCCGGTTGATGACAATAGCCTTGCCCCCTATTATATGGAACTTAAAACATAAGCATCCACTTGTGAATTGCTAGTTCTTTAAATGGCAAATCGGCAATACTGATTGCGATATGTGGTATTGACGAAAACAGTCTTCGAACGAAAGAACCACTAATGGCCGAGTTTATCTATTGATATACCTAATATCATTGCTTATGGTCAAATAATTAACTATTAGTTAAAAGAATAACCATTAGATAAACTAAAAATTGACCAAAAAAACATATTTTGCAAAAATTTTACCATTAGTTACTATTTTTAACAATTGGTTGAGTTTAACTACGGATCAAAAAACCGGCACTAAGAATTAAAATTGATAACATCGCACATGTTTTACCATCCACCATAGTGTTCTAAACACACGTTTTTCTTTTTTAATCAACTTGGAAAATCAGGACGCCCTAGATGGCCATAAAGACTAAATTCTATATTAGGATATCTAGCTGCCATAGAAACATCTAGAACCGTACTGGTATCATGACGTCTGTGATTTTTTACATCATGTGTAGTTTGTACATTCGCTATGCGCTTGCGGCGATTGCCGTCAGACCTTGGCGTACGTTTCCTATACAAGCTAGCTGTTTGGCGCCGCTTATGTACTTAACAGGTGCTTGAGACGATACTAATTGCTTGACTTTAGATAAAGTTAGGTTTATGTAATGTTGTTCTGTAGTGTTAGAGGTCTGGTTTGCAAAGGTATTAGATTCCAGCTTGTATCCTGTTTAAATTTAATTGTCCAGTTCTTACATAAAAGTCGTTTGACCAGAGGGGCAATTCTCGTAATTCTAAGAACATTCACAGTCTGATCTCAGTCTCAATCTGTCAAAACATACATTTTTGACAAGTTTTTGACATTGATTGTCGCTGAGATGAGACTGCGACTACATTTTGTACGTTTTTAATTACGGGAATAAATTGGCCTTCTGGTATAGATGTTTGAACGCATCCAACGATACATCATTCATCTCTTTTACCTGTTCCACTTACAAAAACTAACCTACAAAGTTTAAGCCTGAAGCTACCAAAGTATGTTGCCTATACACCTAAATACCAAGAAGTTAACAATTGAAACGTATTTCAGTCAGCCAAACAATCACACGAACGGCCAGTTCTTCGGTATTTTATTATTAAAAAAAGTTGAATGAAAACTTTTTTCACGCGCTCTTGGGAAGGTCCATGCAACTAACCTACAATCATTAAATAAGCCAGGTAAAACAATGCTGCATATAATAACATCTTCCCTGAGAAAGGAACCGGTGATATAACCTTTATTGATGCACTGCATTTCCTATGTGCCGGTCCGCCAGTATTCCTCCGCGCTTCGGTGGCGCGAGACGTGCAGCCGCCATTTAAAAAAAAACCGAGACGTCATCGTCAATTGTTTGTAGTTCGAAATTTCGAATGCAGTTCTAAAACAAAGAAGTTTTTAAAGTTAAAAAGTTTATTGTGCTTTGTGAAATGTTGATAGTTTCGTCACATTGTTAAAGGATTGGTCAAACGCATTGTTTTTGTGGGTAAGTTTGTCAATTATAATGTCGTAGGCTGTTCAGTATTTAAATATCAAACAATGCTGAATGTTTATTATTTCGATATTTCGGCGGGTAGACTGATGTTTAACATCCATACTAATAATAATATTATAAATTCGAAAGTAACTGTCTGTATACTATAACCTTTTCAAGCTTAAACCACTGAACGGATTTCGATAAAATTTGGCAAGGATATAGATGGCATCCTAGGGAAGGACATTTGCAAAATTTTGCCCCGGTACCCCGTGGTATAATTTGCGATATCCACGAGGGCAAAGCCTTTGGCAGAAGCTAGTTTAGATTATTTGCGATTTTGGATGACCTTAGTTATTCTTGAGCTTTCCTGTATCCCAACAATTATGTTAGAAACAACTCCTTGCCCTTGAATTTGTATGGTATAAAGCGAACAAATTTTTTTAGTGTTTTTTTTTTTTAGATACTCGTACTTTTGATAGTTTTGCATGTACCTACATGCAAAACTCCAAAGATCCATTTAGAAATATCTGAATCCCTTATCATCTTGTTTATGCAAATCTTATCTTTATCTCTGTGGAAACTTGCCGTTTCCTCTGAACTGATTGTGCGCTTATCATTAAGGACACAATCTATAGAAAAATATGACACCGTTTTGAAAGAAATCTGTCTGTAAAAGGAGACTAGAGATAAAACAAACTTTTCTGTAATGACCGCTCGAAATAACCCCAAAACCAACTTTTACCATGTAACCTAACCATTTAGAAGGATGTTTAGCCGCAGGGCAGAAGGATACATAATCAGCCTATAATGTTCCCACTGCTGGGAAACAGACCTCCTCTGTGAGAGGGAGTGGGCCGTAATCCACCACGCGGGCCCGGTGCGAGTTGGTAGATGTCACATGTCTTCGAATGTTTGGTTCTAGGACATGCCGATTTCCTCACGGTGTTTTCCTTCACCGTTTTGAGAGTAGTAGTGATAAAATAATTTATACAAAGTAAAGCACCTGTCAGGGTTCGAACCTACGACCTACAACTCGTAAGTGAAAGCCGTTTCCACTGGACCACCAGGACACCGGGCACAGAGCCACCGGGCAGAAGGACGTTATGAGAATTGACCTTCTGACCTCTACAACCCAGTTACTGGGTAACACGATACCTTCTGGGGTATCGTGTTACCTGTTACCTCGGTGACTGTTTGACAAGATTCAACAAGAAGTGACTATACGAAACTATTGTTGGAGTATAGCAAAAACAAATCGATCCTACTTCAACACTATCGTCTTTCTCTTTCTAACTCATAATTTTTTTACTATCGAGTCTGCCCTTATACTTGACCGAAATCGCTTACTTTCGCATAGCGACTGTACTACTATTTTAGCCTTGTGTGGGATCACACGTCTCACGTAATATTAGTAAACACACCTTCCAATATATAAATATAAAAGTATATTATACGTATTATATAAACCCTTTCCTTCGGTGTTCCCTCATCAACCCTAACAACTATGAGACACAATCATAAGGTTCTTTCGGTTATTTTACCTGTGATTTTGCATCACAGTCCTAATCATAGTGATCTTTATTCTCATTCAAATAAGGTTGCTATTGGGTTGCTGCCACTGACAGGTCTGTCAAAATGATAGTGATCTTTGTACTAGTCGTAATAAGGTTGCTGTTGGTTTGCTGCTGTCAGAGCTAAAATAACTGTGAATAGACTTTTCTTTTTTTTCTTTTTTTTTTTTTTCTGGTGGGAAATCATCAAATGACCGCTCCCGCTCTGGGTGGAGCGGAAGGGAGTGTCAGACTCTTACTGACTAAAACCCACCCATGTTCCTTCCTTCGCCCTTTATGTTCCGGGGTAGCGGTAACCCTTTCGAACAATCCCGCTGACCCGGCAGGCTTCGGCCCTAAGGAGCCCCTCTTTATGCTGACATCTCTTTGAGGCGCGCGTGGAACACTTACGCGCCGTCCGGCACGGGCCTGTTCCTGATCGGGCGGTGAGCTACCCATTGCTCTCCGCCCGCAGGCCCGCGCCTACGGTGGCCGGTAGTCGTCACTCGACTCCTGACGCCCGGGGTGTAAATAGACTTTAGGTATACATTATTTACTTTGCTGTCGTCGTAATTAAATAATATTTTAAGAAAACAATCGCGAGTATAGTTTAGAGTAACTATATTATTTCCAAAACATTGTCTTGATCATTATCAATCATGAACTATAGTCATTGTGTTTTACAAACTAAGAATATTTATATTATTATAGTAGGCGAGTTTGTTTTTGTTATTGTGAAGAGAAATAAATGTTATATAAGAATTTCTTATGTTTAAATAAACAATGTTTTTTTGTCGTGACTAGTTAGTCCATGTTTTGACGTTAATATTCTGATTAGCCTGGCAAAACCGAGATTACAAAAATGTATTTTACTAATTTGTATTATAATATCTCTTATATTATATTATAATACAAATAAACTACTTTATTTTAAAGATTATTCTATCCTACCTATAACAATTTGAAAATCCATCAAAATCTGGGTTGGATACATCTTATTTCTGGTTTCTGGTACGTCAAATGAGCAGTGGTGGCCCACAGGTCTGTGTAATTTATTTCATCACCACTGCTCTCAAAACGATGAAATAAAACATCGTGAGGAAACTGGCATGACCTAGAACCGAAAATCGGAAGACATGGGACATCCACCAACCCCCACTGAGCTCGCGTGGTGGATTACGGTCCACTCCCTCTCACAGACAGGAGGCCTGTGTCCCAGAAGTGGGAACATTGTAGGCTGTTTATGTATGTTATCTGTCAGAAATAAATTTAACCCACAGTATTCGCAGAAGATTAACAAACACCCACACAAAATAAAAATAGACCCCTTTAATAGCACGACACAGTACACTTTTTATTACACTATAATCAAGAAACATCGACACACATAATTGACACGATAACAAGCCACTGTCAGAAGCAAACCGTCTGACATTTGAAGGTCTAAGCAGTCTGGCATCAACTATCGCTGCCATCGCTGTTGCAATACTCGTTGCAGACAGTGCACATGACGAAAACGCAACGATTTCCATGCCTACTGTTGTAAGACCCAATACCTGTACTGTTCCATTGTTTTATGTATGGTGTAATGGTGTAACAATGGGCTATGGTCATCTTTTTTAACAAGTGACGATCGGTTTGATGGTTTGTCCATATTTGTTTATGATTCTCTCGAAACTAGAGTCAAGAGATATCGGGAAGAAAGCCAATCATTAAAAACAAATGAAATTCCCTTTTTTAGGGTTCCGTACCTCAAAAGGAAAAATGGAACCCTTATAAGGTCAGCTCGTTGTCCGTCTGTCTGTCCGCCAGTCAAGACCCTTTTTCTCAAGAACGCGTGGAGTTATTAAGTTGAAATTAGTTACAAATACTCAGGGTTGCCATCCCTTGAAGCAATGAAAAAATCAAACTTCTAAGTCAACGCAATCATATGCCGCATATTTTGACACTAGCAAGGCAAAACCTATTCCCGTTGACCTAGAATTATGAAATTTGGCAAGAAGCAATGTCATGTATCACGAGTACCTAAGGGAAAAAATACGGAAACCGTAAATTTGTAGTTACATTACTATTTTTTTCCCATGATAAACTATTTACCTACTTTGTACGGAACCCTCGGTGCGCGAGTCCGACTCGCACTTGACCGTTTTTTATGCATATATCACTAAGCAAAAAGTTCCCTACCTATTATTCAAGCTTCTCAGATGAATTGATTAAATTACTCTGTTGTTATTAGTGAACACGAGTTTAGTCATGGTGCTCCTCCTCTAGAAGTAACCCCAATTTACGACAAATAGAAAATTAAATACAAAATCAACGAAACTCAAAAAATCGAGTTTAACAAACGAATTGTCGTGTTAACTAACAATTAACAGGCATCTTAACACACAATATTGCGTTTTGAACGATCAAACACTACCGCATTTCATTTCAAACTCTTAGAAATCTGCTCACCCCAGAAAAGAAACGAGCGTAACGTTAAATATTGATGTTGAAGTAACATTTATTAAGCTAGACGTGGCTAGACTAGAAGTTATCCGAAAAATCTCTAGTTAAAGTTCTCATTGCGTACCCAGATTTTTCCACGGTTACTCTTTTTTTTACTTCTGGAGATGTTTGTAATAATTTCATAACATAAAATCATGCCTGTAATCTCCGAAGAGTTAGGCACAGGTGTACCTATAGTATAGCCACATTTCGCCAGTTACCTTTACGTCCCATGTAATAGGGCTGCTACTGAGAAATCCATATAGATAAATCCAACACCACATGTGTGTTCATAATCACAGATAATTTACATTCCATCACCACTTAATCAGTTATCTATTTTAGGGTTGATTTTTCCAACGCCAGATAACTTTTATTCGTGGAATAAAATTGACGTTTGACAGTTTTTGTTGTTTTGTGTTAGTGTTGTTTCACATTTGTTGAAATAACTATCAAATTTCAAAATTATTCCTTGAATAAAGTTATCAGTTGATTGAAAAATCAGCCCGTAGTGAAATGTATTCTAAGTTGATTTTTGAGTGACCATGTAAGAAAAAGGTCCTAATAAGTTTAAGGTTGCAAAGGGATTTGAACTTTGTTAACATGACTTTCAGTTTATTGTACCATAACTTGAAAATTAAATTCTTTATAGACATAATAACAAAAAAAACAAAATCAATCAATGAATAACAATGATTTTGTGTTCTATCAACATCTACGATTAATAACGACAGGCTTTTTGATTTCGTAATACAATTAATAACAGATTAAATCAACACAGATATTATGCAGAAACCCATTTGGTTATTAATTTGATTATATGCATAGAACTTTCGCGCGCGGCACACATAATACGTATCTGCCCTCACAATATTTGCAAACTAGATGCTGTTGTCTTAGTTAAATAAGTAAATGAATATTGATGTTATTATCTAATACTTCCTTGAGGTATTTATAAAAACGGATTTTCTATTTTTTTTATACTACTAGATTCTGCCCGCGACTTCGTTCGCGTACGTGTTTTAACTTAAAATATATCGTACTAGCTGCGCCCCGCGGTTTCACCCGCATAAGTTTCGATCCCGTGGGAATATCGGGATAAAAAGTATCCTATGAGTTAATCCTGGTTATAAACCATCTGTGTGCCAAATTTCATCCAAATCCGTTCAGTAGTTTTTGCGTGAAAGAGTAACAAGCATCCATCAATACATCCATCCACACAAACTTTCACGTTTATAATATTAGTAGGATAATATAATATTATTAGTAGGATAGTAGGAAGTAGGATAGTAGGATTTATAATATTAGTAGGAAGTAGGATAGCATCGCATTGCCCACCCGCGTCATTTCTTCGTTTTCACTTAGCGGCTTTTTTCTTTTTCTCTGCTCCTAAAGGTCATATCATGTTTTTAATCAGCCTATAACATATCACAAGAATTGGACTATCAAATGCAAAAATAATTCTCAAATCCGACTGTTAGTTTCAGAGATTAGCGCGGTCAAATAGACAAACTCTTCAGCTTTATATATTTGTACAGATTTACGGCTTTCATCATCATCATCATTTCAGCCGATAGACGTCCACTGCTGGACATGGGCCTCCCCCAAGTGTCGCCACATTGACCGGTCCCGTGCGACTCGCATCCAGCGGATTCCCGCAACCTTCACCAGGTCATCGGTCCACCTAGTGGGAGGCCTTCCAACGCAACGTCTTCCGGTTCGCGGTCGCCACTTCAGAACTTTTCGGCCCCATCGGCCATCCGTTCTGCGAGCAATGTGCCCTGCCCACTGCCACTTAAGTTCGGCAATTCTTCGGGCTACGTCGGTAACCTTGGTTCTCTTGCGGATCTCCTTATTTCTGATTCGATCACGCAAGGAAACTCCGAGCATAGCCCTCTCCATTGCCCTTTGAGTGACTTTAAGCCTTCTGATGAGGCCCATTGTGAGCGACCACGTCGCCCATTTACGGCTTTACAGGGAACAAATTAATATCGTGTGTGTCAACGATATATCACGCAAAGCCTCAAAGCATGTTTCGTCAAACTTGATTTATTGTCACTGCTATTGTTTATTGCAACCGCAGATATTCTTTTCTTTACCTCTTTCTACAACTTCCACATTTATATAATTTTTATCTATTGTCTTGTTATTCACTATCGATATCGTTGGTCTAGTGGTCGCAAACGCTACTGCTGTGCATGAGGTCCTGAGTTCGATTTCCAGGTCGGGCAAAGTGTTATTGGGTTTGTCCATCTAAGTCTGGAGGTGTGCCCGGTTGATGGCAATAGACTCGCCCCCTATTACGTAGGACTTAAACATAATTCTGGCAAAATTTGCTACGGCAATTAAATAAACGACGTCCACCGTCATTTATTTAATTGCCGAAGCGAATCATTGCTACTTTATCGAAATTAAGCATTGCTGGAATATCACTAGTAGTATAAAATATTCTAGTACTCTCTCTTTAACCCACACAGGTACTTTACTTTGTGTATTTAATGTCATCACCACTGTTTTCAAAACGGTGAAGGAAAACATCTTGAGGAAACGAGACTTCTCCATGAGAAAGAGCTCTTTGACAGTCGTTATGGGTAGTCAGAAGCCTAAGTCTGACAACCTGTCTTACCAAGGGTATCGTGTTACCCAGTAACTGGGTTGTGGAGGTCATATATGCAGTCGATCCATCTAAATTATGACCTTCAAATGTGCCTTTTATTTGCCATTTGAAATAAATGCTAATAACTTTGACTTTACGAAACTGGTATTCAGCTGCATCCAGTTACACTAGAAGCCGACCCCAGCATGTTGGGAAAAGGCTAGGCAGATTTGAACTGATTAAGTATACAAAATATAAGTAGGAACACTGTAAATAATTCACCATAATAATCGAGCCGTCTAATATAAGCAGCAGATGATCATAACGAGCCACAATAAACACTTATCGCAACTGATTCCTGATCGAGACTGACTGACTTCCAAGAAGTGCATAAATACGCATGAAGTATTGCAGCTTGGTGAGCTCATAGTAATCGATGCAATAGTGCGTCTGTTCTACCGTGAATAAGGCGGAGAACTCACGGGTTGAATAGTACTTAAAACTGTGTATAGCCGGAATACACTGCCGGAAATATGCCAAAGCGGGAAAAACCCGCACCCGAATTGCGTAACACACTTTCACACTTTGAATTATTTTGAAGGATGTTACTAATATATTGCTTCATATGTTCGAAAAAATTGTCTACTCAACAATATAAATGATGCAATGAATGTTTTTGAATTGTCAAAATAAAAGCCATTGCTACTGTTAGTGTATTACACAGTTACCCCGCTGGACCCTATTTCATATAACTGACAATGCCATATATTTGTCAAAAAGTGACATAATTGTCACTACAGATGCCGTATAATAACGTAGAAAACTTACAAAATTGTCAGATTGTCCGATTGTCGCCTGTTACCTGTCGCCTGTCTGTTTTATTAAATAGGCCTCTGGTTGACACTCGAACAGACTGACAACCAATGATGATGATGTTGGCAAAGAGTTCCAAAAAAAAAGTTTTGTGTACAAAGAGTCACAGCAAAAATGATAACCCCAATTGAGCAATAAACAAAAATAAAATCTGACACCAATTAGATGTTTTTCATACAGTTTAGCCTTTTAGGTCATGGAACGCAGTACCTAAAAATATCCTAAGTCAAACCCGGTCATTAACACATAATGAGATATTGCGCTCACAGAAGCAGAAGCTTAAAGTAATCGATGGAACCATCGCTGGCTGTTCTAGCGAAACTAAAGCTGAGCTCAGTGCACACTGTGCCAAACTATACACAACATGAGTTAAATACACACAAAAAATCAGGTCAATGAGATGACAATTTTGAACCTGCATCTGTCTCAAAAAATTGATATTAATTAAGAGAATAGATTAGAATAGAATACTCTTTTTTATGTACATCATACAAATTACAGAACATACATATTAACATTTTACAAAGGGTGACACAATGAGCGGTCTTATCGCTAAGAGCGAAGCGACACAGCATTGTATCATTTTTGAAAATCTTGCTCCAGTTTTGATTAGAAAGAAAGATTCTTAGGTTTATATAGTCATTTAAAATTCATTAAATCACGCACGCAGTGCCAATATAATAGCAGTCATTTCAGCCATTTAGAAACCTACTCTTGTAGTGTTGTCACAAGTGAAAAAGCAGCTGCTGTTTTAAATTACTAGTATTCATTTAGAAATCTGTTTACACTAGAAGACAACTTCAACATGACTTTGCTTACTACTTTCTCTGTTTTAAATACTTGCCTTCGGTTGTAATCTCTTTTCACAACAACATTTTTTTTAATCGTTTCACTTGTTAGTTCCTTGGATTATCGTCAACATCATCATCTTCCTGCCCTTGCCCCATGTTACTTGGGGTCGACGCAACACATTGTCTTCCTCCTTTCTCTTTCATATCATTCCTCACACCATCCATCTTTTCTTTGGCCTTCCTCTCCCTCTCTAAACATTTATATTCATCACTCTTTTAGTCACGTGTGAGTCCCGTTTACACAAGAACATAGTGTATGTTTTTCAACAAGATTTCAATTGTTACTTCATTAGATAAATTAATAGCCATAGATTTTAATAAAATTTCAACACCAGGCGCTGTACACCGCGGTTGATCTCAAGCCATGTGGGTCACGTGTGGCTCACAACGGTATCCTAACCAGTTCTAATGATTGTCCTAATGTACAGCCATCGCTGTTGCACACTCCGGCTTGAATAACTTACAAATTGAATGTGTAAAGTTACAAATTGCTGTTTATAAGGCAAGAAGTGCGCTGAAAATTGATTCCGACTGGTAATAAAATGTACACGCAACGAATCTTGGTGAGTTTGTTAGTGAATGTGTTTTTACCATCCTGTATATTTACGTCAATGTTCCATAGGTAATTCTTTTTCCCACTAGCTTCTAGTTCATAGACTTTCATTCAAAGATCTGTGACAGTCGTTACGGGAAGAAGTCTTACAACTATTCTTACCAAGGGGTACCATGTTACTCAGTAACTGGGCTGTAGAGCTCAGATAGGCTGTCGCTCCATGTAAGATACTGGTACTCAGCTGTATCCAGTTCCAGTTAGACTGGAAGCCGAACCCAATATGTTTGTGAAAAGGCAAGGCGGATAGATGTAGCTCATATGGATTCATATAAGCCTAATCAATTGAATCTGCTATCAAAACATAAATCAGCACATTTGTGGTTTTGATCCACTAAGCAATATAAGTTGACTGATGACTGACTGACGAGACACAATCTGACTTATATCAGACACAAGGGGTCATTATACTATTATATTCGGTTAAAAAACAAAATATATCAAGTTCCATCTCAATTATATCATATAAGCACGACTCCGCGCCGACTGGCGCCAAAACGTGGACACTGACGGTCGGGCTGGTCCACAAATTCAAGGTTGCTCAGCGCGCTATGGAACGAGTTATGCTCGAAGTCTCTTTGAAGGATAAAATCTAGAATGAAGTTATCCGGAAAAGAATCGGAGTTCCCGACATAGCGCGCAGAGTAAGCAAACTGAAGTGGCAGTGGGCTGGTCATGTTTGTCGAAGGACCGATGGCCGGTGGAGCAGACGAGTCCTGGAGTGGAGACCGCGTATCGGCAAGCGTATTGTGGGACGTCCCCCAGCTAGATGGACGGACGACCTAAAGAAGGTTGCTGGGACGGACTGGATGCGGAAGGCGGATGCGGCGGCGATGCGGCACAACACCCTGTCCGGGTGTTGTGCCGCAGCCTGGGAGAGGCCTATGTCCAGCAGTGGACTGCGATAGGCTGAGTTGATTGAAGCACGATTCAAACTAGATATAGACATTACATTACAAAGTAACGTTACTCTGTGTTCGATTCAGAATACACAAACTGCATCTATTCTGCACTACGCCTAACATCATAGGTATGTAGGCCACTTGTATGGCTCACAAACGGTACTATTCCAACCAGTTGATTATCCTAATGCTCACTGCTATTGCACATTCAGCGGTTTTAATGGCCGACATTCCAAATCTTAATAGTTAGCATGATGTTGAGGAAAAAATCGCTGTAGTGTTAACTGCGGTTAGTAGGGGTCATTGGTACCTAAGAGGAAGTCTGATAGTGGCACAGGTAACTGAAAAGTTGTGTGAAAATAGGTTATCATGGTATGGGCATGCGATACGGAGGAATGAGGAAAATGTCGTGAGGAGAGTATTGAAAGGAGTAAGGGAAGACCAAAGAAACGATGGATGGACTGAGTGAATGGTGATGTGGTTAGAAAGGGGGTGACTACCGAGATGACGACTAATAGAGAAGTATGGAAGATAAAGACATGTTGTGCTGACCCCAAATAAATTGGAATAAGGGCAGGAGAATTATGAATAGGGGTCATTGGTTGGATATAGTAATGGTTTTCTGACGGCAAGCTAGAAAGTGAGTGAAACTAAGAGGTTGCTGTGACAACCATACTTAATCATAACTCCATCATAACTTAACTTTAGTCAGTTCTTACGGCGCTCAAAAGTTTTTCATTGATATGGACAGTGTGACTCACGTCTCGAGAGCTTGAGGAAGAGATGATGATGTCATGATGAAGAAGCTGCACGGAGGCTGCCCTGATCCGCGTGATCTGCCGCACACTGGATTGGAAAAAAATATAAGTCCTGAGTTTTCAAGCCAAATTACTTCATGTGACATATATAATCATAGTAATACTAAATAGAAACCATTTTAAGCCCAAAAAACGGCACTTAATACTTCGAAGCTCTAAGTCTTCTAGACGCGATTTTCGATTCAATGTGTGGGGTCACCAGTTTATGGAGGTATGTTACGGCATAGGGTGGAAAGTAATAACCAACTTCATACACCAAACAGTTAGCTTGAGCAAAGCATATCTAAGCGAGGCATGCGCAGTTTAACGTGATTGTACGTTATGGTGTCTCAGATAATTGCGACTCGGCTAGAAAGCAGTGTGGCACAGTTGCCTCTTTCCTCCATGTTATTGAGATTCATTCAAGGCAAATGACGTGTACTGTGTTTTTACGATTTCGTTACTATTGTAAACGGTTCTACATCGTTGCAATTTGCGTTTTATCAGCATAACTTGCCGGCACATGTATTGAAACGTGTACTTTAAAAATCGCTGCAATAGTGCACTCATTCATATACCCATGTACTTTATTTTTTTGCTTCCTCGTTTATGGTTGTCTTTTCCTGTTTGCCCAGCTTCTTACACTATATTTCTACAATATAAAATGAAATGCCTGAAAATGTCTGCAATCTGAAATTTTTAATGACACTATCTTTTCTCTACATTTGCCAATTGACACAAAAAAAATCTTACACGAATGTGAACAACATGGCATGAACGTGTCAAATGCTTCAAATAAAACACAACAGCGGTCAAGATCAACTCGGACATACATAATACAATGATTTCATATCACATTACACCTACCGCATGTAATTCAAAGTCATGTACCATACCATCATACGAACAAAGCCGTGCACATAAAAGGACAGATTTATCTACGATTCTACGCCTTTGTTAGAAGATATAATAATAAACAGTGAAGATATATGTAGTTTAATGAGACGTCGTTCTTTCCGCGCTGATTTGCAAAGGAAGATACATACTATAGTCATTGACAGTGCTTATCATTACATCGTATGTCGATTTAAGATTGTAACAGCGTGTGTTTATTTGCATAATGAAGTGAGAACTTGAGAAAAACGTAGGACTGTGGACTGTGGGGGTCAATTAATCAGTTGGTAGAAAGAAGGAGATTAAATTGTGATTTTCGTCGAATCTCAGATGAGGAAGAATATAATATGTTTCTTAGAGTATGATGAATATTCATAAAGGATGATATAAATCTTCAAATTAAAAAACGGATTAGTGTTTATAAAAGTTATGGCACTATTCGTTAGGCTTCAATGGGGGAATGATCGAATGCGAACTGTCATGAATACTATACATAACTTGGTCATATCAAGTCAGAAGTTAAAATAGAACACTATGATGCACCCAATATCAAAGCCGTCCATTGAGTCCCAGATCCACAACAAACAGCAAAGCTGAACTATGAGCAAGAACGATAACAGCACAAGGGTAAGGTTACAACTACATATAATACTTATAAAGGATGTTACGAACAAATGTATCCGTTAGCCTCAGCCGACGCTTATGACCACATAATTTGTGCACATCAGTTATAAGGGCTAACTCACCAGCGGATTTGCGGTTGAAATCGCGTGTTGATTTGACAGCCGCAGGCGTAACTTTGATTTGCGTGTGTTTGACTTGAATTGGTGTTCGTGCGTCTTGTCTTTTAACTAATTCTAAGTTATTTGCTGCGTTTTGTTTATATTTTATTTGTGGGATCGTTGTATTATCATATTTAGGTTTCAAGTTGGCATTTACACATAAACGTTTTTACTCTTTTCTGACAACATATGCATATGGGATAGCAATTTTTCGAAGTATGAGTAATGTGTATTTTGCGAAGAAAATAAAGTGATACTCGATCATAAATAATCTTGACGGTTCCAATTTCTCAGACATTTATCAGGCATTTGGCATATTCTCTCAAAAATAAGTGAAACTAAAAATAAATCCCTAGCATTACTAATGTAACAATGGCTGATCTCAGAACTCAAACAATACTAACATGACGAATAAGAAATCTTAATGAACTGTAAAGGAATGTTAATTATTATGAATGAACTAAGCGAACAAAAAGCAAGTGAACCCGTGTAGGCGAGGCGCTAATCGAATTCCTTGTGTGGAATAAGAAATGTAAAACTATAGGGGTGGTCTCTTTGAAAGTTTTTCCTGTACGAGTCGCAATAAATACTTTTTCTTTCTTTCTTTCTTTCTTTTAGATCTTTTTAACCCGTTTGTTTTCTTTGTTTCTAGTTCTATGGAACCTTAAGATCGGAATGTTTGGAGAAATAGAAGTTGTTTCGGTACAGGCTGATACATAGATTAATTAATAAAACATCATAATAATTTGATCCATTTGATAGTGTAGAAATGGACTAGTGTGGAAATAGACAAAAATTGCTACAGAAAATGGCCGTGGTCCTGGAGCACAGCATTTTTTTTAAATATTTTTCTAAAGTACCTGTAATGATACAGAGTCTTGTGTAGGTACTGTGCTACTAGTACTCTATAAATACGTGTATAATATGTAGAACTTGACGTTTTCTGAATCATTTTTCATATAACGAACTTAATACTCATCAATTGTACTGTTTATTTTTTAATTTAAATTTTAATCTTAATGTTTTAATTTTGATTCTAATGATAATTTTGATTTTAATTTTTTATTCTAATTTCGATTTTATTTTACGTCTTACATAATGTTTTGTTTCTAATTAATTTTTCTATCTTCAGTACGAGTAAAAAATCTTGTTAGAACGTAATATTTAAGAAGCTATTTTTTATGTAAGTGCTGTGTACGCCTGTACATGATTGATTCACCATAACTCAATGCTTATGTTATTTTCTATTATGTTAATGTTACTAGCGAATAGGTCGTTGGTGAACCTAACAAATAAAATAAAATAAAACACGCCATATCTCGCAAAGATAGGGAGAAATAGATATTTCCAACACTATCGGGCACGTCAAATCTTATCGTAGATGTGAAGAATAACTAGACTACAGATACCAAGTATTTCTTCACGGGTACTTGTAGATATTGAATTTCGTAATAATCTATGGGAAAATTGGAGTGAATTACACAACCATACTTTTACCAGGAAATAGGGTTTGGCTGATAAACATGGAAAAGTAAAACTTAACGATAAAGTTAATAATACCTTTATTGATACTAAATATCTTTTGTTACAATAAGTTACTACTTACCCTACCCTACATTTACTAATGTAGGTTACAAATGGCTGTAGGTAGGTAAATGTTTCAGTATGAATCTCTATAGAACAGTATAGACGAAGAAAATAGGTGCAAACATTATAATAAGGGTTTTAATCGTAATGCCAACCCTTTTCTCCCATCATGGCTCCAGGTTTTAGATTGACATGAATTATCTTCTATGGCACAAAAAGGAGGAGGCCAAAAAAGTCCACCAATCTGTTCCACCATCCTAGGTGGAACAAGGCTACAAAGGATGATCTGCTATAGGTTCAGTTCAGTACTTCCATCTACATTTTATGCCCATCTTCCGAGCCTAATCGACTTAAAACATCATCCTAAACCTGCTAAAACAGAGGTAAATGTTGAATGGAATAAAGCAACAGTAACTACATCATTTCTTGTGTAGTTATCGTCAACCATAGTCACAAGAATCAACCGTGGGTAACGAACAACTAACGGTTTCCTTTGACAAGTTATAAAAGCAGTGCACTATTATACAATCCTGCTTTGGAACTGCTATTTATAGCATTATGATTAACATCGTCTAGTAGCTTCTTTTTCTATTCGTGTCGATTGACTACTATTACAATTGTGTCTGACCAGCTAAAATCTAACCTAAATTTTATACATCAATGGCCTAGTGACTGATTTTGATCATCTATATGGACGTTTTTTATTGGTTTTCTTAATTACGAATACCTTTTTAGTTACTACCTGCCACATGCCAGAATCTATCTACCAAGAATAACCCTCTGATGACCTTTAAAATATATACTTACATATAAATATATTCTACGTTAAGAAAGAGGTTCCTACCACTTTTTTTTTCTTCTCTTCTTCTTAGGGTATCTTCGTAACTCCACTGACGCAGTCATCAGATTTTCAAGTGCGCATGTTCACTATTACTGTTCCTTGCACCTATTTGCACAAAAACGTACTTTTTTTACTTTTACAATTGGGTCCTCTGAATGATTTTCGTTAGGTCGATCTCGTTTCGATGTCCATTAATTTGTCAAGTCTAGTAAAAGGTTCCTCATTTCGTGAGGGTTTGTTGCAATGGGCACAAGAATGGACCAGAGTGCTTTTACACAGAATCCAGCATTATCTTTATGACGTTTAATTTTAACTTATTCAGGACTGTCTTTTCCACACATACTTCTTTTGTTTGTGTGTTTTCGTTAATAGTAGTTACCTTGACGATGTCACAGGATTACATTGAAGTGATTGTGCACATCAAGTTTGTTACGTGGGAACCTGTTTGTTCATAAAGTGCCGCTAAACGGCGATTTAGCACTAAGATTGTGGTTCCAGTAGCGTGGGAGATGCGTACTGTGGTTTACGTTTTGAGTTGTTAGCGTTTTATAATGTTTTGTTTTATTTACTTACTATTTTACTACTACCTTTTTCACACGTTGTGAGATTATTCGCCCTGCTTCCAGTGTTTCGAAATGTTTTATTTTACCAACCAAATTCTTCATATAATCTGAGCTAGATTTCGCGGTTCTATCAATACTTGAGAATTCCAAGTGTTTTTTTTTTTTGTTTATTTCTTCTTTTACCTCATCAATATCACTGCAACTGGACACCACAAATTGAATATTTTGTCAATATAGATTAGGCTAGACCAATTTTTCTGGTGTTTACATTCATTGATTCTATCAATGCAGCTTAAATTCATTGATTCCATGAATGCTGACTGTTGTACGAAAGACTTTACTAAAATATCTAAGGAGTAGGTACCCTAAAAGTACCTCCATAGTGTCCAAACGACCAAGACTGCATGGTCTACTTCTAAATAACCCTCAATCACGAGCACCTGTCAGTCTCTCACCTGCACTTAAATACAATTAAATTAACATAATTGAAGAGCCAACGTTCCTTGCCATACAGATTACACTGTCAGGCCAATTTAATGGGTGAAATCGCTTGTCACTCGGGCCCAAGGAGCACTCGCGTGCAACTTAAGAGTTTCTAATCTTATCTGGTGAGCATTTGCGTTAGATGTATCAACTCAACAGTTTGTTATTGTCATAACGTCATACAGTGTGGAGTATGACTTTATCATTGTCACGAGGAGAATGAACAGAATCAGTCTTTCATTATGTTGTAGTGTAGTGTTCTATAGTGAAATTAATGGAAACACGATGTTAATTAGTAGTACCTGAAGTGAGTTTTGGAATAAATGTGGTACAGTCGTACGTTAGTGGTAATACTTTGACCTGGAGCTGGCCTAGTGTAGTTCTGAGGTTCAATCGTTTTTTTTTTTTTTTACCAATGGCATCTCGCAGTTCAACAAGGAGGTTGTTAGCTGCTTAACCGGGCTGGTCTGTGGGTGCCACTATAAATTAAGGCATCCAGCCAGGGCTTAAAAAACTTATAAACTAAGCGACTACACGCTAAGGGCATCCCTGTGGGGTACAGACAACAAGAGATAGGCCGGATCGGATTATAAGGTTCAATACAAGACGGGGCCAGCTTATGGTTTTGTTGCTACTGACGTGCAGTTTTCAGAACACACTGAATCTATAGTTACATAGTCTCTGTTAACAGTTCCATTAATAATTGATTTGTACGATTCTTAGAGCTCATTTTTTCACTTGTTTCTAAAAACTAGTATAGGTACCTCTGACCCAATCATCTACATCTTTATCATGGTTTTATTTTTCCGGTATCCTTATTGGTTTTCAACTACTTACGGTTATCTGATGATCATTAAATCGAATTACCGTGCCCACAATACTATCAATTAAACAAACAATTATACTAAATTGATGAACTGCGCAATCCTCATAAGGCCTAAAGTTCAAACGTAGGTGAATCACTGAAAGGATGGGACATTGACGTGGGTTAGTTAAATAGTTACACAATAAAGTTAATTAACGCCATTACCACGTCTAGCAATGAAATTAATCATGCAAATGCCAAACGTATATAGGCATCGGATTGATTTTACAAGGCTATGTTTCAACGCCTTCAAAAGTGAGGATATCTACACTTATGTACAAGTGCGTCGGCGCAACAGCACCAGTCTACCTGCTACCGCCTTAGTTAACTTACTTATTTTTTCACCATGGTAAGAGTTACTCACGTAAATATTGTTACTAAGGGAGGAGGAGACAGGGAGAGGGGATGAGGATCAATGTCGAGGATAAAGCCCTATTGAAGAACATATCACCCCACCCACCAGCACCCTAATTGGGTAACACACTATGATAAAATCTGAATAATTTTGAAGGATATTGCTAATCCATTGCTTCGCATGTTCGAAAAATGTTTCTGCCCAATAACGTAAATAAGGCAATGAATATTGTTGAACTGTCAAAATGAAAGCCATTGCTACTGGTATTGTGTTATGCAACTACCCCGCTCGCTGCCGCTGGTCAATTTAGTGACTTTACCATGAGCAGAAGATGACATGACAGCAACTTTTGTGACAAGAAAGCTCATAAAAAAAAAGAAAAGTATATTTATTCCTCAATTTTCGTTATTGCACCTACCACTGTTTGTATCTGCATCTCCCAAAGGTTGCCTGGAGGAAAATGCCGTGGACAAAAGATCGCCACTGTACATTTGTGGACTTTTTTTTTTTTTTCTGGTCGGTAATCATCAAATGACCCCTCCCGCTCTGGGTGGAGCGGAAGGGAGTGTCAGACTCTTACTGACTAAAACCCACCCATGTTCCTTCTTTCGCCCTTTATGTTCCGGGGTAGCGGTAACCGTTTCGGACAATCCCGCTGAATACTGCATGTATTTAATCAAGATTTAAGAAGTACCTTTTTAAATGAAGGAATACCTAACAAAAATATTTACATACCAACATCTATCGACTGTGCATTTCAATGCTTCCCATTCGTGACTCCAAATTAGTTGGGCTCCGTTTACAAAAAAAAAACAAATGACTGCGCGTTAAAAATAAAATAATGGTTACGACCGGACGGAATTGTGTAGTTCGTAAAAAGTAAGGAGATGGATTAGACACAGTTTATAGATACTGAAGAATTTGACTGTTAGGTGACGAGGGAAATGCCTGACATGACTTTGGACCTTGTTCAAGTCGTTATAAAAGTCTAATTTAAATTAATGATTTAAAGTAGAAATTGGTGTTACTATGAGTTACGACGTCTATTGGGTTCTTCTATGTTATCAGTCAAATAGACCACTGGGGTACAGTGGAATGGATTCTTCTACAAATAGACTACTTATCCGATTCACTTTTGTTTGCAAGTATACAAGGCTGCAGAAATGTCATCCATTTTGTCCACATCCATTGTCATTCATTTGTTTCATCCTCCGTACGTTCCCAGTAAGGGAGTACCTATAAACCGTTCTTTATTTTTCAAGTTTACCAAAAATAAAGTACCTAGTAAAGAAAAATTAGTAGCCCCATAAAATTAAAACTACATAAAAACAACCTAAAATAGTTCCAAGTTCTCTTCGGTATAATTTATGTGGCCCTCATTATAAAACCTTGTTCGGATTCAAAATTATCTTTACGTACCATTCGAATCGCTGCAAGGAGCAATTTAGATACAGCAGCAAATAGAAACTACCATTTGTCTTCAATCTATTAACAGATCCGTGCATTTAAAGTGAGTTTTAACTTTCTAATTTAAATTAGCCTCTGTTTACCTTCAAAGCTCGTGTTTAGAAGGGTGGGCAGAAGTTTAGGCGACCAGAGGAGTTTATAAAAATAACGTAATGTAAGGATTCAGATGTTAACAAACTGATGGAGGTATATACTTTTGGCCCTCATACATTTAATAGATTAAGATATACAGGACGAACTGCAGATCGACGCATTCCTTCCAGGACGTGATAGTGCCATGATAGTCCCTTTGCCACATTTAAGTACTCATAAAGCCTAGGCCACAATATCATGATATTGTGGCCTAGGCTATATGAGTGCTTAAACCTGGAATGAATACGTTGTACTATATACACAGGGTGGCAGGGACATCGACGCGCAACCTGTTATCATGGATTCAGTACATTATTCTGCATCCTGCGTTGAAATACAGTATGCACGTCGATGTCCCACCCTGAATGAACTATTGCAGCCAAAAATACTATCACTTTAACTATATCTAAAGTTCTTACTGCACTAAGCATACAAAAAGGTCATCTCAATAACGGATATAAAACAGCTCTATTATTGGTAGCTCATACCCCGGCTTTGTCTTTACCAGAGTGTTGCATGCACTATTAACAAAACACCCTTAAACATTAATCATAATAAAAACACTCAAATAGACGTAGCTCTAATTGATCACTTCCCCAAAGCCGATAAAACTTGTGAAGAAGAACAGATGTTTGACAAACAAACATGTATGGACATCAATTAAGTGGACTTGCATGTTACTGGCTATTAAACTATTGATAACATAGAAGATAATACAAATATTTTGTATTTGTTAGGGGGTAGAGACCAAGCTACTGCCATAGAATTTGTTTATATCAAAGTGTATAAAATAATAATGGCTATATTGTTTTAAGAATGACCAAAAAGATATAATGAGCAGTAGCGTCTTTCTTAAGGAACAAGTAAATACAAATAGGTACTATAATACTACAGTGCAACTGACGAGAGAATGCGTTCTTGACACCTGTCAGTATCATATCAACGAATATGTGCTTTGCGAATTTGGTTGTATTAGTTACTAGAATTGTCGCACTGACAGGTGCCAGGAATGCCTGAAAATCTCGACGTCCGTACTGTAATAATTCTAAAGATGTAAACACAAAAATGATATATCGTTCCAAAACGCCAAAACGTGGTCATAAACTTACCAATGACGCTACAAAGGAAATGTTACCATACCTACCACACTTTGAAGACTTATTAACATCGATAACAATAAAAGCCATTATAAAATTAATGCAGTTCCGTGTTAACGGACTTCTTATGAAGAAGAAACATATGCAGAGCAAACAAATGAATGAGACTAATTAAGTGAACGCTAAGATCAATTGAGCCGTTGTAAACTTGAGTTAATGGAAATACAAGGGACGATAGTTGAACCGGTCTTGGTGCAAATATTGTAAACCAATATATGTAGTATATATGTATGTCCACTAATGAGTTAAAATGCATTCACCTTGGTGTTAATTTGTTCATATTTGACTTTCGCGAAGTTGCATAAGTGTTCCGAAAACCTGATGTTTGTAAAGGTCAGAGTTTATGAAGCTGTCATCTTAGTTGCGATGCCTTAGATCCTTTTTCTGTTGCAAGCGGTTCTTTCATAGATTTTGGTTTGCATTATTTTACTTTATCATCATATACATTACTTCATCATCAATCTCATGCCCTTATCCCAATTTATTTAGGATTGGCGTAGCATGTCTTCATCTTCCATACTTCTCTATTAGTCGTTATCTCGTTAGTCACTCACTTTCTAGCCATATCATCTTTCACACAGTCCATTCATCGTTTCTTTGGTTTTCCCCTACTCTTATAGCTATCCACATGACTCAAAATTTTCCCTTCTACTATGCTGCCATTTATCTACTCTAAACGTAACTTTTCTCTTTTAATTTTATCCTAAGCTGTAAGCACACAACGGTCACGTACGGGATTCTCTACCATATGTTAGTGTTCTCCATTCCATTTTGTAGTATTTTGTTTCTCTTTTTGGACGCCAGTATAAATAAATGGTACAAACTCACGAAGGGTGATCGGTAAGCTATAGAATTAACGTTTATTACCCGTTGGGAATTTGCTCCAGAATCTTCACACTGTACAGTTTACTTATTCCATTTTTATGGCGTTATGCCTATTTAGATCGATCTTCAGAATTAACTTTTGGTCGTTACTTTTAGCAGTTTCGTTTAAATCTGATGCGAATTGCTCAGATCTTACATGTTTCTTGTTTTCTTATAACATATCAGTTTCAATATCTCCATTTGCAGTTTCAATTGCTCTAACCGAGTCTACATTGTTATTCGTCTTAAGCATTTGCTTAATCTTTTAGGCAACACTCTTAATACAATTTTAAAATACCTAACAATTTCCTCATCATTGTAATTTATCATCATATATTTCAGCGGTCTGTCTTGCGTGCCAAAAGGGTGCCTTTTGGCAGGCAAGGGCCACAAGGTGGCAAAATAAACTAAAGGCGGGCCGCATTTGTGATATCAACCCTAGAAGCCACGTATAATTGGTTAGAAAAAATTATAATGCTATTAAAAATTGTTAAAACATACGGAATGTAATTCGTACACGTAATACCTACATTATGTTTATATGTTTGGGCATTATAGCTAGAAAAATAACCACCGTAAATCATTCAGAAATGAAAACTACAAAGTACCTAAATAGGTTACTGATTTCAGTGTGATGTTCATGAGCTCATTTATTCGTTCGCGGGCAGAGCGAAGCCCATTCTTAAGAGGCGCACTTACTCATTAATTAATGCATTTATTTGGATATTTATAACTTATTTACAAAACATTCACGGACCGCGTGTTGCCGACCGCTGATATATTTGATTCAAGAAGTCACCACTGTCAAATACAGATTCAAATAAAATAATCTTGAACGATCAAAACGATACAATCTCGGAGGCGCAGGCACAAGTAAATGTTAAGCCGTTTGTGGGCGAAGGACTATTCACCTGTCACTGCTGATACGCACAAGTGACCTTTACACAGCTTATATTCAATATTGCTATACGCGGCTCTGATGCCACTGCGATAAGTATTTACCTTGTTAGTAAAATGGAGCGCGATATACGAAGTGCATTGTAATGTGTTTGTGTTTATAAACAAGCTACCGTCTACAAGGCAGTAGGACTAATAGCATTTATTTAAAGTACTATGTTTTCTAGTTTTGAGAAGCTTCCTAGAAAAAAAAAATTTTAAAAAAAATTGATGTACTGTCCAGAGAGCTTTTGATTGTGTGGGTTCAAGGTCTTAATAAAGTTATTTTGAAACTTTGTGATTATGAAACTGATAAGTACTTCACTAAAATAATCGTTGAAAGAAAAATAAAAACAAATATGTTTTGTGGGTAAGGACAAGGGTACAGAAACATTTATAAAAGGTTTTTTTCAATCAAGATAAACTCGAACTGAACCCTTTGACGAAAATACTCCATGAGTCAGTCGATCAAGGTTGAGATTCGAATAAAGTGTATTATTAAAGTAAGCTCATTCCAACTTATTGTAAATAAAACATTAGTTTATTGCAAAGCAAATATACTCCCTGCACTCAATAATATTAAACATGACCAAAGCAAACAGCCAGAAAATCGGATCCTCAACACACCCCGAAGTGCAGCTCAGTGATGCGAAACATAAAAGGGGAATTCTTACAAACATTTCTATTGTAACGTTAAAAGCTTTTTGGGAGTGGGTCTGTGCAAGGCTAACGATTCCTTGGATATAAATGCAATTGGTTTTTTGAGGAGGATGCATTCAATCGAGAGACTTACGTGCGTTCAAGCAAGTCACGTCAAAAGACTGACAATTACTTATAAATAACAGTACTATATTCCGAATTCGTACTGTATTCTGAATTTTGAAGCACATACAGTTAAAAGTAGAATATCACATATCATATCAGACATATTCCTGTTATCTGAATTTTACAGTATTTATCTCACTCGTTAGTTGTTACAAATAAACTTTTTCACATGTTCCAAATGAATTCTAAGTTTTTGAAAAGCAGTAGTTTTCCAAGACCAAATTATTTTTATCAAATTCTAAACACCTTTGTTATTATTTTCAAGGTTAGACTCCATTATCACTGAATACCCTCACAAAATTCCCTAAACGAAGTGCACTGAGGCGTGACCTAAGGAGTGGCTTCTCAACATTTCTTATGCGCAAGATTCAGCCAAGCGTGATCTTACACACGACCGGCTCTCCCACGGGAGTCGAGACCCAGGACATCCGTGAATTAATTACTGGACGCCTCTCCTAAATGTGTGGTCTCGTTAGTGGCACAGATGAGGTTAATAATGAATATGGGTTTTAGATTAAAGAAGACGTGTTATATGTTAAAATTGATGGCTTGATTCTAAGTTTTATTTTTGTAAAGATACATGGTGCGGTTGTTGATTTTAAAAAGGATACAGTAATAATTAAATGTACAAAAGCAAAGATAAAATACTGATACTCCAGATCATTTGACTGCAATGAAAGCAGATAGTAATATCCATGAAATAACTGTAGAAGATCCTAATAAAGTAACAAGAAACTTTAGAGGACAAGATGATAACATTTCAATTAAAACAAACCAATAAAATGGCACTAAAAATCTTAGCGACATAGTGCTTTCTACGTCCAGTATCCGGGACTAAACTTGTTATTAAAAGTGCTAGAGTAAGACAACAATAGTGTAAGAGGGAGAGGGCTGGGTTCGTCGCACTGTACCTGTTCCACAGGCACTCAATAGGCTATAAAACATAAGAAGCCAATGTGTTTCGTAATATCTAAGTGTACAAATTCTGTGATTTTTGAGGTATGAGCGGTAGCGATTTTGAAACGTGAGATGTCACCAAATGAAAAATGGTTTTGTAAAGGTAGTTAAAATCACTGGATACAAAGGAGCAGGGGAAAAGATGGCAGGTGGTGACAGGTTGTGTAAAATAATGATTGACATTATGCTGGTTGGTAATGAACATAGGAGCCAGTGACGATGTTGATGCAGTAATAAAGTAGATTCGAGAGAAATGGTATTTCTACTGTCGACGAAGTGTGAAACAAAATATTTATGTAGCATCGCATCGTAAGAGCTAAGGATTTGAAAACATGGTATCTAATAATTAGTAATCTACGTTAATCTTGGAATTTAGAATGAGCTAGGTGGATAGATAAAAAAAATAAACAGTGAAAACACAATTTACATAGGAATAGTCACTATCTACATATTGACGTCAATTCCACTTCAAGTTCAACTAAAACTACATTCTTATATATGTATAATGCAGTTCCGGTATGATCTCGGTGCATAAAGCATTATGCAGTTATTAGTCACACACTAACCCTGAGATGTGACGCTAGTATAATTAGTGTAACTGAAGCTTATATTACCATTATTGTTGTAATTTATCGGAAAATCAACAGTTAGTCATGTTTTATGCCGTGTTTCACCTCGTGTGTGGCTCGTGATAGAATTGTTATTGTTTAATGGCGTCCCGGGGGGTTGGACAGGTTCTTGATGATTGATGCTTGATCGTCAGTTTGTTCATCTCCGGCTCTTCTTCTTAGCGTGTCGATAGCAATCTATACACTGTTAGGATTAAAGGAGGACACCAAAGGAAAGGCCGTTCTAAGGATTTCAATAATACGTTTATTATCCTTTTATTTATATATTGGAAGATGTAGGTGTGTGTATTGGTGTGTGTTGATGGTGTTGGAATAGGCTACAAGCTTGGTTCCTTCAGCGCGCTTCAGTAGCGTCCATCAGCACCTGTAGCGTCCAGACAGCTGGACACGCTGGACACGATATTAAGTGCCCCATTTTTTAGTGGGATAGCACCACATTTACACTCCTATTATTATTATTTCATACGTAAGTATTAAATAATAATAGACCGATTGGAATACACGTAATAATAAATACTTATTATTAATATACGACGACGAAAAAAAATCTTTATTTCGCCTATCGCTTCTATTAGAACCACGCTCTTCTCCCCAAACCCAAAATGAATGTACATTTGTCTTGAGACCAAGTCCGGGTCTCTAACTGTATGCTTACTGACTTTGAATTTATAAACAACAGCGTCAACCAACAGACACATCAAGCAATATACGAGGCATTGTCCAAAATATATATTTTCAATGTTTCTGAGAACTGATTCCCGATTCAAAAGACACTGTTTTAGTTTTAAAAAGTCAGGCTTTTCTGAGAAAAAAACCATTACATTTAGGGCTTTAGGGTCCTGTAAGAAGAACCTCATGCTGTGGTTACCATATTAGCAAGTCAACAAGGTTGTAGACTGCCCAGGGTTGTTCCGTAGGTATAGTAGGCTACACGTCAAGGGTAATATTCAACATAATCAAAAGAATACCAGCCAGCTTATACTGGATTTGTTACCACTAACGTGCGACGTTGTGGCGTTGTGGTTGTGTGGTGTACGGATTTTTTTTTGGGACTGACATCTCGCAGTTCAACCTATGAGGTTGTCGTCTGCATAACCGGGCCTGTCTGGGGATGCCTCAATAAATTAGGGCCTCCAGCCAGTGCTTAAAAAACTTAAAAACTAAGTGACTACACGCTCAGGGGGTGCCCTTAACGTGTAGTCGCTGTGGGGTACGGAGTTCGGCTTAGGGCGTCGCTGGGAGAGCGCAGCAAAAAAAAATAAGTCCGGGAGAAAAGTAAATGCTGTTGGCAACAGAAATGTTACGCACGACTACCGTAAAATCGACAAAAAACATTTTATCTCACGAGAAGAAATCTTAGTAGGACCAAGTACAAAGATCATAATTATCAAAGTTGCTTTGATTAAACAACGGTATGCAATGAACAATAAGTTAGTACATAGGTATATACCGTATTGTTATGAGAATAAGAGTAATTACTAACAATACTGTATACCATAACGACCCTGGGAAACATTTTGACAATCAAAAATAAACTCTATTGTATAAGCATAAGATTGTTTCTGGCATTGCAAATGTTATGGGAGATAACTTTTCGGCAGCAAAGGTCATAAAGAAAGCGAATTGTTTTAATTTTATAATTGTTTTGAGTTCCGGCTTCTCTGAGAAAATCTGGAATGTTTATCAAGATCAGTTCCCAAAACACGGAGATGAATAAATGTGAACCGATTTGGATATTTAGAAATGCTAAAGTTTAAGTTAAAACAAGAGCAGTGGTGGCCCAGTGGTAACGGTGCGGCGGCGACTTACGTGTGTAGGTCGTGGGTTCGAACCCAAGCAGGCACTTTGTGTAAATTATTTCATCACCACTGCTTTCAAAACGGTGAAGGAAAACATTGTCAGAAAACCGGTATGTCCTAGAACCAAAAATTCGAAGGCATGCGACATCTACTAACCCGCACTGGGTCCACGTGGTGGATTACGGCCTACTCCCTCTCACAGAGTGGAGGCCTGTGTCCCAACAGTGGGAATATTAGAGGCTGTACAACACCTTCGAAAACTATTAGAACTTTCTCTCTCTCTCTTTTCGTTACGTGACGATTTGTACCAGTTAACTCCTACCCCTACCGTTCGTTCGTTCATTACCGTTTGGCTCTGGCCTAGGAAGGCTAGAGACAGAGAAGAGTGGCGTACATTGCAGGATGCCTACACTCAGCATTGGGTAGCAAAAGGCTAAAGAAGAGAGAAAAGAGATACTCCTAACGCAAGCTCCGTTAAAGAACGTTAAAAATCTTGAAGGTAAACCATCGATTCACATAGTCAGGGGGCTGTGTCAGCGGGATTGTCCGAAAGGGTTACCGCTACCCCGGAACATAAAGGGCGAAGGAAGGAACATGGGTGGATTTTAGTCAGTAAGAGTCTGACACTCCCTTCCGCTCCACCCAGAGCGGGAGGGGTCATTTGATGATTTCCCATCCGAAAACTAAAAAAGGGGGCTGTCAATATTTGTGTTTCTATTAAAGAGCGATCTATTCCACCAGAACTGTTTTCCAAATATGACAGTAACATCAAATTACGGATAAGAAGATGAGTCCTCTGAATGATACATAACGTCCTACCTATAAACTAAGAGCTAAGGGAAATGAGTTATTGTGTAGCAGACGATGATCTAATCAAGACTATTTATATACAGCTGTAATAACTGAACATGTAACACATGTCATTATAATATTATATAGGTAAACTGCACATGTCCTGAGTGCACACTTAACATTCTTAGGACTCAAGAAAATTATCTTAGTTATATAATTTACTAGCGACGGGTGCAATGAGGACATGTCAAAACACAGAGATTTCTGTGCTATATCCAAGTTAAATATGAATGTTTGGAAAACTGCATCAAAATCCATTGCGGAGTTTAGAAGATCTAACCGTTTAGACATGCAGACACGAAAAGCGACTTTGTTTTATACTATGTAATAACAGAATATAACAAAGTTATATACGGATGCATTGTGGGGTAAGACCACCACAGCATGGGTCCCTGAAAACGTCCTAAGGCATCGCGGAAGACCCGAAGAACTTGAGTCCTAAATGACCCTGCAGAGGAGCAATACAGGCTGGTTATTATTAAAGAAGTTTTCATTCATAAATCTCTACTAAAACATTAAACAGCATTAACTACTTTTTTGGCGACTGTCTTATAACTTGAAATTACTTCAGATGTTCATTCAATTCTCACGAACGGTTAGCAATCAATTAAATACAATTTATCTCCCGCTCGCTCTTGTTAAAACGGGGAAATGTTAAATTATATCTAATAAGTAAACAGTTATTGCTTCCTAGTGTTTGTTTTAACTGGTGTTTACACGATCTGTTTCTATACACATCTGTCGTGGCAGACAGACTTAGTACACGCTGCGTGACGGATGTTACGACTTTTACACTAAAGCTCCGGTTTGCTTCAAGAGCGACAGCCGCCACATAGCATCTGCAACTTACCGGCAAATGACGTCACAGAAATCTTGTGTGTTTTTGGAGAGCGTTTTTATTTTTACACCGTTCAAACCTGGTTACCATCATTTTCATGACAGACGTCACTGCGGCCGTTATGTAGCCACTGCTCTTCTAAGAAACTGTAGCTTTATACCGTAAACCGACACCTACCTTCGTTTGTACCTTTCAGAAACCGTTTTGAAAGGTTGATTGATCAACACAAATCTAAAGAACACGCTGTAAAACACATGTTGACTGCTGTGATTGGGTGACTGAAATAATAGCAGAGCACTGAAATAATAGCAGCCAATCAAATTATTTGACAAGAGTCTAACAGAAACCGGAAGCTTTTGGGCGTCTCATCATCAGCCTACTGCAGCCCTCTGCTGGACATAGGCCTCAACGATTGCACGCCAATCAGCTCGATACTCAGCAACTCTCATCCAGCTGATACCAGTCACCCTACGAAGATCGTAGCTCCACCTAGCCTGAGGGCGTCCGGTGGGAGGCTTCTTTTAAAAGGCTTAATATATTTATCACAGTTTACCACTTATATAATATTCTCAGAGACAGGTTTGCGAATTTAAGACGCTATTAATACTTATCAAATTATAAATCAAAAGCTTTTTAAGATAAATAAATAGGCATTCTCTCGAAATTGATTACTGTATCCTTTAATCTACGTTCGCTATTTATTTGCAAAAATGTAAACAAATATTACTTTATGCAAAAACAACTTTAACACCTACATAATAAAGTTCAGTTTACGCTACAACTTCAAATATTTTTATAACTTTTTCAATAGTGTTAGTCACACTGAAATCAACTTAATTACAATTAAAATAAAGTTTATATTTGTTTAACTTGAAATAACTTCGGTGATAGTGAAATATTAAAATTAAGTTTATGCCTATCGTTTACACAACACCGATTATGTATTTAAATTGTTATTTTTATAAAATACCTAAATATATGGTGATGTTGTTCTACATATATCAGATTATAAATTGAAATTATTACGAAATTTGCCAGCTGATGCGCTGTGATTGTCATCACATAACGTGGCGTTAGCTAAATATATGCTATCATGATCTATATCATTCAGTCACGATTCACCTTATTTACAGCAAAAGCTAAACGAATTTCTACCTTATGGCTCTACATTTAAGTTTTGAAATAATAAAATGTTATCTAATTGGCTAATAAAATTGCGAGGTCTATTTCATTTCATTAATGTTTATTTTTTTCTTTTACAGGTAAGTGATGGTGTTTGGAACAGATACGGTAAATTGTAAAATGGTTATAGGCTAAAAAACCATTCAATTAAACTTGTATGCGGTCCAAATTTCAAGGTATCTGTGGAGATAGATTAGATTGATTTGATTTTAAATCTGGCAATTAACGTGTAAAGTGAATTATGTGAAGTAAGCAGATTTATCTCTATCAACAGAAATTTATTTAATACTTCAATCACATACATGCAGGTCAGCGGGATTGTCCGAAAGGGTTACCGCTACCCCGGAACATAAAGGGATAAAGGGCGAAGGAAGGAACATGGGTGGGTTTTAGTCAGTAAGAGTCTGACACTCCCTTCCGCTCCACCCAGAGCGGGAGGGGTAATTTGATGACTTCCCACCAAAAAAAAAAAAAAAGCGCATACATGCACAGGGCGGACTTAATGCCATAGACATTTTCTACCAGTCAACCTTTGGTTGAAGCAGAGACAAACAGTGGCAGGTGCAATCATGAAAATTGAGGAATCAATATTTTAAATTTAAAGATACGCATAAACCTATTACAACTGAAATTCAGCACCCTAATTACGTAACACACTATCAATCACAATCTCAATCATTTTGGAGAATATTGCTAATCCATTGCTTCATATGTGCGAAAAATGTGTCTGCTCAACAACATAAATAACGCAATGAATGTTGTTGAACTGTCATAATGAAAGCCATTCCTATTGTTAGTGTGTTACGCAATTAGCCCGCAGACATTTTATGTAACATTCTAGAAAGGCTCCTTAAAAAAAGGATTTTTACTTCACAGCCAATAAAATCTAATTTAATAAGACTAGAGCTATTTCATTATAGGCTTTTATATAATACCATAAATCAATAAATAAAATTAATTTAAAAATCAAAAACCATCTAATTAATATTTAAATTAAATCATTAAGGATGTTTATAACGGACTTCGTTATAAACAACCGGAATCGATGATGTTACGTCACGCCACAGACACCGGGCCCAGTCTTGCTATTGACCGGAAATAATCAACAAAATTAACTACTTTTTTTTTTAGCTGGTAATTAAAGTACGTACTCAGTAACTAAATATATCTATACACTAATAATAAAGCTGAAGAGTATGTTTGTTTGTTTGAACGCGCTGATCTCTGGAACTACCCGTCGATTTGAAAAAAATATTTTTGTTAGCCAAATTTTTGAGGAAGGCTATAAGCTACCTAACATCACGCTAGGATCCTTAGGAGCCGTGCAAAAACTAAAAAAGTCAGAAATAACGCTAAGCGAAAACGAAGTAATAGCGCAGGCAGGCGATGCGATGCGATGCGACGAGAATGGTTCGGGGGAGCAAGAAATTTCACGCGGGCAGAAGCCAGTAATATTTAAAGTTTATAAGATCTGCGTATGAATAGTTTATTACTCTTATAACTTTTCTCACTTAATTAAAATTATGATGAGAAATATTTCACAATGTATATAATTTAAAGTAATGTGCTTTGAGTTTCCCTGAATAGAAATCGTAGCCCTACACGTCAGAACTTTCTGACAGGTCGTACCGACATTTACTGGATTTTCATACTCGCGACTACATGATACGTACAGAGGGTAGGCAGAAACATTATTTTAATGAGTCAAATACAAATTCAAATTTATTTATTTGTACACATACGTGTAATGTAGTGGTACATGATGGTATAAAATAAAAAATATGTTGTGTCACTATGTGCTGCCTTGAAAGGCGTACAAATATTGCTTACAATGGGTAATTGGTGTACAGGTAGGCCTATATACCTATAAAATACTGCTAAGTAACAGTCTTAAATCTTTACCAATAACATAAAAAGTCAAAACATTGATATCAATAATTCGTCAGCCATTCATCGTAACGGTCATTAGGAGACTTACTACGTTAGACTGTTCAGCATTCAATATTTAAGTTATTCGTCTTGTTTCAATGACATAAATATAATATATATATTTGTTTATATTTTTTTTTCCGGATGGGAAATCATCAAATGACCCCTCCCGCTCTGGGTGGAGCGGAAGGGAGTGTCAGACTCTTACTGATTAAAACCCACCTATGTTCCTTCCTTTGCCCTTTATGTTCCGGGGTAGCGGTAACCCTTTCGGACAATCCCGCTGAATATTTGTATATTTAACTAGCTTCTGACCGCGACTTCGTCCGCGTGAAATTACTTGTTCCCCCGATTCATCCCGTCGCATCGCATCGCATGCCCGAAATATTACATCGTTTTCACTTAGCGTTCTCTCTTACTTTTTCTCAGTTTGCTCGGCTCCTAAAAGTCTTAGCGTAATGTTAAATAGCCTATAGCCTTCCTCAAAGATTGGGCTATGAAATGTAATAAGATGTTTTCACATCCGACTTGTTGTTGCAGATATTAACGCGTTCAAAAAAACAAACAAATTCTTCAGCTTTATTATTAGTATTAGATGATTATATTTGCTACCTCTCAAAAAATGAGGCAAAAAGTCAAATTCAATCTATTTACCATAATGCGCCAGTAATAAATTTTATTTGCCATCGAATCGGATAGGATGGTAAAGCTGAAAGTTTAAAATGATAGTTACGCAATACAAAAAAATAATAATTTCGTAATATTGAACGACCGGAACGGACACCACTGTGATCTCATTAGTTTTTGAGGCTAGAGAAAGTCGCAAGTTGCTATGCGAAATAAATTTGATATATGTATATCTAGGTAGTCTAAGATGTAAGGGAAATTACCGTTTAAAATCTAGTCGCAATCTCATCTCGGCAAAAATTAAGGAAAATTAAAGGACTTTTGGAAGATTGACTCTGAAGAATGCGAACGTTCTTCAAAGTACAGAAGTTGCTCCTCTGGTTAAAGGACATTATTGGGGAGACTTGTGAACCCTAAGATGTTTATCATCATCATTCAGCGAAAAGACGTTCACTGCTGGATATAGGCCTTCCCTCTAGCATCGTTAAAGCGACTGGTTCTGAGCTTTTCGGATCCAGCGTATGAAGATATTTATAAGCAAACTAGCTGCCGCCCACGGCTTTACCCCCGTGGTATGTCTATAAAAAGTAGCCTATGCCCAGGTTTCAAAGTATCCCCTTACCAAATTTCATCAAAATTGGTCCTGCCGTTTCTTATCTTAATTTATTTGTATATTGTATAAGTATGTACCTATAGGCTATATGTATAGATGTAAACTTAGCCAAACATAAATCCCAGCATAAGATGAATAGTTCATAGGATAAAGGCTCATAATTCACCATGATTTATACAGTAGATACTATCCATAATAGACGCCCAAATTCACTAGGTAGGCAAGTACCTAATGAATGTCCAATTATACAAGGAAAAGAGGCGCGAAATTTCCAAGAGCTCCTCGTTAGCTAACTGCGACGAAGCGCAAAAGGAGGGTAATTTCTGACTTAACAAGTCTCTCAACAGAACTTTCTTCCAATCGAGGACGTGAATGAATGACGTTCGTCAGCCACACGTCAGTAGTGTATCATAATATTTTGAAACAATGCCAATCTTACTCATACACTCACTCATACTGGAGCCTCCGTCAACCGAACAACCGATAAACCATGGGGAAGGATGACAAAATGTGTTCTAAGAACTTTGTTATCAAACAATCAATATATATCAATGGTTCTTTGTTAGTTATCGTTTGTCATTATTAAATAATATAATTGTTAATAATTGTAACAATAAGACTTACAAATACATCATAATTCGTTTGGGATTCTATGAGCTTTCCTGAAATTACTAATGAGACTTTTAAATGACTAGAAAGGACAGGAAGCCGATCTCACCCAATCTTAGGGAAGCTCGCGAAATTCAAATTTTCTTACGTTTTTTTGCAATTTGCACGTCATTGGGGTCGATTCCCTTGTTGTGAACAAGGGAATCGACGCCAAAAACTAAACTAAATTTAAGTTCAGTTTATCTTTTTCTTTCTATTTTCATTAATCATCATTCATCATCATTTCAGCCGATAGACGTCCACTGCTGGACATAGGCCTCCCCCAAGTGTCGCCACATTGACCGGTCCCGTGCCTCTCGCATCCAGCGGATTCCCGCAACCTTCACCAGGTCATCGGTCCACCTAGTGGGAGGCCTTCCAACGCAACGTCTTCCGGTTCGCGGTCGCCACTCCAGAACTTTTCGGCCCCATCGGCCATCCGTTCTGCGAGCAATGTGCCCTGCCCACTGCCACTTAAGTTTGGCAATTCTTCGGGCTACGTCGGTAACCTTGGTTCTCTTGCGGATGTCCTCATTTCTGATTCGATCACGCAAGGAAACTCCGAGCATAGCCCTCTCCATTGCCCTTTGAGTGACTTTAAGCCTTCTGATGAGGCCCATTGTGAGCGACCACGTTTCAGTCCCGTATGTGATCACTGGCAACACACACTGGTCATAGACTTTCGTCTTGAGACACTGTGGTAAGTTGGACGAGAAGATACCGCGCAGCCTCCCGAACGCCGCCCAGCCGAGTTGGATTCGACGATTGACCTCTTTCTCGAAGTTAGACCTACCTAACTGGACCGTTTGTCCCAGGTACACATAATCGTCTACAACTTCGAGTGTTGAGTCTCCGATCTTGATAGGAGTGGGTGTGACATGGGCATTCAGCATGATCTTGGTTTTGTCCATGTTCATTTTAAGACCCACTCTTCCGGAAGCTCTGCTGAGGTCATCGAGCATTATACTGAGGTCCTCCATGGTCTCAGCCATGACCACTATATCGTCGGCAAACCGAAGGTGAGTGATGTACTCGCCATTGACGTTGATGCCTAGCCCTCTCCAGTCCAGAACCTTGAAGACATCCTCTAGTGCAGCGGTGAACAGTTTCGGAGATATGACGTCTCCCTGTCTCACCCCTCGCTGCAGAAGGATAGGTTCGGAAGCTTGGTCCTGAAGTCGGACTGACATGGTGGCGTTTTTGTACAAACACTTCAACACCTCGATGTACCGATAGTCGATTTGGCACCGTTGGAGAGACTGCAGTACAGCCCAGGTCTCGATCGAATCGAAGGCTTTCTCGTAGTCCACAAACGCTAAACAGAGTGGCAGGTTATACTCTTCGGTCTTCTGTATAATTTGCCGCAGCGTATGTATGTGGTCCACGGTGCTAAAGCCTTTTCGGAAACCGGCTTGTTCGGGAGGCTGAAAATCGTCAAACCTGCGCGCGAGACGATTCGTGATGACTCTTGAAAACAACTTGTAGACATGGCTTAGAAGTGAGATGGGCCTATAATTCTTCAACCGGGCATTGTCGCCCTTCTTGAAGAAGAGTACCACCACACCCCTGCACCATGCCTGTGGCGTTTTCCCCTCGAGTATGACGGAATTAAACAGCTTCTGAAGGGCCTCAAGTACCGGTTTTCCACCCGCCTTCAGGAGTTCGGCCGTAATTCCGTCATCATTTTCATTAAGAAATAAACAAATTAGTCAGGCATTTGACAGGACTACACTAATATTTATCTTCTGTCCTTTTCTTAATGAAATAGAAAGAAAAAGATGCACTGAACTAAAATTTAGTTTAGTTTTTAAACAAGTGAATCGGCGCCAGTGTCAGGTTGGTATGTTGATTAAAATATCATTTAAAATATGAAACGTAAGAAAATTTTAATTTGTGGTCTACTCTAGCGCTTCCCTCCCTCCTCCCCACCCCCTTAATGAAAAACGCTAAGCAGATGTTGACCGGTTCATTTCATTCACAATATTGCTCCACACAATATAACAGATATTTATGTAATTTAAAAACCTGCCAAACTTATCTCAGTTTTCCTTTCATTGCAAAAAATCAACAACACGTGACAACTGTCCTTATTCCATACAAAAAAAAAACACCAATTTGTTCTCAAGACCTCTTGCGAGCCCAGTGAGATCGCATCCGGCTTTCCCGTTACTCTGGTACTGCGCCCGCGCTTCCACTAAAAATATCGGCTCGGCTGATGAACCCACGGCCGATAAACGTTTAATAACGCTAAATGTATGGATATGTCCGTTCTAGATATCGGTGGCATTTCCCTTTTTAGACGGAATTGTGGAATTCTTATGACTTCCAATTTCATTAGGAAGGAAACGGAATTCGACTTCCTTTAGGTCTGTTTGTGTATTGCAATAGTTATTTATAATCCCGCGGACATCATTGAAGTTGGCTGAGTACTCTTCCTGGTTTACCCTATCAATGTATTCAATTCACTCGAGTGTTAGTAGATATCTGTTGGGGAGTTTGTTGCCACTTCTTCTTCCCAGCGATAGCACTAGGAAGTGGTGAAGGGCGGGCGTTTTTGGGGGACTGTCTTTTGTAATTTTGACGTTCGAAAAGTGCTGATTCTCAGCCTAATTTGAAAAAATTACTTTTGATTTTGATTTTATTTTGAGATGACCCGACTTCACGCACTGCTTGGCATTGACCTCTCTCTGCTTGTGTACATAATGTCGAAATTTTTACCGTCAATATTGTAAACATTACAGTTTTCCTTATTATCACGATCTTCGCCATCATTCTCATTTATATACATTGGATCCCGACGGCTTTCAACTTTAACGTCAATGTGTAAGAATATGTTACCAGAAATTCGGTCTGAGACCTCACGTTGTCACTAGCTCTTGTTTATAAATATTACAGTTCGCTCTGAAACTTATCGGAAAGTCCCGTGAGACTCAGAAGATAGAATCCACAGGAGTGAACCGTACATTTATAATAAAGAAAATTATAGACATAACATTACATCACGCCATGTTCCTCAGAAGGGTTGGGCAGAAGTGTACCCCAAGCCTGTAAGCCCCAAGTAATAGGACGAATGGAATAAAAATGATAATGATAGAATTGATGATGGTTTTTTAGAAAAATTATATACGTATTTCTATTAAACAAGTGGGAGAAAAGTTAGATAGATTGTGTGAAAAAAATGGCTTGTCAAAGACCTTCTACGGCTTATATAAATCGATTGAAGATTTCAGTATTAATAGTCAAGGAACTCAAAGAAAAGGGCACAGTGATGACGATAACGATACTAATACAAAAGTCACGATTTAGGTCAACAGCCAACAGTAATACAAATATTCCAATGCATGTATGTCAAAATTCGAAAATGATCACGTCCATCTGAGTCATGCCTTCGAAAAGAGCCACTGATCCACGTGATAGTTTCTTTAATTCTATATCAACTGCGTTGAGTATACTCTATGACTAATCATTGAGCATTAGCACAGACAAGTGCGGATTAATCATTGCTATCTGAACTATGAGTTGTCCGTCTGTTGCAATCATTTGTAGCTCTAGTGTTAGTTTTGTAGGTAGCTACTACATTCGCATTTTTGAGGGAGTGGTTTTGACTGTCAAAGCATTGTTCATAATGATGCATGATGGATAGTTTGATAAATCGTAGGAGTGGTATGTGATTTGTTTTGATTAAGAATGTGTACTAGACAATTTTATAAAAGGTGAAATTAAATTGGTTAGTGAAAGTCTGCAGACGATGAAATAAAATATAAAAATTATTGATGTTTTTTGGGGCTGAACGACTGCTGGTATTGTTTTTACTTGAAGTATGAGTTGAGAAAATCTGTTTCCTTTTGTCTTATGGGTATTTACATATCGACACCCATCACATTTATGAAGAACACACAATACAATTGAATGTTTAAACTGATATTTCAAGTGACTACAGTAACTGCGGTCAATGACACCAAACATTTTTAAAATTGTTAGATATCGAGACCCACCACATCTGCGGAGTTTCGTTAGCTAATTGAATTTGACCCTGTGTAATGAGTGCAGTATTTGGAAATTCTTTAGTTTCAAAACGTCTTACGACATTATGACATACTTTTCCACTGTCGAATTTATTTCTTTTCCCTAATGGTACCTCATGGTCCTCCATCATGGTATAAAATTTTGAAATATTAAGAGAAGCCCACTAGGTAGCAAAGTAAACCATCTCCCAAACTCACATTTCATAAAATCCATATAAAGATTTCCCCCTCACAGAGAGGAGGCCTGTGTCCCAGCAGTGGGAAAATTATAGGCTGGTTATGTATATAAAGGTTTGTATTGATTCCTCTTATTTGAAGTTCTGTTCATTCAACAACATCTTCAAAGAAAGGTAAACAGCACTTGCACACATCAATGATGAAGCTAAATAAACACCCCATAATTAGCGCGAAAAGCAACGATGCAGAATCAACACTCCAAAGCAAAGTACCAAAATTATCTCTATTTGAAGCTATAACTGCTACAGCAGACAGTTTTGAACATACCATAAACGATGACCAACACCACATCAAAACATCGCAAGAGATACGATCATCATGCACCACATTAAAGGATTAGCAGTAAAAACATTTAGATTTTACTTCTGAAATTAGACGAACGTAAAGGAATTTTCGACCACCAAAATAGCCATGAACTTTTAAACCAAGTCCAATTATAACGATTTATAACTCTCATTTTATAGACAACATAAAGTTTTCTGCTAAAAGAGTCGAGCTTTTAAAAAATAGTTGGGCAAAGTGTTACTGGGTTTTTCCAACAGGAATTTCTCAGTAGCAACCCGGAGGCTGGAATAGTGCCGGGTTCATGGCAATTGGCTCGTCCCCTACTACATGGGACTTTAACATAACTGGCGAAATGTGGGTGTGTTTAAAGAGTTGTTCAAAAAGTCTGACAACCACCTGGACTTCTCCCGCTCTGGGCAACAGGATACCCCTTGGTAAGAACCAAGGGCTATCGTGTTGCCCAGAGCGGGAGAAGTCATATGATGAATTCCCACAAAAAAAATGAATAGGGGTATCGTATTACCCAGTAACTGGGTTGTGGAGGTCAAATAGGCAGTCGCTCCATGTAAAACACTGGTACCTACTCAGCTGCATCCGGTTAGACTGGAAGCCAACCCCAACATGTTGGGAAAGCCGAGGCAGTCTGATTGACTCAAAGACGTATCAAAATGTATAAAGAAACTACTTAAAATATGTAAATTGTCATACAATATAATTTGTTACGGTCAAGTTGTTGCTGTTAGTACCTTACGTGCACTTTTATTTGTCAACCTTGCGTTCATGGTCGCTTTATGATTTACTTTGCTTTGTTGACCATGTGGAACTGCTCAATAAACGTTACTTTTTACGTATATTAGTAATAACATTATTAAGGAAAATAATGCATAGCATAAAAATGGTAAAAACGTGACGTTCCGAAATGGTATGTCCATTCCGGAGCGCCATAAAGTACTAATAAGATGTCTGAATTTTGCACTTTAATAATTTTACTATGGCCATGACATTCATCACACCACAGAGATCTTAATAAGGAAGCTAATACCGATATGTGTGGTCACGTACGACTGTAGGCTACATGTTCTACAATTGCTGATATTTCGCTAAATATGGTGACTGCTTTAGTACTGTCGAGCACATGTCAAGGTAACAAAACCAGTAGAAGTTGGCAACATATTCTATTCAAACTCCGTACTACGCTAGGCCAGCTAAAGGTGAAAATGTTACAGTTACGTGCAGTGGACTGTACAATAGCGTATAATGATGATTGTATTCTCATTTGAAAGACCTCTATTAAATAGGCTAACGCATTGCCATTCAATATAGAGCACACTTCAATTCACTATCGTCGTTTAATCAAAATAAAAACAAAATATATGAAAAAGCACATTACTCATCACTCATCGAAACTAAATTATCTTTTCGCATTCAGAACACTAATGGCCGATTCCATTAATTTAAGGACCGTTATTGGTTAAAATTAAGACTCTTGTATTTTTACCAATAATGAAGCAAAAACCTCATAGCTTTGCATAGTAGACTCTCCCATGTGGCAGTAGCTACCACAGGTAAAATTAGCTTACGAATCTATTTATATGCCCAGTTTGGTAATAAAAATGCTACCAATGGTGGAGAAAACGAATCATTTTTGTTTATAGAAACCGAGCATTCGCAGGTCGAAAAAATCAAAAGTAATGACTAAAACCACTGCAGTTCATTGTTCAGGTCACCTGGTTTATTCAAGTAGAACCGTTTTATGAAACGAAAGTGCAATAAGTCAAGCATAGCTGACTATTCATTTGTCACTTCTGACTAAGGATACCCACGTTTTTTGTGAGGGTCATAAGTCGAATGTCTTATAAATAGGTATTACTAGCTTCTGTTTTTTTGTTCCCCCTACCCACCCAGCCGTATTGCAGCGCCTACCGCAGTATTACTTTGTTTTCGTTTAGCGTTCTTTCTAACTTTTGTTTTTGTTAGGCTTCTAAGAGACCTAGCGTATTGTTAATATATAGCCTATAGCCTTCCTCAAGGAATGGGCTATCAAAAGAAAAAACTGTACTTTCAGAGATTAGCGCGTTCAAACAAACAAACTCTTCAGCTTAAATAATAAATAATAATGATTATTATTATTTAGGTATTACTAGTAGGTATAGTAACATCCCTTTTTTTTTGCTTTTAACAAATTAGGCTCATTGAGCACATCAACAATCATGCGTATTTCTTAAAACAGTCTTAAGTTAACCCTAAGCAGAATTTGTCATTGCTTCCAAATTGAATTCTACCATTTGTGGTTAACAAATAAAGGAAGTAACGAAGTGACTATATGAGTCAGTCTATCTTTTTAAATTAAAATATTCTATTGTAGTTACTTCATCCGAATCATCGAAACGGAAAGTCTAGATTGAATGATTTTTAGTGCAAGGTTAAGATTTTTAATTTAATTGAAAGTTGCCAACTCATCCCTTTCAATGAGTTCTTAGTAGCTTCCTTCAGAGGTAATTTAAGAAGTTCTATCCTTTCTTGCAACAGATGATCACATGCATGAAATCGCCGACTTCACCTGTCTATGATTCGTGCCTTACAGTCAAAACAAAACATACTCCAACCATGACGACGAGTCTCCGAAACAAAAAAATAATTATGAAAGCGAAAACACATTAGGCGAAGATGCAACCGTATCTTAACGGTTTGTGCTCTCGACATACTTTGAGAAAATGTGCGTGAAATTTGTACAAAATATTAAGCATAATATTATTATATGTAGGTTAAATGAGGAAGTGGAACTCATTGAGTCTGTATTTAATGATACTTGTAAGCTGGAAGTCGCAGCTTTAACTGCCCACGGATCGTTTAATTAACGCCTCTAAGTTATAGGAGTCACAGACAGTCCAATGTGCAGGGCTTGCATAGAGGTCGACGAGACAGTAGCTCATGTGCTCCTAAATTGCCCGGTGGTCGCACGTACAGGGCAAAGTACTTTGGTAACCCAAGTACTCTCCGTGAGATTGTCAGTAACGTCAAGTCTTTGCTGGCGTTCCTTAAGGAGCTGGGGTGGATCTAATAATTAATCGATTCCCCATCCGTACGCATAATACGCGCATTGACGTGGAGTTGTGAACACCAGCCCGTATTACCTTTTACCTCATCTAGGAGTTTTCAAGTTTCGAGAGGTTAGTTCTAGGCATTCATGCACCATCGTTAACCGCATCATATCAGGTTAGATAATAGTAAAACAGGAGAGGAAAAGAGCCCGCTGCTCCAGTAAAAAAGAAATAGGTACACTTCTAGGAACTAATTTTCCTGTCTGCCAAAAGTCATCATGTTTTTTTTCACTCGTGTCAACACAAAAACACAAACTATTAGATTTTAGCCAGTCATCAGATTCGTCATCAAAATTGGTTTGACCCTGAAAGACTCACTTTCGTATTTGAGTTGGATTACTCACAACAGTCACAATAATATTGCCAGCTTTTGACACCAAAAACAAAACACCAAAACACACAAATACAAAACACTGTATTTGAACACAGTATCCTTAAATCATCCTTAAATCCGCTGACGAATTTTCTGTAAACAATCCTTCCAATGCGTACTAGATTCTGGGCTCAAATATATGAGCTTAAGACCATCAGTATTATAAGGGTTAAATTAAAATAGCTAACAGAACTCCACAGACGTGATGGATTTCGATATCTAAATACGATAAAATAAAAACAAAAAATACTCGATGGTTTTTTTTGGGGTTCAACGACCGCTGGTTGTGTTTTTACTTGAAGTGAGTAAGAGAAAATCGGTTTTGTTTTGTTTTATCATGTTGAGATATCGATACTCATCACGTCTGTGAAGTTTACACAATAAAAAACTGATGTTTAAACTGATAGTTCAAGTGACTACAATAACTGCGGTTGAAGACCCCACAAAAAAAAAACGTCAAAATTATTACCATCACGTCCGCGTAGTTTCGCTAGCTAATTAAATTCAACCCTGTATGCTCTCTTTGCACCAAGTAAGCATGAAGTGTGTACGAAATCTCAGCCATGTCGTGACTCGTGAGTAAACCATACAACGTTAATTTCCTTACCTAATTTGGTGTACTCGAATGATCTATGATCGAAAAATTTGTCTGCTCAACAACGTAAATAACGCAATGAATGTTGTTGAACTGTCAAAATGAAACCCATTGCTACTGATAGTGTGTTACGCAATTACCCCGCAGTATATAACATCGAAGTTATAATTATAATAAGTATAATAAGTATTGGCATTAGTCCCAAACTAGTCCCAATACCTACTTATTATGCGTTTTGAACTTCTGCCGGATATTGGGGTAGGTATCTAGTAGGTAATCTATCAACCTATATCTTTAGGCTCCACAGCCTCATATATTTTCCTATTAACAAGAATAGAGTACAACATATACCTGAAGATTAAGCAATCTTCAGATATAAATGTAAAGTTAACGCTTTTATATGTTAAGCTTTTGTTAAGGAACAAAAGCTGGTTTAAAAACCAAGCATAAGAATTAAAAAACCATACCCATGCCAACTTCAAACAGTTAAACACCCATTATTAAGACGTCCAGTTAAAGCATCCAACTGGTTCAGACCAGTAGGAGTCAACTCTAACGAGTCCCTACGAAGAAGCAAAGAATTACCAACATAAGGGCATTCACTTCGTCAATTGAGTAACATGTGGCTATCCGAAGGGAGCCCAACTGCGTGACAAATTGACGGCTGACCCTTAACTCCTTAATTGGAAGTTAATACTTTAATTCTCGGTTAACTGCATAACTGACGTTTTCTACTGTGAATTTTGCTATAAAAATTTGTATTACTGTTAGTGGAATTTCTAACGGATCTGTGGTGTTATGGCGAACAAGACTTGTAATTACTTGGTTTATTGCTGTACTGACGTCTGTATCTTACAAACTGTTTTTTTCTAGATTGTGTGCTGGCAACATTCATATTTTAATGTGCAGAATTGCGGGACTGGCTCGTTAAACATTAATGGTGCTCTTGAAAGCAATTTTAATAAGCTCCACACAGAGTACCGCGACACATAGCGGTCAAAGATTTTAAGAAGGCTTTAACCAAGTTACCAGTTGTTTCACAATTCGCATAGATATATCAGATTCTGGGAACACTGACTGTCCCAACGCCCATTTCTTCGTTTTGTGTTCAAAGTTCCCCGAAATCCAAATCTCGCGTCGTAGAAGACAGGAAAAGCCTCTAATCGCGTGACAATATTTAAGGTGAAATGTTGTCACCCGAAACCGTGTCACAGATCACATAGCTCCTAATTTATCTGTCTCCGTGTCGTGCCGGAAGCACACTCTAAATGTTTCACGACACGGACGCCACTTTTTGCGTGCCCAAGGTATTTTTTTAGATACTACAACCCACAAGGCTTAAATTAATCTTAAGTGACAGTGACATTACTGTTGTTATTATCGATATGTTCAAAAGGTCAGTGTTCTATTGTTCCTTGTCGAGAAATCTTTATGGATATCCTCCGTCTTGTAAACAATGCAAGGCAGAGTATGACTTGAGACTTCCGATGTCGGACTTCACTCAACAAAAACCACAATGTCTCATTTGCTACAATGAGCCGAGAGTGCTTTATGTAAGTGATCCCTGGGTAAAATAGAATAATGATCATCCAAACTCCCTCTCACAGAGAGGAGGCCTGTGTCCCAGCAGTGGGAACATTATAAGCTAATTAAAATTATGCTTATGCAACTTTTTTGTGACGTGTCCTAAGAACTTGTAAAGAAACATTATCAAGTCATTGACCAAAGAGTGCGTTCATTCATATATCATGCATACTACAAATGTCAACAGCACTTATAGATACTGATATGATAATGATGATACCGTTCTAGGAATCTCTACTTCACCTTATTAATTGCGGAAGTCAGGGCTTCACATTCTTCCACAAATGCTTTACCTTGCATATCATTATTTGTATCTATCGAATTAATTTCATCACTGTTATCAAACCCAGATACTACATTATAGAAACAGTCATCATTCTCCTGCCTATCCCAATTTATTTGAGGTCGGCGCGACATGTCTTTTTCTTGGATACTTCTCTATTAGTCGTAATTTCGGTAGTAATAACAATAATTGTTTATGGTTAGAAAGGGTTCTAACCATATCATTATTCACACAGTCCATCTATCGTTTCTTTGGTCTTCCCCTACTCTTATAACCATAGAAATTCATACTCAAAACTTTCCTAAGGCCTTTTTCTCATTCCACCCAGAATGAGAAAAAAAAATGAATTGATTGATTGAAGAATTGATTTTTTCCTCAGTCATTTTCACAGCCGATTTCTACACAACTTTTCAGTTACTTATTTAAACACAATATTGATGTCTATCTTACTTCTTCTTTCACTATCACCGAAATCATTTACATTTCCAAGTTAAAACTGCTTAAAATTCCACCAGTTTTGCTTTAAAAATTAGATAGTCATATCAACAATTTCAATGTCATCAGTCGGTGTCAAGTTTTCTATTCACCAGTACAAATATCCGTCGCTTGAAATTCGACACTTTTATTGAATATCGCGTGACAAAGTTGGTATTTTTGTTACTATTTGCTGTTGCTTCGGACTCGTGTTGGTAATATTTTTTTGTCTGTCTTTACAAATTAAAGGAATTGTAGCAGCGTTTGTTTAGTAATGCAAGTCATGTTTCTGCTTGTGATCTTTTTCTATATAAAATTCGCGGACACTAGGCCGCAGTTCTAGAAACGTCACCAGTACAAACTGACCTCTTAGCCTATTGAAACTTCATAAGCCAGCTCAAAGGCGAAGTGTTACTACTGACGTGCGGCCCGTTGTACCTATATTTTGTTTAATTTTTGAAGTGAAAACTTCTTTAGCGGCGTTGAACACTTTTTTTGTAATGGGTTAAAATGTTAAACTCGCGTCAGGACACGTGACCTGATCGAAAATTCGTAAGACGGTAAGTTTTCACTTCTGCCGGCACTCCCGGAGTGCAACCCGTCGTTTTTTTTTATCGAAGTTTAATTTGTCCCTAAAAAAAATAGGCCAACCAACACACTACCTACCATGTTCTATAGGTCAACCCATTGTAATACGTTGAAATATTTAAAGCAATCCCATTAGCGTCAGTTACGGCTGTCAAAGCATTAAAATCAAATAGATGCAACATCATTCACTACGCAATTTTCTGCTTTATTTTTTTCTTGATCAGTCAGCAAATTGCTTTGCGTCAACAGATTGTAAACAAATCGTAAACACGACAAATCATCGATCTATTAAATACCGTAGCGTGAGTAAATGGATAAGATCTTATAACTAAATATGAATCAGCATTCATCACGATCAATATTGACGATCTCAGACCAATCCAAGTTTCTTAACATCGTCTGCTGAAAGACGTCCACTGCTGGACATGGACCTCCCCCTAGCCTTGCATCATCGACCGGTCTGGTTCTTCCCGCATTCAGTGTATCCCCCGTCCTTCACCAGGTGATCGGTCCACCTTTTGAGTTTATTCAAGACCAGTAACTATTCTATTTCTATATCTATACATATTATAAATTGAAGTCACTTTTCGTGTCTGTCTGTGTGACCACGCTGTTGCGGATTTTGATGCGGTTTTCACCATCGTTTAAAGAATTCATTGCGGAAGGTTTATGGTTTATTACATTAATAAACTAACATTTAATAAAGAAGTCTCGATGTCTTGTCAAGTCATAAAAACCGACCGAAGCAGGGGCAAATCCCTTAAAGTTCGACTATTACATTTCATAATTGCATATCAATCGACCTCCATATACATTTTTTTCTAGCTCTCATTAATGTATGTAGGTAAGTAGGTAACACTTCATCTGACAGGCAATTAAAATCTTGCTTGACATATGAAGGACGGTGATACGATCTACTCTTGTATTTAGATAGAGTATTGTGATATTATGCAAATGTACTGCTAATATATATGTAGTTTACATGTCGATACGATCGAAAACAAAAATATGTGGAAAGAGATGAAAGTAGCCAGGGTTTATCTACTACTGAACTTATGCAAAGACCATAAGAATGAACTCCTTTAGTTAGTAGATGCAAACCCAATGACCATAGACGAAACTACTGAAGAACGATTAGGGAGTTTGTTCATATATACGAAAGAATAGCATAATCAGCCTATAATGTTCCCACTGCTGGGACACAGGCCTCCTCTCGGTGAGAAGGAGTGGGCCGTAAAATAAATAAATAAAGTCTGTCGAATTTTTGGTTCTAGGACATGCCGGTTTCCGCACGATGTTTTCCTTCACCGTTTTAAGAGCAGTGAGACATGCATTTACTTTGTGGGTTACTTTGTAGGTGCGAACCTACGACCCTACACGTCATAAATCGCGGCCGTTACCCCTGGGCCACCACTGCTCTTCAGATACCACAGAATAGAAATCACAATTTACATCTTAAACCCTTAATTTGTTTAAGCCAATGACACTCATGCATGAGAACGCAGAAGTTTCTTCGGAGAAAAGCATGTATGTTGGTCAGTGAATCCATCCATGTTTGACCTCTATGCTACGAAACAATTTCATAATAATATCGAGCAAATATCATTAGCAATATCTAGAAACATCTAAATCTAAAAGTTTACAATTCAAATTAAACTCGAACAACAGTTCGTTAATATCGTCATCTTTTTAAAATGTCAAAACATGATTTGGACATGTCGTTTGGCATCCATTCTTCAATTTAACAAAGACTTCAGTCATTATGTGCACAATACACTTTGTCCATGTATTAGTTTCATTTACATAATCCTGAGAATGAAAAACAACTGCTGTTTAACTTTACCCTGTTATTTTAGTACTTGTATCAGTCTTATTTTGTATTACGTGGTCTTCTTCTTGAGTGTCATTATTAGAAGGATCATTTATGGCAGATTTTTCCAACGCCAGATAACTTTATCGGAGGAAAAATTTTGAATTTTTGGCAGTTCTACCATACAAAAACTGTCAGACGTCAAAAAAAAATACGAATAAAAATTATCCCTTATCCCTTATCCCGATTGAAAAATCAGCCCTTAGAATTGCAAATGCATATTTCTTTAATTTCTTCTCAATCTGACTTTACTAAATAAGGCCTTTATTATTTGGGTTAGCTGAAGGTAGAATATTTGTGAATGTGTAGTAATATTTCGATAAACGAGTAAAGGAAGGACTTAATTATTTTCAGGAAACCAAACTTTCAAGTCATCCAAGGATAAAAATGATCAGATAGTCCCTTAATTACCAGATCATCGTCGCAACAATGAGAACTGAAACAAAGTAAGCATAACTTTGTTCCAAATAGAAGATTCATCCGCCATAGGATGCCGTCTTAGTGCGCATGTGCAACTTCCTTCGTTTCTTGTTTCTTAGTTGTGTTTGCGCAAATGTACCAGAACTTAGATTACGATCGATCGTTAGCGTTTCTTAGTACATCGCTTTTACGTTCTCTTGGATTTTAATACTTACCTTTAACTCTTCAAATTGTGGCTGCAGTAAATCCCGATATAGTTCAGGTTTTAGTACTGGTTCGTTTTCAAAATCTTAACTGTGGTGTTTGTTTTAAGTTAACTCATCATATACAATATCTAAAAAAATATGCGGCTTTGAACCTATTAATAATATCCCTAGAAATATTGCAACACGCAACAACATTTGGAATGCTTTGGAATAAGGAAATATCCCAGACGTGTTTGAACTCTCTGATCAGTACATAAATTGAACATTTCAAAAGCATTTCAAATTCGTTTGGAAATAGGTTACATTTCAGATGAAAATATTTCACACTGAATCTGTATCTTAATGACTACAGCTCCACCGCTCCTTTGAGTTGGAATGCTTTTCATTTGTATGTATCATCATAACGGTATCAAAACGTGACTCGCCGGCGAACTTGCGCTAACATCTTATTTGGCATTGAATTTTGCTTTAACAAGCCTCATTGTAACTGATTACAAAAACAAAACGACCAATGCGTCTGCTTAACAAAACAAATTAAAAGACCATTCAAAGGAAACATAAACTGGTGAACGACAAAAGGTCAAAACAGTAAACAATGAACCGTCCGAAGGACTAGGACCAGCAAAAAAGGGCAAAAAGTTCAGCATACGGAGTTATTGGGCACAACTGCATAGCATAACAACCATTCATAACGGCGAGGAAACGAGACGAACTGGCATATAGGAGAAAACGTGCGCATGCCTGAGAGAGCGAGGGAGATTGCATTCCAAATACAAGCGCGAAGTCCGCGCCCGCACAGACCGCACCGCTCGGCTCACTGACTCCCGCGCAGCGCTGCGATGCGGCCGCACGCGTACTTCAAACCCGCCCGCTCTCGTGACATCTCGCCATAATTTCGACAATCTCGTAACCGAATCGAAGATCAGTTCCGGTGATGTCATTATAAATAAAAGTATAGTGTTATGTTCAAAAGATCAATGGTGTTCCCACAGTGAAGTGATTAGTGAATTGAGTGCACCAGACTGTAAAGGAGAAGACGCCGAGGATACTTTCACTGGACTGAAAGTTTTAAAACATTCTTACGGAGAACTTCTTAAAAAGGGACTTGACCTCAACTCGATGAGAAGGTAAATATTGATGACGATTACGATGGGATAGCTGCAAAACCTGTTAGTGGCCAGTCAATAGATAAACGTAACGGTAGCTTAGAAGCAGATTCAAAACTTTTGCCGGTTCTTACACGATTTTCGACACACTAATTGAAATTATGATCACAGAGGTAAGATTATTTAATAGTCGAAAGAAGGTTTCAAGTTTAGCAAACTTTTATTTAGAAAATGCTTTAACGGGTCTCTATACAACACAAAAAGCAAATTAAAGCAAAATTGACATTGTTAATCACGCGAAAATGTTTTCTCTGTCAGCATTAGAAGCTCAAGCGTATCGTTATCTCGCGAAGATATCTCAGTTTGTGCCATCTCCGGCGTGCATCTACAAGATAATTCAGGGAACGTCATGGAATTTATTTTTTGTTTGCACCGAGATTTTATAACCACAGAAATGCATGACTTCATGCCTTGGTTTTTCAAATATTTATTTAATAATATGTATTTTCAAATCTTCATTGCGAAAATCATTGTTTCCAATGAACACTTGTATTTTTATCGATTTTGAAGATGCTTGGAATGAAAACAAACAAAATGTATTTTTCAAATCATGCTTAGTTAAAAATCTAAAAACAGAATTTATTAAAAGTTTATTAACTTCGCTTGTTGGCTCTGATTGTAATTCATATGAGCGCACCCAACTCCTATAAAAACCAAAAACAAGTTTTATGATTTTTAAAAAAACTTAATTACTAGTTCTAAATATTGAAGCCAAATAAATTTAAAAAATCTATCTATCGTCATGGAAGGTATCGTCATAAAATATGATTATAATAATCGTATTCTAGATGGAATCTCTCCAAAAACTTTATTTATATTTTTTATTAGCCATTAATGTCCCACTGTTGGGCAAAAGCGGATACTCTCTTTCCACCTCTCTCTGTCCAGAGCTGCCAAGGACGAATCATTATTAAAGTTCCTAAAACTAACTCAAATAAACTTATGTTTGGAAAACCTTGTCTGGAAATCTTGATGGATTTCAGAAAAGCTTTTGATACAGTTTCATAGCAACTTTTTAAGGTTATTGAGTCTTCTATCGTGTAGCATGTATCAACCGTTGATGGGTCGCAATTATAATTATCTAATAGATTATTGGACATTGCGTGATTGCACTGTACGCATGTTTACACAGTCATTTTCTACTATTAGCGTTTAATTCCTCGTTAATCACTTTTATTTTCTGAACGAATGTGCAATACACCATTATGTCATTTTTCATAATCATCAAGTTTTGGTTATTACGGGTTTAAATTATTTGAAACATTTTAACATCAGGTTTACAATTTTTCGTGCTAATAAGTGTTCTAGCTGGTACACAAACAACTCTTTGTATATTTAATGAAGCCATTTTTGTAGTGGCATTAAATTTAAATTCTACAACATTAAAGTGATCATTACTGTTCAAATCATTATGAAATATTTCATGTCCAAGTTGTAATGCGACGTCTTTTTCTTTTAATATGATCTTGGCTTCTTTTGGTATATCTTTCGCAATATTTGATTAAATAGAAAGGGCCGTATGAAATATTCCATCGAAACCGCGAGAGGTTGCTGATTATGGTAATTAAGTTTTATCATTGGCCAAAATAGTATGAACTGTACGACCAAACAAGGATATATAGTTACACTGGAATTCAATGGCGAGTATGTCATATTAGGTTTTAATAATGTTACACTTTTACCGCATCATAACAATTTCCTAGTACTTAAATACTAACTACTGATGTGAATGACGAGCAATAACGTCAGATAATTAATAAGTAGTAATTTGTAGTAGAACAACATTAGCTAAAAATAAATAGTAAATACCTCAATAAATAATAAATTGTCCTTCGCACCGTGAGACTATGGACAATTTTCATGTTGAGCTGCTACTGCATACCAATTCGATCATATTTAATACAATATATAATATATAAGAGATAGATTCTCCGTATGGTAGACCTACATAATAATATCCTTAATCAAAACAACACTAAACAGTGTTTAAATTGTAATTGAAATAACACAAAAACTTCGTTCACTCTTGCGTGTACGTGATACATATAATGGCAACTTTAAAACCAGCTCAGCAAATAAACCGAATTGAATCATTCAATACCAACAAACGTTTTCCGCCTAACCGTGACAATATGCATTTTTGCTGACTCGGAAAGTTCAAATGGGTGGCTAGCGAAAACTAGTTGTTAGTACAATTCTGACACAGTTTACAGTAGTCCGTCGTTCGCGGTTTACCTCAAAACTTTCGTTTATAGCCTCACAATGACTAACTTTAATAGACTATAGGCCATAAGACATGGTTTATGAGACATTCGGCTATTTAGTTTTGTGTTGCGTTCAACGGTTTAGAATCTGTATGAAGTGCATAAGTGCCATTAATTTTCAGCTTAGTTGGTTTTAACTCTGCTGTTTCAGCGTTTCCTGGTATAGTATTATTTATTATACCCGATTACCCGTTATGTGGGCTGAATATCGTGAAAACATCTAATGTATTAATAATATTAGTTTTATCTTCAGACTATTGTTGAGCTGTAAAATATCAACATCTCGATGAAAAACGATGAGAGGTGTGAAAGAGCGGTGTCCCTTTAAGGCAAAAACTTGGTCTGGATGAACTGTAATAGCACTGCTCCTGAATTGGCTTTTTCCTACCTTAACTTACCTTCTTTAACTTGAACAGTCTGCAGTCTTTCTAAAGAAAACTATGACAGTTACCATTACCAAAGCTCCCAGGTATCTCTAATTGATCGAGCATTGGTAACTATTTAAACATTGATTACATATGTCTGAGGTCATACGGGAAGCGGCGCAGGCGCTCACATCCGTTCTTACTTTTGATAAGTGCACTTAATACTTTGAAAAGTCTTAAGTATCTACTTTGTTGGAGATTATTTCTGTATGGTTATGTAGTTAGGTAGTAGTTGTGTTCAAGTTGTTTATTGGCAAGTTTATTGGAGGTCGGTAGAACTTCTGACTTCATATACTGTGTTTTTGGTCATAATGTCAATGATATCTCGATTGGCGATATTGCTAAGTAAGTTTTTGCGTTTCGGGTCGTGGCTTAGATTTCCTATATAAGAAACATTTGTATGGCCAACAGTTAACTACTTAAGTAGTTGTTGCGGTTCTGGCTTTGTGCCATATGAGATTTGTGCTTGTCAACGATTGCACGGTAAAGGATAAAATTCCTTGTATTGTTGTGCCAACGTTTTCCACGAAGAGACATATAATTCTGAACATAAAAGGATTCATACATACGTTTGAATTATTTTGTCTGTAAACGTTTGATTTACTTTCAAAAGCTGTGCCTAAACTCTTCGTCAATTTTGAGGAACTGCCTATTAACCCTCTATTCTGTGAAAATATAGCCGAGAAAACTTAGGGCAAGTGAGCTGTCAATACCCTAGCATCAGGTGAAATGTCATCTCATTACACGTATGTTTTCAGGGTTAGATTTTTACAGAATAGACTGGCGGCTCTTCTGACCCTTTCATTCGAACTATTTATTATGTTATTGTAACTCTCTTTATCAGTCAGATATGGCATCACTACTATTACATTATTATCAGCTCCACAATGTTGGCATGTTTCTGATTTCAAACCTAGCCTGTTATCAGAAGACCAATTCTCGTAATTTAAAACGTTCAAAATCTAGTCGCAGTCTCATCTCAGCGACAAACACATGTCCTTGTCAAAATATAGGTAAATTAGAGTTATTCTTGACAGATTGAGACAGACCAGACTGAACGTTCTTAAAATTAAGAGAATTGCCCCTCAGACCTTTGCACCCGAACGGAAATGAGTTTTGTTTCAAGAGAAATGGGTGGCCTATTCTTGGAAGACATTTCGAACGTTGACAAGTGAAATGTCTGTCACGTTGTTGGGTGATAGATTCGTTTTAGGGTAGTGTATTTTTAGTAGGGGTTCCGATTTACTGTAGTGTTGATTTTCAATTTAGGGACTTTACCTATACCAGCGATTAGGTATCTAAATGAAGATTTGTATTATATATATATAGCTACGAGTATCTACCATCATCATCGTTCTCTTGCGCTTATTATAATTTATTTGAGGTCGGCACAACATACATATATTTTACTTCCATACTTTAGTCAGATAGGCAGTCGATCCATGTAAAATACTGGTATTCAGCTGCATCCGGTTAGACTGGAAGCCGACCCCAACATAGTTGGGAAAAGGCTAAGCAGATGATGATGACTTTAGTCAGTAGCTACATCATTCCTAGCCATATCATCTTTCATCATACATATTTTGTAAAATTAGCGTTTTAACATTCTCATACAGTATGGCCCTTGTTTATCCTAAACTACATACATAAACTAACGCCTTTCTTCATTGGGGTAGGCAGGTCCTACCCTAAAGTAGTTGATAGAGACAAAAGTGGTCTTTACAAAATACCACTGGTGGGTTTTAATTAACACGATCGCTTCACGGATATAGACACCGGTGTAAGTTAATTATACAAAGAAACTTTTCTAAATTTACCAGTAAGTACTACAGAAAACTTTCTTAAATATCCGTTTAAACATTATTATCGCGACATTACTGATTGCGTAACTAACGGACGCGCCGGAGAAAGCCAGTGCTGCGCCTGCGCAGTCGCGAATATCGATGACAGATGGAGGATCGTTTATCAAATATGTACTAGCAACCTGCCCCTGTTTCGCATGGTTTTTACGACTTGTCGAAACGTCGTGATTTCTTTATTATATGTAAGTTTAATATGAAGTTGCTATACATATAAACCTTCCGGAATAAATTATCTAAATGATAGTGTAAACGGCATCAAAATCCGTTGCGTAGTTTAAAAAGACAACGCGGTCACACAGACAGACATCAAGACAGACTTTATTTTATAATATGTATAGAATATTTATATTATAAATGTATGGGTTTTTTTTAAGTTGCGCAATTATTGTATGTATGTAGGTAGCGGTTGAAAGTGGTAAAGTTATTAATTACGATTGAGTAAGATTTAATTAAACGTGTGTGAATTCTGAATAGTGACGGTTGAGTTGGTAGTTGATTTGTAGCCGAACATTAGGGTTTGATTAATTATATATTTTCTAATTTAGTCTTAGTAAAACACACCTTCCAATATACATATAAATAATAAACCATAACCATAATAATAATCCTTAGAACGGCCTTTCCTTTGGTGTCCCCTTTAACCTCAACAGGTTATGGACTTATGGGTTATGGACAATCTTTGGTCTAGCTTTCAACGTTTTTTGGCTGAGATGATGATGGAGATGATTGCTGATGTGTTAATCTAACACTACGTCAGTTAAATGTTTTTTGTATGCACGTGTTAGAGCGGTTTCGCACTCGATCGGAATCCGAATTCAGGATCCGAGTTCAATCCGAATTGGGAATGTTCTAAATTCGGACGGACCGAGTTCGGGTGTAGTGCGTAACCCCTCATACAAATAGTACTATGGCTACTTCAGCCCGTCATTTCTCGGATTCGGATCGGACGTAGTGCGAAACTGTTCTTACTGTGACAAATAAACCTATTTTTATTTCTTTCTCATCAGTAGGAAGATATACCTACTGGTGTAATTTAAAACACTAACAAGTCAATCTTTTAAAAGTCCCACGTGACTTCTTTCACCATTGCAACTTTAACCCTCATTGAACTGCTCAGGGAGTGGATTTCAAGAATTTTTTCTCAAGTTTGCAGACAGACATACTTCCGGATATTTCATTACGTGTGAGTCAGTGGCTCCGTAGATTAAATTGCATTCACATACTCACAACAATTTATCTCAAAACTCGCTTCAAGCGTAAAAAGTGTAGGTGGAACACAAATTACTATTCATCCATTATCTTCTCATATAATAAACCAATGATCTTTCACTGAACTACAAACCCACTCGTCTATTTGATTAATGTTTTTGATTACACCCGGATTCACATTGTGAATCGATTCACGAATTAATCGTTAAGTTTTATCGATATGTTATCACAACACTAGATCTGCTTGCTAAGTATTGGTTATATACCGCTAAGTTAACGCTAGTTAAAGAGGGTTTTACTGCACGGTTTAAATGTTACTTAATTGTTATGGCTTTTCTCTTTTCCTTGCGATTTTATAGAGATAGAAATCCAAATTGAATGATTGAGTGGAAAATTAATATTTTAAAAAATCTTGCATTTTCACAAATTAAAATGTTTTAGAATTTACAGAATTAAACCTTTCGAAACAAATTGAATAGCGGTTGTCACTGAAAGAATGCTTCTTGCATAAGTTGTTAAATAACTCAAAAAAACTAAAATTCCTACAGATGCTTATGCCCATTGAGAAAAACACATCCATTCAGCATTTTTTATATCACACAATTCCACAAAAAATGGCTTCATACTCTCGACTCACCCCCACAAACTAACTGTGAACTTAGCTAAGCATTTTTTCATAGAAATACCATCATTTTAAGTGCCCATATTTCTTATTCGCATACTCCGTCGCATTGCATCGCTTCGTCTGCCCGCACTATTCGTTTTCGCTTAGCGCTCTTTCTTACTTTTTTTCTTTTTGCTCGGTCCCTAAGAGTCCAAGCGTGTTGAATTGCTCTAGATTGCGACCACTAGACCACCACCACCATCACCAACCATATTTTTCATAGTAACATTAACGTTTATAAGTACATTAAGTGCTAACACTTAAGAAAGTGTAAAAATTAGGAAGTGTCAGAAAGTTATTTCGGTTGAACATAAATATTTCGTCAAGTTAGCGCGTCGCTCTCATTTCTCATGTTGATCCTTTATAAATTCTCACCATGTGTTCTAATGTTCAACACATGTTTTAGTTTCGAAGCTTTGTTAAGGAAGTTATTGTTTTTTAGTACATAATGCTTTAGTGTTAATGGGTGCTGTAATTTTGAGTATTTTAATGACATTCTTAACTAGCTTATGCCCGCGACTTCATCCTCGTGAAATCTCCTATTCTATAGCTGTGCCCCGTTACTCCGTTTTCACTGAGCATTCTTTCTGAGTTTTTTTTTTCTTCTTGCTCGGCTCCTAAGGGTGCGGTCACGCTGGGGAGGTTATAGGCTATATAAATGCAAAGATTTTTTCAAATCTGTCTAAGGGACTAACCACGATGCGCTCTTCAGCCTTATTATAAGGCTGAAGAGTTTGTTTTTTTTTTGTTTGAACGCGCTAATTTCTGCAACTATTGGTCAGATTTGAGAAAATCTTTGCATTTATATAGCCTATAACCTATTAAGAAGATAGATTAAAAAATGATCATTCCAAGTCGTTCATTTAGCATGATTATGTTAATGTTAATGATGACGTTTGTCATATCTTGGATTGCGTATTGGCAATTGAATCCCAGGTGACAAACTAGTGTATCGTCTAGAAGAACTTTTATATGAATCAGCTGATTTTTTTTGTTTTTTTTTTTTACCCTATATTGAGTCCCACTGCTGGGCAAGGGCCTCCCCTTTTTTCTTCCAACCCCTGTCTTGTGCGATCTCCGGCCTCTTTGGCCCTGCAAATGATATTAGATCATCACACCACCCTCGCCGTGGTCTACCTCGACGGCGATGTCCTGCCTCAGGAGTCCAGTGACTGACGATCTTTGCCCATCTCTCCGGGTGAATTTGTTTTTTTTTTTTGATAACCGACGCAAAATTGCTACGCTAGGTCTAGGGTCATGTGCTGAATTCATAATAACAGTTTGCGAGTTGATGTGCCTGCCACCTTGTATATTGTATACTCTTATAAAAATATATTGAAAGAATAGACATGAGATTGTCTACAAAGTAGACGGCAAATAGGAAATGACTGAACCAAGCCAATGATGTAGAAATAGAAACAGACATTCAGTTAGAAATTGAGTCCATCACAATTGAGGACACGAAAACTACACGACAAACGAATAAACACTCCCATTTCCCACATTACGCGCGGCATCAATAAAAGCGCCAGAAAGCTGCATTCCATCCTACATCCGTGCCATTGTTGGACCAAACGTTTGTCAATGACAACCAACACGGCCTGATTAACACGTTTCTTGCGACACAGCCATTGTTCGGGCAAATGTTTGTGATTGTGGCCAACTAGGCCCAATTGGCACGTGCTTTTTCGCTGCGGCCATTGTCTTCTCGTCGTGATCGAAGGCTCGCACGCTTCACGACTATGATTTATTAAACAATTGTTTAAAGTTCAAGAACGGAACATCAAGTTGGAAGCTGTGACTTTAAAATGATTAATTGGTGACTTGCCTACCTCATTTTAAAGGGCCGATAATGTGTCCTTGCAAATCTCTATAAACATGGGCAGTAGTTCAGATTCAGGTTCAGATTGTTGAATTCAGCAAAACATTGTGCCAAAGTTTAAGTTGTCGAATTGAATCAAACCAACAGCGGTTCATTGCTTTGAAAATCAAAGTCATTTATTCCTGAGAATCAGCACTTTTCGAACGTCAAAATACCACTTCCTAGAGCTTTCGCTCAGAAGAAGTGGCGCAACAAACTCCCTAACATCACAGCTTGTCTTCTTCTTTTGGTGCCTCTCCAGTCAACTCCTAATATTTCTCTTTGGCCTTTGCGAGGTGAATCACTCGTGAATTTTTCTCAACCAAGACTTTTATACGGCTAACACTGCGTTTCCTCGCTACGTACTTCATCACAACAAATAAACTAAACCAGTGATATCTCAAGATATCTTTTCATACTCATTTAATCAGCCTGTATATCTTCTCAAAAGCTGTGACGTATTCAGTAGGTCTTTATTTTCATTTGGCGGCCACATATCGACGTCTGCGTCATTAATCATGTAAATTAATGTCACTAAGCAGTACACACTAATACAGTACGGCTGAGTGAAAGCATTCTGCGTGTCGACCACACGGATATGAGCACATGTGCACCATATTAATATGGTCCTGTCGGCTCGGAGAAATTGAAAAGGAAGTTTGTACATGTTCAATTTGTGTGTGTAAACGTTGCATTGATAATGCAGGACTCAGGAGTAATCGTAATGTTGGGCATGCCTATTGGTTATTATACTGTCCATATTCCAATTTATTTGGGGTCGGCGCGTCATTCTCATCTCAATCAACACGGCATATTGCAGTCCACTACTGGACATAGGCCTCTCCCAGACTGCGCCACAACACCCTGTCTTTCGCCTTCCGTTTCCAGTCTGTCCCAGCCACCTTCTTTAGGTCGTCCGTCCATCTAGCTGGGAGGCGTCCCACACTACGCATCTCATCGCATCACATCTCATCTCTATCAGCCGTTATTTCAGTGTTTACCTCCTTCCTAGCCATATTAGCATAGCCACTTTTCCACCCATTCAGTTTCTACGAGAGATAAATATTTATATAACACCTACTTACCTCTTTCTTTATTCTTTGACTGTTTACCTTCGGAATTTGCTTAAAGTGATGATCAAAGAGCTCATCATAGAATAGAATACTCTTTATTTTGTACTCGTACACCATATAAATAATAATACATAATTCACTCAGTAGTTTTCGAGTTTTAACCGAACAAAAACTTCATACAAACATAGATTGGTTTAAGAACTCAATCCAAAATATGTATTTCGACTCTTTGGTTTTCAACTTCCATTCTCCATTAGTGTGAGTTATAAAAAGGAATAATGTTATTGTACCGACGTAAGTACAATAAACAACATAATTACGAAGATACTATCTATGACTTCACGTTCCCATTATATATATATCTAATGCCAATAGAATACACAAATGGCTAGTAAACCATATAATGATCCCAAAACAAATAGGTACCATTTGCAAAAAGAGGTCCAATATCCCCATTAAATTACCATACTCATAAGACACTATTAGCATAACGGTCGAACTTCATAACTCAATAAAACAGCACTAAATATATAAAATAATAATTTCGTGCAGCGGAAGCGTAAATCAATAACACAACAAACCCCGCATGGCGCGTAATAAAGTGCATACAGTAAGAAAATGTAAAAAGTACCAGTAATAAATATTTACGCATAAGTACCGTACATTTTCTCGGGTTACCTGAAACAACTGCCTCGTTACGAATTCAAATGAGAAAACAGTAATTACTTTACAACATGTGAACGGAATCACCGTTTTGAAAACATCGTGAGGAAACAGGCATGTCCTAGAACCAAAAATTCGAAGACATGTGACATCTACCAGCCCGCACTGTGCCGACGTGGTGGATTACGACCCAATGCCCATACCCTTTCACCAAGAGGAGGCCTGTCTCCCAGCAGTGGGAACATTATAGGCTGATTATGTATGTATGCATACATACATACATACAACTTCTACAACTCAACATCTCTCATCTCTTCTACTTCTACATTCAACTTCTTCTTCTTCTTCTCTTCTTGAAGTTGTATTCAGAGGTAACACTGAATAAATTAGACACAAGTCGTTCAACAACCAAATCAAATCATTAATGAACATATTTACAGAACCTTTGTTAGTCAGTGTAGTGTCTATCTGTCATACTTAGGCAGATACTCCTAGGTCTTACAAATATTATTTGGAAATTCTCAACTATGATAAGCGTTGAAAAATTAATAGCATAGAAAAACTGGAAACCCATTATATCTATTTGAGGTTTTTTTCTAGATTTCGATTCAAGCAATCAATCAAGCTGCAATCTGACAAATTCCATGTCGCTCTTTGTCGGAACAAGTCTACTGAAGACACCTGTACTGCGGCAGACATTTCTGTGATAGGAGGGTCAGTTAACCCAGCTAATAATAGCGTAGTGATGTGCCTATATTTACCGTTTACTCGATAGGGGACGCATTACTTAGTTGGCCCTTTGAAATTCGAGACAGATCTCGAATAATATTTATTTTGTAAGAATAGGGATGTTGGATGTACAGCTGCCAATTGATGATGGGTTTGAAGCCCGTGCCGGGCAATAATGTTGGTTTTTAAATAGAATAAAATATCCAGAAAAGGAACTTACCTACATAATGAGCCTATAGTGTCCCTACTGCTGGGACACAGGCCTCCTCTCTTCCAGAGAGAGTGGGCTAATAATCCACCACGCGGGCCCCAGTGCGGTTTGCAAGATGTCACATGTCTTTGAATTTTTGGTTCTAGGACATGCCGATTTCCTCACCATGTTTTCCTTCACCGTTTTGAGAGCAGTGGTGATGAAATTATTAACCCAAAGTAAAGCGCCTGCGTAAGTCGGGCCCATTATTACTAGGCCACCTCTGGTCTCACTGGGCCACCACTGCTCTTAAACTTTCGCATAATTTTGTTAGTAATTACAGTTCAGTCGCATAAACCGCAATGTTTGAGGAAAACTGAAAACTTTAGAACTGACCTGCCGTCAGTTCTAAATAAGTTGCCATATAGGGAACATGTCATGAAAAAAATTATTGTTTTTCCTCAATTAATGCTTCAGCTTAATTAGTTATAAACGAACGCTGAATTTAGTTATAAACACTAATACTAGGTATTCTTATGTGCCTGTTATTTCACGCGTAACTACACAAAAACAAAACTGGTAAAAGGACATTAGAGCCAGAAATCATTGACGGATGAATTTATTATCACAGTATGTTATTAGTATGAGCCGACAGGATCGACGTATATTAAAGGGGCATTCAAAGGAGCAAAGTCTGTCACCGAATCAAATCCCAACTTCAATCAGCATCCTAATTGAGTAACACACTATCAATCACAATCTGAATCATTTTGAAGGTTCTTGCTAAACCATTGCTTCATATGTTCGAAAAATTTGTCTGCTCAACAACGTAAATATCGCAATGAATATTGTTGAACTGTCAAAATCAAAGCCATTGCTACCGTTAGGTTAGTGTGTTACGCAATTACCCCGCAGGTGTTCTTAGGCATTTTATACTTATCTCTTCAAAATTACCATATGCAATTATATAAACGCGATAAAAAAGATGACGTACACTGATATCGATAAAACGTTAATTAAACATTATATCGATCTAACAAAGTAAACAAAACAAAAGACTCGAAACGTGGTGATTTCATAAAAATATTATCTTTCAGTCTATGTCGTACGTTTGTTGTAACAGCTTGCTGGTATCGTGACAATTACAATGTATTAGTATTTTAATAAGTGTTAAGTGAAGTGACTGAAAATGTTTAAGGATTTTTTTAGTAAACATCTTGGGCAGGTATGTGTTATTTTTAGGTCTATAGTAAATTTCGTGTAATTTCGTAAAAATCGTGTTCTCCAGCAACTGGGTTGTGGAAGTCAGATAGACTATCGCTCTTTGTGAAATACTGGTATTCAGCCGCATACCGTTAGACTGGAAGTCGACCCTAGCATAGTTGGGGAAAAGTTAGGCAGATGATGAGTAGCTCCTTACATCTTAGCCAACAGTTGATCGCAAATGTAGAAAATCATTCACAGTCAAATCAGTCAATCAGTATAAATAGAAAAATGTCATGAAATTCTTTTTATATTATGTAGTGTTGGCACTTTGACATTTTCATTTAATGATAAAGTCTCCAATTCGACATAATCAAATCCAACCTCTTTGGTTTCAAAAGATTCTTCTCTCTTTACATATATATTCACTTATTCTTTTGTTATAATTCCCTCTCTGATTTATTCAGTTGTTATTTTAATAATGTTATGAGTTTATGCGTCGTGGCTTCATTAAAGTAATATCGATTGGCGGTCGCTCAATAACAATCATATTTCTTTCAGTATCTAATTTAACCTTTAATCAACATCCATTCATAGCCTGTGTAAAGGGGTTCAGACTATTGCCATGACTAGGGAGTTAGTCAACGAAATGGCATCGGGGCTGACTGCTGAGTTTTACAGGGTGCGTCTGATACACATATAATATGAATCTTAATAATCATCATCATCATTATCAACTTTTTGCCCTTGTCTCATGTTACTAGTCTGGTCGGCGCCACATGTTTTATTCTTTCTTCTCTCTTGTCAACCGTCACGTTATCATTCACTCCCTTTTCTTTCTTAACATTCCTCACACAATGCATTCAACTCTGCCATCTTTTTCTTCATCCATCAACATATATGTACATTGATCACTCTTTTAGTCACATGCGTTACTTCCCTCCTCATCACATGCGCGTACCAAGCCAAACAATGTCCTTTTTAACTTTTATGTCAATGGCGCCCCTTTTAAACTTCACCTTATATACTCATTTTTTACTTTATCCATTCTCTTTTTTTCTTACATTATCCACCTCTATCTCATCTCCGCAGCATTCAAATTTTTTTCATCCATCTTCTTCACGGCCCAGCATTAAACTTTTCTGTTACTCCACTTTCAAATGTTCTTTAAATCTTCATCGTGAAGGTTATATTAATGCGCCTTATCGTTGTCCATTTACACAAATTCGACCACCTTGTAGTTCTCGATTAGAAGTTCCATATCCAGCTCTAGGCGTCATAACCGATCATTCCGATGAGAACTAAATTGCTTATTTAAAAATCTAAAGCCTTAATCAATGCATGATCCATTGACAATGCCCAATAAAGTATGTGCACAATGTAGTTCAGAGAAAGTGTGCATAAAAACAATCCTCGTACGTAGCAAGCTACTAGAACGTAAGTGGATCATTATGTGGTATTTAGCTTCTATGAATGTCGTTAGTAATATTTGTAACTGTAGTTTGAGATGAACCTATTAAAAAGTTTTAACTGATGAATGAATATATTGTTAAACTCATTTCTAATGCATATCTCACTATAACAACTAATGCAAGTACTTACAGCAATATATATATTATAGTAATATATTTTGTTAGCCTATACTGTCAAAGGCCTTCCCCAAATCCTTCCAGGACCTATTTTCCCGCGCCACCCCGAACTAGCCTTCGCGATACACGTCCATCTCACCATCTCATTCTGGGCTGGCCTCGGCGACGGCGCCGAGTCAATATATTATTATTAAAAAGCATTTTAGAAACTGGTTCACCTATAGTTGCAGTTCCTCATAAATCATTAGCATTTCGTTTGCATATAAAATAGACTCATCAGTATGAGGCGTTTTCGTTCTTGTCCCATGATTATTTTACCAGGAATATATTTATGTAGTTAGATAGAAAGCTGACCCGTAATAAATTGTTTGTCTTGTATACCTATATAAACAAGGTAAAAATTTCATTATTATCATAGTTTCCGGTGTTATTTACAAATATTACCGAAATCTATACTTATCAATGGAATGAGTAATTTTTATTTTAGTGATTCATTACTTTTCTTGTATCAGCACTATCTGCGTTTGGTTTTTCTTTTAAGTAACAGGCACGTCATTCCATCAGCTGTTTCAATACAATTTGTGATTTGATTGGCTTATCACTAACTCAAATTGTAAAAATAACGTACTGAAATATTACGTCATCCCCAATCTTATCTCTGGCATCCATTGCACCGACCTTTGTTAGTACAAAGGTCGGTGAAACATATGTAGTTGTCTCTTGCAGTTGTCTCAAACAGACATACGAGTAGTGACCCTCGTAGTGACCCTTTGTACGAAGAGTTATATATCTATCTATCTGCCGAAATCAAAGTCATTTATTCAAACTAGGCGGAGAATCAGCACTCTTTGAACGTCAAAATAACATAGACAGTCCCTAAAACGCCCGCCCTTCACCAATCCCTAGTGCTTTAACTGGGGTTTGGTTTACATACGCACTGAATTTACCATTTAGTTCTCCGCCTTCCACGCATTCTTTCTTTTTTTTCTTGAGCCATTACTTCCCATTTCCCAATAGTCTTCTTCAGGTCATCATTCTATCTCATAAGATTAATGTAAGGATAGATTGTTAGAACAAGCTTTATAGCATTTGCAGATGGCAAAGCAATCCATAGCTAATAGTAATCTATCTAACGCACGAGTTTTCAAAGTCGACTGTTCGAGAAATAATTCCTCCGTGTTAAACGATTTGTATAATTTCACAAAAATGTGGCAATTTATGTATATTGATTCAATTCATTAGAAGTCTTATATGACCTCAAACAACGGGTCTAGCAATCTAGGATAAGTGGTCACCATTGAAAACCACGTGCACCACTAACAAGATGATAATAGACAGTAAATAATGGCCACTCGTCTAGTCTAACTGCCTTTATGACAGGCACATGATGTTTGTTCTGACCTGAATTCAGCAAAGTGACTCGATCAATACATCCTTCTTTGACTACAGCTCACTATGCTTCATTGCCATAGTCTTTTTCTACGAAATTATAAAGTTACCCAGCTCCCAATCTTATCAAATGGAGTCAAAAAGTATTCCCAAGAAGTAAAAGTACTGCTAGCACTGACAAGTTTGTTTTCTTCAATACACTTGATGACCGATGAATAAACAGTTGTTATGCATTTGAAAGTGGCGTCGTTGGTTAAACTATATTATCTGTGATCTACCACATACACAACTATAAAAATGTACGTACTGTTAACTATGGTTCCCATCATCAATCATCCGATCAATGGAAAAACTACAATTACCTTGTCCACGATATATACAATAATTAAACTTCTGTCCCAATCCATTCCAACTAGATATAAAAAGCTGTCCGTCATTAGATATCAATAGATAGATCAGTTGCGCAAGCGCCGGCGCCGTTACAGCGCAGTTCCGTTAGAACATCCTCTCTCACGATATCCGAGACAGGCTTATAAAACTGTTACTTGCTCATGTTCATTGCTCATTTATTAACTGTATCGACTTTGAGATCACGGGAAACATTTTTATGCTAGTCTAAAAGACAATGACCACAAGTCGTACCAAAAGGTCTCATGCATCAAAATAAAAATATTGCAGTAATTATTTTCATAAGCTTTTACGACATCGGGGATTTGATTTTTAAACAGGGAATTTAATTTAAAGTAAAAAAGTGTCGATATTGTTTTATTCCCTTTACATGTTGTTCCGTTTCAAATCATCATCATCATCATCTGCCTAGCCTTTTCCCAACTATGTTGGGGTCGGCTTCCAGTCTAACCGGATGCAGCTGAATACGTTCCGTTTCAAATGATATGATTAATATAACCTTGAATTTTGAAAGTGTCATGATCACGTCTTTCAAAAAACATGTAAAAAAATTATACTTTGCCGATTCTACATTAATTAAAAATAACTAGAATAAAATAGAAGTGAATTTTTATTTAAACGGCTATCATTTTTTTAGAGCAATAATGGCCGTTCGTGTATGATATGTCAAACAAAATAAAGTACCTAGATTTCAGGTTATTTTGATTTTTTTGAAAACGTCCGAAACCCGGTTTTTGTTTCACAAAAATAACTTTTATAGGAGTTAATAATATGACAAGTATAGTCTATAAAAAACAAAGTTTGACTTTGATGCAGCATGGTACGGGATTCCATACATTCATTGTCCTTTGGTTCTGTGTGTTTTCTGGAAGCGATTAATAAGTACATCAGCTCCATGTAAATAGTGGTATTCAGCTACATCTGGTTAGACTAGTAGCGGACCGCAAACTAGGGAAAGGCTAAGCAAATGATGATTAAGTATACATAACATAACATAATCAGCCTATAATGTTCCCACTGCTGGGACACAGGCCTCCTCTCGGTGAGAGGGAATGGGCCATAATCCAACACGCGGGCCAGTGCGGGTTGGTAGATGTCACATGCCTTCCAACTTTTGGTTCTAGGACATGCCGGGTTCCTCACGATGTTGAAACGGTGAAGGAAAATATCGTGATTTAGTATATCTGCCTTCAAATTATGTGTGCTACCTTTATTAGCTGCCATGATTGTTTGTCTTTAGATCTCACTTTCAAAAACTGTGTAATACAGGTGGCATCATCGTCATTACATGATTCCCGTCCCACTGCGTTGAAAGTTTTCGTCGGTTATTTAAAAGTAGAGCCCAGAATCATGTACCTACTAAATATGGTGCCGTCCTGTATATGGTGCTAAATCACTAGACATGTATACAATTCTTAAAAGTTTCTGACTTTCCAAGGGAGGAGCCTTGTTTGTCAAATATCCCACATGTTGCCTAATTACCTTGTACAGACGCCAGCACATCAAGCTACTACAATAGATTTTCAACTTTATCGCTAAATCCTTAAGGTTCAAGGTTGATTGGGAAAATTTGACAGTTTCGCCTTTCGGCTAGCTTGACCTGCTATCGTCTACCTACTGCTAACACCATTTTTATTTAACTTAGTTCGAAATTATATTACCTAACAGGTATTCTTGATTTCTCTTTTATTGCCACTGCGACTGCTAATTCTGATTCCTATTCTTCAACCTTTTGTTATAGAACATTAATACATTCTACATTTACATGTCCAACAATAACATGCAACGATTCTGAATATTAAAACATTGACTTTTCATCGAACTATCACGCAATGTCTCTTACATTCATATTACCGTTGTAGTCGTAACAATGATGGTCGTCACGGCTTGATTACCGAAGGGTTACGCAGATGGTTGATTGTCAATTGTCATTCAAGCTTTGATGGTGACAGCATTCGGTTGGTAGGAAGGACTCATTCCCAGCCACGCTTCGTCGATTTTAGTATTGAATATTTCGAAACCAACTTTGTCTTAGATAATCATAGAGCTGGTTTTCTTTTGAAAAAAAAAGTGGTTATTCAACATTCTCTGCATTGTTATTACTTTAGCCATTCCTTGATTTCTGTTCGCTATCTAGATTGTGCACACGTACTTATATTCTATAGAGGCCTATCTACACGTCATGTTCTATTTAATTGTAAAACTTACCTCACACAAACACTGCTACGAATCTTTTGGGACATAAATGACGTTGCCAGGGGGCGCTGTTATTAAACTTGTGCAATTGTTTTCTAAAATGTTACTTGAAATGTATTCGAAAAACAAGATGGCCGCATTAGTTCCGATTTTGACCACACGCCAAAATAACCTTGTGGCGCTATACTTATACACATTTTTTGTGTCATAAACGTCCTAACATTTAACTGACAATCTTCCACATCCGTGACCACGCCTAATAGGTACAAACTTACAAAGCTGTTCCATGCACGTCAAACTGGGGGACGACCGATAAAAACTGCATCACCTTGATAATACCACCGTTTTTTGTTCCGTGATGTCATCTCAAAAACACGCTGCTAAAGATGTTTTTGTTATTCTTCTTGTGCATACAAAGACTTTATGAGGGGGAAATATGGAGTGGAATAAAACTTCTTTTTGGGTGAATGAAAGTTTGTCGTCTTTTCGTGAAAAATACAGCCTGAAAATCAACCGGTGTTGGAAAATGAGGGTAGTTTATTAGTAGCTACATCTGTGAGGTGTATATGTAATATGTATATCTTTGTATCTTTGATTTAATTAAGTAATTTAGTTTTTGCTTTGATTAACGATATTGCAGTCTTTATCTCGCAAACATTTAATAACATTTCAATTATCTATGCCTACAAATATTATAAAGAAGTTTTGTTTTAGTTTGTATGTAGGAACTACTGATCCGATTTTGCTGATAGAAATATACGCTATTGCCGAGTGCCATAGGATGTTTTATGTTACGGACGAAGTCGCGGGTAGAAGCTAGATTTGAACATAGTGACTGCAACTCATTATTGCTATGCTCTTTTATTGTTCGAGTAACTATTGACAGATGCCAAAATATGCAACCCATCCGCAATATTTTAAATATCTACAAAGATAATTGCTTCAGTTGCTTTCCAAAACATGACCTACCAATATTTATTAGTAACGGTTCCACAACAAAAATAATAACAACCGAACAGCTGACAAAATTCTGCAGTTTCGAACAAAAAGTACCCTTGGCCTTGATATCTTAAGTTTTTGTCCGCTGATGTCACTATCAGAAACAGCTGTACCGGATCGGATGCGGTTTACGATACTAATATAGCTGTCAATGTAGATCCGTTTTTATGATAACAGTTTGTCAACCTTCGCGACAACAAAGATCTGTCTTAGTCTGTTTGTAAGGACACAAAATATCGATTTACTTTGAACATTCTATCGTTATGAAAGATCAAAATAAAATAATATTTTTTTGTGATTGTTATTCAGACATGCTTCCGGATAGCTAGATTCGATTTAAAAAAAATGGTCTCCTTTGTAAAATCTGATAAATTTATTGACAAGCAAATTGACTACCAGCTTAAAGTGTGCAATTCACAACTGTCATCTTAGAAATTAGAAATTATGGGGTTTATTTATAATCGTCGAATAAAGTTAAGTGACGTTCAAACGTCCAAAATACATGGTTAAACAGTCGCTAATTACTACTTAACTTTAAGCAACGTTTATGAATAAAGGGGTAGTGTACAATATTTTTTATGCAAACGCATTAAATAAAGAATTTATTGATACAATTTAAATTGCTATAGATATGAGTCCAGTGAAGGCACTAACCTTCTCTAGAAGATATTGGCACACAGATGGTTTATAACCAGGATTAACATATAGGATACTTTTTATCCGAAACTCGAAACTTATGCGGGTGAAACCGCGGGGCGCAGCTAGCATTACATATTCCAACATTTAAAGCATAAATTCATCAAACCTTTTCTGTAATAATGTTATTTCACAAAGTTTTATGTAAATGACAGCTGCATTTTATGCAACGGCGGCCATTTTAAATAAAAATGTTAAATGTCACAAAAGCCATTCACATTCCGTTAGAAACAGGTGAATAATAAACGAGGAATGAGTTAGAACGAAGATAATTGAATTCGACGAATTGCAAGGCTGTTTCAATTATAATAATTGATTTGTAGCTTTTAGATTGGTAAGTCCGTATTTGAAATCGATTTAAAATGTTATCACCTCCGGGTCCTGAAAGCCTACCTATTCAATTTCAGATTACTAACGTGTGATTAGATCAGAAATGAAATTATCCGGAAATGAACTAGAGTTACCGACAGCTTGCCGAGTAAGCAAGCTGAACGGGCAGTGGGCTGACTATGTTTGTCGAAGGACCGATGGCCGCTGGAGCAAACGAATCCTGCGTGGTAATTGCGTAACACACTACGGGTTTCCTTTTGACAGTTCAACAACATTCATTGCGTTTTTTACGTTGGTAAGGAGACACATTTTTCGAACTTATGAAGCAATGGATTAGCAATATCCTTCAAAAGGATTCAGATAGAGATTGATAGTGTTACGCAATTAGGTTGCTGAAGTGTAGACCGCGTATCGGCAATCGTAGTTTGGAACGCCCTCCAGCTAGTTAGACTGACGACTCCAGTAGTGAACTGCGATAGATAGAGTTGATGAACGAGATTAAGAGTGTCTATCTGAGACTTCCAGAAACTACGTAGTCGTCATTTAGTAATTAAATTGCTACATGTTTATATCTGCATATCATTGCCTTATATCTGTACAGCATCGTGTCTATAGTAAACTTTGTAAAATGTACAGACGCCAGCAAGTCAAACTACCCCAAACTGTCAAATTTTCCCAATCAACTTTGAACCTTAATGGTTTAGCAATAAAGTTGAAAATCTATTAAAGAAATTTGACAGATTGTAGTAGCTCGATGTGCTGGCGTCTGTACCTACATAAAAACCGCTTCAACTGACTCATGTTTTGTGCTTGATGCAATGCTATTCATGACATTCATGTAATCATAATTATACAGAATCCACGCCACAGTACCCGGTTCTCCGCCTTCTGTGTCCATTCCATCTCAACCACCTTGAATGTCGTTGAACTCTTGAAATAAAAGAACTATCCGCAACTTGATCTCCCATTGAATATTTAAATTGAACTTTAGTCTCTCTTTCAAATAGATTTACTCTATACCTAACTCTAGCCTACAACACATTTATATCCTAGTAACAAGGATATAAAGCTATAGAAATTAACATTTAAGAATCGCGTAAATGTCACTTACAAGACACTTTAATTTAAATCTAAAGTTGTAAAAGACAAGGTTGAAAATTGTTTGGTGAGTGTTATTAAAAAGCTTGCCCACGTCTTTTCAACCGATTTGGGTGAAGTTGTCCAATAAAACTGCTTTTAAATGCTCTTTACAGCCAATCGTGACTTGGTTCTCGATATAAACGTGTGTTGTGCTGCAAAGATCTTTCAAATTCTTTGTAAAGATTGTAATGAATATAAAAGAAATTATGGATCACTTAGACAGTCATTAGCATTATTTAAGTTTATTATCTCCTAAAATTTCAGAGTAATTAATTTCAGTTTGCCAGGTGACATTTCATTAAGTCCGTTCACGGTTATTTTACCCCACAGCAGCAATCTAACAGAGAATAGAGATCACAATGATTTTGACAGACTTGTCAATGGCCCAACAGCAACCTTATAAGAATGAGAAAAGAGATCACTGTGATTTGGACTGTGATGCAAAATTTAATAATAATTTATTGAAACCAAAAACTCAGTTTACAGAAACTGTGTTCGATAACAACTGCATTAGTATAATACTGTGTCGCAATCATTAACGCCCATCTTCAGACAGTCGAGACAAACGTAAAACTAAAAGACTAATAAACTAAAACTAAACAAAATATTAAAACTTAGAACTTAAAATTGAAGCAACAATATTTCCACTATATAATTTTATGTGAGATTGTGTGTTTGTATGGAAGGATTGTGTATGTTAAAATCATAGGTAAAATAGCTGAAAGGACTGTACACACGGCTACACATCAAGCTATACGTTTCCAGTTTTAGCTGACCTCCCATTGTATAGGTTTTTCGTAAAATCAGAAGTCAGCTTCTACTGGTTTTCTATAGCTTTTTTTTTTCGGATTGGTAATCATCAAATGACCCCTCCCGCTCTGGGTGGAGCGGAAGGGAGTGTCAGACTCTTACTGACTAAAACCCACCCATGTTCCTTCCTTTGCCTTTATGTTCCGGGGTAGCGGTAACCCTTTCGGAAAATCCCGCTGAGTTTTGTATAGTTTGATGTGTAGCCGAGCGTACTACGAAAGCTGCCAGCACTAGGTCAACAAATCTGACGTAAAAAATGGAAAATAAGAAAGTTCGTCAACAAACTTGAGTTTTCCAAGAAAAGCAGGCAGGACTCGTTTCACTAGTACTTTTAAATATTACTTAGGTTTCTACTTTACACGCAACGGAAAAGCGAAGGAGATTACAGTTTTCCCGCTCTTTGGAAAGCAGGCTTAATAATAATAATTATCATAGTACTTACACACTACCTAAGTACAGACGCCAGCAGGTCAAGCTACCCGAAACTGTCAAATTTTCCCAATCAACCTTGAACCTTAATGCTTTATCGATAAAGTTGAAAATCTATTAAAGAAAGTTGACAGATTGTAGTAGCTTGATGTGCTGGCATCTGTACCATGAGAAAAGCATCATGAGGAAATCTGGCACAAAAGTGTGTAATAAATAACTAATAAAAAAACTCTGAAAAAGAGTGTAGTGATAAATGGCTTACCTGCAGTAGGATAAAAAATCAATCTGCCTACCTTTTTTCTAACTATGTTGGGGTCGGTTTCCAGTCTAACCGGCACCCTAATTTCGTAGCACACTATCAATTTCAATCTGAATTATTTTGAAGGATATTGCTAATCCATTGCTTCATATGTTCGAAAAATGAGTCTGCTCAACAACGTAAATAACGCAATGAATGTTGTTGAACTGTCAAAATGAAAGACTTTCTACTAATAGTGTGTTACGCAACTACCCCGCGGATGCAGCTGAATACCCCCGTGAGAGGGGCCCGTGGCTAAATAATAACAGCCGCACAGGTCGATCGATCAGGTTAAGCTACGCTTGCCGGGGTTGGTCTATGGATGGGTGACCATCTTTACATACCGAGACCCCTCCGTGCCTCGGAAAGCACGTTAAGCAGCTGCCGGTCGATTCTGTAAAAATCTCACCGTGAAAAGTTAGGTGAAGTGAGCTTAGAGTGAGCTGTCAATAGTGTCAATACCTAGCATTAGTTGGAATGACAGATCACTCCACGCTCACTTCACCTAAGTTTTCACGGTGAGATGGTTACAGAATGGCACTGCTGGTCCCGGCTGTCATTCGTAGATCTTTGACAGTCGTTACGGGTAGTCAGAAGCCCGTAAGTCTGACAACCAGTCTTACCAAGGGGTATCGTATTACCCAGTAACTGGGTTGTGGAGGTCAGATAGGCAGTCGCTCCATGTAAAATACTGGTATTCAGCTGAATCCGGTTAGACTGGAAGCCGACCCCAAACATAGAAAAGGCTAGGCAGATGATGATGCAGATGAATACGGGTATTTTATATGGAGCGACTGCCTTTCTCCCTTACAGGGTAACACAACACCCTTCGTAAGGCTGGTTGGCAGACTTTTGCCCTTCTGACTACCCTGCAGTGGGATAGTGCTAATCATAAAGTTTCAGTATGTTTTAAATTAGGTAATACATCATCTTAACAAAGTTGTAAGGAAATAACTCATAAAAAATTTATTAGCAACATCATTACTTTAATGATGTGGTTTTATCTTTACGACGAGATCTAGACATGTTTTAAGACTGAGATTGGCTAAGTAATACAAGACAGACATACAGGACATTCTTATTTGTATATAAAATACACACTTATCGCACATGTTGACTTATAATTTATAAATTAACTAACAGCACCCCGCGACTTTGTCCGCGTTAAATTTCGGCGCCCGACCCATCGCGTCGCATCCCATCGCGTCGCATCTCATCGCGTAGCATCCCATCGCGTCGCATCCCATCGCTCGCCCATGCTACTACTTCGTTTTCGACTTTTTTTCATTTTGCTCGGATCCTAAGGGTCGTGGCGTGATGTTAGATAGCCTTCCTCAAGAATTGAACTATCAAATGCAATAAGATTTTTTATAATCTGACTGGTAGTTCCGGAGATTGCTCCCACATATATACAAACAAACAAACAAATACCTCTTTATAATATTAGCATAGAAGTATAGATATTTTCATAAATGTGAAGGTAACTTTGTCTGTATGTCTGCCTATTAGTTTTTTTTATGGCTTAGCGGCTAAACAGTAAAAAAAGTATCCTATGACCTGGGCTAGGACATAGGATACTTTTTATCCCGGTCGTACGTACAACTGCGGGATAATTATTGACCTCCACGTGGGCAAAGCCGCAGACAAAAGCTAGTATTAAGTATCATAAATAAATGCGAAAGTGTGTATGTTGGTTCCACTTTCTCAGTTCGACTGTCGAAGTCATCACTATGAAATTTTGCATACATAATAAATTAGGTGTTGGTCATAGGTATGTATGATTAAAGATATTATACATGCACTGATTTGAAACCAGTTTCAGTCTTGTCTGGCCTGACGTTCAGGTAACTTCATCCCATGAAACTGAAAGTTGCGTGGCATTGAAAAATGGCCTGATTTGTTTTTGACCTATTAGCGCAGTTGCTGAATTTTCTAACCCCGTTTCCAGACTGAGATGACCCTGTCGTGAGTTTTCTAAGAACTAAGTCAGTGTTTGTGCATACAGGGTGGCAGGGACACTGACGCGGCAACTGGAACCATGAATCCAGCACATGATGCTCGAGCACCAGTACAATTTCAGTCGGTTATAATAACAATACAGCTGTTTCATAGTTAAATGCAATACGTACGCGGTCAAAATGTATAGCACTGCTAATTTATGTGAAGTCAGAAAAATGTATTGTTAACTTAAAAGTAGTCAATTTAACTAAGTACCAACTTAAATTGTCCGTATATTCAAATCACAATCAATTCTTTGACAGGTAATATGAAATGGCTATTGACGTATTGTGCCAATTTAGTAAAAAATTAATTTCTCTGGCTTTATATAAACACATTGGGGATTGGTGTTTTGCAAGCAATAGGTATCATATCAATACTCCAGAGAGATACCACATGCAAAAGTTAGTACAAATATAATAAGTATACTGTACAACTAGTAGCTAACCTTGAATTTTGCAAACATTAATTGGTATATTTTTTAAGACAATCAAGTAAACGCGTAGTACATAAACATGAAATGTGAGCCGAGTCGTATCAAGGTCGCATTAGTGCTGCCGCTCACGGTCCCGCATACATCATGGCACATCAACAATGGAGATCATTAGAAAAGGCTTAGAATGCATAATGATATCAGCTGATGAATCTTCGACCACATTGCCAGATGCAATGAGTAATACAAAAGAACACAGGCCAGATTTTCATTAACAAAATGTTATTTAGTTTTGAGTTAATTTACATTTAAAATAAAATAAGTAATAACAAGAAAAAGCTGCAATGAAATATGCAAAATACTTAAATTGACAATCCCTCCCTCCCCCCCCCCCCCCCCATTTACATAGACTTAATAGAACAGAATAGAATATTTATTTGTCAGAAACATGGTGTTTACAAAGGTGTTCATAACATTGCATAGTGCTGCATGACTCACTGTTTAATCTGTATGCAAAATCAATTAAAAATAACTTGCTAAATGTGGGTGTGCTTTATGTATAGGTACACGTCTGTCTAACCCTTCGAGGACTACAGGCTTGATGTGGTTAGTAATTGGTTGATAAAATAAAAAAAAAAAAACAAAATACCTATGTGTGTTAGTATGTAAAGACTGCTTGATATTATTATTGTTATTTAATTAACACTGTTTATGATTAAAACTCAAGTGCTGAATAATCAAATAAAACGTACAATTAGCAATTAAAACAATCACATCAATCATGTGTTATTTATAATATCCAATTAATTTACATGACGAACTATTCATTAAGTACTGATTACGTGACATTAAACAATTCAATAATGAATAATCAATTGTTCTCGCTGTATCACGAACAATACAAGGCTCATAGTATTAAAAAAAATCACGTCTGTTGTATGGGAGCCCCCCTTAAATATTTGTTTTATTTTAATGTAATTATTTATTTTTAAAGTGAATATACAACTAAATATTCTGTGAATATTTCAAGCGTCTTATCTGTTGCCGTTATAAATATCGAGCAAAAAAATCACGTTTGTTGTATGGGAGCCCCACTTAAATATTCTGTGTTTAGTATTTGTTGTTATAGCGGCAACAGAAATACATCATCTGTGAAAATTTCAACTGTCTAGCTATCACGGTTCATGGAATACAGCCTGGTGACAGACAGACAAACGGACAGTAGATTCTTAGCAATAGGGTCCCGTTTTTACCCTTTGGGTACGGAACCCTAATTAACGCACAGATAACGATACTACTTAACAATAGATTCTTCGCAAATTGGCCAATCTACTCGTATATGCATAATGAAGAAATTATCATGTCAAATCGGTTCATATTCCTACATTTACATAAACATTAAACATAATGCCACGCCTATAATCCCCAAAGGGTTAAGCAGGCGTGTACCTATACTACACCCTCAATTTGCCAGTTATGATGAAGTCCCGTGTCATAGGGGGCGAGCCTATTGCCATCAACTGGGCACCAATCAAGACTCCGGGCTGCTACTGAGAAATTCCAGATGCAAAAACACTTTGGCCGACCCGGGAATGGGACCCAGGACCTCATACTCAGCAGTAGCGCTTGCGACAACTAGACCAACGATGCACCTCCCCACAGACAATGTCCCACCTTTCCGTCCTGCGCCGCATACCCTGTCACCTGTGCATTTGACGATCTTATGACTACGTCAGTGAGCGGAGTTCGCGCAGCTAAATCTAGGGCCAATGATGTTTGAACTGTTTGCCATCAACACGCTAAAAAGAAGACGGCAGTCTACATCTAATTCTTCGTATTCTTCTTTCAAGTGCTTTGCCAAGCAGTTCACGAACCATCAGAAATTTCACACTCTCTACTTCGTGCATCTTTGATCGTTCGCATAACTCAGACATGTCCTTTGCCAACGATAACATAGTTGGCGCGCGTTCCTGTTTTCACAACGTTCGGTCAATGCCCTTTGGCTTTGCCTGTTAATGAATTATTAGTTCTAGTACTCTTATCTTTGTTACAGCGTATAACAGAAAGGTGAGACCGATCATCAAACAACTTTGCTCCAAGGGACCAACATCGTAATCGCGAACATATAATCAGCTGTAGCAGTAGGTGGAGTGGGTATTGAAGTTTTGTATGGGACAGCTGATAATTTTTTGCGATTACAATGTTGGTCTCATGGAGAAAGTTGTTGAATTTGATGGTCTGTACCACCCCTAAAATATGCATAACACACTAACAGTTGGAATGGCTTTCATTCCAACAACTTTCATTGCGTTATTTACGTTGTTAGCAGTTAAATTTTTCGAACATATGTATAAAGCAATGGATTAGCAATATCCTTCAAAAAAATCAGATTGTGTTTGATAGTGTGTTACACCATTTTAAGGTGCTGTATACCTTAATAATACGCTGTATATTAATAACGTTAGCTGTTTTCATAACTGTGCATTATCTGACCAACATTTCCTAACATAATTTTATGTTCATAGACAGGTGGACGTGGGTCATAAACTCATAATACAAGGTGGATTATGTAACTGTCCGTTAGTCATTACGGTTGATTCATACGTATTTGTGGCTAGACTGAACTTATATGGGTTAGCAAATGAGGAAATAGGTAAATAAACAATGTATTTTAAGGGAATTGACGATTTTGCACGATGTATTTGTAATGGGAAGGAACACAGATACATATGCAATGTCGTCAATTGCTATGAGGATGACTCATTTCTGTTTTGAGCAAAGTTTATTGGGAACCTCCTAAAATGGGACAACTTGAACCTTGTCAGTCAAAATATGACAGTTCAAAAACTATTCATTTTAGTTGGTGGGTGGTGTTTAATTGGTTTTTGGGTGACATGTGGAAGTTGTGACTAAATTATTTTATTGGCTTCCCATCTGTGAAAACAAATGTAAGAGCTTTAAATAAATAAATATCTAAATCTATCATGTCTAGCAAACACTTCTCACATAAGACTGTCTTGCCTTCTTAATGAATTCTTCGTCTAGACAAATGTTTAACATCGTAATGTTTTAGTTATCAATTCACTCCTCCGCTATTGGTCATTTCACTTATCCACTTTGAGTCGTCAAATAAAACTAGCATAATGGTTGCTAAATGCATAATATGAAAGAAGAAAGAAAGAAAGAAAGAAAATACATTTATTTGCGGCAAACATGACGCATAAAAAAGAACATAAACACACAAAAAAACATAACAAGTTGGGGGTAAACATGCGTCACATTCACGCAAAACGGCCATCGCTCAGCACAATACTAAGACCTTATACGAGACAGAGCCCCAGCGCTGTAAAATACGTTTAGCGCTGTGTAATATGTGTAGCTTTTTTATCTCTCCCTAATCCAGCAAAAATATTTGCTTGACTGGTGGGTCTGTTAGGTTGTAGGTCTTGGGACTCGTGTCTTTGAACCCAGACAGGCATTTTACTTTATGATATTCATTTCATCACCACACTGCTCTAAATACGGTGAAAGAAACAATTTGAGAAAAGCGGCGTGGCCTAGAACTAAAAATATCGAAGACCGGTGACGTCTACCAACCCGCACTGGGTGTGTCTTCCAGCAGTAGAAAAGTTATAGGCTGATTATGGTCTGTCTGGACTCTGGACAAACTAGGAATACGTCGAAAAAACAACTGTTTTGGTGTGTATGCTAAGTAAAAGTTTCTAAGGCTTAGAGCTTGCAACCCTACTAACATATTGATTTCTCACATGAGCACATACTTAATGCTAATCCTTTCTATTAGTGCTTTTAAGCCGTAAAGCGAGAAAGTTGTAAGTGAAAATATTATGGCAACTTAGTTTTCTAACCTGTCAAACGCTTAGGTTTTTCTTTTCAACACAAATCTGGCGGGTTGAGTTTTCTATATGACGTGGAAGCTTCTAGTGGTCTATTTTTTTGTGGTGTTTGTAACTGGAAACTTTTACTTTTAAGAAACTGTAACTGGATCAAGTAACGTTAGAACAAGTTTTACATCGACTGTATAGATAAATCTTTTTTTTAATAGCTGTTGGGAGTAGAATATTTAGTAAAACAGCATCTTAAGATACCAATGTGTATATTGTAGAGGAAACTTTACTTACAAAAGACGTGGATACGGGGGTTTACTTATAAGCGTTACTTAAAGATAAGCCAATAATACACACGCCTGTAACCTGTACAAAAATATGCAAATAGCTTGCACGCCATTGTACAGACGCCAGCAGATCAAGCTACCCGAAACTGTCAAATTTTCCCAATCAACCTTGAACCTAATGCTTTAGCGATAAAGTTGAAAATGTATTAAAGTAATTTGACAGATTGTCGTAGCTTGAGGTGCTGGCGTCTTTACCATTCACCAATCAGAAGTTGTCATGGCACATCGACATTAGCGTGCAAGCTTCTTGGATACTTTTGCACGAGTTACAGTCATGTGTATTGTAGGCTTTTAGAGACGTTTAAACATCAAAAATGTATGGTTAAACAGTCGCTAATCATTACTTTACTTTAAGCTACGTTTATAAATAAAGGGGACTTAGTAAAAGATTCGACACGCCACGTAATACGCGAGAGTATCTAAGAATAAAATCTCATGATCCGAAAACGATAAAATCAACACAATAAATCAAAAGATTACTTTAAACTAAAAAGACTACCAAAAAATAACAACAATCTTCTTTAGAAACGACTTCTCAACTAAAACTAATCACCAACATTCAGCCGTAAGTAGATTTAAATTCCTTTAAAATAGTTTAATAGCCTCTGCGTCTAATATAGCCTGGTTCTGTGGGAACATGCAACCGCGGCCCGCGGCTTGCAAGCAATTATGGCCCGAGGAAAGGGCCTTTCACGTTAAAAAATACGTTAACAATGTCGACACGTGTTATAAGCGAGGTTAGGAAATAAAATAGAAGAATTAGGTTTTAAGAAAGGAATGTTTCAATCATTGTGGTAAACTGCAATTAATTGCATAATTGACTTAACTTTGTCTGAAACATTTTGTAGAGATTTTACGAAAGCAATCTGACAGCTGAAATTTGAAAAGAACTCTTCTCACGCATTTAGTCTGAGAACCCTCTGGTCCACGAAATCCTATTACTATAAGTTCTTCCAATATTCACCTGTAATAAACAATTATCTAAAAATAGACTATAAGAAGATCTGATCGAGTAAAGGAGATTACTATTAAATATAATATTATTATCCGGTCTGTTACTCTCCGTCTCACCCCAAGATAAAAGCGTGAATGGTGTTCGCTGCGAAATAACTTCCCTCAGAGTAATTTTCAACTAATTTCAAGTCAAGCTACCCGAAACTGTCAAATTTTCCCAATCAACCTTAAACTTAATGCTTTAGCGATAAAGTTGAAAATCTATTAAAGTTTGACAGTTTGTAGTAGCTTGATGTGCTGGCGTCTGTACTTACCGAACACTGGACACTTTTTTTTGTTTAGTCTGTGCTGTTCCACGCCTCTTCTTTCTGGGCCGGCCTCGACGACAGTAGCCACTTATCTTACCTAATTGAAAAACTTAAAAAGCGATTGATAGAAAACTACATAAGTTTCAAATAAACTCGATTGTTTGTCAAGTCTACCCGGCTCTACCAGACTGAGAATTAGAATCAAATTATTAGACCTGACACTAAAAATTAAACCATCTCGTCGAGAAATTACTCGATTTTATATATTACTATTCGAAATTACAGTGTTTAAACTGTCATGAAACGAAATTTATGGAAGTCAGGGATCGATTTTAATCGATGTTTAGATTTAAATCGATGCTTAATTCCCTGCTACTACTTTCACTTCGGGTGGAAACAGCATTAATCTTCTCCATCGACAATATGACTCGATAATTATTTGTTTGGGGTTATTTATTCATCCTCTGTTGGTTTTAAAGAGCAAGTTTAACACGCGTTTTCTAATATAGATGACTAGCTGCGCCCCGCGGTTTCACCCGCATTAATTTCGATCCTGTGAGAATATCGGGATCAAAAGTATCCTGTGTTAATCCGTATATTTTAGTTTCACCTTATATAAACACTCACTATAGGAACCTTACCAACCCGCACTGGGCCCGCGTGGTGGATTACAGCCCATTTCCACTCATAGAGAGAAGGCCTGTGTCCCAGCAGTGGGAACATTATAGGCTGATGATGATGATAGGAACCTTTCGCCGCTTGTCGTTAGTCAACTAAAACAGAAATTTAAATAGGTACTACTAAACCGCAACTAAATAATTAAAAACGCAATCATTGGAAAACCGTTACACTTTCCTCTGCAGTTTTACGTACTTTCCTTAATTATTCATTTAAATTATATCATAGTATTAACGCAATGCACTCTGAAATATATTTTGTGTCACTTCTAATTTACACACACGAAATTAGGAGGTGCGCATGAACAAATCGGATTATTTGATGATCATTTTCGAAATCCATATGGTCGTTAACATTTGACTTGCATTTGCTGCTAGATAAAATTGGTACATACTGCCTACATTATGTAGAGAGTTTTGTAACAACAAGCTCAAAGGTGACAAATCGAAGCTACCAGGAAAGAATGTGTGGTGACTTCACAATGTTGTACAATATTAATATAGCATTTTGGAATGTTTCGAAGCCATTCAGTACAGCCTATTGCAGGCAGCTAGATATAGGTTTGTTAAGTGGCATCATTAACATCCTATAGGTAAATGGAACAGCTGTTGGTATTCCCCTGTTATTTTGTTGACTTGCGGAAGTCATACATATTAATAACATTTCTATTCACTAGTAACTTACCGGTTTCCAATCGTGAGCAAATTAGTCCTAGAAACAAAAATTCGAAGACATGTGACATCCACCAACCCGCACTGGGCCCGCGTGATGGATTATGGCCCACTCCCTCTCACCGAGAAGAGGCCTGTGTCCCAGCAGTGGGAACAATAAAGGCTCATTATGCTACAGGATTGAATGAAGCTGACTACAACAAAATTGAGATCGGACAAGGCCAATCAAAAGAGCCAAAAAATCCCTTGTTTTCTATTTCAATATTCCAAATATACTTTTCCCAAACAAATCAACACACCAATCCTTATTATGTACAAATCGTATTGTTTCCATAAAACCGGTCAATCATGACATAACACGGGTGAGATCACCAGCGGTTTAATACTGACTATTTAAGGCATTGCTGCGTTCGACCGGTACTCACTTATTCAGTCTCTCAAGGTGACACGGACGAGAGAAATGTCTGGCATATGTAAACTCGTTTTAGTAGGACACTATTGGATATCGGTGTGTGTTGAGAAACGGATACTTAATCGCTGTGTACATACATACTGTTGGTGAATCATTGTTGGTTTCTCTTGTGGCTTGAATGTTTTAGGTCCTCATTTAGTTGGAAAGAAGCCCAGAACAACTCTTTGTTAAAGAGTTGGTCTGGGGAGCGTTGCCTCATATACCATCATATCGAATCATATTGTCTTGCCTTACCGTGTGCTGTGTTCCGTATTCAAATTACAGGCGCATGAGACGTTTTCGCTAAAGTCATTAAAAGATTCGTTCCGAATCTGTCTTTTTAGGTTTGCAATGTCCATAGGTACTGAATATCTATAACGGTCCTTCTGTTTCTACCAATAATACATAACATAAAGGCACTTGGATATTCCAATAACATAATTACTATTCCTCAAAGGTCATGCCAGTAAACACTATAAATACTCCCTACACGTCGCAATTTCACCACACGCTGATTTAAAAATAATCAGCCATCTCATTACATGATTCGAGTAGGTATTGACGCATTGTATGGAACAGTTGAGATTCTTTTCACTATAACGATGTTAGTATCATGGAGAAAGTTGTCCATTTTGATGGTCTGTAGCCTCCCGTTTCCTCTGAGGTAACGGGAGGAATCAAACAACTATACGAATCCTTTTAGATTATATTGCAAGACCGTTTTTATATTTTTCTCACTATATTATTAGCACTGACTGTTAACAAAAAACTAATTTAAATGTTTGATACTAGCTGAACGTTCGAATGCAATTCGCGCTAAATTATAGCCGGCCTGCACCATATAAGGTTGCCTTCGGCAGACAAACCTCTGCAGTATCACACCCCTAAAAATATGAACAAAACTTTCTGATACTTGTTGTATAAACGTAAGTTTAGCGACTAAATACTCATATAGCAAAAAGTATAATTACAAACACTCACTTACACAATATTCTCACCATTTCCTTCTCAAATTAAGGGCAACTAATATTAGAAAACACAGGAATAACCATCAACGCCAAACCGCTTCCGTATCGGCGTCAAAGACCGCCGCTTATGAGCAATAAGCACCAAAACGGATCGAACTATACTTAGCTAAGTTCACGTCCATAAGTTGCTTTGGATAACAGGCTATTTATTGCCCATTGTGAACCGATAATTATTTACACTGTCTCGTGTGTTGTCTTTTGGTCAGCTCCCAATACAGACCGAGTTAAGATCTATATCTTGCATGGAGTGAAAATTTACTGTCTGCAAGCAATTTAGATCTAATGAAATTCATGTTTTCAATTTTTATAATTTCAAGTTGAATAATATCAGCTTTATTGTAGAAAAAATTAAGTTGATTTCAGAGTGACTAGTACTATTGAAAAAGTCGTAAATTTTGTTGTAAATGTAGCGTAAAGTGAACTATATTGTGTAGGTATTAAAGTTATTTTTCTAATAACTCATATTTGTTTACATGTTTGGCAAATCGCAAACGCAGTTTTAGATTGGTTGGTGCTGCAAAAGATGAATGCAATATTGTTATAGACATCACAAAAGATACTTGTTGAGATGAAAGTGGCCCCAAAAGTCCAACTTCTTTGCCCAAAAAAAACAACTCAAGAGAAATTACTAAGTAAGTAGACCTACAGCCATCATGACCGAGGGATACTAAGAAGACAAAACCACATAACATTCCTCTTTGGAAACTGTTCGTTGACAAAACTGACGCCTTCTTGGTCGATGAAATAAAGGCCTGCTTGCACCATAAATCACTGAATGCGTTTAGCGTAAAACGTATTTTAAACCTAGTTCTGTTTCTGTGAATCGTTTGAAGATAACAGAGACTTTTATCCTTAAAAAAAATACGTCTTTATATTTAGCAAAAAAGATGACCCTTACATACCAGACACCTCCGTGCCCCGAAAAGCACGTTAAGCAGCTGGTCCCGGCTGTCATTTGTGGATCTTTGACAGTCGTTACGGGTCGTCAGAAGCCAGAATCGTATTACCCAGTAACTGGGTTGTGGAGGTCAGATAGGCAGTCGCTCCATGTAAAATACTGGTACCCTGCTGCATCCGTTTAGACTGGAAGCTGACCCCAACATAGTTGGGAAAAAGATAGGCAGATGATGATGACGATTTAGCAAAAAGATTTGAGAAGAGTTTGTTCATAGTTGTTTGACATAATGAAAATAATAACAAAGTCAAAACAAATAACTCGAACAAGCACCCGTTTACAAAAACAAAAGCATACTTATTAATATGTCGTCCGCATCAAAACCCTGAAGTTTTGTCACGCTGAAAACACCAGCATTAATGCAACTAGGCCAGCCATATTGTCACATACATACAAATAACAATGACATAGTACATAAAGCTATGTTTGCGAAGGTGCTACGTGCGATTTTCACCTCGACCTGGACCGGTTACCGACTGTTTTGGCCTGGATTCCTAGTGATACTGTTTTTGATGCGTTTCAAATCATAGGTAGCACATTTTCTTCTTTTCTTGAAGTAAGACGGTAACTAAGAAATTAGTACCACTTATGTAGGTATATAATGTGCAGTATTTGTCGTATTTATTTAGTATTTCCCAAATCAATTAAGTTGTGAGGTTTGTGCGATCACGACTATACCTACTTACATTACTTGACATACTTAGCCTTTATTCAATTTAATTTTACATTTAGTTATTATATCATTGCAAAGTTTGGATTTCGATTGAACGGAACTTTCATCACTCAATCACAGTTTAAGGCTAACCATAACAGAAATATCCTTTTCAAAACGATTCTTTCATTAATTTAATTAAATACACCAATTAGAGTCAGTTTCCATAAACGCTTTTTTAAACATCTTAACAGCCTAGTAAGTTATTAAATATCATTAACATCAGCCCTCTTCCTCCATATTGTAATTTATTGTAAAGCAATACATCACTGTTCAGATATATGTACTTAAGAAATATCGGGCCAAGGGAACTGAAATTATCTTTGCTACATTCTACCTACAGAACCGCAGAATATTTGCAGTAAGCACATTTTATTTTATAAGATAAAAGATAAACTATGTAGATTGCAAAGATAAAATGTTTAAAAATAATGTCTATTATCACCTTATCTTTAGAGCAATTTTCTCTCGCGAAGATATTTCCATCTTAAGATCTAAAATATATTTGCTGATAAACCACGAAATGATAAATGATTTTATTTCTGCAACTAGGTTTATAAAAACACTTTTACACATCAATCATATTTTAAAAACTAGATGGGGTGGCCTTGCCTCTCTGACTACTCTGAGAAGACAGGCCGACAGAAACTCAGAGGTCAGTCTCTTTTAAAGTCCAGCATAATCTTGGTCAGATCATATGAAGACCATGTAGATTGATGTCCGAAATGGTTTATAAATGAGATAGTTAGTCATTTAACTATCTTTTTAAAGATTTCAATCAAATTTTCCACAGGGATAGCATGATAACTGACAAAGAGCACAGGGTACTTGTCATCCCAGAAAATAAAAAACTTTAACCACAAGGGGATCCGTAGGGCGCATACATCATCATCTGCCTACTCTTTTCCCAACTTTGTTAGGGTCAGCTACCAGTCTAAGCGGATCCAGTTGATATACAAGTATTTTTAAGCATACAACACGAATAATCTGTTGTTCTCAGCAATATTTAATTTAAATTTCAAAATGGAATCCAGTTTTCAATAATGTTCAGCGCCACGAAAAAGATAAGTCAATAAAATCGAAATACGTCACTCTCAATTTCTTTCCCAAACGCAGTACCGCTACACGATTGACCGTAGCGTTACCCTGACCTAATGCCGGCCTCGCCGCATACTATACATTATACAATATAAAATAATAACTTGCCAATAAAACAAACAGTAGTAAAGTAGAGCGGTAACAAAAACAAATACTTATGTACCACTTTCAGGCTGTGTTGAAGGACGCAGTTGGTGACCTCGCAAGACGGAGCACCTACAACTGCTATATAATGTTCCAGAAGTACCACTCTAAACAAGCCGAACAACATCATTAAAGTCAACTCTTATCTTAATTTACTTGGGGTCGGCGCAGCATGTCTTCTTCTTAACACATCTCAATTAGCAGTCATCTCAGCAGTCACCTCCTTTCTAGGTATAGCATTTTTCACACAATCTACAATCTTCCTCTACTCTTACAACCATCCACATTCATACTCAAAACTTCCCTGGCGACATGATCCTCATTCCTCAAGTCGAACGAAGAACGCCACAAGTATGAATCTCAGTTTATAATATGGGACATATTATTATAGTCAAAACATTATATTGGAAAAACGATACGATGAAAATGATAATTTTACACGTTAATACTCAGTTCTCTTGTGAAATGGATTACATTTCCTTTAAAATCTTATTTGAAAAGAAGAAAGAGAAAAGAAAAAACAATGATCAGTTACAAAAACTAACGTATTGGGAAGGTTCAACATAGGCTAGCATTAAAGACTTACTTCAGTAAGGTTTCTTTTGAACACCCCTTAAGTTCCTTCCCACAAGTCTTTCGTGAGGTTTTTTAAATAACCCTTCAGTTCTTTGACACAAGTCGCAGATTGCACACTATCATTTGTTTCTTTTTTTCAACCCAGACCTACGTGCTTCAACGTCAGTACGTAAACCTCATTTCATGTAGAACTTTTGCATTAACTTTTTGTAGCGTAGTAACGCCCACATGCATAAATAATGAAGTATTGTTCAGTGATGAGCACGATTGATACGGAGATGGTGGCAGATATACGTTTATAAGATGCCTTATATTAGCATATGATTTATAAGCAAATACGTGTGAGAACGTTAGTTTTCCATTAGTTGATAAGCTCATGTTACGTCTCGATCAGATCAGCATGCAATGTTCCGTTATGAGTTGGAATGCAACTTGGAGGTGCATCTAAAGAGCCTCCATGAGTAATGATACCTGCTTATTTATGTTAGTCTGGCGCTACTAATCTTTTCATCTTGACCCAAGCTGTTCTTGTTCAGAGGGCATAGACTAAGATATATTCTATCAGCGATAACGATGATGGAAAAGTCTAAAGCTACCGTAAAACTTATGTCAATCCTGTTGAAAGTCGTTTTAATAATACGAAACTCTTTGAAAGCGATTGTCGTTTGTCTAGGCACTCAAGGTCACTCGAGAGAAGTCTTTCTTTAGGCCAAAAAAGAAACGATTACCGTGGTTATGTGGGACTGTCACCTACTAAAAAGCCCTTCGTGTGTGTCACAGGAAAGTCAACTCTAAATCGAACTTTTTTGAACTCGAAAGAATGTCCCACAGAGCAAATTCCGAGGATTGACCAAATGGCACCACTTTATACTTGGAAGTCACTGTAGCGGTATCTACAACGCTACATGCGAACAACGCGCCAGACTGACGTCACGCAAATCCTGCATCTTGCAAGCAGAGTTTACCGCGCAACTAACATATAAAACGCCCAGATATGAATCACTGGGCAGTTGCCCGCTAGACACTACACCCGTTTGATCGGAGGATCCTCCCTTTTCTATGGAGGGTGAGTGAACTTTACACCTTGTTCCTCATACCTCTATAGTCACCTTAGAGTTCGGAATTATTTTGTTTCCATATTATTAACACAACGTGCTATGGTCGCGAAAACGCCGTCTTAAACAACAATAGTTTACAAAACCATGTTAACATTATGTAAAAATCAGTCCACTTATCTTCACGCTCTGTTTTCCGCGGTGGTAAGCACAGAACTCGGCGTATCTACTTGTTACATCAGGGCCACGAGCACGTTATGTATCAGAATCAGGTTCGCAGATAAATATTGATGGGTAGTAACTATTCTTACGTGCTCTGTAATAGTTTACAAATCACTTTCTAGGTAGAGTGAAATGACAATTGGTTTTTGGACATGATATTTGAACTATTAGGTAACTGGCCAAATGTTTTGAAGAAAATTTTGGGTATGAATGTAGATGGCTACAAGAGTAGGGGAAGACCAAAGAAACGATGGATGGAGTTTGTGAATGATGGTATGGCTAGAAAAGGGATGACTACTGAGATGACGACTAATAGAGAAGTATGAAAGAAGAAGACATGCCCCCAAATAAATTAGGATAAGGGAAAGAGAATGACGATGATGAGATAACTGGTGAAAAGTGCGGTTGGTCTGTGAATGGGTGCCCATCTTTACATTCCGAAACCCCTCCGTGCCTCGGAAAGCATGTTAAGCCGTTGGTCCCGGCATCATCATTTGTGGATCTTTGACAGACGGATAGTCAGAAGCCCAAAAGTCTGACAACCAGTCTTACCAAGGGCTATCGTATTGACCAGTAACTGGGTTGTGGAAGTCAGATAGGCAGTCGCTCCATGTAAAATACTGGTATTCAGCTGCATCCAGTTAGACTGGAAGCCAACTCCAACATAGTTCGAAAAAGGCTAGGCAGATGATAAAATAATAAATAATAAAATAATGATGACTCACAGATTTTCCATAAGAAGGTACCACGTCGTACTGCACATGGCGCCATCACAAGGCGCGACGATGCAGCCGTAGTAATGCTAAGTTTTAAATCTGAAATGCACGTGTGTGTATGCTTTGTAAATAATCCTCATAAGGTGGAAACGTGCGTCAGAGCATGTCATGTACAGACAGATTGCATTACAACTGACTGCAAAAATCAATTTTAAACGTACTAAGGTTTTATACCGACATGTCAGGCTTTTTGCTCCCTCAAGGACTGTCCGGACTTTTCATTAGTCCGAACTTTTTGCAGTAAGAGGCTATTTGTAGAAAATAAAAAGAGTGCAATAATTTCTGAAAAAAGAAAAATGAAAAGTAAAACGTCCAGCTTTTTGTCACGAGTTTTCAATTTTTGAAATCGTAACCGTACTTGAGACTGTCTACTTAGTTTAATGTAAAATGCTTGAACCGCTGCCTTAATCATGTACTACATACACGGCCGCTTACCACTGACTAACTTATCTGGTAGATATTTTCATACCAACTCTGTTCTAGTCTTGAAGTTATCTGGTAAATAGGGTCCTACGGTGGCAGTGAACAACCTTTGTAACATAAGAAATAAAATGAAATTAGCTAAACGGCTTTATTATTTTATTTTACCATTTATGAACACAGAACAGAAAAAAAGTTGATGCTTATTTCATAAGAAATCTCTATACATAGAGAGATGTAGAAAGCGTTTGAAAGAGTAAAGGACAAAAGAGTAAAAAAATACATAAAATCATAAATAATTCACTGATTCTGATTTTTCCAATGCCAGATAATTTTATCCGAGGAATAGTTTTGAGTTTTTGACATTTCTTCCATACAAAAACTGTCAGACATCAATTTTACTCCACAGTTAAAAGTTACATGTCGATTGAAAAGTTAGCCCTAAATTGAAAAACTAACCAATACTTTTTCAGACTATTGATCGATCCATTATCATCAATAAAAAAGTACCATCTTCTAAATAGCCTTGTTCGTACAGCGATAAAATCGATCAGCTGACAACATTGAACGAATCCATATTGATTTTATTGCATGATTGATACGGCCGTCAAACACCAATGTCTTTTATTTGATCGTTTCTAGCATGAATGTGCATATTTTCACGCTATTTAGTTAATATTTAAGAAGTAATAAACACGATACATGGTCACTTGAATGAACTTGACGAAGAACGGCATTGAAAACAATTATTTTCCTAGTTATATTTCATAACATAACATGCCTGTTATTCCTGAAGGGTTCGGTTGATGTACCTACTTTTGTAGCAACAAAGACCACGGAGGGAAGGAAGCTTTCCTTCTTATCCAAAATGCAGTCAGAAATATTCAGTGCTTTAGTAATGTTACCTAATTATTTTGGTGAATGTATTAATTATAAAATAACTTCGATTTCCAATTTTACTTTCAAAGACATTAATATTGTAATTATACGTTTTGGGGACTGATTCGGGCGGAAATTCAGAACATAATCGTAAAAACCGGGAAAAATATTCGAGACACGATTCCCGTGATAAACTATTTACTTTCCTACGAATTTGTACGGAACCCTCGGTGCGAGAGTCCGGTTTTTTTTACTCCGGAACTTCTATTACAAACCAATAGGCAATCGGACTTGTAACAATTGAACCATAATAATTCACAATTTAAATTCCATGTCCACCGATTTCGACATCAACACCTCAGTAAAACCTACATCACCTATATTAAATGGTACACATTACAATGTATATAGATAGTTTCCACTGCTTCAGTCGCGTCGATGTATGAATATTTGATCAGCACTGCGCGGTGACATCCATACTCGGTGTTTGCGGAGAAAGCACATACTTGTCGCTGTTACGCATATTACCGACTCATGTAGTAAGCGAAAGCGGGTAATGTAATATGAAAAATGTATGTTGAATTGGTAATGTAGGTAATACGTCGATAAAGATTCTGTTCACTTCAAGAGAAAAACACACTGGCGCCGATTCCCTTGTTCACAAACTAAACTAAATTTAAGTTCAGTGCATCTTTTTCTTTCTATTTCATTAAGAAAAGGACAGAAGATAAATATTAGTTTAGTCCTGTCAAATTAGGCAACGCCTGACGTATTTTTAGTAGTCATGTTTTTAATCACGTCTAACTTGTCTATGGAGTATCTTAGTTACACAGGACTAAACTAATATCTATCTTCTGTCCTTTTCTTAATGAAATAGAAAGAAAAAGATGCACTGAACTTAAATTTAGTTTAGTTTGTGAACAAGGGAATCGGCGCCAGTGTCTATTCTGTAAAAATCTCTCAGTGAGGAGAAGTGAGCTTGAAGTAAGTTGTCAATAGTGTCAGGTAGAATTTTCACTTCAAGTTCTTCAAGAGATTATTACAGAATAGATCGGCTGCATTTTACGAGTGCAGAGCAATGACATTTTCCCCATATACATAGAACAATTATTTCACATTTGCTCACAGTGCCCATTTCAGATTGTAAGTTCGAATACCTCACGTCGTTTTCCTTCGCAGCTCATGTATATGATAAAAAAATAATAATTTTAGTTCCAGAATTCTTTTAAACCCGTAAATCACACCAACTAATAATACTCCTGGAACTCGAAATCGCATTAAGAATATCTACTTAATGATTTTAAGTATTTGTTACTGATTACATCATGATTTACATCATATTTGTATTTATTTAGAGAAATCACTGGTTTGTCACATAATAAAAGATTCAGTAATTGATAGATACGTTTACGCACGTTCGGTGGATTTATTTAAACAAAGCCGTTTTGTTACAACATACCATGAAAAATTAAAAAAAAATTCAGATAGATAATGACGAAATTGAGGCAATGTTTATTAAAAATATCCGGAAAACAAGTCAATCATTTCAATTAAACCTTATAAAGATACTTTGGAAAGTCAATATTTAATAACAAACCAATACAACAACAAAACCATTTAATTAATAGCATTAGCATAATCAACCCATAATAATTATGTAAGGTTCCCACTGCTCTCTGTGAGAGGGAGTGGGCCGTAATCCACCACGCGGGCGCAGTGCGGGTTAGTAGATGTCACGTCTTCGAATTTTTGGTTCTAGGACATGCCGGTTTCCTCACGATGTTTTAGAGCAGTGGTGATGAAATAATTTACACAAAATCACCTGTCAGGGTTTGAACCTACGACCTACATCTCGTAAGTCGCGGCCGTTTCCACTGGGCCACCACTGCTCAGTTAAAAGCCAAATCAATTATTTTAAAAATTTACTGATCTCAAGAGAAAGTGTAGCTCTTAAGTCATATAAAATAATTACACATTGTTTTTTACCTTTCTGAATAACTTAACACAATTTGAATTTCAAAACACGATGTTATATCACGATTATTCACGATGTCCACTTCCGTACTAACCCCGATTAGATACAATGTATTATCTAAGGGGTGTTTTACATAACTCATAACATAAAATACCTTATTAACCATGCTTATCTTATGTATAGGGGTCATAATCCTCAATCAGTTGGCTTAACCAGAGAAGTCAATGTTTTTAAATAAACTATCAGATTATACAGCCGCTTTGTCCTGTAGATGCGAAGTTTTACGTAATCATTGAAATACTAAAAACAATCATTCATTTTAAGTATTCAATTAAAAAATGAATTTATATTTGTAACACAAATGTCAACATTGACTTAAGTTCGTGGGAAGAAAATAGAAGCCTATCTTTTCCGTCATCAACCTTTAGCAGTCCACTGCTGGACATAGGCCTCTCCTATTGCACGCCATTCAACTCGATTTTCGGCAACTCTCATCCAGCTGCTACCAGCCATCCTGCGAAGATCGTCGTTCTACCTAGCCTGAGGGCGTCCTACCTTACGTTTACCGATTCGCGGTCTCCACTTAAGAACACGTCTACCACAACTGTCATCGGTTCTACGGCTAAGCTGAAGTGGCAATGGGCCAGCCACAGCCCTTTGCCACTTCAGCTTGCTTATTCTGTCTCGCGTTTATTGTTTTTCCGTATCCTATCTTTCTATGTATTGATAAATCGAAATTAGCACGGAAAATAAACCAAGCAATGCCTTTCAAAATGAATTGATACAATGAAAAAAAAAAAAGAAAATTAGCTTTATTTGTCACAGAAACATGTGCATACAAAAAGATAATGCAAAGCACCTTTCTTACAATGACTTTATTAAACACCCCATCTTCTCTCAATTTGCACCACACCCCAAAACGTTCACTAGGGCTTTATTCAACTTCTCGTATTCCAATTCGATAATCGAACGTGACTCGTTAAAGAATCGCTAATCGAGTCCCAGCAGGTATCGACATTCTCGAAGAAACTCGAGTGTTTACGTAAGATTCCGATCAATTAGTTAGAGCACGCACCATGATTATTATGTAAAAACTAGATGGATATGTAACTGTACCTAGTAAATGTTTGCAAATGGCAACTTACTTCCTTCTTTATTTGTTTACTTAAATACTTCTTTGTATTCAGGCTAAATCCGCTTTCAGAATGCGGGTCAAACTGCGAAACCGTGCAGACAGATATTTGCTTTATTCTTTTTTTAACTTGGATTAGCATGGATTCATTATTTGATTGTTGAAGTTGGCAATGGCATCCAGTCTACGCCGATGTTACATGGCGATGCATACATGAAGCGTCTGCCTATCTGACTTCCACAACCCAGTTATAGCGTAACACGATACCCCTTGATTAGACTGGTTATCAGACTCCGGCTTCTGACTACCCGTAACTACTGTCAAAGATTTACAAATTTCAGTCGGGGTTATCTTTGTCCTATTTTGTCCTTTGTCCTATTCAGTTAAATATAAATATTTTGGATTAGAAGGTGCTTGTAGGTCATCAATTCGACACATTACTGGCATCATTGTTAAAATTGTATCAAACTGTAAACCAAACCCTACTAAGACCTATAATTGCTTATCACAGTCATATTCCATTGCAAGTACGGCCAAGGTGTGACCTTTACACAAACAGTTCCAAGAATTGATGGTAACGGCTCTTTTAGGTCTCAATCGTGAATGCCCTATTACAGAAAAACGTGTAGGCAGTTTGTTGGCACTAAAATTAGCACTTTACTATGAACTAACGGGACTGCATAAATACTATATCTCAGTCTGTCTGTCACAAAGATACTGGTTAACACAACACAAAGCAATGATTACTTTTTCTTCTTGTTGTATGGGAAGCTTCCGTAACACCTGTGATATTTCCCATGCTGCTCCTATTATGTCCCACACTTTACTTGATTTATGTTTTAAATACGAATTAGAATCGTGCAATCAGCAATTCGTTTTTTTGTAACTAGAAAAATAAATAATATTCTAATTCTAGACAGGTATTGCATTCGATAATAGATAGAATTCTAGTCACTTTTTATCTTAAAATACATTGTCATATAACAAAGCTTCCCAACATTATATGGTTTATTTATAAACGATGATTATAATACACACGTTTAAACATCAAAAATCCATGGTTAAACAGTCGCTAATCATTATCTAACTTTACGCAACGTTTATGAATAAAGTGGTAAATAATTACCTGCTATAAACTACTAGGACTTTTCGCAATTCAAGTGTTTATAAGAAATACTAACGTTCTTTTCTCTCTCTTTACAGAATGCCAGTTACGTGATCAACAGACGATACTCGAAAGACAAGATGTCACCGGTGTGCCACAACTTCGTGCAGAACGCGTGGAAGAAGGACTTCTGCTCCAACTGTTTCAAGTCGCGCGAGGAACACGTCAAACAACAGGAGCGGGCGACCGACGGCGGCAAGTACCTCACCACCCCCTTCCAAAACAGAAGCACATACTTCAAGAAAACGCCGCCAAGTATACTCAAAATACACCCAAAGAAGAAAAACAAACGAAACGTCACCTTCCCCGAAGAAGTATGTAGTGTTATAGGCTTCGGAGGAGATGACTGGTCAGATGGAGAGGAATTCGAAATGTCTGAGGAAACTGAAGAGGATGACCCGTTCCCAGACACAGAGGAAGAGAGAGAACTTCACAAAATCACTAAGTCCAACACAGACTTTAACACAGTCAAAGCTAACTTGTTGGCAGATACAGCAGCGAAGTCATACACATCTCTGTTACTGGGAAAGGTGCAGACAGACTCTGATGGCAAAAAGAAGACTCTGTTAGTATCTGTCACGCCTTTCGGCTCGGAGAATAAGCCTAACCCTAAGTCACACGTCCGAAAACCCGCCGTTATACACGTATCAGAAGCGTCTGTCGAAGAAACGTGTAATAGTTATAAAACTAATATAATTCTATCTTCGTATAAAGAAACAGAAACAATTATAAGTGCAGACAGTACCAGTGGAACCATTTGCACAGAAAAATCGTTGCTAGAAGAGATATCAGAGACGTTAGAACAAAATCGAATGTCTAACGGCAATGATAACCATAGGTCTCAAAAAGATAGCAATAAACCTACAGTGGTTGATGAAAAGATGAAAGAAAGTATGCAAGATGAACCAGAGAAGAAAGAAATGTGTGAAATCAAGAAGAACGGTATTGTAAGACAACTGCCGTTACAAAAAACCCATGAAAGGCCAAAAGTAAACTTAGGTCGGTCAGAGTTTAAATTCTGTAAGATCAATATTGAGAGCAGCAGTGTTGATTCAGCTGTTGGCACTTTGAACTCAACCGCTAATAACTCGCTAGCCTCAGACGACGAGAGCTTTAGTGGGCGGACAGATTCGGACAATGACGACAGCGGACATTTTTCGGAAACCCATAAATGCGAAGAAACAGTTAAGATTAAAGTATTCAGCGAAGGCGATAAAAACATTAAAATGTCTCCAATCGGGCAACTTAGAAAAGTGGACGGGCAAGCTAACAGTGGCTATTCAACATTCCAAAGTCCGATCATTGACATGCCGCCAATAATACCTAAACAACAGGATAATATATTTTCCGCAGACGCCAGTCGCGAACTGGCGGGTGAGCCAGACGGTAGAGCCGACCCAGACGATGCCACGGAAGCTCCAGCTTTGCCGAAAAGCCCTATTCCCACTCTAGACCCGCGGCCATCTTTCTTGCATGGCATAATAACTGACATATTGCCGGCCCACAAACCGGCTTTACCCGAAAAACCTAAGCTACCTGTCAAGCCAGTTATCAAACAAACAACAAAAAAGAGTGTTATCACAACAAGCCAGCAGCAATTGAATATGTACATGCATACAAAAAAAGAGGAAGATGAGAAAATTATTGGAGCGTTGAGTGAGGAAAAAAATAATGAGATAACAGAAGTGCACGAGGATAAAGCTGAACCAATTTATTATGCCCAACCGGTATTGACGAAAGAGGACAGTGACTCGTCGCTCAATAGTCTCGGGAAACGGAAAGCGCCAACACCGCCTTCATCACCTACGGTAGAAGAGTACCCTAATATTTACCAAAGAAACTCGGCTGGGTTCCTGAAGTCAGACGCACCAATCGTGAGGGAACTGGAGAAAAGGGAAAGGGCCACTGGATCTACAACTAGCAAAGCTCGTACTGCAGAAGAACCTATTGAGATTAAGAAGGTTGATGTAACTCCAGAACCAGCTCCAAGGCGGAACATATCCTTGTCCCACGATAACTTGTTATTGGATGACAAACGCAAAGGAAAGCTAAAATTCTCAATCAAAAAGCTGCTCCGGATAGGCTCATCGAAGGACCTCGATAAAAAGGAGCTATCAGTTCCAACCGTAACAAAGATGTCGAGCAAAACTGAGGAGATATACGATTTGACCCCGAAACCAAAACCACGCCTTGTGATCATCCATCCTTTGGATATAAACGGATCTAACGGAGTGGAGGTTGTGAAATCAAACTGTGAAATCGCGGGAAATCTGCGTCGATTGAGCCACGATGACGCGTCTTCAATATACAGTGGTTCTAGTACTGTGACGGAGCCGGAGATACCTAAGGTTGTGAACAAACCTCCTCCTCCTCCGAGGCAGTCGAGTGAAGAACATAAGACTGTGTCGAGTGTACCGAAGCCAGCACGGCCGCCGCCTCCGAAGTCAGCTGCTTTGCAAAAGAAGCAGAAACAACAGGCGTGGGCGACTGCTCCTAAACAAACTGATACTATTTATGCTAACTTAGGTGAGTTGTTTTACATTATTTTTGTTCAATTTAATTGCTTCTCCAGCCTACTTTTGACTCATGCTCTGTAACTTATTATTGTTTTTGACACAGTCGAAAGAAGGATGTAATGAAAATACTGTTGGTAAAATTAATGTTAATAATTTAAACTTTAGAGGTTATATGACTCAAGAAGCTGATCGGAGCAATATGCTCCGAAAACCATAACCATATTTTCACTTTCTAAACAAAAATTATAATTTTAATGAAATTAACTCAATTTAACTAACAAAAATATTCAATTTTGTAGGAGAAATCAGATCTGCCCTAGCGCCGAGAAAACCGGAACGGACAGCGAGCATGCGCGAGAGAGAAGCACGTTTGGAGCTACCCAAACGTAGGAATCAGATAGACGACGACAAAGACGAAATAGACGACGGACCACAAGAGCTGGTGCAAGCCACCAACGACCCTGTCATAAACAGCTACGACGACGTCTACAACTCCGCCAAATACGATGAAGAAAATTGTGATTCAGCCAAGAACAGCGACAGCGATTACGAATACGTCCACCATGCGAGATCAAGCTCCCCTGAATGCGATTCTGCCATAAAACCAAGAGATACAAACTCACAAATCGAATCCAGAAAAAGCGAAGAAAGCAACACTGAATACCCGAAATACAATAACGGAATATTCAACCGCACATCACTTCCATACTGCGGTAGTGAGACAGAATCCGAAATCTATTCTCCATACAGTTTCTACAGCTCCAACGACAATATGGACAGTCCTGGGAACGAAGATTATCAGAACGAGATGACTCCAAAAACTACGACAAATAAACTTCGAGTAAGGAAAGGGCGGAGCGTAGTACATAGGAACCTAGAAGACAATTACGGAGCAGTCGTTATTGCAAATCACGAAGCGCTCGCGCAAGTTCTAGAACAGGTAATTTGTTTAGCTTACCTTAGTACCGAGATTGCATAAAGTGGTAAATTGTTTTGCATTTCGTACGTAATTTAAGTACGAACGATTTAATTTATGGAATGGTCAGAGTGAAGTAAATCCTTGAAGGTATTCGTGATCTAAGATCTTGTTTGGTTAAGTGCTCTGTTTAGTAACTGAAGAAATAAGTCAATAATTTGCAACTAACACCAATATAATAATAATAAATCTAAAAAAAAAAAAAAAAATTTCGAGCAACAAGACTCATAGTGTTAGTAACAATATACTTACAAACTATGTTAGTAATACACTTTCAAAACAAAACCAAAAACAGAAAACAGATTGTGACATCACTGCTGCACGGTGACAGGCCCAGCCGAAACCCTGCAGTAGTGGTTCACAAACGCACAATCAAGCCTGCTCGCTATCATAGACAGGATGCTGTTGGCGCTGCCCCGCACCCTACGGACCAAGGCTGCGCACCGCTTCCGCATCACGGTGTAAAAACAGTCCGCGTGAGCTTCAGCGAACATCCCTGATGCGCTGCAGTACCGGGGCAACCCAATCAACAATCTGAATGCATTATCGTACTGGATGCGAAGGGCGCCGTATGATTATTGAGTATAATGAACCCACAGACTGCAAGTATAAAAAGACGAACAGTAAGCACTAAATATAGTGCGCTTGACCTCTTTAGAGGCACGCCTGAATCTGCGGGCAATCATGTTAGCTCTCACTCACAGCGCCCTCCGCTCCCTGTCAATATCCTCATCGTCTTTGAGGCCAGTGGTCAGTAAGTGACCCAGATATTTAAATCGGTCTACCCTCACAAGGGGTGTACCGTTCAGCTTAACTGAAGGTATTGCTTCCGGGTCCCCTGGCCCCAAAGACCATGACCACACTCTTCTTAACATTATATGCCAAACCATGTAGTCTGGCATATTGCTCGCAAGTGCCGATATATAACCGATATTCAACTGTTATACATTTAATCCATAAAATACCTTACTTGATTTTTTCGTCATTCGCTCCATCATTCCTGACGGTTGACGAATTTCATTAAAGCGTTATTAACTTTACTTCCAAAGCTTTATTACTATATAATAATTAGTACAAAAGAGTGGAGGCCTACTCAGCAGTAGAGTAGGTTAAAAAAGGGGGCCAATTGAAGGACTAAGTGCGAAAACCAAACCCATAACATAGAAGGGGGCCAATTATGAATAATAAAGTGAACCAGTCAGTATAATCAAACTTTTTTAATATTTCCAGGTTCAACAAAGTGCAACAATGCAATCATCGTTGCGGGGTTTGAAGGCGTGCACCAACCTGAGGTGGAACGACTTCGCAATCCAGCAACCCAAGCCAAGCTCAGTGAAAGCCGGCAAGAGGTTCTTCTACCCAGCCATCTGGAACTCCAACCAGGGTCCTGTGAACGTGACCCTGATGGTGTATAAGGAACAGATGGCTTCGCAGATGGTGTGCCAACAGTCGGTGCAGCCGCAGACCTTGAGCTTGAATGCTATTACGGAGTTCTGTGACTTGGTACCTCTTCAGCAGTTTGGGGAAGAGGGCGAGGATTTGGTACAAGGTAAATATTTTATTTTTTATTAATTTTCTGTTGTTTTTTTTTAAGTACTTGAGTAGTAACAAACAAACATAGTAAGGTTTACTAGGGCAATTATATGTATTGGAGAATATTAGGTATGTATATAGTAAAAAATATTCGAAATGAGAAATGGGCGGACCCACGATGGCAAGGCCACGCTATATTCCGCTGGACGATAATTTCTACAAAACGCAGAAGCATTTTTATACAGCAAAAGCGAAAGGGACGACGGACGATAAAATTGCATCTAATCAATGTGTTGACAATATAGTGGAAGCCGATCCCAACTTAGTTGGGAAAAGGCTAACATTCACTCACTTTTCACTTTTTTGAACTCACTTGATTAGACGCATCTTTGTAGACCGCTGATTATCGAATATTATTTCATCATCGTCATCCACAGCCCGACTTTACCGACTGTTGAGCATAAGCCTCTCTTTTCTTATGCTAATCCCCACGCTCCTGTGCCAGCCTCATCCAGGGGGTGGCAAGCTGGCACAGGAGCGTCTGGGGGGGCGTTAGGTACATACTCCATCCGCCCATTTTTCATCTCGAATATTTTTTACTAGATACGAGGTACCTAATATTCTCCAAAAAATTTCTTTCTTTTACTTTTAAATGGGAATGTTCGAATATCTTTACTTTGCGGAGGCGCATGGTAATCTAAGTTATTTAGGTCGATTCGATACGCACAAAAGTAAATATGTAGTTCTTCTAAATACATAATCCAATGTTTATTCAAACTAGTTTAATATCTGAAGTTGTCCGACCACACTTAATATTAGTTATTTGACATAAATTCCTTTCGTAACCCAGATATTGAATCTAAGACCACTATTGACGGGTCCCGGGGCTACACTTCTGTTGGAATTTGGGTTTTTCTTAATGTTCGTTAGTTTAATTTCAACTATAGAGAGTAGCATGGATAAGTTAACCTACCTATGACAGTATTCACGTCTTTTAAGTTGAATATTAATAGAATATAAGAATAGACTGAAACTCTAGCAAAACTCCAGGTTCCATCGTTTTGGTGTGATATCTTAGCAAAATCAGCGGAGTGATTTCGTGACACACTATCTGTAGCAATGGGTTTCATTTTGACAGTTCAACAACATACATTGCGTTTTATACGTTGTTGAAGAGACAAATTTTTCGAACATATGAAGCAATGGATTTGCAATATACTTCAAAATTATTCAGATTGAGATTTATAGTGTGTTACGCGATTAGGATGCTGGTAGAAAGAAAGCAGGTCATGAGAGTATGCCCATTGGCCTAGTAAGGCCAATGGACATACTCTGGCATTCTGGCTTCTGGCATGAAAATACACCTTCGCAATGATCACTGCCAGGAATCGTACATCCCTGCAGCAAAAACTAACCACACAATTTTCTCTCCTTTCCAGCCACAATTGTAGTGCTAGCGCACGCCCAGGTGGACACCATCCACTCCTACGGCGAGAGCCTGCACGCAGGCGAAGGTCTGACCACGAAGGAACACCAGCTGGTCCAGACCGAACAGATCCATGAAGCCATCTTCATGATGCTCCAAATGATTAACGGCCTCAAGTGCTTACAAGCGCGAGGAGTGGAAGAAATCCCTGATTCCTTGACGTCTTTCATTGCCCTAAAGGAGTTGCAACCTCTGCAGTCTCATGGAAGCACCCTGAACCTGCCTTCGTCTCCTGATGACAGGTTGAACTCTCTTTGGGCGCCGAAAACTAATTCTTATGGCAGACTCTGCATATTACAAGGGTGAGTTACGGGTCCTTCAACATTTCTTTATCTCTCATTATTATTTTCACATATAAAAATCTTGAAGAATCTAATTGACGAAGGGACCGTGAGGTTATAATTGTTACGAAAAAAAACTGCCCATTGCAGTTTCGACCACACCCATAGATTTGCAGTGAACATAAAAGTTTCTGTAATATAGCATAACATACATACATATATTCAAATTTTATATTTACGTTTGAAATTGACGTTGTTTCAAGTTAAACAAATATTTATTTTAATGGTAATTAAGTTGATTTCAGAGTGACTTGCACTATTGAAAAAGTTATAAAAATGTTTGCAGTTGTAGCGTAAACTGAACTTTAATGTGTAGGAATTAAAGTTATTTTTCCATAAACTCATATTTGTTTATATTTTTTGCGAATATGTCGCGTATACAGATTACATAACATAACCTCCAATTTTCCCTTAAGGGTTAGGCAGAGGTGTATCTATATTACCTACCAACACCCACATTTCGCCAGTAGAATAAAATTAGATTGTTATTAGAATAAATAAAGCTTAGACCTAACCGCTACACACCTACACATTATCCATTCACAAATTGTTTACCTTGGAAACTTTCTAATTATTCTTCTGTATCTTCTTTTCCAGATTGAGCGACGAAATAAACAGCAAATCGACAGACGAGGGTCATCTCAATTCTCTCTGTAAATGTGCTATAAAAGCGACCGAAATTCTTCTCCAAGGAGAGAAGCTAATCCCCCTTCTAAAGGAAATACTGCACGAGGAACGTGCTGTGTCCCTGAACCAGGCGAAGTCTGTGCTGGAATTCATGCTATGGGGACCTTTGGACGTCGTTCAAGGGGTCCCGGTTGAAGACAGGGAGCTGTCACTTCAAAGATGGTTGGACCTTGAAAGAGCGACGGTCTTGCATGGGCTAGTGAGAACAAGGGTCCAGTTAAACGTGTTTGAACAGCTCCATCTTATGTTCTTGGTCCGGTCGACAGCTAAAGCCATGTGTGATGCATCCGTGCTCCTCGAAAAAGCCAATGTTTATTAATTATTGTACATTTTTAAGCTTACTTTTAATGATGACCTCTTCGTTTATATTATGATCCAGTTTTGACTTGTATTTATGTTAATTTTCTAAAGTTTAATTTTGTAATTATTTCCAAGTAATTTGGATTTTTTTTCGTAGTTTGATCGTTTTCATAGGTAACGTAAGAGGCATCTTATCTTTAATGTAAAACTTAGCTTAGTTAGGCACCTGAAGACTTGATATTTTATTTTTAGAGTGTTGAATAATTCTATAATGTTGGATAATTATGGGACATGATTGGAGTTTATAATTTTAATATTATATATTATTATAAATAATCAGTAACATTAATATGATGTTTAAATATTGAGATTGTGTATGTTAAATTAAATATGAAAGCTTACTGCCATTATATGGGACCAAACTGCTAAAGACCTTTGGTCGAAATAAAGTTAATAATAATTATATTATCATAACGACCAATAAGGCCAAAATATACTGATCATAAAGACATTTTTAATAAAAACTTTTAAGCAAGAAATCCTGACATAAAACAGATTAGGGCAGTTCTCAGCAAGCATAATTATAGTCAGGCGTTCCCACTGCTGGGACATATGGGCCCTCTCTGTGAGAGAGAGTGGGCCACAATCCACCACGCGGGCCCAGTGCGAGTTGATGGATATTCTCATCAAAGTTGCCAGTAAATATAATTTATTTGTTCGCTCAATTCGATCAGTCTTGGCTAAAATCGAGCATTTTTTCATCCAATCAATGTCTAGCAAGGTGCCAATACATAGAACTGAAGGTATACTCATGTACTAACTCCGGTGCCTTATATTGTAATAAAAGTAAGTCCTGTATCATATCGAATGTAATTTATACTTTATATTTACGAACTCCGTTAAGATATCGAGTTCAAATTATTAATTTTACCCTTTGTAAGAATTCATCGAATATAAAAATACATATTTCTTACTATATATTTTGTGGTTTTATTCATAACATGCATAAAAATAATACTTATAGGCCACGGCCAGTCATTTTAAATATCGTAGGTCGCTAAAATCCCGCAGGATACACCTTTTTAGAAGATATAAGTTAAAAACTGAACGAAGTCCGAAAGGACAATGACCAAAAGTCGTACCAGTCTCATGCATCAAGATCAAAATATTATAGTAATTATTTTCATATTTTTTTACGACTACGCGTCGGGGATTTGATTTTTGAACAGGGAATTTAATTTAAAGTAAAAAAGTGTTGATATTGTTTTATTCCCTTCACATGAGGTTCCGTTTCAAATGATGATTTATATGACCTTGAATTTTGAAAGTGTCATGATAACGTTTTTCAAAAAACATGTAAAAAAAATTATACTTTGCCGATTCTACATTAATTAAAAATAACTAGAATATATTTTTTATTTAAGCGATTATCATTTTTTTTTAGCAATATTGGCCGTTCGTGTAAGAAATGTCAAAGAAAATAATGTACCTAGTTTTTAGATTATTTCGTTTTTTTTTTTAAATCTCCGAATCCCGTGTTTTGTTTACAAAAAGAACTTTTATAGGAGCGAATATGATAAAGTGTAGTCTATAAAAAACAAAGTTTGACTTTGGTGCAATATGGTACGGGATCCCATACATCCAAGAGCATTGTCCTTTCATTGTTTTTGACCAAGTTTTTGATATAATTGCGAAAAACTAAAAAAAGAGATGAGAGAAAAGAAGAAAAAGAGAGAAGGAACAAGAAAACATAAAATAAATTTCTAATACTTTATTGTCTCAGCTTTGCAACAGATATTCCACTAAGTAGACAGGTACTACAACTAAAATACTACACAATAACATGGAAGTTCATAATAATATGTAAGTAAACAATACAATCGCTTCATAGATAAATGGCACAAATTAATAAAAGCTTTGAAATGCCAAAATTAATTAACTGTCATATCTTGTCTTTTATAATATTCAACAAAACTAATAATAAAGTCGTGGAAATTAATTGACTACAAACCTATAAAGGGTTAAATTAAATTAGCTAGCGAAACTCCGCAGACGTGATCGATACCTAAACACGAAACAACAAAAAAAAATTATGGGTCACTTGAAATCTTAATACATATATATAATTATTCTGTACGTGTTTGTCACCTAACTCCTCCTAAACGGCTGGACTAATTTGGAAGAAATTTTGTGTGTATATTTCAATGGGTTCCTGGATGGTTTGTAACCACAATTGGACCCGGTAGGTGGCGCTGCTTTTCCGGACAGGACGACGTCTGCCGGGTCCGCTAGTATATTATAGTTTTTTTTTTTTGTGTTAACTTCACAGACGTGATGGGTCTCGATATCTAAACACGATAAATAAAAAAAGAGACTTGTTTCAAGTCAAACTTCAAGTAACATCAATACGAGCGGTCGTTGACCAATACAAAAATCATCAAATCCATTATTTTATCGTGTTTAGTTATCGATAGATACCCATCCCGTCTGCGGAGTTTCGCTAGCTAATTTAACTTGACCCTGTATTGTCCTTATATTCAAATCACAACTGTCATTCTTTGGCAGTTGTATAAAATGGCTATAACAAGGCAAATTGACGTAAGGTGACAATTTGCTTAACAATTAATTTCCGTAACTAAACTACACATTTTTTTTTCTAACAATTTTTATGATTAGTTAACATCATCTGCCTAACCTTTAATTTTAGCCCACCGAGGGCATTTGTCTCAATATCGGATAGTGATCACTACTACACTACTCCTAATTATCTCGGTTGGCTAATAAAGAGAATGATGCTCTTTTTTCCTGACTATCTTTCTATATCTTTCGTAATTTTCTTCAAACACAATGTATCGATACAGAGTTACTAAAACGATACTTCATTATCATCTCCTCATATTGTCATCTCCTCATTAAATAGAATAGTAAACTGAAATCTAAAGACATAAATGGAACTAATTTAAAAAAAATAATATCAATGTTTGTCTTAATCAAATCAACTAAATTTGAGTGTATATAATATCGCTTTTTTAAATTTTAAACTTAGTAATAATACGTAATACATGTCACCCGTCGTCGCTTATAATTGTCAAATGATATATTTTAATGATATATTGTTATTGAGCTTAAGTAAATTTATGTCGAGAGCTTAGAGGCAATGGCAAAATATAATAGTATTTTTTAGAGGTAGTCACCAAAGGAGATAAGTAACCAGGGTCGTCGGATATAGTTGAAGTTTAGTAAGAAACCGATGGATGTTACCGAATGAAATTTAATTTGATAAATGAACTGTTTTTTTTCTTCTTCTATTCATTAAATTAAATTTTATTCAAAAATATCCATCGATGTCTTACAAAACTTCAACTATGTCCGACGACCCTGGTTACTTATCTCCTTTGGTGACCGTACACAGAAATTATGTTAGTGTTTAAAAAAACTTTTTCTTCGGCCACTAGTTTTGGTGTCAACCGGAGCCTTTAGTTATATTAGAAATAGCGCAGATAGAGCAGCACAATACTGATCAGTTTGTCAATTGATAGTGAACTTAATGACAACTGCAATAGAGATCAAAATACCGTAGAAAAAATGATTTTTGCTGGTCTGTCTGTACTGACGAGTTCTATTGCCACTGCCCCAAAACCCAGACCACATACAGGACTAGAAACATACAAAAATATACCTTAAAACGTAACGCACAAGCAACAAAATAGTAAAAGCAAGCGAATCCGGAATGTATACAGCACGCAAAATAAAGGAATAAAAAATGATAGACGTTGCACGTTAATCACGAGCGCACTTTATTTGATTTTTATGTCCACATTAGTTGGGTCCACACCGGACGATGAAAAGGAGATAGTTTTTTTGTTCAGCGATTAGGCCCACCAAACATTGTGGCGTCTACTAGTGAAACGCGTGTTGATTTGCTCCTTGTGATCTCTAGATTACGTTGGAGATAATAATTATACTTCGTCTAACGGGAATACTGAGAAAAACGATTATAACCTAAAAAATCACTAAAAAGCTATTAGATATTATTCTAATAACTACCATCTCTTTTGGATCTGCGATCCACGATAATGTATCTTCTGTCGTGGATTCCTTCGCTCGATTCGTTATAAGAAACCCGCCATCCTGCCGCGCGCTCTTGTGCTTATCAACGTTATAGCCTTGCTCATTATCCATATTGCCCGATCGCCCTACCCACATACAATCGTCCACACAGAGCGCGCCAAACGACTTTGGCGCCATAAGAACCATTGTCATAAACCGACTCCGCTCGGATCGGGCGCCGCACGGAGCGCGGAGCCCGCGTGCGCTCGGCGCGTGCGCGGCGCGGGCACACCGAGCGCGCATTTGGATCGTGATCCTGCCGCGCCCGAGCGGGGCGCACTAGACTGGTGTGGTGTGGTCCCAGCTATTACATAAAGTATAAATTACAACGAGAGACGCTCACAAAATGCAACAACTGTACAAAAGCATTCCAAAAAAAAAACAGATCTCAATGTTTCATAATAGAGAAAGCTTATAATAAAGTTGTAAATAAATAAAAATAATAGGAATATGAAGAGTAAAGTATTCGATTTCAAACTATAAGCAATCTTAAATACTTGCAATGATACATGAACTTTGGTATGTGTGTACATGCGCAAGTTTCGTTTTAACTAACTTGTACAGCCAGGGAAATGTATTGTTTAGCAAAATAACACCCTACGACAGTCTGCCATTTTACACAACTGTCAAAGAATGACAGTTGTGCTTTGACGACACGGTTGGTGCAGTGGCTGAGCGATCGACTGCTGCGCTGCGTGTCGCGGGTTCGATAGATTACAAGAAAGCGAAACTAGGCGTATGATACGCCCGCTGATAGAGCGGTTTTCAACATTGCATTCGGAGCGTGGATTTTACTTCTATACCAAGTTTTATTTATTCTCCATGTTGTGCACAAAGAGCTTCCGCTCAAAAGGAATGTGTAAAATCTTCTAACACAAATGACGAAACCGTCAGGGTAGTCTTCAAAAAATTCATTCATATTTACTTACGTTTTTTGACAATTTCTATGATCATAATTCTGTAAAGCCATATTTGTTACGGTGACAAATAAAATTTTAACCTGACACTGACCTGCATATTGCAAAACAAACTTAAGTAAAATTGAATTTCGTGGTCCGGGAAACCCAGGGTAGTCAGCTCCGCTACCAATCTACTGGCTGGTCAATCTTTTTACTAAAGCATGAGCTATTTTCATATAGCTCGTACCGACACGAAAATACCAGGAGGTCTACTCCGAAGTGACACATTCGAATGATCGGATCGGACCGACACATGGCCGAACCGAATATTATTGAAAAATGCGAAAAAAGTTCGGGTCGGCTCGGTTGTGTCGGGACCATAGTCAATATTGTGTGTCATGTTTCTGGTCCTTTTTTTTTTTACTTTTAAAGTTGTTCTTTTTATATATTGCATGTAGTGTGTTTAGTGGTGAGGAGAGGAGAGAAAAGAGTGTAGGAGTGTAGGATCGGGACCGACCGAACCAAATAGTAACTTCGTAGCAGGAAACGGCCTAACATTCGGCCGATACGATACATTTACCACTTCGGAGTAGACCCCCTGGATTGTTTCCATCACACTTATGCAAAGTCCATGTATCATGCTATGTGCACTATCATTGCTTAGTTACCATCCTATGTATAAAAAAAAACAATATAATTATAAAAAAACGCTCAAAATAATACCTTTCACACGTCTGTATGGAGACTCGATTGGAGAATAATAAAAATAATACAAAAAAAAACAATAACTTTCTGATTCATAATGATTGAAAATTTTTTTTAAATAATGATTTCTTTACGTACAGTGGGTTTCATAAATTGACTTGATACAATGCAGTAGAATGGTCAAGAATAATAATCATAGTAAGTTTATTTTCGAGCCCTTTTTTTCACGGTAATATGATAATGTCCAATCAATAGAGCTTTTATTTTTAAGTACTATGCTAGCCTTCTGGTGTCCCATTTTTTAGGGTTCCGTACCCAAAGGGTGAAAATGGTACAGACGCCAGCACATGAAGCTACTACAATCTGTCAAATTTCATTAATAGATTTTCGACTTTATCGCTAAAGCATTAAGGTTCAAGGTTGATTGGGAAATTTTGACAGTTTCGGGTAGCTTGACCTGCTGGCGTCTGTACAAGGCTGTATCTTTTTAACCGCAATAGGTAGCCAGTACACCGAATATGTGTTCCGTTATTTTCTCTATGGCAATTAGTGCCGATGTCGACAAGTCTCTTAATGTCAGACGTGTTATGGAAAAAGTGTCACTATGGCCTGTATCATGGGAAATAATAAAAAGGAAGAAAACTGTTATAGTTTGAGTGGTAGGAACCCTTAGTCCAAAAAAAAAAAAAAACTGGGCCATAATTGATCCTCCTGAATACAGTAGAATCTAATACTAATAAATCGGCCCAGAATTCATGGAAAAGTGTACTTACATAAAAAACCCTGCTGATTGCATATCCGTCTACTTTTTTTTTAAGTTTTTTAAAAAGGAAATTATTCTTGACCATTCTACCATGTCACTGGGTATTATCCTTACTACCAAGTTTTAACTTGTATTGCCTCGTAAAGAGAGTATTGCACTTAACAGCTAATAGTTTACAATCCCTTGTTGAAGTATACGTATTCTGGCGGCTTGCCGTTCGTGTTCTTTAGGATTTCTTCGTAGTTGTCCTTCTCGAAGCGTTTGATTGTGTCTATGGACAGTTTGCTGTAAAAGAAAAAAAAAAATTAGCACTTGTTTTTTTTTTATTTTTTTCTCAGTAATTCCATAAATAGTATTGTTCGAAATAAAGATCAGGTCTAAATTAAAATAGTATTTGCAATATTTATTTTTAAAAAATATTTTAGTTTCCATAGATTTGAGAAACGTTTTAAAGGCAAATATTGTTTAAGGCTTGTGAACATTTTTCGCTTATAATAAAAAGAATATACGCACCATCTTTGTGGGAAGATGGCACACGCGGTCGGCACCATAAAAGTTAGGCTGAAATGAAAAAGAAAACACTTAAGTTTTAGTTTGTAATCAACAGCAATTTCAGATTTTTAGCCTCAAGTTTGTCAATATAATCGTAGTTGAGCTATTTTTTCGATTACCTCAAAGACTCGATATTACCAAAGTCCCCAAAGAAGTGACTAAATGCACAAGCAGTAGAGGCAAAACTAAAGGGCTTTATTTATTTTATTTTTGTTCTTAGGACAAAGAAAATATACTTCTGTCAATCATTTGAAGATGACAGACGGAATGATGACTTTAATATTTTTAGGATTAAACGCGGCAGGCCAAGACGGAGATGGCGGGACGAGCTTCGTACTTCGACTCCTACCGTAGGGACTGGTCAGCACTCGCAAAAGACAGAATGGTGTGGGAAAGAGAGGCCATTGCCCTGCGGTGGGACAATACATATATAGTAATTTTATCCACGAATTGTATATATTTGAATTTAATTTTTGTATTGTATGTTATTTGAATGCTTATTTTATTCTAACTTTTATAATTATATGTTAATTAATGTACTTGGACCTGTGCCGTTTTAATTAACTATAAATAAATAAATAAATAAATACAGGCTAGTTAGATAGAAACGCATTTAGTAAGTTGTGGTGCGAGTGGACCTTAATATAAAGTGATACTCACAACATGCCGACGATAGCAGTCTGTATGCCGATGTGCGCCCACCGGATCCTCTGCATCCAGGGTTTGGGCTCCAGACGCTCCATGATGACTGGTAGGAGCAACATACCAGGTGCGCACATCACGATTCTGGAATTTAAAAGTATAGAATGAGGAAACTACTTTCAGGGGCACAGGTAAAATAAAATACTGATACAGTATTTTATTTTACTTATGATAATAAACCTACTGTAGATATAGAAACAGTTATTTTACTTCTGAGAGTGGTAATTCAATAGCAACCGTATTATAAGGAGCAATAAGGATCACGGTGATTTTAATAGCGAGGCAAAATAACTGTGAAGGAACTGTAGTTGAGATTAGGTTTATAGAACTGTGTGACCTAAACCCGCCCCACGACCTACAACTCGTAAGTCAGGGCCATTACCACTGGGTTACCACTGCTCATCCTGCTGATTTCAGTGTGACTAACACTATTAAAAAAGTTATAAAAATGTTTGAAGTTGTAGCGTAAACTGAACTTTATTATGTAGGTATTAAAGTTATTTTTGCATAAACTCGTAATTGTTCACATTTTTTGCAAATAAATAGCGAACGTAGATTCAATATTAGGATAATATCATCATTGGTGTTCAATATTAGGTTCCTTTACAAAAAAAAACCTGCACAAAAATAACATGACCATCGTTCGATGTTGTTCTTACCTCGAGGTGACGACTTGAGAGATGCCCTTCGCAGGCGCGATCTGAGACTTGCCTATCACTTTGCCGTTTTCATCAGTCACGTCCAAACCTGACAAAATGAAGGTACTTAATCTGTATATTATGTGTGTACTGTATTCCCAAAGGCTTAGGCAGAGGTGCACCTATAGTACAGCCACATTTCGCCAGGTATGTTTAGGTGTCAAGTAACGGGGGGCGAGCCTATTGCCATCAACCGGGCACAAATCCAGGCTGCTACTGAGAAATACCAGATGAAAAAAACCCAATAAAACTGCCCGGACCGCGAATCGAATCCAGGGGGTCTACTCCGAATGGCCAATGTTCGGCCGTTTCCTGCTACGAACTTACTATTTGGTTCGGTCGGTCCCGATCCTACACTCCTACACTCTTTCGAATATTGACTATGGTCCCGACCCAACTGAGCCGATCCGAACTTTTTTCGCATTTTTCAATAATATCCGGTTCGGCCATGTGTCGGTCCGATCCGATCATTCATATTTTGCACTTCGTAGTAGGCCCCCAGGACATGCTCAGCAATAGCGCTTGCTATTTTAGAACAGCGGAACAGTCAGTATCCTATCTGAGAATTAAAACTTTGTTCGACCTAGGATTTAAAGCTACGCTAAACCAAAACCCAGAACGCTCAGTAGCCGTATTTAGGACCATTACATTAAAATTACTACTACAAGAAACTGCGTTCAAGATGCACCTAGCTATATTTATGTCGTTGAAACATGAGACGCCTCTCGACATCACAATATCTCTTTCAATGCACGTAGGACCAATGGCCACTGATTAAAAGTAATTAAAGATTCTTTGAATAACGTCAATAATAATGTGCAGTAGGTACTCACCTAATAGCATCTCATTCTGTCTCATTAACGGAATGTTTACCCAGTTCGCCGCCGCCACTGCTACGAATGGAACAAAACGCTGGAAACAAACAATTTTTTATGTCTGAGTAAACATTGTTGTTGGGGAAAAACAAAAGAAATATTGCCGTGACTTTCGCAAATTGGCATCGTCACAGAAAGTGTTAAGTATCCAAAAAATTAAACAATACTTATTTTGTCTACAAATGCAAAAGTGGGTTCCTGGTGATTGGAATGTCACCGAAATTTATAATATTATATCATTAATATAATATCTATATCCATACATATAAATACGATGCCTATTTTCTTCATATGAAGGGGCTATTATGCAGCGGGATTGTCCGAAAGGGTTACCGCTACCCCGGAACATAAAGGGCAAAGGAAGGAACATGGGTGGGTTTTAGTCAGTAAGAGTCTGACACTCCCGCTCCACCCAGAGCGGGAGGGGTCATTTGATGATTTCCCATCCGGAAAAACAAAAAAAAAAGGGCCTATTATGAAGCAAAAACAATATTTGCTCATGAAGATGGGCAAAAAGATCGGCCTATTTGTGCTTTCGCAATTAACATTAGTAACGAAGAATATTGCAGCCTATTTCTTGAAATCACTACCAATTGGGCTCATTTTTAAACTACCTTAAAACAGTATATTGGGCTTTTGCACTTTAAAAGAAATACTGATATTGCGTTTTTCTTTTTCCTAGGAAACGAAATATATGAAATGTATTTGTCACTTCCTTCATTTGAATTTGACGAAACTTCAGTTGGAAAGATACGCCTTTCTTTCAGAAATGTCAGTCTTTATAAACACGTGCACTTCTTTCAACACCGAGTGTTAGATGTACAGACGCCAGGAGGTCAAGCTACCCGAAACTGTCAAATTTTCTCAATCAACCTTGAACCTAATGCTATAGCGATAAAGTTGAAAATCTAATAAAGAAATTTGACAGATTGTAGTAGCTTGATGTGCTGGCGTCTGTACGTCAATAAGCGATGCATAATTCCTTCTCAAAGAAATAACCAAATAAAACATGACACAATCTACCTCATGCTAAAAGCAAACAAGGATGATACTGTCAGCAGCTTGATTCGGTGTCCTATGACCGACCGTACCTATAACCTTGATACCTACACCAGACTTGCCATATGGTTCAAATAAAAATGTTTAACTCGTCATAAATACTAACTAGATTATCAGCCGAACTTTGAAACATCCCGACATGGCAATAACAAGGGATTCAAAAGATAATCTTGTACATAAATAAAAAATACATAACTATTAGTACAAGTATTAAGGTTAAATCGAATCTTATCAATGGTAATAATGCCTTTAAGCTGCTATAAAGATTATCGGATAAAAGATGGCGAGACATGTTTACATAACTATGTATTACAAAATGTCAGAAGATACCAAAAATACATTTAAAAAAAAAGAATGTTTAAGTTCAACAGTTTTGTTTTAGTTTTGACTACCTTCAATCAGCGGTGTAATTGCGTAATCATCAATCACTATCAGCAGCAATGGCTTTCATTTTGACAGTTCAACAACATTCATTGCGTTATTTACGTTGTTGAGCAGACAAATTTTTCAAACATATGAATCAATGGATTAGCAATATCCTTCAAAATGATTCAGATTCAGATTGATAGTGTGTTACGCAATTAGGGTGCTGGATAGCCATGGCAAATGGAACAGGGGAAGACTTATAGCTCACAGGTCCAAATCGGAGAAAAGTTGCGACAGATAAGAATCTGTGGAAGTTGTCAGAGGAGTCCTTTGCCAAGAGGCACACTGAACTAACAGATATTCTGTAAACTACTACTGAAAATACCAGACAGCATAATCAGTCTATACTGTTCCGTGTTCCCACTGCTGGGACACACGTCTCCTCTCTGTGAAAGGGAGTGGGCCATAATCCACCAAGCGGGCCCAGTGCGGGTTGGTGGATATCACATGTCTTCGAATTTTTGATACTAGGACATGCCGGTTTCCTCACGATGTTTTCCTTCACCGTTTTGAGAGCAGTGGTGTTGTTAATATACAAAGTGCCTGCCTGGATTCAAACTCACGACCTATAACTCGTAAGTCGGGGCCGATACCACTGGGCCAACACTCCACAACGCAAAAATGTTCAGAATTAAATGGCTTATAAATTATAATCTGGATAGCGCCGCGCCGTAACTTAGCGCTTGGTTTTGCGCAACGGATCGAGATACGTATCGCAGTTTGAGTAGTAGTGCATGCAAGTACGTCTATAAATAACTGCACTCGCAATAAAGGAGACATCTTATTTTAAGACAAAGTCTACACATGTTATTTTTTATTTAATTTTATTAATATCTGCTCATACATTGTAAGACCTGTACATGTGTCTGGTCTCATGAACCAACGCTCAATTCTTTCCTATGGATGATAGAAGTGACTGAGGGGCTTGTGGCTAAGTAATAACAGCCGCACGGGTCGATTGATCAGGCTAAGCTACGAATGCGCTAAGAATGGGTGACCATCTTCACATACCAAGACCCCTCCGTGCCTCGGAAAGCACGTTAACCCGTTGGTCCCGGCTGTCATTCGTGAATCTTTGACAGTCGTTACGGGTCATCAGAAGCCCGAAAGTCTGACAACCAGTCTTACCAAGGGGTATCGTATTACCCAGTAACTGGGTTGTGGAGGTCAGAAAGGCAGTCGCGCCATGAAAAATACTGGTACTCAGCTGCATCCGGTTAGACTGGAAACCGACCCCAACATAGTTGGGAAAAGGCTAGGCAGATGATGATGACATTGTACATAAGACCTATCATCTCGGCGACCAACAAATGTCAAAAACTTGTCAAAATGTAGGGATCTTAGACGTATTTTTGACAGATTAACTGAGATCAGACTGTAAATGTTCTTAAAATTACGAGAATTGCTCCTCTGGTCTCATGATCCAACACTCAATTCTTTCCTAGTGATGAAAGAATTGACTGACCCAAGGCGTGTAGTTGGTATCGCCGTTTTAGATAGCGTCACTTAAAATGAAATAACGAGCCTCTAAAATCTGTTTGCGCAATTCCACTGATGCACAGTTCACTCGCCCGTTGCACATATTTAAATATGTGTACAGCAGGAAGTGGATCTTAACACCGATTTTACGCTTACCGTAAGCAATACGCTGTTAATGCTCCGTGGGAAGTCACAGGAATAGCGCAATTCTTTAATCACTTTATATACAAAATAAAATAAACTTACAGCAAGAATGGGATTCTTGGCACGTTTCTGCACGCTGAACTTGAAGATCAACGCGGTCGCCATGGCGGCTGACGTAGCCGACACATAGGCGACCCCCATCTGTGTGGTCGTGAGGGGCGAGTTCGCGTTGCGGTTGGTGTAGTTCACCAGCGCGTTGAACGACTGGTTCACCCATTGCCAGAACACTACTGCTACTGGAGTTCTGCAAGAGAAACGGTTGGTAGTAATTAATGTAATAAATTGTGTTTGTTATTCCCTACTGTTTGTTGGTTAGGAGAACTTAATTTCAGCCTGTAAATTTCGTCTCACTGAAGAGCAGAGGTACCTCATACAAGGAAAAGGCAGGGATCACCACGCTTCCTCACTGTGGGTTAGCGATTTCGGACAACTAAATCTAGGTTTCCTCATGAAGCAGGTCCATCGCAGGTAAGTATTCCTTTATAAGATCTCTGAACGAGTGAATATAAAGGGAAATGATCTTTTACATCACATTGCTCTGTTTGTGATGTTGTTGTTTTAATTTTTAAATACTAAGGGCGGGCCTACCTGACGATAAGCAGCGCATTGTCGGCATTGCCGTTGTACAGACGCCAGCAGGTCAAGCTACCCGAAACTGGCAAATTTTCCCAATCAACCTTCAACCTTAATGATTTAGCGATAAAGTTGAAAATCTCTTAAAGAAATTTGACAGATTGTAGTAGCTTGATGTGCTGGCGTCTGTACAATACCCGCAATATAAATACAATGGATTCTTTTCAAAATATATAGGTATTTAGGATTGTTTAATTTACATATTTTATGGATATTTAAGTAGATGCAAAGTTTTTCTATACTGATTTTACTTATAATATACAAAAATTATTATTTTCGATGTATTCATTTGAAACGAATACATTCGATCCCATCACTTGTAACTATATTTAAGGAATAAAGATCTACTTATGAAAACAAAACGGTGTTCATCATGAAACGCAAGTTTTGCAAGTGCAAAGTCGCTCATTGTTGACAAATTCCTCGGCGCTTGGCAACACAATGTACTGACATTGGCTTTAAAAGCCATTATTCGGTCTTTACTGTACCTACGTTATTTGAGTTTTGACCTATATTGGCTGGTTGCCATTGCAACTGCATTTTAAATGCACTAAGTCCTTCAAAGTAATGGAGTTGTTTTTAAATAAACTTGTTTTGCATTTGATTCTATTGATTTAATCAAGAGAAGCAGATTTTTTCCAGCGCTGGGATATTACAAGCAAGAATAGAGTAGATTTCTTAAGTAATATTATAAGAGGTGGGGATTCGACATAGACGCGTACAGCCGATCGATTCTGTAAAAATCTCAGCGTGAAAAGTTAGGTGAAGTGAGCTTAGCTGTCAATAGTGTCAATCCCTTGCATTAGTTGGAATGACAGCTCTCTCCACGCTCACTTCACCTAAGTTTTCACGGTGAGATGGTTACAGAATCGCACTGCTGCATGGGTTAGATCGAGGTGGCTCTAGAAAAGGATACCTGGAAGGATTTGGGGGAGGCGTTTGCTCAGCAGTGAGACTAAGTAAAAAAAATAGTATTACCAGGTCCTAGAAAAAAATAGTATTATCAGGTCCTAGACAAAAATAGTATTATCGGGTCCAAGGATTGTTTTAAGTTACCAATAGGGAACACCTTTCTTACAAGTTGAAAAGAACTTGTTATGCAACCCAATTAACTACGTTAAGTTAAGCGAATTTCTGGTTTTAACAGTGGAACAGCTTGTAAGTCTTGTAACTGTCCAGCTTGTTTACCCTGCCAACGGGTTCAAGAAACAGGAGAAATGCTACCGTCTCACGGTAGATGAGGCCCTAATGAACCACTTTGGGGCCATAGTCATGGAAGTAAAGTTGTCTGGAGCAAGCGAGATTGTCCTCATAGGAGACGTAAACCAGCTTCCATTCTTGGACAGAGAGAACTTATTCGACTTAAGGTATACCCGTGAAAACCAGATTTTTGTAGGTCATTTGTAGGTCAGGACATTCATTCACCTCACCGGGCAAATTAATTTAAATGGTTTAGGGCCCTCGCCCACGGCGACTTTTTGTAGCGATGCAGTCGCGCGTTTAGCAAACGCGCGACAGCATCACTTCTAACGCGTGTTAGTCGCATTTGCAACGCGCTACTGCATCGCGATTGTATCGATACAAACGCGCGACCGCGTCGGACGACATCGGTAGAGAGAACGGAGGGGGGAGGGAGTGTGGCGCGGCGCGTGATTGGGAATCGGCATCAGTGCAACGAGCAACACAGACAGGTCCAGAGTGCATGCTATTGTCCGTCACAGGCGTAAAATGGAGTCATTTGACACTGAAACTTTTATTACGGCAATTCAGGAGCGTCCTGTAATATGGGACTCACGTCTTCCTGTGACTAATGTTGCCTCAACGGAGTCCATCTTGCAACTGTACTGATCCAAGGTATTTTTGTATCGTAACTGCATCGCGACCAAATCGCGTTTGCATCGCGACTGAATCTGGTCCCGTGGGCGCGGGCACACAGCTAGCGACTGCTTCGCGTCTGTATCGATGCTACGCGCGAGAGCATCGCGACTGCATCGCTACAAAAAGTCGCCCGTGGGCGAGGGCCCTTACTCATGTTTATATTAAAACTAGCTTCTGCCCGCGACTTCATCCGCGTGAAATTTCTTGATTAATTAATCATGATTCGAAATACATGTGGCTATCTATTACTATAATAACGTTATTGTTGTTTTCCTCGGGAACGGCACTTTTTTTCGGGATGAAAGGTACCCTATGTCCGTTCCTGACGTATATGCAAAATTTCAGGATGATCGGTTCAGTGGTTTAGGCGTGAATAGGTAACAAACAAATTTACTTTCGCATTTATAATATTAGTTAGGATTCCTGCGGAAGTTAGAAGGTTATATAGTCCTCCAGACCGTATCAGCCATGGCGGCCAATCTCAACGGAGACCAGCCTTCGGCGCGGGAGATAGTATAGTGCACAAGTGTGCGCAGACACAAGTGCACTCCCTCTTCCCTCAGTCTCCTAGTCCCATGGGACTGCACACAATCCGACACGATCGGAAAGAGATTAGGCGTAGGATCAACTGTTTAACATGCTATCCGAGGCATGGGGGTATCACACCGCCAACTTCCAAAGAAGGAAGGTTAACTGTGTCTATAAATGATCTTATAGAAATCAATACTGTTGCATGCAGTGATTTAAAATTAAGAATCTCAAATCAAAGGTTTTAGATACATTTCGGGTTTGGCTGTGACAAAGTGGCGTCCAAGAACTGGAAGACGAGATGTCAGTCGTCCGGCGAAATAGGCAGACGACATTGTTGCCGACGCGGGCAACACCTGGATGAAGCTGCCACAGGAGTGTGTGGGGGCTTGGCACAAGTAAAGAGAGGTGTATTCACAGTAGTGGGTGAAGTCGAGTTGTGGATAATGACGAGGTCATTGGCATAAGTTACCTTTATTCATAACATAATACATACCTATACCACTGCAACATGGCTCCTGTGATGAGACAACCTCCTGGCATCTGGAAGGACATTCTGCCGAACACATTCTGTAGTTCCCCACTGTCAGGATGGAAGGCTGACTCATACAGCTGCTTGGCTCTTACTAGCTGCTCATACTTTGTGCCTGCTGGCTCTTGACCTAATCTAGAGGATAAGAAACACATTATTAGAAAAGAATAGAATATTCTTTATTATGTACACCATAATTATTACTGAATGAATAAAAATGTAGATTTAATTTAGATTTATTTTTAGAAGGGGTGACACAATGGGCGGTCTTATCGCTAAAGGCAATCTTTTATAGACAAGCTTTAGATTGACATTATTTAACAAGAAAAGACAAGGGACTGCAGGTGCTTGCAGGCAGAGCAGAATACAGTGACATTTAGAATAACAGAACAGGTATTCCCAAATAAATAAAACAGATCTCATCTTTGTAACAACAATGTATTTCTAGGTATTTCTGCAACTATCTGTCCCTTTCATTTATAAAAAAAAACTTTGTTTTGGTACTACATTGAAAGCTTGATATGTTTTTTTTTTTCATTAGGTCGAGCTTAAGTTGCAGCGTTGTCCATAGTTATTAGAGAAAAGTGTTATTGGGGTTATCCTTTAAGAATTTCTCAGTAATATCCCAGTCTGGATTTTTTTTCTTTTTGCTGTGTTTTTTGAACTTGCATTACATGGGACCTAAATAATTAAACAAAAGACAGGTGAAATGTTATAATTATGTTGTGTTATACTTACTTGTACTTCAAATAAAGGTCTTTAGCTGCATGCAGCTCAGTTTCTGAAGCCAGTGACAGTAGGGGATTTGAGATGAATGCAAAATGTTTAAATCTACCCGCAAATGTGCTCTGATCCCACAGCGGCTGGGTAATGTCTATCCTTTCAGTCGCCATCACCTGTTGGGATCATTATTTCAATAATGGCACTAATTAATGACACAAAGGCTTTCAAACCATGCTAAGTACTTACATTTTTAACTGGCCATTGATTAAAATAACAGGTTTTTAAATAAATACTTTCTTAGTCATTTGCATAACTAAAGATAAATATAGTGAAAGTTGGGATATGATGGGCACATTTTACTACAAGTTTGTTTAATCTCAAAAAAGAAACAAATATTTTAATATTTTCACTAGCCTATAGCTAGTATTTGCAATTTATTTTAAGCTCTCAAGGACTTTGTAAAGAATGTATCGAGTCTCATTACCTGACAAACTTTCTGCCGTGGTAAATATAATTCCACCGTCCACGTAATTTAAGGCCATAAAAAACTTAAAATAGTAGTCAATCAACTTGGGGCAAACACAAAATTACATTCCATGGCCTTGAATATACGACAGACAAATATAACCATGGCAAAAACTGCCGTTTTGCAAACAAGAAAATAAAAGCGGAATAATTTCGAATAGATTATGTAAGGCCGCGTTATAAAATAAATATCTACAAAACATTTATATGTTTCACGTGAAATCAACTTGTATTTTACTTACTGCAGTATATTTTAATTTCCTGAAGAGCGAAATATAATTTCAAGTAAATGCTTTTGATACAAAAATATATAAAAAGATGTGCGTGTTTCGCGAACTCAATAAAACAACTGGATAACAGTCGGCGTTGCGTCGTCTTCACTCTTCACTATCACAAACTGGAAATGTCAAGTATCAATCTGTCAATACTGTCAAAAGTCAACGGAAAATTGAAGCCACAAAAAAAACAGTACAAACATACGTAAAAAAAGAAACTCGTCGACGACATCAACTCCTTATTTTAAAATCTAATAAAAATAATTGACTTTACTTTTCACCTTTTCGATTGACTACGTTACGAGCGACACGGAACATAATATGACTTTGAAAAGGTTTTTTAGTGAAAAACAACAAAAAATGGGGTGAAATGTTACCATTGCCAGTGTGCAAAATAGAATTTTCGTGAAGGTTTCAGTTCGTGGTTTCAGTTTGCAACTTTATCTTGTCTATGATTTAACAAAATATGGCGGCTGTCGTAGCAGCCGATATGACGATTCAAAAGAATTCTCAGATTTTAGTAAACGTAGAAGAAGCCCTTGCCGATTTAATTGTTGTATCGTATTGCACTGACGATAAAAAGTTCCAAGGTGTACTTCTGGACTCCAACAAAGGGTAGGTAACACGAGAGTGTTTTATCGATTATTGAAAAAAGTCTTCATATTTACATTAATTTGACTGTATTTTTGCAGTAATTTACCCTTTGGAGTTTATAGCCTCAACCCAGCATTCTCCAAACAGGCTGTGTCTACAAATGAAAGCGATAGGTTGCATTCCGTTAGTCAAAGGTTCGCGTACCAAGAGCCCCAGTATGAGGGAGAAAATTTACAAAGATCGAAGAAGCCTGCTCCTAAGGGCAAACAGCAGCAAAAGATGACGGTCCGACTAAGACCTCGGAAGGTCTTGTGTTCTAATTGCCAAGGGATTTGTAATGAGAACAATGAAAACGTAGACGTGTCTAAAAAACGTAAGATAGAATCTGATGACGATACACCACACTTATCTGAGTCATCAAGGACAGAGAAAAAGTACTTGATGGGCAGCATGCTTATACCCAAGCTGTCCAGGCTGCAGCCCAGCGAAATTTCAAGTGCTGTAAGGGGTGCACCGAAAAATTCCAATAAGGCTAGTGAAAAACAAATTAAAAGTGAGAAATCTAGTAACGAGACCGTGACACAGGAAATGGCTTTTGTCAGTGTTTCTGATGACATGGACGGCGACAAGGAAGAAGACGTAAAAGACGAAAATGACATTTCTTTTAGTTCAATGTTTTCAAGTGCAAAAACTCTTAAAATATGTTTTGGGGAAGGTGAGGGGACAGTTGTGAAGATTCCACCACTTACAGGAGATTTTAATGAAGATTCAGGTGTCTCCTGTGACATGGGGAAGCCAACAAAACCAGACTCTAAAGCAGCTAAAAAAGCATTGAAGAAAGCTAAAAAACAGGCAAAGAAAAGTAGCTTGGTAGAAAAAAGTCAAAGTATGCAGTCCCCAAAACATGTTGGAGCATTATCTCCGCACAACAACGCGTCAAGTCCACCACTGGACCCTTTAGAGAAGAAACACAAGCACAAGGTCAAACATAAAAAGAAATATAAAAACCAGAAAAAGCGTGATGAAAACACAAGTAAATGTGCTGAAAGTGAATCAGTGGACTATTTTAGTAATATTAAAGAGCACTGTATGAATCAGAAGCTTTCAGTAAGCTTACGGAGACTAAGTAGTAATTCCCATGAGAAACAGAGTGAGAATGATCATATAGAAAGTGGTTCGGAGGATTGGGAGAACGAAATAGTACCAGATTTCCCAGCGAATGGGACGGAGGGTGTTGGTGGTAGGTTATTACGGGTTTCGCCTGGGGATGTGGTGTGGGGCAAGGTGGTAGGGTTTCCATGGTGGCCAGGGAAGGTCCTCAGTGTCACTCCAACGTCTAAGGCACATGTGACATGGTATGCTTCGACCACATCATCGCTGATGCCATGTGATAGCTTGAGTCCATTCTTAGAAGATTTTAAGGTGAGATATCATCATTGCTTTTTTTCATATTTCAGCTGGTAATCATAAATAACAGAGTGAAGTTCTTAGCCATGAATATTGTACAAGGTCATTAATGCACAGTAATTAGAGTTTTAGTGAGTGGAGTCTTGTTTCTAGCCAATCTAAAGGAATATTGTTGCCACATCCACCAATTTCATAGCAATAGATTTTTATACTAACATAACATGTTTTTGTAGCAAGTTTTCCTTATAGCCTGACTAGGTACTTAATATTTAAATGTATAATAAAATCAGGGTATTTCTTGGAAATATAATATTTATATACTCTCTCTATATATTGAGATATAAATAATCTATTCTATTCTTTATAAAACATGTTTTGAAAAAGTATTTTTGACATAATTATGTTCATACATGTACTTGCGTTTACATTGTGGAAAGCAATGAATATGAGTATTGAGTTCGAATTTATTTATGCAGTATGTATCTACGAAATTTAGGGTACAGACGCCAGCACATCAAGCTACTACAATCTGTCAAATTTCTTTAATAGATTTTCAACTTTATCTATAAAGTATTAAGGTTCAAGGTTGATTGGGAAAATTTGACAGTTTCGGGTAGCTTGACCTGCTGGCGTCTGTACATTTCCCTTCTTCTTTGCGTCGCTTCGCTGGTACGACTTTTCTCAGATTTTGTTAGCCCAAAACTTCCACAGCGTCGTAGGTGACAGCACACAGGTCACTTTGACTGCAAGTTTAGGGATACAGAGGGCGTAGTTAACGACAAAACTCCACATCCACACTGCCAGTACATTAATTCATTTTTATATTACCTAAAATTAATGTGCTAGCTTTCTGTAGTACAATTAAATCAATTCATAATTTCTATCTTCCAGATACGATTCCTGAAGAAAAAGCGGGGACCGTACAAAGAGGCGGTAAAAGAGGCGACAATTGAAGCTAAGAAAAATGAATCTCACGTAAGCGATCCACTTGCCAGCCCTACACACAACCTGGCAACTGTTTCACCCCGCCCCATTGATGTGTTCTCGTAGACTTAAGGTGCATCCGAATTTATTCAAAGTCATGTGATATTTTATAATTACTTGATTCGTCTGCACAAATAGTTTTTAAATGGTGTTTAGTTGTTACACTGGAAATGTGGGTAAAAGTCTCGAGCATCTTACGAAAATAAATGTTACAACTCCTCAGGCCATGTCAGTTATTTATGCAAGATTTAACAATAATTTTGATGACAGTTTTCTATAGAAATATTAATAATTATGTCATGAGACCTATCTAACTAGCTAAATTCATAATTCAAGCAGCAAATTTAATTATATTATTGGGAGTTTGGTAGGTATTTCAAGACACCTTTATTCCAATTACAGTTTAACAACTAATTAAATAAATGTAAACAAACAATTTAATTATATTGGTATCGAAATTAACTCTCGATTTTACGACTACGTTTTGCATTGATCTTAATGAAAAAAGCCACGTAGAACTCGCCCGCGTGGTTGCAAATACCTGATACCAACATAATAAAAACTCAACGGACTGCAAAGATAACATTCTTTAGTTTAGCTTACAATGTAAAGAGGTCAAATGAATACTTTAGATATTTTGTTGGGTGTTTCAAAAGGTTGAAACCTATTACTGTTAACTATAGGTATTTTACTCTCAGACTTTATATCTACAAGGGATGGAGGGGCCCTAACGAAAACGATTATAACTTATGTACAGACGCCAGCACATCAAACTACTACAATCTGTCAAATTTATTTAATAGATTTTCAACTTTGTTGCTAAAGCATCAAGGTTCAAGGTTGGTTGGGAAAATTTGACAGTTTCGGGTAGCTTGACCTGCTGGCGTCTGTACAAGTGAGCCAATAAAATAAACCCAGCAATTTTTTATCTTCAGATTAATAATTAAAACTACTTTGTATGTGATTGTGATAATTAAGTTTTAATATGCTTGACAAATCACTTCTCAATTAAAAACTTGATTGTGATGGATTTATTGACTACTATGTATAACTTTTTTATGTGAAAAACAAGCAATGTGTGGTCTCCTTCGCTTTTCTCTTTATTGTACTTATTACGTATTTTTGTGCAATGTGCAATAAATATTATATTTACGATCCGCGCTTGTTACACTGTAGTAACACTGGCACACTTTTTATGTATAAAAAATGGGCTTTTTTTCAAACTGAAAACAGCCTAATATTATAGCAGAAGGGTCAACTTTTGCCATTTTACTTATACATTCAGTGTTCAATAGTTAAATAATTGTGATTTGAGACTAAATTCTATAAAAGAATTCATGCTAGAATAGGGTTCAATTAAGTAAATGAGGTGACAAAGTTATTGTGTGTTCATTACTCTTAAAATAATCTGAAAAAATTGATTTCAATCTTTCATAATTCACAGGGCTGTGGCAATTAAAATATTTGGGAACAGTGCCATAGACAAATTAATATTAGTGTTGTGAAAATATTCACCAAAGGATTTTAAAAATTTTGACATTTCATCTTTGTTGCTACTTACTCGAAAAATAATATTATTCTGACATAGAAACTTAGGTAAAAATTTTATTATATTTTTGTTTAAATTTTTATGTTTCCTGTTTATATTAATAAAAACATAAGGTACTTATGGCCATTCCTTTTTATTATCTAACTCTTGGTTTTGAATTTCTTTGTAACAAATACTTGTATTTATTTATTCTATAAACTAAGAAACTTACTGTAAATATTATTTTATAATTCGATTTTAAAACCAAGAGGACGATTTTGTTATTTACTTTTTAAGAGGTTTTTTTGATTCAGATTGAAAGATTATGCATTATTATTTTATCATAGTATCAATAATTGGTTGCTATATTATGATATTTTAGTTTAGAACCAGAAATATTTCCAAGTGCTGTTGGATTTTCTAATTGGTTTTTTTTTTTATATTGTTGCATTCTTGCATTAATTATTTGGGAAACGCATTTTTTTTGGGTTTAGAGCCATAGTTAACCAAAATACGTCACTATATGTTTTTTTTTAATTTGTTGTAGTTAATTCATAATACTTTTCCTAAAGATATTATTAAATAAACACATTGGATTAAAAACGCTTAAAGGACAATGGGTAAGACCATACCCAGACACAAAGTTAATTGTAGCATTAAGAACTATGTCAATTTTTTATTGCCCTCATGGAGTTGATTAATTAATCCTAAGACAGCATGTCTGAATTCACGTGGAGAGAAAAAAAAGGCTCAATTATTTAAAAATAAGTGCATTATTTGAAGCGCAAAAACCTTTTAGACGTTCATTCATTCTAAAAAGTGTCCATCGTTAGCAGATCAATAAGTTTTCAGAGAATAAGTTGAATATTTCCCTTTATTAAATCAATCTTACTTCCTCACATATCTCTTTTGCTCCAAGTGATTTCAGACATGCTTTCCTCGGATTAATTAAACTAGTCCCTGTGGGCATAAAATACAGACATTCATAATTGTTTAATCAATTATTTTTTGGTACGGGGCCCATACTAAAATACCATTTACTTAAAAAAAAATTGATGTGACAGGCTGTTCTAAAAGTTGTGTATTATATCTTCAAGCTTATCCAAGGAAAGGTATTCAGAGGCACTTGTAAACGAATGGAATTCTACCAAAGATGATAATGATCTTTGCCCATCTTGTGGTGATTTAATATATTGTTCATAAATATGAATATTAATGTGTAAATATTCAGAATGAAGCCGTATTTTATTAGTGTAGTCTGCTACAGTGTATCATCTTATAATTACAGGAAATGTATTTTTTAAATATAAACTCTTCACAAAACCTGTTTTTCTGTTTTGTATGATTTTTTCACAAACAGACAAACACTACTTTTCTTTGTCTCTTTGTCAAAGTTTTATGATCCCTGCTTTATTTATATCCTGGCATTTATAGGTAGGTATAAGTCTTGTATACTGGTATTCAGCTGGATCCGGTTAGACTGGAAGGCTATCCCAATAAAGTTAGAAAAAGGCTAGGCAGATGATGATTTATATAGGTATAAGTCTTCGCGCGTTTTTTGTTACCTTTGTACAAGCTTTATATTATCTTAAGTAGGTAAGTACCTACCCTAAAATAAGAAGATGGACTGCGCTATAGTATAGGCCCGGTTCGATTCCAGTCCAGAAAAAATACCTATTTGATTTGGTTCACAAAACCAGTGCATAATGAGATCGAAGAGATTCTAGTTTATGACAATAATTATACATATTCGTCATAATGTGGGATCTAGGACATAGGTATTCTCAGCTTTCAATATACTTCTTAATACTGAACTGCCAATATAATGTAGTAAGGAGCAAGAGGACTGCTGACCCTGTTTAAATAAATACACTATACCCTGTCCATTAGGTAAACCTTTTTTTGACAGATGGAACTAGTGATTGCAGCAACACACAATAGGTACATTGATTGATACACGTTAACACGTACGGTATTATAAAGCCATAAATAAGATAAGGCAGTTACGCATTTTAAAGTTAACTTGTACGTTCTAAGACAGCTGTCAAAAAACGGTTAACCTATTGGACAAGGTTTAACTCAAAAACTCGGAATTCACTAGGTACGCAATTATAATAATAATAATCTTTATTTTTCTCTCCTCACAAAGGTTCAGAAAGTTATAAACAGGGACTAGAAATATCACGTTTTGACAAAAATGCATAAAATATGATCCTTTGTGAGAGACTGGCGTCCATACTAGACTAGGATACCCTGTGTGACGGATCACCAGGCTCTCACCCCGATCTAAACCTAATTAACATTAAAACACTGCCGTACTCTAATGCGGTAAAACACATGCGTTGTGTTTCTACAACTGCAAATCATTTATCTTATGCATAACAATTGGCAATTTATATGGAGAAATCCGAAATAAATTATTATTATATCTTTATTTCAACTAAGTACGTATATATAAATTACATTTTTAAATATTTTTATAAACAAAATTATATAAAAAAAACATTTAAAAATATAAAAAATAGTAGCCCACCGGTATCGGGAACAGGGTCCAAGCTACTGGCGGTCAGGGCTGCAGAGAGAGGAATCTCCTGACAATGCGAGCCGTGTCCAGAAGTACCGCTTTTTGAATCAAGCCCTTGATCCAGCTGCCCATTGAGAGCCTCCTCAGGTGTTGGTCGAGGCTCTTTACTATTAATCCATTGGCAGACACGACTATCGGCACAATGATTGCTGAGTCCACATGCCACATGTCGACAACCTCGCGAGCCAAGTCAACATACTTGATTTGTTTATCTTTCTCGGCTTTCACAAGGTTCTCATCATGCGGGGCGGTTATGTCAACAATCATTGCGCGCCGCTCTGATCGATCCACCAGCACTATATCAAGCTTATCCTGACTACAAGATTGTGTCTATGCAAGTACTCTCCGGTAGCTAGACGATAACACCCGGAGATAATATGCCTGATTGACTCTCCCGGCCGGTGGCATGCTCGACAGATGTCAACCGTGCCGTCTTTCGCAATAAATCTCCGGTAATTGTTCGTCATCATAACTTCGTCCATAATTGCGCAGACAAAACCTTCGGTTTCTCCAAAGAGGCCACCGAAACGCAGCCAGGCTATGGACGCTAGTAGATCTACATCAAGTCCATGTAGGGCTCGGTAAAAGCGTCCGTGAAGCTCCTTACTCTGCCATACTTCGATTGCGATCATTAGTATCAAGCACTACTGGCTTACACCATTATTATTATTTCGTTTATTAATTTACTTATCTCATTTTATTACATTTTTAAATATAAAACATTGGCAAAAAAAAAAAAAAAAAAAATAAGTGATCCACCGATGTCGGGAGCAGGGTCGAAGCTACTGGTGGTTAGGGCTCCAGAGGCAGGAACCTCCTCACAATGCGAGCCGTATTGAGGAGTACTGCCTTTTGAATCAGGCCCTTGATCCAACCGCCTAACGAGAGCCTCGATAGATGTTGATTGAGGCTTTCGGCCATCAGGCCATTCGCCGATACGACAATCGGCACAATGACAGCCGAGCTCACATTCCACATGTCAACAACCTCGTGTGCTAAGTCGAGATATTTAATTTGTTTCTCTTTCTCAGCTTTCACGAGGTTCCCGTCATGTGGAATGGTAACATTATTATTTTTTGTCTTTGACATATCTCGGGACCCCAGGGTCCCGAGATATGTCCCGGACCTTTGAAAGGCGTACCAGGGGCCAAGGCCAACTCGCAGAGGCCCTTTAGACAATTTTAAATGATGAGGAGACACCAGCCGACGATTATCCCTGTATGCACCATGCAAGTGCACCCAAGGACAACCCCCGGTTGGTGCAGGACTATTGCAGAACATGGAAACAAAATATACTGCGTTATTGGTGTGGGTGGCCATAGTGGATCGGTTACCTTGAACTATGGAAGGTCCATGTCCCCTGCCTGATCAATGCTAATATAATTCACAAATAAAATGGCAAGGGGTGACTTGCACACTCATTAATGGGCGCCCGAAAAACGGTCGCTAGCACATAGTGTCGTAGCGACAAGGGGACAACATATCCTGAGGTGCTTGTGAGGAGTGGAGAGGTGTTCCACGGCTATCAGGACAATCCCAGAAGTACGGTCAAGATCCCTACCAGTATCTTACTGAAATACTTCCTTCTTCCGAGCACGTTTGCTCTTGCGAATCTCCACTCAAGCCAGCCAATAAAAGCAAGAATGAGGTGGGAGCTTTGTTCGTCGTCAGTGTTCACTCCAGCCGGCCAATAAATGCAAGCCAGAAGTGAGGAATATGACTTCTCCCGGATAGGAGATAGGGTCCGTGGGGTCGCTACTGCCCAACAGCTCGCCACATGCTGCCCTGCGGGTTTCTGTATCTCTCTTGGTCTGACTCCTCACCTGATCCGGCAAAGTAAAGTCTTCCGTCACAGATCTAGAGTTTAGAGCGCGCAAGCCCCACCACGACGTCAACGTCTACGAGAGAGTCAAGAGATACGGCGGTGGGGTTATTATTATTATTATTATAAAACGGGTGCGGCAAAACACATGCCTAGTGTTTCTGCAACATAACGCTAGTGCGGTCAAACACATGCCTTGTGTTTCAGCAACATAACGCAAGTGCGGCAAAACACATGCCTTGTGTTTCTGCAACATAACGCGACAGTGACAAAACACATGCCTTAAGTTTCTGCGACATAGCGCGAGTGCGGCTAAACACATGCCTTGTGTTTCCGCGACATAACGCGAGTGGGGAAATACATATTATGTGGTGTGTTTCTGCGTTTCTGGAAACAAAACGCGAGATCCTAGCATTTGGGTAAAACTGGGCAGACAAGTAGATCTGATCCGGATATGGTAGGTATTAACTACTGCCGGCACCAAACGCTCAATTTACCATAGCTAAAGGCTGTTGACAATCTTAATCCTCGAATTAATTATCGAGGATTAAGTTTGTCAACAAGCACAAATAAAAAAGAAACCGTTTCAGTATTCCTTTTTTATTTTTTTGCATAAAACCCAACCAAATGAAAAAAAAAACACTCATGAAACCCAAACCAAGGATGGACGAACGCAACTGTTTTTTTTTATTTTTTTCTTGAAACGTCAAGTAATCCAGTTGAATCAACTGTCAAATTCTATCGAGCGTTTTTCGGTTTGTCATTTTGAAAGTTTGAAAAGATGTGTGTTTAATTTAGGCAAACACCTAGTTTATTTATTTGATTGCACTGAAGTAGTGTCTTTAAACAATGAGACGAACATATAGGTCTAAAAGAGACACCGGGGGCGTTATAGACCGCAGAGACTTATTGCAAAACTTGGACGAAAAGAGTTCAGCTTACGATGCCTTTTACATCCAAAACATCAAACAAACCAAGCGAGAATTATCTTGTATTGGATCTTCAACCGCTCACGGAATTGCTTCTAACCGAGTCCGCAAGAGGAAATATGTAAAAAGGATAGTAAAAGAGGTAGAAACTCCTTGTCGAGAAAGTTTGTCTCGGTCGGCATATTTGACTCCAGATAAATCTATACGAGTGAACAAACCCATGGATCCCTTCGATATGCTGTTAAATTCTTCAAATGCATGTACAGTGGAAGTTCGACCTGCTAATACCGAGTCGGTGACTAACAAGGTGGAACTGTTTGATAAACTTGTGCAGAAAAAGTAAGTCAACTTCTACAAAGTCTGCACTCCTACAAAGATTTCTTTCATTATCATCATGACTAAATAGTGTTACTATTTCTAAATATTCTGCAACAACCATTGCTTTTTGGAGGCAAAATTGTTTTCATTATTTAAAATGCTGACTATAAATAACTAGGGGCATTGTAATCTCCCTATAACCTTTAACATAGTTTCTTTATGTCTTGTGTAACATGCATTCAAACATTTTGTTCATGGTTTCAGAGAAGGGAAAACATATACTAGACGAAAGCCAGTAAAACCAAAAAAGGTTAGCTATTCAGATAGTGAGAATTCTGGTAAGTTGACTTTTTTTTTATAGAAAAGGAAATTATTATTGATGGTTACACACCATCATCATCATCATTCTCCTGCCCATATTCCAATTTATTTGGTGTCGGTGCAACATCTCTTTTTCTCCCATACTTCTCTCTATTAGTTGTCATCTCTGTAGTAGTTAGTCACTAGACACAGAGATGACAACTAATAGATTGATGATAAACACTAGAAAGGGAGTGCCCTTTCTTGCCATATCGTCAATCAACACACCAGAAAATTAATTTCATCTACTTTCATCCTTTGAATTTGAATGACAAACATTATTGGAGACTAAACTGTTTATTTCTCAATTTCAGATTCTGATAAAGAAAATTCAGAGGAAAATATCACGAGAAATACATCAGATATAAAAGCGTACCAACTACTCATAGAAAATGAAGCAAATAAAACTCCAAAGAGGTTCAATGACTCTATAAATAACATAGTAAACAATTTATCTCTAATAAATAAATTGAAGCATAAGAATAGCTTCAATGATTCTATGAAGAAACCTCTAAGTTACTATAAACATAGACTGACTAGAAATATACAATCTCCAATTTTACAAAAGTCGCCATTATGCAGTACTCCATTCAAAGTTAAATATAGAGGAGAGTCTATATTTAAGTTTTCTCCTATTTCCATGACAAATGATGATAATAGTCCAAAGTTTACAACTATTACTGAAGATAATGACAATAGCAACAATAGTATAGTGTTCATAGGTAATAATAAAACTAAAAGTCATAAAGATTCTAAAGAAAATGCTGAGACATCTGTAGATATTGTTTCCAATAATAGTATAAAACGTGATGTAGATAATGAAGGATTGGTGCCTGAAACAGAAGCAAATGCTGAAGAAGTCTTCCATAAAGATAGTTCAGGACAAGAAGAGGAAAGTACCGAAATAGTTAGCAAAAGCAATGCAACTTCTAGTATGGAAATAAGTTCCTTACAGACTACAGAGGTTGAACCCTTTTTAGGTTTTGATGTTGCTAATAAAGAAGTTATTACTGAAGATATAAGTTTACACAGAATCTTAGATTTAGATGAATCAGAGCCAAGAAATGAAAGAACTGAAATTGAAGTCAATGAAAATAGTGGAAATATAGAAGAAGACTGTCAGTACAATTTTAGTGCTGAGTCCAATAATGTGAAAGAAAATGACAATACATCATTAGACTCACAAAATGATGATAAATATTCTTTATATGACACATGCAACAGTGAACAAAGTTCTATTGAAGAAAAAGAAGTAATAAAAGAACCTGTAGTAAGGATTCGGAGAATGAATGATTCCTCATTTTTTAGGTATTATGAAAAAATTAAGGATTTTGGACCTGGAGGTGATGAAGAGACAGATGAATATAATGATAGTCTTGTGGATGAAGTTATTGATGAAAATAATATGAGCTTGCAAGAAAATAATGCGAGTACAGATAAAGAAACTGATGAAAGTTATATGAGTAGAGATGACGAAATTGACAAAAGTTATTTGAGTGGGGATGAGGATGCAATTCATGAAAATAATGATAGTCAAGAAGATGAAGTCCTTTCTCAAGACGAAGAGTTTGCTAGTTTTGAAAACAGTAATGCTTCAAATGAACAAACATCTGAAAATAGTTCTAGTACTGATCTGAATGTAGATAATTATTTAGTAGAAAATGGGGCTAGTGAATATATTGATATTGTTTCATCTAATGACGATGATGGAGAATCCAATGAAGACGAGAAATGCATCAGTTTTGTTACAACAAGAAGGAGGAATGAAGTCACAAATAACTCAATGATCTCTATCTTCAATGATTCCTATACATCTTCTAGTACTGATTGTGATAAGACTGTACTTAGCAATAACAAAGAGACAGATAAGGAAATTAATAAAGAAACTATAGATGAAAATGAAACATTAATAAACTTAAATGAAGAGAAACAAGTTATTAGTGATGATGAAGTATTAGAATTAAGAAAACATGTTGATCATAAAGAAATACTTGCACCTACCATGCCAAATTGTGAAGAAAAAGAAGACACTAGAATATCATTTGTGACTACTAGAAACAGTAATATCACTGATAGGAAAAGCTCAATAAGAAATAGAAAGAGTTCTATTAAACCAAGAAGAAATACAGTTTCCAATCGAAAAAGTTCTAACTTACCCAGAGAAAGTATGACACATAGTCCAGAACCTTCCAGAAAGACATGTTTTGAGAAACCAGGAATAGTTCTACAGCCTGGAAAGAAATGGGAGAGATCTTTGAGTATTTTCAGAAGAATGACTATGATGACAGATCATTTTGATCAGTCTATTCTTGAAGATGAAGCCACTGAGAAGAAGGGAAGGAAATATAGGCAAAGTGTTATTGAGACTATGGAAATGCAAGACTTAAATGGTAGGTACATTTTCAATATTTAGTTATTATCCGAATAGATGGTAAAAGAAACTTTAGTTTTATCTATACTAATCTGTGCTATATGTATTATAAAGAGGTAAAATTTATTTGTTTGTATGTATGTAGGGGATAATCTTCGGAACTACCTATCTGATTTGAAAAAATCTTTTTGCATTTGATAGCCCAATTCTTAAGGAAGGTCATAGGCTATTTAACATCACGCTACGACCCTTAGGAACCGAGCAAAAGGAAAAAGAACGCTAAGCAAAAACGAAGTATTACTCGTAGCAGTGACGAGTGATGGGATGCTACGCGATAGGTCAGGGGCCGAAATTTCACGCGGACGAAGTCGCAGGCAGAAGCTAGTGTAATCATAAATTCAAGATACATAGTTCTGCTGCACAACCCCCATTGCGCCTATTTCTACCCTCCTGTTTTGTTCCTCTTTTAATCATTGAATAAAAGTTATCTGGCGATGGAAAAATCAGCCCTTAAAAAAAAACATCATTTAGACAATCTCTTTTGTCTAAGTTATTACTGGCTGGTACATAGCAAATAAAAACAAATATACAAAAACATGGAACACACTTGACACTTCCATCCAAAGTTTCAGTGTAATGTCAGGTTTGTGTTTTTTTCTGCAAGAAAAATAAATTAAAGTTTAATATTTTCATTATAAGTATTGAATTAATTATTGCAGGTTCCCTACACAATGAATCAATCAATAGCCGCAGAAGTACATTTGTATCTAAGCCGTGTCGATCTACAATCAGAATTGTGAAAGTGGGTAATAGTAGAAAAATGGTTAGTTAAAGTAGAAAATAGTAGTTTTCTAACTGAAGAACATGCACTTTTCTTTTCAGGATCCTGATATTTCAAGACTGAGTCTATGCAACACAAGTGTATTTGATGACTTGAAAGGTATATTGTTTTTTTTTTTTCTATTTGTCAATTTATTTTGTACATACTACTAAAAAATGTATTTCAGTAAGCTAGCCATTTCATGGTTCAAACTTGGGCTTGATCTTTTGAAAAAAAAAAAATACATACTAACGCTTTTTTTTTTTAAACTATGTATGTAGATTTTCCTTTCGAGCAAATAATGAGTCGCTTTTAGTTCGATGGTTGATTTGAGTTTACTTTAAAAAAATGTACTAATTTTTTTGAAGGCTACCCTAAAATGACAACACTTTTTGTAGTAGTTTCTGACGTGTTGTTATGGTAACACTCAAAACTTGTAAAGTTCTATTTTACGTTATCTGTGGCCATTCTCAATTCTGTGCATTTCGTGGAAGAAGACGCTTCGTGTGGTCTTTGTCCATAATCATTTTTATTTTATTTTTTAATTTGTAACTGCGTGTTTCAAATTGAATAATAGTGAACTTAGTATTTAATACTATTACAAAGTAATAGTAGAAAAACTTTGAAAGTGACCATTTGTGTTTGAACGCTAAACGTTATAAATTGTGTCTGGTGTCTGCCATTGCGTATCCGTAACGGGATAACAGCTTGGTTCTACGCCCTTTGTTCTAATAAAGTGTTAAATCAGCCAAGTGCATGCATCTTTCCCTGCAATACACAGGTTAGTTTCCAAATCGTGGTGTTTTTCTTTCCTTTTATTTTGTCGTAGCGTGATTTTGTTGCGTCAACTTGACGATTACGCACGGGGGGAAAGTACGTTCAAGTACTTCCTACTTTGTCTAATGAATGTCATATACCGTGGATTCGTGAATGACGCGTTGTCTTTTTCAGGATTTTTGAACGAGGAGTGTGATGATACGATTATCGAATTATCCAAACTCTCGATCGCTGATCAGTCGCACGAGGTCACTGTACTAGACACCTTCCATGATACTTCGAACCGAATAGCTACAGCAAGGGATTACGTGTTGCGTCGATGCACTCAAACGGATGCGATACTATTTGATGAATGCTATCCGGACACGTGAGTACCCTCTTGTTAAATTTACTCTGCTCTCACAAAAATATTTAAAAAGTTCTCAACAAAATTGGCGGGTAAATAGGTCACGCAAAATATACAAGATGGTGGTATTATTATTACAAAATCTGTAACCCATAGCCATTGAGGCAGTTAAATTGCATGAATGGCTGTGTCCTACATTATAGAGCATCAGTATTCAATGACGTACCAATATGAGTATTAGGTTCAAATTAATGAACTGCTCTACTTTTGAACAATCTTTGTGGTTTAAACTATTTTAATTGGTCTGTTACACAATTCTTTGATGTCATTGGAAGTAATAATGCCAGTCTGAAGTTGTAGTAAAAAGTCTTTATGTAACCGTTACAGTCTCAGCTGAGTGATTTAAGAGTTAAAGTAGATTAAAAGTATTTACTCAGTTGGTTTTATGCAGCTCAAGATGTTACAAAAATTGTTTTACAAATAGAAAACCCCCAACGAACGTCACATTATGGTTGTTTCATGTTTGTTACACTAATTGATTCCTAAAGAATTGAACTAACAAAATTATACAGAACGAACTAAATGAGTCATACAGTAAATGTCTTTTAAATTGACCTTTCCAAAGTACACTAAGGTACATTGTCCTTTACATATTACATTTTGCTTTATTAATCTACTTCATTTACCAGCAAACTACAGTTTGTTATTGTTTGTACATTACTCATAAACTGCGAAGTAAGCTTGAAGGATGTTTTTTGTTTTTCCCTCGAAAGAGGAAAGACAGAGTTATACATGGCCAGGGTTATTCCATGTGTATTTTTGGTTGCTTGTTAAATGTTTGCAATTTTATTATAAGTCTTCAAGGAAAAAATCTTACTGTCTTATTTATAAAGATTCTTTAACTAAAATGCTCTTTAATTCTATGCTGTCTTATTTTATGACAATGGCAGGTAAGATTGTTGAGTGTTTACACTTTATTGATGTTTTTATAAATATGGAGTTTCTATTAAATTCATTTTTCATCACATGCATGACAACTTATCAGTTTTAGTCATAAGCATGAACATTGTATCCTGACTAGCAGTGAATCACACTTAATTATACATTAGTTAATGTGTACAGCTAAACATTCTATACTGAGTTTGCTAACCTACAATCATTATCATTATCTCCAACAAGTTTCAACTTTCATGTACCCTTCAGTTATGAGTTATTGAAAAACTCATTTTCATTGAAGACTTGAATAAGTATTTGTTCTGGCTCAAGGTTGCCAGTGTCACAAGATATAACCTTGTCAATTATTCAACACTGAACATCATATCATGTTCAATTTAGCAATAACATTTTCAAGAATAAATGGTTAAGAGATTCTTTGAATCAAACTCAATTTGTTTGTACAATGTAAGGAGTGAAAGTTGCAGAGTTGAAGGTATCTTTGAATAATAATAATGTGGTCAAATCTTTATAAAAGAAGCCACAGACTATGAATATAAATTAGAGGGTATGAGTGAATGTATAAGATTTATTTTGTAATTTTATGGTTGTGTTAATGAGTTTGAATACCGCTTAAGTTCTTATATGCTTGTCTAATAATACAGCAGCAAGTTTAATTTTCTATGGCCCATGGTAACTGAGAAAATCATAACACTTGTAATAACTGATGTAACAACATAGTTTATGCTTGAATATAAATGTTGCAGTTTTGTTAATTCAATGCCATATTAACACTGATTAAATTATGCAAGGACTGTTTCTATGCAAAATTATCCAACCACTCCAGGCATTTCAATGTAGACTCGATTAAAATGCATGAAACTGCATCCAATCATTACGACGGCTTTTGTTTAGCCTCTGACGACCACATTACACTGTGTTCTTGTTTTATTTTTCACTAGCACTTCTCCTGAATTTTTCTCATTTTCTCCTACAAATTCCAACACCCCTTCCACCCATATAAAATGATAAACTTGATTATATTCTTCGCCGCAACGCCCGCCCGCGCTATTACTTCGTTTTCGCATAGCGTTCTTTGTCTTAGCGTGATGTTACTAGAGGTCTGAATTAGGTAGAGCTGTTTATGTACGGACGCCAGCACATCAAGTTACTACAATCTGTCAAATTTCTTTAATAGATTTTCAACTTTATAGATAAAGCATTAAGGTTCAAGGTTGATTGAGAAAATTTGACAGTTTCGGGTAGCTTGACCTGCTGGCGTCTGTACTTACACTGATTTCATACAGCGAAAGAATAAAGTGGATATGCCTCAAATCCCGAGATTAATTTTAAAGAACAGAAAAATCCCGTGTTTTATTAAATAAAAAAGTTATTTACTTTTACACAGTTTAAACCACTGTACGCGCGACGTTGCCAAATTTACATCAACGACATCGGATGTCCGAAGTTGCAAAATTCCAATGCGAACACGCGCGATGTTGCCACATTTGTTAGTTCGCACAACATAGCTTGTGAGAACAATATTGTTGGCCACACGAGATTGTCTATTAGAAATCCCCGGAAGATCCATATTAATATCAACATTTCGATGCAAGTACATAAATAAGGGCCCTCGCCCACGGCGACTTTTTGTAGCGATGCAGTCGCGCGTTTAGCAAACGCGCGACAGCATCACTTCTAACGCGTGTTAGTCGCATTTGCAACGCGCTACTGCATCGCGATTGTATCGATACAAACGCGCGACCGCGTCGGACGACATCGGTAGAGAGAACGGAGGGGGGAGGGAGTGTGGCGCGGCGCGTGATTGGGAATCGGCATCAGTGCAACGAGCAACACACACAGGTCCAGAGTGCATGCTATTGTCCGTCACAGGCGTAAAATGGAGTCATTTGACACTGAAACTTTTATTACGGCAATTCAGGAGCGTCCTGTAATATGGGACTCACGTCTTCCTGTGACTAATGTTGCCTCAACGGAGTCCATCTTGCAACTGTACTGATCCAAGGTATTTTTGTATCGTAACTGCATCGCGACCAAATCGCGTTTGCATCGCGACTGAATCTGGTCCCGTGGGCGCGGGCACACAGCTAGCGACTGCTTCGCGTCTGTATCGATGCTACGCGCGAGAGCATCGCGACTGCATCGCTACAAAAAGTCGCCCGTGGGCGAGGGCCCTAACTCCGACCTCTGCATATCCTCAAGAATTGGGCTATCAAATACAAAAGGTTTTTTTTTTTTACATCAGACTGGTAGTTCCAGTGTTTAGCACATTCAAGCAAAAAAAACAAACTCTCGAGCTTTATTAGATTAAGTACAGATATTTCGACTTTTCAAATGGGCTGGATTTTATATCAGTATTCTCACAATCAAGATTGCTTAAATAAACACACCTAAGGTTTCATCTTAATCTAATCAGGAAATTAATGTGTAGTGTGTTCTGTTTCATTTATTTACATAAGACAATGCTTATCAACTAGCACAGGCTGTTATAAATGGCAATGGATGTTCTAGTAACATTTAAAATTATATTTAGCTAAGCATTTTAGATTCAGTATGGCTTGAAATTTCTTAATAAAATGATTGCAAATCGTGTGTGGTTTGACCACCATTTTTATTTAGTAGCAGTGACCTACAGATATGCTTGAGTTGTATGATCAATATTGTTAAACCTCTATAACCCAAAAATGGGGTGTTATAAGTTTAAAGCCTTTGTCTGTCTGTGGCATTGTAGCTCCCAAACGGATGAACCATTTTCAATGCTAGTTCTTTTGTTGATGGATAGACAGCATACAAGTTCAGACATGTGCTAGGGGCATTTGTGCTGAAGACATGTTCTTTCCACATTTTTTTTTTCTTAGACAAGTCCAGCATATCTGGCAAACATGCTCTATATCTACCTGCTTCTATAACAACTTATAATTATAGGGTGTTGAAGAACTGCCACAAAATCGGCGAAGGGGTGTACGGCGAAGTATTTCTGTGGCGCGCCAGAGATGGTCGTGCTCGTGTGCTGAAGATCGTGCCTATCGCCGGCACGCTCAAGGTCAATGGGGAGAGTCAGAAGGACTTCCACGAAATCATATCTGAAATTGTGATTGCTATGTAAGTATTTTTTTTTTGTCCTTATCTACTTTTTAGGCTTTGTATTCACTAGGCAACAAACGCGTGTCGGCTGCAGTTGCCTCTGCTGTTGACGCGTGTCGCTCGTGTATATGTGCACTGAGTCGCCTGCAGCATAGCGCAATGTCGGCTAACGAAAAGGGTTCACACACGAGACTTTCTTGTTGTCGCATAGTAACACATAATAAAACATACCACCATGCCTTTAACCCTGAACCCTATTCCTTTGCCTAACCCGGCAAAGGAATAGGGGCGGGCCTATTGAAACGTGGCCTTACATAAAGCCTAACATTCAATGAATCCTAACACAGGCTATAAATAAATCTATACGTATTCGGGATGACACACAGACACAATGAGGTTCATGCTGTAGCGATAGTTACTAAAAAGAAAGCATACTAAACAATTCGCTGCGAATGACCTCGATATCTTGACTTTAAACTAACTGGGTCACAGAAACTGAATACCCATAACTTTTAATAGGACAATGTTAGATTTATGAAGACTTGCGGTCTCTATTGTGTTGATTCCCCTGCCAAAACTACCGTTGTGACCTTAGATATAACAGTTTGTTAAAGTAATTCATATTTATGGCGCACACACTAACATCCAGACCTTGCAGTCTCCCTAAACGGCTATTGTACCAAAATTTGGCACTCTATCCAAGGTTTTCACTGACTACGCCGGATAAGGGTGACGCGGTCCTGTCTCATGTTAATTTAATTCAGGTTTTGAGTTCAATGTCATCGTAAAAACGGGACAGATTTTGGTATAGTATTCACGTATATAACATACATTCAATTTGTAAAAAATATTGCGAGTAATTTTAGTAAGACAGTCCACTTTCACTTTCCAAAAATCGACCGTGTTTTCGACTCGAAATGTGCTTGCAACGTAATGATTATGAAACCGTTCGACGGGCCTTCCTGTTGAATGACTAAGTAAGTAGGTATTAGGGGAACTATATATTTGTATTATTGAATTTATCAGCCGCCTAATAAACTTATCTAGTCTGCCGACCATTGATGTAATCTATCATAAATTGATTATTTTCGATCATAGTATCAAATGTCCTTGTCCGTGTATTTTTCGCAAATATTAACGTAAGTATCAATTTAGATATCAATTATAAAATGTTTCGAGTACACTATCACATCACGGACATCTGTGTAATTAACCGATATTATTCTTTGTTCAATTATGTAAAATATCAAACAGTATCACTGAACATATCACTTCACCAATTGTATCTGGGTCAATTTATCAGTTTCATTAGCACAGTTGTCAATTCTACTAACAGCCTATATGCATTTTATGCCAAGCAAATATCTACATAATATATCGTGGAACGAAGTGCTGTAGTGACCCATTTTCCTTGAGAATAAAACCGACTGTTTGCCGCTAATCTATGCGCAGCGATCTTGAGCAAAACGGGTCACTTCCGTAGTCAAACGATGAGTTAGCAACACGTTTATATAACAATCATTATTCAGCTCCTTATGTACTGATATTTATTGTGTTTTAATTATGTAATTAAATTCTGTACAAACTGGCGAAATGTGGGTCTACTATAAGTACACCCCTGCCTAACCTATCGGGAAATAATCTGAAGGCCAATTCTCGTACTTAAAAAGCCAAAATTTTAAGTCAAGTTGCAATCTCATGTCGGCGACAATTAATGTCAAAAATGTAGGGAAATTAGACGTATTTTTGACAGATTGAGACTGAGATCAGACTGTTAACGTTCTTAAAATTACGGGAATTGCCGCTCTGGTGTTATGGTATAGGTTTCTTGTTCCAAAGATGTGATATTAACCTATGTTTTCTTCCACAGGGAATTGAGCGCACTACGCGCTCCCATAGCCGAAATTAATCGCCACTTTGATGAAGGGAAGGACGTTGAGGCCCTGGATCTACATGCTATAGAGAATGCCACAGATATATTCAATGAGGTTAGTCGACATAACTTTATTAGCATCAACCTGTAGCACGCTACTGCAGGTCTCTCCAATCGCACGCCATTCTCTCCAGCTTCTACCAGCCACCCACAACTATATTTGTATTTGTGTAGACGTAAACTTGAAGGTTTTGTGTTATATCTGCGGTTGACAGCGCAATCGATACTAAAGTCCTTGACACTAGTCGGAAGAAGGTTTCAGTCGGTAGAAGTCTGACGTAACCCAAGGATTATGTAACCTTAGTTTTAGTTTTCTCCGAAGCGGACGGGCGTACCCATGATCATTTTTTCTAAGAATGAAACGCTTGTTAGATAGTATCGGAGTGAACGAATACTAGCTTACTCATACTTTTTCATCAACATTGACCTTTAAACATGTTTTGTTCTGTGAACTAAAGTTCAAGAGATTTGTGTAATATCGATGCAATGACCAACGCGCGAGAAATATTTAGGTCTTATATCATTTGACATTACCTCATTCAATCCTGCATTCTAACTCTTTAGTTCATGAGTGCAACACCATGACGTAAGCTGTGCGAAAAATGATACGCGAGACAATGGGTAGTTACGTAATGTTATTGTCCGAGATGTGAATTATTGGAAACTGATAAATGACGCGACCCGACCGAATGTTTAGCAACAGAACTGACGCATTCTTCGCTGCCTTTGTAAGACAAAAAAATACGTGCTTAGATAAATTCAACGTTTAAATGATAAACGTATTGGAGAAAAAATCCCGTACGAAAACATCACAAAATATCTGTAGGTCGAATCAAACAATTATTTATCCCGATGAGAATGAACTATCACAGAATACAGACGCCGCTCTATTTAGGTCAAATAAGTCGATACTCGGAAAGGTTACGAGTCCAAACATCTCCATTCATTTTCCTCTAATGACTAACAAACAGATCCGAATTACGTCCATACAATTTTCCTTTATAACTAGATCATTATGAAACGTTCCCACCCACTGAAGGTGAAATGAAAAACACATCAATCTCTAGTATATTAAAGTCTACCACGTGTAAATCTAAGCATCATAATATGCGGCGTAGTAATTTGTGATAGTACGAAAAGAGCGAAACCATTGCAGGCGCTAATTGAACTGTCGTATTGTTTGACGTTTGCATTGATGTTATGAATTACTGGCCATGCCCCCGGGTTTTCTGAGAATAATACTGTTGAAACAGGGAAATTTTGCTTGAACGGTGTTGTATTTTCCAGGGAATTAATTGTGTTTCGTTTTATCAGGAGGCTGGGTTACCAGCATTGTTCTATCATCAATGATACGTACATAATTAGCCTATAATGTTCCCACTGTGTCTGGGACAGACCTCGGTTAGAGGGAGTGGGCCGTAATCCACCACGCGGGCCCAGTGCGGGTTGCCGTTTTAAATATGGCATTTTTTCTTAACGATCATTCATTGAGTAAATCTCATTCTTAAGTCGAATTGTAAATCATTTCATGCACGTCTTGGCAATAACAACGTCGTTAGGCATTGTTAATCGATCGTAAATATAATAAGTATTCAAGTATTAACGATCCAACATTTTCGGAGTCTTATCTTCATTCCAAGACTTCCAAAAATTCTTTAAATTCCGAGACAAAAATGATACCTGCTTTGGTATCTCGAAACATGATAAAGAGACTAACAAAATCCCGACGACTTTGTGAATTCAATTCTGTATAGTCCTTTTCAATTTTGGTCACGGTATGTGAGTCCTTTCTACCTGTTAAAAGGTCCCCCTGGCTCTTCTTTCCACATAATAGCTTGAGATTTATTTTACCTGCGCTACGTCGTCTTACCTCATCCTTGCCTTTTCAGCTAATTATGTTACAAATTGAAATGGGCGGCCTATTCATCATGTTTTTTATCAGCCAAGAATTGTCTAGTATTTTTGTTGTACTGGAGAAACATATTTTATCTATGTCGGCATGATTAATTGCTAAAAGCCAACAGCGTACAACGGATTATTTAATCTTTCATCACGTTTGTTGATAAGCCTAGAAACTACGTTTATGCATGCAATGTTTCTACTTAATATGCTGTTGCTATACGGAGTTCTTGTACCTATCACGATAAGTTTCCTTAAACGATTCTGTTAAATAGGACTGCATTTATTAATTAGCAACCTTATCCTTACGGTTATAAGCCATTTATTACAAATAACAACAGAATGCTGCATTCGTCATAGGTGCATTTAGCATAACGCATAAAACCAATAGCCATACAAAATGAGGTCATTAAAATACACGTCACGGAGCGCTTCTAGGAAAATGAATCACCGTTTGCACCGTACGGCAGAACACGTAAAAATTTACTTTCGAACCAACGCATGAATCATTGAATGTATTCACGAAAATGAACAGTGTTTCGTTTGTTTGATAAAGTAACTAGGCCGGTCTGTTATCGAAACAAGACATCCCTATCTTGTACCACAGCTGGCGCATAATTTGCGTTTGTTAAAACCATTTATAAATTATGATTAAAATGTCGGAATTTATTCCTTTCTTTCACAATTACTCATTGTTGTCGTTTCATTCATCATGTGTGCGGTAGGTAATCCTTTGTGGAGTCTTTATCGTGTTTTGCATGAATGTGCAATGTGTACTTATCTCTAGACAGATTTTTAGATTATGGCTCTTGTATTTAGAGGTCGTTCATACGATTATTACCGTAGTAAGTTGATTTTTGTACTGAAAGTTTCAAGAATATTGCGTATTTATGTTTTAAAGCCAATGTATGATAGCGCTGACCTTTGTCTCTCGTATCGATAATCGATAGTCTCGCTGTAAGGACGAATAAATAAGCGTAGTAGATAAAATAGTCCTTTTACATATTATTAAAATATGTAATCAAACTGCAGTTACATAATACATGCATTACTGGTTACAGGAAACAACATTATTTCCATTTTTCTGTCAGTTACATCCATGCATCTACTGACATTTTACCTCTAAACAGGATATCTATTTAAAATTCCGCGTGGCAACAGGTTGCAACTGTTGCAAGCGCAAGATGGCACATGCTACTTCCTTTCATCTCTAAACACGATAAATGCGAGCAGCTGCTGCATGATTTTTGTTGTGGCAAGTGGTCTTTATCGTTTTATAGGTGAGCCATCGGCCATTGCCTTGTATTCTTTGAATGAGGGGCATATTATTCTACGCTTTGCGTCTGGCGTTTGAATGTTGCTTCTAATGGAATGGGACGCATATTTTTGAGAAGCCAGGTTTTCTTAGAACGATAGCAATAGGTAATATCTACATATATTGTACTGACGAATTCTGTTTCGTCATGGAAATCCCAGATTCTTTTGCAAGAACTGCCAGAGAAAATAAAATGAGCTAGACTCTGTATTTATAAACTACATTCATTTTAGAGCTTCCTGGTATTTGTTTATTTGATCATTTAGTTGCTGATTTAAAAATAAAAGCTATGTTTTTGCGAAATGTTTGAAATTCAGATGATGTCGCTTTTCGTGTCGGACTGTGGAACCACGTTGTTCTTCTAAACTACGCAACGGATTTTGATGAGAATTTCACCATCGTTTAGAGAATTTATTCCGGAAGGTTCATATGTGATCCTAAGATTTCTACTACCTTATCCGTTTCTACTCGTGAGAACCTGTAATTGGCTCTGTGTCGCTTATACAATTGTTATTAATTTGGTTCAGCTGTTGGTTCTCCTACTTTCAAATAAATAAATAAATGTATGATACATTAATATAACTGTGCGAAGCAGGGGGTCGCCTAAATAGGTATTTGTAAAATCTAGAAGACGATAATACTTTGACAGTACTTCTTAAAGTTAGACTAGCATGCGCGCTACTTCGAGATAAGCTAATATGTGACTTGACCACCCAGAAATATAAACCCAATAACAATATATCCTTTATTTTCGTAGGTACTAGCAGTAAGGTGCGTATACGGCAGCTACCCTGCTCGCTTGCTTGACCTGTGGGACCTGTATGACGAGTGCAAAGGCTCGGAGAACGATAACCCGGCCATTTTGCCAGCTGACCAGCAGTTCATAGTACTGGAACTCGCCAACGCGGGCCAGGACTTGGAGAGCTATCAGTTCAATAACGCTGAACAGGCGTATGCGTTGTTTATGCAGGTATGTCGTAGACTGTGCCTTTTTTTAAATGTTTTTTTTAGGCTGTGGCATGTTTTTTTTTGTATTTTGATGTTGTGTGTTTGTCTGCTAGTCAACCAAGATAAATTAGACAACTGAGTGGAATGCGGCCTAACGGCTCGCGTAGTATCTCATGTTCTGCGTTAGCATCGTTGCAAGTACAGTATTTATATCTCACGAAGCGACGCGTGCTTTACTTGTGGTAACCAAGTGTACCAACACGCTGTGAATGTGTGTGTAAAGACGAGCAGCGTCAGCACATAACACACACATTTCCAACTTCGCCATTGGCTCGAGCTCCTGCGACACACTTTCACAGCGAGTTACGCTTGGCAACCACAAGTAAAGCGCGCGACGCTTCGTGAGATAAAAATACAATAACGATATGAACGATACTGTAACAGCTAGCATATGAGTTGTCTATAACTTGGTCGACTACAGTAACTTGTGTAAAAATATTGATGTGAATGTATTATTTTTTTTGTTAAAGCTGTTGTAACATTTGTGGTTTCCAAGTGCATTTTTTGTTGTTGACATAATAGAAACTGACTTTCATGAAATGATTGATGGTTTTGTAAATAGAAAGTCAAGTATTGCCGTTTTGCTTTCCTACATTAGCGACATAACTTCTTGATGGTTTTATGTTGCAATCTCGAAAAATATAATTCTGAGAACTGCAATTACTCCTCATTATAGCTTCTTTACATAAATTCCATATTTGACCCATAATCAGCAGTTCTCAGCATTTGGGACCGTAGCTGATTATGGCACAGGTCGTCTCTTTTTAAGAGGGAGTGGACTGAAATCCTCCACGCGGGCCAAGTGCAGCACCCTATGTGCGTAACATACTATTAATCTCAATCTGAATCATTTGTAAGTATATTGCTAATCCATTGCTTCGTATGTTCGAAAAACGTGTTCGCTCAGTAATGTAAATAACGCAATGAATGTTGTTGAACTGTCAGGTCATTGACCATATTTTATATGAATTTTATCAAAAATTTAAATTTATAGATCTAAAAGATGCTTGAAAGATACACTTATGTACAGGAGCCATAGTACATTTTTGTTTGATTTTTTTTTTGTGTTTATTTTTTTTTTTCAGTGGCTCTCAACTGCATGCAAGCAGCCTCCACGGAAGATAAGCGATATTCTAGTTCAAGTTGATTACGTATCTTGACTAGATTATCACTTATCCTCTGAGGTCGCTTTCGCGCGCTTTTCATGTGTCACCAGTGTGTGGATTCTGTTTTTTAAACATTGTTTTTAATTTTTATTTTTTTATAGCATGTTTTTTTTTTCTAACTTTTGTGTTTTGCATTTTTTTTGTTGTTGTTGTACGATTGTAGCTAACTTTTGATTTTTAGGCTGTTAGAAGATTGATTTTCAATGTATTTTCTGTATTTTTTTTTTGTGTGTAACATTTTGTATGTAATGATTGTTGTGCTCTGTTCAATTACAATGTATTAAGTTTTTTCTAACATATTCTTTGTATTGCCAGGTTGCGTATGGTTTGGCAGTTGCAGAGGAGGCGTTCCAGTTTGAGCACAGAGACTTGCATTGGGGAAACGTGCTTATAGCGCCCACAGAACAGAAGGTATGTGGAAGTAATTTCTTACGATATGAAAATAGGCAATTTTAGTAGGTACATAAAAAGTAACAACACTTCTGCCAATTATCATCATTTCACCTCTACGGTTCCTTGCGTTCCTCGTCATGTGTCAAACGACATACTATTACACAAATCATGGAGAAATCTAGAAAGTTTTACTTAGCCATTGTACGGCCAATTGGCCATACACTTGCAATTTAGACCTTACGTAAGCTGCATGACGATCGATATAACACAACTGGTAATCAACAACATAGTTTCTTTGAAAATTGTTCTAGAAATTGTCGTTGACGGTGAAAATAAATGCGCTAAAGCGAGGCGAGGCGTTAGGGGATGCGTTTCCGCCAGATATGTGCGAAGAATGACCGTAAAACTAACCAATAACAAGACTTGCTTATCTCAAGTTATGACAATGAAGTGATGCTATTGGTTACTTTCACACACGTCCCCGCTACGCATACTCGCTCATCTCTGATGGAAACGCAGCCTTATCAATCAACAACGTCACCATTGTCTGAGGTGATCGCGATGGCGCTCATTGTGGCGTGACGGCTCGGTTATCGAGTGCCATCGCCGAGCTCACTAATGTGGCGCTGTCGTTCGATCAATTGTCTTAAATGGTATCTCGCTATCTGATGTTTTAGCCAGGATAAGGTGGAGTTAGGAAGAATTATGGCCCACTTAAGCCTGCTTCAGCACTAAATGCGTTTAGCTTTAAACGTATTCAAAACATCACTCGGGAAGCTGCCACGCGTAATTGGAATTGGGCTGTACATATCTGCCGCATGTCAGACGATCAAAATAAACCAAAATGGGCCAAACTCACAACCCAGTGGGTCCCGCTTAATGGCAAACGACATCGCGGCAGGCCCAGGCGGAGATGGCGGGATGAGCTGACCTCCTTTCATAAAGATTCGTCCTTGGCTGCTCTGGACAGGGAGAGGTGGAAAGAAGTCCAGCAGTGGGACATTAACGGCTAATAAAAAATAAAATAAAAAACATCATTCGGTCTCTGTCGTCTTCTCACGATTGGCTGAAAAGGAACTGTGTTTTGAATACGTTTAGCGCTAAACACATTTAGCGATTTGTGTTGCAAAGGGCCTCTAGTTTTAAGCAGATGTAATGATGGATTTTAGGAGTTATCTAAAAATATGCAATAATTGCTGAACCTCTTTCCGTAGGCGCTTATAAATATGAGTAATACCCAATAATTTCCGGGGTCTGTAGGCTTATATACTTCTTGTATACTGCTTATATATACTGCTTGTATACTTCCTGATGAAGCCCAGGAAAAATATTACGCAATGTTTAAATTGCCAAACAAGCGGTGTTCAATATTGTGCAAAGATTTTTTGATCAAAAAAATGATCATTGAACAAACGATAACAATGTTGCCAAAAATTATTCAAACAAGCAACCCCTGTGCCAAATATTCCATTTAGAATTTACCCAGAGTTATTTGTCTGAATACTGCTTTGTTTAATCTAGTCTAGCTATTTTGAAGATCACAATATTATAACAAACATTCTCTGACGCATATGAGCTGCTTACAATAACCATAAATTGTATTTAATTTAATAAATGGGTAATATAATGGGTTTTCCGAATAGCGTCAAAAATGTTTAATTATAAATTATCACAACGTTCACAATACCAAACCGACGCCAGATAGTATTGCCAAGAATGTAAATAAACTATAGGTATACAAAAAAAAAAGTTGATTTTCCTCAGTAACCAGCGCATAACATTCACGTTTGATTGAAAGTGAAAAAGAAAAAAAAAACATCACATTCGAATTACAAATTACGCGCCAAAACGCTGTTACGTATTGCAGCTGACTGCGTAACATAAATTGTATAACCGCCATTGTACTTCGCACCCAATATTCCTACAACGGTTTTAACCTTGCCGAAAGACCAGCCCATAAGGTGGATGACTTTGCGGACGACCGTCTCGTCTACTCGAGGTAACGTCCTGGGGTGACGGGTTAAGGGCACACCGAGCTTCTAGCGCTAATCGATTTTAGGTATTCTATGCGCTCCGTGTATGTGTGCGTGAGGCACACCGGCAAGAGAGCGAACGGCTAGACAGATAAGAGGACTGCGCCGTCCGCGCGCCGCTCGCGCCGAGCCGTGCGCCGATCCACTCGCGAGGTGCTACCAATATTTACAAAATTAAACAAAAAAAAAAAAAACGATTTCAAATACTTTTATTGGAAATATACAATTTTTAAAATTTATAATTTACCGTCGTTAGATGAGTATCTATGATCAGATCAATAAAAAAATAATATTAGGTATTTAGTCTAATAATACTCAATTAGTTACCTTTTATGATAATATTCTAATTTCTAAGTACAAGAGAAACTTAAAAGTGATTTCAATAACGTAAAATAACTTATCAGCTAAATAAGTAGGGTAAAAATCCCAGTAGTCGACCTTTTATTTTCAATTTCAAATTATTTATTTTTCAAAGTAGATTCAGTAAACTACTTTCGTTAGTACGTAAGGTTCGACTTTTAATTCCATTTAGTGACTTGATGGTTAATTTGACAGATTTGAATAAAAAAACAGCTATTTGAGTGGGTGTAAGAATAAACTATATTCAATGAACTTCACAAATGTACTTGTCGGAGAAGGTGTGTCTGTCTCTCGTTAGCATCAGGCATATTTTAATTACTGTGGGCGTACTAAGGGTAGTGTTGGTTATAGCGCAATAGTAAAACGGTTTGCAGTTTAAATCAGATTGCAATTCACGAACAAGTCAGTCACACTAGCGAATCACACACTGTAGGTACCTACACAACTCAACGATACGGAACGCGGCAGTTTCTATGCACATGTTGTTCGTACGATGTCCAATGTGTGTGAAATTTCTTGCAACTGTTCTAATAAATACATAAAATCTACAACTCTATTTCCACTTATTTTGATCTCTTCCAATTTTTCTTCTGGTTCTATTGTGTAATAATCTTCTTCTGAATCTGAATCAGCTGGCGAATGATGTGTAGAATGCTAAAAGGTGAAAAAATTATGATATTAAATCAAATAAACAAATATCCTATTTTTCTCAATAGGTTCAGGATACGTTGATAAATTCATACCTAATAAATAAATAAATAAATAAATAAATAAATAAATCCCTGGACATTTCACACAGCACCATTTGTCCCAAGCTAAGCAACCTAATGCTTGTGTTATGGTAACAAGATGGCTGATAAACTACTTATATACATTTTTTTTTTTTTTTTGTAAATACATACATATTATAGATAGAAAAACACCCAGACTCGGAACGCAACGCAACGCAACGATTACGAATCGTAATCCACTACGCGGGCCCAGTGCGTTGCGTGACAGGGCTAGAGAGTCGTAATTTACGACCCTCTAGCCCTGTCACTGAGAGGAGGCCTGTGTCCCAACTGTGGGAACACCAACCTGTTAAAATTAGGGTACTAGTGATAAAAATATTGCCCAGTATACCTAAATATTATGCACAATGTACACACGGCTACATATCAAGCTATAAATTTCCAGTATAAGCTGACCTCTCATTGTACAGAAATCCTATACAATGCGAGATCAGCTTATACTGGAGTAGTATAACTTGATTTGTAACAATGTGTACACACGCATATAAAAAAAATATGAGGACACAAGCAACAATAATAATCAATATCGGACTTGCTTCATGGCAATATTTTCTCTGTGTGAGTAAGTCATGTCACTGTCTATTTCTCCTTCCACTGGAAGACAACAATTTTGTTCCGGTGTAATTGGCACCCTATAATAAAAAAGAACATTTGATTTAATTATAATTTCTATAATTATCAACAAATCCGTTTTGGGATGAAAGTAAGACTTATTTCATAAAAATAATTAGTTTCTGAACTTACAATTCTAGATTTTGATAAATTTTGGAATCGGTGGCTTCCATGAAATTTACCCTGAAAATTGAAAGTTATAAAGATAATGTGATACTTAATTTATTATAATGTTTTCTTAGACACATCCTATTATTTTTGCGCTTACCTCACCAGTTCATCAGACGACTCTTTGTTTTGTAGTGAGGTGCCAACAACTGGTACATTTACCCTATAAACAGAAAAAGATAAAGAATTTTCCAGCGTAACTATTTCTTAAAATATCGTAAATAGATAGATAAGTGACAACTATGTACTTACTTTTAATAACTGAGTATAATAAGTACTTAGGTAGGAAGATTATACTTACGAAGCCACAGTATTCTGTTTATCCTCAAAATTTTCTATCTGTAGTTGTCTTTCTCTGTATTTGGCTGCATGAATTAGTGTCACCAGATACTAGAAAGTAGGTAGGTACTGTACTGAGTATACTTACGAAGCAACAGGAGTATTCTTTTTGTCTTCAACATTCTCAGCCTGTACTTTTCTTGCTCTAAAAGATAAATTCAATTCTTTTTAAAATACCCCATAAAAAAAAATAACCACTTGGTAAGGCAATTAGTAAATAAGTAGGTAAGTATAAAAGTTTTACTTACTTCATTTCTTCATGCAAGCGTTTAGCATTGGTTTTTCGCCAACCCCTTCTGTCTTGATTTCTTTACTTTGTTCCCCATTTCAAATAAAAATAAATAAATTTCAAATACGCTACAATTAGTTTTCACACAATTTTCTTCGTTACGTTATTAAATCCGTGCGTAAGCGCAAGCGACACAAGCTCCCCGTCCGATGGCCGACGGCGGACTAAAGCGGATAAGAGGGCGGCGCGGCGGCTCTGCTTATGATGGGCAAAACTCGCGCGAATTTAGGTATTTCCTTCTTATTGTTAAACAAATACACATTTTGAAAATGTAAATCGTATACGTTGTATAAAACATGTAGTTTTGTTATTATTAAAAAACTGATGACCTTCCGCGAAGTATTCACGCCGTACTAAGCGTTTGTTGTGTTTTTTAGAGATAACTTTGTGAATTTATTCTATCGAGCCAACTTTATCAAATCGTGTTTCCATCCTGTATACTGCCTAGTATATATGGCCAATAATACCAATTTATTTCCTGAGATTTTAATTTAATTGTTTACTACTTCAAACAACCGTTATAAAAGCGCGTTTTTGTGTATAAACAGCTCGGTGCCCCGTTAACGAACTCACGCAGATAGCCCGGGCGAAATTATTTTGTTATCGATAACAATATTTAATTTTAAGTTTTTATTCTTTCACAAAATTAACTCAAATATTAGTTTAGTGTTCCTATTTATTTATTGAGACTTTCCAGTTTTTTTTTGGCCTCGTGTTTTTTTAGTTCTTTCAATGCATTTTTATGAACAAAGATGAAAATGTGAGTTGTAGTCATTGATATTCATAAAATATCTTGAAAGTACCTAACAATTTGAGTGCTGTTTCTTAAAACCAGAAATAATTCGTTTAGTGGGAAAGGAATGATTCCACGTGTTTATCCTGCTAGTGACATTTCTTTTCCACTATTTAATTTAGTACCATGTTAAATTAATAATTAGCAAGTCTTCCTAAACACACCTTATTTCGAAATAAATATTTATTTTCCGTGGTTCCGTGATTCGATTATTGAGTTTTTCCATCTGGAATTTCTCAGCGGTCCGGAGTCTGGATTTGTGTCGGTTTGATGGCAATAGACCCGCCCTCTATTACATGGGAATTGAACATAATTGGCGAAATGTGGGTGTACTACAATGTGTTCTATAGGTACACCTCTGCCCAACCCTTCAGGGAAACAAAGCGTGGTGTTTTGTTTATTTACCTTATCTACACAATTTATCGTAAACCCAGATAGATGTAAGTCATGACCTTGCGCTGTTGTTATTGTCTTTATAATGATCATTATACATCGAGATTCTGCGACAGTTTTATCGAGTTTCGACTATATCTACATGTTGCGATTTATTACTATCATAACGATCAAAACAGTATAAAATAATTTAGATAATTTAATTTGTAGGTAGTCAAATTGTGTCATTTCCTGTCATGTAACTTTTCGATAACCGTGACTAAGACCTATATTCTAGAACAATACTTCGTCATGATTTCATGACACTCAATATGAGTTGGATTGGTATGAATTTTATCGCTTTAAATCTCGGATTTTAGATAACATTGATACTAATTACGTATACCTGCAGTATCTGCTGTCCTTTATCTCTTATCCATATCCATCCAAATGTTGTCTTTATAAGATCGCTTTAAGCCATACGATCGCCCATTGTGTCAACCCTTTTAAAATTTCTACATTTATATCTGTAATATTTATGGTGTACATGATAAAGAGTATTTATATTCTATTCCTATTGTAAACCCATAATATATAGATGTCTCACAATCAATTATTCACGGCTCTGGTTATTAAACATACGCAGACGATATTAGGGTAAATCACCTAGAACCGACCTCTGAGGGTAGGTTTAAAGATGAAAGGTTGCAACCTTACAAGGTTCAAGTACTAGTCTCTGTGACGCAAGGTTATACAATTTTATTTAAATTTAGAGGTCAAGAATAATGTAAAGGATAAATAGATTTATCAAATAAGGACCGGCAGAAGTGTTCAACCATTTATGTATATCTAAGGATATGGTTAGGTCTAAAATACATTACTGTGAATCCAGAAATTAGGAAGCTAGATGGGTTACCAAGGCAAAAACTAGCTAATTAGGTTACCAACTCTTTATTTCCTTTCCTAATGAGTATTCCAGGCTACAAAGTAACATAAAAAGCCTTTTGTATCTGTCAACGGGTTTTCAAAAATCTATCGTCTTTTAAGCACATCAGTAACACAACTAACATCCAATTTTCTTCCACAGTACTCAACCTTCGTCCTCCGCGGCCGTTCTCACCGCGTGCCGCGCTGTGGCGTGGCGGCGACCATCATCGACTACTCCCTGTCTCGCGTGTCCCTGCCGCTGGCGGGCGGCGAGTGCGCAGCGCTGTACAACGACCTCGCCACCGACGACTCGCTGTTCGACGCCGTCGGGGACTACCAGTTCGAGGTGTACCGCCTCATGAGAGACAAGTTGGGGTAAGGAACTACTTATAATACCACCGTTGTTTGGAAAGGGCTGATCAGTAAATCAGCTGCTCTCAAACCTCATGTGTGAAAAAAAATATGAAAGGGCCGGTGCAAACCTAACAAGGAGCAGTTAAGCGTGGTTATCCCTAAAAACAAACATATCAACTCTTATCATGTACAGACCTTCTGCATTGATACTCTCTCGGACTAATGGAAATTTATTTTCATCTATATTTTAACACTAAACGCCCCCGGACATAATAACAATAAAACTTCTATTGTGTCTCGTTCAGTGTTCGTCAATTGATTAACAAACGCATGGCAAACAAATTAAATATCAACATATGTGTTCGCCAGTGAAAACCGCGATGCGCGCCTCGCCAGATGTGCGCCGGTCTAAACAAACCAATGTAACAAGAGATTTGAATACAGAATGAATAGAATAGATTCTGGACACCAGGTGCTAGCTGCAGAGGTAGTCATAATGATCTGGCTACGGCATTGAGTTACGAGTACGGCACACTTCCTGGACATTAACATGTCGTTTTGCGAGATAGCTAAAGTCTAGCAATACATTTCCCAAGGCCCAGCCACCTGCCATTGTTTTCTGGCATTCTGCCATCCGTCGGCCAATTAAGAGTAAAGTGCTCCACTTTAAGATCATTTCGATGCTAAAACAGTAATCAAAAAGGACATTCACTAATATGTGTTCTTGACGCCAATCTCCCAAAGGTCGTTTTATTTAATGTCTGGGGAATGCCCCCAGTGGCCATGTTATATATTATCGACTTCCTGCTCGTTTTCCCCCCACAAGACGTAGAGCTCTGATAGCTATGAATAAAATATGAATTGATAGCAGAAGCCACGTGTAGCAACAAATTATTCAGACACGTCATAGAAAATGACGCAAGGAATATTAAACTAGAAATAGAAATAGAATATAAATCTTAGCTTCGGATCAATATTTGTAGTTGTCATAAATAATATTTGTTAGTAATTTAATTATTTACACACGTAACGTAATAGTAGGTATTATTCTTATGCGACTGTTAAAGTACCTAATGATTTAACAAAATAAATACCCCTGTTGTTCTCTCCCACGATATCTCTTTTCTATACTAATTAGTTCTATCTTCTTTACAGAAATGATTGGAAGAACTTCGCACCCTACACAAACATCCTGTGGCTGCATTACACTGTTGATAAAATGATAACGGCCCTCCGCTACAAGAGGACAAACACAAAGATTCACAAGCACTACATTGAAAAACTGAAGGGAATCAAGGGTAGAATACTAGAGTACGGCAGCGCGGCGCTATTCGTGCTCACAGACAACGAAATATAAACGAACAAATTATGATATTATACAAAACAATTTCATATGTAAATTAATTCAAACTAGACTTAACAATGGTTTTAATAAACTGCTGCTATTGCTATAAATCTGACATGACAATGAATCACATAAATTATAATAATGTAAATAAAGTTTGCTTTGAGAAATTCCTTAAAATGATCGACGCTAAAATAGTTATTTACAAAGTTGTCGCATTATTAGAGCAGTATCAGAAAGGTGCCTTTTTAGATAAGGTAGTGCCTTTGTTCACATTAATAAATTCATATATTGTGTTCCGAAACCTTGGTTTTATTTTGATGTGTGACGTTCCTTATTTCCAGACCCAAAAGTCTTCATATGCCTATGAACCTATTTATAAAAATCTCACTGAAAACTGGTAATAGTGTCAGTTCAATACCTACGTGAAGTGAGCTGTCAGCTCACCAGCAATGCGATTCTGTAAGAATTATCACGTGAAAACTTAGGTGCAGTGAGCTGTCATTCCAACTAATGCTAGGGATTGAAACTACTGACAGCTCACATCAAGCTCACTTCACTTGAGTTTTCACGGTGAGATTTTTACAGAATCGACCGGCTGATGATAGATCCGTTGGAATGACAGCTCACTTGACCCAGGTTTTCAGTGAGGGTTTTACAGAATAGAAACTGGAAGATACTATTGGGGATCGTTATCTATAATTTATCTGCGTGGGCAGATTACTAAGCAGAGAACAGACTATGTAGTGGTTATTATGTCCGGGTTACACGAAAGTAGTTTTTCTTCGACCTACGATACCAGGATTGTACTAACAAGCTAGTCACTCTGGCCTCCTCTTTCGAAATGCAAGCTAGCTTCAAAATGGCTTTGGGGCTGTTCTTTTATTACGTAAGGCAATTTTAACCAATTTCTGACCCCCCCCTCCCCCTACGTAAGAAAAAATAAGACTTGAATGAACCCCCTCCCCCCTTTGAATCTTACGAAAGATGATAAAAAATTAAAACAAAAAGTAGTATTTTTTTTAAACTTGTAATTTTTTCTCACTTTTGTGATCTTATGTAAGAATAATCTAGACCCCTCCCACCCCCCATGTAAGAAAAAATAAGACTTGTTTGGACCCCCTCCCCCCTCAAATCGTAATAAATGAACAGCCCCTTTGGATGTACCTTCATAGAGTCGATATAGCAGCATTTAAACAGGAACAACTGATGAACTGTACAGACGCCAGCAGGTCAAGCTACCCGAAACTGTCAAATTTTCCCAATCAACCTTGAACCTAAATGCTTTAGCGATAACATTAAAAATTTATTAAAGAAATTTGACAGATTGTAGTAGCTTGATGTGCTGGCGTCTGTACGTTAAGGTGTGTCCAGACCTGGCGAATGCGCCGCTCGCGAGCCACTTGCGAACTGCGCGCGTGCATTTCATGTTCGTACGCAGCCCCTGCTCCGTTCGCGTGCAAGCTACGCGCCGTACTCGCTCGAGTACGGTGCAGGAGGTGCGCGCGTGCCGCCCGCGGTGCACCTCCCTTGCTATTGTCTTTTTTTTAAAAAAACGGAACCTGCCACCAATGTCTTCTGTTTTTTCTTTTAGTTTTTGTCAGTAATAAAATAGTCGATGCTGCAGCAATTATGCTAACGGCAGTCGTATGGCCCGACATCTTCGGAAGCAAATTCGCAACTGAGGCTCATAGTTCAAACGCGAAAGGAGCGGCACGTTCGCTAATCTGCTATTTGATTATTTCAGTGGTTTTTTTTAGAGGTAACAGCTATTTTATTAGTATTATCTGCTTCGTTGGAGGCCTAAACATTGTGTTATTGTACAGACGCCAGCAGGACAAGCTACCCGAAACTGTCAAATTTTCCCAATCAATCTTGAACCTTAATGCTTTAGCGATAACGTTGGAAATGTATTAAAGAAATTTGACAGATTGTAGTAGCTTGATGTGCTGGCGTCTGTACATCTACGTGCACCTAATTTCTGAACTGGATTTATTTTTAATCTGTCGGGGATAGATTAGGTACTGAGTTCTGATTTCCGAACGTTAAACAAATGTCAAGTTGTCAATCGCAGCCAGCAGCAGCAGATTGCAGTCAATCGTTATCAGTTTTCCATTTCTTTTGCTTTAAATCTTCAAAAATGTATGAAAATAGCAAGAACACAACAAAAAATAAATAAATACGAATTTACTTCGATTCTTATTAATTCTTCTGGACGTTATTAGCTAATTTGATTATTGTTGAGTGTTTAATCATCCCCGTTTAAATATTCATTCGAAGCACCTTATTCATGTAGTTTTCTTTAAGCTGGTGATAAATAGACCAAATGAAAAGTACATATAGAGTAAATATGGAGGCAAGCAACGATTCTTTGTCTGGTAAGTTGCGCACAAGGGTTGAAAATAGTTATATAAATTTGGTGTGTTAAATCGCGTGTATTGGTGTAATTCAGTATTATCTCCGCCGTTGACGGGGTCTGCTGCCGTTCTTCTGACTCCAGGTCGGACGAGGAACATCGCACAGGACATGGAGGCCTTGAGACTGTCGCGACAAGACAATCCTTATCTCCAGGTGAGGTTTATATAGTTTTAAAAGATAATTGCGCTTGTTGCGGAAATATTTCTAATGAGATGCGTCTTCCGCGTAGATTACATGTAAACATCGCCGTAAAAGTACAAGGAAGTGTTTATGGTACATGTTTTCTAATGTTCTTGGTAATGTTTATTTATTTATTAGGTGGGATGATGGATTTATGTTTAATTATGTGGTTTTAAAGGCAATATTTATAATGACAGCTATTTGAAGTTGTTGTGTAATGACTACACAGGAATTTCTAGTTACCTATTAGTAGTTTACATAATGTTATAGAACATGTAGCCTATGATCTACCAATGTATTCTCTAATGCGTTTATAAGTTTGTTCGGCACTTTATAACTGAAATATTGGTTTCCATGCTACAGCTGAAAATATATGAATGCCCAATTTATAAACCTAAGTAATAGTTATGGAAAAGTAACTGTGGAGTTCTTGCTGGCTCTTCTCCATAGGAAACAACCAATTGGAATTGATTTCATAAGTGCCCATGTAGGTTTATGAGAAATAAAATATGTTAAATTGAAAACAAAAAATAAATGAAATTTATAACACTGCATTATAAGTCTTAAAAGATATTTCTTTTAATTCATAAATCCATGTAGTGATAGTTATATTATTTCTAAATTCATAATTATTTATTAGCTTAGCACAGGTTTATTGGATATCCAATATTTTGTAAGATCCCAGAAACCAAATAAATGAACAATGATTACATGGAAGGCTAGCTATTAGTGTGCATAGACGTACAGGGCAAAGTACTTTTCGGTAGCCCAGGTACCCTACGTGAGACGGTTAGTAACATCAAGGCGTTGCTGGCCGTCCTTGAGGAGATCACGTCAATGCGCGTATTTTTTTGCATTGACGTGGAGTTGCGGTTACCAGCCCGTATTACCTATTACCTAATTGTCCAGGTATTGCGTGGCCGTGCCAGGTATCGGTGGAGCGACATTCATCTATGTCTACGACAGAGGCAATAAATTGTCAACAACATGCCGCTACCATACTCAAATACATAAATAAAACGTTGTCGATGGCAGCCACCGACGCGTTGATGGCTGCCACCGACACGCATCGACGGTTGCCTGTGTCATTGACCCGTGTCACTTATGTGTATGCAGACTTAACAGCCAATTCGTTTGTTTCCCTTTATAACAGCTGTGGCAAGCAAAGGGGTGCCTATAATTAACAAATTTGAGCATTTTACTAATGTAATATTTTACTTTCCAGCAGGTTATGGCAAGCAGAGAGAGTCTCATTGAAAGCCATGCCGAGGAATGTGAGTCAGATGACACCATACTTATGTCACAGGTAAATATTACATTCACTACTTAGTCCATTATCTTCTTGTCCTTCATGATTAAATTTAGCTAATCAAAATACAGTAACAATCTGTTCCAAGACAATTATTCAGAACATAAGCAGTAGAAATACTGCAGAAGAGTACACCAACTTCAGTGACTTGCCTTGTTGGTCGAGTCACTAGACCACAGCAACCACTACACTCTAGTAACTACTAGAGCCTGGTGATTACCCTGGACCTTATACTCAGCAGCAAGCGCTACTGCTGGGCAAGAGGTCCAGGGTTTGATTCTTTGAGTGTTATTGTGTTTTGCCCGGTTGATGGCAATAGGCGCGCCTCCTATTACATGAGACTTAAACATAACTGGCAAAATGTGGGTGTACTATAAGTGTTTTGCCCAACCCTGAAGGGTATAGAGGCGTGATGTTATGTTATTTTCTCAAAAAGTCTAGAAGAGGCCTGTGGACACTACCTGCATTGTAAATTCTTTGTCACTAGGAGTTTTTAATTGCCCATGTGGTGCGTATACTATCTAGGGATTGTATAGCATGCAGCAATGTGCAATTTCGGCTCCTCCATTGTAAAAGAGTAGTGGTTGCCCAATGGTAACGGCCGCGACTTTGTAGGTCGTAAGTTCGAATCCAGACAGGCGCTTTACTTTGTGTAAATTATTTCATCACCACTGCTCTCAAAACGGTGAAGGAAAACATCGTGAGGTTTTCTAAAGATGTTTTTCTTCGGCATCTTCTAGAGCCAAAAATTCGAAGATATGTGACATCCGGCCGCGATTCCCTCTCATAGAATGAAGGCCTATGTCCCACCAGTGGGAACATTATAGGTTGATTATGAATTGTGAAAAATAAGTTTGAATAGGAATAAGCTAACAAATTAAATTCAATGTCAAATATCTGATCTAATTGCTATTTCAGCAAAACAATATTTTTTATAGTACCTACTAAGCCTAGTCCTAAGCTTATCTATCTGATTGAATCATAAAAGTCAATACAGGAACTGAAGTAAATGCAATATGCAGCATTGAATATCATTGTTGAGTCATTCAACAGATATCAATTTAGTAATAAAAAATACACACATCTGTCTCAGATATGAACAGACGCCAGCACATCAAGTTACTACAATCTGTCAAATTTCTTTAATAAATTTTCAACTTTATCGCTAAAGCATTAAGGTTCAAGGTTGAATGGGAAAATTTGACAGTTTCGGGTAGCTTGACCTGCTGGCGTCTGTACCACATATAAAAAAAAACTTTTAATTTTTTCGACACAAAAATCAATCGGTGTAGCCTTTACCCAACTATGTTAGGGTCGGCCTCTAGTCTAATAGGATGCAGCTGAATACCAGTTTTCACATGGAGCAACTGCCTATCTGACCTCCACAACCCAGTTACTAGGTAACACAATAAATACTCCTTCGTAGGACTTGTTGTCAGATGTTTGGGCTTCTGACTATTATTATCAATTTCTCGACACGAAAGTCAGTTTATCTTTCCACAACAGCAGATACTATGAATCGTAGCACCACGCCGTAGCGAAATGTCGTAGCTAGAAAATTTCTAACAAAATTTTAAGCATTTTATGATAGCTTTTAAAATATCAAGTTTTATGTTGTTGTGAATTGGAAAGGGATTGATATGACAAAGAAACGCTAGAATATTATTGGAATAGATGCCTTACAGGAATATTGGAAGGATTTGAAGTTTATTGCTGGTGTTATTTTTAGGGCGTCAACGACCGCTGATGGTGTATACCTAAAGTATGAGTTGAGAAAATCTGGCTACATTTGTTTTATCGTGTTCAGATATCGATACTAATTACGTTTGTGAAGATTACACAAACATTCTGATATTTAAAGTACGCAAACTGCGGTCGATGACCCCACAAAAAATCTTCAAATTAATCTATTTTATGGTTTTATCATGTTTAGATACCTGTTTTATCATATTGACCGTCTGTATTAAATTAACACTAGGTATTTTAAATTATTTTTCAGGAATTTGGAAGCACTGCCCTAGACTTTATAGAGGATGACCCGTTGACCTTGAAAGAGGTCCACGAGCATATGATAAGGTCACCACCGCCAACCAGTTGCTGGCCACACGGTAAACCAAAACATTCACAAATAATAAATAAAAATAACCACCCCGTAAAATTGGTTGCAGCATTCTTGCATAAATTAAAAAGATATATTTTACTAACTATTTCTAATTTTTTCGAATGCTACATAGGTAAGTGTAGCAATTTTAACCACGTTTAATTTGCTTTAATTAATACTAAAATGTTTCTTGATGATACTATTTTGCTATTAAACAATCTGTAATATTTTTTTTTTTACTTTTAATAATCTCTTGTAACCTAAATAAAAGCTTACAATAATATCATCCATTTTATTTTTTGTAAAAGTAGACTAGTTCTATTAATATTCTTATAAAATTATTTATGATTTTTATAAAATGGAAAAATGTCTACATCTCTATATTCTGTTTAACCAATTTTAACATTGAATATCTAAATTTTTTTAAAAGACCCCTGAGCTTGTTTCGCCCTTTTTTCTCAGAGGTAGTCAGATGACGAATCAATTTTATTTTAAACGACCTGAAAATTTGAAAAAAAAAAAAGATTTTTATCTAGAGTTTATCTATCTATGCCAATAGATGTCTTGTAGCGATCGTATAAAAAATGTGACTGCTTTATCTACACATATATTAGTTTGTAGGTCAGACCGGGTGAATGACTGATTAGATTGATTACCAGGTTCACACAGCACGCTGCGTTGCTATCAACTTATATTGTTTTGATAGCTAATCGTTCTTTAAAGTCTGCTTGCAAAATTAATACTTAAAACAACTGAAAATTACAACATGTATTTTTTTCATAGGGCTAAAATAGTAAAAGTTAAAATCTAAATACGATGCGATTTGCGCGCGAGAAGAAGGAGAAGGGAGAAGCATATTGAGGCTCAAAAGAAAAAAAAAAACAAAGCATAAAATAGTCAGTTAGGATGATGACGAAAAGGCAAATAGAAAAGATAAAAAATCTCGTATTGTGTGAAGCCTTTCAACTAATTCCAAGTTGGAATTTGTGCTTAAAAGCATTGAAGACAAAAAAGTGCTTAGTACGTTTTGATTTTCGTTTTTAATTGCTCTAGTATTAGTAGCGATCAGCCAATTTGTAACCCAAGTCACATTCAGGGTTGTCAAAGACCAATCTTTTTTTTTTCAATATTATAAAATGGAACGTGTCTAGCTGATTTATTCTGTAAATATCTCATTCTTAACTTAGGTGAAGTGAGCGTGAAGTGAGCTGTCAATAGTGGCAATCCCTTTTTGGAATGACAGTTCACTTCACCTAACTTTTCACGGTGAGATTTTGACAGAATAGATCAAATTGTCTGTTTTTCATTAATCGCGCCTTTTACTCGAGAAAAAATTATGATTAAAATTTTGTAAAATTAGGTAACATACGAGTATTACCATGTACAGAATGTAACACCTCAATTCATATCAATCTATGTAGTATAGTAAGTTATCGTCATAAAGAACTCAGGAAGTACGATACGACACAGTATTTAAAAGATAAGATATCGCTTTTAGTACAGTTATCAATAAAAGTAGTTCAACTAAAGTTTCAGAAGAGATTCATGAATGAAAACATGCAAATTTCTGCTTATTGGTTACAAGGTATTTAAGAGTAGATGATACTTTATAGAAATATGATTAAATTAAACAATCAAATATCCTATACTTTTTCCGTTAATCATATGTCATACTAAACGCCAACCAGGGCAGGCGCGGTCATAAAATGTGTGAACGAGACAGTTTTTTACAAATCCGATTATAAATGATTCACCATCTTACTCGCACGTTTTATGACCACGATCGCCGCGAGTACAAACCCTCGTGCCCACGGGCGATTTTTTCTTGCGGCGATTTTTTATTGCGCACTGGATCTTCAACGCACTGCTTAACGCCGAGAGTTGAAAATCCAACAGTGTATTTTTTTGAAGCGCTAGGGTGCTCTCTGTTTGATTCTCAATGTTCGGCACAATACCTAGAGTTGAAAATCCAAGGGCGATAAAAATCGCCCGGGTTTATTCTAACCTAAATAATAATGTCTTCGTTTCCCGATTTCCATGAAGATTCACTGTCGTATCGTGCGGCGAGCGCGTTTGACTTCGCCGCCGACAGTCCGGTGTCATACAGCGCTTACTCTGTCAATTCGCAGGAAAAGGTTACTAACATTACTTTTTAAGTGTGCCGTCCTTTGTGTTCGTGTGTCACCACTGTTGCTTTTTGTGCACTGTATTTATGTGTTGTTGTTTTTTTGCTGATATTTCATCTTTAAGCCCCTGATAGACATGCCTGTAACTTGCACAAAAGTATGCAAGTAACTTGCATGTCGTTTGCCACAACTTCTGATAGGCGAATACCAAAAGTCATGAAAGCAACTTGCATATTTTTGTGCAAGTTACAGGCATGTGTATTCCGGGTTTAGGTTGTTAATATTTTTATGTTGGATCAAGGATTAATAAAAAAAAATGCATTTTTTGTCTAATTGTAATCATTTAAGAACCAATTTCTTATTTATTTCAATTTGTATCTTAGATACCTATATGTTTATTTACTTATTTTAAGGGTGTATAAATATTTTTTTGTAAATAATTTCTAAAAATAATTATATTCCGACACATATTTGATCAGCATGCCAAAACCAAATTTCAATCTACCTTCTGCATATACACGCGTTGCAGGAGCTCCTAAGCGGTAGATCTCCCCGTCGCAACACCCGATGCGATGAGTCCCGTAACAACAACACATCGAGCCGACCTCGCTCGTCCCGCTCCGCGTCTCCAAGGTCGCATGACCTAACTCTCTGTGGACGACCTTTGTCATTACCAGGTAATTAAACGATCATTACGGAAATGCTTTTGTGGGGTGTCTTTCATTTGGGTCTGTTTGAATAAATAACTCCTTGATGGCTGTCTTATTATTATTCTTTATTTATGATCAAGTAACATAAAAGACTCATTATTTGGCACAAAGTTTCAAAAACAACACAAACATACAACATATACAATTAAATTAAACTTATTCAAAATTCATATTACATACATTATTGGTCATAAAAATAAAACAAACAATAATTACAATTTCCTAAACGGCACTGGAACAGCAACTGTTGCTTATATTTAGTATGGCACAACTAATGCTTATCAGCTCTTGAGGCAGGCTTATGTCCAGCAGTGGACGTCTTTTGGCTAAAATTATGACCGATGATCTCATACTATGTGCACGAAAAACCCCAAAGATGGCTTGGTACTCTCAAGGTCATTTGAACTTGTGCGGATAGAGTTTAAGAGATAAACCGTCACTTATAATGGACGCGGACGACATGGTGCTGCTGAGTGCGTCGATCTGTGGGCTGAGGAGACTACTCCTGAAATATAATGGGAAGAAAAGCCAATATACATGGTTTTTCAGGCCATCAGTGTGTCGAGCCCTATGAACATTCGGAATGTTTATCTCAATGGTGTTCCAATAGACCGAGTGGACCAATTTAAATATCTAGGGCATTACTCACCGAGGACCTTAAAGACCATGCTGACAGGGACTGGACACGGAGGGCACTGTATGCCCTTTCACTATAGTCAACCCACAGGCTACACGTATATAGGGATGTGGAGTACGCTCTAAAAAGCGTGACCTTCACACCTGTAGTAAAACGTGAAAACCTATCATGTTGGCTCGCACCGACAGTGCCCTCCGCTCCCGGTCCATGTCAGCATAGTCTTTAAGGTCCTCAGAGAGTAGATGCCCTAGATATTTAAATTGGTCCACTCGGTCTATCGGAACACCATTGAGATAAACATTCGGAATGTTTATAGGGCTCGACACACCGATTGCCTGAAAAACCATGTATTCACTTTTCTACCCATTTTCGTGCACATAGCATGAGATCATCGGTCATCATTTTAGCCAAATGACGTCCACTGCTGGACACTGATACTTGTCTCGGTTGTGGAGGTCAGATAAGTAGTCCGCTCCGTTAAATACTGGTATTCAGCTACATCTGGCTAGACAAGAAGACGACTCCAACATAGTTAGGATAAGGCTGGGTAGATGATTGGACATTGACCCCAGATGATCCATAGAAGGGAAGACCTGCCCCTGATGAGTGTGGATAGACACTTATGCTGAAATAAAAATCAATATTTTTTTGTCATATTATATAAAAACTGACGGTGATTACATTTTGTCATTATTTTTAAAGTGAGCTCACGAAATCTTATGGTCCTCAAAGAGTTTCCACGAGTGTTCAAGAGTGATGATACTAAGGTACGTCTGGTGTATCGTAAACCCTAACCAAGCCGCTATTTTTTCCCCACATCAGCCATTTTACTTTAGGACCAAACCAACAAAACCAACAAAACCATTATTACCAACCTTTAATTGGTCATATTACTGGGTAAATTCCTTTCTTAATATCGAGAAAGAACGAGCATTCTTCACCACGTATGGCCCACTGCGTGTAGGCTATTTCAGACCATTAAATCTTATATGTATTATACGGCCCGGATTTGCACGGGTGCTATTTAATAATGTGGCGTTGTGAATGTATTATACAGAGGGATAAACCGTCATAAACCTCGTGTTGTTTTATACTTTTTAGAGATAGTTCGCTAAATAAACATGTACGGTCACCTAAGGAAATAAATAACCAGGGTCCTCGGATATAGTTGCAAGTTTAGTAGGAAACCGATGGACGTTTTCGAATAAAATTTAATTTAAATAATATAAAACAAACAGTTCATTTATCAAATTAAATGTCATTCGAAAAGATCAATCGGTTTCTTACTAAACTTCAGTTATATCCGTGGACCCTGATTACTTATCTAAGATGATGGTACAGTCACCAAAACAGACAAAGAACCTAACAAAATGTTCTTAATTAATTACAGGAGAAAGTCACCTCCGCAATGCGCTAAGCAAAAAGCAAAGCGGAAGCCAAAGCGAGAGGTTTTCCCTCCTTCAACACCCGCGACCTCTACGGAGGCCCCACTGCAACAGACGGGATGAAGACAGCGTCCAACTTGTGCCAGATTGCGATAAGTAATACTACGAAATATTATCTGTACCAAAAGTACAGAATCTAAGGTTTAATCGGTGATAAAAGTCATGCCAGGGATAAGTCGGGCATTTACAGGCGATATTTTTTCGATGACCTTGACCTTGTAACCGAAGGTCATAACGAACAAATTATAATTTCTCGACTCCAATTAATAAATTCTTCCGCCAGATATTCGGAAAATATTTGCTTTTATTACGATGAAGTGTTCAATGACCTTGGACCGAGGTTGCTGTAAAACTGTCCAAGGTCAAGTTTAATAGTCCGGTGTTATTTGAAATGTGTACGGAATTGAAGTGGAATGAAAATTGGCGGCAGTTCGGCGTGATAAAGGTAAACCCAGACTTATAAGCATAGTAACGGTTATGTATTATGCGTTATTATCGGATGGTATGTAGTTATAAGAATATTTACCTAACCTATTGGAGTAAGGTACGTATGATGGTAAAGAATAGTATATTTTGTTGTTTGTCATATTCCACAAACAACAAACAACTTTGTCTTTTAAGTCTGCGTTCACCTTTACCAGTAAAATATAATGAGATCTTACTATGGCGCGATCTCTTTCGAATGTACGAAAATGTTACTAAATTCTATCACGAAAAACTTTAAATTTTACTATAAAAAAGAAGTATTGGTTTATATTTAAGAGAAAAAAGTATTTTGAAAAATCGAGAGAATTTAGCAGACTTGGTTGTCTTATTAAAAAAATAATTAAAATTGAAAAAATAAAACAAATCGGCACTCAATATAGAAAATATAGGGGAAAATGCACAATGTTTGAAACCACAGGTTTTAGGGTACCGTAGCCCTCTTAATAATCTTTTAAAAAATAGCTAGAATATTAGCCTGTTTTAATTAGAAACACTGTTGAACTAACGTTAAATCTAAATACCATTTCACTTAGTACCTAGGTGTTAAAACTCCATCGAGTAACAAAACGTATTATTAATCATTTTAATACTGACGAATTTCATTGCTCAGTGCCACTACATTTTTTCTCAGTAATACTACAAAATTGCCAAGCTTTATGGTGGCAACTTAAATTGCGCAATTCTTGGCAATTTCTATACAATCTTGGTATTCCCGGTCGGTATTACCAGGACGTTATTATTCTCATACTAGCGGACCCGGCAGACGTCGTCCTACCCGGAAAAGCAGCGCCACCTACCGGGTCCAATTGTGTTTTCAAACCATCCAGGAACCCATTCAAATATACAAACAAAATTTCATCCAAATCGGTCCAGCCGTTTAGGAGGAGTTAGGTGACAAACACGTACCTACAGAAGAATTATATATATTAAGATTTAACCATAATTACCAAGAATTGCGAAAATTAAAGCAAAGTTAAGCGCGTCTTAACTATTTCCAAGTATTATTACCACGAAATTGCCAAGTATACCGCGATATTACCCGCCTATGACCGTGGTATTACCCGCCTATTACCGTGGTATTACTTTTCTATTATAGTGGTATTACCCTACTATTATGGTGGTATTACCCGCCTATTACCGTGGTATTGCCGAAATTTTACCGCGTAACTGCCGAATTTTGCCGCGAACGGTACACGAACATCACATAAATTCCTATAAAATGCTCACTGTAGTTATACTTCGCTGTCCTACCCAAGTTAGGTGGACTTAGACAATTAGTTACTAGCTAATAGTATTATTGTTACTACTAAAATTAAATAAGCTTTATTAGTTAAAATGATAGACTAGTGCGAATCACTGAAGTAGTTTTAAAAAACGGAGGACAATTTTAGTTCCGCAAAATATTATTAGAAATACATTTTTAAAACATGATATTTTTTAAACGTTTTAACGGAGTACATATTTGCGTCGGATGGTTGGTTTGTTCATCGATATATTGCATGCCTTTAGTCTTAGATATTAAAACTTATGTAGGAATGTAGATATTCAGTTACCGAATTTATTATGCTAGTTCAAAATATATCCCACCTTTATTATTATTTTAGTCCAAATAATAGTACAGTCGGCATCGGATATTGGTGCAATAATAATAAGATTATTAATTTCTGATGTGTAAGTGAAGGAAGGAAGCTAGAAAATAAGCGGATTGTAGGAGTAAGTGCGTTTGATGTCTGATATTGTGTTTGAAACTATTTAACTGCTAACAATGTTAATGCAAGGCATTGTTTGAGATCGGTTGGTGTCAGTTTTGCTTAGAGTGGTGTTCAAACATGAATTAATGAAACGTTAATAAAATTCAAAACTGAGGGGAATTTCCGTATTTTTTAGTAACGTAATCTGTCAATTGGGCTAAGTAATAACAGCCGCACGGGTCGATCGATCAATCATCTACGCTTGCCGCGGTTGGTCCGTGGATGGGTGAATATCTTCACATACCAAAACCCCTCCGTGCCTCAGAAAGCACGTTAAGCCGTTGGTTCCGGCTGTCATTCTTGGATCTTTGACAGTCTTTACGGGTCGTCAGTAACCCGACAGTCTGACAACCAGTCTTACCAAGGGGTATTGTATTACTCAGCAACTGGGTTGTGGACATCAGATAGGCAGTCGCTCCATGTAAAATAATGGTACTCAGCTGCATCCGGTTAGACTTCAAGCCGAACCCAACATAGTTGGGAAAAGGCTAGGCAGATGATGAATCAATAAAACTTCAAATTAACCTTAACTTTTGACAAGATTTTGACATTGATTGTAGCTGAGATGAGATTGCGACTTGAATTTGAACGTTTCTAAGTACGAGAATTGGCCCTCTCTTCCATTAGATTACTTTTTGCTACAGAGATGATCAAGAGAAAATTATATTCTAAAAACAAAATAAACCAGATTTAAAAATTAGTCACTTCACTTTGTATAAATATAGGTATATAACCTAATCATTATCTACATATATATAGTAAAATATACGTGTATTATATTGTCCATTATGTTGTGTGTCTAGTAAAAAATATTTTAATTTCGAATGAGAGGCTTATTTTTACAAATGTTTTAATAAATTATAAAATAATTATTATTTTGTGGTGTTGATTGTACTTATTATATTATAATATTGTTTTTATTGTTAAATCGCTACTTATGTGGTGGTTAGGGTAAATATAATTTCGATGTTTAATTGTGAAATGTTTATTAATTATTATTGTAATGAGCTATATTTTGTTGTCCGTATTTAATGATGTCGGAAAAATAATAAATTAAAGTAAAAAAAAAGCTAGTCTTAAACTGTGTCTTGTATATAAATAAGGAGGAAATTGTTTCGGATAGTTTCTTTGACTTGTGTGTTTTGGAAGGGTTTTTATTATTTTGGATAAACAAGTGATTCTTCGCTTCGTGGGTGTACCGATGTACACCTTTGCCTAACCCAAAGAGGGTCGTAGGCAAATCATTCACGACGGTTATTCAACTACTATCGTCTTAAAAAACAAAAAAAATGCACGTGACTTTTTTTAAAACAATTTTTGTTCAAAACTTTAATTTAGGGAAAGGACCATTATTAAATATAATCCGTAGTTATGATTATACAAATAATGTACGTAAAAATAATTAATGACATTAAGTATTATTGGGAATTGGGAATTTCTTCGTTACCGCTGAAATTTGATTTTGGCTTGCCTCTGTTGTCTTCGATTTTATTGGATAATTAACTTTTTTTTTTGTTTTTTCTATGCGCTATAATATTAAAATTTTTAAATTATTTTGAGGGACCATTCTTAAGCAGCTTGTCCTTTATTTGTTAATTATTTTTATGATAAAATATTATCCTCACCTTCCTATTACATGGGACTTAACCATAACTGGCGAAATCTGGGACCCTCCCGGGGAATAAGAGCGTGATGCTATGTTATTCTTGTAATCGAGCTTACGTATGTCCTAACCCATAATGATAAATACCAAAATCAATTGTACAGACGCCAGCAGGTCAAGCTACCCGAAACTGTCAAATTCTCCCAATCAACCTTCAACCTTAATGCCTTAGCGATAAAGTTAAAAATCTATTAAAAAAAATTGACAGATTGTAGTAACTTGATGTGCTGGCGCCTGAACCTATATTCTGTTTGATATTACGTTGTTAATTGTTATAATATGTATTACGCAAAAGCAGGCTTGAGTTTGTGGATAAAATCTAAGGCGATATTCTTATGTTGACTTCAGTAATTTAATAATTTAACAAATATACTCATATAAGCTTGTTTCGAAAATCGGATTTAGTCCTTGTTAATGCTGTTTTGTTATTTTAAAATATTTTGTTTTGATTCTTTGCCTACCTGAGCTGCATATCCCAGCTCAGATAGGCAGAATATAGAGTGCACTTTTTAAGTTATAGAGGTATAAGGAACAGGGTGTAAAGTTCACTCATACTCTATAGAAAAGAGAGGATCCTCCGACCAGACGGGTGTTGTATCTGGCGGGCAAATGCCCAACGATTGATGTTGAGAAGTTTATATATATGCTAATTGCGCGGTGAACACTGCTTGCGAGATGCAGGAATTGCGTGACGTCAGTATGACGCGTTGTTCGCACGTGGCGTTGTAGATACCGCTACAAAGTAAACGTCGTATCTCGAAAGTCAATTTTGAGTTTATAAATGATAAATGATTTATTTTCTGTAAGTAGGTTTGTACAAACACTTACACGTCAATCTTTTTTTTTTTTAACTAGATGATTTCCGCGTTTCCTATCTGACTACTCTAAGGCCGAAACAAACTTAGAGGTCACAGTCTCTTTTAAAGTCCAGACATAATCTTGGTCAGATCATGTGAAGACCATGTAGATTGGTGTCTGAAATGATCTTTTGAGGAAAGCACCACACAGATTGAGTGGACCTGTCCAGTCAGTGCACACATTTGTCAAAAATCGTGCAGCTCAACTCAGAACTTGAGGAACGGTTTCTATGTGATTATACATACGGTTGTTTTTGTATATTATTATGTCATATCAGCCATCATTTAGTGAACACAGTATAGTGGGGATAACCCACAGAACAGATAAAAGAGGATAGAATGGAAATAGTTCCTGATTTGTATTAGAACGCCTGTCGCCGCATGTCTCCCACTCTCACTCTCCACTACAAGCAAGAGATCAATACGTACGCGCATTACGCACACAAATAAACCACATGCACTTAGATCGCGTGTTTGCTATTGGTTGTCACACTACCGCAAATTCTGCTCTGGACGTACACTCACACACGTGTAAAAGCAATTTTGTTTCTCAAATATTTTACGGCGACCAAAAGGTCGATTAATCATATCGATAAAATTACTGTAATTTTGTTAATTAAACTTTTGCAATTTTTTAAGTTGCGGGTACGGTACGAATAATGTGGACTTCCTAATTACATATAAATAAAATTAAATCGAAGTGAAATTAAGGGGGAACATCCAATACTGCCGCGAAATTTAAATTTTCTTTCGTTTTATGCTAGTTGCAGCTCTGTTTTACGTCATAATAATAGAAAGAAAGAAAAATAACATTTTGAATAACATAAAATGTAAAACAAAGCTACAATTTGCAAAAAAACTAAAAAGAAATTTTAAATTTCACGGCCATTTCGAATGCTAAGTCGAATTAACATAATATAATCTAATTAATTTATTGTGAATTACTCTGTGAAAAATGTATTTATTAACTTCATCATGTTAATTTATGAATAATAGCTATGCCCGCCGGTTTCACTCGCGTTAATTTTAGGAAAAATCCTATTAAAATAATACATATATTCCATTTTTTTTTCTGGTGGGAAATCATCAAATGACCGCTCCCGCTCTGGGTGGAGCGGAAGGGAGTGTCAGACTCTTACTGACTAAAACCCACCCCATGTTCCTTCCTTCGCCCTTTATGTTCCGGGGTAGCGGTAACCCTTTCGGACAATCCCGCTGACACATATATATATTCCATTACTTTAAGAGTATTACTTACGATTATCATTTAGTTAGTACATTACTATAGGAAGCTAATGACCGCCGCCTTGCGGAGTTATTTTAAAACCATGACATCTCCTAAGATATTCATTGAAATCCAATGACGTCAAGGGCAATTTTGTTCAAAATTAAATACTTGTGATGAGTAACGTATTTATTTGGTAAGGATTAATTAAGAGGGGCAATTCTCTTTATTTTAAGAACGTTCACAGTCTTAACTCAGTCTCAATCTGTCAAAAACACCTTTAATTTCCCTACATTTCTGACCAGTTTTGGACATTGTTTTTAGGCGCTGAGATGAAACTGCGACTAGATTTTTAATTTTTTTAATTACAAGAATTGGCCTTCTGGGCTGTCTGTGTCCGCGATTAACGTCATTCAAGCGTACAAAGACATGGGCGGTGGTGGTACTTACTTTAAAGTACATAAGCAAATAAATGACACAAGTAAAAATACAAGAATATTTTAATATTCAACAATAATTTAGACTCAATTTCAACTTTTTAATTACATAATCATTTTCTGAAAAATGTTGCGAACAAATTGTGCTACATTTAGTAGGTATCCATTCAATTCTACCAGTTGCCTCAATCCACAGTTTTCTTGTCTCTTCTTATATCTCGGAAACCTAAAAAAAAAAATTTTTCATCGTAAATTACTAACCTCAAACCAAATTTTAGACGAACAACCAACTAAGAAATTAAATTAATAATTCACATTACACAATAATTGGTGTTAATAAAAACAAAGTTATTTTAATTGTAATACAAATTTCTGAACATAATTCGTATACACTTACTTAATATCGACATTTTTTACAATTTGGTACAACACTATCGACGCGCATTTTGGCTCGACGCACGCGATGTTCGCAGTGAACGCAATACATTGCGCGACCGCTCATGTCGTACAAGATCGTACCCATGTATTGCAAGCAATGTATAATTTTGCATCTGAATGCGATTTTATCGTTTTTGTCTACAAACTACATAATACTTTTGAAATAATTACAAATATCACTCGTATTTTAAGGTTTTTGGACTAACCGGTGAAAAGAAATCCCTCCTCAGGCCACATTACACTCCTGACTTCTTTTCCGACACGTTATAATAGCGCAAGACGGCATAATTCTTTTTTTCCGCGGAGCTCCGAACGCTGTCACATCAAGAGCGCGATTGTTGACCGGTGATTCAAATTTCGGTTGACTTTTGAGCGTCTGCTCAAAAGTGCGGCGCGCCTGCCCCGCCCACAAGGCCCTTCTAACTACTTTATCTGTTCTGTGGGATAACCTGTCGCATCGCTCCGTTTTGTTGGATGCCCTTCGGAGATAAATGTTAATATTCCTAAGTTTTTATCGAATGACATTCCAAAGTAAATACTCGTTTAGTATAAGTTTGTGGTGAATTTATAACTGCGTTTTCTAGATCATTTTGTGTGTAATGTTGACGAAACTAGAATTGACTGGCGATGAGTTTCGAGTGAAAATTCAATTTGTCTCTCTTGAAAGTGTTCCTTTAGACTACTAAGTGTATATCTGATATTACATTGTCATATCTATATAATCATTCTAGGGATAACATTTACATGCTGCACTTTGGCCTTGCTTTGCTGATTTGTACGAATATGAACCTTATCCTTATGATTTTAATGTTCATATTAGTATGAGAGACTTACTTAGCAATGTAATGTCAAAGTGTGTGTGGTAATTTTGTCCAAGACCTATGCGTAATAGCAATATTATAATAAAACTATGAAGCTGCTGTCGATCAAGAGTTAAGCTAAGTTAGCATAGTTCCACCTTTTTCGTCACACTTAAATAGTATTCAAATAGAAGAACGAATATCAACTTTATGCAAGTGTATATTAAGTTGATTTCAGAATGACTACTAAGTGCTATGGAAAAAGTCAGATATGTTTGAAGTTGTATCGCAAACTGAGCTTTATGAATTGATATTAAAGTTGTTTTTCCAAAAACACATTTGTTTACATGATAGGAAACTAGAGCACGAACGCAGTATATACATGAAAAAACCACTTGAGCCAAGCTAAATCTAATTAAACTTAGCTCTTGGTCCACAACCAGCTTAAACAAATCCATTCAGTCCATCAAAGTAGTTCCTAACCTATGAACATGCGCCAAAGTCAGGTTAAGTTTAAAAAAAAATATACAATTGCCAGTCAATTTTAGTATTCAAAATGGTTTCCTATGAACATTTTTCTGTATAAATTGTACCTCAACCAAAGAATAGGCCAATGTTTTATATTATTGTGGTTATTTTTTGTATGATATTGTAATTCTGGTCATTCGCTGGTCGATATTACCAGATTGTCTATAGGTTAATAAAGAAATATTTGATTCTGATATTGTGATTTTATTTACTCTGTTCTGAGAAAATAGGCTACCTAAACCTACTAAAGCCCTAGATCAGGGTAGAGTGACGACGCCCTATGGTCGACAGTTTCATAATAAATAGCCAACTTTTACAAAAATCCTCTATTATTGGAGAAATCCCCCACCCAACCCCATTTTCTATATCCACGCAATCACTGTACATTCCAAGGTTGCTTGGAAGAGATCGCAGAAAGCGATAAGGCCGCCCATTGTATGTTTTGTAGTGATAATCATATTTTAGGGTATATACAATATATAAATAAATAAATCAACTCATTGAATTTAAATGGGCATGTATTAAGCGAAACCTTCTTAGCGTGTCGATAGCAATCTAAATAGACTCGGCCCAGAATTCGGCCACTTGTTTGGCACCATCACCAGCGTCCATCTGTTCCTGTAATAACGTGCAGCTGACAGGACACGCAGGACACGACATTAAGTGTCCCATCGTTTGTGGAACAAACCTTAAAACCAGGAAACGAAACCTTAACAGACACACCCCACCACCATTAGAATTTAGTGTTAATTTCAATAGTTTTTCGCATTTAGGCGCCCCTTAAGATATCTGGCGCCTAGAGCGACTGCTCCTCTCGCTCTACCGCGGGGCCGGTGAGTAACCCCAATGTAACGACAATAAAGATCACTGCGATGTCGACAGACTTGTCGGAGCCAGCAACCCAACAGCAACCTTGTTGTGACTGAAATAAAGATCAGTGCCTTTTTACCAGTAAAAAGGCACTCTACAGTTCTTTCACGGTGATCTTTGAAGTGAACAAAATACTAATTTACTACATACTTATTTATATGAGATGAGAGACATGACTATATTAGAGGTTAGGCCTAAGTAGTAAATTAGTATTTTGTTCACTTTGTCCCGTCTAACGTCAATATAATTGTTTAAATGTTTTCTTTGATTCTGTATTATTTCTACTAATTGGCTTCTAACACATACCTACTGCTCTGTCGATTTTGGATAAAGGTAAATAATACAAAATACATTTTATTTATAATTTTATTAAATTAATTATTTCTATAACTTTTTACATATAGTAAATTGTATGTGCCACGTTTCGTCAATTACATTGAATAATGCTGCCATGTCACATCAGCATAGTCACAATAGTACCTAATGTTTGCCTCTACGATCCGGCAACGATTGGCTGCTCACGACGCGACACATAGCATCGGACATTCGACGCTCCCGAGTACAACGCATTCGCGAAATCGAAAACGTTATTGACGAACGCAACGCTTTTTGACAGTGACAGATCAGTTTGACAGTGACAGTTGCGTTTGTCAAACGTCAGGAGCGAGGAGAGCACGGCAGCCGGCCCAAGAGACGACTCGCCTCCGCACACAACTTGGTCCAAGAATATATTTATGAAATAATTTGTATAAAAATTTTGGCTCCAATATTTACAAATGCACTGATATTTTTTTTACAACGCCGGACTAATTTTTACAGCGACTAAGTTGAGTAAAGGGTTGCGGAGGCGATCCGAGGCGCGGGCGCAACACGTGTTTTTATTGCAATTCATTTCTAATAACACATTTCTTATCTAATAAGAGTGCGCGCGTATAGTGCGCGACCATTTCTAATACCCTATCGTTACAGTGGTACACCGTCTTAACACTAGAGCGCACCTAGCGCGTATGCTACGAGTGAAGAAACACGGAAGTTACAGCAACAAAACTCACTGTAGCAATAGAGTACAGACACAACGTAATAATGAAAAGACAACACCAAAGGCAGAGCTGACTGGTTCCGTGGCCTGACGTCGCCCGCGCTAACTATCGTATTCTGACGATACCTTCTCCCTGTTTCGTGTTTTAAAATTAACATTTAGAATTAACACACAAGTTGAGGGGCTTATACAGAATTTGTACTCTTAAAGCGTCCCGTCGCCGCTTGCACCCATGTAACACTCGTACGCGGAACAACTGTACAACACTACACTAGAGGCTCGCGCCCGAGCGACCGAGCGACCGCGCGACAACGCGACCGCGCGACCACGCGACCGGGAAGTAGACGGCGCGACTTGATCGAAGCGAAACACTGGTACGATTTAAAACGACAAAGCACTGTTCTAACAATAAATTAAATAATTTTTGTGATACATAAATAATAACCGAATGATAAATACTTATAGTTTTGTTGATATAAATATTCTGACAGAGGTGTAAGAGCGGGGAGCTGACGGACATCGGGCACGGCTCACCGTCGCTTACCGTGGCTCACTACAAGCACGTAGTCAGTCAACACAACAACACTAACATTACAAGTTGAACATTTGAACTAACGGATGGATGGAATCGTTCAATACAACAGAGTCAGTCAGTCGAGGAGTCGTGAGAAAATCTTAAAAATGTAACACTTAAACATTTCAACAAATGTGATGTATTAAAACATACTTATAACTGTATCAACAGGGTAGCACTGACACAGTAAGCGAGCGAGCACGTCGCCCGACGTGGCACCGTCGCAAACATTACCGTAAGAGATCAAACTGTCATTAAAACAAACAATATACTTACAAATGATAATACGTTTACAACTATACTTATCATAAACATCCATTCCTAAAACAATTTACAATAATATTTTATGCAAATTATATTTAGATAAACATAACTCATTCAGTCGGGCAAAGAGGAAGTGATGAGATTGACTCGAACGAAGCCCCACCGAATGCCAATAGATATTTACTGAAAATTATATAATACAATGAAAATTCAGTCGTTCATTTCAGAAATGAATCAACAATTTTACAAGATATAGTCATAACAAAAATATATGTGTACTCATTAAGATGTTATTCTGTGCAAATTTTGTAACACATTGTATTGTCCAGCTCTAGTCGTGTATAATATATTACTTTTTTTTGGTACATGAATGTCCACATAAATTAAAATCGCAACTAAATAACTGTGTCATCACGCCTGACGTGTGGATGTGGCATTACATCACACGTCACGGAGTAGAGATGCGCGATAGTCAAGAAATAAAATATAACAAGTGTTCTGTACAGGTCAGGTGTTAAAATAAAGAGTTCAGTGCAACATTTAATTACATAACATTGGGAAATATTATTATTATTATAGATATTGTACGGGTAGATATTCGCACCCGAATTATTTTTCTGTTCAATAATGTATCTGTATCAGTAAGTAGGTGTATGACACATTTACTCAGCCGATATTGTGTGACAATGAAGTGAGATCATTAATTATAATTCAATATTAATACTTAACAATACGATGGTTAGTGGGTGATGTATTACGAGCAGTTGGGTGTTATGTGATTTTGGACTGTATCCCTAACGTAATAGAGTCAAAAATAACATAGAACATAATATCGTATTGTCTACAACTACCGCGTATTTCATTAAAATATAAGAAGTACATATGAGTGAGTGAATGTGGTGATCAACACCAGCGCAGCCGCAGCCCGGGGGATCCGAGCGGTTCACATCACGCGAGTCAGGCGTTTCTAGACGAGAAATATGGCGTAATATCCGCCGAATTACGTGATATAATTGACGCTTTCGATCACCTGAGCTTTCAGGCAAGGCTTGTATTTTTTTACAGCGAATTTGTATCCTTCGGTTCACGAAAAAAGGTTGCCAACATAAAATTTTTAAAATAATTTAAATAAAAGAAAGAAAATAATATTTGCCACAGCCAGGTCGTGCTCATGTCGATCAACGCGATTTTAAAACTAATTCTCATAGCCGAATGTGTTAGTACCTGAGTTAAGATGTAAATCCTCGTTAGAATTGACTTAAAAATTAAAAACAATATAATTTTTGGTGGGTTCCCTTTGCTTTGTGTTAAACCCAATTATAAAAAACTTTTCTCCAAATCGGCGCAACATTCACAGATCTAATTCTATTTGATTAATTTTTACAAGAAAAATAATTATATACAAAATATAAAATTGATATATCTATACAACATACACTATAATAGCAACTTATTTTTTTTTTTTTTTGTTGAAATCAATAACAATAAGTACCTAGAGAGTTTCTCGAAAACGATTTTTACTAAGACCATTAAAATTTATATTCGAAATGCCCGATAGAAAAATTGAATAACATTACAAAAATAACATGGTCATTTGAAAACGAGGGCGTACTGGGGGCAGACTACAATTGTACGAGTTGTTATAGAACGCGATGATCGCCCCCCGAGGCATACATATTACATAAACGTGTGTTATAAAATATTTAAATTATAGTGACAATAAGTAGGTAGATAAAGATTTGCACACATTGCGTGTTTTCAACACAGTGGAATATGTGACGTCGATGTAAAATCGTTAATGGAATACACATCGCGTCACTAGACTACACGATATTGCAACTCATCCAATCGAGCTAGGCTCGGTATAATAAAATAGAAAGAAAAAAGAAAAAAAAAAATACAAATTCGTCTGAAATGTGAAAAATAAACTTTGAATATAAATTTTTGGCAATTTTGTACTTAGTGATGGTTCGCAGAGGTGTGTAGTGTGTTCACGTGTACGGTGTGGTGTGTATCTGTGTTGTGTGTGTGTTATGTGGATGTGTGCGGCACGGGCGTAGGTGTGTCGTCGCCGATTCACTCTGTCGCGTGGAACGGTCGCGATGTCGCCGGCGTCGAGTTCAGTCACAATAAACAACAATCGCCTTAGTACATGTATCAACAAAATGTCCTACGTTTGTTTACGTTATGAGTTATAACGTCAGCCGCGGCCGACGTGGGCCCCAGCTCGACCCGCACCGCGCACCGCACACCTGAAACAAGATGACGCGAACGATTACAATTTAAAGTGATATTACAAATTTAAGAAAACATGATAGACATAATCTCAAGAAAAAGAGGGGTCGAAAGGATAAAGGGAGGCCGCTGCCCGGCAGCGGGAAAAAATAGTCTTCAAAAATAATAGTATAAGATCTAAAAATGGGCTTACTGCCTTACTATGGGAGAAGTAGGCGATAAGTAATTAAAATGAGATTCAGATCCGTTGGACAGAATTATGCTGCAAGCAGCCTTTGCGTCAGTGACAGCCACGCAAATGTACTGAGACAACTGACTGTACTCTCTGACTGCCTACCTCAATAGGGCAACCAGTATGAAGACTACGGACTAGGCTAATAGAAGTATTCTAGATCTAGTAATAACTCGGAAAATGCTGTTCCAGGACTCTCGCCATATTGACATAGCCCATAGGTTCCAGACGTTCCAGTGATATAAATCACATTTTTTCTCTAATGTTGGCTGCATATTGGCAAACCTTTAGGTGTTGCCTACTATGGATAAACACGACCATAACCCTCTGCTTATTGTCATCTCATCAGTCGAAAAACTGATAACCAATAAGGAAGAGGTTATTCTTAAACACTATCAATCAGTGTGTCAGTCAGTTTTTCGACTTCTTCACTGTGATAGCCTGAGCAAAGTAAAACAGAAGACCATCAAACACCTACCTAGACAACTTTCGTGAGGCGAGCGGCGCGTCGTGTCCGCGGCACATTGCCGGGGCGCGTCTTGAGCGGGGTCCGCGGTCGCCGCCGCGCCCCCCCGCCCACCCCGCTGTCACCGCTGTGTCCCGACACCAGCGACTCACTGTCGCTCTGGTTCGACGTGTAGCCGATCACGTCGACCTCATCTGGAATTGAGAAAGGGATTTGTTAGTTGCTGTTGGTCTGTCGGATTCAGAAGGGTAAGGGTCTTCAAAAAACGCAATGCGTGTAGTAAATTATCTGAGTAAAATGTTTGGGGTCTACAGAGCCAGTTCTTTCCATGACTTGTACAAACAGTTGCATTTCGTGACTCCTCAAATAATTACAGCCACAAGAGGGACTAATCTAGTAAAGTTTCATAAGGGTCAGTTCACACCGAGACGCGACGCGACGCGACGCTGCGCGCACACTTTAAAACGACCTACTGCACCGCGCAACGTATTCTGAACTCTCACAATGCAATGTGTACCTTTTCGTGTAGAAAATAAAGTATATATTGAGTCACTCTTTTAAAGTGTGCGCGCAGCGTCGCGTCGCGTCGCGTCTCGGTGTGAACTGACCCTAACTGACCCTATCGAACGAACGTGAAGTGGCATTAGGAAAATAAGACCTGAAATGCTTTGAATTTCGAACTGTACAAGTTTGATTAAGACAGTACAGGAAAAGCACAAAAAACAGGAAATTCTCTTTTGCTGGAAGTTCCAAGTTTCATAATATGTGCTTAAATAATAATATGAAACAAAAGCCAACAGGTCCAACAATGCTCATTACCCAAAAGGCACCTGCAAAGGTAAGGTCCCTTTAATCCAGCAACACAATATAGCCTGCAGTCCCAACCCAGTCTCGGAACTGGCAGGTGTCCTAATTCCGTTGCCCTCTTGTTTTCACTCAACGGGTCGCCAAAATACGGCGAGCTATGCTTTTTACCACTTTGAATTGCATCTTTAATTAAAAGCGTGGATTTCGCAATTTCTAGCTGGTCTTTTAAGTTTTAGTTTTTAAACGTCTGTGCATTTTTGGTATTACCTTTCTCGTCTTTTCACTTCGATTAACTTTGGTCTTAGAAGATCCGTTTAATATTTAAAACAAAATTAAGTTTTTTTTTATTTGGTGTTATTTCGAAAATATTTGTTGCCAGACTAAAATAAAATCAATGAAAAAAAATCTATTCGTAGTTTGACGTATGAGTAAAATTCTTCGCTGCCATCGATAATGCTAACGGCTGGTCTGTTCTGTAAAAATCTCACCGTGAAAACTAAGTTATGAAGCTGTCAATAGTGTCAAGTCGATGAATGGACTGTGTGAATGATGATATGGTTAGAAAGGGGGTGACTAACGAGATGACGACCAATAGAGAAGTATGGAAGAAAAAGACAAGTTGCGCCGACCCCAAATTAATTTGGATAAGGACAGGAAAATGATGATTTTTACAGAATAGATCAGCAGGATTGATGACTGACTTTAAAACTGTCCTTCTGAGCAAGACTTGATGGCTTAATCAACACTAGAATCACCTCTTGCACCATAATATGCTTCTGTTCCAAGATCTCGTCACAAGGCTATTTCAAACAATATTGCAGCCAAATCCTTTGAAATTTCCTGTCAAAGAGATCTCCCACGTTTCCGAGTCTTATATTTTCTTCTCGGTACTATAAAGTGTGAAAACGGATTTTACCGTCGTACAATGCTTCCAAGAAAACTAGTTTACTAAGATGAAAGCATATTTTCCGAGAATTTCATTAAGAATCTTATATTTTATTAAGAGGGTTAGTTAATCTGGGTCCTTTAATATTAATAGGATTAAATGAATTTAGCTAGGGTAGGTGTTGTAGGTAAGGGCCGACTGCTTTCTTATCTGAAATTAACAAAATTTTTCCTGCTTTAAGGCGGGTATCACATCTCCGCCATAAAACCACTAGCGAAACCGCAGCAGTTCCGTCATAACTTGTTTGTTGTACGACAAGCGAAATAGAAGGGAAACTGCCTGTTCTAACGCAAGACGCCCATCGACGTCTAATGTATATTTTTCCTCCTTCTTTCCATGCTTTTAATAATTAATGAAATTGTTATTATTATTATTATTTTTATATTATGGGGGTTATTTTACGCCGTGGGATATTGATTACGGTGTACTTCATACTGTAACGATTTTAATAAATAGAGAGTTAAAGGTGACACGGACGTTTTATTTATACCATCACCCTCCTCAATTTGATTATTATTTGATTATCTGCTCGGAAGCCAGTTACACCTCCGCGCTCAACCCACTATTTCGTTGCGTTGCCACATTTGTTTCGCACGTATCTACAAGTATAAACTTGTAGATACGTGCGTACGTACGTACGTACGTACTTTATAAAAAGTGAAACATTTTTTTTTTTGTAAAATCGATTTTGATTTTACAGATAAACTAACTTAAGAGGTCCGACGTAGATCTATACTGTAGTAACTAAGTCGAAAGCGACTATTCATCTGTCTTTTAATGTCCCGCTACTCGAATCGCGACATAAATAATGTTTTTTAACGGAATTCGTTAAGCGGTTTCTCATCATTATTTACGCGGCGGAGGTGTGCTAAGGCCCTTAAAGATTAAATTTTCAAGCAGTAGATACTTTACTCTTAGTATGTTTTCATATTACTCCAAAACGCAAAAAAATATTCGACACAGTGATTATTTTTTAATATTTCATAAAAAATAACACAAATCCGAAGCTTAGTATTTCTTTATGCGTCTTTCAAAATGGAGCTTAAATAAAAACCTAAGCTCTTTTATTTCTCCTATTAGCGCTAAAAAAACAGATGCTTACAAAACTGTGTGTGTCTGTTAAATCCTATCCTACTAATATTATAAACACGAAAGTTTGTATGGATGGATGGATGAATGTTTGTTACTCTTTCACGCAAAAACGACACATAGATAGTTTATAACCAGGATTAACACATAGGATACTTTTTGTCCCGATATTCCCACGGGATCGAAACTAATGCGGGTAAAACCGCGGGGCGCAGCTAGTATTCCATAATCTGTCGCTCCTAGTCTGCTACAAGAGGTTTATGTTTTGAAGTGTTCGCTAGGATTAAAGTGTTCCCGTTTCGTCGCTCGATTATTCGTTCATAAGCCTCAAAATTCGGGACGTATAATGATGTGTGCGACACTGTATTAGGTTTTATATACTATATCGGCACCTATCTATCGATGGTTGATAAATAAATGCACTATATATGGTGTATCTTACACGAAATATTTTAAGAGATACAACTAAAGCTGGTAAAGAAAAAAAAATATGCTCAGTTCTGTACATTGACTTAAAACCAGATACGAGTAGAGATTGTTATGAAATCTGTTAAGATTAGATTGAGATTTATGCTGATCTACAGAACCTTCAAAGATGCCCAAATCTGTTTACAGGATTATTATTTTCAAAAAGTCTAACTATCCTACTACATCCTTCACACCTCTCACGGTTCGTAAAAAAGAGTTTCTATTTTTAGCCTTGTATAAAATAATGGGTTTTTAAAAAATATATTAGCTAGCATACATTTTGACCGCGTAGGCTTTGCACTTTTCTATGAAGCAGCTGGTTTTTGTTTGATGTCCTACTAAAAAATTCTAAGCTAGGGAGTCTAGAATCATGTGCTGAATTCATGGTTTTAGTTCGAGCGTCGATGTCCCTGTCACCCTGTATATGCTTCAGCATTCAATCGACCACAAAAACAAAGAAAATGTATTCTATTACACTTTGAAGTTTCATACTCTATCAAGATAAGATACATAAAAGATATTAAAGACAAAAGTGAAAAGCGATGTTTCTAAGAAGGGACGTTTACACCAGGCAGGATTAAGTCTTACCTTGTTTTTATACCGAGACTTTGAACTCTCAAAAGGGATATAATTTGTTTTACAGAGAGACAATTTGACGAACTAAAGATAGAAAATGCGGTATTAAAATTGGAGCATAACTTTGTATAGTATGTCGGGTCACCCTCCAGTATCCGGTATCCGGGGTTTTGTATTTTTTAGTGGGTTCATCTCATCTTTTTACCTTTCAAATTCACTCACAAACGCTTAGAGATACACATAACACATTACATCATTAATGGCCATTTTGTAATTTCTTACATCATAATTTTTTTGGTGCATGTTGGGTGCGCGTACGTCAAATAAGACGTTTCGAAATGTTGCCACTACATAAAGCGTAAAATGTTTATTGAGGGTGATATTCTCGTAGCATGTATATTTCCTTTTTTTATATTCCTGTTTGTTTCTGTCACATTTAAATTGAATTGTATTATTTTGCTTTTTGTGCGCTGTATCAGGACAGCATCCTAATAACTGGTTGCTTTAAAATATAAGTAATTATTTAAATACTGGTTGATGGATAATTGTTTGCTGCACCGTATGACGTCATTACATCGGCGCCGGCTGTCGCTGAAAACCAGCGCTGGGGCTCTGTCTTGCATAGGGTCGCAGCATAATGCTGAGCGATAGCCGTTTTGCGTGGATGTGGCGCATGTCAACCTTTTCTTATTGTTTTTTTTTGTTTTTTATGTTCTTTTTTGCGTCATGTTTACCGCAAATAAACGTATTTTCTTTCTTTCTTTCTTTCAGATATTTTAGATGTGAAGATGATATTATAAATTACTTTTCTATATCCAAGCATAAGCATAATCAGCCTATATTGTTCCCACTGCAGGGACACAGGCCTCCTCTGTGAGAGGGAGTGGGCCATAATCCACCACGCGGGCCCAGTGCGGGTTGGCGGATGTCACATGTCTGGATTTTTGGTTCTAGGACATGCCAGTTTCCACACGATGTTTCCCTTCACCGTTTTTATCATTCTTTATGATGTAATTGTTTAATTCTCGTGTTTGCATACATTTATGTAACAGGGCAGGGTATGGGTATTGCTGCCCATTTTGACTGCCCTTTTCTAAAACCTATTAAGGACCGCTATGGGCATCGGTTAAGTAAAGGTATTAACACAATTTATGTTTTATTAACGATGAAGGAAAACATCGTGAGGATGCATGGAGAAGGCATGTCCTAGAACTTAACCATAGTAAAACCACCAACCATATAATTATTTACCATGGCAAATAATAATAATTGAAGACTTTGACATTGAAAGGGTTTCGAGAAGATACTTCTAAGTAACAGAGATATACCAGCCGATCGATTCTGTAAAATCTCACCGTGAAAACTAAGGTGAAGTGAGCGTCGAGTGAGCTGTCATTCCAAATAATGCTAAGGGATTGACACTATTGACAGGTCACTCTAAGCTCACTTCACTAAACTTTTCACGGTGAGATTTTGACAGAATCGCACTGCAGTTCCTGAGAACAAGTGATTACTCGTGAAACACTAACTTGTTGAAGGTATTAAAATATAAATTTGAATTTGATATTCACAAGCAGCTCAGTTCTGAACCGAGTTGAAGAACTGAGCCACTTCAGCGAAATATATTTTAAGCTGCAAGCCTCTTCAAGTACCTTCAAGATAATATAATGAAATTCTGGAATTTCACAAATAGTATTCCAGAAATCGTTTATGCTCAGTGCACTCACAGTAATACAAAAGTTCCGGGACCCCTGGGACGTACTTTGGGTGCACCTCGTACCTACGGGAAAATTCTAAGAACCGTGCTTAGAATTCATACCGGCAAAATTAGAGGAATACAATAAAAACGTGCCTTTTTTTTAAAAAATTGTGGGTATTTCGACAAATGGTTCCGTTATTTGAATGAGTACCCTTTTTTCATATAAAATTATGGGCTTTTTTGTCATTTTTCAACCCTGTAACAGAAAGTGTACCCTCTTAAGTGTTTGTTGACACTTTAAGCTTCTAAGTGTTTTTGATAAGAAGGTTAGTTTATGCAGTCAGTCAATGGTGGCCCTAACTCATTACGTTTGTTTTGTTTGGAGAGTTAACATTGTTTTGCATACAGAATGAGTGATTTGCCTGCAACTGAAGTCACCAGGGCTATAACAATGGTTAAGGAAGGTCACACCTACCGTTCAGTCAGTCGAACGTTGGGTGTATCAGTTTCCGTGATCCACCGTAATGTGCAACGGTACAGACATACAGGATCTTACGTGCGCAGGCGAGGGCAAGGCAGAAATCGTGCAACCAGTGCCGTGGACGACCGTTTAATAAGGGTGCAAACTTTAAGAAATCGTCGTCAAACGGTTGTTCAGACCCGAAATGTTTTGGAAGAAGTGCGTAACGTACGTGTTAGTAAACGAACAGTGAGGAGAAGGTTAAATGAAGTTGGTTTAAAGTCATACGTGCCAGCAAAAGCGCCAAAACTTGAGGTGAGCCATCGAGTAGCAAGATTAGCGTTCGCTCGTCAGCATCAAAATTGGTCCGATGAGTGGAGTCGAGTTTTGTTCTCCGACGAAAGCCGTTTTTGTGTAAACTTCATCGACGGAAGGGAGAGGATGTGGAAATATCGAGGAGAACGTTACCATCAAGCAAATTTTTCCGAAACAATGGCTTACGGTGGAGGGTCTGTTATGGTGTGGGGTGGTTAAGTTTGACGGCACGCACCGCTCTGGTTATTATTGATAGCATTTCTTTGAGTGCACACAGGTACATAACTCAGATCCTGAAACCCCATGTTATGCCTTTTGCCCCATTCATAGGCTCAGATTTCATGTTTATGCACGATATGCCTTTTGCCCCATTCATAGGCTCAGATTTCGTGTTTATGCACGATAACGCACGGCCCCACTCTGCGCACATAGTGCGTGATTACTTAAATGAGACTGGTGTAACCCAGATGGACTGGCCAGCACGATTGCCGGACATGAATCCGATAGAACATGTCTGGGACATGATTGGACGAATGGTTCGTGTAAGAAATCCTGCCCCTAGAAACGTTGAAGACCTGAAATTGGCGCTGGTTGAAGAATGGGACACTTTGCCTCAGGAAGTGATTGAAGGTGTCATCAGAAGCATGGTTAGACGTATCCAAGCCCTTATAAGGGCGCGTGGAGGCAACACGCGCTATTAACTCTTTTTTTTTATTTTCTTTTTTTAAATTTAGCTCTGTTCTTACGCATTAGAAATCTTCAAAAATTTTCAGACAAGAGCATTTTTTAAATTTTTTATTAAATAAATCCTAATAAACTCCACTGTTTGTTTTTTCTTACATAAAATAAACGAATAGACTCAAATGAAGCAAAAACATTAAATAATAGACATTCAATCGCAAAAAACAGTGTATTTTTTTTGTGTTCCTCTAATTTTGCCGGTGTGGTAGTATTTATTTTGAAAGGTATTTTTTGTGACAACAAGTAAAAGCGATTCTTTGTGAAGCTCGTACATCTCACAATCAATAAAGTATTTTACAATGTAACAATGATTTATACATAAACTCACGCAGAAACGACAGAACACCACGTGCTACGAACCTTACACGCCCCTATCGATATCTAAGCTTATGTATTTACTAGCTGCGCCCCGCGGTTTCACCCGCATAAATTTCGATCCCGTGAAAATATCGGGATAAAAAGTATCCTATATGTTAATCCTGGTATAAACCATCTGTGTGTCAAATTTCATCCAAATCCATTCGATAATTTTTGCGTGAAAGAGTAACAAACATCCATCCATCCATACAAACTTTCACGTTTATAATATTAGTAGGATTATTACAAACCGCGTTACCAAAGTAAAGGCTACAAAATTCAACAAGCAAATCACATCCGCAGGTGGGAACAAACCAGGCAGTATGTTTGCGACTAACTATTAACAGGTAATCCGCTTCGAGCTCTCACAAATTACTATACAAACAAGTTTGCAGCGCCGCGTCGCTAATTCTACATAGCCATTCATATTAACTTATTCGAGGGTATTTCTCACGTATGTTCAAAATAACGGGTAGAAGGAATGTGGTAGGGTATTTTGGACATAGGAGAACATCGTAGAACATCGTGAGGAAAGCGCCATGTTCTAGAACCAAAAATTTGAAGACATGTGACATGTACCAACCCGCACTGGGCCCGCGTGGTGGATTACAGCCTACTACTCCCTCTCGAAGAGAGAAGACCTGTGTCCCTGCAGTCGAAACATTATAGGTTGATAATGTGTATACCTACAGTTCTTTCATAGTTATATTGCCTCTGACAGCAGCACTACAACAACATTTGTATTGTAAGGAGAATAAAGATCATTAAAATTTTGAGAGACTTGTCAGTGGCAGCAACCCAACAGCAACCTTATTGTAGCGAGAATAAAGATCACCGTGATTTTGTCAGCGTCAGAATAACTGTGAAAGGATTGAAGTAAAGATTGAATGAATGAAATTGATTGAACTATAGATCAATTCATTTGATTCAGAAGCCTTTCACACTATTCATAGAATAGGGGACTGCTTCGCATCTGAGTAACGAAATAATTACGTTACTCAGCAAATAAATCAGAGCAAGAATAAACATGTCAAATAATACCATATTTTCAAAGATTTCTAGGAAAAACATTTTCTCAGTGCGATTCGAAAACACATCAGCCATATTAAATTGGTCACGTGGCATCCCTACCGGGTCCCAGCACAAGTTTGTTGAGACTAATTATAACACAAACGGCACCAAGCGAGCGGATCGCAATGGTGGCGCGCGCCAATTTCCTGCAATACATGTTAAACGCCAGCCAATCGTGCGCCGCCCGCCGACAGAGTTACACGCCCCTTCAGAGCTCTGCACTTGAAAATTACACTAGAAACTCTAAAAGTATAATTTGCTATTAATTTGTGGCATGTAATTGACGCTTTCCTGTTGAACTTGTTTTAAAGCAGTTGTAACTTATTCTATTGTTACTTTGTTGTAGTTATAAGCGACTCGTATTAGGAATCAATTTTCCATGAACTATGGAAAACTTAGGTCCTTTTCTATTTATAATTTTTATTTAACACAACTACCGCACATAGCCGTACTTGTAGTAGCGATGCGCGAGGTTAAAGTCTATACAAAGCTGCATATATACATAACTGCCAGTACAATTTAATTTCGCTCCAACAACATAATTTTAATCAACAAACTAAAATTAGATTTTCAATTCCACCAAACATGCTTTAATATCCGAATCTATTATTAATGTAAATCCGATAATACAGTTTTAATTATACACTGAAACAAAGGGTCGGAAACGGTAATGGCGCCCAACGCGGGCCGCAGACTGACATCATAATAGCGGCTTGTAGACTTAATACGTAATCAATACGAACACTGAACATCGTGCTTGTTAAAGCACAACGGATAAACCACAAATACGAGGGTCCTTGTCTACCACACTTTTGATCATGACCCGTGAAACTGAGGATATATATAAATAGATTGCTGACATTTTAAAAATAGCCGAAAGCTTGAATTTATGTTCTTCTGATACTAAAATGAAAAACAATTCGAATGAACATTTTCATTTTGTTGATGCAGTTAGACATACACTGGAGCTTTACCCGTCAGCTCTATGTATAAAAGTCAAACGCACAAGACCGTAAATATATTCAAACGTACATGCCTCATTCAAACGCCACCAACCTCGAAGTTCCGCCCACACACCATTCAAAACTTACAAAAGCCAAAATCTACATAGAAGCAGACACCTCAATAGACCGCAAAATAAATCCCTCCAAGTTATTACCAACACATACAGAGCATGAATCACTCCACGATCCATGCATACAAAAGCATGGAGCCTGCAACGCAATATTTCGTCACAAGAATTTATTTCCGGCAGAAATTGAATAGGAATAGCGGCCAAACTGTGTTAACTTATTACACTCGAATGCTGTGTGATGCGAGCTGGCTGGATTTTAGTTCCAGGCTGTTGTTGCTTGCAGATATGAAAAAATATAGGACGTATGACGTTTTTTATAAAAAAGATAGCGCAAATATCGATGGCGAGCCATCCCGTGTAAATTGAAAAAAAGAACGTTGTTATGAAACCTTTTCAAAGCATACAATTGACAGACATTTATGTGGACGATACATTTTCCTACTACCGCATAGTTTAACTAGTTTATAAATACACAAATACATTATTATTTCGGCTTTGCTACCCAAAATGCAACAATGTAACTGATGATGGCACTATTAAAGTCTCAGGTGCGGAACTACGGGCTCTAAACCACGCTATTTGTTATCAACATACAATTTGGAGGGTAGATACGTATTAAGCTGTTGTTTTGATGTTACGTAACGATTAACTTTGTGAAGGTTTTCGGTATTACAGTCTGCTTTGTTAGATTTTAACCAAGGTAATGTTAATGGCAATTTCCATAATGAGAAAGTAGATTTGGTTATCGATTTTGTATTACGTAAAGCCTTTTATTTTGGGAAATATTGCCGTGATTATTAGTAATAATGCCGCATGAAGTTTCTAATATAAATGAGGGCAAGTTAAAATTACTCATCAACATGCCTTTTATCTCCTTGTCTACAAAATTATAATAATGAACTTCACACGGACAATTATAATGGCGCCCACGTGGGCTTATGAGTTGATAATGACTAATGCCAATTAATCAGTGTCAGTCGACAGACAATATATCAACATAAATTCTTAATGCGATTACTCCGAACATAATTAGTTTCAACACGTTATAACTTATTTAGGTTCCACGTGGTACCTCCATAGAATGACGTCACCTATTTGCATAGTTTAGTATTACTTCAGACTTTTTTTTACTTTATTATAAAAATGTTTAAGTATGGTTGCACTAATTTGCGAAAAGAGGGTAGACGAAAGTTAAATTCTGCCTATCCGCTGGGGATTCGATAACGGTCTGCTCTCTAATGGGCTACCAAGTTCATTACGCACTGAAATCCGAATATACATCGCACTTTGGTATTACATACGCACTTAGACACAGCCATTAAACTCCATCCCTAGTCTGTTAATCTATTAGTTGATGTCTTCATGAATACGTAATGGTATTTGGTATTTAGGTATTGTCTGTGAGTATAGCTTTGGTTACATGGTGAGGCCCTATCGATGGAGAAATATTTGGTTCAGGTGATATATCTAATTCGCGTGTTAGTTGCTTCTTAGGTGTGTTTTCTCTGGCTCGAAATCGATTTCACCTGAACCAAGATTTGATAGTATCCTAGGCTATTTAATGCCATTCATATATCATAATCATTGTAAGAATTAGTTTTCAAAGACACAAGCTAATATGAAAAAGAAAATCAAGACAAAATTGATAGGCCTCCATCTAACACTTCAGCACCGAATAGAACATGTATAATGAATGAATTATTTATAGCTATATTATACGCAACTAAGACACCTGTCCCCTTCGAGAGCGCCGATAAATCTCTTACCGATAATTTACTGATTGTTTGTCTCGGCACATAACTTCCACGGTGACGTCACAGACCCTGGCGTTTGCACCTCCGCAACTTTATGTTATTTATTTGTTTTGCTTCGGGAATTTATCGGAAGATTTCGGAGTAAGGAGTTTGATTCGCCCGTGAATTCCGGGTGATGGGCGTGAGAAAGGTCCTTTGCAAAAAAAAAAAAACGGAATTGGGAGCTGAATAATAAAATTCTAATTAAATATTAATAGCAATCTTTTTGAGTTTGGGAGTCCGACGCTGGGCGCCATTAACGGTTGAATACATTTTTAATTAATTGGGAAATTGTTCACTCGGTATGTTGGTTTTCACATTATTTACTTCGTCAACATTTTGTGAACAACGTTCCGTATCAGTGATCACATAACATTCACATTATCTCTTCTCGATTAAAATAAATGCTGTTTATGAATACATCGCCGATATGTCAAAAAAATCTTTAGAATTTCGAACAAAAGACCGGGTTGACGCGAAAAAAAATACAGAAAGCTATTTTCGCAGAATTGGGATCTTATAAGACATTTGACGCGTAAGAAAATTAGATTCCATTCTAATTGAAAGGCGAATTAGATCTTATAGACCAGGTTACGAGTTTCTGGCCAAGCAGGGTAGGTACTAAAACATTCAGAAAAGCGTGCTATCCAATTAAGTTAATTTGGTCCCTGAATTGTATACTGATTTCTTAGTACGTTAATATTAGAGTTTGCCCTTTGTCTTAAATTAGTTTTCCGATAATTCTAACTTAGTTCATTAATTGTCGTACGTGAATAGCTAATAAACGGATATTCAGGTTTGTAGTTCAGTGTAAGGTGGGGGAGTAATTGAATAACGTTGGTATAATCTATTTTCTGTACTATGGGAGGTCAACTTTGAACTTATTCCGCTTAGGGCTAATTTTACCAAAGTCAGATATCTTTTATCTGTGGACTAAAATTGACGTTTGACAGTTCTAGTATGGAAAAACTGTAGAAATTCAATATGAATTGTCAAGATAATAATTATTCTAGGTATAAAAGTTTCGTGAAATTCGCCCTTAGAAATAAAATATAGTAAAATTTACATATTTTATTTCTAGGTGGAAGAAGTTATTACATTGAGCAAATAAAAATCTATGCTCAAACTACGTGTGAAGCCACATGCCATATTATTATACTCTCAACCTAATCCTAACAACACAAAACCGAATATGTCAACGGCCATAACATGCACCCTGAACTCTATCAAAATTATACCTAAGCATAATAATCCAGAACCAAGTTTCATCTATCTTAATAAAAGCCCCACCTAAGATAGCGCTACAAAATAGATTTCACCCGCTAACATTTTCATCTCAACAGAATTAACGCCGCGCCGTGATTACATCACATTATGTATCCCTAAGTCATGTATCTTGTTATACTCCCGAGGAGATACCGGCCATTATCTTAACTAGATTCCTACTGTATTACTCATAGTTTAGCATCTTTATTTGAGTTATTTTTAGTTAGTGTTTAGTAGTCCCTGGTGGGCGCCAATAGTGAACAAATTTTCATAATTTCATGGATGTAAACATATTCTTACTTGATTAAAATTTTTGGAACATTATTCATGTCATCTGGTATTTCCTAATTTAAAGAAGAATCGCTTGTATCATATTTTCTTTTCATAAAACAAAAAACTACCCTCTATTTTCTTTCTTCGAAATTCCCCATCCACCCTCGTTCCTATCCACACATCAAATTGGCAGTGCATACGAAGTGTCCCAGAACCACCCACAACATAAACAAGTGTGTTGCGACCTAATTAAAGTTGGATAGTTGCGGTAATTAGCGACCGAGCGCCTCCCGCCTACCCTCAGGCCACTGATAATACCGGAACACGGAAGGCTTATCAGAGTAAGGGTGCTTCGAAGCAGGCTACATGATATTTGGACACGCAAAGTGTGAAACTTGCCTCTGTTTTGGAAGTTATCGGGTGATGTGTATCGTGGGTAGTTTGGTTTTTCTTTAACTTAAAGAAGGTTAGGTTAATGTTTTAAGAAATGTGGTTCTTTTTTTCAAATATTCTCTTATGTTAAATTGACAGAAAGTTCTATTTTTATACAAGGTATCTCTTTAAGTATGTAACAAAGGGTATTGTAATGTAATTCTTTGACGAAGCCGGCGACGGTTATGTAACTTATCCATTTCTGTTAATATCCAACCGGAAGGTCTATACGGTTAAGTACAATAAAAGAAATCCAATAAGTGGGATCACCACCGAAGGTTTTTCCCCAGAAATGGGAATAAAATAAATTCTACCTGAACTGAAAAATCTGTATCAAATATGTATGGACTTTGACACGGGATGGGATGACGAGAATATCGTATATTTTGAGCCCAGTTTAATAATTCAGTGTACGTATAAATATAAATCCAAGATGGCGACTATAAATTGAATCATGTTTAATATAAAGTGCACAGGGGATCATAAATACGTTGAATTTGTTTATTCAAAACAAGGAAAGGGCCTTGTTTTATTGTATATATGTATGATATATTATGTTCATAAAAACGGGAATAAACAAATTTTCCGTTTACGGCCTTCCTTGTTTGTCTCATTTTAGTTTAGGTGAAGGTGTATAGTGGCGTCCCTTTCTAACGTCGATATTCGCATAGTTATTATCTATGTTGCTCTTTGTCTGAGATACTGCTGTAATTTTTTTTCTGGCCCTCTATCGGCAAGACAGTGATCTGATAATTTCGCCTTAGGTACGGATAATCCGGGATTTTTTTCTTAAATGTTGATAAGGAGCGATATTTTACGGTAGACGAACAATTTTTCCTGGCTGTCTTTCACGACTTGAGTGTTTCGTGTTTTATGATTTATTTTGTTCTTTTACATAAAGGATTATGTATTTATTTTGAGTTGGATTTAATGCTATGGCAACATTGTTATTTTAAGTTAAGGATAACTGTCTTATTTCCTATCTGAGGGGCAAGTAGTTTTAAGAACGTTCGCATTCTAATCTCAGACTCTGTATCTGTCAAAAATACCTGTAAAATTTCTCTAAATATTTGACATTGATTGTCGCTGAGATGAGATTGCGACTAGATTTTGATCGTTTTTAATTACGGAAATTGACCTTCTGCTCTTCGTTCTTCTTCTGTCCGTCGTTCTTACACATCTCATCGTAACTTTAGAAGGACCATACTTGCTGCTACTCACACGCTGATCGTTCGAGGTGTGCGTTCGGTAGGTGTACCTAATTAATAAGCGGCGAGGTGCTAGTGAGAGAGAGAGCGATAAGCCGCGCCTCTCGTAAATCACCCGCGCTAATGACGCTCCATGCGACTTGGATGTGAGCGTAGCTGGAACTGACTCCTAGTTTAGGTTTAGCGGAGTACTAGTGACCCGCTCTTGCTTGGCACGGGCGACAGGCAAAACATCTAGATTCTAGATTTAAGTTAAATATGAATCATAATCACAATCATAATCATTTATTTGTCAGAATACATATTATACATACAATACATTAAAAATGTGGTCTTAAAGTTATATCTTGACACAACATATTCTGCCATATAATGGCGTGCAAATTTCGAAGTAGGTTATTAGGAACACATTTTTATATATAGGTCTACGATTACACGTTATAAATAGGATCAAAATTAATTAACATTATTTATTAAAACCATATTAAAATTAAAATGTCAGTTAAAAATAGTGTCAATAGAATAATAATATTACGTTATCAGTCTTCATCATTAAAATATCAAATTGTCATTTAAGTAGTCATTTAAGTTATAGTAAGATTTACTACACAGTAAATCTCTTATTTTTTTTTTAAAACGATTTATATTTAATACTTTAATTTCCTTTGGAATTTTATTATAGATTTGCGGAGCTACGCAAAATATGCTTTTTCTCATTAGCGCTGTTTTAGCTCCGCGCACTCGTAACATGTCATTCCGCCTGCTACATAAGAAGATGAAAACCGCATCAAAATCCATTGTGTAGTTAAGAAGAACTAAGCACACACAGAAAAGCGATTTTGTTTTTATACTTTGATTGTTTTCATACTAGATGTTTCTATGTAGTTATTTATTGTTTCTTAACACTGCTTAAAAGGCTGAAAAACACTATTTTGTATCTTCAAGAAATGTTCTTGTTATTTTTTTTTGCGTTTGTGTTCTTTTTATGCGTCATGTTCGCCGCAAATAAATGTATTTTCTTTCTATTTTTTCTTTGAGTAATTATTGTTATTTTTCGTATCAAACATAAATAATTAAATAAATATGACATTACTATAGTTTATGAGGCACAATGGTTTTAACAGACATTAATTGGCTAGGAATTTCTAAATCTAAAACTTAACCTACATTTTAACACATTCAACACAACCCAACCGTACATAAAATAATTCTACACCACTCTTCAACTACAAACATTAATTCGACCATTACCGCATTTTGCGTAATTCAGCGAATTTCACGTAATTCAGCGGATTTCACGTAATTCAGCGTAATTCACCGTTGCTTTATAACGACGGGAGAGCACATAATTCAAAATGTTTACCTGTTTTAATTCGTAAACTTTGGTAATGAATAGACGGTTCGTTCATTACCTGTGCTTCGGATCGCAGTTTTAAATAACGTTTGATTAATACCGGCTTGTTATGTGATAATGGGTTGGATTTAAATGTTTAATTAGTTGATGTATTGGTTTATGTTTTGTTTTTAAAGTAAGCTAATATTTTTTTACGGAGTTGGCGGGATGAGCTGGACTCCTTTGATAGAGACTGGTTCTTGGCAGCTCTGGACAGAGAGAGGTGGAAGGAGAGTAGGGAGGCTTTTGCTCAGCAGCGAGACATTAAAAGCAAAAAAAAAAAATTTTTTTTATTGCGCGAATACTTTTCCCCTAAATGATTACCTATTTCCACACTTTTGAAATAGATGTATGTGAAATATCATCCCGTTTTCAGATTGGCTTCTGTCATTAAAAATTAAAAATCAGAATCCGTTTTTTTTTAAACAAGGCTGAGAATCAGCACTTTTTGAACGTGAAAATTACATAAGACAGTCCCCCAAAACGCAGCCTTCACCACTTCCTAGTACTTTAGGTGTTTTTTTCCTATTATTATACATTTGTGTATAGTTAGTAATAAAAAAAATAAACTTGTCAAAAGAATTTATGCCGCCCCTAGCTTGTCAAACCGAAGCCTGATCTAATGTTTTCATGTACCTTAAAATAATTACCAATTCCATGTAAATTCTAATCATTCGTAGACTGTCATTTGTTTCAAGGGAGAACCCTTTTTCCCAACAAAATTGAAGCCACTTCCATCCATCCCCATATGTTCACGACAACTCTCAGCACCCGCTCTCTCGAAGCACAAACAAACAACACTTCACGCTCGCACATGCACACCCCCAACCCCCACATACATACACCAACGTATTTATAAATCGTTCGCACTCGATTTATGCTGCAGTAAATACTTTTTAATTTATCGTGAGTGAATTCAGAGCGATTTAAATTCAGCGTCTGTACTGGCTGGACATGTAACTGAAATGCGTACATTTGGTTGAAATAAAAAGAGAGATAGGTATTCTGATATTGTTCTAGGCAGGTTCTAGGCACGGCTAACTGCTGGCCTAGTAACGCTGTATTTTTGGGGACTATCGAAAATAGACTTTTACGGAGGTTATTACCACTCTTGTTGGGTGATCTACATATAGGAGCCCTATATGTGGTGTAGCCTTTTTACTGTGGTGTAGTTTTTTTAAAGAGACTTGGGCCTCTGAGTTTGTTTCGGCCTTTCTTCTCAGAGTAGTCAGATAGGAAACGCCGACCTCATCTAGTTGTTTTAAATATGATTGACGTGTATTTTATTTCTGTAAGTATTTGTACCAACCTACTTACAGAAATAAAATAATTTATCATTTATTTGCCGTAACTGGGAATTGATAAACGATGGCAAAAGCGCAGTTTCTAAAATGAGCTTTAAGAAGATTTGATGGGGCAGTCAGACGTTAGAGTTGTTTCTAGCACGAATATAATGGATAACGTCAAGGTTTATCGAAGGACTCGATACTTAGCTTCAAAAACATAATTCTGCAACCAATTTCTATACAACCAAAAAAATCTGACAAAATATTTAAGTATTCCACATGAAAAGAAAGCCGCCAACACACGAAAAATATTTTCCCTAACATTTTTCGCGCAAATTGTCTAGTTTCGGGCGCATATAGCCGCGTAACGCAATATATGTCCAAACGGTCGCTTCGCGTCACTTCACATACATGATTACCGTAATGCGATTGCGCTTGCCGTCGGCAATGTGCGCACGCCCTTAATTAGCGAGGCTGGCCATGCGAATTTAACAAGGGAATTTAAACATTAGACTTATGGAAATAGGGTTGAAGTTTGTATGGGAAATACGATTCCATAGTTCCATCGAAGCAGTTAATTATGCGATCGCAAAATCACATTTGTCGGTATCGAAAATCATTAAATGGGCGCGTGTTTTCATCACGACATTTTAATTAATGGGGTCGTGAGGGTTACAAGGTTGTTAAGAAAAATTTAGTTAAAGCCGACACGTTCTCTATTGAAATATTCCGACAAGGGACACAATTGGGTTACTGCCTCTGTAGGTATCGTTTTAGGTAGAAATTATATTTCGTACGGAAAGACCAGCATCGATTTTCATCAGGACAAGTTTATGATCATTACTGGCCGACTTTAAATCACTTATTCTTAACCCTTATAATAGTGAATATCAAAAGTAAACCTAATTAAGCAAACGTATAAAAACCAATAAAAAGATTTAATGTCGCATTGGCTACGTTCAAAGCTACGTAGCGCTACGGTGTCTACGACGCTACGCGCCGTAGCCGATGCACTACGAAGACTGCGCTACGCTTTGTGTCCTACGTTACACGGTTACGGATCTTAGAATAGAAAGACATTTATTTTGTCTTTTGATTTTGTTCCTGTTACGCTGTGACGCCTAGGTTTTACAGTAGCTGTAGAATAGTGTCCAAAACCCTAGAATTTAGTGTTACGAACCTACAGTGCGATTTGTTGGCTACCATCACTTAGCCTACACTACGTTAAACTTCGTTTTAGCCCCTAAAACAGAAGGCCAATTCTCGTAATTTAAAACGTTCAAAATCCAGTCGTAGTCTCATCTCAGCGACAAATTATTTTCAAAAACTTGTCAAAATGTAGGGAAATTAGAAGTATTTTTTGACAGAAGAGAATTGCCCCTCTGATGTACAACATCGTTAAGACATAATGAAACGATTAATAGACTCTGAATGACTATTTATACGGTAAATAAAACCCGTTTATTTACCATATCAATTCGATACGAATAAAAATGTAATAAAGGCCTGTGTTTGCAAGACTGGGGAAGTTTTTAAGATGGCGTCCGACAATGGATTACGAATTTATGTGGGGTTCCCCGCCCTGAGAATAAGTGTGGTGGAGACAGTTATATTGCTTAACTTAATGCATAAATAAAGGTAACAATATAGGCTGGTTTTAAGGGCTCGGAAGTGGAGATGAAGGAAATAATTAAGGGCTGATTTTACCAAAGATATCTTTTATCAGTGGAATAAAATTGACAACCGACAGTTCTAGTATGGAAGAACTGTCAAAAATTCAAAATATATTCTCAGGATAAGACTTATTCTTGTTGTAAAGGTTTGGTGAAATTCGCCCTAAGTAGTATAAAAATCGGAATAAGTTAAGACTTATTTTCTAACACCGATAGCTCACCTAGGGCACGATTTCAGGTAATTTCAACTTCGCGATCCCAATGAGAATTTCCTAAAAGAAAACTTGAAGTCCAAGGTTGTAACCAATGTTAGTGATCACTTAGAAAGTTGAGCGACGTGAGCTTTATTTAGGTATTTTATGCACAAGCTCTATTACTAAGCAATCATCATCATCTGCCTAGCCTTTTCCCAACTATGTTGGGGTCGCCTTCCAGTCGAACATTACTAAGTATTATTCTTATAATAATTTATTTAATACTTTAAGCACACAAATGTACAGACGCCAGCAGGTCAAGTTACTACAATCTGTCAAATTTCTTTAATTGATTTTCAACTTTATCGTTAAAGCATTAAGGTTGAAGGTTGATTGGGACAATTTGACAGTTTCGGGTAGCTTGACCTGCTGGCGTCTGTACAAAGGCAAAATGTAATAGGCATTTTCTACCAGTCAGCCTTTGGGTGATGCAGAGAATAAACAGTGGTAGGTGCAATTATGAAAATTGAGGAATATATATTTTTAGGAATATCCTTTTTTTTATTTATTTATATAGCTCGTTAGTTAGTCTTTGAATTTAGTGCCTAGTGTAAGTTAAGAGATTATGAAAATGAATCCAAGTTTTTTAGGAATAAAAAATATTAATTCTAATTGAAAAGGTAAGAGAAAATATCCTGGGTTTTATTCGAAATGGCTTGCCTAGTTTTTAACATCCGTGGTTACACTTACGTGTCAAAATAAACCTTAAAATCCCTATTAAATTCACTAATTAGGCAAACAAACCTAAAGCAGTCAACAAGTACTGCAGTTTTCGCTCTAAGCCCCTTACATAGCTCGCGGTTCCCTTCAGCGATGCACGGCAGCTTACAGCGCTTTCAGCGGCATCCAGCGGCTGTCATGTTAGTTAGTACTAGATGGGGAAGGGTTACCCGTTTTTCATTAGGAGCTCACGGTAGTAATCTGCTTTGTTTTGCTACCGCTGTTTTTAATTTTCCAAAAATCCCGTGCTTTTGTTTTTTTGTAACACTGCGCGCGTTTCGGCAGTGTTGCTCATTGTCATTTGTTTATCGTGCTTAGCTGTTTTTTAATTATAGGGCTGTGCGTAAGAGTTTTTAAATGGTGCTTTAGAAAGTCGAGAATTATTGCTTTTTAAATAATATTCTACGGGGAAACACACTTTAATTTGATTACTCTTGTTTCAAATTTATGTTCAATAATTTCGATATCTCATGATGATGGGTGTGGTAAGCGTAAAATTGTATGTTTTAACAATCACAATATTTATATATTTTTATTTTATATTTTGTCTCAGTCCAGTCCTAAACCCAACAAGATCTACAATGTATCTATGATAAGTATACTATCATCTGCATGGCCTTTTCCCAACTATGTTGGGGTCGGCTTCCAGTCTAACTGGATGCAGCTGAATACCAGTATTTTACATGGAGCGACTGCCTATCTGACCTCCACAACCCAGTTACTGGGTAATACGATACCTCTTGGTAAGACTGGTTGTCAAACTTTCGGGCTTCTAACGACCCGTAACAACTGTTAAAGATCCACAAATGACAGCCGGGGCCAACGGCTTAATGTGCTTTCCGAGGCGCGGAGGGGTCTTGGTATATGAAGATGGTCACCCATCCACCGACCAATCGCGGCAAGCGTAGCGCGTAGCGTAAGTAGCATATACACTATCCATACGTTTACTGCAGCAATATATATTAGAGATAATATATAAGATACCAAGGAAACCTAGAAACCAAACCCTTTACTAAAATTCACCGCCACGTTAAATTAACTGGTGTTTTAAAGTTTTCATAAATTAAAACTTTTAATAACTCAAATAACGTTTTAGCGACTAGTTAGAGCTAAACGAATAAACTATTACTAAAAGATAAAATCATATTTATTGTCTTGCATAAGACGGAATACGGCCAAGGAAGCAGGTTATAACTTAACTGGGCTCATAAAATGCTCGCTTTTATTGTGTACAATAGTAGTTATCAGGCACTTCATTAAAATTTTATTTTACTTTTACGTGGCATAAGAGCTATCAATTAGACGCCTTTGTAAACGTTTGTTTCGTCGTAAAACAAGTGACTTTCTTTTTTTCTTCGCTGAAGTAATAAATTAACGAATCTTTGTAAAAGTTGGAGTATAAAAAAATACCTACAACACGGTCTAAAAACGAATCATTGTTGTAATGTTACAGACCTTTTAAGGTTTCTTGTGCGTGCTGAATTGTTATCCACCTTAAGAATAAATGCTCAACGTCTTTTATATTTCGATATCATTAATAGGGCTTTAAAAAAACGCTTTCAGCCCTTTTCAAATATCTGCCGGCAACACACCCACTTGCCATAAAACATTATAGGTGTCAGACCGGACACAGAGAATGGAAAAAAGGACTCACCACTTTCAGAGACTGACGAGGGCGACCGTTCCGCCGTCGACACTCCCGACGACGACGATTCTAGCGATGAGAGCGAGTCCGCTCGCGTTGTGTGCGTATGCGTCATCGAACTCTCCGATAGTCTTGAGTCTCTGGGGGCGTCGCTCAGCTGGTTCAACCGCCGCTGAAGGTAGCGCTGTTCTCGCGCCAATTGCTCCTTGTGACTAACGTGCCTCTTCTCTCGTTCTTCCAGACTCTGCAACAAGAGAATGGGGAGTGTTAAAATATCTGCAGGTACAGAATATGGGAGTTACTCTGCATGATAGGCATTAGTAGCAGCAGACTTAGCATAATGGCTGATTCAAAATTTGACGGCATGATCTTTGACTTCAAAACTCAGCAGCGTGTGACAAAAAGTTGATAATTATATCATTTAATCATGCCAAAAACAAAAAAATCCTGAGCGTTACTATCGAAACCAATTCCTTAGTTCCTTTGTGGTGTAGTTCTAGCTGCAAGTTAGTTGCACGACTCTGAAATTTCAGAATGTTTCAAGTACCAAATTCTGCAGTTTCAGAGTGTTAGTAATTTCTTACGCTCCTTTAAGCCGTACACACAGAGAAACTGTTCCAATTACCCATCAACACAAACAAATAGTAATTTACTGTTAAACTTCTTCCCATATTAGCCGTACCCGAGCACGTCGGACGAACAGTTCGGAAAGAGATTAATAGTATCAATAACAAGAAACTATTGGGTAATTAGACGCACATAATGTGCCAGTCGAAACACATTAATCACTAGCTGCTGATTTACTAACTTAGGTCTTTGACGTTTAGCTTTAGTCATAACTGGGGCTGTAAGTGGTTGGGGTTATGTACAGTATGGGTACGATTGTAGTAAGAAATCGATGGATGTTTTCGAATGAAAATTAATTTGATAAATGAACTGTTTGTTTTTCTATTGATTAAATTAAATTGTATCCGAAAACATTCATCGGTTTCTTACTAAACTTCAATTATATCCGACGACCCTGGTTACTTATCTCCTTTGGTGACCGTACTAAGAGTTATTACAAATACCTTTGGTCCACGATTGTTACTGACTATACCAAAACGTCACAATATGAAACACCATCAATCTTATTTTATATTAATGCAAACCTAGTGGGTATTACCGCTGTTTTACTTGGATATCATAAGTTTTTGGTGCAACTAAATAATCAAATAGGAGACAAAATATGGATATAACGAAACATTATTATATTATAGCCATAAAATTTGTATCTCCGAATGATAATGCTGCCACAGTAAACAAATTGGCTTCTTATTTCATCGTTCCAAAAAGGATATGAACGCCGCAAAATGTTCCACCAAGTTCTATCAATGAATAGGTACACGAAACATTTATAAACTTTACCCAGCTAAACATGGCATCTGCTCATTCGCCCCCACACATCGACGTCAGCCTCTGCACATAGCAGTTTTTTTGTGAGGCTCTTAAGAAAATGGCTTTTTCTAGAGCCCTATACACCGGGGACCGACCCGCGGGAAAAAAAATAAGGATTATGTACGAGTAAGTTCGGGCAACTTCCGACACTGCAGGGTAGTCGATGAATTCTCCGTCTTTTGTTTTTCTCTCATTGTGTTTATGGGTTTATACTCATACCAACCTAAATGGGAGTTGCTGAGTTTCTTCGCGAGATTAGAATGAATAGCCCTAATGTTGAATCTTTCAGGTTACTTTCAGTACGGGGTTTTAGGTATAATTTTGGAATGTTACCATTCGCTGTTTGTGCTGGTGTATTTTTGGGGAGAAATGAAGCGGATATTGAGTTACGTAATGACTCGGTAATCAAAATAGATTGAGTGTTATTACTTGACGATTCTAATTCCTCTGCTGAAATAAAGTTTGATCACACCACTGGTGAATAGCACCCTAATCTACTTATTGATTTACCCGACCGTAGCTAAAACCGTTCACGAGAAGGCACTATAATCTCTGCGTTCAAAACAAAAACAAAAGATATCAAAAGCCACGTATTCTTTTTTAATTTTTTCAAAGCCGGTTGGCGGCCACCCACCCTTAGGCTTTACAGTGCCGGGAAGGCCTGAGATGATATATCTGATCATAAATCTCTAACAAGTCAGCGGACGGTGCAGTCCTGTCCTTATTTTGCAGTCCAAATGTTAAATGCTTTTGGGGGAGATTTTAAATTTTCGCTGCTTTTGCGAGTGATTAAATTATGGATGGAGAGAAATGGCCGTCGAAATTGTTTGCGGATGATGGATACGAAGCTCTGTGATTTTTTGTGAAAAATGTGGGGATGATATTTAAAAATTGGAAGCTGCAACTACGTACCTACGTATACATTGATAGAATGAAAAAAAATATTATTAGGTACACAGATAAAAATAAGAATTTAGTTTTGAAGGTTTGAAGATTTAGGTATTAGTGTTTGAAAAAACATAACATAACATCACGTCTTTAGTCTCCGAAGGGTTAGGCTGAGATGTATGGTCCCCATTTCCCCAGTTATATAAGCATAAGCATAATCATCCTATAATGTTCCCACTGCTGGGACACAGGCCTCCTCTCTGTGAGAGGGAATGGGTCGTGATCCACCACGTGGGCCCAGTGCGTGTTGGCAGGTGTCACATGTCTTCAAGTTTTTGGTTCTAAGACATGCCGTTTTCTCACGATGTTTTCGTTCACCAGTTATATCATTTGAAAAAAAAAATATACTTAAAATTATCCAAAACAAAGTAAGTAAACAAAACTCAAATGATTAGATGTGTGTGAATTATATCAAAATAGACTTCAGAGACATTTAGAAAGATGTCTCTGAAGTATATTTTGATAAAATCCCTCATATGGAAGGACCTCCTACTGTTTATAAGGTTTATAATGTAATAAATCATAATGATTACTAGTTAAACCCATCACTCAAGTATATAACGTACGTGCACGAGCTGAAATTATCCAATTTATACGTCTGAATGGACAGATTTCCAATACACTCGCACATAGGCACAAACCACAACCTTTGCTTTATCGATTTCCTGTCAGAGCATTTGAGCGTCGAGCGATTCCGAATTATGTCATATTGCTATACGTATACCATATCATATATGTAGCTATATATTACGGATTACTGGTGCCATCCTACCCTCGTGTTATTGCACGCTATTTATTTTTTACGACCACCGCCCCGTTTAATATGAGTAGATTTGGCCTCTCCAAATAATCCACTCGTATTGCAAAACCCGGTGATGCTGAATAATCTCTGCACTCTGCAGTCTCGAAATGTTGATGCTTTTTGAAGGATTTTCGAGAGAATCGGAAATAAAATGTTAAGTGACGCCTGTTTCCAATGTAGGGTGAATATAAATGGGGACAAAAATGAATGTTTCGCTCTTAATGATGCGGTAGTAAGTGATAATCAAGATGCTCGATTTAACGCCGTTCTTGCTAAAAGCGTATTTAAAACACAGCTGACCTATTTTAACATAACCACTCCAGATTGTGAAGAGCTTCGTATTAAATTAAAACAAGCTCATTATAGAAAGAACAATACCGAAGGCAGGCAGAACATTGCCCTAAAACATGTAAATTTTGAGGCTGATGAATTTTAAACAACACTTCGGTGTATCACTTATAACTTAATTGGTTATTAGAAAAGTTTTCCAATCTGAATGAGGAATTGCTTGGTTGTTGGAATTTTTAGCCGCTGTAAAATATAGCCGACATTGTTTATTTAGGTGGACTTGATGGAAACCGCCTGAGGAGTTCGCTCGGCAATTGGCCGGTTTTTGACGTTTGGCAGGGAAACTTATTTGATACTTACTGTCTGTCTCGCAATTTTTGAAGCTTCGAATAAATCTTGCGTAATACGGGAGGGTAGGTATCAAACACGATCAATTCCGTTTCGAAATCCAGGTGAGTTTATTGAAGAAATATCTCACGTGAATTTCTTGTCTATGCTCTATTTTTTCTCACAGTCATAGTCAGGTGATCAGCGAGTGGAAAATTAGATGGACCGCTGACCTGGAAACTTTCGCAAGGATCCGTTGGAAGCGGAGCCGTGTATTGAGGTGAAGTATTATGTAAGATTCTATTCAATAGAGGACGTCTTCTAACTTACTGACAGATTCCATTAATATAATCAATCTATATTAGTTTACTAGACTTAATTGAAACGTTATTGATTGAAATGAAAACGGTCGTATCTTCGTCAATATCAAAGCGTACAACATTTTCATAGCATAAGGGGACCCTTTCATCCTTTGGAAGCGTTACAGGTAAAATTGCTTCGAGAATCTTTTCAAAGGGCACTTGTTATTTGAAAAGATTTTAGAGATGGTTAAAGATAACGACCCGTTTTATGTCCTCGGGTACGAGACCTTAGATCGCTAAATCCAAGGACTGTGGATTTTGAGGCTTTCAAATCTAACTTCCCTCAACTGTGACTTAGCACATAAATCTGGAATACAACCCAAATATCTGTATGCATGGCCGCTCAAAATGATAGACGGTATTTTGAGAGAGCAATTTGGTGAAACTTTGCAACTGTATGTATGTTGTATCTGTGTCGGTGTTGTCTCAAGTTCCTGGCAATTCGCTGGCTTATCGCCTCGCAGGGGAAGCGACGGAGGGTTGTCGAGAAAATGGAGCATTTTTTTTAAAGGATAATTTTTAATGTAGAAGCCCCAAATGTTGCTACATGTTTCGCTTTTACGAGAATCTCGTTTCATGTTATAATCATAGGAAATATAATTGTTAATCTAATTATTTATGGATCGACGAAAATCATGGACTATTGAGTTCCAACTAATTGAAAGGAATGTTCTTAATCGAGCAGGTAATCAATTAGAAATATATTTGCAGCTCCATACAATTTCATTCAATTAACAATTTTAATGAACGTTATTCATTGAATAATTTGTGTTCATATTATTTTCAATAAAGGTATTTCATCCAATTCAGCTTTATAAAATCATCTACATAAACCTGCCCTTTAAATCTTTTCATTACTTTCAGTTGTTTACACACATCTGAATACCAATTTCTCTCGTTTATTTTTTCTTTTACCTCTTGAACTACCTACCCTCTTTTACGTATATCTAGTCTTATATTTGAACTACTTCCTCTTTCACCAACCCTAGTGTACCGTACGGCTCATTAAAACGTTCGCGCGGGGCACGTAATCGTGGATTTACGAGTCGCGAGCCTCCATGTGCCGTATCACTCGCGAATTCATCTTAATTATTTCACTAGGCTTGTAGACCAACGATGATGAGGGTCTGATAATGTTGATAAATATTATGTTTTGGGTTCGTAGATAGGAGAGGAGAATCTAGTTTATTAACGTAAGCTTAACGATATTGGTTGGATGTAGGTAGGTAACATTGTAGCTTTATTTGAAATGTTTGAAGATACAGCTAGCAAAGTATGAATACAAAAACTGTTGTCACAAAAATAGACTAAATCGTTACGTATTTTCCTAAATTAACGTGAGAAGCAGTCAACATCTCACAAGTGTGGAACACAATCGAAAGCTGCTTATACCTAAATATATTCACCGCAAAAAACGCTCGACAGTCTCCCAAAAGATTTCAAACTGCCACAAAGAATTCGAACATCCGACATATTCCATTGTAATGACATTTCCAACTCCGACCATCACTACAATTTTCCTAAGCCCTGAATGTTTTCCGCGAAACGCAAATGAAAAGTGGCGTTGCCTTCGGTTGCGATGTGCTCGCTTAACTACGATGCCTTTTAATTAGTCCTGCATATTAATCAGACTAACGGTCTAAGTTTGAAAATCTACTGGTTAGCGGTTGGGACGGACTGGTTTTATTTAGTGTCACTATTGAGAATTTTAAATTGAGAAGAGCCGTTAATTTTGATGATTAGTTGGAAGAAGAACCGAATGGAATACATAACAAAATTTTTTTTTTTTTTTTTGGTGGGAAATCATCAAATGACCCCTCCCGTTCTGGGTGGAGCGGAAGGGAGTGTCAGACTCTTACTGACTAAAACCCACCCATGTAGGAACATGCCGCTGCCCCGGAACATAAAGGGCGAAGGAAGGATCCTTCGCCCTTTATGTTCCGGGGCAGCGGTAACCCTTTCGGACAATCCCGCTGAACATAACATATATCATTGGATGGTTGTAACAAGCAGAAAAGGTTTATAAGGAGCTATATCTAATTGTCAAACTAAAATGCTTTGTATGAATAAAAATATTGTAGATAAAATAAAGCTGCCAGCAATTTTATGTGTAATTTCATCAAATTGCTGAAAGAAATCAAGCTATAATGTAGGTAAATGCAGGGCCATCGACGCGCAACCATGGACTCAGTACATGATTCTGAACCCCCCTAAGTTGAAATCTTTCGACGGTTATTAAAAAGGAGAAATAGGCTCCGCCATACATTTGGACTGTGTAGGTATTAATTACACTTTTCTATGAAACCAGATTTTATTTTTTGGTACCCGACGAAACAGACGAGACAGTTGAAAACCCATGTGGTGACATTGGCCATATGAATCTAAAATAGCAGCTGTCCACGTCCATCCCGTACTAGCCGTATGTTTCCACACTAACAATAAATTGGCTAAACTAAACAAAGTGTGCGACCATTAACATATTAGATTCGTTCAGTCGAGAGCCTATTTACGGTACGGGCTTTAATTACTTACGAGTTGTGAAAATTTCAAATGAAATTCGGTAATGTTGGGAAGTTCATAATTAATGATGTCTGGAAAAATGGCTAGTCGAAATTTTACTAACTATTCAAGTGAATATCTACATGATTTTCTCGAGTTTTACTTGGTCATAGAAACATCTTGTGTAGAGAACTTAAGAGTTCTAGAAAACGAAAATGTAGGGAAAAAGATTGTTACAAGAAACGTCAAGTATAAAACAATTATTTATGGAAATAACTTTAACGGAAAGTAAGTTTATACTATACTCAATGAAAATTAATATAATAATAAAACGCTTTTCCATAATCCTCATTCCATTTCAGCAAACTCAGTCTTATCCACGTGACATAAAGTTGAAATTCCTTTAGTGGTTTCGGAAATAATATTTGGTGAAGCGAGTTTGGAATAATAACGCACCGCTTCATTGACAGCGGTTTACTTTACGCTCAATTAGTGGAACGACACACGTGACGTCCCTGAGCCTTACACCCCCAACCCCTCACACCCCTTTAAGTGTCTGGTCCCTGTTTAGGTGTGGTAGAATTTTGTACAACTGTTTAAAACGTACTCTCTCCCTCTTATATGCAAATTCTTTGGGAAAACAAGAATGAAGGACAGTTTTAAAGGGATAGTTGTTCTTAGCCCTTTAACAATTATGTACTTTGTTTTTACTGTTGGACGTTGACTTGACTAGGTATATTAGTATATTTACGGTTTGAATTTAATTTGATATGTAAATAAAGTGACATTTAACGAAATGATTGTAGACACAATTCTCTAACTCGCACATACAGACAAAAACAGACAGCTAAAATCCAACTTCAGAGTTGTCCAACATAAACAAACAAACAAATTAATTTCGACACGAAAATGTGCCATCAAACATTTACTCAACATAAAGTTGGTCCAAGAATCGCACCTTGCGGTACCTTCTATACCTACCGCCACTAACATCGCCTGATAACGCAATAAAGCGGAGTTACAACCGAGACAGCGGTCCGAACACCTTGATAAACCATCCTGTGAACATCCCGTACCTCTCGGCACCCGATTTCGCATTGTTTCACCCGAGCGATATTGTCGAATGCCACCTGCCCTTCCTTTTCACAAATGTCCCTCAGTTATCTCAATTTAACGACAGGTGTGTTATCGCAGGAAGTGAGGGCTTAAAGGAAGCTAGCTTACTGTCTGAAGTAGGGATATATCTTCACCTATGTAGTTTGCTAATGCTACATATTATGTACTTCTTAAAATGAAATATTATGTAAAGGAACCATCTAAGCCGTAACCAAAATATACCTTTAATTTATCACAATAGAGACCCTCCACCTAAACCACAAGGTGTACAACGTAATATTCAAACAGGGGTCACAAAACGTGACTACTAACAATATACTCAGTGGTTCTACCGTGAATTATAAATAACAGGAGATTAGGACGCTTGTAATTGGGCAGATTCCGTCTCCAGATAACACATCTGACACTCGGTCACGTTCGGGAAAAACGGCAAACGGTTCACTGTTCAAGGGGACTTATTTGCCATCGTTAAATAGACATTGTAATTTGTGGCGCTTTTATTTGAATTAAATTGTATTTAAGTTAAGCCAAAAGCATGAAATGACTGGGTCATTTTCTAATCTCAATTATATATTAACTTCAAAGCGAAACCCAACAATGTTAAAGCTCCGTTTTAATATTTTTATCATCTTCCATAGACTTATTAAATTTCATTACGCTAGAAAATGCTCTAAGTGTACAAATGAATTCTTCAAGTCCAGCATTTCTGTTGGCTAAATAAATAATACTTTTCTAGAACTTTTATTCTCTGCGAGGAAAAAAGTTTAAATTATACTAGTACCGAAGGTTTTTTCCAACTTGGCTATGAAGATATAATTTGTTTAACGTTGTGAATACTAACTTAAAATGGCTAATGAGAATTTCTTATAGTCAAACGGCGTATTATTTTTTTTCCAAGAGAAATTTCGAACCACAATAAGCTTCGTTAATAATATTCATATTGTTAAAGGTTTTGAAGAAGTGAAAGAACAACCTACATAACACCGTCAACAAAATTTATTTGTGATATATCAATACAAATATTGTCGATTCTAAAAGCTTAATCGCCACCTGCCCGACCAATTTCACACACCGTTACACCTACATAAAAACAATTATATTTTTTCAGTAGGCGGCAGGTAATTTTTAAAATAAATACTACCCTACTGCGCGGCACGGGTGAGTCATTATAGGTTTTATGGGCCATAACGCGGTCCCAACCTTATAATTCCGACTTATTCAACTACGTGAAAACAAAAATAAATCACGCCATCGATATACTGGAGGGAATGATGGCAGGGGAAGGCGGAAAATGTAGCGTAAATGTATACTATGCCACGGACGTGTGCTCGTGTGGGGTACACGACGAAATGTCGGAGAATTTTGATTACACTGTTTGGTTTTTCGATTTTTGTAGGCATTCTGGCAATGTTTCTTTTTCATTTTTATTGTTCTTGTTATCTTCCCCAGCTGTAATTGTATTGTGCCAAGATATTTCAGTAAGGTTTGTTGTGTTAATCAGGAAAAGCTAAGCAATAATTTCCATCTTATTATAACAAGAGAATCATTATCGCTTCGAGAAAACGGACATTTAAGATTTGAATATTTTTATTTGAATTTCCCTTTGTAGGTATTGTAGTAATTTTCTTTGTAATCATTACGTTCGTAATTTAATTGAGTTATCCGTGTTAATTAGAACAATTTTCTCTCAATCTGGTCTTAAACGACAGAGGGTTCACAAATGCTTAGTCTGTCTCCCGAAGATTCGTACATAATTTAGGTAGATAATTTGAACATTTCGACAAGGGTCTTATTTCGAGTATTGTGTACGACATCTAAGTACCTATCATCTATATAATATACTGACGTATCAGAGAAAACAGTAAACACTCGTTATATGTGATTATTGAACCGATATATTTTATTTTTTGTTCTGCGATTTCTTTTGGGATTTCTTTTTTGGGTGCTGTAGTTACGTAACGCCGAATGTTTTTTTTTATATATTGTAACAAGGGAAATTATTATGAATATATGTCTTTATATATGGTTCGAGCGCGAAAAGTATAAAGAGTCTCGTTGCTTTTTAATTTTTTTTTATAAAAGCCAAGCCTAATTGCGGTGATATTTCGGTGTCAGTGATATTGTTTATATCATCCAAGGTACAGGTGAACAAGTACTTACGACACCCCAGTAAGTGGGGTATTGAGTACCCTAAATACAAGCTAACATCTCACTTAACATTAATGCAAATCTATTTAAGCCCAACGGCCTTTGCCATTTCAGATATCTTATTAAGAGATTCACGTCAATGTTAAGCGTCAATCATCTTTTCATGAATATTATCCACCTCTTGGCAGTAAATTAAAAAATTATATTAAACTTAAACAAAAGCCCATCCATTTTTGTAGCACGCCGTCAGTTTTTGAGTAATGCGACGACAAGAATATCCCGGGTCTTATAGCGTTCCCTTCCCAATGACGCCACGGCGCTTATTAAATTTCCCATGAAAAAGTGTCGAGAGACACAAAATGATTCGCCCTTTACGCTAGTTAAAATTAGCTTAATTTTTTCACATTACTTTACATTTTATTAAGGAGAAAGGTTACTGTAATTGTGTGTCTCTGAAAGAGTTTAAAAGTATATTATTCATAATTTTCATTAGCATCATCGTTAGTTTTAATTCCTTTAAATAAGTAAGTAAGACTGAATATAATTTCAAATTAACTATCCCGTCGAATCATAAAACGCAAAAAAACTCGACTACGTTCTAAAATCAAAATCTTCAACCGCCAATATCAGAGAAGAGTGACGTAATGCCACGTCAGCGGAACGGCGGACGCTGATTGGCGTTAGAATTTGATCCGACGCCGACGTTGAAACCGAACTGCAGGCTGACGTCACTTGATGCGTCGCTGACGGAGAGATACTGACGTTTATTGGTTTAGAGTTCCGGAGATTTTATTAGGAGGTTTGGGGCGATGCTGATATGGGCAAAACTGATAGTAAGTGATGAAAAAGGGTAATGGATCGCTTTCTGTTAGAATGCGTAGATTACTTTTAGCTATTGAAGAAACACAAGTTTGCTGTATCAAGAATAAAGTAATGAAGTAGTAGTTCAATACGGGCAGTGTTGTATGTTATGGGTTAACTGACATTACAGCTGATGATGAAAATTAATTACAGAACTAAAACGTGTTTGAACTTAGAAAACTGTTACTTATACACAATACAATTAGACCTAAGAACTTCAAGGTGAACCTAAGTAAACAGGAACATGAGCCAAAATCCGTCATCTCTGTGCCACCAATATGAATAATGGTGATACCCATACTAACAATACATTTAATAAAAACAAAGCTCATAATACCTCCATAACAGATAATAATAGGTCGTCTAGACACTAGGCAGACTCTTACATCATCGCCTGCGTTGTGTCCAAGCTTAATGAAAATGTTTGCGTATTATATTTCACTTGGTACAATAACTTACCGGACAAATTGAGAAATTTATCGTTTTTCTGAAGCGAGAAAAGATGGTATAGGAGAAAAGAAAAATACTGAGAAAGTTCTATTTATAGAAGACGAGGAGAAATTCAACAGGGAGAAAACAATAAAATGTACAACGGTATTATCGCAATTAGCAATCTCTGGCAGACAACCTGAGGATGAACGTAATTATACTGCGCACTGCAGGTTACACGGTCCAGTGATCAACAGGAAACTTTTATACTAAAACAAAAAGAATTGAATTGAACACTGAAATATTGTTCTTCTTGAAAATACAGATACTTGTAAAGATGGACTGTGAGAAAGATGAAATAGCTAGGAACTCCGAGACGCCGGCTGTAATGTATGAAATTAAAAGAAATGCTGTGCCGACCTCAAATAAATTGAGATAAAGGAAATACTGGACCAATTTCTTTCATGAATAATTGCTTTGCATAATCAGCCTATAATGTTCCCACTGCTGGGACATAGGCCCAGTGCGGTAGATGTCACATGCCTTTGAATTTTCGGTTCTAAGATATGCCGGTTTATTTCCTTCACCGTTTTAAGAGCAATATTTGCTTACTAAATCATTATTAATTTCCATATATTCTAAATTAAATTCAATTATAATAGTACCATCTACTAAAATGAGCGTGTCAACCATTAATTCACTATGTGAGTCACATTTCACACATATCCCTCAATATAACTGTAATTTAGCGTAATTAATTTACAACTACCCTACATAAAACATCGTTAAACAAAAGACGGAATGTATTCAAATTGCATCCTTTACGTCGCGGTCTTTAATCAACCTCGGCTGTAAACATTTCATCCCCTTACAGAATTACTATGGAGAAGTTGACGGCATTACTGGTAATTGTAACGTGGTCGAGCATAATGCTTGATGAGGAGCAGAATTGAAATAAGGAAGTCGAGAGTTATAATTTTAAAGACAAGAAAAAAACTTTCCGTTAAAAAAATACAACCTAGGGTAAGGTTTTTTTAAATTAAAGTTCCTTTTGTTGCCAAGTTTTACTTCAGCCGTTAACCATTACAAGCTTTGTTAATAGAAATGACATAGTTCTGACATTGACTTCATAATTCTTGCTTTTGGTAAAGGTGGATTTTCACGGAGTTAACATAACAGACATCAACTTGCGCCTTCTTCTCAAGGAGGTAAGCAGGAAGTACAGAACGCCAGCTGCTACGATCCTCAAAAGAAACCCTTCCTCCTCCTTTCTTTTGTCCTGTTTCCTTTTGCTTCGTTTTTCTCATGAGGATATGGAAAATTATGATCACTATCCCTGAATTCCTATATACGTTCTTAAACGGTTACTGGTCATGAAAAAGATTTACTATCATCTAGAACATTTTCATTAGAAGTAGGTCCTGCGGCAATAATTCGACTTACGGCGTTCTAACCTCTTATGAAATAAATGGTGCGATCTCGTGCGAATATGATCTATGGCATGTTATCTGTATTGTGCGTACCCTGGCACATATTAATTTGGCCACAATGCCAAAATCGTGGTTAATGGCAGCCGTGTTCCCCCGCGGCCCGTATCTTGGCTTTATTGCCCAAATTTTCTTTATTACACAACTTATGAATGATAGCAAGGAGCGGCCTTTAGCTACTAATAAAAATTTGGTAATTAAATCTTTGGAGAATTTTCCGCCGTTTTCGGGGATAATAATTTGGAGGAAAAGCGGTTTTTAAGTAGTGTTTATGTTATTAATTATAATAACATAAACACTACTTTGAACCGAGTCTTCAGAAAATGTCCCGAAACATTGCTTTAGGCTACAAGATAACTTAAAAAAGTAGTTAATGATACAGAAAAAGTAGACTTATCCTGCCGGCGCCACCTAGTTTTAAAATATTGACCAAAATATTTACGTGTAAAAGTGTCTTAAAAGATCTAATTTTGGAAATAAACATCATTTCATTTATCAACCTACATACATATATTTAGAATAGCTCAGGACGGTTAAAATGGAAACGTCTTTCTTAATGGCTACATTCCAAAATCCATTGATAAACCCAACTACCGCTTTTAATTAGTTGACCAGACTTCTTGCAAACCGACTTGACTTCCAAACTGTGGTCAACCTAACAACTTTGAACAAGAACAAGACCATACTCCTCATGATTACTGTACACATATTCATGAACACAAACGTTCTATACAAAGTTCTATCGACAAAGTGCAAACTAGATCTGAGCGCGGTTATTGGCTCCCAAGTTCGCTGCAGTTTAAATATTGGCTCTCGAGATTAAGTTTAACTCTTATTCCTACTTTAACATTTGGATAGTCTGCTAGTGTGTCTTACAATATTGTTTGAGTATTCGGCTTCATCGACTGTACGTTTCGTTGCTTTTGCATTAATACGATTGGGAATATTAACTTCTACTTCTGCGTTATTTGGTTTAATTTTATGTTCTTTGTCAAGAGTTGAGTCGTCTTTTGTTTCAACTGGCTGAACATCTGTCACACTGTGACAGCTGTCTTAGAACGTACATATTCCAGATTACGTAAAAGTTAACTTCAAAATGCATAATAAAATAAATATATAAACTGCCTTATCCTTTTGAATTATCTTATTTATGGCTTCTCATATATGTATATTATAATTTCGTACGTGTATCAATCAATGTATTGTGTGTTGCTGCAATCACTAGTTCCATCTGTCAAAAAACGGTTTACCTAATAGACAGGGTATAAGTATCGTTTTTAAATATTTTATCAAATCTTTGTGTATCAACATTCTCTTGCCTTTATCCTTCCCCTATCTATCTATACTATACTAATAATAAAGCTGAAGAGTTTGTTTGTTTGTTTGAACGCGCTAATCTCTGGAACTACCAGTCGGATTTGAAAAATTATTTTTGTATTTGATAGCCCAATCCTTGAGGAAGGCTATTGAACACGCTACACATATACAGTAACAAAGAACGCTACAAAAACGCTAAGGGCAGGCGATAAGATGCGACGGAGTGGGTCGGGGGAGCAAGAAATTTTACGCGGACGAAGTCGCGGAAGCTAGTAGATGGGGAGGATCTCTTTATCCCCTTTATGAAATCTTTCTGAATGTGTTCATATTAACGAACTGTTGCAAATGTTGCTTTAAATACTTCAGTTTTGTTTTAATCTTACAATAAATTAATATTTTGTATTTGTAAAATTTCTGTAGTTTCATTTTATACTTCGTCTTTCATCTTTACTAACCTAGCTTCACCCGTTTCAATTTCATCCCACATAAATAAATGCTTAACAGTCAGAACATCGTAAAGAGAAACGAGATGGATATTCTCATAATTAAATCTTTACACTGTCACACGATAGCTAATATCTATTGACAGTAAAACGTCAGTTTAGTGGCGAAGCGTCAGAATTACGGCCCGTTTATTTGTCGTAAATAGTTAGCATCGATCGGTCTCGTCTCGTAAACGTCGCATGGGAAACGACCCACGACTGCTATATTTGGAACCGAGGACTTTGTTGGGAATGAGTTTAAAATTATCGCTTTTTTTTGCTTTCTCTTTTACGTGATGGGTCGTGATGGCCCAGTCTTTAAAGCCTCGCCTCTCATGCTGCCTCTCGAGGTTGTGGATTAAAAACCGGACAAGTGCCAAAGTGACTTTTCAATTTCTGTGTACTTTCTAAAAGCGACAGGAAACCTGGGCTTATAGTTAATTGAAGTCTGAAATCGTGAACTCGTCTTGAGCAAGCGTCGTGATCAATGCTCGTCATTGTGAGGAAGCCTGGACTAATAAATTTAAGTCTGTAATCGCCAACACGTCTTGAGCAAGCGTGGTGATCGATGCTCGTGCTTTCTCTGTGTGAGAAGAGGCGTTTGTTCTGCAGTAGGACAGTAATAGGCTGATATTCACTGTTTATTTTTTTTTTTGATTTTTTTTTTTTTTCACGTAACAAGTCAATATGAAATTGCGTCGCTTTGTAGCGTAAAGGACATGGTTACCTACACTACAGAATTGATATCTACTATGTCCCTTAAAGGCGTATCATTGATACACTAGTTACGACTTGTTTTTGCGTTGGCTTGTCAGTTACAATATTTTTCAGTGAACAAGATGAGTGATTGGTAAATGTCTCTTAGTTTTAGCATCATATTTCGTGAAAAGCACGAGTATCCATACAACAGGTACCCACAAATTAAGTATTCATCAAAAACTAAGATTTCCATTCAAAATGTGCTCACTAATTAAGTATCCATCGATAACAAAATCAATCCTGAATTTACGACCGCCAATAAAACTCGTGTTTGTTTATTTGCCAAAGACTTAAAACCCACACCAACATCATGCAATCAGCCAATTGTCATTCAGATACTTCAATCAATTCATAACAAAGATAATCTTTACGACACAACATCGGAAATGAAACAACAAAGGAAAGGGAATCGCTCCATTTAAACGTTACTATCAGTAGAGACTTTACGACCACTCGTAAATCAACATTGTATCGCTCAGAGAATAGGTCCCCGCCTGCACTTAAATAATTCAAGTTGGTAGCCTATAAGGGTGCAGTGTTCTGCCTATGTGTTAGGGTTAAAGGGCGAGCAGAGCTTTAGGACCTATCACCACCAGTTCGTGAAAGTTTGTATGGATGGATGGGTGGATGGATGTTTGTTACTCTTTCACGCGTTTACTAAACGGATTTGGATGGAATTTGGCACACAGATGGTTTATAACCAGGATTAACATATAGGATACGTTTTATCCCGATATTCCCACGGGATTGAAAATTATGCGGGTGAAACCGCGGGGTGCAGCTAGTAAGATACTATTTGCGAGGCGGGAATTTCTATCTATAATTAGATTTGTGAAAGTTTGGATGTTTGTTACTCAATCTCGTAAAAACGGCTGAACGGATTTGGATGAAATTTGGCACACAGATAGTGTATAACCTGGATTAACACATTTTTTTTCTTTGGCCTGTACTGTCCTACTGCTGGGCAAGGTCTCCCCCATATTTTTCCACTTTTCTTTGTCCTGTGCCTTTTCCGTCCAATCGGTTAGGAACGAGTTCAAATCGTTACGCCAGCATTTCTTAGGCCTGCCTCAGTGAAGACGATTAACACATATGATACTTTTATTGCCGGCAGACGAAGTCGCGGGCAGAAGTTAGTAGTAGTATAAATAGTTCATATGTTATTAAAAAGTTCGTATGTTGGTTACGCTTTCACGCTAAAACGGCTAAACGGATTTGCATGAGGCACACAGAAAGTTTATAACCTGGATTAATGTTGACTTTTTATCCCGGTAGTACGTTCCCGTGGGATAATTTCCAGGCTACACGCAGACGAAACCGCGGGCAAAAGCTAGTTTTTAATAAAAGTGTTGCTGATAAACTCACACTCAAACTGAAAGCATTTATTTCAAATAAACCAATTACAGGCACTTTTGAATTGTCAAAGGGATTGGTTGCAAAAAATGCACTAGCTTTAATATCTGCTCAATGTTTCATCAATATTAATGATCAATTTGTAGTGAAAACATTTAATATTTACGATGAAACGTTATTAAAAGTATGTGGTTATTGAAATCCTGTTTATATAGGCTAGCAATATTGGATTTTTACTTTGGTAAAAAAATCTGCCTAACCTTTTCCCAGCTATGTTGGGGTCGGCTTCCAGTCTAACCGAATGCAGCTGAATACCAGTATTATACATGGAGCGACTGCCTACCTGACCTCCACAACCCAGTTGCTGGGTAACCCGATACCCCTTGCTAAGACTGGACTTCAAAAACATTGAAAGGAGTATTTTAATATTATTAACTGTTATATCGAAACTATTGCAGTGATAGTAGGTGATAACTGTGAGACCAAATCAACTTATACAAAAGTCAACTCCAATAAATTTTAGTAATAAAGAATAAATATTTAATATATTTTAGTTCTAGGTTTCTTCCTTCCCACGTATAATTTAGTACGAGTACTACAATGCTAAGACATTTTAAAGAATTTTAGCTTTATTACCTTCTTTTCAGTAAGTCCATTGTCCGTAAAATTTACAATAGAGAAAACTTTTAGTTCTAACATTTCAGTTCACTTCATGGAAAGACAAATAACTTCTTTTTGCAAATTGATTAAGATGGTAGAGTCGCGAGCAAAAATAAAATACACTTACGAGAAATTCAAAAGCGATTTTCCTCAAAAGTTTTAGAACTTTTATGGGGTTACAAACTTCGAAAACATACATGCTATTATGAAATAGGTATTTTCTCCATGTTACAAAACAGGTTTATTTGTCTCAGAAAAACGTGCATACAAAAAGATAACTCTAATAATCAAGTAAAAAAAAAACACATAATACGAAGGGGAGATAGCAGCCTTGAAAAGCTGGTCTTTGTTGGCAATACCGAAGGAAAGAGAGCATGAGGCCGGTCGCCAACACGATAGTCTGCGAAAATCAAGCAAAAGCAAATTTCAGCAGGTGATTATGGCAACTTTGGATCGGAGTCGATGGAAGCAGATTGAAGGGTCCAGTGACCACGGTCCTCAGTAAGGAAGGACCGATTGAAGAAGAAATATGAAAGATGCAATAACAAAATAGAACTGAAGGCCAGTTCCCGTAATTAAAAATGTTCAAAAACTAGTCGCAATCTCATCTCAGCGACAATCAATGTCAAAAAATCGACAAAAATGTAGTGAAATTAGAGGTATTTTTGACTGATTGAGACTGAGATCAGACTGTGAACGTTCTTAAAATTAAGAGAATTGCCCCTCTGACTGTGAACGTTCTTAAAGTTACGAGAATTGCACAGATCAGAAATAGACTGTGACAAGAAGGCTTCCACTCAGCATTATGCTGTGTTATGTGGGATCAACAGCACAGCGCTGATTTTCAGTGGTCACTCAAAGGTGAAAGGTGGTGAAAATGCAAGGTATTTATGCTCGGGACTGTGTTTTCGAGACCATGTTTAAAGAAAGTTAGCGAATATCAAAAACTTGATATACATATTTGTTATTCTTATTACGAACTCAAGTTGATATTTCGTATTCAAACTTCTTGTAATACATCATTTCGTGTCCGTTTTTATTGCTGTACGAGTAACTCAAGATTTATGGTTTCCGAGTGTCCCTTTGAATAATCTTTTCATAAAAAATGTTTTAAAAAGTTTTTATAATGAATGTTTTTGTTGCGACTCTCTTTCAATAGGTAGCGCCGGCGTGTTTATTCTTTGTGAGATATATAACTTGTAAACTGTGAGTTTGTGTTGTATCTACTTGTATTTATATGAAGAAAAGTACCTATTTTAATGTAAGAAACAGTGCTTAAAATATGTCTATTTAGTTTAATAACTAATACTCTGAAACGTCTCTGATTCGTCAGCCTTGGCGGTAACCAAATTTGGTTACCGCCAAGGCTGACAAATCAGAGACGTTTCACAATTTTACGGGTGACAAAATCGGCGAATTGTGAACCCTGTCGGTAAGTGCAGATTCGTTCACAATTAGACGCATTGACATAAAGATACAAAATATTTTTTTAAGAGTGAGATATGTCGTGGGACGCCCGATTAGAAAGAAGTTTCTTTCGCTTTTGCACACTTGGCAATGTAATATTTTGACCGTCATGATACTTTTTACGTAAACACGTAGGTTGTGTCGTGTGTGTGTATATGTGTTTTGTTTGTGTGTGTGTGAGGGTGCGTTTTGTGTGTGTGTTGTGTAGAGCATAACGTAGATTTAAAATATTGACCAACAAATATTGACGTGTAAAAGTGTCTTAAAAATCTACTTACAGACATAAACATTTAATTTCATTTCGGAACTTCGTTTCCAAACCTATTAAAGTTTCTATTCATTCCCTTTCCCAACAAAAACTATGAACAAAATAATGTTCATTTTAATATTTGAAAGACTAAACAATTTGCTCGGATCATTGGGTCGAGCCATCGAATCAAATTATTTTAGACCGTTTTTATTACGTAAGCAATGGACAGAAAGAAAACTGCTTTTAGATGTTCTTAGAATTTGTTTTTATATTCTGTAAGTATAGACAGTTCTTGGTAAGGAAAACCAAATAAAGTTATGAATATGTATTTTTTTTCTATACAAATAAATAAAATTGAAGTGTCTGTTTGTAATGTAAAAATAAAAGCCGTTTACTGAATTTATATGAATAGTATATACGGTACTTAAAACATTTTTTTTTAATTGTTGTCGATCTATATATAAAAAAAAACCACTTTTATAAATCTTGTCTGTCTGTTTGGTCCGGGCTGGACTGATTTTGACGGGACTTTCACTGGCAGAAAGCTAATGTTCTAAGGAGTAACTTAGGCTACTTTTCTTCTCGAAAAAGAAAGAAAATCAAAAGGTATAAATGTCACGCGAACGAAGTCACGGGGAACAGTTAGTTTATAATAATATATATACATGATACAGATGTTTATTCTAGGTGGTGTATGTAGGGTGTTTGTGCATGGAATATTTATGTCTGTAAAAAACACCTACGATACCCGGGGAATACCTAGTCGAAGGCAACGTTTCCTTATATTAACTTTTGATAATTTAAACTGGACCCAATAACACCTATAGATACGACTTCTTATATATTGCAGGCGCCTTACTTCGGGACTATCGTCTGCTAATTAAGCAGTGTCAGCTGATATTTATGTGCGTGCAAAGATCCCAACCTCATTTTAACTGTACCTAGCAGGGAACGGTCGAATAGGTAGTGTCATAGAAAGGAAAGAACAGAAGGTGAACCGCTATCAACTTTACGTGAGGAATCGAATGATAATAAACGAAATAATAATAATAAACGAAATAATAATAATTCATTCGCATCAAGTTTTACATTTTACATTATAATGAAATAAAGATTACGATAGACATATCTGAAGATATCCAATGATAGGATTGTCATTGGAAATCTTAACCTAACTTAACCTAGATGAAACTAACCCGAACCTTTAACTGGATAATATAGCAGACAATGAAGAGTTTTGAACAAATTCAAATCGAATAACTAAAGAATAAAATAAATTTTTAATGAATATGAAATGTTCTTTCTTAAGTGGAATTGTTCGTGCAGTCCCGAATAACAATGTTCCAATTTAACACAAAAAAGTCAACTGGTATTTTCTAATTTGTCGTGTAGCGACAAGAAAAGCTTAACTTTAAAGTCAAAGGTAATTAAATTAAAGAAAGGGAAGTTGAAATTAATTAAAGATTTATTTACAAGGTAAGGATGGAGATGAATGGCAGTGGTGTGTATAATGTGGAGGTGGGGTGTATGGGTGACGATGCGAGATAGGTGGGTTGAGGAGGCCGAGGTGGAGTTGCAGATGGGGCTGAAGAGGTAGTCGACGCGAGGCAGGTGCAGGTGAGAGTAGGTGCTGGTGCGTGTGCGGCACGGAAGATATCCGTAGGAGGGCCCACGCAGCAGGAGTAGGACGCAGCACGGCAGCAGGAGGAAGCAGGCACGGCGGGGACACTGTCAGCCCGCCAGGTGAGGCGGCCCTCGGATGAGGCGCGGCCCAATAGATACAGGAGAGTCTTCTGGGGCGGCCTTCGGATGAGGCTCAGTCCAATAGGTACAGGAGGGTCTTCGGAGTCCTCCGGCGAGGCGCGCCGGCGGTCCGACTGGTACCTTCACGGAGGACGGAGGACGGAGGCGTAGGGGGAGTCCGTCAGGTACCGGAGCCTTTACGAAAGGCACGCTGGGTGTTCCCGGGATAGGTGGCCCTGGAGTCAGGCTTAACTGTATTCACTTTAGAGGCGAAACGGGAACTGATCCTCGCATTGCGTGGATTTATCATGTCAACTAGTAGAATAATATCATGTGGAAATTGGATGATGATTAATTTTGGAGAAGTATGAATGTATAATCCGCTAAAAAGTTACAGGCCATTAAGATTTGAAAGAAAAGTTGTCATGGCGACGTATTAAACGTCGTTGTCAAAGCTTTCATATTAAAATATATATTAATAAAATACAATAAAATCTATAGTTATTTTGTATTAAAAGTATAGTGTTTATAGGAAAAAATGATATCAATCATTGTGGGCGAAATTCCCAATCTTCAATTTCCAACTTATTTGGTTGGGGCTGTGTCTGTGTACTGATTGTGGATAAAACGTGGCCTAGTGTCGTGAAGAATAATCAGATCAGCGCCTAACGGTAACGGAATGCTTGTTCTGACCTGGAGGAATGAATGAAGCTAACTGTGAGTATGTACATTATGTTAAAAATTATCAACTTTCTTAGTGCAATTCTATGCAGTACCTACTAATCACGTATTGATATTATTATTGTTACGCTAAGCAATGTTCCTGTTTCAATACTGCACCCTAATTGCGTAACACACTATCAATCTCAATCTGAATCATTTTAAAGGATCCATTGCTTCATATGTTCGAAATATGTCTCTGCTCAGCAACGTAAACAAAGCAATGAATGTTGTTGAACTGTCAAATTGAAACCCATTGCTACTGATAGTGCGTTACGCGATTAACACGCTGATCTTAGAATCATGTACCTATTATTCAAAGCTCTACTTCTCCGCGTATCCTGCGTAGTGTGGTTAATTATGTTGGTGATTAATACGACTGTCCCAGGATTAGGATGCGGCTCGCTCCAGCACTTATTAATGGTGAATGGCTTGTTCGGCGATTTGTTACGTTTTTCCTATATCTACGTACGTGTACGTACTATATACTCTGTCCATTATTTTTTGACAGGTGGAACTAGTGATTGTAGCAACACACAATACATTGATTGATATACATACGGTATTATAATGTCTGTAAGAAGCCATAATTCAATAAGATAAGGCAGTTTATATATGTTTATTTTATAACTTTTACGTAATATGGAATATGTACGTTCTAAGACAGCTGTCAAAAAACGGTTACCCTAATGGACAGGGTATAGGTGTGTTTTGATGGGGTTACGCGTGTCCTGTTAGAGAACGAAGATGAGAAGTATTTTCTTTACAATAGGTTTCATTCCTTGTGTCAAATACCCGTAGCTTTATTGGGATTTGATAGCGAAAATGAAAACTATTGTGAAGTGAATTCGATATAAATAATATAAATGTGTGTGTGTATCTTCATCTTCGGGTCGCTGGCACGACTGTGTTTAAAATGTTATTTTCCCAAAACTTTGCCACTTCCACGGCGTTGTCGGTGGCAGCGCAGAGGTCTGACTGCATGTTTTGGAATACAGAGGGCAGGATACGAGTAGGAGTTGTAGCATGGTTAGTGACATACCTCCATAATCACACCCTACTGCCGTTCTGTCAAGGTAGCCCCACTTTACTGTATGTAAGTGTGTTATATATGTATGTGTATGTTTCTCAGTAGCAGCCCGGAGCCGGAATTTGTGCCTGGTTGATGGCAATAGGCTCGCCCCCTATTACATGGAACTTAAAAAACAACTGGCGAAATGTGGGTGTACTATAGGTACACCTCTGCCTAACCCTTCTGGGAAACAAGGCGTGATGTTATGATATCAGTTAATATGAAAACTGTGTTGTGGGTCCACGACAGAACAGCATCATGCTGAGTGGAAGCCTTCTTGTCACAGTCATGACGTGCAGCTGTCGACTATTTCTGTTCCGTGCTTGTGATTTTAGTTTTTTTTTTAATTAGTACTATAATTTGAGTTAACTTATCTTTTTTATATGCACGACTTTCTGTGACATTAAAACATTTTATTATTCTTTTTTTCTTAACAAAAAATTGGTCCAAAACTACGAGCCCCAGAAGAGAGCCTAAAGAATTATGACAAAGAAGATTACTTTCCTCTAACCACCCATTTTTTAACATAAAATATAAGAATAGGTTCCGTCTAAAACCTTGAGGACTAAAATAAAAAACCTCATCACATTTTAGTATCTAAAAAAGTTCGTAACTAACCCTAAAAGTCTTCTAAAGCGATGTAACAATGTCTGAAGCGAAATAACCTAGCTGAAATATTTTATCAAATTTAGTATGATAAACATGGAAGGTACCTAAAAAATTTGAGGGTACATTACATTTGGTAGCTGGAGTAATAAACGAGTAAGTCGTAAGGGCCTATATTATATGAGAAAGAATTGCTTATTTCTAGAATAGAATGTATTTTACTTTTTTTTTTTGTAAACGGTTTTCATCGTTGTTAATATTTTTCTCGTAAATAAATAGAGTTTATTTATTTACCTAACTTTTTAAATCATTAACTAGCTTTGTAACATGTTTATGCATAAGCGTAATAAACCTATAATGTTCCCACTGCTGGGAGTGCTGGGACACAGGCTTCCTCTCTATGCGAAGGAGTGGGCCATAATTCACCACGCGGGCTCAGTGTCGGGTTGGTGTACCATGTAAAGTTTTTTGGATGCATTGTAGTACAAGTAACCAACCATGAAAATAGAAAAAAAGGTGAGATACAAATTTCTGACTGCTCTAGTTGTCCCAATTTACACAACACACATTTGGTACATTGAAACTGGAATCTAACCATGATCAAGTAATTTACGTATGTGTTATTTGCCCTTATAACAACAGAAAAAAGAAAAATTGACCGACTTTTTTAATGTTGATTAGCCATTAATGTCCCATTGCTGGCCAAAGGCCTCCGTACTCTCTCTCCACCTATCTATGTCCAGAGTTGTCAAGGAACAATCTTTATTAAAGGAGTGGATTCTATTAAGTGAGATGAGCTGGAGCTCATCTCGCAATTTGTCATTACAAATTGATTAATAATTGCCGCGATGTCGTTTGCCATTAAGCCATTGACTGATTACTTGAAATAAATTTAATAAAAAAAAAACGTAATTTTTCACTCAAACCACTTTTTTAGCCACACTCCTCCCTTGTTTAGGTTCAAGATATTTCTTAGGTTATAAATCAGTCGTTTAGGTCCACAACATTATACGTTATAAAGCAGGCTTGCTACCTAGGTACACTATAGGAGGACACTCTAGAAAATTGCCTGTGACGTCAGCAGGGTTGCTCAAATTGACACTGACAGTCTCATTTTACGCAGCTAAATTGAGTTGTCGGAAAAAATAAGGGGGAAGGGGGAATAAGTTTACAGTTTTTTAGGTCGGATACTCGGATATTATGGGGTGACAGAGATGTGCACTGTGAGGGGTGAGCAGTTATCTGAGCGTTTATTAGAATTTAAGAAGAGAGTTTTAAAGTTGTTTTTAATTTTGTTTCATTTCTAAATTCTGGGTCGGTGATACTTATGAGCATTTGAAATGTTTTTTTTTTAATATTACATAGCGTGCGTTTTGCTCAGGAATGCCCACCAGGTAGTAAGGAAAATTGTAATTGATGGAAACTTGTGATTGCAGTCAATAAACTTCTGCATCACAGATTGCCAGCAATAAACTGAGTCGCCGGAAAGCGCCATGTTGATAAGTACATGTAATTTTGCCCGCACACATACCTACGCCTGAAAGGGTGTTTTCACCATTTCTGAAAGGTATGGCGGCAGGATACTAACCCGCCCTGGGCCCGCGTGGTGGATTACAGCCCACTGCCTCTCACCGAGAGGAGGCCTGTGTCCCAGCAGTGGGAACATTATAGGCTGATTATGTATGGCGGCACAATAAGGACAGAAAACTGAAATACAAACTCTTTCACAAGTTCCTCTATTAAGACACGATATGAATAAATATCAAATGAGATATTAATATCAATTGTTCCGCGTGAAAATGCACATGAAAAAAAAAAAACAAGCAGACATTCTCATTCACCCTCCGAAACTAAGTCACGCACAAAAAGCACAACTTCAACATGTCACTAAATCTTCAGTATCCGTTACTATTCGATACAAGTGATACAACTGACTCAAACGATACCAACGAAGCCAGCGCCACAGAATAGATGGTGGAGGCACAGAAGGCCGTCGTCTTATAACAAGCGTAAACAGACTCACGCACACATAGATGGTATGATGATCTCTCAAACCTAGCTGTGTAGCTAGGTTGCCGCCGCAAGTAAAAGGGGCGCATCTGAGAGGAAAGTGAATGGAGAAAAATGAGCCTTACTAGATGCGCCTTTTTTGTTAAGGCTTCACTTGGTGAGTAGCGTAGCACAAAGCGTCAGTGTGTCTATTGAAATAGTGAAACCATGTGTTGATTCGCGAGCACACACGGTTGTCACGATGGATGTCACAGTACTAACTGCGTGGCTTCAAACCAACTGTCTCAGACGAGTGCAAGCCGCGAGAGCGCTTGCACTTGCTGTGCGTGAGCTGTGTCTGCGTTTTACGGTTTGAAAATCCTTTATTTCTCAAAGATTACTGTTACGAGCTTCGGGGTTCGTGACAATTAAAACTGCCGATATAAATTACCAAAAATTACACTTTAATTAAACAACACTACTAACAACTCAAACACCCTAATTATAAACACAATTGCACTTAAGTCGCACTGAAAGATCGCTTTCGATGTATTCGCTTGTATCGTTTATCCAACTCTGTGTCTCGGTAGCAGTGTTGGCATTAATCAATTCATTTTTTAATCAATTAATTAATTTGATTAATTTTAATCAGATTAAATTAATCATGATTAGAATAATCATGATTAAAAAAATAATCTTAATCATGATTATTGTCGTTAATCATTAATCACTAATCATTAATTGATTAACTTGATTGTAAACTAATGTGATGAATACCTATCTTGAAGGCTTTCACAAAATTTGACCCATTGTCAGTAACAGAGCTTACTATTTTAGTGGGGTCAATATCAAAATCTGAGTATATTTCCAGAAGCAAATCTTTTATGCGGTCAAAGGTATGTACACCTTTAAATCGGCGACAAGCTAAAGCTGCAGAACGCCTCTTATAGTTATTATCAATCCAGTGCACTGTAACACCTAAAAAAAATTCTCTTCTTCCCTGACCATATATCAGCGGTGGTGCACAAATATTTCACAGCAGCTAGGTTTTGTTTTATTTCGCAAATCTGATCGAATGATAGTTACTTCTTTTCTGAGAGAACGTCGCCCGGGTATCTTGATTCCACTATTTGTCACATTTAAATCCTCCATCATCTTAATGAAGTAGGGGTCTTCCACAGCTCGAAAAAATCATTGAGTTAACGTAATAATTTACTAAGTTACGATCAAAAGTTTCTTGAGTTACAGGTGTTTTGGAGTTTGCCTTGAAGTCAGAACTGTATTATTTTTATTTTTCTTTCGCTTATTGTCTTTCATATATTTTTTACATTCCTTTTCTGTGTCAGCGCCATGTTTCCGTTTTAAGTGTCCCAAAAAGTTAGATGTCGTCTTGCCATAGCCCTTAACTTCTTTACTTTGATGGTCCGATCACTTCATACAAACTGCTACTGTGTTCTTGTCTGTGCATTTGTCTAGTAGAAGCTTATAATAGGTACCGTCAAATAAAGCAGAAGAAAGATCCGATTGCGATTGCAATACCACTATTAAATTCTCGGAATTGTTTGACGACACCGACGGATCATTTGAAACACGACTACTATTAGAGTCATCATCACAATTCATGTTTGTTTTTAAGTTAATCACTGAGTGAAACAATATCACAAAATGTTGCAAAATCTGAAAAAAATATCCCCAACCGAGTGCGAGCGAGCGTGTGTCAGCCAGATAGTGTTAAAACGTGACTGTTAGTAGTCAAGCTCTCTATAGTAGTTTAGTGCTATAAAAAATGCGAGGCGAGAGAGTGAGAGAGAAAAAGAAGCTAAGCTAACGCGAAGTACTTTAGTCCTACCCCCTCCCCGGTGTTTACGCAGTAAATAGGCCATAAAAGTATAGTCTGTGAAATTGGAATAAGGAATATTTACATTTTGGTGTTGGTGTTGCTCTTCCAATAAATAAAATAAATAAATGAGTAGTTAATAGTTAATCAAATAATCAAATTTATGATTAAAGATTATGATTAATAATCTTAATCATTTTTATTTGATTATGATTAATTAATCATAATCAAATTTTTTGATTATGATTTTTAATCATTAATTTTTAATCGTTAATCAGATTAACTTTGGGCCTACACTGCTCGGTAGTCTTATCCCGGCCTTATATAGTGCCGCAGATAGTTCTAGAACCTTCTATTGTAGAAACATCTAGATTGTTCGAGTACATACAGTTTGGCAAGAAAGTCCTGAAACGGAACTAAAATATTTAATCATTGGCAACACTCGCTCTGCCTCGTCGAGTAAGGTACATATTCTGTCATTTCTTGCAATCGGTGACTGTTTCTCGTGTTTATTATTTGTTTATTTGCTTTATCGTGGTGTTACTGGTGACCCATTGTGTTCATAATGAACAGATCTGTTATTCGCAGCTCCGCAAGAGCAATAATTTATAAAGTGTACGTGAGATATTTGGCGGAACTCGAGGCCGGACAAATTTTATCCAATCTCAACGATGTGTATAAGAGAACCGCTGAAATGACAGGTAAAATTATATTTTATACATGTAATCAGATCTAATGTGTGTATTTCAAGGTGCAATATCTATTATAAACCTTTCATACAATTATTGAAATGTACATTCACGAATTTGAGGTTATGTTTACAAAACACATTCGGAATGCAGCGCGTTCGTATAATTTTGATACTTTTTGTTAATATTGCATAAAATAAATCACTGAACAAAAATAACTATAGAATTTTTTTGGTAAATCCATCAGTACTATAAGGCTATATTTTTAATTCATTACAATAAGTAATTGCAAATGTTTAGTTGTTTTTATTGTATTGTTCTAGGCAGTGGCTGAACAAGCGTTTCAGAGCATATCAGTTGACGACTGGAAAAATTCATGTCATCATGTCATGAAAATAGAAAAAGGTTATTTTCGAAGGGGGCAAACTGTGTATAGTGACATTGAAAAAAATATCATAAACCTACAAGATGAAAGCAGCAACAGTGACACATCTGAACATAGCCAGCAGAGTTTTGGTGAAAGCTCACACCAAGACATGGATGAAGAGTTTTCGGGCGTGGAATACTTAGAGGAAAACATTTTTTATTCTAATTAAAATTTTTGATTCTGATTAAAAAAGTTTATTCTGATTATTTTTTTAGTTTTTGATTAGAACATCAACTATGGAACATTTTGCCTGTGGTTAGAGGAGAACTTGGATTTGTGGGATACAGTGACACAGTAGTAAAGCTTCCAACTTGTCACTGGGATCTAAACCCTATTGAATTATCTGGGGTCTTGTGAAACATAAAATTGTCTCACATAATGTGGGATTAGTTGACATTCAAGTATTTTGAAATACCTAATAATTTTATATTTATTTCATTAAATTAAATAACTGCAAATGTTATCGTTCTAGGCAGTGGCTGAACAAGCGTTTCAGAGCTTTTCTTGTTTTTATAAAACCCGCTTAATTAAAAAAAAAACTAATATCAAAACCGTTTTAGTCGTACTATTTAGGGTTACAACATGCACGATAGTGGCGCCACCATTATTTTCACGACTTTTTGGCCAAGCTGTACCGGCCTCGACTGACCAGTAGTCGATAGTTCTAGAAAGTTCTAGCATCGAAAGTTCTAGAAGCATCTTGACTCTATTAGTTCTGCTACTCGATACTAGATGGCGCTAGTGGTAACTAATGTCACCATTAATTGTGGCGCGCAACATTACAAATCACTAACGAGGAGAAATAAGATATCAAACAAAACTTAAGTAATTTAAAGTACAGATGCGCATAGACGGTATTCTTAAAAAAGAAACAAAATTATATTTCTGTATTGGTAGGTAATTTCAATTAACTTTGTCATTGGGCGACAGTTTTTGAGCAGATAAAAAGGACGGTTTACATGGAGCGGGTACGATAATAATGTTGGAATGGAACAGATTTACTTTTTTGTGATGCCTTTGAAAATATGTCGTTTTAATAACTTTTTGAATAAAGATAGACTTAGTGTATTTTATAATCGTATGCTTAGGTAAAGAGTTTTAGATCTGTGCTCCTTGATACAAAATAAACTTTTTACCATAATTAGCTCGCGGTTTATATAGTTGTATATCATGTGCTCGCCTAGAGCTGCGGGTATATTTTTGATTGTATTTTGTGAAGTTTATTTGTGTAATGTTTTTGTTTAAGATTTTTCTTATTAATAAAATACATGTGTTATTTTGGTAAATTTGGGCAATATTTAATAATTGTGCCTCATTATAAATTTTGATAGTTGCGAGTTAAATAATTGTAGTGCTAGAGGACTTTTATTATTCTATTTTGCGCTCTTTGTAATTTATCAAGATGTGTTTTGGCAGTTGAGCCCCACACTTCTATCAATTAATCAATGTGAGATTTTACCAATGAATTGTAGATGATATAACGTGCTTTATACCATCTACAATTAATTTTTCATTGGAATTAATACACAGCAGTGGTGGCCCAGTGGTAACAGCCGCGGCTTACGAGTTGTAGGTCGTAGGTTCGAACCCAGACCGACGCTTTACTTTGTGTAAATTATTTCATCACCACTGCTCTTTAAACGGTGGAGGAAAACATCGTGAGGAAACCGGCATGTCCTAGAACCAAAAAGTTCGAAGACATGTGACATCTACCAACCCGCACTGGGCCCGCGTGGTAAATTAAGGCCCACTCCAGAGGTGTGCATGCCTCCTTTCTGTGAGAGTACAGAGAGGAGGCCTGTGTCCCAGCAGTGGGAATATTATAGGCTGATTACGTTGTAACGTAATTTTAAGGGAAGGCATCTTACAATACCCCGGAGGGCACCCGTAAGACAACTTATTTTTGACCGTAAGTTTTCAATATGTGGTCTCCATCGTAGTTGATTATCTAATGTAAGCCCTAGATATTTCATTTCTTCTTGTTTACCTTGGTCAATACAGATCCCGATTTATTTTTTATTTTTGCTGAAAATATTATGTAGTTAGTTTTTGACGCGTTATTAATAAGTTGCTTAAAAACCATTTTTCTAGAATATTGAGATCATCCTGTGCTTCCCGTATTACGGATTCTGTTGAATGACCAAAGTAAAAAAAGGTTCACAAAGGTTTAGGTTCACTAGTGCGTTCTCCTATCCTAACCTGATGTCGGTTTTCCAAGTAAGTTTTCTGTCGTTGCATGGTCGTAGACTATGCATGTGTGCGTTTTCTCTCGTAGGTATCTGGCCCAGTTTCAGGCTGTCCCTAGTTTGGGGCCCACGGCTACTTCTACAAGTGTTCTCTGAATTTGCTCATAGCGACTTGTTTAATACATATATGCAAATCTAACTTGTGTGTCGATACGAGTACATTTTTATTGAGGCTGACCTTCTGTACCTATCTACTCCGTGGCCGTACCTCCGCGGATGAATGAAGACAATCAGTCAACGTCGGCACAAATCGATGACATATATAACTTATTCTTTACGTAAGAAAGTCACCAGTGACATATTATTGAGAATTGTGATGATGTGTATTGATGGTGAAATGGTAGAGAGTTAGTAAGCTTTGATGTGGGCGGGATCGTGTGTGTGTAAACGGTTTTATTGAAATACATGCTTTTAGTTTGGTGTTGAAAGAAATAGTAATTACAGAATCGAATCAATCAGTCAATTGATTGATTGGTTCGAGTACACATAACACAATTGAATAGGTACAGTCAGGTATAAGAAAATAGTTACAGAAATTGTGGTGTGGTCAACGGTTTTATCCCCATAAACTTTTGGTTTATAATTTGGGCTATTAGTCGTATAAACCACAAACAAATAATTTAAGGTTTTTCTTCCAATAACATAAAAACCGTTTAAATACAAGGTTTGGTTTGGTTTTTGTGGGTAGAAAATGGTCCTGAATTCAGTAATGGACGTTTAAATAAATTAACGTGGATACAGATACAATAAGCCAAATTAGTGAACGTATAAAATATATTTAAAAAAATAAACGTGTAATTTCAGCTAAATCTCAATTAGCTATTTCGCTAATGGACCCAATTACCAGCATTCCATTTATTCGTTCAAATGTAATAAATATAATTTATTTTCGTAATTATCTGTATACATTTAATTCATTCAATTAATTTGGCACGTACCGTTGCAATATATACCTTTGTAAATGATTTCCTCATTGTTATGTTAATATTTTACTCTGAATTTGAATTTTGAATATTTTGTTAAAAATACTTATTTACAAAAAGATAAATTTCCTTTTTCGGTTTGACGACTAAGGCTTTTGACAGTTAAGTGATGACGGGTATGACATTAAGTATTTTATGTGATCTTTTTACAAAGTAAAATCATTGATTTTAGCTGTTAGGCATTATTGTCATGTTTCAATTATTGAATTTGTAATGACATATTCTATAATCATAATCAGCATATAATGTTCCCACTGCTGGGACATAGGCCTGCTCTCTGTGAGAGGGAGTGGGCCATAATCCACCACGCGGGCCCAGTGCGGCTAACCGAAAAACCGGCATGTCCTAGACCCAAAAAATTTAGAGACTTGCGACATTCGCCAAATTCCACAATAGTTTTTATTGTAATTAAAGGTACAGATTTGAAAGAAGAAAACGGGGCGAAGGACGGGGGAAGTCGGGTAAAGATTTTTATCCGACTGTACCATATGTTACGATTATGGAAGCCCAGAACGAGCAATAATAAAGGAGGTAATGCTTTGTTTATTCTAATCCACAGTTAACAGCCTACTTCATCAACATACCTTGTTAAAGCGAAATCCAACACCAGCGAAGCAAAACCCGCTATAAGCAATAAAAACGACATAGAATCTCCTCCGTGACATATTACCAGGCAACGTAGCGAGACCGCCATATGTCAAACATACTATTTTTACACAAAAAACTGCCATTTTGTCGTGAACCGTTGCATGATACGAGTATACAGCCGCATTTATCACGGCCGAGCTATTAATTTACAGTAGACAACGAATACTAGTATGCCACACACGCTATGTTAGGGATGGCACACATGTTTAGATATTGCCTAAATTTCCTATGCGTAGAAAAAATATCCGGGGCGAAATTGGGCGTATGGCTTCTCGTCTGGTGTCTCGGTAACTGTCAGTTAATAACGTGGTGTAGATACAATTTAACTAACCATCGAAAAATTTCTGCTTCAATGCAAGTGCCAGAAAATACAAGATGTCTGCGGGCCGTTCACAAAAAAAAAAATGATGTTTCGGCATCGATACATAGATTGAATAGTCTTTATTATGTTCTCCATATAAATTACAGAAACAAATGAAGAAATTGTACATGAACACAATATGGCCGGTCGAAATACTTTTATAAGATTTTTTGCTATCAAAATTACGAAAAATATAATATCGGAGGGGCAATTCTCGTATTTTTAAGAACGTTCACGCTGTCTGATCTCAGTCTCAATCTGTCAAAAATACTTCTAACTTCCCTACATTTTTGACAAGTTATTGACATTTCATGAGATGATGATTATGAGCGTTTTTAATTACATGAATTAACCTTCCATGGATCATATTTTCCCAGATTCTCGACAACTTGAAGTGAAAACTTCATCATTTGCAAAATGGAACACCCACGCACCAACCCTGAACAATCAGCTGTTACAAATATAATTCAAGCTGCGATCGTCAGAATGTTAATCGCATACTTTAATTAAAATAAAACGCTGTAACTAGCCATTTCTTGTTTACATACGTTAATAGATATACATTATACACAGTACATATTACATTAGTGTTAGTCTTAAATAATGACTTAATTTTGTTAAGTTTTAAGGGCTATTTGCACGCAAAGGTCGGACATGATAATAATGTCCATGTAACGTTATAGGGATCAAATTAATACATATGTTTTGCATTTTTTGTTTAAGTATAGAAAGTTAGGTAATAATACAGTGCTGTTTATAAATGGTTGTTTGGATGGTTGTTGGTGGTTGTTGATGGTTGGGTTGGATGGTTGTCTCTCCTTTCTCTCTAAATCCATCCAAGGAAAAAAACAAGATCGCTTTTAGCCATACGACCGCCCATTGTGTCACGCCTTGTAAAATTTCTACATTTATATTCTGTAATATTAATGATGTACACAATAAAGAATACTCTATTCTTATCAAGTTACTTAAAAACAGGCGAGAAAAATGTCACTTAAGGAAAATATTTCAATCGACAGATAATTTTTATTCATAGAATATAATTTAAGTCTGACAGATTTTGTTTGGAAGAACTGTCAAAAATTAAAAATTATTCCTCGAATAAAATTATCTGGTGTTGGAAAAATCAGCATATGAAAAAGAGTAAAACAAAACATACGTAAAGTTATGTTTCGAATTCGAATGACAATTTTACATTTAAAAAACAGTTTAAGTGTACGTTCTATATTAATGGACTCCCGCAATGGACTACATCCAACAGGCAAAGGATACATAATAATCCCCCTTATCTCTGAGCACATTTGTCTCGTTTTCCAGCTATCAAATCGTGTCGTTATACAGCTAATTCTTGGTAACGTCGACGTCGACACAATTCTCAGTGTCAAGCTCTGTGTTCTAATATTATATGTCAAAGTACAGAAGGACCAGTATTTCTGGGTCTTTCTGTATTATTTTCATCAGCCTGTCTCATAATCAACTTTAATCTACTAAACAACTTTCTCCATGGGACCAACATCGTAATTGCGAAACAAATATTTGGGTCGAATAGGGTTTGGGAATGTTTTAGTAACGCCCGCCCTTCACCACTTCCTAGTGCTTTGCTGGGAAGAAGAAGTGGCGCAACAAACTCCCCAGCAGCACAGCTGTCCATTCAGTTACTCCAATAACTATGGCTACCTCGTGTTATCCTCTTGTGTGTCTTTTTGCTGATTAAAACAACAGTTCATTAAAATCATAGTCCTTTGTTGATTTTCATTGCCCATTGCCGTGACACTCGTGAAGTTTGTCCAACATTCGGGATAATTATGTAAATCACTTACTCACGTTTATTTTTATTTATTTAATTCGTAGTTCATGTAGTAAGAAAAATAAAGACATTACATATGTGTAATGTCTTTATTTTTAATGCTCACGACGTTATCCACATCTAAAATACTACAAAATTATTATGGAACTCTTTGCACACGAGTGAAACTTAAAAGGATGTAGTTGATGATGATGTATGATGTATGTCTACATGTACACATGTAGACCAGCCATGCTATTCTGTAAACACATCACCGTGATAACTTAGGTGAAGTGAACGTAAAGTGAGCTGTCAATAGTATCAATCCCATAGCATCCGGCGGAATGACAGCTCACTTTTAGCTCACTTCACCTAAGTTATCACGGTGAGATTTGAACAGCAGTAACCGTGTTCACTTAATGATTCTTTAACTGACACCCCGCGCCTGTGCCCTTAACGTAACATAAAAAGTTACGTTCATGTTATTTGTATGGTAATTCCGGGAAGGGATTGCCTTACCCTTTTTTTTTTTTTTTTTTTTTGGGATGGGAAATCATCAAATGACTCCTCCCGCTCTGGGTGGAGCGGAAGGGAGTGTCAGACTCTTACTGACTAAAACCCACCCATGTTCCTTCCTTCGCCCTTTATGTTCCGGGGTAGCGGTAACCCTTCCGGACAATCCCGCTGCCCCGGCAGGCTTCGGCCCTAAGGGGCCCCTCGAATTATGCTGACATCTCTTTGAGGCGCGCGTGGAACACTTACGCGCCGTCCGGCACGGGCCTGGTCCTGATCGGGCGGTGAGCTACCCATTGCTCTCCGCCCGCAGGCCCGCGCCTACGGTGGCCGGTAGTCGTCTCTCGACTCCCGACGCCCGGGGCGTCTCCCGCGGCGGCTTGGACGGGAGGCTCTCTCCCTCATCCGTCCCGCCACCTCCTTCGCTAGCATGACTGCTTCGCAGAAGGAGGCGACTGCCTCCCACTCCCTCTCGCTCCGGACCATGGCTTGCACCAGGTCCGGGCGCGAGAGGCCGCCGCCGCTGCCGATCGCCTCCACGAGGACACGGCGGTGCTCCGCCCAAGCGGGGCAGACCTCCACCGTGTGCTCCACCGTGTCCTCTGGGCGATCCTGGCAATGGTGACACCCGGGCGTTTCCTCCCGCCTGATCATGTGCAGGAACCTCCCGAAACATCCGTGTCCGGTGAGGACCTGCGTCAGGCGGTAGGTGAGGGCGCCGTGGCGCCTCTCTAGCCACTCCTCAAAGAGGGGTCTTATCGCCGCTATCGCGGCGTGCCCTGCGCTGGGTTGCGACAGTCGCTCTTTCCATGTCGCCATGAGATCGAGCCGGAGGTCCGTCCGCTCCGCAGCAATTTGCCGCGGGAGCGGACTTTCCCCCCGGCGTAGTGCCTCCGCGCGCCACTCATACAGGCGCGCGAGGACTATCGCCTCCAGATCCCATGGCGGCAGTCCGGCAAGGAGGCTTGCCGCCTCGCGCGAGATCGTGCGGTAGCCCCGGATTAGCCTTACGGCTACCACCTTCTGGGGCGCGTTCAGGTAGTGGGCGGCTCGCCGCCGCAGTGAACTCGCCCACACCGGGGCCCCGTATATGGCCATGGACCGCACGACCCCCGCGATTGCCTTACCCTCAATTACGTAATTTCATGGGGTTTGGCTAATCCAATATTTGACTGATTGGATGTTGCTCGGTTATTAGTCTATTTTCAGTATAAGGGGAAGTCTTTAACTTAATTATACATAATTTTATTAATAGTAGGAAGGAGGAGCTTTCGATGTTATTCGTAGGTAATGAGATGTGTACTAGCAATCAACAACATACTAAAAATATTCATGGAATGAGCCTATAATTTTGCCACTGCTGGGACAGAGGCCTCTTCTTTCTGTGAGAGGGAGTGGGCCATAATCCACCACGCGGGCTCATTGCGGATTGGTCGATGTCACATGTTGTCTTTGAATTTTGTTTGGTTGGTGGAATGGTTCTAGGATATGTCGGTTTCCTCACGATATTTTCCTTCATCGTTTGGTGTGTGGTGATGAAATAATTTACACAAACTAAAGTGCCTGCTTGAGTTTGATCCCACGACCTACAACTCGTATGTCGCGGTCATAACCACTATGCCACAATTGCTTATAACAACATTCAATGAAGTATTATTTAATAACAACGAAAATAAACAAATAAGGAGCCGCAATAAAAGTTGTTACGAAAATATTTCCTCGACGTAAATAATAAATTAATATATTATCAATGTTGTTTCACTCCTCGCGACCTCCATACATTTCCTCCCATTCACGCTCTATTAATCTTTTTCTAACAATATCCCGGGAACATATGTATGTATTAATAGGGGCTACATAAAATATTTGTCGAACCTCCGAGCCGAGCAAGTCTATACTATAAAGAGGTAAAATTCGTTTGTTTGTATGTAGGGGGTAATCTCCGGAACTGCCAGTCGGATTTGAATAAATCCTTTTGCATTTGATAGCCCAATTCTTGAGGAAGGCTATAGGCTATTTAACATCGCGCTAAGACCCTTAGGAGCCGAGCAAAAGGAAAAAAAAATCAGAAAGAACGCTATGCGAAAACGACGTAGCAGCACGGGCGAGCGATGGCATGCGACGCGAAGGGACGGAGGCCGAAATTTCACGCGGACGAAGTCGCGGGCAGAAGCTAGTCATTTATAAATCATAAGTGGCGAGATAGTGTTATCTAACTATATCTATTAGGAACCGTCGGGGCGGTGCGAATCTGTAAGTTTTCCGATTAGCAAACCCGCCCCCCTACATCCGGAATCACCCCCGTATACACCCTTACCGCCCCTCTCGCCCCTACCACAGCACCCCGCGGAAATTGTAAATCTTGGTGTTGGCTTCACAGAAATTTATTAATCATAATGGTTGAAAGGGAAATTGATAATTATTTTCACTGCCCTCCAAAATATAGATGGTATATAAATAATATCGTCCTTTGTTCTCATTTGGGACTGATTAAAATAGGGAGGAAAGGCGCGTATAAATCAGAGAAACAAAGACTGTTGATAACTGCGTTGTATGAGGATTATATTTTTGTTGAAACATTTAGTTGCAATGAGCAGTGATGGCCTAGTGGTTTCGGCCCCGATTTACGAGCTATAGGCAGCCATTTTACTTTGTGTATTTAATTTCATCACTACTGCTCTCAATCAGGAAAAAACGTTGCGAGGCAACCGGCATATCCTAGAATGCACTGGACCCGCGTGGTGGATTACGGCCCACTTCCTCTCGCAGTGGGGACATCATAGGGTGATTATGCATTCAGTTGCATTACTGTATTTCCTGTTAAAATATTTCAGACCTAAAATGAGCAGCTGATATTCACCCGAAAAATTGGGCAATGATTTCAATGATATGACATGACGTAGTTCGTTATAATTTTTTTTTTCTTTTTCACAATATGGCGTCTAGTTGTCGCCATATTGAATTATTGTTACGATAGACGTAAGAATCATCAAAATCAGCCCACGCGTTTAGTCTCTGGAGCGCCACAAAGGAACAAACATATATATATATATATGCTGATAAATACAACCCTCCTTTGCGTCGTGTAGTCGGATAAAAATGACTTATCCTGAAAGCAAATCTGCCTCACTAGCAAGGGAGCTAATCAAATCGTACTGTCAATTCAAAAGCATTGTAACTAAATTGCGCCAAATTAAAACAACCTATTACATAACCCATCTAATGAAAGACCATCAGGTCTACCAAATAATCATTACGAATGGAATCCCCGGACACAGAGGGGCTTGGCTATATGGTAAACCTCATGGCATCAATTTTAAGCTAAAAAACAATATGTCAACGTGCGCCGTGCATAAGGGCTGTGATTTCACGGGATTGCAAAAACAGAATAAAATGTAAAATCAAAATTATTATTTCATAATATGAATACTCTATTTTTAGGACACAAAATATAACAAGGAAAAAACATCCTAACTCCTAACTAATATTATAAATCCGAAAGCGAGTTTGTTTGTTACGCTCTCACGCTAAAACGGCTGAACGAATTTGGATGCAATTTGGCAAATACACAGACTATGATTTGGGTAAGGATATAGGATAGTTTTCATCCTTAATCGCAGACGAAGTCACAGGCAACAGCTAGTAACAAATAAAAATGAAAAGTAACTAAACTACAATAAATGCTTCTAAAGTTTTACTGACGTCAATGGATTCCTCGAACCTAATCGTTGAAGTTTTTATTTAATTCTGTACTGCAATACGTTCCTACGAACTGTACCGACAAGAAAGAGAAATAAAGGCCTCGCTGGATCCGTTTTAATGCATTAACTGAAAATTGACAGATAGAATTTATCATGGTCCATTACACTCGCCAAAATATAAAAAAAATCCTTTTTCCATCGAACTCGTCCGGACTCATCGGTGATTAAGGTTAATCCGCAGAATTCACAATTGGAATAATAAAATTGTCAGGTGAAATAATCGATATATCAAAGTTTCACGCATAGTGCTGTCATTGTACGACAAAAACTGGATTAAGTAAAGTATTAAGAGATTTCGCAATCAAACTCAAACTCAAAGCATTTATTTCAAATAAACCAATTACAGGCACTTTTGAATTGTCAAGGGGTCGAGCAGTCAGAAAGATAAAACGAGTTTCCCATTCCAAAGCGTAGTGATTACGGGTATGGAGAAGAACGGGCAGGAAGCTCCACGGACACTTCTCAAATCATAATACTGTACCTTTCCATTAGTGTAAGAATTTTCGGAATCGTATCAGTAGTTTCGAAGTTTACCCTACAGATAAACTGAAAAAAATTACCTCTTTTTTTTAGATATATTGTTGTTGTGCTACCTACAAACGATTTTTAATTATAACACAAACATTAACAAAACACCAACGATCAAATAAATGAAACCGCAGTAATTAAAAAAGTCCTTCGCATTAAAAATGGAACGGCACAAAATTCCCGTGCATCGCCGGACCGAACGTATAATTTAAGCCCGGGAAAGCCCGGGAACGCGTGCAGGTGACAACACTAGGGACTGTAACTACCGTCTCTAATTGAAAGCGACATATCCACGAAGGGATGAAGGGCGGTAAGGCTCGATTGCAATGACATTAACGGGATTGTACAGATATGTGGACTAAGCTTTATGCAGTGGAAGGTAATTGAAATTTCATTTGTGTGTTGTTTGTAACGGAATAATAGGAAGTGTAGGTACCTAATTTGTTGATTTGTAAATTGTTTATGTCAAATTCAATTTGTTTATCGAATAATGCTCATTGAATGACTCTTATGATGTAGTATCACATGTTTTATTTTAATTTGTTATAAGATTAATAAAAAAAACTAAATCTTTACATATCATCATCAACATTAGCCTATAGCACTCAGTGGACTGCTATAGGCGTGGAATAGGAGAGGCCTATGTCCGGCAACTCTCATCCAGCTACTATAATCTTTACACAATAGCATAATATTCCTAGCTGAGCCCCGCGGTTTCACCCGTATAAGTGTCGATCCAGTGGCAATATCGTGATAAAATGTATCCCACGTGTATTTCTGATGTACAAGCTATATTACTGTAAAGTTTCATCAAAATCCGTTCTGTAGTTTTTGCGTGAAAGAGTAACAAACATCCATCCATTCATCCTCACAAACTTTCACGTTTATAATATTAGTAGGAAGTAGGATTTACATTGTTATATTTCTACAGAATCATTACTTGATTCAAAACATCAGCTTAAACTGCTTTCCTTAGCCGCTGCTTCCTTCCTTGTCCTGACATACGGCTTCGGTGAGTACATTGCTTTACGCGATTCGCCTCAAAACTCCACCAAAAATGAAGCTAGCCTTTGCCCAACAATGTGGCTTCCAGTCTAACCGGGTGCAGCTGAATACCAGTATTTTACATAGAGCGACTGCCTACCTGACCTCCACAACCCAGTTGTTGGGTAACACGATACCCCCCTTTGGTAAGACTGGTTACCAGACTTTTGGGCATCAGACTACCCGTAATGACTGTCCAAGATTACGAATGATAGTTCTCAAAACTCAACCAAGGTACCTAATATTGCACTACAGGTTTTAGAAGCCGGACCTCTATTCTTTGAATTAAGTGGCAATTAGTATGTACTGAGTATATGGTCCCTTTTTAACCACATAGCAATTACAAGGGTAAGCTAAGGATAATAGGATGTTTTCCTGAATGATAGGGTACTAACCTTATCCTTTTTTTATAAATATTTGTTCTATTTTTATTTTTAACTGTGTTTAGTTTAGTTTATAATCCTGTACGAGTCGCAATAAATACTTTTTCTTTCTTTCTTTCTTTCTAATCGCAACCTCATTTCTATATTCAGTATGTTTTATTTAAATGAAATGAAATTGCATATTCTGTAAATAGGATATTGGAATCACTGTACACGTCACATTATAACAAAAAACTAGCTGCGGCCAGCGGTTTCACCCGCATAAGTTTCGATCCCGTGGGAATATCGGGATAAAAAGTATCCTGGTTATAAACCATCTGTGTGCCAAATTTCGTCCAAAAACTACAGAACGGATTTCCGTTCAGTAGTTTTTGCGTGAAAGACTAACAAACATCCATCCATACAAAACTTTCACGTTTATAATATTATTAGTGGGATAAGCTATACCTAGCAGTGTTCATGAGCTCAGATATTTTACATTCTACCGACCGATCCCTCGACAATTCAAATGTGCCCGTAATTGGGTTGTACTAATAATATAGCTGAAGAGTTTGTTTGTTTGAATGCGAACTCCCAGTCAAATTTGAAAACTTATTTTTGCATTTGATAGCCTAATTCTTGAGGGAGGCTATAGGCTATTTAACATCACGCTAGGACCAAGAGAAGCCAAGCAAAAAGAGAAAAAGTCTGGTAGAACGCTAAGCGAAAACAAAGAAACAGCGACGTGGAGTTTTATAAAAATGTGGCTGTTATTTTAGTATAGGCATTGTGTATCTTACGACTTCCACCCGAACGAAGTCGCGGGCAGAAGCTTTTTTGAAACAAATGCTTGAGTTTGAGTTTTCTGTCACCTCATTACATTTGAAGTCTCCCATGACAGAAATAATTTTCTACAAAAAAGACAAACAAAAAATTTTTTAAGTAAACTTTTAACTAACTTTTAATTAAACATTTAATTAAACTTAACTTCTCCTACAAAACAGAACATTAACAGGAAAAATACCACTATGGCACGGTCAGCAAAAACACGTCCCACACTTATATCAGCTGTACATCGTCATATCTGTGTACGGTCAGCAGCGGCGTCATGTTTAATGTGACGTGTAAAACGAATAGTGTCGCACGGGGGTGGGGTATGGACGGCCGGTGAGAGGGGAGAGGGGAGAGGGGTCCAAAGTACCATTGGTCGGTTGTGCCACGTGGTTTTTTTGTCGAGATGCGAGTGAGTTCTGTGCTGTGGATGTTGTTTTGTGTTTGGGGAGGAAAATGCAATCATATGTTGCGAAAAGGGAGGAAAATCATGGAAACATCTGTAGTTTATGTCTCATATTTTTGCCTATTACAGAGATCAGTCTTATAAAGCTAAAGCCTTAAGCATACTATAAATCTAGGTAAGTTAATTAATTCCTAGCTTGCTGTTCCTGGTGACAAAATATGGTATTTCTACATTTCATAATCATCTGCCTTGCCTTTTCCCAACTATGTTAGAGTCGGCTTCCAGTATACCGGACGCATGCAATTGAATACCAGTAATTTACACGGAGCGACTGCCTATCTCAAAATTTCTACATTTATATACCTGTTAATTTATATGGTGTACAGTCACGAGCAAAAGTATGTGTCCACTCGGCTTTATTCAAAAGCGATTAACTCCTTTATTTTTTAATTAAATTTTATGTTGTTAAGAACATAGCATTTTCGAACCCATAGGTTTATGTAATGTGTTGTATTTCAACGTTGCATTCGTTATTTCACGAAAAAATCGCAATTGAAAGTTGCCAAGTGTTGACATATTGGTGTTCGTGACTGTACATAATAAAGAGTATTCTATTATATACTTCTATTCTCTATCAGTATTATTGTGGCCAGAACAAGCTTTATCGCACATAAACAGCACCAATTTTACCCCTCCATAGACTAAACCCTAACCTTCTCTACCTAGTAAACCACCCGACAATCTAAACCAAATTCCAATTCAGCCCATAGTAGTGTCCCCTCACAATAGCGCGGTGACGAATGCGCACAGTGTCCGGTGTTCGGCCATCGCTCACGGCGCCTGTCCGGACACTGGCCGCCCGGACACCCGGACACCCGGACGCGCCGTACAACACACTGAAACGCCAGCCCCACAATATACGATACCTATTTCGTAGTCAATGCTGGGCATCGGTCATCTTTGACGCGTTATGTGTTTGAAAATTGTGAATTCGATTGAATAGGCTTTTAACGGCGAGTTTGGCTTATTAGGGATACGCTGGTCTACAAAACCTTGATACTGATAAACTTGGGATTGTTTTGAATGACAGGACACAATAATTTGTTTCTGGGTTTATGCGAAAAATGTGCAAAAAAGATATAGAGGTATGAGGAACAGGGTGTAAAGTTCACTCATCCTCCATAGAAAAGGGAGGATCTTCCGACCAGACGGTGTTGTCTGGTGGGCTACCCTATATTTATGCTAGTTGTGCGGTAAACTCTGCTTGTGCGATGCAGAACTTTGCGTACCGTTAGTGCGATGGGTAGTACGCATGTGGCGATGTAGAACCCACCACAAAGATTTACACCTTTTTATCAGCGACACATTCGAGCTGCGTCTCGCTGTTCTAGTAGCCATTGACAGCATAATTATGTATACGAAATAATATAAGACAAAAATAATAAGAAGATAAATCCTAACCCATCCTGTCTTATTACAAACCTATGTATTTTTGTAATGAAAGAATTCAGATTACTATTGAGTGTTAGCAACAGAAACAAACCATATAATAATAATAATAAAAAGTTTATTATTACATTTGCAGACCTTGCAGTCCATAATGTTAGTAATTACATAAAATTACTTAATTAACTACATATTGTTAGTAACACATACAATCACAAAGAAAATATAATATAAATAAAAATAAAATAAAAAAACAAAAATAAAAACCATACAGTACAACTCTCAAAATGTTTCCATTCTGATCATTTGGAACCCTAAAAATGAACTCAACCGAAGATGTACCGAGTATTCTACTTGTTAAAACGAAAGTAACTTTCGCTCAAATTGAATGTGAAAGTGAACTCAAAGTTTAAAATTCAATTAACTAACAATTACTCTTAAGTTAATTTCAACTTCATAAATTTTATAAAAGTTTTAAAATTCGTCCGTTGTCGCGGCGAGTTCAAAATTAATTGATCAACCGGAAACCTGCGGGGAATGCGATGTGACAGAGGAACAAGGGCTGAAGTGGATATCTGGCGGAAGAGGTCATGTCGTAACTTATAAGCCTTTGGACTTTAAGTTAATGAATCAATTAAAAAGCTTAAGTAAACTTGACATAGATCCACTGAGCATGTTCAGCTTCGACGCCAAGGGCTGACTTTAAATTGGTCTCATTAAATAACTGAATAGTTTATTATCGGACACATTCGATGGATATAAGCTCACCCTCTATTACAGGTTAGGTCAATCGATCAGGTTAAGCTACGCTTGCCGCGGTTGGTCTGTGGATGGGTGACCATCTTTACATACCGAGACCACTCCGTGCCTCGGAAAGTACGTTAAGCCGTTGGTCCCGGCTGTCATACGTGGATCTTTAAAAGTCGTTACGAAAGTCTGACAACCAGTTTTACCAAGGGGTATCCTATTACTCAGTAACTAGGTTGTGGAAGTCAGAGAGGCGGTCGCTCCATGTAAAATACTGGTACTCAGCTGCATCCAGTTAGACTGGAAGCCCACTCCAACTGGCGAAATGTGGGTGTACTGTAGGTATACCTATGCCTAACCTGTCGAAGAATTCGGGCGTGATGTCTTTGCGGAATGACTACGGAGAAAAATGCCTAAGTATTGTCCACTCAGACAAATCTAAGGATGATATCAGTCACCGTAATACCTTCACAATCCTCTTAATAATCAGTATCATTTAACAAATAAACTCGCACACCCCGACTTCCCATTCACACACACACCCACACACACAAAACCCATCGCATCAAATATTTTTCCATGAACTCCGCGCCAAGTTTCTATGACAAAGCACTTACCATTACCACGGAAAGCATACGTAGTTGAAAAAAAAACACGCCCGACAAGGGCATAGTACCTCCGGGATCCCTCTGAGAAGAAGGGGGGATTGGGGGGGTGTCCACGGAAGTGACGGGCCGGAAACGGCGCCGGGCGGAAGCGCGCGAACCCCTTTACCCCTTGCCTTGCCCTTTGTTTATAGAACCCGGAGTTGGAGGCAGTAAGTTAAGGCTGCGAAGTCTTAGATTGGTTATGAGTTGAAGATTAGCCTTGTGTCTTCCAGTTCTAAGATAGGAACTATTAACAAGAGAACTCCATTAACAGAATGTACCGTTTTACCGCCAAAAAGCCAGAAATGCCTAAACGGGATGTTTGACAGTCGAAGAATTGAACCGGTTGCAAACTGCGTGGTTGCGGTTTAAAAGAAGAAGAAATGACAAAAAATTAATAGAGTATGTAATGTTTTTATACAGTTTATTTTGTCCCTACTAGTTTTAATTAGTTATCATCATAATTTCAGCCGAAAGACGTTCACTGCTGGACATAAGCCTCTCCCAAGCACCTCCACTTCGACCGGTTCCGTACTTCTCGCATCCAACGGGTTCCTGCGGCTTTAACAAGGTCGTCGGTCCACCTTGTGGTAATTAGTTATATTATGTGCTAAATAGTGTACCTAACTGTAAACTATACACCCAATTAAGCACATCTAATAATATTTAATTGTTTTGAATTTTGAATTGCCACTTGGCTCTCTTTCTCTCTACTAAATTTTGCTGTGCCCGACAGGGTCCATATTGATCTTTTACCTTGTATATACCATCTATATAACACACATGGAATGCAATAAAGATTTGAGTATTGAGTATAATAAGTGTGTAGCAATTACAATATTAAGCACTGCAAGTTGGAGTTTCACTTTCGCTCTTCGATCACAACTTCACCTCCAATACGCGTATGAGGAGACAAGTAGAATACCTTCCACCTATGTCTCTAAGGGCTGAATTTTCCAACGCCAGATAATTTTATCGGAGGAATAATTTTGAATTTTTGACAATTCTTCCATACAAAAACTGTCAGACGTCAATTTTATTCCACGAATAAAAATTATCTGTCGATTGAAAAATCAGCCCTAAATGTAGTTTGGTCGTGTTGAGAGGATGACGAAAGGCGACTAACAAAATGTATTTATAAGGTAGATATGTGAACAAAACGCCGGGACCCCGACGCGTTAGGACATTATAATGATCTTATTGGCGATATTCTTCAGAAAGGTCGTGTAGTACGCGCAACCGGCGTATGAACGTATATAATCAGCCTATAATGTTCCCACTGCTGGGACACAGGCCTCCTCTCGGTGTGAAGCGGCCGTAATCCACGGGGCCAGTGCGGATTGGTAGATGTCACATGTCTCTGAAATTTTGGGGGCGAGAGCAGTGGTTACGGCCGTGACTTACGAGCTGTAGGTCGTAGGTTTGAACCCAGACAGACGCTTTACTTTGTGTAAATTACTTCATCACCACTGCTCTCAAAACGGTGAAGGAAAACATCGTGAGGAAACCGGCATGTCCTAGAACGTATGAACGTAAACAAAGCAGAAGGAGTAACCAAGGATCGTAGTAGGTGGCGTTCTATAGTTTCTGCCTACCCCCGTGGGACACAGTCGTGAGTTTAATATGTTTGTACGTGTGTTATAAATTACAAATAACACTGAATCAAAATCTGTCAACTGTAGTAAAATAGTAATTATAATTATGGTTAAAATTATAACCTGTGAAGTTAAAACGCAATTGTTACGTCATAGGAAATGAGACTATTACGTAAGATATAAATCTGGTGTACCTATTTGCTATTATTGTAACGGAAACTTAACGTTCTTTTTTATGGACACTTAATCACGCAAACTATAAATAAATATACCCTACATTTTTCTGTTTTGCAACATTTTAATACAAAGTACTTTAATATGTAGTAATTTTATTCTAGGTGCATCGTCTTCTCTTATGTATAATTAATGTATACAAAATATTGTAAAACATTTTAAAAGAGTAACGGTGAAGTTTCTTGCCCATTCTTCTCCATATGAAAACTACCTTTAAGAAGGGGCGCCTCGAATCACTAAATTCTATTATATTGTTAATTTTGACGTTCAAAAGTGCCTGTTTGAAATAAATGCTTTGACTCAGACTTTGAACATTATGTCATAAGAAAATATTCTATAAACGAGTATTATAAATCTATCTACGAGTATTCTTACGAATATTATGAACGATACGTCAACCAAAACTACTACGCAAAAAGGGGATAATACGTCAAAAAGATACAGCTAAAAGCTATTCTGACAGGCAGAGTACCACAATACATCTCCCAGATGGCGCTGGCAACGCCTCACTTGATATACTGTCCGCATTTCCCCACGACAAAAGGTTTTCTCACAACTATTACACAAAACAGGAAACGGATGTCGTTGGTGCGATGCGACCGACACCAAGCCTCGCCTTTAAGGGCGCCGAATAATCCTGAAATTCGCCCTTTCAGCAAGTCTTTAATGAAAAAAGTTTAAAAGAAAACGTTCGCTGTAAAGTACGTATTTTTGGACATCAAATATTTATACAGCGTCGAGTTTTGAAGCACTTAATAATGATCATACTTTTGTTCGCGAATATTTTTTGGGACAACAACGAAATAGTCTGTAATCGTCCTTACGTGAAGAGAATTTCTTTACAAAGATGGAGTGTTTGTTTAATTACCGCATCTTTCTTTGTAAGATCAACAATTTATACAAATAAGAAAAATTGAAGTACCTATGTTTGTAATTTCAAAATAACAGTGTTACTAAATGCATATGATAGAAGTATACAGTAATTATAACAAAAAACAATTTTTAAAATATTTGTCTGTCTGTCTGTTTGCTCCGGCTGATCTCCGAAACGGCTGGACCGAGTTTGACGGGACTTTTACTGGCAGATAGCTGATGTTGTAAGGAGTATGCTTATTTTAGAAAATGAATTAGGGTTCCGCGCAAAAAATGTAAAACCCATGAAATCCAATATGTTTGCACGCGAACGCAGTCGCGGGCATAGCTAGTCGTAGATAATTTCAAACACGCTGATTGTATTAGATATTGTACATCTTATACATCTATCTATTAATATATCTTACACTCTTCAAGAAACCAGTGAACCATACAAGCTTTCCTTCCAGAATTCACGTCACATAACCCAACAAAAGACCCTAAATATCACTTCAAAAGTTCGAATCATGTCATCGAGCTGACAGGCACTTAGTGTTATTGGTATGTTAGGAGTTTCAAGAATTACTTTATAATTGACAAATAACAGACATACCATGTGAGGGCAAAGTTGTATGTCGTTTGCTGACCAACAAAAGTTGTAGAAAAACAAGACAGGGGGACTAACTTAATAGTTTTCGCAGATGTGAAGATGGGGGTGCAAGATGTAGTGCTTTTAGAAGTACTATAATTAAAGAAATAAACTATTGTCCTATCGCAGGTATGCTGGAAGAGATTGCTTATGAAATAAGCATCACCTTTGTACCTGTTTATCTGTTCTGTTTTTTTCTTGTCTATTTATATAAATGGTATTTTTTTTTAATGTTAGGTTTTTGGAATATTTCTCGTTAATAAACGAGGCAGTAGTATGGTGCGACTGCTGGTAGTACGAAACCCCATGGTAAGACAGATTGTCAGATTTTTAGGCTTCTGACTACCCGTAACGAACGACGAATTTATCAATTCTCTGTCTGTTCCGGTCGGCAACCTTGACTGTAAGTCTTACATAAGTTTGTTTTAATCGTGTTTGTATGCGTATATTTTGTCCTTATGACCTACAGACATATTATGTCTTAGAAATATAGAAGGTTTAAGGAAGATAATATATTAAAGTAGAGTCAAGATCAGAAATCTTTTTTCTTAGCGAAATTTACAGACTTTTGTAGGATAGCCAAAAGCTGACAAGCATCACTGTCATCTATCTCACTACGTCACCACCACGAACAGTATTTTATATAAAAATAATAATGTACAATCACACAGGTGACGTTCTGTATATTCAGCGTACCCTCATGGGAAAAACTAGTAAGTTTGTAAAATTATTTTCACGCGTCAACAGCTGAACAGATTTCGATGAAATTTGGCACTCAGGAAGACCGTGACCTGAGTTAAAACATAGGTTACTTTTACACAGGATAATTTCCGACCTTCAAGCGGGTGAAGCCGCGAGCAAAAGCTAGTCTTAACATAAACTAGTTACTTAACTTTTCTACACACACTTCTCTCGTCCAAATAAGCGCAACAGAACTGAAGACACAATGATAACACCATCAGTTTAAAACATATACAATAGCAGAAGTGTTGCTATGTAAACTAGAGACGTCCCAACTTGCCCCGACAAGTTGGGAATGGATAGCTTAAGTTAATGCTGACTTAGGTCAAGTTATATTAAGGATGGGCGAAATTAGAAACTGTATTGGAACAGACCAACTGACTGGGCAATGCAAATAGTACGGAGGGAACTTTACCGTAGTTTAGTTTGTGGAGGTCTTAGAATAAGATGTTTGAAAGTAGCGTTTCATTAGAAGTTTGTATAGTTCGTAAGTAATTTATAAGATGAGCCGTGTGAGACTTATGTACGTGGACGAAGCAATAAGAGTTTGTAAAAATCGTAGCACGTGGCTTTGTACTGAATGCAATTGAATATGTGCGACAAATTAAAATATCTAATTCAACGTGCTATACATTAAATTTATAACATGTTTTTAAGGTAATGGATGCACATACGTGCGCGTAGGCGAGCGATTTGGCAACATCGTTGCGCGACCTTTTTGTCGTAGGAACGGTCAAAATGAGGTAAATACCGATAGTTCAACACGTTGACAACTTGATTCATGTTGTAAACTCTGCGATGAAGGGATTGCTTATCGGGCGTGCACTAAAATTGATACTTTTCGTTTCTACTTGAAGGCAATAACTTAGTTTGCACTATCTAAGACGATAATAAGACGATTTTTTTCAAGAATTTAATTTGTGAAATGACAATTTATTATGATTATGTAACAGTCACTGCACCTCCTATTTGTCGCAATTTTTCAATTTCAACCTGTATTGTTTTTTTTTTTATGTTATAAACCAGTGCTTAACTGCGATCCCGCCTGATGGAAAGCAGTGATGCAATCGTAGATGGTGAAGTTGAAGAAGACTAATTTATTATGAGCCTATTCACTCTAGCCTTGAATACTCTTAAATTAATAATATAAATTAATAGTATAGCATTTAATAGCATACCTACAAGGAAAAAGTGCGTAAGTTTACGTAGCTATTTGTGAAGTATCCACCTGAATAATAATTTTCTGATAAAAGAAAACTTGGTATATGACACAAGATGCCTGAAGAGGTTTACAAATACAGTCTGCAATTCAAGGAAGTGGTAGTTGTTGGTAAAGGCAACCAGACCGCGGTTGACCGTCGAGTCACCTCAAAATATGCCAACTCGAAATTTTTTGTGAGATGTTGTCTGATCGACCACGGCTTGGAAACTGTGTAACTCGCAACTTGCGTCGAAACAGTTACTGTGTATACGGTGTTTCTTCTCAGAGAAGATACCGACCTCGTCTAGTTTTAAAATATTACTAGTGCATTTTGACGTGCCCCTAAGTGTTTTTTTTTTTAAACCAATTTACAGTAATAATGTATGATTTGTCAAACAGATGCTCTTGTACAGACGCCAGCACATCGAGCTACTACAATCTGTTAAAGAACAATGGCAGAATTTGGTCTGGACCTTGTTTAGCGTCCATAGATTTCATATATATAAATCAAATTTGATTAATTTTCTACGATTTTTCAATTATCCACTCCTTCTCGTAAAGGCCGGAGTTATTTTATGTTTTTAAAAGCTTATCAAATGATGTTCGAATTAGGTACATTCGAAATGTTACCATGAAAATAGTGGTGCGAGTACAAATAGTATGAATGCAATTTATGTGTATATCTGTAACCCTCAGTTTTAGTTTATATTACGAGGTTTTCTTATTTTACGAGGCAAGTGCATTTTTTAAAAATACGCGCCCAACTTTCGTAAACATACAATTGAGTACTACTCTACACCGAGGGTTAGAATTTATTTGGGTTTTTCTCATTTTATTCGTAAATACTCTTATCCTCACTTAGACCACACCACATTATCCATTTCTTTATGATTTATTTTCAATCTGCGATGTTTTATAGATAATTGTTGTTTGACGTTCATTCCTAACCTAAAAATTCAAACACCGAAATCTTTTTTTTCCAGCTTTCCCAAATGAAAATAGTCTCATTTATAGATTCTGGAGCTAACGCCAAATGATTTAACATATTTTTCATTACGGGACGCTTCAATTTGATCCCAGACAATTCTTAGATTGTTCTTTCTTTAATAGATTTTCAACTGTATCGCTAAAGCATTAGATTCTAGGTTGATTGGGAAAATTTGTCAGTTTCGGGTAGCTTGATGTGCTGGCGTTTGTACCTTTGTTTCTTGAATTTTCATAATATAACTTTAAATTATTACTAACCTTTATAAATCTTTTGGCTTTCGTTAATAATCCTAATGTTGTGTGTCGTGACGCTTCGGGGCCTAAAGGTACCATCTCCTTTAATTTTTCCAAGCAACTTCTTAGGTGTGCTCTCCTGTAACAATTGGAAAAACATACGTCAATACAAAGAAAATATAAACATTGTTTTAAACCCCCTCAGAGAAAAACCCCGTGACAATGTTAGACAGGGTGGCAGGTACATCGACGCGCAACCTGTTCCCATGGATTCAGTCCATGATTCTGAGCCGCCCAGCGTCGAAATTTTCCGTCGGTTATTAAAAAAAAATTGCTGTTCCATACATTTTAACCACGTAGGTATTGCACTTTTTCTATGAAACAGTAGTTTGTTTTTAGCATAACCAACGAAAAGTTTCTACGCTAGAATCATATTGTTTTTTTTTTTTTTTTAAATTCGTTGCTCCACACTAGGCATTTCTCCTGTATCGTGGGTGAGTTTACAAACATTTAAACTCACATACACAAAACGGCCAGACCCGGAACAACTACTTGTAGGTCATACAAATATTTGTCCCGTGCGGGAATCGAACCCGCGACACGCAGCGCAGCAGTCAATCGCTTAACCAATGCGCCAACCGTGCCGTCTAAATAAAATTAAAATTCATGGTTTCAGTTTGCATGTCTATGTCCACCATGTATAGTAACAAGAAGTTATAATTCATATTTCAGAAGAAAGCCTATTCATCATTAGTTATATTAGTTATTAGAGGGAGTAGGCCCTAATCCTCCACGCGGGCCCAGTGCGGATTGGTAGATGTCGCATGCCTTAGAATTTTTGGTTGCAACATGCCGGTTTCCTGACGATGTTTTCCTAAAAACGAGTCCTACCTAGTCAAACGAAAGCCGACTAACGAGTTTCAATTCGATTAAATCACTCCAATTACCTAATGGATTCATATGCTTCTATAAACTAACTTTTGTCAATAAATAAACATTGACTTATTAAACGTCTGCATAGCATTTCAGGGATGGACTCATTGAAATGTGAGTTTAGTGAGTTAAAGTATCGTAAAACTTGGTGAGCGGTGCTACAGAGTTTCTGTTTCAGCATACGGAATGATAGCGCACTTGTCTCGGCCTCGGTATGCATTTCAAACTCGTATCTTAAAACTAAGTAAGTAGTTATCTCACTAATGATGTTTGTGAAGCAATATCCGTAATTAAAAATGTTTAAAATCTAGTTGCAATCTCGTTTCAGCGATCATTGATGTATGATGTTTTCTTAGTCAGTGACAATCAATGGTAAACACAGTGAGACTGAAATTACAATGCGAAAGTTAAAAATACGGGAGTTACTCCTAAAAAAATAAGTTAAAACCAGAACGTCAATTCCTGTAAATAAAAACGTTAAAAAAATAGTCGCAATCTCATCTCAGCGACAATCAATGTTAAAAACTTGTAGTGTTTTGTGTCATTTTTTGCAATTGTTACTCATCAGAAATAGTTACAAAAAAACCACACAAACCATCAATCGAATAACTCATAATTATTTATTTATCCATTTATTTCAGGCATCAAGGCCCATATAAACACATATAATACAATATTAATTGAAAAAAACCCCTATTTATGCTATTTATTTACTCGAACAACCCGAAACCATAAACACAAACATTACCCAAAACGTACAACGACATAAAAATAGATAAAATAATACCTTTCATATCAGATAAAACAGAACACCCGAATTCTGCAGCACTTCTCACATAATTCTCTCCTGGTACTTAATAGTGCTCATACATGATAATACAATACAGTTATATTTCAGCCACTAAGAGCGTATTATATTACAGTTACGGGCGTTTTCCCGTCTCAGCGTAAACGTAATACGTTCTCTTTGGCGCAATTTGCGACTGGGTAGCGAGTACTAAGGGTTTCAGGAATACTTCAGTCGATTGCTTGATTTTAAGCCGCTTTTGTAAGTCTAGAGTTTTGTTGTTTAGAATTTATTTTAAGTATGTATTAGTTTGAACCAGTACTGCCAAGGGGTATCGTATTACCCAGTATGTGGGTTGTGGAGGTCAGATAGGCAGTCGCTCCATGTAAAATACTGGTATTCAGCTGCATCCGGTTTGACTGAAAATTCTCTGACAGTCTTTTCATTTTGCATAAGGGTTCCTAAGAGAGACTAAGGAAAGATTTTTCAAACTTAAATAGCTTTAACAGGGGATAAAAGTTTGTATGTTTGTTAGTTCGGCATTTTAGCCGATAGAATATCTGTCACGGATTCTTATACACAGGTACAAGCTGTGTGCCCGATAGAATTTCCCATTGGCTCAACATTTTCGTCAAAGTAAAAAAAACAAAAGACTGCATTGCAGAGCACTCGATCGAATTTGTTTAATCACTCCTTCAAAATACCGAGGAAAGAAAAGAAGGTAAGAAAATACCATTTATCTACGGTAAATATAACGTATAAAAAAAAACACAAACCCAAAAAAAAAATAACAAGTTGGGGGAAAACATGCGTCACATCCACACAAAACGGCCATCGCTCAGCATAATGCTAAGACGATACTGAATTTTTTCCAACTCGACAGTGTAACAATTTCGACAAACGTTAGTATGATCGCAAATAAGCTTTGTTAAGCAACGTGGGTGAGTCGCGCGTGCCCCTGAACCAACTCAACCCGGCTTTGAACACTCACTAATTTTGAACCACTACTCCATTATATGTGCTAACAATTATTTGTTGTTATAATGAGCGGTTATTGTTGTTTTAGCTGTACGAATTGGATTTATACAGGAATACGAGCCGTAAATTGTATAGATGTGTTACTTTTAGGTGTTACGCCCAGGTGGCAATGGAATGAAGTATAGTATACAATAATACATAATCGTTACGGGTAACCTGGTCAACATCCTGGTGCCCAGTTACATGTTTGAGGAGGTCAGGTAGGCAGTCGCTCCATGTAAAATACTGGTATTCAGCTGCTGTTGGACGCACGGAATTGGGAAAAGCTAGGCAGATTTACTGATATAATAATAATACTATTGAAAAGTAAAAAATAAAGTACTGAAGCTTTAAATTTATATCAGTCATAAAGTCTTATACTTAAGGGAAGAGAACTTCAGTGCCTGAAAAAACTTTTGGTATTGTTAAGCTTTTTTCAGGATTTGCAAAGCGAAAAGGTTTTTATGGATCACTTTCATTCAATAGAAACTAGATATAATCTGTTTATTCCTTCCCAGACCTACAGTTCCCCACGAAAATAGGTGGACTATTATGGATGGGCCAGCATCCGAATGATTTTGAAGGATATTGCTAATCCATTGCTTCATATGTTCGAAAAATGTGTCTACTCAACAACGTAAATAACGCAATGAATGTTGTTGAACTGTCAAAATAAAACCCATTGTTACATATGCAACTATCCCGCAGTTTCATTCAAAAGGAGTTTGATATTTATAATCCGTCTTTGCCCAGACCTATAGTTATTCATGACGGATTTCCCCACGAAAACAGGTGAACTAGCTCAGGCATACCTACTTATCCCTAGAGTACGGTATGACGAGTTCCAGGCTTTTCCAGAAAGCTAGCACAGTTTAACCTGAATTCCTTTGGGAGCCTCATTTCCTCACTTTGTTAGCATTGTACCGCCAACCTGCAAATGTAGTGGTCTAGTTGGTTGAACACCTACGAGTTAGTGACCTAATTCTACACCACACAGTAAATCCGAAGTCTTAAATTAGTTTTCAACCGAACTGAAGGTCGAATGAAGGTAATAGACGTTAATGCAGAGATAAGCTCAAATATTGCCAATTTATCTCCCAAAAATACCTCTATACCGCTGTTTGCAGCCATTTTGTCTCCAGCGTTGTGTCCTCGATAACGCCCGCATACCAGTTTATATAACTATATACGTAATTATATCTACGTTCCCTATCTACTCTCATAAAATCTTACACAGTATTTGTGAGAAAATTGTTAATTTATTGCGATGTTATTCGTTAGGGAAGCAAAAAATATAACGTCGGTGAAACGAGGAATAAAACTAATTCTTGGCAGGTAGCGGTGTCAGGCGAAGGGGGGGGAGGGGACCACTAAAATAAACAAACAACTTTGTAAGTTTGTACGTGTGCGCCGTATTAATAATACATTAGCCTTCGTAAAAATATAATCACTGGACTTTGAAGTGTAGTTAGGTAAAAATAAATGTGATTTTCTTTTGTATAAATTATGGTGGGCGGCAATTTATTATAGAATAGAATAATTTATTTCAGATAATTAAAATCCATATCTTATTAATATAATATATTTACAATTATGTTAGTATTGTTAGTACTTATCTTTGTGTCTTTGTTTGTGTGTGATATTATAATATTTAGGTGAACTCTACACCTTCGGTGTCGTAGGTCATGTTAGAGTATGGATAGTAACTTTAACTAGATTTAAAGTTTGATGTTAATAGGATAATTCAAAGTTAAATAACATTTATCTAAACTAGCCGCACTCCATGGTTTCACCCGCAAAGTCTCAATTCCGTGGGAATATCGGGATAAAAGTTTTCCCATGTCCTAATCCAGGTCATGGTCTGCCCATGTGGTAACCGTTCTGTTTGATGTTAATAGGAATCAAAGAATTCAAACTTAAATATCATTTAGTTAAAATAATCCAAAGCAATTATGAGTTTCTGTACATTGTCACTATCAAGACAATCACTACAATATTTCTTAGTTTTTCAAGTTCGGATAAAGGAACGGTGTAAAAAAATCTCCCCAACTTGCAATAGAAATACATAAAGCCTAAAAATCACTACTATCTAGTAAAATACTATCCACTATATTCTATTCTATTAAACTACCATCACAAACAATAACATTAATAGTCTTCAAAGAGCAATCCAATAAGGCTAGATGAATACAGTTAGGCAGTAAATGCAAATTGCCCGGGACTTGGGACGCGCCGTAGTCCAGCCTCTTCCTGCCGGATATCGGAGGCTCCGCTTTGATGGGAAAGGTAGTCATTGGTTGGAATTTCTGTGTGGTTCTGTTGTAGACATGTTTTATTGTCATTATGTCTGTGGGCGTTTAGTGTCCCGCAAAGTGTTAATAACGAGAAGTATATAATATTTTCGGTTTCTGCCGCAGAGCCTATTCAAACGGTATGAAGACAGCGGTTCTTGTTGATAGTTTGGAAAAATTACGAATGGTTGCAAGGGTAGGTATTTTTTTTTAAAGTAATTAAAACATTTCACTTATCCCAACTTATTTGGAAACTATTAAAATAGAGGGCAAGTAAAATATTATTCGATTAAACCATGAAAGGATTACAACTACTACTACTAAGTATATATTATAGTAATGGTATGTATGTGTATATAACCTATTTATGTATTTGTTTACCTAGTTTTAAGAGTTTTTTTTTATCATTGTCCCTTTCAACCAAAGCACCTGCCATCCAATCTCTTCACCACCCTTGGTTGACTGGTAGAGAATGCCTAAGGCATTAAGTCTGCCTTTGTACCTTTTTGTGCGAGAAGATTAAATAAATAAATACAACTACTGTGAAATTGTAATGTGCTAAGTTAATAAATCAATGTTCATTTATTATTACCTAATTCAACAGATATTGATCGCATTGTAAACAATGAAGTAGGTAATAAGGAAGTCGGATTTGTCTGTTACGATTAACAAGGAACGGCTCAGCTAAATAACAAACACCATCTCCGCTTTCTTTTATACCAAGTCCTATTATATAATATCACGCTTTCTTTCTGCGAAGGATTGGGCAGAGGTGTGCCTATAATACACCCACATGTCGCCAGTTATGTTTAAGTCCCATGTAATAGGGGGCGAGCCTATTGCCATCAACCGAGCACAGATTCAGACTCTGCTGCACTGAGAAATGCCTGGTCGAAAACCCCACCTGGTGGTTGGTGGTGTCCAACCTGGGAATCGAGTCCAGGTCCTCATATTCAGCAGTAGAGCTTGCAACCTCTTAACTGAGACGTTGCCTGAGGTAGCAGCGCAGTGCGGGAGCGAGTGCGGAGCGGGTGTGGTGACGTGATGCGAGAGCTCAGTGATTCGTCAACTTGTGACAACTATCACCCCTCCCGCACCACGCAGCTACCTCAGGCAACGTCTCAGTTCAGCGGTTGGCCTATAGTAGACATCACACGAGTTTTGATAAATAGGGTGCGAGCCAATTGCCTTAAAGTCCTAAAACTTGAAAACGAAATTCCAAATAGGCATTCCAAGAATACTTTCCAGCCCCTCGTGAACGGAGGCATCGCGTGGCAACTCACCACAATATCTAAACACATTGTTATCAACGCGATATGCCCCAAAGTTTACGGCGTCGTAAATTACTTTATTTAACCTACTGGCAACTGGTAACAGTGGTAACCTAGACAATTTGTCGGAGTATGGCAGTGAGCTAAATTTGGAATGCTTTTTGTAGCAGTATTCAATAGGCTTGGGCATTGAGTTCACAATAAGCCTGTTTCAATTTAATCCATAAATAGTGACGTATAGTGCCACTAAAATTGCCCGCAGCTTCGACCGCGTGGTGGTCAGAAGTTATGCCACGCGAATTTACGACCGGGATAAAAAATATCCTATGTCCTAACTCAGGTCACGGTCCCACCCTAATTGGGTAACACACTTTGAAATACAATCCGAAAGATTTTGAAGATAATTGCTAATCCTTTGCTTCGTATGATTGAAAAATTCGTATGCTCAACAACGTAAATAACGCAATGAATGCTGTTGTTGCTGCTGTGAAGTGTGTTACGAAAGTACCTCGCAGTTCAATATTTGCTGACTGCTAAGAACAGAACTGGATTTCCAGGTTAGCAAGTTAAAAGGCTACCCCACCTGCTACCCAACCAGGCATCGCGGAACCATCCACTAAAATATCTTAGTACATTGTTATCAGCACGATATGCCGAGCGGCAACTTTACGACCTCGTAAATTACTTAGGAGTCGAAAACTCGTAAAAAAGTCGTCAAGGCAAAATTGGACGTACTCCACTATGATAATACCGGACAAACGCTGTAATTACGGAGGACAGCCACCGTAAATGTTTAAGGGTGTATGCAAACGGGCGGTTTTTTCGCGACAACGCACCTGCGACTGTTCTGTTTATGGTTAAAATGGCGGATCATCTGGGGAGAGGGGGAGGGTGTGTTGTGTATCCGGGTAGGCTGAAATTAACTGGTGCTGTTGATGTATATTGTTGGGTTTCCTGTAGTTCGTATGTGTTCTGTATTACAAGTTTTCACTCATGAATATTCTTTTGATGTTAACGATATTGGGTCAGATCCTATACATTAGGTAAATTCCTAAACACGCCTTTAAAAGGAGTTTACCAATTATTGCTATTGTACTTACTGATATTGTAAAAACCAAATGATTTGTTACTTTCTACGTAAATCTAAGATGCCCTTAAATTACAAGTTCATTTCCGAATTTACATTGATTTACAAAAAGTGGAAGAAATGAAAACAATTAGTTTTTAAGAAAATCACGGTCATACAGAGATGCATAACATACATACGGGTCAAACACAGATTCTCCCTTCTAATGTCCGTTAATAACAACAAAATACAGGTTTACAACTCCATGGAGCCACAGCCTTACCGCTCAGGGAGCCTTCGGAAATAAGTTCACGCCCAACTATTAAACATTAGGGTAAGCACCCCAGTTTATTGCAGGGTAACAGATAAAAGCAGTACATATAATGTTAAGTACTGGATTAAGACAATGTACGAAGTCGATATGGAAGATTTTTTATTGCTTGTGTACTTCTAGGTATATCTGATGTAGGCTTGGTAGTATCTATGTTAAGTTGTTAAGTGTTTTATACTACTGGTTGCTATCCTTAAGCTTACTGACTGGCGAATTCATTTACTAAGGTAAATGAATCATTATGAGTTACTGTAATATATTTTGTCCCGACAAAATTTTCAAAATCAAAATATTTTATTTCACATAAACCTTTTCATGATTGCACCTATCACTGTTTGTCTCTGCATCACCCAAAGGTTGAGTGGTTGAAAATGCCGATGGCATTGAGTCCGCCTCTGTACATTTGTGTGCTTAAAGTATTAAATAAATAATTCATTTCGTATTGCTTAGGGCGAAAAACCGCTCAAGAGCTGTCAGTGTCATATTTGTTGAGGTATGTTGACACTGACGTCTCTTCAATGCGGTTTAGTTGTGCTGATCGCGTTCAGTTTCATAGGTGAAATTCGGTTTAAGGGCTTGACTCACCAGCACTGGACAAGAAAAATGATATTGTCCCACTGCAGGGCAAAGGCCTCCCCTTACTTTATCCCTTCATTTCGATCCTGAGCCAATATGGACCAATCCCTCCTACAGGCGTCAAGTTCGTCCCACCATCTACGGCTTGGTCTACCGCGATGCCGTTAGCAGTGGATAAGTTCCGGTTAATTTATCTGGCAAATCATTTCATATATGCTGTTTCCATTTTGAATATATCTGGTAAATATCCGGACACTGTGCCATCAACATCAATTCAAATAGTACATTATTCTCCGGTCTAATAAAAGATACCGGAACTACTTTTCGTAGCTGTGACTACTACAGACTCTTAACATTTATTTCTTTAACAATACACAACTTAAAACTCCTTATATTTTTGTCAAAAGTCAACTACCCTCAAGATTATAAACATTTTTATTATCAATAACCGCTATTACTAAAGTGTCGAACTCATGTCGTATATCCGTCGTATTCTTTTCGTATATACGTCGTATAGTTGTCGTATATATGTCGCCGTCGTGTCGTAACGTTACAAATGCCCTCGTTATCGTGATTGCTAGCTTCTGTCTGTACATATTTCTTTGTTACTAGACACTACTAAAGAAAACAGATAAAAACTTACTTACGGTATATTTTTTTATTGGTTTTCTGTCAATGTTTTCGTGTTCCTGTTTGTTGTTGGGATGAATGGAACTTGAAAAATATTGATTGGGTGTTGTGTACACACATACATAATCAGCCTATAATGTTCCCACTGCTGGGATACAGGCCTCCTCTGGGTGAGAGGGAGTGGGCCGTAATCCACCACGCGGGCCTAGTGCGGGTTGGTAGATATCACATGTCTTCGAATTTTTGGTTCCAGGACAAGTCGGATGTGTATGTGTATAAATAACTTATTCATATTTGAAACGTAAATAATTTAACTTAATTTTTATTTCATGTTTTTTATCATAAAAAATAATCAAATAATACCAAGGTTAAAATAAAGAGTGACAATATTAGGATACCTATACATACAATACCTAGAATTATCTACCATTAGTAAACCCACTAATTGTAAAAACACCTAGTCCTACCATTAAAGCCGCTACGGGCTACGATTATCGCTACGGCAATCGGCGTAGCGAGCTCGAGCCATATTATTCAATAATTACGTTACCGCCCTGCCTGCGTAGCACCGGCTACGAACCGCTACGGGGCTACGTTGCTACGCGCTACGTACGTAGACCCAAATGTTTGCTACGAAAATGTTCATGTTATTTTGGAATAAAATTATATTTATCGGCACATTTCGTGATTTGTATTTTTATTTTATTTAGATTGGTATAAGTATTATATTTCGATCCCGTATCGGTATAAGAACGTAACATGTTCTATGGAAGATATTTTAAGATACTGAATTCAGGTAATGATATAACTTTATTTTTAGGAATTTTAAAATGTGATAAGAATCGGAATGATTGCCTGTGTAAATAAGTGGTTTTTTTAACTATACAGACGTACGTATTCATCATTTTTACAGCCACTTTTTTCATTTAACACTTTATTTTCACACAAACAATATCACACACATCCCTTCCCAAAAACAGCAAAATCATTCCCTAAAATTCGTATTATTTATCACTAACAATAAAAAGGAAATGACTCCCCCTCCACGCCACGCGTCGGTGTGATACACGGCCGTAATAGACCGCCCGCGGCCGCATTCACACCGTCACGAATCAATGTTCAATCAATCATGCTCGCTCCGAGCGATAATGTCGCCGTGTGAATAATCGTTCGTCACTTACTTTATCGTTTGAAGTTAAGTGATTTTTAAAAGGTTTATACTGGCTCACTGTGTGGGTAGTCGGGGATTTTATTAGTTATTTCTGGGAAGGAAAGACGGTTTTTAGTATAAGCTTCGTGAATTCATTGCGTTTGTGATGTAATTGAATTGGCTCTTTAAGATAATAAGAATCATTCACAATCGAGTCATGATTTAACCTATTGACTATATCGCAGCATTATGCTGAGATAGAGCCTTTTTGGCATCGCACAGGTCTTTTTTGTTTTTAATGTAACTTTGTTAGTTTTAAATGCTCCTTTTTTACTATTTGTATTTTTCCACTTTTCTTGAGACCTTTGCCCAGCAGTGGGACAATATAGGTTGAGGAAAAAAAATCCTGCATACACATGCAGAATTTTTTTTTCCTCAAATAAAATATTTTTCTTTCTTTTTCTTTCATTGAAGGACACTGATACACAATAGAAGTTTTATTGTCATTACGTCTGTGGGCGTTTAGTGTCCCGCAAAGTGTTAATAACGTATATAATATTTTCGGTTTCTGCCGCAGAGCCTATTCAATCGGTATGAAGACAGCGATTCTTGTTAATAGTTTGCAAAAATTACGAATGGTTGCAAGGGTAGGTATTTTTTTTTAAATAATAAAAACACTTTTTTTAATTATTAAAACTTGCTGACAAGGTTTCAGATATTTTACATTGGTCCCAAACTAGGCAGCCAAGTGTCTTGGGCACCAATATGGAGGGTTTACCGTTTAAACATTAATTTTATAAATATGTCTTGTTGTTTTGTTATCTTGAATTACAGAACATAGCATCACGTCTATAATTCATATTAATACCTATTCATTTATTGAATTCCATATTGTAAAAGAGATGATACTCCCAATCCTTAAACCTAGGTTCAAAAATATGGACCTTGTAAGAGCACAGCAATAGGTTTAAAATAATCGCCGAAGGGTTATGCAGAGGTCTATAACAACAGTACACACACATTTCGCCAGTTATGTTCAAGTCCTATGTAACAGGGGGCGAGTCTATTGCCATCAACCGGGTACAAAACCAGACTCCGGGCTGCTTCTGAGTTATTCTTGATGGAAAAACTCAATAACACGTGTCCACGCAATCACTGTCCATTCCAAGGTTGCCTGGAAGAGATCGCACAAAGCGATTAAGCCGTTTTGTAGTACATCAGAAAATACATAACAAAAATAAACATTGAACATGTTTATTTTTGTTATTTATTTTCTGGTGTGCGTAGATTAAATTATCTATAAATAAATAAATAACCCTTTGCTCGACCCGGGAATCATGTGCAGCCATAGGGCCATTATTATGAAACAAAATCCAAAAACAATACGCATTTTTAGCCGATCGCACAATCACAGCTCTCGACGCGTTAGGTCCCAGGTGATGGAGGGAGTCTACCAATTTATTGGGATCCCAGTTTTTTAAAACAACAGAATCCAATTATAATTTCAACGTACCAGGGGAATTCGTGGTATCCGTATTTTATGTTAGCTAGATCAAAGGGGAGGCTTTAATTAGGCATGTTTTTTTCGTAGGAGAGAGACAGATATGCATCAATTCTGCGTGTTGACAAAACGACGGGACGTCAAAAGAGCTTTTCTCGGAAATTCTGTACACTCCCGACTTTGGAATTTTGTACTCCATCTTTTGCAGCCGTAGTTTCGGTTTTCAAACACAAAAAATAAAAAAGTGTAGTCCATTCGTAATTTTCACCAAACAATGTTACCCTAATAATTGTAAAAAACAAACCGAAAAACTTAGTTTATATACACACAAGGCAGACGAATATAATAAACTCACGTCAAAAACGTTTTTTTTTTTGTAACAATATCTACTTTGTTAAAAAAAAAAAACGTGAACTGTTAAAAACCGAGATACTTATGTGAACTCATGTCTAAATTATGTAGATATGCAAATAGTCCATTTGAAGAACAACAAAGCCAGGTAAGGTGAAACGGTAATGGAGCTCGAATGACCACAGATCTCTTTTAAACTGTGGACCACTATACATCACTGTGTAGGTACAGTGATGCAGGGACGGATAGCATTTTAAAATATAGTATGTAAACGAGAAAGAAAAAAATACATCAATGTGAGGAAAAGGAGACTGAAAGACAATTTCTTATAGATTTTAAAAAATCCCAGATTCGAAGTAGTTTCTGGTATGAAGGAATGTTAGGTTTATTTAGTAGCCGTCGTCAGAATGCCAAGTCCTGTAATTAAAAACGTTCAAAATCTAGTCGCATCATTGTCATTATTTTTACAAAAATGTATGAAAATTCATGGTATTTTTGACAGATTGAGGCTGACATTAGAATGCGAACGTGCTTAAAAATACGTGAATTATCCCTCTAGTCAAAATCGCCAATCTAAGTGAGCTGATCAATCAGCGGATACAGGGCCGATGCCCTGTATAAGGTAAATTATTGACAAAGGATAAATAACCCCAAACAATTTATCATTCACCTGTAACCAACCAAAAACAACTGAACAACAAAAACGAGAAACACGGCAACTTGCCAAAACCGAATTGACCCACCGAAGCTTCTCCACTACGTTACCCCCAAAACACGTATGTCCCCATATCTGGCGAACTCCAACCCAATCTGTATGCAAAACGTCCCGAGGGTGGGGATCTAATTTCCTACCCCCTCCTACCCCCTTCACCTCCTGGCACGTCCGTCGTCTAACTGACCCACCCCGGCCTGTCAAAAGATGGATGAATTTGAAAGAAACTTGCGCCCTGCGGTGGGTAGGGCTGTCATGTCAAGGGTCTAAATATTTGTGTTGAACACATTTTAGTGCCTCACTTGTAGTGTCTTTCAACTTTGTGTGTCTGGACAAATTTATTGGAAAGACGTACATTTTAAGTCCACTCAAATCTGTCTGGTTCTTGCCCCATTTTAGACACTAATCTACATAGTCCTCACATTATCTGACAAAGATTATGTCTGGACTTTAAAAGAGACTTAGTTTGTTTCGGAGTAGTCGGACCGAAAACGCCGACTTCATCTAGGTTTTTATAATATGATTGACATGTAGAAGTGTCTGTGCAAACCTAGTTACAGAAGTGTGGCGTCCAAGACTTAGCCCAGTCACCATCCTTACCTACGCAAGAAAGTACAGACGCCAGCACATCAAGCTACTACAATCTGTCAAAATTCTTTAATAGATTTTCATCTTTATCGCTAAAGCATTGAGGTTCAAGGTTGATTGGGAAAATTTGACAGTTTCGGGTAGCTTGATGTGCTGGCGTCTGTACTTGGACTATTTGCTTCATCCAACATCCATTGACCATTCATGGTCCATTTGACCACAACCACGCTCAAACTATGAATTTACCTTATATACTTCGGCTATTTCATTATTTTCGACCTAATTCTTTCGTAAACGAAAAATGTTTAGGAACTCTTAGATATTTGGGATTGTCAACCCTAACCCTCGAAAGGATCGTCACGTTAGGGTTAAAGCATATCTTAGCATTTTTGCACGCCTGACTTCACTTTGATTTATTTTTTTGTATCTTCATTGTGACCCATATATACTATGGTATCCTTATACTTTTTTCTTGGATTTTGATGATTTATAATCTGGAATTTTAATTTGAGATTAACTTGTTTACAGGGCCTTGTTAGGAAGATGAGCAATTCGATTGAAATTTGCGCATTAATTTGTTTTTTGGCTTATTTGAGTACTCAGACAAAATTTGTTATAATTTTCTTTATGTGACCTCAGTAATTTGGATTTTATATTATAAGCAAAGAATATTAAGATTATTTATTTTAGAAGTATGTAAGTAAGTATATTCCCATATTATAGTATGTTTATATTTAAATTAGAGAATTGTTTTTGATTATATGTAATTCGTTTTCCCTTCTACTCTTACACACGCTGTCTACATCTCTTTTTATCTACTCTCCTATCGCAGGTATGTTGGAAGAGATTTCTTTCAGCACAGACTAAAAGGTACACAACATAATCTGCAAAATAAAAACCTCAAAAAAGATGATCGTTGACATTAAACCCTCATGAAATGTATTTACCTAACAGCCGATCGATTCGACAGCTCACTCCACGTCCACTTCACCTAACTTTTCACGGTGAGATGGTTACAGAATCGCACTGCAGATCATTAATTCCTTATATAAACAACGTTCGTTATAACCTACTTACCTAATTATTCCTCGTTCGCCATTAACGACATCTATACAAGAAGATAAATCACAGAGCTTTCTTTCCCAGGACTTATAGAATAGAATAGCTTTATTTCGGACATAAAATATCCATATAGTGTTAGTAACAAAAAAAAAATAACTTATTGCCTAGTGTTAGTAAAAATCAACCTCCGCACCAACTGTTGTATTATCGGAGAGCTGAAACTCTCGGCTACAGTTTTCACTTATGTAACCTATTTCCGACTTTAACTTCCAAAACAATAAAATAAAGCAATTATCCATTAATAGCCCCCTCTTCCATTCCTCGCGAAAATAAATAAATTACGTTAAAATAATGAATACAAATTAGTAGGTAGTTAAATTCTCAGTTAACTTCCTGCTCATAAGTAAAGTTTAATTTAAACTGGAGTCTACAATTGCTGGTATTCGTTCAACGTCTAATGAAATTTGCTATCGATGTAATACAGTTTATTGTCGATGTAATACAGTTTATTGCCGATGTAATACAATTTATTGTTGGACTTTATGGAGCTTGTTGATAGGGAAATGTGTAATTTCTAATAGGTTTTTAATTATAATTTAACAGTGTGTGTGTTTCGCAACCAGCGTGCGTGTGTAACGCAACCGACGTGCGTAAACGAAGGAAAAAAAGTATTTAAGGATCGTAGCAGCTGGCGTTCTATAGTTTCTGCCTACTCTCATAGGAAGAAGGCGTGAGTATGTGTTTGACAATAGTTTTTACCTGTACCCCGCAATGGGCCCGCGTCACAGTACCTATATTATTGTTAACAGAGTCATCAAGAGAGCCTAGTCGAGGTACTAGTCACCTTTTCACTGTGGCCGCGTGGTAGATTATAGCCCACTTTCTCAAACAGAAAAAAGTCTCGCAGCAGAATAGAATAGAATACTCATTATTATGTACACCATATAGATTACAGATATAAATGTAGAAATGGCTACAGCAGCAGTAGCAGCGGTTGGAACATTAAATGCTGGTTATGTTTAGGCTAGAACAGAATAGAATATTCATTTATTTGCTCAGAATGTAGGTATTTACAATAAGGTGATTACAATAATATTAAAGAATCCATGTACATTCTACCATTTGCATGGCACGCATTACCATTGGTGCAGTTCATCACGAAACACACAATATAGATACGAGCAACTAAAATTTGTCAGCTAGAAAATCCGATACGGAGTACTAACATTTATTTAATAGAAGTTAGTTTCTTTTTGAAAGTGGTTACTGGTTCCTCTAGATTAGTTTTACCTGTGCCTTATATCATCACATAAAAACCTTGGATTTATATGATGATCGTGCCAGTTGGTTGCCATTTCAGAAATGCCACACTGACTTCCCTTTCCACGAAGACGATAGAACGTCATAATATAGCATTAAGACGGCCATATTTTTACATAAGGCGGCTATTATTCGAAAAAGCACGTGCCTCACATCAACACAGACAGAACGTAAGCTCTTTTTAAACAAACACAACTCTGAAAGGTCGAATAGGGGAACAGAATAAAAAATGCACATGTAATATTTTTCCGGGGATAAACGGAGCGACGGGTGTCAATGTGAACTGTTGGGGTCAAAGCACACTGCGACAGAACGAAGAGTGAACGTGGCGAGTCGCTTGCTCGGGAAAGCGCTTTTGTTTGACTGCATGTTCATATTTCAAAATTCAAGTCCTTTTAGTGAAGATTTACACTGATATGATACGAACTATGAATCATGGAGTAAATGTTGACTGAGGGTTGTTACTGTTTTAAGTGACAGGAAATGTTAAAATATAATGCAATTTTTGTCAGGTTCATAAACCATACTTGAGTCAACGTAATCTCAGATATTCAAATAGTATTGACACTTAATTAAGTATCTACTTGAGCTTTATGTAGTAGTTTAAATTGATCTTTGATTACCTGTTTGTAAAAAAAAATGTCGGACAAAAAATTGGGTTGCAATGGAATTTGAAGTTCCTCATGTAAATTGTGTCTGTGTTCCCAAATCAATTGTTGTCAAAATATACGTGAATTTATGCAATGTGAATGGGGGGCTCCACCAAGTCCGTAGGTAAATGCAGGAGCATTTCTATGCATGTATCTTTGTCTCAAAACTTATCCTGTTATGACAAAAACAACACCACTCTGGTACGCTTCAGTGTGCCTTTACATTTACAGTAACATGTCTAAATGTCCGTCGTATGAAGAAATACGATAGTTTTGACTCCCAGAATACAGGTGGCGCTGTAATACCTTGCGTGATCAGATAACTGATGGCTCACATACATGATTCATGAAGGTTTTGGGTGGGACTTTGAAGTCAGCGAGAAATAGTGTCTGTATTGAATCAGCTGGAAATAAGGAGGTTTGGCATAAGGCATTTATTGATGCATAAGGATTCTCCAAATATTTGGCTAAATAAGGTTGTAACTTAAATAACAACATTAACATTTATTTCAAATAAGCACATAAAAGGCACTTTTGAAGTAAAAATTTACAAAAACAAAAATAGAATCGATTGTTTTGTTATTTGTTTGGTTTTGGGAGAGGCTTTTGTCCGGTAGTGGCCGCCTTTAACTAAAATGATGATATGCTTGTTGATATTGATATTAGAAGGCGAAAAACCCAAGTAAATATTTTCCTATCGCCAACTTTATAGCCACAAACGCCACGTTAAACTAACGCCTGACATTCGGATGCAAACGACAGGGCCCACGGCGACGTACCAAAATATCACCCTTTGTCATACGGATCGCTTGTACGACAGTTTTATTGCACCTTTGTAAGTGTACTGCTTACCTAAGCAGACGTTACGGCGTGACGATAAGGTTTGGCTGAATATTTTTTTTAGAAAGATTATGGGACTTGTGCCTAAATAATAGCAGTATGAGTCGATCGAAGGTTAACCTACGTTTGCCGCGGTCTGTTCGTGGATGGGTGAGCCATTACATATCGAGCCTCGCTCCTCCGTGCCTCGGAAAGTACGTCAAGCCGTTGCCCCGGTTGTTATTCGTAGGTCTTTGACAGTCTTGCCAAGGGGTATCGTGTTACCCAGGAACACGAAACCCTTGGTTAGACACGAACAACTGCATTCAGTTAGATTGGAAGCCGAACCCAACATACTCGTTGTTGGGAAAAGGCTAGGCAGATTTTTGATATAGATAATTTATGTACATAGACTCTAGCACAAACGCGTGCCGTTAACGTAACGTAAATTCGAACATTTTTTAATAAAAAAATGCAACTTTTCTATAGCTTTTTGTTTTATATTTCGCTTAAACTAAGTAAATATACTGTGCGATACAAGTATTTTTAATTTTAAATTAATTCCTATTTACATTAAGTTTAATTCGTGCATTCATGCCAGGTAAATTACAGTGGATGTTTCGACCACTGAAAAATTCAAAATCCACGAAATTTCCTTTGCCGTAAAACACCCACGTGAGCCATATCCAACATTTATTTATAAAGGATGCATAAAATTGACGAAGCCACATGAAAATTGGAAACTGGAAATGACATGCAGTAAACATGTCATTTCGAGCAAAAGAACCTTTCAGGAAAATATTAATATTTTCAGAAAACTTAATGTTAAATCAATAATATTACGGAAACAGAATAACGTTTTCTTATTTATCTAAGTACAAGTAGATTTCATAAACATTTACTCCATGAAACTCGAACGGATATTAAAACTAAACTAAACAACTGCCATAACATGATGAGCGTAAAGTTTACAGTTTTCATTCAGCTTAGTTTTACAATTTACAGGTAGCTAAAGGTGAGTATACACCAGAGAGTTTTCTCGAGCATTTTCATGTAATGTAACGTTCTTACGAATGGTACAATACAGGCAAAAGCTCAGTTTCAAAAAGCATTTCTATGTAATGTAACGTTTCTGATTTACCTGTAACATTTCTTTCTATCTTGCGTTCATTGTTGAAATGTCGGACCTAGGTACCGCTCGTCTCTTTGCTCGATAAAATGTTACACCAGTTCGCTCGTTGGTTTTTAAAATCTGGTTGTAACAAAACCTGGAGCGAAGTGCCGTTCGATAAAATTTAAAAACAAGTAAATGATCTAGTTACATATCCTGAATGACAGCCCGAAGAATTGCCAAACTTAAGCGGCAGTGGCCAGGGCACATTACTGGCAGAACAGATGGTCGATGGGGCCAAGAGGTTCTGGAGTGGCGACCGCATTGGAAGACGTAGCGTTGGAAGGCCTCTCACAAGGTGGACCGATGACTTGTGAAGGCTGCAGGAATCCGCAGGATGTGGGAAGCACAGAACCGGTCGAAGTGAAGGTACTTACATACTCAGCCTATAGTGTTCCCACTGCTGGGACACAGGCCTCCTCTCTGTGAGACGGAGTGGGCCGTAATCCACCACGCGGGCCCAGTGCGGGTTGGGAGATGTCACATGTCTTCGAATTTTTGGTTCTAGGACATGCCGGTTTCCTCTCGATTTTTTCCTTCACCGTTTTGAGAGCAGTGATATAATTTACACAAAGTAAAGCTCCTGACTGGGTTCGAACCTACGACCTACAACTCGTAAGTCGCGTGACCACTGGGCCACTACTGCTCTACCACTGGGCCACCACTGCTCTACCACGGAGCACAACTGCTCTGAAGGTGCTTGGGGTAGGCCTATGACCAGCAGTCGACTTCTTTCGGCTGAAATGAATGATGAAATGCTCTAGTCTATACTCACCTTAGGTCCAACTTATCGTCTACAAGCTTAGCTTACCGCAGCTAATAGAGCTTAAAGCTAACTGTAGCAAAAACATGATGAGTTCAAAGTTGTAGTTAAAAGTTTACGATTTACACGGAGCTTAGTTTTAGTTTAGCTGTTTATGCCAGTTTGGACTAGGTTGGAACTAAATACTGTTACGTAACAACTAACTGAGGTTTCTAATCTGTTCGGGAAGCGTAATTCGACGACATGGTTGGCGCAGTGGTTAAGCGATTGACTGCTGCGCTGCGTGTCGCGGATTCGATTCCCGCACGGAACAAATATTTGTATGACCTACAAGTAGTTGTTCCGGGTCTGGCTGTTTGTGTATGTGAGTTTAAATGTTTGTAAACGCACCCACGATACTGGACAAATTCTTAGTGTAGGGCAAGGTTTAAAAAAAAAATGAAATTAAATCGCTATGTTTAGAAGCGGATATTTTAGGGCTTATTATATTTTTATAAAGGAACGGTACATTAATAAACTATGCTATATAGGGTTCCAACCTTTAAAGGAAAACGGAACCTTTTTATGATCATTTCTTTGTCAAAAAATGCAGTGTGTGAAGGATAGGTTTTTTCAGTGAATTATCAATCATAGGAGAGAACTTTGCCTAAGTGTGGAAATGAAAAAATATCGTTTGTCTAGCACTGGCAGGTTCATATATAATCAGCCTATAACGTTCCCACTGCTGGGACACAGGCCTCCTCTCCGTGAGAGGGAGTGGGCCGTAATCCTCCACCACCGGTAGATGTCATATGTTTTCAATTTTGTGGTTCTAGGATATGCCGGTAACCTCACGATATTGTCCCTCACCGTTTTGAGAACTTTCTAATACAATCTCAAAATTAGAATTATCTGTCACCTATCTATAAACTGTCCCCAGCGAACGCAGCTTTACTTCCCACTTTCCATCCCATTAATTCCACACGATTTCCATGAAAACAATACCATAAATATGAATCAATGTATAAAATAAATCATGTACAGGCCAATGATATATCGGACATATTTGTTTTATTGTCAGTCGGTTTCAACATTGTATGTACTGAATTTCAATATACCAAGCTCTGAAATACATAATATTTGGTATTTTGGTAATATGAGTTGAGTGGATGTGCATTGCATGTCGCTATGACGTACGGAATTCATAGAAATTGATGTTGGCTTTGTGTTTAATTAGTTGTGAATATAGCGGAAACCATTTTATTAAAGTTTCGGTTGGTTCTGATTTATTTTGCTTTGTTTGATGTTACGCTGATGGCAATATATATTTTATGTGGCTCTTTTTTTGTTGGCCTGTATTGTGTGCCACTACTGGACAATATAGTTACATTTAAGTTTATGTTTTCCTGTTATGCAATAATCACTCTCTGAACCTCACTCTGAAAATGTCACAATCCCAATATACAGGCAAATGTCTAATTTGGGGTCACCGTCTAATCTGTTCTTGTACAATCATCATCTGCCTAGCCTTTTCCCAAGTGGGGCTACCTTGATGGAAGGGCAGTAGGGTGTGATTGTGGAGCTATGTCGCAAACCATGCTCCACCTCCTATCCTGCCCTGTCCCAAAACATGCATTCAAACTGACCTCTTACGCTGCCACTGACGACGCCTTGGAGGTGGCAAAGTTTTGGGCCAACAAGATATAAAATTTAGTCGTGCCAGCGACACGAAGACGAAGAAATTTATTAAATAGACATGATTCGAAAATACAATTATATACAAAAACCTTTTCTGTATCACTATTTTCATATTGTTTTTGCGATTCCTTTTCCGTTGCTAGGTTACCCTCTAATTATTTCTTAGTAAAACTAATTATAAGGTAGATTAATTAATGTTTTTATCTCTAGTTGTGAGGAGAGGGTTACTGAGAAAAATAGGAGATACTAGCTTGTGCCCGCGACTACGTCCGGGTGAAATTTCTTGCTTCCCCGACCTACCCACCCCGTCGCATCGCATCACCTGGCCGCGCTATCACTTCGTTTGCGCTTAGCGCTCTTTGTGGCTTTGTTTCTTTTTGCTCGGCTCCTAACAGTCATAGCGTGATGTTAAATAGCTTATAGCCTTTCTCTAGAATTTGTTTATCAAATACAAAACGAATTTTTAAAATCTGCCCGGGATTTTCAGAGATTAGCACGTTCAAACAAAGTCATCATCATCTGCCAAGCCTTTTCCCAACTATGTTGGGGTCGGCTTCCAGTCTAACCGGATGCAGCTGAATACCAGTATTTTACATGAAGCGACTGCCTATCTGACCTCCACAACCCAGTTACTGGGTAATACGATACCCCTTGGTAAGACTGGTTGTCAGACTTTCGGGCTACTGACGACCTGTAACGACTGTCAAAGATTCACGAATGACAGCCGGGACCAACGGCTTAACGTGCTTTCCGAGGCACGGAGGGGTCTTGGTATGTGAAGATGGTCACCCATCCACGGACCAACCGCGACAAGCGTAGCTTAACCTGATCGATCGACCGGTGCGGCTGTTATTACTTAGCCACAAGCCCCGTTCAAACGAACTCTTCAGCTTTATTATTAGTATAGATAATTGGCTACCTGAGTTAGCAACGACGTAAGCCAAGGCACGTGGCGAGCCAGAAAGTCGGAAAAGTGTTTATAAGTTAAAGTATTTCGGGTTATTCTCCAGGAGTGCCTTGTAGCAACAGCCAGGAATAATCCAGGTGGGCAGCAAAAAGTTTTTATTTATGTTCTTTTAGACTTAGTTGCTATAGAAGATTGTTATGTTAAGTTTGTTTTTTATATTAGTTTGCAAGGCGGATAAAAGGTGGATAGGAGAGGTACATTTTGTAAACCCAAGTAAAATGGATGAAGTCTTCTGCAAGGACATACTAACATTTTAACTTCATCTTACAACTGCATAGATGCATTATTTTCATAAAGCATAAGATAACATACCATCACGACTGTAATTCCCGAAGGGTTAGGCAGAGGTTTACCTATAGTCATCATCATCTGCCGAGCCTTTTATCAACTACGTTGGGGTGGGCTTCCAGTCTAACCGGATGCAGCAGAATACCGGTATTTTACATGAAGCGACCTCCACAACCTAATTATTTACCCAGAGGTGTCTATAGTAAAAAAAAAAAAAGTTTTATTACCTTCAATTGTACAAAAACCACTTGTCTAAACACTATGCAGCTTTACAACTAGGGAAACAGAGTGTTTTCGATGAGCTGTGGCACCCAATGTAAGATTTAACTTGTGTTTAGGGTGCCAGCGTCCTCGCCTAAGATTTCAACATGTAGCAGTAGTTGTAAGATGAGCACAGTACGTAATCATTAAAATACATGCTAATGTTGTGTCCTATTTATGTAGCTATGTATGTGTGTATATGAGGGGGAGATAAATATGGTGAAAACTTGTGTTTATATAAGTCTGTTTAAAAAATAATTATGAATATATAACTTTATTAATTATATTAGGCGAACGATATCTGTAGTAAATCTTCAGTCTTGTTATAGACCAATGTCAAGAGCCATCGAGCTTCGTGACCTTGGTTTTGCATTCATTTAGACACGTGGAGGCAATGGAGCAGAGTTTATTTATTTTGTTATATAAATGGTTTGACAGTTTACCAAAATAATGGTGAGCAAGGGCCGTTTTACATCCGTGAGTTGAATATACTTCGAAGTGTCTACGTTTTTGGTAGCATTCGGATCGTAATTCACAAAGGGATGTTTGCGGAGAATAGTACCAAGGATAAAGAGCTGTCTCACAGTGAGGACCTGACATTCGCTGTAGAGAGCCGTGGTGCGATACCTGAAAGGCTTCGTGGTCATAATCTTGAGAACCTCTCTCTGTGCTCGTTCCAGAGGCAGGAAGATTGTCTTAGGAGTTCCACCCCACACCGTGATGCAGTAGTTTATTATACTTTGACATAGGGCATAATAGACCGTTTTAATCGTAAGGCGGTCCGCGGAGTGCCTTAGTTTTTTAAAAATGAATATACCTTTGCGGACTCGCGATATGAGATTACTAAGGTGAGGTTTCGAGCTCAGGGAACGATACACATAAGACTCCGAGATACTTCACAGAATCACATCTTTTGAGTTGAGGACACCACACCCACATTTCGCCAGTTATGTTTAAGCCCCATGTAATAGGGGGCGAGCCTATTGAAATCAATCGGGCACGAATCCAGACTCCAGCCTGTTACTGAGAAATCCTGGATGGCAAAAACCCAATAACACATTGCCTGACCTGGAAATCGAACCCATGACCTCAGGCTCAGCAGTAGCGCTTGCGACCACTAGATCAAGCTAAAGTATGTAAGAATATATGTCTCAAAATCCTACTAATCTTACTAATATTATTTGTTACTCAATCACGTAAAAACGGCAGAACAGATTTGGATGAAATTTGGCAGACATTTTCATCACGGTAGTACGTTCCCTTGAGATTATTTCCGACCTCCATTCGGGCGAAACCGCGGGGCAAAAGCTAGTGTTTCTAACCGATTGACATGAGCAAAGAAGAGAAGAAGTGGTGTTACCTTACCTATGTTACTATATCCTAACATCTCGAGATCCGTATCAGAAAATAGCGCGACCCAATTGTAAATAAGCCAACATTTACTTTTACTTTGCACTCGTCTCAAACAAAACAGTGCATTACCGAACGCGGGAACAAATTCTCTACCGACGTGCCACCTTCTTGCACACAGGGCTGGCACATGGTAACAAGGAACTTTGTGAAATAATCTGACTAAGATTATGTCTGGAGTTTAAAAAGGCTTTGACTCTTGAATTTGTTTCGCCATTTCTTCTCAGGGGTAGTCAGATAGGAAATGTCGAATCCATCTAGCTTATTATTTTAATAATATGACGCGTAACCGTGATTCCGATATACTATAAGGGCTGATTTTTCCAACGCCAGCAACTTTATCGGAGGAATTATTTTGAATTTTTGACATCTTCCATACAAAAACTGTCAGATGTCAATTTTATTCCACGAATAAAAATTATCGGTTGATTGAAAAAGCAGCCCTTACAGAATAAACGATTTCATTTCATAATAGGTTTCTGAAAAATTATCCTAAAAGGGGTTTACGTTATAAGGGATAAAAGTTCGTTATTTTTAACGATGAGAAATACCATATGGCGCGTTAAATACATAAAATATATGTATTCTTGCATAAGATAAGGTAGAGACTTCAAACCGCAACGAGCTATGATCCTATGCAAAAACCTGCGCTGGCAACCCTAACAGCGCCACGTACGTCTTCAATTAGACTCGAAGTGTTTTCCTATTGTTACCATACTCTTGAGGTAATGGAACCACTATTGGTCTAGTAAAATTTATGTGAACTGTGTTTAAATTGCTACTGTTGTTTGCAGGGTTATTTCGGGGTAAAGGAACACTGTGATGCAGTTTTAGCTGGGAATTTCGTTAAGGATTAATTGGGATAGTGTGGTATGGACATGGACATCATGCTTTCTACCAGATAGATAGAAATTCGCCAAAAGGACTAAACAATTGTAATATGAGATAAATTATATTTTTTTGTCGACTTTTTGAAATAAATTATTTGACTTTGAATGGCCGTTGTCTTGCGTTCCTTTTTGAGAACTTATTTTTATTCCCAGATTCAGATGCTAAACTAAGATTCTGCTGTTAAATATAGTATTAGTCTTTGTGATTGCTTGACTAAGAATCAACTTCCAATAATGATACATGACACTTTATAACGGATTGAATTAATTTGGCTTTCAAAAACCAAGCATAAGCATAATCAGCCTATAATGTTCCCACTGCTGGGCTGTAAGAGGGAGTAGGCCATAATCCACCACGCCAGCCAACTTGGTGGATGTCACATGTCTTCGAATTTTTGGTTCTAGAACATGCCGGTTTCCTTACTATGTTTCCTTCGCCGTTTTGAGAGCAGTGGTAAAGAAATTAAACACACAAAGTGCCTGCCTGGGTTCGAACTCACGACCTACAACTCGGTAATTCGGGGCCAATACCACTGGGCCACCACTGCTCTTTTACCAACGCTCTCTAAAACCAAGGCCTGTAGGTAATTGTTGATTTGTAACATTAAAGCTATTTTTAGGCGTTACATTTGGCCATAATAACTCAAAGTAACCAAGTCACATTCACAGCCCATAAACAGGAATAAAACCATAAAAGTATAAAACGTAAAGCTACTCCCCTTCCGTAATTTCATTGGCAATAAAATTGTACGGCTACATTCGGTTACAAAGTGGCGAGGAACAAAGAGGTAATACCGGCTGCGGATATCAATGCCGAGTTGAATGGAACGCAGTGAGTGCAGGCCACGGTGGTGCAGGTAGTGGGTAGGACGAATAGGTAGCTAGATGTATGTAGCCAATCGGAAGGCATACTTGAAATGTGAAGTGAATTGTTGAATAAATTGACGATGAATTTTTGTTAGAAGACGAGAGCTTTTCTCAGATTATTATTATTTTATTTTTTTAGTATTTTATAGAAGCAAGAATGTTTTCTTGAAAAATTTATCGAGAAAATGAAAAAAAATAATGAAAATGCTCTTTATGCTTCTGGTCCTTATTTTGAAGAACACACGCTTCACAATCATTAAGATCTTTATTTTAAAACTACCTGCGCCCCGCGGTTTCACCCGCATAAGATTCGATTTTGTAGGAATATCGGGATAAAAAGTATACTATATGTTAATCCTGGTTATAAACCAACTGTGTGCCAAATTTCATCCAAATCCGATCAGTAGTTTTTGCGTGAAAGAGTAACAAACAAACATCCATCCATCCATTCATACAAACTTTTAAGTTTATAATATTAAGTATATAAATAGAACTAAGTCAACCAAAGACAACTCAAACATAAAATAAAACTCCAAACTGACCCATCTCACGCTAATCAATTAACCAATCTACGGAAAAATCCAAAGTAACGTTACAACGGAACGAACTTACAAAAGCAAATTTACTCAAAACGAATCCGCTGGTATTATTTACACTATATTAGTAAAAAGCGAGCGGATTCGTAGGGCGGGGGCGGAAGCGCCCCGCTCGCCGGAAATGAGCTTTCGATATCCGCCCGCCCCTCCCGCGCCAACTTTGTCCAAATCAATTCCTCTTTACAACGCCCGCCGCCCAAAAAATGCATCGCAAATGTTTGAGAGCAATCCGTGTAAATTTAATTATTGCTTTTTTGGGCGTTTTCTTTTTTTTCTGTCCAAATGCCTTTGTGTTCGTCGCATCGGATCCAATTGCAGTTTTTTTTATGGTGACTTGTTTTATTTGTGTGTGCCTCTGTTCATTTGCTGGATCGAGTTTTAGCTGTATCATCTTAATGCACTCGAATGCGAGCAATTTGAACTAAATTATTACTTTTCACGCGATTTCTTTATCAACCAAAACGGTTTTGCATTTAGGCGTCGCATCAATTTATTTCAAATAGGCACATAAAAGGCACTTTTGAACGTCACACATTACATTAAAATAAAATTGAATCTAGTAGCCCCTTCCAAAAGGTAGTTTTCTTATGGAGAAGAATGGGCAAGAAACTCCACCGTCACCCTTTTAAAATGTTTTCCAATATTTTGAATACATTAATTATATAATTATATGTATAGACGTTATATGGCAGCAGTATTACATTCAGTGAAAATTATTGCTTTTCCGAGTGATCCATATATCTTTTGTTGAACTATGAAGCCTATTGGGCTCGCTGCAATTGTTTCAATGAATCTAATTTCGGTTGCATTATAACGAAAATCGTGTAATTTTCTGTGTTGACGTAAAATTGAATAATAAACTTTGTATATTTATTTAAAGAGTTAAATAAAAGCTTCCAGTGGGCATGCACATTCGTAGTAATAAAATAAATTTCGCTTGCATTACATGATACAGGATTGCACGGCATAAAGGGAGATATATTTTAGTTCAAGCCGGGGTTTAATTATTTTCTTTTTTTACAAAGGGAATGCGTTTGCTTGTGTTCCTCTTTCGAGTTATTTAAAAAGGTTATTCCATTGTCAATTACTAACATGGGAGCTTGTTGTTTACTGCGAATTTCTTCTTTTGCTAGTATGTTATACGTTGGACGTAATTTATTATTTCGATATTTTCAAAATTAAATTTTCGAAGAATATTATTATTTTTAATTGCCTTAAAGAAGGAGACTTTCTATATTGGATGAGATGAGATTCTTTATACAAATAAGAAAAAATACATAACTTCCGACTCCAATCAATACACCTAAAATCTTATAAAAACAGCCCAGTCAGTCGACCTTCCGATGGACGTAGAAAAAAAATGAAGTCTAGGAAAAGTCTCGAGTGATCACTTAACTCCTCGGCAGCTGAACTCAAGTTGAGGTAACTACAGTGACTGCAGTAAACCCACCAACTTTTAAATTCAATCTACCGGTTAGAAAATGTTCTAGAAACAAACACGGTTAGCCCATCATGTTTTTTTCTAAAGGTTTCCATGGCTTCGTTTTGTGTACGCGCTCGCGCTCGGTGTTAGGGTTTAGCCTGTTTGTTAGATTAAATTAGACTGGGTTGTAGTGATCTGAGTTCGAAACTCTGAAGGAATTGCCAGGAGTTAAAACTCAATACTTTCCTCTAAAAATAAAACAAACTTACGCTAGTTTAAAGTAAATGAACACAGACTTTTTTACAGCATAAACTTGCTAGTTGTCAGTATCTATATACGACTATAGTTTAGTATAGTATCATTGTTACTTATTAATGTATTCAGTTTATTACCGGTAGTTATAACAAAGACTTGCATGATTTAAGGTTTAAATCTACACTTTTCTGACTAAAAACTTTGCAGTTTTTCTCAAAATCTGCAGTGCGGTGTGCGAGTGGCTCGTATCTCCGGTGCCCTCGGTATTCACTGCTATTTCACCGCTCGCCGTTTTTATTCGCGGAAAAACGTTGAATACTTTGAATGCCTCAAAGTGTATTCAATTAAGAGTTCGCTGGACATTTTAAAAATAATTTTGTTTATGCATACTTTTTTCTGGGATGGAAGTCGAATTAGAGCTCTGGGCGGTCGTCCAAGCAAATTTTATAAGTGGTATTGAAATTACGATTTTAATTAAGGCATAGAATGAAAATACTATATTTGAAGTAAAAAGAAAAAAAGACTCCTAATTTTCATGAATAAAAAAATATGACACATTCTATGAAACGTTCATAAAAGTAGGAGCAATATTTCTTGGTATTTTTGACAGAATTTCTTCTATATTTGGCGTAGAGGCCAAATTACCGGGCGTTTCACGCAGAATTATAACACGAACTGACACTTGACAGCAGCCATTACTACTGATATTCGGGAGCAATTGACTGGAAGCCTCCTTAATGTGCCCGGCTAGTGCGACTTCGAAACTTGGAAAATTAATGAAAATGCGACTTTTTGAGTTCAAGATTGTTATTATTATATAGACTAGGTTTTATTGAAAGATACTCTTGATACTTATAAAAAAAACAACTGAAGCTGAACATAAAAGTCTGTCAGTAAAAAATAATGTCTCGTTTTACGGAGACTTATAGAAAAGAGAAAACATTTTAGGTAACATTTAGATGTTACCTAAAATGTTTTCTCTTTTATAAATTGCAATGCTCAAATTGAGTACCTAAACTAACTTTTATTTCTTGCTGTAAACACTAATTTAGTAAGTGAACTAAATAAACCAATAATAATAACTAAATTAATTTTTCATTATTTTTATTTATTAATTATGTATTAAGTATTTGCTTACAAATTAATTTAATTTACAGAAATAAATAAATAAACCTTAAAAATGTAAAGTTGCCTGTGTAAATTATTTCATCACCACTGCTCTCAAAACGGTGAAGGAAACCGAAATGTCGTCGAATCAAACATTCGAAGACATGTGACATATACCAACCCGCACTGGGCTCGTGTGGTGGATTATGACCCACTCCCTCTCACCGACAGGAGACCTGTGTGCCAGCAGTGGGAACATTATAGGCTCACTATGTAGAATTACCTGTCTACGAAAATATATGAACTTATATGGCTTTTACCTTTCGACCCGCAAATAATTAACCCATATTACTTCCGTAGGCGTACGATCAAATATTAATTGCTTTTTAGAAAATAGTAACAAAAGGAAACATTTTCATTTACAACCTAAATAAGCATTGGGGTACTAGGCGCCCAAGCAATCAAGGAGTTGTATTTTTTCTCCAGCAGTAATATATAAAGGTATGTTTACACAGAAAGCCATGTTTTTCGCAGCGTTAGCGTTCGGAGTATAGCTCTCAGGAGAAACATTCGTTGGTAGCTCGTTAAAGTCGCGCCAATTTATTAAATGCGATATATAGCTTGTTTGTAGGTAGTGCGGCCGTGCGGCTGTCCTGTCCGACTTTAAGATTTAATGCTACAATTTGCTAACTTTCTCTGAGATCATGCTTGCCTGGTGTTTGTAGATTGTGGCTTGAGATTAATATAATTAGCACTAAGCTTAGTCTGTAGTCATTAAACGTATCTCTTCATGAAAACCCCATTTTTACTATGACCATTTTTTATTATAAAAAAGTCTGACAGTTTAACCCTTTCCTAAAATCTTAATTACATTCGTCAGAATTTTCATAATCTCGGCTCAGCTTAAAAAAAACGGAACAACTTACTGCCCTATTAATTTTCATCTCATAAAAAAAAAAAAAACTTGAGACTTCAAGCAGTGACATTCAAACTGAATGTAAACAGGGATCCAACAGAGTTGGATTACGACTGTAATTAATCGAGAGTGTGCCTTCGCGACAAGACGACCCCCCTCCAGCCCCCCCCCCCCCTTGTTTCACCCCCTCCGTCGCCCACCGGCAGAGGTTTATTTTTACAAGGCGAGGGACCTCCATTTCATTAGAAAGCTACAAAAGACTTGAGAGAATAGTTACGTTATATTAAATGCTCAATTGCGTTGGATTTTCTATGGCTCTCTTTATTGTTTGTTCGTAATTATCTTTATTAAAAGCTTGAAATTCATGTTCTTGTTTCGTATTTGAGGAAAAAGGGGAGCACTTTACGGTTTCTTGTGAAATCTGTTCAAGGAAACACGTGAGCTTTTCGCCGGTTGGCACATTGAATTAAAAGCTAACATTAGATTTCATAAACTCTTTTGAAAAATTACGAAACAATGAACCAGTCACGTTTTTTCCTGTACCGAAAATTAATTGTAAGGCCATTTCAAACGGACAACACCCTCTAACTTACATGGCAACATAAAAACAGACTACCAACATAACGCAAACTAACCCGAAACTGCAGCGTCGGTCATAAGCGATGAAGTTTAACGGCACTGCCAACCTCACAACGAAAAACTAATTTCACGAATGTACGTTAAAATGTTAAAATAATCTAATTGGTAAACTGGCAGCGTCAGATAAGAGATGCATCCGACGAGCGACCGTTACTTTTTACTGGGAAAGCGCAGTTAAGATAGACGCGAATATGGGCTGCCTGTTACACCGGAGTCTGGTGGACGGTGGGACATTGCTTGATTTGTCGCTTATTGCAGTTTAGTACAAGGGTTTTCCACAAACGATGGGACACTTAATATCATGTCCTAAGTGTCCTGTGAGCAGTGAGCAGTGGCGTCCCAGTGGTAACGACCGCGACTTACGAGTTGTAGGTCGTAGGTTCGAACCCAGGCAGGCGCTTTACTTTGTGTAAATTATTTCATCACCACAGCTCTTTGAACGGTGAAGGAAAACATCGTGAGGAAACCGACATGTCCTAGAACCAAAAATTTGAAGACATAAATGACATCTACCAACCCGCACTGGGCACGCGTGGTAGATTACAGCGCACTCCCTCTCGAAGAGAGGAGGCCTGTGTCCCAGCAGTGGGAACAATATAGGCGGATTATGATGATGATGTGTCCTGTCAGCTGCACGTTACAGGAACTGATGGACGATAATGATGGCGCCAAACACGTAGTCGAATTCTGGGCCGACTCCATTAAGATTGCAATCGACATGCTAAGAAGTAGACGAGGGTTCTGACGTCCGTTCGTTTCAAAACTTCACTAATCATTAAAACTGGTGTCCAATATAAAGTAGGAACCTAGATTTAAACCTAAATTCTGCAGCTATTTCAGTAAAACTAAATGTTTTTGCGAGTTATAAAAAATTATGAGTTCCTGAATTCAATTCTGTGATTTCATTCGCACTATTGCGACTATAAAATTTAACACCTACGGCTAGTGGCAAGCTCATTCGGAACTGCACCTTTAATCGTTTTCATAATTATGTGAACCATTCGAACACCACAAAGAAAAATTGTCTTCCTAACCATCCTTCTTCGCAATATAGATGCAAAGTCTGCAAACACCACGCGATCCAAACTATAATTTGTCTAAAAATCTAGCCAATACACACCTATATTTCTAAACTAACTCATGAAGCGTCGCGGCTCACAGCAACAATTCGTCCACTCCACACAAACGAATGAACAGCAACGATGCGCATTTGTACTTGTTCCCCAAACTACGACTCGACAATTTATGAATGTTGTTTTGTATACGACGTGCTAGATTAGTGTGAAATGTTCCGTTAACAACGACATCTGTAGCGCTTATTAGTTTAGTTTTTTTTTTGCGTGAGTTATGATAGCAATTATGTCAGTATATTTAGGCAGCGAATGGCTAAGAGAGATAGATGGGCGTTGTATGTAAAATTTGTTTTAGTTTTTTGTTGAGAGACAAACCAACTTATATTTTCGTTAAACATTCATAAAAACTAAAAGGTTTTTCTATAATTTATTCCAGCATTATCAGTCTATAATGTTCCCACTGCTGGGACACAGGCCTCCTCTCTGTGAGAGGGAGTGGGCCGTAATTCACGACGCGGGCCCAGTGCTGGTTAGTAGATGTCACATCTCTTCGAATTTTTTGTTCTAGGACATGCCGGTTTTCTCACGATGTTTTTCCTTCACCGTTTTTGAGAGCAGTGGTGATGAAATAAATTACGCAAAGTAAAGCGCCTGCCTGGGTTCGAACCCACGACCTAAAACTCGGAAGTGGGAGCTGTTACCACTGGGCCACCGCTGCTCTCTCTGCAGCACTGAAGTGAAATAACATATTAAAAAAGAACAACCACCAACAAATCTTTTCCCAAAAAATCCTTTTATAACCAAACTACATAACTTTAAATTTTTTTCACTCGCGCGTCCATTTATTCGCTCGTTACGGTGTGAACGGCGTCTGCTGTCAGCACATGCGGCTAACTACCGATATTGGCGAAACGCTACGATTTATTGCGCGATGCGCGATGGTCGCGCGTTACTTTTACGATTCTCATTCGTCGACGATGGCTAGTTTTTTTTAGTTTATGTTAGTTTTTTTACAGGATTTTTCGGTAGAAGGTTTTGTTATGAACGTGAAGTTGGATACAAAGCCTAAACTGACCAGCGATGTGTTGCGATCTTCAGTAATCTGAAGGGGCCGTTCTCGTACTTTTAAGAACGCTTGCTTTCTAATCTGTCTCAATTTGTAAAAAAAAATATATTAGTAAAGTGGTGTTTTTTTGGGTGGAATTATACAAAAGCAAAGGAAAATAACCCCCTCACCGAGAGTAGGCCTGTGTCCCAGCAGTGGGAACATTATTGGCTGATTATGCTGGTTTATAAAGCAGAAAATGTATGAAATAAACTTTTTAGATTGTTGCCCAAAAAAAAAAACTATTTTATTAGCCCCCTGGCTAATAAAACAGTTTTTTTTTTGCTTTTACAGGGGAAAAAGCTTCATAAACCCTAAAACATCACACTTTATTGCTCTACAAAACCCTCTACTTGTTTATAGCCACCAGTATCATAAAGAGTACAGGATAAATATGAATTTAAAAGGTTTTTTCAAACCGCCATCTCCGGTCTGGCGCGACGCCAGGTCTTCACAGTGTGTTCATCGGCTTCTTTTAATGTCAAATTAATGTACACTGTCAGGACTTCTGTTGTGGCTTTTTTGAGGAAACTCTGATTGCAATGGTGTCTTTGATGTACTGTAATCATGAAAATAGGGACTTCAGCAAAAACGGCTGCGTTCTCTGGATACTCGTAACTCGTCTAACTGGGCCTGCATTTGCGCTAGTAACAACCCTATTTGTCCGTCAGGCGGCGCTGCGGGCTCTTGTTGCGCAGCGGTTACAGTGGCGCAGATATTTCGGCTAGATCGTAGCTGATGGTTTTCGTGGATGAGGTCTGCCATATCCGCAAGGTGATTCAGCGTGGCATCCGTCTTGGTTATCACCGCGTTCTGCATGTCGTGAGCCAAACCTTTCATCCAGATTGCTCGTAGGACGTCGTCCGTTACCGTAGACCCGGCAAGAGTCTTTAGGTGCCGCAAAAATTGTGATGGCGTGCGGTCACCGATCGCCTGGTCCTCGAGCAAAAGCCGTGTTTTTTTAATTGTTGAGTCACCAAACCTTGTCAGCATTGTTTGTTTGACGTGTTGGTATGCATCTCCTTCAAAAGTCGGCAACCCGGTTAATATGTCGGTGAGCTCTTCCATTGCTTCCGTGTCTAGGGCGCGTACAACGCATTCAGTCATCAAACGCGTGCACGTTACTCCTGCTAATGCCATTATGCATTCTGCTCCGCCAAACCATACTTCTGGCTTGGCCGGATTAAATGGCTTTAACACAACTTGACGTGTATTCGCAGCAGGTTGGGGTTGGCCTTCACCGGCCATTTTGTAATATATTATATATAATATATTTCTTCCGTGATATACTAACACTCGTCCGCGCACAGTTTTCACGATACCGCGCACTAACCGAAGCACTAGGTAACCTGTTGTCTCACGATAGAGATCACGTCGGGGTCACCACTTTTGCGCGCGGGCGCTCTTTGGTCGGTTAACTAGTGTCGGCGTTATGGGAATCGTAAAATAAGTACTGAAGTTACTTGGTGATGGAGTCGGTTTATTAAAATAAATTACACGGAGGAAGATTGCCGACCGACCGATCCCAGAGATGAGAAGTTACTAACTAGCATGTACATTTGAGCAATTATTGAAAACTTGGAAAGGGTCGTGAGCGGCACGTTAAAAACTAAGTCTATACAAAGGTATTTACAGCTAGGTTGCACAATAAAAATAGCACATAATAAAAATAACACAGTTAAATACATACAAAAGAACCGTCGGCATCTCAACAAAACATTAATGGCTATATTACACTAAATTCTTAAGGTTAGTATAAGCAATACACAAATTGGGCAATGAACATTTACCCTACAATAAACCATTGAAATCCTTGAATAACTAAGGAACAGGAGAATACAACACGTGCGGTGTTGCCGTGAGAAACTTAAGGCTAACGGTACATTATACTAAGTTCACTAAAGTAATACCTATAATATTAACAAATAATTAATGAAGACGCCACAAGTTAATTTTGAGATTTTTAGTGATCATCATCTGCCTAGCCTTTTCCCAACTATGTTGGGGTCGGCTTCCAGTCCAACCGGATGCAACTGAATACCAGTACTTTATATGGAGCGACAGCCTATCTGACCTCCATAACCCAGTTACCAACCAAGGTTACCAAGGGGTAATATGATACCCCTTGGTAAGATTGGTAGCCCGAAAGTCTAACAACTTTCTTCTCTTTCTTTCCTCTATTTTTTTTTCTTTATTTTTGTGTGAGAGTTTTAGTGATGACCACTATAATTGATCTGACCATTTTACAACACACAAACTTATCTACATAAACATAATATCACGCCTGTAATCCTCGAAGGGTTAGGCAGGTTAAGGGTTAACCTATGGTTAAAACTTTTTCAAATACTTCCTAAATATTATGTAGATCCCTGTCATCTAGAAACGTCTACATTTAGGAGTGGTATACGTATCTCACTTATCTGAGTGAATCACTCAGGACCCGGAACAACTATCAAATATTTGTACCTATTTCGAATCATACTGCTTTGAGGGCTAGAATTCCTAATGATGTATTCAGCATTAGAAATCCATGAGCTAAACTATATTTCAATATTTCATATAGCTAAACTAATTGAGTTACCGCGCTTAAAACCTAACTTTGCTGCGCTAACTTTAGCTCTACAGCCACTTAGTGATAACAGCTAGCCAAAACTGAGCAAAACACAAACTTCTATTTAACATAAATCTAAAACAAAGCGAACTAGGACCCCAGCTAAATACACTAGTACTCCTGTAACAGGTCACGTCGAGTGCATCGCACAGGAATCGAACCTGTGGCCCGAAGGAGCACGTACGGACTAACTTTGTAACGACCACTCGGGAAATGCTTGGAAAATTGGAACACGGTAGACTGGATTGAAAATCTTAGGACTGGATTAGAAATATTTGGGATGCCGGATACATATTGGCATGGCGTGCTAAGTTTAGGGTAAATGGAACCGTTGCTAAGTTATATGAAGAATTAAAAGGGTTGTCCAGGAGTTAAAGACTTGAAGGTGGTTTGAAGATGAAATTGTAGAATCAGAGCGCAGTTTGTCAAGGTAATGACCTATCCTAGATAGGTACGTGTAAAAAGACCGGTCGACTACGCGTTCTGTACATCAAACCAAGTTACATTACACAAAAATAATTGCTGGGAATCGGCTTTTATTTTTGGTGTGATTTGCTGTTTGCGGTAGTGCGCAATGCAACACACGCAAAACATTGTGAGTATGGGTGCATGCAACAGTACAGGGGTCGTGGAGGCATTTAAAGTTGTATTATAACATTAAAAACTTGTTTTCGTAAAAAAACGTCAGTAAAAATTGGAATTTTGACTTTCAAAATCTCCGTAACCACAAGGTTACCAGATATGGTCCAGTGTAAACAAAATTGTACACGTGACTCTGTCAAGTGTCTTTTTACAACCGTTATAATTTTCTTCTTATTCCCAATATGGTTGACTCCCTTGATGATGCTCGTCTATGTACCTAGTTCGATAAGTATTAAAAAAAAGTATATTCTGAACCGATTCGAATCACGATGTTTTGTTGTTTTATGCAATTTGCAAGTCAGTGTCAGGTTATATATTTGAACTAAATATGATTTGCGACCGTAACAAGTCATACTTGTTACGGTCGCGAATCATATTTTCAGGAAACAATATAATTCTGTTTTGTAAGGTGTTTAAGCATATATTCATGAGTAAGTAGGATATATTCATGGATTTTAAGCTTAAATATTTAAATTAATAGTTGTTTCTCTTTGCAATAATATCTCATTTGAACCGATTACGAAGTACTCGTAGTTACCTTTTACAGTACATTAGTTAACCGTAATCCGGACCATTTATCACCCATTATGTATCAATTTAATGGTCCAGCATGGCCGTATTATGTAAATGGCCAGTGGCCACATGACCATGACTCTCTTTGTGTTCATTAAGCGGTATTACCGCTTAAAGTGGGCTTTAATTGCAGTTTCAGCAATTAATTGATGTTCGTCGGCACATTTTCATGATTTATTATGTTTTTCTGTTGCTTTGTGAACTGTTTACATAAATACATAGTTGATTTTATAGTGTGAGATGAGTTCTAGTTTACGAAATAGAATACATTTAATTCATGCATCTTGAATTCGCTTGCTAATAGAAATCCTCTGCCTAGCCTTTTCCCAACTTTGTTGGGGTCGGCTTCCAGTCTAACCGGATGCAGCTGAATATCAGTATTTTACATGGAGCAACTGTCTATTTGACCCCCGTAACCCAGTCACTGGGTAATACGATTTCCCTTGGTAAGTTTGGTTATCAGACTTTCGGGTTTCTGAATATCCGTAACGACTGCCGGGACCTACGGCTTAAAACGTGCTTTCCGACGCACGGAGGGGTCTCGGTATGTAAAAATGGTCACCCATCCAACTGCGGCAAGCGTAGCTTAGCCTGATCAATCGACTTGTGCGGCTATTATTATTTAGCCACGTTTTGACGTCGGCTATAAAAAAGAAATAGCTGTTCAGTACATTTTGACTGCGTAGGTATGGCACTTTTCTATGAAAAGGCTGATGTCTCTGCCACCCTATGTAGTCTCACAAATATACACACTTAAAACATACCTAATGATCTTTTAATCATACACCTAACTACAGCCAAGAAATTCCTGAAACTACTATTTAAAATAATTACATACGTTCATCAATCGATTGAAATCGCCACCAATACGACACGGCCGCACGTTGCTAAACCCATTAAATATTTCCCCTGTAAATATTTAATTGGTATGCTGAAGGAAATTGCAAGGAAGCCTACATGTGAATAATATACAGGCGTATGTGACTACGTGGGTGCAACGTGGGAATGGGGGCAGCTGACAGCAGTCTACACATTAAAGTGGCTTGGATTTATTGATTGAGGTGGTTTAATAATGATTCTAGACTTTGTCCTCCACAAAGGAAGTAAGTGTTAGTTCCAGTGCCTATAATCTAGGCAAGCGAATAGGAGGGTTTATAAAATGCAAAGAAGGGCGCGTTTATTCTCTTTGTTATTGATACCCTAGCTTGCTAACTGCCTTTTGGCGATTCCAGAATATTCATTTCAAGGTTTTCTTGCGATATTTTCGGTCACCGTAAATCGTGGTGGTGTTTACAATACTAACGAGTATATTCATTTAAAGAACAGCTTTAAATTTTAAATGAGTATCTCAAGATCAGAGGGGCAATTCTCGTAATTTTAAGAACGTTCACAGTCTGATCTCAGTCTCAATCTGTCAAAAAATCCTCTAATTTCCCTACATTTTGACAAGATTTTGACATTTGTTTGTCGCTGAGATGAGACTGCGACTAGATTTTGAACGTTTTAAATTACGAGAATTGGCCTTCTGATCTCAGTCTCAATCTGTCAAAAAAACCTCTAATTTCCCTACATTTTGACAAGATTTTGACATTTGTTTGCCGCTGTGATGAGACCGCAACTAGACTTTGAACGTTTTAAATTACGAGAATTGGCCTTCAGGTCAATGCTGGGCGTAAGTGTGTAAATCAGCCTATGTTCCCACTGCTGGGACCTCCTCTCTTCGGGGGCTGTAATCTACAACGTGGGACCAGTGCGGGTTCGTGGATATCACATGTCTTCGAATTTTTGGTTCTAGGTCATGTCGGTTTCCTCACGATGTTTTCCTTCACCGTTTTGAGAGGAGTTGTGATGAAATTATTTACACAAATCAATGTGCCTGACTGGGTTCGAACCTACGACCTACAACTCGTCATTCGGGGCCGTTACCATTGGGCTACCACTGCTCTCCAATTCAGTAAATACTGGGCATAAATGTATAGTTAAAAATTGGTCCTAAAACAGGCTTCCTGAACGTCAGCCAACAAAAGGGCCAAACTGGCCAGAAAAGACTAGGAAAAGTGATGATAATATCTATTTAAGAACTAACCCTTAGGGATCAATCTTCAAGCATAATGTAAATACCAAAACAAGTAGCAACGGTTCATAATAAACGCCCGTGACACGGTACAGTAACGAAGGGGACGGGAAAAAGGTCAGAGTAAAAATAGACCTGCCTAAAATGATCAAAGCTGACATACTGGAATCAACACAGGTCAAAGTTGTTAGCGATACACGTGTAGGTCATTCTTCTCCTCATCTTAGCGTGTCGATGGCATCTAAAGGCACTCGGTTACGTCTGGCGCCATCAGTAGCGCCTATAGAGGTATGAGACACAGGGTATAAAGTACACTCATCCTCCATAGAAACGGGAGGATCCACCGACTAAACGGGTGTTGTCTGGTGGGTAACTGCCCGACGATTGATGTCGAGACGTTGTATATATGCTAGTTGCGCGGTAAACTCTGCTTGCGCGATGCAGGATTTCGCTTGACGTCAGAGTGCTGCGTAGTTCGCATGTGGCCATGTAGATACTGACACACGTTCATCAATTCCTGTAAAGTGCAGACGACAGGACATGCAGAACCATATATTAGGTGTTCCATCGCTTGTGGAACAGCTTACACTCCAAGGTGAAGTCGTCTATGAATCTCCACCTGAACAAGATTTCCTTACTTCGGCCAAACAACACACTTGTCCGTTCAACAACGTAAATAACGCAAAGAATGTTGTTGAACTGTCAAAATGAAAGCCATTGCGTCTGTTAGTGTGTTACGCAATTACCCCGCTAGCTCTGGAGTCACTGGTAATGTCTTACAACTTGTCCTTTATGAGAAGAGGGAGCTCACAAAATAATCGTGGCTTTTCCATGACAATCTTAAGTCAAGTCACTGCGACATTACGAGTGACAGACTCGTATGTGTGACAAGCGTCAAAATGAAACTGACACGACCATCTTTTGGCGCAGTAATATAAACATAATCAGCCTATAATGTTCCCACTGCTGGGACACAGCCCTCCTCTCAGCGAGAGGGAATGCGCCGTAATCCACCACCCGGGCCCAGTACGTGTTAGTAAATGTCACATGTCTTCGATTTTTTTGATCTAGGACATGCCGGTTTCCTCACGGTGTTTTCCTTAACCGTTTTGGCGATGAAATAATTTACACAAAGTAAAGCGCCAAGTAGACGCGGTAGAGATAAGGTGAATCTGCGATTTAAATTTTTGATCGTCGTCTTTCGTCGTGATCGCAGTTTCAAATTATTAGCTGAAGAGGATGCTGCATATTCTCTTGAAGTAATCTCTTAGTCGCCTAGCGCCGTAATGCAGCTTAGCTCAACTTTTTCATTTTAAGGCAAACTAACTTGGAATGAAAATGAAGTAGTTTTTCAACTCCATCGAAAAGATTATTTCTCCAGCTTCTATATAAGCCTTTGTGCTCTATTTTAAAGGAGCAGTGGTGGCCCAGTGGTAACGGCCGCGACACGACTTGTACGTCGTAGGTTCGAACCCAGACAGGCGCTTTACTTTGTGTAAATAATTTCATCACCACTGCTCTCAAAACGGTGAAGGAAAACATCGTGAGGAAACTGGCATGTGCGAGAACCAAAAATTCGAAGACATGTGACATCTACCAACCCGCACTGCGCCCGCGTCGTGGTTTACGACACGCTTCTTCTCACCGATAGGAGGCCTGAGTCCCAGCAGTGGGAACATTATGGGCTCATTATGGCTCTATTTTAGCCTTTAACAAACTTAAAAGATTTCAATGAATCAGCTTAAATAAATTGAGGACTCAATTAATTGCTTAGGTCATTATTCAACACTTTTTCACTGCAGTGTATCTTAATAAATGATAGGACCGAAATTAAGATGAATCCAGTAAATAAACAATTTATTATTTCTTATTTAAAGTATAAAATAACCCCTGTTTACGAACTCAACAGTTTATGGAAAGTAATTTATCAAAGTGATTTGATCTACTTTTGGTGCAAAAACTAGTAGACTATTTGGCGTCGCCGTATCATTTGAAACTTTGAAATTAATGTCTGTATGGAATATGAAGTTTTTAAGTTTTAACAAAGAATGTTGGGAACGCAGAAGACTGTAAGTAGCCGAAACAAAGGGGTGACAAAAGTATGATGTAAGCGAATTATGTAAGTTTTTATCGCGAACTATAACTGCAGAATGGAACGTCAAATATTTTGTGAATAACTTGAACTTTGTTTTCGACGTTAGATTTATTTTACAAAATAAATTTTAAAGAACATTCATATTATACATTCAAGCCTTTTTTATTTATTTTTTACCTTGTGCCCGCTATTTCTTCCGCGTGAAATTTCCCAAAAAAATTAAATCGTACTAATATTATAAATGTGAAAGTTTGTATGGATGGATGGATGTTTGTTACTCTTTCACGCAAAAACTACTGAACGGTTTTGGATGAAATTTGGTACACAGATAGTTTATAACCAGGATTAACACATAGGATACTTTTTATCCCGATATTGAAACTTATGCGGGTGAAACCGCGGGGCGCAGCTAGTCTAAACATAAAATCACATCGCATCGCATCGCCTGCAGTATTTCTTCGGTTTCGCTTAGCGTTCTTTATGACATTTTTTATTTTGCTCGGCTTCTTAGGGTTGTACCATGATGTTACATATAAGTTTATAACCTTCCTCGAGAATGGGGCTTTCAAATGCAAAAAAAAAATCCTAGTAGACTACTAGTTGTAGTTTCAGAGCTGACCACATTTAAACAATCAATCTCTTCAGCTTTATTAAATTATGAAATATAGTGTAGATTTACTTTATAACACTTTTGAATTCTTCAAGCAAAAGGTTCCTTCTTGTAATCATTTAGTTAGACAATCGTTCCACATTTCTAACGTATGGTTATTCCATAAAAAAGTAATTAAAATGTACAACCTATAGGCCGTAACTCCTATCACATCCGAAGTTACAGGTAGACCAAAAACCTCCCACGAAGGCAAAGTACATTAAAAACACAAGCGCATACTGAACTCAGTGATTTAAATAAAATCGTGACAAAAATCCATTAATTACAATAGTAGGCCATAATGTTTCGCTGCGGTGTGATAGGATGACAAAATCCTTAGATAACTGTATATTATCTTTATTTACAATAAAGATAAATTGGTAATGATCGTAGATTTATTGTAGTTTTATTTAAATAGTTAAATTGCTTCTAACTAATAGCAAAGGATTATTTAATGCTCGAGTGGTTTTGATTTAAATGTGTTATTCAAAGGAGGTTAGTTTCTGATTTCTTGTTTTGGTGTATTTGATTAATTTTAGGTACATTTATGAACCCTGAAATTGGTGAAAAATAAAGCCGCCGACTAAGACGCCGATTTTACAAGCTTTTTAACACAAAACATGATGTAATTATTTTTAAAGTTAATTAGTTTTATTTCTGTTTTTTAGGTTTGTACAAACACTTTTTTTATACGTCAATAACATTTTAAAAACTAGATGAAGTCGGCGTTCCCTGCCTGACTACTCCGAGAAGGACGAAACAAACTCTGAGGTCACAGTCTCTTTTAAAATCCAGACATAATCTTGGTCAGATCTTGTGAAGATCATGTAAAGTGATCTCTGAAATTGTCTTTTAAGGAAAGAACCACACAGGTTGAGTGGACCTGTCCAATCAGTGCACGCATTTATCAAGAATCGTGCAACTCAACTCAAAACTTAAGAAGCTCAATTTTCCTTACTTCTTCTGAAAAGTCTATTCAAGAAAGTTTTTTCCTTGCCAAGATATCAAGTTTCGATCAACAACCATAACTATCCTATACACGTTATTAATTGCAACCTAATCAATATCTGCCTACCCCATAATCACACGGTAACCATAGCGAACTTAATCACGTTAACTGCACTGCACTTTCACCGTGACACGGAGTATATGGTTACAGAAGGCTACGTACAACGAGCGCAAAACAGGCGCACGCACACATAGACGCGTACGTACGGCGATGTCAAACCCATCATCCTCTGCCTTACACAACTATGTTGGGGTCGGCTTCCAGTCTAACCGGAGGCAGCTGAATACCAGTATTTTACATGGAGCGATCTCAAACTATCTGAACAAATGCCAGTCGTGAGTGAGCAGTCGTGGCCCAGTGGTAACGGCCGTGACTTACGAGTTGTAGGTCGTAGGTTCGAACCCAGACAGGCGCTTTACTTTGTGTAAATTATTTCAACACCGCTGCTCTCAAAACGGTGAAAGAAAACATCGCAAGGAACTCGCCATGTCCTTAAACCAAAAAAATCGAAGACTTGTGACATCTACCAATTCACACTGCGTCTGCAGGCAGTGGGCTGTAACCCACCAGGTTACAGCCCACTGCCTCTCACCGAGAGGAGGCCTGTGTCCCAGCAGTGAGTACTTTATTTGCTGATGATGTTAGTCGAGAGTGAGCTTGCACTCGCTGTACGTGAAGCGTGTCTATGTGTGCGTACGTTTTCGTTACGTTTTATAGAGATGGCCTTCTGTATCGATCTATTTTCATTTTGCGTGACCATAGTCCGGTCTAGCTAGTCCAGTGTTCTAAGAAGTGCGTAAAAGCGGCGCTCGCGCATGCAAGCAAATTGCTTTGAACCCGCGTTTCACTTAGGAAGGGATGTGTATAAATTGCTGACCGTGGGAAGGGATATCGATGTAATTAAATAATGTTTTAGTTATAAATAGTGGGTTTAGAAATTAGATTAGTTATAATCGTGTTTAATTTACAGTGATTTCCGAGTGATCCAAGTGAGGGTGCTGTGAAAGGAGACATAAAGTCAGGAGATTGGCAATATCCTTGACTGTTAATAACACAACACTGCAACCACAAATCAAAACGTAAAAGGCGAAACAAGCGATTGTGTCAGAGACAGATTTAATTTAAAGTCTTTAATTATATATTTTTTTTAATTTCTCTTCTTGTTCTCACACACTATTGCCTACATTTCTTAAGAAATAAGCAGTTCCTTTGTACTAATATTATAACTATGTCATATCCCTGTGTATTTTACTGTGTGTACATAAATAATAAAATAAATAAAAAAACATAACATTACATCACACCTGCTTTCCCCAAAGGGTAAGACAGCGGTCTGCCTATAGAACACCCACATTTCGCCAGATATGTGTATTTCCCATGTAATAGGGGACGAGCCTATTGCCATCAACCGGGCACAAATTCAGACTCCGAGCTGCTATTGAGAAGCTCCTTTTAATGAGAAATGCCTTTAAAATATAATCATACTAATTACGTGAAAGTTTGTATGTATGGATGGATGGATGGATGGATGTTTGTTACTCTTTCACGCAAAAAATGACTGAACGGATTGGATGAAATTTGGCACACAGATGATTTATAACCAGGATTAACATATAGGTTACTTTTTCTCCCGATATTACCACGGGATCGAAACTTATGCGGGTGAAACCGGGGGGCGCTGCTAGTGTAATATAGGAGGTTTAATGACTGGGCACGATTGGCTAAAAATATTGGGGGTCTTGTGTCTTTCCTCAAAACCCTTTATGCTCTTTGAATAATTTAAATAAAAACTGCAATGCTGCTTTGGCCCAATTTTTCAATAGTCAGATAATTTTTATCTGAGGAATAAATATTGTGGTTTGACAGCTTTTGTATAAAAAATATGTCGAAGTGTCATATTTATTCTTCAGAAATAAGTTATCTGACTATTGAAAAATCAGCCCTTAGTCATGGAAATAAGCACGGCGAAACCACATCTCTAAATGACCAAGAGCTTTAGAACAACTAGCGGTTATTTGTCGTCCAAAATTATTTCTTTACCTATTTTTATCCGTTATCCGATCACTCTTAGCAACGCCATGTCCACTATATTTAGCCTCCACACAAATCCTTTATTCCGTATCCTGCATTTATAATAAAGACAGCTCCAACAGTTTTACACTTCGACAATGCAGACGTTACTAATCTAATATAAATGAAACGGCAAAATTATAAGTGCATTAGACGTCGCGGGGCGAGTATGTATGTATGTGTTGGATTAGGGTTGGCGGGTTAAGAAGATTTGTAAGAAAGCGACTTGAAATGTCGCCGGAGAATTTGGTTGTTTTGAGGGAAGGATTTTTAGTGATGCGATGGATGATTTAGCAAATGGAAAGGAAGGATCTATAGATGTATGAGAGACTAGGTGTAAAGTTCACTCATACTCCATAGAGAAGGGAGGATCCTCGAGGAGGTGTTGTGTCTGGTGGGCTACTGCCCGACGAATGATGTCGGGACGTTGTACATATGCTAGGTAGCGGTAAACTTTACTTGCGCGATGCAGGATTTTGCGTGACGTCAGAGTGATGCGTAATTCGCATGTAGTGATGTAGATGCCGCCATAACTCTGTTGAAGATGCTAGCGAACAGGGAAATATGAAGGATGGTCCAGTGTCCAAGACTATCCACGTTTCTAGTCCACGTTTGATGGGATTTGCTGATAAATAAAGAAGGAAAAATTAAGTTTGATACTGAATACTACCATCAAATTACATAACATAATCAGCCTATAATGTTCCCATTGCTGAGACACAGGCCTCCTCTCTGTGAGAGGGAGTGGGCCGTAATCCATCACGCGGGCCCAGTGGGCGTTGGTAGATGTCACATATCTTCGATGTTTTTGTTCTAGGACATGCCGGTTTCCTCACGATGTTTTCCTTCACCGTGTTGAATGCAGTGGGAGTTATCATCAAATTACTAAAATTAATAATCCGACAAGGTGTAAGCGTACTACAGACCTCAATAATCTAATTTCCTCAACAATTCTCTCCTGGATTTCATCCTATCTCGATAGCCAGGCAAAATAATTACAGAGCAGCATTACGTCATCATCCTCTCAAACTCTCATCGCTGCCAACCCTAGAGCCAGTGCATAATTTAGACGCTCGATAGGGTTGTCGCGGTATAATTTCTTATGGACAGCGCGATCGACCGTAAACTATTCTTGGAAATGTCCGATTTCCTTGGCTTATTTCAAAAGTTTCAGTCACGATGGATGATACGTTTGCGACGTAAACCGGTGTGTGCGGTAATATTGTTGTGGATAAACTGCTAACTGCGTTCTGAAGGTACATTTTTGATGAGGGATCTGGTTGTACGTATTGACTTTGATATGCGAGGAAAAAATTTAATAGGGGTGATTGATGCTTATACGTACTGACTGTTTTTAATATTATAATTGTATTTAGGTATACTTATTAAAATACATTATGCGATGATGTAATCTATATTTTGTTAAAATATTTTTATTTAAAAGAGTGTCCGTGGACTTTCTTGCCTGTTATTTTCTATGATACCTGTAGTAAGTACCTATAGAAATGATAGATAGCTTTGGAATGGGCAACTAGCTTCATCTTTCTGACTCTTTGACAAAAGTTTCAGTTTATACAAACTAGCATTAAAATATATGATATTATGTACTATGAACAAGTATATAAAAAGTGATGAGCTGAACTCCTTTAATAAGGGTTGGTTCTTGGCAGCTCTGGACCATGCATTCGAAGGGAGAGGTGGAAGGAGAGTAGGGAGGCCTACTCTCCTTCCACCTCTCCCTGTGCCTCTCCCTTTGCCCAGCAGTGGGACAATAATGGCTAATAAAAAGTGGAAGAGCTCATTGCATAAAAAATATTGTCCGCATCAATGGGAAAAGATCTCCAAAGGCTGGCAGCACTGGCGCGTTATAGCCAACGCTTATTAGTTGACTGTATATTTACTGGTTGGCAACACTGTATGTACAGGAATTTTGAGTGTGGTATCACATGTTATCAATCTTGAAGATATATTATAATGTTAATTAATGTTTATGTAATTACTTAGTAGTCGAGTACCGTTTGAGATTGTCTGGCGTCGGCGGCGCCTTGATATCGAGTTCAAGTACCATCGTACGATGTTAAACAACTATGAATTATCGGTACGTAATTAAAACGGTAATTAAACACTATGTAATTATTAAATTACGCTTTCAAAATATTTAGTCCTATAGACTTGAAACGTCATCATCTGCTTAGCCTTTCCTCCACAATGTTGAGCGGCTTACAATCTAACCGGTTGCAGCTGAATACCAGTATATTACATGGAGCCACAGCCTATCTGACTTCCACAACCCAGTTACTGGGTAATACGATAGGAATACTTGGCTAGACTGGTTGTCAGACTTTCAGTCTTCGAACGACTCGTAACGACTGTCAAAGATACTCGAATGATAGCCGGGACTTTCCGAGCCACGGAGGGGCCTTGGTATGTAAAGATGGTCACTCATCCACGGACAAACCGCGGCAAGTGTGGCTTATCCACGAGCCCTTTGTGTAACATAGTTAAAAATCTAATATTCATGCAAAAAGAACAGCTGAAAAATTTCTCACGCTAGCAACAATGCCGCTACATTACACAACACAAAGTATAGGTCTGTCAAAAAGTTTCAGTCAACCCTACAATCCGAGCGACAGGGCTGCCACACGCGGTAGTTCACACACGGACTGCAATTTGCGACGGCCAAACGATTATCTGGCATTAACTATGAAAATACAAATAGCATTTTAATCATACCGACTGCATACTTGATACTTGTCCTGATACTTTCAAAGCTTCATGCTAGGGTTTCCTTTGTTGAATTTGTACTGTCAATTTAATTGAGTCGTGTTTTGATTAAAAGGTTGGTAGCTATCAATTACGCTTTTATGAATTTCCTTTGTTTTTATATTTGTAGGCCTGTCATTATACGTTGATGATATTTTGTTCCGTTAGTTTAGTCTGCAGCTCTGTTATTAATGCTTTTGTTTTGTGCTTTTGAATCATTTGGTTTATAAACTGCGGAAAAACTGCCAGTTACTGTAAGTTGATTTAGGTCGAGTATAATTGGAGCGTAGGTCTTTTTTACCTCGTTCTAACATCATCATCTGTCTAGCCTTTCCTCAACTATATTAGGGTCGACTTCCAGTCTAACTGGGTGTAGCTGAATACCAGTTATGACATGAAGCGACTGCCTATCTGACCTCCACAACCCAGTTACTGGGTTACAATACGATACCCTACATGGTTCTAACATACAACAATAAATTCAACATTAATGATGTAACTAATATTTTGTAACAATATAATTTAAAAGAGTGTTCATGGAGTTTATTGTCTGTTCTTCTCCGTGGAAACTACTGCGCTTTGGAATGGGCAACTAGCTTCATCTTTCTGACTGACTGACCCCTTGACAATTCAAAAGTGTCTCTGATTGGTTTAATTGAAATAAATACTTTGAGTTTGAGCTCAATGTAATGTTGAAGTAAACTATAAATCCTGTGATCAGTAAGAAGCAAGATTACTTCAAAGATATCGCTCTCGCCCGACCAGCGGTGCTAAACTGCTTCTTAAAATCGCTACAAAATACTTGTAGTACAGTAAAAAGAACATCAATAAGTAACCAGATATTCTTTATTAAGTATCCCGTCTATAGTAACTTACTTTTCCAACTCAGAATGCGCTTCATCGCGAATTTGATACACTTCTTGATAGGCACTTCGTGTACAAACAATAGCCGTCACTGTCCAACGACATGCCTTTGTATTGAAGCAAAATACAAAATGACAAATACTTTCTTTTATACCCGTTGTTGGTATAAAAGGGAACAAAGGTATTACGTGAAGATTGACAGTAATAAACTGGCTGTTAATCCATACTAATATTATAAATGTGCAAGTAACTCTGTCTGTTATTCTGTTACCTTTCCACGACTGAACGGATTAATTTTATACTCTTTGCTGTGCCTTACAGGGTCCATAATTGTAAGACTTTAAGCCATTGGTAACACCTCTACATCATTATGGAATGCAAATAAATATATGAATATGATTTGGATGAAAGGCACACGGGTCACGAGGATCATGATGAACTGGGTTAGGACATAACATACTTTCCGATAATTCTCTTCGTATAATCGACGTTGACGTCATCACGTCAACGCCGGCTGTCGCTGAAAACTAGCGGTGGGGCTCTGTCTCGAAAGCGTTGGCCGATTTGCGTGGATGTGACGCATATTTTCCCCCAACTTGATACTTTTTGGGATTGTGTTCTTTCTCTGCGTCATGTTTACTGCAAATAATTCTATTATCTTATTTTCTTTCTTTATTTACGTTCCTGTGGGATAATTTCCGACATCCAAGCGAGCAATAGCTAGTAACAAGTGAAGATCACCAATCTATCACCTTTGTGGCGATTCAATTTAGATACTGTTCATTGTAAAATAATTAAAGCTCAAAGTGTATATGATTAAGGACTGAAATTACGCAATTTCAAAGCAAGGCAAAAACCTCCTCATAATAAAAAGAACAGACTTTGATCATTACGAAAAATTCACTCGAAAAACGAAATGCAACACCCTAATGTGAAAATGGTGTGTAACCACAAGAATAATGATCCGAATAAACAGTAATAAATATTAATCAGTGGAAAAAGCTTGCCAAAACACATCATAGTTGCGAAAATAAATAAAAACTAGTTCCGGAACTCGATAAATCAAAGGGGTATTTAAGTTATGCAAGCTAGGGGTGGCATGAACACGATACAAAAATTACTATTGAAACTACACTTGTGAAATATGCGAACCTTTGTTAAGGCACACTGTACACTCTTCGAGGGAGGCTCGTGGCTAAATTACAGCTACACGGCAAGCACTAGTTTATATTATAAAAAAAAGCTTCTCTTGCCGCGGTCGGTTCTTGGATAGGTTCATCATCCATTACATATCGAGACTCCTCCGTGCCTTGGAAAGCACGTTAAGTTGTTGGTCCCGGATGTCATTCGTAGATCTTTGACAGTCGTTACGGGTAGAAGCCCAAAAGTCTGACAATCAGTCTTGCCAAGGGGTATCGCGTTACCCAGTAACTGGGTTGTGGGGGTCAGATAGCAGTCGCTCCATCTAGACTACCTAAACTAATATTATAAAGACTTTTTGAAAACTTTTTTTTTGCCATGTTGAGATTTTTTGTGTGTTTGCTTGTTACGCTTTCGGGCTAAAACGACTGAACGGATTTGGACGCAATTTGGCACATGGGTAGACCTGGAGAAAGACATAGGCTACTTTTGTTTTGGTTCGCAGGCTAAGTCGCGGGCAACAGCCAGTGTAAAACACTGGTATTCAGCTGCATCCGGTTAGACTGGAAGGCGACCCCAACATAGTTGGGAAAAGGCTAGGCAGATTAATTGTAGACTGCTCAAATTGAGTTGTGAATTGATCCCCGAAACGTGGGTATGGTATGTATTAAATTGGTTTTGGAGAAGTGGGTTGTAGTGATGAAATAGTTTAGAAAGGGTATTTTAGGTCTTCGTTGTTGTAATTAATTATATTAATAACTAGCTGTGCACCGCGGTTCCACCCGTCGTTTAAGTTAAAAGAAGACTTATTTATAAATTACTTCGGTTTCGCTTAGCTTCCTTCTGACTTTTTTCTTTTTGCTCGACTCGTCAGGGGTGTAGCGTGATATTATAGCCTTCATCAAGAATTGGGCTATCAAATGCAAAAATAATTTTTCAAATCCGACTGGTAGTTCCAGAGATTAGCGCGTTCAAACAAACAAACAAACTTTTCAGCTTTATTACTAGTACAGACTAGTATACGAGTAGATATGATTAATTTTCATTTGGTTTGGTTTCCTTGGTAATTTAATTTGAGGTGGTCGGTTTGATTGATTAAATATTATAAATAACTATGAAAACATGGTCGACATAGTTACAGGTTTTAATTAATGGATTCTCAGTTTTGTTAAAGTGTTAATTCCAACAAAAAAGATTTGTGTTTTCTTTTATTAAGTTATTTTGTTGTTACTAACACTATGGACCCAGGTCTGAAACAAAGAATTTGAATTTGAATTTTACAAACGAGTATCGTGCAAGCCTGTCTAGAATCGAGAACTAAATAAACTTGCACAAGTCCGAACCGCCCACCAATTTCGCACAAGTGTCGGCCAACCCTTAAAAAAAAACCTTCGCGTGCTATCACTTAATAAATACATTAATGTGAGTAACGTTACATACATAGCTGGCTTTTTTCGGCTTTAATCAAATCGCTTGCAGCGTGTGCTCATGCATAATCCTTGAACGCGAAGCCGACATCAATTCACAACTGCACTCAACCGGTTTCTGTTAAATTTCGGTTGAACCATGTTTCGGCGAGTTTATGTTCTGTGAAAATTGTTGTTTATTAGTTTTTCTGGTGTTTTTAAACAGGTGGTATGGATGGGATAATAAGAGTAGATGATGAACACAATGACATGTTTTCTGTTTAATTGTGGACTTATTAGTTGAGTTTGGCAAGTCATACTGTTACGTAAGTGTGCGTTTGGGTATATTGAAAACTGACTCCAGCGTTTTTATACTTACAAATATCATTCGCGAGATACAATGTATCTTTATTTCAATAAACATAACATCACGCCTGCTTCCCCCAAAGGGTTAGGCAGAGGTGTACCTTCAGTACACCCACATTTCGCCTGTTACTTTTAAGTCCATGTGTGGGCGAGCCTTTTGCCATCAACAAGGCACAAATCCAGACTCCGGGCTGCCACTGGGAAATTCCAGATGGCAAAACACAATAACACTTTGCCCGACCTGGGAATTGACCCGATTCCCAGCAGTAGCACTTGCGACGACAAGATTGAGGCAGTCGTACCTGGGTGACGTATGTATTAAATTGATGTAAGAGATGTGGGTTATAGTGTATTTTTTTATATGATGCTTATTGGATGATTTGTATACAATAATCAAGATAAGCTCAATTATTGCATTTAGATCAAGTGTAATTTTAATTTTATAATAAAACACAGAAAAAAAATACGAACGCCACGCGTCGCGTGCCAGCGATCAACACGAAGAGAGTTAAAAAAAAACACCCTTCCTTCCGTTTAATTTACGCATCCGTTTAATTGGTAGGACAAGAGTCCGCAATCAAGCATAGTACTGAAATTGACGTACAAATAATGAGCTCTGGTTTGAGCGTCATACCATAAAACCCGGTTTTATTACGAATTTTACGAGTTTATTTGAAGAGCAAGCGCGGGGTAGGGGAAGCGCGCGCGCCGCGCTTAAGTGATTAAAATCGCGACTGGTGCGCTGAAACAAAGCGGGTGTAATGTTCGGATGAATTTAAATGGAGGAGGAGAGCGAAACAAAAGAGTACAGCATGTCTTGTTGGGGCGAGGTCTGGAGTGATACTGTCTGCGAGCTGTACGGTGTACTTGCTAAGTGATGCTTAAATGCTGTACTGGCCACTATACGTTTTTTCGTATAAAAAACGTGACGTGTTGGAATGTGACGAAGATTATATCATTTGATTAAACTAGAGGTTCAAAGGGGTTTGAAGATATGGAGCCTGGCATACCTACTGTCGCGCCATTTTGAATACGGCGGTCACGCATGAGATATTAACGTTAAAAGTTGATCACGTGACTCAATCATCAACTTTGAACGTTTATATCTCGGAAACGTGACACTTTACGGGGTTTGGTCTTGTAATGTTTTTTGATTGCATTGACATTAGATATCGATTTATATAGGTCTCATGCGTGGCCGCCATTTTCAAAATGGCACAACAGTAGGATAACACAGATCTTCAAAGCCCTTTCAAATTTAAAATGACGTAATAACACGTAATTATAAATTTCAATTCTGCATTTAAAAAGCAAACAAAAGCATGCTTTGGTTTTTGTTTTATTTTCAGAATAAAAATCTCATTGGAAATCGTATTTCTATCAAAATCCTTGAAACTAACTCACTGATAATATTCATCAACCTACATCTATCTACATAGATAGATCTTCTACCTCCATCTGTACGTTACTGCATACAGCCTGTCTGTACACCGACCTTTCCAAAGCATCGTATCTGCCCCTATGCACTTTACGGTGCCATTTTGTTTGCCAAACGCGTTCTAAAACGTTTTTGTCAACAGCATGTGTCGTATATTGTTAGAGGATTTTAGGTCCCTCATATTTTTTGGTCTATTTTCCTTGGTGATATATTTGCGGATTATAAGCGAGGCGTGCTTTTCAGATCATGAATGCGGAAAAAATGAAAAGGGTGGTGGATATTGGGGAGTTTTTGGAAGGTGTCTAATGATACATACCTACCTATATAAACTCACGACTTTCTCCCATGTAGGTTGGCAGAAACTAAAGAACGCCACCTGCTACGATCCATACATTATATTATTCGGGAGGCTTATGGAATATCGTGAGATGATTAACTTAAAATGACGTTTAACTCAGGACGTATAGCGGTAACTCCCTCTGTTTCTGTTGTCCCCTCTGAGTGAACAATTCCGGTAATTTTAAGAACCACATTCTAATCTTAGTCACATTCTGTCAAAAATTATATGGCGTTTACCTGCATTTTAGACATTTGATTATCGCTAAGATGAAATTGCGACTAGATTTTGAAAGTTTTTAATTACGAGAATTGGCCTTCAAATCCATAAAAAAAAATATGTAAAAGAAGGTTTTTCTCTCAACTTAGTACAGAAGTGGAGCCAGGTATGTGTTACCAGCGAACAATCTCGTGTCTGACCATAAAGCTTCAAAACCCAACACAATACACTACGAAAAATAACAAAACTATTCAACACTCCCTCTAAAATTCTGTTTTGCAGCCGTTGCATTGCATAATTCGATTTCCAAAAGTCATGTCTCAGAATGTCATTCAAACAGGCATTGACATCTCTAGTGTTGTGCACACACGACACATCACAAAAAACTCGGCTTAACTTGTCCCCCGTCTTATTAGCGTCGTTCTGATTCTGTAGCATGCTGATTGGGGTAGTGACTAATTCCGTAACACACTATCAATCACAATCTGAATCATTTTGTACTGCTCTATTGCTCTTGCATATGTTCGAAAATATTGTCTGCTCAACAAGGTAAATAACGCAATGAATGTTGATGAACTGTTAAAATGAAATTCATTCCTACTGAAGGCGTATTCTCGTAATTTAAAACGTTCAAAATCTAGTCGCAGTCTCATCTCGGCGACAAACAAATGTCAAAATGTAGGGAAATTAGAGGAATTTTTGACAGATTGAGACTGAGATCAGACTGTGAACGTTCTTAAAATTACGAGAATTGCCCCTCTGTTAGTGTGCTACGCAATTACCCCGCTGATTGGAAAACCTATTCCTGTTACATCAAAACCAACCAAACTGTTTAATTTTATTTAGTTGTGCCACACCCAAAGTGAAACTTTGTCACGATCAAGTTAAGCTTAGGACCTTTCAACTTGTGTAGTAATTGTTAGTTGTTGTTAAAATTATTTATTAAACAGTAAAGGGTCGCCATATCCTCAGGGCTCAAACTACCAGGCTCACATAACTACACAGCGTACAAATTCAATACGAAGACACTCATCGCACGCGCCCCGAGCGTCGAGCTCGAGCGTCAAGGCCCAGTCTTCGTGCCGGCGGAGTGGCCCGGCTAATGATTTGCACAGCACTACAGAACGCCTTGTATTTATGTCACCCTAGTACTTGCATGCGACGCGCGCTTCGAATATGGTTTAATTATTCATGCAACGTACAACATACTGCGTTTAAGATCGTGATTTTTATTTCGAAAAGGCAGTATTTTTCAAGCCTTTTTTTAATAGGAGAGTTTTCCTTCGTTTTTAAACTCTGTGTACCTAAAGCAACTACGTATCTTTTAGACTAGATTAGACTAGTTGTCTCTGCACGTCATAAAAAGTTACGTAGATATGGACACTTGATTCCAAATCATAATTTTTTAGACACCTCAACCCATTACTTCATCCATAATCGCCAGAAAATATTAAGACCGACAAGTACACAAGCACCCTTGTTCCCAAGATCTAAGGAAGACACCTATATCACGGATACCCGTAGTTTAATTATCAACGGTTCGACTACCCGGGTGGCAGGCTGGAATGTCCTTTGTTGTATGTCAAACGTTATCGTCCGTTCTCTATAACTTTCGAGACACGTATAGATTAATTTGCAATAACATTCTTGGGGTATTTCTTGCTGTGAGTTTGAATGGTGTTAGTAATTTCGGAAGAGAATGCGGTTGACTAATTGTGTGATTAGACAAGGGGTAACGAAATGGAAGTGACTGAGTAGCCCAGAGGTACAGCGATTATTGTTAAATTGAGCGCAAAAAGGACAGATGATATTGTTTACAAGGAGTCTGAGAATAATGAGGTTGGATATGTTTTTGGAGAGATCATTTATAGTTCGCACATTGGAGTAGAGTAGAAGATACATAGAAGTAATATTGGAGAAGAGACATTCAAGTTAGGGCGTGCAATCAAAGAATGATTATGACCATAATAATTCTGTGTAAGAATAATAATTAAAAGAAGCTTCTTACTCAATGTTTTTGTAGAAAATAATAAGGTGTAAGGAACATTTAATCCCAACTTTACCAAGATTCCATCAGAAGGACACAAATCCTCGTGATTTTCATCCAACTTGCGTTGTAAACGGGTGTGTACGTCGTGATAATTAATTCATGGCGGTCTGTGGGGGTGCCGGGGGGTGTTGGAGGTGTCTGGAGGTGTTGAGACCGAGGACTGCCGAACTACAATTAGTTGCGGCATTCGTTACGTCATGCATGGAAGTTCTGGCGTGGTGCAAGTTGTGAGTAACTTGATGTAATAGGAGTTTTACCAAGAGCTTTACTCAATTCTACAAAAAGACTTATTATGATTTCTGAAGTTTGTCAAACTTTACGTCATAACGTATCCAGGTATCTGTCCGCCTGTATGTTTTACAGTAACTCAATTAGACTTTCAAGAAATCACAATGTAGGTACATGTGTCAGAACAGATTTTGAACCCAAGAAAGTAAGACTAGTAAGTTTTTCGACCCTGTAAGTATCAGGTGAGTTGGGAGCCACTTCGAGTTAGCCGTAGCAATGGCTATTATTTTGACAGTTCAACAACATTCATTACGAGGGAATATCCTTCAAAATGATTCAGATTGAAATTGCTAATTCATTGCTTCATATGTTCGAAAAAATGTTCTTAACAACGTAAATAACGCAATGAATGTTGTTCAACTATCAGAATTCAGATTAAGATTAATAGTGTATTACGCAATTAGGGTGCAAAAGGACTATATTGTTACACGAAGATTTTTTATCGCGCACTGGATTTTCAACACACACTATTGGATTGTTTATTCTGGACTCTAAGCATTGCTTTGTACGAGAACTTACCACTTACGACAGAAGATGGATGAAGAACAAAAAAACCTGATCTGCATTCGCGACCTATTCGTCAAAAATGTAAACAAATAGGAGTTAGTGGAAAAATAACTTTAATTCCAACACAATAAAGTTCAGTTTGCTCTAAAACTTCAAACATTTTTTGTAACTTTTTCAATAGGTAGTGCTAATCACTCTGAAATCAACTTAATTGCCATTAAAATAAAGATGATATTTGTTGAACTTGAAATAACGTCAATTTGAAACATAAATACAATTTGAATATAATTAAAAGAAGTTTAAAAGAAAAAATCGCGTATCCCTTTAACTCGATCCACAACTAAGATAAACTGTTCCGAGTCGTAGCACGACATTCACATTACATGTTTAAGAAGGCATCGTGTTCTTATATACGTCGTGCTAATAGAGGCTGTGGTTCATGTGCCTTTGTTACGTCACGCTCATTACGTCATGATATGCTACTGTTATTTATGTGCCGGTAACTAAATTATGGGGGATTTGAGGGAAGTATAACCAAAGGTTACGTATACGTTTTTTTGTTTTTATGTGAATTTGTGTGCCTTACTTAACATGGGCCAAATTAACTTATTTTCTTTCCTTCTTTCTTTCAAAAATTCGAAAACATGTGACATCCCCGCACCCGCACTGGGCCCGCGTGGTGGGTTATGGCCCATTCCCTCTCACCGACAGGAGGCCTGTGTCCCAACAGTGGGAACATTATCGGCTGATTATGCTATGCTAGGGAAGTACTTAATACAAGCACATAGACTAGAATTTTCTGTAGTAGGTAACGTTTCTACGGAAAACACAAGCGAAGGTAAGGTGCCTTTTGAATAATAAAGAAATATTTCGAATCAACAATATATTTAGTTGACGACATGAAATTGGAACTTTTAATTAAAATCTTGTTTTATAATTTGTCTCAGACTTGAATGAAAACTGTCTTGAACAGACACAAATTAATTAATTTAACAAATACGAGTACAAAAAGTCAAAAACAATACACGGAAAAGAAAATTATATACTCTTAGAAAACACAAAATGTTTAATTACTTATGAAACCTGACAAAATTCTTTCCTAACAACAACAATAAAAAAACAAAAATAGCCACAAAATACAACAAAACGGAAACACAAGGCAATCCAGGCGTTATATTAAATTATGAGCACCTTTTCAATGACATTTTCAAAGGTTAACAAAGAAACCCCATGACTTGCGGCCACACGTTTTGATATATTTCACGGTGACGGCAATCCCATTTGGTAAGGAACCTTAATTGTTGTTCGACAATGGACGCGTCGGAGATGTTTACCTTTAAAGGAGGTGGAGTAGAGATTGCGAAGCGAGGATAAGATAAGGAGAAGGATAAGAGATGAGACAACTGCCGGTCAATTCTATAAAAATCTCACCGTGAAAATTTAGGTGAAGTGAGCTGTCATTCCACCCGCGGAGTAATTGCGTAATACACTAGCAGTAGCAATGGCTTTAATTTTGACAGTTCAACAACATTAATTGATTTTTACAGAATTTTAGGTCACTCAAGGTGCAGGTGAACGGGCACTTAGGACACTCCAGCGAAAAGTGGGTTAGCTACTGTATTTTTATCAATAATACGTTCGGCTAAGTTATGCTATGTCGAACTGACATAGCTTACCCTGGACACAAAACTGAGTGATTCCAGAGTGAGTGACGGTCTCGACCGGGTGGCACGAAATAACAAATAACATTTTATCGCTAGTCCCATTTAATGAAACCTTCCTATTGTTGCTTTAATACCTTATAGACTACTTGAAAAAGCACCCGGGTTTGGTCTGTCCTATTGGATATGGGAATTTGAACCTTAAGGATTCAATTTTGGGAGGTTTATTTTATTAAGGTCCCATTTGGTGAAATGCCGAGATGTGATCCGATTGAGAGGTTGTTCAGAAGATTCGTTTTCATTAATAACATACGTATTTTATGTATGTATATGTATTTTATGATACATGTCATCTATAGCAATTCATAGTTAGCATTGAAAAACAGTTCGGTATTTTTTTAAATGAAATACTTTTTATATTTAAATTCAAACTGGAACACACAGTTTCGTAAAAAAAAAAAAAACACAAAAATAACAGAAAAAATCTACAAAACGAAACTGTAAAATAAAATTCAGCCAACAAAAAGTTCTCGTTGGCAAGTCGTGTTTTTTGTATCGTGGGACAAAGTACCAGGAAAAGTAAAACCGCACCCTTATAACTGTTCGACTTACAAACCTCAAACTTTTTCTACAAAACTCCTTTGTACATTGATTTTAACGAAGACATTATGTTCTACTTATATTTAAGAAAAGGAAAAAACTTCGTTTCCGTTGTAAGTGTTTACTGTTTGTCGAAAAACAAGGTACTTGTTTATTTATATAACGAGGTGGAATATAAAATAAAAGTGAGGAAGGGATCCGTTGCCGTGGAGCGTAATTGGTGCTCGATGTAGCCCGACATTTTATACAACAAAAAATAGGCGCTGGATATTATTTCCGCTGTAGAATAGAACGAAATGATTGAAGCCGGGAGCGCAATATGGATAGAGATTTAATGAACTTTAAACAATAGTCGATGATGGCGGGATGAGCTGAACTCCTTTGATAAAGATTGGACCTTAGCAGCTCTGGACAGAGAGAGGCGGAAAGAGAGTATGGAGGCCTTTGCCCAGCTGTGACATTAACGGCTAATAAAAAAATGGGTATGAAGTTGTCAACAATAACAGACTAGCTAATCATACTACTACTGAAGAAGGAAAAATAATCCATCAAGTCAAATAAAATCTCTGAAGATGCATTTGAAAGAAGCATGGATCTGATTTGAAACAAATCTTTCTGCCTGTGACATACAACGATGAACGATGCGCTACTAAGGATAAACTAGTCAAGAGTTCGCAGACACTAGCCTAGAAACCCTTACGTAGCATCGCAAACTGTATATACTCTGCACATACATAGAATCAAATATGCAAACATATACTATGCACATCCGTATACCGGCCCAATACACATACAATTCGACTAAAATGTCGATACATTTCTCGATACAAAGGAATGGTATTGACGCTGTTATTTGAATTGACGTTCAAAGTGGCAATATGTCTATATCAAAGACGAGCACATGCTATTTACGTACCTGCAACTTTGTACGTACAATATAAAGGGTTTAGTATAGGTACGGATGATAAGGTCGTTAGGTCGTATTATTGGTCGTTTATTCGTTTATTCATTCAATTTCCTTCTGTAGAAACAAAAAGAACATGAATTACGGATTGAGAAATCGATTCTTGACTATTCTCGACATAAACGTTTCTGGAGAGATAGATACCTCGTACTTTTGTGTTTAGTCACGTTTTACATAGGAATAACTATGGCAGTCATTATAGATAGGCAAACGCTAGAACGTTTTTTTAACCAGTGAATTTTTTCATATTATGGAATGATGCAAATGAATGAAGCAAATGACCGGTTGCATAGTGTAAAATACTGATTGATACACATCTAAAGGTCAATTCCTGTAGTTAAAAACGTTCAAAATCTAGTCGCAATCTCATCTCAGCGACAATCAATGTAAAACACTTGTCAAATAAGTAGGGAAATTAGAGGAATTTTTGACAGATGGAGACTGATATCAGACTGTGAACGTTCTTAAAATTACGAGAATTGCCATTCCGGAAGTCGACCCTGACTTAGTCAGAAAAAGGCTAGGACAATGACCCACTCCTACCTAAAAATGCTCTAGTTATATCTATTTCAAAGTCCAACTTATCTTTTATGTAGAACACCAACATCCAGGGACAACATTCAAGTATCTGTGTCCTGTTGAGTTTTCTTGCCGGCTGAACAAACTATTTGTGCTCTTTGGTCACGTAGGCAAATACGCAGGCTTTGCTACGTTTGTTTTGGACGAGAACAGCCCAGTGTTAGTATTCTGAGCTTAGTACGACCGGGACATTCCGTGCTTGGTCGGGTTTGGTCGGCCGTTGTCGGCAGTCTTCGCCTAATGCCTTGTTGGTCAAATACGAGTTGACAAATACTTGCGGGTAGAATTGTAATGTCAGTAGATTTTTCAATTTCAGTTTGTGACTTTTTGAAATTAATATGTTGACATTTGTTGGGCTTGATATCAAGTGTTTACTTCTTGAATTAATATTAAATTAATTGTATAAGATAAAAATGCTATTAATAGAATAAAATATGTAGTCAATATTTTTATACCACTTCACTTTTATGTAGAACAAGTACGTTCGAACACTGTTATTCACTTTTATTCACAGAGTTTTCAAATCAACAATTATAACCTCCTATTGGTCGTCAACAGTTGAGCTCGTTACATAACCCACTACTTGCGACACAGGAATCTTTGTAATTAATAGCTACGGACGTGAATCAAAGCGTTTGATTGAGGGGTAGTGGTCATTTGAATACGCATTATTCATTAATGGTAGATAGCATTCCTGCATAATTGGAGTAACTTACCGAGACTACCCAGTTATAGTGATGGTTAAACATTGATATGTACCTGGAAATAAGAAACAATTCATTAGTATAACGTGAATACAGAAAATGTACTTATGATAGTCGTGAAGAATTTACTCATTTTTTGAGGGAAATATGCTGCAAGTTGAGCAGTGGTGGCCCAGTGGCAATGGCTCCGACTTACAGAGTTATAGGTCATGGGTTTAAACCCAAGTAGGCACTTTACTTTGTGTAAATGATTTCATCACCATCACTGCTCTCAAAACACAGACATGTCGTAGAACCAAAAATTCGAAGACATGTGACATCCACCACCCCGCAATAGGCCCGCGTAGTAGATTATACCCACTCCCACTCACAGAAAGAGGAGGCATGTGTTCCACTATAGTGGGAACTATTTAGGTTGATTATACTATAAATATGCAAAAACATAAATATTAAAGGACACAAGACATGCAGATGGGCATGAGGAGTAGTTTACAAGCAAGATTCTGCCCATTGCTAACGTAAATGTTATAAAACATCAAGTTGCCAGCGTTGCTAGTATTTTTTCAGCAACTACCGACAACATCAAACCTAATCAAGAAACCTATCTTTAACCACGACTTTTCCGTACAATTCCAATATCTCTTTAACTTTTAACATAAAGCCTTGGAAACTACAAAGAAGTTAATCGATTAGAAGGGATTCGCATAACCGCAGCGTTGGCAAAAAGCTATCGATGTCGTCCGCAAAGGAAGCCCCGTTAGTTACTTCACCGCTTTGTGTAGCACCGGCTCTAAAGACGATGTAGTAGTCAAATTCGGAGAAGGTTTTGGCAAACGAAAGGTCTTAGTCGAAAACAGGGCTGCGTCAGGGCCTATTGTTTGTCTGGTTGACAAAGGATGAAGACTTACACCTTAATTATGACAGAATACATAAAATAATGAAAACACACAATTAAATTATTCGTTTCTGATGAAGCCGGTTTCAGCTTCGTAAACTATATTTAGAAATAATTTTGACGCTGGTTTTTACTTATTCAATTATAAACGTGAAAGTTTGCATGGATGGATGGATGGATGTATGTTTGTTACTCTTTACGAAAAAATGACTGAACAGATTGGATGAAATTTGGCACACAGATAAATTATAACCAGGATTAACACATAGGATACTTTTTATCCCGATATTCCCACGGGATCGAAAGTTATGCGGGTGAAACCGCGGGGCGCATCTAGTATTGTAATAATTCACAGAGCAATATATATATATGTCCTATACCTACATGATATACATTAGTCGGTTGTCTTGTACCTGTATGTTCACGTTGTTCTTCTTAACGTATTTTAATGTCGTGTCGATCTTTGACAGTCGTCACGGGTCGTCAGAATCCCTAAAGTCTGATAACCAGTCTTACCAAGGGGTATCATATTACCCCGTAACTGGGTTGTGGAGGTCAGATAGGCTATCGCTCCATGTAAAATACTGGTATTCAGCTGCATTCGGTTCGACTGGAAGCTGACCCCAACATAGTTGAGAAAAGGCTAGGCAGATGATTATGTCGGTTCTAACTTTTTAATTAAATATTACATTAATTTACAAAACAATATTATTAATATTAAAAAAGAAAGTTTGTACGATTATTTGTGTTTCGCAACGAGGCTGCACCTATGAGTATGCACCGGCTGCACCTATGAACCGTCGAGAACAACTTATTATTACTTGGAGAAGAACCGGCGCGGCGCATGGAACTACTGAATTAAGTTATCCTATACTTACTAGACTACATGGACCTATAAGTGAAGCGGTGAGGTGCACATCGCTGTATATTCTCGTGGATTGCTTTTTAAGTTAGTACACATTTTGTCTCCAACATGGTAATATTGTCTATGTATAAGTTTGATTGGTAAGTCTGTGCACTCTCTGTATAAACTTGTGGATTGCTTTTTAAGCCTAGCACAGAAAAACGATGTGTAAAAAAAAAAAATACAAGTTTTTGACAGTGATTTTCGCTAAGATGACGTTGCGACTTGGATTTGAACGTGTGGCCTTCTGTGGTTTTACTGAAGTTTCACTGTTACCAAATTACGAAACAAGATCAACTTTAAACGACATGAGCTACCAAGTACGTACCACATGTGTGACGACTCCAAAAATACTTCTGGTTAACTCAAAACAATCCGTCGCGTAAACAACGTTACAGTCTAATTAGCATAACCACGACAGGAGATCAAAATTTCCTCACTTTTCTTCCGCGTACAAATACAATTTCCTTTCCTCAAGTCAACTTCGTTTTAAACCTACTTCGCAATGTTCTATAAGTAGGTAACTTCATTTGCTACACCCCACTCAATTTCCTTAGAAATTGGAATGGCGAGTTGAATCCTTAGAACGTATTGGTGGCTTGCAGGAGTTGAGTTGTGAGTTGCGACTTGGGCGAATTTTGCGGTCACTGTATCGGGGTTTGACACAAGAGGTAGTCACTACTTGGAATTTCAATACTAAGACCCTCTTGCACCACTCATCACTAATTGAATTTAGCGCTATACGAAGTTATATCATTATATTTCTATCAATCGTTGAATATGGCAGACACAAAATGATGTTATAAATACGTGTAGCATTAAATGGAAAATATAGTTTTCCTTACATAATTAAATCGCATGAATATTAGAGTTAACTGATATCTATTCCTTGTGTAGACAATCACCTTCCGTTCTTCAAATTTTATATGTGTTTTGACGTATGTCATTAACATCTTTCATTTTTATCCCATACCGTACCCACTTAAGTAGTTTTCACGGCAAGAAAAACGTGTGTGTACAAATGTAACGTAGTTAACAATTCACACAAGCATACAATTTATCCACAAACAAACTTAACAACCATACAATTTCCTTTATAAAAGTTAAATTAATCAAGTTAAAAAAATACCCTTGATACGAGTACTAATAACAGACAGACAGACCGATCGAGTTCTTCTAATGATAGGGGCAAACATTTTTCTTTTTCTTTTATAATTTCCACGATAATTTCAAAGAGTATCTATTCTTTTAAAAGAGGTTCTAGCGCGATAATTATACTGGGGAAACGATAATAGGACCTCTTTGGAAGTGTTAATTGGTTCTAATAACTTCTTTGTTGAGTTTTGATCATTATTTTGTGAATATAGCTGTGGTGGTGAAAATATTTTTTGGTTTATAAGAATTGTTTTATGTAAAGGTAAATTAGACGCACAGGACTGATGGATGTGGCGACGATTGGGGAAGGAAACAAAGAAAGAAAAATGCGTTAATTGGCATTACAGCAACATAAATACACTTTAAAAGTATAAAAACAGAAAACAAAGATTATAATGCCAAAAGGGGCTTTTTTTATTTTCTGGATGGGAAATCATCATATGACTTCTCCCGCTCTGGGCGAAGCGGGAGGGCGTGTCAGACTTTTACTGACTAAAACCCACCCGTGTTCCTTCAGTTGCCTATGCCAGGGGCTACGGTATCTCTTTCGAACAACCTGCGGCCCTGGCAGGTATCGGCCCTAGCGGACTCCGTCAGTTCGTGCTGACATCTCTTTGAGGTGCGCGTGGAACACAACGCGCCGTCGACCCCGGCCTGGTCCTTCCCGTGTGGCGAGCTGCCCATTGCTCGCCGCCCGCAAACCCTATGGTGGCCGGGAGTCGGCTGGTGACACCCGACGTCCAGGGCGTCTCCTGCGGCGACTAGGGGCGTGAGGGCGCAGAGATTGCCTCTCCCTCACGCGCTCCGCCTCCTCCTTGCGAGCATTACTGCTTCGCAGAAGGAGCTGACGGCTTCCCATGCACTCTCGCTCCGTACCATGGCCTGGACCAGGGCTGGACGCGAGAGATCGCCGCCGCCGATCGCCGCCACGAGGACGCATGCCAAAAGGGCCTCAGTTCAGCATAATGTCAGATGACAACGCAAGGTGTACCATCTGACGCTGATTTTCCGCTGCTGGCCTATGCCCAGCAGTGGACGTCTTTCAGTTGAAAGGATGGTGATGATGAAATTAAAAAATATAGAATGTGCTTATTGCAACTGATCTGGTGATGGTGATTGAACCTTTTTTTGTATGAAGCATACAATCGCGCTGATTTATTCCCTGTTTGATATAATGATCTAGTTATCAAAATTCATTCTCCCAGAATCTTGCCTGTTTTTTTTATTCTTTAATGGCAATCCAACAATTGTTTACATCATTTGTGACAGTTTAAAAATAATTGCGTCTTACATACAAGTACTAGAGTGAATACCTATTCACTCTAGTACCTACTTGTATGTAAGACGCAATATCCTTTATCAGCGTGTCTAATAAACCGCAGTGTTATCAGTGACGTCACTCCGAGGATATTCACTGATAAAAGTGATTTACAGGTCATTCACCTACATTTGTAACGCGTTATACGCTTTGTGTTAGGTTTTATACCTGTGAATAAAGTAAATCTATTTTTATAAAGGTTTTATAAATCATTGTTCAAATATCCGAAATACAGACAAAACGGTTTTCTTTCAGAAAAAAATTGATAATACATACATTGCAGACCGAATTTCAGATTGTAAAGTATATGACAAATAATATGCAAGGTGCTCGTGTCCAAATAATAACAGTCGCATGGATCGATCTTCAAGGTTAAGCAACGTTTGCCGAGGTTGGTCCGTGGATGGGTAACTATCCGTAACACATACCTAGACCTTTCCGTGCCTCAAACGGTACGTTAAGCAGTTGGTCCCGGCTGTCATTTGTAGATTTTTGACAGTCGTTACGGGTAGACAGAAGCCATAGAGGCCGACAACCAGTCATGCCTAGGTGTATCGTGTTACCCAGTAACTGGGTTATGGAGGCCAGACAGGGAGTCGCTCCATGTAAAATACTGGTAACCAGCTGCATCCGGTTAGACTAGAAGACAATGACAAATTGTCAATGAAAGTTTTCTTCTTCTGGAGTCCCTCAAAGGCAGAAGAAATGTAACTTACATCTTAAAGGGGTTCAATAAACTAGGTTTAGTAAAATTGGTTCAATAAGAACAAAACTAAACACGGTAGGTGCGATAGGTGTCGCATAGTTTCGATAAAGACCAACACTACGTAACTCATTGTCGACATATTATCGACAATGGGTTAGATATGACAACCCCCCAAAACGCCACCTCTACCCCAAATGATAAGCATGACTTTACATCCTAAGCCGCGTCTACACCGGCGGCCGCCCCGTGGCCTTTACAGAAATCCATTAAGCTGAGACCTCATGATATATGGCCTGAAACTGTCACAATTGAATTATCTACGTGTGCAAATTGTAGTCGAATGGGACTATCTGTAGGATTAGTGGTTTTTGGTAATAATGTTGTTAGTTTTACGTGTTTTCGTGTGTTTGGGTTGGTGTGAGGGGAATTGTGAAGGCAAACGTTGATTAGATGGTTATACAGGGGCTCGGTTTATATGACTGGGCAAAACATGAATTTAGAGGTCGAAAATGATAAGTAATGATAATTCTCTCTACATCTCTCTTAGCATAACCAACTTATAATGTTCCCACTGCTGGGACACAGGCCTCCTCTCTGCGAGAGTGTGACGTAATCTACCATGCGGGCCCAGTGCGTCACACGTCATGTCTTAGAATTTTTGGTTCTAGGACATATCGGTTTCCTCACGATATTTCCTTCACCGGTTTGAGAGCAGTGGTAATAAAATAATATTACACAAAGTAAAGCGCTTGTCTGGGTTTAAACCTACGGCCTACAACTTGTAAGTCGCGGCCATTTTCACTGGGCCACCACTGGTCTTCTCGCTCGTCTGTCTTAAGCATTTCAACATTTTTTAACATATGAAATAAAAGCAGGAGGTTCTCAAGTCGACGCGTATATTTTTTCTTAATTTCAATGATGGCATGACTTTCTGATTTTGTCAAAAGTAAAGCACTTACCTACATTCTCTTGTTGCGCTAATTTATGATTCGTGATAATATCTACAGTATTTCTTCACTCATTTCACTGAAAATGCCAATGTTTATCGCTGGTCAGTTTCAGGTTGTAACACTACCAAAGTAAATTCCTTTTATTAAGAATTATGTCAAAAACAGCGTAAACTCTTGTCCGTCTATGTCCAACGTTGAATTTAATTCAGCATCATAAAATGTAAAAATACTTCCCTTCCATTCCGTTTGCAAACGTAAATAGAAACGGCGTTTGGTAATTAGAATGCCAAGGTACGTTTCTCGTGAAGTTTCTTTTTTCAGTTTTGCATAAACCAGCCACCAGCTGAATTTTATTTTAGTACCTTTTTTATGGTTTTCACAAATGGTTTGAATCTTTTTTGTTAGGTAACGTACTTTCCGAGACACGGCGGGGTCTCGGCATGTAAAGATCGTCCCATCCACGGACCGACCGCGCCAAGCGCAGCTTAACCTGATCGATCGACCAGTGCGGCTGTTTTTACCTAGCCCCTCGACACCTAAATGAATGCTTAAATAAAACCGCGCTGTTGAATTTTCAACTTTCTGCGCTGAGTCTTCTCATTTAGATCAATTATTCCTACATATTGTTTTAGCCGTGCAACTCCAAAAACTACCAAAATACAGCGGGGTAACTGCGAAAACCACTTGCAATGGCAATACAATTTATTTTTGGCAGTTCAACAAAATTCATTACGTAATTTATGTTGTCAAACAAACGAAATTCCCAAGCCATAAAGCAATGGATTAGGAATTTCCTTCAGAATCTTTCGAATTGTGATGGAAAGTGGATTATGCGATTATGATACGATTATAATTATTTTTAAAAGAGTAACCGTGGAGTTTCTTGCCGGCTCTTCCCCATAGGGAACGAAACATTGGAACCGTGCAGCTAGCTTCTGACGTTTCATAAGTGCCCATGGTAAGTTTATGTCAAATAAAATATTTTGATTTTGATTTTTTTTTTATGGCACAGGAAACTAACCATCGTACTGAAGCGCTTTTTTTACAAAAATCTAGCACATAAAACGCAGAGGCATGTAAAAACATATCTCATAGAACTATTCTGTTGAGCGGAGGGCTGTAAGAGTGGGCTTTTAGAGGCAGGAAATCAAATTACTAAAGAACATAATTCGAGGTCAACCAAAACTATTTAATAAACAATATCCTCACTCATCACAGGATATAGCGTGATGGCACATTACTATAAACTTTACAACTTAAGAAGCAGTCGTGACCGAATGAATGAATGAGACCGGAAGCGAGCTTTTTATGAACGTTTGATTGGTACCACTGTTCATGGTACGTCCGGGTATTAGTGAGTGAATGGTATTCAAGTCAAGTGGTAAGTTTAAACAAGTTTGGAGTTTTAATGTAAGTTGGATATGTTAGTAAAAGTATTACCTACAGGCCCAGTTGTTAATGTCTTACTGCCAGCAGTAAGACATTAACAGGATTTTGATTTATGAAATAAAACAAAATATTTTATTTCACATAAAACTACATGGGCACTTATGAAATTTCAGAAGCTAGGTGTACGGTTCCAATTGGTCGTTTCCTATGGAGAAAAGCCGGCAAGAAACTCCACGGTTACTCTTTTATAAATAAATTATAGACAACCCAGACATAATCTTGGTCAGATCATGTGATCATGAATCTGACCAAGATTATGTCTGGGCCAACAAGGCCATTCAAGCCATTCAGACCTGTCAAGGCTGAAATGGCCTTTTGAGGAAAGAACCACACAGATTGAGTGGACCTGTCCACTGTACCTGTGCTTGAAATTAGTCTTAGCTTAACCTAGCCACCAAAGAAACATCCCGAAACGGATCAATCCTCATAACAGAAGAGGCCTTGTCCCTATATTGGGTCTTATAACAATATCTCCGCACATTTCAGAAACGTCAGATATAATTTAGCGCTCACCGCCAATATAAAAGTTTGTATTTAGCCTGTCACGGCGACTCGTAAACCCGCCTGACAGGCGAAATTGATATAAATATGGTAATGAACACCATGACATGTGTCCTCTTTAATTGTGGACTTATAAGTTGAGTTTGGCAAGTCATATTGTTACGCTAATGTACGTTTGGGTAAACTGACAAGTGACTCGAGCGTTTTATACTCACAATTAATATCATTCGCGAGATATAATGTATCTTTATTTCAATAAACATAACATATAACATCACGCCTGTAATCCCCGACGGGTGAGGCAGGTGTATATACAGTACATCCATATATCGCCTGTTATGTTTAAGTCCCATGTAATGGAGGAGGCGAGGCTATTGCCATCAACCGGGCACAAATCTGGACTCCGAGCTGCTATTGAAAATACATAATCAGCCTATAATGTTCCCACTGCTTGGACACAGGCCTACTCTCTTTGAGAGGGAGTGAGCCGTAATATACCACGTGGGCCCAGTGCTAGTTGGTCACGTCTTGGTTCTAGGACATGCCGGTTTCCTCACGATGTTTTACTTCACAGTTTTGAGAGCAGTGGTGATGAAATAATTTACACAAAGTAAATCGTCTGGGTGCGACCCAACGACCTCGTAAGTCGCGGCTGTTACCACAGGGCTACCACAGCTCTCTTCACCACAGCCTGCCCTATTCTCGTAAATATTGGTACCTCCAGATGAACATGGGAACCAAATGTTTCGTTACAGTACTTCCCTGAAGGCTATTAGGAGGAGGGGCGAAAAGTTGCGGCCCACGCGTCTTCAGCTCGAGTTCGACAATGGCACAACTTTCTTACGGCATTATTTGCTAAGGTTAGGGGTGGTGCTTTCAAATAATTTGGGTTTATTTTTCACTGAGAAAGTTGCTTGATGTTTCCTTTATGTTTTCTGAGGTGATTCAAGCGAAACTTTAATTATACTTATTTCTTCTAAGATGGCTGACTTGAGAAAGAAGCAAACAAGGGGCGATTAGAATCAATTCTATTTTACTGTAATTTTCGACGTTCAAAAGTGTCTTTTACGTCCCTATTTGAAATAAATGCTTTCATTTTGACTTTTTAAGTATTAAGAAGAACATTAATTATCCTATTGGTTCATTATACTGCCTCGTTGGTCTAGTCGTCGTAAACGCTCCTGCTAAGCGTGAGGTCCTGGGTTCCGGGTCGGGCAAAATGTTGTTGGGTTTTTCCATCTGGAATTTCTAAGTTACAGACCGGAGTCTGGATTTCTGCCCGGTTGATGACATTAGGCCCGCCCCCTATTACATGGGACTTAGACATCACTGGCGAAATATGGGTGTACTAAAGACACACCTCTGCTTAACCCTTCGGGGAATACAAGCGTGCTATTATGTGTTCATTATAGCTGTGTATCTGTATGTTAATGATTAACTAAAGTTAAGTAACCTATCATCTTCTTAGCGTGTCGATAGCAATGTAAATGGACTCGGCCCAGAATTGCTATATTACCTACCTATCATTGTATGGTCCAATTTTGGCAGTGTTACTGTAGGTAAAATGAAAATGAAAATGGTGCATATTTCTCTTAGCAGTCGAACCAAACACGATAAATATAAGAGCATCGCAAAACCAAAATATTCCTTTCAAAAACAATTCCAACGTTTTGGCAGCCCTACAGCCAAATATGGAAATTCGGCGTGCATTACCCAAACGGTACAATGCGAGCAAAATACTCCCCGAAGTATAGGTACCGCTTTATGCTATACTGGCTTTGGCACGCGAGCTCGTCCACCTTTCAGATCAGGATAAAGATATTTTACGTCAAGAATTTGATCCTAAGTTTCGCATTTTAGAATGATGCTCTAGCATTCTCGATTCGAAAATGACAGTTTGTATAGAATAGAATACTCTTTATTATGTATATGTACATCACATAAATTACAGAACATAAATATATACTGCTACCAAATCTTCTTATTTAAGCGTTTCGCACACAAAATGTTACAAAGGCGGACTTAACGCCTTGCGCATTCTCTACCAGTCAACCAAGGGTGGTGAAGAGATTAGATGGCGGGTGCTTTGGTTGAGAGGAGCAATGATAGAACAACTATTAAAAATATAGCTTAATGAGTTATAAATAAAATAGGTACAGAAATACATAAACATGTAACTTATAATACCGATATTTATTTATCTAGTTTTGAATCCAGGCTCAAGTCTTAGGCTCGATCTAGATTTTAAAAATGTATGTTCTTTACTATAGGATGTTCAAAATACGACCTTAAAAACAAACAAAATAATAATAAATAAAATTAAATTAAATTCACGTATTTCAGAACAATTCCGAAAAGTTTTTTTTAGACCCAAAAGCAAGATCGTAAATCGCAGAATTCAGGCCAAAATATGGAGAGCGCAACTTTTAATCACAGTCTCCTATCTCAAAGTCTAAAAGGCTGAAAGAAAATGCTAGAGTAGCAAAACAGATAACCTAGTAATAAGAAATGAATTGCTCAATATAAATCTCCAATTGATTCACTGGGTCTTAAGCCAAGAACAGACCGGGCTAATTTTCTATAGTCCTGATATTCCCTTAAGAGGTCGTAATGAACTCAACGTATAAATTCTGGCGGAGAAATATAAACTTTTTTTATAAGTATTGACGCCTTTTATTACGCAGTTTCGAAGTTTTACTGATGCCTCTAAAGTGCTTGCTAGCAACTAACTTCTGGCTTGTATTCTTATATTTTTAAATGGATTTTGTGCGATAAACTTGATTCTGTTTTTTTTTTAAATGTGGGCGTTTGTCTAGACGATTTATAAGAACGTATAATGGAAATATAAATATAATGAAATATTTTGCAAAAGAAACTATGGTATCGTTCTTTTTTATGCAGAACCGTAGGTGTTTGATGTTGTTTGGTATGGTTTCGCGGAGGAGCAGTGATGGCCCTGGGGTGACGGCCGACGTAGGTTAAAACCCAGACAGGCCCTTTGTGAAAATTATTTCATCACCACTGCTCTCAAAATGGTGAATGAAAACATCGTGAGGAAACCGGCATGTCCTAGAACCAAAAATTCGAAGACATGTGACATCTACCAACCCGCACTGGGCCCGCGTGGTAGATTACGGCCCATTTCCTTTCATCGAGAGGAGGTTGCTGTCTCAGCAGTGGCAAAATTATAGGCTGTTTATGCTATGGTTTTCACGGCTAAGTGTTGAAACGATTTTGATAAATCTGGCAGAAAGTAAGCTAAAAAAATACCCTATAAAATGACTTAGACGACGAAAACACTGGGTACTTTTTACCCTGGAAAATTAAAAACTTCCCACGAAGCACAGGTAGCAGATGACATAACATTTTTCAAATATAACGATTACGTATATACAGGATGAATATCTCCGGAATATTTTTTGTGCTGAAAGTATATTCGTGGAAGCTGTAATAAAGATTCTCATATAGCCTCGTATACGTAACGTCAGACTTAATGATAGCATTAAGTTGTCTATCGTCTAAGAGTGCTATTAACTTGTTTCCTTCAAGCGAGACTCTCAGGACAATGACGGTGGATTCGCTCTACTTTTTTCTTTTACGAAAATGTATGGGTTATTTGCGGGATGTACGTATTATTATGATTATTCTTTCCTTATTATGTTGAGAAACGTACTTAAAAGGCAATTTGCAGACATGTAATGCTTATGATCTTGGAGAAAGCTACGTTATTTTAAAAGCAATGTTCTCTTTATAATTCATAACATCAAATCACGGCTGTATTCCGCGAAGGATTAGGCAGAGGTGTGTTACGATCCTATTACCATGGTTTCAGTATATGATTTCGAACCCCACTGTGCTGAAATTGTTGGTCGGTTATTAAAAAACAGATATTTGTTCCATACATTTTTCCCGCGTAGGTATTGCACTTTTTTTTGCACTTTTATGAAACAGCAGAATTTTTTCTTATAACCGACGAAAAATGTCTATGCTAGGGGTTTTAGAACCATGTTCTGAACTCATGGTTACAGTTCGAGCGACGGTGTGGATGTCACCCTGTATAGCTGGTCATAGTTTCACGTCCATAAAACGAGAAAGAATCAAACTTACGATCTCTCTTTCATCAGCTCGACGTTTTGGTAAACTAACAGCCACACTGACGACTCACAGACGTCACCACAGTTCCACGATTACTTAAAGTAGACCAGAAACTATACACAAAAAGTCATCGAACCAATCCACGCTGATCCGGAAGTCTCACCAAACAAACCCGTGCGCTGATTGATCATGATGACGATTTGAGAGGCCACGACCTATTCCCACATCCAGGCAGCCATAAACGAAAGTCTTCAATCACCGGACGGCTATAAAACCGGAATGTTTCGGACCGGGTCTATGGAGATTAAACGGTCGTAAAAACAGTATAGGCAACGAGGGACGCTTGTCACAAAGATTTCCTTCTTTTCGAATGGTGGTGTTTACTTTGTGGTGGGTTTTAACCAGGTTTGGGGGAAGATTATTTACGGAAGAATTCAAAACTAACACATTTTCGACTAAGTCTTGTGTCACATATAGCGAAACAATGATTTCAAGTCATTTTGACTTTAGTTGACAGTGGCATAAGTAAAGATTATTTAGAGGGGTAAATACACTGATCTATTTTATATTACAAAAGTACGCTGGACTGAATATACTATATGCAATGATAGTTGTTTCTTGTGCCGCTCGAGCGTCTCGGGAGCTAAAATTCACAGATTATTGCAAATGGCCGTCATGTTGTGTTGGTACTTCTCTGATGATTTAGGTCTAAATCGTGGAATAAGACTTTTTTGTGTATTTTGTGTTTACTACGAGATATTTAGAACATTTTTATCATGAGAGTATGCGCATTTCGTGAAACTTTTGATAGTTTTAATTATTAATTCCACGGACGCTCACATTGCTATCAGCGCCAAAATGGCGGAAAATCAAATGTCTTCATTTTGTCATCGATAGTATGATGTCCAGCGTACTTCTATAATAATTGTAAGACTCCCTATCTGACCTCTAAATCCTAGATATCGGGTAATACGACACCCCTTTGGTAAGACTGGTTATCAGACTTTCGGGCTTCTGACGAGCCGTAACGACTGTCAAAGATCCACGAATGACAGCCGGGACCAACGGCTTAACGTGCTTTCCGAAGCACGGAGGGGTAATGATATGTTAAGATGGTCACCCATCCACAGACCAACCGCTACCAAAAATGTCGACAGTTTATCTTCCAAATCAATCTTTTATCACATTCTCATTTGCATTCAAATCAAACCTAACCACCAAAATACCCCATAACCACTAAATACCAGAATCTGATCGCACATAAAGAGCATGAGCAGAACTAAAGCATTATGAAGCTATGAAGGTTCGGCAACATACATTCGTATGCAAATCGCATTGAATTCCGTTAAGTATTCACTTAAAGGGTTAAAACTAGGTAGAGGGCGTTTGTGCCCAGTGGCTGGACTGTTGTTTTAAGTAAAGGGGATGTTAATTTTATGGGTATTTCTTTGCACGTTGCAGTATTAACCTAAGGACTGTCAGTTTAGGAAATATAAGCCTCAAAGGACCATTTCAGGTACATTGTCCTCGCATGATCTGTCCAAGATTATGTCTGCACTTTAATGGTGACTTTGACGCTTGCGTTTGTGTTGCCATTTCTTCTCAGGGGCAGTCAGATAGGAAATGTCGACTCCATCTAGCTTATTTTTTTATAATATAACGTGTAAACGTTCAATGTATTTTAAACAGTCTTTTAAACTCTGTATGTTTTTGGCTAAATAAAGATTTATTATTATTATTATATCATTATTTCCTTTATTTCAATGTAAACATATACATTATATTTTAAATATTAGAATATAACAGGTATAAAAACCATTTAAATATATAAAAAAATAGTGATCCACCGATGTCGGGAGCAGGGTCCAAGCTACCGGTGGTTAGGGCTCCAGAGACAGGAGCCTCCTCACAATATGTGCCGTATCGAGGATTGCCTATTGAATCAGGCCCTTGATCCAACCGCCTAAAGAGAGCCTCGATAGATATTGATCGAGGCTTTCGGCCATCAGGCCATTGGCCGATATGACAATCGGCACAATGACAGCCGAGCTCACATTCCACATGTCAACAACTTCGTGTGCTAAGTCGAGGTATTTAATTTGTTTCTCTTTCTCAGCTTTCACGAGGTTCCCGTCATGTGGAATGGTAACATCGACAATCATTGTGCGGCGCGCTAATCGATCTATCATCACTATATCAGGCTTATTGGCGACAATAGTGCTGTCAGTAATGATAGACCGATCCCAGTACAACGTGACATGGTCATTTTCAAGAACTGGGTCGGGCACATACTTGTAATACGGTACCTCAGAATCGACAAGTTTATATTTCAAAGCAAGTTGCTGGTGAATAATCCTGGCTACTTGATTATGCCTGCGCAAGTACTCGCCGTTAGCCAGACGAGAACAACCAGAGACAACATGTCTGATGGACTCACCCGGACGGTGGCATGTCCGACACATGTCAATCATCAATATTATTATTATTATTATTAAAAGTGATTCCGTCCGATATCCTATTTTCAGAATAAACAATTTCGCTAATGGGGGCAACGTTTTCTAAAAAAAAAAATTCATTTTTATCTCTTTGAGCAAGGATTCGTTTTATTAAAGCTTAAGTTACGTAACCATTGGTATCTTAAATTCACAAATAAATGAGAGACCAAAAGCAAAATTAGGACAACCTTTTACTGTAAACGCCAACGTCTTTTCGAAGTCTTTGAAGAGATTTTACCTGTATTAGTTTTTCAATAAAGATCTGGATCTTGAAGATTGGTTAAAAAGTGATAAATTTACATAAGAACGTTAAACCTGCTACCGGGGCAAAAAGTAGCCTATGCTAACATAGGCTACGTTACTAGGTCAGTGAAAGTCCCGTCAGAATCGGTCCAGCCGTTACGGAGATTAGCCGGAACAAACTGACAGACAAAAATTTTAACAATATTGTTTTTGTTATAAGTACTGTATATACTTTCATTTACAAACAGACACTTCAATTTTATTTATTTATATAGATAAGCTTTGTGCGTAAATCTAGAAAATAATTTACACATCGAATCGCCTGCAATTGACTGTAATTTTCGTCACTTAAATTGCTCTCACTGGCAGCGAATAAAAGCCAATCTGCGAACCGAATCTATCCGAATTGATTGAGCAATTTCCGATAGCGCCCCCTACACACTGACACACATATATTATTTATACGAAACAATGATGAGAGCGTACATCAGATGCATGGCACTTAATGGCGTGGAAAGCAGATATCACCAGCCTGTATATCTTATAGCTGTCTCGCTCTAGCACTATGTCATTAGAGAGAGAGGTCTGTGTAATTAGCAAAGTTGGAAGTTCTCAGAAAGTTTGTGGAATCGATATCATTTAAGTTTGGTTGTGGTAATGGCTCGTGGCTTTAGGGAATGGCGATCTGAACAGCAGGTTTTGATAAGTCACATTGATTTGTGTTGGAGGGAGTTATTGATCACTTTATTTTGGGTGGACTATTTGGAGATTCGACCCTCATTAGACGCATGGTTGGAGATCCTAAATCTGGAGACATAATTTCGGAGAGTGACAGTTTGATTTTTAATGAGGAGACTAGTGCTGTAGGGTGTAGCCTCTACTGCGCGAGTCGCCATCTTTATTGGCTTTTCTTCATTTTCTTTCTTTAGTTGTAATTATTTCGTTCACAAGATTCAGAGCCGACTGTCATTCATAGATCTTTGACAGTCGTTACGGAAGGAGCGTTACGTTAGAAGCCCAAAAGTCTTACCAAAGGGTATCACGATAACCTTTGGTAAGACTAAAAGAATGGGTCACAACCCAGTTACTGAGTAACACAAGGTCAGATAAGCAGTCGCTCCATGTATATTGTATCCAGCTGCATCCGGTTTGACCGGAAGCCGTCCCAAACATAGTTGGAAAAAGGCTAGGCAGGCAGATTGATTTACTTCGTTCACAAGAGCTCTTCCTTGACAAAACACAAGTGCCAATCCTTCCAGCACCCTAATTGCGTAACACTATCGATCTCAATCTGAATCATTTTGAAGGATATTGCTAATCCATTGCTTTACAACAACAGGAACAGGGTGTAAAGTTCACTCATACTCCATAGAAAACCGAGGATCCTCTGACCAGACGGGTGTTGTATCTGGCGGCCAATTGCCTAACGATTGATGTTGGAAAATTGTTTAGATGCTAATTGCGCGGTAAACTCTGCTTGCGAGATGCAGGATTTGCGTGACGTCAGTATGGCGCGTTGTTCGCATGTGCAATGCAATGAATGTTGTTGAACTGTCAAAGAGAAACCCATTGCTACTGATAATGTGTTGCGCAATTACCCCTCTGTATACACATGCTTTATGTAAACATCTACTTACTAATAATGTTATTATCGAAACCTTTGAACTCTGAACCACTAATTCCTGTTCATAGTTCCGGAAAATGTACTGTCACTGCTTTATTAATGCCAATTACGCGTCAAAGTCCGGAATTGGGAATACACGAACGAACGTTGCACGGAACTAAGCATCTATCAACCTGCTCCTCGAATTCGGAGAAATCTATTAGATTGAAATATGGATTTCTGAAGCAGCGTATTTCAAAAACACAAAATCGTGTATCCTTTATTAGCACTTTTCACTCCATTAAAGACAAAACTGGCTCGTTGGTCTAGTAGTCGCAAGGGTACTGCTGAGCATGAGGTCATGGGTTCGATTTTTGGGTCGGCCAGTGTTATTGAGTTCTTCCATCTGGAATTTCTCAGTAGCAACCCGGATTTGATTTGATTGGATTCGAGCCATTAGGCACGCCTCCTATTACATGGGATTCAAAACATGACTGGTCAAATGTGGGTGTACCCTACTCTGCCTAACCCTTCAGGGAAGACAGGCGTGATGTTATGTTATATGTGAAGACAAAACTTCAATCCAGTTACAAAAGAAAAGTATCCGACGAAAAACGTATCGGAAGACCAGAACCTGCTGCTGTGAATTGTCACTACAGATTACCTACAACACTAAGGATGGCATCCCATCCCATATCCTAATTATGTAAAAAAACACGTACACAAACAAAAACTGAACCGATACAAGGCTTATGAAACACAAATAGTGCTGTTTCACTTAACCCGTCATCGGTGGCAGAACGCGCGCGTTGTTTACGCGGCCGGGGGTCTCAAGTACCGAGTACGCGAGTGTCTGAACGCCTAGACATTCGCTACGCAAACAACACGCCACTCGAAGCGTACCGAGGGGAACTTTACACTAACTCCCAATAACGAAACGTGGATTTTAATCGCGATAATTGCGCTGATGAACTCGAGCTTTTTTTTTAATTGTGTGGAAAATAGACGTTGCGCTAATGTTGCTTTTAATGTTGTTGGCACTTGTTGGGGATATGTTTACTTTTCTCAGTTAACTCCACCGAATAAATATCTCGTAAAAAATATACAAAAAAAACACAGCAAACACCATTATCGAGAAACGCTTCAAACGCCAGCATCGCATCGTTGGGAAAAATGTGATCTAGAAAATCTCCCCGGAAAGCTGCGTAGTTAAACATTGCTAGCTATTTACATACGTGCAGGCGAGTGCTGGGGTCGCTGTGAACAGCGCTCGACATCGACGAGCGCTTGAGGGTTATAAGTGCAGCAAGCGTACAACACTCTACTCGCCTACAGGCACGGTAATGACACCGTATCATGTTTATTCCACGTCTAAAACTTATCGTTTCTACATCGTTAACACCGTCGACGAATGAAGCACTAAACGATCCCCCTAAAAGCTGTTTAAGGTCCATTATGAGCGAAAATACCGAGGCACTTAAGGAGTGCGGGATTCCGCGTTCGGGGGCGGGCTGAATTTTCCGGAGTACTTTTTCAGATTAAAATTTTGGCATCGGGGAAGCGGTCGGTAATGAAAGCAGTACGGACCATTAAGCAGCGGTTCGGCCAGCCATTACTTGTTCACGTTCACAATTACACCAGTTCGTGAGTTACGATTGTTACGCGGTGGCCACTCGCTCCGCACCGCACCGCAGGCCCGAGCCATCGATCGCAGGGCTGCGATCACAGTAATGACCTTCAACAATGATTCCGTTTCTCTTTTTTTGGATGTTAGTCATTAGTAGCTTAATTATTTGACGTGACAGTCAAAAGCCTTCAACTGACCTTGTACTATATTTATCTTCTCATATTATCCTTTCGTTCATTTATTTCTCAAAATATTCTACATAAACGTGCAACCCTAACACCGCCACCTGGATCGCTGTCGGTAGACGCAGCCGCGCGCTTTACCGCCCATAGCATTTATAATGACGGATACATTATCGCATTATGCGGATAACTAACCGCAAAGTACTATAAATAGCACAGAGAACCGTAAGTTATCGGAAAACTGCCTTTTTAGAATTATACGACGGGGTATATATGGAAATCCTTAAAAAATATATGAACTTCACACATGTATAAACTACTACAGTCCGACCGTTGAGAGAATACATTCTTGACACCTGTCAGTTGAAATGAGTACAAATGAGTAAGTGTTTTGCTAATTTGATCTTTATTAGTTACCAAAAGTTGTCGTATTGACAGATATCAGGAACGCATAAGAACAAACGGCAACACTTGAACAAAAGCTCCCGTCCAAAAGAACCAAAATCCAATTAACTTTCGCACTAGACCAACCCTAAACATCTCAACCAACCAACATTTAACCCCTACTGAAACTAAAAACATCGATAAAAACTCCACATAACTAAACATGCCAGCAGCATTACTAATAACCAACATTGATAGACGAGAGACGAGAAATGTTCACCGAAGCCATTCCCTAAGGCCATTCTCGTTTTACAAAACAGAAAATATGTAACTAAATTCTATTCTTGCTCTGTGAGCTGGAAAACAGAGGCTGGCTCGTTATATCGGGGTTGGATCCTCAAAAGCGAGCCCTAGTGATGTGGGGAGTTTGTTTTGAGTCGGTTTTAGTCGAGTTTGGGTGCTAAGTTTTAATTTTTTCGTCGACGAGTTCAGTAGGTCTTTTTTCCTGCCATCTGGACCAGGAGTAAAATTTTTGATGTTGTAAGACGTGAACAAGACACTTTTCCGATGATGAAAAAAAAAAGGGTGGCTTCAGTTCGTTTTCAAACTCAACACCTTTTTTTTTTTTTTTTTTGGGATGGGAAATCATCAAATTACCCCTCCCGCTCTGGGTGGAGCACTCAACACCTTACAACATAACGCAACTGGAACATAATTTGATAATATTTACACTACTAACAATGAGAAAATTATTAATATGAGCCTGCTTTCTTAAACCAATTATATTTGTTATAACAAGCATATAAAATACTGGTATTCAGCTGACTGAAGATGAACCATCTTCATTATCTGCCCAGCCTTTAGCACGTTACGGTTACAGAGTACAAATACAGCTTCCACATTAACATTTTGACATTGCCAGCGTCTTGCAAGCCAACACAAGTCAGCTCATGCAACTAAATCTGCTAAGACTAAAACAATCGACTAACGCACCCATTCCTAGCTCACGTAAGGCAGTGTCACGTCCAAGTGAACGTCTAAGAGGATTAAACGTTATTTCCTGCACAATCGCCACAATACGGACGACTAAATGATAATAAACGGTGCCGTTATTGATTCCGATTTCGGAAGCCATGTTTGGTTCTGTCGGAATTGTAGATATATGCACGAATTGGTAACAGTTAGTCCAAATTATTGTCGATATTTATGCATAGCCCCTCGTCCGTTAAACAAGCTTATTAAGTTCGTAACAATAGAAAAAGTAATTGAGTTTCATTAGTGACAGTAGATCTCTTAAAACGGTGAAGGAAAAAATCGTGAGGAAACCGGTATGTCCTAGAACCAAAAATTTGTAGACATGTGACATCTACCAACCCGCACTGGGCCCACGTGGTGGATTACGGCCCACTCCCTCTCACCGAGAGGATGCCTGTGTCCCAGCAGTGGGAACATTATAGGCTGATTATGCTATATCTTAAGTAGGCATATGATACTTTAAGACTTTAACGTAATATCTTAGAAGATTGATCTTGAACAACGTCTCTTATGAGAAAGATATCGATTGATAACAAAGTTTTCGGAGCTAAAAAACTTACTCATAGACTTTTCATCATGAAGTCCTTTGAGTCGAATATCTTCTTACATCTTAAAATCTAAGATCAAGAACAGTAACAAGATGCAATCTTAAGGCTAAGGATTAGGTTGATGGGCTGTTCATAATCCAGCACCCTAATCGTATAACATACTATCAATTACAATCTAAATCATTTTGAAGAATATTGCTAATTCATTGCTTGGTACGTTCGAAAAACTGGTCAGTTCAACAACGTAAATAACGCAATGAATGTCGTTGAACTGTCAAAATGAAAGCCATTGTTACTGATAGTGTTACAGGTCGTTCGATTACACTAGCTTCTATGTCACTAGGTTAATAAAATGGTTTTCAATTCTTTCACTAGATATATTAAGTGTGCTAGCACTAACAGCGAAGAACTGCGCCACATGTTCTAATTTAACACCTCTCAGAAACCCTTCGGAGCATGAACGGTTTTTCTAGATCGTTTCACAAAGCTTGGACCAAGCGCCACTTTAATACACCTCACTATACATAGTTTGAATTGCGTTCAAGAGACTGCAAAGACCTCAAGCTGAGTTTATTATGATTAATTGTGTTTTGGGCTATTATTACGTCTTTTGTAATTACACTAAGGAAGGATAATTGAGAGAAATGGAGGTTCGAAAATAATATAACATTCAAGTTTTGTAATGAACGCGCTACGGGGGCAAGGTTTTTTTTAAGGTGGTAATTTAAGTAAATTTCAATGAAGGCAAGTACTTACATCACTTTATGTATATTCACGCGAAAATAACGAAAGATGAAACTACTGTTCAAACTCAAAATCATAATATACATTGCATAATCAACCTATAACGTTCCCACTGCTGGGACACAGTCCTCCTCTAACTATAAGAGGGAGTGAGCTATAATCCACCACGCGGGCCCAGTGCGGGTTGATAGATGTCACATGTCTTCGATTTTTTTGGTTCTAGGACATGCCGGTTTTCTCACGATGTTTTCCTTCACCGTTTTGAGAGTAGTGGTGAAACTCAACATCAAACTATTTATTTTAATTAAACGTTTTACAGACGCTTAAATTGTCAAAGAAATCGGTCAGTCAGAAAGATGGAGCTAGTTCCCCATTCCAAAGCTTATTACGTTTCCATGGAGAAGAACGGACAAGAAGCTCCATGCACGCTGTTTTAAATCAAAAAGTTTATTTATTTGTTTCAGTGCAATACACCTAAATATGGCTTAAATGTAGTGCTTAGTACAAAGTCTCCTATAATTTCATTTAAAGCTACAGTTACATTTAAATCAACCCCCCAAGAGTTTCGTAACCAAAACTCGTTGCCCAAACTGATTAAAACCCAAGAGTGGCCACGAAACTGGTCACAAAAACGGTCGCAACTCAGCATTTAATCTGAACAGGAGGACCCAGCCCTTTTGTGATAAATCATGGATATCATGACAATAATCTCATAAACGAAGGGCAACATATCATCAGGGCAAACATAGGGATGATGATTGTAAGCGATGGAGGTATACCGGATTAAATTGAATACTTACGACAAATCGAAATAGGAGGTGCAGTAACTGTTACATTATAATCATAATAAATTATCATATCTATATCTATTTTTTTTTTAAATCGTGTAATTATCGTCTTAAATAGTGCAAATTAAGTTATTGCTCTCAAGTAGACACGAATTATCGTCGTTTCAGTTTGCTTCTTTTTTTTTTGCAAAATTTTCAAAACAAATAACAATTTTAGCGCGTGCTCGATAAGCAATCCATTCATCGCCGAGTTCAAACCATGAAGCAAGTTGGCAATGTGTTGAACTAGTGGCATTTACCTAATTTTGACCGTTCCTACGAAAAAAAAGGCGCGCGACGTGACGTTGCAAATCGCTCGCCTACGCGCACGTATGTGCATTCCCTTTCTTTAATAACATGCTCTAAATTTACTTTACAGCACGCTGAATTCGATATTTTAATTTGTGGCACCTATTCAATTTCATTCTGTATATAATAGCTAGAGGTACAATTGCAGGGTCACATACAGGGTGTAAAATGACACACCACATGGCCGTCAACTACGCATCCTGTACATCAAACTAAGTAACATTGCTCAAAAATAATTGCTGGGAAACAAATTTTATTTTTAGGGTGAAGATTTGCTATTTGCGGTACTGCGCAATGACCCAAAACATTGTGCTTATGGGTGGGTGCATGAAATGGTAGAGGGGTCGTAGATATTTAAAGTTGTGTTACAAACTTGTTTTCGTAAAAAAACGTCAGCAAAAGTTGAAATTATGACCTTCAATATCTTCGTAACCAGAAGGTTCCCAGGTATGGTCTAGTACAAAAAAATGATTACAATGACGGGGACTACAAGTGATTCTGTTTCGTTAAGGGTCTTTTTACACCCGTTATAGCGGAATGTGTTTTTAATTGGAATTAAACAAATGAACAGCTGGCTGGTGGCTGGGACAGACTGGATGCGGAAGGCGGAGGACAGGGTGTTGTGGCGCAGCCTGGGAGAGGCCTATGTCCAGCAGTGGACTGCGATAGGCTGAGTTGATTGTTCATTGAAACAAATGAAAGTAAATGTACACCACACAAATGTAAATATAGCTGAACAGTCCGCATTTAACTAATTGTTAATTGTTTACAGACTGAATTTTGCTCTGATTTTGATGAAACATAATGAGGATCATTATTTGTTGACGAAAATTGTATTAAACATCAATCATTACAAGATGGGTATAGTACAGATGATAATGACACGTAACATTCACAAATAATTATTTGTGATATAATTATTTGTGGTATTATTTTGAAGGATATCGCTAATCCATTGCGTCATATGTTCGAAAAATTCATATGCTCATCAACGTAAATAACACAATGAATGTTGTTGAACAGTCAAAATGAAAGCCATTGCTACTGTCAATGTGTTACCGAATTAACCCGAAGATTCCCGAAGAACCTTCTTAGTAAACCGATCTATTTTTGGAGCAGCAACCTTGAAAGTATACCCATATTACCCATCTCTAAAACCCTGTGTCCCAATAATATAAATCGTGGCTAACAAAGAGGCCAAGCTTAACGCGATACAGGGTGATCGTAAATAAACGCAAATGTCACATATTTCGTGTAACATAATAACAGCAAACGTTAGGGTCGTCGCAAACTAGGTCGTACAAAAACTACGATTGATCGCCGGACAATGCATGGGAAGTAATTTGAGAATCGGAGAGTCGGAGAATTTTAATTTTTATGGCATTTTTATGTGATGCCGTATTAAGGGTGTTTTGACGCGGTGGTTGTGAATGGAGGAACGTATTGTAACAATGGCAGTTTGTAGTTTATCTTCTTTTTATTGGATTGTACATAATGGTGTGTGTCAGTCGTAAAATGAACAGAATTTGCTACTGCATATAAAGTTCCAACTTTATGAAACAGCTGGGGAAAACAATGTAATATAAGTTTATCGATAATATTTTTGTCACTGGCCAGTACTAGCAAAAGACAGAATTGTGTGGAAAAGAGAGAGGAGGCCTTTGCATACTGGGACAATACAAATATTTAGAAGACTACCTCTTATAGTAACCAGCTTAGATACCAAACTTTCTGACAGGCTTTTCTGATCTCCATAACATATTTATCTTTACTGTCATAAATGTCGATGTCGCTGACAAAGAGAGAAGAGGATCATGTTAAAAAAATATATAAATGTTTTACACCGAACCTTTTCCCACCTTTTCCCGCGTTAGTATTGGCGTATTTTATTAAATTCGTACAAATTGTGTGCGCGCGCGCGTTTTGTAGCAAATCGAATAAATCCACTCGCGTCTAGTGATGTGCCGTTAAATTTGTTTCATTACGTATTACGGGAGCAGTTTCCTATCAAATATATTACGATCTTATTGGACGAAATTTGATTTTATTTTTGTGGGTTTGATGTGGAAATGTGTGACGAATGTGTTTGTGGAAATTGTAACAATTGATGAATTTATAGCCATAAGTTAGGTACCTATTTGTTTTCAAAGGCTTCCCTCCACTCCTTCCTTATTTCGCGACCCAGCGTGTCCTCTTTCCAGTTTTGACGGAACCTATCCAGCTCGGCCCGCCGTCACCTACGTGGTCTGCCGCGATCCCGCCTCACTATCTCAGGGCACAAATTCTCAAACTCAAACTCAAACTCAAAGTATTTATTTCAATTAAAGCAATTACAGGCACTATTGAATTGTCAAGGGGTCGGTCAGTCAGAAAAATGAAGTTAGTTGCCCATTCCAAAGCGTAGTAGGTACCTATGGAGAAGAACGGGCAAGAAACTCCAGAAACATCTGTAGAATTTGGGCGCATAGTTTGTCGTGCGGCACACATGTCCTGCCCAGCTCCATTTAAGATGGGCAGCCTTTTGCCACGTCGGCTTTTTTTTTGTTTTGGAGGTATCTATTTCTAGTACTTTTATTACGGATGGTAACTAAGAGAGCAGTGGTTACCAAGTGTAAACGGCCGCGACGTACGAGTTGTAGGTCTTAGGTTGGAACTCAGACCGGCGCTTTACTTTGTGTAAATTCATCATCACTGCTCTCAAAATGTGACGGAAAACATCGTGAATCACCATGTGAGGGAATCGGTGTCTTCGAATCAAAAATTCGAAGACATGTGACATCCATCAACCCGCACTGGGCCCGCGTGGTGGATGGACATATAGGAGAGAAGGCCTGTGTCCCAGCAGTGGGAACATTATAGGCTGATTAATAAGAAGGCCTGTGTCCCAGCAGTGGGAACATTATAGGCTGATTAATAATCAGCCTATAATCTGTGATTATGCATGGTACCTATCTAGGTATGATTCAAAGTCTTGTTAGGTACTCAATATTAAACCAAGTCCACTTTCAATAAAATCAATATAGCAAAAACTTGATCCAAAAGCTCCTCCCAAACATATAACCTATAAACGACGTGGTAATATGAATAGAATAGAATATATTTATGTGATTTAAAACATGGCACATTAAGATCTTATAAATAAAGTTATGGTCTTACACGTTTCGCCATGGACTGGTATACAAATATTTAAACATGTTAAATGTAACAAATTTAAACATTTCTAATAACATTATAAGGGTTGAATCATGTCTTCACTTAATTAATATGTGACAAGCAAGCTCAAATTAACAACGTCCTATTCCAATATTCAAGCAGGTTATAAGCCTACACGTGTCAGCCTAAGACCTTCATTTACGAATAACTACAAAGTACAACAAACGAAACACAAGTACGCAATATTAATTCGATATCGAAATAAATCGCTACACGTGTTGATTTAGGCCCATCACAGACATATATAATATATAAGCTAACAGACTTAAAGTAATAATATGTGTACATGTATATAAAACAAAACAAGGGTATAGAATTATAAGGCATCAAAAAAACTCGTCCGCATCGCTGTCAGTGGGAAAAGTGCCCAAAAGGTCACGTCACGTCAGCATGGTCACGTTGTATGGCGATACTGATTCTTTGACCAAAAAATATTTAATATCAGGGTAGCGGGGACTCGATACGCAACCTGTTATCATGGATTCAGTACTTGATTCTGAACCCCCTGCGTTGAAATTTTACTTATGTTATTAAAAAAAAAATGCTGTTCAATACATTTTGACCACGTTGCACTTTTCTATGAAACAGCTGATTCTCTTTTTATAACAGAGGAATTTCTACGCTAGGGGTCTAGAATCATGTGCTGAATCCATGTTATCCGGTTGCGCGACAGTGTCCCTGCAATCCTGTATGTTATGGTATGATCGATCATCAATAAAGGCAAAATCTATATACAGGCTGGTCTAAAGTGAAAAAATTACGTTCGGTAAATTATGGCTTAGCATTTTAACTTTAAATAAAAAATTTAAACAGGAAACTTCATGGTTCCTAAGTAGGCTTCAAGAATGCGCCAGACTCTCAGCTTTCATAATCATAAAAAAATTAGCACTTTAGACCAACTTTTTCATAACTTTCATCACAGTTACGAAGCTGATTATTTTATGCATAAAAGTACTACTCACGAAGATTCAGTTGCAAAAAAAAAATCTCGACAAAGCCATTTTTTAGATTGGTCAGGTCGATCATTCTCAAAAAATCAGAAAAAAATTCGTAACTCGAAAACTATGAAAAGTCGCGGAACATACATGGGGGTGATTCGGATACCCCACGATACGAGGGACCTAAATTTTATTTTTGGACGTCAATGTTCCGGCCAGCCTGTATATCATCATCTCCGTGTGTGGTAGCTTGCTATAATATAGTTTATAGCACAGCATATGTATTAATAATTTAATATACATTATAGCTACGTCTGTGAAGGGCTTTAAGACCATCGAACTCAATTTATTTACACAAAATACTGATGAAAGTCGAAATGTCGAAATCGAGTTCTCGATTAACGTGAGTCTCTAATTCGGAACTTGATAGCTTCGAGTCACGGGATAGGCGTCCCTAGGGTGCGCACGATTTCAGGGGGAAAATCACGGAAATCAGAGATTGACAATATCTAATTATTGTTACTATTATTATTATTTCGTATTCGTTTTTCCTTTTCTGATTTTCAGATTGTGTATTCGAAAAAATGCGAGTTGATTTTGGTGAAATTATTATTTTGCTTGGCTATATATTTTATTGTTATTCAAAAATGTGGTGCACAAATGTGTTTTGGTATACAAATGAGGCAAGAGAATTTCAACAAAATTCGTAATCGTATTTTTAATCAGAAGAAAATTACAGTCATTGTTAAAAGCCTTAGTAAAAGTAATAAAGGCCAAGTAAGGAACAGCAAAACTTTATGTAGCACTTACATAGATATCCAGAACATACACTTACATTCAGAAACTACGTAGTTTTTGTTTTAATCATCGTAATAAAAGGTTAGCAGTAAAAGGTTCCGGCCCATCGTCCATTTACTGAAGTAGCATTTTCCTTTGTAGATATTTTGTTCAAGAAACAAGGAAAAAAGGCATAAGGAACATAAAAGTAAGTTCCATCTATATTAGAAGAGAAAAACTTGAGAAAAAACTATGGTAGTACAAAAGATGCTGGTATTTTACCTTTTATCCTACTATCCTATTTCTACTTTCCTACTATTTCCAACTAATATTATAAATGTGTAAGTTTGTATGGATGGATGTTTGTTACTCTTTCACGCAAAAACTACTGAACGGATTTGGATGAAATTTGGCACACAGATGTTTTATAACCAGGATTAACATATAGGATACTTTCTATCCCGATATTCACACTAGAGTATCTACAGTTTCTTTTGGTTTTTGTATAAATTATCGTGGTATCAATTTATAAAAAAAAAAAAACTACAGATGATTAAAGCCATGACATTAACATCTAAAATGTCACCCCCGAGATCGCTAACTTCGCACCATAGCGCTTAATCTTATGCTACAATTACATCGGCTATCTGGTCGAACACCCGTTTATCAGTATCCTAAATTGCGTACGCCGTTCGACGTATATTTACAGCGCCCCGTAGTGTGCCCGAGACGTCTCTATCGATGGCCGAGCTGGGTCTCTGCACGTCGTAAATTAGCGCCCTCCACAATACAGACCGGCACCGCGCACCGCAGAATTAACATAATAAAAAGGGAGCATTCATATGCCGCTCGTAAATAAACTTTTATGGCCATCGCTCTAATGCGTCGAAAAATGTCGCCGAAGGGAGGCCACTACCGACAACCCACCGAGCGAAAATCGTGCAAACTTTATAACACAAGAATTCACACTCGCCCTGGGGTTACCATAATAAAATATCCGCATGGAAAATCCGGACGTCCCTCTCTACACGTATGCATAGATAACGCGATATAAAAACGACATTAAATTTATGGGCATCGATGTGTACGGGCGCGTCAAGTCATCAAACATTTTTATGGATATAAATATGTATATATATTTTTTTTTCTGGTGCTCACATTAATTTCTTTATTATGCTTCCCATATTTTTATATAAACATGTAATCTTTGGGAGAAATTCATGAATACATTTCCTACGATCATAAAAATTCTCCGTATGCTGAATAAACAAATTACTTTATGCATCGAATCCTACACTTAGCAGACCCATATGCTAAATTGAGGGCTCGGCGAAATAAGAAATTGTGCTGTATTTTTTTATTTATAGCTGGCTTAAATGCAACGCTTTAGGTTGCTTTTAAGCAAACTTATATGGGGGTACAGCATTATCAACATAAAAACACACCTCATTGTGTGTTTTATGTTAATAACGCTGTACACCCTAATTTGACGCAGAGAACCTGCAGCTGAAACACGTTGCCTTTTCAACCTCCATAAATCTTTTCATTCACACGGCGCGGGCGCGCTTTATACAACGATGTCCGGCGAAATGTAAACTTATGGTCACCGTCGCGTGTATGAGCGATTCGCTCGTGGTTTAATGACGTGCCGGCTTCCCCATATACCCCGGTAAATAGCTTGGAAAACGATCTTTTTAAACCAAAATCCCGACTCCGTTCGTTTCATTGATAAAATCAACATTGTCATATTTTGTGAGATGTGGCAATTTCGCCTTGAATTATCGGAGGGCCATATTTTTAAGCGAAAAATGGCCTCTGCTAGAATGTATTGGTTGAAATAACCAGATTTTAAGCACCGAACAGGCCTAGAAATTTGATCCAACTTGAACAAAGAATTTGCCTTTTATTTTTTCGTCACGGACGTGACAAACTCCAAAAAAGGTCCGAATCTTCGCAAAGGCAGCAATTTGTCGAATTCCCTTCTCGATATTTAAGCTCAGGTGTCCTTTTTAGCATCGATTTGTTTAACTTTGTCAGGTTATTTATCTTGTCTTAGATGAATTGCTAAACAAATGTTTATCCTTTGTTCATTAAATAACAATATCACGAACTCCTTTCTAAGCTTCTTAATTAAAGCTGTAAAGTAAAACAGGTCTTTGTTTCGAATGCGAAACTTATTTCATTCCAGGCTTTAGAGCGAGCACTAACATAAAGACAACAATACAATTGAATAGACGCGACAAGCGACAACAGCCATCTCATAGCAACGCTTATGAAAAACGCAATCGCGGGAATTTCAATCTCATCTGCGATTTCTCACATAACATTAAAATCTCACAACAAAAAACGCGAAAAAATGACATCGTTAAAGCAAAACCAAAAACATTTGACACTTTTATTTCTTTGCAAATGAAAAATAAAGAGCCAGCGGAACGCCTAGCGAAGTCATTACTGAACGAATTATGCTCTTAAGTAGATAATAAACGCAGCAATACCGCGGCGACATGCGACACGACGCGTCGACACGACTTAGTCGCGCGGTATAAAGCTTTGGACGAAATATCGTGTGCGTAATTACAGCCCGATGAGAACGCAGCTAAGCGTAAGCAGAGAGACAATACTAAGGACTCTTAAGAGTCTCTGAACAATGCGTCCATCACGTAAATAAGTAGCTAAACGTAATGGAAGCAGAAACTAATGCGAGAAGCTTATTACGTCTATTTAATCGTTTGACGACATTAAAAACCACGAACTTCGAGTACCAGCACTCTAACTGCGTAACACACTTATCATTTTGAAGGATATTGCTAATCCATTGCTTCATATGTCCGAAAAATATGTCTGCTCACCGACGCAAATAACGCAATGAAAGTTGTTGAACTGTCAAAATCAAAAGCCATTGCTACTGTTAGTGTGTTACGCAATTACCTCGCTGAGGTAGGTACAAATGAATATTCTACTGACGTTCAACACACCTATAGATCTTACTACACACATGGGCTTCGCTAAAGCCGAGCCGAGAGAACGGAAAGCCAATGAAGAGCCAATTCAATCGAAAGGCTTCGAGCCCTTACAGTTCCCTTCCCTTTATTTGTATAGTTTTCTTTGTGTGAGCTGCGCTTTTAAGCGTGACGTCACGGGAATGTCGTGATACGTCATACTTAATCACCATAAGTTTCTCCCCTTTTTATATTCTTCGACGCAGTAATCCGAGAGTCACAAAGGGGCATAATATGTTTCATCGGTAAATCCTTTCTACATGACAATGGGAGCAAACAGGCCGACTTCCAGCGTGCTCGTACAAATCACATAGTGCCGGAACTGATACCAGCACCCAATTATTTGACGAACAATACCGTGTTGATTTACTGCGTGTCCGTGAACAGTAGTGTGACTTGTGTATAGGGCTGTCAGAGCTTTGATCTATTCTACAATTGTGTATATATATAGTCCACTATAGTGATAAAGGTATCGATCCTGTCAAATTGGCGAGTGTATGTACAGATTTGTATACATCGATTGTCTTGTCCTATTACTCTAACTTTGTTACTGAGATATTACATGCATTAGAACCCCCATTCCTTTTAAGACGGGGACTTTTTGTTGGGAGCGTGACGTTTTCATAGCTTTGCTCCGGCAGCCCTGGGTGTATGTGGGTCGGAGTTGAGATAAGGGGTCGCTTTGTTCCCCGACGTAAATATAAATTGCGCCATAAATGTCAAATGGACACAATTGCTCAGCTGGCCCGTGATTTTAACCGATTTAAGGCTCCTGCAGGCAAGCGCGGCGCGACGATGCGACACGATTCTAATAAAACAATTTGCATGAAGTTTTCATAGAAATTGTTCTACTGGAGTCGCGTCGCGCCTGCCTCCGGGGGCCTTTAATTTCCTAGCAGGCGTAGCTTAAATGGAGTTTTAAGAGCGAAAGTATTTTTTTCGGAATCTGTGGGACGAATGGCGGCATTAAAAGTATCATCGCTTGCTCTGTGGCAAGCGGGGTGTTTAATCGAGTGAGAGTGGCGCGATGTATCCGCGTCGCGGTCGGCTAAGCCCCCGCTAACGTTTTAAGTGGTGCCCTGAATCTCTTTTGTTCAGATTTCAGCGAATTTTTTATAAAATAAAACCGAACAATTGAACGGTATCAATATTTTGGTGAAAAGAATTTATTGCTTTCCATTGAAGTTCTATATTTCTACAAATTTATATCCCAAGCCCCGAAAAACAATGGGTTAGGTATGTCAAAAACGGCCAGCGCCATCGAGTTTTAAAATCTTGACCTTACATAGACTTTGTTCGAGGAATAAAGTTACTAGATGATTGAAAAATCAGCCCTTAGGCGATCTCCTTAGGGCTGATTTGTCAATCGACAGATAATTCTTATTCGTCGAATAAAATTGACGTCTGACCGTTTTTGTATGAAAGAACTAAAATATCAAAATTATTCCTTCGATAAAATTATCTGGCGTTGGAAAAATCAGCCCTTACAAAAATAATCATTTCATAAATCACTGTAAGGCTACTGTATTCTTATTTAACAAAGAATACAATTCAATAACAACACACCAACAAACCAATTACTAAACATCTCTCACTAGATGTCGCTACAGCCCTGGCTTTCTATAAAACCCATACATTTTTCGAAGCAGAAATGCAAGGAATTTCTCGAAGCAATCCGTACGCTTCGGACGGACAAAACGACGCGACAACTATACAAAAGGAACGCGGCAAATATATCTGTATACAAAGGAATTTTTGTACAGGAACGTATTAATAAACGATATTGGAAAGCTATTTTAGAAAATGTATTGTTTTAGAAGAAAACAGATAAGGATAACAGGATTTCAACTACAACATTCTGAGCATTTCCTTTATTTTCGTAATTTCTGGCAATTTCCAATCTGTTGTGTACTTAGGTAACTACTGTATATAGAAAAACACATGTTTATTCGGCACATGTCATAAGTAAGGTGCTGAGAGGTACAGACGCCAGCAGGTCAAGCTACCCGAAACTGTCAAATTTTCCCAATCAACCTTGAACCTTAATGCTTTAGCCATAAAGTTGAAAATCTATTAAAGAAATTTGACAGATTGTAGTAGCTTGATGTGCTGGCGTCTGTACCTCTCAGCACCTTACTTATGACATGTGCATGCATGTGCTTGTATGTGTGTGTTTGTCTGTGTGTGTGTGTGTGTGTGTGCATGTGCACGTGTGTGTTGTGCATGTGTTTGTGTGTGTGGTTGTTGTTGCATGTTGTTGTTGTTGCAGTTTTTGTTGTTGTTGCAGTTTTTGTTGTTGATGTTGTTGTTGTTGTGTTGTTGTGTTGTTGTTGTTGATTTGGAATTAAAATATTCTTTACTAGATTCTGCCCGCGACTTCGTCCGCGTGAAATTTCTTGTTCCTCCGACCTATCCCGTCGCATCGCATCGCCTGGCCGCGCTATTACTTTACGTTTTCGATCAGCGTTCTTTCTAACTTTTCTCTTTTTGCTCGGCTCCCAAGGGTCCTAGGGTTGGGCTATCAAATACAAAAAGATTTTTTTCAAATCCGACTGATATTTCCAGAGATTAGCACGTTCAAACAAAAACAAAGGAACTCTTCAGCTTTATTCTTAGTATAGATATAGATTACAGCTCCTCAGCTATCTCCTAATGTTTTTCTAATCTTCTTAATCCTACTAATATTATAAACGCGAAAGTTTGTATGGATGGCTGGATGGATGGATGTTTGTTACTCTTTCACGCAAAGGCTACTGAACGGAATTGGACGGAATTTGGCACACAGATAGTTTATAACCAGGATTAACACACAGGATTTTTATCCCGATATTCCTACGGGATCGAAACTTATGCGGGTGAAACCGCGGGGCCCAGCTAGTACGAAATAATGTGTCTCGTAACTATGCCATCAACTTATAACACACTTGCGGAGGTTGCATATTAAAACCATGCAGGTTAATAGCTCTACAGTAACACGATGTAAACACAACACACGATAAAAACATATGAAAACAAAGTTTGTTGTTTCTTTTAGTACACAAAGATGCAACTCGTTGCAATCATTCCATGCCATGTCAACTGGTAGATTACCCAGGATTATAATTAGATCTATAAATAAATAGCAGAAACTTCTAAAACAATTGCTAATAGGAATCGTAACTGTCCATACTCTTCATATTCAAGCATTACATATTTCAATATCGCAAAATTCCTTCTACATATCTTCTGACAGAAACACGTAAACCACAACCTGGATCGCATTTTACATAACACTAACTTAAAAATTACTTCCGTAAACAAACTTCCTTGGAATATATTTAAATCGTTGCCAAATAGTATATCAAAAACTTTTAACTGCCGACAAAAATTATGAGTAAGTCCCACGATATATTATGCAGAACTTATCTTCGGATAAACGATCCATGTGAAATATTATCTGCGGATAGTAGTTGAAAATCTTGTGTTTGGTGAGATCTGACTTAACGAGTATGCGATGACTTTGCGCGGAAACTGGTTTAAATGTGGTCTAGTTTATAAGATTGTATCTTAGTTAACTAATGATATTTTTAGGTTATTTAACTTACCCATAATATAGGTATAATGGGTAATTTTGGAGTGTTCTGTAAACCAGGATCGTTCGTCTTCAGAAAGAAGTTTCTTTCTATGCACTCCCAACAAGTAAATCATTTTAAACATGCATCAATGCAAACTTATTTCGTTTAATTCTAAACACCATACAGGCGTAGGTCACAGAATAGGCCCTATGCAATGCTGATCTATATTTACCTGCGTGTTCGAGATACACGGTAAAGTGCTTTGAACCCACACTGAACCTAAACATCCTGATCTTACCCACAAAACCACGCGTGCACCTAAATACCTACATTCTATAGGTAACACACGGACATTTCATGAAAATCCCAGTCTGTGTCAATGACTTTATTCTTGGACACGAACATAATTTTAACACAGACAGAAAGAAAAGTAGGTTTATTTGTCACAGAAACACGTGCAAACAAAGCGATAAGTTAACTCGAATAATAAAGATAAAATAAATGTAAGTACAATCATCGGAACTGAACAGAAATAGAAAGACGGCAACTGTACGTCGTGACTGTTACAAGAAGGCTGCCACTCAGCATGATGCTGTGCCTAAGACCCACAGTACTACGCCGATTTTCAGTGGTCACCCGAATTAGGCCAATAAAAGACTGGGTTATGGAATAGAGTGCATAGAACCTACACATCATCTCCCCATAAGACCACTGCACCTAAATACACCCAATAACCCGCTCCCGCTACCTCTCATCACCCACTCCAACCCCTGCTAATGCCGTGTAGAGCCGGTCATCACTTGCAGCGACGTGAACTGCGGAACTTCCAGCGATTATAATCAATTATGTACACGCGCCCGCTGCTTCGACCTCTGTGTGCTACACCTAATGGCCTTTGGTTCACACATGGCTTTGTTTTTAAAAGGTTTTAGTAGTTTCTGCGGAAAACTGGCAACGGGAAGAGGTTGTGAGTCTGTGCCACGCCTCTTGTGTAATATGTGTTGCTTTTAGGACCAGCTCTGGAGGTGTTTTGCAGGAAAACTGGAATTGTAAATTCCTACCAATATTTATTTTTTAAATAAAGTGTATGAATTCAACACAGCTCGTCACTTTAATTTGAAAAGTTATGACAAAGAACCGGTAATATTTTCTAAACTAATACATATTATGAAAAAAGATGTTTTTTTTTTGTATGTTAGTTTGTTTTGTTTCACGCTAAAACGGCTGAACGGATCTGGATGAAATTTGGTACATGGGTAGACCATGACCTGGATTAGGATATAGGATACTTTTTATCCCGATATTCCAAAGGGATCGAGACTTATGCGGGTGAAACCGCGGGGCGCAGCTAATTTTTGAAACTCATTGATGAAATGCAAAATTGATGGACAAGCCTATCGCCTGGATAATCGCAGAAGCTACTAAAGAGAAACTAAAGAGAAATTTAAGAAGTCAACCCCTGCAAGTTCTTTCTCGTTAATCTAAACTTCGTTTCATCATCATCATCAGCCAACAGCAGTCCACTGCTGGACATAGGCCTCTCCTATTGCACGCCATTCAACTCGATTTTCGGCAACTCTCATCCAGCTGCTATTAGCCATCCTGCGAAGATCGTCGCTCCACCTAGCCTGAGGGCGTCCTACCTTACGTTTACCGATTCGCGGTATCCACTCTCGGTGGAGACCGCGAATCGGTCATCGGTTCTACAGCTAATATGGCCGGCCCATTGCCACTTCAGCTTGCTTATTCCGTGAGCTATGTCGACAACTTTGGTTCCTTGGTTCAACTTCATTTAAAATTACTCAACTGGGCATAGGATTCCCAAATGACACGCTACACATGAATCTTTAACCGTTCCCATATGTTTAAAGTAAAAATAAACATAAGAAACCTCCACACAATAGACCAGCATTCAAGACATAATAAGTCTCTCGAAGTCGTCACGACTAAGCGACTTCATAACGACACATCAATTACAATTGACAGCCCGACTTCAAACTAAAGACTTCGACTAACGACGTTCGTAAGTCAGGCATTGTCTCTGGCGCGGCGATGAGTGGGTCATGATCGGATTAACGACCTTTTATTTATTGAAATAAAGACCTCTTTCTTTTGTTTTAGATTTGAAAAGATGGACGGTGTGAATACAGACACATCTTGTGTCTGTTTTAGATCTAAAGAATGAAACTATTGAGTTTCTCTGGGAATGGTTTTACATTTAGTTCTCTACAACTCAAATAAACTAATTTAAAAAAACAATTTTTCTTTTCTTTGTATATTGGATTACGGCCTAATCCCTCTCACAGAGAGGAGGTCTGTGTCCCAGCAGTGGGGAAGTTATAGGCTGGTTATGCTAAAGTGCCTGCTTGGGTTCGTACCCACGACCTACAACTCGTTAGTCGCGGCCATTATCAATGGGCCACCACTGCTCAATGCTCCTTTGTATGGGCAAGAATTAAACATGTCAGAGCATCTCATGCCGTGATATTATAAGCCAGCTTCAAATGCTAACTGGGTGGGCCGGACGCATATTTTAGTAGACATAGCCTCTAGTGGATGCAAAATCCTTACAAAAAAAATATAAAAATGACCAAAAACCAGAGGCCCAAAATATCCAATTCGTACCCAAATTATTCGCCCTACAGCAACAACATATATCTTTTACTTTGACTCACGTCCACAAATTACTGCCAATCGGACCAAGCGCACCAGCTGACAATTTCCCACAGATAAAAACGGTACCGGTCAAAAACTCGTTTGGCCCGGAGACATTTTATCGACATTTTGAGGCACTTCAAAGGCACGAGGCACAAGGCTCCCCCATTCCTCAAAAGGGGTTTATTTTATTATAGAAGATAATTAATCGACCGCTGTTAACGTGGTCATGAAAGATGTTCAAGGGTTTCTGTCCTGTTTTTGTAAACATCTAAATTATTAGCGAAAGGTCGGACGACGGCTGTAGGTTGAAAGCAATACTCTAGATTTAATATTAAAGCAATTAAATGGGCAACGATAATGGCAGGCTTCTCCTTAATACGCGAGTTAAGATTTAATGAACATGACGACACGGTTGGCGCAGTGGCTGAGCGATCGACTGCTGCGCTGCGTGTCGCGGGTTCGATTCCCGCACGGAACAAATATTTGTATTGCCTACGGTAGTTGTTCCGGGTCTGGCTGTTTGTGTATGTGAGTTTAAATGTTTTTAAACGCACCCACGATACAGGAGTTCCTAGTATGGGGCAAGGTTTAAAAAAAAAAAAAAAACAAAAGTCATTTATTTAAACTAGGCTGACAATCAGCACTTTTTTAATGTCAATATTACATAAGACAGTCCCACATCACCACTTATTAGTGTGTACAACAGGAAGTGGCGCAAAAAACTCACAACAGACCCCCAGAGAGTTAAATATAAGAGCCCAACTTTGACACTATTTACTTTCGCTGACATAATAGTAAGATCCTTAGGACCTCTCACATAACTAAGAAAAATAATATCTACGCAACAACTACTTAAAACTTTCTATATAAAACTTAGCCCGCATTAGCCAACAATTTCATACTAAACACTTTCACGTACCTAATTACGAACACGGGCTAAGTACAAACTCTGCTGATACTAATATCGGTGCCGCCGTTAAGACAATCGCCCGTCATCGCGCTGATGCTGCTGCATAAGCGGCCATTACTTTAATCTCTTCTGCTGAATCGAGAGAACATGTAGATGGTAAAGAATCAATTGCGTTGGAATGGAAATGTGGGAAAATTTATAAGAATGGAACTTATATAAGAGCGAATTTCACCGATCAGCCAATCAGTAATTCAACGCGATTAGCATGTCTAAACCTCGTTCAATAGCTGTCAGAGTCAATATTCCATGACACCGACAGCTCTTGAACGCGATTTAGAAGTGCTGATCACGTTCAGTTTCATTGGATAAATTCGCCATAAGATTTTAGTACAATTTCAATTAATCAATTTAAAGAGAACCAATTAACACCACAAGCAACTAACAACGCACAATTTTAGTAAAAATTGATGATTGCCTGTCATTCTCTACACACATAAACACACTCACCTCACGACAACGCAGGTTGATTTACATTTTTAAATCCCTTCGTCACGCTGATGACACTACGGTGCTAAGACTTGTATATCTCGCCCTCTGCCAATCGCTTATACAATATTGTATAATTACTTGGGGCGGATCAGCAAAAACTCTAATGCTCAAATTGGAACGTGCTCAAAAGGCACTCCTGAAGGTCCGATGGCGGTTACCTTACCGCTTTCCTACCATCGATCTTTATAACACGTGTTCGGTCCTCTCTGTTCGCAAATTATTTATTCCTTAACCTTGTTTTAATCACAGACTCTCAAACCCCCTACGCTCCAGGCAAATTTGGCTCCCAACGACGTAAACATGCTGTTTGTCCCTCCTTCCGCACAAACTGTCGTTCGGCCCAACGTAGTTTCCCTTTCCTCAGTAGCTACGTCTATAACAAGGTTAATAATATTCTAAATATATACCCTATGTGCTGATCAAAATGTAGAAGAACTGTTACGAAATGGCTTCTTGAATTACATTACGCGGAGACTGAAAATAACTAAAATAATTTCGTCTATCGGAAATATTCACCTACTCAAATTAATCTTAGATCGCGTTTCATCACACACTTTTGGGCAAGTGGGTGCTCACGAGGACTTATATTGCACTCACGGACACACAACACTCTCCAAAGACACACATACACATAGCACATCTCCTTTTTTTCTATTGATTCTCTTCCTCTCAGTACTTGGAGCTTTTATAATGTTGTAGTACGTAAGTGCCATTAAATATTCTAATTTTAAGGGTGTGAGCCTGGAGATCTGTCATACAGGTTTCGAACCCAGTAGACTCCAACTCTCACAAAGGATAAACTTTAAAATATAACTAGATCCTACCAATCAAAACTGTGCCTTTTTGAGAGAAATAAATTACTATTATTATTAATTACTACTATTAACTAAAGATACGTTCGTTCGGCACATCCTAGACAGTTAACAGTCGCTGGCCTAGTTAATCTTTTCAATATGGCATCAACTAATAAAGCTTGTCTCGATAGTCAGTCGCTCGATGTAAAATATTGGTATTCAGTTGCATCCGGTTAGACTGGAATCCGACCAAATCATATTTAGAAAAAACTAGGCAGATAATAATGATCAGCTAGATAGTACAGACACAAGATGAGAGGAATGAGTGGTTTTTACTGAATGGAATTGCCACTGATAACTTCGTCAAGGTAAACACAATAAATCCAAAATGTCATCTACAACGAAATACTGTTTAATGGAATTCACAGAGCAATCAAGATTTAAATAGCTTTTTTTTTGCTTTGAAATGCACATTTTTGCGTCAAATAAATAAACAGATAAATAACTCGACTTGGGATTATCGTAAAAGCCAATAAAAATAACATTTCAACAGAGATTATCGCGCTATTAATAACATTGAAGAATGTTAATGTTGTTTACATTTCCCATAATGTGTCCGTTTTTGTCAGACAGCCTCATTATGAATATTTAAAGGCGTTTAACGTGAGTGAAGCGTTGCAAACTCCTGCTAATTGAAGACATCTTCAATCGCCTGAGACTGAAGTAGGATTGAGCGAAGTAACTGGATTACATGGTATTACTTGTAGACTACAAGACGGTAACCTGATTGCTTGTAGAACAGTTCTACTACTGATCGCGTTAGGAGGTTCTAAAGCCAATACAAGATTGATTTTAAAATTATTGTTACTTACAACTTTTGTTTTTGCCTTTAGAAAATGTTCCCCCGAAGCCTCACCTGTTTTCCCGAAAGGTTAGGCTAGAGGAGTACCTATAGGAACTATAGTACACCCTGCAGCATTGGCAAATGCTACATTATAATTGTATCACGAACAACCTTCTTTTTTAACAAATCCAACCTTATTATTTTTTTTTTTTCATATTGGTTTTGAATTTTGAATAAAAAATGACATGTCTTTTCTCTTACCGAGACTTTTCGATTTGAAGTATTTTTTGGACACAGGACGGAAGTCGAGACATTATTGTTTTTACTGCTTTCTCATTGAAATAATTTACGGTAAACAATAAAAGACTGAACGACCGAGTTCTGTGCGGTCATCCATTAGATCCAAGGGCTGTGTTCCCGAAAATAAACATATTGATAAGTAATAACATCACTGGAAAGTGGTCTCAACGCGAAGCGTCACGATTCGATTTGTCCGGAGACTGTAGGGCGATTTTAGAATTCGCCCTACCCGCCACCCTAATACCAGACGTCTACAAGCTTCCTGTTGGGAATCGAACCAAACATCACACCCTGCGCCAGATCTGCACTTGAGGGTTCTGATTCCGACCAGCGAGGTACCTTCCGATTGTCAGCGTGGAGCCTAGGACCGGAGTTTCATTTATTACGTAGCTTGGTTTTCAGTGAAAACTATACCTTGATGTACCACCAACTAGCCGTATAATAATATTTTATTATTTAGTATTAAGTACTAACATTTTTACAATTTTGATCAGGCGGTAATTTGTATTATTATCTTGCTCCTTAATATCGAATTTACTTGGTGCCAATTACCCGTTAGGTCATCCTCGTATTTAACTGTTACGTAAGTTTAGGAACGTTTGCAAACGTATCTTAATCGACGCGTAACAAGAATACGTAAAATTTAATAAACAGTCGAATACCAAAAACATCCGCTTCGGCATCACGACATCTTTTTAAAAAATATTAGTTCTTCCTGTGTGTTGTCTTATACTTTTTATTTTCGTTGTTTGAATATCTTTTATTTTTTTTAATCCAAATTAAAACGTGTACAAGTGAAGATTCTGTTTTTAATTTGGCTATAACCCACATTTCGCCAGTTCGACGACACAGTTGGCGTAGTGGCTGAGCGATCGACTCCTGCGCTGCGTGTCGCGGGTTCGATTCCCGCACGGAACAAATATTTGTATTGCCTACAGGTAGTTGTTCCGGGTCTGGCTGTTTGTGTATTAAAGTTTAAATGTCTGTAAACGCACCCACGATACAAGAGTAATTTCTAGAGTGGGGCAAAGATTTAAAAAAAAAAACGAAAGGAAAAGAACTGTTTAAGTCCCATGTAATAGGGGACTATTGCCATCAACCGGGCACAAATCAGACTTAGAACTGCTAGTGAGAAAATCCTACAGAAAAATCCAATAACACTGCCCAACATGGGAATTGATCCCAGGACCTCATAATCGGTAGCGCTTGAGACCACTACACCAACGAGGCAGCCGTCTCCCAATCCTAGAAGTCAAGCCTTGATGGCAAGAATGCAAAAATCAAACGAAAGTTGAAAAACTCATTCAGAACGTGGACCCTAGCAATGTGCGGACAGTGTTAAGAGGAAAAACAAACACAAACACATTACTTCACCATCGGAATCCTAATGTGGTCCAAGAGCCAAATCCAATATTGCTCATCCTTACCCAAAAAGGCGAAAATTTACATTTTTAATAGCACGCTACAGCACCCCTGACGGTAATTTTTCCGGCAATGACTTGCGGATTGCGATCATTTGTTCGGGAAACGGTGTATTAACTCCGAGAGCTAAAATGTTCGGTAATAAACAAGCCTGAACAAGGAGTCTTGTTGCCGAGTCATCTCAGAAGAGCGGGTTTAAACTTACGACTTGCAATTATAAGTGTAATACGAAATGATTGATCGGTCTGACTGCTGCGGTCTCGGGAGGGTTCGTCTGTCGAATGGGGATGAGATAGATCAAGTGGGAAGCATTGTTATTTATTGGATAATCCAACTTGAGATGATAAATATTATTTTTGTCTTATTAAATATTAGAAAAGTTATTTTTGTCTTAAGAAAATCTATTTTTAGCCTTTACCTGGGTGCATTTGAAAGCACATTGCCACTGCATAAATCTATTAATTGGCTATACAGAGTATGTCATTGTAGTTATGACAATTTTACCTTGCAATGTAGCGGTCATTAGAAGGCCAAAATTCATCAATAAACGTTTATAAGTCAACCAATTTCAATTTACCTAAATGTCAAAATGTTACGATGGACGGGAAATTATTATTATTATTTGGTTAGACGCACTAGCAGCTAATTAGCTGATGCGTGTGTTTCGTATAGCTTGGAGATATTTAATCTGTCCAGTTGATTCTTGAAGCAGAGTTCAGTGTGGGAGCCGTCACTACATTTTCCGGGAGTATATTCCATGCTGTTACAACTCGGTTAGACAAGAATTGCTCCAAGGGCTTTTTTTTATTGTCCACGCTTTGACAAGCAGTTATCATTATTTTCTGCCATGTCATCATCCACATTTACCCACCGCTGAACACATGTCCTTCTTTTCTTGTGCCAATCTCCACACTCTTTTGCCAGCCTCGTCCAGATTCTTCCCACGATGGCAACAATATCGTCCGCCCACCTCGGTGTCGGACGGCCATCACTGCGTCTTTCAGTCTTTATTCGCAACTCGGTTACTGCCTTACTCCACCTGCCATCACTGCGCCTTGCCAGGTTTCCTGCCCAACTCTGAGTTCCATAACTCGTTCTCCGATATCGGAAACCATCCTGGCATTAATTCAACAAAATTCAACCGCCTAAAAGTTATTTAAAGCCTACAACAACGACCATCTCAAATTAATGGAAAACAACGAATCTTTAACAAATAAGTTTGCAGTGTCAAAATGGCGCGGCTTTTCACAATAAAATAAAGCCTTTTATTATTTCCAAGGTTGACCTGACTTCGCCCGACAATACGCCGACTTCGTCTCGAATACATTTGTATGATTAATTGCTTTCACTCGTAGTTGTTTCTGAAAGATTTCATGCTTTTAACTTTAATTAATTTTGTGGAAATTGTTTTTAAGGATGAGAAATTAAGAAGTATATTGTAACAACAATTTTGAAGTCGTCGAGCCATTGAATGAGGCATTGAATTTAATTACGTACAAATGCTACGAGCGAAAGAATCAAGGTTAAACTAATGATTGAGATATATCAGTAGCTACTACAAGAAACAATCATCTCACAAAAGGACACGACACATGTCGTAAAAATAATGTTGGTTGACTATAAAAAGTCAAATGAAAAGGCAAGAAGTAAATCTTTTTCTGAAGATACTTTACTCAGTCCAGACACTTCAGAACGGCCAAGCAAGACAAAGCATTCACTAAAAACAAAAGTCAGCCCTGAAATCCAATACAACACTTACAACTAACACAGACAACACACAACCGTACAATTTTCCAACAATTCCATGCTTAACTCCGCAAAAGCTATCAGTAATTCATCAGCTAATAGCATTTAATTCAGCCATTGGACACGAAACAATAGTTGTCAGTGGATAATGCGGTGCATACGACGTCCATTGATATAAACTGTTTTGCATCGATCCCGATGACCCACATCGTTGTGAATGTCCGTTTGCTAGATGCGGTATGGTGGCAATTGCGATTGCGATTTGAATAGGCTTTTGGAGAATTGGAAGCGTATTTCTGAGCCTAACACTAAAGTTAGATGTGGATTCAGCTAGGTATATAGTGGTATATAGTCTTGCCACTCTCTTGTTTATATAAGCCAAGCGAATTAAGTTGAACAAAATAAAATTTTACATAGAAATAATCGGCATGTCTCCTTTCTGTCTCCAAACTTACATGAAGTAGATCATCAGCTTACCTGAAAAACCAAAGAAAAACAATTGGATTAAAAAAATCACAGATTTATACGATCATACCACTTTTTTGGTGCTTCGAGCCGCATAAAACTGGTGTTAACTGGTCTGGGATAATACACTTTATTGGTACATCGAGCCGGAGCTCGAAGTACCAAAAAAGTGTATTATCCACTACGAAAATCGCGAAGCATATCTAGTAACAATGCTCCTGGTAATCAAAGTCGCCCGTATGATAAACACGGGGCTCTGAATAATGAACGCGGCCTTTAGAACGCAGCCAGCTATCAATTGTCTCATAAATATTAAGTTGAGCAGCTAACTACAATAGGGTAGCCTTTACACAATTACTTTGTAGTCAATAATTAGGCTGGAGCGGTAAACTAGGTCTTTTAAATTACCTTTACAATGTATTGTAAAAAGACTTAGTTGATGGATTGGTCGTAAAAAATAACATAACGCCTGTATTTCCCGAAGGATTAGGCAGAGGTGCACATATAGTACTGTAAAGGTTGTCCGCTAAAGTCAACCTTACGTATGTAGTGCAGGCTGGTTATAATTTAGCGCCGGTTCCATTCAAACGTTTAAGCAAGTTTAGAACGGGGTGGCAAATATTTTATTAGGTCTTTTTGTTTAGAAAATGTCATTGCTAATTTAGTGGGGAATATGTAAAGACGTTCAGTCAATATAAACGTAAAGAATTCGTGTCGTTGTTTGATTCCTCCCGGTACCTTGAAGGGCTGATGTAGCCCTTCACAGTACACGCATTTTAGCCGGGCACTTATCCAGACTCCGGGTTGCTACTGAGAAATTTCAGATAGAAAAACCCAGTAAAACTTCGTCTGACGCGGGAACCGAACCCAGAACCTCATGATCAGCAGTAGCGCCTACGACCGAGCTCACTTCACCTAAGTTTTTACAGTGAGATTTTTACGGAATATCACTCCTGATAGATGTTGTAAAAGACCAGTGAACAACCACGACAACAATCAAAAACAATATGTTTTCTAACCCACTACACAACATTGTATAGTATTATCTCTATTGCATAATAAACCTTGTTGAATAATGAAACCAGTGCAGCAGCTATCAATTGTCTCATACATAAATGAAGCAAAGCAAGTGTGTCGCGCCGATCAGCAGACGTGTTGTTTCACGAGTTCACTGACCCTGTTAGGTTAGCTGGTTTTCAAAACCAGGTACAAATTTGGGTCACCTATTGCCGCAGGTGGTTGTGAAAAAAGAGTTAAATTTATGATGTTGTAAAGGGTCAGTTGCATGACGATTAGAGCAGTTGCTGCTGGCTTATGCGAGCAGTGGTGACCCTTTTTTTTTGTTTTCTTTTCGGGGGGAAACCTTCAAAAGGCACCCGACCTCCGGAGAGTGAGGTCAGGGAGTGTGGCATTTTTACCTCACTAAAACCACCCCGGTGATCACCATCCGCACATAGGAGTGGTCCCGGTTCCTCTTAAAAGACCAATTCCGGAACAACCCCCTGCGCAACGCCTGTAAGGCACATCCCTGGGGGAGCAGTGGTGGCCCTGTGGTAACGGCCACGACTTACGAGTTGTAAGGTCGTTCGAACCCAGACAGGCGCTTTACTTTGTGTAAATTATTTCATCACCACTGCTCCCAAAACGGTGAAGGAAAACATTGTGAGGAGGCATGTCTTGGAACCAAAAATTCGAAGACATGTAACATTACCACTCCCTCTAACAGAGAGGAGGCCTGTGTCCCAGCAGTGGGAACATTATAGGGTGATTATGCTTATAATGCCAGCCTATTATTGTCGCACTACAGGGCAAAGACGTCTTTCTATTTCTCAATGCTGTCATACAGAGAGGCACGAGCAGTGATCATCACGCTTGCTCAAGACGGGTTAGCGGTTTGACCGCAGCTTATTTGCTACAAAAGACCAGACCCTGTAACCATCCCACAAAAATGTAAAGGCCTGTTTTCCAACACAGACGAAACTGACATTGATCAACACGCTTTCTTTTAGTGCAGTGGACTCTGGTAATCTCAGACCACACAGTCCAGAATTCTAATAGTTACTTAGAGTGCATAATGAAACCACATTAGGCTTTGGTGCTTAAAAAGTGGGACTGGTTCTTAAGACCTCCGAGCCACCATGAAGTAACGTTAAGAGAAACAAAATGCGTATCTAAAGACATTGAAAAGCTATACCAGTAGAGAAATATACAGAAACAAATAGGTACATAATTTGCATTGACAAGCCAAACCATTCAACTGCATGCAATTCCTGCCATATGCTAATCAGAACTACTTTAAACCCACTATCTACTACATCACTACTTCGTTACCAGCAATGGTTTCCGTTTCGCGTTGTCCTTACCGAATGAAACCCATTCGATTAAAGCTACTCGATTAAATGCATCGAATAGATGTCGTTTAAGGAATGAATTACGATGTCTAGTTTATTTGCATCTATGATTTTATCGTATTACTGCAACTGGTCTTGCTAATTTGGCTGTGAGTAAGTCATCAATCAAGGAAATTTATGTCCCTTCAGAATGACATTTGGTATAATCTGGAAACTGGATCTAGATTATAACCTATCGAATATTGATACTCCTGTATTTTCCCTGACAGTTGGAATTGTAATTTTAGGCGTTTAAATACCTCGGCCATGTGGTGAACGAGGATTTAAAAGATGACGGGGATATTGAAAGGGAAAGGAGGGCGATGGCGGTCCGCTGTAACATGTTGGCACGCAGATTTGCAAGGTGTAGTCTTGAGGTAAAAATCACCTTGTTTAAAGCATTCTGCCAAACTCTCTACACCTGCAATCTGTGGGTCACCTACACGCAGCGGGCCATCAACGCTCTCCGAGTACAATATAATAATGCGTTCAGGGTGCTGGTGGGGCTCCCACGTTACTGTAGCGCATCTGCGATGTTTGCGCAAGCGCACACTGACGGCTTTCACACTGTGCTGCGGCGCCGCATCGCATCGTTGATGTTTCGTACGCGTGGGAGCGCCAACACCATTCTGAACGTACTCAGCCACAAGTTGGACAGCCCCCTTCTGCGGCACTGGGTTCAAGCACAAGTGCGTGTGCCTGGGGCCCCAGAGGGCGGCAAATACCTTAATTAGTTCTTAAATAATGTAACTAACATAGTTTTTAAGTTGTATACTAACAATATTATGGGTATATTGCCTGAAATAAATAGATTTTATTTTATTTTATTTTATTTTTATTTTTTATTTTTATTTTTTATTTTATTTTTTATTTTATTTATTTTATTTTATTTAGGGAGTAAGTTTTATTTATATTGTTAATTTTTAGTTATTATTTTTTACTTGAGTATAGTTTTCATTGTATTCGTCGGTATATTTGTACATTATTTAATGTTCTGTGTCTCGTAATGTTAATTACTTTGCATACCTATTTTTGTATAGAATCAAGCTTTTCTAACTAAACAGACAGCTGGGGAGGTTGTTGCGCCACTTCTTCCCAGCGAAAGCACTAGAAAGTGGCGGAGGGCGGGCGTTTTGAGGGACTGTCTTATGTAATTTTGACGTTCAAAAAGTGATGATTTTGAATTGATTTTGAATTGAGAAAATAATGAACAGAAGAACAATTATCGTTATTAAAAACGTTCAAAATCTAGTCGCAATCTTATCTCAGCGGCAATCAAAATCTTGTCAAAAATGTAGAGGAATTTTTGACAGATTGATACTGAGATCAGACTGTGAACGTTCATAAAATTACGGGAATTGCCCCTCAGAGCTTCATCAAACCTATGTATAGTACAAGCGAACCCCGTGCTTCCATTTTTAATTTAAACTCCCTCATACACGGTACCGCCCCTGAGTTACAATTTCCGAATTCCGTATTACGAATTCGAAACACAAAGAAAAAAGAAGACGAACTCAAAGCAATTACCGTTACAAGTTTTATTGCAAGCGGGACGTGAAAGTTACATATGACAACCCTATCCAACTGTTTTACTATGAATAAATCTATTCACATAGGAAACCGGGAGCACAATAAAGAGATACGTTATTTATGGCACAGAGTAAAAATGTTTTTCATGTTGACGCAAGCACCACTAGGCGTAAATCAAATTCGTCAGCGTAATATGCTTGATGTAACGTCTGTCGGGGCTGTAAATATTAAGTTGACTAACAAGTTTTGACGACCCTAGTCCGTTATATTATTAGCGAAGTACATATTTGCCATCGGTATTCTCGCATGTTTTATGAGAAAAGTAAAATTTGCAAGTTACTCCGTGTTCAGCGATTTTGTAGGGTAGCGAGTAACGTTTGGAAATGTGAGTAACGTTTGGGGATGTATGTAACCTAAATAAGTTATGAATCTGACGCTGAATAAAATTTATTTTCTCTGTCTTCTGATTTATTTTATGATTCTATTCATGTTATAAGCTTATTCACTTGTCTCTGAATTTATTATTCCAGTCTACCTGCAAATGGGGTTATTCTCTGCACCTTTAATGTAATAATATCGGTCTGCAAGTCTTCCGGTTCAGGTCAAAGACCTTTCCTCTTACAGATAGATTTCAGACTTTTAGAATAGAATAATTTTATTTTCAGACAGACTCCATAGGGTTACCTACTAACAATTTTACTCAACGTATTACAGTCGAGTCGAGAGAATGCGTTCCTGGCACCTGTCAATGTGATAATGCTAGTAAAGTTCGTTTTTTAAGCCCAGATACTAATTTGACAGGAGTAACGTCAAATTTCTATACAAAAAAACCCAAACACAAAAGACTTAAATGTTAGATTACTATCTGGGATTAATAAACGAACTTTTGCTACTTATGTACTTTACGAACTAATAAAGATCAGATTCGATAAAATGCGTATTCGTTTGTATGAAACTGACAGGTGTCAAGAACGCACTATAGGTCATACATGGATCATACAATTAAAATTCAGTGTGGAACTGCATCCCCCTCCGCACATCGGGGAATCCCACCGATCTGCGAACGTGCGAACATACTGAGAATGCTGTGCTGCCGCGAACACGCGTCATCAGGGATGCACATCTATTTCTAATAATGGCGACAAAACCATCTATATTACTATCCCCAAACATCCCTGATACACTACAACTACTATTAACTCCAGAATTCTTAACGATGTTTTCCTAAACCAATAGCGTCATAGAATAACTAAGCATGTTTCAATATTAAATAAGTAAGGAGTATGTAAGGATCGCAGCAGGTAGCGTTCTCTAGTTTCTGCCTACCCTCATGGGAAGAAGTCGTGAGTTAATGTATGAATGTATGTTTCCTTCACGATACATCGGTATTTGCGAAGTTCTTAACCCTCCTGCTGCCACCCAATAATAATTTATTCAAATAACAAACGGGGCAATATTGCCTCAAACGGTGAAAGGGTTGAGAAGCTTGCGTGATAAGGCATCGTCTTGATGATCATTAAACGACTAATGTAGTAAAATTATAGCCCGCACACAAATTATGGTACGCCTAGCCGTAAGACGCGTATTTATGCATTTTAGAGTCGTAATTATTACTAATCAGGCCTTTATTGTTGGAGGTACCTTTTCAGCAGTTTTTGGAGGCAATTGAATGATTATTATTGATCTTTTTCTTCGTATGCATAAACACGAGCGACACGCGTCGTCGACAGTGGCAACTGCAACCGTCAAAGCGTGTCACTCGTTTTTTTGAGTACGGTGCGCAAATACACGAGCGGCATGTAGTCGACGGCAAAATTAACACAAAAAAATATATTGTTTTTTTTATATTTGTTTGGTCAAAAATTCAGCAACGCGAATATTGTTTGCTGACGCAGCCATCAAACAGTACAGCCTCGCGTGTGGTGGATGGAGGTGAGCCATTGTTGACTGGTCATTATTACAGGGTGATATTGTTATAATGATATTGTAAAGAAAGGACATTTGGGTAGGCCACATGTATTACTCAAACTGCCAGACTATGACAAAAACTAACAGAACAGAGAGAAAAATAAAAAATAATATAAATAAAGAAACCCACATAGTCTTCACATTCACAATAATTAAAATAATAGAATACTTTACAAAGTAAGCAAATGTCAAAATTTATTGTCAAAGTGTATATAAAAAAACAACAAAACAGAAAAAAAATAAAAACATTCGATATAATCCTTAACGGTACGGGCTTTCTGGCACAACTTACGTTTAATGAATGATTTGAATTTTTTAAGGGTTAGATCTTGAACGGGGCTTGGAAGTTTATTATAAAAGCGTATACATTGGCATCTGAACGAGCCACCTATTTTCTTGAGCCTAGTTGTAGGTACCACTTTGTGTTTGTTCCTAGTATGTATATCATGGATACTCGTATCACTATATTTTTAAACAATTTTATATTTTTTATGGGCATATAAAAGATTTTTATAAATATATTGAGAAGGCACAATCATAACATTAATCTCTTTAAATTTGTCTCTGAGCGAGTGTCTCGGACTTAATTTATAAATTGATCGATAAGCTCGCTTCTGCAAAACAAAGATAGTCTGAATATCAGCGGCATTTCCCCACAATAGAACACCGTACGGTGTTCTATTGTGGGGAAATGCCGTACGTGTACGACATTACAGTATGAAAATAGCTAAAGTACACTAAACGAGTTGTCTCTATATCAGTTAAATTACGAATTTTTCTAACAGCGTATGCTGCGGAACTTAGCTTTTTTGACAATTTATCTATTTATGTGGACCCCACTGAAGCTTAGCATCCAAAGTTATGCTCAAGAATACTATAAGTAATAAGAAATCGAGACTTGTTTAGGAGCTCTCACTAATGAGACACAATTACTTTTTCTATTCTTACCAAACTTAATAAATAAATAGATAACAGACGAGAGATTAAGTAAAATAATTTGTTTTTATCGATTAGACGTTGGCTAACATATTTCTTCGAGTAGGTGTGCAGCCAACACTATGCAATAAAACTGGCAGCCAATAACCAAACTCCTACAAAATAATAAACATCCACTATCTAACAGTCGTCACGAAAACGCAATGAAACACACGTTGTTCCTCCATCGCGTATCGTTGCCAAATAATGCCTAGGTCCCCCCACTACCGTCCTAACCCCCACTACTTGCACGTGCAAGCGCAATAATAGCCGTAATATCGAAGCCGATTTAACGACATGCAATGAAACACGGACAGTGGAGGGTTAAATGTGAAATGTCCTGTATTGTTTTAACCTTTAAGCAGGATGGGGTTTGAATTATTGGTATGGGCTGCCTGGGGTTGTGAAGGGTTATTTTTAGTGGTCAGATTACGACTTTGTTATTAAAATGATTTTATGATAACAGTTTCTGTTACACGTGGAATTCAAGCATATAAAATTCAGAAATGAAATTAATTCATAAAGCTATAAGTAAATATTAGAAAATCCTAACTCATTTCGATCACTTAAAAATACTGAATATTTGTTTAACTAACCGCAAAACTTTTTCAACCCATCAAATTCTCAATTTCAAATTCAAACATTCAAACGAAACCAATCACAGATCGCAAACTTACATCTAAAACGTATCAAACATTCAAGTCAACCCCAAACAGCGCGGTCAAAGTCGACCGCAAATAAAAAGCCGCAGTGACTGAGCTTTTAAAAGAAAACACCAGTTGTTAGGTGACCGCTTGCCGATCGCGATAGCCGGCGACGACATTGTGGGGGATTTATCGCCGGCCACGCTGCACACTTAAGTCCCCGGGAGCTAAAAAGGAAAGTTTAAAGTCGCCGTCGCAGGGTTAAAAGGCCGCTCGTGTTGTATGTGTTTTTATGTGACTTTACTTGCGAGTGATTGGAAAAAAATGTTGGAAACTCTGATTTGTATAGGCTTAGGAGGTACGTGGACTGTGTTACTACTATGTCTCGATTCTAAAGGAAGTCGTAACTTGGGAACAAGTTATTATAACCGATTTTCAAGCCATTTGAAAATCGGTTTACTGCGGGGTAAATTGAGTGACACACTAACAATAGCAATGGCTTTCATTTTGACAGTTCAGCAACATTCATTGCGTTATTTACGTTGTTGAGCGGTTAAATTTTTCGAATATATGAAGCAATGTATTAGCAATATCTTTCAATCATTATGTTACAAAATTACGGTGCTGTAACGGCAATTGGTTAACCAGGTGGTAAACTACTCCAACTCCATCATAGCAGCTGAATATCAGTATTTTACAAGGAGCGACTGCCTATCTGACCTCTACAACCCAGGTACTAGGCAACACGATACCCATTGGTAAGACTGGTAAGACTGGTAAGCCATAGAACCAGTAACCATTAAAAAACCTTTTGAATGCGCGAGTACTAGGTCTAGAATTAATTATGTATGACCTACAGTCTACACTCGCAGTCTAACACTAGGTATTTAGAACAAATATGTAGCGTAATTTATCGCGTGTTTATGCTAATGTCTGGTGGCATTCAAATTCAAACGCAACGCATTAACGTTGCACTTTACAAAATAACACGTAATTTATTGTTTGCAAATGTCAGTGCTTATTTGCCATTAGAGTCTCGGAGTTATAGCTTATGTCAGTCCGTTAAAAATTACTTTAGTAGTCTTAAAATGATTTAGTAGTTTTCACCTAACATATTCTATATTCGAAGACCTGACTAGAGTTTTACATCAAAGCATATTAATGACGTGACATATGACCAGAGGGCTGGGTCATTCTTTTGCCAAAGAATTAGCATTGCCATATAACGTGGCAATGCTGCCAGTCTTCTGGACACGTTTCCGGATGACAGCGATGCGGACGAGTAAGTGTCCTTTTGTTTTAGTATTTATTTGTATAGTTAGTTAGTCATTCAATTCAGTACATAGTGTTAATATTTCGTTGTGTTAAATATTGTAAAAGTTATGTAAGTAAACCAATAAACAATTCACTTCCCTATTAATTAATAGGGAAGTGAATTGGTTATTGGTAGCTATTTAGATAGGATAGTTTTTATTTGTCAGCGATTCGGGTCAGTCAATTAATCAGAAAGGCGGTAGCCTTCTCTTTATATTCTCATAGAGACAGAATTCAGCAAATATAATAGAATAGAAATACTCCATAATAAAGAGTGTTTCCAACATTTATGTCTGTAAAGACATAAATGTTGAAGACTTTACTTTTAAGTCTGTAATTTATATATTACAGACTTAAATGTTGAAATTTTACAAGGGCTGACACAATAGCTACGTCTAAAAGTAGCTATTGTGTCACCCTTTGTAAAATATAGAACCAAAATATAATATCAAACTTATTAACAATAGCTAGCTTAAAACAAAAGTATAGTTAGTACAAGTATAGCTAGTATATATGTATATATAAATAAATAACTGAAAGCAGTGTGTATAAGGCACAAAACGAAACGAACCAAGTTCTCAGCATCAATAACCACACGGCTCATTACAGAGATAATTGAGATGATAACGCAAATGCGCCGCGACCGACAACTGCCAAATATCAGAGATGCGAGATTGTGAGATGAACGAGACGCTGATGTTGGCACGACTGGCTACTGGAGTCGTAGGGATGGCGATGAGAACTACATTTTATTTGTTAAAATGTTAAAATTGCTTGTAAAATGAAGAAAGAAAAGTACAGAAATTAAATTCAGGGTGTGTTTCACAGTCTTAGGTACTGTACTTTGTAAACACACAAGTGTTTCTTGCCGTAAAAAACTACGGTTTATTCGCCATGTGCAGGCACGGTCGTCAGTGTTGTGTGGATAACTATGGAAGGTTGTTGACGGACACGTTTTTTTCTACGGCGCGGTTTATACGCCGTATCGTAAAGAAACCGTGCCGCATACAAAGGGCCTTAGGATAAGCACTATTTTCAGATTATTTTAAGAATGAAATTCGTATGAAATTAACGGTAAAAACTCATCCGGACCTTGTGAGATACAGTTAAAACATGTATGAAAGGCTAGTACTGTTCAAAATGTCGAAGGTGTATATGTAGATCTGATGACGTATTTGTAAGAAGAAGAAATATGAACTACTGAACAACGAACGTAAAGCAACGAATGCAAAGTATGAAATGACGTCTAGCGTCCACCATATTGAATTTCATTTGACGTCATACAGTCTAGTCTAGGAGTTCTAAGATACAGTCTAGGTCAAGATAGAATGACTCCGCATATATTATACATTCATTTATGCTCGTAAAATTCATAAAACTGGCCATTCGCACTATTTCATACCACACCGCGTAGTAATACAACACTGTCAACATTACAAAAAAGGTGTTCGACCTTTTTTGTCATGTTGTTGTTTTTTGCAGCTGTCATTTTGGTCTATCAAATTAAAAATCAGAGTTATCTCATGTATTACCAAACAAAAAAGAAAATAAACTAAACGCATAGAACTCATTCCTCATTCAAAAACTACACTGCTACAGAACAAAACAAAAAAAAATACGACCAGCACCCTAATTACGTAAGACACTATCAATATCAATCTGAATAATTTTGAAGGATATTGCTAATCCATTGCTTCATATTTTCGAAAAATGTATCTGCTCAAGAACGTAAATAACGCAATGAATGTTGTGGAACTGTCAAATGAAACCCATTGCTACTGATACTGTGTTTCACAATTACCCCGCAGTACAATTTAAATCAAGAACACAATATCCCTAATGCTACGGCACTACCAACTTTACAAAACGAAAATGTTAATTAAATCAGCGCGAAATAATCCGTCAAGTGAATTATTTGAATGCATACTTCGCGTGAACATCATTAAAGATTAACGCGGTATGTAGGTTACACGAGCACGCGAGCACGTGGACTCAGCACGCGATGCACGGTGATGACTTGGCGGATCGCTTTTGTTATAAGAGCATGATGCATCTATATTTTACAGTTTTTTGAAGCGAAATGGTTGGTAGGTGAGGATCTTAAGACCATATCTTTCCCTCTCAACCAAAGCACCTGCCATCTAATCTCTTCACCACCCTTGGTTGACTGGTAGAGAATGCCAATTGAAGATGAATGAATGGCATTAAGTCCGCCTTTGTACCTGTTTTTTGTGCAAAAAGTTTAAATAAATAAATAAATAAATATCTTTGATATTTGTCAAAAAAGAAACAGTTTTTTTTACAATAATGTTTTTCTCAGTAGCAGCCCGGAGTTTGGTTTTGTGTCCAGTTAATGGCTCGCCCCCTATAACATAGGAAGGGTACACCTCTGCCTAACACTTAGGGCATTGCAGGCGTATATATTTGTGGTCCATTGCACCCCAGTGATCCTTTCAAGTATACCATCATATTGCTAGTTAAAGGATAACTTGATATTGTAAAAGAAATAGAAAAAAAGAAAGAAAGCAAATCCGTTTATTTGCGGTAAATATGACGCATAAAAAGAACACAAACACAAAAAAAAACAAGTTGGGGGAAAACATGCGTCACATCCACGCAAAACGGCCATCGCTCAGCATAATTCTAAGACCCTATACGAGACAGGAGCCCCAGCGATGGGAATAGGTACACGAAATATTCAAAAAGGTTTTAGTACTTAAGTACCAAATTTATTGGCTGTTAGGATTAGGGAGGATTATTAATACACTAATAGAAATAGTACAGACAGAGATTACGAGAACAGACGAGTACAGGATGGATAGCTCGAAGTTTCTAGGGTTGCCCCCCCCCCCCCCCCCCCCCCCTACATAATTTACTGACTGATAGATAGACATCGCTCAACCTAAACTTAGTACTGAAGATTAACTCATCTTCGGATCGGATATCCTGAACCGGGGGCTTGCAGTTTGTTTCTAAGCCAAGTTGCCGGCAGAGGTACCAGCTAAGCAAATACAAATACGTGTTTTAATTCAAGGTCAGTTTCTGATAGATGGATATATCGTTTGCTTGGTGCATAGTAGCACAACAAACAAAAGCACGATTAAATAATAACTAATTGCTTGGGTGTTAGGAAATAGCTACAAGGTGGATGTATACAAACAAAAAAAGAAGAACATTATTGGCTATAACACACGTTAAAATAATGAAATAACGAACATACCAAGGTGTGGGGAGTCTCGAAGTTGCACTAAATGTGAGTCCAGCTCAGCATGTGTCTGACATAGAACCCTTATTCGGTCCTACAATGAGCAGTCATGACGAAAAATGCGATCCAATGCATAAAATCGCGAAGTAAAACCCTCTACAGTACTCAAAATTACAAAGTATTCGACCAACACACAAACTCCATTCCCGGTAAATCCTAGGCACAAAATCCCATTTCATTTCTCAATGAACAATATGACAGCCCTGACTTCGAGATAAATTTACGCGATTTGGACATGATTAATGCCAGCCCGGTCGCCTCCTACCCGATAAGAAGTGCGATAGACCTTCTACATATAAAGTCGTTCCACTATTTAGCGTAACATGCTTTAGTACGTCACCGGAAGAAAATCGAGCAATAGTTTGGAGATTTTGACACGCTTAGATATGAAATGCTTAGATAAGGATGTAGAACTATTGTTCGTATCTTTACGACCTTTTGCCTGCAGGGCTGTGTATTTCCCAGAAGATTCTGAGCACGTTAAGCCGCTGGTCCCGGCTGTCGTTCGTGGATCTTTGACAGTCGTTACGGGTTGTCAGAAGTCGGAAAGTCTTACAACCAGTGTTACCAAGGGGTATCGTATTACCCAGTAAGTGGGTTGTGGAGGTCGGATAGGCAGTCGCTTCATGTAAAATACTGGTATTCAGCTGCATCCAGTTAAGACTGGAAGCCGACCCCAACATAGTTGGGAAGAGGCTAGGCAAACGATTCTTAAACTCAGATGGTATCGTATAATTAAGTAAAATCTAAATTTTGCCAGATTCATACACATAAAACGAAGAAAATTACTGGGTACGCTACAAAACCAGTAATAAAAGCAGAACGCAATAAAATAGTACATTAACAAATTATCACTCAGTATATACACTTCACAGACCACTTAACACAGAACATAAATTAATTCTTTGCAATAAATTGCAATCCGCTAACAGTTGTAACAGAAGAGCTCTCAACATTATCATTGGCACTCGACCTACTTTACGCAAACGTTTATTTGAAATCGAACGAAGAAAGAAATTCGCAGCTTCCCTTCAAAACGTCTGGCGCATAAAGCGAGGTATACCTGGCGCGACAACAATACGTCTTTAACAGAATGATCGACAGACGCTCCACCAAATATACATTTAAAAGGCAAGGAGAATGAACTTGAGGGAGGAAAAGAAATCTATAAATTTTAGTGTAGGCCGAGAAATCAGTAGGATATAAATTGTAAAAAGGCGACGCCGAAACGAGGAGAATCGTCAAATGGTGCGGACGAGATACATTTCAGATATAGATAGGGTTGCTAAGCGGTGAAAACTTGATAAACTAGCTGCGGATAAAAGGAAAAAGATTTCCTTTAATATTGGAGCTTGAGGTTGAACAGTTTTGATTTGGAATTGGAGAAATATAGGGTTTAGAGTGTCAGGGAATTCTTTTAACGTTTCAACGATTTCGGTTTAGAACTCGTGGGAAAGAAAAGTTACGGTTCGTTTGATTTTAATGAATACCTTTCAGAGCTTTAGTCGGGAATCGCTTAACCAATCATAGGTAACAACACTCCAACCTTAAAGAAAGAAAGAAAAGAAAATACGTTTATTACCTACCGTTATCGTTTCTCTTTTCTTCAATTCACCCTTAAAATAATAATAATCATATCTTCAAGTATTTCAAAAGGAGGTGAAATAATCAAAGGGCCTTCAAAAAATTCGGCCGCATCGCTGTCAATAAGAAAAGTGCCCCAAAAGGCTAGCGCTGCGATTTGTTGTCAACAGATAGGCCAGCTCTTTGGTCACGTGAAGAGTCGACAAACCGCTTGGCGATATGTCGAAAAACTAAGTGGGCACTTAGACCTTCAATTTATCATAAAAAGAAGAACAAACATCTTTCACACATCATACCGTAAGACATACAATTACCCTATCCAAAAATAACTTACATGAAAATCAGCCTATAATGTTCCCACTGCTGGGACACAGGCCTCCTCTCTTCGAGAAGGAGTGAGCTGTAATCCACCACGCGAGCTCAGTGAGTTTGGTAGACATCACATATCCTCGAATTTTTGGTTCTAGGACATGCCGGTTTCCTCACAATGTTTTTCCTTCATCGTTGTGGAAGCAGTGGTGATTAATAATTTACTCAAAATGCCTGTCTTGGGTTCGAACCTATGACCTACAACTTGTAAGTACCGAAAAACAACTAAAAAACAAATAAATATACCCAAAAATAAGTTAATAACAAACAAATTACGTTCAGCGGCAGCCCTGCAAGCGGTAGTGAAACGCGCGATGCTCGGGAACTCGGAAACTCGGCAATGTAGGCAGTAGGCACGCAGAGATTTATGTTCGAATCTGGTTACCGGTAATACAACGTAGTTATGCACTACACATGAACCTGTTTTATATTTATTTAAGTGCACAACTTATCGCATTTAGTTTTAAGTTATATTTTTCAGTATTGTTACAGAATATCGACTGGTGAGGCTTGTAGAAAGTTGTTGCAGTTTCTATGGACACTTACAGCACCTAAGTTCTTATGACATGTGTTGCTGAAAATTGAGTCATTGTTAAGTCCTTGGTCCTTGTTGAGAGGCCCACACGGCCGACATGGTACTATTCCATAACAATTTGAAAACATTGTAAAAGCCAAAAAAATACCGTAGAGTTTCTTGCCGGCTCTTCTCCATAGGAAACGACCAATTGGAACCGTGCATCTAGTTTCTGACGTTAAATATTTGCCCATAGTGGTTAATTTAAACTAATACGTAGTAGAAAGAGAAAAAAAATTGTTACGCTAAAACGGCTGAACAGATTTGGATGAAATTTTGCATGTGGGTAGACCATGGCCTGGATTAGGACAGAGGATACTTTTATCCTGATATTCCCACGGGATTGTGACTTATGCGGGTGAAACCGCTGGGCGCAGCTAGTCTGAAATATTTGGAATTATACGCTCAAAAGACCAGTAATTTTAAGAGCGCGTAACATTCATCATCTTTTCAGTTTTACTTTCGATTTTTATTTTTGTTTCGTTAACAGCAAAATACTTAAAAAAGTATTAGCAATTGAAGTGCTTTAATAAAATATGGAAAGCACTTATTTTGCCTCTTACATCGACTTGTTTTAAAGCTCCTCCGACACCCACGCAATTTATTATCAAGTTGAAGACATACAACAATTTAATTAAAATATGTAAGCGTCATAGTTCATTTTAAGAAGCAAGGTTTAAATAAACCCCTTTCATACATTTTAATATATTCGTAACAAAGGCTACGTGGAACATAAAAGATTATAAATTACTAAACGTCTTTTCAATAAGGTAGTAGGTACTCATATTTTGCTAAATTGCGTTTGTACCTTTAAAACGAAAATACGGGTTTACGAAGCCAATGAATAATCAATTTTGATCTAATACCAATAATTCTTATCTCATTGTATTAAGGTATAATTTAAAAAGAATGCCGAGAGTTTGATCAAAATCTTTACTTTATTCCAATTTATTTCATTCGAGCTTTCGTAAAACTCTATACCATACGTTAAAAACAAGATTTGTTCGTAAGGATTACTGTTCGATAATTCAAATAAACTGGCACTTTTGAATTATAGGTCGGTCAGACAGAATGCTGAAGCTAGTTGCCCATCCAAAAGCAGTAGTAGGTACCTATGAAGAAGAACGGGCAAGAAAGTCCTCTTGAACTTACATCTTGGAAGACTAAGGCTGTTTTTCCACCAGAGACGTGGCATTCAGCTATGCTACGAAACTATGCGACCGTTTCCACTAATGCTAAGCTGTGTAGCGGAGCGAGTAAGATGTGCCATGAAGATGAAGTGCCGCGAGGTAGCTGTGCGAGGATCGATAGTAGGGAAGGCACGACGGGGAATACTCGGCTCTGCACATGGCTGCACCACTCGTGCGTCCATGGCTCCCATCCATAGCACGCATCCTTCCATATAAAAAACATAGCTTAGTTGAACCCGTTTCCACCAGTGCTATGCTATGTGAACCAATTAATATGATTGGTGGATATCAAACGCATCCATAGCAACGTAGCATAGCACATCTCTGGTGGAAAAGCAGCCTTAAATCCGTGCTAAAAGGACCAAGTACACGCGTCTCAAAACACTTAATCCTAGAACTAATACGGAGCAGCAATCTCCTTGTCATGGAGTATCGCATCGTAACTCAGTGTTAAGCTGATAACGCCTCCTTATCTTGCGTGTCGCATGTCGGCGTTTTGTTTAGATATCGGCTGAGGGGCGACTCTGTGTGTTAGAGTATAGAAAAAGAATAAGACAGATACACCACTATAGGTGTTAGTAAATATGCTCAAAATGGTCATATTCTATGGTTAATAGGTGTTGGTAAATATGCTCAAAATGGTCAAATTCTATGGTTAATAGATGTTGGTAAATAGGCTCAAAATAGTCAAATTCTATGGTTAATAGGTGTTGGTAAATATGCTCAAAATTGTCAAATTCTATGATTAATGAGCATACGTCATGCTCAACTATACAAAATATTTTTCAGAGGTCTAGGAGGCTAAATTGAAGTTATATAATCAGCCTATAATGTTCCCACAGCTGGGACACAGACTTCCTTTCTTCGACAGGGAGCGGGCTATAAATCTACCACGTGGGCTCAGTGCAGGTTGGTAGATGTCACGTGTCTTTGAATTTTTGGGTCTAGGACATGCCGGTTTCCTCACGATGTTTTCCTTCACCGTTTTAAGAGCAGTGCTGCTAAAACTATTTACACAAAGTAAAGAGTCTGCCTGGGTTCGAAGGCTACCACTTGGCTACCACTGCTTGCAAATCGAAGTCTACTTAATCTATCGAATGCCAGTTTTCAGCAGATCCTTAATAATATCTTTGTATTTTTTGGTCCTTAGCTGATAAGGAGGATTGTGTGTGCCATAAATCTTTACGGTAGTTACTTAAGCTATCATTAATCAAATATTTATACTATGATATATTTACCTGATCGTAATATACGATCGTGTCTAGATAATCCTACTTCCTGCTAATGCTGCTCGCTACTATGCTACTTGCTACTAATCCTACTATACATGTATAATAATATTATAAACGTGAAAGTTTGTATGGATGCATGGATGGATGGATGTTTGTTACTCTTTCACGCAAAAACTACTGAACGGATTTGGATGAAATTTGGCACACAGATGATTTATAATCAGGATTAACACATGGGATACTTTTTATCCCGATATTCCCACGGGATCGACACTTATGCAAGTAAAACCGCGGGGCGCTGCTAGTACTATGGTATATCCTACTACCTGATCGTGATAAATATGATCGTGTCTACATAATGTTATAGTGTTTTTCAAACTTACGGTATTAGTGCTGGTAGTAATGGCGTCAGTTACAATTTTGTACGTGAACATACCTGTAACAAAAGAAATATATCATTAAATTATTGTTCAGCAGTGCGAAATTGCGAAGATCCTGTTATTGCGTATCGTGTTCCTAAATATAATTACGAAAAACAAAGACAGAAAAATGAAGGTTGATATTTCTATTTTTTTCTCTGTATCTACCTTAATTGTTCAATACCTTTACGCAATCCATATAATAATAACTAGCTTCAGCCCGCGTGAAATTTCTTGTTCCCTGACCCAGCCCGTCGCATCGCATCGCGTGCTATAGGTACCTCGTTTTCGCATAACGTCCTTTCTGACTTTTTTTCCTTTTGCTCGCCTCCTAAGGGTCGTAGCGTGATGGTTAATAGCCTATAACCTTCCTCAAGAATTGGTCTATCAAATGCAAAAATATTTTTTCAAATCCGACTCGTAGTTTCGTGGATTAGCGCGTTCCAACAAACAAAGAAACTCTTCAGCTTTATTAATAGTATAGATATAGATTAGATGCCCATTTTGGCTACGGTGACTGTTTTTATTTCTGACGACTATAGGAACTATAGGTATCCGCATAAGGTAGCAGGAAAAAATAAGTAAAAGTTATGGATCATTCGGCCAACAAAACTTGTTATAAAAGGTAAAACTGGTCCTTCCGAATTCGGTACTACCGAAATGAAAGCACCGGAGGACCAGTTTTTTACTCGCACTCTATTTATTATTAAAACGTTTCAGAGGCCTCTGAATTATCTATTGGCGGGTTTAATCAGTATCTAAACAAGTTTTTCTTCAATTACTTATTTAGGTATTAAACTGAATAAGTACTTTTACTCAACATTTTCCGTAAAATTTTGGAGTGAAAAGTATAGTAAGTAGCGGCTTCGTAATTTTTTCTGATCTTGGTTTGTAATCTTTTTAAGACTTCAAAAAATCAGATTTCAATTCAATCCTAAGAACGCAAGAATTTGCTTTTCCTACGATCTACCAACAGATCGGAACCGGGAAAATCGTTCGAAAAAAAAAAGAAAGAATAAAGTTTATTGGGACACAATTCATGAAACACAAAATGCAAAATTAACAAAATAAAAATAATGTTTCAAACAACAATAGTGAAAAAACGTACAAACGTATCTAGGTATCTTGACCCTAGAAAACCAAATTTAAACAGATTACACAACCCATACAAATAAAAGTTAAGTGACTCAATAAAAATAAACTTAAAAAGCTTCCAATTTTATATTCATCCTGACATTTTCCAATACACAGCTTATCGATCTCCATATGAGATAATATTTACGAACATGGTCGCAACCTGTGCCAAGGAGTAAACGGTGCAATAAAAATAACAGCCTGAGGTGCGTTGGTGACACGTAGACACTGAGCTGGAGTGCCTCGTACACCGTATTGTTGCTTGTTTCTTTCCGAGTCCTTGACTGAACCAGCTTATATAAATCCTTGACTATTTTATCGTAATTTTAAGAAGACTAGGATCAATTTTATTTGGCACTTTCAAATGCTCGTGTATTTTTTTTAAGAGACCAATTTTTTTATTTTGCATTTTTACGTACGTGGCCGTGGTTGCTGAATGAATAGGAGTGATAAAGAAAATACAAGGTTAAATTAAATTAATAATAAACAAAAATCAACTGATTTATAAACTGATATTTCAACTAACTACGCTACTACACCTACAGTCGTTGACCCAAAATTAATTAAATTTTATCAATATTTATTGTTTTATTATGATAATATGTATATCGATCGATGTATGTACTAATTGAATTTGACCCCGTATAATTATAAATTTTAATTTAGTTTCTTCTTTAGGCAGCACTAGGACTGAATTTGAAAAAAGGACAAACATATTGTTCTAATTTGGTGATGTCATATTAATTATCTAAATATGCGTGACCACATTTCTTTACAAATTTAACTTTCTCCTGCACGGTTTGTTTTTAATTATCTATTAGAATGGATACATACAACGTTAATCAAATATTTATTTAGATAACGAAGTAAACAATTTATTTAAACAGATGTACCGTACCGTGACTCGTACTAAAAGTTGTTAAGTATTCATTACAGTGAACGACTCCTTTGTTCTATGTACATGATTAGTAAGTATCTCTTTGTCAATAAAATGAATGATACAAATATGTTTTGTAATTGAATCATACATTCATATTTCTTCATCTATTATCTACATTTCTTTTTTACTCCTCCTTTTGCAGGTCTGCTGGAAGAAATTTCTTAAGAAAAAGTAATGTAAAAATGTATCCTATGTGTTAATCCTGGTTATAAACCATCTGTGTGCCAAATTTCATCCAAATCCGTTCAGTAGTTTTTGCGTGAAAGAGTAACAAACAAACATCCATCCATCCATCCATACAAACTTTCACGTTTATAATATTAGTAGGATCCCTACGTATTTTACTGCGTGTACATAAATAATAAAATGAATAAAAAATAAATTCACTGTCTTGCTTCTATCCCAATTTATTTGAGGTCAGCGCCGCATGTCTTGTGTCTTCTTTAGGGGCTTATTCGAAAACCACCGCTGCGGTATTCATTTTTTATAAATCGCAACATTTTGCTGGCACATTTTTGGCGTCCTCGTACAGGTCTTTTTATTCTTGTATTTTTTTTTTGGTTGTTTTTAATGTAAATTTGTTAGTTTTAAATGCTCTTTTTTACTGTTTGTATTACCTGTGCGTGTCGCAAAAAAAATATTTTTCTTTTCTTTCTTCTTTTTCCGCGCTTTTTTATTGGTCGTCATCTAAGTAGTCACCTTTCCACGAAAATATAATAAGGCCTAATTTTATTTTAAACTGATGGCTTTTAACTACAAAGCTGCACCATTCAACTTGTAACTTAAAGAAAATTGCAGATCCAAATCAGCTTATAAACCCTGACGGTGTGACATCGGCCATCGTCCATGATAACATCGCACACTGGCATTGCGCGCGACTCCGCCTGCCAAATTATTAACATAAACACCATGCGATACCCGCTGAATTCCTACTCTGGTTATTGACCGTCGCAATTTTGTTCTTGGCGTGTGCTACGCTCCAATTTAGGATACTATACATATTTTATCAAGATCAGTTGCTTTTTGGGTTTCTGGAGATACCATTTGCTGGACGCTTTTCTGGAGATACCGTTTGCTGGACGCTTTTTGGTGAAGGTGACAGTTTTGTAAAAAATATTTGCGAGAAATGGAGCAAAGAAGAGCTTAAATGTTCTTGTCACAGTTAGCCGATTTAATAAAGAAGATCTGCTTCGAAAAGAGATAGAAATAGCTGAATACACACTTGTTCAAGTAAACAAAAACTCGTTTCGGATATTAGCCGGAAAAAACAGACAGATTTTTTTTTTGTAAGTTCCGTGTATACAATGGCCTCCATAAATCAGCTACTGCTATAACGTTTTTAGTGACTAATTCGACTACCTTTCACTTATCATAGAAAATTAAGTAATGCCTTATAATGTGGCATTATGTGGCATTACAGCTGAAGTGGAAAAATGACAACTAAATTATGGAGGCCACTGTACTTTCATCTGCATCTAGTAAAAGCTGATAGAATTTACGTTCAATTTCGAATTCCGAAATGAAAATGTACAGACGCCAGCAGGTCAAGCTACCCGAAATTGTCAAATTTTCCCAATCAACCTTGAACCTTAACGATTTAGCAATAAAGTTGAAAATCTATTAAAGAAATTTGACAGATTGTAGTAGCTTGATGTGCAAAATTAAAAAATAAAGTGAAACAAATACCACACTAACACATCATTAAAACCAACCTACACAACACTCCATTTGCAAACCGGAAAATACTTACACCAGAAATCAATACGGTAGCAGCATAAATCGAAGGCAAACCGGTGATTTTTCGCATAAATAATACGAAAACCAACTGCAAAGTGTTCGTAAATAATAAAATGCAAAATGTAATGATCGATCGGTGGGGAGGTATTATTGGTAGGGGAGGCTCCCCCCGGTGTGTGCACTTACATGCCATGTCTGTTACAATGGATTTTCCTTCAAGTATGGATGTTTGAATTTAAATTCACTTTGCTGGCTTTTATCGGCTGATTTCGTGAATTGGAAGATTGGCTGGTTGTCTAGTAATTGAAGGGTAGCGTTTATCGTTTGTGGAGCTTTACATATTTAAGTTAATGCGAAATGGTTCTTTTGATAAAATATTCCGATTGAAATGATGAAAAACTGGTCTTTCGATACGTAATTGTCACTTTTAGGGTTCCCAAAGGGTGCCAATGGGAACCAATCACTAAGCCTCCGCTGTCCGTCCGTTCGTCTGTCTGTCAGCGGGCTGTATCTCATGAACCGTAATAGGTAGACAGTTGAAATTTTCACACAGTGTGGATTTCTTTTGCCGTTATAACAACAAATAATAAAAATAAACTAAAGTTAAAAATTAATATTATTCGTTTTTGCCTTGTGGTACGGAACCCTTTCTGTGCAAGACCGACTCGCACTCGGCCGGGTTTTTAGGTATATTCTGCAACTGTAATGCACTTTAAGCAACAATTTATTTGAAAGCACGTAAACAGCTATTTATCAAGATTGACGTAAGACTACAAACAACATAATCAACTTCTTACTGCTGAATCGACAAATCCTGTTTACCTAGTACCCCACTAATTCTGTTTCATTACCTGAACAAGTTCCACTAAGCCGTCCATTTCCCTTTAAGCGCGTTAACCTTACTGACGCACAAAGAAGGAGATAAAATAAGTTTTTACACACGAATAAAAGTTGCTTGATAAGTAGAACTAACACACATGTTTCCTTAACACCGTCCGATTTACGAACACCCCTGAAACCCAGGGGTCTACTCCGAAGTTGTATCGGCCGAATGTTCGGCCGTTTCCTGCTACGAAGTTACTATTTGGTTCGGTCGGTCCCGATCGTATACTCCTACACTCTTTCGAATATTGACTATGGTCCCGACCCAACTGAGCCGATCCGAACTTTTTTCGCATTTTTCAATAATATTCTGTTCGGCCATGTGTCGGTCCGATCCGATCATTCGCACTTTGCACTTCGTAGTAGACCCCCAGGACCAGGATACGTGCAAAAGGACCATTTCAAGAAACAGTGGGGCCGTAATTCTCTATGACACAATGAACGAAACCGCGCGATATTAATGCGAGATTAGAGGGATTAGCTAAGAAATGACGAGGATGAATTGACGTGGTTTCGAAGTAAGGAATCGTTAAGTGGTCATAATGAATTAGGGCCCAGCCCAGATAATGACGAAAAACAATCCTACCGTAATAAGTTACTAAGAAAAGCTTATGTCGTGGTAAGATTGAGATTGTCCAGTCAGAAAGCTTGGTACCAGTGCTAACTGCTCAGGGAAAGTCGAGCTGATGGCTTTTCCCATCGCACAGTAACGGTCATGCACAGTGTGAGACAGAATATCGTTAACGTATTTTTTTTTAAAAGATTGACCACTGTTTCCCTTGTATATATATGATTCGTATTGGGAACCTAATGACCACTGTATGCAATACACAGTAGGTACGGGCAAAACAAATACACGTATCATCATCATAAGAGTATATCCTACTTCCTACTAATATTATCCTACTTATTAGTAGGATAATATTATAAACGTGAAAGTTTGTATTTATGGATGGATGGATATTTGTTACTCTTTCACGCAAAAACTACTACACGGATTTTGATGAAATTTGGCACACAGACAGTTTATAACCAGGATTAACATAAAGGATACTTTTTATCCGGATATTCCCTCGGGATCGAAACTCATGCGGATGAAACCGCGGGGCGCTGCTAGTAGATACATAAACTCACTCCTTCTTCCCATGGGGGTGGGCAGAAACATGAAGAGAAGATCCTTACATACTCCTTTTGCTTCGTTTACGTTCGTACATTTGGTTGGTGGGTCTGGTTGATGGTTGGTGTACATAAACTGATAAATAAATATCCATACTAATGTTATAAAACTAAAAGTAACTCTGTCAGTATGTGACCTTTTCACCACTGAAAAGATTTCGATTAAATTTGGCAAAGAGATAGGTGGCATCCTTGGCAAAGGACATAGACTAGTTTTTGTCCCGGCAGCACGTTCACGCGGGCGAAACCGCGGTCAGAAGCTAGTATAAAATAAAGGTAAGTTTATGAGTATGTAAACCTTCTGCGACTATTTATATAAAACTACGTAATTCTGGTAACTTGGATACTATATGAGTTTCCTTTGTTACATTTTGCTGGGCTTAATTTATTACTATGATTAGGGTTGTCATTTTTAGGATAATGGCGGGTAGTAATAGATTATTCCGGTAATTTATGGAAACAAACGAGTACTAATATTAAGGATAAAATGTATAAACTAGTAATTTATTATAAAGTACAGTCACCAAAGGAGATAAGTAACCAGGGTATCGGATATAGTTGAAGTTTAGTAAGAAACCGATGGATGTTTTTGAATGAATTTAATTTGATAAATAAACCGGTTGTTTTCCATTAATTAAATTAAATTTCATTCGAAAACATCCATCGGTTTCTTACTAAACTTCAACTGCATATATCCGACGACCCGGGTTACTTATCTCCTTTGGTGACCGTACATGGACCGCTGAAATTATACCAGAAAAATAAATATTAAATCTAGCGAGCATCTATCTGATTAGCAGGACATAACATCTGCCTTGTTTTAATGGAGGCTCCAAGTGACCTTTCATAGTTTAATTATACATTTTAGTTATTAACACTCACATTTACCTGAGATAGTTTGAGTAAAATACATCACTTTTATTTCTCTCGTTGGCTTACATAATCAGCCTATAACGTTCTCGCTGCTGGGACACACGCCTTCTGTTTTCGAGAGGGATTGGGGTGTAATATACCACAAGGGCCCAGTGCGGGTTGGTACATGTCACATGTATTCGAATTTTTGGTTCTAGGACATGGCCGGTTTCCTCACGATGTTTTTCATCACCGTTTTGAAGGCACCGGTGATGAAAAACATTACACAAATTAAAGCGCCTGTCTGGGTTCGAACCTACGACCTACAACTCGTAAGTTGCGGCCGTTACCACTTAGCCACCACTACTCTCGTTACCTTTCATGGTTTAATTATTCATTTTAGTTAAAACATCCACATTAAGAGCCTTTGTTTAAATAATTTCATCACGACTGCTCTTCATTCGCGGTTGGCATCCATGGACCAACCGCGGCAAGCGTAGCTTACCCTGAACCATCGACGCGAATTCTCCATCTACTACTTATCTCATATTTTTTGTATTTAGATTTATTTTTATAGTTAGTCATTTAATTTACTACCGAGTAAAAATAGTTAATTGTGTACCTGTTAGTAAATGTGATACATTTTCTAATTTATTTTCTAATTCTTTAAAAGCCCAGCCCTGAACAATAGCCAACGCGTTCGTGTAGTTCCGTATGCATTCGCCTACTTTAAACTACAGGGTGTATTTAATTAACCCCTGACTTCCACTTAACTAGAATGCCTGGAAACTTGATTCTTCAGTTGAAACGGCTAGCGAGAAGGTAATTGCATTTACTGGTGCATGTTAAGCGGGTTTTAATTTTAAAGGGATTTTCTTGTTTTTGTTTGTTTTCGAGTTATTTATTAGTGTTGTTGGAAAGGCTTTTAGGAAAAAGAGCAGCGAGTTGGCAAGTTGAAATATCAAAATATATATTTGGTATTTTTTAGGTATAAATAAAAATACGCTTATTTTTAATCATACAGGAAGCATCGACGCGCAGCCTGCTGCCATGAATACAGCACATGATTCCAGACCCTCGCGTAAATATTTCGTCGGTCATTAAAAACAATAGCTGTTCTATACATTTTGACTGCGTAGGTATCGCACTTTTCTCAGAAACAGCTGATTTCTAGGCTAGATCTAGAATCATATGCTGAATCCATGGTTAAAGTTTGCGCGTCGATGTCCCTACCACTCTGTACCTATAGCATATACCTCAAACAAACGTTCCAATAATAAATAAAATCAAAACGAGGGTTGCAATATTAATAGGACAAAAAAAATCGATTATAGGAGCGCTGACAAACAAGTATTTACCAAGAAAATCACACTTTACTAAAAAAGATCTTAAGAGGTCACACTAGCGGCACCCCGCGACAGTTCTCGGGTTGCCAGCTATAAAAAAACCGTCGACACGTTTGTACAAGTAATGCTTGCGTCAACATTGTGCCTAGTGTAAGGAAAATCTCTTTTTACCAAGAGGGGATAATATTACTTTCTTGAAAACGGCGAGAAACGGCAGATTAAGTGTTTGGGCGATTTGATTTATGAAGATCTTTTTTTTTTGGAAGCATTCATCGTAATGCCTGCGTCATATTTTGTATCTTAATGTTATTTTATTTTCATACAAAACCCACATTACATTACAGTGAAAAAAAAAACTTTTCTGACTTGAGCGGTTTTTTTATACTGGCAATGTTCTTCCTCCTCTCCCCTACTTGGTCTATGCTGTGCCTGACAGGGTCCATAATTGTGACTAATATAATTATTTCCCTACCAACTATATACATTATGGTACGCAATAAACTATTCAGAATTCTAAGCGCTACAATTAACGATTCTCGTAATTTTAAGAACGTTCACAGTCTGATCTGTCTCAATCTGTCAAAAAAACCTCAAATTTCCCTACATTTTGACAAATTTTTGACATTTCTTTGTCGCTGAGATGAGACTGCGACTAGATTTTGAACGTTTTAAATTACGAAAATTGGCCTTCTGTGCAAAACTGATGCTGGGCTCCTGAACTGAAGATAATAATGATGAGTGTGCAACGTTCCTGTTTTTCTCCAAAGCTCTGTGTCTAGCATGTCGGGTCACCCTCCAGTATCCAAGGTATTGTCTTTTTATCGGGTCCACCTCATCTTTCATCTTTCAAATTCACTCCCAAACGCATAAAGCACTGACACATAACTTTTGCATAACACTAATTACATCTTTGGCCATTTCGTAATTCCTTACATCATAATTTCTTTGGTGCATGTTGGGTGCGCGTACGTCAAATAGGACGTTTCGAAATGTTGCCACAACATAAAGCTTAAAACATTTATTGAGGATGATGTTCTCTTAGCATGTATATTTCCTTTTTTTCTTTTTTATATTCCTGTTTGTTTTTATCACATTAAAATTAAATTGTATTATTTTGCTTTAAGAACGCTGTACCAGTACAGCCTCCTAATAACTGTTTGCTTTAAAAATAAAAATAGTTGTTTTAATACTTGTTGATGAATAATTGTTTACTGCACCGGACGACGTCATTATGTCGGTGCCGGCTGTCGCAGCATAATGCTGCGCGATAGCCGTTGTTCGTGGATGTGACGCATGTCAACCATTTCTTATTGTTTCTTTTCTTTTTTATGTTCTTTTTTGCGTCATGTTTACCGCAAGTAAACGTATTTTCTTTCTTTCTTTCTTCTTTTTTTCAAAGCTTCTATATTAATGTAGCCAGCGCCATGAGACGAAGAAAATTGTACCTATAGAAGATAACATCAAAGTTTCCTTAAACGATGTTTTGTTTAAGGAAACTTTGATGTGTATCGTGTTTCACATATTATATGTACTTCGTCACCCCGAAAAATTCGACCCAAAATCGATTGCACCTCTAACAGGATTCCTATCGTCAAATACATTCCAAAGACAAAGACAAATCGACGACTCAAATTCTATATTGTTTTTCTCCACCTTGATTGTCTCTGGTAAGCGTTGGATCGTCTCATTTGTCTTCGGAATACACGTATGTCTTATACGAAAGCAATTTGGGTGAAATCTATAAAGGCGGTTATCAATAAAAAAGAAGATTTGCCAAACGTTAATCTGTGAGGAGAAAAAAATATTTGTTACGGTACTGATTATTTGGGAATGAGGAAAAGTTTTGCTATGAAAGTTTGTCGTGTGGTTTGTGGTATGAATAGAGTCGTCGCTACTGGAGTAAATGAGCGTGACGTTAGTAGGCTGGCGATGAATGTTCGGAGTTAAATATCTGTTTCTTGTTCATCTGTGGCTTTTGCTTCGTATTTTTGTAAGTATACAACTAAGAATCTAGATGATTTTATGTCTATCATAACTCAAATTCACACTGCCATTCTTATGGCAGCAAAATTCTACTCAACGACAGATTTACGAGTTGCCATGCCCGTGTAAAAGACTTTGCAAAACTTTGAATATTCTAAACCACAAGCGCACAACACGAAACGTCAAAACATTAAATTCACTGAACAAACTGGAAATTACCTTCGTTTGAATTTCAGCAAACAACGTTTAGTAAACAACAAGAAACAGGTCATAACATAGTGCACAAAACAACTACAGCGCTATATCTACTTCTAAACCTGCCATCCTAGTAAGTTCTAAAGGTACAATATGAATAAACTCCAAGTGAATTTCATAACGGGAGCGCAAACACCTCAGACTTGCGTTTTCCAACAACACACAAACAACTCCATGTTCCTACGTGTTTACTGAACACGGTTACAGCACTGTGTTGCTGTGCTCTTTCGCTTCATATTCGTGAAATGCAAGGTTTATAAAGCTGTATTTGGGAACTTGAATCGCATTAATTCCGTATGGAACATATGCATGTAATATGCCTTTGATGTTGTTAATGATTTCGAATTCACCACTTTGGAATTATCATTAATATACTTCATATTCATGTGGCGGTCGCTCAATGCGTAGTTATATTGAAATATTTCGATTTATTTGCATCTGAATATGTATTTTGGTAATTTGTGATAAAGGACCGCAATATTATTCGGTTTCAAGTGCTTTTGGTTGCACATAAGAGTGGTTATTATATCGATAACTGGTCAGGATATTATTGTTCTCAGAATTGTTTCGACAATTACAGACCAGCTTTTGCGAGCAATATTTTTAAGTAGCGAAGCAGCGCAGTATTCCGATAATTGTCTTGGTTCCATTCCATATCAAATAAAAGAACGCTTTTTTCAATGAAATGCTGTCTCTCAGTTGTTTTCCTTTCATGAAACAGTTGTTGTATGACAGCATTTGCATGTGGTTTTATTTCATTTCTTTTATGGAAAATGTTTTTGTAAAATTCTTTCAACGTCCAATTGAAGTTTCCATCTACAGTGTTATGACTTGGCAATTGGGTAGTGTTCTATTCTTGTGTCCATCAAAGATGCACAAGGCTGGACTAAGTCAAGAAGACTCGGAAATTGGGGCATGCCAACAGACCACACTCAACTGCGGTCCGTCGGGCATAACCGCTCGGTCCACTAAGCTTTATGTGGAACCCGAAATATATGGGAAAAGATAATTGGAAAGCAGTTTACTACTTAACTTTAGGATATGTAAAAGAGCCTGTTAAAAGGTTAAGAATAGATAGATGACTGGAACAAAGAAAAGGTGTAATGTTACTTTAGTATCCAGAATGAAGAAGAATATGATTTATGTACATTGTCAGTTGGAAAGACGGGACTACTTGAGACTGATGATGATTATAAAAAGCTAAGTGGAGAGTACCCTGGGTTCGATTCCCAGGTCGAACCCAGGGTGGGTTCGATTCCCAGGTCGGGCAAAGCGTTATTGGGTTTTTTCCATTAGGAGTTCCATATTAACAGCCCGGAGTTTGGATATTGACGGTGTGATACCTATTGCCTCGGAAAGCACGTTAAGTCGTTGGTCCTACGCCTAATCTCTCTCCGGTAGTGTCCGGTTGCGTGCCGTCTCATCGGCCTATAAGAGTGAGGGAAGAGAGGGTGGACCTGTGTCTGCGCACGAGCTACTGCACCGAGGGCTAGTCTCCGTTGAGATTAGCCGCCATGGCTAAAATACGGCGTTGAGGACTATTATGTACTCTAAAATGTTGAAACCGTCATTGATTCCCTGTAAGAGAAAGATGGAAAAGGAAGGTGACAAGACAAATACCACCATTCCTTTTGTGCAACAGTACCATGACGGAACTGAGACTTCATAGTATCCTGGAAGTATGATGATCCTAACAAGCTCTAATAGTTCATAGAATTGAGCCGTGAGCCTCCCAAAAGATTGCACATCACATGTCTCACAAAACATTTCTCAAGAAGTCCCAAATTCTTCCATAAATACTCCATGAAATAGTTTTCAATGGCTGCACTAAACTTGCAACGTATAAACGTCAGTTGATGACACTTGTGAAGAGAACATCGTAAAACGTTTTAAACATATCCGTGACCATATGGGTTAGATTGTTCACGTACGTCTGTGCTCTGTTCGGTAAATTGTAAAGGAATTTGTGAATTCACTTCGGAGTGGAAATCTGTATTTTAGGTCGGCGATGAGTATCGAAAATTGGGAGCAAGAAGAGTCATAATCGTCATTATTTTCCTGCTCTTATCCCAATTTATTTGGGGTCGGCGCAACATTTATTCGCGCTAGATTATGGTCTATTATACTTATTGACTTTTTTGGGCTTTTTGAAGGTCTCGTTTCATTTAATTTATAGTTCGTTAACCAGGAGAGTATATAGCCCTATAGAAGGAAAGAAGGACCACATGAGTCTCGCTTTACTAGGTTTTTTTTTATTGCTGCTTGACTTTGACCACGTCTGATGGAAATCGATGGATGGGGTTTATGATGCCCAGAAGATGCCTGTTCACTCTTGCTTTGCAGGCAAACGGGTTAAATTAGGAAGGTTTATGTTTCGACGTCCGTTTTTTTAACCATAAACGTCGATTGATCCGAAATGCCTTTAGCCAGGCTTACGCTATGTATCACCATTTTTTAATTTATGACAGTTAATGTGTTTGGAAAATAACTTTCAGCCCCAATGACAAATACAAATATTTGAATGAAAGCCTGCGTAATTCAATTAATAAACTTAATTATAAACAAATATACAAAGCAGTACCAGTTACATCCCAGCGTAATACCTCAAAATATAATAACGATCTCCCATCTAACATTGTAATTTATATTACATTCATAATTCGTATACAGCTGAATTTATTACGGGCAAATTAATTTAGCTGGGCGCGCCCGTAATCCGGCCACATCTGCGCTACCCCGCAGATACTTCATAATATCGATATTAAAAACATTCGCGGGTGCTTTATACGGTTAGTGTGATGTACTAGAGTTTTTGGTGCTGTTGTACGCAATTTGGTCTTTGCAGCTGGGAAAATGGGATTGTTGTGAAGGAATACGGTGTGTATGGGGTTTGGCAGCATAAAGACTAGGAATTGGTGAAGGCTTTTGGGGTATGCTTGTATACCTTTTTGCATCTAAACATTTTATTTTCTTTTTCCAATTTGAACAGGGAGGAAGGTGAAACAGTGCTGAGATGTGGTCGATGCTTCTGAACAAGCTGAGTATGTTAGCAGGTATCTCTCTGGAGCCATGACCAATCATAGATCATGATTTTGCCTTAAATACAAAGCGAAAATGAATAAACAAATTTAGACAAACATATTTATCTAGTATCAAAAATCTGCTCAAACATAAAAATCTTATAGCAATAATACATTTACACAAGATTGCTATACTTCAAAAAGTCGAAGTAGCACAAAACATTAAAGAAACCCCAGTTTGTCCCCAAACAACTTCACGAAACAACCAAACTGCTCCATCTTTCTTTTTAATCACAATAAAAAAGACTAACCATCTGAAGCCAAAGAACCCAAGATACTATAACAACCATAAAACATCGTCTTAGTAGCTCGGAGAGTTGTACAATATACTTAATTAATAGTACGTAAAGGACTGGCGGCCATTACTTCAAGTGTTCATAAATAACACACTGTTTTATCGCGTGATTACAGCTGATCATAAAAAATTCAATTTGCCGGAGTCTGACTATCGACATCTGTGAGATGAACTTACGGAAATGGGAAGAATTGACTGTTGCGGTGGTTAATATTTTGTAGCTACAAATTAATGATAGAGAGGAGTTGCTTTGTTACTGACACTAGTTTGATGAAACGAAAATATACGGGCACTTTAACACGGAAGATGAGGAGTTCCTTTGTCACTAACACTATCTCGATGAAACAAAGAAACGAAGAGAGAGAAAGAGAGAGAGAGTCGGCACAAAGATGAAGAATATACAGAGACTTAACAGTCAACCGACCTGAACAACTTCATGAAACAACTAAATCTCTCCATCGTTCTTTTTAATCAAAATAAAAAGACTAATTTGTCACTATATTTGGATTAAACAATAGCGAGAAGAGAGAGGGAGAGAGATGAAGAATATATATGGAGAAGACTTAACAGTCAACCTGTCTACAAAAATTCTTCTTCTTAATTGTACACACAAAATTAGATACAGAACAGACAAAGATGAAAGAGCAGTAAGCATGCAGTCTTGTCTTTCTAATTACATCGTTATTGCATATACATCCTTTACTACTAATACAGACAGCTTAACAAAATTTTGATATAACCAGAACGATTACCGAAGATTGTTAGTAGAAAATAAACCATAGCATAAACTAAACATTTCGGTGAAAACTATTTAGTGTTTTTGAACTCTATTTAAAGAAGGTTGCATTTTACTACAAAGAGGTACTAAAACTCCTTAATCTCAGTTTTATTTTATAGTTTTGGCTTCATTGTTGAATTGACGACTTCTTTCGTGGTCACGAGGAGACCAACGTTCGATGCACGATTCGTCAAATTTTATAGTTCCATTCCCTTCTCTGATCATGTCAACAACATATGTATGACTCATAGTATCGCGAAAGGAAAATAAACAGTCGAATAGAGAAATCACATGATATCTGCAACGAGCCACGGGACAGTTATTGCATTTTCATTCTGAATATGGACTGTGGTTATTGAAAAAACGAAGTAGGTTTCATCTCCGGATATTGAAAGTCTTCCTTCCAATGTACCAATAATTCTATTTCAGGGACCCTGACGGACTACACCGTATACATATTTCCGACGTGCATTTGCCAACAGCTTTGTCCGCGTGGAAGTTGGAAATTATCCCACGGGAACGTAGTATCGGGATGAAAAGTGTTCCATGTTCTAACACAAGACATGGCCTAGTCGTGTGCCTAATTTTATACACATCAACGATGTGTTAGGGAGTGAAAAGATAACAGACCGACTTTCTCATTTTGTTACTTTCACATTTGTAATATTAGTATGGGCAAAACCTGGATGAGACTCGCACAGTGTAGAGAAGCATGCCACGAAAGAGAGGAGGCCTTTGAAAATAAAGGAAAGGCTTAAAAATAAAACACATTACCAGTATTTTACATGAAGCGACTGCCTATCTGACCTTCACAACCCATTTGGGTTGGGGTAATACGATATAATTGGTAAGACTGGTTGTCAGACTTTCGGGTTTCTGACAACCTGTAACGACTGTCAAAGATCTACGAATGACAGCCGGGACCAACGGTTTAACATGCTTTCCGAGGCATGGAGTGGTCTTGATATGTAACTCAAAACAGTAAAATGACAGTATTACCATGCAGCCTTCTTTGTAACATCATTTGTTTGCCCTACAAACAGGGGGCAATCTCCCCCCTCTCTTCTTTTTTCTATTCCTCTTCTTTTTGGGGGGGGGGGGGGGGGTAATTACGAGAACGTCTGATCTCAGTCTCAATCTGTCAAAAACACTTCAAACTTCCCTACATTTTGACAAGTTTTTGACATTTATTTGTCGCCGAGATGAGACTAAGACTTGGTTTTGAATTTTTTAAATTACGAGAATTGGCCTTCTGATCAAATACTATGCCTGCTAAATACACTTCCGACGAACATTTACTCCCTCGAAATCAAAGCCAAAGATCAAACCATCCCAAATTGCTTATTGCCATAACTATAACCAATATATTACTGATTGCTATATCAAAACCACATACCAAATCAAGTAATCAAGCTTCAAAGACATGTAGGTAATTCCAGCTATGTGGGGTACAAAAGCAAGCAGATATAAGGCTATTAGCTGGTAAATTAGGATGCGAGATGTCGAAATGTTTTGACAATCGATTGTTAGTAATCGAAAATCGTTATGTTGTCGAATTAACGGCATGATATTGATTGAGCAATCGAGATTTTGTTCTAGTGATTTTAGTGTAGCCGTTAAGTTATGTGTAAAATTGTTGATTGTTGTAGTATATTATTGATCGATTCAGTTTTAATAGATTATTTAATTCGGCGATTGAAATCGAACTCGATCATGTAATCAATGGGGGATCCATTGATTACAAAAGAAAAACCACCAAGTACGAGTCGACGCACACGAAGGGTTCTGTATCACAAGGCAGAAAAAGGCCGAAAAAAACACGTTTCTTTTATGGGCCCCCCCTTTTATTTTTATTATTTGTTGTTATAGCGGCAATAAAAACACACAGTGTGAAAATTTCAACTGTCTACCTATTACGGTTCATGAGATACAACTTGCTGAGAGACAGACAGACGGACGCACGGACGAACGGAAAGAGACTACTTAAAGAGAAGACTTAGTAAAAGGATTCCATTTGCACCCTTTGGATAAGGAACCCTAAAAAACTATCGATAAAGAGATACTATACAACAATCGAATCATTCCAGTAAAGCTATATCAGACAGTAAATTGATATAACAATGTCCATGATTATTGTTCTATTACTGGTCTAATAGTTTCGGAAGTCGATATATATGTATACGTAGACATCCTTCGCAAGCCTGTAGCGTATATTCTAAATGCCAATATGTACCTTCTTTCTTTTATCTATGGTACTATCGCCATAACCTATTTCTGACCATTTTGAAAACAAAATCCCGTGCACACGATGACCATAGCTACGTCCGTAAGTACTCGTAAAACAAAAGAGGATCCTTTTTAGGTCGACCAATAATATGCGCTGCAAGCAGGAACAGTCCTTACGGTGGTCAGATATAGATTTTGGCGATAGTAGATATCTATTGTTTGATGTTGTACATAGAGGGTGGCAGGGACATAGACGCACAACCTATTACCATGGGTTCAGTACAAGATTCAGCACCCTAATCGCGGTATTGCGAATCATATGTTCGAAAAATGTGTCTACTCAACAACGTAAATAATGCAATGAATGTTGTTGAACTGTCAAAATGAAATCCATTGCTAATGATAGTGTGATACGCAATTACCCCGCTGGATCCCCAAGTGATGAAAATTGCGGGTTATTAAAAAAAAAATCTGTTGCTTCCTACGTTTTGATCGCGTAGGTAGGACCACTTGTGCTACCTACGCGATCAAAACTTATGGAACAGCATTTTTTTGTTTTACTAACCTACGAAAATTTCTACGCTGTCTGGCGTTTTGGGGGACTGTCTTATGTAATTTTGACGTTTGAAAAGTGTTGATTCTCAGCCATATTTGAATGCTTGACAAATAACTTTTGATTTTGAGGGTTTCAGTGTTTAGATATTGAAGATAAGGATTCTTGTTAGGTAAGGCGATTAAGGAAAATCATCTGAAATATTTTATTATGCAAAAAAAGAAATCTTACTATTTTTAGACTCATGGTTTTCTAGTTTATTATCATCATCGTAATCATATCCTTTTGCTAACTATGTAAGGGTCGGCATATCATGAAACTAAATACCTAGATGCTATCAGTAGGCATGCAAATTATGTAATTGGCATCACGTAATATTGGTTTATGTTGATGCTGTTCTATACAAAACACCACTTCCTTTACCACAGGGATGCTAAGCTAAAATCAAATCATAATAACAACGACATTTGCCAAAAGCTGAAGGTTTATACCGACACTTATGTACATATTACCATATAATCTTATATCCGGCCATGCGGACGTAACCTTTTACCTAAATTGGGCCGACAGTTTAGGTCCTGGCAGCCCACCAAGCGGACAAACAGGCTGTTTAAGATGAATCTTTGCATGGACACGTACACAGATCGTAAGTACACTTGGTAACGCATACAGCAGAGCTCAAGCTTTGTTTTTATTGTTTGGAACTTCCAGAGGGGCAATTCTCATAATTTTAAGAACGTTCACAGTCTGAGGGGCAATTCTCACAATTTTAAGAACGTTCACAGTCTGAGGGGCAATTCTCACAATTTTAAGAACGTTCACAGTCTGAGGGGCAATTCTCGTAAGTTTAAGAAAGTTCAGAGTCTGATCTCAGTCTCAATCTGTCAAAAATACCTCTAATTTCCCTTCATTTTTGACATTAACTGTCGCTGAGACTGCGAATAGATTTTGAACATTTTTAATTACGGAAATTGGCCTTCTGGGTTGCTAGGTATTTATTACAGAAGGGAATTGAGTGGGGTTATAATGATAGTACGTCAACCATATGCATTGATGTTATAATGAAGATGGCAGTAAATGAATCAAGACCAGGAAAAGCTATTTTAAACAAACCTATAAGTTTAATGACTTGTAATTGAAGGCCTGGCAACAAATTAATAACATTATTAAGGAATTTCTCGGAGGTACCGAGAAATTCCTTAATAATGTTATCAAGGAATTTCTCGGAGGTAATGTCTAATAGTAATGGACTATGTACTTTATCATGTGACAAAGCTCATAGTCCCGGCTGTCATTTGTAGATCTTCGACAGTCATTATAGATAGTCAGAGGCCCGAAAGTCGGACAACCGGTCTTACCTCGTAAAGTGGCTACTTCGATGGAACGGCAACAGGGTGTGGATGTGGAGCTGAGTCACAAACTGCGCTCCACCTCCTATCCTGCCCTCTGTGTCCCAAAATGCATCCAAAGTGACCTCTGCGCTGCCACCGATACCACCGTGGAACGAGCGAAGTTTTGCGTCAACAAAATTTAAATTACTATCCTGCCAGCGAAACGTAAAAGAAGAACAACCATGAGGTATCTACCCAGTAATTGGGTTTCAAAGGTCAGATAGGCAGCCGGTACATGTAAAATACTGGTATTCAGCTGCATCCGGTTAGACTGGAAGCCGACATAACATAGTTCGGTAAAGGCTAGGTTAAAGGCTAGGATGACTCTATAAAGGGAATCATTATCTTTATTAGCCAACCAAGTAGAATACTATACGATACCACTATACGATAGAATAGAATAGGTACTCTAAACTATATAAATTACAGACATAAATATAGAAATTTTACAAAGGCTGACAATGGGCGGTCTTATCGCTAAGAGCGATCTTTTAAAGACAACATTTGGATGGATTAAAAAGGAGAGGAGAGACAAATACTGAATACCGAGACACGCGTGGATTGGCTGAAACCATCTCCGAAAACTTTAGTTACAGGCCACATTCTCCAATCTTTCCCAATGAAGATAACAGCCAGGCTGCAAAAAACCTCCCAGGCCAGTAATAGTTTGAGCACCTCTGTTTTAAACTCACTAACAGCAGCAACAGCGCTTCCTTTTTATTTTTTGTCATATAAATGCATATAATGTACGTACATTGCAGTTTTTGTTCCTCAGTTTTAGTTTCGTTTTAATTTAAAAAGCTCGTTGTAGTTACTTTGGATTTTTCTAGGTGCTTTGTGAATATGGTATAATTGCAATAAGGTTTTTATTGTATAAAAGACTATTTAGGAAAATAGGTTTGTGTGTATGTGAATATTTAATCAGAATATTCTGTACTATAATACCATGATATTGGGTAAAAACTGGTATTCAGCTACATCCGGTTACACTGGAAGCCGACAGATGATGATGAAAATGATCATCCATCATCATTCTTCATGGAAAACCATGAGGAATTTCTCAGTAGCTGCCCGGATTCTGGATCTGTGCCAGGTTGATGGCAAGCTCGACATGGGACTTAAATATAACTGGCGAAATTTGGGTGTCAAAAAAAACTCAAAACTCAAAGTATTTATTTCAATTAAACCAATTACAGGCACTTTTGAATTGTCAAGGGGTCGGTCAGTCAGAGAAATGAAGCTAGTTGCCCATTCCTAAGCGTAGTAGGTACCTATGGAGAAGAACGGGCAAGAAACTCCATGGACACTCTTTTAAATCAAAATATGGTTACAAAGTATTAGTTACATCATTCATATTAAAAATTATGCATGTGAGAACGATGCAGAACGTTAAAAGCGTCCGTAATGAAAAGCCTAAAACAATCCAAATATTAAATTAAATTAAAATAAGCCATGGCAGCAAAGAGATGACCAGTCCCCACTGACGGCGCCCGTTCACGAACATGACGCACGGATTAGCACCATTCAGCTCAACCGTTTTGAAGGGAGCTAAATGATCCAACACATGTGCCACCATCAGCGAGACATTTGAGTGAGCATGACATACTCTCAGCCGCCAGGGCACATTCAAGTCAATGAAAGACGTACCCAGTAAATGGTAGCTTTATAGTATGTAACTACATAGTACTCACACATGAGCTATACAATTATACAATACTAGGAGATTGAATTTATATAATGCAAAAATAGTATTTTACAATCTTCAGCGGCTCCAACAGTAGGTACTTCCAAATGCTAATGAATTTATTTATGCGTCCTGTGGAGCAGGACCAGCGTTTAGCCAAGCATTTTTATCAGCGATGTAATCTCCCAATTTATAATATGCCTGGCTGCATAGTGTGCGTTTTATACAAGATTTAAATTTCGTTTCATTCTGTTCAATTATGTGGGGAGGTATTTTATTGTAACATTTTAAACAGTACCCCATGAAAGATGAGTCTACTTTAGCCAGCCTGAAACCTGGTTGAACTAATTGGTCCCTATTTCTAGTGATATAATTGTGTCTTTCACCTCTTTTACTAAAAATATGTAGATTTTTCCTTACGTACATAATGTTTTCATATATATATTGACAAGGTACCGTCATGATGTTAATATCTTTAAACAGTTCTCTCAGAGAGTCACGCCTGCGGAGGCTATATATGGCTCTGATGGCTCTTTTCTGCAGAATAAAAATAGATTCGATGTCTGCAGCCCGTCCCCATAGTAAAATACCGTACGACATGATACTATGAAAGTAACTAAAATAGACCAGTCTCGCGGTATCGACATCAGTAAATTGACGGATTTTTCTCACAGCATACGCTGCTGAACTTAGTCGTCCTGCAAGGGATGTTAAATGAGGACCCCATTGAAGCCTTGAGTCGAGCGTGAACCCCAGGAAAACAGTTTCATCGACGAATTCTAGTTTCTCTTGATTCAATTTTATCTCACAATGACTACCTTTGACATTTGGTAAAGAAAATCTTATACACTTCGTTTTTTTCCCATTTAATACTAAATTATTAGCAGTGAACCAATTTTGGATCTGCAGTAGGGCGTTATTTACGTCGTCAAGATTTGATGCACGTCTATTAATTTTAAAAATCAAGGAAGTATCGTCAGCAAATAACACCATCTGTGGTTGGGTTTTTAACAAATGGGGTAGATCATTTATATAAACTAAAAAGAGGAAAGGACCTAATATCGAGCCTTGCGGAACACCCATTTTTACTTTTAAACCGAGTGAATTGACACCATTTATTTGAACTTGCTGTTGTCTATCATTTAAATAAGATTTTACTAAACTGAGCGCGTGTAGGTACTATAGGAATACCTCTGCCTAACCCTTCGGGGAATAAAAGCGTGATGTTATGTTACATGTTAAGTTATGTGGGTACCACGCCAATATTAAAAAATATGTTCGTCGAAAATGCTCTGAAGTATTTTAAAGCGTTTTCGGAGCGGACTTTTTTGACGTGTTTTTACCGTTCATAGTACCAATTTGGTTCATCCAAATTTTAGCAAGATTTTCTAAGAATATACCCACAAAAGTGGCCTGCTATTTACGCGAGGTGTACCCTACGTGACTCTCACAAAGATACCGGTGAAAGGCACAAAATACCTAGAGAGACACCTATCAATATTCCACACCTAAAGGTCTCCATAACGGATAATGGCTGAAATATTTTTGCGAGACATGTATGGTACATTTATAGTGGTTAGCTATTGCGTAAAGTAGAAGCAAAATTTCACACAACCTTTTTAGGATATTGACTTAGGTAAAGTAGGACAGCGTGTAGGTACTTCAATGAACATTAAATATAAGTGTTCATACACACGAGCGGCACGCGTCAACTGCAGACGCAACTGCAGCTGTCGACAGGCGTTGACTGCAGTTGTCGACAGGCGTTGACTGCAGTTGTCGACAGGCGTTGACTGCAGTTGTCGACAGGCGTTGACGGCAGTTGTCGACAGGCGATGACTGCAGTTGTCGACAGGCGTTGACTGCAAATGTCGACAGGCGTTGACTGCAGTTGTCGACAGGCGTTGACTGCAGTTGTCGACAGGCGTTGACTGCAGTTGTCGACAGGCGTTGACTACAGTTGTCGACAGGCGTTGACTACAGTTGTCGACAGGCGTTGACTACAGTTGTCGACAGGCGTTGACTACAGTTGTCGACAGGCGTTGACGGCAGCCGTCGACAACGTGCCACTCGTGTAAGCCGAAACTACAACCCAGTGCACTCAAAGTGCACCTATTTGAAAAAGCAAGCATATACTCGTATACTCTACAAAACCGAATTTTAATAAAAGTAATAAGAACCTCATCATCTGCCTAGCCTTTTCCCAACTATGTTGAGGTCGGCTTCCAGTACTAGTATTTCACATGTAGCGACTGCCTATCTGACTTCCACAACCCAGTTACTGGATAATACGAAACCCTTGGTAAGACTGATTGTCAGAATTTCGGGAATCTGACGACCCGTAACGAATGTCAAAGATCCAGGAATGACAGCTGGGACCAATGGTTTAACGTGCTTTCCGAGGCACGGAGAGGTCTCGGTATGTAAAGATGACCCCCTTCTACGGACCAATCGCGGCAAGCGTAGCTTAACCTGATCGATCGACCTGTGCGGCTGTTATTACTTAGTCACAAGTAATAAAAACCCAAGTTCACTATATAACAGATCTTACTAAATAAAAATCTTAAATTTACTGACAGACAACGCGCCGACTAAACCGCTGGCTCTAGAAGCTTGAAATTTTACACAGAAGTTTATTTTTGAACTAAGAAAGGATTTTTTAAATGCATTTCCTAAATAGGTTAAAAGGGGGTGAAATCTATTAAGGAAGATTTTTAAATTATTTTTAATGCTGCATAGGCCTGCTCTTGACCTCGATCACGCCTGATGGAAAGTGATGGATGAGGTCTACGATGGAACGAGCGTGTCCAGAAGATGTCTGTTCACTCTGGCTTCGAAGGCAGACGGGTTAGAAGTGAGTCACAAAATGGTGAAGGAAAACATAGGAAACCGGCATGTCCTAGAACCAAAAACTCGAAGACATGTGACATCTACCAACCCGCACTGGGCCCGCGTGGTGGGTTCCAGCCCACTCCCTCTCCAAGAGAGGAGGCCTGTGTCCCAGCAGTAGGAACATTAAAGGCTGATTATGTGGGTTAGAAGCCCTTCATTTTTGCCGATGGAAAATCTCACCGGTGAGACGGCTTCTTGTATAATAACCACTAGGTACACTGAACCTCCGAAGTCACGGTATTAAGTCAAGTTTATGTACGTGAAATAGATCGATATCGCAGCTTTGAGGATAGTATGTCAAAGGCATTGTCGTTAGCCTCCAGCAAGTTGTTAGCCATATCAAAGCCTTGTTGGGTTTGAATTTGAACAATGTATTTGTTATCTGTGGAAGTAACATGCTTATGTATATAGGGACTATTGTTGCTAGCCGGGATCATAGAGTACGTTAATAAGTATGAAAGCCAATTCTCGTAATTAAAACGTTCAAAATCTAGTCGCAATGTTTTCTCAGCGACATATTAAGATCAAAAACTTGACAAAAATATAGGAAAATTGAACGTATTTTTGAGAGATTGAGACTCAGATTAGAATGAGAACGCTCTTAAAAATAACGTGAATTGCCCATACTTAAAATAAATCTTAAGGTATTTATTTTTCCCTAATAATTAAATTGACTTCTGCAAAATGCAATCTGCATACAAGTTCGAAAAATAAATAAAAAAAGCAATCATAATTGGCAACCTTTAAAAATGCCACAGACAATTTGAAGGTTGCCAATTACTAATTAGTAAAAAAAAAAAAGAAAGAAAATATTAATAGGTATTACTTTTATTTTGCAATAAAGCCATATATACACACGATGCAAGTTTCTTCCCTGTGGTATACAATAAAATTGAAGCAACAATAAAGGTTGCACCGTCTTAACATTAAATCGCACTGTGTATCAGCACCCTAATTGCTAATCCATTGCTTATTATGGTCGAAAAAATTGTCTGCTCAGCAACGTAAATAACGCAATGAACGATGTAGAACTGTCAAAATGAAATCCAGTCCTACTGTTAGTGTGTTACGCAATTACCCCGCAGGTTTGCATCATTTCATAATGTAAGTAATCTATTCTTTTCAAATCTTATCTCGTGTAAGTCGTGTTCTGAGGGGCAATTCTCGTAATTTTAAGAACGTTCAGTCTGATCTCAGTTTCAATTTTGACAAGTTTCTGACATTTGTTTGTTGCCGAGATGACACTGCGACTAAACTTTGAACGTTTTAAATTACGAGAATTGGCCTTCTGGTCACTAGTTGCCATAGAAACGGCTAAACAACTTTTTTGGCAAGCCTTAAGCTAAATGGTGATTACATTGCGCCAAACCCTCGCACTTCACTTTCAACTTTGGGCCAAAATTGAAAACGTCTGGAGTCATCGCAGTTTCGTACACTGCCAGATCGTATTAACGGCACTCGATAACGTTGTGGGTGGATACTTGGCCAAGATTTGAACACAAAGTGTTAAGTGTACAATCTTGAATGATACATAGGAGTTTATTTTGAAACTGAGCTTTAAATAATTTTATTTTATTTACCAGCTTCGGCCCGCGACTTCGTCCGCGTGAAATTTATTTTTCCCCCGACACACCCCATCGCATCGCATCGCCTGTCCGTACTATTTGTTTTCGCTTAGCGTTCTTTCTTACTTTGCAAGAATTGGGCTACCAAATGCAAAAAGAAAAAAAAATCAAATACGATTGGTGGTTCCAGAGATTATTAGCGCGTGCAAACAAACAAACAAATAAACTCTTCAGTTTTTATTATATACCACAGGGGGAATGCATAGATGGATATAGATTTTAAGGATTATACCAACGACATGCATGCATTTCAATTATATTCTAAGGGCTAATTTTTCCAACGCCATATAATTTTATCGGAGGAATCATTTTGAATTTTTGATAATTTTCCCATAAAAATACTTTCAAACATCAATTTTATTCCTCGAATAAAAGTTATCTGGCGATGGAAAAATCAGCTCTAAGGGCTGATTTTTCAATCATCTGATAACTTTATTCGAAGAATAATTTTGAATTTTTGTCAGCTATTTCACACAAAAACTGTAAACGCCAATTTTATTCCACGAATAAAAGTTATCTGTCGATTGAAAAATCAACCCTTAAACATAAACTTGTGCAGTATTAATTAAAGTTTATTTAAAACAGACTTTTAATAGGATCATATACTGGAAGTCTTAATGTTTTCTTATAAGCAAATAAATCCTTTGTAACTAACGTAAGGAAAAAAATTGGAATGAGGTCAATGATTGCAATAACTTTTCTCAAGAGGCTGCTTCTGTCCTTGCGCTCAGTGACATGCCACTCGCCCTCGCACTATTTATCTCATATGGTCCGAGTTATCGAAATATAAAGAAATGATAGTACATTATTCTTTATTTAGGGCAAGCCCACCACACTATTCCCAACTACTGCAACTCCTGAAAACAATCTAATCATGGCTAGAAGTAACCTACAGTCGCTAGAAAATTGCCAAGACAATGGCAAGTTAGCTGTTTTGGAATAGAAGATTCGAACTGTGAAATAAAGTGATCTTCTTACATCTCGAAAAAACACTTAAATAACTCAAATGTTCCAAAGAAAAACAGACCAAAAAAAATAAGATGAACTGTGGGTGGCCTCAGTAGCAGCCCGGAATCTGGATTTGTGCCCGGTTGAAGGCAATAGACTCGCCCCTATTTCGGGGGACTTAAACATAGTTGGCCAAATGTGGGTGCTGCAACTATAGGTACACCTCTGCCTAAACCCTTAATGGAATACACGCTTGATGTTATTCAAAAAAAAAAAAGGCATGAATCACCGATCAATCCCTCATTCATTCTATTCCAAATGCTCAAATGGTAACGACATTTCCGTATCAACAATTGTCAAGCTCTCAATCGCGACACAATCAGTACCCTCGTCAGCCTTGTCGATGGTACATCACCTCATTAACTCGCGATGTGACGTCTCAGCGTGAACGAAAATCGTGTTAAAGGAGTTTAGACGTGTTTGTAGTTGAGTCGTTGTTGTTTTAAGTGAATATAGCGGGAATCGGGGTGTCCTTTTTGAAGGAGTTGCCATTGGCTTTTAGGAATTAGGTCACGTAAGTTACCAATCTTGGTTTTACTTAATATGAGACAGAGAGACACTTAAGAAAGAGTTACCTATTTTTGCCAAGCTTAAGGAACGGACAGCTACCTCTCTTTGCTTGGGTAAAAAAAGATAATAAAGAGATAATGGCAAGAGGATCAGAAGCAGGTTATCTTCAACAATTGTCAAGCTCTTAATCGTGATACAATCGGTACCCTCGTCAGCCTCGTCGGTAGTACATCACCTCATTAACTTGTGATGTGACGTCACAGCGTGAAGGAAAAACGTGATAAAGGAGTTTAGACGTGTTTGCAGTTGAGTCTTTGTTGTTTTAAGTAGTTAGTTTTAAAGTAATGGGAATAGGGATGTCCTTTTTATTAACGATGGTTTTGTCATTGGCTTTGATGAAAGGAGTGACGTTAATCAATACAATCAATACTGACTCAAAACATGCTATGTAACTAGCATGTTTTGAAACAGTATTGATTGTAGAAGAGACTTACCATAACATCACCCCTGTATTCTCCAAGTAATAGAAGGGTAGCATATTGTATCAAGCGTATTTGAAGTGAACTCGTCTAAAAGATAACAAAAAGCCTAAGGTGTGGTGGACGTGTGGAACAGCTTCTTCCTATGAGGAATAGGAATATTCCTACTACAACCAATCAGTTGGTTGAGCGAGATGGTAATATTCCTCAGAACGATTACTTACAAGGAACAAAACATATGAATCATAATATTATTTCTTACTTGTAGTAGGTAAACTTACGTCATTTTATCATGCTCATTGCATTTTAATATCAGCGGAAAGCGTGTTTATCTAAAGTTTATAGTGTGGGTCCCATTAAGGATATCCGATGTGCTGTTAATCTGACCTCAATTCGTTCTACGATAACCTAAACAGCTGCAACTCATATCGCATTTTATTTACATCACTACAAAAGTAATCAAGAAATAATTCATAACATTTTAAATCGTCATCTGCCTAGCCTTTTTCCAGAATGGTGGGGTTGGTTTTCAGTATAACCAGATGCAGTAGAATATCAGTATTTCACGTGGAGCGACTGCCTATCTGAACTCGTGTTAACCAGTTACTGGTTAACACGATACACCTTGGTAAGACTGGTTGTTAGGCTTTCGGGCTTCTGACTACCCGTAACGACTCGAAATGACAGCCAGGACTACCTTAACGTGCATTCCGAGGTAAAGGATGGTCACCAATTCAGTAGCTTAACATTCGAACGACCCATGCAGCTGTTATTACTTAGCCGCGAGCTCAAAACATTTTAAGACGTCACCAACAAATTAGCTAAAAAAATCTGTTGTAAAAATATCGCAATTTTTCTTCAACAATTTATGGTCGTCAATTTTCAAGTATCTCCCCGACCAATAGGAGCGCGGGTCGCGTGAGGGCATTGGCAAGGTCGGCGCTTGCGCAGCCGCGCAGACTGCATCTCTCGAAGGCCGCGCACGTGGTCGCACGCACGTATACATTTTTATTATTATCGATGATGTTATGTAGACTCATTTGTTTTGCAAAGTGGGTAATTTTCTTGAAATTATGCATTTTTAAATTTTTTTTTATTTTTTTTAGCCTTTTCTTTTAAACTAAACACGCTGTAAACCCGATGGGATTTCCCACCGGCAGAAATGTGCGAACTTTCATAGAAAATTTGTTCTTATTAAAACCCCTTTTGGGGAAGTATTACCAAAAATCCCTCTTTTACAACTTTATTTATTTACGGAATTCATTTGCAAACCTTCAAGCTTCTAGAACCAGCGATTTAGTCTGATTTTTATTAAGTAGATTATAATTAATTTGATACAAAAAATTAACTTACAAATATCTTGCAACATCTGTCTAACAAGCTAGAAAACCGGTTACCTGTAACAAAAATAAACTTTATCAGCATTGTTAACAACAATAAATCAGCATCTCTATTAAAACTCAATGCGAACACTGTATTACGCAAACCATTTTAAAGAAACATTACCAAACATTTGACAAAAAAACGGAATAGCAAAATCTTGAACGCATGACGTGTCTCGTTCACGTTGCGTCGAGGTCATCGCATGCGCATGGTCGCGAACTCGACAGACGACGCATGATCAAAATGCAAAGGAAAATTATTATTGCATGCATAAAATTATCGGGAGGCGTGATAGGTCTTGTTCCTATGGAGATTTATGTCTAGTGAATGATTGGATGACTTTTCAGAACCGACTTCAAAAAGGAGGAAGGTCTCAATTCGACGATATTTTTCTTATTCTACTTGATATCTCCTCTCATTTTGAAAATACTTAAGGGTTAGCTTCGATGATACGTATTTAATTTACTTTGCGTATCTTGATGATTTTGTCACTGTTGTTTACATAGCAACTTGTGGTATACAAATTGGTGTTGGGTACCATAAGTAAAAAGTGAAAAATAAAAAAGGACAATGCTCATGGATTTATGGAATCCCGTACAATGCTGAATCAAAGTCAGACTTTGTTTTTTATAGACTACACTTATCATATTAACTCCTACAAAAGTTCTTTTTGTAAACCTAACCCGGGTTTCAGAAATTTTCAAAAAAATCCAAATAACCTAAAAACTGGGTATTTTATTTTGTTTGACATACACGAACAACCTAAAAAAATGATAATCATTTAAATAAAAATTCTATTCTGTTCTATTTTAGTTATTTTTAATTAATGTAGAATCGGCAAAGTAAAACTTTTTTACATGTTTTTTGAAGACGTGATCATGATGACACTTTCAAAATTCAAGGTTATATTAATCATATTATGAACGTCATGTAAAGGTAATAAAACAACATCAACAATTTTTTACTGTAAATTAAATTCCCTGTTCAAAAATCAAATCCCCGATGCGTAATGTCGTATAAAATTATGAAAATAATTACTATAATATTTTGATCTTGATGCATGAGACTTTTGGTACGACTTCTGGTCATTCTCTTTTTCTACAAAAAAAAATAACAAACTTCAAAAAAAAAACTACAAAATGAAAAAAAAAAACTTTAATTTCGGAAGTCGGTGGCAAAAAACTAAAATACAGATCCAAAGACTTCCGAAATTAAAGTTATGAATGTGTATTTTTTCGCCAATAGCGTAATATTTTGAAAAGGTATACAGAAGTTTATAACTTCATATTTTTCCGAATGATTCATTAATACAGTCAGACAGAAATCGACTTTCAAATGGCGACTATATTCTGAAATCTGACAATGACCCAAATTCAAGATCTAATTTAAAGAAAACTGTCACAACATTGAATAAGAAACATGAAAGCAATCTGACAACGTCAGCTTGAGACGTTTCTTTTTCTGAATGTTTCATAGTTAATCATGGCGATCGAAATATCATTGAAATATTTTAAACTAGCCGCGCCCCGCGGTTTTACCCGCATATGTTTTGATCCCGTGGGAATATTGGGATAAAAGTATCCTATATGTTAAAAAAAAAAACAAAAGTCATTCATTCAAATTAACCTGAGAATCTTTTCGAACGTCAAAATTACAAAAGACAGACCCCCAAAACGCCCGCCCTTCACCACTTCCTAGCGTTTTAGCTAGAAACAAGAAGTGGGGCAACAAACTCCCCAGCAACACATCTGTCGGTTCAGTTAGCAGAACTAAATTCTATATTAGAGTAAGTAATTATCATTACGAAACACAAAACATTAAATTCAATTTTAAGCCATATATCGGCTAGCACACGCCAATGTACGCCAACAAAAACATTGAAAATGTTTTCAAATTACTCTGTTAATAGGTATGGGAGGACAGTAGCATTACCAGAGAAGGTCTAGAGTACGCGGTCACCTATCCAATAATGTAACTTGAAACTTAACTTAACCGCAACGACCGAACGGTAACAGGACGTGTTTAAAATAATTAAAAAAAAAGAATAACATAAAAGTTACGTTTCCCCGCTAGTGTTGCCTATGTTAATTATTAAATAGCAGGTAAAACAAACGTTGACATTAACTGAATGTAAGTAGTTTTTCCAATGACATCTAGACGACAAATACAAGAGAATTTCTTCGCATTAGTTACATTATTATACGTATTAATATTAATACTGCAGCATACATTCTAGTCCGACCAATATCTTTGTAAATGTAATGGATGCGCTGCTTGTGAAGGAAGACGTCAAAGAGCTGTCAAAACCAGTACATGTCATTCCATTTCCATTTCCATTCACATTTAATTCATTCCTTTTTGTTTGTTCTCTATTTCGCCAAGTGCATTAATAAATTATGTCGAACTATAAATTATGTATAGTCTAGCTATTGTTGATTCATTCGCTGCTGACATTAGCGACGTGATCAAGGCCATGTAGACCAGGTCAAACACCACCTTTATCATTATTATACAAAACAATTAAATTAAAACAATACAAAAAACAAAAACACAGCTAAAAACACCGCCAGTCACGATAATAAAAAATGCTACGACGAAAACTCACTTTAAAACCATTTACTGTGATGTCTTCAAGTGACGTTTTGTGATGTTGGCAACTGCACAAATTATGTTGACATTTATTTTAATACATAGTTTGAATAAGATTTCAAAATGTTATCAAAGTTTTTCAGATGTAGATAATGATGAAGTCATAAATCACACTAAATCTAGAATGACAATATTACTTCTGTAATAATTCAATCATTTATCTCCTTTAACTTTAAATATCTTCATGACACGAATACTTTTATGACGAATTACAAAATTTCTAACGTTCGCTTAGACATTAATAAAGACCAAAAAATCTTATAAAATGAACCAGACATTACATGAGGAATCTTCAAAAAAGGCTTCATCGCGAACCAGTATCGCTATCGCTAAACAAATCGGACGTCAAAACTCATCCTCGTTTATTACGCAACAGCCCTAAAAATACATCATGACGTAATCGCATCGAGAACATAATGAGTTCGAACGTCGTGGTAGCTTTCATTGTCAATGTCAAGAGCGTTCAACGAACACATGTTTATACCTACTTTTTATGTACACAGATGACATTAGCGCTGCTGAATTATAACATTATTCTTATCGACACCGCCGATAAGAATTTACCAGTACATACGAACTTTTTCATGCATGTGTATTATGTAACGCTGTGTTTTGATATAAGCATGTAAATCAAGTTGCAGAATTGACGGGGGTGATGTCATGACATCATGCGGGTGTTTGTTTGGACTGGATGTGTCAGTCATCACATACTACACATAAACTCTTGTCTTATCCTGATGAAGGTACGCAGAAACTACAGAACGCCACTCGCTACGATCCTTAAGCTGGATTTAATGTTACGCTGACGTCACTCGCGTACTGTCGGTCACGCGTACCAAGACGTTGACGATACATTGACGTGTATAGTGTAGCACCGACGCTCATCGAGCGCGAGTCCATACAAATCGGTACGCGACCGATGTCAGCGCTGACCGTCAGACAAGCACTAAATCGAGCACTCCTTTTGCTAACCTTACATTCATATATCTTGTGAGACACCACGCCGTTTGCGAGTATTTCGCACCTGACCTTTCAGAAGAACATAGTCTTGGTAAAAAGGGCGTGGCGAGGTGACTACCCACCTCATTTGGTTTTAATCATCGGCTAGGGTTTTCGCAAAGCTTTGCTAAACAATACCATATGTGGCCGTCATTTCCTATACTTTCAAATCAGTACAGCAATGCTGCTTACAGCAGAAACAGTAGACCAGTCAAGTCATTTCACAAGGAAATCTTGAATTTGGTTGAACTTAAAGAAGAATAGCAGAACTCCATGTAAACCGAGTGTCGCATTTATAGACTTCACGTGGATTCGTAAAAAAACTCTCCAAAGATAGACCTCGGTTAAATTAAGTCGACACCAGAAAACTGCTTTTTCTTTCATAAATTTCCACATAATAAATGTTTCAGCAAACTTTTTTTGCACGACTTCTAGACAATAAATCTCGAAAAATCTTCTAGAAAAAAAATCAACCGAGCCGAACCGAATAGCTAAAATGTATTTCTGAAATCTTCAACCGTAATATCGATTTCCCTGACACGTGTAGACAAAACCGTCGCGTATTTACGTTTCAAGATCCAAGTACCAGATGTAAAGAGGTTCCACTGTTTAGCTATGTAATTGATACATGTTTACCTACGCCTGTTTGACGTGTTGATTCTACTCAGAGTAACATCTAGAACACATTAGTAGCGTTGATAAGTGGGTGGAGACAGTTTGGTGCCATTGAGCTGGTGCTGATAAGGCGCGGTGTTGTTTTTTTAACGTGGCATTGGTGACAGTTATTTGGGACATTGGGATAAACTTTGTTCTTGAAACAACATTTGTCTGATAGATGGGACTGAATAATATAGCTAAGTGAAAATAATAATAAAGCAAGCCTGAAAAATGTCAGTGCTACCTGTAAGTAGACCGTTGTAATGTTCGTGATAAAATATGACCAATCGTCAGCACCAGAAGCCTAATATTTTGATTGGATGAAGGATGGACACACGCCCAAAGGGACAATATGGGTGACCTAACAACCTATGCCATAAATATACCTCGCTTGTTTGTTGACACCGTTTAAAAGAACCGTGAACGAAACCAAATTGGCACGTCGTCGTTCGAAAATTAAAAACACAATTGATACATAAATCAACTTTATACCTTTGCTCGAAATTAAAAAAAAATACATTTGACACACGTCATTTCTTTTGACGTTTCATCTTGACATTGTTGTTTTGATGTCACCATGATGGATAATGATGGTGTGAACAGCTGTTATCTGTCAGTCAGACGTTCGCAACTAGGTTGCGTAAACGCAGCGTTATGTAACTGACGTGAAAAATATATTTTATTACGTGGAATTCCGCGGGTGATGGTTTGGAATAGAAATTCATTTTTATAGAGTTTCGTAAGTACCTAGTTACGTAGTGGAGGTTATTTTCTGTCCGGTTTGCTTTACTGTACATATTTGAGAAGCCTTTCATATATGTGAAAATATTTGCAAATTCTTTGAATTTTTCATTAAAAAAAACTGTTTCTTAGGGGCGTTGAACATCTGGTGCCGTATTCGCAAGATTGGCGGGATTAGCTAAGGAATTGACATGGTTTCGAAGTAAGGAATCATTGAATGGTCATAGTCAAATAGGGCCCTGAGGGATAATTCTTATATTTATTCAAATAAAGGTTCAAAATCAAATCGCAATCTCATCTCAGCGACAACAAAATGTCAAAAACGTGATAAAAATGTAGAAGGAAATAAGATTTTTGACAGTCTGAGACTAAAATTAGAATGCGAACGATAGTAAAACTACGGGAATTGACCTAATAATTAAAATAATCAGAGTCATATTCTGCTAAGATTACAAAACTATCTAATTTTCATGGCATCCAATCTTTTAACCATCCATTTAAACAAAACTATATTCCATTTCGTATACAAACATGTCTGGCACAGCCGCACAGCTATTACGTCGTCATGTACCCTCACAAAGGAAGGTAGTTATGCCTGAAGGCAATATGATGAATTGAAGGAACAGCCATCCTATTAACCCGGAGCCATCAAACATGTTTACGACGCGAACAAGCACCTGACACTGTTATTTAGATCAGCTACGAACGACAAGGGAATTTTTGGAGGAATAAAATGCATGGGTCATAAAAATGTAGATGTTGTTTGGGAATTCTAGGTCTTCGTACGTCAAGACTATGACGACTATTTCTTCATTTTTATACTCGGTCCTAATGCTGAGGATCGTGACTCATCTTGTCTATATCTTATCCTGGCTTGTCATTAATTATGTCGGGCCTGGGCCACTCTTGAATATTTAAAAAAAAACCCCCAAAGACTGGAAGATCAGATCGGTCCCCCGTTTTGTTCTGACCGCTTAGGTGTCCATATTAAAGAATTTCTTGTCACTAACTTTTTTGTCATCACAGTATTTAAACGTTACCGTAGCAGAATTATCCAGACTGCCGTATTTAGAAATAAGTAATATTATTAATCACAATTTGGACGATTCAAAAACACATTGCGTCGTTGTTTCCACAATTGGTACCATTAATTATCATTGCTAATTTCAAAAGCGTACCTATCAGCAATTCAGTTTATAAACTTGCGTTAGCAATTCAGGTAACAAAACAAAATTGATTGTGGTTGTCTGCCAGTATAACCTCAAAACCCCTTGAAACGACTTTCTTACTGTTCCATAAACAGATAAAGTTATCTGCTTAGTAACATGCGACTGTCATGCTCTTGACAAATGTAAGTGCTCGTACACACGAGCGGCACGCGTCTACGGCAGAGGCAACTGCAGCCGTCGACAACAAGCCGCTCGTGCATTTGAGCATAATCAGCCTATAATGTTCTCGCTGCTGGGACACAGGCCTCCTCTCTTCGAGGAAGTGGGCTGTAATCTTTCACGCGGGCCCAGTGCGGGTTGGTAGGTGTCACATGTCTTTGAATTTTTGAGGCACATGTCCTCACGATGTTTTTCTTCACTGTTTTGAGAGCAGTGGTGTAGAAATTATTTACACAAAGTAAAGGAAGAGAAGTCCCGCTTAATAATAATAATAATAATAAATGAAATACAACCTTGTGGAATCGGAGGTGCCGTACTACAGGTATGTGCCCGACCCAGTTCTCGAAAATGGAAATATCACATTGTACTGGGATCGATCCATCATCACTGACAGGACTATTGTTGCCAATAAGCCTGATATAGTGGTGGTGGATCGATCAGAGCGGCGTGCAATGATTGTTGACATAACCGTCCCGCATGATGAGAACCTCGTGAAAGCCGAGAAAGATAAACAAATCAAGTATCTTGACTTGGCTCGCGAGGTTGTCGACATGTGGCATGTGGACTCAGCAATCATTGTGCCGATAGTCGTGACAGCCAATGGCTTAATAGCCAAGAGCCTCGACCAACACCTGAGGAGGCTCTCGTTGGGCAGCTGGATCAAGGGCTTGATTCAGAAAGCGGTACTTCTGGACACGGCTCGCATTGTCAGGAGGTTCCTCTCTCTGGAGCCCTGACCGCCGGTAGCTTGGACCCTGTTCCCGATACCGGTGGGCTACTATTTTTTATATTTTTAAATGTTTTTTTTATCTTTTTGTTTATAAAAATATTTAAAAATGTAATTTGTAGGTATTTAAATGAAATAAAGGAAATAATAATAATAATATATTTATTTGCTCTAAAACATGGTATACAGAGATCTTACAATTAAATATGGCACACATGTTTAGCTTAAGTAAAGCATGCAAATGTTCAGACACAAATATAAAAATAAAATACAAATTAATTCCTATGATCCATAAAATCCTGAATACTATAAAAATTACAATTGTTTAGCCATTCAAATAGTTTTATTTTAAGTTGTAATGTGTTTAGACATTTGAATTCACTGGGGATTTGATTATAGATACGTATGCTCATAGCCCCGCAGTTTTTATTATATTTTGAAGTTTTTGGGTGGTGTAACATAACCAGCCGGTGCGGATCACGCCGGTTTCTTGGGATGACCTCGCCTATAGTTTGGAACATGTGCATGTGTCTCGAAACAAACATACATGTCTCAAATATATACAAGGAGGGCAGAGGCAGCAAAGCAAGTCTTAATCTTGTCTTAATGGCAAACGACATCGCGGCAGTCCCAGACGGAGACGGTGGGATGAGCTGGACTCCTTTGATAAAGATTGGTCCTTGGCAGCTCTGGACAGAGATAGGTGGAAAAAAGAATAGGGATGCCTTTGCCCATTTCGGGGTCATTACCACTGGGCGACAACTGCTCTATTAGTGTATTTGAGCACAGTAATCAAATACACGAGGGGCACGTTGTCGACGGCTGCAGTTACCTCCGCCGGTGACGCGTTCCGCACGTGTATAGGAAGACTAAGCTCACGTTCACAGGGACGTAAAAATATCTCGGCGGGATTTTATCACGCATGGGAATTTCAATTCTCGGTGTTGAACCGAGCATTGAGAATCCAACAGAGCACATCCCAGCGCGTCAAAAATACATACTGTTGGATTTTCAACTCTCGGTCTTAAGCAGTGAGTTGAAAATCCAGTGCGCGAAAAAAACGCGCCCGTGCGTACCAGGGCTAAGATAGCACTCAAGTAAACAAATAATGTCAATCGGTGAAAGTTGATAGCGATATCTAGAAGATAGCGATATCTAGAAGATAGCGTAAAGGGCTTACCGATAATTTTATTTATTTTTTATTTTTATAAGTTACATAAGCGATTGAATTAAGCGGTTGACAATAACACGAGTTTAGTGAACATTTCTTCTGGTGACAATGGTTTCCAATTTTTTGAAATATTCACCTTCGTAGATGATAAAATTGATATTTTTCTTTTGTTTTTGAATCTTCAAGCACATTCAATGCGTTCTTTACGCTGTTTGTGCCCAGACGAAGTTTTCAAACATAATGAAGCAATGGCATAATAAGCAATTTCCTTCAAAATCTTCCGGATTGTGATTGAAAGTGTCTTGGTCCTAAGATGTGCACTGCAATTCATAGCCATAAAGTTAAGCAATCTAACTAAATTCAACCCGTCGTGTAGTAGGATGTAGACGGGAAGCCTATGCCTGGTTTTTAGAAACTTCAAAAGTAGTGACGGCTGGTGTAGCAACACCGCTTTGGAATATTTAGTAAGCCTCTGTTCTGAAAATGGCTCAAATGGCTGGTTTCGACGATATTAACACACTTGTTCTTGTTGAGAAGAGGTCTAAATCGATAAACTGCAATAAGCTTTGAAGTAGAGACTCGGAGATGAGACTCAACATCCTGAGTCCTGACACGTAGCAGAGATTGATAAACGTTACTTAGCACGTGCTTTAGCAGCAGGGCATTATTCCCGTCCCGTTACTGTAGCACAAGTGACCAAGAAAAAAAAAGTTTTATATGCGGCGACGCAGAGAAAGTGTTCTTTCTCTGCGTCGCAGACAACACAACACAAAAAAGAACAAGTTGGGGGAAAATATGCGTCATAGAGACGATATAATAGACGTAGGCAAGAGGGCTGTCAGGATCAAATGGGACTGGGCGGGTCACATCAGCCGCACGCAGGATGAGTGAGCAAGTGCCCACACAATGGGTGCTCAAATATGGACGGCGTCGCCGAGGTCGGCCCAAAAAGCGGTAGCGAGAAGACCTGTACGCGTACCGCGAGGGCTGGTTCGAGGTGGCGCGGAAAAAGAGTTCCTGGAGGGACTTAGAGGATGCCTTTTCCCAGAAGTGGGACAGTAAAGGCTAAAAAAACGACGATAACATATCTCCGTCAAAGCACGAGCTAAGTAACGTTAAAGATCTCGGCCCAACATCTTGGCATACAGTCGTCATCCTAACTTACAGATCCAATTACTCCAGTTTTAAGTGACATACGCAAATCTGTACCAACAAACATGCCTCGGTTGTAGATGTAATTGGTTATGAATTCGAAGCAGAACATGTTAAGCTGATTCCTACCATCTAACTACCAAATGATTCGCTGTAATAGGCTTATATAAGTCACAGGAAATTGGATCACGTTTTCCTTATATTCTTATTCCAAAACTTCGAAATGGCAAATCCCGGAAATATGCCCCGTAAACAAACCTTAATTAGTATGGAAATAACAAGGCTTCCTAAACCGATTGGTAACGGAAGTCATAGATGATTAGAATAGGATGGAAGATGAACTTCCTCATCAGTAGGTGCTTTATCTGTGTACAAAAGGATTGAAGACCATTAGGAAGATTAAGACGTAATAGACTGGTTGCTAAGGATAAAGCAGAAGATGGGATACTAGCTAAATTGTTATATTTATACTAAAACTACTTGTTGCCCGTGACTTCGTCTGCGATATAGAATAAAAAATAGCCTATGTCCTTACCCAGGCTATGGACTATCTGTGTGCCAAATTTCATCTAAATCCGTTCAGCCGCTTTTGCGTGATTGAGTAACAAATAAACAAACTCCCCTTCGCATTATTATAATATTAGTTAGGATTGATGAACGAGATTCTTGCTGCTTGTTCCCCATAGACGGGAACTGTCCACATATTTTCATTCTCTAAGTACGTACGTTTAATATTTTTGAAATAAAATTTTCTAAGGACGAATATAAAAGGCTCGCATTTAACACAGCTACTGGCTAGTGCCCGCGTCTATGTGTATTTTGCATTTAATCATTTTTAATACAAATATCCTGGATTAAAATTAGCCTACGTTCTTCTCCAGAACCCTACGCTACCTATCTGTCTTTGCTAAAGAGCGATTCAGTACTTTGCGAAAAGGTAACAGGCAGACAGAGTTTCTTTCGCATTTATAATATTAGTATGACAGCATGGATACCAGGAGAGCATAACCCACAAGAAAGTACAGACACCAATTCCATATTCAAACACACCACAATTCTAAACAAGACCATTCAAAAGATCTTACGACAAAAAGCCGAGTCGGCAAGGCCGGTGACGTCACGTCACACTGCACGCTCTCTACGGGCCGCTAGCCACACTAAGGCTGCTGCGTGGCAACTGCAACTGTGCCTAATGTACACTCAATTGCTCTGTAATTTCACCGGCTCATTGTAATAGAACGGACGGCGTCATTCCAGTTCCTTCCTTGTGAATTATGGAGTTGAGGAGTTTGAATTAGAGTGCATACATTTATGCATAAACTCCCGCCTTTTTTCCCATGGACTACACTATAGAAAACCACTTGCTGAATCAGAGTAGTAGAGAGACACATTTAATGCTTAGAATGATGACCATGACATGACAGAAGGCAAAAACACGAGTTGTTTAAAGTACCCCCATTTTCTGAAATTCTACAATATATAACATAAACATAACATATATACTAATGTTTAATGGAGGAAGGCAAGCAAGCCGCTTGCCTAGCTGTGGGGACTTGGAACATACCACACACATGTAACGTAATGTACATACTCACAGTTATCTACATTCATTCCTCCAGGTCAGACAAGCATTCCGTCACCTTTAGGCGCTGATCTGACTATTCCAAAAATGTAACGTAATGTACATACTCACAGTTATCTACATTCATTCCTCCAGGTCAGACAAGCATTCCGTCACCTTTAGGCGCTGATCTGACTATTCCTCACGACACCAGGTCACGTTTAGTCATCAAACTTTAACATAACACAATGACGATTTAGTAACATCCAAGGGCTGGAAATTTCGCCCACATTCATTGATATCATTTTTCCTATAAACACTATACTTTTAATACGCTTTTGATACGAAATAACTATATATTTAATTGTATTTTATTAATATATTTTATTATGACAGTCCTGTCAACGACGTCTAATACGTCGCCATGACAAGTTTGCTTATAAATTCTTATCAGCCTGTAACTTTTAGCTGAAAATATATTCAGTCTTCCGCAAATCAATAGGTACTGGCCATCATATTTCAAATTCATATTTATTTCTTCAAGTTGCTATTCTACGAGTTTACCTGAGGAATCCAAGCAACGCAACTGACGGTCGAGTTCCAGTTCGAGTTCGTGTTGGAGTTCGATTTCGCCTGAAAAGTGAACCCTCAAAGTAGTGCTGGTACTCCGGAGTCACCTATCCAGGGAACTCTTGGCGTATCCCCCTCAAGACTCCGGTACCTGACGTACCAGCGCTGCACCTTCGTCCTCCGTCCTCCGTACCAGTTGGACCGCTGGCGTGCCTCGCCGGAACACCCTCTACTGGGTTGCTCTCAACCGAGGGCCGTCTCTCCTGGCGGGCTGACCGCGCGCTGCCGTGCCTGCCCTACCGTGCGGTCCTGCTGCGACCCACTACTGTCGCGTGGGCCCCCTACCGTGCCTGCTCTCCCGTGCGGAATAGTCAGATCAGCGCCTAAAGGTGACGGAATGCTTGTCTGACCTGGAGGAATGAATGTAGATAACTGTGAGTATGTACATTACGTTACACACACTTGGCTAATCAAAAAGTACGATGGTAATTTTAATCAAAAGGGCAGTGGTGCCCTGGTGGTCCAGTGGTAACAGCCACGACTTACGAGGTAGGTCGTGGCATCACCACTGCTCTCAAAACGGTGAAGGAAAACATCGTGAGGAAACCTGGGGGTCTACTACGAAGTGCAAAGTGCTAATGATCGGATCGGACCGACATATGGCCGAACCGAATATTATTGAAAAATGCGAAAAAAGTTCGGATCGACTCAATTGAGTCGGGACCATAGTCAATATTCGAAAGAGTGTAGGAGTGTAGGATCGGGACCGACCGAACCAAATAGTAACTTCGTAGCAAGAAACGGCCGAACATTCGGGCGATACCACTTCGGAGTAGACCCCCTGTATGTCTTAGAAACAACAATTCGAAGACATTTAACATCTACCAACCCTCACTGGGCACGCGTTGTGTATTACGCGGTCCACTCCCTCTACCGAGAGGAAGTCTGTGTCCCAGAAGAGAGAAAATTATAGGCTGATTATGCAAATTTTAATCATAGAAAAATATCGATGATGTGTTTTAAAAGCATTACATAAACAATTTATCATTCTAATGCCAGTAGGTTTTTAGTCCGAGGAAATGTAGATAAAACCGACAAATATTTCGATAAAAAACAATATCAGTTGACGTGGACTGCAAGACTGAGTGAACGCTGATCTTGAAAAGGGAAAAAACTGCGAGATCCGTTCGGAATACTTATCACATTTTTTACAACTATGGGAACAACAACATTTTTGCACGCGATGTTTTACTGAAGGTTGCCTTCTTGTATTTTTTTCCTGTTTTTTTTTTTTAATTCTTGCGTTTTTTCTGAGATTTTCCTCATAGTTCACTTTGTTATCGATGCATTTTATTTAGATTTATTATTCTAGCTTGTGAGCAGTGGTATCGGCCGGGACTTAACGTAGAACTTGAGTTCGGACCCAATCGGCCACTTTTTTGTAAATAATTTTATCACCGCCGCTCTCAAAACGGTGAAGGTAATCGTGAGGAAACCGACCTGTCCTAGAACCAAAAAAATCGAAGGCATGAGACATCCACCACCAACCCGCACGTGGTGGATTATGCCCCACTCCCTATCACCGAGAGGAGGCCTGTGTCCCAGCAGTGGGAACATTATAGGCTGATTATATTGAACGGTTTTCTTTATTTGCATGTAAAGTGGTAAATATAAAGCATGTTACACTTTGCAAGAGAAATACCGCCATAACACAAAAGATGTGAATTTGTTGATCCAGCTTGTATCACCAATTCCAACAACAGTGCACGACCACACGCTGATATGATGAAGAATTCATCATGAATGCCTGGTTAGTCTAGTGGTCGCAAGAGCTACTACTGAGCATGAGGTCTTTGGTTTCAACTCCCAGGACAGGCAGTGTTATTAGGTTTTTCCATCAGGAATTTCTCAGTCCGGAGTCCGGTTGAAAGCAATAGGATGGCCCTTATTACAGGGGACTAAAACATAACTGGCCAAATGTTGGTGTACTAAAGTCCTCCTCTGCTTAACCCGGCGGGGAATACATGCGTGATGTTAAGATATGATAAATGGAATATGTCATTACACTACCCGGAAAACTCATTAAGGATAAGATTATCTTCAAGTTTCAACCCAACCCAAAGACATACGAGTTCAAAAACCTACCGTAGTTAATTAGGTCTCAGTTTGAACAGCCTCATTAATACAGCTAAGTGGTATCTAAGCCAGCTTTCTTGGAAACTGTGGACGAACTGTTTTTGAGAAACTCTTGGAGTAATGTCGGATTGTTGGCACTGCCAAGTGGTGTCAGGAGTACCTTTTATCACTTCGGTACTTTGCTTTAAAAATGGTATAGAACTTTCTACATTCTTCATTGAATCTTGTTGGATTGTCATGTACTATACTGTATTTTTTTTTTATGATCATCATAATTCTCCTGCTCTTAGCCCAATTTATTTGAGGTCGGCGCAACATGTCTTTTTCTTCCATACTTCTCTATTAGTCGTCATCTCGGTAGTCACGCCCTTTCTAACCATATCATCATTCACACACAGTCCTTCCATCGTTTGGTCTTCGCCTACTCTTATAGCCATCGACATTCATACTCAAAACTTTCCACACGACATTTTACTCATTCCTCCATATCACATGCAAATATCATAACAATCGATTTGCAAAAAACTTTTCAGTTATTTTTTTTACCAATCACCTAAAAAATACCCAAATAACAAGAAAACTCACTTCTCGGTCTCCAATCAAACTTCAACAAAGGAAAGAGAAAAAAAAATACAATTACACTTTCATAACTCAAAGAATCTCCCGAGACACTCCAAAACTGTACATTCCCCGTTGATTGATAACATCAATTTGTGCTCGATTGTACAACGTTACTCCATCACGATCGATCCTCCCGTATTTGCAAATGAAAGCTTGTTGCCTGTACAGTCGACGACAAAGGGCGTTCGTATGTGTGTCATGAATTTCTGTCCCTTGAGCCAGGTAGCTGAGAATGTATTTGATTATATTGAACGGATATTGGTATTAATTTCGACTATGTTGAGGGAATACGTAATACGTATGTGGTTCTGAGTATTATACTGCAAATACCTCTTTGAGTAAGTGAAAGAATTTTACTGGTGTAGTAAAGGGGGAAATCTGGAAAAATTGATCTGGATTTCATTTCATTAACTTGGTAATGCATTGGTAAATCACTAGAAGTATTAGGTAAAAGCAGCCAAGTGCGAGACGGACTCACCACACACGAAGGGTTCCGCACGACAAGATAAAAAGCCCCCGAAAAGGAGATCTAATTTAATTTCTAACTGTATTTTATTTTAATTATTCGTTGTTACACGACCAATAGAAATACACACCCTGTAAAAATTTCAACTGTCTACTTAACACGATTTTTGAGATACAGCCCGCTGACACACAGACAGCGGAAGCTTAGTAATAGGGTCCCGTCGGCACCCTTTGGGTACGGAACCCTAAACAACACCATTCAACAATAATAACTTCATGACAAAACGCCGTAGTCATATTACTTTCACTAATTCCAAACCAATTTGAACATGAACGAAGGACATTGACCTATAGAAAATCGGTTAATGACTGAACCAATTTAAACTTCGTTCATTCACAGTTCACTGCCATATCAAGAAGCCATGAAGTCGGTTTCATTCGTGAATGATATTTGTATTCGATGTACACTAGTGTTCGCTTACGCTATAACAGCTGGCGTACTGACTTTTGCTAGACTGCGTGGCGTCTGCAAGCGTCTGGGTATACTGCGAACTAGGCAAATTTTTGTAGGCTACAGTATTGTTGTTGTTATATTGTTTTTGCATTTAAGCCGATATCAGACGTTTCACTTTTTGTTTATTTTTAGGGTTCCGTACACAAAGGGACAGGACCCTATTACTTAGCCTCCGCTGTCCGTCCATCCGTCCGTCCGTCCGTCTGTCGATCAGCGGACAGTTGATATTTTCAGAGAATGCGTTTTTCTTTTGCCGCTATGACCACAAATAAAAATTGAGGTCTTCATTTACGATGTTTTTTTTTTACTTTTCATTCATATTTCCGTCGAAGTGAAACGTGTGAAAACAATATGAATCAAAACTGAAAAAATAATTAATTAGTGAAAAGACACAAAGATGTTTGAATTTCGGCACTTTCACAGAGCTACCGAATGATCAAAAAATGAAATGAAAGTTGCACAGATGAACGTTCATATGTAATTTTTACGGTGTTGTGTGAACGTGGAATGAAACAAATCTAAATGAATATTCATTCGAGTGAAGAGTCTGATATTAGTTTTACCTTCGTGTGATCGTATTGGTCTTCGTTTGTGTTAGTTTGTCGCTGCAGTAGAGCCGCTTCAACTAATCCAATTAGTTCACTGCGACCAATGCACGAATGAGGACAAAGGTTTTTTTTTAAACACCTGCGGGATAATTGTGTAACACAATAAGAAAGAAAAGAAAGAAAGAAAATACGTTCACGTAAATACGTAATAACAGTAGCAATGGCTTTCATTTTGACAGTTCAACAACTTTGATTACGTTATTGAGCAAATTTTTCGCACATATGAAGCAATGATACAAAAGACAAATTTTTCGAACATATGATGGCGGGATGAGCTGGACTCCTTTAATAAAGATTGGTCCTTGGCAGCTCTGGACAGAGAGAGGTGGAAGGAGACTAGGGAGGCCTTTTCCCAACAGTGGGACATTAATGTCAAATAAAAAAAATTAAGCAATGGACTAGCAATATGCTTCAAAATGATTCAAGTTGTGATTGATAGTGTATTACGCAATTAGGGTGCAGATTTCTATGTTTTCAACTCAAAGCTTTACTTAAAGAGGAGACAAATAAATACTTCGCGGTCTTTTCAAATGTCTCCGATAGGCATTTCCAAAAACGTTCCATTGAAACTGGACCTTACCCGCCACAGTTTCGTCATCTGCCTGCCTTTTCCCAATTATGTTGGGGTCGGCTTCCAGTCTAACCGGATACAGAAGAATACCAGTATTTTACATGTAGCGCGACTGGTTATAATACCTCTACAACCGAGTTACTGGGTAACTCGATAACCCTTTTTTTTTTTCTGGTGGGAAATCATCAAATGACCCCTCCCGCTCTGGGTGGAGCGGAAGGGAGTGTCAGACTCTTACTGACTAAAACCCACCCATGTTCCTTCCTTCGCCCTTTATGTTCCGGGGTAGCGGTAACCCTTTCGGACAATCCCGCTGACCCGGCAGGCTTCGGCCCTAAGGGGCCCCTCAAATTATGCTGACATCTCTTTGAGGCGCGCGTGGAACACTTACGCGCCGTCCGACACGGGCCTGGTCCTGATCGGGCGGTGAGCTACCCATTGCTCTCCGCCCGCAGGCCCGCGCCTATGGTGGCCGGGAGTCGTCACGCGGCTCCCGACGCCCGGAGCGTCTCCCGCGGCGGCTGGGACGGAAGGCTCTCTCCCTCATCCGTCCCGCCAAACACGATAACCCTTGGCAACCAACTCAGACTTTCGACAGTTCTCTTCTGAATACTCGTAACGACTGTCAAAGATCTGCAAATGACAGCCGCCACAGTGTAAATTAATATAACACAATTTCATAATACACTAGTACAGTATATCAATGCGTGAAGCACAGTCTGTGGGTGTACCGCGTCTGGCCAGACTGTGTGGCGGCTGCGGGCGGTCTGTGACCACGCTACATTTCTAATGGCCGCCTATAGCATTGAGAACATAGCTTATAAGCAAGAACGGGCAACGAACTTATACTGTTTGAGAACATGCTGGTTTTCTCCAACAAGACAGAACTTAAAAAAGGAGGATAGAAAAAAAATTGTATGTGAATTTAGTTTCTCAAATCTTGAGCATCTAAAGAAAAGATAATGAAAGACGGCTGACAGGAGAATGGAAGAAAAAAATGTGTTGCGCTGACCTCAAGGAGCATGTAACAAGGGCAGGTGATAAAATCTTGGCTACCCAGACTAAATATTCGTCGTCAAAATTAAAATATTTTATTCCACATAAACCTACATGGGCACTTATGAAACGTCAGAAACTAGGTGTAAGGTTTCAATTGGTCGTTTCCTATTGAGCAAGAAACTCCACGGTTACTCTTTTAAAATTAATTGGCCTTTACAATGCTTACGAATTACAGTGTCATACATTCCAAGAAAATGTTTTCCGAAGACATTACTACATTTTCCAACGTGTGAACAATACCTGTCGAGCAGTTATTGCTATATAATGCGCACAAAATTATCCTATTACCTAATCACCTTTACATATTTCTAACACGATTAAAAACAAAAGCGGAAACTCTATGGTCGCCCACAAAAGGCGGCTAGACTGTATGGCTACCGTCACGGCCATACCATAGACTATTGAAAGTCGTGAGCTAATAAATACAGTAGCATAGAGAGGTCGTGACTTCTTATTTAATACTGTTTCAAATTGATTATTCATGCTTATAGCAGTTGCATCACGTGGGGGAAGGGCCAGACTATTTGGTGACGACAGCACCTATTTAGTTTTATAGTATTTTTATCTCAGGAAGCGACGCGCGCTTTAGTTGTGGTAACCAAGTTTTCAATTAAGCTGTGAATGTGTGCGTGAAGACGAGCAGCGTCTGCACATAACTCATTGACCGACTCTGTACCCAGGGTTTACGCCTTCTAATCCATTGCTAATCCATTGCTTCATATGTTTGAAAAATTTCTCAGCTCAACAACGCAAATAACGCAATGAATGTTGTTGAACTGTCAAAATGAAAGCCATTTCTACTGTTGGTGTCTTACCCAATTACCCCGCAGCATTATCATCTTCAGAGCACAAAATATCAACCAAAAACCGCTCACAGGTATCGCAGTTACCTACACAAGCGTACCTACCAACTACATACGTTGTGTATGATTGTATGAAACGTGGGCGAACGCGCCAGACTGTATGGCGACGACGCTCAAGCCAACTGTACACATAGTCGGCCAGCACGGTTGACTTAACTTAGTGAGACTAGGAACGTGTTAAGAGTAGAAGGAAATTTTAGTTGAGGAATTGGTGGGGGTGATGTGTTTTGTTTAATCTGTAAAAACATACGCACATCATCTCATGAAAGAAATATATTTTATTTGGGACACACACAGGAAATACAAATAGTAAAAAAGGAGTTTTTAAAACTAACATAGTTACAAAAAAAAAACAAAAGACGTGCGAGGCCAAAAAGGCTCCTATCTCAGCATAATGCTGCGAGATTTAAAAAATAAATACCGCAGCGCTGGTAGGTATCTACCTAACCCTTCGGGGACTACAGGCGTGATGTTATGTGTAATAAGAAGTGATGAAAATAGGTTTAAGACAAACTGTTACTACGTTAGTTATGCCTAGCTAATAACTTGGCTTTTTTATATGCTCGTGTGTGTGACAGTAAAACATTATTTCTTTCTTTCAATAAACTGGCAGTTGATGTCTGCCAGCTGCAATATTGTTGTCAGACAGAATCCCTTATTTAGTTTATAGGAGACTAGCTGCTGCCCGCAGCTTAATCCGCGTGAAATTTCTTGTTCCCCCGACCCACCCCGTCGTAGCACATCACTTGCCCTTCTTCATTCTTCCTTCTGTTTGCACGGCTCCTATAGGGTTATAGCGTGATGTTAAATAGCCTTCCTCAAAACTTGGGCAATAAAATACAAACATTTTTTTTCAAATCCAACTGGCAGTTCCAGATGTTAGTGCGTCCAAACCTCTTCAGCTTTATTATTAGTATAGATATTGATAACACCAACAGAATTACAAGCAAAAGTAATCACTCAATCATGTATGTAATGACAATTCCTAACACACACAGCACAGCACAGTTTATATAATATAAATAAATAAATTCCTGCCCTATAACAAACTGCTAAGCATGGTTTCGTGCTCAGAAAGCGAATAAACTATTTAATTTACCGCGATGAAAGCCTTTTAGTTAATGCATGTCTTAAGATGCATCCCTCACTTAACACCCCCCGAGTTTTCCTACTTCCCCATTATTTTTTCAACGAAAACTTTCATAGATCTTAGAGCTCTCCTAAACTTCGTCATTAACAACGCTAAGTTAGCAGACACTTACTTAACATAATAAAGAATTGAAAAAATTCAAATTATCGCAGATGAGTGAGCAGAAATAATTGAGCGAACTCTTAGGCGGGACAGGAGGGGTAGGGGAGGGGTTCATGCGTGACTGAACACAGTCAAGATCAGGTATTGGATACTTTAAGTCTCAAATTGTTTTATTTTTTAATGTTATGTACTAGTGCTTGACTGCGATCCCGCCTGATGGAAAGCAGTGATGCAGTCGTATCAGTCAATTCAGCTTGAATAAGAGCGCTGTAATTTCTTATCATCACCGGGGTAATTGCGTAATACACTATCAGTAGCAATGGTTTTCATTTTGACAGTTCAACAATATTTATTACGTTATTTGTGTTGCTGAGCAGACACATGTTTCGAACGAATGAAGCAATGGATTAGCAATATCCTTCAAAATGATTCAGATTGAGATGGATAGTGTTACGCAATTCGGGTGCTGGTTCTCAAATTATTTCTATGTATAACTTATACAGATCAGCTAGGTGGTCACACTAATGGAGAAAGCGTAAACCCGGGTCTTGAGGCGCAACTTAGAAAAGGCAAATATCCAGCTGCGAAAGGCTAAATTGAAGAGCTTAATTCCGAATATTTTTTGAAAACATGTATAAAATTTTATTCAAATATCTTTGTGTAGGGTAGGGACCAAACACTCCAAAACAACAACTATCCCACATTTTTCCACACAAACTTACGCGTGCATGCATTACGTATAATTGTGATAGTACCGATAGGAACGTGGCAGCGTGGCAGGCTCACAATCGGCCAATTTAAATAAACAATAAGCACTGGTGTCCGCGAGCCGTGCACAAAAACTGTTGCCACAGCACATCACGTAGCGGTAAAACAAGGGTTACTAAATGCATAGCTTTTGTGGAAAAATGTTCTAGAAAGTAATCAGAGGTCTATTGTTAAAAGGTACACTGTTTTCGATTAGGATGCAGACTGTATATTTTACTTTTTAAAAGAAGCTGTTTTGTGATTCAACAGAAGACACGTATGTGGGAGCGTGGAGACTAAAAACAAGTATGTGTAAGCCAAAAGCATAAATATTAAATTCGTAGTGGAGTGGATGGCTAGATGGACCGATGACTTTAAGAAGGTAACTGGGACAGACTGGCTGTGAAAGGCGGAGGACAGCGGTCTTGTGGCGCAACCTGGGAGAGGCGTATGGCCAGCAGTGGACTGCGATAGGCTGAGTAGATTGATTGACTGGAATGGAATCTTACCAAGCCGTAGATTAAGGACGAAAGCTATAAACGTTACTTAGCTCGTCCTTTGATGTACATACATATGTTCTCTTCTCTATCTTGCACTGTAGTTTGACACTTGTGCGATAGTGACAGGAATGACGCTAAGTCAAAGTACGTGCTAAGTAGCGTTTATAGATGTCGGCCTGAGAGAGAATGGTACACCAATCTAACTGCCAAAGTAAAGAGATTCCTTAATCCCAGCATTTTGGTATTGCATGAAGAGATGCATTTACTGTTCTCCCGAATTCCTAGCAATATATAAACATTAATTGACTAACCATATCTGAAACACCTATTCTTATACAAAGCACGTACTGCAAAACACAAATTCCAACTACAAACCGAGTTGTCTCACTGCAAGCCACAGACTGTGACCCCACGCCACAGATAAACACAGAAAACAGCGTGGCAATTATGCAAATACATTAAAATCCATGCATTGTCCCGTGGCACGTGAACTAGAACGACTCACCAATGGCGTCGCTGCGAACTGCGACACTGTTACTGTGTAGACTAGTAATGAAGCTATGTATGCATGTAAAATGATATATTTACAATTAGTAATAGGCATTCAACTTAGGTATACGAGGTAATGGCAGGCGGTACAGAACTCTAAAAGAATGGTACCCGAGAAACGGTAGAAGATGCTTTAGCAGACCAATCGTGGCAATAGAGAAGATTGCGGGAAAGACCTGTATAGCCATTCGACAAGTTGTCAAATCGAAAATGACACTTTTCCAATTACTAATTTGTCTTGTCCCCGAACAGCAAATGGCTGTCAAAAGAAGTGCGCTCTTCTATTTAACTTAAACTGACAACATTTTCTGGTTATGGATTTGTGGACAGCCTTAGAGGACTCTTTGATAATATTGATTGATGTTTGATGCGGCACGGAAGGGTATTGATCGGTTGTGAATAACTATGCTGGATGACCCTGGCATATACCAGGGAAGCATGGCACAAAAAGGAGAAGGCCTGTACTCGGCAGTGGGTGGAACATAGCTGTTAATGATGATGACGATTCTTCTAAAAGGCGAGACGTCATGAATATGAATGTCAGCAGCTGATTGCAGTGAACCTTTTACTACCTCATGCAAAATTATGCAGCAGCAAAAGGTTAATAATTATTAAGCTTAGCAGGAGCGGGTTATGAGGGGCCCGTGGCTAAATAATAAGATCCGCACAGGTCGATCGATCAGGATAAGCCGTTGGTCCTGGCTGTCATTCGTGGATCTGACAGTCGTTACGGGTAGTCAGAAGCCCGAAAATCTGACAACCAGTCTTACCAAGGGGTATCGTATTATTCAGTAACTGGAGTTGTGGAGGTCAGATAGGCAGTCGCTCCATGTAAAATACTGGTATTCAGCTGCATCCGGTTAGACTGGAAGCCGACCCCAACATAGTTGGGAAAAGGCTAGGCAGATGAAGATGATCAGTAGCGGGTTATGTAGGTACCTCTGTATGTATTCCCTGCATATCAGGGAATATCTTCTTTACAGTAGAAGTTACGCTGTATACGTGGAAGGTACGCTGGTTAGCGTAATGGTTTCGTTTGTGCTTTTAAAACGCAGGATATGTGCTAAGTTTAAAATTCTAGTACTGTTTCGTTTAACAACGTTTTAGGAAATCAGTTCGGAAGCTTTCCGTAGAAACTAACGAAACTATCCAGGATGAGTATTATGAAATGGTGACAAGAGATAAAAACGAACAAAATTGGGTAGTAACTAACATCCTTATTCACAAACAATACTTCACTTAGTAAAGTAGCAATATTATGGGAAGTTAGGCATTCTCAACGCGCTCCATATGACAACCCTTTCAATTCATAAACATCAAGGGATGCATAGTGCCGATCGCCATTCTAGTATTGTCTATGAATACGTCCGCGTGCACTGTGAAACTTCATAGTAGGTAATGTTTGTGAAAACGAGTATAAGTCCCTACGTATTTTATTTAGAGTAAATCTGACATTTACCTAAATTACTTCAAGTTAAAAAAAAACACGTTTAATCAAAACCTCATTAATTCATAACACAAAAAAAACGGGACGGAATTAAAAACGTCCCGAAGCGAAATCATTTAGAACAATAACGTTACACAAATCCCCCAACAAAAATAACAGGGACCTCAAATTAAAAGGACAAAAGGGGGACACGAAATTTTCTAAGTCCATTAATTATGTAAAACTTTCTCCCAATCGAATTAAAATTTTGACCATTAATCCATAACAGTATTATGGATGATTACGATATTAGTTGAAGTCAACTTGGCTAATTACCTTTGCAAAGTCGTTTCTAAAAGTTTTTTGGATGGCCGTATATTAATGATAATTTTTTTAATGTTTTAATTGGCTGAGATGTTTCCTTATTTGGTTATGAAAGAAAGACTCGCTAAACAAAAAACAGAGAGGACAGATAATGTAAAGAAATCTTCTTAAAACGTGCTCAAAGTTGTAGAGAAATATACTGTTAACTGTAGTAGTTTTGGTTAGCTTCATTGCAGATAGGGCAACTGAGAACTTTGTTTTATATGTAGCAGCACTTCACCGCTTAAAACTTTGCACAGCAATGATACAGAGTTTAAACGTTCCAACTCAACTTGCACGTTCATACCAAAGAGTAAATTAAACACGAATCTATATTTTTTTTTCTATTTTACGCATGCATTCTCTTTACTATTAACGATCGAACAAAGAGTTTCCACACTATTTCTCCATTCCAAGATCACAAAAACTGGCCAGTAAAACAATTTTAAATTCCGAACACAATTTGCTTCCTAAAAAAATTGTATTCGCGAGTTTCGCGGCCATCGAAGCGGAGTGCATAGACAATAAATCGAGTAGATCGTTGAGTGCAGTATTTACGTCGGAACGTTCATGCAAGGCGGTCGTCAATCACGTTGGGGCTCTCTAACTGTGCAAAATCAATAACACGAGTGTGGCGTGTTGTTGAGTAGCGTGTACAGATGACGTATGGTTGTTGTCATTATCGGTTTTGGAGTATGAGATTGTTAAAATAAGATGAAAGTTGGAAAAGATTGGATAATCGTTTTTTCGCCAATTCGTTATATGCTCACCATTAAAATTCCACCTTTAAAAAAACTCAAACAGTGAAAATTATAAGCAATGCAAACTTTATGGCCTAAAAATCATTAGTGAAGCATAAACCATTTATTTTTTTGGTACTTACTGACATTTGTCTCATTCGTGTTTTTATCGAAAACTCAAAGCATAGCGAGTAAAGCTTTCTTCTGAGACAAAAAAAACTTACTGGCGATAGTAGACATGCCTAAACTACTACACACATGTGTACGTACTATGCACCAGAACTTTGAGGTAAAATAAAAAAAACCATTGGCGATAGTGTATATATATTGTCTATTATGAAGTATGAATCACCGAATGACACTGCACTTAACACCGTGTTGGCTCACAGGTCAACCTTAATGTAAGCAATAATCGGAAGTTAATTAATGCTAATTGTAATTTTCAACTGAACACAAGTCACACATACATATTTATAGTATTTATTTAAATTGTATTTTTACCTGTTAGGGCTGATTTTTCAACGCCAGATAATTTTATCCGAGGAATAATTTTGAATTTTTGACAATTCTTCCATACAAAATCTGTCAGACGTTCTATTCCACGAAACAAAATTATCTGTCGTTTGAAAATCAACCTTTGTTTAAATTGTATAGTTTTTATTTAAATTGTATTTTTCCTAATAGTTTTTATTTAAATTGCGTTTACTATATTTAACACTTTGGTTAAGCATGCCATTGTCTAGCCAGAACTTTACAGACAAAAGCATGTACTTACCTGAGTGACATAGACTACTTTAGAATTTTCACGACGACGAAAAATAAATTGTAAGGTCTCCATATTTTTATAAGTCTTGAAATTCTTTCCTTTTGACCGTACCTCCCTATCTACAAATTTCTCTAAACCAGAACTTTCAAAATCGAGATAAAAAAATCAAACTAGGCTGAGAATCAGCACGTTTTGAACGTCAAAATTACACAAGGCCCGACCTTCATCGCTTGCTAGTGCTTTAGCTGGGATGAAGAAATGCCACAACAAACTGTCCAGCAGCAGAGCTGTCTGTCTTTGTTCTCTATCGCGCCCTATTCAAGATCATTTGATATTAAGTAGTACAAACTTCCAGAATCCTTCGTAAAACAATACAATAGCAAAACTTCAACTACAAGATCAACACCGCAACTTCAAATTAAAACAAGCTAAAATGATTTTACCACTGAGCACCCACAACAAACGGCTTCATTACACAAAATGATTTGCATTTCCTCATTTGAGAGCGCCATTGTTATTCGGCCGCGAACTGAGAGAGCAATGAATTGTTTGCTATGCACTTAATTCGCCTCGCCATCGTATTGTTAAGGAGTTGGTTATACAGGGTTATTGACTTTGGTCTTGGAACAAATCATATTTATTATAGGTCTATACAGTATTTAGTTGTATCCAAGGGGGTATCGTGAGAGGAGCAGTGGTGACCCGGAGTTACGGACATAGCTGCAGAGTAAGCAAGCTGAAGTGGCAGTGGGCTGGCCATGTTTTTCGAAGAACCGAAGGCCGGTTGAGCAGACGAGTCCTGGAGTGGAGACCGCGTATCGGCAAGCGTAGCGTGACACGCCCAGCTAGATGGACCTACGAGCTTAAGAAGGTGGCTGGGACAGACTGGATGCGGAAGGCGGAGGACAGGGTGTTGTGGCACAGCCTGGGAGAGGCCTATGTCCAGCAGTCCACTGCGATAGGCTGAGTTGATTTGATTTTGATTTGAGTGGATGCCCAGTAAACATGGGTAGGTCGAGAGTGAGAGATAAAATTGAACTAGCTCTTTAATCACAATCTAGCTCTCAGTCGCTCAGTCGTTCACGGAATAGCTCACCAGCTCATTTAGCTCATTGAATCTATTACTCTATGCGAGTAACGAGTGATACCGACGGCAACGCGACGAAACGCCGACAGCGGCCGACAATGCCCGAACTTCCCCGACGAACAGGTGAACGATTTCGCATTGTACTTAAAAAACTTCAAAGATTTTATAGAGCCACTGAGCTAGTTGTCTCGTTTGACTTGTGTAAAGTAGCGCGGCTCAATTTGATCTGTAGCTCGCAAGTAAGTAAATTGAGCTCAAGAGTTAAAAGAGTTATTCAGTGAGCTATAGCTCTTTTGATCAAAAGAGCTACATCTCTCTTTTCTTTTCAGTGAGCTAAATTTCGCATGTTCAGTGGTATCGGCGCCGACTTCCGAGCTTAGGTCGCGAGTTCGAACCTATAAGGCAGGCACTTTACTTTGTGTATTTAATTTCTTCACCACTGTTCTCAAAACGGTGAAGGAAAACATCGTGAGGAAACCGGCATATCTTAGGATTGCCCGCAAGCCGCGTGGTGGATTACGGCCCACTCCCTCTCATAGAGAGGAGGCTTGTGTCTCAGCAGTGGAAACATTATATGCTGGTTTTGTAGTTAGTTTTACCACGGATTTACGGTTGCCTTTACCTTCATTTACTAAGACGCTGTAAGATAGCATATAACATGGATGGATAACACGGGGCCCCTTAGGGCCGAAGTCTGCCGGGTCAGCGGGATTGTCCGAAAGGGTTACCGCTACCCCGGAACATAAAGGGCGAAGGAAGGAACATGGGTGGGTTTTAGTCAGTAAGAGTCTGACACTCCCTTCCGCTCCACCCAGAGCGGGAGGGGTCATTTGATGATTTCCCACCAGAAAAAAAAAAAAAAAAGACGCTGTCAGATAACATATATAAATCCATTCAAAAGTTAGTTGGTCCAGTTTAAATTCAAATAATATCCTTATTTTAACTCAAAGTCAAACACTCAACAAAACACTTATCACATTTATGTTTAAACAATCACCGAACCAAAGTTATTATCTAAAACCAACTAACTATCTAATTAAACTTGTCAAATCATGTCATAGCTAGACACAACTAGAACTAAAGTTAAACAATGGTTATATTATTGTAAGGAAACTAACCGAATGTAGTCATTAGTGCGACTTGCTATATCTCCGCAATGAGCGAATAGATCGTAATTATAATTGAAAACAATGGAACATGTGGTCTAATTACGTGAAATTGTGTATTCTTGGGTGTTACACAGTATATATCACTAATTACCTTCCATCTTTAGTGGTTTCACGTTATAATTACATATGACAGTCATATACGACAGTTGCTTCATGTATATAGGTATATCTACACAGTCTGGATGATCATTCTTCTTGCCCTTATCCCAATATATTTAAGGTCGGCTCAGCATGTCTTCTTCTTCCATACTTCTCTCCATTCTAGCTATATCATCTTTCACACAGTCCATCCATCGTTTCATCGGTCTTCAACTACAATCAAACCTTTCCACAGTTAGATTGTTACCGAAGTGAATATAGTTGAAAAGGCTAGGCAGATGTTGTTAATTATTTTCACACAAGTTTTGGCAGACATCTTGTCGGAAGTCAAAGTAGGTTTCATTAAAAGCACCATTTCTTCCAGATGCATCTTTGGTCGTCATTACTACACTTAAAACGATTTTATGAAGATTACGCAAATTAGACTAAAAACAGCGAATTCCCGTAACTCTCGCCGATAAACACAAGCGCAATCTCCACATCACCCATCCCTCTAAACTTCTACTCAGACTGTTATTAAACTACTTATAATAACTAACTTCGCTTTAATATTCTTAAACAGCCACTTAGCGCGTTAAGCGCTGACTTGTGTTAGCGCAATCTCGCTCATTCCCACATAGTTCTTAGCTCCTATTTCCTTGAAAGCTCCTGTACTCGTGTCGTTACACTAAAGCGTATAAAGGGACTTAGATAAATACTAGCAGCCGGCCCTGCTTCGCACGGTACTTGCGACTTGACAAAATCATCGAGATTTCTTTATTTCATATAGCTGCGCCCCGCGATTTCACCCGCGTAAGTGTTGATCCCGTTGGAATATCGGGATAAAAAGTATCCTGTGTCCTAATCCAGGTCATGGTCTACCCATAGTGCTAAATTTCATCGAAATCTGTTCAGCCGTTTTAGCTTGCAATCGTAATAAACAAACATACAAGAAAACAAATCTTTTATCTTTGTAATAGTACAAGTTTAATATTAATCTATTCTACACGTAAACCTTCCGAAATCGTTCTTCGAAATGATGGTCAAAAACCACATCAAAATCCATTGTCTAATTTAGAAGATATTTAAAACGGTCACACCGACAGATACCAAAAGCGACTTTGTTTTATAATACGTATAGATTCCCCAACTCAAGGGTCTACACTGGCCTCTCAAATTGCCGAACGGCAAAATTTACGCAGTAAAATATGATAACAAGACCCCTCGCTATGTCCCAAGCCTAATAACCCTGTAATACCCGAGCATCGTTAATAAAACCTTATAATAAATAAAAAATATACTTATTATCTATTTAGTAGCTTATTATTTTATTAGGCAACATTAAGGCAGTAAATTAATTGTGTGGCTAAGGGAAAGGAAATTGGGAAGTTAGCGTCCACCATTATATTAGGCTCCTCTGAAATATGGTCAAAATAACCTCTCCAGGAAATAACCCGAGATTGTGCATCGAGTTTCCTTTTATCAGGTTATGTAATTAGTTTTATCGGCACAGGAGTAAATGAGGATATTGTTTCTGGTAGAATTACCTTCCTACCTTAACCTAAATGGTGCTGGAATTGTAATACCATCCTGTTCAAAATAACAGTTATTTATACATATTAGGGCCAATTTGTATAATTTATTCAGGAATATTCCCTGGAGAGTGTATAGAACGCGTACCGTTGTACAGAATTCTTACGAAGTCAAGGGTAAGCCTCCACTAATACTCGCAGGGACCCGGCGAATACGTTATGTTTTACTTAGCAACGTGTAGGCTTTAGGTACATGAATTTATTCCTTTTCTTTTACATATTTTAGGTTTATATCTGGGCAGCCAATGGGGACTGAAAAAAAAAGCAGTGTATTTTGTAGAATTCAGCACAAAAAATCTACCAAGAATTGTAAATACAGAGTCAAATTAAATTAGCTAGGGAAACTCCGCAAACGTGATGGGTATCGATCGATGTCTAAACATAATAAAACGAAAACAATAACTATTTGACGACTTTTTCGCCCCTCTTTGATGATTTTGACCCTGTGCAATGAACGACTCATCATCTGCCTAACCTTTTCCAAACTATGTTGAGATCGGCTTTCAATCTAATCATAGATGCAGCTGAATACTGTAACTCTAATGACTATGGTCCCAGAATAATTTAAAAATCATAGACCAAACTGAAAAGAGGAAGGGGATTTTTGGCGTCTCCCATTTTGTCCCCAAAAACCACTAATTCAATCTAAGTTGTACTACTGCCCAGCAGTCAACTACGAAGATACAGTGCTGTCCAGCGTCCCGAAATTAATCGCTCACCAAAACAATATGAAAGCCAATAGCCAATCGTAGCCAATAGTAGCGCAGGTATCCGGAAGCCATTGGAGCTGCATCAGCGGGAGTAATGTCGGTAGCTTTGTTACAGCATTTATTATGCTGTGACTCACAATAATCGTTATTGCTGCTGTTGCTACTGGCTGCTGGGGGTTAGGGTTGGCAAATGTTGGAGTAGTCTTTCTTGCCAATAGATTTTGATTACAGAGTTTGCTGGAGTATGTATTCTTTGAATGCTTAATCGGTAACCGAGGTCATTTTATTACACACACTGTGCCTAATTTTCATTTCCAAGAAAAAATAAAGACTGCCGATTATCTTCACATGCAATGCACGCCGAAGACGTCCAGCTTGGTCGAGCCCATATTTTCCCGCCAGTTTCTAGTATTACAAACTTACTCTACTAAGATCTAGACGTCTAAATCAAACTTTATCTTTGTAAATATACATAATTAGCACGTAAAACAATTGTATTTCTACAATAAATACTTTAATTAAGTAATGATTAGCGACTGTTTAACCCTACATTTTTGACGTTTAAACGTCTCTTAACTTTAAGCAACGTTTGTAAATAAAAAGGTAATTGTAGGTATAACTATCGTTCGCTGTTGACGACAGAACAACATGTTAAGCATTTCTTAGTCTACATTACAGCTCTGTCTCGCCAACCCTAAGACCAGACCAGTAATATTATTTATTATTTTTCTCGTAGAGTCACCTAGCATCCCATTGTTGGTCGGTATCGGCAGCATTATTAATGAGCGTTAGTTCCCGATGGCTGTGTAAATGCAACTCGATTGTGCGAGTACAATTTATTGAAGACTACCCGCTTTGCGTTTAGTTCCCTTGCTAATGTCCCAAGTTTGTATTCGATGTTGAATAAAATGATAGTATGTTTCATCTGTGAATCTTTGGGATTGTATTGGTGTTTGAATGTATGTGTTTGTTTGTGCGATTGTATAAAAAGTTTTAGGAGATAGTGAGACAATGTCTCTATCTTTTATCATAAGAACTAGTAACCTAACTGCAGGCACTAGAACGGGTTTCTGACACGTTGTTCAAAACTTAGTTTGATCAGTAAATCTGAAGGTCAATTCTCATAATTTAAAACGTTCAAAATCTAGTCGCAGTGTCATCTCGGCGACAAACAAATGTCCAAAACTTGTCAAAAATTTAGGGAAATTAAGAGATATTTTTGACAAATTGAGACTGAGATCAGACTGTAACCGTTCTTCAATTTACGAGAATTGCCCTTCTGATCAATGTAATGATAGATATCGCGATTGGCTGACTAAACTAATTACGAAAAAAGACAGACGATGATACGAGATATCACAACAATATAGGCCTTTAGAAACCGCCTAAAAAAAGGAAAGAGAAGTGAGTTACACAGGACAAATAGCACCTTCTCTTTTGCTCACTGAAACAATGATAACTTTAAAACCTCTCTAATACAGCCCTAGCACATATTTAGTTCCCGCGTGGTAGATTACGCCCCACTCCCTCTCACCGAGAGGAGGCCTGTGTCCCAGCATTGGGAACATTAGACAGATTATGTATGTACAGACGCCAGCACATCAAGCTATTACAATCTGTCAAATTTCTTTAATAGATTTTCAACTTTATCACTAAAGTGTTAAGGTTCAAGGTCGATTGGGAAAATTTGACAGTTTCGCGTAGTTTCATGTGCTGGCGTTTGTACGTATTCAGTTTCTTTTTTATAATTTCAAGCTACGCCGCTTACCTTTGAACTACACAATTTCCAGTCTGCCTCATTAACCTATTAAGCAATGACATCATCAGAACAAGGTTTTCTTGTCTTTTGATTCGCTCGTAAACATCGCTGCCCAACCCCTAAGGTCACGCCAGTAGCCTAGTGATAGACTTATGGCCCTAGGTAGCGTCAGCGTCAAAAAGATATACTGGGTCAAATAAAATTTGCTAGCGAAACTCCGCAGACGTGGTGGGTATAGATATCTAATCATGATAAACAATAAAAATATTGAAGGATGTTTTTTTTTTGTTTGGTGAAGTTTACACAAAAATTGTAATACTGATATTTCAACTTACTACACTTAACTACAGTCGGTTACCTAAGAAAAAACATTTTTTTTTTGTTTTGTTTATCATGTTCAAATATCGATAGCCATCACATCTGCGGGGTATCACTACCTAACTAATTTAATTGACCTTTATACATCGACAGAATTAATTTACTGTCTACAATCTTTGTTCCATATACATATATCAATGTGTAGCCACAAAACATATTACACATTGGCTATTGTAGGCTACACAGTATGAAGCACAAAATGTAGCCAATCAAATAAATTCTAGTCGATGTTTACATCTTTTTGAGGCTGACTGTAGCTATTAAGTTAGTAACACTATTAGACTAGTTAGGTAGACGAAACCTGTATTGTGGAAGTCGGTTGAAAGTTTAGGTGTATAAATCTTTTACTTTTATACTGGTCAGTCTTTTTTTTACAGTTCGGCTAAAATTGTAACGAAGTTGTAGGTACTCGCTAGGCAAGGTAGGTAGTCAAAATATACGAAAAAGAATTTATTTTCGCTGATACTTATGGGTTTGCAGCACTACGTAGGCCAAGATGCAGACCACTGTTACAGCTTGCAGAAGACGTTCTATCCAACTCTTCATTCAATCTACACCAAGCATTGGTCACAAAGCCTAAAATAAATAATTTGCACACAAGCTATTGGTCCTTACCTTAGCAGTAAGCTTTGGTCTTTACGACACATAAAACTCGACCAGTGGTCTCATGATTACATATTTAAATGTGCAGGTCATAACAGGTTTACGAATTAAAGCAGAAAACGTAATTTATCTTATTTTATACATAGTTAAAAAAAAATTCACACCATACCGCACTAAGCAACTAATTCTCACATTTAGAATAAATAACCCATATTTAACTCGACCCCATTCATTCCCCTCAACTAAAAACAGGTACACAAAGTTAGACAAAGAAAAAACGACAAAAATATTCGCGTCAACCACTCTATCACCGACCAAGTTCAAAAATTATGGGTCCCAGAACAAAAGTCCTGTTAATTTATAGATCACGATAAATAGTCCCTTTATTTTCGATAGCGTGACTGTTGGGCCCAGTTTGACCCCAAAAACATGTTACAAAAATGTTGCATTAATTATCAAACATCTGTAGATTACGTCAGTACGTTTTGGAGCTATTAAAATTGTTATCAGTTAGGTTTATCTATGGGAAAGGTAATAAAACCGAGCGGTAATTGTACATTACCGGTTTTTTTTTTCCCGATAGGTAAAGACATGATTTTTTCAACAGGTAAATACTGGCGATAGATAGAGTTTGTTTGTTTTTTTTTTTTTCGTTTGAACGCGATTATTTCTGGGTCTACTAGTCGGTTCTGATAACCCAATTCTTGAGGAAGGTTATAGGCTATTTAACATCACGCTACGACCTTTACGTGCCGAGCAAACAGAAAAAAAAACAAGAGAGAACGGCGTTGCGATGCGACGCGGTGAGTCGGGGGCCGAGAGAGTTTTATTAAAATGTGGCATTTATTTTACTAAAATAAAATAAAAAATATTGAGTTCAAAAAACCAGTTGAGTTAATATTTGTTTGCATTCTACAAAACTATGCTCATATGAAACGTCCCTTGCATCGTCCGGTGTAACTTTATTGCAATTTAAATGTACGTAATAAATAAAGTTTTAGATTCGTATTTGAAACGCTAAAATAATAACTTTTTGTGGTAACCTCTATGAGGAATGCGCTGTTATTGGAATACTCTGCATATTCGAAATAACAAAACCGTTTGTCTACACGGTTGGAATGATCTCGTAAACAACCGTCATGATTTTAGTGGTGATACAAATATTCATATTCAAATATAATAAAGAGCAGTGCTGGCCCAGTACTAACGACCGCGAGTAACGAGTTGTAGGTCGTAGGTTCGAACCCAGACAGGTGCTTTACTTTGTGTAAATTATTTCATCAGCACTGCTCTCAAAATGGTGGAGGAAAACACCGTGAGGAAACAAGCATGTCCTAGGACCAAAAATTCCAAGACATGTGACATCTACCAACTCGCACTGGGCCCGCGTGGTGGATTATGTCCCACTCCCTCTCACAGAGAAGAGGCCCGATAGGCAGTCGCTCCATGTAAAATACTGGTATTCAGCTGCATCCGGTTAGACTGGAAGCCGACCCTAACATAGTTGGGAAAAGGCTAGGCAGATGATGAGTTTTGTTTGAAAATATTTTGCCTATTCCAATTGCCAGAACAGATTTAAAAATATTACAAACAATACGTTACAAAACTACACTATGCAAAACATAATTAGTACTGTCCGTTAGCATGGAACTACTCAATTAATAATTTAAATATCATATTACAAATGCATGTGAAACCCTATTTTTATCGTACATTTTATCTCCACTTACAAAGTGTAACTACCTACAACAGCCGACACAAAACTGGCCATACTATGTAATTAATTTTTACATCAAAAACTCATTTTTACTGCAACATGCATTTGGCACGTTGAGGTCATAAAAATGGCACGGTGGGCTATTTTTAGCATCAACTAATCGCCTGCAGCACACATGCATCACCGCTCATAACATAAATCTGAATTATCTATTTACGATATGCAATGTGTAAACAATTTGCTAAGATGTATGGTACTTCAGATAAGTATCTGAAGATATCAGATATCTATCTTACAAAAATACCTCGTTAAACATATCATTAATCATTATGACTGATCTCCTATGATTTAGCTAACGATTGCTTTTAGCGATCTAAGCATTAGAGCAAATTCTACGGTTCACACACACAATCATCCTACAATGTTCCCAATGCTAGAACTGGGCCATGCGGGCCCAGTGCAGGTTGGTGGATGTCACGTCTTCGAATTTTAACTATGCCACTGAAAATCAGCGCTGTGATGTGGGTCCTCCAAAGCACAGCATCATGCTGAGTGGAAGTCTTCTTGTCACCGTCATGACGTGCAGCTGCCGACTATTTCCGTTCTGTGCTCGTGATCATAACTATATCTATTATCTTTTATTTTTCTTTATTATTCAAGTTAAGTAATCTTAATGTATGCACGTGGGACAAATAATAAATCTTTTTTTCTTTTTAATAAGGTAACCTAAGGGCGCAGCCCTTGGTCAATCGACGACATCGTAACATATGCGACGTATCATATACAAGGTGAAATATTTTGAGGCAACGTTATGGTCAATGCAGATGGACCGAGGTCTAGTTGCACCCACACCTTGGTATCCTGAATATAACACCATCCAAGTCAATTGATGACTGTCCTCCATCTTGCATGGCGTAAATTAATAGTCATCCCCGTTTCTGCTGTCCTAGTCATCAGTCCATACGCAATCATAGATCCTATACAACTATGGCTAACATACGACAACTTAGATGTCGCAGAGTTTTTTACCATCTAACCAGTCCAAAACCGCAAAATATTTGTATATTACAAAAAAAAATTACTTTATATAGCGTGTAACACGTATCACATTAGTGTGACAGTGTCAAGCTGTTTTTTATGTCACTAAGTACGCCAGTCTCACGGGACAGATTCTAGGCATGATTACAGCCCGGACACATGATACATTTTACAACCAATAACGATAAATTTCGGTTAAATCGCGTGTTTAATACGAATTCTAGCGAAACTATCCGTTTGACACATATCTACGTAGAATATTCGTTATATTGGAGAATCATAAACAAATGCCAGCTCTCCAGCGATACTTGGAAATTCAAGCAATTCGAAAACACAAAGGTAGTTCGAATTGAAACTATAAACATTCAGAATACGTGACTATTATCCGCAGTGTGCAGCATTCAATGTATCGTCGGACATACAAAATACCTCATGAGCGTTGCCTAAATACCCACCACAAAATCCCACCTGTAATATTTGACAACGAGCCAAATTCGTTACCGTCCGCCATAATGTAAACAGCGAGAGATATTTCAATCAAAATTATGTAATGCATTATACGCGATGCACCTATAGTTTATGCCAAATGCGGAATTTATGGGTGACGTCATTGGTCCGAACCTGCCTCAATAATGTAACGTGATATCTTGCAGAACTTTCGATGTCTGTGTAATGCAGCTTGTCTCGTTTCAGGAGAAAGAGTTATTATGGTACTTGGCAAAGGTCTGCGTAATCTTTCAATAGTCATTTGGCTTCATTCATACGATGGTGTCGATATTCATATTTTGGGAAACCATAATATATTCGAAGAGATAGGGTGATCGGTAAATTCACTATCTAACCTAAACCACTAAAAACCGGTTTGAGAGTTCTTACGTAAACTAAACATCAAATCAAATGTGAGTATGATTATTAAGCATCGCGAACATTGCATATGGGAATTTATAGACTAATGGATGACCACCGAATACAGTTTGCCAAGCCGAGGTGGTAATAGCAATGCAATATTACTTTTCGCTGTCGCTATATGAACCTGTGCGACACACCAACAGGAGATCGTTCGGTAGGTGGCTGTATATAATTTTTTTCTTTTTCGTTTTTATTCATTATTATTCTATTCATTCTATATGTAAGCAGATTTATATTCTTATCCTTCCTTACATTCTACTATGCTATGAATTCTTCAGCTCTAGGCTCTAATCACTCTAGTGTTTCATCAAGTAGGAAAAAAGGTTTGCCACGATCTCAGGCACATAATATGCAGTCGTCATACGAGTACAGTACATATATAGACTCTGCAAGTAGTTCAACTGAATACATCCGCCAGTTCGCTCGAAATCCAATCTACTCCACATGCTAAGGTAATAAGATGTTCACTCATCCGTGAGTTCCGCGTGTTGTACGTATCTCGTGTGTATGAGGTTCAAGGTCAGATGATGGTCAACTCTGTCCTTGGCGAGAACAATATAAGGTGTGGCTGGATACATAGATCAAGCAGTAAAGATTAACTGCGGCACACGTGCATACGTGGTGATTTTCATTATTAGAATCCACTGTACTCGTATTGGAATCTAAATTTCGCAACAGCTAAAAACAGTGTTTACTTTTGGGCTAGTAATTTACTAATACATTAATATTTAGCTTTCTTTCCCTTCAGGTAAAAACCCTATTTCGTTTCTTCAGTCTTGGTAATTGGTCGTGTGTTGTTACCACTCCTTGCTGTACGTGTCTAACTTTGGTTTTCTTTTGTGTGGTCTATCAAAGTGGTGTCTATAGATTGTAGACTTCCATTCTTTGGCTGTACTAGCCCAGAACTCGACGCACGGAACTAAAAACCATTTCTTTTAATAATCACCTTAAGTTATTTTCCTTAAAAACACGTAACTTTATTAGAATCCACGACGACAAAGTATCTTCACAGAGAATGATCGGGAATGCTAAGAAATGCCTTCGAACCCATTCAACATCTTTATGCAAATTGATCAAAGAATTGGATTCACAAATGGGATGCCCAAATTGATTTCTGTCACCCTTACCTTTCTCTGTGTAACATTATTACAGGTTCCTCGAACCTGTCTTCTTTCCCACAAAAAACCTTCACTTTCAGTCATCCGATTATCTAATACGAAAAAATCCAAAGAAATGTTTACAGCTATAATCTATACATAGTTTAAAACAAAGTCGCTTTTCGTCTGTCTGCGTGACCGCATTGTTCTTCTACGACCGAGCCAGTATGCCAAAACTGGTGATAGATAGTTAAATTGCTATCTATCACCGGTTTTGGCATACTGGAGGTAGAAAAACCTATGATCTCTGGTTTTAACGTCCCAATAATCTATATCAATAGACCTCCCACAAGGTGGACCAACGGCCTTGTTAAAGCCGCAGGAACCCGTTGGATGCGAGAACCACGGAACCGGTCGAAGTGGAGGTGCTTGGAGGACCTTTGTCCAGCAGTGAACGTCTTTCGGCTGAAATTGTGCTGATGATGAATCTATATTCAGTAGCGATCTGTATGATTATATTATACTGGCAGTTATGATTATACTGGCCATCAGAAGCGATCTGTCTTTAACTGAATATAGGTTATTGGGTTCTGCCACTAAAGTACACAATGGATTTTGATGCTGTTTTCACCATCATTTAGAGAATTTATTCCGGAAGGTTTCTACGTTTATATTTAACTTAGATATAGCTCAGAAATCTCGATATTTTAACAACGTGCCGCCACATCTTAGTAGATAGTTACCGTGCGAAGTAAGGGCGGGTCGCTAGTTCATGAACATGATAAATGGATCCCATTGATTTCGTTCTTTCAACACGTTGCTGGTTTAAGAAGAAAAGCGGATGATCGTTAACGTAAGGAGCGACCTTGAGTTTTCTTTTGTGACTTGGCTAACGTAAGATCGGAAGGAAAATTAGTGATTAGTAGACCGTGTCTTTGATATCTTCAGTCGTAACTCGTGTGAATAAAATATTTTAAGTACTGCGGAAATCGTGTGGTCATCAAAACAAACATATCTATGATAATACCTAGTCTTGCCATAAATATTGTCACGTAAAAAAAAAAAAAAATCAAATAATATTTATTACTTTTACAGTGTGTTAGTTTAATACATAAATATAAAACAATTTAAAATATAAAAAGCTAATTCGAAGTGGTCTCCACTGGCTGCAATACAGTCCTTTAAACGTTGAGGCCAGTTATCAATAGAAGCACGCACTCTTTCCATGGGAAAATTCTTCACTGTCAATCGTATGGATTGTTTTAGGGGCTCTAAAACTGACCATAAATCATAATCCAGCGGATTAAGATCGGGACTAGACGACGGCCAGTCTTCAGCTCTGATGAAGTCCGAAACGTTCACTTCCAACCAAGACTGCGTGGACCGAGCTTTGTGACCCGGCGCCGAGTCTTGTTGGAAGGACCATACTTGGTTATTGAACATGGTGTTGTTAAGGGGCTTAACTACCTTCTCAAGAATGGTATCTTGATACACTTGTGCCGATGTTTTGATACCTTTTTCACAAAAATATGGCTCAGTCACTCCTTTATAGCTAACACCCCACCAAACAATCACTGAAGTCGGATAATGCCCGCGTTGCACTCTGTCGACTAATTGGGAAGCTTCCTTAGAGCTTGGAGCATAAATACGGTCATTTTGTTTGTTAAAATGTTGCTCAATTGTAAAGATTTTCTCATTCGTAAACAAAATTTTTCTGTGACCTCCCTTTGCGTACCGCTTCAGTAGTTGTTTCGATTTTACCACCCTATTCTTTTTTAAATTATCAGTTAAAAAATGACCAGTGCGTCTCTTATAGGCTGCAAGTCCTAAGTCATCTTTTAAAATACGCGACATGGTTCTGGGTGCTATCTTCATCTCCCGAGATAAAATCTTTTGCTTTCGGACAGGATTTCTTCGAATTCTTTCCCTTACTGCTTTGACCACCTTTTTCGTACGAACACTACGTGGACGGCCAGATCTTTTTCTGTCACAAACAGAGGAGGTCTCATTGCACCTATTAATAGCCCGGTACACAAACATTTGACTAATACCAAGCGTATGGAGAGTTTTAAAAATTGCATTTGGCTCCATACCAACTTTGTGTAATGCAATCACAGCGATTCGGTTCTCTTTATCACCCCCACTCCATTTTAATATCGCAAAATATTGTACAATGTATTGGCGCCAAAATTAGAAAACTCAATGAACAATCGTATAAAAATGACAGATTCCAAATTCAAATGTAATATCTTTCTTATTTTTAATTGTAACAGTATTTATGGCCAGACTGTGTAATATTGAGAATCTATGTTGACGAAATTAAACCAGTCTGCGACAATCTTTCCAATTATTTCGAGTTTTCTTCTGAACTGTAGGTACTTGTCATCTGTCGTCACTTCAGAACTACGGTAGCCTCCTTCCTTCTTTGGTTTTCAATCATCCTATAAGTTCTCCAGTGGAAATCGTTTATCATGCTATGGGCATGTGGTGCGGAGGAAAATGTCATGAGGAATGTTTGAGTATGAACGTGGAGTGCTATAAGAGTAGGAGGAGACCAAACAAACGACTGATGGACTGTGCGAAGATGATATAGCTGGAAAGAAGAATGGAAGATCACATGTTGCATGGACCCAAAAAAATTTGGGAAAAGGGCAAGAGAATGATGATAATTATAATTTCTCAAGCTCACATCTCTGCTCCATCTGACACATAATCTTTGTTCGGCGGGTGTGCCTGCGCGGGAGTGCGGCGAAGCGTGACGTGGGCCGCGTGCGCACCCAATGTCAAGGTCACGCCGTGTTTACAGAAATAGCGGCGCACACAAAAATACTCCACGGGAATAGCTAAACTCTCGCACACTGCGCGTTCTACATACTTTCTTCGAAAACTATGCTATGCTGGAAAAGGGATGTTCGTTTAGATCGTCAAAATTTAAGTCTTGGGATAAGATCAGGAAGCCTCGGAAAGCACGTTAAGCCCGTACTTTTTGCCATTCATAGATCTTTGACAGTCGTTACGGGTAGTCCGAAGACCAAAAGTATTACCAAGGCGTATGGTTTTATTCAGTAACTGGGTTGTGGCCGTCTGATAGGCAGTCGCTCCATGTAAAATACTGGTATTTTGAACCCGTAGTTGGGAAAACGCTCGGCAGATGATGAAATAAGGGGCAGGAAGTCAGTGCTCTGAGTGGAATATCTCCTCGTTTTCACACGGCGCGGTTTCGACTTTCTTTTTTTGATGACGAAGTAATAACAGACAAAAGTGTGTTTAGTTTGTTTAGGTTTTAGAGTGCGGAAAATTGCTGATAGATAAGAAGAATAATTACTTAGGTAATTATTGATTAATAATACAGATACTTACCGACAATAATCTTTCAATGTGATTAGGTATAGAGCATTCGTCATCGATAAGTTTTCTAATTTATCAGTTCACAGTTACAAAGTTATGTGGCTTACAATGTTTTTGTGAACATTCCTTGACTAAAAATAAATATGAACTATGTACGATACACGTGTCAAAGTATTTCTGGTCGGTTGAATGAACTTTTTCACTACACATCGGTCTTTTAAAACTGTACCATGGTTTCTGGACACCATGTATGTACTCGTACATGACGGTAGGACGCTTTCGTTGATTGGGAACCACGTGTAAAAATTATTTCTTAGGAACTTATCTGACCTAGAGGCCAGGTAACTAGGTTGTAGAACAACCTAGTTACCTGGTTACTGGTTGTTAGACTTTGGGCTTTTGACTACACGTAAAGACTATCAAAGATCTACGAATGACCAACGGCTTAACGTACTTTCCGAGGTACGGAGGTGCTTCGATATGTAATTGTTGGTCACCCATCCACGAACTGACCGCGGCAAGCGTAGCTTAACCTTCGATCGACCCGTTGCGGCTGTTATTATTTAGCCACGAGACGATGTTTCTCAATACCAACACAAACATTAATATCAACTGACATCAATTTAAAATAACACCTCAAGGACGCAAAACACATATTTCACACTCCTTAGTGCGTTATTAAACGATCAGTTGGCTCACTGGGCGAAAAATTTGCGCTAATACCGAAAATTTAAGAGTGTCCTGACATAACCATTAATTTTTATAATTAATTGCACTTGCAAATGCGTCAACGATTACGTAAAATCGCGGAGATCTGTAATAACTCCGTAATGTATGCTCGTATTATATTGATAGTAGACTACGATCTTAAAATAAAGGTTTGCTTTGATATATTATCTGTGTAGGTATTACTTTTTGTTTTTCTTCATTTTTTTTTTTTTGCAAACTTGACGGTTGTCATCTGTGTTCCATATCTGTCAGAGTATGACCTACAAACCATTATACTGGGAGCTAGGAAGTGCTGGGACAGCTCAGTTTATGCCACTGAAAATGAGCCGCTGCAATTATGTTTCAGTCGGTTACATCCATATTGCCGTTTGCGCAAGCGAAGCAAAATAAGTGATCTCATATTCATGTCATAATATTATTTTTCGTCTATTTTTGAGCTGATCAAATTTCACGGTTAGGGCGTGTCGTAACCAAAGCGATTAGTCGGGCGAATACGCGACCGTCGCATTCATTATGTTCGGTGAAAACGAACGCGTCATCGCACCGATGCGCGCCTTTCGGTTTTCCGAATACATAAGTGACATATGAACGGGACAATCGCGTAGTCGCGCGACCGATCGCTTTGGTTAGGAAACGCGATTACCCTTGTTTTCTTGGTATCCCCGTATTTTTATTTCTTTCATAGTATTTCAAGAATCCAATGGTACTATATTCCCTGTCATATTTGATCTCTTCTTTCTTATTTGACTTCACCTGCGTGTATTTTGTTTTCAATACAAAAAAAAAACCGACCAAGTGCGAGTCGGACTCGCGCTCGAAGGGTTCCGTACCATTATTTATAAAAATCACGTCTATTGTATGGGAGTATTTGTTGTTATAGCGGCAACAATCTGTGAATATTTCAACTGTGTAGCTATCACGGTTCATGAGATACAGCCTGGTAACAGACAGACAGACGGACAGTGGAGTCTTAGTAATAGGGTCCCGTTTTTACCCTGGAACGGAACCCTAAAAAGAAGTAGCTTATGTCGTTCTTCAGGTCCCTAACTCAGGCTACATAACTTATCATCTGCCTAGCCTTTTAACTATGTTAAGGTCAGCTTCCAGTCTAAGGGCACGCCGCGATAGCGGCGATAAGACCCCTCTTTGAGGAGTGGCTAGAGAGGCGCCACGGCGCCCTCACCTACCGCCTGACGCAGGTCCTCACCGGACACGGAAGTTTCGGGAGGTTCCTGCACATGATCAGGCGGGAGGAAACGCCCGGGTGTCACCATTGCCAGGATCGCCCAGAGGACACGGTGGAGCACACGGTGGAGGTCTGCCCCGCTTGGGCGGAGCACCGCCGTGTCCTCGTGGAGGCGATCGGCAGCGGCGGCGGCCTCTCGCGCCCGGACCTGGTGCAAGCCATGGTCCGGAGCGAGAGGGAGTGGGAGGCAGTCGCCTCCTTCTGCGAAGCAGTCATGCTAGCGAAGGAGGTGGCGGGACGGATGAGGGAGAGAGCCTCCCGTCCCAGCCGCCGCGGGAGACGCCCCGGGCGTCGGGAGTCGAGCGACGACTACCGGCCACCGTAGGCGCGGGCCTGCGGGCGGAGAGCAATGGGTAGCTCACCGCCCGATCAGGACCAGGCCCGTGCCGGACGGCGCGTAAGTGTTCCACGCGCGCCTCAAAGAGATGTCAGCATAACGAGGGGCCCCTCAGGGCCGAAGCCTGCCGGGGCAGCGGGATTGTCCGAAAGGGTTACCGCTACCCCGGAACATAAAGGGCGAAGGAAGGAACATGGGTGGGTTTTAGTCAGTAAGAGTCTGACACTCCCTTCCGCTCCACCCAGAGCGGGAGGAGTCATTTGATGATTTCCCATCCCAAAAAAAAAAAAAAAAAGCTTCCAGTCTAACCGGATGCAGCTGAGTGCCAGTATATTACATGAAGGGACTGCCAGTCTGACCTCCACAACCCAGTTACTGGGTAATACGATATCCCTTGGTAAGACTGGTTGTCAGACTTCCGGCTTCTAATGACCCGTAACAACTGCTAAAGATCCACGAATGACAGCCGGGACCAACGGCTTAAAGTGCTTTCCGAAGTACGGAGAGGTATTGATATGTTAAGATGGTCACTAATCCACGGACCCTCTATCTGTCAAATGTCAAAACGATCGGTTCAATGATTTGTTAACCGTGAAGGTGACAGACAGACAGACACATTTATAATATAAGCATGGATAACTTTGTATTCCATTTAGTAACCTTGAAATACGATATAATATTATTGTTGCGTGGGAAATAAGTGGCACAAAGATATGCTCAATTTGTGAACTTACTCGAATAAAGAGAATAATTTATGACAATGAAAACAGCAAACTCCACGAATTCATGGAAATGAAAATTAATTTAAATTCTAGAATGAAATATTGCATTCGCATTGCAGTTCTACGCAGACTAGTGCTAATTAAAAAATCACGAGTTTATTCTAGACAACATCTCAATGTCAAGCCTTCGTTCCATTTGTAGGACAGTAAATGTTTTCTGAAGAAATTCCAACAGCTGCGCCGTTTCGTACTGCAGAAAAAACATAATTTGCAATTTGCAGTGTAGTGCGATGTCATATGTTGTATGTCAAAAAGCTGCAGCGCTGTTTTATATATACCAATTAATTTTTCATTCGACCTTCGGAGTTTGTGTTTTGTGTTCTGCACAAAACAGCGGTTTCATTCTGAATTTATATGGATGGTAACATATTTGTATTGTTTGGCACTTTGCTTTGCTTAATATATGAGATGTGGTATCATCACCATCAGCCCACCGCAGCCCACTGCTGGACATGGGCTTCTCCTATTACACGCCATTCAGCTCGATTTTCGGCCACTCCCATCCAGCTGCTACTAGCCACCCTGCGAAGATCTTAGCTCCACCTAGCCTGAGGGCGTCCCGCCTTCCGTTTGCCGATTCGCGGTCTCCACTCAAGAACATTTCTACCCCAACGGTCATCGGTTCTACGACTAATATGGACGGCCCATTGCCACTTCAGCTTGCTTTTTCTGTGATCTATGTCGACAACTTTGGTTCTCTGAAGGACCACCTTTGGATCATTTGGCATAAACTTCTAAGCTCCCAAAGATCGAAATCGTGAGTAGAAGATTCTACTTACATTACAGCAATGTTTACATCAAATTGAACGTTTACAAAGTCACACTTAATGGGTCTCTCTGTTTACATATTAATCAGCACAAACGTAATTAAACACGATAATAGATTCGACTACAAAGAAGCTTTTATCATTACAATCAAGAGGGCACAATGTCTCATAGGAATATGTATGACTAGCTTCTGCCCGCGACTCCGTCCGTGTGAAATTTCGACTCCCGACCCATCGTGTCGCATTCCATCGCTCGCCTTGACTACTTCGTTTTCGCTTAGCGCTTTCTGCCTTTTTTTCTCTTTGCTCGGCTCCTAAGGGTCGTATCGTGGTGTTGAATATAGCCTATAAACTTCCTCAAGAATTGGGCTATCAAATACAAAAAGAATTTTTCAAATCTGACTGGCAGTTCCGTAGATTACCCCCTACATAAAAACTTATTTGACCTCTTTATAATATTATATAGAATAGTATAGTAGTATAGATGTATACACACATGACATATGTATGACGTATATAGTATAGCTACTAAAGATTCTAGGAACGCGCCTCAAGATGGCTGATACTGATAAGTAGGACGTTTGGTTACAAGATTAGGATAGTCTGTTATTGTTAGGTAGAGGAAGTTATTATTAGAAGCAATGTTAATTACTGACTATTCAACTGTGAAGCATAGAGAAGAGGTTGTGTTTAGAATGGCAGAGTAGATCTTGATGACATACTGAATGAGACTGTCATTCATTCATTACTCGTCACTAACAATATTGCAGCTACGCCTACGTGTATAATAATTTAATAATATTTTTTATTGTTCCGAAAACAGTGCCACAGATAATTTTTTCCACCAGTTATTAATAAGCAAAAGATCAACTGTATCCTGACATAGTTGGAAAAAAAATTGTATCACAGGAGACAGAATATGAATGAATGGGGTTCAAAGAATCTGATCAACACTATCGTCCATTTCTTCAAAATAACAGCTGGTATCATCGTAATCTTCACTCTTAGCAGAAAAATGGGTGACCAGCGTTTTCAGTTATAAGTAGACGATAAAGACGATGCTGTAACCAGCTAAAGTTGAACCCTTACTCGCCTTTTATAGAACCCACGAATTGGGACGATATCTTTTCCTATAATCATATCCCTACTACCATGTCGGTAGCTCGAAGGGCTCTACCTCCTTATAATTCTGGGCCAGTAGTGAGAACCCTGACGGATATAGAACAGACCATTGTCTTCCACATAGGATATGAACTAGAAACACGTCGAAACTTGTCTGAAGTCATTAAGTCTGAAAGGTTATTGCTACGCGTGACTTTAAGGTCGACACGCCTGTATTTGTGTCGTGTGGATGTTTATCTTTTTAATATTAATAGAATATATTATATCTATTTTGTTTTTATTTTCTTTATTTTTGGAAGGCTTACAGACTAATAGCATTATAATAACAGTAATATATGTATAACTAAATTGCTAATTACAAGCCTCCACAGATAAATACAAAAAGTATTACTCCTACATCGTCCAAGGGCTGATTCCTCCAACCCCTGATAATTCCATCGAAGGAACAATCTTGAATTTCTGACAGTTCTTCCATACATAAACTGTCAAGCGTCAATTTCAATCCTCAAATAAAAGTTATCAAGATTGAAAAAATCAGCCCCAAGTCACATTAATTATTCTCTCATAGTTTGTTTTTCTTGCTTGTTCAAATTTTAAGCTAACCTGAACAACAAACAGTTCAAGTGCAAGCAGGTGCCTCCTGTACAAAAAATGGCATAATATCGATTGTTTTTTTTTGCTGAACTTGTCTATAGATCTAAGAATTGGCCCGAGGGCCTAGACTAGTAACTATCACTTTCAAAGCGTTTCATATTTCTACAATTTCTTTCAACAGAATTGACATAAGCTTGTAGCTTAAGCCGACATGACGCCAGGACATCAAGGTACCCGAAACTGTCAAATTTTCCCAATCAAACTTGAACTTCATGCTTTAGCGATAAAGTTGAAAATCTATTATAGAAATTTGACAGATTGTAGTAGCTTGATGTGCTGGCGTATGTACAAGTCCATTTTTTACTTTTTCATCATTGTTATCGCTAGAATGTCAAGCTAGGTTGCCTAAGCACTCAGTTGCATTAGCAAAATCATCACAGAGTAAACTCCCGCTGCACATAAGCTGTAGAATAGCAATAGCTAAAGTATAAATAACTCAAATAACACTTGTGCTTATCAAAATCACTCCAAATAACGATTAATGTCAACACTAAAATCCATACATAAATCAAATTAACTATTCACGTCACACGTGACCCTTGAATCAAATCTCGACTAACATTTGACTAAACGCTAAACCAGTTAATTTTTTATTCGCTCAATTAAAGATTGGCGCAAAAAACTAAACAAAAAGTTTATAAGCATTGCAAGCGCCACACTTATGGCATCATATTCACACTTCAGTGTTTGAACCCGGTTTTGTTTTTAATCTGTTGCTAAGTTGAAGCACGTCCGATTTAATTTTGGGTGCTTGGCAAAATGTGGCATATGGATTTGTAGATATGTTTGTAGAATTTGTAGTTGACATGGAGGTGGTATTATTTTATGAATTTTATACAGGAAAACGGTCACATTGATCTTAAATCAAAAATAGAAATGTTTTCAGACCTGCAAGTGACATTGTACCGTAATTTGATAAAGCAATAACGCGATCGACTTTTCAAGATGTATATACCAGTCTCCCTAAATTTAAAATCCCTCTTCAGACTTATTTTCTTTCCTTGCTATCATATTCTTCACCTCAACTGCTTGTGGCGATGATGACCTTTATCTATCAAAATAACATTTAGTCTGTGTGGGTGTGGTAGGCGTAAGAGGTGCTTGTGGCTAAGTAATGACAGCCGCACGGGTCGATCGATAAGGTTAAGCTACGTTTGCCACGGCTGGTCCGAAGATGGGTGACCATCTTTATATACCACGACCCCTCCGTGCCTCAGAAACCACGTTAAGCCGTTGATTCCGGCTGTTATTCGTGGATTTTTGACAGTCGTTACGGGTCGTCAGAAGCCCGAACGTCTGACAACCAGTCTTAGAAAGGGGTATCGTTTTACCCAGTAACTGGGTTGTGAAGGTCAGATAGGCAGTCGCTCCATGTAAAATACTGGTTTTCAGCTGCATCCGGTTAGACTGGAAGCCGACCCCAACATAGTTGGGATAAGGGTAGGCAGATGATGATGGGTGTGGTAAGCGTAAAATGTTATGTTTTAACAATTACAATATTTATATATATTTATTTTATGTTTTTTCTCAGTCCAGTACTAAACCCAACAAGATCTACCGAAGAACTTTACTTATGTATCTATCGAAGAATTTTACTTATGTCTTCAGTTGTTGTTTTTTTCTTTTCACTTTGTGTTGGTTTTATCATGTGTACTGTTTTTCCAATTCACTATAGACATTGCATTGGCAGAATAGTTGACATCGGCTTTACTTGCCATTTAATAAAAATAGAATAGAGATTGACTTTCTACATTCTTCAAACTATATCTTCATCCGTATTTCCTCTTCGCAGCTACTGGTGATCAAACACTACTCCAGAACCACTTCAACACAACTCGGGTACTACTTAAGAGAACAGGCATGAGGCACGGAGAGCAAAGAATCATAAAACTGGTACAATATTTGCACAGCAACTCCTTCTAACGAGTCACCATATATTACGAAGACGATTACTTTATTGCCTTTTTCCTTCATAAAGTTTATGAAAGTGGTATCTTTTAGAATATATTATTTTAAAACAATGGCTCCAAGACTGAAAAGAAAAGAAAACTTTGAGTGGAACGAAAAGTTTAAAATCATGAAACAAGAAATACTTAAAATATACTATGTAAATGGAATTGTATTATTTTTAAAAGAGTAACCGTGAAGTTTCTTGCCGGCTCTTCTGCATAGGAAACGACCAATTGGAGCCGTGCACCCAGCTTCTGATGTTTCATAAGTGCCCATGTAAGTTTATGTGAAATAAAATAATTTGAATTGTATAATGAAAAACTCTACTTTAAAATAAACAGCTAGTGATGAAATGTCGACGGTAATAATAAAAATAATAATTGAATTGACATCAACTTTCCTGATCCTACTATACTATATATTACAAATGTGAAAGTTTGTATGTTTGTTACTCAATCACGCAAAAACGGCTGATCGGATTTGATTTGGTTTCTTTTTATCCCGGTAGTACGTTCCCGTGGGATCATTTTCGACATAGACGCGGGTGAAGCCGCTGGCAAAAGCTTGTTATTTATAATTGCCCTCCTTGCACGTGCAATAGTAAAAGTTAATAATATCAGTCATAGGAATGAATAATAACGAATGCCTCTCAGTCGTATATAATTATAATAGATTACTTCCCCTACATTCTTGAATGTGTGCCAAATAGCTAAGTTTCTTTCGGTTTCAACTGATTGCAGTTCTAAATCTTAGCTGGCTTCGTCCTAATTTGATGATAGCTATCAATATCTATTTGCTTGTCATCATCGTCATTCATTTGTTTCCGAACTTTGTTAGGGGAAGCCGTTATTGTTATCTTCTTCAACTTTTCGAGTCAATGGTACTCTTCCTCATTTTTTTACATAGTTTTAGCCCAGAAGGTAGCATCGTTGATTGCGATATCAGTAGTATTCTTTAGGTCATCCGAGGTGCTATATGGTTGTTTAATTAATGAACTTACTATCGTATCACCTATATCCATTTTAGAACAAAGACGCTTTTCAACGCTGCTATATAGCACTAAGTATGTTCGCTTTCACATCTAACGTTCTTGGTCTTCGGTCTTTCATCTTTCTAATCAGAGTCTTAGCCTATCAGAGTTCTTCGAAGGATACATTCCTCTACCAAATTGCCACATAGCACTTAGTAAACGACTTTTTAGTTTTAGAGTCTATCTATCCCGCATCCTAATCGCGTAACACACAATTAATCTGAATCATTTTGAAGGATATTGCTAATTCATTGCTTCATATGTTCGAAAAATCGTTCTGCTCAACAACGTAAATAACGCAATGAATGTTGTTGAACTGTCAAAATGAAAGCCATTGCTACTGATGGTGTGTTACGCAATACCCAGCGGGGTCTTCTAATCTTCGTTTGATGATTTGCGAATCATGATCACGTTTACATCTAACACGATTGAGTATCATAAAGCCAAAACATATTATTAGATCACATAATTTTCTACCCTGTGTAAGTGTACACTCAAACCTCTGCAAAAGATCTCCCAAGCATTCAAATCCAGCTTCACAAGTAAAGATCTCTACTTTATATACTTCTGACAATGTAAAACGCGTCTTTGACATCCAGTAAGTTGACTAAACATATACTTGAATAAATTGGACGGACGGCACAAAGAAACTGAAGGCGAACGTTCGTAAAATACGGAGTTATATTTGCGAAGGTGGAACGTTGACAGACACACACACCACCGGGCTAAGTATGTGTGAATATATCCTGAAACCCTTACACAACCATTGAAGTAAACAGTTTGATGTGGAAGATGTTTTTGTGAAAGTGAAAGGGAACTGAGTGAAAAGGGGGGTGATAGGGTTCAGACTGCAGTAATTGGGTATTCATATGCTAAAATAGCTTTGAAAAGGGGGTTTATTAGTGCAGGCATTTCAATATTATCTTATCTTCTCTTCTTCTCTCTTTTCTGTTAAGATGTTATTTACGAAATTTGGGAATAAATAAATAATAATAATAAATAATCTTCTATATTTATATATATTATAATTTAAAGTCGCTTTTCGTATCTATCTGTGTGAACCGCGTTGTTCTCCTAAACTACGCAACGGATTTTGATACGATTTCACCATCATTTAGAGAACTTATTCCGGAAGGTGTATATGGATGACACGTTAATATTAAACTTTCATATAATTTAAAAAATCACGATGTGATGTCAAGTCCTCAAAACCGTGCGAAGTAGGAGCGGGTCGCTAGTTTTCGAATAAAGTAGACCCGATGTTACGAGTGTGCAGTCGATACCTTTATAAGATAAGTGCATTTAAAACAAGAATCTTGCAAGTTGGCAAGAACAGCTAACACACACACACAGTTTATTTCAAACAGCTCTCGACAGAAACTTCCAAAATTTTCCTAGAACAACCATCAATAATAAGCGTATGTAACTGAAAAGTTGTCTACTGCCTAAACTTTGGGCTCCCTACACGAGGCTAAGCATGCAGACTTTACCATATGCGTATGAGGTTTACGGCCCCTCATAAAACGGTCACGCCGAATTCAGTAATAAAGTATAGAAACGGCGTGTCCAAATACAAGTAGCCATGCTCCGTGTATGAAATATGGACTTCCCGGAAATCTGTTCTCGATTTTTATAACAAAGTATGTGCAATGTACCGCCGGCCGTACTACTTTGTACTATCGAAAATAGATTTGTAAAAAGATTTTGAGATAACGGTGCAAATTTTCGAATTTTTAAAGTGATTATTCTATTGTTGTTTCTCAGAGCACAGACATTGAGCTCTAAATTGCAAATCGGTCAGCTGTCATGTTACATTAAAAAACTAAACATCGTCAGCAGTTGTTATCTAACAACACTACAGTAGACGCCTGCGCGTTTCCTCGTAAGTTTCATACGTCTTGTTGTGATCGAGACTTCTTGCGTCAAATTCATTTGCGCAAAAAATCTCAACTGTTATCCGTTGGTTCTATGAATAGCATATGAAAAGAATTGATCACTGATGTCGTACCGAATTAAACGTAAAATGAATTATTATTTGGTTCTTATTTCGGGAGTTGAGTTCTCATATTAGTTTCTTCTTCATCTGAGCGACTGCTGAGCTGGTCCTGGATTTGATTCCCAGGTCGGGCGAAGTGCGACATTAGGGTTTCTTAGTAACAGTCCGGAGTTTGAGCGTTGGCGGTGTGATACCACGTCGGAAAGAATGTTAAGCCGTTCTATGATCTCTCTCCGGTCGTGTCGGATTGCGTGCCGTACCATCAGACTATGAGAGTGAGGAATGAGAGAGTGCACCTGTGTCTACGCACACACTTGTGCACTATGATTATATTATATGATATTTATTGCTCCCATGTGTCTAAATGAATGCAAAACCAAGGTCACGAAATGGCTCTTGACATTGAACTATAACAAGACTGAAGATTTACTACAGATATCGTTCGCTTAATATAGTTAATAAAGTAATATATTCATAGTCATTTTTTAAAACAGTCTTACATTAATACAAGTTTTCACCATATTTATCTCCCCCTCACACACACATACACAGCCACATAAATAGGACACAATATTAGCTTATAACTTTATGATAATTAACTATTGAAAATGTTATTGATGACGTACTGTGCTCGTCTTACAACTACTGCTACATGTTGAAATCTTAGGCGAGGACGTTGGCACCCTAAACACAAGTTAAATCTTACATTGGGTGCCAGAGCTCATCGAAAACACTCTGTTTCCCTAGTTGTAAAGCTGCATAGTGCTGTTATAAGTGTTTTTGTACAATTGAAGGAAATAAAACATTTTTTTTTTTTTTATGATATCTCCCGCGCTGAAGGTTAGTCTCCGTTGAGATTGGCAGCCATTGCTGAAGTACGGTCTGGAGGACTATTATGTATGGAAGGAGAAGACATGCTAAAATTATTCGTATAAGAGCTGAAAGATGGTGATTCTACCAGTCAACACCCTACAAGCATCTGAGTATATCAAGAACCGGCTACGAACCGTTGAATGGGCGTCGATCGTAAACTCACAGTTCAATTAAGTAGGAATGTCGTATCGACTGTTTAAACCGATAGTTAAATGTTAACTGTCGTTGTTTGGTGAGGTCATGGTTGTCTGCTGACAGGTTTATGAGACTGATGACATAAATCTTGGTAGCTAGTGAGTTAAGTGTTTGGATACCTGACTCTTGTGTCTGTTTTTCTCCATACGAAACTGCCGTTTGGAAGGGGCGACTAGAATCAATTCTGTTTTATAGTAAACTAGCTAATGCGATACAATGCCTTTTACATTTTTTTATTAGGAACCTTCTCCGGCGCCGACACAACAACTTAACAAAGTTTCATCACAATCGGTCGAGCCATTTTCGAGTTTTTGCGAAACTGACGAACGGCAATTGATCTAAGAAGATTTCGACGTTCAAATGTGCTTTTTATGTGCCCATTTGAAATAAATGCTTTGACTTTGAGAGGCACAAGCGGCTTAATGTGCTTTCTGACCTAATAATGTGGGACTTGAAACACACGTAATATGTATTTACGGTATATACGAAACAAATGCGAGATCGCCGAAGAGTTAGACAGTCTCTAAACTTTTTATTTTAAACTTAATTTTATAATTGTTGCTTATTTTGCTTTTCGTTAATAATCTTAACTTAAAGCAATTTAATTTTATAACCTTTATTGCATAAAACTTGCTTAATTTTACACTCACTGGCTCCTGAAATAGAGGTACTACCCTAACCTAGCTTTGGAGCCAGGGATTAACACTTTTTCTGTTACCCTGTTTATTATTATGAAAATGAAAAAAAAAAAAATATTAACTAAGTTTAACGCATCTCAAGAAGCTATTAAAAGCAGATTAAAGAACACCTAAGCACTGCCTGTCGTATAAATGCACGATCCTTTGGAAAGAGACGACAAATTCTAGTATTTAAACAAACTTTTCAAACATTAACCTAATTTTATGTCACAAAGCCTACAATCACAAAAAACAAGTTTGTTAAACCAACTTTTTGACACAACACATTGCTTACCAAGTTACCAAACCGAGGGTAATCCGCGGAATCTTTGTACGAACGGCGTCATTAAAATAAACGAGCGAATTTGAAGCGACGCCGCGAGGCTAGCATAGCAGTGTCTAATTTCTGTCGCAAATACAGAGTTTAAACTAAGGACGCAGATTGTGTCTGAGTATGAATAAGACAAGGTTTAAACTAGCAACCTTGAAAGTGTGGTGTTTTCAGTCCACATCAGGGAAATCATGCAAGCAGTATGCGTAAGTACTCTTATTATTAACGGGAGTCCGCAAAATGCGATGTTATGGCTGGTAGGTATAACGTTTAATTACTGTCAAAGGAATATGGCGTTCGTAATGTTTTTAATTAGGAACTATAATAGTTTTATGGGTATAAGTTAAGCGAGCTCGTGCTGCGGTTAAAAGTTGACAATTAGCAAAGTTACTAAGAAGACAAGATGCCCAAAGAATACCTACCTACAGCCTTTAATATTGTTGACATTATACTAAAGTTTCCAAAATCTATACTAATACTAGCAGACCCGGTAGACGTCGTCCTGCCGGGAAAAGCAGCGCCACCTACCGGGTCCAATTGTGTTTTCAAACCATCCAGAAACCCATTGAAATATACACAAAAAAATGTCATCCAAAACGGCCCAGCCGTTTAGGAGTTACGTGACAAACACACGTACAGAAGAATTATATTATATTATTAAGATAATAATAAAACTGATGTTTCGGAGTCTCTGGAAATACCAGTACTTTTTTAAATTCCGGATTTGATAAAATCGTGTTGCATTTGATAGTCCAATTCTTGAGGAAGGTACGTGATAGACTTCTAAAGTTCAATGTGTGATGTTAAATCCTACTCCTACTAATCCTACTAATATTATAAACGTGAAGGTTTGTATGGATGGATGGATGGATGTTTGTTACTCTTTCACGCAAAAACTACTGAACGGATTTGGATGAAATTTGGCACACATATGGTTTATAACCAGGATTAACACATAGGATACTTTTTATCTCGATATTCTTGCGGGAACAACACTTATGCGGGTGAAACCACGGGGCGCTGCTAGTCCAAATATAAATATTCACACTTTAACAAACTCAAGCGCTCTATCTCATTAATACTGCAGATTCTAATTTGAGTCGCGAACACAAGTTAAGGCTAAGAACGCACAAGCAAAGCCATAGTAATTACTGTTACAAAGGAGTGTACACTCGCGACTCGACTAGTGGATAATCCATGGTACGGCTGTTATCCTCTCCTAATCCGGCCAACTATCGTGGTGTATGTTATAGGAGGCAGCGGTTTTGGTATAAATAGGGTGCAAGACGGATTTATCGTGTGAGGTTGTGTTTAGTATTAATGAAGTGAGGATTAATGAGGAGTGTTTGAGAGTGTCTTGGTTGAAAGGCAAGGTTTGATGTAAGACATCTCTTAAGATGACGTAGGGATCACATGAAGATGAAGTTTTGATTTTGAATTCATATCTAATTCTTAAAACTTTTAAAAAGATGGCTTAAATTATTACTTACTAGCTACGCCCCGCGGTTTCACCCGCATAAGTTCGATCCCGTAAGAATATCGGGATAAAAAGTACCCTATGTGTTAATCCTGGTTATAAATTATCTATGTGGCAACTTTCATCCAAATCCGTTCAGTACTTTTGGCGTGTAATAGTAACAAACATCCATCCATCCATCCATCCTCACAAACTTTCACGTTTATAATATTATTAGGAAGTAGGATGTGCTGAAAATGCCTATGGCAGTAACCTATTTGTTTTAGGGCTGATCTTTCCATCACCAGATAACTTTTTTCGAAGAATAAAATTGACGTTTAACAGTTTTTGTAAGAAATAACCGTCAAAATTTCAAAATTATTCCTCGAATAAAGTTATCAGATGATTGAAATGCAAAAAAAAAAACTAAAATAAATCAACTGACAGTCACCAAAACATTTCAATTACTATCAAAACCTACACCACGCTAACCCAACTCCCATAAATCACAGCACAGTCACAAGAAACAATCCACTGTCGACTACCTAACGCTAATCCGCTCAGAACAGGTTCCGATACGAGCGCAGGCGCCGGGCGGTCATATCTTGGGCCGGCTAACGGACCAGGCCACTCACCCGGCTACCGCGGTACGCGAACGGCCACGCGTACACCACGTGGTTGAAAACAAAAAATAAACACCGATAAAAACTTCAATGCTCGAGGAATACGATCTTCACTTGCTGCTGTTTTTATTTTGCGAAATATCCTGTTAAATAGATGAAGAATATGTGATAACCCATTTCCCGAAATTAGGATATCGTTGATCCATTCTCATTTAAATAAGTATTCTACTCTCTGATTGTTTTGTGCCAGAGAGACCATAGTTTATTTTATTCGTCATGATTTGATGTACTTTCAATGGACGACGGCTGAGATTTTTTGCGCAAATGAATTTGACGCAATACGTCTCAATGTGGTTCATTCACAACAAGACGTATGAAAGTTACGAGGAATCGCTGTTAAAAACTGACGATGTTTAGTTTTTTAATGTAACATGACAGCTGACCGACTTGCAGTCGGTCAGCTGTCATTGCTGTCATTTAGAGCTCAACGTTTGTGCTAAAAGAAAAAAAAAGAAAATATGCACCATTTTCTTAAAATATTGTCACAAATCTACTTTCCAAAGTACAAGGTACAGACGCCAGCACATCAAGCTACTACAATCTGTCAAATTTCTTTAATAGATTTTCAACTTTATCGCTAAAGCATTAGGTTCAAGGTTGATTGGGAAAATTTGATAGTTTCGGGTAGCTTGGTGTGCTGGCGTCTGTACGTTTCACACACTTTGCTATAAAAATCGAGGACACACTTTATTAGGCACACCATTAAAATATGAATAATAACGCAAACGTAACGCAACGCAATATTATATCATTTTAATAATATCGTGCATGTGAGTAATTTTGATACACACTTTTAAATATTAAGGAGTAAAATAAGAGACGAGTAACTTCTAAAGAGTTCCTCTTGCATAGAAGTTGATGGTCGTCAAGTCACAAATAAATGTATGGTCATCGGAACTGCACGGGTATTAAAAATTCGAACTTGAAAGGCCAAGTGGAAGTTGTCCCAAATTAGATTGCAAGATTCCATCGTAAAATTCCAAAAAAAAAAAACTCTTTCTACATGGTCTGACCAAGATTATGTCTGAACTTTAAAAGAGACTGTGACCTCTGAGTTTGTTTCGGCCTTTCTTCTCAGAGTAAATGCCGAGCTCGTCTAGCTTGTATTTTTTTTTAATAATGTGTCCTGTTAAAGTGATTACGATATCCTATTTACAAAATAAACAATTTCATTTCATTATTCAAATACAGTAGCATCACTAGTATTCATTAATAAATGAATACTGTAACTAAATACTCGACACATTTATTTTAATGTTAGTGCGAGTACTCACGATGCTTTTACAACGATACCCTCCGTATTCCTGCACGTGGTTACTTTTACGACCAGCAGTTTAAAACTACGAACCGAATTTATTTGTTTAACGTCATAACATCCTGAGTTTCGGGCTCCCTAATGAATCGCCCACTCTGGGCGTCGGTAAGTTAGAAAAAACATGTAATGTGTAACTAGGCAGTTTTATATCTGTCCTGTTGCTAGACGGTATAATTATCCATTCAAATTAGGTTGAGAGTCAGCAAGCATTTATAAGGGAAAAAGTTATAGCCAACAGAATGTGGGTGGTGTACTGGTACACGTGTCAGTCAATTCTGTAAAAATCTCACCGTGAAAACTTAGGGACTAACCACAATTATTCAGCTCTGTTCAGCTTTTGTCCATAGAAAACAACGATTTTGTATGCGTACGCGTCCGTTCAGATTTACGGATGCGTGACTAACCCTTCAAGGAGTACACAGGCTCGATGTTATATCTATATCATTATTATTTTATCTTAGCTATCCTAAATCGCCCACTCCTTTACAACTTTCTTGTGTTAATTAGCTAATTAAAAAACGAACACCACCACCCACGATATAGGAGTAATTCGTAGCGTGGTGCAACGTTTTATTTAAAAAAAATATATATTTTAATTATTATCATCTGATGGTAAATCTTATGACGAAAAATTGAGATTGCATTTTGTTATCAACCAATCACAACCCCTCACACGAGATTCGAACATTTCAAGCACATTGACAGGATTTACAACAACCCTAATTGCACATTTTCAATCCAATCAATAGGAAATCCATTGGTTCATATGTTTGAAAAATTCTTCTGCTCAACAACGTGAAATAACGCAATGAATGTTGTGGAACTGTCAAAAAGAAAGACATTTCCATTTCCACGCAATTGCCCCGCGGGTGTATACTCGTATCAAAATAATACGGTCAAGAGTACCTACCTCATGTTTCATAAGTACTTTGTGCCATGAATCAAAGCTTTGAGAACGGCTGTCACACACAGAACTATCGCCAACCGTACCGTTTCCCCAATTCTGCCTTTCAGCAACGGTTCAATTCCCAGAACGCTCCGAAATTGATGCAGTTCCTCTGTATATTTCGGGCAAACATTACCTGGTAAACTTTCACTGTGAATTTTGGAGTCCAATCGAGTGGTACACAGGACTGTGATATGATGATAACTCACGTCACGTCACTAACGTCACTATGATGACGCCTGTGACAGCTCACAATTAATGCGAAGTGATTTTGGGTTTTTCCTTTAGGAATTTCTTAGTAACAGCTCAGATTTTGGAAGTTAGTAGTGAGATATGAGACAGGAGGAAAAGAGAGTGCACCTGTGCCGGCGCCAACACTTGTGCACTATAATATCTCCCGCGCCGAAGGCTGAAGGCCAACTCTCGTAATTTAAAACGTTCAAAATCTAGTCGCAGTCTCATCTCAGCCACAAACAAATGTCAAAAACTTGTCAAAATGTAGGGAAATTAGAAGTATTTTTGATCAGACTGTGAACGGTCTTAAAATTACGAGAATTGCCCCTCTGGTCTCCGCTGAGACTGGCCGCGCGCCGTGGCCGATCCGGTCCGGAGGACTATATACATAAAGCCAGTTATAGCAAATAAATTATATTTAGATCGCGCCATTTATATGGCGCGATCTAAAATACTTTTATGTTATCGTATATAAATAAACGTCTTTATAGACGTTTATTTATATACGATAACATAAAAGTATTTCGTAGAATAATTTGTGTTTCCTTTTTGTAGCGAGAATCTTTTTTTCATATAGCTTTATTAACATAATTACGGTAGATTCGCGATTTTATGTTGAATTGAATTAATTTTAAGACACTGAGGAATTAAAATTATAATAAATTTTTAGTAGATACTTTACCTAATGGAGAGGCTGTACTGTTGGAAGATATTAATCCTCTTTGTAAAAGCCGAGTGCCTGTCAGTATGGCAACATAATAAGAATCTAATAACGTTTCTTAGGCCCTTTGTTTACACACGATTTTCTTGACGTAAAAAACTAGGGTTTATTCGCCGTGTGTCGCACGGTCGTGTGTTGTATGGATCACTATGGAAGTTTGTTGACAGACACGTTTTCAACGGCGCGGTTTATACGACGTACCGTAAAAAACCGTGCCGTGTACCGTGCCAGCACATCAAGCTACTACAATCTGTCAAATGTATTTATTCGATTTTCAACTTTATCGCTAAAGAATTAGGTTCAAGGTTGATTGGGAAAATTTGACAGTTTCGGGTAGCTTGATGTTCTGGCGTCTGTACAAAGGACCTTGCTCACACGGCTACATTTTATAAAGACACGAATTATTTTTTAATCTCGGTAAGTTCTTTATAACGAATTAGAAAATATAATGTCTTCGGAAAACAACAATATCGTTATGATAAGTCCAACAAGTCGACAATGTAATCTTCCTAAAGAATACAATCTCTCAAAAGATGTAAAACATTTCAGGAAATCATTTCTGATCAGATTTTGGGTCTTACCGCTAGCTTTTTATTCACGAAAACACTCCAAGTGTAATTGCAGTTTTATTTACCTGAAACAAGAAAATTAATATCGTTAATACATTTACAAAAGACAAAGATCGTAATGTCGTGAATTGCATGAAATTCGGCTAACGTAACGTAATGTGTAACGTTAAATAATTCATTTGCTTAGAGCTTTATTTGACTTTTACTATTAAAATGATGACCAATGCTTGTGCTTTCTCTGTAGGTATGAGAACAGGCCGTTGACGGTAACAGGCTGGTTTTTTTATACTAGCTTCTGTCCACGACTTCAACTGTGGTACACTTCAAAAAAGTATCCTATGTATGTATAAGTACTCCAGATTATAAACTATCTGTGTGCCAAATTTCATCCAAATCCGGTCAGCCGTTTTTGCGTGATTGACAGCGGCGCGAGGCGCCGCTGCAACGCGCTTCTAGTAAAACAATTTCCATGAAGTTTTCATAGAAATTGTTCTACTAGAGCAGCGCCGCGCTTTCAAGTCGCGCCTGTCTGCTGAGCCTTAACAAACATAAAAAAATCACGTTTATAATATTCAGTAGGATTTAACAAGATATTCTCATAACAGCTTCCGTTCTCACAAGATCTAAACATAAGTAAAAATAAACAATACAGCCCCCATCTCACGGTCGTTTTAAGCTCAAGAGCGCAAACATGAATGCCCGCAATCACGAGACGAGTCTGTGTTATCTTGTTTCACTGTGTGTACCATCGATACACAGGGTATTGATTTAGCAACATTTGATAACAGTTATTGGAGTGTTCAATTTATTTATTAAGGAAATCTGGACTTTAGAGAGTAAGTGATAGAGGACAAAATTCACAAATCACCTTTGACTTTACTTTGATTAGTAAAGTGATCTTTTTATACGAATTTGAACTATGCTACTGTGTGCGTATATTGCCCTTAGAACGTTTACAGAGCAAAGCTCAGTTCGAGGCTGATAACAATAATATGGGCGTCACTATTTCTGCTTCATTGATCATAAAAAGTTTCAAATATATACCTTAGCACAATATAAGCCTCTCGCATGCCTGACTATCAAATTACATTGTTTGCTTCAGTAAACGCAGCATACACAAAAATTTTAATTAAATCCAAAACGCACAAACAATACCTTCACCAAAAATGCAAACCATTACAAACCAATGTTTAATCAAACTCATTTACACAGAACGCCATTAATATTTATGCAGCACCACGTTTACATTTAGCGAATAATTTAGTAAATACTCGAACGCAAACAATGCCGGGGGGTGGGCATAGTGTAGATAGATACCTACAATAACAGCATCATAAATAGAAATTCAAAGGCTTTTGTGAATTAAGATAACAAAATATTGAAATATAAAGTTACATGCCGACGAAATCCCTTAGAGACAAAGCAACGGACAGACTTCAGCGGCTTCGGGGAAGCAACAGGGTTGGCAAACTTGCTTTCAGGAGAAGTTTTCAGAACAAAGGAAGCGGGTACCAGGACTAGTAATAAGCCTTATTTTACAGCGCTTAGAATCGTTTCAAGATCAGCATTTCATTACATACACATAACAAGACAGTTGTTGGTATATGGCGTCTGCTAGCTGACATATAATTTAATGTGATGATAAGTGTTTCGTAATGTTAATTACTTACTATTGTATAGAATCAAGTTCTGCTAACTGAACCGACAGCTGTGTTGCTGGGGAGTTTGTTGCCCTACTTCTTCTTCCCAGCTATAGCACTAGGAAGTGATGAAGGGCGGGCGTTTTGGGGGACTGTCTTAAGTAATTTTGACGTTTAAAAATTGCTGATACTCAGCCTAGTTTGAATATATAAAATTTGTATTTTTTTCTAAAAAATTATTAACTATAAAAGAATCTTATTAGGAGGTATATTATCTGCTTTATTTCAATGTAAACATATAAATTATATGTTTAAATATTAGAATATAAATATATAAAAACATTTAAAAATATAAAAAATAGTAGCCCACCGGTATCGGGAACAGGGTCCAAGCTACCGGCGGTCAGGGCTCCAGAGAGAGGAACCTCCTGACAATGCGAGCCGTGTCCAGAAGTACCGCTTTCTGAATCAAGCCCTTGATCCAGCTGCCCAACGAGAGCCTCCTCAGGTGTTGGTTGAGGCTCTTGGCTATTAAGCCATTGGCTGTCACGACTATCGGCACAATGATCGCTGAGTCCACATCCCCACATGTCGACAACCTCGCGAGCCAAGTCAAGATACTTGATTTGTTTATCTTTCTCGGCTTTCACGAGGTATATTATTATTTTCTTCTTTATTTCAACTAAGTACATATAAACACATTTTTAAATATTTTTATAAACAAAAAGATAAAAAAAATATTATTATTATTATTAGAAGGGAATCATAAATAACAAAACTCGTTTCCTGAATAGGACTTGATATTTTCATAACATAGAAATCGGTAAATAACAAATTCTAAAGAAAAGCTATAAGCTCATTCGCTTAAAACAATTTGCTTGAAACATAATGAACCAGCTCACAAAACTTGGCACAGCAACATTCTGGCAACTTCTGCTCGCTGACAAACATTAATTCTTGACAAATCAATGTCAAAGAACAATTGAAACTCCAAGAAGTCGTAACTTGTAACTTGTCCGCGACAGCCCTACTCGCGAATGTTGTTCCCGCGTCGCGATTGCAGCAATATTACTTATGAGTTATGAAATAAAAGAGGTCGGGAGCTCCTTTCGAATTGCAAATTTCCGTAACTTATGCGCCTTCTCGAATCTCCATTAGCAAATTACTGCTGTCTTCCGCGAAGACTTACGTAACACCAACAATATGTCTACAATAAGCTGCGCCTATATATCATCTGAAATCACTTTCCTAACTTATGATAATAGACGGAACGGGACCGATGGACATCAATCTTGATTTTTTATTCGCCATTCCTCTCTCGGGAGTTGGGCAGTTGGCGTCACTGGTAATTTTACGCGATCTCCAGTCATTTTTATTATGCGATGTGTTATAGCCGGTGTCATTCACCTCGTTCAGTAAATACGCAACACTTGAGATAATTTTATCTTTCATTTTTTTCGACGGACCTCTGCGGTTTGCTCTCGGCCTCTTCGGTAAAATTACGGCTAATAAAATAATGTTATTACGCATTCTTACGACTTTTTGTTCGGGCTTTTTGTTGCGTAGATAATGTTGGGCGAGTGATGCGGACGTCGATTTATCGTGGGGTCGGGTGTCGGCGCATAATACCCGTAAGAATTAGTTCGTACAAGGGTCTAAGTCAGGGTGAATGTATTGCATCACAAGTCCCCTCGAGACGCTACAACAATCTTCTCAAACGTTGTTGAAAATTCAATGACATTCGCCCGAGGCGAACGCTTGCGATATCTTTTTACGAGTCACAAAAAAATGGCAGAAACTTTTTATCGGATCCAATTTTGTTCAGTAACTATGCCGGGTGGATTTGTGATAAGCTTTTTATAACAAGGGTGAGTTTCTCAACAGTAGGAGCGTCGGGCGGTTTGGGTACGTCCGTCTCGCCGACGCATGGCGACGCCAATCACAGATGGAGATGCGATGATTAAGTGGGTAGACGACAGACGTCGAGTATAAAGCTTTAACATCTTGTTATAAAGTTGATGACAGGCCGCGGTGTCCATGTCTGGATAGTTTCTGTATTAGAGCCAGTAAAACGTGTCGTTTGTTTAGCGAGCCAATCTGCGGCAGAAATAACTCGATATAAGCGCGAGTCCGTATCTCACGGCGACAATTCCATCAACTGCTATATGAAAATGTATAAATATGTGAGTCAACAGGGCGGCGTATCAATAAGTTGTATTTTCTCGATATCTTTCGCGGTGATATTTTCTCAGATGTTCGTTGTTTTATTTCTGGTTGGTACTAAAATTTTGTTTTGTATAAAGACGCGACCACGAAGTTATTCTTTACCGTCAGAGTTTATGTTTCAAATCCAAACTACCTATTGTAGATTTATCTGTTGCTTTGAGTTCGTGGAATTATAATCATGGCTGATCGTCCTGGGGCGGATTACGGGGTAGTAGGATTAAGTAGGTATTATGACACCTATTACCACCACACCTATTATGTACCTATATAGGTAGGTTTTGTTACATTTCTGATACAGTGATACCTTTTTGCTGAACTGGGCCCTTTTGGCGGAGCTGTGAAGCACACATTCTTGCTTTTTTATTTCTAAAGTTTTTTTTGTAGGTATTTAATATTTCGTTTAATCAATCTCCTTATTACTTTATTTATTTCTTAAAATATAAAAAGACATTTAAAAATATAAAAAATAGGGATCCGCCGATGTCGGGAGCAGGATGCAAGCTAGTAGGTAGGTACCTACTTATGTTATTACTTATTTTTAAAACAATTAGCCTATTTTACAAATTGGTTTTAGCCACACAACAAAACCTCTTCTTCCTCACCAGGTTTATCTGTGTGCTGGCGAGCCGTTCATTTAATTATTACAAAAATGTTAATTAGATACTTACTTTTAAAATGCCGATAATATTTTATAGGTAAGTACATTCATATATTGCAAAATATGTTATATACCTTTTAATCTGTGCTAAATCAATGTATTTTCTTTTCTTTATACACAACGTGATCTCCGGAACAACCATGAGAAGTGATATCTTTATAATAATTGCTTTCTTCACACACACCGACCTCCATAATCACACCTACAATTATGAAACTCCAAAAGAAACCAGTTTAATATCAATAAAACGTTTTTAATTGCATGTTTAAGGCCCTATGTCCAAATAAAGCGGAGTTTCTCAGTCACAGCACCACTAACTTTATTGACATTATAAATTCAGTGACCATTTCTATTAAACCATCAACAGTTTATTTGAAGTTGAAGGTTGCGTAGGTTCAAGTTCGTTCATAGTAACATGGTGTTGTTTAATTTTTAACGACTTCAAAAAGGCGGAGCATATCTTACGTTTTTACAACAAAAAAAAAAAACAACCGACTTCCAAAACAGTGAAAAATAACTTTCATTTCGGAAGTCGGTGGCCTCGGTGGCAAAAAAACGAAAATGCGGAACCAACGACACCGACTTCCAAAATTAAACTTATTTTTCACTTAGTAGTGTTTTTTTTGGAAGTTTGTTTTTTTTTGTATTTTTTTTTTGTCATATTATTTGTTTTGATGCAGTATCAGCTGAAAGTGTTAATGACATCAATTAAACCGAGACTTACAACTGGATGCGACCAGACTTGGACAGGACCAAGTTCCAAAAAGTTTGGTACACATGGCTGAATATGAAAAAAAAAACTAGATCCTTGTAGTGCGATTTCGACATAAACTTAGCAGCTTGTCATGCTGGACTACAGCATGATTATAATATTAATTAGCGTAAAGGGTAGTTAATATGCCTCTCTTGTACGCATGGCTACACATCAAGCTACACATAACCAGTTTTAGCTGACCTCGCATTGTATAGTATTTTCGTACAATCAGAAGTCAGCTTATACTGGTTATGTATAGCTTGCTGTGTCGCCGTGTCTACTCTTATGGTAATAAGATATCATGTTACGAGTAACTTGCGGACGATTAATCTCTTCGCGTGGATAACATCGATAAACGGTGCTAGCTGACATATTGGAGTACGACGATCATTTCTTACTCCTATATAAAAATTTGTACCAGAATATTGCACTTACATATTTCAATAAACCAAAAGTATTTAATTTAAGTATCTCTACATGTTATATTCCTTATTTTTATGTGCTTTGATAATTTTATAACTTTTCCATATTTCACCTATTAACTCTTTGATTGTAGTAATTAGAGACACAATAGAAAGACAATTGCTTATGTCGGACTGTGTAACATAAGACATTCGAGAGGTTAATCATGTTTTAACTTTTTTTGCTTAGTTGTTAATTTTATTGTGCACGCTGTGGTACTCCTTTACTTATAGGAGTATAAGCGAAGGAGTCATCATAACCAGCCTATTATGTTCCCACTGCTGGGACACAGGCCTCCTCTCAGTGAGAGGGAGTAGGCCGTAATCCACCACGCGGGTCCAGTGCGGGTTGGTAGATGTCACATGTCTTCGAATCTTTGGTTCTAGGACATGCAGGTGGTCTACTACGAAGTGCAAAGTGCGAATGATCGGATCGGACCGACACATGGCCGAACCGAATATTAATGAAAAATGCGAAAAAAGTTCAGTTGGGTCGGGACTATAGTCAATATTCGAAATAGTGTAGGAATGTAGGATCGGGACCGACCGAATCAAATAGTAACTTCGCAGCAGGAAAAGGCCGAACATTCGGCCGATATCACTTCGGAGTAGACCCCCTGGTTTCCTCACGATGTTTTCCTTCACCGTTTTGAGAGCAGTGCTGATGAAATAATTTATGTGATGAAATGAAGGAGTGCACGTACTTAATACCTGATGTTGCCCTTTATCTATGTGTCATGCATTGTGTACATCTTTTGTTGGAGATCCAAAATAAATAAAAAACAAAATTCTTTCCTTCTCCCCGCGCCCATGGTCTAATTAACCCACAAGGGAAAAAATCAAGTTACAAAAAATGTAACATTGTTTCAATTTATTGACACAAAATACTTTTCATATTTCGACATTGCGAGCCCCAAGTGTGAGAAGGGCTCAGACCCGGGGGGCGTCGAAAATTAAATGCGGTTGCAGAGGTGAATGACAAACGAGGTCGATGCAGGATACGCGGTTTTTCATGTACAGAGGGCCCCACGTCAGTGGTTACAAAACCAGTAAAACCTGGCCTTTTATTCTAATGAAACTCTGGAACTTATAGTCCAGAAGAATCTGATGAAAGTGTAAACAAACCCTGTTTTCAGCGTAATTCCGTAACACACTATCAGTAAGAATGGCTTTCATTTTGGCAGTTGAACAACATTCATTGCGTTAATTACGTTGTTGGGTAGACAAATTTTTCGAACATATGAAGCAATGGATTAGCAATATCGTATTGTGATTGGAGGATTCTACGAAATTAGGGTGCAGGTGAAATTCTTACGCAATCACTCACTAATGGGAATTAGTAACACATTCATATATAGTGTAAGGAGGTTTCATCTTTATTTCTACAACAATTATTGCTTGAACAAAATTATTAAATTGTAAAAAATCTTCGACGAAAATTGAGGTTATACAATTAACCTTAATAGTCAAATGAAAAACATCTTTAAGTATAATCAAATTAAAGCACTCAATTTGTAAGTGACACTACAAATTAGCATTTGTTTACATTTTCATGAGATATTTTTGGGACAGACTAACGGTCAAAGTGCTTCCACAAACGTGCAGTCCTCTGTACCACAACGGACACCTTTAAACTGGCGCAAAAATATATTATGCAAATTGAGATTTATACCACGGGGGGTTCCGAACTGAAAGTATCTGTGTTATCTTTACCTATATAAAGAGGTTGCTTGTCTCTTCTACATAATCCGGAAAATTACGACGGTATTTTTTTTTTTATTTCGCTCAGAGACAATATGGAGTTGAAGCAGCTGTCACTGTATTTGCGATCTGAACTTTTGTCACCTGACACCTACTTGTTTTGTGTTAGAGCATTGACCTTACAGGCTTAGACGTACGTAAACTTGTTTTTCCTGTATTACTTAATTAATATTCGTAAAATTAATAAATGATAAAATATTCAACCGAAATTGTAATCCATTAAGAACTCATTGTATTCAATAAAAGATACGATGAACAAAAATAACCCATTAACAAAAACGGCCACACGATCCGGCTCGCATAAATTAAAGAAAAATAGTTAACCCCAAAACGCGAGCGAGGGACAAAATTACCCATCGCAAAAGTATTTGCAGACGGCTTAATAAGAAGCGCGTAATTATCCGCAAATCCTCCGTCGGCAAGAGCCCATATCCGTAAAGGACTTGAGCAAACTCAGTTTGGGTACCGCCAGTAATAACTTTTTGCGAAGTATGCTAACCTAACCCAACATAGAAGGAGAGTTTCTCTGTACATAATATTGAAAGCATCGTATATCTGTCGATATGTTTACATTTCCGCTTGGTAACTGTAAAATCATTCGGATTTATCGCGGCATTCGTATTCATGTGTAGCTTTATGCTCTTGTATATCTGGAGAGACAGCTTTTGAATAGAAACCTAATAAAACGGAAACACGCTCGACGTGAAACAATTTTCATTTGCTACTAAAACATTTTCTGAACTTAAAGTAAGTAAGTAAGTATTTAAGTTGACCTACCTTTGCCTACTTATATATATATAAGTATATATATATCTACTCGTATGCGAAACAGAAATAGTTCCTTCGGTCTCAACTTCAAAGTTGCCAAGGACGCTTGTGCGGAAACTTGTACATTGTCCATAAAAAATGAAACACCTTTTAAAGGAATTTCCTCATATACAGTGAAATCTAATAAAGTGTAACCGTCTGGAACTTGGTAAGTTCACCACATAAGACACGATTGCCACTAAATTATGAATCATATAAACACGAGAACTCAAAACTTGCGAGTTATTACTTATTACGTAGTTCATATCAAAATTTTAAATTGAACTATAAACTTGCTTAATTCAACCGGGGTTGGAAAGGGGTGAGCTATATATTGGAACGTAAATGTGGCATTAAGCACTGGTGCGAGGGAGACAGACGATGTGAAAATTCTAGCAGTGACGTAAATTGCAACAGCGTCGGAGATGATTCGTGGGGACATTTTTATTTTGCATAGCGCAACCTTCTTGGGTGAGACTGTTCTTTATTGGGTTAATCTCTAGATACGCTGTGTAACTTGTGTAATCTCTTCATGAACTTATTAGATTACTTATTAGGCATTCAATATGGAGCGCGTTTGTAACGTTCATTAATTTTTTATTGTATCATTCAACAAAGTAGGTACATCACTTGTTCGCGTGTCATGCGGAAATTAATAAAAAAGTTCAATTGGATTTTCATTGAAATCAGCTGAGTATTAAGCTGAAAATATGGCCTATTTCGTGGTTAATGAGGCTCGTTAACCGTTAATATTCGTTTAACAAACATTGGTATTTTACGATACTACCGTAGTGGATGGTGTATTACGTAAAAATATACTGCGTTGAACCCTTTGAATGCACACGGTGTAAGCGAGAGAGCATCAGAGCCGTCGATCACTGAACAAACACGCTCCCGCGTCCGCCGCACGCTCCGCTCGCCGCAAATTGAATCGTGACGTAATATTTAACGTAGACATTTTGCGCTACCCTCGCCCGGCGAAATTACGCGACACAGCCTTGCCCGGGAATAACTTATCATATAGCTCGTTTAACTCAGCCATCAATAAGTCATCGTCGAATAATTTTATTTTGATGTCGACTAGAACTCGGCTACCGTGTAATTCATTTCCGTAAAGATATTTAGATAAATTTATATCGAAATATAAGCTGACGGTATCGTTTCGTAATATTAGGAATGTTTGTTTTTTTTTTTAAATTACGCAACGGTAAAGAGTCGGTTCAGCGTAAACAACGAGCTGTAAGAACACGTCTTTTAACGATACGATGTAGTGTTGACAGTGACTACTGTGAAATATTGCTATAAATACATGCAGCGCTTAGTACATGAAAAATACCTCAAATACATCATTTATTCCATTCAAGTCTGCTTATTATGAGATATATTAAGAGAAAAGATTTGATTTTTGTTTGTCTCGCTTTCACGCTAAAACGGCTGAATTAATTTGGATGAAATTGGCACATGGGTAGACCATGACCTGCATTAAGACAAAGGATACTTTTCATCCCGATATTCCCACGTGATCTAGACTTACGCGGGTAAAACCGCGGGGTGCAGCCATGTTTCAAATAAAATAACACCCACTTGTTCCTTCCTTGTTTCATAAACACATCCATCAATGTTACATCTCATCATATTCCTCGACGATCAAACTCCGCTCACATTTTCCACTGCACCCAAAAGTGCCATAATGCATTAACACACAAAATTCAGTTTAATACACGCGTCGTATGCACGTAGGTGTAGGGAGGCTCTTGTAAAATGGGCCGAGGCTCTTGTGGCGCACACTCGTCGTGTTTGCCCGACTCACTCGCAGTGTCGGCGCGAACATATCGCTTCCCTGATATCGGTAAACAATTTACACGTTTCCTTTACAATACAAGCGGTGTGCACACGTTCGGATGTATTTATGTATGTCGGGTACAAATCTTGGGAGGTGGGGTAAAATGTACCCACGCGGCGTAAGAGGGTTAGATGTTATTGATGTGTTGTTACATATTTTTGTGCGGCAGTTCGTTATGTGCACTATTGACGAGTACTATTCTGAGTGCCTGAGTGAATGGTGGGTTGAGTGCCAAGTTTTAGGTGACACACAGGATTATTTTTACTAGTCACTGTAGTGTAGGTACTGAAATGTAGGTGAATCAAATTACGATGTTACGTTAACGTTACGTAAGTTTGGGACAAACGTGAAAAGGGCCAATTTGGTGAAGCGACAACATTCTTAATTGTCAATATTACGTTACACCACATATTTTTACAACCAAAAACAAAAGACCCTTGGGAACACCAAACATGGAACACTAAATCAAATTCATCAAAGTCCACCATCCCTACCGAACTAAAAACAAAAAGTCACTATAACTACAAAAAATCCAGCCAGTACCCCATGGAGAATAGACCCACAGCGGCTGTCTGAACCAATCTACCGGAAAACGTATCGACATAACGTTACACCCTCATATCAGGGAATTTTACCATAGCACCTTGCTATTCCAAAAATCAAACTTACAATATATCCCCACCCAACTAAAAAGAAAAAGTCATTACAGCTACAGCAAAAATCACAAAATCCAGCCAGTATCCACCCCATAGAGTATAGACCCACAGCGGCTGTCTGAACCAATCTACCGTGGAACGCGCGGCTGTCATATCGGAGCGCTCAACAATTACTCAACACCTGCGGCCGAGCTTATTACCAACAGTTTTCGACACTTTAATCCCGTACTAACTTATTTATACAGGCGGATGTATTATCGCCAAGAATAGGAGTTGTGTCGTAAGGTGTTATGTCAGCTCGATGGACAGCGTTTCACACCTTTGGGGAAACCTGATTTGTATTGGCTGGTTCGGGAAGGTTGGAAAATTTTGAAGTTTTGAGGACTTTCTAATGAATTCCGGCTAATAATTTCATACAAAATTCTACGTTTTTCAATTGTTTAGGGCCTGATTTTTCAATCATCTGATAACTTTATTCGAGGAATAATTTTGAAATTTTGACAGTTATTTCATACAAAAACTGTCAAACGTCAATTTTATTCCTCTAATAAAAGTTATCTGGCGATGGAAAAATCAGCCCTAAATGAAATACGTAGAATTTAGTATAATATTTTGTAATAAATGTATTTATTACACATTAAAACAAGACCCTAAATATCAGGACAGGACGTCAGTTAGATTGACGTCAGTCTGATTTTTTTTTCTGATGATTCATTGTGATATAAAGGAGCTTCTCCGCAGATCAATCTACCAAAATCAGCCTATAATGTTCCCACTGCTGGGACACTCCTCTCTGTGAGAGGGAGAGGGCCGTAATTCACCACGCGGGCCCAGTTGGTTGATGTCACATATCTTCGAATTTTTGGTTCGGTTTGGTTTCCTCGCCATGTTTCCTTCACCGTTTAAAACGCAAATGTATGTATTACACTTTAAAACAAGACCCTCAATATCAGGACGTCACTTAGCGGATGATTCATGTTGATATAAAAGAGCATCTCCGTAGATCAATCTACATCATCATCATCATTCACAGCCCGACTGGGCTGTCACCCACTACTGGGCACTAGGCCTGTCATTTCTTGTGTCAATCCTCACGCTCCTGTGCCAGCCTCATCCTAGTTTTGCCCGCGATGGCAACAATGTCGTCAATCTAAATAGACTTAATTAAATATGCTTTGTGGCGATGACGGATAATTTACCTATTTTCAAGTACTCAGATTTTCTAAGGAATATCTTTGTTTCCCTTTAGATCAAATTACAACTATTCGATGGGTTCTTTCAAAACTTTACACAAAGGCATAAGAAAATCCAGAACAAAGAAAAATAAGATAGGAAAGTTGGAAATTTAATTACTTTCAGGTAGATAGAAATAAGTAGAGGGGGAAATAATAATGCTCTGTTATTTTCTCAACCTAAACCTAACATGAATTTATTTCAAACCAAGCACACAGTAATTGATACAAGTCCATATTATGTTAGTAGGTAGATACTTCTAGCTATGTTAGTGAAATTTAAAATAATTATTATTTTGGACATGCATGAGCGACCAATGCCTCAGGATTTGGCTGTCCACTCTGTCCGACACCACGCTCAGAAGCGTGTTGGTGCTACCCTTTATCCGAGACCACAGGGAGGCCGTTCTTTTGCGAAGAACCGCCTGGAAGCCGTCCGTGCTGAGGTCGGCGAACATGCCGGAGGCACTGGACCGCTACGGGAGCCCCAATAAACCTCTGATCGCGTTGTTATACTGGACGCGCTGAGCATTGCAGGTTTGTTTAGTGTAACTGCTCCACAGGTTGTACGTGTATAACGTTTGGCAATAGCTTCTGAATAGTGTGACTTTAACGTCACGTGAGCATCGCGCAAACCTGCGAGAAAGCATATTACCCCTTACCGACAATGCCCTGCGCTCCCTATCCACATCCATATCATCATTAAGTTTCTCATTGACCCAGTGACCCAAGTTCTTAAATTTGGACACTTGCAGTAGGACTGTTCCATTTAGTGCGATCGGAAGGACAAGGTAGGTTTTAGTCGCAGCCTTAACCTTACTTAGCCTTATTTATTACATGCATATGATAGCGCGGCAGTCCCAACAGCATCCTAACTGCTTCAGGATGCTGTTGGGACTGCCGCGCTATTGTTTGCGTCCGGTATGTTCGCATTTGCGCATACAGATGATGTTTACGCCATAATGCGCAAAAAAAACAAACTCCATCTTATCAAGGGCGCGGTCTAGTTCTAACAGCATCCTAAGTACGTTGATGGAAAAATACGGCGTACCTTCGTTGTCGCACGCCGTGGAGGTGCTGGTCAGAAGACCCCACAGGAAGACCCCACAGCTAACCTTACAATTTTCTTTTTATTTTTGTTTTCGTCTCTGTGTTTTTGTTTACTAACAATAGTTTTTAAGAACAATGTTACTAACAATTGGGCTTAGTTGCCATAAATAAATAAAAATTGAATTGAATTGATATTAGGTTATACATAAATTATTTTTTCCAGCTACGTAAACCGAAACTTTTCAAAAGGTGGAAAACAAACCACGAACATTATAACTATAATAAATCCTCTAAATGTCGACTAACAGGGGAAAATTTCCCTCCCATCACAAAAAGGATTATCTAGCAAGCTGTAACCCAAAATCTATTTAACTCATTACGATCTACCCGAAGCATTATGTAGGGTCAGGTAACTGGACGTAAGCAGTAACCACAATTCGGCAACCCTCACAATAATCAACTGAAACTATTGATTTTATAATTAAAACAAGTCTCTAGGTCCAGCGGTTTGGGCTGTGCGTTGATATATCAGTCAGTCAGTCAGGACTTTGAATTTTATATATATAAATTTAAACGGGCTGCGAATGATACACTTACTGGCTGTGCCCCGCGGTTTCACCCGCATAAGTTTCGATCCCGTGGGAATATCGGGATAAAAAGTATCCTATGTGTTATTCCTGGTTATAAACTATCTGTGTGCCAAATTTCATCCAAATCCGTTCAGTAGTTTTGGCGTGAAAGAGTAACAAACATTCATTCTTCCATACAAACTTTCACGTTTATAATATTAGTAGGATAGTGGAACCTACATAGCCTGATTTACACTAGGCCTTTTACTTGTTGTTAATAAGTATACTATCATCTGCATAGCCTTTTCCCGAATAAGTTGGGGTCGGCTTCCGGTCTCACCGGATGCAGCTAAATACCATTATTTTACATGAAGCGACTGCCTATCTGACCTCCACAACCCAGTTACTGGGTAATACGATACCCTTTGGTAAGACTGGTTGTCAGAGTCTCGGGCATCTGACGACCCGTAACGACTGCCAAAGATCCATGAATGACAGCCGGGACCAACAACTAAATGTGCTTTTCGAGGCACGTAATAAGTCTACTATATACTTATTAACTGGGCCTGCTTATTCTAGATCTATGTCTATAGCTAAGATGATGGTTAATGAGAAGGTAGAAGGTATGGAAGAAGAAGACATGCTGCCCCCAAATAAATTGAAGAAAACAATGATGAAAGCTGTGTATCTGCTAGCACGAACATCCACAAGGATAGTAACACCGTTGTAGTGTAGCCATATACAGATACAATGTAAGTATGATTGAAAGCTGTATCTCCTTACAGCTTGCTAAGTCCCGACCTAGATATAGTCAAACATGTGTTCAAGACGTCTGGCTGCAAATGATACGGCACCCAATTTAGGAATCTTTACTCAAGTCATTCAACTCATAGAGTGTAGTCTTGTTTTAGACACTATTAATAGAACGAAGTTATTAAATGAAGTGCCTGCTTTAGTTAATGCTAAGATTGTCTTAAAGATTAATGATTATAAGTTTATTAATGTAAAGGATGATGCTATTAATCATCATCTGTCTAGCCTTTTCCAAACTATGTTCGGTTAGACTTCCAGTTTCACCGGATGCAGCTCAATATAATTATTTTAGTTGAAGCAATTGCCTATCTGACTGCCACATCCCAGTTACTGGGTAATGCGAAACTTGGCAAGACTGGATGTCAGACTTTCGGGCTACTGACGATCCGTAAAGATCGTCAAAGACACGAATGACAGCCGGAACCAACGGCTTAACGTGCTTTCCGAGGCACGGAACGGTCTTGGTAAGTAACGATGGTCCCATCCACGGACCAACCACGGCTTAACCTGAAAGATCGAACCGTGTGGCTGTTATTAATTAGCCGCAAGCCTCTTATGCTATTAATCATCTATCTGATGGAAATACGACTGTTGAATTAGATAATAATGGATTTGCCAAGGAAGAAGATTAAGTCGCCTCTAACGACAATCAATAGGACTAAAGCTACCCGTATCAAAGGACCACTCGATATATCATTACCCGTGACAAATTAAACGCCCATAATTTTCAATCAAGCCCCAATATTTGGCCCAATACAAAACAAAGCTAAAATGAAAGCCACGTATACGTCGGCGTGGCAACTGGCGCATTTCGCCCAATAAAACGTATTTGCCGAAGGTGGTCTCGTCCGTACATTAATATCGTTCGGTTCAGCCTCCCCTGATTTACGAGCGCCACCGCTGAAAACTCCACCTTCAGTGGAAACATACAGTATTGCGGTTGGAGCGGGCCTGGCGAGATTGACTTTAGTTGTAGAGCGTGATATATTCCCGATATATACTGCGATATATACTGTAATTTTAAGGACGTTCACAGTCTAATCTGAGTCTCAATAGGTCAAGAATACCTCTAATTTCCCTACATTTTGACATTGATTGTCGCCGAGATGAGATTGCGACTAGATTTTGAACGATTATGGGAATTGGCCTTCTGATAGGATTACTTTTGGATCAAAATATTTAAAAAATGAGTCATTTAACAAAAGAATGTCGACGATTTTAGATTTGTGTCGAACATAATAATGTAAAACATAAAACAAAAGCCGCTCTCTATAATCTTTCACTTTCAAAAGCATCCGGTAGAAGATTTTGAAATAGATTTAAATCCTAACCCGAACCTAGCCAGTAAATCTAGACACAATGAATTATATTTTGACTGGACTTGCTTCCTTAAATTTACTACCGACGACGAAAGCATATATCACAGCACACAGTTCATAAATCAAATACTGCTATTTACCGCAACTGAAGACTGTAGTTTTTACTACGCGACTTCTTCCGCGAGAAATTGTTTGTTCCCCCGACCCATTCCGTCGCATCGCATCGCTCGCCCGCGCTATTACCTCGTTTTCTCTTGGTTCGGCTCCTTGCGTGATGTTAAATAGCCTATAGCCTTCCTCAAGAATTGTGCTATCAAATGCAAAAATATTTTTTCGAATCCGACTGGTGGTTCCAGAGATTAGCGCGTTCAAATAAACAAACTCTTCAGCTTTAATATTAGTATACTCGTATAGATTCTAACAAGACTTGGCAAACACTTTGACAATGAGTAGGAAAAGGGAGCAGACGGTTTTAAATGAATTGAAATTAATGTTATCAGTACTAGAGTCTGACTTATGCAATGTATTGTTAGCATTTCGGCACGTGTAGCATTAATGAGGTACCCAAAGAAGGGTTACTAACCTAACTTTGACACGACAACAATTGATTTTCATCGTCGAGATTTTATTTTTTAGATTAAATAAACTTGCTGCTGGTCGCTACTTCATTCTTTGGTAATTTATACCTTTTGTTTATATATTTTTCTGAAATTAAAGTAGCCTAAGTTACTCGTTATAACATTAGCTATCTGCCAATGAAAGTTCTGTCAAAATTGGTCCGGCCGATTCGGAGATTAGGCGAAAAAGACAAACAAAAATGTTATAATTGTTGTTTTTGTGTTAAGTACCGCATATACTGACATATGCATTTAGTAAAAAGCTGTTATTTTGACATTATTTGTATGTACGTATGTATGCATAGATGTATAGACAATGCTCGACAAAATTCAACAAACACTCCTTGAGGAATAAGTTCGTATGTTTTAAGTCAGGTGTAAAGAACCGCTCGGCTCGTAATAGCCCGTATGTTTTTCAAGTAACACTTCTCACACGTGAAGTAGTCGGGGAAGCAGCGAGATAAATTACTTAGTCCGGACATCTGAACACTGTACTTTTGCATGAGAACTCCTTCCCTACTGTATAATCGTGTCTCCGACCGTCGGAGAGGATTTCGATACAATTTTACATATTAAACAGTTTTAAGATAGATTTTAACTTGGCTCACGTAAATACATGAGTTCGGGAACTATGTGTTAAGAAACTACGAATAACTCGGTTTGAATAAGCATAGCATAGTTACGTTCCCACTGCTGGGACACAGGCCTCCACTCTGTTAGATACGGGCCGTAATCCACCACGCGGGCCCAGTGCAGGTTGGGAGATGTAATTTTTGATTCTAGGACATGCCGGTTTCCTCACCGTTTTGAGAGCAGTAGTGATGAAATAATTTACAAAGTAATGCGCCTGTCTGGGTTCAAACCCACGATCTACAACTCGTAAGTCGCGGCCGTTACCACTGGGCTTCCACTGCTCTCTCGGTTTGAATACGATAGACTATTTCAGGAACACGCGTGGCAATAACATATTGGATTTAGAGATGACAATAGCACATAAGGTATGAGTTGTCGACATCTTGATAGCCGGGAACGTAATGGGAAAGGGAACAGCTCTATTGAACTCAACGCTTCAGAATAAATTGGACTGGGACACTTAGTCTTTCAAAGGGTATATTATCAAAAAAAAATGGCCCTTATAGATGGGCCGTGTACTCAATAAGATTTTTCATGGTCAAAAATGAGGAACTTCCAGACAAACTTTCACCCTTTTGGGCGATGAATTTTCTAAAATCCTTCCTTAGTGCTCTCCTTCGTCATAAAAAGAACTCTTGTGCAAAATTTCAAGACCCAACCGGTTTAGGCTGTGCTGTTTGTCAGTGATTTTAAGATTTGTATTACCTAGAAGATAAGCCGGTCCTTAAACCGAGGATATTGAAGTAATTTCAACATTCATTATTATCGCGTTTAATTATTTTCATACTTATTCAATACATTTTTAAATATTTTTATAAAAAAAACATTCACAGAAAAGGGAGAGGGAGGCTATTGCCCTGGAGTTGGACAATACAGGCTAGTTAGTAGTAGTAGTCCGCTGGTATCGGGAACAGGGTCCAAGCTACCGGTGGTTAGGGCTCCAGAGACAGCTCCTCCTCACGATGCAAGCCGCATCGAGGAGTACTGCCTTCTGTATCAGGCCCTTGATCCAACCGTCTAACGAGAACCTCGAGAGACTTCAAAGTATACAGTACCCATGCAAAACATTACCGTACAGAAAACATTTAACATAACTTATTCCAGCTTCCAATTGGTCTACAACCTTACCCAAGCACGTCAACTACAAAACAGCTATCTAACAGTTATCGTGCAGCAATCAATTCACCATTCGTTCGTCGTCAGGCTCGCACGGTACAAACTGCCATAAAAGGAACCGGACTGTCCATCTCGTTTATAACGAGACCCGGGAACCGAAGCCCTAGGACAGAATAGGACATTTCGTGCGGTTATTAAGTGTGTAAGTTTCTTTGGTTAGTTCAAGATGGAGGTTATAGCCGAGAGGTGGTCCGGTATGCTGTCTGTATTCGTTATGGGGTTTGTTTTGATCGTAAAGCTACGGCTTCCATACAGATTGTAGCATGTAACAGTATAGTTGTTATAAGTTTAAAAAAATAAGTTTTTCGGGACATCGCCAAGCGGTTAGTCGGCTCTTCACGTGGCGAGAGCTATTTTGTTACCATCCAACGTGGCAATGCTGCCAGCCTTTTGGGCACCTTTCTCACTGACAGCGATGCGGACGAATTTTTTGATGCCCAGTGTGCTCTTCCCCTTTTTCCTTTATATAATTGTATATATACGAGTATTTTAGTGTTAAATTGTATATAGTTTTGTTTTTAAATATATAGTCTCAAAAAATGTTTAGAGAAGAAAATCAAGGTCAGACGAAACCAAGTTCCCCTGTTCATGGTCACACATAAGGGGTCAGATTACTTCTTGATGGTTTTGAATCCTACGTTAAGTATACCCCAAAATTCTTGATTCAGAGAAGCAGAGACAACAGCTTTTTATTCTTCAGGAATAAAAAAGTTCAACACACACTTTCAACGTTTTATTTGCCCAGGAACGAAAACACCTCACAACAATACCTTTTAGTTAACAATTCGAGATGCAGTATAGTTACTGGACTACTAAGTTAACGTTAGTCCCCAGACAAGGCGAATTTCTCAGCGCATCTCAACCAGTCACCTTCTACCCGGTTCTCAAGCCCGGGTTTTACGACACCCGCATTATTTTCGCTTATACGAAAAACTTTAAGTTCCATGCTGATCTTTGCGATGAAAAATGTATGTGTAATATCCGTCGCTGGGTTTATTTTTTATGATTTTATTGTATAATAGAGTTTGTATTATGCCAAGATCAAGCGAAGTATGGGCAAAGCCCCGACGCGACATTCACGGGGGATCAAGGCAATGTTATAACTAGAAAAGACAAGGAAGATGGGATGGGTTTTAAAATAAAGTGGAATATTTTAATAGAATTTGCTCAGGGCCTCGGGACATAAAATAATATACGTGGAAATGTTGATTTCATTTCAACTATGACTCCGTCAAAATATAGCTTATTTTCTTTAAAATTGTTAGACTCATACGAGGGAAACGGTAGCTCGGGGCGTTTCGCGGTAAATCCATTCTGGAAGATACCGTCCACAATTCTAAATAAAATATCACCGGCGAGAGCACAACCCGCTGGCTCTGCATTTCTACAATATTTACCGGCAAGCCATGCATCAATGTAACGTGGCTTCCCTAGTTCCGCATTACCTGCAAAGCGCTCAACTTTCAAACAAAACACATTAAATTAAGCGAAATAACACCGTTTAATATTTTTAAAACCAAAGTTGTAAGGCAGGGGGGCAATTGGAATCGCGGTCGATTGTTGTCACTGTAACGAGTGGTCGTTCTTTGTTGGAGTGCGCGTCGTAGGCGCGAAATGCAGTAATGTAAACACGAATGCAGGCCTTTGAGAGGCCTTGGAGCGCCGAAGTGAACGGAGCGGGCAAACAGCTCGGAAACAAGTGCGTTGCTGAATTTGTAATATATGCAAGACATGCATGACGAAACAATATTCCGTGCAAAATAAAATTAAACTGTCTTCATTTATTAGGTTGTTTTTTTGTTTAAAATTACCATTCACCAATACTCAAGTAGTCCATGACGGGGATATTAATTTGGTACTTGATTAATTCTGAAGCCCTGAAACTTCATTAAATTACAATTTATCATAAAGGTAGTATTATGTTTACATTGAAGATTAATTATGTATGTTCTGAGTACTCTCATCATTCATTACGGCTTCAATTTGTAACAGTTGATTAACACGTTCAATGATAACATTACAGAAACCAAGAAGATATTTATCACAACACAACTACCAATTGTGGTATAGTAATTTTGTTCTAGGTACATCGCCGTCACACATGTTTATTTATACAATTCATGTATACAAAATATTGTAAACATTTTAAAAAAGTCATGGAGGAGTTTCTTGCCCATTCTTCTCCTTACAGAAATTACCTTTGGAAGGGACTACTAGAAACAATTATATTTTCTTGTAAATTTTCACGTTCAAAAGTGCCTTTTGTGTGTCTATTTGAAATAAATGACTTGACTTTGACAACTCAATATTGTACATGAACAAAATACTTCCCCTTCCCCACATTAAAAAAGCCTGTCTGTACAATTGACTTGCACACGTGGCCGTCAAACAAGAATATCGATTGCTACAACTGAGACGGAACATTCCTTGTAACGGCCTGCATTTTGGAAGAATAACCTACCGCACTAGGGTTGTTCCGACCCTCGTCCCTGACGTTCCCCAGTCCGTTTCCTAGTCCCTCTGGTTTCGGGGCCCCGTGTAATGGTGCTTTGTGCGACGCGCAGGGCGCAGGGCCGCCCCGATCGATACCGCTCACGTGCGCTACACGCGGCAAAGGCAATTCTTTGTTCTGCCAACTTATCGCTAACACGGCCCTTTATTAACTTCCGTGTGATACTCCGTGTTTTTCACGTGACAATATAATAGTCTACCAGTTTTTCGGGGTGTAAACGTTTTCGCGTGTTTAATGACTGCTTTCTTAGATGTTATGTCATGCATCCGTGATATATTAGGTTACTTGGTGATGAGTGAATTAATGGAGTAATTAATATAATGTAGGGATGTAAATAGATCCCAGTTCTATATGAGCTCGTAAGTTTGACGTATAGTGGGTTTGTGGAGGTGCACGGTTAAAATTTGAAATATCTCCGCATTTGTATGCTTGTCGCTCTCGGCAGTTCCCTAGCGAGTTAAGCTTAACTTCTTACCATTCCTATTGCAATGCTTGAGAGGTTCAAAGACGAGTCTTAGTCATATAAATGGGCCTGTTGGATTTTCAACGCTAGACTCACGGCCAAAAGTTGAAAATTCAACCGTGTGCTTTTATTTAGGCATTCCATTTAGGTGTTCTTTTGTGTTAGTGAAAATAGGCATTTGTTTCTATAAGTATAATAAACTTCAATGTGAGACTTTCTGTTAGTTATCTCGACTGGCGCAGATTTGTCAACGCCTCATTGGAACCAAGTTGTATTTTGTTATTTTGGCTACAGTCTCAGCAAAAAGTTAAGCTGAGTAACAAAGTTTGGAGTGTGTTATTTGTTTTGTACTGAAATCCCGAATCGATGGGAACTCAGCTCAGCTTTACTGATGGACTGAAACAAACGACGAACAAAAAGAATGCTACACAGGTTTTCGCTGGTGTACAATGTTTTTAAAGATCAGAACTGAAAATCATTTTTCTGTGTAGCATTTTGAAATACATTTATGACGAAAAGCTAAGACATTTTTATCAGAAGTAAGCGGATCAACTGCCAGTTTTCATATAAATATACAGTGAGTGCCAGAAATACAATAAAATCTTATTTTTGGAATACTAAGTATATATTATACTGTATCCCCCTTATTACAAAACAAGGTTTTTCTTTCGATCAGGTTTAAACCACTGACCCAGTTATTGAATTATGAACCCAACTGTTATAGAAATGCAGTTCTTTATACAAAACTGACAGCTTAGTTCGGTGCTAAGTTGTCATTTTAGTATTAAGAACTTTGCCTAAATCGAAATAAAGTTCGAAATACAAGTACTGGCTCAATAGTTAAGACTAGAACTAAAGTTAGGTTTCGTTTTGTAATAACACGGTGTAAGTCTGCGGCCACGTGTTTTCAATCTAAGCACAGTAATTCTTCAACATCTCGTGAGTAATATGCAACAAGTAAGTCTAGCGAATCTAGAATTATTTTGTTGAACAAGTAGAGCATCTTCTGCTAATCTATAGCAATGATAAAGCTAAAGAGTTTGTTTGTTTATTTCTTTGTTTGAACGCTCTACTCTCTGGAACTAACAGTCGGATTTGAAATTTTTTGTAATTTTGTATTTGATATTTAGCCGAATTTATGAGAATGAGGCTATTTACCATCACGCCAATACCCGAACCGAGCAAAAACAAAACACGTAAGAATGAACGCTAAGCGAAAACCAAGTAATAGCGCGGGTGGGCGATGCGATGCGACACGGACAGGGGATCAATAATTTCACGCGGAAGAAGTCGTGAACTAGGTCTAGTTCATACATAATTTCGTCTTCGTTTGTCCTGAGTGAATTCTCAATCAGTGACGTCATTGTTACATCTATTGTTTTAAGATAAGTTATTCCACATTAGCGATTACATCTGATAAGCTGTTCTAATTTTTATGGTATCCGCTTCTTGTGAAGAATGGATGACGTGATATCACAGGGTTTTTTATCTAAGCATAAGTTACGCAAGGCAACGTTAGATATTGTAAGACTATTCAGAAGGTCGATGATCTGTAGGTATATCCTTCTCTATTTGTATGGTATTCCGAGTTATTTATCATGACTGCTTGAAGGACGCTTCTCTCTCTACTTCAACCAGTAGTATCCACCAAGTCCTAAGTACAGGTCTCCGTCATTGCACGACACACGGGAAGTATGTCGTGCAATGGAGGTAGAGGTGTCGTTCAGTGTTGGGTCTCCCAAATGCAACTATTTTTTGCTATTTTGACACACTAGCAATTACAATCTTTATAATTTAAAGGATATTGCTAATCCATTGCTTCATATCTTCGAAAAATTCGTCTGCTCAACAACGTAAATAACGCAATGAATGTTTTTGAATTATCAAAATGAAAGCCATTCCTACTGTTAGTGTGTTACGCAATTACCCCGCAGGTCCTCGATCCACCAGGCGAGTAGCCTGTTTCACATCGAAATGAAGATAATGTTGATCTATTTATTACCTACAGTTTACCTGGGTAAAGTGATGTCACCCACTTCGTAGGTCTATTGTATACTGCACTAATCTTTATCTTCACGCCCATTTTACTTTACTTAACAAAACTAGAAGCACGTGCAGTAATAAACCTAGCGAGTAAATACAATTGCAAGTTATGATGTCATCTTCTAGTAAAACTCATTATTTCCGTCAATTGTAAAACTGACACAGATGACTCATCTAAGTAAAGTTTTTGTAGCAATTGCTGATTTTTGACCCAAAAGGTTGGAATGCTAGACAACTGGAGAAACCCAAAAGGTGGAATGCCTTGTGTAAACCATACCTAATAAGCTTGGAAGTTTACTTAACTAATTTTTTTTTACAAACTCGCGGCGTTTTTCCCATGGTAGGCAGAAACAACCCCACTTGCTATGATCCTTACATTACTCCTATTGCTTTATTTATGTTCATACATCTGCGGGGCAATTGCGTAACACATTATTAATCGGAATCGGTTTCATTTTGACAGTTCAACAACATTCATTGCGTTATTTACGTGTTGAGCAGACAAATTTTTCGAACATATGAAGCAATGGATTAGAAATTTGCTTCAAAATGATTCAGATCCCGATTGATTGTGTTACGCAATTAGGGTGCTGCACCCTAATTCCGTAACACTAGCAATCTCAATCTGAATAATTCTGAAGGATATTGCTAATCCATTGCTTCATATGTTCAAAAAATTTGTCTGCTCAACAACGTAAAAAACGCAACGAATTTTCTTAAACTGTCAAAATGACAGCCATTGCACAGTTAGTGTTTTACGCAATTACCCCGCAGGTCACACACGCAGGCCGGTTGTAAATACATTTTTTTATTAGAGAGAAAGATGTGATTGGTCAGAAATTCGAATCAAATATTACAGTAGGTACTGAAAATAAATGTGTCAGGGACCAATACCACGAATTCAATCGATACTGACATGAAACAGGCGCTCACAAAAACGATTGTGAAATCGATTTAGTATAGAAGATTTAAAATATTCCACCTCGATGATTGAGCAATTTGCGACACATTTCACATGGGCGGGTACCCGCTGCTATATTATATTTAGTTTTATATTTATTACAGTACTAACTTCTGCCCGTGACTTCGTCCGCGTGAAATTTCTTGTTCCCCCGACCCGGCCCGTCGCATCGCATCCCTGCTATAAGTTCATTTTCGCTTATGGTTCTTTCTGTTTTTTGTTCTTTTTGCTCGGCTCCTGAGGGTCATATCGTGATGTTAGCCTTCCTCAAGAGTTGAGCTATAAAGAATAATATAATATAAGATTCCAGAGATTAGCGCTTTCAAACAAACAAACTCTTCAGCTTTATTATTAGTATTTAGATGAAACAGAAATTTTATTTATTTAGTCTGTCGAAGGACCGACAGAAATGAAATAATTCATCATTAGAAGTTTCTGAAAGGTCAAAATAAGCCTCTAACCCTTTCTGGAAATTTACTCTCAATGGCAATGTTGTCATGTCTAATGGGGTTACTTCGCAGAGATCGCTGCCCAGAAGTACCCCAACAAATGAAAGGCCAAATAACTCAGCAGGAATAATATACTTTTCTTTTACAACCCGTTGAACGTTACACACGATTATTATGAATAGTTGAAAGTAGAATCTAGATCAAAGTGGTTAAGGTAATTTACGACTATATTGTCTCTACAAACTCGTGTTTGTTTTCATTCGAGTTTGTTTGCCAAGCGAATATGTTTGTTTTCTGAAAATATTAGTACAACCACGAAATCTTTGTTTGTTTTTTTTTTTATAAACGGTTTTATTATAAATGTTTGATATGAATTTAATGCTTGAAAATCTAGCTAAAATTCTCTTAACAAAAAACCAATTGGAGAAGATGAATTACCTTAAAAAAAGAAAGAACCTGAAACCGTTTCACCAGCGGGGTAATTGCGTAACAAACTCAAAGGCTTTGATTTTGACAGTTCAACAACATTCATTGCGTTATATACGTTGTTGAGCAGACAAATTTTTCGAACGTATGAAGTAATGGATTAGCAATATCCTTCAAAACGATTCAGATTGTGATTGAAAGTGTGTTACGCGATTAGGGACCAGATTAGTCCGATTTGACTTCATCATTCTCCTGCCCTTATCTCAATTTGACGGCACGGTTGGTGCAGTGGTTAAGCGATTGACTGCTGCGCTGCGTGTCGCGGGTTCGATTCCCGCACGGAACAAATACATATTTGTATGACCTACAAGGATTTGTTCCGGCTCTGGCTGTTTGTGTATGTGAGTTTAAATATTTGTAAACGCACCCACGATACAGGAGAAATTCCTAGTGTGGGGGCAAAGCTTAAAAAAAAAATATATATTTGGGGTCGGCGCAACATGTCTTCTTCTTCCATACTTATCTATTATTCGTCATCACAGTAGTCACCCTTTCTAGCCATATCAACTTTCATCTCTTCCCCCACACCACACACACCACACCACACACCACCACCACCACACACATGCTCTTGTTCCACATTCATGCTCAAAACTTTCCTCGCGACATCTTCCCCCACATCACATGCCCATACCTTGACAGCCGACATCCACACAACTTTTCAGTCACCGGTGCCACTTTCATTTGATAGAAAATTTCATGTTTCTCTCTATCCTGGAATACTGCGATGTTCTTTATAGGCCTCAGGTGGAACTATTTCCAAACCATGACTCACAGCCATAACTCAAAGACCACTAAACTATTTCATTGACATTTACCTGTCACATTTACAGCTTCTAAAACACATAAAATAACAACTATACGATCCCTCACGCTATGCCTGAAGGGAGCACAGCAGTAAACACTCCACAAAGCACGCGATCCGAATTAAAAGTTAAATATATGCCACTAAAACTGTTAATGGTCGTATTAAATATGAACAAGCGTTGTGTGGTCGCGCTGTGGTCACTGCGACCACGTAAGTGCACGTGGTCGCGGGTGCTTTTATCACACAACATAACGCGAGCGTGCTGTTTAGCGAATGCATTGGTCGGGTTTTGAAATTTGTGATGCAGGTTTGGGTCTTGTGTTTGGTCGGTATATTATAATTTTTTTGGGAGAGGAAGATCTAAAGATATTATTTCCCTAATTTTTTTTTGCGAGCCCAGCTTTACTTTTTCTTCTGAAGCACTCTTCGTGATTACTAAATTACAGTCCTGGTTAATTAATCTGAAGGCCAATTCCCGTAATTAAAAAACGTTCAAAATCTAATAGCAATCTCATCTCAGCGACAATCAATGTCAAAAGCTTGTCAAAAATGTATGGAAATTAGAAGTATTTTTGACAGATTGAGACAGGATCAGACTGTGAAAGTTCTTCAAATTACAAGAATTGCCTCTCAGTTATGCTTTGAATCATTCCTAAGGCATACGAATGCACTACGCAATATAAAGGATTTCAAAAAATACCCTGAATAATATCACCCAAGACAATGTCGGATGAAAAAAGTGCTACCAACTCGATACACCCACTAAAACCAGCAGCGCGAACAACAACATACAAATAGCAACAAAACCTGCAAGTCACTAGATTATTTAACAAACGACGATCACGATAACGTAAGCGGATCAATCAGTTATTCAGACTACCTACCGTCGCCATGGCAACCGACCCGATGACAGCCCGTAATAGACGTGCTCCATCCATCCATTGTACTGTACTATCGTACTTATAGAAGGTATTTATAGAAGGTTTAATTATAGATTATTTTTATTCGTGTTTGATTCGTAACTGCTGATTATGAGTGTAACAATATGGCGGCGTTATGTTTTGACAGCTGTCAATGTCAACCCTGCAATAAAATCATCTCAATAAATTCTACGTAAGACAAGCGTCTTACGTAGAATTTATCAAAAGTTCATTATTTTAGTTTTGCTTGACAAACGACAGCAAATATTTTACTCATGTTGCATATTTTTAAGTACTTATTTGTTTTCTTTTCGACAAATCTGAATTCTCTTTTAGATTTTATAAAGACTTCTGCAGAGTTGAGCTTTCGAATTTAATAAAAGCTTTTAAAAAATAACAGAATAGCAAATGGATTTGGCGGTACTTAGTACATACTATTTTTAGAGTTCCGTATGTCAGACGTGGTTGGAATAAATCACTCTATTAACATCCTTATACGGTTACGATTGTCAAAAATGTTTTTCACGCCTTTGTCCGCCGACGCGTCGCGTCGGTCAATGAATTCAGAAGGCGCTGGTTTTTTTTTTGTAATATTATTTTACTGGCCTTGTTTTTGAGGCTGTCAATTAGAGGAAAACGAGGGGTGTGTCTACACAGACATTGGAAAATAGAAAAAAAACAGGCCTGATAAAACTGTTACCCATCCATTTCAATACCGAAAAATGCAACAGAAAAAAATCCAGCCAGTGTCTCCACCCAACCCTTCCGATGCACACGGCTTAAAACAAAAGCCATCCGTCATGTGTTACGTCACGTCAACAAACATTACCTCGTCCAAGTTTAGTCGTTAGTCCTCGAGTCATTAGTCACTGGGATTACATCCGCCGTTCACACGTCCCGTATTGATTGCACCGGTCATATTGACCGGCGGCGTTTACATTCGGAATTATTTCCTAATAACGCGCTCGGAGGGTTAACGATAACGGATGGAATGGGTATTTTAATATGGGTTACCCTGCGAATTCCTGTTTGGGGAATAAGTCGTAACGATTTCGTGGAGGCTTTGTGTGATCTTAAGGTGAGATGAGGTGAAAGGAGCAATATTTGTTAGAGTTTCATTGTGTTTTAAACGATTCCAAGATTCCAGAGAGAGAAGACTTTTAAAACAATAATTTATTTACAAAATCAATCAGATCAGAATCAGAGAGAGAAAACTTTTAAACAATAATTTATTTACAAAATCAATCAAAATAATATTTAATCTTATTTCTATTTTTAGGGGCGCAAACTATATCGCTGCTGTCCGTCTGTACAAGGATGTATCTTTTGAACACTTTTAAAAAAATCTTCACAGGTTGTGTACTACTATGGCCGCTATAACAACAAATAATAAAAATAAAATACAATTCAAATATAAAGGGGGTCCCCGTACAAGAAAATATATAGTGTTAAATATTGTGCGGTGAAGTGGTACGGAACCCTTCGTGCGTGAGAAAGATTCGCACTTGTACATTTCCGTCCAAAGTCCTTTTTGGAACGTGTACCTATCACTCACGCACTTTTAAAACTACCGATTTCTCATTATGTTATTATCAAAATATTGTTATTATACTGTCCGACGTAATATGTAGTACAACTAATAATATAATAGCACAAACAAACGAGTTTAAACACGCGACTACTTTGGTGACGTCACACATCAAAAATCAACAACACCTGCATGTGATAAGTACTTTACCTATTATTAAAAAAACAAAGTACAGAAAGTCAGCTATAGTGTGTTTTTCCTTACGTGTTCCATTTGGTAAACAAACAAGATGAACATCTCAAGTTTTCGCAGAAGAAGTCGGCTATAGCGTGTTTTTCCTTACGTGTCCCATTTGGTAAACAAAAAAGATGTACATCTCAAGTTTTCGCTCATCTTTGTAAGAAACAAATAAGCAACACGAGTATGTGTGAATTTTTCTCAAAATCTCAATCTCAGTACGGTAAGTTTTTTTTTAAATAAAGAAAAGAAAACAGTAATAATCAAACCAATAGTAATAACGCTCTTCAGGTCTATGAACAAAGTTTGCTGATTAAGGATGACTGCGCAACATTGATTCACGATTTAAATCGATTGCGCTGATAAGTTCCTCAAAAGAGATAAGTAGATAAGCTAATAATATATTTTTATTGAGTGATGAAAGTGTGTAAACTAATAAAGATTCGGTTCTTACGATGTATGTAAGAATCGAAGAATAAATTCTTGCTGATAGATGCATCTAGTAATTTTAAACACCGGTCTATTCTGTAAAAATCTCATCGTGAAAACTTAGGTGAAGTGAACTTGAAGTGCCAGCACATTCCACCTAATGCTCGAGATTGACACTTGGCAGCTCATTGACAGTTCACTTCACCTAAGTACGCACGGTGAGATTTTTCCTGACTAGATCGACTGACCCTTTTGTTTCCGTCCATGTTGTGACATATTCCATGTATTCTAACATAATGATGTCCAGAATATAAATCTAATCTTTAAACATATATCACACTAAAGGTTGTAACATATAGTCTCTGGTGAAAAGTATGAACAACGGATTTAGAGGGCGTTGGAGTGAGAGAGAGGACTCAATCAGCTGATGAAGACAAGGACAGACATAGTGTGCTCGTAAACAAAGTCGATGTTTACAGTAGACTTTTGTTTGTCGCTAACGATCTGCGATTCGGAAGTGGGACATACGATGTTCCATTTTGTGAGTTGGAAACAATTTACTGTTCTCAAAACGGTGGAGGAAAACATCGCGAGGAAACCGGCATGTCCCAGAGCCAAAAATTCGAAGACGTGTCATCTATCAACCCACACTGGGCCCGCGTGGTAGATTACGGCCCACTCCCTCTCACTGAGAGGAGGCCTGTGACACAATTTACAGGTTTTATATATATATCTTTGAAGATGATTGATACCTTGACGCTATTACTGAAACCTGTGATAATGATAGTTCTAGAGTATGAGAAGTAGCAAGAGGAAGCAAAACATCGAGAAATGTAGGGACAACCAAGGTTAAGTAAAAAAAAAACCAAAGTATCAGGATGCGTAGGAGGGGGCCTAGTAGTGACTGCCAGGTTGTTCGAAAGAGTTTCCGTGGCCCACAGGCAACTGAAGGAACACGGGTGGGTTTTAGTCAGTAAAAGTCTGACACGCCCTCCCGCTCCGCCCAGAGCGGGAGAAGATATTTGATGATTTCCTACCCAAAAAAAGGAGGCCTAGTTGGCCTCAGCAATGGATGGAACAATGCTGCTAATGATGATGATGGTGATGAACAAAAGAGTAATACCCAGGAGAACTGTAACTTGGAGGAAGTTCAGCTAGCAACAGCAATTCTAAATTTAAAAAAATACCAAAAATAGCCACAGTCTGGGATGATCGGGGGCGAAAGGTTTGCATCAATAAATTACATAAATACCCTGTGACCTTTGAGCCGTATGTCCCTGCTACATTAATATGGTTAGTACGAGACTGACGTGGAATGTCGATGCCTCTGGGAATTGCACTCATCTGAGTGATCAAGCGGGGGATCAAACGGGATGAGTTGAAAAAGTCAAGGTCTTTCTGCAATTATATGCATGACTAGCAGTGCCCCGCGGTTTCACCCGCATAAGTTTCGATCCCGTAGGAATATCGGGATAAAAAGTATCCTATGTGTTAATCCTGGTTATAAACCATCTGTGTGCCAAATTTCATCCAAATCCGTTCAGTAGTTTTTACGTGAAAGAGTAACAAACATCCATCCATCCATACAAAGTTTCGCGTTTGTAATATGTATTATATTATACTAGGATTTATGAAAAGTTGAAGGTGTGTCGACTCTGTTTTCAGGGGGACTGATCGAACTAATTGATGTTTCTTATCTGTTTGCTTAGAACCTTCTACAGGAGCTATTTATTTAAATGTTCATAGGTACAGTGCAAATTATTTTCGTTCAGTAAGGTGCACATGGTAATACAAAGTTTCTATAGGTAGTTCATAAGATAAGCCAAAAGCAATGGTACACTATTTTCTGATTTTGCAGGGCCACTGTGACATCAGACGCAAGTCACAAACGGAAAATATGCGCAATTATTCGTCATTTCAATATGCTGTAACTGACATTTTTGATTATTCTTGAAAGCAGCTTCATAATAAAAAGCAAAGATATACATAATATGTTATCGTAACCGGGTCACATAACTTGCAGTGTCACAGCAAATCAGTGCTTTACTATCATCACAATATCAACCGGGCATATTTACAAGATAAAACACGACCGTACGACAAACATACGACCCGACGATCTAACCCTTTAATGCCAGCGGTCTGACAACGATACACGGTCTGACGAAGTATGCTGTATGCCAAATAAATTCACTCCGCGAAGGTCGCCAGTTATTTTAGTGAAAGCATTCCACGTTTAACTGTGCCTTCTAGAATTTTCTTTGAATTTTAAGTATTCTATTTTAGAATAGAATTAAAAAATGAAGTACTGGTTGATTGCGTGGCCATTTTGAAATTCACCTTTTGAGTCAGTTTTCAGTGTTTCTTGTTTAAATTGTGAAGTCCTAACTGTTCCTTTACTAAAAATCCTTAAACAAATTGTGAGTCACAAATTAACGGGGTTTAGGGCTCAAGAATTTGCGTTCCGTCTTGAATATTAATTTGACATTAAGCCCATATTTAACAGTAAATGAACTGAACTTATGTATTATGCAAACCTAGTGGGTTCTTAAATTAGTAGTTTGCAAGATGTCTCTCAAACCAGTCACCAAAAGTCAAAAAGTGACTTTTAAAATTACCAACTGTTGTTAAAACTTCAATGGCATTATATTTAGACTGTCATTCGTTTCACCTCAGCGTTGTGAAAGTCACGTGCGACCGTTTGTGAATTACACTGATAATGCGATTATCGAAGTAATGCAAATAGGTGAGCTGACGTCACTGATGACGTGTCAGTTACGATACGGACTGGAGTATGCTCTACTTACGAGTAAATTATCATCATGCCTGTATTCTCCGAAGGGATAAGCAGAGGTGTACCTATAGTACACCCACATTTCGACACTTATGTCCAAGTCCCATGTAATCGGAAGCGAGCCTATTGCCCTCAACCGGGCGCAAATCGCGTAAAATGTTTGAATTTTCTTCCTCATTTGAAAATCGATATCGTCTAGAAAATGCAGAACGACTTACAAAAACCATGCCTGGAAAGTTGAATTGAAACGTACCTGTAAACAAAAACAAAACAAAAATTAATTCGGTACTCGAGTCACATAATTTTTAATTGAACACGCTCCATTATCAAATTCCACGTAATACGCCGGAAGCAATATGGGGTAACAAGACACTACGGAGGCGGAGGCTGGCACGTTACAAGAAAAAAAAAAACGGACGAAACAAAAACAAAAGGAAGGAAGTAACTATGTAAATATTCAACGAGACGAAGCAAAGGTATCAAGCCAACAAGTCAAGTTAAATTTCCTTGTTAATAGAAATAGCAACCATCACCCGAAGCCGATACCTTCTAACAAAGAAGCCGTTAGCTTTATAGGACGCTTATAAGCGTGTACGCATCTTTATGTAGGTGTGTGATACCAGGGCAACGACCTCGCGGCCCCGACACGCAATTCCGAATCTTCGGTCACTTGTTACCAACAGATTAATGGCCACTATTCATATCAGATGGCTATTTGCTGTCCCCCGACTGAATACGGACGCTTCTCTCGCTATTTGTACTTTAGAACTCGTTTTGATACTTGCTACGTCCGAGTTAGTTCGAAAACATTATTCATAATTTTTTCAAACACTTCAAAGGAATGAGGCGTACTCGAACGAGTAATTTCCGTAATTGTATCAAACAGCTGGAAGAACGAATAAAATATTAATACACTTATCTAGGGTGTTCGGCTTACAAAGTTCCTCGGGTATTAGAGTATTAGCCACTTACAATATGGATTACGTCAGGGTGGGTGATATTGTGATATACGCGAGCCTTTGTGCAAGTGGACCTTGAGTAAAATGAGAATTCGCTAAGTCCCGGTAAATTGAAAACGTTCCAGCTGAGCGGGAACGCAGCCCGTAAAACGGTACCGAGCTACCGAACGTCGGATCGCATTAACCAGGGCCCTTTGTCGACGTCGCTCGACGCGTATCGCCCTTTCACTACCGTTTACAGACATTGCTGTGCGCTCAGATAACGACGAACAAAGCGTTCCCGACTGGCGAATGCCAATTCGGAAAATGCTCAGTCACCCCTGCGAGTTACTGTCGATGTTACTGCGCCGTGCCGCGTGCGCTCGACACGACGCATCCTACAACGCCGCACAGCCACGCTACCTACTACTTGAATTTCGAATTTCGATGATATTTCATTTGAGTTTGGATTTGTCGAATAAGCCGGGTCGGTGGGAGCTCGGCTTCATTATTTATGACGTCATTTGTGGTGTGTTAGTTCGCACAATGCTTTATGTATTGTTTTAATATGTTATGTATGTGTCGAGGAGTTTTGTCTACATATCCGATGTTTATACAAAATAAATCTCATAGAACTTTAAAGAGCCAAAACAAAAAACAATTCTACTGTTTCCCATCACTAGAAAATGTTACGCATTTCAATGGTATTTTGTCTCTGTAAAAAAATGTTGTGTCGAAAGATACGGAACGATTATAATCACGTAATGTTCAAAGGAAATGGAGCAATAAATGTCGTTGTCCTACTACGAAGGCCACGTGAGCGCTTCGTGTGGACAGAAGTTAGTTTTCATAAATTTTTTTCAAAACGTTTAGTTTCTTAGTCTTATTTGTTTGGCTCGGAACGCTACCTCCTCTCAAACGAGTCGATATTGCACCTTTGTTATTCCAAGTTTCTATAACAACAGATTCTCTACACGTCTTTTCAATTTGACTCCCTGATTGTATTCCCAGCATTTCGACTTCAAAATAAATTGGTAAGCTGTTTACATTTTAGTAGCAAAACAAGGTACTAAAACGTTCACCTCGGTTCTAAATTAAAGTTATAATTGAACCAGAGCGTCGCAAGCGTTCACGGCATTCAGAAAATTCGCTGACAAGAAAAACTCGGACTAAATCAAGGCGCGTTTCACAGACACGGTAACTTAATTAGATTCCGTAGTCGGCCGCCATGAAGGGAGAGCCTCCGCCATCGCCCACGAGGCCAATAAAGACTACACAGCGTAGTAGTTTGTAGAAATCGTCTAAACGACGAACGAAGCGTATCGTTCGCGGACTTTCAGATTGGTTCAGATACGCGCGTAGGGCGTTGACCTCGGCGCGCGCGCATGTTCGCACACAGCTCTCGGCACAAACATGGTTAAAAATAGCGTGTGACGTCACTTGTTTATCATCGTACGCAAGGTTACGCAGCGAGCGGCGACCACGCCGCGGGCCATGCCGCGCTGCGCCGGCGCCGGCCGCCGACCACGGCCGAATTGTGATGTAAGGGGCTGCTGGAACTGCATCACGCTCAGTATGTACTGCTCACATCATTACGACACGTAATAAGCAGTCTCTAATCAATCCTGCAGTGCTGTGTACTTTTAGAACTCTACTGAAAATCACAAGAAAATTGCAATGAAAAATCATTACGAATATTTTCTAATTTTGTCTGAAATGCATCAAAATGCAAGGATGCATTCGCACAGTGCATACAAAAACAGACGATCTAATCAGTATCGATAAAGACTGATAAAGGAAGAACCCTGAAGGTGTCCTGTCAGTGACAGATTATATTTTTCAGTATGACAATGAAGGGTTTCTTTTTCATTGCAATTACTTCAGGAACACTCCTAGCCTATACCTTTTTTTCTGTTTAGACTGACACGTTGATAGTTACTTCAGATATTTTAAAATCTGAAAATCGATACAGGGGAATGGGGTATCTCTTTTTATTGGCTACAAGCTTTAAGTTTGTTTTAAGTACTTATAACGCACTAACAATTCTTCAGCATTAAGTTATCAAACCGATATTCAAGAAATTTAATATGTTTCGTTTCCACAAAACAAAGCAATTTGGCTCAAGGAAAGAACGTGAAGTTTTCGCCTAGATATCACAAAAATTTTTTTTGTTTAAATAACCGTATAATCAATTAATTATTAAGCCAGTTTCGAAAATCAAATTTTAAATTAAAAAAAAAAAAAAACCGGTATTTAGTATTTACATACCTACATCCTGACTCCAATTTTTCACACTCATCTTTGAAGTTTGAACAAACATTTTTTTTTTCTGGGTACATCGAACCCTGACCAGTGCGCGCTTATCCACTCCGAGATTTAGGAGGCTTTGTAATAACAAATGTAAACACCATAGTACACGTACTGCCACGTTAATCGTTATGTAAACGAGTGGGCTATTTACTAGCCACACACTGTATTTCATGCGTGAATAATAAAATACTAAGGATCGTTGATATGATTTTGATTCGTGTTGAGCCATAAATTATTGTCACATTATGTATTGATAAAACTACGCTTACGTACGACCACAGACGTGATTTTGAAACTTATTTAGGATATTAAACAAGTCCAACGGGGAGAAAACACACTAAAAATAGGAATGGCTTTCATTTTGACAGTTTAACAACATTTATTGCGATATTTACGTTGATCTTTCGTCAAATTTCTCGAACGTATGAAGCAATGGATTAGCAATATTCTTCAAAATGATTCAGATTGTGATTGATAGTGTGTTAAGCAATTAGGGTGCTGCTCATCTCAATGTAGAAAACATCAATTTAATTAAGACGAGTCTTACGATAAGCGTGAAAGCTTATCAAAACTAAAATCAAAATAGAAAGCTGCTTGCAACAAAATGTCACGAAAAATAGCACAAAAACTTCATTCAATATAAGTTCATTTTAAATTATCGACCCTCTCAGCGAGGGGATGATTCCACAGGGGGTATAAAATAGCATCACCGATTCGAGATTAAGAAATAGTTTTAGGAACTGCTAATGCGAATTGAAGTTTGACGTTTTGGGGTGGTAGCGAAAATGAGTAAAGTATCAAGATCGTTTGGGTCTTCGTAATTGGTCTTGTCATCACGCTTTGCGACCCTCGTGTAAGTTTAATGAAAGAAACAAATACCTAATGCTTCTAATGAAATGAAATGTTTATTATGTAAGTACATAGATTTTAAGACAGTTACACACGTCAATATTTTGTTGGCCAATATTTTAAAAACTATGTATATGGTGCCGGCATTTCCTAGCTGACTGAGCCCTGTCAAGAATGACGAAACAAACTCAAAAATGGTCTCTTTTTAAAGTCCAAACAATACATATATTATTAGGATTTTATGTGAGTCTAACAATGCAGGGCCAAGACAGAGCAGCTTTGAGTTGACCTGTCCCAACAGAAGGCATGCATGCATCAGGCATCGACTCATCGTGTAGCTCAACCCTATTTTAGGGATCTCAACGACCCGTCACACGACGCTACCAAATCTGCAGGACATTTGGTATCTTTTTACCAAGAAAGAGATATATTCAGAGGTTTGCACTGCATTGCTGATACCTTACAAAAATCGTGTTTCTGACTCGATGAACAATCATATGAAATAAACCACATAGACCTATATACACATTCCAAAGTAGTAGGTACCTATGTGTGTTTAAAAGACGATATACGAGTCCCAGTATTGAATTATGAGTATGAGTCGTTTATAGACTCGCAAAAAACTTAATTGGCGGTAACAATAGCCCATAGGCGACGAGCTAGCGAACAATCACTTAAAACATGGCCGGCCTTTGAACCAACACTGACGTTATTTAGGTAGAGCAGTATTCGTGTTGCTACACCAGTTCTTTTTTTTAATAAAATATACATTTTACTTTAAAAGTATAACATCATTTTCACATTGTTTTTCAAATAATATTATAACATTTATAAAGGGAATTGCTCATTCTTGGCTTAACGTGGACAAGTTGTTCTGTAAAAAGTATTTTTACGAAAAAATATAATTAAAACTAAAATGAATATTTTTTTGATTCTCGTTGCAGGAAAGTAAATGTAAAAACAAGTCGTTTAATAAGTATTTAAGCTGATTGAGTTCAAAAAGCGTCGCCATTTTATGGTTAGAGGCTGATTCTGTGTTGCCACATTAATAACAATTGTGATTTCAATCTTTTATTAAAGAAAATAATCGATTTCTAAATCTGAGTAAAAAGTATGTATTTTCTTGAAAATCTGTAATTAAGTGATTTTTCAAAAGGTTTATATTGTTTCCTTTAATTACATTAAAAACAAACTAAACACTCATCGTTTTTGGCCATCAAATCATTTTACATCCGATTATAATATTAGTTCGATTGTTGTCAAATCGATTTTTTTTTTATTACCTGGCAACACTAACTGTCAATAATGACAAATCTAGACAACGAAAACATTCGCTTTGCCTCCGTGTATTGTGAATGTTGAAAACAAAAAATATTAGTTTTATTTTTTCCATAAATGACCTCAGGATATGTAACTACTGCATTCAAAGTAAGAGAATATCATTATTATAAAGGCAAATGATTTATTTTGGAAAATAAATACTCATAATTGTAACTTTTTCAGCGACAAGTTTTAGCATAAGACATGCTAAATATGAACCATTTTTACACTTTCCCGTAACCTTATTACTATAATTCATTTCTTTTAGGCATAAACTATTAAAAACCGTAGTCATTAAATATTATACTTAATGTTCACGTTAAGCCAAATTGCCCTAACAAACTGAGCAATTCCCTTTGATTACGTACTTTTATTTTTTAACAGATTTTTTTTATTTGGATATTTTCTTCGTCAATGCCGCAAAGTTTTTCAGAGCTTGGTTTAACATATATTTTACAGTGCGTTATGTTGTCTAAGAATATTTAAATAAATACAGATGTCAAACGATAAAATTAACATGTCTTATCTTTTCGGTCACAAAAGGTTTTTTCCCAATTTCTACTTCTAGTTCCCATTATCTTTAATTTAGAATTTAAAAGAGATTTTATCTGTTTTTTCTCAAAGCCTTGTGTCGCTGTCGATATTATGTCGCTCGGAAAGTTAAAAAAAAAACATGTTTTTATGGAACACCTTTAGTAATTTATTCTCAAGTCTAGAATGCCTGATCTAGTTAGGCATAGAGAATACCACTCTGTATTTTATGCTAAATCTCTTCTTATTTTTTCTTCGTCAACTGTCCGACATGTTAGTAAGTTATAGCTCGCCTTGGTTACTCAGGTTAGCCGGTTGAATGTCCTAATTACAAAGCCCCAATTAATAAGCCATTGTCTCGCGTGGATCCACGTTCATACGAAAGATTAATAAAGTTAACCAAAAGAACGAATTCTTGACTAAATTACCACAAATTCTTGCATAAACCAACAATTTATGCATACAATACAGTCCAATGCAGACAGTCGGGCATTTAATTCATAAATTCAGCTCGACTGACACAACATGACGCGTCATCGGTCGCCGACTACTTGTACCTATACTAATTTATGTACAGAACTATCAATGCGATTGTTCGACATACCTGCCCTTACCAGACGTCCGATTGTCTGTAGATAAGCCTGTCAAATACAGGCACACAGGCGCTCGAGTATAAAGAATTGATAAATAAACTAGTTTATTCTTTCTGTAGCTTGAAACTGAAATATTTGACAGGGAAAAGAACAAATAAAGTGACTGAAAATTGAGGACTTGACGTTCCAAGTGCTGATCATATTTAATAAGTAAGGAGAAAAAGGTTCCGTCAAAACTGGAAGGAGGACATGTGGGCTCGCGAAAAATGGAAGGAATGGAGGGTCTTTGCCAAGGAGTGGGACAGCATAGGCTAGTAAAAAAAAAGGGTGAAAAGAATATACCATATTTTAATTAAGGCTTAAATGGAATTTTGAGAGTACTTAGTTAAACATCGCAATATAATTAATTATATTCATATTATACATAACTGGAATCTGGATGTGTGATTCATATTATTGCTCCGTTGACCCTTCATGAGGAATAGGGATGCCATACGATGATACGACACCGCAATGTTAGGCTCCCTGTCTACAGTTCCATATCGACAACGTATAGTTGCGTTATTTACGTAGAATGCTGAATGCCCATGTCACACCCACTCCTATCAAGATCGGAGACTCAACACTCGAAGTTGTAGACGATTATGTGTACCTGGGACAAACGGTCCAGTTAGGTAGGTCTAACTTCGAGAAAGAGGTCAATCGTCGAATCCAACTCGGCTGGGCGGCGTTCGGGAGGCTGCGCGGTATCTTCTCGTCCAACTTACCACAGTGTCTCAAGACGAAAGTCTATGACCAGTGTGTGTTGCCAGTGATCACATACGGGACTGAAACGTGGTCGCTCACAATGGGCCTCATCAGAAGGCTTAAAGTCACTCAAAGGGCAATGGAGAGGGCTATGCTCGGAGTTTCCTTGTGTGATCGAATCAGAAATGAGGACATCCGCAAGAGAACCAAGGTTACCGACGTAGCCCGAAGAATTGCCAAACTTAAGTGGCAGTGGGCAGGGCACATTGCTCGCAGAACGGATGGCCGATGGGGCCGAAAAGTTCTGGAGTGGCGACCGCGAACCGGCAGACGTTGCGTTGGAAGGCCTCCCACTAGGTGGACCGATGACCTGGTGAATGTTGCGGGAATCCGCTGGATGCGAGTCGCACGGGACCGGTCAATGTGGCGACACTTGGGGGAGGCCTATGTCCAGCAGTGGACGTCTATCGGCTGAAATGATGACTCTGATGCCGAGGACATCTTGGGCATCTTGCTTATTACTTTACCAGCAGTGCGATTCTGTAACCATCTCACCGTGAAAACTTAGGTGAAGTGAGCGTGGAGTGAGCTGTCATTCCAACTAATATTAGGAATTGACACTATTGACAGCTCACTCTAAGCTCACTTCATCTAACTTTTCACGGTGAGATTTTTTACAGAATCGATCGGCTGTATTCCTTATATTGCTTTTCTCACATTTTCGACCCTAAAGGCACCCGAAAGAACGAAACATCTTTGTGTCTACATAGCCTATGATGCCTGCTCTTAGTCCATGGTCTATAAGCCCTAGCATATTATGCCTGCTATAAGTCACGCAAAGGGCAACGGAGTGGGCTATGCTTGGAGTTTAGATCTTTTTACGACTAAGCAAGAGATTAGATCAATGACTTATTAATCACTACGAAAATCATTAACACTACAATCGTCCATTGTTCACTTTGACGAAATTTCCTACATTTATTCTATTCATATTAAACGGTAAGCAAAGTCGATGTCGACTATTCTGCCAATCATCATCATTTCAACTGAAAGACGTTCACAGCTGGATATGGCCCTCCCTCAAGCACCGCCAATTCGACTGGTTCTGAGCTTCCCGCATCCAGCGGATTCCTGTGGCCTTCACAAGGTTATCGGTCCACCTTGTGGGACCATAAGCATAATCAGCCTATATTATTCCTACTGCTGAAACTCACGCCTGGGCTGTAATCTACCACGCGGGCCCAGTGCGGGTTGGTAGATGTTACAAATCTTCGATTTTTTTGTTCTAGGACATGCCGGTTTCTTCAAGATGTTTTCCTTCACCGTTTTGAGAGCAGTGGTGATGAAGTTATTTATGCAAAATAATGCGCCTGCCTGAGTTCGAAGCCACGACCTGGGACTCGTAAGTAGGGGCCATTAACATTGGGCCACCGCTCCTCTCCCTTGTGGGGCCTTCGTCTGTTCTCCCAAGGTCTAAAGTGAATTGGAAAAACAAGTGTGCAACCTCAACAAAGTCACTTCACTTAGCTCATCAATTCTTCAGCCGCCACGTTAAACGTGTGCCAACCCTACCCGCGAATGATGTGACACTTCATAATGTATGTGCATATGCATTCATTACTCGCTTCCCGCAGTGCTGAGCAAAACACCGCGAGGGTCGTGGGTTCAAAGATCGCGTTATTATGTAACTTCACTCAGCTTCATGTCGCTGGTGCTCAGATTTTTGAATAGAGCTCAACCATGCGACAAAAACTTTAGTAGGACCAAACGCAGGAGAGTTACCCTTTCAAAATATCGGTAATGGTGTAGCATCCCCCATGTGGATTGTGGAATTACTAGGCGCTACCAAATTAAAACATCACATCACGCCTGTAACTGTAACCCCCGAAGCGTTAGGCAGAGGTGTACCTATAGTACACCCACAATTCGCCAGTCATGTTTAAGTCCCATGTAATAGGGGGCGAGCCTATTGCCATCCCGTGCCGGACGGCGCGTAAGTGTTCCACGCGCGCCTCAAAGAGATGTCAGCATAACGAGGGGCCCCTCAGGGCCGAAGCCTGCCGGGGCAGCGGGATTGTCCGAAAGGGTTACCGCTACCCCGGAACATAAAGGGCGAAGGAAGGAACATGGGTGGGTTTTAGTCAGTAAGAGTCTGACACTCCCTTCCGCTCCACCCAGAGCGGGAGGAGTCATTTGATGATTTCCCATCCCAAAAAAAAAAAAAAAAAAGCCTATTGCCATAAACCGGGAACAAATCCAGACTCCGGGCTGCTACTGAGAAATTCCTGATGGAAAAACCCAATAACTCTTTGCCCGACCTGGGAATCGAACCCAGGACCCCATGATCAGCAGTAGCGCTTGCCATCATTAGACCAACGAGGCCGTCAAAAGGTCCGTATTAATCCAAGGTTATATAACAGACAGAGAAAAATCAAGAAGTGTGTCATGCAGTTTTCAATGAGATTAAAAAATAAAATAGTAAAACCAAAGAGTATCAAAAGGAATAAGTTATGCATCACCAACACACCATCATTGGGCTGATTTTTCAATCGACAGATGATTTTTATTCGTGGAATAAAATTGACGAATGACAGTTTTTGTATGGAAGAACTGTCAAAAATTCAAAATTATTTCGCCGATAAAATTATCTGGCGTTGGAAAAATCAGCCCTAAGAACTAAAGCCATGTGAGACAGATCACCTCTTGAAGGTGTCTCTCACAAGTAACCTGTTCCACTCTTTGTAGCCTTTCTTGTCCGTAGTGATTGATAGCTGATTCACTGCTTGTTTTTCCTCTAATTTAGCGCGTAAAGATTCTTCACAAGATACTTTTGTTACTGTACTAGCAGGATTTGCAAACATCTGCTATTTGATCTTTACTTTTATTTCTTTGTTACCAAGGTCCACTGAGTCTTCACTTTTTATAGCCTTATGGTCACGAGTTCTATGACCACTTTAATCACATCTGCCTGCACCTTAATTGTGTAACACACTTTCAGTCACAATCTGAACCATTTTGAAAGATATTGCTAACCCATTGCTTCATATGCTCGATTTGTCTGCTCAACAACGTAAATAACGCAATGAATGTTGTTGAATTGTCAAAATGAAGCCATTGCTACTGATAGTGTGTTCCGCAATTACCCAGCTGGTCTTTTCCGAACTCATAATCAGCCTATAATGTTCCCACTGCTGGGACACGAGCCTTCTCTCAGTGAGAGAGAGTGGGCCGTAATCCACCACGCGGGCCCAGTGCGGGTTGGTAGATGTCACATGTCTTCGAATTTTTGGTTCTAGGACATGGCGGTTTCCTCACGTATTTTCCTTTGCCGTTGTCCGAACTATGTTCCCAATTTTCCACATACAAAAATAGCATAGCCTACGCCTACCCTAGTTCAACCTTGCTTTTTAAAACCTATATATCACCAGAACCCTTTCCAATCACGAATTCGGGTACCAAAACTCCACCTTTTCTACCTCAGCATTAAATTTCAATCGTGATAGGCCAGCCTCGGCTGTAGACAACTCAAGCACGACAACCTGTCACCTAGATTTTTTACGAGTCAAATTGCAGAGTCTTGCACTCGTGCAGATGACGTCACTCAGTTGTAGGTCATCCATCAAGGTCCATCGATCGCTTGCGGCACTGATATTGTGCTCAGGTGCACTTGTAATGTATACTACGGAGGAGATTATGTTTGCGTATTTAGTTTTTTTGTTGTTGATTTTATTTTGAGTTTTGAGCTAGCAGTGTTAGCTGCCTTAGAATTTTTCTAGATTGTGAATTAGGAACGTAAAGATAAATAAGAATGTAATTTATTTAGCATTACATAATTCTAAAAGTCCCGCTTAATGGCAAAGCAAACGACATCGCGGCAGGCCCAGACGGAGATGGCGGGATGAGCTGGACTCCTTTGATAAAGATTGGTTCTTGGCAGCTCTGGACAGAGAGGTGGAGGGAGAGTAGGGAGGCCTTTGCCCAGCCGTGGGATATTAATGGCTAATAAATAAAATAAAATGTTACTAACGACCGCACCTGCTTCGCAGTTTTTACGACTTGACAAAGCATGGATATTTCTGTACTCAATCTAAGTGAAATATTATTTTTTATACACACAAACCTTCCGGAATAAATGCTCTAAATGATGACGAAATCCGTAAACAGCGACTACAGGAAAAAAAAACTAACCAGTTCGCAAACTGTAACCATGACTTCAGCTCATGATTCTAGACCTAGCTTAGAATACCTACGGGTCAAGATGTATGGAACAGCAATTTTTTTTCTTCAAATAACCGAGGGGTTCAGAATCATGTACTGAATCCATGGTAACGGGTTGCGCATCGATGTCCCGGCCACCCTGTATACGTAATTGGCATTCACCTCCAATCAATTACAATCCTGACCAATTTCCACTGTCAAATGCACGCACCACCCACTTGACATTACTATTAACTCAGCTGATAGATCTGCTATGTAATTCAATTTGATTGATCGCCACTGTCCACAAACACCATCATAACGTGTACCTTACAAACAACTGATCACCCCCAAATATACTACAGACATACAGAAAAATATAGAACAGTAATGTTGGAAAATATTCAAGTGTAGGTCACACCCATTGATAACTGGCAACACAGTAACACAGCTGTTCAATGTTTATAAGAGTCCTACGCTATATTAGTCATAGCCCTACTTTGTAACGCCACTGAAACTAGGCTGAAGCATAAAACGTGAACATACATAAATTACGATCTCAATGATGATGTAACAAAACTTCATCAAAGAAATGTGACAGTACCACAGTGACACGTTTTCATTTCAACCAACTATTATAAAGAACATAATCCCGTTTAAATTTACAGCCCCGGGACTAAAATGTGTAAGAACAAAGAGATTTTGTAAGCCAGTAACAATGATGAATGGCATCCTGCAAATAATTGTCCTTCGGGGCTAAGGGCGGGGCACGAGGGGTGTGAGGCTCCGCGGCGGGGAGGGGGGCTCGGTGGGCGCGGCAGGGCCGTGACGTCACGACGGGCCCTGCGGTCGTCGACCCGCGTGCAAAACAGCTGAGCTGTCAGTCCACGAGATGCAAGTTACGCAGTACGCCGCCCGCCGCGACGTAACGGCATTACTAATTAAGGTTTAGCACCACTGACCGACTTTTTATTGTAAACAGGTTGTACTTAAACCAGAGGAAGGGTGCGCTTCAGTTCGTAATGAAAATAACCAGTTTTTTGCGGCGTTGTGTAAGTAAACTGTAGTCGTATTTACTTAAGAACACGCGAACAGATAACGGCTATCTTTCTACTATTGTTAGCGAAACAGGTTATCGACTTATGTAACGAGTCATTGACCTACAAGACACCAAAATAAAGAGTTATCACGCCTACGACCCGTTTGGAGTCCCCCGATCCTTTAAAGGGGTCTCAATTTTTCGAACATCACTCAAGAACCGCACTTGGCGATACAAACGGCTAATTTAAATTTGAAGCGTACCCCTCTGGGTTGCTAAGACTCTCCAAGTTTCTAGGTCGAGGTCTTTAAGATATGGTAATGTAGACTGGGTTCTAGCCGTACCGCACACACTTCAAACATTGTCGGATGAGTTTTGGTTGGAATGAAGCTCTGTCTTGGGGTTTTTTAACATTAATTATGATAATAGGAATTTCCTTTTTTCAGTTAGTGACAAGGAAACTTTTTATAATGAATTGTGCGCTATTTGAAGCCGTTAATGAAGATCGTAGCGGTGGATCGGGCTGTTTATAGGACTTCGAATGAAAGGCCATCCATAATTAGATAACTAAAAAAAAATGCCCCATTTTTAGTCGAACTAACATGCGTAGCGTTGAGCCGCTTCCCCGGATGACCCGATGACCTGAATCAAGGCGCTTGCGTACTTTGCGTATAGATGCTGAAGAGAAGTACCTTCGGGAATGCTGACTCTAAGCTGGACATCAAGTTCATTTAGGTTGAACAGGTTTTAATTTTTATTATTTTATTTATCTTTTCTATAGATTCTTTTAATATTTTTAACAGACTTCGAAAAAGGAGGAAGTTCTTATTTCGGATGTTTATATTTTTGTATTTTTTTTAATGTTTGTTCGGGCGGGCATAGCTCCGTCATAGACGGATATGCAAAATTATTTTTTTGTTCTAAAGAGGTTTTATGAATGCGAAAACGTTGTAGACCTTGTAGACTGTAGATCTGTAGGCCATTTTATATTTTATTAAACCTGGTACTTGTTGACAGGCTTACACTGTCCTCTCATACCATAACACTGTAATTTGAAAATATTCTAAAAACCAAATATTTTTAAAAGAGTAACCGTGGAGTTTCTTGCTGGCTCTTCTCCATAGGAAACGACCAACTGGAACTCCACAGCTTCTGACGTTTCATAAGTGTTCATGTAGGTTTATGTGAAATAAAATTACCAGAACTGATTGAAAATATGAATATGTGAATATTAGATTAAGTAAAGCAAGTGACTGTCTTTTTTAACATACATATCTTTAAATCTAAAATAGGATATAATAAAATAGAATACAATACTCTAATAAAACTAAAGAATAGAATACTCTAAACTTATGAGTATTCTATTCTAGAGTATTTAGAATCTTAAGATTAGAATAATCTAATACTCGAATATATTATGATCTTTGTTTTGGACATATCTGGATTAACACGCTCCCCATCAGCCAGTCAAGTGAATTAATTAATTCTAGTATGTTCGTTCAACAATTCGGTAAGCTCAGAAAAGCCCATATTAAACTATCGACTCTAAAGACCGATATACACTGACTTACGGAATTATGCAGAGCTCCATAATGTTGCCATTTAGCAAACCAGATTTCAGTGGGGGGAAGAATGAGGATAATTTTGCATTGGAAATTCAAAAACGTTTTTTATTTGGACTAGATAATTCTTTAGGGATAAAGGATAAAATATTATATCTTTTTGTTATTCTAACCATTTTGGACATAATTAACGTAGATTCGAGAAGCCTGCGGCGCAATTGCGTAGCACATTAACAGTAGCAATGGGTTTAATTTTGACAGTTCAACAACATTCATTGCGTTATTTATGTTGATGAGCTGACACATTTTTCGAACATATGAAGCAATGGATTAACAATATCCTTCTAAATGATTCAGATTGTGATTACGCAATCAGGATGCTGGTTCAAATCGTAATTAAGGCTATTGAACAGAACACTTTATATTATGTACACCATATGACTGGCTAGGAGATAAGTAACCAGGGTCGTCGGATATAGTCGAAGTTTAGTAAGAAACCGATGGATGTTTGTAAACAAAATCTAATTTAATTAATAGAAAACAAACAGTTCATTTATCAATTTAAATTTCATTCGAAAACATCCATCGGTTTCTTCCTAAACTTCAACTATATCCGACGACCCTGGTTACTTATCTCTTTTGGTGACTGTACATATATACTTTGATGTTTAATGAAAATCGATAGCAGTTAACTCCCGAGTTACACACAAAATATATTAAGCTTTGATGAATAATTTATCAGATGTAACACTTTAATTCATGGACATTATAAAGTCAATTAATATAATAACCCATTGTTCGCCGATACGTTCCACAAAGTTGCTGCGGCTAACAACAATTGTAAACTATGACATTATCACCATAAAAAAATACAGTACCTACAGGTCTTTGTTTCCCATAATCTATGTCAGCTGTACTCAACATGGGGCCTTTCGGAGCAGCTTTAAAACGTACGCAGAAGGTGTGACTTTGCCTTTTACCCATTAATCATCATTAAGTAACAGGCTAATTATACTAACATGTAATTTGGTTACATTTACAGTTACAACTGGCCATTATGTTTTTTCTTACGTCCGAAATTAGATCAACGTAAATTAATGTTGTTATACTATCAAAATTAAAGATAAGGCTCCCACAGATAGGCGCGACGCAATTCTTGTAGAAAAATTTCCATGAAGTTTTTATAGAAATTGTCCGTTCGCATCTGTCTGCGGGAGCCTATATGCTGTGGTAGGCAAAGATGAGCAATGAAGAAAGAAGGATAATGACAAACTTATATTATTTTAGATGGTCAAAATATCCACTTTTGATTTTGAGTCCTGATCCTGATCGTGAGGAAACCTGCGGGGTAACATCGTAACACACGAAAAGTAGCAATGGCTTTCATTTTGACAGTTCAACAACATTCATTGAGTTATTTATGCAGTCGAGCAGACAAATATTTGGAACATTTGAAGCAATGGATTAGCAATATCCTTCAAAATTATTCAGAATGTGATTAAAAATGTGTTACACAATTAGAGTGCTGAACTTGTAATTAATAAAAGTCCGAAATCGCCAACCCGTCTGTCTTGAGCAGGTGTTGTGATCAATGCCATCTCTGTATGAGAAGAGGTCTTTGTTCTGCAGGACGGGAAATAGGCTGGTAATACTTTCAAAAGCACCAAATGACCCAACAAATAAGAACCAGGGAAAACGTTGAGCACCATTGATCCACACGCCACCATAGGCACCGCTCGAACAGTAGTATTGTTTGTGCACCTAAATAGGCCAGACGGGATTATGATATAACAGTCTGTTTGTCCAAGTACTTAAGGGACTTTAATAACGTCGTCGTGTGCCCGTTTAACACCATTCTTAGCTATAATATTAAGGTCCTTGGCCTCTTCTAAATGGGGATTGGGGATTTTTTCGTCTGCCCCAATGAAATTGTATGCGTCTGTTTATTTTAGTCCAAGTGACCGGTGAATATTGTTTGTCTTTGGAGTTAAGGGTCATTTTCGGAGCTTAAATATTAACGATGTGTGCGGGTGTTAATTATGTTTATAATGGAAGGTTTTTTAAAAAGGGTAGGAGACGTGGGCAAACATAGGCACTTACTGGACGCCTGGGGAGGACGTTGCCATCGAGGTAGACCACGGCGAAGGGGATGTGAAAACCTGAGCGGCAATTCTCGTAATTTTAAGAACGTTCAGTCTGATCTCAGTCTCAATCTGTGAAAAATACCTCTAATTTCTCTACATTTTTGACTTTGATTATATAACAGGTATATAATCAAAGATTTTTAACAGTGATTGTCGCTGAGATGAGATTGCGACGAGATTTTGAACGTTTTTAATTACGGGAATTGGCCTTCTGATGATGTTTGCGGGTCCAACATGGCCAGAGATCGCACAAATTATAGAGGTTTGGGAGTAAAACGGGTAGGCCTTTTCATAGCAATGAACACAACATAGGCAATAAAAATGAAGTTAGCCAGGATCTTCTTTCTGTGCGTAGTAACTAACCGCGATCACCAATAGGTTTTCAAATTTAAAAATTCTTGCCTGTTCTTCTCCATAGAGATCTACATTTTGGAATAGGCAACTAGCTACAACTTTCTGACTAACTAACCAACTCTTTGACCATTCAAAAGTGCCTGAAAATAGTTAATTGAAATAAATGTTTTGTGTTGGATTCTTTTGTAATGTTTCTGTTACTATAACGTGTATGGACTGACACGAAGATTAGTATAATAGTATCATCAACCTAGAATCGAATTCTAAGTAGGTAACGAGATAATACGACCTAAGTTTTAATGTGTTGCAATGCACGTAATATCGGCAATTTGAAAACTAGAAACTAGCACGCCACAAATAGACTATAATGATATTTCACAAACGTTTCCTATAGCTATCTAATGTGATGACATGCAAAGCATAATTCGTATAAACGGAGCACTTTTTAGTAAAAAATCATGTTTTTTCTATCACATCATTTCTCATTGGTCTAGTGGTCGCAAGCGCTACTGCTGAGCATGAAGTCCTGGGTTTGATTCCCAGGTCGCGCAGTGTTATTGGGTTTTTCTATCTGGAATGTTTCAGTAGCAGCCCGGAGACTGGATTTATGCCCGGTTGATGGGACTTAAAAATAATTGGCGAAATATGAGTGTACTAAAGGTACACCTCTGCCCATCCCTTTGGGAAATACAGGCGTGTTGTTGTCTTATGTTTATAATTAACAAAAACTTGGGAGTTTTGGGTCAACACCGGGTAAACAAGCTTACTCTAAAATGGGTAAGGATCGCGAAACTTATATTAACAACAGAAGTTTTAGAACTAATGTAAAGTGTATTTTTAAAGCTGGCCTTGGCAAGAGGCTTTGTATTTCAGGCGTATTTAGTAATTTAAGAAGTTAATTAACTTTTACACGTGGAGGACAATCGCGGAACTTAGGAGCAATTCTGGAAACTATTTACGTTAGGAAGCTTATCCCGAATAGACGTCAGCTGTTTGTGTTTATTGTAACGTAATACGTTTATATAACAATGAAATAGGTTTGCTATTATTTTTACATATATAAACGCACGCCTTTTTCCCATTGGGGTAGGCAGAAATGAACGAATACAAAAAAAGTAGGTATTTTTTGTAAAATTGTATTTTAAACGTGTAGGTACTACAATCCTTTGTTTTGAGTAAATAAATAAATAAAAATAAAAAATACCACGGTATCTTTTTTTTTTAAATATCGCATCTTTATGCTGACATAGGAGCCTTTTTGGCCTCGCAAAGGCACTTTTTTATTTTTATTTTTGCTTTTAATGTTAATTTTGTTAGTTTTAAATGGATTTATTATAATGTTTGTATTTCCTGTGCGTGTCCCAAATATAATTTTTTTCTTACTTTCTTTTCTTTCTTACATACTCCTTTTGCTTCAAAGTGAGAGGAATTGAGATCAATTCTCATTTTATATGTGTGACGCAATTACCCCCCAGTTGTCATTGGACATGCAAGTATTGCTTGACTAACATCATAACATACATTTACACGCTATTCTAAAGCAAGGCAAAGATACCATTTTATCTCCTCATTAGCATATAAAAAAACGAACAGCATTTTTATATCGCAGTTATATTTCAGTTTCACATTTATGAGGAGTAAGACGTATAATATATCAATGTGTAAGGATCTTTAGTAAATCAGATGCAATTTATAAGTAATTATTTTTTACTCTGGTAACATTTTATTATAATTATATTGACTCGGACGTAAAGATATGAGATATGATTAACGAGAAACGATAATTATGAATATATATCGACCTGTTTGAAGACTCAACAATAATAAAAAATAAAAGTAAATAAATAATCCACTTGTTACTTTTGACACTTAGGGCGAATTTCACCAAACTTTTAAACCCAGAATAAATCTTATCCTGAGAATAAATTTCGATTATTTGACAGTTTTTCCATACGAGAACTGTCAGACGTCAATTATATTCCATGGATAAAAGATATCTGACTTTGGTAAAATCAGTCCTGTAAGCTGATTTTTCAAAAGTCATATACATACTTATATCTGAAGAATAAATATAACAGTTTGACATAATTTCTATACAAAACCTGCGAAACCGCAACTTCATACATAAAAATTACCTGACTGAAAAAAAAATCACGACTTCGAAGAATATAAGTCGGTTCGAATGTTCGACCATCATCGATTATTTTTTAATTTTGAAGTAAATAAAAGTTAATCCCAGTCCCCACCCACCACAAAATAACACTAAAGAAGATTGATACAAAACGGAAATGTAATATTTGGACCGAAATGACTGTAATTAATTTTGATAGCTACATTTCCTATTTATGTTTTCTAATAATCGCTTACACGTGCCGTCGACGTAATATTTTTTTACTAGCTTCTGCCCGCGGCTTCGTCCGCGTAAAATTTCGGCCACCGACCTACCGCGTCGCATCACATCGCCCGCCTACGCTGTTAATACCTCTTTTTAGCTTAGTGTTCATTCTGACTTTTTTCTTTTTGCTCGGGTTCTAAGAATTCTAGCGTGATGTTAAATAGCCTATAGCCTTCCTCAAGAATTGGGCTACCAAATGCCAAAATATTTTTTCAAATCCGACTGACAATTCCAGAGATTAGCGCGTTCGAACAAACAAACTCTTCAGCTCTATTATTAGTAGAGTAGAGATAGAAGATATAGAAAGACAGATGACACGCATTTTGATTTTCAAATAGAACATTCCCGAATAAAATATTCACAAAACAATCCGTTCATTCCAAACCACTCGGTGAACGGAAAAGTAAATTCGTGCTATATCCCAGCGAAGCACAGAAGTATAATTCAAGTGTCAATCATCGCAGGCCGTGATTGGCAAGCACATGTTGGAGCCTAGCGCAGGCTCCACGTGCTCCACCACCCAGTTTTTGTGCACAACAAAAACAAGGTAACGGGCCACTGACCCATCTGATATAGCGCACGCTTCCAATATTTGTACGGACGCCAGCACATCAAGTTACTACAATCTGTCAAATTTCTTTAATAGATTTTCAACTTTACCGCTAAAGCATTAAGGTTCAAGGTTGATTGGGAAAATTTGACAGTTTCGGGTAGCTTGACCTGCTGGCGTCTGTACGTCGACTATTGTTGTATCTTATCACTTTGGTAAGTAAGTGCTTCTTTTAGTTAGTATGAAAAAAGGTATTGTTGAACTCATCCTGTCGTAAACAACACTTTAAATGTCAAATAAAACCAATTTCAAATGTGTGGTTCTGACATTTGAAGCTAAATATATCAATTATACTCGATTCCAATTACCTACTGTTAAAGTCTGGTTTACTTCAAGACATTTAAGAACAGACATGGAGAAAATCTAATATGCTGTAATATCTACAAAAAATTGTGAACAAAGCCGATTATTGACAAGCAATTTCGAACCGTTTTCCAACCCCTTTTACAGAGAATGCAAAATTTCTACATTACCAACACGTATTTCGAGCTGTGAGTCAAAAAGAAAATCGGTTTACCTTATTTTTCCCGGTGAAAATTGGTTATTACGTTCAAAAGTAGGCCAAGTGGCAACACTGAAACGACATCCAGGTCACTAGTGCGGGGATTTCAAATATTCCATCTCAAACCCTGCGTATATGATATGGAAAATTAAATGTAGCATATCTGATGCATTGCAGGATTCTGTGCTAGCCAGAATAATTCAGATTCCAAAGCTTATTATTAATTTAGTGAGCTCTTGCGGCAGTGAAGCATTTACAAACAAAGGAAAGTAAACTTTGAATGCACAACAATTTACAGGCAAACATTTCATTTTAAACTCAATAGGAATTAGGTTGAAATTGTTCTGTCATACAAAATCTTTTTAGAGAGTCGTAAATGTTGCAAGCAGTTTTTTTACGTCCGATGCATCCGTGGGGTGTGCCCCACATTCGCAAAACGGAACCGGCAACGGAAGAAAGGGTGTGGTTGTAGCAACCACGCGCCGGAAACCGGAGCGTGGGAGTCCCTTGCAGACTGAGGATCTGTCGAGGGTTACAGAGAGCAAAAAAAACCCGAGACCATAATTTTCGCATTCCCGTTATTTCGGTCTCGAACGAAGCTCATCCCTCGTTTCATTACAGAGGTATGCACTATGTATAGAACAGACGCCGCTTCGGAAGCTGAATTCAATGTCAGGGCCAGAGCTGGAATATAATGGACCTGCAGACCTGCTATGTCAGTTATGTGAGTGTGTATAATAGGCGTTGAATTCTCGCAAGCTTTTTCGTGAATATATTGGTATTCGGACTAAGTAGTGTAAAAATATCGTTAAGTGAAGAATAGTCTATAGTACCTACTATTACTATAGACTATTCTTCACTTAACGATATTTTTTAATTATTAATTGTGTAACACATTATCAATCACAATCTTGTATCATTTAAAGGATATTGCTAATCGAAAAATTTACCTATATATTCGAAAAAAAAAAAAAAAATTTTCTTTCTTTCTAAAAAGTTACTTACCTCTGTTACTTACAATCCAATAAGCTTTAACAAATTTTTGGAAGTTCAACATTGATTGTTTTCATCAAACGTTTTAAGAAGAAATAGACCATTCTACCCAACGAATCCAAACATGTACGCGTCTGTCTACACGTTCTATAGCAAATCTTCGGCTATCTTCAGACTAAAGTTTCCCCTGACGCTAACCGTCGTCAAAACCAAAGCTCCACACCACAATGCCGCCTTTATAGGTGGCCCAAACTCAGTTCCTCGATACGATAATACGTGTCGGTACGAACTCCTACACTATCGGGACTCTGGAGCAAGAACGACGTATGTCCGCAGCAGCCACCCTAATTAAATAACCCGCGAGTTATTACGTTAAACACTTAGGCGGAGCACTGATAAGACGCGGCAACGCAATTGTGGTTTGTTGGTGCTAGATCGGTAAAGCACATCAATTAAAATTGAATCAGGATAGGTACCTAATTTTTCTTCAGAGATTTTCTTTGGCAGAAAAAAGCTACGATTAGCATTTACGTTCATTAATTCCTATTTATCGTATCAATACAATTAGGTTTTTTATAAGTTGCTTGCCCGTCATAATTAGTGTAGAAAAACACGGTGTACGTGACACCGACACGCAAACCCATCCATTCAGCACATGACACTAGACAAACTAGAGTTAATATTTTTAGATAAAAAAAAATCTACTTATATCATAAAAAAATGTGTAGAACAGTTTTTTTAATTATACCTTGTTTTTTTACACTAATTATGACGGGCAAGCAACTTATAACAATCTAGTTTAGTCTGGAATAAACAGCTGAATTCATGAGAATAGGATGCGCGTCTATGTCCTTACACCGTTCTTGCATCTCGGTGTTATAAACCGTGCGACATCGCGTCAATCTGACAGCGGCCTTACGTATAAGTTCACGTAGTTCAACACGCGTCGATATCGACGTCAGAGGGCCGTCTTAAACAATAGTTAAGGGGCCTTTTTGTTGCTAATCACCAATTAAAAGTACTTTGATAGTATGTTATGTTTCGGGGTGATAGAATGGACCAACATGCTGATAGAGAGTTGGGGAAGTGTTTACTTGGAATTTGTTTGTCTTTTGACTTTTATCTTAACAATGTCTGATTATCGCAGTTATAGGCATAGGAATTGTGTTAAGGAAACCCTGGATTTAGGGGTTCATAATGATCATGCATGGCATGAATTTGGACAAGACGAAAGTCATGTACAATTCGCACGTCTTGCCGAGTCCAATCCACATCGAAGGGTCGCTTCTCGAAATTGTGAAGGATTATGTCTACCTGGGGCAAATAATCCAGCTCGGTAGACACAACTGTGAGAAAGAAGTCGACAGAAGGATTCGGTTGGGTTGGGCAGAATTTGGAAAACTCCGTCAGGACTTCTCGTCGCCTATCCCACAGTGTTTGAAGAATAAGGTCTTCAATCAGTGCGTCCTCCCCGTCATGACACCGAAATGTGGCGCCGAAACGTGGACACTGACGGTCGGGCTGGTCCACAAATTCAAGGTCGCTCAGCGCGCTATGGAGCGAGCTATGCTCGGAGTCTCTTTGAAGGATAAAATCAGGAATGAAATTATCCGGAAAAGAACCGGAGTTACCGACATAGCGCGCAGAGTAAGCAAACTGAAGTGGCAGTGGGCTGGCCATGTTTGTCGAAGGACCGATGGCCTGTGGAGCAGACGAGTCCTGGAGTGAAGACCGCGTATCGGCAAGCGTAGTGTGGGGCGCCCCACAGCTAGATGGACGGACGACCTAAAGGTTGCTGGGACGGACTGGATGCGGAAGGCGGAGGACAGAGTGTGTGGCGCAGCCTGGGAGAGGCCTATATCCAGCAGTGGACTGCAATAGGCTGAGTTGAATAATTGATTGATTGAAACTAGACACGAGCTTATGTTACACAAGAAAACAAACAGACAGACAGATTGATTGAATGATCATGGCAATATTTTGCAGTTAATTGCAGTGCGCATAGTACAGGCAACATTGAACATGAAAAATGGATGAGGCATTAAATATTCAGAAAAAAATAAGAGGTATCGTCGCCATAAAGTTGTCATCTTGCCCCATTCTCACAGTAGCCAAGTTGATCTTCCTTGCGTCACCATAATTGAATTCATAGACCCAACTTTTCTATATGAATAGCATAAACATTTGCTCACACTAAGGCTATATATTCACTGGCGGACAAATGGGCGGTACGTGACGCGAGATGCGATGGCACGGTACACGTGGTGCGAGACGCCACGGGACGAATCGTGACACCACTAAATAGGGACGCAGGAGAAGGATTACTTGTGTTGTAGCAGCTTGCCTTCTCATTGTCCCGTAAGGCTGAACTGTTTGGCAATAGATTATGCCGTGATATTAGCTAGCCAGCGAGGTAGACACAGACAAGCATGCAAATAGCCTCCACAAGGCGAGAGGTTATTTGAAAGCTTGTCTGTCTTACAAACAGTGAAAAAAGTTGATCACAGTAGTATCAGTGTTCGATGTGACAAGAGAGAGACGTGGCTCAGATATAATTATCATCACCTTCGACCCGTAGTGTAGCAAACGTCTAAAAAACTTGAATATTTGGGAATTCTAGATATCAAAACTAAACAAAGTTAGAAATAACATTAGGAAGATAGCATACGACCCGCAATAACATAACAAGTAACAAGGGTTCGCACACAGATGGCGAACGAAACAAAAATATTGCTAAAACGTGTGCAATCTGCAACTGCAGTGGCGCAAAACTGTTGCATTTTAAAACCTAAACCGTTCCAACTATTTACATTGCAAATCCCATATTGTTTTAAAGGTTTTGTGGATGCACTTTGCAATCGAAATAGGAATACAACTGGCCAGAAAGAATGTACCTTAATTTTGAGTCTATGTTTTTAAAAAGGTACTCATCTGACGTTAGTTTGACAGCTGTCCCTTTTGACATTCACAAATTGGCGATACGTCAACAATATTCTAATTTCAAACGTTTATAAACATTGGCCTTCTGTCATATTATTTGACAATACGCTCCGGAACATCATGCAGCGCCAATGCAAGTCTCATTAGATAGCCACTGAGAATGTATACTAAGTATACAGCTCACGGCCAGAAGTATGCATCAAATAAATCTCGCCTATTTTAGTCTGAATCGTATGCGACAATATTAGCGTCTCTACAATGTGGTACTCGATATAAATAGGAGTTGCATAATTGGCCGCGATTTTACTTGCGGTGAAATGAAAATTGGAGTTATTGTTAGTAACCACTTTATTCACCGTTTCTCTTACAAACAAGTTAAATGAAAGCTTGTAAAAACGGCACTTAGGAACAGTTCCTTGATAGGTGTACCTGCGGGGAAATTGCATGGCTTTCATTTTGACAGTTCAACAACATTCATTGCGTTATTTACGTTGGTGAGCAGACAAATTTTTTGAACATATAAAGCAATGTATTCGTAATATCCTTAAAAATGATTCAGATTGTGATTGAAAGAGTGTTACGCAATTAGGTTGCTGTTCAGGTATTTTCTTGGAAACACATCTATAGGGCATTGGACTGATAACATTATTTCAGTTATGTATGAATATTAAAATAACTGCCGTCTATTTATGTACCAAATACAGACACACACACACCTCACCTTCACATCTCAACTCATTATTTCTTTTTCTTTTCTCTTCTTTATATCTTTCCTGTCCGTTTTGGTGGCTGACAGTGCTAAATATGACAAGTATTACATAACCTCAAAATTAAATTCTGTTCTAAATATTGACATGTGACGTCGCCACAGTACCGTACAACAGTCGGATTGCAAAATACTTATAACACATAAAACTATGACAGTAAACGATCAAAAGATGTCACTCGCTACGCATGTTTACCGTTCTAAAAACGTAATCCGTATGTCTTAAGGACGCACAAGACGACTCGGACATTCGTACGACGGGCACATACTTGCTAATATCGTTAAAAGCTTATAAATAGACCTACTTAAAGCCAAAACGAATGTAGAACGATAATAAGATATGCAGCCCGCGTGTAGTCGAATCGCACAGTCGACGTGCGACTCGTGTGAGAGCCCCCTTAGCGTAAAATTAGGGCTGTTAAACATGCACGTTTCTAGGGTTCGTCAAAATTGTTTTAATTGAAAATTCGTTGGCGACATTTGGTATTGGAATTCAAATAAAGAAGAGTTACTGTTGTCTTCAATCGCAGTTTTAGTTCCCAGAGGGATCAAGGAGGAAGAAATGTACTCCACAAAAACATACGCAAACTTTTAGGAAGAGAAACGTCATTGGGGATTGCAAGGATAGGCTACAGCTAACACCATAATATCTCAACGTAAAGCAAGTATTTTTAAACAAAAACCACTTATTTATATCAAGTACCTACGACTCAACACAAAAGAAAACTTGCCACTAAACTAAACCAAGCAATTACCCACTTTAATAAGTACCTACGTAGAAACAATTAATACGAAGTAACTTCTTCACTTTCCTAAAAATTAACGCCTGTTATTAACACGAGGCCGGGCTCCGTAATAAGGCAATTTACGAAACCTTCATTTATAACAGGAGAAGATTTCTTACGGCTGACATGATAAACACAATGACATATCACTTCATAAACTCGCGTAATAATTAAAGGAGCATTCTCCTTCCGGCTTATCAGTCGATTCGCACGAATTTACTCGCCCGAAACGGGCGAATCGTCATTTTTAAATCATCATCATTCTCCTGCCCTGCTAGAAAGAAGATATTTACTTCGAAACGTGTACGGCTCCTTATACAAACATTGTGATTCATAGTAGGTATTAAGATCAACAAGTCATTTACAAAAGGTTCTCCAAAAAAAAAAAATTCAGAAAATTTTATGGTTGTAACGACTGTGTATGTTAATTTATTATGTTAAGTCTAGTCGCAAACTTTAGGTAAATATAGACGAATTACTTATTCCAAATAACATATTTTTTTAATGTATTTAAGTGTTGTCCCGAATTTCGGGACAGATGTCCCGGAAAAAATTTAGTCCTAAGGAAGTCTCCGTTTCTTGTCTCTGTTCTTCGAAGTTTAGGCAAATGGGCACTACCTATTCCTATCACTGGTTATTGGATATTATAAAACGTCAACTTTTTTTCTTAACTTCATTGCATAAAATTCAAAATGTGCCAATTCTCTAATACATATTTCTGGAGTTGTCACTCGCTCACAAATAAACAAATTCGAGGCGCCTATAGAAAAACTAAAAACTTAAAAGTACCGGTTCGTTTCGGGCGAGTAAATTTGTGCGAATCGACTTATAAGACCTCCTTCCTCAGTCCCATATGTTAATGATTTAGTTAAACAACATTAATTACAGAATATTGTTTATTACGCGCGTAAACAAAGCAAAGGCGACGATCTATATACAGGCTCACACAAAGTCATTTATATAAGTTCGCAGCCCTACGCAGTACGCACACAGTCGTTTACAAACAGATTTCACGTGTGTTGAAGCCATATAGATGTGGCACAATCAATTACATACGGCTCTGGCGTTGTGAAATCGTCAGTTTAATTAGTAGATACTCGTTGCATAACTCGCCGGCGGATCGGCTCTGTGAATACAACATACAACACTACATTCGCAACGTCGAAGCTTCGCCCATAAAACGTACGTTGACTCTAATGTAGGCCTATAAAAATTATACTAATAAATGCGCGTATTCCTCTGTTTGAAGAGTCGTTTGTGATGATAAATGGACACGTTTATGGAGCCCGAGTGTTACTTTGATAACATGATGCAAGGTGCGGGATGTACCAATGAATCACGCTCCCGAAATATGGTGGAGTTATTGGTGCAAATAAAATACTGTCTGTATTTTGTTATTGGATTTAGGCCACCGTGTTTATCTGTAATTCTTTTCATCTTTATGGCACAGATTGCAGAAACACTAAACTATAGGTCATCAACACTATGAGGATATAGCGTGAGAATATGTGCGTTTAAGCAATCGATGCGTTGAGGTTCATCGGACCGTTTTTTTAGTATTTAGGTTGCAACGATTTGCGCAAACGCGCGTGCATCGGATGCGTAGAGCGCGTTATCGAAGCCGCGTGCGAAGAACCAGCTAACGGGTCAGCCGGGCCAAAGTAAACAATTACGATAGCATTGTTAGCGCGGTCGACGACCCGCGCCGCCCGCTCCGCCCCGCGCGTACGTATTACCAAATCGCGCGGCCACTCGCGCGCACCAAACGCCACGCACGCGCCGTTTCGATATCATTTGCATGCGAATACGTGATTCACCTGACGCCGCCTGCTGACGCCCGCGCTACCGCTATCTCATTATACTATCTCACACTCCTGAAAAAAACAACGTCGCAATCTTAGATCTCTGATAAACTTGTTACACAATTCAATAATCAAACACGTGTCCCACTACTTTCGTTTTCGCCAAGAATTTGTAACAGTTTTTGAAAAACTATGTAATCACGCGAGGTCCGACAACGCGAACCAAACGTTGGTTTTCATTTATCACGCGGTTCGCTTCATATTTCATGTTGTCTCGGCGAACGGGCGCGTTCTAAAATCTTACCAGAAAAGAAAATATCCTTCCATTTTCGCGGCGCTAAACAACGACAGTGATCCGGGGGGAGAAGGGAGGCTCCGCAGTTTTTTCGCCGAACAAAATGCCGTCGGAAACTCGTCAATATATCAGAATTGTCCAACGCAGAGAAAGAGGAAAACTGCGAGGGACGATACGACCGTCGATAGTTTCTGAAGCGATAATACTACAACTCTAGACCAATTTACGCACCAAGGGTAAGTAAATTGCGGGCCCTTTGGAAAATTTGGGGTCTGAGCAGACGAGATACAGCCGACACAGATACAATGGAAAGTTCGCGTAATGCAATGACGTAAATTGCGTTAGTGCACATAAGATAAAACGATTGAAAAATTGCCTGCAAGCAGCCAAGTATCACAGCGAAAATTTTCGGAATCATAATAAACAGATCACATGATTACCTCGCCATAAATTTTCAATTCATGTTTCTTTGTTGCAGTGAGGAGCTTCCGTCTGCATTTCCATGTTCTTTATGGTTACAAGCCTCATTTAGTCTTTCTGTCTCTGCTTTGTTACGAAAAGAAGTTGGATATTGCTTTTTTCGCAATTTTTCCTTTTGATCGAGTTCGTTGTTGGTTCCAAGACAATTTAACGTCCTGGGAATACCTCGCCTGTTATGCGACGCTCCCGACGGTAAACGAGAAAATATGTTATTTTGTAATTCAGTGTTATTTGTGGTTGGAAAAATTACAAATATGACGTTTAAAGTCTTCAAAGCAACTGTTGTTAAGAATAGCAATACAGTGAAGCCTCAAAAGGCACTTAAATGTAAGCTCACAGTCGTAGCTAATCCAGTCAAATAGAGTTTAGTTCGAGACCACAAACCGCATTTCTTCATAGTTCGTGCGGTCCACAGATTCATTATAGCGCGGGTGGAAATGCCACAGATATCAAAGGTCATGTAATGGCTCCGCTCGACCTGAGCCGATCCCTAGGGCATGACGAAACTTACCATCCTTACAGACATTCATCTTCTCAGGAACTTGTTTTTCTTTATTGTTGAAAGCCAATATACTCGTACACGTTATTACATTTATTTATTTGATCCCGCAAGTATTATTAATGCAGACGTTTGGATGATTGCTCAGAAGAGTCTGATTACATTTGGCAGACGTACGTTTTACGAAAAACCGTGTAGATAAGAACGCGTTCTCTGGGAAAAAGGTAGTACATTACATTTCTTCAGCACATCATGTGGTACATCTAGGGACTTTAATATTTATACTGTATCTACTGTGAAACTACTTTGAGGAATACTTCCGAGATGTTTTCAGTACATTACCATTTCTACATGTGCGAGGTGTTAAAATATTCAACGGAATATTTGAAGAAATAGGACATACATTCAACAACAAGAGCTTGTTTAATGATTTCGGAGAAAAGGACCAGAAAGAAAACGTAGTAGTGACTACAAATAAAGTTATCTTTAACACCAGTGACACAGAAAATTTACTCAGAATCAAAACAATGATATCCGATTCAGAAATACTTAGTACACACATGTTCTGTAATGCAAACAGACAAGACGGCAAAATAATCGTCTAAGTATTCATCTACTCGTAGGACGTATGTATGAAGAGTACTTTTTACCTTATGTACAAGAGCATACTTTGCATGGCCCCGAAATTTTTTTAATAAGTTACCAAATGACATAAAAGATTTAAACTTGACTCAATTTAAACGCACCCTAAATATTTTTTTAATAGACAAATGCTACTAGATATACCATTGACGAATTTCTTGCTGACAAAATTTATTGTGACTGATCCTGTATTTATGATTTATAATGTAATTTATATTTATTATTTTACATTATAAATCATAAATAGATACAAGAAAATCATCATCAGTCACAAGAAATTTTGTAATTTTGTTTTTGTATTTTATTTGAATTGTATCGTATATAAATTTTTATTTAATTTTTAAAATTAATAAATAGTTTACTAAAGGGTAGATTTTTGAGTTTCTATAAAATATCTGTAAGACCTGTTATATCACAAAAAATCTCACTAAGTATTCAAATAAATATAAAATTTGACTTTGACTTAAGACATCTGTGATATTGACGCTTCCGGCGAAGTAATCAAAGTAAACCAAACATTCGTACAGGTACTGGAGTAATACAATCAGCGCCTAACTCGGCCATAAATCGTACGATTCGCACCAAGTGAAGTGAATCTGATTTGTGTCTCGGCTGCGTTGGAAAGTGTACGCAATATGTAGACCTGCGTGCGCGCGTCATGAATAGAAATCGCTTCGGCGATAACTTTCGTGCTGCCTCGCTCCCTCGGTAATAGCGAAGTGATAGACAAGGGTACATCTACTTTGGTTTTATTAGTACGTATTCTACATATTATATTGGGGTGCTTGTAAGAGGACTTGTGTAGTTTTAGGAAATTGCTGTTAAAAAAAATTGCTCTTAATATTTGGACACCATTTTGTGACATTCGATATCGAGAGATTAGCAAACTAACTGCTTTGTGCAGATCAAGTTACATAACAGTATTCTGATCCTTAACGACGTAAGTACACATAATTACTGAGATGCAACTGGAAACCTTTAGATGGAGTTATCCGATGATGCTTCCAGAAACACTACACTGCATTTAGCTACTCTAATCTGAAAACGAGACGTTAATACGATCTAGATTAGACTAAAACCCAACCATAACACTTTTTCAAAATAAACTCTTAATTTACAACGCACCCATGTCCATCTTGACACTATCCACTATCTCCCCAGAAAGAGCAGTGAGCAAATCGATTCATAACATAGCTACAAAGCGGGAGATAGCCACTAACTCTGGTGAAATATACCTTTGCCCAGCGTTTGGACAGTAAGAGCCAATATATTCCAGTTTTTAGAGAGAGCGCTGTTTGGTTCAGGCCGCTGCGTATTCTCGCGTAGCCACATATACCCACTTAGATTAGTAAAATGGAGCGGTTTTGGCAGGGCTATATTGATGGAGATTGTGCCTTTTATGTGGCAATGTGATCAGATTTGGTAATATAGTAGTGTTGAGATATGGAAAGGGTCCTGGTTTGAAAATTGTGCAGTAGGTATGACGAAAAATTTGAACTAAAGTTTTTATAGAGACTATGGTATTAGGGTAAAAGGGGCTTAATTTAGTGAGCCTAACAGTTAGAAGACCTAATCCACAAACCTTAACAAAACAAAATCTCATCATTTGTTCGATCTGGGAACCGTTTCTTGCTACTAGACCAAAAACCTTGTTTACATGTTATTCCAGCAACTTGCCCGTGAGCTACAGATGTAAAGTAACGATAGATGGAGTCACGTTCTTATCTAGCAAGCCAACCACAGACGGTTGTTGTACAGACCTTAGCACATCCATGTTAACATTGATAGCGCCTTTATTTCGTAGTAGTAAGGGCGGTTTTTGTAGACCTAGCTAGGTCTGTGGTTGAACGTATACACTGATCGCAGTCTCACGTATACACTCCAGCAATTTGTGAGAAAAAATTGTGATAGTTCGTACGTGAGCCTTTGGTAAGCAAAGCTTTTAATTAAGCCTGTCGACTTTGCGTTTTCCGGTTGTTGTCTGTTGCTTAAAATTATACCGTAGCATTAGAAAAGATCGGAAGCCCAATCCTCGTAAACGTTCAAATTCAAGTCGCAATCTCATCTCAGCGACAATCAATTTAAAAAACTTGCCAAAAATGTAGGTTTGAGATGGTTTTTGACGGACTGAGATTAGAATGTGAACGTCCTGAAAAATACGTATTTTCCACTATTCAATGAAATGCTCCAAATTACAGTACCAGCTGTTAATTTGGAGCATTTCATTGAATAGCGGAGAAAAGATCGTAGGTTCCTAAAGAATTAAGTTCGAAATGTTGACGCTTTTGGTACAGTCAGTTCCTCGTCGAATAATTTTAATCAAGATCGTATTTATGATTAAACCAGTGGAATTAGTACTCGTAGTGAGAACTGAAAAATATGTTTTTAATTACACTTTATGATTTATCTTGATACGTGATATCTTTATATCTTTTAAGTAAGTTAAACCAAACCTGTCCGAGTAATTTAAAAGCCATATATCTTTATACAATATTAAACTGTCAAATCAGCAAATTATGGTTGTCGTAAAGTACAGCGAAGTGTCGTAACTTTCATTTGGAATTACTTGTGTCTTTTATATCTGTTGCAGACATTAATTTCTGCACCCAGTGCGATTATCTGCATCATACGGTATGTCTAGAGGCCGATCCTTGCGATTCAAAGTAATCTTTATCTTCTACCGAACTTCAAAGAGGTCTGGAAGTAAAATACACTTTAAGATATATCTGGCTGTATCCACATGTCATGTCCATACGCACCAAGCTATCAATCTGCTCGACATTTTCCCAACAATATTGGGGTCGGCTTCCAGTCTAATCGTATGCAATTGAGTACCAGTATTGTACATGGAGCGACTGCCTATCTGACTACCACAACTCAGTTACTGGGTAATACGATACCCTTTGGTAAGACTGGCTGTCAGATTTTCGGACTTCTGACGACCCGTAACTTTTCTAAAAGATCTACGAATGACAGCCGGGACCAATGGTTTAATTTGCTTTCCGAGGCACGGATGGGTCTTAGTGTGTAAAAAAGGTCATGCATCCACGGACCAACCGCGGCAAACGTAGTTTAACCTGATCGATCTTGACGGTTATTACTGAGCCACAAACCTCCAAACTATCACTTTGCCCAATATCATCAGTTGGTTCAAAAGTGTAGCTTGGAAAACCGACAAACATACGAAGAGGCAGACTTACATTCACATTTATAACATCAAGTGAGGAAAGCTCTTTCCTTTTTCCACCAAGGCAAGCGTGAACACTTGAACAGGTTAACATACGACTATATGCAAACTCAAACAAAAAGTGTGAAGTAGAAGGAACAAAAACCATTGGATCAGCACTATAAGCCTCAGACATGAATGTAGTCGGAACGGGGTCACTCAAGACTGATGGTGTTTAGAGCAAACTGCTGACACGCGTTTTGAATGTACACATTAATCAGCTGGCATATGTACTGTGGGTTAGAGATATCGATGGGAATGCAGTTGTAGGATAGGAAAGTGTGAGAGGACAGCGAATGGCATATACTTGCTGTAGTGATTCAGAAAATATTGATATGGACATTATGAAAACTCGAAATGTATGTCACTACTAATGTATTTTGCAGAAGAGGTCTCGACTAGTTCGCAAAGTACGCCAAAACATTAAAATGCGGTAATGTTCAGTAAAGGACATTATCTTCTACCTTGGTTTCATCTTACATCTACAATCACCTGTTTTTTATCGTTTCTACTTATTAGGCAACTGCCGGGCAAGTCTAAATTACTGCGGAAATAACTATCTCTATATCCGCCGAAATTGCTTTGACGATTTTTTGTAGTTTTAGACAAAAAAAAAACCCCACAGAATGGCAACGTTTCTGAACAGCAGTACTTGTACTTCATCATCCTGCTAAGCAAGCAGGTTTATGTTTGTAACAATATATTAAAGAAACATTCGTTATCTGAATACGAATGAGTGAAACCTTATCTTAACAATATTGCGTTGCCAAGTAACGTTGCCCCGTTATCTAAAAAAAATTTCGCGTACACAATAGACAGTCGTTACAAAGTGGCGCGTATCACAAAGAGTCGTGCACGTGTGTGCAATAAAGCCGAGTTAATGGCGGCAGCACACCGCGCACTCACTGTCGACACTAATGCCGATAACAATTGACGTGAACATCGAAATATACGCGACGACGCGAACAATGATTGACGACAGCCGCCACGCGAGACGCTCGCAAACGTCTTCATCGATACGACCCAATGAACCAAACCGCGCACGAAAAAACAGAACAGTTGACGATCCCATTATGCAGGGCCTAATTAAATCAAACTCGGCAATAAGCGTCGCTGCGCTACCCCTTATTTTGATTGTTTCCATGTAAATTCATTCTCTGTTATTCGTATTCGGTTCTAAATGAATTTCGTGTCCAACGGCATCCGACCGCAACGGCCCGACATCGGAAACTTTATAAATTATTATTACAGCTACACAAGCGAACAAAACAATCTACAAATTCGAACTACATAACGGGAGTGCTCAAATTGAATTGTAAAAGTTCACTACGTTGTGGACAAAACATTAAAACTAGCAAATCCTCGACGGTTACCTACAACTTGGAACGTTTAGTGTTAATCGAAGATTATCTGAGAGGCCGCAGCGTCTACGCGTTCTTTAAAAATTAATAATGAGAGAAGGGAGTTATGTAAGCCGATACAGCTGAAGTATTCGCTCATTTCTGATAATATACACATCACATTCCGGCGTAATTAACAGAGCACGAGCCACGCATCATAATGTTTTCATAGCGGGCGCGTATTATGTTCGGTAGGCGGCTCTCGGAGCCCGGGAGCTCGGGAGCTCGGGACCGGGAGGAGCAGCAGAAGGCATATTAGTTTCGCGGGAAGTGCGGCGACACCACGCTCATTCGCGCACGACCTCCGCCTGTCAGATGTCACCCTTTACCGCATTCGAGGGAAGATATCTGTAGCGTCACAAGTAATTAAGAAACGAGCCACGCTTTGTCCCGACCCCGGGAACGACTCGGGGGCTTTCCGCGCCTCTCCCTACTTACATAATTTCTCTTAACTGCGTAATCGATATGAACGTGTCGCACTTATCCCGCGTCTAGACGTTGACGCCGTGGTTCATAAGTCTGCATCGTATTGCGTTTGGAATTATTGCGAGTAATGCAGCGCCGCCCAGCCTCAGCCCTATCCCTCGCAGATCTATCGAGGGCTTCGAGTGTTTTCGGTGTCTCATCTCCGTATTCTCAAACGACGCGAGCATACTCAGGAGCCGACAGAGCGTTAATAAACCTCGCATCGATATATCAAATACTAAAGTTTAACCGTCCGTATAAAATTTCATACTTAGGAGCGGAAAGTATTTAATTGACAATGAATGTGACAGAACGGCACGCGAGAGGGTTGCGAGCCAAACGGAGCGCGTCTCTGTTAATGGGGTCAACGAAATTGAGAAAAGTGAAACGGTGGAGTGGGCCGGACGGGCATTTATTACCGGCCGGACCCGACAACCCTCGTCCGGACAGGGACAAGCCCATACACGGGAGAGAGACGCCGCGCATTCCAAATAGCAGTGCACAAACAAAGAGAGAGCTAGGACGGGCCCGCGGCCGCCGGCGACACGGCCTCCCCGCCGACCATCCGACGAGCTCCTCACTTCCGAATTAATAACGAAATTTGTAAGACTGGACGTGACAGCGATCGTCTGCTCGAGTGCGGCCGCGAGCAGGCTCCGTCGCCGCACCGCTCATTTATAAGAACTATAAATAATTAATTAGCCGCACCGCCTCAAGGGACGCGTTCAGTTTACCCACGTCAAGCCTGTGACATTTTAATGGCCTTTTAAACGTGCATCCACGTGAGCCTTCAACCCATTGTACATTGCATAAATAATTGAAAATATCGAGTCGTTACAAAGATATACGTTGACGTTGAAAAGATTGGCTAATTATTTCCGCTTCCAATATTGGTATGCACGAGGCAACAAAGATAGAGTCTGTTACAGGGCGAATCGCTTCAGGCTGTCTCCCTACGTAGTCAGAACGTAAATCGGTGCATCCAATCACGAGCGGCGGGGCGACGGCTCTAGATAGGGAGTTGGAAATCAGTTTGCCACTATTGAATTATACGAGAGCTGCAGCCAGGACGTCATACGCCAAAGTTTAATCTCCCGGAGCGGCGGATGGGCTTATTATGCAAATAGTCGACGAGTCTCCTCGGTCATCTTACAGTCACGTACGGCGCGCACGTACCGAGCGAGCGCCGCGCCGCGCCGCATGTCGCCGTGTGCCGCGCCGCGTGCGCCTGTCGAGCCGGCCACCACTGCGCTGCCACCGCCGCGAGCCACAAGCAACCATGTTGCTTACAAATCCGACGCATATAAACAAAAACGTAATCGCAAACGCACCACCCGACACTGAAAATAATTTCCCCAAAACGAAATGTCTTCATTACAGGACGATAACAAAATGGAACCTTGATGAAGATAAAATTATTTGACTATCAAAAGACGGGAGAAACTTCGACGACATCAATTTATTGCCTCCGAATAAAGTCCGACCTAAAATTCAAAATCAAGAAGGCATCGAGCGACGGAAACGAACGGGAGCGAGAGGAAAATCTAACTCTTTCTTTCGACGAAAGCCAACCCCCGACGAGCGTTAATTAAGCGAAAATCGAAACGTCAAAGCTCGACTCGGGCTTTATGCAAATTCACCAGAATTGACTTTCGTGTCGACGGCGTTAGAATTTTTACCGCTTTCCAGACGATTGTTTGAACGAGGTAATTAGGGAAGCCATAAAGACACGTACGCGACAGTCGAAACTTTCTACAGACGTTGACGACTCCAACAAGACGAATTAATTTAGCGAACCGCAGCTGGATGGAGGCTTGGTCGCGCGTGGGTCTGCAGGCTGAGGTGAATCGAAAGAAGGGCACGAGACGTGGTGTGTCGCTAGTGGGTCGGTACCGGTACGTACCGTTAGAGTGAACTCCGCAGCGCGCTCGACCTCGCTCAGCCCTGGACAAACGGCCTGCACCAAGTATTATATAATTTCCTAATAAACCCACGAACACATAGCACACGCGCTCATAAAAACTTTCGTAATTACGATAGAAAATTAACACCGAATTCTAGCAATAATATAATCGGAAAAGGGTGAGCGGAACGTCGGTGAACGGGGAGTTTTTGTACTCGTATCGTGAGAATGGGCATTTAGCGGCTTGGTTATTCGAGGCGTATCGCGTGATATCATTAGAACATTATTGCTACCACAAATTTCTTTGTCACTTAACCGGCACTGGATTTGTTGGATTTATTGAGCGTGACGCTCCACGGACGGCTTCGAGAATTTTGTAGCTGTCCCACATAGCTGGGCACAGTGGGCACGCCCGCTGTTCTGTAAAATATGCTCCCGGAACGCCCGTTCCTGATACAATGTTAAAAATCGCACTAAAGTTGTTTTGTGTACACGGACCATTGAATTAGACGATGTGCAGCATTAAATAAGGATTAAATGTATGTACATCGGTGTAGAGAAATATGAAGACAAGCGTGCAGTGGGCGGGAACACTTGGCTTAGAACCGGCCGCGGTAACGAACTGATAGCCAAGAGCAGTTGGCAGCCAAGTTAGTAAAAATCATACGTCAGAAATGTTGGGGAATAATGTGGAAGCGCACTTCCGATGTGTCAGGAATACAGGATGGAGAGGAAGTGGCTTGCGCCAGGAACTTTACCATTTTATTTGAACGGAAAGGCAGTTGAATATTTCTTGAGGACACTCCTCATTTTAACCCTACCCTGTAACAAGAGGTTTTGGTTTATGGTCGTGTTAAAGCGTTCATTTCTGTCCATTTTTTGAGACTTCACCTACAAAAGGTTGCGCCGAAAACCCTAGACTCACAGGATCTTTAACAAACTTCTTCGTACCAGCCTTATTAGAATTTATTTCAATTACCGAACTTATGTTATCGTTCTGTATATGCCATACGTGTGTTAGGACAATATTCATACAACACTTTTATATTAGATAGCATCGTACTAACATTAACACCAGTATTATATTTAGTGGACAGTAGATATCGTAAATATGACACTGCGGGGAGCATGTAACAGAATAGTTTTTACCGAAACTGACCAAAATGGTCGTTTTGCGTTGTAATTTGTAGTACTGTTTTTGTTAATCATGTAAATTCTTATTCTGTGTGTAAATATTACTGATACGATGGGGACTTTCGTGTAATTGTTAATAGCTACGCAGTAATGACAAAAGGCGATAAAGATAAAACCTTAGCAGAAGCCATAGATATATTTTTACATATTATATTGGATTTTAATGACAATCAATAATCAAGCACTTCTAATTACTTTAATTTCACAATAGTCCTTTCCTAGATATTTATCCCGTACGTTGCACTTGCCATGTTTTGTCTCTGCATCACTGGTAGAAAATGCCTCAGGCATTAAGTCTGCCTTTGTACAGCAGTATTTTTTCACTTGAGCATAAATTTTTAATAAATAATGCATTCATATTACTAATCCTAATCATAATGACGCTAACGATACTGTAGATGATAAAAATTAGTACGACTATTATGATTTTCATCGAAATTCCTCTAGCGTTGACGCACAACACGCACGATCTGACAGCTGTGCTGCTGAGGAGTTTGTTACGCCACTTCTTCCCAGCTATAGCACTAGGAAGTGGTGAAGGGAGGGCATTTTTGGAGGGCTGTCTTTTGTAATTTTGACGTCCGAAAAGTGCTGATTCTCAGCCTAATTTGAATAAATGCCTTTTGATTTTGATCAAGATATCTTTACTAGAACGATACACTTGTGTAAATGGTTCGAAAAAAAGAAGTATCCATTTCTATCCACCTTAAAGTGCATAAAACCAATTCCTACATTATTTCCTATTTATAAGTCATCACGTAACGACTTATGTACAAACAGTACGTAAAGCCGACTCGCCATTACATTCGTAATCGACTCTGAACGGCTTTTAATTTCACACCATCCATCAATGGGCCACGCCTGAGGATGTGCGTATAATAAATACATCAAAACGCACAGCAATGGGCTCGCCAACTTGCGAAGCTTTAGGGTTGTCGGTGTTGGAACCTTGAAAACTGGAAATCTATGGAAAGGGAAACCCTTATTTAGTAGCCTAGATATGCAAGCCAATAACGTTGATCGAAATAGGGAACCTTCTAGCATAGACGAGGATGATATGTGAATCATAAACCACAAAGACAACGATGAAGTATTTATCTAGATCGGAACTAACAGGAGAAGCGGTAATTCCCCAATAATTATATACACATTGCATTTACACGTGTCCTCTGTTTGCACCACGCCACCAACGCAAGTACCTACTCTTATTAATCTCGTTATTACTCAACGTGCTGTAATTTCAATTTATCACCGGAATCGAATTTTCCCGCATAAATTGTTTATCGGTGTGTTGCAAATATTGTAAGGTTCCCAGAACTTCTTTTATTCATAATATAATTGTAGCTATCTATGATGATTCACGCCTTCACGCTCTTTGCTTAGAAACTTCGGAACAATTTGCTTCAGTTTTTTAATCCAGATTCGTTTCGGTGTCCATACAGCCCTGGGTATCGTTCCGTCGTGTGGCGTAATGGACAAATAATATGCACGTCGTCAGCCAACCATTATAATGTTATTTGAGGGCAAGCAATAATTGCTGAACCAGTCTGTTGCTGGCTAAATTCTGTTGCCAACCGTCTAGCTAGAATTATTTTCGTTTTACATCGCCTAACTTTGAAGGCAAAACGACCTTAAGTCCTCTCGTATAGGTCTGTATTTGGCGGAGCAAGTTACAGACACGATTCCATAAAGATGCATAGTAACCACTGAAACAGAATTCCTAAATGGAATATTTAGGCTACAAAACTAAAATAATAACAGCAGACTGTGAGCACAGAAGTTTCCAAGGTAAATCGATGCTAAAATACCAAGTTTTTTAGCTGGGAAAGTGACTTTGGGTTACATAACACCCGAGAACGCTCCAAGGCGCGTTCTAATAAACGAAGGTGACTATGACTTATGACTTTGTGAAAGAAGGGAATTGCCAGTCACAAAATAAAGAAGAGATGAAGAGATGCCTAATTACGCGGCAAGTGTGGGTGTGAGTGAGATCGGCACGCCACGAGCCACAAGCAGCCGGTAACAATTATAAATTCAAGGAACTTAGTCGGGGAGCTCGCGCCGCGCCGCGTCGCGCCGTGCCTTTGAAAGCGAACCACTATTTTGATGCATCAGAGCCGCACTCGAGGGCGTCTGGCTTTCAGTATCGCAGACGGTTTTTGTTGCTTTAATACAGAGATGCGTCGGATCTTGTGGAACATTGAATTGTTCCTCTCAAATATGTACACCGTGTCCTTACTTCGTATTGATGTTGTTTAAAACTGTACTCCGCATGAAAAAGACAAGGCATGTTGTACACATAAAGTCATCGAGATAGAAACACATTAAGACCAAATAAAGAAAATTGTAGCTCGTAAAAATAAGGCTAATGAAGGTCTAAACGTAATAAAACAAATTATATGAAAAAACTTGATTGCTGTGTCCGTTCTAAACATAAGAACATGTTTATCGCAGCTAATGACACGAATTAAAAGAGTCCACGTTGATGAGTCCAAAACTGTGCAATTATTTAACGGATAGGCCTATTCAAAACGAGTCTTCGCAAGTAATTAATACCCATCATCCATCCGTTTAGTTTGGAACTACAGAAAACAAGAAGGCTTAGTGACAAACCAAGTAATTTGTCAACTATGTGAAACTTTGGTTACTTATGTAGGCATATCGTGGTAATTACCATTCAGCGTCCTTGCCTAAACTCGCGTAACCGCACATTGCCTAGGCAATATTGGACACCTTTGACGCAACATTTTCACAAGTTATTACTAATTCACTACACTGTCAAGTAAACTGTTCGTTACTCGGGGAAGTTTCAAGCCATGTTTTGAGAAGCCCGGAACATTGAGAGGTAAGACAGCCCGTCCAAGAGACGTCTCGCCATATTACTAACACTATCAGAATTTAAATTGGACGGTTTTTAACGCCGAGATACCGTAATAATTGTATGGAATTCATAGAAATATTCAAAGCGAAAACGATTGAGATTTTAATATTAATCACAGTTGTTCACAATCTACATTCCGGGAACAGGTCCTGTTTTGATTTGTTTGCTTTTGATATTCTGAGTATAATTTTCGATTTAAATATTCAATACGATTACTGAATATTATGGGTGTCTTCCGGAGATCATAAGCAATATCCTTGGCGTCTAACAGTCCATAAACAACTAATTTCTAGAATGTTTAAGCCGCATGTTTAAACCGACTATCTACATACACGTTTGAAACGATTATCTGCAAGATACATAATTGTTTCCAAGAGTTAATTCATTTAAATTCTTGGTAGAACGTATAGTACTTTGTTGTTGTTGAAACAAAGTATCTAACAAAACAAGGTATACGAGAACAATTACAATTGGTTCATCTCTAGTAACTTTACCAAGTTATAAATGTATTCCAACATTGCTGAGCCACGTTTTGCATACTTATAATATATTTTACACTTTTCTAAACTGCATATCATAGCTATTGATGTACAAGGTGTAACTGAAAGAACTTAATGATGACATTATGAACTACTTTTACTTTCGAAACAACCCTGAAATTGCGACAAAATATCAGCTGTTTCATTATAACGTCTTCTTCGTTGTAGCAATGATTCCATGTATACAATTTAACACAAGGCTCTATCAGAATTCCAAGCCAATAACATATGAACACAGCACAGCTTTAAACAGAGAAAAGTGGAAAAAGAGTGGGGACGCGTTTAACCTGCAGTGGGACATCACAGGCTTCTGAACACCAATTAACTGAACAGCAGATATTTTTCACAACTTGAGGTTTGGTCTCATATTCAAAGTTGTCTATAGTGATAAATACAATAACCCCTTTAAAGATTTTCAGTTATTTGAATAACACCTTCTATACTGCCTTCTTCTATGGTTACTATTGCGTGTGGTCCTCCTAATAGGCCACCATCTTTTCCCGAGAGTGTCGAAACAGATCAGCATCCGCCCGCAAAGTGATGATGGATATCAATCACTCCAGATCATGTTCACTCGAGTACATTGACATTGATTGTTCTGGTTTATGTGGGAGAGTCAAGCTGTCATGTACATTGTACGTACAAACTGTCTATTCATGTTTATATGTCATTCTGTTTATATATATTGGTTTAGCGAAATTTTTATTTAGGTTACAATGACATGTATTTATACATGTTACGTTATTAGTTATCAAAACAAAGCTGTATGTTATATGCCAGTTCGCGATTTTGTTTTATATAAATAAACTATAACTGTTGAAGCTTCAAATGTTTGGTGACGTTTCAACTTTTATGAGCTGAATGCATCCTTCCATCTTCACCAGCCCTTAAGATTGGATAGAAGATAGCGTTATGTTTAGCGATGGTGGTTTTGCGTGGATGTGGCGCATATTTTCCCTCAACTTTTTTGTTTTTCCTTGCGTCTTGTTTAACCGCAAATAAACGCATTTTCTTTCTCTATCTTTCTCAATCTAGTAAGTTGCTGTTACGACATAGCTATTACTTTAACGTCATGTCATGACTATTCAGATCAAGAACCAGAAGAACCAGGCTTCATCATCAAAATTTAACAAAGCCAGTCATCTTTCTCGTTCCTCTTTAACGTCGTCAGTTTACGCGTCTATATTTAGCGCTGCAGTGCTATCTACCCGTGTTATCTCCGAACACATTCCGCGATGGAACATCTCGCTATATAGTTAATGGATCGGCGCGGTTTGTTGGCGACCGTCGTCGGTGTTGCCCTACACTCGACCTTCCCCGGACGCTTCAATAGATCTTCAGAAGATATAATGTTAATAGTTTCGTTTTTTTGAGGAGAAAATTCTAACTTTCGTGGAATTAATGGGATTAGACGATAAAAATAGTTGGTGCAATAATATTATCTTTAGTCTCTAGCCAAAAAATGCAGAGATGTCATTACATCTATATATTATACTTGTACATATACATTTCTTGAATGAGGTAATCTATCAGAATATCAGCCGGATGGACAATATATTCCTCAGATATATCCAGTTCACCAATTCTATAAACTTTTGTCAATATTCGTGACACTTAGTCACATTTGAGCATGGCTATACTGGTTCAAACTAAATTTTCTCTCACTTGTACTTCTTCACACAAATGTCTGCCTAGTCCATTTGTCATCCCATGCAACTTATAAGAGTCGAGTGCGGAAAACGAGTTGTTTAATGGTCTTATAAGCGTCGCATAGTAATAGTGGAGAAGTGACAAGACGTGTTACTTTTTATGCGCAAGCGCTGGTACTGCGAATAATTGTTTACACGAGTAAGGCGGTGCCGTACAACTGTTGGTGTAACTGTACAATGATGTATGACCGAATACGAGGTGTTTATGGGAATATCCCGCTATTCTTGCAGAACGGAGCTACCTAGTATGATTTACAGTTTTGAATTTAAAACGTGCCAGTGAAAAGTCCTGTTGTTAGAATCTTTGATAATTCTGTTTTCATTTTACATAGCAATCACAGCCCAATCTGTTAGGGTTAAAGGGGACACCAAAGGAAAGGCCGTTCTAAGGATTTGAGTAATACGTTTATTATCCTTTTATTTATATATTTGAAGGTGTGTTTACTCTGAATTTGGTACAGAACGTCTTGGGAATAAAAAGTAGAGACGGTAAGATGATACAATCTTCTAGTTCCTTTCATAATTTTCCCTGTAACTTTCATGACCTTAATCTCATATATTACCGATTACTTCTAACTTACCATTATGCACCATCAGTAGATATAAGTCTTAGTCTATCTGCCGGTTATAGGCTCAGCTAATTATTAAGACAATTAAGATAGTGAACACTTATCTCGGTTAGTCGCGACTTGAGTTTAAATGGACCACTGTTTAATAGTATCTTATCTCGAAGGGCCATGCGGTTAAATTACCAGCTCTTCGTGTTCTTAGTAAAGCTTAGAATCATACGTGTGACTGGTTTAATGGTTATCAATTTTCTAGATATGCTTGCTCATCATAAGATTTGATTTCTTTCTTTCAGACTTTTTGTTACTTAGGTAAATTAATCTTCTATAGTATTTATGTCTGTAATGTACGTATATGGTGTACATAATAAAGAATAATCCTAGTATATTATATTATAAACGTATTATAATATTATAAATGTGAAAGTTTGTATGGATGGATGGATGGATGGATGGATGGATGGATGGATAGATGGATGGATGTTTGTTACTCTTTCACGCAAAAACTGCTGAACGTATTTGGATGAAATTTGGCACACAGATGGTTTATAACCAGGTTTAACACATAGGATACTTTTTATCCCGATATTCCCACGGGATCAAAACTTATGCGGGTGAAACAGCGGGGCGCAGCTAGTCTATACTATTCTTGATCTTCAAATCAAACCTAAACGTATTCACTTGTTTATGGGGTTACTGGAAATTTTTAATCACTGCATCATTCTTTTCGACCATATACATAGTACTAGTACTAGCCTATTGTGGTCCCACTGTAGGGCAAAGGCCTAATAGCGTAGGATCCAATATATTTTTTGTCATCATTTTGACACTTATCATATCAGCCTATAATGTTTCCCACTTCTGGGACAGAGGCCTCCACTCGGTGAGAGGGAGTGAGCTGTAATCCACCACACGGGCCCAGTGCAGATTGGCAGATGTCACTTTTCTCCGAATTTTTGGTTCTGGACCTGACGGTTTCCTCACGATGTTTTCATTCACCGTTTTAAGATCACGGGTTCGAACCTACGACCTACAGCTGTTACCACTTGGCCACCACTGCTCAGATTTCAGCTTTTGTAAATTGTTAAGCAAAAATATCAGGTAGTCCAACTAAAAAAGCGTACACACATTAAATTTTACCTGATTCTCATCTGCGACTGGCATCATTAAGTAAAATTTTCTCCTAAGTTGAGTGACTGCTGGCTAACAGATTCTTATGACTCATCGGAGCTATTGAAACTTGTTATACGCATTTACTATAATCGTTGTACTTACTTTACTATTTTATAAAAATATAAACGTTGATTTCTTGGAGATAAAACCGTGACTTCCTTTTATTATTTTTGTCAGTATACTTATCAAGAAAAGGATTGCATAAATTATTTTAGAAGCGGTACAAAATTTACTCGCGTACTCAAAATTCGTCGAAGTCGAATTGCCGTCGAATTTTGAGCTTATCTTGGACATTACCTACTGACATCGGGGACGGCAAAACATCGTGAGGATGTTTAATATTAGCTTCTGCCCGCGTGGATATCGGAAATCCACACACGGGAACGTGCTACCGGGACAAAAAGTAGCCCCGTCAAAATCTGTTCAGCCGTTACGAAGATTAGCCGGAACAAACAGACAGACAAAAAAAAAAAAATGTTTTTTATAAGTAGCGTATATACTTTCATATGCATTTAGTAAAAAGCTGTTATTTTGATATTACTAACAGACACTTCAATTTTATTTATTTTTATGGATAAGTCTGAAATCGCCAAACCGTCTTGAGCAAGCGTGGTGATCACAGATTTATAAAGGGAGGATTATAAAGGGAGATATACCAAGGGGGCGTGGCGCGTGCGAACAATGTATGCACAAAACAGAAACAAACGCGGGCGCCGTTGATTTGTCAATAAGAATTGTCAATGTAGTTGTGTGTCTCAACGTTGCGATCTGCGTTACGCGATTGGCTCGCGTTGAGTATGGTGACTGTTATAGTGTGAGTGAGCGCGTGTTCGTATTGTAGTGTATATGTAGTTGAAGGCGACAGCCGGACTCGAACAGTTGGGCAGCCACACCATATCTCCCTTTAGTTTATAAATCTGCGGTGGTGATCAATTCCTTCTCAGTATGAGTAGAGGCCTGTGCCCTACAGTGGGAGAGTACGTAATAGGCTGGTACTATTATTATAACAGTCACTCGCTAAACTATTTTTACGTGTTGCTCGAACTCGAATGCCTTTACATTAAATAGACCCAGGTGCTTTAAATATTTTATAGACCAATAAATAATACAGCCCATTTCCCGGGTTCCCTATAATAAAATAACCAGCTGTAATATTGGTATCGTATCGCATCGTATCGTTGGTTATAATGCTTATCTGTTAGAAAGTGCTCTCGTTTTATTTCACAGATTCAAGTTATGTGCGGTCGTTACTGTATTCTAATAAATCTGTGATTTCCACAAGAATACTAGCTTTTGCTAGCGGCTTTGCTCGTATTGATGTCGTATATTATTCCACGGAGACGTGCCTACTATACGGATAAAAAGTATTATGTACATGTCCTACGGAGTAATCGCGTGATAGTAGCAATAGCATTCATTTTGACAGTTCAACAACATTCATTGCGTTATTTACGTTGTTGATCAGAACCATTTTTCGAACATATGAAGAAATGGATTAGCCATATCCCTCAAAATGATTCAGATTATGATTGATAGCGTGTTTCGCAATCAGGGTGCAGGTTTTGGTCTATCCGTGTGCCAAATTTCACCCAAATCCGTAAAGCCGTTTAGGCGTGAAAAGGTAACACACAAACAGACTGACATACAGAGTTACTTTAGTATTTATAATATTACATTGGAAGTAATGATCATCAGAACCTGAGTTTACTTTGATGGTTTCATTTTCCACGAAATCAGTTTATTGATATTAATTATCTCTACTTGTTGTATATTTATATTTGGAAGCCAAAATACACAATTTATAACTGATACAAAAAAAATAAGAATGCCTCACAAGAAATAATACTTAATAAGAGTTGCTTGCCGATCCAGACTCGCCAGTTAAAAAGGGAAGAAACAAAAACAGATCTAGAAAAAAGTAATGTCAAAGAAAAAGAGATATCGAATAAAATAATTGGAGATGATATTTCTTTCCTTGAAATAAATACAGAAGCCTTCTTTTTTAGAGAATTAATGAATGAATAATTGGCATGTACATTATTCCTTGTTATTAAGAGTATTTCTAGCATAAGTTTAATGTATGTGATGTGACTGAGATTTTTTACCGGGGAGTGAGGTCGGGAGTATGGGATTTTTACCTAACTAAAACACCCTGATGATCACCATCCCCACATAGGGGTGGTCCCGGTTCCTCTTAAATTACCAATTCCGGAACCCCCCTGTGCAACGCCTAGAACCGAAAAATTCGAAGACATGTGACATCTACCAACACGCACTGGGCCCGCGTGGTGGATTACGGCCACGCACCGAGAGGAACCCTGTGTTCCAGCAGTGGGAACTTTATAGACTGATTATGTAGAGGATTGGTCTATGTTGAAGATATAGAATCAAAATTTTCTAACTGAACAGTTGCTGAGGAGTTTATTGCGCCACTTCTTCCCAGCAAAAGCACTAGGAAGTGGTGAAGGGCGGGCGTTTTGGGGGACTGTCTTATGTCATTTTGACGGTCAAAAAGTGCTGACTGTCAGCCTAATTTGAATAAACGATATTTGATTTTCAGAACGAGTTAAATGGAAAAGTTATAGCACGTTAGAAAATGCTTGAAAAATGAAAATGTTCAAACATACATAACTATTTCTAGCAAATTAAGAAAATTGTACTGGTCGTTATTCGTGCTACGTCCTCTAAAAATCAAACCAAAACGTTTTAGTTTCAAAAATCGTACACAAACAACTAGAGCCGAGACATTATTATTTTTCTCGCTCATAGAACAAGCGAAGGTACGAAAAACATACAAAGCAAAGTCGTGACTGCTCGTGAGCACAGAATATGACATTACAACACACGACGCATCCGATTCAAAAGATTAACAAAAAACAAAGCGGCCCATTCATTATGCGACAGACGTGTCGCTCACTTTTATCACAGTCGTAAAATCGTAAGCATGTGTCTTGAATTAGTCTTTATTATGTAAGTACTAACACCTGGGTCACCTGGTAGAGGAAGCCTTTTACTTGCAACACACCTATACCTAAAGTACCGTACCATACTGGGTTTAGGAAGGACGTAAAAATATCGCGGCGGGATTTTATCGCGCATTTGATTTTCAACTCTCGGTGTTGAGCCGAGCATTGACAATCCAACAGAGCGCATCCCAGCGCGTCTAAAAAATACACTGTTGAATTTTCAACTCTCGGCGCTAAGCAGTGCGATGACAACCTGGTGCGCGAAAAAAAATCGCCGCGGGAAAAACGCGCTCGTGCGTACCTGGACTAAATAAAAATAACAGTCCATAAAATTGTTACATAGAAGGCGTAAGTAGACCCGTTTCACATTGACAAGAATTAATAACATATGAGTCCGAACTCGAGGGGTTTACTAGTAGCCACTGAAGAGCTCCACTATCCAGCTCCTGTTTCCACATCAGCCCCGAGATACCAAATTACAGTATTGTCATCCGAACTGCATATACATACAAAGTTTCGTTTCAATACGACAATTAGGAGTAGGTTAAAATTGAGTTCTAAGATTTTTTTTTACATTGTTTGTTAGTTAGGTAGTTACCAGTGAAGCTAATAAAGCGTGTTAAAAATTTAGCTGGTGACTTACTACCTACAACTTAAAATATTGAGTTAATGCAGTCTTAATAATAACTTCGTTCGACCTCTAAAAGAGTATTTAATACTTATGCAATCAAACCGGGGTTGTTATTGAATTAATTAATGTTGATATCATGAACTGCAACACAAATTACTTTTTCAATGGAATGTTGTAATTTGCATGCGATGTTCCGGTATAGCCGACTAACTTTTCAGCCATATTGTACTAAAGGAACGGGAAGTACGTACAACAGAAACGTGCGTCACGTTTACATCCGAAGTTCCCTGCAATGAAGGTAAAGCGTAACAATTAAAATTTAAGCGAAGCGATCACAGCGCGGGCGCGCTGACCTCGCGAGTCGCGGGCGGCGCGGCTGTCACGTTGCCGTCAATGTGTAGCCCGCCTTACCTCGTGAACCGACAATACACGACGGGACTACCCACGCCACGAACCACACAAAACATACGTACGAGAAATAAATTGCCATCGAAACAAAGGCACGCCTCTGTGAAGATCGGGCCTTTTACTACGACTACCTGACACAGTCGAGAATAAAAAGATTGACTACATTATTGAAGGAGTTTGTATAAAGAATAATGCGAGCTTTCAAAAGAAACTGTTTAATATTACTCCTACAGGTAAGATAAAACAAGAAATAATATTCCTTTACAGCCGCTACGTTGTCAAAGGCAAAAACAATTGAGATTGAATGATAAGAAACTCCATGGTTGGAGAAACATCAAAAACTTGTTTTATATTCAATCAGTCGGGGACCGGTCGGCTTTAGAATTTCGTTTATTTTGTTATATTCATAATTTCCTTCGACTGACATTCAATAAATTACTTTAAATATTTACATAACAATATACATGTTATTCTTTAGGTGTTATTCATGATACATATTGTATTTTTTGTAGTTCCACGCCATAACGTTTAAAATAATGACGATACGAAAGAATACTTGTATGTAGAAATGGATCGATAAATAATTGCAGAGTCAAACAAACAACAACTGTTATTATCGAGTGAAAGAAAGTATCATTCTTTATCTGTATACGTACTACGATACTTATGGAGCTAATTAAAAGTTTTTCCTTAGACGATAAAACAGAACACGGGCATAAAGCCGGGAGGAGGAAGTGAGGAGGCGCGAGCAAGGAGCTTCAGAAACTGATAAGTTACGTAGAATTTAAGTAGCGAGTACGTTTCGCTTTATCTGCTTGTTTAGCGACGGGCGGGGCCGGCCGCTCACGTATTGATTGATGGCCACACGTGGACAGGGCTGCCACTAACACTGCACGAAAAAAAACAACCTATTTGCACCACTTCCTCTTTTAGATCACGCAACTCTACCATGTATAAACTCTGTGTAGTAAAACACTCCGGCTCATGGAGTCGTGGCAGCCCTAGAATTAGCCGAAGCTCAGTGAGCCCTACGTAATCAGTACATCTCATCGAATACTCAATTAACATCCCTACACACGGACCGGAGATTACCGTATAGCGCACCGCACCGCGTATCAGATGATCGCGCCTAACCTTCGCGTGTCATGTACCCAACTATACAGTACGAAGCCCCTACCGAATTAAAGGGGTACGATTGCGATTCAATCAAAGCCCAATGAATTCACTATAAAGAGAAAGGGTTGCGAGACTCAATCAACTGAACGTCGGATCGAAACTATGAATAATGTAAAGTTTGAAGCACGTTTTTTAGGCACCTTCAAATTAATAGAGGGACGCGAACAGGACAAAAGCGGTGGAGAAGGAGCGAGGATTTCCTGAAGACAATGGTAGTAATCAAGCCGGTACGAGCGTGATTACCGCGCCAGCCGGCCCCCCACGCCCCGCTACACAATTTATAAGCTTACGACAAACAAGCTTGTACTACCCACCGAATACGATGATTAAAACGCATTGAAAGTCGAACCGAACGTTCGGAGCTTGTGCGGCTCTCATTCAATTGCGCTAAATAAACACACTCGAATTAAGAGAAATATATTCTGCACTCGTACGCCGCCAGCGGAATTCAAGGTCCGGAATTAATTTGCAAAATGCAATGAAGAAACGCGAACGTGACTAAAGATATCGCGTAAAGTTTGCGTCGGGACGGGACTGTAACAAAATTGAGAGTGTCCTTTCCGCCGGCAACACGAAACGCATCGACTAAAAGACCCAATACACGGGCCAAATTCAATTTGCAAATCTTCCCGCCGACAAAGATAGAATCAATTTACACAATCGCCTAAGCGAATTACGTCATTCGGCTGCCGAATATCGTAACAAGAAAAAAAAGGCACCAAGGCCGCTGGTCGGTGCAGTCCGTTCACTTACGATCTCGACCGGTTGGGATGGCAATACATAAACAGTGCGAGCATGGATCATGCCCGTGCGCATGCGCCGTGAGCTGCGCGCCAAAAGTCAAGGTGAACCGGTGCTGTTTACTGAGATTGCTCTTTGGCAGGACCGCGCGCCGCATCCTGCGAGGCGGTGCAACCATGCCTATTCTGTAGTCTATGGCAGCTCACCCCCGCGCAATCGATACGTCAATTAGTCATAGACATGTGGCAGTTCGCATAGAAATAATGACTATGACGACTCCATCGGCTTACACACATACACAAACGAGGTCGGTAAAACTGGGCGTCGTCGTACAATTTTCTTCGCAGTACCTAAGCAGACAGCTGTCTGCGGAGCTGAGTTTTCACAACAATAAAGTGTGAGTCAACAATAAGCCGACCGCACCGCCGCACTACGGTGCATGCAATCAAAGTGGTGAACCACACGCGTACGCTCTTTGCTCGTTTTCCGAATTAGGGAAGCGTTTCTTACAAGTGCATGCGTATGCGTGGAATAACATTCATGTGTGTCAGCGGCAGCCCAGAACGCCTCAAGTACATGTACTTTTCTAGGTTAAGTATCATCTCGAAAGTTGACTGCGCATACTAAGCGACCAGTAGACAAATAAGGAAATAATAATGAAAACATACTGGACTCCGAGCTAGGATTGGATGAATTAAATGACAAAAATAAACACAACCGGAGCCGGAGGTTTTAGAAAGCGTAAGATTATCATGTTGATATACAAGTAAAGGCGAGTTGTGTGCGCTCACAGCTCACTGTGCGCGAGCCAAAATCCATATTCATGTAAATATCGTGTGTTTTTGTTTACTTTTAGACAACGAGCGGCATCAGACAGAGAGACAGTCTATTCGCTGAATGCATATCCCGAATGTGAATTTAGAGAGGGCCTATGTTACGTAAATAGTGTTTTCTCTGTTCAATTAATTCAATTCAATTCTGGTGAAAACGTCGGTTCTGTGTCTCCGCGGCCCATGACATGGCTAGCTCACTCTCACTCGAGGTGCCCTTGCCCGCCTGAGAGCACTAAGCACTTGTTCTCGACGCTTTCCCTCCGCCGGTGTTAAGGCCATGCACATAAATCAAACGCTTTGTAGCTACATGTAGTATAATTAAAATGTGTATAGGCGTACATAAAGGTCGGCCATACTTGTTGTCCTAAGATAGTGCACGGTACGAGCGTTATCGCGCACGCCTACACGACATAATTTACTCTTATTATTGTACTAAATTACTCACTTTACTACTACTCGTATCTGCCTCGATAAAGGTACTGCCTGTTTAATATGCTCTCTATAGTTCCTAACATTATTTTATGCGTTTCATTCAGGAGGCATCGAATATATTGAATATTGAAAGCCAAAACAGAACACAGTTTCGGTAATAATTCAATTCTGTTAGCTATCCCTAAAGGCACAAAGGATTTGTCCGAACATATCCCAATTTATCGCAGAAAAAGTATTACAAAACTGAAAAATACAAGCTAACACGTTTCATTTCAATCTGCATTAAGCGTAGATATTGAAAAATATTTACTTTGTACGTCTTTTATATTGAACATTACACAGATAATGGAAAATAGTTCCTCGGGCGCACAAAAGGAAAGGCTACTCTTTATTAAACTTTACACACATATATTGGGGCATTTCAATTTCAATTTTTCGGCAAAGTTATTTGTTCTTTCAATATAAACTTGTTTATTACGACTCGGGTAAGCTATTGTGAAAGGGAGGTAATAGTGACCCAATTTCACACATAAAAGGCGTGGAAAAGAAAGGTAAATATAAAACAACATCATGAAGATGAGCAATATTTTTCTAAAAGCACGATGTTAGGTAACCCAGAACTAAGATTACAGAATAAAAATCGTTGTAATAAATATAGAGCAAGCTACTTTACTGTAATAGAATAATAAAGTTGTTACAGACCTACAAAGCCAAAACGTAATGGCGCCCAACTTTAATAGAAGAAACTAAACGATTCCAGTATACCCGCAAATAAAGAAAACGTTTGGCCAAACGTTTGTCACAAACCAATAGCCAACGACACGTCAACTCGACCGCTTCCACCAACAATTACTCTTGATAAATATATGACAAATCGTCATTGGAAATAACAATAACATTCTTATGATTCGAAGCCATAAAGAGGTCCTATTTACGACCGAGTGTGGTGATTTCTGTAATGTAAAAAAAAACTTTGTGCGGATACGATATAAAAAATATTGTTAGTTGAGCAGGCATTTATTTTATAGGCCCATCGTGAGTTTATACGCTCTGCAGCGCCCGAGAGTGGGCGCACATCCGACGAAAAATTCTTATGGCTTTTTTGGCGGGGCTCAATCATTTTCCTTCAGAAATTGCCAGCACTATGGGCGTTACGCCAGGTATTTGTTGAAGCTTCGATTCGTTTCTCCCTCACTAAAGACGGGAGGGTTTTATCTTTTTGTCTACTTCCGTATATCCCCAGTCGTAAAGCTTTAGCCGAAACTGTCCGTCTCCCGTATATGTGCGCCGGATCTTAAACGATGAAGTAAATAGGAAAAGTAAATTTTATTGCTTCTACACACAGTAGCTGTGTTTGGCTCGTTGAATAAACAAGTTATCACAAATGAGTTAGGACTTTTGTAGTATTTATATGTTTGGGTCCCTCGTATACGTCCGATAGTAAAAGCTCGTGAAGATAAACAGAAGTATTGGATCTGCCGAGGGGACAATTTAGACCCTTACTTCTTTCTTTTCCCTTATCACAAACCTTTATTTTCTGTACCTACTTTCTAGCATATAAACGATTATGATTAATCGTAGTATTGCAAGTTGTCTTGCTAATAACTCAAAAGTATTTACAGAAAGTGGAACCTCCCGACATGTTTAATTTGCAAGCCCATCCACTAAGCGCTTACACGGAGAAAGTTAGCAACCCGTCAACAAAAGTTTTAATATTTCTACATGTAACTGTCTAGAACTCTAGATTATCTCGACTTAATGAGCGGCAAACGTGCTTCGAATGGGAGAGATCTAAAATGTCTTCCAAAACGTGATTTTAGCAGTCCAACGTAATAATTAAAACTCAGATTATCAACCTTTCTACGAGAATAATTTCGTGATGATTGAATAGTTCGAGTTCTTCAGTCTTTTACGCAAAAACTTTGGTTCAATTGATCAAACACAAAATGTTCCCGAAAGTAAAAGATAAAATGTTTGTAGCTGAATCGAAAGTAATCAGCAAAAACGTATCCATTGTATATGATAGAAAACTAAATCATTAGGATCTGACGATAACGTTACTTAACGATTAAGAACGGGCTAGTGACTATAAGAGCTAGCAATTCTTAAATAGGCGAATAAAAATACAAATTCTAATAATTGTAGCTGTCAATTGGAACGTATCCTACTAATATTATAAACGTGAAAGTTTGTATGGATGGATGGATGGATGTTTGCTACTCTTTCACGCAAAAACTATCGAACGGATTTGGATGAAATTTGGCACGCAGAAAGTTTATAACCAGGATTAAAACATAGGATACTTTTATCCCGATATACTCACAGAATCGAATCTTATGCGGGTGCAACCGCGGGGCGCAATTAGTATCCATATATGGGCACATTTAGTATTTAGGTCTGCATAGTATAAAACAAAGTCGCTTTTCGTGTCCGTGCGTGTTCTGCTAAACTACACAATGGATTTTGATGCTGTTTCATGATCATTAAGAAAGAATTTATTTGGTTTTTTCCATCTCAGAAGTTAATCTGTAAGGTCCTCATATGACCTGGTGAGTGTGTTCCGGTCTTTCTTCTCGGAAAATACAAGTTATTTTTGACATGTAAAAGTGATTCGGTTGAACCAATTTACAGAAAGAAATATAATTTATGTTGCCGCATCAGTACATACTCGTAGCACCCGTGCGAAGGATGGGCGGGTCACTAGTATACTTTATAAGTTCATTTTTGTGTGTTTAGGGGGGTTCCTTATGCGTAAGGTTGAATGTCCGGCGTAGGTGTACCGTGGGCGATGGTTTTAGCTTTCCAATACTCTTATGTTGAGACTAGACGAGTCGTTTCCAGTTATCTCGAGATCTGAGATCTGCAGTGGGGTCAAGAATCAAGATGTTTTATCTATGTTTAGATTGTGATGAAGACATAACAATGCATATGTAAGTGCAACGATAATGGGGTGTAGACTGCTAAGCCTTTGCTTCGATAGTAAATGTTGGAAATATTTAACATCAACAACATGGATAATTTATTTCTGCTTCTCTGAGTTTTAGAGAAATATCTAACTTACTTGTCCTGGATCAGGGCCACAATTACTTCAAAACCACTTCAATTCCTTAGCTAATCCCGCCAATCTCGCGTTGAATTAGCGCGATTTCGTTCATTGTGTCATAGAGAATTACAGTCCAGGGTATGACAAACCTACCAAATTAGCTAAAGACAAATATTCAACTGATATCTAGGTACATAAAAACCTTTTTTACAATACAAATACCTACCTATCGTATCTCCAAGCCCTTTGTTTAAATTTGCATTAAATTGAACCCTAACGACGTAAGTAGAGACGTTTTACAGTCAAATTATGACAGAGGATATAAAAATGTATGCAAACGATGTCATTCCTACGTATGTAGTGTTAGTTTTACGAGTTTATGTTAAGTGGCTCCTAAGGGCGTGTCCTAATAGGCCTGGATAACGATAGCCAAGAAACTTACGCAGTTGTATACCTAGAGGGTGTTGCTAGTTAAAATGCCAATTTATTGTTACGATTATTAGGTTATTCTGTCGTATTAAACGGTAATACGACTATATATGTCGTTCTTTATCGTTAATTGGCTCCTAAGTTGTAAATATGTCGATTTAAATATAAATTGTTGGCATGGCTTGCGAGTCGCAAAAATGATTAAGTTATCTTTCTAACTGGCGTCTGAATCTTAGGTTATCGTGTAATGACCTATAGCTACTAAGTTAATGACCGAGATCTATGGCAACACTATTCAAATTGTAACTCCTACTTAGAGTCCAAAGTATGAGAATCAGAGCTCTAGTTCACTATGACCACTTAATGATTCCTTACGTCAATTATTCCTTACCTAATCCCGCCAATCTCGCGTTCACTTCGCGCGATTTCATTCATTGTGTCATAGAGAATAAGGCTTATCTAGCTACAGTTTTCACCTTCTTTTTATTCAGACATCTTCCACATTTTTTTTCCTAAAAAAACATTGTGGCATTAAATTTGATTTTCTAACCAGATACTAAACCGACATGCAAATAAACATTACATCACAACTGTAATCTCCGAACGGTTAGGCTATGTTTAAGTCGTAAGGTGGCAAGCAAATAAAATAAATGTTGTACCACAACATATACAAGTCCTAACACCTACGAAGGGTGTAAACAGGAACACGATACTAAACACCAAAAGCAGTTATTTTAACATCTTTATCTATTTTAGCGGCAGAAGAAATGCTAATACAGCGACAAGCACAGATAAACAAGGCAAGACATGTTTATGAAAGTAATAACGTTACGTTTTCTATGCAAAACTGTGCAAACTGTGACAGGGGCCATGAGTTATAATCAACCGTATCTGGGCCGGGTGAATTTCAAAAGTTGGTGGCTGCTGGGACATGCAATGGATTTGGCTGAACCAATATAACTCTGTTTCCGGACGAATGGAGATTCGAGGAACGGAGGGAAAAGTTCATCTGTGTTTTAGTTATAGCGCAAATTCACCATGGAATTGGGGAATAGGTACGGTTTTGATTAAACTTTGTTGGTCTTTTTTATCACGTGATCTAAACTTAACGGTGTTGGACATTTAACTAGGAACCCGATGGGCGACTTGAAATCTATTTAAATATCGGTGAGATTTCAAAATAAAAGAAAGATCACTAATGGTAAAACTATAAGCTGCTAGTCTATCATTCGAATGCCCCATCATTTTGAGGATATTCATGTCAGAAAGGAGCCAAAATGAATATGATAGAACTAGAAACCAAGTCTCGAAAATGTCTAGAATCTTCTGTAGGTTATGAATTGTATTAGTACTCTTAAATAACATAACATCACGCCTCTATTCCCAGAAGGGTTAGGCAGAAACGTAGGCACCACATTTCGCCAGTTATGTCTAAGTTCCGAGGCGAGCGTATTGACATAAACCGGACACAAATCACCTGTTAATCCAATCAATGGAGTTAGTCATACACTCATTGAAACATGCAAATATTAAAATTATACAAAATGCGTTAAATCATGTACCGAATGAAGGAAAATGAGCTCCAATCCGGAGAACTTATCATAAACATTATCTTTGCAATGTAATTGAACAGAAACAGGATAAAATTGCTGCTAATTATAAGTTGCTACTTACGTAAGTACGCGTGTTAGTTGTTATCGTTTAAATCATATACTGTTCAGGTAATATTGCGTTTAATAAGTTGAAATGTTTTCCAATTGAACCATTGAACCTGAAAAATATTTTTAATAGACATATAACAACCTATTCCTGTTTTCTACTTGGGTAATGAAACTAGAGCAAATATTTTTTTACGAAACAATTAATATCTACCACGGCCATGTTCGTATCTTTGGTTATTTTTTTTTTCTAAAATTAATTTTAGTACTCTAAAAACATATCATCATCAAACCATAGACAGTGGTAGATATAGACCAAGGATAACACGGAGGAATGTGTTTTTATGGAAAAATGCTAACGACCATGTGACCACGTTTCCCCTTATCGAATCCTCGTTTGGTTGAGTCTTTATATTTTTTACTCAAATAAAAATTTAATTTCAATATTATTTTCTATGGCAAGATATTGAAATCTAAAACAATTTCATACAGCACTCTTAACACCAATGAAATTGAATCACCTATGTGGATTGCTCAATAAAATGGCCCTTATACGGTGACATAGCATCACACTATTCGACAATCAACCAGACTAGACGATTATAATTTTCCACACCAACTTTTTCCAACAACAATGACCTCCCCACACAAGTTAAACACAAAAGTCAAACGGAATTCACAATTGTATACCTATCGAAGATCAAAGTAATAATGACAATGAAATTGAGAATAACTAGCTCCTAAACAAACAAAACACGCACGCCATTGTACTTCAAAGAAACTTAGTCCAAGAGCCACACTACACAACAACTAAGGTATGGCAGACAGACAGTCGCAGCCACAGATAATGTACTAGTACTAGCGTGGCAACAAGCGAACGGTCACATGTTTGCAATTGCGTCGGCTACATTACAACTCATACATTGTGTACCTTTTTGTTTTGTGGTGTGAGCACAATTCTGTATCAACAATTATTATGAGCCAATAAATGGGGATGTTGCATCAGGTAATCACGCTAATTGGGGATTTAGTTTTGTAATAACTGCCTTTACGATTTCTCTTGTATTGTAGTTTGTGAGTGGATAAATACACACCCATTCCCGGAACCATTTTCTATTGGGCATCAAAGTATCAAAAATCATCATCATCCACAGCCCGACTTCACCCACAGTTGGGCATAGGCCTGTAATTTCTTGAGCCAATCCCCACGCTCTCGTGCCAGCCTCAGCCAGGTTTTGCCCCCGATGGCAACAATGTCGTCTGCCCATCTCGCCGCCGGACGACAGAGTTCCATAATACGCGTTCCGATATCGAAGGCCGTACGTCTTCATATCTCGACATTTGGAACATTTGAAATTTTCAGGATAGAGTATATGCATTTCTAATTATGCTCAAATGTTAGAAGTTACCGGCTTTCATATATTATTAGAACGATTAGAGGACAATGCATTGGTGGATGGCTGCTTGAATAGAAACTTGACTCTTCTAACGGTATATAAATTGGACAGGACGCAAGTGGCTAGGCTGCTACTGCATGTTTTTCTTATTTCCATATCACTATGGAATTATCCATTGTTGTCCGGCTGTATTGTTCGCTAATTACATAATAACGCCTCGCTATTCTATCCTAGTTTTTTAGGTTCAGATTCAAGGCGATACTAATGATGTGTAGTTTAGATCGAATCTGTGTCATATTATCCTTGTAGCAACAAGGAAAATATGACACGTAGATTCGATCTAAACTACACATTATTATTAGTTTGGAATTCATATCTAACTATGAATACTTGTCATCAGAAGATTCTTTTTTTGTGCCAGTGTCCATGGAGTTTCTTGCTTGTTCTTGCTCTTCTTCTCCATGGAAAGTTAGGACCTACTACGCTTTTGAATGGGCAACTAGCTTCATCTTTCTGAGTGACTAACTCATTTGACAACTCAAAACTGCCTGTAAATGGTTTAATTGATGGTTTTTTTTTTAAGTCTTTACTTCCATAGAGCTCAATGAAACGCTTTTTAAAACGCAATTTATAACCTGTTCTAAGCTCTAATAAAAAATAAACGAACAAGAAGGTTTCCGATTACGATCTAAGCTACCGTCCGTCAGTAATGTCAAAACGTTAATGACGAAACATTATTCTTAAATTCTCCCAAATAACCATGGAAGTTATAGAATATAACTTCAGTAAATCTGTTACGGTTAAATTAAAATAATGGAACTCAATTTATTTGCTGATGTTACTGGGGCTTAATAGGAAACAGCGAGCTAGCGACTAGTTACTTTTACTAATAAGAAAAAAGCCAATTCAAGCGTCCATTAAGTGCGTACTTCGTGAAATGATTTCGGTGAGAATTTTAGAAATAATTAACTTTTCGTTTGGATTTGGTGAAAACATCTTTTCGGCACTTTAAATTAGTTTTCCTTTTGCTAATAGGCAGAGCTTTTTGATTTTAGGAAAGAAGTTAGCACCAATTCTTCCGGTCCATAATGAAGTGCTTTTATCATAAGCCCTATATAATTAAGGCCAACATTTGCTCCAACAAACATGGCGTCTGCACCAACGTAGGAGCATGGTAAGTCATAAAACGCTACAAGATAGAAGCCTCACAACAGTCGTTAAATTTGGCCCAACATGATGAACAATATAGTGGAAGCGCCAATTTCAACAGCAGATCTACGACAGTCAAGATTCACGATGTTGGAAGGATTTTAAGAGGCAAGTGTACTTAGATGGCGTCGTAAGATGTAGGTAGGCTTTAGCTTTTATTGGTCTACATTTTTGGGGATTCTGGAAGCTGTGGCTGGGTTCGAGAGGTTGAGCATGTGGGGATTAATGTTTAATTACTGTGAAAGCTCTACGTGGTGTGTATGGGCATATATCTTTCAATTTACTTTAGTCATCAAAAGGATCTTAGCTCTTATAATCCTGTCATTATTATATTGTGTAGGTGTCAACTAGCACGGTTCAAAATGCGAGTTGAACCCTCTTGGATTTGCTAGTGGTATATTGGCACGAATGTATATACACCTTTTCTTAATTCGTTGAAGTAGACTTCTAGTCTAACCAGTGTGGTTGTTTATCAGCATTATCAGTAGATACTGTTGCAGGTGGTTACCGATAACCTAAGATCAGACTTTCAGGTTTCTCTCAGCTCGTACTGTCACTGTCTCCACAACAACCCGTCGTAAAACCTGAATAGATTTAATTAATAAGTGTTTTATTGACCTCGTCCGCAATACCTAGGTCCCATACCATTGTTTCCTTTAAAAGGAGATACTCCAACAGGTGTTATATACTTCTCTATTTATTATGATACGTACGTCAGAATAATATGAAAATACGATTTATCTGCGGGAATATACTCTGAAAATGGTCCAGGCTTTCATCGAACGCTTTTAAATCATATAGAAAGAAAGAAAGAAAGAAAGAAAGAAAGAAAATACGTTTATTTGCGGTAAACATGACGCAAAAAAGAACATAAAAAACAAAAAAAAAAAAACAATAAGAAAAGGTTGACATGCGTCACATCCACGCAAAACGGCTATCGCTCAGCATTATGCTGCGACCCTATGCAAGACAGAGCCCCAGCGCTGGTTTTCAGCGACAGCCGGCGCCGACGTAATGACGTCGTACGGTGCAGCAAACAATTATCCATCAACTAGTATTTAAATAATTACATTTAATTATATCTTAAAGCAACCAGTTATTATGACGCTGTACTGATACAGCGTACAAAAAGCAAAATAATAAAATTCAATTTAAATGTGACAGAAACAAACAGGAATATAAAAAAGGAAATATACATGCTACGAGAATATCATCCTCAATAAACATTTTACGCTTTATGTAGTGGCAACATTTCGAAACGTCCTATTTGACGTACGCGCACCCAACATGCACCAAAAAAATTATGATGTAAGGAATTACAAAATGGCCATTATTGATGTAATGTGTTATGTGTATCTCTAAGCGTTTGTGAGTGAATTCGAAAGGTAAAAAGATGAGATGAACCCACTAAAAATACATAACCCCGGATACCGGATACTGGAGGGTGACCCGACATACTATACAAAGAGCTTTGGAGAAAAACAGGAAGGCATGAAAAATATGGAAGTCAGCGTCACGAAAGGTACAAAATAGAACAACACAACTTATATCAATAATACGATTATTGGAATTTAATTTGAAATTAGATTGTCAGTGGATCATTATAAAAGTAAAAATAAATATTTATAAATATTTAACAATAAACATGGTCAACCAATATGATAAATATGTATTTGAACAAATAGGTTGTCAACATAGAATCAATGTGGACGCTGGACAGTGGATGTGGATAGGGGAAAAGCTGCCCGCAATCCCGGCAAACAGGGGACCGAATGACATGCCTCAGTGCTGCTGGAGATCCAAAAACCAAGCACCGCAGGCCATGACCCATGAGGTGAGTGAGGAAAGAAAAATAATGCATATACAAATTAAGAACTTATTGTCCAGAGAGTTGTACTTGCAATAATAACTTCTTAAGTTGAAATTTAAAAGATTGTATTGTTTTTAGGCCTCGCATTGGCGGTGGAAGGTCATTCCAGCAGCGCGTGGCTGCAAACTTGAAGCTACCTCTGAAAGCTGCGGTTTTATGTTGTGGCATGTTTAGCGGGCCAACTACAGAACGAAGACCATATTTGTAATGAGCTTGTCGCCAGGTGAGCTTTTCATATAAATAGTGCGGCTTAAGGGTTGTTACAATGCCAAACATTAAACTCGCTAAATGAAGTTTCCGCCTAGCCGCCATTTTCAGTGTCTTGAGCTGGTTTATGTATGGCGTCACATGATGCCTGCGAGGGACATGGACGCAGAAACGAACACATGCATTCTGAATTCGCTGAATTAACCTATCCGTCCTACCAAGCAGGCAGGGCCCATAGACAGTGTCACAGTAGTTGAGCTTAGATAAGATCAGACTGTCAACCAGTTGTTTTCTAAGTGGTACGCTAAGAAAATTACGTATACCATATATCTAAAATAGTCCAAGGTCTTCTTTATTATGCAGAGTGTAATATTCAGTGATATATATCAGTCAACGACGTTTATACTGTTTGGTGATATGTGTATTGTTCGGATAATAATCACCTAGATATATGTATATGTAGTAAATATCGATAGAAGTCTTCTTAAATAATAACCACCACAATTTTGAAGTTATTCATAAATAGATTGATATTCAGCTTTGCATCCTAGTATCAATTGACAAAACCTCTTAAGTTTTATTTTTATTAGCCTATACTGTCCCACTGTTGGGCAAAGGCCTCCCCCAAATCCTTTCAGGCATCCTTTTCTAGAGTGAAGTTAATGCTATGTTAAAAATATTTAATTAGCCAGTGAGCAGAGTGGGGCTGGTTGATTACCCAGGGTGCATCAGGAGCTTTTGAACGAACAGAAGGATCAACAAGACACTTGAGAGAATCACAAAGAGCTGTCAAAATGTGCACGTCATCCATAATATCGAAAAAAACGGGTCTTTTTTAACAGATCCTCTTGGGTGATCAAAAGAAAACAGAATGGGTTTAATGGAGCAGTTTATTGATACCATCGTCGATATATCCGTGGTTAATTTTAAACCAAATTGCATAGCGATATGATTTGTTTTAACTATATTTCAAAAGCCAGCAAAACTTTGTATTGTAAGTCTTCCGTCGTCCTTTATCATAACGACACGTTTTTTACCGAGTATACATTTATAAACTGCTACTGATTATATAAATTGCCACAGTAGACATGGATTTATTTATAGAAAACCATCTGAATAAGGTTTATTCGCGCTGTGTTTAAAGGCTATAAATGTTTCCATGATGGTTTTTATGCGAATCCCACGTGTAAGAAATGTAGCAAGTACAATTAATATTATAATACTAATTAAAAATAATCGTGTAGTCTTTAGTTTTGGCTTTTTTATCTTGACTTTAACAGTCAACGTTAAAAGAAAGTCAGATTTGTCTCATTGTATAGAATTAAGTTTTTCTAACTTAACAGACAGCTGTGCTGCTGGGGAGTTTGTTGCGTTTATTCTTCTTTCCATCTAAAGCACAAGGAAGTGGTGAAGGGTGGGCGTTTTAACGGACAACCTAATGTCATTTTGACGTTAAAAAACTGCTTATTCTTCATCCTGATTTGAATAAATGACTGTTGATTTTGATAACAATAATTTTTCATTTCCAAAATGTTCCTACAAACTTCGCATCCTGGGTTCAGAAACAAGGATAACACTTAGTCAATTACACTTGCAAGCATAACCCACTGAGGCAGAAAATCAGATATGTATAATACCTATAGAAAACGTTGATAAACCTCCAAATAACCGTTACAGTAACGATACACGGCACATAATGGTGATGTCATGTTTTTACTGACTAATCACATTCGGCCCATATTGAAGGTTATGCTATACATCGTATACTAACAACAAGACCATTAAAACGGTTACATTACAATCGTATGTAGGTCGCATAGGAATGAATAAGATTGATTTAGTCATCATAACAAATAAGAATCTCGTTTGACGAGTTCCTTTATCTTAGGCACCAATCGGTATTGGTAGGTATGAGGCACGTGCATTTGTACAAGAAAAAAAAATAGGTTTATTTGTCACAGACACGTGCAAACAAAAAGATAAGCTAACTTGAATCCTACTAATTTATTATAAACGCGAAAGTTTGATGAGATGACGCGAGATGTTAGTTACTCTTTCACGTCAAAACTTCTGAACGGATTTGGATGAAATTTGGCACACTGATAGTTTATAACCAGGATTAACACATAGGTTACTCTTTATCCCGATATTCCCACGGGATCAAAACTTATGCGGGTGAAACTGCGGGGCGCAGCTAGTAATAGAAAACAAAATAGATTTACGTGCACAGAACAGAAATAGTCAGCAGCTGTACATTATGACTGTGACAAGAAGGCTTCAGCATGATGCTGTGGCCTGTCAAGCGTGAGTAGGACGTCCTCAGGATAAATGGAGTGGCAACAATTTTGTGGGGCGTTTGGTAGTAGTTGAGGAGAGTGGCCAAGGATTGAATTAAATGCCGATCGGAAAGGTCTGCTGCCATATATACCAGCAACGAACTGCTATAGTATTAAATCAATATGGTTCAAGAGACTCTTAGCAATCCCAACCTATAGAAATCCGTTTTACTTCGTTAGTAGTTAAAGTAGAACGGATCGTTGTCACATATAGATACTGGGCACTTATAAGTAGATAATGTATTGTGATATTTTGCGCACTTATTGTTGTATGGAAAATTTGCATCTGATTGTGTCGATAATTACGTATGCAAGTCGCATCTTTGGTCTAATAACAAACGTGGCTGCAGATGGCGGCTGTTCTAGAAATATTCTTTTCTGTTTTGTGTTAAACGTACAAGGAAATGATGGGCGATAGTTGAGGCATACAGATTCAACAAAAATATGAACTAACGCCAAAAATAATAAGGACAAAACGGAAAACCAACAAAGAGAGATGCTAAAAGTAATGCATTCTACACAATAGGTACTGATAGCAACAAATGCAATTTGGTATTACCTATAGGTACCTAGTTCGTGTGATGAACAACAAACTTAAGGAAATTGCTCCCAAAATGTGACACACACAAATACATGTTAACTGAAAAAAATTTTTTGAGTACAGCCGACCAGAGGGGCTATTGTCGTAATTTTAAGAACGTTCACAGTCAGAAGGCCAATTCTCGTAATTTGAAACGTTCAAAATCTAGTCGCGGTCTCATCTCAGCGACAAACAAATGTTCCTCCCTGTGAGAATTGCCCCTCTGATCTCACGTCTCAATCTGTCAAAAATACCTCTTATTTCCCCTACATTTTGACATTTGTTTGTCACCGAGATGAGACTGCGACTAGATTTTGAACGTTGCAAATTACGAGAATTGGCCTTCTGATATCCTTCATATTTCGACAGCTTCTTGTGACTTGGAGAATACACTACGTACGTCCCTGCTACATTCCCGGAAACCGATTAAGGCACGTATAACAATAATAGCGCCATATCCCCCTTGCATAACTGGGAGCCACGTCGCTAAATCATCACCTAATAACGCCAGTGTCGGTCATTTTCCTCAATAAGATAATACTTGGCTACCAGGATACTATACAAGCGAGGCATTCTTTTCCCGTCTGATCCCGGAAATATCACAAATAATACAAAAATCATGCTTAAATATAACCATTTGATTTGTTTCGCTATTAACTAAGTAGAGTTTATCGTCTCCTTAAAATATATGAAGTAAATGTTGACGCACGTGTAGTTTCTGTACTTGTGTATTATACATAGAAACTTTGTTGTTTTATGTACCGTTATTGCGTCTTTTGCGAAACATTCTTGGATATGTTAAAAAAATCTGTGTAACTTCGTTTATTATTTTAATTTGTTGTATTTGGTGAAAAAAACTAATCATAAATCCTTTTAAAATCTATCCATGTTTTTAAGTGACGACCATTTTCAGTCACCTATGAGTGTCATTGCATAAAAAACTGATGACATTAGTGTCAACATATCAGGACAACTCCAAATATGTATAGGCAGAATGACAAATAAAACAAACATGTCCAAAACGTAGGTTAGCAACAAACGATTTGCAATTTGTGCGTGCAAATACATGATAAAGTGTAGTTAACTCCGGTTTATTGGAAAATTACAGTGGTTGCGCGGGCGCAGAGCCGCTGTCTCCGCTCCACTCCACGCCACGTCACCAAAACATTATGTAAACACGATGTATTATGTATACGAGTACGTACAAATGTGGCTATTCAAGCGATTCGGCGCTACAACGTGTGAATATATCTAATCTGAAATGCGCGAGTTTTATGATCGTTTTATGCCTGTGCGTGAGTGGATTGATGAACACATTAGCATTGAAAGAGTAAGCAGTAACTGAGATGTAGCATTGGAAACCTGTGCATGACATTTAATTGCAGTCATGTTCAATAAGTAGTCGTAAATGCTGTTTAGTGAATGTTAACTGAGACCTAACGTTAGGCGTCATCCATAAATCAAACGGCACTAACAATAAATAACTCTAGACATTATCCCATTCAACAGAACCATTATGAAACAAATACTAATCATTAAACTCGGCAGTTTATTGCTTTATGTCAGCAAAATTAACTATAATTGAAATTACTAATAAAACACTGCAATCACAGAGACAAGAAAACTTTCATAATGAGCTAGGAAATAAGCCCTTTCGAGAATATTACGAAACACAGCACTTGTAACAAGCCCAAACCACATAGAACTGGTATCGACATTCAGGTAAAGTCAATTTCCTAGGCAACGCAAAGTGGATAGATGTTTAAAGAGAAAGTAACCTAAAAAGGCTTTGCTTCGTGCATAAAACCTTTTTGGATAAAAAAATATATATTTTTATCATACAATAGGCCGTTTATGTGATGTAACTGTCCATCAATCACTCTTACATCTTACCTAAAGCGTTATAAGAAAAAGTGTTGAGCGGATGTACTCTGAAACCTTTTCCGTAGGTATTGAAATAGGGGATGTTACGTACATTACTGTAGCCTATTGTAGACATGTTTTTATCGCTAGACTCGTGTTAGAACGTGCCGATCAATCTTATTGAAATTGACAAATCTGGTACAGTCTGTGCCAAAAATGAAGTGTCCTTTCAAGGCAAGAAAACAAATATTGAGCCTGGCGACGACGGTGGACTAAAATCAATTGCCTGGTTGTCTAAGCATGTTATCAAAGAGACACTTTACAAATGTATTTAGGAAAATGTCGTGAGGAAAGTTTTGAGTATGAATGTGGGTATGTGAAGTAAAGGGAGTGACTGCCGAAATGACGACGAATAGAGAAGTAAGGAAGAAAAATACACGCTGCACCAACCCCAAATAAATTAGGATAAGGGCAGGAGAATGATGATGACTTTACACAAATATTTAATATTTCTTTTGATGGCTAAACTTACAGTAAAATTTGGTATTTCGCGCACAAGTATTACAAACTCAATTTATTATCACAATCTTTGGATACCTACTAAAGAGAAATTGATTATTATGCTAAGCCTTGTTGCGTGTACCAGTCTGTCGCTTTTTTATTAAATCTAACTAAGAGGTTTCCTTACTGGTTTCGGGTTAAACTAATATCGTAAAAGATACGAGCGAATATTGTCGAACGCACGTAGAAACTCAAGATATTCGAGTTCGTATATGAATCTGATAATTAATTAAAGTATTGTTAGTATATCCAGCAGAACAAAAAAAAAATAGAGAATAGAAAGAGAAAATAAAAATAGAATAAGAATAGAGATAGATAGTAGAATAGGGATTGAGAAACGAAAAATAAAAATTTGCTTCTCAATTTCCAGACTCCTGTAAATTAATGTTAAGTAATATTTTACTGGTGCCTTTTTAATTGCACTTATGTTTTTGGTGCCATATTGTCTGTTGTAGGAAAAAAATCATGAATTATACATAATCGGGCGAGAGTCGATATTATACAAATGATGTGTCATTCATCATCTCTAAAATTAAACATAATTAACTCAAGTGTTTATGGGTTTCTGGTCAATTAATTAATTACCAGTGGTAAGGTGATTTTAATATCTAACTGTTTTTATAATATGCACGTGCTTTTTCGTCTCGATTGACGAGTCAGACTCCAACCGAAAGGAATGTGCTGGACTAGCAAAAGACAGAATTGTGTGGAAAAGGGAGAGAGAGGCGTTTGGCCTGTAACGGGACAATACAGTCTAGTTAGATTCGATTGTTTCGTCTAATTCCTAATAGAACATGTCATCTACAATAAAACATTCTGCACTTGCATCCTTAGCAACTACGCAACAAAGCCTCATTACAGCCACGATTTCCAACACATCGGCCGTCTCACAGAACGTGAAATTATATACAAACAGAGCAGCCATTAACGCAAACATAAATAAGATACCATTAGCAGTTCTACCTAGAACCTAGGTTGTAAATCAAGGTACGTCACACGAACAACTATTATTAGAACTAGAACAATGGTCGCACAAAATGGACCTACCTCACAACGCAAGTGATCATGTCATGATATTCCTGCTTTATCTATGACTTCCTATAAGCTGTACAGTCTACATAAACTCACGCCTTCATCCCATGGGGGTAGGCAGAAACTACAGAACGAACGAACGACCAGCTACGATCCTTACATACTCCTATTGCTTCATTTACGTTCATACTTTTGGTCATAAACGCACGCAGGTTGCGAGTAGGTACTACGCAACTGACCTTTCTGAAGAAAATCACCAATAAGGTCACTGTATATCCTTCTAGGACGCCTCCCGGCGATTCCAATCACATCTTCCTTATAAATACCTTATGTTAGTGGCCTTTCATTCATACTCTCAACATGACCAAACCATCTAGCAACCTCTTTAAAAAATTTGTCACAACATATCCTTCTAAGCCGCAATGTTGCTTTATCAGAATATACGCGTCTGAATAGTCTAGCTATACCTTTTCATGTTTTTTCCTAGAGGTTAAAGAATCTGTTCGTTAGTACACGACTAGTTTCTTCATCCACAATGAGACGATTTTCTGGTTTGACGGGGTGTGGCGCAACTTGGGAGAGGCCTATGACCACCGACAGACTGCGATAGACTAAGATACACTGAGGGACGAGAGTTCTAAATATCTCACTTCTAAAATCAAACTCCTAAAAGAACGTAACGTCTTTTCGATTTTGGATTCCCCTCAAAATATGGATTGACTTTTTATCTACTTTATTCTATTTTTAAAAGTCAGATAATTTTTATCTGCGGAATAAATACCTATTCCGGTTTGACAGCTTTTGTAAAGAACATATGACAAACTGTCATATTTATTCTTCAGAACTTATCTGACTATTGAAAAATCAACCGTTAGTCATGTTTAGAAGTAAACACTCGGTTTAATTTAAGACACAATTAGATATTACGTAGTCTTGTTTGGCGAAAATAATAATGAAAGCAATGAGAACAGTTTTGAAATAAAATTTAATTTTACGTGAGAATTTCTTGATTAAATTAGTTGACGACTTGAACTGTATTGGGTAAGTACGAAATTAGAATAAGTACCTAAGAGATTCCTTAAATAGATTTAAACATGTCCTAGAACAAAAAATTCGAAGACATGTGACATCGACCAACCCGCACTGGGTCCGCGTGGTGGATTAAGTCCCATTCCCTCTCACTGAGAGAAGGCCCGTGTCCCAGCAGTGGGAACATTATAGGCAAATTATGATTTATATTCATAACGTTTCAGTGTTTCATCCTACACAGCAGTTTTGGACAAAAAACTAGTTCTTTCTAAGAGAGAAAATAATATCTTCACAGAGAAGACTACAAACGACTTTATGAATAGTTAGTTGGAGATAAAACAAAAGAGATCTCTCCAATTTGGAATAACCTTAGGCCTTAGGCTGACAACGCCCAACATTTGTCAGAATCACGTGTACCATTATTTCCTTTCGAGTTCCAGACAAAAATAATAAGAGATGGAATTGTAGAATTGCGTTGAAAGTAGGATTGCGTTGAAAGTAACAGTACCTATGTATATTGTAGTTGCATATGTTTATGGCATAATTATAATAACGAGCGCATATTAAACAGATATTGTAGTACAGATAATTGTTGAACACGATTAAATACAAAAGCGTTGTTTTGCTGTTATCAATTAGGTATACATTGCAGCCATAGATTATAAGAGTATATTTCTATGATGATTGCAGCAAACAATAAATCTATACCTACTATAAATAATGAAATTGAAGTGCCTGTTTGTAATGTCTGAATAACAGCTTTTTAGTAATTGCATATTAAAATAAATACGGTGTTCAGAAAACAAAAAAAAAGGATGTCGACCTGTCTTTTTATTCACAGCTAATCAATCTCCTAAACGGCTGGACTGATTTTGACAGGACTTTCGAGTGTTACAAGGAGTAACTTAGGCTAGTTTTATTTTAGAAAAATAATGAGTAAAGAGACACATTATTGTTTTCCGACATCCACGCGAACGAAGTCGCGGGCACAGTTAGTATTTTCTAATATCTAAGTGGAGAAGTTTTATGGACTGGCGTTGCAGTCAGTTATTGTCGAGCACTCGAGATACGTCTCACATATTTTCAATAACTCGATGCTATTTATACAAAAAAAAACATGGAAACATGCGTTTGTTCGTAGTCACAGAACAAATAACAGTACTGATACAACCGCTCAGAAAATACTGTTTCCGACGTGAGTTAATATGTTACAAACGGTTTAATTTTAGAGAAAGGTTTTCACGTATGAAATGTGAATTTATGACAAAAACGAGACGCGCAAAACAGTTTTAGTGGAACTAATCGTCGCTTCTCTACGTACGCGACGTATCACAGTCTTTGTAACAAGATGGTAGGTAACAAAAAATATATTAAGTTGACGAATGGGTCTTAATAGCTGTCTATCAATAGATACCAGACAATTGACAGGTCTCGGGATTAGAATCTTTCTATTATAAAGACGAAAAATAATTTCAAAGGACATGTTACACAAAATTGCTTTTATTCAATTAAGCAGCTGTCAACGACTCCGGCAGCGATCATTAACAGTTTAATTCATCAAATAAAATCGTTCAATTCAATTACTATTTGTAACGAGCTATAAATTAAATAATCAATGTCCCCGCCCTATTACCTCTCATTGCAATAACAAATTCAATGATGAACGCGACCTTTAACTTAGGCAAATAGGCACATTCCCCTCCATTAGGGACCGATGAATAACGTCACTATTTTATTATGCCGACTGTACTTTCACCATTTTTATAATTCTAAAATTGTTAAAGGTCCTTTACAATCAATTTCGTATTACTCTGTAAAAGGAGGGTCTGTCGTGATCAACACTATTCTACGGAACATCAAAGGACCCACGTTTATAATTGCAAATGTGGATTGTTCGTAAGCTTAGGGATAAAATGAAAAGGTCCCGAGAACCACAGGCTAAGGAAATTGGGCATGTTTGTTACTTTAATGAAACGAGAATAACAGCCTAGCTAACAAGTTACCGGTTCTAAATTCCTATTCAACGCGAGTAAATAACTATGTAGGCGAAGTAGTAAGTTACTTAGACTGGCTTTGTTTCGCAAATCGTCCTCCTTTAGCGGAGCTAGCGGCTAGGCGGGCCACTCGACCTAACCAAACACGGCGCGTAAACACGCAGCGACCTACAGGTAGCGTGATGACGACGGAGGAAGATCACTGAACGTGACGTAACGGCAGCCAGCGCCCTGCCGGCCGTGGCAGTGCTGCCAAATGGGTTACGAGCGTCATCCGCCCCACCCGCACGTCTTATTACGATCATGCACTCTTTCCCTTGCCGACTAGACTCTGCCAAGGTCACTGCGCCACGCGATAAACCACCGAGCGCCGGCACCCGCTACCGGCGCACCGCATACACACCCGGGTTCATCGTTATCAATAAAAATATAAACACTCACCTGTTCTTTTCCAACTCGTTATGAGTCGTCCTGGAACAGAAAACATACATATTGTACGACACGCCGACACTTCACATTATAACACCACTGAATCTCACATTATCACTGCACTAGCACTACACCGGCCGCGACTCACCTGCTGCCCTGCGATTTCTTGGTCTTCGGCCGCCTGCCGCCGGAGCGGGACTCTTCGTACGCCGGTAAACTCGACGCGTATCCGTGCTCAGCTTCTGCAACAAAGTACACTGCCATTCCGTCAAAATCAGCTGATTATAGCACGGCAAAAATAGACGGGAGCCATGTTGACGTGTGCGTGTAGTTGCACTCGATTGACAATTCAAACAAAGAAAATCCAAATCACCTCTATCGCGCCTTTCGATGTATTCAGCAGCTTGGATCAGAGCAGCAATACTCATATTTATTGTATCCCGGTTGAGCACAGGTATTCACAAACGCAAAGCGACTTTATTCGATTTAAACTATAAATAAAAGTATCTATGCGCTCCGGAGTTCACGACTGCGTTACCCGATGTCAAAAACACACTAGGCGACTTGGGACGCGCGACCGTGTAAGCGGCTCGTGATTTGTCGGCGGCGCTCGTGCCCCGCTCGGTGAGCCAATCGCGATGCAGCAATGCCCACAATAAAATACCTGGGTCAATCACGTGAACTTTGTGTTTCCAAACAAAACATTTTTTTTTCTAGTGCTCTATGTAGTGTAGTTGGATATTGAGGAACTTTTATTTTCTTGAATAATTTGTAATGCATGTCGGCTTCGCACTGAAGTGCACTCACGGCATTGAGGCCGCACAACAATAAATCGAACTAATAACATGGAAGTTCGCCGTCCGTACGAAATAAAGTTTTTTAACGTTTTATACGTTTGATACGAGCCGAAAAATAAAATTATTGCATTGATTTGCATTATTTAAATATATTCTAATGGAGTTATTTGAATGCTTAAATACAAAGCAATAAAAGATTATGATTCACATTTGGGAAACACTTTTAATATTTAAAATGTTCAGACATGTCTTGAGTGTTTCGTTTAATATTTGCAGCATGTGCATTCTAGCGTATATTACTGGAAGCAGGTGTTTTCTGGGCTCCTGGAAAGAGGAATAGCTTGCTCAATTTTTATTAGAATCCAATCACCAATCGATTGTCTAATACCATCGATTGGCGATTGGATTCTAATAAAAGCACCAATCGATTATATTAGACTATACCTATTAGAATCTCATTTCCCTAATATTTTCAATTGTTAATAGGATTTAAATCGCCGTCGTAATGAATATAAAAAAAAATTGACTGTCTAATTGAGGGCACTTGAAAATTGAGAAAAATAAAATATACATGCAAAAAATATCCCTATAGCAACATAGACAATTTGTACTGATTTTGTAACTATCTGGTAAACCCAAGATCCTTGAGTATAGCAATTAATTTTGTGTGCACAAAAACAATACATAAGTGGAAATACCTCTTCTTCTTAAAATTTCTTACAAATTGTTTTGATGCGCAAACTTTTTGTATACCAAATGCCTCTTTAGAATTTAAAATGCTATGCTGTTGTCTACTGAATTTTTCAAATTTATCTTACTTATGCTTCATCTACTGTTCAGTACTTACCACCAAGATCCTGGTCTTCCTATAATATTGGCTGAACACCCTGACCATGGAGCAGAGGTAGCTGCAGATATGGTGTGGTCTAAACTCACAAGCTTGGCTGTTTACATCCACACAGTTGGCTAATAATGATGGTAGACCAAGTATGTAGTTGAATATTAGATGCCATTCATCCTGAAAGAAATAAATGTTGAATTATTTTGTACTTAGCTAGGCTAAGCTTGTCAAAAAAGTAACTTTTAGAAGATTTGTTTGGTGATTTTTTTTGTGTCCAATGAGTTCTTCTCCCATTTTCGTATATTTGTACATTGTTGTACATAATCCATACTAATGTTATAAATTCGAAAGTAACTCTTGTATGTAACATTTTTCACTGAATAGAAGGCATCCTGGGGAAGATCATGGCTACTTTTTGTCCCGGTAGCATGTTCCCCTGAAGCTAATAATGTATATTTTTGTGTTGGCTTGTATAATGTACTTGTTATATGTTTCTCTTATGGTGTTTGTCTGTCATTGTATAACGCCTATTTTATTCTTTCACTCGTCATCATATGCCTATATTCTCACAGGAAATAAGTGTATTTCAAACAATACTTTTATTTTACTTGGAATAGTTTGTTACCAACTTATTTATCCTTAGATATAGTATAGCTACTTTACATCCTACTTCCTTAGCTACTTTATCTTATTTAATTGATTGTTTCTTACTTACTGTTGCATAGATTTAGTTACTTTATTCATATTACCCCAGCATTTCTGCTCTTATCAACCCACTTCTAAGTCAGAACAGAGGGGCAATTTAAAATGTTAAGAACATTTACAGTATGATCTCAGTCTCAATCTGTCAAAAATATCTCTAATTTCCCTACATTTTTGACATGATTTTCGCTGAGATGAGATTGCGTCTAGATTTTGAATGTTTGGGAATCAACTATGGGAATTGGCCTTCAGGTTTTCTCTGTTACATTATTAAATTCTTATTGAAAGTAATGACTTAATTCTGTCGGTAACAACGCTAAAATTATATTAATTCAAATTTTATAATATTACCTCCTGTGTAAGCAAAGAAAAGTCAACATCATCAAACTGTGGCAGCTCTGGGTATGTTCCATCACAAACTTTGTCATTGTACGTCCTTATAATAGTCTCCAGACGGGCACAATTGTACAGAATGAATGATGCACCTGTAACCAAATGTAATGGATATTTTATTAGTTCATGTAGCACCGATTGTTGCGAAAAGGTCATGTGGAAGGCATTTAATTTAAATGCAACTCGGGTTGAATGATCTTGACATGATTGATTTTATTTCGAGTTGATACTGGCTGAATAAAAATGCATTTTGTATCCCCCCTCTTGAATAACTGGCGAATATGGGTGTACTATAGGTACACCCCTGCATAACCCCTCGGGGATTAGAGGTGTGATATTATGTTGGTTGTATGTTATTTGATTTATATGCCTTGTTTCTTGTTGGTCTATTGACTGACTATTACACAAGATTCAAGTTTGTGTCTTATATCTGATTAGACATGCTTTTTTATAGGCTTTCAGTTACAAAGTTCCAAAACTTTTAAGGTTATTAAAAATATTCACCTTTACTAGACCCAGAAGAGCAATCAAAGTTAATTTTGACTGCCCCACTTGGCTTGGTCTGCAGTAACTCGAATGCAGCAGCTGACTCCCCAAGATGTGCTATAAACTCCTTCCATTTTGAATCTGTTGACACTCTCACACCATACTTGTGCTGGGCTATGAGGGTCATTTCATCTTGCCTTATCCTGAAATGAGAAAAAGATTGGTTATTAAAAAAGTTGTGTTAAACATTATATTTTGTCTATGACTGTGATTGTAGGGCATTTTCCAGATGGAAATTTTATTTACCTAATTTATATTACCTTATATAATAATGGTTATATTTACCTAATATAATCCTCTGCAGTTATGTTGGTTTCTTTAGCTCCTGATTTAGAATTGATTACGGTCCCACAGAGCACTCTGTGGGACCCTTCGCTTCTACTGGTAGATTTCGATGTGACAAATACAGGAAAGTTCACTTTACATATCGCACACAGGTTTTTGATCACATTACAGACATATTTCGTGCGTAACGAGGTTAGGTCACATTGTTCTTCACAACAAGGATCCAACTGAACAGCTGATGTTCCTTCACGTATATTCTGTGATAACACTGCATTATTTCTCAAGGACTCTGATAAACCAACACGAATAGTTCGAGGTCTTTCTAAAAACAAATAAATCCGATCTTTCTCGTCTTTCACTTTATTTACTGACAAATTCCACTTTTTTGATTCCTCAACTATGTCTGTAGACTCTTTACCGATTACTTGTAATAAAGTAGCCTTTTCTTTATCAAAAACTTGATCACAAATGGCATATTCGTGCCAAGATTTCACTGAATTAGGAAAACTGAAATCACCGTGCGTTTGTAAGTTCTCATTGTGTTTCTTTACTAAAAGACTTCTTACATCTTTTGATTGCCCAGTTAAAAACAAAAATAAGCTTTCTGAGAAACGATCTAGCGCGTTTTCTATCATTTTCTTACTTTATTTTGTGATAAATTCATAACACAAGAAATGAAAACACGTGTGACACTTCAATAAAACAGTTTCTGACATTGACAGTCGACATAGACAATATTTTTATTGACAATGTCATTTTCATTCACAATTTTGGCATTTTGCAATACTGACAGTTCACAGTGCACTTAAAGTTTGTAAAACTCGCGGCGATATGGTTCAGCTATTATCACTAGAAGACTTCATACTTGTGCATAGCTCATATTGAATTTACATTTTTAATGCGGTTTTTTGTCAAAAAGCTGCCATACTGAAAAACATTTTTTCAACATAAATAAGCTGACGTAGTCGTGACGTTGACAGTTCGTTTTGGTCATCGCGATTGTCAAAGTGACAATCAGTCGTGGTAGCGTAGCATATTTTTTTAAATCGTAAAATTTTATTTTAATTACTACTAGGTGCTAGTCACAAATAACTGCATTTATAACTTAGAGTATGTGTTAAAATAAAAATGCCTTTAAAATACGATTACTTCATTCTTCTCTGTGTAACATGGCAGATTGCAGTGGTCTCGTCAGCAGATCACCTGCTCGAAGGTATTTACTGTGGAAAGGAGAATTGTTACGAAGTTCTAGGAATCACAAGAGAAGCAACAAAGAATGAGATTGGTAGAAGTTACAGACAACTGGCCAAAAGGTTTCATCCTGATTTACACAGGACCCCCGAAACTAAAAAAGTAGCCGAAGAAAAATTCAAAGAAATAGCCACAGCATACGAAATCTTACGCGATGATGAAGAGAGATCTGATTATGATTACATGTTGGACAACCCTCAGGAGTACTATGCTCATTACTACAGGTATTACCGACGCCGTATGGCGCCGAAAGTCGACGTACGAATCGTGATCGCAGTTACTATTTCAATTATATCGATAATACAGTACTATAGCGCGTGGTCTAAATACGACACTGCTATTAAATACTTTATAACAGTGCCAAAGTATAGAAATAAAGCTCTAGAAATAGCCAAAACTGAAATGAAAGAAGTTCAATCTAAAAATAAAGGTGTGAAGAAATCAAAAGCTGAGCAGAAAGTGGAACAGGACCGGATGATAAGGAAGGTCATTGAAGACAACATGGACATCAAAGGTGCCTATGCTAAGCCAGAAATAGTCGACATACTGTGGGTGCAACTGATCATCTTACCTTACACCATTGCATATTATATTTATTGGTATCTAAGGTGGTTCTGGAATTTCACCATAATGAAGCGACCATATGGTGAAGAAGAGAAGTTATATTTAATCAGAAAGTACATGAAGCTTGGACAGCATCAGTTCAACGCAATAGAAGACTCAGAAAGACAAGAGTTCCTTGATGAAGAACTTTGGCTCAAAGAAAACTTCAAATGTTGGAAAGAATTAAAAGACGAGGAAGCAAAAAAAGCTTTAGCAGAGAATAATAAATATAAACAGTACAGAAGGTATATAAAACAGCATGGAGTTGGTAGGATGACATTTGACGACTCATAGTGCTTTGTGATAGTGGGGATTAACTTATTAATAAATCTAGGATCAGTTGTGTGGCATTTTATTAACCGTTCGGTTTCTGTTTTACTTTATATTTCTTATTCTTTTAATTAAAGCACCAAAAATTATACACAAAAAATAAAACAATGTTTTTTTACACAATTTGTTACTTTATTTCTTTAATCTCTATTTGTCTCAACATGTACTAAGATGATTTCAATACAATTAATCATACAACACATTCATAATTTACAATCATCACAAATGGCAATTTGTTAAGGCATACTAACACACCGGGCGCACATACACAGACACAAGGCAAGTATGTGAACAATCACGTTTGTCCTGATATAACCATAACAAAGTGGTTTGTCCACATGTAAACAAACTTAAAAATGTGCTCCTCATTTATCAAGACAAATCAAAATCGTTATACAAAACAAAATGAGATCCTTAATTACAGAATATAACGCAGTGACCGCAAAACAAGCAATCAAATTGCATTGGCAGTGCTTCTGACTCTTAAATATATTTTTAACCATAATTCCAATAGCCAAAAATGAAAATTTTGGAATGTTTATACATCACTATACACAATCATACAGCTGCCATACTTAAAAACATGCACATTTACAAGAATAGGACACCTTTACAGCCGTGTCTGAAGGCGATCACCCGCTAGCAATCCACATAGTCATTTCAATATAATTTTCAATACCATAATTTGCATCTTTCAAATATCATTTTCATAGGAAGACAACACAAAAATAAAATTAAAAAAGTCAATAAATGTCAACAACTTCGTCAGTGCAACCGTTAAAATGTTACCTAATTAAAAATAAAATAAACTTGCACAGTTGAGTGACTTTACCAGAAATAAAGTGAAAGTGACGAACAATTCGATTCGTTGCGACACCATTGCGAGCGACGATCGCCTCTCGCAAGATTGCATTATGGAAACAGGAAAAATCCATTGTTAAAAACTTAATTTCGTTATTGTGCTTGTAACGTCTAGAAAAACGGGGTTTAAATCGAATGATTTGGTACTAGTTGCTCGTTCATTGAGGCAATTTTAGTCAATTGTTTACGCAGCTGAGTTACCGGCCGAAGTTAGGTATTAAAAATTAAACAATAACTACATTCAATTAACCACCTTTTTTCTGACGCAAGAATTTCATTATGTAAACTTGCGAGACACAGCCAACCTGTATCTTTAACAAACTGTACTTGCTTTAGAAATAAACAACTAATTTATGTGTCCTGACATCTTACAGTAGTGTGCATTGTTCGGTAACCACCAACAATTTGTACAATAACGTTATTTATTAATCAGCTCAATATATTATTTCAATTTAACCTGGTCGTTCCCTATTTCGTGATTAAGATATATTTTACGCGCAAAACTGCTAAACGCTAAACAGGTTTACAATATTTTCGACCTTATTCTTATACGAAATAAGATTGAAAATTATATTATTAACTTTTAGACAGTTTTGCAACTCTATGGTAACATTCTATTGCATTTACTTTAAGGCCTGCTTGTATAATTTGTGACTTACAAAGTTCAATGACAGTACTCGTTTTTATTATGAAAGTAGTATAAAGCCGCTGAAACCGCTGCAAGGGCTAAATACTATAATTTCATATAATTTGATGTTAAATAATCAAACTATTTAAGTAAACGTAATTGTGCAGCGCTTCTAGCGGCTTTAAACTCTTATTATCCACTCGACAAGTATCTTTACAACAAATGTTTATCAGGTACTTTATTAATAAGTGGCGTTTCTCATGAAAAGATAACTTGTGGAGTACGACAGGGATGGAAGATATTATTACAGGAATCTTTTCTGTATCATTCCCTTGAAAAAATCACAGTTTTATATTAAAGACAGACATCAATGAAGTTGAATTTTAAAAGTTTGCAGCTCTGCATAACCAGATAGGGTTTCATAAAAAAAGAGCCAAAAATTTTTATAAACTTTTCGGTAAGTCTGCTAAAGTCGGCTCGCTGTGTAATTAGGTACGTAAAAGTCAAAGAAATAGACCTACACAAAAGCAAAATACGTAAAAACATAATACAACAATACTCAAATTATGCACTTTGTACGCAGCAACCTGATAACAGTGACCTGCACTCTTTATCACCTGACAAAGATAAACTCTTGTTCTACTGCGAATAAATTAAAATAAAATACACCTACAGAAAACAGTATAGTTATAGTCTAAGAGAGAGATAGATATAGATATGTTTAGCTTCGAATCTACTACGTTGATAAAACTGTGAGATTTAAAAGGCATGTATATATGCAAATCTTTTTCCACAACATGGCGACTACGAATCGAGTAGAATACACATTTTGTACACACAATTTTCTCATCTTTTTACAATTACCCTCCTATAATGTATTTACACAAAACATTATTATTTAAATATAACTTCTCGTTTATTACTTTATTGGGGACAATACGACGCCATATCGATTCAATATTTAGTTATATGTCTATCTACATAAATAGTATACACAAAATAATGATTCTAGTCTTTTTTCAATGTGCTATTTCGTTTCAGATCATTTGTAAGCTATACATTAATAAATCATTGTTTACATGTCAGTGAACCATTGTTTTACTTTCTCGTTATAATCCAATATAAAAGATCAAAGTAACGATGTTTCCCTGACGTGTAAAAAGTTAAATAGGCTGTCAATCGATTCAATAGTCGAGTTAGTCGATTTTTCGATGAAATAATTATGCTTAAATTATTATGTGGAGGAAAAGATTTTATGAAACCATCTTATCTAGCTATGACTAAGCTATTTAGTCGGCTAAGAAAATAATTTAGTCGATTTTTTAATTATACGATGGCTGCAAGAAATCTTTAATCGATTGTCTAGAGTGCTAGACCGGAATTATATTTCCCTTATCACTAAAATCGAATTATTGAACTATAATTCGTTTGTGAAAGTAGTGTCACATAATCGACTATTGAATCGAACGTATTTACCAACAACGTCGACTCACGCAACTTTCAATCTTACAGCTCAAGCCACAGATAGCACTTCACTGACTTCACACAACTTACTTCCTGTAATAAGATCTACATTTAATATACGATATGAACGTTCGACTTTATATCCTACGGTTTTCGACATAGAATTCGTTATTGAGGTAGCCAGGTCTGTCGGCCGGCTCAGTCTGAGTTGAACCTTATTGTGAGTGTAATAAGGTCGTGTTTGCACTAGCGTCGCGCGCGCTTGTTGCGCGGGCGCACCGCTACGTGCAAGGCGCGGCCTCACACGGGAGTCTCGTGGTCGGCTTCCTCTATTCGGCCCAGTCGCCACGCGTTTGGGTCTGTTGCTGGCGAAAAGAATACGTCAAAATGATGATAAATTGAGGGTCGTTTACACGTTCCGACTTTTACATTCTGTAAACCAAGTTCCATTTTGTTTGAGAACATTATTTAATCGCACAAACAAAATGCGCTTGCAATACCCATAAAAATGAAAGTCGTAACGTGTAAACGAGATTACAGGTGTTGTGCGTGCAAAATACAATGTCAAATACCTCAGATTTCATTTTTATAACTTGGTTGAATGTGACATTAGTATTTTGTGCATATTCCATAGTTTTAGTGATACCCAGAGAGTAAAACTTCACCTCACAAATCTAGCAAACATACACACAAGCTTTAACTCCACGTTTCACCGTGTTGTGCGCGTGTCGATGACTGTTAGAGACGTTACACAAAACATAGACACTGATTGTGTTGCCAGTTGGAAAATATAAAACAGGTTGCGTCTGAAATTTACTTTGAACTGAAAATTATATTTATGGTCTTAATTAATAGAGGATATAGCTTATGCATTCAACATCTGATTTGACCAAATTAATCGAGTTCAGTGTTGCCTGTTATGAAGCTAATTAGTGTTTTACAAAAATGAGCTCTATCACATATCATTAAAGTACATTTCAGACTGTATTGAATGGAGACAATAATCTGTAAATTGGTAAGTTATGTATAACAAACAAAAGCGCAACTTTTCGCAAGCAATGCGTGTTGTGTGGATGTAAACTAGCAAATGTGACATTATATTATTTTATTGTAGAATTAAGCCAACAATTTCCTTCAAATGTTATATTTTTCTTGTATTTTGTACTCCTTAAATATGTTATAAAGTGTGGCTTAAATCTACAACAAAAAGCTACAGCCAACAAGGCATATTTTAGTTTTCAAACACTCATAGGTCAATGTATTGTAAATGTGAGTTAGGAGTGAGGCAACAAATATTGATGAAATTATTTTTTAAGGGAATGATATTTTTTTCACGTGGCCTTCAAATACACATTTAATTTCACAGATAAGAAATTATTTAAAAAAAAAATAAACTTTACGACAACCATTTTCATGAATTTTGTAAAGATCATTGGTCCTCAAAGGACCAGCACCATAATTGCGTAACACATTTTCAATCACAATCAATGATTTTGAAGGATAATTATTGCTAATCCATAGCTAAATATGTTCAAAAAAATTTTGCTCGACAGTGTAAATAGCGCAATGAATGTTGATGAACTGTCAAAACGAAAGCCATTGCTACTGATATTGTGTTACGCAAATACCCCGCTGACTAATTCTTTTGTGTATTTAAAGACCAAATAAAAACAAAAAACACATACTCTTTCGTGAAATGAGGGTGAAACAAATAACATAAAACAAAATATATTACCTTCAATAGTCGATCTTCCAAACATGCTTTGGGAGTTCGGACACGGGATGGGACTACGGGATTGTATTAGCTTATACGACTAAATATAACTTACATACACTAACATACTTAGCGGGTAAAGGTAACAACTATCATTAAAGCATACAGTGTTAGGTCAGGATTAGTAACACACTTTCTTTGATTTTGTAAAATTTGTTTTAGCTGTCTGAAATACTTTCTAATTTCGATCTGTAATGTTCAATAATTGGATGGATTTAATACTTCCAATCAAGAAATTAAAATTGATTTCACATTAATTTATGAAAAAAATAGGTTGCATCAGTTTTTCAAATAATAAAAAAAAAGGAAGACAGATATTTTTGACATTTAGAAAATCTATAATTTCGCTCCGTGGCCAGTAAAAGTCTGCTGCAAATGATATCTGTTTTCAGAAACAAGACTCAGAACCACAAAAATTCTTTAAAAAAAAGTGCCATTTTCCAAGATCCAAAACCATAAACTTTTTTTTTTTTAAAGAAGAAAATGTGTGTCTTCATCCTAACCTGTCAAGTTAAAATCACATGCACCAATAATATCATATTAATTAACATACTTTCAAGAGAGACATTATGAGCGAAATATAAGACTAGTTACACACTTAATACTCAAACACAGGGCTACACATGCGCATACCATTACTTAAACATACAATATAAGCTAACTCTTCACTTGGCTTATTAGTCAAAACATTCACGTTAATTGGCTAATAGAAAATATACTCTATTTCTTTACCAATAAAGTTTATTTTTTTACCAGCAAAATAACGCGATTATTTCCACTTATACGCCGAATAGTGAAGAGACATCGATATACTTACTTTATAAAGCTCGCTTATAATAGACCAACTATATTAAACGTTAAAAGCGATATTGATAAAGAACTGTCATGATCATAAGTTTGTTTAAATCTAAGAAAATATAGTTTTAGATATGTTTAAAAAGGCAAATGCATGGCAGGCATGCAAACATGTAGCAAAATATTTTTAATTCTAATTTTATTGAAATCAATTCTATGCCAGATTATGTGTCCTACTGAGTAAAAAAAAAAAAGCATTTTGTGAGAAAATTAGGCGATGAATAAGAGAAAGAACAATTTTATATTAGAAAGAATGGCAGACCGAATGACCAAACCATTTGAGTGAGAAAGTGAGCTTAAGATTTCGGTCTCGTATTGTTAAATCCAATTTGAAAATGGCGTCTGAGATAAGCACCTCAAAAAGAACTATCATTATGAAAGTTCAATACAATATTGTAGATCGTCTAATTTTCGTACAGACGCCAGCACATCAAGCTACCTGAAACTGTCAAATTTTCCTAATCAACCTTGAACCTAATGCTTAAAGCGATAAAGTTGAAAATCTATTAAAGAAATTTGACAAATTATAGCAGCTTGATGTGCTGGCGTCTGTACATTTACCAAACCAAATGTCAACATACGAGGAGAACTTTAATAGATACCAAAGAGCTTCGAAAGGTTTCTTTATATCATTTTAAGAACTCTTGCGATACTCGGACAAGACTAGCCAAAATTGAAAAGCCAAGTCCTTGGAGTCATTTATAAAATGGATTTAAATACGGGCCATACTTAACACGTAATCTGGCAATTATGTACAGACGCCAGCAGGTCAAGCTACCCCAAACTGTCAATTTTTCCCAATCAACCTTGAACCTTAATACTTTAGCAATAAAGTTGAAAATATATTAAAGAAATTTGACAGATTGTAGTAGCTTGATGTGCTGGCGTCTGTACTTAAATATTTCAGAAATGCAAAATGAATAGCCCTACTGATTGTAAATAAGCCCTTTAGCCACCACGGAACACCACATAAAATATTTTAAAACATACATGTTATATGTGTCTGTATGGATATGTATGGAGATATGGATAGTAAGTAGTAACAATACTTTTTCATTATACAGTTTACGGTAAGAAGTAATGATGAAAACTAAAAAATACGTCGTGTGTATATATTCGTAACAAATTAGTTTTGGTCGAAAACATTGGATGTAAATATAAGGCTTACCACAGACAGCAGACTGTCTAAAGCGGTATTCAAATATTTTTGCGGATGCAAAGTCTGTTGTCTGCACAAGCCTTTAGAAAAAATATCAAGATCTTATAAAATTTAGGTTTAAGTAGAAAATGTTTCATCAATCACTTCTTAACCGTTTTGTCTTGTATTGCATGAATATGGTGATTGTATGGGAGTGAGGAAAATGGGGAAGGATTATTTTATACTTCACGATATATTATTGACTTTAATTGATGACATTAAGAGATGACACTGCTATGAAATTTACTTTAGCTCTCACCAAATCAATATCATTAAATAATTAACCAATCTCGATTACCATTTTTCTCTCAAGTCCAGTGTAAATATTATATTTACAGGTATTTCTTATTAAGCAATATACCTAATCTGTAACATTGTACAGTGACGGCATCCAAAAATATGACGGGTGAAAATGAAATTTTTATATTTTTTTTTTACAAATTATTTTCAAAATGACTAAACAAACGTCATAAAAATCTTTTCTAATAAAAATGCCGTTTACAAGAACATTCTACGCGAAATTTTCGCGAATAAATCTGGCCAAGTTATGCAAAAGCGAACAATCGTGAAGTATATAAAAGTGAGGAGAGGTGAGGACAAAAGCTCGCTCTCTCTTGTCTCGTTGATGACAGCGCGCAGTCAGCAGGAATGCGCGTGCGGCGCCGCGCGCAGCAGTGGAGCGTGCTCGCCTGAGTGACGTCACGCCACGGACACGCCACGCACACGCCACACGTCATCGACACGGCACAACCACAACACCAGACGGACGCGTTACGTATAGTCCCCTTTATAGTCTACACCACGCGAGGCAGTTTCGTGAGGGTTAACAAAACTCATTACCTGAGAAAGTGATATTTTCTGAAATAATTTTGAGTGTTTAATTAATGTTGCAAACAATACTGGAGTAAATAATGCCAACGTTGATGGTAAGTCTACCTCCAAGAAACTGCCTCGCGTAATCATTTTACCAAGAGTGCAAAAACGTATGGTTCGTGATTACTATAGAATATGAACTAGCAATATAATAAACTATAAAGGGACTCCACGAACGCCTATTAATTAGCTAACATCAATAAAATACCCAAGTATGTCTGCATTCAAAAGGCAAATTACGAAAAAACAAAACATTGAAACATACAGGCAACAAAGCGCCCTCTGGCGAAATAAAGCCAAAAGTAAAAAAAAAATATTTTAAAACCAAATTTAAAACATACAAAGCGTTCACAAAAGCAGACATACCAAAGTAATGTAAGTTACATTAAAATTAAATACACAAACGACCAATGGGAGCTTCGGAAAGATTGAAGTCATTACACACTATCGTTCGGACGAAGGAAATCGATACCGATTACAGCTGCCATTGAATTATAATGACCAGTACTTTAGGTTTCAAAGTCGTATTAAGTTATTATATACCACGAGTACAAACGACTGTACTGTATTGGAACAAAGTTCCTTTTCGCACAGTTATACTCTGCAGACTTGTCGAATGAGAGGTAGACCGATAAAAAAATTACATTTTGACTCACCACGACCCTTTTTTTCTTCATTTAGTTACTCTCAAACGTTGTTAATTTATTTCACTGTGCCTGTGATTTAATCTATCTATATTTATACACACTAATAATAAAGCGAAAGAGATTGTTTGTTTGAAAGCGCTAATCTCTGAAACAACAGGACGGATTTGAAAAATTCCTTTTGCATTTGATAGCCCAATTCTTGAGGAAGGTTTTAGGCTATTTAACCTCACGCTGGAACCATTAGAAGCCCAGCAAAACGAAAACAAAAAAAAACGTCAGATAGAACGCTAAGCGAAAACTAAGTAATAGCGCGAGCAGGCAATGCGATGCGACAGGGTGGGTCGGGGAACAAAAAATTTCACACGGAAGAAGTCGCGGGCAGAATCTAGTTATGAATCGGTGTTGTCGGTATTTGAATTTGGGTACTAAAATTGCGTACATATTAATTTTGTTTGAATATTCATAATTGCACATATAACATGACGCCTATAATCCCCGAAAGGTTAGGCCGAGGTGTGCCTATAATCCCCGAAAAGTTAGGCCGAGGTGAGCCTATAATCCCCGAAAGGTTAGGCCGAGGTGTGCCTATAAACCCCGAAAGGTTAGGCCGAGGTGTGCCTATAATCCCCGAAAGGTTAGGCCGAGGTGTGCCTATAATCCCCGAAAGGTTAGGCCAAGGTGTGCCTATAAACCCCGAAGGGTTAGGCCGAGGTGTACCTATAAATAGTACACACACATTTCGCCAGTTATGTTTAAGTCCCATGTACAGGGTGGCAGGGACATCGACGTGCAAACGTCGTGAAAAGGTTACACCTGATGCCATAAACAAAATTACGAAAGTTATTCCTCTCGGAAATGACCGGTTAAAAAAATTGTGATTTATGAGTGCGCAATGTATTGCAAACAACGCGATCAAAACGCTCCGCGGATGGTGCGCGCGCGCGCGCTATCTACCGCGATACCGCGCGCTGCCCTTTCGAGTTTTATTTACATTGTTGTTTTAAGTGAAAGCAGTGAATTTACTATTTTATTAATTAAAAATCTCATTGTGTTAGATAGAAATAATGATTTTACAGTTTACAGTAAAAAAAAATTGCAGGAAAAAACGTAAAAATTAAGAAAAAACCGACGAAAATTTTCAACGCAGGCGGGTCCAGAATCATGTTCTGAATCCATGGTAAGCGGTTGCGCGTCGATGTCCCTGCCACCCTGTATAATATTCAGATTGTTTCTTATAAATGGTCAACAATATTTAATTTTGTTTTCTTTAACGATAGTGTGTAATGACTTGGAATAATATAAAATGATAATTCTACCTCTGACAATAATATCCTACACTAGCTATGATAATAATCATGCATAATATATGAAAAATTGAGCATTTGTTTTGGTATTAGGTATTCAGATGTAATATTAAAATGATATTTTGTTAGGACACACATCTTAGTATTTATCTTTCTTGGCAATATGAATTAATGGTTAAAGAAATCCATATTTCTTCACGTAAATAATTTTAAACGTAAATTCATTTGAATTGAATACGGCTCCCTTTTAACGGGACAGACTATGTACCTCCCATTCTGTATTTTTTATTAAAATACCTACCAATACCCATTAGATATTAATATAAAATTAATTTGCATGCCCTGAACAGGCAAAATACGGACTGCACATTAAACAATTAACTTATACAGCAATATTTTCTGCAACCAGCTGATTCTTATTGTTAATCAGGATTTAAATAAGCCAAGATTTAGAACTTTAAAGTTTTAAAATTTGAGAAAAACAAAGACGTTTGAATTTGATCTTACACACAAACTATGGCTCCTCTTTTCTTCCCACGTTTACTAATAACAGATATTTTACAGTCAATACAATCTCAAAATACTCTTTGCGCAATGAAAGGCTCAATTGGAATAAAATAGACGCTAACAAAATCTTCTACCTAGCTTTTTCCCAACTATGTATTTTAGAACCGGCTGCCACTCTCACCAGATGCAGCTGAATAACCCTACCAAATCAAATGCCCAACACCCTTTTCCTCCTCACAACAGCGACCACAGACAAGCATCACATACCTTGCAGCTGCCTGTTCAATAACGCGGTGATGCCTGGTCCATCGCCCGCCTTCTTCACCACTAACATCGGCTTGTCTTCGCCCTCCTCGTAACTGTTCGGCAGGTGCCCGTTTGAAACTGCCATTGTTTCGCTCACCTGTAAATTACGGCATTAACGAATAAGATTATTAATAATCATAAGTTCAAGCCCTTTAATTAAGGAAGAAGATTATGTCGTTTCGGTGAGTGGTATCTTCTGACAAATTAATGCGTGCACTAACTGGACAGGTCTACTCAAATCTGTGTGGTCTTTTGTCAAAAGACCATCTCAGACAATAATCATATGACCTGACCAAGATTATGTCTGGACTTTAAAAGACATTAAGAGACTGTGACCTCTGAGTTTGTTTTATAAGTTTTTTTTTCTCTGAGTGTTCAGATTTCAGATAAGTAACACCGACCTCGTCTAGTTTTAAAGCATAATTTATTTTTGACGTGTCAAAGTGTTTTTTATAACCTACTAACTGACCCGACAGACGGTGTCTTGTCCAATAATTCGTACAAAAATCTCATAGAAAAGAGGACGCTTACTTTTTCCCGAATTTGAACATTTACATTTTAAAATACAAAATAGCCAAATCGGTCTATTCGTTCTCAAGTGATGAGCTTACCAAAGAACAGCATTTCATTTTTATTTATATACTTAGCTGCGCCCCGCGGTTTCACCCGCATAAGATTCGATCCCGTGGGAATATCGGGATAAAAAGTATCCTATATGTTAATCCTGGTTATAAACCATCTGTGTACCAAATTTCATCCAAATCCGTTCAGTAGTTTTTGCGCGAAAGAGTAACAAACATCCATCCATCGATCCATCCATACAAACTTTCGCGTTTATAATATTATTAATAGGATGATTATGTAGATTTACAGAAATAAATCATTCATCAATTGAGTCAGCCTATAGAAGTCCATTGCAGGACTTAACCCTCATAACCATCGGTGATTTTTTATCTCGCACTAGATTTTCAACGCACTGCTTAGCGCCGAGAGTTGACAATCCAACAGTGTGTTTTTATGACGCGCTGAGATGCACTTCGTTGAATTCTCAATTCTCGTCTGAGAGATTTGAAAATCTTGAGCACGTTAAAAAATCGTCGCGTTAAAAAATCGCCCGTGCGAACGAGGGTTTAGGCCTGTCTGAATTACTATCACAGTCTACGGCAGGAAAAAGAGCTTTCCAAAGTCGATGTTGAAATGTCAAAGCTAATTTATTTTGCCATTTACGAATATCAAATTAGTGGTCCTTTGATCTTATAATTACACTTTACAAACAAAGTTGCGTGACCTTAATTAACTGAAAATTTCTCCAATAATTTTAACGTTTATCAAAAAGTGTCGCCGGTTTGTAATTATTTTGGATTGGCGAATTGAAAATGGGAAATAAATATTGTGTTTTTAAGTAAAAAGGAAATAGATTTATTTATTTACTGTTATAAAAATACCGCTAATAAATAATATTGATAGATAAACAACTATAATGCCTACCTAAATCTTTAAATATTCATGGTTGTTAAGAACAAGTTAATAATAAGCGAGACGGTGTTATAAATTATTTGAACAACGATTTATATACCAGAATCAAATCTACGAAACAAAAAACAAACCATAGAGAAAGCCATACAAACTTTCTTATAAAGTTTTTATTTACAAATCTGTACACGTTCGAATCGTTTAGGACTCCTCGGAACAAATTGAATAGGCTTAAAAAAAAACTTTGCAGTAAACAGTTTATTTGATCAAAGGCTTGCCAATACAATAGGTCCCAAGAGAAATCAAAATAAACATGAACCGATGGTCGATCGATTATTTAGAATATATTCCAAGCAGTCTATACCAATCCTTGTTTCCAATTGACGTTGTTTCCACACACAAATATCAACTTTATAGTAATGAAATTTAATTTGATTTTAGAATGACTAGTACTATAGAAAAAAAATATAGCTGTAGCGCAAACTGAACTTAAATTCTGAGTTGAGCTACAACATTACTGACAAATGCAATGCGTGCACTAACTGGACAAGTCCTCTCAAATCTGTGTATTCTTTCCTCAAAAAAACCATCTCATATAGCCTGACCAAGATATGTCTGGACTTTAAAAGAGACGGTCCCTTCTTAGTTGGTTTCGATCTTTCTTCTCGGAGTAAGTTGGTTAGGAAGCACTGAGCATCTAATTTTAAAACAAATTTATTTTTAACGTGAAAAGTGTTTTTTTTTTAAACTAATTTACAGAAATCAAAATTATTTGAACTTTAAGTACAAAAAAGAACTTTAGTGGTCCTTTGATCTTATAATTACATTTTACAAACAAAGTTGCGTGACCTTAATTAACTGAAAATTTCTCCAATAATTTTAACGTTTAACAAAAAGTGTGTTATTCCTGTTTTAAGGTTATGAAAATGTAAAATTTACATGTTTACATTCTTGGAAACAAATATGCGAATGTAGATTAGGCCCAAATTTAGGTCAATAGAGTTTTCACGAAATTCAGCCTAGTTGTATGAATAAATAATTTTAGCGTAGCGGTCGGTTGTGAATTTGTAATAATACACTAGCCGTATTATTTACGATGAGCACGAGGCATGCAGTCCGGTTTTTATGGCTTAGGTGATTTTGTTTAGTGGCTATTTGATTTTATAAATTGATACCTGCCAGTCTTATATACCTGCTAGAAGACTAGCAGGTATATAAGACTGGCAGGTATCAATTGCAACAGATTATAATTTCTAAATTGGTTATTTATAACCAATTTAGAAATTATAACCAATTTAGAGATATAAATAACCAATTTAGAAATTATAATCTGTTGTAAGTTATATTGGAAAAAATCGCATTGGATGGAATTTTGATTAAAAAAAAAAAAAAATAAAAAAAAAAAAAAAAAAAAAAAAAAAACGACAAACACACTAAGATATTAAAGTTGTCAAAAAATAAAATGCATTTTGACAATTGAGAATGCGTTCTTGACACCTGTCAGTTTCATACAAACGAATACGTGTTTTACGAATTTGATCTTTATTAACTACTAGAACTGTCAATGTCAAAACGGGCCTTTTATTTTTTGACAACTTTATTAGGCAGAATCTTTCTAATCTTTACGCAGTGTTGTGTTTCATTCCCAACCACAAGTTTCTCAAATAAAAATGTCGATTATTATATGAGACCGATTTGGAATTTTAGTCTTTTGTTTCTTTTTGTTTTGGACCAGAATTCAAAATCACACCGCGGTTTCACCCGCATAAGTCACGATCTCGTAGGAATATCTGGATAAAAAGTATCCTATGTCCTAATCCAGGTCACGGTCTAACCATCTGCCAATTTTGCATCCGCAAAAATTTCATCCTAATCCTTTCAGCCGTTTTAGCGTGAAAGCGTAATACAAAAAAAAAAAACAAATCTTTTCTCTTTATAATATTAGTTTAGATAATAAATAATTGCCGAAAATAAGTTCCGTGTAATTGATCAGATAGGCAGTCGCTTCATGTAAAATACTGGTATCCAGCTGCATCCGGTTTGACTGGAAGCCGATCCCAACATAGTTGGGAAAAGGCTCGGCAGATGATGTGAAGTTCCGTGTAATTAATGAAGATGAAAAAACAAAGACATTAACTAACTGCATTGACTGGACTATATTGCAGTCAATAAATGTATTTTCTTTCTTTCAGTGTTAGGGTAAGTTTGTAGGCTAAGTTTACTAACGTAGTTGTTAAGAAATATTGTTAGTAACAGATTTGAGTCCTTTGTTACTTGTTATTGAATATAAATAAATAATAATTAAGGGTGTATTACCTGCATAAGTTTATGAACAACGTCTCGACCCAGTATGTGGTCGAACACGGCTTGCAGGAAGGCGTCAGACATGATGGACAGCTTCAGCTTGTCGCGGTGCCACACCAGTACCCTCGACTCTTCCATCGCCATTATTGACACCTGTAATGTTATAGTGAAGGTATTAACACCACCGACTGAAATTATTAAAGAACTAACAAACCCTACCTAGAGGGTATTTTCTGTCTAAGTACGAAATTCACAGTTTCGGTCGAAGTTACGTCCGTAACACTTACGGACATAAGGTTAGTTCGGTTTCCGAATTAAGAACGAATCAACACTCGATTTGACAGTTGTCCATACGCACGATGTATATTGCCCGTTTGAAAAATTGAATTTTACACCTGTTTTGGCGGATCAACTACTTTCGGACGGGCCCCTATCTTCGTTGACGGACTTACAGTAGGTCCTAGGTAGGTGCTTCTCACGGTTTTTACGACTTGACAAAACATCGAGATTTCTGTATTACAAGAATGTGCGTTCAGCCGATTAGTTTTCTTATCAGCAAAACTTCCATACAAACTTGCATCCGACAAACTTTCAGCCGGAAATATTTTTTAAATTACTTAGTGCTCGACTTTGTTACAAAAGAAAGTCTTGTGCAAAATTTCATGCTTCTATTCCCAGCGGTTTAAGTTGTGCGTTGTCTGTCAGTAAATTAATTAATTTAAGATTTTTATTAAGTAGAAAATGAAGTCGTTATAGAAAACCTAAGTTTGCTGACTCAAAGCTTTTGTATTTAAGTAAAGAACCGTGTGTACTGTAATTTAGGGTTAAATTAAAGTTACTCATGTAAAAAAATCCAGCACCACATATTTTTCTAGGATTGATTACCTATATTTTATGAGAAGTGAGATCTGCTGACTGTTCTTTTATCAATGACTCCTTTATCTACGGCAAATGGCATAAAGCGCAGAACTTGAAACATCGATTATTTAAAATCCCAAAAACAACAATATTGCTTTTAAGCCACAAACGACATCGTGAAAACCCATGATTCAAACCGTTTACATAACGCCGTACTCCCTTACGTCGTACTGTTTACATACCTAGGTACAACAAACTCGGCATACATCGTACAGCCCAGATTTCATGGTGCCGTGTCTGGCAGTAAGTGGAACCGAAAAGCGGTAACTCGTGCTCGAAACAAGCACTTGAGCGGGTGAAACGTACGGATCATTTAAACTAGGCTGTGTGATGAACAAAACGGGCCAAAATTGGATATTGCACTCCTTTTTCCCTTTAGAAGTGAAGATACAGATCTAGCAGCAGAAGTATGCGCTACGGCAATCATCGTCTACATTCGGGAAAACGAACGCGCGATGGTGAGATCTAAAATAGTGCTGTTACAACCATAATAGCATTTAATTGTAGCATTAAAACCTAATTTGAGTGATAAATATGACAAGGTGCGACCAGCGGGGTAATTGCGTAACACACATAAAATGAGAATTGATCGCAATGAGCTTCATTTTGACAGTTCACCCACATTCATCGCGTTATTTACATTGTTGAGCAGACGAATTTTTCAAACCTATGAAGCAATGGATTATCAATATCCTTCAAAACTCTCGGATTGTGATTAAATGCGTGTTACGCAATTATGGTGCAGAGTAGTAACCCAACAGAGAACGTTTCATACAAAGGTGCCATGATAGGTGCACTACTACGAAGCGCGGCAGTACAAAACTTAGAAGCTTTGCTTCTATGGGGTTTACTCTGTAGTCTGTATGTAACGCATACTTATTCGGAATCACGAAAATTACCGAAGCGCATATGTTTTTTGGTTGACCAGTACGGGGTTGAAAAAGTTCTTTAAGCACAAATTGTCGTGCTTGCTTCTAAGTGATATTGCGTCGTTAGTCAGTTCAGTCCTGCGTGCTAGATTGCCGGTGTTTTATCTCTGGTCCTTAGAGAAATGCGATCTTGCTCTAATTGCAAACGACGTTAAGGAGTTAAAAATAGTCGTCTTTAGCTGTAGACTGATGTTAAGAAAAACCTAGAACCTAGAACCGCTTAAATAGAATTTGGCTGAATCTGCCGTATGTCAGACGATCAATGGGCTAAACTTAAGGCCCAGTGGGTCCCGCTTAATGGCAAACGACATCGCGGCAGGCCCAGACGGAGATGGCGAGATGAGCTGGATTCCTTTGATAAAGATTGGTCCTTGGCAGCTCTGGACAGAGAGAGGTGGAAGGAGAGTAGGGAGGCCTTTGCCCAGCAGTGGGACATAAACAGTTAATAAAAAATAAAAGATGTTGATACGTAATACGTACCTAATGTAGGAGTTAACCTTGAGTTTACTGCCCTAAGGCAATTCGAGACGAGTCAAAGTATATCTACATGAAACCAAATATTGACGTTCGCAACCCCTCAGGCTCACAGGCAAGCCTATAAATCATATAACTTCTAATACGGCTACACACAACATTACACCGACTCTCCGGGACTTAATAATTCCTTCTATTATTCACCAGCGGTTACGTTTCTCCTAAGCCCACGAGAGAAACCCACGAGTACATTAAATCATCAACTTCCTCATTCATATAAATCCGAATAATTTATGAGGCTCACTTTTACTCGGCTCGTCCAATAGAACAGAAACGCCCACGAATGTTTTGGTAATACAAAACTGAATGAGAGTGAAATCATGACTGGATCAGACAATAACACATAAACAGATGGTTGAGAAAATAAACAAGAGGCATAAAAGAGGTTCAGTTCGTAAAATGTTTTAAAAATTGCCCACGGGGAAATTACGCGGAGAGTAATTTCTTTAAGTTACCTTTTTATATGGAACATGAACATGTTTTGCTGAGAATGAACGTCTTTAAAAGGAATTCACTAGTAATGCAACGTTTTGCCCAGCAAGGGAAGAAAATGTGCCAGAATAACTAACTAGCTGATTCAGGCCGGGTTTTACTGAAAGCTCATAATACCCAACTCGTTGAAACGTCAGTAAACAACGCAGTAGACACTGTTAACGACTTCAGGGGCTCTATAAACCGACACAAATGGTTTTGGATGATGTAACGCATAGTGCCAGGGGGGACACAGTGATGGGGAATCAAGAGACGAAAGGAAAACCTAGTAATTTTTAAACGTGTTAAAAGTCTAAAGTCATTTATTAAATTGGACTGAGAATCAGAGGGATAATTGCGTAACACACTAACAGTAGCAAAGGCTTTCATTTTGACCTTTTTCCTGATTGGTAGTATTTTTTTTTTCATCTCTTAAATAAATTGCAAACTATAGTTTTGTATAATTTCGAAACAATTTTTAAATTTTGTAAATGTAAGAACCATGGATCCATTTATGTTAGATAACTTTTATCTGAAAAATAAATATGACAGTTTGACATATTTTCTATACAAAAGCTGTCAAATTTCAATTTATTCCTCAGAATAATCAGCCCTTAGTGTAATTTAAAACTAGGAGCAGTAGTGTCGACAGGTTGGTAAAAAAGCCTTTTGGCTAGCAGTAGACTGCCAAATGGATCTTCTGCACTTCGCTTATAGTGGTAAAGAGGTCGTAAGAGACACCCACCTGTGCTTAGCTACGATTACGACACCAATGCGTACATTTTCATATCATGTAGATATATTTTACACAGCCCTGTACTGGCTGGAAATAGGACGCTTCCGCAGAAAGTAAAGTATGTTATTTCCTCTGGATAAGAGAGTTAATGTAGAAAGTATTATCGAGTTTTTGCGATAAATGTGGCCAATGTGGGGTGTTAAATATTTTTCCAACTGAAAGCTGAAAGGGGGTGTTTTATGTAATAATAATATGACTGTACGAATTCTAAGTAAAAACTTGTAACAAAGAGATCGAAGACTACTAACACGTTGACTGTCAGATCACAGACACAATAGAAACTCTATTGTTGATAAAAATGATAAATGATTTTATTTTGTAAGTAGGTTTGTACAAACACTTTTACAAGTCAATCATATTTTAAAAACTAGATGAGGGTGGCGTTTCCTATCTGACTAGTCCGAGAAGAAATGCCGAAACAAACTCAGAGGTCACAGTCTCTTTTAAAGTCCAAACATAATCTTGGTCAGATCATATGAAGACCATGTAGATCGATGTCTGAAATGGCCTTTTGAGGAAAGTTTTGTTGGCGGACACCGGTAACCACGGTGGCAGTCAATGACCTAACAAAAATTATTTATGTTTCGTTGGTCTAGTGGTCGCAAGCGCTACTGCTGAGCATGAGGTCCTGGGTTCGATTCCCGGGTCGCGCAAAGTGTTATTGACTTTTTCCATCTGGAATTACTCAGTAGCAGCCCAGAGCCTGGATTTGTGCTCGGTTGGTGGCAATAGGCTCGCCCCCTATTACATGGGACTTAAACATAACTGGCGACATGTAGGTGTAATATAGGTATACCTCTGCCCAATCCTTCGGGAAAACAAGAAGTCATGTATATGTTATATGAGTGAAAACGCCGGGAGGGGACGCCGTAGTAGGACATATATTATAGTGACCTTATATTTCTTCTGAAAGGTCAGGTGCGTAGTACTCGAAACCGGCATGAGTAGGTATAATCAGATATATGAACGTAAACAAAGGTAATGGAGTATGTCAGGATCGTAGCAGGTGGCGTTCTGCAGTATCTGCCTGCCCCCATGGAAAGAAGGCATGAGTTTATGTATACAGGATACATTTTTAACTAGCGTGCAAACTGTAACCACTAATTCAGCACATGATTCTAGACCCTTCCAACATGGAAATATTTGGTCGGTTCATCATCATCATCATCATCATTTCAGCCGATAGACGTCCACTGCTGGACATAGGCCTCCCCCAAGTGTCGCCACATTGACCGGTCCCGTGCGACTCGCATCCAGCGGATTCCCGCAACCTTCACCAGGTCTTTCGGTCCACCTAGTGGGAGGCCTTCCAACGCAACGTCTTCCGGTTCGCGGTCGCCACTCCAGAACTTTTCGGCCCCATCGGCCATCCGTTCTGCGAGCAATGTGCCCTGCCCACTGCCACTTAAGTTTGGCAATTCTTCGGGCTACGTCGGTAACCTTGGTTCTCTTGCGGATGTCCTCATTTCTGATTCGATCACGCAAGGAAACTCCGAGCATAGCCCTCTCCATTGCCCTTTGAGTGACTTTAAGCCTTCTGATGAGGCCCATTGTGAGCGAATTTTGGTCGGTTATCAAAAAAAAAAATCAACATGTTTCATGGAAAAGTGCAATAGGTACCGACGCGGTCAAAATGTATGGCAGAGCAATTTTTTTTTTAATAACTTACGAACAATTTCAACGCGGCTGGGTTCTATCATGTACTGAATTCATGGTTTCAGTTTCTGCACTGGTTAAAAATTCATCCTGTACTAGCTTCTGCCCCTTCGTCCGCGTGAAATTTCGGCCCCCGACCCATCGCGTCGCATCCCATCGCTCGCCCGTGCTACTACTTCGTTTTCGACTTTTTCATTTTGCTCGGCTCTTAAGGGTCGTGGCGTGATGTTAGATAGCCTATAACCTTCCTCAAGAATTGGGCTATCAAATACAATAAGATTTTTTTAAATCTGACTGGTAGTTCCGGAGATTTCTCTCTACATACATAGAAACAAACAAATACCTCTTTATAATATCAGTAGGTATAGAAGCATAGATGTATGTGTCTGTAAAAAGATCAATTACCAAGTTGCCTTCATATCCAATCCCATGGGAATATATTCTAGGCTAGGTTCAAAAACATTAAACCCTATTAAGGAAAGAAACATTATACGTTGACCGACTTCGCGAAACGCAACCTATTAAATCGTGCTGAGCCACATTTAGACATAATGGCGTCATACTAAACTTTCTTATTCATCAGCCGAATATAGCGAACGTTTACACCAAGAATACATACCATCTGGGTAGTACCAGGGTAGCAGTTCATCACACAGGTAAGAGATAAGGTAAACTTTTGGCAAGAGGTTTACTAGAAAATATTTAGTACAGGAAGTTTTAAGGCCAGTTTCAGTCGAGATTAGCGGTTTTTTAAAGTAGTTTATTTATCCAAAAGTGCAGAAATGTAACCATAGCGTGTAGTTCTTTCGTAAAAAAGGTAGAGTTAGTTCTTTTTTTTTAGGGCTCAGTATCCAAACGATGCCAACGGGACACTATTACTAAGGTTCCGCTGTCCGTCCGTCTGTCTGTCACAAAGCTGTATATTTTGAACCGTAATAGGTAGACATGTGAAATTTTCATAGAATGTGTACCATTAAAGGGGGGGACACCAAAGGAAAGGCCGTTCTAAGGATTTCAATCATCATTTTATTTATATATTACTATGGCCGCTATAACAAAAAATAATAACAATAAAATACAGTTAAAAATTAAAGGGCACATACAAGACACGTGTTTTTTTCGTCGTTTTATTTTCACTAAACTATTGAAAATACGATGTAGTGTTAAATATTGTACGATGATACGCAACCATTCGTGTGCACTTCGCCAGTTTATTAAATCAGCTAAAATGCCTCTAAAAAGCCCCTGCAACGTAAACGAGGTTAGTCGATTTACACTTTGATTAGCCCCATACTGCACGGCTGTACGCACGGTCAGTTAACAGCCCATAAGATCAGTTTACACTTTAATTAGCAACGTTAACAGCCTGTGCTCAAATAGCCGACGCGAATCAACAAAAAACACGAGTAAATATACGATAAACTGGTCCTGCGTGCTCACATTGTTACGAAGCGGCTGACAAATTGGTCTTTTGAGTCTTAATATTTATTTTATGTTTATGTGTTATTTTAGCACCTATGTTAATTGAGAATACGGTCGACGACACCAACCTCGCCTTGAAGACACGTGCGAAACTTTTATTGAATTGATGGATACTGAGGGTAGGTAGTTTGGATTCAAGTCAGGAGTCGGGGTTAGGTTATACGTTTCGAAACTCGAAACTATTCTCCTTTTTTCTATCCATGTCAGCTTTGTTTACATGGCAGGCGAAAAATAAAAGAACATACCTGAAAAAATTCGTCTGTCGACACCCCGAACCATTCGGGCGAGTCGAGGAAGTGATGTGGGAACACTATGTGGAGCGCCCGCTGATTCTGAGACACCACTAGTCTGAAACATCATACATTAAAATATATAAAAAAAAACACAATTTAGAGGAAAACCCATTAAACCCAATGCATCTCAAATGACTGTTGGCAAGCGGATTTTTGGCGTTTCATGATCGCTAGATCTTCGTATCCATAAAATATTTTAGTAACCGAAAGGACCACTACATTTTCAGTCGTTTTCCTATCCGAGTGAAACGATCAAGCCAATATTTAAAAGTCCAATATTTAGGTTGGGTTAGTGCCCGACCGACTGTCAGCGTTGACATCGGTCACGTACCGATTTGGGACCCGCGCTCGCTGACCGTCGCCGGGTCGGTGGTATACTATACACGTCTACTTATCGTCAGCGTTTTGGTACTCGCGACTAACGGTACGCGACAGCGTAACACTAAATTCAGCCTTAGAGCGGTTTCGCACTACGTCTGATCCGAGTCCGAGAAATGACGGTTCGAAGTAGCCACAGTACTATTTGTATGAGGGGTTGCGCACTACATCCGAACTCAGTCCGTCCGAATTTCGAACATTCCCAATTCGGATTGAACTCGGATCTTGAATTCGGATTTGGATCGGACGTAGTGCGAAACCGCTTTTAAGGCTCGTATCATCTGCCTAGCCTTTTCCCAATTAAGTTGGGGTCGGCTTTGAGTCTAACCGGATGCCGCTGAATACCAGTATTTTACATGGAGCGACTGACTATCTGACCTCCACAACCCAGTTACTGGGTAGTATGATACCCCTTGGTAAGACTGATTGTCAGACTTTCGGGCTTCTGACAACCCGGGAGCAATGGTTTAACGTGCGTTCCGAGGCACGGAGGAGTCTCGGTATGTATAGATGGTCACCCATCCACAGACCAACCGCGGCAAGCGTAGCTTAACCTGATCGATCGACCTGTGCGAATGTTATTATTTAACCACGGGCCCCTCAGCGTTGTTTATTAACCACAGAATTACCTACAGCATAACACAAACAGAGTGGTTAATTAAAAAGCTCTGCAAAGTTCTGTGGTAGTACTTAACACAGTTCCGTATGTTTGCAAGTATACCTTAACCACAATACTTATGAACTTCTTCATCCTTAGGTCTAATTGCTGAGGAGTGGCCATGCATTCTAAATTACTAGTCATTAATCAACTGTTCTTGTTAAACTGTACAATGACACAGTTTTAGCACAGGTTAGACAAAACTGAAGATTCGTTGCAATTGTCAAATCTACCAGGCAGTGGGGTAATTTTATTATAAATGATATATTATTTATTTTGTAAGTAGGTTTGTACAAAGACTTTTATACGTCAATCATATTTTAAAACTTAGATGAGGTCTAGTCTGAGAAGAAAGGCCGAAACAAATTCAGAGGTCTCTTTTAAAGTCCAGACATAATCTTGGTCAGATCATAAGAAGACCATGTAGATCGATGTCTGAGATGGTCTTTTGAGGAAAGAATCACACATATTGAGACGACCTGTCCAGTCAGTGCACGCATTTGTCAGAAATCGTGCAGCTCAACTCAAAACTTAAGGAGCTCAACATTGTGTAACACACATAAAATGGCAATCGATCGCAAGGCCTTTCATTTTGACATCCATTAGTTATTAGGTTTGAAAAAATCGTCTGCTCAGCAACGTAAATAACGCAATGAACGTGGCTGAACTGTCAAAAATGAAAGACATTTCGACTGATTGCCATTTTAAGCCCAACAGACCCCCGGGTGTCACCATTGCCAGGATCGCCCAGAGGACACGGTGGAGCACACGGTGGAGGTCTGCCCCGCTTGGGCGGAGCACCGCCGTGTCCTCGTAGAGGCGATCGGCAGCGGCGGCGGCCTCTCGCGCCCGGCCCTGGTGCAAGCCATGGTCCGGAGCGAGAGGGAGTAGGAGGCAGTCGCCTCCTTCTGCGAAGCAGTCATGCTAGCGAAGGAGGTGGCGGGACGGATGAGGGAGAGAGCCTCCCGTCCCAGCCGCCGTGGGAGACGCTCCGGGCGTTGGGAGTCGCCTGACGACTACCGGCCACTGTAGTCGCGGGCCTGCGGGCGGAGAGCAATGGGTAGCTCACCGCCCGATCAGGACCAGGCCCGTGCCGGACGGCGCGTAAGTGTTCCACGCGCGCCTCAAAGAGTTGTCAGCATAATTTGAGGGGCCCCTTAGGGCCGAAGCCTGCCGGGTCAGCGGGATTGTCCGAAAGGGTTACCGCTACCCCGGAACATAAAGGGCGAAGGAAGGAACATGGGTGGGTTTTAGTCAGTAAGAGTCTGACACTCCCTTCCGCTCTACCCAGAGCGGGAGCGGTCATTTGATGATTTCCCACCAGAAAAAAAAAAAAAAAAAGCCCAACAGACCCATGACCACTTGACCAGCAGTGAACGTTTCCGAGCTACAGGGAAATATAAATAAGTAACTAACTCCACGAAACTTTTAACGAGTTTTAAAGTTTAAATAATGGTGGTTTAATAACCAGAGTAAAACAGGAACGGGGCTAATTAAAATGTGCAATATATAACCTCTATGCGGTCGTATAGCACACAATTCTGTGTTCGGGGGTTCATTACCTGCGCCGTGGTTCTCGCTTGCGGATTATTGCCGAAAATTATATGAAACGTACGGGCTAATCTTTATGCTTTACGTTTTTGGCTGGGTATATGAAGCGATGCGACTCTTTAATTAAAAGTCTGAGAGATCTAGGTCAAACTATTTGATTAAGGACCAAAGTTTTATAAAACGAAAGAGGCGCGTCTGAAAATCTCATTTTTAAAGGCTTTGAGATTGATTTTCAGACAATCTCCATGCTTCATCGTCGACGCTTCGGCGGAAAGATCCATTTAACCGAACAAATGACTTAAAGATTAAAAATGAAAACCGCTAAAAATATATTTCTCCCAGACTGAATATCTAAACTTAATTTCGGAAATAATTATCGAACTGTGTCGAGACAGCCGAGTCCTGGGCACAATTCAAGAAAATTTGTAATTTAAAACCAATAACCATCTTGTCAAAAGACGCCAGTAAAATTAACTCCAATAAAATTGCTTTCACAACTAATCACGAAGAATCCGTAGCTTGTTTCAGCTATAAACAAATTGCTTTTCCACGAAATCTAATAAAAAGTATCTTTATTTTTTCAATCATAAATTGTTTCTACCGCCCTTTATGGGCTTTAGGTCGTGATACTTGACATTATGTCTTCTATACCCGAATAAAAAGTAAGATTTAGGGCTGCCCAATCTAGATCGATTTCTCACTGCCAATTGCCAAAGCTTATCAAAAAATAAAATCGTAGCCCAAGTTTTTTGGGTCAACTCCAGCTTAGGCTGTTTAGAGGTCTCAATTTATAAAATTGGCAGCGAATTTCGTAAAACCAGTATTAATATTTAAATAGATATTCCGCAAATCAAATATAAAACTTTCGCTATTAATTGCCGAGTTTCGAACGAAAACTTGATTTGGACCGGTTTGTGCAAAAAACTTGATAACTAAACAGTTTCTAAAGATTTTGTAGTCAACAACCCTGCAATATTATGCTCCCCAAGCTCGGTGTCGCAAAGGTCGCCTCCCTAATAGAGTTTCGCGTCAATAAAGCGCTCCACGAAATGTTTGCTTTACACAAACCTTTAAAGGAATATTGTCGCAAATTTCCCGGTCATTTCTACAGTCATTCCAGCATTCGTTACCTCAATAACTTTTTTATATCTTTACCTTACGCCCGCTTCTTCTAAAAATGGCATACAAGTTTCCCGTAGTTACAAAATAGACATAATAAACTAAGTAATCTTCGCCGTCGTTAATATCGCCACCCACGTCAGGTCATCAAACTGCATGGGCGGATGAACTATTACAAAATTGGTTGTTAAACAAACACTTAGTGGCTTCTAAAATCGTTCACATCCCGCAAATGGCTTCATAAACACGAAGATAACTGTTTCCAAGAAAGGTCGGTAAAAATAGGTTCGAGTCTGTTGTCCATCTCTGTACTAAAGTGTGTAAGTACCTCAAACTACCGCAATGTGGGACTGGCTAAGTGCCTGGAAAGAGGGCCCCGCTCAAAGTTGTTGAGGGTCGTATCGCATCGATAATGTTCCGCAAATCGGCTGTGTTCAGAATCAGGCCGTGAAATTACGGGACTTTACTTCTAAGCCGAGCCCTTAAAAGGCAATCCATCACATTACTAGGAGGTCTACGCGCAGAGTTTCGGAATAAATCTTATCTTGTGCTTAGACTTCACCGTGCAATGCATTTAAATCAACTGATTTAGAAGCGACAGAGTAGGTACCTTTAAGCATTTGCATCATTATTGCAAAGTAAGTCTTCACATTATGAAGCGTATCTTGCAGTGCTCTCACAAAGTACTGTACATCTGGCGACAGTATACGAGGCCTCGTAAATAAAGCTTAAAGCGCTGCAATTACAACGTCTGAGTCTGTACAGCCATTTTATAGCTTCGTCGCTAACGCGGGACGAGTTGTTAAACTTTATGCTTGGCCTAACTAAAAGGCGGTGTGTTCAGCCTGTCATTTTCTTTACTTGCTTTACAAGTTGTAGTTATTACATGGTCAGCCGTTTAGTTAATATTTTCGCAGAAAGAATGAAGTCTCTAAACCTGAAGATTTATTTTTAAAGCGAGGATGAAACTGACAGATGAATAATATCTTAGCAAAGTACATATAGCCCTTGTTTATACAGTTCAAAGCAGTACATCTATATACCAATTTCTGGAGCACGCCAATAAGCTCGGGAGATGCCAGCCAAGATAAACATTTGTATATTAGGAGTTAGGATGTTTAACTTTAACACCAAAACGGAGTTGATCCAATGGCGTAAGAATTGTTATATCGATATTATACATCACAGAGTAACATGAAAGTTTTCAGAATCGTAAAATAAGGTCAGAGGACATTCATATACCGAGGCAGCTAGAATTCGAAACGGTCAGAGCACGAGATGACGAATCTAGTCGCAATCCTTTAAGCCAGTGCCTACTCATCTAGCCAGATTTTTTCTAAACAATATGAGTCACGATAATGAAATATCCAGCCGTAAAATTCATGAAGATTGACGCAACCTACATGCCTATACATCTGTCTAACGATGCAAATATACTAAGCCTTATTACCTACATCTTAAAGCCTACTGTTGACAAGGTTGACGAAAACATGCTGTTAAGCGACCTCAAAAACGAAAAAGGAGTGACTGGCTACTAGGCTACCATTAACCAAAACAGGTATCAATATTCAAGGCTACCAGCACCCTATGTGGGTTTGGTCAGATTTCAATTTGATGTATGGACACGTGCGGCAAACGAGGCAGCCGTAAATGTTTTACTCCACCAAGACAAGTAAGACAGTTCTCGAACATTGTAAAGCACTCCGGTACTAAATTATCCGCAGTATAACTAAAATTACAGTGCAGTGCAAAACACTGTCTACACAAGGTTCATATAATACGAGCGAAATTCGTAAAGAGGTCGCCAGTTTGTGCAAGCCGTTGCGCAATGCGCCTGCGACACTGTATACCGTATGTCGATAATTTCCCTTTCAATGGACGGTTCATTCACAAAAAACCAGCTAACAAGTCAAGGAGAACATGCTATTTTTTACTACAAACACAGTGATTAAAATTAAATTGCTTCATCATTGTTTTAATCAGCTGATTCGATTTCTGGTGAATGGAAACTTGATACTAAATGTGATACATCTGCACACATGCTAACCAAAACTAATGCTGATGTTATAGATATATGAACATTACTGGACATTATACGGAGAATCCGATAAGCCTAAATCCTATAAATAAGTCGGGAACTGGGGACAAAGCAAGCAGAAAAACTTCTTGTAGAAAGTCCGGCTACTTTAGAAGACAACTAAAACCGTTTGATAGTTGGCCAAAGAATATAAAACATAAATTCGGCTAACACTAATGTATGCTGTCGGGCCGTCAATGACATCGTGTAAAACCTTGATTTGTTCCGGCACTGTAAAAGTGATAGTTCGTGGCTTGTTATACTTGTCAATTAAATATACTTCTTTTTATATACAAATCACACGAACCGTAGTTTTATTTTTCACACCTAGCATAACATTCTCGACCTTATTACTACTATAGAGCACTTAACTGACAGAATCAGTGAATTAAAACCGTTGCCCAAATACAAAGGCTTATGCTCCTTTCCTTAACGGATCCAGGGAACAAAGACCAACGGGGACTGAGAATTGTCCAAACCTATCCAACTGTACTGTAGATTTACTCTATTTATTAATCATTGCAGTGAAGAAATTCGTTAGCGAGTGAAGTGTCTTTTGAATGCTCCTTTGACCTATATTCATCAATCTCTTCAGTATTAAGTCTGTCTTTAAGCTTCACTTTCTTCGTTACAATGTTATAAGTCTAGCCGAGTTATCTAAGATCCAACTCCGCAATCTAATCTTAACTTCGGTGAAACTCTTGAGTGTCCTTCATTATTACGATCAAGATGAACACTTATGAATTTCTGATCCATCCCTAATTAGGAATCGTTAAAAGTTATTTTATTGAAGTTATCATTGACAAAAAAATATTCAGGACACTTTCAACATTTTTTGGTTTCAAACAAACATATTTTCCATGTAATCCTCTTTTGATGAGTTCTGATCTTCTGATCTGACAATTATTTTCTGCCTTCAGATGACGTCAATCAACAAATCCGTTTCATTTCTCCGATCGAAAAAATACTTAACATTGAACTGTTACATAATAAAGAAGTCGTTAGCATTGACCGAAATTACATCCGATAATCAGAAGCGAATATTCATTATTTTTTACTACAGCTCCATTTGCGTGAGTCCAAGGTTTATTTGGAGAGAAAAGTTCTCCATCATCATCATCATCATTATCAGCCTATAGCATTCCACTATATGCTTATCTAGGACATTTAAGTTCTGCAACCAACTTTATACAAATCCATTCAACTGTTTCTGAGCTGCATAATACCCAAGCTTTTGCATTTATAATATTGTGACATATCGTTTAAACTGGGTTTGTGGTTGTAGAGGGAGGACGCTGCGGCATTTCGTGAGGTCGACCTGCAAGCATTTGTCACAGATGTGCAATCTTTCAAGAAGAGGGAGAGGGAAGAATCAGGCACAATTCCACAAATTAGCGTTGGAAGAGAACTAATAAGGGTAAAAATTACAACTAAAATATTGTTGCAATAGAACTTTATGAGAGTTGGTTTTAAAATGCAGGACAATGCAATGTACAGTACAGTACAATACAGCGTGTATCAGAAATGATTGGTCATAGTTAAGGGTGTGGTGCAGAACATCAAATTATAGCTGATTATTTTTTCGCGATTACGATGTTGGTCGCATGGAGAAAGTTGTTCAGCTTGATAGTCTGTTCCACACCTGTAAATATAACCACATATTTCTGATACACGATGTTTAAAACTTAATCATTTCCATTCTCAGGTATGAAGTTTGCAAAAGCATCTTGTTTACCGCTAATCTAACGTTTGCTAATATAACAACAATGCACATAAAAGTTCACACCACTCGAACATTTTACATTGATGTCACACTTATCTCTTGTGTAAGATCTCACTGAACAACTGTTATACAGTGATACAGACTACAGACTTTCTGAGAAGACGTGAGTCACATGTTTACTGAAACATTCCGGGAATTTTTGGGAACTGTTAACGGTAAGATTGTTTTTGAATTAATATTTATCTTTATTTTACAAAGTTTGTCGAGAAAAAAACATGACAAGATGAGTCAAATAAACCCGTTAAAAGTTAAACGACTTAGGATTTAATTGAATTCAAGACGTCACTTGTTTGAAGAGTTAACTGGTTTAATTTATAGCGACAGACGACATTCTAAAAATATATGCGTCAAAATGTTTGTTTAAAGATTGTGAATATTTTCGTGGGCTCTTCATTTAACGTCACTCTTTGTGCGTGATACAAAGACGTCACTTATTTGATGAGGGCTAATACCGTTGTAATTTACATATAAGGACAAAGGAATTTTAAACAGACATGCGACAAACATTTGCATAGGGATTCTGGCTATTTCGGGATTCGGACAGAATGGCGTCGCGGTCCGTTTGATCTCCAGCTTATAATCGGACATTTATTTTCTTGGAGATTTTCCCTTCGACTATAAAATTGCTGTAATTTTATCACTCTGTTCATATCAGTACCAATCAATACCACATGTAATGTGTCGCATTAATAATGTGTAAACATGTCGTTAATGCATTTCATATCAAACTCAATAAAAAGTAATTTAAATTTTATTTACCAATCGTGTCGTTTATAGGTTCAGATTAGGAAGGAAATCCTTAGTCGCCATGTTTTTCGCTGCATCTATCTTTTTTAACATCATTACGTTGAAGAGCTACGGTCGCGTGATGGTTGGTGCTAAATTATCTTAGAATATAGCACAAGAACCCGCAACAGGGTCAAAGTCAAACACTTGAGAGTAATTAACGCAATACGTCACCGTAATGGCGTTGGACATTATATGAACTAACAAGCAACTGTGATTAATACTAAGTTGACAATATGGATGAGAGGATGTTCCGGTGGACAATGATGGAGACCTCTCTAACGGTGGGGAGACGTGGACTAATGAGGTTATGCTTACTAGGAATATGATACTATCGACTTAAAACCAGGAATTCACCGTAACTTTCAACGGATTACCTTCTAAATGGTTTGCCGTCGTTTATAATTTGTTTCCTTTCCTTTTGGAAAGTCGAATGCGGTGAACTGCCACTGTTCTCAATAAAACTCATAGGCTAAATGGCCGGAAGGAAACCTGCTGCTTTCAGTGCACTGGTGACCAATCTACTAGCCGAACATGGGTATCGTTTCTCCAACGAGCCATATAAGCTAGCTCATGCCATTGCGTGGTTTATTACTCTGACAGCAAAGGAGACGTCAGACGTATTCAGGCCTGGGGCTTAACTTGTTGAGGCGCCTTTAACGCAATTCAGCATCCTCATCAGCCCACAGCTGTCCACTGCTGGACATAGGCCTCTCCAATTGCACGGCCATTCAGCTCGGTTCTCGACAATTCTCATCTACCTGCCACCCTGCTAAGTACCTGCTAAGTACTATCGTCGCTCCAGCTAGCCTGAGGGCGTCCTACCTTACGTTTGCCGATTCGCGATCTCCACTCAATAACACGTCTACCCCAATGGGCATTGGCAATCCAGCATGAGGATTACTAACTATCGTTTTCCATAGGCCACTATTTTTTTTTTCACCAAGTGTTGTAATGGTATAATGTAAAACGAAACAAATAAATTCCACCACACTCACTTGCCAGACAGCACTAAGGACAGGCTGTCCACTTTAGTGACCTTCTCGTGCGCGTACAGTTCGTGACACTTTAGGTGGCGCACGTTGCGCATGCACATGAGCACACGCCGGAACTGGCGCCGGGAGACGCGCAGCGGTTTGAACAGCGCCACGTATACCTGGAGACAAGGGAGAGAACTATTAAGAACAAGCTGTGTGCGAAATGGAATTTACTTAAACCATACAAACTTTAACTCCCTATTTAACCACTTTTGGGGGTGAATTTTCAAAAATGCTTCTTTAGACCTTTGAGAATAATATTCAGAGGGCAAATAACCTACGGGGTAATTGCGCGACACACACGCGCGGAGTAAACGTCACGTAAATTCAAACGATTTTTAAATCGAAAATACAACTATCGAATAGAATGTTTGTTTGAGAATGTCAAACCTGTAGATTTTCCCTAACAGCAACACTTAGCCGTTGAATTTTTGATTACAAAAACTGTAATTATTACACGGTTACCGCACTCTGTTAACCACTAAAGAGAACTTAATACTTCTGTCGATTCGAGGCCTTCAACAAGGCCAGATGTCATACAAAGGGTAAAAAATTATACAGGTATATCTATAATAATAACAAAGAGGGGGTTTTTTGGATGGTGTACAATAAAGAGTATTCTATTCTATTCTATTTGTTTGTAAGTTTGTATGTGGGGGTAATCTCTGGAATTGCCAGTCGGATTTGAAGAAATATTTTTTGTTTTTGATAGCCCAATTCTTGGGGAAGGCTAGAGGCCATATAACACGCGAGGAGCCGAGCCAAAAGAAAAAAAAGTCCGAAAGAACGCTAAGCGAAAACGAAGTACTAGCGCTGGCAGGCGATGCGATGCGATGGGGTAGGTCGGGGAACAACAGATTTCACGCAAACGAACTTGCGAGCAGAAGCTAGTTAAAAATATATACCACAGAGAATAGTGCAATGACATGAAGTGACAAGTCACCAGCTCATCGTGTACCCCCAGTGGCCTACTTCCGACAGATGAGTGACGGGTTGCGGACAAGATAGGCTGCGATTTTTTATTTTTTATTCTTGTCCCAATATTATCTCTATCAAACTTTTGCGATAGACCTTCCCATCAAACCAGCCAATTACATTCGGACTCTTTAGAGAACAAAAAAAAAACAACCGAATTAAAAAAAAAAACACTAGAAAGTGAAAAATTACTTAAAAAAACAGTCGAATTGAGAACCTCCTCCTTTTTGAAATCGGTTTAAGTTGTATTCATAATTTACGTTTTCATTCATTGTTATGTTCACGCGATTCCGCGGCATTGCATGCATTCCATTTATCACAGTAAACAAACGACTACCTTGACATGTCAACTATTTATTTGTTAACGTATTCAACTTTAACAATCTTTGCACTTAACTTTGTCAAATATGTACCTACTGTCATGATTCCGTGTTTTGATTATTTCAATTGGCAACACGGTAAATTTGATTGAAAAATTGGCAACACAGCCAACACGGAGGCCGGGGATGATGAGAGAATGAAAGAAAAAGATGGTGGATCAGCTCATGCTTGGAGTCGCTCGAGTTATTTCGCTAAGACTTATTTAAAGGTATGTACTCACAAAACATATAACTTAGCGACTACAAACTGGCAAAGCTTGTGTTTGGGGTAATATTAATTTAAAGCAAAACATTGGCATCTTATTCTACATTTTTGATCCGAAAGCACTTGATCAGGCTACTCCTTGATAGTGTTATCGAGTCTAAGAGTGCACTATGCTTTTGTCTTAAATACGTGGGCGAGGCTACCCTTCGTCAGTATTTTTGTTGAAGTATGGTGTACCTTATTAATGGAGTAATATGCTCGTTCTTTCTAAAAAGAGGTTAGAATGATTTTCATGCTTGGTTAATAAAGGTTAAACGTTACCAGTCCAAAAGAACACACTATGCTTTTGTCTTGAATGCATGGTTGAGGCTACTCTCGGTTTCTCATCTAAATCAATGATCTGCCAAAATGCACAAAATTTCAAACAGTTTTATTTGCTGGTGATAGCACACTCATCATACCATGCAAACATATTGAGACTTACCAAAATGATATAAACAACTCCATCCATTGCATAATAGATTGGTTTGTAATGAATTAATTAAAAATAAACATAGAGAAAACAAAGCTTATGACATTTAACCAAAAAATCGTTATCCCTAATGTAAATATAACATAAATGCTAGTCAAAGAATAGCTGAAACAATCAATGCCAGATTCTTAGGTCTTCAGCTGGATAGTCACTTGGCCTGGAAAGGTCATGTAGAGATTGAAAAAAAAAAATAATAATAATAATTCCGCTCCACTCAATGACAAACAAGTCTATAGTTGTCATATCGTACAAAGCATATGTGACATCTACATTATGTTTTGAAATTACATTTTGGGGAAAATCCACAGAGAGGTTAACTGTGTTCAAACCTCAAAAAAGATGCCGCCTTTGTACCTTTTTTTTTTGTGCAAAAAGATTAAATAAATAAATAAGATGTGTGCGTCCTGTATTTAAACTTAGAAATACAGATAGCTGTACTCCACAAAAAAAAAAAATTAGAGTTCCCAACATTTCCTTGTATGTACATTTTTGAAACAGCAGTATTTGTCAAATCCAATGTTCATATATTTAAAACACTGAAATCTAAATGTCGGAATAGAGAGATGTGTACCATTCCACACAAAACTGCATTATTTTCATAAAGACTTCTTAGAATGGCACCTAAAATCTATAATAAGCTCTCTATTGCAATCAAAGAAAATCTCTAATAAAACTATTAGTTAAGAAGGTAATAATATACTCTGTTAATGAATACCTAGATGACAGATTTTAATTTATTGAATTCATTCCATAATCATTATTAGTTCCAGTTTATTTTTTATTATATCAATTACTATGAAATTATTGACTCCTTATAAATTATTGATTATTATTTATTATTATTGACTAATATATTAATTAACACCATATTTTTACCTGTGTACCACGATAAACAATTTGAATTTGAATTTACTCTTCAATAATGTTTGACTGGGTTATAGTGTGTGATTTTGATTTGTTTTTGAAAACCTAAGCATGATTATCCTGAAGTAACTAAAGACTGAAGTTGTAATTATAGCAAGGCAAGCCTTGCTATAATTACAACTACAATTCTGGGTCTAATGAAGGTCTAGTTTGCTTTAACTGTCGTAACAAAGGTCACCCTTACCACAAATGTCCAAAACCTGTGATAAAGTGTAAACAGTGTAACAGAATAGGTCATGATAACGTAAACTGTAAATTGCGCCCTGTTGCTGAAAATTACGTCCCCAGAGCCAAAATCGATGATACTCGTAGTACCGTAGAAAAAAATACATTAAAGATCGCCGCGTTTAATGATCAAACAAGCCCTAAACCTATCGATACGTCTAAGGCGTCAACTTCTACATCAGCACCCAATGATAAATTTTTCAAAACTGTCTTAGTAAACGGTCGGCCCTTTATGGCATACGTAGACTTCGGGAGTGAATGTAGCCTGTTGCGAGAGAGCCTTGCATTAGAACTCCAGCTAGCGCAAAATTCTGGCAATGTTCCAGTAATTAGGGGATTTGGCAATTCATGCATTTCACCTTTGTATAATTCTACTCTAAACTTAAAACTTGATGATATTGAGACCCAGTTAGACGTTCTAGTAGTCAGTGACGAGTTCATGACAAACAGTCTCTTAATCGGACAAAACTTCACCGAATTACCTTTTATTACAGTCTTAAAAGACTGCCATCAATTAGTATTCTACAGAACTCCAGGAGAAAATCTCTTCCCAACCGAAATATATCTCAAAATGTTCACTTCAAAGCCCATAAAGGTTGAAAATACCGGTATGGTACCGATTACAGTCAAGGATACTGCCTTTTCCGGCGACGTTTTTGTCGAAGGTTACAACTCATTGGAACCTGGTAGAGAATTCCGTTTGTTGCAAGGGATTTATGGTATCTCGAATGGCTCTGGAGAACTAGCCGTAACAAACTTGTCACGGACACCTCTTCTATTCAAATCTGAAACGTTAATTGCACGATCGTCACCAGTAACTAAAGTCAAGAGCTGTCAGGTGAATCGTATTTCAGAAAATTGTGCTATCTCTTTAGAACCATTAGATATAACGCATATTCAAGTTGGCGAAGACTTTAGAAGCAACAAGGATAGGCTGTATACGCTATTACAAAAGTATCGCGATTGCTGTGCCACTAATATGAAAGAAGTAGGTTGTGTTAAAGATTTTGAAATGAAAATACACCTTACGGATAATAGGCCCGTTGTGTACAGGCCGTACAGGTTATCATTTTCAGAACGAGTGCAAGTGCGTGAAATGGTTAATGAGCTATTAGATACAGATATTATACAAGAATCTAGTTCGGATTATGCAAGCCCGATATTAATGGTCCGTAAGAAATCTGGTGAGCAAAGACTTTGTGTAGATTTTAGAGCCCTTAATAACAAAACCATTAAGGACAGGTTTCCTCTTCCGCTTATTGAAGACCAACTAACTAATTTAAGCGGCAATCAGTACTTTACATCATTAGATCTTGCGTCAGGATATTACCAGATTGCTATGTCTCCCGAGAGTCAGCATCTCACTGCCTTTGTAACTCCTGACGGTCACTATGAATTTAAGAGAATGCCGTTTGGACTGGCCAACGCTCCCGCTGTGTTTCAGCGAATGGTTAATAAAATTCTGGGGAATCGACGATTTGATTATGCACTTGCGTATTTAGATGATTTACTTATTCCATCTATAACTGTAGAGCAAGGGTTTGAGCGCTTAGAAGAAATTTTAAAATTGCTTCGTGAATTCGGACTCACACTAAAATTAACAAAGTGCCGGTTTTTCGATACTACCATCAGCTATTTAGGTTACGAAATATCTGCGAAGGGAGTAAGGCCCGGGGAAGCAAAAGTTTTGGCCGTCAAAGAATTCCCTTGCCCCAGTAACATGCACGAAGTCCGTCAGTTTTTGGGACTTACGGGATATTTCCGTAAGTTTATAAAAGGATACGGGGAGATAGCGCAACCATTAACCAACTTACTTAAGAAAAATGTTACATGGCATTGGGGCAGTGATGAAGAAACTGCGTTCAATTCCTTAAAGGAAAGTCTTTTAACCAGACAAGTTTTAGCATTGTATGACCCGCAGTTAGAAACCGAGTTACACACGGATGCTAGTGCCCTTGGTATTGGTGGAATACTGATGCAATGGCAAGCATCGCCCCGCGTCTTAAAACCTGTCGCTTATTTTAGTAGACAGACCACGATAGATGAAAAACATTTTCATTCTTATGAATTGGAGACTTTAGCCGTTGTCTGTTCGCTAAAAAAGTTTAGGGTGTACTTGTTAGGAGTCCCGTTTAAGGTATTTACTGATTGCGCGGCGCTTAGGACGACACTGACAAAAAGAGATCTCGTTCCGCGGATAGCCAGGTGGTGGCTGCAAATAAGCGAATATAACTTTGAAATTGAATACCGCCCGGGTGTTAATATGGCACATGTAGACGCATTAAGCAGAAACACTTGCCTAAACGCGGAAGGAGATGTTGGGTCTGTTAATGTCAATGTTATTGCATCGGGTAACTGGCTCCTAACTCTACAAATGGGTGACCCTGAAACGTCTCGAATTATAAGAGTTCTTAAACCTGAAGCTGACCCTGAGTTCGCAGACCTGAAACAAAAATACACTGTCAAAAATAACTCACTCTATCGCAAAGTTGATGACCGTTTATGTCTTGTAGTACCACGGAGTGCTCGTTGGCAGGTCTGTAAAGCTAACCACGATGACATTGGGCACTTAGGCTACACAAAAACGTTGGAAAGAATAAAGAACCAATTTTGGTTCGCCAAATTACGACGATATGTTAAGAAATACGTAGGTTCCTGCATAGAGTGTGCTTATAGCAAGGATAGTGCGGCTAAAAAAAAACAGGGACTACTTTTTCCGATAGAAAAAGTTAGTATACCGTTCCACACAATTCATATTGACCATCTAGGTCCGTTCGTAAGAAGCAGAAACGGCAACTCTTACATACTCACGATTGTGGACGGGTTCACTAAGTACGTATTTGTCAGAGCAGTGAAAGATACGAAAACAAAGAGCACAATTAAAATCTTGGAGAATATTTTCACTGATTTTGGTACACCGGCTAGAATAATTTCTGATCGTGGCACTTCGTTCACATCAACAGCTTTCGAAACCTTTTGCGATGGCCTTGGTATAAAACATGTCCTTAATGCGGTTGCATGTCCCAGATCAAATGGGCAAGCTGAAAGGTTTAATCAAACAATTTTAAATTCACTATCTGCTCAAAATTTTTGCAAAAATGAGCGTGACTGGGACAAGTGTCTAGGCAAGGTTCAGTGGGGTATTAACAATACTGTTAATGCGACCACCCAAAAAACTGCAACAGAGGCTTTGTTCGGATTGAAAATGCGCGATAGTTTGTCAAATAAGTTTGATACTCCACAACAGTCGCGAAACGAAGATTGGTCTGCATTACGCCAGAATATTAGCGAATCTATTAAGAAAAGTCAAGAGAAACAAAAGCGTAAACATGACATTGGTCGTACTTCTGCCCCTGCGTATCAGGTTGGCGATTTAGTTAAACTAACCCGAACCAATTATAATAATGAAGGCAAGAGTACAAAGCTTCTGTCAAAGTTTATAGGCCCTTATAAAATTGTAGATGTATTAGGTAACGATAGATATAGGATAAGTGATGTACCTGGTTTTAATAAAAAAAGGAATAATAATTACGAAAGTGTTGTGTCTGCAGATAGAATTAGACCCTGGATCCATCTCAAGGCCCTTGAGCTTGATGAAAATGTTAATGGTAGTTCAGATGAGGAAACTAGTAGCTAAGCATTTTGTAAGCGTAGATAATAAGAAATATTATTTTGTAAGGTTAATTTAGTGAATATAATAATTAAGTACTTGCCTAAAGAAGGATCCCGAATGTCATGATTTAGCATTTTATTTTATTGTAATTTTTTTTTACCGCGAATGTCTATAAACCTCTGTGAACTCTTGTACTAAATTTTTAATTTTTTTATTGTGTTATTTGAAATAAGAACTAATTGAGCGGGTTCAAGTGGGAGTTGTGCTCCGGGAGTAGCACGTTGTCGGATGGCCGAATGTCATGATTCCGTGTTTTGATTATTTCAATTGGCAACACGGTAAATTTGATTGAAAAATTGGCAACACAGCCAACACGGAGGCCGGGGATGATGAGAGAATGAAAGAAAAAGATGGTGGATCAGCTCATGCTTGGAGTCGCTCGAGTTATATCTAAACTAATCTAAAGTCATATTATACTACAGTGTTATTGAGATTAACATAAATATATTCAGGAATAACATGAAAAGTGGTTTCATTACACTACTTAAGTTATTATGACACTTGGCTTAAGCCAGCTGCGAAGCAAAGAACAAGCGAGGGGGACAGAAAATATGATACCAAAGAAAGCCCGCAGTGGTGTCACATGTCGTATTAAAACGAAACTCTATATGCTAACTTAATCATTGACTCTAATATCCAAGTTATTGTAGAAACCTCAGCAATTAATTCTAAGTGGGAACCAAACAACAGTCAACAACCGAACACAAGTAATTTACGCGGAGGTTCTGCTAATTAATTCTCCAAAAGCAATAACTAGGAGTCTGTCAGAGACTTCGCGGTAATAAGAACAATGTATTACGTCCAACAGTCAGGGAAAGCCAAAAAGAACATCGCAATTTCCAAACATGCATGGAAGTAAACAGCCAAAAACTTTATTGGAAAAGTAATATGCATACCTATATTACCTTTTAAATAAAGTTTCATGTGACACAGGTCAATATTTACAGAAGGCAGGGAGTAAACACGAGCGAGGCGGCCGAGATGAATATTTTTCTACGCGCGCTGCGCTGATACAATAGCACCGAACAATATGGCGCCCGGAATTTCGCCATTCTCTAAAAAGGTTCTATTGTTTTGCCTCTAAACGTGGGCGGAAGTGCAGCTGCGCTTTTGCTGGATTAGGCTGATTAAAACGTTGGTAACAGAGAGATCTCGAGGATTTAGGGCGTAAGTGAACAATAGGGAACATTAATGAGCCCTCCTCGTTACTTAGACTTTGACGGTGCAATATGTTAGCGCTTTCAGAGTGAAACAGTTTAATCCAGGATCACTGAACTCCATACAAAGTCTGCCCCAGTTTTACAACATGACTCATTCTCATTTTAAGCTGGAAACACCAAGCAGACCGATTGCAGCTAAGCCAAATGAAGCGTTGTTTTCAAATTCCAGCGATGTTTGAACACCTTATTTTAAATACCAAACTGTAAGTAAATCGATGATGCATTGCCTGAAGTTGATTCACAAATTAATTAATGAAAACAACAGATGTCTGTTTTAGTGCACATATGGTAATGGCACAATGAACATTTGAATCTTGTGAGTGGGCGTGCTGGCCCGCAGCTCTATAAATAGTATTCCCAGAGAAGCTTTGCTTATTAATGCACTTCTCAGAAATTTAGGCCGACGCCTATCAACCAATGTAACTTAACATATAGATGTACTAATGCTTTTGAAGAGACGATGATTGTAGGAGCCTTGGACTGAAAGGGAACTGTAATTTTGTTGTTTTTGCCCTGTTATCAAGTGCTACGTTAAGTATGATTTCGCATCAAAGGCTTTGTCATTATTGACGCTACAAATCTTTTCTTAGCACACGTCTTTTCTGCTTGATGATTGACGTCATTAAAATTGCAAAACATTACATCTTTTACTTCATGCTTCATTAAAACGTCTAGTAATATTATTGGTTCCAAAGATTTGACCTCAAGATACGAATTGATTAATGAAGGTTGTTGCAGATAAGAGGTAACCGTGAGAGCATAGTACAAGATTAATAATCATTTCTGGCAAAGGTTAAACGATAATTATAATCACAATCAGTATGTAATTAAAGGTAGTTCTATCTACCCGTATATTTACACTTTGAACAGCAAATTGATAATGTTTGTCTCTACTAATGAACACGAATTATTGAACTGGATATTTCAGTGCCATTAGAAATGGTCTGAATCATTAAAGCGTAGGACCAGGGCAATTTCGGTCACGAGCGCCAATTTCTGATTTTCTGATAACCGAAACAGGAAAAAGCCTTTAATAGAACACTGATAGGCTGTAACACTCGTTGTTAATATGCAACGTGACACCTAATCGATGTAAGCAAGCGGTATCGGAATACAAATTAAATGTAAACAGTATAGGGAAGCGCTCGGAGGACGCAAACACACGGGACACATAGGAGTATTGCTGCGTACGCGTGCGTCGAACGATCCGTTCTCAATTTCTTATACTTTATGACTGTGTTCTTATCATCTTTCTGCGATATTTTGATTTAAAAGAGTATCCATGGAGATTCTTGCCCCTTCTTCTCCATAGGAAAATTAGCATCATCTTTCTGAGTGACCGACTAATTGACAACTTAAAAAAAGCATGTAATGGTTTAACTGAAATAAATGCTTGAGTTTGGGTTTATCTATGAACCAGTTAGTTACCTTATATAGAGTTTGATTGTAATATAAGCAATGTTAGTTATGTATGACACACAATTCCGTGAAACCCCATAGCGAGTACGTTATCAATGAAGCATAAGTTAGTAATGCTACCATATAAATCTAATATAAACATTACTGGTAAGAAAACATGACCTAAAATGGTTGCCTAGATTCAAACGGGTACCTTCAACTGGCTGAAAAGTTCTTAACGACACAGTTTTTCGGTAAAGTAATAAATAGGAGAAATAAATTCTGTAAATGCCGTTAGAAAGCCTTACTTATGTGTTGTGTATGTTACTTACTCGCCCCTAAGGACCAGACTTTATATCCCTTAGTTCGCTTAACAGTTTACGCGGTAGGAAAACCTTTTGGAGCATTTTTTTCTCAAGTTTACACACAAGAGTAAAGTAAAGTCGGATGTTTACCATCCCATAAACTGATTGGCAGTTTGGCACGTCTTTTGGACCTGCCATTTTTTCCCTCATCAGTAACATCACATTTTGCCTTTTGAAGGGTAACGTTTTTTGACTAATATTTTGCAACAAATAATTACCTACACATTCATTATCTGCCTATCATTTTCCCAACTAGTTGGGGTCGGCTTCCAGTCTTACCGAATGCAGATGAATACCAGTATTATACATGGAGCGACTGCGTTTCTGACCTCCACACCCCAGTTACTGGATATCACAATACCCCTTAGTAAAACTGGTTATCAGACTCTCGGGCTTCTGACGAACCGTAACGACTGTCAAAGATCTGCGACTGACAGCCAGGAACAAAGGCTTAACATGCTATCCGAGGCACGCTAATTATCTACTCATTATTTATACAAAATACGTAATATTGGCGAATTAAAAATATCGAGCATACTAGAGAAGACCGAGATGAAATGCGTGGCTTGGCAACGCGAGATTACGCGGCAAGGAAAACCTCTCAAGGGGCTTGAGAACCATTTTTTAATAACTTATATATTCTGTGTTGGTTCAACATTGTATTAAAGCAAACTATAAGTAGAGTCAAAGGTAGTTTGATTTACGATTCAAGTGCTAAGCATGATGGATGATTACCCAACCAAATCCGAAACTTAGGACCAAAATAGGTAGGCGCAGATCGAGGCCGCGCCGTTTGTTTTCGTGAAAACGTTTGGTCACAGCTGTAACCTAACCAAACCTAGTGAGAAGAGTTCCCTAAACGATCCTTAGAAAGAAAGAAAGAAAAATAGGTTTATTTGTCACCGAAAAACACGTGCATAAAAAACAATTAAATCTAATAATAAGGTAAAATAAAAACAAAATACACCTATAATCAAGAACACAAAACAGAAATAGTCGACGGCTGCACGTTATGGCTGTGATAAGAAGGCTTCCACTCAGCATGATACTGTGCTATAGGGGGGGACCTACAACACAGCGTTGATTTTCAGTGGTTACCCGGAAAGGACCAAAAGGACATTGCTAGAACCTTGCCAGCCACGACCACTCCAAGCCATCATAGGAAAATTATATCCTGCCTCAAAAATGGTACAAATATGACCTATCTTTTGAATGTTCAACCATTACTCTAGCATTAAAAGTCATCATTTGCCTAGCCTTTTGCCAACTATGTTGGGGTCGGCTTCCAGTCTAACCGGATACCGCTTAATACCAGTATTTTACAAGGAGCGACTGCCTATCTTCAACGCAGTTCCTGGGTAATACGATACCCCTTGGTAAGACTGGTTGTCAGACTTTCGGGCTCCTACTAGGGACTACCCGTAACCACTGTCAAATCCACGAATGAGAGCCAAGGTGCTTTCTGAGGCACGGGGGGGTCTCGTATGTATAGAAACCATCCACAGAATAACCGCGGCAAGCGTAGCTTAACCTAATCGATCGACCTGAGCATCAGTTATTATTCAGCCACGGGCCCCTCCTAGCATTAAAAGTCTCATAGTTATTAGCGGTTGAAATCTTACATGTTTTTTAGAAATATTGAACTTACCACCGACCGAAAAGACGTTTTCACGTTCAAAAAAGGTGACGCAAGCAAAATCTGCCCTATACTTAAACGACAATCAAAATCACAGTGTTGGTCAACCAAATCCTTAAGTACACCTGCATCAGGCGCGTACGCAATTATGCATCGTACATTTCCGTCGGTAATAAGGTCGAGCTAATGACTTCTATATGACAAGGCTGAGTGACGGCTAACCGTTAACTGTTCACCTAATGTTTGATAAAAAAAAACAGTTCTTTTTACGTCGTTTTGAACGTTTGCGATGGGTGTGTTATGTAAGATCATACGTTAACTAAATACGCACGGGGATTAAATTTATTTTTTGGAAGCAAACGCAAACTGTAGGCCAATTCTCGTAATGAAAAACGATCAAAATCTAGTCGCAATCTCATCTCAGCGACAAGCAATGTCAAATACTTGTCAAAAATGTATGGAAATTTGAAGTATTTTTTGACAGATTGAGACTGAGATCAGAATGTGAACGTTCTTAAAATTACTAGAATTGCCCCTCTGGTCCTAAGCAGCTTTGAACAGAGAGAAGTGTGGGAGGCCTTTGCCTCGCAGTGGGACATCACAAGCTGATAATAAATAAATAAGGCTCGCGAGGGTGTCGACATGTGGCATTTGGACTCGGCAATCATTGTGCCGATAGTCGTGACAGCCAATGGGTTAATAGCCAAGAGCCTCGACCTACACCTGAGGAGGCTCTCGTTGAGCAGCTGGATCAAGGGCTTGATTCAGAAAGCGGTACTTCTGGACACGGCTCACACTGTCAGGAGGTTCCTCTCTCTGGAGCACTGATCGCCGGTAGCTTGGACCCTATTCCCGATACCGGCGGACTACTATTTTTTATATTTTTTAATGTTATTTTTTTTTCTTTTTGTTTATAAAAAAATATTTAAAATTGTAAGTTAAGTAAGCAAGTATTTAAATGAAATAAATAATAAATAATCCCGTCACTTTATTTCCAACTACTGCCACTCCTGAAAGCCAGAATCTGCAGTTGGGGTGAGCACCAGAAAATCGCAGAGAGAATGAAGCCGACTAGTCTTGAATAAATGAGTTTGTCTCTCCGTTTGAAATAGCGACAAAAAAAATGTTTCCCTTTCTGCCTTCCTTTACGTTGTTTACTCGCTGGACAGATTTGTCATCTCCCTTCTCATACGTGAACACGTCTCTGAAAAGGTACGTGCACGGTGCACATAAGTATCACGTATACACTAGTTTTTGCGCGCGGCTTCGTCCGCGTGAAATTTCTCGTTCCCCCGACTTGGCCGGGCGGCCGTCGCATTGCATCTCCTCCCCGTGCTATTACTTCGTTTTCGTTCAACGTTCTTTCTGCCTTTTTTTGGTGTATTTGGTCGACTACTTATGGTCCTAGCGGTATGTTAACTAGCCCATAGCCTTCCTCAAGAATTGGGCTATTAGTAGTTCCAGAGATTAGCGTGTTCAAACAAACTCTTCAGCTGCATAGATATAGTGTAACTATGATAACTTCATAAGCACAGCCTCTGATATAAACACCCACTTCCGTATATGTTCCCTTTACAATTTCAAAGATGTCATTTACATTCGTATTCATCCTAGCGTTCAGTATGAGTTGCTAGGGTCCGTGTTACTCAAAGGAAACTTTGCAAATGGCAAACTTAATGTAAGACTTCCTCCTTCGTGTACGTGGTTATAATTAATTTCTTGTTTTATGCTAAACTGTGTCAGGTTTCTGCAGTAATTGACGTAAGATGTTCGATTTGTATAAATAAGTGGGGTTCAGCTGTTGTTCCATAACCAACAGCTGAACCCCACATTGCTCGGCAAAATATTTGGTCTTTTTACTTGCATTTGGAATTTAATCGAGCCAGTACGGCAGTCTTATACTGCAATCAACTCAGCCTATCGCAGTTCACTGCTGGACATAGGCCTCTCACATGCTGCGCCACAACACTCTGTTCTCCGCCTTCCACATCCAGTCCGTCTCAGCAACTTTCTTAAGGTCGTCTGTCCATCTAGCTGGGGGGCGTCCCACACTACGCTTGCCGATACGCGGTCTCCACTCCAGGACTCGTCTGCTCCACCGGCCATCGGTCCTCCGACAAATATGGGGAATGTTTGTCGGAGGCCGACCAACCCCACATTGCCTGGTAAAATATTTGGTCTTTTTACTTTCATTTGGAATTTAATCGAGCAAGTACGGTGGTCCTATACTTAGCCATAGATTTTAGCAAAAATACCTAGTACCTAACGACAAAAAACGCCAACTAAAAAGGTAAAAACAACACCACAGACAGACAAAATTTTTAATGCGGCGACACACGTCTTGTCATTAAGTCATAAATCTTTTGTATATCAATGCATACATCGAAGAGATTACGAGGGACTCTTAAATAGCACTGCAACTAAACAAATGAAAGTGTTCGTTTTTCCTCTACAAAAAAAAAAGGCTGGCTTAATTTCTTTCAACGTTGACGTAACTTTGTATGACATCAGTTCCATCTCTCATAATTAAGGCAGACTGTTGACAGTGTACAAACATAGACACGTAAATGATTGTAATCTGATACTCAGAGCATGTTTTTCATCTATTGTACATACTAATAATAAAGCTGAAGAGTTTGTTTGTTTGAACGCGCTTATCTTTGGTACTACCCGACGGATTTGAAAAATTCTTTTTGCATTTGATAGCCTAATTCTTGAGGTCTTGAAGAGGGTTTTGAGTATGAATGTCGATGGCTATAAGAGTAGGGGAAGACCAAAGAAACGATGGATGGAATGTGTGAATGATGACATGGTTAGAAAGGGGGTGACTACCGAGATGACGACTAATAGAGAAGTATGGAAGAAAAAGACATGTTGCGCCGACCCCAAATAAATTGGGATAAGGGCAGGAGAATGATGATGATGAGCATAATTCTTGAGGTAAGCTATAGGTTTAACATCACGGTAAGACCCTTAGGAGCCAAAAAAAATAAAAAGAATCACAAAGAACGCTAAGCGAAAACGAAGTAATAGCGCGGGCAGCCGATGCGATGCAACAGGGTGGCGAAGTAACAAGAAATTTAAATAAAATTGTCATCCATCTACATTAAAAACACAACTGTTACAGTTCTCAACAGTCGAGTCGAACTAATTCAATCATGCAAATCAGCTGGTTCGAATTTAATGCCTGTAAATCTAATCTAATCTTGGTAACAGCTGGACCCGTAACAGTAATCAATTGCCAAAGTGACAAATCCTACAATCACTTCGTTTTATCAGCTCAAGGAATTAGGTAAGCACAGTCGATAACAGAATGCTTAGGTAGCTGGGTATAGTTCCTAAGCACGAAATCCGTAGTTTCGGTCGAAGTTACGGACGATTCCTACTCTGAATCACTTAATTAGTTCGGGGAAAGAAATAAGAAAGAATGACAACACGATTTGTTAGTTGTATCTACTCTTTATGTGTATTTGCCCGTCCGAAAAATTGAATTTGACACTTGTTTTGACGGCTCAACTACTTTCGGACGGGCCTGTAAGTTCGTTGACGGATTTACGGCCGAACCTATTGACAGATAGCAACTGAAGGTAGCCAGTATTTATAACTGTCAGTATAATATAGTCATACAGATCGCTACTGATATACACATAGATTACTGGGACATTAAAACCAGAGATAGATAGGTTTTTCTATCTTACGTATGCCAAAACTGGTGATAGATAGGTAATTGGGTTCGGCCGTTAGAGAGTAAACCCCCTGAAACGGTAAATGTGAATAGAGTTCAGTTACGTATAGATTTTTTGCAGACTACAACTTACGGAAAGCAGTATCGTTAGCACGAAGTTCCCGTTCCATTCAGATTGAACTAAAAAGATTGGTAACCGTATTCCATTGTTAAGTAATTAGTATTGACAAAAAAGGTCGGCATTGAGGGCTGAAGAACAATAACCATTGACAAGTGAGAAAGCCGCGAACTGACAATGTGCCGTTTTCTATTGAATTCAAACGCAATTATTTACTTCCCTGTGATTCTATTGGAGTTCACGATGGAACATTGGAACAGATAATGAAGTCTATCGCGTATAAAAACCGCTAGAGGCGCTTGTGTAGCGTAAGGTTTCCGAAATGTCAAACGTCACTGTGGGTGGGCTAGGCGGGTTTATTTCTAATTAGAATAATGTTGTGAATTGTTTGCAATACCTGAGATTAATTATGGCAAATATGAGTTACGGGTCAATGAATGTCAGTGCTTCAAAAGCGGAGCTAAGAAAAAGAGGTGCAAAAATAAGCGGGCTGAAAACATATTTACAAACATATTTTTTGTTTGTTTAAACATGATTTAAATGTAAACTTTGTTTTCACGCCCGTAATAACAAACTTTGAGAGCTATACTTCAGGACCTTTCTTGACAGCAGCGCCAACTGGTGAGCACAAAAACGGTAGCCCTCAATAAGGTACCAGAACGACCGCTACACCTGTATGTTACAAGCTCGTATCAATTTACTCAATTTTGTTCAGGTAAAGAAATTTTTTGTGAAGTTTATCCCAATGACAAGAAACAGGACCCTATATGCACTTGACTCTGCAAAATGACGTTGTGGTAACAGGTTGGCTATTCACATCGGCAGGTAGAAATCCCTAGCAAAAAATATAACACAAATATTGGCGCCAACCAGCCAGACGTCGCCTATAGAACCAGGACACAAGTTGGTGATACAAACATAGTTATCGTTATTCAAAAATTCGTTGCAAACAAAAGTTGTGAATATATGAATGTGTACTTTCTCAGCTGCCAGCATATCCAATTTTGCAGACTTCCCAATGCGACTTTCTGCTGAATAATTTCGTAGTTTGACAGCAGATTCGTCGCGGCTTCACGACTTTATAAGAAAAGAGCATTTCATTGTTACGAAAACCTGCCAGAAAAGATAAATAGGAAAGATTTAAACTTGTGGGGATGCTCAGTTACGCTAGTCTCTTGAAAATTGACTTCTTTACGAAAGGGCAGTCAATTTTGTTGAGCATATTCCCTGAGAAAATTAGAACCTTTTGCAAAATATAATGCCTACACAACCATTTCCAAAATCAACAAGATTATCAAAGAAACGGCCCAAGATAATATTTGACTCAGTCGAAACTCGCTTAAATTCAATAAACTATAGTATATGCATTGCTGATTTAGTCGGAATTTTAGTTTTCTTAGTAAATTGGTCTTTCGAGCCTTAGGTCCTTTGAGTCGAGCAAAACCTTAGTGCTAGGTTGGCGATATTCTACGTTTCTAAGCTGTGTTATTTCATACTTTGCAAAATTCCATTGAAAACTATAATATTATGTATTTGGTCTCCAGCACAGCCATTCACAACCATTCGATATGTTTCCGTGCCGAATCGAACATCAATCAACATTGATTGATGTTCAATTCGGCGATAACATTATCGAAGCGTTTAGAGGACTCTATACGCTGTTCACACATCCGAAACCCGAAAATTTCGACAGTTTAAACTAAATAGACACCCGCTGTTCTCCCGGCAGCTATTTGCTGTCGGGGACAAATTAGGTAACGGATAATGTGTAATTATCGACTCGGGAGCCTGTCGAATAGTTGAAGCTTTTGAGTACAAACCCAGCGACAGTGAACAGCTAAATCAAGTGAACCAATAAACCAATCACGAGCGCACATAGTATATAGTAGCACATCTGTGGGCAGGCAATATCGGCTTCGCATTTAGGGTGCAACATACCTTTGCATAAAATCAATAACTTCGTTACCAAACACCTCGGCTGCGGTCGCGTGATCCCTGGCCATACACCGTCGTTATGGCAATTCCTAATACATTTTTGCTCGAATTCATTAGGAAAGCATTACGAGGATAACGACCTTTGAATACTCTAATTGCTCGAGTTTTTCGCGAGAATTAAATCTCCTGTCTGTCAAGAAGTAATATTTCGTCTAAAAATTTTAAGTGCAGGCTTTGTGTCTCTTCATCAAGCTACAAGTCTTGATCTCATTGAAGTATTAAAGTGCCGGCGACATCTTTGAGATGACACAAAGACAGACAGTGGGAGGATTAGAATGATTACTGGCCTCATATAATAAAAAAGTAACGAAGTCAATACTGTACATGGAATACTTTTGAAAAAAGGTCATTGCTCAGGAACGAGTCTTGCTACCGAAAATATCGTTTTTTGAATTTTTGTACGTTTCTCTAGATGAATTTCCGGAGAGGCGCAAAAAGATTTGGATGAAATTTGGCACAGATATGTAGTTAGTTTATAACCTGGTTTGGACATTGGGTACTTCTAATCACGGGAGCACGTTTACGTGGGATTATTATCCGTCAACCACTCGGACAAAAGCTACTTTTAATATATTCTGTGAGCATCCAAGTAACCAAGTTCTTGAAGAGGCAATTAAACATGTTCGTCCAATTGTTTAACTACTCGGACACAATAACGCAACAGTATTACGCAAGCGGAGAAAGTAGGTGGCTTAGAAATTATGAGTTTCTTACGTTAACTTGTTATTTATTAGTTTTTGAGCCTTTAGGGTTGGCCAAAGACCTGACTTCGATTCTACAAGAGTTGAAACCGAAGTCGAAAGTTGTTTTGTTCAAAAGGACACGAATCTCTAACTAGTAATAAAGCTGAAGAGTTTGTTTTAACGCGCTAATCTCTGGAGCCACCGGTCGGATTCGAAAAATTATTTTTGCATCTGATAGCCCAATTCCTCAGAAAGGCTATAGGCTATTTAACATCACGCTAAAACCTTAAGAAGCCGACCAAAAGAAATAAATGGGAAGAAAGAACGATAAGCGAAAAGAAGTAATAGAGCGGTTAGACGATGCGATGCGACGGGGTTGGTCGGGGAACAAGAAATTTCACATTCATTTCAGAAGCAATTCACGAATAAAACCGAAGTCGAAAGTTGGTTTGTTCGAAAGGACACGAATCACGAATAAAACGTACTTATACGTATTTATCTGGACGTGTGGACAATTTTAACACAGCAATGCGTTTCGTATCACAGCGCTTTCCCGCAGTGCCTAGTTAGGTACACATTGCGGATAACCGACACTGATACACGTGTCGTTGCTCCTCGCATACAGGGCAGGAATCAACACTGTCTATTAATTATTCAAAATTGACCAGGGGGTCTACTCCGAAGTGGTATCGGCCGAATGTTCGGCCGTTTCCTGCTACGAAGTTACTATTTGGTTCGGTCGGTCCCGATCCTACACTCCTACACTCTTTCGAATATTGACTATGGTCCCGACCCAACTAAGCCGATCCGAACTTTTTTCGCATTTTTCAATAATATTCGGTTCGGCCATGTGTCGGTCCGATCCGATCATTCGCACTTTGCACTTCGTAGTAGACCCCCAGATTTCATTTTTTTGCCGAAAGATTCCGCTTTAAGCTATTACGTAAAAGCAGTGCATAGCTGCTAAATTCCGAGCCCCGCACGAACCAGTATAGGTACGCCATAGCCTCGAATCTTTATTCCTAAAGAAGACCATTCGTAAGTATTTTTATTATCTTGAGCGCTTCAATTCGTAGAACATCCCGAGACCTTTCGAACAATATTCCAACAAGTTTATAAAAAGGTAACCCGATACGCCGATACAGCCAAGAACGGAAAAGTTGTGTGCTCCATCAATAACCCTCGATGGGTGGTAAGTGAGGCGGTGACGTCACCGCTGAAAGGCCGTTCACATCGTCTTGCCCCACTGACCTCTGGGAGCACACTGAAAGGACTGCTGACGCTCGACTCTAACCATTAATCCCCCGTCGAAATGTGGTGAGCTGACATTTTAAATTCAAATCTCCTTCGTTCATCAGGCAGCGACTTGGATTTAATATTGAAAGTGATTATTTAATTATCGCTTCGCCAGCTCTAGACAGCGAAAATGCCAGCCAAGTTTCGGATTTCATTTGAAAATGGCATTATTTATATTCAAATTACCGATTCGATTTGATCAGCACTCTGATAATATTGTATGGACAACGCGTTGATCGAGAATGGCTTTCTATTCGGCGTTTAACAAGCAATTTGTAGAATAAACAATGATCTAATTAATAAGGCTTTTAGATCTGAATCGAATTTGTGGTTCGATTTACGATACGTGTGTTAAACAGATTTATTAGAAGGGGAGATTGTTGGGGGACATTATTTTGTTATGCGACTCGAAGACTGCGATGACGAGACCCCTCTGTTCGAGTCTAAAGGAAAAGCTTCAGCGGTTATCGTATACAGACAATACCTACTTGAAATGCTCAATGGATCAATGAGGTGCACCCTTAATATCCGTCGACAAATTCATTGAACGGCGTGCAGTAGCATAATCAACCTAATGTTCTCACTCCTGGAACACAGGCTTTCTCTCTTCGAGAGGGAATGGGCGTAGAGTAGCTTTGATTTATTATTCAGCGAATTTTGAGAGTTCCGTTTACGATGCCAAATTATTTACTGGTGACATTCGCTGCGGATCGGATATCGGCAGTCAACAACACATACTCGCTCGCGCAATTAAATATGCATTACGAATAATTACGGATCGAGGGAAATGCAATGTTAACCCTTTCGGAACAGATAAGGGTAACCATGCATTTTTTTTAAACCGGGATATTTTGTGTTTTTGGCCTGTGACTTTAACCACTGGCGACCGCAACCCACCGCATACTTACCCTGCTTCTATCGACTTTTGAAATCAATATGATTCATGTTTTAGGTAAAGCTCCTACGTTTATTACAAATAGATGATGAAGCCATTTTCGTTGGCTGTCAAATTTTCTAATCGCCTCTTTTTTAAATACATATTAGATTCATAACCATCATCATGGAGAGGCTTGTGTATAGCAGTCCACTGCTAGACATAGGCCTCTCCAATTGGACAAATATATTGCCAATCCAACTTTAGATTGGATTAGAAGAAATACTGGGAATAATTGCGGACATACGGAAGACTCAAACCCCGAATCATTGAACTTGAATTGAGCTATAAAACAATGAGGAAGAGATGCCGCATTTAATATAATAATTCTTATATTTTCACTCCTTGATAAAAATCAAAGTCTATAAATTATGCAAGTAATATTATATTTTTTAGTGTAAACTTATGCGATTATTAGGTATATGAAGCGTATTAATTTTATCGCGGTTTCGCGTAATAAATACGATTATATTCAACCGGTAGCATGATATATTATGACGGTTTAATTAATCAAAGATTACGCGCGAAAAGTAGGAAACGAAATACCCACATACCTACGAAGCGTTCCTGAGCAAATATATTTCCCGAGTTCGCATCTGTCTGCGCAAATAAATCTCGAATGAGATCAGACAGGCAATAATCGCGGACATATAACTTCATATTGATTCGACGTGTGGTGTGATAACCAATTTATCAGGTTCCGCGCTCTGCAAATTGTATTAAGGATACTCAAATGGTGCTGATGTAATTTGCATTTAAAATAGAGCATTTACTGGCTGGTCCAAATGACAGGTTTGCGTGAAATAAATAAAAATCTCAGCTCTCAATAATGATAAAGTGTGTATTTTTAGAAATATGACTGTGCACTGTATCGGATTGTTCGCATTGCTTTTCGCCCTTCACTTAATGAGCTTTTGTAGGACAAACAACATCAAAGCGACGGCAATAAGTCCTTCGCAATTATAAGCAAAACCTCTTTTTTTTTACAATAGCTTTATCCATTAGTGCTTCCATTTTTGGGGTTTGTTTGGGGCCGAACCCATCATTTATATTAATTACGATATCGTTAACCTTTTCAAGCCTGTCGAATTTATAATGAAACCATACAGTATTTAAGCAGGTACTAAAATACAAAAACGTTGCGCAAAATGGCCAAAATATTAATGAAAACCGTAAATAATGTGGGGCAAAAAATGCTTTAGATAAAACTCCTAGAAATGAGTAGATATTTCTGTTTATTTTTTATTCATGTTTTCATGCTAGTATACAAAACTGCTTATCATTGGCATGAGCATGGCAAAAAAGTTAGCTCTTCATCTGTTATTGTTTAATCTGGCAGTAGACTTTAATTCTGTATAAAAATTTTTCATGATAATTTAAAAGATAGTGATAATATCAGTGACATCATACATGTAATTACTGTTACACTGTGGTATATTAAATCCACATTCTATTTCTTTTTATTGATGAATATGAACATTATAAATGATTAAAAAAATGATTATGGGTCAAAAAAAGAAAACATTAGTCCTGTTTCAGTTTAAAATAAATAAAGATGGTCACCCTCATTTAAACCCAAGGGTTTTAACCCTGTATATTTTTTTATTTGGCACCCTTTCTACCTGGTTGTGATGGTCTGTTTCAACATGCATACGAAATTAAATACACAGCACACACACTTTTTGACAGATACCTTTTGACATGCTACATATTCGCATAAAAATTTAATAATGAATGTTAGTGAACCAGTCTTTAATCTTTGGTTCATTGAATTAATTCTATTTTTGTTATATAAAAACATTTTGTATGTCTCGTCAGGCCAATCATAAGGACTTTTAACCTGTTTTAGCATGTTTAACAAATAAAGTATCTTTATCTTTAACTTTTAGCATTGATTTTAATTCCCAATCCTGAGTCACAAATTTAACACCTGTGTTACTTAAATTAATAAAAACTTTTAAGCTGACTATTTATCTATCTAACTTAATCATTGATAACATATTTAAATAGTTAGGTGTGTAATTGTATATAGATAGGTAAGAAATTTAGGTAGGGATTTTCACTCATGATTCAAGTATTACTTAAAACCAGTTTCAACCAATGACATGGCTTTATATATTAGTTTTAAGCAATGCTTGAGGCTTAAGTGAGGTTCTATATTATGGGCCCTAATGCTAATAATACATATTATGCTTTAAAATTATTATTGAAGTTCCCAGCAAACATTATTTTGAAGGGTCCTACCTAGCTTCTAACGTATCATAAGTGCCTATGTGCTGATGTGCCCCATGCCTTTGTTACCTGTATAGAAAAGATATTTAGGGGTTTGGGAAGATGTTTTATCATACTTACTTTTGTATGATTTTGATTACAAACAAAGGTTTTCTTTAGCAGCAAAAACAAAAACTTAGAGAAAAGAAATTTCAGCATTCAGTTGTTCCTAATCAGTGTTTCAAATAGGAAAAGAGTAGGTATATACATTTTAGAACTTAGGACTGATAATGTGTTCAGCAGTGGTCTAGTGAATGCTAAATGGACTGACACAAAGAAGTGCTTGTGGTTGTATTTAAAGTTATATTTTGGGCAAGAAGTAACACAGGTATCTTGTCAGCTGTTCTGAAAATAAACTGAGCATTACATTGAATCATAGATCTAAATAAAATTATTCATAGTTACCTCCTCAATATCCTTGTGGAACTTGATGGGGCGCATCAAATAAAACTGTATAGAGAAGTAAACAAAGTTTATCACAATAAAAGCACTGTTCCACAGCACAGCATCCAGGTAGCACTCGATGCTCCAGGCCCACATGCCCGAGAACGCGCAGCCCAGCATGAGCGCCACACGCAGCCACACCAGCCCGCTCGGCGTGTGCGGCGCGAGGAACGACAGCAGGAAGAACACATTGGCCACTTGGAAAAATATATGGTTCACCGGCCGCCACTTCGGGCAGTGGTTCAAATACATGTCCCACATTGACGGCCGCTCGTGCACCGTCACATTCACCAAGTCAGCAGATTGTCCCGACAACTTCGTCGTCTCCACCAACCCCATCTCGCTCACCGCCCGCTCCGCAGCGCTGGGCGGGCTAGCGACCGCGCTGCTGTCACTGCTGGGCGCCGGCGCCTCCGTCGTGACATTCTGCAGACCAGTTATCATACCGATCGCTAAGGCACTGAGAAACAACATAGTCCCACCGCGCTCTCACACACACACCGATTGAATTTGTCATCGAAATTCCAGCGGCAATTGGCATTTGAGTGTTGTTATATTACACTAAAACCCGGGTTTATTGTCCTATATTATTCAAAAACATTAATTTATAAAAGCTTTTTTATTTATTTTAAATACAAAATTATAATCGCACCGCTGCACACTTAAACTAAACTAATAAACGCAAATGCACCGAGAAAGTTAACTAATAATACATCAGTCACTAAAATTAGAATAACTTATTTTGAATTAAATTCCTTCAAGAGTCCAAAATAAAACGTTAGGAAACAGTAAAGCAAACAATCGAAGCACACAAATGACAAGCAGCACTGTGTATTATTGACAGAAACCATAGAGAAATTATAGTGAGTTAGTGCTGCACTCGATACTACAAAGGCAAATAAAACTAAAATGCATTTCACAACTTGTACGAAAAAGTTGATAATATAATATTCGAAGAGTGAATTAAACAAGTTTTTCAGCCTTACCTTAACAACTGATCCAGTCTACCTTCTAGAGAATAGCCGTAATAGGTTTATTTATGGCTTCTGTTAAGGTTAGTGGCGAATTTGGTAACTAAATTATTTAAGAAATCACGTCTGGACATGCCTAGAGTAAGTTTTGTAAAGTTCGCCTTTGAATAAATATAGATTCTTTATGGTTGGACACAAATTTAATAACACTAACAATTAACACAAATATGTCATTTATCAAGCTTTAATATAATGAGGCTTTCAACACGGGTTTTTAATCCACTTTACTATAAGCGCATTATGAAACCCCGTAGAAAACTTTTATTGGCTTCGTAAACACACACAGAGTGGTTGTCAGTGTCATGGTGTCAACGAATGTCATCAGTTACAGAAAGGCGGCATGAAATCCTAAAAATATTTTGTTAATCTTTTACTTTATTTATGTGATGTTTTGTTCCTATAATGTCGGTGCCGTTTGATATGTTACTGCATCCTGAGCTTTTAAGCAACGAACAGTTAATGTGTATCATTCAAGAGGTAAATATAGCATTTTTCTATTTTGTTATTGTATCAAAACCATAGATCAAAACAAAAAGAAAGGACTTATTTTTGTTTTTAATTTAAATTTTCAGAGGCGCCTGCGCATTCCAAACATGTGTCTTATGCAAAGAGATGAACTATTGGATGTATTCCACCATTATTGTGTGCCTTACGGCCAAAGAAAGTACAGAGATTCTGGGAGAGGCAAAATACTGAATAAAACGCGCCAACCGAGCCCCGAGCCAGCCAAAAAGATAAATATCATGATAAATAAAGAAATCAAACATAAAAATGTCAATCCAAACAGTGAAAGGTTGCGCCCACCACAGGATTGTCTGTCCAGCCAAATAAAGAGGATCAAAATTGAGACAACAATTGCCCCTATAATAGACACAACTAACTTGTTCAATTTGAGTAAAAGGAAGATCTGTATTGAGCCTGTAAGTACAGAGTACTTCACTAAAATGTTTTGTATTTATATCGTGCTTGCTACTTAGTGATCCTAAGATTTCTACTACCTTCTCCGTGTCTACTCGTGAGAACCTGCAATTGGCTCTGTGTCGCTTATACAATTGTTATTAATTTGGTTTAGCTGTTGGGTCTCCTACTTGTAAATAAATAAAATATGTTAAGTTAAAATAAGGTTGTGTATTGCATGAAACCAGTTTTCATGTAATCGGGTTGGTTAACTTGTTCTACAACTGAAATTATAATGAAAGTGCTTTATCAGGTAATATCATGTGGTTATACAACATACCCCAATGTTTGGAAGACCAGACAATGATTTATTATAGTAGTAGCTATGGAGTATTAAACCATGATCTTTCTTATCTATTCCAGATGACGCCAGCAAGTGATTGTCCCCCACCAAAGAAAACCAGGAAACCTATAACATGGCCATAAGTAGTAAACCATCATATGTATGAAATAGTATTAAGATTGCTCGTCAATTGCTCATCACTTCATCAGTATAGGTAATACGGGCTGGCGTCCGCAACTCCACGTCAATGCCTGTATTTGACATACAGGTGCGAAAATCAATTATTCTATCCATCACAGCTCTTCAAGGAAGCCCAGCAGCACCTTGGTGTTACTGACAAACTCACAGCCCTCTGTGAGATTGTAACATTGTTATACTGATTACTGATGAAGAAGAAGAACGCTTTCTTCTTCTTCATATTACCATCGTCCAGCCTTCCACTAAGTATGTATTGTTTTATCTTACTACCGCTGAAATTGTGGATAGACAATATTGTTACCAATTTGTAAGAACTCACAACATGTTACATTAACGACAAAGGAACTCCTTAATTGCGTAACACACTTTTAATCACAATTCAAAAGATATTGACAGAAATTGCGGGTCATTGCTTCACAAGTTTGAAAAATTTGTCTATTCAACGACTTAATAAAGCAATAAATGTTGCTGAACTGTCAAAATGAAAGGCATTGCTATTTCATATATGTGTTACGCAATAACCCTGCTAGTCCCTTAGTTATACATATAAAGTTGTCAGCTGTTGTTGTACTGTTTGATAAAAGTGAGATTAAATTATGTTCATAAAATATATGACTAAGGGATTAGTTTTGTATCATACCTTCTGTATAACATATACAGGTTGGCAGGGACATCAACGCACAAACCGTAACCATGAATTCAGCACAAGATACTAGCCCTCCGTAGTGTAAATATTTTTAATCAGTTCTCAAAAAAAAAAAAATCTGCCGTTTCATAGAAAAGTATAATACATATGCGGTCAAAATGTATGGAACCACATATTTTTCTTTCCATTACCAATGAAAAATTTCAACCAAGCGGGTTCAGAATCCATGTTTATAGTTTGCGCGTCAATGTTCCTGCCAGCCTGTATAATTTTTGAGGATCTGCCTCCGGCAAAAAACAAATCTAAATCATTTTATTATGCTTACTCATAATATTATGCAAATGGCCTAAAAAGGTCAGACTTTTAATATTATATATTGAGTTTTTATTGAGGTTCTTCTTGTTCTTCGTGTCGCTGGCACAACTGTATTTTAAATAGAAGAAGAAGATTGAGGTTCTGAACATAACCTGAATAGAAATATCAAAAAGTTGACATTTTGTTAAAAAGTTACTGGATAATTTAAAAAAAAATGCAGCTAAAAATGGTTATGGATACAAATATAGACTTAGTTTAGCAATTTATATTATGTGATATCAGGCAGTAAAATAGGAAAGTCATTTTAATTTAAAAAAAAAACTCTTTTTCATAATGATAATGAAATCAATGGATTCAATAAGTACATTAATTTAGTTATAAGTTGTTTACAAGCTGTAAAACAAACAATAAAGCATGTCTACATAAGGTCTTAACTGACATTTGCAGAAAACTTTTAGAAATTCTACAAAATGGTAGAAAAATAGCTCGACTGTATTGGAGCGGTATACACATATTCGGGTCGGCAAGGATAGCGTTGATGTCCCTGCGACTCTATATTCTTATTATTTTTATTTATTATATTCTCTCTATATTCTTATTATTCTATATACATTAGATTTTGCTGCCCGGCTGAACAAGTGTGAAGCACGTGTAACAGAAACAAATCTGTTTTGCTAAAGAGACAAAACAGATATTTTTCTGTCTCAGGGGTATTAAGTTTTGATCTTCATTGAAATACTAATATGTGTGAAATATCAGAATCACAGTGTTAAAATTAGCCAACCACCATAGAGTATACTTTTTAGGTACCCCTTATTCACAGATACTCGTGCATAAAAAAAAAATAGAACATTTATGAATAAAAGAATCTGTTTGTATTATGTTTATACATAAATGTGTATTTAACAGTAGGCACCCCGCATTTGAACCATCGTATAGAAACTAAAAAATAGTATAATTATAACTTTCACCGCGCCGAAATTATAATAATAGTTTTTCGTTGGATGAGTTCTGAGATATTTCTATGAGTTGGATAGTCGCTCAAGAAAAACAAACCTTGGAAAAGTTGACTATTTTGTATTTTAGTTGGTCCAAATCACACGAGCGCTCCTCATCTTTTGCGTTGACAGAAGGTTTACATTGCAATGATCAACCTGCTCTCATGAAAGGCAAATTTTAAAGAAAACATAACTATTTTTAAACATGGTGTATCTGACTTAAGGTCAAAAATAGATGGGGGTTTCTGCATGCCTCGAAAAATAATAATAAAACAGAACAACAATAACAACACAACAACAACAATATAATTGAACAGTACATACATCGACACTTCCTTACCAAGAAAGTTTCTGAAACTTCCCGAGTGTAAGGAGACTATGCAATCGTAGCCCAAGCTACGCCGTAGTAGGCCAAGCTACGCCGTAGCATGACGCGTAGCGGAAAAGTAAAAATAAACGGACTGTGACCAGGTAATATACTGTCGGACAGATACAATCGGCCACTAATCATAAGATAGAACACTGTAACAAATGTAGTAGAATTCAATGTCTGTACTCAAAAGTAGAATTTTCACTATTGTTGTTTTTTTTAACTCATTAGAACCCGATACCTAGTCCAGACGCCAGCACATCAAACTACTACAGTCTGTCAAACTTTAATAGATTTTCAACTTTATCGCTGAAACATTAAGGTTCAAGGTTGATCAGGAAAATTTGAGTTTCGGGTAGCTTGACGTGCTGGCGTCTGCGTCTGTACATCTAATATTAAGTAAGTCACTTTGGGACCTAACAACCGTTACGGGGTAAAGCGTGTTTATTTTGTACTAGCTGCGCCCTCAGTTTTACCCGCATAAGTCTCGATCCCGTGGGAATATCGGTATAAAAAGTATGCTATTTCCTAATCCAGGCCATGGTCTACCTATGTGTCAAATTTCATCTAAATCCGTTCAGCCGTTTTACCGGGAAAGCGTAACAAACAAACATACAAAAAAAAAAGAAATATTTTCTCTTTATACTTAGTATTAAGTTTGGAACACAATATAACATATCTCACTAACGTTGCTCAGTGCGAATGTAGCGATCCATGTAACAACGTTGGTTCCCTATCCATTTGCATAAAATTTTAAGACCTAATATAACTTGGCATAATTTTGTTTCTCCTGATTATTTTTTCGCATAACAGCGTACGCTTATGCATAAGCTGTTTTAAGCATAATTTCTCTAATCATAATAATGATTAAGCATAACATTCTAAAGCATAAATTTATTTACGCATAAAGATATTAAAACATGTTTTTTATCGGCATAACAAATAAGCATAATAATTATCTTCTAAAATGTTAGACACACACTACATATTTTTATACAATATTGAAACTTTATAGTTATACTCTGAAATTTGTAGGCATTTTACATTGTATCTATGTAGAACAAATCATTTTTTTATTTTTCTAAGTGCACGGTATCGTAAAACTATTGTTTCACTAAGTGTATTATTGCAAAGTTGTAATTTAATCCTTTAAAAAAAATTCAAAATTCTGTTATGAATAAGTAAATATCAGGAAACATCATACTGTTATAACCCAACCCACAACACCAACAATAGACGGGATCTGGCGCTCGCTCGCCTTCGCGCGTTAATGGTCACTGTTGTAACCTATTTTTTTTTTCCGGGGTGGAAAATCCTCATGGATGTCCGCCGCCCTGGGGCGGGCGGCGGGGTCTGTCAGACTCTTACTGACTAAAAACCACCCCAGTGTTCCATCTCACACCTACGCCGGGGGTCGCGGGAACGTACGATCCTTCCGCAACCCCCTCGTGGTGCCTCCTCCCCGGGTCAGGGGGGAGTGGGAGATGTTTCGCCTGCAACTCGGCCAATAATGTCGGGATAGTCGTGCTTATCTCCGTCAAGTGCTGTCGCAGAACCTGGCGGCACTCCCTCGCCTTGTTGACTCCCCCCTCTTTCTTCTCCCTCCTCGCCTGGGCCCGCTCCGCCTTACGGCGTTCTGTCACCCTCTTGTTGTTGGCCAACACCACTCCTATCGGCCCAGAGGTGGGCACGTCCTCGGCCGAGCTAGAGCTACTCTGCCCCTCCGTTGCGTCCTCAAATTCCCCCCCGCTCAGCGCTTCTCGGGAGGCGTCGTGGAGCCGGGCACGGTCCACCTTGCCAGCCTCCTTTGTCATTTGGCGCGTCATCACGCCCTCGAGCGTGGCGCCCGCGGTGGTCTGCGTGTGCTTCCTCTTTGTCACTCTCCCCTCCCCCTTAGGCTTCGTAGCCATTCCGCCCAAGGCGGCTGGGAGTCAGCGTCTGGATGATGTTATCCGCTTGTGGGAACCTCAGTGCTTCACAGGGGTTTGGATCTTATTCCGAATGCTCCGTCTAAACTGCCAATTCTCACCCACTACAACTGCGTTACCGTTCTTGTGGTGAAGCTAGGTTAAGTTTTTTTATTTTTTTTTATTTAAATATCAGGAAACATCATACTGTTATAACCCAACCCACAACACCAACAATAGACGGGATCTGGCGCTCGCTCGCCTTCGCGCGTTAATGGTCACTGTTCTATATGAATATGAATATGAATATGAATTGCACCGATCCCAGCGTGGTTAAACCAGACTCGATTAATCGAATGAACCCCAAGATTCGCACTAGCTCCTGTAGCCTCATGTTCATGGTGCTACAGCGACCATTGCATATCAAGAAGTAGACCGGGGGGCGCGGTAATGGTAAGGAAGAAGTGCCCGTAGGATGGGATAGGATTTAAGAGCCTACCGGATATGCATCCTAGAGTAAGCATTGGACTAGTGGAGAGATGGGTGATATTTGTCTATGGATGGGCATCTTTTAACGACTTTGCGGCCAGGTGCAGTTTCACCTGTGAATCTTTTGGCGGTGTTTCAACTGCTTTCTTGGCTCTTTTCTGTATCCTTGCTCTGCTGTGTTAAATGTTGCCGTTTTAATGTCTTCGTCGTGGGTCTTGCTACTGTCAGCGTTTTACTGCCAGTGTTTTTGTAAATCTCACTAGCAGGTTTCTTGATCCTATTTCTGTGTTCCGCCGTATCCCTCCAAAAATTGATTCCCTTGTCGAAGTATTTCATGTCCTATTTTGAGTTGTCGTTCCATGTGTAAATAGGTTGGTCGATTTTCTTGGATTTGGCCTTGTACTGCATTGCTGTATGCAGCAGGTGTAGTTCGCGGCGCCTATGAACATGTGCGAGTTAGCACATCCTGTCATTCTTGATGCGTTTGGTAACAGTTTTTTCACCTGAGATTTCATGCATTTCCTTTTGTCTTGATTTATTCCTAGCGTGGTTGTCTCTCATGATAACTCGCTCATATAGCGAGTACATAAATTCTTTTACTTGCAAGCCGTTCTTCATCTAAGACCCTTTTAAGCGTAAACGTGTGGTCGTCTGTTGATCTATTATTTAAAAGGGCAGCTTGATAGTTGCCCAACTCCGTTATTCATTCGTATCTTTAGGGTTATTGTTTTTCGGAATTGGTACCTGCTCCAGCCACATGTTGGGCGTTTCGTTCTGTGTCTAGGCTTTGTCCATGTGTTTGGTGACGCACGTGACGGTTTCCTGTAATAAATGGGGTATCGCTTTGTAAATCTCAATTACCACTTGGTCAGTTCCGGGAGCTGTCCCGTTACGCATTTTATTAATGATTCCCACTACATTTTTGTTGTTCATACTGTGTTAATGAGCTAGCCAATTGGGGTCTGTTTGTTTGAGACTGGGGTTTCATGGATTGTCCAAGGACAATCCATGAAACACTCGACAAAACTCACATGAAGAGCAAGCTCTTCACGTGTGTTATACTGGTTAACTAAAGGCTTAATAAGTTGTGGTGTTTTGACGTTGGTTGTTTCGTTCTTGGATTAGAATTATCGGGTTGCTGTTGTAATGTTTGTAGTCGGTCATGACCCAGCTATCATAATGCTGATCTTGCTGCTTTTACTTGATGCTTTGCTTGATGCTTTTACTGGATGTGTATGTTGCCAGGTTCTGGTTCGTCAGTAGTTGAATACACTAGTGTGATGCTGGTATGATGCGGTGATTAGGATTAGATTATCCCCTCCTCCCCAGAACGTCATGTTAAACTGCGTGCTTATGTATTTTGTTATCCTTTGTTTCCGGAAGAGATTGCTGTTACGGAGAGATTCTTGTATATTATTTAGAAATGTTAATATGAAGCGAGGTCTACACAGACAGTCACGTGGTCGAAAGTTAAACCCATATTTATTTGGTGGGCTACCGGTTCGCCCGGAACAAAGAATTCCCGTTTTTGTCATCGGCACAATTATGCCAATACACTGCGATAGCTTTTGTTTTTATGGTGTTACAAGAGCTTCTCGACACATGTGCTCGGAACTATGAGATTTATGAGCTTCGCTCTTTTTTTTATCTTTAGAAATACATCTTGTTATGCAAACTTAAGACTTCGGGGTAGTTTTTTGTTGCAAAGCGCCGTTTTTTTTTTTTTTGTTGCGGCGGTCTTGGGTGTAGAAACTTGACTCACAAGTTAGAAAATAGATAACTTGTTCAAGGCAGTTTTGGTAATTTAGTACAATGTTACAATAAGAAAAGCGTGAAGTACGAAATCTAAAACGATACCGCAAGAATAGAATGTATTAGTTTTATGCCGCCCTACTAAATATCATATGAAAACATTGTCCTAAAGCTTAGCTATAGCTTAAAATGATGTTAATTCGCGCGTGGCTTCAAAAGTCCCAACAAACTAAAACCCAGCCGGATACAGCTTCCAATGGAGATCCCTGAAATAAACGGAAAGATCTCACCAGATTGGCCCGCAAAGAACCCTCAAAGTCACTCGACGTCACCAGGATCCTCGGCCGGAAAGCCTAGGCCTCTGGCTGTAGATCAGGAACGCACGTATGTCACTTTTCCACCGTTTTAAGGTGTTTTAATTTGCACCCACGAAAACAACACGCGAAACACCATTCAAATTTCAAATTCGAGTTTCAAACTCACAGTCAACCAACCACATGTGGTGCAAGTGAAATCGCGACGGGACACGTCTGTTCTCTTCGACGGTCAGTATTCGAATCCGCGCGTTAATGGTCACTGTTCTAACCTATTTTTTTTTTTTCCGGGGTGGAAAATCCTCATGGATGTCCGCCGCCCCAGGGCGGGCGGCGGGGTCTGTCAGACTCTTACTGACTAAAAACCACCCCAGTGTTCCATCTCACACCTACGCCGGGGGTCGCGGGAACGTACGATCCTTCCGCAACCCCCTCGTGGTGCCTCCTCCCCGGGTCAGGGGGGAGTGGGAGATGTTTCGCCTGCAACTCGGCCAATAATGTCGGGATAGTCGTGCTTATCTCCATGCATCATCTCTCATCATCTTCTGCTGCATTGCATGCAGCTGAGATGAGAATGCTAAGAGGGATGCGTGGTGTTACACGAATGGATAGATGTTATCCGCTTGTGGGAACCTCAGTGCTTCACAGGGGTTTGGATCTTATTCCGAATGCTCCGTCTAAACTGCCAATTCTCACCCACTACAACTGCGTTACCGTTCTTGTGGTGAAGCTAGGTTAAGTTTTTTTTTTTTTTTTTTTAAAGGGGGGAGTGTGGATTGGGTATACTGACCGCCGAAGTGAACAGACGTGCCCCGTCTCTAGTTTCAGTTGACGCCAGATGCGCAACACGTGTTAACGCTGAGTTTGAATGTCGCATTTAAAATCGGAACGGTGTCTCGCGTTTTATTTTTGTGGTTGCAAATTAAAACACCTTAAAACGGTGGTAAAGTGGCATAAGTGTGATCCTGATCTTCAGCCCGAGGCCTAGGCTTTTCGGCTCCCCGGCCTCCTGGTGACGTCGAGTGACCCTGAGGGCCCTTTGCGGGCCAATCTGGTGAGATCTTTCCGTTTATTTCAGGGATCTCCATTGGAAACTGATCCTGTTGTTTTGTTTGTTTGTGTTCTAGACTGTTAATTAGGACTTTTGAAGACACGCGCGAATTCAACATCATTTTAAGCCATAGATGAGTTTTAGGAATAAGTCTTCATATTATAGGAGAGAAGAAAAAACTAATACGCCTTAATATTCTAGCCTAAAATACGGTAGCGCTGTAGATTTCCTAGTGCTAAATTACCAAAACTGTCTTGAATAAGTTACCAATTTTCTAGCTTGTAAATCAAGTTTGGGTACCCACGCGCGGTATAGGACACCCTCAGTGGAACAAAAAAAAAAAAAAAAAAAAAAAAAAAAAAAGGGAACAAAAAAGACTACCCCGAACTCTTAAGTTTGCATAACGAAGTATATTTCCAAAGATCAACAAAAAGCGAAGCTCATAAATCTTACACAGTATGCTCTCTCTATTGTCTTCTAAACACAGAGCCGCACATGTGACTAAAAGTTCTACTAAAACCATAAAAACGATGACTAGAATTGTGCGTATGACAAAAGATGGGAACTGTTTGTTTAGGGCGTTAGCCCACCAAATAAATAATTTAATGGGTTTAACCTTCGACCACATGTCTGTCCGTCATGACTTAGCCTTATATGTTTTGGAGCATCGATATGATGACAGAATTCTCCTAGCACTTTTAAATAATATACAGGAATTCCTCCCTAACAGCAATCTCTCCCAGGAACAAAGGATAACAAATTACATAACAATGCAATTTAACAAGTCGTTCTGGGGCGGAGAGGATATCCTAATCGCCGCGTCAGAGTTCTATCTAGTGAATGTGCATGTGCACACGGATACAAGAAACACACTAGTGTATTCACCTACTGGTGAACCAGTACCCGGCAACATACACGTCCTCTACAACGACCAACACTATGACAGCTGGGTTATGACCGACGACGAACATTACAAGGATCTAATGCAAGAAACAAAAAATGTCAAAACATCACAACATACTAAGCCTGTAATTAACAGACAACCCTCGAAATCCCAGTCTCAAACTAACAACACCCAATTGTCTAGCCAATTAACACAGAATGAACAACAAGCATCATTATATACACCGTTATCAGACGTGGTCGCAGATGTCACTGGGTTCACAATACTAAGAAACCAGCCGTTTACCGCAATAAAATACACTTGCCCAGACTTGCGTATTGCAACCTGGAACGTCCGTGGGGCCTCAAAACCGGCAAAAAAACAAAATAGACGCTGAACTTTCACTCAGGGGCATTCATGTAGCCTGCATACAAGAAACAGGGATGAACTCAGGAGCATACAACTCCACACACTACGAATGGCACCTCTATGGAACTACAGGTAAAACGCACCGGGGACTTGCAATTTTAATCAGAAAAGATGCCCAAATTGAATTAGTTCATAGGAAAAAAATACAGACGCGATGTCAGCTACTCTTATAGTTGACAGGGGAAATGACAAGCCTGCTCCTCTGTACATAATAAACTCTCACATCAACAGTTGTACATCCATAGCAAACAGATCCTTCACAGGCTTATTAAACTTGATCAGACAAAAACCTAAGAAATGTACTTTAATAATTCTTGGCGACTTTAACGCCCACATTGGTCGACATGATACACTAAATTATCAACGCAAAGGGCTAATTCAACAAAACCTACATCATGACTTCTCCACTGCAACGGAGAACTGGTATTGGATATAGCCAACAGGGAAAAACTGCAAATAGAAACGACAAAAGCGAGATCATCATGCAGGCTGACATGGTCAAAGGGCACTCAAAAGTCCCAATTGGATCACATTATAACACCACACGCCACAGAAAAACTCTTTGAATTTATTAAAGGTGAATGGGCCGCTAGGAGACTATCCGATCATAAAATAGTCTGGGGTTTGCTAAGGAGAAACCGAATTTCAAACAAAACAAAAAATAAAAACACCAAACATACACAAAGCATACCCGTGAAGACAATGGTCAAGGACTTCAACTATAAACAATGCGATTATGCCGCCCTCAATAGCAAGTTCACCAAAACAAAATACCAAGATTGCATACCAAAAAAGCTAAAAAATATAGGAATCAACTCAACGGACGAAAACATCGAAATACCCTGGAATACCATAACGGAAGTATTGAAAGCGGCTGCCCAGGAAAGTCTAATTCTTCAGCCAGTTCTCCCCAGAGATCATCGACTAGCTCTTGCTAACCTACAAAAGGCAAAATTCTTACAAAGTAGGCAACCAGATAACCCAAATAGACATAACCGCGTAAAAGAATGTCAGGCAACACTTCAAAAGATTAAATATCACGAGGAACAAAAAGCATGCAGGACCAGCCTCAGCGGACTGGGGAAAAACCACCCTGCAAAACGCATACAAATGCTGTACTTTTTTTACAGGAGAAATAAACTTCAAACAAAACTGCGAAAAAGATCTACTTATATACCGATGACCAAATTGGAGCAAATTTTAAAAAATTCCTAGGGTCGTCTTATACCAACAGTTAATATAAAAAAAGCCGACAACCGAAGTCGAAAGTGATGGACCCACAACAGATGACGAAAAAAAAAAAAAAAAAAATTGAAATCATCAAAAAAATGCGGAACGGGACAGCTCCCGGAACTGACCAAGTAGTAATCGAGCTTTACAAAGCGATGCCCGAAATATTACAGGAAGCCGTCACCAAACACATGAACAAAGCGAGGACACAGAACGAAGCACCCGACACATGGCTGGAGACGGTGCAGATACCAATCCCAAAAAACAATAAACCTAAAGATCCGAATGACTATCGCCGCATATCGGTTTGCAATACGGGTTACAGAATTTACGCCTCGTACGTACTAAAAAAAAAAACTAGATGATATAATAACGGAATTGGGCAAATACCAAGCGGCCTTTTTAAACAATAGATCAACAGACGACCACATCTTTACACACAAAAGGGTTTTAGACGAGGAATGGCGAGCAGGCAAAAGAATTTATGTACTCGCCCTCGACATAGAAAAAGCCTTTGACAACGTCGACCTCAATGCACTTAGAGATATACTATTACAACGAACTAACAAATCACTAACTAACAGGATAATCAAGGTATGCATGAATGAACGAACATGCATCAAATGGTGTGGCCAGCAAAGCAGTTGGATTATTAAAGGAATGGGAGTCTAACAAGGCTGCCCTCTGTCCCCTCGCCTGTTTACACTGGTCATCGATGAAGTCCTTAGAACCCTGGAGGAGGAAACCCAAATTAATAAAACTTGACCAGGATCGTGAAATCTCACTCCCCCTGGTACTATCATTCGCGGACGACCTCATCTTTATTACAGATGACCTAGAAGGGCTAGAAGGTATCCTATACCATATTAAACCCCTACTAGATAGTGTAGGCCTCCAAGTAAACGAAACAAAAACAAAAATACTAATTAGTCTCTCTTTAATTTTAATCCATCCAAAGGTTGTCTTTAAAAGATCGCTCTTAGCGATAAGACCGCCCATTGTGTCACCCTTTTTAAAAAAATTGTATATTTATGTTTTATAAATTGTATGGTGTACAATAAAGAGTATTCTATTCTATTCTATTCTATTCTAATTAGGGACCCGCTAGCTACAAAGAAAACGACCCACGTAACCCTTAATGGAATAAGCATACCGACATGTGAAGATATAAAATACCTAGGTACATATATAACATCTACATTAAACAGAAAATGCACTATTAAAAAACGTTGCAAACAGGCCATAAGAAACGCCAAATCGTTACTACCATTCATAAAACACTCAAATATGGACTAGAAATTAGCCAGACTTATGTATCGAATGGTGATCGCTCCGTGCATGATACATGGTTTAAAAGTATCGGCACTTACTAAAGCTAACAGGTCAAGACTTCGAAAATATGAGCGAGTTATCATGAGAGACTTGATAAACCACTCTAGGAATAAACCAAGACAAAAGAAAATGCATGCAATCTTAGACGGAAAAACAGTAACCAAACGCATCAAGAAACACAGGATGTGCTACCTCGCACATATCTATAGGCGCCGCGTACCACATCTGCTGCAGGCAGCAATGGAGTACAAGGCCAAAACCAAGAAGGTCGGTCGACCCATCTACACATGGAACGACAACCTAAAACAGGACATGAAGTACTTCGACAAGGGAATTCATTTTTGGATGGATACGGCGCAAGACAAAAAGAAGATCAGGATTGCTGCTAGCAAAGATATACAAAAAACCGGAAACGGATAGTAGCGAGAACTCCGACGACGACATTGAGAACAACATCTAACACACGACATACAAAAGAACCGAGAAAGCAGTAGAACCCGGCCAAAAGAGTCGCGGGTAAAGCTCGACCTGAAACACCTGGCCGCGAAGTCTTTAAAAGATGCCCATCCATAGACAAATATCACCCATCTCTCCACTAGTCCAATGCTTACTCTAGGATGCATATCCGGTAGGCTCTTAAATCCTATCCTTCCTAACGGGCACGTCTCTTCCCTGCAAAAACCGCGCCCCCCGGTCTACTTCTTGATATACAATGGTCGCTGTAGCACCATGAACATGAGGCTACAGGAGCTAGTGTGAATCTTGGGGTTCATTCGATTAATCGAGTCTGGTCAAACCACGCTGGGAATGGTGCAATTCATATTCATATTCATATTCATTTAAAGGGGGGAGTGTGGATTGAGGTGTTTGACTCCCCCCGCGACGTCGGCGAGGGGCGTGCGTGGAACACTACACGCCGCCACCTCGGGTCCTGATGTGTGGGGGGCGACGGACGTCCCCGAGTCCGTCGCCCCTGGACCCAGGCGGGCTGGAAGAGGGCGTTGTCCGCCCTCCACCGACGCCCGGTGCGCCTGCTGCGGGCCGGGTGAGTGGACGAGATCTCCCTCTCCCTTTCCGCTCTCTTCTCGAGACGACTGTTTCGCAAAAGGAAACCACCGCGTCCCAGGACTCTTCGCTGCCGACCATCGACTCGACCACGGCCGGCAATGACAGGTCACTGCCTACTTTTGAGATGAGGGCACGGCGCGGCTCCTCCCAGCACTGTTCTAACCCAACCTAACCCATATGATTCGATAACAATAGTAAATATCAGGAAACATCATACCTAATAATTGTATGCCTAAATACTATTACATATACTAATAGTCATTAGGCCTAGTAACATTATGCGAATTAAATTTATGCCAAAACAAATTATATCAAAGTATTATTATGGCAAAACAAATTATAACAAAATCGTTATTGCCAAAGCGTGTTAGGAAAAAGAATATTATGCGAAAAGAAGGGATCCCAACAAAGTTGCGCTAAGTTAAAAGAATTTTTACGATTAGGAATATAACTTAATAGTATAACAATAAAATTGAAATTTCAATGATAAATAATCATTGCATGTACAAAAACAAAGCTGCAGTGTGCTTAGGTATTGAAATTTAAATTTTGTTGTCATATTATTAAGTTGTATTCCTGCCTGTGGCATAAAAATGACTTACCGTGTCGTGTCGTCAGAGGGCGCCGGCTAGTGTTTTTCAGGATGTGCTAGAATAAATAGTACAGACGCGAGACGCCAGCACACCAAGCTACCCGAAACTGTCAAATTTTCCCAATCAACCTTGAACCTAATGCAATTAGCAATAAAGTTCAAAATCTATTAAAGAAATTTGACAGATTGTAGTAGCTTGATGTGCTGGCGTAAGAACCTACACAGGGCAACACCTCTGCCTCTCTTTTTTTTTTAAAGTCGTGACGGTTATGTAAAAATTGATTAGTTTATAAGGTCACAATATAAAACGTGAAGGATTATTGAGCTACATCGGATTTTTGTCAGTAATTTAAATGTAAATCATGCAGCCAAAAAAAAATTATTAAATGGATTATTCTTTGTATATAGTTGAGTAGTTCAAAACGGTGTCTGTATGTCATTAATGTTAGTGTATTCGCTTATATAAGCTTCAGTCTTTACATAAGTTGGCGAGTGGTCCTGCGATTAGATTTTATTCAATTGACTTGTAAATAATATTGTATTTAGGTAAGTTATTTTGTATGAATGAAATCGGAAATACATGGACTTTTTTGAATATGTGATATTGTTATTATAAAACCCACAGGATTTTCCTACCCTATAGGTATAGGGTAGGAAAATGAGCAACTGTGGACTAGTGGTATCGGCCCCGACTCACGAGTTGTAAGGTCGTGAGTTCGAAGTTTCGAATCCAGACAGGCACTTTACTTTGTCACCACTGCTCTCAAAACGGTGAAGGAAAACATGAGGAAAGGCAACAAACGTGAGGAAACCGGCATGTCCTAAAACCAAAAATTCAAACACATGTGACATCCACCAACCCGTACTGGGCCCCCGTGCTGGGTTAAGGCCCACTCCCTCTCACAGAGGAGTCCTGTGTCCCAGCAGTGGGAATATTTTAGGATGATTATACTTATACCTACCTAGGTAGTTGCATAATCGCGAGTTTCCCGGCTCGAAATCGGTCTTCAGTAAAATGATTACTGTAAAGAAAACGATTTAAGCCTGGAATACATTAGGAGACAAATGGAATGGAGCGACATGTCGCGGAACATGGCGCTCGACAACTACGTGAATGTCGCGGAACATTTTGCAGGCTTTTTGCAGGCTTACAAATGGCGCGACATTGTCGCGGGACGCGTGCGCTCGTTCTCGGGGAAGGAGCAAGCAACATGTCCCACGACACATTGCGGGACAAAATGTCCCCTAGTGTATCTGAGGCTTTAGCCTCGCCTCTTCGTATAACCCCATATAATGCGAGGTTTCTGGGGCTTTTGTGTGGTACAATGGTCCTGAAAAGAGGTTGGTAATAAAATACCTAACACACTGGCATAAAAATTTAACTGACAACATAAAATGTTTTTGGAACAAGATCTGACAGTTGTGAATCAATTCAATGCAGCTTATTGTATTTTTATTTTAGCAAAGTTTAACAATAATTTCGTATTTATATTGGAATCTAGAAATTATTTATAATCATGATGCCAAAACAGTTTTCAACTGCAAGAAGTAGACTAGATGCGAATGCCCTGGGTCAGACTCAGTCGCACTTCCTGGTGCCTTCCGAAAGGCTGGACAAGGTCACCAGGAGAGTCATAGCACCTTATGCGCAAATAGAACGAAAAGGTACTTTTCAAGCATTACTTTTGAACGAATATTTATTAACTATTTTGTGCGAAGTGGGTTTAGTATGGTGTTTAAAACACGTGTTAGCTATGTATATAAACATATTAATCCGAAAATAATAACAATCCACAAAACCAAACGCGTTCGCGGCATGAGAAAAAAAATGGCGGGAAGTTTCTTCGTTCCAAAACTTTACTGCCAAAGTGCCAACGCTCGAAGTAGATTCAGTTGATGTTGCCAACATATTTTACATTATTAGGTTCTGCACCATCGATTTATACATCTGATCTACGTGTGATACTTCCTGGCCGCGCCACAGTGAAAAATTATCTAAAAAAACACATTTCTAGATAAATTGTACCATTTATGTACTACACAGTACCTGTAGTGAAAAAAATTGTACAGACGCCAGCAGGTCAAGCTACCCGAAACTGTCAAATTTTCCCAATCAAGCTTGAACCTTAGTGCTTTAGCGATAAAGTTGAAAATTTATTAAAGTAATTTGACAGATTGTAGTAGCTTGATGTGCTGGCGTCTCTACATACCTCAACGAATGAAATATAATGAAGTTTTGGTGGCTGGTACTCAGCGAACCTATTTCGCGCCACAATGTTTTTAAAATAGGTTCAATAAGTACCCTATACTTTTTTAAATTACATAATATATGTAGGTACTGTAGGTAGGTATAGTCAACGACGAAGGAGATCAACATTTCAGTTTTTGAAATCATAATTATTTACACGTAAAAGTAACAGTGTTGACGATTTTCGTTGCTGACCGTACCTAATAAAACCTACCAAGTTCTTCTTCTCCCTGAAGTTTAATTATTCTTGTTATGCCTATAGATTCGTATTGTGTTGCTTATTTCTCGCTTTTCTATGCAACCAACCCACCGAGATAATTCCAGAACTTCTAATTCGGAGGCCACATCTAGTAGGTACAAAGATCAGCAACTCTGCTGATGCGCTTAAGCTTGAGTTGATGTTTTCTCTTAATATATTAGAGCTTTCCGTAATATTATTACGGTTTTGGGGAGTACATAATGAATACAATTCTTTAGTGTACGCTACGACCGGGTACGCCTAATAAAAATTGGTGGCGCGGCTGGGAAGTGTACTTCCCGGCTGCGCCCAATCTGCGGTCAATGTAAAATCTTACTACCGTTCTGTATTTGAATGCAGGCCTGAAAGATGAAGAAGAAAAAGCTGGAAGGTACCTCGACATCAACAGGTTCAACGTCTTCTTAGAGGACACCGTTGACCTGGAGTCGCTCCTGTACGAAACCGCCATGGTTTTGAAGACCGTCACCGACAGTTCTGGTAATCACTTATTATTATCTTGTAGTAGACCCGACATCCTAAAGAACGAAAGAAAATACGTTGATTTGCTGTAAACACGACGCAGAGAAAAAACAAAAAAAAAACAAGTTGGGGGAAAATATGTATGCGTCACATCCCCGAAAAATGGCCATAGCTCAGCATAATGCTAATGAAGACCCTATGCGAGACAGACCCTTTAGAGAGATCTTCAGGGTACCTAAACACATACAGCAATGTCGGTCGGCAATAAATTAATAGGGTACATCAGATAAGATTAGGCAAGAGGGGGGGGGGGGGGGAGTCACCTTCCGGTGGATAAATGATTACCGATCTTTATGGACACCTGCATCGGCAACTAAGAGTGAATACACACGAGTGACCCGCATCAACGGCAGTGGCAACTGCAGCTGTCGACGCGTAGGCGGCGGCGTCGACAACGTGCCACTCGTGTATTTGAATACCTACAGTGCTCAAGTACACGAATGGCATGCTGACGCGTCGCTCGTGTGTATGAGCACTAAAAGGCTGTTTCAAAATTGTCATGTGACTTTAGTTTACAAAACCTTCCATGCTTCGAAACCGGAGCCGTCCCTTGGATATCCTAGTAGCTAAGGCTGCATACAGGACTAAATAATGTACAGACGCCAGCAGGTCAAGCTACCCGAAACTGTCAAATTTTCTCAATCAACCTTGAACCTTTAATAAAGTTCAAAATATATTAAAGAAAATTGACAGATTGTAGTAGCTTGATGTGCTGGCGTCTGTACTACCAAAGGAGGAATTCAAAGGATCACAGGATTCACAGGACGTAGCTTTCATGGGATAGTACCTAGCTAACCTATCTATATAATTTATATTATGTTTATATTTCACAGGCGTATTTGTTTACATAGTGGACACATTGAAGAATGAAATCGTTCTGATGCACCCAGACACGAACAATCCGGAAAGGCACGAAGTAAATCTGCCTATTTGTAAGTCTTTCTACTTTTAATTCTCATCTCGTATCGGCCGCGAACTTCAATACGAGATACGAGAGTACTTATGGCTAGCCAGTCAGCATGACTGCTTGGGATGTCGATTGTTTTCGAAATTTTGGTTATACATAGTATGATGTTTGTTTATTTATTTACTTGACTTACAGCTAAAAAAAACAAACAAAAAAAGGAAACAATAGTCGACAGAAAGCCAATTACGAGTCTTCGCGTTTAGACTTATAATAAAATTTGTGTTGTGAACATACAAGCAGTAACATATTACTATATACTATATTTAATAGTTAAAACTATTAAAATAACCACTTGTGCTCGCAAGTGTAAAGTGAGAGAAAAAAAAAATAAGAAAAAATACAATAACTAAAAAGCACTGCAACTATTTAAAAAAGTTGAGGCTTATGCACCTTACCTCACTATATCGTCATTCACCGTTTTTAGAGTGTGGTGATTGTGAACAACGTTAAATAAATGCGTGCTTGGTTTCGACCCCACGACTATAACTTGTAAGAGCGACGCCACACGGGCGTTGCCAATGCGTTGTGTCGTCGCAGCGCAGTGATTTCGACGCAGTGAGTGCTTTCACGAGCGCTGCGATGACGTCACTGTTCAGGCTTTGCAGCGCCGACGCAACGCATTGGCAACGACCGTGTAGCATCGCCCTTCGTCGGGGTCACTACCACTGGTGGATCACCAGACTTTTGGTATAATCAGCCCACATCGTTCCCACGGTTGGGCTTGGGACACAGGGCTCTTCACTGTGAGAGGGAGTGGGCCGTATTCCTGCGGATTGGTAAATTTCACATGTCTTCGAATTCCAGCCACATGGCCACATGCCTGTATGCCACTTGCGAAGGCTATTATAGTACTGAGACTTGTGCTGTACCCAGGAAGTAGGTGACCAGTTTTTTTTTTGTTTTTCGTAAAGGTGAAGGCAAAACAGCAGCGGCTCACGTGGCCTACACCAAGGAGTTCCTGCTTCTCGAAGACGTGCAGCGAGACCGGCGGTTCTCTGATGGTCTGAGGTGGATCGATGCGAAGGTCGCGCTCTGCATGCCGGTTGTCAAGCCCGATGGAGACTGTTACGCTGTGTTGGAGTTGTACAGGACTTTTGCCGAAAGTTATAATGATGTGAGAAGTTTTTTGATGTCTTAAAAATATTAAGACTGCGGTTTTCAGGTGAGAGCTGAACTGTCACTGATGAGACACAATTACTTTTTCCATTGTTACCGAACTTAATAAGCTTACCTATTAGACGAGGGGTTAAGGGTTACCAGATAGCATGCATTGTAGTTTTGTGCCTTTGTGGTGAACTTAACACTGATTACCATATGATTAATACCAATTTTAAAATATTACACCAAAGCCTAAGAAAGATTTGAGCTAGGTATTGATTCTTCTGAGCACTATCTGTAATTCATGTGGTGGAAAGAGTATTCCATTCTATTTATGTAAATGAAGAGGCCTATGTCCAGCAGTGGACTGCTACAGACTGAATGATGTTGATGATCTTCAATTCCAGAATGTAGTATATACCGTGGTGAGCGTTGCTTGCTGGGCGGGCGCGGCAGTGCACCAGGCTCAAGCGAGGGTCGTTCTACAGAAGACTGCTCACCTCAACTCTGAGCTGCGCACTTTGCTGCAGGACTACTTCTGCGATCTGGCATCTATTGATACTATGCTGACTGATATGCTGGTAAGATCTAGCTAAAAATATTTTTGTGTTCCTCTGTGTCAAATTATCCGGTAATGTTAAGGTGGACTAAATGCCCATCGACGTTGACGTTGGCCAGGCATCGTTCCCGCTGCGTCTTTTAGCCCAGGCTCGCATGGGGGTATTTTTGAACTTGTCAACGGAACGAAGGACCCTGGATCTCACAACACAGGGAATCCTAGTGTGAGGTCTAGGAATTCAATCCACTGAATGTAAACTTAGCTAAATAAATTTTATTATTATTATGTCGTTTATTTATTTAGATATCTTATTTTAATACATTTTTAAATATTAGTATTAAAAAAAAAAAACATTTAAAAATATAAAAAAATTGTGATCCACCGATGTCGGGAGCAGGGTCCAAGCTACCGGTGGTTAATAGGGCTCCAGAGACAGGAACCTCCTCACAATGCGAGCCGTATCGAGGAGTACTGCCTTTTGAATCAGGCCCTTGATCCAACCGCCTAACGAGAGCCTAGATAGATGTTGATCGAGGCTTTCTGCCATCGTCAGAGTCATCAGAGGATATCGCACGATCTCCTACGAGGCGGCCTGCGCACTGGCTGGATCCCCGCCCTGGGACCTCGAGGCGAAAGTACTCGCGTCACTGTATCGGTGGCGCGAGGAAGCGAGGGCGCGGGGCGAGCGACCGATGCAGCGACACATGGAGCTGCGTCGGTCTCAGCTTCGCGAGGTCCTGGTGGCGGAATGGCGGGACAGGCTCACACGCCCTACCGCTGGCCTCGTCACAATCGAGGCGGTCCGGCCGGTGCTCGAGCGCTGGCTCGGGAGAAGGCACGGCTCCCTGTCGTTTCGGGTGACGCAGGTGCTCTCGGGGCATGGTTGTTTCGGGAAGTACCTGTGTCGCATAAACAGGGAGCCGGACGCCCGGTGTCACCACTGCGTCGACTGCCGGGAGGACACGGCGCGGCATACGCTGGCAGAGTGTGCCGCCTGGGAGGAGCCGCGCCGTGCCCTCGTCTCAGAAGTAGGCAGTGACCTGTCGCTGCCGGCCGTGGTCGAGTCGATGGTCGGCAGCGAAGAGGCCTGGGACGCGGTGGTTTCCTTCTGCGAAACGGTCGTCTCGCAGAAGGAAGCTGCGGAAAGGGAGAGGGAGATCTCGTCCTCTCACCCGGCCCGCAGCAGGCGCACCGGGCGTCGGCGGAGGGCGGATAACGCCCTCTTCCAGCCCCCCTAAATGGGTCCAGGGGCGACGGACTTGGGGACGTCCGTCGCCCCCCACACATCAGGACCCGAGATGGCGGCGCGTAGTGTTCCACGCGCGCCTCTCTTAGACGTCGCGGGGGGAGTCAAACACCTCACTCCCCCCCTGACCCGAGGAGGCCCGCGGTGGCGGGCCGGCACCAGTCAAGGGTTGCGGAAGGATCGTACGTTCCCGCGACCCCCGGCGTAGGTGAGAGATGGAACACTGGGGTGGTTTTTAGTCAGTAAGAGTCTGACAGACCCCGTCGCCCGCACCAGGGCGGCGGACATCCATGAGGATTTTCCACCCCGGGAACAAAAAGAAAAAAAAAAAAAGGCTTTCGGCCATGAGGCCATTGGCCGATACGACAATCGGCACAATGATAGCCGAGCTTACATTCCACATGTCAACAACCTCGTGTGCTAAGTCCAGATATTTAATTTGTTTCTCTTTCTCAGCTTTCACGAGGTTCCCGTCATGTGGAATGGTAACATCGACAATCATTGTGCGGCGCGCTAATCGATCTATCACCACTATATCAGGCTTATTGGCGACAATAGTCCTGTCAGTAATGTTAGACCGATCCCAGTACAACGTGACATGGTCATTTTCAAGAACTGGTACCGTATTACAAGTATGTGCCCGACACTTGTAATACGGTACCTCAGAATCGACAAGTTTATATTTCAAAGCAAGTTGCTGGTGAATAATCCTGGCTACTTGGTTATGCCTGTGCAAGTACTCACCGTTAGCTAGACGAGAACAACCAGAGATAATATGTCTGATGGACTCACCCGGACGGTGGCATGCCCGACACACGTCAACCGTCCCGTCCTTCATAATATATCTCCGGTAGTTATTCGTCAAGACAACTTCGTCCATAATTGCACAGACGAAACCTTCAGTTTCTCCGAAAAGGATACGGACGCTAAGTAGTCTACACCGGGTTCATGAAGAGCCCGATAGAAGCGCCCGTGAAGCTCCTTGCTTTGCCATACCTCCTTGCGGTCATCGGTAGTAAGTATTACAGGTTTGCGCCAGTTCTCTTTAGCCATGGAGAGCGGGGTGAGTCCCTTGTCCATTGCAACCACATCACGGTGCATACCCACTTCGGCTTTTATAAAATATTCTCTGAGATTGCACACCTCTCGGTTGTGGAGGGTCTTGGCGTTTAAAAAGCCTCGACCCCCGCATTTCCGCGGGATGTACAATCTCATCACTGATGATCGTGGGTTATGCATCCGGTTTGCGGTCAGTAGTGTACGGACCCTTCTATCCAGGGCATCGAGTTCGGTCTGAGTCCATTTGAGTATGCCGAAAGAGTACATCAAGACCGGCATGACCCAACTGTTGAAGGCGCGCACTTTATTTCCGCCTGAAAGAAGGCTAACTAACACCTTCTTCAAGCGACCAAAGAAGCGCTCCCTCAACGTTTGGTTCATGTCAGCAACGTTGATGCCTAACGCTTCCGACATACCCAAATACTTGTAGCTTTCGGATGAGGAGAGGGATCTAAGGTGTATGGAATCCGAGAGTTGAATTCCCTCGGATTCCATAATCTCCCCTCGCTTTACATGCATGACCGCACATTTGTCCACACCAAATTCCATCCTGATGGCGCTACTGAAAGTTTCGGTTACCTTCAGTAGCTCCAGCAGTCGTAATTTGTTGGGGGCAAAGAGTTTCAAATCATCCATGTAGAGGAGGTGAGATATGACCTGACCACCTCTCTTCAACCGATAGCCTAGACCTGAATCCTCCAGCAATGTGCTTAGAGGATTCAGGGCCAAGCAGAACCAAAATGGACTTAAACTGTCGCCCTGAAATATTCCCCGTTTGATCCATACAGGCTCATCATTCCCCTGGATCTGTCGACACCCCGGATATCGAAGGACCGTCCTCCATTGCCCCATGCACGACTCAAGGGAGGTGCGTAAAGTTGCATCGATCTTGTACAATTCCAGCACCCTCATGAGCCGCGCATGTGGCACCGACTCATAGGCCTTCTTATAGTCTATCCAGCATGTCGACAGATCCTTGCGGGATCGACGAACCTGTTGGCTAATGGCCATGTCGATGAGGAGTAGCTCCTTAGTACCGCGGGACCCATTCCTACATCCATTTTGAGAGGCAGACATAATCGAGTTATTGTCAATGTGCGTATTAATTTTTGCTCTCAAAATGGATGTAAGGAGTTTATAAACCGTCGACAAACATGTGATTGGTCTATAATTCTTGGGTTCCGCAGGACTACCTGACTTATGAAGCAGGTGGGTAACGCCTGTTGTTAGAAACTGCGGTAGCGACCCAGACTCTAAGGATGACTGGAATTGAGATGCCAAACGACTGTGTGAGCTAATTAGCCATTTTAACCAAAAGTTATGCAGACCGTCCGGTCCCGGCGATTTCCAATTCGGTAACGGACGGACTGCTCTGGCTACGTCTAATGGCGTAATTAGAACTGGATCCATTTCTGGTATAGTTCCACACACTCGCTCGATATCCTGCATCCAGCCACCCTCAGCGTGATAGCCGGGCACCGACCAGATGCTGCGCCAAAATGCATTCGTGTTGGCATCATCCAGGCGGCACACGTCCGTCACGTTTTGTTCAGGTCGCTCCCAAGCTCTATATACCCACCTTTCATCGCTCTGGAACATGCGATTCTGCGTGTACCGATCAACCCGCCGCTTATACCGCCGAATACGGCTCGCCCATGCACAAACTTTCTGCTTCAGGAAGTCGATGCGCTCTGTGACATTGGAGATGTATTCCCGAGGGCTGATTCCAGTCCCCGAAAATGCCTGTCTTACAAAGCGCATCACTCGTGGTCGTGTATTGCCCTCCCTGAAGCAGTATAGTTTGCCGATGAGTACCCTGGCCCCATCGATACGACGCTCGATCCTGTACTGCCAGGCTGGTACGGCTGGTTTTGGTCGAGCCGCTCCGTCACAATTTGGAAACTTGACGTTAGCTAAACGACATGCCGCCACAGCCGTGCAATACAGGATCGAGTGTGTATCAACGAGATCCTCGCTGCTCTCAAAGAAATTCTTGAGCTGCGAGTCCAAGGCACATACCAGCGCCCTATTTTTTTTATGCATAGGTAGCCGTGGTATTCGGGGTCTAAGTTCGGTTGGAGTGGACCTATACTCGCGAAACGCATCCTCCAGTGCGCTCCTCAGTCGGACGTTGCACTGGCTACTTACTGTGTCAACCCTATCATCATCTTCTTCTTCAACATGATTGGACCGCGGCTGGATGGCATCAATAGTTGACGCCTGTGCCGCGGTTTGTGCCAGAGTCGAGACGATTTGGTTGCTCAGTACCTCTGAGCGCAGCCTATCAAGTGCGATATCGTCCAACCTGTGATTGCGTTGGATGACCCGCACCTGATCCGACAGTCGTTGGGCCGAGACGTTGATGGTTGGTTCAAGTTCCTGGAACAGAGACAGCAACCTATCACGGTACGCAGTGAGGTTAATTCCCCCCTCTGTAGACCCGTAATATGCGCGCATGACGTTCTCGTTCATAGACTGAGTCCATCTCATGCGCTGCACACAACCACCGGCAGCGGGGACCCGGCTCGGGGCCGGATGGCCCCTAAGTCCCAAGCTCCTCGGTGGCCGGCCTCTCCCCTGCCGACGTACAGGTGTTGGCGACGTCGGCGGGGAAAAATATTCGTCGCTCGAGCTCGACGCAACTGCTATTATTATTATTATTATTATTTTTATCGCAACGTTTTTTTTCGCGGGTTTTTTTCGCGTCTGCTTAGCGCCGAGAGTTGAAAATCCAACAGTGTGTTTTCTTGACACGCTGGGATGCGCTCTGTTGGATTCTGAATTCTTGGCTCAATACTGAGGGTTGAAAATTAAGTGCACGAATAAATGATTCTCTTTGGACGAGTGTCGTTTAACGCTGTTCCCATTGGATCTATGTGGCGGCGACGGGCAATAGGTGTGTGTATTCGCAAGTAGTTAAGTATTGTCTTGGTATATATGCGAAAACGAAAATTACTCTGTTTACAATTTAGATATCAAGCTATGACACCTTTTAAAAACACGAACTATCGTTTGTCATGAAAAATGGGAACCGGATTTTCAACCACCTAAAATTTTTTTACCGAAATGTAGATCCGAGATATTTGTAGATACTCGTAGAAGTTAATTTAGATTCTCTGTATAAATCCTACAGACGGTGGTAAAGTCCTTTATCGGTGCGATGCGCAGTAGTTTCTACATAATCGACAAGGACCACATCGGCAGCATGCTGCAGGCCGACATGTGGGATGACGGCTGGTCCACCGAGAAGACCACCATGCCTAGGAAGAAGCTTAAAGTCAAGTTAGTGGTTTTGGAAATGTTCTGAGGAAAGAAAATTGTGATACTTGGTCTTTTCTTGTAGCTTACAGAAGAATATCGAATGAAAATTAACATCTGTCAATGCAATCTTTCTGAAGGATTTAATTTAAATCAGGTGGTTTGGAAGACAAAGTAGTGGACATTGATGCCCACAGAAAAAGCAAGCTAAAATGGCGATGGCTGGTAGCAGCTGGATGAGAGTAGCCAGGATCGAATTCAAAAGTGACTTATGTGAACCCGCGTTGGGCCCGCGTGGTTGATTACGACCCACTCCTTCCCACACTCTCGACAGGAGACCTGTGTCCCAGCAGTAGGAACATTATAGGCTGATTATGCTTATATGCAGCAATAGACTGCTATATGATGATGATGAACATCGAAGGGTTAGCTAGTAAGTCCAGGGTGTATCCACCACTCGTCAAGTTTTTTACTTCACCGAAAGACTTCACTTTCCTCGCCTCGCTGTAAAGGGAGTGCGCCAAGTGTAGTTCGCGCTATCGCAATGTAGCCGTAGCATAATAATAATTGGGACTAAAACTACTTTCGGTTTTTTATTTTTCCCACAGTTTAAGCTATGAACAGACACCCGCAGCCTATGTGGCCCGGACTGGGCAGATACTAAACGTTCGCGATGCCTACAAAGACGCCCGGTTTGCCAAGGAGATAGATCCAACTACGGGCACTGTTGTTAGATCCTGCCTGGTGTCACCTATCACGGATAAGAAAGGAGTTATTGGTATGTCAATAGTAAAAAAATAACATTATTCCCAATTTGATGGATCTCAGGAGAGGCTAATTCGGGCTTTACATAGGTGACTATAGCCGCGCCCAAATGACAATTCGGCTAAGCCGCAGGTGATTAAAGTCGCAAGTTTCTAAAGTAGAAAAGGTTTTGTCGTACGCCGGGGAACTAAAATCGACCGTATTTTATGCTCAGTCGCAGGTGATCGCCCGCCGCGTGACGGTCGACATTTTGATGCAAATTGAACTAGTCACCTGCGATTTTTATCGACCTGTGTAAATGGGGTGACTAGTCGGCTTGAGAAGTGGTTCAGTAAGCGACCAGCTGCACGGCGAAAATCGAACCGATCGTAAAACCACTATAAGCAGTCACACTTGGGTTCACAAGAACAATGATGCTGTTTTGTATAGGCCTCCTTACTTTTATTATATCATACTTCGCTGATCTTAGGTTTTTTCTAAACTACCTGATAGTAGTGGCATAACTATACCCTCTGGGGCCCATGGCAAATTCATGGGATAGGGCCCTCCCTCAATGTAAAGAAGCTCAACCAACGTTATATTTTTTGTGGTCGAAAAAAGTTTGCATTCTATACTTTGGTATGTCAGGATCCTCCTGTGCTCATGGCCCTCTCGGGCCGGGGGCCCCTTCCGGCTGGGGGCCCGTGGCATTTTGCCACTCCTGCCACCCTATGGTTACGCCACTGCCTGATAGCAAATGGCAGTTCCCGCTAAACAAAATGAAACAAACAAGGTTCCACATTAGCACGGGACCGATAGCTTGCTCAGTGCAACAGTAGGATGATGCAGGCGAACAGTGATGGCCGAGTGGTAAGGGTAACGGCTGCGATTTACGAGTAGGTCGCAAGTTCGAACCCAGACAGGCGCTTTATTTGGTGTAAATAATTTCATCGCCACTGCTCTTAAAACGGTGAAGGAAAATATCGTCAGGAAACCGGCATGTCCTAGAACCAAAAAAATCGAAGACATGTGACATCTACCAACCCCCACTGAGCCTGCGTGGTTGATTACGGTCCACTCCCTCTCACAGAGAAGAGGCCTGTGTCCCAGCATGAATATGAATATGAATATGAATTGCACCATTCCCAGCGTGGTTTGACCAGACTCGATTAATCGAATGAACCCCAAGATTCACACTAGCACCTGTAGCCTCATGTTCATGGTGCTACAGCGACCATTGTATATCAAGAAGTAGACCGGGGGGCGCGGTTTTTGCAGGGATGACGTGCCCGTTAGGAAGGATAGGATTTAAGAGCCTACCGGATATGCATCCTAGAGTAAGCATTGGACTAGTGGAGAGATGGGTGATATTTGTCTATGGATGGGCATCTTTTAAAGACTTCGCGGCCAGGTTTTTCCGGTCGAGCTTCACCCGCGACTCTTTTGGCCGCGTTCTACTGCTTTCTCGGTTCTTTTGTATGTCACGTGTTAGATGTTGTTGTTCTCAATGTCGTCGTCGGAGTTCTCGCTACTATCCGTTTCCGGTTTTTTGTATATCTCGCTAGCAGCAATCCTGATCTTGTTTTTGTCTTGCGCCGTATCCATCCAAAAATCGATTCCCTTGTCGAAGTACTTCATGTCCTGTTTTAGGTTGTCGTTCCATGTGTAGATGGGTCGACCGACCTTCTTGGTTTTGGCCTTGTACTCCATTGCTGCATGCAGCAGATGTGGTACGCGGCGCCTATAGATATGTGCGAGGTAGCACATCCTGTGGTTCTTGATGCGTTTGGTTACTGTTTTTCCGTCTAAGATTTCATGCATTTTCTTTTGTCTTGGTTTATTCCTAGAGTGGTTTATCAAGTCTCTCATGATAACTCGCTCATATTTTCGAAGTCTTGACCTGTTAGCTTTAGTAAGTGCCGATACTTTTAAACCATGTATCATGCACGGAGCGATCACCATTCGATACATAAGTCTGGCTAATTTCCAATCCATATTTGAGTGTTTTATGAATGGTAGTAACGATTTGGCGTTTCTATTGGCCTGTTAGCAACGTTTTTTAATGGTGAATTTTCTGCTTAATGTAGATGTTATATATGTACCTAGGTATTTTATATCTTCACATGTCGGTATGCTTATTCCATTAAGGGTCACGTGGGTCGTTTTCTTTGTAGCTATCGGGTCCCTAATTAGTATTTTTGTTTTTGTTTCGTTTACTTGGAGGCCTACACTATCTAGTAGGGGTTTAATATGGTATAGGATACCTTCTAACCCTTCTAGGTCATCTGTAATAAAGATAAGGTCGTCCGCAAATGATAGTACCAAGGGGAGTGAGATTTCACGATCCTGGTCAAGTCTTATTAATTGGGTTTCCTCCTCCAGGGTTCTAAGGACTTCATCGATGACCAGTGTAAACAGGCGAGGGGACAGAGGGCAGCCTTGTTTGACTCCCTTTCCTTTAATAATCCAACTGCTTTGCTGGCCACACCATTTGATGCATGTTCGTTCATTCATGCATACCTTGATTATCCTGTTAGTTAGTGATTTGTTAGTTCGTTGTAATAGTATATCTCTTAGTGCATTGAGGTCGACGTTGTCAAAGGCTTTTTCTATGTCGAGGGCGAGTACATAAATTCTTTTACCTGCTCGCCATTCCTCGTCTAAAACCCTTTTGAGTGTAAAGATGTGGTCGTCTGTTGATCTATTGTTTAAAAAGGCCGCTTGGTAGTTGCCCAATTCCGTTATTGTATCATCTAGTTTTTTTAGTACGTACGAGGCGTAAATTCTGTAACCCGTATTGCAAACCGATATGCGGCGATAGTCATTTGGATTTTTAGGTTTATTTATTTTTGGGATTGGTATCTGCACCGTCTTCAGCCATGTGTCGGGTGCTTCGTTTTGTGTCCACGCTTTGTTCATTTGTTTGGTGACGGCTTCCTGTAATATTTCGGGCATCGCTTTGTAAAGCTCGATTACTACTTGGTCAGTTCCGGGAGCTGTCCCGTTCCGCATTTTTTTGATGATTTCAATTACGTCATCTGTTGTGGGTCCATCACTTTCGACTTCGGTTGTCGGTTTTTTTTTATATTAACTGTTGGTATAAGACGACCCTCGGATTTTTTTAAAATTTGCTCCCATTTGGTCATCGGTATATAAGTAGATCTTTTTCGCCGTTTTGTTTGAAGTTTATTTCTCCTATAAAAAAAGTACAGCATTTGCATGCGTTTTGCAGGGGGGTGGTTTTTCCCCAGTCCGCTGAGGCTGGTCCTGCATGCTTTTTGTTCCTCGTGATATTTAATCTTTTGAAGTGTTGCCTGACATTCTTTTACGCGGTTATGTCTATTTGGATTATCTGGTTGCCTACTTTGTAAGAATTTAGCCTTTTGTAGGTTAGCAAGAGCTAGTCGATGATCTCTGGGGAGAACTGGCTGAAGAATTAGAGTTTCCTGGGCAGGCGCTTTTAATACTTCCGTTATGGTATTCCAGGGTATTTCGATATTTTCGTCCGTTGAGTTGATTCCTATATTTTTTAGCTTTTTTGTTATGCAATCTTGGTATTTTGTTTTGGTGAACTTGCTATTGAGGGCGGCATAATCGCATTGTTTATAGTTGAAGTCCTTGACCATTGTCTTCACGGGTATGCTTTGTGTATGTTTGGTGTTTTTTTTTTTTTGTTTTGTTTGAAATTCGGTTTGTCCTTAGCAAACCCCAGACTATTTTATGATCGGATAGTCTCCTAGCGGCCCATTCACCTTTAATAAATTCAAAGAGTTTTTCTGAGGCGTGTGGTGTTATAATGTGATCCAATTGGGACTTTTGAGTGCCCTTTGACCATGTCAGCCTGCATGATGATCTCGCTTTTGTCGTTTCTATTTGCAGTTTTCCCTGTTGGCTATATCCATTAACAGTTCCCCGTTGCAGTTGGAGAAGTCATGATGTAGGTTTTGTTGAATTAGCCCTTTGCGTTGGTAATTTTGTGTATCATGTCGACCAATGTGGGCGTTAAAGTCGCCAAGAATTATTAAAGTACATTTCTTTGGTTTTTGTCTGATCAAGTTTAATAAGCCAGTGAAGGATCTGTTTGCTATGGATGTACAACTGTTGATGTGAGAGTTTATTATGTACAGAGGAGCAGGCTTGTCATTTCCCCTGTCAACTATAAGAGTAGCTGACATCGCGTCTGTATCTTTTTTCCTATGAACTAATTCAATTTGGGCGACTTTTCTAATTAAAATTGCAAGTCCCCGGTGCGTTTTACCTGTAGTTCCATAGAGGTGCCATTCGTAGTGTGTGGAGTTGTATGCTCCTGAGTTCATCCCTGTTTCTTGTATGCAGGCTACATGAATGCCCCTAAGTGAAAGTTCAGCGTCTATTTTTTCTTTTTTTGCCGGTTTTGAGGCCCCACGGACGTTCCAGGTTGCAATACGCAAGTCTGGGCAAGTGTATTTTATTGCGGTAGACGGCTGGTTTCTTAGTATTGTGAACCCAGTGACCTCTGCGACCACGTCTGATAACGGTGTATATAATGCTGATTGTTGTTCATTCTGTGTTAATTGGCTAGACAATTGGGTGTTGTTAGTTTGAGACTGGGATTTCGAGGGTTGTCTGTTAATTAAAGGCTTAGTATGTTGTGATGTTTTGACATTTTTTGGTTCTTGCATTAGGTCCTTGTAATGTTCGTCGTCGGTCATAACCCAGCTGTCATAGTGTTGGTCGTTGTAGAGGACGTGTATGTTGCCGGGTACTGGTTCACCAGTAGGTGAATACACTAGTGTGTTTCTTGTATCCATGTGCACATGCACATTCACTAGATAGAACTCTGACGCGGCGATTAGGATATCCTCTCCGCCCCAGAACGATTTGTTAAATTGCATTGTTATGTAATTTGTTATCCTTTGTTCCTGGGAGAGATTGCTGTTAGGGAGGAATTCCTGTATATTATTTAGAATACGCACAATTCAAGTCATCGTTTTTATGGTTTTAGTAGAACTTTTAGTCACATGTGCGGCTCTGTGTTTAGAAGACAATAGAGAGAGCATACTGTGTAAGATTTATGAGCTTCGCTTTTTGTTGATCTTTGGGAATATACCTTGTTATGCAAACTTAAGAGTTCGGGGTAGTCTTTTTTGTTCCCTTTTTTTTTTTTTTTTTTGTTCCACTGAGGGTGTCATATATCGCGCGTGGGTACCCAAACTTGGTTTACAAGCTAGAAAATTATTAACTTATTCAAGACAGTTTTGGTAAATTAGGACCAGGAAATCTACAGCGATACCGTATTTTAGGCTAGAATATTAAGGCGTATTAGTTTGTCCTTCTCTCCTATATATAATATGAAGACTTATTCCTAAAACTTATCTATGGCTTAAAATGATGTTGAATTCGCGCGAGTCTTCAAAAGTCCTAATTAACAGTCTAGAACACAAACAAACAAAACAACCGGATCAGTTTCCAATGGGGATCCCTGAAATAAACGGAAAGATCTCACCAGATTGGCCCGCAAAGGGCCCTCAGAGTCACTCGGCGTCTCCAAGAGGCCGGGGAGCCGAAAAGCCTAGGCCTCGGGCTGAAGATCAGGATCACACGTATGCCACTTTACCACCGTTCCAAGGTGTTTTAATTTGCAACCACAAAAATAAAACGCGGGACACCGATCCGATTTTAAATGCGACATTCAAACTCAGCGTTAACACGTGTTGCGCATCTGGCGTCAACTGAAACTAGAGACGGGGCACGTCCGCTCACTTCGACGGTCAGTATACGAATCGAGAAGAGGCCTGTGTCCCAGCAGTGGGAATATTATAGGCTAATTAGGCCTTATGAGCACACACATAGGTACATGCATTGTTTTATATCGTGTATCCAAAAAAAAGACATCTAACCGCGGGAGGGCCCTGGTGACCTCATATACAGGTTTTTATATAAATCTCAGGCTCCAGTCCTTAACAAAGTTAGCTCCTTGTTCGTGCACTACTGTCAAACTCTAGCCACAGATTACTGATTATGTTCATAACTCGTGTAGAGAAAATAAATGTTTTTTATATTATATTATATTTTTTACATACAGGTGTGGTTCAACTGACGAACAAGACCAACGCACAGCCGTTCGACACGGACGACGAGCTGATCTTCTCCGTGTTTGTGAGCTACTGCTCGCTCATCGTGCATTTCTACAACATGCAGCAGAAGAAGTTATACCATGTATGTTTCATTATAAATACTTACTTCACTACTAACAGATTTATACACGTGAATAAAGGCTGTCCTGAACAACGACCAGTACCCTAATTGCGAAACACATTATCAAACTCAATCTTGAATCATTTTGAAGGATATTGATAATCCATTGTTTCATATGTTCGAAGAATGTATCTGCTCAACAACGTAAATAACGCAACGAATGTTGTTGAACTGTCAAAATGAAACCCATTGCTACTGATAGTGTGTTTCGCAATTACGAGTACTCCACAGGACATGAAAAAGATGCTAACACACGCGTATCACGCCTGTAAACCCGAAGAGAGTAGGCAGAGGTGTATAAGTTTGTATTCTGATTACGCACCCACATTTCGCCAATTTTGCTTCTGTCTAATATAATGGGGAGTAGGGGGGTTATTGCCATTAAATCGGGCACAAATCCAAACTTCGGGCTGGTACTAAGAAATTCCTGATTGAGAAATCCAATATAGAATATAGAAATCCACTGCCCGGCCCTGGTAATTGAATCCAGGACCCGTTATGTAACAGTCAAGGACGTTATCTATATTAAACTTGGATTTCCATTATATTTTACTAGCTTCTGTCTGCGACTTCGTCCGCGTGAAATTCCTTGTTCCATCCCGTCCGATCTCATCGTCTGCCCCTGCTATAACTTCGTTTTTGCTTAGCGTTCTATCTGACTTTTTTACTTTTCGCTCGGCTCCTAAAGGTTCTAGCGTTGATGTTAACCTTCCTAAGGAATTGGGCAATCCAATGCTGGTACTGGTAGTCCCAGATATTAGCGCGTTCAAATGAACAAAGCTAATTAGCTAAAGGCATGAGCAACTATTTTAAAAAATCTGCGTATCGTATGAGCTCACAAGCAGCACGTCTATAGTCATTAACATAGAAATCTCATTCTTATATCTACGATTATGAACAATGTGAACTTAAAGTTTTATTTTAACTTGGCATTGAATCTTTAAACCCTGTGGTGTCCCTATTTAACCAACTAAACAGACATTGATGATAACAAATCGCAGGCGAACTTGAACCGCGTGTACTTCGAGCTCATGGGTTTACACATGAAGGCTTGCCACCACGACCTGGAGGAGCTCATTGAAACCAGCAACATTGTGGTGCCGCCTCCCAACTTTAAGAGGTAAGAGCGGGGAAAACTTATTCCAAAAATATCTGATGTACATAGGTCTAATCTAATAAATAAGTGCAAATTTTCACAAAGGCACCATCACTTTTGTTGCTACTGCACTACAGCTGTTCCGTTCGAAAATGAAGGTCTTCCCGATTCAAATGTATAGAACAGATGATATTTTTAGGTCACGGGTATACGCTGGACACCCAACAGAAGGCCAATTCTCGTAATTTAAAACGTTCATATCGTCGCAGTCTCATCTCGGCGACAAACAAATGTCAAAAACATGTCAAAGTTTAGGGAAATTAGAGGTATTTTTGACAGACTGAGACAGATCAGACTGTGAATTACGAGAATTGTAAACCCCTGTGGAGTCTCGGAAACGGTCGTGTGGTGATTCTTTGCGGAGGCCTTCGTTCAATGGACGTTTAAATCTGAATGATGATGAAGACGATGAACTAATAAAATGTCCAATAAATAGTTTACCTCTGACATAAGGGATAAATGGTTAATTCCTGCACCGTATTAGTAAAAATTTCTCGTTGTGCTTGGTTTTTTTTACATAGAACTTGGGGACTGGGTAGTGATTAAGAAGGCCAATTCCCGTGAATAAAAACGTTCAAAATATTGTCGCAATCTCATCTCAGAGACAAACAATGTCAATAACTTGTCAAAGATGTCGGGAAATTAGAGGTATTTTTGACAGACTGACACTGAGATCAAACTGCGAAAGTTCTTAAAATTACGAGAATTAACCCTCTGAAATCTGAAAACAGGCGTTATTTTGTATTTCAGTTTCGACTACCACATAAGCGAGAACAGTAAGGAAGACATGCCGGGACTCGTGTGGTTCATGTTTTCGGAAACGTTCTACAACCCGCGCAACTTCGAACTGCTCCCAATGGCTGACTTCATTCTGTCGGTCCTGGGCTCCTATAGAGATAACCCTTATCATAATGCAGAGCATGCCTTCTGCTTCACGCACACTATGTACCTGATCCTCATCAATAACGTCGGACCTTTTGATGTTTTCGAGGTAAGTCAAACTGCTTAGCCTTTTCCCAACTATGTTGAGGTCTGCTTCTAGTCTAACCGGTTGCAGCTGAATACCAGTAATTTACTATCTGACCTCCACAACCCAGTTACTGGGTAATATGATACCCCTTGGTAAGACTGATTGTCAGACTTTTGGACTTCTGACTACCACGAATGAGAGCCGGGACCAATGGCTTAGCGTGCTTTCCGAGGCACGGCGAACCAAGACCCTTTGGTATGTAAAATGGGTCACCCATCTACGGACCAACCGCGGCAAGCGTAGCTTAACCTAATCGATCGACCCGTGCGGCTGTTATTACTTAGCCACACATCTAAGTATTATACCATAACATTATGCCTGTATTCCCCGATGGGATAGGCAAAGATGTACCTTTAGTACACCTAGATTCAGTTACCAGATTCACCACTGCTTTCGGTCACCGTGTGTGCAATGCAAACTAATCCAGTTCCAACTCAACACCTGGACATTGCAGACGATAGCTCTGATGCTGTCAGGCCTGTGCCACGACCTCGACCACCCCGGCTTTAACAACAACTACCTCACGCTGGTGAAGCACCCGCTCGCCGGCATGTACAAGACCTCCATGCTCGAGAACCACCACTACTTCCTCGCCAAGAAGATGATTCAGGTAATGTACAGATCTATCTCAGGTTTATAAACATAATTCATACTTGTAAGGGCTGATTTTTCAATCGCCAAATAATTTTTATTCGTGGAATAAAATTGACGACAGTTTCTTATGGAAGAAGAAATTCAAAATGATTCCTCCGATAAAATTATCTGGCGATGGAAAAATCAGCCCTTATTTATGTATTGGCTAGGGATGCAAGAAGTGCCTAAAAGTTTCGATATTAAAAAAAAAAATGATAAGTAATTATCGATTTCGATATAATCGAAAAAAAAAACATCGATATATCGGTGAAATTTTCAAAAAAATATTTGTACTTTATGAAATACTCTTGTGATTCCAGGACAAAAATATCCTAGGCGGTTTCCCCAAAGGCGACCAGGAGCGCATCCTGGACGAGATCAAGTACGACATCCTGTGCACAGACCTGGCGGTGTACTTCCAGATCCGGGCGCAGCTCACGCCGCTGTTAGCAGACCACATGTTGGACTGGACCGATACCTCTCATCGAAAGATGCTTAAGGTTTGTGATATCATCGTCAGTCTAATGCAAAAACTACAAATTAATTATAGGGCAGCTCAAAAATTAAATAGTGGAGAAAGATGGAAGTTTTAGGAGCTGTCTCTTGACCTTCAAAAAATAAATAGGTACTCACTAGCTGACTTTTTGGAACGGAGTTCCTAACGTGGCTTGCGGTGGGAAACGTAAAGAAAAAGCGTTGTACCCCCTCCATGCGACTTTCTCTCTCTTTCGTGATTTTGCGTACGTGTATCGTGTAAGTAACTTCGTCCGTGGGCTCTACTCTCAAGACATTCAACGATGATACGTCCGAAAGTAACTAATCTAATGTCCGAAGGTGTTGTGGAGTAGAAACCGCTCCGGGTAACTTTGGCCGAAACTACGGTTTACATGTTTAGCAAGTAGACCCCTGCTGACGGGGATCCCCAGTCGCCCTTGCCTCGCGCGGTTTTTTACGACTTAACAAAACATATAGATCATAATTATCTATATTATACATAAGTTTAATATTAATGAATTATAGGTATTGAGAGGGCTTGAGGAGCCCTCTGAGGTAACGGGAGGAATCAAACAACTATAAGACTCCTTCAAGATTATATTATAAGCACGTCTTTACAAAATCTAGACTAAATTACCACTCACTGTTCTAAGCAAAAATCCTAATAGAAAATATCTGACATTAGCTTGAACGTTCGAATGTAACCCGCGCTAAATTATAGCCGGCCTGCACTATATGAGGTTGCCTTCGGCAGACAAACCTCTACAGTACCTGCACATAAACGGTGTATCTAGAAACAATGCTAGCACACTTTCTATCTCCAAATTAACATTTTAATCATCACTTTCAGGGAATACTAATGACGACGAGCGACCTGTCCGGATGCTGTAAGCCGTTCGGTGTGTCGAAGGCGATAGCGGAGTCTGTATATAAAGAGTTCTATGACCAGGTTTGTCACGTTTGCAGATTATTTTGCATACATACATAGTGGAAGTAGGCTATTGATAGAGAGAAACATTCCCCCTTTTTTTTTTTTTTTTTCGAGATGGGAAATCATCAAGTGACCCCTCCCGCTCTGGGTGGAGCGGAAGGGAGTGTCAGACTCTTACTGACTAAAACCCACCCATGTTCCTTCCTTCGCCCTTTATGTTCCGGGGTAGCGGTAACCCTTTCGGACAATCCCGCTGACCCGGCAGGCTTCGGCCCTGAGGGGCCCCTCGTTATGCTGACATCTCTTTGAGGCGCGCGTGGAACACTTTCGCGCCGTCCGGCACGGGCCTGGTCCTGATCGGGCGGTGAGCTACCCATTGCTCTCCGCCCGCAGGCCCGCGCCTACGGTGGCCGGTAGTCTTCAATCGACTCCCGACGCCCGGAGCGTCTCCCGCGGCGGCTGGGACGGGAGGCTCTCTCCCTCATCCGTCCCGCCACCTCCTTCGCTAGCATGACTGCTTCGCAGAAGGAGGCGACTGCCTCCCACTCCCTCTCGCTCCGGACCATGGCTTGCACCAGGGCCGGGCGCGAGAGGCCGCCGCCGCTGCCGATCGCCTCTACGAGGACACGGCGGTGCTCCGCCCAAGCGGGGCAGACCTCCACCGTGTGCTCCACCGTGTCCTCTGGGCGATCCTGGCAATGGTGACACCCGGGCGTTTCCTCCCGCCTGATGATGTGCAGGAACCTCCCGAAACATCCGTGTCCGGTGAGGACCTGCGTCAGGCGGTAGGTGAGGGCGCCGTGGCGCCTCTCTAGCCACTCCTCAAAGAGGGGTCTTATCGCCGCTATCGCGGCGTGCCCTGCGCTGGGTTGCGACAGTCGCTCTTTCCATGTCGCCATGAGATCGAGCCGGAGGTCCGTCCGCTCCGCAGCAATTTGCCGCGGGAGCGGACTTTCCCCCCGGCGTAGTGCCTCCGCGCGCCACTCATACAGGCGCGCGAGGACTATCGCCTCCAGATCCCATGGCGGCAGTCCGGCAAGGAGGCTTGCCGCCTCGCGCGAGATCGTGCGGTAGCCCCGGATGAGCCTTACGGCTACCACCTTCTGGGGCGCGTTCAGGTAGTGGAGCGAACCTAGATCCGCGCCTGCCAACTTCCAAATAATTCCCGCTGCTCAAAACGAATGACATCTAATCTGCATTCGCGACATATTCGCCAGAAATGTAAACAAATATGAGTTTATGGAAAATAACTTTAATACCTAAACAAAAAAGTTCAGTTTACGCTACAAGTTCAAACATTTCTAATATAACCTTTTCAATAGTGCTAGTCACTCTGAAATCAACTTAATTCCCATTAAAATAAGTTAAATAAAATTCCCATTAAATAAAGTGGATATTTGTTTAACTTGAAATAACGTCAATTTGAAACATAAATAAACTTTGAATATAGATAGATACATAATATAATAATATAATAATAATATAATAATATTTATTGAACAAGAACTTGAAAACAGGTTTACACAATTTGCTTATATGCTATAGACTTATTACATGGTAGCCCTAAACAAACAATTGTGTCTCACTATTAGCATCTGCTGCCGAACTAGGTTTATAGCCTGTGTTTCAGCAAGCAGCGCCTCAGGCCCTTAAGTAAAGGATGTCCATGTGAGGTACATGCAAAAGAAACAGTTTAAACAGAAATATGCTTAAGATAGCAATTTAAAATTAGTAAACAAAATCTTAAAGTGTTAACGGTCCTCTGTGTGTATAGTGGAAAGGGTGAGTGTATGTATGAGAGAGGGTGTGTAGAGTATGAGCTTAGTTCATCTAGTAGATTCCATAATTAATTTCAAGCCTTTACATAATAGACTAGTATGTTGTAACCATAATTATTGCATCACTACTGTAGGATTGTCAAGAGGTTTTCAGTTTCATCATATGACAGCTTCCAGAGCCACTGAAATACCGTTTTTTTCAAGGATGATTTATTCATTGGATATATTTCAATACTTTTATTAATTTTATTATAGATATAAGGGCCTAAAAAGGGGTAGAATCTTCGAATAAATGCTGTTTTTGCCTGCAACAATGACTTACAAACCGGTAAACCTCTTCGCCTAGCTAATAGGCTCGGACTGTACTCTAAATTAGAATGCTGTTTTGATACAATACTTAAGAAAAATAGTTGGCGCACAGTCAAGACCTCACAGTACTCATAAAGAAGTGAAGTTGGGTAGCGAAAAGGCTTAAAAGTACATAGTTTAAGTATGGATCTTTGGGAGACCTCAAGCTGTTTTAGTGTTGTTTTGGGAGCCCCACCCCACGAAGATATGCAGTATGTAACCAGAGACTGACAGAGCGCATAGTAAATTTGCTTTAGGGTTACTGAGGTAACTATATATCTCAGCGTTTTGAAAACGTAGATAAGTTTTCTTATCCTTTTGCTCAACACTTGAATATGTTCTTTGAAGCTAAAATTTTCGTCGATTATAACACCCAAATATTTAACTGATTTTGATCGCTCTAATGTATCACATGAGCATCTCAGATCAACTGAAGCATCAAGGCAACAGTCATGTGCGATCAAGTTTTGCTTCACATGGGAAACAGCACGTATCGAAAAAGTGAGGTATTTTGTTTTGCCGATGTTTAACGTAAGAACATTATCATGCAGCCATCTCTTTACTAAATTAAAGCCATTTTGGGCAAGCTGAAAAGTTTCAGCCCAGGTTTTTGCGGCAAAAATGAGTGCAGTGTCATCTGCGTAAGAAATTATTTTACCCTGAAAAGAGTTCAGACAAAGGAGATTGTTTATATACACGAGAAAGAGAGTCGGCCCAAGAATGCTACCCTGCGGCACGCCGTAAGTTACCGGAAGATCAGAACTAGTATAATTACCTACCCTAACACATTGAGTCCTGTCAGATAAATAATCAATTAAAAGGGCAAGCTGTGTCCCCCTTATACCAATTTTTTCTAGTTTTTTAATGAGGAGTGGAACAGAAACCGTATCGAAAGCCTTTGCTAGATCTAAAAATATAGAGATACATTTATTACCTTTATCTAGGTTTGTGGTTATAAAGTTAGTTAAATTGCTGACTGCGTGATCAGTAGATTTACCACGGCGAAAACCAAACTGATGTTCAGATATAATGTGTTTGTTTTCAAGATAGTTTACTAGGCGAATATTTATAATTTTTTCCAGAATTTTAGACAGTGATGGGAGTATTGAAATAGGCCTATAGTTTTCGATACGGTCTCTGGCCCCACTCTTGTGAATTGGACGGATCTGGGATTTTTTTAGGTCTTTGGGAAAGATACCATTTTCAAGACACATGTTAAAAATATGGGTTAAGTGTGGTACAAGAATGGTTCTATGATCTTTTAATAACTGATTTGGCAGATCATCCCAACCAACGGAACACTGATTTTTAAGCGTAATTATTATACCTGCAACTTCATCTTCATCGGTGTCAAAAAGAACTGCCGAATCGAGGTTATGTCCAAGAGAATCTATAGTTGCTATTGGTTGTACCGATGTTATTTGTTCCGCCAACGATTTGCCAACATTGGAGAAATAATTATTTATATAATTTACAGAGCTCTGTGGAGAGTCCCCTAGAGTGAGCAATTCCTTAGGATAGTTCACGACTTTAGTGGTATTTGTGACTTTTTTTATTGTGTCCCACAACTTTTTGCTGTCTTTACCAGCCTTTTGAACGAGTTCTCTGTCATAGTTACGTTTAACCTTTCTTAATATCTTGTTACAAAAATTCCTATAGCGAACATATGTACTATTAATGATAGGGTTATCTGGAGACGATTTAGCCTTTTGGTGTAGTTTATCCCTGTTGCGCATGCAGCGCAACAGGCCTTGTGTAATCCAAGGTTTTATGAGTCTTTTGCGACGTGGAAGTATAGTGGTTTCTGAATTAGTACTTAGAGCATTCTTTAATTCGTGAATGACATAGCTCATTGCAACATTACAGTCGTGAGTTTTATAAATTGGGTCAAAGTTAATTCCGTTTATGTCGCGAGTTAAACCCTCTTGATCTATTTTGGTGCGCGTTAAAACAGCATATTTACGATATTGTTGCTTTTTCAAGCAAAATATGACGGATTTGTGATCAGTAAGAGTGGATTGAGGGACATGCATAGTTACAGTTCGTACTTCAGTCTTGTCGTGACCACGGTCAATGTCACTTGATGTAAGCTTCAAAGTACTCAATTTAGTTGTGTGAGATGACAATCAAAGAAACTATACAGGGTCAAATAAATTAGCTAGCAAAACTCCGCAGACTTGAAGGAAGGAATATTTGTTTTTGTTTTATCATTTAGGTATAGATATCGACACCCATAACGTCTGCGGAGTTTCGCTAAGTAATTTCATTTCACCCTGTATACTTTTTTCTGATAGTGATAATGTCTTTTTCGGATTCTTTTCTCTACAATAGCTTTTGGAGCCGGATTTTAGACTGATGAGATGATTCCTTCAATGTAGCTCGGGAAATTCAAATTTTCGTACAATATGGAACGTAAAACAGTGCTGCAATATTTGCAAAAAAACGCTAGTTTCGAATTTCTCGGGCTATATCAACAGATCCCCGATAAGAACGTTACCATGATGTCCAGGGTGATCGCGAACGAGAGATGGGCTACACTCCCCTCAGCATGATGGACCGGCGACGCAGGGTCAACCAGCCGGCCGAACAGATCCAGTTCCTCTCAGTCGTGGTGCTGCCCTGCCTGCTCATGCTGCAGAATGTCTTCCCTAACACCAGCGGGCTCACTGACAACTGCAGGTCAGCATAGCTATTCACAAACATTCGACATACTGTCGTGGCTTGCCTGGTCCTCGACAGTAAATAGCTGTCGTACTGGTATATTTGATTTAAACTGACATCATTTTCGAGATTCGGATTTCTGAACAGCGTTTAGAGGACTTCTTCTATAACATTGATTAATATTTGTCAAAGTCACGACCGCAGGACCAAGTCAAGATATAGCATAGCACCTAATTGGTACCCAAGCATATACAATACAAGGTGGCAGGGACATGACGCACGACCTGATACCATGGATGGATATGACTCTGAACCCCGTTAGTCTAGAATCATGTGCTGAATTCATGATTACAGTTTGCGCTTCGATGTCCCGGCCTCCCTGTATTAATTACGATAGCATAGCTTCAATTAATTAAGATATTTAATCACTCATCACTATTTTGTCTACATGGGCACATATTGTATACACAAACCGTAGTTTTGATGTCACTCAGGTTGGCTGGACAAATCTTCAAAATAGCTTGCATTTAACTAGGTCAATAGGTCACTTTATGTGACGGCTAAACACCCTTATTTCAGAATTTGTGACGCTACAGAATCTTAGATAATCGATCGAAAACGTGTCCAGCCATCTTGAAAAACCACTTTTCGCTGGTCTCTCAATCTCGGTAACGGAAGTGATTTTGACGACTTTTTGCATATCAACGGGCGTCACATAAATTTGTGACGGGCACCGAGCTAAAAGTTTTGTGATAAGTACAGTGGTTTAGTAGAAAAATGCAAAAATCTGTGTCCAGCCATCTTGAATTCACGTATAAAACTTATGGCTGGCACTTCCGAATCTCAATAACGGGGGCGTTTTCGAATATGGTTCCTTTACTAATACTTGGTGACGCAATGTGTGACAGTAATAACGTTTGATTTATGGCGTCACATGTAAGGGTTTACGAGAAATCAATAAAAACTTAATGTCCAGCCAACCTGAGTTCAAGATGGCTGGACACATGTATCTCCACTGCCTGATGGTCTACGACCTTCGAAATGTGTTCAAAATGTTGTGACGGGGACGATAATGATAACCTGAAATTGTGACGGAGAAACTTTGCGTAGTTTCAAAGATATTGACCATTTAAATTTTTCCATACAAACATTCATTAATATTGTGAGGTGACCATAATTTTACATAAATAAAGGATTTCTTTTTAATCGATTAATTGGCCGGTAGGTAGCATCCACGCCTGCTTTGTATTTGATTTCCCCGTGGGAATAAAAGGTGGAAACGGGCCAGTTTACGCGTGTCGCCGCCTGCCGCCGCGCCCGCGCCCGGCGTCGTCCGGTACGCGGCCTTAGGACGGCGGTAAAACAACGTTGTGGTACAAGGCGGGGGTTACGGAAGTGCAAATGCGAGTTGATCATCGTCATTTTCGCCATTTGAAACGCTGTATAAGTACAAAAAAATAAATGTGATTTTATTTACAGCAAACATTATTTTTTCATTTAAATACCTTCAGAGCATTAGTTTAGTTCTCCTGACATAATATATACCTACTAAAAAGAATAGATATCTGCAGGTAAATAATCAATAAATAATTAAAAATTACACCCCCCCTTCCTCACTTCTACATTTTTGTCTTCTATTGATTTAAATATCTACAGTTGTTCGTATTAGTATCACCAATACACGGATTTTCGTCCATTAAAGAAAACACCTTAAAATATACTTGTCCTACATAAAACCTACAATATTGGTTACCCTACTGCAGTGTTTGTATGGGGAAATTTAAATGATCAATATCTTTGAAACTACGCAAAGTTTCTCCGTCACAATTTCAGGTTATCATTATCGTCCCCGTCACAACATTTTGAACACATTTCGAAGGTCGTAGACCATCAGGCAGTGGAGATACATGTGTCCAGCCATCTTGAACTCAGGTTGGCTGGACATTAAGTTTTTATTGATTTCTCGTAAACCCTTACATGTGACGCCATAAATCAAACGTTATTACTGTCACACATTGCGTCACCAAGTATTAGTAAAGGAACCATATTCGAAAACGCCCCCGTTATTGAGATTCGGAAGTGCCAGCCATAAGTTTTATACGTGAATTCAAGATGGCTGGACACAGATTTTTGCATTTTTCTACTAAACCACTGTACTTATCACAAAACTTTTAGCTCGGTGCCCGTCACAAATTTATGTGACGCCCGTTGATATGCAAAAAGTCGTCAAAATCACTTCCGTTACCGAGATTGAGAGACCAGCGAAAAGTGGTTTTTCAAGATGGCTGGACACGTTTTCGATCGATTATCTAAGATTCTGTAGCGTCACAAATTCTGAAATAAGGGTGTTTAGCCGTCACATAAAGTGACCTATTGACCTAGTTAAATGCAAGCTATTTTGAAGATTTGTCCAGCCAACCTGAGTGACATTAGTTTTGCAGATACTTCGTTACTTCTACAGACTAAGGAGAGAAGAACTAATATTAATACTCACATGCAGCAGTAGTGTTAACCCTAAACTAGACTCACCTTGTTTGTAGTTTAGTTTAAAAGCTTGCAACTAGTTAGTGTTGTCGTTGCATTTTGTCAAAAAGAATTTTTAGCTTAATGTCATGGGTAGATTGTAGATTTACTTATAGTACCACTAAGGGCCGATTTTTTGATCCGTAGTTAAACTCAACCAATTGTTAAAAATAGTAACTAATAATGGTTAAATTTTTGCAAAATGTGTTTTTTGAACAATTTTTCGTTTATCTAATGATATAATATCATTGCTAATGGTCAAATAATTAAATATTAGTTAAAAAAAATAACCATTACCTGGTAGAACCGAAATCTTTTTAAATCTTGAAGTTTTTCCGAATGACAAGCTCCCAGTCGTAGGCAAACTTGCAGGTAAAAGACACAACATTGCCTGGAAGCATATCTCAATAAATATAAATGTTGATGGTTCTACGGCTAACATGGCCGGCCCATTGCCACTTCAGCTTGCTTATTCCGTGAGCTACATCAACAACTTTGGTTCTCTGCTGGATTCGATCCCTCAGAGACTCGCCTAGTAAAGTAATTATATTATCACTTTGTTACAGGAAAACACAAGAGGCTTGGCATGAAGAGATCGAGATCCGAGGTCAGAAACTGTGGCGACAAGACGATGCCATCCCCAACGGGAAGAGCAGTCGCTTCTTCGCTGATACCAAGTTGTCGGAGCAGGAACAATGAATTGATATCGTTTTTAAATGTAATTAAATAAATAATGTTTATTTTTAAACGCTTCCTTTATTTGTTTCCGTGTTTTTAGAGCAATACAATATAGACTTACATAATCGGCCGTAAATCGCCACGCAGGCCTAGGTGTTGGTTGATGTCACGTGTTCGAATTTTTGGTTCTAGGACATGCCAGTTTCCTCACGATGTTTTCCTTCACCGTTTTGAGAGCAGCGGTGATGAAATATTTTACACAAAGAAAAGCGCCTGCCTAGGTTCGAAGCTACGTCCTACTACGGGAATAATTGAAAAGAATTTCCGTTTATCCACACGAACGAAACATTTTTTCTCGATCGTCAACAGTGCGGACGACGGGGTGACTGATCGGAAATATTCGGTTACCTATCCCAAAACACTTCGAACCGAAGATTATAAAAACTGACAGGGATTTGCTAGAAGTTATACGATGAAGAGTGGGAGCCGCTACAGGAAAATAACATGTCCCCATTACATGTCTGGTAGAAAAACAGCAATCTAGGGCAGGGTATTAGGCGTCACACAAATTGCCTTATTATGACGGAGGAAGAATCTGCCGCTACAGCCTTCGAGATATTATTGTGACTGCCTGTTATTTTACAAAGTTCACGAATTGAAACACACAATGACATGATAGCAAATTTATTTATCCTAATACGATAAATATAATACATTGTATTCCAATTTATTTGGCGTACAACGAAAATACATTTAAATTATACTTCTGTGTAACTAAACAGTCGATTATTATCTAGTGATGGACACACTTTATAGCTACTGATATAAAGCTAACATTTCCCATTTTTGTACACCAAAGGCTCCAGTGTCATTCCTTATCTGAAAACTTTCTCAATTTCTATAAATAATATTGCCAAACTCCTTTTCACCCCAGTAAATAAAGAAACACGTTTTTATTCTCAACTATAACTATTTTACAATCTATGTTATTCAGATTATGTTTAACTTTCGCTCTTTCAACGCACTAACGGTGCAACACAATTTTATACAAAACTGCTGGCCGCTAACACATCTTTACATCTACCCATAGAGTAACACACAATAAATACGATCAATTTCCTTAACGAAATTATAAAAATGAATTAGACATTAAAATTATAATGAGATTTATAATGCATTACATGTCGAAATATACATGGCAAACCACAAAACATTGGGACCAACTGTGAGCTCGACGAATAATTTCAACAATTCCAATTATATTGCTCAATAATTTAAACAATTACTTATTTTTGTTCTAATACATAGTACCTATCTGTGAAACATTATGCACCTCGAGTCCTTCACTGTTCCATTTTTAGAAAATGAAAAGACCATTACTTTTTTATTATAAAATATAATCTGGTGGAATGCTGTGCTGTGTTATTTGTTGTCTCAAAAGTTTGCATTAGTTTCTTTTTATTATTTTTTCACTGAAAATTATTGCAATATGCGTTTTATAACAAAAACTAGAACGCAGGGTCATTGATTTGTTTGTCACAACTGCAATAACGTTCGGGGAGGAACTTTAAACCTACTCACTTGCTGCAACTGGCCTATCATCAAAGTTCAATACATTATATTGTCTTTTGGCTGTCTAATTACTATTGAACACATTCTTATGCAACACAGACGCTTAGTCTCCCTTGTACCAGACTGGCAGGCCTTTTGATTTTGTCCATATGCCTATTAATATCACCACAAAAACTGTACTTTTACTATTTAAATTATTAGAGTTATATTTGCACAGTAATTTGTAGTAAAACTAATCGGACATATTTAAATTTATTTTTACAGAATCTGTGTTGCTAAAGTCCTTGCAAATTGTGAAGACATTTTTGTAATAGGTAGGGTCACACACGAGGTCTATTGTGTGCGTGAATTTGTAATTATGAACGCACACATTTAACATGTAACAATAACTTCAACATCACGTTTAACAAGGATAGTATTGGAAAAAAAAAACACACGAGTCTAGGACTTCCTTTTGGTAAAAATAGGCCAATAAACGGTCACACACAAGGAGGATGGTTTTAAAAGTTCGAAGCTCGCATCTCGTTCCGGTATTGTCTATTATGTGTTCCGTATCTTGCCGGGGACGTAGCTCTTGTCTATGGTGGGGTCCTGGAGGAACATGTGAAGGCACCGCTCGTTTTGCGCCAGCGGGTGGCCAGCGATCTTGTTGATGAATACTTCTAGACCTGGAAAAAATGAAATATTTGGGTTCATTACCGAGTTTAAGTACTGACAGTAGGGAACAGTCGAATACTGGTAGCATTATGAAGAGTTTAGATAGAACCTCCTTTTTTAAAAACTAGGTTGTGCCCGCGACTTCGTCCGTGTGAAAAAAACATATTCTATAGCACTCGGCATCGGCAATGGTGTAGCTTTCTATTACTGAAAGAATTATTGTAATAGGATGAGTACTTTAAGAGATTAACGACCTCAAACAAACAAACAATATTACCTCTTAATAGTATTAGTGTAGTGGAGGGGCTTGTGGCTAAGTAATAACCGCCGCACGGGTCGGTCGATCGATCAGGTTAAGCTACGCTTGCCGCGGTTGGTCCGTGGATGGGTGACCATCTTCACATATCAAGACCCCTCCGTGCCTCGGAAAGCACGTTAAGCCGTTGGTCCCGGCTGTCATTCGTGGATCTTTGACAGTCGTTACGGATCGTCAGTAGCCCGAAAGTCTGACAACCAGTCTTACCAAGGGGTATCGTATTACCCAGTAACTGGGTTTTGGAGGTCAGATAGGCAGTCGCTCCATGTAAAATACTGGTATTCAGCTACATCCGGTTAGACTGGAAGCCGACCCCAACATAGTTGGGAAAACGCTAGGCAGATGATGAGTATTAGTGTAGTGTGCCTAGTTTGAATTAGTCTGGTGATAAAAAATGTCAATGTGCCAAAAAAGTTCTGCGGAAAAAAAAACGATTGCAGGAAATCAATATAAAGTCCGCCCAGTTTTATGATTACATCATTACACGATACCGGATAGCCAAAATATTTGTTTAACTAATTTTATTTATATCACTGATTAGTGATTCTGATTACACATGTATTGCGAAAGGGTAATAAACTTTGTGCGATACGAAATGGAGATACTGTTGTACATAATAAATAATAATGACTTGGAATAATGTTAACAATGGTATATTCACTGTTATTGAGTATTGTGTTGTGGCATTGATTTATTAACCACATTAGTCTTTGCAAAACTAAACTGACGCTCTAAAAAGGCAAAATTTTCCTTAATTTACCATCTACATGATAAATTAAGGAAAAAGTTGGCTTGAAACTTTCCTGTCAACCTCCTATGTAGTTGAAGGGAAAAAACCCGTACAGCGGGGTAATTGCGTAACGCACTAACAGTAGGAATGGCTTTCATTTTGTCAGTTCCACAACATTCATTGCGTTATTTACGTTGTTGAGCACACACATTTTCGAACATATGAAGCAATGGATTAGCAATTTGCTTCAAAATGATTCAGATTGTTATTGATAGTGTGCTACGCAATTACGGTTCAGGAAAGTTTCTCGCAAAGCTGTGGATGATCCATAGATTGGTGAGAAATTACCCTGTTTCTTATCACAAGGATAAATCTAAATTAATCACGTTTGCTAAATACTTTTATGCATTAAGGAAAAATAATGCACCAGTCATAGATTGATAACTTGGCCCAAAATTCAGCAACGCGGATACCATTCGCTGACGCATTCATTAGGTCCTCACGTGTGAAGGTGACAGAGCAATGAGCATGCGGTGCAAGATGGGAGGTGAGTCATTGTCAGTAGAGAGATATCGCATACACACCTTCCATGAACCCCCACTTATGGTGGGCTGAATTTTGAGCCAAACTAATTTAAAAAAATGATATTTTTGCCATCGACACGCCAAGATGAAGACTATTGTATATTCAATAGGATAAGGATAAGCCTTTATACATCCATTTACCGTTTAGATTTACTTTCTTATCAAATACCTAATCAGGGAATTGTTTACGGTAAATGGTAGGAGTAAAACCTGCATCTATCCTATTAAATTTTTTTGAGTTTCCCTGTTAGGTATCATAAACTCGGCTAAGTGCCTACCCCAAGTCCTTCCAGAAGTGGTCTAAGTGGATTAATCGATTATGATTAAAATATATAATATATATATTGACGTTTTCGTAAATAAATATTGAACAAAGAATCAAATATCTCAACTTTCAGACAAAAAGTAGAGATATTACTTAAGTATATTTTCGAGATAATTTATAGATAGCGCATTTCTTTCTTTGTCTCAGGCAAAACATTGCACCTAGAGATAAAATAAGTCATAGCAGTTTTCAAATTTTGTTTCTGATGTTACGAAAGTTCGTGTTAGAATAATTTAGTGAAATTTAATTAATAGTCACCTACAAAGTCAACAGGCATAACAATAATCTAATAGGCAACGTACAGACGCCAGCACATCAAGCTACTACAATCTGTCAAATTTCTTTAATAGATTTTCAACTTTATCGATGAAGCATTAAGGTTCAAGGTTGATTGGAAAATTTTGACAGTTTCGGGTAGCTTGACCTGCTGGCGTCTGTACTTTAGCTTCACACCTAAACTATAGTCAGTGGGATATTACGGGGTTTCTGATGCTCCTACTTTACATAACATCACGCCTGCTTACCCGAAGAATTCGGCAGAGGTGTACCTATAGTAAACATTGCGCCAGTTATGTTTAAGTCCCGTATAATTGGGGGCGAACTTGTGGCTAAGTAATTACAGCCGCACTGGTTGATCGGTTAGGTTAAGCTACGCTTGCCGCGGTTGGCCCGTGGATGGGTAACCATCTTCACATACCAAGGCCCCTCCGTGCCTCGGAGAGCACGTTAAGCCGTTGGTCCTGGCTGTCATTCGTGGTTCTTTGACAGTCGTTACGGGTCGTCAGTAGCCCGAAAGTCTTACCACCAGTCTTAACAAGGGGTATCGTATTTACCCAGTAACTGGGTTGTGGAGATCAAATAGGCAGTCGCTCCATGTAAAATACTGGTATTCAGCAGCATCCAGTTACACTGGAAGCCGACCCCAGCATAGTTGGGAAAAAGCTAGGCAGATGATGAGGCAGATGATGATGTAATTGTCTATTGTCGAGTACTAACGAGTCTATTGTCGTCAATCGGGCACAAATCCGGAATCTGGGCTGCTCCTAAGAAATTCATAAATAAAAAAACCAATGCCACTGTCTGACCTGGGAATCGAACCCAAGACTTCACGCTCAGTATTCCTACTTTACATATTTTCACATAACAGCTATATTAGCTGGCAACTGCAATCTATCACGTGACTAAAGCAACACTAATATTAGTGTAATCCTCAGTGGAACAAACTGCGCATCTAAATACATAAAATATTTGATACGTGGATCTAACACACGCGATCTTAAAAAAAATATTAATTAAAGTTTCGAATGTCTGCACAATACACATAAATCTAGTATCACATGCACGGCATCAAACGAAGTGGCGTAGTAAAGTAACATATCATCACGCCTGTACTAAGAAGGTGGGGCACGCCTGTAGGTAGAAGTCAAAATCAAAAATAAAAGTCATTTGTTCAAACTAGGCTGAGAATCAATATTTTGAGAACGTCAAAATTACAACAGATACTCGTAGTTCTTCCAAAACGCCCATTCACCACTTTCTAGTGCTTTCGCTGGGAAGAAGTGGCGCAACTAACTCTTTCTGTTCAGTAGAACTAAAGGCGTGTATGGAACGCACGGCTACATATCACGCTATACATAACCGGTATAAGCCGACTTCTGATTGTACGAAAAACCTACACAATGCGAGGTCAGCTAAAACTGGAAATGTATACCTTGATGTACGGACGCCAGCAGGTCAAGCTACCCGAAACTGTCAAATTTTCCCAATCAACCTTGAACCTTTATGCTTTAACTATAAAGTTGAAAATCTATTAAAGAAATTTGACAGATTGTAGTAGCTTGATGTGCTGGCGTCCGTACACCCATATTTGTAATAATAATATTTATCTACTTTAATATCAATAGTAGCCCGATTCAAACTTTATGGCGGCTCTGAAGTGCGCTACTCGCTGCGCAGTACCTCACCCCTCACCCCCGCTGACACGTAAATTTGTTACTGCGCAGCGACTCGCCTCAAGTTCCGAGCCGCCAAAATGTTTGAATCGGGATGTACACGTAATTTAACTCTATGAAAGGAAGAATGACTAATTAAAACGGCAGGCGTACAAATGAGTAGTAATTTAATTATAGTGAACTGTTAATTGATAAGATCTGCCCTTTACTCACAGCAATGCGTCAGCTCTGATTTTATGAATAAGCTAGCAGCGCCCCACGGTTAGACCCGCATAAGTTTCGATCCCGTGGGAATATCAGGATAAAAAGCATCCTATGTGTTAATCTTGGTTATAAACTCTCTATGTGCCAAATTTCATCCAAATCCGTTCAGTAGTTTTGGCATGAAAGAGTAACAAACATCGATCCATCCATCCATCCTCACAAACTTTCACGTTTATAATATTAAGTAGGATTGGAAAAACTATACGTTATTAATGTAAGACATGTTGGGAAATGAATTCCGAAATTATACTTGTAAGGTTATCCCTTTAGCCCGCAACTTCGTCCGCGTGAAATATCGGCCCCTCACCTACCGCGTCGCATCCCATCAGCCGCCCGCGCTATTACTTCGTTTTCGCTTGGACTTTCCGACTTTTTTCCATTTTGCTCGGCTCCTAGGGGTCGTAGCGTGATGTTAAATAGCCTATAACCCTTCTCAAGAATTGGGGTATCAAATGCAATGGAAGAATTCTTCAAATCCGATTGGTAGGTTCCAGAGATTAGCGAGTTCAAACAAACAAACTCTTTAGCTTTATTATTGGTATAGATTTAAGTAGAAGTTATTTTAATGTGAATGAAGTTTATTAAATTTGTTTCATGCAATTCGAATGCCATAAATAATCATATCAACATAAGGTAGCTAATTGTTTGCCCTAACATTATTACAGTTGAAGTTTCCTACTACACACTTGCCCTGACAATACAGGGTGGCAGGGACATCGACGTTCAGCGGGATTGTCCGAAAGGGTTACCGCTACCCCGGAACATAACGGGCGAAGGAAGGAACATGGGTGGGTTTTAGTAAGTAAGAGTCTGACACTCCCTTCCGCTCCACCCTGAGCGGGAGGGGTCATTTGATGATTTCCCACCAGAAAAAAAAAAAGGGGACGTCGACGCGCAAACTATAACCATTAATTCAGCACTTGATTCTAGACCCTCTAGAATCTAGAATCTGAAGGCCAAATTAAAATCTCTTTCCCTTATTTCTAAATACCTAAACTATTCTCTATAATGTCTAAAAAAGTTAAAATTCATCAAGGTGATAGTCTGAAAAAGATAGCATAAAGCTCAGAAGGCTAATTCCCGTAATTAAAAACGTTCAAAATCTAGTCGCAGTCTCACCTCAGCGACAATCAATGTCAAAAACTTGTCAACAATGTAGGGAAATAGAGGTATTTTTGACAGATTGAGACTGAGATCAGACTGTGAACATTCTTAATATTACGAGAGTTACCCCTCTGCTGTTCCATAGAACAGTGCAATACCTACGCGGTCAAAATATATGCAACAGGTAGTTTGTTTCTTTAAATAACCGACGATACGTTTCAACGCCCCCCGCGTTTGGCGGTTCAGGATCATTTACTAAATCCATGGAAACAGGTTCCGCGTGGATCCACCCTTTATTAAAGTTACTACTTCCTATTTACACACGAAGGGAGAAATGGGTCCACTAACTACTTCCTATACTCAATATATTATTAATGCTACTTTAAATGGAACAGTTTTGTTATGTATCAACTATTTTTATATTGGCACCCTTTCAAACTGTTAACACCACAAGTGAAAGACAGTAAATGTCACACAGCATTATTTTATTATTGAAATATTTTTTACACAGAATAGGTGCAGTAGGTATTTGTGAAGTCAGACAACCTAGTTGGAATCCAGCAGCAAAACTTATTTCAAGTTAAAACTCAAAGGACATCATCAAACCAATTGTTCTACCTTAAACCGAGTCTTACGATGAAGCAAAAAAAATAGCATACTATTTTGCTCAATTTGAATATAACCATAATTAGTTAGTATATAAGTAGTAGTAGAATATAAGCATAGTCGTTTTAAAATTATTTACTATTTGTAGGAATTTTAGATAATACTTATGTATAAGCACTTGAGTGAGACACCCGAGATACAGGTTTATTCCTAGTTCAGGTAGAACCCAATTATTTCTTACCTACCTCTAGTTTAAGGCCCATTAAGGTCAATTATTTCAATTTTACGATAACTTTTTTGTCCATTTCTATCAACAATTAAGTCAACAGTTATGGCAAACATCTTCAAAGTCTTCATCTGAATCAAAGTCAATTTAACACAATTTCTTCTTAACAATTTAATGCTTAAGATTCTGAGAATTGGTCATGCTTCCTTTCATTATCAATACAAAATTGCCTGTAGTTGGTTTATCTATGTACATATGTACTAAATTACTAATAATCAAGAGGAAGAGTTTGTTTGAACGCGGTTATCTCTGGAACTACCAGTTGGATATGAAAAATTATTTTTGCATTTGATAGCCTTATTCTTAAGGAAGGATAGTCTATCTAACATCACGCTATGACCCTTAGGAGCCGAGCAAAAATTTTCACAAAAGCTAGGAATTTGCTTTGAGTTTGATTCGATTCTGCACCGAATGATTGATTTAAAACTAACAATAATCCTGAGCATAATTAATGAGATAAAGATCTGTTAGTCATTAATATGGTAAATAATGCATGATTCGATAAAATTATCATAACTTGTTTACGTGTGTTGTGTGCAGCAATTATGTAAAGCATTTGTATTACACGTATGTATAATATAGCTACAGAACGATCGTCAGCAATATCAGTCAGAGACTAGTAGAATAGAATACTCTTTATTATGTACACCAGATAAATTACAGATATAATTTTAGAAATTTTACAAAGAGTGACACAACGGGCGGTCTTATCGCTAAGAGCGATCTTTTAAAGACGCCCTATGGATGGATTAAAAAGCGGAAGGAGAGATATTACTGTAGGTGTACCATTTAAATAATATATTTGATATTGTTAAGAATGGATGAGATTAAAAGATCTCATAACTGTATGAATGTAGTCTTCATTGCCAAAAACACTGCAACTTCAAGTAATAAAGAGGCAGGGTGAAGGTAGTGCTAATTTCTGTAATAATTAAATTACAAACAAAAACTATTTCTGTCTTCACAATTATGTATGGCTTTACTACTTCTTGTCTATGTATTTTGTTACCCCGCCTAGACTCCTATAGATATCAAGGTCAAGGTGAAACTCGAATATTATAAAGTTTAGGAATTTACCTGAAAGAAAATTATTAACTTAGAGATGTCTTTTGAAACATCTCAAGAAAGGAACATACAGGTCTGCTGGAAGAAATGTCTAATGAAATAAGCAGTTCCTTTGTAATTTCAATAAATATTGTAACTCTTCTTCTTGTTTTCGTGTCAATGGTACAGACGCCAGCACACCAAGCTACTACAATCTGTCAAATTTCTTTAATAGATTTTCAACTTTAACGTTAAAGCATTAAGGTTCAAGGTTGATAGGGAAAATTTGACAGTTTCGGGTAGGTTGACCTGCTGGCGTCTGTACTTTTCTTCGATTTTTTATATTGTTTAAGCTCAGTACGACGACGTTAATTGCAGCATCAGTGGCATCAATGAAGTCATCCAAGGTGCAGGTGAACGGGCACTTAGGGCACTCCAGCAAGTGGGGCATGGTCTGATTAAGAGGCACCACACTCGCACTGGGTATTGGATGGGTCAGTAATCCCCCACTTCGGCAAGTTACAATAACAATATTATTACTTAAATTTGGTTTTCGAGTCTGTCTGTGTCACCATGTTGTTCTAAACTATGCAATGGATTCTGATGCGGTTTTCACCACAATTTAGACAATTTATTCTGGAAGGTTTACATGTATATACAGTAGGGGATGTGCACAGTGAAACACCAGATTTTGCGAAAGGGTGAAGGGTGGGGAGACGTACGCGATACGTCTGTGTGCGATCTTTCGTAGCGAACACTAACTAATTTATATAGTTATAGTTTATATAGTTTAATATGAATACATTTCATATTAAACTTACATACAATAAAGAAACCTCGATGTTTTATCAAGTTATAACTGTGAGAAGCATGGGGCAGTCACTAGTTAATAAATAAATACATACCTTTTCTACGGTCTTCAATAAATTCTTCTTCAAAAATACCGTCATCTCCACGGAATGGTAGCTGTCTTTTGAGGGCCTTGCCTGGTAGAGGTGGGACGACAATCTACAATGAAAGAATTCAGTATCATTACAAGAATATAATTAAGTTTTATTATAACATTTACTTGGATCTTTCCATGTACAGTTATTATTATAATCAAAAAAGCAGTTACAAAGAACTGAGTTTTTTATCTTGAATTAAATTAAAAATAAGTTTAAGAGCATTGAATTCAGTTTTTTTAAGTATCAAAGGTCAAGTTCACTAGTATTAATTAAACTATTAAAGCCATACAATATCAGCCTATAATGTTCCCACTGCTGGGGCACAGGCCTCCTCTCTGTGAAAGGGAGTGAGGCCTTAATCCACCATGAAGGCCCAGTGCGAGTTGGTAGATGTCACATGTATTAAATGTTTTGGTTCTAGGACATTAGAGCCATGTTTGGTATAAATGTTAGAAAAAGTTGATAGAAGACTATGTGAGTCATGCTTCTCATTATTTAAAAATTCAAGGCAAGCTCTTCAGGTCAAAGGGCACTAATTTTTTTTGTCAGAGGGTGAAAACTGGTATTCCTGCATGGTTACTTGTGGAGTTAATTTTAAAACCAATAAGACTGAAATTAAAAACTGATGACTAATAGATTGTTTTGTAATGTGTTATCAGTCCATGAACTTTTGGATTCAGTTAATTATTGCAAACCGCATTTGTATTAGAGTTACATTTTAAACTAAATTTTGTGTCCAATACGGACTTGAGGCCACAAACAGCATGCAACAATATGAATGTCACCAGTTCAGTGCCCTCTCTTTATTAAAACTTAATAAGAATACAATGATACACAGTCTTTAGCATATTTTGTAAACAAAATCAGTTATAAAATAACAAAATAGAGCAAAAAACTATTAATATACATCATCAAAGGCGAAATCTGTTATCAAATTAATTCGGAGACTGGTCAATTATGATTCACACGTATCAATAAACATTTTTGTTACTGATAACAGACAAAAAACACACTCATTATCAATCACCAAATAACATTGGACTTACCTTACTGTCTCTCTCCAATTCGTTTCTAAGCCATTCGAAATCGCTGTACCGCCGTCTGACGGTTGATTCCTTAACTTTAAACACTGGGAGGTTCGTCTGAAAGCAAAAAACTTGGTTTGCTAGAATTATCTCATCATATCGGCGTACCGTCGCGTCCGTCCGTGATACGCCCACTAATTCACGTTGACGCGTCGATAGAGGCCGTTAATCTAATTATATGACAATAATGGAGTACACAGCTTACCCTCATGCGAACTTCATAATCCGTGTAACGTTTCTTCCCTACTCCCATGGTCGTGACTGGGTTCACGACGTCGATTTCTAGGAAGTTCGCCGGTGCCGCGTAGGCATCATCCAGGGTCTGCTTCTTCACATTCAGTCGCCTCGTCGCGTCGGCTGTCGTATCTTCAGCCATCATAACTCTTTATTTATTGTAACAATCACAAATACTATGAATAGGACGGTCCACTAATCAAAAAGGAAATGAAAAATGACAAGAGTGAAACATCGTTTGACATTTCAACAAATATGGCGGAGTAAGCAAATTCAAAAAACTACCAAAATTAGTAGAATTTTATATTCTTTTTTAATTCAATCGTAAAAAAAGTATATTTTATTTTTCATACTGAATAAAAACTATAGCATTTACATTCTTCTATTTTACCTCTGAAACTTTGACAGTAGCAAACCAATAGCAACCTAATTGTAACTAAAATATGTTTAACAGAACGTTTCTAAAAATAAATCAATTACTATATTTGTAGGCGGCAACACAGATTAGTATTTAATTTAAAATATTCATTGGCAGAGGACACTACTATTCTGCCACACTATGACCTCACTGGCGAAAAACTGAATGATTCACACCGTGAAGGTAAACAACAAGGAGTTTTTGTGTTGTTTCATCATAAAGGCATAAAGTCACTCAACTTGTTTCATCGTAGTCTAGCAAATAAAAAAATCAGAGCCTAAGCACAGAATGTTCAGGTGACAAAAACAGACACAATTTTAGGTTCATTCATAATTTATTTGTCTTTTTTTACATAACGATCATAGAAATTGGCTCATAGGATCTTCCTCTCGCCTCTTCTTCATCTTGTAGGCTTCCAATTCATCTTCCGTGGGTGCCTTTACATCGAACATACTGTTGTACGGACGTTTCCTCTCGTCAACCGATAGGAGGTAGTCAGCACGCTTTTGTTGTCTTTCTTCCATTTCCAGAGCCTGAAACAGAATATTGTAATTAAGTTTTTTATTTGTATTTTTTTTAATGTCGTTATTTCTTTGCAAGAAATTAGAATTATTTATCAATTCTTTTAAGCCTGGTATGTCCCAATGCAGGGCAAAGGCATTCCTTACTACTACTTTTACTCCTCTTCAAATTGAGTTTGTTCTAAAATGTAATCCTAACTATCCTACTAATATTATAAACGCGAAAGTTTGTAAGGATTTATGGATGGATATTTGTTACTCTTTCACGCAAAAACTACTAAACGGATTTAGATGAAATTTGGCATACAATTAGTTTATAACCAGGATTAAGACATAGGATACTTTTTATCCCGATATTCTCACAGGATCTAAACTTACGCGGGTGAAACCGCGGGGCGCTGCTAGTAATATTATAAATGCGAAAGTGAGTTTGTTTGTTACACTTTCACGCTAAAACGGCTGAACGTATTTGGATGAAATTTGTTATAAGGTTGACCATGACTTGGGTTAGGACATACAATACTTTTTATCACGATATTCCCGCTGGATCGGGACTTATGCGGGTGAAACCGCGTGGGGCAGCTAGTCATTTATATAAAAATCGCATTAATTATACCTTTTTCAACTTGTCCTCCTCCTCCTTCTTTCCCTTCTTAAGTTCCTTCTTCTTCTTCCTCTTGGCTTTCTTTTTGTTCCTCTTCTTCTTGCTAGTCTTCTCTGTTTTAGATCTAATTTGTTTCTCTGTGTCCGAGGAACTGCTGTCTGAACTTGAATCAGATGTTGAGGATTTATCTGATTTTTCCTTATCTGTGGAAAATATTGCAATCTCATTATTAATTTGGTAATTGTAAGCATAAATATGATTTATGGAGTTACAAAAACACTGTACAAGGGCAGTTGCTCCATGTAAAACGCTGGTATTCAGTTGCATCCAGTTAGATTAAAAGCCGAGCCCAACATGGTTGGGAAAAAGCCAGACAGATTGATTGAAAAAACTGATACAAAATCCTACCTTTTTCTTTCTCTTTCATTTCCGTGTGTTCTAGTGAAACGGCTGCTTTTTCTTCGGGCACTTCCAAGACCACGGACTTGCCAGCCTCGCCGACGCAGTATGACATCTGAAAATTAATAAATAATTACAATAAAATACAGAAAACTTCGCCACAATTTCATGCCTATTTTTTTTTCAAGATGTTATATTTCTTAGAGATTTTTTTTTATCAGAATATAAATATGTTTGAATTTTCATACCTTTATAAAAGAGTGGCAACACTTGTATCCCCACTGTCCCTCGTGCCAGTACGATCCCCAGACAGACGTGTGGTTGTTTATCAACACATCCTCTTCGTATTTACTCCTGAAAAAGAAATTTAATATTAATAAAGCGCTCAAAAGGCCGCCCATGACAAACTGGGACATGTGTATCTTGAATGAGATTTTCAATACGACTATTCTTGGACGGCAATCACGGAGGCGGCCTCCTGAAAGTAAGTCTAGTTAAACACGGGCGATTTTTTAACACGACAATTTTTCATTGCGCTCTGAATTTTTAAAGGTGTCGAGCCGAGCTTTGAGAATCCAACAGAGTCAATAAATCCTGTTAAGATATCGATGCCCATCTTGTCTGCGGAGTTTCGCTAGCTAATATTAATTTGACCCTGTATAGTTGAAAAGCTGTGATACTTACTTAGCAAGTTGTTTCTCTGGGCCCTGCACTAGTGTACCATCTCTATTGTATCGTGTGAACACTTCTGTTTGTGCTAGTAGCAGTTCTTTAGGAGGTGCAGCCAGATGCTCCTCACCACCGTACTTCTCTAGAATTGATTGTTTCACCTGGAATGTAAAAGTAATTTTAGTAATGCTGATTAGCGTTGCGCTTGATGATGACGTCGTCTCTTGCATAATAAAAGTGTGACGAAGATTCTTCGTGGTTTCGAATAAACATGGAACAGTTTTTATGCCAAAATTCTTTCCTGAAGTTCTTTATTTTGGAAAAATGATCTGGTTCTTTTGTTTTGCATTTTCCTGGCAGTGTCCAATTAAGAAATTATTCCCAATATCAACTTTTAACGAGATTGTAATTCAATTCGGGTAGTCGATGGCAAAAATATAGAATACTTTATTAAATTTGTTTGGCCCTAAATTCAGCGACGCGGATAGCGTTCGCCGACGCAGCCATTGACGGTGCAAGATGGGAGGTGAGCCATTGTCTGTGGAGACACCGCACACCGCATACACACCGGAGGTCAGAGCCTTCCTCGGTTATACAACCTTAGTGCTGCAACTGTTAACCCAGTTATTCCAATTAGGGTGAGAATTAGCGCTTTTTGACAATCAAAAGCAGCAAAAGACAACCATCAAATCAAAACGTTCACCCTTCAGTTCCCAGTATTTATGCTTGCTTTTATACACACCTGTGTCTTAAAATGATCCTTCTTATCATGATACTGTCTCTGCAACAGCTGTAACTTTGTGGGCTCAGCCAACAGATGCACATCTAGTCCCCTCGCCTGCGCCTCCCACGCGAACATCTGCGCGGCCGCGTGGGATCGAGTGTCTCCACTGAACCGGACGAAGTTCTCGCCCTGGTAGTCTGATCTGAGGAGAAATGATGAGTTTTAATATCTTTTATTATCATAAAAGCGCTAAAGAAAGAAGAAAGAAAGAAAATACATTTGTTTAGCACAGAACAAAAGACACACAATACACCAGATAACGTACATCAGATAAAAACAAAAAATAAAGATCAAATGAAAAGTGTAAATTCCGATGTAAGAAATTAGCAGGAAACTGTGCCTCACAGCTGCGCCAGAAAGGTCCAGTTCAGCAAAAATGCCAGACAACGAGTGCCTGACACTGGTTTTCAGCTGGACCTGGGACCAGACTAGCAATTATTACAACAGTCTTACTATAGCGTTTCTATAGCACTACTGTGGCAAGTCAATGACCATAAATAATTTATAGAATACCAAATGTCAATGACTATTCTATTGAGACACTAGGTACTTACACACTACCGACACACTATTGACAAGTTGGTTATTTTACAGAATTGGGCCCCAGGTTATTCGTTTACACTTATGATTTTAGACAGACTTAGGCTGAAATAATACTAGCTAAGTGTAGGGATTTAATTAGGAGTTACTGTTATATGTAACCTGCTATACATAATGTTGCAAATGCTGAGACGGCATTTTGTGGTTCTGCACAGTCAATAGTTGATACAATCTATCCCTAGTTTTGATAATATTATAAAATTTGACTAGTGTGTTTAAGGGACTAACCACACTTATTCAGCTCTGTTTAGCTTTTGTCCATAGAAAACAATGATTTTGTATGGAATGCATCTGTTAAGCTTTACGAATACGTACGCATTAAATACAAAATCGTTGTTTCTAATTCAGAAAGAATGTTTCAAATAGGATTATTTATGGCTACTTTGACTCCAGTAGCTTCTCTTTCACTTTATTATTCTTTCGAAAATACTACAAGCTAACCACAAAATAACCACTACTGGAACCCTGACAGCCAGAAAGCATTGCAGCAGACCCCGTAGAAGAAGGCTGGACGAGCTAGAGAAAACAAACGACCAGGGGTCCACTTTAGCCCTAGTTCAAAAGACCTGAAGTCATGGTGCTGTCCCCATGACTTCAGCTTGTGCCTATGCCCAGTAGTGGGATGATGTAGACTAACAGTAACCAATACGTAATATCAAAGTAGTAATACAGCTTTGATAATAAACTTACTCTTGTGTAACAGGGTTCGGGTTATCCCTCATGGATCGCGTCTTGGGGTCATAGTAAGCAGAGTTGGGGTCCAAGTTGCGCAGGTACTTCGCAGTGTCCTCTCTGATACGCAAGTTACGTACTGTGATACGTTGTTTGGAGTCCACCTGGAAAAGAATAGTTTTGTATGAGTGGAATAGTTATTGATCTTAATAAATGGTTTCTAGGTTGCGAGCGCGCCTTTATGCCTGGAGGCTTTTATTTAGCTATTACGTTTCAGTTTTTGTTATTTATTTCTGTTGTTGTGTTGGAGTATAGTTTTCAATGTTTTTGGTTGGTATATTGGCGTGTGCTAGCTGACATATGGCAAATAATTTAATGTTTTGTGTTTCATAATGACTTACTACTGTATAGAAAATTTTAAGGGGAGCTAATCTTACCTTAGTACCAGGCATGTCAACTTCATCTACATATTTGTCTTCATCTTCCTCAGCATTGTCATCATCCTCAGTGGCTGTTGGGTCTGAAATATAAACAGATCTTTGTTACTGTAACTACATATGGTAAAAGTGAAAACATCCTCTCTACAGAATTTTTTACTAAATAAAAATTAAGTTGGATGGTTTTCAAATATGTGTTTATCTACAAAATCAATTTTGCAATTATACCCTGTCCATTAGGTAAAGCGTTTTTTGACAGATGGAACTAGTGATTGCAGCAACACACAATACATTGATTGATACACGTACGGTATTATAATGTCCGTAAGAAGCCTCAAATAAGATAATTCAATAAGTTAAGGCAGTTTATATATTTATTTCATTACGCATTTTAAAGTTAACTTTTATGTAATCTGGAATATGTATGTTCTAAGACAGCCGTCAAAAAACTGTTAACCTAATGGACAGGGTATAAATGATATTTTGACATGCATTATAAATAATTATACCTTGTTCCAAATTCTTAGCTCGAAGCTCCCTCTTAGCGTCTTCAACTTTCTGGTACTCTTCAATGATAGCCTTGTGCTGCAGCGGGTCGTATCCATTCCATCGGTCACGCTTGCCATCGTAGCTAAGGTTTAGGTTAGGCTGGGCAAACTCGTCAGCTGCAATACCAGCGTTTGTGAATCTTGCTCCAATCTGGAATATTATGCAAGTAAGTCATGTTTGAGTAAGAATGTTTTTAGTGGAGAAAGAAATGGTGACTGTAAAATAATAATTATATTTGTCCAAAACATAGTTATTATAAATTATATCAGTCATGTTTTGCTTTCACAGCATACAAAATATAAATGGGTAGGATATAAACACCAAAGAACTACACACTGTGTTCTGTTCTAGTGTTCTTCACACATTGCATTTAGCTTCTAGGCATCATGTTCAGCTATTTATTTTATTGAGAAAACAGACAATTATACAGTAAAATATTAAAAGCCAAATCCACTATGTTTCCAGATACATAACCAAAATGAGGTGCAATGAAGATACATCATCATCTGCCTAGCCTTTTCCCAACTATGTTGGGGTCGGCTTCCCGTCTAACTGGATGCAGCTGAATACCAGTATTTTACATGGAGCGACTGCCTATCTGACCTCCACATCCCAGTTACTGGGTAATACGATACCCCTTGGTAAGACTGGTTGTCAGACTTTCGGGCTACTGACGACCCGTAACGACTGTCAAAGATCCACGAATGAGAGCCGGGACCAACGGCTTAACGTGCTTTCCGAGGCACGGAGGGGTCTTGGTATGTGAAGATGGTCACCCATCCACGGAGCAACCGCGGCAAGCGTAGCTTAACCTGATCGATCGACTCGTGCGGCTGTTATTACTTAGCCACAAGCCAGCAATGAAGATACATACCAACTAATTAATTGAAGTCAATTTAAGTTAAAAACCAAACAAAAAAAAAATATGTTAAAAAGACAAACATAATGGTAAGCATTTTAACATTGAAACTTACCTTTCTGGGCCTGTCTAAACAATCCTTCTTTTTGTGTGTCATGGCTCCACAGTTCTCACAGGCTCCCTTTCTGTATTTTGTTGATACTTTTGTCTGCAATGTAAACAAACATAAATAAAGGTTGGGAAAACATGATTAAAAAAAAAAAACAAAACTATGAAATCACTATGTAAGTATCATGAGGGCTTAGACCTACCCTCAGTACACAGATAGCTGTTGCTGAGGTTATTAGTAATTTCACAAAGAAAACAATTAAACAACACAATTTCTAGTTTGATGCATTAGTAGGAGGTGCTCAATTTCTTTTATATGTAATGAATAGATGTTTAGTTATTATGGAAGTTGAAGAAAAGAAGATAAATCGTTGCCATACTCACAGTATCAACTCCCTTATGATAATATGTGTCAAGTCTAGTAAAGTCGCCCTCTTTGTCTTCCTGTGGGCGCTGATGCTTCAGAGTAGGCCCAGCCGTGCCGTAGTACCATGGTGCAGAGGATATGTACTGAGGGATGTGCGGGTTTATGTCCTTTCCTGGGGATATGATGTTAAATGAGTGTTTTTGTATTGTGTAGTGGTTTTATTTTTATAATCATGATAACTGGTTGATGACTTGACTGTGAACAGACCAGACAGTCTTTGCTTTGTGGGCCATAACAGACCCACAAAGCAAAGGCATTTTTTTTGAGTATTTTTGTTAGTTCTATGCTTGTTTTGTTGAGAGTATCTCTGACCAAGTTTAGATATATCATGAGTTTATTCGTTCACACATTAGCAGTGAGTGGACTTCTATTTTCTGATAAAAACATAGGAATGCTGAGTCAATCACAAAAATACTAACCATGTTTACATTAAAGATTCAAAGAAGTTATATAAAAAATGTTGCTCTTACCTGTCTCATCAACAGCAGCGGGTGCTGTACCAGCTTTACGAGCCTCTTCTAACTCTTTAGCCTTCCTCCAGTCTTCCCTGGACTTCTTTTTAGGTTCCTCTTCTTCCTCACCAACATCGTCTTTATTGCGCAATATCTGTGATACAGCGGTGCGAGCCGCCGCCATTGTGTTAGTTTACACTGTTTTTCTTAAGATTATCACTTGTTAGTGGAAATATTGTAAGAAAACGGACAATAAATAAACGCAGTCGTAATTCCATGCAGTTGTGACAGTTGTTTTTTTAATATTTTGCAAAATGGCGTCGCATTTTTGACATGGTGACTTCACGTTCAGAAACTAATGTTTCAGTATTTTTGTGATTATAATATTTATGAACGATCCTGATTGTATGCTCGTATTTCACGCAGCCGCGCGCTGTATTTCTTGTGCCGTGCCCGGCCGGTTATTAGTAATAGACTCTTCTCTCTGTCCAAGACCAATTCTCGTAATTCAAAACGTTAAAAATCTAGTCGCAGTCTCATCTCGGCGACAAATAAAAACTTGTCAAAAATGTAGGGAAATTAGAATTATTTTTTTGACAGATTGAGACAGATCACTGTGAATGTTCCTAAAATTACGGGAACTGCCCCTCAGACTGTGAATGTTCCTAAAATTCCAGGAATTGTCCCTCGGGTACACATTATTTTATAGCTTTTTAAAAAAAAAGCTATCAAAAATACTTCGGTTTCACTTACACACACCACTCGTGGCCATGTTGCGTTGTAAAAAGTTCGCAAGGATTTTGAGGATTGCAGGATCCTCATTACAACAAAATAATGATGCATGATAATGTTACGACAAGAGGGACTGACTTGCATTAGTCGAATAGGGCTCGTATAGGAGGTGCAGATTTCTATAACATGCCATAGGACCCGCATGCAGGGAACCGTTTTCATTAGTCGATAGGGCCCGCATGTGGGGTGCTAGAGATTTCTGTAAAGCATGCTATCGGGTCCGTATTCGGGGAACCTTTTTAATTAGTCGATAGGGAACGGTAGCAGTATACGGAGAACCTGCACCGCACGTTGCGTTGTTGCGTAGGCTCATTTTCATTGGGTGTGAGGCTCGGCACGGTTTTTACCGACCGACGAATTTTACTAGTCACTACGCCCGCTATTAGTACATACATTATAGTGTATCATCTATGCCGCAGACGGCGTTATTGAGTCTACCCCATCTGCCGTATATTGACAAAGTTATTAACTAATGTAAATGAGGCATAACTCTACTTACACTCGTCTTTGCTTCGGGTAAGCGGGATGGTAAAGGACTTTAGATAACAAAAAAAAAATCTTCCAATATAACCATAATTATATTTATTGATACATTATAAAGTCATTTGATACAATACTAAAACATTAATTAATTTAGATAAAGACTGCAGTACATTTAATTCACAGCTTACGACGGGCTCTAGGACGGTGGTAAGATGGCCGGGGAACATAGATACGTTCGTTGCTATCCCCAGTTAGAGTGAGGGATTCTTCCAAAGGTTCTGCGCGAGGGGTGAACAGTTTGCGTCGGCTGCGGGTAACACTGGGGAGAAATAAATGTTCTTGTAACAAATTGTAGTATGTTGCCATGTTGTCTCAAGCTTTAGCTTTTAGTAATAATCACATCTGACCACAGTCTAAATCCTCCCCGATTTTACGGTTACCCTCACCAACACACATTAAAACTGACAGCAACAAACACCTACCACCCGAAAAACCGAAAACTTCTTACTTGAAAGAATAAAAACCTAATTTGTTATCATGTTTCTGAATCACGACGCTTCTTAGCTCGTTGAGGGCGCCCCGAATTTCTAACTTCCCTATAGAAACAAGTATAGAAAGAGAAGAGGATGAGATTCTTGAAGAAAAAGAGAGATAGTAAAAAGAGGCCCAATACGAAAGCAGTTTGTAACAAATGAGGTTGAACTAACCTTTTAGAAGGGCAGCTCTGTATTCCGAATAAAGGGGGTAGATTCTCTTCTGCACCCTTTTCAGGCGATGGTATATCTTTGACATCCTTTTTAGTAGCAGGCATGCCCATAGTGACGTCAGAGAATTCGCTCTGTAAGTTCACAATGTCTTTTAGCTTATCATCCCCACTTTCTTCATCCTGATTTTTCTTCCGTCGTAATCTAAGAGGTCTTTTACGAGCTTTGCTTTCGCATTTCGCCTGACTTTCTGCTAATATTTCTTCATCGTTATCTTTGCCTTTAACAGGTTTAGTGTCATCGATTTTAGTTCTAGGTTTACGTAAATTGTATTTAGTTTCGTCCTTCTCATGATTATCGCTGCTTTCATTTGCTACTAGCAAGTCGAATTCAGTGGCTCTGGGGGCAGATATATCTTTGTAAATATTTTCGAACTCTTCCACCGTATTATCTCCTTTAACCTGAGTAGAGTTCATAGTTTGATTAGGTTCATCTCTGGATGATGCAGGCTCCAATTTAACCTGTCTTGTAATGCCTGCTTTAGTTCCATTTGATTCTTCAACTGATGACATTTGTTCCAACTTAATTTCCGTCTTAATTTGTAATTCATCATTATCAGGTTCTATGACTTCTCTTATTGATAATCTTGGCTCTAAATCAGCTTTAGAACTTTTCTTAACAGATAGCTGATCTAAAACCAGTTTTTCAATAGACTGTCTAGCGATTTCGACATTGTCTACTTTTTCCTTAGTTTTCTGTGCAACTGGTGAATCGAATCCATCGAATATATCTACAGAGTTATTTTTCTTAGTTAGTCTAGTTTTATGTATGGACGAAATAACTTCTGATTTAGTAAAACTTTCACCTAGAAGCTTCTTTATTGTGCTAGGTTCGAAATCATCAGTAGCAACGTCTTTGACAATTGATGGCGACCTGTCGTCATTACTTTTCATTAACTTATTTAACTTTTTATTAGAGACTTCGATATTTGCGCCGATATTATCAAAGTAAGTGCGTTTTTCTTTTACTATGGCAGGTTCTTCCTTACGAAACTCTTTAGGTTTATTACTTTCTAACACATCATCAAAGAATGTTCTCTTCTCTTTCAGGATTTTTATCTCGCCGAATACAGATTGATTCGTTTTGACGTCATCATCGTCTACCTTCACAGCGTTTTCAAAATGTTCAAACTGCCTCAGTGACACATCACTTCCCTGATGAGGTTTGAAAGATCTCATTATTTTGCCGACCAGCGTTTCCGATACTTTTTCTGTCGCTTTCATATTAATATTAGTTTGCGCTCTAATCAGATTGCTTACTGTATCTAATTTTTCTTTAGAAGATTTCATGTCAATGTTCGATTTTCCCCTTATTATTTTGCTCATCGGTTCTGATACATTTTCTATCAATTTTATGTCAATATTCGACTTTTCTCTAACAATTTTGCTAGCTCGTTCGTCTGCAGCTAGTTTCGGAGATTTTATTTCAACATTAATTTTTTCTCTCCCTAATGGTACTTTGAATTTATCAGATTTGTTTTCTTCATTACTCTCACTACTTTTAGATATATTTGTCGCGGGATCTTTGACGAAGTAGGTACCCCTAAAGGAATTAGGTTTATTTTCCATTGAGTCTTCGCTAAATTCACTACTCTCGTATTGACTTTCTCTAACAAAATAAGTCCCTCTCACTTCTGGTTGAGTACTTTTGATAGATTCGTTTTTAAATTGTATTACGTTATCTTCATGTCTTGAATCATTTCTCAAGCGTTCATTGTTTTTGTCAGAAGTTGTTTCAGTGCCGTAAGTCATATTATTTGCATCGTTTTTCAAGCTATCATCGCATTTATTACTCGATATAAAATTTTCAAAAGTTACATTTGAACTTGTTTTGAAACTTTCATCAAATTTATTTCTCGTTATTAAACTGTCATAAGTCACATTTGCATTGTTTTCAAAACAATCATCGCATTTGTTACTGTGTATAACATTATCTTTAGCTACATCAGTTTCCTTACTTTCATCACTTTTATCATTAATTGCACTATTATGATATGTTACATTTGTGTCTGCTCTGACACTGTCATCAAATCTTTCACTTTTGTCATTTATCATATCAACTTTTAAACCAGAATCATCTTCATCTTCGCCTGTAGCATAATTTGAGTTCTTGGAGTAATCACTTTCAAGTGTTTCATGCGATTTCTCAAGGTCACTATCACATTCTTCTTCAATATTATCTATAGTATGTACGCTACCGTTGTCACGTTTCTCGTTTTGCAGGACTATAGATATGGATCTGTTGAGTTCTTTTTTGAAGATAGGTTCTAGGCTTTCGTTGAGTGGATCGTTGGTTTCTTCGTCAGATTCGTGTTCGCTGTCTGAGAGTGACATCACGTCTTCGCGCGGTGGCGTTGTGTCTTTGAATGCTTTTTCTGTAACAAAAATAATATTGTAAGGTCTGACATTTTCCTATAACTTCAATACAACTGTTTTATCCTGAGAAGGGTCAAATTGCAGTATGGAAGAATATTTGTTTTTAACGTTTTTCTTACCATCTCTCTCTTCTATACAGGTACGTAGATGCTCAACTTCTTTCTCGGCTCGCGCTCTCGCTAGCGTTTCCACTGTTAATTTCTCCTGAAAACAAAATGATTTTACCGTATTTGAATACTTATAAAATCTATTATGCTACACTACTTAAAACCATTTCAATGAATCATGTGCTTACCTCTAATACTGCAATTTCTGTCATGAGTTGTGCAACCTGTAATATTAAAGATAGTTGATAATATTGGTTGTATTAAAAACACATTTTGAATCATTAAGCCAAAGGAGTTAGTTACAGTAATTACCTTATTCTGCAGGAACCGTGACGGCGTACCGGCGTCGCTCTTCGGTGGCGCCGGCACCTTGGCTAGCCTGCTCTCGTATTCTTCTACCATATCTTCCATCTGTTATAAAGATTTGTTTTCATTATTTAAGTGTCTTGCTCTTTCGGCATGTGCAGGACATGGACCTCGAAACACTTATTTCAGATGTTTAAGTGTAATTTTAGACTTGGATTATGTCCAGCATTGAACTGCATTTAAGTTAATTTAATACACTGATGAATACGCCCATTTATTGATGTCATGCTCCTCATGCAAAACTGTTCAATATGAATGTTGTGTTGTATGTGCAGATCTCTGACAGTTGTTAAGGGTATTCATAAGTCTCGCAACCAGTCTTACTAAGGGCTGGCAACCCTGTTACTGGGTAACTACCCAGTAACAGGGTTGTGGAGGGCAGCAGTTGCCCACGTAAAATACTGATATTTCAGCAGCAGGTAAGATAGGACACCGACCCCAACATAGTTGGGAAAATGCGAGGCAGATGATGATGATGATGATGAATATTAGTCCAGATTCAAAATTTTTCTATTCATGAATATGATATAACAAAATATAAGAAATATTAAACCCCTCACTTCACACCGTAACGCCTCAAGCTGCGCCTCATAATATTGTTTGGTCATGTCCTTCGCCTCTTCTACTAACTCGCGCATGGTGTTAGCAGACTCTTGTTGACGTTCTTCCATAGATGCCAATAGTTCCTTGTTGCGAGCTTGAGATCTGAAAATCAATGCTTCATGAGTTTATGTCATATCATACACACCACCTCTTGCATGTTTAAATAGACCAAAATCTGATAATTGAACAGTTATTTTGGATAAAGTTTTAATGATTTAGTGATCAATTTATTCATATAAAAATACTAGCTGCGCCCCGCGGTTTCACCCGCATATGTTTCGATCCCGTGGGAATATAGGGATAAAATGTATCCTGTGTGTTAATACCGGTTATAAACTATATATTGTGTGCCAAATTTCATACAAATCGGTTCAGTAGTTTTGGAGTGAAAGAGTAACAAACATCCATCCATGCATACAAACTTTCGCGTTTATAATATGATGTTTCTAGATATTTGATCACATATTTAGATGGCTATAAGAGTAGGGGAAGACAAAAAGAAAACAATGGATGGGCTGTGTGAAACATGATATGGCTAGAAAGGGTGGGTGACTACTGAGATGACGACTAATAGAGAAGTATGTAAGAAGAACATGCTCAACATCAGGCATGCAACACCTCAAATAAATTGGGGGAAGGGCAAGAGAATGAAGATGATTTAGATATTATATTATTGATGCAGAATCATGATAAAATTAGAAGTATACTCACTGCACCAGTTCAAAGTGTAATCTCTCGTTATCAGACCGTAACTTCATAACTTCTGAGCTGCAACTAATAGTAGTGTCTTGTGTACTGCTCTCTAGTGTTGTAGCAAGCATCGTGTGGTTTATCTCTGTATAAAACAAACACAATTGGTTTAAGTCGCACATAATTTCACACAATATGAGGCATACAATATTTAAAAAAATTAACAAGACATTACCAACGATGAGAGTGGAAACAGAAATAGGCCCAAAATTGTCCCTAGGGGTACTCCAATATTTAAGTAAAGGTCAGCAGAAGTTATAGTATCAGTTGCTACATATTTTTATGTAATACACTTTTACTTGTATTTAAATTGTCATGTATTGTTAATTTAACTTACACGGTAGTTTAAAATTATTAAATGAATATAGCTTACAAACTTGAATGCTACAGTAATGTCATAGAACATTAGAAAGTTTTTGAATTTTTCAAAATCATTTCTGAATTTCAGAATTTCATGTGAATCTTGTTAAAGTAGTCAATTTAAAGATCGAGAGTTGCTGAAGTACAATTTGAATTTGTGGATAATATACGTTGAAGCAAAAACAGTGGACGTTTACGGCCTAAGTGATATGGTCTAACTTACGTATATCCTGTGCAACAGCTGCCAAACTGAGTACATGTTTAGTTTCGTGCGCGTACTCTGGCGACGGGTTGAGAGTCACCACCATACTGACGGCTTCGCCTCGCGCGCCCGATAGACCCGTGCCTAGTAGCCGGGTCAGCTTTGATTCTCTGGGGGATAATTTTATAATGAATAACATGAAATGAAAAAAAAAATGAGTTAGAATTGTGTATATTTAGCAGTTTGAGAAGGAAACAATGAATTATCGAAAACATTGTATTTAAATATTTAAAGGCGCTTTAGAGGGGTGTTAAAAAACTATACGCTTGCCTAAATGTTTGGCTTGAATTACAGTACCCAGGCGATTCGCCGTGTGTAGGCACGGTCGCCAGTATTTTATGGATCACTATGGAAAGTTTGTTGACAGACACAGCGTCACTATGGTACGGCGTCGTTGCCGTAGCTCATATACAACCTCACACGATTTTCCTACGGCGCGGTTAACAAGCCGGTACCGTAAAGAAACTGTGTGGTGACGAAACGAGCCTAAAGGTATGAATGACAGAGGCCGTGGTTTTTCTGAAACTCTTTGTGTTATATTAACGGATGCTTACTGTATTAAGCTTACCTATAAGGCACCATAGCATCATTCCTAGTCTTCTGTTTCCTCCTCAGCATATGCAGACACCGCTCGAGCACGTGCAGCGAAGAGTTGATAGCGCGTGACTCCGCCATGCGCGCGCCCGTGTTACGTGTGGCGCGCGCACGTTCACAGCCGGCTAAGTCGCAGAGACGGACGTATGATGTGCGGACTGAGCCTTCACCTAGAGAGGAATATTGATAGTAGTAGCATAACATTACGCCTTTGTTTCCAGAAGGAGAGAAGTGTAAATTACATCCACATTTCACCAGTTATGTTAAAGTACCATGTAAAAGGGAGCGAGTGTACCTATTCTTAAATGTATGAACATCCTATGTACCGCGTGTCTGGCAAATAAATGACTTTAAATTGTAACCAAACACAGAACCAGTCTAGATTTGTGTTATTGATAAACTCTTGATGGATAAACTATTATACTTTGTAACTAAAATGCATGTTTGCAGTTGTAAATGTTACTTCGTTCGCACGGTTGTTTGTACGACGTCCGGTAGGCCCTTCTATGCTTTTTTCTAGGCTCCTAGGGCCCTAGAGGAACAAACATGTAGCGTAGGGGTTGATGACGTTTCTACTTATATAATCGCGTACATACCTGTCTCAGTAAGCATAGTGATGGTAAATATGCAGTGTGAGCGCGACGACTGTGCGTGTACGCCGGTCGCGGCGACCACGAGGTTGTGCTTGCCGGCGACCATCACATCGTACGCTTCTTCGCCGGAACGGACGAATGCTTGCGTTGCACCCTATAGGAAATAGAGATATTATGAGGGTGGACAGCAATCAAGTTGTTAGGACGTAGGCTCAATTGATCTCGTACAGTGTAGAGATTATACTGAATGCGAAATTCAGTTTTTTCTATGTGGTTAGATGATCAAAGTATCGACCCAACTTAGATGTTTGTACACACGGCGACACAACAGGATACATTTCCAGTTTTGGCTGATCTCACATTGTATAGGTTTTTCGTACAATCAGAAGTCAGCATATACTGGTTATGTATAATTTGATGTGTAGCCATGCATACTATGATATGAAATAAAGAAATTACTTTTATTTGCGGTAAACATGATGATATCATAGTTACTTCTTGATTCTGCTCTTTTATCACTCAGGTGTTTTAAATAAGCACGGGCCAAGGTGTGTTTTGGTAGATATCATGGTTGTGTATTTTTGACTATATAAAATACTCTTATAATTAGTTCTAGAATTTACCTTCACATAAACATTTCCAGAAGAGTCTTCTCTTATTCTCAGCTTCGCCCTTTTGTCTGGAGGGGCCAATAAGTCATAAACCGCTTCATTATAGATCTCCACAAAGGATACCTGTAAATAAAACAATTCTGTTAATAAATTATTAATATTTAAACGAATTTTGTAGTTTCATTTGTTTTGTGGTCTCAACTGTAGTCAAGCTGAAGACTCCTTAGAATATACAACCCAAAGTGACTGTTTCTCTGTGTCCTAGCCGAAAATGACTGAAGCGATCGTTAACATGAACAAGATCTGTATTTCTTTACCTGTGTTAACAAATAAAAGTGATTTGATTTGAACATGAATTACGAGGTACAAACGCGACTTGATTGACTGCGCGAGTACGTCATATTCATGTAAACGAGCGTGACAATCGTGTACTCGTACGACAGTCGCTGGCGGTTAGCACAAGGCCATAAACAATTTTCAATATACCTTAAGTTTACTGCACTGTACATCACCATCCTCTTTACTTGATTTATCTGGTTCCAAAGAACTGGGTATCTCTATGATAACTATTATGATAACTCCATAATATCTTACCCAAACATAGTGTCGGATCCTGTTGGACAGGTCTATGGAGCTGACAGTGAGGTCACTGTGTAGCTGCACGCTCATGCGGCGGTATTTGTCCCGTAGTGGCGCTGATACGTGGCGGAGGCGCTTCACCCACTGGAGAATAAGATATTTAATATTAATGATGACTATAGAATGTCTCCTTCATCGTCTCAACATGCTGTTAACCAGTGAACCTATTAGACAGTAATATATGTTTATATTACTATTGCACGCTTGGGATTTCTGCATCAGACTTTTGGAATGGAGGAGACCTACACTCACATTTGGTGAATATGGGTTAAAAAAGATAGAAACATGATGAAATGACATTGTAGCAGTCTATATATGCAAATAATAGGGAACAAAAATATTACAAGCAGCTTGTTTGTGTGCTCAGTATTTGTTTTAACTTGCTTTGTCTTGCAGTAAGTATCTCAACACCATTTGGTTGAAGATTATGGTTCTGAGAAGTATTAGCAGTGTTGTATCGAGTTACATACATCAGCAATGCTAGATTATCCATTCTTCATAGAACAGGTGATAAATTTAGAACAAATGCAAAGAAATTACCTGTAATTCATAATCCTGTTCATGATGACTGAGCTTCTCAGCTCCATTTTCAGCAGGTCTGAAGGCAGGTTGCTGTGCAGCATCCACCAGCCGGAACACATACTCCAGGGATCGCGGTACCAGACCTGGGGCACCCACTGTGCCCATGAGAGTATATGTCTTGCCAGACCCAGAGGCTCCATAAGTGAGGAGTGTGAAGTTCTGACCATCTGGCAGCTTTCGCAGGTTGTCTTTGACCACAGATTCAAATATTTGCTGCAAAATAAAAGTTGAATAGGGTTATAGTGTTACTTTAATGTTAATTTTTAAAATAAGTAATTTCTCAGGGTTTCTCTATTAAAGATACTTTGTGTTAAATTCTATCAGGACATCCAAAAATTCTAAAAAGAAATACTGTACTCAGTATTTACAGTTAACAATTCTTTGCAGTTTCGTTGTAGGGAAGTCTTATTTAATTATTAATAAAATCTACAAAAACTGGATGTTGGTTTAGGTCAGTTCATCAAGGTCATTGTTACAAAAAATAATGAAAACAAACTCACTTTCTGATTACACTCTGCGCCGAAGATCTTTGAGAAAGTGTACATTTTGGAGACATTGTGCTGGGTGCGCCGGCCGTGCCCCGCCGTCGCAGTATCCAAGGATGTGACCAGACATCTATCTGACCGAATATCATACAAAGTATTTGGAACTTTACATGGCTTCAGTCTCAAGTAAACCTGCACTAACTCCGGCTCCTCAATCTCTGAGTCTTCATCAAATAACTCCAATAAGTTTGTCCCCTTCTGAGGCCTCGGACGCATGAACGGATTTTGAATCAGCGGAGGCCGAGGCTCGATAAACGAAGGAATGTCTCGCCTCGACACATCGTTGTCGGAAAATCGTTGTTCTAACATTTTCTTAACTTTATAACAAAGCACCAGTTTACAAACTCATTAATTAAGTAAAATAATCCATTTATCAACGAACAAAACAAACGGCAACAACGGTTGTTCAACTTTTGAAATTATTTGATGTTTTCATTATCGAATGTTGGTAGAACCGAAATTATTAGACCGTAGACTAAAAACCACAAGTGGGTTTTCATTTTTATTGAATCCCTTGCCTTGTGGTGAATATTTATGATTTCATTCATTCATCGTTCATGCTTTCTAGCGGAAAAGTAGTTTTTGTCTCAAAAGACACTGACACCTTACTAGAAAAATTTAAATTAAAAAACAATCAGTCAAATTTTACAAATGTCGGATGTGTACTTGTATATTGTTTTACAGTTGTTTATTTTTGTAAAATAAATGAAATATAATCAATGCAGAGAGAAATGTGACGGATTTAGTGTGGCATATCACTTGTTAACGACTGGACATTTGTTTGTATGGATAGTTAAGAAATGTCATTGATCAATGTGAAGAATTTGTGAAGATGCGATTATTTTTCGTATTTGGCGTCGTGCCATAGTTTTAATTGCAGTTTTATCGAGGATACGAATCATGAAGTGGTCGGCGCTAGTTATTTTAACGTTGTTGTGGGTTCAGGGGGTCGTTGGATTCTGTCCTTCGTTGTGTACCTGTAAAGGAAACAAAGTGTCTGATGGGGCGTTAGCGGAGCCCCAGCCCGGAGAACTGTTGAGGCTCAAGTGTGGCGGGAGCCCTGCGCAGATTACTGAGCTCAAAGAGATAGATTTGAGCAAATTATGGACTATAGTAGTGAGCTTGTAAGTGTAACTTTAATTATCAACTTTTTAAGGTACACCAAAGCCAGCCTCATTCTAAAAACCTTATTGTCTTTTCAGAAATCTATCAGGCAATGCAATATCAACCCTATCAAGAGAGCTGTATCTGCCAAATTTACAGAAACTGTAAGTATAACACACTGCCATAAAAATGTTCTTATGGGGTCATAAAACAAGTTCTGACAGAAAATTTTATTAAGCATGTCATAATAAATAGTAGTGTAAAAGTTATTACTGGAATACTATTGTATGTTTCACGGTCTGATCAGTATTCACAATAAAGCTTCTGTTTGGCAGTGCAGCCAACTTCATGTCCATTACAGATTTAAATGACACAGATTTCAATGTTTGTTTACGTGAATCTAAAAACGTTTCATACATATAGTAAGTAACAAACGTTAAGCGGTTTATACCAATGGGAATTGGGTTAGATATGATTTGGAATAACATTTGTTTCTTTTGATTTAGAGCAGCTGTGCATTAGAATGAATTGTTTCAGTAAACTAAGATGCTATTTTTGTAGGTGTGTAACAATAATCTAGAAATAATGGGGCAATTAAGCTAAAGTTGGCAATGTACTTATTGTTTATGTGTTCTGTTCTCATTGAACAGCCAAATAAATAAATATTGATGAGCTTAGTTTCCAAAATGGGGGATACCTACCTATTCCTACCTGCTTATAAATGCTCCTTCTCTATTATACAACTAGCTTCAGCCCGCGGCTTCGCCCGCGTGGTATGTCGATCAAAAGTAACCTATGTCTTTCTCCAGGGTTCAAAGTATCCCCATACAAAATTTTATTAAAATCGGTCGAGCCATTTCAGAGATTAGGCGGAACAAACAACGGACAGAAATTAAAAAAAAAACCTTTTTTGTTTGTTATAAGTACTGTATATACTTACTTTCATATGCATGATTTAAATGTCGGTTTAGAATATTAAGGTCCCTTAATTGCTATGCATGGTAATGATAATAACATCATTCTAGAAATGTGTGCAGAGTGGAACAAAACATCATGTTGTAACACAGATTTAAAAGCACTTCCATTATCCAGATAAGATCTGTGTATTTAGATAACCCATACTTTGCACTTTATCAGGTTATTATAGACATAACTACATTGTGATAACATTCAGTAGGATAACAACATGCATGTTTGTTAGGTAAATAATCAGCCTGTAATGTTTCCACTGCTGAGACACAGGCCTCATCTCGGTAAGAGGTGTGTTCATGTCCATGTTTGGTAGGACTCTTAATTCTGGTTAATGTGACTTTATTAAATTATGGTAAAAAACACTTCCTCTCTCCTTAAACATCGTAATTATATTTTCTTTGCTCCTGTTTATGTTTATTATTATATGTATATATTTATTTAGATTAGTATAATATACTTTATGTATGTATTTATTTTATTATGTAAATGGTACACCACAGACTGCCTACAGTATTTGTCTCTCATTCCCTTTTTTTAATCCATCTGAAGGTTGTCTTTAAAAGATCGCTCTTAGCGATAAGACCGCCCATTGTGTCAATCTATGTAAAATTTCTATATTTATGTCTGTAATTTATATGGTGTACATAATAAAGAGTATTCTATTCCATTATTTCACTGAATGCAGTTAAAGCAATATTTTTAATTATTTTGTATTTCTTCAGTCCATTTTTATTAGACCAATTACTAAGAAACGACGATGACCACACTGCGCAATAACGTCATTTATTGTTATAAAATGTGTTATCTTTATATTAAAGTAAGTACCCAGATGATGGTAATGTCCATCAAAACGATACTTGATGAAACGATATTTGATGGTAATAGTCCCTCGCAAAACTGATAATTCGGCATTACTGAACAATTAATAGAAAATAATTAATAAAAGTTAGGATTTAAAATAACTCGAAACCGACAGCAAACCAAAACAAGCACTAAAGTACCTTTTATATTATACATGAAAATACCTTCCTAGTCATATAAAAATGATTGCTGTTGGAACGGATACCAGATTTCATACATTTTTGTCTATCATTCTTTACAGACTAGGCTGAACTAATGAGTACATGACCCTGTTACATTACTTGATAGCAGGAATATGTATAGTAGAAGTACTTTCTCGGACATTGTCAAGAACCAAGTGGGGTTTGGAGAACGTCTTCCAATCTCCATTTGGTTATTGGTAACTGTCAGCCTGCTTCATGCCTCTTCTATTAATTGTGCTATGGTATGTTTCATCCTATGAAGCTGGCATAGTCACCCAGAGAGTAGAGAAGCCTAAAATTTTTTATTAAAAAATCCCTCTGCTGGGCAAAGGCCTCATGTGGCCTACTTATATTATTTTTCATATTTATGCATATTCTTCTTCACAGGGATCTAAGCAGAAACCAGATAACTCTGATAGAGTCAGATGCATTCTACAACATGACATCAATCCAGAGGCTCGACCTGTCCTACAACCAGATCAGCAATGTTTACAAGGAGATGTTCAAGGGTCTGATCAATCTAGAGCGCCTGATACTGTCACAGAACCATATATCTGCTATGGCAGCCGGGACCTTTGACTATCTTGTTGGATTAAAACAATTGTGAGTAAAAAAATATTGATAAATTAACCTATAACTGTCCTGACTGTGAGTCTGTGTTGAGGGTAATTTAACGTCTGTTCTCATATAGAGAAGAATCAATGTATTGACGAACATACTTTATTTAGACCAATCAAGGTCTGTTTTAGTTGTTTTAACTTATAAAGTAATTAAAAATTAGTTGTTACCTGGAAGGTACAATTCCCGCAGTAAACACAACATAAAACGATACTTGTTTCAGGGCGTACGATACGCCCTTTTTCGTTTCTGTAATTTCATTTCCTGTGGTGGTATGTTATTATTTTTTACGCCATCAATCAATACACCATCTCTTCAATATTTTGTGATACTTTTCGCCCACAACATTCTTTTGAAGTATGTACCTATTCATTCATTTATTTCGCTCTTCCACAGGGACATAACTGACAATCCATTAGTTTGCGACTGCGACCTCCTCTGGGTCGGAGACTGGTCTCGGAACACAAGCGTCAAATTAGTGGGCAACCCGAAATGCGCCTTCCCCGAAAACATGGTCAACAAGATAGTGCGAAAACTGAAAATATTCCTCGACCGGTCTGCATGTGGTAATGCACTATCAGGGAATAACTTGATAGTCAAACCTGCACATGATCAAGTTGTGTTTGTAGGAGATACATTAACACTATCTTGCAATGCTCCCTTCGCCTCAGTACTGGCGAAATACGACTTACGATGGATGCATCCTATGCTCGAAATCTGTGACGTCAACATCACAAACACAGACATGCAAGAAGAAGGCTTAGCAGAGACAACAGTCCACTTCCCCAACATCACAAACCATCACATGGGAAATTGGACTTGTATGTACAGCGACCAGAATCATATCAGACATAATCATACAGTCGAAGTATTGGTGCTGTCAAATTCGACGCAGTACTGTCCTACGAATTACACCATAGATAATAAAGGGTTATATTCCTGGCCGCAATTGTTACTGAATCATACAGCTGCCGTGCCTTGTCGGAGTGGGGAAGGTGTGGCCTATAGGTCCTGTAGTCCTGATGCTGTCTGGGGCCCTGCTAACACAACAGAATGCTCCTACATCAGCAATGTAACCAAACTCCTTCAACAGTTTGCGCTTCTCAACGTTAGTTTGGTGCAATTTTCTGCAGTGAATGCTACGGAGAGACTGGCTATGTTGATACAGGAGAAGACGTATCCGTTGGCCGAGATTATTGACCCTGATGATGTGTACTTTATTGCGAAGGCTATAAGGAATTATATGCAGTATATTGCAGAGGAGAAAGATCTTGGTGAGTAATTTATTCTTCATTTATTATTGTAACTAAAATATAAAGCTATTTATCTACAGCTTAGTGAGAGATTTATTGATAGACATTGCTTAAAGTTTAGTAATGATTAACGTTTGCTTAACCATTAATTTCTAGATGTCTCTTAAATTTAAGCAATGTTTATACACATAAAAACCTCTTTGTCAACGCATGAATGTAACCATTTTAAAACTTCGCCCATTTTTAATAAAAGGTTGCTCTAATTTTCATTAGTAAACACAATGTGTTGACAGATTGTGTTAAAAGCTTTTACATGTTATTTATATCATGAAGTATGTTGTTTGCTGGTCCTAATGTTTCCGATAATCTGGGGTCATTGAAATGTACGATTATCTCTAACACAAACATTAATCTCGTCTAGATTGACTTTTCGGGTCTTTTGACGTATTTATTAACGCTTTGATGATTATTGCGATGTGAAACAAATATTTGTATGACCTGCAAATGTACAAATCGTTATAATAACGATACAGGTACAGCGCGTCTATATTTAAATTTTACTTATGTTTCAAATTGACGTTATTTCAAGTTAAACAAATACCAACTTTATTTCAATGGTAATTAAGTTGATTTCAGAGTGACTAGCACTATTAAAAAAGTTATAAAAAAGCGGCCAAGTGCGAGTCGGACTCGCCCATGAAGGGTTCCGTAGCAACAAATTGCGGTTTACGATTTATGACGTATTAAAAGAAAACTACTTACTAGATCTCGTTCAAACCAATTTTCGGTGGAAGTTTGCATGGTAATGTACATTATATATTTTTTTCAGTTTTATCATTCTTTTATTTTAGAAGTTACACGGGACACACACACACACACATTTTACCACTTTGGAAGTGTCTCTCGCGCAAACTATTCAGTTTAGAAAAAAAATATATTAGAAACCTCCATATCATTTTTGAAGACCTATCCATAGATACCCCACACGTATGGGATTGATGAAAAAAAAAATTTGAGTTTCAGTTCTAAGTATGAGGAACCCCCAAAATTTATTGTTTTTTTTTCTATTTTTGTGTGAAAGTCTTAATGCGGTTCACAGAATACATCTACTTAACAAGTTTCAACAGTATAGTTCTTATAGTTTCGGAAAAAAGTGGCTGTGACATACGGACGGACAGACAGGCAGACATGACGAATCCATAAGGGTTCCGTTTTTTGCCATTTGGCTACGGAACCCTGAAAATGTTCGAAGTTGTAGCGTAGGTAAACGCAGTAACGTAGTCGTAGTGTAGGAATTAAAGTTATTTTTCCATAAACTCATATTTGTTTAAATTTTTGGCGAATTTGTCGCGATATTATGTTAGGTGTTTGTGTATATCAGATATATACGTTTGTACACGCATCTAGGATACAATAGAAATTCCTACTGTAATATTAAGTGTATATATATATTAATATGTATATTATGTAGAATTAAAAACCAGGCATCAGTTAATTTTGGAACTATACGAAAATATTCGCAAACACCGTGGTAAATAGGCATAGGGTAGGGCCCTAGAAACTTCTGGAGGCTCATATATTGCACCACATTTTTTAAAGTGAAACTTTTATTACATCGTCTCACACTTTTTCGTGTGTGTGTTGCATGTCGCGTGACGGTCGGCCGCGGAGTAGGGATAATTTTATTTTCTCTATGGTGTATAGACTATTACTCATTTGTGCCAGGGTCTACTATGAAGTGCAATGTGTGAACGATCAGATCGGACCGACACATGGCCGAACCGAATATTATTGAAAAATGCGAAATAAGGTCGGATCGGCTCATTTGGGTCGGGACCATAGTCAATACTCAATATTCGAAAGAGTGTAGGAGTGTAGGATCGGGACCGACCGAACCAAATAATAACTTCGTAGCAGGAAACGGCCGAACATTCGGCCGATACCACTTCGGAGTAGACCCCCTGTGCTCCACGCTATTTTGTTTGTTTTTGTCAGTGTTTAATGTAAATGTTGTTATTTATTTTATTTATTTATTTATTTATTATTATTTTTTTTTTAAGTGAAACTTATTATTTTTTTATTTTATTTATGTTTTTTTTTGTTATTTTGTTGTTTAGTTTTATTTACTTATCTTATTTTATTACATTTTTAATTTTTTTTTTTTTGAAAAAAAAAATTTCACCTTTACCGTGGTTTCATATAATCACACAATCCTTTTTTTTTACAATTCAAAATATCTCTTTTCAGGACCAACGTTACTCGACGTGATAAGTTCCACAATGAACATCAGTATGCCAGTCCTGGCTCGCGCCGAGTCCAAGTACGGCGTGTGCACTGACATCGCGCGCGCAGCCGAGGAGATATCGCAACATATCGCTAACATACAGGGACAGAAGGTGAGCAGTAATTTGAGAATAAGCTTACATGGGTAGAAGGCAATTTTGTTATGGTCTGTTCCAAAAGTATGTGATGAAAATGTTAGGAAATGAAACTGTGGATGTCATTTTGTCGTGCGAATCAGCTTTACTGTTCCCACTGCTGGGACTCAGGCCTCCTGTCTGTCTGTGAGAGGGAGTGGGCCACGCGGGCCCAGTGCGGATTTCGTAGTGTCATTTATAAATTAGCTTAGTTCGATTAGCAAAATGGCCTCGTGATCGGCCCTTGATTATAATACGTTCTTGTTGAGCCCGACATTAGTTGGGTCCACATAAATGAAAGTCTCCTACACAAAACTTTCAACTGAATTTTTTCTGCAACTGACCTGTGTTGAGCTATGTATTTCCTACTTCCTATCCTACTAATTTTATAAACGCTACGCTAATAGATGGATGGATGGATGTTTGTTTGTTTGTTTGTTTGTTTGTTACTCTTTCACGCCAAAACTACTGAACGGATTCGGATGAAATTCGACACACAGATAGTTTATAACTAGGATTAACACATAGAATACTTTCTATCCCAATATTCCCACGGGATTGACATTTATGCGGGTGAAACCGCGGGGCGCACCTAGTGTTTAAATCAATTTTTGTTCTGTATTTGCTGCCTACCCCCAAGGGAAGAAAGCGTGAGTTTATGTATGGTATATGTATAAATAAATAAATAGGTACTTAAACTTCTTTACTCCTGTTTCAGTCAAACCTAGCCGTGGAGCATTTCCGAGTCAGCGAAGGCTTCAGCGGCGCGACTTGTGTGTGGTACAGCGCGAGGCGAGGGGAACTACCGCGACTGCACTGCACCACGACGAACCGCACTGTCGCACCGCTGCTTACCGTCACCGACGCGCTCATACACGCCAGTGTGCAGGTAAAATTATTTAGTGCTCCGACAACACCTAGTTGTTTCCCAAAGGATTAGGCAGTGTTACACGTCTGCCTAACTCTCGTATTTCGAAAATTATGAATGCAAACAGCTTGGGACTTACACTCGCCTCCTGTTGTATGATGCATTTGCCTTTTGCCATTAACGATTCACCAATCACAGATAAAAGAAAAATTTGAATAACACTACCCGACCAGGAGTTTAAAACCTAGACCCCACGTCACGCAGTCGCGCTTGCATACACTAGACAGCAATGAGGCACTCAAATAATTTTCTTAATATTTATCATCTGCCTAGCCTTTTCCCAACTATGTTGGGGTCGGCTTCCAGTCTAACCGGATGCAGCTAAATACCAGTATTTTACATGGAGCGACTGCCTATCTGACCTCCACAACCCAGTTACTGGGTAATACGATACCCCTTGGTAAGACTAGTTGGCAGACTGTCAAAGATCCACGAATGACAGCCAGGACCAACGGCTTAACGCGCTTGTATGCGTGCTTTCCGAGGCACAGAGGGTTCTTGGTATGTAAAGATGGTCACCCAACCACGGACCAACCGCGGCAAGCGTAGCTTAACCTGATCTATCGACCCGTGCAGCTGTTATTACTTAGCCACAAACCCCTCTCTATTTATGCAGGTTTAAACACTAGGAAGCAGTTCAGGGTACTTTTTTGGACACCCTTTTGTAAACTCAACCTCAAATCATTTATTTCAATTAAACCATTTACAGGCAGTTTTGAATTGTCAAAATTAAATAGTCAGTCAGTTAGTCAGAAAGTTGAAGCTAGTCGCCCGTTCCAAAACGTAGATCTCTATGGAGAAGAACGGGCAAGAAACTCCACGGACACTCTTTTAAATCAAGATATTATTACAGAATCCTGGGTACATTATTCTTATTATATGTGAGAACAATGTAAAAAAAAAACAAATAAAGAAACAATTTAAAATATAAAATTAATGTAATGTTTGACATTTAAAAACTTGAACTATTCTTATTTCATTTACAGATACCGCAGTCCCTCCTCTACAGCTCGACGGATTCGGGGGTCCTCATACAATCGCACCCACAAGACCTGGTCATCTCCGTCTATGAAGACGCAGCCCTATTCCCCTTACTACCGGTTGCTGACAATGGCGCTGACGCGCGACTGACGCAGCACAGAACTAAGGACTACTACGGAAGGTCCACGAAACGAGAGGATATGAATATTGAGATCACATCGCCGATTGTAGGGTTCCAATTGAGTGAGTATTGTTCATCAACACCTCAAGTGTCGAGAGAGCAGTGGTGGCCCAGTGGGAACGGCCCGACTTACGAGTTGTAGGTCGTGTGTTCGAACCCAGACAGGTGCTTTACTTTGCGTAATTCATTTCATCACCACTGCTCTGAAAAAACGGTGAAGGAAAACATCGTGAGGAAACCGGCATGTCCTAGAACCAAACATTCGAAGACATGTGACATCTACCAACCCGCACTGGGTCCGTGTGGTGGATTACGGCCCATTCCCTCTCACAGAAACGAGGCCTGTGTCCCAGCAGTGGGCTACGTTGTAGGCTGATTATGTTATGCTTATGCTAAGTGTCGCCATATCGACCGGTTCTGTGCTTCCCGCATCCAGCGGATTCCTACCAAAAAAATATATAAAAATGTTTGACAAAACTTGACCCACTCCGGCTGTGTAGATTTTTTCTTCCCATACAATGAAATGAAACCACAGATTTATAAACTAAATGGCGATATGGTGTGGCTGCCCACCTGTTCGAGTCCGGCTGTCGCCTTCAACTACATATGCACTACAATACGAACACGCGCTCACTCACACTATAACAGTCACCACACTCAACGCGAGCCAATCGCGTAACGCAGATTGCAACGTTGAGACACACAACTACATTGACAATTCTTATTGACAAATCAACGGCGCCCGCGTTTGTTTCTGTTTTGTGCATACATTGTTCGCACGCGCCACGCCCCCTTGGCATATCTCCCTTTAGTTTATAAATCTGTGCATGAAACTCAGTCGATCAGCATTAAAATATGGCTTTCCCAATTCTGTTCCAGTTAAATAAGACACTATTTTGACCATGATTACTCTTTCTGACTTTCCGTTTTACATTTCCAGGAAACGTAACTCTTCGAGGCGAGTTAATGGAACCTATCATAGCGACTGTGCGCGCGCGCTCTGTGGGCGGAGTGGACGGCCGGGCGGCCGTGTGGGACCCGGTGACGAGACGGTGGCAGGATAATACTTCAGGTAATTATATTATGTTATAGTGTGGATAACAAGCTGGTGACGTACCTGATGGTTAGTGATCGCCGCGCGCCGCCTTATGGATATCTGTAATAACGGAATAATTGGAGATACGTTGCCTTTGACAACATAGTACAAATCTTTATTTGTAACACAACTTTATACAAGGCCTGGCCGGCCAGGGCCGTCCAGAAGCGCGCTGGGCTCGGTTGACGATATCGTACAGAACCGGGAAGTATGGAAGATGAAAGGGGAGTTCTTCACCCAACAGTGGGTAATTCTGGGCTGAAATCATGATGATGATGCAAGGCGTTATATAAATAATTGACGATACTTCTGCCTCTTGCGTCTTCTGCCTTCTACTTTTTTTTAACTGGTTCCTATTTTAAGTAGCCCTCGTGTCGCCCTTACTCGTGAACCTGGGGTAAGCATGATTCAAACTAACACCAAAAAATCCTCCTCCACAGATTGCAAAATCTCCCACGTGGTCTCCGAAATGATTATCATAAGCTGCACAAAACTAGCCTATGTAGGGCTCCTACAAAACGTGGAAACTGGCATCTACGGAGCTCGCACCGACGGCGCCAGGTTCAAGGTATCCCATCCAGCAGTCTACGTAGGCAGCCTCATTTTAATAGGCTGTGTTAGCTGTGCCACCCTAACTTACATCATGTGCTACCCAGCCATACAGATGGCGAAGAAAACCAAACATGCGTTGATAAATACTTGGATAGCAATAGGGCTGCTATGCTTCATGTATACCCTCGGCATTTATCAAACGGAAGATGTCAAACTGTGTCAGATTCTCGGACTTTTGATCCATTATCTGTCACTATCCTGTTTGCTGTGGATGTGTGTTTCTGCCAGCAATATGTACAAATGGGTGACGAAGACGCATAACCCTGTAAGGACGCCAGAAGATGATATTCCACCTGACGTGCCGGTACAGAAACCTATCTTAGGGTTATACCTAGTAGGCTGGGGAATAGCGTTGATAGTATGTGGAATATCCGGTGCAGTGAATTTAAAAGACTATGCAGGTTATTCGCAGTGTTTCCTCAGTACGGCACCAGCTTTAAGCGCGTTATTCGTTCCAGGAGGGATTTTGTTAGTGTTTTTGTTAATATTGTTCTTGCTAATACGGTGTACTATTAGGAATATGAATGTGCAGTTATCTGAAGGTACGCAAGCTACTGAGAATGTTGATCTAGAAATGTGGGAGCCGCAGAGCAATGAGCGCGCGGAGAGAAGGAGTGTTAAATCCACGTTAGATTCTGAGGTAGAAGACATTGAACACACTCCTATAATTCAGTTACGAGCACAAGTTATCGTCATGTGTTTGTATATGTCTGTTTGGGCTTGTGGGGCAATTGCTGTGTACCGACCTTTACCAGCGTACTTGCCGTACCAAGAAGATATATGCAGCATTGTGTACGCTGTTTGCGCAACGGTTCTTGGAACCTTCATTCTCTTCTTCTACGGTATCGCAAGGAGTGACGTCAGAGCCCAATGGTCTATGATGCACTGTTATCTACAAAAGAGTAAGCAGTGCTGTAGGAATAGGAGTGTTTTTGATGCTAATCAGCAGAATTTACCCACGAATCAGACGACCACGCCTCCTATACAACCGATACCAAATGATAATAGATCTAGGTCTGGTAGCAGAAGTTCTAACAGGACTAATTCTAAGACGAATAACAGTGGGACATATAAAGCTGCTGCCGAATTGAATGGACAGACATTACAGAAAGATACACTCAAAAACACAAATGGTAAAGCCCCAAATATCAACCTAGTAGTCTTACACAGGCAGCAATACAGATCAAACAATTCTATGATGACGTACCCGGATAACGGGACGGTAGGACCAGAGATATTCTACAATCCCAATCAAATGAATGTAGCCAAAAAGTTTTTCAAGAAACAACGACAGAATATGAAGAGAAATTGTCTAGAGTTGCCTACAAGAAGAGACTGTGACAATGACTCCCATTTCTCATTACCTCTGCCAACTAAAGAAGCTTATAACGGTGTTGCCAACATAATAAACTCAGGTTCTAAAGTCAATAACACTAATATACATGTTGAAAGGTCTAACAACGGTATCAAAGAGACTAGAAATGTTTTAAACCCAAATTTGTTAGAAGAAGAATCAAAAGATAATTACAAGAGTTATTCGACGGATAAAAAGGCGTGGAACAAAAATGAGGACCCTAAGACAAGCAGGACACAGATCATGAACATTTACACAAATGTCCCTGAGACGTTGGTCCCTCAACACCAGATAGTGAAGGCAAATGTTCCTAAAAACTTTAACGGGCAACGCAGCAGCGTTTCTGAGGAATGTTTGCAAAGCCACGCCAGCGAACAGCCAGAAATGAGAACTATTTCCCAACAATGTAGCTTAGAATACAGTTCTGCATCAGAAATAGCAATGCCTAATACTTGCTCCGATCAAACGCTAAACACACATTCAGAGCTAACGTCATTCCAAGAAACGCACAGTGCCTTATGTTCGACAAACGAAATTACCGACACAGAGAGCTTTGGGCAGTACATAGACTATCTACAACCTGGGAAGCAGGACAAAGAAAATGCTATAGACAAGTCTTTACAAGACATATCTGAAGAATGTACCATGAATTCTGATGATATTAACAGATCTGGCACGCCACAACGCTTAGAAGCTGGTTCTGGAGAGTTAGATAATCTTCTCCAGAGTCAGGATATGGTTGGATCTAAAGAGAAAATGGATGATGATAAAGATACGTTCTTTATGGCGAAAACAACGTATGACTTCGAGACTTGCAGCACGAATGCTAGCGAGCAAGGTTTCGAGAACGAAAGCGATATCTACTGCCCTAATTACCAAATGTCGGAAGTCAGTATCCGAAGTCATGGCTTATACGCCCCTTCGCCGTCATCCATGTGTCCAAACGAGATCAGTTTCAGTAACGAAGACGTTTCCAACATAGAAAGCCAGTATGTAAACTACGATCCTGCCTGGAGAAAAACAATAAAAAGTAACCCTAAGCTAGGGAAGTACGTTCCGACGCCCGCGTTAAGTTGTCCCGAAGTCAACCGGGACAGTAGTCCGGTGTCCTTCGCAAGTGAGATCGACGAACTCTATACTCAGATCACGAGTAGAGATAGGGAAAGAGACAGAACGCCGAGGAAGGAAACGGGGCTAGACGTGACGTTAAACAGTGACGTCACTTTAAAACCTGCTGACAGTGACAGTTGTGTCAGCGAAGCAGTTTCAGACGTAGAAATTAAAGGAGAAACTTCAGTATAGCTAAAGACTATAGACTTTTAAAGGCATTTTGATACCTATAGCACGTTGTTAGGTAATTTCTTCTAGCCTTCCTTTAGTGTTTTTGGACTTTTGAAGTAATATGGACTCTTTGTTATTAAAAGGGCCTGTTGTTTATGTATCATAGAGTTTTGAGCAGCTAATAGACTTTTAACAGTTTAATATAGTGAGTGCTAGATTAAACTGGTGTGGTTGAAGATTTATACTAATGTATAGAAATATTGACTACGTAGATGCATTTTTTATTGTATAATATTTTGCAGTTCTCGCAAATATACATGATTTTTGCATATGTGAAATAAAAATCAAAAATAGTTTTTGCATTCACAGACGCAAAATTCATGTATTGCGTTGCCTTTATAAAGAATGATGTGGTCTTAATGAGACTCATGGCACTATCATTCCTGCCTACCCCAATAGATCTACACTGAACGACTGAAATATAAACGTAACTCCCATTGTGACAGCCAGTACGTGCCATTTATTTAGGGCTTTCTTGCAAATACTGTTTGAAATCGTTGCTGTTTCTTATTTTAAGATAAGGTAAAACATCTTGTAACTACTTACAACACTACTTACAAAAAAACTGTAGTATCTACATACTACAGCTTTTTTCGCGAACATAACATTCACACCAGTTTTACCGCGAATAGATCTTTTTCGCTAATAAATCATGTAATACTCGAAATCAAAAACTTAACCAGGCTTTCAAAAACCGGGGGTAATTCTACCATAAATGCGATCTGATATAGAAGAAATGATTATTTTAAAACTACATATAAATCTCATTTCAGTACATGCATTTTGGTAGACAGTTTCCAACAGTCATCATCATCATCTACCTAGCCTTTTCCCAACTATGTTGGGGTTGGCTTCCAGTCTAACCGGATTCAGCTGAATACAGTTTCCAACAGTATATGCAAGAAAGTATTTCTGTATAATTTTTCTATTAGCATTTAAGTTGTATATGTTAAACTGTATAGTTATTTATTATTAAGTTTAAAACAGTCTGAGTAGGAGGTAAAGCTTCTGTATTGTGTGACGTATGCTTGAGTTTTAATACGTTTAAATTAACAATAAAATTAATGGTATCATGCTTTTTTTAGTTGGAAGTTGGCCGAAAAATACTGCCAATATATTGACATATCTTTACCAATATTGTAACCAATGTTCTTTACAAACTTGTATATCAATCGCCAATTGACAACTAAAATAAAGTATGGTGAATAATTAAAGTATAATGTGCCAAATCCTATTAGAATTCTCTGTAATCTTTTGTACTTAATTAACTCAAAAATAATTAAAATTGACTGAAAATACCCCCGCCTTATGTCTAGTCCACATTTCATGTCGTGTGGTGTGAATTGTAACTTGAACGGTTAAAAAAGTTTATGGAAAGATTACGATTTTTCGTGTGTGAGAACATCTAATACTTTTTTTAATGTTTAAAAAAAGGTTCTCATAAGATGTCTACCAAGGCAGCTCCGATATAGATCGAGACATGCGCATCTACGTGACAGCTAAATAAACTTTTACAAGCTGAATCGTCGACTAATGGAACACGATAATTTTTTTTGTGAGACTTCCGGGAGTCTTGCGTAGCCTTGTGGATTAAGATGTATGTAACTTGGAAGCTAAAATCTAATAAGATCTCCAACTAAAATTGCTTTTTCTATGTGAGGAGTGATTTAATTTCCAGTGAACAACGAAGTCTTTATTATAAACGAACTACCCAGTGAAATATCATATTAATCGTCGAGTTACAAATTCACCCCATACCGATAAATCATGTAGAATCTAACCCCATCTCATTTTTGTACAGTTTAATGGAGGATAAGATCAATTGTTTAGTAAACAAGGTTTAAGAGAAGATGAAATAATACTTTAGAAGGCAGGAATTTCTCTATGATTATTGAGAGCCACTCAAAAGTTGACAGTAATTCTATTCTAGTGCACATTTCGGGAAGGCCCGACTTTTTACGCAGTCGATCAGAGCGATACATAAAGCTACTCTGAAGACGATTTTGTGGGTTAAACTTCGCCCAAAGGCAAAAAGTAAAATAAGTATAAACGCAACTTCCTCTATAAAAGAATTCATGGGTGATTTCACCTTCTCTAAAGTATTATTTCATCCCTCTTATTCCTAGTGTAAAGGATTCGTGCCTATTCGATGTCTGGCCTAACTGTGTTTTGGCTTTTCTGCAGTTGTAACAAATGAGACTACCCACTATATTGTGTATTATTTGTAGTTTATAAGACAACCTCGTAAGCTAACTAGTAGCTAGCTAGTATAAGCTCGTTCTATCATAGACCTCGTCCATCGCTTTCCATCAGGCGTGATCGAGGTCAAGAGCAGGCCCATTCAGCAATAATAAAAATATATATATATACAATCCTAAAAATGACAATGTGACCACGGAGCAGCTATTTTTTTGGTACCTTGTCTTAAGCCCGTTTGCACCACAAATGACCAAATGCGTTCATTGCTAAACGCACTAAAATTTTAAATCATCTTGCTGTTTCTTTCAATCTTTTGAAGGTGACAGAGACGAATGATGTTTTAAGTGTTTAGTGCTAAACGCATTTAGTGATTTGTGGAGCAAGTTGGCCTTGGTTGTGTTCTGCATTTTTTAAAGCAAACTTTAAAAATGTTGCCAATAAAATATGCTAACATTAGAAATGTTAATAATTAACAAATGCATCATGTTTAAAGGGCATTTTCTCCCAATTCGATCTGAGGTTTGTTAGCTCTTCTGACAAATATTTCTAAATACAATCTCTCTGTAAATACAGGGAGTCTCATTTGTTACAACTGCACCCTAACTGTGTAACACACTTTCAATCATAATCTGAACAATTTTGAAGGGTATTAGTAATCCATTGCTTCATATGTTCGAAAAATTTGTCTGCTCCGCAACGTAAATAACGCAATGAATGTTGTTGAACTGTCAAAATGAAAACCATTGCTACTGATAGTGTGTTACGCAATTACCCCGCAGATCTATGTAGATATACTCGTAGTAAAATAATAAAATTCTTTAAACAGCTATTGTGATATAAAATCTTCCTTTTCGGCGCAGTCGAGTGCGCCCTAGAGACTGTAGGTCGCTCTATATATTATTATAATATTATGAGATTTGTGAATATTATATGATAGCGAAAATTTATGAATGGTTAGCTTTTTGTGGAGCATATTGCGTATTAAAGAGGCGTTTGCACTTGTTTTTGTTTTAATTATTTAAATATCCATCGAACCAATTTTGGGCCACCAAACCAACGAGCGAACCAAAAATATTTTTGTGTTTTTAGTGGGTTGTATAGCAACCGTGTTTGAGTTAGGCCCTTTGTCCACATACGTTTTTCTTGCCATGAAAAACTACGGTTTATTCGGCGTGATGGAAGCTTGTTGACGGACATGCTTTCTCTACGAAGCTGTTTAGACGCCATAATCCATATTCAAAACCTGAACATAATTTCTTTTTAACAAAAAGTCAAATTTCTCAAGTATAAAAATAATATACAATAAAATAAAATTACATTTAATAACAACAATATTATCGTAACGTATAAAACAATAATCGGGAATTAGAAATGTCTTTGGTTTTTGAACATGCTTCAAAATACTAATATTATACAACTTGTCCCGGAATTAACGCACACCACCAGACACCCCAATTAGAATGTTATGTTATAATCATAATACATACACTGATTTTTTATTTTTATGTAATAAACATTGTTTTTCTCATAAATTAGTTACACTGATTGTGGGAGAAAATTGTGGTCACATTACAAATCTACGCATGCAAACAGTCGCACTCGTATAAGGGTCTAGCGCAGTGGGTACTTCATCTATTTTGGTTTGTTTTGACTGTACAGCGGAAGTGTGACAGTAATTTACGTAGTTTTAATTATTTTTGGGATAAAATATTACCTATATTAAAAATTACAGAAATCGATTCAGTAAACGATTCTGAACAAACTACTTTCATAATGTGCATTAATTCAGTTACACATTGTATAGGTATAAACTATTTAATTTATTTACAGGCCTTTTATAACATTTAAATATTTATGCTACAAGTCATAAATATAAAATGCACAAAAAATAAAACATTTTATTTTTGACAACAAACAATATTTCTTCACGATAACGAATAGAAATATGTATTGAGAAATGACTGGAATGGTTTTCCCCTTTTTAATAAACAGGGCTAATGCACCAGTTAAATTAAGCCTGATTTACACGATTACATTTACCATACCATGGGTTACACAACAAAGTTGCATCGTCTACACACTGGGAGCTTACCAGCAGCTCTTATAGCAGGCAGAAGTTGAACTGCACTGCTTTTTTGTACTTAGTCATAGAACAAAAAAACAGTGCAGTTCAACTTCTGCCCTGCTATAAGAGCTGGTGGTAAGCCCCCAGCGTGTAGACGATGCAAGTCCTTTGTTGCTTCAGTTTTATTATATGCCATAGATAAGAAAGAAAGAAAAATTATTTATTGCGACTCGCACAGGAAGATCATAAACTAAACTGACCACAATCAAAAATAAAAAAATCCAAATTATATAAAAAAGTAACAAAAAGAAAAATGAAACAGAAAGTCCTATACGACGCCAAAAGGCTCCTATCTCAGCATGATGCTTCGATATTTAAGAAATAAATGTCGCAGCGCTGGTATTCTGATAGGGCTCGCTGTGATGTCACGGGCAAGAAAGGGGATTGAAGATTTTTATATGGAGCCTAGCATACCTACTGTCACGCCATTTTGTTTTTTTTTTCAAAATGGCGGCCTCGTATGAAACATATATAAATCGATGGATATGGTTTTTTTTAGAGCGATTTTTATAGCTTTAAACGTTCCTTTTTTACTGTTTTTATTTCCTGTGCGTGTCCTAAATAAAATATTTTTCTTTATTATCTTTAAGAAACTTGCATCGTGTAAATATTGAAAGGCTAGGCTTTAGGTAAGTATTGAAATTCATGCAAAAAATTAAACATGGTAACTTATTATGATATGGAGCGTTCTATCGCGGCAACAACAACATAAGTCCTGTATAACTAAAGTATAAAACTATCTAATCACTATGGATTAATATGAATAGGTAATGGACTTTGCTATCATAATAGAATATCGTACCTACGATCGTTGCCGTGGCCGCGAAAGTTCGCTCACATTCTAATATCTATGGCGACGCATGCTAAATTATTTATTATTCTTAAAATATTTGAGCAAAGTTTTAGTATTATAATTAAAATAGGATAGGACAATCACTGGACCAAGTTTCAGGGAATTTCAATAGAGGCCAAAATACAAAATAAAGCTCCACTTCACCCTCCAGTATTCTCTAATTCATTTAGATTTCTTTTACTAATCCCTGTTGAAACCCCCTGAAAATTGTTTACACATATCACTCATTATTTTCGTAAAGTTTCATCCGTACATTCGTACTTACATACAAAAAACACAATTTGTACACTTCAATTTTCACAATCTGAGAACAATACTACACGTTTATAAAAATGTACAACTACCTCAAGTAGGCACTAAAAATTCACGCCTGCGTTGGTGGTAGTACCAATCTAGCGGTGAGTTCGCGCCCCCTGTCGGCGACCGCACCAAACACACGACCCATCAGTCCTCTTGGTACCTCTTCTATTAGTTTATCTTTAGCTGGAAAAGAAAATGACATTGTCTTTTAATAAAATGTTACAAGAAAGATACTCCAGTGTCTCCAGTTATCAGTCAATCAGTTAGCCCTATCACAGTCTAGTGCTTCATACATAGTAAGGCTCGGCGCCTACTGTCGGTGGGCATCGATGCGGCTCGGTACAGCTCGGGCGCCAAACGGCGGCTTCAGGCGCATGAGGGCTGCTTCGGGCAGCTTCGGGCGCCTGAGAGCTGCCTCGGCAGTCGTAAGCATACATAAGGACGCCGAGGCTGTCAGCTCGGGTGGCATTTTCGTGGCAGACACGTCGCAGAACAGTCATAACGTTCCCCGCGCGTGCCTCCATTAGCTTGGCAATACCCAGAGGAAAATAAAAGGTTCGTCAAATAAAACGGCAACAGCCTCAATAATTACACAAAAAAAAAAAAAAATACACGTATAGGTTTATACGTGTAATAAATGAGGCTGTTGCCTTTTATTTTCCTCTGGGTATTGCCAAGCTAATGGAGGCACGCGCGGGGAACGTTATGACTGTTCTGCGACGTGTCTGCCACGAAAATGCCACCCGAGCTGACAGCCTCGGCGTCCTTAGGTATGCTTACGACAGCCAAGGTAGCCAGGTATGCTTACGAAAGCCAAGGTAGCCCGAAGCTGCCCGAAGCAGCTCTCAAGCACCCGAAGCTGCCGTAAGGCGCCCGAGCTGTACCGAGCCGCACCGATGCCCACCGTTAGTGGTCGCCACGCCTAAGGCTTCGCTTCTCCTAAGTTGATGCACTCACAGGAATACATTATTGTCGCAAATGGGTGCCGTAACAGCATGTTTATTTAAGTTAAAAGCAGCTCGATGAATTATATCAAAAGGATGAACAACATAGGCCAGATTGAACATGGCTGGACGGCAAAAAATGTGGTGACACACACTCTCGTATCCGTCTAGCTTTGTAAGTGGCTCTTCATTTATTTAACATGGCAAGATCTTTAAGAATGACCTTGTCCAGAAAACAGGCTATCGGACTAACTTACCTATAAGAAAATCTAGCAGCACACCAGTCAGTTCCTTACTGCTAGGATCAGGCTTGGTTACTAATCGGAGTGTGGAGGCAGTGCAGTGCTGTGCACTGGCCACTAATTGGCTAGCAGAGTCTTTGTGACCCACTAGCAGTGCTGGGGCGGAGGTGCGGAGACCTGGCTTTACTTGCCACCAGGCGGCTCCTGCAATAATAAGGAAGAAACAGTGAAGTACTGATTATAGGCTAGTAACTATTGAGGTAAAGGTCTACAAAACCAATGGTTCCTACCATTCCTAGAATATATTGGTTTTAAAAGTTGGTTTTACTAAACTTTTTTAAGCCCCTGAAATTTTTTTGGGAGCCTTGGCATGGCGAAAGGTCGCCAACACAAGAAGAGGATCACTGTTCACTATTAGATATAGACCGAACCGATTTTTTAGCACAACTTGAGAGGGCCCAAGTTGCTGCTAAAAAAATCGGTTCTCTGACTTCCGGATCAAGATGCGATATCTAGCTGTGGCTAGTAAGGGAGTGACCGCAGTTATCGACGCGGAATCAGCTTGAGCCTGTCAAAACAAGTCCTGGGGGTCTACTCCGAAGTGGTATCGGCCGAATGTTCGGCCGTTTCCTGCTGCGAAGTTACTCTTTGGTTCGGTCGGTCCCGATCCTACACTCCTACACTCTTTCGAATATTGACTATGATCCCGGCCCAACTGAGCCGATCTGAACTTTTTTCGCATTTTTCAATAATATTCTGTTCGGCCATGTGTCGGTCCGATCCGAACATTCGCACTTTGCACTTCGTAATAGACCCCTGGTTCCGTGTCGATAACTGTGGTCACTCCGTAAGTCTTTATTTTTTTTGCTCAGTCTTTACTAGTCTTTTCAGTTACTTGTTATCTTTGGATAAGACCGTACCTCTAACATAGTTGAGCGCACCAGTCCAGTCGCAAGCTCTGGTGCTAGCCCAGCTACCCTCGCGGTCATTCAGTTCTCCCTCAGCCAGCCACCGCTCCGGGAAGTGCGGCCACTGAAGCAAGTACAATGGTTTAATATTCAAGGGTATCTGAAAAAATAACTCAACTGTATACGTTTTGTTATGGGGATAAGGCCGGCGGATATTGAAGACCTGACCTTAAAATGTTCAAAATCTAGTGGCAGTCTCATCTCGGTGACAAACAAATGTCAAAAATTTGTCAAAATGTAGGGAAATTAGAAGTATTTTTTGACAGATTGAGACTGAGATCAGACTGTGAACGTTCTTAAAATTACGAGAATTGCCCTCAGGTTTGGTCTTGACGGCTTCTTTGATTATCCCAAATTCTCAACTTTGCCCTAAGCATACAAGGTAAAATTAAATTAGCTAACAAAACAGCGCAGACGTGATGGGTAGGCATCGATATTTAATGACGATAAAACAAAAAAAAATATCCGTCTCTTCATTTTAAGTAGGAACTACAGCTAGTTACTTGAAATTATGAGTTCATAAATCATTACAGTCATATCGATACCTATCACGTGCGGAGTTTCGCTAGCTAATTTAATTTGACCTTGTATAAGGCGTCAACCACATTATGTAAAGCCTCCCCCATATTATCACACCATCACCACCCACCACTACCACCACTAACCACTATTATCAGTCTTGAAAACCTCATCGGACCTCCACTTAGGTTATTCGGTGAACCATCAACAGTCATGTCCTATGGGATTGCAATTTCTCAAGTCATGCATGGAAAATTAATGTTTTAGAACAGGACGAAGTCCTGAAAGAGACAGGCCCGATACATATTCAAGATCAGGAATGCAGGTTCAGCGCTATGCCTGCAAAGGAACTTTTCGCATTTAAATGACGTTGACAGGGTGGCGCTGTCTGTAAACATTTATCAAATTGTTTTGTGAAATTGTATTGGAAAAGCAAAATGGCAGCGTTAGTTCCGAAATTGGCCGCGCGAAAAAAGATTCTTGTACAGCTCTATGCTTAGGAGGCTGGTAATATGGTACAAACCTGTATAAACTGGAGCGCTCGATGGCAGAAAGGGGCCGGTGGGTACTGCCAGTAGAGATTCGGATGTGGAGCGCTGATGACTGCGAACTTGCTGATCATAGCGCCGCGAGAGTGAACGAGGTACCTGTAACGAGAATATAATCATAAATCCTTACATTATTACACTAGTTATCTGGTATTTTTGCAGAACTGGGCCTTTTTGGCGCAGTTGTGAGGCACACATTCCCGCTAATTTACATCGGACTTTACGCTTTTTATTTGATCTTTTTTTTTTGTTTTAATCTGATGTATGTATGTGTATTGTATGTCTTTTAGTCTGGGCTGAATAAATTTATTTTCTTTCTTCTTTCTTTCTATAGATAGCATATAATTTTCAAGAGTTTTTCATAAACTTTACTCTATCCAAATGGTTTACGGATTTAAAAAAAAAGACTGCCTCATTGGTCGAGTGGTCGCAAGCGCTACTGCTGCTAACGAGGTCCTGGGTTTGATTTTGATTCTCGGGTCGGGTAAAGTATTATTGGGGTTTTCCAACTGAAATTTCCCAGTAGCTCTTTGTGCCCGGTTAATGGCAATAGGCTTGCCCCCTATTACATTACTTAACTAAAATATAACTGGCGAAATGTGGTTGTACTATAGGTGCACCTCTGCCTAACCCACCGGGGAATGCTGGCGTTATGTTATGTATAAGTTAGTAGTTACATGTGTTTATTGCGTGGCGCTTGGGTTAATTGCCTACCCTACGTACGCAATGTTTGATTTCTTGGATTAGAGAAGGCAACAAAAACATCCACCATATCAGTGGCGTATCGTGACATAAGAGGGAAAGTCGTAGATAAAGGCGATGGATAGGCGTCATTACTCACTATCTATCAATTAAACATGACCTTTTTATCTGTCGTACGGCATACAACACGTCACCAAACTAAATTGTATACCATTCCAGATTGTATACTTACGATTTGATAAAATCACGAGTTATGAGGTGTGATTCCTTCCTAATAATACAGGGGTGTTTCCTCCCATAGACAATGGTGAAAGTAGGTACGTACCTACTCCTGCCATCTCTACTCAATAAAAATCTTAAATTCATTCATTCACTGACAGACAACGCACAGCCTTAACCGCTGGGAATAGAAGCATGAAATTTCGCCCAAGAGTTCGTTATATATAACGAAAGTGAGCACTAAGGAAGGACTTTTGAAAATTCACCCCCTATACGGCTTGTGGCGGGATCTACATCGCCACATGAACTACATATTCAACCGACGTCACGCGAAATCCTGCATCGCGCAAGGGAAGTTTACCGCGCAACTAGCAAACTTATATACAACACCTGTCAGGTCGGGGGCTCCTCCCTTTTCTATGGAGGTTTATGTGAACTTTACACCCTGTTCCTCATACTTATAGGATGTAAGTTTGTATGGAATTTTCTCATTTTTGCCAATGGGAAATTCCATCGGGCTACGTACGGCTTTTCCACTAATACCTTACCTACATTGATAATGCTCTTAGAAAATCCGGTTCCACAGAAAAGAAGCGATCTATGAAACACCAAGCAGGAAAACAGACCGTCAATTTGATTTTCCTGTACATAGTAATTTCTTGGTACCTAGTTACCTATTGCATTAGTAACTAATTCAAAGAAGTCGAAAGACTCCGGGAGTACCATCAGATACATTGATTCGTGTCCAAAGGGCACTTCGTGACGTCATCATGGTGGCTGTCAAAACAAGATCGTACGATTACACGGAATAGAAAAAACAGTGGAAGTGCCACGCAGCTATTGCGCGTGTGTCACAATTATGCGGAGTTCCGCAACACCGGCTCAGTCGGGATTACCTACTTGCTGTGATATGACGTCTCGAACGTAACGAAAAATATTACAAATATGCCTTATTGTGCAATTTTTACATGCAAAAACGATAGCAGGACAAAAAATGTATCTTGCGGAGGTGTATCGTATCACCGGTTATTATAAAACTATGATATATTTCAATATAATCGTTTTTATTGACAAAACCATATTTATTACTTTGTTGCGAACTAAAAACTACCTTATGTCCATTGTTCAAAGTCTAAATCAACTTGCTCGCTGTCTTGAATATCATCGTATACATTCTAGAAACTTCGACGCTACTCGATTAGGGATGGGACACATTCAAATAGTTCGGTATCGATAAAATAATAAAATGTGTATTTATATAGTGAAACTTACACGTTACCATGACATATTATATGCTCGTTGTCGTTCTTCTCGATTAATTGAAATAAATGGTTGGAGTTTGAGTACTCATATTCTGACAAATAAACCAATCATTCATTCATAGCTGGACGTAGGCCTCAAAAGTAACTAATACTAATAAAGTATGTAAATATTTCAGTTTTCCCTAAGATCCTTTTACCAAGGAGAAATGGATAGAAGCTACGAGAAGACGGAACCTGGATGCCGTCAAAATCAAGTACATAGAATCTGTTCAGAGCATTTTTATGAAAACAATTTACAAACTTCAAAAAAAGGCTACATATTTTTAAAAAAGATAACGCAATTCCGACAATTATTAAACAAATATGTTTTATTTCAAGTACAATAAATAGTTTAAATTCACTATTTATCGTTTTATTTAACCATTTTACCTTTTATACTAATCGGACTTTGGTCCGTTACATAAGATAAAAGATTTTAATTACAATTGCACAAACATCGATATTAAATTATCGATATCTTGTCCTCATCTCTAGCTGAGTAGCAAAATAGATAACAAGTGCATACGAATATGACATCTATTTCAATGACGTTAGGGTGCTAAATAGAGTAAATTGGTTACAGCGCCCTCTAGCGTTGAGTAGCTGAACTCGTTGTGGATTGCTCGAATTTGATTGTTACATGGAAAAATGGACTTCATTGATTTTGACACGTAAAATAAAAACAACACTCAAGAGTTGTAATAAGATTTAATTTTGAACAACAATAAATAAACTTTTCGCCAAAGTTGCATTTATAATTAGTAGCCAATTATATCATCGTTTTCTGTGTATTGAAATTTTGCAAGTGTGTGAGTTTGGCGACACTGGTTCCCGTACTAAGGGAGTCTAAGGGCACTTCCACTGTTTTTTTCTATTCCGTGGGCACTTCCACTGTTTTTTTCTATTCCGTGTACGATTATTACCGGATTATGTGCGTAGTCACAAGTTACCTATGTAGATGAATTGTGCTCGTTTAACTATCGTATCTGATAAGTTTATTCGTATGATTTTTTAACCATTTTTATTGCTAATAACTAGCTACTGCCTGCAGCTTCACCCGCGTGGATATCGGAAATTATCCCACGGGAACGTGCTACCTGGACAAAAAGTACCCTATGTACTTCCCTAGGATGCCATCTATGCCAAAATTTATTCGATGGTTACTTTAAAATGTATAATATTAGTATGGATAAAATAGATTGGTAGGTACAGAGTCCCAGGTAAAGCGTGAGCCTACGATTGGATACAATCCGAGAATCGATTGATATTTAAAATATCAATCGATTCTCGTATACACATATAATTATGTATGCGTGTAGATACTTAAGCGTTATTTAAAATTATAATATAAGAAAGTTTGGCGAAAATATTTAAGTGAGGAGGTAATGGATAATCTCGTCAATAAATATAGATAAAAGTCGAAAGTAAGGATAAATCATCTTTACTTTCTTTATTATGGCAAATAACTACAAGATACTTAACTACTTACAGTATTTTTTTAATGTTTCCGAAAGAGGCTCGTGGTTAAGTAGTAGTAAGTAATAACAGCCTCACGGGTCTATTGACCAGGTTACAAAATCTAAAGATTGTCACCCATCCACGGACCAACCGCGGCAAGTGTAGTTAACCTGATCGATCGAACCGTGCGGCTGCTATTATTTAGCCACAAGCCCCACTTACTCTATACTGCATATGAAAGTATATACGGTCATCATCCTCATCTACCTAGCCTTTTCCCAACTATGTTGGGGTCGGCTTCCAGTCTAACCGGATGCAGCTGAATACCAGTATTTTACATGGAGCGACTGCCTATCTGACGGTAGTAGAAAGTATACATATACGGTATTTATAGCAAAAAAAAGGTCTACGGTCCCTTACGGCTGTAGAATAATAAATTTTCTTACCATGCAAGCATTCCTCCAATACCAAATCCAATCACAACAGCCTGTCTGTTCTCAGATACTCCAAGAGCTTTCAACAGCGCCGACAACTCCTCAACAGCCCTCGGAGGAGACAGGTCACTCCTCGACCCCCCTTCACTGCCCCCTGTTCCTCTCAAATCCAGGGTTACCACATGGTGATTCGTTTCTGCCAACCGCCTGACCACATTTGCCCAATTCGGTCCCCATAGGTTCCCGGAATCGGGTGCGTCTTTGAGGATCAGGACTTTCTGTCCTGTTCTTGGGCCTGTTTCCACGTAGTGGTATTTGACTCCCTATAAATAATGAAAAGGTGAAGGTAAAAAGAGTGAAGATAGTCGTAAGGTGTGAGTGGGCGAGATCCAATGTCCAGCCGTGGATTAAAATTATAAATCATCAAAACAAACACACATTAAATCATTCAATTAACGAAAACAAGTAGTCATATTTTTTTCTTCTATCTGTGATAACTAACTTAGCCTGGGATTGCCGAACAGTGAGTCAGATTACACGTTATTAATCATTAATAAATTTCTAAGTAATTGACATCGTTTGCCATAAGCAAGCAGCCAGTAACAATTTCCCTAGGCACGTTTAGACAAGCATTGCAGTTTTTTTCCCTAAAGCGACCTTCCCTGGCACCATGTTTTCAAGAGGTGGTCTTAACTTAGTCAAAGTGACAGATGTCAAACTATGAAATGCCGACCGTAAGAGTAACACGGGTAAAAAAAAACTTCTTGTGGTACTAATGGATCGCTTCGTAGTTATACGGGATTTTTTTTACCCATGGTACTAGGTAGTAATACTGGTAGTACAACGGACAACAAACGCAATTTAAGGTTCTTAAAATGATTTACAGAGATCTATCTTCAAATAACGAAAGAGCACTCTTTGATTTTAATGATCTGAATAAGAAAACACGAATAAATCATACCGCCTTCGGCTTTCTCAGTCCATTTGAAAGTTTTGCAAGTACTTCACTTCCCGAGGGTGCTATGACTGCCATAGAAGGCGATTTAGGGATAATATCAACAGCATGGGCTCAACTTTTGTCATACCTTGAAGACTCTGGACTAATCTGTAGTAGCTACAGGCATGTTGCACGATGCTGCATGTTTAACAGAGAAAAGCATAAGCATAACAGCTGTTCCCACTGCTGGGACACAGGCCTCTTCATTCTTAGCAAAAAATAGTATGATCAAAATGGCAACTGCTGAGATGCTGCCTATGCTTCAGAACGATCCCATATTCAACTCGTCAGAAACCCATAGGAAGAGTGTCTTGATATAAATAGCTACCTACATAAAAATCGCTAATTTTATCATCAATCTTCCTGTTCAATGCGTGATTCGCAGGTTGTTTTTAAATGAGTGTTTAATAATAACACATTAAGTATGTTTAATAAATGATAATTTAAATGTTAGCGATAGGTAATTAATTATAATTTTTTTATCAGCGAATGTTTTGTTACTGACCGTTGGACAAGTATGTGACAAGTAGTAAAATCAATTAATGGTATTGAAATAATAGGCTATTAATTAGATAATTATTTCCATTAATTCATTTAAATACGTATAAATTACATTTTTAAATATTTTTACAACAAAAAGATAAAAAACAACATTTAAAAATATTAAAAAAATAGTAGCCCACTGGTATCGAGAACAGAGTCCAAGCTACCGGTGGTCAGGGCTCGTGCCGTGGCCATGTCCAGAAGTACCGCTTTCTGAATCAAGCCCTTGATCCAGCAACCCAACAAGAGCCTCCTCAGGTGTTGATCGAGGCTCTTGGCTATTAAGCCATTGGCTGTCACGACTATTGGTACAATGATTGCTGAGTCCACATCCCACATGTCGACAACCTCGCGAGCCAAGGTACTACTATATAATATATGTATATATACTATGCCGTGCCGTGTAGGTGCCGGCCTAGAATAGCACTACCCCCTATCATCCCGTGGGTGTCGTAAAAGGCGACTAAGGGAGCATAGCCTTCAAGAGACGGGCAGCAGCGTCTCTAAAAACCTTGGCCTACTGCGATCGCCAACCCGCCTGCCAAGCGTGGCGATTATGGCAAACCCCCCCCTCATGCACAATGGATCGAAAAATCGGCCCCCAGTCCCCGGCGGCCCCGCTATTCCTAGCTACGGTAGCGGCTACGGTAACGGCGGGGCAGGGGGTGCTAAGAATCCCCGGGTGCGGCTCGGCTACCAACAACGACGACAACTGCACCTGGCAACTTATAACACGCGCACACTGAGGACCGACGCGAAGTTAACCGAGTTGGAAGAAGTTATCAGCAAGTTACACTGGGACATTATCGGGTTATCTGAAGTCCGAAGAGAGGGAGAGGACTCGATAATCCTCAACTCCGGTAACTTGCTATACTACCGGGAGGGCGACCAACAGTCCCAAGGTGGTGTCGGGTTCATCGTCCACAAGTCCCTTGTCAACAACGTGATTACCATCGGAAGTGTGTCGACCAGGGTGGCGTACCTTATACTCAGAATATCTAAACGGTATTCGTTGAATGTTATACAGGTCTACGCACCGACCTCGACACACCAAGATGACGAAGTGGAGGCTATGTATGAGGAGATTTCTAAAGCCATGCATAGCTACAAAACCCACTACACCGTTGTGATGGGGGACTTCAATGCAAAGTTGGGGAAACGATGCGGTGATGAGCTGAGAGTGGGGCAATTTGGAGTTGGGCAACGGAATGACAGAGGCCAGATGCTGGCTGACTTTATGGAGAAGGAGAACCTCTTTATGATGAACTCCTTCTTCAGAAAGCCGGAAAGCCGAAAGTGGACCTGGGTCAGTCCGGACGGTACAGTCAGAAATGAGATAGATTTTATCATGTCGACGAAAAAGCAAATATTCAATGATGTCACTGTGATCAACGCTGTTAAGACAGGGAGCGATCACCGATTGGTACGTGGCACATTGAATATCAACCCAAAGCTGGAAAGATCTCGACTGATAAAGTCAACAATTCGACCATTGCCGGCCCATATTCAAAACCCCGAGAGCTTTCAACTCGAACTCCAAAACCGCTTCGAAGCCCTTGAGAACAGCACAGATGTGAACGATCTAAACAACATGGTGGTGGATACTGTCCGTACGGTAGGGTCCAAATTCTTTAAGACCCGCCGTCCCAAGATAAAGAAACTCTCCGACCACACACTCCTACTCATGGATCAGAGACGTGAAATGAGGCTCCAGAGTTCAGTAGATGCTAATCGCTATCGGCAGCTTAATAGACGGATATCTAAGTCTTTGACGAGCGACCTTCGCCAATTTAATACGAATCGTATTAAAGAGGCCATCGAGCGGAATAAAGGCTCCAAAGTGTTCGCGAGAGATCTGTCTATTGGGCAAAGCCAGATGGCAAAGCTGAAAACTGACGACGGACGCATCATTTCATCGAAGCCTGAAATCCTGAGGGAGATCGAGAGCTTCTATGGGCAGTTATATTCCACGCAGACACCTGTTGAAAGCAAGGCTAAAGACCCCAGAGCCAAGCTTACCCGACACTATACCCAAGATATCCCGGACGTCAGCCTGTACGAGATTAGTTTGGCTCTCAAACAGCTGAAAAACAACAAGGCGGCGGGTGACGATGGAATCACTACAGAGCTACTGAGAGCGGGCGGTAAGCCGATACTCAAAGTCCTCCAGAGGCTCTTTAATTCCGTCATCGTCGAGGGCAGAACGCCAAAGACATGGAACATAAGTGGGGTGATCTTGTTCTTTAAAAAGGGTGACAAATCCCTCTTAAAGAACTATAGACCCATCTCGCTTCTGAGTCATGTCTATAAGTTGTTTTCGAGAGTCCTTACGAATCGTCTCGCTCGCAAGTTCGACGACTTCCAACCTCCCGAACAAGCCGGATTCCGAAAAGGCTTTAGCACCATAGACCACATCCATACGCTGCGGCAGGTTATACAGAAGACTGAGGAGTATAATCAGCCACTTTGCTTGGCGTTCGTGGACTATGAGAAAGCCTTTGATTCGATTGAAACCTGGGCGGTACTGCAGTCTCTCCAAAGGTGCCAAGTGGACTATAGGTATATCGAAGTGTTGAGGTACTTATACCAAAATGCCACCATGACGATCCGAGTACAGAACCAGAACACAAATCCTATCCAACTGCAGCGTGGTGTGAGACAGGGAGACGTTATTTCTCCGAAACTGTTCACAGCTGCGTTGGAGGATATCTTTAAGCTCTTGGACTGGAAAGGACTCGGCATCAACATTAATGGCCAGTACCTAACACACCTTCGGTTTGCCGATGATATAGTCCTTATGGCTGAGACCATGGAAGACCTGAACACAATGCTCGAAGATCTCCGTAGTGCTTCCCAAAGAGTGGGTCTTAGGATGAACATGGATAAGACGAAAATTATGTCAAACGCCCATGTTGTACCCTCTCCAGTTCATGTTGGGAACACTACACTTGAAGTTGTTGACCATTACGTATACCTAGGACAGGCAGTCCAGCTAGGTAGGTCCAACATCGAGAAAGAGATCTCTCGTCGAATCCAACTTGGGTGGGCAGCATTCGGGAAGCTTCGAAAAATCTTCGCGTCCGACTTACCTCAGTGTCTCAAGACAAAAGTCTATGAACAGTGTGTGTTGCCAGTGATGACTTACGGCAGTGAAACATGGTCGCTAACTATGGGTCTCATAAGAAGGCTCAAGGTCACCCAGCGTGCAATGGAGAGAGCCATGCTCGGCGTTTCCCTGCGTGATCGAATCAGAAACGAGGAGATCCGCAGGAGAACTAAAGTAACCGACATCGCTCGAAGGATTGCTCAGCTGAAGTGGCAATGGGCGGGACACATAGCGAGAAGAACCGATGGCCGTTGGGGCGGAAAGGTTCTGGAATGGCGACCGCGCACCGGACGACGCTCAGTGGGTAGGCCCCCGACAAGGTGGACCGACGATCTGGTGAAGGTCGCGGGAAGCCAGTGGATGCAGGCAGCGCAGGACCGATCGTCGTGGAGATCCTTAGGGGAGGCCTATACCCAGCAGTGGGTGTCGTGCGGCTGATATGATGATGATGATATATACTATACTATACTTGATTTGTTAGATAATTATTATCATTATCGTCTGAGAATGCTGAAGGTTACAACTGAATATTATTTTTGTCAGAAAACTATATCCTCAGATTATAGAACATAATAAGTACGTTGACAAGTAAGTTGGCAGCGATGCCAATACGAAATGCTTTCATTATAATATCGAGGTAGCGCGGGAAAAGAGTTCTTGGAAGGACTTGAATATGCTTTCCCACTGCTGGGCAAAGGTCTCCCACCTTTGCCTAGCCGTGGGAAAGCATAGTCTAAAAAATGCTGATTAAAACTCACCATAACTTTGATATAACAATGAGTACCAATAGACGAGTCTATGGTCAGCTCAACCGGCGAAGTATTCTCCACCTTCCTCCTGCATCCCTTCCACAGCCTCTTCACAGAAATCTCGATGATCTGCCAGATTCCCACAAACACACACGTTAGAATTAACTCTACCGCTTGCCACCCAGAGATCACTTGTAAAACTTTCAAGTTCCGTGCACCCATGATGCGACCGTGTTGATTACTGACTGCTGAACTAACGTGAGGCAGTGAGTATGACGTGATAGGCTCAAAGGTCTCAATAAATTACTCCAATGGACACGGACGACGCGTTCTTATCACTTTTATCAAAGTTTTGTTCGAAGCAAGCGGATAACACGCGTGTTGGATAAGTGTGGACACTAAGTAGGTTAGGGGCAGAAGGTTAAAATAAGTTTTTAGATGGCCAATTAGTTTATGTGTCATCAATCGCATCACTTTTACACAATTATCTCAGACTTTCTTACTTTCGCCTTAGAAATTAGACAAGATGAGATTTTTTGGCAGGTTTCTAGTTTTTATTCCAGTCCAATCTTCTTCTGGGCATACCTCGGATCCTTTTCCAAAGTAAACCCTTATTACACTACGCGATATTCAGGGACCGTTTCCTTTTTGGGTTTAAGTCTTCTGGCTAGCAATTCGACCTTCAAGGAATCTAGAACTACCTACTTACCTTTTTCTTGAGAAGTCCTATTATTTTTCCTGATTTCTCTTATCTATTTATTTATTGGGGCTACCCAATGATGAGGAGTTTCTCATTGGCTGGAGTTTTTAGAGAACGTGCGATTAAAAAAAAAAGAATTAGAGCGTTTTTACTACGAGTGAATCTGAATCATTTTGAAAGATATTGATAAATAAATTATTATTATTATTATTGCTTCATATGTTCGAATAATGTGTCTGCTGAATGTTGTTGAACTGTCAAAATGAAAGCCAGTGCTGCAGATAGTGTATTACACAACCCACAGCGCAACCCCTCCGGATTGAGTTTTTTATGGATGTATTGAGATTTGAGCTTTTATTTTGGAGTATTAAGTTTTACTCATCGAGTGTTTTTAGGAGTGGGCCTTCTGATCCTTGTTGTTGTGTGGCGGATAACTGCCAAAGTGCGTTCACTATCTTATTAGCGATGTTCGATTGTTGCATTGATGTTTTGTCTTGTTTACACTTACTGGAACTGGGTTACGCTGTCTCCTCTCCTCCTCTCCAACGCTAATTGTTTGTTTACATGCACTGAACGAAGGTTTGTAGGCTACCCTCATAAATTGGAAAAGTAAGTGTTTTGTTTTCAAAGTTATGATGTCTGCATTATTTTTTTATTATGTCGTAAAGTCTGTTAATTAGCATAACCTATATAAAAGTTTCTTCACATAAATTATGTCTGGACTCTAGACTGTGATCTTCGAGTTTTTTTCGGCCTTTCTTCTCAGAGTAGTCAGACAGTTTAAACTCCCGTATTATTATTATACTCTTTGAGTTTAAATATGATTGACATGTTGTACAAACCTACGTACAGAAATAAAATCATTTATCATTCGAGAAAGGGGTAGGAGTGTGTATCTAAAACTGCCAATATTTTTTTTATTTGGCTCATTCTTTAATGGCTTTCCCGAATGGATTAGGATATGTTATCTACCGGAATAATTTAATATCTATTAACTATTGAACCTTATGTAACTTTTACATAATCTGGTGAATAATAGATATAAACGAGTTTTTGTATTGTATTAGCTAATCATTTTCATAAACAACTACAAGGTTAAATCAATGTTTTTTTGGGTCAACGACTGTAGTTACTTAAAAAATCAGTTTTTTTTTTCTGTGTAAAGTTCACAGACGTGAAGGGTAGGTATCGATATCATCATCTGCGAAGCCTTTTCCCAACATAGTTGGGGTCGGCTTCCAGTCTAACCGGATGCAGCTGAATACCAGTATTTTACATGGAGTGACTGCTTATCTGACCTCCACTATCCAATTACTAGGTAATACGACACCCCTTGGTAAGACTGGTTGTCAGACTATCGGGCTTCTGACGACCCGTAACGACTATCAAAGATACAAGAATGACAGCCAGGACCATTCCGAGGCACGGATAGGTCTTGATATGGGTACCGATATGTAAACACGACACAATAAAAGAAATAAAACTGACTTTCTCAAGTAACTACACTACCAGTCACCATTAACCCCAGAAAAAAAACCATCAAATCTTTTTTTTTTTCTTTGTTTTATCGTGTTTACATATCGACCCCCATCACGTCTGCGGAGTTCCGCTAGCTATAATTTAATCTGACCCTGTATAATACATGCAACTGTAGTACTTTCCTAATACTTATAAACAAACGTAAACAAGACACGACAGCGAAGTACGAGTAGTCCATCAAAAGTTTAAAAAAAGGATCCGTGTTTACAGAAACAAACCTTCTTCTTGTTTTGGCGGGACAAGGAGACGCGTCCATGGGCGTAAGGGTTTATTTAAAAACAAATTAAGTGAGGTCTGAGACGGTGGGCACTCAGCTCGGGTGGAGAGGATAATGTCAGCGACATATTTAGGTTACAACATGTCTGTGGGGAATTGGGACGGGTTTTTGAGGAAGTTGATGTTGCTACGAATTTTTTGCAGTGTACGTTTAGCATTGAGATTTAAATGTAAGTAAGTTTCATTTGTGTCATCATCATCATCTGCCTATAGCAGTCCACTGCTGGACATAGGTCTCTCCTATTGCACGCAATTCAACTCGATTTTCGGCAACTCTCATCCAGCTGCTACCAGCCAACCTGCGAAGATCGTCATTCATTTCATCTCATTCATTCATTTGTGTGATTTCTGCTAAAAGACAAATGACAATCCATTGATTAATTTCAATACTAATCCCTACAAAATACACCTAACTTAGCTATCGATTCAATTTACAAAAGCTATTAAAAATATTTCATGCGATGACAATTTAACACAGGTTCATCTTAAACCATTAACACCAATTTCTTTAATTTAGTACCTAACACCTATTTAATACGCCGACATAACTGCACACGTACAAGAATCCTACACAGAATAACTGATGAGGTCACGTCGCGCAACGTATAATAGATATATTCACGCTTAATGGGTAGCGAGAGGACATGCAGAAATGGCCAGTCACCGTTGCTAACGACAGCTAAAGGCCAGCCGTAGTTATTGTGACGTTTACTCTGCCCAGACTGCCTTTCAAAGGATAAAATTGATTTTCAATTTGATATTATGAGACGCCTGCAGTAATGTCAGGAGCAATGAGTTGCGGATGTGTGTTATTATCGTTGCGCTTGTTATTTTACAATGTGGTTGTAGTGAAGTGAAGAGGTAGTATAATAATGTGAAGTGATTCGCGAAGTGCTTTGTAATATTCAGTTAATTCTATAGTGTGCTGTGAGAAAATTTGTAAGGAGTGTTGGTTTGTGTCGTTGTAGGTACATACTTCTAAGTGTAGGGATTATTTTGTCAAATTCAAACAAGACTCTAAGGCTTGGGACTGGAAGTCAGTCATAAGAGTCCTAGAACCTTATCTATGATTGATCCTTCTTCTTCGTGTCGCTGGCACAATTTGTTATTCAAGTTTTGCTGCCCAGGACTTCGCCACTTCCAGGGCGTTACCGGTGGCAGCGTAGAGGTCACTTTGTATGTTTTGAGGATAGAAGGTGGAGAAAACTCCACCTCTAAGATTGATGAAGTACTGCCAGCTTTTGCTCAGGGTAGATAAACCATGAAGTTTGCTAAGAGAAAAAGAGACACATTTTGAATTTAACCTCAGCATAGAAGTTCAGAAATAGAACCCATTCAATCACAGATGATGACCGGGCCTTAAAGCTGTCAGATTGCCAGCGTGAAATTCTGAAAGCATCCTCGTCCTAATGCCACGGCGACTACACTTCGCGAGTGCTCTCTCGCACTTCGCGAGTGCTCTCTCGCACACCGCTCGACATCTCGCTGTGTAACACAGAGCGCTCGAAGTGTAGTTCGCCTTATTGCGACAATGTGGCCGCAGCATAACAAAACATGCTTAATTCAAGCCGACAGACTGATTAATTTAAATAGAAGTAGTTATCTCAGCCCAAATCAAGAATGACCCCCCATTTACGTTTGTATTTGAACGTGACCCAACAATACAAGTTGTAGCGATCGCAGATAACTTTCCTACTCTCAATCCTCACTACTTAGGGTATGAGTAGATATGAGTGTATAAGGGTGATTGCACAACTGTGTGCAAGTCATGGTGTATTCTTTGCATGTTTTAGATTAATGTTAATAAGTATACCCTGTCCATTAGGTAAACCGTTTTTTGACATATAGAACTAGTGATTGCAGCAACACACAATATATTGATTGTTACACGTACGGTATTATAATGCCTGTCATAAATACCTAAGATAATTCAATAAGATAAGGCAGTTTATATATTTATTTTATTACGCATTGTAAAGTTAACTTTTACGTAATTTGGAATATGTACGTTCTAAGACAGCTGTCAAAAAACGGTTAATCTAATGGACAGGGTGTAGATTGTTGGGAGATGAAGATCGTCGTTCTTCTTTTGTTTCTTAGATAACGAAGAGGGTAGTTCGGTGCATCGAATTTGGCATACCTATAAGGGAAAACCTACAAAAGGCGCCCGGGCTTTGAGGATAAAACCGAGTGTGGTTTTGCCTCACTAAAACCACCCCGGTGGTCATAGCTTTTCTATTTGAAATGAAATTTCCTTGTTAATCTTTTCAATACGATAAACTTCTACTCCTGTTATCAAGCTTTATTCTTTTTGTTTAATGTGTTCAGAAATAATTTCGACTAAGTAGTAGTCGTTCATTATAGAGAATAAGGATGGCATAGAGAAAGAAACGACAAGAATTATGTGAAGCCTTTTCTATTTCCACGACATTATTACAACAGCCTGTATCTTCACGGCTACCCTCCTAAGAGAAGGTGACAGGATGCGTCGTCACGTCTCCCGACCCTCGCACTGACACCTTTGTGTAACACCCTGTATATAAGGGGAGATTGTACCTAACTCTGGAACAGACAATGTTATCTTGCGAAAAATATGTCTTTTGAATAACTGTCGTGATTTTTAGAAGAAAGATTTGAAGATGTGGCTATTTTAATAGAATGAATCACGTAGTCAAGACGCACTTTAACGCCTCTTATTTAATTTAATTATACCTTCTAAGTGGCAATTCTCGTAATTCTTTTTAATGTTTTTTATTTTCTAATCTCAGTTTCAACCTGTCAAAAATACCTCTAATTTCCCTACATTGGTACACAAGAGCAAACGTACAGACGCCAGAAGGTCAAGCTACCCGAAACTGTCAAATTTTCCCAATCAATCTTGAACCTTAATGCTTTCACGATAAAGTTGATAATCTATTAAAGAAATTTGACAGATTGTAGTAGCTTGATGTGCTGGCGTCTGTACATGTCACAGAGAAAAAAACTGCTAGACTCAATGTTACCAGTATATAAAAACTAGGGTTTATATATAAACGATGATGAAAGTTAAGTGACGTTCAAACGTCAAAAACATATGGTTAAACAGTCGCAAATCACTACATAACTTTAAGCAACGTTTGTGAATAAAGGGATATTATGTTGCTAATGCAAATAAAATTATTTATGTTTGAATTATTCTTAAAAAAATTAGCGCTAGGTTGTAGGTAACAGGGAGGATATCTACTGTCCTGTGAATAAAAAAGAGAGAATTAATCAAATTACGAGATTACAGGACTTGCACTTTCTGACTAGTTAATTTTCAATCTACGAGTTATACCTAAGTATTTTTGTGACACCCGTTTAAACATAACAAAAAAATCTCCATTAAAACTTGGAGGATGGTTGAACGCAGCGGTAACGCAGCGGGCGATCAACATGGCGGCATAATGGCACGTTGTACAGTATCTATTAATTGTGAATACATAATTCATGTGACTACACTTTGTTAATAAAGACGGGACTTTCTTAAAATGCGCTGAATTGGTGATGTTGGTTCTATAAAAGTTATGAAACAGGTTTATGATATGGCACAAAGACTTCAGTCAAGATTAGTGTTAGGGTTCCCGCAGACAGGCGCGACGCGACAGTGCTACGCGATTCTGGTAGAACGACTTCCATGAAGTTTTCATAAAAAATGTTCTACTAGATTCGCGTCGCGCTATCGCGTCGCACCTGTCTGTGGGAGGCATTATTTGACTTTGTTATTGTCACAAACCTAGATCTATTTATCCTCAGTTTTGCGTGTTGGACTGCAATTGTAATTATTGCAAATGTACTGTATCTCATTGTACATACTGACTGTTACATTTTTGTATTGCTGATCTAGAAGATCGACTAGCACGTACTTAAGTACAGACGCCAGCAGGTCAAGTTTCCCGGAACTGTCAAATTATCCCAATCAACCTTGAACCTTAACACATTAGCGATAAAGTTAAAAACCGATTAAAGAAATTTGACAGATTGTAGTAGCTTGATGTGCTGGCGTCTGCACATTACTATTTTGTCAGCTTCTCAAGCAATGGGTCCTAAGATGCTGCCAATTTTGTATTTCATCGAAGTGTCGGTGCAAAAATCTTTACTGAAACTACATAGGGACACAATCTCACAATAAACCCGGAAACAGCCTCACCCAGAAATACCCATCTCAAAACGCGGACAGTCCTTCCACACCATTGCTTGACGTCACTACACTCGGCACCAAGGGACAGATCGTGCGATTGTCATGTTAATGTCGCGCCGCGCCACCAGGGGGCGTCCGCGCCCTCTTGCGAACTGATTAATAATTATTTGACACTTCCACCTCCCCTTATGTACTGAGAGATGTGGAGACATTGTTGTTTTATGGTATTGTATATAAAGGGTAGACATCTGGGCATGGATATGACTTAGGTAGGACGATTCGAGAAATCCATTCATTTAAATGGATGCTTCTCAAATCGTAGATACTTACAAATTCCGCCTGTAATGTTCCTACTGCTGGCATACAGGCCTCCTCTTAGAGAGGGGGCTATAATCTACCAGTGCGGGTTAGCAGATGTCACAATGTCTTCGAATATTTGCTTCTAGGACATGCCGGTTTCCTCCCGATGTTTTCCTTCACGGTTTTGAGAGCAGTGACGATGAAATAATTTACACAAAGTAGGTAAACTGCCTGCTTGGGATCGAAGCCACGATCTACAACTCGTAAGTCGCGGCCGTTACTACTGGGCCACCACTGTTCCCATTCTTCGAATACTACTTAATAATCATTATAATTAATGAAAATCAAGATGTCTTAATATTTTTCTATCACCCTTCGTAAACAGCACTTCGAGCTTCGATCAATAATAGCTATTGATCGAAGACTTCGAGGCATGAATCCATTAAGGCAAAGCCCACCGGTGTTTATATTACAGGCAAACGAAATTAGGTTAAACCCCATTCTACTCTGCAGTAAATTAAATTACACATAACTAAATATGTCTATTATAAAATAAACCAGATTTGCGGTTTCGTCTCTCATGTACAGACGCCAGCATATCAAGCTACTACCATCTGTCAAATTTCTTTAATAGATTTTCAACTTTATATCTAAACATTAAGGTTCAAGGTTGATTGGGAAAATTTGACAGTTTCGGGTAGCTTGACCTGCTGGCGTCTGTACCTAACCCTTACTAATCGGATTTACCTCGCAAACGACACCCTATTAAAGCCTACAACGCAAAATTACTGTAACATACGCTGACATATAAAAAACCTATTTATTACAAACTTAACTGTACTGCTACGAAAATACACGTCCTCTAACATCTCTTCGAGAAAATCTTTGGAGAATTTTTTGAACAGCTGCAAAATATAAGATGGTTTTCTTATAATATGGAGCATCATGTTACATGGGTAAAGAAATAGCTCGCAACAAGATATCTTTATTCAGTATTGTATAATATAATTTGATAAATATCTCGGTTTGGGTGTGAAATTCGAGGCGTTTATTTTGTTAAGAACTTCATGTGTATTATATGTGTATCAATGGTTCGTGGTATTGATTGTAAGGTCTGTAATTTGAAGTGATTTGTGTGGTGTAACCGTTGCTTGTGGCTTTATTGTGCCACCACGTCTTTCGTGTGTGCCCTTGCTTATTTAGAAATTCCTAGGTGACTATACTGTGGTTCATCATCTGCCTAGCCTTTTCCCAACTATGTTGGGGTTGGTTTCCAGTCTAACCGGATGCTCAGCTGAATACCCGTATTTTAAATAGAGCGACTGCCTATCTGACCTCCACAACCTAGTTATTGGGTTATACGACGACGTTACTGGGTGAATATGCTTGGATTTTATACTGATGGGAACAATATAATTTTCAAAAGACCTAGAATACTTACGGGAGGTAAGTATTCTAGGTCTTTTGAAAATTATTTTTTAAACAATATAATTTTCAAAAGACCTAGAATACTTACCTCCCCAAGAAATTTCCTTTTTCGCGTCTGCATCGTCACAACTGCACCAATTATACCAAATTATATACTGAGTAAAGAGCTTGAGAGAATTAATAAATATATATTCAACAGCTGACGATACAGGTCGTCTTTAATACTTGGATGGGGATTGTGTCTGTTTCAAATGCTTTTGACAAATCGAAAAAAATATCAAAGCAAACCAAATTTTTATAACTTTTCATGTGTTTCCCTACTAGTTTCACTAACTGCTTTACTTTTTTTTTCAAAATATGCAATGTTTACTTATTTGCTGTAGAATAGCTACATTAAAATCACTTTCTCAAGATAAGGAAGGGAAGTAGTCAAATCTTTTAAGCTGTTTGGAAAGACCCAAGTATAAGTAGGTAGGTACATTGTTGAAGAACAAAATACCACCCACGAGTCTGCAAGGCATAGATAATATGCAAATCCCTGTTCCTTTCAGTTCACTGTGTGCGAAAATAAAAGTAGCATCCACAGATCATTAAAATCCGCACTTCCCACATGAAAAAACGAATGAAAAAGCGCGCCAATTCGGTTTACAGTCGTACCGAGCGGACTGTCCGTACTTTTTTAATTTCTTTTTTTTTTTCGTAGCATTAGCATGCACCGAGTTCGGTCGGTAACTGCGTTACGCGAATTACTCTGTGTACAGTTTGGAACGCGACCGACTGTTGGGTGATTCTGAACGAAATGTTGATCCGAATCTCGATGTTATCATCAAGGCTGGAAGGTCGATATTAGCGTGATGTTTTAGTGCGGTAGTATGGTAAGTTGATGCGTGCATTGTGCCTGAGTGCATTACAACAGGGTACAATACGCGAGAGCCACTCGTTACCTACTTGACTGTGTAACTTCGTTTGTGAGTTCGCGTTGCCTCGTGCGCGCTGTTGTGCTGGAGAGCTCGTCGGACGTAAGGGGCTTATTTACGGAAGAAAATATAAAAATTTTAGGGGTGAAATACGACGAATTTTATCAATCCAATGCATTGATAAAATTCGTCGAATTTACCTAATAAGTATAACATTCTTGGTATGAGGTTATTTAGTGTTCTCTTGTATTTAATTGAAGTTTAGATCGAAATTACTTATCCAAGTTCTCCGTGTTTGGCTAGGTACTAAAAAAAATTACTATACAGGGTGGCAGGAACATCGAGGCCCAACCTCTTACCATAGTACATGATTCTGGACCCCCTGCGTTGAAATTTTTCGTCGGCTTTTTCTTAATTTTTACATTTTTTTCTGCAATTATTTTTTACTGTAAACTGTATAAAATCATTATTTCTATGTAACCCAATGAGATTTTTAATTAAAAAAATAGTAAATTCACTTGTTTCACTTAAAACAGCAATGTAAATAAAACTCGAAAAGGCAGTGGGCGGTATCGCGGAAGGTAGCGCGCGCGCGCGCGCCATCCGCGGAGCGTTTTGATCGCGTTGTTTGCCATACATTGCGCACTCAAAAATGAAAAAAAAAATTACCGGTCGTTTCCGAGATGAATGACTTTCGTAATTTCATTTATTGCATCAGGTGTAACCTTTTCACGACGTTTGCGCGTCGATGTCCCTGCCACCGTGTATAGATTATGTCGGTTTTTTAGTGTTAATCGCTATCTTTTTGAAGAAATATTAAAACGCAAACAAATCGAGTACGGTGATGATATTTAAAATGTAATAAAATTAGGAGTAGTACTGCACAAAACCACAGATGCTACGAAGTACCTAGATACTAATCACGGCTACGCGCCGTAGCACGCCTACGAGCAATTTCTTTTATAGTTTTCACTCAAACAAAATGAATCGCTCCGTCTGCCAGATTGTCCACTCCGCTCCTAAACCCGAACCCAGCATTTTGATTTCCTCTACGAGGGTGCGTCACTCGTTGCGAGAGCTCGTAACACCTATTATGGCGCCCCCTACAAAAAGATTTATTCAAAATGTTATTTTACACCGTCTATGTACCCTGTTCTATTGTATTCAATCGTCCCATGTACAATGACGTTGTAATTTGAAATAATATTGCATTCGATTTTCAACTTTATTCCCGTGAATTATTAAAAGTTGTCATTCGACGCCATTTTGTAGACGCGTAGGGTGAGTGTAACTGTTATTGACTCGCGTTATTGAGTTATATTGAGTGGCTAATGGGTATTGCGTTGTTGATTTGTAACGCATTTTGATACAGTTGATGGTTGAGAAAATGTTTTTATAGTAGCTGGTTAGTTTTCTTTCATAATAGGGTAAACTCAGAAACTGGTTTATATTCGAAAAGGTAATACTTTAAGAGGTCAATCCCATATTGATGATAAACTTGTTGCAAAGCTATATAAATCTTTATTTAGACACAATGGGTCCGGAGTGCCCCAAGGAAGCATCCTTGGGCCTCTTCTCTTCCTGTTATATATTAACGACTTACCAAATATAACAAATCATAAGTGCGTACTATTTGCAGTTGACGTGTCAGTAATGAAACCGGAAAATAACAAAACATTGCATCAACAACAGGCAAATCAAACTATCAACGATATAATTAATGGGCTAAACGAAAACAACTTAAAAATAAATATAACTAAAACAAAATTCATTCAATTTGCGAACTTCAAACAAAACCCCCCAAAAATTATTTTAAATCATAATACCCAAATAATTAATAAAGAAAACACTACAAAAATTTTAGGTCTAACACTAGATGAAAATTGTAATTGGGGAATACACATTGAAAATGTATGTAAAAAAATAAACAGATTTGTATACGCATTAAGAGAACTACGCAAAACAGCGAATGAAGAAACTGCACTAAACGCCTATCACGGCTACGTAGCGTCTGTATTGAGGTACGGATTACTCCTATGGGGTAACTCATCAGTCATCACACATACAAAGAGCTTTCATAGCGCAAAAAAAAAAATGCTTGCGAGCAATAACTGGGGCGCCTCCATAGGTAAGAGAACTGTAGACCAATTTTTAAACAGTTAAAGGTTCTAACTTTATCTTCTATTTACATCTTAGAAATAGCTATATTTGTCAGGAAAAACTTTCACTTCTTCTCCACAGTAGCCGAACACAATGGATTTACAAAAAGGGACCCCACCAAGTTAAAAAAACAATTTTGTAATAGTACTCTCCACTACAGAAACAGCTACCTTATGTCCATTAAAATATATACCTACCCATATTTCAAAACAAATAAGAAAGCTACCATTTAATTTTTAGAAAAAAGTCTAAAAAATTGGCTTCTCCAAAATACTTTTTACACATTAAAATAATTTTTTGATTATAAGGGTTAATAAGTAAACATTTTTTTTTTATAATAAAGTAGATTTATTTAGTTGTCTAATACACATGTTGTTATTGTTGTGTTTTTATTTTATTTTATGTTGTATATTATAGTACAAATGTCCATAGTATAAGTGTTTTTTATTGTTTACTAGAGTATAAGTATGTAGTATATAAGTTAGGTTTTATACCCACGTGTACATTAGTTTCACATTGTAAATATTCGTGTGCCGCTAGTAGAGGCGGATGTGTCGAACTTATCCATATGTACAGACGCCAGCAGGTCAACCTACCCGAAACTGTCAAATTTTCCCAATCAACCTTGAAACTTAATGCTTTAACGTTAAAGTCGAAAATCTATTAAAGAAATTTGACAGACTGTAGTAGCTTGATGTGCTGGCGTCTGTACCAACCATCTTTGTACCTACCATATCCGACGAATAAATGTCTTTGTCTTTGAGGACTTTTATTTATCGAATAAATACTTATTTGTTAAATTCCACAGTGTCTCACAACCTATAGAGTACAGACGCTACTACCACATAATGAACTGACCATTTTATAAGGATGTTGTCGAATAAAAGTAACTATCTAAATGAGCACAGTTCGTACAAGTAAGTAGATGCTCACAAATGACCTAAAGTCCACCTAACAACATATCTCCAGGTACTCATTGTAGCCTGCAAGACTGGTGGCCGGGTATCTGCTAACGAAGCCAATTTGCCCGCCTGCCCGCCTGCCCGGCTCCCGGCAGTAATGAAGCATTCGCGTTGATGACGCGGAGAACACCGTTAACAATTAATTTTCTTCTTCATTTTTCTTTTATTGGCTCTTCGGTTTTAAAAAGGAGGTTTACGTGAAAGAAGTATTTTGTTCGAGTGTTAATTGGATCGCGTAAATTATATTTTTAAGACTGGCAATTTTTAATTTAGATATTACCGGTTGCTATAGAGAAATCGTAGGTTAGGTAATATAACTAAAACGTATTTGATAATAATAACACACACTTCTGATAACAAATTGGGCCTACAAACATTTTCCTTATACCATACATACACCACAAAAAAAAAGTTCCATTTACTCTCATTCCCAATTTAAAAAGCGAAGCAATTTAGTGCAGTTTTTTCTTCCCAGTTTCCCGGGGGACTAACAAACCTAGTATAATCTCCACTAGAAGTGACAGGCAGCTGCCACTCTGGGAAGTGGCTTCGTTACAGCACGAGAGGGCGCCCGTGTCGCTTCGCAGTTTCACGCCGGCTCAACTCCGCTGCTTGAAATGATGACAATTATACAGACTTTGAGAAGGTTTCGTTAGTGTACGTGTGTTTGTAGGTCTGTATCGGGTCGTTTTAGTGGATGTCTAGCTTTGTGAATACATTTTCAAATGACTATCTTTATAGTATTTTCTCCGAAATGATTTCTGTTTCAGGATTTGTTGTTCTGAAGTGTAAAAGCTCATTAGATATGGATATAAAATCATGTATTAACACATATTTAAATATTATACCTAATATTATTATGCTTTCATACCTAATACGTAATATAGAGGTGAAAGCTAACTTTCAGTAAAACATGAAATGCAGAACCGAGGTCCGTCGGTTACAAAAGTTATATCGAAATAAATATAATGTTGTCCAAAAAAGCCTGCTGGGATATCACAACGATCTTATTACATACGTTAAAAGTGATAGGTACCTATTCTCCATTAGATTTTCAGCGGCAAAGAAAAGTTTTAATTTTCCCCTACCGTAACACAGATGGCGCTACGAGTAACATAAACGAGGGAGCTTTCCTAGGTGAACGTAGATTCTTAAAACCTTGGAAACCGAAGTGCCGACGCTACCGAGTCAAATTGTATGTTGCTGAAGATTAGATTAGATACACCATGTAGTACATGCAATAGGCCAATAGCATTGGACACGACGTAGTTCTTTTGAAAAGAAAATGTAGGCTAATTGTCTATGGACAAGTTAATATTTTTTTGGAGCAATCAATTTGGATCCTTGACATTTTGGCTAGGCCTATTGTCTATGTTTAGTAATTGTACACCGTGCACCGCTTCAAGGATATTTTGCCGCTTTTAAGTCATTTACAGGGGGCGTTGTTGGTAAACAATTGGTTTTTTTTTTAAACTAGATGGCGGCGTTAGTTCTTATTATGGACACGCAAGTTTGAGGGCTATACAAATATATTGGCTGCGCATGTGCTCTTTGAATGCACAGGCGTCACCCAGATTAGGAAAGAAACCCTCGAGACACCCAGATCTTACACAGATGTTCTTAACAGACCAGGAGATGTATCAATGTCTGGAGGGAGGTGGGCTGGGTGGGATAACCACCGACGGCCGCCATAGCCCACGCACAATGTCCCACCTGAAGGACTAAATGCGGAATCCAAACCCTCTATCATAGAAAGAAGACTAGATATAAGTAGTTATTGGCCTAGAATAATACGTACATGTTTTTATTAATGCTCTTAAAGCTCATAAATACATTTCGAAACGTCAATTTATTTCCGTCTATTAGTACTAGAACGTATATAGGCTTTTAGTAAATCGATATCAGCGATATTACGAAATAAATATTAGTTATACTCGTATACATTCTGAGCCTTTTTTTTTCTCGTAAAATACTACTAATGGAAAAACATAACTTCATTGGTTTATACTACAACAAAATATATTGTAAATTGATGTCAGTTGAGTCGACTTAAATAAAAACTGGCCAGTTTTTAGGATTCCGTACCCAAAGGGTGCCAACGGGACCTTATTACTAAGGTTGTCTGTCCGTCTGTCACAAGGCTGTATCTTTTGAACCGTATAGGTAGACACTTGAAATTTTCAGAGAGTGGTACCGCTATAACAACAAATAATAGAATAAAATTAAGGGTTCCCCATACAAGAACATGATATTTTCGTAATTGTTTGCCTTGTGATACAGAAACCTTAGTGTGCGAGTACGACTTGCACTTGACCGCTTTTATATAAAGAATCATTAACTTTAGGAATGGAACTCCTGTCTCTAATGGACTTATGAATTCCTAGTACATTATATGATGTAGTTATATGATATGATAGATTGAAGTGCCACCCCCTCCCTGCATTACTTACAGCTACGGTCTTCTTTTGAAATGATAAAATTTTGATCCATTAAACTCACCGACCCATATAAATTGACTGGTTCAATAAAAACTGATGCTACAGTACTGAATTTACAAAATGTTATGCAGTAAATATTTCAAAGAAATAGTCACTACGATGTTATTTACTGATCAATACCCGCATATAGTAGTACCTACTTACCCTACCGTAGCGTATGTTTTGTTACTAAACCAGTAATAAACCAATTAGTTAAAAAAAAAATAAGCAGTCTGTGTAGTTTAGAACAATTAGTATCTACCTATAGAATACTTTTATTTTATTTCATTATATACAAATATATTTTATTTTTAAATATTAGAATATAAAAACATTTACAAAATATAGTAAATAGTAGCCCACCGGTATCGGGAACATTCCGCTGCGACTACGCACACCGCGTGCACCGGTCAGGGCTCCAAAGAGAGGAACCTCCTAATAATGCGGATCGCTTCCAGAAGTACCGCTTTCTAAATCAAGCAATCAATACTTTTTATTATTATGAACACCTTATAAATTACCTACAGGCCATTCATTCATACCATTAAATAATTATTGGCCATTAATTTATTATTTATTCATTTTGGCATGCCATAAATTATTAAAGTAGGTGAGCTATGAGCGCTGTAAAATCGGACATTTTGATCGCTTATTCATTCATCTGCCTACCCTTGTGTGTGCCTTGTGCCTTGTACATACTAGGTATGTTGGGGTTGGCTTCCAGTCTCACCGGATGCATTTGAATAGGTACCAGTATTTTACATGGATCGACTTCCTGTCTGACCTCCACAACTCAGTTAATACGACACCCCTTGGTAAGACTGTTTTTCAAAGTTTCTTTTTCCTCGCCTACCTATTAGGTACGAGTCCTTTAATTTATTCAATAAAGTGGGAGATTTTCAGACCACATTTTGAATAATAGAACCAAAAATTCGAAGACCTGTGACATAGCTACCAACTCGCACTGGGCTTGCCTGGTGGATTACGGCCTACTCCTTCTCACCGAGAGTAGGCCCGTGTCCGTGGCCCAGCAATGGAAACGTTATAGGCTGATTACATATGTGTAAGTGACATTTTGAATACAATTTCAAAACAGTTCACGTATTAGTATTACAAATCAAGATATTAAAGTAATGGTAGTTACAATTTATGCATAATGTCCACAAACACACACGTTCACCACGACAGACATGTTTATCAGCCTAGTGTTGCTTAGTGTTATGAAGTTGTAAAATATTTGCGCTAGTGGCCGCCGCGGCGGAAGCGGCCATCGTTTCCGCCCCAGACAGCCGTTATCTATTTAGGTACGACTCGTATTTATGGTGTGGCACAAAACGGGAAAAATATTCACAACCACACTTATACGATTGTATTAACTTATTTACAGGCTTTTGTTAATATAATTAGCATGCTTTGTAGTCACGTTTGTTGTTTAGTACCTAATGTTCATGTCTCGTAAAATGTGATGAGTTGATTTCCACGACCAATTTCTGAGCTGAAGTTCTGGAAAGCTGAAAATGTATGGGACGTTAAGCTGGCAGACAATTTGCCAACAATAGACCTGAGCTGTTAATATACTGTGACGTGGCTATTACGAAGGACTTTAAAGCCATTCAATATACAATTCTATCTTCTATTCTAAAATGAGAAAGTTATTCTACCATAAAATTATATGAACTAAGGCACGAAATACTCAAAAGCTTTGGAAATAAACGATAATTTTATTTATTCATGCAAACGAGACAGCTGGCTAAACGACAACATTGAGTTATTGATATCATTCGGCCTCCTTTACTAGCTCTATGGCCACTTGTGTCCACTCGATGGTCCAATTTCATTGTCTATGGTCACGTATTGCCATTGTCACCGGTTCTTTAGGGTCGTGAGGTTGACCACTTACGGAAAGATGTCCTAGTAATTTTAAAATATTTTTTCTCTCTGTCCCTCAGTAAATATTGAAAAGAGAAGTTGCTGTGTCCGAGATAAAAGAACGTGTTTGTTATGATAATAGACCTGTTTACCTCTAAACGGGACGATTATCAAAACAGACGGGATGCTGCGTGTTATTTCAACTGGACCGTGCGTGACTCGATAGTTGAGATGTGACGTGTTGAATATTTAATTAGGGTGCTTAGAAGCAGTATTTTATCCAAACAAATAAATATACGACTCAAAGTCCGTTGTACTTATTACATTCAAATTAATAAAATGAAAACAGGACTATGTATTTATAATGTTCAATCAAAAATACCGGTATTCAATTCATGCATTCACCCCACAGCAAATTTGACAGCTGTAACTTTCGTATTTTTAAAATTTAGAATGTCACAGATAATAAATCACAGAGCGTCCCTATTCCGTACGAGCGTTGTCTTCGATTGGCTATGTGCTTTTGTATCGATTACAAGTAGTTAAGTTCTCGGGTAGTCGGTGGGTGGACTTTAGGTGTGCGTGAAATGGATACTGCCCTACTGGGCGGGGTCGATGTCAGCCAATCCTGTAAGTGATACTCTACTTCTTCTCAACGAACAATGAGCAAAACTCAACTTTATCTCAACGGAATAGTGTTTCGAATCGCATCCTGTTTGCTTGTATTCTTGAAAGCGATACCCTAGTTCTTTATTGCGTAACGTATTTGAAATTAGACTTTGTTGGCTGGTGTTAGAATTCAAAATGGCGGCGGAGTAGTATGTAATTGATATACCGTGTCTAAAATTGGTGTTATTTGCATTGTTGGGTCGTTAGAGTATATTATATTGCTTTGTACTACATAGGCAGTATGTAAATTCAGTTTAGTACCTACTTTTGGTAAAATAGTAACTATAAAATAAAAGTTTATGTAAATAGAGGTGATATTGTACTTAGATATTGCTTTCTACCAGGTTTCTAGGTTCGTATTTGTAGTGTTCCTGACTAGTAGAGGTAGGCAAGGCAACTATAATGATTAATCCGTGTGCTATTATCTATTCTGTGGTTTCGGAATTGGCAATTTTAGTTGTTCTATAGCCCATAGGTACTGCTTTGAGTCGTGTCCTTTAGCCAATAAAGAAAAAACCTAAAAAAAAACCTAAACCTTCAAAACCTCGTTGTATTATAATTAGGTGCCCATAAACAGCTAAGGTATAGACGAAATACTCTTTCTTTTATATAATATTTAACGGCCAAAGACAATAATTATTCATAATATTGCCAGTTGCCATTAAAAATCGGTCGTTATGTATTCTTCATTCAAACATCGAACAATACACGAAAAAAATCATTAGAAAGGGGAGGAAGGGGAGCACCTGACGCCGGAAGTCATTAGTAAATAGATGGACACGAAGAAATGCGATAACGCCCCGCTCTCCCCAAAATTACTGTGCACTAACTTATGAAATACTTTTAAAAAATCACATCACATAGTACTTTGGACTTTGTTACCTTAAGTTACGGGTGATTTTAAATATGATGAGTTTGACAGCTGTCAAAAATAAATTTGTTTCTCGATATAAAAAATGACATTGTGTGGCCAACACCAAAACGTTAACATCTATTGTTACAATCTAAGGATTCTTTTGAGGATAAAAGTTTATTTTTATCCTTTCTGGTGGATTTGAATAAGTTTTACTTACCCATGTAATGTATTTCTTGTACGAGTAATGTGTCACTTTGGAGTCTTAAAATAACTATCAGCAAGAAGAATGACATTCTCTGATCTATCTTTTGAGGTCGGATATCGCACTGGCTTCAGCTTCCACACAAACAAGTGGTCAATTGTTGTACCTGGAAAAAAGTGGATTTCGGTAATAAGAATTGTCTTCATTTCATAACTATTTTATTGTACAAAATCTATATAACTGACCACCATAAGGACTATTCCTGCTTGCAGCGCATACTAGTAGTCTGTCCAAAAAGGATCCTCTTTTTTTTACTTACGGATGCAGTTGTGGTCATCATGTGCACTGAATTTTGTTTTCAAAATGGTTAGATATAGGTTTGGGCGATAGTACGCACGATGCTATATCAAGCTATAGGTATATTTCCAATGTAAGCTGACTTCTCATTGTACGAAAAGCTTATTGTATTGGCTTTTCGTACAATGAGAAGAAAAATTGATCTCAAAACACGAATTGTTTCATTACTTGTTAGTGGTAACTTAGATGGATGTAAAATTGATACGTAGGTAAGTTATCAAGTTCATTTAGCTCGATACCTGAATCCCCCACTTTTCACCGTAGGAGAGAGAAGAAGAAAAGGCGTTAACATTCGCTTCAATGTTTCTTACAGAATAAAAATAATCAATAGGTAAAACTGGACCTCTCATTAACCAATTCTTTTAATCTATAATCCCCCGCACGCGAAGCTACCATAGGAAGCAATGACCACCATAGAAACGGACTTTGTCCATGAAAGAATAGACAAAAAACAGTTCTCTTTACAAATCCGTCTGCAATCTGTCAGCTTGTCTATTCTTCCGTCGAAAAAACCCGTTTCTATACTCCGTCCACAAGATTAACAGTTTTTTGACAGATCGAACTAGTGAGCAATTATATATTTTTGTCAAAACTGATACACGTACGGTATTATAATGTCTGTCAGAAGTCATAAATAAGATAATTCAATAAGAAAAGGCAGTCTAAATATTTATTTTATTACGTATTTTAAAGTTAACTTTTACGTAATCTAGAACAGTAACGTTCTAAGGCAGCGTCTGTCAAAAAACGGTTAACCTAGTGGACATAGTATAATGTGGTTATGCTACACGTGCTGAATTCCCGTAATTTTGTAAGTACAAGAACCTTACATCTATTCGTTCAAATTCCCGCCAATATCTAGAAACTCCTGATTAATCAAATTCCTTATTTACAATTCCACCCGTTCGAAGTTAACCGTTCGGCTGCTGGTGTCATAAAGACCCCGTAACTCTATAACTTGTAACTCGTCACCCGCACCCCAACCCGTTGCCGCTTATTAGCTTACCAAAACCAACAATCGTGATTAAATCGCGCGTGAACTAATAAAATAATAAGAGTCTTGCTCTCAACGAACGGTCGTGGCGTAGGCTTACATGGTGCTGCTTTGTTCGGCATTGATTTGACGATTTTGTGATCGGAAATTATAAACTTGTTCCATTTTTAATGTATTTTTTATGATGATTGTGAAGCATATTGCTAATCCATTGCTTTATATGTTCGACAAAATTGTCTGCTCAATAACGTAAATAATGCAATGAATGTTGTTGAACTGTCAAAATGAAAGCCATTGCTACTGTTAGTGTGTTACACAATACCATCGCTGTTGCTAGGGCAATCCCTAAAATTAGGTGAAGTGAGCTGCCAATAGTATCAATATACCTATTATTGACAGCTCACTTCACCTAAGTTTTCACAGAATAAGCACTGCAAGTTTCCAGCTGTTAATATTTCATGTTAAATAGTTAGATAATTTAATTAAAACAACATTCTAAAAGTTAAGGGTTACTACAGACTAGTGTCTTGTAAGTTGTCTTTTGAATAACTTGACCTATGAACAGAAATGTTAGACCATTAATCTTTGGAAACATCTTACATGAAACGTTCTCCATTGTTTTAGCGATTAACCAAACAATCTAATACATAAATTCATCGAAAATTAAAGGCTCGCAGAGGGGCTTGTGGCTAAGTAATAACCGCTGCACGGGTCGATTGATCAGATTAAGCTACGCTTGCCGCGGTTGGTCCGTGAATGGGTGACCATCTTCACATATCAAGACCCCTCCGTGCCTCGGAAAGTACGTTAAGCCGTTGGTCCCGGCTGTCATTCGTGGATCTTTGACAGTCGTTACGGGTCGTCAGTAGCCCGAAAGTCTGACAACCAGTCTTACTAAGAGGTATTGTATTACCCAGTAACTGGGTTGTGGAGGTCAGATAGGCAGTCGCTCCATGTAAAATATTGGTATTCAGCTGCATCCGGTTAGACTGGAAGCCGACCCCAACATAGTTGGGAAAAGGCTAGGCAGATGATGATGATGAATTAAAGGCTCGCAGACGGGTCGCGACTGTACTAGAACAATTCTATGAAAAATTCTTGGAAACTGTTGTACAGACGCCAGCACATCAAGCTACTCAAAACTGAGTTGCTGAGATAGGAGCCTTTTGGCGTCGTGTAGGACTTAATGTTTCATGTTTCTTAGTTACTTTTTTAAACATATAATTTGTTTTATTTTTTATTTTTAACTGTGTTTAGTTTATGATCTTCCTGTACGAGTCGCAGCGAATACTTTTTCTTTCTTTTAACTGTCAAATTTTCCCGATCAACCTTGAACCTTAACACTTTAGCGATAAAGTTGAAAATCTATTAAATAAATTTGACAGATTGTAGTAGCTTGATGTGCCAGTCTGTACCAGAATCACGTCGCGCCTGTCTGTGGGAACACTAAGTCACGATCATGATACAAACTGAACCATAAAACAATCAAACAAGCATCAACAAAATGGTTTCTCAATAAATTTAACGCTCCGTTCTATTTAGCGCAAAAAATTGCATAGAAACCGATGACGTGCGGGGGGTGAAGTGGGGGGGAGGTAAATTTCATTACAATTAGCTGTCACGACGTATGAATAATTCATGGCTGGGGTCTGGGAGGCCCGCAAACAGTGAAGGGTTGATTGTTGCCGTCTGTTTGGTGGCGGCCAGTAATTTGTGCCGGCCATCGTTCATTAAGGTGCGTTTACGTAAGGATTTTGATGTTACCGATGATTTGGTTGTGATCACTGATTAGGGACGTAGTTGGTAGTTTGGATTGGGTTTGGATGTGATGGGCTTTAGTCACGTAGCTTTATACCGAATGACTGTAATTCACACATTCATTTCTTCTATTACATAGATAGAATATAATAGAATAGAATATTTTACAAAACACACATACCTACATACATATCTGTCTTCCATGGGGTAGGCAGAAACTATAGAACGCCACCTGTCACGATCCTTACATACTCACCCTTCCTTTGTTTGGATTACGTTCATACATCTGGTCATACATGCAGGCCGGTTATCAGTAAGCAACTGACATTCTTCTTTTACATGGTGATGTGTTCCACAATCAACTATCGGAATGTCTTTCCACTTCTCTATGTCGTCTATAAGTCTTCATAGCATCCGAGCTATTGAAAACTGCTACCCAGACAAAATTGACCCCTCAACAAAAGCTTGCCATTTGCTGACGAGTAAAATTAGTCATAATCTGTCGAACTTTTAGTCTCATCCATCACTTCATCTTAAAAACAGCTGATACCTGTCACCCATCCCTCAAAGCTAAAAGAGATCAGAGGTCTCGTAACATCAAACTCGATTTGTGCCTCGGTCGTCCCACAGAGTCTCGTCCCACATAAAAAATTCCCCACTTGTCCCAATTTGTATGCCTCGCTCGTCCCAAAACTTAATTTTCAATATTTTATTCCCCGCTCGTCCCAATTCGTATGCCTGGCTCGTCCCACATTTTTTTCATATGAGTTAAATTTGATTTAATTGTACAGTCAGCCTAAAAACCTGACTGACCAGAAAGATAAATAACCTCATGTTGCGGAAAATTTGATGAACTAATTCAATCCGAGACTCCACTATAATATAAATTATAAAATTACAAGTTACGCCACCATGACAGTTTTTTTCTGATCAAACTTTAGGTTTAGATTGAAGGCATTAATAAAGTACACATAGCCGACCCTAAGTACAAACCCTGTGCACCCCACTGCTTAGACCACTACTATTATTATTAACCTAGAACAAGTTTTTGAATGTTTATAGCTTCGGTATTTTTGTGTGACCGGATTAGAGCTTGCTCTCTCGCTCTGCTTTCTTTGTATTAATCAATTGACCAATGACGTGGCTTTGCGTTATCAGCGCAATCGGAGCAAATGCGGTTACAAAGTGCATCTGCTAATTTTAAATATGAGGTGTTTACATTAAGCGTGGTGTATTCATAGAGTGAGGTTCAATATTTGTGAAGTTTTAAAGGGTAAGTAATAATTATAATTTTGTCGATTTTTTCATATTTTGTGAAGTCATGATAAATGATTTGACTTATATCACTATTGTGGTAATTATTTACTTTTATATTAGTTGCTGTCTAAGGATTATGGTCTTTTATTATATGCATACTTAACTCTGTGCCTCCTGTGAAAAAGAGTACATCGCTACTTTTTAGGAGACGCAAATAAAATTTTGAAAAATATTTTTTTTCCTGTTTCCTAGGTCCTGTCATGGAGTTCTTTATCTATGGCCCTGTTTCACGAAATCGTCTGGTATTTTTTTTTTAAATGAGTAACCCTTTTTCACATTAACTAGAAATTTGAACAAATAATAATTTGATTTGAGCCCTAATTCACATTAATTTTGTTTACCCATTTTAACAAACTTCAAAAAAAGAGGATGTTCTCGGTTATACTGTATTTTTTAGGTTAACCAATTTTGATAAATCTTCTTTTATGTAAAAGCTGGTGCTTCCCATATGGTCGCATTTTAATTTAGTTAACCTCCTTCATAAAATGAGGATGTTCTCAACTACAAAGTGTTTTCTGGGTGAATCAGTTTTGATGACTCTTTTGATTCGAAAGCTGGTGCTTCCCGTGTAGTCTCATTTCAATTTAGCTCAGTTCTGACAATAGCATGTATGATAAAACCATATTCAACACGTTGAAGTCGGTTTTCAGCTATGATTTTTAATCATTATAGCTATTCACGATTCGTATCTACGAAACGAAACTATTGTACATAGTTTCGTTCGGAATACCTTTCTTAGACAGATGAAAGCTAATTTTTTGCTCTCTTATATTCATTTAAAAACGAAAAGGGTATATTGGACTTGGTACCCCTTTTTACAGGAGGCACAGAACTAATTCACGTTGTATTTGCAGGTGATCAGATATAGAGCCGTGGCTTCTTCATCCTGAAACATGGAGCCAGTGGCTTCATCATCCCGAGCTGATCTTCAGACTGGCTGCAGTCTGGCTTCTACATCCCAAGAGATAACCTTTATTGAATCACAAAGAGGTGTGCCTATTATTTTGCATGCCGGTTACGAATATACGAAAAAGCGAGAGAACAAAAATAGCTCAATCGTCTGGAGATGTGTGAACAGAAGGTGTCATGGAGGAATGGTGACTTCAAATAATAATGTGACGAAAATTCTTCGTCATGACATTTGTACGCCCAGCATAGCAAGAAATGACATCAAAGAAGAAATACATCGCTGCAAGCAAGAAGCAAAATCTTCTGAAGGAAAATCGATTCCTTCTGTCTTCAATTCAAGCATAAAAAAATTATTGGACAAAGGTACTGACAAGATAGAAAAATTACCTGAATTATCGAATGTTAAGAACAGCTTGTATAGTGCTCGAAACAAAGCCCAGCAAATAAAGAAAGCTACATTTAAAACGCCGTTTGAAGTAAAAATTCCAGTAAGTTACATGAGTTTTGTTTTATTTGATTATGAGTACAGAAAAACAAGGATATTAGCTTTCGCTGATGTAAATAGTAAAGGACTTCATCAACACGTGAAACATTACCTTGCAGATGGTACATTTAAGTGTGTAGTGAAACCATTCAGACAATTATATGTGATTTACGGTGACCTTGGCAGCACAAGTGAGAAAATTCACGTCGTGCCCTTAATATACATCTTATTAATGGACAAAAAAGAGTTCACATATGAGACTGCGTTTGCTCTTATCAAATCGCAAATTCCAGAATGGCATCCGATTTCATTCAGAACAGATTATGAGAAAGCAGCCATGAACGCAATCCGTAACATCTTTCCGGATGTAATATGCAAAGGCTGTTACTTCCATTTTAGTCAAGCACTTTGGAAGAGAGCAAAGGCGTTAAAGTTAAATAAAAAGAGAATGTTCAAAAAGCATATAGCTCTATGCACAGCGTTAGCTTTGCTACCACCTGAACTTAAATGCGATGGATGGCTATATATAATGGAGGATTGTCCGAAAACTCTCAATATTGAGAAATTCAATGACTATTTTGTATCGGCATGGCTTGACAACGAATATTATCGAGGCAAATGGGATTTTTGGGGGGATATCTACAGAACAAATAACCCAGTGGAAGGCAGTAACGCTAAATTAAACAGAACATATTCGGGAAAGCTGAACATCATTAGCTTTTTGAATGTGATCAAAAACGACGCTGTTCTTTCTTTAGCTCGCCAAGGTAAACCTCGGCGTGCTGATGATATAGCTCATGACAAATATATATTTGCTTCTGTAACGGCAATGTTGAATGGCACTATATCACTGGGCCATTGCCTGGAAAAAATCAGCCCTTTTGTTTATTAATGATATTAATGTGTCTATATTAATGATAAGTTTAAAAATGTTGATTTTTTGGAGATTTAATTGTTAAAATACTACTTTCTCATAAATAGTAGGTTGATTAAAATACTGTGATTGTAATTTGATTGTGATATTAGTTACGTAATAAAGATTTTTAAATATAAATATTTCAATTTATGTTGAAATACTACATTAACATAAATAACATAACGTGGTACTTCTATAAGGTACATATAGGTAAATACAAATGTGTATACGGTCTATAATTATTTGACTGTTACTTATATACAAATGTTGATTTTTTGGAAATTTAATTGTTAAAATACCACTTTTTCATAAATAGGAGGTTAATTAAAATACTGTGATTGTGATTTGATTGTGATATTAGTCACGTAATAAAGGTTTTTTTAAATAAGTAGTTCTAATTATGTTGAAGTATCTCAGATAAATATTACATGTGTAATACATATATATATCTTAACGTGGTACTTCTATAAGATAAATACAAATGTGTATATTGATAGGTGTAACTAATAGTACTGTGATTTGGATTTGATTGTGATACTAAATAATAAAGATTTTCCTAAATTGCAATAGATCTTTTAATTATTAAAATTAAAAACATGCATCGCGGATGCATACCTAGAACTGGAAGTATTTAATATCTTTATGTTATTAGAAAAAACTATTATTTCAATTTATTGGAAGATATAGTACAATATTTTTTGTCAACTGTACTTTGAATTTGCCAGGAATGTGGGACGAGTGGTGACTTTAAAACTCAAGTGGGACGAACGAGGAATTCTTTGGAATGTGGGACAAGATAGTGGGACGACAGAGGCACAAATCTCAAACTCATACCTTCAGTTCTAAACATATGTGAGATGTGTTGACATTGTATTTAGCAGTTCATTACTGCAGACGAGTGATGTCGTGATGTTAGTCGAGATATCGGCTTACAACACAACGATTATCGGGTTACACTTTCAAATGTTGGGCAAAGGCATGCGAGGTAGCGGTTTGGACGTGTCTAAGAAAGAAAGAAAGAAAATACGTTTATTACGGTAAACATAAACACAAAAAACTACGGATACTAGTTGGAGTCTTCAGGAGATTTCGTAATTGCAGTGCCTATAAATTAATTTTTGCTTTTTTTTAATGACTTTGTCAGAGGCGTGCTTTTTGCTATGAATAACAGAATTTAGGCATTGTTAAGTTATGGAATTGATTGCGATCACGATCATATTTCCATCCTGCTTACGATGAGAATCAATGTTGATGTGAACCTTTAAATATATCGTTTTTTTTTATTCCTGCATCATCTTGGACAAATAGGCCTACTCGTACTCCAGAAAAGCTAGTATTTTTTTTCTATTCTATCTTCGACTTTCCTTGCTGCATTTTTTTCACATTGGTGACTTAGCTAAAAGTGAATAACGCGTCTGCTTATTCCTTACACCGTCTTTTTGGATGGGTGTGCGCCTGAGACGGTCCAACTGCATGTCTGCGCTGGCGCCACGGCATCCGTCTTGTACTGTCATGTTGCTCCTATCTATCTAAACCAGCGTACGAGTATGATTACCTAGTACCGAGATATTTTGTGCCAACATCACGGAGGGAGGATACGCTCTAATGGCTCTAGCTACCTTTCAGGCTAATTTCGGAGCAAAAATATGAAAGCGTTGGCTAATATACTATACCGCACACGTTGTTAAAGTTGACCGAAGTCAGGGTTATATTTAGGGTAGCCTTTACTTTTACGTTACGAGTACCTATGTAAAAAAAAATTGCTCATTGCGTTCTCCTTTTTAGCCTATCGATAGCAATCTAAATGGACTCGGCCCAGAATTCAGCTACTTGTTTGGCGCCATCACCAGCGTCCATCAGTTCCTGTAACGTGCAGCTGACAGGACACGCAGGACACGATATTAAGTGTCCTATCGTTTGTGGAACAACACCAGCTCTTAGTATTGATTGAGGCTTTTCTGCAAGAGACTGCAGCATAAGTTTTACCTTCTTTTATTAGCAATATTGGACTCGTTGCTAACCGATTGGACGGAGAAGGCACAGAACAAAGAAAAGTGGAAAAACAGGGGGGAGACCTTTGCCCAGCTGTGGGACAATACAGGTTAACAAAAAAAATATAGCAATATTGCGACACCTTCGTCTTTTAACCCTAGAATATCAACTAATCTTTAGATAACCAAGTACCGATATATTTTGTGCCGACATCACTGAGGGGGATGAATCCTAACTTTTGAGCTAAGGGCTAATTTTGGAGTTAAAACACGAAAACATTAGCTAATACCGCACACGTTGAAAAGTTAACTAAAGGAAGGGCTAATGGAGAGGGGTGTGCAAACTACAGCTCACCAGCTAGCATGGTATAGAGGCTGAAAAAGCTTATTACAGGCCACTTTTCAGGTAACCAAAACCACTCAAAGTCAAAATATTTTATTTCACGGCATTATATTTATTTTTTTGGCACTTATGAAACGTCCGTAACTAGGTGCACGGTTCCAATTAGTCGTTTCCTATGGAGAAGAGCTGGCAAGAAACTCCACGATTTTTAAAAATAATTGGCTTTTACAATGTTTTCAAATTACAGTGTTAATAGGTATGGGAGGACAGGGTAGGCCTGTCAATAAGTACCAGGTACTTAATAAAATGGATAATGGTCTACAAATCTACAGTTTACAAGGTCTAAAACGTTCACACTTGTTCTTAAAACGAATTATTTTATTTCTGTTTTCAGATAGATCCAGCATAGCATTTTCAATGAAAATCTTTTGTACGTTGCCAAAGAACGATCACTTTAATGGGTTTATCTAAACATAAAGAGAAAAACAAACTCCTCAAAAACAGAAATACAGTTAATCGTTTGCAAAACCAACAGCACGACTACACTAATGTTTCGATTCGACATCGCCCAATATTATTCTACTTACCGAGACAGCCTAAACAAACACTCACATACTTCCGATATGACATTAGAACTTTGCAAAAAATAATATTTAAGTATTAAATTACGAGGGATATCTATGTTTTTCCAAGTTCTCACGTGGCGTGGCGCCATAGAGTTTTTGTTCTATTTTTCTGGCGTGAGTAGACAGTTCTGGCGGGAGTCAACGTAATTATGTCATTGACTGTCTCTGGTATTGTTGGTTCTTATTCTTTATGGGGTATTTTTGGGTCGATCTTGGAGATATAAAGCGGCTGAGTCAGCAGTTTTTAGTAATAGTAGATTTAATATTTTACTGTAAATACTTTTACGTATCTAATTTGCTGAAATTTTAATGTAGCATTACAAAATATTTTCTAAATATATACTCATGGGTGATAATTGAGTATGGTCTTCTGGAACTAATAAGTTAAAAGTTCGTGTAGCGGTCGCAAGCGCTACTACTGAACATGAGATCCTGGGTCTCTGGTTCGATTCCAGTGTCGGACATAGTGTTATTGGGATTTTTAACCTGGATTTTCTCAGTAGTAGCCCGGAGTCTAGATTTGAGTCCGGAGTCTTTCTGCCGGAGGAGGACTCATGCCCGGTTGATGGCAATAGGCTCGCCCCTATTACAGAGGACTTAAACATAACTGGCGAAATGTCGGTGTACTATAGATGTACCTCTGCCTAGCCCTTCTGGGAATACAGGTGTGATGTTATGTTAGGTGTAGAGCACATAATTATTATGGCTTTGTATTGAAACAGTTTGTATGAACTCACTTCTATCAAAATTAATTATACCTTCTCTGTGGACACTCAAACAAAACATCAAACTCATCTTCTTTACTAATTAAGGGGCAGCCACCAGAACACAGTTTCGTCATTAACAAACAAAAAAGCTCCTTATAAACCCCACTTTAAAAAAAGTGTAAGTCATGTTGACCCTAAACACTTGATGCATTTAATACTAAAATTGCAAAAAACTTGTGTAATCTTTTTTTAATTAAAAGCAAGGGAGTGAAATGTAGTCATCTCTTATAATTATACAGGTTGGGACGAAAGGAGGGTGACGGGGAGGGGGGTGACGTGACGTGCTGGTAATGACTGACGGATTGTGAATGAAAGCTCTTGTGTTGTAACGGAATTGATTCATTGTTTTAAATAAGTAAATTCCGGAAGCCAAATGAAAGTTGAAGGTTAATTTACATTAATTGCATTATTTTTGTAAATTATGGGAAGGTTAATAATGATGACTATGATGAACAACCTAGCGCCTGTTTTGACATAGTTTTGTAAACCTAAGAAAACCATTTTGAGTTTATTCTGCAGCTACAAGCGCCAAAGATTCAATGCAGAAGAATCACAATTGGGTTGAACAATTTCATTCATTTTATAATCGTAGAGTAGGTCTATGACAGCTAAGTATACAAGGTTTTTGTAATTAAATTATTATAGTGTACAGAAACAGCTGACTTTTGTCGCGTTTTCTGGGTTTGTCTCATAGTTGAAAGTTGTTCATAATCGTTATGAATTAACATTTAACCCTTCAAAGTAAGAGTGAACAGGCATCTTCTGGGCACGTTCGTTCCACCATAAACCTCATCCATCGCTTTCCATCAGGCGTGATAGAGGTCAATAGCAGGCCCATGTAGCAATAATAAAAACAAAAAACAGTTATGAGTACAGTAAACCCTTAAGAGGTTTTCAGTTAACTCATTTACACCTTGTATATGGTTTATACTTTGAAGAAGACCAAAGAAACGATGGATCGTCTGTATGTAAAATGATATGGTTAGAAAGGGGATGACTACTGAGATGACGACTAATAGAGAAGTATGAAGGAAAAAGAACACAAGGACATGTTATAATACCTACCCCAAATAAATTGCGATAAGGGCAAGAAATTCATAACGTTTCCACTTTGACTCCACAATTTACTAAAGGTTTATAATTTCCTAGGTCCAGTTCCAGTCCTACTATGATTAGTTGATACTGCTCTCAATACGGTGAGAGCAGTATTAACTAATCATAGTAGCAAAACATCGTGAGGAAACCGGCATGTCCTAGAACAAAAAATTCGAAGACATGTGACATCTATCAACCCGCACTGGGTCCGGGTGGTGGATTACGGCCCGCTCCATCTCACAGAGAGGAAGCGTGTGTCCCAGCAGGACACAGGCTCCTCTCTGCCATTATAGGCTGATTATGTAGTTCATATTATGTTAATTCTCAATATGAATCATTATCATTCGTGATTTGAAAACTATTTCTCTATTTAAACGTCGATTAAAAGAGCATTACCTTTCCTCTATACCGTGAGTATTTGTATATATATATATATATATATGTTTATATATTTTGTATTATGTATTTATTTAAGTATACTTAAGTAATTTTTTTGCATTATATGTGTAGGTATATTTAATATTTTAGTTTTAGACTTCACACACTCATATTTTTCTCTTCTTATTGTCACACACTATTGTCTACATTTCTTTTTTACTTCTCCTTTCGCAGGTCTGCTGGAAGAAATTTCTTAAGAAATAAGCAATACCTTTGTACTCATATTTTAAATATGTCATATCCCTATGTATTTTACTGTGTGTACCTACATAAATAATAAAATAAATAAATATGAATTATTATAATTATTATAACTATTTACCCTGTTCATGGTTCAATTGGACCACTAATTAGTAATGACAATAGACTACAGGAATTCCGCTCCACTAACACTCTACAAAACTTCTTGTGCAGATCTACATACCGATACAGACTACAGACTTACCTATAATGTCACTTTTATCTTAACCCCAATCTTAATGATCTTACTTAACATTCTATTCACTACAAGTACTGATTAAATTTAATAAAAACCTTATTCCCTTTCATAGCTATTGTATGCAATAGCGATGCTAATCGCGATCGCATTCGATGCGGTTATTGAAAAAGTTGTATTCTCATTATTCCTTATAGGGCAGGATATTAATTCAAATGCATTTGTTCGTTATGGCTTACCTCCGTGTTTCTGTTGCAAGGAGTAGGTAATTGGCTTTTGGAACTGTTTCTGCCTAGCTGGGGTCGTATTCTCTATAACATAAAGAAATCGCGCCAACGCGAGGTTGGCGTGATTAGCTAAGGAATTGACGTGGTTTCGAAGTAAGGAATCATTGAGTAGACACTTCAAAGAATCTAATTCACTAGAATTAGGGCCCTGAAGTGTCGTGTCTCGGAATTCAGTGTTTTGTTAGCGACGTGTTTTACTAAGTCATGATAGTATGTAATGCTCATATTACATCAAAGACACTGATTTCTTAAAATCTAATTTTTAGTTCGGTACTGTCTAGGTCCATAACAATTTCTACGTTCTGATTTTAATTTTTTTTTGCGGCTATTATTGTCCCAGTTCTGGACAAAGGCCTCACAACTCTTCTTCCTCCTCTCTCTGTGCTTTTCCTGTTTTTATGCTCAACATTTACTCCACTTGCACTGTGATCGTATTCTGAATTTCTCAATTGCGTTAAATTCAGAAAATTCCAGCGGGGTAATTGCGTGACACACTAACAACAGTAGGAATGGCTTTTATTTTGACAGTTTAACAACATTCATTGCGTTACTCATTTGTAATGTTGTTAAGCAGACACATTTTTCGAATTTATGAAGCAATGGATTAGCAATATCCTTCAACATGATCCAGATTGTGATTTATAGTGTGTTACGTAATTATAGGGAGTCTAATAATTTTATGATTTTTAGGAAACTTGCACCCAACATTAGCTATTACTTCCAATATAATGATGATTTGTTAAAGTGTGGACTACAACCGTCACGGTATCACCACCATCATATTGTACGGTCAGTAAACTGCTCTTACAATATGTAAGGGCAGTTTACTGAATCCATTTATGTTGTACGTAGTATCCACCATTGAACGTCAGTTAGGATAACGCTCAATTTATTCCGGTCGTGTCTTTAGATTATGTTCTACAAGACAAGCTCGCATTACACGTCACCTTTCTTAGAACATTGTATTTAATTAAGACAGCGTGTCTACTGTCTACGGTCCACATTTATTTACTTGTAGCATGTTCTGTTTAAATTATGACAGAATATTGTTTATGGGAGAGGCAATCCTTTCAATTCTATAGCTAATCAAATAGAGTAGATTTTTGCACTCGAACGGGTGCAAAAGCTACATAATTTTCCACTCCATGATAAAATGAGCTGTGCAGAATGTAGTCTTGAAAAATGACTGCTCATCTGAAAACGATCCTAGATGCAATATTGGATCAATGGGATAATTGCATAACACACTATCAATCACAATCTGAATCATTTTGAAAAATATTGCTAATCCATTGCTTCATATGTTCGAAAAAATTGTCAGCTCAAAAACGTAAATAACGCAATGAATCTTGATGAACTGTCAAAATTACAGCTATTGCTACTGATAGTGTGTTACGCAATACTATCTCTTTCTATTTTTTGTTTTTGTGTGAATATTGTGTGCCTTAACCTGGATCGAATTTTATTTTCATTCTTTATTTCTTTCTTTCAATTGCCCCGCTGAAGGGTGCTGTAGTTATTTGTAGTGTTGATCCTCAGTAAGGAGTGTCGTATCTGTCCAACGCTGCACTCTACGTATGCTGCATATTGTTATGTTATCTCAAACGGCCGCCTGTTCTGGCTGGTGGGTTATGTTATGAATCACCTGTGCACTGTGCAAAGTGCGCAACCCGCCTGCGGTATGCCTTGCATGTTTAATACCGTATTAGGGATTAGTAGTAAGAGAATTATGGGCTTCGATTATGAGTGGGTTGGAGAATTCTGCGAAGGTAGGTAGTAGCCATGATCTTTGTTGACTGACTGGTGTAACGATTACAGATTGATCCGGTTAGACTGAAAGCCGACCTAAACATAGTTTGGGAAAAGGCTAGGCAGATGATGAAGTTGCCGATCATGATGATCAGCTTCAGTAGATCCAGTTAGTATGATATAATAATAGGTAGGCTATTATTTTTTATTAGAGTGTTTCCACGATACATGTATTATACTCTTATTAAACCTTCATACATTGGTGTGGTTAGGACCTTACAAATGGCAAATGACGATGGAATCAATCAATTAATTGACAAGCACAAAAATAATTGTTGTTTGTTGGAAAGTAATGTATTTGTATTGAAAGGCAGCAGTAAAATTATTAGCAATTTTCTAAATTTAAATTTGAAGAGTTTCCCGCTCCAGTATTTCCTCGAAGACGTGGGAACTGTCGCCTGCTGGTGTTTGTCCGAACTCCTCGGCTTTGGATGCAGTCCGAGAGATGTTTTTAAACATCCACTACTACTGATCTCGCGTTACTGCACACATTTGATGCTTAGGGCTGGCACGATGGAGTGTTTATTTGTTCAATGAGAATGTAGAGTCGGCTTGTACTTGGCAGATTCTGTCAACCACTGTCTGTGATTAGATTGGGATTTCTGACATATTTTCTGTCATTTCGGAACGAGAAATCTTGGTTTAGCAATAATATCAAATGGGTATGAAATGTTAGTAAAAAGTAAGTATTCAGTAAAAATAATTTGGGTATTCTTTGTCAATGATTAAGTACCTTCTAAAGGTGGTTTCTCTCATCAGTCCTAACAATATCCAATGTCTGACGTCTAGCAAAAACATCAGTTTGTTTTTAAATCCCTTTACCTGCTAACATCTACTTTAGCCAGCCCTGCAACCGTATGTCTGTTGACTTGTGTTTAAAACTGTGTAAATAGGAGAGGTCTCAAGTTACGGGATCGATTTTAAAACAATATTCAGCTACGGACGGAGGCGCCTGTGAACAAACATGTCCAACTAGATCAGGGGTGCTCAACCATTTTCTTCTTTGAAGCTTGTATCTATATTGGTTGGTGATTTTGCCCTTACTTCTTTATTTTTTAGAATCCTTCCGTGGTGGAAAATCAGGGCAGTGGTGGGCCAGTGGCAACGGCCCCGACTTACGAGTTGTAGGTCGTGGGTTTTGTGTAAATAATTTCATCACCACTGCTCTCAAAGACTGTGAAGGAAACCATCGAAACCGGCATGTCTTAGAACCAAAAACTCGAAGACATGTGACATCTACCAACCCGTACTGGGCCCGCGTGGTAGATTATAGCCCACTCCCTCTCCAAGAATGGGAGGCCTGTGTGGCTGATGATGATGATGGTGATGGATTTAATCGGTTTTCTATCCTCAAAATCGTTTTTATTTATTTATTTACACTCATAATCCTTAATAGAGCAAAATACACGTGATGATCACAAAGGTACTGCTTTCTGCACCTGGTCGATATTGTAGATCCTGACTTCAGAGGTTATTGTGGGTGTAAGTAGTAGTATCCGTACCTAAAGACTATACTTTACAAATTTGTTAAGATATACCTTTGCCTTGATTCAACAATCTTCTTTTAATCGCAAACATGTAATTATGGATGAAATTTTGAAACCACATTTGAAATCTGTCCATTCAACAACAAAAATGAAGTAGCTGGCGGTACATGCAGGTTTTTTCACAATGATTGCGCCAGATTGACAACCACTGATCTAGATTGAAGAAAAAAAACACAACCCCTCTTTTACCTTCAGTAGTTAGGTAAAAAGTCGGAGAGTTTCCGAGAACACTTGGTACGAGACAAACAGTTTGGTTTGTTTTACGAAACCAATCGAGATGATATGAAGATGTTGAGCAAATAAGGAATAAAGACCGGTGTCATGATGGGAGTCAATGTATTGTTTTATGTTTGGTTTCGGTTATTTTATTGATTTTGTCGCTGGATGAGAAAGTAGCCTTAGAACTACAATCGAAGTTATATTTTGCGGAAACAGGTTTTAACGCCTGGTAAGCAGGTGAATTAAAGTTGCTGTAAGTATAACTATGGTGTACCAACCAACAATTAAATACAAGGATGCAGTAACCACCAAACAAAGTGAACTCAGTTCAATAAAGAGAAAAAGAAAAAGAAAAGAGAAAAAAAAAAGAAAAGAAAAAGAGAAAAGAGAAAAGAGAAAAAAGAAAAAAAAAAGAGAGAGAAAAGAGTAAAAGAGTATTCTATTCTATTCTATTCTATTCAATACTATGCGGTGTTACAGATGTTATCAAATCGCTCGTAATCTCTTACAAAGCAAAACACATCGAAGTTGTCGTGGCTGAACAATTATGACAGTGCGAGATGGATCCCTTTGATCAGCAAGAATAGGTATGTAGCTTTGTTACAGGCTACGGCTGTTATCTCAATGAATTTTGCGTTACGACTACAGAGTCAGCTTTCCAAATGTAGCCAAACATAATTAGTACCTACATATAGAGTTAATAGGCTCATAATAAATTAGTGCGCTTTGCCATCTACGATTGTGTACTGCTTTCTATCAGGCGGGATCGCAGTTAAGCACTAGTTTATAACATTAAAACAAAACAAAACAAAAATATTGTATACAAACTAGCTCCGTTTGATCTCTTAATCCAACTAGTTACTGGATGATACCAATATGGTATAGTTAGCTGTAAACCTGTCAAGCTAGAACAAAGACGTGTTACCTAGTAATCAGCTAGTTAATGCAATAATAACGTTCGTTAACATAATCGTCACTTGTATCTGAAACAACTCGTAAATAATACGCGATTACGGAATTATATCATGAGGTAGAGCTGCAGAAGTACCACCACATCATTACCACTACCACCATTACCAGTATTACCACATCTGTTTGTCGCCGAGATGAGACTGAACCAGCCAGGGCCGCGGATTGTTCGAAAAAGATACCGTGGCCCCTGGCACAGGCAACTGAAGAAACACGGGTGGGTTTTAGTCAGTAAAAGTCTGACACGCCCTCTCGCTCCGTCCAGAGCGGGAGAAGTCATATGATGAATTGCCACCCAAAAAAAAAAGGCATAGATGAATGCCTGCATTTATAGAGCAGCAACTACTTATTTTAGGATGGAATTGTATCATCATCTGCCTAGCCTTCTCCCAACTATGTTGGCGTCGGCCTCCAGTCAAACCAGATGCAGCGAAATACCATTATTTTACATAAAGTGACTGCCTATCTGACTTCCGCAACCCAGTTACTGGGATGATATTGTATATGTAATGCATTCAATTAAATTCCATGTTAAAAAATCGTATGAGTCTCGAGAGCGAAATCAATAGATGCAATTGCAATCTATCTACAGTCTAGACTCCAGACCTTCTGCACTGAACTCCTGATGCCGCGGACAGGTGGGGGCCGCAAAAAGTAGCGGTCGATCGTCCCGGGAAAAACAATCAAAAGGCGCCGCGGCATCACAGGAGCCGCTTTGATACCGGGACAATTACCGCCCCCGCGCCCCGCACACCGCAGGGAAACTCATTTTCCAACGCGGAGTAAACCTGTGCACTTATTAGATCTCCACCAAGTTACTTTTGCTGCTGAGGGCAATTAGTTTGAATGGTGTGGGGGGAAGAATAGGGTTGAATTTGGGATGGTTTTGAGTGTAGGATCTGCAAGTGTGTTTTGGTTAGTTTACGCGACAACATCGTTCTATTTGCAAGTGGTGCTACACCCAATCAACTTTAACTTAAGGCTGTAAGGTTTATTTTAGAGTGGCGGGTAGTTTCGGAACAGCATATACAGGGTGGGCGAACAGTTCTCGCGCCGCGGATCGGCCGTCAATCATCTCGCGATTCGAGTACTGACAAAGGAAAAATCCTTGAACGCGAAATAACTTGAACATGATCAAAGTGCTATGTTGACACCGTAAGTAAACGCATGGCGAGTTAATTTCGCCTTTGACTGAATTTATGGCGGGTGCGGGTTCAATTCCCTGTTACAGACATTTTTTGTGACGAAGCGGTGTGGATTGGAAGCGATTACTGCTAATTTGATGCTGTGAATGTGTCGCCTTATAGGCGGGTATTGTTTCGTTCGGATATTGATTGAATAATGGAAAGATGAAGCGTGTGTCGGTGTCGTTTATGAAGTGCTTATAAGGGTATTTCTGATGAAGAACTTTAACAGTCTTTAAAGCTAGTCCTAGACGACTGATTTAGTTGACAGAAGGGACTTTGCGTCTTTCGGTTTCTGTTCAGTCAAACGCAGGACAATTAAAAAAGTATTCTGAAGGTCAATTTCCGTAATCAAAAACGTTTAAAATCTAATTACAATCTCATTTCAGCGACAATCAATGTTAAAAACTTGTCAAAAATGTAGGGAAATTACAGGTATTTTTGACAGATTGAGAACGGGATCAGACTGAAAGTTCTTAAAATTACGAGAATTGCCCCTCTGACTTTTTACTTACCTAAGAATTTCACAGAAAATTATATCGAATTTTGAAAACAACAAATCCATACTAATATTATGAATTCGAAAGCAAGCTCTCGTCTGTACTTTACCATTTTACACCTAAACCACTGAACGGATTTTGATAAAGTATGACAAGGAGGTAGATGGCATCCTGGGGAAGGATTTGTTGTCCCGGTAGCATGTTCCTGTGAGATAATTTCCGACGTCCACGCGGGCGAAGCCGCAGGCAGAAGCTATTGTTTCCACAATTTTTCAAAAAATGTTTAATTGCACGTGAAAAATGGGTAACTTTAATTGCTGAATATACTCCAATTTATGTATTGTGTATATATGGACGCCTGCAATCATCAACCCAAACTTTTTATAATTACAACAAAAACCCGAGTTAATTTCTCTTAAACATTCCAAGACACGTCTTAGCAACCCAATGAAACTGGAGATTACACGGATCCATTCATCTCATTCATATGTCGTTTGAAACGCGATAACCCTGACAATGGCACACCAGCGACAAATATTCCTACTAATTTCACCTACCAATTTGCGGGCCACATTCTTTTAAGGGTAGGGTTGTCGCGGAGCTGAATATCCTTTAAAGTTTTTTGAAGTAGAAATAAAGATTTTACTTTTTCATACAGAAATGTGTCAAAGAAAATTTATGATTGAAAGAAAGAAAGAAAGAAAATACGTTTATTTGCGGCAATTATGACGCATAAAAAAGAACATAAACACACAAAAAAAAAGTAACAAGTTGGGGGTTGGGGGGTTGGGGTTGGGGGTTGCGTATGTTGTGGTTGATTGTGCAGACGCCAGGACATCAAGCTACCCATCATTTGCTTACCTTTTCCCAACTATGTTGGGGTCGGCTTCCAGTCTAACCGGATTCAGCTGAATACCAGTATTTTACATGGAGCGACTGCCTATCTGACCTCCACAACCCAGTTACTGGGTAATAGATACCTCTTGGTAAGACTGGTTGTCAGACTTTCGGGCTTCTGACTATCCGTAACGACTGTCAAATACCTACGAATGACAGCCGGGACCAACGGCTTAACGTGCTTTCCGAGACACGGAGGGGTCTCGGTATGTAAAGATGGTCACCCATCCACAGACCAACCGCGGCAAGCTACCCGAAACTGTAAAATTTTCCCAATTAACTTTGAACCTAATACTTTAGCGATAAAGTCGAAAACCTATTAAAGAAATTTGATAGATTGTAGTACCTTGATGTGCTGGCGTTTGTACTTTTCTTGTTGTCCCATAATCTGTTTGTTGGGAAAGTTCAGCCTCAGCTAGCAAAGTCCTTCACACGTCCTGCTGTTTCTTTTCATTGTAAGGCAATGAAGTCACATTATCGTAGTCATTCATCGCTCCAACATTTCTTTTAACTTGCATTTCGAAATGTTATTTGACTCAACTAGGTAATGAACGGAACGATAGAGCAGTTTCATTTGCCTATAGTGGAGAAAGTGGTAAAGTAGGTATAGATAGCGTTTTTCTCTACTTAAAGATGGGAAAATCATTAAACATCAGCAATTCTTTCATACTTAGGTACAGACGCCAGCAGGTTAAGCTACCCGAAACTGTCAAATTTTCCCAATCAACCTTGAACCTTAATGCTTTAGCGATAAAGTTGAAAATCTATTAAAGAAATTTGACAGATTGTAGTACCTTGATGTGCTGGCGTCTGTACCTACCCTTACGGTTCATTAGAAAACCGGCGTCAGACAGCATCTGTCTGGCATTAATGCTGAAATTAACCTTTTTGGCGCGGTCGTGAGACACTACTGTTGTTTGAAATATTATTTTTATTTAGTTAATTTTGTATTTTTTGTTTCACGAACTATGTCCAAATAAACTACATTCTTTTTTCTTTCTTTCTTACTTAAATAGTCACAATCATACCTGCACATTTAAAATTAAAAACCCAATTCAGCACACCCCTACATCTCATCATACAAATCGGTACCGTTTGACATGGCCGCTTCCTCCCGCCGTTTTATTCATTCATGAGCACAAAATGGCGGAGTATCGGCATTATATGTTCATTTGCGGCGCATTGGGCCGCCACGCGGTCACACCACAGTCTACCACACTTCACAGCTTCCTGCTCTCACATCAATTAGCCGTCTGCGAGGACAATAGCAGGCGGTGCATGCTAAATGCAATCTTTGTGTTATCGAAAAATCTGATATAGTTTTTAGTCGTGGTTTTGATTCTCATCCCACAGAAATCGTGCTATTTTTTTCGGGATCCAAACTCAAATCATTTATTTCAACTAAACCAATTACAGGCACTTTTGAATTGTCAAAGGATCGGTCAGTTAGAAAGATGAAGCTAGTTGCCCATTCCAAAGCATAGGTACCTATGGAGAAGAACGGGCAAGAAACTCCACGGATTAAAAGTATGTCGAAGTCCCTGTCTATGTCATAGCCTATCTCTACGCAAAAGATCGATATGTCGCTTCGCAACTACTTAGAAGGAAATACTAACAAATTAACAGTCACAGTTTCCCATATACTTACTTAGGTAGTAGGTAGGTGTTAGTAGGATAGTGTTAGTAATGTTTATGGTGATACTACTGTTCCACACGAAGACAATGATAGCAATGCTGGGAATGATAATGAAAACAAGAATTTCAACTTGGCGAACATTTCTGTCGACAACATCTCAATCAAAAGTCGTTTGTAGGCTAGGACTAGACTGAAAATCAGCATGTTTTGAACTTCAAAATTATATGACACTTGACAGTCCCCCAAAACGCCCACCCTTCACCACTTTCTAGTGCTTTAGCTGATAAAAAGAAGTGGCGCAACAAACTCCCCAGCAGCACAGTCTGTTCAGTTAGAAGAACTTGATTCTATATACAATATATAGAATATATGCATGCATATATGGTATACATATATTGATAGTGGAGTCAGCATTCGAACGACTAGTTAATTATTTAGTCAGTACTTAGAGGGCAAGTTCTTACCACTAGAGGATAAGTTCTTACCTCTAGAGGATAAGTTCTTACCTCTAGAGGATAAGTTATTACCACTGGAGGGCAAGTATTTTACTCTAGATGGCAAGTACTTACTACTTAAAACTGGGCAAGTGTTTACCGCTCGATTGCAAGGGCATATGTCCCCATACCTTATACCCTACGCATAATAAAATAACACAGGATCAAAGTATCTCTACTCTCTACACTAAATCTGATTAGTGTCCCATACTAATCGATCATAGTTCACTTCATACCCACGGTATCATGTCGCCAACTTACGTTAACTGCATAAAATATAAAGTAAATTTGCAGCCGCCACGTGCCGCGTCATCAGTGCCTTTTGTTGTTGGGGGGTGAGCAGCGGTCCGGGTGCTGACGAGTATTTTACACATTTTAACATAATATTGTAGAAAGAAGGGTGATTCAGGTGGAGAAAGAGTTTTGGGATAAAATGAAGTACCTAGTGAAGCAGTAACATCAGCACAATTGGCCTAGTTATGATTTGGTAAAATTATATTAACACTTGCATGCATCTGTGTTAAGATATTCTTCTTCTTCTGATGCCTGTCCAATTACTGAAGGTTGGCCAATCATCATGTAGGTCGTGGATTCGAATCCGAAGGCGCTTTACTTTGTGTAAATAATTTCATGAGCACTGCTCTCAAAACGTCGAAGGAAAACATTGTGAGGAAACCGGCATGTCCTAGAACAAAAAATTCGAAGACTTGTACCAACCTGCACAAGGCCCACATACACAGCCCCTTCGAAGAGTGGAGGCCTGTGTCGCAGCAGTGGGAACATTACCTATAGCCTGATTATGCTTATTATTGTTTTTCTCCTAATCTGTATACAAAATGTCTCCTGCTATCAAGTACAGAGTTTCAGACCAGTAAAGAATAACTCTAATGCCATCTAAATTAACTGCCTTACGCTATTCTACATCTATTTGGCTTTTATTGATATCCTCGGAAACTGTATGACCTTCTTCTAAAACTAAAAAAATTACGTAATCAGCTTTCAAACACAAGACGTTCACCATTACACCATCCGCTACAAATCAATATCAACCGATCGAAGCGTTATTTTTATTCAAACGGAACCCTATACAGCGGGTTCGGCAGTTCGGCTGGTAATTGTCAAATTAGCGCGCGCAGATCAAAGGCGCCGGCGATTTGTCGCGTTCTCATAATGTGATAAGTTTCGCGCGCGATTACGTTGGGGCCGGGTGCCAGTCACAGAGGGCATGGGGAAGTATTATACACAGAAATAAAAATAATGGCTCTGACCATTATTTTAACCAATTTATACCTACAGAATGAATATATGGGTGCAGACGCAAACACATCGCTACCCGAAACTGTCAAATTTTCCCAATCAACCTTGAACCTAATGCTTTAGCGATAAAGTTGAAAATCTATTAAAGAAATTTGACTGATTGTAGTAGCTTGATGTGCTAGCGTCTGTACCTAGCTTCTGAAGTTTCATAACCGCCCGTAATGTGAAATAAAATACTTTGAAAACTTAATCGGTTGAAGAACACTGAACGAGACAGATTAAAAGTTTTATTGTTATTACGCCTATGGGCGTTCCTCGTCCCTAAAAGTGGTTAAAAGGTTACATCTTTTAAAAAATTTGGGACTACTACAAGGTTAAATTTCTCTGGTGCAGTACTGCTTGTCCTAGAGAAAAGTCTTCTTCTTTTCATATCGATGGTACTTCTTGTCAGTTCGTCTGGTCGGCCACGTTGATCGCAGCATCAGGCTTCATTTTCTGAAGAGCATAAACATTGAAATAAAAAGACCTTTAAATGTAATGCATGTAAATGCATTTCGTTACTCATCATTATAGTTCTTTCTCTCTTCAGTGGAATTCGGAAGCACTCGTTTCCAAGTTTCTTTTAAAAAAGCCATTCAGGTGAAGTCCAGTATGTTATACATTATTTTTAGTTTCATTTTCTTTCCTATTTCAATTCGCTGTCACTGCCGCCATACAAAGCATGTTGTTGACTCTCTCCCCCTCGTGCTTCCAGCTAGGGGAGCAAAGTATTCAAGTAGGGTAATTTGTTTTGTTCCTCAGTAACGGATTACTATTAGTAATTTTATACGACAATATGAGCCTAGTAACTTTAGCAGATTTCAACTGGTAATGACGATTGGAAGAAGGTAAGTATGTTTTAAATCAGACATGAATAATAAGTATGTACCTATAGGCCTTTTCTACACAACATGCTGCGAAAGGGCCTAACTTGCCTGTTAGAGCGGTTTCGCACTACGTCCGATCCGAATCCGAATTCATAATTCGAGTTCAATCCGAATTGGGAATGTTTAAAATTCGCACGGACTGAGTTCGGATGTAGAGCGCAACCCCTCATACAAATAGTACTGTGGCTACTTCGGACCGTCATTTGTCGGATTTGGATCGGACGTGTGCGAAAGTGTATATCTGGCTCGGTCTTGCCAGCCTGTCATATCTATTCTCCTGACCCCGGAGATCTTGTTAATCGCTGTCGAACTACCTAAGTTTGGGTCTATTTCGGTTTACTGTAATTTGAAAACATTGTAAAAGCCAATTATTTATTTTTAAAAGAGTAACCGTGGAGTTTTTGCCATTTCTTCTCCATAGGAAACGACCGATTGGAACCGTGCTCCTAGCTTCTGACGTTTCATAAGTGCCCATGTAGGTTTATGTGAATAAAATATTTTGATTTTGATTTCGTCGATTTTTTTTCAACGAAGGCCTAACAGTTGCAGCGTCATCGCAGTTCAATTTCTAGATCCTACTATTTTCCGTGATCGTGGGTCGTAAATCGTTGTACTTAAGTAGTTACGATGTAATTGACTACTTTTTGCATTAGCAGGATAGATAAGAGTGTTTTAAGTTTTATAATGGATATCCAACAATTGTTTATTTATGGAAATGTGTAAAACCTTAGAATTCGTTACCCTATTCCGTCAGTAAACACCAGAACAGACTAGAATAATATATCAACAAATAATTTATAGGTACATTCATTATTCTGCATGTCTCGTTACCAACTCGTTCATATCATTATCGAATTCCTTGAAACTTTAATGCCATTGTAAAACAAAAATAAACAGTTGCTATCATTATCTGAGTTAAAAACCGCCACTCACGAACATTTGTGATGGCTGTCAGCGAGGCAGCGCTAACTCGGAAAAAAAAGAATTAAAAAAAGAATTTAAGAAATGAAATAATAATCGTGAGCCGTCCGGTAGCGGTCGCCGGGCGGCGGCCGGCCGGTCGCGACGCCATTGTCCGGCCGTCACCAGTGACTTTACAAAATACTAACGACCCGAAATGTTTTTAGAAAACAATTTAAGAAGCTTCCGTTTAAAGTTGGTTTATTTATCCTATTGTGCGTAAGCGGATCGTTTCGTATCGTAATTGTCGACTGACAGTCGCTGGTAGCTGTGGGAAGCCAAGAACTGTTTTTTTCCTGAATCAAATAAACATTAATAATATTTCAATTCAATATGGCGGCCGCCACCGTAATTATTGTGGTCTGTTATTGGAACGGCAACTGACGTGTGAAACGGAATTTTGAACTGTTCCTAATGAAAATAGATATATTATTTTAGTTTCGGAGTTTGATATTTATTTTGTTTGTGTAAGTGACCGGTCGGTGTGCATTCACCGTTACTGCGCCAGAAGGTGTCCAGTATTAGGAAGTAGAAACAATAATATAATTAAATTCCTATAGGACGGATTGGTCCTGCGGGGTAATTGCGTGACACACTAATAGTAGCAATGGTCATTTTGACAGTTCAACAACATCCATTGCGTTATTTACGTTGTTGAGCAGACAAATTTTTCCAACATATGAAGCAATGGACTAGCAAAATCCTTCTAAACAATTCAGATTGTGATTGATTAAGGTGCAGAAACTTTTCATAAAATGAACCAATCCCGGAAGACAAATGACAGTTGCTCAAATCTTTCAAATTAGTCCTCAACTTATGGAAGTTGAGCAATAGGATATTGGAAAAGACAGAACACATGGGTGTTCTGTCTTTTCCAATATCCTATTGCTAAGAGCAAACTATACGCACTGATTCCTCTTACGCTTCCAGAAGTTTCGATGGAAACGAAGAACCTAAAACAATCTTCTTGGTTTAAATCTTTTTCCGGTGAACTCCATTGCATTGCAATCCTGACAAGTCCATTCATTATCCATTTCCTGGCACCATTTCTCACGAAGATCTTCTGTACCAACGTGGTGGTCACCACAGTTTCCTCGCCATTGTTCCCACCATAACGAGCGGCTAATAATAGCGTGCCTATTACCGGCCCTAACGTCCATTGTACGAATTGCCGTCATCCGCGCTGCAATGAGGATGCTGCGATCCCGGCCATTGGCTGGCTTGCCGGATGCTCGCCCGTTCGCCCACTCTTGCGCACCTCCCTAGCGTGTCAATCTTCATTACTGGCAGTTACTGGACGTTTATGTGATTGTTTGTTCGTATATAGGATCTAGGTATCTATATAGGTGACAGTAGAGCTGGTGGATTTGCCATTACGAAATATTTACCCAGATGTGAGGAAATATTTACCCAGTGGTATGGAAAATATTTTGTCTGATTTGCAATATATCCTCGCAACTGGGTATTTTTGAGTTGAAAGTTTCGGCGTCATTTCATGATTCATCGAAGGGACTTAGAGGGGTGATATTGTTGTCTGCAATAAGAATAAAACTCGTGGTTAGTTAGATCTCAAATCATCAAAGTACCTATATCGAATTCTGTCTATAAATAGGTTTTGACACAGTTGGAGCATACAGTCGAACCAGAAAGCTCTCTCTATCCGTTTTCATCCTGGATTATACGCTTATATTAAGTATAGCAAAGTGATGCTCCAAGCTCAGATCCCTTTTACTATTCAGGAATGATTGACCATGGAGTTTCTTGCTCCGCTCTTCTCTATAGGAAACGACCAATTGGAACCGTGCTCATAGCTTTTGACGTTTCACAAGTGGCCATGTAGGTTTGTGTGAAATAAAATATTTTGAATTTGTATTTGAACTAAGGACCATTAATAAATCTGCTCCTATGCTTTCATTTAAAATCAAAACCATGGCTATTGTCACAAATCTTGCAAAAGTAACTAAAGTCAATCAGAGTTTTTAACCTTTTTCAAAGTACAACCGTACATACTTACGAAAACTGCGGATGAATAACATCACGGAGACTTAAAAAACTGAACATCTGAATTGAAATAACAATACTCCATCTGAATGTAATCCAATCAGCTTCATAATAAAATATGACAAAAATTAATGTTTATTTTTATAACAAGCTCGAGTTCTTATTTGAAAAAAAGAAAACAATTTAAAGCTGACAGAAGCTCAGTGAACAGAGAAACGTATTCAAATATCGAAAATTGTTGACAAATTAAGTTCCCTACGACTCCCTTACCACTTGAGATTGAGAACGACTCAACGAAATTTTAAACTGTCTAACAAAGTTACAATGACCCTTCCGAAATGGTTATGTGACCTGTAACACCAGCAATTAAAGTTCGTTTTAGAATGTTTTTAAATTTTCAAGATGTATACGTAAGTTTGTAAAGTTATACGGAGGGACGGTACCGAGCCGTTCGTTTTACTAGTTACTCAATTAGGCCTTTTGTATTTGTTTATCTGAGTTTGTATAGCGGCAGAAAGGGACAACTATACTATTTGATACGTATTAGAAAGAGACAGGCTATGCAAAGTAATTTGAGACAGTTCTTTTCACTGGCGCGGTAATACGTTCCTATTTTGAATGGCAACACGAAACTGGCGGGAAATGCATTCAAATTGTGTTCTGTTTTTACTTTTTCTAATTTGTGTAATGGCCGCCAGGGTACGGATTTTCTTTGATACTTTCTTTTCTGAAAGCTCTTTTCCGGAACGGTTTGAGTTGAGTTTTTAAAGAATTAGTGAACGTTTGCGTTACTATCGTCAACAAAGGCTATTTTGTTTATTATTGGAACTATTATTACTCCAACAAAGGATATACTCGTACAAATAATATAGGTACATTCTGCAATTAATTGTCTATAATAATTTTTATGGTTGTTTTTTTAAGTCCTCATCAAGTTTGTGTGACTAATGCATTGACAAATACTTCTCATTAACACCCCAAGCACTGAACAATTTCACAATCGATATAATTTAAATTCCTCGTCCGAGTGAACGTTATTGACAATTGATCTTTTATTCCTGTCATACACTCAATAAGGATGGAACGCGTTGAACTGTCTGGAGCTTCTTAAAAAAGTTACGAAGCAATAAGTATTTTATTTTCATAGCTCTCTGACATTTTCTAAAGGAGTCTTAAGATATTTCTAAATCAAGCTAGAAATTCTGTAGATCTGTTTAACACTTTCGATTTTACGAATTGAAAACAATTTATTGTATCGAAATATACGAAAACAATAAACTTGGCTCGTGGCTAAATAATAACTGGGTCGATGGAAGGTTAAGCTGCGCTTACCGCAGTCGATTCGTGGATGGGTGACCATCCAAAAAAGTATATATGAGCATTCGATCACGGCTGTCAGAAGCCCAAAAGTCTGACAACCAGTCTTACCAAGGGGTATCGTGTAACTGGTTTGTGGAGCTCAGATAGGCAGTCGCTTCATGTAAAATACTGGTATTCAGCTGCATCGGGTTAGACTGGACGCCGACTCCAACATAGTTGGTCAAAGCCTAGGCAGATTTATTGAACTAAAGTATAAATCTTAGATATTTAAAAACTTAACTTTGATTCCTATACTTAAAAATTTATAAATTATAAATTTAAAAATAAAATTCCTTTAAAAAATCTTATTCAAAAGACGTGCAACCTTACTTTAAGGTAAAACACCCACGCCACCCTCGCCCCGTCTCTGATTGAGCAAATATCGTAATATCAATGTGACTGCGATCGCGACCGATGGTGCATAAAACATCCCCGTTACAAACCCAAACAAACCGTGGATGGGGTTATGCAAGATGACATTATATTTATTGGGTAAGTACCTAATAAATTGTTTTTCAGAAAGTTCAGGTGCGTAGTACTCTCAACAGCCGTGCGTGTATGACCAGATTTATGAACGTAAAGGAGGCACACAAGGAGTGTGTAAGGATCATAGCAGGTGGCATTCTGTACTTTCTGCCCACCCCAAAGGGAAGAAGGCGAGAGTTTATGTATGTAAATTGTAGTACCTATAATGTTATGAGAATTAGATGACTATTGAGAAAACTCTATGATGTTTAAAATCGAGTAGTGGAATAGTCATTGTCTGATCTACTTTCTTCAATGGATAAGCTTAAGATCCAGTTAAAACAGTTGCCAAGGTAAACTTTAGATTAGGCAAATAACACATTATGAGCTGATTTTTTCAATCGACTGATAATTTTTATTCGTGGAATAAAATTGACGTCTGACAGAATTTGTATGGAAGAACTGTCAAAAATTCAAATTTATTTCTCGGTTAAAATTATCTGGAGTTGGAAAAATTTGCCTTTTGAGATAAGCGCAAATTAGGTAACGAATTTACCATTACTTTGTGCGTAGTAGGTACCTAAATGTTACTTCGCAAGCAAGTTACCCTTTTAGGTATATTTTGTGGAAAATATAATTATCTCCTTTAACTAAAACACATAAATTCTATTACCTATCATCTATTACTCCATCCTTCCATCTCACATCACCACCCCCGATCGGCGATCCTCGGTAATGAACTGTGAATCGCGGCTGTGTGCAAATCCCCTTACATTTGTTGACGCGCAATCATACACGCTGACACTTCGGGATTTACTTGACTCTGTGTGTCTTTTGAAGGATTTTTTACGCAAATGAGGTTTGAAGATGATGCCCTTTTGAGCGGCAGTGAAGAATTGGTTAACATCCCTAGATCTAACAAGCCTTACTCATTAAATTGTGGACTAATAAACTACAACTATTTAAGGCTCTAATCATCAAATTAAAATCTCTTTCCCTTATTTCTAAATACCTAAACTATTCTCTATAATGTCTAAAAAAGAGTTAAAATTCATCAAGGTGATAGTCTGAAAAAGATAGCCTAAATAAAAAATAGCTCAGAAGGCTAATTCCCGTAATTAAAAACGTTCAAAATCTAACCGCAATCTCATCTCAGCGACAATCAATGTCAAAAACTTGTCAACAATGGAGGGAAATTAGAGGTATTTTTGACAGATTTACGATTGTGATGATGGTTTCTTTATACAATAGAAACGGATCGGGACATATTGTACAGACGCCAGCAGGTCAAGCTACCCGAAACTGTCAAATTTTCCCAATCAACCTTGAACCGTAATGCTTTATCGATAACGTTGAAAATTTGTTATAGAAATTTGACAGATTGTAGTACCTTGATGTGCTGGCGTCTGTACATTTTCGACAAACACTGTAAAACGTAACGTTTTATGTGCAACACTCATCCAAACATTAGTTTCAGCAGATATATTGTTCCTTAATTGCGTAATTAATTATTTAATTGCATAACACACTATCAATCACAATCTCAATTATTTTGAAGGATATTTCTTTTTCTAAAAACGTTGCCCCACAATAGGAATTTCTCCTGAATCGTGGGTGCGTTTACAGACATTTAAACTCACATACACAAACAGCCAGACCCGGAACAACTACTTGTAGGTCATACAAATATTTGTTCCGTGCGGGAATCGAACCTGCGACACGCAGCGCAGCAGTCAATCGCTTAACCACTGCGCCCACCGTGTCGTCAAATATTGCTAATCCATTGCTTCATGTGTACGAAAAAAAATTCTGCTCAGCAACGTAAATAACGCAATGAATGTTGTTGAACTGTCAAAATGGAACCCATTGCTACTGATAGTGTGTTACGCAATTACTTCGTTGTACTGTAAGCGACGGTGACACGGAAAATATAAACGACAATGAAGAATGTCCAAACAATTGCTCACCATAGAATTCATGTGTATGTATACCATACATACACATGGATTCTATACGATTAATTTACACTATACACTAGCCAACCACTGCTATAAGTTACAAGTAGTTCATAATCGTATCGTTGATTTGTTCCGCAGTAGTCTCACAAAGTTCGCTCCAAACGTCCTTTTTCGCCCCGAAAATCTATTGTTTCATTTGTTTTTATGTCTTTTGTGATATTTCTCAGTCATTTATTTAACATTATAATTCTATTTCGTCCTATTCTTGTTCCTAGTAACAGCAGTGTGTCTACAACCTAAGACATTAGCTCTAGCCATAGACTAATAAAATGTGTGATGTATAGCATACGTTGTCTCTATACAACGTTACGTTTATGGCTTTTTCCGCTAGTTTGTAAGTGAGAGAATGTTAGATTTATTTAATGAGTACAGTTAATTAGAAAAGCGATCTGGAGGAAGTGAGAACATCATAAAATGTCTTGATTTGTTTCAACTTTCAGTGTCAAGACAGTTTAGAACACCATACCGTCGTCACCGTTAACGGATTATAGGCAACATTAATGTTATCCAATAGTTTGTTTTACTGTTTTTTGGGCAATGATGGATTGATGGATTTATTACCTTAAGTAATTGTACTTAAGGTAATAAATAGGGCAAAGTACTTCGGTAACTCAGGTGGACGTGGAGTTGCGGATACCAGCCTGTATTACCTAAGGTAATAAATTGAGCACAAATAAATAAATTAATGAATACTTACCCATTTATGAACATCAGATGCTATTGCGTTGTAAGATACTATTTTGCCATGTTTTAAAGCAGTGAAAAATTCACAAAAAAGTACATTTTGCACATAAGACACATGACTGAATAAAATAAATAGGTATACCTTAAATCGACACAACATTGCCTGATTCCCACGTGAAACTATTAAACTTAATAAAAACAGAAACAAAACACACATAAAAATGTTGACTTTTTTCAATTGCCACTCAAAATCGAGTGCTGTTTGCAAAATACAGCTAAATTGTGTAGAAAAGCCTACCCTTTGTCTTCCGAGGGTCGCTCGTACCCTTAGGAACACTTGATTAGAGGAGAGTTTATTCGTCGCTTTGCGGTCATGTTGGGAACTTTGTAGACTAATTGTTATATTTTGACTTTGTAGCGTTGCAAGGGTTAGGCACTTGATTTTTTAAAAGTTCTATTGACTTTTCTTAAAGAGTTTTTAATGTGAATGGCTTTTAAATTGTGACTTTGTTTTATATGTATAAGTAGTTTCTTGTTTTAATATGAGCGTGAGAGAAAGTGCTTGTAAGTCAGTATTTAATAATGTACGACTTGACTTCTTGAAGTTTCTCACGGAATTTTTCTTAAGTTGCAGAGTGGTAGCTATTGAATTGTAACATGCGCAAGTTGCTTTGTAGACTCGTTATTAAATATTTTTACTTTACCTATCTTAAGAACCTTTGTACTTTGTGGATTACGGCCCGTTCCCTCTCACAGAGAGGAGGCCTGTGTCCCAGCAGTGGGGACGTTATAGGCTGATTATTATGCAAGGCCGTTTGTACACACGTTTTTCTTGCCGTGAATAACCACGGGTTTTTCGCCGTGTGTAGGTACCTACGGTCGTCAGTGTTGTAAGGAACACTATGGACGCATGTTTTTCTACGGGGCGGTTTATATCCCGTACTGTAAAGAAACCGTGCCGTGTATAAAAGGCCTTACGCTCGCTCGACACTCGATGATCTCGATGATCGATGATGTCATTCAAGCCGATCCTTAACATTGTGGTGTAAGTAGACACTTCTAGTCCAGACCAAATACCTTTCACATGTCCTTTTTATTATCTCGCCATGTCAGTCAGAAGGGTAATTGCGTAACACACTATCAGTAGCGATGGTTTACATTTTGACAGTTCAACAACATTCATTGCGTTGTTTACGTTGTTGAGCAGACACATTTTTCGAACATATGAAGCAATGCATTATCAATATCGTTCAAAATGAATCAGATTATGATTGGTAGTGTCATGCAATTAGGGTGCAGGATGCTTTCACGACGACTACCACAAACGTAATTCCCTACAGTTTGTGGTTAAATTGTCACGTTTTCATGCAATACTATCGATATGACTTCAAGTTGTTCATGGGAGGGGAAATAGTGACTATACTCGAGAGCTATCCTCTAAAAAAATCCCCTCATCCAATCTGACATTCCTATGTTCAATGTTCAATGAATTGGAGCATTTTTCCAGTGACCGGCGCCTGTCATAATGAACGGAGCTTCGTTAAATGTTTCAAGAGCCCTCAACACTCATCCAGCATCCACTTCATCCCACTTGCGTTGGAGATGGACACGCGGCTGCCAAAGGGTTGACATTTTGGTACCGAACTCTTAGAAGAGATTATTTTAGGTAAAATCATCTGTTTATTTTGCATATACTTTATACTAAATTATATTAAAATTAAAAACGAGAATATTTACCTCTCTATCCTACTAATATTATAAATGCAAAAGTTTGTATGGATGGATGGATGGATGTTTGTTACTCTTTCACGCCAAAACTACTGAACGGATTTGGATGAAATTTGGCACACAGATAGTTTATAACCAGGATTAACACATAGGATACTTTTTCACGGGATCAAAACTTATGCGGATGAAACCGCGGGCCGCAGCTAGTAATTTATAAGCTGACTGTCTTGGAATCACATTAATAATATGTGCATAAATAACCTTTAATTTGTTTTAAATGTATCTTGATGAATTACTTAAATTAGTAAAATATATATATATATATTTAGATCCAAATCCTTTTGACCAGGGCATTGCGTGTTAAGCTTATGTTACCTTCAATTACAGTTATAGACAAAGCAGTGCTGGCCCAGTGGTAATGGACCCAACTTACGAGTTGCAGGTCGTGAGTTCGAACCCAGACAGGCGCTTTACTTTGTGAATATTATTTCATCACCACTGCTCTCAATACGGTGAAGGAAAACATCGTGAGGAAACCGGCATGTTCTAGTACCAAAAATTCGAAGACATGTAACATCTACCAACCCGTACTGGGCCCGCGTGGTGGATTACGGCCCACTCCCTCTCACCGAGAGGAGGTCTGTGTCCCAGCAGTGGGAACATTATAGGCTGATTATGTAAAGTTATAGACAAAAGAAGTAAAAATGGGAGTTGATGATAAAAAAATAACTGTTTTTGCGACATGCAAGGAACCTTTTATGATTAGATCACTCCACAATCTAAAAGCAAATAGACGCAGTACAAGAAAGCCCACTAGATAACTAACAAATAACAACATTCCCATAACAGATAGCTACGTAACTGCATAGATATCTATCAAGAGGTTAGTTCCCATGCCTGCGCAAGCGCTTGACTTTTGACACCAACACTCACTTGCTAGTCTTTCACTTTTTAGTATGGACAGGGCATTCAATTGCTTAGATGGCTATGTGGATATAATATTGTGATTCATTTTAAAAGAAAAATACATTATAAGAGTATTTTTTAAAGAGGAGATATGCATTTTTTGATTGCCCAGATGGTGCCAGTAGAGGTCGCTTTGGCTGCATTTTTGGGGAACAGAGGGCAGGATAAGAAGCGAAATAAAGTTAGCCATACAGCTCCACATCCACACCCTGCTGGTTTTCCGTCGAGGTAGCCCCAGTTTACGAGGATGTAGTTATGATCTCACGACGACGCCGTAGAAGTGGCGAAGGTTTTCGTCAACAAAATTTCATAAGCTGTCGCGCTCCACACGAAGAAGAGATTGGCCAGATACTGGAAATCATAATCAGCCTTTAATGTTCCCACTGCTGGGACACAGGCGTCCTCTCTTTTTTAAAAGGGAGTGGGCCGTATTCCTCCACGCGGGCCCAGTGCGGGTTGGTAGATGTAACATGTCTTCGGTTTTGGTTCTACGACATGCCGATTTCCTCATGATTGTTTCCTTTACCGTTTTGGTAAAGAAATTATTTACACAAAAAATCCCCTGTCAGGATTCGAACCCACGACCTACAAATCATAAGTCGGGGCCGTTACCACTAGGCCACCACTGCGTTACCTTAATAGCGGAAATCAGTCACGTAAAAATCTAAAAAAAAAAATCAACGAAAACAAAATCGAATTAGAAACAGAATCAGCGAAAGAATAAAGCACCAACCGTACCGATGCGGCGAGGCGATAAATATAGTTAAGCGAGAATTGTTCGTCAAAAATACGAGTAATTTTAATTGCGTCGCTGATAGAGTCGGCATTATCGCGTTAATCACGCTCTCTGCTCGCTCCCCGCTGTATTCGTTCAGCTTAATGCTTCTCTGATTTTTATGACAATTACTTGTCCTTTGTTCTGTCTAGTTTGATGAGTAGCTCTGTTTATTTTGGACCTTTTTTTTTGTCCAAATTTTTGACGTTATTTAGGAGGTCATAGGTTTGAACCCAGACAGGCGCTTTACTTTGTGTAAATTATTTCATCACCAATGCACTCAAAACGGTGAAGGAAAACATCGTGAGGAAATCGGCATGTCCTAGAACCAAAAATTCGAAGGTATGTGACATCTATCAACCCGCACTGGGCCTGCGTGCTGGATTACGGCCCACTCCCTCTCACCGAGAGGAGGCCTGTGTCCCAGCAGTGGGAACATTATAGGCTAATTATGCGATCTTAAATTCCAAAAAAACTAAAGCTCTAAGAAGTTTTTAAGTAAAGCTCTCTGTGTCGTGCGCACTTTAATTCAAATTAAAACCAACTCTGTATAAATAGCTGTCTTACAAAGTAGGTAGTACGTGTTTTATAAATATCGGCATACAATTACATACATAGATAAACCCTTCTCCCACGGGGGTAGGCAGAAACTACAGAAAGCCACCTGCTACGATCCTGACATGCTCCATTTGCCTCCTTTACGTTCATACATCTATCGGGTCATACATGCAATGCACGCCGGTTGTGAGTACAATGCACCTGACCTTTCTTAAGAACATCACCAATAAGGTCGAACGCAATTAGCCTCATAAATATAGACATATAACTATTGATATAAACAGTCGGATAAAAGATTGATTGAAGAATGTTAAAATTTACTATTGTTTCAATGCTTTATACACTTCCTAGAAATAAAAGAATAGCTCTGTAACCAGCTGGAGTTTTTAAGAAATACGATGCAAAAGCTGCTGGTAAACTTTTAGAATCCAAATCCACTTTTTGCCGCAAACATCTCAAAAACCACTCACAAACTCCACAACCCAATCTAAAAGCAAATAACCCTGCATTATACACAAACGCATCACTGTAGTGAATGTAATACACTGACAATCTCAGCATATCATCGCTGCGCACAAATCGAATCAGTCGCAATCCCAGAGACATATTGTTCAGCGGGAACGGATCCAATCTGGAGATTTATTGACGTCGCTCGCCCCCGCACCCCCGCGCCTCGGGCGAAGGAGTCATGTTAACGAAATAATTTCGATATAGATTTACATGAGGAATTTGATTGTATACAGAGAAAGCAAAAGAAAAGTAGGAAAGGAAATTGAAGTGTTCAGAGAAAGAAGTAGTACGTACAAGTAATGAAGGTTTAGATTTAAAGATTGCAGATAGTAGGTACAGTAGTATTATTCTGTAAAAATCTCACCGTGAAAACTTAGGTGAAGTGAGCTGTTATTTCATCTGATGCTAGGGATCGCTAGAGATTGACAGCTCACTAGATCGGCTGTATCGATGTAGAAAGTGAGTTGCAGTTTGGGCGAGTGAGTTCTTGTGGCTGGGGCTAAGGAGTCATGTTAACGAAATAATTTTAATATAGAGAGAACAGAATGTTGGCGAGACGGACATTGAAAGAAAAGTAGGAATGGAAATTGAAATACTCAGAGAAAGAAGCAGTACATACAAGTTATGAAGGGATAGAAGTAGTACATACATACAAGTACCAAGTGAAGGTGCACATTTAGAGATTGCAGATAGTACTGTATCGATGTTGGCAGTGAGTTGCAGTTTGGGCACCCCCGTGGCTGGGGCGTAGGAGTCATGTTAACGAAATGATTTTGAAGTACATAGATTTACACTTGATTTACATGAGAATTTTTATGGAGACAATGTTGGCGAGACATTTAAAAGAAAGAAAAGTCGGAATGGAAATTGAAATGCTCAGAGAAACCATACAAGTTATGAAGGGTCAGATTTAAAGATTGCAGATATGTGTGTCCTTTTTGTAATGTAGAATAAGGCTTTTATTAAATAATTAGTACTGCAACAATGTTGGTAGTGAGTTGTAGACTAGTTTGTGTAAAACAGCACACTTGGCGGCTTTATAATGTTTTCAAACATTTCATTCAGACTAAAAATTACTTCGAACGAACTAAGATTAGTTGAGACGATATACTTACGATAAAACTTTTTGAAACTCATAGGCATACTCTCCCTGTTTTGTACCAATAACTGATTTGTTCATACACGAATATTTCAATATTTTTTTTCTACTACTGCACTACTATGGATACGGAAAGATCGTATAGCCCAAAATACTTCATCGAATCCAAAGCTAGTGTACATTATAATATCCGGTATCCCCCACATCTTAAAAACACTCAGTAATAAAGAAATCCAAAACCTCGTTACGAACAGATTCAACGAGAGCCTGGTCATGAGGGACTTGATACATTACTTATTCATTGGCGACTAAACGGGGCATGAAACATTGGGTTATGTTCTCATTCAGACGTTACTGCTCCTAATTGTGTGGGGATGCCGGTGTCAGATTACTGAGGGTCTGACTTACGATGGGAAATGGTTAATAGAATTTGAATTTAAAGTTTTTGAGCAACTACTGGACGTTGATGTTATTGAATTTTGTAATATGATGTTTTATTGTGGAGTTAGCTTATCAAAGTTCTTGGTTTGCTATATATGTAACTATCGTTTTAAAATGAGTCCATTATTGATTACATAATCAGCCTATAATGTTCCCACTGCTGGGACACAGGCCTCCTCTCTGTGAGAGGGAGTGGGCCATCCACCACGCGGGCCCAGTGCGGGTTGGTGGATGTCACGTGTCTTCGAATTTGTGGTTCTAGGACATGCCGGTTTCCTCATGATGTTTTCCTTCACCGTTTTGAGAGCAGTGGTGATGAAATAATTTACACAAAGTAAAGTGCCTGCCTGGGTTTGAAGTCACGACCTACAACTCGTAAGTCGGGTCCATTACCACTGGGCCACCACTGCTCTCTTCATTATTGATTGATTAGTTGCATTTGTACTCCCAAAATTTTTACAGTTTCTAAAATTTTATTTACCGCCATCATCACTATTATTGGTCAGGCGAAAGACATGCACTATTGGACATAGGTCTCCACCGAGGAATGCCATAACGTAAGCATTAAAAGGTTGGCTCATTGCCACAGTTTCTATATAAAGTGGGTTCGTTATTATGATGTGTGAACATAATCATTACTATCATTCAAAATCAAAATATATTATTTCACATAGGTAAGCCACTCACGAACCGTCAGAAGCTAAGTGCACGGTTCCAATTGGTCGTTTCCTATGGAGAAGACCCGGCAAGAATCTCCAAGGTTACTCTTTTAAAAAGAATTGACTTTTACAATGTTTTCAAATAACAGTAGTAATAGGTATGGGAGGACAGCGTAGGTCTGTCAACAAGTATCAGGTACTTAATAAAATAAAAAAATGTTCTACAGATCTAAAGTCTACAAGGCCTACAGCTGAAAGACTTTCAATGCTGGATATAAGCCTCCAAGGTTCGCCATACGATAAACATTAAGAAGTTGGCCCAGTCACCTTTACTTCACAATTTTTTCTAAGTATATTAAAACACCTTTGTATTCAATTCGTACGCTGCCCATAACTTCATTGTGGTCATCGGACCGACCGCAATGGATAGTCAAAGTCACGGAATTACACAAGAACTGTTACTATAATGACAGCTCTACGGACAGACAGACCCACCGCAGTGAGACGGTACTCGAGCATCAAGTACCTATAGTCTCACAGACTAAATGAAAGGTATGAAAGCTCTGGTAAAATGTTATAAGAGCACTTGATGGTAAGATGTATCGCGAACCTCAAGAGATGATTGTATAATGAAATTAGCACCAAACCATCTCCTGTTTGAATTTAATTGTCATTATGAAAAAGCTCTGCAACGTCTCAAGAACGTCCTGTGAACGATTAGAAGGGATTTTGCCATAATATCACATACTAGCTTCTGGCCGCGACATCGTTCGCGTGGAAGTCGTAAGACACCACAATATACTAAAATAACAGCCTCATTTCCTGCCCGCGCTATTACTTCGCTTAGTGTTGTCTATGACTTTTGTTGTTTTTGCTCAGCTCCTTAGGATTGTAGCGTGATGTTAAATAGCTCATAACCTTCCTCAAGAATCATCATCATCATTCTCCTGCCCTTATCCCAATTTATTTGGTGTCGGCGCAACATGTCTTTTTCTTCCATACTTCTCTTGTAGTCGTCACCTCCTTTCTAATCATATCATCATTTACACAGTCCATCCATCGTTTTTTTGGTCTTCCCCTACTTTTATAACCTTCCTAGAAAATAAGGCTATCAAATTGAAAAAGTATTTTTCAAATCTGACTAGTAGTTCCAGAGATTAGCGCGTTCAAACAAACACACAAAAAAACTCTTCAACCTTTATTATTTGTACCTTTGGCGATAGTAATATTTATCAGTTTATCAGATAGAAGGACTATACAACCCTTTCTCAAAACCAACCTTCGTATCGAGGGGGTCACCTATTCCTATTCGGGAATGAGCATCACGGTTGTGTATCAACTTAGCGATTACCCTGTCATTATCCATTTCAATTACGCTACCCTTTTACAAGTAAAACCTATCTATCTACTATCTTCAAAACCAACAGATTCTTTCGATTCATAATGGAATGAAATTTGGAGAGATAGGTATTTGAACCTATCTCTCCAAATTTCATTCCATTCATCCTATCTCCGAAAACAGTCTCCATATTGCGGCACAGCTGTACCGTCCCCTGGAATAGCCCGCGGCGTCTCCAATATCTGCGGCCGGCGGACCGAGCTCATCTAGTTATACGAGTACGTTCAAAATAACTCTTTGTTATACCTATATTGAGCTATTGTGCTCTTTGTGGCCCTAACTTCGTTTGTAGACTCGTTTTGATTTTTGTTCGTACTTAAATAACGTGTTTTCTAAGGGATTGTCTTGTTTTTTGAATGGAAAGTTAATTGATAATCTTGCTAATATCTAAGTCTTTATAGAAGTTGAAAGGTACTGTGTTGTTGTTGGCAAACTTTTGCTGCTGCTTCTCTTTTCATGATCATAGTAATTTAAATTATGGGGGCTTGTGGCTAAGTAATAACAGCGGCACGGGTCGATGGATCAGTTTAAGCTACGCTTGCCGCGGCTGGTCCATGGATGGGTGACCATCCTTATAGTATATCACTCCGTGCTTCCGAAAGCACGTTAAGCCGGTGGTCCTGGGTGTCATTCGTGGATCTTTGACAGTCGTTATGGGTCGTCAGAAGCCCGAAATTCTGACAACCAGTCTTACCAGGGGGTATCGTATTACCCAGTAACTAGGTTGTGTGTTGTGAAGGTCAGATAGGTAGTTGCTCCATGTGAAATAATGGTACTCAGCTGCATCCGGTTAGACTAGAAGCTGACCCCAACATAGTTAGGAAAAGGTTGGGCAGATGATGAGTAATTTAAATTACTAAGGTGGGTTGGGAAAGTAGATTTAAGGAGTTGTAAAATTTCTTGAAACATTCTTTTCTCCATCTCAAGTCCACTCTCATTTCACGAAATAGTACAGACTACACCTACACGAACAGAATCTTTAGACACCTTGAAATCGAGACTTCATTATAAAGCAGCTGGGTAGTTGCGTAACACTCCATCAGTAGCAATGACTTTCATTTTGACAGTTCAACATCATTCATTGCGTTATATTTACGTTGTTGAGCAGACACATTTTTCGAACATATAAAGCAATATCCTTCAAAATGAATCAGAAAGTGATTTATAGTGTGTTACGCAGGGTGGAGGTCTTTAATAGCTACTCAGATGTATCCGAAATATCAGAACACCCCATCAACGAAACCCCAAACAATACGTTCACAAATCTAATCCGTTCAGAATTAACAGCATTATCTTGTGCCGAAATTACCTCTAGTCTCATGTAAACGAGGTCCAAAAGCCCTTTGTAAGCAAGAAACGTTTATATTACACTTAGAAATGACGTCACAGCCTGAGGGCGCCAATTAGGTGCACAAAGTAACGCTGGCTCGCATCTACTCGCTTCCTTCCTGACAGCTAATGTCATTTTGTGATCGCTACCTTTGCGGGTAGTCGTAAATTGTTTTAGAGATTGCTTCGGGTCTACTGTTGATGGTTGAAGAGTAATAAGTTTGTTAATGAAAATGAGGAGTTGTAAAGATCGTTTTCGTGTTTATTTTGAGGTAATGAAGATGGGAGGAAATTGTTACTTTGTAGCTTGGTTTTTGGATGACGATACTTGAGTACTTCCGGTGCAGCAGTCGCCTCGGTATCCTATTATTCTAGTCTGATTGATTTGGCAAGCTTTCACTGCTACATATAGGATCAGTGTCTAGCGTAACATTCTTTCTATTGCAATCCGAAGGATTTTGAAAGAAATTCCTAATCCATTGCTCCACATGTTTCATAAATGCGTCTGGTCGACAACGTAACTAACGCAATGAATGTTGACGAAATGTCAAAATAAAAGGCATTGCAATATTTAGTGTGTAATAACAATTAACCCGCAGGCTTTTCACATGGTGGTTGTTTGATGAGAGTAAAGATGGAGCTCTCTATTCATGCCAACTGGCGTACTGCAACTATACACTTGCGTATACGGTTACGACCAACGACGGATTGTGGCTCAGTAATAACAGCCGCACGGGTCGATCAATCAGGTTAAGCTACACTTGCCGCGATTGGTGCGTGGATGGGTGACCATCTTCACATACCAAGACCCCGGTGTCCCTTGTTTCGCAGACAGAAATTTTATAGAATTTCGTTTCCCAGAAAATGTTTCGTATAATATTTGGTCCTTGTATTTTTATTTCGAATATTATTGTTTCAAAGACTATTTACTTGAATGGAACATATTTCACAGAAACACAATTCTTCTCTTAAAAAAAAAGTCAATATGTTGTGCTACAAAAGTTAGTGACAGAAACGAATCGCTGCAAAACCGACTCCACGTAGTCTTGTCTGCCCTACCCCTAGAGTGTAATTTAAATCCGCGTAGGCGCGGAGCCGTGACAGAAACCATGCCTGCTGCATGTTCCATACTCGCTTGCATGCTGCATGCTTGCTTGCACGCTGCACGCTGCATGCTCGCTTGTAGCATGCAAACAGAAGGTTTGGTTAGAACTGAGACCCCAACAGAAATTACTTCAGCCAGAGTATATAATATATATGTATAATCATTTTATCAACGGTATGAATTGAAACGTTTAGAAACTGTCACTTGATAAAATGTTATTCTTGGTAATAAGTTTTATATTAAATAAACAAAATAAGAATAAAGAATATTTGATTTGCTATTCTATGATATGATTATTCTAACATTAAACTTTATGTAAAACAAAAATCAATGATTTAAAAATCTTCAAAGTAAATATTCTGCGTATTGATTATTCTAAGAAACGAAAATATGAGAAAAAAATTATGTGAAACAAAATTCTATAAAACTATTAGCTATAAAATAACGTACAACCCAAGACCCCTCCGTGCTCGGAAAGCACGTTAAGCCGTTGGTCTCGGCTGTCATTCGTGGATCTTTGACAGTCGATAAGGGTCGTCAGTAGCCCGAAAGTCTGACAACGTCTTACCAAGGGGTATCGTATTACCAAGGGGTAACTGGGTTGTGGAGGTCAGATAGGCAGCCGCTCCATGTAAAATACTGGTATTCAGCTACATCCGGTTAGCCTGGAAGCCGATCCCAACATAGTTGGGAAAAGGCTTGGCAGATGATTATACGCTTACGACCAATACGACCTTAATGACCCTACTTTTATAACCGATCGTTTCATCAGCACACCAACAGTGTTAAAAAAACAATTATAGTCAAACAAACGATCCTTTAAACGCAAACACTCAAGATATTTTATATCTTTTACATCGCACCGGCTGGTGGTAGCGTGTCGTGCGATGCGCGATACATCGCTGGGAACTCCTCCGCGATGCTATGCTAATATTTAACGCAATGTTGTCTATAGTTTTTAGGGGTCAGTAAAGTTTTTGGTAAAAGTGTGCAAGTTTGACTAAAGTGAACCTGGACTTAATCTCTGAAGAATGAACAAGTGTAGATATCAAAGTTTATTACTTCTCTGATGAGAAGAGGCCTTCACCAGGCAGATATTACTATAGTGAACTTTATGTTATTTTGGTAACTATCTAACCACACAATGCCTGAAGATGGACGGCACCGCCGAGGCCGACCCAGAAAAAGACGGCGAGATGACCTGGGGGTCTACTCCGAAATGGTATCGGCCGAATGTTCGGCCGTTTCCTGCTACGAAGTTACTATTTGGTTCGATCGGTCCTGATCCTACACTCCTACACTCTTCGAATATTGACTATGGTCCCGACCCAATTGAGCCGATCCGAACTTTTTTCGCATTTTTCAATAATATTCGGTTCGGCCATGTGTCGGTCCGATCCGATTATTCGCACTTTTGACTTCGTAGTAGACCCCCTGGACGCGTACCGCGAGGGTTCGAGATGGCGCGGGAAAAGAGTTCCTGGAGGGATTTGGGGGAGGCCTTTGCCCTAGAAGTGGGACAGTAAAGGCTAACAAAAAAAAAAAAATACTATTACCAATTTATTGCCAGCCTGAATTTTTGCCAATATAAAAATCAAATTGACAATACGATTGACTTACCGGAAATTTTAGAACTACTTCGTACTTTTGTTTAATTTGTTTGCTTCTTCATGAATCGCTCTTTGAGACAAAAATAGTGTGAGTGATCGTTAGAATTTATGGTGTTCTAATGATCTGTAGCTGCACGTATGTAAAACCATTAAAGCATGGGCTTCTGTTCACCATTTATGGGTAAAACACTTCAAAATACAATGATAATTATAAATCATACAAAACTTCGTTACACCACCGAATTAATTACATTTTTTCTAATACTCATTCGACCTTTATTTCTTTGCATAACATATAATCTAAATCGATCAACAGCTAGTTAATTTAATTATCATAGCTCGGTTAGGGCAATGCCAATTATAACACAATCATTTTACTCATTACAGGGTAAGGAACCATTATGTGTGATGGCATATCGCGCCTGACAGATTATTTAGAAACATCTGCTTTGTGTTTATTAGCTGTAAAATGAGTTTTTTAAATTGTATTCATAATTCGTAACTAGGTAGTTTTAAACTAATTAGTTTACTCTTTTGAGTTGGTTAAATACACGTGCATACAAAATGACTAGCACGTGCTGTTTTGCATCGAATTCAGAAGTTTAATGTGTTTGTTCGTGTAGGAATAAAAATAAATGAGGGACTTGTGGCTAAGTAGTAACAGACGCACGGGTCGAAGTTAAGCTGTGCTTGCCGCGGTCGGTTCGTAGATGGGTGACCATCTTCTTTATATACCGAGCCCCTCCATGCTTAGAAAAGCACGTTAAGTCATTGTTAAGTCATTGGTACCGGCTGGCGTTCGTGGACCTTTGACAGTGGTTACGGGTCATCAGAAGCCCGAAAGTCTGACAACCAGTCTTCCAAGAGGTGTCGTATTAACCAGCAACTGATTTGTGGAGGTCAGATAGGCAGTCACTCCATGAAAAATACTAGTATTCAGGTGCATCTAGTTAGACTGGAAGCATGCGAATGTAAATAAATAAAATTATTTATTAGTTAGGGAGTAACTATTCAGTAATCTGTGGTTAGGGTTATCTATCCCTCATTAATTATTTTATTGTTTATTTTTAAGAATGCACTTGTAAAATAAGATTTCAACACCTACCGAGTTACTGCTACTACTGTCTAAATTGTTTTTAGGTTTCGAGTTAGTAAAATATTGAGATATACTCGTACCTACCTGGTATTAAGTACCTAGAAACTAGTATTCTACGTTTTTAAAGGTCGCGTTAGGAAACAATTAACTATGTCCTAAACCTGAATCCAATTCCACCTGGACCCGAAGTCTATGATATCCACAAATTGAGCAAAAAGTCACATAACCTGTTCTGATGTCACGAATATTACAAGAACATATTTTTCCTCAGTTCGTAGAACTTCTTACTGTGTTAAAGTTAATTAGGACACGCAGGTGAGACCTGTTTACCTTTCTTGCATATTAGAATAATGCTAAAATATTAACATTTATGCACTATTTCATATGTAAACACTCATTGCTATTACATGTGTGTACTAGGAGTACTAGACCTCCACGTATTCAAATTAGGAACACAGAAGAAACGTCCATAGCCTTTTACTCAAATTAAAAAAAAACTCGACCATAAGCGACAGCACAATCGTATCAATAAAAAAAAACAATAATTATAATATTAAAACAAACACATATTAATTAAAGAAACATCCATGACTAAGACATTATCACTCGAATAAAGGTCATATTTGTTAACCCGAAAAAAAACGCGCGACAAATTGACGCGTCGTGTCGTTTTGCGACAATTGATCGCAATCTTAGGCCGGATACCGATCAATTAGTGTTTTAAGCCCTGTGCACATGCGACTGTTGCGTTCGGGAGACCATACAGGTTGGTATCTGTGTCAGGTGGATCGCATAACGTGTGTGTCTCATGCTTTATGAACTTTATGGGCACTTGACGGTGTGGATGCTCGTCTTACTTAACATATGGGTAGTATTTTATTTTTATGTAGGAATTAAGCCTTAGGGTGTCACGCAATGGCAGATCTAGATTTTGATTGAAAATATGCAAGCTGCCATTCAAGCAAACTATTGTAATTTGACAAAACTTAGGCAGCGGGGTAATTACGTAACACACTATCAATAGCAATGGCTTGTATTTTGACAGTTCCTCAACATTCATTGCGTTATTTAAGTTGCTAAGCAGCTAAATTTTACGAAGATATGAAGCAATGGATTGATCGTCTGTTACACAATTAGGGCGCTTGTCTGACTACCTCGGTCAGCTCTCACGACGACGCCACGTTTCCAAAGTGATCAACATCTTGCGAAATCCGCTGGATGTGCGAACAGTACAGGACCAGTGTTTGTGGCGATCTTTGGCAATTTACGTCTGTCGGTTATAAAAATGTTCCGATCTTTCCGCCTCTCTTACTTTTGGCCTCTCTTGCCGGACGAACCTGCAAGCGTGATAAATATTTCAATTTCGCATGAAGTCAAAGGCAGTGATGTGTCATAGGTTGGAACTTAAACCTTACAACCTGTGACTACATGCAACAACATGCAGCTGGGCACACTAACACAGTAGAATATTAGATTCATGGCCTGGCTGTGTAACCTAGAAGAACATCGGCCTAATATACAAGCGTAGTCTTTTTTATTAATTTTCGTTATTATATCATCGCGTTGCGTGTCCTGTCATGTGTTGATATAGTTTATATTATTATTTGCATTAATATATTTGATGTTAGACATTCGCTTGAGGATGAACACGGGCCTGAATATAAAAGATAGCACTAGAAGATAGTTTTGTAGAAAGAGTACATACCTACTAGGTTGATGTGCCAGCCTGCTGAAATGACTGCTTAAATTTTGACGTTCAGCAGTGCCTTTCATTTTTCTATTTGAAATAAATGATTTGACGTTGATTTTACTTCTCTTGAGAACTGTGAAGAGAATCCTTCATGTCGTGGTAAAATTATAAGCCTGTCGGTAAGAAAGTAGTGGGTCAGACTGCTCAAGACGCACGGGACGTACGACTTTAGGTATCGACTCTCGTGGATGATATTTTAATTATACTGTGGTGGCCGTCTACATCGCCACATGCGACCTACACATCACAGTGACGTCACGCAAAAACCTGCATCGCGCAAGCAGATTTTACCGTGCGACTAGCCCAAAAATATACAACGTCCCGACATCAATCGTCGGGCAGTAGTCCACCAAACACAACACCCGTCTGGTCGGAGGGTCCTCCCTTTTCTATGGAGGACGAGTGTACTTTACACCCTGTTCCTCATACCTCTGTAATACCAACTGCTGGAGATAAGGCTAAAAGTTGGCAATTGTACAATACAAAGAGCACAAAAGCCTATATATGAACACGTAACTTTATAAGACCACTTTCGATTTCAAACATCAGAATCCTGACCACCAAATATCATGGGGCCGTTCACCAAAACCCATCGACCGATACTACAATTTCACTCCGATTTCTCTCCCACAAGTGTGCACATGACTTAACAAACAGATGCCCACCATCTGCCTGCATCCTAATACGACATCCACATTAGTAGAACAATGCAACTATAACGGCCATTATGTTAATATCGAAGAGTTATTGTTATGCTATCGCCATTGCCTTGTACGTACGTAATTAGGCAGGCGGTTGGTGATAACTCATATTCAACTGTTTTTTCTTAGTTAAGTAATTTTCTTATTGAATAGGATGTGGGATTCCCTAAATAGGAAGGTATGATGAAATGGGTGTCTAAGGGTTATTGGCAATTCGTTTATGATGTATTTCTGCGTGTTTAGAATAATGGTCTTTTGAATTCTGCCTTATTCGTTTGTGTGAAATGTATTGGCTATCAAATTGGCAGTTTATTGTGATCAATTATTTAAATGCGTTAGTATTTACTGGTACGTTGGCCCTGAGTTTAATAGTATTATGTGATATGGCTTTTTGTATGCAATAAAATACTTATTATCATATTCTGGAATCCAAAATATCCTGGTTTATGCAAATAAAAATTTAATTTTCAAGCAAATTGACCACTAATTTGAATAGTCCGCATGTTCAAATCACATCAGTCATTCTTTAACTGTTGTATAAAATGACTATAAAATGGCAAATTGACGTTGGGAGTTTTTTTTTTATTTTTTATTTTTTTTTTATTTTTAATTCTTTATTTCATTTAGGGACTTTTATATAAAATACATGTCAGTCCCATCGTACCTTTTCACAAACATTCTTACACACACAAAAAAAATAACAAAACAAACTTAAACTAATTACTCATAAATCGAAGGCAAACAAATCTAAACAAACTTTTAGCACCGTCGGATATTGGTGTAGACAAAATTTCATGAAACAATCCAATATTATGTTTATTTAACTGTAAACTATTCATTAATACTTCTCTCTCAGCTCGAAACCGGTCGCATTCAGTCAACAAATGTACAACATCTTCCACTGTACCACATACCTCGCGAGTACCTTGGGAGCACGCTCCCGCACAAAACCCAAACCAAATCCAAACCAAACGAAACGAAACCCAACCAAATCGAAACCAAACCAAACCAAACCGAAACGAAACCCAAATCCCAAACCCCAAATCCCAAATCCCAAATCGAAACGTATTTTCTTGAGTACTCAGTGTACTAATTGGTTTTTGGGTACTTATTTCGATAAAATGAACCCGTTGGTTTTATTCAAAACAACGGATGACATGTTACTTTGTTTTTAAAATGATTTACTTCGTGAAATCACTATTGCTTAATTATGACAATTATTCTTGTATTTCTTGATTACTTTATAAAGTAAGTCTTATTAGATTTAGCATATTTTAGTGTTTTGTATCAAGTAAACTCGTGACGTGTGTCATCGGACAGAGTTGTCGTGGAGGCATCATCCTATAAAAGAGCGTGCACTTCCCGCTTTCCGCTTGGGTGCTTGGGAGTTATTTTGCTAAACAATTAATTAGGATCAAGTTTTTCGTAGTCAGGTAGACTACGAAAAACTTGATCCGACTATCTGGAGTTATTATAAAATTACCCAACTAAGGGCTGATTTTTCAATCTACTGATAATTTTTGACGTCTGACAGTTTTTGTATGGAAGAAATGTCAAAAATTCAAAATTAATCCTCCGATAAAATTATCTGGCGTTGGAAAAATCAGCCTTTAATGTAACCCAAATGCAAGGCAAAAACCTCTTCCAATCAGAGAAATGAATTATTTACTTCGTTGTTACGTTTGACCACTACTCTCGCTGACTCTCACAGTTAGCAATTTCAGACCTGAGAGTAAGTCATGTCAAACCTTCAATTTACAATAAAAAAAATATTTATGGCATCACCAAAAAAAAACATAAACACCACAATCTCTTGACATATCAATATCAAAGTGCCGCAGCAAGAAATATAAAAACACGTATATTTTGATTTCAATCGGACTGGCAAGATTTATAGGACACCTCGCGAGCGATCCTGCCCGCCCCCTTGCACCGCGCCGTGATGATATATCATTGGTAACTATACACCATAAGATGATATGTTACTGATCGAATCATTCTGATGTTGGTCTGAAGTGGTGGATATGATATAGGAGGAAATAGGGAGGTTTAGGTGAGATGTCATTCGAATCTAATATAATGACACTGACAATTCTTGAACGCGGTTTAGATGTACTGGGGGCTTACCACCAGCTATTATAGCAGGCAGAAGTTGAACTGCACTGCTTTTTTGTACTTAGTCATAGAACAAAAAAACAGTGCAGTTCAACTTCTGCCCTGCTATAAGAGCTGGTGGTAAGCCCCAAGATCGTTTTCAATTTCATTCGTGAAATAATAAGTTATGGGGGGCGCTGGCAGAACAGTCGACATCGGCTCAGGGGGGCAATTCTCGTAATTTTAAGAACGTTCACAGTCTGATCTCAGTCTCAATTTCCCTACATTTTTAGAAGTTGTTGACATTTGTTTGTCGCCGAGATGAGACTGCGACTAGATTTTGAACGTTTTAAAATACGAGAATTGGCCTTCAGTTGCTAAAGAAGAAGAATAAAAAAATAAAATAAAGGGTAATCCCTATTTAGAAGCTCGAAGTCTCTAACTCCTAACACAAAATAAAAAAAAAAATCCCAGAAAAGAAAATTCCTGCTTGAAGGAGGATTGTGTCCAGCAATTTACGTCTTACGGCTAAGATAATGATGAGGTTGAGAAGGTAAGTCAGCAGTGGCTCCATGCAGGTGGTACGGTGGTCATCACTACTGCTAAAGTTTAACAGTAATAGCTACTTACATACAAATACATACATAAACTCATGCCTTTCTTCCGTGGGGTAGGCAGATACTACAGAAAGCCATCTGCTACGATTCCAAGGTACTCCTTTTTTGCTTCGTTTACGTTTAAATGTCTGGAAATAATACCTAGTAGTTCCTGAAACCACAACATGATTAGCTCCTAAAAATCCTCTTGTACGTAAACTCTCTTTCTAGATTCTACATAAAAACCGTTTAAGATTTTGCCAAAGCAATGCAGATGGCTTCCAGATTCCCGTCTAACCACACCATGTTAGCAGCACTCAACCTTTCATTACACCACAGTCCCGAAAAAGATCTGAACCCAAAAACCCAGGCTATAGTGTGGGCACCCGACGACAATTAACATGTTAATGTTGGTCCGTCTGTAATTACTGGCGTTAGGTGTTAGCTGCCCCCGGGTGGGTTCGTTTATTGTAATTATGTTATTTATATCTTCATTCGCCGATCATATCGGGAGTAACGTGTTGGGTATCGGAGATAGGTGGTTCGTTCTTCAAGGTATGGTCTGGTGGGGTAAGCAGCAGTCGAGACTTATAGAAAGAATGAGCAACAGTATAATATTAGATGCAGAGGTAGGCCCGATCTCTCTCCGGTCGCGATCATGTTGGTTTGCCATCCCATTGGACTATGAGTGAGGGAAGAGAGAGTGCACTTGTGTCTGCGCACTTTTGCACTATATCTCTATATCTCCCGCGCCGAAGGCTGGTCTCCGCTGAAATTGGCCACAATGGCCATAATTCGGACTGAAGGACTTTATTTATTTATTTTTAGATGCAAGGGTTATATATTATTTATTATATTATTGGCACTGTTTCCAATTGGTACAGCCAGCCTCAAAAAGTATTCATCGACTAGAATTCATTTAATTTTCTTGTTGTTTTTGTTTTGTCTGTTTGTTGTCTATGTGTAGCCAAAAACATATTACACATTGGGTACTTAATTGTAGCTACAGAGTGATACAGTATGATGACATACAAAAATTGAGACAATGAATTGAATGCTTGTCGATATATTTTTGGGGCTGTACCTAAATTCATGACGCTGTATATATATTTTTGAGGCTGTCTGTTCCTACAGATTTTTCGTCAAAATATGTTCAGATTAGCGCATTTTATTGAATGCATAGAGAGTCTCTATTAGAATTTATAAATACATTTACCCTTTTTTTTTTTTTTTTGGGATGGGAAATCATCAAATGACCCCTCCCGCTCTGGGTGGAGCGGAAGGGAGTGTCAGACTCTTACTGACTAAAACCCACCCATGTTCCTTCCTTCGCCCTTTATGTTCCGGGGTAGCGGTAACCCTTTCGGACAATCCCGCTGCCCCGGCAGGCTTCGGCCCTGTGGGGCCCCTCGTTATGCTGACATCTCTTTGAGGCGCGCGTGGAACACTTACGCGCCGTCCGGCACGGGCCTGGTCCTGATCGGGCGGTGAGCTACCCATTGCTCTCCGCCCGCAGGCCCGCGCCTACGGTGGCCGGTAGTCGTCGCATACATTTACCCTTAGTCACATTTAACGATCATTTCATTAGCATACATAAAATTAGCTGCGTAATAGAATAGAATACTCTTTATTATGTACAGACGCCAGCAGCAAGTCAAGCTACCGGAAACTGACAAATTTTCCCAATCAACCTTGAACCTAATGCTTTAGCGATAAAGTTGAAAATCTATTAAAGAAATTTGACGGATTGTAGTAGCTTGATATGCTGGCGTCTGTACACCATATAAATGACAGACATAAATATAGACAGTTTACAAAGGGTGACACAATGCGTAACCAGCTATACAGGGTGGCAGGGACATCGACGCGCAACCGCTTACCATGGATTCAGTACATGATTCTAGACCCGCTTGCGTTGAAATTTTTCGTCGGCTTTTTCTTAATTTTTACGTTTTTTTCTGCATTTTTGAAGTGAAAACTTCTTTAGCGGCGTTGAACACTTTTTTTGTAATGGGTATAAAATGTTAAACTCGCGTCAGGACACGTGACCTGATCGAAAATTCGTAAGACGGTAAGTTTTCACTTCTGCCGGCACTCCCGCAGTGCAATTGTTTTTTTTTATTATAAACTGTATAATATCATTATTTCTATCTAACCCAATGAGATTTTTAATAAAAAAATAGTAAATTCACTTGTTTCACTTAAAACAGCAATGTAAATAAAACTCGAAATGGCAGCGGTATCGCGGTAGGTAGCGCGCGCGCGCCATCCGCGGAGCATTTTGATCACGTTGTTTGCAATACATTGCGCACTCAAAAATGACAATTTTTTTATCCGGTCATTTCCGAGATTAATGACTTTCGTAATTTTATTTATGGCATCAGGTGTAGCCTTTTCACGACGTTTGCGCGTCGATGTCCCTGCCACCCTGTATACCTAATAATAAGATCAAACTCTGGACCTTACGAAATCGTATCTCTCTCAAACGGCCTACACCTGGAGGCTAACATCTAGAGATACGATAGACAGTGTACATGAACGTGATCTGGCATAAATCTGTCATAGATTACACAGTGGTCATGATTTATGGTCATTTACACAATGGGCCATGTTTTGTCCTTTCATGTATAACAATATCTCTTAGTAGACACACGGAAGATTGCTATTACGCCACACCATCAGCCATATTAGAGCAGCTTGCATTATAGATAATGCAAGCTTATTATTGTCCCACTGCGGGGCAAAGACCTCTTCTCATACAGAGAAGGCACGAGCATTGGTCACCACGCTTGCTCAAGACGGGTTGGTGATTTCAGACTTATATTAATTATAAGTCCAGGGGGTCTACTCCGAAGTGGTATCGGCCGACTGTTCGGCCGTTTCCTGCTACGAAGTTACTATTTGGTTCGGTCGGTCTTGATCCTACACTCCTACACTTATTCGAATATTGACTATGGACCCGACCCAACTGAGTCGATCCGAACTTTTTTCGCATTTTTCAATAATATTCGGTTCGGCCATGTGTCGGTCCGATCGGATCATTCGCACTTTGCACTTCGTAGTAGACCCCCAGATTTGCTCACGATGACTTCCTACACGTATGTCAATAATGTTTGTGATGCATTTTATATCCCATGGATAGTATAAAGTCACCGTGCCTCAGAAAGCACGTTAAGCCGTTGGTCCCGTTTCGTGGATCTTTGACAGTTGTTACGGATAGTCAGAAGCTCGCAAGTCCGACAACCAGTCTTACCAAGGGGTAATGTATTACCCAGTAACTGGGTTGTGGAGGTCAGATAGGCAGTCGCTCCATGTAAAATACTGGTATTCAGCTGCATCCGGTTAGACTGGAAGTCGACCAGGAAAAGGCTATGCAGATAATGACGGATAGTATAAAGTCAAATATCAAGAACTCAAAAAGATCCTACATAGTTACCATGGAACCATTAACTCCTGATATCCTTAAAAATATCTCAGAACAATGACCTATTAATATCGAATACATCACTATCATCAATATTACAAATATTTCACATACCTCGACAAAGTCGGCTAAAGTCAAACACATTACTCTCGCTATATTATCGTCACCTCACCTCGCCGTCGCGACGGCTGCAGAATTTTTATCACGACTCAACCCCTTGTGTCAATCTCAATGAAAAAGTTTTAACCAATCCGCGGGTTGAATACTGAATCAATCGTCTGGTTCCAGTGATTGTTTGAATCAATATTTGGGCTAGACGAGGTGATTTTAGAGAGAAAAATATAAAAAATCTTCACGTTGTTTTTTCTATTTGTAATTTATTTCACGAGAGTTATTTTTATGGTGGACTATGTGGTATGGCCCACTGAGTGACCTCAGGGAAGTCGGCGTACAGTGGTCATGTGCTGCCTTGCACACTTGCAAAGCCAGGCTTCGGGGAGACCCCTTTACAGTCTCCCCAGAGATGTGCCCTAACAGGCGTTGCACAGAGGGGGCTTCGGATTGGTCTTTTGAGAGGTAAAGGTGCCCTTCTATGTGCAGATGGTGACCACCGGGGTGGTTTTAGTGAGGTAAAAATCCCACACTCCCTGGTTTTATCCTCAAAGACCAGGCAGGCGGCTTTTGAAGGTTTCCCCCGAAAACAAAAAAAAGGTACTTTGAAGGTTGTCTACAAAAGTCGATCTTACGAGTATGTAGGCAGGCTGGCAATAAAATAATTCTGGTTGCATTTGTACAGGCAAATTTTAGAATAAGCTTTGAAATGTTTACAAGCTTTTATTTTTTCTATTAGGGACTTGTTTGGAAGCACGTGTGATAATATAGCCGCGGTGATGTAAAGACGCTTGGAATAAACGCAAAAAATATATCTACGTTGTATGATTTAATTTAATGTTCTGTGACTTGTAATGTTAATTACTTTACTTATCTAGTATTATATACAATCAAGTATTTTCTACTATTTTCTACTAAACAGACAGCTGTGCTGCTGGGGAGTTTCTTGCGCCACTTCTTCTTCCCAGTGAAAGCACTAGGAAGTGGTGAAGGGCGGGCGTTTTGGGGGACTGTTTTTTGTAATTTTGACGTTTGAAAAGTGCTGATTCTCAGCCTAATTTGAATAAATGAATTTTGATTTTACTTTTAGGATAAGTTACCAAAGACGCTCTTCCTATGATATGAAAATTAGCTTGTGTGAGTTTAGCTATGATAAGGTAAGGACAATTTAATCTTCCTCATAAGTATGAGTTTGCACAGTATAAAAATGACAACTATAGTAAAAACTCTATCCATAGAGTTAATGATTTTTTACAAACTGTCTCGTACCTTATAATTTATTATTAATATAGATGTGACAGAATCGTCAAAGTTTGTATGGATGGATGTTTGTTACTCTTCCACGCAAAAAACTACTGAACGGATTTGGATGAAACTTGGCAAACAGATGGTTTATAACCAGGATTAACATATAGGATACTTTTTATCCCAATATTCCCACAAGATCGAAACCAATGCGGGTGAAACCGCGGGACGCAGCTAGTTCTACAATAATTTCATAACGTTTCACCACAAAATGTCAATCACCCGATACCCTAACTTAACCCCCATTGTCCAGAGCGGGCAAAGGGCAATTAAATCAATCTCCCACGGGGCACAGCGGCGACATCTCTGGGCAACAATTAGAAGTCCATTAATTACCTCCCCTCACCTCCCACCCCCTGCGGCTGTGACGTTACGTTATATCTGAGGTTAAGAGGTCACAAGGGTACAAGGAAATATTAGGGATGATGACCTTATTCAATTCAATTCAATTCATTTATTTCAGACGTCCATAGTCCTTACCTATTACAAAATTAAAATCAAATAAAACATTAAAATTAATCAAGAAAAAAAAATTAGACAGACATTACAATAACATAATTAAAAATAATCAAATATAAATGATAATAATACACTGTAAACATAATAAATTACAAAATTAGACACACAATATAAACATACACACAATTTCAAATAATACGAGGAGAGGCGCTAACATGGAGCTGCATCCACCTCTGTATCAGGAACAGGTCCCACCGTTCGGTCAACACCCTCACCTTAGCTTGTGATTTCCCCTGTGGAGCATCTCTCTTTTGGTTAGCCTATATTGTGTCCCACTACTGGGCAAAGGCCTCCCCTTTTTTCTTTCTTCCAAACTTCTCTGTTTTGTGCGATCTCTGGCCATTTTGGCCCTGTAAATGATATAAGATCGTCACCCCACCTTCGCCGTGGTTTACCTCGACGGCGCGATGTCCTATCTCAGGCGTCCAGTGAGTGACGATCTTTGCCCATCTCTCCGGGTGCATTCGTAAGACGTGTCCGGCCCACTCCCATGGAGCATCTATAAGAGGAAAAGTGATAAGTGCCTAAGAATGTGCCTGGCTATAAGAAAAATGCATTTAATTAATCGAACCCTAAATAATTCCCATTTTGACTTCCTAGATATATGAATGGACACTCTAATATAATGAGTGTTCCTCTTTTTTGGAGGCTCAAATAATTCCCATTTTCTTGTCAAAAAAATACTAAATAAAAGCGGTTGGCTACAGTTATAACCTAACCTAACCCACTTGATCGGTGTGCCCTAGCTTAGTGAGAGATGAACAATTATTTAAAAAAAAGCGGACATCTTAAGCAGACATGATGGGTATCGATATTTAAACACGATAAAACAAAAAGGAAAATAATTTGACGAGTGTCACTTGAAATATCAGTTAATTTTAATATTTTTGTTTAAACTTCATAGACGTGATTGGTTTCGAAATATAAACACGATAAAACAAAAAAATAAAAACAGATTTTCTCAATTCATTCTTCAAGTAACCTCACTACAAGCGGTCAGTGACCCCAAACAAAATCTTTTTTATTTTATCATGTTTAGATAACATTACTCATCACGTCTGCGGAGTTTCGTTAGCTAGTTTAATTTGACCCTGTATAGAAACCAACCAACATTAAATTTATTTCAGTAGTTTTAGTTTTAGTAGAGACATTATCCTGTTGACTGGTAGCTTTTCTCAAATACACAGAAAAGTCTTTTCTTTGGAGGCATGTCCTAAAGTCATTTATCATTCTTGGACAGTATTTACTGGTAGATACTTAACAGCATTTATGTTAAACGATGGGAACGGTTCTGAAAAATAAAATAAGGTGGACATGGTGTACAATTTTTTTTTTTTTACGTTGCCCCCACACTAGAAATTTCTCCTGTATTGTGGGTGCGTTTACAAACATTTAAACTCACATACACAAACAGCCAGATCCGGAACAACTACTTGTAGGTCATACAAATATTTGCTCCGTGCGGGAATCGAACCCGCGACACACAGCGCAGCAGTCAATCGCTTAACCACTGCGCCAACCGTGCCGTCGAATTTCCTTTGTTGATTTAACTTTCAGGCTTGTCCATATGTGAAAACGTAGGATATACCTACTGACCTATTATGCTCGGTTCCTATAAACAAACAACGAATCGTTTCGCTTACCAATGGTAAAATATTTTATTGCCAAACTGGGCACATACATGGATTCTTTAGCTAATTCTAAGCTATCTGTGTATTGTGTCTTTTATTCTGTGCTAAATAAATGTATCTTCTTTCTTTCTTATTTTACCTGTGATAGCACTTCGAGGTTTTTGCTTCATTATTAGTAAAGATACAAGAGTTTTAATTGTAACCAATAACGTTCCGTAAATTTATAGGAATCAGCCATGAGTTGTAACGTAACTAGAAATGGTACCTAATCTAGGGGTTGATTTATAAACGATGATTAAAGCTGATGTTAAAGTGACGTTAACTTAACTTTAACGTTTAAGAATAAAGGGGTTAATATATAGCTAGAACGTTTGTAGAAAACGTTTTGTTGGATCGTCAACGTTTTTCTTCGGAGCTATCCATTCCATTCGTAAAAAGATTCTGCATCTAAATTTTGATTTTTTCTATCTATTCACTGTTTTCACCATAAAGGCCCATCCACACGAATCGTACTAACCGCAGCGATTCGCTAATGAAGATATTTGGGGCAGTACGCTATCTCATTGTCAATAAATAATGTCGCCCGCCCCTGCCCGCGGCGCTCTCTTCCGCCCCGGTCGTACACGCCACTTTTGTAACCTCTTTTGTTACGAAATCGATATGAACACACCCCTTTAGCGATTTAAAACGCCAAGATATAATCTGAAACACCTTAATAACGTACAGGTGTTCTGATTGTGGTGTTTAGTCAGTTCAGTTTTGGTGTAATTTACTTATTACTACGTTTTGTTCACTATTTTTGGGCATTCGACTCTAATTTTTATTTTGAAAGAAATAAAAAAATTACGTTTATTTGCGGTAAACATGACGCAGTGAAAGAAAACAAACACAAAAAATAAATTACTTACCTAAAAAAAAATATTAATAAAAAAAAAAAAACAAATTCATTCGTTTGCTTTCCTAAAAATATTATTCAACACTCTAATATAATGAATGCGCTCTTTTGTGAATCTTTAATCATTCCTATTTTGGGGTTCCAAAAATACTAAGCCAAGTAATTGCGATCAACTTGGATGTAGCGTTGGTCACAGTCCTAACCCATTTGGTCGGGGTGCACAGTTCCTGCGACCAAATGTGAGTAAAGGCCAGAAAGTTTCAGCGGGATTGTCCGAAAGGGTTACCGCTACCCCGGAACATAAAGGGCAAAGGAAGGTGGGTTTTAGTCAGTAAGAGTCTGACACTCCCTTCCGCTCCACCCAGAGCGGGAGGGGGGGTCATTTGAGGATTTCCCATCCGGAAAAAAAAAGGCCAGATAGTTAAAAAGTGGCTCATATTAAAAACGTCACAGCACAGCATGCTCGTGAGAGGTGGTCAAAGCTCCTAACTTACTACATAATACCTACATATTCATTAGAAGCCCAAAAAGTTTTTAAAGGTTCATTCTTTAAAAAAAGCGTTCATCATTAGAAGGTCAAACAAGTTTTTAGAGGATCACTTAAATATTTTTCCTATTTTTGTATTCTCATTGAGGAAATAAAAAAAACATGTTACGAAAGCATCCTGCACTTAACATATTTTAAGAGAGATCCAGTACAGTACAACATTCATTGCACAAGAACTCTTGCATAGTTCTCACAATTTGCATATAACATTCTCAGAGACAGGCCAACTGCTTTGCTAAAAAGGAACTAAGTATGTTTTCTATGCAAACGAACGATGTGATAAAGTCATAAAATATCCGTATGTTATGCAAGCAAGATTTTTGATCCCAAGACACTGCATGAACGTGTCTCTGGTATAAAAAAAAAGAATTTCAAGACAATACTATTTTTTACAATGGCAATACTATACTAATTTGACATAATCATCTCATTATTAGACATTATATACCTGCAATTCTAATTTCAACTCTTTATTAGTGGTTGTAATGGCAATCATGTCACTTGGTTTTAGTATTTTATTTATTTTTTTGATAGATTCTTTTGTTTTTTATGAATGTGAGAACGTTATAGGTCTTTAGGCTGTACTACTGTATACTGATCTGTAGACTGGTTTCTATTTTGTTAAGTACCTGGTAATTGTTGACAGGCCTACAGTGTCCTCCCATAGATATAACACCGATACATTAACACAGTCATTTGAAAATATTGTAAAGTTTAACCATGGAGTCTCTTGCCGGCTCTTTTTAACCGACTTCAAAAAAGGAGGAGGTTCTCAATTCGACGGTATGTTTTTTTTTTGTGTGTTTGTTACGCGATTACTCCGCCAATTGTGGACCGATTTACAAAATTCTTTTTTTTGTTCGAAAGTGGTCCCATAGTCAACAAGACAGGATCTGATGATTGGATCCTGGAGAAATCGAGGGCAACCCTCAGATTTTATGGGCCCACACATCGTTTTTTTAAACCAAAATTACTGGTGAAAATTACAACTTAAAAGTGAAAAATAAAAACTTTTTAGCAAAAAAAAAAAAAACCGACTTCCAAAAAAGACACTACAAAGTGAAGAATAACTTTAATTTCGGAAGTCGGTGGCAAACAACGAAAATGCGAACCCAACGACACCGACTTCCGAAATTAAAGTTATTTTTCACTTTGTAGTGTCTTTATTGGAATTAGGTTTTTTTTTTTGCAAAAAAGTTTTTCCATAGGAAACGACTAATTGGAACCGTGCAAATACTCATAGCTTGTGACGTTTCATATCTTCTAGAGTCGATGTTCTTTGCCGAAGTCGATGTCCGTTTTGAAACAACTTGCAGTTGGCGTTTTCTCCGGCTTGTTTATTATTTTCAATCTACCGTCATTTTATTTCGTCACTGCTTCTCATAATTAGTTCCAATCCAACAGTATCGGTCCTTGTAAGTAGATGATATCGAACCACAGGCCGCGTGCCTCAGTTTTTGCGTCAAACCTTTTCGGTGACTTGTTTTTGCGTCGGCGAACTTGGCTCAGTAGCTGAGACGCAAGTGGATGCAATTTATGACGTATTCCGACGCATCGCGAGTGAGACATTACATTCCTTTTAAGTTATAACTGCGCTCAAGCTTTTTCTTGTTTGTTAGTAGATTTTGTGTTTTTTTTTTTGTGTAGATTTTGAGTCGCGGAATTTTAGAGGTAATTTTTTTCTGGGAGCTTTAGGCAGTCGATGACAACGTCTGGTATTTTTTTGTATCTTTTCCAATATTATATCTTTTCAATATTCTTATCTTTTAAAATCTTAGGTGGTCTAAGATTTTAAGTTGATGTTTTGTTTGTTGCTTTGGTTTACGTAAATCAAAACAAAGAAGCTTCCTTTAGGTGCCATACATTCTTGAACCTCGATCTAATATGTTTGCACTTGTTAACTCAACAGTGTCATTGCTTTACTGCGCATCTAGACTTTCACCGCTCCGTTCAACTCACAACAAAAACAAGTGCGAATCTAAGATTGAAATCGATATGAGCAACAATAGCTCACCGCCACGAACTTGAGCGCAATCCCACGGTCTTGCACTTTATAATTATTTTCACTACATATAAAGCTGCAATTATCTTCAATCACACTTCGTTAGGAACGAATCTGGTGTTATTAACACTTTGTAGGCTTTTTACCCGCGAACCAATCGGCCGCCGCCGCCGCCATTTGCAGTAATTACTCATAAGATGGCGGAACAAGATGGCCGACTTCATTCACCGGTTTTTGTAGTGATTTTATGTTTTAATTGTAATTAGCTTGTACGGTGCGTCGGCGTGTAATAGATCATTCATTTACACGTACTTACATTTAATGGTGTTGCAAGGTTTATTTTATGCGGATTGGAAAACTGTTGGCATTGAGGTTCTGAGGAATCTTGTTAATTATTTGTCTTATTTTGCGATCAACTAGGGTACTTGCGTTTAAAATAATAACGCACAAGTATTTGTAGGGACTATTGACGAAGTTCTCACTACATAAGACCTAAGCAGCTGTATTTTTCGATTTTTTTAAAGTACTAATTAGATACAAATAAAATAAAAAGAAAATAAGTTTATTTGACCCAGGTTGAGTAAGGCACACAAAAAAAAACAACGGCAAAAGATAAGTTGTATGGCAAAAAGAAAAAGTTATGGATGACAGACGGTACCTAATCGTAAATTACCACAATTAAGGTTGTAAATCACAATTTTTTGGTTTGACCATTTTTTTTTTTTTTTTTTGGGATGGGAAATCATCAAATGACCCCTCCCGCTCTGGGTGGAGCGGAAGGGAGTGTCAGACTCTTACTGACTAAAACCCACCCATGTTCCTTCCTTCGCCCTTTATGTTCCGGGGTAGCGGTAACCCTTTCGGACAATCCCGCTGCCCCGGCAGGCTTCGGCCCTGAGGGGCCCCTCGTTGTGCTGACATCTCTTTGAGGCGCGCGTGGAACACTTACGCGCCGTCCGGCACGGGCCTGGTCCTGATCGGGCGGTGAGCTACCCATTGCTCTCCGCCCGCAGGCCCGCGCCTACGGTGGCCGGTAGTCGTCGCTCGACTCCCGACGCCCGGGGCGTCTCCCGCGGCGGCTGGGACGGGAGGCTCTCTCCCTCATCCGTCCCGCCACCTCCTTCGCTAGCATGACTGCTTCGCAGAAGGAGGCGACTGCCTCCCACTCCCTCTCGCTCCGGACCATGGCTTGCACCAGGTCCGGGCGCGAGAGGCCGCCGCCGCTGCCGATCGCCTCTACGAGGACACGGCGGTGCTCCGCCCAAGCGGGGCAGACCTCCACCGTGTGCTCCACCGTGTCCTCTGGGCGATCCTGGCAATGGTGACACCCGGGCGTTTCCTCCCGCCTGATGATGTGCAGGAACCTCCCGAAACTTCCGTGTCCGGTGAGGACCTGCGTCAGGCGGTAGGTGAGGGCGCCGTGGCGCCTCTCTAGCCACTCCTCAAAGAGGGGTCTTATCGCCGCTATCGCGGCGTGCCCTTGGTTTGACCATTGACCACCAAACTAAGCAGGGCTTGTAACTTGGGGGTCGGAGTTGGGGAATTATGTTGTGTGTATGTGTTTGTGTGAGTGTCTGCGAGGGTGAAAGGATAAGAAACATAGGCACAAGAAAAAGAAAAACTTTACTTGCTTCTTTAGCAATAACTCCGTTCTTCTAACGGAGTTCAACAATCCATCGTTATCATTACATATGTATATTCAAAGCAGTTTTGGCTCTACCATTGCATACTAATCCGGTAGAAATTGCAACACCAGCACACAGTTACTTTTTAATTTAATCTCCGATACTCTATTTTTTGCCTTCTCCATAAAACATTAACGAGCATCTAATTGAAAATTAAACCATTAAAACAATTATGGAAATAACTAAATCAACCTATCTCTGCTTTCATTACGCATCGACCATTAAATTAATCGATATGACAGCAAAAAGTTTAAAACCTCGTAAAACACGAATTACACTTTAACAAACATTCCGGTACAGTAGTTAAACTACCCACAATAACAACGGTGTCGCATTTAAGCGTGGTTTAGCAGATGTGAGCGTAAAAAGAAGGCTTAGCATCCTCGCAGCCCACGATTATGTCATTACAGGAAAGTAAAAAATTAAAGGGCATTATAGTATGCGATGATATAGTGCAATTAAATATGGCGGCAAAAACCGAGGCGAGTTCGGGAGTCGTCGGCGCGCGATCGCATTGCCGAAATGTTCGTGCGGCCGCGCTTCGTAACGATTGACGGGAATTTTCTTTTTCGTGAGCGGTTTTTAGTGAGTGCGATTTTGTGGATCGATAGAGGATCTGAGCAGTGAGCTGGAGAGGTCATTGCTTTTGAAGAGATGATCTATATTAAATCGAACCAGCCAATCTAAACTAATCTAAGAACCACAAGATCCAATCTAAACTAATCTAAGAAGATTTCCCATTTTCGGATTTACATTTTCTGAGCATTGATATTAAACAGGGTCAAATTAAATTAGCTAGCGAAACTCCGCGGACGAGATGGGTATCAATGTTTTAACACGATTAAACAAAAAATAAATGAATTTGAAGATTTTTTTGTGGGGCACCGCCCGCTATTTAGTTACTGAAATGTCAGTCAAAATCAGCGTTTTATTTTGTAAACTTCATAGACATGATGGGTATCAACTATATACATATATCTATATACTTACAGTCGATATCTCAACACGACAAAACTAAAGAAAATATATTTTCTCAACTCTTACTTAACAAAACATCCAGCGGTCGTTGAATCCTAAAAAAACACAAGTTTTTTTTTTGTTATAGTTGTTAGATGTCAATACCCGTCACGTCTGCAGAGTTTTGCTAGCTAATTTAATTTGAACCTGTATATTTATATAAATGTAAAATACTGGTATTTAACTGCATCCGGTTAGACTGGAAGCCGACCCTAACTTAGTTGGGAAAAGGCTAGGCAGATGATGATGATATTTACATATATAAACGCAGCTTCCAACCTTACCAGTAAAAGTCAACCCTTAAACTAAACAATACAACTCAAATCACTTATTTCAAATTAACGAATTACAGGCACTTTTGAATTGTCAAGGGGTCGGTCAGTCAGAAAGATGAAGCTAGTTGCCCATTCCAAAGCCTCGTAGGTACCTATGGAGAAGAACGGGCAAGAAACTCCACGGACATTCTTTTAAATCATAAAATTGTTACAAAGTATTGCTTTGGGTATTCATGTTGAAATTATAAATGTGAGAACGATGTAAAAGACGTAACCTAAATAAACATAGGCATTTGCGTGTCAGCTAACCCCGTAGAACTCGTGACTATCCATCGTTAATCAGTATCTTAGCCGCTGAGCCAAAGTCGCTAAATTAGAGCCTATAAAATAAATGGCTCAGTTAATGGCTACATCGTCGCAGTATTACCAGCTCGTAATGATACCGTATAATTAAAGGCGACACCAAAAAAGGCACAGTTCGGTAGGACCAAAAAAGGCACAGTTCGGTAGTCGCGCATCGCACGAATGTTCTCTGCGTCTGCGTGCGCCGCCCGATACCGATTTATCAATCGGTTGAAATTTTATCAATCGGTATCGAGATCGGATTGGGTAGAGATTGTAATTTTGCCGATTTTAATTAAGGAATATTTTGGTTTTGATCTTTTAGGTTAGGTACTTTTTTCTCTTCATCTTAAACTTAACGAATCGATATTTTCTTGATGGTTCTGATGTTTATGTATATACTATTATAGCCTCTTTTGTTTAAACTTAAGAAATAATTAGCGTCTGCTTAACCATATTTTTTTGACGTTCAAACATCTCTTAACGTTTATAAATAAAGGAATAAAGTTTCGACTTATCATAATCATGTACTACCCAATTAGCTTTTGCACGCGGCTTCGCGTGGAGGTCTGAACTTATCCCACGGGAACGTACTATCGGTATAAAGAGTATATTATGTCTTATCCCATCTCTTGGTCTATTTGTGTGCCAAATTAGGTACAGTCAAATTCGCCCAGCCGTTAAGACATGAAAAGGGGACAGACAGACAAACAGTATAGGTATTAAGTATAATAATGTTAGGTACGGATAGGAACAAAATTAATAAGGATAGGAGGAACTCACCACAAAGTTTTCCGGTTTTTAATCAACTTGTGTGGGATGTGGAGCAGCTGAAACAATGCAATTACACTTTTATGCCCAACATCACCATATCTAACAATTATTGTTAATGTAAGTAAAAGATATCTTTCAGTAGGGACCTACCTACCAAGTAATAAAATAAATATTAAATATTAAATATGCATGAGTGAATTTGTTGCATTGGACAGTATAGGTACTTAGTTTAAAGTACAATCATTTTCTATACTAATAAATAGAACCGAAAAGTTTGTGTGTTTGTTTCAACGCGCTAATCTCTGGAACTACCAGTTTGATTTTTTTTGTATTTGTTAGCACAATTCTTGACGGAGGCTATAAGCTATTTAACATCACGCTAGGAACCTTAGGAGCCGAGCAAAATGCAAAAAGTAAGAAAGAACACTAACCGAAAACTGACTAATAGCACAGGCAGGCGATGTGATGCGAAGGGGAGAGAAATTTCACGCGGGGGACGTCGCGGGCAGAAGCTAGTCTTTAATATAGAACAAATTGAAATAGCATTGTAGACAATCTAAAGTACCTATGTCAAATTTTGATATGTCCGGCCTATTTTGCAAAAGTCTAATCGAAATTAGGCAATAACTTGCGCGTGAGTTTGTTTTTTACTTGTTTATGCTTGTGGAGGCAACAAAGTGTTCGGAGCATACACCATTCTAGTTTTGAGTCTGTCTTAAATGTGGTCTCGTTTTGCATAATACCTACTTTTGAAAATTATCTGGCTTGGCTAAATGGACGTTAAAACAATATACCTAAACGGCGTCGAGCAGACCGGCTACAAACTGTTGGTTCTAAAACTGCTTTACACAAGAACAGTATTTTCGTAATGGCTCCAAAATTATACAATAAATTGCCAAAGTGTATCAGAAGTGAGGAAAATGTCAGCCATTTTAAAAAGAAGTTGTTCCTATTTCTAGTTGAAAAGACGTATTACTCGATTGAAGACTTTTTAAATGACAAATTATGACTAAATTTAATTTTCTTTGACATTTTTAATAATTAATAATGAAATTCAATTACTTTATTTTATGCGGCTCATGACATTTTTCAAGTGCTTCATTTATTTTATCCTAGAATTTATTAATTATGATAGTAAGATAACCAGCCCACTAATATTATATTTATATTTGTATGCCGATTATTGGCCGAACATACAGATCAGCCAAAATGTACCTATAACTAACACCATTTTGTACTTATGTTCGATTTGATTTGATTTGATTTGAAACGTTAAAAAACTTTATAAATCTTTTAGGCTAACTGAGCGAAACCGCAGGCGAAAAGCTGCTTATAAAATAAATTAACTAATAAACATAACAGAAGGCATGAACATTTATTAAAACTAAACCAGTTTTACCAGCACCCGTAACTTTTATCAGCAAATAAATATGTTTAGAATGTATTTTATTGACATTTTATTGCACAAACTTATTAGTTGATATTGTCGTTAATTATTTTAACATAATTTAATCGGTTTTCAAGTAGCAAGTAGCATTTTTACAATCCTTCCCTACGTATTATTAAAAAGCATTTTGCTTATAAAAACCGCTCAGTAGCCCAGTAAAACTAGTTTAAACTTAGCTATTAACAAAGGCGATCTCGTAAAAATGTAACTGGCTTGTAATTAAAATTAGAAATTGGTTGAAAAATATTATTTCCTACATCCCTTTCAGATAGTACTCGTATCGATTATTTATGCTAATGTAACGGACGGGTTATTTTACCGTCGGCTACTTTGAACTTACTTAGCCAAATGGTTAGATTATCGGGAACACTTGCACTTATTTAGCTTATTAGTTGAAAAAAAAGCAATCGGTTGGTAATTTTTATAGCAAAGCGTTGAAAAGGAAGCGTTATTTATTGAAATTAATAGTTGAGGTCGATAAATTACGAATAATCGTTAATGTTACACCTTTTTGCATATAAAACGACCTTTCTATAAGAGTGTTGAATACCTGCTTAGCATAGTAGCATGGCATAATCAGCCGATAATGTTCCCACTGCTGGGACACAGGCCTCCTCCCTGTCAGGGGGAGTGGGCCGTAATTCACCACGCGGGCCCAGTGTAGGTTGGTAGATTTCACATGTCTTCGAATTTTTGGTCCTAGGTTTGCTCACGATGTTTTCCTTCACCGTTTTGGATTGATGAAATAATTTACACAGAGTAAAGCGCATGTCTGGGTTCAAACCTACAACTCGTAAGTCGCAGCCGATACCACTGGACCATCACTGCTCAAAACCTGCTTAGAATAAGTTTATTTTTTAAATGCAAACCTTAACAAATTTGTTGACAACTCACCAACATTGATCATCCGGCATTTACTTGGATTCCTCAGGGTCACAATTTGCTAAATTTATTTGATCTGGAGAGATTTATTTATTTATTTTTTAGGGAAAACCAGCCTTTGTACATTGTATCATTGTACAATCCACGATATTATCACAGATTTTTTTTTAAGTATTCCCAAGTCAACAGTTTACAGTATTAAACCAATTTTCTCTTCCACATGTCCATTTCCCCACACAGGTAATTCCAAAAAACAATATTAGTCTATAAAGACATTAATAATCAACCCTCCGCCTGCGACAGACAACTAATAATAACTCCAATAATACTAAAATAACCGATAGCCACTCTATTAACCCATATACATCGATACGTTTTTGTAACCCACAATGCACATAAAAGATAAATTTCACACTCGAAGAGAATCAATTTAAATTCTTTATCCGTATAACTGTGAACATTAGTGCGTTTTGTTGCGCCATTTTAATAGGGAACTGGTTGCCCTATTATGCCCAAAAATGGCGGATTTTATAATAAAATGTGCAGGGTTGCCATTGCATGGCATGCCTCGCTTGTAATCAGATGGAATGAGGTAAATTATTGTGTCTTAATAGCAGTTTAATTATAATTATTATTGGTAGTTTCTGTAATTGGTTTATTTTATTTACTTACTTAATTGGCAAGCACTTAATTTTTGTGATAATATGAGTTTTAAGATAACCATAATTCGGTACTAACAGCAATTTTTTTTTGCGACTGCTGGTTTGCTTTTGTTATACTTTGTTATGTGGCTACAATTTTTGTCATACAAATATTTATCTATTAGAAAATAGTATCATCTGCCTAGCATTTTCCCATCTATGTTGGGGTCGGTTCCCAGTCTAACCGGATGCAGCTAAATACCAGTATTTTACACGGAGCGACTGCCTATCTGACCTCCACAACCCAGTTATTAAAAAATAGTATCTACTAGGATATTCAATATACATTTGGACTTACTTATCAATTATTGTTTTATTTCAGTATCGATCAATATGATAAATGTAAATCTATAATACAACAAACAAAAACTATAATAATGTCTTTAAAACTGAACCGGTACGCTGTAATTATCTCCTCGCTGACTAAAAACTTGCCATCCTTCCTTTACGTGAATGCACCATTAAGATTCTTTCAACACACTGGAAAGCCAATAAATCAGGCTGGAGACTACGATAGTAGGTAAGTATGCAGGCGTTTATCTTGCCATCTAGTCGCACACGTTTTCCTACTTATTCTACGTGCCTAATTTCAGTAATTTTCCTTATAGCCGTTTTGCATTGAGCAGTTTAGGGTTAACGCTTGCTGCAGTTAATTTTTGTTAAAAGCTAGGCAGATTGAATGACGCAGTCAATCGGCCTATCCTTTCCCCAAATATGTTGGGTTGGATGGGTTGGATGCAGCTGAATTCTAGTATTTCACATGAAGCGACTGCCTATCTGACCTCCACAACCCAGTTACTGGGTAATACGATACTCTTTGTTAAGACTGGTTGTCAGACTTTTGGGCTCCTGACTACCCATAAAGACGCTCAAATACAGAATGGTCATATGTAATGGATGGTGACCCATCCATGAACCGACCGCATCAAGTGTAGCTTAACCTTCGACCGACCCGTGCGGCTGTTATTATATTTTAGCCACGGTTATTATAAATTGTTTGCTTAAATATTGAAGTCTCTATGTCTATTTGAAAATGATTAATAACCACTGGTGTTCAAAGTAGAATGTAAATTGAAAAACTAATATTTATGAAGTTTATTCTAAACTATTGAACTAATATTGAGTTATTTATGATCATCATAAATAATAGAGCAATTGCGTTTATTTAATTGATTTTAAATGAAAATGTATTCACATTCTACAAGTTAACATGAATTTATATTTATCTAAGTACTTAAAGTTCAAGAATAGTCAGATCGACAATCGTTCTAGTTTTGTATTGTACCAGTCAACCGTAAATCTGGTGTAACACTTGCATTACGAAAATACACCTTACTTCTACGACATAAGGACGCTGTCAATGTCAAATTTGTTACCACTAATGTGCAGTTTACTCTAACTACAAAACTCAACATAACTTGAAAAATGTATTTTCTTTACCTATTTTATTTTGGGCCAAGGCTTGTTTGTAGGCTACAAAGTGGCCTAAACCAACTGATCAGTTTGGTCTCGTCAATTAAAAAGTATATCACAGAAGCGAGGCTATGAAGGGTTAAATGGTGGACACTGCAACCGATTGTTAAGTGTACAGACACATTCACTATTACCTATGACCACAACTTAAAATACAGTTAAAATACCTTACAGTTACGCAAAATGGAAAAGCGTTACTCCGATGAAAAATTGAATCTTTGATAAAAAAAAAAATCATTTATTTCAGACAAAAAAGTCCGTAGGTAAGGCAAGGTTGTTAGTAACAAGAATTTTGCTTATAACAAATGTTAGTAATTAAAAAGTAAAAAAAGGAAGAAACTAGACACACCTGCACAGTATGCTCATCGGTCTCGCAACACGTGGAGTAAATACCTACTTCATAATGGTATGGTTTCTATACTATATTCCTAATATCATAAAATACTTTAGAAAAAAATTCCCTTTGAATCTTACGCAAGTGTAAGATATTTTTGCTCGTCACTACACATCCCAAATCCCATGCGCAAGAGCAAGACCCTACCTCAACTATGCGTTAAAAACATGCCGTCCACGAGCCCTGTGACCGCGGCGAGGTCAAGTCCCCACCGCCAGCAACAATTAAAGTTTCATAATGAATGGGACAACGTATACTTAAACAGTAAGTAGTACAACTTTATCTTCTAATTAAATGTTAATAAACAAAAACTGCAGCGTTAGGGTTGTGGTTGGTGTGAGGAGGTAGCGGTTAGCGGATTGTGGCGGTTGGGAATACCTTGGCGAACTACGTGTCCACGTTGGAGTATCTGCAACCTTTGAGTAAATTCAACTGTTTGTCAAGTTTAGGATAATCAGCCCATAATGTTCTCACTGCTGGGACACAGGCCTCCTATCTGTTTAGTTCTAAGACTTGCTGTTTTCCTCACGATGTTTTCTTTAACCATTTTGAAATGTCAAGACAGTAGTAAAGGTGTAGAGGGATTAAAAATGTTGTGACTAGCTGATGACAATCGAATTTCTCTATCTATATCAGCTAGCAGAGGTTGGAAGGACACTGAAGTCTTCCAGTTGGCTAATTCGGACAAGCATTGTTTTTAGGAGAGAGTATTTTCTCCACCAGTGTAATATTATAAAATTGATAGTAGTTATAGTGGCTATTGCTCTAAAAGTAGGGTTCCATCCAACCGATCAATACTTTACATAATTAGATATCAGCTGTTTGCCATGCTATACAACACACCCAAACCACAAGCGTACGCGTCCGAGGTCCGCTCCGCTCGGCCGCCGCAGACCGAATGCGACAAAAACTGACCGGACCTGTTGTAACGGCCTGCGCCGGCGCATCGCCCCGCAACACATATAGAGCTGTTAATGCGAATTTGCATCGCCTTAGATTCAATTAGAGATTAAATTGAACTCTTGAAGTTTTTTAATCGGCTGATCTCTTTGTAACGGGGCGTTAATTTGAAAAGTATTTTTATAAGAGTTGTGTGTTAAGAGCTCGTAAGTCAAGTTAAACGGCGGCTGATTTTGTATCATAATGATATGAATTATTATCTCGGTACAGGTGGTTGCTTGGGATATAAATTAATCATCCCCTTTTATAAAACCTATTAGGGCGGTATGTTAGTTTTTTGCGAGGGCAAGAGGAGAAAGAAAACCGACATTGAAAGGAAAAAAAATTAACTGAAAATAGCTGTTTTTACTGTAGCTCGGTGTCGATCAGATAATATCGTCCAGCAATTTATGATGCAGTCTAGTGATTAGCATAACCTTTAGATGAAAATGTAAGTTAAAACTTCTCATTTCATAAACTCACGCCTTCTTCCCACGGGGGTAGGCAGAAACTACAGAACGCCACGACCCTTAGATACTCCTGTAACTTCGTATACGTTCATGCATCAAAAGGCTAATTCTTGTAATTTAAAATGTTCAAAATCTAGTCGCAGCCTCATCTCGGCGACAAACAAATGTCAACAAAATGTCAAAAATATAAAGAAATTAGAGGTATTTTCACAGATTGAGACCGAGATGAGACTGTAAAATTACGAGAGTTGCCCCTCAGATCATACACGCACGTCGGTTGCGAGTACTACGCACCTGACCTTTCTGAAGAACATCACCCATAAAGTCACCATTTCCTGACAATTTAATACTTGTACACTGAAATAACATTGCTACACAGAACAGTCGCCCAAGGGGTGTCCAACCACTCTATACCCATAACCTCGCCAACAAAACTGTTACACTATAGCGATTTTTATGAAAATCAGTTGCAATTAATTAAATAAGTGCTCGCGAGCCGGCCGTGTATTAATTGCGGTATTGATGAGTTATGATTGTTAATTAGTGATTACACCGAGCTGGTCGCGCGCGAATGAGCGCCCCCAGTCATGTGGGTCACACTGGGAACTTAGGTTTAGGTATGTTTGTCGTTGTTTTGTATTTGATACGACCTTAGGATGGTGCCCACCAGTCTGACAGATTGTCGGCTTGAGCCGACGGTGCAAACTCAAAAACTCAAAGCATTTATTTCAAACTAACTGCGCCCAGCGGTTTCACCCGCATATTTTTCGATCCCGTGGGAATATCGGGATCAAAATTAACCTACGTGTTACTCCTGGTTATAAACTATCTGTGTCCCAAATTTCATCAAAATCCGTTTAGTAGTTTTTGCGTGAAAGAGTAAAAACATCCCTCCATCCATACAAACTTTCACGTTTATAATATTAGTAGGATAAACCAATTACAGGCACCTTTGAATCGTCAAGGGGTCGGTCAGTCAGAAAGATGAAGCTAGTTGCCCATTCCAAAGCGTAGTAGGTACCTATGGAGAAGAACGAGCAAGAAACTCCATGGACACTCTTTTAAATCAAAATAATAATGTAAAATATTACAAAATATTGGTTACATCACTTATGTTAAAATTATGCATGTGAGAACGATGCAGAACGTTAAAAGCGTCTATGGTGAAAACATAAAAAAAAAAATACAAATATTGAATTCGACTCTTAACGTGACCAGAGGGCTGGCCTATTTCTTGTCCAAAGAATTAGCATCGCCATACAACGTGGCAATGCAGCTGGCTGCATTGCCACGTTGACAGAAACAGGGCCCAAAAGGCTGGCCTTTTGGGCACTGTTCCTGTTGACAGCGATGAGGACGAATTTTCTGATGCCCTATGATTCTTTTACTTATTTATTCAAATACATGTACATATTATTATTTTAATATTAAATTAATTCCAAATAAGCCATGGCAGCAAAGTGCTTCAACTACAAGGCGAAATGGTGCCTACCAGCCATAAAAGAGTGTCGGCCTCAGGCCTTCATCTGCAAGGTGCATGTCATTTTCTCTCTTGACACCATAAACTTTATTTGTGTAGCTCATGCCATGGTAAAAGTATTAGCAAGGTGGTTTAAATCCTAGGGAGTAGTGGACGTATGTACTACATTTGGATGTACCGCTACACGTGGATGCCATTTTTATACATATCTATGTGTAATTTTTGGGATGTCCAGGAAACGTCCAGAGTTGCACAAAACAACAGTTTAATTAAAATAATACATCTTCACAATCGCATCACGTTTTTCTTAATCTACCGAATCGCCATCTTCCCTTTTCATACTTCCTCTCACTCGTTCTAAAACATGCTTTTATAACAGTTTAGAAACGCTTAGGTATACAGGACACATCTTAAAATTAATCATCACATCATCATCATGGAACATAAAGTGCCGGACCGGTACTTGTGGAGGCGGCGACACCCGCAACTGCTAAACGTGCCCGTGGCCAGAACCAATCTACTGGCGAAAGCACCCCTCACCCGAACAATCCGTGTGGTGAACGAAGTCCATGAGAGACTGGATATTTTTTCGTGCTCTTTGAATGAATTCGCAAGAGTTTTATTAAATATAGTTAGTTATGTAAGGTAAAAAGTTATATTATTTGTTTTTAGGTATGTAAGGTTAAATAAGTTAATTTTAAGTTGATAACTACACTGTAGCATTACGTTAAGTCCTGTAATGATAGTTGTAAGGTTGATATAGAAATAAATAGATAAATAAATAAAATTAAAATTCACGACTGTAATCCCCGAAGGGTTAGGCAGAGGTGTACCTAATAAATATACACAACAAGTTGACAACTTTATTACATAATAAAAGATTACAAAGGTTTTACATTGACCTCAAACTAGGCAAGCCTGTATCTTGAGCTCCAAATAATGCGGTTTTAAAGCCGGTGGAGGACTAGTCTTTAGTTAAGTGTTTTTAGAACAAGATGGCAATTCTTAACTGGACTGGTATAATGCATGAATGTGGAAGATTGCAAGCCACGTGTTGAAGTGGAGTTACTCTCCCAAAATTTAAATGCTTATCATACTTTGGCTTATGCTACCCGTAAATTTGAGTTTGTTTTCGCCTTGATTGAGGAGAATACTCGTTTTATGTACAGCATTCGGTCGTCAGAAACCCGAAATTCTGACATCCAGTGTTACCAGTTGTAATAGTGTGTTATGTGTGGGGTATCGTATTACCCAGTAACTGGTCAGATAGGCAGTCGCTCCTTGTAAAATACTGGTATTCAGGTGCTTCCGGTTAGACTGGAAGCCGTCCCCAACTTAGTTGGGATTTGGCTAGGCAGATGATGATGATGATGATGTACAGCATTCGAATATAAACTAATTTTTTTATGTTTGTTTCGCTTTCACGCCAAAACGGCTGAACGAATTTGGCACATGGGTAGACAATGACCTGGGAATGGCAATGAATTTTACATAGTGTGACACAATGGGAGGTCTTATCGCTAAAAACGATCTTCATTATGTTTTTACTTGTAATAGAAGGCTGGATTTGATATCTGCCACAATGCACCTGACAGACTCAAGACTCAGCTTCAAGACCAAGGGGCTTACCACCAGCTCTTATAGCAGGGCAGAAGTTGAACTGTACTGCTTTTTTGTACTAAGTCATAGGACAAACAAGCAGTGCAGTTCAACTTCTGCCCTGCTATAAGAGCTGGTGATAAACCTCTAAGCCATTGCTGACAAAACACGCAGTCTAGAATTTCGAAAGGCAGACTATTTGTCGGAAATGTGGTCAGAAAGTAAACGTTGTCGGAAAGCATAGCAGGAATTATGCTAGGAAAGAACTAACCGCTTCGCATGAATACCTATTTACATATCTTGTTTATGAGTCCCCTTTCTTTCTTTCCTACTATTGTTATTTACTTTTTACTGTGAATTACTAGACTACAGTTCGTTCACAGTTAGTTTACCTGTGACATCAGCAACCTTATTGTGACGAGAATAAAGATCACGATGATTTTGACACACCTGTCAGTGGCAGCAACCCAACAGCAACCTTATTAGAATGAGAATATAGATCACTGTGGACTGTGAACAGTGATGCAAAATTAGTTGTAAAATAACTGTGAACGGACTGAACAGACTGGAACACATCAAGCTACTACAATCTGTCAAATTTCTTTAATATATTTTCAACTTTATCGCTAAAGCATTAAGGTTCAAGGTTGATTGGGAAAATTTGATAGTTTCGGGTAGCTTGACCTGCTGGCGTCTGTACATTACTCGTAGATGCTCGATTGTTTTTTTTTTTGGAAACTATATATCTGATGATAAACAAAATAAATACTATAGACCTGATAAAGTAAGCAAAAGGTACAAAACAAGTCTTATATTCAATTTAGTAAACGGGTAGTAAGGCTTGAATATTTTTGGCATAAACCAGATAAACATTATCTGGTTTATGCCAAAAAGATCAAATCACAAACGGAAAAGAATACATAACAGTCGATGGAATACCTGTCAATGATGTTGGTGACAATATTGTGATAGAAGTAATGACTGATGAGGGTCCACGGAGTGACCAAACTACTCTTCTTGAGAGTAAAAGTAAAAGAGTACAACCACTAAAATACTTAAACGCAATACCGAGTGACATGTGATCGAGCGATACAAAACAACATGCAATCGATCGCGAACGTTATTACGATTGCTATCACACGCGAAATGAAGCGGTTACAGCCGCTGCAGCGATTGAAGCGGAACATTAAGTTTTTAAGACATACGACGAACCAGATCGATTTGGGCCAGATTCGTATCTTTGTAACTGTAAATACGGACTAATATTATGAAGCGAGTTTGTCTGCTGGTGAATTTGATTTTTCAGAGCTAGTCAGCTTGACTCTGATATCTGGAAGAGTTTTCATACCGGAAATTCATAGAATCTGATTTGGTCTACAATTTGATTGCCGCAGCGCATACTCTAATCCGTTTGACTTCCTAGTAGTTGTAAAATTGATTCCAAATATTACTAGAATTATTACTCTTTTTGACTGCAGCAGAACTGAAATACCAAATGTGTTGGAGTGAGTTACCTTAACTATGACAGCATATGGTGATGGTTATAGTAACTGGTACTGCGGGGTAATGGCGTAACACACTATTAGTAGCAATAGCTTTAATTATGAAAGTTCATCAACGTTCATTGCGTTATTTACGTTGTTGAGCAGATAAACTTTTTGAACATATGAAGCAATGATTTAGCAATATCCTTCAAAATGATTTAGTTTCAGATCGATAGTGTGTTACGCAATTAGGGTGTTGGATGGTGGTGTTCATATGAACACCACCATCCAACACCACCACACCACCTTTGTGACTCTCACCATATGGTGAGAGTTACAAAGATGTGTTGTATATCCTTCTATTAACTTAAATGCCCTTTGTAATTGAAATAAACATTTGTGTATTTTTTTTATTAACTAAGTAGCTAATTAAGTAGTTTTAATTCTCTAAATTATGCAGTCGATGATTTTGGTGCACGGTAAAACTCTAACGAGCTTATGTTGGCACCAACTTAAATGTACATAGTTATAAGTAAGTAAGTAAGTAAAGTAAAGTAAGTAAATCATTTATTTGCGTAAAACATGGTATACATTGATGTTAGTATTATTACAGTAGCTCAACATGTTTCGCTTAGATATAACATAGCATGCAAAAAATTTCCATTTTGACAAAAGAAATCAACATCTCACATCCATAAAATCTTTTAAACTGTAAAAATTACATTCATTAAGCCACTTGTGTAATTCTATCTTAAATTTCCTAGTGTTCAATATTTTAAAGCGACTTGGTATTTTGTTATAAGTACGTACGCACATTGCTAGGCAGTTTTTGTTGTATTTGGCAAGTCTTGGCAAATCACTTAATACCAGTTTATGAGGATCTCGTCTGTTTCTGGGATTTACATCATTTGCTGATTTAAATAAATGTTTGTTGTTAACTACAAATACGCATACCTCATATATATACAGACACGGTAGAGGTAGCAGACCAAACCTCTTGAACATTGGTCTACATGAGTCATCAGGTTGAAGACCACTTATTGCTCTGATGCACTTTTTTTGTGCGATAAATGCTCTATCCATATTGGTACTGTTACCCCACATTACGAGACCATATCGCAGTATCGACTCAACATAGGCGTAATATGACATAATTGCAGTTTTTATGTTAGTTATGTTTTTAACTTGTTTCAGTGCGTATGCAAATTTATTGATTCGAGTGCTTACATTATCTACATGTTCTTTCCAGTTAATATCTTTGTCTATTATTACGCCTAAAAACCTTGTATGGGTTACCTCTTGGATTTTATTTATATTAAGTTTTATATTGTTTTTATTGTTATTTGATTGATTGAATTGGATGAAAACAGATTTATCTAAATTTATTTTTAAATTATTCATGTCAAGCCAAAGCAGTAATTTGTCTATTGTATTATTTATGTCAAACTCATGGTCAGTCTTGTTTTTCTTTTTATCTGATGTCACTATGATTGATATATCGTCGGCAAATAATATGCATTTATAATTGGTTATTTTTATGATGTCATTAATATATAAAAGAAATAATATTGGACCAAGCACGCTTCCTTGCGGAACGCCATATTTATTTTGCTTATATTCTGATGAGTACGGTATCATATCTCTATTACTGTTTATTTTACTAATAATGACACGTTGCTGTCTATTGCCTAAATAGGATGATATCCATTCGAGTGCAGGTCCTCTAATCCCAATAGTCTCTAGTTTATCCAACAATATGCTGTGTGACACAAAATCGAAGGCTTTTGATAAATCAAAAAAAAGTCCAGTAGTAAGATGATTACTATTAATATTTGAGAGTACTGCCTTCATAAGAGAGTAAATGGCTAATGATGTGGATTTCTTTTTTTGAAATCCAAACTGTTCAGTACTTATTATTTTGAATTTATTGCAAAAATCAATTAGCCTTTTATACATACATTTCTCATAAATTTTTGAAAAAATAGGTATCAATGTAATTGGACGGTAATTACTAATATCGCTTTTATCTCCTTTTTTGAATAACGGCTTAATAATTGATAATTTTAACCCATCGGGAAATGTGCCTGCTGCAAAAGACATGTTTATTAGATGGGTTAAAATACCAGTCAATTCATTACAGCAAGATTTTATTATTTTAGTACTAATTTCGTCATAGCCCTCTGATCTAGTGTTGGACAGGGACATTATTTCATAGCGCACTTCGTTTTCTGACATTATTATAAAATGTAAGTATGTGTACCTACTACTGAATAAATAAATCACTGAAAATAAAATAGTGTTGGAATTAACTTTACAAATGATAACTCCACATACTCGAGATCCAGATAAGATAACATCTTTATTTTCTTTTTCCACAACACTCACTTGTAGAACAACCAACAAGAATTTGTCATCTTCTCCCTTTCTGCTGACTCCCAAAGAAAGCGTGGGTGTAATTAATTTCCAGCTACCGTATTTCTGTATTACTCGGAGTTCCTATTTATAGCGTATTCGTATGAACATCTTACTTGCTTAGGCGCTCGGTAGAAAGGTAGTCGCATGTCCTTTTCAAGATAATTACCTATCCGGCAGCTCGTTCTATGCACACATGAGCATTCTTACAGGATTCCGCATTGTGTAGGGTTGTCACGGCAATATTTTCACGGTAAATATGTCAGATAACCACTTTGAACTCTTCCACCAGCGGGATAATTGCGTAACACATTAACAGTAGGAATGACTTTCATTTTGACAGTTCAATAACATTTATTGTGTTATTTACGTTGAAGAGCAGACAAATTATTCGAAGATATGAATCAATGGATTAGCAACCCTTCAAAATGATTCAGGTTTTGATAGTGTGTTACACAATGGTGCTGCTCGACTCAGTCACGATATGCAATATACATATGCAAATATGCGATATGCAATTAGTATCGTCTCTCTCGTTTTGTCTTTCTTTTCTTCTCTTCTTCTACTATAAAACTCTTTCACTTTGATATATTGAGATCATTATTCCCGTCGCTATCAACTGTAGCATATAATAGTGGGAATATAGGTAATAGTGGAAAATAACTTTATTTTCCACTATTGTATTGTATTATTTAAATCACCTATCTATCTATAAATAATGAACTTTCTTTCTGCTTACCTTTAAAATCATAATCAATTTGATAGTTGTCCTCGTCATTTTTGTCACGACTTTTAAAAATAATTATTGTTTCCAAAATTCCTATACTTTCATTTCATCTCTTAAAAAATATAGTAAGATCAATAGGGTTACTGGTGATCTACTTTAGAACTGGATCGAAAGAGCTGGAAGTCATGGAGAAAGGCCTTTACCCAGCAGTGGGACGATACAGGCTTACAGTAACAGTAATAGGGTTGGTTAACCACTATGGCAATGGTATATGTAAATTCAAAGTAGGGTAAGTATTCGTCTGCTTGTGTGCCAGCCCTAGCTTACAGACTTGCTTTTTAGTATGGAAACTAGATGACGCTTTTTCCATATCATTTGTACAAGTAGCCGGCGGGGGATAGGCAGCGACTTGTTTTTATTTTGTGCTCAAGCTAATGAATTCTAAAATTGTTGTGCGCTAAATTAATGATGTTTCCGCGTCGAATACCTAATGTCAGGACGACTAGATACTTGGATTAGATACGTTCGCTTTCTAATTAGGTTTTAATTAAAGGAAATTATTCTAGTGTGTTGATGGTTAAATCTTTTAAAAAGGTTTTGCTTTCCAGCTGTGCTTGAAATAAAAAGCGCTAGCTTGATATACTACAAAGATTGCAGATAGTTAAAAGATAGCTACTTCTATTTGACAAATGCCTTGGTAGAACTTTGACATTAATTACGGACAGTCAGAGGACCGAAATTTTGACCAAGCGGCAGTCTGATTGTCAGATATTTGTATTCCTGATACATAAGCATAATCCCTACAATGTTCCCACTGCTGGGACGCAGGCCTCCTCTCAGTAACAAGGAGTGGGCCGTAATCCGCCACGCGTCCCCAGTGCCGGTTGGTTATCTGTCGTTGTTGTGGATGTCTTCGAATTTTTGGTTCTAGGACATGCCGGTATCCATCACCCTTTTTAGTGCCAGCTTTTCGCCTAATACCAGCCAATTACTGTACCACTGCAGGGCAAAGGCCACTTCTGAGAGAAAAAGCACGACCTTCTCTGTATGAGAAGAGGTATTTGCACTTCTACATTGATAATCACGCTTGCTCAAGGTGGATGGACGATTCCAGACATATAATAACTATAAGTCCAGGGGGTCTACTACGAAGTGCAAAGTGCGAATGTTTGGATCGGACCGACACATGGCCGAACCGAATATTATTGAAAAATGCGAAAAAAGTTCGGATCGGCTCAGTTGGGTAGGGACCATAGTCAATATTCGAAAGAGTGTAGGAGTGTAGGATCGGGACCGACCGAACCAAATAGTAACTTCGTAGCAGGAAACGGCCGAACATTCGGCCGATACCACTTCGGAGTAGACCCCCAGGTGTTTTACTTCATCGATGTCCAAGATAAACATAGAAAGTACTGTATATGAACTGAAAAATTCAATTTGATACGTGCCCAGATAAAACCCACAGCCTCGTGCATGAGAGGCGAGGCCTTAAACACTGTACCATCATGCCCTACACTATTGATAAATTACCGAGATATTGAAAGATATTTGATAAGGCTAGAAGCTACTGCAACTTCTTTTCGGCATCTGATCTAACAGGGTGGCAGAGACACCGATGCGCAGCTGTTAATGGATTCAGTACATGATTCTAAGCCCGTTCAAATATTTCGTCGGTTATTAAAAAAACCTGTTAATTTTGACCGCGTAGCACTTTTCTATAAAACAGCAGTTTTTGTTGTGATAACCTACGTAACGTTTCTAAGCTAGAGGGTCTAGGATCGGGTACTGAATCCATGGTAACATCTTGTGCGTTAATGTCCCTGCCACCCTGTTTAGGCAAAGGCCAGACAGATGAATAACAGTGAATATCATATTCCTGAAATAGATAAAAATTAAAACCTGTTTAGCAATACATCAACTCCCCCAACGCACCGCGATTACACTGGCTACATAATTAAACATTACAATTACCTACTTATTACCTGAATGCCTGATTGCAATTAGCTCGCTGTTAATTATATGCCAAACGTGTTTAGTCTCATTTACTAACAATAAATACAGCTCTGTTTTATATAATTTACTGTTTAAGTGCAACGTTACATGTTTTTGATGGGTAGATTATAAGTAAAATTGACAGTTTGTGGTTTCTGTTTTTCTTTTGGTTTTGTGACTGTCTGACTGGTGAAAGAATATGGTCATAACTTTAGTTTATTAAATACTGTATCATTATCGCATCGCCTCGTCGGTCCCGTCCACGAGGACATAACGCGCGTCAGTCTTGGCTACACCTCACTCCCAAGAGCAAAGTTGAGAAGTTTCATGATGTTACCAGCACCTGCCGGTCTATTCTGTGAAATCCTCACTAAAAACTCACTGATGCTAGCACCAGATGGAATGACAGCTCAATTTAAGCTCGCTTCACCTAAGTTTTCATGGTGAGATTTTTGTTATTCCACATACTACTGACCGCTCAGGTACCTACAGCTGCTTTTACAGAATAGATCGGCTGATCGATTGGAACTGAACATAGTGATAATTGGCCTCTGTTTTTTAACTTTGCGGGTAGGACTACGTAAATTGATTAGGACACAACCATCTTTATTCTTAGTATAAAAATTCATCCCGCGTCAAATTATTTACCAAGACGCAGAAATTGATAGCCAGTGCAACAGCCTATTTACCAACAGTAAACCAACGGTAATAACTTAATTACAAACCTACAGAACACATTAATACTGAACCGATTTGTAAAGAAACATAAAACAGTCGAGTCTAGCATAAATCACCATACATTACACATTTTGGCCGCAACAATCCTAAATCAAAATAAAATACGGCCTGCAACAAAGTAGTACCGAAATAATAACTCTATCGACAGCAGAGGGAAACTATCGCAGAGTAAAAAAATGTATTATGTAAACCTGGCTAATAAATCTATCGTAGCCATTTGCATGTTGGTGTATGCGCTAATTCATGCGACCACGTTTTTGTACAGTGTACATGCACCAGTATTTTGCGTGTTCGATAGACGAATGTTCCTTTTTTTTTGTGTTTTTTTTTTTCGTAAAACGTTTGTGATAGGACTAAGGGCCCGGTATTTTGATCCGTGGTTAACTTAACCAATTGTTAAAAATAGTAACTAATGGTTATTTTTTTGCAAAATGTGTTTTTTGATCAATTGTTAGTTTATGGTTATTTTTTGAACTAATAGTTAATTATTTGACCACTAGCAATGATATTATAACATTAGATAAACTAAAATTTGATCAAAAAACACATTTGGCAAAAAATTAACCATTAGTTTTACTATTAGTTGCTATTTTTAACAATTGGTTGAGTCAACGGATCAAAAAACCGGCCCTTAGATGGTTTATACCCTGACGCCTTGTGTCGATTAAGTTCGAATGTAACGTATCGGTGAAGGAAAACATCGTGAGGAAACCGGCATGTCCTAGAACCAAAAAAATCAAAGACATGTGATATCTACCAACCCGCAATAGTGGTGCTCGTGGTGGATTACGGCCCACTCCGCCTCAAAGAGAGCAGGCCTGTGTCCCAGCAGTGGGAATGTTATAGGCTGATTATGCAACGTATTGGTCTGGTTATCATTGCACCGGATTGGACCCAACTTTTCGATATAGGGAGTTTATATCTGCATAGATAATATGTCAATATAAGAACTCGTAATTTATTCATCTTCTACAGAGATGGGTTTTGCTTCATTGCCTCTAAGCACTGCATATCTTTGAAATGATCCACAAGCATTGAGTTTGGCTTTATATTTGACAAAAAACAATGGAAGCACAACATTGCAAGTTGATTAAACAATCAATGCTATATTCATTCCTAGTAATGGTTTTATAGTTTTGAGCAACACAGCTAAACTTCCTATACTTACAGACATTTTTTATAGTAACATTTCAAAAAACGATCATATCGTTAAAGAAAAAGCTACCTTCTTCCCTTCTGGTAACAATAATTCCTGCATACATAATGCTAGTACTCCAGCCACTTCTGATAGTAATAATTCTAGTAAAGATAGTGCTAAGTAGTGGGCGGCTCATGCGTTACGGCCGCCGCGTCGCGACCATTTGCATGGATGGGCGTTCATGCGACCACGGTTTTTACATGGTGAAGTCTTACCACTATTTGAAAATGTTGCATGGATATGCTTTTACAAGTAGGTTTGATAGGTTTTGTTCAATGCCAACGGGTAAAGTGTCTTTTTCTTACTCGAGTTGAGTCTCTGCTTACTGTCCTTTTTGTTTATATCTTTGCTAATTCGCTTGTTCTTCATCAGTCTCAGCGATTAGATTTCAGGCTCTCATTTTGCACTCCATTGTGTAAGTTGTGCTTTTAAGCAAGATGGTCCAATTTCATGCATCGAAGCATCCATATATCTATGCACTTATTAAGTATATGTACATACATGGGTGATTCAACTTTTCCATAGAACAACAACTCGTGAGTTTACCGTCGGAAATAAAGTGACAATAATAATGTCACAGCGTGGTCACCCTGTCTCACCGTCGGCATCGTATTGGCGTACGCAACATTATAAAGTTAATTATTGATAGTGTGGCAACACTCGCCGGAATGTCAGGTGTTAATAGACATTTGCATACTATTGTGATAATCATTATTAGGAAACTGTTTGAAAGAAACTCGTTAGTTGCTGGGTGGATGGTTAGGGGGCTAATTGTGCTGTCGATTGGTACAAAATCATGTTGGAATTACGAGTATGTTATTGATCCTTGTTGACCTCAGATCTGTCTAACAAATTACACTTGTAGTTATATTTCTGTTAATGGCACGTTTGATCTGTAGGCGTAATAAGCAGCCCAATAAAAAATGATTACGAGAATGAAGAATGAGAATTTCTTTGATTTACAGTTGAGAGTAGAGCCAAGCCAAGTATGCGTACACACGAGTGACACGCGTCAACGGCAGAGGCAACTGCCACCAGGCGACTGCCGTCGACAACGTATCGCTCATGTATTTGAGTGCGATGCTCAAATACACGAGCGGCTTGTAGTCGACGACTGCAGTTGCCTCTGCCGTTGACGTGTATCGCTCGTGTGTAGGAGCACTAAATACTCCAGACCATCGGAATGGTCGTTTCAGTTACTATTTCATGACCAAAGTCCAACTATTCGTGCGTGACTAAACCTCGTTCTCACATCAGTCGATCAGCCTAGAAACCACAACTATCTCTTTATCAGGCAATCTGCAGCAAATCCCATCCGCTTGGCATATCATTACCTCCGTTTATCCTTATTTAGATCACTGTTAATCCAGGCAGGTGCAGCCATATCACTTGAACACATTACCCACGCTTTATAAATCTCGTTTTACAAAAGAAATCTCAAAATCCATCGATTGAAATTTAAGTCAACCCGTGCTGTAGTAGCGGCCGCTAATTCAAGCGTACCCATTTTATTTATGTCTTCATACGCGCCGCCGATAGGCCCTAATTACGCCGCCGACGCAAAAACGCTAATCGCGCATCGTACACATACGGACGCACCCTTAAAAACGATTTACAACGGCAAGAACACATGAAAAATTAAACTCTATATCTTCATGGTCAGATTCTAATTTTAAATGAAGTTCTTTGCGCTTATTGCGTTTTTGAAGTGCAGCTCTACATGTAAATCGCGGTCGTAAAGCCTTATATGAGTTTTCATTACGCGCTCCGAATTGATCTTTAAGATCGCTGCACTGAGTTCAATTCTCAACCTCGTGTACTCCAAAGAGAGTTACGTCATTTTCCTAATTCAAATATCGAAGTCTGCAGATATCGGATTTTGGATTCTGCGAAGTGGGGGATAGGGTTCAGATTCGAATGTGATGATGTTATAGATATAGGCTGATTGCACTACGAGATAGACCGATGCGCAGGAGAAGCGTTAATGAGCGCTGGTACCTTCGGATTCCTCGCCAGCAATGTTAGTATATCGGCTTTTGTCGGCACCATGCGACTTTTTGCGATGCCCAATGATAACAATGACCGGCGAGAACGAAACGAGATAACGAGAAATGTGATAATGTTCTCGTTAATTAATTAATGTTTTGCGCTACATTAAGTTATTATTAGAATACGGAGATTTTAACGCCTGCCTGGTAGCTGGTTAGATTATGTGTTAACTTCAACGGCATGCACGGTTGGTAAAAGAAATTTACCAACCGAAAAAAAAAGAAAAAAATTATATCTGGCGAGAGCCAGTTCCAAAACCATAGGTGTTTTTAAACATATCTGACTCGGCATTAGCCTGGCCATAATGTGGTTCTTTGATAACATCCCCTCACAAACTATGGAGCTGGTATTCTTACTTAGTAGTCTACCATATGGATGCATATTCCAGAGAATTATATCCAACCAGGAACAGCCAGAATCACCGTATTCAAGTATGGTCTTTCGCTGATGACGATTGTGAAAAAGAGCGTTTTTTAAAAATAATTTGTGAATAAAGGAATCATTACTGCCCTTATCCCAATTTATTTGGGATCGGCGCAACATGACTTTTTCTTCCATATTTCTCTATTCTTCACCTTGAATAAGGTTTGGGAGGCCTTTGCCCAGCAATGGGACAGTAATAGCTAATAAAAAAATATAATAAAAAAATCTTCTCTACTGTGAATACAGTGGATTAATTCAATAATAAAATATCCGCAAACAACACGATTATAATAGTTTCAAGAACGAATGCTAATTAGAAAGTGGGTATGCAGATGTGTGATGCAACGCGCATGCTAAATTGCGGCGAAGCAATAAATCAACTATTGATTAATGAAGATTGTTTTTATAATACCTGGAACTAGTGGTAAATAGAGTCGTTTCCTAATGGAATGGTCGGTTTGTTTCCAGGGGTAAGCAGAAGTCATATGTGTGTATATAGAGTAATTACAAATGAGTAGTTAGTATTATTAAGAAGGTTGTAATCATTGTAAACTATTTTTGTCGGAATTATAGAGATCGTGTCCAACCCTGTAGTTATAATTCCTATTCTCTTTATTTGGACCTGAGGTCGTATTTCTAACAGAATTCCTGAATCTTCAGATTACAAAGGAAATAAAATAAATATTTAATAATGACAAATAATAATAAATTTAAAAAAAATGATAGTGCTGGAAGTCATTGCGAGAGGCTTTTGCCCAGTAGTAGGTTAATGCAGGCTAACAAATAATGAGGAAATCCATAACGCACTGTTCCTCTCTCCTACTTATTTAAAATGTTGCCCGACAGGGTCCATAATTGTTTCTATTGATTAATATTTACCACCTGTATGGATTGCAATAAATACTAATTGAATTGAATTGGATCCCTTCGCTATACATTCAGCGATGATAGTCTGATCTAGGACTTTAGGTTTTATATGGAGTTCATAATAAAGATTACTATAGGTACACCTATAATTTTTTATTTCTTTCAGATAGGATAATCTTTATTGACATATCATCATGCCTGTTTCCCCGAAGGGTTAAGCAGAGCTGGTGTACCTCTCCTTAACCATCCATCCATCTCAAAATTCTCATCTCCGCTGCATGCAATCTTTTTCATCCGTCTTCTTCACAGTCCAGCAATCAGACCCATAAAGTACGACAGACCTTATCACGGACTTATAAATTTTCCCCTTTAACTTGAGGGCCTCCGTGGGTCGCAAGTTGTTCCTGTGACCTGTCGCCTTTTCATCCATCCTGAGTTGATCCGGTGCGTTACGTCTCGGTCTACGGCATCCATTATCAGCACGAGGTACGGGCTGAGTGCTGAACCCTGGTGCAAGCCGACAGCCACATCGAAGCTGCCAGTAGTGCCCACTGTAGACCGGACTTGGGTACTACATCGACTATACATCGCTCCAATCAACTGCACATACTTCCCTGGCATGCCTTTCTCCTTCAGCGCCCACCACAAAACTTCACGAGGCACTCTGTCGTATGTCGTTGAAAGAAAGAAAATACGTTTATTTGCGGTAAACATGACGCAGAAAAAGTATACACAAATAAAAAAATATCAAGTTGGGGAAAACATGTATACATTGTAGAAATGTAGACGATAAAACAGACTTGAGCAGTCTCTTCTGCATATACTTAATGACGAATATCAAATGATAACTTTCAACCAAACCCTATAACTGCGAGCGTTTATAATTATTTATCGATATCCAGCCCATCGGGTCCAAGTGAGCTGGAATGGAGTCATTACACCGCAGGAACGGGTCCAAGTGGATCGCTGCAGACTCGGACCCTTAATTACGGAACATAAGTCAGTCGCGCCGTGTTTGTTTCACTCTTTGCGCTAATTTGTTTTAATGCTATCTGATCCTGTGGTTTTTGGTAGGGTTGGGCAGTGAAATGTAGATTGTCCTGTTGTGTGGTGTTGTGGATCAAGGAGTATGTGACAAGGAAGTGGTAAGTCTAAATGTAGATGGCTATAAGAAAAGAGGTAGATCAGATGTATATATTGTGTTAAAGATGATATAAACTATGACTATAAAGAAAGGGAAGATAGAGAATGGCAAAAACGAGAAAAACACATAATGCGCTGACAAAGTGGATTGGGATGAGAGTAGGAAAGCACAGAACGAAGACGAAGAACAAGTTAGACTTTGAACGAAGAGAGCCCAAAATATGAAAAGTTAAGGTGTCCATAATTTTGACAACCCTACCCAGAGTAAGGTAAACACAAATCTATACAGTACGCACTAAAATAAATGTCGCAATCCATTGCGTCTTATCAGCAACGGAAGCTATCAATGTACACTTGATAACAAGCAATGAAATGAGAACACTATTAACAGTAGTATTTACAAAAAAAAAAAACTTTTATAAATATTCGCGATATGTTTTATAATTGACTGTATATCAGAGATAGTAAAAGATTAATGGATATTCTTTTAACTGAATGCAATGAATACAATTTGAATGTGTCATTTAGTGTGAAAATAATTTATTGATACGGAATCATAGTCATTAAAATTCAGTAGGATGAATTCAAGGAATTGAATTTAATTGGCAGTAGTGGGAGCTTCGAATGCCAGTACAACAAAAATTACAATATAGTCACAAGTGTGGCCTGTGATGATCAGTCTCATGAAACTGAAAATTAAAGTTTTGAAGAAAGTATCATTAAGAACCAATATCCTATAAGGTACAGTCGATACACAGATGATGATCAGATGAATTCAGGATTCATTACCACTTGGAACCGCCAACAAGCAACTGACAAGCTTTTTTATTTTCCATCCGAGGCAAGGCATCACGCCATACAGCCTATATGATCCGACATTAAAATCGTACACGGCACATCCGGAGATATCATAATTAAGTCTTACGGGCCGTGTTCAAATTAAATTATGTACGAATTAAAGGTAACGGCGCAATAAATCGGACGCTGCGCAGGCGCCGCCGTTACGCGCCTTGTGATGTATCGCCCGACACACCTATGCGATACCGGCTATACCGCGGCGTGGTGTAAAATGTAGCAGGGATGAGAATTTTTCGCAATCTATTGAGACCCGGTTCAATGTTGGACTCTATCAAGAAGTTGCAATAGACCTTTTGCTTGTTCCGGATAACATTTTTCATTATTAACCAAAACATACAACTCCTGTTGTAAAAGAAAGCTTTTCCGAAGAAGTTCCCCCAAAATTCCATATCTGAAAGCGTAGTGCATACAGAAACACTTCTACACTTCATCATCACCCATTGTGAGCATAGGCCTGTCTTTTTTTACGCCAATCCCCTGTGCCAACCTAATCCAAGTTTTGCCCGCGATGGCAACAATGTCGTCTGCCCATCTAGTCGCCGGACGACTGACATCTCGTCTTACAGTCCTTCTACACTTCATGACATGAACTGATTCATCTTCGTTTATATCGTAATTCAATATTTCTTGTACATGGGCTAGTATTAGCAGCTTTAAATCCTTGACGTTTTTCTAGAAATTGTTTATATTTACTCCATCCTAGAATGACGATATGTAGACTCACAATCGCTTTCAGTTTATCTCTTTGACCACAAAACAAATGAGAATACAACTTAATCTGCGCACCGCGGCTTCCATTTAGCCGTGTTTGTTTTATTTCCGAGAATCAATAAACAGCTCCGATCATATTGGATGCGGACTATCGCCATGCTGAAACAGATCCCCGATACGCTCAGCTGCGCGCTTTTTGTTTTAGGTTCGAGTATGGATGTTGAAGATTACCTACATGCATTTTAATGAGAATAATTTAGTTGGTGGAGACGTAGAAAGTACACAGGCAAAACTTATATGAAAGAATGTAGAACATTTTGCAGATGTTCAGTAAATAGATCCAAGGGGTAATTGTGTAACAAACATAAAATGACGATTAATCACAGTTCACCTACGTTCATTGCGTTATTTACGTCGTTGAGCAGACGAAGTTTTCAGACTTATGAAGCAATGGATTAGATTGCTAATCCATTGCTTCATAAGTTTGAAAACTTCGTCACTCGTAACTTCGTACGTTTAATCACAATCGGAGAGTTTTAAAGGTTATTGAACTAAAACTCTCCGATTGTGATTAAAAGTGTATTATGCTATTAGGGTGCCAGTCTCCTATAACCCATTCATTGCTTGATATATATTAGGTGCTATTTCATAATCTTATTTTTCATGCTTACACATACTTACTGCTCTGGTGGCGTCATCCATCTATCACTCTGATAAAAAAGCGAAAGTCAGGATCTAATAAAGGACGACTGCGTGACAAATCGTCATTGGATATTTAATGATGCTGATCACTTCTATAAAACACTTCTTCAAAACGTAGGCCTATCTTAAAGACAGTTTACAACAAAGGTTGCCACTTATAAAATGCCTATAATCGCCACTTAGCAGACTGATCAGTGATCACATTATGCTGGCATTAATACGCATCGATAGATAATGTTAGGTTTAGCATACATAATAGAGAATAAGTACGGTTTAATAATTCATCGTTTACGAGCAGGCTTGTTTCCTACAATTAATTCCAACGATCGGTCAATTATTAAGTTTACTTTAGAGAAAAACTTGTAGAAATTAATGTCTTTGAACTTGAAGACCGTTGTACCACAAAACATGGAATGCTTGACCTTTAAGGTGCTCGAATAGTGAACCAAAAACAAAAGAAGCAAGAAAAAAGTACTGCTTCTGAAAAGACTTGAATGACGAGTCAAAGCCAATTGATATTATGGTTTCAATGATGTGGTAATATTGGTCCAAATATACATCCTTTCAGAACTCTACCGTTTTGCACATTAGGTGCGAGTTCTCATGAGTGGCTACGTTGCTGTGTTGCAAAAAATACGAGAGACTGTATAAAAAAGTTAATATTAATTAAATTATGTATTGCATATTTTCTCCAGTCTGCTGTTATATTGGATAGGGGACGTAGAGCGAGCTGAAAGCGGGAAACGAACCATACATTGATGAAGTACTTTGTTTATGCTATACACACACTCATGAGAATCGGAAATAATTATATCTGGAACATACTAATGAGTTCCAGTATTTAATAATTCAGTTAGGGCTGCTTCAGCAATCTTAGCATACTCTATAACTGAAATAAGATATGCGGTGCATGTACATCATAATCGTCTACGGCTTGACAGGCGCGGGTGTGTCTCAGCCTGCTCAAGTATATTTCTCCAACGTGACCTATTTCCGGCTTTTTCACTCCAATTCCTCACTCCAACAGTCCTAAAATCTTGTTCTACGCCATTTAACCATCTGAAATAGGGTTGCCCTCGACGTCTCCGTCCATCCGGTTTACGAGTACTACGAGTATCTAGTAAAAATATGCGTTGCATAGTTATTGTTTTTTCATAATGTGTTATAATGGTTTTTTTGTAGTTCGACATTTATATAGATTGGGTAATACGATTATGTCCTTCCTCTAGATTCCCTAAATCAGTCAGTCAGTAGGTACATCAGTCTATACTTACTAGTAGATATTAATAATAGACCGCTGCCACTTGCACCACATACAATCTGTTCACAGAAGCATGTCGTGGGGTCTACACTCCGTATCTATCGACACACAGTCAATGGCGGATGCTTTTTACTAACAGTGTTTTGTTCACTCATTTATCATAGACGTTTTTGTGTGCACTTGCATGTGTATATTTTGAAATAATCCCAATGTTTCATATTCGCTTGAATTAAACTTAGTTGGTTATAACAAAACGTAAAGTATCGATAACATCAACTGTTGGATTAATACTTTTTGCGATTTATAGCAAAGAGTTGCTCGAGTTATTGATTTTCAATGAATGAGGTAAAACCCTGCGGTCTTAGTTTCCCAGATTAATTGAATCAGTTTCAAGCGTGGGTTTGAAGTTAGCATAACCATATTCATAACATAACTTGATTGCGGAAATATTGAAATGGAATTCAAAGCAGTTATTTCAAGATCATGCATTGTGTGCTCTCTGGAGAGACACACAGAGTCACAGGAATGTAGTAGATTTGATGCTTATTTCTCGTTTCTATACACTTGCTTTGTATAAGTAATTATTGTTTAATGTTTTATTATTAACATGCTCTCCGTTTGTAATTTTATTATAGAATCTTATTTATAATAAATGTTTTTGAAATCGGTGGATGTTGGCCTCTTTGCTGTCAATCTTAGTTTTCCCCTCTCAAAACGTATTCCACGTCATCACTGTATTCCTTCGACCACATTATATTTGTACGCTCTCTGTGGGCATAAATTCCTCCTCTCTATGACCGTTTACAACACAAAACATCTTCATTGTATCTCTGCAAGTTTTTCTTTCACGCATATTATATGATCTTCATTGTTCTTTTCGACAATCAGTCTCTACGTTCAGTAGATGAGTACGGTCGTAAGATACGCTTAAGCGTCATTACGCTGGCTTAAGCGCATCTTACGACCACAGAATTTTGTAGTTCGGTCGCTCTTCGCTCTCAATAGAACCACATCCTCTCCCCTCGTCGCTAGTACACCAAGTCTTCGGTATATAGCTAGCAGTTTTTGCTCCACCCACATTATATGCAGATGTCATGAAAGTAACACCGCTAACACTGTTCTCTTGGTTTTTCTGCTCTCTTGTTAGTCAATTATGTTGGCAATAGTAATTACAATGTTAGGAAATGTTGCCTCTGTGATAATGTTGCCAGCTATTATAGTTTACAGCGTTTTATTGGAGGTACAGTGATGGATTAGAGCGGTGAAGGTGTGTGGCGTGATCAAATTCAGTATTGGTGTTAGTAAAAGTTCTTGGTAATGGAAATAATTTTATTAGGTTGTGAGGTAAAACTGCTGACTGTAGAATTGGGGTTCGGGAAAAAAATAAAACCTTATTTTTGATTTGCTTACTGAAACTTAAGTGAATACAATCAATGGTTTTCCTCTAAAATACTAGATCAACACCAATGACATTAAAGACAATGCAATGCAACTAATTATTACGAAAATAACAAAAAAGATGCAACCACTCAAATAAAAGACACCTCTATCAATAAATTTGATCACCATCTCAATACCAACTATGCATATTCACTTAATATTCCGCGCTCATCACCGAACAAATTGTCGATACTACGAACTTTTTGTCGCTTCCATCGATCAACAGCGATTGAGTCTTCGGCCTGTAATTAAGTGACAAAAAGCGCTGGAAGCAGAGCCTGGAGGCGGTGCGTGGCGATTCATTACGAAATGCGTAAAAACATGCGTCATTACGCTCCAACGAAACGCGAATCTACTGCTGAATACTAATGCGAAATGATTATGGTCTGTATATGATTCAATTATTTTGTAATTAATTTGTTTGGGAATGGAATTGAGGTGTGGAATGTCTTGCTGTAAACACTACTCGCGTTGCTCTTGCGTAGGGTAAAGATTGGTAGATCGCGGCTGCAGATGTCACGTTATGGATTTGTAAAGTTTTTAACATTCTATAATTATCGAAGGCCAGCAAAGGCGAGGACCAGAAATCGAATTTACTTCGATTATAATTCTGGATTAATTTTAACTCAAAAAATCTGAAATATGTGCCCCGAAAACCCATAATGACACATTTGACAAAATTTATTTTCTAAGACCTAAGCAATACTACAGGGCACCACAAGTCCACAATGTTACCTTGATCCTACATCTCAGGTTATCAACATGCGCAGTGCCCCATCTGTTATGTTAGTCTTTGCGCCGGTACTGTTGGAAGGTGCTACAAAGCAAAAATATCAGATGCGACACACTTCCTCATAGACTGAACGGTTTATGGTCCTAGAACGGACACACGGTTGTATAGATAGAGTAACAAAGTGTTGAGCATTTTCTTCAGCATTCCTGATAGTTCTTGGGGTCTTGAGGAACTTAGCATTTTCTACGGAAGTTTTTGTCTCAATTTAATCTGTGACTGTTTATCCAACATTCAAGGTTAAGATTTCAGGTAATTTTTTTAATCCTTTTTTTAAATTTTAAGACAAATGATACCAACAAAATATTTAGTAATAGTGAAAAGAGTTCGCTAATGTACTGCTCAAACTTCTGGAATAGATTGATTTTTCGCTATGAGGAGCTTTTACTCTTATGCGCGCTTGCACCACAAATCACGAAATACGTTTAACGCTAAACATATTTATAATATCATTCTGTCTCTGTCATCTACAAACGACTAAAGAAAATAGAAAGATGTTTTAAATGCGTGTACCGCTGAACGAATTTAGTGATTTGCAGCGACCCATAGTTATTGTTACCAAAAAAACCCACATCATCCCATTGCTCCTTTGATCCAGGGCTAAAGTGGACCACTGGTCGTTTGTTTTCTCCAGCTCGCCCCGCCATCTTCTACGGGGCTATAGCAAAATCAGCCTATAATGTACTGCTGGGACACAGGCCTCCTCTCTTCGAGAGGGAGTGCGATATAATCTACCACGCGGGCCCGGTGCGGGTTGGTGGATGTCACATGTCTTCGAAGTTTTGATTCTAGGACATCTAGGACACCGTTCCTCACGATGTTTTCCTTCACCGTTTTGAGAGCAGTGGCGATGAAATTATTTACACAAAGTAATTCGCCTGTCTGCGTTCGAACCGACGACCTACAACTCGTAAGTCGAGGCCAGTATCACTGGGCCACCACTGCTCTACAGGGCCCAGGGCAGTATGTCCCACCCACTAAAGGCTATCGTCTAGTCACGTACGCGGCTAACAATTAACATTTCGAGCTAAAGCGATGCCAGCGGAGATGCGGACAGCTAATATGGGTTACCTCTTAATTACGACGGCGCCTTGCAAGGAGCGTTGCGTGTGCGCCTCGCTTTTGGTGTGCGACATGATTTAGATGGCTTTTAGCTGCGAATTTGTTGGATAGAGTGTTTTGTTGTTTTAATTGTGTGTTCATTCTGACCTTTTTAGTATGATAGGTTATTGGAAAGTGGTGTTAAAGTGTCATAGAAGTTAGTAAGTATTTTACTTACTTCTATGAGACTTTAACACCACTTCCTTGCTTGAGATTTTGTTATGTTTTTTTGGAAATATAAAACTATGTGATATATGATTTTATTTCTGCAAGTAGGTTTGCACAAAAACTTTTGCACGTCCAGTTTAGTTGGGTTGGGGAAATAAGGAAATCAATTATCTAAATCTTATAGTTAGGTTAGGTTATATTTAACCAGTCAATGATAAAACATGATCTTGTATACCTGTTTCTAATAAATCACTTAGGCTTAGACTTTGAATGACACTCAAAATATGATGTTTATGCCACCGTATAATTATGAACATCGTTTTTTTTATAATCTATTATAAACTATCGAAAAATTGTGAACAAACGGATTATTTTTCGATAGTTTATAATCTATCCATGGCAAACCGACAAATTGTGAACGAACCTGCACTCACAATCTGACCGATTTTATCACCCGTAAAATTAATAGATATTAAACTATTATAAACTAACGGTATTCTCAATCATACGGTGACATTTACACTACACCTAAAAGTATTTAAGGACAACACAGCAGGAAATCCAAATTAATATTCCAATCAAAATATAAAACACCTTAATACGATGCAAATTCGTGCCCCGAATAACCTTTGCATTGTCCAAATAACCTTCAATATGGCACCCCGCAGTTCTTACATTTATCTCGCCGGTCCGGCCCGGTCTGTTCCCCCCAACCCGTGTGCCTGACGTATATCGGATTGACCGTGACGGATATTTGCAAAAAATTAAATCGCTTTAAACTTAGGGGTGAAAATTGATTGAGACGTTTATAGGGTGGCCAGTACATTTGCTTTCCAAAGGTGGGGTGGAATCAGGGTAAGGAAAATATTTGAATTTTTCTCGACGTTTTGTCCGAGGGTTATTGGGCACCCTGTCCCTTTTGTAGTTGTAATTTGTAATACAAGGAAAATGCTCATGAAATTGATGGGCAGGTGGAATCAATATGCACAGATTAGCAGCAGAGAATAAAGTACTTGGTCCACAGGAAAAATTTGTCAAAAAGACTAAACTCTAGCTACAGTTCTTTCACCGTTATTTTATATAACAGCGACCTTAATATAATGATAATAAAAATCACTATATGATTTTGATAGACTTGCCAATGGCAGCAACCCAACAGCAGTCTTATTGTAACGACTAATCAGCCTATAATGTTCCCACTGCTGGGACACAGGCCTTCTTTCGGTGAGAGAGAGTGGGCCGTAATCCGCCACGTGGACCCGGATTTGTAGACGTCACATGTCTTCGATTTTTTGGTTCTAGCACGTGCCGGTTTTCTCACTGATATGCATAATCATAGGTAACATTGCTGTAGAAATACTGTATACTATGAATAAACCCTAGTTTATTCATAGTATACAGTATTTGACACCTATGTCACTTGGCTTGTGGTACAAAAAGTCCACTTCAATTTTAGAGCTAGAAAAATCCTACTTACTTACAAAAACTTACTTATAAACCATTTTCCACCGTAAGTACGTATGCTTTCTTACAAAATGGCTATAATTAACAGTTATATCAATGTTTCCAATTCACCATTGTAGCTGTCCGCACCGTGGGAGCCACTTCTTGTGGACTAATTGTCAAGATTAGCGCTCTGTGTTGTTTTGTTTGCGAGTTTACTAATGTTATACAGATGAAAGAGGCTGTGATTTTGTTTGTATGTTGTTCTTTATATACTTTTATTTGTAACCGATTACCCTTATGTATCACTGATACAAAAGTGAAAAAGATTGGAATCCCATAACAGCAATGTTTTCAAACAACTGCTTGGAAATTGCGTAACACTCTAACAGTAGCACTGGCTTTCATTTTAACGATTAAATCACTGTGTTGTTTACGTTGTAGCAATTGATTAGCAATATCCTTCAAAATGATTTGATTTTGAATTGATAGTGTTTTACGCAATTGGGGTGCTAGGCTACTGAAACCGGCTGTCATACAACCAAGCTACCTACTTATACAAATATACGAAATTCTGATTGGATTTATAGCTGTCTACGATAATAAGCCAGGTCTGCGAAATGAGAAAGGAAGCCAAGGAAGTATGGCATCACCACAATAGTTGGAGAAGGTATGTGAATTTACCCACAAAGTCAAACTAAATTCAGGATACTGGAATATTCAGACGGCAGAAGAAAATATTCAAGCAAACCCAGGTCAAGAAGCTGGTGTGACATGTGATTCCGTTGTTAGAGTAGGTATCTGTGACAGGGAGACGACAATGGCGTTTCTTATGTGTCGTTTGATTTACTGCTCAATTTCCTATGCTGATCTGGGAATGATGGCGTATCGAGCAACAACAATCAATTTCTAGTACTCGTTCGATCGTAAAAGGAATTAAATGATAATTAGGTAATTGTTAATTGGAGCCCAGTGGCGGAAGAAAGAAAATATAACCTTTTAAGTGGATAGTAATTTGTTGAAGAAGATACAAAGAGCGAATCATAATTGATTTAGTATGTTTTCTTGCTGTCTTGCAGGGATCAATCATCCGACAATGGCGCCGATTCCCTTGTTCACAAACTAAAGTTCAGTGCATCTTTTTCTTTCTATTTCATTAAGAAAAGGACAGAAGATAAATATTAGTTTAGTCCTGTCAAATTAGTCAACGCCTGACTTAAATTGACGTATTAGTAGCCATGTTTTTAATCACGTCTAAACTAATCTATGGAGTATCTTAATTTGAGTATCATAGTTTATAACCAGAGAAATGTATCCCTTCGCTTAAAATAAACGTAAAGAGATCATAACGCTGTTTGATTTCTTAGAAGTACTTATAAATGCTTATAATACCGTGCTTATCATCTTTCGACGCAAGCTAGAAAGCAAGTAGTTTTCTCACATAAACTATTGACATATATTCGTCACTATGAAGAGTTTCCCATGTTCTTATGAACTTGGTAACATAAACGCTTGATAATTTCCTGTCATTGTCATCTTCGTTATAACAATAAAGTATTCATTCTTAAACCAATTCAATAAAGTGACATTCTACTTTCTCAATATCTTAAATTGTTTTATTAAAATGACAATTTAATGTAACTTCGGATATAGGACTACGCACACGAAACAGTTTATTATAAGAGGACATCCATTAAACAAGAAAAGAAGTTCAAAAACTTAATTTCTTTTTTTGTCTTGTTATTGGTTAGGATCTGGTCTCTGGTCTGGTTAATTTGGAGTGGTCATTTTCATTTCCTTTTCGGTTTCCGTAAACCTTAAGTCAGTCAAATAATTACAAATTGTTTGCCTAAGTTCACGTTAGGGTTTGGTAGGGTTTAAATTTTGTGACTCTTTTGAGTCAGCCCACCAAAAGAGTCCAAATCATGACTTGATCATTCTAGCTCTCGCCAGTCCAAGGATATATTCCATCCTTAATAACCCAAACAAAAGTAGTGCCATATTAAAACCACATCAGAAGAGAGGATATGGAAAGTGAATCTCTGTCAGTGTGGCGTTAGAATGAAATTTAATTTAGGTACGACAACTCACAGGAGGGATCGCCGGGCTTAAGTCCGGTAGGGCTGTATTACGTGTTGGAGTTGCTATGAACACAATGGACATGGGTCAAGCTATTTTAGATCGAAATAGCTTTTAAGATATAAAAGAAAATTCTGCAGTTGTCTAGATCTTGATGTTGCAAGGTGGAGTTAATTTTTTGTTAAGAGCAGTTTTGTGTAAGTTTGAAAAAACATAATTAATTATATGTCAATCTTTAGAATTTTCAACATCTACATTAACCATTCAAATCCTCTTACAGATTTGCCATAATTTAAGATTGCTTTTAACCTACTATTTAGTTAACAAGTGAATGATGCATCATCATCATCATCATCTGAGAATTGAGTATCATTTCAGCCGAAAGATGTCTACTGCGGGATATAAAACAAGCACCGCCACTTCGACCGGTTCTGTGCTTTTCGCATCCAGCGGATTACCGCAGCCTTCATCATCATCGATCCACCTTGTGGGAGTCCTTCCAACGCTACGTCTTGTTCTTCGTGCTGTCTTCGTTCGCCACTCCAGAATTTTTCGGCCCCATGAATGATGCATATGCTGTGTATTTTATTTCGAATCTGCTTAAGAAATACGTCTTTAAAATCCTGCAAAATTATAAACACTATCATAGAGCTAAGTAATGGTAAAAGTTCATCAAGTGCCCGTTAATCACTTACACAAGAAGTGCAATACGACAGTATCTACTAATTAATTATGTTCACAAAACAATGTGCTATTATATATCTGGATGTGTTCGTTCTGTCGTTTCTTTTGTTAATGCATCGTTTAATTGATGGCGAGCAATTACGTTTCATTACGATAAATCGCCCTGTTAATAGTGTTAGGTAATGTATATTAGTTTGATTGTAATATGGCTGACCTCTTTATGTTTTATAAAATATATTAAAACAGGAACTTGGGTATTGCTGCCACAATAAAGCAAATGGAGTTTTTTTTATACTTGACCTTTTTAATTTCCTTCATCTCTTCCTGATTGCTCTCTCACTACTGAGAATCGTGACTCTGTTTCAAAGTGTCAACGGTCTTTCTCCATCTGTTACGATCAGTGGCCTGGTGGAGTGTGGCGCTGATGGGTATCTCAAGTTGCTCGGATATATGTGATTCTCGTGCTCGTGTGTGTGTTGCTCGGATGTATGTGTGTGCTGAGCGATGGCCGTTTTGCGTGGATGTGACGCATGTTTTCCCCCAAATTGTTATTTTTTTTGTGTTCTTTTTTTTAAACGTATTTTCTTTCTTCTCATCCGACAACCGTTTTGGGGTTCGGCATCCAGGTCTTTTGCCCTATATTTTTCTTGTCCCCATTAGACGTTCCATGCTGTAGGTACCTCTGCGCGCAATGTGATCGAAGTATCTCACGACAGGCATAATTTCCTTCATAGCCGAAAGCAAATGAACACGAAATAAGGTCGGGGCCACTGTAAGTCCATCAGAGGGAGTATAACAGTGATTTTCGCAACACCTCACTGAATATTCAATTTTATTTACAAAGACTCCGTGTATATCAAACTGACATACATACAATTTTCATGGAATACATCCTTAGACATCCCACCTCTTTGTCCCACTTACGAGAGTTTCCTCAGGAGTGAGCGGGATAGAAAGAGGATGATGCTTCAAAGAAATCCCGGTTTTATCCCGGGATTCGGAGGGGCAGTTGAGTGGACAGCTACAGTGAACTGTTAATTCGTTGATATTGCGGGATTTGAGCTCTCTTAAATAATTGATGGACTGTGAGAACGCTAAATTGCAATGAAATTTTCAAGAAGAGGTAATTAAATCCTTGAGAAGGATTTAAAAATTGTGCGAAAATACGATAGTACCTACGAGCTGTAATGACGTGGGAATTAGATAAAATAGAATGTACGTACTATCGTGGGTTATCATGCCGTACAAGTTATAGGGACAAGAGTTAGCTAAGTAATGTAGTATTGTGTTAATGCGTTGATGAGAAGGTAATTTGTCATCATGACAGTGTTGGTAAGGTGAGGTGAGGGAAAAAGAGTACTACCGTTTCATTATTTTTGACATGAAGAGCTTTATCAACGATAAAACAATAAGGTTAGGGAGCTCGAAGATTAATCTTGCAAAAACTTTAACTACGAGTAAGTGTGATCCCCCATGGTGAAGTAAACGCACGGTTCCTCGGAAAAGAAGTGTCATGGTGATGAGGTTCCTTAGCTTAATCAATGGGGTTCTGGCATAGCAGATGAACCTTTGGATAAATCCCTAACTTTGAAGCTAAATAGGTAATACTGGCGAGAAGTAAACGTAGGAAAAAAAAGTAAATAATACTAGCCTTTTATTGTCCCACTGCAGGGCAAAGACCTCTTCTTAAACAGAGAAGGCTCGAACATTTATCACCACGCTTGCTCAAGGTGGGTTGACGATTACATACTTACATTATAATAAGGAAACCAGCCGATTTATTCTGTAAAAATCTCACGGTGAAAACTTTGGTACATTGAGCTGTCTATAGTGTCAAATGCTAGGCATACCTAAGGTGGAATGACAGCCGATAGATTCTGTAAAAATCTCACCGTTAAAAGTTAGGTGAAGTGAGCCTAAAGTGAGCTCACTCTAAGCTCACTTCTAGGGATTGACACTATTGACAGCTGTCAATAGTGTCAATCCCTAGCATTAGTTGGAATGACAGCTCACTCCACGCTCACTTCACCTAAGTTTTCACGGTGAGATGGTTACAGAATCGTACTGCTGCTTATTTGAAACTCACTTCACGTAGGTAGCTCAGTTTTCACGGTGAGTTTTTTACAAAATAGACCGGCTGATTTCCTCATTATGTTTTTCTTTACCGATGCCAGTGATGTCCAAGATAAACCTAAAAAGTACCTACTCATATGAATTGAAACAAAAAAGTAAACGCTTAACAGTTTTAATACCTGTGCCAATTGAATCCAATTAACAACAGCTATAATCGGCAATACTCAACAAAAACCCTCCGATTAAACGCGACAAGTAGTATCAACCCTAACTGGCAACAATTTGAAACAAACGGTCGTTGTGTGGCGTACTAATGCGCTATTGTTTAACAAATAGTCTGTGACGTCACCGAACACTAGAAAAAGACAGGACAGAAGACAGTTACAGAATGTCAACCGGCTGCGAGGGTGGGTTAGGGTGCGGGTTGATTTACGCAAACGTAGAAAAGACAGGCTTTTAAAGTAATAGTCTGAATAGTGTGTAGTCAGTTGCGACTGGTAACTGCCAGGGGTTGTATTTAATCTTGTATTTTGAATTGCTTTATATTGTTTTTTATTTCATATTTTTTAATTTTATAGTATGGTAATATGTAGTATGATAGTATGCTAACCTGTAATTGTTACACTAACCCTAGATAATGGTAGATAGTCACTTTAAATATTTACAGTTAAAACAATTGTTGGTTGGCCAATAAAGACAAATAAAATAAAATATATATTTTCAGAACAAAATTCAGTCTATAGAACTAAGAAACTCTCTATCAGAAATAGTTTTAAATATCAACCTGCCTTGCCTATTCCCAACCATGTTGGGATCGGTTTTAAATCTAGCTGACCCAGTTATTGGGTAACACAATACCCTTTGGTTAGACTGGTTATACAAAAAGGACAAACATATGTACTGAAAACTACTATCTGCAATCTTTAAATCTGGACCCTCAAAATTTGTAAGTCTTTCTCAAGGATGGATCTCAATTTCGACATGTAACGACTGTCAAAGATCTACGAATGACAACCGGGACGTAGCTAGACCAACTTAATTTTTAATATTTATTTAACAAACCCTAAACAAAAAATGGCAATCTTTTAATACGGGCCTCACATGCTCGCGTGGAATACACTGATCCTTACAGTGCACAAACAGGGGACCAGCGGCAGGGGTGCCATTGTCTTAACACGAACACTTCACTAAATGGAGTGCGTGCTTTTTAATGCACCGATGTGCACTTCACCGCCTTTGGGAATTCGATGGTTTAGTGTCGAGGAGTGTTTTGAAAGTAAATATAGCTATCAATTAATTATGGCGTGCGTGTATGACAAGATGTACCTACATATGATGAACATAAACGAGGCAAAAGGAGCATGTAAGGATCGTAACTGGTGGCGTTATGTAGTTTCTGCTATATACTACCATGAGAAGAAGGTGTGAGTTTATGGTATACACTTAATTATTATAGCTTTAAAGTTTAGAGAAAAAAGTTACCGGATAATAAAACAGAAGTAACGTGAAAGCTGCTAAAGAAATGGTGGCTCATAACGCGAGTTTGTGAGCGAGAACAGTACCTAGATACTTTTTCACATTTTTTTTTTTTTTTTTTATTTATTAATAAAATAATATCTCGAATATTGCTTGTTAAGTGGTCAATGGGTACTAGATCAAGTCACATTCTACAGCGATAATGATTATGGAAATGTCAAAAATGTATTGGATTGACATAAGCTACCGAGAAGCTTATGTCAATCCTGTTGAAAGTCGTAGAAATACGGAAAGATTTGAAAGCGATTGCCACTTGTTTAGACCCTCAGGACTTTGCTAAAATGACTAGAACCGAAGGACCGGTCTCTTGGCCCAAGACCGCAGATAAGTTGAACACTAAAATCATTGACCTCACAAAAAAAAAACAAAATCTTTTTATTTTTTATTTTATCGTGTTTAGATATCGATACCCATCGCGTCTGCGGAGTTTAGCTAGCCAATTTAAAATAACACTATAAAATGCTGGTAAATAGATAGATAGTGCTCAGTATTATGTCGCATTGCAATCGGTTTTTAGAAGAATCTAACAACATTTAAAACCTAGTCAAAAAACATTTGCCACCAAAAAGTCCCACGACATCTAACACCAATAAAGTTTAAGAGTCAACAAACACGGATTCAATCAGCCGTTCAAATTGCACGCCCGCGCTAATCCTTAATCTTGTGTAGTTCCTGATGGTTCAATAGAGGGCGCCACCCCTGTTGGAGCACTCAATGGACTGAACGTTCCGTTTTCAAATAAAGTGTTGATTGGAGGATGGATGGGAAGGTATTTAACGGCCAGTGTTGGTTTTAGAACACCGTTCAAAATGATATCGGTTGATTTTACGTAGAGGAACGTTATGCAACCTTCTTTTGATTTTCTGGGATTGTATGTTGACTATGGTTGTGAGGTATTAACATAACATCACGCCTTTAATCCCCGAAAGGTCAGGCAGAGGTGTACCTATAGTACAGCCACATTTTTCCGTTATGCTTAAGACCCATGTAATAGGAGGCCAGCCTATTGTAATCACCCGAGGACTGATCCAGACTCCGGGCTACTACTGAGAAATTCCTCAGGGCCCAATAACGCATCTAGGGTAAAACCGGGATAGATGCCCCACTTTTTGAAATAGCCTCCTTATTTAAAAAATATTAATTTTATATGAATAATTTTTATGAGTATAGCTAGTTTAATCATTTATGTTGAATTATAATTATTATTTTTTGACCTATCAATAATAAATTTTGCAGAATTTAGCTTTTTATGGAAGACTTTTTTTGAGGATAGATGCCTACCTGTATGGATAGTTGCCCCACCATGAAAATACTAAGAAGGATAGATGCCTGCAGTGCGGGATAGATGCCCTTTATACTGTGTGAACGAAAAACCCAACCAAATATGAGGTCGAATTACGAAAAACCATTTTAATTTTTTTTAATGTTTTTATTTTTATCGTTTTATGATAATTCTAATACGATACAAACAAACATAATAAAATTTCAAAAACATTTGTTCAACAAAAATATTAATTCTTATTTATATTAATTATTAAGTGTCAACATGCATAATCATACTTTAAAAAAAATTAAAATAACACATTATAGAGATCATTCCTAATCCTACTTAAATGAAGTTGAACCGGATAGTGCTTTCAGTTTTCCACATCTTGAATTCTTGAGCAAAAATTTCTGAAGTTCTGAAGTTTCTGTAGTTGTTCTACAGTCCAAGAACATACTCGAGCTTGCACTCCTTCCTTTCTTTTGTACTTTCGTGGCATGGTTCTGCTACAAGTAAAGAGTCCAAATATAAAAATACGGAAAAACATAAAAAATATAACAGAACACTAAAAATAGTTACACTGATACCATTATAGTGTATGGAGGGATAGATGCCCTTAAGGGCACCTATACCTCGAAAAATCAGGGCAACTATCCTTTATGATAGGGATAGATGCCCAAGTATTTTTTAAATAAATTAAAAACAAAAGTGCAACTATTAACACCCAGATGAACACTTAATGAACCAGTACATTGATGTAATAAAAAATATAATGGAATGTATTACTAATTATAAAGTTATACAATGGCAAATACTAACCTTAAAATCTTTGACGTGTTCGTGAATTTTGCCGCGGAGATGATTGCACACACGAGCGAAACGCGTCCTCACCGTACGACAGCCAGGGTGCAACGGAGGTGCAGGGTGACTGCGGCTCCTACTTATACTATTAATTCATAGTTGCAAGTTTGGGAAGTTAGGTTTTTTGAAAATGAGGCATCTATCCCACTGCGGCATCTATCCCGGTTTTACCCTATTGGTCGGCCTTATCAAGAACCTAAGACCATTTTATAGGAATAGCTAAGCCTCATAGCCAGTCTTAGTTTCCCGCGAAAGATAAGTGTGTAATCAATGAATCAAAGGCATTAAGAAATTAAACGACTACGTTGGTCGGAGAACTGATGAATATAAATCTATAGAGGTAAGTATATCGCAAGAAACTAAAATATTATGCATGTTGAAGTGATTTCAAAAGACTGTGAAAGGAGAAATGGTTCATCGAATCCCTAATCCGTGAATGTACTTCCTGGTGGCAAAACAGAGGGTGCCTCCCTTGATGTGTACTCGATAGAAGCTTGTTTAAACGTGTTGAGTTGAATGGAAAGTGATTTTAGAAATAAAACATTTTCCGACTTATTACAAAATAAAATCTAACTTTAGTTCTAGCCTAAACCTTTGAGCCATTATTTCGATTTAGGCAAAGCTTTTAATACTAAAATGACAAGTCAGCACCGAACTAAGCAGTCATTCCTTTGTATGAGTGCACAAAAAATACCAGAAATTGGAGTAGGTGGCGAGAAATCGTGAGCCGAATCACATCAGCCTCTAGACAAGAAACTACATGAGTACCACGACCGCTCTGAGAGCGTGCTACGAAGAAGAAGAAGAAAGCAGTAATTTTTGGTTCTTAATTCAATAACTGGCGCGGTGGTTTAAACCTTATCTGAAGAAAAACCTTGTTTTGTAATAAGAGGGTCGGAGTTTTACAACGTTCTAGAATGCAGGTATGTAAGAAGTTTGAAGCTAGATGGACGGACGACCTAAAGAAGGTGACTGGGGTAGACTAGATGCGGAAGGCGGAGGACTGGGTGTTGTGGCGCAGTCTGGGAGAGGCTTATGTCCAGCAATAGACTACGATAGGCTGAATTGATTGAAGAAGTCTGAAAACCAACATTGAAATGAACATCAGAAACAGCAGTGGTAAGTCAAAAGCCGAAGAAAATGCTTTCTTATCCGTCGCTTTTTATGTTACTATCTCAATTTCGCCACACTATTCTCAACTACTGCAACTCCTGTAAGTCAGTAGAAATTTAAAATAGCTCAGATATTACGGGGGATGCTAGGTCGCCCACGAAATTACAATTTTCTTACTTTTTTTGCAATTTACAGCTCAGTGTCGGGTTGTATGTTCATCTAAATAATTATAAATCATCAACACAAACCTCTAGGTTCATATAATCCTATTGATTGATATAGCATGAAATAGTCATTCAATAGGATTATTTGAACTGAGACGGTGGTATTGATGATTTTAATGATGATCCTACTAATATACCTAATAAACGCGAAAGTTTGTGAGGATGGGTGGATGGATGGATGTTTGTTACTCTTTCACGCAAAAATTACTAAACGGATTTGAATAAAATTTGGCACACAAATAGTTTATAACCAGGATTAACACATAGGATAATTTCTATCCCAATCTTCCTACGGGATCGAAACGTATGTTGGTGAAACCGCGGAGCGCAGCTAGTAATTCTATAAAGTGATATTTGTTACGCTCGTGAATCATATTTTAATCAACATTCAACGTGACACTGACTTGCAAATTGCAAAAAACGTAACAACATTGAATTTCATGGGATACCCTGGCGGTTTCTTCTTAAGCTCGGTTAGTCCCAAGTACTTCATGATTCAACCTGTCATGGGACCCGTAACAATAATTACCTATACTATATCCCTCCATGTCTAAAGAAGACCTGTAGTTATTCATATCACTAAATTCCATTGTTGAACCACTTTCCAGGCAATGTGGTTAAACAATGAAATGAGCAGTTAGTTGCTCCTGCGTTGGTGTGACTTCACAGCAGAGAACCAAACGTTGACTGTCGCTGTGATGAGCTTTCATCTCGTGCAGCTGTTACAAGACACACGCTGGAGCGATTGGTCGATAATAATACGTTACCCGCTAGCTTAATCAGCTGGGATGCCTCCACTTGGAGAGAGGTCACATGTCTTCGAATTTTTGGTTCTAGGATATGGCGGTTTCCTTACGATGTTTTCCTTCACAGTTTTCAGAGCCGTGGTGATGAAATATTTTACACAAAGTAAAGTACCTGCCAGGGTTAGAGCCTATGACCTAACCCTACAACTCGTAAGTTACGGGCCACGCCCATCACTGCTCTTAGGCCTTTGAAAATCAAATTGAAATTGCTTTGTCCAAAGTATAGAATTCATATCCGAGTGCGTCGTGAAAGTCTGGAAGCCGACTCCAATTTGTGAAAAGGGGGGTCGATAATAATGACAATTTTAAAAGGTACCTTAGTCTATCTAAAATGATGTAACGCTAACTTGGTAAAGTACCTCCTTCTGACTGCCTCGACGGAATGGCAGTAGGTGTGGATGTGGAGTTATGTCGTAAACTATGCTCAAAGTTACCTCTGCGCTGCCACCGACGACGCCTTGGAAGTGGCGAAGTTTTGGGCCAACAAGATTTGAAATGCAGTTGTGCCAGCTACACGAAGAGAAAAAAAAACATGAAGAAATTATTAATTCTAACACCAAAAAAGATTCAAGAAGGATTAAACAAATCTAAGGACCAAAAATTGACAGTTACATTTAAAAAAATATTTTTACCCGCTATCTCTTACAACTCCCAACCCGAATAGCGATATTAACTGTCACTGCAAGAATCGCTCGTTTGATTAATCGCAGCGACAGACAGACAGACACAGGTGAGCTCATTCCGAACTAATTGCAAACACCAACCGCCTTTGTTCAAGTGATTGTTGCCTTTGTGCCAAGATTACATTCACTGAAGTCATTCTCGAATGGCACTAGCGTTTCATTTGTCAAAATCAGATCGAGCTGTCATTGAAATCGTGTTTAAAAGTTATTACGAGTGAAATTGGAGTATATTGAGATGATTGTATTATGTAAATTATTGTCAGTTTGATTGCGACTTGTGTGGGAGTCAGTTTATGATCCTTTGGAATTGAAGAAAAGAAAGACGAAACTTTTTGTTTTTAACTTATTGAGGGAGCAGTACGGGCTTGTGGCTAAGTAATAACAGTCGCACAATTTGATCGACTAGATCAAGCTTTGCTTGCCACGGTTAGTATATGGGTGACCATCTTCACATACCAATACCCCTCCGTGCCTTGGAAAGCACGCTAAGCCGTTGGTCCCGGCTGCCATTCTTGGATCTTTGACAGTCGTTACAGGTTGTCAGGATCCCGAAAGTTTGACAACCAGTAGGGGTATCCTATTACCCAGTAATTGAGTCGTGGATGTCAGATAGGCAGTCGCTCCATGTAAAGTACTGGTATTCAGCTGCATCTGGTTAGACTGTTAGCCGACCCCAACATAGATGGGAAAAGGCTAGGTAGATGAGGATGAGGAGCAGTAAGCGAATGTCACATAGTCTGCGTATCTTAGGAGCACTACAAGCAACTATATCGGTTTCCAGTCATAAATAGAAATTTATAACGATGGTTCTTCTGCTTAGCTCAAACTCAAATAATTTATTTCAAATTAATCAATTACAGGCACTTTGAATTGTCAAGGGGTCGCTCAGTCTAAAAGATGAAACCCATACCAAAGCATAGTGAGTAGGTTCCTATGGAGAAGAACGGGCAAGAAACTCCACGGACACCCTTTGTGCTCTGGGGGTCTAATCTCTATGTCCGTACACGAAGATACGGATCAGTCCAAAAGTTGATCAGCCAAAACAAGTGTTAAATTAAATTTTTTGGTCGGGCAAATTTACATCGAGGGTAGTGACAACAGTAAAATCGGGTTGTCATTCATTCTTAAATCTGAAACCGAACTAATATTATATCCGTTAGTGACACAAGGTAAGAAACGCCCGTAACTACTACGTGCTAAGGGAGTAGACCCCTTGTACAACAGACCACAAACAACATTCTAAGTGTTTATGTTAATGTACTATTTGTAACACATACATGACACACCATTCCTGTGTAAGCTATATCTACACAAAATTTTAATACCCAATTACCATCAATATTTTAACTACACGTAAAATAAGCCCAGCTTACGTTCAGATTAAAACAGACAAATTAAATCACATTAAAGTGCCCATTCACAGCCTCCCAAATATCAGTATGATCAGAGAGAGTTGTTTTATTCTCGTCATCTCGTTGCCTGCTGAATGATATTTGATAGCGGTTAGACCCTGTTAGCGGTAAATACGGCCCATTCAAATATCAATTATTTGTTCCTCTATGTATGGCCTAAATGTGTTTTGTAGAGCGATAGATATTAGATTTGTTATTAATATGTTTAGTAAAGTTTTGCTAAATCATTTATTACGAGTACAACGCTTTTATCATTTGGTTCTATTTATGAGACTGTACTGTATGTTCGTCTCTTCTTCTTAGTGTGTCGATAGCAATCTAAATGAACTGGTCCCAGAATTCGGCTACTTGTTTGGCGCCATCACCAGCGTCTAACAGTTCCTGTAACGTGCAGCTGACAGGACACGCAGGACACGATATTAAGTGCCCCATCGTTTCTGGAACAGCACCACATTTACACTTCAAGGCGGAGTCGTCTATGAATCTCCACCTGAACAGGTTTTCCTTGCTTCTGCCAACCTGGGACCGGAGTCTGTTTAAAGACTTCCCGGTTACCCAAGGTGACTTATGTCCAGGTGGGAGGTCTTCAGCGGGTGGAACGAATGGATTGGGTAAGGAAGCACTGTCTCGCCACAATTTACTTACCAGAAGACCAAGACGCGGGTAATTTAGACTTATGATAGTGTCCACCATCGCTTGTGAAGTCGTAGATAGTGTGTAGTTCCTTCGGTGTTGTTACTATTTGACTTAATGAGCCATTGATTATGTTGATCTCACTCATTATAACTAGAACTTCCCTGAGGTCTTACTTTTGGAAGTTCTATCTCTGCTAACATGAATCCCATGAGATTATACCACTCTTTGTCAAGAAACAGCACCCTAATTGTGTAACACACTATTGATCATAATCTGAATCATTTTGAAGGATATTGTTAATCCATTGCTTCGCATGTTCGAAAAACGTGTCTGTCCAACAACGTAAATAACGCAATGAATATTGTTGAACTGTCAAAATGAAAGCCATTCTTACTGATAGAGTGTTACGCAATTACCTCGCTGGTACTCACACTACAACTACTGAACGCAGTAATGTCTATTGTCTACTCTTATCCGCTTATTACTACTAACTTCGACCAAACCCCACAAATAAACCCTATTCAAATATTTTATTGTGGGTAACGCTAAACGCCTCAACACTCGTACTAATTATTTTGTTTGTTCCTACCACCTTTGTGTGCAGCTTCAATAGCTTGAAAAGGCACAGCATAAAGCAAGCTAATGTGGTCAGATATTCGTACTTAAGCTGTAATGTGAGATGGCACTATAGTGTGCCAATCCTTTTACATATCGGGTTTTGTTTTAAGAATGCTTTGATTACAATTCTGCGTTGGGAAATGAGAAACTGGTATGGATAGTCTACACCGGCTACACCTGATTGCTTATTAGAATTGTAAACCCTTTGTTTTATTCTGTTAGCAGTTTTTGGGCTATTGTCATCGATCAAATTCAAAGTATTTATTTTAATTAAAAAACAGGCGCTTTTGAATTGTCAAGGGGTCGGTCAGTCAGAAAGATGAAGCTAGTTGCCCATTCCCAAAGCGCAGTAGATTCCTATGGAGAAGAACGGGCAAGAAACTCCATATCAGGGTTAAGGGCCTGAAAGGGAAATTCCTGCACTTTCAATACGAAATTCGAAATTACTTTATTTATCTTTCCAAATGTTTCTGATTTCGTCTTGTCTGTTTTATACGTAAATAGTTCTTAAAATAACCAAATTTTTTTCATCCACAATGCAAGCATAGGTAGACTCTTCCCATTCATTTGATGAATTTTCCGATACTCGCAAGAAAATAATCAGCGCGATCCCTAGCGGACTACAGGACCAAACCATCCGCACGCATGATTCAAATAAAGAACAAACGACAAACAATACACCTCATACCTCAAGGCTGTCATAGAAAAATACCTCAATATTAGGAACACGAAAACGAACCAATTAATGAGGTCCTATTCATCATGCGTTGTCACCTCCATCGGTCAAACACAATACCCAGTCGGACACAGGAGGTAGTTCACACGGATAGTAATAAGCCTCCCACTGTTTGCTTAAGAAACTCTATGGATTTCTTCGTTCAAGGGAATTTGAAGCTTAAATCAGGGAAGGTAGGCTTGGTTTTGGAATGTTGGTAGGGTTTGTTGGAAGTGGGTGGAAGTTGGTGTTGTGAATTCGTTTGTCGAATAAGTAGGTATGGAGTTATGGAAATATGATTTGAATGTAGAACAAAGTTGTTTCAGTGTGGAAAGTGTGTCAGGTGACAGGGGCTTTTCAAACGTTTTAAAATCATGAATGTTTCCCATCACCAGTACGTAGTTCAGTTTAAGATAGGTACCTAGAACTACAGTCTGCGACAAAACTCCATTAACATAGTAACTTTTGATACAAAATGATGCGATGAGAAGGGCAATTCTCGTATTTGTATTATGAATGTTCACACTCTGATCTCCCTCTAATTTCCGAAAAATACGTCTAATTTCCCTACATTTTTGACAAGTTTTTAACATTGATTGTCGCTGCGATGAGATACTATCTCAGAGTTACTATCTCAAAATTTTATATGAAAACTTTTTTTTTTATGATTCTCAATAATTAAGATATAAACATCTAGTGTTATTTGACTTATATTGCTGACCTTATAATTGCCTGCGGGCAATGTTGTGTAGAACAAAATTTATTTTCATTGATCCTCTAGGTACATTTTTCTTTAAAGACCAATTAGCACATGAACAAAACAATATCAAATTGGCAACATTTCCAAACCTTATCACTTATTATATTACACTCCCCGAAATACCCCGACCCGAAATAGTAATAACACGTCATTGTCCATGTCTGTGGTAATCGCCCACTGTTTTTCTAGTTAATTGGACAAGAAATCAAAGGAACAAGAGAGAAGTGTCAAAGAAATGTTTTTCTTTTCCTTCATCCACTGTACGCGATAACGCTATTAATATTATATATTGTTTTTGTGTAAGGGTGGAAAGGGAAACAGACTCGGATGATAATGTTCTCAAGACTAAAAATTGTGGCTTTTACTTTGTGATTTGTCTGAAATAAAACAAATAACTACTAATATGATTATGAATTTATTTTCTGTAAGTAGGTTTTACAAACACTTTTACACGTCAATCATATTTTTTTAACTAGATGAGATCGGCGTGTCCTATCTGACTACTCTGAGAAGAAAGGCCGAAACAAACTCTTACAGTCACAGTCTCATAAACTGTGTGTACATAAATAATAATATAAAATAAATCAATAAAATGCAAGTAAACTAAATACCTACGTTAGTAAAATCATAAAAAAAACACCTCAAACATTTTACAGATCTTTAATATGAAATGTAGCATATTATATACACATTTACACAAATTCAGGCCTTTTTTCCAACATATTATGAACACAAAAATAACATGTAAATTAGCATAAAATATTGTCGTAAAAGAAATCTTAAAACACAGAACAAACAGCTTTCAGAAACATCGCCAATGTTGCCAGCCTCATACGAGTAAAATAAATATCTCATAACAAGAAATTACTGATTTCAATTTCAAATAACGAACTATAATAACACCAGAGACTAGTGTCATTTCTAGACTTCTAACCGGCCGCCATATTTAATTTTATTTCAGCTTGAGAACAAAAGTTGTAAACTTGATGTTACTGTTCCTTTAACATAACAGGCGTGCAATAATATTAGTATAGTTGGTTTATTATTCGATTCGCTCGAATTTACTCGCCCGAAACGGGCGAAACATCACTTTTAAATAATATTATAATTTCTACAGGCGATTCGCACGAAGTTAATTAGCCCTCTTCCTCTCTCCTAATTTTGCTGTGCCCGACAGGGTCCATATTGATCTTTTACTTTGTTATACCATCTATGTAATACATAATGGAATACAAAAAACTATTGAGTATTATTTTATTTGTGGGCGAGTCGACCACTCCAGACATTATGTACAGACGCCAGCACATCAAGCTACTACAATCTGTCAAATTTCTTTAATAGATTTTCAACTTTATTCCTAAATCATTAAGGTTCAAGGTTGATTGGGAAAGTTTGACAGTTTCGGGTAGGTTGACCTGCTGGCGTCTGTACGATTATTAGGCAATTGGCACATTTTGAATTTTATGCAATAAAGTAAAGATACAAGTACACGTTTTGTAATATTTAACCCTTATCACTTCTCTTAAATATTTCTGGAGTTGTCTTAACTTGTGAGTCGCCCAAAGAAAAAATAATATTATTGAAAAGTGAAGTTGTCGCGTAGCGACAAGGAAATCTTAACTTTGACTTTAAATTAAACTAAAGTTAAGTTAAATGTAATTCAATTAAAGAAAGGGAAGTTAAAGTCATATAAAGTTTTATTTACAAGATTTAGAAAGATGTACGAAGTACTAACACCGAATGTCACCTTTTGAATATTTTAATTCTGTTGTTTTTTATAACTGTATTGAGACAGCAACAGTGCTGTGCAGTGTTGCTGTCACAGAGAGAGCAACTATTTCTAATATATATATTCTATACAATTCTCAATATGTAAGTGAACAGTAATGTTCTTTGAAGTAATGAATGACGATGCGTGATAGGTAACTGAGGCGGACCTGAAGATGGAGCTGACGAGAGGCAGGTAAATTCGACAGCCACACGCGGAGTAAAGCGCGCGTGCGGCATAGAGGGCACCCGTTTCGGGCGAGTAAATTCGTGCGAAGCGTTAATAAGCCGTATGCTTAGTTTTGTTATACTGTGGTTCTAGACTCATCTATAGCCTACTAGCTTGCCCAATGATCGTGCGCACTTATGGCCTGCGTCGACATCAAAGGATACCGCCCTTTCGCGCAGTCGCGGTGACTTGAAATAAGAGGCATCTGCGACTTTGATATTACTGTTGCATGTGACTATAGATTAACTATAATTCTTGGAAAATTCCTTTTTTAGTTTATTTTTACATAATTTAATTTTAAAAGAGGTATTTTGTAGGAAGATATTTTTATTTCTTACGATAACATCTTGTTTCTAGTGTGTAGAGAAATGCAGTCCACGCTACGATTAACAAAATGATTATTTATACTTGTTAAGAGGCCGATAGTATTTTTATACAAGCCGTGCGACCGATGAGTTTTCTCATCGGAAAAAAGGACGAACATTGATACAAACTTTCATCCCATATTTAACACTTTTAGGTTTTATAATTTTGAATAAAAATCCTTTCTTAGAGGTTACTTTCGTTATGGAAAAAACGCTTGACCGGATCTCAAGCTTCTAGACCGAGCGGTTTAGGCTGTGCGTTGTCTGTCAGAAGAATTTTATTCCGTAGATTTTGTACTGTATGAATACCTTCTTTCTTAATTCAACAAAGTAGAAACTTTATTACAGAGGATAAAAATATAAACACTGAATAAACTTCTTTTACTAAATTAACTATTAAATTTTATAACCTAACCTAACTAAAACTATTAACTAACCAAAATGTGGCGTCGGAAATTCCTCCGCATCGCTGTCGACTGGCAATAGACCCAGGAGATTGGCGACATTGTCATGTTGTATGGCAATAGCCCTTGGGTCACGAGAAGTGTCAGCCAGCTGTTTGGAAATTTCGTTGAACAAACCATTAGCACTCGGGCCCCACGGCCCGCGGGTTTCAACCCCAAACCGCATTCTCTTTTCGCTCTTTAGTTTACTGAAAAAAAACTCACACCCATTGGATCGAGTCCTCGACTTTTTTAGTTCAGCAATGTCTTTCTAAACCTTTTTGCAAAAACTCCGCGACGGAGTTAACCCTGTGTCGGCTGTGCCACACGCGCAGCACCTACTACGTCGTAACGAAACGCTGCGTTTTTTCCAAGCGCAGTGCGTGTTACCAACGAGCGTCCAATAAATCATTCCGCGGCCGCCCCTTGATTTAATATTGTCATAATAATAAAAACGCGCGTTAACGCACTCAGGAGTTTGTTAGCTGATGTTGGGCAGATGTGATGTTGGATAAAGTAGGTAGAATAATAGACACGTGCAACCTGGAGGCCAGTTTCCACAATTAAAAACGTTCAAAATCTAGTCGCGATCTCATTTCAGCGACAATCAATGTAAAAAATATAGGGAAATTAGGTACAGGTATTTTTGACCGATTGAGACTGAGATCAGACTGAACGTTGTTAAAATTAAAGAAATTGCCCCTCTGATCTACTTGTGTAAAATAACGTTTTTTTTTTAATACTAGGTTCCTATCGAGAATTTGACGTAAAGTATTTCTGATCGAATCTTAGTGACCCTCATGAATAATAAATATATCTCGTTGAATCGACGACTTCTTTTCTTTTTTTAACTTAGATGCCTTCTTCTTGTCTTAAAGCAAAATTGCATTTTACTCGTAGTTAATCAAACAAATGATAAGCTACATTTTATTCCACAGCCAGTCTTATGCAAATCAGAGACTATTCATCCTGTCCCATCTACATCTCAGTCTTTGCCTGCAATCCGTCTCCGCGTTTTATAGCTGATGACCTTTTTTGCCCCACTTCGGCAAAGCTTTTGACACCTGCGCGATAGCTACTTTAATTTGCCCCGGGTCGGTTAATGTGGTAGAAACATCAATAACACTTTACACCGCGGCGGTCTTGCGGACCGGCCGGCCGTAATTAGGGGTTAAAATTGACACGTTAGCAAAGTGATGGGATATTAGGCATATATTATACTTTATTTTGAATTTTTAATATAATTTTTTGATGGTTTCATTTGAGGGTTCATTAAAAATGATTGAGGTTAGAACGGTTTGATATTGATGCTGTTTCAATGAAAGAAACGTTTATTTCTAATGGAGGTTTCAACTCAACCAAGAGTTTGTGATCCATACAAAAGCTGGGTTAGAGATAGTCGTATTGATTTCAGTGTCACCAACAGTATAGTTCATCAATGACTAAGTAGTTCGGTGATTATTGCAAAGTCAAAGCATTTATTTCAAATAGGCACTTATAAGGCACTTTTGAACGTCAAAATTTACAATGAAATAGAATAGATTCTAGTCGCCCCGTTCCAAAAGGTAGTTTCGTATGGAGAAGAATGGACAAGAAACCTCACCACCCCCTCCTTTTTAAAATGTTTTACAATATTTTGTAAACACGAATTATTTATATCTATACTAATAATAAAGCTGAAGAGTTAGTTTGTTTGCTTGAACGCGCTGGAAGCACTAGTTGAGCCAAGCAAAATTTTGCATTTGCATAGCCCAATTCTTGACGAAGGCTATAGGCTATATAATATGACGTTAGGACCCTTTGAGCCAGCTAAAATAAAAAAAGTCAGAACAACGATAACCGAAAACGAAGGTATAGTAGGCGATGAGAAGCGACGGGCTGGGTCGGGGGAACAAGAAATTTCACGCGGAAGAAGTCGCGGACAGAAGCTAGTATAATTATATGTGAAGACGGTTGCTTTTAGACACTTGATTACAAAAGTATTCCAATGTAATTCAAACCTGCATATTTTTTCATTCACCTAGTCCCCGTAAAACCCACGTTTACTACCCATTTGCTTGCGGATGCTTAATTATTACTTCTATCAGCAGAAACCCTGGCTGCATTACTGATAGCATCGTATCGCGATCATTAATCTGACTGGATCCTGAGAATGTCTCCCTGCAATAATTAAACGCACCACCTGCCAATGTACGGCACCTCCTTGTGCCTGTGAGGTAGGCCAAAATGCCAAGAAGGGCCGAATACTGAAGAATGCCAATATTCTGCTAATTCTGCAATTTTCTGGCCTTTCAGTAGGTACTGAATTTTGATGCGAAATAAAGAAATGCGAGTACATGGAACATAAACATAACTGGAGAAATATGGAAATTATCTTTAACGTATTTGGTCGATAGCCGTTTTATGTTGTGTAATTAAAATGGTATACCTTTTTTTTTTTTTTTTTTTGGGATGGGAAATCATCAAATGACTCCTCCCGCTCTGGGTGGAGCGGAAGGGAGTGTCAGACTCTTACTGACTAAAACCCACCCATGTTCCTTCCTTCGCCCTTTATGTTCCGGGGTAGCGGTAACCCTTCCGGACAATCCCGCTGCCCATGGTATACCTCTGCCCAACCCTTCGGAGAATTTATGTATGTATGTAAAAACACAATACTGGTTCGGACATGTTTTTCACAACATGCTAAGGGCTATTCACAAAAATCTTTTTACAAACCAAGACTGGCAATCCTCATGTCGATTTGCAAGTTCTTGCTGACCAGGCCACAGTGACAAAAAGCCAAAAATATAAGCAATAAACAAGTCCCCCAAATGAAAAGTAATAATTTAACATTCCCGTTGGCAACATCAATCAGTAGGTAAAAAACATAAGATATCATCTATAAAAATTATCCGTGGTACATTTAGCTGCGCCCGCGCCGCGGTATGGCCGGAATGTCCACCGCGCATGCGTCGAATTTGTTACACGCCCTCGTTATACGCCGAGGTAAAAACTGTGGGACTTGACGGATTTTTGGGGATTGGAACAAATGAAAAGCGATATTTCTTGGTACATTTTGGATTGTTTGATCACTTTGGTTCAGAAGGTACTCGTGTTGCTTCCGCCGTATCGAAAATATACTCCGGGCTGGGAAAGATGAGCCCTTCGTCCTTGTCGGAATTGCTACCAAATAAAACCCTTCAAGGATCGATGCTCCTTCCACTTTATGGCGTTAACCCGAATTACGTTCAGAACCATGGAACCTTGGACTCGCTGCTGTTGGTGAAAACTGCAAGATGTTCTTGATTGGTCACATAACAGTTTATCTATATTAAGCGGTCAAGGAAAACATCGTGAAGAAACCGGCATGTCCTAGGATCAATAACTCGAAGGCATGTGACATCTACGAGGGTGACACTGAAAGTACTTAGAAAATCTAACAAACTAGCAAGTTATTAGTTTTATTATATCTTTTCAAAATAGTGTCTATTTACATCAATACATCGCTGCATCCGATGGAACCACTGAGAAAAGCACTTTGCCCACTCGCCCTTAGAGGTCTCTTTAACAGCATTTTGAAACGCAGCCACTGCTTCCTCTGCGTCTATAAAACGTTTTCCTCGAAGTTTTTCATTTATTTTCGGAAATAAATAAAAATCGCAAGGTGCGAGGTCGGGGCTGTAGGGCGGGTGACCCAGTAATTCCACGTCTAACCTCGTCAAGTAGTTGATTGTTTGCTTGGCGGTGTGCGACGAGGCGTTGTCATGGTGAAGGATGATCCTACTGCGAGGTCGTTTCTCCCGAACTCTTTCCAAGACAAGTGGCAAACAATTGTTAGTGTACCACTCTGCGGTAACTTTTTTCGATCCTCTAAAACAATTGTTGCGTAATGACCTGTCCTTCCGAAGAACGAGGTCACCATCTTTTTTCCCACGCTTCGACCTCTCTTCACTTTGGCTGGCAACTCCTCGGAAGGAAACATCCAGAGAGCAGACTGTCTCTTAGTTTAAGATCATAACAATAAATCCAGCTTTCGTCACCCGTAAGTATGTCGAACACAGCATTTGAGTCACCTCCGTTAAATCTTTGAACCATTTCACGACACCAATCAACACGACGGAGCTTTTGGGCTTCTGTCAAATTATGAGGTATCCACCGGGCACAAAGCTTCCTGACCGCTAAATGTTCATGGAGGATTTTATGCACTTGACTCATACCGATGCCTAAGCTTGTCCGAATCTGCTGATAAGTCACTCTTTTGTCAGTCTCTATCATACACCGCACAACACTAATGTTATCTTCAGTCGTCGCCGTAGAAGGCCGTCCCTCACGCAGATCATCGGTGAGATTAGTGCGACCACGTTTAAACTCATTAAACAAGTTGTAAATAGTGGCACGAGATGGAGCTTCATCGTGAAAGGCCAATCGAAGTCTATCATTACTTTCTTGTTGACTTAAATGACATCGAAAGTCATAAAAAATAATTGTACGAAAATTTTCTCGCGTTTAATTCATGCTGACGACGTGAAGCAGACAATTTTCAATTTGCCGCCAAATCGTAAACAAACGACCAATGAATAAAATACGTACATACCTACACAATAATATTGGCAAAGGGTTCCATTTTAAAAATTTGAACTTATTTTGTTATTATATCGTTTACAAGTGGCCAGTTCTAAAAACTTTCAGTGTCGCCCTCGTATTAACTCGCATTGGGCTCGCATGACAGATTACAACCCACTACCTCTCGAAGACAGGAGGCCTGTGTCCCAGCAGTGGGGGCATTATAGGCAGATTATGCTTTTATGCTATGCCCACGTGGTGGATTATGGCCCACTGCGGCCCAGATTGTGTTTCAAGGGTTTCTAATCAACTGTCCCCTTTGAAACATTTTAATGTTGTATTCTACAAATCGCTCTACATCTCAAACTTGTACCAAACCACCTCACTAATGACGAGTTTGGGAAAAACGTTTAAGTCGGAGATTGCGCAGGAGTCATTCGTTACGGCGCGCGGCGACACTCACGTTTAATGATCTAACACCATATGTATGCTACACTGTGTCTATTATGGTTGGATTTTTGATAGATTTTGGTGGAGGTGGTTTGCAAGCTTTTGCGAAAGATGGAGCCACTTGGTAAGGAATCAAAGAGGATTCAGGAAAAATTGGTTATGGATTGCATTTGACTGACACAGACAAAATAAGTAGTAGTATTAAATACTTAGTAGCTGTTGTTTTGATACCTGTGGTACATCTTATATTATTAACTATAAAAGCAATGTGAAATCTTTGTTTTAGCACTGATAACATCCAAGTTAATGTCAAATGGTCTTACATTTTCGTTGATTGCTGCTATCTTTTAGATAGTTTCCTGCTATAACTTTTGAATGAATGAATGAATAATTGATCTCTTTATTTGCTAGATTGCTAGAATATATGAGGTTATTACATGATGGTGGGAAATTATTTTACCGCACACTACATCCGACGATTTTTTGATTGAATCCACAACAATCTCTTCGCTTTGTAAACAGGAACTGAACAAATTCCTTACAAGTTCCGTTCTTCCTTTTGTAGAGTCATAGGCACAAGAACATGCGCTTACACACAGTGTCTCTAGCTGGAAAACGTATAATCACAAAACATAACATGACGCACACGGTAATGAGTTCTAAATGCGCAGGAGATGACGGATCTGAGTCTCACGGCATCGCGATTAGCGGTCAGCTAAATATCTGGCATTATCTGGACATTATGACCAATGTGTTCGGAGGTCATAGGTATGTGTGTGTCAGAGCTTTTTGTAATGGTCCGCAAAACCCGAATAGCCTTACACAGAAGTAGACGGGACTTCCGTGTAAGGATTTTTCGGCTGCGGAAAGTGTTTGCTATCGTTGACGGTTCATTGCATCGAAGTTTTTGCTGTTGTGTTGGATTTCTTCAGTAACCATTTCAGTTGGATGGAATATCTTGTTGATAACGCATTCCGGATTAATTCCTTTTTGTTTTTATTTTACATCCACCTAACAAATAAGTTATTTATGAAATTGATTTTCGTTTAGTATTCTTAGTGGTAGGTTGTGGTGTGCCCTGTTGGTGAGCTGATAGGTTCCACAGTCGTGTCGTCACAAACATAGCCTTAACGCTCCATGCAAGTATTTCCAAGCTAAGCACTTTAGCAATAAATTTAGGCCGAGATCTATAAACGTTACTAGCTTGTGTGTAAAGTATCCAGGATTTTGTAAATATGTATCTTGATTTAAAAGAGTGTCCTTGGAGTTTCTTGCCAGTTCTTCTCCTTAGAGATCTACGATTTGAAATGGGTGTAGAAATAAATGCTTTGAGTTTGAGTTTGATATTCTGCTTTCACTTAGACATGTCCCCGTCCCTATATTATAGTTTGGCAGGTGTGCGACAGTGAGTTACCATATCACTTGGTTTTAATAGGTTTTTATATTTTATTTATCCTTCTGATACATTCTTTTATATTTTATATATGAGCACTTTGTAGGCGCCTTGTAGACTTTAGACATGTAGACCATTTTTTATTTTATCAAGTACCTGGTACTTGTTGACAGGCCTACGCTGTCCTTCCATACCTACTGTAATTTGAAAACATTGTAAAAGTCAATTATTTTTGAAAGAGTAACCGTGGAGTTTCTTGTCGGCTCTTCTCCATAGGAAACGACCAATTGGAACCCTGCAGCTAGCTTCTGACGTTCCATAAGTGCCCATGTAGGTTTATGTGAAATAAAATATTCGGTTTAAAGAAACTTTATTCCCAATAAAGACATAAGTCACTTACTTGAGAACACTACTAAAAATAAGGATTACAATATGTTCGTCATCAGTATTACAATTTAATAGTACCCATCCAATGCATTCATTTCTCCAGAAGTGATCGATCCGCAATTATGTGCTGGCTAAGTTGAGTTTTGAATGCATTGTAAGAGTGTACATTTCTTATATAGGACGGTAATTTATTATAAAGCTGTGCTCCTTCAAAAGTTAGCATTTTTTGCCATAGTTTGTTCTTGTTTTTGGTAAAACTAGCAAGCTTGCTCGCCGTGTACTGCGTTGACTAACTTGTTTATATTGAGTGAGTGTTATGTTTGAGTGAACGCTTTTGTTGAGAATATTTCTGATGAAAATGCATGTGTTGTAAATATAAAGTTGTTTAATGTTCATTATTTTTGTGTCTTGATAAATTTTGCTGGTAGATGTTAGATATGGGTAGTTGAATATTATTTTTATGATTTTATTTTGGGTAATTTGGAGTTCTGATAATTTTGTTTTAATATTTTGATTTTGATTTTGAATATACTGGAAGCCAACCCCAACATAGTTGGGAAAAGGCTAGGCAGATGGTGATGATTTTGACTGGAATAACGCTTAGCCAAAATACGCGCTAAGTAACGTTTATAGATCTCGGCCTTGAGAGTTTAAAGAAACCGTATTAAAAGACAGTATAATTTCGACGTAATTCACATGACCCCCTAGATCACTCAATAACTAATAACTACTACGGTTCTATCAGATGTAACTGTGAGGTTAACATCGGGTTAATTACTCAGCAAACGTCTACAAGTTAAGTTTATTAATTGCTGAACATTTATTTAGTTTCTACATATGTCTGTGTAATGTCTGGGAACTCCTGACTGTTAAATAGCGTTAAGTAATGTCTTCGTTTTGTATTCGTATTATTATATGTTTGGTCTTCGTATTAATAGGATAGCCATCAAACTGACGGCCCATCAGACGAAGATGGCGTTTGCTTACCGTTGCTACCAAGGTGTTTAAATCGATGTCGTGTCAAACTTAGAAGTGAAATTCTAATTTCTCATGGGTCGTAACACAGCTATAGGTACTCAGCGGGATTGTCCGAAAGGGTTACCGCTACCCCGGAACATAAAGGGCAAAGGAAGGAACATGGGTGGGTTTTAGTCAGTAAGAGTCTGACACTCCCTTCCGCTCCACCCAGAGCTGGAGGGGTGATTTGATAATTTCCCATCCGAAAAAAAAAAAAAAAAGCTATAGGTACGGAGGTAGGAGGCAGGCAAAGCAATAGTATAGTATGTAGTTGTCTGGCAAAGGTATATCACAAAGAGCGGTCCTAATTCCATCATTTCGTATCACTGCGCAATTATAATTAACTAGCTTCTGCCCGCGACTACGTCCGCGCGAAATTTCGGCCCATCGCGTCCCATCCCATCGCTCGCCCGTGCTACTACTCCGTTTTCGCTTAGTGTTCTTTCTGACTTTTTTTTCCTTTTGCTCGGCTCCTAAGGGCCGTAGCGTGATGTTAGATAGCCTATAACCTTCCTCAAGAATTGGGCTATCAAATGCAATAAGATTTTTTTTAAATCTGTGTGGCAGTTCCGGAGATTACCCCCTACAAACAAACAAACAAATTTTACCTCTTTATAATATTAGTATAGATATAGACTAGCTTCTGCCCGCGACTTCGTCCGCGTTAAATTATCTTGTTCCCCACCCCTGCTATTACTTCGTTTTCGCTTAGCGATCTTTCTGACATTTTGCTCGACTCCTGAGGGACCTAGTGTGATGCAAAAATATTTACAAACAAACTCTTCAGCTTTATTATAAGTATAGATAGATAGATAGATAATAATGCTCTTTCGAAAGTCAGAAAAAGTATACTAGACAGTCACCCAAATCCCAGTACAGTTCAACAACCGACCTCACCTACCTAATTACAATTACTAATTACAAATATTTGTTTACAATCAACAATCATAGAGATGATTGAACTTAATTATATTCTTTCTTTTAATATCTCAGAAGCCACACACCACCGGGTGGTGTCTCACCACAAAACAGATGGATACAGAAGACCAGCTCCCAGAGATGTCAAGAGAACAGGCGCGCGAACTTATAGACGAGTAAAGGATGACGCGACGTTCTCAAACTGTCTAGACGAATGCCAGTCGCGACAGAAGAAAGCGGTTCCACTTGCTTTACGTAAAGTCGGTTCCAATCCTTGTTTCCAATTTTTTTATATTTCCACTTCAACAAAATATCAACTAAGTTAAATTAAATTGACTTCAGAAGGCCAATTCTCGTAATTTAAAACGTTCAAAATCTAGTCGCAGTCTCATCTCGGCGACAAACAAATGTCAAAAACTAGTCAAAATCTAGGGAAATTATAGTTATTTTTGACAGATTGAGACTGAGATCAGACTGTGGACGTTGTTAAAATTACGAGAATTGCCCGTCTGAATTCTTACTACTTACTTCCTATTGAAATGTCATTAAATGTTTAAAGTCGCAGCGTAAACTGAGCTTTATGTGTGGGTTAAAGATACATTTGGAAAGAAAATCGCGATCACAGCTACAGACGTCTGTCGTGGTCTGTGCGTTTTCGCCCGTTGTATGGAGTCAAACTTCTGTACTCATCTGCTCTATAGCCTCGCGGCAGGCGCTCGCTTCATTAATTAAGAGATGTCTTCATCTCGGCGGCGCGGGCGCACACAGAGCTTCTCTTAACAATGCTATCGGGTTACTGCATAAGGTGTTGGATGATGGTGGATGTTTTCTTTTTGTTTTAACGATATTTCTGGGCTTTATGGTAAATATAGGTCTATTGAAGTCTGTGGTGGATGGTGGGGCTGGTATTTCCTTATTACTGACCGTTATGGTTAACGCTGAAGCTGACGATTACTGGCGAAAGTGCTGCCCGCGTGGCAACATGTTGAACTAAAAAAACTGAGAAAAGATAAATGACGATAATAGAAGTGATACAAAAGAGTGTGATCTCCATCGTCTGGCTAGCCTTTTCCCAAGTAAGTATGTTGGGGTCGGCTTCTAGTCTAACCGGATGCAGCTGAGTAGTAAGTATTTTACAAGGAGCAACTGAAAAGAGTGTGATCTCATTTAAACCTATGTATACAGGAGCTGCAGTCTCGACATTCATAGCGATCGCTTTACGACCGAATTCGGCCGCAAAGTCCTGTCACTCCATAAATTACACCTGTTAATCCGGGACTCTAGACCACCTAGCGTAGTTATTAAAAAATCCACCAACCCGCCCTGGGCCCGCGTGGTGTATTACAGCCCACTCCCTCTCACAGAGAGGAGGCCCGTGTTCCAGCAGTGGGAACATTATAGGCTGATTATGATTTTATATTAAAAAAATAAAATCTACGTTCAAAATATATGGAACAGCTAATATTTTTTTTTAAACCAACGAAAAATTTATCCCTAAGTGGTTAAGAATCATGAACTGAATCCTTGGTAACAGGTTGCGCGTAGATGTACCTGCCACCCTGTATGTATTTACATTGCCTATGAAGACACACACATATGGCCTAATTAGGAAAAGATAAATTGGTATAATGTCTTCAAGCTATGTCGGGCATGTGTCGCCGATTTCTTTATAATCAAACTGTAAGTGAACAAAGCCATAATCATTTATTCATATACAGTCTATTTTCATAACCTCTTAACTAACTATTTACACTAGGTACTAAAAAGCAAGTTCCGCAAATACTGTAACCTTGTAACTACAGCTTTGAGCCGTTCGGGGTCGAAACGCCCCGTTTCGTTTCAAGGGGCCCCAGTACGCGTGAAATTTGTCCCGGCAGATCGACACTCCACGTGACTAAAGGGCTGGGTCGTTCTTTGGCCAAAGAATCAGTAGTGCCATTCAACGTGGCAATGCTGTCAGTCTTCTGGCACGTTTCCAGATGACAGCGATGCGAACGAGTACTTCGACGCCGAAATATCCTTTTGTTTTTGTATTTATTTATATAGTTAGTAAGTATTTTAATTTAGACGTAAAGTGTAAAAGCTGTGAAGTAATAGAATACTGTTTATGAATTAGCGACATGCTGGTATTTGCCACCTGCGTACTTTACGAGAAAATATAAAATTGATGACACAGTAATCGTTATATTCTAACTTCTGTCGTGTTAAAATGGTGTTATCGTTAAAATATCTCTTTTATAACATAATCATATATTTTCTATCTATATCTATACTAATAATAAAGCTGAAGAGTTTGTTTGTTTGAACGCGCTAATCTCTGGAACAACCAGTCGGATTTGAAAAATAATTTTTGCACTAGCTGCGCCCCGCGGTTTCAACCGCATAAGTTTTGATCCCGTGGGAATATCGGGATAAAAAGTATCCTATATGTTAATCCTGGATATAAGCCATCTATGTGCCAAATTTCATCCAAATCTGTTCAGTAGTTTTTGCGTGAAAGAGTAACAAACATCCATCCATCCATCCGTACAAACTTTCACGTTTATAATATTATTATTAGTAGGAATAGTAGGATAGGATAGGAAGTAGGATTTGATAGCCCAATTCTTGAGGAAGGCTATGGGATTTAACATCACGCTTCGACCCTTAGGAACCGAGCACAAAGAAATAAAGTCAGAAAGAACGCCAAATTAAAATGAAGTAATATCAAGGACAGGCGATGCGATGCGACGAGGTGAGGGAATAAGAAATTTCACGCGGACGAAGTCGCGGGCAGAAGCTAGATGATTATAATTTGCTTTGTAGTCAAGTATCCACCTCCATTATGTACTTGTTGTAAAATTAAAAATTATCTAGCAGAAAAAGAACTTTGTTAAATACAATTTGCTTGAAAACAATATCAAATTGTGGCCTATAATTATTGGGTTCATTTACGAAATAACTTTTAATTAAAGCGGCGTGTACACTGTAGTTTTCGCGTCGCCTGTCAATTGTCAATCATGTGTCCTGGGCTTTATAACAAAACTGTCGGCGGTCTGTATATTAGACCGATGGATCTCAAAATTAAGGCCGTGTATAGATGTATTAATGTATTCGGTAAATTGCACTAATTGTGTGGGTTATTAATCTCGTGGTCTACCTACAGTAAAAGTCAGTTCCGTTTTCCAAACGGTACATAACAAAGTAGGCACTAATTATATTTTAAGCGGCTTTAGAGACTTTCTATATTTGCCAAATTAAAGTATTGAAAAACCTATTCAAAAGCTACATCGTATCGAACAAAAAAACTGCAATGTAAAAAATAAATGAAAGCTTTCCGTGCAACTTTTCAAACCGCTAATCATAAGTAACAAGCCGATCTGTTCTGTAAAAACCACACTGTGAAAAATTTGGTGAAGTGAGCTGTCAATCAGCATCAGGTGAAATGACAGCTCACTTCACCTAAGTTTTCATGGTGAGATTTTGCAGAATAGACACCTGTCTATTCTGCAAAATCTCACAATGAAAACTTATAACTACCATGTTACAAACTAATTAACAATGAGGAAACAAAATGTTAAATCACTAGCATTTCAGTGATTTGAGTTTGCAACACGTTACTCTTGAGTAGCGTCGTGGACAATGAGCGTTACTGAAAATATAACGTAGGTTTTTAACATAACACATAAGTGTCACGCATGTTGTCCCCAAAGAGTTAAGCAGAGATGTACCTTAGTTCATCTACATTTCTCCACTTATGTTTAAGTCCCACGTAGGGGGCGGACCCGGACTCCGGGCGGCTGCTGAGAAATTCCAGATGAAAAATCTCAATAACATTTTGCCCGTGAATCGAAGCCAGGACCGCATGCTCAGCTGTAGCGCTTGTAACCAACGAGACAGAGAGGTCTGTAGGGTATTTTACGGCCGAACCCAATAACCTATTTTCAGTTAAAGACAGATCGCTACTCACGGTAGCCATTATAACCATAACTGCCAGTATAATATAATCATACATCGCTACTGATATAGATTATTGGGACGTTAAAACCAGAGATAGATAGGTCTGTCTACCTCCAGCGAGGTAATTGCGTAACACACTAACAGTAGCAACGGTTTCATTTTGACAGTTCAACAAAATTCAATGCGTTATTTACGTTGCTGAGCTGACACATTTTTCGAACATACGAAGCAATGGATTAGCTATATCCTTCAAAATGATTTAGATTGAAATTGATAATGTGTTACGCAATTGGGGTGCAGTATGCCGAACCGTGATAGATAGGTAATTGGGTTCGGCCGTTAGACGTTAAATAACTGTCTAATATCTGTAACAAAACACATAAATTGTAAACACGTCTATAAACTTTGAGACACGCTACAAAACAAGAATTCTAATCTATTTAAAGCCCTATAATTTCGAGCATTCGCGTAATTTCAATTTATTGTTAATTATTAATTATCTGCATTACTGTAATTACACTTTACTTCCACCTGTTCCGAATGAAATATCATAATGATATGGTTTTTGCCGTAAACACTATAGTATGGTTATAGGTGGGAGACACGCGAAACTGGCTTAGCGTGGTGTCTGTAAAAAAACATTTAAATCATTCTGGGTATTTACATTATATAAGTTAACATTTAAAATAATGATATATACATGAGAAAAAATAAGCAAAATAATCATACGGTATCAAAAAATTCGTCCGCATCGCAGTCAACAGGAACAGTGCCCAAAAGGCTGGCAGCATTGCCACGTTGTATGGCGATACTAATTATTTGGCCAAGAAACAGGCCAGCCCTCTGGTCACGTGAAGAGTCGATTAACCGCTTGACGATATCTCGAAAAACCAAGTGGGCACTCGGACCCCATCGGCCCTAGTGTTTCAACCCCAAACTTGAATATATAACTCCCAATCAGGTTGGAATATTTTCGCCGTTTGAGGTTTTCTGCACCAGCAGCAGCCGCTCCAGCACAGCCCACCGTGCTAGGAAGATGGGATGGCGCAAGGGTGTCGACACATGTTGCATCCCACACCAAAGGTCTGCCTAACTTCCAGGGCATTATGGTCATTCTGTCTGGTCTTTTCCCATCGTCGCGTGCCAGGCCGTTGGGTTCTAAAACAGCTGGCACCCCGGCGGTAACAAGAGCACGATGGATGAACCCTTGAATATAATACTTACTGAAATGCCAGATAACTATAACTTATTTAACAGTGTTTGTACTGCTATAGTATACTACATTATTTTTTGTTTGACCGTAAACGGGGTCATTGTGCTCATTATTTTGGTCAACTTTAACTGTGGGAGAAAACTTGAAATCTTGAAAAAGTACTGCTGTTTCATACATTTTGTTGAGCTATGCTTACGATTTTTTTTTGAGTCTACTTGTGGAACTTTTTCAGAAGCCCGAAAGTCTGACAACCAGTTTTAGCAAGGGTTATCGTATTACCCAGTAACTGGGTCGTGGAGGTCAGAAAGGCAGTCGCTCCATGTAAAATACTGGTATTGGGCTGAATCCGGTTAGACTGGAAGCCGACTCCAACATAGCTGGGAAAAGGCTAGGCAGATGATGATGATGTGGAACTTCTTCTGGGAACCCTTGCTCCATATTAGATCGCTTACCACGAGGCGATATCGAGGTGAAGAGCGAAACCATTTATTAATAAAATAGAAAAACGATCCTGAGCCTGGAGTTTTGGGCTAGCAAGTCGTATGGTCGTGGCGTCAGACAGCTCTGGATTTAATGTGTGATGAATGATACTTCACTTTTGGCTTGAGAAGAGGCTTGTGGCTAAGTAATAACAGCCGCACGGGTCGATCGATCAGGTTCAGCTACGCTTGCCGCGGTTGGTCCGTGGATGGGTGACCATCTTTATATACCCAGACCCCTCCGTGCCTCGGAAAGCACGTTAAGCCGTTTGTCCCGGCTGTCATTCGTGGGTGTTTGACGTTGTTACGGGTCGTCAGGAACCCGAAAATCTGACAACCAGTCTTACCAAGGGGTACCTCCACAACCCAGTTACTGGGTAATACGATACGTATTACCCAGTAACTGGGTTGTGGAGGTCAGATAGGCAGTCACTCTATGTAAAATATTGGTATTCAGCTGCATTCGGTTAGACTGGAAGCCGACCCCAACATAGTTGGGAAAAGGCTAGGCAGATGATGATACTTCAGTTAATTTCTACACCCATTAGAACACGTTGTTCTATGTTTACGCGATATTGTATGTAGTAACTTGTGTACCAATCTAGGAAATCGATGTTTTGTACTCAAAGCAACATTGTCAACATATTGTAAATATCCCAGATTGTTACTTTGTAGTGTGACATTTTATATAATTAGATGCAAGGTGCTATTCTTGCTTGCATCCTATAAATACATCGTAATGTTAGATATTTTTATTACAAAACTATTTCAAAGGACAATCAACTTAATTGTCTTAGAATCGTATTTTCAATTAAAATGTTTTTTCTTGGATTCATTAAAAACCGGATAAGTGTGAGTCGGACTCGCACACGAAGGGTTCCGTACCGCCGTACAATATTTAACATGTAGTGTTAAATATTGTACGGCGGTACGGAACCGACGGCGGTACTGATATTTTTTTAAACATGTTCTTGTATGGGGAATTTTTATCTATTTTATTTTTATTATTTGTTGTAATAGTGAAAACAGAAATACACTTTCTCTGAAAATTTCAACTGCCTACCTGACGGACGGATAACAGAAGCTTAGTAATAGGGTTTCCGCTGGCTCCCTTTGGGCACGGAACCCTAAAAAGCAGTCGCTAAACGATATAATTAACATGAGAATGATATTAATTTTATTTTATGTCAATCGACTGGTCATGTCAATATTTATATGCATAAATTAATATGTTTATTGACAAACACCTCCCACAAAGATGGCCACGTCACATAATATTGTAGAGATGTTTAAGGCACTAAGCAGAGGTCTTTAAAATCTGTGACACACGCCTTGTACAGACGCCAGCACATCAAGCTACTAAGTACAATCTGTCAAATTTCTTTAATAGATTTTCAATTTTATCGCTAAAACATTAAGTTCAAGGTTGATTGGGAAAATTTGACAGTTTCGGGTAGCTTGACCTGCTGGCGTCTGTACTTGAAGTCCTATATAACCCCTTTCTCACATGGAGGTAAGCAGAAACTACAGTAGAAAACCCCATACTATGGTCCTGACATCCCTACTCATTTAGCTTCATGCTTCATCTAGCATTTAAAGTGAACAAAAAAAAACATTGTAATAAAAATTCAAAACGGTTAAAATTACCGCGCGCGGTCGTGACCAAAATTCTAAATACCAAAAGACCAAAGAACCGATAGACAAGTAATGAGTTGTCTAAAATATGAATTACCCATATGGCTAGAAACGGAGTGACTTCTGGGTTGACGGGTAGCAGCAGGCCAATTCCCGTAGTTAGAAACGTTTAAAATCTAGTCGAAACCTCATCTCAGCGACAGTAGATGTCAAAAACTTGTCAAAAATTTAGGGAAATTAGAGGTATTTTTTACAGATTAAGACTGAGATCAGACGGGGTAATTCTCGTAAGAAGAACGATCACAGTCTGATCTTTGTCTCAATCTGTCAAAAAATACCTGTAATTTCCCTACATTTTGACAAGTTTTTGACATTTGTTTGTCGCCGAGATGAGACTGCGACTAGATTTTGAACGTTTTAAATTACGAGAATTGCCCCTCTGAGATGTAGGATGAGGAAAACATGCTGCACTGTCCCCAAAGAAATGGGGAAAAGGGCAGGAGGATGGTGATGACACACTTGCCTCGCAACTGAAGTCATACCACTCATATCTAACCAGCGGGGTATTGGCGGAACACATTATCAGTAGGAATGGCTCTCATTTTGACAGTTCAACAACATTCATTGCGTTTTCTACGTTGTTGAACAGATAAATTTTTCGATCATATGAAGCAATGGATTAACAATATCCTTCCAAATGATTCAGATTATGATTGATTGTGTGTTAGACAATAACAAACAGAACGCCACGTGCTACGCAAACATACACATTTTGCTTTTGTACACCAACATTTAAACAGAACAAAAAATATTATAACAAAAATTCAAAACGGCTACAGTTAAGTAACTCAACACTATTATCTCGGCCGACCCCCGTAAAAGATAGCGCAAATATAGGTTGGCAAAAACGGTAGAGTTTCATAGCCAGGTGGTCGGCTTGGCGCTATGAGGCGTAAGTGCAAAATATTGTGTTACATTACCTGCGCCTGCGACACGGCCTATAGACCTATATCGTGATGAATCAAGTTTAGACCAGTAGCTGGAACAGGGTCGGCAGAGGATCCAGTTTATATCTAATAGGTAGATGGATTAACGGCTTGTAATAAATTGGTGATTTATAAAAAAAAAAGTTTTTTTTAATAAAAATTGATTTGTGTAATCAGCCTATAATGTTCCCACTGCTGGGACACCGGCCTCCTCTCTGTGAGAGGAAAATCTATACTTAGTTTCATTTTCATTTAGCGCTAAACATCTTTCTATTTCTGCCAATCGTTTGAAAATGACAGAGACAGATAAATTAAATACGTTTAGCGTTAAATACACTTAGTGGGCTAGCTGGGGAGTTTGTTGCGCCACTTCTTCTTCCCAGCGATAGCACTACAAAGTGGTGAAGGGCGGGCGTTTTTGGAGGACTGTCTTTTGTAATTTTGACGTTCGAAAAGTGCTGATTGTCAGCCTAATTTGAATAAATGACTTTTGATTTTGATTTTTATTGAGTGATTTGTGGTGCAAGTGGGCACTATGTTGTTTTTTTTTGTGTAAGTTTACAAATCTGCTGCCAACATTTCCTATTGATTGTAATTTTCCACCTATTTCATACTTTTACTATCCTATAGCCTAAAAAGATCTACAAAGCACTCCATATTGTTATTTGAAACCATGCAATTTCTATTTGACCTTTCAAATCACCCTGCAAATGCTCCAAGAACTTTTTTTTTGGAGATCTTTTGACGTCGAATCTTAAAACGATCCCTCAATCATTTCAGGTGAGTGGCACAAGACCATACCCAGGTAATTCACTCCAAAATTTCTCGTCCATTCACTAATAAAGTTCTTGATATTCGCTATCCGGTTTCAGGTTAATTCTGAGTACTCGGAGGTGACTATCGGCATTCATCCAATTGATCGGATTATAAAACAGCGAGGGAGCGGGCGGTGTCGCGTTTCCGAATCTGTATGTGACCACAATGAGCATGCCGTTTCGCGGTAAAACGTGTTAATAATGTGGTGTGGTCGCAAGTGATGGGTGGTTAGCGGGTGAAAAAAGTTAGGGTAGGTGAATTAACTATTAATTTACTCATGTGGACCAACAGTCGTTGATTGGTGTTAAATCTAACATTTAAGTAGTTAAGAGGGGCTGTCCACTGTACATTTAAGCTGTTAACCGACTTCCAACTCGCCTAGTAAACAAAACTTTAATAATTTTAAAACAATATTTAAAAAAAATCTACTTTAACAGTAGAATCAATATCAACCTATGTGGGCACTTGTGAAACGTCAGAAGCTAGGTGCGCGGTTCCAATTGGTCGTTTCCTATGGAGAAGACCCGGCAAGAAGCTCCACGGTTACTCTTTTAAATAAAATCTCAAAGGGCATTAGATGCACAAAATAAGAAACGATCCAAAATATTGTGTCAAATTGTCAAAAAGGGCCTGCGTAGCTACTACGCCGTAGCTGTCATCACCGCTACGCCACATCAGCTACGCTGTCGTAGCCGATAACCGAACCGCTACGCAAGATTCCTTCGTGTATTTTTGTTTCCTTCGCCATTTTTTTAAACACGCCACCGCTTATGATTTAGCCAATAGTAACTCGATACTAGTTCCCGCGGCTTTACATGCCGACCCTAATTTTATGGCTCATTAGCACTTTTGCTCATCCTTTTTGCAATAAACCGATGTGTCGTGAAGCATCGCTGATTTTTCGTGTGCCTCGCCTTTATGTCTGAACCACCGTCTACCTCGGGTATCAGTTACAAGTAATTATAAAAGCATTGAATTGTTTAAGAGAGCTATTATTTAGTGTGTATTGGATGTCAGAAAATTGCTGGATTAAAGCTGTTGTGTTTTATTGAAGCGGAATATTATTAACTGTCCTGCTTGTTTTTTTTTTTTGCACATTGTTTGCTTAAGTTTGCATGTGTTAAGTTATCTACAGGGTGGCAGAGAAGTTGACGCACAAACTGTAACCATAAATTCAGCACATGATGCTAGTCCTGGCGTAGACATTTTTCGGCGATTATAAAAAAATACATCTGCTGATTTGCTGAAATTTAAAAAAAAATAGCTTTACTTTAAATTTGTTTTTTTTTTTTTTTCAACCCTTGTTGGTCCAGGATCATGTCCTGAATCCATGGTGATTGTGCGTCGATGTCCCTGCCACCCTGTATTTTTTAAAGTTTTGTTTGTGTTTCTGTCTGTCTGTTTGTATGTTTGTTCCGGCTAGTCTTCGAAACGGCTGGACGGGGCTTTCATTGGCAGATAGCTTATGTTATAAGGAGTAACTTAGGCTACTTTTATTTTAGTAAAAAGATTAGGGTTCAGCGCAAAACAAATGAAATCCAATTTGTTTTCCAACATGCACATGAACAAAGTCGCGGACACATCTAGTTATCAATACGACAATCACCACAAACAATACAACTTAGGGCTGATTTTTCCATCGCCAGATAACTTTTATTAGAGGAATAAAATTGACGTTTGACAGTTTTAGTATGAAACAAATGTAAATTTTCAAAATTATTCCTCGAATAAAGTTATCAGACGATTGAAAAATCAGCCCTTACATTAATTCCAAAGAGGTACATTTTGACACTTGCCTTCTACGCATTTTGCAATAAGAAACTTAAGCCTGCCCTATAGCCCTAATCGTTCCTTCATCTGGCCGCGCTGGGTCAGTCCTCGTTAACATTTCTGCGGGCGATTACAGCGGCCTGCGCAGGCGGCGCCGTTAGACGCATGCCCTGATTATTGCCAACACACACATCTTGTTTACTTCGGTTAGTTAACTTACATCTTTTAAGTTTTTTTCCTGCAAAATTGAGAAAACTGGTAATGATATAAATGAATAGCCTTCTAGTCCTAATTAAGAAACTTATTAAGTCTAAACATTATCGCTCACTGCTGGATGTAGGCTTTCCCAAATATCGTCCACCGAGCGGTCTTTTTGGGATGATCCTTGGAAATTTTCTTATCAGACATTGATTTTAAAAATTAGTTATTGACTGATCCAGAAATCAGTATAATTGACTGATGATACTGTGTTTACTTCGCTTTGTCCTTTTAAAGTATTTTTTTAAGTATGTTAAAAAAATACTTGAGAAGGACAAAGCGATAGGTACTCTCGTGTATTTTTTTTTCCCACCACAACTGTACACATTATCTGCCTAGCCTTTTCCCAACTATGTTGGAGTCGGCTTCCAGTCTAACCGGATTCAGCTGAATACCAGTATTTTACATGGAGCGACTGCTCATCTGACCTCCACAACCCAGTTACTGGGTAATACGACACACTTTAGTAAGACTGGTTGTCAGACTTTCGGGCTTCTGACTACCCGTGACGACTGTCAAAGATCCACGAATGACAACCGGGACCTATGGTTTAACGTGCTTTCCGAGGCCCGGAGATGTCTCGGTATGTACCCGTCCACAGACCAACTGCGGCAAGCGTAGCTTAACCTGATCGATCGACCTGTGAGGCTGTTATTATTTAGCCACGGGCCCCTCCATAACTACACTGTGGTCCTCAAAAGTGAAAGTTAAATTTTGGGTATTATTTGCTTGGTTGCAGATTGCAGGTCCAGGTGGGCTGCGGCGCAGTGGGGCGGAACGAGACGCCACCGATACCCGACACCCAATATTGATCACCTGTACTGTCACCGACTATGATGTTTTGTAGGTAACGCATTGACTTTTGATTTAATTATTGCGCTACAAAGTTATTTTGGCGCGTAACAAAAAATCTGAACTTACGACGCCATCTTGTTTTTGAACACATTTCAAGTGACATTTTACAAAACAATTGCACTAAATATGTTTACTGACAGCGGCCCATTGTCAACGTCATTCGAGCGGCTAAAGATCCTTGTAGCAGTGTAATTGGTGTAGTGTATTTAACTTTTTGAAAAAAATAAATACTGAAGCTAAACAGGCGATTTTACATTTCGCTATTTATGTAAGCCAGTTAATTATATCACTTATAAAGACTTAGACGAGTTCACCGAAGCGAACGAGCTTAGGAACTTGGTAGTTTTATTTGGTACCTTAGATTAAAGCAGGAGTGTCTTGCAAAATCTTCCATCCGGCGATCTTTTTGATTCCATTTTTGACGATACCTAATTCCTTTGCTAGAACTTTCTATTCTCTATAAGCTTTTAACTTTTTAGCTTAACAGAACAATGAATGCAAAAGCTAATTATTGAATAATTCGGCATAAAATTTTAATTTCCCGCCATTTTGCCACAGACTGTACTTTGCCACAGATAACGTAAAATAAAAAGTGTGCAAATCCCCGCAGATACGCGTGTAGCCGGATCGCGTTACACGCTAATGGAGCGTGCACGCGATCCAGCTCGCACTCGTGTGCCTAGCTCAAGTATCGATGCTGTTTTTTGGAAATTAAAAAACCTTATGAGGTACGAGTAAGTAGATACGCTTGGTAGGTGATCTGCAAAGACATAAATAGCTAAGTAAGTAGCTTGCCATAAACATATTTTGTATTTTTTTCATCGGTTTTTCTGCTTCTTGTGTCAAACTACACATGAACCGAACATTAATTGCTTACTTTACTGTGTACAGTTACAGTTAAATATTTTTTTCTCGACAATTTTTCTCTTATTTTTAGTTGCATATCTCATTTAGCTTTTTCTTGTAGAGAAATGCTGTAGATTTATCACCGTATTTATACTTGAAATTTTACATAAAGTGTAGGTTATGTCCTTGCGTAAGTGTTTTGTAATGTAGAGAAAGACGTAAAAACCCCCTAAAACCTCCTCCTTGTGCTATACGACAACAACACAAGGATCAAAATATGTAATATAGGAAATTTTCAAACTTACCTAATCCTACAAAAGCACCTGCTGTAAACACACTCCACTCCCTCAAATGAAACGTAACTTAACAAAGAGTCCGATCAGCGACGTGATTAGTAAAACGTGTGGCGTATGTAAACAGACAAACAGACAGTGTTTGTGCTGATGAGATCTGGCGAGTGGGCGACGTCGCGCGCAATTACTTGTCAATTGAACTGTAGGCGCGGGCACACGCGACTGTGAAGGGCAGGCAGGGGCAGAAGGACAAGAAGATCTGTGACTCCCCCATACATAAGTGACAAGAGAAATAACCTGACAAAAACCCAACTAGGTCCCAATCAATACAAAAAAAATCAGAAAACATTTTCCATTCCACAATGTGCACTTAGTTGGTAACCTAATTAATTATGTAGATCATTATGTCCTATCGGACACAGCAAAATAGTAAGAAAGGAGGTGTAGGGCGGGCCATCTTTGCTTTATTTTGACATTTGGCGTCCGCCGTATTGAATTCCCTGAGACCTATGTCTGATGTGATCAAGCGGTGGTGGAGGTGTCTTCATCTATACAGCTCGTTGTTGAAAGTACAGATGTTGTAAGGTTTTAAGAGGAAACAAAAGAGAGATCATTAATCGCAATGGCTACTCCGCCATCAGGCCTAATTCATACTTTTATAGACCTATTTCAATCATATACTGAGTTTTAATAGTCTAAAGACTAAATCATTTATCTGTAGAGAGCCCATTTAGTTTAACAAATGGTCATGAATGAAGGTATGAAGTCAGATCATTTGCTGTTAATGGTGTCATGCTTTAATTTGCTCAAAGTCATTTGTGGTTTACTAAGTATAATATCCAAGTGTCGAATCATACTTCTCAGAATATCTTTACAAACTTTACCAGGAAGCTGACACATTCCTTCAAACAAAGCTGTCCAGATTTCATTAATGAATCATACAAGTCCATTTAGAATGTGTGCAGACCTTAATTAGGAACTGAGCTGAATAGTCATTCTGTGATTTTTATGTCCTCGAAATTAAAACAACCTTCATTCAAAATGATCCCGATTGCCCCATGCACCCGCTATTATAACAAGACAGGCCTCATCTGTTAACCAAAAGCTAGGTCAACTAAAAGCTTGTTCGAACCTAACTTACTGCATGACTTCCACAGAACGCCTCCCGCACAGTCGCTGTCGCCTCGGACAAACTAATTAAACGTCAAGCATCGGGAGCCGAAACACAAACAAGCATGTTTGCCCACAGATCGAGACGACCCTGTTGTTAATATTTTAAACTGGCAACATTTAGCGCGCCCTCATTGGTCGCCGTCAGCGGTGGCGCGAAGCGCTCGTCATTTATTTTAATTTGTCATTTGATTTGACAGCTGATGTCAACTTGATGTAAATTGAAGTTAGAGATTACTGCTGTGAGGGGCACTGACCAATTGCTGCTGGGTGTACTGATTGGAGGCAGTAGCGATGGAATGGAGCAGTTAGAAGTGGTAATGTCAATATTTATTTGTTGATTGGTACAATGTTTTTGTTTTTATTTGGATTAGATACAAGAGCTACGGTAGCTATGCCTTGCGAGGCTTTTTGAAATAAATTGAAATGTTTATTTCTATTAGTAGATCTTTTAAGACACCTTTCCACGTCAATATTTGGTTGGCCAGTATTTTAAAATTAGATGGCGATTTTAGTTGACTGATCCTTGAGAAGAAATGCCGAAACACTCAAGAGTTCATGGTTTCTTTTAAAATCCAAACATTATATTATTAGGATTTTATGTGAGTCTGACAATGCAGGGCCATGTCTGGAAGGGCGTTTTTAAGAAAGAGCCAATGCTGCTTTGAGTTGACCTGTCCCAACAGACGGTATACATGCATCAGTCATCGTGGAGCTCTTTTTGATGGCCTTTATGAAAAATTTTGATTATTTCACCTGGACAACTGCCACTCTTGGTAGATTTATAAGATTTTGCTAACTAGGATTAGCACGAACTCCAAAACCTTAGACTAAGTAGTTGATAACGTTAACTTGTAGCAAAAACATAGCCAGCAAACAAAAAACACCCTTTACAGAATTGCAAACCTTCAAGCGTAACTTTAGCAAAAGCACAATAGGCTGGAACCCAACACTACCCGCGGTCAAAACGGCGTGAACAACTAAAAGCCTGCTTACCCCCGTAATGTGGGGCGCGTAACCGTCGGTACGAGTTTCTTACGGATGGGTGCGCGTATGAGGGCTCATGGTATTTGTTTGTGGTGGTTAATGGTTTTAACTCGATGTGCTTTTTGATGGGATTTTTTCAAGCCGGGTTTGTGATCTGTGTTGGTATTTGCATAGCAGTGCATAGTTTAGGTCAGTGCATTTTGTAGTGATGGACTATCTTTGGAAAAGGTAGGATCAAGTGATGTTGGATTATAAGTTGTAAGTACGTCAACGGTTAGGAGAAAAGTAACAAAAAATACACAAACTACCTATTTAATATGTGAATATTAAATAGGTAGTGTGTGTATTTTTTTAAACTTTAATTTGTTTTATTTAAAAATGTGTCTTTCTAAAATGAGCTTGTCTTTTTTGTAAGATACCAACATTGAAAAACTTAAAACTCTCACAACCTTACCGCCAATTTTTCCGCCAAGCAATTCGAAAATCGAACAAAATAAAATTGTTTTGAATCGCTGCGTTCTATAACATCACTTTATTATCAATCTCTTATTGTAAGACGTTGAATGCACTATGTTTAGTTATTCCGAGCATCATAAATCAATGAAAAGCGCGGAATATGACTCAGTTGGCATAAAAAGCCACCGTCTTTTGTCCCTTTGTGCCTTACGGAGTTTCAAGAGGATTTCAAAGGGTTCGAGTGCTTAATGACTGCGTTCACAATGAACCAAAACATATTGATGTAACGCGTCATTCAGTATTTTGTTACAAATATAATAATGTTTTATATCAATATGACTTGTTTTTATATCTTTTGCGGTCCGCAGTATTTTTGTAACGTGAAGTAGCGTATCCTATTCATATGAATTTTTATAAAGGAGTATTTTTAAAGACGATGGAGCTTACAGTTCACTTGGTAATGATTGAGAAGAAATTTTAATAATGATGTACGGATCTCAATGAGTCACAAGTGCGGTAAGCTTTTGTGAATATTCGTAATACATACTTGAAGTTTCGGTAGCCCTGTTTAACAAAATAATTTTCAATATGAACTTGTGAGTTATCCAGTTGAGTTTGATACAAAGTTTTTAATCAAAATGAGGTGTAAAATGTAATTAATCATTAGATAGCCTCAGGGCGAGCAGTGTAGTAGGTAGGCTCGTTTGCCGACGGCTTTATGTTTCACCTGCTTTAGACAGTTTTTGTCAATGTTTGCTGGTTTTGATGTTATAACGGCACACACATAAGTACGTACTTACCTGTAAGATTTCAGCCATGCACAATCCTCTCACGAGTCTCTTAACATATCAAATTAGTTTCAAGTTGTTAGGTAGATAATTATAATGCAAACATCGTGAGGAACCTGGCATGTCCTAGAACCAAAAATACGAAGTGTTGAAAATTTGAAGTTGTGACATCTACCAACCCGCACTGGGCCCGCGTGGTAGATTACAGCCCACTCCCTGTCAAAGAGAGGAGGCCTGTGTCCCAGCAATGAGAACATTATAGGCTGATTATTTGCTTCTTTATTCTATTATTTATGTACACACAGTAAAACAGATACAGATACGAAATAATTATATTATATTAAGTACAAAGGTACTGCTTATTTCTTGAGTAATTTGTTCCAGCAGACCTGCGAATTGAGAAATGAAAAAGAAATCTAGACAATAGTGTGTGAGAACAAGAAGAGAAGATTATGCTATTAGGTACCTACCATTTTTTTTTACCTACTAGTCTTTCAGATAGGCAGTCGCTCCATGTAAAATACTGGTATTCAGCTGCATCTGGTTAGACTGCAAGCCGACCCCAACATAGTTGGGAAAAGGCTAGTAAATGATGACTTACTATAGTTTTTCAGGAATTGATAGGCCACATCCTGATGTCCGTTCTGCACCTTGATAGGAAGAATATCTTTCAGCCTAGAATGAGCCTGATTACTTGACACGGTTTAAAAAAGTTGCACCTTTATGTTATTATTCACATTTTTTTCTGATGTAGAACATACGCACGCCTACGTTGTGTTAAATTAAATGTTTCTAACTTGTTTTTTATTTAAATACTTACCTTCAACAGACAGTAGTACTAGGTGATAATTTAATACTTCTTATCACAAACAAGACATATCCTGTGAGAATAACTATGCTAATTTGAAGTTCTAAACTCTGTTACCTAAAGGAACACCTGACTACTATATTACTTCAGGATAAAGAAAAAAGAAAGAAATAATAAAGTTTATACGGACACAGTTTGTGAAACACAAAACACAAAATAAAAACTATTGTTTTAAAAACAATTAGATAGTGTATGCCTCACAGCTGCGCCAAAAAGGTTAATTTCAACAATAATGCCAATAATAATAAATCCATCATCATCTACCTAGCCTTTTCCCAGCTATCTTGGGGTCGGCTTCCAGTCTAACTGGATGCAGCTGAATACCAGTATTTTACATGGAGCGACTGCCTATCTGACCTCCACAACCCAGTTACTGAGTAATACGATACCCCTTGGTAAGACTGGTAGTCAGAAACGGCTAACAAAGATCCACGAATAACAGCTGGGACCAAAGGCTTAACGTGCTTTACGAGGCATGGAGGGATGGTATGTAAAGTTGGTCACCCATCCAAAGACCAACCGCGGCAAGCGTAGCTTAACCTGATCGATCGACCTGTGCGGCTGTTATTATTTAGCCACGTAATGGATGATAATAATATAATCTAACATAATAACATAATCAGCCTACAATGTTCCCACTGCTGGGACACAGGCCTCCTCTCTGTGAGAGGGAGTGGGCCGTAATCCACCACGCGGGCCGAGTGCGGGTTGGCAGATGTCACATGTCTTCGAATTTTTGTTACCTATATATTACAAATTGAAGCTGCCTTTCGTGACTGTCTGTGTGTCTGCGTTATTCTACTAAACTACGCACCGAATTTTCAAAAAATATCGATGATTTGTCAAGTCCTACATACCTTCCGAAGCAGGAGCGGGTCGCTAGTTTAAGAAACTAGCGACTCCTGGTTCGGAATAAAGCATAACGATGTATGCTAGTTACATTTAGTGAATTATTCAAACTCCATGCATAAATTAAAACATTAACACGGGCTCGCATCGACCATAGATTATAGAGTGCGATAACGATCTCACATTCTCACAGGCAGCTTTCTGGTCTATTTGCGTTACACTTTGACAAATGAGATGGTAGACGTAAAGAGAAATTATCATAAAACGTATGCAAATTATTTAGGTACTATTTTTGCTAATTATTTTGTTTTTGTTAGGCTTTATTCTCATGTTCTAAGTCTAAGTCATGCTAATAAATAAAATAGCTAATTTTTTATCGTGTACAATGAAGCATAGAGTTTATTTTATTAAGGGTAGGGATAGAAGAGCGTGAATTTTAAAAGTTGGCAACAATAGTTGCCAAATATTTATCTGCGTTTTTTCTTTTAATATTTTTTGGAAATATGAAACTTCAGTACCAATATTTTAGTGCATTATAGAGCGATTATTATACTTAATTGACTCATCAAAACAGATAAGTATTTGACAGCAATTTGCGACGATGCCAACTTTCAGAATGCACAGCCATAAGTTACCTACTTACATAATTTCCTGAAGATGTATAGAAGAAGAATTCATACTGCGCCAGCCCAAATTAATTTGGGATAAGGGCAAGACTGGGAGATAATGATGATGAAGTAATCCGTTGATTAATCTTAAGTGCTTAGAGGTATGAGGGCTGAACGACAGACGTCTTGAAAGTAAAAAAATAAACTAAAAAGTTTTTGTGCCTCGTACACTTGCATAGATTTGCATAATTATTCTAACACACACTTTTCACAGTTCTATAAATTAAAGACACAAATGCGTTGAAATATTATATTGTATAGGGTGGCAGGGACTTCAATTCTTCTTAAATGATTTGTCCTCGGTAATAAAAAAAAATAAAAAAAAATGGGTAAGTAAATATGCACGAAATACATTAATTTTACAATTGAATTACGACGGCACGGTTGGCGCAGTGGTTAAGCGATTGACTGCTGCGCTGCGTGTCGCGGGTTCGATTCCCGCACGGAACAAATATTTGTATGACCTACATGTATTTGTTCCGAGTCTGGGTGTTTTTCTATCTATAATATGTATGTATTTACAAAAAAAAAAAATTGTATATAAGTAGTTTATCAGCCATCTTGTTACCATAACACAAGCATTAGGTTGCTTAGCTTGGGACAAATGGTGCTGTGTGAAATGTCCAGGGATTTATTATTATTTATTTAATTCTAACACGAAAGTTTTTGCCGGTCGGCTGCCAGTATTTCCAGAAAAAAAATATAATACCTACGCGGTAAAAGTGCAAAATATGTAACAGTTAATTTTTTTCTTTAATAACCAACGAACAATGTCAACACAGGAGTTTCAGACTCCATGGTAACATGGTAACGTTGCCCATCGATGTCCCTGCCACCCTGTATTATGTATGACATATATTATTTTTTCCAATTTTGATCACACAAAACGAAAACATGGAAAGTCGACAAGAACAAGACAGACAGTCAGGCAAACCGTAGAACAATCAAGTACTAAAAACTTTCACGCTACACTAAATAGCAAAACAACAGCAATAAATAAAACAAACATTGAATAAATAATACATAACATGCAGTTTGTCTTTGAACGACAAGTGTAAACAAATGGCAGAATTACTGCTTGTATTGGAACGTTGTAGCCAAGTTTTTGTTGTCTGCTCACCCCTCTGATGGGCTTAACGATAGCTAGGAAATCTATAAATAATTAATGGGTAAAGAAATATTTAAATGTATTTGTTCAACGGTGGGAGGTTAGATTTCAGACGTTATGTGCACTAATGTTTTGGTATTTTCGGTAATTTTCTTTAAAAAAAAAAAAAGGGAAAACCTTAGATGGAAACTTACTCAATCTGCCTAGCCTTTTCCCAACTATGTTGAGGTCGGCTTCCTGTTAAACTAGATGCAGCTGCATACCTGCAGGATTCTACATAGAGTGACTGCCTATTTGACTTCTACAACGACCACAACCCGGTTAGTGGGTAACACGATACCCCTTACGAGAGCAGTGGTGGCCCAGTGGTAACAGCCGCGACTTACGAGTTGTAGGTCGTAGGTTCGAACCCAGACAGGCGCTTTACTTTGTTTAAATTATTTCATCACCACTGTTCTCTAAACGGTGAAGGAAAACATCGTGAGGAAACCGGCATATCCTAGAACCAAAAAATTGGAAGACATGTGACATATACCAACCCGCACTGGGCCCGCGTGGTGGATTAAGGCCCACTCCCTCTCACAGAGAGGAGGTCTGTGTCCCAGCAGTGGGAACATTATAGGCTGATTATGTTATGTACGATACCCCTTGGGACCTGCGGGGTAAATGCGTAACACACTAACAGTAGGAATGGCTTGCATTTTGACAGCCCAAGAACATTCATTGCGTTACTTACGTTGTTGAGAAGACAAATTTTTCGAACAAATGAAGCAATGGATTGGCAATATTGTTTAAAATGATTCAGATTGTGATTGATAGTGTGTTACGTAATTAGGGTTCGGTTGACAGAGTTTTGGGCTTCTGATTACCCGTAATGACTGTCAAAGATCTGCAAATGACAGCCGGGACCAACGGCTTCGGGCTTAACATGCTTTCTGAGGCACGGAGGGTCTCGATATGTAATAAAGGGGTTCCTTCTATTTGGCAGAATCTTGATACTCCGATTTTTATTTGGCATAACTCACATGGCATAATCTTATTTAATCGAATATTTTTAAGGCATAAAAATTATTTAGCATAACTTTTGTTTGGCAGAATATTTACGTGTCCGAATTTACAATGGCATACTTTTATCTTGGCAGAATTTTGTTTCGCATAATTACCATTGCCATAATTAATATTATGCATAATTTTGTTTAGCATAACATTTATTTAGAGATACGATTATTTGGTATGGGTGCATATTTGAACATCAAAAATTAAAATAGATGTATCTTCTTGTAAAAATTAGTGTTCAAAACATCAAAAACTTATAATATATGGAATAAAACTGATAATTTAAATAAAGTAAATTTATGCTGTCGAATGGTTAGATAACCTACGTGCAATGTATTTAAAATCGAATGGTCTGCAAAAGTGACATAGAATGTTCTAAATATAGCATGTATTGGTAGCATTTTCAATATTAAATTAAATTTGTGTCATAAAAAGTCAATATGTTGTGCTGCAAAATTTTGTGACAGAAACGAATCGCTGCGAAACCGACTTTACGCAGTCTAGTCTGCCCTACCCCTAGAGTGTAATTTAAACCCGCGTAGGCGCGGAGGGGTAGGGCGGCCCGCGAGCTGAGGAGCAGGTGGTTTGAAGGACCGCCACCGCGGCTGAGGCTGGCCGGCGAAGCCGGCCAGCAAGCCGAAGCTGCGGTGGTGAGCGTTAAAACCATCTGTGACGATAAGCTCGCGTGGCACCGCCCAAACCCCGCAGCGCCGGAGCCGTGACAGAAACAATGCTTGCTGCATGTTGCATGCCTGCTTGCATGCTGCATGCCTGCTGCATGTTGCATGCCTGCTTGCATGCTGCATGCATGCTGCATGTTGCATGCCTGCTTGCATGATACATGCATGCTTTCACAATCAACTGTTTTATTGAGTAAATACATGCAGAATCAACTGTTTTATTGAATAATGATAATTGAAGAATTTAATGACTATCGATATAAAATGTATGCCAAAAGACGATTCTGACTGTGAATTTTCTGCGATTGATGGTTCTGCTTTTTAATTATTATGGATATAAACATTATGCCTAAAGATGATTCTGACTAACAAAATTATGAGTTTTGAATGTATGACAACTGAGTGTATGCGAAATGATTTTCTGCGAAATGAAGTTTATGCTATCCGTTGTTATGCAAAACAATATTATGACGTAAAAAGTTCTGCTATAAAAGGTAGACCCGTAATAAAGTGGTCACCCATCCATAAACCGTGGCAAGCGCAGGTTATCCTCCGGTCGACCCGTGCGGCGGATATTATTTAGCCACGAGCCCCCCTAAAAGGAAGCTAAATACTTACCATACTTTATAATTAATTGGAGTTCTTGTTAAAGATTGTCGACCATTATTTTATAAAAATGTAAAGTTACTGCACTTCATATTTTTGCTCTTGGCACATCAATTATGAAAAAACAGGCACCTATTTTAAAATTTTGAAATTATCAAGCCATTAGGTAGTTATCATATTACTCATAAAATATAAACAACATCTCAACCTGTCGAAAGGAAACCATTTTATTCTATTTAGTTTTAAAATAATCGCCCCGACGCGACGGATGGTCGAAAGCTTTCGATCCGAATCCTGCAAGTCACTGCCGACATGTGGCGACTTTAAAATTGGAACGCACCTCGCGAGCGCGCGTATTTACTTTTTAATTCTTTTTTTTATTATTAATCGAAGGAGTCATTAGATTGTAACTCATAACGGTCAGCGTTTTTTATCGTCTGACCCAAAGACTTGTCAGGTGCCTTTTTAATATTTCGACGTAACTTATTTGGTGCAAAAACTTACAGAGACATTAAGGACTGCAACCGTCTGTCTTTTACTTTAATCGTTTGCATGAAAAAGGATATATTAACGTTAATATATTATTTTCTAGAACTGCCGAGTGATGCCAACCTTACAACATGAATTATTATTTTAAATTAAGTAATAGTGGTAAGAAATTATGATTCAAATAGAAACCAGTCGTTCGTTGGAAATGCCTTTGTCTATTCTAAAGGTGGTTATTTTTTTTTTCTAAATAAATCCATTTAGAAAAAAGAATTAACCACTTAGCCAATAAATGTAGGTAGGCAATAAGACTCTAATTAAAGACTAACTATGTAAATAAATACAAAAACAAAACGATATTTAGGCGTCGAAGTATTCGTCCGCATCGCTGTCAGCTGGAAAAGTGCCCAGAAGACTGGCAGCATTGCCACGTTGAATGGCAATGCTAACACACGTGAAGTGTCGATCAGCCGGCGAGAAAATTCCAAAGACTCTAATTAAGTTAAAGGCTTGAAGATTGATAGATTCCAAAAAAAAAACATTTTAAAAAGAACATTAGCGACAAGGTTTTACCCAACAAATAAGGCTCACATTACAGTCAGGAAAGTGCTCAACTCAAGGCTTAAATCGTGAAACTCTAACACTGATTTGGCTACTGTAGCTTAGCACTTCAAACCATTTCTACACAAAGTCCATTTCATCAGCTCTTCATCGCGCAGCATTGAAAGAAACTGCTTAAAATTAACTTCACACAAACTTATTACAGTCATCTTTTTCAATCCTTTAGTGATTGATCATCTAAATCTAAACAAAAGCATTGAGCGGAAGATCCCACAAGTCGCGCCAAAAATCCACGTTTCATTTTATTAATTCAAAAATCGTACCGTCAGTTTTTAATATCAGATCAAAGCGCTCGAATCTGTCGGCCTAATATTTCATAACAAATTACAAAGACGTCTCGATACATGACACGGATTCATCGGGCGCCCGCCGCGTCCGTCCGACTCTTAAACAAAAACAAGCCGTCATCTCACAATGGACCAACAAAAAAAAACCAGTATATCGGTAACACAATCTATACATATTAAACATACAATACAAACAATGCGATGCTGATTGAAACGTCAAGCAAATGACGTCTCGATTGATTCAGATCGCTGCATTGTACTTATTAACAACGTAATTACGGCACGCTGAGATATAACTATTTATTTTGTGTCCAAATTTATTATTGAGACGTCGAAAAAAACAGATCACGATGCAATGATTCGTGATTTTTGTAAGTCCGTCCCTTTCTATCGATTTTATATCGATTTCCATATTGAGATCACTGATGTATCGACAAAAAAAGTTGTTTGTTCTTTTTTTTAAATCGAAATTGTTTTATGATGTTGGCATTTTGTGCGTAGCTTTTTAAAATGCGTTATAACAAAAGTTGCCAGTGCGTGAGGTTTTTAACGAGTCTATGGACATATGGACAATAAGTTTGAAATAGAGAATTTGATACTTTGTTACATGATAGAGTATTGTAATACGTTTTTGTACAGATATAGACACAATGCGGTCCATTACGGTATCATAAACAGTTTAAAAACAGTCTTTTGAGAACGTGAAAATTTATGCTCGATGAAAACTTTGACGCAGTTGCAACACTGCTTTTCATCTACCTATATTATTTAATAGCTTGTTATGAATTTTAAACCAACTCTGACTCAGGAACATTGAGATGCTGATCTTTCACGTCATCTGCAAATCGACATGGGCGTGTTCTGCGTGTCTCAACTGACGCTGTCGATGTACTCGTAATGCTGATCAAGCGATACGTTATTAGAAACCAAGCTCGCCCCGTGAGATTTGCTGTGGTAATGTGGCCATCTTTGCTATACATATTATAGATTCATGTTGCTTTTCGAGTCTGTTTCGGTGACCTGTGTGACCACGTTGTTGAAATAAATTACGCAACGGATTTTGATGTGGTGTGATCATCATTTAGAGAATTTATTCCGGAAGTTTTATGTGTAGTATAATTTATTTATTAATAACTATAATTTGTACAAGAATAGATTGGACGGTGACCCCCAAACTAGGCATTCGTCTGTATCTTGAGAGTCAGAGTTGCGACATTTACAACAACAGCATCAACAACATTTCTAATACACTAGCTTCTGCCTTGATCAGCAAATAAATGATTTGATTTGATGTGCCCGCGATTTCGTCCGCGTGAATTTTCTTGTTCCCTTACCCCCCCCCCCCCCCCCCCTCCCCCGTTGCATCGCATCGCCTGCTCGTGCTATTACTTTGTTTTTTACTTAGCGTTATTTCTTATTTTTTTTTTTTGCTCGTCTCCTAATAGTTCTAACGTAATGATCAATAGCCTTCCTCAAGAATTGGATGATATAATGCAAAATGAATTTTTCAAACCCAACTATAGGTAGTTCCAGAGATTAGTGCGTTCAAACAAACACACAAACTCTTCAGCTTTATTATTAGACTTATATTAAACTTACATACTCGTACAATAAATAAATTTCTATGTTTTATCAAGTCGTAAAAACCTTACGAAGCAAGAGCGGGTCGCTGAATGCTTGATCTTAGATTTTGCTAGAACTCACACAAAGTGAAGTGTTTCTTTTTTTTTAATTGTCATTTTAACTTAAGCACTTGCCCCTTTATTTATAAACGTTGCTTAGAGTTAAGTAACGATTGACGACTGCTTAACCATATATTTTTCACGTTTAAAGTCTCTTAACTTTAAGCAACTTTTATTAATATTTCTATTACAAATTTACAACACACTGCAGCTCACTTTGTTCTACTTCTAACAAGTATTTTTTTCTAAATCGTTTGCTTTTGAACTCCCAACTTTAAGACGGTAGACATAAGGGTTATCCTTTGCCCTGTTTTCAATGTATTAGTTGTAATAAAGTTTGTACGAGTATGTTGTGAGAAATAAGAACAAGTATGGTTGGCGCCATTCGATAGGGCTACCAATTTAGACAACGGAACTGACAGAAAAAAGACCTGTCCTCTATTTATTAAAATTATTTTTTTTAACATGTGTTTGATGACAACAAACTTTGTGTTTAATGTATATTACAGACTACCTAATTAAAATATTGTCATAATCTGTTTAATTAACTATTTACACGAGGTACTAAATTAAAAGACTAACTAACTTTTTTTAAACTGATATGACTCTACATCTATAGACATTTACGCATACAAAACAAATGAAACTGGTTATGTAAGCCTTTTCCTGTTTAGGGCAGCCATAATTTCAAACCATTCCCATTCCCATCCCATTCATTCATCATTCATTTCATTTCCCATTTCTCCATTTCCTTAAGTTCTTTGATTTTGGAAGTGTCCACCGCCCAGGATATGGAATTTCTTCAAATCGTTTACGCTTTGACTTTTGGTTTCGTACTTAAAATAACCCGCGTACCGGCGAGTGTAATGTGGGACGCCCCCCAACTAGATAGACCGACGACATTATTATAAAAAGGTAGCTGGGACAGACTGGATGCGGAAGGCGGTAGACAGGATGTTGTGGCGCAGCCTGGGAGAGGCCTATGTCCAGCAGTGGACTGCGATAGGCTGAGTGACTGACTTTAAATAACCACTAAGCCAAACAAAGAAGAGTTTACGATAGGATCGTAACATTAATATTTTTATATCTACACCTTGATAACCCTAACCGCCACCTGTTAATTGAAAACTGAATGAAGTCATGTCGGCCGTCACACGAGATGTGTCTTACTTTAGTAAACGGTGCCATTACAACGCGTCTGCGCACCCAGTGTCATATGAACTTATAAACTCGTACGAGATGGATGACAGCGATTTTTTATTACAACTTAATTGAATTGTAGAACGGAAGACATGTGTTTAATGGTTTTTTTTCTGGATTGTATGTAAAATAAGGCTTTTGCCCTGAATAACCTATCTATGGTATTAAAACATATTTCTAGATATCAATTATTTTAACTTGGAACTTGGAGATAAATTATTACATTCAATTTAAGACCAAGAGTTAGGTAAAAGTGTTGTGCTCTTTGAGGCTATTTGATGCATGTTGTGGGGGATTCGAGGTAGGTAGGTACCTAAGTAAATAGTTTATTTTATATTTTTTATTAGCCGTTACTGCTGGGCAAAGGCCTACTCTCCTTCCACCTCTCTGTGCAGAGCTGCCAAGGACCAATCATTATTAAAGGAGTCCAGCTCATCCTGCCATCTCCGCCTGGGCCTGTCGCGATGTCGTAATAGATATTATTCGTGGATTTGCAAAATTACTATCTACAGAAATCATCCCTCGTAAATTTTTAATTACAACTGTGCTATTCCGTAGCTAAGGTTTTTTTCATTAGGAATTTCTTAGTAACAGCCCGGAGTTTGGAAGTTGGCGCTGTGGTATCTCTGCGCCTCGGAAAGCTGGTTAAGCCGTTGGTCCTGCGCCTGATCTCTGATTGCTGTCCCATCGGACGTTGAGAGTGAGAGAAAAGAGAGTGCACCAGTGTCTCCGCACACACTTGTGCACTATAATACCTCCCGCGCCGAAGGCTAGTCTACGTTGACATCGGCCGCCATGGCCGAAATACGGTGTGGAGGACTATATCCCTTATTGTCCCAATTTAGGTTCTACCGCTAAAAAGGCTTCCTGTCATAAAGAATTTCTATTGCTAATTATGAGATTTCACAAAATAATCTCCATTTTGTAAACTTTCTTACATCCATTTCTACCGAATCGTTGAAAATCTCGGCACTAATTAAAATGCTGTCAGTCGGTGTGCGCAAGCGACGATAAGATCGGATCCGTCGATATATTCGCGTTGCCAGTCCAAATGCTGGCCCAGCGTGGGACTGACTTTTACTGGGAAGTGAAGATATCTTGACTCAGATTTGTGTGTGATATCTATGTAGGTGTGTCATTCCGGATAAACTAAAGTATGAAAAATACCTGGGGGGTAATTGTGTAACACACTATCAGTAGCAATGGCTTTCATTTTGACAGTTCAACAACATTCATTGCGCTAATTACGTTGTTCAGCAGACAATTTTTTAATCGATTAGCCATATCCTCCAAATTTCGATTTGACAGCGGTCCTTATTCGCGATGTGTTTTTGCGCGTTAAAAAAAATAATTTATCACCTGTTTTGACAGATCAACTACTGTCGAACGGGCTCGAATATTCGTTGACGGACATAGAGAGTAGAGCCCGTGAAGCCTTCGACCGTTTCCGATTTAGAAGTCCACAATACGTATTACTAGCACCGCCCCGCGGTTTCACCCGCATAAGTGTCGATCCCGTGGGAAAATCGGGATAAAAAGTATCCTGTGTTATTCTGATGTATAAGCTATATTACTTAAAGTTTCATCAAAATCGTTACAAATCTAACTAAACTACTAATCCTACAAATATTCATTATAATATTAGTATGATTACATAATCAGCCTATTATGTTCCCACTGCTGGGACACAGGCCTCCTCTTGGTGAGAGGGAATGGGCCGTAATCCACCACGCGGGCCCAGTGCGGGTTGGCAGATGTCACATGTCTTCGAATTTTTGGTTCTAGGACATGCCGGTTTCCTCACGATGTTTTCCTTCACCGTTTTGAGAGCAGTGGTGACGAAATATAAGTATGATTATTAGTTTTTAAATGGGTGATTAGGTGATTCGCACTCCTCAGTCAGTCTCGCCTTTACATAAATTAACTTCGTGCGAGTCGCCAATAGAAAAATAATATTATTTAAAAGTGACGATTCGCACGTTTCGGGCGAGTAAGTTCTTGTGAATCCTTTAATATAATAAGCCTTTAAAATTCTTTAGGCCTATTTCTCACCACCCATATCAGCATATATATCTAGTACCAATTTGTATCATACTTACTGGCTCCTCAAAATAAGTTGAATTCCTTGTGGTCCGCTATTACTGTCGTCTGGTCTCCGTCGTAATGACGTCGATCGGGCGGCGCCGGCGCAGACTGCAGAGTCACTGTCTGGTACTGTGGCAGTTGAGCAGTAGGGACAGTTCGGAGGGATAATGAGGAATGGAGTTTTGAACATTATTAGTGTTAGGTACGGACATTTCTATAGGAGCAAAGGAGTTTATTTTTCTTCTGTATAAAAAGAAAGTGAGGTGACCTTTGCTGCAACAGATTGCTTGCAAAAATAATTCGTATAGTGTGTTTTATTACAATATTTTTTTAACAAAACTACATAGATATAATTAATTAATAATTAAACAAAACTAAGGGCTGATTTTTCCAACGCCAGATAATTTTGTCGTAGGAATCATTTTGAATTTTTAACAGTTCTTCCATACAAAAACTAAGAGACGTCAATTTTATTCTACGAATAAAAATTATCTGTCGATGGAAAAATCTGCCGTTAATGCTTTACAGCTCTCTTATTTTAATGATAAAATTCATCTAATTCTTAACAAAATGGTTTTATGGAAGTAATTAAGAGATAAATTAAAATTAATATCATAAGTACAGAAACTAATTCAAACATTCTGATTATGTCGACTTGTCTCACTGTTCCCTAATGTGCTGTGTCATAACCCTCGATCACTCACTTACACACGTTCCGTTGTTTCCCACATGCCACAGTTTGACAGCCCCAAATATGACGTCACGACATGGCAGGCGCCACCTTGAAACCGGAGAAAATGCCCTTCTAACCTGTGATAAGTGTTACTAACCATAACAAGGTGTCATTGAATCTTTGGAATCATTCCAGGCACCTACTCTTATTATCGATAAATTTTACGTTTGGAATTATTCTAAAATACTGTAAAGATATATTATGTTCAATCGAAATGTATCTGTAGGTACAGCTGGGTAATTGTGTAACACACAAACAGTAGGAATGGCTTTCATTTTGACAGTTCAACAACATTCATTGCGTTATTTACGTTATTGAGCGGATTTTTTTCGAACACATGTAGCAATGGATTAGCAATATTCTTCAAAATTATTCAGATTCTGATTGATAGTGTTACGCAATTACGGTTCTGGATGTCTTTGAGAACGATATTTCAAATGACAAAACCTATTGACGAAATGCACTTTACTTTGTCAATAAGTTTTGTAATTTGATACTTAATAGGTATCTTTAACTGCAGCCTTAACTGGCCATGGGTTATTTAACAAACACCTCTATGAGTCTGAGGAGTAATAGACAGTCCGCTGTGCAGGGCCTGCATGGAGGATGACGAGACAGCGGCGCATGTGCTGCTAAACTGCCCGATAGTCGCCATTAACAGGGCAAAGTACTTCGGTAACCCAGGTACCCTACGTGAGACGGTCAGTAACATCAAGGTTGCTGGCCTTCCTTGAGGAGCTGGGGTGGACGAATGATCGATTTTCCCACCCGTACGCAAAATACGCGCATTGACGTGGAGTTGCGGACACCAGCCCGTATTACCTAGGTATCTAATTTATTGTGGCGATTTTTTTTTTCTATATTAAGACTTACCTCTTTTCTGCTAATTGAGAGAACTACTTTTGCTAACTTTGCATCATATAGGCAATATTGAAGATTGACGGTGACAAGCAATTATTTTACAGTCGTCAAAGTTAATTTATTGTACTTAAAACTACAGAAATTATTACTGATATTGTTTTTTGTGCGCAGGAAAATGTGGCTGCCAACAACTGAAAAAGTGAATTCAAAACGTTTGACTAGCCATCACTTATAGTCAACTTATTTCATTTCACTTACAATTCCTGGGGGTGACAGTGACAGGCAGCTGATCGTAACCTTGTTTTTCTTTCATTTGGTAGATTAGCATAGATTATAGCTACATACATAGTAGCATTGGGTGTAAATCGGTAATCGGTTGTCATGGTATGGATATGTGATGCGAAGGCATGAGGATAAAATCGTGAGGAAAGTTTTGAGTAGGAATGTGGATAGAAAAAGAAGAGAAGAGTAGGGGGAAGACCAAAAGAAACGATGGATTGTCTGTGTGAGAGATGATATGGCTAGAAAGGGGCTGACTACCAGAGAGATGAAGAAGAAAGCTTACGCCAAAACCAAATAAATTAAGATAAGGGCGAAAGAGGATGAGTAACATTACATACACTCACGCATGCACGTCTAGTTAGTCTGTTTTGTAATGTTCTAGATGTAGGGTTTTTTTTTTGGGTGTGAAGTCATCATATGTCTTGTCCCTCTCTGGGCGGAGCGGGAGGGCGTGTCAGACTTTTACTGACTAAACCCACCCGTATTCCTTCAGTTGCCTATGCCAGGGGCCACGGTATCTCTTTCGAACAACCCGCGGCCCTGGCAGGCATCGGCCCTAACGGACCCCGTCACTTCGTGCTGACATCTCTTTGAGGTGCGCGTGGAACACAACGCGCCGTCGACTCGGGCCTGGTACTTGCCGGGCGGCGAGCGGCCCATTGCTCGCCACCCGCAAGCCTGCGCCTACGGTGGCCGGGAGTCGGCTGGTGACTCCCGACGTTCAGGGCGTCTCTTGCGGCGACTAGGGGCGTGAGGGCGCAGAGATTGCCTCTCCCTCGCACGCTCTGCCTCCTCATTTGCGAGCATTACTGCTTCGCAGAAGGAGGTGACGGCTTCCCATGCACTCTCGCTCCGTACCATGGCCTGGACCAGGGCCGGACGCGAGAGATCGCCGCCGCCGATCGCCGCCACGAGGACGCGGCGGTGCTCCGCCCAAGCCGGGCAGACCTCCACCGTATGCTCCACCGTATCCTCCGGGAAATCCACACAGTGGTGACACCCTGGCGTTTCCCCCCGCCTTATCCTGAACAGGAACCTCCCGAAAGATGTAGGTTTTTCTCCTTTATCCTACTATATAATATTATAAACGTGAAAGTTTGTATAGATGGATGGATGGATGTTTGTTACTCTTTCACGCAGAACTACTGAACGGATTTGGATGAAATTTGGCACACAGATGGTTTATAACCAGGATTAACATATAGAATACTTTTTATACCGATATTCCCACAGGATCGAAACATATGAGGGTGAAACCGCGGGGCGCAGCTAGTCTGTAATATTCATATTAGATATGTCAATGTCATGCATACCTGTTATTTGCATGATTACTAAAAATGTAAATTTTAGATGTTAATTAATTTGAATTGTAAGTGACAGTGAAGTTGGTGTGCTTATATAAGACAAAGAAGAAGAGAAGAGAGAAGAAGAGAAAAGAAGAAAAGAAAAAGAAAAGAGATTTTAAGAGATTTCTTATGAAATAAGCATCACCTCTGTACCTATTTTTTCTGTTCTGTTTTTTCTTGTCTGTTTATATATGTGTGTACATACCTATATAGCTTCATATAAGTGTGTGTTGTGTGTATTCATGGTTATTTTTTATTGCCAAGTTAAAATAAACAATAAGCATTAGTCAAAGCCCATTCAATAATAGATTTTCATATAAAGTACAATTTAATCATATTATTATCACCTATTTATGTCTATAAAAACTTTGACATTGATCAATCGTGTCAATGACAAGCATTTTTTTTGGTTTTTCCAATATGTATATACCTACTTTAAGTTTCGGCAATTAAATGCACATATACGATCTTAGAAATAAGGAGATATAATAGACGTCGTTCGGTGTAGACCTTTCTTTAGGCTGATTTTCAAAGCAATATTTTTTTTTTTGCAATATCTGTCTCTTCTCTTCTTCAGCCTTTCGCCACCCAATGCTGAGTCATCCTGCAATGCACGCCACTCTTCTCTGTCTCTAGCCTTCCTAAGCCAGAGTCGTCCAGCAATCTTGAGCAGGTCGCCGGTCCACCTCATCGGCTGTCTGCCCACACTTCTACTACCGGGTCTCGGTCTCCAATCCAGCATTTTTCTACCCCATCTGCCATCTGTTCTACGCCCTATATGGCCAGCCCATTTCCACTTTCTTCACGCAATCACCGCGGCTATGTCGGTAAGTTTCGTTTTTCTTCGGATTTCCGTATTCTTAATTCGTTTCGAAGTGATATACCTAACATAGCACGCTCCATTGCTCTCTGAGTGACTTAAAGCTTGCATATGATCTGCTGTGTGATCGTCCAAGTCTCTGAGTCTATGTGCAATATCTTAATGATTACTTATTTTTACTTTTGTTTCAAAAATCAATTTGTAATAACATTCTATCAGAGTAACATTATTGTGTAGGTATATTGGAAAGACGGAGTGCTTCTTGGCATGAGACTCCGTCATGATTCTCCTGCCCTTATGGTGGCTGTGCTTAGTTTGGGACCAACGATAGGTATCGTTTTCGTTGTCATCGTCACTTTACTTTATTGTCGTTGTCTTCGTTGTCGTCGTTACTTTACTTTATTCCAATTTATTTAGGGACGGCACGACATGTCTTTTTCTTCCACACTTCTCTATAAATTAGTCGTCATCTCGGTAGTCGCCCCCTTCAATATCATCTTTCACACAGTCCATCCATCGTTGCTTTAGTCTACAGTCTAAATATAAAAACAAACTTGCTAATCAAACAGAATTCTGATACTGCTTAAAAGATTTGTCCACTCCACAAACAACTTTAACATCCCCTGAAATCTCCAAAAATCCGATATTAAAACAAAACACAACACAACCCGCCAACTGTCACCTTCACACAGTTTTTGCTACCCGCGGAGGGGAACCTTGCAAAAACTAAGGGAGCCTGATTACAAACATTATTATAAAATGACATTGGATTAATCGGGGGCCACCTTGCGGCATTCATTAACACAAATGGATTCACGACTCGTTCGCGGACAATAAAAATCGCATTTATACAAAAAAACGAATTGATTAATGACATCAGTAAGTTTACTATAATATACGTTGGAGCTGCCGTGATACACGGGCATCGCGGACGACACGCGACACGTCTCATTCTACATTTTTATTGCCAAAAAAATATGTTTTAAAAAGATTAATCGGTGCGTGTTTCATGTTTACATAATTCACTGAAGATCGCCACTTAATTTAAAATTTCAATAACTGATTTGAATTTCGTTGGGAATTCGCTCCTATGACTTATTGTTGACAGCTTTATTGGCACGAAATTGCTTTAATGGTTATCCAGTTAAATGTTCCGTTAAAGACGAGGGCCAAAATATTGGCTAACCGATTTAATTCATAATAAATAGTTACTGGAAAGCATGACCGATTCGCATGCTAGTGAAAACGTAGCCATTTAGATGCTTATCTTAGTATTAAGAACAGAAAAAAGTTACATTTTGTTTGTTATTGCATTGCGCACGAATCCTGGCTAAAATTACACTCTCACCTGTAATTTTGAATTAATCTTTAAATTATTGTGATCGTTATTTTCGAGTGTCTATGTAATGCTGGAACTGTATCTAGTTTGTCTCAATATACCATGAGGATGGGGGCATTAATTAACTAATCTTAGCCTTTGTAAATTTTTGTGTTTATGTATTTGAAATCGTCCGTGGTTAGCGGTAACGGTGGGTCCGTTACCTCTACACAGTTAGGTTACATCAACAATAAACTTTTCAAAAAATGATCCTTCTGAAATAAGCTTTAGTCTTCTCTCAGTTTTTCCAACGGCCATCTGTCTAAGACAGACATAAAATAACTCAACTTAACCACATAAATTAAACCAATCATCACAACGACAGCAAATAGAATACATTAGCAATTTATTACGAGACTTGTTGGACAGTGTGTCACGCGACAATCAGTCACACAGCGAGCCACAAATGTGCCGTACATTTTGTACTAGCAACTCGTTTTTGATGTAACTGCTGCGATAAATATGTATTTTGCTGCTTCCGATACATAAAAACTATGTTTTGTTGCTAGTATAACTTAAATTGCTCGAGTTACGACTAGTTCTCGATTTACGATTCCGTCGTGAACTGTATAATATATTAAGATGGTTTTTTGATCGTTTTTTTTTTGTTGTAATACATTTTGCAGTCGTTTGAGTTGTTCTGCAATTATTTTACTGCATTTTGAGTGCTGTCAGTGTATATTTTATCATTTTGAGTTTGTTTGCTAGGCGTAGGCGCAGGTCGGCTGGCATAGAGCCGTCGGCTAAAAGTAGAACTGCTAAGTTCTACTTTTTGCCTGTTATTTTTATTTTTAACTTACAGTTTTCCACAACTAAGCTTTAATTTGCAAATCCTACCACATATTAAATAAATACATCTACAATGTGTAACTGAAAATCTCACATATCACATAATCAGCCTATAATGTTCCCACTGCTGGGACAAAGGCCTCTCTGTGAGAGGGCGTGGGCCGTAATCCACCACGCGGACCCAGTGCGGGTTGGTGGTTGAAAACCTGAAAAGGGAGGGAAAATGCACCTGCTACATTTGAAATGAGCTGTCAATACTGTCAATCCTTAGCACGAGGCGGAATGACAGCTCAATTTAAGCTCATTTCGCCAAAGTTTTCACGAGATTTTTACAAATAGACCGGTTGATAATAACAATTTGTTGTAAGCACCTAATCTATATACCATCTAGAATACAATTTAGAATGTGTGAAGAGAAAGCAATACGAATGTACTTTCTATCTTAGTCTCCATATAAAATATTACTTAGCACAAAAAATAAACAACACTGATATAATAAATCATCTTTAAAAAACTACCAAGTCTTGAAATGATTAAAGATTTTTTGAGGTGGAATAAAAAATGCTACCTGTTCGGTAGCTTATTTTTGAATCTGCTACCTCCTAAGTAGCAACGTATAGGTACAACAAAACTATGTCTAGGCTGAAAGATATTAGTGGCTAACTCACCTAGCTCACCAGTCAGGGGATAGTTCTTCATGTTGCGAGTTCATTTTAATAGCTTTATTGTTTACTAACTGTGCCCGCGACTTCGTCCGCGTGGATCGGGTATTGATAATGTCGCTGAAATGAAAAATGAAATTTGGCACACAAATAGTTCACAACCAGGATTAACTCATAGGATACTGTTTATCCCGATATTCACACGGGATCGAAACGTATGCGGGTAAAACCGCGGGGCGCTGCTAGTAAAATATAGATCTTGTAGCATGCTATTTATATTTCCGCATTAAGAGATAATTTTCTTTTACCACTGCATTTAGGTCTACTAATCATTAAAATGTGTCCATAACTTGTTTGTTTAAACCTTTAAAATAAAAGTCCATTCCAAAACTTTAAAATCTTCCAATCTTACGGTCTTTTAATTGAACCATATCCTCCAAAAAAAGAGCTCTTAACTTAAATCGTTAGTGGGAGGATACAGGCTGCGCAGGCGCATCTCAACAACATAATGAGGATCACTCGACTTCCGTATAATGGTCGCTTTTTGTTCTAAACCGCAACGTCTTATTATCCTCTGAATTCTGACCTTGTCTACGTTAAATCATGGAAAAATTATAGTTTTTGTGGACATTTACTAATTTTAATGATACGAGGTGTAAATGGCAATTGAAGAACCTACACTAACATTATGATTATTAGGAATGCCAGAAAAACTTCTTATCTCAGCTCAATAACATTATAATCTTAATTTTAGCAACCCTTTTTATCATTATTGCATATCTAAGCTAGACTGGTGAAAGCCAGACTCAAACTCAAAGCATTTATTTCAAATAAACCAATTACAGGCACTTTTGAATTGTCAAAGGGTCAGTCAGTCAGAAAGATGAAGATAGTTGCCCATTCCAAAGCGTAGTAGGTTCCTTTGGAGAAACACGGGCAAGAAACTTCATGGACACTCTTTAAATCAAAATATCGTTGAGGGACTTATGGCTCGGTAAAGTTGCCGAAGTTGGTCTGTAGATGGGTCCGTGCCTCGGAAAGCAACGATAAGCATTTAGTCCCGACTGTCATTCGTAGATCTTTGACAGTGGTTCCGGTTCGTCAGAAGCCGAAAGTCTGTCAACCAGTCTTACCAAGAGATATCGTATTACCCAGATACTGGGTTGTGAAGGTCAGATAGATAGTCGCTCCATGTAAAAACATGGTATTCAGCTGCATCTAGTTAGACTGGAAGCCGACCACAACATAGTTGGGAAATGGCTAGGCAGATTGATAGATTTTGTTGAACATACATACATTGATTCACTCAATTCCGGTTATTTAATTTTAGTTTTAGTTATCTTCTTCTTCTCGGCTCGCGACTCGGCCCAGGATTCAGCCACTTGTTTGGCACCATCACCAGCGTCCATCAGTTCCTGTAACGTGCAGCTGACAGGACACGCAGGAGACGATATTAAGTGTCCCATCGTTTGTGGAACAGCACCACATTTACACTCCAAGGCGGTGTCGTCTATGAATCTCCACCTGAACAGGTTTTCCTTGCTTTGGTCAACCTGGGTCCGGAGTCTATTTAAATTCTTCCAGGTTACCCAAGGTAACTCATGTCCAGGTGGGAGGTTTTCAGCGGGTGGGACGAAAGCCTTGGGTAAGGAAGCACAGTCTCGCCACAGCTTCAGTCTTTCTTGCGATCGTTCGCAAGTGAGTGGGACGACACACTTTAAAAAGCTGTTTCGACTTTTAAGCCTTTGTGGCACATGGAAGTTGTCGTGCAAATGATGTCGTGTGTCGGAAACCATTTGGCTCTTTCGCTGGAGCTTGCCACCGCTCTACGAACCACTGGTGGCGCTATTCCTGCCAGTGGATACAGCAATTGTACCGGGGTCGGTTTTAGGCAACCACTGATGATCCGGCACGTTTCATTCAAAGCTGTATCCACTAGCTTTGCAGGGTTGTTCCCGTTCGTCCACACCCCGTCGTCCACACTGCGGACGACTGGGAAAGATGCGTTCTGTTCGTTCACAGTGTAGACGAACAGAACGCAACATTCCCAGTCGTCCGCACCTCGTTTCATGTCTAGTTTAAGAGTCAGTGTAAAGAAATTTTAAATTAAATGTTAATACAACACCAAACGTTTAATCCACTTTTATGTGCTCTTCTAACGTAATATTGGTGACCTCCATGAAGTAAAACAGTCCCGTGCTTTCTTTTTATATACACGAGCACAGTTTGGTCACTTGAACCACCAGCCGGTGCACTTAACCCCGACATGATCCCGAATGCAAAAGCTCATCGTCACTTTATTGCCATATACCGTGGGCTTGCAATATGCAGCGAGCTGATGGCTATTTCAAGGCCATGTATCTATTGTTCATTCCCGGAAGCGTCGTCAAAACTGATAAGCAAAGACTATCTTTTGTTGGAGGATCGACAGGGTGCAGTTATAATAGTTGAGTAACTTGTAGGCGATTGTAACTTTAAATTTTTTTACATATTAATTGCATTTAAACTGATATTGATACAATACCCAATATGTAAAATTAAAATGTGAAACATTCTTATACATTTAGTATAAAATACGCAAAAAAGCTTTAGATTTACTAGGTATGTATTTTTAAAGTATTTGCCTTACTAAAGTAATAAAGCTAAGTACATTATATTTCAAAAGTATGTTTATTATATATAAGGAAATACTATCATCATATTTTCTTTATTAACTCTTAGAGTAGACGTGAGATGACGGGGTCAACGGGGTGTGGACGACTGGGAATAATGCGTTCTGTTCGTCCACAGTGTAGCCGAACAGAACGCAACAGTCCCAGTCGTCCGCAGTGTGGACGACGGGGTGTGGACGAGAGGGAATGACTCGCTTTGCATGGGTGGAACAACTCCACGCTTGGCACGCGAATTCACCCGCAGAAAAAGATAGCGCCAGTCCAGTAGTCCGCATAACGTCAAGCGAAGCACCCCACTTCGATGAGACTAGTCAACGGAGAAGACTGTTGCGAGTGTGCACCTTCTGCTTGATGTTCTTGCAGTTTTTGTCTAATGTTAAAGACCTGTCTAGGGTAACACCAAGATATTTAGGGGAGTTTTAGTTATAATAGTATTATTGTGGCATGTATTTTAATCTTTGGTTACCTACTAACATAATTTTTAAGTATACTAACATGAATATGGATCACTGTGTCTGAATTAAATAAATACATATATAGACCAACACAAGGGTAAAGAGTCATTGTCATCACAAATACATTTAAAAGTTGAGAAATATAAGTCATAATCGTGATTACAGAAAGTCATTTCAAAATTCTCCAATTTAATAAGCAATCATCCAAAAATAGCAAACACCGCGTTTTATTCGATCTTCGAGTCAGTTATCAAAAGAAACAGCGACAAAGAACAGAATTTGATAAGCAAATAATTCTGATACAATATAACATATATATTGAATTCGCTAAATCCAATCAATATACTGGTGAGGGTTGGGGGTGACTTTGGGTGGGTAGCGGGGACAGTATCAGCGCTCTAGCTTCACCATTGAAGAAGTCAGATGGAAAAAGGTAGGTAATAAAACACAGTCATGCTCACTTTTCCTTTAATGTCTTCAATTTATTTTGAAACAAGCCTACGGCCTCTGATCACTGCTAAAGTTTATGGTGGTCAATTTAAGACCGGAATCTTTAATCATCATGAGTAAATATGATATGATATGCTATCTTTTAGGTATACGAGACCAGTAAAAAATGCGTTTGTTTTTCAAGGTACGACATTATCAAATAATAATTACATACGAGTAAGGGCTGACTTTTCAATCACTCACTCACTCACTTTATTTGAGGAATAATTTTGAAATTTTAACAGTTATTTTCATACAAAAACTGTCAAACGTCAATTTTATTCCTCGAATAAAATATATCTGGCGATGGAAAAATCAGCCCAAGTATACTTAATTATATTTATAATAAAATTGTTTTATTGATATAAAAATAAGGTGTAAAGTTTTATTTGAAGGCAAACTGTGTTATATTTAGTCGTAGAGGGATCAATTAAATCTGAAAGAACAGTCTGACCCTACACACGAAGACTATAAAGCGCTAATGCTATCGATTTTACAGCTTATAAAAAAACCCTAAAGATAATCCGCCCGCTAATCGCTCCCACTGTGGCCAACCTCAGGGGGTGCAAGATGCGTAGCTCCCGAGAGACGCCACTCCTCAGTCCTCAGCCCCTGTTATTGTTTCAATCGCTCCCAAACTCTGAGCGAAATGAAAAAGTTGCTACCACCATCAAACGGTGAATATTTATACTTTAGAAACCACGGCATCGACAAGTTTTGATCGAAATGTTCGGCAGTTGAAAAGTTGGTGGAACGATGTGTGATTTTCTTTTGATTTTGCGTGGTTCTTTTGTTTTTGTAACTTTTACTCTGAAGCATAGAGGTTGTGACAGTGTGATTAGCGACTGTTTAACCATTCATTTTTGACGTTTAAACGTCTCCTAACTTTAAGTAACGTTTATAAACAAAGGGTTCTGTGTTTAAAAGACACAGAGAAGAGAGGAAAGCTATGGGAGAATAAAAATAAAACACCTCTATGACCCCTTAATAACAAACCCGCAGTAAAATAACACCACTATTAACTTCAGAGGTTCAAGTTTGGCCTACCTTTACTCCAGGTTTATTTATGAAGTAGATATTTAAAACATTGCTGTTGTCATAGTAAACCCAAGTAACATTGAGCCTTCCAAATAATTATATCACTTAGTTAAGTTTGAAAACTGCGTTTCCTTTTCATCCGAGGCACCACACGGTATCACCGCCTATTTCCAAATTCCGAGCTGATACTGAGAAATAACACGAGCACGTTAAGCTGTGGGTCCTGCGCCTGATCTTCTCCGGTCGTGTCAGATTGCCATCCCATCGGAATATGCGAATAAGGGAAAAGAGACACTATAATATCTCCCACGCCGAAATACGGTCTGGAGGACTATTATTTCCTTTTCATAAAATTATATATATAATATTAATAAATATATAAATTATATAATATTAGCAACTGCGAATAACTCATAACTCTCGCTGAGCGGCTTGATCGCAGCAAATCGATATACTATACTTTTTTGGTAGGTAAGTACGTGTTAGATCACCTCAAACCACTCCAAGAACATATTCCCATAATTTAATATCACTTTACTACCAAAACCTTGACATATGTAATTACAGTCAGAGCTACTCGCACATTAAACTAAACGTTCCTATATTACTTATGTGCTAATATCTAAAAATATTATCATCATTGCACTTAATGTTACCGCTAATACTCATTATATCTGACCTCGTGTTCCTACCTTCTGTAAAAACTTTTATATGATTTAGTTTATACCTACCTATGTGGGTATCTATTGGTGCATACATTTTGTGAATTTTAAGAAAAAAAATACCGGTCAAGTGCGACTTGGACTCGCGGACCGAGGATTCCGTACAAGTTGTAGGTATGTAACTAAAAATTTACGGTTTTCTAATTTTTCCCTTTATTTGTGCTACATGACATTGCTTCTTGCCAAATTTCATGATTTCAGGTCAACGGAAAGTACCCTATAGGTTTTGATTCCGGAACATAAACGCCTGTATCTTTTGAATTCGTTGACTTAGAAGTTTGATTTTTTCATTGCTTCAAGGGAGGGACAGCCTTGAGTATTTTGATATTAATTTCAACTTGATAAATTTATGCGTTCCTGAGAAAAAGGGTCTTGACACATGGACATACAGACGGACAACGTAGTGATGTTATAAGGATTCCGTTTTTACTTTTGAGGTATGGAACCCTAATTAGCTGAACTTTCATAGATTTTCCCTCTTTTAGCACTGCTGAAAAGATAGGCCTTGTAGACTCACAGAAGTTACAATTTGTTGACCATTTTATATTTTGGTAAGTACACTGGCACTTGTTTACAGGCCTACACTGACTTCAGCACATCTACTAACAGTGTGATTTAAACACATTGTAAAAGCCACTTCTTTTTAAAAGAGTCATACCATGGAGTTTCTTGTCGGTTCTTCTCGATTGGAACCGTGCACCTAGCTTCTGACGTTTCATAGGTGCACATGAAGGTTTGTATAAAATAAAATATTTTGAACTTCAATTTGATAGTCTGTAAGGTTGGTTGCAAAGCTTAATACTCAAGGAACCCGAAAATATCTATTGAAGTATGATCACTTGTGAAAAGCCATATACAAATGTTTAAAATTATAACTATGATTGACAAGTAACAATTACCACACCTGTAGACAATTCCCCTAGAGGTTAGTTTACCTACGTAGGTACACTTTGTTAGATTACAGTCCACAGGTAAACTAGGTCGGGTGTAATTAGAGACTATCGGACACAATTGAATCCCGATCGTGTAACAAACGTACACGTTCGTAATATAGAGCGCCTGATTGATATTGCTTTTGATATTGAAAGCCAGAAGATATAAACAAATACCGTTAAACGGGGTGAATGGGATGAAACTTAACAGGGATTTTAACATTGAAATAATATACTTTGTTCCTTGTTTCGCCCCGTTTGTGGGTATGTTCCTTTTGAGATAGTAGAAAGGTACTACACCACATAAGGGTATATTTATATGCGGTGCTAAAAAGTATATCGTTTAAGCAGCGTTTATGAATATACCTCCCTAGAAAATAAGTAAACAAAGCAAACCAATTATCCACGACATTTTAAACAAAGGACAATCAAATCCTTCCATCTATTCAACACCACAAATCTCCTACAACTTTAAAAAGGAAATTATTCCCTCACCACCATTCTTATTGCCCCAACATGTTGGCGAACATATCCGGCGTGTCGGCTCGTTTCCGCGCCACCGGAAGTCGAGTGCCGTCGCCGGAAATCCATGAGATTGGACAAAAATTGGCAGCGCTCGCGACTCAGTGATCGAATAACGCGCTGTGATTGGCGCACGACAACGTGTTAACGATATTCTAGCCTTGCTAACTTTTATACTTATTTCCTTTAGGGAGATAGTGCGTATTGGAGGAAATGGATGGCTGACGCTGTTATTTGTATATGTCTGGATGATTGAATATCTGAAAGGTATGAAACAAACTATGGATGGTAAAATATACTGCTGTTTGATATTTTATGCACGAAGAAATAAATTCACCAGATATTATTTCAGAAAGTTACAACAGTTCAACTTCATCTCAACTTGAGGGGTTCGTCGTTAAGAGAAACAACCCCACGGGTCGATCAAGGTAGTACGCTTGCCGAAATTGGCATGTGAATCTATCCATATCATTCGGAGACACCTCCGTGCCTCAGAAAGCACATTATGCCGTTGGTCCAGGCTGTTATTGTCGATATTTGACAGTCTTGCCAAGGGGTATCGTGTTACCCAGTTCCTATGGGCTCTGGAGATCAGATAGGCAGTCACTCCATGTAAGTAAAATACTGATGTTCGGCTGCATCCGATTAGACAGGAAACCGGCCCCGATATATTTGAAACCCACACTACTCTTGACGATGCGCGCAAATAATCGCATACGAGTATCTATATGCTACTTATATGTAACATAATAATACAATTCTCGTAAAGAAGTCTCGTCAGTATAATAATTTGCTTCACAAACAAATAATTTATAAACGAAGTGGCATTTAATAAACGATAAAATAACAAGACAAACGTTTTAATTTGACTACAAACCTACCGCTGCACATTTTATTCAAAACACTTCAATTTCTTCAACCAAAACATTATTTTATATATCTAGTCTACTTTACAACATACAAAATAACACAATGCGCTAATATATTAAACATTAAAAAATACACCATTGAATACAAACCTGAACACCAAATATGTGCACTTTCTTCTTGAAAAAAACCTTAAAGATATGGAAAAACCAACACAATCCCTTTAAAAACCATAGGATACGTTGTCACATTAATGATAGCGGTTTTTATCACCACCATAATGATGTTTTATGGGAAAATTATACAATAAAAGGTCTCAAATAGGTTCGGCATACCAATACAGGGCAGTTCGTTCAATTTAATATACTTTTTTTGAAGTAACTCGAAGGGAACAGCATTTATTTATGAAGTGTTCAATAATTTAAGTCATTGTCATAAATGTCAGGTTAATAAACTGTTTGTTGGTAGTTGGGAGATTATTGCATGGTTTATTGCTTCATCTTCACTGTGTTGTCACATTGGCTATATTGGTGAATGATGTGAGTAATATCTAGGGCGGTTTTATCCCTTTTATTAAGTTGGATAGTGTCGAGGGACTTCATTACTGTAAAATATAGTGTTATTAGATAAAAGTTGAATGCTCAGGCTACAATGTTTCTTTTGGTTTGTAGAAGAGACTCTTTTTTGACAAATTATACAGGGTGAAATTAAATTAGCTAGCGAAACTTTGCAGAAGGAATGGGTATCAGTATCTGAACACGAAAAAATAAAAAAGATTTAATGTAATTTTTTGAGGGGTCAACGACCGCAGGCAGTTTTTTTACTTGAAGTATGAGTTGAGAAAATTGGTTGTTTTATCGTATTTAGATATTGACAACCATGAAGTGAAGTGAACACAAAAAAAATACTGAAACAAGTGACTGAGTTACACTAACGGCGGTCGATGACCCCGATGAAAAATAATCAAATTAATTGAACTTTTGTTTTATCATGTTTGGATACCGATACCCATCATGTCTGCGGAGTTTTGACCCTGGATATAGCTTTTCATTATTATTGATTCTGTAAAGACTTACGTTTTTTCTTTATTAATTAAATTCTAAAAGAAAGAAAGAGTATTTATTGCGACTCGTGCAGGAATATCATAAACTAAACTAAACACAGTTAAAAATAAAACGCACACATCCATCTTCACGTGAAGATATTTTCAAGTTACCTACATAAGTAGTAATATTTTGCTTTTTATTCTTTTAATAATGGGACGGCTCTATGACAGTATTAAGTTAACATATAACTAATATTATACCTGCAAAGTCTGACAAGGAATCCATTCCACAGTCTATCCAACTAATTTAAAGTTTACACAAACAATAAATAATTTGACACAATGATAGATAATGGCTACAATTTCAACCATTTGTCAAAATTTTATATAGAAAGCATTTAGTAAGTTCTAAAGAGGTGAACAGACGTTGCTGCTAAATGTAGCGCGATAAAAAGGTAACATTACAAACTTAATAAATTAAACTCTTATCGCAGAACATAATCTTGTTGGTTTGTAATTACATAATCTTTTATATAAGTAAACTAACTACTTGCGTGCGTGCCTGAAATAAACCTATTCACTTTCGACGTAAAGTCTTATGGATTAGAACATGATATCAATTATTCAGAACATGTTTTTGAAAGGGACAATATGTTCTGAGTAATTATTATAGTGCATTTTTTTATGTATGTAGTAAATCTTTTTATTTCGTCCAAACACTTGTCACACATTTCTTAAACCTGCCAAACTGCGCGATAGTTTATCGGAGGAACTGCGTGACAGTTTGTCGGCAGATGTTCTCATATTTGTCTTTAACAGGGGCTCGTGGCTAAGTAATAACAACCGCACGGATCGATCGATCAGGTTAAGCTAAGGTTACCGAGGTCGTTCCGTAGATTGGTGAACATCGATTTCATACGGGATCTGCCTGTGCCTCGGAAAGCACGCTAAGCATCAGGACCCTATTGGTCCTGTCCTGTCTTTCATTTGTAGATCTTTGACAGTCGTTACGGGTAGTCAGAAGGCAGAAAGTCTGACAACCAGTTTTACCAAGGGGTATCCTGTTTCCAGTAACTGGATTGTGGAGATCTCTGTCGCTCGCAATTCAATAAAAATGCGCTACCGCGCGGGGAATTTGGCTCCGTTTCCCGCGCCCCGTCGCGTGGCGCGTTGTAGTGTTTGATCCGCCATAGTTAGGATAGACTCAACCGATGATGATTATTTCGCTTTCAAAATAATACTGTTTTCATACTTACGAAAACAGACACAGACGGCTTTTTTTTCAGACTTATGAAAACAGTATTAATGTAATGTTTTCTAGTAACCAGCCATGGTTACTAGAAAAGATTAGTAGGCCAATTCCCGTAACTAAAAACGTTCAAAATCTAGTCGCAATCTCATCTCAGTGACATTAAATGTCAAAAACTTGTCAAAAATTTAAGGAAATTATAGTATTTAAGACAGATTGAGACTGAGATTAGAATGCGAACGTTCTTAAAATTACGAAGATTGCCCCTCAGGAAGTTCTCAACAATCTTCTTCAACTCTGTCCTAAATGAAAGGGCGACAAAAATGTAAATCAAATTCATACTCACTAATTACCAACAAATTGTCGTCGTGTTGCTCATCAACAAACAGTCGCCGCGTCTGAGGCCGTTCTTACCAATCATCTTTTTGTGTCCCGCTTCGATAAAAATATAATTGCATTAACAAAGACGTGCCATCAATTCGCTGAATTATCGGCCCAATAAAATTTGAACTACTCGATATATCAGTATTGTTTTTATTCAAGACGATTTAGTGGGTGTAGTGGAGGCTTATTATGGTGTGATGTGACGATGTAGCGAAATGCAGAGGATACAAAGTGTAGTATCAATTTGCTTGCAGGCAGTATGTACAGACGCCAGCACATCAAGCTACTACAATCTGTCAGATTTCTTTAATAGATTTTCAACTTTATTGCTAAAGCATTTGGTTCAAGGTTGATTGGGAAAATTTGACAGTTTCTGGTAGCCTTACCTGCTGGCATCTGTACCATTTTGAATTCCTTTCATGGTTTTATTTTCGTGAACTCTAACTTAGAAGATACTTAACAGGAAAAATTCATTCTATTAACTTACTTCGGTTGTTCGACTCTTCGCGTGAGCAGAGGGCTGGTCTATTTTTAGCCCAAAGAAGCAGCATTACCATGCAACGTGGCCACGCTGCCAACCTTTTCCCATTGACAGCCTCCGTACCTCGGAAAGCACGTTAAACCGTTGGTCCCGGCTGTCATTCGTGGAACTTTGACAGTCATTACGGGTCGTCAGTAGTCCGAAAGTCTGACAACCAGTCTTACCCAGTAACTGGGTTTTGGAGGTCAGATAGACAGTCGCTCCGTGTAAAATACTGGTATTCAGCTGCATCCGGTTAGACTGGAAGCCGACCCCAACATAGTTTGGAAAAGGCTAGGCAGATAATTCAAGGTCTATTTTTAGCTGTCGGAGTATGTTTTTTATCATAGCAGGCTACGAGGTGAGTCTTCTTTTTCATATTTTTTATGGCATTTCATCAATGTCACATCTACAGTAACATTGTATGTCTTTTGAATGATTTACTGGTAAAATTACAATGTAATGGACCTAATATTTATTGTAAAGCCATAGATTATGGAAGTATTATGGCGGGTTATGGATGTTGATCCGAATCGCCATTGATGTTAACATGCCCCCCGTGAGGTGACTGACTAATATATCAGCCATCTTTCCTATATCTATGGTATCGGCTAAAATATTGATAATTCTTGTCGTGTTCGTATTGCTACATAATCTGAAGGGCGCTACATCATTTTTATTACAAAGAAACCCGACTTCTGTACTACCCAGGGTGGCAGGGACATCGACGTGCAAACTGTATCCATGAATTCAGGACATTACAAAGACACTACAAAGTCGTTGAGTTCGCATTTTCTTTGTTTGCCACCGACTTCTGAAATTAAAGTAATTTTTCACTGTAGTGTCTTTTTTGGAAGTTGGGTGGTTTTTTTTTTGTAAAAAAGGTTTTATTTTTCACTTTTAAGTTGTACTTACCCCAAACAATTTCGTTTATAATTTTTACAAGTAATTTTGGTTTAAAAATCAAACTACTGAACCGATTTTGATAAAAATTTCTATGGGGCCAATCTGAAAGTATATAATTTCAAATAAAAAAAAGGAATTTTGCAAATCTGCTTAAAAATGTCCAAGTTCTGAGGTCTGAAACATAAAACAAAATGAAAAAATAAACAACCGAATTGAGAACCTCCTCCTTTTTTGAAGTCGGTTATAATTACAACCATACCCAGTCTCCAATAATGAAATTGATTAGTACCCAGATATCAAAACATAGCAAGCGAAAAACACTGAACTATTCGCCAGGCTATCAGCACACTATCAGACTCAAATATCCGCAATATAATGAGAATGGCGAATTAATACATTATGATCGGCATCCATCGAGTTGTCGCCCGGCGCAATATCCTGCCCCCCCGGGACTAGGCCACTGGGGGAACAGCCTCCCATCTGAAAACCAACCTTCATCCTTTCCCTGTAGAGTTGATATCACAGTGACAGGCTATATCAATTAATACGTACCAAAAAGGTTCGGTAAACGTATAGGTAGCATGATTAGATACTTTTGAAATGAATAAGACTGTTTTTTGTTGATGTTGGTAGTTTTTAAGTTGTAAAAACAGTAATTTAAATACTAATTGAAATATCTGTGATGATGGGAAAGAAAGGAGTGGGAAGGATGGGTAGAAATAGAAATAAGAATCTTCGTAAGCATGTAAAAAGCTTTCAACTTGAAAAATCAGTCTCTCTTATTAAACTGAAAATAAATACTTAACATTTTTCTTTTATGTCGTACAACTAGGTATGGTTTTTGACGGCAGATATCAGTAAAACAATATTTATGTGCTTAGTTACCTTTTTCACAAGGAACTGCTTGTGAATTTAATCTTGATTAAGACACCTCGATCACCTCAGCCTATTGCAGTCCACTGTTGGACAAAGGACTCTTCCAGGCTGCGCCATAACACCCTGTCCTCCGCCTTCCGCATCCAGTCTGTCCCAGCCACTTTCTTAAGGTCGTCGTTCCATCTAGCCGGGGGGCGTCACACGCTACGCTTGCCGATCCGAAACATAAACTTAAGATAGAAAACCCCTAATCTAACCAAAAGGAGGAAATTTAATAACACTTGAATACTAAAATGTGTCTTCCTATTCGTGTATGTTAAAGTTTTTATAATCCGTTTTTTTCTCACATACAAACTTTCACGTTTATAATACCTAATATTATAAACGTGAAAGTTTGTATGGATGGATGGATGGATGTTTGTTACTCTTTCACGCAAAACCTACTGAACGGATTTGAATGAAATTTGGCACACAAATGGTTTATAACCAGGATTAACATATAGGGTACCTTTCATCCCGGTATTCCCACGGGATCGAAACATATGCGGGTGAAACCGCGGGGCGCAGCTAGTATACGTATAATAAGAGGCAGCTGACATACAGGATACATTTTTAACCAGAGCGCAACCTTAAGCCTGAATTCAGCATATGATTCTAGATCCCCTAGCGTAGAAATTTTTTGTCGATTATCTAAAAAAAATCTGCTATTTCATACAAAAGTGTAGTACCTACCGGTCAAAATGTATGGAACAACTAATATATCAACCAGTCTTACCAAAGGGTCTCGTATTACCCAGTAACTGGGTTGTGGAGGTCAGATAGGCAGTCGCTCCATGTAAAATATTGGTATTCAGTTGCATCCGGTTAGATTGGAAGCCGACCCCAACATAGTTGGGAAAAGGCTAGGCAGATGATGATGATGAACTCTTTTTTTTTATACCCGACGGTTATTTTTTGCGCTATCTAGAATCGTATGCTGAAGTTAAAAATGTGTCCTGCATAGTAAAAAAAAACATCTTACGTAAACTAGATAAAACTCTTTCCCTACTCTAACAAAATCGACTACCACGCTCAACTTTCAAACAAAGAAATCTGAATTGTCATTAAAATGAAGCTCAAGTCTCGTATCTTCAAGCCAGTCGACGGAGGGTGGACAGCAATCAAGTTTATTGAGTTTAGAGGCCAGCCCTGCAAAACATATTACTATAATGCGATATGAGGGTGAACAGGGGACTGAGTGGGACACAAATTGTTTTTTTAAGGTCACTACGCTTTTTGAAAGTTGATTTGGCTGTTTTAAAGTGATGTGTTCTTTTGTTTTTGATAGAGTGATGTTTTCTTTGGACGACTTGGTGGAAAACTAAAGGAAGTTTAAGAAGTCGAAGATAACTCGCCACGTACTGACGCCAGCAGGTCAAGCTACCCGAAACTGTCAAATTTTCCCAATCAACCTTGAACCTTAATGCTTTAGCGATAAAGTTGAAAACCTATTAAAGAGATTTGACAGATTGTAGTAGCTTGATGTGCTGGCGTCTGTACTTAGGTACACATCATACTAGACTAGTTAGTATGATCTTTAAGTAAGTATTAAGTGTAATTATTAGATATTATATACAATTAGATATCAGCCAATCTCTCGTTAAATTTATGAAATGTATTAAAAATTTATTGTTGTAATGTGAATGTTTTTTAATTTTAGGTTTTGGTATTTTATTATTTTTTTGTTTCAGAATTTGTTGTGTTTTTATGTTCCATTGTCAAAATTTTTATTTTATTATATATTAGATATTTAATTTCTTAGCTTAGTTGTTCATTTTATTGTGCATGCTGTGTTCTCCTGTAATTGAAAGAGTACAGCCACTAAATAATTTGTCGTCCATTAACTATATGTAATGTTTATTGTATATTTTTTGTTGGATATCCTAAAATAAATAAATAAATAGTCTATCGACGACAGAAGGAAGGCTACAAAATTGAAGATATTAAAACATCTAGATATACCACACAACAAAGTGTTCTTCTTGTATCGTGTCAATTGCAGTTCTTACTTAGCAAGTTTGGTTTTTCAAGATAGTATTTTTCCACTTGGCTTTCAAAAGCATTTAAATAACACCTACCTAATTCTAACCATTACTGATAGTGACTGTGTTTGCAGCTTCAAAATGATAAAGGAAGTCTTTATGTATCAAACTGAATTACAAATCAAAATAATACGTATTGCAATACGGTTTGAGAGGCAGACATAGATAGATAATCTTGGTTTTTTCTATTAAATATTATTTGAGAGAAAGAACTGATAATATCTTGAACGATCATAAATTTACAGCAACTTCCCCAAAACGATGCTTCTGTATTGGCAAAAAAAACATACATTTATGCTTCAATGGAACTATTCTGATCGACATCCAACACAAAAGCATCGCCACCTTGACACCCATCCACCAATATTGACCGTAACGATAACCCTCCTAATAATTCGCTCCACCACAAATATGCCACAGAACAAGAAAGCAATAAGCAGGGCAAATCCCCGAGGTGCGGGGCGCTCGAGTGTCGACACTAAACGTCGGTGTCTGACACTCCGCTGGCTTGACAAATAGCGGGTAATTGAAAATGGACCCCTGACTGTGGTGCAAGCGACGAACTGATTGATAAGGGTGTAAACTGTGGAGACAATGTTTGTAGAGAAAAGAAGAAATAAACATCAATAATCTTCTATTTTTTACATTTCTAATTCTCGAGATACAACTGTGAACAATCGCTGATGAAATGAAATTAAAGACCAATTATATTTATTTTATCAAATTCCCGAAAGTGTTCTATGAGCACTCCTTTCTCCCCAGTGATGGCTTATTTTCGGATTTACAAAGGGTACTTATGTTGCTCAAAGCCGAGCAGATTATATTTGATACAAAAACTTCTAAATTTGTTGCAGCAGTGTTTCCTTCTGCTAATGCCAACTCTTATTAGTCTTAGAGATCTCCTTCATTATATTCTTCTCTACCGATATCTCCTACTTCCTCTTCTTCCTTACCCCACAGCTCATCAGCCAAGACCGCCGGGTGGCCGAGTGTTGCCCGAAACAACAACATTACGACAGCAACCCCGCAACCTTAGCCTTTTACAACCACGGCTAAATAGCCCCGTCGCGGCTAAATGTGGCCCTTCGTCGCGGCTATGTTGTTGTTCGGGGGGCTAAACAAATGACGAGCATTTGGGCATTTTAATGTAATACCCATGTTAATGTAAGGTTGGGTGAATTAAATCTACGGAGATGTGCCTAAAGTCTGGGCTGTTACAGTTATTAAGAGATCGAGGAACAAATGAATGTTGATATAGTACTGTTTTAAAATTGTTAGCTTTTAAATATCAGTTTAGTGAATTTTGAAAAATGCCTTCCATAGTCTATATAGCCCATAGCAGCTTTGGTCAGTAATAATATTAAATAAATCGTATTAGTATTTAGTCGTAGGTATATAACAAAGTCGCTTTTCGTGTCTGTGTGACCGCATTGTTCTTCTAACCTGCGGCAACAGATTTTGATGCAGTTTTCACTATCATTTAGAGAATTTATTTCGGAAAACTTATGTGTATAATACATTAATATTAAACTAACATATAAAGAAATATCGATGAGTTTTCAACTCGATACGAAGCAGGGGCGCGTCGTTAGCGCGCTACTTATACACAGCACTTAATATTGTATAACCTGACTGACAGACAGTCTACCGTTCAGCTTAACAACGAAAGATAAAAAACGTCCAAATGGCATAATTAAAATTATTTCGTAGACAGCAACAGAAATATTTTACAAATCTCTGAAGCGGAGATCAAATGAAGATTGAAAATATACGAATGAATTTAGAAACAACAGTCACTTAAATAAATAAATGAGTGGATGAGTGACCATCTTCTCATACCAAGACCCCTCCGTGCCTCGAAAAGACTGGAAACCGACCCCAACATAGTCGGGAAAAGGCTAGGCAGATGATTCGTATGAAGATGATAGAGACAGAATAATATTTTAAATTAGTTTAGCGTTTAGTGATTTATGTTTAGGCCCACTTGGCCTAAATATTTTAAGCTCAACTAAATCAATTTCTGAGGTAATAATTTAACTTATCGATCCAAGCGAAAGTCGGTCAAGTTTGCTTAGAAATGCTTAGGTAACACACATACCGAGACTGGAGTTACAAGCTCGCTATACTCCATAGCCCTAATAGGGTAATCTAAACTCCTGGTATTGTCCATATCGGATACTGTCGGCGTTGTTCAAAAACACACAATTGCGATTGGTTTGTATCTTAGGCGTTGTGCAAACGAGAGCGAGATTGGAAACGTGCCAAATTAGATATAGGCTTATTTCTTAGGATACATGGAAATTTCACATTAAATCACATAGTATAACATCATCATCAAATATATTGTACGATCCGCATATGCGTATCGTACAATATATTTCGCATTTGATACCGCGCTTGCTAGATTATCCACCAACCCGCACTGGGCCGGCGGCGTGGTCGATTATGGCCCACTCACACACACACACCACCCTCACAGAGAGGAGGCCTGCGTCCCAGCAGTGGGAACATTATAGGCTGATTTTGTTGTTGTTGTTGTTGTTACTGCTGAAGGCGGGTTGGCGGGGCGGGGTCCAGGTTTCCATGAAAAAAATATTTTAATGTTTATTAATTTTAATAATGTTAGTTTAATGTGTATTTTTTAATAACATATCAAGAAGAAATCTTTCAACAAATTCTCACAGTGTTTTCTTTCCGGTATCAAAATTCTGTTGTTCATTTTAGATTCTCTACCTCAACTGTTATTCTAGTCATGTCCTAAGATCATCTTGAATAATCAGCCTATAATGTTACTAGGTACTGCTGGGACGGCTGGCCTCCTCTCTGTGAGAGGGAGTGGGCTATAATCTACCAGGCGATCAGTGTAGGTTGTTAGGTAGATGTCACATGTCTTTGAATATTTGGATCTAGGACATTCCGGTTTCCTCACGAAACTACTCACCTTACTTAGTGTTAATACTTAGTTCTGTGAATTATTGGACATAGCAACTACGCAGTATAGATTATAATTTAAGTAACGTACCGTACGAAGCTACCAGTTGTCTAATCATATTACTCAGAAAACTTTTACAACAATCAGTTATAATTTAATTATCCCATTCTTTGTGCTGGACTTTTTTTTTAGTCACGATGAAGTAGGTACCGTGGTTGATGTATCTTTCGCAATGACACGCGTCATAAACACGCTATTTAGCTGGCAGCGTGACAGGTCAAAGCGATTTATGCGTGGCGTGACCACCGGGACAGGACTTGTGGTCAGCGGGCAGCGGGCAGACATCTTTTATGAGTGACGAAGACTAAGTCGTGTTGTGCTTTAGAAACATTCGGGAAATGGATTGGGTAGTGAGATTGGGGAATGAGTTAGGTATGTAAAAGTACCTGTAGTACTTTATAACATAATCATCCTATAATGTGTGCACTGTTAGGACACAGGCCTTCTCTCCGTGAGAGAGAGCGGATCCTAGTTACGGTTTAAGATAATTTATTTCACTCAAAAAGAATACAATTACTCACTCGATGACGGTTTCGCTGGGTTATAAACTAAAATTAAGTTATATAAAAATAAAATAACAAACTAAAATAAAAAAAGAGTATAGACTTACAATTCAAACATTATTCTGAATATGGTGCTTTAATAGCCTTTTAAAACTTGGAAGTGTTTTTGATTCCTTAATTACTTTAGGTATAGAGTTATAGAGTTGAGCTCCCTCATATGCGACAGTCCGTACCGTAGTTTACTCTTTAGCCAGGGTACATTACCAGTCGACAGAGATGTGGAATATTTTGACGCCATGTTTTAGTTGGTTAATAGTTTTAGTTAGGTTAGGATTTTTTAATTTTAATATAAATATGACTGAGCCTTGATATTTGTATCATAACTATTGTGTACCCATATTTGCAAAAAAAATAAAATTCTATTCTATTCTATTTTAATAGTTTTAGTTTAATTATGGCTAATTTTTCCATCGCCGGATAACTTTTATTCGAGAAATAAAATTGACGTTTGACAGTTTTGGTATGAAATAACTGTCAAAATTTCAAAATAAGGAATTTTCACAGTTATTTCATACAAAAACTGTCAAAAGTCAATTTTACTAGAACTGATAATAACACTACAACATACAGTTAGTTGTAACATTTGACTAGAATTCATAATAACTATTCAATCGGAACTGCCCGTTTCAACTGGACCGAAACAGTCCTAGACTACACCGATATTCAAACCGCAACAGTTCCCGGTTGTCTTTACCCGCTAATTAATTAATCATTTAAAAAACAAATTACCACATTACACGTTAAGCTGAAGTTTCTATGCTCGTCACATGTTACAACTAATTCGCGTGTCACGGACGGACGGACGAACGTATTAATCTTAACACCGCCCCCGGATAATTACAGACAGGGTGAAACGCATTTGTTGCAGTTTTTATGCCACCACTGATTGCTACCACTCAATATATATTTTTTATTTAAATATTTAATGTGGTTTTTGTTGTCTTTTTGAATTAGATTGGTAATTATCTATTTTTTTTAATAATTTTATAATCTTTTAAAGGTGAAAAGGTGGCTTGAAAGGTCTTGTAAACATGATTATAAAAAAATAATAAAGGGAAGTAGTGTAAGTAAAATGATTGAAGCAATGAAAAAAGAATAAGGAGAAAAAAAATCAAAATGTCAAAGAATATCAATCGATTGTTTCGCTGATGGAGGTTGCATACATGACAGTGTTTTAAGATTCGAGTAGAACTGTTTAGAATCTGTCTATAAACTGTCCCATCAAGGAGAAAAAGTCGTTGTGTATTTTATTAATTGTGATATTAATAAATAGGTAGCCTCTTGATTTCAATATTTTCGTTTAAAATGAAAATTACCATCATAACTTTGACTTAATATAAAGACCTAATCTCTATGAAATCTTCAGGCAGAAAACAAAGAAAAACAACTGTCTACCTATTACGGATCACGATACAGCCCACTGACAGACAGACACACGGACAGATAGACGAGTGTACCGATAGACGGACGATGGACGGACGGACGCAGGATGGACGGACGGACGGACGGAGGGTGGACTGACAGACGGACGGACGGACAGCGGTGGCTTAGTAATAGGGTCCCGTTGGCACCCTTTGGGTACGAAACCCTAAAAACTTAGGGCAAAGTCATTTTAGACGAGAAAATAAAATACAGCAGCCAGCAGCAGTTCAAATAAGTTAGTCAAACCAATACTTTATACCTAATTAATGTTTAAGTGTTAGTGTTAATGTTTAGGTACAAAACAAGGGAGAGCAAATTGTATTAAGATTTCTAAAGAACACATAATTTGTGGCAGTGTAAAAGAAATAAAATTCAATGCTTTTCCAAATAAGACAAAGCGGTTATTATATCTAACGCTATTTCTAGCATCATCTGCATCATGTAAGTCCGCCATCTTGATTTTAATGGTCGACATTATGCATAAAGTGACAGTCGCTAGTCCATTGTCTACGGGAACTACAATACATCATTTCCGTCGGCTAAACTTAACAACTTGTGTATCAATCGATCACTGTGGGTATAACTTTAGGACAATAATAGATTATATACGAGTCCTTTAATACAGGGGATATTAAAACAAACGTTTAAGCTTTCGCGGCAGTTTTCACGATGTTAGATTTAACGGTTTGAAGTTGTATGTAACTTTTTCGTCAATCTTGTAATGGTTATTGGTTAATCCACTTATCTGGATTTATTACTTTGCCTCATATCCGGTAGATTTAGATACGTATACCTACAAGTAGTCCAGCTTTTTAAATAGGTAAGTTATTCCAGCATAGAACTAAATTAATTACAGCATTTTCTAAACAGTCCTCATTGCAGTTTACCATTAAACGTTTTATCTATCTATCTATTATGGTATATTCGTCGCTGTAAATATTTAAAATATAAAATTTTTCTTCTTTTTTAAGTAGTATTACGAATAAAATAAAAAATAAAAATTGTTTTGTTGTTTAGACTCAAATCTTTTGTGGTTATTTTAAACCAAATACATATGTTGTTTTTGTACGCCATTAATGGCAAAACATGCAGATCTAACTATTATTATAAGACCTTGCACATGTTATGATGTATACTCATGTTTTACAATAAAATATATTCTATTCTATTCTAAAAATAATGTATCCCAAAAGAAAAGTTTATGTCAGTACATACCATGAGCTGGAAAATTTATTGGAAAAGCTCTTGACATATCCAAACATACATAATTTGCTCACCAGATATTAATTAGATAACAAGTATTTAGTAATAAATAGATTAGTAGTGTCACGGAATAATCCACAGTTGTAGAGACAAGTATAACTATTCAGCTATTCAATCCCAAATAAAACTTCGTAAACACAAACCTTTTAATCACTCATCTTTCAACCGTTAAAATCCTAATGACGCTACAACAAAACATTAGAAAGAACAACTTAACACCAGACATCTGAATAAATCCCAAATCAACATACAAATCTCTAAAATGTTTTGTCACCAAATAAAAATAAACCTTGGCTGAATAGAGTTGTGTCTGGTTGTGTCTAAAGCCAAAACTAAAAAAGTTACGAGCTGTCACTTTGACACCGCCGGCGCCAGGAATCCGATACGGCCGACACGTCAGTAGGCCTAGCCAGTAAATAAATAAATCAATTCATCTAAATGTTCTTTAATTTGAAGGGAAACATCTTTTTGTTACTAATTGCTTGATGATTAATGAGTTCTAACGATTTGTTTGGGTTCAAGAAATCGATAGTGGCTGAAAAACAAACAGTTACAGGTGCGTGCATTAATCGATTTTTTTTACAGCGTAACCTAACGAAAGAATCGCACTTTTAAAATAACAGATTTCTGATGTTTCCGATTATTAATAAATATTATTATTGTGTATCAATACTTACACTAAAGAACCTTATAGATAGTGTTTTCACAAAAATGTTTTTTTTTTTAAAGTTGTACTTTAATCTGTGAGCTTTGAATTGTTTGAATTAAAATTTGCATCTGTCATAGGTCTATCCACCTATCTATTTGAATTTCTAATTCGACAGCTATGTCAGTATTTATAAATCACTTTGCCTTATTATTTGCAATAGGTGGCTTACAAACGACACTCAAAAAATCAAGTGGCGAAATATTTGCGCTTACATACATGCAGACACGAGACACTTTGTACTTACAATACCTACGTTGTCCTAGAACATCAACTATCGACTATTTAAACATTACTCTTCAGTTTCATTAGCCAGCGATACGTCCGTTAATTTGTTTGAGTTGCAATTAACATGTCGGGTCGACGCCCGGCTTTACATTTTGTTGACTAAGCCTTAGAAAAAAAAATAGTAAAAAAAAAACTTAACGGCTGCGTTCATATTTGACAGCTCCTCCGCTTACTGATTCGTTCTAAGGACAGACCATAAACAAGTATTAAAAACTTAATCACTGTATTACGACGTAATAAGGTTGAATTTCGAATTAGGACCGTTAAAATGGCGTTTAATTTAAATTTGTCGGTGAGCAATAATCGGTTGGGCAACGTCAATACAAACTGTTTAATCCATTGTTACGATAATGTTACAATTAATCAGTTGTGAGCTGTTTATAGTTGTTGTTTATGTATCACGACTGTTGACTGATTGTGAAATGAAGCCTGTTGCTTAATATATCATTTAATGAGCATTAGGTGTACTGTATTTGACATCGACAATTGATTACAAAACGTTCTAATGTCAGACGCTGGGTAATTGGTTCTGCGGAAAAAACTGGCACTACCAGTCGTGATGCAAAATTGACTCCGAGCTTGGCAAATGTCTTTCTATTGGGGATTTAATTCTAGCCCTACCGGTCGTGATGCAAAATTGACTCCGTGCTTGGCAAATGTATTGCTGCGGATACCTTTAGTGAAACTGCTCTCAATTTGGAATTGCCATTAAAAGAAATAAAACGACGTAAAATTTTGCAGCAAAAATATAAAATACCCGCTTTAGTTAGGTTTCATTGCCGATATAAATAAGCGTATCTACAAACACAACTACGCTGATCCAATCACACTTATAGCTTTATAAATAACTAGCCCGCAACTTCTTACACTCGGCTGTAGCTTCCCATTCGTGAAAGAATTTTTGGAATCGAATCAGTAGTTCTGAAGATTACCTCTTTTTTTTTTCTGTGTGGGAAATCACCATATGACTTCTCCCGCTCTGGGCAGAGCAGGAGGGCGTGTCAGAGTTTTACTGACTAAAACCCACCCGTGTTCCTTCAGTTGCCTCTGCCAGGGACCACGGTATCTCTTTCGAACAACCCGCGGCCCTGGCAGGCATCGGCCCTAACGGACCCCGTCACTTCGTGCTGACATCTCTTTGAGGCGCGCGTGGAACACAACGCGCCGTCGACTCGGGCCTGGTCCTTGCCGGGCGGCGAGCTGCCCATTACTTGCCGCCCGCAAGCCCGCGCCTACGGTGGCCGGTAGTCGGCTGGTGACTCCCGACGTCCAGGGCGTCTCCTGCGGCGACTAGGGGCGTGAGGGCGCAGAGATTGCCTCTCCCTCACGCGCTCCGCCTCCTCCTTTGCAAGCATTACTGCTTCGCAGAAGGAGGTGACGGCTTCCCATGCACTCTCGCTCCGTACCATGGCCTGGACCAGGGCCGGACGCGAGAGATCGCCGCCGCCGATCGCCGCCACGAGGACGCGGCGGTGCTCCGCCCAAGCCGGGCAGACCTCCACCGTATGCTCCACCGTGTCCTCCGGGCAATCCACACAGTGGTGACACCCTGGCAGATTAACTCCTTACATACAAACTCACAAATTTCACATCATTACAATTTCGTATAAACTCTTAGTTTATATAAATCATGTACTACCTACCTATACATTTTAATTTATATGATTAAAAAAGTCCTTATAATGATACTACTTATTGAACTTTTTAATCATCACGACTCTTAAATCCTTCCCTAACCTACGGGCACGTCTTCCGTTCCATTACCGCGCCAACCGGTCTACTCCTTGATATGCAATGGTCGCTGTAGCACCATGAAACATGAGGCTACAGGAGCTAGTGAGAATCTTGGAGTTCTTTCGATTAATCGAGTCTGGTTTAACCACGGTGGGATCGGTTTCATTCATTCATAATTGCATGAGTCGCTGAAATAGCACTAAGTACCTTCTACGAATTATATTGTCGAAGGTCAGTATAGTCAATGGAACAAGTTTAGCTGCTTGTTTTAAATAGTTCATGTAGCACCGTAATCGCCTTAGTGACTACTCACTCTGTAAAGGTCCGCCTGACTTGATGAGGATCCCAAATAAAATGAACTAAGGTACCTATGTACAAATACCTACACCTAAAGATTCAACATCATTCTTCTCCCTGTCTCTTTATCCTAATTTATTTGTGGTCGGCGCAACATGTATTTTTCTTCCATACATCTCTATTAGTCGTCATCTCGGTAGTCCACCCCCTTTCTAGCCATATCATCTTTCACACAGTCCATCCATAGTTTCTTTGGCCCCCTACTCCTATAATCATCCACATTCACATACACCTAAAGAATATATAATTATACTAGCTGTTGCCCGCAACTTTGCCTGCGTATGTCCTTCCCTCGGTCATGGTTTACTCATGTGCCAAACATCCAAATCCGTTCAGACGTTTTAGTGTGAAAGCGTAACAAACAAACAAACTTACTTTCGCATTTAGGTATAATATTAGTTACGATTTCTAAATTTTTCAGTATCTGGAAACATACAGCTGAAACTGTGCCTCTTCCGTGTCTACATTATCATATTATGAATCTTATACATTCGCTTTCTTTGAAATAACGTAGCTAAAGGTAGGTATTTAATTATGAAGCACCCTGTCACCTCCATTTCAACAATTAAATGCAATGTAGCGTTAGATTTTTTTCGTAACCTAGCATTTGCAATTTACATTAATCTCATAAATTCTAATCATCAAGTGCTAGATAGCAGGCACAGTTGCAACCAGCGGCAATAAATTGCATGTAAATTACCCACAGTTTTATGCAACTGACACACTTATGTAGATACCATAGACACCAATAAATAATAAGCCGTACTTCTTGAACAAGCGAACGGTTGACACAGCTCCGCGAACTCAAGAAAAGGCGCCGCAAAATACCAAATGTGACTGAATTAATATCAGCTTTTAATTAACGACAAATAAATATGTTTTGCACTTTAAAATATGGCCGTCTCACTTAATTACGTAATTATTTCATCTAATTAAGTGCTAACTGTACGACGTTTACGTACATTTACTCGCCGACACAGCCTAAGCGTCCCTACCTCGCAAAAAATATCTTTAATTCAATTTTGCCACATATAACTCCCATAAATAAAATGACATTTATAAAACCCGGAAGTTTTTATGCACAATTTCTATCGAGTGTTGTCATTCATGAAATTTTATATTGCCATAAAAGTTATCACTGATTAAGTAATTAAAACATTCTGATGCGATAATTAATCGCTCAGTGTTGCCATTTATTGAGCCGTTGTCTATGAATTGTGGAAGGAATTCGAGGTTAATGAATGCCCGCGGCGTGTGTGCATAGGTACTCTTAAGAAGGGTTGCCATAAATGTCGTTAGACGGATAGGGAAGCTTGGAAAAAATTGTACGGCGGGTTTTGTTTCTCATGGTCGAAGGATACGGGACAGTAAACAAATGTTTGAGGTTTCTAGAGTACCTAGGCTACAGTTCCTAGAGTAACACTTCTTATCGCTGATAATTGGTTACTTAGTTATACATTATTTCTTTGGAGAGCAAGGTGCGTTCTTTAAGCATTGCGAAGAGAAACGAACCAAACCCGAGCACTGTACTGTGACCTCTTTGGAGTGATCCATCGCAGAATTAGGTATCAAGATCTAAGGCTATGTCTTTGTCATATTAGAAGGACTCCAAATCACTGCAAAACAAGAAGCGAAAACAACTTTTTTTACAAAGACCTGTTATTGGTTTTAACCTAAAAATATCTCCATTTTGTCTACTCTAGTCCGCTTAAACAGACAAAGAAGACGTAGTTAGCACCCAAACCTGTCAATTTTTCTTGAGTAGGGAACTTTAAAAAAAATATATTAAAATTATACAAAACTGGCTATAGGTGTAATGTTCCGTGTCCTCTAGATACTTATTAATATAAGATTTCGCTGATAAGCGTGTTCTTTCCATTACGTGAGTGGTCTTAACGAAGTTTGTCATAAGACATGTGTCGCTTAAAGGTTAAATATCTTTACCATATCTAGAAAACAATATCTATAGCACAGACCGGCTGTATGTTTGTAAGTGTTTAGTTAAATATAATGAACCTACCCAGATATAGTAAAATTAACACGCACAGAAAAATCAGCTCGAGTATAGATCGAAAAATAAATGCAAGATTTTATAAACATTATTGCATAACCTTTTGACTTCGACAAAAAGTTCAATCTAATATATTTTCTAATTTATATTTAATTACTGTCTTGTGTGTCATTTTATACGCGTTAATAATGACTAACACACAAGGGATTACTATAGAAAAATAAAATAAAAGACGATGCCAGGCGCGTAGATACAAATAGTGGGCTGCACCTGCGCTTTGTCCTTCAGAACATTCAATTACAGTCAAATACGCGGCGCACTATAATATAAAGTTAATTAGCAACAATATAAATTGAGTCGCTCGTTACGAATTACTAAATATTACACATTATTAATCTATGGTATGAAATGCTAACTGTTTGTTAAGTGCGTTCCTTTTCCCGCTAAAAAGCTTTGTAATTCAAATTAATTTAAATTAGGAATACGTAGTTCGTTAGAAGTCAGGTTTTTGATGACTCGCATAAAAGTTGACATCGGTAATTGATATCGGTAAGAGCTTGGCTTTGCCGATTAACGACTTTTACACGGTTGAACGAACGAGCTCTTTAGTCAAACATGAAACTTTAGCTTCCATGAAGTAAGAAAAAGGTGCTCAACTGCTCACTAAAGTTTACCTTTTTGTCATCATTATGGGACAATGAAGAAACTTTCGCCCTATTATTTGATATTCCGTGTAATGATTAGCAACAGGGTAAAATATCAACTGCACTAGTCAACACTTCTGGAAATTGACACATCCATATTCTGAGTGAATTGAAACGGACAGGTTACTTATATGCTATGCATTATTGAAATAATTGCCTAATAATTTCTAAGGAATAAGATGTTTGATGGCTTAAAACAAAGTTCGCTAGCTGCCGTTCTTCTTTCTTAATAATAAAGAAGAATGGCAATAAAATTCTTCGTAGATATTTATCAAAAGGCTGCAGAATGTGCCTTAAAGGTTATTAATTTAGTGATAAAAAATAATACAAAGATGAATTGTTTACGAATATAATTTTATTAACAATTTTAATTTAATGACTGTAATGTAAGTCGATATCATATTTACAATTTGCATTTTTGTTTATTCATATAATACATTTTTACAAAGTTCTCTCGTTGAGTCTACCGCTAACTAGCCTATCGCTTCCCGCGTTCCGTTTGCGCGGGAAATTTACAAAAAAATAAAACCGTAAAAATGTTGCAAGTTGAAAAATGTAAAAAACGGTAGGTAGTTTTTGCTATACGGGTAGTGATAATGGCAGAAATGCTGTAGGAGAGTTTTTAGAAAAAAAAAAATACAATTAATAGAACACTTGACTTGATTTACTTGACTACCAAAATCAATTCCATTTCTTGGAAATTATAGGTTGGTTTACAATCTATTATTTTGATCTGCTCTGATTATTTAAACAGGTTTTCTCGTTCGAAAAACAGCGACTTTGTCCATAGAAGATATTATTTACATTACAATATTTTACAAAAGGTACATTATTTTCCTTTGGATGCAAGTCCCACGTCTTAAATAAATGATAAATGAAGCAAAACAATACGTATTTACAAAATAATAGCGTAATAATTTAAAGCACAAGCTTTTGAGTTTAATTTAATAATTTAGCAGAGTTATGGGAAAACAAGCTCCACGAAGCGATCCAAAACAATATGTTCATGTATTTTACGTTGAAGACAGATGCTTTTAACAATTACTAATCGGCTGAACTATGAATTGTTTTGAACATTTGTGGCTGTTTTATTACCTAATTTGTTATAAACAATAATATTAACACACTTGCTCTTGGGCAAACAGCACCATACAAACTTTTACCCCAATTTGACCTTTTAAAGTTTGGTGAGATGATGAAAAAGGTGCTTCCAAAAGTGTCGTCTTATAAAATGCAAAACCATTACAGACACAAATAGAAGACAACTTTAATAGTTACACTAGTCTACATTAAAGGTAACATCGCACCGCATATCAGTATAAAACATTTTATACAGTACCAGTTATTTTAGTTTGTCAGTCACTTCAAATCCATATTGACCATAGATATCACTAGCTAAATTGTTGTTTTTTTCTCAATTTAAAAATCGGGTCGCAATAAATCTGTATTCGATTACAAGTGAACGTGGCTATTGTTACATTCCTTTGCCCGTTTAGCATAGATGCGATGTAGAACAAAGGTCTGATTGACACTATGACAGCTCAACAATGCCTAAGTGCAATTAATGGCGCGATTTTATTGCAACATTCACTTCTACGATAACTAACATAGATCTACTTGTGAGTCCGTTTAGACAGTTTTGATTTTTGAATTAGTTACAGCACTTACGTTTTGATTCTAGGAAAGGAAGAAATTCTGACAATGAAATTCTGATTCTGACTAGGAATACCTAAGTTTTTAAGCATTGATGGTACTGAACAATGACGCATAGTTTGCCTACAACAAATAATGCTGACAGCTGTCATTAATATTTTTTTTGTCGCTATTAGCATCGCTTAGTTTTGACACCAACTACATACATGTAAAATAAAAAAGAGATAGAAGAATTAAATTAACGTTCATATTAAGTTAAATGACACCTTCTACAAAAGAGGTTTAGGTGATGAATAAAGATTAGCTTGTATCAAAAGTAAATTGACCAAAATTTATGTCTCTTTCTTTGCTTGGCCTATTAGAAAACTAAACGCCGATTTTTCAATCAACAAATTAATATGGTTTGACATATTTTCAATACAAAAGCCATAATTATTGCCATATTTATTCCTGGAATAAAAGTTACATGACCATTGAAAAATCAGACCTAAAAGTAATATTTAGAATCTAATTCTGTTGATTTTCTACAGAATTATCACCGCCATCTTTCTGAATTCGTGAATTTCTCCTACAAACAAGTTCTAATATTCCTCACACACGGTCAAGCATAGTTCACAAGTAACTGAATATCAATCATCATCGTCTAAAGATTTATTACCGATATTATAACACGGACTGACATCTGAATGCAACCAATGATGGATTAAGGACCTCGGACAGGTAGAAACGATACTTGGTTATTGGAAATTGCTAAAACAAAGAGATATTCACGTAGGTATTGATTTATTTATCATTTTTTATGTGGGAGAAGATAATATTTGTCATCGCATTAAGGGCTGATTTCTCCAACGCCAGATAATTTTATCGGAGGAATAATTTTGAATTTTTGACAATCCTTCCATACAAAAACTGTCAGACGTCAATTTTATTCCACGAATAAAAATTATCTGTCGATTGAAAAATCAGCCCTCTAAGGGCTGGTTTTTTCCATCACCAGATAACTTTTTTGATTGAAAATCAGTTCTTAGTTAAAAAAGGTCGATTAGGGAAATTGTTATTATGGTGTACCTCGAATTGTTATGATCTATTCGAGGACTTATGACTTTGAAAAATTCTGAAAATGAAGACTTTAAAACAAAATATATATCTAGACCTACCTAGTTTCTATTTAGTTTCGATGTTTAAGTTTTGCACTTAAATTGATTTATGGAGACAAATCATAAACATAGAAGTCTTGAATGGAAAAAGAAAATCTATAATTTTAACACGGGTTTATGAGAAATTGGTACACTATAATCCGTATAACTTGATAAAAGATAGTCACTACGCATAAGCCTAAAATTATTTCAGTATTGTCAATAATTTTATTTTGTTTTTCGACAAATATAGTATCATCAAGATGTGTCCCCGCCCACCGAACAAATGGATCACAATAATCTTTGAAAACTTAGAAAATTGTTTTTGCATAACTTATATTTAAACATTTTGAAATAATCCCTGTATTTTTTCAATAAATTAATGAATGCAAGCTTTTATAGATCCCTGTAAAAATAATTAAGGTTATGTTTCTCAACGTAGGCAGAACATAGACAAGACAAAAAAAAAATGCTCAGATTAAAAACCACCGCAATGGGGGAAAAATGGTAAGAAAAATTACTACCTTAAGGTAAAACGCAAAAAGGCAAACCCCATTAGTAATTTGGGCGGTAAGAAAACAAGAGAAAAAGGACGAGGGGCGAATTAGCATCGCTTGCTTTTATAGGCGAAATCTTTAGCAAAATGACTATATGAAATATTTAAAATAGATAATTATGTATGCTTCTAACATTATCGTAGCATGTTTATCGAGTCATGCTGAATTCTCAAGAGATTTATTGCAACTGAATAATAATTTATAATTTTTTTTCTTTTTGGAATATAAATTACATGAAAAAAACAATACCACAAAAATAATGTTCACAACATGGGCAAGAATAAACTTAATAAATGGGAAAAACAAATAAACAAAATAAATAATTCCAATTTGTTTTTTTTTTTTATAATTTGCTGAAATCTATACGGGCAATTTAAAAATGATCTTGATACTTTAATAGTTGAAACAAATATTAATTTGTCTGTATTTTTTATGATTTCATTTGGTTTTACGGTTAAACTTTTATTTGCTAAGACAAATGCACTAGGTATTGCCGTTCTGGTTAGGCCTATATCTTACAAAAGATTTGTTCACTTTTAGGTAGTAAAAAACCTCTCTTACAGCATTTCTATTATTATATATATATTGATTGCGGCCTATATCGTAATAAATAATGTATGATAGATATATTTAATTACAATTATATGAAACAATATCACTTTACAACGGGGTGTCGCGGAGTGATCGTGCTCAGGTACAAACCTTCAATAATAGCGTTACTTTACATCTACACCACGAACGTAATTATCTACATCTTTATAATTACTATAACATACAACTAAAAGCTGATATGATAAATAAAATCTATATTTACTGGTAAAAATAATTAGGATGTATAAATATTTAGGAGTAAATGCTTCTCACGGAAACGCATCCATAGCAACCGCAGCCGCGCGAAGGGATCAAATAAATTAGCTAACGTTCTGAGTGGGAGTATAAACACGAAATTATACGTAAAATGAACCCTGTTAAACCTTAACAAAAAGTAACTTATCAATGCAGTCGAGTTACAGCTACTAGTCGGAGGCCTAGGCCTGGTACATACCTGTGATACGCCAATGCGGATATTTCGAGCACTCGCTTACACTTTAACGATACAAATACGCCCTAATAAACTGGTTTACAATGCCTTAACATCACATACATCACGGACTCTGCGATCTAACTAAGATAAAAGATAACTGTGGTCTATATTGCATCGTCAGTCACTGAGCGTCCACGCCCGACGGTGTCGCTATTTAACACTATAGTCTGTAACTTTATTCTTCGTCCACGTTGATCTCCGAGTCGACGGAGTCCTCATCGTACGTGGAGGAGGAGGCGAAGCCCTGGCCGAGCAGCGCCGAGCGGTTCTTAGCCGCGGCGGCTCTGTCTCTCTGCCGCCGGTTCTTGAACCAGTTGCCGACCTGCGTTGGCGTCAAGCCTGTCGCAGCTGCCAGCTCACGCTTCTTGGTCGGATTCGGGTAGGGGTCCTGCAGGTACCACTCACGCAGCAATGATCGCGTGCGCTCTTTGAAGCAGTGTGTCTTCTGTTCTCCGTCCCAAATAGTTCGTGGCAGCGGGAACTTCTTGCGGACACGGTATTTGTCGACGGGCCCGAGTGGTCGTCCGCGTAGCCTCTCAGCTTCTTGGTAGTGGGCCTCGAGCCATAAAGCTTGCAGCTTTGCATGGCTTGAACGTTGAAACCGGTGCCGTTCCAGGATCGAATAAAGTTCACGATGTCTTCCAGCATGGAAGGCGACCACAGCACGCGCTCGCAGAACAGCTTCACAACGCTCCAGCTCAGCAACATTGGGGTGGGCCACCGGTAGTGACCAGAGGAATCGCGCCAGCCGCTCCACGTCGCCACTCTCCTCGAGCGTCTCGCACACGGTGGCAACTTGCGCGGCGCTGAAGGAGAGCGTGGGCAGCGGCAGTAGAGGAGTAGGTGCTGCCAGTTCAACGCTGAGCTGCTGAGGAGCCGGCTCAGCACAGGCGGCGGGCTCGGCTGCGCGCTCGGGCGCGGCGGGCCCGCGGTGCGCTTCCAGGATGCGCGCGTGCAGCGCCGCCGTCGCGGCCTCGTCCCACGAGCCGCGCATCGGAGCGAGTGTGCGCGCCGCGGCCGAGCGGCCCGAGTCGCGCCCGGTAGGGGCGGGCCAGCCGTGCGCCGCGATTGGCTATCGCTTACGGCTCGGGCGGCGCGCGGGCCAATCGCGCGCCTGGCCGCCCGGGGGGCCGGATAGCTTTCAACCGCGGCGCGGCGCGTATCCGGCGGGCGCGTTTAACTGTGGCGGCGGGGCGCGCGCCCCCCGCGCCGCCATGATCCGTCACGCACACCGGCGCGCCGCTCGCTCGGACCGCGCCTCGTGATCCGCGCTCGTCCGCCACCTCTATCGATTACCTGCAAACCTGCAATTAATAGCCTCCATACAACAATCCGGGTGGATTACATGCTTGTGTTTGTCCTGTGTGTCGCGCCTGATCGATAAAATAATAATTTAGCGCGTAATTTGCATACTTACCTGCCCATAAATCATGGAACGGACACTGATGATAAATCACTGCTGTTACCTATAGACTTCAATGACACATATCATTTGACACAATCGTTTCACGACTCCCTTTTACAGTCAGGTATTTGTCAGAGTTATTTAGGTAGATTTTGTTTCTACATAAGGAACATTATGTACATTTTTATTACTATGTAGAGCCGTACTTCTCTTTCCATGACTCTGGACTTGTTTTATTGCTTTCCTGGTTTATGGGTCCTTTTGGCCTCATAACTTCGGGCACGATTCCTTACATCTGTTCTCTAAAACACATCTATGCATCTTAAAATAATAAACTTACCAAATTAGCTTTTCTGATGAACTGAGACTTCCTTACAGCACAAACAAAATTTCTGCCACAAACAAAATTCACCCTCAAGTATCAAGATCAGTCGGTCGCGGTAGCACCGAGCGAGATTTCAGCGTGAAAGCCTTCCGAGTGTATTAAGTTATTGAACGGCAAACCACACCCCACTGTAACGGTACACAGGTGGCCTCCCCCACACCTCCACCCCCACAGCCCACCCCCAGCGCTGGGGAGGGCAAGCCCACGCACATTACGTATTGTCATCGTGTCGCCTTTTTATCTACCACTATTAATATTATTCCGATTTTTTCTGTTTTGTTTTCGAATCTTTTACGCTTGTTATTTTTGCGGCGTGTGCAGAAGTTGTGGTTGAAGTGCCCACTTAGGTATATGACATGACACGAGACCTTTATGTATGAATTTTAATATCATCATCACGAAACAAGAATTGACAACTTCGAGAGCTGAGATTTTTTACTTACTCCACAATAGGCATCTAAATTGAGGAGCGCAAAGTGCCTAACGTATTTTTTTATATTCTATACCTACCTAATAATATCTTTGTAATGTCGCCATGGTTTGCTTATAATAAAATGTTACGCTCAAACATTCGTAGCGCCTACGACTTGTAGCTGTAACTACTCGTATGTAGATCGTTGAGTTCCGTCGGCGACGGTTCGGTAACGTTTGACTACCTACCTACTGTTGATCATCAACTTGCTAGTGTTGGTAGACTTGATTTAGTAGTGTTCCTAAATGTTCACTAATATGTAAACGTGCCTTATAGTACCTACCTAGGCAAAAGTAAGTGAATTGCTTTGATATTTTCAATTTAATGATAAGACAGATATAAACTTTTTAATAAAACCTATTTTATCGAAAACAGCCTTCACTTTGTAATAGTTTATCTCACTTTTTGGAACCACCATCGCAATCTCTAGAGCTCTTCTGCATTGGCTGAATAGCTTGGAAATACCCAAAGAAAGATTAAAAGGTGTCTCAAATTGAATTACCCACCATTAGATTGCCCCTAAAAAAAATTATTTCCTTCTGGGCTGATTTTTCCAACTCCAGACATCGAGGAATAATTTTGAATTGTTGACAGTTGTTTTATTCAAAAACTGTAAGACGACATTTATAATGCACGGATAAAAGATACAGAGGGGCAATTATCTTATTTTTAAGAACTGAACGTTCTTCATCCTCTGATCTCAGTCTCAATCTGTCAAAAATACCTGTAATTTCCGTACATTTTTGACAAGTTTTTGACATTGATTGTCGCTGAAATGAGATTGCGACTAAATTTTGAACGTTTTTAATTGCGGGAATCGACCTTCTGACGGTAGGAAAATCTGCCCTTTTCATTTAAAGTGTGTTCTATTTTCGCAGCTATCTACACGAACGTATTTGGGTCACTTAGCGGAGCGTCCGGTATCTACACTACCTCGGCCGGCAGATGGCAGCGGTGACCGATATCTGTGCCCATATCTTTTTTTATTTTTATAATCTGCTTCGGTGATCTCGACGGAAGAAAAACGCAAATGTATCAGGTGTTTATGGCAATATTTTTAACAGCGTGCTCAACGTAAGTACGTTGGTAAAAATGTACAGGACCGCCCAAAAATAAACATTGCCTAAAATATTTGTAATGGATGGACAGAGAGAGACTGTGGAGTAGTCTTTAATTTTGCCCTTTCCATACATAGATAGGTAAGTAAATAGGCAACACAATTATAACACTGCTAACACGGCAATAAAATTGAGGAATATTCACGTCGAAGAAGAATTTCAAGGCTTACGAGATTTCATTTCCATCAGGATCTGGTAGAGACAACATATCCAACCCTTGCTTTTTATAGTAGGTACATTTCTATGTACTTAAAAAAAACTTTTAAAGGTGGTATAGTAAAAGAATCGTAGTTAACTATACCTCACCTTAAAGCTGACAAGTTAATCCCCTCGTTCCGTTGGACCAAATTTACCGTCATTAGCGACAATGGGAACAACTCTGCATACCCTTCGAGGCGCCAACCGTAACGAATGGTAATATTAATGTATTTGTATAATTTTAATTTATTTTCTACAAATAGCCTGAGGAATGGTTTTTATAGTTTTTGCATTCATTTATTGTAATAACCATTTTTGGTGCTATGCAAATCCTCAATTGCAAATGGTGCAACCGCCATTGACCTGAACTGCCTACCTCCTTAACTTTGGACTATAAAATAACTTAAATGTCATGATGAAAATGGTCTCTAGGTATTTATTTCAAGATTTGTTGTATCTACCTATTCTGGAGTATAAGGGCTGATTTTTTAATCGACAGATAATTTTTATTCGTGGAATAAAATTGACAAATTCTGTATGGAAGAACGGTCAAAAATTCAAAATTATTCATCGGATAAAATATCTGGCGATGGAAAAATCAGCCTTAAGATAAGTACTTAATGGCCAACTTCATGAGCGATCACTATTTACAAGAGAAAATGTAGTGTCGAGTGACTACGCGGTTTTGTCAATAGCTGACGCTTAATAAAGAATCGGTATCTACCTAATATCAATCAATTTCTAATTTCGATTTCTTAATTGAGGCCCTTAGAATATAATAAGATACCTATACTTAATCCTCCTTGCAGATTTGGGTAGGCAAGTACCTACATAGATTTTGTACCTAAACCCTGTCCATTAGGTAAAGCGTTTTTTGACAGATGGAACTAGTGATTGCAGCAACACACAATACATTGATTGATACACGTACGGTATTATAATGTATGTAAGAAGCCATAAATAAGATAATTCAATAAGATAAGGCAATTTATATATTTATTTTATTACGCATTTTAATGTTAACTTTAACGTAATCTGGAATATGTACGTTCTAAGACAGCTGTCAAAAAACGGTTAATCTAATGGACAGGGTATAATTAATAGGCAAGCTAGGTACAGATGCCAGCACATCAAGCTACTACAATCTGTCAAATTTATTTAATAGATTTTCAACTTTATCGCTAAAGCATTAAGGTTCAAGGTTGATTGGGGAAATTTGACAGTTTCGGGTAGCTTGACCTGCTGGCGTCTGTACATTTTTAGTGGTAGTCATATTTTGAAAAGTAAACATTCTCATAAAACCTTCCTTGACACTAAACATAGCAACAGCCACACTTAATGCCAACAATAGTTAATTCGCCAACAATTTGCATTTATGTGTCGTCCGCGAGTACCTACTCCGGATCGCGGGCTTTCCGCAGCTCCGCTTGATTACAGCAACGCGCAAATCCGCTTACGAACGCGGGTTTTATTCAACCTAAGAACTTACTATGAAGCTTGTTTAGATTTGACAAATAGAAATTATTGTAACAGTCGTCAAGTTACTAGTCAGTCTTCATGCTAATTTCAACTGAATTTGGGCCGGAAAGAAGTTTGGATAGATCATGAATGTAGGTAGGTATTAATCATTTGATACTAAAACAGAAACATTGTTTTTTTTGTCTTATTATAACACGCGCCCTATTGGCGTGGATTGTCACTTTAGCCTCTTTTTTCCCAGAAAATTGTTGAAGAAGCAAAAATGGGGATTATAAGGATCATAATATAGCACATGACGTCCTGAAGTTTCAGCTTCTCTACCCCGGTTTTGTTCCGTTTAATTACGCTGCTCCGCTTTCAAAAGTGAATATACCTAGGTGGTGTTGGTGGTAGTGTCTTAGAATAAGTATAAGCTTCCAGTCTAACCGGATGCAGCTGAATATCAGTATTTTACAAGGAGCGACTGCCTATCTGACCTCCACAACCCAGTTACTGGGTAATACGATACCCCCTGGTAAGACTGGTTGCCGACCAAATGTAAAATTTCTACATTGATATCTGTAATTTGTATGGTGTACATAATAAAGAGTATTATATTCAGGTCAGTCCTATTTATTATATTGTCGAGCCAGGTCATACGTTTGCCTTGGGTCTATGTTGTGTCCTAATGCTCTTAAATTATCTACCTACATAGATGAAAGGTTAGTATTTATGAAGCTCATTAGTTATAAAAACATATCCATTTTATTATCTTCATTGACTTACGGATTTTTTGTAACAGTGTTTGTCTGTAATTATTTATTAGATATTTATGAATGCCTTGCAGCTCTAAAATAACCATCTTCATATACCAAGACCCTTCCGTGACTCGGAAAGCACGTTAAGGCGTTGGTCTCGGCTGTCATTCGTGGATCTTTGACAGTCATTACGGGTCGTCAGAAGCCCGAAAATCATCGTATTACCCAGTAACTGGGTTGTGGAGGTCAGATAGGCAGTCGCTCCATGTAAAATACTGGTATTCAGTTGCATCTGGATAGACTGGAAGCCGACCCCAACATAGTTGGGAAAAGGCTAGGCAGATGATGAAGTTTAAGGTTCAAAATATGTATAGCAAATAGATCCAAAGGTCACGTACGAACTAAAACTAAATAGCCATTTCTGTAAAAAATACCAAGATAGATACTTAAACTGTATTTAAAAAATCATTTTCAACTCAATCAACTCCTAAGCAAATCGTGTTTGAAAACAGAACCATTTATTTTTAACTAGCGACCCGCCCATTCTTCGCACGGGCGCCATGGCGATCTAAAAAAATCGAGATTTCTCTGATTTTTCAGCGTTAAATATTAATGTTTTTGTACACATAAACCTTTTAAATTCTCTACATGATGGTGAAAACCGCATCAAAATACACTGCGTAGTTTAAAATAAAAACCGTCAAACACAGTCGCACAGACAGATACGAAAAGTGACTTTGTTTTATGATACCTACATAATTATGTAAGTATAGATCTATGTATGTGGATATAGGCGAATGATTGCGTCATGCCCTGAGCGATATTGGACAGTCGACGTTTGATGTCCACAGTTCGATGCCCGAGCGAGTTACAATGTGTTTTTGTAACATTATACGCTAAATGTATCGTTACATTTAAACGGTACAAGAATATCTTGGTGGTAAAGTAACCCTGGCCTGTAGCCAAGTTGGAAGAGTCACCCTTTTGAAAGCAGTTGTATAATTATTGTAAGTTGTATTTTGCTATACCTACACCGTGTTCCGGACGAAAGTCATAAACTTCGACCAGATTTAGACCATGGAAATAAGCATTTTACACTATGGACACATTAAAAAGCACATCGAGCTACAACAATCTGTCAAATTTCTTTAATAGATTTTCAACTTTATCGCTAAAGCATTAAGGTTCAAGGTTGATTGGGAAAATTTGACAGTTTCGGGTAGCTTGACCTGCTGGCGTCTGTACATGCCTCTTTATCTCTTTATCCGAAGCATTTGATACATTTATCATTTTAATTGCACTAAGTGGCAACATAGGCCAAATTAGGACCCTTTCTTACTGTTGTTACTGTTGTTGCTGTTGCCCGCGACTTCGTCTGCGGTCAAAGATAAATATGTAGTATATCCTATGTCCTTCTCCAGGTCTACCCTTGTGCCAAATTTCATCCTAATCCGTTCAGTAGTTTTTGCGTGAAAGAGTAACAAACATCCATCCATGCATCCATCCATACAAACTTTCACGTTTATAATACTAGCTGCGCCCCGCGGTTTCACCCGCATAAGTTTCGATCCCGTGGGAATATCGGGATAAAAAGTATCCTATATGTTAATCCTGGTTGTAAACCATCTGTGTGCCAAATTTTATCCTAATCCGTTCGGTAGTTTTTGCGTGAAAGAGTAACAAACATCCATCCATCCATACAAACTTTCACGTTTATAATATTAGTAGGATAGTAGGATTATTAGTAGGAAGTAGTAGCATAATTAACCTACTCGTATAATGTTCCCACTGCTGGGACAAAGGCCTCCTCTATGTGAGATAGAGTGGGCCGTCCACCACGGGGGACAGTGCGGGTTGGTAGATGTCACATGTCTTCGAATTTTCATACCTTCACTGTTTTAAGAACAGTGGTGATAAAATAATTTACATAAATTAAAACCCGCACTGGGCCCGCATCGTGGATTATGGCCCACTCCCTCTCATAGAGAGGAGGCCTGTGTCCCAACAGTGCGAACATAGGCTAAATATATCAAGGCTGATTATGATAATGATGAAAGCGCCTGTTTGGGTTCGAACCTATAACTTACAACTCGTAAGTCGCGGCCGTTACCACTGGGCAACTTTCCGAAATCCAAAACATTCCAAGTAGCGTGCAATTCCCTGGAGGGTCAGCCCAGCTACCAACCTTAAATGCTGACTGTCTAATCTTTTCTCAAAGGCATAAGGTACTCCTGTTACTCGTACCGACGCGAGAGGAGAATGTATATCTTAATACTTAGTTGGTAAGAGGGTGTCGGAGGGTTGTTGATCGTAATCCGTGTAAATTGAGTCCAGAAGCATCCCTTGATTGAAAAGTTTCGCACTCAAAATTTTAGGTAGAAAGTAAATGCTGTATACCTACGTGCGTTTAGGCCATTTTGCTTTAAGCGGGGTAATTGCGTATCGCACTAACAGTAGGAACGACTTTCATTTTGACAGTTCAACAACATACATTGCGTTATTTACGTTGTTGAGCAGACAAGTTTTTCGAACATATGAATCAATGGATTAGCACTATCCTTTAAAATGATTCGGATTGTAATTGATAGTGTTTTGCACAATTAATGAATTAAAATAAAATGTATTCGAAAGCATACATCGATTTTTTACAAAATTTCCACTATAGGTATCCGACGACACTGGTTACTTGTCTGTTTTGGTGACTGTACATACTACTTACACATATTTTTTATTAGGTTTGAACCACCCTCGAAATATTATTTAATGTACCCTTAACATCTTTATACTTATGTAGATATCTATAAGTAGGAATAGTCCACACAATGTAGGTTTACCTTTTATGTCAAACTAGTCCATCAATTCAATTTCATCTCTTTTTTACAAAAATATTAATTTGCAGAGTGCAGGTAGAGGGAGAGCCACAGAGCGGTGTAGATAGAGTATATTGAGGTAAAGGGCAGAGGTAGAGAGGTATAGAGCCAGTGATAAATCATTGTAATGGACGACGGTACAATCACAAGATGTGTCCGTGGGGTGACCACACAATGTGGGACGATTTTAATTTTAGGAGCATTTCTTTTAGATGTTTTTAATATTTTGTCATGAAACCAAACTACACTTACACTTAACTGAAAAATTAATTTCTTTTGAAATTTTTAAAAACTCAAAGCCTAAACTCTAAGCCGATATACTAGCAAATCATTAAAAAATGCCTACCGAACGTTAAAAGTACTTTCAATCATATTCTAAGTACAAACTCTAACAGGCAAAAGGATATCAAAAATAAGGCAGCACTTTCTTCTAGCAAAACCCTGCAGGTAACTAATTTAAAGTTTCATAGCATGGTCTATTGCCTATTAAACCTAAGCTTTCCCTTGGTCACTTTTCATTTTGTCAGACTCAGATACTTGATGACATTTATTCTTGATGAAAACTTTCCATGCAAGCAATCCTGCCACACGAAAATAATAACTGGTCTGATGAGTTTTGTGTCTATTTATTTATTTATTTAATTAATCTTCTCGCACAAAAAGGTACAAAGGCGGACGTAATGCTTTACGCATTCACTACCAGTCAACCAAGGGTGGTGCAGAGATTGGATGGCAGGTGCTTTGGTTGAGAGGGACAATGATAAAAAAAAACTCTTAAAACTAGGTAACGCGCGGTATGACTCTACGCTATTTGTTTTGAAAATAACTCTGCAATTTCCGCTTAAATGCAAACCGACTGGTTGCCGTCCTGATATCAAGAGGAAGCGCATTCCAAAGAAGAATGGACTGAATATGAAAAGAAGAATGAACAAATGAGATGTGTCTATCTTGCACCTCTATGGAACTACAGGTAAAACGCACCGGGGACTGGCAATTTTAATCAGAAAAGATGCTCAAATTGAATTAGTTAACAGGAAAAAGGATACAGACGCAATGTCAGCTACTCTTATAGTTGACAGGGGAAATGACAAGCCTGCTCCTCTGTACATAATCAACTCTCACATCAACAGTCGTACATCTATAGCTAACAGATCCTTCACAGGCTTATTAAACTTGATCAGACAAAAACCAAGGAAATGTACTTTAATAATTCTAGGCGACTTTAACGCCCATATTGGTCGACATGATACACAAAATTACCAACGTAAAGGGCAGATTCAACAAAACCTACATCATGACTTCTCCAACTGCAACAGTTCCCTGTTAATAGATATAGCCAACAGGGAAAAACCGCAAATAGAAACGACAAAAGCGAGATCATCATGCAGGCTGACATTGTCAAAAGGCACTCAAAAGTCCCAATTGGATCACATTATAACACCACACGCTACAGAAAAACTCTTTGAATTTATTAAATGTGAATGGGCCGCTAGGAGACTATCCGATCATAAAATAATCTGGGGTTTGCTAAGGACAAACCGAATTTCAAACAAAAAAGAAAACACCAAACACAGTAATACACAAAGGCAACAACTGCCCATGAAGGAGACAACAATAGCGGCCAAGGATTTCAACTATAAACAATGCTATTATGCCGCCCTCAATAGCAAGTTCACCAAAACAAAATACCAAGATTGCATAACAAAAAAGCTAAAAAATATAGGAATCAGCTCAACGGACGAAAACATTGAAATACCCTGGAATACCATAACGGAAGTATTAAAAGCGGCTGCCCAGGAAACTCTAATTCTTCAGCCAGTTCTCCCCAGAGATCATCGACTAGCTCTTGCTAACCTACAAAAGGCTAAATTCTTACAAAGTAGGCAGTCAGATAATCCAAATAGGCATAACCGCGTAAAAGAATCTCAGGCAACACTTCAAAAGGTTAAATATCAGGAGGGACAAAAAGCATGCAGGACCAGCCTCAGCGGACTGGGGAAAAACCACCCTGCAAAACGCATGCAAATGCTGTACTTTTTTACAGGAGAAACAAACTTCAAACAAAACGTCGAAAAAGATCTACTTATATTATACCGATGACCAAATGGGAGCAAATTTAAAAAAAAAATCCGAGGGCCGTCTTATACCAACAGTTAATATAAAAAAGCCGATAACCGAAGTCCAATGTGATGGACCCACTGCAGATGACGTAATGGAAATCATCAAAAAAATGCGGAACGGGACGTGAGATATACAAAAAACCGGAAACGGATAGTAGCGAGAACTCCGACGATGACATTGAAAACAACAACATCTAACACAACATAACACAGCAGAGCAATGACATACAAAAGAACCGAGAAAGCAGTAGAACCCGGACAAAAGAGTTACGAGTGAAGCTCGACCTGAAGCACCTGGCCGCGAAGTCTTTAAAAGATGCCCATCCATAGACAAATATCACCCATCTCTCCACTAGTCCAATGCTTACTCTAGGATGCATATCCGGTAGGCTCTTAAATCCTACCCTTTCCTACGGGCACCTCTTCCCTACAAAAAGCGCGCCCCCCGATCTACTTCTTGATATACAATGGTCGCTGTAGCACCATGAACATGAGGCTACAGGAGCTAGTGTGAATCTTGGGGTTCATTCGATTAATCGAGTCTGGTCAAACCACGCTGGGAATGGTGCAATTCATATTCATATTCATGATGAGTTTTGTGTCTATCTAAGTGCATAAGATGGACTATTAACTCATCAAACTAACGCTTTTAAATAGAAAATAATATAACATGTATGAAAGTCGTAAAGAGACTATGAACAATAGATCAGAAAAAACAACTTGAAGGTTTATCTTGACACACACCACTGACACAATGTTTTTTAATGTCACTGCAGCTGTAGTGTGCCAAAGAGGCTTTAAAACAAACGACTTCATAACATAGTAACCCTTCAATGACACACCACACCAAACAACAATGTTTATCCGAATCAGTCTTCAATATCTCCAAAACCATGGCCCACGTACTTTCAGACCACACCCCCTGAAGATTTTATATGATCCAAACAAAGGCAGCGCTGAAAGGGGCCCGCGCGGTATCGATCTACACCCCCCACCCCCCTCCACTTGGAGCCGGTAGCTCGATACCAATACCACGGTGATACGATGTACTTAACGTGGCACCTCTAGTAGCGATATCGATGGTTTCACGTCTGTAGTAGTGATACTGGTTTTGTGTGATGTTGGATGTTAATTGTGTTCAGGTGATTTAGCTGGCAGTTATGTAGGAACTTGAACCAGTTATTCATACTTTATGTTTATTCAACTATTACATCTTTTTGAATGTATGGTCCCAGTAAGTGACCAGAGAACCAATTCTCGTTATTTTAAAGAACGCTCGCTAACTGAGGGGCAATTCCCTTTATCTTTCCCTTTATTTCTTCCGAATGTATTTTTAAGAACGTTAAACGTCAAAAATATAATTAATTTACAAAATACCACTAATTTCCCAAAATTTTTGACAAGTTTTTGACATTTGGTTGTCGCTGAGATGAGATTGCGACTAGATTTTGAACGTTTTTAATTACGGGGATTACCATCCACGTTAGTTGCGTTATCAGTGACTATTAAAATGGGGTTTATAGATCCCTCTGATATACAGCGCGAGTGCGAAGCTTCTGTGCTGTTCGAGTGCGACTAAACCAAAGTGTCCGTACACCTGCACTATTGAGGACTTAAAAAACGACACTGATTACACTAAACTTGTAGCTCAATTCTGGGCTGATACAATCTAGACCTACCATCAACACGCTAAGGACAAGATTCATTTGTTCACCGTGAATGATTTAATTACATGCCTTTGACGTCATGGCATATGGTCTAAACTACCTGATATTAGAAAATCTTTAAATTATAGAGTCTTGACATTTGAGAAGTATGACTCAAGCTGTACAAATCTCCACATGTTTGACGACACCATCTAATGGCCCCAAGTGTCTTAACCGTAGAAATTCTACTTCCCGAAATAAATCGCGAACAATACATCCATAATCAAATGAAAGATGAATAGCGTCTAAAGATTTCCCAAAGCAATCATCATTCGACAGACAACACCGAAAGATACATCCTCCATACATCACAATACCCTATTCTAAAAGTAATGCGTCAAAAATCCCACGTCCCAATGAAGAGTTCAATCGTCTAACAGAACTGCTGCAACGAAATAATAAAATATACAACAGCTACCTCCACGAATACAATATGCTATTTTGCATTTGTAAATTTGAAAGTAAAATCTTTCTGAGCTACTGTCTCGCAACATAGTAGACTCAGTCTTCTTCTAACAAACTGAATTTTGTTGAAAAATCACCCTTATTTCTTGGCAGTTAACAGTGTGTTTGCTGCTGGTGGGTATAGTGGACCTGCAAGTGTAGTTTTGTTCGTCAGACAATACATAATACGTCATGAGGCGATGTTTACGGTCGCGAGGTATCGCTAGCGGTTTGACACATCGCTTAACGCGAATGATTTGTGAAGGGTTAAAATCCTTGCATGTGAGTGATCACTCTGTGCGGTAAACCAAGAGGTTCACGCTGTTTACTAGACATTCTAGAAAATAAAGCGTTAAAAGCGCTTGAAAATACTAATTGAAAATAAACTATGTTGTTCATTTTATGAGCATGCAAATGTCACAATTTAATGACGACGGGAACTTACAGGTTAATCGAAAAGACAGAAAAAATTAAGTTCCATGTTGTTGTATCGTCTCATTAACTTTATTGTTTCTCACATTCCGTCCTATTTTATAGGTGCAAACATTTCCTGTCATAACTACACATTCAAATTCAATTCACAACAAAAACAAGAACTTCAAGAACGTCATTAATTCCTGCATAGATCAATGTCTGCGCACATTTTCCGCGTCAACTAACTAACCCCCTCGTACCCCTATAATCCGCGCAATGGCCGCACCGCATCGCCGCATAACAAGAATACCAAAAATGAAACTAGTGTGATCACAGAGACTGTAACCCTTGGCCGCGGGTGCCACGGGTGCCACGGTTAGTTAGGCGGGCGCAGGGTTAAGCGTAATGGCACATGAAATCACCCGGAGTGCAGTTAAATGTGATGCTATGTCGACATCAAAGATGAATTTATGATTGTAATAGAGTTTTTGATGAGTTTTCATATGGAAGATGTGAATATGGCTGTGGAATTGTTTTTGAACAGTTGAAATATCGCAATAGCGACTCTCATGATTGTTTTCTTATTCTAGGGATGTAGAATGTACTTAGCTGACAAATAAATTGCTCGGGTCAAATCATGTCTTCACATGTTTGCATTGGATCGTCAAATGGATGCCACATTTAGAGAAACCTAAGTTTAAGTATCGTTTAGAGAAAACCGTATAATTTCAAAGTAAGTGAATGGTCTGGACATCCAGCGTAATCCCAAGTGAATTCTCCAAAACATTTCAAGTTCAAAGACAGACCAGGATAGACGTCGCAGAGCATATTTATTAGCATGACAATGTAAGTCGGCACGGCTCGCGAATAGAAATACAGCGAGCAGTGCCGGAACACCCACAAAGGGACATTCGGCCGATGGCGACCAGCCTTCCGTCGTTACGCACTGTTTTGTTATCGGCAGCCTGTGGTCTGGAGCAGCCGATGAAGCGAGCGACAAATTGGAAAGCACACGATTATAAAAAGTTATTTTTCATCTTCTACATCTTTATAAATTTCGACCAGACCTCAGCCATGTCGATAGCATTAGCATTTGCCTAAAAAGTTGAAATATTGACATCGGAACGTTTTCATTCTGTATTGAATCTTCGAATACTAAAACTTTTTCCGTAATGTAAATTGACCACGATTGACACACCACTAAGTATATAACCAAAAATCTAAAATTAAGTACTTAACAATATCATCATTATTCATCGTTCCACGGTCCCTATTACAGTATTATCTTTCCTGTTCTTCTAAAGTTTTCAGGATGGCATCGCTATCGGTGTTGAGACCACCAATGTTACTGATAAGAGTACAATAAAACCATCTATTTTGCACTATTTTCGGGTTTAATGCCTCTTTTTATAAAGTAAAGGGACTACAATTTGTCACCATCTTTGCGCAATTTGTATCGACGAAAACCGACCATCAAGTCCTTGCTTCTTCGCATTCTTTATTAACCATTACTCATCTAAGTTTTCAGACCGCTGCCTCCCATCAATCAGACCACTGCTCAACCCCATACATTCCGCAAGCGTCCTTTGTTCAAGCTGCAGTTTAGCGAAAGCAATTTCGTGTTTTATGCGCAACCAGCAGATACAACGCGGCGACATACGAGATGTGAATACCTGGCGATACACTGAACTAGGAAACCTAGAAGAGGATGGCTTTTTAGAGAAGATGACTTTAGTATACAGAGTTTTGATGAACTGAGTAAATATGCCAGTAATGTCAGGAAAGTGACTAAGATCAAGGTTCATAAGTTAAGTAACATCATCAATCGTATTTATTTGGTCTACCTAAGTATATAATAGTCATCGTAATTGGTTTAACTAGGTCATCATCTGCCTAGCCTTTTCCCAAATATGTTCTGGTCGACTTCCAGTCTAACCGGATGCAGCTAAATACCAGTATTTTACATAGAGCGTCTGCCTATATGACCTCCACAACCCAGTTACTGGGTAATACGATACCCCTTGCTAAGACCGGTTGGCAGATTTTCGGGCTTTTGACGACCCATAACGACTGCCAAAGATCCACGAATGACAGCCAGGACTTTTTGAGGCACGAAGCGGTCTTGGGCTGTAAAGATGGTCACCCTTCCACGGACCAACCGCGGAAAGCGTAGTTTAACCTGATCAATCGACACAAGTAGCAGGTTTAACTAGGTAAAACAATAAAAATAAAAATATAATAACCTAACTAAAACTAAAATATGGCTTTGTAAAATTCCTCCGCATCGCTCGTTGTATAGCAATGCTTAGCCTCTGGCAAAGGTAAAAGCTTGGGTCACGGAAAGTATCAACCAGCCGTTTTGAAATTTCGTTGAACAAACCATAACATCATCATAGATATTCACAGCTAAAACCTTTGCACTGCTCTATACGGCCCCAAGTGATTTACGTGGGTATGCAAATACCTATGAAAAACAAGAACATTCTGTAGTGTCAACATGATGATTTACAAATTACAGAGGGGCAATTTTTGAATCGTATCTCAGTCTCAATCTGTCAAAAATACGTCTAATTTCCCTACATTTATGAAAAGTTTTTGACATTGATTGTCGCTGAGATGAGATTGCGACTTGAATTTCAACGTTTTTAAGTACGAGAATTTGCTTTCAGGTGTGGACCAACAATATGCTATTGCCTTTGTGGTGTGAGAGAGTTTTCTCAGTAGTGATCAACTCGGACAAAACATGAGTATGTCAACCCTACTTCAATATGATAATAGTGCAGCCTTATTGCTTCTTTATCATCACACAGGACCCTGTCAAACTGGTAGACCGGCAAGATGAAAAGAATCAGAACTCTTCACTAATCAATGTTGCAGATTTGTATGCCAGTCGGCCACTAATGATCGGTATTTATGCGATCACCCGTCCCCGAACAAAGGGTGATTTAGCTGCGCCTGCGCCGCCACACCTATTAGAGAAGCGTCGTCGTATATCAGCGCGTGATTAGTTTATGTGACGCGGTGAACCGGTGCGCAAGAGTTGCGGTTTTGGACTTACATATTACGTGTTGGAAAGAAATATTTTAAAATATTGTAAGTGAGAGTAGTGAAGATGAGGGTCATGATGTGTCATGGCGGCAGATGCTATAAGAACAGCTCATGCCGTAGTTGACGGAGAGCAGTGGTGGTCCAGTGGTAACGGCCAAAACTTACGAGTCAGGTCGCGGGTTCGAACCCAGGCAGGCACTTAACTTTCTATAAATTATTTCATCACCACTGTCTCAAAACGGTGAAGCAAAACATCGTGTGGAAATCGGTATGTCCTAGAACCAAAAATTCGAAGACACATGTCTTCGAATTTTTCTACAACCTCATGGACATCCAACCCGCACTGTGCCCGCGTGGTGGATTACGGCCCAATCCCTCTCACAGAGAGGAGGTCTGTGTCCTAGCCATGGTACAGATCATGTTATGTTATGCCATAGGTAGGTAGAAAACCTTTACCAGTTGCAAAAGTTTATGATAGCGAGTCGTGGATGTCCTAAAAACAGACAAGTGAATTCCAACGATCGAAACCACACAACAACCATCCAAACAATAAGTAGTTATCACCTTAAACTCAAAGCATTTATTTCAATTAAACAATTTACAGGCAGTTTTGAATTGTCAAAATTAAATAGTCGGTCAGTTAGTCAGAAAGTTGAAGCTAGTCGCCCGTTCCAAAACGTAGATCTCTATGGAGAAGAACGGGCAAGAAACTCCAAGGACACTCTTTTAAATTAAGATATTATTACAAAATCCTGGGTACATTATTCTTGTTGCTTCTATATGTGAGAACAATGTAAAAAAAAAACAAATGAAGAAACAATTAAAAATATAAAATTAAAAATAAGCGCTGGCAGCTAAGAGATGACCAGTCTCAACCGACGCATTATTCTATTTACTTTACTTACCTATGCCATTACGACGATATCATTGAACAAAGGCTTCCTCCACCTTTATCCAAATGTAAAATACAATAAGTCGTTATCCAGTATCCACCACGCCAAACAAAGTGTTTCTTCTCGTTAACTGATAGCTTCTATCTGCTATGACACGTAATAAGCTCCTCAAACGTTTGGGCACAAAGATAACATTCAGTTGCACGTGAATCATGCGCTAACTCTGCGGTCGCGATCAGACCAGCGGTCACTCTCGCGACACTCCCCCGGGTTAATGCCACACCACTGTCAATGCTCCCAGTGAAGTTGCTGGAATTATTATCGGCTTCAAAGAAGTCATGAATTTTCTGTTATTTATTATTTTCGTCGGTTTCTTCTTCACTGTCCTCATATAACCCTAAAGGCTCGCACTTACACCCGTGCTTAGATATGACATGAGTCTGTGTAACCACTTCAGAAACTTTTCTGCATCGTATCGAAATTGCACAGTGCATTAATAACATAACCAAACACTGACATTCAAATAATTTATTAGTATTTATAACGTTGCGAAATAATTATCTGTAAACGATTCGAAGTCTTAATCTCTATTCTGCCAACGACAACACCATGGAAGTAGCGAAATTTTAGGCCAACTAGATCTGAAATATAATACAGTCGTGCCAACGACATAAGGAAGAATACTCTATAAGGTTCCCCATCATTATCAATATCAGTCTATCTGCAGTTCACTGTTGGTCTTAGACTTCTTCAACTGTCCAACTGGCCAACTGATCTGAAATATACATACAGTCGTGCCAACGACACGAGGAAGAATACTCTAAAAGGCTGCCCATCATTATCAATATCAGTCTATCTGCATTCACTGTTGGTCTTTGACTTCTTCAACTGTCCAACTGGTCAACTAGATCTGAAATATAATACAGTCGTGCCAGCGACACGAAGAAGAATTCTCTATAAGGTTCCACATCATCATCAATATCAGTATGTCTGCAGTTCACTGTTGGTCTTAGACTTCTGCAACTTTCACCTAACTTACCTATGTACTTAACTATATACTGTCTGTCAGCCACCACATGGCAGTGACGTTAATCATTTCGCCTGAGGGCGACTCTCTCTACATTTACCGTTTAGTTACTTCACCCATTGGCTACGTAAGCGTTGGAACAGTGATTACATCTAGTATTCTTCTGGGTGATCGCATTAGCTAAGTGCATTAGCATGCGAAAAATAAACCAACGCACATGCTGCTTGACGCTCGCTCGGTTAATCCCGGGAGTGTTTGTGCATTGTTTTAGAAGGTGCGACACGGGAAAACCTCGTGAACCTCCCTATAAAGCTCAATGCTGTTCGAGTTGATCAAAAACAGATAACTGTGATGGATGTTTGGACTGATTTCACATAAACTGGCAGATTTTATTAACAGTCAAATCACATTAAAAAAAAAAGGTTTGGGTGCAAACAATTGAATTGTCATATTAATGTTAACCCTTCACAACTGGATATGACTTCTAAAAGTTAACTTGTCTAAAATGTCAGTCGTGAGGAAAATGTCGTGAGGAAAGTTTCGAGTATTAATGTCGATGGCTATAAGAGTAGGGAAACACCAAAGAAACGATGGATGGACTATGTGAATGATGATTTGGCAAGAAAGGGGGTGACTACCGACTTATAGAGAAGTATAGAAAAATAAGATATATTGCGTCGACCCCAAATAAATTGGGACTAATCCCAATTTAAAAAAAAATATTCTGTCGTGCCGTACAAAACAACGCACACGCACACTCGCAATAATTTCCCGCGCAGATCCGAGCCCCGTTCGCATTAACATTCAATAAGCCATTAATGCCTTGTAACAACACCGCGTAAGGATTTGAACATAACATCAACAGCGCCGAATTAACTCTTACGGCAGAATATCTTGGGGATGTATTTGAATGTTTGGTGGTGAAGGAGTTAGTTGGAACAGCTGCTGATGTCCCAATGAAGGGGTAGGATGGTTGTAATTATCTTCATTCCGGTTTACCACAGCATCTCTCTAGTAACTTAGCATAATATATTAAACTCCGTCTACAGTGCATGTCTTATTTTTTCAAGCAATTGTGCTGAATCCTAATTCGTAATCATAATTAGGGAGCTTGAAGGATACCTCGGAAATCACGTTCTGTCCCGGCTGTCATTCGTGGATATTTGACAGTCGTTACGGATCGTCAGAAGTCCGAAAGTCTGATAACCGGTCTCACCCAGTATGGAAAATTCTGGTACTCAGCTGCATCCGGTTCGACTGGAAGCCGACCCAAACGTAGTTGTGAAAAAGCTAGGCAAATTGATTGAATTAGGATGCTTAAAAAAACTAACTAGACATTAATTTTTGGATAAAATCAAAATCCATGGACACCATAAATCGGACACAGTTTCTAACTGTTTCACAAGCAATGCGTGCTGCTTCAAACTCATCTCATCCGCGATCAGAACATAGGTACCAAGAAAGTATAGTCCACCCGACAGCACTTTAAAGACAAAAAAATTAAGTCACAATTATAGTGCACTGGTTTGTGCGCAGACACACTATCTCTTCCCTCACTTCCATAGTCCGATGGGAGTACGGCAATCCAACACGACCGGAGAGAGATTAGGCGCAGGACCAACGGCTTAACGTGCTTTCCGAGGCACGTATCACACCGCCAACGACGCCAACTTCCAAACTCCGGGCTGTTACAAAGAAATTCCTAATGGAAAACCCAATATCATTTTGCCCGACCTGGGAATCGAACCCAGGACCCCACGCTCAGCAGTCGAACAATATAGGTGTGTGCTGAGAAAAGTATCAATGATGATGACGATCACACTTTATAACAAAAACTGGGGCAGCGCTCACAAATTATTCACACCGTCATCGATTCGCGATATGTATGTATAATGTTATACTCAAAGCTAGCTACTAACCCAACAATATAATATGGTAGGCCCACAGTCACCCGCCGCTGTCAGCTGTCACTCATACCAGTAAGCGGATTTGTACTCCACCTTCTTGTGTGGTGCGAGTTATAAGAGATCAGGCCGTGCATTTGCATACAAACTTCAGTCTCCTATTTAACATCATGAAGGTGAGCACGAAGGCGTCGTGCTCACCTTCGTTATACAGGGTTAGTTTTCCAAGACCAGCCTTTAAGGGTGTGGTACAGACCATAAGACTACGATATTTGTCCCATGGAGAAAGTTGTTCAGTTTGATGGTCGCATAACGTTGTTCTTCGCACAACGCGTGGCGCAAGTTCGGTGCAAATTCGTCGTCAATTCTACGCCAATTCGGTGACAGTTCAGCGCTTACCCCGGCACCTCCACCACTTATAGAGGACTAGACGAGCCCTCTGAGATCATGGAAGGAATCAAACAACGGTACGATTCCTTTAAGTTTAAATTAGCAGAACATCTTTACATATTTCCGACTAAACTAGCACTGACTGTTCTAAACAAAAACCCTAATTAAATATTTGACACCTTATTTCAAACTAGCTTAAGCGTTCGAATGCAACCCGCGCTAAATTATAGCCGGCCTGCACAACATAAGGTTCCTTTCGGTAGACAACCTTTACAGTACCACACCCTTAAATTTGGCTAGTCTTTGAAAATAAATCCTGTATAAGGAACTCTTGTGCAAAATTGCATGCTTCTAGACCTTGCGGTTTAGGTTGTGACTTGTCTGTCAATGAATTGAAGATTTTTAAAAGAGCGTGTAAAATTTTGCACTTATTTCCCATCAGTCGAGCTTTATGGTACTTTGAAGCTTTCAATACAAAAAGGTGTGTTAGTTTATCGAATGCGGTCACAAAAACCATGATAAGCACTAGTAGCACTTACCTATGTTTTTAATTTTTATTTCAGATTCATTTCTTCATCTATGTGACAAGATGGTACTGCTATATCTCTGCAATCGGTAGGCAAAGAGAAAAGACAAAAAGGTAACCTAGCTTGCAAAATATTTAATGTTAAGTCTTTGCAGTTTCACATCATCATCTCACACTTCCCATCAGCTCCTCATTTTCGTATCATTGTCTCCCAATCTTCTTCCCGCTCCTCGCTACCGCTCATAACTCACCCCTCACCATAAATACATCACAATAGTAGTTCATCGTTACGTTCCGCAGACTTTCTTTGTATGTCGGGCACAACAATAAAATTACTTTCACTGTCGCACTGCTACTGACAATTGTCTGGTGATGTCACTTTATAATTATCTACTGTGGCAACACTAAAATAATAGTGAAGTGAAAGATGTTGTATTTTTTTGTACGTTTTGTCAAGTGTCTTACCGTGACGGTGACTAAACTAACTGTGGTTGTGTAATTTCGTAACACACGTAAGCATGTTAGACAGAAGTAGATACTGTATTTATTGAAGAGCAGTGCTGGCCCAGTGGTAACGGCCGCGACTTATGAAATGTAGGTCGAGGGTTCGAACCCAAGCAGGCACTTTAATTTGTGTAAATTATTTCATTGCCACTGCTCTCAAAACGGTGAAGGAAAACATCGTGTGGAAATCGGCATGTCCTAGAAAAAAATTCGAAGACATGTGACATCTGTCAACCCGCACTGTGCCCGCGAGGCCTGTGTCCCAGCAGTGGGAACATTTTAGGCTGATTATGCTTACTGTACTTCTGCCTTCTGACTGTATTTAACACTGACTGCGTCTTTATGTCGTAGCAGTGAGCGTGGTTCTCACCACTTGTCACTGATGTGCGTTGACAGTAACACCTTGCTGACTGAATAGGTATTGTATTGACCACACGTTATGATATGATGTTCTATTATATTTGGGCTGAAACGAGAGAAAATCTCTGAAAATTGTGACGAAAATAATAGAGATCTGCTTTAAATGTTTAAAAAAAAATGATGTCTGTGATCCGCTGGGTTGGTATTCCCGAAATGAATATGCCCAACATTATCCAGTAGCTAAATAATGTAGAGTTAACAATCGATTTACTAATCTCCACAAGTTTTTACAAATTAATAAAGAGATTGTACTGTATATCAAAACGAGGGTGGCTCTCCTAGTGTTAAGCACATACATTACAAAACTATGCCCTCAAAACAAAACTCTAATTCTTTAGCAATAAGATTGATTTCACTAAATCCAAAAACTTTTAACAAGCTACCAAGAAATGAACTGATTTCGCATGCCAGAGGAATTTACACTTAATTCCAATGCAATAACAACCAGGCTCATCGTACTATCAATACAATTAAAACAAACTTAAACTTACACATACATTACAACATGTAGCAGCCTTTATTGCTTTGATTTTAAGAGTCATTATCGATTAAATTATTGTAGTTCAAGGGGCAAAAGTAGATGTTCCACAGAATTAAAACACGGGGTGCCAGCTAATCGGTTGTGGGAGCTTTACTAAGCTCATCGGGTTACTAAAATAATGTTTATGTTTACTCTAAGCTTATATTTGCCATAGGGTCGCCATTAAAACCATAAACCCATACGATTCACATACAACCCCTGGCAACTCCCCTTGCGAGCAGCTCAACGCAAATCCATTTTGGTAAACTTCACTAATAGATTCTGTTAAATTAAAACAGACGTAAAATATACTCGTAAGGCTTGTGTTAGAAATGTTTTCGACTTTATTGAAAAGAAATCATAACGCACAAACAATTCGTATCAGCTTATGACTTTTTCAGAGGGTATGAACATTGTTTGGTTTCCACCAAAAAAATATGTAGCTTAGTTACAGGTCGCATATTATCTTCTACTTATTGAAAATCTTAAACTAACTGTCCGACAACGCTCAGCCTAAACCGATGGGTCTGGCATGAAATTTTAAAAATGCATCCCTAATGGCGCTGAAAAGGAGATGAACGTATATATGAAAATTCGTCATTTTTGCGGATGGGAAATCCGATCAGACGTACGGCTTGTTTTAGTAGAAGAATCGATAGCTATGAATATTATCGTATGCACTAAATTGTACTGTTATTAATAACTCCATCAAATGGGAATTTATAAACCGCACTACGATCTACTTAAACTGTCATAATGAGGGCTGAGCTACACCCACAAAGAGAAAAAACACACAACAGCTTCTTACATCTTTCTTCCCAGTAGTATCCTTAATGCTAAAATGCGTTTATCAACAATGAGCATACGCGGATAAACTTAAATGCGGATAATCCCTTGAAATGTGTCAAACATCGCAGGTATCTGTGTCGACCACAATGGCGGAGTGTCCACGAGGCATTATGTGGGATTACTGAGATGTTACGATGAATACGCGTTGTAGCGTGATGGTGGAAGATAAAATATTAAGCTAGCTGTGTGTAGGAGTTAGGAATGGATAGGTTTGATTAGAATTTTTGGAGAAAATGTTAATGATGACTAGGATTTTTTTGGATTTGGTTGAGGTCTTTCTCTCAGTCTGAGAGTTCGTAGCGTCGTTCGTTTGAAGCCTGAAATCAATATAACAAATTCGTGAGAATTGGACATAAAAATCCTGTGTTTATCCGGTATTGGCGTATAGTGTCTCATAAATAGAACCATCAATGATCGTTGAACCCTAAAAGATTGTATGATTTTCATCGTTATTAATTTTACTACCTTTTCAAGAAAATAGAATCAATTCTATTTTTTTCAAAATACCGACGTTCAAACGTGCTATTTGAAATAAATTATTTGACTTCGACGTTCTCCCGACCATTTTCCAATATTTTCCTCTCCCCCTTTCTAGCATTAACAGCGCTATTTAAAATCACTACAATATGTATAACATATCAGTACCTTAGCCCTCCTACGCGTGGGTGCGGTCATTATCCGCACTAAGCTTGTCTGCGGTCCATTATCCGACTGCCCGATGCCTCTATTGTCCGACCCTGTTCATATCGATATTATACAGGCGGTGACGCACCTGGCTTGCTGGTATGGAATATAATAATAGATCTTTCTGACCAAAATTATGATTGTGATTTTAATTTAGAATTTGGTTGAAAACATAATTATGGTCGGAGAGTAAATGAACTCACTCGGTATCAATCGAAAAATAAGTAATGCATGATGTGCTTTCCTGTAAGGAATTGGTATACTATTCTATAAATCTATTGGATGTATCTCATATTTTTGTATCAGTGTATTCAATTGTAGGTGAGCCAAATCAATAAAATAAAATAAAAATAAATTATACTAGACTAATGAAAGTTGTTTCAGCATTTTAACAATACTTGATGATTACATCCAGGCCATTGACAACAGCATTATGCTGAGATATGAAACTTTTTGGCCTCCTGTGCGAGGCGTCGTCTTTTCTTTAATTTTTTTTTTTTTGTATATCTTTGTTACTTTTACCGTTACCGTAATGCTCCTTTTACAGTTTGTATTTCCTGTGCGTGCCCCAAATAAAATATTTTTCTTTCTTTCTTTCTTAGAAATAAAATTTTTGCGTCATGGTTTTTGAGGGCGCCATGAATGAAATTACAAATGATTAAATTAATTTATAGATAAAAAAAAATCTTCAATTTAAACACAAACAACCTTTATTCTCAATAGTTTGTCACTAAGTTAACTTTTACTTATAAAACTAAACAATTGTATATTCCTGAGCACATCGTAAAGTGTTGTATGAGGTATACAAATTCATACGACCAACCGGAAATGGCGCTCGTTCGACCATTGTGAAATAGACAGAAGTGTTCATAAAATAAGCTGTTCGTGGATATGTTTCATAATATTTTCTTACATTTTAGTTTTCTTCCTGTATCGCTTTTAGTTTTTTTATCACAAAACTTAAGTACGTACTAAACTTGAGGGTGTTTCTTTTACCTATAACCCTAACGTTTTTATTTATTTATATGTATTTCAAAACGTGAATGACTTAACGATAACTTCCACAGTGACTACCCTATAGAAGTTGTCGTTAAGTCATTCACGTTTTCACTTTGAACTATCAAAGTGCTCTGAATTACTTAAAAATTGGGTTTTAATTAAGTTATAAATGTCACCCTAAAATAGTACATACTAGCTTGAATTACAAAACGGTAGCCATATCACAAGGATATATAGCCAGCAACTAGTATGTAACCGGAGAACCTGTACCTACCAGCTCGTACCGGAATTATCCGGTAATAGCGAGTAATTGGGCGGAATAACCACATTAAACTGTAACCAGACACACGCCTTGTTTAGCTAACCATCGAGCATCGATTTACAATCATGAATCATGTGGGTGTACTGTTTTAACTAGCATGGTGGAAACAATGGCTTTTAGAAGCTAATCTAATTTTAGTAGCTACTGAATCTGTTGAATTATTGGCTTAACGATCTCCTTGCCGACTTAGGCAGGTAACTACAATTAGCGGTCAATATTGATGGTCTCATAATCCGGTTAGACTGGAAGTCGACTCTAATACTTATAGTTGGGAAATGGCTAGGCAGATTCATTGATTGATCGTAGTCTCATAATACTTATTCATCAACGGAAACAGTGTTTTTTAGGGCACCACATTATTTTTTTATCCCTAAACAATCTATCCCAATGACGGAATCACGAAACTTACAAAATGGTCTAATTGCCGGTTTAAATCTGTGTGCCCTTCCAAATCTGACAGAATGACTCCTAACTCTCCTTAAAAATCATCGCAACACGACAAATTGAAACCCTCTCAAAACATAACACCAGTAACAAAACCGACTCTATAAAATAATAATAGCTCCACGAATCGCATTACAAAAATCATATTTAACAAGTAACTTTCACACCCCATCGGCTCCAATATGGCCGCCCCTCCATGGTACATGGCTACATAATTACGTGTTCACACAATGGGCCAGCACAATAGGGCATTGAGATGTCGCCGTCGGCTTTGGGGTCCGGGTGTTAGTTCAAAAGTAAATATGGCGAATGTCTCTTTTCATATACGGAAATATTTTATTTGATTAAGTACCTATAACAGCTGAAATGTTTGGTATAAAAATCTTGTAGAAATGTTTTCCTCTTTACGCCTCTTAACATAAGAAAAAGAAAAAAACATTCTTTACAAATTATAGCGTAAATTATAACCCCCCATTACCATAAGGTCTCATCCAAATTATTTATTTATTGCACGATATACACAGGTACAGGCTATGACTAGGCTAAACTTATGAGTACATGACCCTGTTTGGGCGCAGCAAGCATTTAATTTTAGCTAGGTTATACCTACTTAACAAACATAAAATATTTCGTACTAGATAATATCACAACATTATTATAATACTCCTAACTTACTCCCTAAAATATAAATGAACTTCATGATTTTCCATGTATTAATCCCCACAGCACATACGGACATCTGCCATGCGTTAACGTACGTAACAACTATAATAATAATTTAATTAATCAATTATTATCCCCATGAGGTCTTGCTCACGAACACTGTTCGCTACACTATGGTTCGCTCTATGCCTGCTGAGACGCCATTGTTGCTACACTTCGAGCAGTTTCCCGCCAAATGTTACTATTGATAATAGACAAGAGCGAAATATAAATAAAAAAAACATTAAAAATATTTCCCTTGTCTTAGGAAAATCTTGAATGCCTTATCTATTTTAAGCCAAGCGGTAGCACCTCATATTATCATGTTTACCCTTCACCTGCTAAGTACCTATATAAAAAATTACATTGCCTAGTAATTGTTTTATTTAGGGGCATCGTAACTAACACCTAACACAATAATTTTATAGGTATTCGATGCCGTCGGGTAACAAGTTGAACGTAATCAATGCGCAAATACTAAACAGTTTAGTATAATACACCCTCGGAAAAAAAACACAATCAGCATTCCAAACTCAAATTATACCTACATCTGAAAAAAAAGCCTCAGCTAAACGTCAAATTAAAACTTTTTAAATTCGACAAAGCAATGTAACCATACACCGTGCGGCCGCGCATGGCCACAGATAATTGAGCATTTTTGTACAGATCCTCAATTTTTGGATGTGTCGTGTTTCAGTAACCAGACACTACCGGGTGCTCTTGATTCGTTCACAATAGGACATGTCTAGAGGAATTACACAATTTTGGGAATCTGATAAAAGTTTAAAATGATTTTGAAATGATAATGGCGCCGATTACCTTGTTCACAAACTGAACTAAATTTAAGTTCAGTGCATCTTTTTCTTTCTATTTCATTAATAAAAGGACAGGAGATAAATATTAGTTTAGTCATGTCAAATTAAGATACTCCATAGACAAGTTTAGACGTGATTAAAAAATTGGCTACTAAAAATACGTCTATTTACGTCAGGCGCTGACTAATTTGACAGGACAAAACTAATATTTATCTTCTGTCCTTTTCTTAATGAAATAGAAAGAAAAAGATGCACTGAACTTTTTAGTTTAGTTTGCGAACAAGGGAATCGGCGCCAATGTCTGTCTAGAAAACCAAATAACCAGCGACGGTTTCAAAAGATTTTCCATTAGATAAATCAGATTATCATTAATTAGAACCTATTAGAACATGATTATTATTGAAGGGCGTTTTTCCATTCACTTCAGCAACAGAAGGTTAATTAATGAACACTGCTGTTTATAGCTCCGTAATTTTGCTGTTTCATCAATCCATCATCAATCACTGAAGACTGAAATAAGTGAAGCTGAAACTAATATGACCGTCACGACTTGTAACCCGCCAAAAATAACCTAGGTCGTACTGTATGACCTATTAGATAGCGACACGTGTATGCTTTGCCAACCGATTGAGAACTTACATTGGTTTGTCTTTGGTTTTTTTTTGTATAATTAGTTTGTAGGCCGCAGGAACCCGTTGGATGCGAGAAGCACAGAACCGGTCGAAGTGGCGGTGCTCGTGGGGGGAGGTCTATGTCCAGCAGTGAACGTCTTTCGGCTGAAATTATGATGATGATGATGTAGTAGTTTGTATTAGTTATTTTAATTATTTTATTAGATTGCCATGTTCGTTTAATATCAAAAGATTTTCCATTAGATAAATCAGATTATCATTAATTAGAACCTATTAGAACATGATTATTATTGAAGGGCGTTTTTCCATTCACTTCAGCAACAGAAGGTTAATTAATTAACACTGCTGTTTATAGCTCCGTAATTTTGCTGTTTCATCAATCCATCATCAATCACTGAAGACTGAAATAAGTGAAGCTGAAACTAATATGACCGTCACGACTTGTAACCCGCCAAAAATAACCTAGGTCGTATTGTATGACCTATTAGATAGCGACACGTGTATGCTTGGTCAACCGATTAAGAACTTACATTGGTTTGTCTTTGGTTTGTTTTTTTATATAATTAGTTTGTAGGCCGCAGGAACCCGTTGGATGCGAGAAGCACAGCACCGGTCGAAGTGGCGGTGCTTGGGGGAGGCCTATGTCCAGCAGTGAACGTCTTTCGGCTGAAATTATGATGATGATGATGTAGTAGTTTGTATTAGTTATTTTAATTATTTTATTAGATTTCCATGTTCGTTTAATATGACGGCGCGTTCATATTATTTTGCGTATTTTTTGTGTTTTATTTAATTTGTGTAGTGAATTTGGTTGATTTTTGTTTGTATATCGAATTATTTGCATTATAAACTCTGATTTAGATTTTCTTTGTAATTTAAAATAAGAAAATAAGTCACTAAACCAAAGAGGGGACTGTTTAGTCCGTGTGGGCTTGCGAGCGACGTCAGCGCTAGTGACGCTTGTTGTAGTGAAGTGGGGGTGGTGGGGCGACCGGTGCCTTTATAAAGCAGCCGACGCGCTTTACAGAAACACTTTTGACTTGAGCCGTGGCGCTGACCGTACGCTCGCAATTCCGCATACCTCTTGGTGTTGTTTTTGTTTAAGAAAATTAGTATTGTTATTTTGAAATTAAGTGTCGTTAATTTATTAACGAAAATAAAGTTGTATAACGTGCTTTGGCTTGTTTGTCAAAACCTCATTTTCTGTTGCCCGTGGATACGACTGGACGCTATCGTCAGCTCGGAAATCCTTCATCAGGAGTGAGGATGGACCAAGAAGCAGAAAACCATAATGAAGGACGCGCCAGTCCTATATTACGTACTGAGCGAGATCAATGGAGAAGTCTTTTGGAATCTCAACATCGCAATATGATGGAATTGATGAAAACTATTCTTGAACCGAAGAAAAAGGAGCCTCAACTTATTTTTCCGGAATTTAATCCTGACGATCAAGAGTCAGATGCACAGGCGTGGTGTAATACAGTAGACATCTGTTTGAAAGAGAACCCTTCAAGCGGAAGCCAGTTGGTAATGCTTCTCAGCAGGGCTCTGAAAGGATCTGCGGCCACATGGTTGGCACACAACAGTCATCCTGAAGTTACATGGTCAGAACTAAAGCCCCTTTTCCTATCTCGTTTCGATACTATCGAAACACCAGCTGCTACTTTATACAAGATTTTATCAAGCAGTCCAAATGACGGAGAAAACATGTCAACGTATGTGTCTCGAATTTTAAACACATTAACGACACGATGGCATGACATGACTGTGGAGCAAGTGGCAATAAGTGTTGCATTGGCACATGTGGCACGAAGTGACAATCAAATCCAAAGAATGGCTTTTACAACAGAAATCAAGTCAAGAATTCAACTACAACGTGAGCTAATGCCGTTTGTGTATAGAAAGAGAAGCCTGCCAGTTTCTGACAAAATTAATCAATCAAATGATGCTAAGAAGCCACGTTTGGAACCACCGCGACGATGTTATAACTGCGGCAAGATTGGCCATCTAGCTATCGACTGTCGTGGCAATACCAGCAAGGATCAGAATAACGTGAATCGTTTCCAACCAACGACTACAAACAACTCGCAGCAACGCAAGGAACCGAGACCAGTTGTCTGCTTCCGCTGTGGTGAGGCCGGGCACATAGCACCGCGCTGTACCCAAAAGGAGAAGAAGACCGAAGACCGTGAAGATACACCCACAGCCGAGCGAAGGGTGAATATCTGCACCATCAAGCCTACAACGGACCACCTCTACAATCAGGGTGAGAAGTTTCCATTTTGCTTTGATTCCGGATCTGAATGCTCATTGATAAAAGAAACAGTGGCTCAACGTTTTCCGGGTAAAAGAAATTATGATTCAGTTACACTTTTAGGCATAGGAAAATCAAGCCTACGTTGCAATACTCAAATTATTGCTACGGTTACACTTCAGGGTTATTCTGTTGAGTTATTGTTTCATGTGGTCTTTGACTCTTCATTAAGTGATGACATCTTAATAGGACGAGATTTAATTAATTTGGGCTTTTCAGTCGAAGTTTCACAAAATAGTCTAACTATCACTAAAACTAAAGTTATTTTGCAATGCGAGTTCGGTGAAAAAGTGAAAGATTTTAGTAGTATCAATACCGATGTTCCCCCTGAGTCTTTTGCTGAACTGAAACAGTTACTTGAAAAATATTCAGACTTCTTTATTGAAGGTATACCTATAGGCAAAGTTAGCACGGGACATCTCGAAATAAAGCTTGTAGATCCTAGTCGGACAGTGCAACGTCGCCCATATCGAATGAGCCCTAATGAACGCGAGTTAGTACGTAAAAAAATTAAAGAACTCCTTGCCGCTGGTGTTATTCGCGAAAGTTGTTCTCCCTTTGCAAGCCCAATACTACTTGTAAAAAAAAAGGATGGCTCCGATCGTCTCTGCGTGGACTATCGCGAGTTGAATAGTAACACTATTCCAGATAGATACCCACTACCCTTGATCGGTGATCAGATACAGCGCTTAGTTGGAGCTAAATATTTTAGTTCCTTAGATATGGCCAGTGGTTATCATCAGATTCCTGTACATCCCAACTCAATAGAACGAACTGCCTTTGTAACACCCGATGGGCAGTTTGAATATGTTACAATGCCATTTGGCCTCCGAAATGCACCATCAGTGTATCAACGAACTATCAATAAAGCTCTTGGCAACCTTTCTGAAACTTTTGCTGTCTGTTACATAGATGATATTATAATTCCATCCCAAACTATTGAGGAAGGTCTTCAAAGATTAAATTCAGTATTGAAAACTTTAACAAATTCTGGTTTCTCTCTAAACTTAAAGAAATGTGCTTTTCTTAAAACCCACATAGATTATCTTGGATATCAGGTGTCATCTGGTCAAGTGAGACCAAACTCGCGTAAAATAAATGCTTTGTCCCAACTACCTCCTCCACAGACTGTCACACAGCTGAGACAGTTTATTGGTCTTGCATCATACTTCCGCCAGTTCATTCCAGGCTTTTCTCAAATCACCGCGCCCCTTTACAGACTTACATCCGGCAAAGGCAACATAAAGTGGACCCCAGAATTTGAAAACATTCGCCAAAAAATTATTGCAGTCTTAACTGATAAGCCAGTTCTAACTATTTTTGACCCTCAGTGTCCTACCGAATTGCATACGGATGCCAGCTCTGAAGGCTATGGTGCCATACTTATGCAAAGAAAAGATGGTAAACCCCATGTTGTTGAATATTACAGCAGAAGAACAACCCCTTGCGAATCCAAATACCATTCATATGAACTCGAGACGTTAGCAGTAGTTAACGCAATAAAGCATTTTAAGCATTATTTACAGGGTCGCAAGTTTGTAGTAGTAACGGATTGTAATGCCGTGAAAGCATCAAAGTCTAAAACAGATTTAACACCTCGTGTTCATAGATGGTGGTGTTTCCTACAAAGTTTTGATTTTGATATTGAGTATAGACCTGGAAAACGAATGGAACATGTAGATTTTTTGTCTCGAAACCCCCTCCCTCAAATACCTGAAACAAAAATAATTCAAAAGCGGGTTAATCTCACTGAAATAAGTGATAGCTGGTTCCAAGCAGAACAGCAAAAGGATCCTGATATAACATCAATTATATCAAGCCTGCAAAATAACAGCCTTGACCCTAATGTTGCGGGAACATATGAACTCAGACGTGGAATTTTGCACCGAAAAATAGAAAGGAATAGTAGGAGCGCTTGGTTGCCTATTGTTCCCAAGTCATTTCAGTGGGCTGTAATCAATCATATACATGAAAGCATTATGCATTTAGGGTGGGAGAAAACTTTAGAAAAAGTCTATTGCCATTATTGGTTTCCACACATGAATAAGTACGTACGCAAATTCATTGAAAACTGCATTACCTGTAGGTTATCCAAATCTCATTCGGGTAAAGTGCAAGACGAATTGCATCCCATCCCTAAAGTATCTACACCTTGGCATACCATTCACATAGATGCCACAGGGAAGCTTAGTGGTAAGAATGATACCAAAGAATATGTGTTTGTGATGATTGATTCATTTACAAAATATACTGTTCTGTATCACACACTTAATATCGATACCACCTGTGCTATCAAAGCTCTTAAATATATTGTTTCTTTGTTTGGTGCCCCAACTCGCGTGATAGCTGATCAGGGTAGATGTTTCGCTAGCAAAGATTTCAAAAACTTTTGTAATACACACGGTGTTGCTCTTCATCTGATAGCCACGGGGACTAGTCGAGCCAATGGTCAAGTTGAGCGAGTAATGAGTACTTTAAAGAACTTGCTTACAGCTGTTGAAGTTGGAAACAACAAATCATGGCAAGATGCGCTGCCTGAAGTACAAATAGCCTTAAACAGCACAATTAATCGTGTAACAAAGTCGAGTCCTTTGGAATTATTGATAGGTAAAGTAGCAAGGCCCCTAGACCTTATGACCTTAGATGATGACACAAGTGAAAATAATGTTGATTTAGCGGAAGTTCGTCAACGTGCAGCACACGCCATACAAAATAGTGCTATTACTGAAAAACAACGATTTGACAAAACAAAGGCAAAAATTAATCACTTTAAAGTAGGCGATTTCGTACTTTTGGAAAACCATGAACGGAATCAAACCAAGTTGGAGGCAAAATTTAAAGGCCCTTTTAGGGTGGTTCAGTTACTTGATGGGGACAGGTATTTGCTGAAGGCCTTGAATTCCAACAGAACATACAAATATGCTCACGACCGTGTACGTGCTATGCCAGATTGTTATGTTCCGTTGGAATTGAGTGCTAATTTGGAGATACCTGGAAGTGCCGATGACGGCAAAAGTAAGTAGATATAGCAGTGTTAACCTATCATGTGACAAATTGTCTGTGTGACAAATTGTTTGTGTGACAATCAGTCTGTGTGACAATCGGTCTGTGTGACAATCGGTCTGTGTGACAATCTGTCTGTGTGACAATCAGTCTGTGTGACAACCCGTCTGTGTGACAAAATGTTTGTGTTAACCCATTGATATTACTATCCCTCTATGAGATAATTAGATATGTCTGAATGACAATCATTTTGGGTGATGTTGATTAAAGAAAGAATAGGGCCAGAATGGCCGAGCTTGAGTGCTACTTACCGTAATTTTGCTCTTTACAGATAGTTCCGATGACGAGACACACGAGGACGTGTGAAGGCGCAGGACGGCCGTGACGGCGCGTTCATATTATTTTGCGTATTTTTTGTGTTTTATTTAATTTGTGTAGTGAATTTGGTTGATTTTTGTTTGTATATCGAATTATTTGCATTATAAACTCTGATTTAGATTTTCTTTGTAATTTAAAATAAGAAAATAAGTCACTAAACCAAAGAGGGGACTGTTTAGTCCGTGTGGGCTTGCGAGCGACGTCAGCGCTAGTGACGCTTGTTGTAGTGAAGTGGGGGTGGTGGGGCGACCGGTGCCTTTATAAAGCAGCCGACGCGCTTTACAGAAACACTTTTGACTTGAGCCGTGGCGCTGACCGTACGCTCGCAATTCCGCATACCTCTTGGTGTTGTTTTTGTTTAAGAAAATTAGTATTGTTATTTTGAAATTAAGTGTCGTTAATTTATTAACGAAAATAAAGTTGTATAACGTGCTTTGGCTTGTTTGTCAAAACCTCATTTTCTGTTGCCCGTGGATACGACTGGACGCTATCGTCAGCTCGGAAATCCTTCAAATATGTGTACACCAGAAACTTGGTAGAGTAGGTATGACGGAAATGTCACCATTATTCTTGTCATCATCTCTATTATTGTCAACTAATGTTATTCTGTACCTGCTCACTCATATTGTTTTTCAAGAAACAGATTATTCTTATCTACTTAATAAAAAATCACTGACAGACGACGCACAGCCGGGTTATAGAAGCGCAAGATTTCCTTACCATAGGACAGGAAAATTCGTCCGCTAAAGGGGTTAATTATAGCATGAAAGTCCGTTATTGTTTTCGATTGGAGATCCGATCGGACGCACAGCTTGTGCTTAATTTTTTTGTTTGCCTAAATTGTGTCCCACTGCTGGTCAAAAGCCTCCTCTTTTTCCTTCCATACCTCCCTGTCTTGTACGATCTCTGGCCATGTTGGCCCCGCAAACGTTACACCACCTTCGGCGTGGTCTACCTCGACGGCAATGTCCTCCCTCAGGCGTCCAGTGAAGGTAAAATCTCAATAAATTCAAATAACATATCACCCATGAAATAACAATTCATGTACTTCAATATCCATTTCGTATATCCAAGCTGTAATCATCCTTCGTACATAGGTATTTTAAACAATAATTGCCCGCACAATAGGTGTGCAACGGTTCACATCGCTATATTAACATTATGTATCATTACAAATGCTCTCATCAGCTCGAGGTGACTAAGCTAGATCGCTAAATTACATCCACATTATATCATGAATGATGTAGACTGATATACAAGGTCAGTCTTTGAGATGGGACTTCGGGGCGAAATCCAAAGCCATTTGAGGATTTGGTATAACAAAATGGTCAAAAGATTCAAGAGCTTGATTTTGGGGAAACCTAAAACAGTTTTAGTTTTGTTAATATTTCCTTTGTGAAAGATGTTATTGGGGTTGACTACTGAGATGACGACTAATAGAGAAGTATGGAAGAAGACATGCTGCACCGTCCTCAAATAAACTGGGATAAGGGCAAGACATTTTTTTTCACCCTTAGGTACCTACTTACAAAATGACAAGAAAACTTCGAGACATGAGAGCACCTTAATGTCACTTTTTAGACCTCTTTGGTCTTTGTTGAAGAAGAGTTCCCATCTATTATTTTCAGCACAATTTACAAAGACGAATCTTATTTCGACCATGGCATAACACTTTGCAGATCCAGTGAGAACTTTCGACGGTGTGTCCTTTTTTAACAAACTATGTAAAAAAAATGTAACAATGCAAACGTACAAAAATAATATTAATCTACGGACATAAGAACGCATCGCCCTCGTAAATCATCCGCCATGACGGAATGAAATCATTATATGTAAGATACTGTACGTATGTATCTACTGTTTTTAACACTTCAAATATTACCTTCATTCGTAATCAATGGAATATATCTGTTACACATAAGCCTTTTTGTGTTTCTTCCATGATCATTGTGATAGGTGTAAAAAAAGTAATCGTTCTAATTTTGAATGTGGTGAGCTTGTTAGTTTTATCAGCCCGTATGTTACTGCTGAGCTTTCTGTAAAGCGTTGGAATAAAAGCTCATGAAAAGAACAAGCTAATATAATTTAAAAAAGTAATCGTTCTAATTTTGAATGTGGTGAGCTTGTTCGTTTTATCGGCCCGTATGTTAGATACTCCTAAGCTTTTAGTAAAAAGTTTGAATAAAAGCTCATGAAAAGAACAAGCTAAATATGTTTTAAGAAATATGACGTAGGTATTATTTAATTATTTATCCATCTTAGTTTCAGGTTACAAAATTTGATTCTCGATCTAAATAGGAAACGCAATACTGTACCTATGTGGCAAGATTAGGAACATCTAATCGAGATTTTCGGTGTCAATTTCAGTCCTTTTCAGGAGAAACGTTTGTCCCAATTAAAATAGGATAATGCAATAATTAAATCGTTATTTGCTAGGGTTACTTAGATAAATTGAAGATTATTATTCTGACAGATACTATTTGCGGCTGCGACCGATTAGATAGTCCTCCCCGCGAAATGTATGCGCATATTTATAGGACCTAAATGTGCGTTAATCGACTGATATTTGAAGGGAAATGAATATTGTAATGTTGTGCTAAAGACACCATACTAACTACATAGATTTTTATTTCTAGATGTGAGCTAATTAATACTTTAGACACATATCTAATCATATTCATATTTTTTTTTTTACATTCCATAATGTTTTTTTAAGATCTTACACGTGTAATTTTAATCTCAAACGGAATTTGATTAGATTTATAATGAACAAAGTTCGTCTCTACAGCCGGAATATTCTGTAAAAATCTCACCGTGAAAACTTAAGTGAAGTCAAAGTGAGCTGTCAGTCGTTCTGATGCTAGGGATTGACAGTTTACTTCAAGGTGATCGCTTCACCTAAGTTTTCACGGTGATATTTTTACAGAATAGACTGATCTCCATCTATCAATTGCGATGCAGGCGCTCTATTCTGTACAAATCTCACCGTGATAACTTAGGTGAAGTGAGCTAAAAGTGAGGTGTCCGTTCACCTGATGCTATGGGATTGATACTTTGAGCTCACTTCACGTTCACCTCACCTAAGTTTTCACGGTGAGGTGTTTACAGAATAGCATGGCTGGTCCAGTCCCAGTACAAAGAAAGGAACAAAGAAAATACATAAGTTTATTTGCGGCAAACATGACGCAGAGAAAGAACACACAAAAAAAAAAACAAGTTAAAAAAACAGGAAAATATTCGTCACATCCACGCAAAACGGCCATCGCCCAGCATAATGCTAAGAAAATAGCTAGGTACCTTACTTACCAATAATATAATTATTTATGTTATTATTATTAACTTTTTATGCGAATATTAAGCGAATGTTGTGTCTAGTTTTCATGTATAATTTTATTTTGATTTTAGTTTCTACGATTTAGATTTTTAGCTTTATGTAATAAGGCTATGTATCAAACAATGATTTTTGCTGTGCCCTGACAGGGTCTACAACGACTCTTAGCTCTCAGCCTTTGTTAACATCTTGTTTTACCTTGTGGAATGCAAATAAACAAAAATATAAAAAGATGCGAGACAGATCTCCAGCGCTGGTTTTCAGCGACAGCCGGCGTTGACGTGATGACGTCAACCGGTGCAGCATACAATTAGATAAAAAATAGTAGTAGTATAGTAGTAGTATATATTCAATACCTTGTTCTAAATATTAAACATTATTTATAAAATGGACTCAGGCGCCGCCGCCATTCAGTTTACGGTGCGTTTTGAAAAAGAAAGTATACTACTGATTATAATACAAATAAAAAATCAACTGACTAACGAAAAAACAAAACTACAAAGTGAAAAATTACTTTAATTAAACAAAATCAAAGACACCGACTTCCGAGTATGACTTTTGGTTTTGTATTTTCGTTTTTTGCCACCTACTTCCGAAAGTCGGTTAAAAAAACTGTAAAACAATTACTTTGTAGGAAACTTCTGCCATATCATGCATAGATACATTTCTTCAGTATAACAGTTAAACAAATCATCTAGTATACACTATTATTGAAGCTGAACAGTTTATTTGTTTGTTTCAACACGCCAATCTACGGAACTAGCAGATGGATTTGAAAAAATATTTTTGTTTCATAGCCTAATTCTTTAAGAAGGCTATGCTTTAAGACTTTAACATCACGCGAGGACTCTTAGGAGCAGAGCAAAAAGAAAAAAATCGTGGAAAGAACGCAGGCAGGTGATGCGATGCGATGAGGTGAGGGGAAAAAGAAATTTCACGCAGACGAAGTCGCGGGCAGAAGCTAGTTTCTAAGATATAATTACGTCCTGAGAACCGCGACGACTGTGTACCCATTTTGTAATATTTTACCTCATGTACTACAATGTACTTACATTTTATTAATTAAGACTACGATCTGATAAGACTGTAATATTATAGCGCTGTCGAGTGCTTGCGGTTATCATGTAATAGATTTTTTGAGAGTATTTCATATTGTTTTAACCATCTGATAACATTTCTACAAGATTCATATCGTGCGTGAAAAATTGTTGAGCTTTCGCGGGTTTTTTGAAGTTTTTTTTCCTCATAAGCTGTCTTGGATTACTTACTTACCAAGCGTTTTTAATTTATTCCATGACTAGCGACCCGTCCCCGGTTCGCATGGATTGTACGACTTGATAAAACATCGAGATTTATTTATTACTAGCTGTGCCCCGCGGTTTTACCCGCATAAGTTTCGATCCCGCGTGAATATCGGCATAAAACGTATCGTATACTACGCACGCACGTATCCTATATGTTAATCCTGGTTATAAACGATCTGTGTGCCAAATTTCACCCAAATCCGTTCAGTATAGTTTTTGCGTGAAAGAGTAACAAACATCCATCCATCCATCCATCCATCCATCCATCCATACTAACTTTCACGTTTGTATTAATATAATAATTGATATTAATTAATTATAGTATAGATATTATACACATAAACCTTTTTTTTTTTCTGGTGGGAAATCATCAAATGACCCCTCCCGCTCTCGGTGGAGCGGAAGGGAGTGTCAGACTCTTACTAACTAAAACCCACCCATGTTCCTTCCTTCGCCCTTTATGTTCCGGGGTAGCGGTAACCCTTTAGGACAATCCCGCTGACCCGGCAGGCTTCGGCCCTAAGGGGCCCCTCAAATTATGCTGACATCTCTTTGAGGCGCGCGTGGAACACTTACGCGCCGTCCGGCACGGGCCTGGTTCTCATCGGGCAATGCTAAAGCTACCCATTGCTCTCCGCCCGCAGGCCCGCGCCTTCGGTTTCCGGGAGTCGTCACGCGGCTCCCGACGCCCGGAGCGTCTCCCGCGGCGGCTGGGACGGGAGGCTCTCTCCCTCACCCGTCCCGCCACCTCCTTCGCTAGCATGACTGCTTCGCAGAAGGAGGCGACTGCCTCCCACTCCCTCTCGCCCCGGACCATGGCTTGCACCAGGGCCGGGCGCGAGAGGCCGCCGCCGCTGCCGATCGCCTCTACGAGGACCCGGCGGTGCTCCGCCCAAGCGGGGCAGACCTCCACCGTGTATACACATAAACCTTTCGGAATAAATTCTGAAAAATGATGGTGGAAACTGTATTAAAATTCGTGGTAGTTTAGAAGAACAATGCGGTCACACAGACAAACATGAAAAGCGACTTTAATTTATAATACCTACTTATGTTCACAATCCAAGCATTTTTTTTTTTTTTTTGTAAATTTAGTTGTTGCTATTCCTAAGCTTACAAGATTAAAAGGCCATTATAATACTTACCTACTTATTTAACGATTGCAATATCAAACAACAGATTTATGTTAAAAAACAACACTGGAATTAGAATAATCCTGTTAACAGCTCGCAAAAGATCAAACGAAGTTAAAGTTTAGAAGATATTTCAACTGGCATCCTGACAAGAAAAAGGCTGAAAATAAAACCTCCTTTCCCCGTCGGAAATAGAATCGTGATGTAATAGTAAAACTGCTGAACCTAACCTGTCTTATCAGTAGCTCAATAAACACCTCCACTATTAAGATAAGGAAACAATTTAGTCTTTACTAGGATACTTTAGATAAAGAAAGTAAACAGATGTTTAACTGAGTATCTGTTTGAACTTTTGACCTCTGCTAGTGCTTCTGCCATTCTATAAAAAAAAAATCCCTTAGTCCATAGACCACAAAGTGCTATAGTTATTTTTTTAAATAACTTGAGCAGTTCTTTACTGATGGCTTCTGCATTTGAATCAAGATCACATGAGGTCACTTTAATTTTGTGACATGAAGTTTTGATAAACAAAAAATATTGAAGTAGCTGATGAAAACCACATCCTCATGAGTACATTAACACTGGCCACTAGAGAAGCCATTAGAACGAAATTCAAACAAGTCAGTGGACTTCTCCCTACATTCACATATTGACACAAGCGCATAATAGGTGCAATCGCGAGAATCCCGACATGATAGCAACACCAAGTGTCCCGCAAATATTTGTCGCCAGCAATCATCGAGCCGATTTGTTCCTAATCCGATGCGACGCGACAGACACCATAAAAACATTATCGCAAACCCCATACAATGATGGGACAATGGCGAAGGGACAAAGCCATTCATCCCTACACTCTCGCACTATATTTATTTACAGTGAATAATATACAGATAATAAATAGTGTTTTTTTATTCGTGAACGCAGCCGTTGGTGTCAGAATTGACGCCTGTCGCACCGTGGGTTAGTGTCCCCAAATCCATAGGTATTTTAAAAGGATAAAAGATCATTTATTTTTATTATAACTTAACGCTAAGCAAATATTGCATTTAATTGAGTCGAGTCGTCGCTATTGAGTTAGGATGTGAATTAATTTGAATGTAATGCTGTAATTTGCATTGCTTAACGCAATGCAAATTACAGCATTACATTCAATGCGTCACTATTGATTGTTAAGTCCTACCAAACAGTGCTAATCGGAAGATTAACATACTACTACTTTTATAATTCAAAGTAATAATATTTATATTAAAACTATCTTCAAGATCTATGTTAGCACTTAGTTTCTGAAGCATCTAATAATGATTTCTGGCATTCTATTTTGCTGAATGTTCATGGAGTTTCGTGCCCATTCTTCTCCATAATTATTACACTTGGAATGGGCAACTACAGTTCGGCTGTCGGCGTAGAGAGAATGCGCACCTGATTCGCAAAACACGTATTGTTTATATGAAACTGACAGATGTCAAAAAAGGCATTCTCTCGTCGGCCGCACTGCAGCTTCATCTTTCTGACTGATCAATTCCTTGACAATTCAAAAGTGCCTGTAATTGGCATAATTGATTTAAGTAAATGGTTTGTGTTTGAGGTCCTCACCCAATGTAGAGTTGAAAAACCTTATAAATCCTTAGGTATGTCCCAAAAATTCCCAACCAGAGGTGTCACTACAAGATACAGGATTATTCCAAAGATATCGATCTTGCCCGATCAGCGATGCCAAACATCGCCATTTGTACGCTACCACGACACAAAGGAGGATTACTTCACGATGTTTTGATTGCACCAGGGCCCCAACGTGTGATCTTACACATTACCAGCTTAATTATGTCCCCAGAAAACTGTATTTTATACCTTATTGCTGTAGAAATTAGAGAGGTTGATTTGGGAGTGTTAATTTTGTGAAAATTGACGGAGCGTAATGTTTTAACGACTCAACACTTCTGAGAAGATTATTTGAGATCTTTGTGGCAGCTTGTATGGTATTTTGGCTACTTTAAGGTTTAAGACCCTGGAAACAGGGACAGGCGATAAGGTTTAACATGTGAATGTAACACTTTTTTGGTAGGTAAGTGGAGATTTGAGTGACGCCTGCTAAAGGTGGGTGGTTTCGCGTGAGCCATGTTCTACAAATTTTGACGCAGATATTGGGATGACTAACGGTCCTAAATATCAGTGATCCCAATTTCATCTTCAACATAATAAGACTCCGGAGTCTTAGAATCTTTTATTTATTCAGAAATGATTGTTCAAAGTATTTTCAAGCTTTCCTTGCAAGCTTCTTATTGTATATCGCGCAAGCTTCTTATTGGAGCGATACCTAAAGTAAAGAAAGAAAATAAAATGTATGGACTATATTCTAGTTAAAATATAGGTACCTCTATCAAGTGCTCATTCAGATTGCTCATGTCTAGCTTCCGTCTTACCTCTATGAGATATTGCCGCAAGCGTCTTATAAATGCGTCCATCTCGTAGATCACTGTAATAGTTGGTGGCAGGTTTCCAAAATGTGGAATGACTCCACACTTTGGAAACCGCATAACGAACGCTACCTCTAAAAGCGGCTGTACCAAGAGACTGTTGCATTCCTAGTTACCTACGTGACTCATCTTCCACGCCAACTCTTCTTACCATTATCTCTTCACGTAAATGCAATCTCAGCCCAAAATATCTCATCAACAGTCGTTAGCATCAAAATCTCCCATCGTGAGAGGAAACGTGTCCAAGACAAAGCCTTGTCGAAACGGTAGCTAATACGTTGGTATTAGCTACTGTTTCGACAAGGCTTTGTCTGTCGCATGACTTTTGCATAGCTTTTTTGTGAAAGTTGTTTCACAAAAAAGCTATGCAAAAGTCATGCGTATTACCAACAATGGTACGGCACAATGTTACCCTAAATGTTATCATTAGAGAGCTAATCCTTCAACGAAAGATGGCGATAATAGTGTATATCTCTGAACAATTCATCTCTGAACAATTCATCTCTGAACAATTCATTGGAGTGAATACAGGACAGGAAGACGAATAGATGTGAGTTTTTTGAAAAAAGTTTGCGATAGTTTTGGAGTTGGTCGCCATATTTTTTTGTGTGTGAAAAAATTGAGATGAATATTAAATATAAGTTAGTACATGCCTTCTCAATGGATAGCTGAACCCATTGATGAACCACGCCATTCAAAATGTTTTCTAAATCACTCTACAGAATGTCCTAATGATTTAAAATGTTGCACAATTAGGTACTCAGATGACAATACTCTATTGTTGAGCTCAAAAGTTGCAAAACCTGATGTGTTAGCCTAGGGTTATGTAAGGATTGCCAGGGGTCCACAACCTAACTATTGAATATTGTTAACTAACCTAGCATCCTTTGTACCGAGGACAAAATCATGCACAGGACGATGACAGTAGCAAATTCTGCCTTATATAGAATCTCGTTTGGTCTTCACAAAGGGAAATATAAACTGCAATTCTGGAGTTTCCAAGAATGCCTTCTCTCAAAGTGGGTTACTGGCCGTCTGGACATAATCCCTACCACGTCCGGCATCGATTACTTGCGTGTATACCCCACAATGAATAATCCTCCGTTGTGGAAAAAAATATGTCAAAATAATACTTTGTTCGATCCGGAAGGATTAAAGTTAAAGAAATGGTTAGGTAACATTTTTAATTAATAATAATAATAATTAAGCATTATTCGTTCTTTTTGGCGTAACGTAATCGTTTGATAAGACAGTGGTAGGGATGCTATACTTTCGAAGAACGACTGGTCTTTTTTTTCTGGTGAGTTTGTGGTTTGTTTTTGTCTCTAAAATTCCTGTGAATGTTGTCCTGTGACCAGAAAACTTTGTTCGATCAGATCAATTTTGCAAGAGACTCTTGATCTCCAAATTACGGAGTTCTGTCTTAGTTATGAATCCCAAGTGGTCCAGCTATCGTGTATAATCCCTTCAATATTTAAAATTTGATTTTCAAAGCTGGTTATTTACCAACTTTATTATTGCCGATCACTATCAAGGAAACGTTTGGTATGATAATGTAGGTAGTAACTAAGGGCACATCACGAATAATGCTTCGAAGGAGAATCAGAAGACTTCAATTCGTATCGAATATTTATTCCGAAAATTGGTTTCAACTAAAATAAATTAAGTCCATTAACAATTGCAGCCCTGGTCAGTTCACATTCCTCAGTCATCAACGCACATAGTAAGAGTATGGAGAGTAAGCGTAGGCTGAGTAGGGAAGCGCGTAGTCGTAGGCACTGTAAGAGTAGGCTACTGGAGACGAGTAGGCTGCCAGTGGGGCGCTGTAGGCTGCAGCAACTGGATAGTCGTATTCAAGGACCAGGGGCTTCGGCTTGGCTGAGGCGAAAGCCAGGAGAGCGGCGAACAGTACCTGGAGAGGAGAAAGGTTTATTAATAAAACAATATCTACGGCAACTGGAAAACGTAGGTTTTGCGACCAGGATTTGATGCACATATACTGGCTCCCCTGCCAGTAACAAAAAGACCGAGAAGTTGAATACTTCTTGCATTAAAGTGCTGGCTGAAGAGCCAGATTGTATATTAATCTAATGTAGCTAAGGTGCATGGTGTTTCAACAAAAAATGCAAGGATATGTACAGACGCCAGCAGGTCAAGCTACCCCAAACTGTCAAATTTTTCCAATCAACCTTGAACCTTAAAAATTTAGCAATAAAGTTGAAAATCTATTAAAGAAATTTGACAGATTGTAGTAGCTTGATGTGCTGGCGTCTGTACCAAGAATTTCAGCTAGGTCTGTCAATAATCTTCCTCTAGAAACACTTTTCGGGAAATTAAAACCAGATAATTATTGTATAGGTACCAATAGCTTTTCAAAAAATTAACGGTAGGTCAATAATTCTAATCAAAAATAGATTAAAAACAAATAATAAAACGCCAGTTAAAAAAAGAAAAACTTACGTATTTGAACATCTTGAAGTTTGGTTGATTTTCGTTTGCTGCGAGATGTAGGAGACGATAGGACTCAAGATCCGATGTGTAATGATTGATCAGACAATAGGCCCCTCTTATATATCATCGATCAAGTATGAACGTGCCTACTATACGGCAGTGTGAGCGGATAAACTGCCCAAATATCCTGCTCCTGCGCATTAGACATAATAATCACGCGCAGCCTTGCGCAGTGTCACCGGACGGAAAAAGTTATTAGATCAAGGAGTACCTAAACCTGACTGTTTCTTAAACCTAGTAGGCTAGTGACCCTGTCATGCCTGACAAGGAAATGAGCTGACATAGCGTGCTTCAAATAAAAGGTTATGTCGAAGTGTCAAAGTGATGGTCTAAGGTGCTACCGCACCTTAGACCATTTAACCCCTAGGTAACCGTTAGGTTGCGTAGAAATTGTTCGTCGGTTGGTACACGGTCAAAATGTATGCAACTTTTTTATTGCATTTCTTAATGATGCATTTTTTAATTTATTTAAAATCTGACGGAATATTTTAACACAGGGTTCAGTTCAATCATGTACAGACCTACTCAATCCATGGTAACAGGTTGCAAATCGATGACCCTGCCATCCTGTATAAATGCATTGGCTAAACTTCTTAAACTAAATGAACTTACCAACTATTTAATTAAAACTATTTTATTAAAATGGGTATATTAGGTATCTAGTATTGTTTTGTTCTAAGTAAGTAGTAAATAATTATTTGTTGATATCATTTTGTATAACTTTACAGTTGGTTTTGAGTCTTTTTTTGTTTTAAGCAATAACTTTGATTATATCCTACAGTTGCATAAGTTCAAGGTTGTGTCTAAGTTAACAGCTCACTAACTCCTATAATACAAGCTTGACTTAGTTTAGGAGTTAGAGAATTCCATAATTCTGTGTAACTGCGTAGGTACAACCTCTATAATAAGATTTAAATTGTTATTAGATTAAGAAATTGTTGTACCTACATTGATGGAAATAAATATTTTATTTTATTATTTATTTTATTAATTTATGTATGCGTGTATTTCCTTATGTTTGATTATGAACTGTAGATCTCCATCCAAAGACCATTATTTAGCAGTGAGAGTTTTTGGTATCGGGTTAGCCTGGTCTCTATAACCATATGTTATTCGGTAACTAACCGAGTCCCCTACCAAATTATCTCGTCAATAAACGATCCCTATTTGAAACTCGACTCAACATGATTAGGCTTTAATTTGGATAATACGAGTTAACCCGAGCTCCGTTTAATAACAAATTAAGTCTAACGAACTCATGTAACAAAACTCCGTCATTTTGCCGAGCGACGATCCGCCATGATTAGTGAGTGGGTGCCTTTCGCGCCATTTTCGCAGTAATGGCGACATACACTCCCGTTACAGAGTAATTACTGCCCTTTGAGAGCTGAGCTGAGCATTGCCGGTAAACACCGCTTTGCCGATAGTTATCCAGAGGTTAGTTTTACTTTTAATAGGGGTGTTCTGGTTAGGTGTCGAGTTGAGGGTGTGTAGGTACCTATCTACATACTGCCTATTTTGATTAAAAATAGGTCGCATTCTATGTAGATGACATAAAATTCTTGGGAACAGTGTACGTACATCTTAATAGTTATTAGATACCTACACAACCTATAACTATTATGTACCTATTAATGTAAATCAATACTGCTATTCCGCCAATCTAACAGAGCAAAACTAGAATTTCATAACAAAGGTGCCATGGTCAAATCGTAGAATGATCTGAGAGTTACATGCCTCAGAGAGCACATTTAGCCCTTGGCCCCTGCTTCGGTTTGACATGAGGATAACACATGAACAGCATAATTTTGTATTTGGTATCATCAATGATAAGTATACCCTATTACAATTAAGATAGGTATTGCTCCGTGCTAGTAGCAAGCTGGCGGTCAGCTACTTTTCTTCTATATGCTTTTTTTTTTTCTGGATGGGCAATCATCAAATGACCCCTCCCGCTCTGGGTGGAGCGGAAGAGAGTGTCAGACTCTTACTGACTAAAACCCACCCATGTTCCTTCCTTTGCCCTTTATGTTCCGGGGTAGCGGTAACCCTTTCGGAAAATCCCGCTGATTCTTTTATAATGCTTTAGTTTGTTTTGAACCCACTGGAGAAATAACTATTTTACTTTAGCACGATTTATTATCTATGCAATCGTGCTGAAAGTTTAAACGATCGCTTTTTTAAATTCTATCCCTCATAGATTATTCGAATGGGCACTTTTTAATTCACAAAAAGACTCGTAGCGCCATCTTTATTAAACATTCAGCAACTGTCAAATTAGTGTTAAAAATGTGTGATACTAAATGGCAGTGGAAAAACATGAAAAGGATTTATTATAACTATAAAACATGTTTTTACCATTTCCTTTATTATAAATAGGCATGAAAGCCGTTTCTAAACCAAAATAAGCAAACCAAATAAAATCAATCTCTGGCAACACTGAAAACTTGTTGTGACTGTCATTGTCAAACTCACTAATGTCATAATTTTATCTAATTTGTTGTTTGGTTTTCGGTTCTGTTATCGGGTGTATTGATTGTACCGAATAGTAAACATTAATAATAAACTTGCAATGATCGGTGTGCGATTAAACACGTTCAATGACACCTCTGGTGAGCCAGAACAGGATGCTAACTCTGCCTTAACTGAATTGGACAAAGGTAACCTAACCCCCAGATGCTCTTTTTATGCTATTTCTTCAACTACTGACTAAAAATATCTTGTTCTAGGCCTCCGGTCTGGTAAAGTGGGAGAACAATGCGAAGCTATCGTCCGTTTCCCCCGTTTGTTCGAGAAATACCCATTTCCTATTCTTATCAACTCTTCATTCCTAAAACTAGCTGATGTGTTTCGTATGGGCAACAATTTCCTTCGTCTATGGGTGCTTCGTGTCTGTCAACAAAGCGAGAAGCATTTGGACAAGATTTTAAACGTCGACGAGTTTTTGAGGAGAGTTTTCAGTGTTCTACATTCAAACGATCCAGTTGCGAGGGCACTTGCGCTAAGGACTCTTGGTGCGGTTGCTGGGATCATACCAGAGCGGCAGAATGTGCACCATGCTATACGTAGAGGACTGGACAGTCATGACAATGTGGAGGTTGACGCTGCTATTTATGCTACTACAAGATTTGCTGAGCATTCCAAGTAAGTTTGATTTTGCTCTATTTTGTTTTACCACACATTACTATGCAATGAGACTATCTAATCCTAACATCCATATGTCTGTATGACATTCAATGAATCTACAAACACAAGGCATGTACATAATCAGCCTATAATGTTCTCACTGCTGGGACACAGGCCTCCTCTCGGTGAGAGGGAGTGAGCCGTAATCTACCACACGGGCCCAGTGCGGATTGGTAGATCTGTGCATGATGGCATGGCCTGTCGGCAATATGACGAACTTCCATCCCCCTATAAAACCCCTTTTAGGAATGAATTTTCATAAATCCTTGCTTAAATATCATGCCTCTCTAGACCCAGCAGTTTATGCTATGAGTTGTCTGTCTGAATTTCAGATTTTTATGAAGTCATCTCACAAAAAGCCATTAATAGTGGTGTCATGATAAATAAGTTGTTTATTTTCAGCGCATTTGCAGTAGCCATGTGCAATAAGCTTTGGGACATGGTAGACTGTGAGAGCACAGCTGCTGAGCGCAGAGCCAAGCTTGTGAGGGCTCTCAGAACTGTGCATGGAGGAGGTGAGTTAAATTTATAATTTTAAATGGGGTTTTGTTAATTAACTTTACAAGCCTCTTTTTCAGTTTCTTTCTGTAGTGTAGTGAAATGAAGTCCTTATTTCTCTGAAGAATTTGTTGCGTAGTTTACATTGCAATGAATCTGTGCGTAACCTTTCTCATACCTATGATTTCTTTCATTACCTATTAGCCCACTCAACACTCTAGTTGAGTGCTGTAAAAGAGGCCCTAAAACTGGAAACAAATCATTAACATTCATCTGAGCAACACGGGGAGCTCTATGAAATTAAAACTCATTTGTTTAAAAAGTATTCTAATAGATTTTTAATCTACTTAATAAAGGACTGTTATCGTAATTTGTCTATGTTATTCCTCTAGCTGTTAGAGCTCAGGGAGTGCTGAAGCTGCTCCGTTCCTTACTGGAGCGGTTCCCATCATCGAGCTCTGTACGTGCCGCCATTATTGCGCTTACACATATCGCTGCAGATACCGTCGTGCATGTGCCTGATCAAGTAAGTTATAGACACCGAACTTTATCACAATCTCTATGGGAACATCATTTCACTTAACCTGACTTTCATGCCGGGTACAGATTGTCTCATCAAATTCGCGTAGTTGTTATGATACATTTCATGTTGCATTACATAAATTCGAAAGGCTTGTTTGAGTTCGATTTTATGTTATATTTCATATGTACCTGGCATCAGATTACGTTATTTGATAACCAAAACTTCTCAATCTTTATTGAATAAAATGCAGGTATTTTTTCATGTCCCGAACGCGAGTTAAGGATTGCAATGTATTCCTTATTTCAATGACATAAAAGTTAAATGTCTCATGATTCGCAAAAATAGTTTTACTTGTTTTAAGTGCAATTTTTTCTAAGCTCTCCTATACTTATTATTATTATTTTACAAGACCAAGTCATACAATCAGCTGTCTATTTCAGGTGGAACTCCTATTAAGCATAGCAATGAACGACGCCCGTTCCTCTGTTCGGCGCGCCGCCCTTCTAGGGCTTCGCAAACTGGCAGAGCATGCAGCTTTATGGCCAGCTGACTGTGTAGAGAAGCTGGTGAGGGCTGCCACTGACAGCCAGGAGATGGAGCATACTATGCTGTGCTTGCAAGTTATGCAGGTAAATGATGTGGCCTTAACTTAACATGTGCTGAAGTTATTTGGGCCTGCGGGGTAATTGCGTAACGCACTAACAGCAGTAATGGCTTTCATTTTGACAGTTCAACAACATTCATTGCATTATTTACATTGTTGAGCAGACAAATTTTTCGAACAGGTGAAGCAATGAATTAGCAATAGCGTTCAAAATGATTCAGATTGTCAATGATACGCAATTAGAGTGCTAGACCTATTGCAAGGTAGATTTCTGGAGAACACAGCTTGACCAAACAGATATTGTTGTATTTATTTCATTAAGGTACGAAATAGTGAGCTTTGTTATTAATAGCCTATTTTCATCTCTTTAGAAAAAATCTAGCTGTGCCGAATATCACGACAATTTGTATTTATTAAGATATTGAAGCATAGTTCAGCCCGATTCAAACTTTATGGCGGCTCGGAACATGAGGCGAGTCGCTGCGCAGTAACAAATACACTTGTAATCCGGGTGAGAGGTGAGGTACTGCGCAGCAAGTAGCGCACTTCAAAAGCCGCCATAAAGTTCGAATCGGACTGGAGCAGGGCAAACAAAAAATTAATTTTCAAAATAACTATTTAAAATTAGGCTGACAATCGGCACTTTATGGAGGTCATAAGATCCAAAAGACCAGTCTAAAAATTCCCTCCGTTCGTCAACACCATGTATTTCGTCTGCAGAAACTAGTATCCTGCCCAGCAGTATGTGCAGCAGCAGCGAACCCTACCGGCGGTTGTGCAGCACTACGTCGTTACTGCAGCGAGGCGACTCTGTCAGCTGACCTCACCCGCGCCGCTACTGCTGCGGATGTACTCACACGGCTGATAGTACACTGGTGAGTTTCAGTGTTTCATTTCCTTCAAATAAACTTGAAGTGGACATTCGCGTTCCTTATTTAGGGCTAGCAGCACATGTGGCAAGGCGCAGCGTGGTTATCACTGCAATACAAATATCAACCTTGCGGTCGTGCAAAGTGGAAAATAAATTTTATTTTTTTTTTATTTTTTTTAATATTTTTTTTTTTTGTTTTTATTTTTTTTTTAAAAAACGTTGACCCACACTATTAATTATTCCTGTATCGTGAGTGCGTTTACAAACATTTAAACTCACACAAACAGCTAAACCCGGAAAAACTACCTGTAGGCAATACAAATATTTGTTCCGTGCGGGAATCGAACCCGCAACACGCAGCGCAGCAGTCGATCGCGCAGCCACTGCGCCAACCGTGTCGTCAATAATCTTCTACTTGCCCGAGAGCTTATAAAATCAAAAAGAGGCGCGCATCTCAGAGTAGAGGCAGGTGTTTTTATTTTTGACTTTTTTTTAGGAACGCAACATTGATATTTGTTTGGCAGTGACAACTGCGCTGTGCTGCACTTACAACACTGTCTAGTACCTTGGGCAGTACTCACTCTAGTCACATTCAAAACTGCGATCTGGATCGATATCCGTATGAAACGCTTACTTAATTACTAAACTTTTGTTCCAGCTACGAGGAATGTCTTCCAGTTGAGGGCGGGGACTTAATGTTAGCTCTGGAAACTTTGGTCATAGCGACCGGAGACAACAACAACCAAAACAGTATCAAACCACTCCGAGTTGCGCTGCGCTGCTTGGTAAGTAAAATAGATGTTATAAATTAACATAGTTTCCATATTTAACACTTTAGCTTCTGTGTGCGACTTCGCCCGCGTGAAATGTTTGGTTCACTCGACCGATCGTGCCACCCCGCATCACCTGCCCGCGCTATTACTTCGTTTTCGCTTAGCCTTCTTCCTGGCTTTTTTCTTTTTGCTCGGCTCCTACTCGTATGTTCATAAATCTGGTCATACACGCACGCCGGTCGCCAGTACTCGACCTTTCTGTGAGTGAAAACGCCTCCACGTTATCGGTGGCGTTCGTCAGATCTTCTGCCATAGGTAATATTGCCGTGCGCAGGTACAACTCAGCCGCGCCGAGCCGTCCGTGTACGCGGGCCGCACGGCGCGCGTGCTGGGCGCGGCGCTGCAGGCGCGCGGCGCGCGCGGCGCGGGCGCGCGCTCGGCCGCGCTGCTGGAGGCGCTGGGCGCGCTGGGCGGCGCGCCGCACGCGCACCTGGCGCCCGCCATGCCGGCGCTGCACCACGCGCTGCGGCGCCTGCAGCTGTACGTACACCTTCGAGTTCATTGGGAAATACTGGGGGTCTACTCAGAAGTGGTATCTGCCGAATGTTCGGCCGTTTCCTGCAACGAAGTTACTATTTGGTTCGGTCGGTCTCGATCCTACACTTCTACACTCTTTCCAATATTGACTATGGTCCCGACCCAACTGAGCCGATCCGAACTTTTTTCGGATTTTTCAATAATATTCGGTTCGGCCAAGTGTCGGTCCGATCCGATTATTCGCACTTTGCACTTCGTAGTAGACCCCCTGTTATTCTCTCTATACTTTCAATGACACTAAAATAGATACTTCATTTAATCTAATTGTATTTCAACATATCTACTTATCTCACGGTTTCGATTCTTCATGTAATAAGTAGATATTTAAATTTATGCTATCATTAATTTCTTTTTCTACAATAAATAAAGTAAGGACACACATCAGCGTGTTTGTACACATGGTCGTGTCGCTTCTTGAGATATAAATACTGTACCCTATGAAGGTACCGTGGTCACACAAAATACTGAGCAGTCAATAGTACTCAGTACGTTGTGTGACCATGGTAATCCAGAAGGACAGTTCCCGTATGTTTCAAAACGTATTACATTCTAATCTAAGTCAAGATCTATCAAAGATTGTATAAGGTTTATGCCATTGATTTTAGACTAAATTTTGAATGTTTTTAAATACGTGAATTTGCCTAGTCCTGACAGCTTGCTATGTTCACAGCGTCAACGGGATAGAGAACCCTCCCGACGACGGCACGGCACTAGTGTTGCTGTGCACGGTGCTGTTCCAGGAGCGAGCCGGCAAGGCACTCACACACAGCATCAGTCCAGTCTGGCAGGGCACTATATTGAGGACTATTGAGAAGGCGGATGGATGGGTGCGGTATCGAGTCGCTAGAGCGGCGTTGAGGTGAGTTTTACTATTTATTTTTTCATTTCTTATTGAAATTTCTTCTGTCTGCCAAACTTTTTTCATTATCTAGTTCAGATTTGAATTTTAATCAAACTTGGAGATATGTATTGGCAGCCTAATATTTAACCATTTTAAAGTTGCTATATGGCATAAAAGGGCAACAATTGATAATATAATAAATAATAAAAAACTTTAGTGCTAAAAAGATTACAGAGATTTTACATTTGTGACAAGCTATTAGAAGAGTTGCTTTAGAACTAATCCATTTGTGTGTTATTCTTTGCTGTTTGACCCATTATAATCGCCTTATTTCCATGGGTGAGGAGTTCTATGTTATGGGTTTGGTTTCCATACTTAGACATGACTTCCGTAGACCATTGTGCGTGGGTCATGGCGGCCGTCGGTGGTTATTCCAACCAGCCCACCTCCCACCAGAAGTTGATGAAGTCTCCTGGCCTGTTGGGTTGGGAGTTTAAAACAACTTTATTTAAAAATATGTGTTTTTAATAGGTATGGTCACCATAGCCTCGCAGCGGCTATCTTGAAGCGTTTGTCAGAGGATGCGCCCAGTGAAGCGGCCCATCGTTGGTTGACTGCGTTGTATCGTGCTGCGGCCGCTGATGCTAAGCTGATTGAAGAAGGTAAGTTAAAAAAATGATTTTTGTCATTCCATCTAGGGTCTTTTGATTCTAATTAATTTTTATTTTTTAACTCTTTGAAAGTGTAGGAAAATGTTTTGGTTGAAGTGAATGCTGTGTGTTGCATTTTTTTATTATAATTAAAAGGAAGAGAGGTTTTTAATTCGAGAGTATTTTTTTTTTTGTAAAATATGTCTTTTTATGTTTTGGATATGTATATTCGTGATTTAAGTTAAATACGTTTTGTTTTTTTTTTTTTATGTTTTGATGTGGAAGTCGTCTTGTAGTTTTTTTTGTTTTTTTTGTATAATTAGGAAGTCTACGTTGACACCTCTCCCCGCCTTTGTTAGACTGTGACTATAGTTTGGCTAGGAGGATATTGCTTATGGAAGCAATATCCTCATGCAGATGCAGAATATAAATTTTTCGTTATTCTTTCTTAGGTATTTCCGGTCTGGAGGAGGCCAGCTCGGGCTGGGAGGTGTCGAGCGGCTGGGGCGGCGCGGGCGGCGGCGGCGCGGGCGCGGGCGGCTGCGGGGGGGGCTGCGCGGGCTGCGGCGCGTGCGCCCCGCTGCCGCCCGCCTGGATGCGCGCGCGCGCCGCCGCGCTGGCTGCGCTGGCCCGCACCGCGCACGCCGCGCGCACGCTGTGCACGCAGCCGCCGCCCGCCGTCGCGCACACCTACTCGCAGGTCACTTATATTCCATATTAATCATTTGAAAAACCTTTTTTGATACTATAATGGGGTAATTACTATAATGGATATTTTCCGTTTGATGATAATTTCAACAGCGAGAGGGAGGGTCGTGTCACATAAAACAATATACAATTCAATTTTCTTAAACGTTTTTTCAATATTTATGTATTTTTTTTTTTATTTGTGTGTGATGAATAAGCAACATAAAGAGAAGGTTAATCAAAAAGATACTTTTGCTTTAGTAAATCACTAAACGTATTATAAGTTTATAGCAAATTAATATGTTATTCTAACAATGTTTTTACCTTATTTTTTAGAATGAAGTTCCTTATCGCACGTTATACTCTTAACGCATTTTGTTTTCATTTAATTACTCTCAAATTTTAATTAATTTCATCAGTCTTGTCATTTAATATATAATATACAGCCAAAGGAACTTCGTTATAACCGGATGTAGCACGACACCTCTCGTGTTTTTTTAAAGCAATAACCCCCCGTAACAACAACGTCCGCAGAGCTCCCGCGACCCGTCCCTGCGCGCGGGCGCCTTCTCGTGCGCCGTGCGTCGTGCGGCGCGCGCCGTGGCCGGCGTGGCGCACAAGTACGGCGCCATCGCGCGCACCGCCTTCCACGCCGACGACTCCACGCTCAGGCATCTGCATATGTATCCTTTTTAGTAACAACAACTACGTCTTGTATCGATATCTAAACACAGTATTCTGGCTCCAGCTGCCATAATACGCTTTCGAAACTAAAAAAAAAAAGACAAAATTGATCTTACGTACAAATTCTATGACCAATATTTTTACATCTGAAATCAATATGTCTTCAATGCATGCCAAAATATGGCGAAACCTTTTTTTTTATCTACCACCTTTTGTACTACAACATTTAAAGCAAATAAATTACTTTGATTTTTCCTTAACAAACCTTCAGTTCTCAGCACACTTACAGCCAACTAGCCCAATTTCTGGACCGCATTGCCTCCACAACCCAGGAGCGTCCTGCAGAACTAGACAACGTGGACCTAAAACCTACCACCCTGGAAGAGATGATAGCTCTCTCAGCCAGTAACGCGCTCACTGACATATCTAGCAAGCTGTTCGATAACCCCACCACTAGCCCTGGGATCACTCATAGGGTAACTACTTTTTGCGACTTTATTTTTAGCCCTTAGGGGGAGACTTTTGCCTAGCAGTAATTTTATAGTTTGAGCGTCACTGTTATCGTCTTCCTGTTCTGAGCAGAACGTAAAAATAGTGTGGAGCGGGAGGGTTCCCCGACTCCATCTTATATTTTGAACAAAGTTCAAAATAAAAATCTAAGATGGCGGCTGCGATAATTTCAAAATAACAAAAATTTGTACATATTTGCAGCCATCATCTTGGATTTTCATTTTGACCACATTGAGCTGTATTGAGTTGTTCATTGATAGTGGGATTAACATTCATAACTCCCTGAAGTGACCGGGGTAGAACTGAGAGTGGCGGTAGGAAGGTTGAAGGCCAAAAATACCGCCCCAGGACCCGACGGCTTGCCAGGTAAAGCCTGGGTCCTGGCCTCGAAGGCTCTCGGGCCTCGACTAGAGGCGCTCTTAAGCGCATGTTTGGAGAGAGGCCAGTTCCCGCTTCGTTGGAAGACGGGGAAGCTGGTCCTCATTCGGAAGCCAGGGCGCCCAGCGGACTCTCCGTCCGCATACCGGCCCATCGTGCTGCTCGACGAGGTGGGCAAGCTCTTTGAGAGAGTGATTGTGGACCGCCTCGTCGGGCACTTGGTGAGGACGGGGCCGGATCTTGCGGACAGCCAGTTTGGCTTCCGCAAGGGGCGCTCGACGGTGGACGCCATCATGCGCGTGAGAGCCCTCACGACGGGGGACGCGGTGTCCCGGGGTGGGGTCGTCGTGGCGGTGTCACTCGACATCGCCAACGCGTTCGACACCCTGCCCTGGAGCTGCATTGTGGAGGCACTCCGGTATCACCGAGTGCCGCCCTACCTCTGTCGAATAGTCGAGGCGTATCTGACGGACAGAGCCGTCACCTACCCCGGTCGCGATGGGGAGTGGAACCGGCGAGAGATGTCGTGCGGTGTCCCGCAGGGATCGGTTGTGGGGCCGTTCCTGTGGGACATCGGCTACGACTGGGTGCTGCGGGCCGACCTCCCTGATGGCGTCAGCGTGGTTTGCTACGCTGACGACACGCTGGTCCTGGCGCAGGGGAGGTCGCATCAGGCGGCGGCCGACGCGATGACACGCGGGGTTGCGATAGTCGTGGAGACGATCCGGCAGTTGGGTCTCGCGGTGGCATTGCACAAGTCCGAGGCCATGGCGTTTCATGGGCCCCGGAACGCGCCACCACCGGGATCCCAACTAACGGTAGGAGGGGTTCACATCGGCGTCGAGACGACGATGAAGTACTTGGGTCTCGTCCTCGACAGCCGGTGGAACTTCGTCGAGCACTTCCGACGTTTGGCCCCCAAACTGGAACGGGCTGGGGCCGCCAGGGGGCCAAACGCCTCCTGCCGGAGGCTTTACGCGGGGGTCGTGCGGTCCATGGCCCTATACGGGGCCCCGGTGTGGGCGCGTTCACTGCGGCGGCGAGCCGCCCACTACCTGAACGCGCCTCAGAAGGTGGTAGCCGTAAGGCTCATCCGGGGCTACCGCACGATCTCGGGCGAGGCGGCAAGCCTCCTTGCCGGACTGCCGCCATGGGATCTGGAGGTGATAGTCCTCGCGCGCCTGTATGAGTGGCGCGCGGAGGCACTACGCCGGGGGGAAAGTCCGCTCCCGCGGCAAATTGCGGCGGAGCGGACGGATCTCCGGCTCGATCTCATGGCGACATGGAAAGAGCGACTGTCGCAACCCAGCGCAGGGCACGCCGCGATAGCGGCGATAAGACCCCTCTTTGAGGAGTGGCTAGAGAGGCGCCACGGCGCCCTCACCTACCGCCTGACGCAGGTCCTCACCGGACACGGAAGTTTCGGGAGGTTCCTGCACATCATTAGGCGGGAGGAAACGCCCGGGTGTCACCATTGCCAGGATCGCCCAGAGGACACGGTGGAGCACACGGTGGAGGTCTGCCCCGCTTGGGCGGAGCACCGCCGTGTCCTCGTAGAGGCGATCGGCAGCGGCGGCGGCCTCTCGCGCCCGGACCTGGTGCAAGCCATGGTCCGGAGCGAGAGGGAGTGGGAGGCAGTCGCCTCCTTCTGCGAAGCAGTCATGCTAGCGAAGGAGGTGGCGGGACGGATGAGGGAGAGAGCCTCCCGTCCCAGCCGCCGCGGGAGACGATCCGGGCGTCGGGAGTCGCGTGACGACTACCGGCCACCGTAGGCGCGGGCCTGCGGGCGGAGAGCAATGGGTAGCTCACCGCCCGATCAGGACCAGGCCCGTGCCGGACGGCGCGTTAGTGTTCCACGCGCGCCTCAAAGAGATGTCAGCATAATTCGAGGGGCCCCTTAGGGCCGAAGCCTGCCGGGTCAGCGGGATTGTCCGAAAGGGTTACCGCTACCCCGGAACATAAAGGGCGAAGGAAGGAACATGGATGGGTTTTAGTCAGTAAGAGTCTGACACTCCCTTCCGCTCCACCCAGAGCGGGAGGGGTCATTTGATGATTTCCTACCAGAAAAAAAAAACATTCATAACTCATGTACGTTAATTATAAGCTGTTGAGTTTCTAAATAAATAAATAAACCACAATATCGGCTTTAACACCCTCGAAAACCATGAAAACGACACCCATGACGACAAATTAGAAATTTTTGCAGCCGCCATTTTGAATTTTCATTTTAACCTCAGTATCGGCTGCAACACCCTCAGAAACAATGAAAACGAAACACATGACGAAAAAAAAAAAAAAAAAATGCAGCCGCCGTCTTTCATTTTCATTTTAACCTCACTATTGGCTTCAGCTCCTTCGGAAACCATGTAAACTATTTCTCAATCTCTCTCTTTCAATTACATAAATGAAAAATCGCATGGAGGGGGCATAACGCTTTTTTGTTACGTGACGATTTTACTCCTACCGCAAGCCGTGTTAAGGAACTTCGTTCCAAGAAGATAATTACTTGATTACCTACGTAACTCTATTGACTTCGAGTGTCATCGAGTAACATCCAGTTCGTGTGCGGTGCTTCTGAACAGACTACCCCCATTTGCAATAAACGTAACCCCACAGGGCCCAAACAGTATAAGAAACTGTGTATATTGAATGTCTGCAGCACATGGACGCCATCCTGGCCGCCGTGCGCGCGTGCGCGGGCGGCGCGCCGTGGCCGCGCGGCGCGTGCGCGGGCCGGTCCGGCGGCGCGCTGTGCCGCGTGTCGCTGTCGCCGGCGTGGCGCGTGGCGCCGGCCTCGGGCGCGCCGCCGGACCACGCCGCCATGCTGCCGCTGTCGCACCGGCTGGCACTGAAGCTGGAGGGGGTCGTGTTGCCGCCGCTGCCGCTCAGGTCGGTCGGATTCTATATCTAAATTAAGTTCAAAATTAATAAAACCTATTAGGTCATCTCTCTATCTATTGTCCCGTCGCAGGTATGCTCGAAGAGATTTCTTATGAAATAAGCATCACCTCTGTACCTATTTTTCTAATCCGTTTTTTTCTTGTCTTTTTATATATGTGTGTACATAAATGGTTAAATAAATAAAATAAATATCGAAAAGATTTTCGCCATTACGTGGTATTAAATCTGAGAAGGGGAAACAACACAAATACGACAATAAATTAAAACAATGGCAACACTAACGTCTATGAGTATTTTAGAACTATGTAATAAATCCTAACTTTGAAATAAAACAAGTTTTTTTTTTAAACAAACTAAATGAAAAAATCGCTCTTGCCAATCTTGAAGCGACTCCATAAGTGACTAAACTATTGAATATTTCTGGTTGTATTTTTGTATGGTTTGAAACATCATTAAATATACAAAGTTTAATTTACTGTCATCTCCACCTTAAATAAGTGAAAAAGTCAACTAAAAGCTTGAATTTCTATTACAACATATCGTAACCAAGCCACCTCTATAAGAGAGACCTTATTACACCAACAAGATTTAAAAAAAAAAATCTAACATGTATGTCCTTCAACAGCAAGCGCCAACGTGTGCGTCAAGTAAAGGGCGTACAGATCACAGTTACGGCCACACCACATCCTCGTACCAATGAGAAAGTAAGTACCTAATATAGTGGACCTCTTGCCGACTAAACATAGAATGACATAACTATTTTAATAACTGCTGCAATCATAGATACTACCCTCTACTTAGAGAAGACGCTGGTTATATATTACAGTGGCTCACAGTACAGCTTCACATCCAGTAACCATTTGAGCTGCCAAAGAGCCTTTATTTCGCAGCAGTAATGGTGGTTTTCGTACTTCTAACGTTACGTGCGACCGAACTTTGCTATAAGGTTTGATATTCATTCACTAATCTCTGCAACAGTTTTGTGAACCTTTTCCTTCTCTCCCCAGACGGTAGAACTAACGAACATCCCGCCAGTTCTCACCGCGGTACAGACAGTCACACCGGTGCGCGACTTCTTCTCGGCCCAACAGCTGGTCTCGGTGAGCGCGCCCGGCCTGTACACAGTCGCCGTGGAGGCCGCGTTCGTGGACGATGCCGCCCAGCTGTGGAATACAGGACCTAGGACTGCTATTGTTATTAAGGTTAGAAGGATCTAAAAATAGTATGACATCATAGAGTAGACGGAGTGATATGGTGTCGAGGTCTAAATGGTCCGTCTATTTCTCTGGTGTTAGCACGACATTTACCAAAATCATACCTTCTTTTGGCTTTGCCGTAGTCTAGCCCAGATCGTACAGAGTAGTCCAGTAAACTTTGGTAATGGGGCTCATTGCTCAGGGCTCAGGACACCGAATGTATTTATCGTCGAGGTTCTTTGAATAGTCTACCTACAATATTGCTAGAAATGCGCTGCAATGCATTTGCAAATAATAGCACATTGATATGTCCCAAGTCACCATACAGCAACTCGGGATCTAACGGGATGACACGTTCCTGTCAAATTCTTGATATTTTTCGAATCCATATGAGGGGAGCAGGGGAAATGTCATGGATGTTATATTTTTTTCATTTGTTTGTTTATTAGCAATTATTAGCAACATTTGACAGTCCATTGAAAATAGTTACTGTTTTCAAAGAACGCAGGTAAGAAACGCTTCTTGTCTACAAAAAATTAACCATTAGAAAATTGAGGCACAGGCTAAAAACGATTAAGGTTTTCGGATAGCGGCGAAAAATGATGGAGGTGTATGGTAGCTATGGCGGGGTATGGTACTATTCTTATTTATAAGTTGCACTTACTTATTTCTTCATAGAGGGTGATAAAAAGTAGTGTCCATCTCGGGAGCAACACTATTTTAAGCTCGAGTGACGCCTTCAGAATAGTTGTTTGCTCGTTTGGCAAAGAATCTACCCAATGGAAGTAATATTGATGATAATTAATTAAGCATAGTGTTTCCTTGATGACATTCATCACTTTTTGACTGACATTCATTGTTGTTCTCCTGGAATGTTAGGTATTTTTTTTTTATTAAAAAAAAACTTATGATGCTTTAATAACGTTGACTTTAATTTCAACCATGACGCTAAATATATACCTAAAAAGATGCATTTTATTTAGTGGGAGGTTAGTGTTAAACTACAATGAGTCTATGAACTTAATAATCTGATTTTCTCCAATCAAAGTAAAATTGACACCCATAATTTTTCTCCTGTACCGTTCATATAATAATCATATCAATCATGTGACGACTGTCTAATGCAATTTCCAAGGTCAGTATAACAAGCGATGACACAAACATTTACGTTCATTACATCGATGTATTTCTACACGGTCAAATTACATTCATTAACGGAACTCGCAGATGTGATGCGTATCGATAACTAGACAGGATAAACAAAAAAAAAATAAGTATATCATCCATTTTTTTATGTTTAGATATCGCTTACCTTACTCCCTCACTACCTTTGTCCCTTCCACCTCGCGGCCGGTCACTTAACCGCTGGTCAGACCACGTAAGTGCCCACACTGCACTCTCTGTATTACGAGCCTGAGAGAAGCTAAGAACCGAACGAAGTAGAAGAAAACCATTCATAAAGCCACGAAGGCCTTTCAGGGACATCAGTCTTCAATCAGCCAATAATGTTCCCACTGCTGGGACGCAGGCCTCCTCTCAGTAAGAGGGAGTGGGCCGTAATCCACCACGCGGGCCCAGTGCTGGTTGGGTTTCAGGGACACATGACCTTCAGTAATGAAGTACGCGACCATCACGTCTGCGGAGTTTCGTTAACTAATTTAATTTGACCCCGTAGGGTAAAGGTACAGTGTGAGTATATTCAGCGTATTGTTTGTTGCAGGCTCACGAAGACCCCAGCGTGAAAGGTAGCGTGCAGGCGACACGCGGTAGATTCTAAGTAAATATCTTGTTTATTATGTTTGGAAATTAGTATTTAAGCAAATATGTCTAAGGACTAAACCCCCGTGTAAACTCATAGATGCATACGATTGCGCTCCAATTTTGGTCATATCTTGGATTGATATCAATTTCTCTAATGACTCCTTTTACTGTAAAAATCTCTGAATTTATTTGATCGAATTATGATTATTTTACTAGTAATAGTTTATGTACTTATATTAAAATAAACTGAAGAAAACAATATGCTTTTTAGTCATAAACCATTCTGTGTTTTTAACCCCGACGTCGTGCGATAAAGGTAAAAGAAATGAGGACAATAACCATTGTAAACAACATGACGACACAACAGGAAAATACCTAATCTATGAAACGCTCAACAATACCCTATGCTTAGGTCCTACGTTTCATAATCATAACACGCTCATTTCTGGTCGGCAGCTGAAATATACCGGTCATCCGTAAAAAATAAAGTTAAAAATAAACTTTCTTCGCAAACGCACTATTTGAACCAAGTGTCCTACATGTAAATCAACTGATAACTCTTCATTGTGCAGCCACGACGAGTGAAATGACCAAATAAATATTGATAAGAATTATCTAGCCACGATAAGTTTTCATACTTATCGCACAGTACCTGAGCTATAGACGGAGAAAAATGCTCGTCCACTTGTTAATTCTAGCTCTAGTTCTACAAATAAACTGCTCATCGATTTGTGATAGTGATGTTTGTTTGTGCAAAAGATATCAAAGTGGACAAAATGAAGAATTTGAAGGTGAACAGATTGTGTGCGCGTACAAAGACTGGGATATTCTGCAACGTAATTACTCACTCCCCGATATAGTGCACTCATTAGATTTATCATTTATTAACATATCTGTTGTACATTCATCATCTTTACTAAAGTCAAACACTTTAATAGAATTAATACTAAATAATAATGTCATAACAAAGATTGATGTCAACAGTTTTCAGTTGCCGAAACTAAAGAGATTAGATTTAAGTAATAATCAACTGGAATTTATAGACAAAGAAACCTTTAGAAGCGTGAACAACTTGGAATATTTGAATCTAGCAAATAATAGATTCTCTACATTCACAAAGTTAATGTTCCATCATTTGAGTAGTCTAAACGAAATTGTTTTAGACAATAACAACCTAGGACCCGTTCTAAGAAACTCGAACTTGTTCGACAGAAGTGGTTTTGGGCTCACAGACAAGATCAAAAACATAAGTATTAGTGGGATCAATCTAAGCACAGTGCCCGACAACTTCTTCGTTGATGCTTACGATTTAAGAAAACTTGTAATATCAAACAACAGCATAAGTGAAATGTTTGAAATACCATACACATTACAATACCTGGACCTGTCTGATAATCCTATAACAGACATTTTCAGCGAAGATTTCACTGATCTAATAGCACTGAAGGTGTTAAAATTGAACAATTTGAAAATCAAAACAGTTCCTGAAGCCGCATTTCAGTATCTGCCTGCTTTAAAAACTTTGGAACTTGAAAGAAACAGAAATCTGACTTCGTTTAGTAAGCTAGCATTTGGACGAGAGGTACTATCTGATCCTGACAATTTCGTGCTAGAAAGACTGTCGCTAAAAGGATCAAGATTGTCTCAACTAGACAAAGCATTGTCAACACCGCTTGGAGTCCTGATCGAGTTGGATTTACAAGGAAATCCTTGGAAATGCGACTGTGAGATCGTATGGGTGAAGCAGCTACAGATATCGGAAGAGTATTATGACCATTTAAGGTAAGATTTAGAACCTTATTTTTCGTTAGGCCAAGCTAGATACGCAGAATAAACAAGATCGTCCTTAGTAGAATAATCTAGGAGCAATATTAACGTTATGCATGTTACACATAAAAAGATATTAAAAAGCGCATTAAAAACATAAAAAATATACCTACATGTTTTCATAATTATAACAGCTACAGATTTCCACATGATAACGTTCTAGCGGATAAAGCTAAACAGCTCAACCAGATATTTAATAGAACAGCTCAACCCAGATAATAAACATGACTCCATTTCTACTGTCTTTCACTAACAAAAGAGTAAAAATAGCTCAGTAACGTTGTCATGTCATCTGGCACGTAAGTAATGCGCCTGACCTTGTTACGATCCGCCACAATGCATTTAACGATAGATAAAATTGTTTACGATGGTCTTAGTCATGGCCGCGTGTTGACCGGCCTTATCGGATGCAAATGACTTTATTTCAGTAGAGAAAAATGTGGTCAATATTTGTACTGAAATCAGGTGTTTTTGTGTTTTCAAACAACACATGGCTGGGGGGCGGATAACCTTCTAAAGTGAGATCGGACATCGTTAATAACATCTAAGGGATTTATTATAGGGCCTCGCTCTAATTATATGGCGTCTCCTGACATGTACCTGCCCCTACCTTACCAATGGCAAATCCTAGCTGGCTCCTCTTCGACTTCATCCGATATTTCAAGGTTCAATTCGGGGGTCGTGGAGCCAGAGAAGTTTGTTTATTAGTTGGGGTCAAGTATTTAGTAGAGTTAGTATAGTTTTCAGTGTATGATCATTCACAGAATTTCACGAAATATTTATAACCACGATTTTTTCCAGATGTGCAACCCCAGCGAATTTATTCAACGCACGCATTTTCGACCTGAAGTCCAAATACTTCATGTGCAACGTTAAACAACACATCGGAATAACAGTAGCGGTCGTATCTCTCTGCGCAATGTTAGCCTTCGTGGCTATGTGGCTATTCATCTGCCTGCCCAAGCAACAATCCAGGTGTAACTTCATCAAGAGCATGTACACGCCATCCACAGCATACACTATGCTTCCTATGGCTGCCAGTTTGCATTATGAAACTCAAACTTTAAGATAGGGTAATTTTTCGGGTTTCGTTTCTGAGACCTTAATGTGTAAAGTCAATTTAATTTTGAACTCTAACACGGTGATATTAAAGTGTTAGTGAAAAGCAATGGCTGTTACTATGGCACGTAAGAAATACGAGTGTGTTCTTTTATTTTAAGTGTTAATATAAATAAATAAATTTGTTACTTTGGTATATTTTTTGTTTTTCTGTCCTTTGTTGGCTTTATATAAATATAGCAACAAAAAAAAACGAAAGTCAGTTTGTATTTTTATCACAAATTCACGAAGCGACACGGGCTTTACTTGTGGTTACCAAGAGTACAAATACGCTGTGACTGTGCGTAAACACGAGTGACGATACCGAGAGCTCCTGCGCTTACACACACATTTACAGCCTGTTCGTACACTTGATAACCACAAGTAAAGCGGGTGTCGCTTCGTGAGGTGGAAATACTATACATGGCTTTTACCTTTATTACTGTTCGGTAATACGTCTCGCTCGCTCAGCCAGCAAACGTAAGTTTACCGTCACTGTTGGATGACAGATCAAGCAGTCGATCGACAGCTGATCGTCGAAAGGGTAAGGTGTACGGCAATTGGTACCCTAAAAAGGTTATTCAGATAAACTAAAATGCCCCTTAGAGACCAATTCAATTAATAGTGGTGGTTACTACCTATTTAGCCTAGCGTACAGACGCCAACAGGTCAAGCTACCCGAAACTGTTAAATTTTCCCAATGAACCTTGAACGTTAATGCTTTAGCGATAAAGTTGAAAATCTATTAAAGAAATTTGACAGATTGTAGTAGCTTGATGTGCTGGCGTCTGTACCTAAGTAGATATAAGATAAGATTTCTTTTTGATAAATGATGATTAACAGCCTTTGTGCGAACACTCCAGACCAATGTACTGTTTATCGGAGGTCGATACAGATAACACAAATCTAGATGACAAATCCAATGACGCTGTTATTAGTATGAAGAAATCTATTAATTCCGGCAAAATATCATGTATCTACTGTGATACAATGCGCGTTTTGGAATGATTTAAAAATAAAGATGAGAAGAGAACTCAAGTGTGTTCGACAGAGCACGGAATGGCAGAGACGTGCCGATACTTCTCCGAGCCCTGCGACAATATATTTTTTTGGCATTTGGTCCTCGACACTGGCTTGTCATAAAATAACAGTTAGAATCCGAATACCTATTGACTGCCTAGTTGGGCTCGTGGTCGCAAGCGCGACTGCTGTGCATGTGCTGGGTTCGATTCCCAGGTTTCCCGTTTCCCGGGCAGTGTTATTGGGTTTTTCATTTAGGAATTTCTCAGTAGCAGCCCAGAGTTTGGAAGTTAGTGGTGTGATACCCGCGTGCCTCGGAAATCACGTTGAGCCGTTGGTCCTGCGCCTGATCTCTCCCCGGTCGTGTCGGATTGCCGTCCCATCGCCGGACTATGAGAGTAAAGGAACAGAGAGTGTACCTGTGTTTGCGCACACTCTTGTGCACTATAATATCTCCTGCGTACCTGGCTAATCTCCGTTGAGGTTGGCCACCGTGACCGAAATCGGTCGGGGGTATTATTTATTACCTATTGCAAAAGGAATGTTGAACCGTGTTTTTAGTTTGCGTCAGTTAACCAGTTGGGTTTAACCACCAAGTGTTAACTGGCTTATAAAATAAAAAACAGAAGTACAAAATTCACTTTATATTATTTAAAAAATACAAAAGTGTACAAATTGTTTTACAACGATTACGATATTGTGCATATAATTACATCTATAGGCAAATACTTTGTGCATTGTATTGAGTCTCTGTCGAAAATATAACAAATCTATAAAATTAGCCTTTATTTGGAATATTATATAAATTAATTGTTTTGTAAATGCTGATGGCCAAGTATCATCATCATTCTCCTGCCCTTATCCCAATGTATTTGGGGTCAGTGCAACATGTCTTTTTTTCCATGTTTCTCTATCAGTCGTCATCTCGGTAGTCACCCCCTTTCTAAACATATCATTCACACAGTCGATCCATCGTTTCTTAGGTCTTACCCTACTCTTATAGCCATCGACATTCATACCCAAAACTCTCCTAACGACATTTTCCTCATTCCACTGTACCACATGACCATACCATGACAACCGATTTCCACATAACTTTTCAGTTATCGGTGCCACTTTCAGACTCCCTCTTATGTACTCATGTCTTATTCTATCCATTCGTGTAACACCACACATCCCTCTTAGCATTCTCATCTCAGCTGCATTCAATTGCCTTTCATTCATCCTTTTTGTGGCCCAACATTCTGATCCATACAAGACAGCAGGTCTAATCATAGTTTTATATATCTTCCCCTTAAGCTTAAGGGGAATGCGGGAGTCGCAGATTGTTCCCGTGACCTGCCGCCATTTCATCCACCCAGTGTTAATTATGTGCTTAACCGTCCGATCTACTTCGCCATCGCTTTGCACGAGTGAACCGAGATACCGAAAGCCGGAGCAGACTGGGAGAAGCGCGCCATCAAGCGCTATGGCTCCATATGGAGAGACCGCCGAAATCGCAGAACACATATTCAGTTTTGGTTCTTCTGATTTTCAAGCCAACGTTCTCCAGCTTCTGTTGCCATTTCTTCAATCTGTTCTGGATCTCAGGTCCATCTTCACCGACAAGAATAATGTCATCAGCAAACAGCATGCACCAGGGCGCCTCTTCCTGTATGTTCGACGTAAGAGCGTCCATAATCAATAGGTAGAGGTAAGGACTTGGTTTGGGGTAATGTCACTCTATTCTCGCAGTCTTTTCTCTATTACTTTCTCCCGTACCTTCATACTGTGTGACATGAGCTTTATCCCTCGATAGTTGTTGCAGTCCTGTACATTAGGTACCTTTATACTTGAAGATGGGCACTAGCGAACTATTGCACCATTCTTGTGCGATCCCCTCCTTCATGCAACAACTTATTGAAGAATAAAGTCAGCCACATACATCCATCTTCTTTTAAACACTTCCATACTTCTACTGGTATATGTATATCATCAGGGCCCATAGCCTTTCCATTTTTCATACCTTGAACTGCCTTTCTTACTTCATCCATATTAATTTCTCTCACCAAACCCATATTTACTTGTACCTCTGAGCAAACCATTCCATTTATTCTCTTCGTTCATTAGCTTTTCAAAATAAACCTTCCATCGTTCTTTTATTTCGTCATCTTTCGACTGTTGGTCAAGTATCACACCTCGAAAATCGCTTTCACTGGGGGATAAAAAAATGGCGCTACTATTATTATATAAATAACTACGCTTTCAACGTGTTTGGAACGAAGTTCCTTATGGGAACTATATTTTCTATCACCAAAATTTATATTTGTCATCAAGTTGTATCACCTAATAAATAGATCTATCGCCACGAAATATTTTCGTTCTCAGATAAACAAAAATTGTTCCCAGGTATGAATTATCAAATTAATGTTAATATATGTGTAAAATAAGAGATCGATAACCAATAAAATTATATTGCATTACATGAATATAAACTTCGTTCTTATAATAACAGTTTTGTTACTTAAATAATAGCTCTGTGCTCAGAATGGTAGATCTGTCACCAAATAAATCGATTTTGTAAAAGGAAACAGTTAGGTTAGGTTAGGTTAGAGTATGACAAACAACGCACGAGCCGAGCGAGCGAAGCGAGCGTGCCGCGGCAGCGGCCGGCGATGTGCCAGAAGCGAATCGCTTTTGTAAAAGGCAACAGTTAAGTTAGGTTAGGTCACATTAATGATTTATTGGTGATCTCTTTAAATTAGTTTGCTTAAATACTTATTAGGACACACCTATTATAATACATACAAAAACATTTATTTGGTACTAGACCTTATATCTCAGGGTTTTAGGTGATTTATTGTGGAACTGATTTTGCATTGTTTGGTGACTACATTTTGGTGACAGATCTACTATTTTGAGGACAAACCCTATTATTTAAGAAACACAAAACTAATTAAATTGGTGATAGCTTAAATGATACCCGTTCCTTATCGCATGCAACTGCACACTTGGCAAATGAGAGCCAAACGGAAAAATAATGTAACATTTTGACCGTCACGTCACGACCGTCAAATGCGCAAAAGCGAAAGGAACTTCCTTCCGAACGGGTGTCCCACGACACCTCTTAATTTTTTTTATATTTCCTCTGACCATCAGCTTAAACTGCCCTAATAAAGTTACTAATTCAGTTCTCTTACTAATTTCCATTTAAAAAAAAATATTATAGTAAACAACAAAATCATTTAAAAATGTCCTATTACACTATAATATTGGAATAACTTCACATTTGCTACAGTACTTAATACTAAGCAGGCACAAGCATTTTACAAAAGGCTGCGATTTGAGCATTGGAGTCCGCAGCAAAGGCTGCAAGGCCATTGAGGGCCTAATCTCGAAATTGGTAGTTTCGGTCAAACTAAATGAGTAAATAACAAATATTTAAATTGTTAGATTCACCAGACCGTGTCAAAAGAGTATGGTGAATGACTGGATAGTATTGTCTCGCTCACTCATACTGAAAATCGTAGATATCTTTCCATGCGGGATGTGTGAGCTCACTCCTGTCAGTATGGCATATTTTCGCAGGACTTAAGTACGGTGCGGGCAAATTTAACTATTTAAATCTTTGTTAAAGAATGATAAGCCATTTTAGGTCAGGTCAAGTCACTAATCAGCAAATCTGCTGTTGAATCTCATTGGTTACTGTTGCGATTTGTTAGCCATGTCGACAAGATATTTGATAAGGCTTCCAAAAACCAGGTCAATGTTTCAACAATAAGATAAGTATATTTTCAATGTAAAATCTTGACTTTAAAACTGGAAATAAATGATTGAGTAAAGGCAGATTCGTTTTGAAAATATGTCCACTGCGTCGAAATGTTACGTACTTTTGTACACTGTTTTTTAAGCTAGCTAGAGATCTATTCTTTACAAATATACGTCCGAAACGTCTTTAAAAACTTTATAACAAAGAAACATTGGCAAGACATCCTAACATTACTATAAAATACTTTCAAGCCAATATAGTCTTTGAGAAATAGATTTCCAAACCTTTTAGCAGCAATTTTTCTCCTAGCACATCAAAAGCTGCCACGATTACGTGCCGCACGATTGTAAACCTTACGATATGTTACAATTAGCTACAAATTCCAAGCGCTCTTTGGTCATTTCAGCGACACCCATATATTCATAATTGTTCTAAGCACAACCTCACTCACTTGCACTATGTAAAGAGTTAAAAAATTTCATAAAAACCAGTCTTACAACTGTCTTTTAAAGTATTGATATATTTTAAAACGCTTATTTTTATGTAAGATAATGTTTTCCGTTTCTTTTCAATGAATAAATAAATAGAAAGAAAAGTCGATCCTCTTTATAAATAAATATGTATCAAAAACATTTACTTCCAAAGAAATAATAAACATTTTAAAATATATCACTTAATATTTAAACCTACATTTAAATAGTTGCCTTAATAGTTTTTAATTACACAATAAATATAATATAAACCTATGATATGGTATAATTAGATTTAATATAAGAATATACAATACATATTCGAGATTCATTTAGATTTACTGGGCTGAAGGTGAATTTACAGGACGCGTATTTTTGTATTTTGAAAAAAAAAAAATCGATCCTATCCTATGACAAATATAGATATTAAATCAACCAACCCCCAAAAAAAACATCATAACATTTTTTTTTTTGTTTCATCATGTTTGATATTAATACCTTCGTCAGACGTCTGTGGAGATTCGCTAACTAATTTAATTTGACCTTGTACTATTGAAGGAACAAAAAGAGAGAATAATAAAGATATATAAAACTCATAAAAGACGTAATTCAAAAATACGCACTGTGTAAAGCCATCTACATTCGTAATATTTAATGTACGCCTTACTACGAAAATTGTGTTAATACATTTGTTATTAAAATATGACACAATGTACAAATTATAACTATCACCTAGATATAAAACATTAAATGCAGTCTAGTCTAGTCTTTTTAAATGTAACAAAATGGCGACTAAATGTCTTTTTACTTAACGGGGCACCGAGCTGTTTATACACAAAAACGCGCTTTTATAACGGTTGTTTGAAGTAGTAAACAATTAAATTAAAATCTCAGGAAATAAATTGGTATTATTGACCATATATACTAGGCAGTATACAGGATGGAAACACGATTTGATAAAGTTGGCTCGATAGAATAAATTCACAAAGTTATCTCTAAAAAACACAACAAACGCTTAGTACGGCGTGAATACTTCGCGGAAGGTCATCAGTTTTTTAATAATAATAAAACTACATGTTTTATACAACGTATACGATTTACATTTTCAAAATGTGTATTTGTTTAACAATAAGAAGGAAATACCTAAATTCGCGGAGTTTTGCCCATCATAAGCAGAGCCGCCGCGCCGCCCTCTTATCCGCTTTAGTCCGCCGTCGGCCATCGGACGGGGAGCTTGTGTCGCTTGCGCTTACGCACGGATTTAATAACGTAACGATGAAAATTGTGTGAAAATTAATTGCAGCGTATTTGAAATTTATTTATTTTTATTTGAAATGGGGAACAAAGTAAAGAAATCAAGACAGAAGGGGTTGGCGAAAAACCAATGCTAAACGCTTGCATGAAGAAATGAGGTAAGTAAAACTCGTATACTTACCTACTTATTTACTAATTGCCTTACCAAGTGGTGTTATTTTTTTTATGGGGTATTTTAAAAAGAATTGAATTTATCTTTTAGAGTACGAAAAGTACAGGCTGAGAATGTTGAAGACAAAAAGAATACTCCTGTTGCTTCGTAAGTATACTCAGTACAGTACCTACCTACTTTCTAGTATCTGGTGACACTAATTCATGCAGCCAAATGCATACTGAAGACTCGGTAAGTGCTCAGTATCAAGGTTCGATGACCGTCTTTCTGAATTACGTAATTTTTTTCTATTAATTTCGAAATTTGGAAAATATGTTGTCGATCCGTGATTATGCACGGATCGACAACATATTTTCCAAATCACGGATCACGGATTAAATCTACTATGATTTGAATCATTCTGTATTATTTTTTTCTATTTATAGAGTAGGTAAATGTACCAGTTGTTGACATTTCACTGCAAAATAAACTTGAACCATCTGATGCCGAGAGAGAAAGACAACTACAGATACAAAATTTTTAGGATAAACAGAATACTGTGGCTTCGTAAGTATAATCTTCCTACCTACTTATTATACTCAGTTATTAAAAGTAAGTACATAGTTGTCACTTATCTATCTATTTACGATATTTTAAGAAATAGTTACGCTGGAAAATTCTTTATCTTTTTCTGTTTATAGGGTAAATGTACCAGTTGTTGGCACCTCACTACAAAACAAAGAGTCGTCTGATGAACTGGTGAGGTAAGCGCAAAAATAATAGGATGTGTCTAAGAAAACATTATAATAAATTAAGTACCACATTATCTTTATAACTTTCAATTTTCAGGGTAAATTTCATGGAAGCCACCGATTCCAAAATTTATCAAACTCTGGAATTGTAAGTTCAGAAACTAATTATTTTTATGAAATAAGTCTTACTTTCATCCTAAAACGGATTTGTTGATAATTATAGAAATTATAATTAAATCAAATGTTCTTTTTTGTTATAGGATGCCAATTACACCGGAACAAAATTGTTGTCTTCCAGTGGAAGGAGAAATAGACAGTGACATGACTTACTCACACAGAGAAAATATTGCCATGAAGCAAGTCCGATATTGATTATTATTGTTGCTTGTGTCCTCATATTTTTTTATATGCGTGTGTACACATTGTTACAAATCAAGTTATAAAAAAATTAAATCAAAAATCAAATCAAATCAAATCAATCAAATTTATAGCTTGATATGTAGCCGTGTGTACATTGTGCATAACATTTAGGTATACTGGGCAATATTTTTATCACTAGTACCCTAATTTTAACAGGTTGCTCTTCCCACAGTTGGGACACAGGCCTCCTCTCAGTGACAGGGCTAGAGGGTCGTAAATTACGACTCTCTAGCCCTGTCACGCAACGCACTGGGCCCGCGTAGTGGATTACGATTCGTAATCCACTACGCGGGCCCAGTGCGTTGCGTGCGTTGGTGGATGTCATATGTCTACTAATTTTTTGTTCTAAGATGTGCCGGTTTCGTCACGATGTTTCCTTCACCGTTTTTTGACAGCAGTGGTGATGAAATAATTTACACCTGTCTGGGCTCGAAGCTACGACCTGCAATTCTTAAATCGCAGCCGTGACCTCTGGGCTACCACTGCTCCCTCCTCACAGGGCGCCCTCTATTATATTTTATAAATCCTTACAAAAATATTGATTGCTAACATAAATCTTCTTCTTTTTTCATTTTAGTTTTCCGTTTGATGAAATACAGAAATTACAGACGCGTGCTGCTGCAACTAGGACGCAAGACAATCCCAATGTAAGTAGTACCTATTAGGTATGAATTTATCAACGTATCCTGAACCTATTGAGAAAAATAGGATATTTGTTTATTTGATTTAATATCATAATTTTTTCACCTTTTAGCATTCTACACATCATTCGCCAGCTGATTCAGATTCAGAAGAAGATTATTACACAATAGAACCAGAAGAAAAATTGGAAGAGATCAAAATAAGTGGAAATAGAGTTGTAGATTTTATGTATTTATTAGAACAGTTGCAAGAAATTTCACACACATTGGACATCGTACGAACAACATGTGCATAGAAACTGCCGCGTTCCATATCGTTGAGTTGTGTAGGTACCTACAGTGTGTGATTCGCTAGTGTGACTGACTTGTTCGTGAATTGCAATCTGATTTAAACTGCAAACCGTTTTACTATTGCGCTATAACCAACACTACCCTTAATACGCCCACAGTAATTAAAATATGCCTGATGCTAACGAGAGACAGACACACCTTCTCCGACAAGTACATTTGTGAAGTTCATTGAATATAGTTTATTCTTACACCCACTCAAATAGCTGTTTTTTATTCAAATCTGTCAAATTAACCATCAAGTCACTAAATGGAAATAAAAGTCGAACCTTACGTACTAACGAAAGTAGTTTACTGAATCTACTTTGAAAAATAAATAATTTGAAATTGAAAATAAAAGGTCGACTACTGGGATTTTTACCCTACTTATTTAGCTGATAAGTTATTTTACGTTATTGAAATCACTTTTAAGTTTCTCTTGTACTTAGAAATTAGAATATTATCATAAAAGGTAACTAATTGAGTATTATTAGACTAAATACGTATTATTATTTTTTTATTGATCTGTTCATAGATACTCATCTAACGACGGTAAATTATAAATTTTAAAAATTGTATATTTCCAATAAAAGTATTTGAAATCGTTTCTTTTTTTTTTTGTTTAATTTTGTAAATATTGGTAGCACCTCGCGAGTCGATCGGCGCACGGCTCAGCGCGAGCGGCGCGCGGACGGCGCAGTGCTCTTATCTGTCTAGCCGTTCGCTCTCTTGCCGGTGTGCCTCACGCACACATACACGGAGCGCATAGAATACCTAAAATCGATTAGCGCTAGAAGCTCGGTGTGCCCTTAAAATACTTGAGATTCACGTAAATTGAGATTCCTTTGAGTTTCAAACAGTTTTAAGTAGTCATATAAAATGGAGTATTTTATTTGAGTTTAATTTACACTAAATAGCTAAAATGGCTATGCTATTGGTTCATTATCGCTCAAAGAGCAATGTGAATATTCTCAATAGATTTCTTAAATATTTTAAAGAGTATGTCAATTGACAACCATTTTCTCGTACAAATAAATCCTAAAAATCTTCAGTTTTAGCATCTAGCATACATTTTGTAAGCTCGCACTGTGCTCATTATCATAAAAATACCATAACAAAATTTTCTATAAAACCTTAGACTTACAATAAAGTAATGTAATTATAATATACAACATTTTCATGATCAATGAACTTTTATGAAAACCGCTTCACCAAATTTTTGCACAGAAATAGCATGTTATGCACAGCATAACTAGATAGCCTTTATTGATATTTTGGAGTTACTGTCACAGATACACACAAACAGTTTTTTTTTTTTTTGCTAAAGCAATATTTCAGACCATGTTGATCGCAAAATTAATTACATTTTGTCTCATCAGAGTAGACAATGAACAGAAGCTTGACTTCGCACCAAATTGAACACAAGCGTTGACAAAAATTCATAGATTATTTAGTTAAATGCTCTATTTACATAATAAGATAATTACTCTCTAAACAACAAGAGCTGCCGTAGGAATGTTGTTGCATTTCACGAGCACGCGCCATTGTAATTTGAACCTTATGTAAATCCTCATAAGTCATCACGCGAGCTCATAATTCGCAACGACTAAATAGACACACACTGACTTTAATATCAAGGAAAACGACCTCGCAAATGGCCGCAAACAAAACTTCTGTCCATTAACTAACCTAAAAGAACTCCGTATGTCATACGAGTCTAAAGTCATCTCGACTACAATACTCCTCCTGTCAAACGGACGTCTCAGAGTTCAACCGTAAAATGAACCTATTACTTTTAGGGTCAACGACCTCTTCTGTCAGAGAGAATTTGGGAAGCTGCTTTATGGTACAAATAAGGGAGATATCACCTTGTCTGAGCTGGAATTCCACATTGTCTGCTAAAGGCCTTGCTAGCAGTTCGTCAGAGATTAAGGACCATCTCTGTATGGGCCTGGTTTCCTGGTCTGCGGAGAGAACTGGGCCTTCGACGAGGAATGGTTCGAGGAAGGCGCGTGGAGATGCGTCTTGTGAGAGGCAGCGTGCTAAGTGCGCGAGGACCTGAAATGAATAGAAGATTTTTAATTTTAGAGTAAATACTTCATGCTGTTTGTTTTTATAGCCTGAACTAAAACTGGTGCCCTGTTCAGGCCAGTTTTGGTTGGCGCTCAGTAATAACCCTTTAAGCTGAGCTAAACATAACTGCGCGGATTCACATATTCCCGTAACTCAGCCCCTTCCTATTGCTCAGACAGAAACCTCATTTACGAGGAATTCTTCAAATGTACAGTCGCCTGCAGAGAAAACGGGACCCGCTCACTTTTGTAAGGCGGGGGGGGGGGGGGGTCGTTTTCTCTGCAGGCGTCCGTACAGGAAAATGCAAATCTGGGCAGATAGGTTTGGCTTGGTAGAGAACTGGAAGACAAGATGTGATATCAGCAGTCTGGGTTAGGGGCCCACTTGCACCACAAGTTACTACATTCGTTTAGCAGTTAACACACCAGCGCTGGGTTTGTGTTCTTTCTCTGCGTCATGTTCGCCACAAATAAACGTATTTTCTTTCTTTCTTACGTTACACGTTTTAATGTTACACGTTACGTTACGTACGTGCCAGTGGGCCTAAGAATGTTTTATTCAGCCATATATTTCAATGGGAAAAAAAAAATAAGAAAGGATAAATGCACACTACCGAGTCGGCGGAGTGTCGCGGCTGCTGCCTGGTCGCGCGCAGGTACTTCTGCAGCGCGCGCGCCAGCGACGGGAACACCGCCTGCGCCGCCTCGCGCGGGCCCAGCGCGCCGCCTGGGACAAGGGCAAGCTCATGATGGTACACCTTTTCTATGAACCAGGCATATTGACCCTACTGGCCGTTAAGCCCGGTTTCCACCGCGAGCGGAACGGACCCATTAATGACTTCGTTAAACTCGCAAACGCAAACTGCATACTTTTATTTCCACCAACAAATAGTCGGACGGAAAGAGCCGAGCGTGTAGAAAGAGTAGAAATGAGCTCGCTCAGTTCTAGGGAGCGGAGCGGAGTACTTACGGACTCCGCTCAACTCGCAATTACAATTTACATAGTAGCGTTTCCACACAGAAAGTGGTGAGCGGGGCGAATTGAACGAGTAAAAAGAAGTTGAAAAGAGTCCGCTGCTCCGCTCATTTCTCTATCTCATTTTCATTTTGCAGTGGAAATCAAATGACCATCTCTTTATTGGTGGAAATATAGACCTATTTAATGCGTTCCGCTTAAGCATTTCCCGCTCAGTACCCTTTCGCGGTGGAAACCGGGCTTTAGGGATGATGATTGGAGAGGTAAAGTATTGGACTGGTGCCCATACATAAATGATGAAGATTAACCAAAACTTCTTTTAGGTAACGATTTTTGGGCAAATTAAAAAAAAAACGGCGAATGATTGTAAAGATTGAATTAATTAAATGAATCGATCAATCAAAGAATTAGGATCAATTATCAAGGATTGCCTATGTCAAGTCAAACTAGAGACCTTCACAGATCGTCTGGTGCCTTAAAGGCGTTGTCTGTGAACATTTGTGACATGGTCACAAAAATTGCATTAAAACATGATGGCGGCGTTAGTTCCGATTACGGCCACGCGCCAAAAGTTCCAACTATGTACAACATTTACCATTTGTAGACACTCTGACGCGCCGCACATGCGCGAACGCGTCCTCGGCCGCACTGAGCAGCCGAGCGCGTCGCTTGCGCACGCGCCGCTCGCGCTCGGCCTCCTCATAGTAGCGCTCGTTGTGCGCCGAGCTCGAGTCGCGGCGCCGCGTGCTGCCGCCGCCGCACGAGCCTGTTGTTGATCTGGAACATTTCAATCAAAAATTTTTTACAACACCAACACACACATGTTAATAATTATAGCCCTACGGTCTAGCCGGGCAATAATATTGTACTGAATATTGACTATGGTCCCGACCCAATTGAGCCGATCCGAACTTTTTTCGCATTTTTCAATAATATTCGATTCGGCCATGTGTCGGTCCGATCCGATCATTCGCACTTTGCACTTCGTAGTAGACCCCCTGGTTATCGAAATGTGTCATTTTTGATACGATAACCTGTCGTATGGTTGTGAATAGCTATGCAGGTGTGAACAATTGAGAATTCTCGTCGGGGATAAAGGCGTCTTCGTCTTGGGCGAGCTTAGATCCCTCGATTCACCAGGTAGTTGACCCTAAAATCCTTCGTTACGCTCGGGAGTCGATATAGCGCCCGTGAAATTAGACACTGTTTTATCGCTTCGGTGAATAATCTATACTATATCTGTCTATACTAATAATATAGCTATAAACTACTACAATATGTCAAATTTCTTTAATAGATTTTCAACTTTATCGCTAAAGCATTAAGGTTCAAGGTTGATTAAGAAAATTTGACAGTTTCGGGTAGGGGCTGGCGCCTGTACCTACCCTTTCTGGGAATAAAGGCGTGATGTAACGTCATTTCTCTTTTGTTTTAGGCAATTAGGTATGCTCAATTACCATGGTGTATTTTTTTAACTTTTTAGAGGAGGTCAATGCAAATCCCATAAATAAAATGTTGTTCAAGAAAATCATTCTTTGCCTGTTTTAAAAACCTTGACTTGCCATGAACTCGTAATTAAATTGAAGTCGGAAGTCGAATCCGTGGCAGAAGCATTAAGATAATTATAAATTATCTACCAACCGACATTCGGCGTTCCGTTCCACTCTTTAACATTCGATTCGACGCAGTTCTTTTTATTTAGCATAGCTATCGCTAATCCATTATGCCATGACGGAATACCAATTAATACTGACTTCCTAACTGTTTTTTTGGCCCAAAACGCAGTCTTTGTGACCTCTGAAGTTCAATAAGATAGTTACAATAAAATAATTTAATTGTTGTCTGTATTTTTCAAAGATTACTTTTGCTAATACTGTTATTTCCATGATTCTCTGGACACTACCCACATGCATATATGCACATGACCCAGTAAAGTCATAGCCATACTGGGTCATGTGCATATATGGATGAGAGTATACTGGAAGCAGAATGCCGAGAATCAGGGTAAAGGCGCAACTAAGGAGGGAGAGGCCTATGTCCACCAATTGTAATACTAATAGGCTGACTTGGTTCAATGATATGCTCCAGTAAACTCAGGAACTACGGCTGATGAAGATTGCTATCACCATACCATGCTGCGCCAATTTAGTTATTTATTTAATTATCATCTATGATAGTACTCACCTAGCTTGTCCCGGCTGTACATTAGTAGACGCATCCACTTCATAGAACTTTATACTTGACTGGGCTTTCCTCTGTGATTTAGATATTGGTATCTTCTCCAAATACGGATTGTATATCGGGAACTCTGTATAATACTTCTGTAGAACCCAAACTGCAGCTCTTTGTATGCTCAACTGCCCAATAGCATAAGACCTGCTTTCACCATCAGGACTTCGGACTATCTTCATGTAATATACAGGCTCTAAATGCCTGATCTCCATTAAAATAACAGCTATATAATGTATAAACAGTAAGGTATCCGCAAAGCTGGATACGTAAGAAACTAAGGCATTGTAATCCATTGCTTCCTCACCTACTGCAAGGGCTTTTGTTGCCTCAGTTATCTGCACAATGTAGAACAACCAGTATGAAAATATACAGACGGCTAGAATGACCAGAGTCATGGCTCTGAAGACAAATATTCTTGGTAAAATGGCATTTCTTGGCCTTAGAAATACTGCCCATACTCCTATGGCAAGTAATACGAGTTTGAATGCTAAAGAAAGGAGTATGCCTTTGCATTCAGCTGTGCAAGACAACAGCTGTATCCTTTGACTTGGCTGTATTGCAATATTGTCTGATAATCCTGGGAAGAATCCAATCTTTGGAAGCACTACCATAGCTAACGGACTGACAAATGAAACAAAAGACAATCCAAGAGCTATTGTCGTGCCAAAATATCTTGTACAGACAAAACCTATGCCGTTATCTGACTCCATGGGCCAGTTGCTCACATCCTCCATGGATTGTGAACCTTCTGAAGTGTTTCCTGTGACCGCAGTAGTGTTTTCTCCCCAGTTTTCATCCTGTGGCAAGATTTGGACCTCAATGACCTCCTGGCCATCTCTACCCATCTCAGGGTTGATATTTACACTGGTTTGGAAAGGCGCCATTGTGTTATCTGAAGATTCCTTTCTCTGTGACTTGGTGCTCCTGAAATGTAACATTAAAAAGACTATTCATTTTCCTATTATACCTTTTGCATCAATGCATTACGTAAACATTCTTTACACTAATGGTTAAAACATAACACACCTTTTTTTAGGTAGTTGTGTAAAAAAGGGGCATAAATGAACTCATTAGGTCTATTAAGAAGTCTAGTAAAGAAGTAGGGCAGAGTTTTGATTGACACAAATTACATTGAGATGGACAAAAATATGACACAGTATCAATTATCACATTGAAGAATTAGTGAAGGGTAAAAGTAACTTGATCTTGCATTTCCCCTCATGTAGTTCAGAAATGTAAGAGTCATCAACATCCTCAGACCAAAACCACCAGTTTGTAAATATAAGTTGTAATCTGTGGCAGATGTAGTGGATAGTATATTTGTTAAGTTATTACTATTTATTTTTAATATACTACTGTTTATTTTCCTTTAGTAAATAAATAAATAAATTGGGTCTGAGTCAACATCAATAAAAAGGTACATTTAACATGTCTATAATTACACTCCTTCCCATCTCAACATGTTATATTATATGGGTACAACTTACAAGTAGCACATATCCTATGTTTATCTACCTATGTATAAGTCATACAGATTCCACCTGAGAGAGATGTTGCATACAAAAACATCCTGTTTCTTGACCAAACAATCATGAAACAGTAGTTAACAACATTTACATACACCTGCCATGCATACTTTATGTTTTACAATAATCCCAAAACAACTTCAGAATATTAATGAGGGCAATTTTGTACTTGGGTCTTTAAACTTTTTGGTTAAGCTTGCATGGCTGGAGGCCCTTGCCTAGCAATGAAACTATAAGCTGACAACATAGTAACAGTAATTTGGACGAAGACTTGTAATTATTTGATCCATATCACACTGTAATTAACTTAGGGGAATTTCCCATTGGAATTCTAGGAAACTTTCCCACTTTTATGAGGAGAACATTGAAATGTGGCGGGTTTTATTATCTCAGCATCTAAAGACTTAAGACCAAGCCCGGAGGCCTATCATACCGGGTGCTGCGATGCGTGTGCTGCCGGTGCCTCGAGCTTCTTCGCGACCGGCCGCTCAGCTCAGACCTCACAGACTCCGTTTCCATTGTACAGCCGCCACTCCTCGACCCTATCCATCAGCACTGCACCAGAAACACCTGCACCAACACACACAATCATGAAACCACCAAAATTACAAGCAATTAAAATGCTTCACGGAGTATGAACACGATGCAAAACAAGTTGTCGCACAGAAAACGTTTCACTACACCAGTAAAATATTATGGTAAACTTAGTAACATCCGTTTCAAATAAGTTTTCATTGAAAATACCTTTGCATTATCGAAATATACGGGAAAATTCCTATTAGAGCGTCTTTCACGAATGTCGATCAAACGGATTCATTCATTTTGTACAAACCAATCTTGTTGAAGCCACATTGTACAGTAATCAAATTTCGGAAGTCTCTTTTCATCTCGTAGCTTTTGCGATATATCTGTCCTGTGCGTTCCACTTGGCGGGACGTTCCTAATTTGGCCGTATAACGTTTTTATTTCTTTCGCTTTCGTTCAGAAACTAACCATAGTACAAACAAAGTTTTTAAATGTTTGAAATTTTATTCTTGTTTTATTCTTCGATAAATAAACCAGCTGTTGCTATTCACGACATTAATTAGTGGCAAATAATGTCGCATATCAAACAGTACCAAAAATACAAGAATGTGCTTCAGTTGTGTATTGTGTTGGATTAAATTGGCGCTGATTTTAAAAATATAGAGCAAGTGATTACGCTAAAAGATAATGATAAGATAGCACACCCATTCCAAATAGATAAGTTACTGGCTACACGTATTTTTACCATGAAGTGATTGTTTTTGTGAAGAAATCATGGAGGTCCAGCAAATTCCGACCGTGAATCGAGCGGAGAGAGGTGAAAGCAGGGTGGATGACCTACATTTGGATAGGGTAGTGGCCTCACAGCCCGAGATTGGACCTACGCCACCCGACGGTGGGTATGGATGGCTGATTGTTGTATCCGCAGTGATATATCACATCACAGTACCAGCGTTGTTATCGATGTATGGGCTCATCATCCTGAAGGCGATTCGGGAGGAAGGTCATGAGGGGGACGACGTTATGAAGATATGGGATGTGGATATAGCGCTGGTGCCAGTTATAGCTGTGGTGATAAGACTGTTACTTGAGTCTTGGTGTAGAGCCATGGTGAAGATCTTCCACATGCCGAGGTTCATGGCTTTGTCTGGACTGTGCTTGACGGTGGCCGGAGTCCTGCTGTCCAGTTATTCAACGGACGCAGCGAGTAACGATCACATCGTGAATATATTCTCCGGTTTACTTACAGGTAATTACTCTCGCTTTGTTCTCAAGGTCATTGTTGAATAGAATCAATAGAATAATAAAAACGTCTTTAAATGGTTTAGTGTATACTTAACGGACAGAACGTGGTAATGAATAGTAAATTTCTTGAAGTATTGTAAGGTGAACTGCAAATCAGTGGTAATAAGAGCCTTTATGACGTAGCAGTAAAGGTGATTTTCGCTGTGCAAGTGTTACCAATGATATGCGGTTGACTGTAACTAGAGTTCTCGGAAACGTTGAATAAATTGATCGATCTTATCGTCCTAGATTGTGGTAAAGTAATAGGGGTGTTAATCCTAAAAGTAAGCAATATCTTATTATAGTCAGCGACTCATCGCGTTAAATTCGTCATCGCGCAAAGAAAACTCATACGATGTCTAGCTGATTGCAGTAGGGAAGTACCGGAAGTACTTACCTACCATTATTCACCTTTAAGAAGAAATGGCTTGTCTTTGTTCACGAAAATAAATCGCGCAAACAATAATTTTATTTTCGTTTAAAAAATAATCGTTTGTTAAACTAAGTTTAACCCAGTGGCGGGTTTACTAGTAAGCTAGAGCCTAGGGCCAGAAACTTGGGAACCGATCTTCTTTTCTTTTTGCTGGTTTTCTGTCATGCAAAAAAAGTCTACTATACATCTTTCCGATGACTTTTCCCCTCTTTCCTTTCATTTAATCATTATCGCCATTTAAGGTGCCACCACGGATTAGTTAAGCAGAGGTTGAATCACAATCATGTTATTTTATCGTAATTGATAAAATCATTACAATCAAAATGAGAAGCGTCCAATAAGTTTAATGTATTTTCAAATTACTGAGGTTTTACCTACGTGCGTTGTTGATATAGGTAACTTTAATTTAACAATGGCTTTTATTATGGACTAGCTGTGCCCGCGACTTCGTTCGCGTGGATGACGAAACTTATCAATGAGATTTTTGTGTAAAGTGCTATTTGTGTAGAACGTTATCTATCGAGCATACCGGTATTAATACTTCTGTCCCGGCGCGGGCCCCTACCTATACTTGAAATTAAAATCTATACGGTCTACGCCTTATAAAAGTAAACCTAAGTACTTACCTACCTAATCAAAAAAATAAAAACTTTTTTCAAAAAAAAAACCGACTTCCAAAAAAGACACTACAAAGTGAAAAATAACTTTAATTTCGGAAGTCGGTGTCGTTGGGTTCGCATTTTCGTTGTTTGCCACCGACTTCCGAAATTAAAGTTATTTTTCACTTTGTAGTGTCTTTTTTGGAAGTCGGTGTTTTTTTTTTGCAAAAAAGTTTTCATTTTTCACTTTTAAGTTGTAATTTTCACCAGTAATTTTGGTTTAAGAAAACGATGTGTGGGCCCATAAAATTTGAGGGTTGCCCTCGATTTCCCCAGGATTCAATCATCAGATCCTATCTTGGTGACTATGGGACCACTGAATAAACTAAATAAACCTATTTCTTATGGTAACTAATCTAAACTCAATAAATAAGCAAAATCCCTAAAAACTAATATCTATACGAATGACTATTCCTACCTAACAGTATTATAAAATAACCTACGGTCACTACGTACACTATCAAATATACTACCTATACTTTAAAATTAAAATCTATACCTACGACTTATAAAAATAAACCTAAATAACTCTACCTTAAACTGTACTTAGTAAAAACTAAAAATACTATAATATTGATAAATTAATATTATAGTATCTTAGGGGTGTGCAGCGCCCCTTAGTGATGTCCACTGCGGGTGACGTAACCTACGACAAACTTATTATTTGCGGTTGGTACAGTAATCGGGTCTAGGAATCGAACCGCAAAATTAAGTTTGTTTTTTATTGTATATACTTTTCCGGGATAAAAAGTACCCAGTGTGGTGCCCATCAGGATATTAAAGAATACCACCAAGTACCAAGTTTCATCGTAATCGAACCGGTAGTTTTTGCGTGATGCCTGAACAAACAGACAGACAGACAGACAGACAAAAATTTTTTAAATCACATTTTTGGGTTCGGTGTCGGTCTAGTAACACCCTCTGCCATTTATTTTTTTGATATTTTCAATGTACAGAATTTTCACTTCTACAGATTTATTATAAGACAAGTGTAGATATTGAGATGTCATGTTATTTAAACAAGTGGTTAGGTATTTCATGGTGGAAGCGACTCATATAAATTTCAAAATATTTATTCGTAAACCTTCAACACAATCCCTTCGCTCTCGGGCCTTGATTGCATTGCAAATATTGCAATGTCTACATCTGCCTATCTCCGATAATCCGATGTCGTATCGTATCGCAAAACGGGAGTTATCTACTATATTCCCAAGTTAACTTAAACATAATACCCTAAAATAACTTTGGATATCTAAAATATTTCGAAATCCTACAACGAATATTCTACAAGGTCGGGTGGCAGTGAGGGACATCGACATGCGCAAACAGTAACCATGAATTCAGCACATGAAGCTTTTCGCATGTCGATGTTCTTGCCACCCTGTATAACATCCTACACTTATTTCTTATAATATTAAGCGACCTTTCTATCTTCATTCAGCACTTGAGCATTCAACGTAAAATCACTGGGTTAATGGCGCATACAGTGGCCCATTGGAGACCAATAAAATAATTATCCATTCCACATTTTTTCTGTACAAAATCGACAACATACCTACCTTCAAAATGATTGCTAATAAATGAAAGAGTCACGAAACTTAGATGCTAAAATAATCAATTAGAATACAAAGTTACTTCGCGTTAGAATGTTCACCTATCTATCCTACGTCATTGTTTCTCTTATTTACATAAACGGCAGAAGTGCCTTGATATAAATGTATTGGTACTGTTTAAATAAATAGATAGGAACTCCAATGTCAATTTGTTGGTCATGTTGTATCTTCTATCCAAACCCAACTGACTAAAAATAGAATGTGCCACATCCTAAGTCGTTTTAATAATGTCAACTACCTACGGCTGTACCTTACGGTGGAGATATTTTTGAAGAAATCCTTACAATCAATCTGCCTAGATTTTTCCCAACTATGTTGGGGTCGGCTTCCAGTCTAACCGGATGCAGCTGATACCAGTATTTTACATGGAGCGACTGCCTATATGATCTCCATAACCCAGTTATTGGGTAACACGATACCTCTTGGTAAGACTGGTTGTCAGACTTTTGGGCTTCTGACTACCCGTAATGACTGGCAAGGATCTTCGAATGACAGCCGGGATCAAAGTACATCCCGAGGCAAAAAGGGGCCTCGATATGTAATGGATCCCATCCACGAACCAACCGCGGCAAGCGGACCTTCGATCGACCCGTGCGCGGCTGTTATCATTTAGCCACAAGACCGTTGACAAAATTCCTCGTCTTGAAATCCTGATCCGATAACAAAATCTTGTAGGCTATGGGAAGTGGGGACTATTTATCAAGGTTTTCTTCTCTTCAGAGGTAAACACTCGAGAATGGCCGATTACGTGTTTAACATACCTACCTGCTGAATCATTGTTGCAAGAAAATATTTGAATTATGTACGGACGCCAGCAGGTCAAGCTACCCGAAACTGTCAAATTTTCCCAATCGACCTTGAACCTTAATGCTTTAGCGATAAAGTTGAAAACCTATAAAAGAGATTTGACAGATTGTAGTAGCTTGATGTGCTGGCGTCTGTACACTATCACGTTTTCACGAATTAACCGTGTCTCGTTTGTTTCCATTAATTATCTTTTACTGCATAAGATAAAAGTATTTTTTTATTTATCAAACAGGAGCAATGGCTTTTTCAAATAGTAGATATGTACATATTTTTTTTTTTTTTTAATACTTTGCCCCACACTAGGACTTTCTCCTGTATCGTGGGTGCGTTTACAAACATTTAAACGCACCCACGAATGACACCCATGAATTTTTCTTCCATTCTGAAAAATAACACTCAATTTGCAGGTATCGGATGCGCTTTAACTGGCCAGCAGACGGAAGTGATCATAACCCACTTCTTCAGGGAGAAGCTGACCATGGCCCAAAGAATCGTACGCATGGCGCCCTCTGTCGGCAACTGCCTCGTCCCTATATTCGTCGGCTACCTATGCACCGTTTACACCGGGGACGTGGTCGTCATGATTTACGGAGCCATTATAATGCAGAACTGCATCTTCTTAGCCTCATACACAAGGCCTATCTACATCGAAAAAGTCATACGTCATACTTACAATATGCTCAGAGAAGCTGTAGAAGACGAAGATGAAGTTATCTTCTCGAATCAAGCCCGTCTACATGAAGACAAAAACGCTCAAAGAACGAACTCTCAAGAGGAACCTTCTCAAAGCACAGCACAAGAAGAAGATGCCACTGACGTAGTTGTCTTCAACTCTAAGAAGAATGCCAAAGAGATTCTGGATCCTGCAATTCAGTACAGAGAGAATAAATCAGTTTCAGCTAAAGAGTCCAGGTTTTCGAACGACTTCAGCTCAATGTATGACACAACTCACCACCCTGACAGGTTTTCATCAGATTTTGGGACTTTGGACATTACTAGCTATGCACGAGGAGTGAATGGGTATCAGGAGTTGGAGAATATTGATAGACAGGTCCCTCAACCTTTGTATAGGGAGACGACGGTAAATGCTCCACATAACAGCGTGGTCTTCGCAGCCGAGGTATCTCCGGGCACGGCTAGGAGGACCGCCTCAATGAAGAAGAACTTCATCACGATTACGAACATGCTCATGGATATCAATTTCTATCTGTATGCGTTGCTGCATCTCTGTACGACCTTCTCTATTCTGGTACTGGGTGTGGTCTTCCCACCTTTGATTTGGGAGCAGAATCCTTCGATGAATATTTGGTCGGTGAGTACCTATTTTTTATCCTCTAGTTTTCGGAAATATGCACTCCTCTTTTACAGCACCGGCCAAGTTACTTGGTGACAATATACAGTCTTCCGGACGGTGCTGAAATAATCTTATTTTGGACTGTTGACACATGACTTCCAAATTAAATAACAGCAACAATCGGTCATCCAGAGCGATAATTACTCCGGAACCTTGAGTGACCTGGCTGGAGTAGTTATCCATCAGCATTTACCTTATTCTTCTCTTTATCTAACTCTTATCTTGGCTACATGGGTCTTTCACTACATAATGATTTATATTTCACTCTCCAGGTAGCAACGCTGATAGCAGTGGCTCACGGTTCAGCGTTATGCTTCATAATGCTGTGCGTTGTGCTGCCGAAGTCCATCAACGAAAAAGCTAGACTGTGTGCTGCGTTCTGCGTCGCCGGTGCTATGGGCTTTTATGGTAAGTAACTGGACTCCACTGTTTGTTTCGCCTCAGATAGACACGATCTTTCATCATTTCAGAGTCGGATTCGAAATCCTTCAATGTGGATTGGTCTCGGAAAACATGTGTATTGAAGATAACCTTCATCATCATCATTGACAGCCTTGTTCCACCCGCTGCTGAGCATAGGCCTTTTCGTTTGTGTACCATGCTTCCCTGGTCTATGCGAGCCTCAACCAGATCTTGCCCGAGATCTTCTAAATATCATACACCCGTCTGGCTGTCGGTCTGCCAACACTCTTACCGAACCCTCCTTCTTCCTTCTAAGATAAATTATATAAATTCATGCGTAGGCTGACCCGCCCAGAAGTTCCATTTAGGCTGTGCAGGACTTGTTCCAACTGGTTCAGCGACTCCAGTAACTCCACCAAACGACAAAATGTCACCGGTAAAGCGGTTGTGAGATGTACTCGCTGTTTCATTGCTATCCCTTTCCGTCCAGTCCTGCGAAAAAAAACTGCCAAATGAAAAGAGAGTAAACAGAATAGGTCAGATTTTAATTCAAGTTATTACAATTCAGCGATATTATCACTAGACACTAACTACTATCTTTTTTCCAGGTATAACACTCTCAAGCAACAAAAGCCTACTAGTAGTATGGTGTATGCTAGCCAGTTTCGCGACAGCCGCGTCCAGCATACTCCAACAGCCGCTGTACAACAGTACACTCAACGAGTTTGACACTACAGCCACCATGACAGCTTCAAATACGATTGTCGCCATCTTTATTATGGCGTGGTCTTTAGTCTATAACTATGATTATAGAACTTGTTTCTTGACGGCCAGTGTTTTGCAAACTGTCACTGCTTGCATGTTTTTCGCTTTGTCTTTTAGGAGGCGGCGGTAATTTTGTATTTTATTTAAGGTTTCACAGCTTCCATCTACGTCTAGCAAGATAGTATAAATTGTAACAGATTTTTTTTTTATGATTTGCCGGATAAGTTTTTATCTCACGAAGCGACGCGCAGCTTACTTGTGGTAACGAAGTTTACAAACACGCTGTGAAGGTGTGTGTTTAAGCGCAGGAGCTCACGGTACCGTCCGAAACAAGGGCAAATTCAGAAGTGTGTGTGCGCGTGCGTCTGTTACGTGCTGAGGCTACTTGTCTTTACGCACACATTCACAGCATGTTTGTACACTTGGTTATCACAATTAAAGCGCGCGTTGTTTCGTAAGATAAAACACTGTAACAGGAAGGGTCAAAAGGTGGTGATATACGCCATAGTGTACTTAAGAGTAGATACTTAAAGATTAAATTATGATTAATTATTTGTAGAGTATTTTAACATTTAAGCAAGATTACAATATTTGTACAAGTTATTATTAAGAGATGTATTTTTTTTATAATTATTAATTTTAGCTATTGTTTTGAAGCAGCAGACAAAATGAACTTGATGTTTGATTCTTAAACATAGACGTGCTATTTTATGTAAATAATAATAATTATCTTGCCATACGTAATAATATAACATATCATAATAAATATAAAAAGTAAATAAATTATTAAAACCATAACATATTTAGTTGTTTATTTTTAAGAGATCACATCTGTTGCAGTCTGTGTAAATAAAAATGTATTACATCTATGGTAGATAACGCACTAGGCAGTATAGCTGCGTAAGCTAAAGACAATATGTCTATAGGAGTCGTCTGCCTAGTGCGTTATCTACCTCATTCTACAGAATATCATGTGACAATGGAATTTATACGATTTTAATATCTTTTTATATAAACATAAGATTGACTTTTCAATACAAGGAAAAAAACGTATATCTCGGACTCTATAAGAATAGTGTGATTATCAATTTTGAACTCTATTGACAAGAGAAAAGGTTTTTAATTGATTGACCTAAAAACGCGGAACCAAAGACAAGCCAAGAGGTTCTATTGCAGAATACTGGATAGTATGTATAGCTTATAAGGGCGTAACAAAGAGTCCCGAAGTCACCCCCCCCCCCCCCCCCCCCTCGAAATCCTATATACATGCCAAACCTATTCTACTCAATTTCATATTCTCTCTAAATCCAAGAAGTACGTATTCGAAGATCCCTAAATCAAATCTTCGCTACGCCTCTTACTGAAGACCTGTAAGTGAATTCGAATCACAGAACATAAAAAAATCTTTTTATTTAAGGGTGAATATGACTGCGATAGTTTTATCTATCAGTTATCAGTATCACAGTTACATGATTTTATACGATGATCTTGAATACTGTTTGTACGTAAGATTAAATAACTATGTACTTGTATATATATTCAATCTTATCGTAATAAAGTCCAAGACTTAGCAGGTACCTACTGGTTTAGGCTAAATTGTAATATCAATCAAGGAAAAAAATATATTTTTAATTACGTAGCATACAATTAAAAAACAGTTTCTTTACGCGTCAGTTACGTGATTTAGGTCTACCTGCACCACAAATGACTAAATGCATTTAGCGCTTATCGAGTTTAAAATATCGTTTTATTTCTATCAATCGTTTGAAGAAGACAGAGACAGAATTATGTTTTAAATACGATTAGCGTTAAATGCATTTATTTATTTGTGGTGCTAACGGGCTTTAATATTTGAATAAATATTAATTCTCGTAAGTTAATTTTTTTTTCAAGTTCGTTTCACTTACAGACCGACAGTAAGAATTTCAGTAAATAAATATGATATGTCCGTAAACTGTAAATAATTTTAAAGACTATTCTATTTTTAATATTGTAATTTATAATTCGAATAAATAATAATTTTAACACAAAAGACATCATTTTAATTAAATTAATGTATAAGTACCCTCAGTTTTGTTGCACCTAAATTATAATAATAGATTGTAAATTAATACATAAATTATAGGAATGTATTAAAAGTATGTGATTATTTACAAACAATTTGTTTGAAAATTAAAAGCAATTGAAATTAAATGCAAGTGGCGAAACTAAGAATGTTTTAGTTTTACGTTTTTTTTCGAATTGATTAAGCGAACAGCGTTACTTCGACGTATCTTACGACACCTGCCGACACTCCCGTACCCGCACGACACACGGGCGCACACGTGTGTCGTGTTCGTGCCGTATCGGGCGACGGGTCGTATCAACGTGACGTCACTCGTTCGAATTCCGAATAACAATCCATAATTTTGATTTTGAACATTTTTTGTCTGGCTGTCCCGAATGAATAACTAATACTTCCACTGTTATTTTTAGCTCAACAAGTCCATCATTTCGTTATCTGTTAGTTTCTTAACATCACTAGTAGGTGTTGGGTTATTATTAGCTGTGGGCAGTAGAGATTCGAATGCGGACCAGTCCTGTTTCGCTTTATTTTGATTTTGTTGGTTGTTGGCCCACTTATTGTTGAAGTTGGCCGGGCCTGCAGCTGATGTCGTGGACAGAGTGTCGAACCCAGCGAATTGACTCTGGTACGAATAGTTTGAGGCCATAGAAGGGGTGCTGTAGGTTGGGTTGGCGAGCGAAGCCGCGTGGTTGGTCGGGTGTGATGCTGATGAAGGAAGAGGTTTCGCCAACTGGTTCAGATTGGATTGTAGCAGCGTGGTGGTCAGGTCCATAGGTTTGGTGGTAACCATCCGAGGAGCAGGGATCGCTTTTGGTTGAGGCTGCGTCGAGTACTTTCGTACGACTTCTTGCTGATGCGCTATCCTGGAAAAATCAAAATGTTTGGTTGAAATCTTATTCTATTATATGAAAGTTTATATATATATTTGACGAAAGTTTACTTTTTTATAAAGTCAGTCTTAAACTATCTATGTAACTCGTCGACTACTTTTAATTAATTTAGGAAGTTAGGTACCTAAATTCTTGTCCAAAATAAGTGCGTTTTTGTTCATTTTTCTTTGTGGACCTGCAAAACGACCCAACTATTGAGCAAGATATAAAGGGCTAGTGTTAACTTATCCTTTTTTATTCAATAAAAATATCATAGGTCACAAATTCAGTTATTTTTTTATATTCAGGACTATAATCGTCATAATTTCCGCCGAAAGACGTTCACTGCTGGACATAGACCTCCGCCAAGCACCGCCACTTTGACCGGTTTTATGCTTTCCGCATCCAGCGGATTCCTGCAGCCTTCACAAGGTCATTGGTCCACCTTACGGAGGCCTTCCAACGCTACGTGTTCCGGTACGCGGGCGCCACTCCAGAACCTTCCGGCCCCATGTTCTCTGCCCACTGTCACTTAAATTTGGCAATTGTAGGAGTATAATACTTATCAGGAACTCAGGACAGTCAAACTGGCCCTAACGCCTGGTTTATACGGTGTGATTTAATCACCTGTGGCCATACCATAAGTTAAACAAACCATAAAAATTGCACCGTCTAACTAAACAGATTACTGACGTTGCTCAAAAAGCCGCTAAGCTGAACTGGGACTTTGCTGGCCACGTCTGCCATATGCCCAATAAGCTGTGGGCCAAAATAACCACCACGTGGGGCCCTGACCCCGTAGAAGATGGCGGGACGAGCTGGACAAAACAAACGACCAGTGGTACACTTTAGCCCCGGATCGAAAGAGCTGGAAGTCATGGGGAGAGGCCTTTGCCCAACAGTGGGCTGATGCAGGCTAAAAGTAACAAAATAGTATTTAAATCATGCAAGCCATTTCTTGCTTCAATTTTAGTGTATGCGACAGACAAGAAACTTGCATTGTGTAAATGGGGCTTGAGTCTACTAAATCCCTTACCTCTGCTTATCCTCCATAGTAAGATGTCTGCCGTTATCATTAGCGGTCGGCAAGGTAGGTTCCTTCTCCTTAGGCTGGTTGAAGGCGAAGGGGTCGATACCTAGACCTGTGAACATCTTGTCCAGGTCTGACTGAGGGGGGGGCGCGTTCACCAGGTTATCACTTGTAGGGGGCATCGCGTGTTCCATTATCCTGGAATGGTGAAAATAATTGGGAGCTTGAGAACAGCAGCCTAATCGCGTAAAACACTATCAATCACAATCATTTTGAAGGATATTGCAAATCCATTGCTTCATATGTTCGAAAAAATTGTCTGCTCCACACACAGCCATAACTTCATTATTATCTGCCTAGCCTTTCCCACATATGTTGGGGTCGGCTTCTAGTCTAACCGGATACAGCTGAGTACCAGTATTTTACATGGAGTGACTGCCTATATGACCTCCATAACCCAGTTATTGGGTAACACGATACCTCTTGGTAAGACTGGTTGCCAGACTTTTGGGCTTCTGACTATCCGTAATGACTGGCAAAGATCTTCGAATGACAGCCGGGATCAAAGTACATCTACACGCTGTGAATGTGTGCAGGAAGAAGAGTAGCGCTTACACACACATTCATACACTTGTTTGTACACTTGGTAAACACAAGTAAAGCGCGCGTCGCTTCGTGAGATTAAAATACTGTAGCAAAAAGATCACCCTCCTTTTGGGACCCGCCGCAATCAGGTTAAAAATAGAATCAGGGAAAAATAACTAAATTACTTTGACCATGTAGGTAGCCACAAATACAATAAAAGAATTACTACTCACTTGGCTTCATTATTGATAGAATTCAGTTGCTCCAACTTAAGTCTATGCTCCGTCTCCATCTTTGATACCATCTGCTTTACCAAAGTTATCAGCGCGTTGAACTGGTTGAGGGTCAGACCGTTCTCCACGCATAGAGGGATCAGGAACGGCAGGACCTTGGTAGCTATCACCTCCTTGGTGATGCCGAGCTTCGAGTGGCTTAGAGCGAGCTTGTATATGCCTGGAAAGAGGGATGAAAAAGTTGGTGATAATATTTGGTCTTTAAAACTCTTGGTAGGAGGACAAGGCGAACTTCTTCCGTATTCGCTATATTCTATTTAGTTTTATTTACTTATTGGGTCTATCTGCAATCATTACACGTAAGCCATATACCTATTAACATATAAGCTTAGTGCACAATATTAACCGATAGATACAACATGGACTATGTTCGCAGCATTCGTTTCGGATGAGGTATGTTGAAAGGTTCCTAAATAAGAATCGGCAATCATTAGCCGCGATTCCGTGCTTCGAAAAGCACGTTAAGCCGTTGATCCCGGCTGTCATTCGTGGATCTTTGACAGTCTTTACGGGTCGTCAGTAGCCCGAAAGTCTGACAACCAGTCTTACCAAGGGGTATCGTATTACCCAATAACTGGGTTGTGGAGGTCAGATAGGCAGTCGCTCCATGTAAAACACTGGTATTCAGCTGCATCCGGTTAGACTGGAAGCCGACCCCAACATAGTTGGGAAAAGGCTAGGCAGATGATGATCGCGGTATCTTTTGTGAAATTACTTTTTGCTGGTCCTTAGGAACACAAACTGTTACACACACAGTTAGGAGTATCATACTGAAAGGGTACGAAATTAATTAGAAATTCATTGTCAAGAGACAAATTACCAACTAATAATAAAAAATATTTATTGTTTCGTTTCTTTAGTCTGTCCACTTGGTTAACCGTTTTTTGACAGATGGAACTAGTAATGATTGCAGCAACCTCGTAATACACATTTCGAATATTTACACTTTAATTTTTTGTATGTAGTATCTACGTATCGGTGTTATGCTGTCGAATAAAAAATGGTGCGGTTTCTATGCCTGTATTTATTATTATTAAATACAAAACAATATAAATTAGCCGCTTTATTTTTTTAACTTCAATTTTGCAGGTTTCAGCGGAAATCAGCGTAAAAATAAAGTATGCAGTGGTTGGACAGAGTGTAGATACTAATACCGCCATTAAAAAGTGTGACCCTGCTATAATAATTCGTGATTCGCTTTCTGCACATGGACAAGGTAATTTTTTATTTACTCTGCAGTGTTCACTGCCCATGACGACTATTATTATTTTACCCACAAAGTCTACCTATAGTCTGATGCAAAAATATCTGACGAAACTGTAAACAAAACAAAAAAAAAAGATAAATTCTTACGCAATCATTCACTAAAGGGAATTAGTAACAAATTCATCTGTATTTAGAAGGTTTGAACTTTATATCTCACCAGTTTTTCTAAGAATTATTTTTTGAATAACATGTTGAATTGTAATTGAAAAATCGTTGACGAAAATTAAGGTAATAAAACCTCATTTACAACAACAATATAGTTAGCCTATGAAGTTCCCAATAAACAAATAAAAATAAATGCTGGGACACAGGCCTCCTGTTTGTGAGAGAGAGAGTGGGCCAAAATCCACCACGCGGGCCCAGTGCGGGTCAGCAGGTATCACATGTTCAAAACCTCATTTGTTAAATGAAAAACATCTTAGGTGATGTAGAATTAGAATTTCAAGTTTAAGTATTCAAATCAAATCACTTAATTTGTAAGTGGTACTACAAATTGGCATCCACAAGTAGGTACGTTTTCCAAGCCATTTGTTTACATCTTCATCAGATGGTTTTGGAACAGACCATACATTGAAGGACAAAAAAGTATCAGTAAAATAAAAATATTAACTTTGGTTAGAACATACCCAAAATCCCCATCAGCACAGCTGGTTCCCTCGACGGTATCTGCGGCAAGAACGGTATAATTTCGTCCAAGACCAACCATTTGTCCAAATGCTCCAACAGTTTGCCCAAACACAGCAAACAATTCACTCTAACTGACAAGTAATTTGTACTCAAACACAACTTCTTTATTCGTGGCAAGAGTGCATTCTTCATCGCGGGGTAGTCTATCAAAGAGGCGAAAGTTGGTAGCACAGACAAACACAGCTCCTGGATTTGCTGAGCATCCGACTCTAAAGCCCTATGCAACATTGGTAGGATATCAGACTTCACTTCATCTCCTGGCGTCAATTTTAATAGCAATTCCATTTTCTGCATAAATATCAGCAGGATCTGTATAGGATCCTGTATCAACATGACTGGTTTTAGAACAGGTAAAATGTATTTGACATATTCCTCTTTAGAACTATTTTCTGCTATTAGCAACACGTTTGGTAGAACGAAAGGAACCATGGGAGGGTTGATGAATTCTTTTGTTAGGCATGGCAGAACCCGGTAGATGCAAATACGATGCGGCATTTTTTGGAGGATTTGTGGTAAGCCTTTGTAGAATTGAGACTTCTGCAGGTTGTCCCATTGGAATAACGAGTCTAAATAGTTGAGGGTTTTAACACCGACGTCCTCGAAGTATGGTATCTGTGAAAAAGTAAATCGTTTACAAAATGAGTTTGTTTTTGCTTAAATAGTCTGGATATGTCGAAAGCTTCATAGTTAGTTCGCTTACCTTCAAAAACTGATGTGAGTCAGGCCTCAGCTCCGGCGTAGCATTCAACATCAGCTTCACATACTCCCTCAATCCATCTGTGACACATAACAACCTCGTCGTCGGCAGATTTCTGATCTCATTCGCAAACCTCTTAAACTTCGAGTAATCATTGCCCACGTTACCCAAAGTCTGGTGTCCCGTACTATGCAAAGCATATACCACCATCCCTAACGAATACAAGTCACTGCCAGGAGACTGAGTAGCCGATAGAACATACTCGGGAGCCAAATAATCAAGCGTTGGTTGAGTCAAGGCATGCATAGCGGGACAGTACTCCTGGAACGGCCAATACGGTGCTGATCCTGGCCCTCTTTGGTTAGCAATACAGAAGTCGAACCCAAATATCTTCCACGCACCTTGCTGGTTCACTATTATAGACTCTGGACATATATTGCGATGGAGAAGTTTAACATCATTGTGTAGGAACGTCAGCCCTTCAGCAATCTGCATCAGACCATATTTAATTTCGAGCTCATACAACTTATAGTTCACGAAGTGGTTTGGTACGGGCTGTGGCATGTTTTCCATGTTGCCTAAAATATTTGCTAAGCTGGCGAAGACAGGTTCTGTGGCGAAAGCGATACTCTCTCTGCTCTCTTCAAGACTGTGTTGTACGGTGAGGATCTGCGGATGCCTCAGCTTCGTCAGCTGTACAATGCCACGTTTCAGGGTATCCAACATAATATCCCTGTCTGATTTTGACCATCTCTCTAAATGTTTCTTTTCGAAGACGAATATTGATGCCTCTTGCTTCGTCGATTTCTTGTAGCCTTTGTAAATTTTCCATAGTAGACCTATAAAGTAATAAAGGTGGTAAGTTTCCAACCGAAACTCGATTTTCAGCCGAAACCAAAGCCGAATATTCAGCTCGTCTTAAGGGCCTTAGCAGACATGCTACTGTTAGCATCTGCGATTAGCAATATAGTCGTTTTTGTTGATTGATACAGCAACTGAGCTAAGTTTAGCAACAGTAATCAGCGATTTAATTGCTTTTCAGAAGCTTGATACAGCGAAGAAAACGCAATTTTAAACAGCATCTAAGAATTTGCTGAAACATGTGATTTTGCAATTGCGACCAAACACAGTCGATAAGATGCATTCGCTGTTGTCCTTAGACCTTGTATCAATCCGTGAAGTGAATATATCCCTATACTCACTAATACTAAAAGCAGCATGTCTGTTATGAACCTAAATGAATTCAATTTATATTTTTTTGGGTTTTGTACAAAAAGGGTGAAAATGGTCCACCATTACTAAGTTAATTGTTTAGTACCGCCCAAGAAAGCCAGTTTCGGCCAAAACCTGATTTTTTGGCCGAAACCTGATTTTTTGGCCGAAAATGAACTTTTGGTTGGACACTGTCTATAAAATTATCAAAAAACCTGCTTTCTCTAGAATTTTATTTACATTGCTACCTTGCTTTAGTAGACAGTAGCATTACATATTTGTTGCCATTTTATGTATTTCATGTTGGGCTATTCCCAAATCTAAATATGTAAAAAACAAAAATATAATTTGATAGTTAGAAGTAATTTTGCATTTCGTTGTAACTGGGAAAGCTCCAAGAGATAACTAGATCATAAAAGTTATGAGGAAAAGTAAATTAAATACAAATTGGATTTATTGTTGTTTGTTATATATTTTGTACTGCTTGTATTTTTTTTTCTCCTTTTTATTATTTACTAGCTGCGCCCCGGGGTTTCACCCGCATAAGTTTGAATCCCGAGGGAATATCAGGATCAAAAGTATCCTATGTGTTAATTGTTGTTATAAACTATCTGTATTCCAAATTTCATCCAAATCTGTTCAATAGTTTTTGCGTGAAAGAGTAACAAACATCCATCCAAACTTTCGCGTTTTTAATATTAGTAGGATAGGATAGTAGGATTAACCTGGCAAGCTATCGCCTCCTAGAATAACCCTTTTAAGTAATCAATGATTTTCATGATTATATTTGTTGTCGTTTCCAGTGTATTTTTCTTATGAACAATCGTTGATTGTTGTCAACAACATTTGTCAGGTTAGTAGAAGCATTGCCTATTTATTTTTGTTATCATCTTTTATTCAGTTATCTGCTAGCTGGTTACTGATATTAAGAACAATAATAATTCACAGGTGACTATTTCATGAACTACCCTATGTCCAGTTGAGGGAGATAAGCGCTTCCTGTAGCTATCCTGTATTGTGTGACAAACAGAAATTACTAAAAACTTATAGATTACTTCACTACTTCGAAAGCTAAATGCAGTGAAAATTTAATAATATCTTTAAAATGTTTTTTTAAACATTCCAGTTAGGTACCTCACAATATATGTCAGTCAATCAAAATTTGCCGATGTATTGAATATTATGTTTTTGTATCGTAAATGTACACAAAACAAATTGAATAAAATGTATAGCACTCCCAGCTCGCCTATATCACTGATCTGAGTAATCAAAGAGTTCAGTATCAAAGCAAATAAGGTGCACAATAGATAGCACCTGTGTCTGAATGCAAATTATAGATACATCAATCGTTTTTTTACCTGGACCAGCGCTTGCAATAAATTGAGTTGCCTCAAACTCTCTTGTCACAGGATTTCCAGGTAAAACCCCAGATAAATGAGAAACTGTGTTGCTGACCGACGAATAAAACTTGTTAAACACCTCCATGTTCGAGTTACACTTTTAACTTTTTATTGTATTGTAAAAATAAAAATCATTACGGAGCCAGACAAAAATGTACGGACATAAAATGTCAGTTTGACAAATTGACATTTTGCCTTTAGTTCAAAAATTTTATTGGTTCGCTAATATTTGCTTGCGGGTTGTGGATACTGGGTAAAATAGAGAAAAGGAGAATTAGAATAATCCACGAATATTAAAAAAGTAGTTACTAGGAAGACGATACGACGAAGATGAAATAGAAAAAAAAGAGAAATAAAAAATACTGTTGTGAAGAACATTTCCGAACGCAGCTTATTATGGACATTTACAAATATCGCTTTCATCTTTTATGAACAAGCATTACTTTCCTTGATTTAAATTAGCGACAGTCTTCTGTTGAATAAATTACGTAATAATCAACTGAAATTACAAATGAATATTTATTGCAAAAACTCAAACACAGTGGATGTTTTAAATTCGATAATAGTAAATCTAATCATGTAACTTAGTCGTGTCTAAAATAAAGCTATTTTTGTGAACTACTAAATGTCACTGTGCGAAATGTTCACGATTAAGATTTGTTTTTGTAAATGAATCATTAGAAATAATTCACATGTGACAAAGGAATACGAACGCTGCGAACGCAAGATGTGGCTAAAACGTTCCTTATTCGTAACATCAATATTTCTAATGATAATACCAACGATATTATCAGAGAGCGACCCATATTCGAAAGAACCATATCGGCCTCTTGGTCCACTGGTGAAATGCAACTTTTTACCGCTGGAATTCTTGGATTGTGACGAACCAATCGACCATAAAGGGAACCACACTGCGAGAGAAGCGATTGGTCACGGCTGCGTGAAGTTTGGAGGCGTTAGATACGATCAAGTGGACAAAACGAGAGTGCAGTGCAAAGCTTTGGATGGCATTGAGTGTTTTGGAAGCAGGAGCTTTCTAAGAGACGGGTTTCCTTGCGTGAGATACTCCGGACACTACTTCACAACCACCTTAATCTACAGTATATTATTAGGCTTCTTAGGAATGGACAGATTTTGTCTCGGACAAACAGGGACTGCAGTGGGAAAACTCCTTACATTAGGAGGTTTAGGAATATGGTGGATAGTAGACGTAGTGTTGTTAATTACAAACAGTTTGCATCCCGAGGATGGAAGCAATTGGAATCCTTATGTTTAAGACTGAAGTCATTTCATTCAGAAATGAAGATCACAATCATGAAAACTAGTGTTTTACAGAATAAGTTGTTTTTGTAATGCAAGATGAGTTTCTATAATGACAGATAACCATTTTTTGATGTAATATGCCACACTAAGAGTACTATTAGAAGAGTAAGGAAACCTGTGTTAAAAGTCACTAGGATTAGAAATATGTGAAACTTTCATTTTTAGTGACTTTGAAGTTGAAGAATCATCATCATAAAATCTACTAGTCTGCAGAATACCCTCCTTATAGAAAGAGTACTTAAGAATCAGTATCAAAACTGACAAATACAAAGGAGAAACTATGTTTCAAGAAATAGAGTTCAGACTTGCCATGTCTGCTGAATTTGGTTGTAAATTTATATGTAAGTATTCAAGTTTCCCTTGAATACATTATCAGAATCTTTTATAAGTTTAAATTTTCTATGTGATAACTATTTTGTTAGATGTGTAAATAGGTGTAGGTTATAAGAACATGTAATATAAACTGTTTTTTTACTAATAATTTGTTTTTATTCACTTTATTTAAAGTTCAGTTTTATGGCCTTTCAACTTACTACATTGGCAGTCATCCAAAATAGGTGTTTTTCCCAAAATTTGAGAGTAAAATGAAAAACAAAATTGGAAATTATTTAGTTTATTATAACTTAAGCCACCAGGGCCGAAGCGGTGGTGGACTCGTACTTCCAGTTAGGTGGGAGCACGCTCTTTGTCTTATAGTAGCGGGCTAGCCTGTGAATTCTGGATTCTACAAGAATCAGCCTGAATTTGCTGTCCTTGTCCTTCCTGTTGCGTTCCAAGTGCTTCCTCATGGCAACGGCTTTCTTGATCAGGTAGTAGAGGTCCTCTGGTAGGTCGGGAGCGAGACCCATGGCTTTCATGATACGCAGGATCTTCTTGCCAGTAACGAATCTGACTTGTGCAACTCCATGGGAATCCCTAAGCATGACACCTGGAATACATGAAAAGGATCTTGTTAATTTTAGTTATATGGGTTAACAGGTGGATTTAATTCTAAATTATGCACACATCAGGGCTTGATGATCTTATGACTGCATCAGTGAGCAGAATTTGCAAAGCTGAATTTTGGGCTGAAGATGTTTGAACTTTTTGAAGAGGAAGAAGTCTTCAAGAAGCAGGGCTAAGTATAACCTAAATTTAATTTTTTTTAAAGAAAGCTTCCAGTGTTTTATGACCTTGAATTATTAAACATTTACCTATGAATGGATTATTAGATAAATAAACATTAATTTGTGGCAAGATTAAGAGGAGCCTGTCATTTCAATCAGCTCATTAAAGCATCTAGTTATCTTCAGCATACTAGTAAAGCTAAAGTACAGCAAGTAAAGTTATACAAAGTTATTGTGGATGAAAATACAAACTGCATTATTGAGATAATGGTTGGTAGAGAATAATGTAAGCAGACATGTAGTACTGATTCTAAACACATTCATGGGAGGATGCTGGTTATACATGACACTGGTTTTACCCAAATTTTACTGTAAATCTAGTCCATTTATCAAGATAAGAAGCTAAATCCTTGAAGTATGATGTTATCGGTATTGAGCTACATCCTCCAAATCCATATACTGTTGCTCAGTTTACTTCTAAACCTGCATTCCTGGCAGTCAACGGCAACTTACCAAGTCCAATGAACACATGTTTGTAATACAATCATCAGCTAGTGAGGTTTCATAACTAAAAAGTGGAGGCCAGTGCTGGTTATTCCTTGGTCTAATAATTATTTTCAGTAACAATAGTGTTCTTCATGCAGGGTGGTAGAGGTGGTGGGGAACTTGATCATAAATGAAAACAACAATGCTGGTTGAGCAAGCTGATAACACAGGTGCACTCCAAATGGATCAGCATGGAATACAACTTATTTCTATTCAGCTGAATGACCAGAACAGGGATGCAGCAAGGCACTCTGATTTTGATCATTCTAATGCTTTCAACAAACATTATCATTTATGGGCCGCAATGCTAGATGATATGCCATCATTACTGCACAAAAGCACCTAAAACTCTTTGAAATTGAATAGTAATCCACAACTCGAGTCACATTTGTTACAAGTTATGATAAAACTTGGCACTTACCGATTTGGGAAGGAGTGAGGCCTTTCTTGCCGAGTTTGAAAATCTGTTCCTTAACATCGTCAGCGGTCAGTTTTAACCAGGTCGGCACACTGCGCCGGTATGGCAGAGCTGATTGGGAGATACCCTTACTGAAAACATAAAATTTACACTTCGCTGTAAAGCCATGTGGTGACCACTCAATCGGTAGGTTATGTTAATATCACAAAAACTTTCAACAATGAAAAATCTATACTGAATCATTAATATGATGTTGTACACTATATATTACACATAAAATTACCCAGGTGCGTGCATACGACCCATGGCTGCGGCTTTTAATAAAAATCGCCGATCTGACAACGACAACAAGAGAAAACGAAAAGATGGTTGCCGGAAGGCGGTTATTCATTCCGTTCTCATTCTTGTTACTTTATGATCGTTCTTTGTTCACTAGTGTTGTAGCTGCGAAAAAAACCGGTAAAGCGACTAAATGGTCTTTGGTGGGGTTTGTTTGCTTTATTGTCAAAAATATTACAGCATAACTGCAATCAAAACTTCAAAATAAAGAAATGTCATTATTGTCAGAATCAAATGACAGTTTTCGGTCTTTCCTGACCAAATCCAAAGTCAATCAAAAACTGCTGTAATTGTTAATATTTCGTCCCAAAAATGACGAACCCTTACGGTGTATCTGATGCTGAGTTCAACCTCATCAAGCAGCAAGCCGCAAGGCGAGCTGGGCTCAGACAGGAGTTCATGAAACAGAAAACTAACCCGTTTAAACATGCCTCTGAAGCTGGATATGTCGTGAGTGTTAAATTACGTAATTTTTATTGTTGGGAGTTCAAGTATAAACAAACGTTAACTCTTTATGGACTATAAATACTCGGTTCAATAACAATATTGGTTTAAATTTTCAGTTTGATCCAGCTTTACAGAAGTTTCTGTCAATGAAAGTTACCTCACTAGAGTACTTCACTGGTAACACAAGAACTAGCTTGTTTGGAATCTGCGCTATTATAATTCCCATGTTTACTTACGGGTACGCTCTCTGGAAACACAGGACCACCCGTGAAGACAAAATAAGAAAGGGAGAACTTCGTTACAGAGAGAGAAACTTCAAATTGCAGTAATGGTTGAATTCAGTGTAAGATAAATAAAAGAATTGTGTAGAAATTAATAAAATCAAGTAACTGTTTATGGCTTTATTATCTCCTTTATTTGAATGTAAACACATATAAGTTATATTTTTAAATATTAGAACATAAAAAGTATAAAACAATATAAAAAATAGTAGCCCACCGGTATCGGGAACAGGGTCCAAGATACTGGTGGTCAGGGCTCCAGAGAGAGGAACCTCCTGACAATGCGAGCCGAGTCCAGAAGTACCGCTTTATGAATCAAGTTTGGCTTTATTTGTTATTATTATCGGTTTTGTTTTGTTGTAACAGAAAGCACATAAATATGATATTCCCCATTGCTTTTTTCATTGATTTTACCTTAAAAAAATGCTACTGGCACTTAAAATTACGAATGATTAAAAACAAAATAAATTCACGTTGTCACTGTCATTCACTATCAATAGTATCAATAATTGAGTGTTCAATTCTTAGGTTTGATCATAATTTAATATTTTACCATAACATAAAAAAATGGCTGATAAATATGGATTTTCTGATCTGGAATGCAAAATTATGTTGAATCAAATAGAGAGACGTGCCAAATTTAGAAAAGAGTTTTTGAAACAGAGGACGGATCCATGTAAACATTCTAGAGAATCTGGCTATGTTGTAAGTTTTGTCAGAAACTTATTATACATTATTGGAGGATACTATGATATCATTATCTATACAAACCTATGGTAAAAAGTAAAATTGTCACAGGCTTCCAAGCTAATGGGATGGGGCTAGACACATATGCCATAACTATGGGCGAAAACTTCGAATTAGTGTGTCCAAAAATTGCAGGAAACAGTGTGACAGGTCCAGATGAAGGAGTCCCGTCATCTCTTGCAGCTCTTGGCCTCCCGGTGGGATGTCCCAAAAGGTCTCAATAGATAGTGGTAGTAAGTGTAAGGCGGCAAGTAAGGCCTTTGCCCTGCAGTGGGAAAGTATGCTACGTTTGAAGATGGCGCCTTTATGTCGTATCATTAAGAGCGATTTGCGTAGTTAAACTGCTACCACGTGTTTTACTGTCAAATTAATAGGCAGCCGACGAGGAAGTGACTAGCTATCAACGATTTGTCAAGAAATGTACATAAGATTGTAGGTCTCATGTAAGTAAAAGAGATAAGTACATAAATATTGATATCTGATCGCTGATTTTCACACCGTCGGCGTATGCGAGTACCTACTCGTTTGTCGCAGCGACAAGAGATATCAAGGAGAGTTCCCGCTCAGCGGGCAGAACACTCGCTAAGAGACTGACGCTCAGTACATACGCATACCAGCAAGTAATAGCTCGTCGCCGTCGCGCACTCGCTGCTCACTGGTCGCCAGTTCGACTTTAGTTGGTAGCTCTACTCGCTTCTCGTTAATCGCCGGCGGTAGGAGGACAGGTGCCTTACGATGAATGTGCGGATGACTGGACTTCTACTACATTGACTTTATAGGTTGATTAATGTAATTTCTGCTCTGCCTCGTTGGTCTCGTGGTTGCAAGCGCGACTGCTGAGCGTGGGATTCTGGGTTCGATTCCCGGGTCGGACAGTGTTATTGGGTTTTCCATTAGGAATTTCTTAGTAACAGTCCGGAGTTTGAAAGTTGGCGGTTTAATACCCCCGTGCCTCGGAAAGCTCGTAAAGCCGTTGGTCCTGCGTCTTCCCCGGTCGTGTCGGATTACCGTCCCATCGGACTATGAGAATAAAGGATCAGAGAGTGCACCTGTGTTTACGCACACACTTGTGCACTATAATAAATAAATAAATAAATCCCTGGACATTTCACACAGCACCATTTGTCCCAAGCTAAGCAACCTAATGCTTGTGTTATGGTAACATAATATCTCCTGCGTACCTGGCTAATCTCCGTTGAGATTGGCCACCGTGACCGAAATCGGTCGGGAGGCTATTAATGTAATTTTATTCAACAACACCTAAGAGCCTGCAAAAAAATACTACGCAATTATTTTCAATGAAGCGCTTAAAAAATTGATCTTTCGGGTCCGAACCCGTGCTTCACCTAGGTTCTCCACCTAGGTGAAACACGGATCAATCAACAATTAGCTTTCACTTAAATAATTTTAATGTTTCAGTTCGACAATGCGATCCAACACTTCATATCGATGAAGGGAACTACTTTGGAATACTTCCCGTTTAACATGAGGACAATCCGTTTTGCATTATTGACTATTGTAATGCCAATGAGTACGCTTGGCTATGCATTGTACACAGTGCGAAGTCAACGAGAGCGAGATATACGCTGCGGCATTCTCAAACCTAGGGACCGGCGTTTTAAACTAGCATAGAAAACTAGCTGAAGCGCTGTCATTTATTAAATTAAAATGACATATGATTGTGGAACCTGCTCGCGTACTCGATACTACTAGAATTTTACAACTGAAGGGGGAATTCCATGATTAAAAAATGCGGAGTAAAGTTATACCAAACTTGAAAAATGTACGGTAAATTGGAAGCGAATAACTCAGGTCGTAACATTCCTTTGTATATATATATGCCATCTCGCAAGGTTGTCGGCTGCTTAACCGGGGTGGCCTGTGGGCGCATAAATGAAGGTCTCCAACCTGGGCTTAAGAAACTTCAAAACTAAGCGACTATACACTAAAGGCATCCCCATGTGGGATACGGACCTCGGCTTAGGGCGTGTCTGGGGGAGGGCAGTAAGGGACAGGCTGGATCGGATCCGCGTCGATGAATATGGGGCATAAAGTTTACCTTTACACTTTATCCTGTACCTACCTATTATCATTCGTTCGCGTGAGCTGATGGCATTAACAAAGCAGGAAGGGATCAGCGAACTACGCCTACCGAATATTCTACCCTAGTGGAAATTACAGCTAGCCTAGTTTTTCGCCGTTCTAATAGCGACTCTACATTTAGATATTAATTTTATTGTTTGTCTTGCTTTTGCCTGCGGCTTAGATAGGTTGAAAACTATCCCACGGGAATTTACTATCGGGATAATAAGTATCTTATGTCCTAACCTAAACTGGATGTGGAGGTGACTTGCCAAAAGCAATAACATTGAACTTGCCTGGGAATGGAATGAAGGCGATATCTGCGTGTCACTGATTCAATTCGCACTAAATAGGATACACGTATTGTAGGTAACAGACAGATAGACAATAGTTATTTGCGCATTTATAATATTAGTATGGATGTTAATAAAACGTTATGTTCATTTAAAGTCCTATTATTTCTTTATAATATTCTATTCAAAAACTTGATACAACATAGTAGCGTAGCTTATGTATTAATATTAGCGTGGGTTAAAATACTAGTATAACTAAATGAACGCAGCACAGTTAGCGGTCATCCAGCGACTTGTCCCGCGCTATGACTGTGTCGTCGAACTTCACCATGTAGGTTGTGCCCTTGTGCCAGTGGGCTGTCACTTTGGCGGGCTGGAACAGAAATGTGCAAGTTATTTATTTGGCTTTAGCATATTTTAGAGATAAATTGTAAACTACATAAATCTTGATTCACACGGTGTGATTTAAGGCTCACCAGGTGGCCTGGCGCGGCATGGCAAAGGATTTTTGTAAGCGGAAATGATTTTGAATCTTATTTTCACACCCTTAGCCCTCACATGTCGTTGATATCGACACAAGGGGACTCGAGCTTGCCGCGGAAAACTGCGGTATGCCGCGGAAGGCTTCGGTATACCATTGCCGTGCAAACCATAACTTGCATTGTAAGGCGCTATCGGGCTGGAGAATCGCGGCGATAGTAACGCCACACCATTAAATTATCGCCGCGATGATATCACCGTGTGGAGATTGATTCTCATTTTCTCATTGAACAGTTTCTCATTTTTTTTTTAGGGGAACGAGAGTATAGAGATTCTCCCGGCCTTGGAGATGGCACCTAAGCTTCTCTTCTCAAACGCAAATCTTTTTTTTTTATTAAACCATTTAATAGCACTTTTGAATTGTCAAGAAGTTGGCCAGTCAGAAAGATAAAGCTAGTTGCCCATTCCAAAGCGTAGGAGGTTGCTATGAAGAATAATGGGCAAGAAACTTCATGGACACTCCTTTAAATTTATTTATTGTGATTCACTCAATAAAAAAAAAAAAATATTGAATGGTACTTACAAATCCGCTCTTAGTAAGCACTGCCTCTATGATCCCAGCATTGAATGTGGCGCAGTTCAGAGAGCCCTTGTCCTTTGGTACACTTATGAACTTGTTGATCTGGAATTATCATATTATGGCTCATTATTATCATGATTCACAAATAGCTGGTGATTTTATATCATAATTGTAGAGGTTATTTTTAAGCAATATAACAATAATTGCCAAATTAATCAAATTGGAGTGGAGGGATTTTAGGTTTAGGAATAGACTCCCAAATTTTACATACAAGTGCATCCTTTTCAATGATGTAGTAAGTTCTCTCATCATCATTGGCATGCTCCAGCTTATCAGCTTCCTTGCCGAACAGGACCTGGAATCATGGACATTATTTTTATTTAATTACATACATACAAAACAAATTGAAATTACAGCAAGATAAAGAACAGAAAAAACAATTTTTACAAAAATGAATTGTTTTAAAACTAGATGATGTGATCAATCAAATGGCAAGGTTTGTGTAGCAGCATTTTTGAAAACTGGAAAGGCTCACTTAAAAATTGATACTTAAAAGCATCAAAATTTATTGCCACTATTTATAGACAAAATTCTTTCAACAATATGATGTTGATGGTACTTATATCATTATTTCAGCCAAAAAACATCCACTGGTGGACATAGGTCTCCCCCTTCAACCTGTTCTGTACTTCTCGCTGCGGATTCCTAAGCCCTTCACAAGGTCATCAGTCCACCTTGTAGGGGACCTTCCAAGATGTATGATGGTGTACAGTAGTTGGTAATGCAAGATTATCTTACCTTCCATAAAGTAGATTTTACAAACAGCAGCATATTGAGTAGCTTAATTTCTCGCTTGCTATTTCTTTCTCTTACAAAGTATAAATCCAAGAGTCTGGTTCCTACATCATGACCAATGTCTGATAGTCTGAAAGAATAGACAATTGAAATAAGTACACAGTGCACTAATTATTTAAAGTAGGTACACTGGTTAGTACATTTTTCGGTGAAAATGGATCGCAACTTACTTGGTTTGGAGTTCGTGAATAGAATGTGAACGATTCTGACAATATTGGACTATTTCTGAGAACAAAAGTGCATAGAATGATAATGAAACCTCCCCTTTGCCTTTGCTGAGTGGTTTGTCGAGAATTGACGATTTGGACCGACTAGACGACATGGTTTTTACGTTTTCACTAAGATCACTATATCCTCTAATAGATAACTACTTCACTTTAATTAGTACTACATTAAACCTATTAATTTCACTTAAAAAATGTAACACCACCCAAAGAAACGACTTGTTTTACTGAATAATTGTTTTTAGGGTCCCACAATAATAGGACTTTGAACATCCATCTATTGCTATTTCAGCTGAACTCGTAACAAAACTAATCTGTTTTTCGCTTTATAATGCAATTATAAATAATTATTAATTTTTTAGTAGTGGGTTTGGAACGCAATTCGCATTTCACATCAGCACGTCAAGTGTCATTCAGTCGTCAAATTGACAGTTCACAGAGAAAACAGGATTTTTAGCGTAGGCCCGACTCCTCGTCTTTTGGCCGTGTTATATGATACAGCTTTAACGGGAACCGAGCAGAAGTGGTGGCCCACTGGTAACGACCGCGACTTTCGAGTTTTTGGTTGTTGGTTCGAATACTGACATCCGCTTTACTTTGTTTAATATATTTCATCACCACTGTTCTCAAAATGGTGAAGGAAAACATTATGAGGAAGCCTTTATATGTCTGTGGAGGAAACCGGCATAGTTCTAGAAACAAAAAATTCGAAAACATGTGACATCTACCGCGTACTGGGCCCGCGTGGTAGACTAAGGCCCACACCTCACAGAGAGAAGACCACAGTCCCAGCTGTGGGAACATTATAGGCTGATAATGCTTATGATAACGGGAACCGCGGAAACAGAGATATTATCATCATACGATTGCGAGGACGTAGTTACCGAAAAACAAACTACGTAAGATCATAAAAGCAGCAGCTCTGGGTCTGCACCATAATTGTCTAACACACTAGCAATCTCAATGTGAATCATTTTGAAATATTTTTTTTTTTTTGGTATTGCTTATCCATTGCTTCATATGTTCGAAAATGTGTTTGCTCAACAACTTAAATTACACAATGAATGTTGTTGAACAGTCAATGAAAGCCATTACTAATGATAGTGTGTTACGCAATTACCCTGCTGGTCTAGATAGGATCGCCATAGCTTTCGATAAACTAGCAAACTTCTAGGTTACATCTATTAATCTATTAAATTAATGATAATTGGAACGTCACACATCCACGCCATTTTATAAAGTGATCATGTAGAAATCATCGGCCTTGGTTTTTACGTTAAATACCGAAGATATTTTATTTATTATTGCACCTATGTATTGGAGTTCACAAATAAAAACTTTGACTTTGACTTCACGATTTCTGGAGTTAAACATTTAAAGCAAAGGCGTGCTTCACACACGCCAGGGTGTGGATCGCCTGGAGGACACGGTGGGGGTCTGCCTGGCTTGGGCGGAGCACCGCCGCGTCCTCGTGGCGGCGATCTCTCGCTTCCGGCCTTAGTCCAGGCCATGGTACGGAGCGAGAGTGCATGGGAAGCCGTCACCTCCTTCTGCGAAGCAGTAATGCTCGAAAAGGAGGAGGCGGCGCGCGTAAGGGGGAGGCAATCTCTGCGTCCTCACGCCTCTAGTCGCCGCAGGAGACGCCCTGGACATCGGGAGTCACCAGCCGACTATCGGCCACCGTAGGCGCGGGCTTGCGGGCGGCGAGCAATGGGCAGCTCGCCGCCCGGCAAGGACCAGGCCCGGGTCGATGGCGCGTTGTGTTCCATGCGCGCCTCAAAGAGATGTCAGCACGAACTGACGGGGTCCACTAGGGCCGATGCCTGCCAGGGCTGCGGGTTGTTCCGTGACAGAGTTCCGTGAAGAGATACCGTGGCCCTTGGCATAGGCAACTGAAGGAATAAGGGTGGGTTTTAGTCAGTAAAGTCTGACACGCCCTCCCGCTTCGCCCTTGATTCGGCAGTATTTTTAGAACAACAAAGCGGACCCGAATTACTACAAATATTCGATTATGCCGCTGAGCTGTGCCGATTGATGCCAACCCCGAAAAAGTGTGTAGCACGCCTAACGAATCACTTATCAAAACATCACGCCTTTTTATCCGACTGCAGTAAAGCCCAAAAGGAGAGAAATGTTTTTGCTAGGTAAGGGTGAGTTGAAACCCCAAAATCATGGAGTATACTTTTTATTAGGTCCTTACATATGAAATTAGCTTTTTATATGGAAAAAGAAAACAAAAAACAAAATGAAATTATATATTTTTATTCAATCCATGCGTACCAATGTTATCTATGAATTTTCGCAATTTTATAGGTAACTCATTGATTCCTTTGCTGAAAAAATTGTGGCAACGAGAATCAATAAAATCTTTGAAGGCGGTTTTGATTTTTTTTCCTTGCAAGAAATTGTCCAAATTCCGGAAAAAGTGGTATCTGTTAGAGCAGGATCCGGGGAGTATGGTGGGTGTCGGAGACATTCCAATCGCAGCTCCTCTAATTTAGCGACCGTCTGTTGTGCAGTGTGTGGTCTAGCGTTGTCCTGAAGCAGCAGTAGGCTTGAGCAATTTACCAGCCTCTGTTCTATAACGGCTAGCTTTTCCATGCAATTGTTGACAATCTGCCATAATCGTTGGCCATGGTAGATGACACCGGCACTGATCCACCAGACACTTACCTTTTTCTGAGTCAACTTTCGCTTGGGGCAGGATTTGGCCGGTTCTCCTGGCTTTCACCATTTTGGTGAATGTTGCCGATTATTGTACAGCGGGGTAGTTGCGTAATACACTAACAGTAGCAATGGCTTTCATATTGACAGTTCAACAACATTCATTGCGTTATTTACGTTTTTGAACAGGCAACTTTTTCTAACTTATGAGGTAATAGATTAGCAATAGGTATCCTTCAAAATTATTCAGATTGAATTGTTACGCAATTAGGGATCCATTTTTTTTTTCATCACAAGTAAAGATACGATTCAAAATCCCCTCGTTATTGTGACGGTTGAGCAATGTAACGCAGCACTGGACGCGTGTTTGTTGGTGTGCTTCACTCAATTCATGCGGTAGGAAGTAGGAACTCATTTTGCGAGCTTTTCCACTTTTAAAATTTGTTTCAAGTAAATTGAAATTGGATTCGCTTTCACGACCACATTTAATCTTTCATTGTCAACTAGGGTCTCTAAAAACAGCTAGGTACGTTATGTCCATTAAAATATATAACCTTAGGTATTCCAAAACTAATAAGAGAGCTACCATTTAATATAATGTGGTTATTGTTGTGTTTTTATTTTATATTGTGGGTACCTAGGTATATTAGAATAGGTACAAATATCCATAGTTTATGTGATTTGTATTGTTCATTAGAGTATAAGTAGGTAGTATAACATAATCAGCCTATAATGTTCCCACTGCTGGGAGTTGGGACACGGGCCTCCTCTCCGTGAGAGGGAGTGGGCCGTAATCCACCACGCGGGCCCAGTGCGGGTTAGCAGATGTCACATGCCTTCGAATTTCTCTCCCTCCTCCGGCCCACCGGTGAATTGCTCGAATCGAAATCACTTGAACTATGAACAGAACGATGTCAAAGAAAAACCAAATGGCGCGAAAACAAATGAATCATTGAATTAGAATCACAAATAAACAAGCCTAAATTTGAATGTTGAATTCTTAAATCCAAAAAGAAACACCAGAAGGCCAATTCTCGTAAATAAAAACGTTCAAAATCTAGTCTCAATGTCATCTCAGCGTAAATCATTGTCAAAAATGTAGGGAAATTAGAGGTAGGTACTTTTGACAGATTGAGACTGAGGTCGGACTGAACGTTCTTAATATTATTTAGGTATTATTATTCAGATAGGTATTTGAAATCAAAGTGGCCAGTTCCATAGTATGGTTATTTCATAGGTAATTAATTATGTAAGGACCTAACATTATACTGAACCAGAACATGACTTTGCAATATTGCACCGGATGTGCACATTCTCTTAATTGTTATGTTAAATAATTCAAAACGTTACCGTTACACCTAAATTCTACTTTTTAATCATGCAATGCCAATATGATATCATACTACGTAACTTTTCGTCATGCTGAGTTAGCAGGGAGAGCGGAACAGCGAATACCGGAAGGCCGACTGTTATTCTTATTTCTTTCTCTCAGGAGATCTAGTATTGCCTCTATTTGTGAGAAGTTACACCGTCAATTTGATACTTACTGACGATTTAAAACATTCCGTTCTTTTTAAATATATGCATTAAAAAAAGGTACACAACATATCATACACGATCAATTGCCAATGGGAACAACGGATTGGTGGTGCTTTAGCTTCGTGTCAGCCTAAATATATTATGTAGGTTTGCAACAAAGTATGTATGTAGGTACTTTCCCACATACACTACACATATTAACTATGTAAACAGTACGATAAGCTCGTGCATGCAATTGTGTAGGTACAACTGAGTAATTATCTAATTATGAATTATATCCGTGGTTGATATCTCTAACCTATGCCCTAATTACGTTCAATTATATAGAAATTAGCTCATTTACTTGACCCACTATCCAGTAGTGTGACCTCAATGGACTAACGCGTAGCATCTTCACAAATATAGATAGGTACCCTGTTCATTATGTAAACCGTTTTTTGACAGATCGAACTAGTGATTGCAGCAACACACAATACATTGATATATACACGTGTGGTATTATAATGTCTGTAAGAAGCCATAAATAAGATAAGGCAGTTTATATATTTATTTTATTACGCATTTTAAAGTTAACTTTTACGTAATCTGGAATATGCGTTCTAAGACAGTTGTTAAAAAATGGTTAACCGAATGGACAGGGTATAGGTAAATAAACAAAACGAAAAGTAATTAACAAAAAAAAACTTTACTTCATATAAAGCATTATCATAACAGCATATTATAAGCTACTCCAATAAAACAAACTGTTAACATAAGATTAAAAAATAACATTTTAAATCATTCGTCCAAAAGTACATTTTTCGTTACGACAATCTTTAATATTGTCAATCGTCTACATTCTTGTTTCTTGTTATCTTTTAGTCTTATGCGATGACCTTAAAATTATTTAAATTACATAACTCGTGTTCAAACCGTATTACAACATGTCGGTATACCAGTGCCCAATATTCAAATGTCAAGAAATTGATTGATCATGTCAATATTTTATAATTATCTTAGATTTTTGAGAATAAAACCTGACATTTACTATGTGAAGAAAAGCGCTGGAAATTATTTGTGCCGCGCAAAACTGTCAGGTTTTTATCAGTATTTTTTATTAGATAAATCCATTTTCCCCATTCCATCACTCGAATAAATCTAGGCGTATAAAGATTATCGTTAACATTATTCATAATTTATAATTCAGAACTTAATAATAATTACCATCACTTTTAATTGTAAAGATTTAGACAAATGACTGCGTAGCGTATCACTTGTCTGTCATAATTTATGGGTTGAAACTTAGGGCGCGTACACATTACTAAAATGTACTTTACTTCAAACTTACGGTACGTTCACATTAGTGAATATACTTTACTTCAAATTTAGAGTACATACGCATACGTGAAAATGCACCTTATGAACACTTTTAGTTGAAACAGTACCAACTTACGTAATGTACACATTCGTGAAAATACGCCCTACTCGCGCTTTCCGTCTAGACTAGACAAAACATATTATCACTTTGGTGTAGATCAAGAGTTCAGCGCGCATATTTCAAAGTATTTGTAATACGCATCCTAAAACAAATTCTAGATTGATTTAAAGTTGTCCGTGCTAATGGACGGCTCAATTATTTAAGTTTTAGAATGATCTTGTCGGGAGTTTATACTTATATATTTATTTTAATAAACGTCAAATTTAAGTTGCGTGACAAGATTTTTGGGTGTAATGTACTCGTATAATCTACCGTCTAATTTTATGGTTTCATTGTTAAACGCAATGGATAATCCTTTCAAAGGTTTCTTCTAAATCCATTTTAACTTCATATTTATAGAGTACTCAAGGTGGAGAACGTTGCATAAATGGTTTACCATTTCAAAGATGGATTACTTAAACAATTACAATGTTTATCTATCGATTATACATGGTGTTGCAGGTACAATTATTTAACTTATAGTAAGTAACCCCAGGTACGCAAGGGCGACTTTATCCCGCGGCTGTTTTTTTTGGGGCACTGGATTTTTAACCCTCTGCTTAGCGCCGAGAGTTGAGAATCTAACAGTATGGTTTTTTGCCGCGCTCTGTTAGATTTTCAATGCTTGGCTCAACACCGACAGTTGAAAATTCAGTGCGCGATAAAATCCCGCCGCGATATTCTTAAGTCAGTGCGAACATGGGCTAAAGATTAATAAAACAAAAGTATATCTATACAGTTTAAAAGAAACAACATCGTAGGGATCATTTTCCAATTCTTTGGTTCAAATTACATGCGTAATGTATAAAGCGGTCCAAATGCCACGGGCACCACGGCGGCTGAGAGCCATTTTTGAAGTTCTAAAAACCTATCCTTTATGAAAACATGCTACCTATGTGTATTGCATATAAACAGCGATTTTGTGTATGACTTTGTCCCTCAGACAGACGCGACGCGCCTCTCTGGAAGAACAATTTCTATGCAAACTTCATGGAAATTGTTCTACTAAAATCGCGTCGCACCATCGCGTCGCGCCTTTCTCCGGGTGCCTTTAGGGTGTATTCACGTAGAAAGCTGGTAACCGGCGCCGATATGCCATGGCTTCTCTCTCTTTGTCGTCGACAAGCGCTGTGTCAACGGTGTAGGCAGTTTTCATAGTTTTGTGCTAAATCAGGGCAAACCGACGCTGACTTTCAGATAGGAACGGCTGTTATACATGAATACACCCTTAATCCTCTGCCAGCTTTACTCAGTAGTGAAGTAATTCCATTTATCATTCCTAAAGCAGTTCTCAATAAAGGATGGGTTCGGAACTTTAAACAAATCTGTGGCATTTGGATCATAAATATACTTTATGGGCATATATTTTTTACAATATTTACATCGTCTCGTAAACGAGTCTTTTATAGCGAGAGCAACAATTTATCTTTGTGTGTAAATAAAAAGGATTTTTCAAAATACAGATATATTTAAGGTTTTTTTAGAGAAAAGTATATAATTTGCATTGCAATATTTGATAATGTAGGTATGTGTCCAAAAGCTGAATTTGAATCACAAAAGGTTTTTTTGTTAAAATGTGACCATATTAAACTATTCATCAATCAGTGTCTGCAAACTAACTCTTTCACGGTTACTTGTCATTATAAATTTAAAATTTTTACATAGTTGTGAAATGTTGTTGTCTTCTCTATGTTTTGACAAATGAGTAAAAACACATAACTCTTGTATTACCATAAATAAAACCTGCTGATACAAAATATATTTGCAATGCAAATTATATTTTTTCTGATTCAATGTTAAATTTTGTGCTCGTTTCGTTATCATTTCCTTTGAGCAAATTATAACGATCGTGTTTTTTTTTGTAATGTATGAAAATATAATATGAATTAGAAGAGTGGGTTATGTGACATTTGCTTATAAACATTATCATTTAAATTGTGTACTTGATAACTTTTCATTTGTTTAATTATAATGCTGAAAAATACTATGGCTACTGTTGAAGTCGATGGAAAGATCTGTTTAGGTCTGATTTCCAGTTATGCTTGGCTATGCGGCAACTGTGTTTGCATATTTTTCCATGTAGGCACCTACTAAAAATAAATAATTAATAGCAAAATTGCAGACACAGTAGCAGGATTAACCACAGATCAAATCAATTTATTAATTGTTAGAAATGTTAATGTTAGAGTCACTTTCCGATTTCTATTTATTATTTTAGTAAGTAAGTCTAAAAGTATTCTATCTGTAATAGCTGTTGCAAAAAGTTGCCATACATTTGTATTAGTTTTATACTACGTATTAAACTACACCATACTTTAAGTAATTAATTCAAGTTTAAAAATAGAATGATGGTCATAATAAAATGTCAACTATTATTGAATGATAAAAAAATTGATAAACAGGAGAATCAGGTATTTTTTTTAAGTTCTTAAATCTGCAGTCAGACCAACATGTATGTATTTTATTTTATTCATTTCAAGTTTTTTTTTTCCAATATGAACATTATTTTTTATTCAACTTATGACCATCAAAGAAACAAAAATGTTTATAAGTCAAAGTTCAACTAAAACTGAATGAAACAGCTTTCACAGCAGTCGCCACACCTTATCTACACAATATAATAATATATAAAATTATGCTTACACATTGTATATTACTAAACTATTGTGAGTCAAATATATACACTTATATCTTGCTCCTAGCAACATGTGGACTGCACCGTCTCAGCTTCAAGGAGGTTGAAGTCCATGCCATTTGGACGGTTGAAGCCAGTCTTGATTCCATCCCATCCGTCTTCAACTTTATATTCACCTGTCTGAATACGGTTGTATACTTCTTGAGCGACCAGAACAAATGCTTCTTCTACGTTCAGACCTGTCTTTGCTGAAGTTTCTACATGATGTAAACCTAAAAATATAAGGAAAATATGATGGTAAATGAACAAATAATAATCTGAGTGTTTTGATTGAAGTAGTTTTGTGTTATCTCACTGATAAAGGCAATTTCACTTTCTATAGAATCATATTTTGTATTACTCTATTATATCCTACCACATAGAAGCTTCCATTGTCGTCTTAAACACTGGAAATGAATATAAATGATAATTTCCTGTTGACCTTTCACAGCCCATAAAAAATCTTGAGATAGTGTCAACAGGAGCAATGTTTAATGCATGAGGCTAGTTTATTCATTCTTATCAAGTATTTAAGCACTTGAGAGAATAAAGGAATTTATAAATGAATAATTTATCAATATCTGTGCCTAAGTAATAAAAACTGCCTAGTTTAATAGTTTCTAGTCCTTGAAATTCAAACATGTTTCTATTAGGTATAAAATAGGTATTTAATAACACCTGTGTTAAGGTTTGCCAAGGGCAAGTCAGCAAAAAAAAAAAAAATACTTAAAAATAAGAAAACATTACAAAATGCTCCAATTTTAAATTAAGAATTAACAAAACATACCTATCAGGACAAAATTAGCATACTTTACTATTGACCTACATTTAACCAATGATAGATAACATACTGGCACAAAACATACTATTTTTAAGATTATGAAACAGTGGAGCAACTCACCATTCTCTTCTGCAAACATTCGGGCCTCCTCACATGTCACTTCCCTTCTGGCTCCGTTTTTGTTGTCTGTGCCCACCAGGTCCACTTTGCAACCCACCAAGGCAAACACTGGCCGGTGAGGCTCTATGTGCCTCTTTGCTTCCATCATCCACAAGGGTATATGCTCAAAACTGGATCTATTACACACATCGTATACTAGTAACGCACCAACTGAGTTCCTATAGTACGATTTTGTTATAGATCTAAACCTCTCTTGCCCCGCTGTATCCCATAACTGCAGTTTAATTCTCGTGCCATCTTGTACTTCTATAATCCTCGCGAAGAAATCCACACCCACTGTAGGGTCCGACAGCTAAAATTTAACGCGCAATTTACATCACAAATTGCATAAATAACATCAAAACAAAGGCGATTGTATGTACTCACCTCAGCGAATTTCCCATCTGTAAAATATTTCAAGAGAGAACTCTTGCCCACAGTACTATCACCAATTAGGATAAGCCTAAATTGGTAATCGAATATTGGATCAACCATTTTTCAGATGCACTTGCAATAACATCAATTTATAGCAACAAAGGTCTCGTCAAAAATTACGTATTTTAGGAAAAGTGACAAGACAAACAAGAAACATCATTCAAGTCATATCATATCAGTGCACGACATTTCTAGTTTGTCTATGGTCTATTATCGTATCAGTTTTTTGAAAAATTATATTTGTACGAGACAAAAGAAGTAGACGTGAATTAGTGCCAGTAATTTTATCACAACAAAATGCTACACCTATGGGAATAGTTTGTTATTATACATTCTGTCTTAAAACCGTAAACTAGAAAACTATCTGTAGCGCAGCCACACATACCTATTCGTTTCCGTAATTCAAAAATCATTCACTAATGAATGAATTTTTGACTGATATGAAATAATTCATATTCATTGTTTATGTCATTCAATATTCAATCATTCATGCCACAATTTTCAATGGGGGAGTGTTTTAAAAAATTTAATTTACGCGCTTATGTGTAGCTGTAAACTACAACTGCGTTCTATAAAACAATAATTATTGTGATTTAATTCGTTTACCGGTTGTAACGATAAAATGTTAACATAGTGTAACTGAATTAGAAGCGATTAACCTATTTTCTTATGGTTTTCGCTGCCGGCCATTCCAGTCCAAATAGTTGTTGGGCTAAGTAATAAAGTGAGTTTCCGTACTTTCCAACGTGTATACAGACGCCTGTTTCTAGTTGTCTCTGTTGTTAACAACATAACCAATCTTTTTATCATTTGATTTGGAGTAATGAACTCTATTCTCATTGCTATACATTTTGACATATTTTTTCAGCTAGCTCAAATAGTATGATGAATACAAGCCACAGTTATAAAATGAAGGAGAACGCAACGGAGCACGGCGATAGTAAAGCGAAATCTACTCCTATAGGTGGGTTGTTGTTTTGAATTTAAAAAAATATAACTAGTAGTGTCAGGTTTGTTTACTCATGAAATAGTATTTACTTAGAATGCTTATTGCAATTTGCATGAAGTGTTTCTGAAAGATTTTGTACAAGAAAGAAAGAAAGAAGAATGTGGTTATTGGCATTACAGCAAAATAAATACACCTAAAACTATAAAAAACAGAAAACAAAGATTATAATGCCAAAAGGGCCTCAGCTCAGAGTGAAATAGTAACACAAAATTACTAAACCAACTGAGGACTACCGCAACAGTAAAGAGCTATATTTGCTGTGAGGTACTCCAAATCTGTTGCATTTGTGACAATTCAAACTTAACAAGTAGTAGGCTGTATGCATTACTGACAGGCAGGCAGTTGAAAAAAAAGCATAAGTTACTGAAAGCCGAATGAGTTACTACTGAGGAATTTTAGATGGAACAACCCAATATCACTGAATCAATCCCAGGACTTCATGCTCAGCAGCAGTCCTTGTGATCACTAGATTAATGTGGCAGTCCAAAGCATGTATCTTACTACTGACAACTTTACTGTACATTTAAGCATGTTTCTAGAGAGAAATTGAGTTAATTTAAGAATTTCTCAACAGCTATGGTGGCTCCAGAATTGAAGCAGCACACTGATATTGATACAGAAATAACAAAGACATGTGCAGTGTTGGGATGTGAAGACTTCAAGAATTTAGATGCAGAGTCCTTTTTTAGGTAAGCGGTTTCTGCGAGAATGATTGATTTACTAGCTTTTGCTAGCAAATTTTGTCTGCCTGGACTTCTGAATTGGGTCCAGAGAGAGATGATGATATAATATCATTGCTAATGGTCAAATTAGAACAAACTATTAGTTAAATAAATAACTATTAGGGACCATTAGATAAACTAAAAATTGATAAAAAAACACATTTTGCAAAAATTTAACCAATAGTTACTATTTTTAGCAATTGGTTTCATTTATTTGAAGCACTTTTATTTTCACACAAAAACCAATCAGTTTGCCTAAAATCTTACAGATTTCCGTTGCTAATGTTTCACTTCTTGGTCTATCTAGATTTCCAGAAGACCCCAGCCTCCGACAGATATGGACAGACCTGACGGGCCGCAACAACTGGACGCCAACAGACTTCTCTTACATCTGCATGCAACACTTCTCAATTGACTGTTTCAAATGTGACGAGGATGACCAGATGGTCCTGGTGGATAAGGCAGTACCTTCACTTAAGTTACCGAGACACGTTTTAGAGGTGGGTAGTTTTTTTTTTTTGTACTTTTCTTTCGTACTTGTTTTTCCTCCTCTTAAGAGCATCTTCAGTGCTATTCATCCCTTTAGTTTTCGTTAAACATTGTAAACAAGTTCTGAAGAATAATGAGATACACTCCCTTCCGCTCCACCCAGAGCGGGAGCGGTCATTTGATGATTTCCCACCAGAAAAAAAAAAAAAAAAGAATAATGAGATAAAGGTCAGTTACATATCCTGTTTTTTTTTCGTTAATCTTTTCTTTATTTTTATTTGGTTCCAAGTTTAATTCTAATGTGGTCTGCATGCAATTTTATTTTATATCATTTACGTCATGCATTGCATTGATATTATAAGTAAAAAGAGGTAGATAGGTTGTACACGCGGCGCAAGTGGCACGTCAAAAGTTGGCTAATTAGCCTACTTCCACATGTCATTTAATAGTATGACATTGTCCCCTTTTGGAGATTGAATGGTAATAAACTATGGTAATGGTAGTAAACTAAATGTTAGATAAACTATCTACCTCATTTTACTTATAGTAGATTGTGTATTAACTTGAAAATTACCAGTTTTCTTCTGTATCAGGTCGAATACATAGATGAAGAAACTCTGGATAATGAAGAGGACGAAGACTACATGACCACCGATGAAGACGTGGAGAAGGAGGCCAGTGCTGCCAATAACACGTCTTTAGACCTGAACATACCTCAGAAAGAAATAGATAGTATTGAACTGCTCAAACTGTTCACTGATGTCCAAAGACTACAGCGACAAGCCGTCGGACTAAAAGACAAACTAAAATACAACATGAAAGTGCACAACAGACAAAACAGATTTCTAAAGAGAATAAAAGAAATCATCGAGATGAAGAAAAAGGTTTTGAATCAGAAACGCAAGAAAAAATGCAGAATCCTTTTATCATTGCAGGATAAAATAAAAGAGGATGCAACAGGACTCGTCTTGGCTATGCCAATGAGACAGACGGAAGACTTGAAAAATTTCGCGTTAAGCATTTACAAGTATTCGCCGCAAGCATACATTTATATTAGGAACACGTTAAGAACGATGTTGCCAAGTACTGAAATATTGGACTCGTGGATCACGGCGGGCTACCAACCCAGAAATGTGTTAGCCAATAGCAATCTGATAAAAGTTGTAGCGGAGCAAACGGATACGCAACTATCGTGTAAAGTAATGATAGGATAATAATAAGTGTAAATCACGGAAATATTGTTTTTTAAATAAACTTGGAATTTTTCCGGTTGGTTGTTATTTTTATTGAAAATTTTTATTTTAGTTTGCGTCAAAAGGCAAGGGCCTCTTTTCCATCCATTTGCTTGGTTAAATAGACATTAAGTTTTCGTTTAAAAAAAAAAGGCACACATCCCTCTTTTCTTGGATGAGATATTGAAAAGGACCTAGCAAAGGTCCCTTGGTATCTCATTTTTATTAGAAGGCAATCCATTTTCCTTTCTAAAGGCGCTCCGGCTCCGGGAGCCTGTAGGTATTCGCCTGTAATGTAACAATCCAAGATGCCGTAAGGGCCGATTCACACCGGAACGACAGCGGCACGGCGAGAACTTTCAGTGTGAAATAATTTTAAACTTTATCTACATAATTAAAAGACCAGTATCGCTTGAAAAGGTCGCGCGTCTGCTCGCGGCGACACGAACATCATATGGTGCATTCTGGCGTCGCTGCCGGCCGCTGCCGGCTTCTGCCGGTCCGGTGTGAATCGGTCTTTACAGCTAAAGAGCTTATTACACCATTCTAAATATCGGACCCGATATTTAGGATCCGATTTAGGACAAGAAATTCTGTCGCCGGAGCTCCTGATTAAACGTTCACTGATTTAGGACATTGAATCAGTCGGTAAGGACGAGCGAGGAGTGACGGACGTGTCGAGTTAAAAAGACGTGTGTCGAAATGGCTCCAATATTAATGAAAAACCAAAAAAATGGTACTATCGTAGCCGAACGAGATGGATGAAAAATTATTTATTAATGCGTCAAAAGCTAGCAAGCATGAACATTATGAGGGCTTTAGGCAATATATTTTGAATCACCTCCTTTTCTGTAGTCATTTTGTTTTGCGTACTTAATACCTATGCATACAATCAACGAAAAACATGCGCTCGCGACGGCAGGCCAGCGGCGACTGAGCGTCCTAAATGTGATTACACCCTTCCGATTTAGGATCCGATATAGATTTAGGACGTCGGAAACCATTCTTGTCATATCGGATCCTTCCTTCCTAAATGCGATTTAACTATCCTGAATTTAGGAACGACTAAATATCGGGTCCGATATTTAGGATGGTGTAATAAGCTCTTAAGGCTTTGCAAGTAGACTAGTAGAGAGATAATTGAAACCAGCAAAGTATATACCTAGTCTTGCCATAAATATTGTTACGAAGAAAAAAATTTTTTTTTTATTGCAAATAATATTAGGTACTTTTACAGTGTGTTAGTTTAATACATAAATATAAAACAATTTAAAATATAAAAAGCTTATTCGAAGTGGTCTCCATTGGCTGCAAGCTGCAATACAGTCCTTTAAACGTTGAGGCCAGTTATCAATAGAAGCACGCACTCTTTCCATGGGAAAATTCTTCACTGCCAATCGTATGGATTGTTTTAGGGACTCCAAATTATCATGGCCTTTAGAGCAAGCCGTACTCTCTAAAACTGACCATAAATCATAATCCAGCGGATTAAGATCGGGACTAGACGACGGCCAGTCTTCAGCTCTGATGAAGTCCGAAACGTTCACTTCCAACCAAGACTGCGTGGACCGAGCTTTATGACCCGGCGCCGAGTCTTGTTGGAAGGACCATACTTGGTTATTGACATGGTGTTGTTAAGGGGCTTAACTGCCTTCTCAAGAATGGTATCTTGATACACTTGTGCCGATGTTTTGATACCTTTTTCACAAAAATATGGCTCAGTCACTCCTTCATAGCTAACACCCCACCAAACCATCACTGAAGTCGGATAATGCCCACGTTGCACTCTGTCGACGAATTGGGAAGCTTCCTTAGAGCTTTGAGCATAAATACGGTCATTTTGTTTATTAAAATGTTGCTCAGTTGTAAAGATTTTCTCATCCGTAAACAAAATTTTTCTGTGACCTCCCTTTGCGTACCGCTTCAGTAGTTGTGTCGATTTTACCACCCTATTCTTTTTAATTTTTTTTTAATTTTTTTTTATTAGCCTGTACTGTCCCACTGCTGGGCAAAGGCCTCCCCCAAATCCTTCCAGGAACTCTTTTCCCGCGCCACATCGAACCAGCCCTCTTGGTACGCGTCCAGATCGTCTCGCCATCTCTTTCTGGGCCGGCCTCGGCGCCGTCCATCTTCAGGAACCCATTGTGTGGAGGCCTTTGCCCAGCGGTCATCGTGCATACGGTTGATGTGACCCGCCCAATCCCATTTGAGCCTGGCAGCCTTCATTCCTACATCCATTATGCCCGTTTTGGAACGCAGCGTGGTGTTCCGAATTTTGTCCTGTCTTTTAACACCCAGAATGCTGCGTTCCATCGCTCTTTGGCAAACTCCAAGGCGGAACTTTTGTGAATCGGTGAGGGACCAAGTCTGAGCACCGTAGGTTAGGACGGGCAGGATACATACAGGATACTTATAGATATATCAGTTAAAAAATAACCAGTGCGTTTCTTATAGGCTGCAAGTCCTAAGTCATCTTTTAAAATACGCGACATGGTTCTGGGTGCTATCTTCATCTCCCGAGATAAAATCTTTTGCTTTCGGACAGGATTTCTTCGAATTCTTTCCCTTACTGCTTTGACCACCTTTTTCGTACGAACACTACGTGGACGGCCAGATCATTTTCTGTCACAAACAGAGGAGGTCTCATTGTACCTATTAATAGCCCGGTACACAAACATTTGACTAATACCAAGCGTATGGAGAGTTTTAAACATTGCATTTGGTTCCATACCAACTTTGTGTAATGCAATCACAGCGATTCGGTCCTCTTTATCACCCCACTCCATTTTAATATCGGAAAATATTGTACAATGTATTGGCGCCAAAATTAGAAAACTCAATGAACAATCGTATAAAAATGACAGATTCCAAATTCAAATGTAATATCTGTCTTATTTTTAATTGTAACAGTATTTATGGCCAGACTGTGTACCTATATATATAATGAAATAGGTAGAAGTACATGGCTGGGTCGCGGGTAACAGTTACAATGCGAATGCCCCCGGTGAAGAAGGGTGCATTACGATGGGCGCTATCACACTTCCCTGTGGGACCCCTCTTCTTGAGATGTCTTGAGATCATTTTGTACTCATTCAATCATATACTCTTTGGTACATTCGCGCAGGATTCGGATACCAACTGAGAATATCGCGCTGTTGAATTCAGATCCCTATAAACATTATTTTAAAATGATATGACACAATTCAAGTGAAAATTAAGTACTTTTGTCATTGAAAAGCAGTTAAGTGTTCTTTCCTTAATGGACAAAAAGTATTTGTAACATTTTTTAATCATAATGTAAAAAATTGGTAGTCATGAAACTATAGGAAAGTCTTTAAGTAATTGAAACCTCTCATGAAAATGTCTGGTTCTACGAGTTTTTGGAACCAGAAGAATAATTGCGTTTGGAAGCGAAACTATATTGATTCAGGTGTCAATTATCGAGTACCTAGGGCATTTGAGGAGAAATGAAGGTTACTCCGTATTCCGATATTCAAGCCCAGTCTTATGTGCTTTAGTTGGGGCACTGTAATTATAGATAATATTACCGTGGTTGGGGTCTATTTGCAAACCAGCAATCGACCTTGTTTACTAATTAAACCAGGAACAAATATCGCGTATTAGATTCCAACTTCGATTTAGTTTTCATTACATAATACAATTTGTTGCATTACCGTCTTTACATTCATGCATAGAATGACATCTGTACGATAATGCTGACTTCAACAAGACTCGTCCGTAGGTAGTAGCTACTCGCGAGCCTTTGAACCTGGTTCACTCAGTATCCGTTAGGTGGAGCTGCCGTTAAATTCTTATTAGAAAGGGAAGGCGAAGTCTGAACCAAACAAACGCGGTGTTCGGACTCAGTGCCGAGATTCCCTCCGCGCAGCCGGCGGTACGGCGTGGTGTCACTCCGCACGATCTTACGTCGCGCGTCAAACCAAAATAAATATCCCATCTGTTCAAATATTGTGCAAGTTTTTTTTTATTGTTTCCCCAAAAACGTACGTAAAAGGATGTGTGTGTTTTACGTTCCGCCATATGTTACTACGTAAGAGGCCCTAAGTTACGTTATTTTTGTGTTCGCGAAGTGTTGGAGTGGTTTTTGTTTCGTATTGTGAATGGATTTATAAACCCGATTATGAGGAAGGACGCCTCATAAGGTACGTTTTTCTTAAAAAATCTTCGTTCTATTTTAGTTATTTACGTTGTCTACGATTGGTCAGCCGTATTCCTGTGTGTTTTAGCTAAAACAAGGTGAATTGGACGTCTAAATTGGCTAGAATCCGAGTGTAGCGAGTCGCCAGTAACTGGACTTTCGCAATATTTATTCCTTATGCGTGTTTCCATGCCTTAAACGTAAGGCCCAACGCCGTATGAGCAGCGGCCGTACGCGGCTAACATACGTGTAATATTTTTAATGTTCACCATTATGCTGCTATAAGCAATTATAAATATAATAAAATGTTAATGTCACATTCAAATCATGTGTCTAATAAATTTCTCCTCGCTTTGTATGGCCTGCAAGTAATTTTCTACTTGTTACGCCAAATTGAAAGTATCCGTTTGCCGATTTCTTTTGTGTACAATTAATTACTGTATTGTTGTTTGAAGTTTTGTTTTTTTAGGTGCGGTAACTAATGTTATTTTGCGCTCAACTGGTTTCCAAGTGGAGAACATATCTTCACGCTAAGTATTTCCGGGTAGGTAACACGAATGGCTGTAGTCTCTCCATTTGTTTCCTTTACTTCCATATTTAGAACAGTGCGTAATATACTTTTAAGAAAATAAATTTTGTTGAAGACAAAAGTAGCAAGTAGAAATTACTTTGAATTAAGATTACAATCCGTCTGAAACGTTTCAGTACTCAATGAAATTTTAAACAACAGGTTTCCTTCGTTACGTCTTTAAGTGTTTCGAATGCCTCTCTCCCTTCTTGTAAATCTTACATGGGGGATTAGCCGTCCTTATGATCCCTCACTTAGCTCGCCGACATCCGTATCTATCGGAAACAGTGCATGTTTCCATTTCCATACCCCTATGCACTTCATCTATTTTAGATTGAAGCATTCCGAAACAAGGATTGCGGTCAACCCAGTATCAGGAACTCTTTAATTTCGGGAACAGCTGGTATCATTATTCAAACGTTTAAAAAAATTGTTTCCGGGTATACTGTGACATGATGTGGGTATTAACGTATTTCCGATTTCTCGGAATCATCTCATGTGGGTGACGATCCGAACGGAAATATTCGGTCTGGCGAATGTTTTCTGATTGACCTATTTTATCGGTATTAAAGAAATTTTGAGACCAGAATGGTAGAGGTAATGCGAGTAGAGATTATAGTAACTACCTATCAAAATCAGACGATTTGGACCCAGCAAAAAAAAAAAACTTTCTAGGTGTCTCAGATGACTCATCGTCTGCCTAGCCTTTTCCCAACTATTTTTGGGGTCGGCTTTCAGTGTAACCGGATGAAGCTATCAGTATTTTACGTGGAGCGACTGCCTCTCTGACCTCCACAACCCAGTTACTGTGTAACACGATACCCCTTGGTAAGACTGGTTGTCAGACTTTCGGGCTTCTGACGACCCGTAACGACTGTCAAAGATCTATGAATGACAGCCGAGACCAACAACTTAACGTGCTTTCCCAGGCATGGAGTGTCTCAGATGACTATTGAAATCTATTATGGGATAGAATTAAGAGTAGCTATAGTATCTTTTCGTGGTTCGTGGGTTAACGCTACACCTAGCTAAGTTACCAATACGATGGCAAAGGGCGATGATGATGGCCATAATTCACTTCAAACGTTCATTGTAGTTCCCGATTAGGAGAACCATGTTGACCACTGGACATGTACGGCTAACGTCAACTAGTGAATCGAATTTGCTCAAAATGGCGACAGTACCGAACATGGGCCCAAGTACAGCGTTGGCACTCGCCACCAAGCTCGACGTAAAATGTGGTTTACTCCGAAATTTATCGCATACAGAAATGATGTTGGAGTAGGTAATGGTACCTGCACAAATAGCTTCGGATTAATAGATCCATCGCCCACTTCTGCTATCCGCTATTCTCCGATGAGTCATGCAAACTTGCTATAAGAATATGGTAATTCCACATCTACAACTTGTTACGTTTTTTGTTTGATTTATAAACCACCTTATTTACATTTCAACTTGCAGAATTAATTTAAATCGAGAGTCTTTTAATTCTAATTTCAATGGCTGTATTCATAATAGATTTCTAAGAGAGTCCATTCATTTCTGTTCTATTCTGTTATGTCTCAAAAGACCCTTAATGTTCTAGAACTGTGACCACACAACGCCAGAAACATATTTTTGAATGTCCAATCAGTATTTTAAATTTAGGTAATTCGTAGGTAGGTGTTAGTTGCTTAGGTATTTAGATTTTAGGGATTTTGAACGTAGGTTATTTTACGTTAGTTCTTTTAATTTTAGATATTGCAATACGTACCCATCCACAGAGTGTAGCGAAATTAAAAACACATCTTTTTTAAAAATATAGTTCTTCCTGTGTCTTGTCTTATATTTTTATATTTTCGTTGTTTGAATATCTTTTATTTTTTTTAACCAAATTAAAACGTGTATAAGTGAAGATTTGTTTTTAATTTCGCTACAAGAGATATTACTAATTTGTGTCTCCGTGGTTGGGCTTGTGTCAATACAAGCTTCCCGAAAGACACACAAATAGCCGTGATCCTTAGAACTCCTTCTCATTTATTTATATAAATTAATTAGCGACTATCGTGACATAATTATGATCTTCAGTTGATAGAGCAGAGTTGATATAATCTAACTTAGTACCGACACATATAGGCTACTAATAGAAAGCCCGTTTTGTTTATCGCAAAAGAATCGTCTCCTCATGGAGTTTATTGAAGGTATCCTCAGGAGACCTATGTTATATGGACTACTTTCCTTTCTCATGTAAAGTAATTATTTTTTCCGCTCACCAAATCTTATGTGTAAATGTCTTGAACCAGATGTGGGTATGGCAGAGATGAGATGAGATCTGATAACAGCGTCATCCTACCGAAGACACTGCAATCTCTATGCGTCAGTCCGGACACCGAAAACCCATTATGCATGAAGCAATCAATCAGTGTCTTTAGACCATAAAACTTAGCGCAAAATCAGAACGGAAAAAATATAAAACAAAGTAAGCAGTATCACAATTAATAGCACAATTTTGATGTTATTAATAACAATCAGTAGTAAAATCAATCAACAAAATCGTGAGCCGGCGGTGCCACGTCTCCGGCAGTCAATGCTAGAAATCGCCGTAGGTTTCGCAACGTCCACACGATGCTATTAACTGGTTTAACTGGCCACTTGTTACGCGCAATCGTAATTTGAGGGTCTATTTTGGTTTGGACAAAACTGGAAACAATTGGGTAATTTGCTTTTGGAGTTTTATGTGTGGTACACGCCCGTGCCCGAGGGGGGAACTTTCATACAAACTTTTATTCCCTGTTTATGTCCTTTACCCCGATGCGTTTTCAAAAATCCGTCCTTAGTGCTCTTCTTCGTTATAAAAGAAACTTGTGCAAAATTTCATGCTTCAACGCCCAGGGGTTTAGGTTGTGCGTGGTCTGCCAGTGGATTTAATATTTATATGAAGAATTGTAAATGCAATATTTCAAAGAAATTAACTCTTTAGTATTATAGGTATGAGGAACAGGGTGTAAAGTTCACTCATCCTCCATAGAAAAGGGAGGATCCTCCGACCAGACGGGTGTTGTGTCTGGCGGGCAATTGCCCAACGATTGATGTTGGGAAATTGTATCTATGCTAATTGCGCGGTAAACTCTGCTTGCGAGATGCAGGATTTGCGTGACGTCAGTATGACGCGTTGTTCGCACGTGGCGTTGTATATGTTACAGTTAAAACCAGTTTTTAGATAGAACGCGTTTTCCCTAGTTAGAACTAGTTTTTACTAAATGCCTTTGTTAAAACTAGAATTAACTAATACTTGAAATGGAATATCAGTTAAAACTAGTTCTTACTAGACAACACGCGTTTTTCCGAAGTGAGTCAGTTAAAACTGTTCTCAAAATTGATCGTACCTTATTCTCATTAATCGCGAGACATCGCCTGATTCGACAAGTTTCGACAAGTGCGGGAGAATCCCTTTCCGAGCGCCATCCACGCGCTGTGCGCTCGTTCATTCCCGGCGATTCGCTTCTGGCACATCGCCGGCCGCTGCCGCGGCACGCTCGCTTCGCTCGCTCGGCTCGTGCGTTGTTTGTCATACTCTAACCTAACCTAACCTAACTGTTTCCTTTTCCAAAAGCGATTCGCTTCTGGCACATCGCCGGCCGCTGCCGCGGCACATTTCTAGTTTTAACAAAGGCATTTAGAAATAACTAGTTCTAACTAGGGAAAACGCGTTCTATCTAAAAATGGGTTTTAACTTTAACATATACCGCTACAGTATCGTGGATGTCGAAAAAAGACTGGCAGGTTGGATGTTAGTGATGAAACCGACTCTTGTCATACTCGGAACAGAAACTCACTCTTCTTCAATACATCACATCTCTTTACTACATTTGCTCTGTCTTAATGTTGAATTGAATGAGGAAATGTGATAAAGAAAGAGGCTCAAAAGTCACTAGACTTGATAAAAATAAATAAACGCGGTATTTTAAGTATTAGAAGACATTGATAATAATTAATGATCTAGTCTAAGAGAGGAGTATTGTAGCATGTACCTACATACTTATTACAACTGAGCATGATTTATTACTAGGATTTATGATTATTATTGTGTGGGTGGCTAGTTTGACAAATAGTGTGGGTCTCACCTGGGGAAGAGATTGTTTGTAACCTAATTAGCATAAAACTCGATGAGGTTATGCAAAGTAATAACTACAAGCACCCTGGCTCTTCCCGAAGGAATACACAAGGTCTTATTTCATACATTATAATTCCCACCAAATCACCTACGTTAATAAATCTTCCTATGTTAGAATATTATGTTGCTCCCAGCTAGAAGTAAGCTCCTCTCAGCATTGACTTGAATACTGATAACGTCTTAATATCAACGGTCCTGCATCCGTCTCTCAAGCTTTGTAATAATATCATGGCCTTCTCAATTGAAGGTAGGTAGAAACTTAAGAACGTCTTTTGTAACGTGTTTGGGCCTTCGAAGGTATTGTTTGCCTTTAGCCTGCAACCTTCACGAATAGTTTATAAGTTGTTGACATAACCCAGTCCGTGGGCCCAGTGCGGGTTGAAATATGAGACAAACACTTTCGTAGAAAATTAGAAAATAATAGGGAGTCAGCTGGAAGAGTTCTGTGACTAAGTACAAACAAGCAGTGCAGTTCAACTTCTGCTCTACTATAAGAGCTGGTGGTAAGCCCCCTGTGCTAACAGTAATACTCGTCTGCGTTATTTTGCTCGTACAATGAACCTATTTTTCATACGTTGCCACTTGACAAGGTGTAGAATAATGTGTTGACCTTTTAATGGAAAAAGGTCTGTGAATGTCCTTCGTAGCTAGGGGAATTAACTTAAGAGCTCAACTGTCACTTATAGACACAATTACTTTTACTATTGTTACCCAACTAAATAAGCTTGCCTTACAGGTAAGGAACAATGACAACATTGCAAGATCGTTCCACGGAAGAATCGAACAGACTTAGAGTCTGATGCAATAGGCATAATTAAAAGCATGCCGTCATCTAAATAAAAAAAGATTAATTACCGCAAAACGGTTACAATAAATAATCGTACAGCGTTCGCATCGCAATAAGAACGTCATTCACCTACTTACACAGTTTTAACGTGCCTACATACGCACATCACCTGAGTATCTATTTAATGCTGTCTCACTAGGTCAGCAGGACACCATGTGAAGACTGTATAATTTAGCAGTTACTAAAACAACATGAGACCAAAGCTAAATTTGGGCTTGGCAAACTAACGCCTTTTCCTCAAGAATCTATGTAGTTTTATGTGAGAGCTTTTCTTTGTGGAGACCTATCTCATGTATGAAAGCAATGATATAACTTGCTAAGGCTTCACTGATTCCATTCTATTCTGGACGTCGGACACATTTTCCCAAGGCACAAACTATCGAACGCCACCTGCTACGAACCTTACATACTCCTTCTGCTTCGTTTACGTTCATAAATCACACACGCGTGGTCATACACGCACGCCGGTTACGATCACTACGTATCTGATCTTTCTGCAGAACATCACCAATAAGGGCAGTATTGACCTTCTAGGGCGTCCGCTCGCGGCGTTTCCAACCTCCTCTGCGTTTGAAATACCTTTTGTTAGTCATCATTCCTTCATTCTCTGAACATGTCCAAACCATCTTATCATACTCTTGTCACTATATCTTTTTTTCCTCAGTCTATTATTCAGCGATATTCCTAAGTTGGGATATTCCTCTAAGTTCCCTCGGGAATCTTCACTTTATGTTATGTGTGAATCTTGTATCTAGCTATGTATAATATTTGTTTTCACTGTGTGAGATATTATTTTAACCTACTAACATTACATAGTATCTAGGTAGAAATTATACCATATTACCAAGGTAAGCCCTAGAAAACAACCTGAATAATTACCAATACGCATAAATTACAACATGTTACAAAATCGCCTATTTGCAAGCAAAATTAATGTATGTTACGAAATTATAAATTTACGTCCACAGTATAGTAACATTAATTCTATATAGTACACATAGGTCAATCTAGATGGGCCGATAACTGGTGGCTAGCCGCGTGTTGTACTTAATTACGTTAGTTAGGCTGTGGTGCGTGCAGGGGAATTAAGTAGTTTTGCCTACAAGATTAACAATTTAGGGATGTAATGTTAAGTAGGGAATGGGTGTTTAATTTGGAGTCAATGAGTAGACGTTTTGTGAGAACTAGAGCTCAAATTATGGCCGATTCCTGCATAATTTTTGGCAGGTGTGGCGCCATCGCTACGCTTTGAAATATTTAAGATAGAACAATAAATATTGACATTGTGTCATCTTCGTAACCCTACATAGCAATTCACCCAATCGCACACTATTTTACGCTGCAGCGTAGTCAGAAGACTTATTACGGACGGTTATTGGTTAAAATTAAGACACTAGTATTTTTTACCAATAATGAAGCAAATACCTCATAGCTGTGCATAGTAGACCCTCCCATATGGAAGTAGCTATCACTGATAAAATTAGCTTACGAATCCATTTAGAGATATGCCCAGTTTGGCAATAAAAAGTGCTACCATTGGTAAGCAAAATTATTCGTTTTTATTTGTAGGAACCGAGCATTAGTCGCACTATATTAATTTGAGATTTGAGTAAGTACCTATAGCAAGTTTAAAATGTACAGACGCCAGCAGGTCAAGCTACCCGAAACTGTCAAATTTTCCCAATCAACCTTGAAACTTAATATTTTAGAGATAAAGTTGAAAATCTATTAAAGAAATTTGACAGATTGTGACAGAATTGACAGAATTTAACTTGATGTGCTGGCGTCCGTATATAACTTTGACAGCTTTTGAGTCTAAATATTATGATATCGAATCACTTTCATCATCTATCATGTCACATATTTTACCCGTTTGTTTTCTGTTTTAATATAATCATTATTATGTATTATCTCAATCACTATGATGAGCAAGAGTGATCGAAATCGCATTAGATCTGTATGTTTTTTGTTATAGGTACTTACCCAAGAAGGAGGTTTGTTTATCCCATAATCCAATAGGATTATGAGGGAACCTTCATTGTCAAGGGACAATAAATATCTTGGTAACTACTTGAATACGTATTCCTAAGGGATGGCATCAGCTAGTATTCAATGTTGGAACTTACTACAACTTATCCACTTGAAAAAACTCCCGAGAATCTAGACTAATTTTAAGATCCAAGGACCGTTTTACCTACCTTCTTCCTTAGAAGCGGGATATCAAGTGAACCGGCATTAGGTACCGAGGTACAAGCAAGGCTTATTTACTCAAACGTTAGAGGTAAATCGATACATCGTTACGGGGTTATTTACAAGCTAAATAACGTTCCTGAGGGGGTTCTTTTTCACTCAACACACGTAAAATTAAGATTTCGCTCTATCCCAAAGGAATCGCTTTTTTCCGAAGCGAACGATGGTCGAATGAAGTGAAACTGTGGTTACGGGAAGCGGAATGTTTTTCGGATACAGATTGGCGGAAAGAGGGTGGACGGATTGTACGGAAAACGGCTATTGCAGCTTAATCTGTGTTTAATAGGATTTAACGTAGATTAAGCGGTTTGTTGTAGGAGAATGGTTTTGTGATAAGAGTTGTTATTTAGAATTGTTAATAGCATTCAGAAAATTGGGCTTACGACCATTTATTTGGACAAAAACTCATGCCTTTTTCTCATGGGGCAGGCAGAAACTTAACACGTCACCTGCTACGAACCGAAAAGAAGGAAAAACTAGAAAGTGTCAGTCTTTTAAGATTTGTCTAAAATTCTCAGTATTCAAGAACCGTTACCCAAAAATCTCCTTCGTCATGATCAAATTGGATCATCTCGTTTTTAAAGCAGTAGATACTAAAATGCATAAACCAATGAATTTATTCGAAAAGACCTATAATAATAATAATAATAATAATAATAAATCCCTGGACATTTCACACAGCACCATTTGTCCCAAGCTAAGCAACCTAATGCTTGTGTTATGGTAACAAGATGGCTGATAAACTACTTATATACATTTTTTTTTTTTTTTTTGTAAATACATACATATTAAAGATAGAAAAACACCCAGACTCGGAACAAATACATGTAGGTCATACAAATATTTGTTCCGTGCGGGAATCGAACCCGCGACACGCAGCGCAGCAGTCAATCGCTTAACCACTGCGCCAACCGTGCCGTCCATATAATTCCCTCATATCCCTAAAAGGAACCCAATCCAAGATGTCCTCTTCCGTACCCGCCCAAGACACTACAAGTTCACGGATGCACGCTACCCTACAAATCCTACAATGTTACCTGTTGTGTAACCGAGTGCGAGCCAGAATTACCATAAACATGTCTTGTTGCACGCCTCACTGGCTCTAGCAGCAAACGTATATTGTGTGCCAAGTGTTTCACGGTGCAAATCGACGGGATATATTTATATTATTAAGTCTATTGGTTGGTAACTTACTGAAGAGACCCCCCTCTTCCGTAAGTTAGTGAGCAAGCGCGTTTTTTATCTGAAAGAACACATGAATCAGGATTAATCCTGATGTGGGGGCAATGTTTAGGGAAAATCAATGTTATAGTTAGCAAAAATTATGGAAATTGACTGAAACTTGATGATGAATTAATAACAGACTATCATTGATTGATAATTAGGGGTGTTATAAGACGTGTGTATCTGAGTGTCTGTCTTAGCGGCATCGTAGCTCCAGAACAGCTGAACCGATCGATCGCAGGAACGGCTAATGGATTAGTATTTAAAAGTATTGAGTATTGAATGAAAACGGCAAACAGACGAGGCCCAGCAATGAATGTATGCTCTAGGCTATTTTCATTAGCTGTCTCCCGACGCGACGACGCTTTGATCAAAATATTACGTCGGTACAACTTATATTAAACTTAAACGGCCAATACATATGTTTTTTTTTTTACTTTTTAGAGGTTTTTGTTTATTTCTGCACTTATTTATAACCAGTAGGTACAGGCAGATTCGAGTCCTTATGCATGCCAAATTTTTCAAGTTAGCTTATCACAAGTCACTAAACTCAGCGTTTCACAAGTCATACGCTTTTAGCTGAATGCCATAATTCTAAAATATTTCAGACGTTATTTTAAAAATGCTACCTGAAATGTTCAGTGATAGTAAAACGATATTCATACCTACTGACATTCAGCAGCTTAAGCGAACTTCCATTTTAAGTGCACATTATGGAACAGCTGAAACGCATACAAAAAGAGCACCTGTAAAAGATTTCAACGTTGAAATGTTTCAGTAAAGGAAGAAAATTTCGCAGATATGCGACTTAATAGTCGCTTTTGACCCAGAGAGCTTTGGTCCAGGTTGTTTTCTTATATTTGTGGGCAGTGAATACTCTGTGAAATCACTAGCTATGGGTAGAAGTTTGGTCGAACCATGAGGTGTAAGATTTGTGATGGAATTAATCCTTATTGAAATTCATGGGGAGTGCTATAAGTAATACGTGTTTAGGCTTATACGATTGTAAATGATCTATTAAAAATTAATTCAGGTTTCGCATTTCTCTGATATGATAGGCGTTTCCCTCAAAATGTTATTTTATAATCTTCATGTTTACGTTGGCTACCAATATTTTCGTTTGCTGTCTTTTCTCCTTATTCTCTCATTCGAAACATTTATACCATTCCCTGACGTATTTCCCCATTTTGTGTTACAACGTGACGTCTAATTTGTCTCAAAAGATAATTAAGATATCTTTCCTTATTTACCTTAATCGCTGTAATGGCGGCGGTGCACCAGTTCTATCCAGTTTCAACCAGCGCTCACCGGTGTTGACCGGTAACGGGCGATAATTAGTTTTTAATTCGGTGCACAGTCCGGTGCTTCAGGCACAGGCCAGGCTACCTTCGATCGTAGATCGGCTATTAATTAAGAAATTAACTGGTTACCTCAAACACTCGACTGCTAGGCTATTAGGCTAACTGCGCTTGAGTCCACGTTTCGCTACAATACGCAAGCTTGCAAAAAGTTTGCTTATACGGAGAGTAAACTTATGAATATTCTTAGCTTGTTATTTTTATGCTGATATGGGAATAATAGAAAAAGTGGCGTAGGTTTCTGTTGTTTCTCACGTTCATTAGAATAGTTACCTACCTAAGTTAATATTTTTTTTAATGATGCCTTTTAAGAATAAAGCGTAAATCGATTCTATTACCTATTTGGATATGGAAAACTACAAACTGTCAGACAGATATAAATGATACTTTGGTAATGCTATACCTAGTATTGTTGGTAATCTCATGTTATAGGTAGGTATATATTTATTAAATGTTGTGCACAGAAGATTACATAACGTCACTGTCTATTCGAGCTTAGTTATTTCATTTTTATTCTAGCCACCTATAATTTTTTATTACACTTCTTAATCAAACGATCACCAGCTAGCTCCAAGTTCTAACTCTGTGATAAATTGCTGTGATAACAGTTCTAACCACATGTTGAACAATACTGTGAATATAAACACAACCGTTTGTAGTAGAAATGAAATATTATTACGATGTTTGCAAAATAAATGGTCGAAAGTAGACGAAGGCAGTTGTTACAGAATAAGTGGATATTCGCATGGATAAAGAGTTAAATGCATTATGTAAGAGACACATTGTTAGTGTCTGGTCTTGTGGCAGCCTATCCAAAAGGAAAGAAAGAAAGAAATAAATCTGTCGTGTATTCTTAAGGAAAACCTTAAGATTCGTTTTCCAGATTGTGGAATCGAATTTTGTAACGGTTTCAACTGTTTTTTTTTTTAGATTAGATTGATAACTTTAGCAGACTTGAAATCATTTGAACTACGTTGCATAATCAGCCTATAATGTTCCCACTGCTGGGACACAGGCCTTCTCTCTGTGAGAGGCCACAATCCACCACGCGCGCCCAGTGCGGGTTGGTGGATAATGCTATGTGTTAAGTGCAGTCTGTAAAAAGAGCATTACCCTCTTCCGCCTCCATAGAAAAAAAAAAAAAACAATCATCAAATCGCCTTAAGATTTTTTATGGCGTCCAAAAACCGAGGGTTGGTCAAACTTATTTCCTCTCTTGATTCGGCGCAGCAGATGCGCCGAATCAAGAGAGAATAAAAATGGCCGCGACATACTAGGCTTTAAGTACCACTGAAGCCTTAGGCCCTTATAAGAGTTACAAGCGTTACCATCTATGTTAAATAATTGGAGAGAATACTTTCCCTCCCCACAAAGATTATGCTAACATATCAAATTTCGACATACGGGTTAACCAAAGAGGAAAATTGTCGAGAAAATCGATCTTCAGAAGTGACATAAGAACGACAGACTTGTGGGTTGGAGGTGAGAACAAAGGTGATCTGACCTTATCTCCTGTCCCTGCGGCTATCATATTTGTTATTTGACATCAAAAGATCAGTGAAGGCTTATAAATATTTTGTTAATGGGGTTTGGTCAATTTTCCTAGACAGTACCTACTTACATACAAAGATTGACTGACGTAACATTTGCAGTTATCTTTTTAAAGAGCTAGTTACACGCACATTCACCTCTACCCAGAGACCAGTAGAATATTGTTTTTTTTTTTTTTTTTTTTTTGATTTGTTGTCTAATCTCCTTTAAGATTGGCCACCGTGACCGAAATCGGCCGGAGGATGTTTTTGTTGTTGTGATATTCTAACGTAGGTAGTTAAAAGAACACAGTATCCTGCTCGGCTGCCTAGCTGCTAGAATTTTCTAGTTTGGTAGGTAAGCGTCCTTTAAGCGGCGGAGTAATTGCGTAACATACAATCAGTAGAACAACATACATTGTGTTATTTACATTGTTGAGCCGATAAATTTTTCGAACGTATGAAGCAATGGATTAACAACATCCTTCAAAATGATTCAGATTGAGATTGATAGGGTGTTACGGAATTAGAGTGCTGCTTAGCGTTCAAGTAATATGAACTGTTGGGATAAGGAAGATAAAACAGTGATTGTCTTTAGACGTTTGGACATCTAAAGACAATCACTGTTTTATCTTTCCTAGATAATTTTAGTTTTATCTTTGCTATACAGTATAGACGTTGAGACGTTCAGATGTTATCATAACAGCAATTTGAATGTTTTATGCGCTGGTACCTTAAAGTTAATAGTACGGAAGTGTGGCACGAGAGTGCGCTACTAGTAACAAAAACAAACAGTTCGAAGAAGTTCTAAAAGCACTCCAAAACATCGAAGAACATTTAGGTTACATAGATTTAATTTCTCTATTTTTCTAATTCCTTATTAACTAAGTATAAAGGTAGATACAACATTCTTTATGTAAATCTGGAAATAAAAGGCCTTTTTGATTTTTATTTTGTTTACCTGTTAAAAAGATAAGTGTGTATGCGGCGTCTCCCCACAGACAATGGCTCACCTCCCATCTTGCACCGCATGCCCAGTCACCTGCACACGTGAGAACCTATTGGCTGCGTCAGAGAACGGTAGCAGCGTTGCTCAATTTTGGGCCAAAAAACTATAAATATTTTTTCGTGTAATTTTTGCCATCGACACGGTCATCATTTGCCTAGCCTGTTCCTAACTACGTGGGGTCGGCTTCCAGTCTTTCGGGCTTCTGGCGACCCGTAACGAATGCCAAAGATTGACAGCCGGGACCAACGGATTAACGTGCCTTCCGAGGCACGGAGGGGTTGATATGTAAAGATGGTTACCAATCCATGGATCAACCGCGACAAGCGTAGCTGTAACCTGATCGATCGACCCGCGTGGCTGTTATTACTTAGCCACAAGCCCTTCACACCATCATACGCCATCGACACGCCATGAAGAAGAATAGGGAAGTAAGGACTAAGGATACACACATCGATTTTATTAGATAAATGCAGCAATTCCAACCAGCCGAGTACACAAGGCGATCCAATCCCGACGATTGTCGATTGTCAACCACGACCGACATACGAGTAGTTTTCTCGCAAATTACATCTCGCAAGACGTTACACTTCCCGCCAATAAATCAACCCACCCCATCACATTGAAGTAATGGCCGTCTTACTTACACTGGAGGACGATAAAGGTTAAAGCAGTTATGCCGTGTTTGTCTCTTCTGTTATAAATGTTAATATTAAACGTGTATACATAATATTGTCACTTTGTCAAGTTGGGTGTTGGTTCTTCGTAGACACAGAATGCTATAGATATACGCTGACAGCGCAGCGTCTTGTGGAAAATTTAATTCTATCTCGTTTACTCTCACTACTGGGTGTAATAAGTGCGTCCTTGTTTTATAATTTTTTGTTATTTATTAACTTGTCTATAGTTATTCTTTGTCTACGGTATTCTTATTTCATTTAGCAAGAAGATCTATTTTTGTAGTTTTCGTGGAGATTTTTTTTTTGTTATGGTGTTGTGTAGCTGTATGACGACTAAGTAATTTATATGAAAATAGAAAAGATAGGAGTAATTTTACTACAAATATATATTTGTATTCTGACCGCATATATTCGTTATTAGGTCAGAGGAGTAATTGCGTAACATACTAACAGTAGAAATGGCTTTCATTTTGACAATTCAACTAATTTGATTGCGTTATTTACGTTGTTCAGTAGATAAATTTGTTGAACATATGAAGCAATGGATTAGCAGTATCCTTCAAAATCATTCCGATTGTGATTGATAGTGTTTCGAAATTAGGGTGTTCGTTAGGTGTGCTAATGACATATTTTTATGAGAATAACTGGTACATAAGTAGTTACAATAATAGATAATAATCATCAGTGTGGTTATATTGGACCATACCTATATACAACACGCATTTTCAAACGCTTATTAGGTAAAGTCCTCTTTTTACGGATACGAGCATTTACCAATGATATTACAGTTGAATACGGTTTCCTGCGATAACACTTCGAAAAATTAAAGATAATTTGAGTTGAAAACATTGGTAGGTAGGTATACGTCCTCTCTACCAACCGGAGCCAATTTATATTTACGCAGAAAAAGCTTTTGTAGATTACTTTTACGACTTCGTTTTAAAAAAGAGTGCACTGGGAAAGCCTCGCCGTTCGGAGAATGTAAAATTGTGAATCTCAATAAAAGCTGGTCGTGAAAATACCGAAATGACTGAAGCGATAAAAACACCTTTATCACGACTACTTTTTGGTTGTGTTAAGGATTTTCTGTTTCTATCTAAGCATAGGTTAGGTTAATAATTAGCCTAGCTCTCATAAAAAGATCTCACTTAGAAACGACACAACTAACGTTACTTTGAAAACTCGATCAATCTGCCTAGCCTATAGACGATACCCCTTGGTAAGACTGGTCGTCAGACTTTCGGGCTACTGACGACCCGTAACGACTGTCAAATATCCACGAATGACAGCCGGCACCAACGGCTTAACGTGCTTTCCGAGGCACGGAGGGGTCTTGATATGTGAAGATGGTTGTTATCTACTGTTATTTGATATTTTGTATACAGAAGCTGTTGGTGTACCTTTATAAATAAATAAATAAAGTGACTTTCAAGTGAACATTTCTGCCGCGCCAGTACAAAATAATAAAATAATGAAAACAAGGAATTAATAATATTGCGCTGGAAACTTTTCCTTTCCATCGTTTATTTCACAGTTAAATGTCTGAAACAGTTGCGACTTGTCCAACTTCAGTAATTGGTTCCGCGGCTACCGTTACAAGTACAACCATCCGACATTTAGTTCAGGGTTGACCGACTTTATGAATGTAGTGCACGAATAAAAAAAATATGGAACAATTTTTATTATGATGACCTAAATATTATGGTCTCTAAGAACACTATAAGTATACCTATGTTCAGTCAGGGAAATTAATTGTTCAGTAAATTGACAACCTTCGTAATTTTCCGTGTTATAGCCATTTCATACAACTGTGAAAGTTTGACAGTTTGACTGTCAAAGTTTGACAGTTGTGATTTTTTATTTAAGTTAGAAGTCAATTTACTCAACAATTATTGTTCCTCACTTTACATGATGTGTATTATATATTACATAGATACAGACTTATATTTAACTAGCTTCTGCCCGCGACTTCGTCCGCGTGTTTCTTGTTCCCTCGATCCATCCCGTCGCATCGCATTGCCTGCCCGCTCTATTACTTCGTTTTAGCTTACGGTTCTTACTGACTGTTTTTTTTTTTGCTCGGTTCCTAATAGTCTTAGCGTAATGATAAATAGGCTATAGACTTTCTCAAGAATTGGGCTATCAAATGCAAAAAGAATTTTTCAAATCTGTCAGCTTGTTCCAGAGATTAGCGCGTTCAAACAAACTCTTTAGCTTTATTATTAGTATAGATTTATCGTTAATTCAGACACACAGTCCATAAAATAGTTACAAATAAGGTGTTAGTAAAGTTGTTAGTAGTACACACAAAAATAAAAATATACCCGACCCGAGCGAATAACTTTCTGAAAAAGCAAAAAACTCGAAACATTTGGTACTACGAAGTGTGCTTTCAGGATTTTCTTGGAAAGTTGTTAATAGAGAATAGTTGTTGTAGATAGTTTCAGGAACAGTTCTTTAACAATATAGTTTTTCTGCGTATCTTCCATTTGTTAGCCATCCCTACCTAGAACGGGGCTCTTCTCCTATAATCTGTGCGCGGAATTGAAAAATGGAAGTCCAGCCATCCAAGTGCGTAATTTTGTGCTGGAGACTAGACTTTAATATCTTGCTCGTTACGAGCGAGAGGAGAACTGAGTCTGCTGCAATGAACGACTTGATATTTGTGTTTTGAAGTTCTCTGATGTAAGTCCAACTCGGTGTTTTGAGACTTATGGACATGTGAAGCTCTCCAACTTTTCTCTATGTCCTTGAGTATATCTAACTTTTAATTGTACAACTTCTTAGGCGCCGATTCGATAATTCGACGAGACTTGATAGTGAAATTTCAAGGACGCGTCACGTTTAAGTACGTTTCGTTACATGAGAGAGAAGAAAGATATACCTCGCACACTAAATCTATGTTATTCTTTATTTTCTAAGAAGTTTCACTTGTCATGTGTACGGTGCTGTTCGCGCAATTTATGACTGTACGTTTCAAAGAGATCTATTACTATCACACGATACTGACGCTTAGACAAGGGCTAGTCCTAAGTGCCGCCACAGTTTAAAACGCAAGATATTGATAGACTTGCACCCCTTTCTTAAAACTTTCAACCGCAATCAGAAGGATTGAAGAACTTTGCTAATTCATTGCTTCATTTGTTTGAAAATTTCGTTTGCTCGACAGCGTAAATGACGAAATAAATGTTGTTGAATTGTCAAAAAAGTCATTGTCATTGTAAGGGTGTCACGCAGTCACCCCGCTGTAGTGTCTTGAACAGTCTTGCACATTACAATCGGTCGGGCATAAGACCTTTCCGATGAAATAGATTGACCTAGATATCCATAAACCCAACTCTGGGGAAAGATGGCTGTAAACCCTCACATGGTATCCAGTACCCATGATGAACATCGTCCGTATAACTGTAGTTTTCAAGACTTAGTTTATTCCAGAGTTTCCGTCTTTGACTTTCCTAATGTTTGTGCTCCGTTATTATTTTAAGCCTCACGTAAGTAAGATAGTTAGATAGTTATTTTAGGCCCACTAATGCTGAATATAGACAAGGATCAGCCACCTGTGTTCTTAGATCACTATAATTAGGCCGGATCGGAGACGCGAGGGAGACAGGACTAAAACAAATCCCTTGTGGCTTAAGGCAGAAGTATTATGGGGCCATGACGTCATTATGTCTGGCTTCAACATTCTTCCAAATAACGGTTTCTATATCTGTAAATTAGCGAACTGTTTTTCTGACCAACACTTGTTATCGTCAGTGTCAATCTAATGGAACTATTATTTTGGGCTTATTCCACTATTCCCTGAGAGAATCCCCCTCAGGGGGGAATTCTGGACCTATGCTTTGGAATCGGCAACTAGCTTCATCTTTTCGACAGACCGACCCCTTGACAATTAAAAAATTTGGTTTATTTGAAATAACTAGTTTGTTTTTGACCCTAATGTAAAAAAAATCCTGAAAGTGTAGCCGTTCTCGTTAATGGCTGAATTCCGGGATTCAGTTTTCAATACGGTTTCCATTTTACCTTGTTGAAGTGCACTCCTGGGTCCTGGCCTCTTCAATTGAGCTACAATACTCAGTTCTCTTTTGTACCTACTCCACTAAAGCTGCATTTTCGAGTTCCCTCGTCGATTACCGTTTCATTTAAAATCTAACTTTTTCAATGTTGCCCGCATGCAAATTCATTATTACCAGCCAGTAATTAAATATTTGATTTAGTATTTTAATTTAAACCCGCTATGTAGGTATACTTTTTTATTTGCCTCAGTACAGCTTGAAATAAATCACTATTATCAGGGAACGTTCAATATGTGTCCGTGAGCCGCGAGCGAGCATTGCTCAAAGTGATTGATGAAACAAAATGACACATAGCTGACCACAGACGTGCTGACGGTTAGACGGACTCTATGACGGCCATTTTTATTTGCGCACTAGATGTAGTGACTACTGAGCATGATGTTTGACTTCCGGGTCAAGCAGCTCGTAGTTAAGAATTTTGAAAGATAAAGGATTAGACTTGCGTGAAATTACTGTGACGGTATTCTGTCCCATGTAATAGGGGTATTACATCGGTCACAGCAAATCGTTCGCGTAAGACAGCAATCTGTATACCCTTTCGAGGAGGACAGTGAGATTAATATGATGTAATGTGAGTATCTCCTTAAAGTTCTGGTCGGTCAGATGAACCAGTAAAGTGTTGCCAACTCATCAGTTGACTTTTAAAACTGACACGGGATATAAACAACGGATATCTACTTCCTGCGTTCTCGTTTATCTCCCAAGGTTGTGACTTACACCATGTATGGAGCTATGAATAGTTTGGTACAGAGGGAAGAGGACTACCTATAACAATAATAGCATCATGCTACATAATGGATAAAAACTTAAGTGGGTGACGCAGTCAATTCTCGAGTAGGTAATTAATTGTCTCTTTCCGGTAGTGTCGTGAGACGCCACAAATAAGTAGAAAGGAAAGTGAAATGACAGCAGCGTCTACCATTTGTCTGCTGGAGCTAACAAACTTAAAGTAACGCAGAAACTTGACCATGCAAACACACTTATCGAATTGAAACAACAATGGAACCTGACGGTGTATCCTGTAAAAATCTCCCCGTGAAAACGTATGTGAAGTGATCTGTCATTCAATCTGACTCTAGGGATTGATGCTATTGACAGCTCACTTCGCCCAAGTTTTCACGGGGAGTTTTTTAGAGAATGGGTTAGCTTGTGGCAGGAATTAGAATGAAATAGAAAATATTTATTATCTAGATAGTACAGTAAGCAGGTTCACAATTTAATAGCAAGTTTAGACATGCGTAGTTTCAAACATTACTTACAGCTAGATTACAAAGTCATTTTTGCCATTGAGCCGGTGGTAGTACAGACGCCAGCAAATCAAGTTACCCGAAACTGTCGAAATTTCCCAATCAACCTTGAACCTAATGCTTTAGCGATAAAGTTGAAAATATATGTATTAAAGAAATTTGACAGATTGTACTAGCTTGATGTGCTGGCGTCTTTACATCTCTAGACGTCCCCTTTCACAAGAAACTCTACTAAGTTGCTCCATCAACGTAACACTTAACTTACCCGTGATTTTAATTCAATCTTTAAAGCCGATGCAGTTTTCCGAGCAGCGAGCACGTATCCACAACTTATCGCCTAGTGCTCAGATCACCGAGTTAACTAGAGCGTGGACGCATGATTTATATTGCTCATGTTGTCACTTAATGCTATACAAGTTAGTCTCCGGATAGGATTGCCATATCTCAGGACTTATTCTGCGATTTCAGGATGCAGAACAGGATTGTGGCCGCATTTAGAAAATCTCACGATTTTTCGATTTTTCTATAAAATACAGTAGATTCTTCAGACTTTTTATTAGAAAGTTGCAATCAATATAAAAATATTATTATATCTACTTTGTATATTATATATGATGATATGTATATGATATGATATGCAAATCAACGTATATAACATCAAGTATTAAAAATATATAATCTAATTCACCCTCTTTGTTACATGTAGAATTAACTTATGTGCACAAAAACAACTGGCTTTTTGTCAGGACTTTTCAATTTTCCACCTGGTAACCCTCTCTCCGGACCAGTTTCTACAAATGTTATGGGCTTTTTATTCCTGCAATATCAACGCTCTGATTTTGATGGCTCGTAAAATATATGCTGGGGGAGATTGTGATCGATATGTGTCAACTGTGAACCTACCCTCCGTGGAGCTGTGTGTTATGTCATGCTACCCTCTACAATTTGTGTCAGCTTGTTAAATATGTATGGTGATGTCATGTTGATAACGGCCCCATTCAACTTTTAGTGAAGGTAACGATTTTTTCACAATATAAAAATGCTTTTCCAAGTTAAATTCCAGTTAGAACGCTCGAAGTTTTAATCGGATTTAGCCGGGTTTCCACGGTTTAAAAGATTAGGGCTCGGTGAAAATTGTTTTAACAATAGGTAGCTGTCTACGTTGCGGTTGCGAGGTCCCGATAATCGACACCCAACTAAGTGAAACTGAAACTACGGAATCGTCTTCGATGTAATAGTGTTGACTCTACCAAGCCGCTTGCTAAGTGTTGGCATTTACATAGCATTATCCCTTCATCTTCTGCATAATGTTGAACTAATATCCTCCATAATGGTTAAGAGTTCTAGCTGTTTCCTCCTGCAAAAACAAAACCACCTTTAATTAAATAAAACCATTATACGCAAATCTGAGCTTTTAAGAAAAATATGAGGTGGTAACAACATTGTTCTACACGTAGTAAGGGGTCGTCCATTTATTATGTCACGTGCATGACCAGAGGCAATGAGAGGGAGGGGGGAAGGGAAGAACAATTGTGACTAAATGTGACGTGAATATGAATGAACGACGTATTCATAATCACAAAGGTAACATGTTTTAGTATTCAGGGTAATGGGCCAGTCGGCGTGGAAATGACGATCACGTGTTGTAATCAGAGATTGAAGATTATGAGAGTCTGACGGGAAAATGTGACAGTGTAAAATATACTCTGTTTTTCTGGGAGAGAAATACTTTAGTAGGCATCGTATTCGGTAGTCGGCTGTGCGTTAGCCGGTGTGAATTCAGCTTTCGTCATTAATTTACAATTTAAATAACCTTTCAGTGGAACAAGATATCTTTGCTAATTACCTGGCAAGGAATGGTCAGAGCAGTGGCGATGAAATAAATAACACAAGGTAAAGTGCCTATCTGGGATCAAACCTGCGACCTAGAACTTGTAAGTCATGGCCGTTACCACAGGGCCACCACTGCTCTAATGAGTAGAATCACTACAAAAATACAACAGAGTGCGATAATACTCGTAATAGCGCACGTACTGACCCTCGACCCACCTCTAATATTTACAAGCCCACGGGGAGCGTTAACCCCGCTCGAGGCCAAACTAACGACACATTAGGCTTATACAATCAATTGTTACTACACGGCGCTTCATTTATTTCATTAATCAATTCAACACTTACATATACGCACAGCCACGGCGCATATACTTGCGTGCGGGTGTATCATCGAGTACATCAATCACTCGATCGGCTGATTGATGTCCTGACGGCCGCTGACGCCGCGACACGCTATCGGTACGGCCGTATGAACCGACCACGCGACTGTGCCTTCGCTTATTTTGTGGCTGTGCCTTCAATTTTGTAATCAATAATTTATTAACATTTAACAGCGCTCTGTTTCCAGTCGTGGGTACTAAAGGATCGGTCTGAAACAGTGTAGTACATAAATCATGACCATGTAGGTGTTTATGTATCTACATCTACATGAAATTAAACTATCATAAAACAAGCCAGCTTTCCAGATTAGCGTGTAAACCACACAAAACCATGCCGATTGTCTTTTTGATTGAACTATGGAATTTTTATTTTGTTATTTCAATAAGTGTGGTGCAGTCTGCTGCCATAGTTTTATAATTTAGGGATAGATTGTAAAGTAAGTAAGAATTAACAGAATTGATTCTGGCATCCTTGCTAGGTTACATGGTAACCTGTATTAATGTTCGCCAGCCCAGGTTCCCACAGAAGTAGTACACAGCACACAGATGGAGCCTGGCATACCTACAGTGTCCGCCATTTTGTTTTTTTTTTTTAATTGCGCCCCCTTTAAACCTATTTATTGTTTTCTGTTTGCATTGATGTCAGTTATCGATCTATGTAGTTTTCATGCGTGCCCGCCATTTTGAAAACAAAAGCAAAATGATTTACAGTATAGGTATGCCACGGACCTTCATACTGCTTAGGACTATAAGGTGCCAACGTATGTTAACTTTCAACTTCGTTCAGAAGACTGCCTCCTCAATCACCAACTCTTCAAAACCAGCGTGATGTAATGATAACAGGCATTTCCATCGATATACCCATCTCACCTTAAGTACACTTTAGGGATATCATAAGTAGGTATCGGTAAAGTAACTTACTACAAAAATCACAGTAACGCGATCCCTCGACTTTTCACCCACATTGAATGATACCTTGCTGCCGATACTGATTTTATTCCCTTGCCAGATAGAAAAAGGGAAATATTCTCTGAAATTTCTTCAAAGGGACGCGTGGTCGACATATGTGTGGGTTTGTACCGGGAGTGTTATTGCATGTTTTTTGCTCGATGCAAAGTTTCCAGTGGCGGTGTCTGATTTACATTTTACCGAGTTGTTTCTTGTGACGGGTATTTTTGAGGTAGGTACTATTGGATTAACTGTTGGTTTTGCGTGGTTTGTTTTGCGTGGTTACCAGTATATAATAGGTATAAAATGCTTTCGTTGTGATTGTGAAATATAAACTCAGCTCAGCACGTGTAGCATGACCACCATAGAAACGGGTTTTGTCGACGGAAGAATACTAAGACAAAATTACAGATAGATTAGACAAAATGACAGATAGACAAAATGAAAGATAGAATAGACAAAATGACAGATAGATTAGACAAAATGATAAATTTCTTTAGAAATCGGTCTTCTGTCATTTTGTCTATACTTCCGTCGATAAAACCCGTTTCTATGGTGGTCATGCTGCGCGTGAAAGTGACATATGAATTTATTTTTTCGATGCATTTCGACAAACGATCCCTTCCATACAAAAATTAAACATTCTCAAATACCCTGTTAAAGTATCGATGTAGGTAGGTGCTGACAGGCAGAACAGTCAATCTTCTTAAATTATCCTCATTCCCCAAACCGCTGCCTCATCGGGTGCTTAGATACGTCCAAGTTTAAGTAAGAACTTTGTAAGTAGGTGGGTAAACGCCAAACTTCGCTGATACAAAATGGCTTACAGTTTCAACAAAATTTGGGATGAAGTATGAACTAAGCCTTTTGTGCGCAAAGTGTGGCAAAGACCTTACGTAAATAATCTATCTATACTAATTATAAAGCTGAAGAGTTTGTTTGTTTGAACGCGCTAATCTCTGGAACTATCGGTCAGATTAGAAAAAATATTTTTGCAATTGATAGCCCAATTCTTGTGAAAGGTATTTTATGCTAGAACCCTGAGGAGTCAAGCGAAAACGAAGACAGGCAGGCGATGCGATGCGACGGGGCGGGTCGGGCGAACAAGAAATTTCACGCGATAAATGCGATTTCTTCCTGTTTGATTAGATTTCACTGCTAAACTGCTACTGAGGGCCGCAAAAAATGGATGCACCAACTTATGTTGATGGAGATTCGACATAATAGCCTTATGCTGAAAAATAAAGAACTTTACACATGGGCGGAGCCCCGGACTTAGTTACGTGGCATGCTATAACAACCCATACGCGTTTCATAATGTTGATGACGAGACTGCAACTAAGAATAGACCCTATCCCTTTTTCCGTGGGTTTCATAATGGGCGCGTAGAAGCTACCTACGTCACACTCTATATACCTAAAACACCAGGCTGCGTAGGTGTCGTGAACGGTGGGTGATCAAGACGTAATCACTCATTGCTGGATATACGAGAAAGGTTTAATTTGGACACCCACAAACAGCGGTGTAATTGACCAAGAAGGGAATACTGCCACAATCATTGAGAGATGAATGGAGAACGAAAAAGGTGTCGACATCGTTACTCCGTTTGGAAATTCTCATAGATATCCTCATGACTTGGAGGAAGGATTATTTAAGAGTCTTAAAGACCAGAAGGCCAATTCCTGTAATAAAAAACGTTTCTAATCTAGTAGCAATCTCATCTCAGTGACAATCAATGTCAAAAATGTAGGGAAATTAGAGGTATTTTTGACAGATTGAGACTGAGGTCAGACTAGTTTTTAAAATTACGAGAATTGCCCCTCTGACTAGATGCCGTTCGCAAAACAAAAGACGGGGTTTTAGGTATCTGTAAGAGTCCATAAGACTTTAAAACAAACGAGTAGTAAGGGTTTAAAAAAAATAGAATCCTTCAATGTATCATATCGATGTCGCGGCGCTGTGAATAGTAAACAGCGTCATGTTTGCAACTGACATATACGAACTGTAAATATTTATGACAAAAACATAGTCCCGTTGACGGTATGCGACATAAAATATGGGGTATATCAGCTGCTTAGTATTCCACGCGAGCAGGGTGACTCAACTGATTGACTAAGCATACTGCAGTGAATTTGTAACCGCAGAAATGTGTGCGCAGAGACAGGTGGCTGGTTCATGAGCTACAGTTGGTTATTGTCGACTAATCTCGCATATTCAACATTGTAGGCCAAGTTCTAAGTTATACTTACTTAAGTATTCTAGAAAGGAGGGGAAATGGACACCCAGTTGGCTTTTAAAGTCATGCCTAGTTCTGACAGGCTGTTAACTTAGCATTTTTTATTTTGCTGTTATTCTTATTTATATTTGATAAACCTGTAGCGGTATCTACAACGCCACATGCGAACAACGCGTCATACTGACGTCACGCAAATCCTGCATCGCGCAAGCAGAGTTTACCGCGCAGTTAGCATAGATACAATTTCCCAACATCAAACGTTGGGCAATTGCCCGCCAGACACAACACCCGTCTGGTCGGAGGATCCTCCCTTTTCTATGGAGGATGAGTGAACTTTACACCCTGTTCATCATACCATCCATACTGGTGACCCCGAACATGAACGTCAGCGCAGCCTTCGTGCACCTACTTCAGCGTGACGTCATAATCATCACTCCCGCAAGCTTTAGCGGCGAGTCACCCAGCCAGCCAGCATCCACGACGAACGACGACGAACGACGAACGAACGAACAACGACGAACGACGAACGAACGACGACGACGAACGACGAACGAACGAACGACAATGAACGAACGACGAACGACGAACTATGCGGCAACCGGTTCCGACTCACTGGAACCTCAGCTGGCCTGGCAAGCATCGCAAGATACAAGACTTAGCCCACTATCGACCTCCGGTCTCCGGAGGGGAGTGATGTAGCGGTATCTACAACGCCACATGCGAACAACGCGTCATACTGACGTCACGCAAATCCTGCATCGCGCAAGCAGAGTTTACCGCGCAGTTAGCATAGATACAATTTCCCAACATCAAACGTTGGGCAATTGCCCGCCAGACACAACACCCGTCTGGTCGGAGGATCCTCCCTTTTCTATGGAGGATGAGTGAACTTTACACCCTGTTCATCATACCATCCATAAACCAATAACAGCTGTGTGAGCTTTTCACATTAAATCGACAAGATGACCTTTGAATCATCCGACATTTGGTTACCCAAAGTCGCTGACAGAAAAATATACAACTCGCGTCTTGCGTGTTGTATATTTTTCTTAACTAAAGTCGATTCATAAATCTCATTTTTCTGCTGGTATTGCCACTGCATGCTAAAGACTATTTTATTTTAATCGAAGCACAGATTCCTGAATTCAAAGCTTTACTTTAAATTCTATAGTTATTTACCCAGCCACACCGAAGTTATTAAAACTCTTTGCTTTGCGTTCAAGCTTATATTTTGGTACACACCTAATTATCGAAACTAAACTCGGGCCGCTTAAGTACTTAAGTAATACAACTTTGTATTTTTAAGCGAAATGAACTTAATAATTTAGTTAAGAAAAGCGTTCGAGAACAAAAGAAAATGAAAAGTAATTATTTTCTTTTGTAAACTGCTGTAAAAGTGTTTCAAAGATAAGTGTAGGCAGGTTTTGAAGAAAAATGGCGTAATTATGGCAATAAAAACAATGAAAAAAGTTATCGTCAATGTTTACTTGGGATAAAATAGGGTATATACTTAATGGTTCTTGTTTGTATTACAAAATGGCTGACTTTTGTTATAATTTAACGCCCATTAAAGGTCACTTGTAGGTAGCATTTACCATGAACTTTGTGAACGTAGAATTTTACAAATATTATAAAGAGGTAAAGTATGTAAGTTTGGATGTGGGAGGAAATCTCCGAAACTACTCATGCGATTTCAAAAAATCTTTCAGTGATAGAAAGCTACGTTAAAGCTGAGTGCCATAGGATATGTTTTTAATGATAAAACATGCGGACGAAGTCGCGGGTGAAGTTAGCTATAAGAATAAAGAAGTTTAGTTTAGGTAATTGAAATTTATTAGTTAGTTCTTGTTACCCGACTGCGCGATTGTAAAGAATTATGAAGAAGGGTTATGTTTTTTTCATTCTTCTACGTGTAGCCGTGCAATAAAGGGCCAAACATTTAGAAGCACGGTTTCTCATAGTTGTCCCTTTGGAAAAGAAACACAAAACAATAACATATGTACTTTTAAAGTGGGTAAGTAATGCCAAGTTCAGAAGCCTTTCATATTGCTCAGTAACATGCACTTAAGAAAGTTGCACAGGCCACGAATTATTATTTCAGTGCACGATTTAAAAAGACATTTATTTAATCGAATCTCTAATAATTCCCATTTTGCGCTCCTAATAATATCTATTAGGTATTGAACACTCTAATTATAATGATTGCGTCTCTTTTCTCTTTTTGTGAACCTCAAATAAATCCTATTTTGCGGTTCTAAAAATACTAAATGGCCAAGTAAATGAGCGCAAAAAGTTTTTAGAGGTTCATTAATTTAAAAAAGTGTCCATCATTAGAAGATCAATGAGGTTTTTAGGGGATCTGTTAAATATTTTCCATTTTAAAAGTTGGTAAATAGAGAAATATCAAGGAGCACTTTAATGAAAAGCCTTGTACCTACTAATGTCCACTGGGAATCCTAGTTGTACTTATCAGAAAGATAAAAAGGCTTTAGTTGAGAGCGCCGGGTATCCAATGAAAGAAAGATTAGCAGCGGAATCTTTAGAAAGATAATGAATCGTAGTCTTTAGCACATACTTTTGTTTTCTTTGTCGAGGTTCTTCGATTGAAGCTTTAAGTAGACACCTTCCTATTTTAATTAAGTATTCGATTTGATACAAATTCCTCGGTATTTTGTAGTTTTTCAATTCTTTTTTTTTCTTAGTAGATATAGCTATTCTGACCATTGGGGTTATTGTGTAACACACTAACAGTAGCAATGGCTTTCATTTTGACAGTTCAACAACATTCATTGCGTTATACAATGTACGTTGTTGAACAGGCAAATATTTCGAACATATATTATTATGAAGCAATGGATTAGCAATATCCTTTAAAATGATTCAGATTGTGATTGATAGTGTGTTAAGCAAATGGAGTGCTGTATAGGTAAAAAAATAAAGATATAGTTATTGATTTTCGAGGGAAATCATTTTTTTATGTACCTACTCATTAGATTTTGCACACACCCTAATTACTCGGATATTTTTACAAATAGGGTAATTAGGTGCATAATTGATGTACCTGTACCGGGAAAGAACTAAAGTTCTAAACAAATCATGCCTAAACAAGCCTTTATTTTTCGTTGACCCAAAAATCCTGTATATTTTCAACGCTCACAATTTGGAAAAAATCCGCATTTTTTGTTGGTTAATCAATCAGGTGTTTCACACGGGCGGACCCGAAGCGCGCCGACTGCCGATCAATCAGTCGCTATCTATACGACACTACACGATGCCGACACGACATGGCTTGAGGCACGCACGACCGCCTCCAATACTCCAGCATTCATTTCCCTCGCTTTTCCCTTTGACTAACGCAGGCAAAGGAAAAAATGCTCAAAGATTAAAAGTTCGCTTTTCCCTCCAAATGTGTCAAATGAGGTTAGATGGAAATATTATTAATGTGCTTGCGCCTTTGTTGGGGAGTCTTTTTTATGATCGTCTTCATTTTCGTTTGTGAAATTGTGACTTATGGAATTGTAACGATAAAATATGCCACGGATTCTCTTCAGTTACGAAATCTTTTCAATATTTTTATTTTTTTTTACACACACAATACAAATGTACCGACTTGTTTCTTTATCTTCTACTGAATGTCATTCTTATCTAACACTTAAACCAAAGAAAGCAAGTCATTGAAAGTACAAAGCAATATTTGCGGCTATAAAAGAAAGTGTGCCCGCGTTGGCATAATATTACGGCGTCATTACGAAACATAAACAATGGCGGAAAAAAATAAAACGATAGAACGCAACCGTCACGGGTCAGTTGTTGTAAATTGAGTGGGAACAATCTCTGTAATAAATTCTTTAAAACCATGGCAAAAGCATGGGCCATTCTTTGCCCAAAACTGTCATGGTACACACGGCGACGCATCGAGCTATAGATTTCCAGTTTTGACAGCACTCGCATTGTCTAGGTTTTTAGTATTTCGCTATAAATCGCATAATTTTGTACATGTGTGATCTTAAAAACAATTTTATTGTTTGTGGTTTTTCAATTGTGGGATTTTCGCGCGGAAATATTTATGTTCCAAATTCGAAGTTTTCGTTTAAATTTGAAGCATCCATTTTGCTTGTTACGCAATAGCTCGGAGTTTTAAGAACCATTCAATAGCAGTAATAGTAAAATATAATATTTCCCACCATGTTTTCCCTAATCGCCTGCAATAATAATACAATACGATACCAAGTTATCGTTGTTCGAAAGGATGAGGATGACTCAAACTTGGGCTCAAACGAAAAAATATCATACGTAAAAAGTTTTATAAACCTATTCAAAGTACTTACAGGAGGGAAACGTCATTCATTACATTATGTATTCTAAAATTTTTACGTGTCGTTTGCGATGGGAATACCAATATTTTCATGTTGTCTCATATCCCTTGTGTTTTTTTCGGATACATAATATTAACATATTTATAAATGTAGGTACGTCCTTTTTCTTTTTCATGGTAAACGGAGGACGTGCGATTGCGTTTGAACTCACTTTGACGTCGAGTTTGTGAGTGAAAATGAATAGGTTTGGTTTAATCCCATAAGCTGTCAGTGGGTTTGTAAAGTGGAGTGTAGCCTTCACAACTCCCACAGCCCTCCCACTTGATAAAGTTCATTATTTTAAAGTTGATTTTGAAATAACGTCTTCTGAATTAACCTTTTCTTAAGTCTTTCCATGCGGAAGAGAAGATGTAGCAAGATTGTTGTTATTGCGTTGGTTTGATTTTCAATGACCATAAATTAACAATGTTGAATCGTTTTTCAAGGAATTTCAAATTTATTTATTAACTAGCAGCACCCCGCGGTTTCACCCGCATAAGTTTCGATTCCGTGGGAATATCGGGATAAAAAGTATCCTATGTGTTAATCCTGGCTATAAACTATCTGAGTGCCAAATTTCATAAAAATCGGTGCAGTAGTTTTTGCGTGAAAGAGTAACATACATACATCCATCCATCCTCTCAAACTTTAGTAGGAAGTAGGATAAACATATTTTACAAGAATAGATTGGACGATGATCCCTAAACTAGAGATTTGCCTGTATCTTGGGGGTCGGAATTACAACATTTTCAGAGTGAGATTAGATTAGATTATTGCATAATCGAAAAACATAAACTAAACTTAAATCAATTAAAATAAAACACTTAAAATATACATTATCATCAGCGTGAGATTAAACAAAAAAAAAAATCATCAGTGTAAGATTAATTCCATAACTAAATAATAAGTAGGTAATAATATCGAAAAAAAAAGAATGAAAAACTAAATTATCATCCATAAACAAATAAAACGACATTCCAGTCTTCCCAACAGGAGCTTATATCAGAATGTTATTCCTGCATGGCCAACATATTTTCCCTTCATCCCAAATTCCCGACCACACTATAGAAAGGGCATCGATCATGTTTCCCTCCATAGAAATAGCATTTATCATAAATATTCCGTATACAAAGTGAGTGGGATTATTCCGTGTATTCAAAGCGGAGGGTCCATTTTGTATTCTCTGGGCCAGTCACCCTCAGCCCTCAGTTTTTGACAGTCGCACAAAAATATTGGCTGCGTGCAGACGTGACCCAGTTACTGAGCCGAGATTTATTTGTTATTTATGCTTAATATGACGTGACGGTTGAATAACTTATGCTTGTAATTAATTATATATATGTTGGTTACATTAAAGGCTTCCTGTTATTAAACTTTTGTTTTAATAACTAATACCTAGGCACTTTGGATCATCTATCCATGTCGGTAATATATTCGTATATCCATATACAAATACAAATACAATAAAGCTGAAGAGTTTATTTGTTTGAACGCGCTAATCTCTGGAACTACCATTTGATAGCCCAATTTTTAACAAAAGCCGAACAAAAAGAAAAAATGTTAGACAGAAAACTAAGCGAAAACGAAGTGCGAGCTCGGGCAGGTGATGTGATGCGTAAAGGTGGGTCGGGGGAATAAGAAATTTCACGAAGACGAAGTCGCAGGCAGAAGGTAGTTTGTAACAAATTATTGTTTTGGGGCTGTTGTATGTTGTGTTTCCGACAAAAATCAAATCAAGTTTAAAAATGTTGTATGAACTGTAATGATTTTGATTCTATGTAGTTTCCATAAAGATTGAATTCAGACAGCAATAGGAAATGGAAACCCGAGAACTGCGGCGGAGACTGCCGATTACAATGCTACCACATTTCAAAATGTAAATTAGATTTCCTCGTACTGTAGGCACCACGGATATCGAATGGTAGGCACCTACCTATTATAAATGTAACTGAACATATTGGAGGAAAATCAGAAATCGAAGTGGAAAGAGCTTCAAATATCAGTAAGAAACAAATTCGTACAGTTAATAAGTAACATCTGTGTTCTGCAAGCAGATTGGAATATACCTACAATGCAATGTGCTGCATTTTCTTACTCATATTACTCCACTTTTTAACTTAAAAGCACTCTTAAAACCTGTCTAGATGACAAAAACCAAGTAAATAGAAAGTAATTACACCTTTAAAAGCTTGTTCAAGTTTAACTGATACAATTACGAACAATCATAAAAACTTTTTTACATGTTCGTGCTTTGGGCCCTAAAACTTCAGACTGGCTGTAAATAAGCGTTCTCGATTCAAATGACTAAATTACGAGCATTTAACGTAGAAGAGAAATGCTTCAGTCAGTGATTCTGAGTCATGCCTCAGGGTCATGCATACGTTACCTTTAGTTAGATCTATGTTATTATATTATTATTAATTATTAAAAGCCTGTGATGTCCCACTACAGGGCAAAGGCCTTTAGTGAGGTCTATTTTACTCAAAAAATAAAACACTTAAAATAAAACACTTAAAATATACATTATCATCACCATGAGATTTAACAAAAAAAAAAACATCAGTGCAAGATTAATTCCATAACTAAATAATAAGCAGGTAATAATATGCGCTTCGAGTAAAATTAGGAACTCCTTGGTGATTTACAACTCTTTGATCCCCATATCGTGAATGAAAGTGCTGGTGTGCTAACTACAGAGAAATAAGATTGACGTACGATAAGATATCGCTAACCCAGTAAGAAAAACTTGAACATTTCTTGGTCGAGTATTGCAAGGAACGAACTTCAACTAACACGGTGAGACTAAAAGGCGTGATTAACGACCCCCACACGACTTTACACCTTACTTCTTTCTAACATGGTTCTTTTTGGATCGTGTTTGGGCTGAAATAGAGGGGTTACCCCATGGTTCTTAGGCAGGAAGTGACGACGGTAATAAGGAGTTTTTATGCATGTTTCATTATTTGAATACGGACTGTTTATTTTTAAGTTCGTGTGAAGCGGAGATTTTGTCGTGCCCCGCGTTTCCGTGGGTTTTAATTGCTGTGAGTTTATGGGCGTTTCATTTTATGGGGTAAGCGCGACGTGTAGTGCATGCATGTCTATGTGTGGTGTATGTAGGTGTGTGAGGACTTGAAGAGGACATTTTAAGTAGGAGTAAAATAAACTGGTAAGAAATCTGTGAGTTTTGAACACATTTTGTGGTAAAACCTTTCTGGGTTTTCTCTAGTTCATTATATAGCAAACAAAATCTAGCGAAATGGGGGATTATTGACCCAACCGAAACCGAGTGCGAATGCGGTGCCCCTGACCAAAGTATGAACCACACGTTGGATTGACCAAAGTGTCCATACACCTGCAATTCTGAGAAGTTAAAAAAACGCCACTATCCGGCTCACCTCATCTAACATAATACAATTATTGCTTTTGCCATCGACTCGAAAAGAAGAAAACCATACATAACAAATTTCTATTTTGTTGGAATCTACTAAATAGTGAATAGATACTAACTTTAAACAGTTGTTTGAAAGTGCATTGATTACACATCTGTAGATTCATCCTGCTGATAGAAGGCCAAAGTTAATAAAGCTGTTACAAAACGAACAAACCCTTGTGTCAACTGCAAATTCAACAGGATCAATCCATAATCCCGTGATCACCATTCACTTGATATCCACAATTTCAACATAACTCGATAGTACGCGTCGTGCTCGACTAAAATAGCATTACAATCGATCGACTAGCGCTCGCTCTATCAATTTTTCACAACACTGGTTCTGGGTTGCCATCACAAAAATTTACGGGCGCGTCTAGTCACAATGTTGCTAATATAATTTTATAGTGGCTGTTACGTCGTCTGCGATTGTCTTCCAAGATTGATGTTCGGTTACATACGTTTTTATTAGAATTGGGTAGTAAATTCTGCATGCTTTGTATTTTTATGTTTCTTTCTATAAGCGGCGTCGCGGCACGTCGTTACGAGATATTGGAATGCGTTGCCATTTTCAGTAAAAGACTTTCTATAGTTTCTGCAGATATAAAACGGAATAGAGACATAATGCAAAGTAGGATCACACCATGTGACTTGGGGCTTGAACTCGTAATTGGCACAGGCATCCTATAAGTTGGAATGTTCGAAAATTCGAAGACACGTGACATCCGCCAAACTGCACTGGGCCCGCGTGGTGGATTATGGCCTTCTCTCTCTCACAGAGAGGCCTGTGTCCCAGCAGTGGGAACATTATAGGCTGATTATGCTAAGTCGAAATGTGGCCACCTCAGATGGAACAAAAAAAAACTAGCACTAATTAGGTATAACTTCGCAACAACACTTTCTATTTCAATGACCACAATAATGTTCTCGTTTTCCTTAGATTTGCATTTTTATATGTGCATACAGATGTTATTATGTGCTATATGCGCACCACGTACTAATTACCCTACGAATTTTAATAGTACTTTCACTATTACGATTCTGAAGACGGATTTATCAGTTTTTTCAAATGAGTTCGAACATAAATATTTATTAGCACAAGATACGGATTATGTAACAAGTTTGGGAATATGTCTTTTTCAGTAATCGCATTTGAATTTGCGAAAAGGATTTCTTTAGGAATATTGTGGTCGGTGAAATTAAGCTAGATAATGGAGCAAGGGGCCAAACTTACGTCCCGGTGGGTCCCGCTTAATGGCAAACGACATCGCGGCAGGCCCAGACGGAGATGGCGGGATGAGCTGGACTCCTTTCATAAAGATTGGTCCTTGCAGCTCTGGACAGAGAGAGGTGGAAGGAGAGTAGGGAGGCCTTTGCCCAGCAGTGGGAGAAAAAAGACTAATAAAAAAAAAATGGAGCAAGACGACACCTGGTAAAAATAAATGATTATTTCCTGAATATTTTACAGAAATCCATCCTCCATCTGTTGCTAGCAGCAATACTTTGGCTGTAGACGCAATAAATCAGAACATCATAGAAAAGGAAAAGAAAGGCGGGAAAAAAAGGCAAAAACTGTCATGGCGTCTGAGTCCCTCAGACTATTTGTTATTTTCCCGTTGAGTGAAAGGTCCCGTTGAAATTGTTTCAGTACGTTGGTTGAAATATGTCTGTGTAAATGTGTGGTAACTGTCTTACGAGTACAGTTAATGATAATGATTAATTAAAGTTATGTAAACAACTTGCTCCATTTGCTTTGTACACGCCTGCTGCAATTTGTCTTGCCTCTTTTAAGCGTTAAGAAAAATGGGTTTTATGAGCGTAGGAATGAGGTAAATAGTACCTATATAAAAAGTCACGGAAGCTATACACTTTGTTGAATTTTTACTTTTCTTTCTTCGTAGCATATTTAAAATAATTAGGTAGTTAGCAACAATTTTTTTTGTTTGTTTGATCCTTGAACTAACTTTTGTATAGTACCTACCTACTTATTTGAAGTACATACATTTTATAGAAATGTTTTTAGCTTCTCAGAAGATGTCCTCGAACAACCACCAGAGGGGTAATTCTCGTAATTTTAAGAACGTTCACAGTCTGATCTTAGTCATCTCAAAAAAATCAGTCAAAAATACCTCTAATTTCCCTACATTTTTGACAAGTTTTTAACAATGAGAGAGAGCTGAGATGAGATTGCGACTAGAGTTTGAACGTTTTTAATTACGAGAATTAGCCTTCAGACGGCGCAATAACCATCCGATTTGTCAGTCGAAACGCAGCCAGCAAAGACAAGAGTCGATTGATTCCTTTAAAGGCCACTGAGTGGGCAGAGTTATAAATACGCAGTTGATACACATTGTTATTCAAAGAGCATACGAACGCGGAAACCCTTCACAGACCCACGAGAATAGTATCTAGTAGAATAGTATCAAGAATTACCTACGAAGACAAATAACAACGAATCCACTCTATCCCAAAGTAACATAAGATTAAAGTTACCAATTGAAACTATAAACACACAGAAAAGCAATCAAACTAAGTGTTAGATAGCTAATCTTTCAACGAAGCGGTCAGATCAGAACGATCCACGAAATGTAAACAGGAGTACGTCTGTCAGTAGTACAGCGAGATAAGTAAGCGAAGAGATTTCATGTGCTCCGACAACTTTTTAAATTAAAACATCAGAAAAAGGGCGCGATTTTTCTGTGCTGGTAGTACTGGGCTTTTGTGGTCTGTTGTTCGGATGGTTATCTCGGTTAATGAGAGGTAATGTTATGTAAGTTAATGTTTGTAGCTTCATGTTACATGTTACTATTATAATTTGACAAATACTTGACATTTAAATTTAATAACTATGATTTATGTGCCAATTTTATTAGCTTCATTTATTTAATTCATGTAATCAATAATTTTGCATGCTAGTTTGTTTTGTGTTTGTATTTTTTTTGTTGAAAAAAATAGAAATGAGTCGAATGTAATTCAGGGCAATGAGTCTCACCAGTTAAGGTCTTAAGGCAGTCAGTTAAAGTCTGTCCAGTTCACGGGTGGCTCTCAAGAGAACAGTGTAGTTTTCATTCCTTTCTACATTTTATTTCCTGACTCTTAACGAAGCAGAAATTAAGTTAATCCTGAGTCTGAGATTATTATAGCTACAGCTGTGTTTTATAACAGTAATTCTATTAGGGTTTGTCTAATGAAATCCATTTAGAAATCCTAAGAGGGCTTAAAACGTTTATGACTAGAAAATCGACTCAGAATTAGTAGCCCTTCCTTTTATAGCAAGCTAAAGCAAATTAACCAATTAGATATCTACTTATGTAAATGTGAGTATGAATAATGGACTTCGTAACAAGAATGACTTATTCAGTAGATATCTATGAAGTAATTTGTAGTTTTATGACTGAATTTATTAAAACGTAATGCCCATCTTCCTGTGTGTCGACATGCAGCCATATCCGTAACTTGAACCTAACCTCCTGTTGAATAACAACAATAGTAAACGACAATATGCAGTTTAGTAAACAATACAACATTCCAAATCAAGAATTTATTATTGAAATCTTTTTACTAGGCATTACGGCTTCAAGACCTTTGCTTGCTTTTCCAAATATTTAAACCCTTAACTGTCAAACGAATCATCTTGCACCACAGATTATAAAAACTTTCCAAGATTACGCAACGAAACATAAAACGGAAGCGTCTGATTCGTCGATTTGGTTTAATGAAAATTGGGATAGTGATGTGCTTAAGTGTTAGAGAGGAGGGGTCCGCAGTCGTCGGTTCTAATTTTAGACTAGAATGATGGCCAGATTAAATTTTTAACGCGCTCGGTTTCAACACGGATAACTTCATAGGTATGCACGTATATAAACTTTTTGGTACACGAGTGGTCTTTTTAAATTAAAAGTTTCACATTGTTGAGCAAAACGGAAGAGATTATTTCATTAACTTTTGAATGATGATTTAAAATGCTTTTATTTTTTTGCGTTCTGAATGTTTTAACTCCGCTTCAAAGAATAGAATGATAGCGAGAACGGAGAGCTGAAAATATTTTAAATCTATAGCTACAAAGTCAGGTTTTACCTTTGACGGGTTAAAACCCGTCAAAGATAAAACCTGACTTTGTAGCTTGCATTTTACATTTATTTGTTTTTATTTACCTACTCTCATTTTTGCTTTTGAAATAGTTCATCTGAGTCAATAATGGTAGTTGGAGCTAGTTCTGAAAAGCTTACAACATAATATTTCTGCAGTCAAAAGAGATTCCTTTGTACGCTTGGATCTGTTCCCAGGCTCCATATCAAAACGCTCCAATTCCCCAATTAGCTCCATTTCCCTCACAAAGAACTCAAAACCGCCAGTCACAATTTACATATCAAATAGGAACCTAGTTCCTTCAACGTCAGTTCTGCTAAGAAATTACCTAGAAATTATAATTGCAGGCTTGAGCGTGGAGGGAATAAAAAGCAACAAAGTGAGGCAGGACGTCTTTGAGTTCTCTTCGTAATTGTGCGCGACTCGAGCGAGAGTTTCAGAGTCTCACTAGCGTTGCATGGAATATATTTTAGTGAAGTTGCACATTGAATTTAAATGTAACGACATTTTTGCTGTGATTTATATTTTGAGTAATAGCTCAAAGGGTTTGTTGAGAACTAGTTTGTTGTTGGAGGACCTATTGACTCTTCTCGTATTACAAGGATGTTTTGATTTCTTGGTAGAGTTTGTTTCGATGTTTTCTGCTGCAGTTTTACTAGTTGTGTCTATGAAACATATTTTGTATGTGATATATTGACAAATAGTCTGTTAAATGTTAGTCCGACTGATGGAAAAGTGGTTACGAATACTGTAAAAAATGCCTGAAACCACAAAGTGTCCCAATACGTTGTTAAATTTGATAGTGTCAGAGTTGAATAGTTGCAACCCATATCTCACTTGACTTATGTGCCAATAACTTCACTTCTTACAAAGACATGTAAAGTTACTTAATTGATTACTCGGAAACCACAAATTAATGATCATTAATGAATCCTATTACAAACATAATTGAGCGAAATGTGGGTGTACCATAGTTACACATCTGTATGTATTAATTGTATATATGTAAATGCTACACCACAGTCTACTTTCAATATTGTCTCTCCTTCTCGCTTAATCCATCCAAAGGTTGTCTAAAATATCACTTTTAGCGATAAGACCGTCCATTGTGTCACCCTCTTGTAATATATATCTGTAATTTTTATGGTGTACATAATAAAGAATTTTCCATCTATCTCTGCCCAACCCTTCGGGTAAACAAGGAGTGATGTTATGTTATGTAATTTTATCTGTATTGCCCTATAAATAGCTCCCAAAATTACCATAAACGAACACAAAGGCCGCCCAAGCGTAGTGACATATAGTCAGCTCCTAAAACCGCTGCGATCGGTCGGACTGACCGTCATTTAATCCGACTGATCGAGCCATCAGCACGAACTCAAACACAGAAATATCAACGAACAATGTCAGTTTAGGATTTGTGGAGCTAACTTTTAATAACTTGCAACCCTTTACGGGTGTGATGTGTGCCTACACAATAGGTTGTGTTGATACTGAGCGATTATTGAGCAGAACAGTGCACTGTAACTGTTGGCCTTGTAAATGTGGGTATAGGTGCAGCTCTGCCGGGAACAGGGTACTTGCATAATGAAATGGGTTCCTGGTAAAGACAAGTCAGTACCGATCGGTGGGGGAGAAATATCCCCGTTTACAATTATGCGCTCACACATAAAGAACTAGGTAAAACAAGTAACCATTTCTTTCGGAAGATGAACTTGCAGCGATCTGTACCGGGAGTCGGATTCGTAAAACCCGCTTTTTTTGCAAGCACCCATACGTACGTGATGTTATAGCTTTGACGTAGTCAAGGACAAACCTGTTATCAAATGTCTATCAGCGAAAATCGGAAAGAAATTTTTTAATATAAACAACGATGCATAGGTACCCAGCACTGAATTAGCTAAAGTTGACGTAAAGGCCTAAAACCAAGATATTCCGCTAAAACAACCGGTTTTCCTTGCTTCCAAGTACAGTCAACCGAATTTCAGTGGTAACAGTTGCTCTACCAAAACCGCCCTTACTGCTATGAAAAAAGGCGCTGTCACTGTCAAATTCACTGAGGACACTGTCACTGAGGCCTGGCGAACTATACCTAAGTGTTTAGCAGCTATAGGCAAAGAAGAATGCGATGTGTGCAGCCAATCACAATCAAAGCAGTTAAGAATGTTCGTTCAGTTTAAAATTGAGCCGTGTGACCCACTTTATAACATCGTAAATCGTAATACGGAAAATGTTTGAAACTTTTATTGGCTGTTGAAATTAGGACAACGGGAACTGAAACAATGAAGCAATCTATAGTTACTTGAGAATTTTGGCAGACAGAGCATCGCGCCTGTATTTTCAGACAAATACACCCACATTTTGCCAGTTAGGTTAAAGCTAAAGTTATTAATATATCACATTGATTGCAAATATCAGAAGGACCGTATATGTTTTAAGTAGCGTGAAAGCGCAACAAACAAAAATCAAATCTTTTCTATATACTAATACTAAATCTGAAGACTTGTTTGTTTTATTGTTTGTTTGTTTGAATAGAACGCGCCAATCTCTGGAACTGCCAGTCGGATGTGAAAAATCTTTTCCCATTTGAGGCTATAAGGCTATTTAACATCACGCTAGAATCCTTAGGAGCCGAGCAAATAGAAGAAAAGTAAAAAAAATTACGTTAAACGAAACCGAAGTAAAAGCGCAGGCAGGCGATGCGATGCGACGCGGTGGGTCGGGGAGAAGAAATTTCACGCGGACAAAGTCGCGGGGAAGAAGCTAGTCTTTTTATAATATTAGTTTAGATTACCTTAGCCTTTTACACACAAGACACACAAGGGCCAGCCCTTTTAATTAAAAACGTACAGGTACCTAGGTCTGACGATTGATACTAAATTTGCATGGAACATACACAAACACGGTTTGTAATAAAGTTCGATCAGTTCTGGGTAAACTGTATACCCTGAAGCCTGTAGACAAGAGAGGACTATTTTATGCATTGTACTATGCACTTGCCGACTCGATTATTAGTTATGGGTTGTGTGGTTATGGACTTACTTTTAAAACATATCTAGATAAAATTAAAATACTACAAATACGACTTCTAAAAATGTTAGTGAGCAGAAGAACTAAACAAAGCTTGGACAGGAAGTATGAAAAATTATTTAAGAAGTGCAATATATTACCAATTGAAATGAAAGTAAAAATGACAATGATTCTTGAACAACATAATATTAACAAACACAAAAAAGAAAAAGTACATAACTACCTAACCCGACTTGCAAAGAAAAAGAAATTGCATGTACCTAATGTAAATAATTATTGTGGTAAGCGTACGAGACGATGGATAACACCTACATTCATTAATGAATTACCTGAAGGAAAAATCGATCGTGTGAAAAGTAAAAACCAGGAGGGGCCCGTGGCTAAATAATAACAGCCGCACAGGTCGATCGTTCAAATTAAGCTACGCTTGCCGCGGTCGGTCTGTGGATGCGTGACCATATTTACATACCGAGACCCCTCCGTGCCTCGGAAAGCACGTTAAACCGTTGGTCCCGGCTGTCATTCGTGGACCTTTGACAGTCGTTACGGGTAGTCAGAAGCCCGAGAGCCTGACAACCAGTCTTACCAAGGGGTATCGTATTACCCAGTAACTGGGTTGTGGAGGTCAGATAGGCAGTCGCTTCATGTAAAATACTGGTATTCTGCTGCATCCGGTTAGACTGGAAGCCGACCCCAACTTAGTTGGGAAAAGGCTCGGCAGATGATGATGTGAAAAGTAAAAACCACCTAAAAAGTGTCCTAAGGAAACATTACCTGTCGTTGTGTCCATAGTTGTTGCGGCAGATCGGCGGCCTCGGTCGGCTAATGTCGTGGGTTCTAATCCTAAGTTTGCTTACCACATAGGTACTAGGGGATGGTCATGGCGTTTGTAGGCTGATGACGCTAAGTGTGGTGGCTGTGGTTGTAGAACCTATGGTTGTGTGGGTAACTACTCTGTATTCACATGCGGAATCTTTGCCTACAGAACCATGGTTTTAGTCTTAATTTTTCTAACTTAGATTTAATCTTAATGTTTAGTCAAGCAAAAAGTCGTGCAAAATCCACGAGAACCTACTGCCGACAAATTGCTTTGCAGTTTGGCAGGTGTTATGTGAGTAGAAAACTGTAACATTATGGTGTTACAGTTCGGATATCCGTTACCAAAAGTTTTAATATGTGCTAATATGCAATTTACGGATCAATATCAACGCGAAACTACTCAGACTAATAAGTAGGTATGTATGTACGACTACCCACTGACAACTGACTGACCACTGGTCCAACGAAACATTTCTCTACTTCCACTTTAAGGGTACGTACGCACTGACAGATAGTTTACTTAGCGCCTAGAGCTTACCTCGCCACCAGCCACTGCGCGTTTGGCGCCTTCAATAGTCCCCTAGCGTGTATGTAGGGGTGTTAAGTCACTAGGCTCTAGGCGCTAAGCAAGTCACCTGTCAGTGCGTACTTAGCCTAACTTATACAATGTAGCCACGAGTATTATCCAAGCCGGTGATTAGTAGACTTATATGTAATTGTTTGCGCAACATTTTAATTGATTTTCACGCATTTTAGCGCGCGGTAATCTAACCGGCGTCCATTAACGTTGCTATCGAGTTGCGAAACATCAGATAAGTGTTGAGGAAACAGAAACGTGGTTTGCTGCTTTTAGTCGGGTGCGGTTTTCGCCAGTGGTCTTGCCTGTCTGGAAAACTGTGTAAAATGCCGTTAAATCAGCAACGTCGTATACTGAAGCTGACTAGCTAGCTCCACTACCAAAGCGTTGTTGACTAGGTATAGGTATACCTACCTCCATGGTAGATAATCAACTTATAATGTTACCACGGGCCACAGGCTTCCTCTCAAAGAGAGAGTGGTAATTCAGCCGAATTCGACTGCCGGTCTATTTTGTAAAAATCTCACAGTAGCTTACTGTGAGATAGTGTTAATCCCAAGCATCAAAGAATACCAGCTTCCTTCAACCTCACTTCATCTAGGTTTTCACAGTGAGATTTTTACAGAAATACGGCTGGGTACAAATAGGTAAAAAAAAACATCTTTATTTGCCAAATTAATTCAACAACCTTACACAATCACAGTAAGTAACAAATAAGCAGTAAAGGTAAAGGTAAAATGTTTGTTTGGTGTTATTGCGAGCGAGCGAATCAATAGAGAGCTACCGACGTATATTGCTACACGGATCTTTTAGCACCTCAGTGACATTGACAAGGGGGCGTTGTTGGTAAAAATATGTGAAATTGTAACAGATATTGTATTGAAAAAAAAAAAAACAAGATGGCGGCGTTAGTTCCGATTTTGGCCACGCGCCAAAAGATGCTTGTACGGTTGTAGGTAGGTTCTTAATACATTGTTACCCATGAAGGCAACCTACGGTGGATGGAGGATCAACCTCTGGTAGCTCACTTAAATGTCTCACTGGTGGTGGCGCGTGTGTTGGATCATTCGGTTCCCTACAAAATGGTTGAGCTGGATGGTGCTGATCCACGCGTCATGTTCGTGAACGGGCGCCGTCGCACTATGGAAAATAAAGGTCTGTTTCTGATTAAAAATCAATAACTTTTTTATTTCTGAATATTATGTTCTAAAATTTTGCACAAATATAGAATAGTGTATATGGCTTCAAATGGAATGTAATTTATTATGATTGAATTGAAAACCATACATTAAAAAATAAAACAAATTCAAAATTATCAAAAATGTCCAATATTTATTTTTTAACAATGAATACTATTATTTTAATGTTTAGAAAAACCAAATATCATATATTACATCAAAATACAAATCAATTTAAATAATAAAAACATTTTTTTTTTTTTTTTTTAAATGAGTTTAAAATCGAAATGTTAGGTTATTTATACTTGATGAACTTCGGGATCTAAAATTAATTCGTTCTCTTTCAAAAGATCTAAGGTGTCTTCATCAAGTTCCTTCACGTTTTTAGTATACGGTTTTCTAATGCTGGTTATGTAAGGATCTGAAGTAGGTATAAAGAAGAGTATGAAATACATCCTCGTTTGTAGCGGATCTTGAGCATTTTCTAGCATGATGTAGACGAATTTTTTTATAATCCTTATTACGAGATTCTTGTGCATCTTCTGAAAGTTGACCAATAGGAAGTACTGCAAAATGCTTTATGACACTTTCTCCATGAATCAAAATTTTGTGAACTGAAGATGGCATGTAGTACAATTCATAATTGCTCACATAGATCCTGGCAGTCTCCATAGCATAACTGCCAAATTTTTCAGCATTTATCATTACACCCGATGAAAGAGCTTGCAGAATTATGTAAAGTCGTTTAATCAAATTTATATCCACTCCTGTAATTTCAGCAGAGCAGCTTGCGTTGTGAAAAAATCTTCTGGCAGTATTACCGTCATTAGAATTACCACTTACTTGTCTTGGTTTGTCGATGATCAATCCTAGCTCTTCACGGAAACGCCTTTGTACCAGGGTTTTCTTCTCTTGCTTTAGTTTTTTTCTTTTCTTCGCTTGTGACGGACCGTGTTTGGAAAGACAGATTATAGGAAATATGTAAAATCATTTCCATACAACGAACCCAGGCGTGCAAAGTAGACAGTCCGTTAAGAATGTCCATTGATAAGAATCTTCATTTTCAGGCCTAGCAGTCACTTTAGTCAAATCACTGTAGTCAAATTACAAAACTTACCGCAAACTATTGATATAAACAGCAACATTTCAAACCGCAATAGATAGCGAGCGGTTTTCCGTTTTCTGACTTTTATCACATTTTTACTAATTACTCCGAAAATCGCAAATATCCGCAGCTTTTTTTTATTTGATTATGTTTATGGATAGGTAGGCTACAAATCAACATTAAATGTAAGACAGGGGTAAACGTGGGTAACTGTCAAAAGTCTCGATGAACTTTAAAATAACTTTTTTTTCATCATATTTTATTTTGCAATTATTTTAAGGTAAACGTTAACATAATATTAAATACATATTAGTTGTTCCATATTCTTCAAAAGACGAGGTTTACAGAAATATATAATACATTATACCTTTTCTTGTAACGTATAACAATAAAATCAAAATGAAAGTGATGAAGTGAACGGGCTTAACATGGACGTCCGTCAAAACTATAAAGTTTGTGGTGTTGTAAAAAATCATTTCATATAATATGTATAATTTTTTGTTATTATAGTCTAGTTTGGTCCTTAAACTATTGAAAAAAATAAAAAAAGCATGCCAGAAGCGACATTGACAAAAACCATTTTTAATCAGCAATTGTTCTACGATTTTCCACTGTGCGTCGGTTGAGACTGGTCATCTCTTAACTGCCAGGGCTTATTTTTAATCTTATATTTCGAATTGTTTCTTCGTTTTTTTATTTTTTTTTTAAGAATAATGTAGCCAGGATTTTGTAATATTTTGATTAAAATGAGGGTCCTTTGAATTTCGTTTTGGAATGGGCAACTAGCTTCAACTTTCTGACCGCCTCTTTGACATTCCATTTGAGTTTGCTGCCCTTGTCTACTGCATGTTTTTTAAAGGATTCAGCTGCTATTAACATTTATTTCTGAAATTCTGATCAGTTCCAAAAGGCAGCCTACAAAACATACAGGTACCAGTTTGCTTACATATGCGATATTGTGGTTCGTATAACTTTTATTCACAAAAAGTTTCTCTGCAAGCGTGTGCCGCATCTCAATTGGTCGCACAGTTTGTGAGCTGTAAGCGAAAGTTCAGGAAAAAGTAAACAAACAGATGTTACAATAATGTTTTTATTGAATAAAGTTACTTCATATGGTTGTGGCGTAATGTGCTATGGTTGGTATACGATTATGGTGTTTTATAGCAAAACTTATAACATAATATCACGCCTGTATTCCTCAAAGGGGAGAGGGGCTTGTGGCTAAATAATAACAGCAGCACAGACCAATCTTCAAGGTTAAGCAACGTTTGTCGAAGTCGGTTCATCGATGGATGATCATCCATTACACACAGAGACCTCTCCGTGCTTCGGAAAGCACGTTAAGCAATTGACCCCGGCTGTCATACGTAGATCTTTTACAGTCACAGGTCAGAAGTCCGAAAGTCCGACATAATTTTTTCGCCATTACGATGTTGGTCTCACGGAGAAAGTTGCTAAATTTGATGGTCTGATGCACCCTTGGATATGTCCACACATTTCTGATACGCGCTGTAGGTATAAGTTAAGGCTATTTTTAAATATTTCAGCCCGCACTGACCAGAGTGTCTTGAGCTTACTGATTGTAGTAGGTACTTGTACTATGGCATTAACTATTTCAATTTAGTCCCAGCTGCCGACACCATAGAAAAAGTTAACCGCACACACAGTAACCTGACAAACCTTAAACCCCAGAAGAATTGCTCATCACCATCATCTTCCTGCAGTTGACCCGTGTTACAAGTTGGGGTCGGCACGTTTCGTCACGTTTCACGGTCGACACGTTTCCTTCTTCCATCCTCCACTGTTAACAGTCACGCTACCATTCACTCCCTTTTCTTTCATAATTATCATTCCTCACACAATCCCTTCATATTTACTTTAGCCTTCCTCTTCACGCATCAACAATTAGAAATTGCTCACGCCTACAAATCCTAAAATATATATACTAATAATAAAGTTTTAGTATAGCTTACTATACCTATACTAAAATATAAATACTAATAATAAAGCTGAAGGGTTCGTTTGTTTGAACGCGCTAATCTCTGGAACTACCGGGCGGGTTCGAAATTTTTTTTTTGTTTTTGATAGCCCAATTCTGAAGAAAGGTTATAGGGTATTTAACGTCATGTTAGGACCATTAAGAGCTGAGCAAAAAGAAAAAAAAGAATGAACGAACCGAAAACGAAGTGATAACGCGGGTAGGTGATGCGATGCGACGGCGGCGGGACAAGAAATTTCACGCAGACGAAGTCGCGGGTAGGGGCTAGTCTTCGTATGAAGTCCATGTTTAGCTTTGCTCTAACAGACGAAGTATTTTGATGGATGCGTGATGTCATGTTTTATCCCCAGTTTTCGTCAAAGTTATAATTAGAACAGCTCTTTCATATGAGTTAGATGAGCCGTCAGTTTTTATTTCTATACTTGGTTAGAGGTTAAATAATAGATGAGTCGTTCGTTAGTCTGTCTTGAAATAGAACTTAGATTACGACAAATTGATGAGGTCATATTAATTCCTTTTTATTATTTGCAATTTGTATGGGTAAACATTGCATTCATCTGTGATCTGTTTATTTAACTAGGTATTAAGAATTATATACCATTTGACGAGAATAGGTCGGTAACTGCAACCAATGTTAGGAAGATAATTAAAAAATCGTTTTGAGAATTATATTAGATAGATATAATTATATTTTTTTATTGTTTATTTGCAAAAACATGCAGCCAAAGTGACGTCTGCGCTGCCACCAACGCCGTGGATAACGAGTATTGGGCCAACAAAGTTTAAATAACTGTCGTGCCAGCGAAGAAGAAGAAGAATGCTTATTTAAATGAACAGTAGGTAGGTATTATAATGAAACGCCAGAGGGCCCGATCAAATGGATTTTTCATTTTATATGTTCCTCAAATACAAAAACACGTGTCATTTCACAATCATCTCGAGAATTTATTAACCGATATTAATTCGAGAATGTAATTAAAACAAATTAATTTATGTTACTCAGAAAATTGTTAGCCAAATCTGAAAATTAATTCAATTTGCGTTACAATTTACAATTTTGGTTACCGACAAACCATTATAATTTACTTTAAAATGTACCCTTGTTAATATTGTTTAAAAGCTTTTCGTAACAATATTAATTTTAAATACACGTGTTGAAATAATTAGTTAGGTGATTGTGAATACGCTGAGAGTTTGGAGTTTGCAACATAAATTCCATGATGCTAAACGTAACGATTTTTATGTCGTGTTTAACATAACAGCCTGTATTCCCCGTAGGGTTAGGGAGAGGTATACCATAGCACAGAATAACTAATAGTGAGAAAGAAAGAAAATACATTTATTTAGCACAGACTAAAAGACCACCAGATACATACATCAGATAGCACCAAATAAAAATCTAATAGAAAGTGTAAAGTCCGATATAAGAAAGTATCAGGAAAGTGTGCCCCACGGCTGCACCAAAAAGGCCCAGTTCAGCAGAAATGCCAGACAACTAGTGCCTGACGCTGGTTTTCAACTAAACCCATGGTAGACTACACATATAGCCACATTTCGCCAGTGTTATGTGTAAGTCCCATGTAATAGGGGGCGAGCCAATTGCCATCAACAGGGCACAAATCCAGAATTCCAGACCCACCAACGACGCAGTCAAAGTAGAGCGTGTTTGTTTACCAAATAACACAAATAAGGAAAATTACACTGTATCTACGACTACCTAATTATATAAATATTACTAGCAAATCTTGTAATATCTTAGTGTATAAGTGCGGCTCAGATAACTAAACATTACTTAAAAACTCTATTTACAAATAAACATTAAAAGGTATTAGTGGTTTGGTGTTAATCATTTACAACCTACAACAACTCTGGAGTATCGTCAACGGCACGAAACTCCAACATCTTTTGGTCCTTCGAGCAATGAACTAAGGGGAGTCGAATTATTATTTGAATCGTCGAACCTACGAACCAGCAGGGATTACGTCTACTGTTACAAACCAGCGGAGATTACGTCTACTGCTACAAAACAAATAAACATTTAAAGGTATTAGTGGTTTGGTGTTAATCATTTACAACCTACAATAACTCTGGAGTACAACAACTCGTCAACGGCGAGAAACTCCAACATCTTTTGGTGTTCACACAATATGTTTACTTGCAGAAATTCAATTACATAATAATGAATCTTCACACGCAAGACGACTAATGGAATCAAAAATTGGTTTCAGGTTGTAAACATAAGTAGGTAGTGTTTATTTACTGAGTCCAGGTTAACCGTTGAGAGGTGAAGAAATAATTTCACGATCAACGTCGCGACCGAGTCGCGGCTGTTGTCACTTGCCATCACTGTGGAACATAATCTTTTGGTAAGCTGCTAAGTATCATCATCATCATCAGCCTAAGCATAATCCGAGTATAATATTCCCACTGTTGGGACACAGGACTCCTCTCCGTGGGTCGTGTCGTCGGCTATTTCAGCATAGCCTCTGTCAAATGAAAGAACCAAATGTTACCAATATCACAGCAATCCATTAGCTTTCCTTTCGTCAATAACATCCCGCCATTCCGTCACAAATAAAACAAAAAACGGTCTCAAATCACACAATTTATGTCTGGCAACATTGATCTTCCGTTCCAGTCGCTCATATTGCACCATTACGCAGTTACTGGCAAAATTGATCGATAGTTTTACTGAAACGGTAACACAAACCGTTGCCTCGAATACTCCGCGTTTTATTGCTGCTTGAGAATTTAAACACGCTACGTAAGAACAATTAAGTATTATTTGTAATTGTAATGTTGATTGTTGAGTTTGTTCCGCGAATTCGTGTTGTAATGTATTTTTTTAACGTGCATTTGGAGGCTGATACTATGGTTACCTAGTTTTGCATGAAAGTGGGTCTGAATATTATGTTGTTTCGTTCGTGTATCAATGTCAAATTGCTGGTAGTTTCAAAGTAATTGCCGATCGATTTTATTATGGAAGGTGTCGTGGGAATTAAACAAGATTTATTTATAACGATTGCTTTTTTACTGATTTAATCAGACGTAAAGGTGTATAAGAAAGTGCCTGTCAGCAAAGACAATATTTTTTTACCCTGGAGAATTTTCGGCGCTTTACGGATTTTAAGTTTCGAGATCTTACGTAAATTTTCTTGAAATTTTCTCGAATTTCTTTGGACCTAATGGTTGCTTTACAACTTTCAAAGATAGCCTTCACTGTAGGGCCGCGAACGAAAACGAGTTATGGACTCTTTCGTATTTTGAGTTTCATCTCCTTGTTCTAATTGATAATTTCCTCTTCCAGTGTTTTCAAACACCCCTGTAAATAAAAATTCGCGTTATAAAAAGAATACAGATAGAAAGAATACTTAATTAAACTTAAATAAACAAAAAGTTATCTGATAGCATCAGGAAGGGGATTCCGAGATTTTAAATAAGAACTCATTACCTTTCAGGAATCGTGTTAAAGAGCCCTCGTGGGACGGACCCCTCCAATTTCAAGGGATTTTGTTTTAACGAACACTACAATTGAGAAAGAAACAATTCAATTGAACTGGCAATAATAAAGTCGACCCGTTTAAGTCGTTCTATTACTGAGAAGTGTGAGGGAATGGCGTCCTCGGTGCGAACAATAAACTGTTCATAGAGCAAATTGCGAGATGGAGGGAAAATTAAAGCGAACGATTTTTAAACTTCTGCAATTTAAAATAGAGTTGAGAGTCAAACCGACCGCTGCAAAGCACCTGTGACGTTTAAGGTGCTCCATAGACAACTGACAGCTTCCGTCAGTAATCAGGTCACGTTCCTTTTTTGAAATGCGCGCGGTTGTCGCGTTCGGTTCAGCGTAGAGAAATTCTATCGTGTGTGAGCCGCTTTGTGCACTGTTTATGGACTTGCCCAAAATAGATTTTATTGTGTCCTAATACGATTTGCGCGTCACTTTCATGGAACGCAGGTCCAGCACTTAACGCTGTAAAATAACCGAGTCAGTCAATTTAATTTAGTGAAACAGTGAGGAGAAAGGAAGTAGAGGCCTTGGTTCTTTTATTCTGATTTTATAAAATACTCGTCTTACCTACTCGGTTCGCCATTTTCCGCGCCAGTGCCTCCATCCGCGGTGACACAAAAGCTGTGAACGATTATGGACGTGGCGCGGAATTCGCGGAGTGTAATGTAGTCCCTGACGTAGGTACCTACTTGAGACTGCGGAGCTGCGGAGGTTCAGTAATTGTCTAATTTTCGTCTTTTCCACTCAAATGAGCACTGGAAACAGCTGTTAGGGACATAATTTCAAATAGTTTCAGAAACGACTTGAATATTTTAATAAGAATAAAGGGACAACGAGTTTCGGAAGGATTATGTTCGTTGTAGCGATTCTGAACAAAATTAAATGTAACTGAGAGCTCAGTTTGTATTTTGAATTTTTAGCGGATTATGGACAGAGTTTTAGGAAACTCGAGCCTAAAATGCAAATCGTGTGGTAGGCAATTTTACCAGATTTCAGTAAATCTTTTCTGAAATAAATAGAGCTTAGATCAATTACGTTTGCACATTTTATAGGCTGATGCACGTAAAGCCGCTGATCCTGCGCCTGATATCTCCCCGGTCGTGTCGGATTGCCGTCCCATCGGACTATGAGAGTAAAAGAACAGAGAGTGCACCTGTGTTTACGCACACACTTGTGCACTCGTAATATCTCCTGCGTACCTGGCTAATCACCGTTGAGATTGGTCACCGTGACCGAAATCGGTCGGGAGACTATTATTATTATAGTTATCGGGAGATAAGTATCAAACACTGCCTCGTTAGTGTAGTGGTTGCTAACGCTGCTGAGCGTGAGGTCCGGGAATTTCTCAGTAGCCCGAAGTCCCCGGAGTCCCGGAGTCCCGGAGTTCGTGTCCGGTTGATGGCAATACGATCGCCCCCTGTTACATAGAACTCAAGCATAACTTGCGAAATGTGACTGTACACCTCTGCCTCTGCCTAACCCTTCCGGAAGTACAGGCGGGCTTTTTATTTAAAATAAACAACACTTAAAAAGAAAATCTTAATTCAGTCACTTCCTTAATTGAACACAACTCACCTCACTCAATTCTTCACTCAACAGTTACTTTCTCAAACTAATTGTTTTCACTAAATGTAACTATGTGTTCAGAATATAAACAAACCTTGGTGCATTGACATACATACAACTTATGCATGCATTCCGTTGCGTCCAAGAAAGTACAATTGACGTTTGACGTTTTATTTTTTTTAAACCAGGTCGTCTGTCTAATGAAATTGATTGTCACATGCCAATATGACAGCTCGTTTTGGTGGTAGAGCTGTTCTTCAATATACTATATCTATACTTATTATGAATTTGAAGTCGCTTTTCGTGTCTGTGTGACCGCGTTGTACTTCTAAAATTCGCAACGGATTTTGATGCGGTTTGCACCATCATTTAGAGATTTTATTCCAAAAGGTTCATGTGTATAAAACATGAATATTAAACTTACATATAATAAAGAAATGCCGATGTTTTGTCAAGTCAAAAACCGTGCGAAGCAGAGGCAAGTCGCTAGTGATATAATATTTGTTAGTTGTAATATTTCACTAATTACGCTTTGTTTGATAGTAAACAGAAATTAATGATATTGCTTTATTTACGTTGTTGGAAAATTCTGTTTTAATTAACTACAAAATGAATGCTTTTGTTTTGGGTAGTTGATAATTTTCCACAATATTATAAATTGTTAGGATCATTAAATTAAATTGCCATCAAATATTAATTATAATCATAATAGAATACTAACATGAGTCATTAAGGGGGTCAGCGCCAGGGTCGTCATATAATCCTATTGATTGATATTTCATGAAATAGTCATTCAATAGAATTATATGAACTTAGAGGGTTCTATTGATAAATATATACTTTTTACGCTCGCAAATGATAATTTGTTTAACATAGAACCTGACACTGACCTGCAAATTGCTAAAAAACGTATGAAAAATGATATCACACTGACAATAATGACAGCGATGAGGACGAGTAGGTACTTCGACGCCTAAATTTTCTTTTGTTTTGTATTTATTTACATAGTTAGTTAGTTAGTCTTTTAATTTAGTACCTAGTGTAAATAGTTTGTCATAATTGTAATTTAAATAAGTAGGTCTGTTAGAAAAATTGAATATTATATATTGTTTTGTCTCTGCATCACCCTAAGGTTGACTTGTAGAAAATGCCTAAGGCATTAAGTCCGCCTTCGTAAAGTATTTTTTTTCTTGTGCATAAAGTTTTAATAAATAAATAAATATCGCGGACTACCTAGCGCATCCCCTTTAAAACTGCACAATCTTGAACACAGGCAGACGCCGCTGTTAAATTCTCATCCCAACTTAAGACGTGGAAGCCGTGATATTATTACGACGTGTCTTTACGAGGTAGGCAAACTACCAAGTGGAGGCATATTAAGTAATAACTTTGTACTCAAAGACTCAAGAATTTCAATAACTAGTGCTAAAATAGAGGCTGTTAAACTGTCGCTAAGCAGCACTGATCTTCCCCCCGTTGACTTTACTACTCTGCTCAAATCGGGGGGCCGGCAGCTTAAAACTTTACGGCTTTTAAAACTTGGTGAATATTTTGAAATAGGTCGTTGTTGTAGGGAATATTTTGATGTTTAAACAGGTGATTATGAGAGTTTGAATGTTTCTCTTGTTTTTTTCTTTTGCTTTATTTCTTTAACATTTCACATTCCTCTCACGTGACAATGCTGCTAGTCTTCTGGGCACGTTTCCGAATGACAGGGGTGCGGATGCCTAAATATCCTTTTGTTTTTGTTTTTATTTATATAGGTATAGTTAGTTAGTCTTTTAATTTAGTACTTAGTGTAAATAGTTAGTTAACAAATTATATAAATAAACTTTAACATTTCATGTAGGTACACATATAAAAAGACGTATAACATTTTATTGTAATATACCTACCACAGGTACATACTTGCCTATCGATTCCTCAATTGCCTGGGTATATAACTTTCTTACCAGAGAGAATCGATCCAGATTTTTGTAATGGAAGCAAAATAGCTGTATGGAATAGAACAATCTATATCCCACAACAACAAAACAAAGACTAAATAGAAGAGGATTGTTACTATGCAGTTCTGATTGCATTAGCCCACCTCTATGGTTTGCAAAATGATAACTGTACGCAGTCTACGCCATAGACTCATAATATCCTGCGTCATACAGAGTAAAGGGTGGTAACACTGCCTGTGTAAGTAATTATGCCATGGGTTGCCATCCTATACATATTCATGGAATCCCGGAGAGTATCAGCAGAGTAGCAATTAGCGGCGATTTTGCATTACACTTTTCATAAATGTGGAGGGTTAATGATTATGAAAGTCCTGTTTGTCTCGTTAATCAAATATCAATTAATTTGTGTTTTAGAATTTTGTACAGGTTAAGTGAGAATCAATATTGTTAATACAATCACAAAGAATTAGCATTTTTGGGAATTATCAGAGTGTTAGGTAGATATTGTGACGTTGAAAGTTTGCAGATAACTGCACAGAAATAGGGAGCAATCATAAATATTTATTTCATTTAATTGATTGTATGTATACTTAATTGTCCTCTAATGTTCCTTATAGGACAATTAAGTATACATACAATCTCAACTGCTAAGACAGGCCTCCTCTCGGTAAGAGCCCCCCTGCCCCTCCTGGAGCCTCCCTGTGCGGGCTTGTAGATGTCATATGTCTTCGATTTTTTGGTTATAGTACGTTTGCGATGTGAAAGCAGTGGTGATGAAATAATTTACACAAAGTAAAGCGCCTGCCTGGGTTCGAACCTACGACTTGCAGTTCGTGAGTCGCGGCCGTTACCACTGGGCCACCACTGCTCCTATTGCATGTATAATCAATTAAATGAAATGCATATTATTTATGATTTAGGTAGCTAATATTCGTAGGTTCTATAGGCCGACCGCTTAACTGAGACATTGCATGAGGTAGCTGCGCGGTGCGGGAGGGGTGATAGTTGTCACAAGTTGACGAATCACTGAGCTCTAGCATCACGTCACTACACCCCCCGCACCGCGCTGCTACCTCAGGCAACGTCTCAGTTAAGCGATTGACCTATAGATAGTCTCTTTCAAATCATCATAATAATCCTGCACTTATGCCAATTTATTTGACTTCGGCATGACCTCTCCTTCCATACGTCTCTATGGTTTATCAAAGATAATTATCGTTTAGTAAAGATATCGTAAATCTTTCCCAAAGCGTATATTATCCGTATGAAATATTTTAAATCTTGCGTCAAACATCCACGGAGATGATTGACACGCTATTAAGTACCCCTCTGTTTACACAAGAAATATAAGCTCAGACGATATGAGGAATTTTCCCATCAGCTTTTAGCTTATGTTTAATTTTAGCTGATTCATATCCTCCTACCATTTTCTTTTTAGAAACGTATTTTCAAAGGCCAAGTTACAAATAAAAGAAAGATTAAAAAAAAAATATTCTGCACAAATAAGACGCACATTTTATCATATTGCGAAGTACCAAAAAGCCTCGTATTCAATACTATTAAAAATTAATAGGTTTTACAAAGTTGTCTATTGTTAGAACTTTACTTGTGAGTGTTGACGTGTCCCTCAATAGTTCAAAAATAGGATTCAACAGTCCGTTCACAGTTATTTTACCTCTGACAGCAGCAACCTAACAGCAACCTTATTGTTACGAGAATAAGGATCACAATGATTTTGACAGACTTCTCAGTGGCAGCAACGCAACAGCAACCTTATGGAAATGAGAATAAAGATCACTGTGATTTGGACAGTGATGCAAAATCAGAGGTACAATATCTGTGAAAGCGTGAAAGGACTGCTGAGACTATTCAAGTTCTGGAAAGTCCGTAATTGACATACTTTTTGATACCAATCAATTCAGTCAGCAACTTTATCATTTTTGTCTAGGATTTCTTAAAACGATCGGTGTACATTCAATCAACCGTATGAGGAATTTTCACAAGTGTCAAAAAATCATGGACTTTCATACTTATTACATAATGACTATTAGTAATTAACTATTCAACCTCCAGTTTCACATACCTATAAGTACGTAGGAATCTATGAGTGTAAAAGATACATAGATAGAGTATAAAACGTCTGAAAGAAGCCTGAAAACATCCCCAAAGGATTAGTCCTCAGTCCTTATCAGCATCGTATTGCAATACCTACGTCTTGCCCGGGGACTTCGCGCAGGCCCTCAGCTTGCTGGAGACCGCAAACTTTGCGACACTCCCTATTGTGTTACACTGATACGTCACAGATATAGACGTGCATGGATAACGCAAGTTATCTAGGCTCCTACTACTTTTTCCCAATCGTACATATGCTGAGTTCATGGTTTTTCGCTGTTACTCGTGTTACAGGATTATTCGAAAGTGAGACTAACGAAGGATTTCTGAAAAATGTTCTCTAAAGGGGTGAAGGGTTACCGCTACCCCGGAACATAAAGGGCAAAGGAAGGAACATGGATGGGTTTTAGTCAGTAAGAGTCTGACACTCCCTTCCGCTCCACCCAGAGCGGGAGGGGTCATTTGATGATTTCCCATCCGGAAAAAAAAGGGGTGAAATAGGGGACAAAATTTTGTATGGAAGTTTCAGCTCGTCATCTTTACCAATGGGAAATCTCATCGGGCACACTGCTTGTAGACTAATAGAATGCTCAAGCAGTTCTTTAGTATAGCTTGTTCAGATTAGATGCGAGCGATCACTGAAAAAATCATTAATAAGAATTTTTGGCGTGACAATTTGGACTTGTTTCTTACCGATTGGACGGAGAAGGCACAACACAAAGAAAACTGGAAAAATAATACGGGGAGACCTTGTCCAGCAGTGGGACAAATAAAAATATCAGGAGTTTACAAAGAAAACGTTTTTAAAATTGCCCTTTGCAATAATTATGTAGGTACAGAAATGTCAAATTATAACAGAGATGGAAGAAAACGCAAAAGTTTTCATTTGATTTTCACGATCGTGCGTTATCCATTCCTCTGTATATCTGTGTTAGAAACTTTACACTGTTGCCAATATGTGGGGGTTCGAAATGTAATGAAAGACTAACTGGGTTAGTTAACAAGTATTGTACTTAAGCTTCCGGTTCATGCTAAAGGGAAAAGCAGACTTGAATTCTTCTCATCTTGTAATAATAAATATGACACATTTGAGGGGCTTGTGGCTAAGTAATAACAGCCGCACGGGTCGATCGATCAGGTCACGTTAAGCCGTTGGTCCCGGCTGTCATTCGTGGATCTTTGACAGTCGTTACGGGTCGTCAGTAGCCCGAAAGTCTGACAGCCAGTCTTGTCAAGGGGTATCGTATTACCCAGTAACTGGGTTGTGGAGGTCAGATAGGCAATCGGTTCATGTAAAATACTGGTATTCAGCTGCATCCAGTTAGACTGCAAGCCGACCCCAACATAGTTGGGAAAAGGCTAGGCAGATGATGATGACCCATGGCACTAAGCCCTCGCATTGTAAAGGCATACTTTGAACCCAAATATCACTTATTCCCATGAACATAGATCGAATTCTAAGAAAATCCTGTTTACCTATCGCATTACTCCTAAGTCCGGCCAACAATTTGTGAGGAAACATTCCTTAATCCGTGCGCCGGAGAAAAACCGTCCCTATAGGCGGGAGAGCGGCTTAATCCCGGATTAACTGAGCTAGTCACCACTGACTGAGTATTAATGAGACGAGCTTCCAATGTGCATAAGGGAATACTTAATATCGTCCGAACGAGAACTGCGCTTTTTATTCCTTATTATTATGGAGATTCAATGCTGCGGTCTGGCACTGGGCTGAATTCAGTAGTGTTTTTCAATAATCTTAGCATTTGACAAAAGTGATTCCAGTTTTGTGGTTTTTAAAGGGCAAAGTAAAAAATTATTTGATGTAATTTCACTTTTCTTTCAAGTTGTGTATTTATGGGCACGCGTTTGAGCTCCATCTCACTCGAAAGTTATCGATGATGACGTAAACGTTGTTGCAGGCTTGCATAAAAATAACCTATTCACTCGTGAGTCCCAGGTTACCTAGGACAACATACTCTGCAAAGGAATTCCACCAAATCGGTGACAATGAAACACCTACCACCTCTTGCCCTACTGTCCCCATCGTCACTCTATATTTCCTCCTTCATACTCCAACCGTCGCAGCAGCACTAGGTCTGACCGAACTAATTCGACGACAAGTTGACGCGTTCATTGATGGCTGTGGTGCCATTAATTTGTTTTTTCAATCAAGTTTCCACTTTAATTGGAACTAGAATAGATTTGGGTCTGATTGGGTTTGGTGTTTTGTTGCTCGAACAGTTCGTCTCATTGTTTTTAAACGGATTGTGGGTAGTGACAAAGTGTTTACGTTAAACTATTTAACTCTACCCTATTTCCCGTAGTTATTTTTTCCGGGGGAAATGTATTTTTATGTCTTTCAAGGACCAAGAATTTATTAATTTCAATTTTATCAAAATTGGTTGGGTTATGTTAGGTTACGTCTTTTTAACTATGCACTGCTCAAAGAAACAGACAGCCATTAGCCTTGCATGCACAGTTATAATTTTAGTTAATATGGAAAACCAGCTAAATAGAAATATAAATCTTTAGTAACAACAAAACGAAAAAAATAACCTAGGTACCTATATTTAGTTTCGGACTATCGTTACTAACATATTTAGTATAATTTTAGTATTGTATTAAACTGGACAGTGCTTCATTACCCAAAAGCATATTTTAACATTCAAATCATCCAACCAACACATCTAAGCCACTCCCACGCACAATTTTCTCATTTCAACTGCCACCCCCCATCCTTCATCCCCCTACTAATCCTTTCATCCACATCTCCATTGACAGGTTTAGACAGATTATCCTCCGTCGGAAAGTTGAGCGATTCGGCTTATGAGCTCCGATTGTTATCAACTTCTTTTAATGGAAAATATTTTAATTAATGTTTGTTATCAAAGATGGTGGTTTTGAGAATACATGCGATGTTTATGAGTTGGTTGTTAGAGTTGTTGAGGTGTGCTTCCATGTTTGTTTTTGGTTAGTATCTGTTTTCTTGTTCAAACTTTGAATTTGCTGAGAGTTTCGCTGCTTTTGATTTTGTTTTTCTTTACTTATAAGTAAGTATATTGATTGTGTCATATGGTTCGTTATCTAAACAGGTTCTTCATTTTCCTTCAAAGAAACACTACCTACTTATCAAGTTATTCTTCTAATAATGGGAAGAAGGCGTGAGTTTATGTATGTATATATGTATGTATCACCATCATCATCATTTCAGCCGAAAGACGTCCACCGCTGGACATTGGCCTCCCCCAAGCACCTCCACTTCGACCGGTTCTGTGCTTCTCGCATCCAGCGTTGTTAAATATGTATGTCTACTAATAATTTAGTAATTCCTACATACTTTTGTTTTATGCCTTTACATACGTAGGTATATGCATTTCCTTATTAAAATTGTTTAATTTTGTGAGAAAATACATTGTGTCGCTATTTTGTGCTCCCAAGATTTTCCAAACAGTATTAATTTCTTGAATCTTTTGCTTTCAACAACAATGTACTTGACAATATCAAGTTGCCAAAACAGTTTGCCATCTCCCCTGAATGTCTAAACTATCCCAAAATATAATACAGCGAGACTAGAACTAGTCTGATTATTTTGTCCCAGGACTTCAGTTCGGCTGACAGGCGGAATTTCATTATTCGCTGAGTTATTCGCTTTGAAGGATACCGCGCTACTGCGCAACTATTCGGCTAAACGTGTGGAGATATTAATTTCCAGAGATGGTTGGTCATCGAGGAATGGTTTGGTTTACACAATGGGCGTCAGTGGTCAACCAGCAGCGTCTGACGGTAAAATGGCTACCATTTTAGAATTTAAGAAAAATACTACTTACTCATCACTCACAAAACTACTTTTTCATCATCATGCTCAGACAATGGCCCACCTTCCACCCTGCGCGGCATGCCCTATCACCTGTGCACTTGATCATCTTATGACTACGTCAGTGAGCGGAGTTCATCATCATTTCATCATCATCATTCCCATGAACATTGATCGAATTCTAAGAAAATCCTGTTTACCTATCGCATTACTCCTAATCAGCCTATATCAGTCCACTGCTGGACATAGGCCTGAGCGGAGTTCGCGCAGCTGATATTTGGGCCAAAGATGTTTGAACTTTTTGCCATCCATACGCTAAGAAGAAGACTAGTGTTCAGCATTGACTGCATATTTTGCAGTGAGGGACCGTTATCGTGGGGGTTACATGTTACCCTGTAACTGGGTTATGGAGGTCAGATAGTCCAGTCAGGCAGTAATTTCATCTTAAATTCTGGTATTCAGCTGCATCTTGTTAGACTGGAAGCCGACCCTAACATAGTTGGGAAAAGGCTCGACAGATAATGATAATGATGGTGATTACAGACTCTCTTAATACAACCTGGTGGGGTAAAGTCTCCAAGTTTCAAAAAGAAAAACAAAAATTCCAAAAAACCCTAAGTGAACAGCTAAAGATAGTGAACCTTTTCACAAAGAGCAATGGATGCTCTTTGTGACCCAGCTTCATCCTCCAACAATCCCGCTTACAAAGGATATAGACCTATTACGAAACAACGGGGTCCTCCCAAAAGTTGAGCAAACAATGCTATTAATACAGTAATTGTGCCGGGACCCTTCGGTTCGTTTGTGTGCTGACGGGCACCTAATTAAATGTAAGGGTTACGGTAGACGCTGCCGTTACATGAATTGAACAATGTAAAGTACATGATGCGGATTTTTGACAGTTGTTTTAGGGGTATAAATTGGAAGAATTATAAGTATGAGATTTGCAGGATTTTGTAGATGGTTTACAGCTAGAAGGCGCAAGCGCCTGAAACAAATATTACAGTGTTGTAAAGGCTTGCGTCCAGACAACTTCTTGACGGGCTGACTGAAGTGATAGATTCAGCCAGCACTCATATTTGAATAAGGAAAAAAAAGAACTAAAGAATATACATTTATTTATTTAGTTAAGACTAAAAGGCACACTACGCCACATATTATACAAAATATAAAAAGAAATCTAAAAAAAAAAAACAAAAAAAAAGTGTAGTGTGTTGTGAGAAATTACCAGGAAAGTGTGTCTCGCGGGTGTGCCAAAATGAATCACTCCTTGTTCTTTTCTGGATTATTCATTCTGCCCTAAAAAAGAAAGGCAAAGGGTTCAAAATTATTAAAGCTGCATCAACAAATTACCACTCTCATCGAAAAAAAAAACATTTCATTATTAAAATATACTCGGCTTATTCTTATTCATAAACCTCGAAGCATTAACACCAAAGTACTAAAGTATTTTACTACAAATGCTAAACACAACAACATTACGAATAATAACTTTATACGAACTGTAATAAACAACTTGACACACAATTTCGGTGAGAACACATTAGCAAAATTATATTTTGTACAAACACTCAGGGTTGCCAGATACGAAAAAGTCTACATAGAATTAGCATTAACAAAATTTTATACATAGGCGAAAAAAACAGCCTGCCACGGTTTTCATAAATTTTCACCCTAGGTCAAGAAAACATTGGGCTGTTCGAATAAAAATCGTGTACCTGGCAACCCTGAGGACACGTGGCGGCATTACGAGTTAAATCTTATAAAACAGTAATAACATTCAGTATAAATCTCATTAAGTGTCTGGAAGGTCACAGGAAGGTAAATGTGGCACACCACGTAAAATGAAGGGTTCGACATCGTTTCATAATTGTTATTAAAGTACTTTTCATCTCCTTTATGTCATTTAAATACTTATAAACTACATTTTTAAATATTTTTATAAACAAAAAGATAAAAAAAAAAACATTAAAAAGTATGAAAAATAGTAGCCCATCGGTATCGGGAACAGGGTTCAAGGTCAGGGCTACAGAGAGAGGAACCTCCTAACAATGCGGGTCGTGTCCAGAGTACTTTTCATTATTATTAAGCCTATTTTGCTGATACTGAAAATGATTTACTGAACATGGTTTTAAAAATACACACAAACACACACCCTCACACCCTCGCACACACACACACACACACACACACACACACACACAAACACACGCACACACACATCGGATTTCCCGGTTTAGTGACCAGCGTGTCTTGTGACACGGTGTCTCTTCCAGCTATTTCCATTCTGTCCTCAATTCCTTTATCATCATCATTTGGGACTTAATGTTTAAGAAATACCTAACTTTTAACCATTACTGGGGATTTTCCCAACTAATAAGGTGTCTCTATCCAGCATCATCGGATGCTGCCGTGTGTTTTATCCGGAAGGACTGGGATCTGATCTGCGCAATCCAATTAGGTACATCTTCTTAGCGAATCGATAGCAATCTAAATGAACTCGGCCCAGAATTCGGCCACTTGTTTGGCACCATCACCAGCGTCCATCAGTTCCTGTAGAAAATACCGACATGATCTTTTAGCCTTCCGATATCCCGGATCGATCATGGAAACGACTATGAAAAGCATAAAGACATGCATGAATTTACGTACTTACTTACTTTACTTAAATAAATCTTACAGACTCAGAAACCAGCAAGTAACACACTGTTAATCGCATTCTGAATCATTTTGAAGGATATGGCTAATCTATTGCTTCTTGCTAATCTATATGTTCGAAAAATTGGTCTGCTCAACAACGTAAATAACGCAATGAATTTTGTTGAACTGTCAAAATGAAAGCCAATGCTACTGGTAGTGTGTTACGCAATTACCCCGCAGATCTACAAAACAAAACGCGGCACATCGCATAGTTGTAAATTCATTTTAATGCAAAACCGAGTCTTGATCCAATCGCCAGTCGTATCGCGGCAGATGGAACGTACGGACAGAAGGTGCACTCCCATGAGTCACCATAAGAAACTCTTGCGCACAGAAGCTGAGCGACATGGATAAACCATGTTTATTGTATTGATATTGCAGTTCAAGATGTATATCTGGGGTGGTGAACTATTGCTCACTCCCTCTCATAGAGAGGAGGCCTGAATTGCAGCAGTTGGAACATTGTGGGCCGATTGTATTGTACGAGATATAGCTGATATGGACGTTTGCTATCTTTCTAATAGACTTTAAAAGAGATAAATCCTATGGACGAACACCAGGCTTTTATATCATCTTTAGTTTTGTGTGGTGACTAGATTTCTAATTTGTCTTTTCTGCAATTTATCCATAGCATAGCAATAATTGTATGCTTTCTTTTTCATGGGATAGCAGTATCGACTAGGCCTACTGTTCCTCCTGTGTGTGTCAGTCAGAAGCCAGGCAAGTGCCTCAAGTGGTCAGGTCAACCGCGGCGTATAATTAGGATCATCTCCTCGACACGCCACGCTATGATTGGCGCCCGCTAAGCCCGACTTTATTCACGTCCCATTTCCTGTTTCAATTCATATTTTAATTTAATTAAACTATTTTAATTTTCATCTCCCGTCAGTTGCTTGTAAAATTACACTGAGAAATATATTTCCTTCCTTTGGTTTCATGAAATAAATCTGCCTAGCCTTTTCTCAACGATGCAGCTGAATACCAGTATTTATATGGAGCGACTGCCTATCTGACCTCCACAACCCAGTTACTCGGTAACACGATACCCCTTGGTAAGACAGGTTGTCAGACTTTTGGGCTCCTGACTAACCGTAATGACTAAAATAAAAAAAAATGAAATAAATGAAAGATCTACGGAATTCATGAAAGTGATAAAAATGTGCTTGTTTTTGTTTCGAGAATTTGCTGTAGGTGCTATTCGACGGAAATCTGTAATAGAGTCTTATCGACTTGCGAGTAAATGTCCGGAATATAACCACATGAGACTGTTCCTAAAATATCTTAAATTGATTACAATTAATGTTAAGGATCGGTTTCCCCTACAGTTTACTTTGGCAGTGTCCCTTAAAACGGAACTTCCAATCTGTAGTCAGTTTGCAAACCCTGTACAGTATCTATCGCTAGATTGGGTCAATTAATTGCTTTCCTGTCACCCCCGCTTCACAAAGATAAGGGATGAAATTGAACCGATTAGACAGGGCAACCCAACAAGCTAATTAAAGGCATCTAGAGTACAAGACAAGCTGAACCCAGCACCCTAAAGTGTGTTAATATATGTGCGTAACACACCATCAATCACAATCTAAATCCAATTGATGGATGTTGCTAAACCATTGCTTCATATGTTCAAACAATTCGGCTGCTCAACAACATAAATAACGCAATGAACGTTGTGGAACTATCAAAATGAAAGCCATTTCTACTGTTAGTGTGCTACGCAATTAGCCCGCAGGGCTTAGCGGTGAAATATTGGTTTTGTCGTACTGACTGAGACCGAAAACATTCTCATTCATTTTTCAATCACCGCTAATTGTGCCACCCTATGTTAATTTCTACATAAAGGCGAAAGTTTGTGAGGATGGATGGATGGATGTTTGTTACTCTTTCACGCAAAAACTACTGAACAGATTTTAATGAAATTTGGCACACGGATAGTTTATAACAAATTTTATCCCGATATTCCCACGGGATCGAAGCTTATGCGGGTGAAACCGCGGGGCGCTGCTAGTTCTAATCTATTCTTAACAGTTCTGTTGTTCTGTGTAAAGTTGTTGCAGACAGCTAGCCAGGCTTATATTTAATATAAATATAGATCCGGGTATCGACAGGCGTAGTGTGGGACGCCCCCCAGCTAGAAGGGCCGACGACCTTCAGAAAGTGGCTGGATGCGGAAGGCGGAGGACAGGATGTTGTGGCGCAGCCTGGGAGAGGCCTATGTCCAGCAGTAGACTGCGATAGGCTGAATGGACTAATATGTGCCTTTACTTGTATGTCATGTATCTCATAAAATCGATGAATGTATTTTTAAGTGTCCTATTCACCTTGCTTTAAAACAAAGCGTGACTAAAACAAATAATTTTAACAATCTGATTAACCTTACATAGATCGTTATTTTGTTGATCAATTGCTAGGCAATCTATTTGCGGCATTAATTAACATTTGAATCAGTTTCAATGACATTCGCTCACGATGCAACAATATTTGCAAATACTAGTCACAGTTTTAGCTAAAAATAATTTATGAAGTCACTTAAAACAAATTAAGTCCTACCTTGCCGGTTTATATGACCTTTGCACATTAACACGCAAACCACAGCTTCTATACGTACATACATAAGAGAGAGAAGAGAAAGAGAAAGAGAAGAGAAAAGAGAAGAGAGAGAAGAAAAGAGTTTTTTTTTATCATTGTCCCTCTCAACCAAAGCACCTGCCATCCAATCTCTGCACCACCCTTGGTTGACTGGTAGAGAATGCCTAAGGCATTAAGTCCGCCTTTGTACCTTTTTGTGCGAGAAGATTAAATAAATAAATAAATACATAAACTTACGCCTTTTTCCCATTGGGGTAGGTCGAAACTACAGAACGCCATGTGTCGCCTAACATACTCATTTTGCTTCGTTCCTGACCTGTACCTAACCTTATTTCCTATACAAAAGGTACTTTTCGCAATAAAATAAATCATCTCCATCAACGTTCTATGCTGGATATCCCCTTACTATATCTCTACAAAGATCCGCTCTTGACACCCAAAGATTTTAACAATTCATACTCGTATTTGAAAAAGGCACTCCAAATGAAACTTACGTAAGCTGAGCGTTTTCCTTTCAGCAGCACGTTCGCCGAATAAAAAAGGGATCAGAGAATTCGGATCTTCAGCGAAACTTTTCCCACCCTCAACGAATATCGAGGAATTTGGCTAAATAAAGCGATCTCCGAAAAAATACCTGGCGTTTTTACATGCTATATTTCAGTACAAACTGTCTTGGCTTCGGCGTCCTTCGGGGATCTTCGGGGGCGTTCGGAGGTATCCGAGGGAACATTAAAAGTGTCTCGTGCTGCCACCTGTCACACGTCTGGACAATAAATACGGACAAAGGTGGATATTGCGGATGCCAAGCATTCAATGCCGTGGCCCAGAGTGGCCCACATTCATAGGTACTCCTTTCTTTGCCCCCGACTCACCATATTACTCTTTTTTATTTGCTCACGTCGAAATAAAACATTTGTCTTATTTATGTGGATGGAATTGGGGAAGCTGGAGTTATTATAGTACCCGGTGGCTTTTGATCACTTTGGTGTTATGGATTCATAAAATCTAATGGATGTTTTATGATAGTGGGGAGGGACGATAACAGTTACATTTTGATATAAACGACGTATTTCAATACACTCGCGAGGAAGAAAAAAAAATAGTATCTTTTGTCCCGTAGTACCTTTACTAGATTTATAATACAGTCGTACCAGCAACACGAAGAAGAAGAAGAATGCCCTGTGCTTCAATATCACCGGCATACTATCAAAGGGGCAACTCTCGTAATTTTAAGAACGTTCACTGATCTCAGTGTCAATCTGTCAAAAATACCTCTAATTTCCCTACGTTTTTGACATTTGTATGTCGCCGAGATGAGACTGCGACTAGATTTTGAACGTTTTAAATTACGAGAATTGGTCTTCAGTTTATACCCATCCCAATTTCTGTAATGATAACCACAGACAGTCTGGTTGTTGTCTGTTCCAAAAGGGAGGACGATGCTGCACATGCTCTCGATAATTCCTTAATACTTACCACATGAAAGTTTATTTCTATACAGAAAATACTTTTTTTTATATCATACAAAACTTTTGTCCATCGTTTATTTTGCGTGGCTTCATTCTGGGATGAACTCCAATCCGTTCTTGAAAAGAAAACTTGTAATAACTTGAAAGAAACTTAGTACATCAGCTACTTCTTCGTAAGTTGTAACAACAGACTTACAACTTGTAGAATGAAGAGTAGTTTGTAAGGGACACTGATTACTTTTGTGTAGAGAGAGTTTCTAATAAAAGACAATGAGATACAGACGGTGTTTTCCAATTTTGTGAAAAACACCTTGTTCTTATCATCGTGTGTCTACTTTGCATATTATTTATTTATTGAATACTTCAAGCACATACATGTACAGAGGCGGACTTAATGCCATAAGCATTTTCTACCAGTCAACCTTTGGGGCTTTTTTGGCATATCAACATGAAAAATTAACAGCCGGTGTATTCTATTCTCTCACTGTCACTAAAACTTCGGCGAAGTGAGCTGTCAATAGTGTCAAACCCGATATCCGAGTCAAAACAAGTCATCAGGTGGGATGACAGCTCACTTCACCTAAGTTTTCACTGTGAGATTTAAAAAAAGGCTGGTATTTAGATAACTCAAAAAAATCTCAAAAACAAGAAAGTAACGAGTTTTTATCACGTTCCGCCTGCAGTCTTCAAAACAGGATTACCAACCACACAATTTTTTCCTCTACCGTAACTTAGCAGTAACAAAAATTACAACTTACACCCCAACATAACTAACTTACCTAAAATCACTTACGAAAACTTAGTGTCAAGTGCGAACCTTCAATAAAAAGGTCGAGCCCATCAAACCGTCGATATTGTCGTAACTCGTAATAGTGACTTTATTACTGAACGAAGCAGAAACTCCGTCATACATGCAAAATATGGCGTCAATTTTATTCTCACACTAAAGTGTTTTATGGTGTTTTTATTGCGAATAGATTCCGGATTATGAAGCTCAGATATTGGGTTTATCACCTGCTTTTCATGGTGGGTGATAGACTGAACTTTATAGTGGTTCCTCTTCGAAGCCATAGGTGGGGAATTGATATGATTTTAAGCATCTTTTGCACCTGAACACGCTGCGAGACATTAACATGTCTCAGTTGTTCCTTCACATTTTATTATAGCAATAACATCAGGAATTTTATGTCTTACTGTGGTTTTGGTTTTATGAAATCCGTCAATTTTTAGCAAAAACAGTCTGGCCCTGTCCATTAGATAAACCGTTTTTTGACAGATGGAACTAGTGATTGCAGCAACACACGATTTTATATATAGCAGCAGTTTATATATTTATTTTATTACGAATTTTAAAGTTAACTTTTACGCAATCTGGAATATGTACGTTCTAAGACAGCTGTCAAAAAACGGTTAACCTGATGGACGGGGTATAGTAATAAATTGAAATTAGGTCTTCCGAAAAAATTGCGGGTTCTTTAAATGAACCACTCAAACAAAACCATGGGTTAACGTTGTCAAGTTCCATTTCTTTTCTTCGCAAGAAACATAAGTAGGTAAGTGTACGGTCAGGAAAAATTGTTATAAAGTAAATTAACACTACTTCAATTTTTAACACTACTTCAATTTACCGTGTACACACGGCTACACATCAAGCTACACATTTCCAGTCTTGGCTGACCTCGCATTGTATAAGTTTTTCGTAAAATCAGAAGTCAGCATATACTGGTTTTGTATTGCTTGATGTGTAGCCGTGCGTACCATCCAATTTATACAGCTAGCTTAACAATCCATTATCCTGTCTTTGCATGAGTACTTGTAAGTAGTGTCAGCTTACAGTCTAACCCAAAATAGTCCATATCTGTTGTGTAACAATATAACCAATAACCACACAGCGACGTAACAAGTACAACACAGATGCGGTCAGCGGATTGTATTGCGATCTACCGGCGCAGGCGACCAGACTGACCGCTTTCCATCCAACAGACCCGTCACTTTCTACCGCCAGGAACTGAATCACACCTTCCTACCTTCTCTGTACGTGACTTCCATAGTAATAGCCAGTTGGTCGTTGAAACAGACACGAAAATTGAAAGATCATTTACTTGACCCGGTCAATTGCCAAGACCTTAAATAAATTGGAAAGTGTTAATCGACACTAAACCACTTCCTTTGAGTCTTCTTGCCCATTCTTCTACTTACGAAACTACCTTTAGGACGGGGCAACTATGTAGAATCAATTCTTCTTTTTTATTATAGTTCAAAAGTGTCTTTTAATGTTTTAATTGAAATACACGATTTGATTTTGAGTGTGATAAGGCGGATCACACACTACAATACGGCACGCGACGGGGCGGGGCGCAGATAACGCGCCCCCGCGCATGATTTTGTACCCGCGCACCGTCGCGTGGCGCGTTGCAGTGTGTGATCCGTAACCAACGTAAAACTTGGTCAAACAAATCAATTCGTCATTTGTACACCTGCATAATACCAACATCTTCCGGCTCATGTGAATAGAACTGTTAATTTGCAAGAAAATGCTTCCAGATACAAATCACGTGGAATCCTAAATACAAATAATCCAATCAGACAGATATTTGGTGCAAATACCAAAATCCCCTTCAAACGTTCTATTGTTTCCAATTCCAATACAAAACGAACTCGCGAGACCTCGCCACAGTCTGTTAATTATAAAATTCAATTATCAAACTCCATTATATTCTGGATTCGGTTACACAAAACGTTTTAGACCCTTTCGGTCCGCAATCAATGATAATTCGTATTACGGGAACGGACTCTCGTGGCTGTTAAACGGTTTACTGCTGGACATGGGCCGAGGAATTGTCATCACAATCGTCATTAGGGACTATGATTGTAATCACATTGCTTTAATAAAGGTTTGATTAGTCGGGCCTGCGGGCGGAGAGCAATGGGTAGCTCACCGCCCGATCAGGACCAGGCCCGTGCCGGACGGAGCGTAAGTGTTCCACGCGCGCCTCAAAGAGATGTCAGCATAATTTGAGGGGCCCCTTAGGGCCGAAGCCTGCCGGGGCAGCGGGATTGTCCGAAAGGGTTACCGCTACACCGGAACATAAAGGGCGAAGGAAGGAACATGGGTGGGTTTTAGTCAGTAAGAATCTGACACTCCCTTCCGCTCCACCCAGAGCGGGAGGTGGACATTTGATGATCTCCCACCAGAAAAAAAAAAGAAAGGTTTGATTAGTACCAAATAAACTTTATTTTTGGTCGCAATTAATATTTAGATCTAGGCTAGATCTACTTTAGTCTCATGCTTCTCTTCCTTCCTGTTTTTAGAGTCGTATCCAACAGGCAATCCTTCTCAAATTAATTCCTTAATTACCAAATTGAATGAAATAAATGCTTTTTGAAAATCATATATTTTGGTATATGTACATACCTCCTAATATCGCCCACCATTCGACTTCATAATCTTTAAAGCATATTTCGTTAGTTTCATATTCTTCATACAATTTTACTACTAGGTACTCCATACTCCATACAACACGACTCACCACGAACTTGAACCTAGCACTATTACTACTCCGCCAAAACAGTATAGCTTCTTCAAGAATATTCCATTCCCTATTTAAGTACTCACCTAACAAACTTTCGGATACCTTTACAAATGATTAAAACGTCACATCATTCATAGTATCCATGACAGTGTAAAAAGACTCGACACGGTGATGTAACTATGTACGTTTAAAACATAATGTAAAGATGGTACATTAGCAACAGGTCGACCTTAGCCCACGCGATGGCGCTGCTCATGAGTCATACCCTGCATAAACAATGCTATAGTAATTGTTATTTGTTACCGCTGTGTTTTGGTGGGACTGGTTTTTGTCATGTGGATACTTAACGAGAATTATATCACGTTAGCTTCTGCCACGACTTCGTCCGTGTCAAATTTCATGTTCCCTCAACCCAGCCCGTCGCGTCGCATCGCATTGCCTGCCCGCGCTATTACTGTGTTCTTTTTTACTATTTTGTATTTGCTCGGCTCCTAAGTGTATTAGCGTGATGTTAAGTAGCCTTAATAGCCTTCCTCATGAATTGGGTTATCAAATGCAAAAATAATTTTTCAAATCCGACTTGTAGTTTCAGAGATGTCCCCCTACATAGAAACAAACAAACAAATTGTACCTCTTTATAATATTAGTTAGTTTTTAGTGTAGATACGATAGTATAGATTAGTATATATTGATTATAGTATCCGGTAATACCAAACTGTGCCTTGAAGGCTTATTGTAACATTCTTGCATTCTTACTTGTTTGCGTTTTGTCTTTGAACCTGACCCAACGTTATTGTATCATAGGCAAGAGTCCGGCTATCTAGCCACCTCAGTAGATTATCAGTCAGTCAGATCAGTAGAGTAGATTGTCTAAGGGCTCTTTCTCGGTGGTTTTTTGTGAAATTAGGTTCAAGAAACTACCTATCTGTCTCCATGGGTAGGTAGGAGGTACTGATCCGTATCCGTATCTGTATCTGTTCATACTTATCTCTATACATAATCAGCCTGTAAAGTTCCCACTGCTGGGACACAGGCCTCCTCTCTGTGAGAGGGAGCTGGCCGTTATCCACCACGCGGGCCCAGTGCGGGTTTGTAGATGTTACATGTCTTTGCATAACTTACTCTACTATCTATACTTGTGTTCAAAAATTCAACTTTTACATCAAACTGTTAAAAAAACATCCACCAGTAGAACACAATGTTGAGCACGGCACGCGAAGCGATCATGCATGCCGTGCGGGTTATACTCTTTAGGCGGGGGTTATCTATTTCGGAATCAAACCAGCAAAGATGGAAACACGAGTTGTATCGTTTTATTAGTCGAAGTTACATGCATACGCACATAGTAAGTTCATCATTTTTGTATAGTAAGTACGACGCATACTCCTCGCAGCTCAATTAACCTAATCAAATTAACTTTCCTATCACCTTCAGATGCTCCAAAACGAACTTCAAACGCCTTATCAAACTTATTCAATTGAGAATCAGGTCATTGAGTTTATATACCATCTACACCTACAGGATCTATAGCATCTTCAAGAAGTCGAAGTCAATTGACTGAGTACTTGCTGCGGAAATCCTTATTATTCTAACAGTGGAAAGTTGTTCCTTGTGAATAGAATGCAGTCATCTGTGTACTGATAAGAGTTTTGGGGCTTATCTGTGTTCCCAGAGGTCAGGAGGACATCCTGCGTTTATTGATCCACCATAATTGGGAGGGAAGGTAATGGTGCGTGCTATTTCCCATGGTGTTCTTCTTGAGTGTAACACCAGACTGTTGTGAAAGAGGTTGTATAGTCGACCTCGTAATTGCATTGTCACCCTAAGGTTGAATGTCACCTGCACGTCATAAAACGACAATGTTTATTCGTCTACTCGTATGTGACAGTTGGCAACGTGGATAAACGCGAGACACGATGGCTTTTTAATGTTTTCAGTAATTATGGCATTCAAATGGTTAATGAAGTTGCAAATTGACGACACGGTTGGCGCAGTGGCAGAGCGATCGACTGCTGCGCTGCGTGTCGCGGGTTCGATTTCCGCATGAAACAAATATTTGTATTGCCAACAGGTAGTTGTTATATGCCCGGCTGTTTGTGTATATGAGTTTAAATGTTAGTAAACGCACCCATGATACAGGAGTAATTCCTAGTGTGGGGCAACGTTTTTTTAATGAAAAAAAAAATACTATAAATTTTTGTCAAAAGTGGTAACGCAATTACGAGGCGTTGGTAAAATTACCATTAAACGAGTTTTCAAAGTCCCTAATAGATTCACGAATTAATCAATAAATTTCTTTAAAGCAAGAACTATTTGTTCGTCTTATTCTGTGATATAATTGGATAATCCAATAGCCATCCATTAACTCCTAGGCTATGACTTCATTACGTGCATTTTATCAGGCTTAGCCCGAACCTGGTCACGAACCCGTCGCGTGACCACCGCTTCATTAGACTCTGCGACCATTCGGAAAATCCCAATGAAAACCACCTGAGCAAAACCACACATACCTACCGCTAAACATTTCCATTATACTCGTATTACGAACGTCTATTCACCGTATAAACGGAGAACTTCCCCTCACCCGCGATACATCAAAATTAATTTGTCGTCACTTCCGAAGGCGTGAAGCAAGTTCTGAAAGGTTAAACCTCGTGAAGGAAACGGAACAAGTTTTGGACTATAAGGTTAACCGCCGACCTGTGGATCAAACTTTAACTCATAATGTTACCTGTTTATTACTTAGTGTTTCATGTTGTTGTCTGGTGTAATGGTGGAATAGTTAAGTTTGAGAATGCCTTTAAATTAAGTATGTGATAAGCCCGTTATTGTTCCCTTAAGCATAAGAATTGTTATATATTTCGCATGTATTGTGTGCTGTATTATATCTAGTATCTACTTGATTCTTTGGGGAAGACCAAAGAAACGATGGGTGGACTGTGTGACCGTGTACCGAGCTGACGACTAATAGACACGTATGGAAGAAAAAGACATGTGACGGCGACCCCAAATAATTGGGATAAGGTCAGGCGAATTCCGCATGTATCGTGATGAATAAGAAAGCGTTTTATACCATCTTTCTCTATGAGAGGAGATAAAATATGGAAGGCTATCATAAGTACGTAGAAAGAAAGAAAAATTTTTATTTTGCACAAATAAGCCTAGTATTGAACGAATAAAAATAATGAAAACACAAAAACAAATGAAAAAGTACAACAATACAATACAGCAATGTGTTTGAGTTTTACAATATTTTATCTATTGTTCACTCTGTCTAACACACTTGATTTACAATGAAATATGGCGAAAGGTTTTAACTTTGGAGACGAACGAATTTTTTCGGAAAATCCATAAAACACTAAGTAATATTGTATATCTAAAACAGCTTTAAATATACTTTGTACTAATAAATTAACGTGAACAGCAATCAGCATTGCTGGCAAGAACTTTTGGCATGTCAGCCTATGAAAAAATTGGCACGTTACTGCAGTTCGCAGCTTTAAAGTTTTCAAAGCGACTTTACTAAAAGTTTCAGTAAAGCTCGTCACACGTCAAAGGCAGACCGTGTTTTTTTTGTAAAGTTGTAGGAACAGTGTAACGTGTTCCACAGGGTACTGTCGTGGGACCGTGACGGATTCATGAAAAAATGTCCGTTAATCGGCTTTTAGTCAGCTGATGCTTGCTATCGGATTATGCAAAAAGCTTTTCAGCTGTGAATTTCAGTTTTCATAATGTTAATTAGTGCTTGGTAAACATGAGTGCCAAAGGTTTGACGTACTTAACACTGTTGTCACTTAACACTTAACAATGAAGATTTTAATTGTGTTATCTCACAATTACGTGAACATGTTCAAGGAAATCGTGTTTTATTGCCTCGCTCGTGAAATAATTAGTTTTACACTTGAGAATGATGTCTTATAAAAAAAATTAATGAATGAACATTGGGGTACCTAATTCTAAATTTTAATTTAGTCGGGCAATAAAACAAATTATCACCACAAAGTTTATTTCAGACTCCAAAATTAAGTCCCACGTCGACTATGAAAATAAATCAAGATCGCTTGAAATAAGGTCCACATTCAGTCATTTAATAACACTTGAATTAGACCCAGACATTTAACGCTTCAAAGGTCAGAGTTCGCTTCCCACATTATCTGAACAATGTACCCGGTCTAGATCGGGCCCAGGACCGTCTAATCCGCTGGCATTTAGTGCCCTTTGAATTGTTTCAACTTTTCTCTTTAAAGGCCGGCCCGACATAAGCTGCTGATTGGCTCATTCCAACTTGGACGTATAACATTCGGGCTATCTCGGATTAAATCAACAGGGTGCGAAATATTGTTTGTTCGAAGTACGGTCCAGCCTTGTGATTGGTTGATTTTATATTGTTTTCTGTTTTAAGGACCACTTCGGGAATTCCTTAATCAATTTAATTTCATCATCTATTGTAGTATAATATCATATAGTGTTTGTATAAATCTTATTTTCAGAAATATTATCATCATCATTTTTCATTGTGGTGTGCGGAGTTGTTGAAGACTTACACCACTTATTGATGGACTGTGTTCGGTACGAGTCTGGTAGAAATGATTTGTTTAGGGTCTTGAGGTTGAACAGACTCAAGTCTGTTCAACCTCAAGAAAAAATGGATTTTATGGAATGTGCCTATTTCAAAATAGGCACATTCCATAAAATCCATTTTTTTCCAGGGTGGAAAATCCTCATGGATGTCCGCCGCCCTGAGTCGGGCGGCGAGGTCTGTCAGACTCTTACTGACTAAAAACCACCCCGGTGTTCCATCTCACACCTACGCCGGGGGTCGCGGGAACGTACGATCCTTCCGCAACCCCCGACTGAATTCCATAAAATCCTGGCTCAACTGCTATTTAGGTTCATCGCCCAGATATGAGAAATGTGTATTTAGGGTACGATGGGACTGACATACGCATTGCGATTATAAATGTCCCTAAATAAATAAAGAGAAAAAAAAAAACATTTCTCATTAATAAATTATTTTTTGGACGTGGATGTATGTCGAACGAAGAAGGAAGTTACCTTCTTCTCGTCTCTATCAGTCTGTTAAGTTAAACACCTCCAATTAGAAACTATCGAAGAACAAGCTATTTTAAACACATTTGGCACCCACCCAACTTTACGCGATAGATTGATAGTTTCAAATAATATTAATGACGCACCTGATGCTTTAGTAAGGATACACATTCCCTCATCAAACAAGGACTTTGCTGAGGTATCTAAGGGTACTTCAACGTAAAGGCTTCGTCAATATTATTCAAAGAATGAAAGAACGTCTCTACGACATGTGAAAGGTGCAAAATCAATATCGACTTCACTCACTGCTCTAATAATTCCCTTCACTATTATTATACTTTCATAAACCATTATATCCATGCGTTTGGCTTCCGGAACAGAGTGAAACATCACAGTAATTAGGTTACAAGTTTATTCTTTTAAACATTGTTTAGTCTATAAAACGTTCTGTTGTAATTTTTATTAAAACAATAAACTTTATACCAACTGGGTTGCGTTCACAAAATCTGTTCATACACTTACAATGCAGGTCAACGACCGGCTACCTGTCACATAAAACTATGCTTATCCCACTCTAGCATATTAATTTCTCCATCGCCTATCCCCCTCTTTCCTTGACGTAGAACGTGTAACTGACAGGCATTGTTAGGAGTTCTTAATCGTTGTTTTCCAACAAGATACTTAGTTTCATGCTTAGTTGGCGGTTTATTCGGCGTCTGTGTGAGAGTTGGCACCGTGTCAATTTAATATCGGACACTGTGTGGCTCCGATTGTGTGTATTAGAAGCCAGTCTTTGGATTGATCGCTTTTCATTTACGAGTTGGTTTGTCTTTTGCGTAATTTTGTAGTCTAATTATTTCTGTCATGCTACTTTGATTTTGAAAGAGAATCTTGAGCGTTGTTTTGGCCTAAAGTTTCAAGTCATTTTGTAACGGGTTTTGTAGTACGCAAAAGTTATGGTAGGAACTTGTCACTTTATTACAATTTCGTTACTGTATGTTTCTTGTAGCGGTACTGTGTGGTACTGACGTATGTTTTGGTACCGTTTGGTACTTTACATACAATGTGTTATTGCGATCTTGTATGTTAAGGAAGGATTGGAATTTAAGTTACCTAGTGTTTTCTTTGCTTATGCAGCTACGCAGTTAGGGATTAAGTTGTAGGTCTACTGTATGCGCCGTTCTATAAGAGCTAGTGAAAATTTGAAATAGAAGAGATCTTGCCCACTAGTTTTGTTTGTTGGTAAATGATATATAATTTTGTAGAAATAAGAAGATTATAGTAATTTACTCGATCTCGCATGCTCAGTTATGAACGTTTATCCGCTTATTACTACTATGACAGTTTGAGTAGGACCTATTATTTGGTACACTGCACTTGGTCTGACTTTTGGAAGTGCGAATTCACATTCAGAGGGGCCATTCTCGTAATTTTAAGAACGTTCACAGTCAGAGGGGCAATTCTCGTAATTTTAAGAACGTTCAGAGTCTGATCTCAGTCTGAATCTGTCAAAAATACCTCTAGTTTCCCTACATTTTGACAAGTTTTTGACATTTGTTTGTCGCCGAGATGAGACTGCGACTAGATTTTAAACGTTTTAAATTACGAGAATTGGCCTTCTGGTCGCATAGACTTCAAGGATTTTTTATATAATCTTGGCAGTCTAGGTATGCACTTTCTAGAGAGAATTCATGTAGGATTAGTGGGGTAATTGCGTAACACACTATCAGCAGGAATGGCTTTCATTTTGACAGTTCAACAACATTCATTGCGTTATTTACGTTGTTGAGCAGATACATTTTTCGAACATATGAAGCAATGGATTAGAGATATCCTTCAAAATGATTAAGATTGGGATTGACAGTGTGTTATGCAACTAGGGTGCAGATCTTATCCTTTATGAAATTCTTTGACTATAAAAGCTTTTTCGTAACATCCCGGTATTCTTAATATACACCGTTGTATTACTTCATTACAAATACTGATAAGGGCGTCATAATTCCACCATCAAATCATATTTTCTTGTCTTGGTATAAGGGTCCGTAATGGCTCCTGACAGCAAACCGTAATAACTTACTGAAGTTAATGAATTAGTTTAGCTTTGCGGTGACAGGTTGCCATTTTATTGATTAGGATTGTATAATTAGTTGAGTTAAATAATATTTGAGTAATAGGGATTATGATTAAAGGGAAAGCGAGATAGTAGCCCGCGAAAGTCAAATTTTTTACGTTTTTTTTGCAATTTACAGGACAGTGGCGCCGATTCCCTTGTTCACAAACTAAACTAAATTTAAGTTCAGTGCATCTTTTTCCTTCTATTTCTTTAAAAAAAAGACAGAAGGTAAATATTAGTTCAGTCCTGTCAAATTAGTCAGCGCCTGACGTAAATTGACGTATTTTTAGTAGCCATGTTTTTAATCACGTCTAATTTGTCTATGGAGTATCTTAATTTGACAGGACTAAACTTATATTTATCTTCTGTTCTTTTCTTAATGAAATAAAAAGAAAAAGATGCACTGAACTTAAAGTTAGTTTAGAATCAGAATCAGAATCAGAATCTTTATTTGTAAACATAGGTAGAGTTACACAGTGTGTGGGATGTTACAATATTTCCATAGGGTCTCTATGTTTTGCCATTAGGCGTACAAATACATTATAATTATCAATTTAAATTCAAATTAATTAAGTACTATAACAATTACTGATTATTATAAATTATAAAAAGCACCAGAGTAATGGATCAATAATTCCCCTCCAGAATGTCCACAATAAAAATGTTAAGAAAGCACATAGATCCGATGTAAAATGTCAAAAAGAAATAAAAATAAACAAAATATTAATGTCAAAACAGGTCAGGTATCTTAATGTTGAGGTCAGGTATCGAAATGTTAAGACAGCACATAGATCCGATGTAAAATGTCAAAAAGAAATAAAAATAAACAAAATATTAATGTCAAAACAGGTCAGGTATCTTAATGTTGAGGAGGAGGGATTATAGAATTGTCATCCAAATAGTCCTTTAACGAGTAGTAACATTTATTGACTAAAATTTTTACCAAAACACTTTTGAATTTGTCCAGATTTAATAATTTTAATGTGTCAGGCAGCTTGTTAAATATTTTTGTGGCCATGCAGAAAGTACTCTTGTTCATTAAGGCTGTTCTACCATGTGAAATTTCGAGCTCTAGCTTATTTTTATCACGAAGTTTCCTATAGTGACTTTTGAAGGCTGTTTTGTATTGCGAGATGTGTGTTTTTACAAATACATTAGTTTCATAGATATATAGCGACGGTAGGGTAAGGATTTTTAAGCTTATAAACAACGGTTGACAACTGTCGGTGCTATTTATTCCACACATAGCTCTGATACACCTTTTTTGAGCTCTAAATACAAGTTCTCTATCAACTGAGTTGCCCCAATACATTATGCCATACCTAAGTGTTGATGCAACATAACCGTGATAAGCTGTTAGTACCGTATCTAGGCTGACAGTCTTTGATAATTTATAAAGAACGTACGCAAATTTATTAACTTTTTTACAAATTTCGTCTGTCTGGGGTCTCCAGGTCAAATTATTATCTATTATGATGCCAAGAAATTTAGTGACAGTAGTTGGCTCTATTTGAGTCCCTAAATAATGAATGTCAAGGATCTTACTTGGCATTCTCTGGTGGAAATGCATAATTTTAGTTTTTTCTAAATTTACAATGAGATTATTTTTGTCTAACCATGATATAATTATATTCAATGTCATATTTATTTCATTTTCATAAGTCATAGGATCGTCACATTTAATTACTACTGTGCTGTCGTCGGCAAATAGTACCATAGGATAGTTTATCTGTCTGGGAAGGTCATTAATGTACAGTAAGAAGAGGGGAGGTCCGAGCACGCTACCCTGAGGTACGCCGTATTTGATTGTCCTACATGTGGATTGATATTTCTTCTCGTAACCGGTTTTTGAGCATATTTGTGTAATTTCTACAAATTGTTTTCTTTTATCCAAATAGGATTCTAGCAGTTTAAGTGTATTCCCCCTTATACCATATTCTTCAAGTTTATTTAACAGTATTGCGTAATCTACATAGTCAAAAGCCTTGGTTAGATCCATATAGATAGCGCAAACAGGATTTCTTTTGTCCACGTTTGACAGAATAGGCAGAAGAAGGTCATGTATGGCCATATTAATTGTCTTCTGTTTCCGAAATCCCTTCTGTTCTTTGACTAATATATTTGACTTCTCAAGGTATGTATATAGGGATTTATAAATTACTTTCTCGAATATTTTTGAGAAAACAGGTATCAAGGCAATAGGCCTGTAGTTTGCCATACATTGCCTATCCTGTTTTTTGTGCAATGGTACAATTATGGAAGTTTTTAGTCCTTCAGGAAAGATTCCATCAGATATACTCATGTTTATAATGTGACTGAGATGTGGAGCTATGTATTGAGCCGATTCTTTTATAACCCTAGTGCAGATTCCGTCATAACCAACACTATTTGTACTTCTAAGAGAGTTAATATGGTAAATTATGTCTTGCGGTATAGTTGGTTCCATAAATAAAGAACCACATGTGTTTGAGTGTATAGGAATGTCTGGTACGGTCTTATTTTTTTGTTCGGCAACTTGGTCAACATAAAAATTGTTAAAAGACTCGGCTATTTCTGACGGGTGTGTTATTTGTTTTGCGCCTGTTTGGATTTCTGTTATTGGCTCTTTTGGAAATAAGGTTTTTGATTTGTTAATTATTGTCCATGCCGCTTTCGATTTATTTTGGGAGGTCTTGATATAATAGTTATTTTGTGATTTTTGTGTCAATGATACAATTTTTTTAAATCTAGCAGAGTATATTTTGAATGTTTTTTTATTCTTTAGGGTAGGGTTTGTTCTGTATTGCCATAGTAGTTGCCGTTTCTTTTTACTGCATTTCTTTATACCATTAGAGAGCCATTTCGCTCTTTTGGTAATCGATATTGTTCTCGTTTCATAAGGAAAACAGAGATTGTAAAAACATCGAAATAGGTCTAGAAAAAAGTTGTATGCCTTGTTGACATCACTGGTACTATAGATGTCTGAAAAGGTGAGGCTTTTTATGCTGTTTCTAAATTTTTCTATATTTTCTTGGCAATAATTTCGTCTTTTTACTCGCCAGCGCTTTAAAGCACATGTTTTCTTAACTGGACATTTCAAAAGCTGTGCCGTATGATCCGACAGACCGAATTCTATAATTTCTCCTTTACAGCCCTTTACATTATGTGCAATATTATCTAAACATGATCCACTGCTTAGCCTAGTGGGTTGAGAAAATTGTAATTTTAAGTTATAACTTAACAGTGTATATTCAAAGTTCAAGGCTTGTTTATTTCTTTTCAAAATGTCGATATTAAAGTCTCCACATAAAATTACCTTTTTACTAAGTTTTAAACATAGCAAATGTAATATGTTGTTCAAGTTATCGTGAAACTTATCCAAATTAGATTGGGGTACCCTATATATGCATACAATAATAATATTGTGCTCTGTCAATTCTATCGCGCAGCATTCAATTACGTTATTTAGAGAATAATTACTTATATTTAACACTTTATACTTATGGCCAATCCTAGTTAAGATGCATGCGCCACCTCTTCTACATCCTCTAGAGAAACTCGTTGCTAGGCTGTAGTTCGGTACGTTTAGTAGTTCCTCCTGTTCAGTTGTCATGAAATGCTCAGTTATACATACAGCATCTATCCTTTTTCTATTACTTTCTAGTTCTTCCAAATAAACACTAAGATTATCGCCTTTGTTTAGGAGTCCAGCAATATTTTGATGGAGGATATGTAGGTTATTGTACACGAAAAAAGTTCGAATTTGCCTTCAGGTTTGGATTTGTCCTCTTTAAAACACTTTCTTGTGTATTGCTACTATTTAGCTGTTTATTGGTTAGACAATATAAATTTAGATCAATCAAAATGTTACTCATAATATTGTCATAAATGTTCCTCATTCCGTATGTATTGATTCTTCCCGTAGTGTAGGAAAACATTTCATGCGTTAGGTCACGATTGCTGTCGAAGATGTATGCGTACTCATGGTTTAGTTTGTGTAGAAGGGAATCGGCGCCAGTGTCAGATTGTGTGTCGAACAAAATATGATTCACAAGCGTAAAAAGTACGTATTTACAGAATTATAGTTCTTATAATCCTATTGATTGATATTTCATGAAATAGTTATTTAATAGGATTACTTAGAGGGTTTGTATTGATGATTTGATTATAATTCTGTAAAGTTGGATAGAAGATTGTTTTTTTGCACTCAATCAATACAAGACAGTAAAGTATTAAAAGTTAAATTCAAGTACAGCTTGTTGTTTAGGAGAATTTTAATTGAATTTCTCCATCAATTTTGTACTACAGTTCAAAATGTTTTTGGCTTTGTTCAAGCAGAAATCGCCCTGCACGTTTGCGTTCCGTACCACAAAAAAATCGCAACATAAAATAATAAATTGTAAAATAAATAATGCATTAAAAATGTTTAAAAAAATGCCATTTGTTTCCCAACAATAGAATGTATATTTAAATAATGAAAAAGTTTTGATGTACTTGTAATTCCTAATTGAACCTATACAGGTAACATATTTTTATTCGGTTGGCTTAAATCTACTGATTATAAAATAATATGCTATGAATACTTTACCTAAATATTCGTCAGAAAAAAGGGCAGTGCATGTTCCGTAAAAAAACATTATGAATTATCAATATCTATGGCAGCTGTCAGCTGTCAATTCATTTGACGTCTTTACTTGGCGATCGGAAATTGTGTGGAAATGGCTTTTTTTAAATTTATACAAGGTAACTAGAGTTGTAATTTTTTTAATAAGTTTCTTAATGTTGTGTCGATCCTATATGTAATGCAACAGTAGTGGATATTATTTTATAAAGATATCGTTTTTTCGAGCGTGACTGTGTGCACCTATTAACAGGGTAAAACATTAAGGGGTTTATTTATAAACGGTGATTAAAGTTAAGTGATGTTTAAACGTCAAAAATGTATGGTTAAACACTCACTAATCACTATGGTTAAGCAACGTTTATGAATAAAGGGGTAAATCAATGAAAGATAATTATGAATAGATTGTCCCTATAGTGTTTGAGAGCAGGACCGACGATCAACCAAACTATTTGTTTAGGGTGCCCTATCTAAGAGATGGGATATTTTAGTATCGTGATCGCACACACGGAAGTGTGAGTAGTTCATAATGTGTTGTTCAAACATGGGTGCGTAGTTTATGATGTATTTATGTATCTTTGAACGGAAGAGGAATAAAGGGTGGAATGTAGATATGGTTAGCTTAAAAAATGTGTATAAATTTATACAAATAATCATTTAATAGTCTACAATCTAAAAGCCTAACTTTTAGAGACTGGCTATACAAGACCTGAAATATCCGAAATGGATTTATGTTTGGGCTATTTGATGCTTGATTATGAAAGCTTTTAAACGATTTGATTTCATTGTGTTGTGTGAAGAAGATCATAATATCTGTTCCCGATCTATCGCAGCATTCATCATCAGCCTATAGCAGTCCACTGCTGGACATAGACCTCTCCTATTGCACGCCATTCAACTCGATTTTCGCAGCATTGCCACGTGCAAAATTTCACGAATCTGTAAATGAATTAGACAATTCTCTGCAATATTTTATATCGTAACCAGAGGGTTCTACTGCGGAAATCGGAAATTTGTCGTAAGATCTAAATTGTATTAGAATAAATGGTGTGTCAAAAGTTGTTTGGTAAAGACAAAGGAACAGTTACCAAAGAAGTTGGTTTTGTATAATCTATACCTACATAGTATAAAGAAGTCGTTTTTCGTGTCTGTTTGCGTGACCGCTTAGTTCTTCCTAAACTAAACAATAGATCTTGATGCAGTTCTCACCATCATTCAGAGAATTTATTTTGGAAGGTTAATGTGGTTAAAAAAATACATAGTAACTTAGAAATAGCACGGAAATCTCGACGTTTTGACATGTCACCCGTGCAAAGCAAGGATGGGTCACTAGTTTATATTAAAAAGGAAAAGCAGCTTACACCCGGTTTCTAGAACGAACATTTTACGATATGTCAAAATTAAACGCAAGTCAAGTGATCCGATTGCCATGATGTGATGTGATTGCTGTTGATTATCTAGTCAACCAATCACAACAGTTTACGGGCGTTTGACAAATTGTTAGCTAATTTATGTTAATTCTAAGAATTTTATTTCAAATAAACCAATTACTTTTGAATTATCAAGGAGTCGGTCAGTCAGACAGTTGAAGTTAGTTGCCCATTCCAAAGCGTAGTAGGAACCTATGGAGCAGACAGGCAGGCAACTCCACGGACACTTTTTTAAATTATGATTTTCATTATTCCTGATTAGATTTTCGGTTCAGAAACGGGGCTTTAGTAGGTACTAAAGCCCCGTTTCTGGTAAAATAAAGGTGAATATGTAGGTACATATTCACCTTTATTTACAAACATTGCTTAAAGTTAAGAGACGTCAGAAATGTAAGGTTAAACAATCGCTGATCATTACATAACCTTAAGCAATGTTTATAAATAAACCCCCAAATCTTTGATGCTGTGCGACCGAGACAGGTGTCGCCACCTGGCGGCATGGCGGTGCATAAATTAAGTACTGCACAGCGCTAATACGCAAGTGACAAGTGAATTATGTGATAAACGCTCAATTAGGTATTCCATTAACCTTGTTACATTATCTTGCTAGTAGATGTTATAGGAGATAAATGTGTTAAAAGAATTGAAATTTAATTATCATAATTATGATAGGGTTTTATCTTTTATAGGGGGAGTAGATTTGACTACGAATTTTTAAAAATATATAATTCTATTTAAAATAATCAAAGGCTTTATTGTTAGGTACTTATTGACAAAAATGTAATCAATTGAAAGTATTCAAATAACAATGATCGCGTTATAATCACAGTCAGATTTGCTTCAATTTTCATATTTTGTATTTATCGTAATCCAAACAGGCATAAAAACGACAGATGTAATACAAATAATGTCGAAAAAAATAGATTGGCGCGAATCAGCAATATGGCGTCGTTTAATCCGTTCTCGTCGCCGCGTCGTACCAGAGACAATGGTTCTGGCGGGAGTTTTTATTGAAACAATTTTCGGATTCCGCGTCGAGCAGAGCGCTTGTCCGTAATCCTTCCGCACTGAAATGTTGTTTTATTGAAATAAGCTCAGTAAATTAATATTTAATGTTCCGGATATTATTCAGATTATGTCCTTTTGATATTTAATTTAACAACCATCATAGCCTCTCGGATTGTTTATTTTCTTTTTAAGAAAAGGAGCCAAGCATTGAGAAGTAAATTGTATATTCTAAAACAGTTAACCTATTTCAAACATTGTTATAAAATACGGCTTTACACACAAGAAACAATATTCAATTACCAAGTTTCTGGTTCAACAGTCTGGTATTATATCCGACCCACCGACACGCACCCGCTAAAGGTTATCTTACCCTACTTTCCAAAATAACCTAATCCCCACTTTATCAAGTGGGCAAAAAAGCGCGCGTAAACAAAATGCCATCGCGAAAATGGCGTCCATTTTCATTCATATTTCGTCGGTCGCGTTCCAACGATTACGGTTTGCGAGGCAACTGTCGGGGTTCTTTTTTCTCAGCAATTTGGGCGGTATTTCCAGTGGACTTTTTGCGGCCAGTTTTAATCGGTGTTGCCATTTTAGAGAGCTCGCCGACGGGGGCGTTTCATTTGTCTGTCCTTTTTTGAAGCGTTGTTGTTTGAATGTCTCGGATGCCTACCTGCTGTGGAATATTTTTAATTAATGTTTTGCTTGATCTGTTTTTTCTTTCTTTTCAGATGAACATAACGTTAAATATGATACGATGACGTGACAGCAATGCTGCTGCAGCAGGCGTCGTCGTCGCCTGGTCCCAGCGGCACGGCGAGTCCCAAACTAGCTCCCAGTCCCAGACCGAACCCAAGTCCAAGTTTTAATAGTAGAGCGACTGGTAGTCCAAGTTTGAGCGATGGAGCTTCGAGTTCAAACAGTCCCAGGTTGGGCGCTAATAGTCCCAAGTTGGGCGCCAGTCCAAAGTATGGCAGTCCGAGGTTGGGGACCGGGAGTCCGAAGCTGGGCCGGGCGGCGCTCGAGGACGAGGCCGCACTGGAGAGGCTGCAGGCTGAATTGAAGGAGGGCTGGACGGTGCACACGGGGAGAGATGGCAGACTGTATTATTGCAAGTAAGTAGATCTCTGCAGTTTTGTGTCTCCTTCTCCCTCTGATTGTCCGATAACTTGTATGCGTGGTGCAAACTGTAAATATAAGTAGGTTATTAATAAATAAATAAAAAAATATGCACAGCAATCCGTATTTCCATTTTGCGTCCTGAAATAAATATGTATGTTTGTTGTGCGGACACTCAGTGTAATTACAGAACGAATGTCATGAATAAAAGAAAAAGCAAAAACAATTTTACAAGGACAGTTTTTGCAAACATTTTTTATTACACGAAATATTTTTATATGCGAAGTTATTTTATGCTGGACTATAAAATCCTTTGCATTAATTTTAAAGCGTCAATTTGGCTGATACTATGTTCTTTTAACGTAAAATGTTAAGTACGAAACGTATTGCTGCGTTGTTCATAAAATATAATAATATAAGTAGTAGTAAAGAAAGAAAGAAAGAAAATACATTTATTTGGGACAAACTAAAAGACACACAATACACCAGATACATACATCAGATAAAACAAACAATAAAAAAAAAAAAGATTTAATATAAAGTGAGTGAGTGGGTGAGTGAGTGAGTGAGTGTGTTTTTAGTAGTAGTAGTAGTAGTAGTAGTATTCATAGACGACTCCGCCTTGGAGTGTAAATGTGGTGCTGTTCCACAAACGATGGGACAGTTAATATCGTGCCCTGCGTGGTGGACGCTGGTGATGGCGCCAAACAAGTGGCCGAATTCTGGGCCGAGTCTATTTAGATTGCTGTCGACACGCTAAGAAGAGAATATAAGTAAGTATATTATCTTCTAGTGTAGGTAAGTACCTACACTCTAAGGCAACATGAAAATAAAGGACACTTAATTATCTTCGAGTTCCTTCAAGCAATCTCGGAGCTTCTAGGATTCTCAGCTGCGACTATGAAGTCTAGCAAAAAAATAATTGGTTTCCTCTTAGGAAAAAAAAATCAATTATTCCCAGGGTCCAAATATAAGTAGCAAGAAGTATGGCAAATAAAAAAAAAATCTTTTGATATGGATTCCATTAGCCGTCTAGTTATCTAAACGATGTTAGCTTTGTAATATGCCTCTATAACCTACTTTTGTGTAATTCCTACTAATATTATAAACGTGAAAGTTTGTATGGATGGATGGATGGATGTTACTCTTTCACGCCAAAACTACTGAACGGATTTGGATGAAATTTGGCACACAGGTAGTTTATAACCAGGATTAACATATAGGGTACTTTTTATCCCGATATTCCCACGGGATCGAAACTTATGCTGGTGAAACCGCGTGGGACAGTATCCTATATGTTTGCTTCTACCATATTACTTTTAGATTTATTCACCCTGTTCCATTATCAACAAAACCGCGTGTCTAAAGAGAGATGGAGCAGATATCTGTTTGAACAGTGACAGTGTTCGAAGCCGAACAAGAGATCCAATTATCGAGGCGAATGCAACCGCACTCAACTTTCAAAGTTCAGGCACAAAGTAACAGGGGTAAGAAGGACCACTAATGGTAGAAGATGTAAGCTAAGTGATGATATTCAGCAGGATCTAGTTAGACTGGAAGTCAACCACAATATAGTTACGAAAATCTAGACTGATGAGGACTGAGAAGCCCCATAACGACATTTGATAAGAAAATAATCCAAGTAAGTATCATGGAACACTTTCGAACGACAGCAGTCACTTTCTTGCCGTACTTTTTCAGATTGGTTGAGAAAAATATCGTGAGAAAAAGTTTTGAGTATGAATGTAGATGGCTATAAGAGTAGGGGAAGACCAAAGAAACTATGGATGGACTGTGTGAATGATGATATGGTTAGAAAGAGGGTCACTACCGAGATGACGACTAATAGAGAAGTATGGAAGAAAAATCATGTTGCGCCGACCCCTAATAAATTGGGATAAGAGTTAGAGAATGTTGACTTTTTCACGTTGGGCGACTATAATTACTTATATTTGTTCAAGGACGTTTGTTCCACCGCTGTATGGATTGATACTTCTGATAATTTAATTCTGTGGTTGGTATTTGCAACTCTATGCAATTTAACTTGCTCTTCATTCGGGAATCTGTCTAAGAAATCTGACGAACTATGCATATAGGTAATGTGAAGTAATTTTAACTTAACTGACGGGTACATATTCTGCTTCTCACATAAATTTTCGACCTGTGAAAACTTGACTTGACTTGAAAGTACTCTGTCTTAAGTAAAGTTGAATATAAGTATGACACTTTGTTTAATAGAGTAACATTGTATACAACAGCAAAATGACATCTGTAGTAATGTTTCGGCAAAACAATTTATTTTATATCTATATTTTATTATCACTACCTATATATTACTGTCTCTCTGAACGTAATAAACTCAAAAACTACCGAACGGATTTTCATGCGATTTTCCCTAATGAAGGGAGTGATTCATGAGGAAGGTTTAGGTGTAGTATGCATGTTTCTTACTCAATCTCACAAAAAAGGCTAAACGGACTTGGATGAAATTTGGCATATATATAGTTTATAACCTGGATTACCACATAGAATACTTTTTATCCTAGTAGTAAGTTCCCGTGAGATAGTTTCCGAACTCCACGCTGGCGGAGCCGCGGGCAAAAGTATAAGTATAGTCTATCTAACAAAAGACAGCAATATTTATTTGGAGACGGCAGTAAGTGGAGGTCGAAGGAGCAGAATTTATTGGTTATTACCCGCGTAGCGATGCTCGAGGATGATTTGATCGCAATAAGAGGTCAAACGTGTCACCAATATCGTATCGCACTAGCTTATGATGGCAATATCGAATCGATTTATATAGTAAGACTAGTTATGCCCACAATTTCGTTCGTGTGCATATTGGATTTAGTTTTTTTTTTGCGCGGATCCCTAATTCTTTTTCGAAAATAAAAGCTTAGCCATAGTTACTCCTTATAATATCGGCTATCTGCTAGTGGTAGTCTCGTCAAAATCGGCCCAGCCGCTTCGGAGATTAGCCGGCACAAACAAACAGACGGACAAAAAGATTTAAAAATTTCTTTAAAAAATCTTCATATGCATTTAGTACAAAGCTGTTATTTTGATATTACAAACATACCCTTCAATTTTATGTATGTATATGTATAGATGGGAATATTTGAGCTGTTTTTCGAAATGGCTAGATATATGTTTTCATTTCCTATCTATTCATAGGCCAATCCATAAGACGTATTGATGAACGAATATGATGGACGTAAAGTGAGGTAGAAAGATTTGCGGAAAAGGTAGCAGAATGTGCAATGGTTCTACGACATACCTATACCTCCACAAATCGCAGTGTCTGTCTTTTCCGATATTCTAATGATGCTATATATGTCAAGCAAGACTACCTGTGTTTTTTTTTTAATTCTATTTATTTAAGGAATTTTTATACATAAAGTACATGTCAATTCCATCGTACCCTAACTTAAACTAAAATACATCTACTTATAAAATTATGGCTTACGACTAAATAACATAAACAGCGCTTTAGCAGCTTCAGACAAAGGAGAGGCCAACATCTCGTGGAAAATAACCACATTAGTTCTGCTCAAGTAGAAATTTCCTATAATGAACTCTCGATCCGTCTCGTAACGGACACATTCCACCAACAGGTGATGTACATCTTCAATTACACCGCACACATCACAGTTTGGGGAATCTGATTTCCTCATCATGTGTGCGAACTTGTTAAGTGGAACGTGACCAGATCTTAACCCGAATGCTGTTACAATCAAAAATCTACTCAAATTAATATTAATGAGCCATGGTATTCGAGGAGGCTCACATTGCATCGTTTTATACCAAATTCCTTTTTCTAAAGATCTCTCATTAAAGTATTCCGTCCACTTATTGTGACAGTACTTTTTGTATTTAGGCAACAATTCCGTGTAATTTGGCAAAATTAGAACCTCTTTTCCATCTACTGCTGCTTTTCTCGCCAAGATGTCAGCCTCCTCGTTACCTCTGATGCTAATATGTGATGGAATCCACTGCAATTTCAACAGAATTTCCTTTAAACTGATCTCATAAATTTCTGAGAGGATGTCATAAGCTATCGATGTACCTCTGCCACCAGAGGCGCATCGAGCTATATGATATAAAGCGCTTCTACTGTCGAACAAATTAGAACTTTATTCTGATGAATTGATCGAGAATACAAAAGTGCTTCTAAAATTGCTATGAGTTCCATCGCCATAACTGAAAATTCGTAGGTTGATTAAAAAACAATTATTGTAAAAAGATTGATTTGCTACATGAGGATCATAAAAAGCAGCACCGCGACCACTTGCGCTTCTTGAGCCATCAGTAAATATGACATACCAACCGTCATACTTTTTTTTCTTAACTCGGCTATAACATTGTATTTTAAAATGTTATAATCGTGGTTTTTTTTTGCGTGAACTATACTGTCTAAGTGACATTTAATTACATTACTAACATTGATGTTAGTCACCCATGTTTTAAGAGAAAACATTCTTAACGGAGATGACGATTACATGATCTCGTTTTTCATCAGATTATAAATGTCTACAAGTTGAGGTGTTTTTTTCCTGATCCAATAGCTATTATTACAAAGGGAACTTAGTTCGGATAGTAAATTAATAGTAACATTGTCAGACTGAGAGAAAGCGTTCAAACAAAATTTGCATGCTAAATATTTCCTACGTAAATGCAGAGAAGGAACGCAAAGCTCCGACTCCATTACATGTATGAGTGTGCTTCTTATGAAACCACCTATAATCCGGATAATTGGATAATTCAAATTTGCGTTAACAACATCATCATTTTAGCCGAAAGACGTCCACTGCTGGACATAGGCCTCCCTCGAGCACCGCCACTTCGACACGTTCTGTGCTTCCCGCATCCAGCAGATTCCTGCGGCCTTCACCAGGTCATCGGTTCACCTCGTGGGAGGCCTTCCGACGCTACGTCGCGGTCGCTACTCCAGAAACTTCCGGCCCCATCGGCCACCTGTTCCGCGAGCAATGTGCCCTGCACACTGCCACTTAAGTTTGGAAATTCTTCGGGCTATGTCGGTTACCTTGGCTATCTGTGTACATCTAACAAACAAACAAACGTATGCAGAGAACACTACTCGCTACAACATCATGTCATCTGAATATCGATTCCGCACCGCTAGTTTGTAATAATCGAGTGCGTTGGACGGCCGGCTCGCTCGGAGGCGGAGCGCGGCACTACAATGGCACAACTGCGTCGCCGTCGGCTGTGAACATGCGCTTGTGACGTCAATATTTTCCCGCCATTGTCAGCTGGTAGGGTTGCTAGTGTAAAAAATATATTTTGATTTGAACGAAATAGCAGAAGGGCTTTTGTACTAGCAAGACTGCCCGAGGTATCAGTCTAGCAGTTTTTATTTGTCTTGTAAGTTGGCAACCAAACACAGGCAATATTTTCAATAATAATGTACTTCAAGTAAGTTGAACACAGTCAATAACTAGAAAAATCTTTCCCAAAGTTACAAAAACTGGAAGAACGCAGAAATCAGAGCGGAAAAACGCGACGTATTTTCACGACCGTAATTTCGCCCGGAAATGGCCATTTCGGAATATTTTAACTTGATGCTTCTCTACTTAGATTTATTCCTAGCCTGAAAATCTATTTCTCAATATCTTCAGTGACAGAAATGAAACAATTCCATTTTTTTTTCCAACATTGTACCACAATTTGAAAATTACTTTCACTCTTCATTTAGTTATTAACATATAAAGGTGGAGGTGTTTGGGGGAGGTCTATGTCCAGCGGTGGACGTTTTTCGGCTGAAATGATGATGATGATAAACACAACCTCTCACAAGGTTGACCGATGACCTGGTGAAGGCCGCATGAATCCGCTGGATGCGAGAAAAACAGAACCGGTCAACGTGGCCGTGCTTTGGGGAAGCCTGTGGCCAGCAGTGTACGTCTTTCTGCTGAAATGATGATGATAAACACATAAGACAAAAACAACCAACCAACATTATAACAAAGACAATAAACAGAATTCCGGCAGCCAGTATTAGTTCAGCACACAGCAGGCAAAGTGTTGGTACAAGATTTGAATGTGATTGCACGAATGTTCGGAGCGAGCTATTTCATTCAATTTGCATGCAAATACGCGTGTCTGTGGGTAAATAAACACGCGTTGGCTGTCACTACGTGAGGTGTGATTCCTTGGAGCACGGTAATACGACAAGGAAGTTTGTGTGGGAAGTTAGGGGCTAGGGCTGATTTTATTGCGAAAGTTCTATCTTTGTTCAAATCACATTTAGCTGTAAATCTTCTTTATTTTCTCGTGTCTGCACGAGCTATATTGCAGTTGTGATTTACTGATGACAGAGGAAGGTTAGTAGCGGGACCAACAGTCTGATCAGTCAGCATGATGTGCTGGACATTGTTATGTATCGTTACACGAAAACGGGATACCGTACTTACGTCTGTAAGGAGTTAAGAATAGTCCAGGATTTTTCTCAAACGTGACGAATTTGACTTAAATTCAGTCAGTGTTTGAATTGAAGTACCCGACTTTGAAAGGTTTATTAACTACTGTTGACTAGTGTCCCTGCTACCGTTTTCCCAAGATGACTTCACATAAATATGTATAAGAACAGGGCCAAGACCAATAGCACTTTGTCATCATCAGCCTTATCAGCCTATAGTGTTCGCACTGCTGGGACACAGGCCTCCTCTCGGTGGTGGTAATCTACCCTGCGGACCCAGTGCGGGTTGGTAGTGTTGCACAATGTTTTCCTTTACCGTTTTGAGAGCAGTGGTGATGAAATAATATAGTAGTACTATATTGTAGTCTCAATTGCTTTTGCGTCTCGCATCATCGTTTAGCCCCTAGCCAGGTTATCAACATATCGTTTATGTCCTGTTTATATTAGAATGGTTTTTCCCTATATTTGCAGTGCTACAACCCTAATGCTAAGCCATCATGGCGGACGCGCGTCACTCGTTCCCGCCTTCATTAGACGGATTGAATTGAGACAATGTACGCGATATCCGCTTGTAAATTATACGCACACATCCGCCTATAGCTAAATAATACACTTTTGATTATAGTTTTCCTGCTGTGAAACAATGGGATACTGGTAATCTCGTTAATTGATGTGTTGCAAAAGTTGTTACGATGACAGATGTCACATTGTCACGGCTCTATGATTGCGCGGGAAAATTTGGCGGCATTTTGGCCATATTTTTTTCACTGTGAATTTAAAAATGGTTTCGTTTCGTTTAAGTGCGTCAGTTTAAATACGTTATGTTTTTAACAAAAGGTGTCATTTAAACTTGTTAGCTGATGCGCTGGAAAAGTTGTAGTGTTGACAATTGGACAGGTGTCGTAATTGACCCGTGAAAATGTCTGTTTTATTTGGTTTATGTTTAGTTATATTGGGATTTTGATACTTAATAATATTTTAGTGACAAAGCTGAGGATAGTTAATGAACATAAAGCGTACGTGGCTAGTTACGTGTCTCGACTTTGCAAACATATTACCTGAATTATGAAAGAATAGCTGCGCCCCGCGGTTTCACCCGCAAAAGTTTCGATCCCGTAGGAATATTGGGATAAAAAGTATCCTATATGTTAATCCTAGTTATAAACCATCTGTGTGCCAAATTTCATCCAAATTTGTTGAGTAGTTTTTGCGTGAAAGAGTAACAAACATCCATTCCTCCATCCATCCATACAAACTTTCACGTTTAAAATATTAGTAGGATTAGTATGATGTAATCATTCATCTTCTTGCCTGCTTATATTGAGCCTTCAAGATAATAAGTATCCCACATTAGAAAATATTCCTTATCATGTTCTCCCTTGAAGAGACGCATACAAAGCAATACGAAACTGCGAGAGGGATGCCAATTCATACTATCGCTAATGCGTATCTCAAAGGAAATGCGGAAGACATGTTTTAATATCAACATCGCTTTGCGATCTTATTTTTATTTTCGTTCTTAGAGTCTTATTGAAATGAAAGCATCTGAAGAAGGAAGCACGATCTTCTTACTTTATTTCGTTTTTCCTTTATGAACAACTTAAAGATATTTTTTTCCGTTTTATTTCAATTAATTTTAGATAATAATTATTTAAAAAACAATATTTTATCCTGTACATCGGTGCAAAATGTCGCCCGTTGTGCTTGGACTTAAGTTATATGCAAGAATAAATAACCAGGCAGCAGAGTTGGTATCAGTTGGGTTGGGTTGGTATCGGTGCTAACTGCTGAAAGCTCAGACTGTACTAGACGCACTAAAGTATTTTTCGACGTAGATGCTCTTATAATGCAGTCCTAAACCATTGATTTTTGTTTTATTGATTTTAATCTTATGTGCTTATCATTGATTTCATGTTATGCCCTATATCCCTTCACATTTACTAAATAACGAATTATGTGTACATACCGTGTGGTGGGACCCAGGTGATCTGCTATACAGGTACTCCTAGTGCAGACACCAGTCTCTCACAAACCAGTTTCTAAGCTTGTCTAAATTTATGTGGTGCCATTGTTTGTGAAGAGAAAATAAATGATTTGAATTTGATTCTTGTAAACATAAATTTCAAAGATCGCTAAACACATTCTAAAGATAGGCATTCTATTTAAAAACTCCGCCATTACAGCATATTTACATGAACAAAAAAGCCTATATTGTAGTGGGGTATCGGAAAACGCTCTGAAACTGTTATCTAGGCGGTTTTGCCACTAAACCGCCCGATTTTGCAGGCCTGTTCATTTCGCCATGAAAAACGATATGTTATATGTTTGGTAATATTTTAATCGATAAAACGATTGGTGAACGGGTAAAGCAATATATTTTTAATGGAATTGTATTTGGAATACCGTTTTCAATCAGAAGACCAATTCCCGTAATTAAAAACGTTCAACATCTAGTCGCAATCTTATCTCAACGACAATCAATGTCAAAAACTTGTCGAAAATGTAGGGAAATTAGAGGTATTTTTGACAGTTTGAGACTGTGAACGTTCTTAAAATTAAAGGAACTGCCCCTCAGATTTCCGCTTTGTAAAACAAATGTAAATAATACGTGGCTGCTATTTATATATTGCTAGATTCAGCCCGCGACTTCGTTCGCGTGGAAGTCGTAAGACACCACAATACATATACTAAAATAACAGCCACAGTTTTATAAAACTTCCCTGTATACTACGGTTATAGTTTTGGTCTCAACTATTGAGAATCGAAGAATATGAACATAAGGTAATATGGCTCATACTCCATGTTTAGACAAACAGATAAATAGACAAAAATGTTAAAAACTATATTTTCGGCATTAGAATTAGCAATTACTTTTTTTTCGAAAATATGCAATGTACAGTGACTTCGGGAAGATTTTATTATAAGTATGTCTAGATTCAATTCAACCAGAATCAGAAACGGTTTTTTTTGTCTTTTGACTGATTGCATGATTGCAGCACAATTTAGATATTAAATCTAATAAGTAATCATTAATCTAATTTATTCCTTTATTTTCATTAAATTCCATCCACAAAATTTAAGGTACCAATTTATAAAAACTTAAATTATTACATTGATAATAGAAAAAACCCAATTGTTGTATAACATTATAATAAGCCCAATTCCCTGTAAATATTCTTCCATCTGGCAATTGCAGTTTGTATTTGGAGTGTTGCCAGTTAATTACCGGCGTCGCGAACAGACGACAATCGTACACAATGTGCTACGTGTTGGATTTGCTGACGGTTCAATGTCGTTACCAAATCTCGGGGAGTTACGGCTCGAGCTGATATATGTATTAGGTATTAAAGTGCTTTGTGGGTCAATGACCTAGCCTCCAGCGTATGGGGTTCAACGCTCACGGAAAGGGAATGGGCAGGAGCATCATCATACTGTACTAATTTATATGCCAACCCGCACTCTGATTGCGTAACACATTCATCATCTACCTAGCCTTTTCCCGTCTATGTTGGGGTCGTCTTCCAGTCTAACCGGATGAAGCTGAATACCAGTATTTTACATGGAGTGACTGCCTATCTGGCCTCCACAACCCAGTTACTGGGTAATACGATATCCCTTGCTGGTACTGGTTGTCCGATTTTAGGGCTTCTGACGACCCGTAACGACTGTCAAAGATCCACGTATGACAGCCGGGACCAACGGCTTAACGTGCTCCGAGGCACGAAGGGGGTATGTAAAAATGGTCACCCATTCAAGGACCAACCGCGGCAAGCGTAGCTTAACCTCATCCATCGACCTGTGCAGCTGTTATTACTTAGCCACAAGCCGCCCCACACTATCAATCTCAATCTGCATCATTTTGAAGGACATTGCTAATCCATTGCTTCATATGTTCGAATTTATCAGCTCAACGATGTAAATAACGCAATGAATGTTGTTGAACTGTCAAAATGAAAGCCATTGCTACTGAAAATGTGTTACACAACTAATCCGCTGTTTACAGAGCGTTGATTTCCATTTCAACTTTGATTTGATTATGTTTGAAACCTTTGACTTACGGAGAGGGCTTTGTACGACACCATCAAAGCTGTTGTGTAAATTTAACTTCAAACTTCAGTCAAGACACCGTAAGCTATTCAAATGCGAACTCATTTATTTGTTTCATTTGTGTTTAAAGTGAATTACTTCGGATTGTCACCTCGATTTGAGTTCGTGGTGATGTTTGATCAGTCGCCAATAAGCAGTGAACAAGCGTGGTAATCAATTATCATTTGATTACCACGAGAGAGGGTGCCAACGACTAAGTAATAGGGTCCCTATTACTAAGTCTCCGCTGTCCGTCCGTCCATCCATCCATCCGTCCGTCCGTCTGACTGTCATCCGGGCTATGTCTCATGAACTGTAATAGGTAGACAGAGTGTGCATTTCTATTGTCGTTATAATAACAAATTATATGAATTAAAGGGTGCCCCCCTTTGCCCACACAAAACACGGGTTTTTTTGGGTGTTTTTTACCCTGTGGTACAGAACCCTTCGTGTGTGAGTCCGACTCGCACTTGGTCGCTTTTTTTCTCTATTTAAGAAGAGGACTAATCACGGAATTTCAGAGGAAGGTATTTATATTATTATTTATGTACACACCGTAAAAAAGGTGCAGATACGATATATAAAAGTATTAAGTACAAAGGTACTGCTTATTTCTTAAGAAATTTCTTCCAGCAGACCTGCGAAAGGAGTTTTTTATCCTTCGTTAAAAAGAACCAGGTTCTTAATAATTAATTAGAATCTAATAAGACCAATAAGCAACTTTAATCTCACTTATTTTTTTATAAAACTTAGAATAGTGTTGATTGTATGTCTTAACACAAGTCCGTTCCACTTTCTTAGAGTCTGATAATGATACAAACACAAAGGACAAATGAAAAAGAAAAGTAGACAAAAGTGTGTGAGAACAAGAAGGGAAGAATATGACTTGTGACTTCTTAAAATATTGACTATACATACACTAAAATGCAAAAAAAAAATACATATACTTAAATACATAATGCTCAAATATATTTAGACTTCCTCGTTATAACAATGTTGGAGCTTCACTCAATTTTGCCTGTATTGTTTAATATTTTCACGAGGCGAAAATGTGGGAGTTAGTTGGGGGAGGGGTGCGGGGGAAGGCAGGTAGGCTGTTCACGGATCGTTAATTAAATGTTTGATTGTTGTTATTACAAAGCAAATAGTTGACTTCGTCCCTGTATTAGTTTTACGCGCGGGCGTCAGGTTTGTTAACTTGTTGATGAAAAATACTATCTTTATTGCCCCTTGTTGTGTTAGCTGAATGTAAATTCTGTCCAAACAAAAAGGAGGTACCTGATCAAAATAGCTATGTTATTTCTTCTGGGGGTAGTATTAATCAAGGCTCCCGCGTCGGCGATGCGACCTGTAGACTTTACAATTTCTTTGAAAATTTCATGGAAATTGTTCTAGTACTACTATTGCGGCGTGCCGTCGCGTTACGCCTGTCTGCGTTAGCCTTAAGTCACACACGGTAGTGGGTTCAGCTTTCCTCATTCTTTTCCACTGCATCTTGTTTTTCACCTAGCATGAGCTAGCAGCAAGAAGCTACGAAAAAAGAAAAAGATAAGAAAGAAAGAAAATATAATTATAGAGAGAGATTTCAGGTCAGAAAATTAATCAAGTTTTCTAATCAAGTCTTCACATTTCCTTCAGATCCGCTCGGGAATGGATAGATTCATTCCCTAATAGACATTAGATCCATTTCTTAATAGTCTTAATCGACACTAGAGTATCTCAATCTGCCTAGCCTTTTGGGCTTTGTTGAGGTCAGCTTCCACTCTAACCGGATGCAGCTGAATACCAATTTTACATGGAGCGACTGCCTATCTCCTATCTGACATCCACAACCCAGTCACTGAGTAATACGATAATAGTAATACTCTTGGTAAGACTGTTTGTCAGACTTCTGGGCATGTGACGACCCGTAACGACTGTCAAAGATCCAAGACTGGCAGCCGATGGGTTCTCGGTATGTAAAGTTGGACACCCGTGCGGCTGTTATTACTTAGCCACAATATTAGGACCAAAATCCTTTGTGATTATGAATTCTTACTCTACATATAATATCGGTCCATTCGTCTGCTACGAGCCTGAAATACACCGGCTTCGAATTCTATCTCGGCGAATAAATTCCGTCCATTCAAATACAAATCGATAGTTGGGAATCTATTCGACAGCAATACAATATGGTCGGCAGTGTTGGCACAATAAATGTGATATTATCCCGGTAGGGATACATACTTCTCGGTTACCAACAATACAAAATAGACGCAAAAGATCGGTTCAATACAACACGCAAAAACGTACGCACACAGACACGCTTTACGTAGTGCAAGCGCACTCGCGACTGGCATTCGATTGAAATCGCCGCCCGAACCACAGTATAAAGATGACCAGTATCTCAACTAGGATCTTTTTGTGAAAACAGGAGCCGCACTCCAACGAATGCCACTATCCAAATAGAGTAAGGGCTGTTAACCAAACTGTTTTATTAAAACGCACAACAAAACGTCACCATTTGCCTCGAAGCCACAACCCCAACAAACTGGTTACCTGAAGCATGCTTAGATTTCGTGCAAACGCGTTTGCATATGTGAGTAAGTCGATTCGACCATTTCTTCCTAGTTGAAATACTGTATGTATGTTAATACTAAGCCCACATTCGCACGAACGTAAAAATATCGCAGCGGGATTTTATTGCGCACTGGATGTTCAACTCTTGGTGTTGAGCCAAGCGTTGAGAATCCAACAGATAAGATCCCAGTTGTCAAAAAAACACTGTTGGATTTTCAACCCTCAGCGCTAAGCAGTGAGTTGAAAACCCAGCGCACGAAAAAAAATCGCCGCGAGAAAAACGCGGGCGCGTATCTGGGCTAAAATGTATACTGTGCCCGTTCTGGCCCGTACGTACGCGTCCATAAGTGCACTCCTGTTTTCGCTCGTTGTATCAAATTGGTCTTCTGTAACTGTCCATCTTGTGTCACAATAAAGCATTACAACATCTTTTCATCTCACTATCAGCTGCGGCGACCCACATGTGTCAGGGAGCGTGTCCAGTGACGTACGTCATCGGTTATAACCAGAATGATGACGTGTGATCTATAAATGAAGGGAATTCTGTGTTAAATTGATAAGAGAGTCTTAGAATATTGCGTTGTGGTTTGGAATGAGACTTGAAAATATAAAATCGATGCAACAGATTTGAATCTGTATCATTTAAATGATTTTTGCTGTGCATTAAAATTATTTTGAGAGATAAATAGTTAAATTGATTAAGCTCATAGACTAAGACTTATATTATAAGCTGAACGAAGGCTTCCGTAAACTGTGGTTTCGATTCATGCTTTTTTTCAGTAATAAACAGATTCAGTAGGAAGTTTTCAAAGCTTAGGGGTCTCACGCTCTGGGTTCTGTCGCGTCGCTCTCTAGCAATAACTCAATTGTTAACTAAGAAGTCGAACTGATAGCAGTAACTGATAGCACCGACGCCTTAACAATTGACATATTGCTTAAAAAGCTTAAGTATTTGATAATGTTAGAGAAACTAAAGCAGTCAAGTCAATCAAGTATTTAGTATCAAGTTTTCAACCGTGCTACAGTCACGGTAATATTATCTATACAGTATTGTAACTCGGCCGTATCTTTGAAATAAATGCCTACAGCCGCGCAGTACGTAAACATGCGATAGGGCTGCCCGCCTCCAGCATTTTAATTACATTTGCCTACTTTGTGTTCCATTTAGTTTTGTGATTGTAAATATACTTTTTTATATAAACAAATAAAATACTTTGTGAATTGAATAGGAAGTGTTCAATGCATGTTGTTTTTTGATTGGTAGATTTAATTAAAAAAACCATGTTTATGTTTGAATAACAAACCGGTCTTATAAATTTGCGACCGAAAAATATTTGCGCCTCGACTGAGACGTACGAAATGCTTTATTATTAAATTTTAAAGTATAAAAAATCCGCATTCTAATATAAAGCTTAATTACAAATTGTTTGACGAATTCATGCAACCAAAAACAGCACAATATATCCTACTCGTCATAATAAATATGTACTTGACCTTATTTTTAGTGAGAAAATCGCGCGGTTATTGTTTAAAAAACAACACACCGTCCGTTCGTCAGTGCGGCACAGTCGCGACTGTCTGCATGTCGAGCGCATGTCGAGATCGAGGCGCGTAGGCATAACTCGCGCTTCGTCCGTTTGTATGAAGTTGGAATACTGTATAGATAATATTACCGTGCTACAGTGCACACGCACCTTTCGGAAGTTTTCATTCTAACAAGCGAGTTTGATTCAGTGCCGACACTCCCGTATTCAGAAGTACCTACGTAGGTACAGTCAACCACATATTAGTGGAAGCCGATATCAGTCACTTTCACTATTCACTCGAGTGAATAGCTCACTCGATTGAAGGATAGTTTTTATTTCATTCCACGTTCACACTACACTGACAAAATTAGGAATAAATTATGTATTCATATGAATAAACGTTCATCTACTCCTTTCATTTCATGTTTCGATCATTCGGTAGCCGAGTGAAAGATGCTGAGTGCTGAAATCCTACATCGTTCGATCGGTTTACTAATGAATTTATTTTTCACTTTGATTGATTTCGTATTCAGAATTTTCACTTCGAATGAAAGGCTAAAATGAACAAAAAGTGAAACCTCTGATATCAGAAGAATTGGCCTTCTGATATCAGACGTTTCACTTTTTGTTCATCCCGTAATTAAAAAACGTTCAAAATCTAATCCATTCTCATCTCAGCGACAATCAATGTCAAAGACTTGTCAAAAATGTAGGAAAATTAGAGGTATTTTTAACAGATTGAGACTGAGATCAGACTGTGAACGTTCTTAAAATTACAAGAATTGTCTCTCAGATTTACTGCTGCGACCTAAAGGCGTTGTCAATGTCATACTGTTACCAGTGATGTCAGCATCATATTGAGTAGAAGCCTTTTCGCCACACTCAAGACATATAACTGCTGACTATTTATTTTTGTTCTGTGGTCGTAATTCTACATCTATTTTGTTTTTTTCTTTCATTATTATTCGAGTTATTTTGTTATCCCATACATATATCTTTTTGTATGCACGTGTTTTATGTGACAAATAATCCTATTTTTCTTTCTTTCTTTGATGTGCGTCTGACCGTACCTCCAAACTACGTAACTACTCGATAGTAAGCCGTTGCGTAAAATGAGTGGGATGACGACGTATTGTGAATGGGGACTATTTATAGTGGTTAGTGGTAACAATGGAATCGTTTACGATCGGAACCGTTCGGCTTTGTTTGTGTCCGTTAATTTTTGTATTCTTTTTCCGAATCGGCTAATTGGGAATTTAAATTAGTCTTTTCGGTGTCTGTCTGTCTGTTACTGGCGATTTTTATCTAAATTATAATAAATGGTTTGTCATAAAAAGAAACGACATCGGCATAAGAAAACTAGCTTTGTGGTGAACATCAAACAACATAAAGAAGAAGATGCACACACACACACACACACACACACAGGAATATTTGTGATTCCTTATCGTTACTGTACTTGTAAATATGTCGTAATAACTAAAACGATTTGATAATAAAATCAAAGGACAAAGCACAAAAATATTAACCTTTTGTTTGGCAATAAGTATCGTCTCCTCAGTTTATTGTTGGTACCTAGGCTTATACCCAAGCTAGTTACAGTTTGTATTTGATCTCATTTTGTGCCTACAGCGTATTCTTTTACTTTTACAATATTTGTAAATATGTGATTACAAATATTGTAAAAGTAAATGATTTTCCTAAAATTTGAACAAGTAAATAATTGAGTATGTGAGAGCACCATGTGTCTCATCATTAATTTTCCTGTCATAGCTTTATTTTTCATTCTTTTTTTACCTATTGTGGTGCATTATTTATTCTTGTGGTTTAGTAATATTATTCTAAGTGCATCGACTTCACATATAATTAATGAATATAAAAAATATTGTACAACATTTTAAAAGAGTAACGGTGGAGTGTTGTCCATTCTTCTCCATACGAAACTACCTTTTGGAAGGGCAAAATTTATAAGAGCAGATCAATATATCAAGTAGATTGATTGATACATCGGTTTCGATTGAGATGAACTGCGTGCGTGAATGAAGGCTATTTATAGCAGTTCAACAAACGGACCGCTCGTTACAACCCGCCGTGCGTTTTATTTGTGCTCGTCATCGGTAATTTTTAGACGCGTGAGATGCGCGTTTATTTCGCGGATGGATTTATGTACCTAGGTAGATGTACAAGGTCAAATTAAAATAGCTAGCGAAACTCCGCAGACGTGATGGTACCTATCGATATCTAAACATGATAAAACAAAACATATTTTATGTCATGGTTTTTTTTTGTGGGGTCATCGACCGCAGTTTTTGTGTGACCTTCGCAGACGTGGTGGTTTTGATACCTAAACACGATAAACCAAAAGAAAACTGATTTTGTCAACTCAAACTTCAATTACCTAACAAAATTTTCTCAACTCAAACTCCAATTAACAAATTTTTCTCAACTCAAACTTCAATTAACAAAACGACCAGTGGTCGTCATTCTATTATGTTATTTTATCGTGTTTAGATATCGATACGTCTGCAGAGTTTCGCTAGCTAATTTAATTTGACCCTGTGATGTAAATAATTCCAAATAGGCAGGTGTCAATTTGTATTATAGATCGACACTTCCTACGCAAACCCGGATTGTTCTGGACTTTAAAAGATACATTGACCCCGAGTTTGTTTCGCCGTTTCTTCTCAGGGGTAGTCAGATAGGCAATGACGACTCCATCTAGCTCATGTTCGTTTAATATGACGTGTAAAAGTGATTCCTATCTTATTTACAGAATAAACAATTTCATTTCATTTGTTCAAGGTTTTGTCGAAATCTTTTTTGAGAAACAAAAATCTGATTCTATGACAACCGTTTACACCATATAAATATATCAAAGTCAAAGTCAAATCATTTATTTTAAATAGGCACATAAAAGTCACTTTAGAACGTCAAAATTTACATAAAATAGAATTGGTTCTAGTGGAAGAATGGGTGAGAAACTCCACCGTTACTCTTTTAAAATCTAGCACAAACACACAAACCAACAAACAATTAAAAAAAGAAAAATATTCAAAAAGCTTTCCCAAATACATTCAAAACTTTCCCCACATTACAAAAAATCACGCTAAACCACCAAAAAAAGTTGGTAAAAAAAAGTTGGTAAGCAGCATCCGAGCCACTGTTGCCGGAGAGCACTGAATAATTCATGGTCGCCACGTTTGCTTCAACCCCTGACAATACTTTAATCCCGGTTATCTATGGGAGCACGCTGAGCTTATGTGAACAGGGGTTATGGCATAGAGGAGGATGGACACATTGTCGAAGTGGACAATAGAACATTTTCTCGGAATTCGGGGTGATTTCATGGATGGGTAGGTTGGTTGCAAACTAGTTTGGCTTAGCTTAAAGCCTTCTCAAGGCTAGCACTTGCTTACATAGATATGGAGGATGCTATTGTTGGGTCTTGTCCAATTAATTATGGATGTAGATCGTAATCAGCAAGTGTTGGGCAGAACTAATTAATTTTCAGGGTTTAATAGGTCAATTTAAGGCAGAGAAGCCGTGATCATGCAGATTGTGGAAATGTGCCGCTGAAGTTAAGCTGTGCAAAAGTCTGTAAAGAGCATCATTTCTACCTTCGAAAGCATAAGAATATGAAATGTTGAGGATCTTTTTCTCTTCTTATGTCCTAGAACATTACAAGTGCCGTCGAAACGACTGAAGAAGAAAAACTCATCCCATTTTGTTCTAAACGCTCCATGATCAAAATCATACGTCATACTATAGCAGTGTTCATAATGTCTGATAATGTACATTCCATCGCCACTGAATTAATTACCTACTTTACAAAATTTTATTCTAAGTTGATTTTTGAATGACCATCTGTAACAAAAAGGTCGTAATAAATTTTTAGTTGCAATGAAATTTGAACTTGGTTAAGTTGACATTCAGTTCGTTGTTCCATAACTTGAAAATTATCTAAAATTCTTAATCAAATATAAACAACATAAAAACAATACACAAAACTAACTAAGTACAACAATTAACACAACTCCTTATACCTACTCATTGTCGCCTCTTAAGTCTCTAAGCAAGGATTTATCCCTTCCTCGTCACGTCATAACAAGGCTCAAGTCGTCATCCCAGCCATCCCTTGAGCACATCCCCTATACTTAGATAGACATGTTGGATGTATCGTGTGGTGCTGCCCTAATCTAGGGTACTCAGTAATGTGTGAGGATGGCCTTAGTGGGATGTACACAAGATTGCGAACTAGCAGTTGATGTTTAGCTATTTTGAAGTGATCAGAAGGCCAATTCTCGTAATTTAAAACGTTCAAAATCTTGTTCAAAAACAAATGTCAAAAACTTGTACAAAATGTAGGGAAATTAGAGGTGTTTTTGACAGATTGAGACTGAAATCAGACTGTGAACGTTCCTAAAATTACGAGAATTGTCCCTCTGATTTTTGGAGCAGTGGTGGTCCAGTGGTATCGGCCGCGACTTCAGAGTTGTAGGTTGTAGATCGAACCCTTTTTTTTTTTTTTGTTTTTTGGGATGGGAAATCATCAAATGACCCCTCCCGCTCTGGGTGGAGCGGAAGGGAGTGTCAGACTCTTACTGACTAAAACCCACCCATGTTCCTTCCTTCGCCCTTTATGTTCCGGGGCAGCGGTAACCCTTTCGGACAATCCCGCTGACCCGGCAGGCTTCGGCCCTAAGGGGCCCCTCTGATTATGCTGACATCTCTTTGAGGCGCGCGTGGAACACTTACGCGCCGTCCGGCACGGGCCTGGTCCTGATCGGGCGGTGAGCTACCCATTGCTCTCCGCCCGCAGGCCCGCGCCTACGGTGGCCGGTAGTCGTCGCTCGACTCCCGACGCCCGGGGCGTCTCCCTAGATCGAACCCTGACAGCCGCTTTACTTTGTGTAAATTATTTCATCACCGCTGCTTTCAAAGCGGTGAAGGAAAACATTGTTAGGAAACCGGCATGTCATAGAACCAAAAATTCGAAGACATGTGTCATCTACCAACTCGTACTGGGGAAGCGTGGTGGTACGGCAAATAATTTAGGATTAGGGCAGGAGGGTGATGAACAATGCTCGAAAAGAAGAAGTAACATACTTAGAACAAGTTTGGTAAAGTCTGTGTGCGTCCGCATTTGTAAATATGTTGTGTGTATGTACTCGTATGCGTTCGGGCTTTGTTTCGCATAGGGTCATAGCATTATGCTGAGCGATGGCCGTTTTGTGTGGATGTGACCCATATTTTCCCCCAACTTGTTCTTTTTACCGCAGATAAACGTATTTTCTTTCTTTCTTTCAAAATATATCTGTCTGTACGTACATAACGTATGACAAGAGAGAATAAATACAAATAAAATCATGCATACGATTTTCACAAGTTAATATTTTAATTCAATATTTATTTTGTACTGAGGATGGATCTACTATCATAATACAGTCATTTACATATGCATATCCGTTCCCGCTTTGTGTGAATAATATTTGCACAGGAAAATGACATGTCTGTTAAATATTATTTTAAACACAATTTGTTGGTTTATTTTATATGAAATTTAAACATAATTTTATTCATTGTATCAAGCTTTATCATATGAAATAATAATTGAAAAGCTCCACTGTAGCTGTAGCAGAGGTAGCTTTGGCTTGTATAATAATTTTCTTTTCCAACGTGATATGTTCCCACTGCTGGGACACAGGCCACCTCTCTGTGAGAGGGCGTGTACCGTAATCTATCACGCGGGCCCAGTGCGGATTGGTAGATGTCACATGTCTTCGAATTTTTGGTTATAGGACATGCCGGTTTCCTCCCGATGTTTTCCTTTACCGTTTTGAGATAAGTAGTGATGAAATCATTTACACAACATGTAAAGTGCCTGCTTGAGTTCGAACCCACGGCCTACAATACGTAAGTCGCGGTCGTTACCACTGCTATTTTTGCGTATTTTTCTTTAATTTTGAATGCCATACGGGTCGCGAGATAGCAAAGCTTTTGTTTATTCTCATATAGAAACAAAGCTGATTGTCGTCGTTTTATTTGGCAGCTGCTGAGCCGAGCTTACCGGGCGACAAACTATGCCCCACTGTTCTGACAATGAGCAAAGTTGTGTTACGATGGTTTATCTAACACAGGAGGCTTTCGGTTTAGGTTGTACCTGTCGCCGGCGTAGAATAAATATCGGATATCTATGCTACGTCGTTTTTAGGGTTCCGTACCCAAGGGGTGCCAACTGAACCCTATCACTAAGCCTCCGTTGTTCGTCCGCTCGTCCGTCCGTCTGTCTGTCAGCGGACTGTATCTCATAAACCGTAACAGGTAGACAGCTGAAAATTTCACAGAGTGTGTATTTCTATTGCCGCTATAATACCAAGTAATAAAAATGAAATAAACTTAATAAGTATTAAAGGAGGTCTCTGCATACAAGAAGCGTGTTTTTTTCGGCGCTTTTTGTCTTGAAACCTTCGTGTGCGAGTCTGACTCGCACGTGGCCGGTTTTGTGGTTTTGTAGTAAAGTCTTAACTCAGCGGGATTGTCCGAAAGGGTTACCGCCAGGTTACCACTACCCCGGAACATAAAGGGCAAAGGAAGGAACATGGGTGGGTTTTAGTCAGTAAGAGTCTGACACTCCCTTCCGCTCCACCCAAAGCGGGAGGGGTCATTTGATGACTTCCCATCCGGAAAAAAAAGTCTTAATGCCATGGCCATTAAAACATTTAGAAACAAACTGAAATGAATCTTGCTAAAGTTAAGTCACCACTACTTTTCGCACTAATGTGATCAAGACGAAAGAGGGTTCATGTGTGGATGCAGCCACTGCAGCTTGGTACGACACTAATAGAAACCAATGGCCACAATTCATAGCCAAGTACAGTGTCCAGCTGTGGCCCACGATAGGCCACACAGGACCGCCCATTGCGTCACCCTTTGTGAAATTTCTAATTTTTTTGTCTGTAATTTATATGTACGTATGGTGTACATAATAAAGAGTATTCTATTCTTCTATTCTATTCTACACCAGACGATTTTACAATTATTTCTACTAGAATAGCCACATAAACTTCTAATTAAGACCTTAAATTCTAGACTTAAAATTTTCCAGCCTTACTAAATCAAACAAACGACCCATTAAAGGACTTACAAACGTATACGTAGTTTCAGCGCTGAATTTTGTGAAAAAACCGAATTGGAAACTCATTTGCTTCAAAGGCCTGAAAGTTCCAATATCCTGTTTCCCTCTTAAATTGGGATGTCCTTTGGTGTGCCACTAAATAGAGAAGTGTAGAAGGGCTATTTTAAACAATACGTGAAATAAAAGTAGGTACCTCAAATCAAATCATCAGCAAACATGGGTAAAAAGATACATAGATGTTTCATATTTATAACCAAGACCCTCTTAAACTTTGAGGTTATATTTTTATCTTGACTAACTATTTACACTAGGTACCTACTAAATTAAATGACTAACTAACTTAATATACAAAAAAATACAAAAATAAAAGGACACTTAGGCGTCGAAGTACTCGTCCGCACCGCTGGCATCTGGAAACGTCCATCTTAAAAATATGTTTAGTGTTATGACGTTTTCGTACGTAACCGACCACGGTTACGTACGAAAACGTCATAACACTAAACACAGTAACTTTTGTGTAGAGCTCATGTAGCTACCAAGCTACATGAGCTCTACACAAAAGTTACTGTGGCGTAGAATCCCGACTTTCTTTGATTAAAGTTACTGTTTTTATGGTAAATCAGAAGCCAACAACTTATATATCGATTTGGCAATGGATGTTTTTTTTTCAATCAAGAGATTTTTTCAATTTAATACCAGTATTACGAGTATACTGAAAAAGTGTCAAGCATAAAAATCGATCTGAAACCTGTATCAGTCAGTAAATAGGTAATCAGGGAGGGCTCATTCCTTCTCTATATATAAAGAGGTCCCTGGCTTGCATGGACTTAGTAATCTATACAATACAAATAAATAAAATTCTAGTGTCCGTTTGTAATATCAAAACAACAGCCTTTACTAAATGTATATGAAAATATACTACTGGTACTTATAACAAAAAAACTATTCTTATAATTTTTGTCTGTCTGTCTGTTTGTTCCGGCTAATCTCCGAAACGGCTGAACCGATTTTGACGGGACTTTCACTGGCAGACAGCTGATTTTATAAGAAGTAAATAAGGTTTTTTTTTTAAAATGATATCCAATTTGTTTTCCGACATGTACGCGGATGAAGTCTCGGACACAGCTGTAAATACAACACAGATTGACCAAACATTGTTGGTGCATAATCTTGTAATTGTTGTTATAGTTGTATTAAGTGGCACTTCTGCCCCTCTACCTAGATGTAATTCCGCTGAGACCTCTTAATCTGTCTATCAGCGGGTCTGTAACGCTTCTGGGCATATTGATTGGCCATTCAAGATGTTCCGAGCCACTATCGGCGTGTTACGTTCTAGTATCTTTAAGTAATGTGTAAGGACTCTTCTCTTGGGTCTAGTGCGGGAAAGTATTTTATCCTGTAAACGAGAGTGTTTAAGGAGATTGTGGATATAAGTTTTTATTTAAATCTTTTTTCGCTTGTTTTCAAGGCAGCCATTTTCTTTAGGCTGCCGTGTGAGGTGAGGATCGGATTACGTTACGGGGATAAGCAGTCACCTGTCTGCTAATAACAAGATTTCTATTGTGATTCAACATTCAGTTTATATGTCTGGTTATTTCGCCAATTTATTATTTGCACGTACCTACTCTGTAGTATGCATGTGGTGACTTTACATAGTGTTTTTTTTAATTGAGACGTTTATTACACTCATGACCTCTTTTTCAACTAAATTAATCGTCCGTTTTTGAACCGTCGTCGTTCGTACGTGTTCTATTGATTGATTTGTTTCTTTTGTGCGGAGTTCATTCACTTACATCATAGATACAGGAAAGAAGGAGATATGCCCCGGCAGCCCCGGTAGTTGAAAATGTATCAGAACTCCATGTCGTTAAGACGGTCCCACTACTGCGCCACTATTACAAATGTAGATGAATTAAAGCCATAGTTACAAAGTCGCGCACACTTGCAATTCATAAATCAGAACGGACTACGCAATCAATTATAAACCTTAACTCATCAAGTCATCAAACATAGCGTGCATTTACCATGCACCGTACAACTTACTCACACAAAAACATCTGTCGCTATCGTTGTGCTGTGCAAAAGCAATTTATTTTACAATAGCTGCGCCCCGCGGTTTCACCCGCATAGGTTTCGATCCCGTGGAAATATCGGGATTAAAAGTATAATCCTGGTTACAAACCATCTGTGTGCCAAATTTCATCCACATCCGTTCAGTAGTTTTTGCGTGAAAGAGTAACAAACATCTGTCCATCCATACAAGCTTTCATGTTTATAATATTAGTAGGATTTCTATGCTCTAGACAATAGATCCTATCACATCTTAAGTTCAAACTGATAACAAGTAAAGTGAACTATTACTTTGTAGACAACTGTAGTAATTTGACGTAATCGTAGCCCGGTTAAAGATAACTGCGGCCGTTTGTAATTGACGTTATCGGATCTGTCGGCTCCTCCGCTGTGTCTTGAGTTTACGAAACTTCGTCTAAATTGAAAGTTATTTAGTTTAGATGGAAAGTTAACTGTTGTGTTTTAATTGAATTGAATTTATTTAATTGAAATTGAAATGCTTTCTTTGGAGATTAGGTTATTTGGTGGTGTGGGTTCTAAATTGATGGGAATTATTAAATTAGTACGAAGCTGTAGTTTAGCCGAAAAAAGAAGTTATTCATTAAAAAGGGTCAATTATACATAAAGTTAGAGTAAAAGAGCAGTGGTGTCCCAGTGTTAACGGCTGCGACTTACCGAGTTGTAGGTCTTAGGTTCGAACCCAGGCAGGCGCTTTACTTTGTGTAAATTATTTCATCACCACTGCTCTCAAAACGGTAAAGGGAAACCGACATGTCCTAGAACCAAACATTTGAAGACATGCAATATTGTCTATATGTTTTGTGTTTTTCTTGTTTCTATGTTTTATATTGTAGCCGTTTGTCGTTCCTCTTGAATAAAAAAAAAAAAAAGACATGTGACATCTACCAACCTGCACTGGGCCCGCGTGGTGGATTACGGCCCACTCCTTGTCCTAGAGAGGAGGCCTGTGCCCCAGCAGTGGGAACATTTATAGGCTGATTAAGCTTGTGCTTTACATAAAGTTTGGATTTTGAGTCTATTTTATTTGTATTTTTACCCGAAGGTTACCCAAGTATCTTAAAACAAAAAAAAAAAATCGCGTATAGCCACTATTCTGCTTGCGCGGCGTATGTAGAAAGTCAGTAAATAATGTATGTTCACCTTTCTTCATGTCCTCTTGTAACTTCATGCAAGATAACGTTTAGCAGCAACACAAAATCAAGTAATTAATTTTTGTGCTAAAATCAGATAAAGTATTTTGAAGCGCCCTGATTCAAATCCGTGACGATCCCTCCCACTTACTCCTTCCTCACTTTATACCTATTAATTCACACACTTAATGTATTCGTTAGCGACGATCGCTAATTGGCAACGCTATCGTGACAGGGATCTACTACTGTAACTCGATCACGAAAGTTATTCGCCGTAGCGATTTGACTTGCGAATTTTTTTGGCTGTCAACTTTTATTTATGTATGTATGTATCAAACGGCGGCGAGATGGGCGGACGATATTGTTACCATCGCGGGTAGAACCTGGCACAGGAGCGTGGAGATTGGCCCAAGAAAAGGGAGGCCTACGCTCACAGTGGGTGCATTTGGGCTATGGATGATGATGATGATGAATCTCAAAACAGACGTTACGACAGTCCACGTTGGGAAAAATGGTAACTAACACCTGAAAGAAAGAAAGTATTTAATGCGACTCGTACAGGAAGATCGAAGAAAGAAGAAGACGAAGATGGAAGACCTGCAGCGTCAAACGTTTTCCTATAGGTTATTTTAAACTCTGGTCAAACTGAGATGCATCCCGAAGCTTGACGAAATTCGTTTGCGCCGATTGTGTCAATTTGTATACAGGCTGGCAGAGACCTCGACGGCAAACTTTTCTTTTCACATTTTCATTTATATCAACCAATAGTAGGCCTCCAGACTTGATTAAATATTAAAATGATCAACAGAGAGTGGCAGACAATTCGGTGATACCAATCATCAGTCCTTTGAGTGAGGGTGACTTCATCAGCTCATTATAAATCCAACAAGCAACCATTAATCATCATCTGCCTAGCCTTTTCCCAACTATGTTGGGGTCAGCTTCTAGTCTAACCGGATGCAGCTGAATACCAGTATTTTACATGGAGCATATTACCTATATTGACTACCTATATTAGTATATTGCCTATTTGACCTCCACAACCCAGTTACTGGGTAATACGATACCCCTTGGTAAGACTGGTTGCCTGATTTTCGGGCTTATGACGATCCGTAACGACTGTCAAAGACCCACGAATGATACCCGGGACCAACGGCTTAACGTGCCTTCCGAGGCACGGAGGTATCTTGGTGTGTAAAGATGGTGACCCATCCACGGACCAACCGCGACAAGCGTAGTTTAATCTGATCGATCGACCCGTGCGGCTGTTATTGCTTAGCCAAAAGCCCCTCGATCATTGATATGTCAGGGAAATATAATGGTTAATACGTTCAGTGCCGGGAGCCCTCCGGCTCACTCAAATCCCTCGCGGAGGGCTCATAATAAATGTAGGCTTTTCTTCGCGAACGGCATTATAAACAATAAAAATAAAATTAGTTGTATATTTTAACAAGATTTATTAGTAAACGGCTTGGTTTTGAAATCCAATAAAATTTGGGGCTCAGGAAGCACGAATTTCAGGGGTGGAAAACCATTTTCACGGTTACAAATAATCACATTTGTTAAGTTTTGAGATTATAAAACATGAGTTTAACAATCAAGGCTATTCAGGGTTCCGTATCAAAATGTTAAAAATAACACTTGTGGTGACTTCATTTGTCAGTTCGTTCGTCTATCACAGGTGCTTTTTTTCTACTAGGTACTGCTTGTAGACTTGAAATTTGGAATTAATAATAATATAAATAATGCTTGTCCATCGGTATATTTTATTATTATTATTTATTTACATCGAACACAAATGATTCATATAGTTGTTAGTAACACTTATAAACTATGTTAGTAACATTCTCATTTAAATTAAATTCACATACAATTTTTCATTAAAATAAAATAATACAATAATTAATTTAAAAACCTATAACAATCACCAAGTCCGCCTCCCGCTGCACCAGACCTGCAGCTGTGTATACGGGTCCAGTGCCCCAGGAACGGGCTGTCAGGCTTATCCACTATCACCTTTAAAATGCTGTTGGTGCTCCCCCGAAGCCTTCGCATCAGGGATGCTGTTCTTTTTCGCATAATTGCTTGAAAGCTATCTGTATCTGCTTCAGCAAACATGCCAGATGCGCTACAGAACCGCGGGAGCCCCAACAGCACCCTAAAAGCGTTATTGTACTGTATCCGAAGAGCGTTGTAGGCCCTCTGCGTATGTCTAACCCACAGGCTGCACGTGTAAAATGACTGGCAAAACGCCTTGAACAGAGTGAGTTTCACTTCTTTAGTACATCGTGACCTACGTGCCAGCATATTACATCGGATCGACAACGCTCTCCCTCTCCAAGTCACTGTCATCGTTCAAGTCCTCATTCACCACATTGCCAAGTTACCTAAAATGCGACACTCTATATATTTAGTGGTACCTACACCATACAGGCATACCGGAGGCACTGTCTTAGGCTTTTTAGTACCTACTCTGAACACCACAAGCTCACTCTTCCATACCTTGTACAACCATGAGACGTAGCGTACCTCTCACATATTCCAAGCATCCGTCTGAGTCCATCAATCGAGGGACTCAGCAGCACCATATCATCTGCATAACTTTTACTATTAATTTTCTTACTATCCAACACCGGTGCTGCGGAGTTCCTCGATCAAATTATTGACGTAAAGACTGAAAAGCGCCGGGGAAGTCAAACCTCCCTGTCTCACCCCACACTCCAACCCATACGCCCCCGACAGAGCCCGACCCTCTGACTTGGTGGTCATACCAGTAGTCTAAGAGCTTAATGAGCTCGTTTGGAAGACCTCGCTCACGCAATTTCGACCTTATAATCCAAGAACCAAGTCAAACGCCTTGGAGAGGTCCAAGAAAGTAGCATAAACAGATGTGTTCCTATCAGTATAGTACCTGACCGTGTGCTTGAGCGCCAGAATAGCAGTTTCTGTGGACAGCCCAACTCTAAATCCAAACTGTGCATCATGTAGATTGAGCTGTCCAGTTACTCTCCGCTCAAGCACACCGCCAAGAACCTTTGCTGTTACAGTAGCTAACGATATTGACCTATAATTATCTTTTTCCGAGACATCGCCGGTCTTGCTCTTAACTATCGGCACAACTGTCGTCTTCATTAGCTCAGCTAGTAGATACGAGTGTCTAACACAAAGATTATACAGCATAGATAGCTCTTGGGAGATGCGGACCGGCACGTTGAAAATGTTCTATACTGAGGTCATCGTGACCCGGAGATTTGCCCCTGTTCATCGACTGTATGATGTTCCGTATCTCTTTTGATGAGATACTAATCGGAACACCAGACAATCCACTCTCAGCGACACAACCCCGCCCTTCCGATTGCAGCCGCGAGGTTACTCCAAAATGCCTCCTGAACATGTTTGCAATCTCCCCAGGCTCAGTCATGCCATTAACGCTCACCGGAACCGCAGGCTTTGGGCTCAATCCTTGTGTGGATTTCCAAAATGTTTGAAACCGCTTGCTCCTATGTTCGGTTGCCAAAATGTTCATTTGTACTAGTTCCTCATTATCCTGAGAGAAATAAGTATAGAAAGTGTTTTTTTAAATATTGTTACTCTTATTATAACAGGTGCCTAAACGGGGATTTAATTTTAAAGTGAGGTACTCGTAAATAGGTCAAATGGGATATAACACGAAAGAGCTTCATTTGCACTTTATAAATCTTATTTTTTATATTTATTAATGCTACATAGTTTTTGACTTATGATGAAAACATTTTGTAAAAATACAACTAGAAATATCTTATATATTCGTATAAGTTATAAAGTAATTACGCAAAATGTACAACAATATTTTCACTTTAAAATAAGTGTATTGTAGAGTACCTACAGATGCCAGCATGTCAAGCTATCCGAAACTATCAAGTTTTCCCAATCAAACTTGAACCTAATGCTTTTAGCTTTATCGCTAATAAAGTTAAAAATCTATTAAATTTGACATATTGTAGTATGTGCTAAATTTTCTTGCGTCTGTACGGATAAACACAAAATAATAAGGAGTGTTAAAATAACACAAGACAAAAAGGGAAGGCTTCGTTATCGACCAATTTACGATAATTACCGATTCTTAAACGTAAAATCATATTTTTAATAAATACGGTCGACATTCTCTGGGACTTAATTTGGATTTAGAAATTAATTCTTTTCCGAACTTAGAAAAAATATAAGCATTTCTAGGAACAAAATAATTACGCATGCTTTAAGAAATAAGATATATTATCGTTCTGATAAGCAGAAGTTGTATTTTTGAAGACTGTTTTCAATTATATCCCCTGGTTTTAAAAATAAATTAATAATATCTGATGGTTACACAAAAAATAAATGTAGGTAGGTAAGTACTTAATTTTGGTAATAGTCGATCAAGGTAATAATAGAAGACTGAACGTTAATCAGCTGTTACAAAATAACTACGAGTACGTAATAACATTTAAAAAAAAATAGTTTTTATTGTTTAACGTCTCTACTCCACCAGGACATGTAAATATCCCTAGGGATACTAAATATAGCAACAAGACGTTCTGAAAACACAATTTTACTTCGTTTTACAGTGTTTTATAATACGGTTTCAACCCTAATGCCGACGACCCTCCTCGAGGGTTCACTTTAGCGCAAACGTAATGCCGGTGACCCTCCTGGAGGGTCCACTTGTAATATGTATGGCGGCATGGCGTATGAGCTCTATGAAAAGCGGGTGGAGTCGAAAGTGTTAATGAAGACGTGTATTTTGAATCTTGTATTCGGTGTTAGAAATCCGGTTAATTGGTTCGCGTTAATGTTATGATTATTTCATGTTTATTCAGTAGTCTCTGTGTTAGCGAGGAGAGTGCTGAATTACCATAAGCCGTTGTTCAAATATAGATCCCTTCTTGTTGAGGAACTTATGGATTGGTGTGCTAATGGATTATAAGAGGCTACAGGACTTTATGTCTAAATATGAACCTTAATTAGAAATGTTTTTTAGGGTGCCATTGGGACCCTATTATTAAGGCTCCGCTGTCCGTTCATCTGTCATAGACCTGTATCTTTTGAACTGTAATACGTAGACAGTTGAAATTTTCACAGAGTGTGTACTACTAGGGCCGCTATAAACACATATAATAAAAATAAAATAAGTAAAATGGAAAGGGTTCCCCATACTACATACCTACATGTTTGTACGGAACCCTTCGTGTGCAAGTCCGACTCGCACTTGGCCGCTTTCTTGTCTTCATATCCACATAAACACATAAGTCACCTTATCAGCAGGCCAATTCCCGTAATTAAAAACGTTTAAAATCTAGTCGCAATCACATCTCAACGACAATCAATGTCAAAAACTTGTCAAAAATGTAGCGATTTTAGAGGTATTTTTGACAGATTGACACTGCGATCATACTGTGAACGTTCTTAAAATTACGAGAATTACCCCTCTGATGGTTGCAATAAGGTTACAAAATGTTGCATAAAACTTTACTTTCTTCTCCAAATATTGAATAACTAACTTTCCGAGATAAAAAAGATACACAGACACGAGTTACTTTCGTATGTATAATATTAGTACGGATGGATTAAAGCTACACTTTCAGAAGGCCAATTCCCGTGATTTTAAACGTTTAAAATCTCGTCACAGTCTCATCTAGGCGATAAAAAATGTCAAAAACTTGTTAAAATGTACGGAAATTAGAGGTTTCTGACAGATTGAGACTGAGATCAGATTGTGAACGTTCTTAAAATTACGAGAATCTGGTTTTCTTCTTAGCGTGTCGATAGCAATCTAAATAGACTCGGCCCAGAATTCGGCCACTTGTTTGGCACCATCACCAGCGTCCATCAGTTCCTGTAACGTGCAGCTGACAGGACACGCAGGGCACGATATTAAATCTATAAATGCGGAGTCGTCTATGAATCTCCACCTGAACAAGTTTTCCTTGCTTCGGCCAACCTGGGTCCGGAGTCTATTTAAAGACTTCCAGGTTACCCAAGGTAACTCATGTCCAGGTGGGAGGTTTTCAGCGGGTGGCTTGGGTAAGGAAGCACAGTCTCGCCACAGCTTCAGTCTTTCTTGCGATCGTTTGCCAGTGAGTGGGACGACACACTTTAAAAAGCTGTTTCGAGTTTTAAGCCTTTGTGGCACAAAGAAGTTGTCGTGCAAATGATGTCGTGTGTCGGAAACCATTTTGGCTCTTTCACTGGAGCTTGCAACCGCTCTACGAACCACTGGTGGCGCTATTACTTCCAGTGGATACAGCATTTGTACCGGGGTCGGTTTTAGGCAACCAGCTTTGCATGGGTGGAACGACTCCACACGGGGCACGCGAATTCACCCGCAGAAAAAGATAGCGCCAGTCCAGTAGTCCGCATAAGCACCCCACTTCGACGAGAATCTGGTGTTAACTTAGTAGGCAAGTGTAATGTATTGTGTCTGACGTAATTTCCGGATTAAAACTACTATCGTATGTGTTAATCCGACGTGCTCTATTTAACTACTCGTATTAAACTACTAACTTGGTAGATTTGTCGGATTACTGTGCGGTTTGTTCGCGGAAATAAAGAGCTTTTGCATAAATAACTCTAGTGGTCTGATTACTTCAGTAGAATCCTGGAAATTTGGGGAAAGGGCGTGGTTTTACAAATACGAACATACACGAGTGGGTAAAGCAATAGATTAAAGAATATAAAATACACATGTCATGTGCTTATTACAATACTAGCTGCGCCCCGCGGTTTCACCCGCATAAATTTCGATCCCGTGGGAATATCGGGATAAAAAGTATTCTATATGTTAATCCTGGTTATAAACCATCTGTGTGCCAAATTTCATCCAAATCCGTTCAGTAGTTTATGCGTGAAAGAGTACCGAACATCCATCCATGCATTCATCCATACAAACTTTCACGTTTATAATATTAGTAGGATTAATTGGTATATTTAGCCGTAAACGTCATATCCTACATATAACGTTTACGGCTAAATATACCAATTCATTATTCTATCTCAGCAAGTTTAGCATTATGACCAGAAGTTTAAAAATACATACAGGGTACAAATTAAATTATCTAGCGAAACTCTACACCTGTGATGGGTATCGACAGTTAAACACGATAAAACATATATGAAAAAAAAAAGATGGTTTTTTTATTTTACGAGTATCATGCTTAGATATGGATATCCATAACGACTGTGGAGTTTTGCTAGCTAATTTAATTTGACCCCGTAGTGCACAATAATATTATTATCTATGGTGATATTCTGTAAAAAACATCACCGTGATAACTTAGGTGAAGTGAGCTTAAAGTGAACTGTCATTCCACCTGATGTTAAGGATTGACACTTTTGACAGCTCACTTTAAGCTCACTTCACCTAAGTTTTCACGGTGAGATTTTTACAGAATAGCATTACAGTTGTTTTACAGCTTTAGCTACGATATAACATATTCATCAATTTTCCAGGGGTAGGTAGCTGCGTTTCCGCTATGTTCCTACCAACGCACAAAGTCACGCACACAAACCAGTCTGTCATAAAATAAATCACCGCACAATTTCACTCAGAAAATTGGCAGCACGTCTTCACAATGGAGAAACAACATGAACCCTGTCAAGTCCAAACAATCTCTATGCATTTAATCAGGTAGCCTACGTGCCGGTGGGTGGTTACCTAGGTAGCCATAACTAGTAAGTAAAGGCCGGTTTACACTTGTACAGTGGTCAGTTATAGGCCTAACTACTTCTACAAAACTACTACTTACAAAAATTAAAACGTGTACAAGCGAATATTTGCTTTTATTTTGCTACACGAGTTAACTTTACTGGAACATCTATATCTATCCTAATAATAAAGCTGAAGAATTTGTTTGTTTGTTTGAACGCGCTAATCTCTGGAAGTACCAGTCGGATTTGAAAAAAATCTTTTTGAATGTGATAGCCCAATTCTTGAGGAAGACTATAGGCTATTTAATATGACGCTAGGACTCATAGGAGCTGAGCAAATATAAGAAAAAGGATGAAAGTACGGTAAGCGAAAACGAAGTAAGAAAGAAAGAAAGAAGCGCAGGCAGGCGACGCGATGCGACGGGGTGGGTCAGGGGAACATGAAATTTCACGCGGACGAAGTCGCTGTCACACACTGAAGATAGTTAATATATAATTGAGCATTGTGTGTTGAGTTTATGTTGTTATCAATTTAAAACTATCTCTCATACACTAAAAAGGCGAATCGCTAGCCTCATAAAGTGTCTTCAATTATAAGTGGACTTAGTCTTAGCGACATTAACATGTCGCTAAGACTAAGTCCATTTTATTAATCGTTCTTATGGAAAAAAATATTGAGCAAGTAGCAAGTAACGTCCAAGTATCATGCCACTGCTGGGCTTCAGCACTCTGGTTCATTTTGAGGGCTTAATTGCTAATCCATCCAAATAGCGTTATGAATGCTGTTGAACTTTCAAAATGAAAGCCATTCCTACTGTCAGTGTTATGCAATTATCCCGCAGGTTTCCTGTCCGTGAGGGGATACAGATCACGATCTACAACTCGGACCCAGTGCGAAATGTCACAAATGTTTTCGAATTTGTGGGTCTGGGTTATGTCGATTTCTTCACTATGTTTTCTTCACCGTTTTGGGAGCAGCGGTTAAGAAATAAAGCAAACAGTAAAGTACATGCCTGTCTGCGTTCGAAGTCGCGTCCTACAACTCTTCTTCTTCCTTTCAAGTCGATGGTTATATTTCTTTTTCATAAAGTATTTGGGCCCAGTAATGACAAATCGAAAGTTGGTGTTGTTCCCTCTACTCTGGACCACCATTGCCAAATATTAGCCCAGCGTTCTATTTTGCATCTATTTATAACTTAACTATGTATATTATACTTAACTCGCCACACGAAGTAACTTGCTACTATATGTGCGGACGTGTAAATCTACCTTAAGGTATGCAGGTAGGGGGCTAGGTAGGTAGGAGTGTAGGACATCGAGTGGTTTGTATTCATTAGGTCGTGGTTCGCCGGCCGATACTCCGTGACACACGGGTGTGTTAAATGGGGAGTATGGTTGTTTAGTGGTTTGGTTATCTAATTATGTGGTAAGGAAGGTTAGCGAGGTTCTTAGAGAGGAACGGGAGGTCTTTAAGCATAGCATAGCAAAGCATGTGAAAAAGTGGACACGCATCTGAATTGGTAGTGCGCATTGTCCTTAGTGTTAATTTTCGTAGTAGTGCAAGTCTCTGAAGGGATTTTTGTCGTAGATTTGAATATTACATTTCGTTAGTTAGGCAGAAGTAAGGTTTTAGCTTGTAACCTACCCTTTACTGCCACGCAGGTGGTGCATGAAGAAGTTTGACCCGTTTCTGCGCGGTTCTTTTGTTTTACAGCCACGCATTCGTGCGTAGCGTGACTGTGGGTCGGAGTGCACGATCCTGCCAATATTTTCATACAAAACAAAGCTAAGTACGTGTAGCTTACCCGTGGGCCGCTGCGGAGCAGCGTATTCATTATTTCATCGTCCATATCAACTATCACCAGAATCTATCTCTATCTATCTAAAGGTTGTCTTTTAAGTTCGCTCTTAGCGATAAGACCGCCCATTGTGTCACCCTTTGTAAAATTTTTGTATATTTATATTTTATAATTTGTATGGTGTACAATAAAGAGTATTCTATTCTATTCTATATCTGCAACTCAAATTAAGCCATCCACAACATTTTCACACCAATATTTAATACCCGTTACCCATCCTTTTAACTCGTATAACCCGTCTCACCCCTGTCTACCACCCTCGCTGCCACCCACCCATCCCCTAGAATTACCTGGATTCACGTTCGAAAAGAAATTCTTCACTTTTCCCAGTAAATTTAAATGATTTGATAAAGTTATGTCGAGACCTCGAGACCCTTTCATTTCTACTCTTTTAATTCCCACTTTAGAGGGATTAAATACGCAAGATTCTTTTTATTTCAACACTTTAGTTTGTAATAGGATTTATATTTAAAATGGCGATAGGTATGTCCTCTAGACAAGGGTAGCAATGTCAATGAAATGCGTGGGTTGGTCTTTATTGAATAAATGGTTACTTTATTGAATGCCTGTGTCAATTTCATCCAGACTAATATTATCAATTCGAAAGTAACTCTGTCTTATGTTACCTTTTTACGCCTAAGCTACGGAACATATTTTGATAGAAATTTGGCAACGAGAAAGATGACATCCTGGGGAAGAACATAGCCTACTTTTTGTCCCGGTAGCACTTTCCCGTGGGATAGTTTCCGATATAAACGCGGGCGAAGCTGAAGGCAGCAGCTAGTACTGTTTATTTTAATTTATGATCGTCTGCTGTCGTATCACTATGTGAAAATAATAAATAAATAATAATAAATAAACATGACGACACATGGGGTGGCTGACCTCGTCACTGTAATTCTAGATTCCAATGGTGACGGGGCAAACATACCATTTATGTTGGATGCCGGGTCAGCTTGGTCTGTCCTCAGCATGGGGACAGCAAGGCCTGACGCAACACACATTCAGCGCGCTTGGGACGATGTCGCATCCAGGCTGATCCAGGAACAGATGTTGGTGGGTTCCTCGGGGGCTGATTTAGCCAGACTCAGGGCTGTATCGCAGCCGGAATCGGGGGCATGGTTGCACGCGCTTCCATCGCCTCACCTTGGCACGTTGCTTGATGACGACTCTTTGCGTGTGGCGGTGGCCCTCCGCCTGGGTTGCAAGGTGTGTGAACCCCACAGATGCACCTGCGGTTCCATGGTGGAGGCCGATGGCCATCACGCTTTGAGTTGTCGTCGTTGCTCGGGGAGGTTCCCGCGTCACCATGCGCTCAATGACATTGTTCGGAGGGCTTTTGTGTCGGCTGATGTCCCCTGCCTGTTGGAGCCTCCGGGTCTGTGCAGGACTGATGGCAAGAGGCCGGATGGGCTGACCTTGGTGCCTTGGAGGGACGGCAAATGCCTAATTTGGGACGCAACTTGCGTCAGCACTGTTGCTGCCAGCTACCTTGGTCGCACCGTCCACTCACCGTCAGCAGCAGCGGAAGACGCCGCTGAGAGGAAGAGGGTGAAATACGCACCGTTGGTGGACCGTTACCATTTTGTGCCCATTGCCGTGGAGACCATGGGTGCTTGGGGCGCTGAGGCCAGGAACCTCATTAGTGAGATAGGGCACAAGCTCCGTGACAAAACGGGTGACTCCCGCTCCGGCTCGTTCTTGGTGCAAAGGTTAGCCATTGCCATCCAACGTGGCAATGCAGCAAGCGTTTTGGGCACTTTTGCGCCGGGTACAGTTAGGGGCGGGTTATTTGACTAGGCTGACGTGTTGTTCTTGTCCTTATGTTTTTGTGTGTAATTATTAATTTATTGTGAATTTGCAATAAATTAATAATTGCTAATAATGCTTGTGTTATGGTAACAAGATGGCTGATAAACTACTTATATACAATTTTTTTTTTGTAAATACATACATATTATAGATAGAAAAACACCCAGACTCGGAACAAATACATGTAGGTCATACAAATATTTGTTCCGTGCGGGAATCGAACCCGCGACACGCAGCGCAGCAGTCAATCGCTTAACCACTGCGCCAACCGTGCCGTCAAATAGGTAATAATAGGTACCTCATCATCATCTGCCTGACCTTTTCCCAGCTATGTTGGGGTTGGCTTCCAGTCTAACCGGTTGCAGCTGAATACCAGTATTTTACTTGGAGCGACAGCCTATCTGACCTCCACGACCCAGTTACTGGGTAATACGATAACCCTTGGTGAGACTGGTTGTCAGACTTTCGGGCTACTGACGATCCGTAACAACTGTCAAAAATCCACGAAGTACAGCCGGGACTAACGGCTTAACGTACTTTCCGAGGTACGGAGGGGTCTTGTTATGTGAAGATGGTTACCCATCCACGGACCAACCGCGGCAAGCGTAGCTTAACCTGATGGATCAATCCTATTCAAAGTAATAAATTATTGGTTTTCTTGGGATTTTTAGCGATTATCAAACTCTGCGAAGAACTTTGATAAGATTGTGAGTTTTTAATCTTTTATCTTTACTGGTATAATCTCCAAGTGGTTCTTTGTTTGTTCAACTAATAGGTATAAGCTTTGTTTAAAATATAACATAATCTTTTGATCTTAATTCTAAACCAATACTCGCTAAAATAATTCAACCAATTTCTGATTTAACTTCGTAAACATGTCTAGGTTTATATAAAATTTATCGTCAATTTTGGCTGAATCGTTTAGTTATAGTTCGTAGCAACCTTTTTTCATAATATAAGTACAAAAACAATTACTTAATTTCAAAGATAGTACTTATTAAACAGGTTTATATTAAATTAGCTAGCGAAACTGCAGACGTGATGGGTATCGATATCGAAACACGATAATATTAAAATAAAAAATATTTGATGGTCATTTTTTGGTGGGCAACGACCGCTGTTTTTAGTTGAACTTGAAGTGTAAGAGAAAATCTGCTTTCTTTTGTTTTATCAATCAATCAAAATATTTATTTCACATATACGAGTACCTACCTACATGGCCACTTATGAAACGTCATAAGCTAGGTGTAAGGTTCCGATTGGTCGTTTCCTATGGAGAAGAGCCGGCAAGAAACTACACGGTTACTCTTTTAAAAATAATTGGCTTTTACAATATTTTCAAATTACAGTAAGTATGGGAGAACAGCGTAGGCCTGTCAACAAGCACCAAGTACGTGATAAAATAAAGAATATCGTGTTAAGATATCGATATTCATCACATCTGTGAACTTTACAAAAAAAAAAAAAAAAACTCTTATTTCAAATGTCTTCACAAACTGCGGTCCATGACGCACAATTAAAAAAAAAATAGTTCCTTTTTTGTTTTATCATGTTTAGATATCGATACCCGTAAAGTCTGCGGAGTTTCGCTAGCTAATTTAATTTGACCCTGTATAGAGAAAATTTCCATTTCGCCCACACACGAAGTTTATCAAAGGCGCTGTCTTGTATTTTCAACGCGAAAAAGCAAACAAAATAAATACCTAAGAAAGTTTGTTATTGAAAAACTGAAGCGCTCCTTTGATAGAGGTCGTTAGGGCTCGGGTACACTGGATACAATTATAATGCCTTGCATATGTGTGCAAGTGCACACACACATATGCAAACGACGTATGACAGACGAAGATTAGCGGATACCAGAAATAAAAAGTTTAGATTATGACAAGAATAATGTCACTTTATTATTTTCTGCGAATTACTTTATGTTAAATAAAATAAATAATACAATCTTTTATTTGGGAACCGGTATTTTTCTCTTCCATCCATCGCCTTACAACGAGCATCATTGCCTTCACATTTACATTTGGGCTATTAATTTATTTGACAGTTAGATTTGATGTAACTCACTGAACTATATTATACAAGTACGCTGGACTAAGTATACGAAATGACAGTTGGTTTTGTGCCGATTCAAAGCGCCCCGCTCGAGCGTCTCAGGAACTAAAATTAACACATTGCCGCAAATGGCCGTCCTTTTGTTTTGGTGCGTCTCTGATGATTTGGGTCTAAATCGTGGAATAAGACTTCTTTGTGTATTTTACGCGTTTACTACGAGATATTTATAACATTTTTATCATGAGAGTATGCGCATCTTGTAAAACTCGCTATCAAAAATATTAGTTCCTCAGACGTTCGCGTTCCTGTCAGCGTCAAAATGGCGAAAATCAAATGTCTTCATTTTTTCATGGATAGTATGAAGTCCAGCGTACTTGTTTATTATAGATCAGTGATGTAACTTAAATAGCAAAATAACTGTAAGCTGCGTTACGCTTATACATAGTGTACCTATAATTTTCCATCAGGCGCTTGGATGGTTCGAGAAGAGCAATTTCTGAAGCATTTGTTTATATATTCTGTATTAGAAAATCGAACTACATCATTTTGAAATGGTTAAAATGGCAGGTTGAAGCCTTAAGTCTTATGGTGAGATGGAAGCCTTACATTATCCAGTCGCCGGAAGATCTAAAATAAAGTTATGTTTTTAATTAGTTTTTGTAAATAAAAATATTAACCAAAAAACAAAATGACATTAAATTAGTTGTCACATTTTTTTTACGATAACTTATTTATGTATTAATAGAGCACAACCCTCTGCTAAGCGAATCTTTTACTTTGCAAGTGAATTTTAGTTTTAATTCACGTCATAATAACCTTATATTATGTCCCAACCAACTGACCACAAGTCCACAACACTCAATCAATCGTTAATCCTATCAGTCAATCAGCATATTTATCAATCCACTGTCCGCTCTCAATTTGCGCCGCAACACCCAACTCAGTTGATTGATTGCATCATTAGTTCTACTATTGTCGTGTCGGCACAAGTTATATGTACGAAAATAACTCATGTCGTGGTGAAAAAATTAGCTATTCAGAAGGGTTGGTGGAGGCCGGAAGGACGGACTATACAGAGTAGAAATTAAATTAAATTATTTTAAATTAAATTAAATTGTTTATTCTGTAAGTAGGATATTGGAATCACTATTACATGCCAAATTAGGGTTACTTTGTAGATATGTAACTACGTTGTCATATTTTTTCCTTTACTTGTGCTACATGACATTGCTTCTTGCCTAATTTCATGATTCTAGGTCAACGTAAGAGTAGTAAGAGAAGTACCCTAGGTTTTATTTATTTATTTGAAAGTAGGAGAACCAACAGCTGAACCAAATTAATAACAATTGTATAAGCGACACAGAGCCAATTACAATTTGATTCCCTTGCTTGATATCTTTTGATTGCGTTGACTTAGAAGTTTAATTTTTTCGCTGCTTCAAAGGATTTCAGCCCTGAGTATTTGATAATAATTTCAACTTGATAACTCCACGTATTCCTGAGAAAAAGGGTGTTGACAGATGGACAGACAGACGGACAACGAAGTGATCATACAAGGGTTCCGTTTTTCCTTTTGAAGTACGAACACTAAAAAGCTAGATGGAGTCGACGTTTCCTATCTGACTGCTTCTGAGAAGAAATGGCGAAACAAACTTAGAAGTCAAAGTCTTTAAGTCCAGACATAACCTTGGTCAGATCACGTGAGGACGAGGACAGAATGACACAGATTTGAGTACCTGTCCAGTAGTAGGTCAGACATTATAAAGCCTGAAAAACTCAGTGCGATTTAACTTTATTTTAGACAACGTACAGGAACTTGTGGCTAAGTAATATCAGCCGCACGGGTGGATCGATCAGGTTAAGCTACGCTTGCCGCGGTTGGTCCGTTGATGGGTGATCATCTTCATATACCAAGACCCCTCCGTGCCTCGGAAAGCACGTTAAGCCGTTGCCGTTGGTCCCGGGTGTCATTTGTGGATCTTTGACAGTCGTTACGGGTCGTCAGTAGGCCGAAAGTCTGACAACCAGTCTTACCAAGAGGTACCGTATTACCCAGTAACTGGGTTGTGGAGGTTAAACAGGCAGTCTCTCCATGTAAAATACTGGTATTCAGCTGCATCCGATTAGACTGGAAGCCGACCCCAACATAGTTGGGAAAAGGCTAGGCATATGATGACATTGGCCTCGTACAGGAACTTGGTTAGGTTATGGTTGCAAGTAGAGGCTGCAAGCACCTTTAAGGTACTGTGTAAAAGAAAAAGGAAACTAGTCAGTCGTATACCTAGAAGTATAAGTATTAACTAGGACAGAATCACAGCTATTAGGCCGCGGCTAAAGTCGTTATCAAGCTCTTATAGCGCTTCACCTTCAGCTTACTTAGACTTAGAGTAAGTTATATCACTGGTAGAGGCTCTTTTGCACCTCAAAATCACTAGCATGAAAGTATACTCAGCTAATTGACAAATTAGGCACCTGTATTTCTACCCACCACAAAAAACCGTAGTAATAAGAATTGGCACAGTATCCCTAATTCCATTAAACCCCTAACAGGCCGGCGGAATCTATCGGTTGGTTATCTTTCACGTCAGCAAGAAGGGTGGCTAATGGTGCCTGCAGGCTATGTGTACCTGTGGACACAGAATACATAGCTACAGAAGGCCGGCTTCATACAAAGGGGGCACACACACATGGCGCACACATACGCGTACGTATGGCGATCATTAAATTGAGCTTAGCTGAATGGTGCTGATCCATGCGGCATATTCGTGAACGGGCGTCGTTAGTGGGACTTTTCATCTACTTTAGCTGGCACGGCTTATTTTATTTTGTAATTTTTTACTTTTACTCTGGATGCTTTTAATGCACGTCTTTATACATCATCCTGACATATAATTATAAATTAGTCATTAATGATGTAACTAATATTTTGTTACAATATTATTTAAGAGTGCCTGTGGGGTTTCTTGCCTGTTCTACTCCTTAGGAACCTACTACGCTTTGGAATGGGCCTCATCTTTCTGACTGTCCGAGCCCTTAGACAAAATGGCTGTAAGTGGTTTAATTGAAATAAATGGTTTGAGTTTGAAATGCCAGTCGCGAGTGCGCTCGCGCTACTACGTACGTGTCTGTGTGTTTGCGCTTTCGCTCGTATAGAGCCGGCCTTCTGTACCTCTTTATTCTGTGGTATAGGGGTGATTCGCAGGTATAGGGTTGATGCGTAGGTATGTTACAGGAAAAGGTACGGGGTATTAGTTCCGGTTGTAAGGGTGTAAATTGGGGAAACGGGGTACTGTGTTATTTGGTAGGCGTGATTTAAGTATGGCTGTGTGTGGTCCTGGTTGTGATTCTGTGATAACGGTAGATACCACAACTATGTAAAGTCGGAGAAAGTAATTATTAAGCAATTGTACGTATATATCACACCTATCAATCTTTGACAGTCGAGTTGTTTGAATTGGCTATGGCAAATTGACGTAGGGTGTCAATTTATTCATCAATTTCCCAGATTACACCTTATCAGAGCTCCAAAGAGGCTGACATGACATAGGTCTTACTCGTAATTGATCTGTCCTCCAATCAGTCGTGACAATCGAATCAGAATAGTCGATATAGGCAACAAGAGAGAAAAAAATCTTGTCTTCTTATCTCAATGTGTTTTAATATTGAACAGTCTGCTATCAGTCTCAATCTGTCAAAAATACCTCTAATTTCCCTACATTTTTGACAAGTTTTTGACATTGATTATCGCTGAGATGAGATTGCGACTAGATTTGAACGTTTTTAATTACGGGAATTGGCCTTCTGACCGTGTCTTGATAGAAATTAGGACCATAGCCCATAATAGCATTATCGGGTGCCATTAATCCCGAGTAATGTTCTTTAAAATTAAATAATTACAGGACCCAAATTAACAGGCTTTATAACTTTTAACAAAGTTAAATTATCTTTTCCCCGAAGAGGAAACTTCATGAACTTCAGGCCCTGTTCCCTTTTATACCACGATCAAACAAAACCAACATCTAAAACTGAATTAAATCCATTATAATCTGTGGGCGCTATCGGTCTTGCCAACTTTACCAAACTTGATTATAATTACGTCAATTTACCAACCAAACAATGACGAAAAACAAATATTTTCAATGGATTTATAAAGTTTATGACAAATTAATTTATCAGTTTCTAGTACCTGACTTGATGGAGTCGTAAAGGATTTAATATTTTGTGTTCGGTATGCGGGATAAGCTTATTGTGTTTGGATTAGCGCGAATATTAGTTGAGAGCGGAGCGGAAAACCAATTGTATCAGTTTTAATATTCCTTCAAAAGTTAGTTCGTTTTGTGTTTTTTCTTATGTAATAAACATTATTGTTTTTTTTCAGGTAAGTGCCGTTTCAAGACATTACCTAAAGACAGCATCCCAGGTTTCGGTAAAGTACCTAGTTTTAATCAACTAAGAGTCTTGTCTACTTCAATTAGATACAAGCAATTACCAAACTTAAATAAGACGGCAAAATAATAATCCCTTGGAACAACAAAAAGATCACAACATCATCTTACCATTGTAAGCATAATAATCAGCCTATAATTTCCCCACTGCTGGGCACAGGCCTTCTCTGTTCGAGAGGGAATGGGCTGTAATATAACCACGCGGGCCCAGTGCGGGTTGATAATACTGTCATATGTTTTCGAATTTTTTGGTTCTTAGACTTGCCGGTTTCCTCACAATGATTTCCTTCGCTGGTTTGAGAGTAGTGAATAGAATAAAATAGAATATTCATTTATTACATTCACATACACACATTACATTACACACACACATTACATTTTTTTTTTGTGGTGATGAAGTTATTTCCTGAAAAGTTAAAGTAAACCACCTGTCTGGGTTCGAGCTGCAACTCGTAAGTCCCGTTACCATTCGGCCACCAGTTCTTAACCATCAACCACTCGTAATATTTGGTTGTTTTTAATGTAACTTTGTTAGTATTAAATGCTCCTTTTAACTATTTGTATTTCCTATTCCGAATAAAATAATTATGTTTCTTTCTTTCTTTTTTAACAAATAACCGCTCGCAGCTTGTAACTTGTAACGCAACGTTTCAAGTTTCCCCTAACTAATTTACGTGACGACTTGACGAGATAGGATTAATAGAATTTCAGGGCGAGCCGCAATACAGTTACAGGCTACGGGTATCTCGGGGAATGGAAGGACCCTCGGATATAATGGAATATAAGAGACCTTGTGATTTTTGTTTTTTATGGGCCTATGTTTGTGAGAGAAAAATGTAGAGAAAATTGTTTGTGTTTAATTTGTGTTTTTTTAATGCAGGGGTTGTAGTGTTTGGTGATAAAAAGAAGGGTCAAGTGGTTCATTTCAGTGGTGAACCTGTGGGCTTAAACTACATATTTGTAACGGACGTCATGAAAATGTGTATTTGACATAACGGTGTCAAAAAACACTGTATTTGGACATTACGGCCGCATGTGGTGGTCACCGCTCTACTAGGATGCGGGTTCTTTCGGAAACAGAATACGAGCTACACCGTAGCTCTGCGAGTCGACTGTGGTCTACGCGAGTATATTTAGGTTATTTTCCGAAGAAACCATACGCCGTTAAATAAAGTGTTTTAGCCTGAAACGGGATCGACACTTATGCGAGTGAAACCGCGGGGCGCTGCTAGTCTTAAATAATAATAAAGAGGCAAGTAAGCAAGAAATAGTTATTTTTAAGTTAAGGCTAATTACCTTGTTTCTGGTAATTAGCCTTAACTTAAAAATAACTATTTCTTGCTTACTTGCCTCTTTGATCTTATTTAAGACTAGCAGCGCCCCACGGTTTCACTCGCATACGTGTCGATCCCGTGAGAATATCGGGATAAAAAGTATCTTATGTGTTATTCTGGTATATACACTACATTAATGTAAAGTTTCATCAAAATCCGTTCAGTAGTTTTTGCGTGAAATAGTAACAAACATCCATCCATCCATCCATCCTCACAAACTTTCGCGTTTATAATATTAGTAGGATAAGTACATCCTGTGTTATAGCAGCATTATAACTAATACCATTTAGTTTTTTGCTCAAAAACAGAAACTCAAAATATCATTAGCACGTTCCGCTCCATCAACCCAAGCTCCCATTCAATGTAACGTACATTCCCACCCTACAAACCGTTCAATACAAACTTCTGGCTACAGAACATCAATAACATTTTTCCATTTGCCCCAACATCGATCATGCTGTAATCCCGGCTAGAAATACTCGAACGGACTCGAAGACGACATATTAATTACACTCTGAGTACCTACTTGGGTATACAGAGAACAGCTCCTTTATTGCGTAACGCACTTTCAATCTGAATCATTTTGAAGGATATTGCTAATCCAGTTTTATATGTTCGAAAAGTTTGGCTGCTCAACAATGTAAATAACGCAATGGATGTTGTTGAACTGTCAAAATGAAAGCCATTGCTACTGTTAGTGTATTACGTAATTACCCCGCAGTTAGGCTTCCAGAAATTCTCTGGTATTTTATTACTTAGTGTTTCGAGCGTATAAATAATAATATTGTTACTAAGTTAATTAAGCTGTTTAATTTGTAGGTTCCTACTGAGTTTATTAACGATGCTGGAATATGAGTGTAATTAAAATACATTGTTTTCGTTAACCGTTTTTTGACAGATCCAAATGGTGAGCAATTATATTTTTTTCGTCAAAACTGATACACGTACGGGGTTATAATGTCTGTAAGAAGCCATAAAAAAGATAATTCAATAAGATTAGGCAGTTTATATATTTATTTTATTACGCATTTAAAAATTAACTTTTACGTATTCTGGAATAGTTACGTGTTATGGCAGCTGTCAAAAAACGGTTAACCTAGTGGACAGAGTCTAAGTATTCAAAGTCTACATAAAACAACATAACATCGCTTCTACATTAACCCCCTCCTCTAGGAGCTAAGCAGAGATGTCTCGTACCTAAATCCACATTTTGCCAGTTATGATACCCGTCTGCCATCAAAGCAAGAGTGAACAGGCATCTTCTGGGCACGCTCCATCATATACATCATCCATCGCTTTCCATCAGGCGTGATCGAGGCCAAGAGCAGGCTCATTTGGCAATAAAACAATAGTTATGTTTTAGTCCCCTGTCAAAGGCCACAAAAGCGATGGCTGCCATCGGCTGAACACAAACGCAGACACAACTGAATTTCATTTCAGCTTTAACAATATAGAAGGTTTTGCGACGCCCAATGTGTAACCTGCTAATGGATACTAATAATATAAACATGAGATCTGTGGTGGCCAGTGGCAACGGCCGCGACATATGAGTTGTAGGTCGTAGGTTCGAACCCAGACAGGCGCTTTACTTTGTGTAAATAATTTCATTACTACTGTTCTTGAAAAACATCGTCAGGAAACCGGCATGTTCCTAGAATAAGCTGATTATGCAATATAAACACTAACCAAAATAATTACACTAGTTGATACTACCGACCCCCTCAGAGTATAGTCGTAATTATAAGAATAGGTCAAGGCTCGTCAATACAGCAAAAATTCTCATCGCTGAGTGAAGGGAGTAACTGGAGACTCGTCACTGGTCTGTACCTTACGTCACAGCTTCTTACTTTAATAAGGGATTATCCCGCAAGCCCATCTCTGCTTAGACCACTTTGGATCCAGATTTATGATATTATTCACTTCCAGCGGTGACGTTTATTTGAGAGTTCAAATAAAAAGAAAAATAACGAAATACTTGCCAAGTGCAAGTTGTTGGGACAATTGGATAGAGGGTTCCGTGATGAAATATTTTGTTAATAAAACAGTCGATACCTCAAACCTCATAAATGTAACGTAAAATGGCGCAAATGGACAGTAATTGGCAACTGCATTTCATATAGTAATTAGTAGCTTTAATAATAATTAATAGCTTTTATTTACGCATGAATTTAATATTAATGTTAATATTCACAAGGGTCTGACGTGTGCACAACCGACTATTACCGCATTAACCGTGTACTGGCTATTGTATGTCGTGTCGTGCATACAATTATCGGTATTTGTTGTTTGATTTTAAACAATGTTCATAAACCAGGCTAAGTAAGCCAGGGCCAGGGCCAGGGTAAGTATCTTACTTAGTTACTTACTCAAGACAGGTTGGCGATTTCAGACTTATTAACTGTTAGCTTCTGCCTGCGACTTCGTCTGCGTGAAATTTTGTGTTCCCCGACCAACCGCGTCGCATCGCATTGCCTGTCCGCGTATTATTTCGTTTTCGCGTAGCGTTCGGTTCCTAAGGGTCGTAGCGTAATGTTAAATAGCCTATAGCCTTTTGCTCGTTCAAACAAACACATTCTTCAGCTTTATTATTAGTATAAAGGTTTCCTCACGATGTTATCCTTCACCGCTGTCACTAATCAGGACAGGACAATATCAGAAAGTACATATGAATTTTAGAAATCACATCGGTGCTTGCTCGTATTTGCACATGAGAGACTAGGCCGTTAATCACTGGGCCATCAAACCTATTTAAGTATACTTTCCAAAAATCATGATACCAGCACAAAATACTGAGATAAAGCCCTGCAGTAGACAGACATCGTTGGTTTAGTAATAAGGTAGCCACAGTCTGGTTACGGAACCCCAAAAATAAAATCCAAACAGACGCGTTTGATTTCCGACGTTTGAGGTTTGGCCTCTCTAAATGATGAAAAATAAACGTCTCCATTTTTCCGGAGCTTTTTTTAAGGATAATAAGATAGCTGAAATGTGGGTGTGTTTTTAAAACATGTTGAGAGGGCGATAAATAAAGTTATTTCGTGAGTTTTGTGAAGATTTAAGTATTATAATGGTAATTCTGAGTAAATTATGAGAGAGGCCTTTCTAAAGTAGGTAATCCGTTTTCATTTCTTCTTTTACTGCGAAGTAATTGGGTAACACACTATCCGTAGTAATGGCTTTCATTTTACCAGTTCAACGACATTCATTGCGTTATTTACGTTATGGAGCGGACAAATGACATTTTTTCTTTTTGCTCGGCTCCTAAGGGCCCTGGCGTGATGTTAAATTAGCCGATAACCTTCCTCAAGATTTGGTCTACCAAATGCAAAATTTCAATTTTTTTCAAATCCGACTGGTAGTTCCAGAGATTAGCGCGTTCAAACAAACAAAAATAAACAAACTTTATTATTAGTACCTATAGATAGATAGATATAGATGAGGCAATGAAACCGTGACGATCAGATAGGTGAGCTTTTAAACCTTCGATAAAATCTCTATTAATAACCTTCAAATAGTGTATATTGACTAATACAGACGGCACAGAGTCTAAACCCACACAGAATGACAACAAGAACAGTTCTAAGTACACACTATGTTCAATTCTAAGTATGTACATATTATATCCAAACAGCGCAATTCCCCCGCCGCCGTACGTTCCGCATTGGAAGCGGAAGCCGTCCGGACTTGTAATCAGCGGCTGTTGCCATAAATAAATATATAAACTGCGTCCCTGTCCCTTGGTGCTACCTGTAATTGTAATGTTATGGCACGGAGTATTGACAAATGGCGTGGAGTGCTGTAACCTGTTATACAAGTCTATTTTAGCAGTCCGTGTAACATGATACAGGTATCAGGTTACATAGTCTTCCATTTCCTGAAATGCTTTAATCAATAGGCTACAATTTTTTCCTTAAAACAAATGTTTACAAGCGTTAGGCCTTTTTTTTTCCGGATGGGAAATCATCAAATGACCCTTCCCGCTCTGGGTGAAGCGGAAGGGAGTGTCAGACTCTTACTGACTAAAACCCACCCATGTTCCTTCCTTTGCCCTTTATGTTCCTGGGTAGCGGTAACCCTTTCGGACGATCCCGCTGAAAGCGTTAGGCCTAACGTTAAAATTTATAATGGTAGCCGGAGCTGCTCACCTTCGACTATCTGTCAAATCAACAACTTATTTCTACCTTCAATTACACAATATTTATTTTTAAATGTGGGTATCGCTAACTCTGGTGAGTAACTCTCAATACGAGATCAGAAAAGTAACATAGGTATAACAGGTAATTGTGTTGTTCGTGGTGGTCTTCCAAAAGTAAAACCACAATACAGTAACCCATTCTTTCGAATAGTGTTGATTGTTTTACACCAAAATCACATTATTTTCGTAAAAACAAAATAATCTTGAAATATTAGTAGGTTGGTATTTACTCATATTTTGCCTTTGATGAAACTCAGTCAAATTGTAAGAAGAGGTTACTCACGCGAGTATACGTACGAGTATGCTATGTACGAGTATGACAACAGAACTCGGCAGATGTCGCACTTACGTCTTACATGAGTACTCCATTTGCTATCCGATCTGTGAGCACCAGTATTGGATTCCTGCCGGAAGGTACCCATGTTGAAAGCAAAGCATTAACGTTTGTTACCGTAAATAAAAATTACAACTGACTTTGTTGTGGACCATAGATTATTATGAATGATTATTAATTTTCGAGTTACTTGTTTTCGTAATTTTCATGATAGGTACTGACTGCTGAAGACCTGCCAGTCTCATCATCTGCCTAGCCTTTTCCCAACTATGTTGGGGTTGGCTTCCAGTCTAACCGGATACAGCTAAGTACCAGTATTTTACATGGAGCGCCTATCTGACCTCCACAACCCAGTTACTGGGTAATACGAAACCCCTTGGTAAGACTGGTTGTCAGAATTTTGGGCTCCTGACGACCTGTAACGACTGTCAAAGATGGACGAATGACAGCCAGTCTATTCTGTAATAATTTCGCCGTGAAAATTTAGGTGAAATGAGCTTAAAGTGAGCTGTCAATCCCTAGCATCAGGTGGAATGACAGGGAATGGTGGAATGAATGACTTCGTCTTAACCTGAATATTTCCCTGAATTCGTAAAAAAATCTAAACTTCTCCGTTCTTATTGAAGATATCAAATAAATCAAAAAGTGGGACACTTAATATCGTGCCCTGCGTGTCCTGTCAGCTGCACGTTACAGGAACTGATGGACGCTGGTAATAGCACCAAACAAGTGGCCGAATTCTGGGCAGAGTCCATTTAGATTGCTATCGACACACTAAGAAGAGAAGATTGAAGATATCTGCGCCTAAACTATTTTAATATATTATATCTTATTGATAAGTAACTTTCACTTAGCTTCCAATATATCATCATAAGTATATACACTTATTCCATTCCATTCGGCCTTTACTGAAATTGATACCTTTTTCCGGGAATCGCTCGCGAAAGGAAAAGTGGAAGTCAATCCTAATTTGTATGTTCAGGGGGATTAAAGGCTAAGGTTTATAAGCAAGACGGGGTTCTCTGGAACGTGTCGGCTTCCACTAAGTAACTTTGGTAAATCAGAAGCTAAGAAAATTGGCACTGCCGGGATGAATCAACTCTGAAGTACTTCACTTTTTTCTGCAATTATGTCTTCGGCCAGATTTTTAAAAATACTGTCAAGAATTTTAACAAAACCTGCATCACCTGCCTGCCCCTAATTGTGTAACACACTATAAATCACAATCCGAATTATTTTAATCTAATCCATTGCTTCATATGTTCGAAAACTGTATCTGCTCAACAACGTTAATAACGCAATGAATGTTGTTGAACTGTCAAAATGGGAGCCATTCCTACTGTTAGTGTGTTACGCAATTACCCTCCTGGAGTATGTGAAGTAGTTCTTCGTGGTTATTGTTCACATTGTAACTGTAAAACTACACTTAATGGATCGGGCTGAGAATACACAACTCCTGTAGTAAATTACAATAACCCCTCGGAAACCTCTTACAATATCCGTTAAGCAAACTTCTGAAATATTTCACCTTTTCCTTAAATAATATGTCCTCAAGCAATCCCAAGATACTCTTCGTGATTATTTAAAGGGAAAAAAACATATTTATTCAAATAAATCTGAGGAGAATTAGAAAAAGCCCGGAGTTTATACATTCGCTTCGTTATTATCGTTCACGCAATCGCACATCGTTACGTTTCTGCAGACAGGGGCAGCGAGGCAGGCTCACTGGAGGGAAGTCAGCGGCTCTCAAACTTATCGAAAGACGTTCCCCAGAGAGGACTGGGAAAGGAGGAATGAAAGAAATTGTGTGTAACAAGCACGCTGTTATCTATTTTAATCAACTATATTTTATTGTATGTATAGATAACTATTTACACTAGATATTAAATTAAATTACCTACTAACTAACTTACTATACAAATAAATACAAACACAAAGGACACGTAGGCGTCAAAGTACTCGTCCGCATCGCTGTCATCCGGAAACGTGCCCAGAACGCTGGTAGCATTGCCACATTGTGTTTCTAATCCGTTTTGAGCAGTTCAGAAGCTATGTTTAAATAACACAATTCAGCATATTAGAAAAAATATAAGTAGTTCTAATGTTGAGCGATAAATAACTCGACGAAGAGGATTGGAAAGTAGAAAGAGCGGTCTTTGCCCTGCAGTAGGACTATAAATAATCATAATGATTGCAATAAACTTCCTATGACAGTAAAAGTGCCTAAGAAAATGGGTGTTTTTGGGATTGGCAATAAAAAAATTGTTAATTACATTGTCAGTAATCAGTATTCTATTCTCAGTCATTGATTTAAAGTTCCTTTATGAAACAAAAAAAATGTTGCCAACAGTTCAATGTAAAAAAAAAGTATGGTGTCGGGGGCCCCCGGCAGGAACGAAGTTCAGAATAAAAATCCAAGATGGCGGCTGCGAAAATTTCATTTTTACATTTTTGCATCCTTCATTTTGGATTTTAATTTTGACTTCACTATCGGCGTCAGCACTCTCGAAAACCATGAAAACTACCTCTCTCTCTCTCTCTTTCTAATACATAAATAAAACCATTTTACTCCCACCGCAAGCTCCGTAAAAGAACTTCGTTCAAATAAATGAAGAACGAGAATAGGCCTTTACCCTGCAGTGGGAGAACACAGACTAAAATAAATAAATCCTAAGAATAAGTAGACACCAACACTTTGAGCACCACTGCTGCAGACGATGAAATAAAAATATGAAATACCTTTATTGGAGCGGCTTTGGTTACGTCGTTTGCGAATGTCACGTTTTTATTGGATCCTAGATAAACAAAGTTAATTTATTCCAAGATTATTGCCTAACAGACTGAAAATAAACGTTTTGTGATATTGTTCCGGGGTAGATAAGGTTTTTGGTAAAGTGCTATAAGTTTTTGTGATTAATGTTATGTATACCTTACCCTAGCTGAAACTTGAGTGACGTCATGACATGTGTTTATTTTTTGTGAAGGGTGTACCAGTGTCGCAAAGAATACAGGTTCTTACTGACAAGTATGAGAAATGACCTAGCAAATCAGTTATTCGTGATATTTCGGTGTCTTTCATTTATCCTTTACTGTGTTATTTTATTTTATTGTGTTTGAGTGGCTTTCAGCTATCAAATACAGAAGTAGTAGTGAGGTAATTGGTGACAAGCTATTTACAAATTACAGTCCTCCGCAGTTAGCAATAGGGTTGTACACGTTTCAGTCAAATTGACTAACTCATCAATTAAATTAAATTAAGGGCTGATTTTTCCAACGTCAGATAATTTTATCGGAGGAATAATTTTGAATTTTTGACAGTTCTTCCATACAAAATCTGTCAGACGTTAATTTGATTCCACGAATAAAAATTATCTGTCGATTGAAAAATCAGCCCTAAATTGACTTATTATTAGTTAAAATGTATTATTTATCACGAGTAGTATTTTACAACTGCAATATTAACTTTCAAACACAGCAAAAGTTGTCAGAAGCTACAGAACTGTAGAAATTGAAAACTTTTTAAACTTGGCCCCATAGTGCACACTACGCAAAAGTAACATGTTATAAACTTTTGCCTGTAACTGTGCCTGTTAACTGTAGTAACTATTTGCCCCCACTTTGTTACTTATTTTGTGTGTTTATGTTCTTTTTTATGCGTCATGTTTGCCGCGAATAAACGTATTTTCTTTCTTTCTTTTCTTTCTAAACTCAAATCACCAATGAGTAGACAGAATACAGCCGATCGATTCTGTAAAAATTTTACCGTGAAAAGTTAGGTGAAGTGAGCTTAGAGTGAGCTGTCAATAGTGTCAATCCCTAGCATTAGTTGGAATGACAGCTCACTCCACGCTCACTTCACCTAAGTTTTCACGGTGAGATGGTTACAGAATCGCGTTGCAGCACTAGTATTTCAATGGCGGTGCGCGCACGATGCCGTTCTGTCATCATCAGCCTATAGCAGTCCACTGCTGGACATAGGCCTCGATGCAATTTACTAACGCGTAAAGGCTCTCCCCCACAAGCGCGTTATTATATATATTACAATATCGGATGCATTATTGCAATATCTGTTTTCAGTACATTTTGTATTAGGATAATAACATTTGGAAGGACGTTTGCGTTCCGTCCTACCATATTCCGATATGAGTTCTTAGAACATTTTGTGTTAGGACGCATACGATCTTACACACAGCTGCGTTAATAACGTAGTAACGTGTAGTGCGGGCAGAGGGTCCGTAGTGTGGGTGACACGCACGCGTTAGAAATATCTGACGATAAAAACGCAGCTGTGTGGCGAGGAATCGGGACGCATTATCTCAATAACGCATGCGATATTATCGACTGATACTAACGCTCCTGTTTCAGAAAAAATCTTCTTTATAGGTATTGCTGTATGTTTACCTGTTACCCCATTAATCACAAATCTCGGACACTTGCCTACAGTAACAGCGCCCCCTAGAGTACATTATCATTAATAACACATATTTTTACTTCCTCCACCTCCGCTGATGTATCAGGCGCCCTCATCGCTAAGGGTCGCTAAACAAAATAATTTATTTAAGAGCTGTTTGCCGGCGGGATGAGGAAGGCTGTTTCATTCACATCAATTTGGTGTGATTTTCGTATATTAAAATGTATTTTGGACTACTTGTATATCACCGTTTATAAATAGCGCTTATAATTAATAGACGTCTTTGGATGAACTGTCCCGACCATTCGTAGTCATAATCACGTCAATGTTTTCAGTTTTGAGTAAGGTCGGTTTCAAAACGGTTCGGTTTCGGTTTTAATGTTAATTTGTTTCATTCGGGCTATGTAAGGTACTACATTTCCCGAATTATTATTGTAAAAGATTTATATGCACAGAATAGCAACAAGCCAGCTGTCATTCGTGGATCTTTCACAGTCATTACGGGTAGTCAGAAGCCCGAAAATCTGACAACCAGTCTGACTTGTATCGTATTACCCAGTAACTGGGTTGTGGAGGTCAGATAGGTTGTCGCTCTATGAAAAAATACTAGTATTCAGTTGCATCCGGTTAGACTGGAGGCCGACCCCAAAATAGTTGGGAAAAGGCTCGGCAGATGAAACAGTAAAAGGTATGGTATGTAAAGTAATTAGCGGGGGTTTGGCGCCGAGCCAGTACAGTCCGGTGCCTCGGGCTTGTTGCGGTACAGCGAGACACGGTATTAGTGGTATTTGATCGAGACATGCACGGAACTGAGGAAAACATTGCTGAGTTTGGAAGAAGAACGATACTACCAGCATTTACTTAAAAAGAAGATGGACGTAGTACACCCATATTCATAATTCATATCTTTATTTGCATTCCATAATGTAATGTTTGCGGGTGTTAGAATGGTTTAAAGCCAGGATACCTATCATGTACAGGATGTTTACTGATTTATTGATAAAAATAAAGTCAATCTTAACATTGCAACATATTTTGAAAGAGGCGGTAGGAGATTCCTTCTTGTTTCGTTTTGAAATCCACGGATTTTCTATTAAAGTGTATTAACTGACGACTAACAGAGAAGTATGGAAGACAGCTATGGTGCGCCGTGCCGACCTCAAATAAATTGGTATACGGGCAGGAGAATGATGCACTGTCTTTCATTGTCTCCAACTTTAAGTTATAACCAATTGAACTACTGTATTGTCAACAAGATACGAGTAACTCAAACTCAAAGAATTTATTTCAATTAAACCATTTACAGGTACTTTTGAATTGTCAAGAAGTCGGTCAGTCAGAAAATATGAAGCTTTGGAATGGGCAACTCCATTCCAAAGCGTACTAGGTACCTATGGGAAAAACGGGCAAGAAACGGCTTTCAATTCGAATTACTGTTCCCGTTTTCCTTACCTTTCTTCTTTTGCTCGTGCTACTTACTAAAAAATAAATCGAACACAACCAGCACTCTACAAAACACATACACAGTTAACAACCTACACAAAAAAGGAGATGACCTTACAAGCAATGAAGCAATCTAGGCCGCACAGTAAATACCACTCCCGTTGGACTCTCAACTGAGAACTACGTAGAAATCTAGATAAAAACCTAAGTTCACCTAAACAAGCCCGTATAAAGTGTCGCCGGCTTGGCGTGCGGCCAAGCGGTCACAGGTTCCACCATCTTTGTTTAAGGTACCTCTATTAAATCAACATTTTGTCTGTGGTTCGCGCACGTGTTTTGTTTTGGCAACCCCCTGCAGCTTGAGCGGTAATTCATGCAAGTTTGAGGTGGGTTATATTTACTTTTTGAGGGTAGTTTCGATTTATGTTTTGTGTTTTTGTTTGGGGTATGGTGTCTTTGGACCCCTTATGGATTTGTATAATCCCTATATTTAGGTAACCTCACAGCTGTACACTGTCTCTTAAGATACAGGTTATCCTAGTTTAAGAGGCAGGGCTCATAAAATCTGTATACAGACTTCTACAGCGTAGTTAATATCATGTTACTGTGTGTACACTAATGTTATGTTTCTTTGTGACAATAAACTATTATTATTATTATTTCCTTTATTTCATTTACATACTTACAAATTATATTTTTAAATATTTTTATAAACAAAAAGATAAAAAAAAACATTTAAAAATATAAAAAATAGTAGCCCACCGGTATCGGGAACAGGGTCCAAGCTACCGGCGGTCAGGGCTCCAGAGAGAGGAACCTCCTGACAATGCGAGCCGTGTCCAGAAGTACCGCTTTCTGAATCAAGCCCTTGATCCAGCTGCCCAACGAGAGCCTCCTCAGGTGTTGGTCGAGGCTCTTGGCTATTAACCCATTGGCTGACACGACTATCGGCACAATGATTGCTGAGTCCACATCCCACATGTCGACAACCTCGCGAGCCAAGTCAAGATACTTGATTTGTTTATCTTTCTCGGCTTTCACAAGGTTCTCATCATGCGGGACGGTTATGTCAACAATCATTGCGCGCCGCTCTGATCGATCCACCACCACTATATCAGGCTTATTGGCAACAATAGTCCTGTCAGTGATGATGGATCGATCCCAGTACAATGTGATATTTCCATTTTCGAGAACTGGGTCGGGCACATACCTGTAGTACGGGACCTCAGATTCCACAAGGTTGTATTTCAGAGCAAGTTGCTGATGGATTATCCTGGCTACAAGGTTGTGTCTATGCAAGTACTCTCCGTTAGCTAGACGAGAACACCCGGAGATAATATGCCTGATTGATTCTCCCGGCCGGTGGCATGCCCGACAGATGTCAACCGTGCCGTCTTTCACAATATATCTCCGGTAATTGTTCGTCATCATAACTTCGTCCATAATTGCACAGACAAAACCTTCGGTTTCTCCAAAGAGGTCACCGAAACGCAGCCAGGCTACGGACGCTAATAGATCTACATCGGGTCCATGTAGGGCCCGGTAAAAGCGTCCGTGAAGCTCCTTACTCTGCCATACTTCCATGCGATCATTAGTATCAAGCACTACTGGCTTGCGCCAGTTCTCTTTAGCCAAGGAGAGCGTGGTGAGGCCCTTGTCCACCGCGACTACATCTCGATGCATCCCCACGTCGGTTTCTAGGAAATATTCCCTGAGACTGCATATCTCGCGATTGTGGAGGGTCTTAGCGTTTAAAAAGCCTCGACCTCCACACTTTCGCGGGATATACAGCCTCATTACCGATGACCGTGGGTGATGCATTCGATTTGCAGTCAACAGCGTCCGGACCCTCCTATCCAGGGCCTCGAGTTCGGTCTGAGTCCATTTGAGTATGCCGAAAGAGTACATCAAAACCGGCATGACCCAACTATTGAAGGCGCGCACCTTGTTTCCGCCTGATAAAAGACTATTAAATACTTTTTTCAGACGGCCAAAGAAGCGCTCCTTCAACGATTGCTTCATGTCAGTAACATTGATGCCCAATGCTTCCGACATACCCAAATACTTGTAGGTTTCGGCTGCGGAGAGGGCTCTAAGGTTTGTGAAATCCGAGAGTTGGGTTCCCACGGATTCCACAATCTCCCCTCGCTTTACATGCATGACCGCACATTTGTCCACACCAAATTCCATCCTGATGGCGCTACTGAAAGTTTCAGTAATTTTCAGTAGCTTCATCAGTTGCAAATTGTTGGGGGCAAAGAGTTTTAGGTCATCCATGTAGAGGAGGTGAGATATAACCTGACCACCTCTCCTCAGCCGGTAGCCTAGACCTGAATCATCCAGCAGCGTGCTTAGAGGATTCAAGGCTAAGCAGAACCAAAGCGGACTCAAACTGTCGCCCTGGAATATGCCTCGCTCGATCCTTATCGGCTCGCTATTCCTCTGGATATTTCGACATCCTGGATAGCGAAGGACCGTCCTCCATTGCCCCATACACGTCATTAGGAAGGTGCGCAGAGTTGTATCTACTTTATACAACTCCAGCACCCTCATGAGCCATGTATGTGGCACCGAGTCATAGGCCTTCTTATAATCTATCCAACATGTCGACAGATCCTTTCGGGAACGACGAACCTGTTGGCTAATGGCCATATCAATGAGGAGGAGCTCCTTAGTACCGCGGGACCCGTTCCTACATCCATTTTGAGAGACAGACATGATGGAGTTGCTGTCTATATGTTTATTAATTTTAGCTCTCAAAATGGATGTAAGAACTTTATAGATCGTTGGTAGACAAGTGATCGGTCTATAATTTTTGGGATCCGCGGTACTACCTGATTTATGGAGCAGGTGGGTTATTCCTGTCGTTATAAACTGGGGCAGCAACCCTGACTCTAAGGCTGACTGGAACTGGGCTGCCAAGGGGGCGTGCGTGCGTTATTATTATTATTATTAAATAATTGATGAAAATTATGGATGCAATAAAGATTTATTGAATTGAACATTGAACATAGGTCCTCTTGCATGATAGTATCATGCAAGGGGTTGAGGACTCAAATCCGGGCAAATCTGACTTTTGCAATCCATATGTACTTTCTGAGTTTAACTTGGTCATTACTGACATCGGTGAAGGAAAAACATCGTGAGGAAACCTGGACTTATAGTTAATATAAGTCTGAAATCGCCAACCCGTCTTGAACAAGCGTGGTGATCAATGCTCGTGACTTCTCTGTATGAGAAGAGGTCTTTGCCCTGCAGCGGGACTATAATAGGCTGGTATTATAGCATAGGTACTACCTACGAATAAAACTGTTTATAGTCAAGACTAGCAGTGCCGGAAACCAAATTGGAATTCATGGGCTTTCATTTTTTTGCGCGGAACCCTAATTCTTTTTCTAATATAAAAGCAAATTAACGATTTCTTATTACTTAATCTAAAAATCGGTCCAGCCATTTTGTAGATTAGCTGGAAAGAACAGACAGACAGACAAACAAAAAAAAAAAAAAACAGTTTTTTTGTTATAAGAACCAACATCAGCTTTTTACTAAATGCATGTGACATGTGTATACGATACTTGCATATGCATTTAGTAAAAAGCTGTTATTTTGACATTACAAACAGACACTTCAATTTTATTTATTTATAGTATAGATATATCCTGTGCGGTTATCATACAGCACCGGAATCCGCTCCGATGTGCGGTGCTGCGGTTTTTAACTTCGACTGTAGACCGCACGGAGATGCGGTGTTAGCGTATTATATACCCTGCGGTTTTTGTATACAAATCAAGATTCTACAGTTAAAGTTAAAAACCACAGCACCGCACACCAGTGCAGTGTGAAAACCGCCTATAAGTTGCTATCAACAATAAAATGTATAATATGTAGTTTAAAAAAAAATAAAAAACACGCTTATCCAATCTATTGGACTCGTCAAAATAAATCATAATTATGAGCCCAAATTCGATTGGTTTACTAGTAGCCACTGAAGAGTTCAACTATCCACCTCCTGGCTCCATCATCAGACCAGCTCCAAGATTCCAAATTATAGTATTGTCATCCGAAATACGTATATATACAAAGTTTCATTTCGATACGACAATTAGAATTAGGTTAAAATTGACTTCTAAGATTTTATTACATTATTTGTTTGTTAGTTACTTAATTACAAGTGGAGCTAATAAAAGCGTGTAGGAACTTACCTACTCTTTATTTTGTTTGATTTATAATTAAGAATCATATGATTCACTAGCTATTTATTATGATTTATTTCTCTTGTCCTACAGTTTCCCCTTCCTTCGCACGCCATATAAATCTTTTGGTAAAACATGATAAAACAAAAAATAAATTAATTTAATGTTTTTTTTTTTTGTTGGATCATTGACCGCAGTTCGTGTATGTCAGTTTAAAAATCTGTTTTTTGTTGTGTAAACTTCACGGACGTGATGGTTTCGATATCTAAACCCAATGAAAACACATTTTCTCAACTCAAACTGCAAGTTACATAACTACTATAGGTGCGGTGACGTGATGCGAGAGCTCAGTGATTCTTCAACTTGTGACAACTGTCACCCCTCCCGCACCGCGCAGCTACCGCAGGCAAGGTCTCAGTTAAGCGCTTAGCTTATAGCGGTCGTAGACCCCCAAACAAAAAACAAAAAAAAATATTTTATTATTTTATTTTATCGTGTTTAGATGGCCGATATCTATCAGGCTGCGGAGTTTCGCTAGATAATTTAATTTAACCCTGTATATATTGTATGTACATTTTGTATCTACGTAATTAAATAAGTATCACGTGATGATTTTGGAATTTAATTTTTATATACTCGCTTGTTGAAAGAGGCTCAACAAATATTTGTTCGTAGATGGACTAAATATAAAATCAAAGAGAGTATTTAGTTATAATATTATATATACGAGAGTATCTTATTATAATATTAAATATACCTACTCTACAAAGAGTCTGTATTGTTTATTTCACAAATATTCTGGCTGATTGTTGAAGTAAGGGTTTAGCGAGAGCGGCGCAAAGGCTTATCAAGAGCGTAACGTAGCGTAACGTGGCGTAACGCAGTGTGGCCTAGCGTAACGTAACGTACGTGTTTTACAATTCTTAGGGCGACGCGACGTTTCCCTACAAGATAAATAAACCATTAGCTGTCCATTTGCAATTTGAAAATACTTGATAAACAACCATCACTTTATTTTTTTCATGTAAATGCTACTATAAACCCTAATGATTGCATCTGATATCTTTATGATTAGGTACATTTAACATAAAATTCCTATTTTACTTGTCTAGTAACATACACATATTAAACATGATAAACCACACTTGGTTCATATCACGACGAGTCTTAGTCAGCACTTCTCCTCCAGATTTATTATACGCACAGCAAAAGTGTGGAAATCTCTGCCAGCGTCTTTGTTCCCTTGCACATTTAAGCCGTCTGCCTTCAAATCAAGAGTGAACAGGCGTCTTCTGGGCACGCTCGCTCCATAATAGACCTCATCCATCGCTTTCCATCAGGCGAGATCGAGGTCAAGAGCACGCCCATTCAGCAATAAAAAAATAAAACCAAAAACATTTTAGAAGCTTCGTCTCTCCAAGCCTACACTGTGTTCCAAATCCAAGTTCCCATTAACAACAACAAGTGTGAACATGTTATGATGAGTATCCAATAAACTCGCTACTTTACGAATGTTTAGGTTTACGCCCGACGTTTATTTACGCAGCCTCGGTATAAAGCAGAACACATTATTATTTGTATGATTAAGTCATACATTAGATTTATGTGCTTATTATGTAGGTTAATACCTAGTTGGAGTACACTTAACTGCGCACTTGAACTGCAAATATCGATCTTAGCACTATGGAATAAAGACGCTGGCAATGTTAAATGGTTGTGTCGTGGAAGTGTGATTGACTGTACACTGTACAGTCGCATTGTGTGGTCTGATGAGAATGGAGATTCTGTGTTTTGGTGTTTGGATTTGTGATCCTGTTTTTATAATATGTATACTTAGTTATCGTATATCTTGTTTTTTTTAGTGTGAATGATGGTGAATGCTGTTATGTACTTCTTTGTATATTTCTTACTCTATTTGCGCTCTTCGTGATTGCTTTATTATAAAGCCAAATGCGGAAAAAAATGTTTTTTTTTGCCAGAATTTATGAGAGCCATAATTATCTACTAAAAACGTATTTTTGTTTCAATGTGTGTATACTTACTTCATATTATAAACCAGACTGTTATATGTTTAAAGTAAGCAAGCGGATGAGGTATATGTGTGTGTTATTTAAAAACCCAGTAATTGAATTGTCAATTACTGGTTTTTAAATATATCAAAACACAACACAGCCATTTAACTACCCACCCCTCAATTAAACCCAACCTTGAAGCTTTCATCTCCAGATTCGCGGACAATTCAATGTCTACAGAGAAATTAATTTTCCGCTCCGAACCAACCCGAAGTGGGCCGATGGTGGCCGAATGGTTTCCAAAGTTAAAGCAACAATGCTTGATAGACGATTGTGTTTGATTTGACCTTTTGAGGTGAATCTAGATAATGGAGGAAGGTCTTTTATTTCGAGTTTGTAGGTCTGTTCGATAATAAAGAGCTGTAGAATTAGTAGGGAATATGGCTCGCATTTGTTCCCGTAAACGACAAATTGGAACCATTCACCTTGATTTACCTTTTTGTGTACTACGATTCAACTTTTCAAGAGCCTGAATTCATTCATCCATTCAGTTGAAAGACGTCCACTGCTGCAGAGACCAGCACTGCCACTTCGATCGGTTCTGGGCTTCCCGCATCCGCGGATTCCTGCGGCCTTCACAAGGCCATCGGTCCACCTTCCAAAGCTACATCTCCGGTACGCGTTCGCCACTCCAGAACCTTTTGGCCCCATCGGCCATCTGTTCTACGAACAATGTGCACTGCACACTGCCACTTAAGGCTCTGAATTGATTTTAGTGCAATATATAATAAGTACCTAGTTTATTTAATAACATAACAACATTACTAGCGAAGAGAGCAGTGGTGGCCCAGTGGGAAACGCCCCGACTTACTATTTGTAGGTCGTGGGTTCGAACCCAGACAGGCGCTTTACTTTGTGTAAATAATTAAATATTTTCACCACCTCTGCTCTCAAAACGGTGAAGGAAAACATCGTGAGGAAACTGGCATGTCCTAGAACCAAAAATTCGAAGACATGTGACATCCACCACTGGGCCCGCGTGGTGGGTTACGGCCCACTCCCTCTCACAGAGAGGAGGCCTGTGTCCCAGCAGTGGGAACATTATAGGCTGATTAGGCTATTACTAGCGAAATGTGGGTGTACTATTGGTACTCCTCTGTCTAACCCTTTGGGAAATGCAGGCGTGATGGTTTGTTGTTCCTAGTTTTTTTAATAATGATCGATTTATTGGTTTTTTACTAATTAATCGATGAAAAAGGAGTATGTAAGTATCGTAGCAGATGTCGTTCTGTATAGTTTCTGCCTACCCCTTTGGAAGAAGGCGGGAGTTTATGTATGTGTAATCGATTTAATAGTTTTTTTTACTAATTAACGATCGTCCCGAGAGTCTATTGTGTCCTGCTGCTTTTTATGGAACATCATTTTCTTTCAAAATCAAAATATTTTAGTTCACATAATAAACCTGCATGGGCCCTTATGAAACGTCAGAAGCTAGATGCACGGTTCCAATTAGTCGTTTCCTATGGAGAAGAGCCGGCAAGATAGTCCACGGTTAATACTCTTTTAAAAATAATTTGCTTTTACAATGTTTTCAAATTACACTGTTAATAGGTATGGGATTGGGAATCTAGGCATCTTTGATGATATTTTCTCTTTTGAAACCTTATTTTGAAATTCTGCCTTTATCCCCATATTTTGTGTCCCCAGCTCGAAATAAACCCACTAAAAGACGATACTTTGGTCCTAAGGGTTGGTAAGTAATGGGGTATACCCTAGGGCATAGATATTCTAGACCTTTTTGTGTATGATCTATGTAATAGGTTGTCTACAAAGTTTTTTTCCTTCGAGACATACAATCTTTATTCTCTTAAACGCCGGCGGGTGTTGACAAATAGATTCTAGCTTTTCTTACGAAGTTATCTCTAGTCATCATCATCAGTTCAGCCTATATAATTACCCACTGCTGGGTACAGGCGTCCCCTTTCTTCTGCCATAGGTACTTCCCGGTTCTGTGCGTCTCTCATCCAGATGTTCCCCGCGACTTTAACGATATCGCCAACCCAGCGCGATTTTGGACGGTTTCTTAAAAGAAAAAAACCAGGAAGTTCTTGTGCTATCTAAAGACAACGTTTAGTTTCGGCCGAAGTTACGACTTACGGGCGTTTCCTACTCCGTCTCATTTACGGTCATACGATTAAGCCGAGGCCCGAACTAAGAATGAATGACAACACGATTTGACAGTTGTCTCTACTCCCGTCCGAAAGATATGACAATCAATCAAAAGTCATTTATTCAAATTAGGCTGAGAATCAGCACTTTTCGAACGTCAAAATTACTTAAGACAACAACAAACACACACACACAGACCGACTTACACCCAACAGACAACACACAGACAAACCCGTAAGCCCGTCGCCCCTCGTACCCTCATATCTTCGTCGACAGACTTAAGTAGACCCCCTGATACGTGAAAATCTCGATTTATAATAAGTATTAAGATAATATAAGATCATTTACTTTCCAAAACATACACACATGGCATGCGTGATGTTACATTTAATTAAATCACAGTCATGTTTTGCCTCAACGGCGTACGAATATACGAGTAAATAGGTAAACATCAAAATAATTTTATGCTTATTCATTATTCAAAGCTAGTTTACCATCATCTGCCTAGCCTTTTCTTAACTATGTTAGGGTCGGCTTCCAGTCTAACCGGATGCAGCTGAATACCAGCATTTTACATGGAGCGACTGCCTATCTGACCTCCACAACCCAGTTACTGGGTAATACGATACCCCTTGGCAAGACTGGTTGTCAGACTTATTCAAAGCTAGTTTACCATTATATCGAAATTATAATGTCCATCGGGAGCCCTTAATCACGAGATAGTCCGATAGCCAGTGCCGCGAGTAAAGTGAAATCTTACTTTTTTCTTAAAAGGAATTGTTTTCAGTTACCATTATAATCTTCCTTCATCTCTTTCATGCACTATTTGAAAATAAAATGTGGCAATATCTATCTATCTATCTCCGTCAGTGTATTCAACAGTATCGCCACCATTTTATATTATTGATAAATGCACGCAACGCTGTGCTCGAGTGTACTTGTGTACCTACCTGTGCCTGCGAGCACAGGTACACAAACACAGGTACACTGCCACACAACACGGTTTGAACAGATATCTTGCGAACTACCGGATGCGTTGTGAGCTCGACGAGACTGTCAGCAAATATTGTAGTTGACTGTACTTGTGTGTTTGCGTTGGATTGTATTGTGAGTTGCAGGAAAAACGTATTTGTTTATATAAAATAAAATTTTCAGTCAGTGAAAACGTGATTTTTATTGTTTTCATTGGTGTTGAGTTTTCAATCTTATATATACGTAGTATCCTTAGGGGCTTATGCATAATCAGGATATAAAGTTCCCACTACCGGGACACATTCGCATCCACCACGCGGGCCCATTGCGGGTTGGTGGATGTCACATGTCTTCGATTTTTTTAGTTCTAAGACATGCGGGTTTCCTCACGATTTTTTCCTTCACTGTTGTGAGAGAAGTAGTGATGAAATTAAATACACGAAGTAAAGTACCTGCTTGGGTTCGAACTCACGACCTACTAGTTGTAAGTCGGGGCCGATACCACTAAGCCACCGCTGCTGCTCCCTTATGATAACCGATATAAAATACTAAAATCCTTTGACTGGTCTGAGGGTCTCTAGCGTAGTGGTGAAAGAAAATGCGTTGCAATAGTCTCATCAACACAAATCAAACAATCTGATGGGATTTAAACCAATGAGGTGCATTGGTGGCCCAGTGGTAACGGCCGCTACTTACGAGTTGTAAGTCGTAGGTTCGAATCCAGACAGGCGCTTTACTTTGTGTAAATTATTTCATCAGAGCTGCTCTCAAAACGGTGACGGAAATCATAGTGAGGAAACCGGCATGTCCTAGAACCAAACATTCTGAGACATGTGACATCTACAAACCTGCACTGGGCCCGCGTGGTGGATTACAGCCCACTCCCTCTCATCGAGAGGAGGCCTGTGTCCCAACAGTGGGAACATTATAGGCTATTTATGCTTATGCTGCTCTAATCTCTCTCATCTCAGAACGACATAACGCGAACGTCTTGATAAATAGCATTCGCTGTCTACAATATTTCAATACACATTTAAGCATTCGCTCGAAGAATATCAGATACAGTCGACTACACACGTATGTAGCTACACCAATCTTGTCACATGCGCGCCATCTAGTGTTTATTGTAACGAAACAAACAAGTGGAAGTTCCGTGTTTGAATAGTAGTTGGAAATAAAATTGAGTTGTATTATGTGCAGAGTGAGATGGTTGTAGAATTTTGTTGTTGGTCTTGTGTAACTATGGGTTTTAGTGCGTAGCAAGCAGGTAGTATAAAATTTTTGGGTCTTAAAAGGATGTTTTAAAAAACCTGAATAAAACAAGAGTATGAACAGCATCAGCGTATAATTCAGTACACAGTAATCAACAAATCACCAGGGAAATTGCCAAAATGATTATTGATTGGAGTACTTAATTTTCCACGAAGTTGCCTTATGAATTAGGAACCAACTAAAGTAATGCCAAAAAAAAGCGTGCTGTTGGATTTTCAACTTTCGACACTGAGCTGAGCGTTGAAATACCGTAAATTATATATCGTTCTTTTCATGGCTTCTTCATTTAAATATCACCTAATGTTAGTGAAAACGGGCATTTGTCCCGTTTTACAGAACAAGACTCAAGCATTACTTAAAATTATTTTCAACCAATCAAATGGCTCTAAACTAGCTTTAAGTATTTATTTATATATACTTTATTGTACACCAGAAAATACACAACAAAAATAAAAAACAATTTTTAAAACAAAACACACAATGGGCAGGTTTATCGCTAAGTAATGCTTGAGTCTTGAGTGAGGTTCTGTGATACGGACCTAAGTCATCGTACTTGCATCGTATGACCTACCACAATGTAAGTGAATCGATATGAGAATATTGTCTGAGATCTCCAAGATAATGTAGTCGATCACGTGTCTATCTCCGTGTTCCTCACAGCTGTGCTCACATGCGGGACGCCACGTGACTGCCACCAGGCTCTGCTGTAGCGGTCTGTTGTGTAACATTATTTGATAACCGCTTGTGTACTTACTAGAATGTATATTTACTAGTTATGGTCGTCAAGTCACTTCAAGGAGATTTAATGGCAAATTATGAGGATAGACTTAATTTATATGGATTGGGGCGTAGCTTGGTAATTCAAGAGTCAGATACTAGTTTTCCTCTTCCTATTTTCCCATGCAGAGATTGAAAGAAAGGAAGAAATAAAACGTATTTATTCACACAAGAAAGATACCAAATTAAAACACAAACAGGAAAAAAGAGAATAAAAACAACAGTAAGTACCTACTTATATAAAAACAAAAAAAAAGGCCTGAAATTGGAAACGACAGCGTGGTGATTTTGATGCTTAAGCTAATGTGAAAACATTTTACAATTGTATTTCCTTATTTACAAAAATGTTATCAATAAGAGTCATATTATTTTAAAAAAGCAAAATTATATTCGTACCTATTGAAGAACTTCCTTGATCAGAAATCTCCGGAACTACAACCTCGAAACTACACAGAAAACTTCTATAAACTACGTTGTAATCCACCGAATACAGATTTTGGAACGATGAGCTCCGTGTAACATCTAACAAGAAACATTCGCATCTTGCCAAACCTTAACAATACACCCAGTTCAACATCTTCATAACAACCATACCTGCGAACGTTCCACTCAATATTGATCAGAACTATGTAGCTCTGAAACTCAGCGGTATGTGGTCCAGTTCCTCAACTATTTCAATCAGATAAGCTGGCATGTTCCGGCGATGACTTTGTATGAAGCGAGCGTATGTTCGGAGTTGGAGGGAAATGGAAAGAGGATACCAATGTCTATGAAAGATGGTTTTGCTTAAGAGGAAAATGGGGACGGAAAATAGCTACCTGTTACTGTAGGAGTATTTGTTTTGGCATAACTTCACGCTTGAATTCCCTAAATACGGTAGGCAGAGGAGTATAGTACAACCGCTGAATATAAAAGAGTGTGAGACTATTGCTATCAACTAAGCACTTAACTGGAGGTCAGGCTGCTATTGGAAAGAACTTGCTAATGGAAAAACATCCCAACAACCCTGTCTTGGCTGTTGCGCAGTTGGGCAAAAACACCATGACGCATTGCTCACTCTAAGGATCGAACCCAGCGGGGTAATTGCGTAACACACTAATTGCAGAAATGGCTTTCATTTTGACAGTTCAACAACATTCATTGCGTTATTTACGTTGTTGAGCAGACAAATTGAACACATGAAGCAATGGATTGGCAATATCCTAGAAAATTATTCAGATTGTGATAGAAAATGTGTTATCCAATGATGGTACAGTCGACCACTAAACAAACGAGTCAGTTTATATAAGAAGATTTCACATAACAGGAAAATGGGAGCAGAAAACGTCCGGCCACCTGTTACGTATAATAATAGAATCAGGTAAAATGTTTTGTTCATTTGCCCAAATTATTATAAAACGGGCTATCCATTTTTTGTACGCGATATTAGGTTATAAAGGGATCTCTCTTCAAAATGCTCATCAAGAGAATAGGGTCGCCTATTCTTATATGAATCTTCCTAATGATAGCCTTGGGAATTACGATAACCCAATATTGATTGTAGGACGACCTTGCACTTTGAATGGGTTTCAAAAACCACCGCTGTGGAACGGCCATTTGTAATCTAGTAAATATGGCTTTGTTATTGCAAGAAGCCGTGAAAAGAAGTCTCCAACGAGTTATACAGGGTAAAATTAAATTAGCTAGCGAAACTCAAAAGACGCGATGGGTATCGAAATCGATATCTAAGCATGATAAAGGTAAGTAGGCCGTTAGTGTGGGATGCAACTTGTGTCGATACTCTTGCGCCATCCCATCTACCAGGGGCGGCGTGCTGCGCTGGTGCTGCTGCTGCGGCTGCGGAAAACCTCAAGCGGCGTAAATTATTGCAACTTATTGATAATTATATTTTCGAGCCGTTTGGGGTAGAAACCCTCGGGCCGTGGGTTCCGAGTAGGCATGATCTTTTTAAGGAAATTTCGAAACGACTGGTTGACGCTTCCCATGACCCAAGGGCTGGCTTTTACCTTGGCCAGAGGCTAAGTATTGCCATACAACGTGGCAATGCCGCCAGTGTCTTGGGTACATTACCAGTCGACAGCGATGTGGATGAATTTTTCGACGCTATATTTTGGTTTGTGAATAGTTTTAGTTAATTTAGGATCAACTTTTGTTACTTTAGTGTTATCTTGTAAATTGTAATTGGTACCCTATTTGAAATAAAAGAAAAAAACATGATAAAACATATTTTCTCAACTAATACTTTAAGTTACAACACTACCAGAGATCGTTGACCCCTAAAACAAACTTCAAAGTTTTTAAATTTTATCATGTTTAGATATCGATACCTAGATATGAGCGCCGATGGTCAATTCCACGGCGGCGGCGTGGCCTGAAAATTTCCACGGCGGCGGCGGCGCGGCGGCGTTGCGGCGGCGCGGCGTGGCCGGCAGTGGGCCTTAGATATTTTTTTTTATCAGGGAGAGATTTCTTAAAGAAAACCATATTGTTGTTACCAAAAAAGCTTTAATTTTTTTAATAAAGGAACGTATTTGTTAATTACAATTTAACAGTCTTCTAAATAATTGGAGATCACGTTTACTGTAAAATAATAATTTCAGTATTTTCAGTTGAAGAGACACTGAGCGTTTTTAATCACAGCATTATCTATCTATATAATCCTACTTCCTACTAATATTATAAATGCGAAAGTTTGTATGGATGGATGTTTGTTACTCTTTCACGCAAAAACTACTGAAGGGATTTGGATGAAATTTGGCACACAGATCAGGTTTATAACCAGGATTAACATATAGAATACTTTTTATCCCGATATTCGCACGGGATCGAAACGTATGCGGGTGAAACCGCGGGGCGCACCTAGTTATGAATAAACTACTATCAGGACTTGCGTTTATTTCACTTTTCCACAAAATACTAAAAAAATCCTCCATCCTTCATGGTCTCGTCCGAACAATTCCGTAGAAATCCTCTAATATCGTTGATACCGGAACATCGTCCGTGATCGGTGAAATCCGCACGAGTCCGCAACCCACTGATCGCACTGCCAGATAGCTGGCCGTCTGGCGGACTGTTATCGTGTTACTGGCAACGTATGCCATGCTGCTGGCAGATTCGAATTGAATTCTTAAGAATAAGGGTGCGATTTGAATCTTTAAAGGGGTTTGTGGGACTTTGGCTTTTGTGGAAGATTATTATAGTGTACGTTCGCCATCATCTGCCTAGCCTTTTCCTAACTATGTTGGGGTCGGCTTCCAATCTAACCGGGTATGTGTATGAGTGAGGAGGGAATGTTCGCCATATTAAATAAAAAATGTACTTGGATATTATTTTCCGTTTTATGATTGCAATCACATATGTGGAAGATTGAGGACTAAGTCGAAAATGTTTATGGATACAAAATTACTCAAATCATGTACCTAGATAAACAAACATTTAAAAACTGATATCCCCTCATCTTTTAGGTAGCCTTATTAAGGTCTGAAATAAGAGAAAAACATTTTTACAAAAAAAAAAAAAAACCGATTTAAAAAAAAAAAACAACTAAAAAGTTGTTTTTTTTTTGTATTTTTTTTTTTAAATTTTCTCTTTTAGCCCACAAAAAATCATACAACACTACTTGCTATGTAAATATGAGTGACAGACAGGAAGTTATTAAAACATCATCAATATAAACTAATTGGAAAAAAATCGTATTATTGAAGCTAACTCAAAACTACCCAAGCAAAGTTAATAAAAATTTATGGTACCACCCCTGAGGGCATACCTTAACCATTAAAAAAAGAATTTTGCAAATCGTCTTATAAATATGGGAGTTCTGAGGTAACAAACATAAAAAAAAACAATCGAATTCAGAACCTCCTCCTTTTTTTGAAGTTGGTTAAAAAGTAATTGTGTCTCTGAGCTGATTATGTGTTAGTTAATATTTCACATAATATTACGCCTGTTTAGCCCGAAGAGTTAGGCAGAAGTGTACACATACTCGTAGTACACCAACATTTCGCGTTTAATATTTACGTCAAATCGTATTGTGTGTAATTTGTTTGGGCTTAACCTCTACCCGTATTATTCTGCTAAATTGCTGTGATGTTCTATACGATATGCTAGATTAATTCCAACATGAGGTAGCCGGTTCCGTGCGCATACAAATTCGTGGTATTTACGTGAATATGTATGAAAATAGTCTCGAACTCCAAACTTATTTCAATTATAAATCCTATCAAAATTTTAAGTGGATTAAATACCCTCCTACTCTTTCTCTGTGTATGTAAATGATATTTTAATGAATCTCGTCCAGACGGAGGGAGGAAAATGATGGTCCTGTTAACATAATTATCCTTTGATACTCATCATTTGCCTAAAGCCTTTTACCAACTATGTTGAGATCGGCTTTCAGATTAACTAGATGCAGTTGAATTCCAGTGTTTTATGGAGCGACTGCCTATCTGACCTCTGTGTTACTGGGTAATAAGATACCCGGTAAGACTGGTTGTCAGACTTTTGGCATTTTGACTACCCGTCATTATCAACATCATCATTTCAGGCCGGAATACCCACTGCTGGGTACAGACCTCCCCTTTTTTCTGCTATACTTCCCGGTTCCGTGCGTCCCTGGATTGACAGATTGACTACCCTTAACGACTGTCAAAGATCTAACTAATTATGGCCGGGACCAATGGCTAAATGTGCTTTTCCAGACATGACATCCTCAATAGGTAATGAATGATCACCTATCCGCAGACCGACCTCGGTAAGTGTAGCTTGACCTTCAATCGACTCGTGGGGTTGTTATTACTTATTCCTCTATTGATTCTATGAGTGTGAAAGTGATAGTAAAAGAAAACACACGAAAGTTGATCCAGAATGCACGGAAATAAACGGAATCCATGTGGAAATTGAGACACCGCCGTGGAACGTCGGAGTTAAGCTGATCCCAATTTCAGATAACTGCGATTACAACTGGACGGATGACTGTCCGGAGTCCGGGATATGTCCGGCCGTCGTCCGGGACACGTCCGAAAAGCCTACGTACATGGAAAAGGTAGTGGCAGAAGTTCCGAACAACTTGGAAATATAAAATAAAAAAAAATAAAAGCTGCAAACTTCCAGAAACCTGAAAGTTATTAGCAAGAACTTCCGGATAAACTTTCAATTGAGTGTACAACATAGAGATCTAAGTAAATAGTTTTATGTCTTTGGTGTACAAGGATACTGTAACTCATCCTGACGAGGGATATTTTTTGTTAGAAACGCATTTTTCTTTATTTTTTTTCTAATAGTGATGCTATAAGAAAAAAATAAGGAAAAATGCGTTTATTGGCATTAGAACAAAAACACCCTAAAACCCCGGGGCCTTTCTACGACCGGGGGAAATGAAAACAGTAAGGGCCTTATCAATACACTAGTTTTTGTTGTGCTAGGCTGCCAGACTTTTTTTTCTTCTTTGTTCTCTGTTTCAGGATCTAAATTACATGTAAAAATTTGGATAGTAGTGGTTAACATAAATTAGGGTAGTTTTCTTTTAATTTTTTTTCTCTCTATCGTACGTACAACTTTCGTTTTGCATGCTGAGTTTACCTATAAGTGATTGTACACTATTGTTTATCTGTTTTTGCATGTTTTTTTTATGCCCATAACTGGTGTAAACAATCGTTGGTAGACCAATAAATAAATAAAATAAAATAAACATTCCGATAAGAGCTGTGGTCACAATTTTCTACCAGGTGGGCAGGAGGGTGGTGTAACCAATGTCTACAAGTAGAGATGGTCAGCAACACACTTGCCACATCAAGGGATTTACCAAAGTGTTGAAAGTTGCACTCTCTCGTGTGCAAGTAATTTTACTTGCACTAAAACCTTTTAAAATAAATAAATAAAATTACTTGAATTCAAGTAACAAGACTCATATACAAACAGATACATAAAATGATACAGACAGACAAAAACGAACACTCACAAGGTAGCAATATGTCTGCTGCAGCATTGCCGGATATAAGGGCAATCCTAAATCCTGGTTAAACCTAGGCTTTAACCGGGCTAGATTTTCACGTCTCGTATTGACTAGACAGTCTGCATTTATCTTTTTACTGGCTTACAGTACTAATGGACTGCGGGGAATCTTTATAGATTTGACCTGAGATTCCGACAGAGGGCACGGTTGGCAGATCAGGCGAACTGACTGGCTCGTCAGTTCGCCCGGTCGTTTCGAGTATTTGGGGATTAATTTGCAAAGGCTTTTCGGCTTGGATTTACCTGTCGTGTTTATTTTCGACCTTCTCTCTCCAATTAAAATGGTCCCTGTGAATTCTATCATAAAGCAGATTACTGTCTTTTTTCATGGGTCGTGTATGAGGTACAATCGGTCGTTGACCTCGGTTACATACGGCCGTGTTTGGTATAAACTACTGTCGATTTTTAAAAGAATTCCACTATTTCTCAAAGTTTCGTGTCATTGTGATTGTTATTTGGAAATTGCAATACCTACTATCTAAGATGGATACAAACAAGTGCGGTGTTTGCAGGGACACGCTGTCCGATGGTGCACACTGCAAATCATGTAACCTCATGATGCATTTCCATTGTGGGGGCGTCACTGAAAACGGCTACCAAAAGCTAGGGGATCGTAAGCTAATATGGCGTTGCAGTAAATGCAGAATCGCAGGCAATGCCCTACAACCTGTCTTGCCAGTGTCACCCACCCCCGTGCCGGAACCAGAGTCGGTTGTCTTGCAAGAAATTCGAGCGTTGTCTTTGAAATTTGCCACACTGGAGAATATGAAAGAAGAAATCGTCGCATTGAGGAATGAATTTGCCGAGTTCAAAACAACCCTGTCCAACCAGTACAGTGAGGTTATGAAAGAAGTCTCTGGAAAATTGAATGACATGGAGCTACGTATTGTTAAGGTTGAGAAAGTCCAGGACCAAGTCGAACAACTGCAAGCCCGATTGGATAAGTTAGAAGAAGACAATAATATTAAGGATCAATGGTCGCGTATGAATAATATTGAAGTGAAGGGTGTGCCTCAAACAGGTAACGAGAATTTATTTGAAATAATAGCCAAAATTAGCGCTAAAGTCAATTACCCGATCACTAAAAATCTAATTAACTTCGTCACACGAGTACCTACTAGCGAGAAAGATCGTATAAAACCCATCATAGTGTGCTTCTGCCAACGTTACGTAAAAGAAGATTTCATAGCAGCTGCTAGGCACGAATTGAAGACCTCGCCCCTGACGCCAGATAAAATTGGATTGAGTGGCAACCATAAAATTTTCATAAATGATCACCTTACAATCAAAAACAAAATGTTGCTGTCTAAAACTAAGAAAACAGCAGCAGAAATGGATTTCCAATACGTTTGGGTCAAACATGCGAAGATACACGTAAGAAAAAACGATACGTCGCCACTGCTGGTTGTCAAATCGGAGAAAGATCTGCAGAAAATTGTTTAAATTACTCACGATTAATACATATTACAACCCCTATTAGAATAATATGTTTATATAAGTCTGTGTTTTGGTGTGTGTTTTCTAAGTGCGAAACAAAGTTGTTTGAGAATCTTAGTCATATGTGTGCTAATTGCGTTTTCCTTTTAGTTTTGTGTCGTTACACGGTGTGCCCAAGTAAGTCTATTCGATATTATTTTTGCAATGTCACTTTTTGTTATGCTAATTTAAACCATTTCTGTCGTGCCACAGGGTACATTTTCCTTTTTGAACCGTCCCCAGTTATGACAATTAACTCCGAGGTGCTCTTGTCTCTGTACTGGTCGTTACCTTTTGTTTCTTTTTATAACAACTATTTTTATAATGTTATTTCTACTGCTCACTGTGTATTGCTGTGTCTATTATTTTACTTGACCAATACCCGCATTAAGCATTATAAAGGCTGCGACAATGACCGGCACTTTATTCTACCTGTTATATTTAAGTTATTTTTGACAATTTGTTTTCTACTCTTAAGTTATTTGATTGTAGTTAAATGTAATTATGGCTACGCTTAAAATCTACTACCAGAACGTGCGTGGTCTGCGTACGAAAACGAACATTGTGTTTCGCGGAATATGTCTCAGTTCTTACGATGTCATTATATTTACGGAGACGTGGCTAGATGATAGTTTTAACAACAGTGAATTATTTGATGGACGTTACCTCGTTTGGAGACGCGATCGTGACTACTCCCGAACCGATCAGTTGCGTGGTGGTGGTGTACTGATAGCGGTGAAACATGATCTTACAATAGTTGAGAGGTTGGATTGGCGTAGTTCTGCGGAGGATATTTGGCTATCTTTAATCATTAAAAAGTCCAAACCACAGGTTAGTTATAATTTGCATATATGTGCACTTTACCTGTGCAAGGAGAATCTAGGTAATTCTCATAGTATTCAGTTGCTTAATTTCACAGATAGTCTCAACAATTTAATTCTGACTCATCCACTTGACAAGTTTCTGCTGGTGGGTGATTTTAATTTTGGTAACAACGTCGAGTGGTGTAATGGGGACATAGTTACCAATGGTGAGTTAATCCCTCAAAATATTTCTTCTCAGCATGTTATTCAGTTCTTCGATACAATACAAATGTTCAACTTGTCACAGTATAATGGTGAGCGGAACGTTAACTGTAGACTACTGGATCTTGTATTCTGTAACGATACTGTGATTGTCTCGGGATGTACGGACCCACTTGCTCTGCCTATTGATTTTCATCATAAGCCTTTAATTATTGAGACAAAATTTATTGAAATTCAAAAACTTGTTGACAAACCTAAGCAACGTTATATGTTCTCGAAGGGCAATTATGATGCTATTAAATCTGAACTTGATCTAATTAACTGGCCTCAGTTGTTACAATCAACTAGCTTGGAAGATGCCGTTACAAAATTTTATAGTAAGCTATATGAGCTTAGGGATAGACACATACCTTTAAAATCGGTAAAACAGTCCTCTTATCCTCCTTGGTATACCCCAGCACTAATTAAAGTTATTAGAGAAAAACATAAGTGTCATAAGAAATATAAACGATACAGTAACTTATCTGATTATCACTCGTTTTCATTACTGCGTACCAGAGTTTTTGAGCTGGAAAAAACCTGTTATGACAATTATATGACAAACATTGAGGCTTCTATTGTAAAAAATCCAAAGTCTTTCTGGACGTTCGTAAAAAGTAAGCGGAGGGCTGGCTCGTTTCCTAATGAAATGTTCTACCGTGAGACCTCTGTGAATACGGGACAAGATATTAGCAACATGTTTGCTACCTATTTCCAGTCTACATTTTTAGAACCTGAATTAACGGCTGATGGTGAACGTACTTCCAGTGAGCAATGTAGTAATACTGTAATGTCCGTCAGCACAGTTGACATAAACCACTCACGTATATTGAAGCTGCTCAAATCATTAGACCTCAGTAAATCAGGTGGGCCTGACCTAATACCTCCTTTGTTCATAGTCACTTGTGCTGATAGTCTTGTGGAACCCATTTCTATCTTGTTTAAGCGCTCTCTTTCCGAGGGTAAAGTTCCAAAGATTTGGAAATCTGCTTTCGTCACTCCCGTCTTTAAAAAGGGCGACAAGGCTAATATTGAAAACTATCGCCCTATATCTAAAATTTGCCTTTTTTCTAAAATTCTTGAACGTATAGTTTATACCGATGTCTATGCGGCTTTCAGGCCAACTCTTGGCGAGGAACAGCACGGTTTTGTTAGGAACCGCTCGACTACGTCTAACTTGCTTCTGTCACATGAGTTTATTACAAACGGCATGGCGCAGCGGCAAGTTGACGTAGTTTATACCGACTATAGTAAGTGTTTCGACCGTATTGATCATTGTATGCTGCTGAAGAAGCTGTTTCTCGCCGGAATACACGGTGACCTGTACCGTTGGTTCTCCTCCTATATAGACAACAGAACGCAGGCTGTCGTGCTTCAGGGCTACACCTCTGGTTGGAGATCTGTCCCTTCAGGCGTACCTCAAGGCTCCATTTTGGGTCCTCTGTTATTTATATTATTCATTGCAGATATTAAACAATGCTTTCGTCATTCGTATATTTTACTTTATGCTGATGACATGAAGATTCATAAAGTTGTGCGAGACATGACTGATGCATGTCAGTTGCAAGATGACCTGTTTAGATTTGAAATATATTGCATCCGTAACAAACTCCAATTAAATGTCTCTAAATGCTTCCTCCTAACGTTCTCACGTTGTACTTCTTTGATAAATTTTAGTTATACCCTGAACGATCAGATCATTAGCAGGCTAGATAACATAAGAGATTTAGGGGTAATAGTAGACAGTAAGCTTCTGTTTGATCAACATGTAAATGGCATAGTTACAAAGGCGTCCAAAGCTTTGGGATTTATACTACGCACCACGGCCTGTTTCCGATCTCTTAAACCAATTAAAGTCTTGTATTGTTCTTTCGTGCGCAGCCATTTAGAATACGCGTCTCAGGTTTGGAACCCGCAGTATCATACTTATAAATCCCGTATTGAAGGAGTCCAAAGAAAATTTCTACGTTGTTTGGATTATAGGGCTCAGCAATACTCAGTCGACTACGAGCACCGCTGCAGACGGTACCACTTCCTTCCTCTGGAGATGAGGCGTTATATTGGAGACGTGTGTTTATTGTTGGGTATTGCAAATGGCCATATTGACTGTCCTGAACTAGTTGCTAATCTGTCATTACGCACGAATCCGATAGGATTACGTCAACGGCCAATATTAAATGTACCTTTCGCAATGACTAATTATAGGCGGAATGTTTTCTCGATAAGAAGTGCACTTAGTTTCAATAGACTTCCTTGGGACCATAATGTCGACTTGTTTTGTACCAGTGTATCGACCTTAAGACGGCTTTTTGCACAGTCTTTTTTCTTGGATAGTTAACTCTTAACTAATTATATTACTAGTATGTACTTTCTTTTTATCGACATTTTCCTTTACTATGAGTGGAGGCTTGTTATTAGCAATTTTTTCTTTTTACATTCTTTATATCATTGTTTTTTATTAGTCTGTAAGCCTTCTTTAAAATAAAATAAATAAATAAATAAATAAATAAGAGATAAAGAAAGAAAGAAAAAGTATTTATTTAGTGTTTTTATTGTTTTGTTTGTATTTGTATTTGGTGTTTTGTTTTTATTGCGGGGTAATTGCGTAACACACTAACAGTAGGAATTGATTTCATTTTTACAGTTTATTTTATTTATTTAATTAAACCGGTTTAAAACCAATTACAGTAGGTAGTTAAATTTACAATTTGTATATACACGAACACAAGAACATACATTGCGCTATTTACGTTGTTGAACCGACAAATTATTCGAACATATGAAGCAATGGTTTAGCAATATCCTTCAAAATGATTCAGATTGTGATTGATAGTGCGTTACGCAATTAGGGTGTTGGTTTTTGGCTGTAGTTTATTGCTACTCATATTGTGTGTGCTTATTAAGTCCCTCAGTGCTTTAATTTGTGAAGTAATTTTAAGAGAACTAAAGTCTACCTAAAGGCCCTTTTGGCATTATAATCTTTGTTGTCTGTTTTTATAGTTTTAAGGTGTTTGCAGCAATGTTGCATTTTGCTGCAATGCCAATAAACGCATAAATTTTTCATTTTGCTTCACTGTTGATGATTTCGACGGTCTAAAGCAGACAGTGGATGTACTAATGGTGTAATCAAAACTGATTATTGTAATCTTCACCTGCTGGCTCAAAGAGTTGTAACTTTTTGGTCAGAATCATTATTCATTACCATTCAAATCTAACATTGTAGGTACACCAAACTTTTATGTTACCGTCAAGATGGAGGAACTAAGTCTTGGATTTCGAATCAGCCTACATAAAAGAGAAAGTAGATAAAGATAGCTCATATTCTTCACAGAATAGTCAGATAGGAAACGCCGAGCTCATCTAGTTTTAATATATGATTGACGTGTAAAAGTGTTTGTGCAAACCTACTTACAAAAATAAAATCATTTATCATAGAGTTCTAAAGAAGACCGTCTTCTTTCGAAATACCTCCTAACATTTATCTAAAGCCAGTACTAATTTGTACAATTCAAGATAGGTCTTGTAAGTGCGAACTACGAACTAGCTAATGTTTCAGATAAACGATAGTCTATTGTCTAGTACTAATGGATCGCAGGAATCTTCGCAGGTTCTACTGAGGTTCGAGCTAAAGCACCTTAGTGATAGATTAGGGGATCTGTCGGCACGCTTGTCGGGATTTCAATCGATAGAACTAACGACCTAGAGCGGATTATGTTGCTACTCCGTACGTATAAGTTTAGACATGTCTCTCAGTGGTATTAACGTGTGTATTCCGTTTTGAGCATAAACCCACGGTGTTGTTGGGATTTACATTCAATGGTTTAACGATTTATATTTATTTAGTTTTTTTTTTTTGTTATTAAGGGCTGATTGATTTTTCAATCGACAGATAATTTTTAATCGTGGAATAATTTTAACGTCAGACAGATTTTGTATGGAAGAACTGTCAAAAATTAAAAATTATTCCTCGGAAAAATATATCTGGCGTTGGACAAATCAGCCCTTAGAATTCTAGACCCAATAACTTAGGCTAGTAGTGGATATCCAATGATGATTGCCATTATAATAATTATGTGAAAGTAATATATGGCCTCTAAAGTTCACTTAAAAAGCTCGCTGGCTTTAACTATAGATTCTATAATTATTTCATTAAATACATATAAATTATATGTTTACACATTAGAATAATAAAAAAATATAAAAACATTAAAAATATAATAAATAGTAGCCCATCGGTGTCGGGAACAGGGTTCAAGCTACCGGCGGCGGTCAGGGCTCCAGAGAGAGGAACCTCCTAACGATGTGGGCCGAATCCAGAAGTACCGCTTTCTGAATCAAGCCCTTGATCCAACTGCCCAACGAAAGCCTCCTCAGGTGTTGGTCGACGCTCTTGGCTATTAATCCATTGGCTGATGATTATAGTTATTATGGACAAAAACTAACATCTAACGGTTAAATATTGTTATGTTAACATGCTTTTCATATGGATTGGCCACAAAAAACAAAAGATATCGATAAGTGGAAGGAGGGAGGGAAGGTCTGTTCCCTGCAGTGGAACATAAACAAAATACTTAAAATGCTACTATTCCCTCAGTTTATTACATTTTGTAATTACACAAACTAGCACAGCGTAATACAAATAAAGTGAAACATCAACCTCTGGGGATCAATAGTTGTCACACTGTGCAACTGTGAGCCAATTTTGTTTTAAAACAACTTTGCGTGCGATCCAGCCTGTCAGCAAGTTGTAGTGATGGGAACTACCTTGTCGATATTTATTTGAATACCTACATAAACTGTAAGATATTTATGCTTTTAACTATACCTATAGACAAAGGCATAAATACCTCATACGTACACTACATATCTGCTAAACTGAAATGAAGAATTCGACATTTTCCGCGGTTATGCAAATTTCAAAAGTGTTTTTCTCGTGAAATAAAAAAATCGTCACTTTGAGAAAAGACTTATTTCATAATATTATGGTTTCGAGAATACTATGTTTATAACACCATAAGAAATCTATCGATACTTTAGAAGAAATTCGTTTGTGTTTGAATCTTGCGTAAGTGTAACGTATTTATGCTCGTGACTGTATGGAGAGATGTTGAATTACAGTAAAGTGCCTATTTGAAAGTGCCTACCTGCGAATATTCCTCAAAAATAGCAAAAAAATAAAGACTTTAATTTTTTTGCGTACTGGCTACCTAAACTGCTAGCTAGGATGAAGAGAATATAAGGTTTCTTTATACACCTATGGGAATATAAAAGTTCACTATAGTTAATATAATAACTTTTTATTATACTACACTTATACCTCACCTTTGTGTCTAAGTGAAGGTAGGTTGTCAGATGATAAATGACTACATACTAAACCCTACTAAGCTAATATTATAAGCGCACTTATATCTTCTAGTACGGAGCCGATTTAATCGAAAATCAATGCATGCAAGACGCGTCGATTTATAGCAAAAGTTTTGGCTTCAAAAGTCACCGCCATTTAAACTGCTGCACTTGTGAATAATGTATGGGCTTAAAGTTTTCAAGTCTTCACAGAAAACTACGGTATATTGAATATAAAACATTTTATACTAGTATTTATTCATAGCTTTGCTTCCAAATTTATTAACACTGCTCATCCATACTAATATTATAAATGCGAATGGAACTGTGACTATCTGTCTGTAAACTTTTCACACCTAAAACCAGTCCTAACCTAAGCGCCAGGGTACTTATCTATCAATCATCACGATCGGCTTAAAGATTGACAGATAAATATCCTGGGACTTGGGGAAAGACATAATCCTGGAATGAAAAAATAATGCAATAGAAAATACACGCAAAAGAGGTCGGGGGCACCAGCAGCACTTTTTTTTTGTTAACCTATCGTGGGCAAAGGTCTCCCCCATACTTTTCCAATTATCCTTATGTTGTACCTTCTCCGGCCAACAGCAGCACTAATTAATACAAATTTATTGAATAATTTCTGACCGGACGCACGTTGTCCTGTTTCCTAGAAATCGCAACGGGTCCAATTGTGAATCTAAACCATCCAGGGAACCATTCAAACACCCGCAAAAAAAAAAAATCATCAAAACCGGTCCAGCTCTTAAGGAGGAGCTCAGTGACAACAGACGTAGGTACAGAAGAATTATAATGATAAGCAGTTAAAAAAAAACTAGTCTATTTTTATCCTTGTCACAAAAACATCGATATTTCGACACTAACCATCGCTATATCGGCGTCGACAGTCAAGTATTTAGCGGAGTGAAGGTTTGCGCATCAGTTCTCGTCAGAATTGCAAGCGCCTCGTCGCAACTCCTACCTTTATCTTTACAGGGGTAGGCACGCAGACAAGTGCTTGAACTATTCATACCTGTAGCGAACTATGCGTACCTGTAGCGTAGTTTGCGTACCTGTAGTAAGGTAGCGTTGCACATGGATAGATACTTGCTCTAAATTATTCGCGGATGGAATGGTAGAAACTGCAAGAATCTTGCCAAGACTGAAAAGACTCGGTGAAATATTTATACTGCTTCTTGCAAACTTTTAGGGATGAAAATACTTGATATTATAAGTGGCTTATATAATAAGGGCAAAAAAAACTCTTGGCCACAAGTACGGTATATCGTTTTGCGTGGATGTGACCTATATTTTCTCCAACTTGTTTTTTTTGTGTTTGTGTTCTTTTTCTGCGTCATGTTTGCCGCAATTTTTCTTTCTTTTGTTTTTCTTATATAAAGTCAAATCATTGTCGGTAAGCAAATTTACTACCAAATTGAAATTCCAATCACATCTATCATGCTTTGTTGTATGGAATGACTATTATACCACGTCAAATTGACATCATCATCATCATCATCATCATTTCAGCCGATAGACGTCCACTGCTGGACATAGGCCTCCCCCAAGTGTCGCCACATTGACCGGTCCCGTGCGACTCGCATCCAGCGGATTCCCGCAACCTTCACCAGGTCATCGGTCCACCTAGTGGGAGGCCTTCCAACGCAACGTCTTCCGGTTCGCGGTCGCCACTCCAGAACTTTTCGGCCCCATCGGCCATCCGTTCTGCGAGCAATGTGCCCTGCCCCCGCGTAAAGCCTCCGGCAGGAGGCGTTTGGCCCCCCCAGTAAATTGACATAGTGTATCATAATCTACTCAACAATAAAGTTTCCTGACCGTCGAACTAGGTATGACAAAACGTTTATTCATTAACTCACCGTTGCATTTAGCGTGGCCTTTTATACTTACATAAATTGGTGACACCTTTTTAAAATAAATTTAATTAAAGGAAACTTTCACTCCATTATAAAGCACTTACTGAAAACCATTCATTTCGTAGGGAACCGCGGGAAGTTCCCGCCGTGGACCCATAAAATACTATGTGAGCAAAACTTAAGGTCAACCTGTTGCTCCAACGGTTCTACTTAATCTTTATGTGACATACTATAAAACTGGAATGATCAAAGGATCATTCCAGTTAATATATAGTATAACATTGGTTTTGATTTTGATTCCTATCAGACCTCTGGGGTCAAAGTCAAATCATTTATTTCAAGTAGACCATTAAAATGCATGTTTGAACGTCAAAATTTGCAGGATAATGGTATTGATTCCAAGTTCCAAAAGGTATAGTTTCGTATGGAGGAGAATGAGAAAGAAACACCTACTCTTTTAAAATGTTTTACAATATTTTGTACTAGCGCCCCGCGGCTTCACCCGCATGAGTTTCGATCCCGTGGGAATATCGGGATAAAAAATATCCTAGGTGTTAATCCTGGTTATAAACTATCTTTATGCCAAATTTCATCCACCAACCCTCCAATGGTTCCTTTTTCAACTAATATACTACAATAGGTAAAAAGTTTTAAAAATTAAGCAATAGCAGATATATTAATTATGTTGATAAATACATGATGCTCACATATTTTCAAATATTGAAACCGAAGTCGACTTTTCCTAAAATTTTGACAAATAATGAATCAGTGTGTGAATGTACTTTACATAATGTTGAATTAGGGCTGATTTTTCCAATGCCAGATTAATTATTAACAGTTCTTGTATATAAAATCTGTCAGACGTCAATTTTATTCCACGAATAAAAAATATTTGTCGATTGACAAATGAGCCCTTAATGGCATAAAAATAACAAATTATGTAATTAAATTAGCAACCACTAAGGACTTAATAAAAGCTAATTGGCCTCATGTAAAAATAAATAAAAACAAACGAAATTACCCTTGAAAAAGTACTGTATGTATGTAAAGACTGTGTGTCTTTACATACATACAGTACATAGATACAGTTAAAATTCTCCCCCGTTGGCAAAATAGCGGAATGTTGAATGCAAATTATCTGAAAAGCGTAGCTGTCATAAAGTATGGTTATAAATATAAAATCTTTATGCTCCCAGAGGGACTCAATTCGATTGGCGACGAATTGTCTGAAGGTTGCCGAGCCCGTATTGACTGAACACGTAGATATATTATTAAGAATAATTCGGTTCTAAATCTGGTTTAAGTTTAAGTGAATGAGTGATACGTGATGGGGTATTATCTTTTTTCTGGAGACAAAAATCTATACCCAAAGTCATTTATTTAAATTAGGCTGAGAATCTAGAGCAGTGGTGGCCCAGTGGTAATAGCCGCGGCTTACGAGTTGTAGGTCGTAGGTTCGAACCCAGACAGGCGCTTTACTTTGTGTAAATTATTTCATCACCACTGCTCTTTAAACGGTGAAGGAAAACATCGTGAGGAAACCGGCATGTCCTATAACCAAAAAATTCGAAGACATGTGACATCTACCAACCCGTACTGGGCCCGCGTGGTGGATTAAGGCCCACTCTCTCTCACAGAGAGGAGGCCTGTGTCCCAGCAGTGGGAACATTATAGGCTGATTATAGGTAGGCTGAGAATCAGCTCTTACTGAACGTCAAAATGACATGAGTCTGTCCCTCAAAACGTCCGCCCTTCACGGATGACAAATGGTTTAAGTGAAGAATTGGTATGCGGGAAACCTAATAATAGTCTTCTGTTCTTAGTCTTTAATTGACGCATAATTTAGGTATCAATAAAACATACAAATAAAGTGATAAAGCGAAGGATGATGATGATGACACCATAGACAAGAATTAAAGTGACGAACCTCCTTTTAAAATTATCATAATTTTCCTGCCTCTATTCCAATTTATTTGGGATCGCCGCAACATATCTTTTTCTTCCACAATTCTCTGTTAGTCGTCATCTCGGTTACCTTTTAACATAATCTTAGCCAAAAATATACTTCAACTAATTGATCATGAACTCATTGGTAATTTAATGGCTCGCCTTGTCTATACGCATGGTGAATTTAAGCGCAGCCCAATTTGGACTTCACTTTATCGTTAAAATAATTCAGTCCTGGGGCCCAATCATAAAGTGGGGCTGTAAATATAAAATGCTATGTTCTCTGAGGGACTCTTCATCGAAGGCTCCCGAACATTATTGCTGGCAAGTAAACCGCACAATACCGCTGTGAGTACAACCTTTGCCTCGTGCGGTGCAAGGTATGGAAGAAACAGTTTTTTGAAGTGAAAACTTCTTTAGGCGCACTTTCTGAACAGTGAACGAAACTGAACCGTCTCGCTCGTGTTGGTGACGCTGGATCGGATATACTCGGCTCCAGTCGGTCGATGACACTGAATCGCGTAAACTCGCCGCTGAATCGCGTATACTCAGCTCCAGTCGTAAGCTTTCACTTCTATCGTGCGGTCATATGGATTGTGTGTATTTTTATGTGTGATCCGCAATAAACGAAATATATTATAAACACACACCCTGTTTTTTTAATGAGAAAGTGGGTAATACTTTGCGGACAATGCTTTCCAAAAGGTGTAAAGTAAAGTATTTACTTTACACCTTCTGACCGCTCATTTGCGGTCCCTACGACGAGAAATACCTTCTCAATACTCTCTGTATTATTATTATTCATTTATTTCAGAATCAACAAATATTCCATACATTGTTAGTAAATCATACTTATAACTATGTTAGTATATTATTATTAAATGTCGTATTAAATGTCATGCCAGCTAATCGGTTCTGAAAACAGTATGTTGATGCTCATCTTCATTCATTTAACAGTCTGCTGGGTAAAACTTCGTTTCTTTTGTTTAAATACCTCTACTGCGTTGAAGAGTAACATTTTTAGATAATATTATTATTAATTGTTATTAGTTCTTTCTTCTTTCTGCCATCTTTTAAATCTTTCTTGCGGTATTCATCGACAAACTTATACTTCGTAACTAAATCTACATATCTCGCTCGTTACCTGTATTAATTCATAAACATATTTACCTATTAATTCATCATTATCATCATCTAGCCTGACTTCACTCCTCTCTTTTCTTGTGGCAAGGCTCCTGTGCCAGCCTCATCCAGGTTTTGCCCGCGATGGCAACAATATCGTCCGCTCACTTAGTAATTACGTTCCAAAATCTGCCCGCGTCCCGCTCCTAACTCGCACCATCTCCGGTAGCATAAAGAGGTGTATTATGCCCACTTGTCCTTGCTGAAACGTTCCGTAACTTGGTAAGGCTGCAAAAGGCTTCTTTCTGTAAGCCCTAATGAATAGAATTCAGCATTTAATGATGGGGTAAATTAATGTGCCTTTTGCCTTTTGTGTGGTGTATGAAAACCGCCCAAATTAGGTGGAGGTTTGTGGTAGGTTATTTTGTTTACAAGGAATAAATGTTTGTATACAAACGTTGTTGAAAAATTCTAGGTCATTTATTTGATTAGATTATTTAAGCTCTGATAATGAAATGTTTGAAAAAGTGGCTAAAATTAGTATAAAAACAGTGACACTCCAGTGTATTTTTTAAACAAACGCGAAACTCTATGACCCAGTCCCCTGGCAGTCGGCGCGAAATACCGACGTCATTTAGAACCCTTCACAGCCAGTTCATTTTAAACTTGTGAAATATTCGCACAACTTCATAAACATCTGTTTTTCATTGAAAACACTCTCCCTTCGAGTTTCGTTTGTTTCATTAAGATGGGGTTATTTTTCAAGCCTGCCTGTGTTTTAAGGGTGTTGGAATTTAGGCAAGATTAAGAGGGAAAAGTTTTAAACGTTTTTTTTTTAAAGTGTAGGTAAGTAATTAGAAACCAAGAGGTGATACATATGTATATGTAGAACGTCGAATTAGAAACGAATAGATGGCAAAAGCTATTTTATGTGGAGCGACTGCCACTGCGACTGCGACTGCTGCAGTGAATTAGCTCTTGCATCAAACTTAATTGTACCTAAAGTGCTACAATGATCTTTTAGCCCCTGAATGACAAGGTTGTTGTTGGCAAACACTTGTGAAATTGTCACAGAAATTTTATTGAAAAAACAAGATGGCCACGCAGCAAGATGTGAAAGGATCTTGCTGCGTGGCCATCATCATTGTATCATTAACTAGTAATTAATATTTTTGTAAAATTTTATTGACAGGCTCGCCAGCACACATTTACACATTGAGAGGTTTTCGTTGTGTGGCTAAAACCGAATTGTAAAATAAGCTAAGAAAAATATAAATAAAAAAATCTATTTTTTTGTATTTTTGTATTAACGATTTTCAATTTTTTTTTCAGGTAAGTGAAGGTTCCAAGATAAATAAAGTATTGGCGTATGTATGCAGGTAAGTACATCGTGAGATTGCGTTTCTCGCCATTGTAGTAGGTAGAGTATTTATTTAAATTACGTAAATAATAAAGAAAAAGCGGTGAATCCTTTTCCTTTACCAGTTTCCATTAAACCAAATAACTTTTTCTTTAATTAAATACTTGGAAAAACAATCAGACGGACAATGTATCCGTTCGTCGAGTTTTTGTCGATTTTTCTCGACACCCTCAATTTTCGCGAGGGGATTAATTCTCATTCATTTTTATCCTCATCCGAGTTTCAACCGGCACCAGTGACCCGGATAAATTATCGCCCTGGTACTAAAACGGTACTTTTAATTATTTTTTTCGAAAGCCCTATAATGTTGAGGAGTTGTAATGGCTAATTTTGAGGATTTTTTAGAGCCGACGATTATCATATTAAACTTGCCTCAGTAAATAAAAAAGAATAATCTGAATCAGTTTATGAAAAATTTAGCAAATTACAATGTTAGCGCGGGGAGCAATAAAAGAGTGGACTGTATAAATAGGAAATGGTTTAATGCCGTCTGATTTACAAATATAAACTTTCCGTCGCGGTGGAGACCGTTGAAGCGAGTGATCATCGGACCGAGCCGTGTCGTCGCCGCGCCGCGCACAGCTGGCCGATGACGTGCTGATCACGCTGCAAGCGTGCAGCGTGCAGGCTGCGCGCAACGTGATGTGTTGGGTTCGATTCCCAACATACAACGAGGTATGTTGTTGTGTCATGTTTACCGCAAATTAAAGTATTTTCTTTCTTTCCTTTCTAGAGATTATTTGTTAACCACCTACAGCAACAATAAACACTATTCTGTTTCGATCTTACTTACATTACACAGCAATAAAAGTTCTTCCTCTATCCGTAGATATGTTACTCGCTTTAAGTTTTTGGCTAGATTTCTAGAGTAAATAAACTGAGGTTTCATGTAAAATGCTTAAAAAACCTGGGAAGCTTTGCAAACGTTTTATTGAAAGCTTCACAAGAGCTTACGAGTCTGTAGACGACGCGACGGGGACGTTTTGAAAAGTTCATTTTCGTACGTTTAACAAACATTTAAAGGTGACAAGAACTTTTTTTATCAAATAATAACTCAATTAAAAAAATCTTAATTCAACCTAATATTAATATAAGTAATTAGAACAGTTTTTAATAATCATTAACAGCAAACTCTACACTGAAAATTAGAATATTTTGAGATGCAAAAAATGACCCAATTTTTTTTATTATGTCGTGACGTAATCGTGTCGTGAATAATAAAAAATATTTTTCGGCCATTAATTCTGCTTCGTAATCTGACGAATAGACCGTATAAGCTCGCAAAGAATTTTAATTCCCCTTATTATGAACGCCGCTAATATTTTTCATGTCACTAGCAAAACATAATTACCTAAGGAAGAGTGCGGAACAAAATAAGCAATATTTCTTTATTAATTAGTTTTTGTAATTAATATAAAATATTGCTTTATTTTGGGCAGAGCAGTGGTGGCCCGTGGCAAGTTTTTACTTGGAGAGCAGTGGTGGCCCCGTGGTATCGGCCGCGACTTAAGAGTTGTAGGTCGTAGGTTCGAACCCAGACAGGCGCTTTACTTTGTGTAAATTATTTCATCACCACTGCTCTCAAAACGGCCAAAGAAAACATTGTGAGGAAACCGGCATGTCCTAGAAGCAAAAATTCAAAGACATGTGACATCTACCAACCCGCACTGGGCCCGCGTGGTGGATTACGGCCCACTCCCTCTCACAGAGAGGAGGCCTGTGTCACAGCAGTGGGAACATTATAGGCTGATTATGTATTGATTTATTTTGTACAGAATTTATTTTGTGAACTTTTAGGTTAAGTTATTAAGCTTTGAAATTCAACAATGACAGCTGTCAAACGCAAGGTTTTTGTTCATTAGCAACTCACTTTAGACATTGGCAGAATAATCGACATCGGCTTTGCTTGTCATTTATTTAGAATATCATAATATGTTTCGCTTATAATGTTGAACATTCTCGTTATTTAAAAGAAACTACACTCTAATTGCGTAACGCACTATCAATCTCAATCTGAACCATTTTGAAAGATATTGCTAATCCATTGCGTCATGTTCGGAAAATTTGTCTGCTCAACTATGTAAATAACGCAATGAATGTTGTTGAACTGTCAAAATGAAAGCCATTGCTACCGAGTGTGTTACGCAATTACCCCGCTGTTTTAATATTTCAGGCATTTTTTACACAAACATACAAACTTATGAGCGTCTTTACAAAATACCGCACATAGCACCAAGAGCAGAAACTAATGAAAAGTCTTTTTTCTTCAAGTTTGATCAAATTTTCATATATTTTGTTAAGATATTATACTATTGCGATACCCATTGCGTATGCGGAGTTTAGCTAGCCAATTTAATATAACTCTGTAAAAAATAATTATGCATTTGCTAAAACGGTTTCTGGCTTCACTTTTAAAACGATCATTCAAGCTTTGTTCAGCTCAAATTTATATTAAAATCGTTTTAGCGATCAATGCAATCGCTAAATGAAAATTACTAATCGTCAAAGCTGTGTTTGATCGCGACCTGCACTGCACCTTACAAACTAATTAATACCTAAGTGTTTATTAATTATTTTTTGACAAGGTTTGTTAACGTTGTTTATACCCTGTCCATCAGGTTAACCGTTATTTGACGGCTGTCTTAGAACGTACATATTCCAGATTACGTAAAAGTTAACTTTAAAATGCGTAATATAATAAATATTATATAAACTGCCTTATCTTATTTAAGACTTCGTACAGAAATTATAATACTATACGTGTATCAATCAATGTATTGTGTGTTGCTGCAATCACTAATTCCATCTGTCAAAAAATGGTTTACCTAATGGACAGGGTGAGTGTTATAATTATGATGTTTAAATGTTTATTTTTTAAATCAGCATCACGCTGAGATAGGAGCCTTTTGGCCTCGTATAGGACTTTCTGTTTCTTTTTGTTACATTCTTTTTATATAATTTTGTTTTTTGTTTTTATTTATGATTGTGTTTAATTTAGTTCATGATCTTCCTGTACGAATCACAATACCTAAATACTTTTCTTTCTTTCTTTCATGTTTGGAAAATAATTGTAAGCTCAGTAGAGTTTACCATTGTTGTTTTAACTACAAGCCACACTTGGAATATTTAATTCAAATATAGGTATAGGGCCGTGCAGCTAAAACAAATCTAAAAAAACCTTCAAATAACACAAAACAAGAAAATAAAGACATTATTCAGATATCATTGACTTACACCAACCGTTAAAATTTACAAAAACACAAAACTATTTAACATAAAAGGTCTACATATAGGGTAAAACCGGGATAGATGCCGCAGTGGGATAGATGCCTCATTTTCAAAAAACCTAACTTCCCAAACTCGCAACTATGAATTAATAGTATAAGTAGGAGCCGCAGTCACCCTGCACCTCAGTTGCACCCTGGCTGTCGTACGGTGAGGACGCGTTTCGCTCGTGTGTGCAATCATCTCCGCGGCAAAATTCACGAACACGTCAAAGATTTAAAGGTTAGTATTTGCCGTTGTATAACTTTATAAGTAGTAATACATTCCATTATATTTTTTATTACATCAATGTACTGGTTCATTAAGTGTTCATCTGGGTGTTAATAGTTGCACTTTTGTTTTTAATTTATTTAAAAAATACTTGGGCATCTATCCCTATCATAAAGGATAGTTGCCCTGATTTTTCGAGGTATAGGTGCCCTTAAGGGCATCTATCCCTCCATACACTATAATGGTATCAGTGTAACTATTTTTAGTGTTCTGTTATATTTTTCCGTATTTTAATATTTGGACTCTTTACTTGTAGCAGAACCATGCCACGAAAGTACAAAAGAAAGGAAGGAGTGCAAGCTCGAGTATGTTCTTGGACTGTAGAACAACTACAGAAACTTCAGAACTTCAGAAATTTTTGCTCAAGATGTGGAAAACTGGAAGCACTATCCGGTTCAACTTCATTTAAGTAGGATAAGGAATGCTAATGTGTTATTTTAATTTAAAAAAAAGTATTATTATGCATGTTGACACTTAATAATTAATATAAATAAGAATTAATATTTTTGTTGAACAAATGTTTTTGAAATTTTATTATGTTTGTTTGTATCGTATTAGAATTATCATAAAACGATAAAAATAAAAACATTAAAAAAAATTAAAATGGTTTTTCGTAATTCGACCTCATATTTGTTTGGGTTTTTCGTTCACACAGTATAAAGGGCATCTATCCTTCTTAGTATTTTCATGGTGGGGCAACTATCCATACAGGTAGGCATCTATCCTCAAAAAAAGTCTTCCATAAAAAGCTAAATTCTGCAAAATTTATTATTGATAGGTCAAAAAATAATAATTATAATTCAACATAAATGATTAAACTAGCTATACTCATAGAAATTATTCATATAAAATTAATATTTTTTAAATAAGGAGGCTATTTCAAAAAGTGGGGCATCTATCCCGGTTTTACCCTATATCAAACATGCATATTCATACAAAAAATAATAACAAACAGTACACAGTCACAAATATCATTCAGTAGAAAAAAACACAAGTATAACACAAGGAACAGTAAATTAAACACTCTAGAAGTGTCTATTCCAAGAACAAATTATGGCAAATATGGTATAAGATTTGAGGGATCCAAATTACATAATAGGTTGCCAAATTATATCAAAATGTCAAAATCTATAAATATCTTTAAAGTTAGACTAAAAAAATATTTGGCAGAAACAGTTTTGTAAAGCCTGTAAACATTATAATTGTAAGTGATTTTGGATATAACTCATTTAATAGTCATTCTTCCCGATGTTGTACCTTTATTAACTATAAGATATTTTGTTTTGTTTCTCTTGTAAGTGAATATTAATAATATCTAATAATAATATTAATAATAGCCAAGAGTCTCGACCAACACCTGAGGAGGCTCTCGTTGGGCAGCTGGATCAAGGGCTTGATTCAGAAAGCGGTACTTCTGGACACGGCTCGCATTGTCAGGAGGTTCCTCTCTCTGGAGCCCTGACCGCCGTAGCTTGGACCCTGTTCCCGATACCGTTGGGCTACTATTTTTTATATTTTTAAATGTTTTTTTATCTTTTTGTTTATAAAAATATTTAAAAATATAATTTGTAAGTATGTAAATGAAATAAAGGAAATAATAATAATAATAATAATTCTTTATTTCAGATAACTAAGATCCAAAGTGTTAGTAATTACAATCATGACTTAAGACTATTGTTAGTAAAGTGACACAATATTGGTGATTCTTATTTATTAATCACCGTCCTTACCATTTTCTTAAAATCTGGAGAGGTAATATCCTCCCCAGTCCCAGTCCAGTCCTCCTCCTATATATTGTAAAATTCTTTTAGAGAAATATATAAATAAATTCTTGAAACCGAACTAATTATAACAAGGTTATTAATTTAAAACATGTAGGTATGGAAATGTTATGAAACACGAATGACTGGTTCATTAAATCTGGTAAAAAAAAAACAACTTGGACGGTGAGACATGTAGCGCTATGCAATGTCATGAACACCTTTGTAATCACCATGTCTCTGGCAAATAAATATTCTATTCTATAAACATTTCATATTTACGCAAGTTCTTTTTTCATAATTCATAAAATCTTTAAATTTTCCCACCAGTTGCCACTGAAAAAAAAAAAGCTTGATAGTAAAATAGTTCCCTGCATGACATTTGGTTTGTTCGTAAGGACTAGGCCTGTTATACCTTCTGAAAATGTGAAATATAGTTCTTCGTATACCTCGTCTGGGTAAAGCAGAATTAATCTGAAATGAAAAGAAAAATATTTAATATGAGTTATTGTATTCACAGAATCTATCGTTCTTGTTATTGGAAATAGTTTATACTCTGTCCACAAAATTAACCGTTTTTGAAAGACAACAACTAGTGAGCAATTATATATTTTTGTCAAAACTGATATACGTACGGTATTATAATGTCTGTAAGAAGTCATAAATAAGATAATTCAATAAGATTAGGCAGTTTATTTATTTATTTTTATTACGCACTTTAAAGTCAACTTTTATTTAATCTGGAATAGTAACGTTTTAAGGCAGCTGTCAAAAAACGGTTAATCTGGTGGACAGAGTATAGGTCCCTGTTTACAAAGAAGCCATTTATTTATACTATATACTGTATTGTTCACCACAGAAATACATAGCATAATAAATACATCGAACACTAAAAAATATCAAGCCATTTCGATTTAATAAAAATAAATTCATCACAGTATTTTTTTCCTACCTGTCTGTCGGTTACATACAAAACTCATCGTTTACCTACTAATAGTACCTACTTGTACTTTATAAAATATCTTTCTTGCAAAAACTCACTTAAATTACACCGCTAATGAAAATAACGGTACCACCAAACAAAGACAAAAATAAATAAAATACAATAGCAATAAACCACGAAATACCTGCTTTTTAAGAAAGAAGTATTTTTAAGCAAGCCTACTGTCCTTGAAATCAACGACGAATCCGATTTGACCTCAAGTCACCTTCAGTAAAATTTTCACGAGCAAACCTCTTCTATTTTAACGGTTATTGCAATGAAATATGGCGGCTGTCAGACCGAGTTAACCTCTAAAACTTCGCCATTGTTATTTCGATATCTATTTTCATCGGTCCCTTCGCCTTCAAAACATTTTATAGTTATAACCTTTCGTACTTGAGCTTTAGTTTTCCCAATTTACTTGATGTTTTTAGGTTTACTTTGAAAGAATTTTAAGTAGGTATACTTTTAGGTCGAAAACAGGACTGAAGTTACTTCAAACATAATTGAGTCAGGATGCGGAGGAGTATAAAATATTAAACATTTGGTTTAGTAGCAAACAACCTTTACAGTATCTAGTAGCCCGATGAGGCATTGAATATGATTGAACTTTCAAAACAAAAAATAAAGCGATGTAAAAGGTTGAACTAAATAATCATAAGACCCGTACAATGAAAAACGTTCAAAATCTAGTCGCAACCTCATCTAAGCGACAATCAATGTCAAAATTGAAGGTAACTAACGGCCGGTTTTTTGATCCGTATGTAACTCAACCAATTGTTAATAAATTTTGATGATAATGATATTATTATCATTGCTAATGGTCAAATAATTAACTATTATTTAAAAAAATAACTATTAGTGACTATTAGATAAACTAACAATTGATCAAAAACACATTTTGCAAAAATTTAACCATTAGTTAATATTTTTAACAATTGGTTGTGTTTAACTACGGATCAAAAAACCGGCCCTTTGAGGTATTTTGGCAGATTCAGAGTGTGATTAGAAGGCTTTTCCTGTCTCGATTCATTTCATATCCTAAGGCAAGAAAACACTGCTCAACCAAATGATTAATTTTGAATCGAAACACCTTATAACATCAGGTATCTGCCAGTGACAGTCCCCTCAAAATCTTTAGACAAAATTAAAAGGCGAACATTTGGGAACCATGCATTGTTACGTAAGTGTTCAAAATACACCATATTAATTACAGATATAAATATAGTTTTACATAGGGAGACACAATGGTATGTCTTATCGCTAAAAGCAATCTTAAACAGACAACCTCTGGATGAATTAAAGGAGAAAGAGAGACAATACTATAAAACAATACTATGATTACCTGTTCAACGGCATCTTAGCCATGAAGGTTCGCAGCTGAGTGGTGTAGGGCAGTGCGAAGAATTCCGCCGCGTCCACGTGCTGTACCACCTCGTATGCCCACTCCGACCACTCGTATAGCCTGGCTGTGAATATGTAACCACATTTAGGCAGGTTTTCAACACTGTTCGGTTTGTCTTTGTGTTATTTGCCTTCGACTAGGGCTAAGAAAATCTACTGAGTAAAAATCTAAAATTCAATCACTGACAGACAACGAATACCCTAAACCACTGGATCAAGAAGGAGGCAATTTTGCACAAGAGTGCCTTATACAGGGTCACATTAAATTAGCTAGCGAAACTCTGCAGACGTGATGGGTCACGGTATAACACGATGGAAAAAAAAAATTGTTGATGATGTTTTTGGGGTCAACAACCGCCGATAGTGTTTAGTCATTCAAAATATCAGTTTTTTGTGTAAACATCACAGACATGATGGGTATCGATATCTCAACACGATAATGCAGATTTTACCAACTCAAACTTCAAATAATAAAACTACCAGCGAGCATTGACCCCAAAAAAAAAAAATCATCAAATCTATTTTATTTCTATTTTGTCGTGTTATATTAGATATCGATACCCATCACGGAGTTTCGCTAGCTAATTTAATTTGAACCTGTATAACGAAAGTACACACACACATACACATTGCACATTGCTCGCAGAACAGATGGCCGATGGGGCCGAAAAGTTCTGGAGTCGCGACCGCGTACCGGAAGACGTAGCGTTGGAAGGCCTCCCACGAGGTGGAACGACGACTTTGTTAAAGCCGCTGGAACCCGTTGGATGTGAGAAGCACGGAACCGGTCGAAGTGGAGGTGCTTGGGAGAGCCCTATGTCCAGCAGTGGACGTCTTACGGCTGAAATGATGATGATGGTGAAAAAAGCGAAAGCGAAAGTAAGCATTATTGATGGGTTTTTAAAAATTAGTCCTCTAAAGGGGATAGAAGTTTGTATGGAAGTTCATCATTTTTACCGATGGGAAATCACGAAGCCGTCATCTACGCATTCGGTACATCAAACCCAAACCCAGTAACGCAATAATAACTGCTGGGAAACGGCTTTTATTTTTGGTGTGACAATTCGCTGATTACCGTAGTGCGCAATGTAAAGCACGCAAAACATTGTGCTTATGGGTCACTGACCTATATTATAGAAGTACGCTGGATTAAATATACTATATGAAATGACAGTTGTTTTTTGTGCCAATTCAAAGCGCCCCGCTCGAGGGTTTTAGGAACTAAAATTGACACATTGCCGCAAATGGCCGTCGTTTTGTTTTAGGTCGTCTCTGATGATTTAGGTCTAAATCGTGGAATAAAACTTTTTTGCGTTTTTTTACTACGAGATATTTAGAACATTTTTATCACGAGAGTATGCACATCTTGTAAAACTCGCTATCAAAAACATTAGTTCCACGGACGCTCACGTTGCTGTCAGCGGCAAAATGGCGAAAATCAAATGTCTTCATTGTCATCGATTAATATCGATGACAATGAAGACATTTGATTTTCGCATAAAGAAGTACGAAGTCCAGCACTTCATAATTGAAGTGCTGGACTTCGTACTTCTTTATTAAGGGTCGGTGTTATGCATTTATGTATACAATGGTACAGAGGTCGTGGGGGTATTTCAAGATAAGTTAAGATATTTAGACTTGTTTTCGTAAAAAACATGAAAAAATGTTGGAACTTTGACCAAACAAGTGATTCTCGGTTTCGATATATGTAGTACAACACGATAGCGAGGGTGCTAAACGCCTTCCATTAATATTACTTAAGTCACACGTATCATATACATTCTATAGCTCGTGTGACCTAATCCCGCATTTAGGTCATGCTTTTCTGTGTAAAAATGAACTTAAGTCACAGAAAAGCGTGACTTAAGTGCGGGATTAGGTCACACAGTGCTAGAAAGGGTATTTTTGCATCCGTTATAAAGTACCTTCAACATCGCTCGTCTTATGGAAGTGGCTAAGGTCCGGGATGTCCAGGACGACGTCCAGGTTCTCCTCCTCCAAGTACATGTAGGTGAGATTCTTCTTCTTTTTCAGCTTATATGGGTACGATATGCCGATTGTTGCTGAAAAAAGAGAGAATCTTTTCATTATCGACATCCTGTAAATGTCTCCTGCTAACTATGGGTCTCAAAATTAGGCTAAATTTGTACAGACGCCAGCAGGTCAAGCTACCCGAAACTGTCAAATTTTCCCGATCAACCTGGAGCCTTAATGCTTTTGCGATAAAATTGAAAATCTATTAAATAAATTTGACAAATTGTAGTAGCTTGATGTGCTGGCGTCTGTAGGTACCTAATAAACAGTATTTTGTGACATGAAAAACAACGATAGCATCCGTATTTCAGTAAATTATGATCTACTATCATCATGCTATGCGTGTTGGCGATCTCAAGTCATTTTATTAATTATCTTCTTATCTTCTTCTCATATACGAGTATATAAAAATCAATTGCTGTTCGTTAGTCTCGCAAAAGCTTGAAAATGGCTCGGCCGATTGTGATGAAACTTTGGTAAGTTGTTCTGTGCGCGCCGGAGAAGGTTCCGAAAAAAATAGGAGAATATATATTCAAATTTTATTTATGTTTCAAATTAACGTTATATCAAGTTAAACAAATATAAACGTTATTTTAATAGTATTTAAGTTGATTTCAGAGTGACTAGCACTATTGAAAAAGTTATGAAAATGTTTGAAGTTGTAGCGTAAACTGAACTTTATCATGTAGGAATTAAACTCATATTTGTTTACATTTTTGGTAAATATGACGCGATATTAGATTAGTAGTCAATATTTTTTTTATATATTTTGAGGCAGGTACTTGATAACGACTAATAGAGAAGTATGAACAACGACATGTTGAGCCGACCATAAATAAATTGGACCGAAATACACCTAATTAACAATCATTTAAGTACAGCTTCGATCGATCGAAAATTAAATCCTAAAATCACAATTACACATTGGTTTACATGTATTTTCGAAACTATTTTGCCGTATGTTACTGCAGGCTTGTTATCTGTTGACAAATCCCTTGTCAGTTATGTACTCGTACGTAGGTATATGAGTGTTTGTTATTATATTTTATTGAATCGATTACAACAACTAACATACATAATTTGTTGTCAGAACCAGTATAATGGTTTTTCAATTAGGTACTACACAGAAGCAGTGTTGGGCCAGTGGTAACGGTCGTGACTTACGGGTTTACAGGTCGTAGGTTCGAACCCAGACCACTGTTCTCAAAACGGTCAAGAATAAAATCGTGAGGAAACCATGTCACATGTCTTAGAACTAAAACTTCGAAGACCTATCATGCCAGCCGCACTGGGCCCGCGTGATAGATTACAGCCCACTCCCTCTCACCGAGAGGAAGCCTGTGTCCCAGCAGTGGGACCATTATAGGTTGATTATGTAATTACTTCATCTGCTTCTAATTATTGCTTACTAGCTTCTGCCCGCGACTTCGTTCGCGTGGAAGTCGTAAGACACCACAATATACTACAATAACAGCCACATTTTCCGCCAGCGCATTAACTTAATTTTTCTTAGCGTTCTTTCTGAGTTTTATTCTTTTTGCCCGGCTCCTGAAGGACATATCGTGATGTTAAATAACCTTTAAGAATTGAAAATAATTTTTCAAATCCAAGCAATTGTAGTTCCAGAGATTAACGCGTTTAAATAAAATAAAAAAAAAAAAACTCTTCAGATTTAAGGCACTTTCCTCTTCTTCGTGTCGCTGTCACGACAGCTGTTATTAAAATTTTCTTGGCCCAATACTTCGCCAGTGCCACGGCGTTATCGGTGGCAGCGCAGAGGTCACTTTGACTGCATGTTTTTGGGCACAAAGGACCGGATAAGAGGTGGCGTAAGGCGGACAAGAGCCAAACACAAAAAAATTAGCTTGTTTCAAATAATTGTTTAAACCAATAAGCCATATTCTCGGTTTTTTTAAAGACTCCGCGTGCCCATTCAAAAGTTAAGAACAATAGATAGGTACATCCCAATATCCTCTTTCTACACAAAAGCTTCGTATCACCTCTTGTATCGAGTGTAAATCTTTACAAACTTATTCAGGGATGCCCTGTGCTCTTGATAACAATGGGGCTCGTAAACAATAAGCCCTGGAGGGCTATAAGGCTCGCAAGACATTCACGGAGACCCATTGAACTGACACCAATTAGTGCGTGGTTGTACACGAACGGCACATGTAGCTAGAGTCATAGGATTTAGTATAGTATTATGCTGGAGTGGGATGTACTTCCAACTATAGATTGATTTTGCCAGAAATGCCATGTTGATAGTGAAGACAAAGAGATAGATGGATATCTATACTGTAGGACTGGACTAGGGTGGACTGTAGGTAATTTGAAAACATTGTAAAAGTCAATAATTTTTTAAAAGAGTAATCATGGTGTATCTTGCTGGCTCTTCTCTATAGGAAACGACTAATTGGAACCGTGCACATAGCTTCTGACGTTTCATAAGTGCCCATATAGGTTTATGTGAAATAAAATATTTTTTGATTTTGGTAGAATACTATATTATAATTATTATGTATAGCTTAAAAAATACAGATATGAATGTAGATATTTACAATGTGTTGCACAATGGGCGGGTTCCTATTATTTCGAACAGATTGTTTGTTTGTTAAAAGGAAGGTTTGGTGTCTTTGATAATACTGGAGCTTAAGTTTCATTTTATAGTTTAATTTCTCCTATAGATTATTACAGTTGAAGGCAAATTTAATGTCTAGTCTTGCAAAAAAACCACTGGACAAATTAAGTTTTTTTTTAAATTAACTGGTGACAACGTAATTTAACTGAAACATCTTATATTATGTGACTCTCTTTTTTTGAAAACGACGTGATCACCAACATCTGAAAACTTCCTTATGATCTATAAGGAAGCTTTTTAACAGAAGAAAACACGGAAGAAATTAAAAATTAATAAATTGAATTAAATACAAGAATTTTAGAACCTTTCCAAATGAATATTGTTCTCAGTTTTGCAAGCGTGAAATAATATAATTTTCACACCACCTGCTCGAAAATGTCAAATTATATGTCAAACAACCTTAACCTAAAGTGAGTCATTAGTGGCCGGGGGCACAGCCGGTCAATAATGTTGTACTGGATTTCATTATGACCCGCTGGTCAATAATGTGATTTGAATTTAGAATCTCACATGCTCAGCTAAATTGGCAGTATAGTACTAAAAAACACCCTTTGGTGCCAGAAAGAGGAAAGCTATTCTCGATACCCTTACTACGCGTGGATGATATTCTCGATTTCCTACAAAATCATAACGACTGCTTCTTCATATCGATGCCATGTTTTCGAAGACATAATATTGTAAGAATAATTAGATAACTACGAACCATTTTTTAAAAGGAATGGAATAACATTAAAACTGGCATTAATAATAACAAATACCGTACCGCGCCGTAATACCGTAATAGTAATTGGCTGTAACATTAGTTAATTTATTTTAAGTAAACTGCGCAAAGATTGCTGTGGATTTTGTGCAGAATACTACAGTCGATTTATCACATTTTATCAAAAATACTCTATTTTCACGAGCGTCTCCAATGACGTTCTAAATTCAAAATGCATACAGCCAATCATCCAAAACCATTCTACCAGCCCTGTATAAAGCTTAGTTTACACAAACGCCACTTCCATGAGAGTGATATCAATAGACACACACGACAAAACCATAGAAGAGACTTTTTTTTTGAAAATCGAATTGGTCGTGTCTTGGCTACTTATTGGTAGACGCAATAAAGGCGCGAACTTTTGGCATTTATACTTTAAATTTATCAACAAAGTATTATAAAATGTCGAGTGATGAAAGTGATTGTACTCCTGAATTCATTACAACCGAAGCTAATAATATTTCCAATGATTTATGATTTTCTCACAGTAGGTGTAAAAAGTAGAGTATCCTCCTCTGGGCTAAAGGTGTCTTTGCCTTGGGCTAGCTTGAATCCCTCGCTGCATTCAGGATTCTTGTATTAACTCCCTCGCTTCGCTCGTGAGTTAAACTCTTAACTCACTCGCTGCGCTCGGGAGTTAAATCCCGAATCCTTCATTGCGCTCGAGATTCAATATGACGCCCGTTACATAAGACACAACTTTAGCCCCTCGGTGCATAATCTACTATAATTTACTTGAGTTTGCAGAAAACGTCCGCCTCGATTAAATTGAAACGCCATTTTGAAGCTACCTATATTTTTCTTCAATAGAATAACGTCAGTATCAACTGACTTTATTGTATTTATACGTTATCTGTTCGACAATTAACTGTTAATTGTTAAATAATTAATAAATAACACTTACCATTTCCTGTGAACCTCATCAGGGGTTCTGAAAATGAACGAAATTGTAACGTTTTTATTTTATACTAGCTGCAACCCGCGGTTTTACGCGCATAAGTCTCAATCCCGTGGGATTATCGGGATAAAAAGTATCCTATGTCCTAATCCAGGTCATGTTCTACCCATTTGCCAAATTTAGTCCAAATCTGTTAAGCCGTTTTAGCGTGTAGCGCGTAACAAATAAATATAAAAAAAATCTAATCTTTTCTTTTTATATTATTAGTTTAGAAAATAGTTAGGTACAGTACGGTGTTTTCAAATAGTTCAAATAAAAAATAAATAAAAGTAAATATAAACTGTACATATTTGCTACCTTATAAACGTATGTATTTGTTGCATTTACCTAATGGCAAGCGAGGCCATGTAAATATTTGACAAATTAATTATCATTGGGATCGAGTGCACAGGGAACAGATTATTTGCATAATAAATTGAAATGTACGAGGAGTTATAAAATTGCGACCTAATTATTGACAGTTTGCAATTTATTTGAAGGTCCCAAGTGGTTACTAAGTGAGGGCAAACAATAATGTGTATTATAAAGTACTAGCTTTTGCCCACGGCGCCGCTCACATGGATGTCAAAAAAATATCCCACGGGAACTTGCTACCGGGACAAAAACTAGCCTATGCCCTTCCCCAGGATGCCATCTATCTATTCCTTGGCACATTTTATCCAAATCCGTTCAGTGGTTTAGATGTAACAAGGTAACATACATACAGAGTTACTTTCGAATTTATAATATTGATATGGATCTGAATAATGGCGCGTAAATATACGTTATAAGTTTTTTTTTTTGGTCATTGATCAACGTTAAAATGAAGTCGTTTTGAGTTAAAAAAAAAGCTAAGAATGTATACTTCGATCATTGACAGGGTCAAATTAAATTAACTAGCGAAACTCAACATAATATTTATAATAAAAAAATTATGATTTTTTTTTTGGGGTCACCAACCTCAGTTATGTATTCACTTGAAATATCAGTTTTGTTTGTGTAAACTTTACAGTCTAATTGGGTATGGATATGTGAACACGAGAAAACAAAAACAAAAATACAGATTTTCTCAACTCATACTTAAGTAAATAAACCACCAACGGTTGATGACCCAAAAAAAAATCATATTTATTTTTATTATTAGTAACTTCGTTCCATAAACAATATTTTTGCGGACACGGGAGAGTGAAAAGATAGTCTGTATTTATTATCTTACTAGCTGCGTCCCGCGGTTTCACCCGCATAAGTTTCGATCCCGTGGGAATATCGGCATAAAAAGTATCCTATATGTTAATCCTGGTTATAAACCATCTGTGTCCCAAATTTCATCCAAATCCGTTCAGTAGTTTTTGCGTGAAAGAGTAACATCCATCCATCCATCCATTCCATACAAACTTTCACGTTTATAATATTAGTAAGAAGATTATACAAAATCATAATAAACTTACGGGTCTGTGGTTTTGTGACCTTGAAGGCTGAAACAATAAAATAATATTACTTCAAAATATGTAAATCAACAAAATTACTTGGCTTGGCTTTGTATAAATTAAGGTTGTTAGCTGAATAGCCTTGCTTGTTTTTCTTCGTGTTTAATATGAATGAGAAGAGAGATTACAATGTAAATAAACTACTACACAACTACCACTTTGTTAAGGGTTAATTTTATTTAATATATTTATCATATTTTGACGAACTGACAGAATACAAACCACCACGCTGCGCTCCAAAACGGGAATCCTAAAGGTAGGCAAAAAGGCTGCCACGCTGAAATGGGATTGGGCGGGTCATGTTAGCCCCTTGCATAGTGACCGGTGGGCAAAGGTCTCCACACGGTGAGTGCCGGAGGATGGACGGCTCCGCCGAGGCCGGCCCTAGGAAGAGGCGACGAGACGACCTAGACGCGTACCGTAAAGGTTGGATCAAGGTGGCGCTAGAAAAGGATGCATGGAAGGATCTGCTGAGCAAAAGCCTCCCCGCCTTTGCTCTGCAGTGGGACAGTGTAGGCTAAATAAAAACAAAAAAAAATCAATTTTGTATACAACATCTGCTTAAAAGAACGCTTCTTAATTCTTATGCAACGTTAAGATACTCGCCCAGCATATACGAATGTGCACGAACACGAACAGTCTGTCACATATATATAACATAATATAATCAACCTATAACGTTCCCACTGCTGGGATACAGAGCTCCTCTCTGTGACATGGAGTGGGCCATAATCCACCACGCGGGCCCAGTGCGGGTTGGTAGATGTTACATGTCTTCGAATTTATGGTTCTGGGACATGCCGGTTTCCTCACGATGTTTTCCGTCACTGTTTTGAAAGAAGTGTGAGAAACATAATGATCTACAATATAACAGTTAGTCTTTGTGGCTGTATCTACAACGTCACATGTTACGCGTCATACTGACGTCACGCAAAATCCTGCATCTCGCTAGCAGAGTTTACCGCGCAACTAGCATACATACAACGGCCCGACATGAATCACCGGGCAGTTACCTACCAGACACGTCACCCGTCTGGTCAGAGGATCCTACCTATTCTATAGAGGATGAGTGAACTTTATACCCTGTTCCTCAAACCTCTTCTCATCTTCATAAAGGTTAATTATGATGCATAACTCACCTTTGTCAGGTGTGTCGCAAACCTTGATAGTGTCCTTCACCTGGTGTATCCTCAGCGGAAGTTCTATCACCAACGTGAATCTTTTCTTTTCACTTTCCATGCTGAAAATTACATAAAGAGTTTATAAATCGCTAGCAAAGGTCCCTAAAACCTGGAATTTAACACTGAAATTGTAGTTTACGAAAATCGTTCAAAAGTTCGTCTTGAAATACTCGTAGTAAAGAAGTGATTTGAAAAATCGTTCATGGTAAAGTAATTAAATAATATGAACAAGCTTCCTTAGATAAACTTTGCAGGACATTATAAGGGTTAATTTTAATATATTCTGTAGTATTATGTAGTTTAGATTCGAGAAAACGTGGTTGGCTGAATAGAGAGAGATAAAAGACACGTTGCTTGACTGAATTGTGTGGAAATCCTATGAGCATGTGATGAGGAGGGATGTAACGCATGTTACAAAAAGGGTGATGAATATAAATGTTTATGGAGCGGGAGAGGAAGGCCAAAGAAAAGATGGATGGATTATGTAAGGAATGATATGAAAGAAAAGGGAGTGAATAGCGTGACGGTTGACAGGGGAGAATGGAAGAAAAAGACGTGTTGCGACGACTCCAAGTAACATGGGACAAGAGTAGGCAGGTGATGACTCACGTGATAGCTGTTAGCTCGCACTCTTGCAACCCCATGAGTTAGACGCAGATGTGTCCACCATATGCGAAGACAGTGCTCATACGTAGGAATAATTATCTAAATATGTTTTGAATATGAATGAGGATGGCTATAAGAATAGGGAAACATCAAAGAAACGATGGATGGACTGTGTGAAATATGATGTGGTTAGAAAGGGGGTGACTACTAAGACGACGACTAATAGAGAAGTATGGAAGAAGACATGTTGCACCGACCCCAAATAAACTGGGATAGCTGGGATAGGGAAAGAGAATGATGACTCACGTGATAGCCGTTAGCACGCTCTCCTGTAGCCCTATCAGCTTCACGCAGGTGCCTCCACCGTAGGCGAAGACATAGTGCTCATACGTGGGTATGTCGAACCGGTCGTTACCCAGCAGGACATTGTCCCGCAAAGATTTGTACTGACGCTTGAAGCACTCGAAGTCCGTTGTGTGGCAGGTGATTATGTAGCGGTCTGGAATGAAATAGGAGTTATGTTTAATACATTGAGTAAGCTTGGAGATGCTTATGAAAAAAGAAAGGGACTTTGGAGACTGGACTGTATACATAATAAAAAATCTGACCTATGTTCACGATTTAGTTGCCAAACATGTAAACAAGTATGAGTTTTTTGAAAAATAACTTTAATACCTCCACAATAAAGTCCAGTTTACGCCACAACTGTAAACATTTTTATAAATTTTGCGGAAGTGCTAGTCAATCTGAAATCAACTTAATTACCAATTATATAAAGTTTATATTCGTTTAACTTGACATAAAATCGATTGGAATAATAAATTTTCATAGACCGAGATAGAGAATCAGACCGAAATTGTGGTGTAAGGAGTACCTATATTAATGGATAGACTATGTTATAAATATTCAGTCAGTGAAATGAATTGGCTAACAGCCTAAATTGTCCGTATTCGAATCACAACTGTCAACCTTTCACAGTCAACGTCAATACAACTGTCATCCTTTGACAGTTGAATGAAATGGCTAAAACACGGTATACCGAGGATATCAATTTAATACACAATTAATTGCCCTGATTGTAAATTGAAAGAAGTAATTTATTTATTGGTAGGTACTGTGAAGCTTTCTAAAAGCTTCAGGGTATCGGGAGGCATAAATTTAACCACGGTTTATAACGATGTTCATTAATTATTCCTAGAAATCATTCTACACATTTTATATCTTTTTCATTTGACTTGTCAGCCAAATCTGACACTAATCTCTTCTAATCTTAATGTTTTTCTCGTATTTCATGCCAATAACTTAATAATAATTAATTCGCGAAGGTTGCATGTAACCATAAAACAGGCTATAGTCTTTACAGTACCCCAACGGTATTTACATAAATGAGCAAGAACGGTACAAAGCCGGTCTTTTTAAAATATTACTAGACGTAGAAGAGACTCGTAGTCTCGTATTAATATGAAGATATTTAAAGGACACCTAAATTTTAGACTATAATTAAGTTGTCTAGACAGTTTAAGAGGGGACCCCCACTTGTTCTGTGAGCGTTGTGAGTGGGAGGGAATACGAGTATGTCAGGTTACCGACTGTATTGGCCACTTGGAAACTAAAACTAAATTTTTTGGTAAGTATAGGTAAAGGTTTTATCAATCATAGCGAATATAAATCTCCATAAGCCTAACAAGGTTAAATTACCTTTGACATTTTAGATTCAAATATAATCCTTAGATCTAATAACAGTTAAGTGCTCCACATAATGGCTCCCGCGGACAGGCGCGACGCGATAGCGCGACGCGACTCTAGTAGCACAGTTTCCATGACAACTTTATTGAAATTTTTCTACCGGAATCGCGTCGCACCTGTCTTCGGGAGCCTTGAAATTCAGTCGCATCCATTAGAATAGAAACTACCATATTATGGCACTACCGACACTAACATATTATGTAATTGAGAAAGGCTAGTATGATGGCTTGCTTCTCACCATAAAAATAATAAGTATGAGTAACTTTCTTTACACAAGAATAATGAGACAATTTTGTAACGCCTCCACAGCAAGATGTAATCTATGGCGGGAGCAGTATAAACCCCCTGACAAATTTATCGAGCTACTAGCTGCGCCCCGCGGTTTCACCCGCATAAGTATCGATCCCGTGGAAATATCGGGATAAAAAGTATCCTGTATGTTAATCCTGGTTATAAACCATCTGTGTGCCAAATTTCATCCAAATCCGTGAAAGAGTAACAAACATCCATCCATCCATCCATCCATACAAACTTTCGCGTTTATAAATTATATATATATTCTATTCTATTCTATTCTATAGGATAGGAAATAGGATAGGAATAGGATCTGAGAGCCTTTCGCCTGAACACACATTCCCGTGGCCGACTTGGAACCCAAGTTGGCCGGAGCAAAGACAATCTCCACAGATGGGGTCCACGGACAGCTCCGATCTAAAATGCGTATGCGGCACCTCCCCACAGACAATGGCCCACCTTCCATCCTGCGCCGTATGCCCTGTCACCTGTGCACTTGGTGATCTTATGACTGCATCATTGAGCGGAGTTCGCGCAGCTGAAATTTGGGCCAAAAATATTTAAACTTTTTGCCATCGATACGCTAAGAAGAAGAATGAGAAAAATACTGCGACAAAAAAAAAAAACTAATATTACAACATTTCTAACAATTGGAACTTGATAAGAAGGATGAAACTATTAAAATTGACTTATTTTTTATCAAATTACTGGTAACATTTTCTGTATACACGATGTATTTTTACGTATTGCCACCCCGGAAACGGGATGGAAGATAATACGCCTTTGTGTGTGTATCGCAATGTTAGTGTAGAGTTGCAACTGTTATTGTAACGGGAAACGTGCTCTGAAAAAGGCTGACTGTTTTTGTAGTATGTATTTGGATTTGATGGTATTGGGAGTCGGGTTAGCTATTCCTATATAAAACTTTTTACAAAAAAAAAAAAAAAAACAACCGACTTCCCAAAAAACACTACAAGGTGAAAAATAACTTTAATTTCGGGAGTCGGTGTCTTTGGTTTTTTTTTTATGTAAAAAAGTTTTTATCTTTCATTTTATAGTTGTGAAAATGTAAGACTTATATGGTTTTCTCATTGATGCCATTGCCAGAACTGGACCAAATTGAAATGGGACCACACGGGAAGCACCAGCTTTCAAATAAAAAAAATAATCATCAAAATCGGTTCACACAGTCGAAAGTTCTGAGGTAACAAACATAAAAAAAAATACAATTGAATTGAGAACTTGCTCCTTTTTTGAAGTCGGTTAACAAATAAATAAAATGGATGTGTCTGTTTGTAATGTCTCATGCTCAGCAGTAGCGGTTGCGACCACTCGACCAACGAGGAAAAAGCGAGAAAGGAAGGGAGGTGTTTGTGTTTTGCCCTAAACACATTTAGACATGTGTGGGGCAAGCGAGTCTATTAGTTTCTAGTTTACAGTCCTTGTGCTAAAACACAACAACTTCTTTATAACTTAAAGTTCAGACCATCGCGGGACACTGGTTGCTAAACAAACACTTCCACACAATAGGCATAACGGACACTCCCCTATGCAGGGCTTGTATGGAGGCTGAGGAAACCGTTGCGCATGGTCTCTTTGAATGCACAGGCGTCACCCAGATTAAGACAGAAACCCCCGGGGCACCCAGATCTTACACAGATGTTTAAAACAGACTAGGAGATGTAATCAACTTCTGGGTGGAGGTGGGTTCGTTGGAATAACCACCGACGGCCGCCATGCTCACTCAAAATGGTCCACTTGAAGGACTAAGAGCGGAAACCAAACCCTCTAACGTACAATATAGAATGTAAAGTTTATTATATTCACTTCATTATGCACTAACCATACTAGCACTGTTCCTTTGTTTATTTTCCAACACAATCTCATCTTAGACATTCGATATCCAAGCTTGCCATCTGTTCCTGGGTGTCTAATAATATTAATAATGCCCACGTTCAGAATCAACACTGGTACAAGTGTATGTAAGTGATATGTCTGCAAACTAGACTTTATAATAGAGGTTTATATTGACGACACTGTTGGCGCACTGGCTGAGCGATCGATTGCTGCGCGGCGTGTCGCGGGTTCAATTCCCGCACGGAACAAATATTTGTATTGCCTACAGGTAGTTGTTCCGGGTCTGGCTGTTTGTGTATGTGAGTTTAAATGTTTGTAAACGCACCTACGATACAGCAGTACGATTCTGTAACCATCTCACCGTGAAAACATAAGTGAAGTGAGCGTGGAGTGAGCTGTCATTCCAACTAATGCTAGGGATTGACACTACTGACAGCTCACATCAAGCTCACTTCACTTGAGTTTTCACGGTGAGATTTTTACAGAATCGACCGGCTGGAGTAATTCCAAGGGTGGGGCAACGTTTAAAAAAAAATATAATAATAATAATATTGCAGACACATTATACTGTCGTGGAGACCAGCTCAGAATTGGATTTGCTTGCTGATGAATGGATGAAGATAAGGGTTGCGGTTCTGTGCCAAGACTGGGATAGGATCTAGTTGATCCTATCCCAAAGTGTTAGGCTACTACCTATTCTATACAAATAGGTTAATTTGCCCACCCTTCATTATGTCTTTACTAGCTGCGCCCCGCGGTTTCACCCGCATAAGTGTCGATCCCGTGGAAATATCGGGATAGACACAAAGTAACAATATGTTAATCCTGGTTATAAACCATCTGTGTGCCAAATTTCATCCAAATCCGTTCAGTAGTTTTTGCGTGAAAGAGTAACAAACATCCATCCATACAAACTTTCACGTTTATATTATTAGTAGGATAGTAGGATAGAATTGTAGGATTATAGTCGGACTTAGCTTCTTCTTCTCTATAGTAAATATTATTAGCAAACGACAAACCTAGAGAAACGTCAGGTGTAGCAATCAACTTGAAACACCCGTAACGTAAAACTGGGATTAGCTTAAACGTAAACATCAAAATCCACCATAACATTGTAAACGTTGCAATTTCCAGCGCTCATTACTTCCCCCTTCTCACTTAAAACGGAAAAACGTAAATTTTCCAAACGGGGTCAGAATGACACGCCAACAGATAATATCCTATTTTAAAAGAAAAAAAAACAATCGCTTCACGAATTGAGTAAATTCTAACAAAGGATGTGTTGAAATATAAAACAGCTCGGTACCAGTTACTCATAAATATTAATTGCTCGGGAATTTTTGATATCGGGACCAACGAGCCGTAGGACCAACTTCGTTTATCATTTCTGCCTTACTCCCTAAAGGGACAGATTAATAATACATGCTGCCAAATCCTGCTTACCTGTGCGTATTGAAACTCAGCTTAATTTAATCTACTAGATAAACCTTTTCTTTTGTCAGTTTTACGTAAAATATGTTGGACAGGCTCAAGCGGCGGTTATTCCGTTTTTGTCTCGGTTTTCTTAGAGAATATGAAATTAAGGGGTGGAGTTTTTACTCGTAGGGTAAAATAATATTTTGTTTCGTGAGACGGATTAATAATGGAAACGGTGTAAAGATAGGGGAAGGGAAAATTGTTGTTGACGAGAATTTTCCGGCCGATTATGAGTGAAGGGCGTTGGAAGGTATGCTTGACAAACGAGTTATTTTTTTGCAGAAAAACAAAAACACTCGGGAGGCGTTTTAGTGATTTTCTCACGAGGAATGGCATCAGCTTCTATCTATTTTATTATTTATTTATTTCTGTAAAGACTGCCCGTGACATTTATTTTTTAAATGTCGCAGCATCATGCTGAGATAGAAGCCTTTTGGCCTCGTATAGGATTTTCTGTTTCATTCTTCTTTTAGTTATTTTTTTTATATAATTTAGTTTATTTTTTTATTTTTGAATGTATTTAGTTTAGTTTGTGATCATTCTGTACGAGTTGCAACAAATACTTTTTCTTTCTTTTCTTTCTTTCTTTCAGCTTCTAGACATCCCGCGCATGGAAGAAATCTAGCGATTTTCAAACCACAAGCTTAGCGCAGATAGTTATTATGGTAGAAATCCTACTTCCTACTATCCCACTAATATTATAAACGTGAAAGTTTGTATGGATGGATGTTTGTTACTCTTTCATGCAAAAACTACTGAACGGATTTCGATGAAATTTGGCACACAGATGGTTTATAACCAGGATCAACATATACGATACTTTTTATCCCGATATTCCCACGGGATCGAAACTTATGCGGGTAAAACCGCGGGGAGCCGCTAGTAATATTATAAATGCGAAAGATTGTATTGATCGGTGGATGGATGGATGGATGTTTGTTACTCTTTCACGCAAAAACTAATGAACGGATTTGGATGAAATTTGGTACACAGATAGGTTATAACCAGGATTAACACATAGGATACTTTTTATCCAGATATTTCCACGGGATCGAAACTTATGCGGTTGAAACCGCGGGGCGCAGCTAGTCTTTTATAAAACGTTGATTGCTGCAATCTATGACTAGCATTCATATATCTTTCACACGTTTGTTCTTACTACTAACTTTCTACTTTACTCTTCTAAAAAAACACGTAACTAACGCGACGCAGAGATGAAGTTCAGAAACTATTGAAGGATAACTAGTTTATAGTTGACATGAAGTCCTAACAAAGTTATGTCCGGGATGCTCGTAACATGGTCGTAACAATGTTAATGTCATGACGGGCATTTCAAGTCCTGTGTAATATAAAATGGCAGAGACATTGACGCAAAATCTGTTACAATGGATTCAGTACATGAGTATGGACCCTCTGCGTTGAAATTTACATTAGTTAGAAAAAAAAATGCTGTTCCGTACATTTTCACCGCGTAGATATTGCACGGGTCTATGAAACAGCAATTTTTTTTAATATTATTATTTTTAACCGTTATTGTCCCACTGCTGGGGAAAGGCCTCCCTACTCACCTTCCACCTCTCTCTGTCCAGAGCTGCCAAGGACCAATCTTTATTAAAGGAGTCCAGCTCATCCCGCCATCTTTGTCTGGGCCTGCCGCGATGTCGTTTGTCTTTTTTTTTATAACCGCCGAAAAATTATACAACGTATAGAACCATGAGCTAAATTCATGACTACAGTTTACGCGTTGATATCTGCCACCCTGTATTTAGTTTGTTATTAGGTAGCGTCATAGCTAGTCTATAAATAAGTTTATCAATAAAGGTACTACGTGTCAGACTTTCTAGGAATCTTCGTTATTAAAAATGTTCGGCTTCTATGAGCGGCAAGCAAAAATGGTCAACGTCGTGCAATATTATCTACTGCCTGCTGGAATTTTCGTTTATAATACGCAGAGCAACCGTTCTTTTGTTTGTCTTGGTAATAGAATAGAATAGAATACTCTTTGTTGTACACCATACAAATAATAAATTAATAATGTAATTTGTAACTCAACTTAAAAAAGTAGGCATTGGATCATAGATTTTAGATATGAAAACTAGAACCGACAGAGACACTGTTATCAGTGCGAAAGCCTGCCACAGAGTCCCCGTAAAAAGTTTTTAATTTTCCGGAACAAAAAGTGTCCATACGGATATCAAACTACCTCTCAAACTGTAATAAAGTTGGTTCGATAGTGTACCCGTAAATCATAATAAACAGTAGGACAGAAAAACTGTAGGTAGAAACTACAGTTTTATGTTAGTTTGTTTTTGGTATAGAGGGTTTACCGATATCATCACGCTTGTAAGTAATCCCCAAAGAGTTAGACAGAGGTGTACCTATAGCACACCCACATTTCACCAGTTATGTTTAAGTCCCATGTAATAGGGGGCGAGCCTATTGCCATCAACCGGGCACGAATTCAGATTCCGGGTTGATACTGAGAAATTCCCAATGGAAAACCCAATAACACTTTGCTCGACCTGGGACTCGACCGGACCTTATGGTCAATCGTAAGGATTTAACCAAAACTGGCATTCGAATTTAAGAAATGGACATAGCAGCATTCGCAGATTGTCCCACATAGCCGTCCTACTCTATAATAATGCAAACATGTTCTGAATAATTTCGATAAACTTTCAGACGGGGGGCAGACCTTCTGAAACTTTAGCGAAGGGTTCACGTGAATGGGTGACGTGAATGTACTAATGGAATAGCTTTGGTACCAACTCGGGAAGTTCTCAGTAAGGCGTTCTTTTTTAACTATCCCTCCGCTTATTGATTTTAAAAAGGTTCTACTCAGAGGATGAGTTTTTGAGATAGAATCTCTGGACCAATTTTGGTTCTAATAAAGGAAAATTGGGAAAAGTTCAGCCTAATGTTTGCAGAAAACTAACGAACATCCTCGTATTATTAGGAAGTTCTTAAACATCTAAACTTTAAAATGTATTATTTTACGTATATAATTCAGTAGTTTCTAGCGCAAGACAGGCTCATGCCCTTTAGATTAGAATCACGATGAACCCATTAATCAAATCACAAACCACCACATTCTCACTCACTCAACAATAAGTATATCTCTCCATTATTCTAGCAGCTCAACAAAGCTCAACACATAACCTTGAGCAATATTACAAGATAATTGCGCCAACATAACTCCGGCCGAGCGAGGAATAATCTGCCGGTGAGGATTAAAAGTGATTGCCCCTTAGTTTGAGGGACCAACGCGGTATGTACGTGTTAGAGAAGCGGTGTATACGTAGTACAGAAGCGGTATATACGTTGTAGGGAAGCGTTGTATACGTGGTTGCGAAGCGTTGTATTGTATACGCGATAGAGAAGCCTTGTATATGCGGTAGAGAAGTGGTGCATACGCGGTAGAGGAGCGGTATTTACGCCATAGAAAAACGATATATACGCGGTAGTGAAGCGGTGTATACGCGATAGGAATCGGTGTATACGCAGTAGATAAGCGTTATATACGCGGTAGGTAGATAAACGCTGTATACGCGATAAAGAAGCGGTTTCTATGCGGTATAGAAACAGTATAGAAGTGGTATATACGCGGTATGTGGATCTATTGTTCCGAAAAAAAATGTTTGAGAGAGAGATTTTACGAAACGGCTTACCTACGGTATTAAAATACGAGTTAGTATTTCCAGTTTTAGGAGGTATTTATCAGGGGAATGCATAGCAACAGCATATTGTAGTAAAGAAAAATACATGTCGTACCGACCCCAAATAAATATTGTAAATTGGGATAAGATAAGATAAGCAGGAGATATTGATTGTACTATATTGTTTAATCCTCGTAATTTAAAACGTTCAAAATCTAGTCGCAGTCTCTTCTCGGCGACAAACAAATGTCAAAAATCTGTCAAAATGTAGAGAAATTAGAGGTATTTTTGACAGATTGAGACAGATCAGAAGGCCAATTCTCGTAATTTATAATGTTCAAAATCTAGTCGCAGTCTCAACTCGGCGACTAACAAATGTCAAAAACTTGTCAAAATGTAGGAAAATTAGACGTATTTTTGACAGATTGAGACTGAGATCAGACTGTGAACGTTCTTAAAATGACGAGAATGGTCCCTCAGATCTCAGTCTCAATCTATCAAAAATACCTGTAATTTCCCTACATTTTCTCTCTCTCTTTCCGATTCCCGTGAGACTATGTAATGAACAAATGTTCCGCTTTTTTAATTACTTACCTCTCTAATTAGTTACCTATTCACGCTGACAATGTATTATTAAAACATAGATATATTTAGCTATTTCCCCATTTTAAGAGCTCAGAGGAAATCCAAGTTTCCAAACCCCCAACCCAACCCCAACTTACCCCCAACTTGTTACTTTTTTTTGTGTGTTTATGTTCTTTTTTATGCGTCATGTTTGCCGCAAATAAAAGTATTTTTTTCCTTTCTAAAAGAACCTGATAGGTCTTATTTTTTCTAAAACCGAATTATCAGTAGTAAGTGAAAACGATTATTATTTCTTGATTATAATTTAACCAAATTGTTCAGAAATAAAATAAACTGAATTGAATCCAGCTAGTTGGATCGACGGCCTTAGAAAGGTGGCTGGGACAGACTGGATGCGGAACGCGGAGGACAGAGTGTTGTGGGGCAGCCTGGTATATGTCTATGTCCAGCAGTGGACTGCGATAGCCTGAGTTGATTAATTTGATTGATTTTTTTATTTTAATTGGGTGTTGTGGCGCAGCCAGGGAGACGCCTCTGTTTAGCACTGGACGGTGATAGGCTGAGTTGATTGAATTTAATCTGAAATTCAGTATTTTCATGGATATCAAAATGACCACTCACCAAGTTTATCATTATATTTCTTACGGGCACAGAATCCGACTGACAGGATGACTAAGAACCACACACGCATACCTACTGAATTAATTAATTAATTAACAAAACGAAAAAACAATAACGATTTTAAAAGGTCGCACTGCACCGTCTTACACTAGTGACTATTACTAATGTAATATTTTCCAAATGCATTCGAAATGCACACACGATCACTGCGACTGCGGACTTGGGTACAATTTCAACACGCTCTGTTTAGGGGCTATTTTTACTTCTATGCAAATTTTGTTTTCGAAAACTGATTCCTCGACCTTATATGATAATTCTGCGAGCACAGGCTTAGATTTCATAAATTATTTCAATTTGAAGGATGCAACTAGACAGAAAAACAAAAATAAAGTTGTGTAATTTATTTTTTTAAATAATTATATTTACATAAAACCGCGCGCAACCATAGGGTTAATTCTCGTAATTTTAAGAACGTTCACAGTCTGATTTTAGCCTCAATCTGACAAAAATACCTCTGATTTCCCTACATTTTTGACAAGTTTTTGACATTGTCGCTGAGATGAGATTGTGACTCGATTTTGAACGTTTTATTTTCGGGAAATGGCTCTCAGATCAATTATTTTGTATCAACTCATTATGTGTAGTTACACGTGTAGGGTCTTCAGCAATTTTAGTCAAACAAGGTCACCCTAGTCACACATTCAAGATCTCCTTCTAAATTATCTTGAGAACTCCTTAAATACTGACTATAAACTGACTAAGCAAGCAAGATGGGCTCCGAGATAATGTCAGTGTAAATTCCCTCCATAATATATGTAAATAGCGATCCCTTTCGTAATTGTGTGACATTAGGGAGGACATGGTCCGCATTCAAGGGTGGGTCGAGAAACTTGCAGGAATTTTGTGATTCTGAAAATTTACGAACGATTAGGGACGATATTTCACGATATAGGACAAAAAAGAAGGATAATGGCAATTGTGGGATGATATATGCTTTTCAAGCTGCACTTTTTAACATGGTCCAACTACTGAACCACTAGGATGATGCTTATAGAACGTTACAAAAAAAAACAGCTTCAGATTCGTATGAGGTAAAAAATAAGGATTGAAAGAATCTGCGGTAGATCTCGTTTAACACAATTACTTTAAAAAAAACAGATTTCAATAATGGCATTATTAAATCTTAAGATGGTTCTAGTAATTTTCAAGATTCCACTTGATTCAAGTTACCATAGGTATTCGTAATTTATGCTCAAACAGCTGTAGGCCGTCACTCACAGCATATTTCAAACTAGCAGCGCCCCGTGGTTTCACCCGCATGAGTATCGATTCCGTGGGAATATCGGGATAAAACCTATTCTATATGTTAATCCTGGTTATAAACCATGAGTGCCAAATTTCATCCATATCCGTTCAGTAGTTTTTGCGTGAAAGAGTAACAAACATCCAATCCATCCATCCATCCATACATCCTTACAAACTTTCGCATTTATAATATTAGTAGGATAAGAAGTAGGAAGGAAGATAACAGCGAACAAAAATGTACCCAACTCCACACACAGAGTGAGCCCCAAATAGAATTGTTGTGTAAACACGATATTATTCGGGTATTACACAATACTATATGGGCGTGTGTAATGAAGACAATAGCATTGATTCATTTATACCATCAAGATGTGTAGACCTAGATATTACAGCTTGATGGCTCTCGCTGGCGAATAAACAATGCTGTCATACGCCACTTAAATTACGCGAACGTGACAGTAATGCCTAGCACGGATGCGGGACGAAAACATATCGTAAATTGATTATGATTTTAAAGAAATAGTTTTTTTTTGTGTATTTTCCCAAAAAGATGTCCTGGATATTTTCATTGTTTTCTGTGAGAATATTCTGATATCGCTAGACATTTGAATCTGCGTATCACACTATCTAGTAAGCAATGAGTTTCATTTTTACAGTTCAACAACATTCATTGCGTTATTTACGTGAGTTACGACACATTTTTCGAACATATGAAGCAATGGATTAGCAATATCCTTCAAAATGATTCCAGATTGAGATAGTGTGCTACACAGTTAGGGTGCTGGCATGCAGCCGCGGATGCTCCATCCTTTCATCCTGGTTCAACTCGACTTCAACACCATGTCGGTTCATCAGCTTTACATTTAGTTTCTCGGATGATTAAACAACGTATTTATCTAATGACTTTAATATCCTGAATAGTTCTAGCTAGAGCATAGTGTAATAACATCGGACGTGAGTGAATGGCTCGGCTATAGATGGGCTATACATATACCTATCTACAATGTATCTACCTAGCTATTCACTTCCTACTACTTTTACTGGTTACCGGTAGGTACCAGAGATAATAATTCATCACCATCTGCCTCGTCTTATCCCAACTATATTGTGGTCAGCTTCCAGTCTAACCGGATGTAGCTGAATACCAGTATTTTACATGGAACGACTGCCTATCTGACCTCCACAACTCAGTTACTGGGAAATACAATACCCCTTGGTAAGACTGGTTGTCAGACTTTCGGGCTTCTGACTACCCGTAACGACTGTCAAAGATCCACGAATGACAGCCGGGACCAACGGTTTAACGTGCTTTCCGAGGCACAGAGGGGCCTCTGTAGGTAAAGATGGTGACCCATCCACAGACCAACCGCGGTAAGCGTAGCTTAACCTGCCATCCACCTGCCATCTTGTTACCATAACACAAGCATTAGGTTGCTTAGCTTGGGACAAATGGTGCTGTGTGAAATGTCCAGGGATTTATTTTTTATTTATTTATTTTATTTATCTATCGACCTGTGCGGCTGTTATTATTTAGCCACGGGCCCCTCCAGAGATAATAATTACACAAGGATATTAATTTGGCAATAATAATAATGGTCAAGTACTATATTTGATATCTTCCCTGCCATTTATCTACCAATATTACTACCTACCGACTTGAATCTGACATATACAGTCAACCTCTCAGGCATTTTTGCTGAACTGGCCCTTTTTGGCGCGGCCGTGAGGCACACATTCCTGCTAATTTCTTACATCGGACTTCACACTTTTATTTTAATCTTTTTTTGTAATTTTGTTTTTATTGTTGGTTTTATCTGATGTATGTACCTGGTGTATTGTGTGTCTTTTAGTTTGTGCCAAATAAATGTATTTTCTTTCTTTCTTTCTCTCATCAGTAACACTTGCACTACGAAAACCACCCTTATTGCTATGACATAAAGATGCTGTCAATGATGTGTGTTGACTACTTTAGGGCGAATTCAATTAAACTTTTATACCTACCTAGCATAAAAGATATCAGACTTTGGTAAAATCATCCCTAGACGTTAAAAACCCAACCGGTTTCCATCCAATATTAAATTCCACAGCCTGTCAAAATTCAATTAGTAGACGTTAGTACAGACGCCAGCACATCAACCTAGTATAATCTGTCAAATTTATTTAATAGATTTTCAACTTTATCGCTAAAGCATTAAGGCTCAAGGTTGATCGGGAAAATTTGACAGTTTCGGGTAGCTTGACCTGCTGGCGTCTGTACTATTAGATATTCTGTGTTAGTAGATAAGATTGCGCGATGTTGACTATTTTTGCTTGTCGCTCATATAAGCCGAACATTTTAATAACGAAGATTCCTAGAAAGTCTGACACGTAGTACCTTTATTGGTAAACTCGTATTTATAAACTAGCTGAGACGCTACCTAATAACAAACAAAATATGTACATATATACCTACTCGTAGTATGACAGGGACATCGACGTGCACACTGTAACCATGAAAAAAAAACTGATGTTTCATAGCACAGTGCAATATCTACGCGGTGAAAATGTATGGAACAGCATTATTTTTCTACCGACGAAAAATTTCAACGTAGAGGAGGTTCAGAATGATAAACTGAATCCATAGTAACGCGGTTGCGCGTCGATGACCCTGCCACCCTGTATACGTATTTATCTACTAAAACCTAGCTAGAGAACATAGGTATGTTACTAATTCATCATTCTGTTTTCCTTATCTCAATTAGTTTGGGGTCAGCGCAATATGTCTTCTTCCCTACTTCTCTATCAGTCGCCATCTCAGTAGTCACCCGCTTTCTATCCGTAACATCTTTCACACAGTCCATCCATCGTTTGCTTTTTTGGTTCCCTACTCTTATAGCCATATACGACATTTTTCCTCATTCCTCCGCATCACAAGCCCATACCGTGACAACAGATTTCCACACAACTTTTCTGTCACGGGTCCCACTAACTAAGAATTAAAAAAAACAGGTAAATAGGATAAGATCTGTTCGCTAGTTTGCTTATAACTTGAGGATCACGCCTCAAGTTATAAGCAAACTAACGAACAGACAGACAGAGAAATTTTGCATTTATAATTTATAAGGATAAGCACAAGAACTTTAATAGTGCTATTTGCCAAGTGCCAAGTGCTCACTGCAACTCATACTTTGAGTAATATGTTGTAATCAATGGATGCTTGGCACAGCTATATTTCAATCCAAGTTGCTTGTCCAAGTTAGCGGCGCTAATAACTCACGACCTGACAGGGGCGAACTTGGCACGGGTATGTTAGGGTGTGGACATACTAACTCCATGTCCACGACCTACACGCTTAAGCGACACGCGTTTTGCGACAGCGATTGCGGAGAAAACAAAATTAAATGAAAGACGTTGTTTAGAGCATGCCACGAGTCATTGCGATGTAACTTGCGGAGCGACGGAAACAGGTGACGGGCTCCCGTGTCGTTTGTCGCTAGTCGCCTTGCTAGAGGTCGTGAACGGGTACGGGTGGAATGGGTAGGTATGTAGATCTATTAGAGTTTTGTTTTTTTTTTAATAATGTTCTACGCAGGAGATACCTCGTTAAATGGATTAATTTATTCGATGTACACACATTCTCTGCGTTGGTGGATACAAATGAAAACTCCTCGCAGATTTGACGAAGGTCATTCTTTCACTGTTTTCTTAAGAGCCCATGGCAAAGCTAATGAACCGAAGCGATCAAAGTTCGGACTGTTTGCAAAACTGCAAGCACACGAAACAGAGAGTTGTATTAGGAGATAGGTACGTAATTACTCTCTGCTAACGGGGCTAAAGGCTTTTTCTCAAAAAACAAACATGTTTTGTAACACGCACAAATCATAAAATCCGGTTTTATCTAGGGAATACAAGATAAGCTCTGAAAAATATAAAACGACTAAGGAGACTGGCTCCACCGGGGACAAACAAATGCTTTTCCATGAATAATAAAGAGAGCAGCGACTCTTACGAGTATTGTAAGTTATATTGATGTAAAGTGCTCTCAACGCACGTAGACAGTGTAGTGTGTCACTACCCTTACAGTGGGGGTAAGGAATGTTTGTACTTGTGTTAGTCTGCGCTAAACTGTTCAGATTAATGCAAGTTTTACTTGTTCCGGGAGGGTCGTTTTAGTTAAAATAGGTATTTGAATGTATAAGTATAATAAATTATAGGGAGGTAACGTCAGGGCATGGTGTTTCATAATTAAATGGATCTTCAAAGACATTTTCACAAGTGCATTTTTTATTCAAGTCTTCCATTTAAATATCGACATCGATCTACTTATTTCTTTCGTGTTGAAAAGATAAGCGTATCACCAAGAGTGTTAAGAGGAGTAGCCAGCATCCATACACTTAGGACATCTGCAATCAAAGCTATTCGATTAGTTAATTTGGAGATAAATGCAAAATTATGACCACTTTTGGGTACCTTTCTGAATGAATGAAATTTCGTCATGTTTGCTACAGGGCTCCATCAATCCGTCAGATATTTATATATTCACTATCAGGACATGTAACACTATTGCACAGAATAATTTGCATTCGCCCTGAATATCCTTTTAAAAATGGCCCAAATTTGAATTTTCAAACATTTGGGGAAAGCCCATAATTTCGTCGTCAGATTTGCCTATTTAAGTCATTATGGGTTAGGCCACACACGATCATATGGAAATCAACGGCTCTGGAGATCACTTTATTTTTGGCCCTTTTTTGAAATCTGATAGTGATCTCCTGACTGAAGGGGCTCCTATCTGAAACTTTTCAAATATATTTTCGGTGTTCTCTCCTCATGCCACACCTACTCAGATATCAACTTTTCGCCCTGAATATGCTTGCTCAAAAACCCTCTGGGCTCCCCTACCATGTAGATACTTTGGTTTCAATAAATTAAAAAAAGAACTTAGGTACCTACGTAGTTCACTTAAATATGAAAAACTTAACAAAATATCGCAAAAAACATACAGTGAGTATGCTTATGATTTATTATTGTTGGTTAGAAAAATACAATTTTAACCTATTTTTGAAAAAATGTTCACTGATGAAGAATCTTTTATTTCTTATACTTGTTGCACTATACCCATTTCCATTATATATGAATGTTAACAAAACTAAGCAACGGTTTGTAGCTTGTCTAAAACTTGGCCGTACATTATTATTGATGTACTCGAGTCTCTCAGCGTTAAACTGGTGAACAGATTAGCACTATTTGTTGTTGTTCCGGGCTCCGCAGTTTAGGGTTATGTACATATTGTATGTAGGTATATGTGAAGGGTTCGGCGATAAGTGCGAGTTATTGGGTACTTGATAAACAGGGAGTATATTGAGAAATATAGATACATGTGTGATGTGTAGCAGAGTTTAACAGATATGCTATTCTGACTAGATTACCTTCAGGGGGTCTAGACAAGAGGCAATCGCTTTCAAAGCGTTTTGTAATTCTACAACAACCTTTAAGGGTTGATTTATGCTTTTCGGTATACTATGGCAGTCCCATAGATTTTTAGATAGCAGTGATGGAGTTGTAGGCCGTGGGTTCGAACCCGAGCAGGCGCTTTACTTTGTATAATTAATTTCATCACCACTGCTCTCAAGACGGTGAAGGAACACATCGTGAGGAAACCGGAATGACCTAGAACCAAAAACTCGAAGACATGTGACATCTATCAACCCGCACTGGGCCCTCGTGGTAGATAACAGTTCACTTCGTCTCGAAGAGAGGAGGCCTGTGTCCCAGCGGTGGGAACGTTATAGGTTGATTATGCTATATATTTTTGACTTTACCATCATCGTTATTGCTAATAGAATGTCACTTAGTCCAGGTCCTCTGAAAGTCAGAATGTATGAGTGACTTATAGATTTAATGGTTTTTATTAGAATAATGGGTTTCTCAATCAATCTGCCTAGCCAAACCAAAAAAATAGGGTAACATAAAGACATAGAGTGCCAAATAAGCAAGGTTTTACACTGGAGTAACCTACTTGATGTCATGAATGCGAATTGGTCTAGTATATTCCTCCTTTTCTGAAAAAGAAGAACTCTACATCTATGCAGTGGCCGTGGTTCACCACCATTTTCTATTCAGAAACATTCGATACGTTTCCGTGCCGAATCGGAAATCAATCAGTTATCGAAGGAGTCCTCTCAGCGCTGTTCACCAATCCGAACCTGAAAATCTTGACAGTTTAAACCGAATAGACGACCATTATCCTTCCGACAGCTATTAACAGTCGGAGACTAGCCAAATCAAGTAATCGAAAATGTGACAGTTTTGACTCGGAACCCTATTAAGTGGTTATGAGTATAGGCTGGATTAGTATAATAGAAGTATAATAATAGTAGTAGGTATTTCAGGTTCAGTTGAAAACCAGCGTCAGGCACTAGGTGTCTGCCGCGGGTTGTTCGAAAGAGATACCGTGGCGCCTGGCATAGGCAACTGAAGGAACACGGGTGGGTTTTAGTCAGTAAAAGTCTGACACGCCCTCCTGCTCCGCCCAGAGCAGGAGAAGTCATGATGATTTCCCACCCAGAAAAAAAAAGGCACTAGTTGTCTGGCATTTTTGCTGAACTGGGCCTTTTTGGTGCAGCCGTGAGGCACACTTTCCTGCTATTTTCTTACATCGGACTTTACACTTTCTATTTGTTGCTATCTGATGTATATATCAGTAGGTCAATTCTCGTAATTTAAAATGTTCAAAATCTAGTCGCAGTCTCATCTCGGCGACAAACAAATTTTAATGTCAAAAACTTGTCAAAATGTAGGGAAATTAGAGGTATTTTTGACAGATTGAGACTGAGATCAGACTGTGAACGTTCTTAAAATTACGAGAATTGCCTCTCTGGTGTATGGTGTGTCTTTTAGTCTGTGCTAAATGAATGTATTTTCTTTCTTCCTTCTTTAGTATTCTAATGTAGTATCTATTCTCTTATTAAAAGTACGGTTCGTTTCATTCCTGTGAAACCGAGCCAAAAAAGGATAATACATTTACACATTATTAAGAAGTTCCCTAGCTCCAAGAATATCAACGGGTATGTGGTTGATTACTCACGCCTTACTGCGTCCACGCGTCTGAGCAGAATTCCAAGCAGAGTTGACATGAAACGTATTAACGCCTCCAAGTGACGAATACGAATCGCGTGTCGCGAATAATGTATGGGAAACCACATTTTTACGCTTTTAGTTTATTTTCTAAAGGAACGAGAAATAGCTACTTTTCTACGTGAAAAGATTGGGGATGAAAGCTTCAACGGCTTAACGTGCTCTCCGAGGCACGGATAGGTCTTGGTATGTGAAGATGATCACCCATCCACGGACCAACCGCGGCAAGCGTAGCTTAACCTGATTGATCGACCCGTGCGGCTGTTATTACTTAGCCACAAGCCCCACTTGATTAAGAAACGACATTTATAACTTTTACAATGTACAAAGTTTGAGTATCAATGTACAGACGCCAGCATATCAAGCTACTACAATCTGTCAAATTTCTTTAATAGATTTTCACCTTTATCGCTACAGCATTAAGGTTCAAGGTTGATTGGGGAAATTTGACAGTTTCGGGTCCAGCTTGATCTGCTGGCGAAAATATTTAATTCACATAAACCTACATGGGCACTTATGAAACGTCAGAATTGTGTACCTAGACACGGTTCCAATTGGTCGTTTCCTATGGAAAAAAGCTGGCAAGAAACTCCAAGGTTACTCTTTTAAAAATATTGGCTTATACAATGTTTTCAAATTACAGTGTTAATAGGTATGGGAGGACAGTGTAGACCTGTCAACAAGTACACTATGAAAATAAAAAAAATGTCTCAGCATGAATATCTACATAATATGCACATCATGATACATTGGATGTCATAAAATAATAGACCGTAATTTCCCCTCACAACCACGACACGAATATCGACTCGAAAATCGAAAACCAAGAGAAGCTCAAATAAAAATCTATCAGAGCTCGATTGTGTATGCATGGAAAAATTCTAATATTCCCCAAGAAAGAGATGGCGAAGAAAAAATATTAAAATGTATACTTGGCGACGTTTCAATAGGGTGGTGCTGAGTCTAGGGTTGTGAGGAGCTCTTGGGCTTAGGGCCTGGGGTTCATACATATTTATGTCGTTCATAATGATGCATCATTGCGTTGCTCCTACCTTATAAAGGCTGTTAGACATTTCCAGGAGGCTTCCTGGAAAAGTCTAGGAATTAATTACAAGAATTTGTAGTGTGACTTTCTTGTAAGATACGAGTATGCAATGTGTGCACATAGTATATCTCGGAAAATCACACTGCGAATGAGCGTAAACTTGAAGTAAGAGCTGCGTTTTTTTATGATGGTTGCGGCTCAAACCAGGCTGCCGATCTATTCTGTAAAAATCTCACTGTGAAAACTTATGTGAAGTGAGCTTGAAGTGAGCTGTCATTCCACCTGCGGTGCGATTCTGTAACCATCTCACCGTGAGAACTTAGGTGAAGTGAGCGTGGAGGGAGCTGTCATTCCAACTATTGCTAGGGATTGACACTATTGACAGCTCACTTCACCTAACTTTTCACGGTGAGTTTTTTACAGAATCGATCGGCTGATGCTATAGGGATTGACACTATTGGCTTCCTTCACTTCACCTAAGGTCTCACGGTGAGATTTTTACAGAATCGCTCGGCTGTTATAGCTAGCTATACTGAAGAACAAATCCTTTATCTAGTTGAGAAACAGCATTTAATAAGGCTACGTACATTTTTTTTTTTTTTTGGGATGGGAAATCATCAATTGTCCCCTCCCGCTCTGGGTGGAGCGGAAGGGAGTGTCAGACTCTTACTGACTAAAACCCACCCATGTTCCTTCCTTCGCCCTTTATGTTCCGGGGTAGCGGTAACCCTTTCGGACAATCCCGCTGCCCCGGCAGGCTTCGGCCCTGAGGGGCCCCTCGTTATGCTGACATCTCTTTGAGGCGCGCGTGGAACACTTACGCGCCGTCCGGCACGGGCCTGGTCCTGATCGGGCGGTGAGCTACCCATTGCTCTCCGCCCGCAGGCCCGCGCCTACGGTGGCCGGTAGTCGTCGCTCGACTCCCGACGCCCGGGGCGTCTCCCGCGGCGGCTGGGACGGGAGGCTCTCTCCCTCATCCGTCCCGCCACCTCCTTCGCTAGCATGACTGCTTCGCAGAAGGAGGCGACTGCCTCCCACTCCCTCTCGCTCCGGACCATGGCTTGCACCAGGTCCGGGCAGGCTACGTACATTCACAAAAACTTTTATGATCTGATTTGATGCGAGGAGCTGATTTATTAGAATTACCATCGGTTGATAGCTCACCCTACTATTTTATTCAGTTTTAAAGTTTTAACTATCAGCCCTAACGTTCTCGGTGTTGATAACGAGCGGTCACATCGATATCACTCGAACAAAAGTGTTTTTTGGCTTCTTTCTTAATCGAAATTGGGCAGGTCTTTAATACTGTTTGGAATCATGACATATCTACTGTTAAAAGCACGTTGGTTTTTTTGGGAGTGATTCTATGTGCCAATTTTACCAATGAAACTGAACATGATCTGCACATCTAAACTAGGAAGAAAGGAAGAAAAAGTATGTATTGCGACTCGTATAGGAAGATCACAAATTAAACTAAAAACAGTCAAAAATAAAAAAAAACCCAAATTATATAAAATAAAGTAACAAAAAGAAAAATGAAACAGAAAATCCTATACGAGGCTAAAAGACTCCTATCTCACCATGATGCTGCGACATACAAACTGTGTTCATTGTCAATATTTTACAACAAAGTTGACACTGACAGTTCAGTTCAGTTCAGTTTCATTGGTGAAATCCGCTTTAAATTATCTTACCTGAAGACCAATTTCCGTGATTAAAAACGTTCAAAAACTAGTCAGCGATAATCAATGTCAAAAACTTGTCAAAAACGAACGGAAATTAGAGGTATTTTTAACAGATTGAGACTGAGATCAGACTGTGAACGTTCTTAAAATTACGAGTATTACCCCTGTGATCATAACTTGAGTGTCATTGAATAATTTAATGTCTTTGGTGTCATGCCTTTTTATCATATATCTCGTACCTAACCGTACTATCGTAGCCTGTCCGAACATTAACAGAACCAGTTTTACAAGAAGTAATTGCAGCTATTTGACTTCCTCAAAACAATACCTACCGGGTAATATACCTGGAGTCAGATAGCCTTCTACAACCGCTTTGAATGATATATGCAAGGATGGTCACAGCTCCCGGGCTTTCAGGATTGTAATACCTCAGACACCTACCTATCCTATCTGTCTATCCTGTAAGACAACAAGAGCGTGAAGAAGCAGTGAAGCAAGCCTGGCCCCAATGTTTGCCCCAATGCTTCCAATATTCCACCCAAATTGGTTGACGACATTAAATTCGGGGCCTGCGTAAATAGATAGACAGAAATAAAACGATCCATATCAGATGTAAATAAAGTATAAAATAAGATGGATAACAGAGACGTTGGATAACACGAGATGAATATAATTACACATCATTTTTTGGGCATTAAAATATAATTTCATTCTATGCTGCTTGTAAGCATAATCAACCTATATAATGTTAACTGTTGGGACAGGCCTCCTCTCTTCGATCTCGAAGAAGCCCTCTCCATCTGGAGTGGGCTGTAATCTGCCACGCGGGCCCAGTGCGGGTTGGTAGGTGTCACATGTTTTCAAATTTTTGGTTCTAGAACATGCCGGTTTCCGCACGATGTTTTCCTACACCACCAGAGCAGTGGTGATGGAATTATTTACACAAAGTAAAGCGCCTGGCTGGGTTCGAACCCAGGACCAACAGCCAGAACCAGGCTCTCTGGTACAAGGCTTGTCTTAAAATTGTAGTGAAGCAAAGCAACTATTTCACGAACGAATCTCTCCTGAAGCTGAAAATGGTGTAAATAATGAAGTTTTGCTTCAGCAATCCGTTTAGCTCGACTTCTCTGTACGCAGTAAATGGCGCTTACGATGGAAAATGAAATTACGTTCGCATCCACGTCGCTTTATGTCAAGCGACATAAATGATATAATGGAGTTATGTACGGAGATATGACTGGAACTGTGTGATAATCCTTGCACAGTTGATGTTACAAAAGAAATATTTTTATATATTTGATTAATATGTGAAGGTGTACAGGGTGTAAAGTTCACTCATCCTCGACTTTGTATATATGCCAGTTGCGCGGTAAACTCTGCTTGCGCGATGCAGGATTTTACGTGAAGTCAGTATGATGCGTAGTTCGCACGTGGCGATGTAGATGCTGCTACTAGATCCTTGATCTTGCTGGCATGAGGTCTGTGATGGACTGGGAATTTTACCTCTTCACTCTTACCTACCTATGGATATATGGAACGCAGGCTGGCAGGGAATTCCATGATTTGGAAGTCGTGTTCATAAGCGAATTGGAGGACGATGAAAATGTTTAAGCAATTGTTGCAATACCCTCTTCGTTTATTCCTACAACATTGCTTCCTACTAATAACTCTGTACCTACAATCCTACACTTATCTCGCACTACCTATGCTTTACACAGTCTTCGCCCGCAATATGGCAACCGAGTGATTATCTGTTTACGAGCGGAATTCCGCGGATACGGCGGATATTCGCGGTAAACGGCCCGCAGGCATTTATTAGCTTCCCTGTTGAAGCTAGGCGGTGGGAGAGGGTTCAAGCGTGTACTTACTAAGAGGGGGATACAGAAGGGTTAGTGTTTGCAATGTGTGTGAAAGAAACCCTTAATAACCCTCTTATGATAGAAAAAATATATCATTAATTTGAATATTTAATTTTAATGAACAAGTACAATATACTAGCCTGAATTACCTACCTATTAGGTACACAGATTAGATTTTTCTGGTACTATCTGGAAGCGAAATGAGAGCACTACTGCTGAACATTATTGACTGAATTCTGATTTGATTCTGATTCTGAATTCAAAATAATCAGGCTTAACCTCAGAAAAGCATTCCATCAATAAATTAATTCGTGCAGTATTGGACTGCGGTAGTTTCTCTGCTAAGTTAGACTGTACTGTAACCCTTCTATGTGTTTCCGTACCTACAACTGTTCAGGGAAGCGCGGTTGTCGAGTGCTGAGTGCATACTTAAACTCCATGCTTATACGGGATAAAGCACCTAATAAGCAGGTGATCACACACCATGCGGCTTTGAGGATTAGGGTGTGTGACGGTGCCTGTTGGAGTTAGAAACTATTTTGTGGTAGAAACGTTTGGAAGTTAAAATATAAGGTTTAACGCTTACCAATACTGGGTGGCCGGCACATCGACAAGTAAACTGAAACCATGAATTCAGCACATGATTCTAGCGTAGAAAGATTTCGTCGGTTATCAAAAAAAGGGCTGCTGTTTCATAGGAAAGTGCAATATCTACGGCCAAAATGTACGGAACAGCTTTTTTTTATTAACTTACGAAACATTTAAACCCAGGGCGTTCAGAATCATGTACTGAATCCATGGTAACAGACTGCACGTCGATATCCCTGCCACTCTGCCCTGTATAAAGCGTAACTATCTATGTAAATGAGCATGTATTTTTGAAGACACAATTAAATCATTTGTTGTAATTAGAACATAAACAGGTTCAAACAAATATACAAAGTAAAGTCATTTTTTTCTTATTCTAAAATGTAATTTTTCCTTTTGTATTATCTGCTAGCTTTTGTCCATTGTTTCGCCCACATGGATGTCGGAAAATATTCCGCGGGAACACTACCCATTTTAAAAATTCCCAGTACCCATTTTAAACCCGTTATATACTATTTGTGCGCAAAATTTCATCCAAATCCTATCAGCCGTTTTTGCGCCAATCCAGAACAAACAACCAGACAAACGGAAAAAAATCTGAAAACTATATATTTTCGGCAGCAGACTCGTTCCTGCACTTTATAGCAATTAGATTTTACAAAAAGTACAGTTTTAACTTCATAACTATTTTATTATTCACATATAAACATTAAAAAAATGATCATGACCAAATAACCAGCGCTTCAGAAAGAGGTTCAGGAACGGCACCAACTATTTAAACATGCACTTTCTAATAGAATTATCGCTTCATTTTAGATATATTTCAATACTCTAATTCCAAAATGTCAGCACTCACTGCAAAATCCCGACCACAATATGACCAAAATCTCCGCTCCGACCTCCACTGTGAGCTGATAGAGCTCACAGTGGAGGTCGGAGCGGCACACACCGCGAATCTCTAAAAGACAACCCTAAAATTTCCCGTCACCCGCCTCGTAGGTAAATTACGACTACATAAATTACTGTCAGAGATACGTCCTGTCAAGGTTTCGTGATGTGTAAATCGACCCTCGTCTCAATGGAATGGATTTATGCCATGAAGCCACGGATCAGGTAAGGTAATAGGGTAAAAATCTGCCTGTTTTCAAGGCCTGGGAGTGACTGTTTTTAGCTGGGGTTAATGTAAAAATAGGAATAGTTCTGTTGTAAAGGTTTCTAGGTACCTGTCTTATTTTAAACTCAAACATTTAGCTCCCATCAAAATGGTTGAGCTGAATGGTGTTGGTCCATGCGTCATGTTCGTGAATAGGCGCCGTCAGTAGGGACTGGTCATCTCTTAGCTGCCACGGCTTATTAATAATTTTATTTTTGAAATGGTTTTTTTTCTGTTTCTATTTGCTGTACCTACTCTGGATGCTGTTTTGCATCTTTTTTACATCGTTCTCACATTTAATTATAAATTATGTTACTAATATAATATTTTTGTAACAATATAATTCAAGTGTCCATGGAGTTTCTTGCCCGTTATTCTCGATAGGTACTATCGCGAAAATCTATATCTGATCACCGTAAGGACTATTCCTGCTTGCAGCGCATATTATTAGTCGACCTAAAAAGGATCCGCTGTTGTTTTACTTACGGACTCAGCTGTGGTCATCATGTGCACGGGATTTTGTTTTGAAAATGGTCAGATATATGTTGTTTTGGCGATAGTACATTGTGCTACGCTTTGGAATGGGCAACTAGAGTACGCGCAAGACTTCAAGATTATATCCCTGCCAGCACTTTTAATCACTTTCGGCGTAATGATGACAATTATTTACTTTTGAAAACACGAAATACAGCACACTCTCTTGACACCTGAGATAAACTTTAAGATGGCGGCAAACGATTACTTCCGATTATGGCCGCGCTCAGACTTATTTTGCGCGCACTCTAGCTTCATAATTCTGACTGACCGACTCCTTGACAGTTCAAAAGAGCCTGCCAAATCATGTAATTGAAATAAATGCTTTGAGTTTGAATGTTTGTGTATTTAGTAAACTTAGAGGAACTTATTAATTAATTTGATCTTTAATACACATTAACACTAAACAATAGACAGTTTAATATTTTTTACATAATTTATACAAAATATTGTAAAAAAAATATAAAAGAGTAACGGTGGAGTTTCTTGCCCATTCTTCCTCATACGAAACTACCCTTTGGAAGGGGCGACTAGAATCAATTAAATTTTTTTGTAAAGGTTGACGTTCAAAATTGCCTATAATGTGCCTATTTGAAATAAATGATTTGACTTGCTTTGGCTTTTAATTTCGCTCTAACACTGTAGATAATATTACGTAATGGTGTGTATCTGCAAAACGTTAACTTCTTCTTACAAAGTTATCAAAGAATACTAACAACCTATTAACTAGAGATATATTGAAAATTGTCTACAGCCTCATATTTTTCATCTACAAAGACCCCCACGCAAACAGGAACAGAAAAAAAAAAAACAATTTCGCAGTTTCTTTTTAATTAATTCGCTCTGCGGTCGTGTTGCAGCGTCGCGGCGGTCCGTCTGCCGTACCTACAGTCGGAGACAAAAGTCGATGAGCAATACGGAATTTATTTTGATTCGGTACCCATTTGCCCATAGCTATACTAATTCTATCTATCTATACTAATAATAAAGCTGAAGTGCAAATGCAATCAAATGCATTTTTCAATTTTCGAGGAAGGCTATCACTTCGTTTTCGTTTTCTGACTTTTGCTCGGCTCCTAAGGGTCTTAGCGTGACATTAAATAGCCTACCTCAAAAATTGGGCTATCAAATTAAAAATATTTTTTCAAATCCGACTTGATAGTTTCAGAGATTAGCGAGTCCAAACAAACAAACTCTTCAGCCTTATTATTAGGATAGACTATTTATAATTCTAATTGAAAGTGAGTTGTGAGAAGAGTAAGGTTATAAGTTCTATCACACCTCTCTTCAGATTAAGGACCGGAGAGTGATAAAGGCTAATTATAATTAAATTTTCATTAATAAATCTCGTCTGAAACTTTGGTTAGCGTTAACCTACTTCCGTCGCTGGCTGTACAACAGGGGTTGTAATATGCCCCGTAATTAAGAGTTCTGGCACCCCTGCCTTCCCGTACATTTATCAGGGAAGTTCAACCTTCATACAACCCTCCCAATCATCATGGTATTGCATCAAGCAGGTAATTAGTTTGAAACTTGATTGTAGTGGTTCATTCTGGTTGTTTACGTACTTTATGGTGTAATTAGAAGGGTGAATATACACGTAGGGTGGGACAAAAGAGATATCCAAGTATCCACAAACTTGCAAAGACAGATGTAGTGCCAACGTAGTCCATCTGCCTTTTAAGTTGTGGTGTGCAGAGCGGAAAAATCTTCGCGAACAGCCTGTGTGTAGATTTCACAATGTAATTGATTTTTTTACTTACTTTTCGACGTTGTCGTTGTACGCATGGCCCATTCGTTGTATTTTGTTTTTTTTTTTACTTAAAAGGTGCTTCAAAAATGAATGAAGCTTTCAGTCCAACCTGAAATACGGTACAATAAAAATGTATACAAGGTCAAATTAAATTAGCTAGAGAAACTCCCCAGACGTTAGGGGTATCGATATCTAAACGTAATAAAACAAAAAAAAAAAACATTTTTTTTTGTACCGCAGTTTGTGTAGTCACTTGAAATATCAGTTTATTTTAATGTAAACTTCACAGACGTGATGAGTATGGATATCTAGACACGATAAAATAAAAGGAAACATATTTTCTCAAGTCATACTTCAAGTAACGAAACTACCAGCTGAGGGTTCACTCCCAAAATTGATTGATCATGTTTAAATATTGATAACCATTACGTCTGCAGAGTTTCGCTAGATAATTTAATTTAACCCTGTGCTTGGTGGCTGAGTAATAACAGCCGCACGGGTTGATCGATCAGGTTAAGCTACGCTTGCCGAGGTTAGTCCGTGGCTGGGTGACCATCTTTACATACCGAGACCGTGCCTCGGAAAGCACGTTAACCCGTTGGTCATGGCTGTCATTCTTGATCTTTGACAGTCGTTACGGGTCGTCAGAAGCCCGAAAGTCAACCAGTCTTACCAAGGAGTATCGTATTACCCATTAACTGGGTTGTAGATGTCAGATGCATTCGGTTAGACTGGAAGCCGACCCCAACATAGTTGGGAAAAGGCTAGGTAGATGATGATGCTTGTAGTTGGCATAATTTATAGTGGCTATATGGTATATGGCACATTAATTTTCAGAAAAGTTTGGCCTTTTGGACTTAGAGAGCCAGCTATGGCACTCATACCTGTGGAGCATCAGTGTACTCTCTCATTCATGAGGTCGATATTCACGCTAGTATAAACAAAACCTGTTTATTAAACTCGGCCAGGCGTGCGCAATCTTTGTCTACTTTTAAAATTATGATAAAAAAACACTTCCTTTCTTCGTAAACATCATCATTATATTTTCTTTGCTCCTGTTTATATTATTTTATATATATTTACTTTGTTGTATTATATAAATGATACACCACAGACTACCTACAGTATGGTTTCTCATTCCCCTTTTTAATCCATCCAAAGGTGGTTTTTGCTCTTAGCGATAAGATCGCCCATTGTGACAGACACCCTTTGTAAAATTTCTACATACCTGTAATTTATTTATTTATTTATATATACTTTATTGTACACCAGAAAGCACAAAACAAAAACAAATACAATTTTTAAAACAAAACATACAATGTGCAGCCTTATCGCTTTCTGTGATCTCTTCCAGGCAACCCTGGAATGGACAGACTGCGTGGACACAGAAAATGGGGTTGTCAGCAGTGCAAAACAATATACTATAATAGATACATAGACATATATATAATATATATATGCCGTATACATAATAGATACATAAATTAATACATACAAAATATACATATAAACAACGGAAATAAATGACGACTACAGATTATTGCAGCTACGAAAACAAGATCACAACAACAAGTAATGTTCCTTCACGAGTCGAGTATGGTTTATATATTAAAGAGTACTCTATTCTATTAAACTCTTAAAAAACCCAGTCTCGTCTTCATACAGAAACTTAGCCACTCTTTACACAGACGTGGAAGCGAGGACAGATGGAAAAACTTGGCGCAACTTGGAATGGCCTTCCTGCAGCGGAATCATATTTCCTTGTGTACTTCAATAGAGATTGCTTTCACAGTGCCTTTTCTTTACCGTTTCTTGAGAGTTTACTCATACCTAGGTATTTTTCTTGATAAACTGCTCGGTTCGCTGTTCCTGACATGTCATAGGTGACACTAGGAAATACTAGGAATGTGCCTGAATGTCGAACTCGAAAGCCTGATTTTGTGACTTAAGTACAGACGCCAGCACATCAAGCTACTACAATCTGTCAAATTTCTTTAATAGATTTTCAACTTTATCACTGAAGCATTAAGGTTCAAAATTTGACAGTTTCGGGTAGCTTGACCTGCTGGCGTCTGTACTTTAATTAATACCCTAATTGCGTAACACACTATCAATCAGAATCTGAATCATTTTAAAGGATATTGCTAATCCATTGCTTCATATGTTCGAAAAATTTGTCTGCATAACAACGTAAATAACGCAATGAGTGTTGTTGAACTGTCAAAATGAAAGTCATTCCTAGTCATTCCTACTGTTAGCGTGTTACGTCATTACCCCGCCGATCATTCGCTCGGATGGCAATCCAAACGGCTACATTTTGAACTGCAAAATGTCGCCTATACAAGGTGGCAGGAAAATCGAAGCGCATCCGTTACCATGGATTCAGCACATGATTCTGAGCCTGCGCCGAAACTTACATAAGTTTATTTAAAAAAAATAGCTGTTCCCTATATTTACGTATAAATGCAATACCTACGAGGACAAAATATTTGGAAGAGCAAATTTTTTTTCATAACTGACGAAACATTTGAATATGCTTCTGAATCGCCCTGGTTCAGGAACATGTACTGAATCCAAGGTAACAGGTTGTGCGTCGATATCCCTGCCACTCTATATAGGAAAAATTATAACAAATTTTGGAAAACGATAAACGTTTACGGGTCAGTTTCATTAGTGGGTACGCTGAAATGATGGTCACTCAATCAATCATATAAAAAAGACGAAGTATGCAGTAGTCTTCCCACACAATTGGGCTGATGAAGTCAATTTAGCTGTCGTACCGTTTATTTATCAGCTCAGTTTATTCAATTATCCCGGGAAGTCAAAGTTTTGTTGAGGTTTCCGGCGCTCCCTCAAACGTTTATCGAGAAAACTTTGGCTAGCTGAGATTGTAACTTAACTTTGCAAATTGAAAAACAGTATCTTTTCCGACGCAATAAGGAAAATACGAACAAGTTTATTTGTTAAACTTGTTTTTATTTAGGCTTAGACTGATTCACTTTGTGGAAGATCTTATAAAAAAACCGGTCAAGTGCGAGTCGGACTCGCACACCGAGGATTCCGTACAAATTTGTAGGTATGTAACTAAAAATTTACGGTTTTCAGATTTACTCCTTTACTTTTGCTACGTGAAATTGCTTCGTGCCAAATTTCATGATTCTAGGTCAACTGGAAGCACCCTATAGGTTTTGATTCCCTTGCGAGTGTTAAAATATGCATAAACGGAACATAAACGCCTGTATCTTTGATTGCGTTGACTTAGAAGTTTGATTTTTTTCACTGCTTCGAATGATTGCAGCCCTGAAGTATTTGATATTAATTTCAACTTGATAACTCCACGAGTTTCTTAGAAAAAAGTTCCTTGACAGACGGACAACGAAGTGATCTTATAAGGATTCCGTTTTTTCCTTTTGAGGTATGGAATTCTACAAACAGTTCAAATTTAATTTCAATATACAGGTTGGCAGCGACATTGACGCGGAACCTGTTATGTTACATGGATTCAGTACATGATTCTGAACACTCTTGCGTTGATGTCCCTGCCATACTATATATATCTAAGGCATATACTTACTTACTTTTGTGAATTCTCGTCAGTAGGCAGGTTGTGCTACAGGGCGGGATTGAACCCACGGCCTCTCAATCAGAAGTCTGTGTCCCTTTGGTTGTTGTCATTACAAAAGATTGTCAAGAAGCGTACAGTTAGTATGACACTTCTTCTATTACAAAACTATCGATACGTACCTATATGGTCAAGAACCCACTGAAAATATTCTACAAGAATCTCCAATGTTTCATTATTATAACAATCACCACTGTCTTTCCTTTCTATCTAAACCCACGCAAAGATTGTCTTTAAACATCGCTTTTAGCGAAAAGACCGCCCATTCTGTCACCTCTCGTAAAATTTCTACATCTATGTATATCCTACTAATATTATAAATGCGAAAGTTTGTAAGGATGTATGGATGGATGGATGGATTGGATGTTTGTTACTCTTTCATGCAAAAACTTCTAAACGGATTTGGATGAAATTTGGCGCACAGATGGTTTATAACCAGGATTAACATATAGGATACTTTTTATCCCGATATTCCCACGGGATCGAAACTTATGCGGGTGAAACCGCGGGGCGCAGCTAGTCTGTAATATTCATGGTGTACATAATGAAGAGTATTCTATTCTATTCTATCGATATGTACACATATGTTACGTCCACCACCTACTTCTAAACATAAGCCACAATAGATTTCCAAATCAATCAGTTCCAACCCGTTTCAATCCCGAAAATCTTCATCTTTCCACTTTTCAATAAAGTTGCGGCCACACTAGCACGGCGCGTCTCGTTGACGTGGGTACGCGGGTACGCGCCGCGTCACGGTGTAATGAATAGTTCCAGCAAATCACGCACCGAACGAGCCCGCAGTCATGTCCAGTAATAGTGGGTATATACGGGATATCGAGTGGAAACGGATTTCTGTTGAACGGATTTATATTTTCGAGCATATTTTTTGTGTTCTATGAATGAGTACGACTGTTTTATAGGTACGTGTTGCACGTGTATTGATGCGTGTAGTGTGTTTAATGGTTTAGTCAGACTTTTTTTTAATTGCTAAGTGGGTCTGCTCTTGACCTCGATCAGGCGTGATCCTGATGGAAAACGATGGATGAGGTTTATGATGGAACGAGCGTGCCCAGAGGGTGCCTGTTCACTCTTGCTTTGGAGGTAGACAGGTTAAATATGGGACTACTATACCGCTACTTAAGTCTACACTGAACGTATGATGCCCTATATTTCCACGTCCACCATCGACAAGGGATGACCGCTCATGTGTTATGTAATGAACAACTGCGCCGCAGGAGACCGCGCGCTACATTATTAAACGCGGTCATTATGTAGCTATCATAATCAAGTAAGGAGACCGCCCCATGATTTAATTATAGCTGTAGTTCTTAGTAATGTAGCTTCTTGTTGAAGGGGTGGTCTGGGAATTTACCACCGTTCTACATAACTGCGTTCCTGTTTAGCTTAATCAGCCTATAATGTTCCCACTGCTGGGACACAGGCCTCCTCTCGGTGAGAGGGAGTGGGGCGTAAACCACCACGCGGGCCCAGTGCGCGTTGGTATATCTCACCTGTCTTCGAATTTTGGGTTCTAGGACATGCCGGTTTCCTCACTATGTTTGAGCAATGGTGATGAAATTATTTACACAAAGTAAAGCGCCTGCCTAGTTTCGAACCTGAGGTTGGGGCCATTACCACTAGGCCACCACTACTCGCACAACTGTTTAAAAGTATAATATTTTGATTTAAAAGAGTGTCCATCGAGTGTATTGCCCGTTCTTCTCCATAGGAACCTACTACGCTTTGGAATGGGCAACTAGCTTTATCTTTTTGAGTAACCGACTCCTTGACAGTTAAAAAGTGCCTGTAATTGGTTTAATAGAAATAAATGCGTTGAGTTTGAGTAAGGTATCTGAAAAAGCAGCCACTTTTCAACTTTACCTAAAGTTGGCACCTCATCAAATATTGCTCGATTTCCACGTGAGAAGGAAGTCTTTTCCTTCGGGACTCTTAAGGACAACGGTAAAACATGAAAAAAAAAAACATTTTGTACGTATATTTTTCTGGGTCTAATGAAAAAAATGCAAACCAAGCAAAAGATTTTATCCGACCAAAATAAAACGTCAAATAATAAATTCCTTGCTAATCTCTTTCAAATCTTTCTTTCTTCTTCGTAAAAGGATTATATCCGACGTCTTTATGTTCACGGCTTTGCAAGCAATTAAAAGTTTCACTTAAGATAACCGAGTCCCGGTGTCCGGGAGTCCGGGAGTCCGGGGTGTCGGACTGGGTTGAGTAAGTGCGGGATGTGACTTTTAGCGACTTTACGCTTTAGACGCCTCGCATAATGTGGAGGTGGGTTTTAAATGGACTTTGGAAAGATGGTGTAGATAAGAATATTTAACTTTACACGTCATTGTACTCACTGAAGTTGCTAATCAATATTCTTTACCTATGTTTTTGAGGATATTCCCATTGAAAATGTCCATCCTCCAGTTTCTCAATTTGCTGTTTACCGACTTTCCTCTCCTCTGTGCACAGTACTGATAAAAAAACTGAAAAACCAGGAACATTTTGTCTTCCGCACTGGTCGATTTAAGGTACCGGGTTTGACCGATGAGTTGGACACTTGTCAAATGGCTCGTCCCAATGCGGATTTGCCTGGCAACCCGTCCTCCCAGGTACGGTGGGGCGTGCCGCTCTGCAGTATTATATGGAATACCCGCACGCGAAGCACGTAAGCACCTCAGCACCTCACCTCATACTGTTGAGCGTGCCCGTTTGCTGGCTGTGAGAGAATGGAAGTCAGGCTTGTGGCCTCAGGCTCTCCTGTCCTCCACCATAGGCACTATGATGGATGACTCATCGTTTCGGCTTGTCAAGTATCTCCGCGCTCCGCATCGGTGTCAATGTGGTTAAGCCCTCTCCCCCTCTCCCCCTCTCTTGCCCTCTGTCTCGGGCACCCTGGCCTGCCTGTGCTGCTGCAGGGGCATAGGTCACATAGCACAGCACGCCAGCATCAACGATATTATTCGCCGAGGCCTTGTCACTACTACGTAACTATTCAGTAATCTGTGCTACTACTTCGAAACTCTTTAAGCCTGCTGTGACCAGCATACTCTTTTTTTTTCCGGATGGGAAATCATCAAATGACCCCTCCCGCTCTGGGTGGAGACGTAGGGAGTGTCAGACTCTTACTGACTAAAACCCACCCATGTTCCTTCCTTTGCCCTTTATGTTCCGGGGTAGCGGGTAAACCCTATATTTTCCTTCCCCTGAAATTCATATAACTGCATGAATAAATTAAAAAACTTCCCCTATACCGCGAAATAGAAGACTTTCTTGCCAAGAAAAACTGCAGTGTCCTATTTTAGTTTTTAGTGAAGTGTTGTTTGCGTGTTTTAATGCAATAAGGATCACTTATTGTTCATGGGATCGATATTTAGCGTCGCAGTGCGCATTATGGTGCAGGCGACCGTTAGAACACCATGCCGGAATAATTAGTGAAGTGATTTATTAAGTGGGATCGTCTGACTAGCAGTGTAGGTAGCTAGGTAGATGATATTGTTACTGGCAAAGATTTGAACATCAATGTTAAGGTAAGACGTTGATATTTTGTTATCCTTTTGTAGTTACGGGGACTTTACGCCGGCTTCGTTTTAAAATACATCTGGACGTGACTGTGGACAAATACATAAACCGTCTTGAGTCGGTGCCATAATTAAGGACTAAGTCTTTTAAGAGGCAATATACAGCCTTTAAAAAAGGCGCAGTTCGATGCTACACAAGCATCGAAAACTTTTTTTAAGGCTGTATGCTGCTGCTCCCTCTACCAGAAACAGTCGAAGGTTTCAATGCTCATTTAGTTGTTATACAAAAACTGGTTAACAATTTAAATAAGGTATTCGAAAAACGCAGGCAAGATGATTTGGACTCGTTAAGACAAAAAGTAAAGAGAATTTGAAAAATTTGGAGATACCTTTGCCCAGCTGTATGACAAAACAGGTTAGTTTAAAAAAAACGAAATGAGATACGTTAACTCCTAAAATAAATATTGCAGGCACGCTAAAACTTCTAAGCTAACACAACACATACTCCAGTAAACACAGCACCTCTCTAATCCCGGTTGAATTTCAAATCTTTAGTAAATACTTAATCCTACGTTTGTGGGACTATCAATTTGATCGCGTCCCGGGGGCCACTCAAATCTGCCCGGGTCGCATATAAGGAGCGAGCTTAGAGAATTCATGAATAAAAGATGGACGACGGCCACTCCATGTTGGACTTTACGTTCTTAGTGGAACTTTCGCTTATTCTGTTGGAGATTCACGTTTTGGGAAAGGGTTTAAAAATTGTTTATTTTATTTGGTGTGACTAAGTTTCAGGTTACAAAGACCTACTCTGTACTTACTATGTATAACTTTCCTGACTGTAGGAGATAAAATGATCTTGTTTGAAAAGTGCTCATTCAGTGTTCTGAAGTCAAAAATCAATCTGCCTATACTTTTTAGTGTTAGGGTCGGCTCTCAGTCTAACTGGGTGCAGCTGAATACCAGTATTTTATATGAAGTGACTGCCCAACGGAAGTTACTGGGTTACACGATACGAGTACCCCTAGGTAAAACTGGTTTTCAGACTTTTGGGTTTCTGATTATCTGTAACGACTGTCAAAGATCTACGAATGACAGCCGGGACCAAGGGCTGTGCTTCGCGAGGCACGGATGGGTCTCGAAATGTAATTACACCCATCCCTATACCGACCGCGGCAAGCGTAGCTTAACCTTCGATCGACCCGCACGGCACGTGACCCTCTAGTTTTTTCTGAAGTATTTCGACATATTCCTAATACAAGTGCTATACCATAATAACTTGAGATTCCTCTAAGACCACTTCAAGTTTCGAGAGAGAGTATACGTTTCTCCAAATATCCGCATATCATTTTATCACTATACAGGCAACAGGGCAAAAGCACCCTCACATACAGACAACATCAAAGCTCCCTCAGAGATAGAAAAATATAGAGGGGAGCAAAGAATCACTAAAACAATGCACTAAAAGTCAACAACCCCGAAACACCCCATTAATTCCCCACTCGGCATCCGCAAGCATCTAATTCTTTTACCCACAAATAACCACAAAGCCGGCAATAGCAATGAGCTCAGTGAGTTCGGTGAGCTCACGGTCGTGTGTCTCAATTTGTTAGTCTACTGCTTCGGAGAATATTCCTATACTGTGTTCTTATTACTATTATTTTAAGAGAAAGTGTTAATTCTCATCCGATTTTAAAATAACTTCGATTTTTAATGACTTACACTATAGGTATATTCAAAATCAAAAGTCATTTATTCAACTTAGGCTGAGCATCAGCACTTTTCGAACTTCAACATTCGACAGTCCTCCAAATCGCCCGCCCTTCACCACTTCCTATAGTGCTTTCGCTGGGTAGAAGAAGTGGCGCAACAAACTCCCCAGTCTTCCAGTCCAGAATCAGTCTTTCACTCTTCCATTCGTTAACTATTTGGACAAATTTGTATAACATCTACAACAACTTAGTTCCAAGATATCTAAATATTTATGAACTGGTTTATCTATTTCCATTCTATCCCATATGGCTGAACCCTATCTCTTAAGATACAGGCTAGACCTAGTTTAAGGGATAGAGTCTTCAAAATTGTGCTTATAATGTGAAAAATGATAAATTTAGAATCTACAGTGTATACAGTGCAATGTGTTTCTTCTTTTATGAAAATAAAAATATTATTATTATTTATTCATTAACAAAACTAACATTTCACACACTAGTAAAAAAACTATTCATCTAACCATACACAAAATACAAACATAAAAAATCCCTCAAAATTTTCTTTGTCATTTCTCTTTTCGCAGGTCTGCTGGAAGAATTTCTCAAAAAAAAAGCAGTACTGTATGGTTATAATATGTAGTATCTGCAACTATTTCACTGTGTGTACATAAATAATAAAATACTCCAAAATATCGTTAGTTCTTCTCGTACACAAAGAATTATTTCGAACAGTCAATTTTTTTTTCCTGCATTATAAAATCCTCTTATACAGAAATAGAAGTATTCAAACAATAAAAAAATACAAGCACCAATTCTTTCACCCACAAATACCCCAACAAAGCCGGCAATAGCAATGTGTCTCAATTTGTTAGTCTACTGCTTGCTGAATATTCCTGCTCTGCGTATTACCATATTGTGGAAGCAAGGTGTTGGCGTAAGAGGCAGTTTGTTCCCGATGCAAATCTACTACAGACGTGAAAATATAGGGTGGAAATACTTTGCTGTACCGACTATAGAAATAAATCTTAACTTAGTATCAGGCTGTAATTGTCTCCGGGCAAGTACCATGGGGTTTTTCTATCATTATGTACTTTCTGAGTAAATGTTGGACATCATGAGGAAACCGGCTGTCATTCGTCAGAAGCCAGAAAGTCTGACAACCAGCCTTATCTACTTAAATGGAGCGACTGCCTATCTGACGTCCACAAAGCAGTTACTGGGTAATACGGTATCCCTTGGTGAGACAGGTTGTCAAACTTTTGGGCTTCGGACTACCCGTAATGACTGTCAAAGATCTACGAATCACAGTCGGGACCAACGGCTTAACGTGCTTTCCGATGCACGGAGGGGTCTGGATATATGTATTATAGATGGCCACCCATCCACGGACCAACCTCAGCAAGCGTAGCTTAACCTTAGATTGATCCGTGCGGATGTTATTATTAAGCCAATGCGTTATGTCAAATTAAAACCAGTAGGTGCAAATATATAAACGATGTTTTCCTTAACTGGAAGTTAGTGGTGTTATTAAAAAACTTAAATATTTTTTTTTAGGTTCTCAGTCTCCGCTACGCTTGCGAAGTAGTCTTGTTAATTCAAGAGTTCTTTACAAAAGTCTATCTTTATTTTTTATCTTTTCGTTTTTGCAGCTTGCTCCAGTTTGGTTAGCGTTTCTTTTTAATAAGACTACGTTTCTCATTGCACCATCATCTGCGAAGAAAAATATTTTATTTTACTCAAAATGTTGCTAGATTCTTCCAATCGATTTGGACATCTTATTTCTGCTTCTAATTAAGTTGCTGAGTATGTGATGTGTACCCGATTGATGACAATAGGCTAGCCCCCATTACAATAACTGACGCATTAGGGTTAGGCAGAGGTGACCTATAGAACTTTACAGATATGTGGAACAGGATGTAAAGTTCACTCATTCTCCATGGAAAAGAGAGGATCGTTCGACCAGACGGGTGTCGTGTCTGGTCATCTGGTGGGCTACTGCCCGACAATTGATATCGGGACGTTGTATACATGCTAGTCGCACGGTAAACTCCGCTGCGCGATGCAGGATTTTGCGTGACGTCAGTTTGCTGCGTAGTTCGCATGTGGCGATGTAGATGTCGCCACAGAACTATAGCTCTCCTCTGCCTAACGCTTCGGGGAAATAGGCGTGATGTTATGTTATGTTCAAATTGATTTTGGCACTCCATATTCTATACGAATGATGTCTACTTTTAACTACAATTTACACTTAATATAATAATATCACTAGTTCAATAGCTACTCACACCCGGTTTCTGATTTGAGAACTTGCCAAATACTACTGTAACATTACTTCTGGTGAAATTCCGTGAAACTTTGAAAAAAAAGGCAAGTTTTTTTTTTTAATAATTACCTAAGGGTAATGCTATAAAAGTGTACGAGAAGTTCTCAACTTAAAAGTCTCAATTCAGAATCCGGGTGTTATGATGATCTTAGTTGCACCCATTGCGTCTATCCCGGACAGATTTGACTAATGAGGTGTCCATCGATCCGTCTCAACCAAGTTAGTGTCCGAACTTGTAACGGCCTCGTCCGCTGCTAATATATCCTAGACTTAGTTAGTTGAGTTAAAGTTCAGTCTAGTTTGGTTGTCCGTATTGATAGGGTACCGTCAAACTTGATGTTGCTAGACGTAAAAGTAATATAATACTTTATTCAAGATTTGTAGTTCCTATCTAATTACTGTTATTTAGAATCATTATATGACTAGCTGCGCCCCGCGGTTTACCCGCATAAGTTTCGATCCCGTGGGAATATCGGGATAAAAGTATCATCTATGTTATTCCTGGTTATAAACTATCTGGGTGCCAAATTTTATCCAAATCCGTTCAGTACTTTTTGCGTGAAAGAGTAACAAACGTCCATCCATCCATACAAACTTTCGCATTTATAATATTAGTAGGATTAGTAGGATTTATGTAATTGAAATAATTTTGTTTGTTTTGTGCGTAATTTAATGTATTTTGTGTAAATTCAAATACAAATGATTATTTAGTGAGTATGAATAAACTATTGTTAAAAGGTAAATTTTGTTTAATAACTTGGCAACTATACGGAAGTGTCATGGCGTCGGTACTTGCCCTGAGAAATTTGTGTGTGTCTGAGAATAGTTTCTCAAGAAATAAACGTTTATATTTAACAAAATAGCTTTTCATTAAAATATCCATCACTCGACGTGACGATTTTAACAATATTTAGTTCAATTATGTGTATAATCACTTTTTCAATCAGAACTATTATATTTAAATTCGACCTTCTTTTATAATAATTTTCTTTAGGGAATATGTCGTCCAGTTTATAATTGTCTCCCTAATTGATTCCAAAACCAAGTCTTGCCGGTGTTTATCATAGACAATTTGTCAAATTCAGCTAGTCCCAAAATCTTCTTGGTAAGCCTCGTCCCCAACTCAATTTGTCTATGCTCCAGTTAGATTTGATTTTGGTCCGGAGCGAGCATGGGGCAAACGGTGCTGTAAATTCAAATATCGTTAATTCCGATTGAAGTTTTCTTTCAGTTGCATTTCTACGAAGATCTTCTAAATAATCTAGTAGGTGTAGTCAACAACTCGTACATGTATCAATTTTACTTTGTTGCACCTTTATTTTGTAGCAGTTATCAGAGGGGTAATTCTCGTATTTTTAGGAACTTACGCATTCTAAGCTCATTCTCAATCAGCGGGATTGTCCGAAAGGGTTACCGCTACCCCTGAACATAAAGGGCAAAGGAAGGAATATGGGTGGGTTTTAGTCAGTAAGAGTCTGACACTCCCTTCCGCTCCACCCAGAGCGGAAGGGGTCACAAAAAAAAGCTCAGTCTCAATCGGTCAAAAATACTTAATTGTATCCTGCGGGGTAATTACACACTAACAGTAGCAATGACTTTCATTTTGACAGTTCAACAACATTCATTGCGTTATTTACGTTGTTGAGCAGAGAAATTTCTAGAAAATATGAAGCTTTTAATTGAAAATGTGGTACGCAACTAGGGTGTTGTCCTACCTGTCTAAATTCCCTACATTTTTGACAAGTTTTTGACATTGATTGTCGCTGAAATGAGATTGCTACTAGATTTTTAACATTTTTCATTCCGGGGATTGGCCTTCAGGTTTTTGCAATTAAATAAATTGTAGCCATTCTCGGTACTTACCTCTAAAACAAAATGTTATCTCTCTAATAGTCAATAATGATGAAACATCGCTGTGTGACATTTTTTTTACCCTGTTTTACGAGGAGGTTGCGCGCGACATAAAAGACGGTGTCTACAGCGGCTTTATAGTTCAGTCACGACACCGAAGAGCTTTTATTTAAATATATTACTTAATGGTATCTATTAATATAGGTACCTACAAAATCTGTGGTATAAATTACATTAACTTAATGTCGGATATCATTTTCAAAGCAAATTAAAACACAATTTTCTAAGGCTTTATTTCATTTCGTTAAACATAATAGTCGAGTAATGATGTTCCTGCATTAATTGTGGCATTATTTTCCTTAAAAATATGTACGGAACCAAAACGAAGGGTCTTAGAAACAGATAATACTAATGGGAAGCAGCACATGAAGTAATTTTTTGCTCCGTCGGTATAATTGCTGTATGGCGTTCCAGTAGGAGGATAAATAAATACTTATCTAATAATCTCTGTCCTGTAATAAATGTATGTACCTACTATTTGCACGCCACACTTGGCAGAATATCGGTTGAGACTGGTCCTGCCAGGGCTTAGTTTTAATCTTATACCTATTTTGAATTAAATCTTCATTAGATTTTTTTACATTATTGTCACATATAGAAGCAACAAGAATAATGTACCCAAGATTTTATAATATCTTGATTTAAAATAATAGTTTCTTGCCCGTTCTTCTCTATAAAAATCTACATTTTGGAATGGGCAACCAGCTTCAACTTTCTGACTAACTGACTGACTATTTGACAATTCAAAAGTGCCTGTATATGGTTTAATTGAAATAAATGCTTTGAGTTTGAGTCTGTCATGATAGCACTGACTAATCTTAAAACCATAATATTGTTACTTATATTGACAAATAAATAATTATGATAAGAATTTCGTAGTTTAAATATGCCTTTTACAAAACATAAAAAAAATACCTACAACGCTAATGTGACTCGATTAAGGATTTAAAGCTATGGTTTCCTGAAAAAGCGCACAACTTGTTGACAGGCCTACACTGTCCTCCCATACCTATTAAAATACTGCAATTTTAAAACATTGTAAAAGCCAATTATTTTTAAAAGAGTAACCGTGGAGTTTCTTGCCGGCTCTTCTCCATAGGAAACGAATAATTGGAACCAAGCACTTGGCTTCTGATGTTTCACAAGTGCCCATGTAGGTTTAAGTGAAAATATTTTTGAGTTTGATTTACAAATAGTTTTTATTCGTGGAATTAATTCTCTATAATAACAAAATTATATCCAAAATTAACTAAAACTATTTACAAACTAAAATATAGCGTAGAAAATACGATTGTGTTGTTTGATTTTGTCTAAATACAGAGCGTTGTTTGGTGCCTTGTCAAATACGGAAAGAAAGAAAATATATTTAATTAGCACAAACTAAAAACACAAGCAGTACACCAGAGACATATATCAGATAAAAACAAATAAAAAAGTGTAAAGTCCGATGTAAGAAATCACCAGGAAAGTGTGCCTCACGGCTGCGCCAAAAAGGCCCAGTTCAGCAAAAATGCCAGACAACTGGTGCCTGACGCTGGTTGTTAACTGGACCTGATGTGTGAGGTAACGGATGTGAATCAGTTTTATACTGCGACGTGACGTGCTGTACTGGTGAAAATGACAGATTTTCACCAGTACACTTTCCTTGCACACCGTAGTTTTATTTACTTTCGTTGGTCCTGGAAAGTACGCTGTCGTGTTACAAAAATATAAATCAGTATGCAAAATACAATCCGGAACTAAAGTAATATTAAGAAACCCGACCGTATTAAAATTCTGTTTCCTACTAAAGTATCTTGTCCAATTATCTCAAAAGCTCTTAAAAGCCTCCTTGCCAACTCGAGAGGGTCCTAAAATGTTATTCCGTAATTCCGGCTGTAATATTAAAGGATTGAGATCCGTGTCTGGCATCCAGATAGTTTTATTACTACCTGGGAGTTCCAGATTTTGAGGCTGATTTAGAAATGGAAAGTTTTGTCGGAATCTGGTCGAGAATTTTAGAAATTGTTTGCTATAAAAGAAGTACGTATTGAGTAGGAAGTTACTTCATCCCTTTGAAGAGCGCCGCTCGACTTAAAGAAATCTATGTTTTCACGAGCAACAAAATGTACCTATTGGTGCTACTTTTTTTGTCATTTCTCCTATCGCTGGTTTGCCGGATGAAACTCGTCAAGAAATACTTCAAAGCAGTTACTTAGGTACAGACGCCAGCACATCAAGCTACCCGAAACTGACAAATTTTCCAAATCAAACTTGAACCATAATGATTTAGCGATAAAGTTGAAAATCTATTAAAGAAATTTGACAGATTGTAGTGCCTTGATGTGCTGGCGTCTATACATTTATACTCAAACTTTGTACTTTGTAAAAGTTATAAATGTCGTTTCTTAATCAAGTGGGGTTTGTGGCTAAGTAATAACAGCCGCACGGGTCGATCGATCAGGTTAAGCTACGCTTGCCGCGGTTGGTCCGTGGATGGGTGACCGTCTTCACATACCAAGACCCATCCGTGCCTCGGAAAGCACGTTAAGCCGTTGGTCCCGGCCGTCATTCGTGGATCTTTGACTTTCGGTACGGGTCGTCAGTTATGTATTATGTAGCTAAATCAAGAAATATTTATATTTAAATTGTAACATATTACCTGATATCATCCCCTAACTCACCTTTTCGCCAAAAAAAGATCCTCACCCATGTATAAACTTATTCTTAAGCTAAGGTCACGTACCAAAAATATTTGCTTCTGCTTATGCTTGGACATTTTTTAGAACCCTGAAATTTAACCAATATTTAAATATCCTTTTTTCTTTCCAGGTAAGTGCGACCCACTGACCCTGCACTGTTCGTGTCACCTGGGACCCTATCAAACGTGAGCACACCAATATTTGCGAATACCCTTCGCTCGAATGACGATACTGATTGCGGACACTGATACTGTTAGACTGTGCCAATTTTACTTAGGAATTATTACGACGATATTTTTTTTCGCATTTTGTTCTAAGTTAAGGGCTCACTTGCACCACAAATCACTTACAGTCAGTACGACTATTCTGATAGCTAATAAAGATCAAATTCGCAAAACACGTATTCGTTTGTATGACAAAGATAGGTGTCAAGAACGCATTCTCCCGACGGCCGGACTGTAATACGCGTTTACCGCTAAACGAATCGGAAACATCTTTTTATTTCTGTCAATTCTTTATGGTTGACAAGGACGTAACGATGTTTTAAATAACTATATTAATTGCTAAGTTGATGTGATGCAAGTTAGCCATATATGTACTTTAATTTTTGAACAAAAAACTAACAAAAACGAACTTTAACTTTTAGACTTACTTATTCAAAAGTCTATTACTTAAACAGTTGTTATTAATACGTAGGTATTATTACCACAGCATATGCCTGCATTCCTAGAAAGGGTAGGCAGTGCTGTAGCTAAAGTAAACTTGTTGAAAATCAAACGAAAACTCGCCATGATTCAAAATGAAAATCAAAATGACGAACTAATGAACGATAAATTGAACGTCAGAAGCTAGGTGCATGGTTCCAATTGGTCGTTTCCTATGGAGAAGAGCCGGCAAGAAACTCCATGGTTACTCTTTTAAAAATAATTGGCTTTTACAATGCTTTCAAATTACAGTAGGTATTCAAATTATCGTCGTAAAATGATTTTGACCACTAGCAACATTCGCTGTTAGCGCAAACACATAGTTTATCTAGTTAGTTAGTTAGTAGTTAGTTTAGTCTATCACAGTATAGTTAGCAGTAACCGCTAAAACCGCTAGTGATGTGACCGCCACCAATATGCATAAATAATGTCGATGCTAAATCAAGCGTCGAACGATACGTCGGTGTCGCGGCACACCACTAATTCATGCCGTCTGCGACAGCTTAATCGATCGACCATCGGTGATGTTATTTATTATAGCAGATAGAAAGTTGTGATGTTATTAGACGCGTATTAACGAACATAAATAATGGCGTATTAAATCAAACTGCGTAAGAAAGAAGTCGAGTGGTAACTATTAAGCGCGGTTTAATGCGCCAGGTTTTATGTGTAACCAAAATTTTTGTTATAGCTCAATCTGCCTACCCTTTTCCCGATTATTTTTGGGGTTAGCTTCCAGTCTAACTGGATGCAGCCACATATATCAGTATTGAATATTTGTATTGTTTTTGTTTTTTGGATTGTGTTTTGTTTTGTTATTTTCTGCTGAACTGGGCCTTTTTCGCGCAGCCGTGAGGCACACTTTCCTGCTAATTTCTGACTTCAGACTTTACACTTTTTTATTTGTTTTTATCTGATGTATGTCTCCGGTGTACTGTGTGTCTTTTAGTTTGTGGTAAATAAATGTTATTTTCTTTATTTGTTTTAGCTATTGGGTATATTGTTCCTACACAAAAACCTGTGGCTTCTTGATCACCTATTTACATTAAAGGAATACAAATGTCATAATATCTGGAGTAGTCTATGAAACTAACTGCCATTACTCAGGAATGACTAAAACTTTCATGAAAAGTTTATACAAACTATGTATTGCATCCAATAGGCCCCACTTAACAGTAAGCAATAGTTATAATACTACCGTATCTTTCCAAATTCAGCCTGCCAATAAGAGGTGCTCTTTTTGGCAGGCTGAATTTACCACTGGGTAGCGGCCCCGACTTAGGAGATCACCACTGCTCTCAATGCAAAAAGAGGTGCTTGTCTATATGCAATCTTAAATCAATAGAAAGTTGCAAACTACATTTTACTTCCCTCAAAATACTAACGCTGACTTGTCTTTACATTTACGAGACCGCATTGTTCGTAAAAAAAAAACGGTGATTTATTTAAAAAAGCTTCAGAGCAAAGTTATTGATCTATAAGACCAACATACCGACATTAATTATGCCTAAGAAGATCAAAAACCGCCCTTATGTACAGCATAGTTTGCATGGCTCCGAAAATTTTTAATAAGCTACGAAATGACATAAAAGATTTAAACTTGACTCAATTAAAACGCACCCTGAATATTTTTTTAATAAACAAATACCGTTACGAACCGTCACCATTATACCATTGACGAATTTCTTGCTGACAAAATTTCTTGTGACTGATCCTGTATTTATGATTTATAATGTAATATTCCTATCTGAAGACTTTTAATTTATTTGAATTGTATCGTATATAATGTTTTATTTAATTTCTAATATTGTTAAATTAATAGTGCATAAAGAGTAGATTTTTGAGTTTCTATAAAATATCTGTAAGACCTGTTATATTATCAAAAATCGCACTAATAAATACTTTGACTTTGACTCAAAACGGTAATTGATAACATCGTGAGGAATCTGATATGTGCTAGAATCAAAAATTCGAAGACATGTGAATTCTACCTACCCGCACTGGGCCCGCGTGGTAGATTACAGTCTTCTGCCTCCTTGCCTAATACCAGTAATATCAACGAAATAATATTAAGTAAAGTTAGCTAAAGAATCTGCTGAACTCATACAACCATATTCCTATATCGGAAGTAAGTTAGCCAATAATTTGCGACGTGCCAAAATTCCCTTCACGTGAATTTCCCGCGAAGGATTAACACGTCGAATAGTTGGAAATTAATTTTGTCGTACAACCCGGGCAAAGTCGGGGCAAACAATTAGTTTCCGTGGCTTTGTTCACTTCCTTATGCCGTGAAATGGCGAATTTCTGGGTTTAGATAGTAATAGGGGGCAAGGGGACTAGACCTTTCAATAATCCCAATTTCTGTAACTCACTGACGTTTATACGTAGTGTCTAGGACTGTTTAGGTTTAAACGCTGTTTAGAATCAAAATAAAAGATCGCGGTATTCCTTCACAAAATCCGGGTCAGATATCCGACATATTTATGTAATACTAGCAGCTTCCCGTTGTTTCACCCGCATAAGTTTCGACCCCGTGGGAATATCGGGATAAAACGTATCCTATATGTTAATCCTGGTTATAAACCATCTGTGTGTCAAATTTCATCGAAATCCGTTCAGTAGTAACAAACATGCAATCTTTCACGTTTATAATATTATTAGTAGGATTTTAGACAATAGATTCTCAAAAGCCTTTATTAGCTGATTATTCCCTATGTACATAAATTATGCATACACAATTATGTCACTGATATTACACGACAATAATCGAATACCAGTCACTTGGAATTTGATATGTTGTGTCAATTATATAACTCATGTCTAAGATGACAGATATCCAAAGTATTGACACGTCATTATGATAATGTATTGGTAATACATAACTGTGATAATATCGTGCGTGTGGAATGTGAGAATATCACCAAGCTTTGAAGAGCTTTGAAGAGGTATTGTAGGTTTTGTAACAATAAATGTAATTTAAACGGAGGTTCCTCGCTCTAGAGCCCCGATCACCGGTAGCATGGACCCTGTTCCTTATGCCCGGTGGGCCACTACTTTTTTATTTCTTAGGGTTCCGTACCTCGGAAAAACGGAACCCTTGTAAGATCACTTCGTTGTCCGTCTGTCTGTCCGGTAGTTAAGACCCTTTTTCTCAGGAACGCGTGGAGTTATCAAGTTGAAATTAATATCAATTAGGTACTCAATGCTGCAATCCCATAAAGCAGTTAAAAAATCAAACTCCTAAGTCAACGCAATCAAAAGATACGGGCGTTTATGTTCCGAAATCAAAACCTATAGGGTACTTTTCGTTGACCTAGAATTATGAAGGGCAGAAAGCAAACCAATGTCATGTAGCACAAGCAAAGGAAAAAATCCGAACACAGTAATTTTTAGTACCATTACAATAAAAATAATTATAAAACTATTTACATACCTACAAATTTGTACGGAGCCCTGGGTGCGCGAGTCTGACTCGCACTTGACCGGTTTTATTATTATAAAAATATTTTAAAATGCAATTAGTGCCAATGTATGTAATAAAGGAAATTTAATTTAAACGATTTTAGGCGTCGAAACTACGCTTTAAAATGGGCAACTAGCTTCAACTTTGAGATTGAACGACTCCTTGACAATTCAAATATCCTATAGTTGGTTTAATTGAAATAAATGTTTAAATACTAACATTGATGACTAATTTAGCAAACAGATAGATTTTGTCCTACATTAAAAAAAAGACTAGGTTTCTAAGGTAACTTCTCTCCTACGAGAGAAATTATTTTGAATTAAGTTTCAGGAATGAAAAGTCTCCACATAGTTAAAGTAATTTAGCACTATGCCTACGTTTTAAAACTGGTTCAGTTTTTTAAACAAGCAGATGAAAAGTAGGCTTTATTCATAATAATAGGATAAGAAAGAAAAGTCGTTTCAACATATAATATTTCTTATCAAAACCTTTGAGGTGCGAAAACAAAGCCATTCAAAGAAGAAAAATACTTTCCCTTGACTTAGTCGACTGAAGTCGCTGAAGAACTTGTTTTTCCAGAGGTGCCACATAAAAGTCGACTTCAAAACAATCTCTCCTTTGTTTACTGTTCAGAATTCTTAATGATAGACGAGGAAAATAATGAGATAGATTCATTATTTCAACCACAATACGTCCACGAACTCTAGATATAAAACTTGACACAAATAACGGCTTTGTTGAACTTCTCTATACAAGCTGTTTTTTTGTATCCTCGTCAAATTTCAGGAGGCTGTTATGAAAGACATAAATAATCAAATAAAATTACGATCCCTGGTAATTATTGAATACATACTTGTTTTTTTTTGTTATTTAAGTTTGACAGTATTTCAGAATACACGACTTTCAAAGAACAGAACCGCGTTATGGTATCGCATAAGCGGCCGCGTTTTTAGTGGTCTGTAAAAGGGCAGTTACAGTGCGGTCTCACACAGGCTGCGTTTTAAAATGCGTGTCCCACACATGCCGATTTCCGAAAATTAGAAAAAAAACTACTTATTTTATTATTGATTCGTGTCGAGAATCAATAGCATAGTCACCTTCTTGAATTTGACAAGGATGCAAAACGGCACCTTGTATATTCCCGAGTTCTATTACATGGTACCCTGACTACTCCAGACAGGATCTCGCATATAATCCCAAATAAAATTGTTTGTACAAACCTACTTACAAAATGAAATCATTTATCATAATCATCATCATCATCATTGTCATCGAATCAACGAAGCAGGTCAAAAATATTAAATTTTAAATAAAACCTACCTTATCCCAGTGGCTCGTTGGTGTAGCGGTCGCAAGCGCTACTGCTGAATATGAGGTCCTGGGTTCAATTCCCTGGTCGGGCAAAGTATTATTAGGTCTGGTCTGGTATTATCTAGAATTTCTCAGCAGCTGCCCGAAGTCTGGATTTGTGCCAGGTTGATGGCAATAGGCTCTATTACATGGGACTTAAATATAACTGGTGAAATGTGAATGTACTATAGGTTCTCCTCATCCTTCGGGGAATCAAGACGTGATGGTATGTTATGTTATTCAGTAATTTTCTCGGAAATAAAGATAGCCGATAAAACGAAAACAGGGTTATTTTTAAAACACTAACAATTTCCCAAAACCATATTATTAGTAACATGATAAACAACAACTTTTGCTCTATGACTTTTTACAAAACTTAGTAAATTAACCAAAAATAATTAATTTTATTTATTTTACCATTAATGTAGGTACACACATAATTATATAAACAGACAAGAAAAAACTGAACAGAAAAAGTAGGTACAGAGCCTCTCTCATAATCAGCCTATAATGTTCCCACTGCTGGGACACAGGCCTCCTCTCGGTGAGAGGGAGCGAGCCGTAATGAGCAGTGGTGATGAAATAATTTACACAGAGTAAAGCGCCTGTCTGGTTTCGAACCTACGACCTACAACTCGTAAGTCGCGGCCGGTACCACTGGGCCAACTGGGTGATGCTTATTTCACAAGAAATCTCTTCCAGCACACCCGAGACAGGACAATAGATACAGAGATGTAGACAGCGTGTGAAATAGTAAAGGAGACAAAAAAATAATACATAAAATCAAAAACAATTCACTTAAAAAACCAAACAAAAATTACGAGAATATACTAACATACCTACATACAAATAAACATACATACATACTTCTAAAATAAATATCACTAGAATGATAATAATTATATCATACTCAGAATAATAAATACATACACAACTATGATCAAGTGGACAGATAGTGTTCTTTTACTCTTCTTTTAAAAACTGCAACAGTAAATAATGTCAAGTTTTTGTTATAATTACACTTTTTAGATCTGTATCTTGTAGTAAGTACCGCTCCTGCATTTGCAACGCACTGTTTTTTTACTTATCTAGTGCTTTATTTTGATACCGCGTGGAGTTTTTCACAGAATAGTCACACAGAAGTCCAAAAAAGCGTTATCCAGCATAAGTCCAGTGAAATGAATCTATGTACTAGTTGAACTGAACGCGAAAAGTACTAATTTATCGTACAATTAGTATGAACCAACCCGCTATATATGCGCAGTTTGAGCAACGAGAATAAGGATAAGAATATATTTATTTGCTTTAAAACATGGTACAGACGCCAGCACATCATGCTACTACAATCTGTCTAATTTCTTTAATAGGTTTTCAACTTTATCGGTAAACCTTTAAGGTTCAAGGTTGATTGGGAAAATTTGACAGTTTCGGGTTGCTTGACCTGATGGCGTCTGTACATTTAGGGTTTATAAATAACGCTATGATCTTACATGTTTCGCCATGGACTGGCATACAAATATTTAAACATGTTAAATGTAACAAAAACACATTAATTTGTTAAAATTAATAACATTCGTTATTAGGGTTTTATATCTATTTGAACTCTTTAGAATAATAGATTCGGCTTGGCTTATAGCAGCTCAGCATTTTCCCTGAAGCTGTGAACATTATCTAACAACATTAATCTCAACACCCATTCCCGCGGCAGTAAACTGGTTATAAATCAATTAAAGTTATCATCCACACGCGGACTTATGGTAATTGTAGCTCAATTTATACGGCGCGTGGCTCTGACATCTATTGACGTCTGCCTCGGGGATGCAAAGCTTTAATAGTCAGTATATTGCATGCTAGTGTTCTAGAACATTATGAGAAGAGACGGTTACGGGCGTAGCTAACACAGCGTAACTCTTGATAATATTAGGGAATTTTAGTTTATTTGGTGAAACACTTTTTACGCCAAGCTCACCCTGTTTTTGTGTTTTGTTAGAGGACGTTCACGGTGTTGTTTGGTATAAAAAGTTGGGATCACTCATGAACATAGCACTGTTCATACGGTTTAAAACAAATGCAGTCTGAAACTGCCAGGCGCCCCTAAAATTATACAGGAAAATATAGTAAAGAAACAAAGAGTATTTATTGCGACACAATTAAAAATTAAAAAAAAACAAATTATATAAAAAAAAGTAAAAAGAAAAATGAAACTGAAAGTCCTACACGAGGCCAAAAAAGGCTCCTATCTCAGCATAATGCTTCGACGTTTAAAGAATAAATGTCGCAGCGCTGGTATTAGTACTGCCGAGCTATTCTGTAGCAATCTCACTGTGATAACCCATGTGAAGTGAGCTTTAAGTGAGCTGTCAATAGTGTCAATCCCTAGCATCAGATGGAATGACAGCTCACTTCACTTAAGTTTTCACGGTGAGATCTTTACAGAATCGACCGGCTGGTAATCGCTATGTAAACGGGGCCTTAGTCGGTGGCATTTCTTGATGAAATGGTGCAGGACCCGGGTGTGGGTTTAATACCTGGCAAAACTGCTTGAAGAGATTTATTCAATTATTCATGTCCAAAGAGTCAGCGTTGCCATATAACGTGGCAATGCTGTCAGCCTTTTGGGCACTTATCCCGCTGACAGCGATGCGGACGATTTTTTTGATGCCCTATGATTTACCCTTATTTTATATACATCTACATATTATTATTTAAAGTCTGTTATCTTATATATTATGTAAATATTAACTTGATTATTCATGTCAGCCGTAGCCGAAACGCGACTGAGCTACCCGTCATGATCAATTCCCATGCGTTCTCTCTATGAGTACCAAAAAGGCTCTCCCCCACAGGCGCGTTTATATCGGTCGATAATATCGGATGCATTATTGCGATAACTGTTTTCAGTATATTTTCAGAACGGCCACGAAGTTAGGGTCAGTTCACACCGAGACGCGACGCGACGCGACGCTGCGCGCACACTTTAAAACGACCTACTGCACCGCGCAACTTATTCTGAACTCTCACAATGCAATGTGTACCTTTTCGTATAGAAAATAAAGTATATTTTGAGTCACTCTTTTAAAGTGTGCGCGCAGCATCGCGTAGCGTCGCGTCTCGGTGTGAAATGACCCTAACACACTGCTGCGATAATAACGACGCAATAGAAGTAGCACGCTTGCGTTCCTCCGTCCTGCGATATTCCGATAGGAGTTCTTAGAACATTTTGTATTAGGACGCATACGATCTTATACACACCTGCGTTAATAACGTAGTAACGTGTAGTGCGGGCGGAGGGTCCGTAGTGTGTGTTACACGCACGCATTAGAAATATCTGACGATAAAAACGCAGCTTTGTGGCAAGAAATCGGGACGCATTGTCTCAATAACGCATCCGATATTATTGACCGATAATAACGCATCTGTGTGGGAAGAGCTTAAAAGCATAATATTACATCTACCCATAGTTACAAAATGACAGACTGCTACCATATGCACTTGCTTTATGTAATCCAGACTAAAATAATGTAGTGAAGCTGAAAGCTTTGCAGTCAGCACGTCGTTGCGACGCATTAAAGTTATTTAATCTGTGTAATGCGCGCATAGATTATAATGGAACGGGGTGAGTTTGTGGTTAATATACGGCTACCTTTATGAGATGTTATGGTATTTAAGTATGAAGCGTACAGTGTATGTGTGTGTGTTTTTGTGTTTTTTTTTTATTAATTGCTCTCCGGTACAAAGAGTCCACTCTTGAATGTACAGACGCCAGCGCATCAAGCTACTACAATCTGTCAAATTTCTTTAATAAATATTCAACTTTATCGCTAAAGTATTCAGGTTCAAGGTTGATTGGGAAAATTTGATAGTTTTGGGTAGCTTGACCTGCTAGCGTCTGTACTGGGCATCGAACACTTAGAGACAAAGAGATTTTTTAATGGTGCACTTTTCCGTACCTTTTTATGTAGATATAACGTATATATTTCCGACGCCATTCTCAACAAAAAGATATGAAATTTACTTTACTTTAATTGACTAGGAAAACTCACGCCGAATAGATTACAATCTATTCGGCGTGAGTTTTTCTAGTCGTGTGTGAGTAATCGGCGAGGGGCCTCATTAAGCCACAACCAGTAATTAGAGGGGCAACTTAATTACTGGTTCTAAGGACTGCCGCGGTTGCGCCCTGTCTTCAAGGAAATAGGGGTGGGAAGGAGAATCGTTTTTTTAGTAATAAATAAAAAAGTTGCCCATAAAAATACTACTATAATTTTTACATACTTTTTTGTAGTTTTAAATGTTTCTATATTTTATTAATATAAATATTTAAAAATGTAATCATCATCTGGCTTACCTTTTCCCAATAATTTGTGGGGTCGGCTTCCAGTCTAACCGGATGCAGCTGAATGCCTGTGTTTTACAGAACCCAGTTACTAGGTAAGACAGGCACTTGGCAGGCTTTCGGGCTTCTGATGACCCGTAAGGCCCTTTGTACACGAATTTTTTTCTAGGCGTGAAAAAATAAAGACTTACTATTCTGAAACAAACCTAGTTTGGATGTATGAGGAACAGGGTGTAAAGTTCACTCATCCTCCATAGAAAAGGGAGGATCCTCCGATCAGACGGGTGTTGTGTCTGGCGGGCAATTGCCCAACGTTTGATGTTGGGAAATTAATAATAAATAATAATAACTTTATTTCCAGAAAGTACAATTTCACAGCAAGACTTAATACTAAAGCCATACATTGGTTATTTCTAATCAATATAAATTGTACGCTACGACAGGTTGTGATCCTCTGACACCCAAGCTAAGATTAAACTTGTGTTATGGGTGCCAGGGCTCTCTCTTAACACAATTTCCTAATGAATACAATTATGATTAATTAGGTGTCTACGAATTTACGAATAATCAATTTGTTATGAGTGTATTTAGAAGAAGTGAAATTAATATTTATAAACCAATACAAGATTTTTACCTATAAACTAATTCATATACCAACAATAAAGCCTCTATGCTTATAAGTGTGTGTGTAAGGGTGTGTGAGAGGGTGTGTGTGTGTGTGAGGGTGTGTTTGAATGTGTGTGAGGTGGTGAACTGTGACTGGATATATTACCTTAAAGAGTTTGAGAAGAAATTTTCTACGTCGTCATATGTAAGGGTCATAAGCCAGTCAATCAGATTTCTTTTACAAAGATGGAGATTGGTTCCATATATTTTGCAAAATTTGTTTGCTAAATTATATAATTTGCAACCCAAAAAGAGGAAATGTCTTTCCGCCATTTTTGTTTTGCGGCCTTCAACCGTACAAACGTTTGTATTACGACGTCTTAATGTAAGGAGTGGGTCATAAGACAGACACCTATGTTTGCGCAGTACTGTGTTGAGCACGAAGAGCTTTCTCACGGTCAGAACTTGGCAGTCTTTGTATAATTGTGTAGTACTGTACCGAAAGTGTTTGAAAGTCATGACCTTAAGAACAGCTCTCTGCGCTCTCTCTAATTGTAGTAAGTTTGACTTAGGTGCTCCACCCCAGACCGTTATACCAAAAGACAGCACTGACTGGCAGAGCGAGTAGTAAACCATACGCAGTGTATGAAAATCTGCACTATGAATTGTATCTATTCTAATTGCGCGGTAAACTCTGCTTGCGAGATGCAGGATTTGCGTGACGTCAGTATGACGCGTTGTTCGCATGTGGCGTTGTAGATACCGCTACATCACTCCCCTCCGGAGACCGGAGGTCGATAGTGGGCTGAGTCTTGTATCTTGCGATGCTTGCCAGGCCAGCTGAAGTTCCAGTGAGTCGGAACCGGTTGCCGCATAGTTCACGGTGAGTCGGAACTGTCTGCGGAGATGTCCCCAGTGAGTCGGGGAGGCGCTGCGTTATACTCCAGTGCGTCGGATGTCGTACAGCGCCGAGTTGAGGCTGGATGCTGCGTCGACCAGGAGAGGAAGCTCTTCTTGTTGACCGGCCGAAAGTGCAGTGTGCTGTGCCGAGGTTGCTGATGAGGCTGAGGGTGATGACCAGTTATGCGCGGTCGCTGCATGCTGGTGGTCAGGATACCCGTTGAAGCCGTGGATGCTGGCTGGCTGGGTGACTCGCCGCTAAAGCTTGCAGGAGTGATGAGTTTGGAGGTACGAGGAACAGGGTTTTTTTCCATAGAAAAGGGAGGATCCTCCGACCAGACGGGTGTTGTGTCTGGCGGGCAATTGCCCAACGTTTGATGTTGGGAAATTGTATCTATTCTAATTGCGCGGTAAACTCTGCTTGCGAGATGCAGGATTTGCGTGACGTCAGTATGACGCGTTGTTCGCATGTGGCGTTGTAGATACCGCTACACTATGTTTTTGGGTAGTAAAGTTTTCTTCTACAATGTTGTTCAAATTAAGAGGGTTCTCCATCTTATGACTCCTATATGTATAACTCTTTCTAAACACAGAACTAAAGAAACAACCATCCGTTCCATCACTGAAATAACTGATGTCACTCGGAAGGCTGCCACCCTTTTTTTTTTTTTTTTTTTCGGGATGGGAAATCATCAAATGGCCCCTCCCGCTCTGGGTGGAGCGGAAGGGAGTGTCAGACTCTTACTGACTAAAACCCACCCATGTTCCTTCCTTCGCCCTTTATGTTCCGGGGTAGCGGTAACCCTTTCGGACAATCCCGCTGAAGGCTGCCACCCTTAAATGGAATTGGGCTGGACACATCTGCTCCATGAGATGATCAATAGACCAAAGTTACTAACCTTTCCTTAATGGCAAACGACATCGCTGCAGGCCCAGACGGAGATGGCCGGATGAGCTGGACAAAGATTGGTCCTTGCCAGCTCTGGACAGAGAGAGTTGGAAGGCCTTTGCCCAGCAGCGAGACATCAAGGGCCAGTAAAAAAAAACTGAACTCAGCTGGAAACGGTCCCACCAGTACAAACGTCAAAACGTCACTCCCAACATAGATGACTTAAACCCTCTCCATGTAGTCCTAAATTCGACTAACAACGGAACTATTCCGAACTAACAGTCCCCTACCTGAGCCCCTGTGTCAGTGGTCGAATCTGTGCGAGACAGGTATAGCACGACACAACATAGAGGTTCTGATGATGGATCTATTTAATTTTCCAACACGAGCATTAGTCACATATTTTCACTCCACTTGCAAATCAGTCAACACTTTAAGGCGTGCTTGTACGGGCCCCCTAAAAGTGCAAAATTCTGTTCAAATATGTGATGTCACGACGATGTGACAATAAGCATCTTAGTGTGATGTAGCTTTTGTAGATAGAGACACCGAATAACTTAATAAACAATGCAATAGATTCATAAATGAAACAAAATATAATAATTATGGCGACATGTCAGAACATGAAAGAGAAAACACGAGATTTCTCTGTTTTTATTTAGTTAAATTTTAATATTTTATACACACAAACCTTCCGGAATAAATGCTCGAAATGATAGTGAAACCGTATCAAATTCATTTGTAGTTAAGAAGAACTAAGCGATCACACACTGACATCCCGTCACAAAAACGACTTTGTTTTAAACTATGTATAGATTAAACAATTAGAGGTCACATTGCCGAAATAAAATGAAGCAATTTTTAGAAATAAAGTTACGTTGCTCCACTGCCTTTAACAACTTTTGCCAGGTAATAATTATAGATACGTGAAAGCACAGTTTCGGCTCCCCCTTGGAACATCTAAGTTGTGTCGTTCTGTAAGCCCATTCATTTGTGTATGTGCCGACACCTAGGTGCCACATTTGACCGTAGAAAGCCTTGATTTAAATCTGACTGCATGCCGTAGGATGGTGTTTTCCTTTGTAGGGTAGGATTTTATGGAGGTTGCTGATGAAAATCCGAGGATCTACGTTTTGTATCTTGGTTTATGTTAAACTACATGAATTGGGCTAAAGCGACGTTCAATGCCCTGCGTGTGCAATACAACAATGCTTAGGATACTGCCGTCGCTGCCACGATTCTGTAGCGCGTCAGGGATGTTTGCAGCAGCGCATACTGATGACTTTTTTGCGATCATGCGTAAAAAATCCGCATTATTACTGCGTCGGATGCGAGACAGCGACAACAGTCTCCTGAGCATTGTTGCGAGTAAGACTGAAGGTCACCTGATGAGGCATCTGTGCGCGGTGCATGTACTGTTGCCGGGTGTCTCCAGAAGATGGCTTAATAGATATAACTAGAACTTCTTAAGTTATATCGGTCGTTATTATTGTTCCTTGTTTGTTTATGTATATGTCTTAGATAATTATACTAACATAGTTTTAAGTAATACTAACAAAATTTGGGTAATGTGCCTGACGTAAAGGTAAATAACTAAAGCAAACTTTGTTGACATTTCTTTAGTATATTTTTTAGGTAAGTAACTAAAATATTTTGCTGTTTGATCAAGATTGGCAAGGATACGCTGCTCACGTTAATTACGATTTACAATTACGAAGAAAATTCAAGCTAGTGAGAATTGAATGTATACTCATATTATTTATAAAGAGGCAACATTTGTGTGTTTCTATGTAGGGGGTCATCTTCAGAACTACTGATCTGATTCCGAAAATTCATTAATGGGAAGTACAGTATGGCTGAGTAGCATAAGATATTTTATGTTAAAACAAGTTTTACGCGGTCGAAATCACGAGCAGAAACTAGGTTAAAATAAATCAATATTGATAGATGCTTCTTAATTTCAAACAGCTGCGCCCCGCGGTTTCACCCGTATAAGTCTCGATCCCATGGGAATATCGTGATAAAGTATTGTATGTCCTAACCAGGTCATGGTATACCCATGTGCCAAATTTCACCCAAATCCATTTAGCCGTTTTAGCGTGAAACGCTTTCACGCTAAAACGGCTAAATGGATTTGGATGAAATTTAGCAACAAACAAACATACAAAAAATCAAACCTTTTCTCCTTATAATATTAGTTTAGTCAACAACATCCCTCTTCATACATATTAAGTTAAACCAATAAAACCTACTTCTAAAGCAGAATTTACACAAAGAAAAACTACACAATATGTAAGTAAATAAGTAAACCTTTTTATTCGCCGGACGATAACACCCCTGTCACGCAGCAGACGGGCCTATCTTTACATAGGGCTACCTAACACAAGGCCTATCTTAGCGTAAACCATGAATACTGAGTTGTGTGGAGATTCCACTGTATTGCCGAGATTTAGGGCTTATGTCGGTTCTTACTGTTATGCTGCTTATGTTGGGTCAAGGGTGCGAGATACGAAAGAAAGGAAAATGTTATATTAAACTATAAATAAACGTCCCTTGGTTTAGACCCTCTAACTCGCAAAGTAAAACTGTCACTATTTTGTCAGACTATTTTATTTGAGAAATATTATTTCACGAACTTACTTAATGTTAGTAGATTATTATTTTTGTCTACTAAAAATAATAAATTCATAATCTGTAATATTCGTTTATTGGAGGAAGTGCTGAAGATCAAGTGTCAATAAATACTGGACTGCTGGAATTCTAATATTTGTTTTTTTTTTTTATTGCTGAATGGGCCCTGGACCTGGTCTCTTGACCTCGATCACGCCTGATGAAAGCGACATATGAGGTCTATGATGTAACGAGGGTGCACAGAAGAGGCGTTCGCTCCGCTTTTAGACGAATTTGAGCAGACAACACAGAAATCATTTTATTTTTTTCATTCAATGTTACGTCCGGATATTTATATGTTATTCGGATAAAATGAAATCTGACGGGCTGACGGGCAACCCATATCTGGTTTCAGCGACTCATCCTTAGCAAAAATGAACTGCGGATCAAAAGTTTTCTTCCAAAAGGCACGTGTCTACGAAAATCATTACCCCAAGTGGTCCGACCACGGAATGCCACTTAGACATCGTTGAGTACTTGCCAAGTTCTCAAGTGCCGTAATAACAAGGTAAAAGATGTTTTATAGTCTCGTCCACTTCCGGGACTGCCTCGTTGGTTTAGTGGTCGTGGTACTGCATGAGGTCGTGAGTTAGATTCCCAGGTCGGGAAAAGTGTGGATTGAATTTTTCGAACATGAAATGCTCAAAAGCAGCCTAGAGTCTTTATTTGTGGCTGGCTGATAGCAATACACTCGCCCCCTATTACATGGGACATAAACATAACTGGCGAAATATCGGTGTACTATAGGTACACCTCTGTCTAACCCTTCAGGAAATACAGGCGTGATGTTGTCTTATATTTCCGGGTTTAAAGAAAAATAAACGATTACCTACAAAAACATTAAATTGACGTAAGGTATTTCCTTACACGTGTTCTAAATAATGATATTATTTAAATACAAATTCAGGCTGTCGCATGAAAGTCATGTCGAGAGACATTTTCTTTCATATTTCTTCCGAGTTTTCGAGGAGAGGAAATAAACATGATTGGGTAAATAATGATGTGTTCTTGTGTTGCTCGTCTGGAAGAAATTAATATTAAATATGACGTGAGGGGTGTCTTTCCCGGAAGGTAGAAGTGTTTTGTATTATAAGAGGATCAATATTATGTATATAATATCTTCTTCATATAGGTCGTGAAAAAACAACCTATAAGAAGATGTGCTAGCTGTCTTAGGTGTCCTCTGACACAACTAGAAGGCGTCGTAGCAGACCCCGTAGAAGATGATGGGGCGAGCTGGGCAAAACAAACGACCAGTGGCCCACATTAGCCCGGGATATCAAGTCATGGGGAGAGGCTTTTGCCCAGCAGTATGATGATACAGGCTAACAGTAACTATATGAAAATTGCTCAACCAGTAATGAAAATGGCTGACAAATTGCAACATTGATAAAAGGTAACTTCAATTTCGTCGCCACATTTAATCAATACGGAAGAAATCGAAGAAAGAAAAGAAAGAAAAAAGAAAGAAAATACGTTTATTTGCGGTAAACATGACGCAAAAAAGAATATAAAAGACAAAAAAAAACAATAAGAAAAGGTTGACATGCGTCACATCCACGCAAAACGGCTATCGCTCAGCGCCAAAAACGCGCGCGCGCGAACGTTCGCGGAAATCGCTTTTATTCTAAAAAAATAGTTTAAAAACTTTCCAACCTGTTTTTAATCAGAACATTTGAAACGTTTTTCCTTTTAATTTACCTTTTACTAAGCGTTAAGTACAGGTTTCCAACGTTCGTATAAATTAAACTCCCTTTTAAGTATAACGCTGAGCTTTTCAATTCCAAAGTTCTCTCTTGAAACTTAGTAAATTTCAACTTGTTCATAAACTAGGTACATTTTTAACCTCGTGCAAGTAAAGTTTTACGGCGAACTTTATAAGGCTGTATAAAACCTCTTTCGTATGTTAAACCGGATATATCTGGTGTGAATTGGCTGTAAACTGACTTGGGGCGGTTCGGACTGCATCGGGTGAACGGTTAGGGATTTCATTATTGAATTTTTGATTGAATTTGAAGGGGTGTGATGTTTTTTTCAGTAATTGATAGACTCGCGTAGTTTTAGAACGTAATTACCGATAGTTAATAGGGTTTTCGGGGATATATACTATGATATCTTTATCATCAATACAATTTTGAATATTCTGCTCATCTAGAAAATATCTTGCAAAGTTATTAGTATTTCGAGAAACAGACGAGATAAAAGTAAAGCTGTTTTTCCTGCCGGAAACAATCAGTTACAGCTTCCAATTTTTACGGTGCAAAAATATAAATGGAATTGAGAATAGGTATAGCAAAGGTATAGGTGTGAAAATGGTAATGGACTCTTTTATTATTAAATGGGACTGTGTAAAATTTTGTTTGCACTTACAGTTTTATGTATGTACAGACGCCAGCAGGTCAAGCTACCCGAAACTGTCAATTTTTTTCAATCAACCTTGTACCTTAATGCTTTAGCGATAAAGTTGAAAATCTATCAAAGAAATTTGACAGATTGTAGTAACTTGATGTGCTGGCGTCCGTACATTAAAATGATTATAAATTAATTTAAATCATAAACAATAGTGGTCTCTGTCTATACCTATAACAATGAACCAGCTCGCACGCTACGAGTATGCGACATTACGACTGCGACGGCTCGGCGACTAGACGCAACTACAGGCTGCGGCTGACAACTTTCATATACGAGTATTTAGTTCAAAACTCCGCACACTTGGCGTCAAGTTGCAATGTCGCAACTCGTCTCGTCAACGCCGGCTGTCACTGAAAACCAGCGCTGAGACTCTATCTCGCATCGCTGAGCGATGGCCGTTTTGCGTGGATGTGACGCATATTTTCCCCCCATTTGTTCTTTTTTGTGTTCTTTCTCTGTCTCATCATGTTTACCGTAAATAAACGATTTTTTTTTCTCTACTTGTCGCAGCGTCTAGAGATACACCCGATGACAGTCGCATGCCATGCATGACTAGTCAGCGTTTTGTCGTCGAACAGTCGCAGTCGTATAGTATGCGAAGTTAATTACACCACTGAATATCAAACTTACCCTCAAAATGAAACAATAATTGAACACTACAAATTCGCCGGTCACAACATAATACAAAACAAACAGCTGAGCGGAGCGATGCATGTTTGTTCACCTCTTGACGTTTAATGTCCGCCGGAAACGGTGCCTCATATGCACACACTTATTTTTAGCTACTGCACAGGGTTGGCAGAAGTGCCAGTCATGCTACTGGGTGCAGAGTAGAGGCTAACTGAGTTTAAGTTTAAGCTGCACGATCAAACAGTGCTTGTGAGTTAAATTCAGTTCGCTACTTATCACTTACCGTTACAATAATAAAAAAGGACAAAACTGCATAATAATGTCAGCGCTTCCCCACATTTATTATGCGCACAGCCAAAGTGTGGAACTCTCTGCCAGCGTCTGTGTTTCCTTACACATTTAACTCGTCTGCCTTCAAAGCAAGAGTGAACTGCCGGTCGATTCTGTAAAAATCTCACCATGAAAACTCAAGTGAAGTGAGGTTGATGTGAGCTGTCAGTAGTGTCAATAGTTTAGCCTAATAGCCTACCATTAGTTGGAATGACAGCTCACTCAACGCTCACTTCACCTAAGTTTTCACGGTGAGATGGTTACAGAATCGCACTGCAGGCGTCTTCTGGGCACGACCTCACCCATCGATTACCACCAGGCGAGATCGAGGTCAGGGGCAGGCCCATTCAGCAATAAAACAATAGACAAGGGTAAATAAAAAGAAAGCGAAGAAAAGAAAGAAAGAAAAAATAAAATCTTTACGTATAAATAGACCTTACCTACCTTTAGTTAAGATCTAAACGGCAAAGAATTGCACACAACTACCTAAGAAGATTTTTTACGAGAGGTTTAACAGAGCGGTTATACTTAGCTCCTAGCAAGAGTCCTTAGTGCTTAAATTAGTCATGATTAAGGCAATGCCAGAGTTGGATGAACAAAATATATATCCGAGGAGGTTTTCTGCTTAAATTCCTGCGTTGTGTAGTGTTTGGCCCAGATATTATTTGCACAAGCATCATTCAAGTATCGATGTTTGAAGAGCTCAGTGTTACGGGTGTATAAATAAATTAGTACCTACTGGTAAACTATAGATAGATTTAATAATATGCTTTTTTGTATATCAACAAGCACGCAACAAAAAAATTGATAGATACATAATATGAAGTAAAGCAAGTCTATAAGTTTGAAAGTGCGAATGTTGGAGTGCTGATCGGAATCCCTTTAAAAATTTAACTGTTCGATATTTTTAGATTGAACTAGCAGAGCTCCGCGGTTTCGCCCGAATAAGTATCGATCTTCCCCTTTTTTTTTAGTGTTTCTGACATTACGAACTTAATGTTTATTTTATTCAATCAAGATTTAATTCTTGAATACTTCAATTTTAAATACCTCTTACTGATTGGTACTAATTTTCTTTTTCATCTCTTAAATACATTGCAAACTATAGTTGTGTATAATTTAGAAGCATTTTTTAAATTTTGTAAATGTAAGAACCATGGATCCGTTTATTATGATATATTGATGTTGACTTGAAAAAGCATGGCAGTTGAGAATATGTCATGTTCACTTAAAGGTCTTACTGGTGGTGGCGCGTGTGTTGGATCGTTTGAAAATGGTTGAGCTGGATGGTGCTGATCCACGCGTCATGTTCGTGATCGGGTGCCGTCGGTTGAGACTGGTCATCTCTTAACTGCCAGGGCTTATTTTTAATTTTATATTTTAAATTGTTTCTTTTTTACATTGTTCTCACATATAGAAGCAATAAAAATAATGTACCCAGGATTTTGTGATAATATCTTGATTTAAAAGTGTGTCCTTGGAGTTTCTTGCCCGTTCTTCTCCATAGAGATGTACGTTTTAGAATGGGCAACTAGCTTCAACTTTCTGACTAACTGACCGACTATTTAATTTTGACAATTCAAAAGTGCCTGTAAATGGTTTAATGGAAATAAATGAATTGAGTTTGAGTTTGATCTCGTGGGAATATCGGGATAAAAAGTATCCTATGAACACATAACAGAATAACAATTCTGATGTATGAGCTATACTACTGTAAAGTTCCATCAAAATTCGTTCAGTAGTTTTTGCGTGAAAGAGTTACAAACATTCATCCATCCTCACAAACTTTCGTATTTATAATATTATTAGGCTATGGTGAGTCACCATAGAGTAGTTGGTGACTTGACATTTGTGTGGTGACTTCACATCCATCCTTACAAACTTTCGCATTTATAATATTATAGTAGGATATAGTAGGATGTAGGATAGTAGGATTTATAGAACTCGAACTCTTTTAAGTTTGTAGTGTTCCGTCTCAGACGTATGACTTCAAACTGAGACTCTTGCAGATTAATAGCTTGTAATAAACCTAGCAAGCTGACAAAATAATTAATTACTTTATTAACAATATTCAGTGCGCACTTTCGTCGCCAAACTTCCGTCAAATTGAGTAATAAGTTAAATTTCAGTCAAACATCGACTTATCTGTACAAAAAGAGCAATATTTCTCGTCGGGCAATAAATTAGCCTGGCAAGCAATAACGCGGGTGCCAGCAATCGGCAATTAACCGGGAGCAACATTAACTTGACGTATTGCCCTCTAAACTCCTGAGTTAGCGGAGCAAACTATTTACTTGAACACCTTTGCCTTCTTATATACGATTATTTCATGTTAAACTAATTTAACTACCACTAATTAATTAACAACTTTCGAAATGTGTGTGTACAAGGAAATTCGTTGTTTATCAAATTAACACACTACGCCAATTAGCTATGTTATAGCCATTTTACACAATGTCAAAGAATAGCAGTTGTGATTTGATTTTCCGCATAATTTAAGTTTAAGTTGGTATAGATTTTTGTTTTTTTTTTTAGTTGTCGCGTTGTAGTACGGCAATAACGGTCATTGCCCTTTCCCTAATATTTATTTATTTATATATACTTTATCAGACACTACAAAATATACAATGGGCGGCCTTATCGCTTTCTGCGATGTCTTCTAGGAACCTTGAAACGGACAGTGATTTTCCTGGACATAAAATGGAGCTGTCGTTGGTGCAAATATTATGTATACGATTACAACACACTAACATAGATACACAGATATATATCTGTATAACTATTTATATCGAACTAAAATTAACTTAATTATCGTTTTAATTCTTTCTATTTCAACACGAAAAAAACATCTTACTACTTATTTGTCTCCTGAAACACTTTTCAAGAGTGCTCTACAAAATTCTGTGAGTAAAATTTTGTAGGTACCGTACTTACACAAATAACAAAAACCCTGAACTTCAAACTTATACAAACCACGAGGCCTTACAAGTCGCTTAACAAAGCAACACTTTTTGCCAAGAGCAAACAAAAATAACCCTTATGTCAACGTGAGAAGAGCTAAACAAATATAACATATTTGTACACAAATTGGATGTGACAAGTGAAGTCAGGCCTGTCATAACGTTACATATTGCGAGACAATGAAACAGGACACGCTGTATATTATGTAGTGCTCAACAAACAGGAGGCAAGAGGTATCGTTTTTCTGGGAGAAAAAGAGTAGGATAGATATCCTCGCGTTTACACAGTTGTGATACTTGTTTTCGACTCTCGTAAATGACTTGTCAAAAACATTTTGTGTATGAAACATGTGCGCTGTTCCAGTCATGTTTTATTCACCTTTTTGACACGTTTTCTTGTATAGATTTTTAAACTTGTTTTACTCGAAAAAAGTTGAAAATTCTAGTTCTACATACACAAGAAAACTTGTGTGTATTATAAAATAAATAAATAAATAATGTTTATCCCCACAAATTACATTCACAAGATATTATTAAGTTGACAGGTATTCTATCAAAATTTTGTAATTTGTGGGAGATCTAAACTAAGCCTAAGCCTGTATTTTAGAACTCCAGGCCCCCCATTATGTCACATAGTAAAGGTTATCAACATACACATCTACACACACATCTTGTGTGTGTCTACTATTTTAGCTTATCGTACAGGTACATAACACTCACAAACGTATGTAATACATGATGTCTAACAAGATTTTAAAAGTGTTTTATATAAATGACAAAAAAATACTATTGGTAGTTGCTTTTTTTCTTTAAAATAATAGTTATTCCACCATTATTCTTTAAAACAGTGACAGGAGTCACCATTTCTCATAGATTCACAGGAAGTTAATTTTTAATTGGAATTTTAATGTCTGAAGCCCTCATTATTATGTTCTTAGTTTGTTTTGCTATTTGAATAAAATTGTCACGTTTTATATTGAAAATCGTAGCCATCTATTTAGTAAAAAAAAACACTAAAAATAAAAATACCTTTAATTTCGGAAGTCAGCATTGTAATTTCGTTTTTTGCCACCGACTTCCGAAAAAGTTTTTATTTTCAAATTTATATGGGACAATTAAACAAAATAAGTTTGAAGTCGGTTCAAAAGAGTTAGGTTACCAACTTACCTAATACCAACAGTGCTTATAGTTCAAACGAAAACTTACTCTGTCAACCTAACTTCGACAGTCACCTATTATTAAATATCTTCTCCATACAACACGAAAATTTTCCAACAAAAATATTTTCATGAAAAACATTTTTCATTTTCACACAAAATAAAAAGTTATGCGGTTGATCCTCTTATCTATCCCAACTCATTATTCTGAGCGACATTTTATTAAAATTCTTGCAACGAGACGTGGTCGCAACGTCGTGTGCTGCTTTTTGTCATTCTCATACTGGCTGGTAGGTAAATATGTAGGCATGTAGGGGAACGGCTGAAGTCCTTGGTAAACAAGATATTAAATATATGGAAAATTGTTCTGTGTCTGCACTTTTGGGTAAAGTCAGCGGATGGAATACATATAGGTGTATTAAAAAAAACTTGAACGACTTACTCCTGGTTTTCGAGAGCCCTAATTTGTCAAATAACATGACAATATTGGTACTTACCTTCTGTTTTATTTAGAGAACAAAAGCAAAATAAGCATGTTGGAAACAGATTTACTGATCATTACTTTTATCAGGCTTTTGAAAACCGAGGAAGATTGTGAGGAAACCCTGTGGCTTTTTTAAGACAAGTGAAATCTGTAAAATCATTTCATGCATAAAAAAAACAAACAAACAAAACATATTTAAAAAATTTATAAATTGTCGCCTCAATGCCCGCCAGTACCGTTGTAATCTCTCATATAAAACCATAAATTGTAGAACCGCGTCTCGTTGACGAGTTACAAAATGTCTGCCAATTCCCGCGCTTTCGCGTCGCCACCTTTTTATTGGAGTTGCCGAGACTTGGCAGTTGGCTGAATGAATGTTACTTTCGCTTGTAAAAAAGTTTTGAAGGCACTTTTCACCTGAGCTTTTCTTGGGATTAGTCAAGTATTTATTTTTATGTTTGTAATAAAAAAATGCCTGTTGATCAAACTCTTTTTTCGCGTGGGTGACGTTGGAGTCTTGATGACAAAAAGATAAGCAATGGAGTTTCTTCCGGTTCTTTCCACGCGAATTTTCTTCGCAGACAACGTTTTTGTAACTTTTGGTTGCCGATTTATAAAGTATTTATATTTCAAACTGCTCTTAAATACTTTGACATATCTATCTATATATAATAATAATAAGGCTGAAGAGTTTATTTGAACGCACTAATATTGTAATAAAGACTTGATTGATAGTGGGCCTTTCGAATGGACAGTGATTTGCCTGGACAAAAAAATAGGGTTGTCGTTGGTGCAGTAATAAGTGTACAATATACTAAAATAGATGCACAGAAATATAGGTACATACTGGTACTATTGTTGATCGAAGATTACAGCAGAACCATCCCAATATTATATAACAAATGTTCCTCATTCCAGCTTGCATCAATTCTATTACAATAAACTAATTGCAAATTTAAGTACACAATTATTCCTGTCTACAATTTTTTTCAACGAAACCAACATCAAAGGAATTCAGGCTTATTGAGTTTGACGTACAGCAAACGAGTACGAATAGCAATCGACTCGATTATTTGTAAATCGAGTAATTAGTCGATTGACGTTTGAACTGGTTTCCGAAATGAATGGAGGTTCGCTGTTCTCTCTGGTATTCGTAATTCGTGGTTTGTGTTGCAGCAATGAAAGGGGTGATGCTGTTTGTGATGGAAATTGGCTTGTGGAATATGCTTTTGAATGTAAGCAATGGTTAAATGAACAAAATAATGTAGAGTTTATCTAATTGCGTCAAATACGCTCAAAATTACTTTATATTTGTCATCGAAGGGACGATTAAAGGCTAACATGATGACTGTCTTTACTGAATACTTTAATAAGTATAAATTCTATTAGTTATTTTAAGAAGCCCGAAAGTCTGACAACTTGTCTTACCTCTTAGTCTAGGAGTCGTATTACCCAATAACTGGGTGGTAGAGGTCAGATAGGCAGTCGATCCATGTAAAATACTGGTGCTCCGGTTAGACTGGAAGCCGACCCCAACATAGTTGAGAAAAGGCAGGCAGATGATGATGATGAAGATATTTATAGAAATTCTATTATTTGAAAATTTTGCATGCAAAATGTATCGGTACTATTATTACAAAAAAATCCATCTTATCTGTATAGGTACCTACATAAATGATGTCTATTCTATTCTATGAATCAACAGCTGCATGAGTACCTACTCAAAAAGGGACTTTGCTATAATCGTTTTGACTTAACCCTTTTTCCAGGATACCTAGTTACCAGCTCATTCAAAAACAGATGCAAGATTCTTAACATGCATTATAATATACAAGCAGATAACACCACCATAACCAAAAAAAAAACCTCCCACTCATAAACAAATTATTCACAACTCACCCCGCACACTGCAACACAGAACACTCCTCAAAATTCAGTCCAAACCAACAAAAAAGTCTGAACAGCGACAAAAGTAAATTACAGCGGGACTTGTGCTGAAAAAAATTCATTCATACACGCAAATAACCTAGTTCGCGAGTTGAGAGCGCAGCACATACATACATACACTCGGGCGGGCGCACACTCGACGGAGCAGGGTTTATTTGCATTTGTACTTGTTAGTTTAGTCTGCGAGGGCTTTAGATGTTGTGCTGTGGCGAAACTTAATTGTTTGGGGGATAGGAGGGAACTGAGAACTACATGGAGACTGTGATGAGAGGTAAATTGGTTGTTTGTTTATGAAGTTTTGAATAGGCGTCATTTCTGCACGTAACACTTAAAACGGAAGCTATAGTGAGCAGTCGAGTTCAAATATTGATTGGTAAGTTGATACGGGACGAGCTGGATAGGAACCGCCAAAACTGGAAGCAGGACGCGCGAGCTCGCGAAAGATAGAAGGAATGGAGGGAGGCCTTTGTTCTGGAGTGAGACAGCGTAGGGTAGTAAAAAAAAAAGTTGATAGCATGACACCGGCATTTCCTAGAAGCAACATTTCGAAGACATGTGACATTCACCAAACCGCACTGAGGCTCACAGAGAGGAGGCCTGTGTCCCAGCAGTGGGAACATTATAGGCTGATTATGTAAGCATCGCCTCTGTACCTATTTTTTCTGTTCTGTTTTTTCTTGTCTGTTTATATAATTGTGTGTACAGACGCCAGCACATCAAGCTACTATAATCTGTCAAATTTCTTTAATAGATTTTCAACTTTATCGCTAATGCATTAAGGAATTGGAAAAACTTGACAGTTTCGGGTAGCTTGACCTGGTGGCGTCTGTACATTAATGGTAAAATAAATAAATAAAATTAATTCTTTTTGGTTAATTTATTAAGTTTTGTAAAAAGTCATAGAGCAAAAGTTGTTGTTTATGATATTACTAATAATATGGTTTTGGGAAATTGTTAGTGTTTTAAAAATAACCCTGTACAATCGTTTTATCGGCTATCTTTCTTTCCGAGAAAATTACAGAATAGCATAACATAACACCACGCATCACAGGTACTTTTCTCTAGATCTCCAGGTAGGTAAATAGTCTGTGAAGGTTGTATTCACTAACAACTATTTACCCTAAAAGTCTCCAGTGCATTAATGCCCGCTCCCTCTCACAGAACATTATAGGCTGGTTATGCTTATGCTACTCGTAAGTTGATAGCGGCACCGACCTAAGAGAGAGGACTTGATAAATCATTCAATGAATTACAGCAGTAAACGCGCGCTTGACAATTTGTCACATTAATTTTGCGATAAATTTCGTTCGAGAAATTGAGCCTAAGTGTCATAAAATTACACAAAAAATGAGCCATCTTTAGACCAGAGTTATTCAAACAAGGTTAGTTGTTATCGAATCAATTTTCAGACCACATTTATGTTGAAGAACTGGACTACAGAACAGAATCAATGGACAGAACAGCGGCGTTGGTATTGTAGAGATTATAGCCTATTTGGAGCTTAGATACAACCTCCGCGAGTCCGTTATAAATATGTAGATGGCACAAATACGAGACAGTAATTTGGTTTAAGAATGGAATACAAAACAAGTCGTTCTAGCTGACAAGCGAGAAGGCAGAAGATCAAAAAATATATAAATGTAAAAACGCAAATCCATTCCAGGAATAATTATGGATGTTGTACAAAAAAATATTTGTATAATAATATAACTTATACAAAAAATATGACATGAAATATGTATAACAAACAGATTGTTTAATTTACTCATTCCGGTACAGAGAGCTCGCAAGAGCTCTCACAGTCTTAAAATACAGTTATCATTAGTTTTGTTCAAATACTACCTATTGTTATATTAATCAACAATTTTTCGACGATGTATTAATAAAAATATCCCACAGTGGAAATTCATATTTTTATAGCAGAAATGTGAAAGCAAAAGCACACACTGCATCTATATATATCCTACATACATTTAATGTACGTATGCTATACCTAATATGTAGGTATATAAAAAAGGCGTGCATTACACGCGCGCTCGTTAGTGAACACATATTGTGCTTAGTTTTATTTGCACGTCCTAGTTAAAATCTGCACGAATGCGTTTCTAAACAGCGCTGCTTTTCCGGATGACATATTATTATTTTGATGTTTTCCTATGCTCATAAATGTTTACTGTTTTCACATGGGCAAATCAACCAATCAGGCCCGGTGCTGTGTCACATTTTGCTAATGGTCGCTAACGCTAGTGCTGAAGGCCCTGGAAACCGATTCCCAGGTCGGGCAAAGTCATTAGGTTTTTCTGTTAGAAATTCTAAGTGACAGCGGATTCTGGATTTGTGACCAGTTGATGGCAATAGGCTCGCCCCCTATTAAATGGGACTTAAACTAAACTAGCGAAATGTGATACTATGGTGCACTTCTGCCTAATCCTTCGGTTAAAAGAGGTATGTTTACCAAACATACAGGGGAGAAAACTCTAAAACGAAATCAAGTCAGTTACCGACTAGCACTACTTTATAGAATAGAATAGAATTTATTTTATTCAAGTAACAAAGATTCGCCAAAATTGTTAGTAAAACTTACGACTATGTTAGTAAGCACAGACACTAAACAAAAACAAGAAAAACACTACAATATAATAACGGTTGGTCACCGTTGCAACATCTCATGAGAGACGGCACAACAGTGACCCACGCACACAGAGTCTAGGCGACTCGCAATCATGCTTACGACACTGTTGGAGCCGCCCCACACCCTGTGCACCAGGGAAGCGCACCTTTTACGCATTGTTGCGTAAAAGCAATCTACTTGCGCATCTGCGAACATCCCTGACGCACTACAGAAACGGGGCAGTCCCACCAGTATCCTAAACGCATTGTTAAATTGAACGCGGAGAGCGCTGTACGAACTTTGCGTATACTTATCCCACATGCTGCAAGAGTAAAAAGCAGTACAGTAGGCTCGGAAGATCGTGATTTTAACAGGAAGTGAGCATCGTGCAAACCTGCGAGCCAGCATGTTCGCTCTAACCGACAACGCCCTCCGCTCCCGTTCAATGTCATCATCGTCTTTGAGGTTGGGAGTCAATATATGACCAAGATACTTAAACCTGTAGACTCTCTGCAAAGGTGTACCATAAAGTAATACAGGCGGTACTGCATCCGGACTTTTACCCCCAGCCTCAAAGACCTCCGACTTCTTAGTGTTCTATGCCAAGCCATGAAATTTAGCATACGCCTCACATTGAGCAACTAATTTACGACGCGCTCAGCAGCACCATGTCGTCCGCGTAACTGATATTATTACGCAGGTACCGTCTATATAACATCCGAGCCTGATATTGCTGAGCTCGCCAATCAACTCGTTCACATAAAGGCTGAACAGCGTTGGTGAACTCAATCCACCCTGCCTCACCCCACACTCCAACCCGTAAGGACGAGAAAACGCCCCAGCCCATCGTACATTGTTGATCTGGTTTCCATACAAAAACTTTAAAATGTTAACAAGTACTGTGGGCAAATTCACCCGCTCTAATTTACTCCACAACACATCATAAGAAACTAGATTAAATGCCTTTGACAAGTCCAGGAAGCAAGCATAAATAGGGGTCCCTCGTCTCGCATAGTACGTTATGACGCGTTGCGTAATGCGTTATGACGTTAGTTTGTTACGTTTGTAGCTCCGCCATTTTATTAGGTCTTATTTTTCTGTGAATTGGTAATATCCTAAATCGGAAATAACAGAGGTTTTCTCAAGGAACGTTGGTGGTATTGCTTCTATGAACCTTATTCTGGATATTATGTCATATTGTCACAGTCAATTCACGTCTCTTTTCAATGCAAGAGCAATTTGTAGATTATTTCTTCAGCCGATTTCAGACGTTTTACTTTTTGTTCATTCGGCATCTTTCATTGAATTAAATAAATGTCTAAACACAAAAATTAATCAAATATGAAAAATGAAGCCATTCAACGATGTTGGATTCCGACACTCGACTTCTTTCACTCGCCTACCGAATGATTCAAAAATTAAATGAAAAGAGCAGATGAAAGTAAATAAACATATAATACAAGGGCGTCGCCAACATGTGTCGACACCCTTGTACCACCACATCTTCCTAGTATGGCAAGCTGTCTGTTGGGAGAGAGTAAATAAATATATTCGAGCCGTTTGGGGTTGAAACACGAGGGCCATGGGGTCCGAGGGACCACTTGGTTTTTGAGAATCGATAAGCAGTTGGTCGACTGTTCACGTGACCAATCCTCCTCGTGAAGGTTGGCCTATTTGTTGGCTAAAGAATCAGCATCGTTAGAAAATGTGGCAATGCTGCCAGCCTTTTGGGCACTTTTCCTGTTGACAGCGATGCGGACGAATTGTGGAGTCTTTTCCCCCTTTTTTATATATATGTACATATTATTAATATTATTTTAAGTCTATTAGCTTAAATTTTATGTAAATATTATAGTCTTTTTAATGTTGTCTGCGCGTGTGAACGTAGAATAAAATAAAGAAGAACGAAAGAAATAGTATTGTTTATTGTTGCATTAAGTATTAACAAGCAGTTTTTTATTCTTTTAATAATTTTAAACTAGATTATGTTTCTAAAATGCTGTATCTTTTTCTATTTTTACAACTCGGGAGAGATGACAATTAGCCAGCAAGTGTAATGCTTTCAGTTGGTTAGGTAACTAAAATGAACGCAAATGTATGTAACAACACAATATGGCGCTTGAGTGGAGGTGCACTTGTCAAATAAAGTAGCGCAATGTTCATGCTTCAGGTAATGACTCGAGTTTTTAACTTTTCCGTAAATGTAAACATTAGGCTCACTTGCACGACTTTTCGCTGAAAACAATTGTTTCATGGCATGACTAGGATTTTTCGTGTCCGTAACGGTGATAATTTAAATATAAGGCTCGCTTTCACGATTGTTCACTGAATGTAATTAGGACTATTTAATTATTTTAAAACATAATTTTTTCCCCGTAGAAGATGGCAGGACGAGCTGGACAAAACAAACGAACAATGACGTTTTATATTTTTACGTTCTGTAATTTGTACAGTGTACATAATAAAGAGTATTCTATTCTATTTAATGGTCTACTTTAGCCCGGGATCGAAAGAGCTGGAAGTCATGGGAAAAATTGGCAGCGTTTTTCTGTCAGGAATTTTTCAGCCCGGAGTCTGGATTTGCGCCCGGTTGATGGCAATAAGCCCGTCCCCTATTACATGGGATTTAACCATAATTGGAAAAATATGGGTGTAGGTACTACAGAGGGGCAATTCTCGAAATTTTAAGGATGTTCACAGTCTGATCTCAGTCATCAAAATTACTTCTAAAATCCCTACATTTTGGACAAGTTTTTGACATTGATTGTCGCTGAGATGAGATTGCGACTAGATTTTGAACGTTTTTAATTACGGGAATTGTCCTTCAGGTATGTTTATCTCTGCCTAACTTTTTTAGGATTAAGGATAAATACCAAAGCTTTTCGTCGTGTAAAAATCGTAGAAGAAATTTCGTAGTGATTCACTTTAGAACAAGTCCTTTTAAACGAACCCACTTAAAATCACTTTACCAATAAAACTAAAAGATCCTTCGAACCTTCACAATAAAATAAAAGTTCACTACAATCCAATCAGAAACGAAACTAATCGCTACGGCGTAGCTCGTAGCCGTAGCGCTACAAATTTGTAGCACGCGCCCGGAGTTACGTAGCGAGTTAGTGTCCGTAGAACTTTAGTAATGGAACTGTTTAGATGTTTGTTACAGTAGTTTCTTATACGTGGGTAGGATTTTATATTATCGTATATTAATATTCTTTTAGAGGGAGGCCTTTGCTCAGGAGAGGGAAAGAGTAGTAGTAAAAAAAAAAATCTTTTGGACCGGGTTAAAAGTACAACAATCCGTTCCATCACTAAAATAACTGATGGCACTCGGAAAGCTGCCACGCTTAAATGGAATTGGGCTGGACACATCTGCCGCATGTCAGACTATCAATGGGCCAGTCTTATGACCCAGTGGGTCCCGCCTTAGTGGCAAACGATATCGCGGCATGCCCAGACAGAGATGGCGGGATGAGCTGGACTCCTTTCATAAAGATTGGTCGTTGGTAGCTCTGGACAGAGAGAGGTAGAAAAAGAGTAGGGAGGCCTATGCCCAGCAGTGGGACATTAATGTCTAATAAAAAAAATCCTTTATCGGGAAATTTCATAAAATATGCTAGCAATTATACGGGTCTAAGGTTCGAAATGATATTTTTTTAAAGAAACGAATGAATTAATAAACGATGAAGAATTTCAAGTGAGCCATATTAACAAGCGGCACTCGTGTTTTTTTCGTTAATTAATGAGTCCGCTGATAATTATTTTCTGCCTCGAATTTAATTAATGGTATCACGAATTGAATATCGTTTTAAGCATTTTATTTTTCATCAGTACCTACGATTACTTATATTCATTTTATTTTGTTTATAAAACTCAGGGAAATTAAATGTTTATCAAATCTATCAACTCAAATTGCCCGTTCGCATCGTTCTCACGTGTATAATTTCAACATGAATGATATAACCAATATTTTGATTTTAAAGAGAGTCTGTGGAGTTTCTTGCCCGTACTACGCTTCAGAATTGGCAACTAGCTTTATCTTTGTGACTGACAGATCCCTTGACAATTCAATATATTTGAAAAAACCTTTGAGTTTGAGCCCGTATATACAAATCATAACTAAATTCTTTGACAGTTGTATAACACGGAAAATTTAAGTTTCAATTTGATAAATAATAAATAAATAAATCCCTGGACATTTCACACAGCACCATTTGTCCCAAGCTAAGAACAATGATGAACAATTAATTACTCAAATTAATTATTTTTAGCCGAAAGAATCCGCATTGCCATCCAACGTGGTAATGCTGCCAGCCTTTTGGGCACTTGTTCCATTGACAGCGATGCGGACGAATTTTTTGATGGTCAATGAGCTCCTGCCTTTTTCTTTATTTTTTTATTATATACTTGTATATAATATAAATATATATTTTAGTGTAGGCTTGTAAAAATAGTATTTAATATGTTGAGTACCAATAAAGTTACCAATTACGAGTAATTACCTACCCTGTATTGAAAATGCAAAATTGCAGCTACTTCCTTTGAAGAACACTTTAAAGTTTCTGCATAAATTCGATACAAGATCACGATATTTAATTACAATTCCTTGTAAATTCATTAACTTCGTTCTATCGCGGCATCTTTGACATTTTCCATTTTATATTATAAAAGAACAAAATGAACTTCTTGTTTCCACAAAGTTATTGATTCTGAGACGTGATTGGGAAGCAAAGAGAAATTGTATTTCTCTTCAGATCTCTCGGGATGCTGGCATGGCGGGGGGAAGTCCCTCTTCGACAACTTTTTAATAATCCTTGTATTGCTTCCATGTGAAAGAGTTTTGTTTAAGAAGAAAATATTATTTTTAGGAATGTGCAACGGTACATACATTTGTCAGGATTTGAGCAAAGAATTGATGTACTCGAAGTTAAATCTTAGATCGTTTCCGATTATAATTGTATTGCATCTAAAATTGATTGGGACCCAAGAGCGGTTTGTGGGTAAGTAATAATAGCCGCACGAGTCGTTCGATCAGGTTAAGTTACGCTTGCCGCGGTTGGTCCGTGGATGGGTGACCATCTTCACATACCAAGACCGCGGGGTCTCGTGCGCGTACGCTTAACGTGCCTCGGAAAGCACGTTAAGCCGTAGGTCCCGGCTGTCATTCGTGGATCTTTGACAGTCGTTTCGAGTCGTTAGAAGCCCGAAAGTCTGACAACTAGTCTTACCAAGGGGTATCGTATTACCCAGTAACTGGGTTGTGGAGGTCAGATAGGCAGTCTCGTCAATCAGTTAGACTGGAAGCCGACGCCAACATGGTTGGGCAAAAGGCTAGGCAAATGATTGATTTGCATCCATTATTAACGATATAATAGTTTTTTTTTATTAAATCTACATATAAAATTCATCCAACCTCCAAAACCATGCAAAGCAGGGGCGGGTTGCTACTGCCGCTAGTAATCATAGAAATCACGAGCACACTTTTAACTTTTCCCTCCATTTTGTCAAGTAACGGGTGACAGCTGTCAATCTCTTGACATTGACATTTTTAGAATCAGTGTTGCAATGCAGAATAATTTGATTAAAACACTTACAGTAGTTATTACAAAAAATAAAATTACTGCTAATCAAAACAAGATATTCGTAATTCCATTAATTTGCATGGTAATTGCTTCGTATGTACGAGTATGTCGAGGGAATATGAATTAAACATAGACTACGCGAGTTGGGAGCCTAGAGTTCTAGATAATTGGCTTATAAGGGTTCCCTGCTCTAGAGGTGTCAACTGGACTTTATTAATTAGTGAATGACTGTATATCCGTCTGTCACTACATTATCCCAAATTTGAATGAGGGATTTCGTTTTAATTAGTATTTTCCATAACAAACGATCGATTCGTCAGAAATATATAACACTAGTTTTTATAAAAAAAAATATCTTTATTTTTTACCTTTTTATTTATATATTTAGTAAAAGCATCAAAACATAAAACAATAAGACACATTAAGATTTCAATAAAACACAGACACATATACAATAATGAAGGAATAAGAAATAATACACAACAAATATCTAACAAAAGTAAAACTAACAAACAACCATCACATTATATTTTTGCACCAAAAAAAAACCATGAAAAATATCTTGATTCAATACTTACTATACAAAATCGGATAACAGCAGTTAGCTGCAAGTCTGAAATTGGTTAAAAATATATTTTCTGTATTTTTAGAAAGGGGCTTCCAACTGAACCTCCATAAACATTTTTTTTTTTGTAGAAAGGTACCTAAAAGGCAGTAAACCATAATTACCATTCCACATTTTTCATTCTGCGCTAAAAAGCCCTGTCATAAGTGTACAATTACCATAAATCAGTTCGCAAAACAAAAAACCCACGCAAAGTTAAACCGCCACTTCAGCAAATATTCAAACCACCGCGAAATTCTAAGAAATTCGTAGAAATTATGAAAACTTTGTAACCGTACAAATTATGCGAATATTATTCACTGTTCACTGAAAACTGTAAACTTAAAGCAGAACTATAATAGAACTAGCATTTAGTTGAAAATTCAGAAATCTTGAACAGTTTTGTCTTGTGACAAAACCGGTTATTCAGGATTTTAGACAACTTTAATTTTGACAACTTAGCGACGCTTTGGGGTAGACTATGTCCACCAGTGGACGTATTATAGGCTGAAATGACGATACTAGCTGTTTTGCTACGAGTATGCGCGCCATAATTATTGTCATAGAGCAATAGTTTGACTAAAGATGGCTTTAACTAATGCCTGATTTACACAACTTGACGTATACCACAAGTTGAAGCAAGTATAAAAATTGAACCATCTAAATAGGTTCTTATCCTTATTTTGCCCACCGCCCACTTTGAGAATATTTTTTTTTCTAGAGCCCCGATTATATTTTACTTACCATCTGTCGTGAATCTGAAACAGTTATTGCCACGATTATATGTATTTAAACGTGTAATATTATATAGTCGTAAGATAGGATAAATAATTTTCTCTAGGTCTCCTATTGCCCCCCTGAAAGTCGATAACGCCCACGAGGGGAACCCCACCACGCCACGCCACGTTGAGAACCTACGATCTAAACAGTGTTTAGAACTTTAGACTTCACTTAAACTTATCATTTGTTGCTTCAATTTTATTCTATACTAGCATGAAACTTGCATCGTGTAAATTGAGATTTAGTCTGTGAACAACCCTAACAGTAAAATTATGCTAATATTATCCCTTTTCGTTTTTAACATAAAACTACAAGCTTAAAGAGTTAAAAACTTAGAAATATACTTTAGAATTACGTAAAATCTTGAATGAACTGAACAAAATTCAAATATTTGCCGAACAATATTAAATTCAGACAGACAAGTCAGATCTTTTATTGGCGTCGTTTAGAAAGTTTTGTACTTAACTAATGAGAACAATGGAAAGTGGAGACTGTCATGTTTTGTCAAAATGGCGGATTGATATTATGGATAAAGTTTCAAGTTTTGGTATTACGAGAGATCTGAATTTGATTAGACGTATTAAAAGACCAAGAAGGGTTCATGGCTAAATATTAACAGACGCATGGGTCGATCGAAGGTTAAGTTACGCTTGCCGAGGATGGGACGTGGATGGGTGGACATCCATTACATATAGAGACCCCTCTGTGTTTTGGAAAGCACGTTCAGCCGTTGGTCCCGGTTGTCATTTGTAAATCTTTGACAGCCGTTATGGGTAGTCAGAGGCCTGAAAGTCTAACAACCAGTCTTACCAAGGGGTATCGTATTACCTGACTGGGTTGTGGAGGTCAGAAAGGCAGTCGCTCCTTGTAAAATACTGGTATTCAGCTGCATCCGGATATACTGGCTGGAAGGTGACCCCAACATAGTTGGGAAAAGCTAGGCAGATGATGCAGTTTTACTCGTAAGAGACTAACTTGAGTGGATATATTTTTAGTTTTTTTTCTTCTTTTTTATTGTTTGTCTTAATTGACAATTATTAAATTTTTGAATTGAGAAAACCGTAGTACTGCTATCGAAGATAAGTAATTAAAATATTTTTCATTTAAAATAACACAGACAACATCACGCCTGCATTCCCCGAAGTGTTTGGCCGAGATAAACTATCGGTGTACAACACACCGAGAGACTTGTGGAGGAGGACAGGAGGTGAGGAGGGAGGGGGTGGGGGGAGTACATCTCTACTTAACCATTTCGCCAGCCATGTTTAAGCCCCCAAAAAGCCGAAGCCATTACATGAGACTTTTCATTCATTTACTGCAATTTTTGTTAATTACTTTTTGCTTAATCGCTTTTTGCTAATACTCTTACATTATTAACAAATCCTTACAATGCAAACATTTTCAACCAATTTTAAAGCTTTAGAAATCAAAACGGTTTTGCTTTCAAATAAGTAAGTGAACGTACACTTTACCGCACCACAGAGGTTTTACGAGAAAAACTAAATCGTTTCGGCGTTTAACTGAAATGGCTGTAATTAAAGGTTTTTAATGGAATGTGATTGAAATCGATTTCCCGAGCGTTCGATTAAAAATAAAGGTATGCACGGTACTGTGAGTTCCAGGTTCCGTGTCGTAAGAGGAAAATTGATGGGTCTGTTGGTCACGCTTCTTTTGTAATTGCAGTTTATTTTTATTGAAATTTAATACGTTTAGCCCAATTCTTACTTCTTGTGAAGTAAAAATCAAGCTTTGCCAGTCTCATCCAGGATTCCCCCGCGATGGCAACAATGTCGTCTGCCCATCTCTCCTCCGGACAACCAATATCTTGTCTTCCAGTCCTTGGACGCCACTCTGTCACAGCCTTACTTCACCTGACATCACTGCGCCTTACCAGGTGTCCTGCCCAACTCCATTTGAGTTCCATAATACGCTTTCCGGTATCGACAAACCTCCTGGTGTTGCTAAAAGTGGTTACTCCTATCCATAGACCACTATCAATGGATAGCAGATGCCAAATAAATATCGAATCGCACCAAACTGTGTCAAGTGTAAAAAAAGGGATACAAACATGCTCAAAGCTTATTCTTTTCTTTTATTGTATCATCGGATATCCATTCGCTCCGCATTGGATATTAAATTCCGATCATTCAATACAGAGCGCGATAAAAAAATAAATGATATAAGATATTTCTGGATGAGAATTGCCCGCCGTTTTTTATGCCCGGGGCTCTTCGAGGGCCTTTAATAAACTGTGAACGAGCCCGGTCCGGGGAAATGTATGAAATACCGGTTTCTTAGAAACCTTAACCTTTATAGATATCTACAAAAAAATTGTTGGTGTACCGTGTAAAGGTTAGTGTGTAAAGGTTAGTGTGTATATGAGTGATTCTGGGGATTGCCCTTTTGCATCATTGATGTTGGTTTATGTAATTGAAATATAATTTAAAGCGAAGGCGTCAGGGTATCCCGCGAAATTCAAATTATTACGTTTTGCAGGTCAGTATCAGGTTGTATGTTGATCTAAACATGTTTCGCGGCCGTCAAAAATTGTTATTTATAGAATTATAATCATAAAAATCATCAATCACCGTCCTATGTTCATATTACCCTATTGAATGACTGTTTCATGAAATCATGACATTTGAGGCCAATTCTTATATATTGCTAATTCTAATGGTTATAATTCTATACATATAATACATACCTATGTATTTGTTACAGTCGCGAACAATATTTTAAATTGATCGTCAAAATCGTTTCTGTTGTCTTATTTTGGTGTCAAGGGTACGTTTTTGGGGTGGGTTCTCGAAATACCAGCCAAAATATTTCCGTATTGAGTTTATAGCTCAAAAGTGAGAGTTTGTTGCTAATGTGTCTAGTTTATAGACATTTTACATGTCGTAAACTATGATTAAACATTATACAGGCTCACCCCCTATTACATAGGACTTTATTAACTGGCGGAATGTGGGGGGTCTACTCTCGCATCGGGGGGATTCTAACTGTATGAGGATTAATTATAAAAGACTATTTACTTTTATATAGCGTAATTATTATGATATTTGTACTAATAACACTTTTTACATATTTTTCCTTTGGCTTGTTTGCCAAATTTAACGCGTAATGCCTCCCCTATTGCACGCCATTTAACTCGATTATCAGCAACTCTCATCCAGCTGCTACCAGCCATCCTGCGAAGGTCGTCGGAGGATGGCTGGAGGTCGCATGTAAGCACCAAATAGGCTATAATCTCTACAGTACCTTACTATAGGTAGACCTCTTCCTAGCCCTTCGGGGATTATGCCTGTAATCCCGAAGTGATGTTTATGTTCGACATTTTATCATACTTTAAAGAAACCCTATATCATGTTTATGAGCAAATAAACGTTCTATTTATCCTACTAATCCTACTTTCTACTGAAGTGGGAAAGTATGGAACACAAATGATAGATGATAAGGTTTTATATTTTTAGTATAATAAATTCTACATATAAAAGAAACACGATATAAGACGCGTACCCCAAGGGTAAATTTAAGTTCAGTGCGTCTTTTTCTTTCTATTTCATTAAAAAAAGACTTAAATTGACGTATTTTCAGTAGCCATGTTTTTAATTACGTCTAAACTGTCTATGGAAGGTGAATGTCTGTACAAGGAATATGAATTGAATCGATATAATTATATTTTTTATGGAGAAGAGAAAAGCCACTGACGTTTGATGACATGTCAAATGTCAAGTCACCAACTACTCTATGGTGACTCACCATAGAGTACCAACGCTACACGACCTACGCTACTAATATTATGAATGCGAAAGTTTGTGAGGATGGATGGATGTTTGTTACTCTTTCACGCAGAAACTATCGAACGGATTTTGATGAAACTTTACAGCTATACATCAGAATAACACATTGGATACTTTTTATCCCGATATTCCCACGGGTTCGAAACTTATACGGGGGAAACCGCGAGGCGCTGCTAGTTCTAGATAAACCATAGATATATGTACGAACAATCCCCAAAATATGTCGCTATGTGGGCAATGCGTGTGGTCCCGGTTCAATATCTGTGAAGCGTTCCGGCGGGTAGACATCCGAATTGCGGTTTTTATCAACAACACACAAACAACATACGTCAATAGCTGTCCATTCCTATGTACTCGTATATACGTGTATGTATATGCTGCTTCCTATTGCTGCCTACTGTGAGGTTTGACGCTAACATGCATATTTAGGTCATCCGATTGTCGATTAGAACGAAGACTGATAAATGATAGAAAAAAGTTCAACAATTAACGGCGATGGAATCATGAGCTAGCAAAAGGCACCTAACCTACGTACTAGTTCTGATTTCGGTAATTATGTGAAATTGCATGTTTAACGTCGACCATTATCTTTATCTTTAATATAGAATTTAGTATTCTTAAAAGTTAAATAGACAACTCTTAGTATGAATTTTTGTTCTTCTTTTATTATAAAATTTTTCAAAACCTATCCGTCTTAGTACAAAACGAGTACTAACTTTAGACCTGGGCCTAAACCTGCAAGATACTTACCCATAGTCTTCATCACCATCATAATCAGCCTATAATGTTCCCACTGCTGGGACAGAGGCCTCCTCTCGGTGAGATGGAGTGGGCCGTAATCCACAACGCGGGCCCAGTGTGGGTCACATGTCACATGTCTTCGAATTTTTGGTTCTAGGACATGCCGGTTTCCTCACGATGTTTTCCTTAACCGTTTTGCGAGCACTTACCCCTTTATTCATAAACGTTGCTTAAAGTTAAGTAGCGACTGTTTTTCCATACATACATTTAATCATCGTTTATAAATGAACCCCTTTGTGTATTTTAAACTTTATTCCGACGAATGTAAAGTTATTAATGCAAAATTGACAACTTAGACTCGGGTTTAACTTTTATTTTTTTTTTTATTTTTTTTAACGTCAATTTCTGTAAGAAGAACTTTAACTTGGTCAGATTATAGTTCGAAATTTAAAAATGGTTTAAACTTGGGTTTAAAGATACACCTTGTTCTGTAATAAAGCCGTTTATATTTACAAGAAAAAACTTACAAAATATAAAACCATTTATCATCCAACTGTGCGAAAAACCGCGGGAAACATCTGTGTTCAACTTTCAACATTTTCAAAGATTGTCTACGTCACAACTTCCTTACTTCCTTATAATCAAAACATATACGGTCTTGTTCATGCCAAAATGTCCTACCTATCCCAAAAGGCTAATACAACTCCATATAAGCGAAAAGTTCCCGTCTTGAGCAACACGTTACTGTAACGAGTTCGCATGAAACTTTCAGGCAGCTAATAACTTACGAACTACCCCCGAGCCTTTTAACATACGGCTATTGTAAGTTTTTTTATCAGAAAACTTAGCCGGAGGGCATTGATAAAGTTCTGAGCAGAGTATGGACCGGATTTTATAGACAGGACGTCAGCTGGGTTTTTGCGAATTTCGAGTCGCTTTTGTTTTTTTTGTGATTTGTTTTTTACTGGTGTCCAACAGACGGACTGCATTCAAAGACATGTGACATCTACCAACCCGCTGTAATGAATCCTTTTTACTTTTTTCATCGAATTTATTTAATACTAGCTTTTTTCCGCGACTTCGCCCGCATGAATAAGGAAAAATGGATGATGAAGGTCGGAAATTATCGGGACAAAATCCTATGTCCTAGCCCAGCGGGGGAATTGCGGAACACACATCGGTAGCAATGGCTTTGATTTTGACAGTTCAACAACATTCATAGCGTTATTAACAACATTAACAAATGTTTCGAACGTATGAAGCAATATCCTTCAAAATGATTCAGATTGTGATAGATAGTGTGTTACGCAATTAGGGTTCAGGTCATGGTCTATCCGTGTGCTAAATTTCATTGAAATCGGAGCAAGGCTTTAATTAATCAATTTAATCATCAAAGTTAAAGCGTGAAAAGGTAACTGACAGACAAGAGTTACTTCTGCACTTATCTATGTATAGAAGTATGGAAGTATGGATTTATATTACCTACTAGCGGACTCGGCAGACGTCGTCCTGCCCGAAAAAGCAGCGCCACCTACCGGGTCCAATTGTTTATATAACTTTGGTCCTGACAATAACAAACACAAAAAAAAATATTATCCAATTTGGTGCAGTCAACCGGAAGTTATGCGCGTACGTTTCGGTGATTATTTTTTATTTTATATAGATTATGTGGATTTAGGGCTGATTTTTCAATAGACAGATAATTTTTATTCGTAGAATAAAATTGACGTTTGACAGTTTTTGTATGAAATAACTGTCAACATTTCAAAATTATTCCTCGAATAAAATTATCAGAAGATTGAAAAATCAGCCCTAGTCAATCAAAATCAAAAGTCATTTATTCAAATTAGGCTGAGAATCAGCCCTTTTCGAACGTCAAAATTACAAAAGACAGTCCCCCAAAAATGCCCGCCCTTCACCACTTCCTAGTGCTATCGCTGGGAAGAAGAAGTGGCGCAACAAACTCCCCAGCAGCACTGCTGTCTGTTCAGTTAGAAAATTGATTGTATACGATACTAGGTACCTATGTTAAGTAATTAACATTACAAGACACAGAACATAAAATTAAATTATTTGCCATATGTCAGCTAGCCACGCCAATATACCAACAATATAATAAAAAACTATAGGTACATACAAAGCTAAAAAATAATAATTAAAATTAAAATGTAAATAAAAGCCTCCAGGCATAAAAGGCGTGACAGCTTACATATTTATACATTGCTGGGTTCTGTTCACATAGCTGTCACTTGAAGTCACAAATGATAAACTATTATATATACTAATTTAAAAGTAAATTGCAAAAATAAACAAGCTTCGTTTCAAAAGGGTAAAGTGTTACAACCTGCCCACGTGTCAACGTAACATGCAGCTTTTGTACAAAAGTTAATAAAGTTCGACACTTTAATGCGTCAGGCACTCGTTAACGTCGACGTCTACGTCGTGTTTCACACATTTTAACGTCATTCAATGTGTTATAATTGCGTCAAATTGCGAGTGGCTGTCGCTGAAATAATTATTATGAAATTAATTACAGTGCTATGTGAACGGTTTTATGAAAGGCAACAAGGTATGTACCGCTACCTACACGTACATATGCTGTTGTATTTAAGCCTTCTCTAAGACAGCTTTTATGTATGGCTGATACTTAGTTGCCTAGCCATAAATGATAAATTATTTTATTTCTATAAGTAGGTTTGTAAAACACGTCAAAAATAAATTATGATCTAAAACTAAATGAGTTCGGTGTTTCCTATCCGACTACTCTGAGAAGAAAGACCGAAACAAACTCACAGCTCATCCCTGACTCCTAAGCTGATCCCATTTGAAAACATCCACCAAAGAGTCGATTTCATGTCCCTTGAGACACTGTTTGGAAGAAATAAACGATAATTTTTTTTTTTAAACAATCCTTGTTTTACCTAAAAAGTACTACATTAAACTTACGCCTCATGCTTTTAAGAAAATATCAAAGTTCTATGTTCACGTAAGTGTTGTTTAGTTAATTAAAAACTTGTTTAAAAAAATGGTTTAATTTTTTACTTTTTAGTATTTATGATGTCAAATAACTAGTTTTAATGGATAAACTTTTGGCAATTTGAGATTCTACATAGTAGATACTCATGTATTTGAAAATCCACAGATATATGATAAAATATATTTTGAAAAACAACTTCAAATAGCTATGAAAGAATTTAAGTATAGTAATATTATTAGATAATTAAATCTTATCACGAATTCCGACCAAAAATAAGCCTCACAGTCCCGACCTAATAAGCTCAAAAAATACTCGGAAGTGTCGTGGTCTAATTCCGCCCGAGGATTTTATTAATTATGAGGGTTCGGTACAAAAATATCAAATACTTTCGTTGTCACAGATGTTAGCCTCCCCCACAATATTTCTTTTTACGTCTTTAATAAAACAAAAAAAGGTTAGAAATAAACTGAGAACAGCTACATAACGGAGTCACGGGCGGACGGGCCGGTGTCCGATCCGTCCGCGTTCGGATAATTTGATATTCGCGCCCCGGACAGCTGTCCGGTGTCCGGTGTCCGCTGTCCGCTGTCTGGACCGTGTGAAACCCTGTTACGTAATTCTGTTTTTAATTGTGCGTTTTTTACTGGAGTTTCATGAAGTAGGTTTTATTTAGTTTTAGGTTTTGTGTTGAGTTGGTTGCGGTTTTTTATTTGGAAATTATGTGGGACTGAGGTTCGTGTTTGTTCGTTGAAATGGGATAAACATATTTTGCAGCTCGTCCCTGCAGAGTTACTACCATTAAGAGAAGTCAGCTGCTTTGCACTGATAAATACTCTTTTCGATGGTAAACTTCTAAAAACTAAAATAGCTTTTGCTATTTTTGCATTCGTCTGAAATCAGACCATTTTTGGAGTAAAGGCTTCCGTAAACAGGCGCGACATGACGATGTGAATCCATTCTGGTAGAACAATTTCCATAAAGTTTTCATAGAAATTGTTCTACTAGAGTCGCGTCGCCTTGTCGCATCACAATGAAGCTCTAAACTACCTATGCTAAAAAAAACGTAAGTTAATCCGGTAAAAAGAATCTTCGATACACTGTGTTTGTTCATCAAGATTTTATTAAACACTCTAGGTACCTAATGCATCACCGTGTAGAGTGCAATCTTACACTAACAAAGAGAACTCCTAACGTTGTATTATTTCTCTTTACACAGTACACAACAAAATGTAACATTCTGCTCTATTTAAACCTAATAACTTTCTAACAATTACATAGCACACACATCCCCTCGTACACAACTTACACCCACAACATCGCCACACATACGTAGCTCAGTTCTGTTATTACGTGCACAGATTAATCCCCCTTTTTCTCGGACACACTATTTGTTCTGTCCTGAGTTCACTTTTATTCTATTTCTACTCAACAAAGAACATGTTGTATTTTTAAAGTGGATTTCTACAAAGACCAACCTACATTTAATAAAAGGAGTAATTAAAAATATAAGAACTTTATTTTATGTTTCTTTTGTAGAGTTTTTCTTCTATTCGTGAAGTTATTAAAGGGATTAGCTGAGCCTAAACTAAAGATATGATGAATGGACAGTGTGAAAGATGATATGGTTAGAAAAGGGATGACTATTACTGAGATGACAACTGAGAGAGAAGTATGGAATAATGAGTAAAAAAATAATGCTGCGCCGACCACAAATCAATTGGGATAAGGACAGCAGAATGATGATGATGTCTAGAGAGTGGTCGTGAGTTCAATCCTGCCAGTGAACTATTGGCGTGAGCGATGTTATTATACAGGGTGCAGGCACAACGACGCGCATCCTGTTACCATGGATTCAGTACACGATTCTGAACCCCTCCTGCGATGAAATTTATCGTTGGTTATTAAAAAAAGAATAGCTATTCCATACAATTTTGACCGCGTATGTATTGCACTTTTCTAAGAGACAGCAGATTTTTTTTGCAAACGTACGTAAAATTTCTACGCTAGTGGGTTTAGAATCATGCCGAATGGTGGTTTTCAGTTTGCGCGTCAATGCCACCTTGTATATCTTTCATTAATAATTTAGACACTGCTACATTATGTTATCTAAAGGATCTATCAGCGCGATATCAATCTACTATCATCAATCCTTCCACCAAATTATAAACAATTTCTATCTATAACTTGGCATAAAATAAGATGTGGGAGAGTTCACATACAGGGAGCTCTGTACATCCTCCTCCCTTACGATATCAAATTTTAATTATTTAATATTAATAATGTAATGTAACCCAGCAACGAGCTACACACGGCGACACATCAAGCCATACTATTCCAGTTTTAGCAGAACTCGCATTGTATATATTTTTCGTACAATCAGAAGTCAGCTTATACTGGTTATGTATAGCGTGATGTGTAGCCGTGCGTACCACTGAGTCGTGACACATGGGAATCATAGCGGTCTGACATTTTGACGATCATATTAAATGCTTTAAATTAATTTCGCAAATGATATCACTCCACGACGGCGGATATTAATGAATTGCCACGAATATTAATTCCTTTGCTGATGTCGGAATTTAAATATTTACATATTGAGGATGCAAGTACCTATGGTATCGCCGCACTTCCAATGTAAACCAGAAATAAATCTTGTTTTATGAGCAGGAATGAACAAATAAAGAGTTTTTTTTTTAACTAAAAGATTATTATTCTTTTATCTATGCTTATACTAAATCTGAAGAATTTGTCTGTTTGTTTGAACGCGCTAATCTCTAGGACTATCGGTCGGAATTGAAAAAATATTTTTGCATTTGATAGCCCATTTATTGAGGAAGGCTAATTAACATCACGCTACGACCCGTAAGAGCCGAGCAATAACAAAAAAAAACAAAAACGTCAGAAAGAACGCTGAGCGAATACGAAGTAATAGTGCGGGCAGGCAGTGCGGTGTGACGGGGTGGGTCGGGGCCCGAAATTTTACGCGGACGGAGTCGTGGGCAGAAGCTAGTAGGTAATACATAACTAATTAACTACCTATCATAAAGTAAAAGAAAATTGTACCAATTTACGGTATCTACCTTTTTTTAACTTCATGGTAGGTACCTGCTTATTTACATATTTGTAAAGATTATAAGGGACGTAAACATAAACTGAACATATAAACGTAGGTTTACATAATCAACTGAAGCTAGGAACACATGGTCAAAAATAACAGAGAGGCAATTCTCGTAATTATAAGAACGTTCACAGTCTGATCTCAGTCTCAATCTGTCAAAAATACCTCTAATTTCCCTACATTTTTGACAAGTTTTTGACATTGATTGCCGCTGAGATGAGATTGCGACTAGATTTTGAACGTTTTTAATTACGGGAATTGGCTTTGAGGTCTGTTTTCAGGAGTGCATTGTGTGGCTGAAATACTGTGTTTTTTTTTAAATTGCGCATGTAAGCCGCCGTCGACCATATTCCCCTTGCGTAAAAGTTGCTTAAAGTTTTGACATTTTGACTTATTTCACAATTTCTTTGCCATTACACCTTCATTACTTGCCTTACGTAAGAGCAATATGTGCGTAGTTAATATTATAATGTTCGCCTACATTTTGACGCCATCGCGAAAATTCATTAATTAACAAACCTTCTCATATTTTGAGTTTAGTGTCTAATTAATTTGTGAGTTATTTCAAGTCTGGAAAATCTTTGCTTCTTGCAATCTTACTTTGTAAGGAATTCATCTGGCTTTGATATACCGCGTCATTTATTCTTCTGGTCGAATGCCGCTGCAGATCTTGTGACGGCAAAACTACACAAATGTTTTTTACTCCGAATAAAATATGGGTACTTTGATAATCGTTAGAAGATGGGTGAATATTGAGAAGACGGCTGAAAAAGATGAATTACTTACTTACTTTTACTATCTACGTTATAGTTCTATTTGTGGCTGACAAACAAAGCACAGAACCAGTCGAAGTGGAGGTGTTTGGGGGGTGGCGTATGTCCGGCAGTGGACGTCTTATACTTAAATACTTAAATGAAATATTTAAGTATAAGACGTCATACTTGGCCTGCGGGCGGAGAGCAATGGGTAGCTCACCGCCCGATCAGGACCAGGCCCGTGCCGGACGGCGCGTAAGTGCTCCACGCGCGCCTCAAAGAGATGTCAGCATAATTCGAGGGGCCCCTTAGGGCCGAAGCCTGCCGGGTCAGCGGGATTGTCCGAAAGGGTTACCGCTACCCCGGAACATAAAGGGCGAAGGAAGGAACACGGGTGGGTTTTAGTCAGTAAGAGTCTGACAGTCCCTTCTGCTCCACCCAGAGCGGGAGGGGTCATTTGATGATTTCCCACAAGAAAAAAAAAAAAAGACGTCATACTTAAATGAAATCTTGATATAAATATTATCATCTAACCTTAATATTATTTATTAATTAGAAAGCAACAGTAGGTATAACATTATTGAGATATATTCGGTGAGCCAACTAAGCGTCGCTTATTTCTTGTGGCTCAGAAAAATGTTACGCCGACTCGCCGACCCCAAATAGGTAAATGGGGATAAAAGCAGGTGATTAAGAATAAATCTTATTTCAGAGCTTTTGAATAGTAGTGGGTTCATGGTTAGGTATACGGCAGATTATTTAATTAGATACCTACTATCATGCATGGGTAGTTTCTCATCAACGCTCAATTTACACAAGATTAACCATTTCTCTTGCACACTTTTGAATCGAAGTAGGTAGGTACAAATCATAACATCAGTATCTTCTTTCAATGTAGACCCACTAATGTCTAAATCTGACCGCTAATAATTGGTCGAGCAATCCCAAACTGAAACACTAACACTTTTATTAAATAACCACACATTACCTTCTAACATCCTAATCGCTGCACAGTCCACAAACAGTTTAAACTTTAATTACCTCGTCCGTCGCCGTATCGTGGCCGTTCCGGTACATTTAACACGTTGCCGGAACCGTGCCGTCCGGCCAATTTACGAGCGATAAACCGTAAGGAACTATTGATAAATATAGCACGGTTTTGAGATATGGTGACGCGAGTGATACGGCTTTATCCTGTTGTGGCATATGTCTGTTTCACACTACGGATTTGAACAGTTTTTTTTTTATTTCTTGGATATGGTACCTACTTCGCTTTTAGCACTCTCACTGTCAAAGCAAAATAGAATTGAACACTAGCAATAAACCATTGTCTTGTTTGTGATAGATGACGTGTCCAGTTATTCGCAGATGAAAACCAATGAATATTTTTATTTAATCATATAAAGTCCTCCAGACCGTATTTCGACCAATGCGGCCAATCTCAACGAAGACTAGCCTTCGGCGCGGGAGATATTATAGTGCACGAGTGTGTGCGCAGACACAGGTGGACAGGTGTGCTGCTGGTGATTAAATCATACGCAGCATGCAGAGCAATCATCAAAACATGTAGGTAAAGGTATCAGGCGCGTCACTGTTTGTTCATTTGTGTCTTCAGTTCAGCATTTTTTAAATTGATCAAATTACTTTTGATTAATTTTAAAAATGCTTTTAAAAATTAATCAAAAGTAAAAAATGAATTTATTAGTGAACCGTTCCAACCATGTTGGATTTCGGCACTTCTCTCATCTTTCATTCGTCTACCGAATGATCGAAAAATTAAAATTTCTATGTTATTTTGTTTTGTTTCGATTTATGTACTTCCATTTCACTTGCGTTAAAGTGCGCAAAGTTATACGTAGTTCTTCATGTCTATATGAAAACTCTTTGGGTAGATAATAATATTATTTAATTACTCCAATCCAGCATCTGCAATAGCGTCCTGCAATAGCGTTACTACAAAGACTATTATAATTCAGACCACTTTAGCCGCATAATCTTCTCTTTCAACCGCAAACTATTCACTTCTAAATCCTCAAAAAACCGTGGTTTTATCCGCAATCCTCACCAGAATACATCTAACAATAAGATAAGGTATTTAGGGGCAGAACTTGGCAGTATTACCTACCCTAGTAGAGCTTGGCAGTATTACCTTTACCCTGCTAAATCCTATTCATATTTATATTTTCAGGCAAATGTGCGCCAAAGTGCTGAAGTAATAACAGAGCCCCGTTTAGGGATGCCCCCATATGAGGACAAAGTTTAAATTAGGCAATTATGTAATATATTTGGGTTTAGTATTAGAACTAGTGCGTATTACCTACTTGTTATAAAGTGTATTATACAAGTTGTGTTATCATGCAAGAAAGGGACGTTTAAGAACTGTCATTCATTTTAACGATTTGCTGTTTAACTTTACCTATGTAAGGTTGATAATGCCTTCTCAAACTCAAATCAAAGCATTTATTTCAATTAAACAATTCACAGGCACATATGAATTGTCAAGGAGTCGGTCAGTCAGAAAGATGAAGCTAGTTGCTCATTCCAAAGCGCAATTGGTTTCTATGGAGAACAACCGGCAAGAAAGTCATAGACACTCTTTTAAATGATATTGTTAGAAATTATTACTTACATAATAATTTTTGAATTTATAATTATACATGAGAATGGTGTAAAAGTATGTGCGCGTTAAAACGTCTACTGTACTGACATGATTTTTCATTAATAACCAAAATTCCAATAAATGCCCCCCACTTGAGCCCATGACTAACTTGCAATTCGTTTGAAAAAACAAAGTTATAACAACAGTTGATGCCAACCCTACAATTAATCTCAGCACTGCACAATAGCCTTACGATCTAGCTAATCCGGCATTGTTGTTCAGGCTCTCAGGAGCTCTAAATGTGACCGCAGCCAGACGATATCGTTCATTTTCATATTCTAATCCCCCCTTTTTGAATGCTAGGGGGAGTTCCCAAGTCCGTCCGGTCGTATAGGAATGGGGGACCAGTTTAGAGTAATCATAGTGCTTACGTTTAAAGTGGGTAGTTTAGCTCTTTTCTTGGGTATTTTTCTAAGCAAATTGTGATGTTTGTTGATATGAATTGTTTTGGTTGTTTTATATACGCCCTAGATGGGTTAGAACATATCTATGTTTAGAACCAATAAAAAAATTGGTTCTTGGGCATTTTCTTAAAATTGTGAAGTCGACTGATATGAATACTTGAAGTGTGTTTTTTAATGAAGTTCTAGTTATTTTCCAAAAAAATAATTAGTAGTACTCTCGATTACATTATTATTTAGCATTTATTATGCCCCAGATATAAAATATATCCAGAAAACGGAGATACTATCGTATTCGAATTGCTGACCCTATAAGTAGATGGAAAAAGGCTGGTTGATGATAGTGATATCATTGGAGTCAATGTTTTCTGCATTCCGGAAAAATACAGTGTTACTGACGGCAATTATGCACTGCAAGGCGAAAACCACAGCTTTCTCCTCTCCTCGTTTGTTATTAAACATGTTACTCTACTCTACATTAACACTTAACACACGAAACTTTAATCAAAATAACATTACCTGGTCCAAGTGGCCCCGTCTATCCAAACTTCACGCGTAAATTCCAAGTATTTCTCTCAACCACAATTTTAAGGTCAGTTTTCTAGCATCGTGCGCTTTCCCAAGCTTCATAGTCGCTGGGGGACGCTCGACGACGCGCCGCGAAGTAGACTTGGGGTGTTGCAAAATATAATAAAGTTTAACCACGGAAAAATGTGGGAAATATTTTATAGGACACAAGTGAGTTACAAAAACTATCAAGGTATTAGATTTTTGAGTGAAGATTTTTACCATTTTATCAATGGAAGATTGTTTCTTGCTTGTCAGGACTAACCAAGTTTTGAAACTAACATAATCAGCCTATAACGTTCCCACTGCTGGGACACAGGCCTCCTCTCAGTGAGAGGGAGGGGGTCGTAATCCATCACGCGGGCCTAGTGTGGGTTTTGTAACTACGTCAATTTAACAAATAAATTATATATATATTTAATTTAAATTTATTTAAAAAATGCTACAACAATATCAATAGTTTGCCGGGTGTCTATCAAAAAAATAGTCGTATCGGTCTTATTTTTCTTTCGAAAACTCAATAAAATCAGCCAGCCAGCAACGTGCTAGCGGTGCTGGCTGCCCCGGAGTGCGTCCCACGTACTTTATCATGGTATCTCTATTCGTGAAGCTATTTAAAAATCATCATCATTATCATTCTCTTGCCCTCATCCCAATTTATTTGGGGTCGGCGAACATGTCTTCCTCTTCCATACTTCTCTATTAGAGAAGTATCTCAGCAATCACCCCCTTTCTAGCAATATCATCCTTCACAGTCCATCCACGATGGATGGACTGTGAAGGATGGACCTCTTTAGAAGGTAATTTTTTTAAATGGAATCTAATGCCAAATTAAAATGCTCCTAGACAAAACAAAATGAATCGCCATTGATTCCATTGACCATAAGACCAATTCCCGTAATTAAAAACTTTCAAAATCTAGTCGCGATCTCATCTCATCGTCATCATCAGCCTACAGCAGTCCACTGCTGGACATAGGCCTCTCCTATTGCACGCCATTCAATTCGATTTTCGGCAACTCTCATCCAGCTGCTACCAGCCATCATGCGACAATCAATGTCAAAAACTTGTCAACAATGTAGGGAAATTAGAGGAAATTAGATTATTTTTGACAGATTGGGACTGAGATCAGACTGTGAACGTTCTTAAAATTACGACAATTGCCCCTCATGTAACTTAAAATAGTGGTTTACCTACCCCACAGCTTACATTGGATTGATAATATTATGATCACAGCAGCTGTTACGCTTAGCGCTAATTCAGTTAAAATGGCCACCAGTAAGCCTAATGGATGCTATGCCATTTAAACTATAAAGTAAAATGCTGTAGCGGTGTGTCATAGGTACGCTAACTAGATCAGCGGAGTAATTGCGTAACACACTAACAATAGTCATTTTGACAGTTCAACAACATTCATTGCTTCATTTGCTTTGTTGAACAGATACATTTTTCGAACATATGAATTTATGGATAAGCCTAATCCTTCAAAATCAATCAGATTGTGATTGAAAGTGTGTCACGGAATTAGGGTGCAGGACGTTTTCGAAATCTTTTTACATTTGGTAGGTTTATTAGGGCCTAACTGGGGCTCGAGGGCTCCTGGCTAAAAAATAACAGCCGCACGGGTCGATTAAAAGTTAAAGTACCTACACTTGCCGAGGTTGGTCTGTGGATGGATGGACCACCCATTACATACCAAGACACATCCCTCCCTTGGTCCCGGCCGTCGTAGATCTATGACAGTCGTAAAGGGTAGACAAAAGCCCGAAAGTCTGACACCTAGTCTTACCCAACGGGTGATTGTGTTGTGGAGGTCAGATAGGCAGGTGCTCCATGTAAAATACTGGTATTCAACTGGATTCGTTTAAACTGGGAGCCGTCCCCTACATACTTTATTTATTCCACAACATAATTATGATATTGGGGCCTAAGTGGGCGCCTATTTAGGCCCTAATAAATCTAATTGGAGGCCTTCTTTGGTTTACACCAAAGGAGGCCTCCAATTAGATTGATTAGGGCCTAAATATATAATATAATAAATCTAATATAATAAATAAATATAATAATATAATAAAATATAATAAATCTAATTGGAGGCCTTCTTTGGTTTACACCAAAGGAGGCCTCCAATTAGATTGATTAGGGCCTAAATAGGCGCCCACTTAGGCCCCAATATCATAATTATGTTGTGGAATAAACTATGTAGGGGACGGCTCCCAGTCTAAACGAATGCAGTTGAATACCAGTATTTTACATGGAGCACCTGCCTATCTGAGCTGCTATTTTAAACAAATAATAACACTCAGAGGTTATCCTCTGAGTGTTATTATTTGTTAATTAAATTACTGCCTGATACAACACTGAATATTGAGTTCGCAAGTAATTCAGCGGTGCACCGGTATTTATTTTGCAAAAGAGAGTTTCCAGTAATTACAAGTATCCAATCCTAGAGAGATGCTACGTGGCAAATTGATGAGTTGTTTACAGATTATTTAATTATCTATCTATCCATCTTTCATCTATCAAAATGCTTCTAGATAAATCAAAAGAAGGAGTTTATTAATAATAAGCATAAGCATAATAATTAGCCTATAATTTTCTTTCCCACTGCTGGGACACAGGCCTCCTCTGTGAGAGGGAGTGGGCCGTAATCCACCACGCGGGCCCGGTGCGGGTTGGTAGATGTCACATTTCTTCGAGTTTTTGGTTTTACGGTTTCCTCACAATGTTTTCCTTCACCGTTTTGAGAGCAGTGGTGTTGAAATAATTAAACAAAATAAAGCGCCTTTCAGGGTTCGAACCTACGACCTACAACTCGTTAGTCAAGGCCGTTTCCACTGGGCGACCGCTGCTCTAATAATAGTCTATTAATAATAACAATAGCTTAATTTAATCAGAATATTAAGCGGTGCTGGATTATTCTGCATAAATTTATTTCGAAATCAGCTTTCAAATAACACTTCAGTACACACAGCGAATAACATTTATTTTCACTTTTGCGGAGCGTGTAGTTCGAAGATGCTTGTGAATTCGGAAAAAGTGTTTCAAAATTGTATAAGAAAATTTACTTTTTTACCTACGACGCACAATTTTTGAGATATTTGTGAAAAACCCAAAAGTGGGAATCTTGTCCCCCCCACTCCGGCTGACCTCCTAAACGTCAGGCCTTTTAGTCTGTTCACTTCCTAAGCACCCTGAACAAGTTTCTGAATTAATCGCTTCTTAAATCAGTGGATTCTTAAATCACCAAGAAATGATGGAAAATCGTTCGACTTACTGCCCCTTTTACGTTTTCCAAATTGCTCTAAGGTAGTAATGCCCCCATTTTCTCCCGTCCTCGGGTGAGCTGGACCCAGATGAGTACAATAACAGTCACGTGTTTCGACGAGGGAGCACAATCAAGCGTAACTACGTATTCGTTCGGTGTCCAGCGTCCGGCCAATTCCTGCTGTACTGGGACCATGATTTTGAGATGTTTAGAGAAAACCTTATAATATGACTAGTAGGAAGTGGTGGGATTTTTTGGAAAGTGCTCATACACGCGATCGAAACGCATCGACGATAGAGGCAATTCCAGCCATTCCTGTCGACGCGTTGACGGCTGCCGTCGGCAACGTGTCGCTCGTGTATTTGAGTGCGGTGCTCAAATGTTGTCGACGGGCTGTAGTTGCCTCTGTCGTTGACTTGTGTCGCTCGTGTGTATGCACACTAAGTAAACATAATAATACCAACTATCATTGTCCCACTGCAGAGCTAGGTCTCTTCTCATACAGCGAAGGCATGAGCATTGGGAGCCACGCTTGCTCAAGGTGGATTTGCAATCTCAGACTTAGATTTATTATCTAGGTTTAGTTATGTCCAAGATAAACTTAGAAAGTAGGTAACTTCGTGCTTGACAGGCACGTTGGCACGAGATTTTTAGTTTCCTACTAATCCTACTAAATATTAAATAAATGTAAAAGTTTGTATGTTTAAATGTTTGGGTGTGTGCTGAAGGGATTTGGATGTTTGGTACACAGGTAGTTTATAGCTGGCATCCTAATTGCGTAACACACTATCAATCACAATCTGAATCATTTTGAAGGATATTTGCTAATCCATTGCTTCAAGTTCGAAAAGTTTGTCTGGTTAATAACGTAAATAACACAATGAATGTTGTTGAACTGTCAAAATGAAAGCCATTGCTACTGATAGTGTGTTACGCAACTACCCCGCCAGCTTAAAAGGTATTATACCTTTTATCCCGGAAGTACGTTCCCGTGGGATAATTTCCGAGCCCCACGCGGGCGAAACCGCTGGCAAAAGTTAGTCTGTCATAAAATGTACTGCCAATTTACTTTGTGCACAATCACATCCAGATGTTTCTGTGTGTTCTTATTTCATAGAAACAAATGAAATACGTATCAAAACAAGGCTCGCGAACGAAACTTTTTTCAAAAACAAACGCGTCTGTCCCACCTACCGTTCCATCATGGCCGCCGCACCCGGTCGTTTGGCCGTACCTGCAATTTTTCCGGCCGGTCCCCCAGGCCGGTTCCGGCGCGGGACGGTTATTAACCGTTTACCGCAGTCGCTTGGTGTTAACCGCTTTTTAGATTACTTTGCTTTGTCTGCTTTTAGGCTCAAACTCAGGTACGGAAAAGTTTTGAATAGGTCTTTTTTTTTTTTAAATTGGGTTTTAAATTGTGCTTAGCACTTTCCTAGCTGGCGAGTATGATCACAGGTCAATGAGGTGGGAAAGAAAAATAAAAACAAATGCATTTATGTTGTACTAACTCAGCAATTACAAACAAAACAATTAAAAAACGTAAACCTGAAGGAAAATTAATTACTTTATTTATTTACTAGCTTTGCCCGCCACCACTTCGTTCGCAAGGATGACGGAAAACAATAATGTTTTTTTACTAATTATTTTTCTAAAGTAAAAGTAGCGAACATAATGTTTAAAATAATCAAATATATATGCAACAAGATAAACGCAAGTTCAAAAATATATATGTATATACGTACGTGTGTATGTACATCACGTTATCAATTTTGAACATTAATATCTCGGAAACGTGACGCCTTACGCGGTTTGGTCCTATTATGTTTTCTGTATACATTCATGTTAGCTGTCGATTTATACAGGTCTCAAGCGCGGCCGCCATTTTGGAAAAAAATAAAATGGCGGACGGTTGTGCCAGGCTTCATATAAAAATGTTCAATTTCTTTTGTGCACAATAAAGTTACAAGTTCCAAGTTACAAAGACGGGCTTACTGCCTTAATGCTTTTAATACCTACATAATTCAATCGACTGTTCAATTTATTGCATTCAACAGGCAATTTGTTCCCTGAAGACCTGGCAATAATGAAATTAACGGCAGTGGTCTTCTCAATCCAGCTCTAATTCTAACACTGGCCTATCTTGTAAGTAAGTTGCCTCGGAATTGCTCGGGAAACTCCGTAATTCCACGCTTTTCATTTAGATTGATGATCGCAATATAGTCAGCCTAGATAGGTGCAGTTGTCCATCTGCTAGATTGAATTACCTTTTACGACGACTGTAGAACGAAAGGTGTGAGCTAGGAATCTAGGCGTAGCTTTAGATACCGTGATAAAAATGATAGAGTAGTGATATCATCGAGATATGATAAAGAATTAACGGCGCAGGATAACCTTTACCAAAAGTGGTAGCTTCAATATCATCAGGATTGTGCCGGATTATACACCTTCCATAGTTATTTTACCTCTGATTTTGCATCACTATTTGACAGTGACGCAATCACTATGATCTTTGTTTTAATTACAATAATTTTTCTATTGTGTTACTGCCACTAACAAGTCTGTCAAAGTCACAGTGATCTTTATTGTTGTTACAATAAGGTTGCTCTTAAGTTGCTGCTGTCAGAGGTAAAATTACTGTGGAAAGTAGGAATGTAGGAGTTCGTCGTGGACGTGGTACGATAGCGGCTCCCCTGACATCATCTTCTGTCATCAGAAGACAGCCGCCACGCAACCATCGACACGACGCTCTGCTAGAGTAAATGTCACCAGCCAGTCACTCTTATCCGACCTTTTCGATGATTCCAGTAACTTCGTAATAAGACTAGATGGCGCCACCTGCTGCACCGTCACAGTTAAACGCTGAATTATTTTGTTATTTTCTTTGCGAGCTCAGCTACCATGCTCTGCTTAATTATGTTCGTCATTTGTAAAGTGTTTTTATTGTGAAAGCAAAGGATTTCAAGGTCTCTTACATAAGTTCTATTCAAAGAACATGTACCTAATGAAATTGCAATATGCTAACCTACTTGGTTACAGAAAATTATAAAAGTCTTCCTACATTATTCTATAGCTATAGCTTCTCCCCGCGCTTTGTCCGCGTGAAATTTCTTGTTCTAACATAAAATATATCATATGACACAGGATTAATAGTTCCGAAAATTAGCTTATTATTATTTTATTATAAGTTTCTTCCCACTGCATACAAACTCAAAAAGTCCTCTTGATAATATTAGTATAGATTTACCTTCGAAAAAGCGTCAAAATACAGTAAGCCTGGATATCGCAAGCGTACACATTTTTGACGAAAAAATGCCACAGCAATTTATGGGCATCATGAGTTTCTTAGGAAATGTTCCCATCTACAAAATGTGTGTTAACCTTTCTAAATAATGAATGTAGATCATATAAAGTGCGGAGGAACCCTGATGTTCCTCATGCGAGGTTGAGGTGTGTCGAGTGATCGCCGGAAAACTTTGTCTAATGGAGATTTAGGGAAAAAAGTTGTAAGTGTAAACAACCTTCACAGACTATTTACCTACCTGGGGATCTAGAGAAAAGTACCTGTGATTGCTTAAATAAGCAGCCAGCCCGGACGTTGGTAGACATCACATGTCTTTGGGTTTTTGGTTCTAGGACATGCCGGTTTCCTCACGATGTTTTCCTTCACCGTTTTGAGAGCAGTGCCTCTCATTGCTTCTATGCAAGTATTTAAACGATCGTACTCAAATTAGTATATAACCCAGAAATATTAAATCTATTTCATTTTTAGGAGAATAATGTTGCCCGCCGAAATGCAGATTAATTATTATTAAGGATACACCTATCTACGTAGTTGGATTAATTAAAATATCTTGAGATGCTCCCAATTATAATCTGTTAATAGCAACACTCATATAAATTGAAGTTGATTGAATTCATAATTATAATTATGATCTTAAATTCGAATTGAAATAATTTACTTTCTCTTCACTAACAATGGCAACGTCTTAATTTAGACAAGTTTACTATTGACACTAGTTTGTGAGAGACTGGTGTCTGCAATAGGAATACCTGTATAGCAGACCACCACACTATCCAAACTCCTATTACAAACTGACATTTTTCACCATGTTATCTTACAACATGGTGGATAAAACGTCCGTAAAAACACGCATAACGCCCTAGGGTAATAAATAAATTAGAAAATAAACCTAAATCCTTCCCGGTAATAAGAAGCACCTTAAGCCAGAGCGGTGTTGCCACGACAATTTGGCCGGTATTACGGTGTTGCCACAATAATTTGGCCGGCATTACGCGGCGTCTCCTGTAACGCGTAAAAGCGTAATGCGTGCCGTTACGCTAGATTATGTCGCGTAACGTAAATAAAAAAGTTTTAGGCGATGTCTGTAATTGCGGTAAAGGTGAGGTCGCAATGCCAGCGAGACAATTTAGGTACTGTAAACAATAAAAATAACCTAATTTCGTACAGAACAGGTTGTCGAACTAAAAAAGTTTAGTTTAAACATTAAGTGCGGGTTGTTTCACGTCCACTAGCACGCGTTTACGTCAAAAATGGCACTAACTATCAAAAAAACGTTGTTCCAAATTACAATTACAAAAGTATGGCCTTGTCGTACGTCAAATAATACCGAGTACGTAATCGTTATTATTTGACGTACGTATGTAACCGGTTCAAACAACCGGCCCTGAGTATAGCGCTTTAAGAAGGAAGAATTTGGTGTTAGTTAAACTTCTCGAACCTATAACCATTGCACAATGGGAAAACCGTCATCATCAATTATATGCCTAGGTAATACTTTAGTTATCCTGTGTACCTACTGCTAGATGCTTTTTCGTGACACAATTTTATTATCACACATCATTTCAAAAAAATGGTAAATAAATAAATAATAACCTAGCCTTTTTTTTTTCGGATGGGAAATCATCAAATGACCCCTCCCGCTCTGGGCGGAGCGGAAGGGAGTGTCAGACTCATACTGACTAAAACCCACCCATGTTCCTTCCTTTGCCCTTTATGTTCTGGGGTAGCGGTAACCCTTTCGGACAATCCCGCTGAACCCCTTAACCTAGCCTGTAAAACACAGTCTTACAACGCAAGGACATAAATCTCGTTCGCTGTGCTGTCACACTACGTCCACACCCCGACCTCATCGGGCTACCTACAGGTTGGCGGACGCGCGGGCATTTAACTTCGTGTCCGGACCCACATAAATATTATTACAAATAAACTTTATCTTTATTTTTCGGTAACAAGTTATTTGATCAACGTAATTTTCTATTTCGTTTCAAGATGAAAGAAAGGCCCCTTTTTCTGTGCGTTATTTTCTTTTGTAATATTTTTCCTGTATGTTTAAGCTGCAAGTTTGTTGACATATGACTTGACGAATACGTACCTAGTTATGGGCGAGTGATGTGACCCAATAGACTAAAAGTTTTGGTTAGTTAGACGCCCTACCGTGAACGCGTGGCGTATCTAAACGTAACGTGAATTCTACCGATTTTTGATCGAAAAAACAACTATCCTAAAGCATAATCAGCCTATAATATTCCCACTGCTGGGACACAGGCCTCGTCTCGGTGAGAGAGAGTGGGCCGTAATCCACCACGAATTTTTGGTTCTAGGATAACCTAGCTCTTTAGCGGCGCCTTCACGTTTTTCTTCACCATTTTGGGAGCAGTGGTATTGAAATAATTTAGTAATTTACACAAAGTAGAGAGCCAGCTGAGCTGAGAGCTGTCTCAGTTCGAACCTACGACCTACAACTCGTAAGTCTCGTTCGTTACCACTGGACCACCACTGCTCATGAATGTGGATTGATAGAATTTTGGTTTATTTTTTGCTACAAGCACAATAAGTAAGTATCACCCAAAGATAATAATTTACGTTTTCGTCATGTTTACTCCGCGCGTTCGTGCGAGGCCCACAGAGTTAACAATAACTTGAAAAGAAATCATCAGTTTAATACAATATTACTGAAGTTGGGTTGTCTCTCATAAGACAGAACAGAAAAAGTGAGCTGTTGAGACCACCGTGTCTTTTAAAATAGTCAAAGTAAGGATTTTTGAATTTTTTATTTCGCGGGCTATATTGAAGGATTCACCTTAGTTACGCTAAAGTAGAGTTCATCAGGTTTTCAACATAAAATTCTCAATTCGGAAACAGGGTGTTACCTTCGTTCTCTCTTCTCCTCCCTTTTACCATAAATATATGTTTAGGAAGAATACATACTTTATATAAGCAAGATATATACAAAATTAAGATATTATATAAACACAAATATGGCAAACTGACACCTCACAAGGTTTTGTTTATGTTATAAAATACCTTTTAGCTGATCACTGTCTCTTAAGATACAAGTCACCCTAGTTTAAGAGGCAGGGCTCACCCATTCCGGTACAGACCTTGCGGTTAAAGCATAATTATGTAATTATGTATGTAAAACTTGAAAAACCGTTGTAATTTTTTTTTAGCAATAAAGTTTATTATTATTCTTTGTTCAACCAGGTTCATTTCTGTGATCCTTTCTCCGAAGATCCAATTACGCGCTACACAAGAAACAAGACTAAAGAGATTACATTTATTTATTGCGAACGAACGAATCAAACAAACGTATACGTACATATTTGACAAGTAATCTTCTCAAAGAAGTAATGAGAAATAAAGGGCTACAGAAGTTTCACTCGCGCACCAAGATATCGTATATTTTCAACACTAAAAAGTGCCGTAGTGAATGTGGGCAATGAAGTATTAATTGCACACGCTACAGCCTTTTATTTTCGTGTTTTTTTGCCAATTGTTTCAGCCCGCGATTTCGTCCGCGGTCCCCCCCCCCTCACCCCCACCCCGCCGCATCGCATCGTCTGCCTGCGCTATTACTTCGATCTTGCTTATCGTTCTTTGTGACACTTTTTTCTTTTTGCTCGGCTCCTAAGGGTCCTACAGTGATGTTATTAAATAGCCTATAGCCTTCCTCAAGAATTGGGCTATCAAATGCAAGAATATTTTTTTTCAAATCCAACTGGTAGCTCCAGAGATTAGCGCGTTCAAACAAACAAGCAGTCTTTAGCTTTATTAATAGTATAGGTACTCGTATGTGGCGCAAACTGAGGGGCAATTCTCGTAATTTTAAGAACGTTCACAGTCTGATATCAGTCTCAATCTGTCAAAAATACGTCTAATTTCCCTACATTTTGACTTTTGACGTATTTCCCAAGATTTTGACATTTGTTTGTCGCTGAGATGACACTGCGACTAGATTTTGATCGTTTTAAATTACGGGAATTGACCTTCTGATCTCAGTCTCAATCTGTCAAAAAAAATACTTCTAATTTCCCTACATTTTGACAAGTTTTTGACATTTGTTTGTCACCGAGATGAGACTGCGACTAGATTTTGACCGTTTTAAATTACGAGAATAGGCCTTCTGCTGTTGTCAATAAGTTACAAATACAAAAAAAAAATCATGCATACAAATTCTACTCACTCATATCAAATTAATTGCTCATTATTTATTTATTTTTTCACTTATATTCTACCAAAATTGGACTCAGTTTTACTTGAAACACAACCAACTATCATAATCATTATCATTCTCCTGCCCTTATCCCAACTTATTTGTGGTCGGCGCAACATGTCTAACTAACCATCTACGAAAAAGAGGGTGTGTGCTTGTGACCACACGATAGAATGGAAACTTACGACTGGAGCCGATTATACCCGATTGAACGTCACCGACACGAGCGTGATGGTTCAGTTTCGTTCACTGCTCAAAAAAAGCGCAAAGTACGCTTAAAGAAGTGTTCACTTTAAGAACCGAAACATGAATGAGATACTAGCCACAGAGGATATTGCGTCGGTGGTTGCTTGCCTCTCCACATGCCGCTAGGAGTTGCCCTTCGGCACCCCTTACTTTAGTGTCATTAGGTCGTAAAAACAGTACGGCTATGTATATTTAAAGCTCCTAGGGTATTGTTTCTCAGAACAAAGCGATCGTGGCGCAACTCTAAAGCATTTTTCTTGGGTAAATTAAAAAGTAAGATGGATGCCACGGTGACTCGGAAGTTCGGTATATTTTCGAAACAATAGCTGTTTATTGCTGTGGCCTACCGTGGCTTGCGGAGGATAACTGTGTCCGTAGCATTTTTTGTCAGAATAGGGTCGAAATTAGGGAGCAATCCCGTGTCCTTTAGAGCGTTCGAATTCTAATCTCAGTATCAATCTGTCAAAAAATACCTCTAATTGACCTACATTTTGACAAGGTTTTGACATTTGTTTATCGCCGAGATCAGACTGTGAACGTTCTTAAAATTACGAGAATTGCCCCTTTGATATTTTTGGAACAGACTGTAGATATTACAAAATGTCCTCAAAGTGGTCCACAAAACGCAAATATGACGATAAAAGATATGTTCGCTAAAGTGACGGTGTTCATTAAATAACATCCCGAAAAGCGCCCGAGATTTTCCCACAAAACGCTGTTACTCAAAGGGCGACGAAGTTACCGCTAAAATAATATACACTGTTCATGAGCATAACGTTTTTACTGCTTTATCTCGTTCATTGTGACGAGCCACAAAGGATGCTGCGACATTATACTAGCTTGAGGTACTCCTGATAAGGGTTTCAGCTATTTTAACGTTGGTATAAATTGAAGGGGTATTTTGTTATTGTTTTTAAACGAGATAATTGAGCTTACCTAATACTGTGTGGATTTATTAGGGTTTAAAGAATGTGTAAAACCAAAATCGGCAGTTGATAATTATTTAAAGTTTCCGAGTGTAAGTATTATCAATTATATTTTGTAAAATCGTTAAAACTAACTCTTTTCAACATCATTTTCTTTTTAACGTGGTCAACACCCTAATTGCGTAGCACATTATCAATCTCAATCTGAATCATTTTGAAGGATATTGCTAATCCATTGCGTCATATTTTCGAAACATTTGTCTGCTTAACAACGTAAATAACGCAAAGAATGGTGTTGAACTGTCAAAATGAAAGCCATCGCTACTGACTGTGTTACGCAATTTGCTGCTGTGTGCTGCGGGTCGGTGTTTCCTAGCCGAATACTCAGAGAAGAAACCCTGAAACAAACTCAGAGGTCAAAGTCTTTTTTTTATTTTCAAGAACACAAGCCTCGCAATCGGTTAAAAACAGATATTTTGTCATTAATACAGTAGTACTGTGCTATTCTGTAAAAATCCCACCATGAAAACGAAGGTGAAGTGAACTGCCAATAGTGTCAATTCATCCAGGTTGAATGACAACTCACTTCAAGCTCACTTCACCTAAGTTTTCACGGTGAGATTTTCGCAGAATAGCACTACAGTTATTATTGGTATGATGATCGTGAATATATGAACGCTTATAAAACGCACTGTTGCGCTTGCGCGTTTATATTTTATTGTTTTCATTTTAACGTCCACACAGCCGTTGTAATTTCATTACTTTGTTGCATTAGCTATTTATACAGTACACTCTCATTTCATTTTACTCCACCTCAACCTAACAGTGCGTATATACCCTTTTTGGCGACGACGATCCTCTTGACATAATTCTAGATCTTTTCCTTGCCAGCACTTCTCCCAAAGCACATTGTATCTTCCATCTTGTCACTCAAGTTCCGTTACCCCTGGTGGAACAAGGCCAACTGGTCCCTACTTATGCAGTGAGGAAGTGCAGCCAGGGTTTCTGGCACTCAGCCACACGGATTCCATTCTCGTACATTTTAAATAACCCCCATTTATGCCGCTATAATAGTCTCTGGTTAGCTCTTTGTAAATGATTCACGATAATTTTATTGTTTGTGGTTCCGTGTCTTTGAATAAAAGGATAGTTACCGTAGAATTAGTAGCTAGAGTTTATGTTTATGCATGCAAATGGCGTTATCCTACTTCCTACTAATATTATAAACGCGAAAGTTTGTATGGATGGATGGATGGATGTTTGTTACTCTTTCACGCAAAAACTACGGAACGGAATTGAATGAAATTTGGCATACAAATAGTTTATAACCAGGATTAACATATAGGACTTTTTATTCCAATATTTCCACGGGATCGAAACTTATGCGGGTGAACGCGAGGCCGCGGGGCACTGCTAGTTGTAGTATATACGGCATTGTCTTTACCTAAGTTATTTGTAAACCTATAATTATTTTTATGGCTAGAAAGGACCGATCCTTCGTCGTGTCTTGGTTGGTTTTATTTAGTGGGGTATTTTAACCGGAAAAATTAAAATTATAAACTGGCGATTCTAAGCATAGAGAGGATATTCTCTACCATAGCCTCAGCCTCATCCATCAGCCTATTTTATCCCTCTGTATGGCAAAGGCCTTTCATCTACAGAGAACAAGTGGGCATTGGTATTTGGTCCACCTTTTACGTCATTCAATACGAATTGTATCACCAAATTGTCTAATTTCCACAATTTTGATGATTAATTAAATGATGCCAAATAAGTGTACTTTATAATAACATCTTCCCTTTTCTCTTCCAGTCACATCACGCGGACAGCTAGCTGGCTGCCTCCTGCAGAGAGTTGGACAACCGGCAGGGAAGGCAGCGGCAGCGGCAGTGAGCATGACGAGGAGGAACTGCCTTATGGGTGGGAGCAGGCGCTCGACTGTCACGGGAAGCCTTATTATGTCAAGTGAGTTCTGAGTCAATATATTAAAGTCCTAGACTGTTTCTCGCTGTTTCTCTTTCCAAGACAGTTGAATCATTTGTCCGGGACTTGCCGATTTTCAATGTGTTAACGTTTTTATTGTTGGATATCGCAGTATATTCTGGTAAAAATGTGACGGTCTTGTCCCAAAAAACAATTCCTGTTATTAGTGGATCTTGACGGGCTGGTTAGCAGTAATAGCAGCCCATACTACAACCAGAATAGGCAATCGGTCCGGAAGATGTGAGGGTAATATCAACTAAGTCGAGAAAGTATTGCTGTTTGCTTTGTTCATGTGGCTACTTAGCCATCAAAGCAAACAGTAATATTTCAACCACCTAGTAAGAGAACATGAATTTCCATTGCCACTTCCTATTTCATAGCTTCGACGCTCAAAGTCAAAGTATATTTTATTAGTGCGGTTTTTTGGTGATATACAAAAGCTGGTCTATCTCGAAAATATTGATGACGGATGTTTAACATCATAAGGTTCTCTGCAAAATGACCAGTGACACTTTACAATTAATAAAATGTTCTCCTATCCACCTTCCAGCCACGTCAACAAGACCACAACCTACGTGGCTCCAGAAGGCTGTTCCTGTGAGTCGCCTCCCGCGCCAAGAGACGTGGTGCTGGAGAGAGACCAGGAGCTAGGCTTCGGCTTCGTTGCGGGGTCGGAGAGGCCTGTGCTGGTGCGGTTCGTGACTGATAACTCGCCTAGTGTGGGGAAGGTAAGGAAATACATATTTTTAACCTTGATTATGTTTAGCATTATATATGTATATTGCTAAGATAATATTAGTTTATGTTAGCGGACACAAAATTAGTGTTTTATAATTTTACTTATTACCGAATTTCTGTCAATGTTCATTGCATCCTAAAACAAGAAAAACAGGCACCTTTCACATTAACATTCTCAAACTTGAACTCCCAATTCCAGCTGGAACCCGGAGACCAGATCCTATGCGTTAATGGCGAGGATGTCAGCCTTGCAGCTAGAGAACACGTCATCACCGCAGTGCGGGCTTGTTCCGAACGTGTCACCCTACGCGTCTGCCAGCCGGCCAGGAGTGGGAACCCTGCCAGGAGATCAGCACTGCTGTCGGCAGCTAAGAGGGCGCGGTTAAGGGCCAGGCCTCCAAGGGTCAGGTTTGCTGATTCCGTGCAGCTGAATGGAGCCCCTATGTATCCTGTAAGTGCAGTATTGTGATTATATTGATGTAGTTTCGTTGAAAGGGACGACTTAAGTTTATTTGTTAATTTACTGTACAATGTACACACATTTACCCGGCCTTGTCCTAACCGAAATCGATTGTCACGCGTGTACGCGACCATCACGCTGTTTAAACAGAGCGTGACGCTTTAATGGCGACATTAATTTAACACACGTATACGGTTTTCGTTTTATGGGCATATTTTAATTTCATTAAACGTTATTTTTAGTAATTTATTTACAGTTTTCTAAAATAGCATCTTTTGCTCCAAGATGCTATTTTGATTAACTTAAAGAATTGTAGCGCAAGGGTCATTTAACGGGGTCACGGATCATAACATCGCATCAATGAAATTAAGGGCTGATTTTTCAATTGACAGATATTTATTATTGGTAAAATAAAATTCACGTCTGACAGATTTTGTATACTAATTTTGTATACTAACTTGATTTGAACTTGATTTTGTATACTAACTGTCAAAAATTCAAAATTATTCTTCGGATAAAATTATCTGGCGTTGGAAAAATCAGCCCTAAAACGAATAAAGTGCAAAGAATAGGCGAATTGAACGAAAGAGAGAGCCATATGTCGGCGAGCGGCGCAGGCGGTATTTTTTAAATTACGAATATTTTATGTTATTATATTTTTTTATGAGAGCAGTGGTGGATGAGAGCTGTGGTGGCCCAGTGGTAACAGCTGCGACTTACGAGTTGTAGGTCGTAGGTTCGAACCCAGACAGGCGCTTTACATTGTGTAAATTATTTCATCACCATTGCTCTCTTCACGGTGAAGGAAAACATCGTGAGGAAACCGGCATGTCCTAGAACCAAAAATTCGAAGACATGTGACATCTACCAACCCGCACTGGGCCCGCGTGGTGGATTACGGCCCACTCCCTCTCACAGAGAGGAGGCCTGTGACCCAGCAGTGGGAACATTATAGGCTGATTATGTAATATTTTTTATGGTTACTGGCCAGTAGCAATACTCGTGTGTCAAATTAATATCGCCATTGTACCGGCACGTTGTATATCAATTGACGTACCTTCTCTCGCTATCAATCAAGTCATGTTTGTGCGTCAAAATTCATGTAAACGATCGCGCATTCACGCGACAGACGCTTTCGAAGGAACAGGCTGTCACTAGCCTAAAACTTAGATATTAAACATGTTACAACTTGGTTGTAACATGTAACTTATTGCTATACCCTGTCCATTACGTACCTAAACCGTTTTTTGACACATGGAACTAGTGATTTCAACAACACAAAATTATTATAATGTCTGTAAGAAGCCATAAATAAGATAATTCAATAAATTAGGGCAGTTTATATATTTATTTCATTACGCATTTTAAAGTTAACTTTTACGTAATCTTGAATATGTACGTTCTAAGACAGCCGTCAAAACACGGGTAACCTACTGGGCAGGGTAAAGTTTGTACCTAAGTACATGTTTGTAAACTTGAAACAACGTGCACACGTTTTAGCGTCGTCACAAGCCAACATGAAACTTGTGGAAAACCGAAAAATAACAACAGTTCCAAAAATGTTGATGTTTGACAATCAATACTACTCCCACACTTTTTTATGTAAACACATTCGCTAATTGATATGGGTATGTTGTTAGTAGGGCAACACATTTGAGTAGCCATAATTACCAATTATTCGGTCCCTAATATGTACAGACGCCAGCACATCAAGCTACTACAATCTGTCAAATTTCTGTAATAGATTTTCAACTTTATCGCTAAAGCATTAAGGTTCAAGTTTGATTGGGAAAATTTGACAGTTTCGGGTAGCTTGACCTGCTGGCGTTTGTACATAAATGGTTCATTATTAATTAGGAACCTGAGTGATATTGAGAATGTGCTTGCTTAAATTCAGAGAGGACTGCATACATTTATTTAGTTAAGTGTTGTATAGTGGTGCTCTGCCTTAAACTACACTGAATTCTAGAGAAGTTTCTGCCTTGAAGTTAACGTTGCTGCAGCTGTGTCCTAGTTTGAAAGTTAGTGTACCGTTGAATTACAGGCACAGAAGACATTGCAACTTTATCTCACAGATTAACTAGGTACAGACAGAAATTCAAGAAATTTGACAGACTGTAGTAGCTTGATGTGCTGGCGTCTGTACTTCAAAATGTTGTGTATTTATAGCGGTAACCGTTTCCAGGTGAACCGTTAGCCTCTTTCACCTGTTTGCCTATAATCAAAAATAAAAGGCCTATGTATAGTTTCAACGTGCACGTTATTGTACATTGCTCTCACATGAATTTTAATATGAATGATGTAACCGAAATTTTTTGACAATATTTTGATTTGAAAGAGTGTCAGTTTCTCGATCCTGCAACTAGCTTCATCTTTTTGACTGACCGACTCCTTTACTATTCAAAAGTGCAGGTGATGATTTAATTGAATTAAATGGACCTTGGCCCAATCAAGGTGTATCTTTAGACCCAGGTTTAAACCATCGAGCCATTTTTAAATTTCGAACTAAAATCCGCGAAAGTTAAAGTTCTTATTACATAACTTGACGTTAGACTCGAGTCAAAAGTGTAAATTTTGCATTAAGTACTTTACGTTTGTCGGAATAAAGTTCAAAATACAGTAACTGGCTCGAAGGTTTAGACTAGGTCTAAAGTTAGAACTCGTTTTGTAATAAGACGTTACGAGTTTGACAAATTAAATTTTCTATTCCAGCCCTCGGCCTTCTCCCTCGGCGACCTTTGTCTACCTCCGATGGCAAATGTACTAAAAGTATTCCTGGAGAACGGTCAGACGAAGTCTTTCAAGTACGATACCACTACCACGGTCGCAGATGTGGTGACGAGCCTCAAGGATAAGCTGTGCATCACTGCGGAGGAACACTTCAGCCTGGTTGTGGAACACGTCAAGAGTTTGAGGAGGAACAAGTTGACGCTACTGGATCCCAAGGAATCCTTGGCTAGGGTAATTATGAACTGATATTTTAACTTTATTTACTGCAGCTGCACTTACATTGTAACATCGAGTCCCTAGCACGAACGCGCGGAGTAAACGTAACGGCAAACGTTACAGTTTTAAAATTGAAAATACTCTGTTCGCACATAATATTTAGTTGGTTTTAAGGCTTTCTCTGTCGGTGATACTAATATTGTGACTGTCGCAAAAATTTAAAACAAAATTCTATAGGATAGGTAGTTGTATTATAGTATTTTCGATCCAGAAATCGTTCGAATTTATGTTACGTTTATTGACCGCGTTAATGCTAGACCCACCGGTTGCTCGAATTGAGGTCCATTGAGATTTTCAAGTTAAACCCTAAATTTTAGAAGTAAATAAACAGCTTATTTTTGTTTTATGGTCAGTTTTGGGAAGACCGGTGCATTAGTTCAGTATCTTTAGCTAACCTAGTTACTAATATTAACCCTGCCTGGCGAGAATTTCTATTTCCTTACCTAATTCTCTTAACTGAACTGAAATAATTTACAATCAGCATGTATTTAATCGTACCGCAAATAAATCCCATTTTGATGTCCTAAAAATATGATTGTACATTCTAATATAATAAATGTGCCTCTTTTTGCGAGTCTCAAATTATTTTCATTTTGTTGTCCTAAAATACTAAATAGCCAATTAATTGCGACTAACTTGAATGTAGCGCCCGCCAGTTGGTCATAGTTTTTTTTAACCTAACCTAATCCACTTGGTCGAGGTGCCCTAGCTGAGTTACTGGACTTCAAAAGAGACTGTGACCTCTGAGTTTGTTTCGGCCTTTCTACTCAGAGTAGTCAGATAGGAAATGCCGACCTCATCTAGCTTATTTATTTTTATAATATGACGTGTATTCCGATATCCTATTTACAGAATAAATGATTTCTTTTCATTGCGAACAACTTTAGGAAAATGCTAGAAAGTTAAAAAGAGTCACATTTGTTAGTTTTTAGAGAAAAAAAAATATAATTTTCTCTTTACAATTTAATCTTCCTTAGGAAACCCATGCAGATTATGTATAACAGCAAAATATTTTTTTTATCCCCAGGTAATCAGCTGGGTAAGTTTAGTAGTCCTTAAAATAATTAGAACGGCTATGATAGTACATTACGATACGTGTGACTTAAGGGGACTACAGGAGCTAAACGCAAGTTTTATAATGCCTTAAAGTACGACTGAAGTTAACTAAATCAAAACAAATATGAGATATTTTTCAGGTTAGATGCTAGTTAGATAACGTGTTGAAAACATAATACAACTAATTTGATACGATAAAAAAAAATCATGAAGATACGTCTAAAAATTTATTTTCACAATTAAAAACTACAACTACTAAAACACTTACAATCATTTTGATTTTTTGTCAGATTATTCTACAAGCAACATAATAACGTACTAGTGTTTTAATTTTTTAGTTCAAACAAAAGATTTTTTGTAAATCGCATATTCATATTTCCTAACATAATGCGTGCACGTGTGAGCGTAAACGCCTGTGTAGCGACAGTGCCGGCCGAGGCTGATGCTGTCCATTATTGCACGAAACGTCGTGCATTAATAGACTTCTAAGTCACACGTATCGTATACTATTTTATAGCTCGTGTGACATAAACCCGCACTTAAGGCACGCATTTCTGTTTCTGTAAAAATGGACTACTTAAGTCACAGAACAACGTGACTTAAGCTGCGGGTTTAGGTCACACAGTGTTATAAAGGTTATTTGGTGAAGATCTAGCCACTCCTAGGACTGATCAATGGCTGTATCAAACCTTAAACATAAGTGTTTTTTTGTTGCTAAATCTTGGGACAGAGTACTATGCAATTAGTTTAGTTTTTTTTTTTTTGGAGCTTTTAAAGTTAATTCACCTTCTTGCCCCACGTCCTAATCAAACGCGATCGTCGCGTTCATATGTCACTTATTGTTCGGTGAACTGAAACGCGTGGTCGCGCCAACAGAGAGCGAAGTTGGTTAGGACGCGGCCATATGGAAAAGGCAGGCAGATGGACAATAGTATACAGGGTGCAGGGACATCAACGCGCAACCTGTCACCGTGGATTCAGTACATGATTCTGAACTACCCTGCGTTTAAATTTTTCGTCGGTAATCCTACTAATCCTACTAATATTATAAACACGAAAGTTTGTATGGATGGATGGATGGATGGATGTTTGTTAGTCGTTCACGCAAAAACTACTGAACGGATTTGGATGAAATTTGGCACACAGATGGTTTATAACCAGGATTAACATATAGGATACTTTTTATCCCAATATTCCTACGGGATCGAAACTTATGCGGGTGAAACCGCGGGGCGCAGCTAGTTTAAAAGTAAATTGCTGTTCCATACATTTTGACCGCGTAGGTATTGCAGTTTTCTATGAAGTCTTTGACAACCGACGAAACATTTCTATAACCACCAATCTATAACCATGAATACATGGTCTAAGTTTGCGCGTCGATATCCCTGCCACCCTGTATATGCAATATGCTGAAACACTAAAAATATGATGTCAAGAAACCAAAGGAAATGCGAGAATGACCAACTTTTGAAAATAACCCTTCAATCTTTCCAGATCGCAGCGCGCCCTGGCTCATACAAGATGCGCTGCCTGTTCCGCATCGTGTTCATGCCGACATCAGCCGCCGAGCTGGCGCAGCGTGACCTGGCGGCGCTGGACTACCTTTATCTGCAGTGCTGCAACGACGTGGCGCAGGAGAGGTTCGCGCCCGAGCTGCAGCCCGACGTGGCGCTGCGCCTAGCCGCGCTGCACATGCACCAGCATGCCCTGGCTAACAATATGTCTCCGGCTAAGCTCACTGTTAAGGCTGTCGAGTGAGTAACGCATGGTATTTTCATTAATTTATGTGGTCGTGAGTTCAAAAACGACGTTCAAGATAAAATTTATAGTTATGGGTACAGTCAACCGCACGCCAATGGTCAAATTGACATTGACAGCAACTTTATTTTTTAGCAGTAGTAGGTTTTCGTAGTTAAATTGATACCACTGTCCTGCTGACGATCGTAAGTAACTTCAATTTCTGGGGTGTATTAAGACCAGTTTTATACAAAAAATCTTCTCAGAAAGCAAACACAAGTTATTTAAGCAATAGTAGGTTCCTTATTTTCATATATTACATTGTTATTTTATACATTATTATGTAGTAAATGTAAGAGTCCAGACGTGTTTAACATTGCATATCATGTTATTGACTTTTGTCTCTTTCCATTGTCGTCATAATTTACTAACGTTATTTTTATACATTTCAGGAGAGAATTCGGTCTGGAACGGTTTGTCCCCAGCGGTCTACTAGAGAGTATGAAGCGCAAGGAGCTCCGCAGACTGATCGCGCACTTCCTGAAGATGAACTCGCAGATGACTGGCAGCCAGAGACAGCTGACACAGTTACAGGTAAATTATCTACGACAGAAAGGATATATATAAGTAAAAAGAAATTTCCATAAATTGTTATCATATTAATTAATTGGTTACCCAAATTACTTTGGTATTATTGGGATTTTCCATCTGGAATTTGTCAGTAGTAGCCCAGAGTCTGGATTTGTGCCCCGTTGATGACAATAGACTCGCCCACTCTTACGTAACTGGCAAAATGTGGCTGTACTATAGATACACCTCTGCCCAACTCCTCGAGGAATGCAGGCGTGATGTTATGTTTAAACTTTTCATCTCTACCATTTCTTATTTTTTTTTTCTCTTATTATTTATATACACACAGTAAAATGGATACAGATACGACATATTAGTATTAAGTACAAAACTACTTTGTATTTCTCAAGGAATTTCTTCCAGCAGACCTGCGAAAGTAGAAATGAAAAAGAAATGTAGACAATAGTGTGTGAGAACAAGAAGAGAAGAATTTGATGAATTCTTATTACTTTATGTTACTTCCAGGCTAAGCTCCACTACCTGGACATAGTGGCTGGTCTGCCCAGCTACGGCGCCAAGTGCTTCAGCAGCAGCAGACCCGAGCGAGTGCTCCTGGTTTCTCCAAGGTTTGGACTTAGCCAGATCGTGGGCAGAAGTAACTCTGTGGTAAGTGGCTATTACGAATAATTGAATAACTCGAAAGTTATAATTATTTTTGACAAAATACTCATATGTGCTTTTATGAAATGCACGTTAGCACTAGGTTTATAAATTGAACCAGAAATTGAGGAGATGATACAGTAGATAATATAGCGTACGGACTCCGTTTAACTTAATCCTTGGGCAGGCAAGTCTTGTCGAAAACCAGATAACCAACCATACCAAGTGATTTTATGTAGGTACCTACTTTTCTTGGTACTTTCGTTGGCCAATGTGTCTACCTACTGCTGGGATCCACCTAATTTACCTTTCATAAAAAATAATATTCATAATTATTCAAACATTTTCTCACTCTCTATCTTTTATCATTCCAGCCTCAACCCATCGCCTCTCTAGAAGAGGTGGAAGGCATCAGAGTGAAGCGTGACTGGTCTAGCGGCGGCGCAGACGTCGCCATCTTCCTGCAACGAGATCGAGTGCTGGCGCTGTTGATGGACGAACGAGATGCTGCAGAGATGCCACTCATCATTGCTGGGTATATTCTAGAATTACTTACTCTTTACCATTGTACTCTAAGTAATTTTGATTATCTATACCTTTTTATAAGTGGAGACCTGTAATTGGCTTTCAGACTAACGTACTGTTCTTGATCTGTCTATTTTAGCTGTAAGTTTCCCATGTTATTTAAATAAATAAATAAATATACATAAAATAAAATAAAAATATCTGAAGCCTAGATATTGTCTGAAACAACGTTACAGATAAGGGAATATGTACTAATTTGTGACCTAACTTTATCTTTGTGATGTTGTCTTTGTTTCTGTTTAATCTATTGATGACTTTATTCTTTGACAGGTACTACCGCTTAGTTACTGGTCATGACTTGAATGTCGAACAAGAGAGAGAGCCAATGACAGAGGATATAGGTAAGTTTCTGATTTAGGCACGAGCTTAAAAGCAAAAGCAGAAAGGTGCTAATGTTTTTCAAAACGAGACAATACTACCGAAATACAACTTTAAACTTACTTCTTTTCTGTTCCAGCTCCACCATACTTGTCACAACACAACGTGGTGCCAGCTAAATGGAGTTACCTCCACTACGACGACCCGAACACGCTGTCCAAGAAGCATTACGCCATCTTCAGCATGCCTCCCCCCTACCACTCCACCCCCGACCAGAACAAGTCGCTGGACACCAACATGAACACCAATATCAACAACAGGAACCACAGCAACAACTCCAGCCCTCTAATAGGCTATGAGGCAAAATCTGGCCTACTAGGTCACGATGTTCACTTCGAAAAATGCAAGAGAAACGATGATTTCAGACTCTTCGATCCAAACGATGCTTGCTACCTCGATGACGGCATGGGCTTTGACCTTCAAAGTGTTCTGTCCATGGAACTCTTAGAGAATGCGTCGAACAACCCACGGCTAGTAGAAGCTAAGAACGAAGAGGTCCTAAGAAGAGTAGCAGAAATGCAGAAACTAGTAGAAAACTCCGAACAATATTTGACTGAGAATTGTGATTACGATGCTTATCATGAGAATTTAAGAGATGAGCTAGTTGGTAAAGAAACTTGTGTAGATAATGTAGAGAGTGATACAGAGTCTAATACTAGTAGGATGACGGATGACGCACCTGGTATACTGAGACATAGTGATTCCTTGCTTTTGCTGACTGAAACTATTAACCAAGGGCTGAATGGTTTGAATGTACCGGAGAATGGAAAAGACGATAATAGCTTAACCACGCGACAATCACAAGGTCTCAGTGCTATACTTAATAACTGCGGCCTGACTGATGCTTTGATAGCTCTGAATAATGATATATGCCACTCGGAGAGTGACAATGATTCGCTTTACACACCCACAAGTAGTCCTATTCGTAAACATCAAAACAAAACGGCCACGACCAAAGGCGTCAGGACTAGCTTTGGTCTAGTCAGCCCTGATGCAACTTCAGACAATAAGGAACCAAATCTGAAAGAATATTTGAAGCAACTTAGAGAAAAGAGTAGTAAAGAAGAAACGAGAGCGGTTGAGTACCCGTACCTGTTCCAGGAAAGCGTAGTTGATAGTGATGCTGAGCTTATAGATTTAACTTTGATACCTCCCCCACAAACGCCCGATGAATTAGACTGTGCTACGCAAGTGCCTCAAATTTTACCCGTAGTTCCGCCATCGTTTGCTGATGACAAAGTAAATTCGCAAGAAAATTTATCGAATGCACCAAAAAATAAAGCACTAGACGAATTTTTAGCTAACGTTACAATACAGCCACCGACTGTGAAAGTCACTCCAGCGATAGAGTTGACTCCAGAAGAAATAATGTCGTATATCATTCCACCTCCACCGGCTTCCAACTCATCCACCTTAGATAGAGAACAAGTTAGTTATGCTAATCATAGTCAAATACTTGAAGCAAAAAACGAACAAGCAAGGGCCGAAGCAAAAACTGCCAATGGTGATGTGTTGAAGGGAACACTAAGCGTCAGTGAGATTAGGAATATGTTCGCAGCAAAAAGTCTTAGCGATGCCAGGAACAGCCTTTTGCTGAAAGATAAAAACAAAGTTTCTAATCAAACAAAATCAGATTCCCCCAAAGGTAAAAGAAAAAGTATATCTGGTGATAAACAGTCGAATGGAACTGCGCATGTCATAGAATACCCAACAGTGGAGAGAAAAGGAATGTTCTCATGTTGCAGTAAAGACAAAAATAAGTCTGAAGAAAATTCAGACGAAAATGAACAAGTTGAATCCAAAATTCAGAACTCAGACTCCATTCCCGATGTTTGTGAAATCAGACCACCGCCGAGGAGAAAAAACTCAGACTGTAGGAAAGCTCCCGAGCGACCACCGAAGATTCCACCAACACCTGCACCGAGACCTCGGTCCAACTCATTTACTTGCGTCAACAACGAACTCTCAGCTGTCGAGATAACAAACAATCACTTCAGTACACTCAACAATAGGAAGCTGAACTACAAAGTCGTTTGCGACATAAACGAGCAGCATATGCAGACCGCTCCACAACTGCCTCCAAGATTAGAAAACAAAGTTCTATCACCACCGCCACCGATACTTCTACCTCCCAAAAAGCCGCCACTACCTCCCGTCCCGAGCATCGAAGTGCTTCGACTGAAGAATTCACAAAAGCAGTCACCTATCAGGAACCCAGAACAACGTTTGGCCAGTATTGGCTCGCCACACTTCCAGCGTAACCTAAATACGTATAGGAACCTTGAAATCGAAAACAGATTGACTGACGAAGAGACGCAAAACATTCGATCATCACCGAACTACAGTTCCATGACTTTACAGACTCGTCATGTGAGATCGAACTCTGAGACGAAAAACACTATATTGAAGAACAACACAGCACTGTCCTTATGCTCGCCACAGATGAACAGGCGGTTTAGCAATCGTCCGGACCTATTGAACGGTGCACCTGGCGAGCGAGTATTCAGTCCACCTTTGTCTGAGCGACAGTCCTTCCGTCGAGACAGCGCCAGTCCGACTCCAAAAGTTCAAAACCACGTGAGGTTCAAGGATGAAGTCGTTGATGATATTCCGACACCGCCTTCTCCTCCTACGGTGAAGTTCCCAGAGTTCCAATCTGGGAACAACGGACACGTGTCAATCGAGAACCTTTTGTGCAAGACGGAGGTGGCCGTGGATGGGCTGTTGCAGAGGCTGCACCAGGTCGCGCAGAAGTGCTCCCACCAGCATGCGCATGGCGGGGGCGAAGATATTGATGAGGCTAAGTTTCAGGTGAGTTCAATGTATTTTATTGTGTAGTGACAGTAAAATACAAAAATAACCATAGTCATTTTGAGAACGCTTACCAGGAATTAATATGGCACACCAAGTTTTAGAAAGAGGCTATCACAACTGTCATGACTGACAATAACTCTATTATGTCGAACTTTTTGTCAAAATCGAAGGGTTATACTATTAACGGCCGCGTAATAGTCGCCCTGTTACTGCTTACCAAAAGTATAGTTCTGAAGAAACCACCGAAATTGGGCAAGTGTGTGAAGATGTTTTTTTGCATTCAGCGTGCTCGTAGCGAGCTCACAGCGTGCGCCGTGACACTGGTGACGGCCTCGCGCGCACTCGTGGGCGCGCTGGGGGCCGCGCAGGGCGGCGCTGCTGCTACTGCGCTGGCAGACTGTCTCACGCCGCTGAGAAGACTGTCTGACTTGGCACAGGTAAGTGTGTTTCAAGTTCATGTTTTTTATTTTAATTGGTACACCACAAATTACTTGCAGTATTACTTCTTCTTCTCCCTTTAATCCATACAAAGGTTGTCTTAAAATATTTAATCTTGCACAAAACACGGTCGAATTGATTAAGAAAACATAGATAACATTTATCTCTCAGATTACCAAAACCGTGTGACTTTATACGTATTAATTTTCTTTTCGTACTCCCAGGCTCTCGGCAGACATACATCAGCGCCACTCCAAACCCGGAACCTGGTCCTTCGCGTCCACGACGTCACAGCGGCCTTCAAAGAACTGGCTGGCGCTGAAATGGCACAAATCATCCATGAGTACAACGCCAAGAAGTCTCAAGGTCAAGGTCAGGAGAACAACTCGACCTTAGAAGGTCAACTGGCGCTAAGAGCTGAATGTTTAGCAAATGTCCTGGCTACCTTATTGAGAAGCCTTAGGGTATTTTCTCCATAAGTGACAAAGGACCAAATACTGTCTTTTGAGTCGAATATAATTTGTAAAATGATGAGCATAATAATAATAAGAAGGGAATTATGAAAGAGTACTCTTAAGTACAATGTGGTAATGTAAATGGATGTGAGGAATTAGATAGGAATGATACTAATATTTGTATAGCGCAAATCATGACGTACAATCTGCTGCCGCATGCGTCGGCCAGTGATATATCTAAAACCGATATATGATTTTAGTCGAATTAATCGACTCACGATTTTTAAAACATGACAGGCAAAATGACAAGATTTCTCTCGAAATATAGTGAGTTGAAAGTAATTGGAGGATAAATCTGAAACAAGCGAATATGACGTTCAATATTGAACAGTTCCGATATAGTAATATAAAGAGCAGCTAATAAATACGAATATAATAAAATGTAAATCCATTCTATGTATAGAATTAATTTGTTAATCGATTTCTGTTGATAAATAAATAACCGTTACTAAAATGAGACCAAATAAATTTAGGTACGTTTTTTGAATAATTCGAAAGTTTTTTCGTAGTTGGCAACATTTGTGTTTTATGGCTCCTGTATACAATGACCCATCCTACACAGATTGAATTATACGGGCACTGTGATGGAAAATTTCTTCGCAATTAAAAGAAAAGAGATACTTTGAAAGTCACGTCGTTGTATATGGGCACCATTAGTTTGTAGATTGTAAATTAAAATGTTAATGTTCACATTTGTTGTTAATATAATTTTTTTGAAGTAATTTTAACTATAATTATCGCTTATTTTTAACTTGATGCATAGTTTCGAACTTGCGATTGATAGTAGATCAGTCTTTATACTGGTAATGATTCTTTATCAAAAAATATCATATCGCGTATAAGTAAAACTCTTCCTAGAACTTATTTATACCATATCAAAAGATACTCGAACACTTCATAAATCCTATATCTTATTCCTATTTCATGAATAGGAGTAATCTAAAATAAACACCTATGCTTCATGTTAAAAAAAAAAAAACTTCTCAAGCAGAAAAACGAATCCACAGAGTATATCAATTTTTCTGGCTTCTATTATCTATGATTCCGTAGACAAAGTGTTACCATAGTTTAATTAATTTTACCTTAATACATATCTATTTATACAAGAATAAAATGTATATTTTCTATTGTAAGATGCGTGATTGGATATAAGATGCGAATTCCTTCCTTCCTTATTTGATGTAATCCTTCAGTGTCTAACTTACCATATCTTAATACTTTAGGCATCTGTAATCAAAGATACCACTAATACGTATACTGTTATTCAGTGCATATTTTCTCTTAGTTGTTTTACACCTAAATGTACTAAAATACTTAAGAAATACTCCAGTAAGGGTTGTAATGATATTATCGCGCGAATTTGCATAAAGTTTGGTGTTGCTAGCTATTAATTTGTTCAACAATGTTGCCAGCAATCGTTTTTGGTACACGCGATGTGCTGATATTAAAATATTGGTGCTATTTTGAAAAAAGTGTACGTTTTTCGGTATTGTGATCGGTTGAACTGTAATGATTATTTGCGAGTACATAAATAATAATTATGTAATGCACCAGAGATTTGAATTTTTTATGTAAATATCAAGTAAGGTTGTTTTTGCAACGCAATAAACTAAACTAAGGCAAACTAACGCAAGATGTATTGATTATCTGTTTCTATTTCCTCGCCTGTTTAGTACAATTTTGTGTTATTTTCTCTGCTGGTATCCCAAAGCTTTTATAGGAACCAAAGACGAGAGTTTTCATATATTTTATGTTGTTTCTTGATTTTGTTTACGAGTATCGTTCACTTTCGGCTTGATATAAATTACTGCATGTATTGAACAGACTATAGTTCTGAAAATGTTGATTAGTATCAATCTCTTATTTGTTGAATTTATACACATGCTGAGTTGAGCAATGTTAATTTTTGTTTCTAATTACTTAGTCCAACTTAGATGAATTATTGCCTATATTATTGAATTACATAAGCCTCCAAAGATTTCTAAAGAACTTCCTTTTATTTTTCAACTAATTTGCAATTCGCTAATAACTTGCCTTATAACTTCTATGATGTTTTTATTTTTTGGTCCTTTGTAAATTGGATCAACTTTTTTGTAAAAATCAAAATAGCAGTTGAATTCCCGACATTTCTAGGCGCTCAACATCCCCATGTGTATCAATTCAACAACAGTTACGTGTATAAAATGGTTGCAAACATAGTTTATCATTATACAAGATAATAACACACCGGTTTATTTATTGTTCCCAAGTAACAATGCAATGCATTTGATGTAATAAACGATATAAATATTTGTTGCAATTTTACTTTTAACCTCATGATTATTATTTATTTAATACTATTAAGTACGTCGAAGTAGACCAAAGGGGGAAGGTGGTGTATCGATCTGACGAGGTTTGCAGGGCCAACATGGCCAGAGATCGCTCAAGAGAAAGAGAAGAGGTTTGGAAGGAAAAAGGGAGTCCTTTGCCCTGCAGGTGGTAAAAAAAAGGCTAATTACGCAAATATACAAAGGTGGACTTAAAACACGGGCATTTTCTGCCAGTCATCCCTATTCTGAATATTAAATAAATAAATAAACTAAACGACCTGTGTTATCCCACTGCGGGGCAAACGCCTCCTATTCCTTTTTCCAGTCAACTCGATCTTGCCAGTATGGACCAATCACCCCAATAAGCGTCAAGTTCGTCCCGCCATCTACGCCTGGATCAGCCGCGATGTCGTTGACCATTTTCAGGGACCCATGCTGTGGTGGTCATAGCCCACAATGCACCCAACATGCGGCGCACGGGTCCGGCCCAGTCCCACTTGAGCTTTGCTGCTTTTTGGATGACGGCCGTGATTTGTGTTTTGGGAGCGCAGTACCTGTAGTGTTGATATAATTGAGTTTGAGTTTGTGATTGTTTCAGGTAAACCATCCACCACAACGACATTGTAGTGGTTGCTACCGCTACAATGTCGCGGATAAATACATTGGTCCTCGGTTCTCTCACTAAGGGCCAACTATATTCATCCTAGCCTCGCTAAAACAGTACACACCTAAGTGTGAAAGTACTCATAAACAAATAAAAGCACTACCTACTGAAGACGCCGAATTCGTTGGCGAATTCTAGGCCGACTTAATTTGGATAGATCTACACTTTAAGACGAAAAATAAAAACAACCTCATCTCACTTAAGAAACCCTGTTTAGAACACAACACAAGACAGTTTCTGAGGCCTTTAGCGATAAAACGCAGGACTTTTATCCATCGCTCGACTGATATGCTAAAAGTTCCATAAAGTAGATAGTGAATCGGCAATGGACGTAATTCAATTACATACTTAGAACAGCCAATTGTAGATCTAAACTGGCGAGAATGATATGCAAGTGATATCTATTTAATTTCTCATTCTGATAAAACTGGATGAATGTTGTGCAGGCAATCTGTTGCGACGTCGTGTTGCTCTAGAATCTAGATTTATCTATCCGTACCTACCTGTCCATTTTATTGGAGTTAAAAACGTTTCTTAATATAAATATTATTTCACACGTTGAAAGTTAAATAATATAATAATAACATATATAGATACATATATAGGCTAGGGAGGTATGATCAAAATGTTCGTTCCGTGACAACCTATTTATTAACGAAGAAACAAGAGACAAAAAAAATTAAAAATTGTTTTTTTTGTTATAATACCGTATCTATGTACTTACTCTGATATTCATTTAGTAAAAAGCTGTTATTTTGACATTATAAAAAGACACTTCAATTTGATTTATTTGTATTGATTTATATAGATATTTATTTGTTCAGATGTCATTCGTACGTTTCTTTCGCAGTGTCGTTAGGGGTAGTCAGAAGCCCAACAGTCTAACAACTAGTCTTACTAAGGGGTAGGTATCGTGTTACCCAAAACAGGGAGGATCTTCCCCATGCCCCACGATTGATGTTGGGAAATTGTATCTATGCTAATTGCGCGGTAATCTCTGCTTGCGAGAGGCAGGATTTGCGTGACGTCAGTATGACGCGTTGTTTGCATGTGTCGTTGTAGATACCGCTACACTGGTATTAAGGTGCATTCGGTTAGACTGGAAGCCGACCCCAACATAGTTGAGAAAAGGCTGGGTAGATTCGAAATGAGTTCGTAGAGAAGGACCAACTATTTATATTGGTGGTCCTAACGTAATAAAGAGCTCAATCGCACGGTAAATAAACTCTATCATTCAATAATTAACTGTATTCCTACAATGCACACGTTTGTCCTCTTTTAATTACAGATTAATGGACAAAATGTGCACACCTACTTGTAGCAACGTTATTCTTAATCCAATTAGCAACTCAACTATATGTACCATTCGCCGACAAAAACCAGCAACCTGGATACAAAAGAAATAAGAGCTGTTCAAGAAGAGAGAGATGTTTTAATTTATACAAGTTGATACGGTGAAGTAATTGGTCTCGGTACTTTAATGGTTCCGATAATACTACACAATGTAGATACTAATTAATAGGAGAAATGGTACCGATATGTCGGGAGGTTGGATCCGATCAATTCCTCAATTAAAAGCTCAAAATCAAGCTTTTTAGATTAGATGCACATGAGAGCTGTGGTGGCCCGGACCCGCTTTACGAGTTCTAGGTCTTGGATTCGGATCTGTACAGGCGCTTTACTTTGTGTAATTTATTTCATCACCAGTGCTCTCAAACCCGGTGAACGAAAACATCGTGAGGAAACCGGCATGTCTTAGGACCAAAAATTTAAACACAAGTGACGTAGTTCTACCACCCCGCACTGGACCCACGTGGTGGATTAAGGCTTACGGGCCACAGAGAGAAGACCTGTGTTCCCGGCAGTGGGAACGTTATAAGCTGGTTTTGCACATGAGAGTATTCTTACTCGCTCTGTCATCAGTGTTTTGTCAATATTTCTGTTCCTGTTGCTCTTTTGTTTTATTTTTTTGTTATTATTTGAGTTGCTACTAAAGCCAAAGCCCGCAATTCACGGATCATTCTTTATTGTCAAACTGCTCAACCATCTCGCGAAAAAAAATCGATCATTATTTGCGTCCAGTTACACCAACTCGATTAAAGTGACCATCAATGAAATCGCAAACCGATATCCAGACGATAACTAGCTACATTCCTTTTAAAAAAAGAGACCAAACCAAGTGTTCAACGGTCATGCATTACTTTCGCACCTTTAATTGAAAAATATGGGGTATCATTCATAGGTGGTTGACCAGTTAGGAGCATACTCGGGGGCTCGGGGCACATAACCTACGCGTCGAACGCCCGTGGAAGGCGTTTGTCACGGCCACTCGTACCAAGCCTGTATTATTTTCACACGATTGCTTACGACCGGTTATAACACATATAGAAAAATAAATTCAATAGAATAGATGCTAGATCGATGGGAGGGTTCTGTAGGAATAGATTAGGTTGTAAGTAGATCTTAAACAGACCACACTAGGAAAAAATTGGATGAAATGAGTTAATTTACTCTGTAAATAGGATATCGGAATCACTTTTACACGTCATATTATAAAAACAAATAAGCTAGATGAGGTCGGCGTTTCCTATCTGACTACTCTAAGATCGAAACAAACCCTCTGAGTTTGTTTTAAAGTCCACAAAAAGTTCACATAATCTTGATCAGATTATGTGAAGACCATGTAGATTAATGTCTGGAAAGGTCTCTTAAGGAATACACATACTTGAGTGGGCCTGTCCAGTCAGTGCAAGCATTTGTAAGTAATCGTGTCGGTCAACTCAGAACTTGACGATAAAAAGGTACAATAAATACATTTGTACTCCGCTGATGAACTTTAATCCAATTCATCAGCTCTTATAAAATAAGTAGGTAAGTATCTACCTAATTCATATTAATTAGGTTTGCAGTTACTTTGTTGTTACTTTGGCCTTTTCCTTTTGCTTTTTGGTCATCCACCGGCGGAGACCATAAACTCTTTTCTTTAGATACAATCTCTTATAAGACCACTAAGGACCACTCCTGGCCAGGATTGCTCCGTTTATCGTATAAAAAGATGTCTGTATTTTAAATTATTTCAAAACAAATATTAACAACTAGTTATTACCCACGGTATCGTCTGCGATCCAGGATGAAAAGTAGCCTATGTCCTTCCCCAGGTCCTGGTCTATTCATGAGCCAATTTTCATCTAAATCCGTTCAGCCGTTTTAGCGTAAAGCAAAACAAACAAACATACTTACAAAAAATGGAATCTCTTCTCTTTATAATATTAGTTGAGATACACGATTCACTGATTAGATCAACCGTTATACCATAATCACCTGTTTAAACCAATATTAAGTAATGAAGTACAATGTTGCCAACTAGAAAAATAATCGTTTGCGGATCTCCAATCAGCCTTCGACTAGGCTTGCTAGCAAAAAGATGCCCACGAACGCTGGCCAAAGAAACTGTCGCACACTACAAGCTATGTTTTATGACCGAAAGAAAACTAACTTTTTTGCTATAGCCTTATGAGTGTATGAGATAAGGCAGATGAAGTTGGTATCGTCTATAAAAGGCATGGACATTGATAGAGGTGTGGTGGTCCTTGCCAATACAATGGACCTAAGTTTTGTGAGTAAAATTAATAAATATTAATAAGTATTTAATTATATGAATTCACTCATGTGTATCGGATGGTTCGGTTCCTTTCAAAGTTAACTGGAGTTCTAAGTCATGACTCATGAGCTGATTACGATGCCAAGTAATCTAAAAAAGGGCTATCTATTCCGATACCCAGTTTTTGTACAATTACTTAAACTTCTAAGATTTACGAAAAAAATCAGTAATAATATTTTAAGTAAATACGTGCATGATAATGATCCGCTGGATGCAAGAAGCAAAGGACCGCAGACGTGGCGGCCACGCCTAGTGCAGGCCTATGTCCAGCAGTGGACGTCTTTCGATTGAAATAAAGATATTCAACGTCAAGAATTATAAAGATAAAAGGGACAAAATAACAAGGTTCTAGGTTGAATAATAGGTAGGTAGGTACTTCGTTTGTTTTCGTAAAACACATCACATAACCAAACCATAGCACAGCTCACACACTGTAACCCAAGCTTTAAATATCGGGTGCTACCGATGTTTACAAATAAGGTCTGTTCGGCCGCCGTTTGTTCAACCCTGTGTTTTATATCTTATTTCTCCTGTACAGGGCTGGGCCTTTAAATGACTGGACACATATTGAGAAAAACACGTCCTTTACATAACGTATCTAATGGCGGTTCTCAGGAGACAAAAAGAAGCAGAATTGTACGGTTTTTTTCGAGTTGTGTATGTTATTGTTGGTTTGATTAGATATTGTACTATCGCTAAAACTTATATCTGACCATTTTGAAAACAAAATCCCGTGCGCATGATGACGATGACCACAGCTGCGTTCGTAAGTAAAACAAAAGAGGATCCTTATTAGGTCGACTAATAATATGCGCTGCAAGCAGGAATAGTCCTTATGGTACCTAGTCTGATATAGATTTTGGGGATAGTACCTTTTTTAAGTTTGATGATGATGGTATAAAATGGCATGCCATTGCGAATGTGAGCTAAAGTTAGGTTAGTAGTGAAACTTAAAATAAATGCAAAAGTTTTAATAAGACCAACAGCGCAGCGTAATTAAAAGTTGAATACGAGTTTGTGTTTGAGGACTGACTGCCAAAATACAAGCCAAATAAATAAATTAAATTATTATATTATAATAAACAAATAAATTCTGTATCTGGTCTTTTACTTTTTAATGAATGAAAGGATAAATTAACCTAGCGAGGCGTTCATTTCAAATGTATGAAAAGTGGCAATATTTGTGGCAGAACTGAAAATGTTGAAAAGCCGGCATCATGAAGACTAGGACTATTTCATGCTATTGCCTGATTCTAGTGACCCAATTGATTGAATTTAGGTGCTTTCAAGTCACAACGAGAAATGTCTACTTAACTTATTTTGCAATAAAAGCCAAGCTCTCTCACTTCCTTAACTAATTAGACAAACTGGATCATATTGTACTATCGCCAAAATATATATCTGACCACCCGTAAGGACTATTCCTGCTTGCAGCACATATGTATTATTATTCGACCTAAAAAGGATCCTCTTTTGTTTTACTTACGAACGCAACTGTGGTCATCATGTGCACGGGATTTTGTTTTCAAAATGGTTAGATACAGGTTTTGGCGATAATACATATCCTCAATTAAAATTGATGGTTTCTGTCTACGCTAATAGTGCCACTTCGAAGCTAATGGTATCCAAGGATCGTTTTCGGGTCCATATTTAATATATCAAACTAACAATGCAACATATTTGTTAAAAATCGACACATTTTTACGACATTGCTGTTTCTGAGAACAATGGTGGCACAGTGGTAACCGCGACTTACGAGTTAGTTGTAGGTCGTAGGTTTGAACCCAGACAGGCGCTTTATTTTGTGTAAATTATCTCATCACGACTGCTCTCAAAACGGTGAAGGAAAACATCGTGAGGAAACCGGCATGTCCTATAATCAAAAATTCGAAGACATACGACATCTACCAACCCGCACTGGGCAAGCATGGTGGCTAACGGCCTACTTGGTCTCACCAAGAGGAGGGCAGTGTCCCAGCAATGGGAACATTATGCTGTTTAAAAAGCATAAAAGTGTGAAACGTACAAAATCGTCAATTTGTCGCCTTCCGCCTGTTGGTTTTATACCTGACAGGTCCCTGGTAGCCTATCCAATTCGGATCACATGACAACCTACAGGCACACACAGCAGCCCTAATTGGACGATTAAACAGTCATCCCTGATGGATTACTCGAATTATTATAATGACAGTAATTTCGAGGGATGCATAATTATTACGATATAGCTATTAGTGTGAGGACATGTTGGTATTTATATCGGCAGGCTGACTTGTCAGGTTGTTTAACAAGCTGACGTAATATTTAAATTAACATGCGCTTTGTATTCTAAGTTGAAAAAAAAAAAGTTTGCTATGCACTTAACTTTTGTAGTAGTCACAATAATGAGTGCCTCTGGATTGGTAGTTAGAAAGAAAAGAAAGAAAGAAAATACGTTTATTTTCGGTAAACATGACGCAAAAAAGAACATAAAACACAAAAAAAAAATATAAGAAAGGTTTGGGGGAAACATGCGTCACATCCACGCAAAAGGGCTATCGCTCAGCATTATGCTGGGACACTATGCAAGACAGAGCCCCAGCGCTGGTTTTCGGTTTCAGTGACAGCAGTAGTTGTATTTTATATATATAAATAGGAAGGAAAATAATCAAAGGGCAGTAATCTTAAGGCACTTATTATTGTGACTACAAAAGTTAAGCGAATAGCAAAGATTTCCAATAAAAAAAAAAACAAATAAAAAAGTCGTCCGCATCGCTGTCAACAGGAAAAGTACCCAAAAGGCTGGCAGCATTGCCACGTTGTATGGCAATGCTTTAAGTTCATTGTACATATCATTTTAGGTATTATTTTAAGACTGTTTGCCTTAAGTTAACAATTTACTTCAAAAATTAATTTTTTGTTTATTAATTACTTGAAAAACCAAAAGGAATATCTGTTCACACTGCCTTTATCAAGTTTTTAGCATTTATTTAAATTAAACCAAATACAGGCGCTTTTAATTATCAAGGAGTCGATCAGTCAGAAAGAAGAAGCAAGTTGCCCATTACAAAGAGTAGTAGGTTCCTATGGAGAATAATGGGCAAGAAGCTCCACGGACACTCAGTTGGTCTGTGGATGGGTAACCATCTTTACATACCGAGACCCCTCCGTACCTCGGAAAGCACGTTAAGCGGTTGGTGCCGGCTGTCATTCGTGGATCTTTGACAGTCGTTACGGGTAGGCAGAAGCCCGAAAGTCTGACAATCAGTCTTACCAAGGGATATCGTATTACCCAGTAACTGGGTTATAGAGGTCAGATAGGCAGTCGCTCAATGTAAAATACTGGTATTCAGCTGCATCTGGTTAGACTGGAAGCCGACCCCAACATAGTTGGGGAAAAGGCTCGGCGGATGATGATCTGATCAGGGTCATCTTTAATTAACATCATAGTTTTATCATTACAATCCAACCTCCCATATCCAACGGATAAATATCTTTGTCTTGACGACTTCTTACATGACACCAGAATATGTAGGCAAGTTCCTCTTTCTCCTCGACACCTATAGCAACAAGATGGCGTGCAAGTACTTAGAAGCGGCCCCTAATGGCATTTAAAGTTCATAATTATAGCAGTAATAACTTCTTATAAGGTTAGTAATTAAATTAATTAATTCAGTTAATTCGAAGGATAAGCTTCTATTAAATTACTATTTCCTGTAAGTTTTCAAGACTATTGTGGTTTATAGAAATTAAACAATACCTATTTAATTACTTACGTATTTATGTTTTTCAGATATTACACAAGAAATTCATAATAAAGAAGTACCATTCGCAACAGTCTTCGTTAGGGAACAATTAAAGAAAAGTTTAAAACGCAAACCTTTGGTCTTTAGCCATATCTGTCTATACCCTGTCCATTAGGAACTAGTGAAGTAGTGATTGCAGCAACACACAATACATTAATTGATACACGTACGGTATTATAATGTCTGTAAGAAGTCGTAAATAAGATAATACAATAAGATTTTAAAGTTAACTTTTACGTAATCTGGGATATGCACGTTCTAAGATAACTGTGAAAAAAAGGGTTAACCTAATGGACAGGGTATAACTGGCTCTTCTTTCTATCAAATAGATTTTACAGTCTTCTGTTTCAAACAATCACTGAAACTTTTTGTTTCACTTTTTAATTACAAATGTTATAAATGATAAATGATTTCATTTCTGTAAGTAGGTGTATACCAACACTTTTAGGTACATGTCAAAAACATTTAAAAAGCTAGATAAGGTCGGTGTTTCCTATTCTTACTCTGAAAAGAAACACCATAACAAACTCAGAGCTATTTTTGACCAGATCTTGTTCAGCGGGATAATTGCGTAACACACTAACAGTAGAAATGGCTTTCGTTGTGACAGTTCAACAACATTCATTGCGTTATTTACGTTGTTGAGCAGACATTTTTTTCGAACATATATGCAGCAATGGATTAGCAATAGTCTTCAAAATGATTCAGATTGTGATTGATAGAGTTTCGCATTTAGGTTGCTGATCATAATAGGATGATACAGGTTAGTCTAGTCTAGGCACATGTATGTAATGATACTTCTGAACCGTGTCTACTACATGAATTACCAGGTATTTAAAAGCCAGCGTGTCAGTTATTTGGCCAGTTTTTGCATCAGACCACCCCTCGCAGGCAAAGGTCACTCCAGCTAATTAAACATAAAGGATATTATTATCTAAATGTCAGTCGCGTGAACTTTCCTTACCACCTTAGCACTTAGGCTATTAATTAACTTTTTGAATTGCAACGGAAAAAATTACGTCACTTTAAAGTAAAAGGGCGAAATGGGCGTTTTAGGAATGGCACCTTTTTCTCCCACAAAAAAGGACAAACGCTAATTATTTCAGATAAGTTTCCATGACCTGGTGAAATGGCGGTGCTTGCCCTATGTCCAGCAGTGGTCGTTTTCGGTTCGGCTGAAATAATAATTAATTATCTTATTTAAACTTAATAATGATATCAGTGATTTAAGCCAAATAAATATTGATAAGTATGGTTATGTTCTCGCATGTGGCCTTTATGTAGATAATTATTTATTTAATAACATTTCAGAAAGTATTTCAAGGTCTACTCGGCCGGTAAAAAAAATGAAACAATTACAACAACCAATCGACTCACACACCCATTTTCACAAAAAGTATGCATGTGAAAAATGAAACAACTGAATTTCGTGCACATAGAAAAAAACTCTTTCTTCTACGTCATATCTAAGAGTTTAATGGACTAAAAAAGAAACCCGTTAATGAAAATGGCTTATAAAAATAGGTCTAGATAACGCTTTATTTCTTTAAATTAAGACATCAAAAATTATTATCAGATCCTTTTCCTGTCTCCCAGCATTCAAATAACCACAAAAACTAATGTAGTTGTATCCTTAGACGTTTAATTACCATACTAACGTCGCTTAAAACCGCCACGTCCATGTTTTTCAGTGTAAAACCTAGACTTTTAAAAAGGCATCTAGCTTCACCTAATCCAGTCTAAGCAGCATATCTGAACCTCATGACCGATGTCAATGAATCCCACTTATTTTATCGCTAACCTCCTAGTCTGCAACCAACATTCCAACAAAACCACGCGTTAGCTACTGCGAACTATATTAGAAACTATTGCAAAACCTTAGGGAACCACGTTTCGCTGAGTTGCAGACTTGAATAGAATTCTGAAGTCTTTGAGTGAAGATGTGGTAAACGCGCGCGTTTAGGTTATGTTTGTCGGGGTTTGTGGTAAGGGTTGAGTCAGGAACGCATTCTGGAGTCGAGTTTAGGAGTTAGCGAGTGCAATGCGCCGCTCATGCAGTTCCCTAACCGGTTTCTAATCGTTGTATTTCGCCGCCGCCGATCGCGCTTTGTATGTCTCGGAGAAAAAGTTAAAATAACTTCAATGAAAATGTTCCAGCTCTTTCTTTGGAAACCGAAATTCTTACGATTTTCAATCACAAGTTAATGCTTTCAAAATCAAACATCTGTCATTTTCCAATCTTTAAATTTCTTCCGCGTTTCGAGTAAAAGAATCTTGCGGTATTGGAGAGGTATGTAGGTACCGTTCGGGCTGGCAGTTATAGCTGTTGTTCAAAAATCACAATAACATCTAGGCAGGAACAAAGGCCTGCCTAGCAACACTCGGGGCCCATTCTCTAGCATTCCTTAAACGTGAGAATGCACCTGACTGCTATGCAAAACTATCGTACAATATTAAAGTGGCACTCGCAGACATCGATCAATTGTAATGAATCAATGTCGTGGTTAACCCGATAGTCCCTGGATTTTATTTTTTAAGTGTTCATTTGACATCGGTCACAGACTTTGGAGCAAATCTCAAAACAAAGTTTTTACTCTGCAAGAACCTTATCTATTTTCTATAAACTGAATAAATTGTATTCGGCCAAATTATTATTTTTTAGAGTAGCCTTATATTTTCGCGAATCATACTTTTGAGACTGTGGCCAATGTTTTAATAATTTTCACTCCAATTTAAAGATTCTTTATTGGCTTTATTAAATGGCTATAACACCGCAAATTGATATAGGGTTTCAATCCATTTGATTACCTACTTAACAATTATTTTCCCAGACTGTACCTCAGCAAATATGGTCATCGAAAAGAACATTTCAAAACTATTTCTCCAGACAACGATCCTCAAAACTAAAAACTGTCGATCATAAAAATTCTAATAGCCAATCAAGTCGCATCAGTTATTATAAGTTAATCGTGGGTGCGCAGGCGCACGGTCAGCGCGCACTTTCGCCCGCTCGCGGCCGGCAGCGCCACATTTCTCCCCAAGGACATCGGAACCTGTCTCTACTGCCGACAGATCAGATTGTTCATATTGATCATAAGGTATATGGAGGAGTATATGGGAGCCATAAATTAGGTGTTTGTTTAGATTTTGCTTGATTTTTTGGTAAGGAGTTTGTGAATTATGGAGTCTTTCATCTTAGAAACGGACTGTATAGATCTCTATTAGCTACCTACCTATAGTATAGTACATAGACATATAGATTCAGATTCAGATTCAGATTCCTTTATTTGCTTAAACATGAGTGTACATACAATATTATGGAATAACAAAGCATGCAAGGTGTTATAATCAATGTCGTGCTAACATATTTACCATATTGTATATATATAAAGCCTAATAACGTAAAAAATCATTTCATGATGTTATTAGTAGTGATGAATGAAGTAATGAACTACGGGACTGGCATGGTGTTCCACTGCATGTTCTATTAATAATAAAAGACCCTAAATCAATAAAGTAAAAAAAAACATCTCTCTGGTTTAGTTTAGTTTGCAAAAATTTTTTCCCACTTGAAAAGAATTTTCTACAGAAATGTGAAGAAATCTAATCAAATAATTTGAGTAGAAGAAAAAATCTAAACAGATAGGCAGCACGATTTAAACGTGCTCTGGCTTCTAAAAGACAGTAATAGATACGATCAATAAATTAAATTACTATTCTATTAACACAAACTCAAACCCAATATTCAAGCATTCAATTCAATTAAACCAATTACAGGCATTTTTGAATTGTCTAGAAGTCGGTCAGTCATCATCTGCCTCGCCTTTTCCCAACTATGTTAAAAAAGATGAAGCTCATTCCAAAGGGAAGTACCTACTACTGTACACTCTTCTTCTCTCTCTTTCTATAAAGATAGATACACATCGCAGGTGCTCTATTTATTGCTCAACAATACCTTCTTCATAACCTCCTACGAGCTACAATTATAAACTGAACTGATGACTACCAGCACCATATTAACCAATCGTTTGTTTAATATACCTCCGCAACAATCCGTTACGAAGTTATAAAACTGAGATTAAATTATTGGTCCGGTCAGCAACTATAGCCATTTCCAATCATTCAGATTGTTATAGCAATTTTACGGTGCTTAAGCAGCCTAGAGGATGTAGCTGTACTGTTTGACGTTACAGAAACAAGGTAAGTTAGTTTAACATTATTCTGAGACCTACTTCCTCATAGCAGTCCACTGCTGGACATAGGCCTCTCCTATTGCACGCCTTTCAACTCGATTTTCGGCAACTCTCATCCAGCTGCTACCAGCCATCCTGCGAAGATCGTCGCTCCAGTTACCCTGAGGGCGTCCCACCTACCTACCTCCACCTACTTCCTAAAAAAGGTTTTTTCTATTAAGAAATTCTCAGCATCAGTCCGTAGTCTGGACTTGTGCCCGGTTGATGGCAATAGTCCGCCTCCTATTATATCGCACTTAAACGTAACTGGAGAAATTGTGGGTGTAGTATAGGTAGGTACACCTTTGCCTTACCCTTCGGGGATTACAGGCGTGAAGTTATGTCACTTCCTAAGGCTACTATCATAAGATTAGACGTATCATGTATTTGCTTCTTATGAAGAAAGTCTAATTATAGAAAAAGGTATCTTTTCAAGCAATGGCTGGTGTCCAAAGATTCATTCAGAAAATATTATGGACTTCGTTCTGGAAATGGTTTCAAAACAAACTCGCCAAACTCTACTATACTGAAGGCATATACTTAAGGTGGCTCCTAGGTTGCTCCTACAATGTGGCCCGCTAAATTCAATTTCTTTTACGGTTTTTGCAAGTTTGACAAGTTCTCAACTTTAATTTCTCAAATTCGAAACCGAGTGTATGTTACCCAAAGCCGAAACTTAATCAGGGGGTAATTGCGTAACAAATTAACAGTAGGAATGTCTTCATTTTGATAGCTCAACAACATTCATTGCGTTATTTATGTTCATGAGCAGATTTTTTTTCGAACATATGAAGGAATAGATTAGTAATATTCTATTACGCAATTAGGGTGCAGGACAAGCATACGAAAATATAATAATTTACAAGTACGAGACACATGTTAAATGGACCCATTACAGACACTAGATATTCATCAAATGACGCTTATTCAAACGAAATTACAAGCAAACGATTGCACAAAAACAGCTCCAGGGAACAGCAGTTGACAAATTCTTATGCAGATCATAAAATATATTGCCCACAAATTCTACCCTGAGGGTAAAAAGAGAAACATAGTCTCGATGCTAGACACATCAATATCTTTCCAATTAGGGACGATCTGTTAGACTCATGAAGACTTTGGAGTACGATGTATAAAGGCAGGCATTCATTGCAAAGGTAAGCTCAATTACTGAATCATTGGGAAAGCTATAACTCAGCAATGGAGCTACACCATGTTCATTTGTTAAGGATCAGACAAATTGAAGCAATAATTTCTGATTCTTGTGTGTTACAAACTCCTAAGATAACGGTTTTGCCAATATCCAAACGTAATATTTTGTTAGATAGCAGTTGTGAATCACTTGTATTTAAAAGCATTTATAGAGAAAACTAAAATTGTTGCGCCCGACACGACCATGTGAACTTGTATTTATTATTAAGATCTTGTAAAATACATGGAATTGAAATTGTAATTTGTTTGAAATGGTTAATTGTCCGCAGATATGTTCCGAGACACCAAAAATGATGTAAGTAAGTAATGACTCGATCAAAAACCCATATATATATATATTCTCTCCATTCAGGTCTTGGCCAAAAAAATGCCCTAACAAGTAAAATTAATTACTAATTACCATAAAAATGCCTCCACTCCCTTCTCCAAGTTCAAAACAATGCGAAAATCATTACAAATCAAAACGACGGACAATAATCACGTACAACAAACTACCTGACGGCCAGCGTCGCTAACACAAGAACTTGCGGCCTCTGAGTACCAAACCACCACACCACATCTTCAACCATCATAAAAATCAACTACCCCACCGTAAACCCGACCTTAATACGTCAAGTTTAAGTAAGATGTGGCTTGACAGGTGAGTGGTGGTTACGGTTTTAGAGTTGATGGGCCATGCTGGTCAATAAATGTATGTAAAAACGTCCGCAGACTCCGACGACATTCTTGTGAAGAGTCTGTAAGACGTTAGGGCCATCTAAATGGTTAGGACGCTGGCCCATAGTTGTTTGTGCAGTATATGAACATTTTTGTTTCATTCTATATCAATTGCTCTTGATTGGCCAGCATGGACGATAGGTTCTCATGTTAGGTGAGATGTTTTCACGTTCTAATTGTATTTTAAATTAGAAGGGCCATTTTGTCCTTTTATGAATCTGTAATGGTTCTGTAATTGGCTCAGTTCATCATTTCCAGTAATTGATATGGCTTGCAATTATTACGTGACCTTAAATAAGTAGCAAAATTACTGCAACTTTAGACCCATGTTTAATTAACGAAACGCCTAGACGGTTGAATTTATTCAACCGATCTCTAATAAATCCTCAAATATTATAAAGTATCAAGTACTCGTAAAATAGCAGAAATACCAAACTATACTGCACACTATCTTAACTCAACATGCATTAGAAACACTTAACTCACAGCCAACCAACCATTATAATATCCCCATAAACGTTAGTCGCTTACTTTTTAGCTATCCAGTCTTGCAGGCCCAATTTAACACGCGATCTAACTCGGAGCTAAGGTCTAAGACCTACAACAAGACGAATGGGACGCTATAGGACCTTATAAGGCGTATGTCAATTTATTGAACGCACCCGATCGCTCGTTCCCGCGCATTCGATTCAAGATGGCGATGGCCGCCATCTTTTTTACGCTTTTTATCATGTTTTAATATATTTATGTTTATTATTAGATGCGTGTGGTGTTTGGTTGGTAATTGATAGCTGCTAATGCAATTAGTTGCGATGGTATTTATAATAAAAATATGAAAATATATTTTTACCTGTGGTATAAGACATTTTCTTGTTTATGCCTGTAGATAGGCCGAGAAACTTGCTAGCCTTCCCAACAAAACGAATAATCATGGAATTGCTTCTCCGTAGGAATACCTAAACGTCACAAAAGATTACAGGAGCATTTAAATAAATTCTCTTTTCAAGGAACGATCTTTGCAATTTGCACAAAACACAATAATTATCAGGCGAGGTGAGAAGTTCCAGAACGATATTTAAACTCCTATATCGGCATTCTTGTGAACCTCACAGGGTCCTAGGATCACAATAGTAAAAATGCAAAAGAGAAATCAAAAGTGTCAATTGCCTATCTTCCTACGCGGATCGTTAAAACCGAGGGCAATGGCCAAATCGTAAAAAAGGTTCAAGATATGAGGGCTAGCACCTCTCTATTTAAGGCTTTATCGCAATTTAACCATTGATTTATAAAGGCGAAGATAGTGTAGATTTTGCTCGGTAGAATAGAAAGAAAAAACTAAAAATGTAAGAATTTCTCATCGTTTTTTTTTTGCAATTTTGTCCACTTGATATTAATGTATTAATTGTAGCGTCAATGGTACTTGGTAATAAGCATCAAACTACGACAACAAAAAGAGGACAGTTGACTGGTTCACCATTTATGTGGAAAGGTAAGATCAGGTACGATCCACACTTGCACTGGGTGTTGGATGAATCCATATTACGACATTTTGCCAGATTATGTTTACAGCGGTATTCATTCCTGCATCCAAATACATATTTGTTAACTTAACTGAAGTGTTAAAGTCACAAACGGACGAACACTGCTAGCTACCTGTAACTGACCATTAGGACTTAACAAGTATTGCTGGGTCAGATAGTAGCCCTTTGCGTAACACCAGGGACATAAAACAGGAGGCACTAATACGTTAGACGAGTGAAAATGGTAGTAAAATTATTGTAACTAGAGGTTTCATAAACTGTCTTAACTATCAAGAAGTTATCTCCTTTGGGGTAATTGCGTAACACACTATCAGCAGCAATGGCTGTCATTATGACAGTTCAACACCGTTCATCGCGTTATTTACGTTGTTGACTTGACTAATTTTTGGAACATATGAAGCAATGGTTTAGTAATATCCTTCAAAATGATTCGGATTACTATAACAATCTGTCTTTTACTAAAAGTTTAGTAATATTTAAGAATACTGGAACTTCTGGAACCAGTTTTATGTAGGCAGCTGTCAAGAAAAGTTGCAACGCCCTGAAATCTTTAAAAACCACTGTTTACGAACTTTTCTAGTAAACAACGTAAATAACGCAATTAAAGTTGTTGAACTGTCAAAATGAAAGCCATTGCTGCTGATAGTGTGTTACGCAATTACCCCATTTCATTAGATACTTTTGGAACATACCAAAATATTTAATATTTTTTACCATCAGAATATTTAACAAAATGTAATAATAAACAAAACAAATATATTTGCCGCGAGCCTGAACCACATACGTTTGTTAGATGTCGCGACAAACTGCGCGCGCGCAGGCAGCAGTCGCATTGCACATGAATTATTGAAGGAGCTACAAATTATACTTGTCTTTGCACAGTTTGATACATGGTTTAGTTATGTAAGTATTTGTGCTAACTGTAGGCTTGAGTATGAGAGCAAAAAGGTACCGATGAAGATAGGCAGAAGTCTTTAGAAACACAGTCAGGATAAAACGAAACGGTATTGGAACTGGAATTCTTGTAAAGAGAAACCATAATTCACTGGGAATGTTTTCTCATACTGCACCTTCGGTACCTATCAATCATAGCTAGAAAGAATTTCATAAAGGTAATCCGACAGTGAGGCAGGGTCGTGGCAGACCACGTAGGAGATGACGGGATGAGCTGGATAGGTTCCGTCAAAACTATAAGGAGGTCGCGTGGGCTCGCGAAAGATGAAAGGAGTGGAGGCCCTTGTCCAGGAGTGGGACAGCGTAAACCAAAAAGAGAAAAGTAATCACGTTTTAGAAAGCCTAAAAACTAATCATAGTCTTTCAGAACGTCTAGCAAGGAAGCTATAAATATTTGTTAACAATTTCTCTGTAAACTTTTGTAAAGGATGGGTCCTTTACTACTTAAAAATCTACGCTGCAATCGTGGCATAGGTATAACCAAGAACGGTTAGTAATTTATGAAAAATCGGAAAAAACAACCTGTCACCACCCATAAATTTACACTTGCGCTCTCTGTGGCTGTGCGCGAAATCATAAACAACAACACACATTTTTTTCCATTTATCAAAGAGAAAAATAAAAACCATAGCAGGTTGATAGAATATTTACAATCGAGTCGGGATCGGTAGCCAGCCTGCGCCTGCGCCTGCGGTCAGGCTCGAGTCTATGCCTTAGCTCAATGCTCGCATGCATGCATTAATCTAGGATACTTATAAACAGCTATAACTTGAAACTTATCTATGGATAAGCTCCTGTTAAGGATACTACAGGTTTGCGGACAAAACGCTGCGTTTTTTGTTAAGATATTGAAATGCTGGATACGTTTGACTGGTTTTACTGTATTGGTTTAGAATTTTAGATTAGAGATAGGGATATGCTCATTACAATATGCAATTTAATGACCAACCTGGCCATTCTGTAAAAATCTCACCGTGCGAATTTAGGTAGAAACCTCATCTAGTTTTTAAAATATGATTGACGTGTAAAAATGTTTGTGCAAACCTACTTACAGAAATAAAATCATTTATCAGTAAGAGCCAGTTATTTAAACGGTTGGTTAACGTAACATACGTACGTCAAATATTAACGAGTACGTAATCGTAATTATTTGACAGAATTCCAGGCTATAATTCTGTAATTGTAATTTGAAACAACGCTTTCTTTGGTTCGGCGACAGTTAGCGCCATTTTTTACGTATACGCGTGCGTCAAGTGGATGTGAAACAACCCGTCCTTAGAGAGCAGAGCTGTCATTCCACCTGATGCGAAATGACACTATTGACAGCTCACTTCACCTAGGTTTTCATGATGAGATCTTTACAGAATAGTTCGGCACAACGTCATCAGCCAAACACGAATGAATTATGGTTATTTACTGAAATATGGGTAACTGGCTGTAGTATACGTAAGACTACCTAGTACAATTTACTTTTATTTCCCTAATTATTTTATATCTTTCGGAACGGCCGTAAGCAATTACACCATACTGATTGAAACATCTAAGTATGTCTATATCAACTTCGTGGTACTCATCAACTTAATGATTTTAGAACGACAATTAATTTGCTTTATTACGTTATAAAATAAAAACTACGCAGAATTGCCAACTGCACCTTTGTCTATAATTGTAAACACTCAATTCTGCAACTTAAAAAAAGAAGGAAAAGTTTAGTAAAGAGCTTGAGTGTCCTTCAAGAAAATGAAAAAAAAAAGAACATTTTCCTTTATCCAATAGGTATTCATTGCATTTTTCATTCGGTCGAGTCGGGGTTAGCATGAAAGTCTTCGCTTTCCATACATCTCTATTAGTCGTCATCTCAGTATTCCTTCTCGAGCCATTCCAGAAGGTATCCTAATCAGCCTATAACATTCCCACTGCTGGGACACAGGCCTCCTCTCTGGCGAGGGAGTGGCCCATAATCCACCACGCGGGCCCAGTGCGGATTGGCGAATGTTACATGTCTCCGAATTGTTGGTTCTAGGACATGCCGGTTTCCTCACGATGTATTTATTACGTGGCCGTTACCACTGGGCCACCACTGCTCTCCAGAAGTGCCATTCTGTAAAGTTCACTGGAATGTCCCTCAAGTAAGTCTACAGAAAACGAAAGCGAACTCATTTGTTTTTAAAGTATATTATTGAAGATTTACAACGAGACACCGTTATAATTCCGAAGTGATGTTATGCGGGCCTTACACAGGTAACTATAGCCGCACATCTAAGACCACAAATCTAAGACAGATAGTCTAAATGGAACATTTAAGTTCTAAAGTAGATTAGGTCTAAAATCGACCGTGAAAATGTCAGTCGCAGGCGATCGCCCATGAAGGTCAACATTTTGATGCAAAATGAACTAGTCACCTGCGATTTTTATCGACCTGTGTAAATGGGGTGCCGATTCGGCTTGTGAGGCGATTAGATTTGGTAAGCGACCAGCCGCACAGCTAAAATCGACCTGTCCTGTCCATTAGGTTAACCGTTTTTTGACAGCTGTCTTAGAACGTACTATGCCAGATTAAGTAAAAGTTAACTTTAAAATGCGTAATAATATAAATATATAAACTGCCTTATCTTATTTATGGCTTGTTACAGGACATTATAATACCGTACGTGTATCAATCAATGTATTGTGTATTGCTGCAATCACTAGTTCCATCTGTCAAAAAACGGTTTACCTAATGGACAGAGTATAGTATAATTCCCCCATTACACTTCAGCCTCAATTTTAAGTAATTAAAACAATTGACAGTAAAACATTTTACTGAACCATCTTTTGTGTTCGTGAACCAGCTGCTCTTTAATATTCCTCAACATGAAAGTTATAATCTTATCAGCATTAAATAGGCCAATGAAATGCAAGCAGCGACGATCTGCAACGTTTCACATTTATTACTTAGTGTATGTGCATAATGATGATATTAAAGCTTGAATAGTTTTATTATTGTCTCGCTGAAGGGCTGCCATTATAATAGTATTAGCTGTTAATCGATACTTGGAGCGAATTCAACTTAAAATTATGTCCCAGAGAATTAATTATGATTATAATATGGCTCGATCGTGACCGTTGGGGTGGACGTATTCTTGAGTGGAGACCGCGAATCGGTAAACGTAAGGTGGGACGCCCTCAGGCTAGGTGGAGCGACGATCTTGGATGGCTGGCTACTATTTTTGCATTATATAAATTCAATTTCCTAGTATTGTATAATTGTATAGCACATGTGTGAGTACTATGTACATACTATAAAGCTACCATTTACTGGGTACGTCTTTCATTGACTTGAATGTGCCCTGGCGGCTAAGAGTATGTCATGCTCACTCAAATGTCTCGCTGATGGTGGCACATGTGTTGGATCATTTAGCTCCCTTCAAAATGGTTGAGCTGAATGGTGTTAATCCATGCGTCATGTTCGTGAACGGGCGCCGTCAGTAGTATTTTAATTTAATTTAATATTTGGATTGTTTTAAACTTTTCATTACGGACGCTTTTAACGTTCTGCATCGTTCTCACATGCATAATTTTTAACATGAATAATGTAACTAATACTTTGTAACCATATTTTGATTTAAAAGAGTGTCCATGGAGTTTCTTGCCCGTTCTTCTCCATAGGTACCTACTACGCTTTGGATTGGGCAACTAGCTTCATTTTTCTGACTGACCGACCCCTTGACAATTCAAAAGTGCCTGTAATTGGTTTAATTGAAATAAATACTTTGAGTTTGAGTTTTGAGTCTGGTAGCAGCTGGATGGGAGTTGCCGAAAATCGAGTTGAATGGCGTGAAATAGGAGAGGCCTATGTCCAGCAGTGGACTGCTGTAGGCTGATGATGATGATGATATGACTCGTAATCTCATGATTTGTTATTTGTGTGATGCGAAAGGGTAAATTGAAGTTATTAATAGAGGATTTTTCAGTTGTATGTTAGATTCTTAAAATTTTATAATCAATACTTAAATATTCCTAAGTCAAGAAAAGGTAGATGGATTGTGTGAAAGAGAAGGGAGTGAATGATAGCGTGGCGGTTGACAGGGGAGATCGGAAGAAGAAAACGTGTTGCGCCGACCCAAGTAACATGGGATAAGGGCAGGAAGGTGATGATGACTTAAATATTCCTAAGCAGATGCCAATGACATCAACCAACCCGCACTGGGCCCGCGTGGTGGATCACGGCCTACTCCCTCTCATAGAGAGGAGGCCTGTGTCCCAGCAGTGGGAACGTTATAGGCTGATAACGATGAGATGCCAATGAAGCTATTTTTCAATCCTTCGATATTACCCTAAAGCATGCTAGTTAGGGCACGCCGCGATAGCGGCGATAAGACCCCTCTTTGAGGAGTGGCTAGAGAGGCGCCACGGCGCCCTCACCTACCGCCTGACGCAGGTCCTCACCGGACACGGAAGTTTCGGGAGGTTCCTGCACATCATCAGGCGGGAGGAAACGCCCGGGTGTCACCATTGCCAGGATCGCCCAGAGGACACGGTGGAGCACACGGTGGAGGTCTGCCCCGCTTGGGCGGAGCACCGCCGTGTCCTCGTAGAGGCGATCGGCAGCGGCGGCGGCCTCTCGCGCCCGGCCCTGGTGCAAGCCATGGTCCGGAGCGAGAGGGAGTGGGAGGCAGTCGCCTCCTTCTGCGAAGCAGTCATGCTAGCGAAAGAGGTGGCGGGACGGATGAGGGAGAGAGCCTCCCATCCCAGCCGCCGCGGGAGACGCCCCGGGCGTCGGGAGTCGAGTGACGACTACCGGCCACCGTAGGCGCGGGCCTGCGGGCGGAGAGCAATGGGTAGCTCACCGCGCGCCTCAAAGAGGTGTCAGCATAACGAGGGGCCCCTCAGGGCCAAAGCCTGCCGGGTCAGCGGGATTGTCCGAAAGGGTTACCGCTACCCCGGAACATAAAGGGCGAAGGAAGGAACATGGGTGGGTTTTAGTCAGTAAGAGTCTGACACTCCCTTCCGCTCCACCCAGAGCGGGAGGGGTCATTTGATGACTTCCCATCAAGAAAAAAAAAAAAAAAAAAGCATGCTAGTTAGGGTTATTGTCAATAATTTTTCGACGCGTCTAAAACGCGACGTTTCCTCAACAAGTGTATCCTCCCCCCTGAGTCCCGGGAACGTGGTCAAGCCGCCTTAGAACCTGTCCCCTGGCAGTTATTAGAAGTTATTAAAGAGCGCACTTTTTGCCCCCTGTCGCTGCGTCCGCGCCACCAGATTGCGCGTCTAATTGCACGCTGCGTGAGAATAACGAGACCAAGTGCTTACCATGGACAGTTTTCAGGAGGTTTATTCATGAACGGCTTGTTTACAGACTTGGGAATTTTGCAGACTACCATTTCACATAGGGTTAATAATATAATACAATAACACGCCTGCAATCTCGAAGGGTTCGGCAGAGGTGAACCTGTGATACATACATATATCTCACGCATTCTTTCATCTGTATGCCCTCTGGCATAACATAGAGCACTCGTTATTGTATTTTTGTATACTAATGAATGTACCTAAGTTAAAATGAAATCAAATCATCAAATCAAATCATTTTTAAATGCATTAAAACATGGTATTACAGATGTTACATTAAAATGAGTGCTTACATGTTTTGCTATAGATACCTAGGATGCAAACTTGTCGGTATGCATAACATCACATAATATTATAATATTGTTGGAGCATAATTAGTCTCTATAAATTCTTTAATAGAATAAATATTTTGTGTAACTAGCCATTTATATAATTTGTGCTTAAATGCTCTAGAAGTCAACGTTTTTAAGTTGCTTGGTATATTATTATAAATACGTACATACATGAATCAATTACATAATATGACGTTTTGCAAAGTGCACCACATTTGGCCAGTTATGTTTAAGCCCCATGTTATAGGGGGCGAGCCTATTGCCATCAACATACAGATATAAACATTTCATTTTATTTCAGCCGCTGAAATTCAGTCTCCGGGCCGCTACACGGGCATGCAACAAGCAATAATCGTGGCAATAACCGTTTCAGATTCGCGACAGATGGTAAGTAAAAAAAAGTTTGGGGGCACTGGAAAAAAATATTCTCATAGTGGGTGGTAAGAAAAATAAGGTTGAGAACCTATGTATTAATTCAATGTGTATGCATTTGCAAGATTGTAAGCACAAGCCAACAAAACCGTTTATGATGAGACCGTCTATGGTGTGATGTGTCGTATAGACATGGTTCAAATTATCGGGCCAGATTTTAAAATAAGATCCTAACAGTAATCGAAATACAGTCCTTTTTACATAACTGACAACATAGGCCAAGACTAAGTTGTCCGTTTTGTATTAAGAACTTTACCAAAGTCGGAATAAAGTTAGAAATACAATAACTGGCTTGGCGAAGGTTTGGGCTTGGACTAAAGTTAGAACTCGTTTTGTAATGAGACGTAAAGGATCTGACTTTTATGGTTGTTGTACAGACGCCAGCAGGTCAAGCTACCCGAAACTGTCAAATTTTGCCAATCAACCTTGAACCTTGATGATTTAGAGATAAAGTTGAAAATCTATTAAAGAAATTTGACAGATTGTAGTAACTTGATGTGCTGGCGTCCGTATAATATTATAATTGAATCCTTCTTGACGTAACCAAAAATGTCAACAAACTTTTTGAAGTCTAAATTAAACATATTAACAACCCATCATTAAAAAGGCTTTTACACAAAAACTAACAAAGTTAACAAACTCAATTATGCACTTAGTCCTAAAGAGTTGACTTAAGAAAAACTTAATGAAATGCGGGTGAAGTAGGCACCCTGTTGAGACCTGTCCTGACAGAATGTGTTGCGACGTTATCAGCGCCTGCTCCCGTCATTAGCGGAGAGGTACATGCTCACGCAATGTATGCTGCGTGTTCATGATATTGTATGACGCGCGAATTTGTCCGTCACAGATTATTTTGCTAAGATCTCGGGATTAGAAATTATTTTCCATAATTTATAAATTTTTCAGTACTGTAGAGGCACTCCTTTTCAGTCACACCAGCTGGTGATGTTTCAGAACTTTTCAAGTCCATTGAAAGGTTTAATCTGTGCGCTGTTGAATGGGGGTTACATAACATAATAAGAAAAAGTATAATAAAACCCTATGTAAGCCTATAATATCCTCACTGTTGGGACACAGGCCTCCTCTCTGTGCGAGGGAGTGGGATACAATTCACGCGGGCCCAGCGCGGGTTGGTAGATGTACAGACGCCAGCAGGTCAAGCTACCCGAAACTGTCAAATTTTCCCAAGCAACTTTGAACCTTAGTTCTTCAGCGATAAAGTCGGGAATATATTAAAAAAAAAAACAGATTGTAGTAGCTTGATGTGCTGGCGTCTGTACATGTCTTCGAATTTTTTGGTTCTAGGACATGTCGGTTTCCACACGATGTTTTCCTTCACCCTTTTGAGAGAGGTGGTGATGAAATTAAATTCACAAAGTTAAGTACCTGCCTGGGTTCGAACTCACGACCTACAACTCGTAAGTCAGGGCCGATACCACTGGGCCAGCACTGACTTATGATGGTTCTTTGTTAATCTAGCACCAAACGTGTCAGGCAGACTTAAGAAAAAAGCTTTAAAGTTGTCAAAAAATAAAAGGCCCGTTTTGACATTGACAGTTCTAGTAGTTAATAAAGATCAAGTTCGCAAAACACGTATTCGTTTGTATGAAACTGACGGGTGTCAAGAACGCATTCTCAAATGTCAAAACGGGCCTTTTATTTTTTGACAACTTTAGACGTATATCGTTGGTGCTAAATATGAACACCGTAAAGTTTAGAGATCATAGATGGTTACATACAGGATCAGTCGGTCTATTCTGAAAAAACTCACCGTGATAACTTAGGTGAAGTGAGCTGTCATTGCTAGGTATTGATACTTTGGACAGCTGACTTCAAGCTCACTTCGCTTAGGTTTTCACGGTAAGTTTTTCACAGAATAGTTTGGCTGATCATAAAAAAACACCGTTAGAAATACTTTAATAATATTTTCATGTACTTCTTTAGTCATTGAAAATCATAGGAATAAAATACGCCGATTGTAGATACTCTGCAGACATCAAAAAAAATATTAGCAAAGTTAATTCCAGACTAATATTAATAAACAAGTTGTATGGACTTTAGTTCAACAAAACTAAGGGTTTATTACCTAGTGACAGACGGTACGATATATTTTATATAATCTAGATTCAATATTAGAAATATACGACACGACGCTTCTCGTATTATTAACGACACGAGCAGCGATGCTCAAAGATCTACAATACAACGCCCATTTTTAACTAAGTTGTGTCTCCGATAATGGCAGATTTTTAAATTACACGTAGGTGATAACAAAAATCAATAAGTTGCATTCAAACACTTGGAAATAAAACAATTATATATACTAGTTAAAACTAGACAAAACGCTGGTACTCCTGAAAAATCACTGGTTTTCCGCAAGCATTTAATATAAACCAACGGGATGATTGCGTAACACACTAACAGTAGCTGGCAATGACTTTAATTTTTGACAGTTCAACAAAATTCACTGCGTTATTTACGTTGTTGAGCAGACATTTTTTTCGAACATCTGAAGCAATGGATTAGCAACATCTTTCAAAATGAGTCAGATTGTGATTGATAGGTAGTGTGTTACGCAATTAAGGCATAGATTCCATTTTCGAGTTTTACACTATTTCCACAACTCATAGACTACTATTATACCTACTTATTTCATAATATTATTCAGCAGCGATTTCATTTAGTTGCCTCGACTTTTCTATTTACTTATCGGCCCAATGACTTCCAAAAACATATTTTTATCGAGATTGTATACTAATTACAAACTTTATATTATATATAAAGGAACATTAATAACTCTGGTTACAAACCTGGCACCCCTTATGCTGTTAAATCAAAACCATGACGAACATACAATTAAGATTTTATTATTAAACTTTATCGTAAGTACACATAAACTGAAATTAATTACTGTGAAATATATGAACCTATAAATATTTTGGCCTGTTTTGTATGACAGGAAATTCTCACGAGGTACCTAGTTAATTACGAGTAGAAAAAAACAATAACCTAAGAAATAAGCAGTACTTTTGTAGATACTTAAATAATAATTATGTCGTATCCCTGTGTATTTTACTGTACATAAATAATTAAATAAATAACCCTTCTATTAAGTTTTTGATGTAAAAATCACAGAGCTTTTTTTAAAATAAAAATTTCTAGATTTGATTTCAACAACTTTAGAAAATTGTTTTTTGAAATGTAAAACTATTTAACGCATGAATTAATTGACCGATACGTAGATTTGTTCTAACTTATCAATATAATAAATTAATTAATGTCATTCTCATCCGCGACACTTATCTAAAAATAAAATATAAGTGTTTTTTCAAAAGGCTGTATTTCCAATTACAACCAATTTTCACAAACTCGAAAAAAAAGCTGACGCAGCCATTAGGTCCTCTAGTGCGGAGGTGACAGAGCATGTGGCGCAAGAAGAGTTGAGCCTTTATCTGTGCAGAGACACCACAGGGACTCCGTCTGGTGGAGGTTGTCCTGTGCTGCGGCCCCTAAGGGTACTTCATTATGATGGTTTACAAGAAAGAAAAGATCTTCAATGGCATGGAAAACTTTGACAATCTCTACAAGATTACCTGCGTTGATTAACCTGTTGAGTAACTCATGGGTTGACTAGTGACCAGAGACTGCGGTGAGGTAGGACCACACCGCCCATCCTAAGGCTTATGTTATCACTACTAATTATGCCGCGTATAAACTTTAATTTGTTTTGTAATCACGCCGAAGATGTTTGATTTGGAGAGATGTTCGTAGATTCGTGGTCGGTTACAATATTGAGGCTGAGATATAGTATGAAGGCTGATTACGATTACAGTAAGTTGGTCCATATGATCGTGGCGAAAAGATAACCAAGAAAATATTTTTTTTTGCGAGGTTGGATATTTTGTTTTTGGTGTTCGTTATCAAACAGCTACAAATAAAAAATTAAATAAAAGTATGTATTTCATACTTCCCGCTTTTTCCGCTAAAGGGTTAATAAAGAAAAATAGGTAAGTACACACAATGAAATAAGGTGATTTAATATAATTACTTCAAGAGAATCGAGTTGAATGTCGTGCAATTGTAGAGGCCTAATAATATGAAACGATAACACGAATAATATAAGGAGATGATAAAAATATGTTTTTTTTTTCAATATTTTCAAAAAGAGTAATGAAAGAAAGCGAATCTTTGTTTATCTATGTTGTACATCTTCCATATCGGCAAACCACGGGTTTTGCCATAACGGATGGAACGGATCGTATGTATTTACATTATATGTTGTTAAATGTTTTCTGTAGCTAGGTACAACGCCGAAGATATATTTAAATCTGTAAAGTTATGCATGTATATGTTAAATAAATAATTGAAATAATCTGGGAGAAGCTGTTGTAGAGCAGCATGCTAAGTATGACTGCAATAGCATAATGAACTGACTATTTAAATTCTGATAATATAATGCTGAATGTAAATGAACGATCATTTTACAACCATGGCACCATGAAATTCCACATATTCCTTAAAGATTAATACAATAAACTGAACCAACGGAATTCTGTCAAAGAGAAAGAAAACCGCATACTTACCTTGGTTTATAGGTAATAACCATCCAAATCAAGAATTCTAGACTATAGAAATTGCGATTTTATTTCTTGAAAGAGGATATAACATACACGTTTATATGTCGGTTATATGTGTATATAAGCCCTTATTATGCTATAATTTAAGAAATAACATTCTTTCTTAAATTATAGCATAATAAGGGCTGATTTTTTAATCATCTGATAACTTTATTCGAGGAATATTTCTGAAATTTTGACAGTTATTTCATACAAAAACTGTCAAACGTCAATTTCATTCCTCGGATAAAAGTTATCTGGCGATGGAAAAGTCAGATATTTTTTTGAGGAATAAATGTTGAGGCTTGACATTTTTTATATGTAGATATTGATTACTAAGCCGGTGTAAACAAATCGTTTATTTATTAGTCGAGTGAGTTTTGTGACTTGACTAAAGCAACTTTATACAAACCTTTTAGTAACATGTTTAATTACGACTAGACTTACACTAATGAGTTAAGACGTGCTAACGACTCTTCAAACACATCTTTAACACTCGCAGAAAGTCAGACTCTCACAATATAGGCATATCTAATGCTAAACTTATAGTAAGTTACCCATTCTGTAGTCTGTTCCAAAAGTATGTAATGATAGTGTAAACAAACCCTGTTCAGGTCAAATTCTTAGGCAACCACTTAATTAAGGAAATAGTAACGTAGAATTTTTGTCCGTTTGTCTGAATTCCGGATTAACGCAAAAACGGCTGAACGGATTTGGATGAAGTTTGGCACAAAGATAGTTTATAACCTGAATTAACACAGGGTACTTTTAATCCTGGTAGTACGTTCCTGTGGGATATTTTCCGCCATCCACGCGGACGAAGCCGCGGCTAGGCACCTAATAAAGGAAATTAGTAACACATTCATCTGTATTTAGAAGGTTTCAACTTTACATCTCACTACTTTTTCCAACAATTATTGTCTGAATAACATTATTAAATTGTAATTGAAAAAATCGAAAATTGAGGTTATAAAATTAACCTCAATTGTCAAATAAAAAACATCGATAAGGTAAATTAAAATAAGAATTACGGGGTTAAGTAGGTATTTAAATAATCAAATCAATGCATTCAATTTGTAAGTGGCTCTACAAATTACCATCCACAGGTACGTTTTCTGATCCATTTGTTTACATTCCCATCAGATAGTTTTGGAACAGACTATAGACCCAAAGGTCACGGTACAATAAAGCAGGTTGTAGACCTGCGGGGATACAAAAGGTCACACTATAACTGTGACAGGATGTTAGCACAGCGAAGAAGATCTGACCTATTGTAACCATTTCACCATAGAGGGATTGCCCAATTATTGTACTGTGGAGGCGAAATATGATGATTATGTACCTTACCAGAAGAAATGGACGTAATTACAACATTTGGCTGAGGAATTCATAATCAACCTATAATGTTCCCACTGCTGGGACAGAGGCCTCCTCTCTTCTAGAGTAGTAGAGTAGAGGTGGATAGCACGCGGGCCCAGTGCGGGTTGGTAGATGTCACATGTCTTCGAATTTTTGGTTCTAGGACATGCCGGTTTCCACACGATGTTTTCCTTCACCATTTTGAGGGCAGTGGCGGTGAAATTATTTACACAAAGTAAAGCGCCTGCCTAGGTTCGAACCCACGACCTACAACTCGTAAGTCGGAGCCTTTAACACTGGGCCACTACTGCTCAGCGCGGCTGAAGAAATGGGCCCAAATAAATTAGCATGAGGGCAGGAGAATGATGATTTGGGTGAGGGATTTGTGATCGGCGTGTTGTTATTAGCAGACAAGAGGATACTAACCATCCTTTGGACGTACATCTAAGTAAGTAGGTAGTATATCTAAGTCCAGCCAGCCTCACTGGTCTAGTGGTCGCAAGCGCTAGGTACACATCTGCCTAACCCTTCCGGGATTACAGGCATGATGTTTCGTTATGTTATGTTAGTACTAGCTACGCCCCGCGGTTTCACCCGCATACGTTTCGATCCTGTGGGAATATCGGGATAAAAAGTGTCCTATATGGCAATCGTGGTTATAAACCATCTGTGTGCGTGAAAGAGTAACAAACATCCATCCATCCATCCATCTATCCATCCATCCATCCATACAAACTTTAGCGTTTATAATATTAGTAGGACAGGACAAATCGAAAGGCTACATTTTTATTTAGAAAACTCCCAAATTTTGTACATAGTAAGTTCATCACGAATTAGTTCTTTGAAAAAACCCTGAAGACTTATACCTGTCAACCTACTAAAGAATATTAAGTACAGGCGAAGATACGACTGTTAATTGTTAGACAATAACCATCTGAAGACAGGAATTCAAAACTAGGAATCGAAACAAAACATGTATTACAGGAATGTAACACAGTAACATGCCGAACTTACTAAGACAGGGCTTATTTTAGAGAAAAACATGCTCCAACAGACCTACAAAAAAACATAGACAACGAGTGCAGAGGAGCAAATTCATAATAAACTTACATAATCATATCATAACTCTTCACAAACCTCTCGAAAGACGTACCAAAGAGTTTCCACGTAACTTAAACCCAACATTTAACGAAAACCTGTACAAAATACCATTGCCACTTCCTGGCTGCGAGCACAGATCCATCAAGTGTTCGCTCATAACCCATGGGATTTACGTTGCGTCTCGGTAAACGTAATTACGATTTGTCATTTACATAGAAGTCTTGAACTAGCTGAGTTCGATGCGAACACTCACAGCGAGGGCGTGTGCCACACCGTTGTGTAAGGATGATGGGGCTGACGAATGTTCGCTGTTATAAGTCTGCTAACTACGCGTTAAAATATGGCTAAGTACGTATCAACAGAATGCTATCATTAAGGCAAATCTAATTGAGGCATACATACCTACGTCTGAAATATCATTAAGACAGACGTTATATTTAACCACGTTATGTGCTGCTGGTCACCAGTCGCCACTGTAGATTCTGGCTAACAGCAGTTGCAGTAATTTGGATATACACATTACTCGCTACCCTATTTTAAACCCAGCATTAGATTCGTGTTTAGGCTTTGGTCTGTGTGACCTACTATCAAATACAGGCAGTTCATGCAACATCTTCTAAGTTCTAATGAAGAAATGGTCTGCAAAAGCTTTAAGACCAAACAGCTGAAATTCAGAAATGAGAATATATTACACCAGGAAACAAATTGATGACCTGGTGATGATCATGGGAATCCACTGGATACAAAAAGCACAGGACCGGTCGTCTTGGCGATGCTTGGGGGCCTATGTCTAGCAGTGGACGACCTTTCGACTGAAATGATGATGATGAAGAAACTGATTCTGAAGACGGATATTCATTAGTATTAAATGCAGTTGTGGAGGTGTACCTATATAACTATATTGCAGGTTTTTATGAAAGAGTCACCGCAATTTCGCCAATAACATACTGTGTGTGTGACAGACAATCAATCGCACATCCGACTCGACAATCTAACTTAGTGACAACATTTTCGATATATTTTCTAGAGAGCACTCTCTTCAACCAAAAAAAAACGAACCGCCACACTTCGGTGTGACATGCATCACCGCAGCTGTGTGCGGTGTGTACTTAGGCCGCGCACACACGCGCGGCGTTACGTGAGCGAACATAATAAAGGCGCACGCACACCGCCATACACCGGGCAACGTCCCTAACTCGCTATGTGTACCTACCCGGCCGATAGTTATGTTTTATTTATACTTTCTTGGCTTAGGGGATACGGGCAAGCGGCGGTGACTGAGAATTCCTTAGTGCCAATGTCCATTTAATGGAGTTTGAATTGTGCTGGATAGAATCGTTGGCAGTTTTTTTCTTGATGATAATTGAATTTTTGATAATGTCGTAAAAATATTTCTTATTGTGTAGTTTTTTTTTTAACTTTTTTTTCTATATATCACGTGGAAAAAGATATATTTAGGTTTAAAAATTATTTTGGAAGGGTGTATTTTTAGGAGATTTATTCTTAATGTGTATTAAAAATATATGTATGCTTTTTTATTTACCTACAAAAAACATGGAAACGTCACGAGCACTAAGTGAAAATGAGTAGAAAAAGAACAAATGTTGCAAAGGTTATTAAAAAATAACATTAATGTCATGTTGTTGGTTGGTTCAATTCGCAAAAACTACCCTTAGCCTTCTCAAATCTCAAATCGTTTATTGCAATCCATAATGTACAATTATAGGTGGTAAATAAAAGAAAAATAATAGAAACAATTATGGACCCTGTCGGGCACAGCAAATTTTTAAATAAGTAGAGAGAGGAAGAGCGCTTTATTAATTCTCTTTGTTATTCAGTTACAATTATTTTATATCCCATTAATTATTTTATACCTATGTATTTATATTTCCATTCATTCACTTATTCTATTAATATTTTATATGCTGGTCTATCTATTCATTTAATATCTATTTAATTATATTTAATATTGCTTATTTCTCTACTTATTTTTTGAACATACAGGGCGTTTTCAATTTGTATTGTATTTCTATATTATATACACACTTATTTCATACGAATTTTGTAACGTAATGTACATACTCACGGTTATCTACATTCATTCCTCCAGGTCAGACAAGCATTCCGTCACCGTTAGGTGCTGATCTGGCTATTCCTCACGACACCAGGTCACGTTTAATCATCAAACTTCAACATAACACTATGACGATTTAGTAACATCCAAGGGCTGGAAATTTCGCCCACATTCATTGATATCATTTTTCCTATAAACACTATACTTTTAATACGCTTTTAATACGAAATAACTATATATGTAATTGTATTTTATTAATTTATTTTATTATGACAGTTCTGACAACGACGTTTGTCAATACGTCGCCATGACAAGTTTGTTTCTAAATTCTTATCAGCCTGTCACTTTTAGCTGAAAATATATTCAAACTATTGCAAATCAATACTGGCCATAATATTTCAAATTCATATTTATTTCTTCAAGTTGCTGTTCTGCGAGTTTACCTGGGGAATCCAAGCAACGCGGTGACAGTTCAAGTTCGAGTTCTAGTTCGAGTTCGTGTTGGAGTTCGATTTCGCCTGAAAAGTGAACCCTCAAAGTAGTGCTGGTACTCCGGAGTCACCTATCCAGGGTACTCTTGGCGTATTCCCCTCAAGACTCCGGAACCTGTCGTACCAGCGCTGCACCTCGTCCTCCGTCCTCCTGAAACTACTGGCCTGCTCTCAACCAGGGCCGTCTCTCCTGGCGGGCTGACCGCGTGCTGCCGTGCCTGCCCTACCGTGCGGCCCTGCTGCGACCCACTATTGTCGCGTGGGCCCCTGCCGTGCCTGACCGCGCGCTGCCGTGCCTGCTCTCCGCGCTGCCGTGCCTGCTCTCCGCGCTACCGTGCCTGCCCTACCGTGCGGCCGTGCTGCGACCTACTATTGTCGCGTGGGCCCCTACCGTGCCTGCGCTCCCGTGCTGCCGTGCCTGCTGTCACGTGTGGCCGTGCTGCGACCTACGCGTAGGCCCCTACGGGTATCTCCACGCCTGCCTGCTCCTGTCACCGCCACCTGCCTCGCGTCGCGTCTACCTCTTCAGCCTCCTCAACCCACCAATCACTCATCTTCATCCTTCCTCACCTACACACTACACACCACTGACCAAATCATCTCCATTTTTTATATAATCTTTTCTTTTATTAAATCTGTAATAAACTTCAACCTCCCTTTCTTTAATTCAAACTTAGTTTCCTGTCGCTACACGACATTCTGGCGCCCAATGTAAATTAGTTCTTTCCCTCTCTCTCTCTCCCTCTTGCTCTAATTCTTTCAATTCTCCTAGGTCTCTCTTTCATTTTAAAGTTTCACCCTTCTTTGTCTTCTTTCATAATTTTCACACATCCATCCCTTTCACACTTTCCTAAATTCTAAAACAACACTTCGTCTAGTGTCACCTAAACTTTTGGCTAAATTTTTATCATCTAAACACATCACTTGAGCACACTGTACTAATTTTAACATTCCTAAACACTAATTATCAAAATATGTATATATTGTATATAAACATCACTCACTACATTATCATATTTTATTCTATTAGGTTAATACATTCTTATTTAACTCGTGCTCTTAAGCACAACTTGTATATATTCATATATACTCTAAAGAGCGGTTGCAACTCTATAAATAAGCCCTTGCAGGAGCGGTTGGTTACTCATTAAATAAGCCTAAACCAAAAAAATGTATCTATCTATTACTACTTAACTTATTACTTAACTCTATCGCTCTTGTATGAGCTTAATTTCCTATACTTAATTTGTGTAAGGTAATTCAATACCTTTTCTTTTTTTTCCATGTCTGGAGCGGCCGACAACTCCTTAAAGAAGCCTTAACGTCGTTTATAAAACACCCTTCTAGAGTGGCAGTCATTGAATGTGAACTCCACCCTTACCGGAATGCAGGAGATTGCTTAAAAGAGATAGTACGATTGGGTGAATGGAGAGGTATGAATCTGCGAAGTTGTGTTTTACGGTTTACTTTGGAAAGCTTCATAAAATTTTCTCTGAGTCGAAAATTTTCTAGGGTCGGGGGGAAAATGTAACGTAATGTACATACTCACGGTTATCTACATTCATTCCTCCAGGTCAGACAAGCATTCCGTCACCGTTAGGTGCTGATCTGGCTATTCCTCACGACACCAGGTCACGTTTAATCATCAAACTTCAACATAACACTATGACGATTTAGTAACATCCAAGGGCTGGAAATTTCGCCCACATTCATTGATATCATTTTTCCTATAAACACTATACTTTTAATACGCTTTTAATACGAAATAACTATATATGTAATTGTATTTTATTAATTTATTTTATTATGACAGTTCTGACAACGACGTTTGTCAATACGTCGCCATGACAAGTTTGTTTCTAAATTCTTATCAGCCTGTCACTTTTAGCTGAAAATATATTCAAACTATTGCAAATCAATACTGGCCATAATATTTCAAATTCATATTTATTTCTTCAAGTTGCTGTTCTGCGAGTTTACCTGGGGAATCCAAGCAACGCGGTGACAGTTCAAGTTCGAGTTCTAGTTCGAGTTCGTGTTGGAGTTCGATTTCGCCTGAAAAGTGAACCCTCAAAGTAGTGCTGGTACTCCGGAGTCACCTATCCAGGGTACTCTTGGCGTATTCCCCTCAAGACTCCGGAACCTGTCGTACCAGCGCTGCACCTCGTCCTCCGTCCTCCTGAAACTACTGGCCTGCTCTCAACCAGGGCCGTCTCTCCTGGCGGGCTGACCGCGTGCTGCCGTGCCTGCCCTACCGTGCGGCCCTGCTGCGACCCACTATTGTCGCGTGGGCCCCTGCCGTGCCTGACCGCGCGCTGCCGTGCCTGCTCTCCGCGCTGCCGTGCCTGCTCTCCGCGCTACCGTGCCTGCCCTACCGTGCGGCCGTGCTGCGACCTACTATTGTCGCGTGGGCCCCTACCGTGCCTGCGCTCCCGTGCTGCCGTGCCTGCTGTCACGTGTGGCCGTGCTGCGACCTACGCGTAGGCCCCTACGGGTATCTCCACGCCTGCCTGCTCCTGTCACCGCCACCTGCCTCGCGTCGCGTCTACCTCTTCAGCCTCCTCAACCCACCAATCACTCATCTTCATCCTTCCTCACCTACACACTACACACCACTGACCAAATCATCTCCATTTTTTATATAATCTTTTCTTTTATTAAATCTGTAATAAACTTCAACCTCCCTTTCTTTAATTCAAACTTAGTTTCCTGTCGCTACACGACAATTTATTTTGTTTTTACAAAAATACAAGAATCCAACAAGAAAACATTCTCTTTAGAAAAAACCACTGAAAAAAAATCAAATTTCACTAACGCCATTTTTCCTTGACATTCACATCGGCATTAGGAGCGGCGTCTGTGTCACGTCTCCCGGCGCTCGTATGGCTGTGTGCGTGCCACTGTGTGCGCACGCGCCGCTGTGTGTGTGAGCGACTCTCGCGCAGGTAACCGGGATCGTCTGCGGTGCGCCGGGATAGGCAGCGTTCATACTACTCGGTACAAAATTGTTAAATTTTTTTAGTCTTAGAAGATTCTTAGTGGGTTGGTTATTTAGAGATACTTTTAGAATTTGTGTTAGAATGCCTGCAATGTCAAAGTAAAGTAAAAAGGAGGGAGAATTAAATAAAGCAAGGTGTGAACTAAATTAATTGAACTCAAAGACGAAGAATGCGCTGCGCTAGAGTGGATATAACTGTATAAACTGTTCTATTACACGATATAGGTAGGTTTGCTTATTATTAGATACTTACATATTTTTTTGTTAAAATAACTATATTGCACCTATATAAATATGCCCATAAAAAAACAATTTATCATTCCATGCAATTTTATTTAAAAAATGCATTATTATTATAAAAATTAAATCATTATAAAATGCTCCAACCATACGCACTTGAAAACGGCTCCCCATTATCGCACCAAAGATCATTTATAAAAAAAAATTCGCATCGCCAAAAATCTTACAAGAAATTAATTACAGAAAAAAAAGAAAGGGGTGTGCTCGACCAGTGTGTGCGCTGACGTAATTTCACTGACGGCGGGAGCGCGCCTGCGCAGTGGCCGCCGAGCCCTCGCGCGTCCCGGACGACGCTTGAGCACTGAACACATCCAACATAACCTTACATTTACAACTTGAAAAAAATATCGTCACATCAAATAACACCTGATTGGCTGACTATAGACAACTTCACCGTCAATTTATTTTTTTTTTTCTTTTAATTTTGTGATTTTTTTGACGTTTTGATGTGTCGATATTTTCTTCAGTCCCACATCACTCCACACAGTGTTGCACATCGCCGGTGCACGTGTGATGACGGCAGCAGCAGCCTATCAGGAGGGAACGAAGTAAGTTTTTTTTCTTTTTCTAATAAGTTCCTAGTTAGCCGGTTGTTGTGTAAGATTTTTGGGAAAAAGAGAAATTTATTTCGTTAATTTCATCCTAATTTGTTTCAAAATTATGTCCGAACTCCAACCCACTTTTCCTAGCAACAATATCTTTCCATTTATTTTTTTCTATCTGTTTTTTCTATACATTTGTTTAACCAAAGTTGCTCTGCCTACCTAGTGGAGAAAAAAATCCTCATTGTTCCCACGTTATTTCTAGATTATTTTATTAAACATCATAACATAGTATTTCTAAATTAAGCGATCACACCAGAAACCTCTTTCAATATTTTATCTAAACTTAAACTAACTAATAATAAAAACCATCTCACTACTTTTACCATCTAGGTACGGAAGCAAAATCATCTCATTATATTTTTCTGAAGACGTGACAAAGAAATCCGTACCTATCCAAACTTAATTTTAAAATAAAAACCACCATAAACAATACTTTCCAATTTCAAAATCACAGCCACCTTTCACCGAAAAAAAAAGCATTTTTCCCGGCATTTTAACATTAGAAAATGGCGGCAAGACCACGTCACCGGTGCAGTGGTGACGCGCGGCCTAACCTAGGCCAACATAGTCGATAGGAAGCACAGGTCAATACACCCGGTCATGGTCATGCACTTTCCCGGGAATAGAATTATTCTTGTTTAGTCTTATGTAGGAATTCTAATTAGACGTTGGACGTGGCAGACTGCGTGCGCGTATTGTTTCTGTTTTATTGTAAGTAGGTACTAACTGTTTTGAGCGTATTTTAATTTTGAATTCAAGATTTTGAGTTCGTAGCGTGGGATTTTTAGAATTGAACTATGTATATGAAAAATAATAAGAAAAAGAAGAACAACTTAAACTAATATCATTCGGGAGTAAAGTCAATCGCAATTGATATCTCATTATGATAAACGTTTCTAAAAGGAACCTACTTAGAGAAATTAAACAATTTCTAAATTAGTATTTTTCTTTTTGAAGACAATGAGATCGTTTTAACCGAAATCCGTCACCGTTTTACAAAACGGAAATATAAAGACATTACGTAACTACATAAGAAAAATAAATTTTAAATGTATAAAAGATAAAGTCAACACCGCTTATTAAAAGCATTCGTTTTTTTAAATTTTCAAATTAATTTAGCAACTAATAAACATAAAATAACTAACAAGTAATTAAAAAGCATTTCATTTCGTCTTTTCTTTTCATATTTCCTCATTTTTATGAAAAATTACTTTCATAGGTTATAAGTAATCAGGTACATTGAGCTTAAAACAAAAAAAAACCTATGAAATAAGCAAAGTACCTAAGTTATAATAAAATGAAACCAACATGCCAATTCACACAAAACGAAAAGCAGTTCCATACCGCCAACCCTAGGCTGTGTTAAAAACGGTTTCTAAGTCGACTCGAGCGCACTCATAGTTGCATGTTATCCTAGGTCACTGGCACGAGCTTTCACGATCATTGACGAAGGCGCCCGACGACGCCCGAACGCAGACGGGCTGTGTCAAACGATAGACGTGCGATAGTGTTCGTAGTAAGGTGACTAATTCATTCATAACTTGTCGGAGATATTTGGAATGGGTATTACTTTTTGGTAAGCAGTCATTTAGATACTGCGTTGGCAATTTAGACATTCTACTAATGATACGGCCTCTTTATCAACAGCATAAGCTATCCTGCTTACTCCTTAAGGGCACTGCGTGGTGATACTGATAATACACCCACGCTTACACGATGCATTCTTATAAACAACTTGAATCGTAATCTCAAATAACTTCTAAGAATGATATACTCCTCAATGGAGTTCCGTGTGGTCCTCTGCTAAGAAAAGACCGCTCCTTTCCCATCTGTAAGTTCTGTAAAGACTAACTAAACTTAGTATTGCATCAAACATATCGGCAACATCTTCCTGTCTGCTAATAACAGACTTATAGATAAAAAGAAGAGGCTGCAGCGCCTGTCTGACTCATAATAATAAGAAATTACGATCATCAATGCGTCTATCAAACATGGCATAATCAACCTATAATGTTCCCAATATACGCGACTTTTTGTGCCAAGGCAATGAATGATTGTCTGCTGAAAGTCAAATTCCGCCATCTTCATCTTCGTCGTTGCAAAAACCATATTTAGCAGACTTCAATCCTTGCTGTTCATCATTATCATCATGTCTTTTTCCCATACCTCGTTGTTGTGATTCCCGTTACTCGAAAGAATGTTTTTTTACACCTTTCCCTAACTCTTCGGAAAAAACGGACGTGATGTTATGTTTTCTACTTCTCTAGTTCCTCGAAGCAAAAAACTGGCCTTAATTAAACTATAGGTTATGGCAATAATAAAGAAAACAGTAGCATCTCTGTATCCTGCAAATAACCAGCACTTAGCTTATAACAACCAGTTTCTCGGTCGTCTGACGATTTCTGGGAAAATGAGCACCTGTTTTACTAATAGTAGTGCCTTCGTGTGTCAACCTTCCAACGTTCTAACAATATCTTTCTGTTGAAACAAGACAAATTAAATATGTTCTACTGAATATTGAGAAGCATGGCAACTTTTAAAGTCGCCAATTCACTCACAACTCATCGTCGTCATCTAGCCTAGCCTTTTCCCAACTATGTTAGGGTCAGCTTTCAGTATTACCAGATGAATATTATTATTTTACATGGAGCGACTGACCAGCATCTGACCTCCACAACTCAGTTACTGCGTAACACAATACTTCTTGGTCAGAATTGTTGTCAGACTTTCGGCTTGACTATTCGTAACGACTGTCAAAGATCTACAAATAAAAGCGATGAAATTATTCACAATCAATGCGGACGAGGTCGAGACATTGAATTAGATCATGAGGGCTCGGAATAGTCGTGTACGGATAGGTATTTTCAACCTTTGAAGAAAAATGGCTACCCATCTACTCATATGGCATCAATCCCACTCGAGTGCATGTTTAGGAAAATTATCTATCAGTCGCCTATATTAAGGATTACATTCGTTCTAATAAGAATAGGTTCTAAAAAACACCATACCTTCGTCCGAATAAACAATCACAAATACATATTTCAAGTTATAAGAGTAAAGTCAGAATCGATAGCCGAACTGACTGACGCTGTGGTGGCAGAAGTTAAGGAATTTGGGGTAACTTAACACAATCTAAGCAACAGGGAGTTACTCGTTGTTCTGTTGAAGCGTCTATTTTACATTATTCATTAAGCATCCCAGAATTTATTACTTACTAGTCCATGAAAAATCCAAAAGTAAGTGTCGAAAACGTTAATTAGTTGGCCAATACTAAAAATAAGTCTTCGTTCATTTTTATAAAAATTACAACGCTTATACTTTTGATATTTAAGAAACCTTAGACTGAAATTTGAAGAGCGCTAAAAATAAAATACATAACCCAAATGAAACCCCCAATAAACCGTAATTAGTCAAATTACTTCATTCAAATTCCACCGTTTGACATTCGCTACGTATTTTAATTATGTAATCCGCCATATTGAATTCAACTAACCTAAAAAACCGACGTCAAAAGACCAGTCAAGGGTTACATGTGGACATAAACTATAACAATTTGTCCCTGCGAGGGGCGGAGTGGCGCAGGGGAGAGGGACCCTACCTGGTGAGGTCATGAGTGACCACCAGACAGGTTTTTTGTTTCCGATTTTAGGGATGGGGGAGGCTGTCAGCTGTTTTCATTGGGGTATCGATGTTTCGATAAAAATGTTAAGAACTGTGCAATTGGTAAATTAATACCGGAAGTTAAGTAAGGTAAGACCAACATTATTAATGCAAAATATGTTTAATTATTTAATTGATATGTCTATTACAGTTTAAAAATTTCATTTAAAAATATACCTACAGTACGTGAGAATCTTCATGTAGGTATGTGATGATCAATTAATGATATAGAATATTGCAATCTACCATTCTAGTGGTCAAAAAACCCATATTGAATAAAAAATGCAAACTTATCGACATAAGCACATCCCTACGGTCCACATGCCGACAGCCAACATTTCACTGCCAAGGTCCCGCCACCCCATGCTCTACAGCACACAAACATTATATCCTCCAGCATTTTATTGTGGCCTTTGATGGCCACAGCCTATTGAAACATGAAGGCTGCCTAAGTTTTGATAGCGACACGTTTTGCATTTATTAAAAGTTATAGGATTCATTTTTGGTTTAGTGACTGATGTTTTTTAACATTTGTTTAACGTTTTCATCAATCCCTTTGTCCTACGGCGAAGCTTAAATCTGAACGTGTTCAATAAATAGTAAATGATGAGAATATACTGCGCAAATTGTCTCCTCCTGAATGATCACCGTATTTTTCTTTGTGACTTGCCTATCTGAGGGGGAATTCCCGTATTTGTAAGAACGTTCGCATTCTAATCTAAGTCCTAATCTGTCAAAAAACCCCTCTAATTTGTCAAAATTTTTGAGAAGTTTTTGACATTGATTGTCCCTGACAGATAGATTGCGATTTGAATTTGAACGCTTTTTGTAGGAGAATTGGCTGTTAGTAGTTCTGCAGTAGCAACTGTTGTTTTGTACAGACGCCAGCAGGTCAAGCTACCCGAAACTGTCAAATTTTCCCAATCAACTTTGAACCTTGATGCTTTAGCGATAAAGTTGAAAATCTATTAAAGAAATTTGACAGATTGTAGTAGCTTGATGTGCTGGCGTCTGTACCTCCCAAGGATATTTGAATATTGTATTTACTTTACGAGAAACATCAGCTTCTAGAATCAGTTGTAAAAGTTTTGATGTCTTGACTCTACCGATCGCATTTACATTTCACTAGCTAAAGAAGGAAAGGTTATAACGGATCTTGTAGGCTGTGATTGTAACAACGAAATTTTACCACTTAGACCACTCATTTTAATTTCATTTATTTATTCATAAGACAATTCATATTGTGTTTGAAGTGAATAGGTACATAGATATTGTGTTCGAAATAAGTTAAATTAGATACATTTAATATATAATTGAATGCTCTCAAAATGGTGAAGGAAAACATCGTGAACAAAAAATGCGAAGACATGTGACATCTACCAACCCGCACTGGGCCAGCGTGGTATAATTACGCTCCACTCCCTCTCACAGAGATGAGGCCTATGTCCAAGCAGTGGGAACGTTATAGGCTGACAATGTATGTTGTAATAAATAATTACAATCGATAAAATAAGATATTCGAACATTTTCATCGACTCTGCACTTTCCCAAATATTAAAAACTAATGCTCAAATTTATTTTGACGTTGAGTTAAAAAGTAGAACTATTTAGGCCGGCACCCCACACCCCAGAGCGACCCATAAACAGTGCTTGTTGTATGCTGTGACTGGCCACACGTGGCGGAAACAGATGCCGGTTTATTAGTAGATACAGAGCATTATTACTTTAAATTCGGTACTTCATTGTTCCAGAAATCCTGTCTGGTTACTGTGATGAGGGTTGGAAGATGATCCGATGATCACGTGTAACAGTGTTTTGATCTACTTAGGGCTGATTTTTCAATCATCTGATAACTTTATTCGAGGAATAATTTTGAAATTTTGACAGTTATTTCATACAAAAACTGTCAAACGTCAATTTTATTCCTCGAATAATAGTTATCTGGCGATGGAAAATCAGCCGTTACAGAAATAAACATAATGCCATTTAATCATAGGCAAGAGCATCCTTCTTTACTCGTTCTGTTTGTTTTTTTTTTTTTTCAAAACATGGGCTGCCTAGACCGTATAACGAGTTTAAATGACGAGAGAATTAGTTTTTTTTTAATAGTGTTTGAGGCTTGACAACCGATAAATCGGCGATTGACGTGTGTGACGTGGTTGAAAAATTATTTCAGTATTTGAGAATCAGAAATTACTTAAGTTATAAATTAATAAGATCATAATATCGTAAAGCCGTTTTGACTTTCAAAAGTGCCTATTTGAAATAAATGCTTTGACACTGACTTTGAAATCAGACCTAAAAATGAAAATCGTTGTCTGTGAGTCCCCAGTTTTATTCTGTACCTATATTTTTGCATTGAACATGGACAAATTACAACACCCCTTGTCTAAAACCACCATCAGCACAAAAAAAAACCATTAGAACTGGGTCCCCATTGAATAACCGCCACGCGTTCCAATATTCAAATTATTCCAACTAATACCATAAGCAACTAAACATTACTTTTTTATATTCAACTTTCAACAAAGAGCGCAGTCAGGGCTCTCGGTGTGATAATACCAACGTGATAGGGATGGGATGTTAAACAAACCGGTATCACTCGATACCAAAAAAAATAGAGCGCTATAAACGAGTCTAAGGGGTCAAAAAAGTTGGATACTTGAGAATAAATGGCCGTTTGTTATTGTACTTGTGGGCTTTTGACGAGAACTTGTCCTTAGTGAGTAGAACTCTCGGAATGTAGCATGCTGACGTATCTAGCCAATAAATAGCCTTACATGTTTGATACAGTATCTTTGTCTACTTCTTCTTCGTGTCGCTGGCACAACAGTTATTCAAATTTTGTTGGCTCAAAACTTCGCCGTTGTGAGATCCAGTTAATTAACAATGTACCTAACATACATTTAAATGTCATCTAAAAAAATCTGTAACAAACTCACCATCGCACAGAGCACTCACAAATCACTATTTAGCTAGGAATATCTCAAAACATTGATTTATATAAGTTAAAAATACCACTGCTTATTATTGTTGTATTCCATAGAACTTACCTATTAAATTACGGCATCACTGCACTGCACTGCAGCTATTAATATTTTATTTGTATAAAGTATTTGAATAACAAATAAAATAATTAAAATCATTGCAATTTGATGTCTACGCTTGTTTATTCTTACTTATATTACATGGAGCTTAATTTTAAACATGCGTGCAAAAGTAACATAAAATTAACAAGTTATTAAATAAAATTATTAAAAAGAGCATAATCCCATAGCCAATGCAAAATTATGAATGCTGGCGACCACACCGAACTGGTATCGGTATTAAAGATACCAAGTTTATGGCACTATGTTTTATCTTAACAGCATTGATATAAATAGGAGGATAGAATATTTAATACTCGTTTAAACATCATTGAAAACTATTTTTATGATCAGATCAATTCATTATTTGGTTGTCCATGGTCGTATTTGATAATAAGCTAAATGTTTTTACGAGGTAATTGTAACAGCTTAATGACAGTACCTAATACAAGTTTTTCCATTGCTCGAGCATTGGTACATACTTAGATAGATACTCGAACAAAAGGCTAGGCAATTCACGCCATAACTTCAAAATACATACATAATTTAATAAGCACTCAGCATTATTTTAAACTACCTTGACAAATCTAACTAAAAATAAAAAGTTTTCATAATTAAGACTACAATGATTTCAAGTCATTTAAATCTTGCCTATAGCCTAGGTAGAGGCTATAATAATAATAATAATAACCCCATCGCCGTATCTCTACGTTGACGTCGTGGTGGGGCTTGCGCGCTCTAAACTCTAGGTCTGTGACGGAAGAGTTTACTTTGCCAGATCAGGTCTAGGGTGAGGAGCCAGACCAAGAGAGATACAGGAACCCGCAGGGCAGCATGTGGCGAGCTGTTGGGCAGTAGCGACCCCACGGACCCTATCTCCCGGGAGAAGTCTTGTTCCTCACCTCTGGCTTACCTTTATGGGCCGGCTGGAGTGAACACTGACGTGAGCTCCCACCTCATTCTTGCCTTTATTGGCTGACTTGAATGGAGATTCGCAAGAGCAAACGTGCTCGGAGGAAGGAAGTGTTCCAGTAAGATGCTGGTAGGGATCATGACCGTACTTCCAGGATTGTCCTGATAGCCGTGGAATACCTCTCCACTCCTCACAAGTACCTCAGGACATGTTGCCCCCCTTGTCGCTACGACACTATGTGCTAGCGACAGTTTTCGGGGGCCCATTATTGAGTGTGCGAGTCACCCCCTGCCATTTTATCTGTGAATTTTATTATCATTGGTCAGGCAGGGGACATAGACCTTCCATAGTTCAACGTAACCGATCTATTATAGCCACCCACACCCATAGCCCAGTATATTTTGTTTCCATGTTCTGCAATAGTCCTGCACCAACCGGGGGTTGTCCTTGGGTGCACTTGCATGGTGCATACAGGGATAATCGTCGGTTGGTGCCTCATCATTTAAAATTGTCTAAAGGGCCTCTGCGAGTTGGCTTCGCCCCCTGGTACGCCTTTCAAAGGTCCGGGACCCCAGGGTCCCGAGATATGTCAAACACAAAAATAAATAATAATAATAATAATTTATTTCAGAACATAATTCCATATAAAACTATTAGTACGGCTTACAAACTATGTTAGTACCTCAAAACGACTTATTAATTAATTAGACTGACATTAATTTACCTGATATTAAACAGGACAGCACCAAAACTATGCACCTTATTCCAGTGCCTCACAATAGGACACTCCACCTTCTCTTTTATGGTGTTTAGAAGGCCATTGTGGCTGCCCCGCACACGACACATCAGGGAGGCCACTCTCTTGCGCACAATGCAGTCGGTGTTGGCCTCTGCAAACATTCCCGACGCACTACAGTATCGCGGCAACCCCATCAGCATCCTAGACCCATTATTGAAGACATAAATAACTATTGTACTCTATACTTCAAAGTTTTAAGTGTGAAACCTAATATGTCTGTTACATTTGGTACTAAAATTTCAAGTCTGGTGCATTGCATAATCTAATAGTAACATACACCCGAATATTGAAACCACAATCTGTACCCGAAATATGAAATTTTACATAGATACCGATATCGAAACTAGGGCTCAGTAAATATAGTTACATCACTACCTATTAGTACTAATTTTGATAATTATGCAGTACATTTTTTATTTAATTTTACTCTTACATTATTCTCTCATCTGACTTTGAATCTTAGGTAATGGTTTTATCGGGATTGTCCGAAAGGGTTACCGCTACCCCGGAACATAAAGGGCAAAGGAAGGAACATGGGTGGGTTTTAGTCAGTAAGAGTCTGACACTCCCTTCCGCTCCACCCAGAGCGGGAGGGGACATTTGATGATTTCCCATCCGAAAAAAAAAGTAATGGTTTTATAGCATAGGTATTGACATATTTTTTCTGAAGCTAAACTTTCTAGCTCATAGCTACAAATAAATACCATAAACCTCCTGTTACGTCTGTAACATCCACAAATTCAAATCCTCCTAATACTTATATTCTCCTACAAAATTCAACGTACTAAAACCAGTCCCTACACAAAACATTTCAATAATAAAAATATTCCCAATCGAAACGCAGTCAGGACCGGCCCTATTATCGTTACCATGTTAAATTTTATTTCGTCGTTTACCGTTTCACCACGCTTTCAACTCTTCCCTAGCGATAGACATTCGGAATTCGAACGCAGCGTATTGAATGGGAATTCCTAATCAATTTCCCAGTTGTAAAAATTGTTTTTAGGGTATATGAGAATTTTAAATCATGGCAACAAGTGCTAATGGCTAGTCAGTGTATGTAGAAATTAGTGTGATGTATCTTTCCATGGGAAATGTGATGCTTTGTGATGCTACTGGTCCACGATGACTATCCTAGCCCTTCCAAAAGTATTTTAACGTACACTTCAGATAACAGATTCAGGAGAAAATACACTTGCCTCGTTCTTGTTTCTTTCTTATAATTTTGTATTTCCTTTAAGTTACACGAATTTAATGTAGGTACAATTGAATTATTCCTTTCTCGGAATCCAATAGTTCCGTGAACACAAAACATTTTATTGTTTCTATTCGTATGATATTTCCAGCCGAACTAATTCGATATATGAAGTTGTTTTGTATTCATTTCAACCTCAAAGGACGGGAACAATTTCAAATACGCTTTGGTCTCGAATTAGATTCCACAGAAATAGGAACTCGAATATAGTTATAATTACTTCTGGTTTCAATCAATTTCTATCAGATGTATGTTGAACTAAGGTTAAACTGACTATCGGTCTCCAAAAAAAAACCGTGATGCCACTTAAAATGACCATAATATACAATATTTAGGGTATGGTGCTAAAAAGTTTCAGTACATTTTTTTTTGTTTTCCCCGCTCCTGTGTATCATCATCAGATTTTTCTACTCTAGTGAAATGATGTGCCAAATCTCTCAGACATAATTGTGACTGTTTTCTTAAAGTATCGCGATATTTTGTTGGAATCTATGAAGTAAAAGATTTAGCATACCTACTGAAACAAATATTTATTCAAGCTGAACATTCTAGCTCGTAGCTACAAAGTTTTAAACATCACAGAACTCCTCCGATTAATGTTCTCCAGAGAAGATCTTGATACCAATTAAAATGATAATACAATTAAGCCTGTTAACATTAAACTTACACAAATAAATAAAAACTTACACAGCCCATTAAAATGTACATTCATACTCATTTTATTACAGACTTTTTAAAACACTTCATTTATTCTGCATACATCAGTTTTAATAGTAGTTTTACATCAGCTCTCCTTATAAAGCGGAGATGCCATCTCAAATTGACGTGAATCAAATTCCGCGTTCCCAATGGGAAAATTGAAACAATAGTGAGACCTGTCCCGTCCCTATGCTAATATACATTGTAATTAGAATTCAGTCTAGTGTAACAGCTGTTTTACTTAAGAATTCCAACCTTAGCTTGTCGGTTCTAGAGTTCATTTTAAAAAGAATTAAAGCGTATGGAAATATCATAAAAATGTTATCGTCTATCTTTTTGAAAGTGATTGTACATTTTCTGAATATATTCTGCGGCTTTTTACTGAACATTTTAATGACTTCATTTTTGAGGGGTGATTTAAATTAATTCATGAATTTATGTGGCGTATCGATTGGGAATCCATTTGATTATTTTATTTTATTAGGTTGTTGAATGGTTTTCTGAAATGGAGTCAGTATTATATTGTCTTTATTTGAGTTTATTTTATGTCCTAAGTCAAATATGTATTTTGAAAACGAGTTGTTCCTTGCTACTGGTCCTGCATGTGGGTTGATATTTGCGTATTGTTCATGCTTCACTTTAAGTTCAACATACAGTGGGTAGCTTTTAGAGTCACGTTCAGCAAACACAATTTTTAATAGTGCATGTTGGTTAACAGGTTCACAGGTTATTGTATATCAGTGGTAACACTTCACTACGAAAACCACTCTTACTGCTACGACTTAAAGGCGCTGTCAATGTGAGATTCTAGATACCACTGATGTATGTTTGACTGTACCAGTTGAGTTGAGTTTGCTCTTCAGTTAACTTTCATTTTGAATGTTATGTTTAGAAGAATGCTTCACTGACTTAGGTATGTAAAGTTTTGCTGGAGATTTAATAAATGAACGATAGAACTGTTTTCTGAAATTATGATACATACAATAGAAAGCACTCTTTACAATGGTAATATATTCTTTACGATATATTTTATGATAGGAGGAGGAGGAGGGTTTTGGAGGTCAGACAGGCAGTCGCTCCATGTAAAATACTGGTAGGTATTCAGCTGCATCCGGTTTAGACTGGAAGCCGACCCCAACATAGTTGGGAAAAGGCTAGGCAGATGATGATATTTTATGATATGATTATTACATTTTAGTTGCTTCTCTAATAAAAAAAAAATATATTTTCGCGTCGTCAGGTTACAGCAAGTCTATTCTATAAGTAATAATCTCACTGTGAAAACCAGGAATATACGGCAATAAGAAAAACCAATAAGAAAAAAGAAATGTGCTGTAGAGAGCTGTCATTCAGCCTGATGCTAGGGATTAACACTATTGACAGCTGACGTCACCGTTTTCACGGTGAGATTTTTACAAAATAGATCGGCAGTACTTACGTACGTAGAGGCAGAAGCAGATGAAAAAAAAACTCCAAACAAACGAAAGTGCTAACTATTTCATGACATTTTGACAAGGTTCGTGTCATTCACATGTCAGTGTTCAGTCGCAACGTAAAATTAGTTCAAAATAATTATACTACGGCCCTTTTCACACGCGTCACTGTCAACATGTACAAGTTTTGTGACACAGTAGGACTTTTTTGTTACAAAATAGTAGTGATGTGCAACATGACATGTGTTTCACACTTTTTGCTAGTCACCACTTATTTTGTGACGATCCCAACCGCGTCTTTTTGTCTGTAGCATTTTGAACTGTGTAGATTTGATTATAATATTTTCCAATCGGACGCACAAGATTGTTTTAGTTTTTCGATACAGCAATTTTAATAATCTTTGAACGGCATATTTTCGGAAAATATATATTACGCTCGTTGACAGAAATTACAGCTAACGGATTTTGTTAGACCAGAATCACCGTTGGATTGTCATCAAGCGTTCTATTTGATCAGAAGGTGCCAATCTTAGTGACTTTCTTAATGATTTGAATCTAAGTGCATCAAAAGCTTCAAATAGCTTTATTACAATGACATATTGCCACAGCATTTGCATGCTTTGGGAATAATTGGTTTCAAATCTGCTTCCTGCCCTTGATCATCAAAAATCGAGAGAACTTTTACAAGACTTCGACAAACAGTTTCTCCATCACCCGAGTCAAGCAGATCCTCACTTTAATCATGTCAATTTGGAGTGCAGTTCGTTCAACTGTTTGCTAACCGTGTATTTTCCATGATTCTTGGGAACTTGGCTATTTGCTAGTCAATAGGTGTCTATTAAGGTGCCAACGTTTTCCTCATTCCTCATTGGAACATGCTGTTAAATCTTTAGGACACCTTGATAGATTGATTTGTTTCTTGGATTGGGTTTCTGTCTCTATAGACCCATTTACTTGGGTTTAAATTTCTATATCTATAGAGCATGTCTACATTTTATATTGTACTTTATCTGGTACTTTTAAAAACTTATATTCGATAAAAGAATATCTCTCCATCCAAAAATGTTGTCTGCATTTGTTACAATGTCTCTTGTAGCCAAAGACTTCGCCATTCAATAAAGTATTTATCAAAAATTGCGTCTCAATTGGGCCATTATACATTGTATCTCCAAAAGTATTGTAGGTCCCTACACGTATAGAGGTCAATTTCAAATCGTCATCGTTATCGTCGCCAACCTGTCACATAGCAACACCAATTCCACCAGCTATTGGTTCAAATCTCGTCCAAAAACAGTCAAACACAAGAAGTTCGAAACAAGTTTTACCAAAAACGGGTAGCCGGCACAACATAGACATACCTCCCATATTTGTTCCACCATTCCGCTTGACGAGAGCAAATACTTCGCAAAGAGTCTGGAAAGTGGAAAAAAGATGATGAAAGAAAAACAAAAGGGAGTGTGGTGTGGAATAAGAATAGGATACTGTGTGTTTGTGAGTTTTATAAAATAAATCATTATGTATTCCAGCCACGAACGCTTAGCAATAATAATAGTGCAGCACGGGGTGGACGCAGGGCTGTCCTTAAAGAACTCATTTTTTTTTTTGTTGAATTTTTAAAGATGCAGATATTGTAATGGTTATTGTTGTAGATTCGACAAGGACCTGGTGTAGTTCCATCCGGTTTGAATCAGAGTGACGGAATGAGATGACACAGAAAAATATACAAATGACTGGGGTGAAATATGTATTGAACTGAAAAGTTACTACATGCTGTAACACACAATAATAGCAGCATATCTATTAGTTAGTATAGATATATAGGGAACTGTCAAGTAGATATATGTATTTCTTTTGGTAAAAATGATGCAGACCTTTAGGTATTATGGGATTCGCACATATACATATATATGTCATAAAAAATTACGTGATTGAGAGTTACGTTACATATATACTATGATACTATATAAGTCTTATAAAATCTTTAAATACTAATAACTTCGAAAACATGCAGTGGCAGCCCTACTTAAATATGAAATGACTAACTATATTTGTAAAACTTAGAAAACGTGTAGTAATGAAGTATAAAATACCATCCGATATTAATGCAAGCTAGTTCGTTCAATTAACAACAAAAAGCTTGCATGAGAGCTTTAGAAAAAGCTGACACCCCTAACGATCCAGTTGAACAAACGACGCGCGCCGTTGCGCTTGCGCCGCCCTCTCATTGGCCGATGCAACTCGCTGCGGCGGGCGTGCAAAAGAGATGACGTTACGTTTTGGCTGCAGTTAGAGTGAGATGGAGGAGTGCAGTCGACGGATGCGAGGGTTTCCGATCATTGACTTCTTTCAAGGCCACTGGCAAGTAACTTTTTTGTTGTATGTCATCGTAACGCCTGTAATACCGACTAAAGTGACCTTCACTACTTTCTTTTGAGGTCGTTATGGGGAAGGTTGCTTTATTTAAAGATGTTATTAATAAACCAATCATAGGGGAAAGTATTGCGAATAAAACTGTCGCTGCATTTCATTTATTGGATGTTCAAGTAAGGTTATATAAATGCTCCTCTTGTTTTTTTTAAGTTTGTTGCTGGCTGATCGAGCTTCTGTTACTAAGCACTTTACCCTCCAGCATCAGACTTAGAAATATTTTGCTACCCAAGTAAATTGATGTCTATCTAGGACGCTATGATTAGCGACACATCTCATTCAGATGAATATAAACCTGTATTAGCTATTGGTCTGCACAAATTCGGTTGCTATTCAGATGCACCTATAAAACGATACGGACCGAAGTTTAAAGTAACGTGTCTCACTACCCACACTTTCGTTTAACACGTCGCCAGAACCTATCCCAATTCCGGTTCCACATAAAAATAGATAAGTAACGTAAACAGGGGGTAGGCAGATACCATGGTCTTCAACTGAGGTCAATGGATTCTTATCTGTGTGGGTTTTGTGGAGTTTTAGACAGATTGATATATCATTTTTATTGTGGTTGGCTGCATGGTGATGCAGTTTGATTATAGATTTAGTTTGAAGAACTGAGAGTGTTACGAAGAGAGGATAGGTATGTCAGTAGACAAAGTTTCGCTAAAAAACCTAGTTTGTCTCCAATGTGGAATATTAGATTTTATATGATTTGACACTCCGACTATTGACCGTAGGTATAATATTTGAGTCCAAAATTACAAACAGTGTTCCTAATATGTCTGAACAATATAAACCGTTCGGTTGAATGCAAGGATACCTATGGTGAGGACACACGTGCGAATTAGGTAAAATCATAGATATATTATTATTATATATAAAATATATGGGTAAACAGATGTTGATGCACTTACATTGGAATTCTATCGAACTCTAAGACCTCTTCACACCACTTTTGTTTATAATAACTTTCTCCGTTTTATAGGAAATTCCTTTGTGTCCCTCATTCAACATAAATGTAGGCATGTTGATTCCGTCACTACGAAAGAATTCGAATCTATTATCCTTTGATTCAGACCTTGTTGATTAAACAAACGGTTCGTATGATGTATTTGTATAGAAATTGATTATTATAATATTATAGGAAATTCTCGGAAACACGTGTTCGCTTTCAAGGCAAGACATTCTTGGGTAATGCTTAATATATTGTGGTGATATTATTTTATAGTCATTCATCATTGGGTCCCCTCAGGAGGTAGTGCATACGGGTAAGGGCAGTAACTAGTGTACCTACTAATAATAAGTCTTTACTAATCGACTTGCCAAGAAAATATTATGGTGATTACGACAATAACCTTTATAATTTCATTGCTCGTTGTAGCGCAATGAGGGGAGCCTTCTTTATTCTTTTTTTTTTTAAGGTCACGGTATCATAAGCTTGTACTTAGAAATGGGGTTAATTAAAAACGAGCTAATTTGAATTTAATATCAAAAGAAATTACTTTTTTGTCGTTAGGTTTTAAGTTTTTATTTTAAGCAAGCCTGCTTTTCTACTTGTTTTTTTTAATGTTGCCCTTTTGACTTCGAAAGGCCATTTATTTATAAACTGAATTTGCAGTCGAAGAAATTAAATAACTTCAATTTAACTCCACCAAAAATAATAGGTGCTGGACATAACTTAGACAACAAGAATTTAATCAGTCTACAATCCTATCTAACCTGCCAAACGATTTCAAACCGTGTTGCAATAGCAATATGTATCAAATAATGGTCCATTAATAACAATTCAATGGCCGTTGATGCGCCCACGCTAAAAAACTGTTGACTCACAATGTGAAATGAATTTAGTTGTACAAGCATTAAAATTTTATCTTATTGTCATTTAATATTATTAACCTACTGTTAGCATTCAAATACATGAGACGGTTAATATCCAACGTCAATAATTTACAATTTCATTGTAAGTACTTCTCAGCTAAAAAAAAAAGTGTAAGTAATTAGCCTGGGAACAAAGAAACACAGCTAAAATTGAAACCTTCGGAATAAACTTCATTTGGATTTTGAACAGATAGAACCTTTTGAAGCATTCGATACGGCTACTTACTACTTCGTTGTACTATTTTATATCGTAAATAAACCATTATGAAGTTCAGGAACGACTGCTGATTTTGCTTCGTTCTGTTTCCCTGAAATATTGCATTATTGGGTGTAAATTCTGTCCTATGTCTTTGAGGTCATTAGTTAAAATGGGCGTTCCCCAAGGCTCAATTCTTAGCCCTTTTCATCTCTACCCTTCTGAATATTGTTCGTTTCACAACGAGTGTTCAAATAACGCATCATAACCACATGTAACTGGTTTTGTGAGCTGCATTAACTGTATTATTATTTTCTCAGCTCAAAACTTACATCCTACCTAAGCTCAGAATGTCTGTTCCCTACATTATTATAATGTAATATCACCTAAGAATCTTATGGGAAAAGAATGTATGAATGAGTATCTAATTTACTTGGTTATCCAGAGCCTAGCATGAGAGATAATACGGCACACATTATTTAAGTGGTTGTTAGAATTTTACCTCAGTATTTTGCCTGCTGTGGGAAGCGGTGTAAGTGTTTCTAGGAAAAGTTAGGCATCTCCGTGGAGAGGTTCTATTTGCTTAACAAAAGGATTAAGAGAGTTGTAAGTGGCCTTATTAGCTGGTGCAGTTAACTTGTTAAATTTGTATCTACCCATAATTATTTTGCTATAATCAATAATTTTTAGAAATGGTTTTACTGATCACAATTAGATAATTTATAAATAGTAGCTACTGAAGCAATAGCAAAATGGATTTCTGGTATCGATATTCATATTAATATCAGTTTAGTTTCGGCTAGTCAGCTAGTGGTAGTGTCCACGAAGATATTTATTCCACCTAGTCTTTATCTGAACAAATGTCTTACCATTTTTCTATGTAAATAAATATATCGAATACTTATTAATAGTATTTTTCTACTTTTCAGATAGTGCAGTGTCTCCAGGATCGTCGTCTTAAGCTGGATGTCTACATTTTGAAGATCCTGGTCAAACAAGATTTAAGTATCCCCCATCCTTTTTTTTTCTCGTTTTGTAATAACCACAGAATGTCATCTCCTTCTTTTACCCTTGACCCCGATTCTCCCGTTCTCTGTTACTCCATCCTTACAGTCCAGCTCTTTGTCCCTTTACTTGAACCTAACCACAAAGGAAACGGACGTCAAAACATGTGGTAACGTTATACTAACCTAGTTACTGCAACCTATAATTAAATCGCCCCCAAGTAATCCACCCTTCATACCAGCATGCCAATAAACCACAATTAAACACCCCACCAATAAATAGTTCACGTAATCAATTTAGATCGACACTCAGCAATTTATGAACGTGCCATCGCTATTACTCAGGCGCTTCGACATGAATTAGCTAATATAATTCCACAAAGGCTGCATACAATTATTACGGCATTATTTTATACCCTTTAGAAACCGAATAGGCCCATGAATTAAACAAACGAACCCGATCCAAGATGGCCGCCGAGTCGAGCGCAGCTTTTTCGTTCCTTTTTTGAATTTCGAATAGGCGGTCGTTGTGAAGGGGTGAGGGAGAGAGCGGTCGTATTCCAGTTAGTTAGAAATATAACACAGTGTCTAAGTTGAACGTAGGTTTCTTTTACTGGTGAGTGACGAAACTCTTTGTGTTTGTACTCCGTAAGTCTTGTTGGGTTTTTTTGAAATATGGCTCAGTTTAACGTTTTGATCAGTGATTTTGGGCCCGATACGGGTAAGCCTGCCTTCTTACGTTTGAAAAGATACAGGGACTTTGCGTCCGTTTGCAAGTTTTCAATCTAAGCATTTGCCTTCCTAATAGTTGATGGTTCGATCTCTTCATAAAACTAATATTCGTATGTTTTGCAGAACTTTTTCCCCCGTCTGGGTGTCCACAAAACGTACCCACGACCTGTCAATGCAGTTGAAATTATGGCTTATGCAGTCAAGGGCCCTATTAGCCCACAACACACCCCATTACGGTGTCACGGTCACTTGACGCTTCCCCAATTTACGCGAAATTATAAACGTTAAAACCATTACTGTTTCCGGCAATGAAAAGTTTACCCCTGTCTTCCCGTAAGTGTCATAAAGAGGGAATAATTAATTATTTTATGGTTAATTCATTTAATACTGATGCATCGTCTTGTTGTGTTTGCGAAGAATAAACCTACCATCTGCCTAGTTAGTGTTTATAGCAATAATAATCTATTTCTGATTTCCTTGCTAGATTCTAGTTAGAATATTTTATTCCAATTTAATTTATTTACTTAATTCGTTACTTATCCAATTACGAATTATCGACCAGTGAAGTTCAATCACAAATATTCCTTTAAACATGTCTAGTTTAGTTTGTGTTGCTTCCTCTGAGTTTTTTTCTGCATTTCTTCTCAGGGATCAGCCAGCTAGGTAATGCCGGCGCCATTTAGTTTTAAAATATTGACCAACAAAATATTGACGTGTAATAGTGTCTTAAAATATCTACTTACAGAAATAAACGTTACATTTAGTCTAACTTAGTTCTTGAGCTATAATTTAATAAACCACGGTTTAACTGACAATAAAATACCGACTGACTTCTACGGTGTAAAACAAAATGAAAACTCTCCGTAAATAAAATTACAACCAGCCAGACATTCAGACTACCTGTGTTAAACTTTTATCTGCTGCAGTTATCAAGAGTGATAGTAAACCCAGCCAACCGTGCCATGCTGCCAACTGAACGGAAAGCACCGACCAGTAGCTCAGAGAAAATTGTTGCAAGCCAAATGCGGGTTCTGGCGTTTTACGGAACAGAGTCGATATTGAAAATATTGAAATGTTAGAAGCCTATTACATACTGGGTCTTGTTTGCAGTTAGACGGTACCGGCTCGTCAGCAAGAAAGTGATAGATAGTTAGATATTTAATAATATTACATTTAAAACACGTGCCCATTTATGTAGATTACCTACTTATAATTGTACAGGCTTTTATAAAATATATTTTACTAAACGCCTGTATAATTCTACTATACCTACAGGATGGCAGGGACGTCGGCGAGCAACTTGTTACCATGTATTCAGTAATGTTTTCGTCGGTTGTTTAAAAAAAAATCAGGGGTGTCCAGAATTATGTACTGTAATCCATGGTAATAAGTTATGGGTCGATGTCCCTGCCACCCTGGGTATTCGAATGATTACCTCCACGACCAACACTCATCCTTAATCCTATTGACAGGCGAGTAAAAAAAAAAACTTGGCGTGTATATTCTCAACTCTTTTTTCTTTATTTTCAGTTATGTTTACTGCGACTATTGCCAACGTTTAAAGCAAACCACCAAATGAATCCACTGTCTCCGGGTAGAAGATCAACCTTCTAACTCCATTGTCAAGACGTCTCATCTCAAGGAGATCTTCGTCATCATTCTGGGGTGTTCTTGAAGCGTCTAGAAGTTCTCCGGACGTACCTGGGCCTGGTAACTCCACCACCGTTGGCTGTGATCATGCGCCAACGGGGGCGAAGTTCCTACTCCTAGTTGCGAGGTTCCACATAGGAAGACTAAGAAGACAGAAGATTCAGAAGACTTCTGAACTTTACTTCGAAGAATGTTGTTGTTGTTTTAATTTCGTGTTTTCGTTTATAACTGTTTGCAGTTTCTATTACGTGCACTAGTTTCAGTCTTCCGGGACTCTAATCATGAATAGGTAGGTATGGTCACAGTCATAGCCTCATTATAGGTACCGCGAATTGAACTCAACTCCAATTCTGCATTAATGGCACTTATGTTAAGCAATGATTAAAATAAAAATATACATTGTGTTTTTATGTATGTCATATTATAATTTCCAATTTGTTATTATGTATGCCATTTTGTCCACTGGCAGCCCAAAATGTCTCCTTCGTCCTATCTTCCTTCTCGAATAAATTTTTAATAGGTTTGTTCATACATTTCATATATCTTGTATCTTGCCACTCTTGCATAATTTATATTGAATGGTTTCTTTCCAAGCATAATAATATTCGACTGGATAATAATTTAGCTAGCCCTATCTAATCCATTACGTTTGGTCTTAATTATTTCTTAGTGGGTAATAAGATAGCAGTTAGAGATGTAGCTATTAACTTGGTACCGCTAATGGGCGGTCCTAGCCTAGCCCACATAACCAAATAAAGTCACAGACACTAACACACACTCAGGCACTCGTAACTATTAATAACATCATCATTCTAATAGAAGTAGGCACTCAGAGATTATTAGGTACCTGTCTAACTACTCATTTAGCAGGTACTGATCTGTGGACGGTGGAGGAAGTATACCAAATTAAATCTTGTGCATCTAAACCTCATCATCTCATCCGCCTAGCCTTTTCCCAATTATGTTGGGGTCGGCTTTCCATTCTAACCGGATGCAGCTGTAGGTATACCAGTATTTTACATGGAGCGACTGCCTATCTATCTGACCTCCACAACCCAGTTACTGGATAATACGATACCCCTTGGTAAGACTGATGGTCAGACTTTCGGGCTTCTGACTACCCATAACGACTGTAAAAGATCCACGAATGACAGCCGGGACCAACGGCTTAACGTGCTTTTCGAGGCACGGAGGGGTCTTGGTATGTGAAGATGGTCACCCATCCACAGACCAATCGCGGCAAGCGTAGCTTAACCTGATCGATCGACCTGTGCGGCTGTTATTATTTAGCCACGGGCCCCTCCTTGTGTATTTAACCTTATTATATTAAATAACTAGCTTTTTCCCGCGTTTTAATAGTTATTCTGCTATTCGGGGCGGAGACTAATCAAACGAATCAAATATCATAAAAATGGGTTTAGCCGTTCTTGAGTTATAAATGTTGTAACTAATCCGACTTTCTTTTATTTATATATACACATGTATACTTAAGATAATCAATAAGTATGTAGTGATATGTGTATGTATAATGTGTTTTGTATTCTATTTCTATGTGTTTATTATTTGTCCTATAGTAATGGGTGAAGCCGAGACTGTGGATGATAATGATGAAATTATATTTCCTGTTTTGTCTTTTTACACACTGTGTCTACGTTTTCCATACTTAACTCTCCTGTCGCAGGGCTGCTGGGAGAATTGTTTGAAACAAGCAGTACCTTTGTGTTCTTCTATGTGTATGTATTGTTCTCTAATAGATAAGTGTTTTGTGTGTACATTAATAAAAATCCCTACATAATTATCTTTTCTTAATAGGTTTAGTAAATGCGTGGAGCATGTAACCTACTTTTTTACATATCTCATATTTCTTTTTTTCATAGAAGGATTAATTAAACTCATTCGACGACAATTCTACTAGTCCTACTATACCTATTATAAACGCGAAAGTTTGTGACGATGTATGGGTGGATGTTTGTTACAATTTCACGCAAAAACTACTGAACGGATTTTGATGAAACTTCACAGTAATATAGCTTATACATCAGAATAACACATACGATACTTTTATCCCGATATTCCCGCGGGATCGATACTTATGCGGGTGAAACCGCGGGGGCGCTGCTAATACGATCATAAATTAAACTGCGAATGGCTAATGCCGTCCCCAATCCGCACACGAAAATTCAATCAAACATATCCATTAATCTCAATAGTTCCAATTGTTTAGTTTAGTTTAATCACTATAGCTAGTCAAGATTGGCATAACCCATAGTTGGCCCATCACTACTACCTATTTATTTTGTTTGAATAAATCACTTTTTTAAATTTCGGTGCTAGGATTTATTTGATAGTTAATAAAGGTTTTATAAAGAAAAGTGTGACTTAAGTGAGGGTCTAAATCACACGTGCTACAAAATAGACTACTTAAGTCACACGTATCGCATACTATTTTATAGCTCGTGTGACCTAAAGCCGCACTTAAGTCACGCTTTTCTGTGTAAAAATGGGCTACTTAAGCCACAGAAAACCACAGAAGGCAACCCAAGGCGGTTTAGTAGCCGACAGATTTTGTATAGAAGACTGTCAAAAATTCAAAATTATTCCTCGGATAAAATTATCTTGCGTTGGAAAAATCAGCCCTTAACCAAACAATATTTATTTCTTCGCTTAGAAGTTTTATGTTTGCATTACTATTTAATTAGCCGTCATCGCTCCAATATTCACTAAGCTTAGATATTCCCAGCCGCAGGCGCAGGTTGGCCGCCCCTAATATCTAGCCCCCCCCAGGCCCGGTCCTGTCGATCTATTCTGTAAAAATCTCACCGTGAAAACTTAGGTGAAGTGAGCTTGAGATAAGCACCTGATGCTAGGGATTGAAGATTTTGACAATAGACATAGCTCACTTAAAGGACACATCACCTTAGTTTTCACGGTAAGATTTTATCAGAATAGACCGGCCGGTCGTCCTTATGAAAAGTCCGCCTCTGCATAGGTACGTAAATAAACAGGTATTCGTAAATCTACAATCATGCAAGTGAAAGGGTAGGTACTCACTCAAGTTATCCTAGTCGAGCAGTGGAGCGACAACTTTCCTACCGTAGAGATCGCCTGAAGTTTTAGCACCACATGTCACTGAAGTTTCACTGAACACTACTAGTCTATACCCAACCGCCTAAGGCGAGAAGAGACCTGTGGGAAAAACAGCACCCGCCACCACCCGACCTTTTTTGTATATCGACCGTCATTAACTGCCTCGTAGCCCTGGTGGTCGCAAGCGCTACTGCTGAGCTGGTCCTGGGTTTAATTTGGATTCCCAGGTCGGGCAGTGTTATTAGATTTTTCCATCAATAATTTCCCAGTAGGAGCCCCGAGTCTAGATTTGTGCCCGGTTAATGGCAATAGGCTCCCATCCCTATTACATGGGACTTAAACAAATGCATCATTTCGCTAGTACCACCCCACGAGTACCATAGGCACACTTCTGCCTAACCCTTCGCCCCCTTCATACCAACCTTCCTTACCAACATATTATTCTTGCGTGACAATAACTAAGTCAAATTAAATTAGCTAGCGAAATTGCAGACGTGATGGATATCTAAACATGATAAAACAAAGAAAAAGATTTTATTGTTTTTTTCTAGGGTCAATGACCACTGGTAGTGTATTTACTTAAAGTACTTAGTTCAGAGAATCGGTTATTTTTTATCGTGTTTAGATATCGATACCCATCACGACTGTGAAATTTACAAAGAAAAATAAACTAATTTAATTTAAAAAACACATTTATTTTCGATTTATCTTATTTTTATATCGTTACACATCACGTCTGCGGAGTTTAGCTAGCTAATTTAATTTGACCTTGTATAATTAAGTCGCTAAAGGGTCACAACAAAATGGGTAGACAAACGAAACATGTTTAATGAGTTCTTTTATTAAAAGTATACTTCTATTATATTCTCACTACCATTAGACAGCCCTCATTATCCGCTACAAAATCCATTCGCATTTGTCAGTTGCTAACTTTCTTAGTGAGATTTCCCAGTGTGTCGGGACCACAGATAATCATGACCTTTATTACTAAATGGATAGAGTATCACATACCACAGCACGGTCAATTTTCGTCCGTGATAATTTTACAATTTTAAGTAGATAATTTTTCTTATAAATTTTTGTCGTCACGACACATTGGAAAGGGTGCCTTAGCGTACCCGAGTATTACTATGATACAGCAGATTATAACTATGGCTATGACTCGTGATTATATATCAGTTCTTGTAACTAAATCTATGTCAAAATATATTATAAATATGTATTATTTTCCAATATAAGTTTCACTAGTGTCTTCGTAGTTCCAACGTTTTACATACAAAATATCTCCGTACTTCTTCTAATCTTCCCATAGCCACCAATTTCTTAAGAAACATAAGAACTAAAATGTCAAAACAATATTGTTATTTTTATTAATTTAACCCCAAATTGCCATCATCATAAAGCATACACAAAAGGAAATAAAACAAAACAAACTTGGCACCGCGACGATACTTTGCACACAAAAAAAAAACTAATTTGACATCAGTGGACTACGTACTAGATACGGATTGAGCAAAACATACTTAAAGCGCTACAAGATTCTATTGGGGCGTGGTCCAAATTGGAACTAACGCCGCCATCTTGTTTTTTCAATAGGCGCCAAAAGACTCTGGTAGCACTTTACTTATAATGGTGACCACACTAAGGGCCCGATCACACTTACTACAATCACACCACATCGCAGGAAAATGTGGGAAAGCAGTGGTCACGTGTGGATAGTGTCAAATAGTCAACGCAACGTTGTCTTCCCGATGTGTCCGGCTAGAGCGCGATCTTGCTTGTGGTTGCGATTTGGTTGGAATCGCTCGCACGATTGATTTTGACGGCCAAATATGGTCCGTGTGAATAAACTATTCATTTTCATACAAATTAGCGCCGGTCCACGTGTTGTCGTTGTGGGGTGATTATGGTATGTGTGATCGGACCCATACACACCTAGGTTCCCAGGAAGCAAACAACAATCGCACAAGAGCCTTACAACATACAGGGTGGCAGGGACATCGACGTGCTGCCTATCACCATGGCTTCAGTACATGACTCTGAACCGTTGAAATTTTTCGAGTCATTAAAATAAGATTACTTGTTTCATAAATATTGACCACGTAGGTATTGCATTTCTTTTCGATGACCGACGAAAAACTTCTAGGCTAAGGAATCTAGAATCATGTGCTGAATTCATGGTTTCAGTTTGCGCGTCAATGTGTCTGCCAGCCTGTATATCCAAGTAGGCCACAACAAAGTTTTAGTCAACATACATAATTATCTTCATATCAGAAGAAATAAAAAGGCCAAGGTTGGAAACTGTGACGACAGCTGATAGTGATGAAGAGGGATAAGGCCAACTCACACCACAACTCACAACATGCATTTAACGCTAAACCTATTTAAAACATCATTCCGTCTCTGTCATCTTCAAACGAGTGACAGAAATAGAACGATTTTTAAATTCGTTTACAGCACACTGTGACCTAAACCCGCACTTTAGTCACGCTTATCTGTGACTTAAATAGTTCATTTTTACACAGAAAAGCGTGACTTAAGTGCGGGTTTAGGTCACACGAGCTATAGAATAGTATACGTGTGTCTTAAGTAGTATTACAGCACGGCCAAATTTCACGCCGGGCAATAATGGACCAAAGTCACAAGTATCGTACTATTAGCGCTAAATGATTTAAGTGGTTTGTGGTGCAAGCAGGCTTTAGAGTAGGAGGATGATGACGAGAAATAAAATTGACAGATGTATAAAACTGATACTTAATATATATTTTAACTGAACTGCTCTCATTGAGATACTGCCCTTTTAATTCAGATGCGTAAGCATACCATAATCAGCCTATAATGTTCCCACTGCTGGGACACAGGCCTCCTCTCTGTGAGAGGGAATGGGCCGTAATCCACCACGGGGGCCCAGTGCGGATTGGTAGATGTCACATGTCTTCGAATTTTTTACTCTAGGACATGCCGGTTTCCTCACGATGTTTTCCTTCACCGTTTTGAGCGTTTATTTCAAAGGATGCCATTATAATCGCCAAGTAATACCCCTGTTGGCATAAAATTTTAAGGCATAATATAGTTTGGCATAACTTTTTCGCATAATAATACTGCTGCAAAATAATACTTTGGCATAATGCAAAGGTTAGCATAACTATCATTTAGTCTAATATGTTTTGGCTTAAGTTGGAGTTGCATAAATTTTAAAGGCATGCCGCGGCAGCGGGCGCCAAGCGCCAGATCCCCTCTATTTTTGGTGTTGTGGTTTGGGTTAGAATGCGTTTTTAACATTATGCTTCATTATTATTATGCTAGCAGTATTTATAGCAACAAGCATTATGGCAAAACATTTATGCCTAATAATATTATGCGTTATGATCATTATGCTGGATTTCGTTATGCCAATGTAAATTATGATAATATATTTTATGCTTATCATTAGTAAACCTAATCGCCCAAACTTGAAAGTGTTATTTTGTAGTCCTACAAAAAGATTTCTTTTGTAAGTGCGATAGGAAAAAAAGACTAAAGCAAAGCAAAAAAGAAGAAAACCTCCTTCTTTATAAAGTTGATTATTAAATTATTATACCTAAATCCTAAATAAATAGAATATACAATTCGTATACGTATCTAGTTCGTAGCACAGACCTGTCGTCGAGTATAACTTAAAAAAAGGTGGAAAATAATGATAACGCCGTATTAATAATTATATGTAATAATGCATGTAATAGTAATTATTTACAAATGACTCGAAGTGATGATTACAATGTTTCTTATCGACCGCGCTTCTATAACGCCTATAAAAAATGTTTAATAATTTATTTGTGGTGTTACCTGAAAAGAAAAATGGGAACTTTAAATAATAATATGTTGGACATCATTCTATGCGATGGAATACATTCCATTCACAACACACAGTATAAGGAGTTCATGATCATTCAAGCATTTTTGTAATAACTCTCGATTGATTGAATCGGCACCCGTATAGTTTGTTCCAAAAGTATCCAGTAGTAATGTAAACAAACGGATCGTGGATGCTAATTGTAGTGTCACTTACAAATTGAGTGATTGATTTGATTATTTGAATAGTTTAACCCGAAATTATAATTTTAAACTACTTGAAAGACCAGTGAGGTTAATTTTATGACCTAAATTAGCGTCGATTAGATTAGAATACTCTTTATTATGTACACCATATAAATTACAGACATGAATGTAGAAATTTTACATAGGGTGACACATTGGAAGGTCTTATCCCTAAGAGCGATCTTTTAAAGACCACCTTTGGATGGATTAAAAAAAGGGAAGGAGAGACAAATACTGTACTGTGTGTGGAGATTTTTCAATTACAATTTAATAATGTTATTACAACAACATAATTTGGGAAAAGTGGCGAGATATAAAGTTGAAACCATACAAATGACGAATTGTAACGAATTATCTTTAATGTAATGAGTGATTGCGTAACAATTTAACCTGAACAGGGTTTGTATTCATCAGATAGTTTTGGAACTGACAGTAACGTAGGACTCCTTCAGGCTAGGTGGAGCGACGACCATCAAATAGTGGCTGGTAGCAGCTGCATTCTTATGCAGTACTAATGATAATTAGTATATATAATTATTATACTGCATAATTTTCTTATGATAAGGCCTTATAAGTCCAGGTTTATTACTTTCTATAAGGGCGAATCCCACCAAAGTTTTATACCTAGAATAAGTCTTATCCTGAGAATAAATTTTGAATTTTTGACAGTACAATATATACTAGATCTGTCAGGCGTCAATTGTATTTCACGGATAAAAGATAGCTGAATGAATTATGATGCAGATTTCATTATCATTTAGAGAAATAATTCCGGAAGGTTTATGTTAATAATACATTCATTTTTAATTTAGATTAAGCACAGAATTCTCGATGTTTGATATATCACCACATCAGTAGATTGCACCCGAGCGAGGCAAGTCGTGTTCACAAGTTTAACACAGGTAAACCAGAAAAGTTTGCGCTTCGGTAATCTTTGTGTTTCCGAATGTGCACGAACATCGCCTCATGGAGGCAATACTTCAAGTTTTGTACTGCCGCACTTTGTAGTAGTGCACTTAACATTGCACGTTTGTATAAAGTTTTCTCCCTGTCGGGTTGCCTACTCCAATCGCAGGTCGTCATCTGTTTCTAAAACTTTTTGGGAATTGCATGAAGTTGTTAATCTATAATTTTGTAGTCATGCAAAATAGCTAAGTGACCACGGTTGTAACAGCACTATACAGGGTGGCAGGGACATCGATACGCAGCCTGCTCACATGGATTCAGTACATGATTCTGAACCTAATGTGTTGAAAATTTGTTGGTTGAATGAATGAAATGCACTGATCCTAACGTGTTAACCCAGAAAAAAGTTAAAGTCAAATAATTTATTTCGAGTAAATGATTTGACACGGACTCGATTAAGCGAATGAATCCCAAGATTCGCACTGCCCCTGTAGCCTCGTGTTCATAGTGCTACAGCGACCATTAAAAGAATGAAAGCTTGCAAACAAATGTTATTTTTTTATAACCGACGAATTATTTCTTCGTCACGTTTAGAATCTTGTGCTGAATCGATGGCTGTAGTTTGCGCGTCGATGTCCTAGCCAGCTCTATTTAAATCTCATCATCACACGTTCATATTTCCTAAGACAGACGATGATTCCCGAACATTTAAGTTTTTTTTTTTGGGATTCCAGCCTGTATCAGAAAGGTGTTTGTCCCATGGAGAAAGTTGTTCAGTCTGATGGTCCGTACCGCACCCTTAAATATGTCCACCCCTGTTACACACTGCATAAGGAACTCTTGTGAAAATTTTTATTCTTTTAGACCTAGCGGTTTAAGCATGAAAGATTTTAACGTTTTTATTAAGTAGATATTTACCTAAGTAGGTCTGCAGGCGGGCGAGTGCAGGTCCCGGTCGGATCCGCCGGCGAAGCTGATGTTCAGCAGCATGGCTTCAAAAGGGTCGCTGCGCATGCGCTGTTGATTCGCTTGGGCCGCCGAGCCCGCGTCGCGAATGATGCGGGTCTCTTCTTTGCCGTCCTGCTGGTGAGAGAACATTCAAACATACCGTGCTGTCCCGAGAAAAAATTGTAGATTCAGAGAGGCGCTGCGAGAGGTCAGGTGCAGGACTAACGGGGACACGTGCACACCGTCAAGCTACTACAATCTGTCAAATTTCTTTAATAGATTTTCAACTTTATTGCTATAGCATTAAGGTTCAAGGTTGATTGCGAAAATTTGACAGTTTCGGGTAGCTTGACCTGCTGGCGTCTGTACAATACTATTTCAGTTATGTGCTTCGGCAGTCATCGTGGATCTTTGGATGAGACACGAACATTGCCAAGGGACATCACTGTAATCATAGCACTGTATCTGATTTCGAGTATCAGAAACAGAAATTATTTATTTGTAAGAATGTAGTTGTATGTAGTACGATGTTAATATTTTTTTAAGTTCTGTTCATTCTACCACAACAGTTACGGTGTACAAATATTCAAATGTAAATCTTAACTAAGTTCAATTAATTTTAAGACAGTGCAGCTGGATGTAGTTCAGGATGTTGTGTTCAATGAATAGGTACAGTACCTCAGGCCTAGGGCTCCAGAGCCGCACGACGGTCTCGATGCCGCTGGTGGCGAGAAGGAACATGGAGGGGTGCAGCTGGATGCAATTGAGGATCGAGTCGTCTCCGCGGAGACAGCGGATGATGTTGCCGGATTTACGGCACCAGATGAACATGCTGCCATCGTCGGAACTGGAACGGAATATGCCAATCCTTATAAATATTAAATTAAATTTAGAGTTGAAAAACAAAAAAAAATACGCTATGGGCCAACACACATAAAAACGATGTAACGTCGCATCACAGAAAATGGCAACGTCATCCGAAAAGTTTCTTAAGAGGAAACAGCCAGGGCAACCCGCGAAATTCAAATGTTCTTACGTTTTTTGCAATTTGCAAGTCAGTGTCATGTTGAATGTTGATTAAAATATGATTCGCGAGCGTAATTGCAAAAAAAGTTTGAACATTTGAATTTCGCGGGCTATCTAGAGTCTAGAGCATCCCCTTAAGGATACGCCTAAAGTTTCGCACCGTTTTCGCTCAAGAAGAAGAGTAACCTCATTCTTCTTTCGCGAAACATTTTTGGTGAAACATTGTCTTGGTAAGGTGAGCCGGTTAACCTGACGAAACCTTGTCTTCTTGGGCGGATAGTACCCGGACTATGAGTCTCTTTAAGTACACAATGTGGATGTAACTCACCCGGCTGCAATATAGTTAGCATCGGGGCCCAGGAAGCTGGCTTCCTTGATGTCTGTTGTCGTGTTGCAGTGACCCAGGAACCGCTGCGAGTAGTCCAGGGCGGCAGTGCGCAGCTGCCTTTCGAGCACGCTGGTCGGCTGGCTGTCTTCGGATTCCGCGGCTGCTGGAGTCGGAAACGGAAGTTAGAATATCATTTAAGCTCGGTTTTTGAAGAAAAACGATCACTATAGTCAGTTTCAAAAGTATCTGATGAAAATGTAAACAAACAGATCAGAAACGTACCTATGGATGACAATTTGTAGTGCTACTTAAAAATTCAGTGCTTTTATTTGATTATTTTATTACTTTAACTCGAAATTAAAATTTTTAATCCCCATAAAGATGGATTTCACTCGAGAACTTACTTTTTTAACTTCAATTTTCGTAGATAATTTTTTATTAAAATAATGATAAATAAAAGTGAAAGGGTGAAAAAGTGCTTTGTTATGAAGTGGAAACCTTCTAAATACAGATGAATGTATTGCTTATTGCCGTTAGTCAGTGATTGCAAACCTTGTTCAGGTTAAATACTAACGATACTACTACTAATTAAATACATTTTTTATCAAATACTTTTGTACAAACCATACGCTTATAAGTTTCCTTGAAATATCAAGATACAAGCTTCGTTACGGATATATTAAAGGTCAAAATTTCAACTTCTACTTTTGACGTTTTTTTACGAAAATAAGTTTATAACACAACTTTAAATACCCCCACGACCCCCGTACCGTTGCATACACGTACGTACAATGTTTTACGTGTTTTACATTGCGCATTACCGCAAACAGCAAATGATCACACCAAAAATAAATAATTGCTGGGAAACGCCGGCAATTATTTTTGTGCAGTATTACTTAGTTTGATGAACAGAATGCGTAGTTGACGGCTATGTGATGGGTCTTTTTACACCCTATATGCCCTCTTAGGGCGTCCGTCCCGTCCCGGATAACGCAACACAACAAATAAAACGCAATGCAATAAATGATTGAATATTGACAAAATGGTCTAGAAATACCACCATACCTTCATCAGGCGTCGTCTCCATGCTCTCTAGGGCTAGATTGATATCCTTTTGTAACAAAAACACGGCATGACTGGTCGCATGCCTCGGGAACTTGTCTTTAAAGTATAGCAGGCACTCGTGGGCCTCCCGGGCCCGTTTGAGATCCATTAGACCCTTGGCCAGCCGGAAGTGGGACTTTACGTGCGAGGAGTCCAGCTTTATGGCCTTGTAACAGTCTTTGATTGCGGCGTACGTGTCGCCTGACCTGTAAGAGAGATAGAGAAAACGGAAAAACTCGTTTGTCCAGAAAATGGAATTGTTTGCTGGAAGATTCGCCGTGAGACAGCGCTGAGTCTTTGTCACTTGTCAAAGTGATTTTGACTGCAAAGCGATCAATCGGCTACAAGACTATAGGATGTCTCTGAACATCAGCGCTGGGGCTCTGTCTCGCATAGGGTTGTTGTTGTTCATTGCGTTGAGCGATGGCCGTTTTGCGTGGATGTGACACATATTTTCCTCCAACTTTGTATTTTTTGTGTTCTTTCTCTGCGTCATGTTTACCGCAAATAAACATTTTTTTTTTTTTTCTTTCTAAGACAAAACACCGTCACGCCATCTCGCAGCAAACTTTATAACAAGAAACTCCACTGGCAATTGAATGAAAGGGACAAACACTTAGCGCAATCTACATGGAACTAATTTGACAGTTTTCTTCCCCATTGGTATAGTATTTTTATCTCACGAAGCGATGCGCGCTTTATTTGTGGTTATCAAGTGTACAAACACGCCGTGAATATGTGTAAGCGCAGGAGCTCTTCGTACGAGTCAATGGCGAAGTCAGAAGTGTGTGTGTATTATGTGCTGACGCTACTCGTCTCCACCGTTTTTTACAACGTGTTTGTACACTTAGTTAACACATGTAAAGCACGCGTCGCTTCGTGAGATAAAAATATAATAATAATAAATAAAAATCAGCGATCATTGTGCCGATAGTCGTGACAGCCAATGGCTTAATAGCCAAGAGCCTCGACCAACACCTGAGGAGGCTCTCGTCGGGCAGCTGGATCAAGGGCTTGATTCAGAAAGCGGTACTTCTGGACACGGCTCGCATTGTCAGGAGGTTCCTCTCTCTGGAGCCCTGACCGCCGGTAGCTTGGACCCTGTTCCCGATACCGGTGGGCTACTTTATTATATTTTTAAATGTTTTTTTATATTTTTGTTTCTAAAAATATTTAAAAATATAATCTGTAAGTAAGTAAATGAAATAAAGGAAATAAAAATAATAAAAATCTTTATTATTTTTATATATTAATTATTTATTAATAAATAAAAAAAATAAAGATTTTTGACTTTAATATGGTTTGAGTTTGAGGTATCAGTTTGCATGCCTAGTTTTTTTTTTTTTATAAATTTTGGCAGTCACTCAATTATATTTTTAAGACTGACCCTGGATTAGTAGACGAGATTTTTAGTTTAATGCCCTGTTTATTTGCCATGACGGACCATAGTACTGGCACACTGAAGACGACGTTTACGACATCAAACCTTGCAACTTTTTGCTACAGACGAGAAAGTTAGTGAGCATACACAAGAGCGACACGGGTTGACGACTGAGGCCACTGCAAGCGCACGCGTGTCACTCTCACGTGTATTTTATTTTTTTTACTAGATACGCTTTCCCAATCTTGGGCAAAGGCCTCCCTTCATTCCTTCCATCGTTCGGAAGCCCGCGCGTCCTCCTTCCAGTTTTGACGGGACTTATCCAACTCGTCACTCCATCTCCTACGTGGTCTGCCGCGACCAAGCCTCATTGACTCAGGGCACCAATTCTGTGCTATTTGCTACACACATATAGGGTGTAATACTATGAATACAATCCCTCGTCACTAGAGCCACTCACCAGCCGCGTCGCATGAGCGCGGCGGCCCTGTTGGAGAACAAGATGGCGCAGTTGGGGCAGGCGGCGATAGCTTCGTTGTAGAACTCCACCGCGGTCGAATAGTTGCCTTTGTTCACGAAGTCATTCGCCTGGAAGATAATAATATCAGAATAAAGGGTTATAAAACGGCAAAAAAATCCAAAAATGTATCTCGTTTCTTTCAGTTCATCTAAAGGTTGTCTTTATAAATGAGGTTTTATAAATGATTAGCTTGTGCTCGCGACTTCGTCCGCATGAAATTTCTTGTTTCCCCGACCAACCCCGTCGCATCGCGTCGCCTACCCGCGCTATTACTTGGTTTTCGCTTAGCGTTCTTTATGACTTTTTTGTTTTTACTCGGCTCCTAAGGGTTTTAGCATGATGTTAGATAGCCTAAGCATTCCTCAAGAGTTGGACTATCAAATACAAAAAAAACATTCAAATCCGACCGGTAGTTCCAGAGATTAGCACGTTTAAACAAACTCTTTAATTTTATTATTAGTATAGATCAGGTATCGGCAACCTTTGACATGTTGAGGGCCAAACTTTACCGTGCAAATACGTTCGCGGGCCGCGTTTAAAAGTACTTAGTGCATTTTAAAGTAGTGATAATATTTTTTGCCATAGATAGGCGACATTAAATAATACGACAATGTTATTATAGTACAATTTATTAAAATAACAAAATGAAATTTTTAAAAATGGTACATTATAATTAAATCGTTAAATTTGCAATTGTTACAAACTACGAAAGTTAAATACACCGAAATCAATGAGACACTTGAGCTTGAATTTGGGAAACTAATCCATCGATATTTGGATTAATTCCACTGATACAAAGACGTAAAGAATTTTCCAAATTATCGTTAGTCAGTCTTGTACGTGTTGATTAACTTTCATCAATGAAAAGAACTGTTCGCATGTATGAGTACTGCCAAACGCACAAATCAATCTTCTTGCGAATTTTCTAAGCTGCGGAAAATTGTCTTCTTCTAGGTATTTTTTTTTGTAGAAATCGCACAACTCTACGTCTTCTAATTTGGATTTTAGGATTGAGTTTTCTTGAATCTCGATCAACTCCATTTGTAAGTGTATTGGAGCCTTTTGTACATTACATTTTGTAGGAGTAGCAAATAAACTGAAACAGTCTTCTATGTTTTTGAAGTCGCTAAATCTGTTCGAAAATTGTTCCGACAGTAACTTGAGTTCTTCAGCATATTGAGCATAAGCAATATTTTCATACGCAGAGAGCGTGTTGAAATGGTAACTGTTACCAGACAGCATATGTGACTCCCACAAGCATAGTTTGATCTGAAACGCTTTGAAATGGCTGTACAAATCATTTATTAACTGTCCTTGTTTTTGAAGTTTCAAATTTAAATCATTCAAATAGCCTGTAAGATCGACCAGAAATGGTAAGTCACATATCCATTTTGGGTCACTTAATTCAGATAGTGGTTTATCTTTCGTCTGCTATCTCATTTCTAAGCTCGTACAACCGTTTCAAACTTTTCCTTTGCTCAGCCATCTGACTTCACAATAATATGTTACGTCGTTATATTCAGCTGATATTTCATCCAAAAACGCCTTGAACTGACGATGGTTAAGCCCTCGGGATCGAATAAAGTTGATGGTTTTTACTACCACATTCATAACATTCTGGAGTCCAATGGACTTAGAACACAAGTTCTGTTGGTGGATAATGCAATGAAGGACTATCAAATCATCTTTTTGCACATTTAATTCTGTTGCTTTTTCATTCAAAATTCCGATGAAACATTTACGTAAGCCGACCATATAAGGTGCACCATCAGTGCATACTCCAATTAATTTTGACCATGGCAAGCCAAAACTTGTGAATACCTTTTGAACTTCAATAAAAATATCCTCTCCTGTAGTGGTTCCTTTAAGTGGCTGTAAAGCAAGCAATTCCTCAGTAACAGTGAACTCCTTATCAACACCTCGAATAAATATAGCCAGTTGAGCTGTGTCAGACAAATCGGTACTCTCGTCTAATGCTATGGAAAATGATTCAAAACCAGCCATACGGTCAGTCAATGTTGTTTTTATATCATTAGCCATCATTTCTATACGTCAAACAACAGTTCGTCTTGACAAACTAATTTTTTCAAATTAATTTTTCTTTTCAGGACAGAATACCTACTGCAAACTTCTAACATACACTCCTTGATAAATTCTCCTTCGGCAAATGGTTTTAATGCCTTTGCCAATTTTGAGCTAACTATAAAACTAGCTTTCACAACATTATCAAGTTGTGTTCTTTGTTTATGAAACATTTGTTGCTGTTTTTCCAAATTTGCGGTAAGCTTCTGGATTTTGTCTGTACTTAATTGAATTCTTTCATTACTGAAATGGATTCATACACAGCAAACAAATAGGCTTACCATCGTGCAAGATAAAAAAGAATTCTTCAGTCCATTTTTCTTGAAACTGGCGACCCTCTGTATCTACTTTTCGTTTCTTTCCACCAGACATCATTTTTGTTTACTTTTCGTTCAATAAACTTAATAACAAACTATAGTTAGTAACCACTCAAGATGCATACAAAGTCACAAAGCAAGTTGACGGCTCGAGCAGTTCGCTAGGATATCGCTTGTCCAAGTTATCACCTCGGTAGCTCAAATAAAACTGAACTAACGTTCGGGCCATCCACCCGCTTATATAGGCAAAATGAAGGAATAATCTGGAATAAACTAGTTTAGAATAATTGAGAAGCAATAAATCTTTTGATGTGTCGCCCGTGAGGCGGCAAACCTCAAAGAATTTGATCGAGCAAGCCGAGTGGCGGCGATAATCAAAGAGTGAGGCGGCAAACATCAAAAGGTTTGATGTTAGCCGCCTCACTGTCACTCCCGTGAGTATAAGTACCTAATGTAATATTTTTTTAATTGGGTTTTTTCAAAATGTCTCGCGGGCCGGATCATATCTTAAAGCGGGCCGGATTCGGCCCGCGGGCCGGTTTTTGCCCATATATGGTATAGATGAAAAGATAACAAATTTTATGTTTATTGTATCTTTTATTGTTTTCATAGTATGTTAATTTTCTATGAAGATTACATTGTTATAATTATAAGGTTGTATGTATTGTTTTAGTTATAAGTAATTTGGTGTTAATGTATTGTGTAGTTATTTGTAATTATTTGTAATTGTTAGTAATATTGTAATTTAAAATAGTTATTATTATAAGTAGGCTTAGCTATCGCATTAGGTTTCTAAACCTGTAATGGTAGTATAAGAGTTTTAAATAAATAAAAAAAAAAAAAAAAAATAACACACGACTTTCGAATTTATAATATTAGTATGGATTACAGCGGTAACTTAAAGAAAAAGGATAGGGTGAAAAACAGGAAATTATCTAAAAATACAGCAATCATCTCACCCTCTCTTTCAGCTGCCGCACCCTGTCCGACAGCTGCGGCGGCGGCTCGAGCGAGCCGTGCGTGCCGTTGGTGCCGTTGGTGCCGTTGCGTGCCAGCGCCTTGCTCTCGCCGGCACGGTTGCCGTGGTTGTGCTGGATTATGAAGCTTTCTACAAGGACGGGCCTCCTGGCTGAGTTTATGTCGAACAGGTATACCTAATGGAAAAAAATGATGATGGTTTTATTGTAAACCAGCCCCGTTCCCGATGTGTTCCCATCGGCAAATGACGAACTTCCATAGAAACTTTCATCCCCTAATTAACCCAACTACAGTTACTCACAGCGCTAAATGCGAGGTGCATTCAATAAGTACCTAGCCTCATCGCCAGAGGGCGCTGTAGTTTCAAAAGAGTTCTACCACAGTGTAGCACATTCTTTTTTAATTCTTTTTTCAAATTTTCATTCCAATCCCTTCATTTGTTTTAATTTGACAACTTATGGAAGCGAACGTGTCGATCGGTTTTACAAAAATGGAAAAAGAGCAATATCGTTCGGTGATTCGATTCCTATTTTTGGAAGGGAAAACGCGCATCCAAATCAAAGAGCGCTTGGATGCTGTGTACGGTGACTCTTCTCCATCGATGGCCACCGTCAAGAATTGGTTCAACGAGTTTGCACGTGGCCGTACATCGGTTTTTGATGAACCACGTCCAGGTGCACCGAAAACAGCTGCTACGGAGGAAAACATTAAAAAAATCCATGATCTCGTATTGGCAGATCGCCGATTGAAGGTTCGGGAGCTAGCTGAGACTGTAGGCATTTCAGAAGGAACAGTGCATCATATTCTTCACGGGGAACTCGGCATGAGAAAGCTGTCGGCGCGATGGGTGCCGCGTTTACTCACACCAGAAAACAAGCGCAACCGTGAGACCACATCGGAGACGTGTTTGGCGCTGTTTAAGCGGAATCCAGCGGAGTTTTTGCGTCGTTTTGTGACCGTCGATGAAACCTGGATCCACTGGTACACACCAGAGACCAAGGAGCAATCAAAACAATGGATCCAGACCAGGGAACGTGCTCCAAAGAAGGCGAAAACTGTAAAATCGGCCGGAAAAGTTATGGCCACCGTTTTCTGGGATTCACAAGGTGTGATCAACATCGATTACCTCGAGAAGGGTAAAACAATTACAGGGCTTTACTATGCCGATTTATTGGGCCGATTCGACGCCGAATTAAAGAAAAAACGACCCCATCTGGCGAAGAAAAAAGTGCTGTTTCACCACGACAACGCACCGGTTCACACGTCTGCCGTTGCCATGGCCAAATTGGTCGAATTACGCTACGAATTGCTGCCCCATCCACCGTATTCTCCAGATTTGGCCCCTTGTGACTTATTTCTGTTTCCTAATCTGAAAAAATCACTCGCCGGGAATAGATATGGATCAAATGAGGAGGTCATCGCCGCCACGGAGGCCTGTTTTGCAGAGTTTGACAAAAACTATTTTTCGGACGGGTTAAAAAAGTTGGAGCATCGCTGGGCTAAGTGTATCGAACTAAAAGGCGACTATGTTGAAAAATAAATTACCACTTTTCCAAAATTTTCGTTTACTTTTTGTAGGCTAAGTATTTATTGAATGACCCTCGACACTCCCGGACTCCTAAATCGAGTATACCGTGCAATTTCATGAGGTATACCGAAATGAATGAGGGGCTTGTGGCTAAGTTATAACAGCCGCACACGGCACAGGTCGATTGATCAGCTTGAGCTGCGGTTGCCGCGGTTGGTCCACGGATGGGTGACCATCTTTACATACCAAGACCACCCCTCCGTGCCTCGGAAAGCACGTTAAGCCGTTCGTCCCAGCTGTCATTCGTGGATCTTTGGCAGTCCTTACGGGTCGTCAGAGGCCGAAAATCTAACAACCAGTCTTACCAAGGGGTATCATATTAGGTGGGCAAGCTCTTTGAAAGAGTCACTGCAGACCCCAAACCAAAAAAAAAAAAAACTAAAAAGCAAAAAAACAAATACCGCAAAACCGCAAGCACCGCAAAACCGCAAACACCGCTAATACTTTTAAAAACACCGCAAACACCGCAAATACTTTTTCTTTCTTTCTTTCGTCGGGCGGTGGGACCGGATTTGGCGGAAAGCCAGTTTGGTTTCCGCAGGGGGCTCTACGGTGGACGCCATCATGTGCGTCTTGGCGGTGTCTCTAGACATGGCCAATGCCTTCAATACCGTGCCCTGGAGTTGCATCAGGGAGGCACTCCGGTATCACCTACCTCTGTCGCGTGGTCGAGGTTTAGCTGATAGGCAGGGCCGTGATGTACCCCGCTCATCGGGGAGAGTGGATCCGGCGGGAGATGTCGTGCGGTGTCCCACACGGATGGGTTCTCCGGCCGCATCTGTGGGATATCGGGTAAGACTGGGTGCTGCGCGCCGACCTGCCTAGCGGCGTCAGCGTGGTTTGCTACGCTGACGACACGCTGGTCCTGGCGCAAGGGAGGTCGCACCAGGCGGCGGCCAAAGTAGCGACACGCGGGGTTGCGACAATCGTCGAGAGGATCCGGCAATTGGGACTCGAGGTGGCCCTGCACAAGTCCGAGGCTAAGTGTTTTCATGGTCCTCGGAACGCGCCACCGTCGGGTTCCCAAATTACGGTAGAAGGGGTTCACATCGGCGTCGAGTCGACGAATGAAGTACCTGGGACTCGTCTTCGACAGCCGATGGAATTTCGTGGAGCATTCCACGCGCATTCTGACGTGTGGTGGCATTGGTGCTGGGCATACCACAATTGCGGCGATAAGTCCCCTCTTTGTGGTGAAGAAGGTGAGGGCGCCGAGGCGCCCTCACTTTCTTCACCTAAACCTTCCGCCTGACGCAGGTCCTCACCGGACACGGTTGCTTTGGGAGGTTCCTGTTCCATATAAGGCGGCAGGAAACGCCAGGGTGTTACCATTGTGTGGATCGCCCGGAGGACACGGTGGAACATACGATGGAGGCCTGCCCGGCTTGGGCGGAGCACCGCCGCGTTTTCGTGGCGGCGATCGGCGGCGGCGATCTCTCGCGTCCGGCCCTGGTCCAGGCCATGGTACGGAGCGAGAGTGCATGGGAAGCCGTCACCTCCTTCTGCGAAGCAGTAATGCTCGCAAAGGAGGAGGCGGAGCGCGTGAGGGAGAGGCAATCTCTGCGCCCTCACGGCCCTAGTCGCCGCAGGAGACGCCCTGGACATCGGGAGTCACCAGCCGACTCCCGGCCACCGTAGGCGCGGGTTTGCGCCATGTGTCGGTCCTTGCCGCGTCCTTGCCGGGCGGCGAGCTGCCCATAGCTCGCCGTCCGGCAAGGACCAGGGGTCTACTACGAAGTGCAAAGTGAGGATGATCGGATCGGACCGACACATGGCCGAACCGAATATTATTGAAAAATGCGAAAAAAGTTCGGATCGGCTCAGTTGTGATGGGACCATAGTCAATATTCGAGAGAGTGTAGGAGTGTAGGATCGGGACAGACCGAACCAAATAGTAACTTCGTAGCAGGAAACGGCCGAACATTCGGCCGATACCACTTCGCAGTAGACCCCCAGGCCCGGGTCGACGGCGCGTTGTGTTCCACGCGCGCCTCAAAGAGATGTCAGCACGAACTGACGGGGTCCGCTAGGGCCGATGCCTGCCGGGGGCGCGGGTTGTAGAAAGAGTTACCGTGGCCCCTGGCACAGGCAACTGAAGGAACACGGGAGGGTTGTAGTCAGTAAAAGTCTGACATGCCCTCCGCCCAGAACGGGAGAAGATATATGATGATTTCCCACCCAAAAAATAAGGATATTGAAAAAATATATTCTAGATTTCAATTTAAACTACAGGGTGGCAGGGACATCGACGCGCAACCTGTTACCATGGATTCAGTACTTGATTCTGATCGCCGGAGAAGTTATATGATGATTTCCCACCCAAAAAAAAAAGACTACACATTTATTAACTTGAGATGCTTTGATGCTGTATTTCGCACGAGGACGGTACTCTTGCGGATCTGTGGCGTTTTGCTAGCTAATTTTTTTTTTGACCCTGTATAGGCCTAAACATCAAAATATCAAAACGCGCGGCTGTTATTACTTAGCAACAAAACGACCGACAAAAGGTTATTATGGGGAATTGAGAAAAGGCTGAGCAGATGATGATGATGACAGTCGCAGTGGCAGCATAATGTTGAGCGATAGCCCTTTTGAGTGAATGTGACGCATGTTTCCCCCAACCATTTCTTATTTTTTTTTTTTTTTTGGGTTTTATGTTCTTTTTTCCGTCATGTTTACCGCAAATAAACGTATTTTCTTTCTTTCTTTTCTCTCTCTGCCTGTTGGAAAAGAAATGACTGTAGTTACCTGTTCCGAGCCAAGATTGACGAGCAGCTCGTTACCATCGTTGCTGAACGCGACGTATGTGGTCGCCTTCTTCGGGAAGGTGTGCTCATTTGGCTCCATTGAGAGATGACCTGCACAAAACGTTGAGTAAGTAGAGTTTATGAAGAAAATTGATGGTAGATTGATTGATGGAATTGTCGTTTATGAATGCAATTTCATTTTTATTTTTTTTTAAACTACAGCTTATAATGTTCCCACTGCTGGGACACAGGCCTCCTCTCGGTGAGAGGGAGTGGGCCATAATCCACCACGCGGGCCCAGTGCGGGATGTCACATGTCTTCAAATTTTTGGTTCTAGGCCATGCTTGTGGAAATGTTTTCTTCACCGTTTTGAGCCTGTCTGGGTTCGAACCTACAACTTACTCGTAAGTTGCGGCCGTTATAACTGGGCCACCACTGCTCGTCAACAATCTATATACACATATGTCTCGGTAGAAGTCTACCATGCTGGGAGTAAAGTAATGAAGGTCTAGGTATCTCACCGGGCGCGAAGTAATGCACGGCGGCGCGCGGGATGTTGTTGTCGGGGTCGCCGTGTCCGGCGCGCGAGCAACGCATGTTCTGTCGCTCCCACGTCTGGCGAGAGGCTGGGGCGTTCACCTGGACCACAGAGAATATGTGTGTGAGAACCAATAATGATAGCTCTAGCCTATTCTGAAGTTATCCGGGAATCACATGTATACATGCTGAAACAGGCAGGGAGTTCGGATGTCGTGTTTAAGTAATCTGGTACATTGACGCAAGCTGTCGCTCGTAATTTTTTCGCCATGAGTAATGAACTTGTGGCGAATGAGCTGCTGGCGTTCCTGCAGCAGAACCTGGATGTGATGGATGAGGTATCCGCTGTCCAAATCTGCGTAACGAACTTCAGCGAGGAAGACATAGCTGCAGCCAAGCTATTGTTGTTCAGTGTGCTAAATAAGCGCGGCCAGATGGTGTCCCGCCGGCGTGACGGGACTAAGAAAAGCCTGCAAGACATTATCACGCTGTTCAAGGAGACCGACCCGAACGACGTGCCGACGTTTGTGGCGAAGGAGCTGCACAAGCTGCCACCCGTTACCTTCCACCACGTCGATGTAACAAGCCTTCTGAAGGACATTGTCTTTCTGAAGACTCGCCTCGTGGATGTTCTGGCGAAGTTAGATGCATCCCAAAACACCGTCGCCGATTTGCGCAAATAATTTAGCGAATTGCGCAACAGTGTGGCGGTAACCAGGTCATCAGTCGATGGATCTAATGTAAGCTTGTGTCGCGGAGCTGGCCTCGATGTATCGTCGTCAAATTCCACGTCAGAAGTTTCGTCGCCAGCGCACCCATCGCACATAGGAGTATTTCCATGTAAAATCCGGTCAAAAATCGAATTTACGAAGTTAAATAAAAAAGCCACACATTTTTGCAGCTTAATAACCGGTCCATTAAAAAAAGGGACACATTTGTAACTCAGCTAGTCCACCCTTCCCGCACAAGCAGTCGGAACCAAGTCGTTGTCTAAGCCGCATGTCTTTGTTCCCGGCGCTTGTTTATTTTCACTGCGTTGGAGTTTGAACTGTACGTTTGGTGTGAATTGTGGAAAAAAAACAGTGTCAATATGGAAGTACAAGGTACGTAGATTATTTTGACATAACAATTAAATAGTTTGTTTCATTTATGTGTTTAAAAAAAATTAGAAAGATGAACCGAAAATTTTAAATAAATTGTCTAAAATATTTTATTTAATCGTGTTTTTGTTTATTTTTCAAGGCTTGCCAAACCTTTAATTTACGATTAATATGTTGCCAAGAATATGTTTAATAAAAACAATAAAAATTTGCCGCGCTTACGCGCGCCATTTTTATTTTCAATTGTTTGAAGATGATAGTGTAAACTGTGGAAATATTGGACTTTTCGTTGTTTTATTTTTTATTTTCAGATAATGTAGAATCAACTGTTATTTTTACCAGAAGAGGTTTGTACGACATCATGCGTGACTGTAAAGGAAAGAAAATTGTTGGGAGTTTTTGGGAACAAAATTAGTTGAAATAACCCAATACCCTGATTATAAAAAAAACTATTTTGGATCGTTCTCTGAGATATTTTAAGACTCAATTCAAACAAAAAAGCAGCAAGTCGCAAAAAAGAGCGCTTCTTGCCTAATAACGAAAAATGGCTCAAATCGTCTATACAGTTGCAGAAATTTAGTGCCGAGCCTATGTCACCTACAATTCACAAAGGTTTGATAGATGGAGCTCAAGTCATAAGCGAAGCTATCGTTCCTATTTGTCAATTGTCGGAGGAGGCGGCAGAGGCCCGAAATAAAAACTTTAGGCAGTACAGGCTTGACTTTTCTAGAGAAGACTGCAACAGGGACATTATTAACAGATTGTTATTAAGTTCCGATCCTTATTTAAGCTCAATTCGGCCAAACCGCAATTGAAGAGAAAAAAAATCGAAAGAGGCGCTTGATCTGATGGTCGCAATTACGCCGCCATCTTTACCATTAACCAGGCCAGGCTGCATATTGTGCACTCCGGATCCAAATTTAAATTTAGGCTAAGATGAAACATGTTTTTATTTGAGGAATTTTGTAATTAAATAATAATTGTAATATTTTAATTATATCTTATAGTATAGTATAATAACATTTGTATGTATTTTTATTTAATTTGGACATGTTTATGTATGTTAATTGTATGTGATTTGAAATTTTGATTATTATTTTATTGTGGCGGTGTGATTTTTATATCAATTTTGTTTTAATTTAACTGAATGTAATGGACTTTGTCTGAAATAAATAAATGAATTATTAACGTCAACAGGTGACAACATCAACTGCGAAAATATAGACGAAGACGATGAAGAGAAAGAGAACAATTAAGATAATTTTAAGAACTAACAAATGTGTTTTTTTACTATGAATGTAATTTGTATCATCATTAAATATTATATTAAATCGTATTACAATGTTTTATTATTAAATAAGTCATTAAATAATTTTGACCGGATTCTACATGGCAATACTCCTATGCGTGTCGTTTGCTGAGGTTGCAGAGCGCAGCGCTCCTCCGCGCAGCGCCGCCCGAGCCCCTCGCCCGTCTCGCTGCGAGTGTCTGCAGCCCTGGCGAAGCCCCTACAACAGGAATCGGCTAGCGTCACCGCGAGTACCCCAGGTGCTGCAATTATGAAGCCTATGCCAGAAAAGCCGCTGAATAGGGCTGTTAATGAGGGTTTCTTGACGGTGCAAAGGAGGAAGCGCCGATCGCGAACGAACAAGAACCGCTGCGGCAAAGCTCCTAGGGAGCCCGAAGTCAGTTTGCGTGCCGCAAAGCCGAACACACCGGTGTACATCTCCCGCCTGCACTACACCACAAAGGCGGAGTACATCGTGGAGTACGTGCGCCAGAAGACGAGATACACGCCAAGGGAGCAGTTACTGGAGTCGCATCGCAACGTCAACTTCAAGGCGTTCGTGGTGCGCGTACCGAATTGTTATCTGCCCATCGTCATGGAAGAGGACTTCTGGCCGCAGGACGTGGTGTTCCGTCGCTTCCGCGGACAAGTACCACAGAGCAGCACAAGAACAAGCTAGTATAGGAAGCTACAATAAATTATAAAAAGATATATAAAAAGATTATGTATAATAATAAGATTATGTATGTTTAGGTTAAGGTATTTATCTATAGGCCTTCGTCGCCTGAAATAAATAAATAAAAAATAAATAAATAAATTGATTCCGCTACACACAAAACAAAAGAACCAGCCTTTATGCAGGGTGTAAAAAGATCCATCACATAGCCTATTTCTACTTCAAACTAAGTGATAAGAGAGACTAACAAACAATTTGACAATGACCTGCAAATTGCAAAAAAATACGTAATAAAATTATAATTTCGCACTACCCTGACGCATTCGACTTAAAAACCTAAAGTATTTAGCCCTTACCTGTAACTTCGCCAGTTTAATCATCCTGGTATCATACAGCCGCACGTAGAAGTCGTTGGCACCCACGGCCAGCTGGTACGGACGACGAGGGTTCACGGCCACGCACTTGGCTTCGGCGTAGCGACCCAGGTGGTTCAATAGGTTCACCAGCACGTTGGCGGAATCAGGATTGCAGCTGTGCGCGGTACGCAGGTCGTGTTGGCTGAGGAAGATTTCAGTTATGATTTGGAGCAACCTTCATTATGCGCACAGCTTTTTAATAGTATAATAGTAATGTTTATTTATGATGTAATACATAGACACAGGGTGAGCATAGTGGTACAGACAGCTGTGCTGCTGGGGAGTTTGTTACGCCACTTCTTCTTCCCAGAGATAGCACTAGGAAGTGGTGAAGGGCGGGCGTTTTTGGGCGACTATCTTTTGTAATTTTGACGTTCGAAAAGTGCTGATTCTCAGCGTAATTTGAATAAATGACTTTTGATTTTGATTTTTGTATATATACAAAAAAGCATATAGTTGTTTGTACAAAAATCTAAATAAACAAATATGTAAACCATACCCTTCGTTCATAAGCGTGCACGCTTATGAAGAGCTCTACAGCCAGCACGAAGGAACCCAGATCATTTTTTTTTTAATTATCGCAGCATTATGCTGAGATAGGAGCCTTTTTGGCCGTGCACAAATCTTTTTTATTTTCGTTATTTTTAAATGTTCCTTTTTTATTTCTGTTTGTTACCTGTGCGAGTATCAAAAATATTTTTTCTGTTTTTCTTTATAATTCACTTACAGTATGAGTCCGTCCTCACCCGCCGACCACAGTAGATGAGGGTTGTCGGGCGCAGTAGCGAGGCGCTTGACTCTGGCGCAGTGACACGAGCACTCCAGCAGCGGCGAGTTGGAGCGGATGCTGCGCGCACGCACGGAGCCGTCGGCTGCGCATGTCGCTATCACGTCCTGGGACAGGAACTGGAAACAATGGTCACGTTTGAGGGACTTCTTCTTTCCTTAAAGGCAGTATTTTCCTACACCTATTAGGAATTGACCACACTTTTTGACGCAGAATTGGCTTGAGACTGTCAGAAAGAGCCGTATATAATTGCAATAAAAGCGAATAATTCGATGCGGTATCGGGTCGCGTCATCCGAACTGACGAATGACGCCTTTTTCCCTTAATCGCGATAAGTGTGGTAATTTCTTTATTGGCCCTAGAAAGTGGCCACATGGTCAGTTTCAGCAACTACAGAATTTGAACGGAATATTGTGAATTTGTGATGCAACTTTTGGAGCATACTCAACCTATAATGTTCCCACAGCCGGGACACAGGCCTCCTCTCTTCAAGAGGGAGGGGGCCGTAATCCACCACGCGGGCCCAGTGCGAGTTGGTAGATGTCACATGTCTTCGAAGTTTTGGTTCTAGGACGTGCCGGTTCCCTCCCGACGTTTGCCTTCACCGTGTGGTGAAGAAATTATTTACACACAGTAAACCACCTGTCTGGGTTCGTACCCACGACCTATGACCACAAGCATTAATCGTCTTCAGACTACGAACATGAAGTGTGATGATCAATGCTTGTTCGTTCCATTTATAAGAAGGAGCATTTCTCTAAGGAATTTAATATGACATCAGGATTAAAAACAAGAGTATAATTTTCCTTGCTTCCTTGCCCACCGCCAATGGAGAATGACAATGCCGCCAATGAATGTAAAAAAAAATTACCATACCTATCCTATAGTGAGTCATATAATTTCGTAAACAACATTCGGAATTTCCATCTAGATCCACAGTGGAATATTTTATTTGAGTATGACGCGTATGACCAGATATATGAACGTGAACGAAGCAAAGAGAGTACGTAAGGATCGTAGCAGGTGGGGTTCTGTAGTTTCTGCCTACCCATATGAGACGAAGGCGTTTATGTATGTCTGTATTTAATTAAGTAAGCTTTGCTGAACAGTGCTCAAGCAGTCTTATAAGTTAGAAAGTAAAGGTATGAAAGTCCAGACCAAAGGTTAGGTAACCTATCACCTAAATGGGAAGGTAACTGGCTTATTGCCCAGAAAATACTAGGAATACTTTTTGGCAGTGTTTGATGTCACATGTGAAAGGAAAAGTAATTCGCCGTAATAGGTACAGACGCCAGCAGGTCAAGCTATCCGAAACTGTCAAATGTTCCCAATCAACCTTGAACCTTAATATTTTAGCCATTAAGTTGAAAATATTTAAAAAAAAATTGACAGGTTGTAGTAGCTTGGTGTGCTGGCTACTTAAATAATGGTTAATGTTTCTGTAATGGCTGATTTTGAATAGACAACAGTGAAGCAGAATCATCATCATCATTCTCCTGCCCTTAAGCTACGGTTCCTTAGAAAACGGTAACCGTCCACATAGCGTTCCCTATATACCGGTGCATGACGTCACTGAAATGGTGTTTATGAAAGCAAGTTGGTGTGTTTACCTAGAGAACGTTTTTGACACCGTAAAGTCAAACCCTGTTTCCGTGACAATCAAGTCAAGTCACTGCGTCATTGTGTGTCAGAGATGTCAAAACGAAACATAAACGTGACTATTTTTTGATACGGTATCTAGCGATTTAAATCTTTGCCGCTGTCATCATTTTCATGACAGCCGCCACTGCGACCGTTATGTGTGTCTCCGCTTTGTTATGCCAATTTATTTGGGATAGGCGTAACATCTGTTTTACCTTCATACTTCTGTATTAGTCGCCATCTCGGTAGTGACTCTCTAGACATATCATCCTTTCACACAGTCAATCCATCGTTTCAACAACGAAGCAGCATACTGTATCTAAAGGTAATTTTTAAAAAAATACCATTTAAGTATAAATCTTCTTTCAATTATTATTTATTTCTTGTTGCTTAGGCAACATACTTTTTCATAATCAGAGTTTATCAGATTAAAATTCAACACAATCACTAATTGGCGAAGATACAGTTTATTTTTAATTTCTTTTGGAGTTCCTACTATACCAACAGAGCATTAGCAACACAGCAGAGATTATAGCACCAATTATTAAGACAGACTAATATCCAGACTAACTTCTTGGTTGTGTCGATGGCACGTCAGTAAATTAGATTTTATTGGCCCAAAACTTTGCCACTTCCACATCGTCGTTGGTGGCAGCGCAGAGGTCTCACTTTGGCTGATTTTTTTGGGCCACATATGGCAGGGTCGGATGGGCAGCCGCTTCATGTAAAATACTGGTATTCAGCTGCACCCGGTTAGTCTGGAAGCCGACTCCAACATAAATGGGAAAACGCTAGGCAGATGATGATGATGGCAGGGTAAGAGGTGAGGAGAGAGAGAGGGAATAGAGCCTCCCGGAGCGACGTTAGAAATCTGTACATAACCCCCCAAACTTCTGGCGCACCCTGGACACGCAACACTCGGTAACGCAGAGTCTAGGCTACTAACAGTTCCACCGTGCCGTTTGCAAAGGCGCACGGCACGGTTTCATTACCGTACGGCGTATAAACTATGCCGTAGAAAAAACGTGTCTGTGTACAAGCTTCCATAGTGATCCATACGACACTGACTACACACGGTGAATGAACCGTAGTTTTTCACGGCAAGAAAAACGTGTGTGTACAAAGGGCCTAAGATTCTACGCTAAAATTTGAAACAACTCATTTGATTCACAAAATACATCAACACAAGAAGTAAATCTTATGTTATGGGTGAATAATGCACACATACAGATGAAATAAAGATCCATGTACAGTCAACCGCAAAAATATGTGTAGGTACATTGAGAAGAACTCATTTGATTGTCTGCAATTTGTGCTCCATAATACTGTATCAAAGTGATGCTACAATAAAGTACCCAATGTGTCATATGTTTTGTGGCTACATAATATCAATGTCAATAGGTATAATAAAATCGTAACTGGTCGCTGTCTGTACATGGAATATATATAAGAAAAACTATTATAGGCTGGCTTTATGAACGAAATAGAACCCAAAACAATGATTTTTAGAATTCTTGTCTGTGTGTCTGTACGTTTGTGCACGGTAATCTCAGAAACGGCTTAACAGATTTGAATGCGGTTTTCACTAATGCGTTTTGGTTTCATTTATAATTTAGGTTTTGTTTTATTTAAATATTCATAAATAAAAAAGTTATATCAATCTAAAGAATAACATATAAAATGCTATAGAATAACCGATTTGAATTGGCTGAAACTTTACCTACGTAGGTATTACCTAATCATTGAAGTATATAATACAATGAGGAAAGAGTGAGAAGCTCGATGGCTTTGTAGTCGTAGCGCTAACTCAAGTTAAGCAACACCGGTCGTGGTTCCAACTAGGATGGGTGACCACAATTGGCACAAAAAATATATCGAGTGGCTCAGTAATAACCCTGTTTGCAGAACTGATCATCATCAAGTGCGACCTGTATAGAAGGTGGTTGTTACGCTTTCGCGCCTTAGCTACTAAACAAATAATAATGAAATTTTGATGTCTGACATACGGAGAAGCACATAGGGTGTCTTACGTCCCGTAAAACTAAAAATAGGTATAATAATAAACTATAATTAAATAGGTAGGTATATATAAGTTCAGCTTTTTTAATTTTTAAGTGTAAGATTTGTATTCTGGAATTTGTTAATTTTTAATATTTTTTTTTTTCTTTAATCTGGCAATAAGTACTTAGAGATTGTTTACACATTACTTTTTGTTTTTTAAATTACTTTGTTTTAGTAGGTAGTATTAGTTCAAATAATAGTTGTATTATTATAGATAGTGAGAATACCTCGAAAAAAATTACTATTATATAATTGAACGCGAATGATTTGTTTGAACGCGCTAATCTCACAAGCAAGCCGAATTTAAAAAAAATGCGTTTGATAGCGTAAGTCTTGAGGAAGGTTGTAGGTTATTTAACATCACGCTACAACCCTTAGGAGCCGAGCACAAAAAAAGTCGAAAAGAACTCCTAGCGTAAACGAATTAGCATGGGCGTGCGATGCAGTGCGACGCGGTGGTTCGGGGGCCGAGGGAGTCTTATCAAAAATTGGCTGTTATTTTAGTATATTCTTTATCCTATGACTCCCACGCAGACGAAGTCGCGGGCAGGAATTAGTTATTAATAAAATATTGTGGAACAAAGACAGGAGCGAGGTATCAATGACTAGCTGCGCCCCGCGGTTTCACCCGCATAAGTTTCGATCCCGTGGGAATATCGGGATAAAAGTATCCTATATGTTAATCCTGGTTATAAACTATCTGTGTGCCAAATTGTATCCAAACAAATCCAATCAGTAGTTTTTGCGTAAAAGAGTAACAAACATTCATCCATCCATACAAACTTTCACGTTTATAATATTAGTAGGATTAGTAGGATACGGGCCCCCAAGCTACAAGACCCTACCCAACGCGACTTGTAGTGTGTAGGTAAAAATTCATAAAATATTATCCAAAACCTCGAATAAGCTATGCCACTGAGCAATGATTACAGATAATTAAATGAATTCTGTTAGCGATAATTCTGCGAGGCTGAAGTGGGACTGGGCGGGACACACCTATAGAATGCATCCAGACAGATGGGCCAAAGTCGTCACACAGTGGGTGCTTGAAGACGGGCGTCGTCAACGAGACATGCGAGTGACAATTTGGACTCGTTCCTAACCGACTGGACGGAGAAGGCAAAGCACAAAGAAAAGTGGAAAAATATGAGGGAGACCTTTGCCCATATACCTACATAGGATAACTGAAAAAAAAATACTTGTTAATGTATTTTTTTGAAGCTATCGGTACAATCACTTAATACAGATTGATGACTAACAATTGGTATTGAGCCTCCAATTGGTTTTGAATGCATGTAACTCTCAAATATTTATTAATAATTGACATGTTATTGCTAGCACAGTCAGTGTTAAATATCAAGTCTGCAAACTACATAGAATACTGCATATTGCATTTAGATTTTATTTTTTTTATTTTTATTTTATTTTGGGATAAAAAACAGGAGTACAATTAAATGTAATACATACTTCTTACTACTTAAAAGAATACTTATTATACTACTAGCAGCATTATCCACTTATTACTTATATTGATATTAATGCTACGTGAGACCAAAAATGAAATGAAAAAAAAATAAAAACGTGAAAACAAAATACATGAGTGAACAGTTAAATTCAGAGGTCAAGAATGATTGCCTTCTTATGATGTTACGTAACGAGAAGAGAAAAAAAAGTTACAATACATAATAATTTACAATGCTAGGATAGAATCGACTATAGATTTTCTAAATTGGTATGATGTCAGATTAAATATATCAATTTTTTCAAATCTAGTGTTGTAGGAATCCACAAGTTGGCGCAGAGGAGCGCGAAAACCAGCCTTTGAGTTGCAAACTTGTCTGATATTAGTGGATAGTAAGGGGTATGACCGCGCTTGTCTGCGCACTACTGTCCTCGGAACGATGTAACATAGTTTATTTGTTAAGTCGGAGCAATCATATTTATTATGCACAATACCATGTAGAAACATCGCTCCGAGTAGCAGTCTTCTGGATTCCAGGCTTGACAGTTTGTATTTTTTAAGCAGCATATTATGCGAACCGTGGCTGTGGCAGCATCTGTAATGCAGAGCTCTTAGGAACTTGCGCTGGACAATCTCAATCGAGTCAATGTATTTTGCGTAATAGGGATTCCATATCATTGTAGCATACTCCAAACAAGGCCTTACTAGCGTTATATATAAATATCTATAGGTTGAAGGTTGCTTAAAATCCTTGCTGTTGCGCATAACAAAACCGTACATTTTTAGAGCTTTGTTGATCACGCCGTCTACATGGACATTAAAGTGAAGTTTCGAGTCTAGTACCACACCGAGGTCCCGCAATGAGTATACTCTTTGTAATTGTGTATTAAACAAGTGATAGCTGTAAGTGTGTTGCTTTATGTTTTTAGTAAAAGTAATTGAATTGCATTTGGATAAGCTCAATGAGAGTTTATTCAAGGTGCAATAGCTAGACAGTCGATCTAAGTCACTTTGAAGCTTCAAACAGTCATCAATGCTCTTTATAGTTTTGTAGAGTTTCAAGTCATCTGCGTATAGTAAAAAGTTAGAATGCTTGAAACAAGCGCTGATATCATTTATAAACAACGTAAACAACAAAGGTCCTAAAATTGAGCCCTGAGGAACTCCGGATGTGACAGAAATCGGCTCCGATTGAAATCCGTTAACAACGACTTTTTGAGTACGGTTTGTTATGTAGGAGGTAAACCATCTTAATAGATTTCCGCGAATGCCATTGAAGGCAATTTTGTCTAAAAGTAATTCGTGATCCACCCTGTCGAAAGCTTTTTGAAAGTCCGTGTACACAGCATCAGTTTGCAGACGATTGTCCATGTTTTCAAAAATATAGCCTACAAAAATAAGTAGATTTGTGTAAGTAGACTTTTGTTGGACAAATCCGTGCTGTTCTTTAATTATGGTCTTCTGTAAAGTGGGATAAATTTCGTTATACACCAGTCTCTCAAAAAGCTTCGACAATGTGGACAGAATCGAGATCGGACGGTAATTCTCTACGTCATCTTTTGATCCCTTTTTAAAGATAGGGGTTAAGTGAGCTACTTTCCATACATCGGGAAAAACGCCTTCGTTAATACATTTATTGAATAGTATGTGTAAGGGTTCACATAGGTGATTGGCGACACGTATGAAAAACGAGGGAGGAATCCCATCAGGTCCCGGTCCCTTTGAGGGGTTTAACGATTTTAGCTCCTTATAAATTTTTGAAGGCTCAATGTAAATATTGTTGATAATATCACTATTATCATGAAAGCTAGAAGGCGGTTGCCATTTATGTACATCAGATTAAGGCTATACTGTAACCTAAGCCTAAAAATAAATGCTTGATTGCGTTTTTCGAGTTATAGAAAGAATGAAAGAAAGAAAATACGTTTATTTGCGGTAACCATGACGCAGGAAAAAACAAACACAAAAAAAAAACAAATGGGGGGAAAATATGCGTCACATCCACGCAAAACGGCTATCGCTGAGTATAATGCTACGACCCTATGCGAAACAGAGCCTCAGCGCTGGTTTTCAGGGGCGGCCGGCGTTGACGTGATGACGTCAACCGGTGCAGTATACGATAGATATAAATGGCACAATAAGAAAATAAACAATACCTAGTTCTAAAGGTTTATATAAACATTAATTAATTAATGCTTGATTGAGTTTTCGGCTGAATACACCACAGACTACCTACCATTTTTGCCTCTCTTTTAATTTTAATCCATCCAAAGGTTGTCTTTAAAAGATCGCTCTAAGCGATAAGACCGCCCATTGTGTCACCCTTTGTTAAAATGTTGTATATTTATGTTTTATAATTTGTATGGTGTACAATAAAGAGTATTCTATTCTATTCTATTCTATTCTGAATGATGATAGCTTATAGCTGCTTAACCAATAAAACTGTGTTTCTTTATCCGCCAGCAGTATTATTATCTTAATATACCTACATAATAATCTGTTAACATGTAGTGCATGCCGTCTTCTCGTACAGAGAAGGCATGAGCATCGATCACTATGCTTGCTCAAGGGAGAATGGCGATTGCAGACTTATACTAATTTTATGATTAGTATTTTTATTACCTGGAGGACCAGGTAACATACACACAGACATGTATACAGGGTGCAGGGACATCCACGCGCAGCCTGTTACCATGGATTCAGTAAATGATTCCGAACCTGAAATACTGTTCCATACATTTTGAGTGTGTAGGTATTGCATTTATGTAGGAAATAGCAGCTTTTTTTCAATAACCAACGAAAAATTTATATACTAGGTGGTCTAAAATCATGAGCTGAATTCATGGTGACAATTTTTGTGTCTATGCCCCTGCCACCGTGTTGTATAAGTAAAAAAAATGGCCCTACAAGAAGAGAAAAAGCAATTGATTTTATAAAGTCAGTCAGTCAATCAATAAGTCAATAAGGTGTTAAATAATAAACTGTTCATCATGAACACCATTAAAAAATCAAGGCAGGCAGATGTGTAGGTCGCAATGAATCATTCTAGGTTATCAGCAAATAAGTAAACAAAACATTCTCTTTATCACCTTCATAACTAGGTTATGAGAACATTTGTAAAAATCTAGGAAAACCCTGCCAAAGGAAATGCGACATAATTCTACAAATGATCTAATTTATTTATTTTGTTTTGATTTTTTATTTAGTGATAATAATAATGTTCATCCCAATGAGAAAGTTGTGCAGTTTGATATTCTGTACCACCAAACCCTTAAATATGACCACACAATTCTGATACATGACAGAAGACCATGCAAGAAGGTGGCTGGGGTAGACTGGATGCGAAAAGCGGAACATAGGGTGTTGTGGAGTAGTCTGGGAGAAGCCTATGTCCAGCAGTGGACTGCGATAGGCTGTATTAATGATGTTGATTCATTGTTGTTACATGCTGTATGTATACACGCAATTCCATTATGATTTTTCTCTTCTTCTTCTCTTTTTATTAACATCATTTTTATTTTTCTATTATTCTAGATCCAAGGAGTATGTGAGACACTTTCTTAATGTTGACAACTTCATAACAGCAATCAATAACATTCTATCAATTGGTTATTTGTAAGGACTCCATAAGGATTCCGTTTCAGGCTTAGAATTCACTATAGTCACATTCGCTGCCATGTTGACCGAGATAATACCTCAAACTGACAATTCCCTATAACAATGTTAGCTTGAATTTGTGATATCAAAATCTCAGAATAAAGTTGACAGTGACAAGAAATGGGTTGAATATAATATGATTTGTACGTATGCTTGTAGCCTGTAGGGTAGGGTAATGATAACTTCTTTTCATGTTTTCTAAACCACAACTTTGCCACAAAAATATAATTGGTAATACTGCCAGAACCAGAGATATTAATCAATGGTCAGAACTCTATGATACTGTGAAGGGAAAATCAGTTACTAAAATAGTAAAAGTTGCAGTATATTTTTCAATATAGCATGGCATATTGTAATAAAACTTGAAGACTCATTGTTCCGATATATAATGCAGGTTTATTTAAATGCCTTGTCATGTCTTTCATTGATTATCTTTGGTGGATTGTAATTGGCATTGAATATTATAAAAAATAAATGTTACATTACTGTTCTGATACATTTAATGTGTTGTATTATGTTCATTTCAATATTAATTAAGTAGTTTAAATATTTTCAATAGATTGTCATTGTCAAATGTTTTTTTTTTTTGCTGTATATTATAGATGTATGTTTAGGTAATATATATACTGACTCACCTTCACAGAGAAAATGTTTCCAGTGTGTCCTGTAGCTATGTTCATTAGCTCTTTGTAGCGGAACGGATCCCACAGCATTACGTGGAGATCATCAGATGCGGATGCCAGTATTCTATAATTATATTTAAGATTTTTGTACCAATTTATAAATATAAAGAGTATGAGTTATGATTTTGCAATACTTACGACCCATCGTGGTTCCATTCCAGGCAATTTACGCATCCCATATGCCCGTAAAGCTCCTTCTCCAGACCCAATCTGTCGATCATCGGTCGAGTCACGGTAAGCCGAGTCTGAAACTTTCTGTTCAGTTCCCCGCGCTCCCTGGCCGCCACCAGCCCCAAGGTGTTGCTCGCCCAGGCGGGCTCCTCTCTTCTGCCCATTTTCGCTAAGTAACTCGTCAATATGTCTGATCAACCATCACAATCAGACGATTCATCAAACTAACTGCGGATCAATCTATTAATAGTGTTAGACATCGTACTTCACATTACTAATTGGTGCATTTGGTGCGCGTGAATATACCCACAAAAATAATCAATAGTTCAATGCGAAATACACAATGAACAAACAAATACAATCAACAAAAAGCTTTAATCTCGAAAAAGATATTTCTCATCAAATAAAAGTGGTGCTGTCAAACAGCTGTCACTGAGTTGCCAGCGATTTCTTTTCTTTTCTTTCGTCCATTCGTCTATGATGAAATGGAAGTCAGTAGTAAGTTTCAGTAGTTTTCTGCCTAGCTGTTCACAACCATTCGACTGGCTTCTGAATCGAAAATGACCCATTTTTAGTTACCTGATTTTTTTAGTCCCCGACTGCTAATAGCTGTTGGAAGGATAGTGGTCGTCTATTCGGTTTAAACTGTCAACATTTTCGGGTTTCGGGTTTGTGAACAGCGTTTTAGAGGACTCCTTTAATACCATTGATTGATGTTCGATTCGGCACGAAAGCGTATCGAATAATTGTGAATAGATATGCTGATCAATAATTCATCAATAACAATATTATTGTAATAACAACTTCAGCCGCTTTTTATGAATCATAATTTTAGTTATTTACAGTTCGAAAATATTGGCAAAAAAATGATTTAGGCCCAACTCAGACTATAATGTCTCTGTCATTTTAACTATTTTTTTATCCTGTGGTTTAATAATTGCACTCCTCACTCCTCTGCTGATTTGACACTTTTGACAGGTTTATTTGTCATTTCGTTTTATTTCGTTCGCATTGCGGATTTGCGAATTATTCCTTCGTAAAAATATCCCTGAATTTGCTCACAAAAGTGCATAATTAAGATTTTCATACAACTCAAGAAGTGTTTAACAGGTAGCTACATTTTCTAATTCACTCAGACATGCATTTACATCTTTTAATGTGACCCATCTTCGGAAAAACTTGACAGAGGCCTTTGTCCTTTCAAACTGCAATGAATCTGCATATCGCACTAACCTAACCTTTACATTCGTAGGCTAAAAAATGGGTGAACGCAAGGGTCAAAACCTTTACTACCCCCCCGACTACGACCCGAAGGTCGGGGGGTTGAACAAATTCATGGGTACCCATGCTTTACGAGAAAGAGCCAGGAAGATACATCTGGGGATCCTGATCATCCGGTTCGAGATGCCCTACAACATCTGGTGCGATGGCTGTAACAACCACATTGGCATGGGAGTCAGGTACAATGCCGAGAAGACTAAGATCGGGATGTATTACACCACTCCTGTTTACCAGTTCAAGATGAAGTGTCACCTGTGTGATAATCATTTTGAAATCAAAACTGACCCAGGCGTAAGTATTTCTTGTACTCTAAATACATGGCTACATGACATGTTATTATAGTATTAGGCCCGTATTACAGAACCTTACTCATAACTCAAGAATTACTTAAAAATAAAATGCATAGCTTGATATGTGGTTGTGTGTACAAAAGATGTTACTTACAGACACTTTCCGCCATGTAGAATTTAATATTATATGTATAAATAGTATAAAAGTGCGCAAAAGTGTTTACTGCAAGGCTCGGGCCATAAATGATAAAATACCTAAAAGTTGGAAAGAATAGCCGCTATTGTTGTTCAAAAAGAGGTTGCGAAGCTTTTTGACATTGAAAGCATACTATAGTTTGATTGATAAATAAAATTGAAACTTAGACTGTTTACAATAATGTTTAAAATAATAATTATGTTTAGTTTTTGTGTTGTTTCTTGTTCAGGTACATTGTTTTATAGATAATAGTTCTATAAAATTTCTGTCTGCGAAACAAGGGGACATTGTTAAAATTTAGTATTTAGTTATATTGTGGATTTATTTTTGTAACATTTTTATTTTATTTTTTGTAACTTTTGCATGCCTACTGGTAAAATATGGCTGAACCTATTTCACTTTATCACCATGTACTGTACCCATATTTGCAAAATAAAATATCTTTATATAAATAAAGCCCTATTTTTGTTTGAAATTAGTTTACTGATGCTAAGTCTTGAGTGAGGTTCTGTAATATAGGCTTTTAATTGTTGTTTTTTCACATGCAATATAAGTGAACATGAAGTGCAGCTTCATATTAAAAAGACTGAGAAATACTCAAATATTTAGATCACAAGCTTCGAGAGTACTGTTATCAAAAATATTGGAGGAGCAAGAGCTACTCAAACTCAAAGCATTTATTCCAATTAAGGGGTGATTTTTCCAATGCCAGATAATTTTATGGGAGAAATCATTTTGAATTTTTGACAGTATATATATGTACACATCAAGCTATACAAAACCAGTATAAGCTGCCTTCTAATTGTACGAAAAACCTATACAATGTGAGGTCAGCTAAAACTGGAAATGCATAGCTTGATGTGTAGCCGTGTGTACATACAAAACTGTCAGATGTCAATTTTATTCCACGAAGAAAAATTACCTGTCGTTTGAGAAATCAGCCCTAAACCTCTTAAAAATATTCAAGCACTTTTGAATTTTCAAGGAGTTGGCCTATTGCAAAACGTACTAGGTACCTATGAAGAAAAACAGGCGAGAAACTCCTACTTTATTTTTTACTTTTCTGATATTATTTCATATAATCTTTTCAGAACTTAGACTATGTCATTGTATCAGGCGCTAGACGCCAGGAGAACCGCTGGGACCCCACAGAGAATGGCCAGATTGTGCCTGACACTAAAGAAACCCAGAAGAAACTGTTTGATGATGCCATGTTCAGGCTGGAACACAAGACGGGAGATGAGGATACTGCTAAGCTTGATAAACCAAGGTTAGGACGACTGGTGGGGAGGAATGAGTCAGTCTGGAAAGATGATTATGAAGCTAACTGTTCTTTGAGGAGGAATTTTAGGGTGAGTACTAAATAATTTTATTTAACCAAAAGTACTAAGTAGTAGTATTTTAAGATGACCTGTCTTAAAACGCAACTGACTAAAGGCAAATTTTTAACTAGCACTATTGACTAGGCACTATTTTTTACTGTTCTTTATTTTCATTATAGAAAAGAAGAAAAGAATTAGAAGAAGCATCTGTAAATGATGGCCTACTTTTAGCCAAATCATCGCTAAGCATAAGTCTTCTACCAGAGAATGAGGATGACAGAAATATGGCTTCACTCCTCTCTCTCAGACCCTCAAAGAGCATAGAAGAGTCACAGAACAACACAAGAAGTAAGATCCTCAATATGCCAGCTTTGCCCAGCTCCAGTGGACTCCTGACCAGCTTTGGAGGGTTAAAGAAAGAAGAATCATTAGGTAAGAGCACTTTGCTAACTAGACGAACCTTAGGCATCACTTTTAAAAGAAATAAGATAGAAAATAATAGTAGTTTGAATAAGACAAAAGATGAATTAAGTGATGTGGCCGAAGAGAAGAGTAGTATTGACAAAACAGAAGTCAAAGAAGATGATGTGGCTAATGAAAATGACGGACGTCTTGAATTAACCGAAGAGGAAGGCAGAGGTGTACCTAAAGTTGATGAGCAAGTAATTGAAAGTAGCATAAATGAGGAAAAACATATAATAACAGAGACCACACTAAAAGTTGAGAATGTTACTAAAATTGAAATAGATAAAAAAGAAACAGACACTTTGGCTGCTGTAAAAGATGAAATAAAGAATGTTTCAAAAGATAACAACACTGTCAAAGAAGAAAAAGAAACAAAAAAGATATCCTTAGTTTACTACAGCTCCAGTGGGGAAAGTTCAGATGGCTAGCATAAAATGGCTACTATTGAACTTATTTCAATGCACTTTGAAAGCAGAGTTTTGAGAAACAAATGAATAACTATGGTTTTCTGCCATGCACTTGATCAGCCCACTAGTAACCGCTTTTAACCCATTAGAAGCTGTTATGGCCTATTTAAAGGTACCCCATACAGCTTACAGAATGAGGAGAAGGAAATGTTACTATATAATTGTATTATTAGATGTTATGTTAGCGAATTGTTGTGTTATATTGGTTATTGGTATGTTTCTTTGTTTAATAGCAACATATTGGCCCAAAAAAATATTCATAGCTAAACTCTATATCTGACCACCATAAGGACTATTCCTGCTTGCAGCGCATATTGTTAGTCCACCTAAAAAGGACCCTCTTTTGTTTTACTTACGGACGCAGCTGTGGTCATCATGTGCACAGGATTCTGTTTTCAAAATGGTCAGATATAGGTTTTGGCGATAGACACCGAATGCAGCGTGCTTGTAAAATGTGATTATACAGGTTGTGGGTTTTATAATTTGCCTTGAAATATCTATTGGGATGGATACTTTCTATAACATATCCTAATTAACAAGTTTAAAGTTTTATAGGGTGGTGGATTATATTTTTTATGTCTTTATATTGCCATTCAGAGGTTACCTGCCTTTTATGCTACATCCTGTATAATAGACAACTGAATATACTGCAAGTACAGTCTGCACAATTTTAAGGCAGTACTATTTATTTAAACTTACAAATTATAATTTGTATGAACAGAGCACCTGATGAAATCTATGAGTATAAAATTGTACACAAAAAGAAATATATTTATTTACTGAAATAAAAATGCCAAACATCAGAATCACATTTTATTTTCCCATTTAAAAAACATTAAAGTTTCACGATTTAACTTTCGATGTAAGCAATGTTGTACCCTCGCATTGGATGACGCTACTCACATAGTGGCCTGCCTGCTAAAATAAATAGGAAATATCTACACTCCGCCAAGCATTCTCAAATAGCGCTAAAGAAAGTGGATCTACAATAATACACCTAATTAATAGTGAAAAGTAGGTACATAACGCAGCTAAGAATTACATATTATTTATAGAGTAGAAACAAATGGCAACGCCCCTTTTCCTGACTCTATTTCCATCTCGCCCAATTATTTCACAAAACCTAATCCAGAAACTGCATAATCAGAAACAATTCGTTGTTTTTCTTTATACACCCAAAATCAATACCAGCGGGGTAATTGCGTAACATACCAACAGCAGAAATGGCTTTCATTTTGACATTACAACAACATTCATTGCATTATTTAGGTACGTTGTTGAGCAGACAAATTTTTCGAACATATGAAGCAATATACTAAGTATGCAATCAATTAGCAATATACTTCATAATGATTCGGATTGCGATTGATAGTGTGTTACGCAATTAGGGTGCAGCACACTGCACAGACCAAGAATTAAAGAAACTACCTTTGCAATTTTTACTACATATGTGCCCTTTAGTAGGTATAAAAAATACTTAATTAATTAAAAAGACAAGGTCTACTGCAAGGAAATTTACGCAAAAAACTTCCAAAGTTATGAAAATATCAGAAAAAAAGTGCAACCTAATTATAATTACCATAGTGCCCTACAGAAGAAATTTAAATGAGAAATGCTTGATGGAGTAAACTAAAACATATTTTGTGCATCAAGACAACACTTCTGTCTACTTTGAAACACTCAGGACACAAACAAATATCTATAGATTGACACCAAATATCCAGAGACATCCAATCTCATGCCGCCCTATGGGCAGACAGAGTGCAGGGGCCTACCACCAGCTCTTATGGCAGGGCAGAAGTTGAACTGCACTGCTTTTTTATTGTATGACTAAGTACAGACGCCAGAACATCAAGCTACATCTCATTTTTCTCAACCATTTGGAACCAACAGCGTGCAGACTGTTGGTTCCAAATGGTTAAGAAAAATGAGATCAAATGATCTGAGGCTCCAGAGTCCAATACAAAAGTAATATCGTTTACAGAGTTATTGCTATTTTTGTAAATGTTAACTTGAGATTTATAGTGCCCTTTAAATAACGTACTACAATCTGTCAAATTTCTTTAATAGATTTTCAACTTTATCGCTAAAGTATTAAGGTTCAAGGATGATTGGGAAAATTTGACAGTTTCGGGTAGCTTGACCTGCTGGCGTCTGTACAAAAAAGCAGTGCAGTTCAACTTCTGCCCTGCTACAAGAGCTGGTGGTAATCCCCCAGTACCCGGCCATAATATACATATATGGCACAACGGGCTGTTTTTTTTGTGTTTATTCGTAAAGCGATTTGAGGGGGTCCGAACAAGTCTTATTTTTTCTTTCATGGTCTATATAATGATGTATATTATAGCCAGGAATTTGGGATATTTTTCAAGTTATGGAACAACAAACTGAATGTCATACTTGACAAAGTTCAAATTCTATTGCAACAAAAAAATTATTAGGGCCTTTTTGTTACTCACAAATCAATTTAGAATACATTTCAGTGAAGTAGATAATTGATTAGGAGGCGATGGAATGTAAATTATCTGAGATTATGAACACTGCTTTAGATTGTTCGGACCAGAAAAGCAAATAATCAAAAATTATAAGTTTATATATTTTCGCTACTTTTTTTTTGCAATTTCTTACAAAAGGTTGAAACAAGGGGGGGGGGGGGTGTTTCATCCAAGTCTTATTTGTTAGTTAGTTATTGGTTAAAATTGTCTTACGAAATAAATGAACAGTCCCCAATGAGTTTTAGAAAAAGATCGGCTGTGTAGAGCGTTGTCTCTGTCACTCGTACCTGTGTGACAAAGACATTTCACACAAACCCGATGTGTCATATTAATGCCCGAGTACAGTAAGTCGAAATACTGGTAGGTAACTTATAAATACCTACTCTAACGGCAAATGATTATATGTATTTATTATTAACAGATAACAAGCTTACGTACTAAAGCTTAGAGATCGAATACATAAAATAATATAAATATTTAAGTATGTAATTTATTATGAAAATACTTTTAATTTAACATTTATTACAATATCAGTGAGTACTAAATTAATTAGGCAATGAAATTGCACAGTTTATTATAATTTGCGCTAGATGGCGACACTTTGTTCACCGATATTTTCTACAAATTCGTTTTTACAACGTCCAAGTTACACGTTACAAGTTCACGACAATTAGTTTAATTTTATTAATCGTAGGATGTATTTTTACGCTTTTTAAGTTTTGATTTATCATATAAATAAGTAGTATGTCGTCATGGCAGCGTGTTTATATAAAAGCTGGCAGCAAAAAAACATAATTAATGCTTTTGGCTGCAGTAGGAAAATATTATTTGGCGTGATCATTGCAAAAATATACTTAAAATACAACGGTACCTAATCAAAATAAATGTACAGACGCCAGCACATCAAGCTACTACAATCTGTCAATTTTCTTTAATAGATTTTCAACTTTAACGCTGACGCATTAGGTTCAAGGTTGGGGAAATTTGACAGTTTCGGGTAGCTTGACCTGCTGGCGTCTGTACAATCCGATTCAAACTTTATGGCGGCTCGGAACATGAGGCGAGTTGCTGCGCAGTAACAAATTTACCTGTCAGCGGTGATGAGGGGTGAGGTACTGCGAGCGAGTAGCGCACTTCAGAGCCGCCATAATGTTTGAATCGGACTGTACGCAAAAGCTGACTAGATTTTGAGATAAAAAATATCAGTTACAAATATTGTTCAAATTATTGTCGTTATAAAACAGACGTAAGGCTCAGGATGTTCTGATATGTCCCCTGCATTATTCCAAACGAAACTCGATGAATAATTAACAAAGTATATATTTTTAACAACACATCAAAGATGAGGTGATTTTTATATATAATATAGAAATATCCCTGTTACATTATTCTATGCGTTAACCATTTATATAAACACCTATTTCAATTTGGCAGAGGGAATGTTTGCCTTAGTTATTTATTTTCTGTTTATAAACAATTATAATGGGGGCGAAGTACCTTAGAAGTTCACTAGGTGGCGCTACTGACAAGTGGCATATGCAGTTTTTACTAAAAACTATTTTCAGTAGTGCTTCCTTTTCTGGATTTTTAACGAGTTCCATACCTTTGGAGCGCCTTCTAGTGATGCAGTAATAGCCCCCATTTCCAAATACAATGTCAATAATAAAAAGTTTTTCTTTTCATTATGTAAGTAGTACAAATCGTTTATTTAATACAATAGTACCATCAATATAGTGTAGTTCTGTTAGTGTGTATATCATTTTTATTCGTTTGACGCGCATCGTTTATCTTCTAACGCCAGAATAAGGGCGCACTCAATCTTGGAAACCAGCCAGGTTAGAACCTCTGGGTCTGAAACTTCGATCACCTTTTCATCCGTTGAGAAGTAGTTTACAAGCTCGTCCTGTAAACATCAACATGATAAATTATAACAAAACATTTGACGTAAATAAACGCTATTCCCAAACATCACCATCCACTCATCATCCACTTTGAAAAAAAAAACTGTTTATGAAAAAACTGCCAAAAGCTGATATAAGCCTGATTTACACGGTACGATTTAATTGCTTGTGGCATACCATAAATTGAAGCAACAATAAAAGTGGCACGGTATAAATAGTGTTTATACGATGCAAATCATTTGCTTCAATATCTGAAGGCCAATTCCCGTAATTTAAAACGTTCAAAATCTCATCTCGGCGACAAACAAATGTCAAAAACTTGTCAAAATGTAAGGAAATTACAGGTATTTTTGACAGATTGAGACTGATATCAGACTGTGAACGTTCCTAAAAGTACGTAATTGCCCCTCTGTTTATGCCGCAGGCAAGAAGCTTGCATCGTATAAACTGACTATATCCCTTAAGCTTATCCACAAGACTGTTATTTCTGTTTTAGAGGTAAACAGCAAATGTCTGTCAAAAACGCCCTCTGTCAATGTCATCTAGGCGCCAAAAGATCATCTACATACCTGTTTTATGTTAAGCATCAGTTTATCCTCGTGCACTATGGGAGATCCGATGACGTCATCCAGTTTGACTGCCCACTCCACGTGCCAGGACCCACTGGTACCACTCGCTCGCACCATGAATATGTGCCTGAGGGAAAACATGACAGATAAGAAGAATAAAAAATGTGTTACATACAGAAAGAAAAAAACGAAAAGGAGGAAAGAGAAAGAGAGGAAAGAAAGAAGAGAAGAGAAGAGGGGGGAGAGAGAGAAGGCGGGAAAGGGGGAGGGAAAGAGTTACCATTCTACCCGCTCTCAAAGAGGAGGCCTGAGTCCCAGCAGCACTGGCGCCGACTCTATATAGCTTGGGCGTTCCCAACCCAATGGTATTATCAACAGGGCAATATTTTATGGGGATACGATTTTTTTGTTGTAGTCACAACTTCAAACCACATCATTGCCCAGCGGGGTTATAATGAAAATCAGTAGAATATTATTGCCCTAGACCCTAGTATATAATGAATGGTTTGAGGTTTGGTTTGCATGTCATATATCTAAACATTATCAAGCATGTGGTGTGTAAATTATATACTTTTCGGAGTCATTCGTTTGATTATTCGGAACGCCAGCGCCATCTGGTGTTGCTAGACAGAGTCTAGCCTGAGTTCGCGGGGGTGGAGGGGAGCTACAGCTACAAGAGCGGTGTGGAGCAGTGCACTCTCTTAACCATTGGACATCGTACGGACAACATGTGCTCAGAAACTGTCTCGCGTTCCGTATCGTTGAGTTATGTACCTACAGTGTGTGATTCGCTAGTGTGACTAACTTGTTCGTAAATTATAATCTGATTTGAACTGCAAAACGTTTTGGCATTGCGCTATAACACTACCCATAGTACGCCCACAGTAATTAAAATATGTCTGATGATACTCGTAACGAGAGCTACACATAACTTCTCCGTCATACTTAATGTCGCAAGTCGTAACGCGAAAAATACAATAATATCTAGGTATTATAATTTTCTGAAAGACATTCCTTCATAAACCTAGAGTTGGTAATTGGAACCTTAGAAACCTTAAAAGGCCTCTTTTATATAAATCGATCAATCAATCAACTCAGCTTATTGCAGTCCGCTGCTGGACATAGGCCTCCTCAAGCTGTGCCACAACACCGTAACCCCTGTCCATGTCCTCCTGTGTCGAATGATAATGTCTGTTCCCAATACTTACTGCGTAGAAATAAGCAGCGTGCAGTTAGAGGTGGGTCCTAGATGCGCGTGCGCGATGTACGCGTCGGTGTCGGCGTAGTGGCCGCGCCCCAGCAGCGTCAGCAGCTGCAAGCCCAGTGCGGCGTGCTGCGAGTACGGACGAACACCCTGGAACGGACAGAATGTGATGATAAAAACTTTTTATAGTGAAAACCACCGTACCTAATCTCTGACAAAGTGGTATCCACGAAACAAAACAAATAGGTACTTGCCGAATACTTATGGTTAAAAAGAAAATCTGGTTGCATGCGACCCTTACCAGTTGAAAAAAAGAAGGAAAGTTTCGGACTAGTCACGACTGCCATCGGGTTAGTTTGGAACTAGTCACGACTAGCATCGGACTAGTTTAGAACAGGCAAGAACCTGCATGGACACTCCTTTAAATCAAAATATTGATTATCATTAAACAATAATAGAAGCTCACCTCTATAGGAGCGCAGTGTCTCGGCAGCCGGCGCCGCGCCAGCAGTCGTCCTCCACTCCGCTCTACGCAGGCCTTCAGCGCACTCTCCGCACTGCTGACGTTCAGTTGCCGAGATAGAGAGGCCCGGGCAGCCTCGCGACAGACATCTGATGAATAGTAGAAAATAATGAGAGATGAACAGAACATTATGATTTTACAGAACTAATATTTGGCATGGTTATGTTGTGAAAATATGTCCTACGGTATTCTGCTGTGGGGCAAAGCCGCTGTTATACAAAATATATTTGTCCTTCAAAAACGAGCTGTTCGAGCAGTTTCTCTAGGAGATTTTTTTTTCAGGATATTGGTATTCTCACGGTTGCATCACAATTCATCTTCGCCAACATCTTATATATTAGACAAAATTTACACTTGTACACTAAAAACAGTGATATTCACAGTTTTAACACTAGAAATAAGGACAAACTACATGCCCCCTTTCACCGGCTTCATAAGGTTCATAACTCATTTGTTGGGCTTGGTATAACCTTTTATAACAAGATACCCTCTTCTATGCTAGACTTGCCTTTTAATGCGTTTAAAGCTCAAGTAAAGTCAAACCTTTGTTCAAAGGCATACTATTCCATCAACGACTACTTACACGGAATAGTTGGTCGCCCTGATTAACTCAAGACATTGCTTATGTTCTTTGTCCAGAATTAGCTTACTGACAGGTTATATGAGTTCATATAATTCTTTATTTTTATTTGACTGTTTAAGTCAATTCAGTTTAATTTTATTTAAATGTATTATTGACATAATCTACTCATTTTAATATTTTTTAATGAGTTGATTACAATACCTATGTGGTTAGCTAGTGACTTCGACGATTGATCATATTATTCTTGCCTGAACAACCGGCAGCAAGTTCGTCTTGCTCCCTTAGATGTCACTACTTGCGGTAGCGTCGGGCGTCGGGTTGCCTCCTTCCCTCAAATATGGCGAGGGGGGTAATGGCTGATCCTATGGGCCAATCTTCGCGTTATGCTCGTGAACGGGTGTTGCTTGTGGTGGCTGGTCGTCTTGCTGACCATGGTTTTATTATTGTTATTAGTATTAACTTATTTATTTGTTTTACTTCGATGGTCCTAGCTTATCATTTGTGACTTCAAGTGACAGCTATGTGAACAGAACCCAGCGATGCATAGATATGTAAGCTGTCACGCCCTTTATGCCTGGAGGCTTTTATTTTGGTAATAAGTTTTTGTTTACATTTAAATTTTAATTAATTATTTTTTAGCTTGAGTACGTATAATTTTTATTATATTTGTTGGTATATTGGCGTGGCTAGCTGACATATGGCAAATAATTTAATTTTATGTTCTGTGTCTTGTAATATTAATTACTTAACATACCTAGGTACCTAGTAATGTATACAATCAAGTATATTCTAACTGAACAGACAGCAGTGCTGCTGGGGAGTTTGTTGCGCCACTTCTTCTTCCCAGAAATAGCACTAGGAAGTGGTGAAGGACGGGCGTTTTTGGGGGTCTGTCTTTTGTAATGTTGACGTTCGAAAAGTGCTGATTCTCAGCCTAATTTGAATAAATTACTTTTGATTTTGATTTGATTTTGTGGCGGTATCTACCAATGCCACTACAGGAACTACGCATCAAAAACCTCACACCACACAAATCCTGTATCGTGCAAGCAGAGCAGAGTTACCCGTTCAAGCAGAGCTATTCAGACATAACCGTCGGGAAGTAGTCCACCAGATACAACCGTTGGACGATCCTTCCTTTTCTATGGAGTATACATAACTTCACTAATAACTTCACACCCTGTTCCTCATACCTCTACTGTAGAGGTATGAGGAACAGGGTGTGAAGTTGGGGTGTCCTGTTGACTTTACATTGTAGAGGCTCTACAATGTAAAGTCAACAGGACAGTTTATTTCCCGCTTTTTAGTCGAGGAAGTTGCAAGGTTCGCGTCATCTATCTTACCCAATGACAACAGCCCATAGAAGCACGAACCATAATTAATGATTTCTAAATCTAGGTGAATTCGAGCACTTTCATAAATACGTATAAAAACGAACGGCTGCAATCCTTTGCATTTTGGTGGCACTGCCGCACGCTACGGTGGTGCCTTACACTCACGTTACACGAAACTAAATTGTCATACGAAACGTAGCATTGCGTTTCTAACAACTTATGTAGATACTTATAAAATCACTACATTATATATTATAAATGTGAAAGCAACTCTGTCAATTTGTCTGTTACCTTTACACGTATTAACGGCTAAAAATGGTTCGATGAAATTCAGCACTGTGTTAGGACATAGGATACTTTTTATACCGTTAGTACCTACGTTCCTGTGGTATAATTATTATCGACCGGCAAAAGATAGTAAATAATAAAATTATATGCATGCACTACGATACTCACTTCTCACAACAACACAGTCGTCATCTGTCCGCATTGCAGACGAAAACAAACGAGAAACACAGTTATTAACAATAATTAACTACTTACAATAGATAGTATAAATTATATCAACATATAAATCAATAAAAAGATAGTATGAAAACGAACAATTAAGTATATAATCTTTATAAAAAAAGGACACGATCATGCTAGATAATATTTAGGTGTATAGGTAAATATTATTATAATCACATTAATACTGTCAACAACCACCCATTACGCAATATATTATAAATGTTTTACAGAAATCCCAAAAAAAATGGCATGCTTCATAAAAGTCAAAGAAAATGTAGAGAAACAACACTTACCTACTAATAAATATATACTGAATCCTTTATGCAAACAATTCTAAAAAGTTAACCATCGATTTCAAAATTAAATTAGGATGAATAAAGGAATCAGCAGTTTTATTATTTTTCCGGTAAGAAAACTTTTATAACAACAGTCAACAAATAAGATAACAAGATGAAGTTAAAAAAGAAACACGAAAAGGTATGAAAATTAATAAATAGATGACTCACCAAAAGTAGGTCTTGCAACAAGGGCTGTTAAAGCGAGTGCGATACTAGCTTGATTACTGCTGTCTCCCTCGATCACACTCTCAGGGATGTCGTTGCTTAGTTGAGGAACTTCACCTGATAAGCAACAATAGGTGATTAGCGCCTACTTCAATTTAAGGAGAATAGAAAATGTCAAGAAGCTTCTAATAAGTTGTGTCAAATTTGAATTTCTGTTATATCTTTCCAGAAAAAAACCCTTGGAAATCATAACCTCTTCCTTTTTGAAGTCGGTAAATGCATTACCCTTCTTACAAGGATGGTAATGCATTTATCCTGATGGTGAAGCTACAGCTTCGCAGCTGTTTAACAATAATAGACGGAGGAGCACACTTCGCACACTTCGGATCGCATCAGAAACAATCGCGAAAATTCAGACAGACGTAGATATAGTCTGTTCCAAAGGTATATGAAGAAAGTGTAAACAATCCCTGTTCAGGTAAAATTCTTACGCAGTCACTCACTAAAGGATATAAAAAACAGATAAACGTGTTACTAATACAGTAACACGTTTATCTGTATTTAGAAGGTTTAATGATCATCTTAAAGTAATATAAAATAAGAGTTCGGGTTTAAGTATTCAAATACATAATCAAATGAAAGCTTTTAATTCATAAGTGGCACTACAAATTGCCAGCCACAAGTACGTTTTCTGATCTATTTGTTGACATGCTCATCAGATACTTATGGCACAGACTATACCCTTTTTTTTTTAAAGTAGCTAACCTGGTTTCCGTCTCGGTGTCTGTGGTTTAGGCAGGTCGTCAAACATGGCGCTGGTCCTAGTACTGGGACTCGCTCGCAGTCCCAGCAAGGCTGCTGCTCCATCTTCCAGTCGGGATGCCACATCCATCACCTTCCGGCCAAGAGCTGTGGCCTAGGTAGAAAAAGTAACGTTTTTTTCTATCTGACTGCCTTGTCAGTCTAGTGTCCGAAAGAGCGACTTCACGACTCGGGCAAAATGGTGTTTGAGTATTAGACCATTTAGAGAATTCTTAGTAGTAGTTCGCACCCTAATTGAGTAACACACTTTTAATCGCAATCTAACTGATTTTGAAGGATATTGTTAATCCATTGCTTCCTATCTTCGAAAAATTGGTCTGTTCAGCAATGTAAATAACGCAATGAATGTGTGTTACGCAATGACCCCGCCGCCGCCGGAATCAGGACTTGCGCTCGTTTAAGGGCAATATCGAGTTGATTCGTTCATTTATTTCTTTGCAAACATTGATAATTGGCACACGGGCAGGTGTGTCCTTGGGTTTATAACCTTTTTTTGGGATAATTATGATGAACCCGCCTATATGTATAGTATACCTCTTCATCATTGTATTATTATCCTCGGCTTATTGCTTAAATCTTTTAATAAATTTGATGGTTGACGAAAAACGAGTTTAAATTAACAATAACTTGTAAACTCACCAGGCAGGGCTCATAATACTGCTTCAGCCCCCGTGAGAAGTCTCCTATATTGCTGTACGGGTTCCCGAGGATGTTGAGTCCGAGGACCAGGACGTAGAACTGCTGCACCAGCTGCGTCCAGTAATGGTGGGAAGCCTGATCTACCAGCGTGCATGCTGTGATCGGAGCGTTGCGGAATTCGAGGTAGGACATCCTGGAATTATCAATGTAGTTGTAATAACAGCTTATAACTGCCACTAAGTACCAATTTTGCCAATGAAACTGAACGCCGTTTTAAATGTTCTGATCACGTTTATTTGGTGAAATCAGCCATGAAGGGTTAAATGTATCTTGTTGTACAAAACCCGTCAAGTGCGAGTCGGACTCGCACACCGAGGGTTCCGTACAAATTTATAGGTATGTAACTACAAAACGGTTTTCGGATTGTGTCTTTTACTTGTGCTACATGATATTGCTTCTTGACAATTTTCATGATCCCTATAGGTTTTGATTCCCTTCCGAGTGTTAAAATATGCGGCATAAACGGAACATACTTATAACGCCTCTATCTTTTGATTAAATTGATCTAAGTCGATGTAATCATAAAGTTTGATTTCTTCACTGCTTCAAGGGATTACAACCCTGAGTATTTGATATTAATTTCAACAGATAACTTTACGCGTTCCTAAGAAAAAGTGTCTTGACAGACGGGCAACGAACTGATCTTATATGAGTTCCGATTTTCCTTTTGAGGTACGGACGGAACCCTAAAAAAGGAATAAGCATTGGTTGGCCACGGCCCTTTCAAATTAACTATATTCCAGATTCCTTACGACAAAATAATCTTACCGTCATCGTAAGTAACCTGAAATTGCGAGCCACATTATTTTTATAAATTACAGTCCCTTCACTCAAAAATCAATAAAAAAACAAGATAATTTAAATTTCTTTGGACAACATTAATACAAGTCAAGATAAAATGAAAGGAATTATACATTATGCCGCCGTCATAAAAATTATCTTAGTGAAAGTTATCTCGAATAATATATGAAATTTTTAGGTTATAATAACCTAAAAATTTACTGAATACGGTGTTTAAGAAAAATCTTTATCGCATGGTTTAAATTCAAATTGCATACCTACCTAAATGATTTTATTAGGTACTATTGCAGTGAGCTTTAGCTACTTATGCCAGTGGTATTTATGTAGTTAGTATGCTTTATTTCTTTATTTAGAGATTAGAATCGTTTCTCGCCCTAAATGCTTACGTTTATATCATGCATATCTATATATTTTTGAAATACCTTATACAAATTACATGCCAATGCCTGTTTTCTATAAAATATCGCTTTTAGTGTTAAGACCGCCTGTTGTGTCACCCCTTGTAAAATGGTGTACATAATAAAGAGTATGTATCTATCTGTTTATACAAATTCCACTTACCTTATAACGACGTCCTTCATATCACACAGTGAGGATCCCCAGGAATTGAACAGATACTCCAGCAAGTCACTGTTGAACAGTTTTGGCCTATTCTCCTTCTTGTTTCCGAACTTCGTCTTACTAGGACTGTTGGCAGTCTCCGCAGAATACCCTCGAGATGACAGACTCAACACCAGTTTTATCGGAGACAAGTGCACATACTCAAAGAGAACTTTCTTCTGGGCGGTAGTCTGGCTCTTTATAGCAATCATTGGCAACGGCATGTGGACTAACGCCAGATCTGCCCTCAACCTCACAGCAGGCTTCTCCTGAATTTTCCAGTGGTTCAGAATATCGAAGACGTAGTTTACAAAACCACGATCTAAATTCACACAGTACTCTTGGACTAAGATTTTGACGTATTTGTAGACGTCCTGGTTTATGCTCGGCCGGTGTTGCTTCAAGGCGACAATCTCTATGCAAGGCTTTAGACCCTTGCTTGATCTGACATCGTTGGGTATCGGTGCGGGGTATAGCACACTTGGGAACACAGCTTCATGCAGCTGGTTGTCGATTTGTAGCCTCTGGCATTTCAAGTGACAGTAGGTGTAAGTGTCAGATTTGCGTAACTGCATCCAAACGCCAGGGTTGTATGTCCTGCGTAGTTCCGAAAAGAATGGCTTTGTCATCTGCATTTTCTCCAAATCTAAATGAATGTATTCTTTCAACTGGCACTTCTTCTGCTCGGTTTGGTACTTATCCTCAATCCAGGATGTCAGGTCAGGGGAGAGCTGCTTCCATTTATGATTGACGTTGACTTCCCATCTTGGCAAGGAATCAGTCATGCTTACGTACGCCAATTCCTTCACTCCTGTGTGAGTCGGCACGCAGACTGATAAACTGACTCCTGATAAGGACATGTAGACCTCATAGTTACTCCTCTCTGCATTGATCTTCATCTTGTACTGGTAAGCTATTCGTTCGTCTTGAGCTAAGGCAAAGACTCTCTGGTATCCATCCATGTAAGATATCCAGTAAACTGTGACCTTATCCTTCCTCATCTTCTTGGTTTTGGCGTGTGTTTCTGGGAGGTCTGAGCTGTCAGAGTCGTCACTGCTTGAGGAGCAGGGTTCAGGGGACTTGGGGGTTAATCTCTTGAGGGTTGATGATAGTTTTGATGTGACGGAGCTGGTGGCTACCAACGTTGAGTGCTTTACTGAGTGGAAACTTACTTTTTCTTCGCCATATCTGTGGAAGATGAAATAGGTGAAGAACAAAATTATAATCTACTTGAGAGTAGTTAATGACAGGTAAGTGTTGTTCGCTGTTCACTATTTATTATCAAAATCTCGACTATTTTAGTAAGAAATTGGTTGAACCAACGATAAAAATCTTATCACTCTCACCCATCTTGCCCAAAAGCTGCATCAAAACCTTTGCCCTTATTGTTATAAATATTCCATATCAGCTTCCTGTCCTTGGCCGGATCATCCCAAGTATAAAGCAGGGACTGATAGGGGCTCAGCAGCGCCACCTGGCCGGATTCAGCCTGGTGTAGCTTCAGGAACAGGTCATCACACAAGTTGTCGATGCGCACTGGCGAGTCCCCAATGGTGTATGGCTTGAAGGTTATGGTGAATGGATGGTCTGTCCCGCCTGTTACTTCTACGCAGATTGCCGTCTGCAAAGAAGGTTTTATATTTAATGTTGTTGATGTTTTGTTGAATGAATGAATGGCGTGCAATAGGAGAGATCTATGTCCAGCAGTGGACTGCTATAGGCTGATGATGATAAAGATGATGTTTTGTTTCTGGGAGAAGAAGCAGAACATAGTAAAGGTCTTCTAGGTCAGGTGAACATTGAGTTGTCGTGTATTTAAGTACTTACTACAACTAAACTATTCATATTATTTTGCCCTACAAGTAGTAGACCTTTTCTTTCGATAAAAACGCTATAAAAAACGCGATGACATATAATACTTATGTAAAAGACAACTTTGTTTAAATTAGCGTGAAAATCATCTGCCAAATATTTACGCAACCTAAACACATAGATATAATACTTGACACCCTACTTCCCAGACTGATGAAAAAAATCTGTGTAAACATTTCACATATCCGCATAATAATACACAGACCCTAACTTGAAACATAAACATGAAAGCCGTGACGTAAGAGTTGCATCACTCGCGACCGGCGACCGCAGCCGGGGTGCGAGCACTAACTCAATTAGCACCACTTTCATCTCAACTTTTATAAGACCGGCACCCAAACACTTTCCCTCAGTTTTCAGCAGACTATAGTGTAACAATGTTCAAAATAGTGTTATTTGTGACATTCTCTGTGTTGTGTGTGGTTAATACGCAAAGTGATGATGGATGCCAACATTCAAGATCGTACACAAGGGTAAAACGAGGGAGGTACCCAGGCCCACCGATAAGGTTCTACAACCGCCCGCCCATGACCTTCCCTATCAAAGGCGTGTTCTCCTACACACCCCCACCGTTTATGCAGGATGATGAACCTCCGTACCCCGGCAGCAGACCCTACAAGGTTAGTAAACGTCCTACTAACGAAGGTTTATGGGACGATGATATAAATAACATAGTTAAAAACTTATCTAAACAAGACTTGGACAAAATACTTGAATTCGCTTCCGAGAAAGACAAATACTCATATAAAACCAAAGATATGGACAACGAATACAACAGACCGCATAAAAGAGAGAATATACAAAGACCGACGTATACCAAAGATTTTTACAACGGAAATGTTGATACCAAATATCAAGCAGAGAAACCTTATGAAATAGAGTTTAAGAAATATATAGTCACTCCTATAAAGTATGCGTCACAAGATGAAAGGAGAAATCCATATTCAATAGAAGCAAAACCCAATCAAGTGAGTTTCTATGGGCCTCAAAACGACGGACCACCGCCGTTCAAATACACTGATCAAGACAACTCACTTCCTCCATTCAAGGGTTTTGGTTCTCCAGCGGGACCCACTAAATTTCAAGGTTTTGGTACTCAAGACGACCGACCTACTCAGTTCAAAGGTTTAGGTTCTCAAGACAGTCACCTTAATCAATACAAACCTTTTACTTTTCAAGATGACCAACCCACAGAATTCAAAGCTTATGGGCCACTACAAGAACAAATACCTCCTGCATCTATACCTGACAGTATTGCTAACCAGAATTATGGAAACCCTCAAGAACCTAATGTCGATTCAGGCTCTAGTAATTCAGATTTTACTGAGACAAACGAAGAAGAAAACCTACCACCACCTACAAACATGAGAGAGGAAGACTTTGATGTATCTTACACGAATAATGTGCCTACTGTAGTGAAGGCAGACTCTGACTCGTATCAAGTGGAGAGTTTTGGCGACCTACCACTTATGAATTCTAATTCTAAGATGCATTCGGTCAGTTCGTATCTTGTGCCACATTATACTGTAAGTATTTGAGATTATTTTGAAATGGTGCCTAGAAATTATTGTTTTAAAAAATGGCTTACGCCTCGACACTCGCGTTGATCGTAACATAACATAAAACAAAGAATAGAAAAGCTTGAGTTGTTATTTTCCAGATTTGAATTGTAACCTACTAATGATAGGTTCTACAAACCTAATCTGGGACAAAACTACTACGGAGTGCCTAGAAACCAAATGATTTACCAGTATAGCAACTGAATCACATGCCTGAATAGTACTTTTATCTTGACCCTAGATTTACCGTTTAAATCCTAAGGCCCTTTGGAGTTCATATCCTAACGCGACACCATTATTGTTTCAGGTGACACAATCAAAATCACAATCCCCCCAATCATCGCCTTCATCGTCATTCGGATCATCACAATCCTACTCATCATCAACTGGCCTGCAGCCGTCACCTGCAGCCGCCTCCATTAAGGCTCCACCCTTCGAACCAGCCCCCCCAGCGTCAGCTGCTAAGGAACAGAGTGATGCTCATCTGAAGGCTATCAAAATCTGGTCTCATAAGTCGAAAGGAGCGGCGTATACGTTGCATGACGACGGAACTCTGACGCCGGAGTGGCCGAGACCGAAGTATGGGAAATGAAATTGTTTGTAAGTTGTAGTAATATATTAATTTATTGTGTAGTTGGATGTTTTATTTGATTTCCTCGGGTAATCTTACAGTTTTTTTTATTTTTTTTATTGATGAATGGGCCTGCACTTGGTCTCGATCTCGCCTGATGGAAAGCGTTGGATGAGTTATATGATGGAACGAGCGTGTACAGAAAATGTCTGTTTACTCAGGCTTTGAAGGCAGACGAGTTATAAGTGGAAGGGAACAGTTTAGTCTAGCTAGCTCCTGATTTAATAGAAGACCAATATATTAAATCTTGCTCCGTTCTCAAGAACATCGTGCATTTTGATTCTGGCTAACAAGCTGCAAGTAATGAGCTCATTGTAGGAATCCGTTGCACAAGTAACGGTAATCTAGAAATTGTAGATGTAGGTATGTATTTAGCGTTAGATAGTTGTTAGATCAAAAAAGCCAAAATTAATATTAGAAAAATCGAAGATCTAAAGTAGACAAGTTAACTCACCCCCTTATCCATTCTCAAAACAGTAAAGTGATTCCTCGTGATCGGGAAGTGTTGGGACACGACAGTAGAGTCCCGGTATTTGCAGTGCATCGACATGGAGTCAGTCTGTGGCCAGAACGGTGTACATTGTTGCGGCGACAGGTCGTTCCACAGGTCGGCTGCTTCGTTCTCCTCCATGAAACGCAGGTGACGCTTTGTGTCGTTGAAGACCAAGAAGTATGGGAGGAGAGTCACGATCTTGGTAAGCTGAGGACACAGCTCTGATAGTGTAACCTGTGAAATGGAAATTTGCATTACATGCATTACGATTTTCAACGTCTTTATTTTAAAAAGATAAGGCTAGTTTGCTAGTCATAGTTGATGACGGTATTGTTGTAAGGTTCTGCTACTGCTGGAACTTACATTTAATGATCCTAGAAGCCGGATACATACGCACACATCACAGATTAACATCCAATTCAACTTACTTGTGATCGTTACATCTATTAAACTTGAGTGCTACAAAATCTGTGTGTGTTTACGTCAACTAACCGCACTCAGAATTCTAATTTACAACTTCTCACTTGCAACAGTCGTGTCACGCTACTATCGCTCCCTAATAGAACAGTGACTCGAAGAAGCTAGATTTTCGGGGCTTAGGGCACCTCCTACATCGATAGTAACTATCGATAAGGTGAGAGGAATACTCACATTGAGTAGCAGCCGGTAGTTAGTCCGTCTCTCGGTGTGCGGACACACGACCAGGCCGGGCGCGGCGGCCGCGAGGCGCGCGGCGCGCGACCAGGCGGAGTGGTGCGCACGGAAGCGCACGCGCGCGCCGCGCCGCCGCCCGCGCGCCGCCGGGCTCCACAGCAGCGGCTCGTCCGTCACCTCGTACCACGTGTCAGACTGACCACCCTGACAAAAATATTTTCGCAGTTTCTTACTTAAAGAAACCTTGTCATTTACCTGATACAGAAAAAATAATCGTCAAAATCGGACTTGTAAAACGTTGTCCGTAGTCAAACATAAAAAAACGCGTTCACTTGAGAACCTCCTCCTTTTTTCCTCAGCTAAAAATGAATAATATGTACCTACATGACTTTAAAATAATATCTAATAACAATGTAATTCGGTTAAGACGTCTCCCCGACGGTTTTTTCAAACACTAATATAATGCACAAAAATATGTTACAAAAATGCTAAATGCTTCTGATTAGGAATCAGTGGCGAGTAGTGTTTGTCAGTATATTTGAGATTTAATATAAACTAGCTGACCCGGCGAACGTCGTACCGCCATTTTTTCTTTTTTATTTTCTTATAAACCTTGTCCTGACAATAAAGAACACAAAAAAAAAGAATTGTCCAATTTGGTGCTGATGATCGGAAGTTATGCGCGTACATACATTTCGGTGACTCATTTTTATTTATATAGATTTTTATATGCCATCCTAGGGAACCCTGCACAAGGAACTCATTTATACGTGTGATGACATTGTGTGTGTGTGCGTGTGCGTGTTGTAGATATATTGTATCTTTTAAGATACAGTGTCTTGTCATTGCACGACATCCATGTGCGACGTGCTGCAAACCAACTGTAAACTGCCACCTTGACCTTGCATATCACCCGCGCTGTAAATGAGTATGGTACAATGTTGAATCAAAGTACTGTAGAGGTACCTTCATCTGCAGAGGCAGCCCTGTCTTGTTGATGAGCCAGTGCTGCGCGTGCAGGAACACCTCCCAGCAGTCGTTCCGTTCCACTGTCACGCACACCTGCACCTGCTTGTTACCACCTTCGGTGTCGCATTCACTGCTTAGAGTCACGCTCTTTTCAATTACATCTGAAATAGAGAATAATCTTACAGGAAAATATTTTAGGTCATATTCTCGTCTTTATTGCGCTTGTAACATATTTTTTCACCTTCTCCGTGACGTTGGTACAAAACTACTTACTTATTTAAAATTTTGTAGGCTCAAAATTTCGCCACTTCCACAGGGTCGTCGGTGAAAGCGCAGAGGTCACTTGACTTGACTGCATGTTTTGGGACACAAAGGGTAGGATAGGGGGTGGAGTATGGTTTGCGACAAAGCTTCACATCTGCTACCGTTTGCAATTTCATTAAGTTGGTACCCCGATGTCAATGAGACAGATTGACGTAAAAGTTTTCCCAGACTTTGGCTTGCAGTCGGACAAAGAAGCCTGTGAATTATGTGACTCTGACAGAAAAGTAAAACCGAATATTAGTAACCGAAAAACTTTTTTAAAGTCTGTACCTTGGTTACGAGTCACTAGAAAATGACTTATTTCAACTAAACCATACTAACCTGGAGAAAGGGTAAAGCTTCCAGTCCATGGCAGTCCCATATAGTGCATGTTGATCGTGATCCTGTGCGGCTGCGTGAGCGCGAGCGTGTAGGTGTGCGCGCGCTCGCCGGCCTCGATGCGCATGCGCCACGCCGCGTCGGCGCACGCGACGTCGGCGGCGTAGGGAAGGCGGTTGTACAGCGCCAGCGGCGGCACCACGCGCAGCAGGTAGTTGGGGATGGAGCGGGTGATCTTGTGCGATTGGCAGCCTGGGGGTCGTTACAGGAAAGTACATAAAATTGACAAAATCAGAAGTGATTTATTCAAATGAGGCTGAGCATCAGCACTTTTTGAACGTCAATATTACTTTAAACACCCTTGACCAAATCACTACTATTTAGCAAAAATATTGAAGTAAATTCAGTAAGGTAATATTTATCAACAACTATGACGAAAACACGATCTACGAGTATCTCCACTGAAGATGTTTGTGTAATGCCAATAAACGCATTTTTCTTTCTTTCAAGAGGTTTTTTTTTAACTCTTGAACACCAGCTTCTTTCGGGTAATAAGGGTTGACTCCTAAAAGATTGACACAAAAAAACTAGAATAGAATATTCTTTATCATGCACACCATATATACACAGTCTGGCCATAAATACTGTTAAAATTAAAAATAAGAAAGATATTACATTTGAATTTGGAATCTGTCATTTTTATACGATTGTTCATTGAGTTTTCTAATTTTGGCGCCAATACATTGTACAATATTTTGCGATATTAAAATGGAGTGGGGTGATAAAGAGAACCGAATCGCTGTGATTGCATTACACAAAATTGGTATGGAGCCAATTGCATTTTTTAAAACTCTTCATACGCTTGGTATTAGTCAAATGTTTGTGTACCGGGCTATTAATAGGTACAATGAGACCTCCTCTGTTTGTGACAGAAAAAGGTCTGGCCGTCCACGTAGTGTTCGTACGAAAAAGGTGGTCAAAGCAGTAAGGGAAAGAATTCTAAGAAATCCTGTCCGAAAGCAAAAGATTTTATCTCGGGGGATTAAGATAGCACCCAGAACCATGTCGCGTATTTTAAAAGATGACTTAGGACTTGCAGCCTATAAGAGACGCACTGGTCATTTTTTTACTGATAATTTAAAAAAGAATAGGTTGGTAAAATCGAAACAACTACTGAAGCGGTACGCAAAGGGAGGTCACAGAAAAATTTTGTTTACGGATGAGAAAATCTTTAAAAACAAACAAAATGACCGTATTTATGCTCAAAGCTCTAAGGAAGCTTCCCAATTGGTCGACAGAGTGCAACGTGGGCATTATCCGACTTCAGTGATGGTTTGGTGGGGTGTTAGCTATGAAGGAGTGACTGAGCCATATTTTTGTGAAAAAGGTATCAAAACATCGGCACAAGTATATCAAGACACCATTCTTGAGAAGGTAGTTAAGCCCCTTAACAACACCATGTTCAATAACCAAGTATGGTCCTTCCAACAAGACTCGGCGCCGGGTCATAAAGCTCGGTCCACGCAGTCTTGGTTGGAAGTGAACGTTTCGGACTTCATCAGAGCTGAAGACTGGCCGTCGTCTAGTCCCGATCTTAATCCGCTGGATTATGATTTATGGTCAGTTTTAGAGAGTACGGCTTGCTCTAAACGCCATGATAATTTGGAGTCCCTAAAACAATCCATACGATTGGCAGTGAAGAATTTTCCCACGGAAAGAGTGCGTGCTTCTATTGATAACTGGCCTCAACGTTTAAAGGACTGTATTGCAGGCAATGGAGACCACTTCGAATAAGCTTTTTATATTTTAAATTGTTTTATATTTATGTATTATACTTACACACTGTAAAAGTAATAAATATTATTTACAATAAAAAAAATTTTTTTTCTCGTGACAATATTTATGGCAAGACTAGGTAGGTATACAGATAGAAGTGTTGAAATTTTACAAGGGGTGACACAATAGCGATCTTTTAAAGACAACCAACAAAAAAAAGACAACTATTTGTATTATGTAAGTCATCAGGTCTTCTTACCTTCAACAGGCAGTATCCTCATGGCAAATATCCTCTTGTCTTCTCCATCCTTGGCCGGACAGATCATATCTCGCGGCGTGCCCACCTCGTTTGCCAGTTCCATCCACCAAATACCTTGTGTCGCTGTTTGGTAACTCCTGGATTTAGAACATACAAAACGAAATGAAACTAAAAACTTTCTCAACCATTTTATAGAACAAGTATATTTTTTGTAGACCAAGAAAACTACGTCCTTGAGCAATTTTTTTTTTTAATGCACCATATCTACTGTACAGAATAAATGATTAGTGTCCACCCAACCAGTTGTAACTTTGTCAGGTTAAAAACTGAGTCCAGTTAAGCTCATAATATTGTGTAAAAAAAACTATCTGTTGTTCTAAGGCCAGTTTGACTACCCTCGCGCTTTCGCCTTAACCCTGTTGTAAGGATTCACTTACTCGAAGTTAGAAGGAAGCAGGAATAGCTTGCAATGATAAGCGATATACAGCGGCACATTATACGTCTCCTGCGGTGCGATCACTGCTAACCGCATCTTGTCATCGAAGGGGTTGGTGAGGGATCCTATCAGTTCTGCTCCAATGGCCTGCAGGTCTGTCTTCTTGTAGAAGAGTTCCAGGGCATAGGTGGTTTCGTTGCGAATCTGAAAGAAACAAAATAATAAGGTGTGAATGAGAAAGAAGACATGGATTCATGAAATTCAGCCGAAAAACGTCCGCTACTGGACATAGTCCTCAAATATTAAATAATTAGTTACTTTGAATTATTCAACATTTTCCTTTAGGAATTCGGTACATCGCATTGACCTGTCGAAATGATAACTTCCATGACAAATATTTGCGGTGTCAAATTAATTTAATAGTTTTTGTTGGTGGTTTCGTTGGCACTAATCACCACATTGAAAACTCCGAGTAATTCAAAATTCTGATACGAGGTTCCACTCTTCACATGAGAACAAAAGATAGACTATACTACATTTAGGTCTAAAACAAGGTACAAACCTGTAACGGAGACCTGACAACGATCTTCTTGTTGTTATACTTGGACGTCCTGTCCACTGCGATGTAGTACCGCGTTGAGTTCTTGCTGGGGTGTAACACGTGTAGCTTGGACACGCTGCGTTGAGGACATAGGATCTGTAGGATGAACAGATTATGTTATTTGTTGAACAATATCTTGATTTAAAAGCAAGATCCACGGAGTTTCCTGTCCTTTCGAGATCAAAATGAGAATCCAAGATGGCGGCTGCGAAAAATTTCAATATTTTCATCATTGGTGTCGTTTTCATAGTTTTCGAGGGTATTAAAGCAAAATGAAAAGAAATCCAGAATATCCCAATTTTTCTTTCTATAAAAACGGACTATTACGAACATTTTAAAATAAAATAAAGCGAAATCGGTCCAGTCGTTTATTTATATAGATAGATATATAAAACGCGGTGTTATCTTTTTGAAGACATTTGTTCTGGTGCGGGTACTTACCGTAAGATGGTCGAGGTCGTGCAGTCTCACAGTGAGCGTGAGGTCGGTGAGCTTGGTGCGCAGCGCGGGCGGCGGCGCGGGCGGCGCGGGGGACCAGGCGGCCGGCGCGGGCGCGGGCGCGGCGCCGCCCGGGAAGCCGCCCTCGAAGCTGTGCCCAACGTATCGATTACACTGTATGTAACTACCTACTTATCGACCTCAACAAAACGTTTGACTAGTGAAGCAGTCTTTATCCTGGTACTTGTTCCACTATATCTTCAACCTAGTTTTTTATGAAGATGACACAGCAATAATTTAGATTAAAAAGATTTACTATCCTTTCACAGTTTTTTTCCTCTGATAACAGCAAACCAATAGCAACCTTATTATTCTGACAATAAAGAGCACTGTGTTAAAAACAGAAGAAAAATAACTGAAAGGACTGCAATAATACTCACCAGTCCCAATCCTCACTGACATCGGTCATTAGTGGTCTTGATTGTTTAGGTGGCTCGTCGAGAAGTTCACCTGACGATGTATCACATCCTAGGAAGATTTTTATGGTATTTAGTAAGTAATACAATTATTTTGCAAGACAGAAGTGCTTATCGTCGCTGTACGGTGAGAACCTCGTGATTGCAAGACACGTTATTTTAGAGAGGAACATAAACACCCTCGTTTCCCGAGGTACTCATTAACATTAATATCGGACATGAGAAGCGTCTTAGAGGTGTGCACGTTTGTCCAAAAAAAAACAAAAAAAAAAACAATTAATTTTTCTTTACGAGGATTTCACTGCACGTCGGCTGTATGCGAAATTGTCGTATTCTGCTGGGTGGTAATCACGGATTTCTCACCTGGCGTGCTCGGCCGGCTAGTATCCACATCATAATCGGCTATAGCTATTATTCTCTCGTTACCCGCCAAATCCGTTTCCGCTTTAGTTTTCAAATGGACGGTAGATCCAGGACCTATAACAAAATCATTGTTCTAAGTGGCTGTTACAAAATATCTAACATTTTCTGGTGCAAAGCATTCAGCAATCATCATCATTCTCTTGCCCTCATCCAAATTTATTTGGAGTCGGCGTAGCATAATTTCCCCTTCCATACTTCTCTATTAGTTATAATCTTAGTAACTACGTTCTACTGATGATAGATGATATCTGTTCACCACCCTTGGTTGACTGGTAGAGAATGACTAAGGCATTAAGTCCGCCTTTGTACCTTTTTTGTGTGCGATAGGATTAAATAAATAAATATCATCTTTCACACGCTCCACAAAGCATTCAACGACTATAAGGATTATTTTAGCGTTTGTGTTGCGTTTTCTAGGTTGTGTGATTGCCGGTCTTACCTTGTCAATATAATTTCCAAACTACACTCGTTTTCGAGACTTACCTATATCATTGACCAGCAGCAGCCCACTCTCTCCAGTCACAATAGCAGTGACGACAGCAGTTCTGTCAGTGCAGGCAGCAGCCAGATCAAGTAAAGCCCTGGCTCCAGCAGGAGTTACGGTAACATTGAGCATATCTCTAGCCTCCACTGCTATGTAGGTGCAGGATTTGTCCACATAGCTCTCTGTTTCGAGGCCTGAGTCTACGCTGTCTTCGCGGACGACGGGGTCCTACAAAAAGATAAAAACATTAAATAATAATATCAAGTGAAAATCAATAGTTTTTTTGTCTGCTCGCCTTAATAGATTTCGATGTGAAGATTCTCAAGAGTAACGGATTACCAAGATATTGCCGGTTTCCGTTTAAAGTACCACAAAACTTATGCTGGCTGGAATTGATGAGGCTTCCAAGATGCCAACACCCTTATAAATCACCCTTGATTTAAACAAACTAACCTGTAATGTCACAGTTTTATGTTCCGTCTCTTTCTTCCCCTTGACTTCTCCGTCTGTGAACGTGACAGCCTTCTCGTTCTCGTCATGATCACTGCCCGCTTCCACTTCACTGTGTTCTGGAGCTGAAGAATCTTCTTCATTGCTCATCTCTTCAGCACTTGAGTCACTGGATGATAAGAATATTGGAATTGTCATCAGAAATAATGTTTCACTCATAATACTCATAGTTCTCAAGAAAGAAAGAAAACGTATTTAATTTATTGGGACTCGCACGGGAAGAACACGAACTAAATACTGTGAAACAAACAGAAAAGTAAAAAACTTTTTTATAATAAAAAAAAACACCGACCACATCTATGTAGTTTTTTTTTTAAAATGTTATTGACGTGTAAAGGTGTTTGTTTAAATCTACTTACAGAAATAAATATCATTTATCATTTACAAATACTACTTACTCGGTGAACAGATGTCCGATAGCAGTTGCCAACTTATCCATGAGCCCGCTCTCATTCTCCGAGTCAGATTCGTCAGCGTCCAGCAATCCCAAGAAGGACATATGTCCAGCACTGAAGTCCACGTTATAATGCTTACTCTCCCTGCCATTAGGGTTCCGTATAAACGTCATCTCATTGTCAGTATCGCATTCGTCTGCTGAGGTTTCCGATTCAAAGCCGTTTCGTTTCTTGGGCCTTTTAGTTTGGTCTGATGCGATCGAAGAGTCTGCTTCTGTTTCTTGATGACTTGAAGTATCCAGGCGAGAGGACATTGGGTAGGCTTTTGCCTGTTGACAGAAGTTAATAGAATTTAGGGGTAGGTTATGAAGTTGAGACACAATGTGATGATAAGATACATAGAGAGGTTGAAAATCACTTATGGTGTTTGTATACGGGGTTTTACACTCCGTGTTTATCGTGTTGAAAAGCTTAAGTTGTACACCATGTATAAGTGCCAGTATTGTATTGTAATTATCATTGACGAAAGTTGAGATTATATATAACCAACCCTCCTTTTTGCTTCATCGTCGCGTAAAAATTACAGTCAATTGTCAAATGAAAAACATCTTTAAAGTGATTTAAAATTAGATTTTCAGATTTAAGTATACAAATAATCAAATGAACCCACTCAATTTGTAAGTGGCACTACAAATGAATACAGTTGGGAGAGAAGTGTTCTTGAGTGGAGACCGCAAATTGGCAAACGTAAGGTAAGGCGCCCTCAGGCTAGGTGGAGCGACGATCTTCGCAGGGTGGCTGGTAGCAGCTGGATGGGAGTGGCCTAGAATCTAGCTAAATGGCGTTGGCAATTTGAGAGGCCTATGTTCAGCAGTGGACTACTACAGGCTGATGACGATGATGATGATGACTACAAATTGACGTCCACGAGAACGTTTTTCGATCCATTTTTTTACGTTTTCTTCAGATACTTTTGGAATAGACCATACTAAATCAGTCAGGTACCTGGAACAACGTAGCAGTAATCTCCCAAGGTCGGTAAACATTCTCATTCTGAACCACAGGCTCAATGAGAGGCTCCCAGGCATCTACTCGTTCGTTGTAGCAGGAGGCTATGAGGCTGATGGAGGCTGTGCCGTGCAGTTGCTGGGACCAGTCGTGTAGGGACACCTCGGACTTCATCTGGTAGGAAAATAGAACTTGGTTATTGGTTAAATACATACATACGGCCTTATGGCACAACGAGGTTTTTCTTCCGTCATGGTTTCAACCATTGAGTCATGTTGGATTTTCGAACTCTATTCCGACAAAGTTAAAGTTTTACAGTGTCCGATAGGCACTGTCTAGTTGCACATCATTGAACAAAATTTGCATGACATGATGAAGCCCGAAAAGTTTACAGGTACCTACTTAAACGGAGGTCGTAAAATAATTGTCTGAATCAAAGAAACATACAAATAGAACAAATTAAACAAAACTCACCTTCATCATCAGCACAGGCACCCTGACCGTGTGCTCCATCTCAAACATGACCCTGACGCAAGGGACTGAAATAATGAACGTCTCCGACGGTCTGACGCTCGGGTACTTCGGCTGCACGTACCCATCCTCAGGGTTTACCATCACGTAAGGAGTCAGCTTCTTGGGAGACCAGAGATCTTCGTCCTGCTTCTCGGCCTTCGGGTTGTAGGTGGCGAAGTTGAAAGGCTCCTTCTCGTCAGGGATTGTTAGTTCTGATGTTATTTCTTCGATAATGTCTGTGGGTAGAACAGTTGTTTAAGATAGGTCTTGCATTTACTGTGGGAGATAATTCTTTAACTTGGCCCTAGCACGCGCGGGCGAATTTTAACATACACTGGATTTTCAACGCACTGCTAAGTGGCAACCAGGTCGACAACTCCAACCGATCCAACTGTGCGCTGTTTTGACACGCTGGGATGTGCTGTTATATTCTCAATACTGGGTTCAATACCAAGAGCTGAACATCCAGCGCGCAATAGAAAATCATTGCGTTAAGAAATCGCTCGTGCGTACGAGGGCTTAGGAAAGTTGAATATGAGAGGCCTTTACTTCAATGTAATAGGATGGTCCCAATAGCGAACGTCAAAAAGCTGACACCGGCTGAATGTTTGGTACTCACCCATAACAGTATGAACTGTGGTAGCAGCAACATGCACCTCAATCTCCGAGACCGACATCTTGACCCAAATACCTTCCTCAATATTCTTGAAGGACTTTGAAAACTCTATATCACAAGGCTTCAAAACCAACTGTGGGGGCAGATTCTTCAGTTTCGACTGTAATTTGGACATGATCTGAAGTCCTGCTAATGATACGACGAAAGACTCGCTGTTGGAGTGACACGAGTAGTCGATGAGGAGTTCTGTTCGGAGGAGGAGGGCGTGACCCTCGGTCTTCGTCAGGTCCGTGAAGAACATGATCTCTGGTTGACGGAACTGGATTGATATTGATAAGCTTTGTTGCTCTTCTGATACTGATGTTGCTGAAAGAAACGCAAGAGAAAAAAAGCAATCAAATATTGGTGTTTTATTCTTGATCAGGTCATTTTTTATGTTATTTCGTCGGTCCGGGTCCGATTCTCAGATCGGACAAAATTTCATTGGGTTTTTCCATCAAGAATTTCTCAGTAGGACTCTGGATTTGTGCCCGGCTGATGCCCCCTATTACATGGGACTTAAACATAACTGGTGAAATGTGAGTGTACTACAGGTACATCTCTGCCTAACCCTTTGGGGAAACAGAGGTGATATTATTTTATGTTTTCATCAGCATACATATACGAAAGGTAATCAAGAATTAAAAAACCAACCTGCAGAATAGTATCCGCTGGTAGAATCACTGGAGCTGGGTAGCCTGGCCGCGCGGTTGTTGTTGCCAGTTTTTGACGGATGCACATCACCCACGTATCCATGATTTACAACACCACCTTCCATTGTCTTCTCACCTGCAGAGATGGGCAATTAATTAATTTATGAATAACTTATTCATAAATTAAAACCTTGACATATTGTACAGCCAGGGAAATTAACTGTTATCGTCAATTTGCCGTGTCATAGCCATCAGTTGTGAATATACGGACATTTATGTAGTAAATTTTCTTAAGAATTAATATTCTCTCATTATACGATCCAAAATGGCGATGGCAAAAATGCGCTGCAAAAATGAGGCGCATCAATGGACAAAGAATGAGCTCATGTGACAAACTCAACGTTTTTGAAAAGTGGTCGGATCTATAGTTAATAAAAATAAACAAAAAAAAAAACAATATTTTGAATTATACGATTATTGTTGTAATATTTGCCAATTATCGACACCCAAAAATCTATTTAGTAAAAATCTAACCGCAAACATGAAATTTTTTAGGAAGGATTTTAGAAAATTAGTTGCCAAAAATATGAAGTAAGGAATATTATTATTCCTTTATTTCATTTACATACTTACAAATTATATTTTTAAATATTTTTATAAACAAAAAGATAAAAAAACATTCAAAAATATAAAAAATAGTAGCCCACCGGTATCGGGAACAGGAATATTTATTATTATTAATATTAAATAGAAAGTTTGTATGGAAGTTGGTAATTTATGTTGACGGGCACACGACTTGTCTGGTTGTGACTCACCAGGCATAGCATCGAGCAGCGTCCTCGCCAGCTGCAGCAAGAAGGGCAGCGCGAGGTTGAGCCGCGTGCGGTCCACGCGCACGTCGGCCAGGCGCGCGCGCGCCCCCGTGACGCGCAGCGACGCGTCGACGAGCGGCGGGCGCCGCACCGAGATGCACGCGTCCTCCGCGTCCGCGCTCGTGCCGCCTTGCGACTGGAAGATCCTGCGGGGTAAGACAAATTAAACTTAGAAAAAGTGGGAGGTTACTAGAAACAAGAACTTCATTTTAAGATAACCAATACTTCAGCAGTTTCTATGGTGGAATGATACATAAAATCTACTAAATAAAAATCTTAAATTTTTTACTGACAGAAAAGGCACAGCCCAAACCGCGGGGTCTAAAAGCATGATCATTTGGACAAGAGTTCTTTACTCGTATACAGCGTGTAACGGAAAGGGTGTATACATACCAAGGGCACGGCTTCTTTGGATGATAACAAACGATATTGGAAGGGTTTCAACTCAAAATAAAATACTCTAAAAATTGATACCAAATTTTCGGTATCTTGGGTTTCTTAAATTCAAATCATAACAAACGTATCACCGCACTACGTAGGTCAGTGACTTCCACGTAATGGCCAATATTACGAAAAATCTCTTCCGTAATTCTGCGCGCCTAGTATCGTCTACCGCATTCTTTGTCGGCCCGAACTGCCGAAATAAGATATATCGCCGCCAATGGGGGTTTCCCGCGTAATTCTGTGCGCCTAGTACCCTTTAGTCTGCAGCTGCGGTTCTTTGTGACCGCCCGCCGTGCCGACACGCGCGCGCGCAATAAACCAAACATACCTACCTACTATACCGTGATGTAAAAATTAATGTGTAATTATTGATTGATGATATTAATGTATTACTCGTTAATATCAAGCCAGAAATTGCACGTAAAAACTGAGATAACAAAACTTACGTAAAAAATGGAAACAAAGTTTAGGTAGGTTAACTAGTTTCATCCCTTATTATTACTTATTACCGACTAAACAGTAAAATCTTAAAGCTTTGCTTAATTTAGTAAATTGACTTACATTTTTAAAGATGGGGTTCGGTGTACACACGTACCAAAACCGCTCGCTTGTTCAAGGACACCTAAACATTGCGTTGCATGTCTGGTGTTAATGTCGTTATGGCGGCCTCAATCCGCACTTTCCTTAGGTCGTATCACACTGCACATTTTTAAACACCAACAAAAAGTCTAACGGGGTTAGGTCTGGGGATCGCGGAGGTCAAGCCACGCTTCTACTACCACGCCCAACCCACTGAGATGATTACCATCTTCTGCTCCGACACATATCAACATTTCGTAATATTCGCTATTTTAAGTAATAGCGAATATTACGAAATGTTGATATGCGACACTTTGCAAACACAACAAAAAAGTCAATTAGGTGTAGCCGCACTGAACTGATGCGCGTATCAGGGATAGAAACAAGTGGACTAGAAGCGGGTCAGGAGTCGACTGACGAGCAAAACAATAACAATAAAACTCCTATTCCCTGCTATCCTGGTACCTATTTTGTTTACACACACTAAGATGCTTCGTTGTGTGTGTAACGACGTAATTAGGGTTCTGTACGACACAATTTTCAATTCGGCAATAACAATTCCTGTTACTCATGCGGTCCTAGTACTTTATTAATTTCTTTCCACAGTTAGATGTAGTTTTGCGACATTTTTTACTGACTTCGTTTGAATTAGACTAAAGGACTAGACGTGCTCAAACCAATAAAACCCATGTACCACTCAAACAGCACCGACAGACCATGAACTTCCGATAATTCTTTCGGTTAGTCCTACAGACAAAAATTATGCGTGCGTGCTATTATTTTGTAATTTAAAAAAAAGACTATTAACTTGTTAATGGTTTTCGTCATAATTATTAAAAAAAATGACCTTTTAAAAATTATGAACGGAACCCACTGTGATTTTATTTGTACTAGGAGAAGAATAAGTTGCGAAGAGGTGAATTGAAATGAAGTTTTGGGTTCAGTTGGACATAAATTGTTACTACTAAATCCTTTTTCTATTCTAAGTTCTAATGGCCAATAATAATGTTTATTCAAGCAATTAATTCCTGGATGCACGTAAGGATTCGATTTTTATGATCAATTCAATGATACGAGCTGACGATTTTTCGAAACAATTCCTGGATCGTATGTGTAAAAATATTATGATAAGGGCACACAATAGTTGAAGTTCATATTTTTGTGATTTTAACCGACTACATCTGTACCATCTAAATGAAAGTCGTAGAATTACGCCGGAAAGGTTATCAATTATTATTTATTAAAAGTTTAGACGTACCTACCTGAGTGGCAACTGTAAACAAAATAAAGGTGTGTTAAATGGGGTTTAAAATTTTTTTGTTTAGGATTTTTGAATGAATATTTAGAAGATCGATTCAAGAGCACCGGCTTCGATCTGTGAATCGAATAAAACATCGATTTAAAGCAAAACATCGTCCATCCTTATGGCCACCAAAAAAAAAGGTTAACATTATCGTTAGGAAATTTACAGGAATATTGTTTTTGAATTAGGTATTTTCTGTGTTGTAGGTACGATGGTAAGGTGGGTGGAAGATTACTATGTAGATAATAATTATCTAAAAAGTAATCTTCTACAAAAGGGCAACTAAGGAAAAAACCAACAAGTGTGTAAATGATACGTGACAATGCAAGCAGGTATCTAAATATTATTTCGTTAAATTTTGATACTAAGACCAATTAATTGTATTGTAGCTAGTTCACAAACATAATCAAAGTTTAGGAAAAGTCAGTAATAATATTTTGTAAAAAAAAAATAAACATGCGGAACCTTTTATTCAGAATTACCAGGAGTAAGAGGTTTATTTTTACTTACAAATAGTTCGATGACACCGATCAGCTGACTTAGTGCTAGTGATGTGCTTATTTCAATTTTAAAAGTTTGGTTTCTGGTATCAATGTATTAAAAAATCTCATAACTTCCGTACATGTAGAGATAGGATTAAAATACCCTTCCAATAACGTTTGATGTCGTCCAAAGAAGCCGTGTCCTTGGTATGTATATACCCTTTCCGTTACAGATTGTATATGTTCTCGTATAACGAAGTTGAGCACGAAAGAAGTATTTTTGAAAATTCATTCCCTAAAGTGGTGAATTCATAGATACTTTTACATTTCTGTGGGTGAATTAGTGAATGGAATTTTGTATGGCATTTCGAAATTTTTTCGTATAAAAAATCCCATCGGGCACACGACTCGTATGATAAAAGAAGGAAAGACGATGAAGGTATTCTATGCTGAGGTTGAGATGCTAACTACTACAACTTTTGTCATTGCAATCTTTAACTGCATCCTTCCTAGCAAGTAAATAAGTGTCACCTCGATTTCAAATTTCTGCATACCTTCCTACATCAACCGCGGTTCATATTTCTATTTTGTCACATCTCACTCACTCACCTCTTAATAACAATTCCAGGATCCGGTCTGATATCCTCAACGAGCAAGCTCTGCAGACTAGCCTTAACCTCCAGACTTCCATCAGAGCAGTACTCCATCTGCAGCATGGCTTCTCCAGCAGTCAGCTTGGCTAGTCCATGGTTCAGGTCTCTGACTGGAGAACTGAGGACCTCGTCCATGTCTGAGAACAGTTTTAGTTCTATGCCGTCTAGGATGAACCTGGAAAATAATGGTTCAAATTAAGAAGTTGCTTGGAAACAAATCTATGCAAAGTCAAATTAAATTAGCTGGCAAAACTCCGCAGACGTGATGGGTATCGATATCTAATGACGATAAAACAAACTAAAAACTATTAATTTCAAGTAACTACAGCTGACGAGTCTGATCCGTGAGTTACCTACTTGAAATTATAAGTTAAGGAAAATCTTTTTATTTTGTTTTATCGTCATTAGATATCGATACTAACCACATTTGTAAAGTTTCGCTAGCTAATTTAATTCGACCTTGTGTTTTTACGTAGTTCCAGAAATTGAGTGAATTATTTGTTTGGTTTGAACTGCTGTGCCGTCAACCACAAGTCCATGGTAATAGTTGATAACTTGGCAATGACAGCTATTTCGTAGCGGTAATAGCTGTTTTATAGTTCTTATGACAGCAGTATATAGTACGCATGATATTCTAATTTACTTTCGTTTTCTTCCGAACCTCACCTTACGACAGCTTCCTTTCTGATCGGTTCTCCTTGGGCGAAGAAAGCTTGTAGTTTCTTGACTGATGTGTCTGAAGTAGCTGTCTCAACCGGAGAACCTGGAACTATGCTTCCTATGAATAACAAAATGCTATATCAGTAATGATACAAATAATGGCTAAGTAAACAAATCAGTGAACACCATCTTTAAAATTGAATACTACAATACAATCAAGAGTTTGTAGGGAACGTAGCAGGTGGTGTTATGCCTACCTCGTGGAAAAACGTTTAAAACCCTACCTAAACCTGCGTTAAAAATATTTTAAGCAATGATAAATGATTTTAATTTCTGTAAGAAAGTTTATACAAACATTTTTACACGTCAATTATATTTGTAAAGTTAGATGAGGTCGGTGTTACCCAACGTCTCTGAGAAGAAACACCAAAACACACTCAGAGGTCAAAGTCTGTTTTTGAACTGTGCAGTCAGCTACAGCGTCTGTGTTCGTGAAAAATATACTCGTAGCTAGCATAAATTGATAGCAATTTCATACCAATATAATGTCCCTCGCTCAAGTTATCAGTCCACACGGCCAGCATGGTGGCCAGGTCCTTCTGTCCCACGTTAAGGAGTACAGTATCGACCGCCACGTCGGCCTCGCATGCCAGCAGCTCGCGGTACAAGTTGATGCTGACCAGCTGTTGGTAGGAGACGGCGCGCTTCATGTCGCAGCGCACGGAGACTGGCTCGAGGATTGGTTCCTGAAAAATGATGGTAGAGGTTATAGGAATAGTGTTTTACTTCCATTTGAATTTAATAAACAACAACATCGCAAGAGTCTGATAGAGAATTTTTGAATCTTCTAAAGCTTTTGATTGCTTCTACCATGTCAAGACCATTCTCAAGAGAACTCCGACATTATCGAGAAAGTGGTTGTTGACACAGTGTCTCGATATTTTTGATAGTATTCTGTTGGTTTGATATAACAAGTCATTTAATTTTTTTTCTATATCTAGATCCATTTCTAATGCGATTCAAATGGAACTGCCTAAAAAATAGCTAGTAATAAAATCATCACAAACCTGTACTTCCAAAGTGCCAGACAGGGTCATGATAGCTCTAGAGAAGGTAATGTTGACCAGTTTGATCAGAATATTGTCAATGATCGCGTTCTGTATAGGACTGGTCGGTTCGTGGCCAGTATTCAGCTGCTTGAAGAAGTTCTCAATCAGAAGATCACCTGCAAAAGACGCAAATAACTTAATCTTCTCTTGATCAATTTGAATAGATATTTTAATCATTCAAACTTTGTTATTACAGGAGGAAAAGTATAACATATTATTATGTATAGTGTACATACCCATATTGAGAACCAGTAGATTTGGCGAGGATGGCTTCTGTGGCAGTAACAGTACAGGAGCATGGATCTAAAATGTGAGAGGGTATAAATTATGAGAACGAATGTATATAAATAAAAGAACAGATTATGTAAGAGTGTCAAGTAGTATTATAATGAAGAGTAGTTTTGCCAAGTTTTGAGATAAAATGCTGGGTCTACTTAGAACAGACTAGATTATCTAGGGATAGAGCTAACTCCAGGTGGTGGTAAAAGTGTAGAAAAAGCCGATGTGTAGGTACCTCAATAACAAGGTTGAGTCGCGTGGCGCACGTGCGCGCGCGCCGCGCGTGGCGCTCGGCGGCGCGCTCGGCGGCCAGCGCCGCCTCCGCGCCCGCCGCGCTGGGCACCAGCGGCTCCAGCAGTTGCTAAACACGGATAATTGGCGATAGTGAATAGCTGACCCAAATTAGACACTTGGCTTTTATTGTTACGTGCGAATAAAAATACGAGACCACAATGTGCAACACTGTGCGAAAATGTCAAGTACTATTTAGGAAATTGGCACTTTTGGCACAAACAACGTTACATGACAATGTGCAGATATGGGCAATCACCAACTTCCAAAACGAGTCAAAGGGGACCCAATAGAACAAGATTACAGGTTACAACTTCGGCTTACAATTCCTAAGATTTAAATTTCACCTTACCAATTAAAATTTTCGAACAGAATAAGAATCTTGGTTAGTAGAAACATGATTACAGTGTGTTACGTTACATTATATATTATAGAAGTTCAGCATGTCACACCGTATAATCGATATGCAAAATTGGTTCATTTCTAATTGATACAATTTAAAATTTCATTATTATTATTCACATCTCATTTTTTTTTTTTTAACGTTGTCCCGCACTAGGAATTACCCCTGTATCGTGGGTGCGTTTACAGAAATTTAAACTCACATACACAACCAGCCAGACCCAGAACAACTACCTGTAGGCAATACAAATATTTGTTCCGTGCGGGAATCGAACCCGCGACACGCAGCGCAGCAGTCGATCGCTCAGCCACTGCGCCAACCGTGTCGTCAAAATTTATCGTCGTAAGTAATTTAGCAATATTATAAAAACAATCCAATCAGCCCAACACAATCTCCTACCACCACGCCAAGAAAAAATAAGAATAAACGTTCTAAACAAGCAGAATGTATAAATAAACAAACACAGACCGATTCTGCAAAAATAGCCGAAGAAAAAGTAACCAAAGATTATGATAAACAAAAAACCATCACTACTCAATTCAGTTCACAGATGGCGCCACAAACTACGATCGAGCAAGATCGAGCGCAAAATAATGTATCACAAAACAAAAATAAATTGAAAAATAACCTGTGTATATTAAGTACCAATAAAACCAACACTAATATATTAACTCTGGCAGAAGAATACTTTGAAGATAAGTATCAAATATGTCACTACCTAACACCAAATGTTGGTATTATGCACCTTTTACGAGATATTCAGACAAAACTCAGAGATTACACAATGAACGATTTCTGTATAATAATGATTGGTGGAGAAGATTTTAAAACTACAAAATGCTACTTTGATATAATTACATATATGAGAAACGTATTACAAGACATAAATAACACAAATATAATTATTGCTTTGCCAACATACAAATATAACAATAACTTTAATATCTTATATAACTCAAGACTGGAAATGTTCAACAACATGCTGTATATGGACATTGCTACGCATCAGTACTCATATCTTCTGGACTCTAATTTGAATTTGAGCTATCACCATTCTACGTACACGAAGTCGGGAGCCTTAAAGGACTACACCATGAGGATCCTTTTTGATGACCTGTTTCACCTTCATTTGGATATTTTAGAAGAAAATGCGCTTAACGCAAAAATTGAACCAAAAGAACAGTTTTTTCTCCAATAAATATATTAACATTTTACACCAAAATATTGCAGGTTTAATCAATAAGTCAAATGCTCTTACGGTGTGCTTAAACGAACTATCTGATAAAAATATAAATGTGGACATTATATGTATTACCGAACATTTCATCATGAAAGGCCACGAAAACCAAGTATGTATAACAAATTACAGTTTGGCGGCATGTTATAGTAGACAGGAAAAGAGGAGAGGAGGAGCATGTATCATTGTTAATAATTGTCACCAATGGAAGGAATTACCTCAAATATCAAAATTGTCATTACCAGGAGTTTTCGAGTGTTGTGCTATTGAGCTTATTAATTATAAATTAATGGTTGTATGTATTTATAGAGTACCTCATGCTAATAACTTAAATGATTGTTTCAATAAACTTGAAATTTTGCTCAACAAAATATCCAACTGCCATTCCAAGAATGTTGTGATTGCAGGCGATTTTAATATAGATATTCTAAAACCGAATAGGAATTCGGCTACACTGGAGTATCTGTTACTAAATTACAACTTAAAACTTGCCCTTAAACAACCTACTCGAATGGCTAGCAAGACTTGCATAGATAATTTTGCACATAATTTTAAAAAGACCTGTAAATCGGATGTACTGGAGTTTGCTTTATCAGACCATACGGCACAACTACTTCAATGCCCAGTGGCCAATGTATGCACTATAAAATCCTGGTACATAACTAGAAGAGATTACAATAACGAGAATATCACAAAATTTAAAAATTGTATAAACAGTCTTAAATTTTTTGAGATCTATCTTACTGATGATCCCAACGTAGCGTACAATGAATTTATCAGCACATTTAAATTATTTTACGACTTGTGCTTCCCGTGCAAAGAAATTAAAATCAATATTATAAATAAACCAAAATGGCTATCACATGGCGTTAAATTATGCAGTAGGAAAAAAAGGGAACTATTATGGCAATCCAGGATGAAACCTAACCGCGAAAATAAAAAGAAATTCACTGCTTATTCTAAACTATTTAATAAAATTATTAATTTGACACAAAAATCTCAAAATAACTACAAAATACAGCAATCTAAGAACAAATCAAAAACTACATGGCAGGTGATTAATCAAACAAAACACAATATCCCTAAACAACAAATCGAGAAAATAAAAGTTGGTAATCAAATTCTATATAAACCATTAGATATCGCTAGTGCCTTTAATGACTTTTTCGTTGATAAGATACAACCAAAAATAGAAGCTGAATGTAAGCCAAAGGCATGCATGTCATCCATGCAACATAATTCCATGTTTATGGTCCCTAGCACACCACAGGATTTATATAGAATTGTAATGGCCCTAAAAAACACCAGCAGTGTGGGTTTTGATGGAATCGCCACAAAAATATTAAAATCAGTGTCTGCTGAGATATGCGGCCATCTCAGTCACATACTTAACCTCATTATTAGTGCAGGTACATATCCAGATGCTTTAAAAACATCTATAATTAAACCTTTATTCAAAAAAGAAGATAAGGAGTTGATGGAGTATTATAGACCGATTTCACTCATACCTGTTATTTCAAAGATATTTGAAAAATACCTCTACAGAGAGTTTTATAATTACATAGAGAAAAATAGTATACTTTGCGACGAACAAAAAGGATTCCGACGGCACAAAACCATTAATTTAGCAATTTATGACTTTTTGTATAATATTATCAGAAATATGGATAAACGATCCCCTATATGTGCAATATTTTGCGATATGACCCAGGCGTTTGATTATGTCCATTACAATACACTGTTAAATAAATTAGAGGTCTACGGCATAAGAGGTAACATGCTTGATCTTATAAAATCCTATTTAGAAAATAGAACACAAATAACCGAAGTTAGCCGCATTAATGTACTTGATAAACATGAAGAGGTAGCAAGGTCGCGAGAACGTAAAATCTCATACGGTGTACCACAAGGAACCGTTATGGGCCCATTTTTGTTTATATTATATGTCAATGACATGCCCATGTCCCTTCAACAACCTATAACAATGTTTGCAGACGATAGCACAATAACCATCCCTTGTAATAACGCAATTACATATGAAAATGATATTAATAACTCTCTTGACACATTAATTAAATGGCTTGACAAGAATAATTTAGTTATTAATTTAAATAAGACAAAGATAATTCATTTTAGACAGCGTACTCCCGGTTTAACTAATCTTCACATACACCACAATAATAATAATATTCAAGAAGCAGCAGATACAAAATTTTTAGGTTTACAAATAGATAATAGTTTAAATTGGAAAGCACATATAGATATGTTATGTAAAAGACTGAGTTCATCTGCTTATGTTTTATATAGATTATCCTCCATAGTAGATACAAAAGCACTTCTAACTGCTTACTACGGCATAGCTGAATCTCACCTACGCTACGGCGTCATTTTTTGGGGGAATTCAACGGATAAAGACACAGCATTTAAGGCCCAAAAACGATGTCTCCGATCAATGTTTAAACTTAAAACTATAGACAGTTGCAAGCCCTATTTTAAACAATACAAAATCCTTACACTTCCTTGTATATATATATTCGAGGTAGCTATGTTTGTGAAGCAAAATCCGAGTCGTTTTAAACGCCTATCTGATGTGTTCCCAAGGAATAGGCGTGACAATAGCCAACTGTGTCAGGTATCATCTCAAACCGCTTTGATGCGCAACAGTATATATTGCATGGCGCCAATTATATACAATAAATTACCAAGTGGTTGGAAAGATTTAAATACAGTAATGTTTAAGAATAGACTACGTAAATATTTGTTAGAAAAAACATACTACAGTGTAACTGAGTTTTTAACAGAAAAATACATATATTTAGGATAATGATTATTTAATAGCAATGTTATTTTTTATTGATAATTTAATAATATACTTTAATTTGAATAATAATGTGATATAATTGATAATTAACGTTAATTTTAATAATAATGTTATATAATTGATAATTTAATGGTATTGTTAATTTTGTAAATATTTGCATGCCGAATGGTAAAATATGGCTGAACTGATTTTGTTTTATAACAACTATTGTGTACCCATATTTGCAAATAAACGTTTATTCTATTCTATTCTATTCTATTCTAATAAGTAATTTATTAAATACAGAAATTGATCCATATCCTCCAATACAAAAAAAGTATTATTATTTACATGTCTTGAATTCGTCAATATTACATATAAAAACATTTTTCAATAAGCCATTTCTTTAACATAGGTAATAATATGTCTTAAACGCGTAAGGGTCAATTCACGAATAGATTTTCGTAAGCCACAACTTCGGATATGTCATCAGCAAACAATGTACAGACGCCAGCAGGTCAAGCTACCCGAAACTGTCAAATTTTCCCAATCAACCTTGAACCTTAATGCTTTAGCGATAACGTTGAAAATCTATTAAAGAGATTTGATAGATTGTAGTAGCTTGATGTGCTGACGTCTGGACATTTATGGTTCAGTATATAATAATATAATACAAAAAATAACAAGAGGTTACAGCTTACAACAAACTTATTATGGTAACATTTTTATTTCTCGGCATTGTAAAATAAAACCTATCTATACGTATATCTAAATAATTCCTCGTCATCATCAACCTACCTGCAGATGATGCATGACACAACAGAACATGACGACATGCAGCCTGCCCACGTACACGCGCAGCTCGCCGTCCGCCTTCATGGACTGCTCGGCGCTCGCGCCGGCGCCGTACACCCGCGCGGCCGCGCGCACATATTTCATCTCCAGCACTTTGTCTTCGTCGGGCCATACCAGCTGGGGAAGAAAGAAGGAGCTCTTTAGAATCCTGATCGGACTGTTGAGGACGGCTTCCAGTCTAACCGGATGCAGCTGAATACCAGTATTTTACATGGAGAGTCTGCCTATCTGTCTTCCACAAACCAGTTACTGGTTAACACGAATCCGTTCCTGTCCCCTATAGTACCTACTGTAACTAATACTATATTTTCACTCACCTTAGGATACAGAGTAGCCTCAGTTAAGTCATCGATGTGCAGTGAGCTGAGATACAACTTGAAGATCATGCGGTCGTTGGCTCTGAACACGCAGTCACTCTCCAGAGAACGTAGTCGCATCTCCAGCACTGGGTTGTCTAAGTGACAAAGCTTTACTGTAACTGATGATGCTCTGGAATGAAATATACAAACTCTTCAAATACTATAGTGGTTTGAGGGTCGAGCCGAGGTACAACCCGTCAGCCTAATGGGAATTCTCATCAGCAAAAAAAAACTTTCATCCCATATTTATCCACTTTAGGGGATGAATTACTGCAACTATCAAAAACCTGCTTTATATAATTTTGTTATTTAGGGAGCTTATCCCCAAGGCAATGCACAGTACCACAAAGGCCCACTGCAACGTTGTTATGGGGGACTTCAATGCCAAAGTGGGATTACAAGAACCCGGCGAATCGAAAGTCGGACCGTTCGGTTTGGGGCGCAGAAATCACTGGGGGCAAATGATGGTCAACTTTTTGGAGTCGCAGGGGCTCTTCTTAATGAATTCGTTTTTTGAAGAGAAACCCCAAAGGAAGTGGACCTGGCAAAGCCCCGGTAACGTGACAAGGAGTCAGATAGACTTCATCATGACGGATAGGAAGCATATATTTAGAGATGTCTCCGTGATTAGTAGGTTTAATACCGAAGCGATCACATACTTGTCAGAGGCACTCTAAATATCAATTTTCAAGCTGAGAGACTCCGTATGATGAGGCCTACACTCCGACCTACACAGCTCCAAGTCGCTCGCACCAATCCCTTCAATGACCTTACCTGACAGAGTAGCTGAATTTGGTAGCACCCGGTGGCACAGGTGGGTCGGCTTCAGGCTGCATCAGATAGTCCCACAGAGACATCGACCTTGGCAGCACCGCGCTCTTCAAGTTTATCGAGTGTCGGTTTTGGATCCTAGAAACATGACGCAGATTAGAAAGGGATTTGGAATATGAGGAACATATTTAAATAGCGTGTCTAAAACCGATATCAGACGGTTCACTTTTCGTTAATTTTGGCCTTTCATTCGGCATGTTTCTCTCGAAGTGTAACGTCTGAACATGGAATGAATCATTAGTGAGAAATGAATTCATTATGTTACGGCTACATTGTCGCGAACGCGAACTACACTTCGCGCGCTCTCTGTTACACAACGAGATGTTGGGTGTCGGTACTATGCATTTTTCACTCGCCTGCCGAATGATCGAAACATGAAATGAAAAGAGCCGATGAACGTTCATCCCTTTATAACACTGTCGGTATCGAGTGAACGTGTAATAAAAAAATGAACCTTCACTCTAGTGAATCATTTGCTTGAGTGAAACGTCTGATACAGGCTTAAAATTTTTTTCAGAACGTAAAATAGCACTTTTTTAGTTTGCATACAAACAAGCGGCACGTTGTCAACGGCTGCAGTTGTCCCTGCCGTTGACGCATTTCGCTCGAGTGTATTTGATTAACCTACCTTTGAGTGTAGCTACTTACTTCTCACTAATATACTGCAGGTATTTTAGCAGTGTGGGTAGTGCATCTGCATGTAGCAGTAATGCCAGGTATCCTACGTCTGCTACTAATGCCTGTTCCACACTGTGGAAGTGCGAACGGAATTCCGGACAGTCTGCACGCACCTGCACAAATATTACATGTTTAAAAGGTTAGTTAGGCTAGTGTCCTTTTACCATCAGCTATACTCCGATACAGCATTAAATGGATGCCATTGTTGTATGTTTTAGGTACCTAATTTAGATGAAAGAAGATGGTAACGATCACCAGTTTGGAGCTAGTGATCATGTCTAAGAAATAACAAACAATATTATGATTTTAGTCAATCTGAAAGTTTAAATATGAGAAGAATAGGAGTTTGAAGGTTTTTTTAACAGTGCATACAGAAAAATCATATTATGGGAATGTAAGTACCAGTACAACTCTTTCTTTTAATTACCCAAGGGGACCGTAAACATTCATCGTTCTTACCTTCCTATACAATAAATTAAACACCTCCCCACAACTGGTGATCAGCTCCAGATACTGTCCGCTGCTGCTGTGATGCTGCTTGTCAGTCAGTAGCACCTGGCTGACGGACAACTGAACAGCTGGTCCGAACTCCATCAGCGCCACGTCCAGACAGACTTTCGTGATGCTCAGCATTATATATGGCTTCTCCGTTTTCTCCGAGGAACGGGCTAGGTTGATTACGATTTCGCCTGAAAACCAGAAGCGTGTAAAGTTACAGATGATTTAGAATATGGATACAGATTGGCAGGGACAGAGGCATGATGCTACCCCCCTAGCATAGAAATATTTTGATGGTTATAAAAAAAATCTCAATACCCACGCTGTCAAAATGTATGGAACAGCAATTTCTTTTTTAATAACTGACTAGAATTTTCAACGCGGTTCAAAATCATGTACTGAAATTCATGGTTGTCAGTTTGCGCGTCGATGTCCCTGCCACTCTGTATAATTTGAATAAAACCAAAAATACTGATATTTTTGGTTCGCGTTGAAGTTTTATTTTTGTTTTTTGTCTCAGCAACAGTGTGTTCAATTATATTAAAGGGTTAGATTTGCGTAGAAATTTTTTTTTACCTTTTTTTTAAAGTATTTGTATATACCTGCAGCAACAATAAACAAATAATATTCTATTTAAAATTAAATTAGACTACCGCATTGTTTTGTCAAAAATCATCTTTGTTACATTTGACTCACATAGTTTCTGAAAGCCTTATCAACTCTCTGATCATTTTGCTATCAAATCTCACTACGACGGCGACGTGTCTAACGAAATTTTAAAAACATAAAGAGGCCAATTAGAACCTAGCTTCTGACGTTTCATGAGTGCCTATGTAGGTTTATGTGAAATAAAATATTTTGATTTTGAGGCACTTAAGAAAGGCATTATGAAAGTTGGCAACGTCCAACGTGGCTCCACCTCCTATTCCTGCCCTTTGTGCCCCAAAACGTGCAGCCAAAGTGACTTCGGCGCTGCCACCGATAACGCCGTGGAAGTGGCATAGTTTTGGTGTAACAAAATAATTTTCGAAAATAATAACTCATTGTTTTAGCTTAAATCGTCATTTCCTGATCAACCACTTCCTATCAAACCTATGCAAACGTTTTGTCCCATCTTCTTGTTCTTTTCGAGTCGATGGAGACTCACCGACAATGAACCTTAGCAGCGTGTTGATGTTGTTGCTGGGCGACACGTTGTCGTCGAAGCCGGGCAGGTCCACACTCCTGGCGTACACCTCCATGTCCTCGTCACTGTGCTCGGAAGCTGCGGATGCTTGCTGTGCTGCTTGGAACCCAAGCTTCGCTGTTGCTACGTCGAATGTCGTTTCTGCTGCCCTGAAGTGGAGTTAAGTTTAGTACAAGTTGTACACTCGACGGAATTTCACATCGGCAAAAATTACGAACTTTCATTCCCTGTTTATTCCCTTTAGTTTGGAGTCACCTTTTAATCAAGGAATTGCTTGTAGTTTGGAGATTGGCTCAGTTTCGGCATAAATCGCGTCTAAAAATTCAGCACTAGCTTTTAAGCATGTTTTGCAAATTATACCTTATTAAACCTCTTACCTTTCAATTACGTAGCTATACCTATAGACTAAGGCGGAACACACACTACAACGCGCCACGTGACAGAGCGCGGGAATCGGAGCCAAATTCTCCGCGCGGAAATGCGTTTTTATAATAGAATTTGTATGTACAAAATTCCGCGCGGAGGCTCATTATTTGCACCCAGTCGCGTGACGCGTTGTAGTATGTGATGCACCTAACAGAATAAAGCTATCACTAAGATATTTATTCTCTGTCAACTTTATACCAATGACAAAACCGTAATTTTAACTCACCTGCTTCTACTCAAATAGGCCGCGACAATCTTCTGCCTCAAATTCATGAGATCCTGGTACTCCGGATCAGCCGTCACTCTATCTATACTCAGCAGTTCTGCGAGCTCTGGTTCCTCTACCGCCTCAGTGTAGTCTCCAGAGTCCATGAAGGAGACGGGCACGGTATTAGGAACAGGTACCGGCACGTTGTCGATGAAGTCCAGGAGGTTGCCGATTATTCGGTCTGATAGGTTCAGTTTGAAGCTTGAGAGGGAGATGTTCAGCTTGTACCTGGTGATGGAGAAAATTAGTTTTGAATTCTTTCTGGGTTCAACATAAGCTTGACCTACTTACAGTTGGTTCCGAAAGACATCAAATTAAAGGTCGCTGGTGAACATTTGGTAACCTACCCTTTTATTTTATAAAGAACGTTCAAACTAAAATCTAACTACGATAAAAACGTCAACTTAAAAGGTAAGGATGAAAGATCAATATAGATATTTTGGCTTCGCCGAAGTCTGGTAAAAATACTGAAGTTCAGTGAGAAACCAAATCTTTTGTCCACTCCAAATAAATTGTGTTATGGCAAATAGTCAAACAGTCAACTTACTTGGGCAGCAGCTTGTAGTCCTTCTTGATGCTGTTGGAGAATACCACCTGCATCTTGATCCTGGGCACCAGGTGCAGCTCCGAGTCCGCGTGGCGCCGGGACTCGCGCCATGTGTCCGTCCACTCGCTAAACAGGATCTGAGAGGACCAAACAGTATTTTATGTATTGGATAGCTCAGTAGCATACATTTTTAACTAATTTAAAATGCAATCATTTGTTGTTTTCTTAGGATTGTTATCTAAGAACTGAGTGCTCCTGCTGTTACTACGATATATATACAAAATAAGACAGTTACAGCATAGGAATGGGTTGGATATTTTTTTGATCTTCTGAGTCGCAGATTGAAGTTTAGTGATTTTAATAGTCGGTCCTGCGTTAATATAAGTGCAGTTCCAATGGCTGCTGCACATGACTTGATGGTCTTATTTCGAGAAATTAGAATCGCATTTACAACATGTCTATTATTTTCTCTGATGCCTTCTTACATGACAAGAGCATTCGGCATGCAGCCTGTCGTACAGTCTCTCCTCCAGCTCCATGCACGTGGCGTCCTCTAGCGTCAGGTTGGAAGGTTGCAAATCTGACTTGACTATGATGCGGCTGATGTCGAGGACCATGACGCGACCGGACCTGTGAAGAAGAAGACCGTCATTACTGCTGGCTCCAAGTATCGTCGCGGTGGTCGTGTTGTAAAACAAACCTGTAAAAACCTTTGCCATTAAAAATTACATATGCCGGAGAAACACCGTTCTCCTCGACATCGTCACTTAGTGTTCATGGGTTTACTGGGCGTCATCAGCATTATCTGTTTACTTTCATTGTAGTCGTTTAACAATATCATATATGTATACCAACGTCAATTTTATTGTTTTTTTAACAAGGCTCGCGTCCCATGTTTTGCTTTTTCAGTTCCCTAAACAATTCTTTTGGAGATGCATTTGGCAAGCACTGGGACAGTGTCTAAATAAATAATAATCCTTACTTATGCACACATCCATACTCCGGCACTACAACACAGGGTCCCTTGACGTCCACGTTGAGATGGAACACCTTCCTCCTGCTGATGGCATAGGCCAGCACTGACTTGCTGATGGCACCGGCTTTCAGCACAGCGCCTGACACTTCCCCAGCCAGTTCCTCGGCCGTCATCGAGTGGGTTTGGAAGAAGTTGATGAGTTCCGTGAAGGAGTGCTGAGGAGATGACAAGAATGAGTCAAGACAAAAGATTATTAAATAATTTAGCAATTTGGACGTGCTTAATCATTTAAAAAAGTATCTATTTTCGAAGCAAATTGACAAGCATTAAAAGGAGTCCAACCTCAATGTACACCAACTCCACAGGTTCCATCAGACAGCACAGTCCATAATCAGCTTCGTTGCTGCAAGGGTTTTTTTCCAGGTCTATCGCCAGTAGATTGGGGCTGGTGACTCCAACTCCTCGCTCCGGAGTCAGGAGGGGAACTAGGTCACCATCTGACGTTACTCCTTCAATAACCACGCTTTCTGCTCGGGCTGATAACTGTAAAAATGTATTAGCTTCGTAAATTAAAAACAATCGGTTATAGTAGTAGAGTTTTGCCCGGACCGGCAAAACCAAATTACCGGTTGGGGTTCTTCTGAACATTGTTACGAAATAAGGAGTTTCGTTGCAACTTATGCAGAAAAGTTTGACAGTCAGAAGAATGTGGGATGCAGGAGCGAGAATAGCGATTTCTAAAATTTTAACACACCGCCTTGTGTAGGTAAGGTTTTGTTTTGACCATGACCGTGTGAATATCGACCACCTAAGTAATTATCAATTCATTAATTAGTAACATCCTACCTTGTATGCTTTAGCTGAAGGTCTGGTCTCCAGAGAAGCCAGGAACTGAGTCAGCGTCACCACCAGAACCTCCTTGCTTCTATTCATTAGTGTCAGTGAACAGTTCGCGAGCGTCAGGTTTATTTTGTGTTCTGAAATTATTTGAAAAGCCATAATTATGTATACTTCATGAATGATTCCATATTTTGTTAGAATGTATTTATTTATCCGAAATATTTACACTTATTTCTGTAGAAGAATTGGCAGGTAAAATCAAGCATATGACATATTTTAATTTAGTCTTTAAAGTGGCCAGACTTCGGAAATCCCCTTAGCATTGCACGTGCCCATAGGACGCCTTAAACTTACTTGCGATCGTAAATAAATAAATGAAAATCAAAGTAATTTATACAGATTAGGCTGATAACGTGCTGAGAATCAGCAGTTATATTTCGTCAGTTCCACTTTTGGCCACTGGTTCAGATAAGTTTGTGGCGGTGACGTGGCGGCCGACTGCGGAAGATGGAACCGCCACTCAGCGCGTGCGGGGAAAAAGCCACGCCCATCAAACTACTATTTATGATTTTCAAGTTAGGGCCTTAACGTCGAAATTACATAATATGACCGCCCCCCCGAAACGTCCGCCCTTCACCACTTCCTACCGCTTTAGGTTTTTAGGAGAAAAATACGTAGTGTGCCTTTGCGCCTGTGGTAAATATATGTATTTTCTTTCTTTCTTTCTAAATGCTACTCACCAATATACTGCTTCGACTTATCCTTCTGCGGCGCGCCCTCCACGTAGCCGATGAGCTCACAAACCTTCTTCTTCTCAGGACTGGACAGATGGCTCCACAGAGTCTTGCTCCTCTCGGTCTTAACGCACAGCTCCACATGGTTCTTCGGCAATTCGGGTTCGTTCTCAGTTGGAGTGCTTGTTGGCTTCCACCAGTCAAACTCGGTCTCTACCACTTCTATGCGCTCGGGTTCTTGGGCGAGTAGCTAGAAAATATTTTTTATCATTAAAGCATGAGCTGGACTCCTTCGATAAAGACTGGTCTCAATTAGCCCTAGATAGAGAGAAGTGGAAGGAGAGTAGGTAGATATTTGCCCTCCAGTGGGTAAATGTAGACTAATAATAATAAAGTATGATTTGGCAAGGCTTGATTGCCTCACACACGGTGTTAGCACATAAAGCAGCTACATAATTATTTATTTAAACAGTATACAGATTATATAAACAGACAAGAAGAAAGAAAAATCTGACCCCCGTCAGGAACGAAGTTCCTTACGCGATACTCGCACGCACACACACTCATATATAATAGAAAGAGACAGAAAGAGAGAAAGAAAGTGTGAAATTAATACGCGATTTTAATAAAAATAATCGCAGTCGCCAGCTTGGATTATCATTTCATTATCAGCTTTAGCACCCTCGAAAACCATGAAACATAACGCATGATTTTGGCGCTCTGTTGTTACGTAACGATTTCTACCAGTTTGCTCCTATCGCAAGCCGCGTTAAAGAACTTCGTTCAAAAAAAAAATACAAAAAATACAAAACTACAAACGCTACTACTTAGTATAAAGACTTCAGTGGATAGCCACTACCAACCGAAATTTATCCCAGTAAAAAAAAAACAGAATTTGATGAACATATGTAACAAAGAAAAACACTTACTTCAAATTTCGCTTGCTCCCTCGCTATAATCACCGATACGATCGGCAGACTATCCTCACACTTCTGAAGGTCCAACTTCAGCTCAATATCATTAGGACTCCTCAGAGTACTCTTGTATATCTGCTTGTACACATTGTAGTTCTCCCTGTGCTTCTTAATGGCTGCCCAGGTGTAGGGTCTGACTCTCTGTTCCACTACTACGTTGAAGGCGTATATCCACCATTTTTTTATGTTCTTGGAGAGAGGTATTCCTGGGTGGAGGTGACGGTATTTTCTGGAATGAAGTTAGTGGATTAGTTTTTTGGATATGATATGGATGGCATCACTCCTCCATCACCAGCATATAGCAGTCTACTGCAAGGACATAGGCCCCTCTTTTTGTAGGCCATTTAGCTCGTTCCTTGGATAGTCAATAACAAGTTTATTGACCATAAGTTTAGGTTATAGTACACCGGTAATACATCTCATCTTCTTCATCTCATCTCTTGTGCTAACAGCCACTCAGCGTAGATCGTTGTTCGACTTAGCCTCTTACCATACTTGGCTTAATTTTTACATTACCTCAAAAATACCTAAAAAGTTGTATCCTCACCTATTCAGCTTAATCCTGTCAAAAGAAGCTAACAGGTTATTTATTGACAGGTACTGTCGCCGGGACAGCTGCAGCGCACTATCCTGGAGGACTGCATCCAACAGCAGACGAGGAACGCGTGCCTCACCGGAGCGATTGATTAGTACCTTCACTTTGCAAGTCACTGGTTTCAGTACTGAAAGAGAACGGTTCGTTAATATACACAGTTAGTTACAGGGTGGCAAGGACATCGATGCGCAACCTGTTATCATGCATTCAGTATATGATTCTGGACCCCGCTGCGTTGAAATTTTTCGTCGGTTACGTAAAAAAAAATATACTGATACTGAAGGTAATATTGTAGGAATTGCACTTTTCTATAAAACAGCAGATTTTTGTTACCGGCTAAAAATTGTATCCAGCGTCAGGATATCATCTAGTTGTCTGGCATTTTTGCTGAACTGGACCTTTTTGGTGCCTTGGTGTTTGGTAGTCGTGAGACGCAATTTCAGACAACACTTATACTTTGCAGAATATTTTATATGCCTTGTAGTCTTTGTTAAATAAAAGTATTTTCTGTCTTTATTTCAATCAGCCTAAATATCCACTCACAAAATTCAAAGTCCTCTTGGTGCATGGAGAACTTGTCAAGTCCAGTGAGCATGTAATGCTTCCAGTTGTAGTACTGCATCGGCGTGATGTGGGCGGTCTCGTTGTCATCGAGGGCAGTCGCCGTCGGGTTCCAGTAGGCCGACATGGATTCTATGCGCATCATCTGGTACACCGTAGATGCGTCCGCTGGAGTCACTGAGGGTTTCCATTTGCTGGAAGATGGAAGGGTGGTAACATAGGTGATGCCACTACTTCAAACGGCAGAAGTGGTGCACTTGATACAAAGAATGAATCGTATCTAGGAACTAAAACTAATGTTATTAACATCAGAGGGGCAATTGTCGTAATTTTAAGAACGTTCAGTCTGATGTATCTAAAATATTTCCCTACATTTTTGACATTAATTGTCACTGAGATGAGATTGCGACGATTTTCAAAGTTTTTAATTACGGAATCTGGCCTTCCGTTAAAGTTAAGAATAGATAAGTTAAGTTTTAAAGCTTCCTTCCTACTAATTTGTTGTGCCCGACAAGATCACATTAAATTTTAAGTTACCACCCAAGAACACAATGGAATGCAATAAATTATTCAGTATAAGCCCAGCCGCAATGATGAATCAGATCAAAAGAAAATGTCAATCTCAAAACAACTGACTTACCTATTAGTAGTCTCAATAGACAAGCTCTGAAGACAGAGTCCACACGCGAGAGGTCCATCCTTAGAGCTGATGGAGTCCTCATACCTGATGTGGACATTCCTCACGTAAATCTGGAGATTATTCACAATCGCTGTAAACAAATGCTCGAAGAAGTTCTGAGGACCTTTAAGGACCTCACTTTCGGCTTCCAAGTCTTGGAGAATCTTTCGTTTTGCAGCTCTAGTGAGGCGCCTCTCCCTTTCTGGGTCAAAATGACTGTTGGATATGGCTGGGCCGACTAGAACCAGAACGTCTTCGATGTTGACCACGACAGGCTGGGTGTAAAGGCCTGACCATGGTATTTGGAGGCCAATGCGACCGATTGTGCCGATTTTCACATCTATTGGCAGGTCGAGTTCGTACTGGAAGCATAAATAAACTTTTAGTAATTGCCACTCTAGTTACATTGAAATATATACAGGGTAATTTTAAATCGTGTTTAGATTGTATATCCATCGCGTCTGCGGAGCTTAGCAAGCCATTTAAAAATACCCCGGCAGCTACACGTCGTGGCTGTGACAAAAAGACTTCCACTTAGCATGTTGCTATGTTATGAGAGATCCTCAGCATAGCGCTGATTTTCAGTGGTAACTCGAGAACGACGCGAAGTATGGAAATCAACTGGTTTAATGATTTGTCTAGAGTATACATAGGTATTCAATAAAAATCAAAAAGTACTTGGTTATGTAGCTATACAATGGACGGATTCCTTACCAAAGCCTCAGGCTTAAGCTTCAAGTCAGTAAGGTTGACATTTCCGGAGAAGATGCCCACGTTGAGGTTCTCGGTGTCCAGGTCCTGGACGTACTTGCCCAGCAGCCGGTTCAGGATGCCGGCGACCGCGCCCTCGAACATGGTGACGGTGGCTGATGATCAGCTGGAAAGAGATGAAGGTTGAAGATACACATATGTTACTTACACCACATTTTTAATTAGCCTGTTGAGTTTGAAACACGAACAATAGAAAACTTTGAACAGAGATCATCATCTGCCTAGCCTTCTCACAAATACATATGTTGGGGTCGGCTTCCAGTCTAACCGGATGCAGCTGAATACTTTACATGAAGCGACTACCTATCTGACCTCCACAACCCAGTAACTAGATAATACGATACCCTTCTTGATATGTTAAGATGGTCACCCATCCACGAACCAACCGCGGCATGCGTAGCTTAACCTGATTGATCGACCCGCGCGGCTTATTTTATTAAATAAATCTTATCTAAACACAGGTTTAAAACTTTGAGCCATTTTTTAATTTCGAACTCAATACTGAAAAAATTGAAGTCCTAATTACAAAAAAAAATGACGTTACATCCGAGTCTTACTTTGTCCATTTAGAACTCGTTTTGTAATGAGACGCATACGGGATACGGGATTGTGTTCAAAACTCGCAAGGCAATCCCGCAACATGCACGTCATTACGTAAAGAAACAATTATAGATATAGAACTTCAGCGAAGAACATTATTACCCATCGAAGAAGTTAGTTATCTTAGAACTTAGAAGTATCTAGTTAATTAAGTTTGTGTAGTTATTGTCCTCTACCTAACATGAGTTCTCTATGTAGCACCACGACATGTACCTACCTACATAAAGATTAGAAACATCATCGATCGAGTCGATACCTAGGGATTCCCCTACCTAAGTATAAATGTTCGTCAACATTTTTTCTATAAACTTCCAGCAAGCCAGCGGGGTAATTGTGTCACACACTATCAGTAGCAATGAGTTTCATTTTGACAGTTCACAACATTCATTGCGTTATTTACGTTGTTAAGGAGACAAATTTTCGAACTTATGAAGCAATGGATTAGCAATATCCTTCAAAATGATTCAGATTGAGATTGATATTGTTACCTACGTAATTAGAATGCAGCTTGGCAATAACTGCCTAATAAACCAACTGAGCAATGGTGGGCCAGTGGTCACGGCCCCGACTTACGAGTTGTTGTTGGCAGGCAGCCCTTTACTTTGTGTAAATTATTTCATCAATGCAGCTCTCAAAACGGTGAACATAGAACCAAAAATTCGAAGACATGTGACATCTACCAACCCGCACTGAGCCCGCGTGATGGACTATAGCCTACTCCCTCTCGAAGAGAGGAGGCCTGTGTCCCAGCAGTGGGAACATTAAAGGCTGATTATGTAAACCAACTGAAAGTCATGACAGATATAAAGCACTTGTTCTTAAGTTCTGTTATAATTACCCCTGTACCTTCCAAATGAAAGAGAAAAAAAAGTTAACACTTTGCGAGACACTTTGCGGGACTTTTCTATCGTGTCTCGTTCAGTTACACTTCCGTGTGTGAGTCACATAAATTCATATGTGTAAGTACTAAAAAAATTAATCGGTCTAGCATATACGAAACAAATTGGCTGTGACAGACGGACAGACAGATAGACTCACGAGTTATCCTATAAGGGTTCCATTTTCTCATTTGGAAGTAAATAAAATATTGCAAAAGTGGAAGAAATCCATGAATAAAATAAAATGATAAAACAATAAATTAAGTGACAAATGAAGCACTACTCACTTATTAGCTGTACGCCAGCCACCCTGGGGCACTACTCTCTAAGTCTGTCAACAAAGATACTCGTACGGACCCGTTCGAAAGTAGTTAGGAACTTCGGAGTACCCTACACCCGATTAATTAACTTATTCGGATGGATATAGAAGTAGTGAGTAGTGACAGCTGTCAAATCGTGAAATCGTGGTGTCATTCATTCTTAGCTCGGGCACCAAACTAATCTTGTGTCCGTAGAAGATACGGTGCAGGAATCGTCCGCAAACTTTGGCAGATACTACTTATTTTGCGCTTAAGGAATAGGACCTCCAGACCACATAATATCCAACTATTAAAAAATCATCCGCCACCAACCCTGAACTTTAGTACCTCAACAAGTTTAATCGTGGCTGCAATCACGACTTCCACGGACTTCCACCACCAAATGTCATCAATGAATAAGTTATTGGCAGTACCCTACTCAGTAACAGGGTGCTGCATAACTTATTCAGACATTGCTAGAAAAATGTTACGTAAAACAAAACTACATCTACACACGCAGACAACTTTGTACGTTTGATACGTCCACGAATTTCCATACAAGTCTCCAAAATTGTTTTGCCAAAAGTTCTTATGTAACCTAACCCCTCCTCCACATTTTCCTGGTGAACCCGTGTATAGGTTCTGTAGAGATTATATACCCTATTTGGTGCTTATATGCAAACCTTTATGAATACTTTGAAAGTAGATGGCAGAGATACGGGACATACATACATCTATACTTTTATACCTACTAATATTATAAAGAGGTAAAATTTGTTTGTTTGTATGTAGGGGGGTAATCTCCGGAACTACTAATGAAAACATCTTTTTATGCTAGCCCAATTCTTGAGGAAGGCTACAGGCTCTATAACATCATGCTAGGATCCTAAGGCGCCGAGCAAAAAGAAAAAACAGTCAGAAAGAACGCTAAGTGAAAACGAAGTACGCGCACGCAGGCGATGCGATGCGACATGCATGTTTTTACGCAGATGAAGACGAAGAGAATGAGATATGAAGACATCCTTGAAGACTACTTGTAACTACGTCCAAATATGCTATTTTTGACGTAGTTACAAATAGTCTTCAAGGATGCTTTATGTCCCCAGCAGTGGGAAGATTATAGGCTTATTAAGTATGCTTATGCAGGGTCAAAGTCACGGGAAACACCTGGATGATAGACGCACAGACCCGGGAAGGTGGCAGAAGAAAGGGGAGGCCTATACCCAGCAGTGAGTGATTCCGGGCTGAAATTATGATGATGAAGTATGCTTAATAATCAGCCTACAGTCTTCCCACTACTGGGACACAGGCCTCCTCTCTGCGAGAGGGACTGGGATCGCGTAATCCACCGCGCTTAAAAATCGTACTAAAATTTAATTTACAATGTGCCCTTTACTTGAACATACCTATATAATGAAAAGTAACAACAGCTGTCTACTTTCCCTCGTATCGTAAGTTGCAACGAAACACTTTATTATTCGGAATCGATGCGGTCGACTATTTTAAGAACGGTTGGCGGTACCAATACACCACTAGGCCACTAGGTACTCATTAAGTACCTAGAAGTGGATTTCAAAGGCAGAATAAATCGAACAAAATATTTTGTGGTATTGACATATTAGAGATTAGAGAGAGTCTGAGTCAAAGGGTATCGTATTATCCAGTAACTGGGTTGTGGAGGTCAGATATGCAGTCTCTCCAAGTGTTCAGCTGAATCTGGCTAGACTGGAAGCCGACCCCAACATAATTGGGAAAAGGATAGGCAGATGATGATGATTGACATATTAAAGATTGAGCGCTATCGAAGTTAAAGATTTTTGTTGCACTCAGGCCAAATGCAAGTTGAACTGTGCTGAAAAATTGCTAGGTCTTAAGCACTATCCGGCGAATCAGACACTATGTTATATGATCACTGGACAGGAAAAGAGTAAGTATATCAATTTTCATTAAAACCAATTTCGTCAAAACTGTTGAGATCGAGTTATGGTGATAGAAACTGAGAAATATGTTGGCAACCTGCTTAAAGACTACTGTTCCAAACAATAGATATGTATAGGGATGCTGCCAAGACCCCTTTCCCCCTATCTCCATTAGTCCTTGATTTAATTACCAAGATACTAGACATGACTTCAGATTAGCATGTCGATGAGTGTATAGTCTGTTCCAAAGTATATGATAAAAATATAAACAAATGGATCAGAAAACATACCTGCGGATGCCAATTTGTGGTGCCACACAAATTGAGTTTTTGGTTAAATTTATTGAAAACTTAAAACCGAATTTCTTATTAAAATATATTTTTCATTTGACAATTGAAGTAAAATTTTTATAACCTCACTTTTCGTTGATGATTTTTCAATTAAGCAATTTATGATATTCGGAAAAAGTGGTGATATATCTAAAATTGAAACCTTGTAAATGCAGATGAATGTGTTACTAATTCCATTTAGTGAGTGAACGAGTAAGCCCACGAATTTAACCTGAATAGGGTTTGTTTACACTTTCATCATATACTTTTGAAACAGACTATATAGTTATGTAAGTATACTGTAAGTCCGAACTGAAGGACTAGTGATATATGCACTGTTGCACTAAGTTAATTTCAAGAGCAATCTGCGATTAGACATGACATTGACGAGCGTAATTCAGTCATGCACAAGGAAATGCGTTTAAGTTCAGTAATATTCAGAACTTCATTTAATAATAAAAATATTAACTAGAGATATAGAACAGAATTTTAAATGGATGTATGTAGAAGATTTATTAACTGTGCCATTGTGCGCCTTTTACGCGATATCTATGTAGGTAGGTTTCTTTTTCTGATGTAACCACCAGAAACAAAAGAGAAGGTAACGCTTCCATTATTTATCAATCAAGGTATAGTTCCCAGTGCAGGGAAAGACACAGGCAAGCCTCTTCTTTGTGAGAGAGAGTGAGCTGTAATCCACCACCAAAATGCGCACCAGTCGATCTATTCTGTAAATATCTCACCGTGATAACTTAGGTGAAGTAAGCTGTCGTTGGAGGCAATCATCAGGTGAAATTAGAGTTAACTTCACCTAAGTTTTCACGGTGAGATTTTTACAGAATAGAACGACTGCTGCAGTTCCAAACCACGACATACGAAACCACGTAACAACCAATATAGCTTATACAATAAACCTATGTCTGCCAACAAATTGCTTTGTGGTTTGGTAGAGGTAATATATGTATTCTAAAAAATATTAGAGATGTCCTCGAATAAATACTTTTCCATTTAAAAAATCAAACTATCTAGGTCCTGTCACATTCACCGTTCAATAATTAAAATAAACACTAGATTTACCTCAGGTCCTGGCGTGGATATGTCTTAACACGAAGAAGGCAGGCGTACGATTCGCGCGTCTCTAACAATAACAAAATCGATATCTCCGATTGGTCGGCGAGCTAGTAAACAACGCGGACACGCTTGCTCTAGTAAACGTATATTAATTCGTTATCGATACTTTATCTCGAGATAACATATCTCCGGATTTATCGATGCGTTGTATGACGTGTGTCTAATGCTGTGTTTACCGATGTCTGACAAAGGAGAGAAATGGGTTGAAAAGTTTAAAAATGTCCCGCCTCGTTAGAAGGATTATGTGACTAGTTGGGGATTGTAAATGGTCTATTGAACCCACCCTAACATAACCCATTACTTTATAAAACATAATTTATGAAGGATTTATTTATTTAATTTATTGCTACATGGGCCTGCTCTTGACCTCGGTCACGCCTGATGGAAAGCGATGGATGAGGTCTATGATGGAACGAGCGTGCCCAGAAGATGCCTGTTCACTCTTCCAAATTATATAATAAATTACCGAAATACATCACAGAATCCAAATCCATAACCACTTTTAAAGAACTACTCAAACAGCACATCATAAAAAAAATAATATTCCCTACAATAATCTCAAGCCACATTCCTTCTAGCGAGGCGATACTTTTCAAAGCACACCCCCTAAACCTGAGCCCCCTCAGGTTTAGGTAGGGTGGGCTTTGAAAAGTCTCTCTCTCAATCCTCGTAATTTTAAGAACGTTCACAGTCTGAGGGGCAATTCTTGGCGTTACTTTTTTTATATGATTTGGTTTTTTATTTTGAACTGTGTTTAGTTTATGATCTTCCTGTACGAGTCGCAATAAATACTTTTTCTTTCTTTCTTGTCGTCGTATATTATTTGTTGTTAATTTACAGTCAAATATGAGGGATTCTCCACTTTTTTTTTTCTTCGTCTTGGTTTAGAAATTACTTGAACTAGCCCTGTGTAACAAAATCTGTCGATGACCGATTTTACGGATCAAAATCTACTGTGGAACGTAAGATTAGACTCACTTGCACCACAAATCTCTAAACACACGTCCGAGACGGAGTCATGTTTTAAAGACATTTAGTTTATGGCGTCGTCAGTGGCAGCGCAGAGGTTACTTTGACTGCAAGTTTTGAGCAGAGGACAGGATAGGATTATTATATTATCATTTTAATAAATAGATACTAGCTTCTGCCCCCGACCCACTCTCCGTCGCATCGCATCACCTACCCCCGCTATTACTTTGTTTTCGCTTGGCGTTCGTTCTGAATTTTTTTCAGTAAGAATTAAGCATCATCCATTTTTTTTTATCCGACTGGTAGTTTCAGAGATTAGCGCGTTCATACAAACAAACTCTCAGCTTTATTATTAGTATGTCGCATCAAGAGTGGCCGGAATGCGAAACATCGGGTCTTCTTCACGATCCGACATAGTTAAACTTAGCTATGGGCACTGTCGTGGGTACTCGAACAAAAGATATTTTTAAATCAAAGTAATTTTATTAATTCTCACAATTTTACAATAAACCGAAACAAACACGTGCGTTGGTACTGAGTGTCTGTCAAGACAGTCGAAACTCAACTGACCGAACACTCGGTCGGTCCCTTCCCTGTCCTCGCTGCATCCCCTCTACCGACGATCGTGTCCAAGCAATATGGCGCCACGCCACGCTTGCGTTTCCGGTGACGATTATTATTAGGTTTACAAAATAAATTGTTAGATGGCGCTGCGTATTGACCATGGCGCCATCAATCTACGACACGGCCATCCCTGACTAGCACCCGTCCTCGGGTGTAGTACCTGTGGACAAAAATTAACTCAGACAGTAATCTAGCTCGGCTATCCTGCCAGTGAAACAGAGATTAATTCTCTATGGTACTTTATTTCATCTAAATCTAAGTGAAATAATCAGCTGTACTAAGGCTTCATACAAGAAGCTTCCGTAGAGGACACATTGGAAAAGATCCGATCAACAAGTTACACAATAATGCTTACAAAATTGTCCACCATAATTCATCAGCAATGTACAACCAACTCATGAAACTTTCACAATACACTGTGCACCAACACAGATCATAATCGCACCAACGATTATCAGACCCATCGCCACATGTTTCTCATGAGGTGCGGTCTCAAGTTTAGAGTATGGGTGTACACGCCTGCTAATCAGATGTGGTCTCACTACCACTGTCACTGACTATGACATCTAATTCTCGAGGAACTTGATGATCGGGGATCTTCCTCACACGATCATGGGGGTCAGATTATCACACAAGTTACTACCACGCAGGCTATTGCCATACTATATTGCCTAAACTTTCTTTGACAAGAAAGCACTGGGATCAAAATCACCGGAATCAAAACAAAATGAAAACTTCTCACCGGATTCAATTGCTAGGTGATCAGTGGCTGGCTTCACAGTGCAGGCATTCACCCGGTGCTCTACGTTGCCGCTGCTAGTCTTGGTGTCCTTTTTCGGGCAGCGAGTGGCGATATGACCTGGTTCGTTGCAGTAGTAGCGCGTAGGCGACGATGTTTTGTTTGGTACACTGCTCGGAATGCCGACATAGCAAACTTAAACACGCGGCTCGCTACTTGCCGCTGCTGCAGGTGCTGGCCTGGAATGAAACATGACCGCAAAGTATCACATAGCTCGGTCACTCCTGACCACATTTGGTACAGGCAAAAACACAATTAAAATTCGAACAAACTAAAAATAGCAGAGTTCAGAGTGTTACCCACTATTTGATTCCCAAATCTCAAGGTTACAATAAAAATAATCAACCAAGATGAATGTGTCTCATACTATCTAGTAACCTCCAGTTACTTAACTCGTCAAATTAATTTGCGCATGGGCCCCCTCGGATCGCCAAATCACTCTTGGACTTTATGGTTTCTCACGAAACCCCACACAACACACACAACTTAATCTCTACTCTGTTTCAGCAACAAAACTATTACTTGACTTTCCTCAAATTCGTTAGTAATACTCTGATCAAAACTACCATCGATAACACGAGGTTCCTATAAGCCTTAGTAAGAATTGGTCAAAAACTGTATCAATTTACTCGTAGATTACATACTCGTACAACGCTCATGGCCCGGCTGCTGCAGCAGCTAGTGACACTCATGCCAACCATATCGTCATCACCTCTTGTGATACGATCAACACACATCACTTCACATAGGAATTTACGACTCCCAGGTCATTACAAGACCAACACAACAATAGTCTCCTTTCGAAGCCCTGGTCCACGCTGCACCACCAGCTGGCCATCGCCCCCTGATCAACTCACAAGTGAGTTGCAGTTACGACTACAGACAAGTACGTACAGTGCGACCTAATAGCCGTGGTATGTGCTCTACTACTCGGTGGAGGAACTCTCCTCACCGTCTTCTACGTTTAACCCGCTAGGAAAACTACTTAGAGGCATCTTTTGTATGTGATCGTGAGCGTACTTATACGTACGCCTGGAGTTGAAGGCTTTTAGAGTATTGATTCAACCACAGTAAAACAAACTTTGATTATCTAATCATAGCGTAAATCATCAACCAGAGCCATGTACGATTGTCATCCACATTAAAAATCATTTTTATCACTAAGAGCCTTAGACACCTGGAAACCCACACACGAGTAAACCACTCTAACGCCACGGCTCTCCAGCCAACCAGCAATCGCATTGCTGTCACACATCCAACGCATGGATCCGTGTGCATCACCCTGTGACACCACACAACTTTACTACGGCCGATAGAGAACCCCTACTCGCGTGCTTCCCATAATCTAGGCTTGCTCATATCACGACTGTGATCACTATCTACTTCGACTGGTACATGACCTACTGGCATCTTTCTTTACCTATCGTGAGCATACTTGTAAGGTTAGAATTTAAAGTTTTTATCTTATAGCGATTACCCGCCAAAACTTCCGCTACCTTAAACGGACCTCTGAACTTCCGATCTAACATAATCTTATAATCTGATTTCACTCTTCGTTTTCTAATAACATGAAATCGTCAACCGAACATTTTGTTATAGCTGCCTTTGTTCTATCAAATCTGACAACAAAAACTCTGTGTGTGACATGTTAATCGAAAAGCCTAGGTTTCAATATTTCACGTAGGTAATATCATAATATTACTTTGCAAGTAAATGTCGGGTAGAAAATAGTAATAAAATCTCAAGCTGTTGCTCGTTAATCGCAACACTACATGTGATATGTTCTGTGCTGACTAAACATGTTTGACCAATACTAGTCAATGCAACAACGTTATTAAATCGTTTGTCACTTAATTTGGCTGCAAAACTCGCTTTTAATAAACGAGCATTCAGCACCAGAATCGTAAACAAAACAATACAGCTCACCTTTATTTTCTAACGTGTCTGAGGGTAGTTGTACAACGTCCACTCGCCGTACACGACTTCTAGCACGTTTTCCACCATCTACTTAGCTGCCACTACTCGTGCACAGGAATGCGACATATCCTGGTTTCCCTCACTTGCAGCACACGAAAGGCTTCGCTGACGGCTGCGGGGCTGCTGTTCCATCAGACGCATCCATTTTTGACACTAGCATCTTCATTTTGAACACGTGGGTCGTTGTGGATTTATCCCACTTCTGATGTCGCATCAAGAGTGGCCGGAATGCGAAACATCGGGTCTTCTTCACGATCCGACATAGTTAAACTTAGCTATGGGCACTGTCGTGGGTACTCGAACAAAAGATATTTTTAAATCAAAGTAATTTTATTAATTCTCACAATTTTACAATAAACCGAAACAAACACGTGCGTTGGTACTGAGTGTCTGTCAAGACAGTCGAAACTCAACTGACCGAACACTCGGTCGGTCCCTTCCCTGTCCTCGCTGCATCCCCTCTACCGACGATCGTGTCCAAGCAATATGGCGCCACGCCACGCTTGCGTTTCCGGTGACGATTATTATTAGGTTTACAAAATAAATTGTTAGATGGCGCTGCGTATTGACCATGGCGCCATCAATCTACGACAAGTATATAATACAAGTAAACTAAACCTACCTATCTCCTTTTCCTTAAAACATGAAAAGGGAAAACTCATCTGATCCAATCCATCGTTAAAATCAGACGGGTAAAGCTTCACAAAGGTTTTTTCGGATTGATCAAAAAGGATTTGCGTTTGCCTTGCCAGAAAGTAACTCCTTTCATGAAATCCCGAAATAGATGCTTATTTTTATTTAAGAAATACATAAGTACCTGTCTAACTATAAATACGGTTTAAGTCATTTCAAATAAGTAGTCATAGTCAGCCTATAATGTTCCCACTGCTGGGACACAGGCCTCCTCTCGGTGAGAGGGCGCGGGATGATGTGACATCCCGCGCCCGCGTCTTCGAATTTTTGCTTCTAGGATATGCCGGTTTCCTCACGATGTTTTCCTTCACCGTTTTGAGAGCAGTGGTGATGAAATAATTTACACAAAGTAAAGTGCTTGTCTGGGTTCGAACCTACGACGTACAAGTCGTAAGTCGCGGCCGATACCACTGAGCCACCACTGCTCTTAAATAAGTAGTCGATGTGGGTAAATTGTATTTAGTTATAGCAAACGAAATAGTACCGACTTCTGACAAACTTTCTAAACCCCCAAACGGCATCCGAAAATCCGTTCGGCATTTTTTGAGTTTATCGCGTTCAGATATACAGACAGACAGACGCGGCGGAGGAACTATGTTTAATAATGGGTAGATATGCAGTGATATCTTCTATTGGTCGTCCTGACCTTGTGTCAAGCCGTAATAAAATAAGCCGTAGTATAATTTCTTCACGACCCCTATTGATTCGACGTAAGTGGAATTGGTAAGGGAGTAATTGCTAACCTACCTAACCTACCATGAACAGTCAGAGAAATTAACTGTATTTCAAATTGACACCCGACATCAATTTGCCATGTTATTAGCCATTTCGTACAACTGTCAAAGAATGACAGGTCCATTTATGTTACAGGTGCTGTTGGTAGTTTTGTTTATCAATTACCTACCTAGTTAATTACCCTGAGTTTGTATGTATAAGGGCTGATTTTACCAAAGTCAGATCAAACTTTTATCCGTGGAATAAAATTGACATCTGCCAGTTCTAGTATGAAAAAACTGTCAAAAATTCAAAATTTATTCTCAGTATAAGACTTTTTTTTATGTATAAAAGTTTGGTGGAATGCGACCTAAATAATTTAAAATACTACGTACCTAATAATGACAAGTAATGATATGAAACATGGTCACCGACTGATTTTGTGATTCCGAAAAGTAAGGAAAACACGAGTAGTCCTTTTAGATTTAGCGTAATCCGATTGTCCATCACTGATGTTAAAGGAATCCTGCCTTTTTACGACGTACCTACTGATATGAAACAATTTAATCCGAGATTTAGGACCGAATCGTAAGGTGGAGCCTGTTAAATGTGTTCGAAATTCTTAGTTCATCTTTCCCATATTTTGAACTAGCAACCCGCTTCGCACATTGATATTGCTTTATTTTAAATAAGTTAATTATGAATGTTTATTATACACATTAAGCTTCCGGGTTAAATCCTCTAAATGACGATGAAAACCGCATCAATTTCCGTTTTCGCGAAGTTTAGAAGAACAACGCAGTTACACAGACAGACACGAAAAACGACATTAGTTCAGTAGTTCAGCAATCGAATCGTAGGTCGTGGGTACGAACCTAAGCAGGCGCTTTACTTTGTGTAAACTATTTCATCACCCCTGCTCTCAAAACGGTGAAGGAAAACATCGTGAGGAACCGCCATGTCGAACCAAAAATTCTAAGGCATGTGACATCTACCAATCCGGACTGGGTGGATTAAGGCCCACTCCCTCTCACTGAAAGAGCCCAGGCAGTACTTGTAATAAGCAGAACATTATCAACCCACAATGTTCTATGGGTTTATAATGTTCTGCTTACTACCAAGGTCTCTTCCAAGCATCTTAAAATGACGAGACCATCTTGCCAGTTATCGAGAATTTAAGATTTTACTTTAAGGCTCACTTACACCACAAATCACAAATTTGATTTCAAACATCGTTTAATTTTTAGTGGTGTCATCGACTGCAGTTATTGTAGGCATTTGAAATATCAGTTTTCATATTTTTTGTTAAACTTCACAGACGATAAAACATAAGAACTCATAATTCAAGTAACAACACAAACAGCTGTCATTGACCTTCCAAAAAATACAGTAAGTAAACCTTTTTATTTTATCGTGCTTAACTATCGACACCCATCGCGTCTGCGGAATTTAGCTAACCAATTTATAATAACCCTGTATTATGAGTATATTATTCCGGGTAGTAACTAGTCTCAATTCCTGCACGTCCTTCCTATCTAGACCTCGGATGCCAGCCTCGGTCCTTTAATACGCGACCTGTTTACTCCAAGACCAAGGCGAGCAATATTGCCCTCGAATTAACTTAGTTTCCAACATGCTAGTTATTAAATAATATCTGAATAGATGTATCATGAATAGTACAGGCAGTGGCGTTAGTTTGTACAATAGTTTGCCCTTAGAGTATAAGAGACCTGCAGGATAATTGCGTAACTCACTAACAGTAGCAATGCGGTTTATTTTGACAGTTCAACAACATTCATTGCGTTATTAACGTTGTTGAGCAGACACATTTTTTGAACATATGAAGCAATGGATTAGCAATATCCTTCAAACTGATTCAAATTTAGATTACGCAATTAGGGTGCTGAGCGTCAGCTGCACCAGAAGTGGAGGAGTCCAAAGTCGTAATTAAAATCATACCCAAAACCTTATGGAACGATTTTTGGGATCATCTTCAACCCAAAAAGAAAATCAACTGCATGAAAAGGAGGGGAATATAGTACGAGTATGTCAGTTGCGTAAGTAAATATGATTTTGTGAGAGCCAGGAAAACATAGTGAGGAGACCGGTTATGTTAGAACCGAAAATTTGAAGACATGCGACGTCTACCAACCCGCACTGGGCCCGCGTGGTGGATTACGGCCTACTCCCTCTCACCGAGAGAAGGCCTGTATCCTAGCAGTAGAAAATGTATTGACTGAATATGTATGTTATATTGTAGCTTTTAAAATTGGGTTAAGTTTTAAACTATGGGTAGTAGGGCAACGTAGTCAAATGAACTATGACCTTAATTTTAAAGTTAAATAAAACTGCATATTGTGTTTATTGATATATCTTTAAACCTATGTCTTACCCTGGGAAGATAGTTCCTACCGTTCTAAGAAACGGAACATCTTGAAAACTAACTATTTGTATAGTATAGAACTGTTTTGCCTGCTCCGTCTTATGTAAATGTAAACGGGAGCACTTGTGCCGGGACTCCGGGAATAATAGCTGTCCCGATGTAATGAGGACAAATCCAAATAGAAACGTAGGTAGTACCTTACCTATGTAATGTTACGAATATTACCTTATTTATCTCCCTTTCTATTTGCCTACAACACCGAGATACACAATCGGTGTAAGTTGGACGAGATTTGTACCGTCAGACTTAAAAATCTTTAAAAGTATGTACATGAATTTAAATGCAACATTTGTACTGTCTGTGGTGCGATTACCTACTTCTCTTATATGAAAATCAATTGCTGTTCGTTAGTCTCGCAAAACTCGAAAATGGCTCGACCGATTGTGATGAAACTTTGGTAAGTTGTTGTGTGCGCGCCGGAGAAGGTTCCTAACAAAACAAAAAAAAAAGAAAAGACATTGCAAAGCATGCCGCACATGGCATTAGCTATAGTATCAAATAATTTATATTTAATGAAATTCAAAGGGCTCGCCCAAATAAGATAAATGAGGAATATTCGTACAAATTTCATATTATATAAGTACGTGTTGATTCATAGGACGATTAGAGTAGTGTTCTTTGTCAGATATAGCCTGGCACTTGGAGAAGGACATAGGCAACTTTTCATCCTGGATATTTGTATTAAAAGTGATGAGAAATACACGCAGACGAAAGTCGCGAGCAACAGCTATAAAGTTAGCAATAAACCCTTTGATACGAACTATATCTATTGGGAAAAGGACTAGTATCTAATCACTATACGGTAGAAGCAACTTGCATCTCATGTAATCATAATTGCGTAACACACTACCAATCACAATCTGAATCATTTTGAAAGATATTTGTTATACATTGCTTCATATGTTCGAAAAAAAATTCTGCCCAACAACGTAAGTAACGCAATGAATGTTGTTGAACTGTCAAAATGAAAACCATTGCTACTGTTAGTGAGAGACACAATTACCCCGCAGGGCACAGATCAGATACTGGTTTTCAGTTACAAGTTTGAGATCGAGTTTATCCGGCGCCGTCAAGTTTTAAAATATTAACAAAAAAATTCACGTCTTTTTGTGAATATTATTGTCTTATAAGTTCTACATACATCTTATGTGACCAAGATTATGTCTGGACTTTAAAAGAGACTGACCTCTGAGTTTCTTTCGGCCTGTCTTCAGATAGTCAGATAGATCTAGTTTTTAAAATATGATTGAACTAACTAAAAATCTTTTGACGGCCTTGGAAAAGGTCTTCCAACAATGGATACAGAAAATAATATAGACCCGCCCTCATAATAATGTAGGGATGTCGGGACCTCGTTCCTACCTACATCATATTATTTGAATGAACCGATGTTACTAGGTAGGAACAGTAATATTATGTAAGTATCTACCTCTGACTCACCCGATTCCAAGAGATAATAGCTTTTGTAAACAGAGAGCTTTCCTGTACATTATGTAGGGCAACTATTTTTATGTTGCTTTTCCTCAGTACATTTACGAGTATGTGCTTCTCAATAAAAACAAACAAATATTTATTCCATCGGGGTGTTTGCGTAACACACTATCAGTAGCAATGACTTTCATTTTGACAGTTCAACAACATTCATTGCGTTATTTACGTTGTGGAGCAGACACATTTTTAGAACATATGTATACCTAAAGCAATGGATTTGCAATATTCATTTCATTTTGAATAATATTGCAAATCCATTGATTTACTCATACGTAAGTACTGGTTTCCATTGCCAAGTTTGAGATCATGTTTAACCGGCGCCATCTGGTCATATAGGGGATGTGGGGAACTTGAAACCTCGTTCCTACCTACATCAACGCACATACACATACACACACACAAACGCACCCTCGCACACATATACCTACACACACTCACAAACAGACTAATGATAACAAATAAAAATGATTAATTCATAAACTTTTATTTAGTAACAGGTCACACTAATTGTCAGATATAAAGGAGCAGCGCCTCACACACTGGCAAAGGCATCTTAGAAGGAGACGCCACCAACTGTACAACGTGTAATAATGAAATAAAACATTTTTGTTTTTTTTATCATATTATTTGAATGAACCGATGTTACTAGGTACAGCTGTACAGTAATATTATGTGTAGCGGTATCTACAACGCCACATGCGAATAACGCGTCATACCGACGTCACGCAAATCCTGCATCTCGCAAGCATAGTTTACCGCGCAATTAACATAGATACAATTTCCCAACATCAATCGTTGGGCAATTGCCCGCCAGACACAACACCCGTCTGGTCGGAGGATCCTCGCTTTTCTATGGAGGATGAGTGAACTTCACACCCTGTTCCTCATACCTCTACATTATGTATCCATCTCAGACTCACCCGATTCCAAGAGATAATAGCTTTTGTAAACAGAGAACTTGTCTGTACATTATGTACAGACACTATTTACTTGTGTTGCTTTTCGTCAGTGAATAGAGTACCTATTCACAATAAAAAACAAAACTATATTTATTCTTATTTACCTTGCAGATAACGCTCATTGTGTTTAATGCGATGAAACAAATAAAAGAACTGCAATAAAATTAAATTCATTGCTCTAGATTATTTGTTACCTATACCTACCTCGATGTGATATGTATGTAAACAACCATTACAACCAACCATTGAACCATTTTATTGTCTACAACCATTGTTCCATAATATTGTATCCACCATAAAGGTACATAACATAGTATACAATTAATTTTACCAAAACAAAGTAAACATGCTGTCCCAAATCCCTATGACCAAAACAAGGTAATCTACACAAGTCTCACAAATATGTAGACAGTAATAATTAAATAACAAGGTAAACAAAACAAAAGGTTCAATCAATTCAAAAGTTCAACGTCGAGAAATAGTTTGTGTATACATCTTTTTGGGGTTGACTGTACATTGGGTTATTGCTTCATTGTATATTGTAGCTATAGGCATAGATCAATATAAACTTGAATGCAAGGAAGTGTAAACTAACCGACAGCGAACTGAAATTCTGTTCAAACATTGACTGAACATAAATCCTTGTGGCCCCGAGGGCAGTTTGCTTATAGAGCTAGTAGACTATAATGGTAGATTCTATATTTTATGAAAAATAAATAAGTTATTAACAATTTATCCATACTTCCATTCCATGCTAATGTTATAAATGCCATAGTAACTGCGTCTGGCGGTTACCTTTGGATATTTGACACGGATCGACCATGACATGCACTTGCGCTACACATTTTGATTCACAATCTGAATCATTTTGAAGTACTTATATTGCTAAACCATTGTTTCATGATTATGTTCGAATTTATCTGCTCAACGACCTAAATAACACAATGAATATTGTTGAACTGTCAAAATGAAAGCCAATGCTACTGTTAGTGTCTTACGAAATTACCTCGCTGGGTCCTGACCCAGCGGGGTAATTTATTACCGAAAGAAAGAAAGAAAGAAAGAAAGAAAAGAAAGAAAATACGTTTATTTACGGTAAACATGACGCAAAAAAGAACATAAAAAACAAAAAAACAATAAGAAAAGGTTGACATGCGCCACATCCACGCAAAACGGCTATCGCTCAGCATTATGCTGCGACCCTATGCAAGACAGAGCCCCAGCGCTGGTTTTCAGCGACAGCCGGCGTCGATGTAATGACGGACCGTGCTGAAAAGTATCCTATGTCCTAACATAGGATACTTTTTAGCCCGGTAATAAATTCCCTTGGAATAACTTCCGAAGCCACGTGCAAAAGCTAGTTAACAATAAAAAGTGTCAAAAAGTATAATAATAATAGTGTCGAGAGTGTCTTATTAAATACACGTAGCGTACTCTTAAATGCAACAGCAACCACATAAATTCGACGATTCGATTTATTATTGACGGGGGAATAATAATTACCATACCTACAGGTTACGGCCCAGTCGCAACTAACTCTTGTAGGAAGTCACAAAGCAGCTCAATATATGTATTTTAAAACTGAATAATAGTAGAAATGCTTCTTGTAAAATATCGCTGCATGTAAAGCACGTAGACTTTCAAGTTCAGCTGCCAAGTTTCATGAAACATTTCTCCCACACAATACTTAAGCAGTTTTATACAAAAATTAGCGCAGGGAATATCAAGCGAATGACATCACAATTTGGAGCGACCGCCTCACCGACAGACCGAAATTCATTTAAATGCTAATACCTGCCGCCGGCGATGTACTAATGAAAAATAAATACAAACACGCCATCTTAGATTCGGTTTCTTGCGAAATTGGCGCGAAATTCGAAAATTGCTATCAAATCATTAAGGTTTTATTAAAGTTAAAGGTTGCTGGTTTTATTAAAGTTAAAGGCTGACAGCATGAGCATAAGCACATCATTCATCATTATCTTGCCCGTATTCCAGTTTATTTGGAGTCTATGCCACACGACTGGACTTTAAAAAAGACTGTGACCTCTGAGTTTGTTTCAGCCTTTCTTCTCAGAGTAGTCAAATAGGAAACGCCGACCTCGTCCAATTATTAAAAATATGATTAACGAGTAAAATTCGCAGAACTGTATTGTTTGGGCGTACCTACTTATCTTCGATCAAATTCTTTCCCCAGCTTCAGCAACCTAAGTAAGTATATTTAGGACCATTTCGTTTAACCAAATCCTCCCACATAATGTGGCATATTATATACTCAGTAAAATTATGTCAGATATACGAATATTGGATACTCAGTCGAAAAGGATCCGAGACGTAATCCACAATGGACTTACCCGAAAGTGACTCCAGATTCAATCAATTATAGGGTTCAGAGGGGATCAGCTATATCCAGATTCAACATAACACGTAAGTAGATATTATTAGTAACACTGAAAGGATTCCCTGAAAACATATTCAGGGTAACATTTCTAAGGAAATGAAAATGCGTTTCTGCTTAAAGTTCGCTACGACATAGTAGGGACTATGGGGTAAATGATACAACGTATAATTATCATATTTATTCCATGCGAACGTGTTTACATCAATGCGCTCTATTACTCGTATATCACTGTTTTTTTTTTTTCGAAACAAAAACCTATCTTATATGTATAAATAAAAATGAACCACCGAAATGTATGTACGTTCATAACTTCCGATCGACTGTACCAAATTGGATAATTCGTTTTTTTTGTATTTGCTATTGTCAGGACAAGGTTTGTATACATAATTGGACCCGGTCGGTGGCGCTGCTTTTCCGGACGACGTCTGCCGGGTCCGCTTGTTTCAAATATTTGAAAGCTTATTCTAAATTCGCTTGAATGTTCGAATGCAGCTAGAGTCATTGTATTGCCGGCCTGCACAAGTTAAGGTCGAGTTTTGCAGACGACCTTTAATGTATTTTTAATTACATTTTTTAATCTTCTGTCTAGCTGACAAGCGGGAAGACAAAAATATATAAATGTAAAACGAAAATCCATTCTAGGAATGATTAAGGATGTTAAAAAGTTGTAAATTCACTTGCCAGAAGGTTATGTGCATTAGATCTAGCAGAGAATATGATAGAGAATAAGAAGAGACTCGAGATCATTGAAGGCCAATTGCACCAATGAAACTGAAGTAGTTTACGAGTACTTATCATATCTAAACCGCCTTCAAGAGATGTCAGTGTCAATATTCCACAACAACGATGACACTGACAGTTCTTACACGGGTTTAAATGTGCTCATCGCATCATTGGTGAATTTAGTTCTGAATATGTCGCGTTGCAATGAACGCTATTGGTCAACCTTCACAAATCATATATTGTACCTACAATGATAGTTAATATTCATTTCGATATATCGTTTCTTTTCGGTAAGTCAGGTACTAGCCGGTCTAAATTATGTAAAAATCTCATCGTGAAAACTTAGGTGAAGTGAGGTGTCAATACTGTCAATCTGCCGATCGATTCTGTAAAGATCTCACCGTGAAAATTTAGGTGAAGTGAGCTTAGAGTGAGCTCGCAATAGTGTCAATCCCTAGCATTAATTGACAGCTCACTCCACGCTCACTTCACATAAGTTTTCACGGTGAGATGGTTACAGAATCGCATTGCTGGTGGAGTGACAACTCATTTCACATAAGCACTCACGGTGATATATTTACAGGCGACACGTATCTAATGTTCTTACAAAAACAAAGTATTTCAATTAGGTATTTTGATTGTCCCATTCTTTAAGTAAGCCACAGTTCCAATCAATATAGTTACTCTTGTAAGTCCCTTAAGCGACAACGTAATCCGGAATAAAGGTCACGTCTTAAAAGCTTGCCGGGGTTGCCAACATTAATGAGTTTTGATGACTATGTTGGCAACTTTGTTTTTATTTAGATTATTTTCGGCGCGCCTCTGTTCAGCCCTGAAGAAATTATCAAGATATCAAAGCGGATTATGTTGCTGTAGTGACAGCAATTAAAGATTGTTTTAAAGTTAATGGAATTTTCAACCTCAAACTCAAAACATTTATTTCAAATCAGCTTCTGCCCGCGACTTTGTCCGCGTGAAATTTCGGCCCCCGACCCACCGCGGCGCAACCTTTCACCCGCCTGCGCTATTACTTCGTTTTCTTAATTGTTTCCTTTTTGCTCGACTCCTTAGGGACGTAGCGTGATGAAAAACCTTCCCCAAGAGTTGGCCTATCAAATGCAAAAAGAATTTTTCAAATCCGACTGGTAGTTCCAGAGATTAGCGCGTTCAAACAAACAAAATAACATGAAATTAAAATGGAAAATTGAAATTATACATGTGAGATTTAGAAAGACGTGCATGTCAAAAGCGTATGTAATAAAAAAGATAAAAAATACAATTAAAAAAATAAAATAAGCCGTGGCGGCTAAGAGATGACCAGTCTCAACTGACAGCGTCTGTTTACGAACATGACGTATCTATAGATCAGCACCATTCAGCTCAACCATTTCTAAATTGGGTTGGCCGAATTAATTTTTGGTAGATAATTTAATAGATGGATCGAAAAATATTGATCCGCGTGGTGAAACGCAGAACGCGGAACTACATAAACCTATAGTGTGTCTAGTTAAAATGATGATCTTACACATGCAACGAAATTCTCGAAAGATTCTAGAAAGATCTATGTCTTAGAATAAAAATGTTCTTACTTAATTCTCTATCTCATAATAGGTCCACTGGAACGTAAGTCTATCGTGATGACAGTTCAGTAATGTGGTTTTGATTTGAAAGTAGTAAAATATCTGTAGGTAAAGGCATACTTTGTACTGGATTATAAAAGGATCGATGATAGAACCTTGTAGAGTAATCAATAGTTGTGAATAAACAGCAGTATGCGAGTATCTTCACGTCTGTCTACCTCCATGTGAGAGACGATGAAGGCGTGAATATTTGTGGAAAATTCAGAAACACAACTTTCTTACCGATAATAAAGACAGTTCACCACTGTGATAATGCATATGGCCATTTTCCCATGAATAGGAGTTTTCAAATATTTGCTTTAAGCGTCAGGACTTCAATTCAAGGGCCTAGATATTCAGTGCCACGTATCATCTCGAACAAAAGCAACACTTAATCGTTCTAGAGAAAGAAACGCCCCAAGTTTGCTATTGATAAATATGACAGTCATTATTTACGTAGAAGTACGTAAAATGCCGGAGCCGAAATCGGCATGAGATGTATTATTACTTCATTTATTTAATTGTACAATAACACTATTTCTGGGAAAAGGATTCCTGGAAGTACTTGAGGTCTTTGCCCAGCAGTGGGATAGTACAGGCTAAGAAAAACAAGTACCTACTAAGTTCCATTTTAAGTATTTGTATAGAAAAATAAAAGCTTTTAAAACAGTAGTCGATCGGCATCAGCAACCGAGTCCAAGTTTATTATTATTGTATCTATTGGTTTTTTTTTTTTCAAATAAATCTGAATTCTGTCTAGATAAATAGATAGCCGTGTGTGGAAGCTACAATCTACTTCGGCATTCGGCGCTTACTCTGTTTTTACGATTCTCTATCTTCTATAATTTTTACGATGAATGCAGATGAAAGCGAATTGTTCTAGAAGAGAAATCGCAGAAAAGTTAGCAAGTATTTAAGTAATATTTTCTCGATTATCGGTAATAGAGTTTCCATTTATAGAAGCCGAGTTGCGAAATAGCAACCAGAGCTTTTTCAATGTGGTTAGTGTAAAGCTTTGACCAAAATGAAAACTGGAAAATATTTGTTTTTGATTTGAGGCTTTCACAACTACTGTTGTACCCAGGCCCGAAGCAAGAAAACACCTACCGATCGGAACTATCCCTGTGCAAATAAAACAACCATGATCATAGAAATTCTTTATCGAAAGTCACTTACCTAATAGGTATCGATGAAGATCAATGAATTGCCTTTTAATCAATTACCAAATCAGACACTGTTAAGATTAAAGGTCACGAGACACGCGCAATATCACTCGTATACCTACAGGTATATGTAATTGTTATCACATAAACCATTGAGCTATTAATAGACCGAAGGCTGTCATAATCTACGTCTCAAGTTTATTTCATCGATCGATCAGGCTACTGAGAGAGAAAATTAAAATTAAAAAAGTGCGATCAGATTCATCACGGAAAGAGATTAACCATCGACATTTTAAATAGGAATCAAACCTACTTGCTGTAAAATCGTACGAACACGATACAAAATTCAGAGTAACAATTTAAAAAACAACATTCTAGGAAATGGTATCGAGTCTTCCACTTACCTAATTTTACATGTTTCTCCAAAATGCACTTGGATTTCCCGTAATTATGGACGCAGTGACGTCAAACAGTTCACGGCACTGGGGAGGGACAGACTGATTTTGACAGGTGTCAGAGAGGGCACCCTGCGGGACGCATGCGCGGGAACCAGTGGAAAATTATGGAGAGGGCGGGAAACCTTGGGTGGGAAGCGCTCGATAAACGAAAGGATATGACGTGGCGTAGGAAATTAAAGCCTCGATTGGAATTGGTTTTAGTTTTATTTGTGAAAGCTTATGATTGTGTTTTATTACTAGTTTTATTTATCGAGCCGCTCTGATCTAGTGGGATTAAGTTTTTATTTAAAATAAATTGAAAGGACTCGTAAAAGGCAATTTTATATTCCAATACTATTATAGTTGTTTATCTATATAAATTCCCTATGATTCAGAAGTATTTCGAAGATTATCGATTGGTTTCGTTTCCTCACTAAAAGTTGTGTAGAGTAGATTTTTTCTCAATTTAATCCATGATCAAAGCTTTTAATTATATCGAAACTTATCGTCGGGGGGTGGGGGTCGGCCAAAATGGTCCATTGTATAGAGAGTGGCGACCATCGCTACAGCGAGCTGACATAATGTTGGCCGTCGTATCACGTGTTGTATTCTAAAGAGCCTCGTGTTTCCAGTTTTCCCGGAAAATCATGGTACATAGGTATTATATTGAATTTCAATGCTTGTATTTTGTAGGGTTTCATAACTTTTTAAATTACGGTTTAAAAATAAGTAAATATTTGCTGCTCCATTTTTTACACGTTTACAGGTTTATTTAGTAAGATTTCGATGAAGCTTTTAACATTTATACAAGAGGATAAAAATGTATAAACTGGATAAACTTATTATACTAAATTAATTAATATAATAAACTAACCTAACTAAAACTATTTACTAAATAAGTAATGTTCGATACCTAATTTATGACGAATATTTTTGCTCCACCATCTTCTTGTCTTATCTTATCACCTTACTGACGTCATCGGTGAGCTGAGTTTGGTGTCCCCGATAGTAAGCATGCAATTTTGTCATTTCAGATAGTCTTAAGATCCGGTAAACCTACGGTTACCTAGAGGAACGGTGGCCGCCACATATTATAAGTATATTATACAATTTACCGACGAATTTCGTCGCTGAAACGTTATTTATAAAAGGCCCATGGGGTTCGAGTGCCTACTTTGCCCTAAGCCCAGGTCCGAACCCCACAGGGGGTGCCCTTAGCGTGTAGTCGCTTAGTTTTTAAGTTTTTTAAGCCCTGGCTGGAGGCCTTAATTTATTGAGGCATCCACAGGCAAGCCCGGTTAAGCAGACGACCACCTCATAGGTTGAACTGCGAGACATTTATAAAAAAAACTAGCTTCTGCCCGCGACTTCATCCGCGTAGAATTTTTGGTTCCTCCGACCGACCCGTCGCGTCGCAACACGTCGTCGCCCCCCCCGTATTACTTCGTTTTCGCTTAGCGTTCTTTCTTCTTTCGGCCTTTTTTGCTTTCTGCTCGGCTCCGAAGAGTCGTAGCGGGATGTTAAATAGCCTTTCTCAAGAATTGGGCTATCAATCAAATGCAAAAATATTTTTTCATAATAATGTCAGACTGGCAGCTCCAGTGATCGCGTTCAGACAAACAAACTCTTCAGCTATATTATTATTATTACCTCAACTTGAGATAGTTAGAAACAATCGTAAACCAGAATTACGAAGAGGAGAAGGAACGAAGTATTTAAAACAACCAAAACCAATAGAAATGAATAGAACGACATCCAATTAATTTAATCTGCATTCGCGACATATTCGCCAAAAATGTAAACAAATATAAGTTTATGGAAAAATTATTTTAATACCTACACAATAAAGTTCAGTTTACCCTACAACTTCAAACATTTTTATAACTCTTTCAATAGTGCTAGTCACTATGAAATCAACTCAATTCCCTTATATTAAAGTTGATATTTATTGAACTTGAAATAACGTCAATTTGTAACAGAAATAAAATTTGAATTTACATAACCCAATGACAATACCGACAATGTCATCAATCCGCGTAAAGTATGAACACTGCGAGTCAGAAAAATTACTTATTTGTAAAACGCCATCTATGGGTAAATGGATCAAACGTCTGCACAAAGTAAGGCGATTAACACACTGCCACGCACCACGCAGCGTAGCGCGTGAATGCGTGTTTTAACGTTGCTCGTAAAAGTATCTCCGTTTGTATAGAAAACACGCACAGTCCAACACACAGAAAATGCATCCACGCGCGTTCATTCAGTGCGTTGACACGCAACATGCAGCGTGATGCGTGACAGTGTGATAATCGCCTATGTGTAGTTGTATTCGTGAATGTTCTAGCGGCATTTTGCGTTTTAGTAATTTTCTATTATCTCCGAAACTATATGACCAATTGACATACTTTAAAGGGAAAATCTTATCTCTATAATGTCCTTATGATCTTAAAATAACTTATTTTGATAAGGATTCATAATTAAAAATTATATTTTCTACCCAAACGTAAGCAAGTGAAAATAATATTTTTTTTAAACATAAAAGTGATATTAAAAGACAAAATATAAAAGATAGAAATATGGTGTCGCGGACTTTTTTGTAGAACCATTTACCATCCATTTAACGCGGACCAGATTGTGATACCTACATTGTTTTTAGTTATATACAACTGTTTAGGCAGCACATGTAAATAATTATGTTTTAAGAGGTGTTTCTTTCCTTGCTAGACAAAAGTTGTGATAGCTTAGCTAAAATGCATGATGTAAACATAATTTATAACCTGTAGCACTCACACATAATGTAGCTTTCTACAAGTGAAAACCTCTTTAGAATTGGATCATTAACTCCGGAGATTAGGTACATACAAACAAATTTTACCTCTTTATAATATTAGAATAGATAAAAAAGAGTGTCTACTTGATTTTTCGGGTTACCAAGGGGTTGGTCGATTCTTCACGTGTTCAGAGGGTTGCCCTGTTTCTTGGCCAAAGAACCAGCACCGACCGTGGTAATGCTGTCAGCCTTTTGGGTAATTTTGCTGTTAACAGCGCTGCGGACCGAATTTTTTGATGCCCTATGCCCTTTTCTATAACACAATCATCTCATCTCTCCTTTTCTCAACTATTTTGTGGTTGGCTTCCAGTCTAACTGGATGCAACTGAATACCAGTATTTTACATGGAGCGACTGCCTATCTGACCTCCACAACCCAATTACTGGGTCATACGATACGCCTTGGTAAGACTGGTTGTCAGATTTTCGGACTTCTGAAGACCCGTAACGACTGTCAAATGAATGACAGTTTGGACCAACAGCTTAACGTGCTTTCACGGGCACGGGGGGTCTTGGTATGTAAAGATGGGCACCCATCCACGGACCAACCGTGGCAAGCGTAGCTTAACCTAGTCGATCGACCCGTGCGGCTGTTATTACTTAGCCACAAGCACCTCTGTTCTATAATACAATCCAGTCAACAAATGGGTAATAAAAAATAAAACAACCATTCCTTTTCAAAATAAGTTTATTTTTAATAATTTTACTGCATTTTTAGGCTGTTCTTGGCGCCAAGAAGCAAGCGTTACAGGATCCGATGGGCACTTGTGCACTGAAGCAGTCGCTAGGACACACTGGGCAGGCAACTGCGTACGCGCGCGGGTAAGAGCACGCCGCCGAGGTAGACCACTGAGATGGGGTTGCGTGCTGGAACACATACAAATAAGTTATAGTACAAGAGCCCATGACCAAAATGTTTGCCTCTTTGTTTTACGACCAAAACCAATAGACAAAAACCGATAGATTTAATTTTCTGAATCCAAAACCCATATTTTCAGAAACTTTCCGCATCACGTCTGAACTGAACGCATTTTCAAAAATGTCAAAAAGAAATACCGAACTGTTTCATAGCAATCTGTCTGATGTATCAGAATGTAGTTGAACGATCGATTTTAGATACTTAGCGAAAACACAATTTTCAGACTCCAGTCGCTCGCACGTGTCCAGGAGGATATTTGAGAAAATTAAAAATGATTATAGCTGAGATCACTCGAGGCTGTGAATGGGGATTAACAGTCTCGAGTGATGCGACTTGCGACCCGACATATGTCAAGCGACAGCCCCATTTAAGGAAACTGATCAACCAGGAGTGTAAAAATAATATTTGTTCATTAATTTACATTTAAACAAGTTAGACTGCGGTCAGTAGCAGACTTAGAAATTCCTGATAGAAAAACTCAAAAACACTTTGCCCGACCTGGGAATTGATCCCAGGACCTCTAACTCAGCAGTAGCACTTGCGATCACTAGAACAACGAGACAGTCTACTACTACATACTACGTACTACTAGTAGGTACCTGCTACTTACTGAAAACTGAAACCCTGACAAACAGAGACATGATCGTTAAGACTGTAGAAGAACCATCTCACCTTAATAAAGCTACCTAACACACAATGCATGACGTCATAAGCTGGGCAGTTGAGGAAGACCCCCTGTGCCTTTAGCTCCGCGCCCAAACAGGCTGTCTTCAGATGCTGGATCGCTGGCACCCACTCTGCATGGTCCTTCCCGAACTGGTCGAAGTAGGCAGCGACCTTCTTCTTGTCTACTGCTGTGCCTTCCAGCCATTTGGATTCACGGAAGATGCAGGTCAGTCTATCGCACTGGAAGCGTTATAGAATAAGAATAAGGGTCATTTATTTTTTGTAAATTTTGCAGTGGTTTAATTTACAGTCCACATTTTACACCTTTAAAATCTTTCGGATTGTGATTGTACGTATGTTAAGCAATTGGGGTGCTGAACTGCTATTTCAGGGTTAAATATTTCACTTGCCTGTTACACATGTAACACAGATGATAGAAAAAAAACCGGAATGTTTAGCAATAGGAAGATATGTACCTACCTACTAAGACCTGCACTGATCTTACTGTGAAAACTTAGGTGAAGTGTGCTGCCAATAGTGCCATTCCTTAGCATTAGGTGGAATGACAGCTCACAGAAGCTCACCTCACGTAAATGTTACAGAATAGACCGGCTGTAGGTGTGATAACTTAATTACCTCACTTTCATACTCGGCACCGGTACATTTGACGGCCACATCGGGACTAATCACATGAGGAGAGTTGAGACATTGGAAGATCTGCGAAATTGAAACAAACATCATTATAATTTATAATTATGGCATAATAGAGATCCCTTCTTTTCGCATGTTTTTTTCCTAATATACTTTGGCATAACTATTTGCTATAATAATACTTTGCCATAATTGTTTTTGGCACATAGTTTATGTTGACATAATTATCATGTAGGCCAATTGGTTTTGGCATAATTTTAATTCGCATAATGTTACTAGGCGTAATGACTTTAAGGAAAAACTGTCAAACCCTGCACATGGCAACCCTAAACCAGCCACGGCCCACAGTTCCCGGCAGCCCTGCTATTCCTGAGTTTGGCGGCGGTCACGATAACGGTAAGGTAGGGGGTGCGAAGAATCCCCGGGTTACGAATGGCCGCCAAATGATCTTCACAGGGTGGCTGGTAGCAGCAGGATGAGAGTTGCCGAGAATCGAGTTGAATGGCGTGCAATTGGAGAGGCCTATGTCCAGCAAAAGCAATGCACTACTGTAGGCTGAGAATGAATCTCCAAATAATTTCCTAGAAACACAAATACAATCAGTGAGTCTCGTATATCTCATATACTCACTGATTGTATTTGTGTGATTTGATGTTATAGGTATTATTGAGTAACTACTCGTAACTTAAAAAAGAAACTGCGACAAACTCTAAGCGCGACACGTATCGGCGACTCGCGTCGACGCGTGTCGCTAGTGCACGCACACTAAGCGGTTTAGGAAAATCTGAATAGTTATGGTTAAGTTACCACATCCGGTGTCTTCGCACAGTAGGTTCCACCACCTCCGGGGGCCGCGTAGCAAGCCTGAAAAAAACACAGGTTTCCATAAGATTTTAAAATTAAGAAGAAGAGGAAAAATAAGATTTTAATATTATATACTACACACTAACTGACCCCACAAAACAACATCATCAAATTTATTTATTTTTTGTTCCATCCATCACACCTGCAGTTTCGCTAGCTGATTTATTTTGACCCTTTATAAATTGGTGAAGGTGTCGTAACTTTTTAGGTTCCTGTCTAAAATGCCACGCTCCTAGAGAATCGAATAGATTTCTTAACAATGCAGTGGGTTTCACAGGTTCACTTCAAATCTCACTCAAGTCAAGAAGCGACCCGCACTTGTTTGACCCGACTGCGTCAGAGGAACAATGAACATCGTTCGAATGTCAATAATAACGACAACCGTGTTTTCGTGAGGCCCCACTAAACTAGCAATGAACATGGGCCTCCCAATTACTACTCTGCTCCTCCGCCGAATCACAATAGCGCAGTGGCTAATCAATTGGTTGGTAATGGGATGCTACGTACGCCTGTCATGAGTCGCGTGTTCGACTTCTGCACGGGACAAACAGGTATAGGTATTAATTTGTGAGGCTATACGCATGACATGAGTAGCTGTACAACCTACCACATACAGTAAGGGTCAGAAGTGGAGTGACATTGTCACGAATCAATAGATTTACACTTCTGTTTAACTTACTATCTTCTTCTAATGAGTAATTTCTATACTATAGACACTCACATTCGTTTGCAACTGATTGTAGTTCATAAATTCAACCATTAGGTTATATGGCATGATAGCCTAGCGGTTATCATACGTCGTTAAGCACCTTCATGCGTAGCGAGCCGTAGGTTCGAATCTCACGCGCGCTGATAATTTTATTAAATGTTTTTATTATCTACTCGAATAATCACGTTCGTCTTGTTCACATAATTCGTAAAACTTTATGATTATACCCACAGAAATCTAAATAAATATATTAAAAGGTACAGATGCAGTTAACTTACGACTCATTCACCGCGACTAAATAGAACGTTATTTGTTTTTGCTTTGTTGTTATTGTGAATTAGTGACGTGTGTTTAATCTATTAGCGGTGTTGTAGATCAATGCAAGGAAATTTAAATATTGAGATGAAAATAGATATTATCGCGCTGCTTAAAGTGGACTTAATATTATATCACAGATATTTGATGAAACCGGACTGAGTGTGAGTATTATGATTTAATTATTTTATCGATTTTTTTCTAATAAAAGTATAACTGCTGATCCTTTTGGTTATTTTTTAAAACTTTTTATATTTATCATAAAGCCTAAAGAGGAAACAAAAAATAATGATGAATATAAAATATAACATTAAGTATAATAATAATATAATATCTGTGTAATTTATATAGAACATTGATCAGGCAGGGGCTATAGTTTTTCCATAGTCCTAGAAAACCAGTTCACTTTAGCCACCCAAACTCATAACCCAATATCTTTGTTTCCATATCTTGCAATAGTCCTACACCAACCGGGGGTTGTAACGCCGCCGCCTAACGGGCCTCTGCGAGTTGGCTTCGGCCCCTCGTACGCCTTTCAAAGGTCCGGGACCCCAGGATCTCGAGATATGTCAAAGACGAAAAAATATAATATGTAACTTTTCTATTTTCAAAATAATTTTGTTTCAAATTGGTAATATTCGTATTTTGCTAGTAGCCTAACAGTACTCTTTTGATTTTTTAGATAAATACCTACTGTGATTCGGAGGGTCAAAAGATATAAAGAAAAGGTTAGCCTTCGAGTCGAAAACAAAGTGGAAGGCCCCAGCTAGTCAGTGAATATGAAACAAGTGGTTTTATACCAACGAGATATCTTGCCGAATTATTCGACATATCTTTACGAACCGTTCGCCGTGTAAACGAAAACGAGCTTTTTGAGCTGGTTTTCGTTTCGCCCATATTTGATTGAAAAGCTTAAACAAGAACGTTTACATTTTGCGATACAGCGATGATACAGCGATGGGAAGCACGAAATGAGAGATCTGATGAGCAATTGAAGTTGCATTGCATGGAAATATGGGAACATTTAAGAGGAACAGCTATATATATTTCAATATTGTTGGATTCATGCGCCAGCGTTTACTTGATAGCATTGATAATAGTGGGGGTTATACAAAGTATTAAGTTATAAATTACAAATTGATTTTAGTAATATTAAAATAATATTGTGTCATATCCGTAATAAGGATTATTTTGAGGTTTACTTTCAATCTTCTTTTCATAATGAAAATTAATACTTAAGCTATAACCGCAATAAGTCCTAATAAATACGATTTGTTAACTTTGACGTTTGAGATAGGCAACTAAAGTTAAAACGAACTGGCAGTAAACAAAAAGTAGTACTACTGAGTAATTTAATTGTATTGTGACAAAGAGTTCACACTTTTTTTATTAACGTGGGTAGATTAATTTGTTAGTTGTGATTAGCAGTTTTAAAGACATTATTATTCTTGTTTATTAATCTATAAAAAACGAATAACAAAAAAAACGATAAAGATTATTGTTGTAAAAGAAAAATAAAAGTCCCAACTCGAGATGGAACCCAGACCTATGCGTTCAATAATCTAATACGTAAGACTACCAGATATTGGTACTTGATCTAACGATTTCAATTTTAGCAATAGTATGAACCAACCACAGAACAGATAAAAGTATCTGTTCTGTGGAACCAACCAAGGTCATACGTAATTACGTAGCCTGTGTGCAAAAGCGACGGTATGTTTTTTGTTTCGTTCGACGCCAGCCAGTGTGCGAATTCTGAGGTGAGCGTTTTGTGTTGATACATCACTTAAGCACACAGACGTAGGTACGGCCTTTACCGCGCGTTCATAGCAATACAGTCCTTAAGGTGATAATGGATTAATGACCCCCTACTGTACCTACTACCTCAGCTCAGTAGGCTGTCCTAGGTGCTGAGGTAGCTACAGTACCTACAGACCCAGTCGACCGCACGTAGTTGAGGGAACACTTTAACCTTGAGCTGGCCTATCGTGGACGGAGTTTCAATAGAACACGAGGCCAGCTCATGCTGGCTTGTTGTTGTGACATGCAGCCTACTGTACCTATTGTCTGTTCCTAAATTCATCATCATCTGCCTAGCCTTTTCCCAAATATGTTGGGGTCAGCTTTCAGTCTAATCGGATGCAACTAAGTACCAGTATTTTACATGGAGCCTATCTGACCTCCACAACCAAGTTACTGGGTAATATGAAACCCCTTGGTAAGACTGGTTGTGACCGACTTTCGGGCTTCTGACGACCCGTAACGTTTGTCAAAGATCCACGAATGACAGCCGGAACCATCGGTTTAACGTGCTTTCCGATTCGAAGCACGGAGGGGCCTTGGTATGTTAAGATGGTCACCCATTCGGACGGACCAACCGCGGCAAGCGTAGCTTAACCAGATCGGACGACCCGTGCGGCTGTTATTACTTAGCCACAAGCCCCTCCTGTCTGTTCCTAAATTATCTGATGAAAATGTAAACAAGTGGATCAGAAAAGATAGCTGTGGATGCCAATTGGTAGTCCTACTTACAAATTAAGTACTTTGATTTGATTATTTAAATTCTTGTGCAACGGTTTTTCATTTGACAATTGAGGTTCATTTGTTTACACTTTGATCATAAGCTTTTGGAACAGACTATAGTGGCTTCTCGTCTGCACCCCAATTGCGTAACACACTATCAATCTAAATCTGAAACATTGCTTCATATGTCCGAAAAATGTGTCTATTTATCAACGTAAAAAATGCAATGAATGTTGTTGAACTGTCAAAATTAAACCCATTGCTACTGATCGCCTCCTTCTGCGAAGCAGTCATGCTAGCGAAGGAGGTGGCGGGACGGATGAGGGAGAGAGCCTCCCGTCCCAGCCGCCGCGGGAGACGCCCCGGGCGTCGGGAGTCTATAGGAGACTACCGGCCACCGTAGGCGCGGGCCTGCGGGCGGAGAGCAATGGGTAGCTCACCGCCCGATCAGGACCAGGCCCGTGCCGGACGGCGCGTAAGTGTTCCACGCGCGCCTCAAAGAGATGTCAGCATAATTCGAGGGGCCCCTTAGGGCCGAAGCCTGCCGGGGCAGCGGGATTGTCCGGAAGGGTTACCGCTGCCCCGGAACATAAAGGGCGAAGGAAGGAACATGGGTGGGTTTTAGTCAGTAAGAGTCTGACACTCCCTTCCGCTCCACCCAGAGCGGGAGGAGTCATTTGATGATTTCCCATCCCAAAAAAAAAAAAAAAAAAAAAAATTGCTACTGATAGTGTGTTACGCGATTACCCCGCTGGTTGTTTGTGTTTGTAAACGCAGCTCCATTAGGTAGGTAGTGGTACCAAAACTCCTTGTGAGGGGGCACCGCGTTTAGAAGATGTTTAGTGACATCATCATAGCTGTGTTGCATGTTTTATTAGCAAACAAGGTCGCTAGGTTAGGTCTCACGGCCGAGGTAGCCATTTTTCGGCATCTTTGAGAAAATCTCCTATTTTCAAAAGCATCATTTAGATACAACGGTCACCAATATGTCTTTGCCAATCCTCTTGAATGTGTTCATCGGGGAATGCGTAGGCACCTCCACTTAAGTGCCATAAAAACAGAACACCACGTCTGATAAAATACCGCTGTAGCTAGTCACTAACATAAATAAACTATGGATGAGTTCACTGATATCTCATCTCACAGGATGCTAACAATTACCTAAGTATGTATTTGAATAAATGCTAATTACCCGCTTAGAATTTTACGAATTTTACCAAGGGATATCATGTTACCAAGTAAAGGGTTGTGGAAGTCAGATAGGCAGTCACTCCATGTTAAATACAGGGTATTCAGCTGAATCTTCTATCACAAACAAGATCTTTATATTCCGGTTAATTAAGCTCATCAACGATTGAGGGCTATTTATCTATTTATTTGCACAACGTAGGCTAAAATTTATGAGATTAGCTAAAGACTACAGAACTTTGTTAATATTAGGGATACTGCAGAATACCTCAATGCTCTCATAAAAATAATACGTCTTCACCACTTTACTCTAGTACTCCTCAAACGATATCCTACACATATTTAAGTAGTTAGGTAAACAAAAGTTGATCCCTTCAAAATCTTGGTAAAGAACTTACCGCTACACAAAACGCAGTAAAAACACAAAACTTAAACATTTTGACACACGATCGTCCTCGCCAGCTGGAATAAGAACACTGGAGAACAAACGAAACAAGCTCAGATATTAGTCAGTAAGGTCGAGTCAGAGGTCGGGATCGAATAATGATAGTGTTCTCATAGTCAACAACCTGTTTTTTGAACCTCTTGGCAACGCTCTGATATGGTTCGGTTCGAAGAAAGTTTCTCGATCCGATTCAACTTCGAGATTTCTTTCTTTCTTTTGTTGGATTGCTACAGTACGCCTTCGGTAAAACTTTGACCCTGAGCTGGCCGACCCTGGTACGGAGTTTCATTATACTAACGGCTCCTGCAGACAGGCGCGATGCGACGGACGGTCCGACGCGATTCTGGTAGAACAATATCCATGAAGTTTTCATAGAAAATGTTCTACTACAGTCGTGTCGCATCTGTCTGCGGGGAGCCTTAGAAGCCAGTTAGTTTTGTTACCATTGACGTACCGTATGGAGGACCATACATAAATAGTTTTTTTTCTGTTCCTCTGTTCCTAATTTGAAGGTCGAAATAAAGGCTAGCGCAAGCTGGCTAGGAGTCATCTCATGGACCTAACTCTAGCATTATCTACAGACAGGTTTCCACTCAGAACTGTCTCTGGCTTGTGCCTGAGCTTTAGCGTGCTTTAACATAGTCCCAAAACTTAAGGAATTACTTAATACCTAGATGGATATATCTAAACATTTTAAGATAGGTACATTTTGCTGGTAAGTTGGCCAATATCATTAAACCTAGAAGAAGCCGATCTAGCCGAAACTTTTTATTTCTTCCTTCACGGGATGCTAGTCGAGCTGTTAGTTAACAGATATGTCCGCGAGATGGCGCTAGGTACCAGTTTATCAAAGAAACGCGGTATTTTGCAATTATTCTGCATATTTAAATACAAAAATATAATGTCTTAAATATAAACTTATAACATGAGTGAGATGATTGTTAACAAGAGAATTTTTAATTATTTATTGTCATCGCAAATGCCTGCACCTCAGCTGAGAACCATAACATTGGTTTTTTTTCTACTGCCTTGAGTATTAAGAATTAAATCCACCTCATAACTAAAGTATTAATAAATTGTGCATTTAATCTTTATTTTTATTTTACAACAATAAAATAATGATCTTTTGTTTTATTATTTTAGTTTTATTACTTATTGGATATCTTGAGCGAATGTTACCTAAACGATTTATATCACAAAAAATATATATTTAAAATATGCAAAAAACCGATATTTGATTTAGACCTAAAATTAAAACAGAACCTAAGACGAAAAAAAAAATAATTTTACCATTTGTTCATAGTATGCTTCGTAAATTTCATTCATGTAGTATTGTAACGACCTCTGTGGACACTACGAGTAAATGGTGGCAAAGAATACAAAAAGGCCGAGACTGCAAGATAGGCATGAAACCAGTTCCTCATTCCACCATGTTTAAACATTTATTTTTAAATCAATTTTAGTAATGCTAAACTAAGAGAGTAGTAGATTTTATATTTTTTAAGCAATGATTAAATCATTTTGTGTTTTTTATCTAAACACACCTTTAATTTAGTGTTTTTTTCTGAGTCATGGGAAAATGATTATTGCATTTAAAGTAGCTATTCAAAATCCACTGAACACTAAAAAACTGTAAATAGGAAAAGTCTTAACATACACATAACATAACAATTAAATTAGTATTCCCCGAAGGGATAGGCTGAGGATTTAAGTGAACCCGTAGAGGATATTAGTAGGACGCACGAGAATCAAATTCATATTTCACCATGTTTAAGTTTCTTTCCTAGGTTAAAAATGTAGGTAATAGTGGGATGAGCCTATTGCCATCAACCGGGCAGAATGCTAGACTCTGAACTGTTATTGAAGTAAAACAGAAATATGGGATAACCCAAAACAAACAACATAGACCTCAAGTGATGGCTTTATAAAGTGTTATTCTAGTCACACTTTATAAAGCCATCACTTGAGGTCTATGTTGTTGTTTGTTCGATTTTTATTTTTTCCATATTTTACAAAAATATTTATTTATTACATATTATTTTGAACTTTCAAAACAAAACAATACCTACAGCAAAAGAAGCAATTTACAATACTTATAGTATTGACCTTGAAATTTCAAATTGTGTAAAACAAAACTTTTAAGGCTTCCACGAGACTAATTCGACTTTGTGTGGAGTTCACAAGTTAAAAAATATTAAAATTATGTTTTCCTTGTAACAATAATGTTAGGAGAAGATAGTTTATTTGTTTTAAGGGAAATACAAGAATACTTTATTTAATTAATATATGTATTTTTTTTTTATGAGTTTATTGCTTTGCTTCTTATTACTCTGTGCTTCGTGTCACGTCTGCGAGCAGAATATTATCTTTAGTGCTACTCTTTGTTCTGATTGACGTTCCATTCCAAGATGGCAGACATGCCGCTTGAGCCATGATAGTATGGAATCGTAGGATTACGATTTTTAGGTGTGTCTTTCTAAATATCGAACTAGAATGTCTCCCGAATTCTTGACTAATGTCTTATACAAATGTTCTGACGATGTGAAACAACTCGCTCGCGTTAAGTGCGCTAGTTTTAGGTAACGTTTGTGCCGGGACATATGTAATAAAACGGTGATCGAAATTGTGTTTTTCGGTGTGTCGTGTACGATAAGTATTCTGGTTTGATGTTAAATTAAAATGTGGAATATGATGTGCGACGTGATGCCCACTATATCGGAGGACAGTATCAGTCAAAGGAGTTCGCAGTTATCGGGTGAGGATGCGAACTTCGAGCAGTTGATGGTGTCTATGCTCGATGAGCGCGATAAGCTGGTGGAGAGCCTGCGGGAGACGCAGGAGCGCCTGGGGGACTCGGAGGTACGCCTCAAGGAGGTGGAGAAGGAACGGGACTCGCTGCACAGACAGATCGCCGCCAATTTGCCTCAGGTCAGTGACTTGAATGCTAATGCCTAGCTGCTTATGTAAAAGCGGATATTATTTATATTGCAGGTAGTGCTCAATTACGGTTACGATTTAGACATGCTTGGGGTTACGTTCAAGTTCATGTCTGCTATATTTTCTTGTCTTTTTTAATGTCCCTTTTCTTGTATTCCTATTTGAACCATGTAGTTCTATATCCTCAAACACAAATACTCTAGAACTTGAATGCTAACAAATAATTCTTCCTTACACCATTAATTATCTAATCCAACAATAGTGCCAGTCTATTGTATAATCAGAGTGAGCCAGACGTCGTTGACTGCTATAGACAATTAGTATTGATGTGCTATTGTTTTTTTTATTGCTCTGTACCAATGATTAAAACATCTGATTATCACCAATCTGTCCATGTTATTGTGTTTTGACATGTGTGAGCTTCCTGCATTGTGACATGTCAGAAGAACTGCATAAGTTTTCGTATTCCTCTTGGATAGAAAAAGCTAATGATAACCTTTTGCACAGCTGTGATCCTCCAGATAATAAATAGCTGCTGGATAGCGTTCAAGAACATTATGTTGCCTCATGTTTTGCTAGTGTAGTGGCGTCTTGTGAGTAAAGGAATGGTTTGGTTACTTATTTTATATTTGGCTGTTTGGTAGAGTCAAATACAATCATTTAATATTGATTTATAAATTGTCAGTTTCTATCTCAGAATATCAAGGCATTGATCAATAATGCTTTCTAATATTTGCCAGTTAAGTTATGTAAAGTAATATTCAAATATAACTTTTATAGAAAAATATTTCAATCATAATTTAACTCATCTTTTTCGTACCCTTATCCCAATTTATTTGAAGGTAGGCGCAACATTTCTTTTTCTTCCATACTTCTCTATTAGTCGTCAACTCGGTTGTTACCCCATTTTCAACCATATCATCATTCACACAGTCGATCCATAGTTTCTGGTTTTCCCTCACTCTTATAGTAATCATAATTTAACTATTGACTCAAACCAATACAAAGCTGATGTGTTGGTTCTTTATCTTAAATAATATAGTCTGCAGTGGCAAACTAACAATGAATATTGTTACTGTACGGACCGTGTCAAGGAGAGTTGCAGACATAATGCTCAACCAATGGAACAGAATTAAATAAATGTACATTCTGTAACTGAGATGAAGAATTGTATTTATTATGGACTCGTTTTGTGCTGTCATTACAAGTATTTGTATTATTTTTCTGTTAAAATATTTTGTTTTAAAGTATTGGTCTGTCTTGATGTACACAAATGGGAAGTCATAATTTGACATCACATTTGTCTTTTTAAATACAACACAATATATTGATAATTAATTACTTTTTTTTATTTTTTATCTGTGACTCAAATGATCAATGTAAGTATTTACTTATTTTGTAAATTGGTTAAAAATAACATTTAAACATATAAAATTTATAAAAAAAAACAGTTGAAGTTGGTGTTCCTAACCGACTACTCTGAGAAGAAACACCGAAACAGACTCACAGTTCAAATTTTCTTCTAGATTAACATGTCAAAGGCTTGTTACTAGCAATGGGTTGTTTAATAATCTGATGATATTATAAGATTGATTGTGATCTTGTTTTGTTGAAATAGAAGTTCCTTGATAGTTTCTGCTGGTTTTCCACTAAAGTCTAAAGCAACCACAGATCTTGCCAGTCTTATTTTGCTAGTCCTAAAGCTTTTTAACTCTAGTGATACAGGAGCTCTTTGCACAAGAGCCAGGGCTACACTGATTTTGAGTCTACAAGCGAAAATAAATAAATAATTATATTATATTTCTCACTCAAATGCCAGTCTGCCTCTATCTACATAGAATCCAATGTGTTTTCATAAGCAAGCACACTACTTACACACTTACTAGTATTTGTAGTTGTACCCCCAATAGGCATAATAAATACTGGAATATTGTTATTGTTTTAACAATAACTGGAAATAACTAGGTACTTTACCCACTGTGGTTATTGTAGAATAACAATAATATTCCATATTCAGTAGGTATAAATCCATTTATTATTTTAACAAGTAAGTTCACACTATGTGAATCGTCTTTAAGAAGTTGAATGATGAGGTGGAACCAAACATAGAAATGATTATAGTTCATAAACTAAGCCTAAACATTATTCACATACTAGCTGTGCCGACTTCGTTAGAGTGGATGTCGGAGAACAATAATGTGTATCTTTACTAATTCTCTTCCTAAGTTATTCCTTATAATATCAGCTATCTGCCAGTGAAAGTCCTGTCAATATCGGTCAAGACGTTTTGGAGATTAGTCAGAACAAACAGACAGACAGATAGAAATAAAAATGTTTTTTGCTATAAGTACCATACTTTCATATGAATTTAGTAAAAAGCTGTTATTTTGACATTACAAACAGACACTTCAATTTCATTTGTTTGTATAGATAGATTGATGTTAGGTCAGGTATCATTCCCATTATACATGTAGATAAAATCTGTGAAAGACTGCACACTATATAAAATTGTCATGGCACTGATATGTACATAGTATATTTTGTGATAATGAACATTCCATGTCTACTCTGTTGACAGAGCCTAATCACCATTATCAAATCAGTCTTACATTGTAACTGGTCAGCCTAAAACATTTGATCCTCTCGGTATTACTAGCTTATTGGTGCTGTGACAATTAATAGAGCTTTGCATATAATTAACACAGCCATAATTCTTGTTCATTGTACTAAAGCTTGGTTGTTACTCTTAGCCTGCATCATCCCTCTGCTAGGCACAGGCCTCTCTCCATGACTTCCAGTTCTTTCGATCCTGGTCTAAGGTGGACCACTGGTCGTTTGTTTTGTCCAGCTCGTCCCGCCATCTTCTATGGGGTCTGCCGCGACGCCTCCTAGTTGTGTCAGGGTTCCACCTGGTGGCTATTTTGGCCCACAGCTCATTGGGCATACGGCTTGGTAGTACATATTAAAGAATAACTGCATTATAAATTCAGTTAAAGTCCCTACGAATCTGACTAGTTTGGGCCTTTGTGCTATGAAAGCCAGTGAAAAAGCAGATCATAATCATTGTCTTGCCCTTATCCCAATTTATTAGCGGTCACAACATGTCTCATGTTAACGCATTGTTGTTCCTGGCGTCAATACGCAACTGCCTGTTTTCCATCTTGGAAGTAACTGGCCTGTTTTGGCTGTTTTTCATCTTTAACATAAATATCCTAGGGTCTCCCTGTGCATACTTTTATCCTATGATGTCAGACAAAGCCAAATTAAAATTACCAAAGGTCTTCAAAACTTGCTAAACATTTTAGGATAATGACGTAAACGTCGCAAAAAACAATGTTTTCTCGCCCACGTTTCCCGTTAACATCTGTTGTTATTTGCATCAGTTTGTTTTAATTCAATTTCGATACAAATTAAGCAAGCTTCTTGTCCGTTTGTTTTGCAAACGGACAAGAAGCTTGTGGCTTTGTTCGATGGTCGAAGAAGCCGTGCGCCTCGGCCAAGTTTCGGCTTCAAGTTTAAGATGGCGTCTTTTGGGAACAGCTTTTTACGCCGTGTTGTACTAGTTAATTCATTTCAGCAGATTAGCGCGTTAACATTAAAAGGTAAACAATTAAACATGACCACTAAGACCGCATCATTCTCGTAGACCGCGCCATTGAACGGGTTTGATCATCATAGAATAGGTACTTTTCATCATCTGCCAAGCCTTTTCCCAACTATGTTGGGGTCGGCTTCCAGTCTAACCGGATGCAGCTGAATACCAGTATTTTACATGGAGCGACTGCCTATCTGACCTCCACAACCCAGTTACTGGGTAATACTATACCACTTGGTAAGACTGGTTGTCAGATAGGAATAGGTACTTTTATGCACTAAAAACCTGTCACCTACCAAGTAGATTCGTTTGTTGCTGGTCGAATATGCTGCCTATCCTCTTCTTCGCATGATCTCTTTAACATGAACGACAAATGACTAGGTGATCATTCTAGGTATTAGACGATAGACCGTAAAATAATAATAATACCAGCCTTTTATTGTCCCACACCAGGACAAAGGCGTCTTCTCATGCAGAGAAGGCACGAGCATTGATCACCACGCTTGCTCATGGTGGCTTGACGATTTCAGACTTCTATTAATTATAATTTCAGGTTTCCTCACGATGTTTTCCATCACTGATGTCAGTGATGTCTAAGATAAACTTAGAAAGTAATAAAGACAATTATTACACTCTAGGTCACCTCATCACTAGTCAAGCGTGGTCACTGCATCATCTCTCCCTTGATCGATCATTGAAGCGCTATGAAATTCTCTGTTCAGCACTCGGCACTTATAGTCCAGACCAATCGATTTCGCTCCCATGTTATCTGAAAAACGGTTAAAAATAGGAGTGGCGTTACACTTTTATTATCATTAAATAACTTAACATGTTTCAAATGGGTTATCGTTGCAATCCTGGGTTATAAAAATATTGGCTGTTCAAATATGGTAACAGAGTTCGTTTGATTTCTAAGATGTTTTCCGGGATTCTTTTTCGAGATGTGCCAATTCCACATCTAATGATAGCGTTCCGATTTGCACGGATCCTGCCCGTAGAGTGACGAGGTCGGTTACATTTGTCAGGAAGTCGTGTTCCGTTAAACAATGAATATCGCCTTCAAGAAGACACTTATCTGCTTCGGTCCGAATATCGCGCGGAACACCCACCAACATCTTCGACTTCCGCCTTTTTAACTAGAGCCAGGGTCGGGACTTCTTAAATAATACAAAAATCATGAAAAATTACGACCTTTATTCAAATGCAATTTACGGCCATGTCAAATGATCCATCACTTACGACCCCGAAAATTTTAAGGGACCCCGTACTCGCACCAAAAATTCGCTCAGTCTTTTTATATTCGCCCAAATAATTGTGTTGAGTTTATACGAAGTAATTTGCGTAGGGAATGACTAGAGTTTTCCTCGCAGTGATTTATGAATGTATCCGTAGCGCAATTAGACTGGATTGTCAGCGATTTTGCATGAATTAAGCAAGCCGAAAGTACCTGAAGGTAATTCGGTGGAATTTTTCACTAAAGAATGTTGCGAAGCCGTGAGGGGTTCCAAAATGGAGTGTTATTAACTTTGGAATGTTTTAAAAAGGTTTAAGAAGGTGTCGAGGCGGTAGCAGCTTTGTTTAATGAAGATATTTATGATTATGAGCATAGTTTCGGCTGTGTCATAAAAACTTTTTAACAACTTTCTGAACTCTATTATTAGTGCTGTCTTGTTGGCGTGAACATGCATTGTGATTTGTCCCTTATGTTGCTAATGTAATAATGTATTTCCATCCTTGAATAATACCCAACAGGCAATACATCATACTAGACCTTTCATTCCTTCTAATTGTATAATTTACATTGATTATTTATTTCCTCTATTTTTATCGTGTTTTCACCTATGTAGTTATATGTGCATGCTGTGGTCTCCTGTAATTGAAGGAGCACACGTTAAAAATCCTTTTTTATTATTGTAAATTTATATTGTATATGTGTATCCTTTGTTGGAGATCCTAAATAAATAAAATCAAAGACAAAATAACAAAATTTTAACCCAGACTTCCACGGCGATCGTAACAAGACTATCTGTTTTATCTCCACTATTTTCTCAAGCATCCCGCCCAAAGATCTTCCCCAGAGCTCGCCTACATTCCTGATAATCAATGTCTTCCTAGAAAGCCACTACACATTTCCGGAAGCATCTATTTCGGTCAGCAGCGTGGCCGAGTCAAAATATCAATGAACTTCTAATGCCCCCTATATTTAGATCGGAGATAATTTGGAACGCTTTCTACTAATGTCGGTGCCGTCAAACGGTAGCTATTAGTGTGGTTTGGGTTTGATTATATTTTAATTCATCATCATCATCATCATTCTCCTGTCCTCATCCCAATTGATTTGGTGTCGGCGCAACATGTCTTTTTTAATCTTCCATACTTCTCTATTAGTCGTCATCTCGGTAATCACTCACCCCCTTTCTAACCATATCATCATTTACACAGTCCATCCATCGTTTGATTATATTTTAGTGATTGAAAACATATTATTTTAGATCATTAGTAGGTAATATCGTCCGAATTTAAATGGTGTCTCTGCTGACCTTTGCTCTTCAATCAATCAACTAAGCCTGTTGCAGTCTTGATCTTTCCGAAGTTGCGAACAACGAACGCCTGTTTCTTTGCTTCCCGCGTTCATTATATCCTTCCTTTTTTTTTGTCGGTTCTGGCGTCTTCACCGCCTGTTAGTTTAGTAACCAGATCCAAACCGTTACCTAATTATTTCTACTAATGAAATAAATGTTTACGGCATCGATGAACAATCGAAAATTAAAAAGTTGATTAGTAAAATCGATAATTGAAAGACACCTAATACTTGTGTAACCCAACTAACGGACTTGGACAAGTACCGTTTTGCGTTTAATGGCTTGTGGTTTAGAAACTAATTAGCTAAGCAACAACTGCCTGGCTGCTTTGCGTAATTAGTTTTTTCTGCAAGATCTATCTTGCGTACAAGAATGAGTTACTGAAGCAAATTGAGAAATAATTAAAAGAATGCTTCGCAGTGGGGTAACGTCGTGGTCGTTAGTCACAATACTTGAATCACACGTATTCAAACATCTGGATTCGAAACAAACATCTGTAGGCCATACAAATATTTGTCGCTATGCCGCATTCGATCTGGCGACCCTGTACCTACAGAAGCGGTCATTCCGCTACCATGCTATTGGGTTAGATATTATTTGCTGATAGAACTAGTCAATAATTTTTTTTTTCTTTGCGTTTGCAAAATGGAAGGCCCATTTTGCAAACGCAAAGAAAAAAAAAATTTTAAATTATAGCAAAAGTACGACAAACTAAAAGCCTGACTAAGCTGCGAGAAGCGGTCATAATGTTTAAACTAAGGTTTCTTTTTGTCATTTCGCGAAAACAAAATTAAATTGTGGAGATTGTGAGAAATCCAATCTAAACCTGATCAGGCACAGTTAGCTATTTCATAAGTTCACCGTAAATTAAATATACTCAACGAATTTATTCAATGTAAGAATTACACAAGCTCTGTTTACTCTGCGGGCCCCGTGAAATCGGTGGAAGTTGTGACGTAACCACAAACTAACTCCAACAAACATAAGCCTTCGACACGCTGTTAGGTAAATGATAAAATTCCTCGATTTCAACCCGTCGACCGCTCTGAATTTGACCCAAGTATCTGTTCCAGGTATGCCAAATATTTGAGCTTCCTCCTTGTAAACTCGTCTTGTCTAACCTGTGTAATTTGACAATTTACGAGCAAATATGAATGTTTGACGGTTTTGTTGGCATAACTTTTATTGCTAAACTTTTTTGTGGAACTGCTGTAGTGCCGTAGCACGTTCCACGATGGCAGAAAGTTAAGATCAGTTAACGTAGTTTTCTTTAAGTTCTCTTACATAACATACCAATGCAGGACTAGCTGTGTTTTCTGCGCATCTTTAGAAAACCGGCTATGAGTATTTATATATCGCACTCTAATGCATGATTTAGCAGATAAATCGCAACATCTGCATGATAATATGTTCCATTATATCTACCTGTACACAACAATACAATCTTCTCAGGAAGAGCTTTCGTCGCACAAAAGAGGTGTATACGTGCGATTTGTAATGTAGATCCACTTACATCCTGTAAACCACTATTTAAAGAACTTAGAATTCTTACATTAACTGGTATTTATATTGAGGAAATATGTAAATTTACCAAATCTCACCCTGAGATGTTTGAAAAACTGGGAGATAAATGTAAGTTCAAAACTAGATATCCTAATAGATTGATTATTCCTAGAACGAACACGGTACTTTATAGACGAAGTTGCTACCCTATGTGTATTCAGATTTATAACAAGATTCCTAACCAAATTAAAGAACTTCCAATGGTCCGCTTCAGAAGGGCGTTACACAGGTGGCTAATTGAGAATCCCTTCTACTATTAAAGAATTCCTTTAGTTTAAATCTAAATGATCTAATTGTACATATACCACAAAATTTGCATGCCATTATGTTATGATTGAATATGTTAAGCTACTATTATACTACCATTGTAAGAACTTTTGTAACCATATTTATCTGCAAATAAATCTTTGACTTTGACTCATCATACTGACTCAACAACTTCGAATCTTCACCGGACATTGGCCTCAAGCTTTCCCGCCCTTGAACAATCTCATAACCACAATTATACATTTATTTATTTCGAGCATTTAATAAACACACTGGTAACAAAGTCGATATGAAAACATCCCTATTGGCTTTGAGCCAGTACGCGTTAGAGCGCGAACGTGCACATAAACTGGTACACAATTCGCCATACTCTTTTACACGACGCTGAAGTTTATGGCTGCAGATATTAGGATAAACGGACACGTTTTGGGATTCTGGAGATGTCTCCATGATTGTTTGTGTGTTAACACGTCTTTGTGAATACTCGTAAGATCTGTATCTTGGATCAAGTGTCAGTTGCGTTCGTAGCCAGATGTCAAGCATAGCTTTGGGAGAGCGCTATTCAAACTGAGATCCTTATGTGCTAAAGGCCATAAAGTTTAGTCGTTAAATAGTTTAGAGCTTCAAACGTTGATTATTTAAAAGTGGTAATTAAATTCCCTGTTATATCAGAGTTTCAAATGTGACCATTTTGTAGACGAGACAAATAAAAATCAAAGAGATAAGCGAGCGAGAAGAATGCTTTTATTTATTAATTGAGAGGCATCCCCATTCAGAGCTAGTCGTGCGTTCAATAGTAACAAGAGAACAATTTCTTTGAAAACATTTTTCCTGATAGTCCGCCAAATAAACGAAAAATATCAATATAAACTTCTAATAGATTTTAATACAAGACCTTGACATCTACAGCACATTTCATCATAGCATAATTTCTTCAACTCCAGCAACGATAAAATCTATACTACTTGCCATCTTCTGGTATCCAAGCGCCTAAACATTCAGTCTAAATCTTTCCTCAAGTAAATCTATTTACTCTGTATGTACACAACAAGCTGCGCCTGATTTGCAAACAAACGTCAAACGTTTGAACAAGAGGAAAGTAAAATGGTGACGCGGACACAGGAGTGCGTAATGAACTATGCTATCGTAGTGCAGGTAGTGACGTCGTGGAGTGTTGTCGTTATTATTATGATTTTATAGTAAACCACCAGGTAGATGATGGATTCAGTTCTCAGGCGTAACTTGGGAGAATCATGACGAGTAGTGGTCTTGATCATCAAAATCTACGATTTAGATCTTTATGAAATGTTCGGAATAGGTGCCGAAGGTCTGTTACTTTTAGAGCACAAGCCTGAGTGAAGCGTTCAGAAAGGCCCCACTTCTCCACTGAATATGTGACCTATGATGAGTGAGTACTGCTTACCATCAGTGGCGAATGGTGACATACTAATTTGCAAACAAAAGAAAGTACCGACGTGGGCGCTTGCGCGTAATGAGTTACATGCTAAAGTAATGTCAGTCGAATGACGTGCAGAGTTGGTCGTTATATTTCGTAATGCAGATTATTAAGAGAAATCTGGATTCGTAGAAAATTGTATTAAATGCGGGTAGTTTGGTTGTGAAGTTCAAATAGTATTGGGTCTGCCGGAACAGGCCAATTAGGCAATTTTGAGAAGGCTTATATGAAAACATTAAATGAGGCTCGTAAAACAAGTTTAGTAATACTAAATAAAACTTCCACTTGAAGACCAAAATTATCCTAGAATACTATGCTATGCTATTGTAAAGCAAACAATGGACATCAGCAATACCAGAGCCACTGCAGATGGATTGCCATCCCTTACATAAATCCATCTTCATCCAGGTAACCTAGGGGCATTTGACGTCAATCAGAATTTCTAGTGACGTCTGATTTGCAAACAAAAGGAAATGTTGACGCGACCTAAGCGCGTAATGAATTACATGCTGGAGTAATGGAAGTCGAACTACGTACAGAGTTATTACATCATTATAGTAATATTACGCAAAGCAACTGTAGTTAGGGGACACAACAATATTGGTTTTTCGCACAAAAACATTCTGCCACAATACTCAGAAGAAGAATTCGAAGGAAGTGGAACTATTGAAGCAAACTGCTGAATTGCAGAATCAGAAAACACAGTTTTTGTAATGCATAAAAGGAATATTACTATTGTTGAGTAAATATTTTACCTAGGAACTTTTTACAAAGAATTTGTTGAGAAATTATGTGTAGACATGTGCTGTTAGTTAGAAATTCCCAAAGTAGATCCCACGTGAATCTCCCTTTCTGAAGCGAGCAAAGATTTATCAGTAACGCAGATCTGTATGGTCGGCTGAATAGACTGACGGATTAGTCGACCGGCGTTCTTAGCCAGAAAGAGGCCTTATGGTAGCTTCAGCTACATTCGAATATTTGCAGGGGTTTTGGACTTCAAAGCCGTCTACTTTGGAAAAGTGAAGATTAAATACTGAAGTGAAGTGGCTGAAGATCTCGAGCTCAACACAAAGATGTTTTCACCGCAAAACAAATTAAATATAAAAATGTTGCCAAAAACGTAATTAATTTCCCATTCTACATTAGAGCTTTTCCCAGTATTTCAGGCTGTACTTCACCTTTCCCAGTAAAGCCATATCAAAATCCAATTGCTATTTGGTACGATGTCGTAATCATAAGTTGAATACCGTTTAACTTCATCCGTGCCCGCATAAGCGGCGCACCGGGATGATTCTACGGTTATGGATCCCTATATGGGATTATTGATCCTGATATTGCACTTTCGTCTTTTGAGGATTATGGGGATTTATCGTTATTGTTTGCAGATTGAGAAGGTATAGCGTCTACCTAGATGACTTAGTTGTATGTCGAAAACGCATCTTTAGAACAAGAACTTCTTCATTGATTGGTATGTTGAGTGAAATACTAAACGTGCGCTTTTGAAATTGGAACATCCTTCGACACTTTGAGTATTGTTGGCGGTTTTGTCTCAAGCAACCTGTTGTCACAATTCGATCCCATCACGATCCTCCAATCAAATTGTCATGGTTCTAGCGGAGCTAATCGCTATTAGTTCGGGTTGATATTGCATGAAAATCTGTTGGACAATTAACGGGAAATGCTAACACGATGCAAGATTGTGCCTAATTTGTCGATTCCCGTTTGTTTTTAATTAGTTTTTGAGACAATAGACAGTAGGCGCTTTCGTAGAACATGACCAATACCGTTTTTTTTGTATCTCGTGTTTTACTATTTCACAAATGAACTAAGTATTAACATTTATCTTCAAGTCTACTTTGATAGACAAAAATGTCTGTGAAACGTGAAGTTTTGTTTGTATTTTCTCTCAAATAAAGAACCGTGTTGAGTTTTGTTTAGCGATTCTATTTTAGTAATTAGTGAACCGTGAGCCCGTGATGAGAGAAACTCCAACAGAAATTATACGAATGTACTAAATTATTTAATGATCCTCTAACTAAACTATTCAAGCTATTAAAACGATTACTAAAAAGTTTGCTGTAGAAAACGGTGTGCCATTGAAATAGGGTTTTGACTTTTGATAAGTTTTATGGGATCATCACTCACCAAATCCATTTGTTTGCACACAGCCCCAGCACCCTCAAAAGAGACGGGCTTCTCCTTCTCCCGTTTTCTTACCAGAACTGAGTGCTAATATTACTTGTGAAGTTGTGACAAATTCTTAGGTTTTAAATCTTCTACGCCAGAAAACGGCAAACTACACGAAACGGATTTTTCGGCTAGATTTGTCCAGAATAAGTGAAATCTCGTAACGGTTGATAATGCAAACAAATAATATTATGATCGTGAGAAGATACGCATGGATGGACAATGGTCACTGCTTCAGCAGCACTGTGTTGACATTATTGTTAATGCATGATGTAATTGTTGGATAACCATTTTAGAAAACACCGCAGAATAATGAATGAGCGTAGAAACGCTGGCTTTATTTGTTATTGTGGATCTGTCGAAATAAGCTAAGACTGCACCTGGGTCTGATTTCACTCCTAGATTCACATCTAGGTGCAAATCTGAATGCCTTATTGTGTTGTATTACTATGATCTGTAAACCTATTAATTATGTCCAAAATTTAAATTACTGAATTCGGAAGTGCTTGTTCACCATTTTGTTATTTAATGCTTTTAATCGATCTCCAACTTCAGGGACAATTTTTGTCAACACAAAGTTTATGCAATTATCCTAAGCGTTCTACTACCTTGTTACTAAGTCATTTATTTCTGTGTAATACCTTGATACTGCTACCTTTTATGACTTGTACCAAATTCCTAGCTACGCCCATGTCGCTGCGAACTAATCAGGGCGCGACAGCTTCTTTCATAGCCACTGACGTCCTAGACTAGCCGTGTCCGTAGGTACTTTGATCTGTAAGGGCTGGGCGTTTCTGCGTGCAAAACTTAAGTTTACTCTGCACAAATAAGACTCACATTACAAATATTATACACGGTAATACTGCATGCGGAATTTGTAGTTACTTAAATAAAGTTAAAAGTTTGTAAGTTGGTATATGTAGATGATATCATGATCACGTTTATCAAATACAGCTGAGAAATCAAGAGTTTCCCACAACACATCCGGTGGTATTTTTGTCCACACCGTCGTAAAAATGACATTCATATCGTTATTAAAAAATAAATTGCCCTGCTGTTCCGAAAATATTTAGCGCGAGCTCTAAAAACCAAATAAGAATCTAGCTTTTGGACCGTAGCCCACATTTTATGCACAGCTGCAATTTTATAACGCCGTAGAATGTGGGAAATTTTATAAGCTGCTATTTCTTAGTTTTAAATTCTAAAAATTATTGCGCATCCAATAAAATTAAGTAGTAGTGAAAGATTATAGATAAGTGCTGATTAAACCTCTAAGATCTCAAATTCTATTATAAGTGACCCGGCCGCGTCTGTCGCTTTTATTCAGATAAGTCTTCAAAACTGCGTAATAGTTTTCATGCGGTTTTCACCATAATTTCTCGATGAACGTGTAGAACTGTATAACTGCAATACTATTTTCTGTTCTCGAGCGAAGCCGGGTGAAACCCTTGTGTAAACCATATTCACGCTAAATCCGTGCCGCTCAAACCTTGCACCATTCGCGTCTAGCAGATAATCAGTGCGCAACGGGCGTTCCCTTTCATACAAACGTTCACTCGGATATTGTTACGCGTTTCAGTCGTCGCAGCAACGCCGTGTTGTGTTAGGTAATGGCAGAACTCAACTACGGTAGCTACGTTAGCAATCTAATTAATTAGTCGAGCTTTGCCATTTACATCAAGGAAACGCGAATTTGCCAATTTCATGATTGCTTCAAAGATTTTAGGTGGTTTCTGATTACTGGTTTTGTACATTTTCAAGTATGTTATGTTCAAGGGCTGTTTCTGCGTAATAGTAACTGTACCTTCCCAATGTTAAAACTCTTATCTTTGTAATAATTATTTCTCAGATCCTAATCTAATCGATTCATGTACTACTGCGGCGCAAGCGTTTAGACTCCAGCCGAAATCTAGTTCACCAATAAAATGACGTCTCGATTCAACGGTTTTATCGAAAACTAAACAATGGCTGATGCGTCCTTTATTTCATTATTTTTTTGAGATAAACTGATGAAGAATTTGACTTACATTTTTCATAGTGGCTTAACTTTGTTGTGGAAAAAAGTCCTGCTTCGTCTTTGGCATTGAATGGTTGTGTCCTTTTAATTGCTGTCTTTGTATCATAAACAATACATTTGATTGAGGCAGGCTTTGTTTTATATGAAACAATCATAATGATTTCATAATACTATTGTCCTTAAAGTTAAGTAAGCAAAGCTGCCCAAAGATATTAAGAACAAAGTTACAAAACATTTCATAAATCCCCAAAAGAAAATCCACCCTATATTGTATTTCTTTAAAGCGATTCTTGTCCGTGTAAATAATTGATGTCCTGTATATAGGGTAATGCACCTCTGTGGAACACCATTAAATATGAATTAGATCTGACCCATTACAAAATCAATGTTTCGGGTGCCTTGTTGAATACAAAATACAAAGTTGTCGATTGCGCCAGTTTCTATTTCAGGACTAATCTTGGATATTACTGGGTAGATTTTGGTACGGTTAACGCTCAAATTGGCTTCATGCATAGAAATGTGTGATTCGCCAAGGCTGGTTCAATAAATTCAGTCTTCGCATATACCCAATGGTATTTCGTTTTCGAACAGTTTTTTGGGATAGTTTCCCGGGATTGTCATTTCTTGACACGTTCTACACAAAATCTACGTTCATTGCTTCTCATATCTTTATGAATTCTCGTTCCAATAAATCCTTGAAGTTTAGCTAAAAGCTACCCTATTTAGAAACTCGGTAACAGTTGGCAAAAAATAGATACGATACATTTTCCAAATAAGACTATTTCAAAATTTATTGCTTTCCCAGCTTTACCTTAATTTACCGATACGACAGGCTCCGGAATTGAGCCCCAATCTATTTGGAGACTAATTGCCCGATATGAATATCTTACTTCATAACCAATGAGTACTCTACGTATTTATTGCTACTTTGTAATCGTTGGCTCAATATACCCTTGATAATACTATGAAATATATTTTATTGTTTGATTTTAATACGTAACAACATCAAATATCGATTATCGCTCCTTCAATGCAATGAGGCAAGGTCGTTAGTGTAATCAAAAATCTTGAAAGCAATTTTATACTTTAGGGCATTAAGAAAAGAATTAGATTTCGTTGGCAGTGTCTTGTTCATTTTCTACATGCCGTAATGGTTTTGGTGATGAATGGGGTATTATACGAATCTTGTTCTTTGGAATGTCGACGGTCGATGAACCTGTCTCTTTCTCTGACATCTCCCACATTTACTTTAGCTGATTAGGTTTTTAATCTGGAAGATGTTTCTCGTTAACGTTGTCCTGTTACAGTGATTTGATTTGAGATGTTATATTAAGGATCTCATTTATCTGCCTCTCTACTTTGTTCTTTCGGAAATACAATGTTTCGGTTGATAAAGCACTAACCATGTGCGTGTTTTCAGATGCGTTAGAACTTACCACAATATCTTTTAGGCATGTTAAATATGTATGTATTATTAACATTGTATTTATTAACCATTTACTAATAATTAATTCCTGAAACTGAAATCGAGCCTGTTAAACTTGCTCCTCCTCAACATCGCTAGTTTTTTTTTTCGATTTTGTGCCCATAAAAATTAACGAACCATATCGCCAATATCACAGACTCCAACGCCTCTCTCCCGGGAGGACATGTATTGATTATGTAACTGATTATCCGGCCATGTGTACCATAAGTAATAACACACGACACTGAAGGGAATTGCTGCCCCAACAATATACGAACTGTATCTGCCTCGATGTTTTCATGAGCGATTTGCTCTGATAAAATTGCACGTGTAATAAAACCGAAAAGGTTTACGCAAATAAAAAGTTGGAGGTTTGTTTTTAGAACGAAATAAGCACTGACGATAGGATCGGAGCTAATTATAAATCTACTACTAAACTCTCCTGGTGTCTGTTTAATGGGTCAATTAGGTATTATACCGTATATTGTAGGTAGTGGCTATTCCAGTAAGTAACCTGTTGCTTCATCAAAGCGCTGTAGCTACTAGACTATCTATTTTACGATATGTTATTACTATGTAAATCAAAGTCGATGAGTAACTACAACCTATAAAATAATTTACCAAATCATTTTTATAATATAACTTCCATAAATTAGTATATCTAATTGGAAAACCCACCTTATGTTTACTATGGGCTCGTTTATTTATTTATCTTATGTCTTGAGTTCGTTTTGAGTAATTTAGAGATGTTTATTATGTACACAAAGGTATTTTACCGCTCGTATCGATTGTATACAAAATTCTAATTTGTTTCATAGAATTTCTTCACAAGTTTCAGTATTAAAACGCCTTCGCCAAAATTATTTTAGTTCATTAGTAAGATTATTTACTAAAACTATTCATCAAGGACAAATTTTATTCATTGCGAAGGAAATGGAGCTCAATTTACCATTTCGACATTTTGGCGCCCAACCGGGACCATTTTCAAATCATTATTTTGCATGTAATGATAGCAGTAACTGAAAAAAAATGTGTAAGACGTCCACAGTTAGAAGCCAAAAAGTAATGTAACAAGAAAAAGATTACTAAAGTAAGATAAATTTTATTTTCGCCCTCTGAGTTAGAAGAGCAAAGGTCATCCCGTTGCCATGATGGTAATTGAGCTACGCCGAGTTGCTAAGTTAAATGCTTTGTTATTTCAAGTACTAAATAACATCAATTAAACCCAATTGGTTTCTTCTTTGCTCAATTAAAATACTACTTTCATTCTACTTTTACAAACAATTGAAAATTTTACCCGATACTCAAGAGTAAGTTCACCAAATCACTTACAAGTAGGTGGTTCTGGCTTTCACTATTAAAATATGATTCTTTACCCATGACCGTAATAAGGACTGATTAGATTCGTTAACGAGCCTTTGATTCTTTTATACATGCCTTTTGATTATTCGACAAACAAGTCAGACTTGTAATGTAAAAATATACGGAATTCTTTTTTAAAAAGAAAGCGTAAAATTTTTTCGTCAGAATCATATGCTGAATTCATGGTTGCAGTTAGCGCACAGGTTACAATTTTTTTCCTGTATGTCGGTTTAAAACAACAGCATGAAACTTAACACCTCAATATCAATCTTGGTCGGCAAAAATCAATAATATGCAAGGTTGTATTCCTTTGAACTGAGAAGCGATTTAATTTAATTTGTCGAGGCAACGCTTTGGCTGGAGCACCACCTACTCGTGCCTTATTGAACACGTAAGTGAATCAAGACATTTTGCAGTGTTCGGAAATATGTTTGCCAAGGTTTTTGGATACCACGACGTATTGGTAAAATTATTAGCTTGGAAAGACTGCAATGTAGATTTATATTATTAAACATGCTTCCATGGTCACATGAGCGTATCAGTGTAATTCTATCCTGTCATGAATTTCAGGTAATGCTTCTATTTTTTCCTCAAATCGGCAAGAATTAAATTCGCAGAAAACCCGAATCTCGCCAAAACGTAGCTTAAAATAAGACATTTCGAATCCTGACGGTAAAACGCCTCAGACATAATAAATGCCTTGCCTTAAAATACTTGAAGACGAGCTCCTTTAAAAGAATACGGCTGAAAGCTATAAATAAAACAAATACAACATTCCTTTTGATACAATATGGGCATGGTCACGTTTTTGGGGCGGTATTTGCATATTATGTTAGAATAGTATTGAAGATTAAACTTATTGGTGTGGTTGGAGGATGTCAGGGCTAAAGGGGACTTTTGCTGTTCGAAAAAATGTAGTTATTAAAAAAATCTTGGTAATGGTATTTTTCCTAGAAGGCGAGTCCCAATTTTGACGGCAATATTAATAACGAGGATAAAGTTTTGAGAAAGACGAATTTGTGAAACATAGGTACTACACGTTGTACAACTTTTAAAATGATTGTTGTAGGCGAAAACTCAAAGTAAAGTCTGCAAAGTAGACAGAGCTCGACAGTCGGGCGGTTACCATGACAACAGCCATAATAATGATCGCCAGTTCACAGGTGAAAGCTTCATTTCAGTTCAAATCAGGCATAACTATTCACAAACATAAACACCAATTTTCCGCCATAACTAATAAGATTCACGAACTGTACCTTAAGCTGTATTCACGGTGATTGTAATTGATAGAGCGTTCCGCAGCTTCATCAATCAAACGTTTTATAGAACGTCCCGCCGTAATTAGGGGCTTTCTCCAGATTCCTAAAGTTTTGGTTACAAGCTCAATATGAAAAATCGAGTTGAGATTTTATGGGCTCAAGTAATATGTATATTGTCGGGTGTTCTTGGGCGGTTCAGCTCTTCAAATAAAGCTGTAATTATAAAAGTACTTGATTAATCTTTCGTGGGTTAACTGTTTATTTTCTTATTTGATAATTTATATTGATATACGATAATAAAATACACTGCACCTATACTTGTGATAAAACAGGTTATTCTAGGAGGGTGCCTACACAAGTAACGTGACAAATTGTATGGTGGGTGTACCCGCAACTGGGCTTAGCTTAACATAAATGCTATGAACGACCTTACTGACCTTATACGTCCTTTGACTTGACACCTACTTATGTACATTGTTAACCTATATTTTATTATTTAAGTTAGAAACGGAGCAGTGGTGGCCCAGTGGTAACGGCTGCGACTTACAAGTTGTAGGTCGAACCCAGACAGCCGCTTTACTTTGTGCAAAATTATTTCATCACCACACCTCTTAGAACGGTTAAGGAACACATCGTGAGGAAACCGGCATGTGCTAGAACCAAAAAATCGAAGACGTATCATCTACCAACCCGCACTGGGCCCGCGTTTTGGATTACGGCCCAGTCCCTCTCACAGAGTGGAGGCCTATGTGTCCCAGCAGTGGGAACATCGTAGGCTGATTATGTAAGTTAGAAACCATAAATAAATAAACGTAAATGAAGCAAAAGTAGAATGTAACGGTCGTATCGATCGATAGATCAGTGGCGTTCTGTAGTTTCTGCCAACCCCCATGGGAAGAAGGTGTGAGTTAGAAATGATTTATACAGAATATAAAAGAATGGAAATTGTTAACGCAATAATAGGGATCCATTCGTACCCCTCAGCTCGTACCGATAATGATTAGATAAAACTGGCACGCCATTGATTGCGAATCAATACAGTTATCACCTTCGAAGTTTCGTGAATTCATAGAATAAAAATAATATTGAGTCTACTTTAATTGTGGCGCTCTTAAAATTTTATTATCTCAACTCGTCGAAAAAACAAGTAAATATGTTTTATTACAGTGAAACGGTTGTATTTCGCACCCTTAATAATATAAGGGATCAAGTCAAAATTTTTGTGAAGTTTGATTTTGAATGCTAAGGGCACAAAACGAAATCATCTACCGACTACCACTGACAGAGAGAGAAAAAGAACATTAACGACTCGGTAAATATAACAGTGTCTCTCTCACACTCCCCCCGCTCGTCTCCCGTTCTTACTGCTATAAGGTCGCAACCAGTAACGTGTCCATACTTGTCGAAGGCAGACCGTTCAAACGTTGTGCAATTCGTGTTTGTGCTCTTCTATTACAATAAAACAGGTGAGTTTTGTTCTAACCATTTTGTATTATATAGAACAATTTGTAGTTGTGCCGTTATATTATAAAAATATACTAATATTTTTGGTTTTAATTCATAATAGATCGCTATATTGTCGAAACGTTAAGATATTGAAAGGGATTATATCTGAATGGTTCAATATAGTACGTAAATTGTTTTATGTGCCATGACGTATTTGGCGATAGGCCTTTATTTATTGAAAACATTCAAAATTTTTATTACTTCGGCCTTTATAAAGTGCTAGTTAAACAATTTAAAGTTTAGGTAAATTACAGAAATCGAAATCATTTTTACTAGATAGGTGGTAATTCTTTATCGTTGTATAAATATTATAAGTTTTAATGTTATACCGATACACTATATAGGTAGGTAGTGCATTTTCAAGTGTTTTTCTTAGTAGATACGCTATTTAAATATTAAGTACGTTAAATTACTTAAATCTTTTTTAGAAAAATGGATTCCCGGGCACGAAGAATTATGAAACTACTACATTCACCAAGTCACCATAGATTGGAATGCGGCAGTGAGAATGATCGATCTTTAGCAACAGAAAACGTAATTGTTATTATTTTATTTTTTCATTTAAGTAAATTATTATAGTCATTTCTCAATTTATTCAATGTAGGTATACCTAGTGATTTACAGTATTTTTTTGTTTTAGGTTATTTGTAACGAAGAAAAAGAAAACATACCGTTGGAACCTACTAGTCCAGAAAAAAATACAACTGCTGTTACTCAGCAGCAACCAATTGGTTTTGATAGTTCTGAAGAGAAAATACCATCACAGTATGGGGTTCCTCCTGTAGAAAGTGACGAAGTAATAGGAAATAGTAATAGGAGCTCTCCTCAGAAACCCATCACGCGCCGTCGTTCTTCTAGCTCAAGTTCGTCCAGCTCAAGTTCGTCCAGCTCTAGTAGCTCTGGAAGTTCTAGATCTAGCACTAATTCTAGTAGATGCTCTTCTGACGATCAGCGACCATCTTTAGATGAAAACGCCGAACCACAGCCTAGTACTTCGAGAGCCAATGTTTCACCATCCTTAATGACACCGATTTGCAACGAGTCGCCATCAGTTAGACCCCGAACAGCGGTTCGTAATTACTCTATTTCGCCACTTCACTCTGGAGAAAGTGACGTAGACCTCAGTGATGACGATCCCACTTATAATCAAGATCAAAATCTTCGTCCACGTTCACCGAGCCCAGCAGTTATAAGTTCTAACAAACCAAGGAAACGTAAAGCAGATAAGAATAAATGGATGCAAAACGCGCAAAAAATTAAACGAAACTTGGGTCAAAGTTATGTAGCTGTACATTCGAAGAAATTAGTCCTTGCACGTAGTATTAAACCACCTTGTGGCCAAAACTGTAGACTAAAATGCACTGATCGAATAAATGATGCTAGGAGGTTGGATATCTTTAATACATTCTGGGCATTAGGAGATAGACAGTTACAAAGAATGTATATTTTGTCTAATAGTACAAAGATTACACCTAAGTACAAGTATACCAATGCTGAGAACCCACGTAATCCAAACCATGCATTCTATTTTTCAGTGGACGATGAAAAAATAAGGGTATGTAAAACATTTTTTATTAATACTCTTGATATTTCACATAAGATGATTCGTACCGTGCAGATTGAGAGTAGAAATACTGGAGGTTTCATAAAGGATGATAAACGCGGCAAACACAAAAATCATAAAACTGCAAGTGATGAGCTTATTAATGACATCATCAACTTTATCAACTCCATACCTCGCATTGAATCACACTACCTAAGAGCATCTACGTCTAGAGAGTACATCAGCAGTGGCAAAAGCATTGCAGAGCTCTTTAGAGATTTCGAAGTTTTGCAAAAGGACAGGTCTCGCCCTGCTGGACTCTATCACACGTTTTACGAAATATTTAACACAAAATTTAATTTAGGCTTTTATCAGCCCAAAAAAGATCAATGCGATCTTTGTCTACAGTTCCACAATTCTACTGAACCACAAAAGCAGCAACTGAGAGACAAATATAATACTCATTTAGAAGAAAAGGAATTAAGCAGAGAAGAAAAAAAGAACGATAGAAAGAACATTAATGAGTGCAATATTTGTGTATGCTACGATGTACAAGCCATTATGCAAAGTCCGAATGGTGAAACTTCGGCATTTTATTATAAATCAAAACTTAATAGTTATAATTTCACTATTACTGAATTAAGTAAAATTCACGAGGATAATGAGTCAACAATGAATATCTCTAAAAGCTATGAAACTTTTCATTGTTATTTTTGGGATGAGACTCAAGCTAAAAGAGGCGCTACGGAGATAGGTAGCTGTGTTTTTAATTATTTACAGATGGTGTGTGAAGAAGCTGGGGAAAGGGAAGTAAATATAACATTCATATCTGATAACTGTTGTGGCCAAAACAAAAATAAATATCTCACTTGTTTATACTTATATGCTGTTGCCAATATAAATAATTTGGCATCAATAACTCACAAATATATGATAAAAGGTCACACACAAAATGAAGCTGATAATGTACACAGTTTGATTCAAAAGCAGATAACAAGAGATTTGAAAACTGGACCAATTTACTCGCCAGTTCAGTACATGTCAGCAATCAAAAGAGCAAGGAAAACTGGTACTCCATTTAAAGTTCACAGTTTAACACATAGTTTTTTTTATAACCTTCAGAAATTGCAAGAAAAATGGGGCTATAATTTTAATACCGATGAACAGAAAAATAATGTAATATGGAATAGCATTAAAGCAATGAAATTTACCAAAGATGACCCCTTTTCATTTTATTACAAGTGTTCATACAGGGATGATTTTAAGAAAGTTAATGTTCGTAATAAGAGGAAAAGGTTGCCAGATATTGAGGAAATAACCATGGAAAAGGCATACTTAGAGCCACTTCAACTTAGTACTGCTAAAAAGAATGATCTCAAGGATCTTATTGATAAACAATTGATAGATCCATACCATGCTTCTTATTACAATGTCATGTTGTCTTAATTTTATGGTAATTATTAAACTTGTTTTGGTTAATTTTAGACTGATTACGACGTAAAAGTACTACTTATTATGTTGCTTATTTTGTAGAATGAATATTTTTTATTATGGATATTTTTCTAAAAAATATCTCAAGTTTTTGTTGATTAAAAGAAAGTTTTTGATACTTATTTTATATTATTGAGAATAAATATTTTTTGAGTTAATAACTTTATTGTAATGTTCATCATAGATTGATGTTTAATTGTTGATTAAAATTAAAATTTTGGAGATATTATTATGTTACTTACCTTTATTTTGACTGATTTATTAAAGTATTATTTTCGATTTATCTGATATTTTATTTTTAAAATGGAAACAATTAGTTCATACTTTCAGTTTGGTTTTATGATATAGAGTACCAACTATGATTAAAAACTAAGTAGTGACAGGCCTTTTAATAATATACTGGATCAAACTTAAATAGGTCCACATTACTGTTACATATTTTTGTAGTATATGGGCCTAACTTGAAAGTGTATTTTCAAATACTTATAATTTATAAAATTTCATATTATTATTTATTTTTACTGATGGCTACTTATAATCTAGGTATCGAAGAATAAATCTGAAGAAAATCACATTTATAACTAAAATATTAAGCATTTTATTAGAAAAATAAGCTGGAATGTTATAATTCAGAATCTTTAAACACGTATTCCCAAAAAACTAGTTTTTTGTTTTAAGCCTTTATATTACTAAGGGTGCGATTTCTGTTTTGTTGTATAATAAAATTGAGGGCTTCAAGTTATGCGCGGGTGAAAACGTTTTGTAATAGACTAACAAGAATTGTTAATTTGTCTGGGAAACGTTGTTTTCAACAGAAGCAGTCATTAATTATTAACAGCGACGACAATGAGTACCCGGTACTCTACCCGGACAGAAGCTGTGTTTTTCAAGTTAAATTTTGGGCAAGTTATTCAGAATTGAAAATTGTAAAGGTCTTGTTTCCTGCAAGAGCTTTACAATTCCCGAGAATTCCATATCCCTCTACTATTATTTTTTTCTGAATGATCTAAGCTGTACCGGAAACCGACAATCGCAAGAAACTAGTTCATCTATACTAATATTATAAAGAGGTAAAATGTGTTTGTTTGTTTGTATGTAGGAGGTAATCTCCGGAGTCTAATTCTAAAAATGTTTTCACTGGTAGAATTTAACATTACGTGTGAGTGCTATAGGCTATAAATTATGTTTGCATCATACTTTTGTCTAGCAAGTCGGAAAGAAATACCTCTTAAAACAGAATTATTTGCATGCGCTGCCTAAACAGTTGTACATAAGTAAAAACAATGTATGGCAATCTGGTCCGCCTTAAATAGTTCTACAAAAAAGTTCGCGACACCATATTTTATCTTTTATTATACCAAATACTTTTTTATGTTTTAAAAAGTATTTTGTTGACATGCTTACGTTTGGATGAAAATATAAATTTTAAATATGAATCCTTATCAAAATAAATTATTTTATGATCACAAGGATATCAAGAAGATAAGATTTGCCCTTTACAGTATGTCAATTGGTCATAGGCACAATTAACCGCCCACCTCTATCATTCGTCACCCTGTTTGTTTATGTTAACTATGGCTTATCCACTGTTTTATTTTTTATCAAGTGGGTACTTTAGCAATTAACTAAACACTTATACCCTTATTTCGTTTAGTAAATTTGTGTCACCGAAGGGTTTTTGGAATTTAGTCGTTGTTTGACATTCTTACCGCTGCGTTACCGTGTTAACGTTTCCTGTTCTTTTCTGCCATAATGTGTGAATATTATTTAATTTGAGTTTGTAGTGTTCGCTTATTGTTTGGTACTCTAAAAAATGCCACTCGATGCAACTGTTGTAGCTAGGGCAGTGGCTTTAGCTGACGCTAGGGACAGCCAACGTCGCATCGCTCGTACACTCGCTGTACCTTGAACCACGGTACGGGATGCCATTAGACGATTTCGGGCGACAGGCTCATACACCCGCAGGCCAGGTCAAGGCCGACATCGATGCACCTCAACCCGAGATGACCGTTTCGTTGTCAACAACGTGCTGAGAAATCGTCTTTGCACCAATACTGAAGCTCGCACGCGTCTTTTTGTGGTGAGAAATGTCAGTGTGAGAGAACGTACGATTAGAAGAAGACTGGCAGAAAGAAACGTGAGGGCTTTTCGTCCAGCTCGCGCCCCACAACACCGTAGAGCTAGACTTTCTTTTGCGCGAGAATATGCTGACTGGACTGTGGAGGAATGGAAGGACGTACTGTTCTCAGATGAGAGCAGAATAGCCTTAAGAGGTCCAGATGGACGTCAGCGTGTCTACAGGCGCCCAAACGAAAGGTTTGATCCATGCGCTATAACCGAAACAGTGGGTTACCACGGAGGGTCCGTAATGGTTTGGGGAGGTATCTCTTACGAGGCTCGTACCGATCTTGTTGTGTTCGATAGAGGCAGTGTGAACGCTCAAAGATACGTGGAGGAAGTTGTTCAAGACCATGTCATGCCTTTCGCACTATTCATTGGTGACAACTTTAGATTAATGCATGACAATGCTCGTTGCCATACCGCAAGATCCGTCACCGAGTACCTTAATGAGGTTCGGGATTCTAGTTTTACCATGGCCAGCACGCAGTCCCGATCTTAACCCAATTGAGCACATTTGGGGCAACCTCAAAAGACGTGTCCGAGCAAGAGTACCAGCCCCTACGACCCTAGGAGAGCTCATGACGGCTGTGGTAGAGGAGTGGCACAATATCCCCCAGTCGGATATCCAAGATGTAGTTTCGGAGATAATATAAAATGACTAAAAACGCAAAATGCCGCTAAAACATTCACGAATACAACTTTCATTCATCCCGAGCAATGTGCTTTGTGCAGACATTTTATCCATTCACCCATAGATGGCGTGCAAATACGTGATTTTTCTGAATTGCGGTGTTAAGACTTTCCGCGGATTGATATGACCCTCTCGATTTATCTAAACTGAAGAGTTTGTTAGTTTGTTTGGTTGAATGCGCTATTCTCAGAACTACTGGATCGAATTGAAAGAAAAAAATCGTGTTGGATAGTCCATTTATCGAGGAAGGCTTTATGCTATATAACATCACGCTGCAACCAATAGGAGCGGAGCATCAATGGAAAATGTTGCAAAAACGGGAAAAATGATTCCTTTTTGAGAACTTCCGTTGCGTGCGTTGCGTAAACGGTTTAATAACGGTAATAAATAAAAATCGCAAGGTGCGAGGTCGGGGCTATAGGATGGGTGACCCAGTAATTCCACGTCTGACTTCGCCAAGTAGTCGATTGTTTGCTTGGCGGTGTGCGACGAGGTGTTGTCGTGGTGAAGGAGGATCCTACTGCGAGGTCGTTTCTTCGAACTTTTTGCAAGACAAGTGGCAAACAATTGTTAGTGTACCAATCTGCAGTAACTGTTTTTCGATCCTCTAAAAACAATTGTTGCGTAATGACCTGTCCTTCCGAAAAACGAGGCCACCATCGTTTTTCCCACGCTTCGACCTCTCTTCACTTTAGTTGGCAACTCCTCGGAAGGAAACACACAGACAGCCGATCAGAAGCTAGTTCTTCTATAAGGCTGAAGAGTTTGTTCGTTTGTTTGAGCGCACTAATCTCTAGGAATACCATTCGGATTTGAAAAAATATTTTTGCATTTTATAACCCAGTTCTTGAGCTTTATAGGCTATTAGAATATGAGAAAAAGAAAGTCAGAAAGAGCGCTAAGCGAAAAAGAAGTAATAGCGGCAGGCGATGCGATGTGACGGGGCCGGTCGGGGGAATAAAACATTTCACGCGGACGAAGTCGCGGGCAGAAGTTAGTTTATAATTATTACATAAGCCTTCGTCTCTAAAGTTACAATAAAAAATCGTTCTTCATTAACACTGTCTCGCCTACCTTTCATAAAAAATCTCGAGTAGGTAATCATTTTATACGTCAATTTACAAAATTTTCTGAATACCCAGCAAAGAGGTTTGGTCCAAATTCGCAGGTCCCACAGCTCGTTTAGGGCAGAGGGCAGTTTTCACAAACCCTCTGGCCGCTGTATTATGTAAAGGAAACACTCAGCACGGCCTCCCCGAAGTATTTACAGGCCGTTTTTGTGTAGATTTATTCATGTTCATCGTATGCCGCGGTTTCATGCCGTTATGTTGTCAATTTTCCTAATTATGTAGTGTCGGGCTAGATACTGAGCGGATGGGCAGGAAATTATGTTGGAAGCTGAGCTAATAGACTATTCCTGTTGCTATTTTCTGTGACACATGATTGAATAATGTGACTGTTTGGCGCGGGTATTTTTCGTTATCCTTTTCGAATTGGCATCGTTCGGTTAAAAAGAATCTTCTAGAAGGAATTCTTAGCAGGCTTAAAATCCATTCGTATATTTCTTTAAAGCTTGACCGTATTTGATTTTATCGACCTTATACTTGACCTAATTTTTATTCAGTTGTCATCCACTTGTACTTTTCATTTTTCGACAGGTTTTACTGCAGTAATTCACTGATCTAAATATCAAACAAAATCAATCCCAATTTATCTAGGTTATCAGACAATGCAGGTAGGAAAATATTACGATGCACTTTTGATAGAAAATTCGAAGACGAGATAAACGTTCCGTGAGTAAGATATAATCGTTTACGGATGTCTAGATAAAGATAATCTATCAAAATGAGATAAAGTGCAGTAAAGCCAATATCCTGGCCAATAAACAAACAGAACGGGGAAATAGTAATAAACGTGGGTTGCATTTACTCTGTCTACGTTGACGATATGTTGTATCCAAGTCCAGATGAACTGGCATCCTACCCTTTGCTGTCTTTAATAGTTACTTTAGTATAGAAGCTGGTTTTTTGACGTTTAGTTTTCTGGATTATTGGTATTACCAATTCTTGGATGTTTTAAAACGTGTAGGCAGATGCAGCTGTCGAGGCACCTGTAAAAGTGATGTAGTGCACTGAGATAAACTCGATGTAGAGTTATTAAACCCATAATGGATCTTAAAACATCGTTAAGTTAGCTCGAACGATAACTCTGTTCGACTTAATTAAGAGGGTCATATATGATCTGCGAAGTTAATTACCGATGACCCAAATGTAATCCTTACATATCAACTCTGCATTAATTCAAACCAGCCTACCAACTCGGGTGTTACAGAATCAAGTTTTTAAGACCTATCCTTTTCTAGAGCTAGCTAACTATATTATTTGTATTTCAATAAAAAATATATCAGTGCCGCCGGTTATAATCGTGTGGGACTCTCCGTAGGGCCGACGTTGATATAAATAGCCTGGTCGATACTCACTCCAGACTCGATGCTCGAAATCAGACCTAAATGCGTGGTACATCAGTCTGCTTACTTTGGAGACTAAATACTTTGTTACGCCACGGGATAAAAGAATCCAGTAGGTCGATATGACTAGTATTTTTTTTTAAATATTGATTTACTGTGGATCGACTGCGTGGTTTTTAACAAGTAGTAGAGCTAAGACTGAAAGTTTATGTTGAAATCGTTTGGTGATGGGACGGAATGTGAAAGATGATATTATGGCTAATAGAGAATGAAGTATGGAAGAAAACGACGGCCGGTATTGCGCGGACCTCAAATAAATTGGCATAAGATCAAGAGAAACATGATAGTGCATGCCAAAGTTCTTGGATACCTTTTTCCCATGGTTATATTAGGCTTTATTTCAAACAGACGAGCAGTAGCAGAATCTGCTGTACCATTCAGTAATCAGTGATCAATATAATCTTTGTGATTATTAATGTGGGCATTAGAAGTTTAATAAACTAGAGAACTGCTGCAGCCTGCAACTTCATCTGCGTGTATTATGTAATTCATCATTCTTTATACTAGTATCCAGGATGAAAAGTAGCATAAGTCCTTCTCCAGGCTAAATATGTGCCAAATTTCACAACGATGGGTTCAGTGGTTTAAGCGTCAAAAGGTAACAGGCTTTAGGCAGGCAAATATTACGTTCGCACTTATAATATTAGTATGGATCTTACCTATTACTTACAGACTGAACCCTGACGAAGTAGCTCAATTAATTTCGTCTCTATCTTAAGAGATATCTGGAAATGATAGTAAAAATCCCGACAGGCTGACATTATCACTCAATGTTATAATTAAAACGATCATTACAGGCTTTTCTTAAATTTTCCAATAGTTATAAGTAGGTGGGTCTTGCAAAGAATCTCCAGAGAAACATTGTTAATCTAACATAAATTCTAGACACTTAAAATTTAGATTTACATACATGGATTTTTAGAAGAAAAAGAAATCTGAAAAGTTTTCAATTTTAAATGACACGTATAGTAGCGGTCGTAATAATTAAAGAGTAGTTACGTTAGTAACAGGGGCAGATAATGACTTGTTAACAGTCACTAATAGACGGTAGTTTTACGTAAATTCTTTATTTCATTATGAATTAATAGCAGCTCTGGTTCTGTTCAGTCTACATTGTCTCAAAATCACCTACTTTAACTTGACCAAGCACAATTTAAACACTAAATTGGTGTGTAGGTAATCTTTAGTCCTTGTTTAGACAATAAAATTAATAACAAAGCCGTAACGGTAAGACTTTACTAGGGACCCGCTGCGTCGCAAGATTTTTACGACTTGACAAAAAAAACATCGAGATATCTTTATTATGTGTAAGTTTAGTATTAATGCATTATACATATTATAAACCTTCCGGAATAAATTCTGTGATCAAAATTTGTTGCGTAGTTTAGTTTGCAAGAGGAAGTCGGAAAGTGACGCCGGTGACTGAAAGGTTGTGTAGAAATCGGTTGTCACGATATGGTTCTTCTCTGTATATTTATGAAAATCTTTTATATGCCCATAAAAATATAAAATTGTTTAAAAAATACAGTGATATCCATAATATAAATACTAGGAGCAAACACTTTGTTGTACTTACAACAAGGCTCAAGAAAATAGGTGGCTTGTTCGGATGCCAATGTATACGCTTTTATTATAAACTTCCAAGCTACGTTCAAGATCAAATCATTCATTAAACGTAAGTTTTGCCAGAAAGCCTTTTATACCATTAAGGACTATATCGAGGACAAAAAGGCTTGAGGTTGAGCTGCTTCCATTTTTTATAGATTGAGTGTTTTTTTTATATACACATTGTCAATGTGTATATAAAAAAACACTCACATTAATGAATTTTATATATACAATGAAATTTTGCGTCCTTTGTAAAGTATTCTATTATTTTAATTATTGTCAATGTGAAGGCTATGTACCTCCATTATTGAGACTATAGCGCCGTACTTAGCCTTAATATTTAATTTGTGTGTGGATCAAGGAGTCTTCCCAGATCTAATGAAATACAGCAAGGTGATACCCCTTTTAAAATCGGGGGACAGTAAACTTACCAATAATTATAGACCCGTATCCGTGTTACCGGTCTTCGGCAAGGTGTTTGAAAAGGTGATGCTGAACCAAATGCTCAATCATTTTAACACCAACAGAATATTACACGACCAACAGTATGGTTTCACCAAGGGACGTTGTACGACTGATGCCGGTATCACCTTATTAAAACACATTTTTACAGCGTGGGAAGAGTCCCAAGACGCCATAGGAATTTTTTGTGACCTCTCCAAGGCTTTTGATTGCGTCGACCACGAAACTTTACTTTTAAAACTTGAGCATTACGGAATAGGAAAACTTGCGCTCAGTTTAGTAAAATCTTATTTAAATGATAGACAACAGCAAGTTCAAATAAATGGTGTCAATTCACTCGGTTTAAAAGTAAAAATGGGTGTTCCGCAAGGCTCGATATTAGGTCCTTTCCTCTTTTTAGTTTATATAAATGATCTACCCCATTTGTTAAAAACCCAACCACAGATGGTGTTATTTGCTGACGATACTTCCTTGATTTTTAGAATTAATAGACGTGCATCAAATCTTGACGACGTAAATAACGCCCTACTGCAGATCCAAAATTGGTTCACTGCTAATAATTTAGTATTAAATGGGAAAAAAACGAAGTGTATAAGATTTTCTTTACCAAATGTCAAAGGTAGTCATTGTGAGATAAAATTGAATCAAGAGAAACTAGAATTCGTCGATGAAACTGTTTTCCTGGGGTTCACGCTCGACTCAAGGCTTCAATGGGGTCCTCATTTAACATCCCTTGCAGGACGACTAAGTTCAGCAGCGTATGCTGTGAGAAAAATCCGTCAACTTGCTGATGTCGATACCGCGAGACTGGTCTATTTTAGTTACTTTCATAGTATCATGTCGTACGGTATTTTACTATGGGGACGGGCTGCAGACATCGAGTCTATTTTTATTCTGCAGAAAAGAGCCATCAGAGCCATATATAGCCTCCGCAGGCGTGACTCTCTAAGAGAACTGTTTAAAGATATTAACATCATGACGGTACCTTGTCAATATATATATGAAAACATTATGTACGTAAGGAAAAATCTACATATTTTTAGTAAAAGAGGTGAAAGACACAATTATATCACTAGAAATAGGGACCAATTAGTTCAACCAGGTTTCAGGCTGGCTAAAGTAGACTCATCTTTCATGGGGTACTGTTTAAAATGTTACAATAAAATACCTCCCCACATAATTGAACAGAATGAAACGAAATTTAAATCTTGTATAAAACGCACACTATGCAGCCAGGCATATTATAAATTGGGAGATTACATCGCTGATAAAAATGCTTGGCTAAACGCTGGTCCTGCTCCACAGGACGCATAAATAAATTGATTAGCATTTGAAAGTACTGTTGGAGCCGCTGAAGATTGTAAAATACTATTTTTGCATTATATAAATTCAATCTCCTAGTATTGTATAATTGTATAGCTCATGTGTGAGTACTATGTAGGTACATACTATAAAGCTACCATTTACTGGGTACGTCTTTCATTGACTTGAATGTGCCCTGGCGGCTGAGAGTATGTCATGCTCACTCAAATGTCTCGCTGATGGTGGCACATGTGTTGGATCATTTAGCTCCCTTCAAAATGGTTGAGCTGAATGGTGCTAATCCGTGCGTCATGTTCGTGAACGGGCGCCGTCAGTGGGGACTGGTCATCTCTTTGCTGCCATGGCTTATTTTAATTTAATTTAATATTTGGATTGTTTTAGGCTTTTCATTACGGATGCTTTTAACGTTCTGCATCGTTCTCACATGCATAATTTTTAACATGAATGATGTAACTAATACTTTGTAACCATATTTTGATTTAAAAGAGTGTCCATGGAGTTTCTTGCCCGTTCTTCTCCATAGGTACCTACTACGCTTTGGAATGGGCAACTAGCTTCATTTCTCTGACTGACCGACCCCTTGACAATTCAAAAGTGCCTGTAATTGGTTTAATTGAAATAAATACTTTGAGTTTGAGTTTGAGTTTGAATGTGGGTCATTCTATTTATTTTTCTCTGTTCTGTTAGTTTTGGCATGGTCTGGCAGTTTGAATAATGTATGTAGCCTACTCAAATGTCATTTCTTTGGTATTGTTATCGAATCGTTGAGCTCCTGAAGTTTTGAGTTGAGCTGCACGATTTATGACAAATGCGTACACTGGCTGGACAGGTCCACTCAATCTGTGTGGTTCTTTCCTCAAAAGACCATCTCAGACATCGATCGACATGGTTTTCATATGATCTGACCAAGATTATATCTGGACTTATAAAGAGACTGAGTTTGTTTCGGCCTTTCTTCTCAGACTAGTCAAATAGGAAACGCCGACCTCATCTAGTTTTTAAAATATGATTGTAGTGTAAATGTGTTTGTACAAACCTACTTATAAAATAAAATCATTTATCATTTATGGGCATGTTAGGCGGAGGAATGAGGAGAATGTCGTCACGAAAGTTGTAAGGATGTGGATATTATATACGAGTAGGCGAACACCAGAGAAACGATGGATGGACTGTGTAAAAGATTATATGGCTAGAAAGGGAGTGCATCGGGATGACGACTAATAAAGAAGTATGGAAGAAAAAGACATGTTGCGCCGACCCCAAATAAATTGGGATAAGGGCTGGAGAATGATCAGTTAAGTAGAACAACGCGGTCACACAGACATATACGAATAGTGATTTTAGTTTATAATGTCTTTATATAGATATAGAAGAAAACATGGTCCTAATGCTACTTTCAACCTGTTCTAATGTAGGTACTTCAAATTTTTGTCTCATGGATCTCAAAACTAATTGCGATCTAAATGTATGCATATTGTACTTTTACTGTACTCGTATACGTAGTTGTGCTGCAACTACACTATTAAAACATTAGCGACACACTCATAATAATAATTATCCAGCACGATTGTGTACATACAGGGTGTCCGCCGGCAGATTTTACACTTTAAAAATTTAAATAAATTAAACCAAGTATACAATTAAAGTCGTTTATTGATTATCGTATACAAGAATAACGCGGATTTCATTTTTTAAAAATAACTCCACTCAAATGGCGTCCTTCTAGCTGCAAACATTCTTGCAACCTTTCCTTCATGTTGGCGAAAACTCGCTTACAAAGTTCTGGTTGAATATTCGCAATCTCGCGTTGGATATTTGTTTGTAGGGCCTGTATTGTTGATGGCGAATTACTGTACACGCGAGACTTTAAATATCCCCATAGGAAAAAGTCGCAAGGAGTCAGATCTGGTGATCTAGGGGGCCAGGCTATATCGCCAAAACGACTTATTAATTTTCCAGGAAAAAGCTCTCGCACTTTTGTCATTGAGTCCCTAGCAGTGTGTGCCGTGGCCCCGTCCTGTTGAAAATGGGTTCTGTTGTTGTAACCAACATGGCGGTGCAGCTTCGGTATAAAAAAGTTGTCCAGCATTGCGCGGTAACGTTCAGCGTTGACAGTTTCATCTCTACCGAAAAAATAAGGTCCAATTATGCCATTTCCAGAAATTGCGCACCAAACTGTTGTCTTTGGGCTGTGAAGAGGCTTTTCATGAACTTCTTTTGGATTGTTTGCACTCCAATATCGCATATTCTGTTTATTTACGTAGCCGCAATGTGAAAATGCGCTTCGTCACTAAAAAAAATGTTACATAAGCGGGTAGGCGTAGAAAATCGTTCCAGAACAACTCTAGCATAATTCTGCCTTATTATGAAGTCATTTTCTTTCAACTGCTGGGTGATTTGGAGCTTGTATGGATGAAACTTCAATTGTTTTCGAATAATTTTATGAACTGACGTCTTTTTCACACCCGTTGATGCTGCAATCTTTCGGACAGACTTACGCGGATTTTGCAAAATTTCCCTTCTCACAAGTTCTGCGTTTTCAGGAGTAGTAACAGACGTTGAAGGTCCAGGCCGAGGCTCATTTATCACTGATCCAGTTACTCTAAACTTCTTTACCCACGTCCATATTAATTGGTTTGACGGGCCATCGTTTAATCGTCGGATTTCAAAGTGAGAAAAAAACCGTCGCCTCGCCACACTAATCGAATTATTGTTCGCAAAATACGCCTCAACCGCAAAAGCGCGGTGCGCTCCCGTCCACTGACTCATGGCTACTAAAAACCCGCATCAATGCCGCGTCGAATGATACCTCCCTCCCCGCTCCACCGCCTTGCTAGTCACAGTAAACGCAATTTAAAGTTTAAAATCTGCCGGCGGACACCCTGTAGTTATCCACAGAGTGTGATTTAATTACTTCAATTAATCATGTCGAGTTTTTAACGGTACCACGAACCCATGGAATGAGAACACTAAAAGGATCATTGTTGAGAACTCATTTCATTGTAGGTAGGTTAAAAAATACTTTCAAATCACTGTCCTAACTTATCACACTTTTCAAAAAGGCAAATTTGGTTCGTCCGTCCATACATTTTTTTAGTGGTAACGGCCGTGACTTACGTGTTGTAGGTCATAGGTTCGAACCCAAGCAGGAAGTTTACCTTGTGTAAATTATTTTCATCACCACTGCTCTCAAAACCAAAAATTTGTAGACGTGTGACATCCACCGCGCGGACCCAGGCGTGGTGGATTATGGCCCACCCCTCTCTCACAGAGAGGAGGCCTGTGTCCCAGCAGTGGGAACGTTATAGGTAGATTATGGACATATTATTCGTTAGACGTTCTATCGATGAGCTGATGCTGAGCTCTCACGAGAACTCATAGTCTTTTCGATTTTTAAAAATCTCATTCTGCTACCTCTATATTACCACAGCACCCGTAGGTGTGCAAACGGCAAAAGAACGTATTGTATAAAATGGGTCTACTGTATTCCTTCACTCTGTGGATAACTTTGATGTGAGTTCACCATTATCTGCAACATCAGCGTGAAATATTGGGAGGAAGTTTTGTTTTGGCTTGTTTTAAGTGCGCAGTACTTAAGGTGCTTTGTTGTACGTATTACGCAATGTGTTAGAATGAGAATTTGCTCTTGAAACGTTTGAAGGACGAGGAGTAAAACTTTCACGGAATTATTACAGGACAGGGATGAAGTGGTTGCTGTCGAGGAAAAATTAAATACTTACCAGTAAAAGAATCCATGCGTAATCAGCCTATAACGTTCCGACTGCTGGGATACAGGCCTCCTTTCCATGAAAGAGAATGGACCGTAATCCACAACGCGGGCCCTGTGCTGGTTGGCAAATGTCACGTCTACGAATTTTTGGTCCTTGGACATCCCGGTTTCTGTAACATGTCGACTTTTTCCCAAAAAACTTTTAAAGACTGGCCAGCTACTTATTTTATTTAACTAAACTGCAAAAGCTAACCTCACCTTTGGAAATACCCCTTACTGACGAATCTAACCCCTAATCCTTAGAAGCGTAGTCACCTAAAAGCCCATAACGTAAAAAAGCGTCACAATAGTATGAATGAGTTGGTCCCACGGTGTCGTGTTGAACCGGTCGCGGCGACCTTGTCAAGGCGAACGGGTTACATATCGCACCTTGCCGAGGAATGTTAATAGCCATCTCTATTTGGTGCCTGCGTTAGAGCGGTGAAGGGACTGATAGAACAGATGTTCTGTCTCATCTATGAAGCTGTTTTGATTGGCTAATGGGATTTGTAATTGAGAATTTGTTTGGAAATGGGAAAGAAAATGATTGATTTTTACGTCTGATTCTGCGTATATGCCATGATAAATGATTTATTTTTTTCTGTAAGTAGGTTTCTAGTTTCTGTATCTAGTTTAAAAAAATAACATATGCCATGAGATAGAAACTTGGTTAAAAATGTGCAAAATTTGACTTTATCAAGGGATAGTCAAATTCAAATAATTTATTTCACATAGGCCATTAAAGGGCGCTTTTGACCAGTTTCTCAATAACTAAAGCGAAAACGGACTAGAAGTTTTCACGCTTATTACATATTTTAGCTTTTTTAAGGTAATTGGATTAGCGCACAGTCTGCACTAATCCCATTAACTGAACACAGCTCTCCAGTCTCTTCGGAGGCTTTAATTTGGGAATGGTAGGATTCCTTATCTTACAAAAGAGATCTTGCTTGGTCGTTTTGCTGCTTCAAAACTTGACCTAAATCTGTATCTTAATTAACATACATGCTCATGAAATCCATGCATTTTGTAAGTATTCAAACAATTTTGTTCTTAATTACTGAACACAAGCGCTGAGCATTGCACGCACATAAGATTTTGCAAACGTAATCAAGATCACGCTTTGCTAGCAAACAAGAAATATTAATTATTCATTAGTTTAAAGGTGCTAGTTTTAATTTTGCATAGAACGAGGCCACTGATCATTGCATTCCTGTTATCGTGTTTTAAGATATGGATAAGGTCAAGAAAAATGTCTAAGGAATTCTAACAGCTAGATAATGGAGCGGGGTCGTCACTGGCCACGTAGGAGATGGTGGGACGAGCTGGATAGGTTCCTTAAAAGTTGAAGTGGGCCGCGAAAGATGAAAGGAGTGGAGGGAGTAGGACAGCTAAGGCTGGTAAAAATACAAGGTGAATCCACTACGGCACAGGAAACAACGTCATGTCATCATTACAAACCCACGCATTAAGCGGGGTCACTATTAGTATCATTTCTGAACTCAAACACATCTGTTTCTGTAGACGTAGAATGAAACAACTTCGGACTGTTAAACTCAAACCCAAAGCGTTTATTTCAATTAAACCATTTACAGGCACTTTTGAATTGTCAAAGAGTCGATCAGTTAGTCAGAAAGTTGAAGCTAGTTGACCATTCCAAAACGTGAGCCAAACCTTCTCTATGGAGAAGAACGGGCAAGAAACTCTCACTTTTAAACCAAGATATTACAAAATCCTGGGTACATTATATATTATTATGAAGTTTGAAATAGAACAATTATCTAGTCAGTTAAAAGAGGACAGATAGACATACAGATACTATTCACGTCAAACTCAATTTATTTGCACAACCGCACCGCGAAATACACTTACATTGCGTCTACCGAAATACTGATTGAATCATCGGGAACTCAATTTTGGAAATACATATGTTTCAACGACGTCATTCGAGCCCAACCTACTGTATGTGGCCTATATTAGCCTCACTTGGATAGTCAAAGCTTTATCCAGGTAGTACGATGTCTCAAGATACCTGCAAGTAACCCCCGATATACTACTGACACTGATATGAGTAAAGACTGCTTTGGCGGCTCATGAAGTTTCGAAATGATTGATGTCATTTTTCTAAGAGCAAAAATACAGTACTTTTTGGATGGTAGTTTCTCGAGATAGTCTCGATTCTAGACAAGTTGTCTGAACATCACTATTATTAACTAACATAATTCTAGTCACTGATTGGTCCTAGTATATTTTGTCATGTCCAGAAAACTAGCTATTACACATTGGAAAAAAATGAAAATATATATATAATACCATTGTCCACCGATGTTAATTAATTGAATGTCAAAAAAGATACTAATCGATATTCAAATAGTATCTTTAAAGGTACTGTACGCATCATGGTTGAGGTAGACTATATTTTAAATCTTTTACAGAGTAGTAGCATTTGTCCACTAGCATGTCATGCAGTTTCTTTTTAAATATTTTTATTTCTTGAATATTTCTTATCATACCCGGGATTTTATTAAATATACGTGGAGCCGCACAAAATATACTTTCGTAGAAGAAATGTGTCTTGCTAGCAACTGTGTTGTAACTTATCGCGAGGCCGTATTCGGGTACAAAATTCAAACAGATTATTATATATATATTTAATTTTACAAATACTGCGCTATCAAATATATAAAGGCTTGGTAATATCAATATTTTCATGCTTTTAAAAAATGGTTTGCAGGAGTCAGTTTGTTGCAGATTACACATAGACCTGACACAGCGTATTTGAGCAATAAATGCACGTTGTTTGTCTACACTATTGCCCCAAAATATTACACCGTACCTTAGAATTGAACTAACATAGGCGTGATACGCCGTAAAGAGAGCTGAGGTATTCGCAACTTTTCTCAATCTGTAGTGTGTCTGTTACTTATATACTATTATTTACTTGTTTATTATTTGTCATTAATTGTGTTATTATTTAGAGAGCAACAAAATAGATTTAGTTATTTCTTTTCTTTTTTTTTAGTTTTCCATTTTATTTTCATGTAGATTTGTTTTTTTTTTTTCGACCTATATGTAACTACTCTATGTAAAATTATAAAACTTGAAATATGTAAGTGCTGTGCACACCTGTAAGTGACAAATTCACCCTATGTTTTAAGTTCAATTGTCACAGTACCCGAAAAATGTGACTAAATAACTACTACTATTATGTAACTAAATAAATAAAAACTACATACACATATCAAAACCACTACCGCACCACTTTGCAATGCCACCAAAAACTTTTTACCCCACAATCAATTCATGATCTCCACATAAAGGCAGTAATCAATATTTTGTGCGTCCATTCATCCTTTTAAATGTCTCCTACATGTTATGCTTCACCTAATACTTCACCTTGACAGCTTATACTATGTAGTATTGCCGAGTAGTAAAGAGAAGAGAAATACAGAAGGACGAACAATATAGTGGCGGAAGAAAACTGGATGCCTAACGAAACGTAAAAGTCAATGAAGTGAGTAGGATCGGAGCTCTTTCATTTTTCTTATCGATGTTGGATGCACTGGAACCTGATTTGGTATTTGATAGCAAATTATGTGTTTTCTTTGATTACATTTGCTGTTAGGCAGGTGTCCTGTGTTTTAGCTACGACTCACCACAACGATCAGCATGCTACTATGTAGATCTAAACTTTTATATGGTGGAGTTTGCGATGACCATATAATAAAGAATGCCTTTTGCCTGACGAGTTCATCAAAGATATATATGAATCTGTTCATGAAATGCATATCTATCACCAGCAACTCGCATGTGTTTGGTATTCTAAACAGGCCTTCTGAATCTCCTCGCATCATGATTTTCATTAGCCAGCATACGGGCACTCAGCGAAAATTTAAACGTATTTGCCAGTCGGATGTGCGGTTATATCTAGTGACCATAACGTTGTAAATAACTAATGTGTTCTCTGAAGGATGGGGCATGGCGGCGGAGAGGCGGCGAGAGGCCCGAAATTGTGCTGAAAGTGGGTACTTGAAAATTTTCAGGCTTACTGAACAGTAGGTAGCATTTTTGCTGCTAGGTTTTGTTGGGGAAATCGTTTCTGGAAATGAAAAAGTTCCTGTCTCTTCTCAATGATTTTTGTCAGTAAGGTGATGGAAATCGGTAATTCATTGATTTGCACGGTTAAGCTTTTATCAGAATCCTTAACCATACACACCCACACACATATGTACATAAAACACGTCCTCAATTGTCAAAATGTGGCTTTACCTTTTAACAAAATTACAGTGAATTAATTATTTACTTTCACATATTTATAAGCGTACAGTAGAGCATAGAAATTAAAACTTTTGCCAATAAACCATCCACGTGGTTAAACGATTGCTTATTGAAGTGAATAGCTTTAACTACCCTCCCGCGTTTATCCTCCATGCGGCACAGTTAGCAGATTAGTTGAGGACTTGAGACTCGGGACTGAGCTACGTTTAGAGCTGCTAATTACTTATGAATTTATTATAGCAAGTTAATAGCTGTAGATGACCCAGTGGAAACGGCCGCGACTTACGAGTTGTAAGTCGTAGGTTCGAACCCTGAGGCGCTTTACTTTGTGTAAATTATTTCATCACCACCACACTCTAAACGGTTTAGGATAACATCGTGAGGAAACCAGTATGTCTTAGAACCAAATCGAAGATATATGACATCTACCAACCCGCACTGGGCCCTCGTGGTGGATTATGACCCACTCCCTCTCACAGAGAGGATGCCTGTGTCCCAGCAGTGGGAACATTATAGGCTGATTATGCTTAGCTGTTAGCTCGCCTCAAGGTTTATGGGACAATGTCTCAAAAGTCATATATATGCGGATATTGGGATAGTAAAGTATGATATCTGCGCTTGTAGTTTTCCATGAAATCTTGGTCGATGTAAGTTTTTGGCCGACTGACAAAATCATTGCTTGCGTAGCAGATTTTACGCCACTTTTGAGACAAGCCTTCCTTTACTGTAATGGTTCTAGGTTCTATGTATATTCACACATAATTCCATTCCACCCATATTCATTAACTTTGACTAAATAGAAATTAACTGGCAATCAAAACCCGGTGGGCAGGCCATGTGCAAAATGTAAAAAAGCGGTTAAATATAACCTCGGTACGAAGTCTGGGCAGCTTTCGGCTCTAACACATGTCTACGTCTGCGCCCACACGAGCTTTATATTGAAGGGCAATTTTAAGCTTCAAGTTCTCAAAGCTTTCAGCCAAGTTTTTAGTACCTACAAGTTCTTCACATTTTTTGCCTTGTGGTTCTATTTTTAGAACCTTTTGTTGGTCCAATCAAAAGGCAGGCTAATTTTAATGTCACATCCGAGACTAATCAAAGTACTTCTTTCAGCAAAGAAAAAACAAAAGTCCGAGGGACGTGCAAATTGTAAAAAGATGTTAAATATAATCTCGATGGGCGAACTCTGCCCAACCGTAAGCTTCTACACAGATGTCTTCGCTCATTCCTATTTTAGCTTTAATTCCCTTTGAAAGTAGGTTTGTGGCCAAGTTGAACACTCCTGGCGTTCTGTTTGCCAAATTATTAATTTATGAAACGGATAATTTATGTTCCTTTTGCCAAACTGATTTATGAATGACTTGACTGTCTCTGGTTTGCTGGGATACTGCAGTGGCTTGGTTATTGTCAATGGTCATAACTTGAGCTACTTGTCACGTTTGACAAGTTATATTGACGTGTCCTGTATTTGAAATGACGTTTATAATATAGCTGCATTTGATATATTGGCAGGTCTACAGTTCGAGCTGACTTACAGTTTTACCTCTAAGTGAAATTATGGAGCTGATAAAGTAAAGTAATATGTGAAGGTGTCGATTTAATCCTATCGTATCTACTCAATAGGATATATTTATCTAAATTTCCGAATGAAAGTCCTCCAAAAGAACTAGAATACCCGCATTTTAAAGTAAATTCTCACAAGTTCAATTTTCTCGTTCATAAAGTATAGGGTTTATCGGCCACATACACTTTCGCAAACGTTGTGAATACGTTGTGAGTCAATTGAGAGGAATGAGTTACTTGTGCGTTACGTTACATGTATTACGAGGTCTGCCTTTTAAGTTGTGTCGTTTGAAATAAGTATAGACAATCTAATAGATTGTTACAATTTATTGTTTTTCAAAGAATTCTCCGCGATATTTAATACACTTTTGCATGCGTTCGAACCTGTTTTTAAAACATTTATTCCACTCCGAAGTGGGGGTAGTCAAAATTACCGATTTTTTATGCGTCAACAGCTTCTTCGGGTGAGCTGAAACGTTGACCACTAAGACTTGCTTAATTTTGGGGAACGTAAAAAAATCGTTAGGGCTCAAGTCAGGGCTGTAAGGTGGGTGATCTAAAATTTCGACATTTTGGGTGCTCAAAAACATCTTTGTATCGCGGGCGGTGTGCAAACTTGCATTGTCATGGTGCAGTATCATACGACGTCTTGAATTGTTTTTTCGAAACTCTGTGATGACTTGTGGCAAACACACAGTGGTATACCAGTCAGCGGTAACCGTCTTGCGATCTTCTATACTAGAAGATTGGGGTGGTCACTTTGCCACTATTGTACTCAATAGTGGCGACGTGACCACCCTTTGCCACAAACGAGGCAACAATTTTTTTTAAGTGCTCCTTGAGCGTGTGACTTTGGTCGGTTTTGGCTCATCTTGGAAGACCCAGACAGTTAACTGCTGCTTGGAATCTGGATCGTAAGCATATGTATATCCAAGACTCGTCACCGCTAACCATATCATCAACGTGTTTTGACTCTCCTCGGTTGAATCGCTGCAGAGTTTTGCGACACCATTTAACACGGGCTGCTTTTTGGTCGTCGCTAAGCAAATGTGGTATCCAACGAGAGATCAACTTTCATACGCCGAGTTCTTCGTTCAGGATTTTTTGGATAGTAGTCCCTGAAATGCCCGCGGTTGCCTCTATATGACGGTATGTCAAATAAAATTAAAGCAATTTAAAAGAAATACGTACTGCATGACAATTATTATATACAACCATTTGCCAAATAATACTCAAGATTAGCCATTCCCGTGGTTCAAAAGGTCATTGTTCAGACTACTATTAGAAAAAAATTACTACAGTGTTCAAGAATATTTAGAAGATAAGTCGTTAATAATATAATAAAATAAGGATAGCCTTTATTCTACCGCATGCAACAATTACATAATTCATTATTACTACAATTTCAATCTTTAATAATTAACTATTGTAGATTCATATTTTATTTTCATATTTATTAATAGGCTAGTAATATAATGATTGATTTTTTTTTATTTTTATTTATACATAATATAAATATTTGTACGCCATATTATGGCAGGATATGCCGGAACCAATATTGTAACGTCTATTGTACCATATTCTAACAAATAAGCATTTTTGATTTGATTTCATTTCATTTATTGTAATTTCTAAACCTAAAACCTGCTAGACTTAACTACAAAGGTCCAAGCTTATTTTGGAAGAAATTTAAGTTCAACATTGCCAAAGGCAGCATGTCTCGAAGGGTCTTTAGTGATAATCTCAGCCTGTTCAACAACTGTGATAAATCCATCCTTAATACAAGCATACTCATCCTAATTGGGGTTAACATCAAAGGCATGAAACAGTTAATTAACAGATTTTATGACAAGATCTACCGTTCCGAAAAAAGATTCTTTTGGTTTTACTGAACGATTAACTTTGCCACATTTAGACGCGAGATGCTAACAGGATCATGAAATTATTGGATAAGCTCGCGTTACTCCACTATTTCTGGTGATAAGCGATGATACTGCCGATAATAGAGCACTAATTTGACTAATATATTGCTTATATCATTATCGGATAAAATGATATGGGCTAAAAAGGAGGTGACTTCTGAGATGACGACTAATAGAGAAGGATATAGAAGAAGGAGATACGCTTAGCTGACGCCAAATAAATTGGGATAGCATAATCAGCTTATAACGTTCCCACTGCTGGGAACCAGGCCTCCTCTCTGTGAGAAGTAGTGGGCCGTAATCCACCAGCGCGTGTTGGTAGATGTCACATGTCTTCGATTTTTTGGTCTTAAGACTGGTTTCCTCACGATGTTTTTCTTCACCGTTTTGAGAGCAGTGGTGATGAAAGTAAAGCGCCTGGGTTCGAGTCTACGACATACAACTCTTAAGTCGCGGCCGTTACCACTGGGCCATCTCTAATAGAAATAAGAGCAAGAGAATAATGAATAGCTTATCATCGGGCCACAAAACGCTAACATGGCGACGAAAATGGGAGTGTTCAAAAAGAAGACTGTTCTATATTTAATATTCATCCTACTTATGGGCCTCAAATTTTGCCTCATAGAATCCCCTGCGACCAACTGATCAGCTAATTTGTATACGCAGTTAAAGCTTGTTATACTGTTTGTTTGTTTCTGTACCATGTTATACTTTTTATGCACAAACTTGGGCGTTTTGTAAATGTTTGTGTTTTGATCGTGTTTTCACGGTTAACGAGTGTTTGTTGTGTTTGAGTCGTGTAGGGAAAATGTTATTTTATAAAATTAAAATAAGTTGATAATACGAGGGCGACACTGAAAGATTTTAGAACTGACCACTTGTAAATGAGTATAATAAAAAAATAAGTTCAAATTTTGAAAATGGAACTCTTTGCCAATATTATTATGATCCTGAAACTAAGAGACAGTCTGCTGTCTGGGTGTTTCCTTCCGAGGAGTTGCCAACTAAAGTGAGGTCAAAGCGTGGGAAAAATGATGGTGCCCTCGTTCTTCGGAAGGACAGGCAACAATTGTTTTAGAAGATCGGAAAACAGTTACTGCAGAGTAGTACACTAACAATTGTTTGCCACTTGTCTTGGAAAAGTTCGGGAGAAACGACCTCGCAGTAGGATCCTCCTTCACCACGACAACGGCTCGACGCACACTGCCAAGCAAACAATCGACTACTTGGCGACGTCAGACGTGGAATTACTGGGTCACCCGCCCTATAGCCCCGACCTCGCACCTTGCGAAAAATCGCTAAAAATATTTATTTCCGAAAATAAAAGAAAAACTTCGAGGAAAACGTTTTATGGACGCCGAGGAAGCAGTGTGAGTGGGCAAAGTGCTTTTCTCAGTGGTTCCATCGGATGCAGCGATGTATTGATGTAAATGACACTATTTTGAAAAGATATAATAAAACTAATAACTTGCTAGTTTGTTCAGTTTTTTATTTTCTAAGAACTTTCAGTGCCACCCTCGAATTCGAATAAAGGTGTCGTGTTTTGGGGGTATGAATTGTCTATGGTTTTACCTAGGTTTGTATAATTGATACTAACTTGAAAATTGCGAAAGGGAAGTGCTGAAGTGTCATAGAAAAGCCTTAGAAAACTAATTCGTCCTTCAAAGACACCTCGAGGATGACCTAGTTTAGGTCTGCCCGGCTTGGGCGGAGCACCGCTGCGTCCTCGTGGCGGCTATCGGCGGCGGCGATCTCTCGCGTCCGGCTCTGGTCCAGGCCGTGGTACGGAGCGAGAGTGCATGGGACCTCCTTCTGCGAAGCAGTAATGCTCGCAAAGCAGGAGGCGGAGCGCGTGAGGGAGAGGCAGTCTCTGCGCCCTCACGCCCCTAGTCGCCGCAGGAGACGCCCTGGACGTCGGGAGTCACCAGCCGACTCCCGGCCACCGTAGGCGCGGGCTTGCGGGCGGCGAGCAATGGGCAGCTCACCGCCCGGCAAGGACCAGGCCCGGGTCGACGGCGCGTTGTGTTCCACGCGCGCCTCAAAGAGATGTCAGCACGAACTGACGGGGTCCGCTAGGGCGGATGCCTGCCAGGGCCGCGGGTTGTTCGAAAGAGATACCGTGGCCCCTGGTATAGGCAACTGAAGGAACACGTGTGGGTTTTAGTCAGTAATAGTCTGACACGCCCTCCCACTCCGCCCAGTGCGGGAGAAGTCATATGAAGAATTCCCACCCAGAAAAAAAAAACAGAATTACCTAGTTTGCCATATTATAACAAAGCCCTATCATTGTCGTATTTTCGATCCAATTATCTAAAACCATTCTCTCTTCAATACTCATAATCACCAAACTCATCTTATTCAAACGAACGTCTTCACAATTCCGCGACTCCGTTGTTCTAACTCGGAACTGGTTTCATCCGGCGCGATCCGCTGTAATCCGGTTATATCCGGCCAGCGGATATAGGACGTCATAGAAGAAAGTGCAAAAGGCTCACTTTTAGTAATATTTAATGAGGAACATTGTTAAGTACATGTAACAATCTAGTGACGACACGATTCGGATAGGTACCACGCGCTTTGGCAAACATGCCTTTGTTGGCGTCACTGGGATTAGTTTATCAATACAGGAGGATATAAAATTCTCACCTTCACTTTCACAAACGGGTTTTGTCGACGGAAGAATAGACAAAAAGAAATCTGTCATTTTGTCTATTCTTCAGTCGACCAAACCCGTTTCTATGGTGGTCATGCTACGCGTGCTGTTATCGAATTCACATTCAAAATACGTATTTTAAAGCGTTATCTGTCGCTGAGTCATCTGCATTGTTAGTAAAGACAACCCTTTCCACCAGTTCACGTTAGCTCACATTGTAGCTATCAATTATCTTATTTGTCGGTTTGGATGCATCGCGATGTCGTGTACTGTATCAAGTTAATTTTCTCTACTTATCTATTGTGTGTGTTGTACGCGGGTTAACTTAATCGTTGCCGAAGTAAATGGCTTTTAACAATCGACGCCGAACTGTAAACAGGGATACGGTTTATTGGATAATTGACTTTATTTTTTATCTTGCCTGTCCGGTTCTTGGAAAGAGAGGAGTTTATAGTGCAATAGTGCTGGGAGGTGTTTTATTGTCAGAGTAACTTAGATGTATTACCCATGCTTGTCAGAGTAATCGGTTCAGCAGTTATCGCTTACCGAGTGTCCACATGGTGGATATATGTTGTTAGCTCTTCTGTAACTTTTATCTCATACATCTTTTTCACCATTTCTATACTTACTATTAGTTAGGCTTTAGTGAAACTAACAGAGGGCCCGTATTTTTAAGAATGTTCACAGTCTGATCTCAATCTCTCAAGTTTTTGACATTAAATGTCGCTGATATGAGATTGCGACTTGAATTTAAACGTTTTTTTAAGTACGAGAATTGGCTTTCAGAGGGGCAATTCTCGTAATTTTAAGACCGTACACTGTCTGATCTTAGTCTCAACCTGTCAAAAAATACTTCTAATTTCCCTACATTTTGACAAGTTTTTGAAATTTGTTTGTCGCTGAGATGAGACTGCGACTAGATTTTGAACGTTTTAAATTACGAGAATTGGCCTTCAGGAGTCTTACAGCTGCCATTCCTACACCTTGTCCTTAGTAATGCTCGGTTCCTATAAAAAAAACGAATCGTTTTCCTTACCAATGGTAGCATTTTTTATTGCCAAATTTGGAATATAAATAGATTCGTAAGCTAATTTTACCTTACTACTATGCAAAGCTATGAGGAGTTTGTATCATTATTGGTAAAGATAGAAGAGTCTTAATTTTAACAAATAATAATCCTTAAATTATAGGAATCAGCCATAAATCCGTGGAAAGATAATCTCCCATTGTTGTTGATGCGAGCCAGGCCAGCAGCATCAATCTGGACGACCATCATCAGGTCAGAAGATCAACGATGGGCTATATGGCTGCGTTCTCCGAGTCTCTCTTATATCTGTCTATCTATACTAACAATGAGCCTGAAGACTTTGAACGCGCTAATCTCTGGACTTCGAGTCGGATTTCGGAGAAATTATTTTTGCATTTGATCGTCCAATTCTTGAGGAAGGCTATTTGATTACACTAGGTCACTTAGAAGCCGAGTAAAAAAAAAAATAAGTAAGAAAGAATACTACGCGTTAAAGAGAACCTTCATCTTTTCACTTCTCCGATTTCAAAGTGATCAAACCTTACTCCCTGCCTCTATTTATTGTACACCACAAAAATAAATAACAAAAAAATAGATCGAATACTAAAAATATACAATAGTTATTTAACAAGGGTTATTTAAATTAATTCAAATATCAAGTGCAAAGTGTCACACAACCGAGTTCCCCGTATTGTAGTCAGTACGGAACCCGCAAATAGCCAAGCCATTTGTCGTGATATCGCATTGTGATCACAATTGTGTCAATGAACACCCCAATTACCCATTCTCCACAATTGGTTTATCTCGTGGGATCACAAACATCTTGAGGTGCAGGAGATCATTTGTTATTGAGAATTATATGACGGCGGTCTCGCAGGTCAGGTCCGATTATTCAATCATGGTAATAAAAAAAACATAGGTTGTTTGTTGTCCTTTTTCTGGCATCTGGCACCACTAGAAGTCTGCGTTTTCGATGTGCTGGATAGGTTAAGCTAGTCTGATACTGGATGTTCTATATGTTTGACTTGTTCTGTAGTCTGCTTCTTCGTTTCTTTTATTATTAATATGTTATCCCATGTTCCAATACATCATCGCAGGATGGTTAAAAAATGTCATCATCATTCTCCTGCCCTTATCCAATTTATTGCATGTCTTTTTCTTCCATACTTCTCTATTACTTTTCATTCCGGTAGTTACTCCCTTTCTAGCCATATCATCTGCCACCAGTCCATCCATCGTTTATCCGGTCTTCGCCTACTCGTATAGCCATTCATATTTAAAACTTTCCTGACGACATTTTCCTCATTGCTCCGCCTCACGTGCCCATACCATGACAACCGATTTCCACACAACTTTTCAGTCACCAGTGTTCGTGTATGTGAGATTAAATGTTTGTAAAACGCTCCCACGATACAGGAGTGATTCATAGTGTGGGGCAACGTTATAAAAAAAAAAGGAAAGAAAAGAAAGTGTCTCGTTTACACTAAACTACTTCTCATGGTTAATAAATGCCACATCAAATATAATAGAACGAATGTTGTAGTGGTCAATTACTCTTTCTGAGACTGATTCGGTTAAAGAATTATGTGATTTCTATTAACTTAGTTTTATATGATAAATTTTCACGTTAGCACGTATCTTTTATTTATTTATGTGTATCCTCTAGGATTCTATGTAATAAACTAATCAACCGTTGTCTCGGCTCCTATTACATTCCTTTACAATTTTCTACGTGACTTCGTTCTATTTCACCCTTGTTTCACTTCTTCGTCTTAGATTCGTTCGCTACCTCCACCTAGTGGCGAACGTAGGAACTGTTGTCTAAAGCAACAGGGTGTCGTTCAGCAACAGGGTTGTTTGTTTCGACTCAGCGCTTCCGCCCTCGTTTTAGTTCCGCTACCCTCTGATAGATGGCGTTACTAGTACCATTTTATCATTGGTTTCTAGTCTTGCTGTGTAAATATGATATGAATATGATATTTTTGTTGCAGTGTTATTTTGTTAGTATTTAAAAGTAATTTAATCAAGATCATTGATTTTGTTCTAAATAAATATTTAAAGTTGCTAAAGTTTGTTTGCCGTCGCTCAAAAGTGTATAAAATAGTTTTTTAGCAGTATAAGATAATCCTGAACGATTGTTCATTATATTTTACGCAAAGGGGGCATTTCACGTGAAGCGAACAGGAAAAAAATTGTCAGGTTTTGGATTTTGTTCATAATTGGGTCAATTGTACTTCCATAGGACCTGAATAAACGTACGTAATTATTTTTTTTTTTTGCCTAGTTACGGATTTATGCGACTTCAAAGAATTATCATAATTTGAGGAACTGATTTTTCGATAGCTATTAGTGAAGTTAACCAGATGGATTGAGATATATTGATTGAGAATATTAATTGTTTTTCTTAGAGATTGATTACAATGGGTTTTTTACTTATTTTTGTTTGTAAACAAAAATCAGTTTTTTTTCAACTTCGCATTTTTTAATATTTTTTTTATTTTTACCTGAAAACATACCTTGTAGTATAGAAATATCATGTGAAAAATTTCAGAATGGTATCTCTAACTGATGAAAGATGGTTATATAACCATAATGAAAAAGAAAATTAAATAAATTTATTATATGTAATTACCATGATTAAGTTATATTAATCAATCAAGTAAATTCAATTTAGTTTTGATTATTGCTCGGAAGGGTAAAATAAAACATTGAAGTGCTGAAAAAGATGTATTATTTATTTCGTAATTTTAGCTATTTTACAGCTCGTGGTATAACTTGTACGTTTTACATTTATGCCCTCAGACGTTGGTACAAAGGCGTGGAACTTTTTAGTCCCTGGAATGGTGACAGCGTTCTCAAATCGCGGTTGCAAAAATAGTCTTTGCTGTTGTATCACTTCTTTAGAACAATAATAAACTGCAGTTTCCGTTAAAGCTGTTTTAGCCCAATCATATAATCGGACAGGGCTAGTTATTGCTCTATTTGCAGGCAATTGAAGGCTTGCACGGGTGGCCAGTCTTTTGAGATTCCCGCCAAGACCATCACATGGCCCTTGCCGTGTGATATCATGACTTATTCAGGTCCCATGAAAGTAAAATTGACCCAATTATGAACAAAATTCAAAACCTGTCATTTTTGCTGTCCGCTTCACGTGAAATGCCCCAAAGATTACAAATTTTCAACAATAAATCAAACATTGTGTTCAATCAAGCGCAAAAAGCTGCTAATCATGCCAACAACAATCTTAAAACACCTCATTTTCATACAATAACTCCTTACTCCCTCATTATTGCATCATTTTCCATACAATAGCGATTAGTTCCCAAGATATGTTTACGTGCGTCTGTCATCGCCTGCTCCGCGTAAACTGCATTATAATTATGACGTCATTGGCAGTTACGAGTACTTACGAGCTAGTTATTATAAAGAATGCTGGCAGATGGCGCGTGCGGCGTGACGTCAGAGGTATAATGTTAGGTTTTAGTGGCGATGAATCTGGGCTAGACAGCCAGGTTTTTCGCGGCTGTTAGTTCATGTATTCGGAACTAGATGGCGTTAGCTGTAGCTGGGCGTGAAAGCTTACGTTGATTTTCACGTATTCGCTTCCTCGGTAGCTTTTACTATGGTATGGTATCAGTTAAGTGTTATTTAATTAAGCTTGGTTTACTATAGCAGCCATTGATTGTTGGTGGAGATCTGAGACAAACTTTCTTAAATTTTAGTTCCACTTTAAAAACAACGCCTGTCCAATGCCTGTTTTTTTTTAAGTTATGTACGCCTTTAATTTGTCTATGCAGTAGCAGTAATACCTTTCCCAATTACTATTGTAAGGCAATGTTGAATGTGTATTTATGTAATACCTACAGTATTAAATGTGTTGGTGTTCTTTATTAAATACATACTTAAATAAAAGATTCGCACCTTCAGTAGCGTCCATCAAATTCTGTAGCTTGCAGGCAACAGGGCCGCTGGACAGGATATTAAAAGTACCCCATTGTTTGTGGGACAGCTCCACATTTACACCAGCTCATAGCCAAGTTCTGGAATAGAATAGTTCTTTATTTGCACAGAAAGTAGGTAGAAGTTACAGATGTTAAGTTTAAAATGTTCCTTATACTAACTACCTTAACTAAGGCATGCCAACACTTTTAGTTGTAATAATAAAAACTAATTAATATATATTATTAACACATTAAATTAAACCAATTTAAGTTTACCATGTCAAGATGAAATTCAGTACATAATTTGAAATAGGCAACACAATACATAATTCATGTCTGGGCTCACTGTGTAATATAGATTGCCATCGACACGCTAAGAAGAATAAAAGATTCGCATCCTGAGCTTGTAATTTCTTCGGCACCCATACCTTCCAAATCAAAACACCAATGCTGCCTGGTAACAGAAACAAGAGTACATACCTATGACAATTATTCAAATGAACTCACATATTTGAATCTAAAATTTGACACCAATGAATCGATTTCTCGGAAACTGATGATGAGGACATGTTATATTTGTCAATGTTTCCGTGGAAATGCGAGGGAAGTGGGGGATACGTTTATTGAGTGTTAAGTGTGAACACGTGGTGAGACAGACTTCCATTGCGCTGTTCTTGGAATGAGATGGGTGGTTGGTTGGTATGCGTAGTTGTTGATTGTCTTTATTATGCCATGTGTCCAGTAAGGCAGTGGTGTTGGCAGTGTTTGATTCTTCAGATTGCATCTTACTATAATAGTTGTGGGTAGAGCTGACATAAAGAAATATTTGACGTGTCTGTACTATCAAGTATCTACCTATTGATTTATTTGTTTGGCGTTTTAAACATGTCTGAACTTTTACGACGAGCAGTAGAAGTAATTTCTTTCCAGCTAAATAAATAACAAAGTTATTTTTTTGTTTTTCCAGGTACGTTCCTTTCACATTTTCGAGTTTAACGAATCATAATCGAGATCTAACGCCACAGATCAAAGTGAGTATTCCCATTAAAATTATTAAACATTTTTAAACGTTTACGAAAATAAACAACAAAAAAATCAAAGAATTCAAGTCTAACAAACGTAACGTCTACGTGACGAAGGTAAACACAATTTAAAATATTTAAAAAATCAATAACATTCATTTGGCACACCGCCTGAGGGTCACGGCACTATTTTTGTATGCGCGCACGCATTTAGAGTTCATTCATTCACGGTTTAAATTTAGAACGTGACGTTTCCCGTTGTACTCGGTCAGTTCGTTCGGAGCTGTGGGCGTGTGCGGTTGTCATCCCAACTAATTAGATAGCCGATAAATAATTCGATAAACACGGTTTCCTTCCGTTTAAGGTTGAGTCTATGTTATTTTGGGAATCTTCAGTAATTGGGAGTGAGTTTAAAATAGACGATGATTGAATTATAGCACCTAGCTAACTGTTACTGGTAAATATGCGGTGTTACCGTGGATTTTGTAGTTCAATTGTGAATAAAAGATTATATCAGCTGTTGAACGACCCACACGCGTCGGGTCAATTGATGGGTCAACAATCTAATATATTACTGTTAGAGATGTGACTTCAGCTGAGCTGATACAATTAGGAATGGCAAAATTGAGATTTATTTGATTCAGCACGTGTGGAGGATGACAATCATCGCAATTATTACAAATCATAGGAAGGCTTGTAGGTAGTTAGGACAATGCTCAAACCTCAATCTATACTCTATATCTTTACTAATAAAGCTGAAGAGTTTGCCTGAACGCGCGAATCTCTAGAATTGCCGTTCGGATTTGAAAAATTGTTTTTGTATTTGATAGCCCTATTCTTGAGGAAGGCTATAGGCATAATACATTAACATCGCGCTAGGACTCTTAGGTGCTGAGCAAAAAACGAAGTAGGTAATAGCGTGGGCAGGCGATGCGATGCGACAGGGTAGGTCGGGGGAACTAGAAATTTCACGCGGACAAAGTCGCGGGCAGAAGCTAGTCCCTATTAAAATCTAACCAATTGACTACTAAAAACGAGGTTTACTTGTGCTATTTCGCGTGTTAGGTCCTGATCCTAGATTAATTCTAGGATAACGGAAAGGACAAACGTGGATCAGCATTAACGTCGTCAGGACCAGCATCCAATTAACGTGGCATTGGATCTGAGAGCTGTTCGTCACATACATCGATAGGTACACATGTTACCCGCTGTTGAGATCTGGAAGCCGTTAAGCGTAAATCGATTGCTTTCGACATTTACAGTATTTGCAAACATGGGATATATTTGCATGTGTACATATTATAAGCCTATGAAATCTGACGCTGAATAACGCTGCAAATTTCCATTTATGCAAGTCTTCGATTTATTCATTATATTTACACGATCAACCTATAATGTTCTCACTGTTGGGACACAGGCCTCCTCATTGAGAGGGACTGGGCAACGCAGGCCCAGTGCGACTTGGTAGATGTTACATTGTCTTCGAATATTTGGTTCTAGGACATGCCGGTTTTCTCACGATGTTTTCCTTCACCGTTTTGAGAGCAGTGGTGATTCCTAATTCAGCCTTAGATAATGATAAGTCTCTTTAAATTTGCTGTCATGCAGTGAACAATATCAGATTTTTGGGATTAAGCTAAGACAGAGAAAAGATTTCAAGTCACCATCTGTTATCATCAACATTTTTAAGTGTAAATTTATTTAGGCGCACTTTGCGCTTTTTCTGAACAGTGGACGAAACTGAACCGTCACGTTCAGGTCGGTGACTCTGAATCGGGTATAGTCGGCTTCAGTCGGTCGGTGTCGCTGAATCGCGTGTGCTCGGCTCCTCGTCGTAAGTTTTCTCTAGTGTGGTCATAATCACATACCTCTTTTTGTCGTTTGCTACGTTGTTTACTTCAACCTATAATAATCCGATCCTCTACATAAGCCTCTCCCAAATTGCGCCACAAAACCCGCACTTCGGATTGCGCCAAATTTTCTATGCCTCACAATAAATTCTAACCAACAAACAAGCTGAACATACTTCAGCAACACAAATACAGTCTGACAATAGAATCGGTTGTACAAACACCGTTATTATGTGGGTTAGTGCGTGCCCCACCCACTACATGGATAAATGTACGGTTGCCATGTGTGCCAGATGGACGGTGACTATTGTCATAGTTGGATCAGCGCAGAATTGATCGGATATCTGTCTAAATGAGGCCGCGGCTCATGATGTTGGCAAGTCGACAAAATTATATGGAAGTTGATTAGATTTGATTTGAAATATTCAAATGCGCTGCCTGGATGATAAAGTTCCTCCTTCTATCTATACAAATAAATAAAATTTAAGTTAATGTTTTGAATATTAGCTGGTAAAAAGATGTTATTTACAGTTTTTTTACTAAATGCATGTGAAAGTATATACGGTAATTATTATAACAAGAAAACATTTTTTTTTTAATTGTGTGTATTTCTGTTTGTTCCGACTAATCTCCGAAAGGGCTGCACCGATTTTGACAAGACTCACTGGCAGATAGATGTTACAAGAAGTAACTAAGGCTACTTTTATTTTTGAAGAAGAATTAGGTTACCCCGCAAAAAAAAACACAAACAATCTTCCTTTTCAATGAAGTACCTACACCTTTTCTAAGCGACACATTATTGATACACGACAACCACGCCAACGAACTAGCGGGCACAGCTGGTCCTAAAATAAAATAAAATGTTTACTTCGAAACATTATTAATAGCATGCCAGGCTCGCGGTTAAATTATAACCGCGCGGATCTATATCGATCCGGAAGCAAGTAGCTTAGAATTTATGGACTCATTATCTGCCTAGCCTTTTCGCAACTACGTTGGGGTCGGCTTCCAGTCTAACCGGATACAGTATTTTACATGGAGCGACTGCCTATCTGACCTCCACAGCTCTCTTACTGGTTAATACGATATCCCTTGGTAAGACTGGTTGTCTGACTTTCGGGCTTCTGACTACCCGAAACAACTGTCAAAGATCCACGAATGACAATTTATATACTATATTGATTTTAATTTTCGTCCAACGAATTTACAAAAGTGTATCCCCCTAAGCTTGACTGACAAGGAGTCCCCAAATATGTAGGGCGTGTTTAAGGGGCGTTTTCGGGACTTGAATGTATTTTCCCCACTTGTACTTCTTAACATGTCGATGTGTTCCGCACCCACGCGTTTCCTACTTGAACGGTACTTGAGAGCTTCCTAATCTTGACTGACACGCTCCAGCGGCTTTCGGTCAAGGCTGAGGCTTTGGGAGTAGGTTACGTACTTTAGAATTCGACACTGAACTTGGATGATCTAAACTTCATAGTCTCGACTTACGTCTTCAGCCAGTTACAATTGCGGGGTAATTGCGTAACACACTATCAGTAGCAATGGGCTTCACTTTGACAGTTCAATAACATTCATTGCGTTATTTGCGTTGCTGAGCAGACACATTTTTCGAACATATGAAGTAATGGATTAGCAAAATCCTTGAAAATTATTCAGATTAAGATTGATAGTGTGTTAGGCAATTAGGGTGCTGGACTGTTTATATTATCAGACTTAGCTCATTAGCTGAATATTTAATCGCAAATAACACCCTTCTTAAAAATTAAATGCATTGGATGGGTGTATCATAATTGATGATGTGACGATCGTGACGAACTTCATATTTATAACTAGCTGCACCCCGCGGTTTCACCCGCATAAGTCTCGATCCCGTGGTAATATCGGAATAAAAATATCCTATATAAATATAATATCCTATGTCCTAATCCAGGTCATAGTCTACCCATGCGCCAAATTTCATTCAAATCCATTCATTTTTTTATAGTGAAAGCGTAACAAACAAACGTACAAAAATCTCATTATAATATGTATTAGCTTAGAAACACTGTGTTCATTGAAGTGACATTGTTTTTTTTTTTTTTAGAATAAGTGTCTTTAAACCGAAAGTCCAATGATCAATTTGAACTCTTTCAAAATGAGCTACATAATCTATGGCTATTAGAAAGAAAAATTAGCGAGTTAAATGCTAGCCAAGCTGATTCATAAACTAGAACTGAAACCGCTTGCAACGGCAGAGATGCTTTAGTAGCAGTCAGCCAGTACACGAGAGGTAAACATTAGCCACGCTACTGTGGTTGAGGCACAGACTAGACTTAGATATTCGTGCTAGCAACATTGATAGCAATCCTCCCACAAAAGTACTGAAATCAATACTGAACACAGCTAAATTATTCCCCAGTCCCGTCGCCTGATCACCGCTAACAACAAACAGCAATAAGTTCAATACACCTGCTAGTACATGCAATAGCCTGCATTGCGATAAATCTGTCCCCGTTCACAATATGACAGCCTGCGCTGCCCGACCAATTGCAGCGCATAAATCAATTGTGCTACCACCAATGTTATGAAATTCGCTGAATATCTTATTAGGCTGTGATATATTCACAGGTAATCAAAGTATCTCTTGACTTTGAGCTACAGCTGTTGAGATATAACGTACTAACTCTTATCCGCGAGTAAGTCGGAAATTATCCCACGTGAACCATCCCGGTAGTACTACCGGGGTAAAAACTATCCTATGTCCTAACCCAGGTCAAGGTCTATCCGTGTGCTAAATTTTATCCAATTTTTTTCAGACGTTTGGAAGTTATCTTCGCATTTATAATATTATATAAGTATGAGCTTCTGCCCGCGGCTTCACCAGCGTGAATGTCGTGAATTATTCCACGGGAACGTGCTACCGGGACAAAATGTAAAAGCCCATGTCCTTCCCCAGGATGCCATCTATCTCCTTGCCAAATTTTACCGAAATCCATTCAGAGAATTAGGCGTGAAAAGGTAACATACGAATTTATAATATTATATTAGTATGAATGGATAAGAAGGTGGGTGACAGCAACTCGGCTCTCACTGACCACCGCTTTGTTTCCAATATAGTCCGACAATTTGTCGCTCACTTTAATAGTTTGTTGGCAAAAGATTGACAGTAGCACTAGTAGTTAATGAGTGATTCATAAGCCGACGCGAACTTGTTTACTATGAAATCGTTTGTCACTGTGTCACACGCTACTATAACAATTAATCACTACTACACTTTACTGTAGCAGGGCAGTTGTGGCCCAGTGGAAACAGCCGTGACTTACGAGTTGTAGGTCGTAGGTTCGAACCCTGACTGGCACTTTCCCATCCCATCTTCAGCCTTCAGCAGTCCACTGCTGGATATAGACCTCTCCTATTGCAAGCCATTCAACTCGGCAACTCTCAGGCGCTTTACTTTGTGTTAATTATTTCATCGCCACTGCTCTCAAAACGGTGCAGGAAAACATCGTGAGGATACTGGCATGTGCTAGAAACAAAAATTCTAAGACATGTGGCATCTACCAACCCGCACTGGGCACGCGTGGTGGATTACGGCCCACTCCCTCTCACAGAGAGGAGGCCTGTGTCCCAGCAGTGAAAAAATTATTGGCTGATGATGGTACATTTTACTCTAGTCGCCACTTTTAGGTTAGTTCAGACGCAAGCTGAAGAGCTTATGTTAACTCTGCAGATTATATTCACAAGGATACGCAAATCATCATCTTTTCCTCTACGGTGGGCTTGGCTTTTTCAACGTTACCAGATGTGGCTGTGTTTGTTCCGCTTAGCCGAACAACAAAACAAATATAATCAGTTTGGACATGTTTTTCTTATCGTGAAACGCCTGAAACATGAGCTTCGACAATATTTTCGCATTCGAAATAAGAAAAATGGATCTCAGTTGGTTTTATTTATTCAGTTGATTCTAGTTATTTACGTAACATTATCCGACTATGTCACGTATCGATTTTCTTTTGTAGCATGACTCGTCATGCCTAGTAACAAAAATAAACAAATTAATGTGCGTATCTCGATACGCACATTAATTTGTTTATTTTTGTTACTAGTTGTGGTAACAAGTAAGTATGAACATAACATGACGCCTTGTTTCCCCGATGTGTTGGGCAGAAGTGTACCTTAGTATGTACATTGTACACCCACATTTCGCCAGTTATGTTTAAGTCCCATGTAATAGGGGGCGAGCCTATTGCCATCAACCGGACACGAATCCAGACTCCGGGCTTCTACTGAGAAATTCAAGATAGAAAACCCCAATAACTCTTTGCCCGACCCGAGAATCGAACCCAGGACTCCATGTTTAACGGTACCGTTTGCACTCCTAGATCAATGAGGCAGTGTCAAGCATAAACATAATCGTTACATAAGGATTATGTGCTGTATTGTTGTACAGCCACTGTTATCGATTACGGGATTCAGTCCCATGTTATAGGGGACCTGCCTATCGTCATTTAACGAGGGCGATTCCGATCCAGGGTCATATAATTGTAACTCTTTCTAACAGAAAAACACACACACACACACACTGAATTTCCATAAGACCAATATGTGAAATAAACGCTATAACAAGGTACCTAACACGTTTCTTATACACAATCGTTATTTCAGGGTTTTATTGTTCAACTATTACTTTCTTTACCATACCAATAATTGAGATCGTACCATAACATACAGGATGGCAGGGACTTCGATGCGCAAACTGTAACCATGGATTCAGCACATGATTCTAGACATAATTATTTTTTTAATAACCGACGAAAAATGTCAACATGCGTTTCATAATTATATATATTGAATCAACGGTTAGAGATTGCGCGCCGATGGCCCTGCCGACCTGTCATAACACGCATAACGCAGGTGCACGAAGTGAATCTTTAGTTCGCCCACATTTCGCCAGTAATATTGAACCATACAGGTTCAAAACTTATTCATGAATAAAAAAAACTTGTAAAAATTAAGCGTTTCTCCCAATTTAAACCCTGCCATTAACTGTACTCATCTCCCATCAAGAAACGAGATAGAGAGGTCGTAAGGTTATCGTGTAGTTTCACAGTACATTTGTTTGTCCTGAGGCACTTACGTCGATTTATAGCCGGCCCTTTAGCCGCAGAAGACATGGCTGAAACATACGGAATAGAATATATATATATACATATATATATTTATTTATTTGCTTAAAAACATGGTAAAATACAAAATTACAAGAGCAACAAAAACATAGAGGAAAAAGAAAGAACAAACGTTCAAATAAAAAAAAAGAAGATAGAGCTTTTACTTTCACTCTTCTAGTCTTCGTGTATGTAATCAGCCTATAATGTTCCCACTGCTGTGATACAGGCCTTTTCTTTTTTGAGAGAAAGCGGGCCGTATTCTACCACGAACATCTATCTTTTGGTGCTAGGGCATGCCGGTTCTTTCACGATGTTTTCCTTCACCGTTTTGACCGTTAGTCTCTTTATTTACCAACAACATAACATTTAACGAAAAACTAGAGGATATCATCCCCTGCTTCAAATTATTTTACCACTTGACTTGTTATACCAGTAGAATACTTGACATAGTTTGTAATTAATTACAAACTGTTAGAAAGTGCGATTCAATGCCCAATTAAATTTTATTCTTGCCCATTGGTGAAGTGGTGTGTACCTACCGATACATAATAAAAAACAACAGGCCAATACAGAAGAAACATGGATGAAACGTTTTATTGCATCCGTAATTGGGGATACATGGCGATCGACGATCGATCCAACATTCCACATGCGGCGATATACCTACGTCTGCTCACAACCTCGCATTGCACGTTTTATTAGTAGCTTTTAAGAAACATTAGAACTAGAAACACGTGTGATGTCCATTAAGCTTAAAAAAAAACTTCTGTTGGAGGGCAATGCAACGATGCTATCAATCCGTATTGTTGCTTCAGTTGTGGCTGCGTCGGTTTTTCCTTGGATTTCCCTAAGAGCACCATCATATTTTGAAAATATTCCTTCAAGTTGGGTGGTCGTCTAACCGACGTCAGTTAGATAGAATAGAATATACTTTATTGTAAACCCACATTGTTACACAGCAAATTCTTGCTAATTCTATGCCGACAATAGCGGTCTTATCGATAATGGTTTTATTTCTGTAGGTTTCTACAAACACTTTTACACGTCAATCATGTTTTAATAACTAGATAAGGTCGGCGTTTCCTATCTGACTATTCTGCGAAGAAAGGCCGAAACAAACTCCAGAGGTCATAGTATCTTTTAAAGTCCAGACTCAGTCTTGGTCAGATCAAACTCAAACTCGAAACTCTTTATTGTATTCATGTGTACATTTCGTTGTATTTTTCATGTGAAGACCATGAAGATTGGTGTCTGAAATAGTATTTTGAACGAAATAACAGCGATATCTTCCAGACAACCATTGGATAAACTGAATGAACTTAAAACAAGCAAGAACGTTACTCCGTATGTTTTCACACACTTACTGTCAGAAGTCTACATTAATAGGTGAAACTTTCAGCCACTGTCCACTCATCACTGGCAATAAACATTGTTTTTAGAAACTTGTGTAATTAAGAACATGTCTAGTACAGTCAACAGCAAAAGTAGATGATCAAAATCAGAGATTCAATACTAATGAACGGAGTAATTAAATCACATACTTTTGAATCACTTCGTCGCCACGCAGTTCTGACGCAAACTCCGTTCATTAGTATTGAATTTCTGATTTTGATCATCTACTTTTGCTGTTGACTGTACTTAGTTTTAAAACAAAGAGGTAGTTAATATCTTGTTTAATGGACCAACTATTTATAACTACCACACTTTGACGTTTCTTTTGAGCAGTTCGTTATGACCACCTTTAACTATTAAGTTTTGAAACGAAATACTATCCATTGTTGCGCGACCCCCGGTTGGCCAAAGTTAAGATAAAAATATAAAAAAAAACGTGCAGTCGGAGGACTCTTCACAAGTACCAATTTCCTTACGCGATACACGCACGCGCACACACGTTCGTATATTATAATAGAAAGAGAGTGAGAGAAAATCGCATGGAGCATAACGCTTTTTCAACTCTTCTAGGTACTTCGTTCCAAAAAATCAGCATATCAGTGCTGTGCTGTGGGTCCGCCATAGCACAGGATTATGCTGTCTGGAAGCCACTTATCAAAGTCACGACGTGCAGCTGTCGGCAGTTTGTTTTCTGTGTTCGTAATTTTAGAATTGTAATGTTAAATTATCTTTTTTATATGCAAGTGTTTCTTTCTTTCTTCTTTCTAAGATAATATAGGCCAATCTAATTTAGACTTTATGCTCCTCTTACAAGTTCTATCCAATCTGTCTTCACTCTATTACATACAGAAACATATTTTCAAATCTAGCACTTGAAATCTAATAACAAATCTTACCCTTGCATTGTTTTCGAGATTAAAAAATGGAAATAAGAAGAGTAGCGGAATAAGAGTCTTCTATCGCGGGGGATAGACGCCTCCCGGAGTCCCCGGTACAGAGCGCCAATCAAAGCAACTGCCTCCGGGCGGCTATTCAATTAGAAATGCCCCTCTACAGTTTTTTGTGCCCCAAGGGGAAAGTGGAAGCGGGGTTTGAGTTTGTTCGTGTCCGGAGATGGAAGCGGGGTTCAAGTTTTTTGCTATAACGTAATTCTTTTGTTAATTTAGATTACGGTATTAGATTACATTAGTATAAATGAAATGAACTTTTCACTCCTGTTGTTATGTTAATTAACAAACCCAGAATTAATCGGCAGTTACGGTCGACTTTCCAGCAACTCGTCCTTTGATAATCTAAACCACCATATCAGGCGGACCATATAACGGAACTGCGTCACACCGACTCCACTCAGCCTACATCTATTACTTAATACCTGCGTTCACCTCGGAAAGCGTAAAGTAAAGAAGCTAAGGCTTCGTTTACACTGTATGTAAAAATAAGTGCCGCATGTGTGCGATGACTATCCCGTTAGCTCTCAAGCGTTATAGAAAAAAAGATCTTAATCTACGTCTGGAATGTAAACAATTTCCATGTAAACCAAAACAACATCAATCACAGTTCCTTGTCTGCACATATCTGACTGTTGGTATCATGCTATTATTATGACCTCTCAATGCCTTTCTATTCTATAATTACCACAACTTTATACAGAACTAGGAACCTTCGCGTATACAAAGCCTGATGCTGTGTATACATAAAGGCTGCCTTAGCAGAGAAATCGCTCTAAGCTTATGTTTCGCATCGCCCGCTTACAAAATGCTCTATCAGACGGGTGGGCGCGACGGTCGCGGTGGGTACTAGGTACAGCGGTAGGTGAATCGGCTCCCAACACATAATACGTCTTTTTGCAAGCCCATGCCATGTCAGCCATGTCCAAATGACTCCTTTATTTTCTTTTTAGAATTCCGTTTAATTCCGATTTCAAAGGGGGAAGCAGCAGAATAGATTGTTGATCTTGGTTTCATGTTGAACTGTATATTAATTAAACAGTTTTTGGTATATTTTATGTTGAATGGGGACATAAAAGAAAACATTCGCTACTTCTTCCAAATGTTATGTAAAACTAATTAACACAAAAATATTTGATACTCTTTAATTTGGATAAAAAGACAAACATTTGAACAAAAAAATTGTTTTACTTCCTGAAAATTTATTAAAGATATATACGCAGGGCAAACGCGACTGAAATAGTAGCTGTGCTCATGCGTCAAACGCCAGTTCAATCTTCAACATGATAGTCAAATCTCTCAGAATTCCCAAGCCAAATCAAAGAAAAGACAGTCTTCCTTCCTCGCATACTCGTAATAAAGTAAAAAAACAAACGATTCCCAACCTTCCTACAGCCGTATAAAAGTGTACAGAACAATTTATTTTTATGAGTACACTGGTATCAATAAGGTGTAACACGACGCGTTTGTTTACGAGCGTGGGCGTGCCGGTTGTGGTGTGTTTTGGTGGTTCCTGCCATGTTAGTGCATGGTTACATGTCGTTGGGCTATACTTTTACTGGCCTGTCACATGCGATAGGTAAATGGGCGGACAAAAGCTGGTGGTATTTGTCGATGTTAAACTAGAATATGGATTTGATGAAAAGGCTTGATCTAGCCGAGTTGTTGCGGTACGCATATATTTATTAGGTACAATGTTTTAACGTGTGACGTTTTTTAATAACGCTCAGAAAGAAATGAGACTTTTTCGAGTTAAAAACCACAGATTGCATAGCATAACTAGCGACCCGCTCCAGCTTCGCACGGTTTTTCCTACTTGACAAAACATAGGGATTTCTTTATTGTATGTACCTAAGTTGAATATGAATGTACCTACTTTACCTACACATTCCGTAATAAATTTTCAAAATGATGGTGAAAACTGCATCAAAATCCGTTGCGTAGTTTAGAAGAACAAGGCACACAGACAGACACGAAAAGCGACATTTCAAGTAAATATTTTGTAGTTTCTCTCTCATTACTTCCTGCTTGCTTTTTCTCTCGTTTGCTTTACTTCACGGCTGCTGTATATAGACTTTGATAATCTATACTAATAAAAAAACCGAAGAGTTTGTTTGTTTGTTTGAACGCGCTATTCTCTATCTCTGGATTTGTAAAATTCTTGCAAATGTTAACCCAATACTCGAGGAAGGCTCCTTCACATCACGCCAGGATCCTTTGGAGCTGAGCAAAAACAAAAACATGCCAAAATAATAATAATAGTGCGGGCGGGCGATGCGCAACGACGGGGTTTGTGGGGAGTACAAGAAATTTCACGCGGACAAAGTCGCGGACAGGAGCTAGTAAAATAATATAAGAAGTTTAGCCCAAGGCTTCCGAAGTAAAAGTTTAGTTGATAAGCTTTAATTTTGTTCATCTTTTACGTGGCTTGGATGTTTTTAATACAATGGAGTTTGAAAACTTTTTTCATTCAATTAGCTGTTAACAGACCATGTTAAAAATGAAATATACTACCAATCCGCCTTCAGAGTTTGTTAATATCAAATACGCATTCGCGCGTTTTACTTATACCAAACTCATGTTTTTTCCAAAAATGCATTGTGAGAAGCCACTCCTTTTAGGTACCAGTATTTTTTGACGAATAGGAAATAACCGAACTAAGAATATGGACAGTCAAACCTATTATCATATATTATGTAGACCGTTTTGTCTCGACCAAGCATCACGATAAATCATGTATTTTATGATAGCCTCTAGGAGATAGTCTCTAGGAGCCTCCATATATTCAGCACTTAACGATGTTGGTTTATCTAGTTTGAGTGTGTCTAAGCTTCAAATATTCATCAATATCTTAGTAACACGCTAATATCTCTGGGCCTTCTGTCTAATATCTTGCCCTAATGTATTCCATAAGCGATCCGTCCTTTTCACTAATCTAAGTAAGTTTGTAACTTGTCAAAGTCGCTGACAGCCAGCAGGACGTCCCCCGAATAGTAAATATTTCATACTTTTTTTATTTGAAACTGGATTAGAGGATCTGCGCTCGAATGAGCCCGGTAATGTCTTTCTTTTGTTTTCGTTTGCTCTGCTCGAATGGGTAGGACGTGGATCTGGAATTTTAGATTTATTTTCAGGACAACTTTTGAAGTTTTTGGCAGAAATAGGTTTGGCAGAAGCTCATGTCAATGGCTAGCTAAAACATTCATTTTCATAATATTAAGAGATTTTATTTGTTTATTTAACCATTTATGTACGCACGGCTACACATCAAGCTATACATAACCAGCATAAGCTGACTTCTGATTGTACGAAAAACCGATACAATGCGAGGTCAGCTAAAACGGGAAATGTGGCATGAAATATAGCATGATGTGTCGTCGTGTGAGCACACATATGTATGAAGATACAAAAAGAAAGGAACAAAAAAGTACGTAGAAAGATGGTGCTTATTCCTAAAGAAATCTCTTCCAGCATAGCACACCGCACTTACCTTTTATATTTTGTGTCGAGGATATTGCGCTAAGGATCAAAAGGTAAACTCAATTAAACATTTTCTCTGTCTAGTATTTGTTTGGGAACTGCAACACTCCAAGAACTGTCATTTATAAATAAGGTCTAACGCCAACCTAGATAAACTTTCAGAAGCTGAAACGATTCCCCTTAACAATCGGAGCACCTTCCCTTTAAACGATAAACAGCTTATGAAGAACCCTCGTTACTTAAAGTTTCGCGATCCCAGCCTCCGCCTCTTATTACATCGCGCTGTTATTACGCCTTTTTTCTCCCCTCGGACAAAGGATTAGATGTTTTCTTTGTGAAATCATTTCTTATTACGGAAATGGCGTGGGACGGAGTTAAAGCGGGCGCGACATAATTCAATGCTAGTTTTTACAGTTTTGTGGGTTAAAGTAACAAAATTATTTTTTAATTTTCTATCTATATTCTGGATTAATATACACAAGTTTTAATACTAACAACGTTGTAAGATTTTCCAGATTAGCAGCTGCAAGCGTTTATGCGTTAACCCATTATAAATGCAATCTGCAGCTCGCCATACTCGTTAAAATTCATAGTTTGAATTAGAAAACTCATTCCTGTCCCTAAAGTGTTTATTACAAGAGGACCCGCTGCATATTGAGTCCAGTATGTTGTTACAATCATTGTGTAAACAGTGTTGGTCCATCGCTTGTTTTCAGACAACAATTCTTACTCCCTGTGACGGGTAATGAAGCCGGTCAGAAGATTTAAACAAGGATAGTCTGTTTATTCACGACTTAATTAAGTTCTCGGTTTTCTTCCTTATTTTGTGAAGTTTAAACATGCTGATGACATTTAAAAAGATATAAAATGGAGTCTCGACAAAGAAATGCCTTCACCAAGTAATAAGGAAGCCATGTATATTCAGAAAGGTGCTCGGAGACCGAATACAGTACATCGAGATTAGACGGCTCGCACAATAGTGAGAGATTGCCACGAACTGCCATGATGAAACATTTCCCTCGTAATACATGCCATATACAACGTTTTCATATTTCAATAAAGTTCAAGTCCAACAAAATGCTCTTACGCCAGGACACTTTAAACGCCCGGGTTCTAAATCATGCCCGGCCCACTGATCTAAAGTCTATACTTACCCGTTCGGCCATTATCGCCTCAAAACTCCGTAATAGTTTCCAAGCCGAACGCTGCACGTAATATGTGGCCACATAAATTGCACACTGCACATAATTCAATTCTCTGAACAAACTTTTGGTCAATGGTTAATTTAATTTTACATTTCATTATTGAGAATATCAATTGATTCAATTTATCAAATTGGTTATCGGGCGGGAAGCCGATACTTTTATCTCGCTCCGAATTCAGCAACTCACAAATAAGTAGGAGATCGATTTCCCAGTTCTTGGAATCAGAAAGTACACTTAGTGTGAGGGCTTCCTCAGTCGTCAAGGCTTGACGGGTGATTGATTGCTGCGAATGGGATCAGCAGTGGACGTGATCGACGATGCCTTGGATTCGCACCGAGAGAAAAAATTAAAATCACATTACTAGGCGCTGTGCAGGGTTTAAAAAACCTTAATCTGCGTGCTAGACAATTATGGCTGCGATTTGTCGAGATAACCAAAGAATAGAACATTTCAGAAAATAATTATCCGCCACAGCCTGGTCGTAACAAGCTTTTTTCACGCTTATGAGTGTAATGAAAAGAAATATTTATAGCGAACTTCCCTCACTACAAATCTAAAGGAATCGTGAGGCCCAAAACGTCAGCCTCGGGCAAAAACCCGCCATTACATCGCACAACCCCATATCAGAACTTCCCCATACAATCAAGGAACACATGAAATACTGAACTTGGATCATGAGTTATGAATATGACTTCATGACTTTAGTACTTTCGAGAACTGCAGATTTCGATCTTGAAGAGTTAGCTGGTTCCATCTTTATGATAGTAGAGAATTTCATTTCACTGTATCTTACATTGCATACGGTATATTACTGGTATGGAACTAGGGTGGGCCTGTTGCCTACTTTATCTACTTCTACATAGAGTATCGTACGATATAACAGCTGTTGTAAGTTATAGTGGTAATATTATGTAATATCTCAGCCGGATTCTGGATAGAAATGAATTGACTTTTCCGAATGCCAAGCGTGGTGAGACTGCTCTGTGCCATATTTTCTACCACAAAGCTCATGTGTAGGTGTTACATTTTCGCACAGATATCAGAGGGGCTCGTAATTTTAAGAACGTTCACGGTCAGAAGGCCAATTCTCGTAACTTAAAACGTTCAAAATCTGTCAAAATGTAGGGAAATTAGAGGTATTTTTGACAGATTGAGACAGATCAGACTGAACGTTCTTAAAATTACGAGAATTGCCCCTCAGATCTCAGTCTCAATCTGTCAAAAATACCTCTCTAATTTCCCCACATTTTTGACAAGTTTTTGACATTTGCTTGTCGCCGACATGAGACTGCGACTAGATTTTGAACGTTTTAATTTACGAGAATTGGCCTTCAGGTCAATTCCCGTATTTTAAAATGTTCAAAATATAATCGTTATCTCTTGTCATTCTTTTTTTATAAATTAGAGGTAATTTTGACAGATCGAGATTGAGATTAGAATGCGAACCTTCTTTAAAATAAGGAAGATGCCGCTCAGACATGAATTGACAGTAACATTCCTGGAAAAAAACCGAAACCTATTTTAGAAAATAATAAATCCTTCTCTGGTCCTTCGAGTCTACTCAAACAAAATGAACTCGTTAATGTGTTCTACATTTTAAGCTTTAGAAAATGATGTTTCCAATATGTTTCTAGCATCACATATCTCGCCACTACCGATACAGTAATCCCCTCCGAAGGTTTCTGCTCCACGTAAGCTTTTAGAAGGATTTCTCTGAATATGTTTTAGTACGAGTACTTGCCAAAATCCTAGTTGATGTGTTGTCATGTAGGCTGTTACTCCTACTAGGCTTGCTTCCAGTTTTGTAACTGTCGGTTTAAATGTAGGGTCTACTTGTTGTAACGGTCGACTTTACGAGCAGGCTTAAGTGATATTTATTGGATGCTCATACGTCATCGAAAATATTGGGTTGGTGCTTAAAAATGTAGGGTAGTTCGGTAAGATGATATAGTAGGTATGCTTTTCGCTCTTTTTGTTTATTTATACTTTGCGGGACACTAAGCACCCCTCGACGTAGTAAAAAGAAAGAATAAAGTTTATTCGGACAGAGTTCGTGAAACACAAAATACAAATAAAATAAAAAGTAAATAACTAAAGTTCTATTGTCTCGTTCAGTTTCCTTCAGTGGGTTAAAACATAAAATGGTCAGAATGTATTATTATTTTAATTTTATATTAAGTTAATCATTTTATAGTTTTATATAGATCCACTTTGTCAGTGATTTGAAAAGTGGTACAATGTTATCAAACAAAATAGATAGTAATGTACATTTTTCTAAAAAATGTACATTCTTTCTTTTTCACTATAAACTTACAAAGTTACCATACACACGAGATTGACGTAAGGTAAAGTAGTTTTCGTCTCAGAAGATTTATATCTTAAAATAGATTTCGCAGTTTATGACATGTTATAAACATAAAATGCTAGAGACACCACAAAAAAGCGCTTTGAAAGTTCTTGCTTTTGACGTTACATTTTTAAACTGGAAAGTTTTGCGAAAATAAAGCTTTTGAACTACTAATACGTACGTTTTCTCGTCTCCAGACGGTTTCAAGGTTTGTGTGCTCGCAATCTAAGCGGTAAATAGATAAGACAAACTAAAACGGCGAAGACAGTAGAGATAAAACCTTGGCTTAGTTCTGTTCTAGCCTTGGCCGGGATTGAGCTAGAATGAAACTAATATCCTACCTGTGTAATAAGGTAGGCTTATTAAAAAATAAAACGTTAACACGCATCTTTATTTAGGTAATACTCCTCTTAAACCAACATCCACTTAATAATTTCAAGCTCACCTGAAAAATATACCAAAGACTAAGTACACAAAGAGATAATTAATCTTCTCAGCTGAAAGTTTTAATTATCAGCTCGTTAAACTAGAGGCGTTCACTGAACGAATTATTAGCTTCGTTCAGTCATAAGCCTACTGACAACAGAATTACCAATTTTCGTAATAGTTGACCGTTAGTTAGTCGACCGTTGTAGGAGCCACAGGATTATAATGTTAACAGTATTTTGATGACATCCCCAACTTGCACACAATATCTGAGGGGCAACTCTCGTAATTTTAAGAACGTTCGCAGTCTGATCTCAGTCTCAATTTGCCAAAAATACCTGTAATTTCCCTACATTTGTGACAAGTTTTTGACATTAATCGTCGCTGAGATGAAATTGCGACTAGATTTTGAAGGTTTTTAATTACGGGAATTTTTAATTCTTGTTATGATATTAATGTATTTAACTGTTTTGCTCGTGATGCAAAATGTAAATTAAGTATGGACCACTCAGCGGGATTGTCCGAAAGGGTTACCGCTACCCCGGAACATAAAAGGCGAAGGAAGGAACATGGGTGGGTTTTAGTCAGTAAGAGTCTGACACTCCCTTCCGCTCCACCTAGAGCGGGAGGGGTCATTTGATGATTTCCCACCCGAAAAAAAAAAAAAAAAAAAAGGATGGACCACAAATAAGTTTTTAGTAGAAAAAAAAGGTCTAAACTGCACGGAATTTTCTCGCAATGTAACCGCAACTTAATTTCAATAACATGTTTCTGAGTAAAAAGGTTTATTCCCGCGCGTAAGTCCGCCCGCCCAAAACGTATAAATGGATAACAACACGTGCCCCGAATACTTTATATTTTGACAAATCATCGCACTTATATCCTACGACTGATTCCACATTTTCGGCTGACATGGAAAAAATCGGCTTTCGGCCATTACGTCATATTCGGCGCGACCTTTCGCGTCGCATTGCTACGGTCGAGCTACGCGCGGCTCGTAGCGGTCGCGTAGCAGTGGCTACGGGCGCGTCAGACGCGCTGGCTGAACGCTACGAGACGCTACGGACTCGTAGCGTTTGAACTTGACGTAGCGTATATTGTGGAGTGAAGTTTGTGTTTGTTTTTGAAGTGACGTTTATGAATAAACAAGTGTGTGAAATTATAATTTTTATTCAATTAATTGGAGCTTATGCTGATAAATTATCCTTATTTTAATTAACATTTTATCTGGTTAAAATTTTCATTTATTTCATATTAGTGTGAGTGTTTTCAACATGTGAGAGTGGGCTATGGGTGAGGGCTCACTGCCGGGGGTGTTCTTCTGCGCCGGGGAGAACGGCAACGGTTACAGGCTGTCGGTGCAGGGCATCAGGACGTTGCAGGGCTTCCTCAGGGAGCATGGCGCGGACTGCGTCAGGCAGTTTATGCAGGTATACAAGCATACACTCCGAAAGCGCGCTAAGCGGTTGGTCCTGGCTGTCATTCGTAGATCAGTCGTTTACGGGTGGCCCGAAAGTTTGACAACCAGTCTTACCAAGGAGGGTATTACCAAGTAACTGGGTTGTGGAGGCCAGACAGGCAGTCACTGCATATAAAATACTGGTATTCAGCTGTATCCGGTTTAACTGGAAGCCGACCCCAACACGTTGGGAAAAGGCTAGGCATATGATGACAAGCATACACTCAGTATTTTTAATTGGCTGGCGAACTAGCTGCCGTCCCACCTGATAGTAAGTGGACATCTTTAATAAACCATCGCAGCCAACGCGGTGTGTTGCCATCAGTGATGGGCAAAAAGTATTTAGATTAATAATTACAAATTACAGTTACATTGTAATTAGTAATTGAAATACTTTGTAACATATTACTTAAGTAACTAATTGCAATGAGTACATACTGTAATTAAATACAAAGTAATTGAATTGCAAGTTAATCTAATTACATTCTAATAGATTACATAAGTAATCTGATGAAATGTAATTACACATTTATATAAGTATTGGGACACCTCTTACAAAAATGCCCTATTTAATACAGTTTTGACAAATACGAAAATAAAACACATCTTTATACAAAAAAAAATGTAATCATCTGTCAATCATTGTTTAGTTTTAAATCTTTTATTAGTTACAATTTTCACCATTGGCTGATAAAAAAAAATTAGTTTTCTGATTTATAATTTAAATTAACCTTTAATATGACTCTTTTTTCAAACATTTCGTCTGACAAACGGTTTGCTTTCGGACAATTGATCATTGTAGCGTACGAAAACATACGTTCCACAGGTGCAGAAGAAGGTAGAGGGGTATTAAATTTAAAAAATATTTCTTTAATTTCCTTATGATTATTTAATATTTGAAGTTCTCTGCTGTCTTCTGCCAAAAAATGAGTGACTATAAGTTCAGCTTTGGATCTTGGTTCACTGCTCTGGTTGTCTGAATCCGAACTTGAATCGATTTCAAAATAGTCATCCTCCCTCGACTTCGTTGATGGTCTTTCTCGAGATAATTGATTTGGTATTATCTTTACGACTTCTTTTACGAGTAAATTTTTCATTATAATATATTCTGCCTGGCCAATTAATGATGTCCATTTCAATTTTTTATATTTAGGATGAGAAACGGCAGCTAAAGCAGCATTTTCAGCTTCAGGTCCCGAAATTTTCAGAAAATTTTTAAACCTTGTTTGCACACTTTTGAGGTAAGTTTCAGTCAGAGTGTTGCAGTACTCATAGTCTCTTGTTTCAGTTAAATTTGTCAACTTTTTCTTCAACGAGAGTATAGTTGGCAAAAATATTCCATAATAGGTTGCATTTTCACCTTGAAGAATGTCAAGCGCATCAGCGACAGGTTGAGTACATGACAGGTATTCTTTTATATAAGTAAAATCAGATTCACGAAGTGGATTTTTTATGTTTAAAGCTTTGTGAAGTGTTGCAGATTTATCTTTTATGGTTGCGATTTTTTTTAAGGCATCATAAAGGCTATTCCACCTTGTCTCTACTGGCCTATTTAGAGTATGGCCAAGAATATTTTGTAAAATTTCAGCCGATTTTGGCCTATTTGCAGCTTTCCATAATGTGTTACATTTTTTTATTGTTTGGTCATGCATTTTCGATAGCTCCGTTTCCTGGTTTTCTAGTATTTTGTTAGCGTTAAAGCAATTATAATTGTAATATAATTAAATACTATGTAATTAGGTTACATTGTAATCAAATTATTTCGTAATTAAATACATTGTAATTAATTTCATAGCACATCCAAAGTAATCTAATTACAATGTAATTGAATAATATGTAATTAAATTTTATTTTAATCAAATTAATATGTAATTCAATTATTAATTAGATTACATAAGTAACTAGTTACGCCCATCACTGGTTGCCATCTCAGAGACAAAGCTGTAATATCTAATGTGCCCGTGATTATATCGGTTATTAATACTTTTCAAACATCTCGAACTTCTGGCAAACTTACTATTCTTACAAATCAACACTTAAGAATCAAGCGGTCGTCCCACCAGTTGATTCTTGTGTTATTTTTCTTATACTAGAACCATTAGCGCTCAAACTCAAAGCATTTATTTTAATTACACCATTTGCGGGCATTTTTGAAATGTCAAAGAGTCGATTATTTAGTCAGAAACTTGACACTAGTTTATTCATTAAATCTAGGCTCTCTGTAGTATTCAAAAAAGTTTTAATTAGAAGGCAGTAAGCTCTCGTAATAACAATAATATTATTGTGCATTTGTTCTTGCATACTAATGGTAAGTAGATTTTGAAAGTCGACGACAATTTTCCTTTCTTTCTTTGGTAAATATTTTCTTTAAGGTAACTCTGAAATTATACAATTATGAACATGTATTATTTTAAAATTACAGGTTTAAAGCTTACCTTCTTTTATTTTTGCCATAGTTGAGGGTCATAGCAAAACCGACAATCACTGTTCATTAGTGTTGTATAGATCACTACGGAAGCTTGTTCTTTGAAAATTTCAACTGGTTTAAAGTAAAGTGAGTGTCAGAAAGACAGACGGCGCAGGCTCAGTAATTCCCCTTTGCACCCCCTTTTGTTACGGAACCCTAAAAAATCATTCATAACATCTTAAATCTTCAACTCCCGCCCTTAAATAACCTTATCTCACTTAATGAGTCTACCGCTTTAGAAAAGCAGTACTTACCTACTTACTTCTAACTTGAGCACAAGTCCTCAGAAGTCCTAGCACGACTGCGCGGAGTAAACATAACGTAAATCCCAACGATTTTTTCATCCAAAATACAAATTGTATAGATAGTCATTTAATTTAGTACCTAGTGTAAATAGTTATCTTACATAAATAAAGGTAAAGGTAAGGTAAACAACTATTCTATTATATTTCGTGAGGAAATCGGCATGTCCTAGAACCAAAAATTCTAAGACATGTGACATCCACCAACCCGCACTGGATTCGCGTGGTGGATTATAACCCAGTCCCTCTCACAGAGAGGAGGTCAATGTTCCAGCAGTGAGAACAGTATAGGCTGATTTATGTATGTATTTTGCGACAAGCACAATTAGTATCACCCATAGATATGAATAAAGTTAAAAAAAAAAACTAAGGAAATACAACTTAGCAATGAGGGGTTATAGACCCGGATCCAGAACATGGCACACTTGCTGGAATGTCCCATATACTTACCTTTGAGGATCTGACGCCACTGACGCTACTATTATCGAAAAGAAGAAGAGACTACCTAGGTAAGTACGTTGAGTCCGCGCGTTCATGCTAGGCCTACTGATCTCCTTGATATTCGCACTGTTGGGTAAGTACTCCCAAGTAAGATGTATTGTCTACACGACGGCTGCCAACTGACGTCGTTTGTCACAAAAGAGGACACGAACTTCCAAGGATCATTGTTTTATGGCAAATTATGTAGATAGGACCTTCGTAGGTTCGTAATAGCGTAGGTAAACTTTCTTTTTATCAAGAATCCTAACGGCGGATTTAGTTTTTTCATTTTTTACCAACTGGTTTTTCTTTAAACGGAAATATGAAATTCTTAGTAACTTTCATAGTTCCGTTTCGAATCAAATAACAAGTCAAATTCTCTAAAGATCATGAATAGATAAGTTTGAAATATGGTTTCAATATTTCAAACTTATCTATTTAATGTGATAAAATATCTTAGCTACGCAGAAAAGAGACTACTTCGTAAATTACACGCTTCTTTCAAAATTCAAATTATTTTATTTCACATAAACCTACATGGGTACTTATGAAACGTCAGAAGCTAGGTGCACGGTTCCAATTGGTCGTTTCGTATGGAGAAGAGCTGGTAAGAAACTTTACCGTTACTCTTCAAAATAATTGGCTTTTACAATGTTTTCAAATTACAGTGTTAATAGGTATGGGAGGAAGGTACAGGCCTGTCAACAAGTACCAGTAGGTCAATTCTCGTAATTAAAAATGTTAAAAATCTAGTCGCAATCTCATCACAGCGACAATCATTGTCAAAAATGTTGGGTAATTAGAGGTATTTTTGACAGATTGATACCGAGATCAGACTGTGAACGTTCTTAAAATTACAAAGTGAATATGGTCAACAAATCGAAATATGTACGAGCCATACGGCAAGGCAAAAACTGCCCATACCTCTTTAATGATTTTTCCATCACAATTTCCCTCTAATTTTCTTATCCAAGACACCGGACACCTAGGTGCTCCTAGTGTCCGGTACCACAAATCTGAGCCGTCCGGAGCCTCATAAATCTTCCCACTTGATAGCTACCGATATAATTAGTATCCCAACGCTACCTTTTGATAAATTGCCGAAATGTTTTTACTACTAGGTATATTTGAGCTGAGATTTTCCGTGCCTTTGAGGATTATATCGTTTGCATTTTAATTTGTGGATTAGGATGTCAACGCTTCGACGTAAATGTTTAGTCGTTTAGGGACGTAAATGTAGAATTATGTAAGCAGTGTATTGTACTTATATTTGCGATCGTGGTGAGAATGACACGCCTTGCATGTTGTCACCTGTGCAGTTATGACTATGTCAGAGAGCGGAGTTCACGCTGAATTTCGGTCCAAATACGTTTAAAGTACGAATGTAGTTGAAAGGGCTTGTTTACAGCAAGTTCATTCACGAATTGGCGTTTACAAGTTACAGTATTTTCATAATTATAATCCAGTATCTGTGCTGACCCTAAATAATTTAATTGGGATAAGGACAATGATGATGATGTCATCGATACGCAAAGAAGAGAGAATACGGGTTCTACCTTATTATTATAATCTTTGTATGATTTGGATAAATATTGTGAACGTTAATTATGAACACAATAGCAAACTCGTGTAGAGAAAAACGATTTCATTAAGAACTGGGCTGTAAATATAATTTAACATAAATTGTAACTGTCAGGTTAAATTATTTTTATAATATTATTATTATTTCGTAGATTCCCATAACTCTTAACATGTTAATCAATTAAAAATAATAAAATTATGTAAAAAAACATATCATTTTATTGGAATAAAATTAAAAGTTTCAAACATGCACCCTGTAAGGGCAGGCACTGCAAAACAAGATTAATTACATTATACCTAAGTTATCGTTATAAGTCGTTACGGGTGGTCAAAAGCCCGAAAGTCTAACAACCAGTCTTACCACGGGGTATCGTACCAGTCACTAGGTTATAGAGGTCAGATCAGTCGCTCCATGTATAATACTGGTATTCAGCTGAATCCGATTAGACTGGAAGCCGACCCCAACATAGTTGGGCAAAGGCTAGTCAGATGATATGATGATACCCAAGTTATCCAGGGCATAACTGCTAAAAATTTCGAGCACGCTTCGTTCGCTCTTGCATGATTGCATCCTATTATTTCCCTACTCTTATTTATTATATCTAATGTTAACCCTCATTCTAAGATACTTCACATAACACACCCCAACTAAAAGTGGCTAAAGTTACACTATCTAAACCTAAATTAGTCGGAAGCTGTGTTGATAATTAATTAGCTTTCAGCGTGCACTACAACCACACGACTGACGTTCTCAGATGCATCTCGAGTGCGAAGCTGTGAGCGATGAGAGCCGAGCGAGCGGTGCTCTTATCTGTGAGCGGATTGACTTTGATCTATCGCTTGTTTCTACCAATGTGGATCTGGATTTGGCACGAGTGGGGATGAGGAGCTGGTTATATGGTTAATTTTTATTGGGAACAAGTCGTACGTCTCATGGGATTTCCTATCAACAAAAATTACGAAGTTCCATACAAACTTTTATCTTCTATTAAACCTCATTTGGGGATTTTTTTTCAATAATCCCTCCCTTTAAAGCTAAGCTTCGTTATATAAGGAACTCTTGTGCAAAATTGCATACTTCTAGACCCAGCAGTTGCTGTGCGTTGTCTATAAGTTTTTTTTAATGTTATTAAATAGAAATGGAAATGCAATCAGTGGTTTTCTGATGTCAAAGCTTTTGATCAACCGATATCGATTATATCCGAAAACAATCAGTAGCATTCACCTTTAATAATAATCTTACTGTCTTCAACCAAATTTAATTAGAATAGGCTCAGATTGTAATTAAGTTTTCTGAATAAACTTGCCGCAACTGTAAGCAGTCCCTGCCAACAACAGTCGTATTAAAAGCTTGACTCTTTGAATTCTTAACAGACCTTGCAAAACCAAGAAGATTATGGAAAGCTCATCATAGCAAATCGAAGTTGAAGACTAGCAAAAATAATGTACCCAAATCCTTTAGATAAACCAACTTTTCTCCGATCGCTTCCATTATTACTTGTACGTACGTACAATCCTCCACACGTACATGTTAACAATTTGGCATTAACAGCGCCTTTATGTCGTAGCAATAAGAGCGGTTTTCGTAGTTAAAGGATAACCACAGGCATCTGGTTCAGAATACAGTATGAACATGCCTTAACAAGTGGTAGCTTTTAGTCGTTCGCACTGTGTACACCATGTAGGTACCTATGTTAGTGTGTTTGTCAAAAGACGTCAAATCGATTTTTGTGGCCGTATCGCGTTACGTGAGCCTGCAAACCAATTGGGGACATCGCTTTTATGAAGGGAGTTTGTAGATCTGTTGGGAGGAAGATTGGTTGGATGATGAGATTATGTTGTGTTGCTGGATATTGGTTTAATGTTTTGATGATTGAAATGGGAAGTGATTTCCATGAAGACTTAGAATTGTAGCTTTGTTCAAGAGTAAGCAAACGCGGAGAGAGGAGCAAACGCGGTGCTCAGACAAAAATATGTTGTCGCTTTTGGGCTCCTCCGGTATCGGTTGCATGATGGGTCCAACGACTATGATATGCTTAAAAACGATTGTGATTTTGATTACAGTGAGGAGCAATACGGAGTAGTTTCTCTGCAACGCTTGCAATTTGTCAGAATGTAAAAAAAAAATAGTATTACAAATGTGTTTGAGCGTATCAAACACATTTGCAATAATAATAATTGTGACAGTTCAGAAATAATACTGATCTTGACATCAAGTTGTCTCATCTTAGCTAAGAACCACACTGGCCACATCTGAAACCATGTCAGCTACAGTAGATACTTACTTGAACACAGCTCCAAGAACAACCTTTTATTTCACCTGGTTCTAGTTCTGATAACTTTAATACGAACATTCTTTACAACCAATCGTTTGAAGCCAAGCAATAGTTCCATACATATAGCATAGCATATATAGCATAATCAGCCGATAATGTTACCACAGCCGCCGGGGCACCTCGATTATGGCCCACTCCCTCCTCGGAGAGAGTCGGCCATAATCCTCTACGCGGACCCAGTACGGGTTGTCGGATGTCCCATGTCTTCGAATTTTTGGTTCTAGGACATGCCATTTTCCTCACGATGTTTTCCTTCACTGTTTTGAGAGCAGTGTTGATGAAATTATTCACACAAACTAAAGCGCCTGTCTGGATTCGAACCAACGACCAATACCAATACCAATTCGTAAGTCGCGACCGTTACCACTGGGCCACCACTGCTCTGAAGCCAAGCAATGGTTGCATACATACACGAACTATTTAATAACTTACCAATTGTTGCATACATTCACGAACTATTATTAAATATTAAAAAACAATACCGTCAATTTCTATGAAATCGGGAATTTGCAAAGCGGCCACACAGGAATTTATGATTAATTTACGGCACCCATAGATGTGCGAAATGTTGGAATACAGCTCTTTCATGTATTATTGAAAAGGGTTAAAAGGTTAAATTGTACCCAAACAAGGTGCAGCAGATTTTTTACTTTGTTTATTTAATAACAAAAAAAAACACGTCTCTGTGACCTACGTGGTAATTGCGTAACAAAGTAACAGTAGCATTGGCGTTTATTTTGACAGTTCAACAATATACATTGCGTTATTTACGTTGTTGAGCAGACACATTTTTCGAACATATGAAGCAATATCCGTCAAAATTATTCAGATTCTGATTAAAAGTTTGTTACGCAATCTGGGTGCGCAATGAAAAAAGAAAAAGTGCCAAGCAATGGTTGCATAAATACACATACACAAACTATTTAATAAATTAACCAGGGCAGGAAGATGTTGGTGATGTCTTCGTGACCTACATACATATCTCATTTAAGTTTCTGAAAGCTGTTAACAATATTACTAATTTATTTATTTATTCTGTTACAGGTAAACAGTGCGAAAACCTAGCTGAAGTAGGGTAAATGTACAATGTTTCTTTAATAATATTCACTTAATTTTGTTAAAACAATGCTGAGAAAGGAGGTTCTTTCAAGGTGAATTTAAACCGGGTATTTATGAACAGGCCAATGAATATTCTCTTATGCCGATCACGTCTTCGTACTTGGAACTACATAGAATATTCCCGGGAAATATTTTCACTAAATAACTTGAAGATATTCTATTACAAAATGCACGTGAACGTCGAATTGAACTATATGCCTCATTTATTAAAAACCATGGTTATAACTGGACGTCCCTGATTCTAGAACATACGGGCCCCATCACACGTACCACAACGACAACATGTGAACGGGCGCTAATTTGTATGAAAATGAACAGTTTATTCACACGGACCATATTTGGCCGTCAAAATCGACCGTATGTTCGATACCAACCACATCAAGTCCACGTCGCAAGCATCAGCGTGATCGCCCACTAGCGGCCGGCCACATCGCAAACACAAACCCGGAGTCGATTGGCCTGTCTGCTAACACTAGCGACAACGCAACCACATCGAAATTTTGTAGTTACCACCACGCAACTGCAAGAAGCTGCAGCGACACTATTCACACGTAACCACTACATGCCCACATTTTGTCGCTGCATAGACAAGAGTTGTCCGTGATAAAAACCTTTTTTATAGTTAGATTAGTATTTCAAACAATAAGTTCTTGACATAGGGACCAAGAAAAATATAGGTTTTGTTATTCTTAAGAAAGCACACCTAAACCGACCGATAACGATCCCTCAGACAAAATTTATGAGATGTCAGAGGCATTTACAATCTACGTCGTCGCCGCGAATCTCTTAGGGAAATGGTAACTACAAGAGCACATTTTTGATTATTTATCTCATAAATACCTATCCTACGATTTTCTAAAATATCCCGATTCGAGTCCCAAGAGATGTTATTGACAATACTTTCACTTAATATTCTTCGCGTATGAGCCGATGGTATATTGAATAAACCATTTCCTCATATAACATGTAAAGTACTTACGTTCACACACTGGCTGTAGTGCGGTGCGCGTCACATAATCTACAATTTGTCGATACACCGGATTTTTGCCTGCCTCAAATCGGTATGCGTATATTTGCCCGTAAGAATGCCGGATATTTTCGATCATGTAGGTACCCCTATTAATATTTATGAGGAGTCGTAATGGCTTCATATTCATGTGTGAGGAAGAGCACATCAGCGTTGACCTGCGAGTTCTTCAACTGAACTGAACTGAACTAAAGGTTGGAGTTCATTAATTGGGTTGGTTAGTAATGGGATCGCGTGAGTTTGTCACTAACTGTCGAACCCTAGACTTTGTTTCTGTGAAGTTTATTCACTGTAAAACCATTTGAATTTGTTAAAGCTTTAGTAGGTTCTAAGTGACGGCTTTCAGTCAATTAAAAGTCGGTATAGATAGAACTATATAACATACCTGGCTTGTTCACGTAGTTGAGCTTCCTCGTATTTTTGTGGCACAGTTTTCGACAAGCATTAAGATTTAATAAGCAACTTGAGAATTCCTGAAATTTTCGTCGACAGAAGAATTTTCCTTTTGAGCTGTTTACTGTGGATGAATTCAGAACGAATGTCATGAAATTAATTTTATGAGAACTTATTATCTAAGTAACAAACCATTAGTTAACTCTGCGATTAATTTGATCGTTCAAATTGTATTCCAATAAGCACTAGAGTTTGCTAGACGGAGATATTAATTAAATTATTTAAGTTTGTTAGTACAAGACCTCTTAACTTGCCATTATGCCAATAAAAATATCTTAGTCAGGCCCTTTGTACACACACGTTTTTCTTGCCGTGAAAAACTACGGTTTATTCACCGTGTGTAGGCACGGTCGTCAGTGTTGTATGGATCACTGTGGAAGCTTGTTGACTTAAACGTGTATTCTACGGCGTGGTTTATACGTCGTACTGTAAAAAACCGTGCCGTGTACAAAGGGGCCTTAGCCTGGCTAAAATTTAAAACTGATTTGTAGGAATACCGGTACTCTTCTGCTTACCGCTGAGTGAAACCTATCATTTTATAGGAGGGTAGCAGACGTATTGAAGAGCAGTACTGCAACTCTCTTCTAGTGGATAATAGTACCGTTATGCCATCTTTCGGTAACAAACGAAAGTTTTACTTGGAGTACTCTTCGGTACCTTTATTATAAAGCGTTGTTATTTAGTGGTTGTTTAGAAAAAGTTTCTCAGTTTAGACTACTACTAGAGAATTTTCTAGCTTTTCTAAAGACATCAGCGTTTTTTGTTCAATAAAATTATTCTCTCTTACAAAAACGTATCTAATAAGCCTCCATTTATAATGCTTTCAACACTAAAGCATTTCTTGAAAATACTTCCTAAATTGTAGCGGTTCCTCTAAAGACGCCTTGTTCACGCAGGAACTTCCTGCGTGGACAAGGAAAGGGAAACAAGAACAATATAAAAAGGTGCTTTACTTACAAGCACATTAATTCGTTTTTAACGTCGATCAGTAAAAAATTATATCGATTCGTGTTTATGCTGCACGCTATTGTTTAATTAACGTGGTTACTCATAATTTGTTGTAATGGCATTTCCTTGTATCAATGCTGTAGTTATGACTTATATGGCAAAAGGTGAATAGAATGATTAATACGTAGGGCACTAGCAAAGTTTTGAGATATAATAAAACTATCAACAATATGAGTGTCAAACTGTTGCCGATAATAGCATAGCCCATTAGTAGTAAGAAGCAAGTAAAAAAAAATTATGTCTACCCGCAATATTTTTTTATGAATTTTTAGTTAAGTCAAGATGGCAGAGTTAACGCGTCGCGATTTTCGTGCAATTATGTTCTATAATTTCAAGCGAGGTTTAAGTGCTGATGATTGTGTCAGTGAATTAAAATTTGTGTTTAAAGAGAAAGCACCGTCCCGTAGCTCAGTGTATCGATGGTACAAACAATTCCAAAGAGGAGATTTTAACTTATCTGACGATTCTCGATCCGGACGGCCTGTTGAAATAGTGTCTTCAGAAAACATAGCCGCTGTTAAGAAACTCATTGAAGAAGATAGACATATAACTTATAAACAAATAGAAGAAATCCTGAAGATTAGTGCACTATCAATTCACACAATTTTACATGACCGTCTTCAAGTTAAAAAAGTTTGCACCTTGTGGGTACCGCACCATTTAACGGCGGCCCAAATGGAGTGTCGTAAGAAATGGTGTCAACAAATGCTCACTATGTTTGATAGCGGAAAATCTCCTCACGTGAATTCTATAGTAACAGGTGACGAATCTTGGCTTTATTACTATGACGTGAAATCTAAATCTAAAAACAAGGTATGGCTCTTTGAAGATGAGGAACAACCGACCACCGTCAAACAGTCTCGATCCGTAAAAAAGAAAATGGTCGTAGTATTCTTTGGCAAAAGGGGTATAATTAATAGAATATGTCTTGAAGAACAGAAGACTGTTACCGCAAAATGGTACACAGAGGTTTGTTTACCTCAATTGATTGAGAGTCTCAAAAAACTCCGGCCGAACTCGCGCATGGACACTTGGCGGCTACATCACGATAACGCACCTGCACATCGCGCTCAATTAACTCATGATTTTTTGCGCAGCACTGGTCTAATTTTGCTTGAGCACCCTCCCTACAGCCCCGATCTCGCACCCTGCGACTTTGGTCTCTTCCCAATGATAAAGGATAAATTGAAAGGTCAACGGTATTCCAGTGATGACGAACTAATTCAAGCGTGGGACTTGGCGTGTGAAGAAGTCCCTCAAGAAGTATGGCAGAAAATTTTTGATGATTGGTTTCAGCGTATGGAGAAGTGTATTGCAGCCGACGTAAAATATTTTGAGAAAATCTGAAGTTCAAGTGCCAAATCTCAAAACTTTGCTAGTGCCCTACGTATGATTATACACCCATACATATTGTGTCGTCCACACTATAGGACATCCTCAGAGTTAGGGACTTTCAAGTTAGATTTAAAAGTAAAATACATGAGTAATATCCCAAGTAAACATTCAGTTTTCATACCAAAGCCAACAAATAAAAAACATCATATTTGTCAAAGTTTTGTTCCTATACGAGCCGGAGAAATCCAATTTGAAACGTTGACCCGAATCTGGAACGTAGAAGGAGTAATATTGTATATTATTTATTTGTTTAGAATTCACATGCCGTTGTATGCCAGATACAAAGCTTAATATGCAAAATCAAATCAATCATCTCTGTATAGCATATTGAAGGTAGCGAAACATTGGTGCCCATGGTAAGACTAAACTGTGTTAAGCTGGCGTTTTTAAGCCAGCGGTGGCCGCCAAGGCCGAAATGGCTTGACCAAAAAATGACGGCATCGGTTTTTTTCCTTGACGGTGTCAAAAACCTCGCTCTACAAGCCGTCATTGCTGTCGTAAGGCGTGCGGCGAATTTTACCGCCTGACTATACCGAATCATGCCAACCTGAAGCAAGGGTCTAACTACAGGGGTCGGCCGTAACTACGGATTTCGTTCATGGGGAGGCCTCAAATCCGTAGTACGGCCGACTTTTTCCTACTTTTCCGTTTCCTACTCCTGATCACTCGCGGAAATAAGATTAGTTCGGAGCCCGAACTAATAATGAATTATAAAACGATTTGACAGTTGCCCCTGCTCGCGATGTGTTTTTCTCCGTCCGAATAATTTAATTTTACACTTGTTTTGACGGATCAGCTACTTTCAGACAAGTCCGCAACTTCGCTGACGGACTTAGAGATTAGACCCCAAGTTTGCATCACTCCTAATGTGACGGTACCACTGTCTTAGGAAACATAAGCTTTATGGGCACAAGATTCCATTACACATTGTAATTTTGAATATTGTATACAGTTCAGCGAGTAGAGTACCTACATAATAAATTATCTTGAAATAGTATTGTTTGCTGACCGACTTGGCTGGAGTCGTGTCCTGCTTGGCATGAGCACAGCCTTGAAGTCAGACAGTCTGGAGACTAGATTTAGTATCCAGTGGGTTAATATTGACCAAAGTTCAATGAATTAGTTTACAGGGGCAATCTCACTTCAAAAAAAAACCTTACTTTTCACAATAAAAAATTTTGCCATTTGCATTCCCATGCCATAGAATAGACAACAATATTATTATGTTTATATTTTCTCGAAATCCCTGTTTTGTAAGAGTAAATACACGCTTGCCGAACAGGGATTTCGAGAAAATATCTCTAATTTTGAAAAAATATTATGATTTCAAACAGCATAATTTCAAATTTTGAAATTGTTTTAGTTTAAACTCGGATACGAAATGAAACCTGTTTCCAGCGCCATCTGTTGCATAGTTCTCAAACTACGCGCTTGGAATAGAGGCGTTGTATTTCCGCCGTTCTCCGCAAACATTGAAACTAGATTAGTTATGCCTCTACTTATCCTCGCGAGAGGGATATTGGCGTGAAATTAACATTTTTTGCTAGTATATTCCGTAGATTATAATCCGTTGGCCGTTAATAATACATTAGCAGCCTTCCTCCTTAAACACTAGTACCTATGCGATGAACTGAACAAATGAGATCTGGTCCTTTGGTTCTTAAAGTTCATACTTACCCTATTTCCATCTACATAAAATAAACGAATTTTCCGTATTCAGACAACGGGCTGAAGATAGAAATCTTGACTTCCGCACAGACAACTCCCTTCAGCCCAGAAGCCGTTTTTATTTTACGTTTAAGACTTTCGCTTTCAGTTTGAAAGGGTTAAACCCTTAAGGAATAGGAATTGCTTTAGGGCCCACATCCTAAATCATTTGTTAGGTCTAGCCGCCTGGAATATTGTATAACCTTCGACTTTCGTTTAGATTGTGTACATAAATAATCTTGGATGTTGCCATGTCGGGCGGGCTGCGAAACTTGTCGTACCAAAAAGGCTGTTTGTTGGTTATTTTACGGTATTTGGTATATGTTTTATTTACTTCCTTTTATAATATTTCACACCCATCCACAGACAGACGTCATGACTTATCAAATCCCACCATTCAACGGTGTAGAAATTAAACTTAAAATTAAAATGCGGACTATCTATCTTATACTATACTAATAGTAAAGCTAACTAATTTGTTTGTTTCTTTGTTTGCACGCGTCAATCTCTGGAATTACAGGACGGGTTTGAAAAAAAAATGCATTTCATAGTCCAGTGCTTGAGGAAGGTTATAGGTTGTTTATCATCACGCTACGACTCTTAGGAGCCGAGCTAGAAGAGCAAAGCCAGAAAGAACGCTAAGCGAAAACGAAGTAAAAGCGCGGGCAGGCGATGCGATGCGATGGGGTGGATCAGGGTTACAAGAAATTTCACGCGGACGAAGTCGCGGGCAGAAGCTAGTTTCAGTTATAAATATAAATAATTAGATACAACAAATATTGTTTGCAACTTTAACCATGGATAATTTTCCCAATATTAGTGCTGATCTTTCCTAAGCCATAAACAAGGTAAACCTCACAAATCTTCTATAACCGATTACCCAATTAAACCGACCATAATGCTGTTGTTTTCACTTATCTACGTAATCGCTTTAGCAAAGCTTATTACATATTCCTTGTAACCACACAAACAGGTACAGAAGGAACACAGTTATAGCAATATTGAATTCGGCCAATTTCGGAAGATTCGTGTTGCGTAATTTCGGTTACTGATTGCCACATTGACATAATGCTGTAGTAGCCCAGAAGCACGCTACGTTATCGTTTAATTTGTTAACTAAAAAAATGTTTTAAAATTTTGGTAGAAATGAGATGTTGGTTAAAATATTTGTTTCGAAATGGAATGCTTACTTTTTGATAACGTAACTAGCTTCTGCTCGCGACTTCGCCCTCGTGATGTATTTTTGTTCTTCAGTCCCACCGCGTTGCATCGCGTAGCCCACCCGCGCTATGGCTTCGTTTTTGCTTATCGTTCATTTTGCTTAGCGTGATGTTAAATAGCCTGTAACCTTTTATAAGAATTGGGCTATCAAATGCAAAAAGAATCTTCCAAATTCGACTGGTAGTTCCAGAGATTAGCGCGTTCAAAGAAACAAACTCTTTAGCACTTACTATGGATTCACTTTGGTCATAATAAGCTACATCGCTCTTGACACACATATTTTGCTTCGTAACATTACCTGAAGTTTGTAGGGACGTTGTTCCTTTAAAGAAATATGGTGACAAAGGCTGAGTGAAAAAAAAATCTAGGAAATGATGCGATCATATTGTTGACTTTACCTCGCTTCTCATTTCCCTCACATTATTTTCTTTTGCTCTAAGTGAAACTTTTCCACTTACCTTCTCAGAACTTATTACTTACTCCAAGCTTTCCCCATAAATATTAACATACACTAATAACGGCGCTTCGCCTCTAATCTTCCGCCGCCGATATTTCTCACGCTTCGTCGAAGGGAATGATGAGCCGAATCGATGGCGCTTGGTAATAGTTTGGGGGTAAGCAGCAGTTATAGATTAGCGATGGAAGGTTTAGTAGGTTTCAATTAGATAGTTGGTGTTAATTTTATGGTAGACTGTCTGAGGTACCGCGAGGCGGAGGTAGACAGATTTGGGTATGGGTGGGTAAGTTGGGTAAGAGGAATTACGAGACTATGATAAATGCCGACGGTTATTTACTGCCGACAAACTGTCACGCAGTTTGGCAGGTTTATGATATGTGTACAAGTGTTTGGTCCAAAATAAATTATTTATTTATATGAAGAACTATGAAAGATATGTTGCACCGTCCCCAAATAAATTAGGATAACGGTAGGAGAATGATGAAATTAAGAACTCACTGCAACCCGCTCCTCTGAGGCCTGGGACCAGCAGTGGGAACACTAGGTTGATTGTGTACTGCAACTTATGTATATTACTGAAGAAAGGGCGACAAACTACAGATGGGTAATCGACGATGGGTTTACATGGAATAAAAATGAGACTTTTTGTGATTATCAAGACAACGATTAATTGTTAGTTTTGTTTCATTTCATTTAAAAGCGTTTAAATAGGCATATTTAAACACACAACAACAACACGTTGACTGCCAGACAACAGACACAATAGAAAATCTATTGTTGGCGGTCACCGGTGACCGCGGTGACAGGCAATGCCTTAAGTATTTCTTTGATTATATTTAGCTTTAATTAACAACCCACGTTAAGACCTTGACCCAGCACTCAGCAGTGGGCGGATTTCTAAGAAGATAAACATAAATTAAATCCTTTCAACTCCCACATTTCACTTCATTAAGAAACACAAGCCTATTTCGTAGAAACAGTAGTCCGAACTGCCGCAAAAGCATCCCTTTACGATACTATTAGCCTACGACAAATATGGTACTTTATCGACAAGTTGTACCCTCTCTTATGATCGAAACAATGTCTGACAAGACAATGGACGAGAAACTTTATCTCGCGCCCTTTTGTTTAACAGCCTCGTAAATATGGATATTATTTCTATTGTGACTATTGAAAGTGAAATGGAGGTAGTTGGTCGAAATATGTCACTTAGGAACGTTGAAGTTTTAGTTGGGTAGGTAGCAGGAAATGGTGTGGTACATTCGATTTCCTCTGAACGGTTGTCTATCTAATTAAGTGCTTTGAAGCGGAATGAAGTCACCCAATTTGCTTACTCAGAGTTCTTGGAATGCCATGAATCTAACTTAAGCTAAAAAACCCTCTGCGTTTCGCTGATTTAGTGAGATTCTGTGTAAAATTTCCTATTAATAACTTTTAATTACCTACTAAACTGACTGCCAGACGGGTAGGCGGAAAATTCAGAACGCCACCTGCTACGCTCCTTACATACTCCTCGTTTACGGTCAGATATCAGGGGGTCTACTACGAAGTGCAAAGTGCGAATGATCGGATCGGACCGACACATGGCCGAACCGAATATTGTTGAAAAATTCGAAAAAAGTTCGGATCGGCTCAGTTGGGTTGGGACCATAGTCAATATTCGAAAGAGTGTAGGAGTGTAGGATCGGGACCGACCGAACCAAATAGTAACTTCGTACCAGGAAACGGCCAAAAATTCGGCCGATACCACTTTGGAGTAGACCCCCTGGTCATACACGCATGTAGTTTCTGCCTACCCCCATGGGAAGAAGGTGTCAGTTTATGTATGTAAACTGATTGCTTACGCGGCTGAATCCTTACTTATTTTCACTTTCCCATTCAAATAAAAATATTTTATTTCACATAAACTAAATTGTCTAATGAAACAATATTTCAAACTTATCTATTTTAATGTGATAAAATATTCGCATACGCAGAAAAGATACAGTAGTGAAAAATACAGGCTTCTATCAAATTTAAAAAAAAAATCGCATAAACCTATGGAGTTCCAATTGGTCGTGTCCTATGGAGAAGAGCTGGCAAGAAACTCCACGGTTACTCTTTTAAAAATAATAATTCAACTAAATACACCGGCACAAGAAAACTGCGAATAACTCCGTCTAAAAGGGCGATACCAACTTTGTAGACTAACTAACTTTGTAGACACATACTCTGGTAAGACACATACATCCAACATTACTTACACCAGTCGCGTACCTACCTCAAAATCGAGACGTATCACCTGAAAAGACGTGCCACGTTAAAAAAAAACCCCTGAGCGCTCACGGCTGGCCTGACGTCAAACGGCGTCGCGTTATCACCTCCGAGATTAAGCCCTAGGGAGAAAACATACGTGCCAGACTTTGGAACGGGTAAGCAAGTGGGCGATACTGAAGAGATAAGGAGTCTGATATGTCAGTGATGATCACGGAAGATGTGTTGATCTGACGGTCAACTGTACCGGGGTATAAAATTAATTTAATGCTGAGTATGATGAGGAATGCTGCAACGTAAAAAATTGTTAGTATAGAGTGGCATTCCGTCGAAGTTTACATAAGAAAATGTAGGGACGTAGGTACACAATGATAAGCATTTGCTTCTAGAGCTTTTGAGTATTTGTTTTTGTTTAACAATAAATTATTAACTTATTTGGACGCAACGAGTGCAATTCACGGGTTTTTTTAACCAGAGGGTCAATTCCCCATATTTTTAGGAACGTCCGCATTCTAATCTCAGTCTCAATCTGTCAAAAAAACCTCTAATTTACCTACACCTTTTTGACAAGTTGTTGGCGTTAATTGTGACTGAGGTGAGATTGCGACTTGAATTAGAACCTTTTTAATTACGGGGATTGATCTTCTGATCTTCACGAATTCCTTATAAAAAGTATCCCTTTGAAAAGACAAAACGACGCGCGCCCGTACACAACCATGAACCGTATGCTCCTCCCATTTCCATTTTTCGGCTCGTCTCTGTCTAGGTACAAATGCGTTGATCCCCTAATCTTCGCTTCACTGTGACGGTACTACTAATGAAATGTTGCCTCCAAGAACTCTGTAAACTTACCGTAGTAACTGACAGGCGTAGCTCAAGTTATGAGTGATAAGGAAAGATGGAAATTAGGTGTGATGTGCGGAAATGTATTCGGATGTGGAAAAGGTGGTTGATTTGAATGACGCCTCATAGGTACGTTATTTCCTGTTTGAATATGTTTAGAAGCTATTTATATGAAATTAGAAAGTAACTACTACAGTACTATCCTATTTCCTACTAATATTATAAATGTGAAAGTTTGTATGGATGGATGGATGGATGTTTGTTATTCTTTCAAGCAAAAATTACTGAACGGATTTGGATGAATATTAGGATTAACATATAGGATCATTTTTATCCCGATATTCCCACGGGATCGAAACTTATGAGGGTGAAACCGCGGGGCGCAGCGAATGATATCAATAAGCGAGTCTTAATATGAAATCTAGATTTCATTGTGTCAACTTTATTACTTTTTTATTTGATGTAGACCAATCAATATCCTGTCTTGGTCGTGACAGTTGCAAGAGATTTACTAACACTGAGCAACGCGATCCAAGTTGCAAAGCAGAGCAACTCAATCCAACCTGAAATTGTAAACAAATTGCATTATTATCCTTATTCCTCAAAAAAAAAAAAACTAAAAACCCAACAACAATTTTATTAAAAAACATTTTAAAACCTGGACATTTTCTTTCAACGTCAGACGTCGACTGCAAAGTGCAGTTTTTCGTTACAAGCAACCGACCAGCCATGCTGAAGGCGTCGTGGAAGCTGTCAGGAAAAGCTGAGAGAATCTATTGTTAACTACACTGTTGGAGTGACGTGACAGAAATATTGCGAGAATGAATGGGAAGGAATGAAATACAAATTATAGTGATCATGGTTGTTTTTTTTTTAAAAGAAGACTGTCTTCGTGTACAAGATAGGGTAGATAATATGAAGTTGAATAGAACTAAGTCTAGTAGCAAAACGGTAATTAAAAACGTTATAAATCTAGTAGCAAAACGGTAATTAAAAACGTTCTAAGACTAGTTGCAATCTTATCTCAGCAACTGACAATCAATGTCAAAAATTTAGTTACCTGAATTTTTGACTTAGTGTGCATCCGTAGAAAGTACCTCAATTTTACAATTGAGGTACTTTCTACGGATGCACACTAAGGGCCGGTTTTTTGATCTGTAGTTAAACTCAACCAATTGTTAAAAATAGTAACTACTGGTTAAATTTTTGCAAAATTGTTTTTTGATAAATGTTTACTTTATCTAATGATAAAGATAATTAACTATTCGTTAAAAATTTAACCATTAGATAAACTAACAATTGTACAAAAAATACAATTTTGCAAACATTTAACCATTAGTTACTATTTTTAACAATTGGTGGAGTTAACTACGGATCAAAAAACCGGCCCTAAGATTAGAGAATTACTTTCTGGAGAGGGCACTGGCTCTTGTAACACAGGTTAACTACCTACTTAGCACAAGAGTCAGAGACTTCATACAATTTGTAACCACTTTTTTATGTAATAACTAGCTTCTGCCCGCGGCTTCGCCCGCGTGGATGTCGGCAATTATCCCACGGGAACGTGCTTCCAGGATAAAAAATATGTCCTTCCCCAGGATGCCATCTATCTCTTTGGCAAATTTTATCGAAATCCGTTCAGTGGTGTAGACGTGAAATGTAACATACAGACAAAATTTATATTTTTATATTGTATAGCACTTTGCCCGCGACTTCATCCGCGTGTACTTTACTCTAAAAGTTTCGAAGATGTATGTTTACGATCATTATCATTTATTTATTTAATTCGGGTTAATTTTAATGTTTATAGATCAAATGAATAAGATTTTTTAAATAAACCTTGTCGTCCCCTTCTAACACGACAGGCTTTGTTTTTAAAAAGCGTTTGGTACATATGTTCCCATTGTATGACTTAAAGATTATTTATACCCATTTTCGAATTAATGGAAGCAAGCAGTAAAATCCACCCCTTAAACTTTATTATCCTTTTTCGACCCCGGTAAGAGACGATTTTTGAAAAACTCTTAAACATACTTTTTGTTGTATGTATTAGTACCGAGTTTCGACTTAATCCGTCCGAGTGGTTTAATTTTTTTTCTCTTACCTATTAACTTTTTCACCCCCGAAATCATCTGCGAGGATTTTTTTAAAACTAAAAGTGACCATTTGTATTAATTACTGAGGCAAATATTGTCAAGTATCAAGTTTATTAACCAAAGGAAAAAGATTTTTCATATTAACTGTATCCCGTCTTTTCACCCAACTCTAAAAAAAATATTGTGATATTTCCATAATTTGACTCAAAGATGATGTATACCAATTTATGAGTTAATCAAGCCACGGAGTAAAATACTCTCCTTAAAAAATTAATTACCCCTTTTGCCCCAACAGGGGTCGATTTCTTTCTTGTCAAAAGTACTAATACTGAGTTTCAAGTTAATCGGATCGCGCTTTCAAATTCTTCCACACAAACTTTAACACCCCTATATCCCCCTTTGAGGGGTAGTTTAAACTTATAATGATAAACTTTATTACTTAGGTAAGTATTCATGCCAAGTTTCAAGTTTAATAACCATTAAATATAGGTAGAATAAGATTTTTCATATAAACTGTATCCCCACTTTTCACCCCCACGGGGGTGGAATTTTGAAAAATCGTTTTGGGATGTGTTCATAACTTGACTCAAATATTATTTATACCAATTTTCAAGTTAATCAAGTCACGCTGTAAAATCCTCCCCTGTAAAATTGACTGCCCCTTTTCAGCCCGACAAGGGTAGATTTTAGAAAAACCCTGATACACATTATTCTTTACTTTCAATCTTAGGTATAAGTACTGAGTTTCAAGTAAATCGGACCGCGCGCTGAAATTCTTCCCTAAAAACTTTGAACCCCCCCCAATCCCTTGTAAACTGGCAATCTTCATAATTTGTTTAGATAAGTATTCGTGCCAAGTTTTAAGTTTCTTAACTCAAGGAATAAGATTTTTCATACAAACGAAATCCCCCCATTTCGAAAAATCCTTTCTTAGTGGATGCCTACTCTTCACGAAGAACAACCCTCCAAATGTCATGTCTCTAGGACCAGCGGTTTAGGCTGTGCATTGATGTATCAGTCAGTCAGTCAGGACTTTGAATTTTATATATATAGAAGATAGAAGATGATAAAGATTATTAAAGAAAATAGGACCATGTCAAAAAAGATGTAAAAGTTTTCTACTGCACATGTAGGTATATAAACTACTAGCAGTGCGCTGCGGTTTCACCCGCATAAGTTTCGATTCCGTGGGAATATCGGGATAAAAGGTATCCTATGTGATAATCCTGGTTATAAAGTGCCAAATTTCGTCCAAATCCGTTCAGTAGTTTTTGCGTGAAATAATAACAAACATCCATCCATCTATTCTCACAAACTTTCGGGTTTATAATATTAGTAGGATATTAATAAGTAAGAAGTAGGATGTGTAAAACAGTTTGATGGATGGGATGTCTTGTAAGTCAAACTAATACTTACAGGCTGATTTCCGCCACCTCTTAGGTTCAGAACTTCATAAATAATTCAATGTTGTGTCGGAAAAAACTGCAGCAAACAACAAAACCATACCCAGTATTGACTCATGCAGTACAGCTAGAACAACACTTATAACACACGCAACAAATACACGTGTAGCTAATACGTTCCCCTTTGCCAAGGTTCTGCTTATGGCACCTTTTAGCTCCCACAATGCAAGCCCCGACGACGGTAGCATAGGCCAGTGAACCTGTACGCACTATGACACAATACCACCTTTTTTACCAAAACGGTAAAGGTATAGTTAGGACAGGAATGACTCTTTGTAGTTTTCTTGACTCAAAAGTTTGTTTGAAACGTGGCTTAGAAGTGCGAGCTTGTCAAAAACTGGTTTTCAGTAATAAAAAAAACTTTTCAGACCCACATCATCCATTTGGTTAGTATACAAACGACTTAGAAAGTAGTGTTAGTATTTACGGTCTACCAGAGATTCAAAACTAACTATATTATTACGTCACGGTGAAACGTAGGCGTATCCAATGTATGGGTATGGGGCTGTCCCACCTATCTGCTATAGCATTCAGGGTACAAGTAATCTTCTCACATCATAACCATCTCCTAACACCAAAATAAAACGATAAAAAATTCAAATATTCCCAAAACAACAAGATGAAAACAAAAGCGTGTATTACAATACGACCATATTTCCATTTCCGAGCACATTTTGGTCTTATTGGCATTACAAACGATCCCTACCCTACCTGAAAAACGCGAACAACAGACGGCCAACACAATAGGATTTCAATTGCCGACAAAAGTTGAGGCCAGGTGGCGGAGACGTCGCGGTTCGATTCCCGACCCGTGCATGTAAATAGACTCATTCGACGCGTCTATAGTTTACAGCTTTGTTTGTGGGAGCCTTAATTTCCATACGCCTGCGAAATTCCGACAAGAAATATTCTGATGAGAGTTTGTGCTTTGCAAGTTAGTGTTTTTGTTTAGTATATTAAGTCCCAAGGACTATAATTAACGCCCTTTCATATGGCATCAAGGCAGAAAATATGACAATTATGATATTCAATTAAATGACAGTGACATGTCAAGTGGGGTGTCATTCATTTGGTAAAAAAATACATAATTACAGCTTCGTAATTGTTATTGTAGTATGATCCAAACGAGTTATTGTGGTTCCTCGATTAACTAGTCGCCTAATATAGGCCGCCTATTTCCTAACTTTAATATTATTTCAAATAGGAAATCGGGGTGGCAAAGCTAATGGTGTTGTTGATGTTATTCTTGCTAAACTTTGTTCCGTAGTGTTGAAGTTTGCTAAGTTATTTCAACTGCAGTTTTTCTTGGTTTAGAGTTTAAACCTTGGGCTATTTTGAAATGTAAATCAATAAAAGATGGATCCATTGGCACGTTTATAGTGGTCCTTTATCTACGAAATAATAGATTCAGTTAACATCCGTAATACGACGTATAATAATTTCAAATATCAACACTAATTTAATTAAAACCTCACTGAAGCTATAAGCAACATTTCATAAAAATATCCCTTTTAGCAGTTTAGCGAAACTGTAATTACTTGCCAAAGCTATGAATCCGCCCATTCTGTCTGAATCCTGACTATCCTGAATACTTGTGAGCCGGTGACGTCATTAGCGAGTCAAAACTGTACCCCCCACCCCCTCCCTCGCACTACTCTTTAGTGTAACTAAGTGCTATGCCAGCGTACTACAGTGCACGTTTTTGTGAAGTCTGGTTTAATCCAATCCGAACCAGTTGCGACCCGATTCAACCGCCTCGTTCCGGAGTTGAATGCATTCTGTTCCCGCTTATAATGGAATTTACTCACTGCATTGTTGCTGTAATATTTGTACTCATTATTTTAAACGACTTTTTTCACAGATGTCGCGGAAAGGAAAATGTGTTTTCTTCTTGTCTAATTGTATTTAATTTAACTTTTGTTTGCACATTTTATACGATTCTTTGTTGTTGACGACAAACATTTCGAATTTCATAACGCACAAAAACTCATAAAGAAATTCTCGAACAGTTGAAACGTCAAGAGGCCGAGGCTTTTTTAAATGTTTCCTCCCAAAGCGATAAATCTTGGATTTATTACGAACGTTTCCTTCATTTGGGTAAAGTTAGCGTGTTTTACGTATAATTTTATCCTTTGAGGGAAGTCTGATACGGTCGCCACTTCACCGACTCCCTTGGATTTCGTATTTCAGAACTTATGAAAAACTGCGGTTACCCTCTACAGTTCTACCGTCGAATGAAATTACGTTCTTGACACCTGTCAGTTTCGTACATACGAATACGTGTTTTGCGACGTTGATCTTTATTAATTACAAGAATTGTCGCACTGACAGGTGTCAGGAACACATTCTCTCGACTGTCGTCTGAAACAGTTTCGTACTAAAGGACCAATATGGAAAGCCTCGATTTCAAACTCAGCCCCAGGTTTCTTCAACATCAGGGAATGAAAGCAAACCTCCATACGTAGGATAAGTAAGCAGGTTGTAGAGTTTTACGTTTTCGTTTTAGTAGTCAGGAAAAACCGTATTTACCTTCCTATTTCCTTAATGTTTTACGGGTCAGGTGCAGAAGCAGGCAAATTATAATAATATATCCTAAATCATTAGTTTTTACCCCATTTAAGTTTAATTTGTTTGCTTTGGTCGCCACATGTGTGTGGGTATTATGGATCTCTAGAGCCTTGTAATCCAGACCAAACGCCAAATTCTGCCAACAAATAATACCTTAAATCATTATCAAATTAAACTGAAGTTAACCTGAAACTCAAACAACGTTACAGTGCTAAACTACAATCCTTTCAACTTGTCGGCACATTGTGTAGGGTTGCCACTGTTGTGAAAAACTAAGTTAAAGACATGCAGATTCCGATAGAACCCTAGTTGAATTTAGAGGTTGTCAGTAGAGCTAGAGAATATAAACGGGGGCCATTAAAATAATCTCAAAGAGTGGCGTTAGTTGGCTTTACATTATTTGATGTACTAGTAATGTAAAGCCAAGGAATTTAATTGTGGATTTGACTACTATCTAATCGCAACTATCATTCTTTGACAGTTGTATGAAAAGGCACAGCAAATTGACGAAGTGTGTGAATTTGCTCAACAATTAATTTCCCTGATTGTACATTTGATGCACCCGGAGTCAGTCAGCTCCACTACCACGTTGCTAACCCGCTAATATTTTTAACATTACGTGAACATCATGTGAAATAAGTTTATATGAACTTATTTCTAAGCATCACATCATCCTATCAGCTGCCTGAGTTTCATGGGGCCAAGTTTGTTAACGCAATTGTGTCAGGGTGACCGCTCATTGACACCGTAATAGGTGATTTTGACGGTTTTGGTAATGTCATAATTGAAAGGCGCCATTATGGTTTGCCGATGACGTGCCGATGACACTCCATTGACATTTTTTTGGAGCACACAATCTTTTGGCTGGCACAATGGTAATGGCGTTAGTGATAGTTGTCATAATGATCAATGATTAAGAAGACTTGGCCCCAGCTGGTTAGTGAAAAAGCTACACAGGCTACTCCATCTTCGGCGAATAATAAAAGTTTTATCGATCTTTCCCAAACAAACTTGCGACTTACGCACTTTGAAAGTCTAAAGCCAGCCCTAAATTGCCACAGATGCGAGTGCCGACCTAAACTAGATTTGTAGCTCTTATGGCAAAGTTGCGCACCAGGCGGCAAGTACATGAAACTGCTATTACGCCGGTGCGGCGGTGCGGCCCTACCTTTTGTTTAGTGCTCTGCATATAAAATTGCACCGATCAGTTATCCGCTAAATGCTGAATTATCTTGGCAGATTGTAGCGGTAATCGGGTTCCGTGGAAACGTACAACGATTTTGTGTTTAGTTTGGTTCGTTCAATGTGATTGAAATTAAATTAAATTGCTTTGATTGAGGTATTTCATTGTTTTTAAGACCGTATTTCATCATTTAGCTGATAACAGAACAGTGCCATTTTATATGCAAAGCGATAATCGTCTTCATCTTGTCTGGAAGAATTCTCAAAATGGCGGGTTTTTACATGTTTTATTAATAAATCCGAGCCCTATAGGAGCCGCCGCGGGAGACGCCCCGGGCGTCGGGAGTCGAGTGACGACTACCGGCCACCGTAGGCGCGGGCCTGCGGGCGGAGAGCAATGGGTAGCTCACCGCCCGATCAGGACCAGGCCCGTGCCGGACGGCGCGTAAGTGTTCCACGCGCGCCTCAAAGAGATGTCAGCATAACGAGGGGCCCCTCAGGGCCGAAGCCTGCCGGGGCAGCGGGATTGTCCGAAAGGGTTACCGCTACCCCGGAACATAAAGGGCGAAGGAAGGAACATGGGTGGGTTTTAGTCAGTAAGAGTCTGACACTCCCTTCCGCTCCACCCAGAGCGGGAGGGGTCATTTGATGATATCCCATCCCGAAAAAAAAAAAAAAAAAAAAAAGCCCTATAGGAGAAAAGGACCAAACCCAGCCCACATTATCTTGGAATTTATTCCAGAAATTTCTGCAGCAACAGTTTCGATAAGATCTTCACGAAACACACGAAAATAAACAGTTTCCCGAAAAAAATATACTTACAGGACATTTAAGTACTATTCTAAATTCCATACATTTGTAGTGCTCATATTCTTAAAAGAGTAGCTGAGTAATGCGAAATATGACGCACTCAGGTAATGAGTAAAATTACCTGTAATGATGGATCAGCTCGGCGTCTATGAATATAATCAGCCATTTCCCATCATTAACTTGTTGGAAATTGCGCAAGAACACGCTAGACTCATGCACTCATCTTTTTGTTAGAATAACCTGGCTTTATAACGGTAGGATTATTATATTCAAACACTAAGCACCTAGTATGTTGAATACACTGTATGTAGAGTTTAAAACGGTATAATACAATTTAGTTTCTCCTATTAATACCTACTGTCGTCAGGGACCATCATTTCAATGAAGAAACTATTCATTTCCGTGTAATTCAAATAATACTAAATGAATTCCTGGGATATGTTGTGCCGACCAGAAATAAATTAGGATAAGGGCAAGAGAACAATGATGATTAATTATGGGAATATTAATTAATTATGGGAATTACGTAGGACAGTATCAACTAGATTCGGAAGTGTAGCTTAGTAAGATTAACAAACTACCGCTTTGAAGTCATAAAATGTTGTTGAGTTTACTTTCTTTTTGTATGTTTTGTGTTGTCTGTTGTCTATAAGAACATTGTTACTAACAAACTGGACACTATGGTCTGAAATAAAGTATTTATTATTATTATTGTAACAAGGCTACAAAAACACCCTAATGTATCTCAACATGAAGCAACCGTTGTTACCAAACACTCGTGCCAAGTGGATACAGGAATGGGGCATAGATACCCAACGAGAGGCAAGTGATCTTTGATATACGATACTGTTGCTCTCACCCATGTGTTCCATATGGAAACTAATTTTGTACTAGAATTTATAATACCTGATGTCGTAGCTAGTTAGGTCGACGCGGAGCTTCCACGTTTTTAGACTGCAAATTAACGATTCAAGCTGTCCATACTCGTTAGTTTTTGCTTTGACATAATTTATAATACCTGCGGGGTAATTGCGTAACATACAATGGCAATCGATCGCAATGCCTTTCATTTTAATAGTCCAACCACGTTCATTGCGTTATTTACGTTGTTGAGCAGACGAATTTTTCAAAATTATGAAGCAATCGATTAGGAATTTCCTGCAACACCCTCGGATTGTGATCGAAAGTGTGTTATGCAATAATTAGGATATCGGATTGCTAATGAAGGTACCTTTTTCATTGAAAGACTTTTAATATATTAAGTATGAAAGTCGTAATGAGAGTAGGTACAAAAGATTAGAAAAACAACTTGACATTGACACACACCATTGAAACAATGTTATGTATGTCAGTGCAGCTGTGTAGCATGCCAAAGAGGCTTTAACTAGTGCCTCGTGGAGTCCTGCAGGGTTCGATTCCCAAGTCGGAAAAAGTTTTTACCCGTAGTCTGAATAGAAAACAGAGCCCAGAGTGAAAACGAAAGTATAAAGAAAATCAATAAGTGAAAGTTTTACTACTATCCCAAAAGAGTCTAAAGCTGGACATAGGCCTGTCCAAACACACAACAAAAGTAATGCTAATAGAGCTCGTTTCACCAAAAATACGGTAACAATAATCATAAAAGCTCCAACAAAGCTCTCCTAAACAGCTTTAACTGTATTAATTAATTTATAATTGAACATTTAGGGATGTGCGCTGGATCCCGCGGGAAGCATACCGGGAATTGAATACAACAGACGCTTGTACGCCGTTATGTTCGTCCGTTGTTGCATTGGTAATCAGCTGTGAGGAAGTTATGTGTCTTTCATTTATAATAGCGAGTATAACGAATCGCTGTATTCTGGTCAAAACTCATATAATTTTGAATAATTGACACGACAGAAAAGAAGGGAGAATAACTACAAAAAAAAACGCGGGTCAGACCTGCACCCACCCTAAATGCGCAACACACTTTCCAACACAATCTCATTGATTTTGAAGGATATTGCTAATCCATAGCTTCATATGTTCGAAAAGTGTGTCTGCTTAACAACATAAATAATGCAATGAATGTTGTTGATATGTCAAAATGAAAATCATTGCTTCTGTTAGTGTGTTCCCCGATTACCCCACTGGATGAGACTCTGACAAACCAGAGTAGCATGGCACAAAGGGAGGCTTATAATCAGCAGTGGGTGGAACAAGGCTGATGATGATGAGAATGGTCTAAAATGGTTCCCTGATTACTTACCTACTGGCCGATCTAATTGAAGTTGGATAAAGGTCTTAGCGACGTTTGTGATAACTTTTAAACGCAATTTGTGGAGTTAAACAGTTGTTGTTGAAGGATCTTACGAAGTAGTGGTCCTTTGGGTATCGGGTGAAAATTTGTTTTATTATCAAGTTATTTAAATCGTGAATGAGAGATGAAGAGAGCAGTGGTGGCCTAGTGATAAGGCCACGACTTACGAGTTGTAAGTCGTGGGTTCGAACCCAGCCAGGCACTTTACTTTGTGTAAATATTTTTACCACCTCTGCTCTCAAAACGGTGAAGGAAAGCATCGTGAGGAAACCGGCATGTGATGAACCAAAAATTCGAAGACATGTGACATCCACCAGCCCGCACTGGGCCCGCGTGGTGGATTACGGCCCTCTCCCTCTCACAGAGAGGAGGCCTGTGTCCCAGCAGTGGGAACGTTATAGGCTGATTATGCTTATGCTAACATCATGAAGTAGACGCTCAGACCTGTCTATAAATAATAATGAAGTGAAAACTTTTACCAAGAACATAAAGATGCTACTTAGTTGGTTTTTTCTGAAAATTCTCACCGTGAAAACGTAAGTGAAGTGAGGTGTCATTTCACCTGATGCTATGGATTGAAACTATTGATAGCTCAATTCACCTAAGTTATCACGGTGAGTTTGTTACTAGAATAGCAATACTGTAATGACAGGTCACTTGACGCTACTGGAATTGAAACTACTGACAGCTCACCTCACCTCACCTCAGTTTTCACGGTGAGATTTTTTTTCAAAATATTGTGAAAGAAAATAATTTATTTATTTAACGTTAACTTTCATCTAGCTAAGTGGAATCCAATTTAGCCGCGCACATCGCAGAATATTAATCAGAAATATTTCCAGTCGATGGCTAATCAAACCACGTTGTTGTTTTCTTCTCTTTAATTCTCAGTATCTACAGGGTCTATCAGTAAGCGCTGCCTACCTTTAAATTTAAATAAAACAGTGTGTGAGATATCATCGAAAATTTTTATTTGTTTGAAAGGCCTTTCGATGCCAGTATGTATGGAATATGACATCGGTTAAATGTTCGTCGCGGCTTCGCTGGGTGGCGCGCATCCGAAATGTCCAATTTTTCATGACTCTAGCGCTTAAATCAAGCTAAATTTGACCTATGGCATGGGCTATGTTGGCTTGGAGGGTCGCTGTGACTTGTGGTTTATTCACATAGGCTTAAGAAAACCACACAAGAAAAAGTCTAACGGGGTCAAATCGCACGATCTCGGTGGCAAGTTAACATCACCTCCACGTGAGATTACCATGTTCTCAAATCGCTCGTGCAGAATGTCCAATGTGCCATGAGCTGGCACGTCTGTTGAAACCCCATGTTGTTGGTGTCCATATCATCCAACCTATAGCTCGCCGTTGATGGTGATCCCGGACACCACCGTCATCGTCGACGGTTTGGTGACATAAGGACGCTGCCAATCCTCTTAGCCTCATCCTTAAATCGTAACAACCCATAAGTAGAATCGCCTTTTCTCAATGGACGTTTGAACGTGACAGTAAATTATTTCACGTGGACAAAACCGTTCCCAGCTAAACGAGAATCATACTAAAGACACATAACAAGCATCCAGGTTTTAGTAAAAGCGTCTAGTGTTACTAGCAATGGACATTGTTAATCAAACGTCCACCTAGCTGAGCGTACGAAGAGGTCTAGGTACAGTTACCATAGCACAGTCAACAGCAGCATCCGTAACACTTTGACCTTGCGTCCTTATGTCGTCGCGATAAGGACCGTCTCCGCAGTTTAAGCAATCGATGTGCAGTTTACTGTGCCTTTTGCTGATAACTCGGTACGTGGTGTATCTTGTTACTGTGATGCACTGCCGACTATAGGTGCTAAGGGACGCATTTCTATGCGCATGCAATAGCTTGTGGCGGCATCTACATTGCCAGATGCGAACTACATCACACTGACGTCACGCAAAAATCCTGCATCGCGCAAGCAAAATTTACCGCCCATCGAGCATATATATACGACATCACCCGTCGAGCAATAGCCGAACAGACACGATACGCGTCTGGTCGGACGATCCTCCCTTTTCTATGGAGGATGAGTGAACTTTACACCCTGTTCCTCATACCTCTATAAGCTAGTTAGTATTCTGAAAACAATTTTGAAAATCTTCTTAGGTTTTTAGAGTGATGAGTTTTCTTTACTATTTGAATACAAAGATACACTGCCATCAGCTTCTGCTAGATAGACCAGTAATCCTCGGTATATTTTACAGGTTTCGGATTTTGGTGACCTAAATTCGAAACGTTGCCCAAGAATTCCTTGAAGCGTCCATCTTTTGTAGTAAACTAGGCCACTATGTGGTTTTGGGTCCACCAGTAGAAGTACGACAAACTTACGACGCAACTCTCAAACAATCACATAATAACGACTGTCCAAATACAGAGCGTTTCGGCACCATATGTCAAATACTGGTAAAAAATTACAGATTTTCTTCATAACGGCTGATATAAAATGACGGAACCGCTTTCCTAGGAAACCAAAGCTTTACCGTCAGTGTATTTTGACGAGTAAATAGGGGTTATGTAACATTTCCCAGCGGCATATCAGTGACATACTAACACCAACTCATCTGAGCATCTTGCATTACTAACGACAGCGCTAATCACACGTACTGCAACATATTTATACGTAGCAACATGACGGGTACCATCAATCTTGCTCAATGGCTCGTCTTGCCATCTAGCCTTGCCTTCACAATTTCACTGACAAGCCGATTTATGGTTGTGTGTACTCGTGTTTATGAGTGCTGTGTTTTTTTACATACGAGAGCGAAGTGATAAGTATGGTAAAAGTTAAACAAGGAGTAAATTTTATTTAACTATTATTATTTATTTTTCAACGTAATTTCCTTGTAACTTATAAAACGACTCAAAAATGCAAACCTGCCTCCGAAGTGGTCACACGCATGCGTTTTGGATCCACAGTCAGTAAACGCGGCACGGCGGCACCCATCGCGCGGATCGCTTCTTCATATCTAAATGTTGGTGTAAGATATAGCGAACACGTTCGTCTAAGATGCCTACTACCTCGACTATCTCCCTCACTTTTACACTTCGGTCGTTCAACACTATATCGTGGATTTTAGCGATCATCTCTGGAGTAGTGACCTCAACTGGGCGTCATGGACGCACAGCATCACTTGTGCTTGTACGACCACATCGAAAATCGTTGAACCACTTATGAATCATTTTAATCGACGGAGCAAAGTCCCCATAATATTTATCAAGGTTTTGTTTCGTTTCCGTTATAGTTTTTTTGCGCAAAAAATAATGTTTAGTCACAACACGAAATTCACTTTTCTCCATCTTTGCAAAAACGTGTTCAGTGGTTTTTCTTTAATGACTGTCAAGAAAAAACTAACCGGCGCGTCAGTACTGGCTGAAATTTTTAATTTAGTCCTTCAAAAGAGTTGTGAACAAGGAGGTTCCCTGCAATTTGCGATCATTTTATTCCAAAATAGATTTTTACCAGACTTATCACTCCGCCCTCGTAATTTAAAGTCGGAAGTAAACACTCGTTGCTGTTTCCTTGAATGAAGTTTGAATTGAAAGATATATGTAGATCCTATATTTTAATTTTGTGTTAGCTTTCATTTTGTTAGTGTCCCTTTGTCCTTTCCCAAATAAACGTTTTATATTTTCTGGCATTTTATATAAAACTTAAGTTACTCGTGAGGTCCCTGTGCGTGCCAGTCTACAGGGTGGCAGGGATTTCAACGCAGGTGGGCTCAGAATCATGTACTGAATCCATGGTAACAGATTGCGCATCGATGTCCCTGTCACCCTGTAATCTATATACTGTAATTGCCTACCTACTCGTATGTCAGACTATAATTAGATGGACTTCACAAGTCAGATGATACCAAGTACATATCTGAAGCAAAACAGGCTTCCTCGCATCACGTATTCAATAGGAAATTGAGAAAAAAATATGTTTTATGCTGAATTTAATATCTACTGTTACATTATGCGCATCTCATCACCATCGCCTAGCCTTTTCCCAACTATGTTGGGGTCGGCTTCCAGTCTAACTGGATGCAGCTGAATACCAGTATTTTACATGGAGCAACTACGATACCCCTTGGTAAGACTGATTTGTCAGACTTTCGGGCTCCTGACTACCCGTAACGACTGTCAAAGATCCACGAATGACAGCCGGGACCAACGGCTTAACGTGCTTTCCGAGGCACGGAGGGGTATCGGTATGTAAAGATGGTCACCCATCAACATACCAACCGCGGCAAGCGTTGCTTAACCTGATCGATCGACCTGTGCGGCTGTTATTCTTTGGCCACGGGCCTCTCCGTTACCTCGGTAACATTATGCACATCTAATATAGTTTAAGATACTCTACTGTCACTACTAGGAACTAGCTACGTCGCCACAGTATCATAAATCACATCTAATCCAATTAAACAACTTCACTTTGTCCCCACAGCAGCGCACTGTTCGTTTTATTGCCTGCAGTAATAAAACTACTAGAAAGTTACTTAGTTTCCATCTAATTATTCTTAGTTGGAGCTCGTATACCGACCTACTATTAACTATCTCCCTAATGCTCTAATAATTTGTTCATTGTATCATTTCTCTTCTCATATTTTATAAGATAACATTATATTCTTTCGGCATCCCATAATTTACAAAAAGGTAAACGTTTTTCAATTACACAATGTGTGGAAAACCTTTTGTTTATCACATTACTGTGCCGAATTCAGTATTTATACCATTTGGAAAGTTATAGGTAACGGTGGGTTCTGAATTATGATCTTAGCTACGCATTAAACCAATTTTTATCAATATCGTATGGCCTACAAGTACCTAGTTGTTCCAGGTCTGGCTGTTTGTGTATGTGAGTTTAAATGTTTGTAAACGCACCCACGATACAGGAGATATTCCTAGTGCGGGGCAAGGTTTTAAAAAAAGAAATTTGGTATCGGCGCCATTTCTTTTTGTTCCATACTTCTCTATTAGTCGTCATCTCAGTATTCACCCCACTTTCTAGCCATATCATCTTTCAGACAGTCCATCCATCCTTTCTTTGACCCCTACTCTCTTGGGGCCATCCACATTCATACTCAAAACTTTCCTGACGATATTGTCCTCTTTTCTCCGCCTAACATGTCCATACTATGTCAACCAATTTCCAAACAACTTTTCAGACCCCAATGCCACTTACAGCTCATTGCAAAGAACCTCATGATATCTACTGCCACCAATTTGAATAGCCACACTGTTATCAGAAGCCCTAAAATCACATTATGGCTTCTCCCTAATCAGAGTGACTTGTTAAAACAAGCCATTTAATCAGGAGTACTATCGGTATCGGTATCTAATCAGCCGAATCCTATAGTGCTTCTGAAAGGGGTGACGAGTGTTGCCATGGCAACCGACTTGTATGTGAATGAGACAGCTGATAAAGGAGAACGTGTAACTAATGTGGGTTTTATACTGCCGTGTTTTTGGTGGCAAAAAAGTAAAAAGCTGTTTAATAAGTTATAAGACCTCTCAACAAAAGTTCTGCACTGTTTATTTCTATAAAGACGTGGAGCACACTGGGTTGTCCTGCAAACAAAGGTGAACATCACCAAGAAAATATTGTTTTCCTCATAATAATCAGTGTCTCTTTTTCTTCAACCTGCGAGGTAATTACGTTACGAGTGTTACGAGACAATGTAATACACTTACAGTGGTAATGCCATTCATTTTGACAGTTCAACAACATTCATTGCGTTATTAACGTTGTTGAGCAGACGAATTTTTCAATCATATGAAGTAATAAGGAAGGATTATGAATTTCCTACGAAATCCTTCGGATTGTGATTGAAAGTATGTTACGCAATTGGGGTACTGAAGTTATCCAACGCTGAAAGCTAATTTCTTCATAATCATTTTATCTTCTACGTTAATTAACAGCTCACATGCAGCAAATATTTTTCATGACCACTATCATAATTATGTCTACTCTGTCAATTATATTTTATTTCAATAAATATTAATTTCCATTACATATCGTGTCAATAACGTTGTACGGGAATGTGGGTTAAATCAATTAAACAGTTAATTAATGGCACGACTCACATGACATGTCACATGTGTGATCGTTTGCGCTAATGTCAGAACTGTACCAACTAATGTATTTTATAATGTGTTAGTCCATTCAAATGTCATTAAACGCATTTTCATATTGATTCCCAGTGTAACGATGTTTATATCTGTGAGTAGATGCTTTAAGACACTTCCATTTTTTAGTTAATATTTTAAAACTAAATGGTGCCGGCATTTCTTAGCTGATCGATCCCTGAGTAGGAATGCCGAAACAAATTCAGAGTTTCGTTCCTTTCTGAAATTCCGAATTACTAATCAAAGCGAGACAAGCTGGACTCCTACCAAAGAAACACACCCTAGATTGTTCGATAGATTTCTGCAACATTTAACGCAAATTAACTGTGCTCACGACTCTGCCTTCTGGTTAATTATTATCATTGGAAAGACTTCTATTGAGGGTTTAACTTTTATATTTTTGCCACACATTTAACAACTTAATGTTTCCATGTTGGGGCCTCTAGACCAAGCTTAAATCATAAGTGTCAATCTGTCTGGCAGCCACGTTAGTGACAACCCGCCACACAGGTCTGTTAGGACGGAGGAGTTCATACACTGCTATACAGAAACACAAATAAAATTTAAATCCAATATTTTTGTTACAGGTAATTTCCCGACTTTTCACAACGCAGAAAGAAACTTTGGTGACATGAAAAGATTTTGGATACTCATCAGTTTCATGACTTTGTAAATATTGGAAAGGTTCCAAAACAGCGCACACGTAAGTAAACACTAAAACATGTGCAGTATGTTCAGTGGAAGCTCTTGGAGGCGATGACCGCCGCCCCGGTCCGACCCTGACCCCGATCAGTTACTGTAACAGGGCTGTCACAAGGGGGAAGAAGAAAAATATGTTATTACTTAGTAGCGACCCGCCCCTACTTCGCACGGCTTTTACGACTTGACAAAACAGTAGTAAATGGAAGTTAAATATTAATGTATTTATGAGTTGCCATTAAAATATTATTTTATTAACCTGCTACATGCTTAATTTTGGACCTACATCACACACGAACATTTAATAAAATATTTAAGTTTGAGTTTTAAAAATAAAGGACCGCTGGTAACTTGTAGTTACTCAATACAATTTCAGTCTTTTACATAACCATCATCTTTCACATTCTTAAAAAAAAATGCTTTTAGCAATAAAATATAGAAACGTTCGTCGATCAAAACTTCCGTCGTCCTGTCGTTTGTCGAGAAAACAATTAGCCGCACTAACGTAAATACGTCGAGCTAATGTGCTTGTCGCACCACTGATGGTCGACATACAGTAGCCCTGCCATTATTTTGTCGAGTATTCGTTTTTCGCAACTATGATGCGGAGTCGGATTGTGTTTATTGCGCTTTAAAAGTTTCTCACTTCACTTTGTATCCTAGATTTTAGCAGCCTTTTCAGGCACAGATTTCTCAAGAAATAAAAATATAAGCAACATAACACGCAATCCTACAGAGCGGCGAAGCAAACGAGATTGTTTTGAGCAAAAAGTACATAACGGAGCAAGTGGAATTGTGCCTCCCTCATCTAATCTTAATACCAAAGTTTTTACGTTGCCAAGATATTCGGACCGGGTACATCCCACTTAGGATTACCGCCTAGTTTTTGTTAAAATTCTTAGATAAGTGTCACTACTAGGTTTAGTTGTACAGATTAAAAGTACAAAATTGTATGCCTAAAGCTGGATTTAATGCCCGACGGACGGTCAGCGCTGACATCGATCGCGTACTGATTTATATGGACTGGCGCTGGCTGACCGTCGGTGCTACACTATACACGTCCATTTTTCGTCAGCGTCTTGATACGCGTAACCGACGGTAGGCGACCGACGACGTTAGCATAACATTAAAGCCTTAGAGTTCTACAAAATTGATGTAATTTATCAGCACTAATCGTTTTTTTGGCCCGCGAAGATAACGTTAAAGTCTCAGGAAATATTTTGAAACCCTTTTTGGCAGCCCTGCCCACTGTCCAGTCATGAGGAATGCACTGAACAACATTACCGTACTATACCGGACGTATGCGGACATGTGCCTGCATGCTTTTTGATCCTATCTCATGTTTGAAACAACACACATGCGAGGAAAGTCTTGCACTAGAAATAAACTACCTACTAGCTAAGATTGTACAAATGTAAGAAGGTAATACGAATAAGACTGTTTTTTCGAGCACTTTATACCGGTACGGATTGGTGAAACGTAACATGAAATATAACAGACATGGAAACAAATTCACATAGTTATTGTGTTACATTTCATGTTACATTACATGCGTTTTTTCTGCAATTTTCACGATAGAGTCCCTCTCACGAATTAAGTCTCGCAGACGCGGCTGCAGGCATGCGACGGAATCATAATTCTTTACTTATTTATTTATCAGGCACACACTATTGTAGTTTATTTTCACTTTTTTATTTTGATATTTGTATGTGTTTCACGAACTGTGTCCAAATAAACGTTATTCTTTATCTCAGCATCATATTACAGAGTCTGGTTACACCCAGCAAGGGATCAGATCAGGGGATCCGACCGGAATAAATCAATAAAATGTACAATCAATAGAGGAAGGTGCCCGAAGTAGGAGGGTTGGTTTAGGAATGTTGCTAACTATACAATAATAATTAGTTCCACTTATTGCCGCGGGACTTCTTTCGTGAGACGGACTTTTTGGCGTGATGATATTTTCTCCCACTAAAAAGAAATATTAGTAGATAGGGCATTCGACAACCTTGTTGGACCAACTGCACTCCGCATTACGTGAACACCACGCATGATGCACTAAACCAGGACAGGTGTGGGTGAGTTACATCATGTATCCTGTTTCATCCTCCAATCATGTCTAATATGAAAACAGTTGGACTATCCGGTGTATACTGTGGCACCATTCCCTACTATAGTCTTGTCGATGACATAAACATATCTGAGGATACATTGTGTCCTTTATTTCCTTTGATCCTCCGATCGTATGTAATGCTACACTAACTTCAGTGGCATACCCAGTCGATATATCCTTACGTCGGTTATACATCTTCAACTGTCACAATATAAAAGACTAATAAAACAATGGCCGCCGAACTGAATCAGCTTGCTTGACAGCTGAGGGGTATACAAAGAATTAAATATATTTCTCTGATATGAAGAATACTGCAGTATTTTCCTGTGAGCAATGCAATACGTCACATTTTCCGATCCATCTGTTGCTTCTCCAATTATAGCTCGTGTGACACACTCTGACAGGCCCATCGAATATTTGCATTTGAATATATAACATTCCAGAACGCCAATTTTTATCCAATTTATTTGGTAAATCTATGTGAGGAAAATTGCCTTATTTGTGTTGTATTGGTTTTCTTAGAAATAACTACTATCTATAATGTGTTATCTACTACTACGATCTTACCTTTCCTTTCTTATTACAAATCCACCTATACCTTTGGGTTGGTTGATATATAGGTCAATTGATAAATGATTTTATTTCTGTAAGTAGGCTTGTACAACTAAACGTCAATCATATTTTTTTTAAACTACATAGATGAGGTCGGCGTTTCCTATGTGACTACTTTGAGAAGAAAGACTGAAACAAACTCAGAGGTCACAGTCTCTTTTAAAGTCCCCACATTTCAGACACAGACACAGAGACTATCGACATGGTCATCAGATGATCTGTCATGTGAAGACCGTTTAGATTGGTGTTTGTGATGGTCGTTCGAGGAAAGAACCACAGATTGAATGGATGTCCAGTCAGTACACTCATTTGTCAGTAATCGTGCAGCTCAACTCGGAATTTAAAAAACCCCAATTGAAGTCAAACATCCGTTTAGATCCGGTTTTTGTATACATATACCTAATATAACGTAAGTTCACAATTCGTGTTATAGAACACTTTCGTTCCCTACTATTACACCATATTTATGATTAACCAGCCTCTTTCCCTTTGTTTCCTCCATATAAATTAGGACCCATTAAGTTTGGCAGACTAAGAATGGTAATAATAGCTTAGGGTGGTTTATTATAGGTATATTTTAAGGGATTACTTTTCACAACCCATTTTTTACTTTTGTTCGTGAAGTTTTTCCGATAGCTTTTTGTTGAATTTTAGGGCTTTCGGCTCTGTAATATCAGATTTTTGGTCCTATTCCTCCTTGTCAATCCACAAAATGTGTAAAAAATCTTCAGATTTTCACTTTATTCTATTATTCTTGTCATGATCATAGTTATTCTTATTTTGGACATCATCGTCATCATTTTCCTGCCCTCATTCATGTTACTTGTGGTCGGCGCAACACGTTTTCTTCTTCCGTTCTCCCCTGTCAACCGTCACGTCATCTATCCCTCCCTTCCTCTTCTCATTTTGGACATCTGAACAGATAAACTAATTTTCGATTTGTAATAAACATTAAACACTAATCCGCCAACACATTACATTACCAAACGTTGATTAAAACTAGATCATAAATTAAACTTCGATGCGTTTTCATTAAAGCATACAAAGCCATTGGTTTAATTAAAACTTTTAGGTACAATACGCACAGAATTACTCTCGGCGATAAAACTGGCTATTCTGGTGAATGTAAAAACGTATGTCATAACGAGTAGCAATTAAAGGTAGCTATATAATGGTTCAGTACACTCAGCCAAAACAATCTATCTATATCTATACTAATAATAAAGCTGAAGAGTTTGTTTGTTTGAACGCATTAGTCCCTGGAACTAACTGTCGGATTAAAAAAAAAAATGTTTGCATCTGATAGCCTAATTCTTGAGGAACGCCATTTAACGTCACGCTACGACCCTTAGGAGCCGAGCAAAAACAAAAAAGTCAGAAAAAACGCTAAGCGAAAATGAAGTCATACAGCGCAGGCAGGCGATGCGACGCGACAGATTGGGTCGGAGAAATAAGAATTTTAATAGTTACGAGTACTTCCCGTTGTTCCCGTACGCCGTGTCCCCGTCCTACGGGGACAGCAGTACTTCAATTAAATATTTAAAAATACTTCCCGATGTCCCCGTACACTGTCCCCGTTAATGAATCATATGGGCTAGGTTAGGTTAGAACAGTGACCATTAACGCGCGAAGACGAGCGAGCGAAGCGAGCGTGCCGCGGCAGCGGCCGCCGAGCGCCAGATCCCCTCTATTGTTGGTGAATCATTTGGGTTAGATGAGGTTATAATACACAACGGGGACAGCGGGAAATAAATTTAATCACGTCCCGCTGTCCCCGTGACGGGGATATGGCATACGGGGACAACGAGAATAAGCTATTTTCACGCAAAGGAAGTCGCGGGCAGAACCTAGTATCCGATAATTAAGGAGCGTCAGTGAATAAAATCGATGGGGAAGGGGAATATGAAAGTAGAGTTATGTCTTATGTCGTTGTTGTCAGCGAACGCGATTAAAAGGGGTAATAAAACTGTCACGGTAAATTTATCATTAGGGATTTTATTTAACAAGGCAAATTTAAAGCTAAGCTTTGTATACTACATGGACTACTTTTCAAAATTGATGAAGCAACAATTTGATCTTGTACGTATGGATTAGATGTAATGTTTGGCCTACTCTTCATTATAAACATACGAGTATCTCAGGTATCCTAAAAGTAAGTCTTAACAACTCACTCTTTAATCGGTTTGAAGAATTTGAGACTCATAATGAAACCAAACAGTTCACGTAACATAATGAAATATACAAATAAATCATGAGTCCATAACTCCTCCATAACTCCATAACTCCATAACTCGTGAGTCTAAAAGGGAAAATTAATAACCTTACCGGCAGAATAATCGATAACTGCCAATTTAGCTGTTCAGCATCGTCACTACAATTGACAGCGGTATAGATTTTATCGTCCGTTTGTTAGCTGTATCGATGGGTAATTATTATTGTGGGTAGACGGGCAGTCCGTCGCATGTCCGCTTAATGTCCGGATGACATATTACGGGCCGCACAAATAGTGTGACACCCCAGGGAACGAGGCAGGGATGATTGGGTTAAGGTCCACATTGTGAAGGTAACAGTTCGAATACTTTTTGTAATGATTCCAAATTAACACTAAGCTTTTTTCGTAGTTAGTCTATAAGAATTCTTGTATCCATTCATTCACTGACAGACAATCACAGTGAAATCCGCTAGATCTAGAAGCTTGGCATTTTTCACATCATCATCATCATCGACAGCCCGACTTCGCCCTCTGCTGAGCATAGGCTTATTTTTTTGTGCCAATCTCCACGCTCCTGTGTCAGCCTCATCCAGGTTCTACCCGAAATGGCAACAATATCATCCGCCCATCTCGCCGTGGACGACCGACACTTCGTCTTCTAGTCTTTGGACTCCACTCAGTCACTGCCTTACTCCACCTGCCATCACTGCTTCTTGCCAAGGGTCCTGCCCAACTCCATTTGAGTTCCGTTTTTCACAAGAGTTCCTTCTCTAACAAAACTGAAAATGTATTCCCTCAAGGGATAAGGAATGAAACTTTGTAATGGAAGTTCATCATTTTTGCCGATGAGAAATCCCATCGGGAGGAAGGCTTGTTACCTACCTAATAACTCATTTGTATCATTACCTGTAGTTTTACCCTCAACATTTGTGCCACCCTTAACATTCAAAATGATGACTTTATGGCAGTTACTTTTAATAACGCCATTCATATTCGGAGAAAGAGGTTGAAAGGGTTTTTTAAAGCCCCGTAGTCACTAAAGATCTATTATAACTACCATCCCAAGTCCCTAACCAATTATAAAAAGAACCATAACCTTGTCAAAAGAACTTTTATCATACCTTTTTAGACTAGATCATCGTGAGTAATAAATATTCGATGTTTCTTCCACTCCGAAATTCGCATAAAAGTAGATGTTTGCTCCTTTAAGCGGAAATTCGTTTGCAATTGAAGGCGGCTCGATTGGCATGATTGGCATGGATCAGGACAAGGCCGTGGCGTGTTACAGATAAGAGCACAGCGGTGGGTAAATACGGGCTCATTAACGTTAGATAAAATATATATCTGAGGAGTTTATGTAGAACGTTTGTATTTTTGTAATGATGTATAGTATGTATGGTGTAGCGTTGAGTCGATCTTTTTGGTACAGAGTTGTGATTAGTGCCAATTGCTGCGACTACAGCTTTAAGATTTTAGTTTAAAACCTGAATGGTTGTTGAGCTGCTTTGTGTGCTCACAAAGCACCTTCAAAGCTTCACCTTCTTGTTCAAATTTAAAATACAGCCGGTCTACTCTGTTAAAAATCTTACCGTGAAATGTTTTATGAAGTGTGCTTAAAGTTGACTATCAACACATTTGATGCTGAAAATCGCACTAATGACAACTCACTTCACCTAAGTTTTCACTGTGAGATTTTACAGAGACTACAGCAATCAATGCGTGATTCTAATATCTATTTACCATAGTATACACCGACACACTCCCAAATGTGCCACCACCAAGGTGTGACCTGCACTTACGTTACATCTTTCAGGCTAAACACACTCCATACCTCAAACATCGGTCCGAAATTTCCTACAACACCTCTAGCCGTGAGTGTCCGATCGAACGCACTCCCAGCTCAATGATACGGGACACTCATGTAGGTACACACATCCTCACAGTGTCGTGTGCATCAAGTGAACTCCGCCGGGATTCAACGATGATGTGACATGCTGGTTGTAGGATCACTCTCGACCATCGCCCCGCTAAACTTCGGAGATGGAATATTGTTGAATATATTTTGATTTCGAAAGATGTTTTGTATGTGGGTAAAATTTTTGGTGGTTCTCGAACGATCCTCAAGTTTGGAAAAGAAATTGAATGTTTGTTCTGGATATCCAAAGACGTTTTGTGTTTATTGCGTATAAATTATATTAACCAGCCTGAGTTGTCCCACTGCAGGGCAAAGGCCTTTCTTTGCAAAGTGTTCTAAAAATGTAGCTGTGTATACTAGCTTAAGCATAGTATTATAATAAAAATGCTAGCATAGCAACACGTTAGTTGTAAAAAAGTCTGGAAAAGTTATACGAAAAATGCACCCAGTAATATTCAAGATGACACTATCTGGCTTCACCTGAGTGTCCGCTAAAAGCATTGAATACGGTGCAAAGTGCGGGCACTTCGTAACTTGGTTGCGTTCTTTCTCTAAAATATACAGACAAATAGCTGAACTATCAGTTACCTTTCACGCGCTTGTCACATAAAATACAGTATTGAAACCACCAGGATTCGATTAACCTCAAACTCTGGAATCGTAAAAATAACTTGAGTCATTCTCGGGAACTCCCAGTGAGAAAGTCGATAACCCAGTTTTGAGCATTTCAGTGGTAAATCATTGAAATGCATTTGGGCGTGCCGTGAGCTGGGGCTTTTCAACGAATGTTCATTAAATGCTGAAACCTCATTACCTTTACGCACGCACGATGTGAAGAATGCTGTCAATGGATGCCTTCGGTACGAGCTGCTGAAATATGGATACGGTAATTTGGGAAATGATTTGCGGATTTGTTTTTGACAATCTTTTACTTAACCAATTTCATTTCTGAAATGTGTTTACATGGCGTCCGTCTGTACCAGGGGCGGGGGATGTTTTCTTAAAAGGACAGCCTCTGTAAATACGAAAATAGTATAGCCACGTTTAGAAAGAAAGCTTTGGTAACATTATTTGGTAAACTTTGTTTTTGTCGAGTAGAAAAAGAAAAGACCCAAGTCCTAAAGAAAACCGATAGATTAAGCAATTAAATAAAAAAATGCTTTTGCTTGAAAGAAAATAATCGAAGAATTTCAACATTAGGATTTCTTTCGCGAAAAATTGATCCAAATCGCTTTTATCTCGCCACTTTTCAACCGACGTTGATTACGTAATTCTACCAGAATCCCGTCCATCACACGATTGGCACTTCTTCCCAAAATAAGTGCTGCGGTGGACCTTAAAGACATTATGGACAAGGGGACGAGCACTTAGGGCACTTAATTGCACGAAAGGGGTGCAACCCCCATGGGCACCTTGTAACGGTAGGTGGATGACAGTTTTTGTTACCGGAGAGTAAGGAAAAAGTGCTCCAATTCGGAAAAGGGGGGTGCTGTAATGTGGGGAACGATATAAGTGCGGTTGAATACAAAGTTTACATTAAACACACCCGGTGAAATGAAAGAAAATTCTTAAAACTTATTATGAAGCGGTTCTGCGGTGCAAATCCGCAAAATTAACCATACCACAAATACATGTAAAAGCAACTTTTGTGTAATCATATCCCTCAATATATTCGATTAACCGGTTTGTTTTACAAACCAATACCACATTTAAAAGCTCATGTAACACAACATTTAGCCGGTCCGTTAAGACTGCAATGTTTTCGTACGTCACCGAGGGCGGCAAGCCCGTCAGATGGGCGGGAAGAGCGAGCCGACCGCCCGCCTCGCGCGACCCACGCGCCGCGAATAAATACCCTAACCTAACCATTGGACCACCGAATTCAATTTTGAAAATAGGATAACGGTTTATTCTTTTTCCATTTTTATTGTTGACAGCCAGTGACACGTGATTTTAGTGAATTTTAGTGTTGGGATGTGCGTGAGAGTTGAATAGTGATATGATATAAACTAGTGATTCAATAGTGGATTTGCTCAACGTTTTAATCAAATATTGTGCCAATTGGATTGAACCTTTTTATCTCTAGAGGCGCAATATGGTGTTAGCTATAAAATAGACTGTCTAATCGTGTTGTGTTCATTTAATTAAGTTGTGCTAAGGTTGTTCTTGTAAACAGATAAATTAGTGGGTAATTGAATATTATTAGGTTTGTAGGCCCAGTCTGGGGATAAAATAAGACTAACGAGATGTTTGATGTTGGTCCCACCTGAGAATGATGTAACACACGTTATTTAAATTAATTTTATTAAGTAATAAGCTTAAATGAATCGAAATCGAATAAGCCGATTAGTTCACAATCGGCTCGTTGGTTCCGGTTCGTTATTCGTAATTCTCCGTATCTCATGTTAGCGGTTTTCAGACGAATAAGCCAGGATAGACTTCTACAGCCTACATACTTTGACAGAGCCTGGTCCATTAGATTTTGTCGACTAATAACTAAACTTCATAGCCTACATTATTCAACATTAAGGTTCGAACCGTGTCTGTACTTCTCAATCTAATCGACAATCCAATCTAGCCGGGATGTCTGTTTCATTAAACCTCTTCATAGAAAGGTCTTGAACATCCAAGCTTGAATCCAGTGCTACAATACATCCTAATTGAACAACGCAATTTGCAAGCGTCTTCCGCGAACTCATACAAATTGTATTTAATTTCCTACCATCTGAGGTACCCACGTATTTCCTGTAGGGTAACTCTAGTCGGGTATCCGTCGAGATTAGCAACAGGCACCCATAGGTACCACGGGCCCAATAAGACGGGGTTAACGCACGACATCACACAAATAAGAATTACTACGCAGTTTTTTTTTTTTCTTTTTCCCACTTTGTATTTTATCTGCTCGACAGTGTAGAAGCCATTTTTCTGGAGATTTCGTAAACGTAGGTAGTTTTGGTGTGAAAGCTTTAATATGGGGGTTGGGTCTGGGAATGTAATAACATTTGTTCAACCATTGGAATGTTCGTTTGAACTTGAAAGAAATCGGCTGTTTTCAACCTCGTCTTTCAATGATGGGGGTTATTTTTCAATTACTGATTTCCGATCTACCGCCGTACCACGGTCACCGCATGTCGGTGAAACACTTGAAATTACGTAAAACCGACCTTACCGCTATGATTTAAAAACGCTGTCGGTCAAAATCAAATTGTTATCAAGGACGTGCAGTTGAATGTACCTACGTCCCTGAAGGGTCCCCAAAAGGATCACTAATTGCAATTGTCAACATTTACGTGTTTGATACACATTGATGCGCAAATTGATCGTCTACCAAATGCAATTGAAGTGATTGACAATATTACTACAATCGCAATCGATCGTTTCGGGGACCCTTAATATAATAAGTTTATTCTAGAGATACACTCAACATCATCTTGAGTACCTACTACGGCGAGACCAACATTAAATGACATACCACACCGCCAACTTGCACTTAAAATAAAAGCTACTTAGTCAAGCACCATCATGGCATAGATATGCCTATCGATGTCAATTAAACATAGACAATATCTAACTGCACCCTATCAATCTCAATCTGAATAATAATGATGGATATTGCTAATCCATTGCTTCATATGTTCGAAAAATGTGTCTGCTCAGCAATATAAACAACAGAATAAATGTTGTTGAACTGTCAAAATGAAACCCATTGCTACTGATAGTGTGTTACGCAACTACCCCACTGTTCATACAGCTACATTATCATTTGAACATGTCCTTTGACAATTACTGGCCGATGTGACAGTTATATTGATATTGAAACAGTAAAGGTTAGAAATAATTATAAACGCGTGTAAAGTTGTGGATAAACACACGACAAAGCGAGTACCTACCCACGTAATAATTGATTTATGAAACTACCCCTGTGTGCTTTTCATTGTTTCAGAACTTTTTTTTTTGTTTTATCGGAAGACCTACAGGAAATTGAAATTTAAATAAGCTTTTATAAAACCCTGTTATTTACATAGTCGAATATGTATGTAAATTGGTTTGACAAAAGCTTTAGCAAAGCCTTTACCTTTACTAAAACACTCTCATATTATTATATTTATATCATGAAAATGTGGTTTATCCCCGATTTTTGAAAGATCATGACTTCCATTCGTAATTTTGCTGTCGCAAGTATGCATGTTTCATTCATGCACTGGTAGTTGTCCGCTACTTTGTCTGCATGTATTTTGTATTTCATAAGTTTTTATACAAATACAAACATACATATGTACATAAACTCACCCCTTCTTCTCATGGAGGTTTCATTAGAAACAACAGAACGCCACCTGCAGACCTGCTACCATTTTTATACAAATATCCAGGTTAAAAAGACGCATTTGGTCTTCTCCAGGTCTCCGGCCCACCTGTCACATTTCGTTCTGAATGATCAAATGATCGGTCGTTTCATAAAAAGGTAACAGACGAACAGACAGTCTTCCGCATATTAAATGAGGATTACATATCGTGTACAAGTTATTCAAGCAATCCATGTCACTTGGCTACGCACTGCGCAGGCGTCATTCGTCCCACCAACAGTCACACATACACACTACCGTCACACTTCCCCCATTGCAATATTCAAACTCAATCAACTTTGCCGTTTGAAGCGCAGTCAGCTGAGCAGTCAGTGAGATGCTTGGAAGTCTGTGATGTATTCTGTTGGTACAAGACAATGTATATTCAGTTGATTATAGTTGTATGAAGATGTTGTCTTTGGCAATATTTTATTTATATATTTTTTTTTTTTTTATTCAATCTGTGTTGTCCCACTGCTAGGAGAACGTCTTCCCCACAGCTTTACACCCTTCCCTGTGTGTTCCCCTCTCCGGCCAATCTCCCATAAACACTTCTCAGTCATCACAACAACGTTTCTTTGGCAATATGTCATTGGTAAAGGACTAGGAAGTGGTGCAGGGTGGGCGTTTTGGGGGACTATCTTGTGTAATTTTGACGTTCAAAATGGGCTGATTCTCAGCCTAGTTTGAATAAATGCATTTTGATTTTGATTTAGGCATGCAACAATTTCGATTGAAGTCAAAATTTAGCAAATAGATCTAAAGTAATTAAGGAAAGGGCACGCCGCGATAGCGGTGATAAGACCCCTCTTTGAGGAGTGGCTAGAGAGGCGCCACGGCGCCCTCACCTACCGCCTGACGCAGGTCCTCACCGGACACGGAAGTTTCGGGAGGTTCCTGCACATCATCAGGCGGGAGGAAACGCCCGGGTGTCACCATTGCCAGGATCGCCCAGAGGACACGGTGGAGCACACGGTGGAGGTCTGCCCCGCTTGGGCGGAGCACCGCCGTGTCCTCGTAGAGGCGATCGGCAGCGGCGGCGGCCTCTCGCGCCCGGCCCTGGTGCAAGCCATGGTCCGGAGCGAGAGGGAGTGGGAGGCAGTCGCCTCCTTCTGCGAAGCAGTCATGCTAGCGAAGGAGGTGGCGGGACGGATGAGGGAGAGAGCCTCCCGTCCCAGCCGCCGCGGGAGACGCCCCGGGCGTCGGGAGTCGAGCGACGACTACCGGCCACCGTAGGCGCGGGCCTGCGGGCGGAGAGCAATGGGTAGCTCACCGCCCGATCAGGACCAGGCCCATGCCGGACGGCGCGTAAGTGTTCCACGCGCGCCTCAAAGAGATGTCAGCATAACGAGGAGCCCCTCAGGGCCGAAGCCTGCCGGGGCAGCGGGATTGTCCGAAAGGGTTACCGCTACCCCGGAACATAAAGGGCGAAGGAAGGAACATGGGTGGGTTTTAGTCAGTAAGAGTCTGACACTCCCATCCGCTCCACCCAGAGCGGGAGGGGTCATTTGATGATTTCCCATCCCGGAAAAAAAAAAAAAAAAAAGTAATTAAGGAAAGTGATGAATATCTTAGCTTTGCCGCAGTAGATTGTCAGCTGCTGCTATTTATAAAGCGGCTAAAAATGTCAACATTTTGAAAATTATAGTCAAATTTCATATTTAGGGGAGACATGGCGCGTTGGGGATATCAACTTTTTTTTTCTTTTGTCTCTCGTCGGTGTGATAATTAATCGCCTGTTACCAAGGCGTGCGTTCAAAATTTCTGATGTCACGACATCGTAACTGAAAATTTTACTGGAAATCTACATTAAAGTTCAATGGTTAGCCTTATCTCTAATAGAGATAGTTTCCAAACAACCTTTGGATGGACCGAAGGCATTTTATCTAGACTTTTATTGAAGCTTTATAAGCTTTCAACTAGAACCTTCTGTCTAACATAATACATACGGTTATAAAACCTCCCTATCCGTACTTTTATTGCCTCCAAGCGTACTTTATAGCGATATTTAATACTGCCCTTGGGATTGACCGATTTCATTACGTCACTACCTCCCCATGTTCGTTTGAATGTTAAAAGTATCGGCGAACCCTGCTGGAAAAAGGACGTCGATGTTCTAAAATACATAAGGAAAATGGATAATACTTAGTCTATTGTATTGCTAAGATCCATCATTTTAAATATGTAGGTAATCAAACACTTACGCTTGAAAGCACTAAATTATTGGACGAGAACGAAGTGTATTTACGACACAATATACATAAATGAGATGACCTTAAATCTTAAAGCTCCCAACAAGTTTCCTTCATAGCCTGTTTATTTGTAAACTGCTCAGTTTGCATAATCAAATCAAAATATTTTATTTCACATAAACCCACATGGGCACTTATGAAACGTCAGAAGCTAGGTGTACGGTTCCAATTGGTCGTTTCCTATGGAAAAGAGCCGGCAAACAACTCTACTTTTAAAAATAATGTTTTCTAATTACAGTGTTAACATGTATGGGAGGACAGTTTAGGCCTGTCAACAAGCACCAGGTACTTAACAAAATAGAAAACAGTCTACAAATCTACATAATAACTAGACCTTCATGTAATTATCTTAATGTATTACATTTTTTTTTCTTTTTCTCGACCAAAACAGACGGTTACACCTCCCTCTTTTCTTTTTGAAAGCTATTGTAGATTAGAGCCACGTACAGCGTTGAGTTGCTAAGTTTTCTAAAGTGCACTACACACAGGTACATTTATTGTTCCTTACACAATGGTCACAATACAAATAAAGTCGGTATTTCAAAACATCCACTAGAGCATGTTATCCTTATATTTAAGAAGAAACGTGGTCAAGTGGTCGTTGGTGTTCATTCCATACAAACGCATTCCTCTGTTTTCTCCCCGATTAATGATACTAGAGCAAATATTTTACATTATTATGGTTATCTATCACTGGCATGTCCCTATGATTTGTTCTTTTGATGTACTTAAATTAATTTTAGAAAAAAAATACAGGGTGACAGGGACGCGCAACCTGTTACCGGGATTCGATACATGATTCTGAACCACATACTCTGAATATTTTTTTTACGCGTCCTTCAACAAGCTTCGATAGTGATCCATACAACACTCACGACCGTGCCTACACACGTTGAATAAACCGTAGTTTTTCACGGCATGAAAAACATATGTGATCAAAGGGGCCTTAGGTCAGCTTATAGTGGAGTTCGAGGGTAAAAAGTAAATGTCGCTATCCACTTATAACAATGTCCTTTACTGTTTCTAATAGTTTCAATTACCTCTGCACCAATTAATTCAGCTTAACTCGTCACAGATAATTAGCTTATTAGCCACCCTTGTTTATGTTATCTAATTCGGCACACCTGACTAATTGGGTACTACATAATATGACATCTAAAGCTAGCTATTGATTACATTTGCTCATTAGTAGCTACGGTTTACTAAATATCGGCGATGCAATTCATAACATATCAGAATACATAATTACTGTTACTGTTAGCTAGCATCATCCCACTGTTGGGCAAAGGCCTCTCCCCATGACTTCCAGCTCTTTCGATCCAGGCCTAAAGTAGACCACTGGTCGTTTGTTTTGTCTAGCTGGTCCCGCCATCTTCTAAGGGGTATGCCGCGACACCTTCTAGCTGTGTCAGGGCTCCACGTGGTTGTTATTTTGGCCCACATTTATTATGTAGGTACACCATATTATTATAGTGTACCTACATAATAAAGAGAGATTCTATTCTTGAGATGTGATAGTATAATTACCAACCAACGAACACAAAATAAAACCATCAAAGTCCTTTTCAATTACAACTACTATACTCCTACAGAATTACTTTACAAAAAAAAACAAAATTATTTAACCTACAACAATTGTATACATACCACACATGCATGACAATCCGAAAGACACCAATATTTCATTCACACAGAAGACCCATAGATATAATACCCGTAATCAAGACGATCTGGAAATACCAAGAGTAAGAACCCTGCACGGCAGGAAAACTGTACAGTATGGGTTCGGCTGTATAATAAATTACCTAAAAAAGACAGAGTGTACAAGCATACCAACATTTAAAAACTGCCTAAGGAATTATTTGTTAGACATGAGATTATTATTTGTTTATTTTTTTTATTAGACTAAGTTTAGCGTGAACTGCTTCGTATTCTAGTTATAACTAACTTAAATGTAACTAATATATGAATAACTAACTTACCTTACCTAACATACTTGCTTTTTTTTATGTTTCTTTATAAAAAATACGGTGCTCAGTTTATTGGATGGCTCGACGTCGAAATGTAACTTACAAATTATTGTTAATTTAGTTAAGTTTCTCTATAAGTGAACTGTATGTTCTTTGAGAAAATTAATGTCTTTAAACCGAACCTCGAAGATGACACTTACTTTGAAGACGTTTTAAAAAGTCTGTCCCTCGCTACAATAAACGTTAAACCGACAGACGGAATGAGACTTAACAGCGACTTAACATTGAGTTTCGTCTGAAAATTCGACCATCAGAAACCAGGGGTCAACCATTCATCCAATCCAATCTCCGCCGAGACAAGTCCCGAGATAATTCACTTTAATCAATCCCGCAGTCCAATTTACTCAACAATAGCTCGGCATTCACTCAACTCCATTCGAAAGTCCCACAGCAATTGTTGGAAGCCACACGAATAAGTGTTGAAAATTCAAACGGAATTGAATGCCGTGTGCAATGTTCGGTACAGCCGGCCTCGTCAACTCGTGCGGTGTTCGCAAACAAACTGCTGAATTCACTGCCGCTGTGACTAACGCTTGCTACTAGTTGATCGAGTTTTGGATGGATCGGTAAATAAAGGTGCGACAGTCGATGTAGTGACATGGTAGGTGTGACTACATGTGGACTTACGTATGTTGAAATTGTCACTGAATTAGTGAAGCTTCTGTTTCATGTTTTCAAGATCAAATAGTAAATTAGGAGAAAATTGATTTTTCTTTCCAGAGAAAACGTCTTTAGCTTTTCTTATGAATGGATCAGGCATGTTGAGCCGTCCCCCAAACACAAGAAAGTTTACAACCTCTTACTCAAAGCGACTTACGGCAAACAAAAGCCCTTCAGCCCTTAAATCCTCAAAGATTTAGGCAGTGCTGTAACCCCTTAATAACAATCACAAACAAAAGCAATCTCTATCAATAAAATTGACATAACTAACCACTAAAAGTAAGTAATGTGACATAAAACCCGTTATGGCAAGAAGCTCGCCCTCACGGAACTGTTATTAGCATAATAAGTCCCACCCCACGTAACGATGATGGCGCAAGACATCGGAAAAGTTCTCAAACTTTTATTTTACTACCCTCAGATCAACAGATAGGGTGATTGCTTTGTTATCTTACTGATCTTTCTTTCTTTCTTTTCCGGGTGGATATGCTGAAGCACATGAAGCCATTAAATCGTTCCTCACGCATACTGTGTGCTCTTATCACACGCAATGGTGTTTTTTGTAACAGCGCACAATTTTACGGAGACAACAGATTGCACAAGGGAATTTCATCCAGAATTCTACAAAGTAAATATGGAGATCCGAACACTTTTTCTCTTGTTGCTCTCATGACACAATTATTACGTTCCCACTTAAAAAAGGTAGCCTCTAAACATCATAAAACATGTCAAACCCACAAACAACCGTTTAAAGCTCTCAACAAGTCATCAACAGAAGTCAAAGCCTCTGCAACTCAACACCTAATCGATGACCTGAATGCCGACAGCACTCCGTGATCATTTCTATCTAAATCGGTCCATCTGACCACCGCAGATCTATAGCGACCATTACAGCCGACAAATTATTAGGCAATCGGGAGATATGAAGCCATAATGAAGGAGCCTCTAACTAGCGGAATAAACTCATTCGTATCGAAAATTGGTGTAAATGTTGAAGGCTTTCTTGAGGATTTTGTAAGCGTCTTGGGATTTTAGTCGTTGATTTTGTGGAAATCTTGGAAGCTTTTTAAGACATTTTCTGTTAATCCCTTGAGCTTTTTCAACAGTACTTTTGTTTACTCTGTTCTTTGAATTATCCATTAACCAAATTAGTTGCGGAAATTGTCAATATTGTGTACTGTATTTTCCAAAAAGTATGTTACGACAATTCGATCAAATTCCGGTCCTGAACCACGACAGACGTTGATTCATAGTGATGAACTGAAAACCGGGCGCAGTCCACTAAACCTCGGCCGGCTTGACCACGAACTGGTCGGATGTAACCGCGGCGACATCTCAATCAATAGCGTCCATTAGCTCACGTCAAATCGTGCGCTCATTAATTCAGATCACGCGCGCCAGCCAGTCTCGCTTTCACATGCAAATTGTTCATCGAGCTCTGATAGAATATGGAGCCCTAGTACATAAGGAACCCAATTTTTCTCACGTATCCGAAAGTTTTTAAGTGGAAAAAGTTCATAAGTCGGAAATTAATTATTTTGTGTAGGTAAGTAAGTATTTGGGGCAGTTTTTCTACGAAAATTGGTACATCTTCACCAATATTCGCCGTGTTTTACCAATTCCTTTCATTTACGAAGTCTTAAAAAACTAATTTTGAAGGTAAAGAAAACAAGACTTCAAAATAACCAAAGGGCCTATCTAAAAAGTGAAATGACTTTTTGAGTAAATACTCTCTTAGATTTACCGCTTTCATAGTTTATTCAAGCTTTAACAAGCTCACCGCAACACAAGGACATTTATCTCGAGGATTCACCATTACACTAACGAAGCAGTCAGTTTCAGTCTCTATAACAAGACTGCCACTCTGATCTACGAGCAACTCAACGTTCAGAATATTATCATATTGTTCAAAGCACGGTGAACTGGCTAATTTCTAGCTCTTGCATAATATCGTAGTCTAAGAAACGTTCGTTTGTGTTGCTGAGTGTATTTACTGGAGTTGGAATAGCAAATAGTCGGCTGGAAACTCGAGTTTCGAAGAAAAACAAGACAGTACGCTCAAAATTTATATCCAGAAAGCCGAATACGGAATACTCGCATCAAACTAAATTTGTTATGGAAACAACTATTTGATCAATCCCAAAACTGGAAGAAGATCAATCTAACATATGAATTCTGCCAAAACTTCCAACTTGTTATTTCTGTCAGACTTGAAACTTGACCATCGCACTCGAAGTCAAACTCACAACTCATGCATTCAACGTACCAAAACTTTCCCTCTATAATTTAGTTTACAAATCTTCATAAGATTTTCTTGTTTGCCTTTTTGCTGGTGTGATTTAGAATACGAAATGAAGCCAAGGATATCTGGGCACCTCCATTGTAGGTCTTGGGAATCGTTACGCCTGGCCTGTCTACCTCAGTACCGTTTTTTGGTACAACACCTTTGTTTGCCTTGCCTAGATAACTTCAAACGCCTAAATTTGTCCCAATTTACCTTGCTTTGTTTTTGTTTCCTAGGCCGCAGTTCTCGGGGGCCTAGTCGGCTGAATGAATAAAATTTATGACTTGGCTGTAAATCTTGAAGACGGTGGTCAGAATGTTTTTGTAAGTGGAGGCGGAGGAATTAATGAAGGGCGATAAATGTAGGTCGGTAATTTATGTTTTTCCAAAGGTCCTTTGCTTATATGCCAATGTGTTGCTATATTTTTATAGAAAACTCCTAAATGGAACTTTAATTGTATCGTAAAAGGCGGTTTTCTTTTACACGGGTTAAATCTCCAGCTAATTAGTGATGTAACAAGTCAAGTCACCTCACGTCGTTCAACAAGGTAAAAAACCTCGTAGTTAGTGCTCGTTTCGTTTCCTAGCGTTTACAGAAGCCTGTTACGTAGCTACCAACAATATACTCTTGCGGTTTGCCTAAAACTTGCCTCGAACCCGCTTGTTATTTTGCACATGCATGCATTTCTCATTATGCATATTTAACTTTGTAGTTTCAAGTTGAGTTTAGTTTAGCTAATGCGCCTTGTCGGTAACTGACGGCTTGACACCACTTTGTGGCATTATTTATAATGGAAATTGGTTAGCTAACTTTTCTATCACCTACGAAGTTAACTGGTGAGGTTATAAGCTGCTAAACTTCATTGTTTGAAATTAAAATTCCGGCAAAAACTTCAACTATAAAAGTGTCAGTGTTTTGCGGCAAACAAAGAAAAATGAAACATATAATAAGTTTGTTAACCGCTGACAGTTAATTAAAATTAGTTTTAGGAAATTAACGAAGCCTGCTGTCGTCACCAATTAACAATTTTAAGTTTTAACCCTCCCAACAACCTAACTTGAAACGAATTTTTCATAAATACGCCAACTTTTTCTTCGTGAAATCTTCAACAGTCCGACAGACATGCCAGACGTACTGCGAACTATTAGTTGAACATTTTTAATAGCTTCCCCCGCTCTATTGTGAGCCCGTCTATTAGGGGATCACGCGACCAAACTTTAATTTAATTTAAAATCCGCGACTCCGTCCGAAGTGAGACGTCTTTAGTTCCCTTGCAGCGTTGTGGTTTCATGTCCTTTGAGTGAGCAAATAAGTTTTCTAGCTCTTAAGAAAACGTAGCTATCATGTATATAGAGTCTGATATTTTGTTAGCGTTATTTATAAGTCACATCAACCTGTAATGTTGGAAAGTCTTCTAATATACTTCATGAAAGCGTGCTAAGGGAGCGTTAGGTGTCATTGATGCTTCGTCACCGTTTTGTATTATCTACCTTTGTTTACCTTAAAGGCTCTCCCCCACAGGCGCCTTATTATCGGTCAATAATATCGGATGCGTTATTGCGTTATCTGTTTTCAGTATATCTTGTATTAGGACGGCCACGAAGTTACGCACGGCTGCAATAATAACGAGGCAATAGAAGTAGGACGCTTGCGTTCCTCCGTCCTGCGATATTCCGATATAAGTTCTTAGAACATTTTGTATTAGGACGCATACGATCTTATACACACTTGCGTTAATAACGTAGTAGCGTGTAGTGCGGGCAGAGGGCCTGTAGTGTAGGTTACATGCACACGTTAGAAATATCGGACGGTAAAAAACCAGCTGTGTGACAAGGAATCGGGACGCGTTATAGCAATAACACATCCGATATTATCGACCGATAATAACGCGGCTGTGGCGGAAAGCCTTTGTAGCAGTACTTAAAAAAAGGTGACTTTTCTTTTCTAAAAGCCCAAACCCCTTAAACTTCCAAGCCAACAATGTTTACTTCCTATATCTAATGATAATTCTTTACTCTATCCACAAATTCTATAGTTTAATTTCTTTATACTGTAAAGGACAAAAATGCGCCCACCCTTGTAAACTCCGTGTCGTACGTCAACCGCATCATTAATGACTTGAAAACCCTCTTTTACTTGAGCTATGCAAAAGAAAGCTATTTTTTTCTGTACACTTACATTAATTAAAGAGATGGGGGAAGTTTGTATAAACGTTACTAATAGAAGACTTTGTATGAGAGATGGATAAAATATAATGGACACCAAGAAAGAAGTAACTATAGAAGATAGTTTTTTTTTTATTTCTATAATGGGACACACTAAGGCAGTTTATCGGGTTTTACATATTAAAGAAGGCAAGAGATGTGGGATCAAATATGTCATGTCCAGTCGATCCCTTCTGACCTGAAAAGGGCCTGTGATGTCACGAAGTTAACACATGCATGAGTGCTTAGGAAACTAAACTTAGATAATAGATATATTAGTTTGCACATAAGTTTGCTCTATTTCTCATTCTATCATCTCATCATATCTTTCATCTAAATCTCTGCAGTCAGTTATTTACAATGATCAAATACACAACATACACGCCTATATCCCCGAACAGTTGGGCAGAGGTTTACCAGAGGTACACCCACATTTCGCCAATTATGTTTAAGTCCTACGTAATAGGGGGCGAACTTTTTGCCATCAATTAGGCAGACATTCTGACTCCAGAGCTGCTATATACTGAGAAATTCCCGATGGAAAAACCCAATATCACTTTGCCCGGCCCGGGAATCGAACCCAGGACATCGTGCTCAGCAGTAACGCTTGTAAATTAGACCAACGAGACAGTTATGGCAGTTAATCATCAAATAATAACTCAATAACCGTTACCGCGTACCGAAAGACGTGGCGTAGGAAGGCATCCCACAAGGTGGACTGATGACCTGGTGAAGGCCGCAGGAATCCGCTGGATGCGAGAAGCACCAGTCGAAGTGGCAGCCTTTGTCAAGCAGTGGACGTCTTTCGCCTGAAAAATTAATGATGATGATGAAATCAATAACTCAAACAGTCGCATTGTCTCGCAGACTTACTTTATCATCAAAGCATAAATATCCTTCGGCTTATTTAGTCAACAATAAAACCTTAAATAAATCATAGAGTTAAGTTTCAGATTCCGTGCAGTATTTTAACAAAGACGTTGAAAGTAGTAATGCATTTTTCAAGGAATTATTGCCTCGTCCAGACATTGAACTCACTGCGTTCGTGCGGCTAATCATTCGAGACACGAATTCAAGTTTTGCGTTGTGGTTTTTCTTGGTTTGCTGATAAGGTTTTCGTTAATTTGATACGTTGAATTCGCTAATAAAGATTTGGTTTATGAATGGGAATTTAAGTTGACATTATGTACAATTCAAATAATATCCAGTCGATTTAAAACAGTCTGACGTATAACAGATACGACCATAAATATATTACTATAGAACGGCTCGGAAATAATATATGTATTCATGATTCACCCATTACTATATAACGGCAATACAGTGATAATTTGTGGAAGGTATATAAAAATGGCAGCACGAATATATGACATCGAAGGAACACTAAAACTTTATGACGAGACAAATGCGACGCCATTTAAGGTGCTGCATCGGCTTCAAAAAGATGTGTCAGTTCTTAGAAGGCAATAATATTAAATATATTTTGAGTTATAAATATCTGCCTACTCAGCTAAATTCAGCAGAACGTGATACCTCGTTGTGATAAAAAATATCTGACATCACTTACACATAGGTACAGATGCCAGCACATCAAGCTACTACAATCTGTCAAATTCCTTTAATAGATTTTCAACTTTATCGATAAAGCATTAGGTTCAAAGTTGATTGGGAAAATTTGACAGTTTGGGGTAGGTTGATGTGCTGTCGTCTGTACTTATGCTCATGACTGTAATTTTACGTACGTTTATTATATATTTATTCTGCAAATAAGTTATCAAAAATACTGTACAGCATTCAATCAAAACATCTCTCAAAGCTAACTCCGAAGCAAACTAAAATAACATTTCTAACTCCGCTTCATCCACGGACATGATAAATTCCCGGCTTCCGCTAACTTCGCAAACTTGATCTTCGCAATCCTATTTTCAGGCCCTTTTGAGCTGTGATTCAGCTCTGTAGGCAATCTATTCCTACACATCTAGCTTGCTTTATGTTTCTTCTGAAACATAACATCGCGCCTCCTATCCCCGAAGGGTTAGTTAGGTAGAGTTGTGCCTATTGTACACTCACATTTCGCCAGTTATGATTAAGTCCCATATAATAGGGACTGAGCCTGTTGTCACCAACGGAGCACGAAGACTCCGGGCTGCTATTGAGAAATTCCTGCTGGACAAACCCAATAACACTTTACCCGACCTGGGAATCGAACCAGTACCTTATGCTCAGTAGTAGCCCTTGCGAGACCACTGGACCAACGAGGCACTCGGAACAATATGGAAGGATATCTTTGCTAATTGCTCTCCGTGTACGTCACTTGGGTGGTAGTATAGTGTCATAGGTAAGGTAGCTTAATCTCTCTTAGGAGCTCATTTGATATGCAAACACCTGGTTCATATGTGGTATTTCGTTTTACCAGCAGAGCGGTCTAGGGTTTTGGTAACTAATGGGAGCCAGTCGTTGCGTTTTAAAGAGATTAAGGTAGCCTACGCCAGCCTTTTCCGTAGTATTATGGGATGAAATTTCAGTGTTAGTTACCCAGACGAAACAGGACGTAAATATTTCACTGGGGCAAACTGCTTTTTTATCCTCAAAACATTTATTGCTGTAAATAAACGAGCAAATTTACTGACAGACTGTACTCAAGACTCGCAGAAATCTGTATTTTTTTTTTAATATGACCGTATGACAAGGACCAGCGGTTTTAGAATCTGTTACAATATCAACTATTCTATTACCGTCATCGTGTTGACTGTTCGCCGTAAGTGCTATACCGGTATCGGTAGTACTTCCTGCCCTCACCCAGCAATTTTCCACGCCCTTGTTTGATTGATTTCAGAGCTTAAATTAGAGTTTGGAATATCAAGTATGACCTTGGAACCTCCAAAGGTCTCGACCTTTCGGACCTCTCCGGAATAAGAATTAGATTTCTTGTCTCAGAAAATCTCAGTCTATAGCCCGGGTTTGGATTTAATCAGATTAGTTTCATCGTAACAAATTGCTGTAGTGATTTTTCTGATAGAACATGTTCACTAAGGCGTCAAAATCCTGCGTTTTTCTTTTAGTACACATCATTATTATTATATGTATTTGTAAGCTTTCCACATATCTCTGAACCATAGGGTCCCGGACCTTTGGTAGGCATATAAGGCCCGTTGACCTCTATAAGTAAAGGAAATTTATTATTATACGCCTGTGTTGTCCCACTGCAGGGCAAAGGCCTCCTTTCCCTCTTTCCACTTTTCCCAGTCTACTGCGATTGTGGGCCATCATACACCAGTTACATATTGTATAGTGATTACAGGATCAACAGTTATATCATCTGAAGTCATAGGTAATTAACAAACTTCATTATTTACACAAACTGTCGTGACAGCTGTCTGTCTAGAACTCATTCAGAGTTAGAACTTCCATGAATTATATTACCGATCTAAAGTTATCTATATTTTACGGTATTTTGACTGCCTTCACTGAACTTATCCAAACATTATGATAATGTTAGACATTAGAATGAATGTCTAGAATTTAGAAACCCTATTATTCTATTTATAATTTTTTCTCCGAAATATGAACCTAAAACCCTTATCTCGCGTCGGCACGAGCTATGCGAAAACAAACTCCTCTTTATTAGAGCAATGTTGGTAGTGGAGCTGACTACTAAGTATTATGACACGAGGCTCTAAATGCACCCCAAACTTACACCCGAAATGTCACAACTAAACTAGGAGTACAAATACGCGCTAAAATTAGTGATGTGCAATTCCTGTGATAGTGCTGACAGTTGACTCAGTGGGGCATCTCGACTACATTATTTGAAGTGTGTGACTTGGCAATATTTGTAGTGATATAATTGTTAGCGGTTGACAACTATGTGGCGTGGTATGTGTTTACTCGCACGAAACATGAGATATAAAAAATGGGTGAAACATTTTTTGACATGTCAGAGTTTTTCCGGTAATATACATAGGTATCATAGTCGTTTATTCGAACGAAAATGAGAGAAAAGGCTTTGTGTTATTAAGTAATTGCCAATCTATTGTTTCTTCCCTCATAAAAATGATAGATATACAGATACCTCAAGCGCTCAAGAAATAATGAGAATCATTCACAACAAGTATAAAAGGAAGCAAGAGTACAAAAACTTATGCAAGATAAAATGTCACGATCGTATACAACGTAATAGTTTTTCAACGCCTTTTGAAAGCTGTAAATAAAACATAGGCCCTCGTGCTCTTAATCATAGTGACGAAAATACACGTCCAAGAATGCTTAATGCCAGACACTAACTTCAAATGGGTCATCCCCAAAGTTCTGAGGTGTCGTCTATTTCCATCACTAGTAACGTAAAAAGGTCCACTATGCGGATAGTCTCGTAAAAGAAGAGGATTTAGAAACCGAATCGGTTTCACTCACGTAGGATTAAACTCACTATTTAGAGGATCAGGGAAATGGCTCGCTTAGTGCATGTGTTAGGAGGAGAGAAATTACCTACTGCTTACTGAAGCTTCGCTATGTGATAGAAATGGAGTTTGGCTTTAGGATAAGTAAAATAAGATTAGATATTTATAGTTTTGCTCTTGCCGGAAAAACAGTGCCAAGTATACTTTTATTCTTATACTCAACTAGCTTCTGCCTGCAATTTCGTCTGCGTAAAATCTGTTGTCCTCCCCTCTTCCCCGACCTACCCCGTTGCATCGCATCGTCTGCCCGCGCTAGTACTTTTCGCTAAGTGTTCTTTCTGACTTTTTCATTTTGCTCGTCTCCTTAGGGTCCTAGCTTGATGTTTTATATATAGCCTTTCTCAAGAATTAGGCTATCAAATGCAAAAATAAGATATCCCAGTGGATTAGCTACACTCCTGTGAAAAGAACCAATCATCCTTAGTAGCCTTACAGCTAGAGAAGTGGAAAGAGAGTAGAGAGTCCTTTGCCCTGCCGGGTTTTAATAGTCAGATATCCTTTCCTTATTGGATCGGTTACTACTCGCAACCGGTGTGCGTGTGTGACCAAACGTATGAACTTAAACGAAGAAAAAGGCCCATAAAGGTCGAAGCAGGATGCGTTCTACAGAACGCATCCTCGTTCTGTAGTTTCTGCCTACCCCCGTGGGAAGACGGTGAGAGTTTATGTATCTCCCTTAGCTAGTGCACTCGTAGCATCCTTTCAACTTTGTAAAATCAGGTCAGCGATCGCTATGCTAATATAAACAGTAAAAGATAGCACAAAGTGCAAGTTCACTCAGTGTAGCGTTCTACTATAAAGTTGCCAACTTTAGCTTAAAGCAAACAAATTACGTATGAGATCTTATTAGTCGTTCAACTAGCGAGCTCGCCTAACTTGATAACTTATAAAAGTGCACATACTGATACTTAAGTAAACTGTTTTTGAGAATTGTTTATGTGCCTTTTAGAGCGAGAGTAACGTAGATGCTGAGATATTAGTTTTGTTAGCAGACATTTTAATGGGGATTCGTGTAAAATGAAGAGTTCATGAGAGCTTTTCGAGTATGTTTAATTCCTCCTAGTTATAGACCAGAAATGATAATGATATAATGTGATAACTATGTATGTTATGTATATAGTCCTCCAGACAGTATTTCGGCCATGGCGGAAAATCTCAACGGTGACTAGCCTTCGGCGCGAGAGATACTATAGTGCACAAGGGTGAGCAGACACAGGAGCACTCTCTCTTCCCTCACTTTCATAGTCCGATTGGACGGCAATCCGTCCAACCAACCAACGGCTTAACGCGCTTTCCGAGGCACGGGGGACATGTTTGTATAATAGCACTGTAATAGGTGCAACCTGTCGAAACCCGATTTAGTATTGCTTAAGAACCAAATCCTATTGAACGAAATCCAAGTTAATACAATTAAGGTGAAAACTTTTTTAATATAACAGTAACTTGTGAAATAGTCTAAAAAGATCAACTTCTAACTTAAACATTTGAGTACAATAAAACAATAAGAAGAAGATGACGGGACGAGCTGGACAAAACAAACGACCAGTGGTCCACTTTAGCCCTGAATTGAAAGAGCTGGAAGTCATGGGGAGAGGCCTTTGCCCAGCAGTGGGACGTTGCAGGCTGACAGTAACAGTAAAACAATAAACTTTTCACCAAAAACGTTATCATGATAGTTTCATTGCTCTCACTCCAAAGCCCGCTTAAGTTGTCTGAAACTGAAAACTAAATCCTTGTATCGATCCTTATTGTTATGCCAAACTATACCGTAAACATTTTTGTAAGATAATCGTGCTTATTTCATAAACAAAGTAGTTTTCAGTCCAAATCTTAACCCATTGAACCGCACTAATCATGAATAATAAAGAAATATTGGTCGTAATGTTAACCGTGGCACTGAGGCTTTCCCCTTTTATTGCGCCATAGTTCAAACACAGTATATTTCTGCCTGTAGTTCAAGTTTAATAACGCGTATATGCGATTACGTGACATGCAAACAGTAAATAAACGATTTTCAGTAATCAGGCAAAGACCTGTAGCATTATATAGGTGCTTTTAATTAACCTTTAATGAACTCCTTATTATCTAGAGCAGCTAGCCTCACCACAAACCTTAACTTATTGTATATTCTTTTTAACCGACTTCGAAAAAAGTTGGAAGTATTCAATTCGGTTGTATTTTTTTATTTTATAATGTTTGTTACCTCAGAATTCCGTCATTTATATACCGATTTGAAAAATCCTTTTGTTGAAAGAAAGAGTATACTTATCCACCCTATAAGTATACTCTTTCTTTCAACAAAAGGATCCCATATAAATTTGATCGAGTTCTGATGAGTGTTTTTTGAGTAAGGTTTAATAATACGATTTTTTTACATTTACTTTATGTTGATGTTCTTATAATAACTTCCTGTAAATAGTGTTACCACAAGTAAATGGTGAAAAATAAACATTTAATTATAAAAAAAAACAACCGGCTTCTATATTGACAAATAGGTCAAGCTTTCTCAATAGATTACTAAGGCCCTCTCAATACCCTATTGTCATTCTAAACTATTTCCAAAGTCCACTTTGCAACCATCGTGCACCTCTCAGGCTAATCCTTCAGTGTATGTCTCAACTCTTAGCCTAATCCTCCATTGTATACCATAATTCTATTGTCCATCTATTCTAGCAACAACCTCAACAGAATTCGCCATCAAATTAATTCTCCGACTCTTCAAACTTCATCATAAGCCTTTTGTAAGTACGGTCAAGATGCATGTTATGTCGCAGCAGAACTCGTCGGCCCAACAGAACCTAGAACTAAAATCTAGCTATAATTTAGTTTATGGTCTTCGCTAGAACTGTGCGTGGTCCCCTAGAGACGCGTAAGTCACATTAAGGGTTAAGTTAGTGCTTTAGAAGTGACGTATTTTGTAATATGCCGTTAAAACTTTGCTGTTTTGTCCTAGGATTAGCTGAAATTATCTATTCGACTGGTGAAATGGAAGCTGAAAATAATTTATATATATTCTTTAAATTCTTGCTTTATTTATATGCTTGGAGTGTGCTGTGGCCGCATTTTCGCGTTCCAGTTTTTCTATTTGGTTTGGAAGGTACGGATATTTTTCTAAGTCGTAGTCTAAGTAAAAGGCAAGTACCAAGCTACCTCTCTATGAATTTTATTAAATTCTGTTAGGCAGTCTGCTATTAAACGTATGACAGTTAGACTGACATAATATGTAAATGTTTTCCTCTAAGATAACTGCACCTATCGTCCGTGTCCTAACCTTATGCGACTGCTGTCGTGCGAGTACGCGATCGTCGCGCTTGTTTATATATAAGTATGTGACGTACTGGCGCGATCAAAGAAGTCGCGTTTGGACGTCATCCTACTAATATTATAAACGTGAAAGTTTGGATGGATGGATGTTTGTTACTCTTTCACACAAAAACGACTGAACGGATTTGGATGAAATTTGGCACACAGATGGCTTATAACCAGGATTAACATATAGTACTTTTTTATCCCGATATTCCCACGGGATCGAAACTTATGCGTGCTAGTGAAACCGCGGGGCGCAGCTAGTAATTCATATAAACAATCCCGTAATCACTTATTCGCGCGACAGTCACATTACATATGAGAGAAATATCTCCATAACCATTGCAGACTAAGTATGGTGTTACCTTCTGCCGTCCCCCCACGATTTATGTGAGCTACGTGACGTCAGGGGCCATCTTTTGTGGCGCGCGATTTATAGGCATACCTTGTATGTTTTACTGGCCAAAAGTACCACTTTTACCACCTTTACCGACTTTATTTTCATTGCTGGACAATTTTGGACAAAACAAGATGCGTACATCTTAAAATTTGATTTATGCTCGGTTCCTGTAAAAAATAACGAATCGTTTTGCTTACTAATGGTAGCATTTTTATTGCCAAACTGGGCATATAAATCTTTAAATAGATTCGTAAGCTAATTTTGCCTGTGAGAGCTACTTTCATATGGGAGGGTATAAAAACGCTATGGTCTAAAAAAGCTACGGTATTTGCTTCATTATTGGTAAAGATACAATAGTCTTAATTTTAACCAATAACGGTCCGTAAATTATAGGAATCGGCCGTTAGTGTTCATAAAAGTTTTATGTCCTCGAGAAAAGAGGAACGTCGGCACATTATAATATTCTCCCATTTCACAGTCCCTTTATTCATTAGGTAATAGACCGCTACAATTCACCTGTACCCTTTCCACCTCACAAATCATACTCCACGATCATAACCCAAGATCTAAACAATTCACAGATAAACCTCACCACCATAATTTATAGGTTCATCCATTGCTTACAAGTTAGAACAGTCATCTCCTATTGTTCACTTAGATACTGTAAGATATAGAGGCCCTAGTACGACTACGTACGCGCGACATAAACGTAACGTAAATTCGGACGATCTTTTAATCGAAAATACAACTATAGGTATAGCATTCTGCGACAAATACAATTATTTTTCCAACACGCTTTTAACGCTGTGCACGTCTTTCTACATCGTTCTAACAGTATAATATCAACATGAGTGATGAAACCAATATGTTGATTTAAAAGAGTGTCCGTGGAGTTTCTTGCCCGTTTTTCTCCGTAGGAAACTACTACGCTTTGGGCAACTTGGTACATCTTTCAAACTGACCGACCGGCGACCCCTTGACAATTCAAAAGTGCCTGTAATTGGTTTTATTGAAATAAATGGTTTGAGTTTAGTATCTCCGTAAATATGATATACGAAACGAGTATTTTCAATTTTAAAATCTTTGTATTTATGTTACAAACGTTTATGTTACCCTGCGGATTCGTGCTATCCCCTGTGATTACAGTCGTCATGATGACACGGTATGAACAGAAATAGACGTAATTTGTAATGTCTCTGATTATTATTTTAAGGCTTCTTATGTACGAGTTGGTATAATTTGTTTCGTTACATAACGTAGTACACAGACAGCACAGACGGTAGATTATTAATTACTGTCTGCTCTGTGTTCAATTAACATAACACATCCATTTTTCACCGTACCTGCTTAAAAGGTTGTGTAAGTGAAATGAACGAGAAAAATAAAATAAAAATTTGTGTAACATACGATGCAAAAACATTAAGTCCAGTTTCCTGTCCACACTTCTTATAAAATACGTTAATTTTATTCGCAGTGAAAGTGTTTGTTCAACATTAAATTCGTGTTCTTGCATCAAGTATTCGTACAATTTGTTGGCATCCCAACCTCTCAGTTCCATGTTGCATACTCACCGGTTTCCGCCACAAATGCAGGCATGCATTTATCGTGTTATGTGAATTCAACACACATTACTGCTCACGCTCCCTTTAGCTGTTGCTATGTCATTCATGTGCCACCATTCAAAGGATGGCTCTGTTTGGTTAACATACTAAGTCTGAAAATCCGTCTTGCATTTCATCTTTTAACCTCTCCTCGCGAGATGTTCTTCGAGAAATTCTTCTTACATGCCAAACGTGACTTCGTATGTTGGGGGGGGGGGGGGCTTAAATAGTGGTTAAAACAGTGCTTATAAGTTCTGGTTCTTATTTCTTTTGTGTAGGTTTCTTTAATTCACATCATTCTGGACTGATGTCATCTTCAAAGTATATATAGTAATCCACAGCACTTCGCATGTGGTGGTTGTGCGGTGCCCTCATCATGTACAAAACCGTTTTGGTATCGCAATTTTCATTTCATTTTAAATTATACCCAGATTATACCAATTGTGTATATTGGAACTCAGTTCCTTATTAATACTTCCGCCCCTAAAACAAGCTAACAACCTAAAAAAATAAGCACAACAGCTTGAGCTGGAGTGTGCAAGCGCGCCAGCTCTAATGAACCGATGGCTCGAAGCTTCGAAGGTAATTGTATGGAAAAATTGTGCAATCCGACCCCGACACACCCAGCCCTCGGTTCTCGACTAGTTAGCGAACACGAGGAGAGCCTTGCGAGAAAAAATAGGGGACCCAACTAATTTGACGGCTTTTTCTAGCTACCTAATAAGCTGGGTGTGAAAACTAGAGTAGGAGTCCTTTTTATAAACGTTCTCAGTCAATCGGAAATTAAATAATCTTTTGCCGCTCAGGTGGTAGATACCTATTTTTCAAAATATGAAATCGAATGTTAGTGGAGAAGAAAGGACAAGAAACTCCATAGTTAGTCTTGAAAAAATGTTTTACAATATTTTGTATTCAATAACTATATAATTGTAAGTGAAGACGTAGTACCTGGGATAAAATACCTATACTTCAATGTGTAGAAGTATTGAAAACTAAGCAGGCAGATAAATTAATGGAGACGATACCTACCTACAGAGTTACGATCTATTACAATTGTCAATTGCAAGTGTCAATGTTTTGTGTGTTTATTGTCAATCGCTTCAATTGCATTTTGTAGACGATCAATTGGCGCATCAATGTAAGAAAGAAAGAAAAACATTTTATTCTGAACAAACGAAACGCACAATTACAAATAAAAAATAATAATAAAAATAATAAAAAGACATAAGATACACATAGTCAAGAGACCAATCAATGTCTATCAATCACGTAAAAATTGACAGTTGCAATTGATTGTTTCAGAGACACCGAAATTTCATAACAAAAGCGGACATCACGAACTTAATATCAGAGCTTATATTTTAACCACTTTCTCTTAAAAAATAATGTCGAAGAACCAGCGAAGAAAGAAATAATTAAACGTTACTGTTTACGTTGCGGAAATAAGAAATAATAAAAAACAATTTCCTTTGAACAATTTTCAAAGAAGAAAAATGAAAGCGTTTAACAACGCTCGGCATGAGTGTGTATGTTCAAATATTATTGTATTGAGTTGAATCTTGTGCCGACGGTTGGGGTTGATCTGAAAATTTATTTACGGGGCTTCACTATTCACCCACTGTTGCCTTGAACTTTCATCAGTCCTTATTTTTGATAAGTATAAATTCTCAGCTTTATAACGCTACTTTTCGAGGCGCAATTTTATCGCATTTTAACACTTCAATATGGTTAGCAAAGACTGTAGTTCCAAGCTCTTTGAACTCCACCTTTCTGTATACCTAGACTGACTAGAATTTCCATTGTTTTCGAAGTTCACGATCCGTTGAATACCCTAGACGCATTGCGGTTGTGTACAACTGTACAGCGTTTAGCGACAATATTATAAAACGGTAACATTGGGATTTGGGACGGCGTGAATGCGTCCTGCTGCCGTTGTAACTCTTCATAACTCTGTACCCCCGTGATTCTGACGCGATATTACGTTTTCAAAGGACGAAAGTGAAAGTTTAATTTCATAACTGCATAGCTTAATGTTCGCTAAGTATGCTAAGCGCTAGCGGACCTAGAATGAGGGGTAGAGAGGAGTATATTAAAATAAAATAGAATTAACGACTAACAGTGCTGTGGTTATGGATAAAACTTCATTAACGCCGTTAAACTTCCTCAGCGGTATTAGTTATTGTAACATCAGAGAGATGCCTTACTGCTCATCTTTCCACGCATATTCTTCACTGTGGTTTTCTGCATTGTTAACCGAATTTGCTCACAAACGAAGGTTTATCCTTCGTTTTCATTTTCATTAATTAATTATCCTTAGTAATTTCAGAAAATAATTTCCGTCCGAGCAAGCGAGGTGATCAATGCTCGTGCCTTCTCTGTATGAGAAGAGGTCTTTGCCTTGCAGTGAGACAATAATAGGCTTGTATTTTTAATTCTCCTAGGGAGTTCTTTAGTTGTTAACCAACGTTGGTAATATTACTACTTCAACAATTCACTTTCCACTTATTATCCATCACTGTTGAACAAACAACTCTGCTCTCGACTCTGAATATCGAGACACTCGGGACGCTCGGTACACACTGTCGTAGACCTCGTCTCGATGGCTCGGTGTCCAGTTACTTTTAAAAGCACTCTCCACACTGTTGTCATTTCCATCCTATCCAGCCTTTTTAGACTCCGGTTGCGCTTTATTAAATTTCTGATCCTACTGTTAATATTTTTTAATTATCTTCATTGAGATTTAACATCAAAGTAAAATGACTCGGGTTTTGTTCAAAGAGTTTTATCAATATTATGCAATAGTCTCTTTCATCTCAAATACAATTTAACCATTCCGTGAAATAACGAATTTTCATTTTCCTATCGCTATATACCTAATCGTTTTGTAGATGGAATTTCGTCACAAAAATGTTTGTATGCCTACGGAAATTAGGCTTTCGCTCTGAGATGAAAATTATAACAATTTACATTAAAAAAATAGTGAAGAGCAACAAAATGGCAGGAGTCGTAACATTTAAAACAAACCTCAGGCACACTTTACCGATGAGAATACATACGCTGCTCACAAAAGTTATACATTCGCTGCTCACAAAAGTTGATTAGCATGACAGACTGACAAGCTGAATAATACAGCTGAACTGGGAATAATAGTGCAGTTGGCGGGTAACAATACAATCGGTACAATTATTTTTGATATTGTTGAGATGGTGACTGGAACTCAGCTGCATCCGGTTAGACTGGAAGCCGATCCCAACATGCTCAGTTCCAGGCCCGATCAGGACCAGGCCCGTGCCGGACGGCGCGTAAGTGTTCCACGCGCGCCTCAAAGAGATGTCAGCATAACGAGGGGCCCCTCAGGGCCGAAGCCTGCCGGGGCAGCGGGATTGTCCGAAAGGGTTACCGCTACCCCGGAACATAAAGGGCGAAGGAAGGAAATGGGTGGGTTTTAGTCAGTAAGAGTCTGACACTCCCTTCCGCTCCACCCAGAGCGGGAGGGGTCATTTGATGATTTCCCATCCCAAAAAAAAAAAAAAAAAAAAACATGCTCAGTTGAGAAAATGCTTGGCAGATGATGATGATTGTTGAGACGGTGACATGGTTATTTGAAACAACATCATCTCACAAACGTTAATTTAACAGCTAAAGATAACATGGACTTTGATACCTAAGTCATCAAAGTTAAATTCAAAGCTGTATCGAACAAGGGAAACTTGCAGACTACTGCTGAATAATAAAGCAATTACGATAGCACGCGCGGTGCGATGTAGAAACTTCAGTTTTAGATTGCAGTACAATTGGTTTAATGATCTATGTATCCTGGTACAGATATATTTAATATATAAATAATGTAAACATCCGTAGTACAATCAAAAGTTAGAAGTGTTCACAACATGAACGCACAATTTCAACGTTTTCCAAGTGTCCAGATGGTTTTCGAGACTTGTAAAAACTGTCTCAAACGCGACAGATTTTCATTTTAAAATTTGAAATTTTAGGAAGTCAGGTCACCGGAACCGAGATAAAATTTTCCAGGTATAGATTCTAAAAATGTGTTCTGGCTTATCTTTCCGCCAGTCAGCTTATTGTCACTCAACTCACTCACCTCGAGTTGAGAAGCAACACACAAATAGGCACGTCTATTTTTGGGACCATGAAGTTGACTGGAATTTGGTCAAAAATATACCTAGGCTACTAGTTCGTCTAACTTTTAAGTGATGTCTTCGTCAGATAGAATCGCGTTCCGACAATAATATAAAAGCCAACAAGTTGTCTTTTTCCTACAAATAACCAAGTAATTTTCTAAATCCTATGAGCGCTAGGTACCTCCTCAGCACAATGCTTTGTTGTGGCCGCTCTGTAAATCCGCTGTATTGCAACCGACTACCCAACCGGTACATTGTATACCCATTCCTTATTGTTTTCTTACCCCGTGGCGATTAAACGAGCTTCCATTGAAAACGTATCAGAAACAAGGGGATTATTGCTTCATCTTTCTGAAGACAAAAGGAGGAAAATAGCTGATATAAGAGTATTAAAAATTGCTTTTTTTCCTTTAACTGTAGAATATTCATGAATAATGGCTTTAGGGGGAATGTTTATTCTTTTTGGGGTGACATAAAGTGCCTTTGTGAAGATGGGGAAAACAACATGGGTTTGAGACCTCCAATTAGGAAGAACGAACATTGTAAGAACTTGAAGTACCCAGTTATTAAAACTAAATTACTACAATTAAGTTATGTGTTTTTTTCTGTGGTCTAACTAGACCTGGAAGAATATTTTCTAGGCTCTTTCAAACATTACACCATTTATTATGATCAATGTTTTGTCAAGATGAAAATTAATTTGATTTATATGTTATGTGTATCCAATGTTGTCAGTGCAATCTACTCGGAAAATGTCACTCCTTTTAAAATCAAGCCAAGTATTTCTCTGCACCCCGAAATTGCCCTTTCCAAAAAACCATCGGCAGACAGCAAGCAACAATTTTGACATATGTCATTAATACTGCAGCCGGTTCTTGCCGTTGGTCGTGTCGGGGCCCACTGGGGCCGTTGGGGCTGTAGCTAGTAATTGGCGTGGTTTACGATGCCCTGCCCCCGGTTACACGCCTGCACTGGGGTTGGAGTGAACGCTGATAGATACATGTCGGGGTTATGGCGATTTGTCAAACGGCGCGTAAAGGGGAATTTAAAGGCTTTTGATTTTTGTGTTGGTTTTCTGTGATGTTGGGGTAAATATTTTTTGGTACATTTGTCTTTTTCGTAGACTGTTGATGTGCCTTCAGATCATATTATAGTTTTCTAGATCGTTCGTGAAATAAAGTCACGAACGGTCACGGTCACGGTGGTAATAAGTTTTGTTCTACCTACATTCATCTGAAAATACATTTACATACATTAGAGATTCTAACCCTTCCAAGTTGGCTCTTAATCTATTTTTATTGGCATTTCCAGATATATCTCCAATTCCAATATTGTATCCTTATTTATAATTGGCATTCCCGATGAGACTTGCCCTCGTAGTTACAGCTACAGACAAACCTTTCAATAAAACACGGCCGCGATGACTTGCAGTCAGCACCTGGTTTAGTGGCCGACTGAATTCGATAACGGCTGTCAGTTGTATTGAACTGTCTTACACAACTGTTTTGGTTAGGTTGGGGTTTTCACAATGAATCTCAGGTGTCTTAGTGTTATTGCGTTGTTAGATTTTGAGAGAATTTTTGGATGTTTTCATATTCTTGCTATCGTTACTTTGTTTATCCTCGTCTGTTGATGTCAGTAAGAACACTCATTCTCAGGCCTGCTTTTCATAGAAAAAGAATTTTCTTAATTTCTCACCAGCAGTCACTTTATTAAATCAATTTAGACAAAATTGAATCAGTTCAAAACATTTCTTTCAATTGCGTTTCATCTTTACCGTGTATGAAACGTATCTATACATGCCATCATAATTTGGCGCTTAACCTTAGAAACGCAGATAATTAAAATGAGATACGGAGTACGCGGAAATAAAATGCGGGCACTTATAAGCCTATTAAGTTTTACTAAAACCTTCTTAAATGGTGTAGATAAAAAATTACAGAAACTTGAATCATACATAATTCTAAAAGGCAATGAAACTAAACCTCAAACACAAGTGAACCTAAAAACCAAGTGCAAGTGCAGTGTCCAACAAAATGCTCGTCTAAGAACATTTGCGCGTTGTTAACGCGCACGAGGGATGGTCGCGCGCGATGAAGCGCGGCGGCGGCGCGTGCGCTTGGCTCGGCACGCCCTGCGCGCGCAAGAATGGCGCCGTGTGCGCGTGCCGCGTGCATACTGCATTGCTACAGGTAAATATGGGAATATGGTCTTCCAATAGACGCTTTGAAACACGACACTTGACAAACAAATTTTTTCCTAATAGCTTTTGTAAAGGTACTCTTGTCTGGTCATTTGTCTTAAAAGTTCTTCCACTTATTCTTTGGTGAAAGACTGGGTGGTCTTGTCTATTTTCCATTACTGTAATGAGGATTGCTGAGGTATAGTGGGATGCTGATTAACTACACAATGTTTACACATCACGTCTAGTTGTCTGTTCGTTACACAGGTATATATACCGCATGATTGGGCAATATGGACATTGCTGACCAATTGGCAGAAAAAAATTGAGATCGATACTGATGATACGAAACTACTATGGGCACCTTACCCACACTAGTTTTTGCTGTAAATTTTTCAGAAAGCGTTTTTTCTACATAATTTATGTGGTTGAAAGTCTCTCCCTTCAAGTTAAATACTTGAAGATGACGATAAGGTGTTAAACACTTTCGAGCAACCTGAAAGTCTATAATTACACCGCGTATGTAATTAGGTCGGTTTTGAACGCGTGTGTTCCTGTAGAAGGTCTTGGTACTTCAACGTGAATTAATTTCCCACCTCGAAGTGGGCTGAACGTTCGCTTTTATGCTAATAAGAGTGAGAATACAGAGAGAAAAACTTAAATTAAGCGTTTCTATTAACTTTCTTTTTAATTAACAATTTATCTATGTAATTTAATGAAAGGACATCATTCAAGTCGAACTTTAATTTTTGGGTACGAAATTAATGATGGCCTTTGGTAATCAATTTAGCTTTTAATAATTTAATTTTTGTGTTTTGAAACTATGTACCTATTACTGGTTTTAATAAATTCATTGTGTTTCTATCTGCGCATAATGACTGCATGCTGTGCGTTCTGTAAGTAACGAGGCGCTTAGACTTATGTTTACAATCTACTATTGTAAACTAACAGTGTTCACATTGTTGAACAGCCTAATAATAAATAAGTCCTAAACTTTATGGTCATATCGATATGCTTAGCCTTTTTTTAACTATTTTGAGGTCGGCTTTTAGTCTAACCGGATGCAGCTGAATATTTTAAATCGAGCGACTGCCTATCTTATCTGACCTCCATATCCCAGTTACTGGTAACGATACCCCTTTGGTAAGACTGGTTATACTTCATGGTCATGTGTCTTAAATCAAATACGACTTATTCGACAACTGACCTTTCATAAATATTCTTTGAAAAGTATAGCACACTTGAGGCATATCGTGATGTATAGTCTGACTTCAAAGCCACTCTGTACCGATTTGATTCAATTTGACGCCGGCGCTGTCGCCAGATAATAGTTAGCTCCGACTATTGCTAACAACTTCTGCACACTTTCCTTGCACAAAATCTAGTTTAAAATTCTGAGATTTTCACCAAAGTTTGGTTTTATGTGATGCAATTTAAAATGGTGACTCCACCGATATGTAAGAATTCTATTTTGTCGATTGGAAAGATATGAACTTTGTAACGTTTTACTTCGTGTGTCTGAAAAGTCTTTTGGTTTTTCTGCACGCACCCATTTTTGTTGCTGCTTTTAAGTAGTTCGAGGCTTGTGTTTATTTGAAACTAACCCTAATCAACCTCGTACAAAAATTTTCCATACGACAAAAAAATTATGAACGGAATCGCGATTGTATGAGATGCAGTGTTCTCCCAACCCGATGGGATTAAAAAACATTTTTAACGAAACCAATTATAAACTCATATTTAATTCAGCTACCGAGGAAATAGTAACCAATCCGATCGCCAGTGGAAGTGCGGACAGACAGACCGTCCAGGAATAGATCGCAGCGCGCCACTAAATAAGGAATGCATGTTTCAGTCTAGAATTCCAGCTTGTTTTAGAGCTGCAGAATAATAGGAGAAATCTGGTGTTCAAGAAACTGGATGAGATTTCCGTTTGTAGTTATAATAGTGTAAATATTGTTCGACTGATTGTCTCTGAATGTGTCTATGCTTATTCAGAAACTAACAAAAACCTGTTTAATAGTCATAGATAAATGGCAAACTTTAACAAAATATCTACCAAACGCTGTGAAGCACGGCCAAAGGTAGTTTGAGGAATAATAACTGCAATAAATAACCATTGTTAGTTTATTATAACAACAACTCGCAATCTTCAATTAAATTCCAGTTTTCAACCAACCGCGAACCGGTTTATTGAAAATCCATTTCCTCAGCTTATCTCGAAGTATAATTTAACGAACCACAATTGAAACCGCTATTACGCTGAAAAAATACACAGTTCCATTGTACAGCCGAGGGCAAAAATGTAAGGACGAATAAGCCGTTCAAAATGATCAGAACCACTTAGAAAATTAAACTACATATATCTCAATGACATAAGAGGTGTTTCGGAATCCACACATTACACGACAAGGGGGGCAATTCTTGTAATTTTAAGAACGTTTACAGTCTGATCTCAGTCTCAAACTGTCAAAAATACCTCTGATTTCTCTACCTTTTTTACAAATTTTTGACATTGATTATCGTTAAGATGAGATTGCCGTCTCTTATTCTGACTAATATTTTTTCCAATTGAGATACAGTTCATTCTTTGTTGTTCCGATCATTTAGAACGGTTAGCTCTCTATATTTATGACGCCCCTGTACAAGCCACATCATCTCGAGGCTCATTCCGCTCGAAAGCCGTAAAAACGGATCGCGAACGTTCCGGAAAACCGTTGTGTGTCGAGTGTCATGTTTAATATATATTTTTTGTTCGTCGTATCGCCGGAAATTGATTCGGTTGAAACTAGCGGGCTGCTAATTGGAACAACTGCCACGATATGTTTGTAGAAGGAAATTGAACTTATGAGGGGAATGTGGGAGCGAGTCTTGGTGGAAAGTGGGTGATAATAACTGTGTGTGTTTGGTTAGAAGGTTTGGGAACGTTTTGACTGTTACACGACTGTAAGCTTTGTGCCGTTTTGAAACGTCTGGTTTTGCGACACGTTAAGTGGAATGACAGAGACAAAATCCTGTTTGATCGAGTTATTTTTTATTACAGCTCCAAAATGATTGAAACCTTCAGGATTCAGTTTAAATATAAAACTAATTTAGGTTTGGTATGAGATGACGGTTTGATTGAACTTGTTAGTTGAAGCCTCTCAAGGATAACATTTCATCCTGTTTATAATTTCTAGTTAAACATGCAAACTATTCATGTAAGCTGCTTAATTACTAGATGCCTCGGTCTGCAGGATGACGTGTTAATGAAATTCCACCGGCTTCACCGAGGACATGGGTCAGTTGAGTCACCTACGTGGTCTTGACCCGTAACCGCGGCACCCTAGCATTATGAAGTCATCTATCAAGATTTGCAGATTTTTACCTGAATGTGGTAAAGCCGGATTTAGGATAATGCCTTTTTTGACAAATGCGTTACGATGCGACCATACATCATGGAATATGTCGCTTGTGATGGATGACCAAAAAATTAAACCGATGCCTGATATTTCGGGACGGGAACGTTTTGTTTGAGAGCGGAAACCTACAAACCTCAGTTACAATACCTCCTTTCTGAACACAGAAACTCAGTGAACTTCCATACTGATAAAGATGATATCGTAATGACGAATAAAGAAGCAATCTCACTTTCAGCAACCCAAACTACGTTAACAAAAAAATATTACAGGTGCACGTCTCAACACAAATATATAAATATCAATCATCTGACGATACAAAAATCGTCGCGTGGGCTTATCGCTACCTTTGAACATGTGTTTCAGGTGTTCGTTCCTGGCGAAGTGCCAGACACATAGTTTTCTGCCCAGACACTACTAGAATTTTCAATTGTACCTAGTTTTGAGAAGTACCTACCATTGAGGCTGTATCGCTTACTTAGTTCGCAGCAAGACTTAATAGGTATGCCCGGTAAGAGGAAAAAGTTTTGTGTCGAAAGACTCGTACGACGAGTAATTAAAAGTAAATAAAAAGAGCAAGATAAGGTAAGAAGAATATTTCAAAAAGTTCCTATAAATACTAGATTCCCATTTCCTTTAATCCCATATATATTATCGCAAACGAGCAGAAAACAGCAACATAATAAACAAAGCACAAAATCATCCACTCACTCAATAGATAACCAGTGTTTGCCATCCACAGCCACATGACAAGAACGACAGACAAATGAAAGCGAATAAACAACTCAATAGATCTGTAGGCTGTCAATACAACGCGGCAACGCGGTGGTACCACATCACAGAAGAGCCGGTAGAACAACTGAGAAAGCGCGGTAAAGGACTCCCACTGTAGGGCAACGATTTAGGGGACAAATCTCGTATTTCTAAGAATGTTCGCATACTAATCTGTCTCAATCTATCAAAAAACCCCCTAATTTACGTAAATTTTTGACAAGTTTTTGAAACTTAATTATCTCTGAGATAGGCTTGTGACTTGACCTGTTTTTTAAGGCCGAAAATAGACCTTCAAATCTCTCAAAAGAAAGTTTCTTCTGGAGTTACTTGTTGGCATTGCGAAGGCAGGGATTTCGAATTATTATGTCATATCGATGCCATGCTGATAAGATTTGTCTTATGAACTTAACGTTTATGAATCATTTGATCATTCATCCGATCTGAGAACTGAGCCTATCGAAATCCACTGTTGCCCATATATTCAATTAGGCATGTTTCAAAAGGCTGGCTAGAAAATATCTTGCGCGAAGTGTACCTTCTTCGACTCTATCAGTTGAAAGCTGTCAGGTTTCGCCGCAGGGTGCAAAGTGCGCCGTGGACGATGACACCGCTGGGGGGTTGGGAGGCGGTCGGGGGGACCACCCACCGTGCACTATTACTAGAAATAGGATAAGCAGAATTGGGCAAATGAAGTGCCGATCACTTGCTCAAATGTTTATTGGGGAGAAGGCCGTATTGCTTTTTAAATGGATGGGAGTGCGAATTTGTGCGATGTGCTGAAAATGGAATATGAAAATCCGTTTGCCAAATATGGATACCACGGATTTATAGAAATTGATTTAGAATTTACATATTTTAAGTATGGAGTTCTTTAGAAAGCAAGAAAAACACAAGAGAGAAAAACAAAACTTCGAGAAAATAAATGGTGGATTTTTTATGTAGGTGCTTCTAGCTTTTAGATGCAAAAGTTTTATTTTACCTTTTCATTTCTCAGTAAGTGTTTAAAAAAGCAATTTACACCATTAGATACTAAAGTTCAGTAGAATCTCCTTTATCAACGCTACTCGACACACTGTAATAATATCGGCGTCTCTTTCATCTTGTATTCTAACGACAGTTTGTTGTTCAAGATAAGAAGCTACACTCCGATGTTGCTTTTTCATTAGCTAGCTCAAACAAAATGCCAACATGGACGACTTCTCAAAGAAACACTCACTTTTGACAAGATGACACTAGCAATAACATAATTAAATATAATAATATTTTATTCCTTGGTTTTTGTAAATATATATTAATAGTGGCCATTTGCGAGTCGGACGCGCATACCGGTTGCGTACCACCGTACATGTGTCTAGTATGATGGAGGGGGTCCCCTTCTGCCCCTTTAATTTTTAACTTTATTTTTTGTCACAGCGGCCAAAGTATTTCAAGTTATTACGGTTTAAAAGATACAGCCCTGTGATAGACGGACGGACGGACAGCGGAGCCTAGCAATAGAGTCCCGTTGGCACCCTTTGAGTACGGCATCCCTAAAAATGAAAACGTAACATCTATTTTTTCTTCATAAATTAGTAACATCTCGACTTAATCACAGCAAGGTTTATAAAATAAAGTATCCTTTCAATTTCTTAGTTTTTGTATGTCTTCGTAGTTCAAAGTCACAGCCTTCCGGTAGTGAATGATTGATAACAGACTAATTATGGTAAACAGTGTTATTAGCGAACAGGTGCACTGGCTCTTACACCACCCTCAAGCTTAGGCATAGCCACTGTTATTATATTCAGACACAAAATATGTGTATATGTGAGGTATATACACAGTTAATTGAATGTCAGTTAGCATATTGAAAGCCTGACTCTGACAACGTGTTGGCTCAGCACAATAGCTACATTAATTGTCTACATGAAAAGGCTTTTAAGAGCAGATAATTACTGAACAAAAACTGGAAAGTACCTCTAAAAAGTTCTACGAACAGTTTTCGATCTGTATTTTTAACGATTTCAAGCTAACTTTTAGATACGACATAATAAAGACCTTCAAAACTTCACGGTTTCGCAGAATCCATGATACTACAGCCCGGCCATCGAGAATGCGTTCCTGAAACCTGTCAGTTTCATAAAAAGTATTTTGTGAATATGATCTTTATTAGCTACTAGAATGGTCGCACTGACAGGTGTCAGGAACGCATTCTCTCGACGGCTGGACTGTAACTCACAATTCGCCACGTTAATATGAAATATGGCTACATGAAATACCTTTTGCCCCCACCCTCGTTCTCAACTTATCTACCGACGTGACTGCAGAGAGAAGGCTTTGGCGATATCCTCCTTAATTTACAGTCTCAAGTGTGAAGCCAAGATCGATTTATTGGAAGGATATAACTTAGCTACATTAGATCGGCTGATAACAAGTTTGTTCCGGTTAAAAGTGGAGTCAAAGGCTTCGCTGATTAAGTTACTTTCTTGTACCTTGAAGGAGGAGGATGTGGGAGTAAGGTGGTAAGCTTATGTGTGTCGGCAAAGATGTTTTTGGTGTCGTAAATCTCGGGACACCGATTTGATGGGTTTACGAAGATTGAAGTCTTAAAATAAACGTATTTCATCTTTCGGCGCTCATTTTTAAGTATGTTTGAAGTTGGCAGAGTTATAGCTAGTTTCATTTTTTATGTAATCTTAGTGAAGTAAAGTCAAAAAATCATTTATTGGGCCCTTATTAACTATTTTTTTTTTTAAGTTAAAGATAGCTTTTTGTTAGCAATAGCGCTGCCCGTTGTATGTAACTCAAAAGTTTTCATGGGTAATTTAATTTGTTATGTTTTTTAGTAATCATTAATATCCCACTGCTGAGCAAAAGCCTCCCTACTCTCTTTCGACTTCACTCTGCCCAGAGCTGCCAAGGACCAATCTTTATCAAAGGAATCCAGGTCATCCCATTTGTTATGGTGTACAATAAAAACTGTTCTATGTATCCGAATAATTGAGCACAATTCCGATTCACACTACTGTTATCCTCGAATTTAGTTCACTCTGCACGACACAGTACTACTACCCTCTAAAAAGCCTCGTTTTCAGAACATAAACCACTGTCCAGCATGTAGTCTACAAAGCGATAGAGAATATTTTACTACAGCGTACATTGCAAGCCGACTATAAAAGTGAGACGTGCAAGCACTAAAACATACCTCCATGCACTGTGGTCTAGGAAATGCACCCCTGGTTTGTGTGCATTACGATTTTAAACCACTAGTCCACGTGACAAATTGGAAGTTGGTCTTATAAGAAGAAAAAACCTTGACCAATTTCTTCATCAGTTACCGAATGTTCAACATTATGGTCAGCACAACATTATAGCACAACTTAAAATAAATTAAGACTGATTCATTTATATGTTTACGATAACATCGATCTCATGATTTCCAAGGGATGGCTCCTTAGTCCTTATCATCAGTGTAGAATAATTTTAAGATCACTGTTTAAGAGGATACTAGGTCAAGACTTTACGGGTCAGAATATTGCTAAAACTCTAGTTAATACAGCATATAGTTAAATGTTCATTATTAAAATATTAAAGACCAGCGCTTGGCTGTATAATTCATGAAGATACAAGGGAGATGGTTAATTAACTGCTAGAATATGCGAGGTCTATTTGCCAAGTTTATGTCTACTGCTAAAGGCAGTCCGAAGATCCTTGCTCGGTTAACTTATATCGTGCCTTAAAAAATAACTAGCGGCTAGAAGATGAGAACTATACTTTGTAATTATACTTGGTTGATAAGACAGCAAAACTATCTTTCTTATGAAAAACTTCACATGAAAGTCTCCATCACCACTTGCTAGACCCGATTCCTCACTTGTGTTGTGTATATCATTTCGAATAGTTTTGCTGATTACACGAACACTTTTAGTTACAACACCAACCGTTCCATAAAAATGCTGATATTAAAGCAGGACTTCGTCCTGTTTTAATATCAGCTTGGTGTAATCTGATTGCATACCGCTAAAATAATATCCATACGTGGAAATGAATCCGAGTGCAATACATCTATTTGAGGTACCACTTGCTAAAAGCGTCGTATTTAATTTATTTTGCACTACAAATAGTAGTTAAGGCTGATGAGTTCGATGACAGATTATATTTGTCTACACATCGGACCGCCAATAGTATCGATTACGCAAGAAAAATTTAATACATCCAGCAAATTCAATTTCAAAGACGATTGCCGTAATTATAATATGCAAATGTCCAAACGCCCATTAAAAAACAAGTTCTCCAATTTGCATGTTGGAAACTCGAGCAAAGTCAGCCAGAGTCGGAAAAACCGTACGATTGAGAGAATTTCTTCTAATGATTTGAACTGCTTCGAAGTTGGAAATCAAAGGTTTGTATTGTGTTTCGATGTGATCTCGTTATGGTGTAAGTCCCAGTAGGGTGCTAGTGGTTTGTAGAGTCCGTCTGCTTTGCTGGTGCAGCGCTTTGAAAACTACCGCGAGCCACCTGCCACCACCAACGGAGTATAGTCGACCTTGTAATATAATCGTACAATATAATAATACAAACCTTAGTTTGAATGCCATTTGCACGTCATAAAACGACAAGGTTTTTCATTTTTCTAGGTGACACTTAAATAGTTTCAACCCCATTGAAGTTTCAATTTACAGGGAATTGTTGTCAAAAGTGGTCGACATCCGCAATAAGTATTGTCATCTCTATCGCTGCAACAAAGTTAATAATTATTACATGAAATATTTCTATAAGATTTCGCTGTTTGGTGGCACCGTCACTATTTTGAGCGGATAGACTTTAGTGTGTAAGCCCCGGTGGGGTGCTGGCGTTTCGTTCCGTGTCAGTACCGCGACCTCGTTCATCCCCGAGAGGCTTAAACTTACTTTGCGGTACACCTGTGCCCTGTCTAGACTCGAATCTTCGCAGCCTCCTTCCGATAAAGTGATTTTTTAAGTTCCTTTTACGAGTTCCACGGATTTAGGTTCGCGTTGTTTGATGTATGTATCTTGTGATCATAACACATCTCGGTTGTTATAAATTCTTAAATCACTTTATTTTTGTTGCTGTGGATTTTCTGTCGCAACAAGTTATGTTTTCGGATTTGATGGCTTGTTGTGTAAGAGTAACATAAAATATGAAATTGAAAAATGACGACTGTTAGGAGCAAGCGTTATGTCTATATTCCTATAAAAGCACGACCAGCCAAAGGCTTTTAGATGATTGCTTTAGACATTTTTCTAACGTTGTTACTTTCTTTTGTCTGCAGGAATTCGCGACTCTCACAAAAGAGCTCAACCAAGCACGGGAACAGCTCCTCGAGAGGGAAGAGGAGATTTCAGAGCTCAAAGCGGAGAGAAACAACACCAGGGTGAGTTACACACACACATATATATAAATAATTATGATGAGACATTTATGTAGGGCTTTGGATAAATAGGAACGGAAAAATGCAGTGGAATTTCACGCGCGTAAAGTCGCACAATCGATGCACGGTACAATGTTCTAAAAATGCCATCTTGGTGGAAAAATAGCACGTTAGCGACGTCAACAATCAGCAATGAGAGCATTTAATTGACGTCTCTTACCAATAAAATGTTGAAAGCTCTCAAGATAAACTAGCACTAACTTTCGTTAAGATAGTATAAAGCTGCCACAACGACACAGTTGTGCCCTGGTCCGGATGAAGAGTGCACATCACGTAAATAACCTTTAGAGAGCAGGTGAGAAGCCGGTTAGAACGCTCAGCCGACTAGACGCGGTGCACTCACCGAGCTTCTTGAACGAATCTTGGGATTTTTATACAGTTTTCACTTTCGAAATATTTTTGTTGATAAATATTGCGCTTTCGAAAACTGTACATCTTTGTTTTAATATAAATTTAAGTGTATTTTTATTAGTTGTCCGAAAGAAAATTAGTTCATTTTGATGACACGATGGGCTCAGTGACTGAGTGGTCAACTTCTGCTCTACATTCTACGAAGCAAAAGGAGTATGTAAGGATTACAGCAGGTGGCGTTCTATAGTTTCTGCCATGGGAAAAAGGCTAAAGTTTATGTATGTACGAGTATGTGTATGTATTATTTTCGCATAAACGGCCACGTTTATGCGTATGAGATTTGTATTGCCCACCGTAAGCCCACCCACGATGCAGGAGTTTTTGGCACCTGTCTAGAAAGGGCCCAGTGTTCTGAATCACAAACTACATTTTCGGTGGCGACCACTACTTAACTCTTCCCGCCCATAATGAATCGTAGTTGACAGGCACACAAAACGATGAAAGGTCGACCATTGTCATTCATATAATGAACTAGACAAAAGATTTAACAAACGTTGGTCAATTAAGTGTTGAGAAGATTTTTAATTGGGTTTGTTTATAGATGAAGTCATGTTTCGGGGATGTAATACTGCCTGAATAAGATGATACTCAAGATAGCGACTATTCTTAAAGAAATTAAATTACAGTAACAGGCACTTAAGCAGCAATAATCTGCACATAAGTCTTCTTTTACGAGCACTTGAACAATGAGTATTAACTTAGCTCTTGAATACCTGAAAAGTTAGGCATATATCCCTCTGATCCATCTTGCATTATAGGCGCTGTATACGACTCTAAAACTTAATGCCGACTAATATAGAAGTATGGAAGTACATGTTGCCAACCCCCAAATAAATTGGAATAAGGGCAGGAGAGAATGATGATAATACGAATCTCAAACTGGTTCAACTATCTTACCGTCAAAGACTAGGGTAACCGGTAATCTATTTAACCAATATTCGATCAGAATTCAAATATGGAAACAATATACGACATACGAGTATACTTACCTCAATATCATCTACAAACATGACATTACAATATTTTCCGATATATCTTAGCGCTCCATATAAAAGGTGCTCCAGCTATTCGCTGAAAGATGTTGAATAATTCACGACGTTCCGCGTCTAGACCACGCCTCGATCTTAGCTCTCTGGGGCTTTCAGCTCTTGATTGAATTCGATGTGCTAACTAGATTAGCGCTTATCACGTCATCCCTTTTAGAAATGTTTCACCCTAAAAGTTTTGTTGTAAAGTGTGTCGTCGAAGGCCTAGCCTAAATCCAAAGTGAAAGGTCTCGTTCTGGAATTAGTGTGTGCTGTGTGTGTGGCTTAAACTTTACAGCATGAATAGTTACGACAATTATTTCCGAATTCAAGTCGAAATCGGAAACTTTAAGTATACTAGTACTGATCAATTTATTAACGTCTAAAGCAATAGAAATGTAGGTTAACAGTTACCGTCTGTAGTATCTTTCTCCTATATAATCCGCCTATGTTTTTGTATCGTCGCTACGCATGTGGACATAGGCCTATCCAAATATCTCCACAGCAAGAATGCACGTGATGTCTAAACCCCGTCTCCTGTTTATCTCAGAGGCTCCTCGTAGTAAGAGGCGAGTAAGCTGCGATCAGCGACTAATCTCTTTATCTCGCCCATGTCATTGACCCGGCTTCCTCGGTCAAAGTGCCTCCAAGTCGACTCACTTACTTCACTTCTATTTTGCTTTGTATCTTTTGTTATGTTTGCTAATTGACTATTATCATGTGTGTTTCTATTGTACTGCCTTTCAGTAATATGATCTGAATTGTCGTTGACACATAAGACTACAATAATAGTTAAGCCTCCATAGATCCTCTTTTGCTAATCTCGGCTGCCGATTGCGTCCACTATGACATTATCTAAATATTTATTAATACACAAAATTCTAGTACATACCTACCTATATAAGTGGTTTATATCCTTTACTTACACGATTATTTCCAAAACAAACACAGGATATTACTATATAAACGAAAAGGCCGAATTGGTAAACCATTTAATTAACCTAACTTATTTGCATTGTGGATTAAAATAAACTTGTTTCCAATATTTATTTTGGTATCCGTTGAAACTTTGCATATAACAATTGTACGTCGCTTTACTAACTGATATAGATTTAATCCTTCGGTAAAGTTACCATTCAGACTTCTAGGCATGTAGTTGAGAATTTACCTGAAACGACGCCGACGGCTATTTGAGACCGGCCGTTAACACGGCGCGGCGCTGTGCAGAATGATATTTTACGGTAAAAATCAATGGAATCACACGTCATTTCACGTCGACAACCCAATGTTAATACGGTTAAAAAATGTAGTATGAAATTGGAAATGTGATCCCAAAATTATACAGTAAAATATTATTATCATAGGTAATGGTCAACGCCGTGTGAACGTGGCTATAAATGGTATGGTAAAAGAATACATGCAAATTGGGATAAGGGCAGGAGGATGGATGGGCAGGATAATGTTGAGTGAAGAATTGTATATTGTTTTTATTTTACAGTTATTGCTAGAGCACCTAGAATGCCTGGTCTCAAGACACGAGCGCTCGCTGCGCATGACAGTAGTGAAGCGACAAGCGGCCGCGCAGTCAGGAGTATCCTCGGAGGTCGAGGTTCTGAAGGCATTGAAGAGCCTCTTCGAACATCACAAGGCGTTAGACGAAAAGGTAAGATTACTCATATTCATGAGACACTAGAGGGATCAATATATGTTTTAAGTTTGAAACGAGTTGGGATTGGATTGTTCAGAATGAGTGTGTAAGATGATTTACTTTAAGGCTTCGTTCGAATTTTATAAGTGGCAAATGCGAAGACTCATTGCCCGAAATAGTAGGGAAATTCATAATATCACATCATTTTCGGACGTACGCTATGCGTTAGTTATCCCGAAAAGCGCTCTGCATTCTCAAGTTTTGGACTAGATCAAGACCCCCATTCAATTTGATTTGAATGTGGGGATTCAAATCAAATTGAAAAAACTTTAACACCAAAATCAGCATAAGTTCAATAGTTTCGTCTGGAACACGAGTTCCGTAAAAGAAAAACGGAAACGCTCCACACGTAGCTAAAACTTATCGCCATTACTTATTCCCAATTTCCCTAGCAATAGAAAACGTTTTTCTCTCGAAGATGTGTTTCCAAACAAAGTTATTTCTACAAATGTAGGGTATTTCTGTAGTAACGTGTCTGTGTCGGTGCCTAGTAAAAGAAAACTGTTTTTCTCACATAGATAGATTTCTTTTATAGGTGTTTCTTTCCTATGTGTGTCGGTATCTAGTGAAAGTACGGACCTAAACGTTTTTGTTGCATAGATAAAGACGTTATTTCTACGTACAAATATAGGTGATTCTGTAATGTAATGTGTGTCTGTCGGGACGTGTTACAGGTGCGGGAAAGATTGCGTGTTGCGTTAGAGAGGAACACGGCGCTAGAGGAAGAACTAGCGCTCACTAAGGAAGAAGTAAGTTCAATTATCTTTTACATTATCATCATGGGTGAAGCTCTCACTTTAGGGAGATTTTTTAGTTGGATATGGTTTTATTATCGAAATGACCAACTCCAATTTTATTTCGGAATACAGCTTAGGGTGAATTGAACTGAAACCCTCTTCCTCTATTCTGGCTGAAATTGGATATCTACATAATATGTATATTACACCTATATACATCTTTTCTTAGAGCATATAATACTAATGTCAGTGTTTGGCAAAAAAATGTAAATAAAGGTGACAAAAGAGATCAAGCAGGCTCTAAAAACACTGATAACAATAAACTTCCAAATCTAGTTTCCCAAACAGCTCGCAATATCTCTGATTGTTCATTATGTAAAACAGAGCCGAGTTTCCATGATCTGTCAATAGCAGTCAGATTAGGCGCTGCTAACGAACTGCACTGCCAATACGTACAATCACGTTCGGTACGATCAGCTTTTCACTGTAACTCTATCTACTGGCTATTGGAGATATGGAAGTTGGAAGCAACACCTCATTATGCCGTTTAAGGCATACCTAAGCTAGGCTGGGGATTTATGCATTATATTTATATTTCAGCTGTAGTGGAGTTACTAAACAGTTAATGATTTTTTTTTCCAAGCATAAGCTTTTTTTACCAGACCTATACTTGGGACAGCGGTTTCGATTTATTTACGGAACAAGTCTGTAAGCTTACCGATAAAGTCCGGCTGTTTAAACATAGGCTACGTCTAGTATACTTTGTTCTATGTTATTATAGAATATAATAGAATAGAATACTCTTTATTGTACACCATACAAATAATAATAATACACACACACACACACAACACACATTTACACATACACACACACACACACACACACCACACACACACACACACCACACACACACACATTACATATATTATAATGTAGCCTATTATCGTTCCACTGCAGGGAAAGGCCTCTGCTATGTGTAGAGGCCTTTCAGTGCTCATGCATTGATCGCCACGCTTGCTTAAGGTGGATTGCCGATTTCAGACTTATATACATTATAAGCCGCTGTTTTCTTACGATGTTTTCCTTCTCCGAAGTCAGTATTAAAGAAACCAAAATTAAATCAATTTTACCACAAATCTACTAAGAAAAATCTTCTAATATGTAATTTTTATATCAGTTACAGCAGTACAAGTCGTCGCAGGACGACAAGCCGAAGGAGAACGGCACCGTCCCGACCGGCTCGCCCGAACAGAACGGGGAACAACAGACTCCTAAGGTAGGTGCACATACTCGTACTACACGTGAGCAGAGAGTTGGCAGGGTTATACAAAATGTTGTACATTCAATGTTGAGGGGTTGTCTGTAAATTACATGAAGAAAATATGTTTGGATAGTTCGTAGAAGTATTATAGCGATAAAAAGGAGTAGTGTTTGTGTTAAGAGATTTAATGATTATTAGTTATTTATTTAACCAATTCAGGAAGATGTTTCGTTCGATTAAATGATACAGTGTGACATTTTTGACAGCGTTTAGGAAGATAATGGTGTTAATGTAAAGTATTTTCAGTTTTTCAAGCGTATGACAACTGCATTACATTTTTTTTTAATGCAATGGCTATATTTAAAGAGACAAACAAAAAAAAAACAATTTTGTATAATGTATCTCGTTTGTTATTTAATTTGTTCTATTTTTTTATCATCACAATTCTTGTAATATATGGACAATCCTAAACAAGTTCACGGGAGACAAACAGCACCAGTAATAACGTAAATTGTAAAAGAGTCTACATACACACAGTACATGACACTAACAGAAAATATATAAAGGAACACACTTAAAAGAATATGTGTTACTACTTAATCCCTTTAGATGCTTAGGCTGCGAATATAACAAAGGCTATCTTGAATTCTTTATAATGTCTAATATTTTTTTACCATCTTCACGGGTCCAGAGATATTTTTTTCACATTTAAATGAAAAACTTTCAAAGAACAACAGAAGAAATCTTTCAGAAAAGAGCCTTTTTTATCGTTCCTTACTCTTGACACTGCCTCAATTAGAACTCTCAGTAAAAAGCTCGAGGTTTCGTGAAGTTAAAAATACTTTTAACAATTTCCCGATATTTCGATCTTTTCGTGTGCCATTGATGTGTTCGCAGCCTTAGTGGTTGGTGATTGTGCTCAATTATTAACGTACCTTTTCTGAATTTTCTACAATAGTTTTAGTTTAGACTTTATTAATGAACCGTCGAAGAAAATTAATTATAATTATGTCAGAAAAGGCATGTGTGTGTTGTGTGTATTAATTTTTTTAAATATTATGTTTTACTTAATTCATAATTTTATTATATTTATTTTGGTCTTGTCAAATTTCGAGTTTTCGTGATTGGTCAGTCAGTGAGTGACATTTTGCTTTTAAATAGATTAGCAACTTGTCAACAAATCATGAATTAAGTAAAACACTTCTAGCAAAAAAAACCGCTTCAAACAAACTAAAGTGAATAGCGTTTAGTTTTACATTGAAAATTTGTTTTTTGATGGACGACCCAGGATCCAAATAATGTAAACGGCGAATCGGAGACGTCAAGGAAAATCAGTGAGCTCCAAAATACGATCGCCAAGCAGGTTAGATACATGCTGAAGCATCATGCTGTACTGAGGATCAGGTGGTGTTGAGGGTACGGTTCCAGGGGCTGGTAGATGGACATTTTAAGAGACGGCATGTATATGTAAAGGTGTGGTAAACCTGACATAGGTGTGGAAAGAAAAAGGTCAAAGATGTGGGGCGTGTAGTTGATTATCGAATAGATCAATGCTAATTTTTAACAAATAAAGCAATGGCTTCCGAAATTAACGATTTATTTTCTTCAATAGATGGCATCTCTGCAAAAATATGCAAATTATAAAGTTTATTTCTACCTACATAACATTTCGTCTAGGTTTCGTGTTATTTACGACGTAAATATTTCAATGTGATATATTATATCGTATTTACATCTACATAACTCTTCCGCTTTAGCGAAATTTTCATCAAAATTGCCCGTGACCCTAAAAAAGGCGAGACACATATCTATGTAACTCTCATTAACCCTGTCTGCCCTTGTCATCCCTTTCGGGATAAAAGGAGCCATCATTTTCAGCCTTACAAAGAAAATAATATGAGTTTTAGCTTAATCTAAACGGGATTATCTTTATAGCTAAGTTAGTCTGCTGCAATTGAAGCAGAAGTTCGAATACAGAGTAATTTGAAAAATACAAGCAAGTTTTCAAGTGCAATTAGATTTGATTAAAAAAAGTCAAATAAATTTTCTCAAAAAAATAAAGTTTCATCTCAAACGATATCTCGTAGGTACTTACTTTGTAGGTTTTCAAAAGAAGATAAATAGCAATTGTCATAGTTAAAATTCTAAGTCCTAGTGAGTATTTTATTCGATACCCCTGTATATTTTCGAACATACAACAATATGGGGAATCGAATAATTAAACATTTCAACAAAAAAAAGTTTTCTTTTTTTCAAAAGTTATGCCTATTAGAAGTCCATCTTCGCCATTAGAGCCAGATCTACAACACCACCCAATCAAACTAACAGGCCCCTAACACCGCGGTCTGGTCGCCATTGCACGATCGTGTCGCCATCTATAACGCATACATCGTACTAATACGCATATGAACATGTACTACTTTATATTGCTAACCAAATGTATTTAGTACTAATACCTGCTAGATTATGTAGCGCAAAACCTAAAGGCTTTTGGCCACTGCATCGTGAAAATTTCTGCAAATTATAACTTTCTGAAAGCCTTATCAGCAGAAAGCATTATCAGTAAATCTGCTATCGCATAAGTTGACAGGAGATGCGACAGATGTATTCGATTGGTGATGTGATGTGGGGTTTCGGTAACATACGGTATATGTATCTTTCACAACTGGTAATATCCGGAGAATCCTGTTTTATATTTACTTTTTAAATATTTGAGGTTTCAGCAGTTCTACTTAACTATACCCTGTCCATTAGGTTAACCGTTTTTTGACAGCTGTCATAGAACGTAACTATTCCAGATTACGTAAAAGTTAACATTAAAATACGTAATAAAATAAATACATATATAAACTGCCTTATCTTATTGAATTATCTTATTTATGGCTTCTTACAGACATTATAATACCGTACGCGGTACGTGTATCAATCAATGTGTGTTGCTGCAATCACTAGTCCCATCTGTCAAAAAACGGTTTACCTAATGGACAGGGTATACTGTATTAAGCCCGGATCTGCATTTAATAACGTACAAGATTTCCAAGATAAAACCATCCCAGCCATATGTTAAATCTTGGGTTGACCTCTAGCTTATAGCCTACCCAAATGTAGCCCGATAAGCATTATCGTCTAGGACTATCTTGAAACCTAATATCCCTCGACCTGTAACTACCGGCCACTTTCATATTATCTTACTTTGTAAATATCTTTTTTTTTATTCTATTCTGCTTTCCCTTAGTTTTATATTGATATTACGATGCATTGGCCAGAGGACTCGAACTTGTGAAATATAACAATTACCTACAAAGTAAAAAGTATATTTAGTTTAGTTTCATTTGTAAATAATTATAGCCCTATATTAATCTGACCGTTTGTCAAAACTGGACACATTTTGTTGTGCAGAGTCTAAATGGCAGTACCTAAATAAATTCTTAACATTTGAAAAGTAAATCTTAGTGTTTGAATATTAGCAGTCAATGTGAAGAAAATCATTCGGTCATACTAGGTTCTGCATTGCAGTATTCATAAAGTTATTAGAAATTCTTGGGTTTCTAAAGGAACCAACGTATTTTTTGGCTCTGATATGCAAGAATGAAAGAGCATGCCCCCTTATGGCCTATATGGAATACTGACAATAGCTTGCCACTATTTTTTCGCAGAAATAAATCCGCTTTGTTGAATGCATATAATAATTAGATCTGTAATTTAGGACTAAAACAGTTTTGACAAAAGGTTTATTCTTCTAGAGTCAGATGTAAGCAATTTATCACCTTTTCTAAATTAGTAAACTCCTGTGATATATTGCTCAAGCCTATCCTAAACTACCCTACTAATATAGATGTTGCATTTTAAGAACGAGGGTCAATCATTCCAATTTATACCTTATTGCAAGGAAATAAAATTCACACTCGCATGACACTCGCTCGTGAATTGTATTATATGTAGCATGCAACCCATAGTCTAACCATCGGCGCGCACTGACATCACGTAAGACTACCATAGGAGCATAGGATCACATTCATTGACACTAACACTAACCTTCACCGGTGATACCACCTCTGTAGTTGGGATACTCCATGGTAATATGTATTTGTAACCCCTTTACACAATGGCTAGCTGTGGCAACGCACAGGTTGAGGCTGTAAGGCAGAAGAATATCCGATGACATTGAATAATAGACTTTATTGTTAGAGTCATAAAGTTCAAAGTCTTACAAACATTGACGCAGACATCAAACAACTTCTTGCGAGGCCCAGATTTGCACTTTAAATTCTGATAATAAAGTTGGTTTTTCAATGCCTTCAGAAAATCCTCTACTCTGCGTTCCTTTCGGTCTGTGTTTAGTCGAATTGGGATCAGTTACGTCCGTCGCTTCAGTTGTATTCAAACCTATATCAATGTAGTTAGTTAGGAAGTGATGGATGTAACTGTGCTAGCCCAAGTGTAAAGTTAGTCTTGGAATTTAATTTAACGGTAAGTATGGTTCAGAATATTTATAGAAACTGTAAATAATATTAACCCAGAAATCCACTATCAAATTATTAATCATCTATTGCAAAGTAAAATGCAGAATCCATCGCTCGTACAATTCGAAATTAACCCATTCAAGTACCATTAAAAATTCTTAGACCCTCTCTCACATTTACCATGTCAACTAAAAGCCTCTTCCTCATACAGTCAGCAGAGCTAAGCTCGTGGCAGCGCCGCGTGGCCGAGCTGAACAACAAAGTGTCCGAACTAGAGGACCGCCTGACCAAGGGAGAGAAAGAACTCGCCAAGAAGCAGGACGAGTGCGTCAAGCTGCAGAGGGACTTGAGGGAAAACGTGGCGCAGAAGGAAGACCAGGTGAGCATCTCAATTTGATCAAGTGGTATAAATGTCGGTGACAATCCATCGATTTGTTCGCATATACATAGAACAGTTTTGCAAAGACTCGTTTTGTGGGACGCCTTGTCCTCACGACGAATTTGAATATAGATGCCTGGAGCACCTGTTCCAAGAGAGGAAAGTCTGTTCGGGTCACTAAAGCAGATATGAGACGCTTCACATTTTGTTCATTTTTGTCTTTCATTCGAACTGAAACGTCGGAACACAAAGTCAATCAAAAGTGAATAATGAATTCGTGAGTGGAACCTATTCAACGCTGTTGGATTTTGGCATTCGGTATCTTTACTTAACGAATGATAGAAAAATGAAATTAAATGAGCAAATGAATGTTCATTCGTATGTTATTTTGCCGGTTTGAACGCAGAATAAAAAAACAAAAATGAACATTCACTCGAGTGAAGCATCTGATATCAGCTTTAGTTTTACTACTCGGCCACCAGCAACTGTTCCGCATTTGCTTTGATATTTTTCAATGTCAATATGTTTCTCATGCACCTGATTCTTCCCTTAATATATCCACAATGATCAACGTGCTGTCTTTGTTCAGGAGGAGCGTATAACGACGCTGGAGAAACGGTACCTGAACGCGCAGCGCGAGTCCACGTCACTGCACGACCTCAACGAGAAGCTAGAGCAAGAGCTCAACCACAAGCAGGCGCAGCTTAAGGTAAACATTATATAGTACCTGAGGGTTTACACGTCGAACTTTAGAAACTGACTGTCGCACACCGATGACGCGCTACCAAGCCGGAGTTTTTCTAAATCTCGATGTGTAATTTTTAGGGCCGGGAACGGTACTTTGTATGGACAAGTAGTTATAAGCTTAAGGGATAAAATCGAGGGTATAGGTAAAGTCAAGGTATCAAGGGATAATGTATCAGTATAGTTTGACCTCGACCACTGTACCGCACCCAAGGAGTGCGCGCGAGGGGGCGCCGGGCGGGGCTTGTCTGGGTGGGCGAGTACGTCTTGCATCATGTGTTATGGTCATGGCGATTACATTCGAGGGATTCAATTATAATTATTTCAGAAAAAAAAATAGTTTGAGTCAGAAATCAAATTAAAATCTGGAACATGGATGGAAATATTTTCTATAAGGAAAATATATTTAATTAACATTTCCTTGTAGATTAACATGTAGTAACTTTTGCAACTCCTAAGACTGGTGGTTTTCAGTAGTTATATTATAGTTAAGCATAATACTTGGTAAATGATTGGTGAAAATGAAAAGGTCGAGCCCAAATGTAGAAATCCTCGACCGATAAAATGGCGCCACATAACCTTTTAACCCATTATTTCTAGCAGAGCCTTGTAACTAACAAAACTAACCTAGCCCCGCTTCCAGTAGTCAGCACTCTCATAGACCATGCCACGTCATTCGCATTGCAGCTGCAAGAGGAGAAGATCGCCGCCATTGAGGAGAAGCTCGAGTTGTCCACGCAGAAATTGGCGCAGATGTCCTCGCTGCCGGAGATGGAGGAACAGCTTAAAGCCAGGATGGAAGCGCTTAGCCAGGTGGGTTGAGGGGCATGTGGATGGAAATGCTTTTAAATGTTTAGACGTAGGACGCCAGATGTGGCTCGGTAATTTAGTTGTGGAGGGTATAATGACTGACTCTTAATACAATATTTTACGTTCAATACTTTAACTAAGCCTACCTTCAGGCTGCATCCTATCTGAAAGCGACTGTCGCGCGAGTACGTGATGTTCACGCGAGTATCTGAATGTGGCATAATCACGCCATCAATCAAGTCTCGTATGAACGTCATAATTTAGGTAAACGATCGTGTAATCCCGTATTCGTGGGGCAGTCGCTTTCGGTTAGGACGCAGGGTAATATTTGAAGTCGAATCTCATAGAGTACAACAAATAATACAGTTGACATGGTGTTTGAGCAGATTTAGAGATTTTTTTTTTTTGGGCAATTTTGTGCAAGGTGTCAATATGTTTGGCTACGAAAAAGTTCTACTGAACTTAAGACTCGCAAAATGTAATTATTGCTTCTAGTTATAGTGACCACAAAACTAACAAAACAGTCGTGCTTCGTGCTTCTCATTATCCATTCCCATTTTAGTCCTTTGACATTTCTCTGTAAAGTGAAATTATCCTGAAATCTCTAATCATATTTGCAGTAGGTACCTTTTATAAATGTTTGTTGACTAACTTAATAACCTACCTAGTATAATTTTTTCTTGATTTAATTTTATAAATATATTGCTCGAACACCAACCCGCACTGGGCCCGCGTGGTGAATTACGGCCCACTCCCTCTCACCGAGAGGAGGCCTGTGTCCCAACAATGGGAACATTATAGGCTATTGCTCGAATATATTTATGTTTACATGAAATCTTACATATGGCATGAGTTAAAATAATATATAATGTCGGCTAACGATAATAATATTGCAGTTTAACTTCAATTTTCTCCGACCTAAGTGCAAGTTGACTTGTGACAGTAAAACATTAACAGCATGTCGTCTTGTTACAACTTTTATCTACTAGAATAGTAATCTTGTGCAATTAAAACTTGCTACAAATACCTGTTTCTAATTTTTCCAACCCTTGATATCTTTACTCGATGAATAAATTGGAATTTTTGACCGATTTTCCATACGCGTTAATTTTAACAAAATTAAAGATATCTGAGGCCAGGATTCCCGTATATTTTGTAAAAACGTTCGCATTCTAATCTCAGTTTCAGTCTGTCAAAAATACCTTAAATTTTCCTAAATTTTTTACTTTTTCTTGACATTAAATATCGCTGAGATGAGATTGAGATTTTGAACGTTTTTAAATACGGGAATTGGCTTTCTGGCGTTGGAAAAATCGGCCCTTAGATGTAAGAACATAAAATTGACCAAATTATAACATACTTTTTCTATAATGCAGGTTGTTTGTCCGCAGGCACAGGAGCGCCACGGCTCTGCCGAGGACCGCATCCAGCGCTTGGAGGCCAGCGTCGAGGAGAAGAATGCGGAGCTCATGCGACTCAACCAGCGCCTGCGCATGAACGAAGAGCATAATACGCGCCTCTCTGCTACTGTGGATAAGCTGCTCTCCGAGTCTAACGACAGGTGTGTATACTGTTATGATAACTTTGTTGATACATACTTGCGACTACCTAGAGAAATCTTATGAGATCCAGTAGGAGACCTCGTGATTTCCAAGCAAACGACAGTGTGATTCAATTTTAAAGTAATTGCCTTCGACATAAGAGTCGGTTTTCAATAAGTGAAAGAAAGCTTTAAGGGCAGGGGCATGTTTGAAAAACATCTTTGTTAAAAACGTATTCTGAAAGATACGATAGGAACTTATGTTTATTCTCCGAAGGTTTGATCTAGTGTGTGTGTAGGACCATTTATTTTAGGCCCACGTAACTTGAATGTAATATAACGTTCTTCTTTCGCTTCCAGGTTACAAGTGCACCTCAAAGAACGCATGCATGCGTTAGACGAAAAGAACGCTTTAACGCAAGAGTTGGAGAAGACGCGCAAGTACGCCGATGAACTGATGGCGGAGAAGCAGGAGATACTCAAGGAGCTCGCCAAGTGGCGCATGGAGACTGAACAGGTAATATACATATTTTGTGGCTAGTTCAGGAGTGAATATGCTGAAACTTTCACGTTCTTTTGAGAATTGAGCTAGACATTACACGTGTCTTTTCGTGAATTTTACCCTATTGTCAGAAAATATATAGCATTACCACTGACTACAAGTAACATGCATGATGCCTAAAAATAATGTTGAAGAGACAGTTTTTAAGTTAACTTGCTAATCAAAAGGGGCACGAATTATAATAACCTTTGAATGTTTCCTTGCAGCTAAAACGTCAGATGTTGGAACAAGAAATAGCGTTCAACATCCAGCAGACGGACGCACTCACTCGCTCCTTATCACCCGCCGCGCAGCCGCAGCCGCCTCCCGGACTGTTCCAGCCAAAAGTATACACCCCACTATTTCTTTTTAGATTTAAGGATGTCCAAAAATCTATACAAGTACAGTCATGAAAATAATTTTATAACAGATTGACACACTACATCAACTTGTCACGTTATAACAATATTATACGGCACCTAAAGACTGATGTTTTGTGGTTTTAATGTTTACATACAACTCTACAAAGGTTTTGCGCGCGGTTGGATCTAACGTCGCCATCTTGTTTTGTTAACACAATTACACAAATGTTTACCGGCAACGCCTCCCATTCTGGCGCCAAAATATCGTTGTAGTACTCTAATTTGATAGTTTTTAAAACCAGTGCTAAAGCAATAAACCATATACGAAAGCTCTGGGAAAAGACAATTATTGTATTTATTAACCAAACTTGTTACTAACGTAACCAGATTTTTTTTTAACTTTTTTCTACAGTCTAGATTTTTTTTTGTTCATTTAATAGCTAGATAAAATCTTTTAAAAATCTGTGATTAATGAATATTGGCCTAGTGAGTACTGGCCACAAACAATATAATAATATTCAATCAATGTTCCGTCTCACGAAAAGAAGTAAATTAGACTACCTAAGTAAAGTTGAGAAGTCCGCGTATTGTCCGCAGCTGGACGGCTCGTGGGAGAAGCTGCAGCAGGCGCACGTGCTGGCCAACGTGCAGCAACCCTTCGACGTGTCCAGCGACGCCGAGGTCAGTTCTCTATACGAAGTTAGTTGCTGCACATTTATTATTATCGCATGACATTCTTTTTATAACTACGTTAACATAGTCACGTAGGATTTATGAATATTGAACTTTAGCGGCACTTATGGTGCCTGCGAAATTCATAAAAATAATACGAATTTCGCGGGCGATCTTGGAGGTCATTCAAGTATTACGTAAGCAGATTTTTAGTCATTTTTATCAGCAAAAGTAAGCGAAGCTCTTAACTTGGTGCTTACATTATACTAAAATTGAAATGATGTAATTCTTAGTACAAATGAGTTGTAGTATAGTTCCCTGCCAAGGGAGCCCCCCCGGCCCCCCTCCGGGAGCCCCCCGGCCCCCCTCCGGGAGCCCCCCGGCGCGATGTGACCCAGCCCCCCCCACAGAACGACGAGTCGGACGGCGGCGTGGAGGCCGGCCACACGGACGCGGCCGCGCTGGCGCTCATGCTGCAGGAGCAGCTCGACGCCATCAACACGGAGATCCGGCTCATCCAGGAGGAGAAGCAGACCACCGAGGCGCGCGCCGAGGAGCTGGAGTCTAGGGTGAGCACGTATTCTGTTTTATGGGGGTTCGGGGACGAGAACTGTTCTAAAGACTACTTAAGATTGAGTTTTGTATGAAAGCGGTGCCGCCACTTAGTAACAAAAATTACGGTACCGCTATAGGGCGCCCCTAACTGTCAGATAAGGCCGCCACATTTTTAAGTCGGCTGCACTGCTGTAGTCATTATGTGGCGACACCGCTTTCATATGAAACCCAAGCTTTAGGTTCTATAATAATTAAAATATTCACATACAACGTCGTTTTATTAGAGACTATTTTGGGTTGACGATTTTGAAATGTAGGATAATATTAGTGAAAAGAATGGTTTGAAAAGATTGAAGAAGTCAAATTAAGATTTAATAGGTCCTCATAGTGATTTTCTTGGTGAGATGCAGATAAAGACATTAAATAAGGTAAGGTTATAATTTTTGGTGGGAGTAGAATAGTATACAGACTAGCTCATACTTTGATGGTTTCATCTTGTATAAAATATCAATAAGTAAGAAATAAATGGTTGTGGAAAATAACACCTCGGTCAACGTTTGTGTATCATAAATTGTATTACAATGTTTCAGCTTGCATTCTGCTTATCCACACAACTTGTATTTTTAAGTAAAATAATAGTATTCTCGGTGATGGGTTCATTTCATGGTTTTCATATGGTATTCAGTAGTGGCGGCCCGATAACTCCTGAAAAAATTCGTGTTCACATATTACAATATGACAAAAAACGTAACTACAGACAAAATTGGTGATTTCCTCCGTGCCGCCACTTTTCATGTTTTCATCTAAGTATATGGGACTTCAAGTTTCATAACAACTCCATCGCCTAGAATCACTTTTGTAGCTACCGACATCATATTTGTACTACAGCCTAGTCGCGGATAGACTTCCTTATTGAAAGTTTCATAAATTGAGTGAGAAAATATGAGTTTTCTGGGAATATCGAAACTGTGATAAAAGTCATAAGCTTAAAGTTCTACTTACGTTAAATATTGAGTAAGTCATCTTAAAATGGAAGAATCCATAGATTGTGTTTAAAAACTAATTGCGTAGTTTTCTTTGAATCAGTTTAAGAGGAAAAATTAGTTTTTTGAAATGCGTTTTTCAATAACAAAAGTGTTCTACTTTTTATATTCTTATCCTCCTTATTATTATCGTTGCCCTAAATGTGTCCAAGTTTTCTAAGTTTGCTCCCTCTCAGTTTTACAATGGGAAAATTCCCCACATTTGTAGAATTGTACAATTCAGTTTTGATATCTGTCAGAATACTTGAAAACATTTTCTCGCTCGCTCTTGTCGATTTAACAACATGTTTAAATCATTAAGTGTAGTACCCGTATGTGTGTCGGGCGCGGCATGAGTCCCTATGTGCGCTATTAACAGGATGTATATAAGCGGGTGTGGTGTGGGCAGGTGGGCAGCTACGAGCACATGAACGTGCTGGCGCGCCGCGCCGAGTCGCCGCCGCGCGCCGCCTCGCCCTCGCGCGCGCCGCACCACAAGTACCACACCGTACGTATGCACACTCGCACACACCACTACGTTGTGGAATCATAGTCGAGGAATCATTTTGAAGCTTACAGTTTGTCCATACAAAATCCGTCAGACGTCAATTTTATTCCACGAATAAAAGACACAACGCTACAAGATTCTTTTGGCACGTGGCAAAATCGGAACCAACACCACTATCTTCTATCTTATAAGCGGTGAAATTTTATAGAAAAATCAATAGATTTTTCTATAAATTTTCACAAATATTTACCAACTACGCCCCCCTGTCAATGTCATTCATGAGCCAAAAGACCTTTGTGACACTTTACAGCAGCGATATCAGTTGAATGAGTTAACAGAAAATATTATGAATGTTCTCAATTTAATACATTGTCAAATGTCCTTTGTAAGCAACGCCACTAAAAAACGCGAACAAAATTGCGATCGCGTTACTTGTAAATTGTCATAGTGAATCTGTGTCTATTTCGAGATAAAATCAGGACTGTCAGTCATATACACTACATTGCTAAATTAAGGTGTCAGATATGCTGAAGTATGATGATTGATGTTATGCCTGTTGCGATGTTCAATCTCAAAGCAAAACAAACTGTAGAATTTTCAGTTGTCACTAATCATGGGGCAACTTCAACTTCGAGCATTGTCAACCAATCAATAATTGCAGTTTTCATTCCACTACAGCAGTGCGATTCTGTAACCATCTCACCGTGAAAACTTAGGTGAAGTGAGCGTGGAGTGAGCTGTCATTCTAACTAATGCTAGGGATTGGCACTATTGACAGCTCACTCTAAGCTCACTTCACCAAATTTTTCACGGTGAGATTTTTACAGAATCGATCGACTGGACTGTTTTGTCTATACAGGATGTACATAACCGATGTTCAATTTTAATGACACGAAAGTTAAGCAGTTAAATGGACACCTTTGGATTCAGAATAAAATATATGTAAAATATTCCTGGACTTCGCTTAAACAGCCTGTATAGTCAACCCGTCCGTTACGATATTTGATATACTAACATAGTCTAAATAGAAAATGTTAACTTGGTGTTTGGTAAAAAGTTGTAAAATTAATTACATTTAAAATAATATTTAGTAAATATGTATAATTTAAGCAGCTGGAAACAATGGGAACTAATTTCATGTAGAATCATAAGGTGCCATAGCTTACTAACTTAACCTGGAACGATGGTGTACGCCCTCTAGGCGCCGGCGTCGATGTCTCCGGCGCACCACTACCGCGCGCCGCCTGCGTCGGAGAGCCTGCCTGCCAGCCAGGTCCGTCACATTACTAATTACTGCCAAATACTGCAGTACCTATCGTACTAATGAGAGTGTATCGCTGAACTGATGTTAGGTATCGGGACTTTAAATAAATGAAAGTCATCTCTAGAATAATTTGATCTTGATCTAAATTGATTGTTTCGGTAACGACGGTTTAAAAAATCGAAGTTTTTACTGTAGACGCTTCTGCATAGTCTCCTATATAACCACTTCCATGTAGTGATCTTAATAATTAAGAACAATTGACGAACATTAAAAAGTAGAGAACACACACAAGGATTTCCAAAAAAAGTCATATATTTTGGTTCAGCACTCATAAATCCAAGTTATATTATGTTGAGTGAGCCAGTTTAGCGGTACACTCTGTACAAGAAGGTATGCACGCGTACACAGGAATGGCTTACAGCTGTGTGGAAGTTTGCGTCACTTATCAACATGTCTATGTGCGGTGAAACAGCTTGATGTTTTCTACGAATATCTGTCCTCTTGATAGAAAATCATAACTTTTTTTAAATCTAGAAAATCATAACATTTCTGCTTGACGGCTATTTTTCTAAGTGTTTATTATTTGAGGGGTGCGCTGTTACCTGAAATATAAGCTTTTGCTTAGTTTGGCTACAGATGTCTAATTCATTTTTTAAAAAGAAAATATATCGTATAAACTGCAAAACGTCTATTTGCAGCTCCCACCACCCCACTCTGATTTCCACAAATTGGGTAGGAAAATATCTTTGAAGTTTAGTTAAACTTTCAAAATGCCCTTGGTAGTCAAACGAAACGTATTATTTGATTATTAACATTTTAAAACAAGCTGCTTCACCCAAACTTCGTTTAAAATGCGAATGTTATATATTTAGCTTATATTTAGTGAATAATTCCTAAGTAAAATGTAAATATAAGACATCCTAGCATTTAGCATGAAACTGCCTCTATATTGTGATCAAACACTATGGTTCGGTACTATGCCTTATTGTCAATTACATATTTAAGATTGATTTTACCACTTCTCTATAGGTAGAAAGAGAATAGAAGAAGAGAAGAGGCATGTTGGCTAGCAAGGACAAAGATAATTAAAAGATAGGTCGTGTCCATTGACAAAAGTACATGGTACAGCGCGATTCAAATTTTATGGCGGCTCTGAAGTGCGCTACTCGCTCGCAGTACCTCACCCCTCACCCCCGCTGACAGGTGAATGTGTTACTGCGCAGCGACTCGCCTCATGTTCCGAGCCGCCATAAAGAAATAATCAGGCTGTATTGGCATCGCCTTTTGTAAAAATAGTTTTATTTTATGAGAAAGTGGTCAAAACCAACCTTTTGTTAAAACAGCGGCATGCCAGCTATACCCTAATACTATAAAACACTTTGTATTAGCAAGTAGTATATCATAATAATATCATATAGCTGTATACATTATAAATTAATAAATTAAATATATTGTCATAAAGGTGCACAGCACTGCTTGACGCAACGTAGACATTAGGCCATGCTTGTATGTGCAAGATATATTATATGTATGACGATGCAGCGGCACTCAACATGCGGTCCATTTTTAAATCCTATCACTAGCATCTAGTTAATATTTTTTTAGTCCAACTAATTTTTTATAAGCCTATGTCCTACCCAGGGTTCAAAGTATCCCTATACCAAATTTCATCAAAATCAGTCTAGCCGTTTCAGAGGTTAGCCGGAACAAACAGACATCAAAAAATTATAAATTGTTTTTTTTTTCCTTATTACTAATACATATATTCATTTAGTAAAAAGCTGTTATTTTGACCATACAAACAAACACTTCAATTTTATTATTAGTAGTATTAGTTATACAGTATAAAATTGTTTCTTTGGACCCAAGCATATGGTTGAGTATTGCTGACTGAGTAACAAACTGCCGATCTGTATAATGCATTATACCTATAAATATGTATACATGTAATTATATTTAGTTTATTTTTTATTATTTTTAGAGTTCGTCAAAGATTTGTCCATTTAGATTATATTATTGTGATAGATTCATCAAACATGTTAATTTTAGTCTGAAATGTGTTTAGTTTAAAAGTAATTTTAAAGTGTTATTTTTGCTGTTAGAGGCAAAAGAACTTTATAAAAATTATAGAATCACCCTTTAATTGTTGCAAAATTGATTTAAACGAATTATTTATAATTTCTTTAGTACATAATAAATTAATGTCAATTTGATTAGTTTCAAAACATAATTAGGTATAGATATCACTTAAAAAATACGTATTATGTTTATTTTAGTTTATGCATGTAATATTAATTCTACCAGAATCAAGAAAAACCTTTAAGATTGTTTTCTATTGTCTAGATATTTTCTAGAGATTTCCAATCACACATGATTACCATGAACCACACTACCGTTCGTATAACGTCGGCGTTCCGGAAGCGCAATGATATCGCTTCATTTAATTGTGCATTTGTCCAAAAAATATTATTGTTATGTGACCACATTAAATTAACTCTGAATAAAGTTTATTTTGTATTAGCGAAATAAGGCGATAGTTAACTAAAATGCCCGCATGCGGGTGCCGAATGCGCGTGTAGCTCAATTCGATTTGTGAAAACCGGTTGGTTCAGTTCGATATAGATGAATATCGCTCCAAAAATTTGGTTCCAATTTGTGCATTGGCCAAATTTTAGAGTACCAAACTAGTAGTGTAGCAGATCCAAGGGGATGATGGTATCATTAAACATGACCACCTCCATCATAGCTAGTATTTACTACCATGACATTTGCCTTATTTCTTGGTTTGGGCTTTCAATGCCGCGTGAATGTCGACGATGAACGAACGCTAGGGCTATTCACATCCCGTATCTAAAGTGTCACGTGTTACCTCCACGCAGCTCCAACTATGCGAGGAGGGCGGAGGGCCCGCGGTGGGCGGCGAGGGCGCGGAGTCTCCGCTGACGGCGCGCTCGCTGCGGCTGGAGCGCGCCGCGCGCGCCATACACGCCGAGAGAGACAGGCTGCGCACGCACTACCAGCCGCCCTATGACTCGTGAGTACACTGCCTACACAGCTTTTTATGACAGATACCCAGGAACCCAATGATGCTTCAACATACGACAGCGTTTACACGAGGAGAGTTCTCGACCGTGGAGAGGCGCGACCGTCTATGCGAAACTTACGGTGAAAATCGACAATTGATTTATTGTACTCATCTGTTTAATCTACTCGTGTAAACGCGCCTTTATGCAAAGGCTCAAATCAAAACTACTATTATTACGGATCTTAAAGCCTTCAAACGTAGAGCCACCTTCCCAGTGTCCGCATATTGCGTGTACTTATTATGTGACTAACCTAATAAAAAGAAAACACTTATCCTATCAACTCCTCGATTCTCAGCGGGTGTGAACAAAGTGATTATATTGGTAAGCATAAAATCACCCTGTTCAGACCTGGCGGGGAGTTGAATTACACACTGCGTAACACCATCATTATAACCTTGACTGTATGCACCGTGTGTGGTTTCTGTTTATTTGAGTCTAAAAGTTTACCTTCACTTAAGGTGACCGGTTCTTGTAAAGAAACTAGGTCTTATTAACCACCCGATCTTTATAAAACATCTAGAAAAGAAAGAGCCATACAAGAGTATTACTGACTTAATAAATACAAGCCCTTTTCGAAGAACTTAATTAAAACCAATGCAGCAGGCAAGCGTCTTGTAGAGAACTGTAATAACAAATTGTGTAACATTTGTATGTATGTATTAACAACAGCTATAATATTACAACATAACTGTGTATGTATTAACAACTAATCAACAAAACTAACAACTAACACTTCTCCATTCCACGCAACCAGGACGTCAATAATGTCGGGGAGCCTCGCGCGGATCCCGATGCACAGGTCTCCGCCTTTACCTCACCTGGGACTCAAACCCGCGTCCCTGCCGCAAGTGAACTTAGCTCACTTGTGGTGCGACTGTCCCGACACGTTGTTCAACTATGTCCCACATAGGCTCTGCCTGAAGTCTAGCATATATCGTATCGTTGATAATTATCTGTTCCATCATCCGTGTTTGGTGAAGTCGGCTAGTTATATCTGAATGTAAATGGCAGTTTGAGGCTAGTCAAAATATTGGATTATTAAGCGTCGTATCTAACCTACTAAAAATTATGGATCTTTACGATTAAGTGACATGACGACGACGTGATACTAAATGTGCCTTTACAAGATAACTATGCATAACTTGTTTAAAAATTGAGCTCAGCGAAGTAATAAAAAGTGATATATTTTGAAACAATGAAATTAAAATAAATAAGAATTACTCACTACATTTGTTTACTATCAATTACATGGAAAACAATGTGTCGAGATAGCTAGCTTAAAATCGTGTTTTGTTAGCACGTGCATGCATTTCTTTCTTTTCAGATTATTCATTATACACGTCCTCTGTTGTGCATGCATATTTTTTTCAGACAGTACATTATAATATGTTATTATGATTTTCCAATTTTATCTTAATAAATATTTAAATATGTTACAAAATGGAATTACTAATTCTTTTCACCCAATAACGTCATGGAAATGGGATTTTTAATTGTTAACGGTATGTTATTTGATTATTTTTATGTGTGATCCCCAAATCCATAGTAGATTTTGATATGGCTAAAATACTGTTTTAGTAATTCCATTTTAGCTAGAAGGTTAATCACTTGCTAAGAAAGCATCATAATTCTTCGAACAGCTATACCTACTCATACTTTGTGCGACGCAATGATTGTTTGTCAAACAGAGAAAAAAACACTGTTTGTTGTCTGTTGAGTAACACTGTTTAGGCTTACGTAATTTTCTGAAATATTATACTTATTTGCTTATAACACACAGAGCTTGAAATCTTTCTTTATGTTTATAGCACAATCGAGATCTTTCAAGCTTTCATTATTCAAATCATCGATGATGTATGCTAATTATGTAGTCCCTAAATATTTAATATTCGATACTTTTCGCCCCAAGCTAGCCATGAGCCTGTATATACCAAACCCTGTCAAGTAACTGTAACATTTCTTCACGTAGCAACATTTCATCCAGTTCAAGCCAAGAGTCCCTCGGCGGGCCGGCCGCGCCCGCGGGCGGCGCGTGGGGCGGCGCGCGCGCGGGCGCGGCGCTGGGCTCCATGCACCAGCAGAAGAAGCGCGGCATCAAGAGCTCGCTGGGCCGGTTCTTTAGTAAGAAGGAGAAGGCCGGGATGCCGGTGAGTGGCTTCGTTTATTTAGATCAGGTACTGGTAGAGCACTAGAGCGACACGCCAGCTGAAATTACGTGATAGAAAGTCGGCGTACGCCGGCCGAAAACTATGTCGCGTTTTAACGTAAGCTTCATTTAAGATTTGCACACGAAATACCTGGTAGAATATACGGAAACATACTATGTTACATATTTGTCAACTTATTGAAATCATATTTTTGCTAATAAATATTATTCTAGTCTATTCGTAAAAATTAGTCGGTCAGAAAGTCAGTCGAACGATAGAACTTTCTTTTGCATAAAAACTACGGCGGTTTCTTAATTTTCGACAAGGTGTGTCATAGCAACTAAATTTAAATTTTTGGTACTTAATTTTCGTCACGTGTGTCCCTCGACTCACAGTTATTTTTTACATACATCCCATTTATCTTAGGAAACCTTACAGCATCAGCACTTATAATTAACAACTGTCTATTTCATCTACAGCAAGGGCAGAGTCCTCGCTCCTTATCGTCAGTGTCGTCGCTGGGCCTGTCGTCGCTGGCGGACGACCCGGCGTGCAGCGACACCATGACGCCTCACGCGCCCATGTCGCACACGCCCATGTCGCACCAGGACTACGCCAGGACCAAGAGCAAGTCAGTATAGCAGTTTTGACACCATCGCATAAACAGAGGTTACCGTATCTAGCATATACACAATGTCCCGACGTCAATCGTCGGGCAGTAGTTCACCAGACACGATACGCGTCTGGTTGGAGGATCCTCCCTTTTCTATGGAGAGGATGAGTGAACTTTACTCACAAAAAAAATGTTGAATTCAAAAATAAAAGTGCTTTTATTCGTCACATGTAACGATGAGCTGTTATGACAGAGACCGCGACTACCGGCACGAGCTGCTGGGCGAGGCCATGCGCGCCGGCACGCCGTTCGCGCTGTGGAACGGGCCCACCGTGGTGGCGTGGCTGGAGCTGTGGGTGGGCATGCCGGCCTGGTACGTGGCCGCCTGCCGCGCCAACGTCAAGTCCGGCGCCATCATGTCGGCGCTGTCCGACCAGGAGATCCAGCGGGAGATCGGTGCGTTAGTAGGAAAACGATGGATTCTGTACAAATAAATCCAGAAAAAAACAAAGGCAGATTTCAAGCTGGCTAATAAGAACTGTTTTGAAATTACGTTCCCAATTTAAGGAAATCTGTATTGAATTCCAGTTTATTGCTGATAAATCTCAAACAGCTATTGCTAGCATAAGATTTTATATACCGTGAGGGCCCAATATCTAACAAACATTTTTGTTTTTCTCTGTCGCGTCCCAGATCACATTAACTGTTTCCATTGCAACTTTGATGGCCAGTGCCATACAAATTCCAAAGGATTATGCTTACATCGTTAGGTATACTATCACCCTTTCCAGAAGAAACATACATCTTGAACTCTAAAACGAATACTTTAATAATGATATAACTTCGCAGGTATAAGTAACCCCCTGCACCGACTGAAGCTGCGCCTGGCCATCCAGGAGATGGTGTCTCTGACGTCACCGTCGGCTCCGCGCGGCACGGCGTGCGCCGCGCTGGCCTTCGGGGACATGAACCACGAGTGGATCGGGAACGTGTGGCTGCCCTCGCTAGGTGAGGCGATACTGGGCCAACGGCAAGCCAAGCTACGGGTCTTTGGTACAGATCGCTGCAGGTTGATCTACGGAGAGAAACGGTCACAATGTTTTGTTTCTATATGTGTGAGCGCATAAGTTAATACTGGGATATTTGACCCGCACCGATCGGTCCCGGTATTTTAACCGCTAATGTTATTCCGACTTATACTTTCGGGTGGTGGTGCAAGGAATCTGTTGGCTTAAAAACAATAGATAATCCAAATAAAATAATAACATATTATCAAGGTTTCTCCAGAAATGTATCATAAATAATTGTTCTTTTCAGGTTTACCGCAATACAGAACGACGTTCATGGAGTGTCTGGTGGACGCGCGGATGTTGGAACACCTCACGAAGAGGGACCTTCGGACGCAACTCAAAATGGTCGACAGTTTTCACAGGTAACACACATTCTTCAAAATGTTTATTCAGAAACTGTACGGAATTTTCATGAAGGTCCTAAGAAATATCCTTGTGGCACTCCTGTGTATTAGTCATTAAAAATTTTTGATTGGTTAAATATTACGTGGGGTTCAAACATGATCGATCACTAAAGCAAGTAGTCTTTATAAAGAGGCTACACATTCAGTAATTTATCAATATAGTAAATTGACTTATTATTTCCAGCAGCAAATATGATGACTCTCTTTCTCAAAGGCTTTTGACAGACTAAGTTCTTTCTCCCGATATTCGAATGTGTTACTTTTAATTTATAGGTAGTTATTTTGTTGGTTTGTTTCGTGTCTTATTGTGTTTTTGTTCCAGAACGTCGCTGCACTTTGGCGTAGCATGCCTGAAGCGTGTGGGCTACAGCGTGCGAGCACTAGACGAGAGGCGACGGGCCGCCGAGCACACCAGCAGAGACGTGCTCGTGTGGACCAACGAGAGGCTGCAGCGCTGGCTCATAGCTATTAATCTCAAGGTACGCTAAACTTTTAACTATCCTTCCATCATCACTTATGTCAGATAAATAGGAGGTGAGATAAATTAAAATTTTAAATAAAGTCCTTTATCAACTGACAGCATACATCTAGATTCTATATAACGGTGGAGGTAACATTTGGATTACCTTTGTTGTCAAAAATATCAGGCCCTTGTAACTTTGTTCTATCCTGTTGATTGAACTGCCTTTAAAACAAAGAAGGGTTATATCGTTTTACGAAAACACTGTAGCGCTTTCTATGACTTTAGTCCCATACTGTATTTTGTCAAATATGGTGGTATTAAACGAATAAAAATGAATGTATTGCAGGAGTACGCGAACAATTTGTCGGAGAGCGGCGTGCACGGCGCGCTCATCGCGCTCGACGACAACTTCGACGCCAACAGCATGGCGCTGGCGCTGCAGATACCCACGCAGAACACGCAGGTAACGTCGCGAAACTGTTCAATTACTGTATTATAAGTCATTTATAACATTATCCTAATCTACCAAACGGCGTTATCCCAGCGTTCGCGACGATAGGTCGCGGTGGAGCAAAGTGAAAGGGTAGTGGACTGTACAACATGTATAATGGAGGAGAGCAAAATAAATTAAATTACAACGGTCGTTTAAAATGTAAACAAGAGAATATGTTTACATTTGAACCCCGCGCGCGGGCTGGTGCTGCCACATGCTGTGTACTCGGTAACAAGGGCACCCTATTTGATTCCACCTTTGATTTCCGAATGTCCGAACGACGCCAGATTTCCGAAAGACTATTATGACAAGTATGAGTGATAGCGGTTGTGCGAAATACGCATCACACTGACGTCATGTGAAATCAAGCATCGCGCAAGCAAGGTTTACCGCGCAACTAGCATATATACAACATCCCGACATCAACTGTCTGGCCCACCAGACACAACAGCCATCTGGTTGAAGGATCCTCCCTTCTCTATTAAGAATGAGTGAACTTTAGACCAAATTCCTCATATTACCTCTATATAACTATCGAGTTCATTACTCAGTATTTATACGACTTGTATTTTTTTCAGGCGCGACAGATCCTAGAGTTGGAGTTTAGCAACCTGTTAGCGGCCGGCACAGAGCGCACGGCGCGCCTGCAACACGAGCACGCGGCTTCCTGACACCACACGCTCAACTAGGTAAACAATCATCACTTTTACACATCAAACCATTTATTTCAAATAAACCAATTAGGATTTTTTTAATTATCAAGGGGTCGATCAGTCAGAAAGATGAAGCTACTTGCTCATTCAAAAGCATAGTAGGTTCCCATGGAGATGAACGAGCAAGAAACTACACGGGCACTCTTATAGCTCAAAATATTGGTTACATCATTCATGTTGAAATTATATACGTGAGAACGATATTGAAAGAAATACAAAAACAAAAAAAACAAGCCTCACACATCAATCGGATCCCATTTGGCCCTTATTATAATAATGCATACTGGCGTAACCATATTGATTTAGCTGTGCAAGCACGTTAGTGTTTTTTAAAGAGAAATACTAGAAGTTTTGTCATGTTTTCCTACAAGTCCCAGTTTGTGTTGCAGGCCACGTCCTACCCGCGCTAGGCTGGTCCGCCAGCGCCGGCTGCCGACAGATCACAAATGAAGCGCGTCGCGACGCGAATCTATAGTCATACGATACGTTAACTACACAACTCTATTTATTTGGTACAAATTCCTTCACCGCCGCTCCGTGCGGGCGAGGCAATATGGCGGCATTTTATAGTAACGCTTCACTCTTTTAAACAAGTTTTTACATGTTCATAATGTAAATACTTCGTTGTCAGTATATTTACTGAACGATTCCGCTTCTTAATATTAATAACAAACATGTAAGTCTCTTGTCGCCACAACTATCTACCAAAGTACTATAAAATGCTATCATAGAGTAAGTTGTTGATACTTGATACAATAATATTCTCGTAAAGTGTATATTGAACTAAACAGTCATAGCTAAGGCTTCACTATAACAAAGTGCTCTGAAATCGGTAGACTATGTACTTAACTTGTAATCTGATATTTATTAATTGTAACTTGGATACAAATGTAGCTATGGCGCGATGTACCGTGTTTTTATATTATGATACACTAATGTAAGTATTACTCGCCTTAAAGTATTCTCTTAGATGTACAGTATACTTGTTATGAAGCAATATTGGCTGTTATTTGTGCGACTATTCATCTGATACATAGAACATAATACATAAGGAAATGTATATAAAGTTGTTAATTTGAGATGAATAGGACCACAAGCACCTATACAAAATATTTAAACAAATAGCCTTATATCGGAATAGTTTATAGTGTCAGGCTCTTGGACTATCATCTCAGATTGTTATAGAATGGTGATAGTCGAGGAGTCTGACAATCTTCGCCATTTTATTTAACGTTGACAAAACACGGTACACGCAAATAAAAATTGTCATACTCTGATGCCAAATATTAGTTATATTTTAACTAATATACATTTGTATATTGTCGATAACACAGTCTGCAAATGACCATACTTTAAATTTCATTTTTAATTGCTTATCCACTTATTTTGTATCAAAAAAGTTTAAGTATAAAAGCAAGTAAATGGACTTGAAACTGGCTCGTCTGTTCAAGTTGCCAAAGAGGGAAAAAAAGTTTTATACACTCCTTTGCAAAAAAAACGGGCACCTTACAGTCATTGACTTTTCTATGGATATTATTAATATTTTTAGTATGTCATTAGTATAAATGACTAGAAATTTCTTATTATCAATGAGAATATGGTTTTTAATGTCAATGTAAACAGAGTCGTGTTAAAATGAACATTTTTATGGGTATAATGAAATTAAGACTACGAGTATGTTTATGGTATTTTAATAAAAAAAGACAAAAAATTAATTAATAACGAGTATGACCTCCCCTTGCAGCCATTACGACATGTAATCGCCTTGGCATGCTTTCCACCAGGCTTTTGATGGTGTCCTGTGGAATGTGTTTCCCACTCAGCCGAGAGCAGACGTTTAAGCTGCCTGATGTTTTGTGGAAGTGGTTGGACAGATCGTACTCGCCGTTTTAAGAGGTCCCAGACGTGCTCAATGGGGTTAAGGTCGTGGCTCCGCGCTGGCCAATCCAAACGACGAATACCGACCTCTTGCATATAAGCATCTACGTCGCCAAAACGGTGGGCCCGAGCATCATCGTTCATGTAAATGGCATCTTCACCAATTACAGTCAGTGCGGGTTGTGCATGTTGACAAAGGATTTCAGTTATGTACCTTTGCGCATTTAGTGAGCCATTTTCAATGAATACTATTTCGGTACGATAGCTGGAAGTTACGCCCGCCCAAAACATAACGGACCCTCCACCATAAGGGGTGATTTCTTCAAAACACACGTCGACGTAGCGTTCCCCTGGTCTTCGTAACACTCGCCGACGTCGGTCCTCACCATTCAGACAAATTCAAGCCTCATCGGAGAAGAGTACGCTACTCCAGTTACCTAGTGTTCAAGATAGGCAATTGACAGCGAACCTCAATCGAGCAATCCGGTGCTCACGGAGTAACTTGGGGGCCCGCGCTGGTCGTCGACTGCGTATATCAGCCGCTAAAAGCCTACAAGTTAGCCTCACTGTCAATGGGCTAACTTGTGCTCCTCGTACATCTTCAAGGTTTCTTTTGAGGTCTATGTAACTGCATTTGCGGTTCCTCAGCGCCTGAGTTACTAAAAGGCGATCGTCTCGTGGTTGTGTGCAACGTTTTCTCCCTCCCAGAACCTTGCCTTCTCTGAACGGAACCTGTCTCTTGGTATCGAGTCCAGGTTCTTTGGACGATTGAACGACTCAAGTTTAACCTCTGTGAGACGTAACATTGGCTACACCCCTCTTCCAGCAGCACTATAATTTTACTAGCTCTTATTGTATTTTCTGCCATTACAATCGACACAAAGATATCTGTTTAAGTCACAATAAGGCAGGATTATGCGACTAACATAAATTATTCTGCTAAGAATAACGAGAAGTTAGTTTTAGTTGCCTGATAACATTTTAACCACAAACCCGCGAAAAGTAAGTAAAAAGTCACAAACTGAAAAAGGGTTTATTATTGTACAAAACAAAAATTTCGAATATGGCATTAGCTTTTTTTCATACCCAGACTCTTAATTAAGTACCAGCAACATAGTTTGGCTTTTAAAACCTCTTTAGACCTAAATGATTACCAATAATGTAGAAAAATCAAAACCGCCGTTTTGTTGCAAAGGAGTGTATATGTTGCGAAAGTGAAGTTGATAGTGAAGACAAGAAAAGAGTTTGGTAAAAAGGCTAAAAATAACATCTTTATAATTACGCTATTGAATAACCCTCGAACTTCGTCGGGGTTAGTAAACTGGGGTTTGATTGAAACAGTGTTCAATTTATACTTGGGAGTGCGGACCAGTAATCCCGACACGACCTCAAGTCTGATTTATTCACAGATGTAGTGATTACACTGTGGATTAGTAGTGATTGACAAATATTTTTATTCTAAGACCTTATACTATCGGCGGAGAATCTTGACACCGCGATGTACGGACGCCAGCACATCAAGTTACTACAATCTGTCAAATTTCTTTAATAGATTTTCAACTTTATCGTTAAAGCATTAAGGTTCAATGTTGATTGGGATAATTTGACAGTTTCGGGTAGCTTGACCTGCTGGCGTCTGTACAAATCGATCGAAATGGTACAACGCCATCTAGTTACGAAAAAGTAAACAAATTTTGAACGGTTGAATTTACGATCGTGGTTTTCATCAGATATTATCTCTGTGCGGTTAAACAGCTATTAATACTCATTGTTATTGTGTGCGTAATTTTAATAAAAGTACAATCTGAAACAATAGCTTTTATAATTATTTATTTTGTAACTTTTTTGTTTAAATTGTGGCAGTTTGCAGGCTGTGCGATCGACTAGCTACTCGTAAAGTTACTGTGTTGTGAGAGATGACTTTATAGCTGGTCGGCGGCCGTCTGTGTCGCCGAGTTCTGTGTATTTCAACTGTGGACTGTGGCGCGACTGTGATTCTGTGTTAATGACCACCCACTTGACGGTATACCTGACAGTCAAGCCTGTTTACAAAAACTAGTCTGGTAGAGAGTGATCCAGTCTAGTTTGCACGAAGTGAGATGGGTTTCTTTTAGCGATATCGTGACTGTTGTAATTTATTTGTTATCAGTGTTTTAACAAAGTCTATAACCGTTATTCATTAAAGGTTTTGACGGAGTAGCCTAGAGTTGGTTTGCAAGGTGTGCGAAAATGATAAAGATCAATGTATGTCTTTTGAAACCGTACAATTCATTGACTGTTCTAGACGTCAACATCATCTTTTTGTTTTCCGCACCTCTTACAAAAGGATCTATTAAAATGAACAAAAGTGAACAGCTTAAATTGTCAAGTATTCCGAAAAGTTAATGGCCGTCTTAATAGTTGGAATACATGCCGTCTTTCTGTGTCACACAATTTAACGACAAGTTTCCAAAGATTACATTAGTGTACATCTTACATTAGGCTACAAGATCACAAAAAAAAAGGTTCTTAGTTAATTTGTGTGGCACAGCGAGAGGTTTCGTCTAACCTGTCTACCAAGTGCCTCGCTGAGGTGTGTATATATATAGCTTTATGTAGTTGAATGTGTGCCTCTCAGATGTCGAGTGCCGACACTCGAGTGCACGTTACTAGTCTTATGTACAGTGTTATTACATTGTTTTGTAATCTTCTATTTTATTAACTCGCTACTAGATCAGCTGAAACTTAGCTAGGTATATTTTTGTTAAGCGTTTTACAAATATCCTCAAGCGCGACAGCCCTACCGCGCTTTGTGTGTGCAAGTCTTCGTTACCGTGAGTGAAGGTAGGGCTGCCGCGAGTATAACATGAATGTTGTAGTTTTATTTGGTCCGTCGACGTGCGGTTTGCGAATGATAACATTTTGTGATGGATTGGACTGTTGTAATGTAATTGGCGTTATAACCTCGCTCACTACTAAATTGGCAGGGTTGACACTATGTGTTTTGAAGATGATTCCTCAATTTAAATTAATGATTATGTTACATTTTTTTACAAAATCAATCGCACACCGCACGTCGACTACAATAGATAATGAAATAAAACTTAATGAAATGTATAGCTAAAGCGATTTTAGTTTGAAAAGTGAATTTTTTTAACCAGTAGCAAATATATTGTAAATATTATCGTTTATATCATTTCTATCGACTGTAGGTGTAATAGCAATATTTAGCTAAGATGTGTTCAAAACTGAAAGGATTTTTATTGTATTATTACTTTGTAATGATAACCGCTTATTTATTAACTAGATTTTATTATTTATTAAGTTATTATAGGAAATGTATTAAATATACCGGTTTATTATAAAAATTACCTCAATAATGGTTTGTCTTACGGTTGTCGCGTATCACAAGTAATGTTAACGCCGTGACGTCACGGCCGTGTAGGCCTCAGCTAATGTATGTATAGTTATCGAGTAACAGTATTAATAAAGTAAGGTGAGAGACGGCGCCACCGGTGTGATTTTTTTTATAAAATTAATTAATTTTTAATCGTAGATAAACATTTGGATATATACTTCTCGGAGTAAGTCTGCGCCGTCGTCAAATGTTGCAACATGTAAAAATATAACATTCATAATATAAAATTCGCGCCTATCCCATTCAGCATGTTGCTCATAATCCTTCAGACGTCTTGCAACACTCGACGCGGCGCATTTTCAAAAATTTTCATAATAAATTGGAAAGTGAATGGTATCTAATTTGTATTGCGACGTGGCAGGTAAACGTGACAGGTACACGGTGTGAGGGACGTGTCGTGAGTGCGTGCATTGTGCGCTTATTGTTGTTTATGTGGCCAGAGCCAGGGGAGAACTTTCTGCCGTTCCAAATTCCAGAACTGCCCTCGATACTACAAAATAAGTTTTTCAGGGAAACAAGACTAAAAGTGACAACAGAAAACTATTTACTTTACAAATTTTGCCAGTTTTTCGTGCAATCAACACTTCACAAGCCAATTATTTAAAAAAATGTGTAGTAATTTGTTTACAATTTTGATCTTGCTACTCTGAACAAAGTATAGTCTCAAAAAAACCCCAAATATATCGCCGGCTATCTTGAACCGCTCGAAGCGTAACCCTGGCTAGGTAGCACGTCGTTACGTCGTCCAGTCACACTGTGCTATGTAGCACTGCGGCGGCTAGTCAACGCGCTGCAGGCGTGGGTAGGGTAGTGGAACGAGCGATCGGAGTACGGAACGGAAAAGGTAATATATCACTGTCCTAGTCACCCAGGTCCAAATGATGTCGGGGTGAAATCATTAGCAATATGTAGTCTAATTGAATTTGAGTTTATTAGGACAAAATTTCATGCGTTATTAAAAACGTTTATGAATAATTCTTGAGCACGGCGTAACCTAATTCATCACTAGGCTCAGGGTTGTAAGATAATTATTAAAGTATCAAACCCCTCCTTTCGTACTTTGATTGTTCGTCGTTCTGACGTCTCGTCAATAAAGCCTGACTCAATATCATACGTACACATCATCGTTTCATTATCAAAATATAAATAAATTATATATATTAGCTACATAAAGTTTGTATACAATGCAAGTATGGAGTACTATGGAGATGGTTATTAGTTAACTGTTAGTGTACTTATAGCTTTTCGACGTAGCTAATCAAGTTTTGTATAAAGTGGTTTGGATGACGTAGTATAGCCGAAGTGTCATGGCCGCTGTGCGGTCCCTTTGTATTCATACACTTTTATATGTTCCCGTCAGATAGCGTAGATAACGTCAATCGTCCGGTTCCTTATGTTGAGCGAAGTTTAGACTAGCAGCAAAACTTGTTGCAAGTCTACTTCCGCAAGTAATTCTTGTTTAGAAAACTTGCGGATTGCTGATTGTTTACACGCTAAGTATTTATTGATTACGGAAGTTAACTTGTGCAAGTTTTGTTGCTAATCTAAACTCCGCTTTAGTGTCCGGTGCGTAACGCTCGGTGGCGAGTTTGTAACGTTCGGTGCGAGTCCGTAATGTTCGGTTACGAGTGCGAAACGTGCCTTGTTACTGTTACACTAGTTCATTTGTTTGGATGGCTCCACTTTGTTCTATGAAGTTATGTTTGTTATTATGATTGGAAAAAGAACCCAATCACTTCTAGTGGACGAATATTGTCCACTGAGATTTCGTACATTTAAGTACAGTTTAATAAAAGAAGTTACATATCTAATGTTACAAACCCGTAGCCAGCGTCACGAAGCCGGACGCTAGCTGTTCCACTATGTTGTGTTAACGCGATCAGTGTTGCCAGTTGTTTCCATGTCCTCGGTGTGTACCGTAGTGCAGTAACGTGTGTAACTCCACAAGTGCCAAGTAACCGCCAGTTTGGAACGGACGCGAACAATAACTAGAATAATTTTATCACATTCCAACATACTCCGATCACGCACTATCGGACACGTATCGAACAAAAACAAATCAAATATTTTTCCAAGATTTTAAGTCCCAGTGGCTCGTGCTACCAAAGAATAAAGTTACCTTCACGTTAAGGAATTAATGTAAAAAATGTTTATTAGTCAAAGAATTGGATATGTATATAATTTGGCCTGTGTGTGCATAGCTTGTTATAGTGACGGGATATGTATCGAGTTGCGCGCGAGTGGGTGCGTCTCGTCACCGTGCGCGTTACATTCCAAGGCTTTCCGTGTTATAAATGATAGCTTTGGCCCTCGACTAGATAATCGGTATATCGTTACAGGTGAACCCTTCTAACGGCCATTGTTTTGATGTCATAACGAAATTGTTAACTAGACAATGTTTATTTTGACCAATGTAATCTGTACTAATGTGTAATCTGTACGTTTGTAAAAACGTTTATCAAAAGTGCGATGACGGCATACGTTGTGCATAATGATAAGAGGTAAATACAATTTACACGATACAATGTTTCGTTTTATTTCCTACTCTATACCTGTTTCTCACGAAAGATACAAAGATCTGAATTCCAAATGGTACTTAAACTAAAACACACAACAATAAAATAATATCTAGCCAGAGTAACACCCTAACGCAGAGTGTGGCTTAAATGGGAACCTTGCGGAACGCCACTTATGTATATTAGTTATAAGCAATAGACACGGAACTAAAACTGCTTTGGATGAAGTGGAAATAAGACATTGTCCCCTTGTATGTTAGGTAAGCATATTAACCTTTTGAACGCCATTGTCAGATATACGTGACAAACGAAATCTTAGCCTGAACGCCAACGTCACAAATATATGACAAAATACACGTCGCACCATATTATGAAATAAACAATTTAATCATTACTTTTGTGTGTTTTTATTTATATAATTTAAAAGTTTAAGCTTCCGTCTATACTGTATTGCATGAAACTAATATAAATAAACCACCAATATCGAGAAATTTGTTGTTTTAAAAGTAGATGTTAAACGTTTATAAAAGGAGTGTCTCACACGCCGTAATCTGCTATATGTGACAGCTAGTGTTGTGACGTATGATTGTAAAATCAATAAAAACTTAAGAAGATGAATATGAAATTTTAGTCCAGAGTATATTATTTGTGTATAAGTTGGTATCAGGAGAAATAAAACGTATTTTTAAAACAACTCAGCCTTATACAACCATGCCTCTAGCCACACAATCAAAAATAAAATATACAAATGTCTAATATGGACACTTGTTAACCTTTTGAACGCCAGAGTATAAACGTATCGCCGTACCCCTGACGCCAGGCCACTTTTCTGTCAAATGACCTTCATAAAAAATAGGGATTCCAAAACTTATATCGATATACAACTGAGTTTTTATTTTCGTCTTTAATTTTCTAATAAACCGTACTCACGACACTGAAATTTTATTTAACCTGCCACTATATTCCAATATAGTAATCTTTACACAGCATTTAACAGAGACTATCAATGAAAAAGCAGATATTAGAAAACTAAAAAAATATATTTATTACAATATGGTTACAACACTATTCAACATGACTTGTCATGGTATTGTGACAATGGCGTTGCTTGCCAGTCAATTTTATGAAATTCTCGCATCGAATTAGGGATGTAGCAGTGTACACGTTGGTTATCGATTCTAATAAGTAAGTATTCTTTTCTAATATAATACCTATCCATATCTAAAATACGCAAGGATTTTAATGTAGTAATAAAAAAAAATTGAAATCAGTATTTTAATTATTGTTTTTTTTTTACATGTAAAAAATACGCAGAAATAATTTAAAAATCAACAGTTACATATACCTAATAATTATTATTACGAATCAGTCGTAAAATATCACAAATCTTTAACAAAATGTACCTAATAATATACTAGGAAGAACATCAGTTTAGTACCTAATAATAATAATATCTATTTTGGGTTCAAAATTAAAATCACAAAATTCTATAAAGCTTTTTATTTTTCCTTATAATTATTATCAGAAAGCAAAAGTTATTATAGTTCTAAACTTTATGTCCGCTGTTTGTAAACGACAATCTATGTACCTATATACTTCGGAGCGGCCATATCGGCCTGGCCACGACTCCGGTCTAAGCCAAAGCGGTAAAGTGTGTAGAATAATAATAAGTACACTAACTGGTTCCGTCTTAGTAGTATATTTAAAATTAATCATTTTTTAATTAGGTTAGCTTACATATTAGGTGCATACTATGATTACTACCTTTATTAATGCATACCTAAATAAATACCTATGTAGACAGTGTGCGCTGGTCTAGGTACGACATTTTACTCATTCGTAAGAGTTATATAAAAAAAAACAAGAACAATAAGGTCAGATAATATTTTCAACGATTGATTCATATCATAAGTAAATCTAATAAAAGAGAAAATATTTCAGGTCCTTATCAAAGCCTGTATCGTTCTTCTATAATAGTGTGAGTTATTTTTTGAAAAAATTTCGTTTAAGAAATTACTGACCTGTTTTTGTCCCTAATAAATAAATTAAAATGTTGATATAACATCTTTGATCATAGTTTTTAAAATAATTCACCTCTAAATCATCTTCTTGTATTGATTCCGCTTCCGAGAAATCTTCGCCATCTCAAATTCCTTCTAATATTCGAAGAAGTTCTTCGGTAGTCATTACACTCATGATCGCGGTTTATACTATAACTAACTTACACGATATTTTAATAATAAACAAATACAAAAAAAAAATTAAAGCACTTCACTAAACTTAATCGCCTGCGCTTACGACGTCACCGCTGTGTCATACATTTATGACTATGGCGTACAAGGGACTGATAATATTGGTTTGCGCTAGGGATGCGCAAGAGATGAGTTTAACAAGTGTCGATATTAGACATTTGCATATTTTATTTTTGATTGTGTAGCTAGAGGCATGGTAGTATAAGGCTAAGTAGTTTTAAAAATACGTTTTATTTCTCCTGGTACCAACTTATACACAAATAAAATACTCTGGACCAAAATTTCATATTCATCTTCTTAAGTTTTTATTGATTTTACAATCATATGTCACAACACTAGCTGTCACATATAGCGGACTACGGCGTGTGGGGGACTCCTTTTATACGCGTTTAACATCTACTTTTAAAACAACAAATTTCTCGATATTGGTGGTTTATTTATATTAGTTTCATGCAATACAATATAGACGGAAGCTTAAACTTTTAAATTATATAAATAAAAACACACAAAAGTAATGATTAAATAGTTTATTTCATAATATGGTGCGACGTGTATTTTGTCATCTATTTGTGACGTTGGCGTTCAGGGTAAGATTTCGTTTGTCACGTATATGTGACAATGGCGTTCAAAAGGTTAAACTCATCCCTTGCGTATCCCTAGCGCAAACCAATATTATCAGTCCCTTGTACGCCGTAGTCATAAATCTATGACACAACGGTGACGTCATAAGCGCAGGCGATTAAGTTTAGTGAAGTGCTTTAATTTTTTTTATTACTACATTAAAATCCTTGCGTGTTTTAGATATAGATAGATATTGTTGGTGACGGAAGGCGAGGTGACATCGTAAAGATGTCAAGCGATCAGCTGTCAAACGATGGGAGGATATAAAAGGAGGCACTTTGTGTGGCAACGCTCCTTTTTTGCTTGGACAGCGCTCGGAACGTACATGCTACCTGACCATTATAGTGTGCTTGTGTTATTTTTTTTTATTTTCATAATTTTGTAACGTTTAAATTTAAGGAATTAAAGATTGTTTATTTTTTTTTAACCTATTTCACTTCTGATTCCTAACATCAGAAGTGGGATACTTAAGGATTCATTTGCCCACAAGTTAAAATTAGTTTTCAGGCTTACAATTTTTAATTAAAGCGGGTACGAGTAGTAGTAGCTATGGATAGATCGAGTCGTTCACGTTCAAGAAATAGTGCCCCGCGTTCTAAACGATCTCGTAGCCGCCATCAGCGGAGCAGAAGGTCACGTAGCAAGTCACAGCATTACGATCGCCGTTCCAAGCGCGAACGAGATCGTCGTGGGAGCCGCCTGAGGACGCGAAGCCCTGCATCACCGCTTCACCAACGATCGCTTGAGACTATTGTCTCGCGGTTGAAAGCATTAGAAGATCGTTCACGGGTAATAGCTACTCCGGAAACAGGTACTGTTACTGATGCTTCGGCTGCAACCACGGAGAAAATAGTAGAAGCAATACAGTCGTTAAAGTCAGTAAGCACCCATCATTTTTATGTGTCTAATTTCGATCCAAATGTGCATGATGTTGATCAGTGGTTTGACGAGGTTGACAGGGCTCAGGTTTTGAATAACTGGTCAGAAAATGAGTGCCTTTCCCGCGTTGGGAACTGTCTGAAGGGAGATGCTAGGACTTGGCTTAGTGAATGGGTTACAGATGACCGTTCATGGAACAATTTTAAAAAGGATTTTCGGTCACTTTGTGTCAAGAAAATTGATATGGCAAGTATTTTGTATGAAGTAATGAGCTCCGATTCAGACAGTTACTCAACCTACGCTGAATATGCACGTAGATGTTTATTACGTTTACGAATAGTAAAAGGATTATCAGGCGAGTTGATAACGGCGATTGTTATTAGAGGGATAAAAGACCCTCAAATTAAAGCAACTGCTACTAATGCAAACCTGACACCTGACAACCTCGTTAGTTATTTATCTACCTTCGTAAAGCCCATTTCTAAGCGGAATAGTGACAGTTCACGTTCGAAAGACAACAAGAGCCCACTTATGAATAATCCCAAGCGCTCATTTAGGGGTCAGGGTCCCAAATGTTTCACTTGCGGTCAGATAGGGCATAAGCAAGTGGGTTGTCCTAAAAAGTCGAAATCAAACGATGCGACTGAACTTAATAAATCAGAATCGAATTCTACCTCCAATAAGGCGGTATGTGCATACTGTAAAAAGACGGGTCACGATATTAGTGTTTGTTTTGCTAAGCAGCGTGCAAATAATAAGCCCAATAAAAGTAATGTTAATTTCTGCTGTTCCTATAAAAATAATTCCAGTGACATTGTAGTTGGAATGGTTCAGGGTATACCTATAGACATTCTGATTGATAGTGGGGCGTTAGAGGTCTCGTTGATTTCGTCATCAGTGGTCAATCATTTTTCTTGCTCGAGGAAATCAATTAATAAACAATTGAAAGGAATAAGTGATTCCATTATTAGTGTTGATTGTTATGTCACGCTTATAATAGAGCTTCAGGAGATAACTCTCGAAGTGGATTTGCTTGTTGTGCCTAGTGTATGTATGAACGCACCAATTATAATTGGTACTGATGTGCTAAACAGGGAAGGGGTAACCTATATAAGGACCAGGGAATCTCAACGTTTAACTCATAATAAAGCTTTATCGGGGGTATCCACTGTTAAATCTGACGTGCAACTCGATGGTTTTAAAACCGCATTAATAGGGGAAGATCGGGAGAAACTCGCAAGAATACTCGATAAATATTCTGAATTCATGATTTCTGGTACGGCTACGTCTACAGTTACCACAGGCCTTATGCACATTCGATTAAATAGTGAGGTACCTATTAATTATCGTCCTTACAAAATGTCCTACAATGAAAAGCTTAAAGTTAGAGAGATTATTCAGGACCTTCTTAGTAAAGGCATAATACGTGATTCGGAGTCCCCGTATTCAAGCCCGATTCTTCTAGTGAAAAAGAAGGACGGATCGGATCGTATGTGTGTGGACTTTCGGGCGCTTAATAAAATTACAGTTAAGGATAGATATCCCTTACCTCTAATAGAGGATCACATTGATCGACTAGGGAAGTCAAACTTCTTCACGCTTCTTGATATGGCTACCGGATTCCATCAAATTAAATTAGATGAGCAATCAATACCCTTAACTGGCTTCGTGACGCCCGAAGGGCATTTTGAATACTTAAAGATGCCGTACGGGTTAGCCAACGCACCCATTATATTTCAACGTATTATTGCAAATACATTGCGCGAATTCATTGAAGCAGGCAAAGTATTGGTGTACGTCGACGACTGTATGCTGCTGTCCCGTTCAGTTGACCAGGGTTTACAGGTATTAGATGATGTTTTAGCTGTATTGACTAAGGCCGGTTTTTCAGTGAATTTGCGCAAGTGTTCATTTCTATGTCAAGAAATTGAATATTTAGGCCGAATTATATCAAACGGTGGAGTCCGGCCGTCAACAAGTAAGGTCCAGGCGCTCGCGAATGCACCTGCTCCCCAGAACGTCAAACAAGCAAGACAATTTTTAGGTCTAGCTGGTTATTTCAGAAAATACATATCTAACTACTCGATGAAAACTGCTTGTATTGCTCGTTTGACGCGTAAGGGTGTTGCATTTGTCTGGGGACCACAGCAGGAAAGCGTTCGCAAAGAGCTTATTAAGTCTCTTACTAGTGAGCCAATATTAGCCATTTTTGACCCAGAGCTTCCTGCTGAGGTTCACACTGATGCGAGTAGTGCAGGTTATGGAGCGGTTTTACTACAGGTTCATAAGGATGGCAACAAGCGTGTGGTTGCTTACTATAGTCAGGTTACGAAAGGTAGTGAACAACGTTACCATTCTTATGAACTGGAAACACTAGCTGTGGTAAAATCTCTTAAGCATTTTAGGCATTACCTCATAGGAATGCCATTTACTGTGGTGACAGACTGCAATGCCTTAAAAGCCACTCAAAATAAGAAAGATCTACTCCCGAGAGTAGCGAGGTGGTGGATTTACCTACAGGATTTTGACTTTGTCATTCAATATAGGAAAGGGGTAATGATACCTCACGCAGACTATCTTAGCCGTAACCCTGTACCTACGGTAAATAACATTCAGAAACCGCGTAATTGGGCTCAAATCGCACAAGCTGGAGATGAGGAGACTCAAACTTTAATCAGGTCTTTAGATGAGGGAACCTTGGACTCTACACGCTATGTTAAACGCAATAATCTTTTGTACTATCGCTTCACACCAGTAGGTGAGGAGTCTAGGTTACTTTGTTACATACCAAAAGGACATCGTTTGAGCCTCCTCCGAATATTTCACGATGAACATAGCCATATTAACGCTGACAAAACCGCTGATCTTATCCTAAAACACTTTTGGTTTCCCGGTCTTAGAGCTTTTATTTCTAAGTACATATTACATTGCCTCATATGTATAGCTCACAAGAGAGTTCCAAGAGCTCCACTACAACCAATTAACTCTTGGACAAAACCAAATGTCCCTTTTGACACTTTACATGTTGATGCTCTAGGCCCTTTGATAATGTCTAACGGTAATAAACACATTTTAGTTGTTGTAGATTCCTTTACGAAATATTGTTTATTAAATCCTATTTGTACTCAGGACTTAAACGAGTTAAAACGTGTTATGCAAAATGTCGTATCTCTGTTTGGAACACCTAAGACAATTGTATGTGATAGAGGTAGGATGTTTCAATCATCTGGTTTTGTGTCATTAATGAATGATTTAAGTTGTCAGGTTCATTATATTACCCCCGAGATGCACCACGCCAATGGTCAGGTAGAGCGTTATGTCCGCACAGTCCTTAACATGTTAAGAATCGAGGTGAACCATCGGAAAGGGGAATGGTCTGAACAGTTGTGGAAGTTACAGCTGATACTCAACATGACGAAGCAAAAGACCACCCAGCAGTCCCCGCTTAACCTGCTTATCGGTGCCGAAGGAGCTACCCCGGTTATTCGCACACTAATCCGAGATGTTGCCATCGAAGCGTCTGGTGAAAACCGTGAGCCGCTACGGGAGATGAGGAGGCAAAGGACGGCCGAACGGTTATGCAAAAATCAAGCTGATCAAGACAGGCGTGTCAACGAAGGCCGACAACCTCCACGTACCTACAGTCAAGACGACAGAGTCTTCGTTATTAAGTATTCCCAGTCCACGGGGAAACTTGATCCTGGTATGCGTGGGCCCTACCGCGTAGTTGGAGTCCTGGACCATGGCCGCTATGAGCTGCAGCTTCTGGCTGGTGCCTGTGGGAAGACCACATATGCTGCTGCACAGTTCATGGTACCCTGGAGGGGTGAGTGGACTCCTGAGACATGTGCCGCATTTTTTGAAGGTAAATATTGTCTTGAAGTCTGTGTGATATGCTAACAATGTGCCTATGTCAACAGCCACTGAGTGGTATGCAAACTGAGAGCCTATGCCTGCAGTGTTTTTGTAGAAGTCTGTGTGATATGCTAACAATGTGCCTATGTCAACAGCCACTGAGTGGTATGCAAACTGAGAGCCTATGCCTACAGTGTTTTTGTAGAAGTCTGGGCGGTATGCTAACTAGGTGCCTATGCCGACAGCCGCTGTGAGATACGCTAACTAGGTGCCTCTGTCTGCAGTGCGACTAAGTTACTTACTTGGTTTGTTAATCTTAGCTAAGATTTTGATATGTCATGATATTTTACGTGTAATGCGCATTGCCTCTTATGTATCCAAGAGATTTTTGCTTCTACATCTGTTGTCTTTTATGTAATACGATTGTCTGATTACAGGAGACAACGAAGACTCAAGCGTCTTATTGGAAGGCACTGCTACAGATCAGGCGGGACCATCTTCTAGACCTGACGAGGACGTCAGAGCATCAGGAGAGGCCGTGTTGGTGACGGAAGGCGAGGTGACATCGTAAAGATGTCAAGCGATCAGCTGTCAAACGATGGGAGGATATAAAAGGAGGCACTTTGTGTGGCAACGCTCCTTTTTTGCTTGGACAGCGCTCGGAACGTACATGCTACCTGACCATTATAGTGTGCTTGTGTTATTTTTTTTTATTTTCATAATTTTGTAACGTTTAAATTTAAGGAATTAAAGATTGTTTATTTTTTTTTAACCTATTTCACTTCTGATTCCTAACAATATTATATTAGATAAGAATACTTATTAGAATCGATAACCAACGTGTACACTGGTACATCCCTAATTCAGATGCGAGAATGTCATAAAATTGACTGGCAAGCAACGCCATTGTCACAATACCAAGAAAAGTCATGTTGAATAGTGTTGTAACCATATTGTAATAAATATATTTTTTAGTTTTCTAATATCTGCTTTTTCATTGATACTATATTGGAATATAGTGGCAGGTTAAATAAAATTTCAGTGTCGTGAGTACGGTTGATAAGAAAATTAAAGACGAAAATAAAAACTCAGTTGTATATCGATATAAGTTTTGGAATCCCTATTTTTTATGAAGGTCATTTGACAGAAAAGTGGCCTGGTGTCAGGGGTACGGCGATACGTTTATACTCTGGCGTTCAAAAGGTTAAGTAAGCAAAATAGTGTCTCATTACTGACAGTTGAGCTCTTAATGGACCCAACATCACCCCAAACCCTACTCAAGCCTATATGAAGGAAAAATTAACTTACGTACACACGGCTACACATCAAGCTATACATTTCCAGTTTTAGCTGACCTCGCATTGTATAGGTTTTTCGTACAATCAGAAGTCAGCTTATACTGGTTATGTATAGCTTGATGTGTAGCCGTGCGTACGTTACGTAAAATTAATTTACGTAAAAACCAATGTCGAAAGCGTTACAAAAAAATTACGAGAATATTTATGCGTCAATGCTCATTTTAAAATTACTTAAAAAGTTCATAGTCACTATTTGTCGTAGGAAAAGAGAATTATTGCTAAATTATAGAAATTGTTGAGAATTGGCAAGAAAATCAAACACAGTAATTACATCTGAGGCTTCTTTTTATTACCAACTTTACTTAAATGCCTACATATTTTCTTCTTCAATTCCTTCTGTCGTTTCAGCTTCCTCCATTCTTCTAATTCTAGCTGCTTCTTATGTTTCTGCAATCTTTGTGCAGTGGCTTCCTTCTGTACCTCTTTCTTTTTCTCGAAATTAGTTTTCAGCATCTTCATGACGTTCGAAACCTTTTGTTCTTGCGGATTCTTGATGACCGCTACCCTGTTCTTGAATTTATCTTTCGGGTTTATACCAGACAGGGTTGTGGACTTCTCCTTAGGTTTGAATCTGTATGGCAAACCTTTCTGTAAGTTTTTAGGTATCACCAAAGGCTTGAAAACTTTGGGGGCTCTGTTTATTTCAGTATACATGGAGTCAGTGTTGGCGTCATTTTGGATGTTTTGTTCTCTCTTGAGCTGCCCTTTAGTCTTCATACCTTGCCAGGCGTTCTTAGCTCCCTCTGGCAGTAGTAGGTTAACGACAGGCGCATAGAACTTCGTGACGTCAACTTTGACCCAAGTACGACAAAATATTATGTCACTCATTAAGATTTTATCTTCAAATGTAGCTCGGAAAGCGCCTTCTGGCTTGTTCAAGGCTTTCTTTATCTGACCTCTGATGCCAGAAACTGTTTTGATTCTAGCGCCTTCAAACTTGGCGACTTCAAGAGTTGCTGTAAACATATCCTTGATAAAAGCAGTCTTCTTGTAGATTTTCAATGGAGTACCAACTAATTTCAATTTCTTTACTATTTGAGTTGACTTATTGATTTCGTTCACACTTCCGGTAGCAGCTATTCTGAAGCCTACTCGCTTTATATCATTTGTGCTATTATTAACGCTCTGTAAGGCGAGAAAACCTGTGTTCTGTGGTGTTATGGGACCATAGAAATGCATGTTACATGTGACATGCTCCGGTGTATACTTCAAGTATCTGCATTTCATGTCGTCCTCTATTTTCGAATAGATGGGTAACGTTTGGAAGCGTCGCCAACCCAACGAAATGATCAGAGGATCATTGGTCTTCAGTATTTTCTTATACCATCTGTGCTTCTTAACTTTGCAGGATACAAAACCTATGTTCTGCTCAGCCATGTTTAAAGCTCCAATTAGTATTGGATAGCTAGAATCGAAGTTCGTAACAAATTCTGATGACATGTTCTTGAATAACATTCTGGCATACAATCCTGGTCTGAAACCTTCAACTTCAACTCTCAGACCCTGGTCTAAGTTCTCAAACACTGATTTGTTGAGTTCTGATTGTTTCAAAGCTTCTGCCTTTAAGTTTTCGTAGTAGGAGTGGTCACCTTTGATTCTGTGGTCATCAGGATTGTCATACTCAGAATCGAATTTAGCTTTTAACTTCATCTTTTTGTCTAGAATTTCAGTTTTAGTTAGCTCTGCTTTACGTTTAGTGCCAGCCCCTTGAGTTGTTTCAGTGTTTTCATCAGCTTTATGTTTCTCTCCTGTTTCTAAATCTTCAAAATCACCATAAAGTTCTTCGTCTTCACCGTCACTGGCATCGTCTAGTTTCAATAGTTCTGATGCGTCTTCGTCAGCCGATCTCTTACCAGTTACGAAATTGTTAATCAAAAATTGTTTATTTGATTCAGTTGTCCAATCTCTAAGATTTGGTTTGTCCAAGGCATAAAAAAATGAGCACTCGTCTAAATCTAATCTTTCCTTTTCATTATGCTTTTTCTTTTGCGTAGCTGTTACTTTTTTAAAGAGACCACCAAGCTCTTCATCTTCTTCTTCAGAATCTTCGTCTTTCTTGTTTTTGGATTTGTTTCCAATCTCAAATTCACCGTAGACAAGCTTCATTATGTTCTTTGAGGTCTTTTGTCTCTCTAGATATGCTTCCGTGGCCTTCTCTCCCAACTTTTCTTTCCATTTCATTCCAAAATCTTCCTCTTTCTGAGGTTCCTCATCAGATTCACTATCATCTTCATCATCAGTTATTTCCCTTTTATCTTTGTCATCCCCATCAACACTCATTCCTCCATCGTCATCATCTTCTACTTCAGAGCCACCTTCAGAATTATTATCCCATGGCAGCTTGTTTCTCTTCTCTTCTTTCTCACTTTGATCTATTCCACTATCATTATCTGAATCACTGTCATTGCCATCATCTTCAGAATCAGATGTATCTGAATCTGCTTTCTTATTCTGTTTTAAATACTCATCATCTTTGATCATGTCAGGGTAGATGACTGCACCTCCACTGAACAATTTGAATCCTGATTCTTGCATCTGTTCATCAACTGTTTCCCTTGTTTCCACAACATTCTTGAGAAGAGCTTTCTTTTCATTTGTTTCTTCGTCTTCCTTTTTGTGTGAGTGAGAACCTTGCAGCTCTATGTAGACTGCATCTTTATCATAGACAATACCTCCAACACCAGCAAAGGGTGCATATATCTGTCTCTCTCGCTCCATGAGGTGACGTTTTTTCTCTTTGCTTGGGAGTGGACATGGATCTGGCAGGTAGGAAAGCTCACTGATCTTCATGTCTCCAACACCTGGAACGATTTAATAAGTTTGTTAGTTTACTAGACTAACTATGGTAAACATTTCACTACAATGGAGGCCAGTTTTAAAAATGTGAAATATGGTGACTGACTGCACCAAATTGGATAATTCTTTTTTGTGTCTGTTATGGTCAAACAAGGTTTGTATTCACAATTGGACCCGGTAGGTGGTGCTGCTATTTCGGGCAGGACATCTGTCGGGTCCGCTAGTTTAAAATAAAACTTCATTAAGAGAGCCTTTAAAACATGATGATGGTAATAGGTATATAAACACAATCTTACCTGCTATATGAACTGAGGACTCCTTCATCAGCGGCACTCCCCTGACATAGCCATACAGCACCACATCTCTGTTCACCTTGGCATCCTTTCTGATCAACTCCTGACTAGTAATATCCTCCAAACGGTCCGCCAACACATAGGCATGGGTCATCCTCCAGCTCAACGGCCTGAACTTCATCACTGAGATGAATCTGGACAAATTCTTTATTTCATTTCTTAAATATTCCCCATGGACAATACCAGACAGGTAGAACAACTTCGCTCCGGAATAAACTTCAGTCCAAAACCTATGTTTTAATGTTTTCTTTGTAGTTTTTAGTGTCTTAGCATTCTTTATCATGTCAAGATGAGTGAGAACACCCATGATTTTAGGCATTCCATGTACCTGGCAGATGTTGAGGAACTCAAATATCTCCATCTCGAAGCCGAAGCTGGCGTCGCATAGCAACAACACGAGATCAGCGCACTTAGCGATGTCGATCATTGAATTGACATCGTTGTTGCATTCTATCAGTGTAATGCGCCGTTTCTTAGACGTAACGATAGTTATTGGACCGTTTGTATTTGTCACGTTCGTTCTGATAAAACTCTTTATCAAATTGTTGATCAGGGTGGTTTTGCCGACTCGAGGTGGACCGACGATCGCCACAACAATAGGCGGTGGTTCCAGGGGAGTCTTGTCCACTTGTGGGATGTGCTGCTTCTTTGAGATAACATCTTCACGACGACGGAACTGTCTCTCAGCTCTCACAGCGGATTGGATAGCAAAAGCTTTAGGATTTCTCTGTCGAGCACTTAGGTTAGACTGATCAAGTTTAGTCTTGTTTTTCTTCTTATCTGCTTTACGCCCGGCTTGCTTAGCACGGTGCGACTTCTTTTTATCAAAAGCAGTTTCGTCTGCCATGGTTACTTTATAAAGTTTACTTTATAATAATTGCGAGAACACATCACAAATATTTCACAATATTAAAAATAACCTCACGTGTTACTTATCTGTCGTACAGTCACACAGCACACTTAACAGCATGTTTTTAAATTGTGGGCATTGTGGCAGGCAAAATTTATCGGGAAAACATAAGTTTGGCCTTTAGTCTTTTAGGCACTTTCTATAAAAATTATAAGCTAAAAGCTTTTTAGTACGTAATTCAAATTCAACAAACTTTTTTAATAAAAAAAAAAAAACAATTAATCAGTATAGACGATTGCGCGATATTTTAACTTCGTCCTTCGGAAAACCGCGGGTCATCAAAACCACATCATTATTTTACAAATAAATTACAGATGTTTATTGCATTCACCTTGCAACACCGCGTGCAGTTGTCATTGACTACAGCTAAAGAAAGAGATCAATTTTATATTTTTGTGCAAAAAAATCCATTATTTGGATGATGAAAGCAAAAAACGCAGCTGGTAATGATAGCTCACTAGTGGCAGAAACTATAGTGAACTAAACTGGACGGTTATCATGACTTCTTCAGAGCTAGACAGCCGGAACATCGCCATATCGATGTGAGTAATATACGCATTTTTCCTAATTATAGAACGATTGTGTTATTGTATTCGTCACTGGACATTGTTTATGTTGTTTACTAGTTGTCGCAAGTCTAGGATACATCAAAACAGTCTGATTGGTGATGATAGGTCGATGATCTTTGTGCTCTGTCGTCCCCGCAATGCAGATGTTAAAAATCATCATCAGCTCCGTAGAAACGTTCTCCCAGTCTCATTGTATGTCAAAATATTCCTAGACATCTTTAGGCAAGGTTTACATATAATTTTACAAGACTGTTTACCTACAATTGGCAAGCATACAGCTCACTGTGACCAGTTCAAGTACAGGTAGTTGTAACTGCAATACAGACTAAATGCTTATTGTATTCAAATACCTAAACCTGGGAAAAATCCTAGTAATAAGCTATGCTAATTTCAAAGTTATTAAAAGAACAATGTAGGCCTGAATTTGATGTTGTAAAACAAAAACAAATAAAAACCTATTTTATATATTTTTTAAATAATATATTAATAATATTTCAATAATAATAAACAGCATTATATTAATAATTCTAAGTAAATAATACTCAAATTCACTGTGTTACTGGATTTCATATTATCTAGTAGTCTCAACATCTCTAAATAATATTTTCGATCAACATTGGACTCGCAAATAACTTATTAATTATGCTGATACATTTGATACAATAATATTTAAATAATATAATTTAGTTTTTATGAATTAAAGTTATAACACTTTAATTCATAAAAACTAAATTATAGTATTCATTACATCTTATTTAATTGATTTTACTCAAATAATATGATAATTTATTAAAATATTGTTGGTTATTACTCTGATTGCAAATGCTAAATAAGTTATTTTAATCTTATCTACTTACATAACATTTATTCAAACTTGTTACAAAAACTTCCAGAACACAAATGATATAATAATACAATACTATAAAAACTGCTACAGTTTTTATTTATAGTATTGTATTTTTTACAATTAATTTTCTTAATTTTGTTAATTGTACAAACGGTAAAATAATAATGTTAAGTGCCAAACACTGCTGCAACCATAATTAATAACACAAATGGTAATTAAATCTCTAATTCGGCAATAATTTTATTTACCTGGATTTCAACTCATTATCATTCTGTTAAAAAAATTCATATATTTATTTAAAGTACAATACTCTTATTTCTGAAATTATACAGAAGTTACAGAGATACAATAATTTCAAAAGCAAGTTGGGACATTAAATTTAACCCCTGATTTGGATACTAAGTGAATCTGTACTATTGGAATCAGTAGCATAATCAGCCTATAAGTGCAGGTTGGTGGAACGAAGTCAGTGATTCCTCCAACATACAAGGAAATATTATGCTCTATTATTTATATTTAACAGGAGAAAATCAGTGGAGAACCTGGTGATATCATCGCAGGATGCCATCGGTCAGAGCATCAGCCAAGCTCTCACATTCTCAGGAGTGATCACACAGCATGCCAACACCATCATACAGGAAAACAGGTGAGTCTAGCAGTAGTAGCAGAGTAGGTATCAAGTTTTTATGGCTATACATAAATGTGGAGATAAAACCGTGTTGGTAATTAACACATTGTTTCTGGCTAATGGAAACACTGAAATCAATTTTAACAAGCTATTAAAGTTGGTTAATAAACTCAAACTCAAAGCAGTTATTTCAAATAGACCAATTACAGATACTTTTGAATTGCCAAGGGGTCGATCTTTTCGGGATAGTTGCCCATTCCAAAGTATAGTAGGTACTTATGGAGAAAAATGGGCAAGAAACTCCATGGAAACTTTTTTAAATCATAAAAAAGGTGAAGTTTATTCCCAAAAATGCATGGCCATACCAATGTAAATTGAGATAAACCTTTTTAGTGTTTTCTAAAATGCTAAAACAAATTAGTAAGTTAAACTTGTGAAAGCCGCAGGAATCTGCTGGAAGCGAGAAGCACAGAAACTTACTCATAATAAATCTACTTCTTCTAATAACTCAATTTTGGTTTATCACTAGTTTTTTATCAAGCCAAAGGTAAACAAACCCATGGAATATGAATAATTGGTTAATATTATTAATGTGAAAGCGAGTTCCTGTTATCTTTTCCTGGCTATAGAACTAAGCCAATTTTGATTAATATTGGAAGAGAGTATTTGAATAAAAATAGGAACTTACTCTTATTGATAGTTAGTGCAATGCTGCTACACAAAGTGGACTTAATTCATCATCAGATAACCCTCCAAGTGAACCTACTCTTCTCTGCTTTTCATACTATAAAATTACCTATTATTACTTGTGGCTATCTACAGGCTCAAATAAAATTAGCTGGTGGACTTCACAGATGTAATGGGTACCGTTATCTAAACACAATAAAACAAAAAAATACAGATTTTCTAAACTCATAATTTTTCAAGTAACTACACTACCCCGAGCGTTATCTCCGTAATCAGCTGTAGTTACTAGAACGTATAGAGTTTGTTTTATCGGGTTTAGATATCAATAAGCACCTTCTCCGAAGTTTCGCTAGCTAATTTAATTGACGGCACGGTTGGCGCAGTGGTTAAGCGATTGACTGCTGCGCTGCGTGTCGCGGGTTCGATTCCCGCACGGAACAAATATTTGTATGACCTACAAGTAGTTGTTCTGGGTCTGGCTAAAAAAAAAAAAAAACTTAATTAGTTAATGTACGCTTGCCGCGGTTGGTCCGTGGATGGGTGACCATCTTTACATACCAAGGCAAGACCCCCCCGTACCTCGGAAAGCACGTTAAACGGTTAGTCCCGGCTGTCATTCGTGGATCATCGACAGTCCCAGTCCAGCCCGAAAGTCTGACAACCAGTCTCACCAAGCGGTATCATATTACCCAGTAACTGGGTTGTGGAGGTCAGAAAGTCAGTAGCTTCATGTAAAAGACTGATACTCAGCTGCATCCGGTTAGAATGGAAGCTAAACCCAGCATGGTTGGGAAAAAGGCTTGGTAGATGATGAACTTCCTGTAGTAAAAGGTGATGCTGAACCAAATGCTCAATCATTTTAACACCAACAGAATATTACACGACCAACAGTATGGTTTCACCAAGGGACGTTGTACGACTGATGCCGGTATCACCTTATTAAAACACATTTTTACAGCGTGGGAAGAGTACCAAGACGCCATAGGAATTTTTTGTGATCTCTCCAAGGCTTTTGATTGCGTCGGCCACGAAACCTTACTTTTAAAACTTGAGCACTGGACTTTACGGACTGGGAAAGCTTGCGCTCAGTTTAGTAAAATCTTATCTAAATGATAGACAACAGCAAGTTCAAATAAATGGTGTCAATTCACTCGGCTTAAAAGTAAAAATGGGTGTTCCGCAAGGCTCGATATTAGGTCCTTTCCTCTTTTTAGTTTATATTAATGATCTACCCCATTTGTTAAAAACCCAACCACAGATGGTGTTATTTGCAGACGATACTTCCTTGATTTTTAAAATTAATAGACGTGCATCAAATCTTGACGACGTAAATAACGCCCTACTGCAGATCCAAAATTGGTTCACTGCTAATAATTTAGTATTAAATGGGAAAAAAACGAAATGTATAAGATTTTCTTTACCTAATGTCAAAAGTAGTCATTGTGAGATAGAATTGAATCAAGAGAAACTAGAATTCGTCGATGAAACTGTTTTCCTGGGGTTCACGCTCGACTCAAGGCTTCAATGGGGTCCTCATTTAACATCCCTTGCAGGACGACTAAGTTCAGTAGCGTATGCTGTGAGAAAAATCCGTCAATTTACTGATGTCGATACCGCGAGACTGGTCTATTTTAGTTACTTTCATAGTATTATGTTGTACGGTATTTTACTATGGGGACGAGCTGCAGACAACGAGTCTATTTTTATTCTGCAGAAAAGAGCCATCAGAGCCATATATAGCCTCCGCAGGCGTGACTCTCTAAGAGAACTGTTTAAAGATATTAACATCATGACGGTACCTTGTCAATATATATATGAAAAAATTATGTACGTAAGGAAAAATCTACATATTTTTAGTAACAGAGGTGAAAGACACAATTATATCTCTAGAAATAGGGACCAATTAGTTCAACCAGGTTTCAGGCTGGCTAAAGTAGACTCATCTTTCATGGGGTACTGTTTAAAATGTTACAATAAAATACCTCCCCACATAATTGAACAGAATGAAACTAAATTTAAATCTTGTATAAAACGCACACTATGCAGCCAGGCATATTATAAATTGGGAGATTACATCGCTGATAAAAATGCTTGGCTAAACGCTGGTCCTGCTCCACAGGACGCATAAATAAATTGATTAGCATTTGAAAATACTGTTGGAACCGCTGAAGATTGTAAAATACTATTTTTGCATTATATAAATTCAATCTCCTAGTATTGTATAATTGTATAGCACATGTGTGAGTACTATGTACATACTATAAAGCTACCATTTACTGGGTACGTCTTTCATTGTCTTGAATGTGACCTGGCGGCTGAGAGTATGTCATGCTCACTCAAATGTCTCGCTGATGGTGGCACATGTGTTGGATCATTTAGCTCCCTTCAAAATGTTTGAGCTGAATGGTGCTACTCCATGCGTCATGTTCGTGAACGGGCGCCGTCAGTAGGGACTGGTCATCTCTTTGCTGCCATGGCTTATTTTAATTTAATTTAATATTTGGATTGTTTTAAACTTTTCATTACGGACGCTTTTAACGTTCTGCATCGTTCTCACATACATAATTTTTAACATGAATGATGTAACTAATACTTTGTAACCATATTTTAATTTAAAAGAGTGTCCATGGAGTTTCTTGCCCGTTCTTCTCCATAGGTACCTACTACGCTTTGGAATGGGCAACTAGCTTCATTTTTCTGACTGACCGACCCTTTGACAATTCAAAAGTGCCTGTATTTGGTTTAATTGAAATAAATACTTTGAGTTTGAGTTTGAGTTTTCCTTTGCGAAGTTTCTATTACGCGAGATTTAGATTTTCTAGAAAGCGTTTCTCCGTTCGAATTTCATGCATGAAACATCATCCTCGTTACTAAATGAGTTACTGAGACATCGTAAATCACTACTTAACACGTTGTTCACACGTTTCGAAAACGTCACAAAAGTTCGAGTCTCTAAATTCCTCCTAACTCACTTAACTCTGGACTCATGTAAACGATGAGGTTTTATCTCAATCACTTTCTCTATAGCCTCTGAAACATGCAATCTGTTGATTGCAACCTCCACACCTAAAGTAGTACTACCAAATAAGTAGTTATTCGCAATAATTTCCTCCCAACTCAGCAAGGTTATATTTATTATTATTACACTTTCACTCAAAGACAATAGACTAACCACGCGATGGGAAGGTCGTGGGTTCAGTTTAGACGACAATATTATTGTTTTGTGGCTACAAAGCATGTTCATGATTATCTGCGGCGGTTCCTTACGTTATTGTTTTTGTTTGTTTTTGTTTTTTTTTTAAAACGGTGCCCCACACTAGTAATTTCTCCTGTGTCGTGGGTGCGTTTGTTTGCGTATTTGATCAATATTACACGGTTCTAGACAACGCACAGCTTAGACAGATAGAAATTGACACATGGAATTGGAAGATGTGTTTCTTGACTGTCTTGTGGGTTTAGTGGGCGCAATCTATTAATCTATCTATCAAATATTATTGGGTTTTGGGAAAAGCCCAATAATATTTTGTCTGTATTTGTGTCCGATTAATGACAATATTCCCATCCGATTACGTGGACTTCAAAACTAAATTGTGATGAAATTACGAAACTGACGAAATGTGTGTGAAATACAGACCTACATATACTTCTGTAGCGGTATCTACAAACGCCACATGCGAACAATACGTCATACTGACGTCACGCAAATCCTGCATCTCGCAAGCAGAGTTTACCGCGCATTTAGCATAGATATAATTTCCCAAAATCAATCGTTGGGCAATTGCCCGCCAGACACAATACCCGTCTGGTCGGAGGATCCTCCCTTTTCTATGGAGGATGAGTGAACTTTACACCCTGTTCCTCATACCTCTAAACTTCTCTGTCTGTCCCTTTGGGGAACACAGACATGAATAGAACCAAGCCACCCATTTTGCCTCTGAATCTCTCTAAACAACTATGGGTCAGGGCGACGGCATTTGACCTAATTCAAAAATAATGGGTATTCACAGTCAACTAAACACTTCCTGTCATTTTAATTGACGCTACGGACGATTTACTTTTACAGTACTATAGGCACGATAGCCTAGTATTTAGCTATCGTCCTGCCTACCTCGTTAAACCGTGCGAGAAGATACAGTAACGCGTGGAGCTATAAGCACATGATGCGTGACTGTAGTTAGCCTCAGTAATAGCAGCGCTTCGTTCATTATAGCAATTAAGTAATTAAAACGAGGACGAAAATAATTACGATCTGTAGCAATCTGTAGAATCTAGAGTGGCGAGAGGATTTCGTTTAATCAATGCAAACAATTTAAAAGGAAACCTTTACTAGTATAAATCACTGAGCAAAATCACCGCACCCTGGTCCATTAGAAACAGCGACCTCCACCGTGACCTCAAGATGGATGTCGCAAACACAGTAATACAAAAATATTTAAAAGCTGAACACAGACTTCATCATCACGTGAATTTCGACGCGATCTAACTCCTTGACAACACTGATCTAGTGCCAAGACTAAAAGAGTAAAACCTTTTTGAGTTAGTTTAGTTCAGTGTGAGCCGACTATTATAAAGAACACGTGAATCAAGTGTCTTTCCCTTAACATAGTAAATAAGAAAGACGTTATTGGACGATTTCTTAATTTTATAGTTACTTAGCAGTTTAAGTTATATTTACAACTTTTAGGGTACTATAATGGAATAAGGAACCCTCCTCCTCCTCGAAAATGTCCTCACGTCCATCGTTCTGTCCTTCCGTTCACCCTTCTACACCGGCGTCGTAGTATCTTGGACATCAGAGTAGAGGAAATGTACAAATATTATTTAAAAAATAGAAGTTTCAAGTCTGTATATTTCATTTGGCGTCACTTTATTAGCAAGCGCTATGCAAACAAATTTCATTATTCTTTCAATTTCGATGGCTAGACCCTGATTATGCACAGCGACTGCCGTTTCTGTCTGTCTGTCTTCCGCTGCCATTAAGGAAGCTATAAGTTTTCGCAATAGGCCGTTATCAAGCCACAGGTGGTTGCTCCCGCCCGCTTACCCGATAACACTATCTATGCAACCTCTTATTACTTATGAGGTACTCTAGCTAGCTAGGTAGCTACGGTCATCTATTAATACCTACATGATTAATTTGTTAATCGTAGATCTTTGTCAGTCGTTACGGGTACATAGAAGCCCGAAATTCTGACAACCATTCTTACCGAGAGGTATCGTGTTAACTGGGTTGTGGAGGTCAAATAGGCAGTTGCTCGATGTAAAATATTGGTATTCAGCTGCATCCGGTTAGGTTAGTGGTTTGTTACTATATTGCTGTATAGATTTCTATTGCTGTGTACGTAGATACCACTTTGAAAATTGGCAGTAGTATGACAGGCAATTGAGAATCATTTCTCAAGTGCCTGTCATACTACTGCAAACTTTCGCCGGTGGACACTGCAATTTCTTTATCTCAGTCACCTTAGATAAAGAAATTGCAGTCTCCACCGGTGGTAACCACTTTCGATAAGGTGAAATCTGCTTATTTGCCAACACAAAACGAAAACAAAAAATCTATATGAAGCTTACTGCTAAGCACTTAAAACTAATTCAATGTTAACGATATAAAAAAACAATGATTGAATCCTAAATTATCCACACACACACACGCTCATTTCAAGTTTAAGTTTAATAGCCTGTGCTATTAAACTTAAACTTGAAATGAGCGTGTGTTAACTGTTTAACAACAAAAGAATTGCTACAAACCAAGTTACTTGACCTTCTGTTTCAACTGCACTGCACACCTATTGTTTGTTGCCCCTAAATAATATAATGTAGATAAATTAGGAATACTTTATCATCGCCACTTGTGCACCTTTCGCCATGTCTCATCGAATTTTCCAAGCTTATAGATTAGTTATCACGTTATCAACGTAACAAACTTATTAGTTCTGAGTCGGATGTGTGTGTGTTGTGGCAGAAAGACTTTCCTGTTGTTTTGTGATGGAAGCTGAAAAGTTTCACGTGCTGTACACACAGTGGGAGTCTTTGAGTAAAGTTTTTATAGTCAGGTAATTTTTTTTTGCTCATTTTCTGTGTGTATTTTCATGGTTTATCAGCTAGTACGCACATTACGTAGGCAATCAATCAATCTAATTTTGTTTGGTGTAGTTGATTGCCCTAGATAATGGGCTTACTTCAGTACAACAATATAGGTACTGCTATAAATTACCCATCATTTTGAGTACGAATAGAATTGTACCTGAATCACAATAAATATAGGAACTATATATGTAAAAATAATATTGCGTAATCATGTGTACCTATGTCAGGTGTAAAATAAGCAGTAGAACATTATAAACACACAGTAAACAACATGTTCAAACACGAAAACATTACAAATTCTTATCAACAACATTCTGTAGCGACAGTTTTCGCGGAAACATGCCGCTGTTTCCCGCATGGTAGGCTCGGTGATAAGCTGTGTATCTTACCCGTAGATCGACAGAAATGCTTATCAGTAACAGCAACCATGTTGTAGTATTCGTGTACTTAACTTGATATACCTCAGTACACTTTCGATCATTATGGAGCAATGGATTAGCAATATCCTTCAAAATGATTCAGATCGCGTTACGCAACTAGGGTGCTAGTGACAGACAAATGAGACATTTCGTGAAGTACAGCACAAAAATAACCACTACATTTAGCCCTGATGACACAGCCAGAAGGTCTCGCGGCAGACCCTGTAGAAGATGGCGGGACGAGCTGCAGAAAACAAACTACCAGTGGTCTACTTTCGCCCTGGGTCAAAAGAGCTGGAAATCATAGGGAGAAGCCTTTTCCCAGCAGGAGGAAGATGCAGGCTAACAGCATAGCACAAAAGGGAGGAGGCCTGTACTTGGCAGTGGGTGGAACAAGGCTTCCAATGATGATGATGAGACATATCAGCTTCGATACCGGTAGGTGCGATACTCCTGGTATTGCAGATGTCCAAGGGTTGAACCCTTGTTTATAGGGTCAGTGGGTCGTCTAGGGAGTGGAAGCCGATCTTATCACTAAAATAATCATAATTAGGAAAAACGAAAACTTTTGATCAGCTTGGGATAGGGTAATTTAGGAACAATATGTTAGCAGTCACATGTACATTGGAAGCGGAAACTCATAATGACCCTATAAAAAAACATAAGCTCTTCCTGAAGCCTATCGTGAGTTCGTGATGCACTAAATAGATTAAATAGATAATAAACTCATCAAATAATGACGACTTTCCAAAAAAACAACTACATTCAGTCAATGTACTGCCAGTAAATCACTTTGTTTACATTTCGCAATTCTTCTGCAAAAATCAATTATACCTCGAGATTGTTAGTTTTTTTACATCAAAACGCCACGTTAATTTGAATAGCTGATAAGTGCCATGATTGCTCTGACCCTATCTCTAAGCTAAACGACCAAATTGCTAAATTACGTGGCTTTTTAATTATTTTTATGAGAGTGACTCAAAAGTAGTGTTGTAGTGAATGCCACTGTCAAATAAATGTCGCAATCGTGGTTTTTTCACTGTGCAGCAACCAAGCGTGAACGCGCGCCCGATCAGACCACCGCGGTACTTTGTAACTTTAAAATGTGTTTTGTGAATGAAATACTAGTTTCTGGAAGATGTGAGTGGTTTTGTGTTGTGTAGTTTAAAACGTAGTTTTAAGGTGTTGGTTTTAATGTGCATTTTTAAGTGTGTTTGTTGTGTGACTAGTAAATCGATAGGAGACCGTATCATTTTCCCTCTATTGGGTAACTCGAATCTTTTGTAAAGCTATGTCGAGAAATGTCATCGAAGAAAAATGGCCCATCTAGGATTTCTATGCCATTTATTTCCAAAACAAGTGATATTTAAAATTCTCGGGACAATCGAAGTTTCCTTTGATCAATGCTACCATGTTTTGAAATTCCACATCTACTGCGCACGTTCCATTCATTTATTTGAAAATAAAACGTTTATCTTTGCATTCAACATATCATCAGTCTATAATGGTCCCACTGCTGGGACACAGGCCTCCTCTCTTTAAAAGGGATTGGGTTGTAATCTACCACGCAGCCCAGTGCGGGTTGGTATATGTCACATGTCTTCGAATTTTTGGTTCTAGGACATACCTACCGGTTTCTTCACGATATTTTCATTCACCATTTTGGCAGTGCAGGGCTGTGATGATAAAATGATTCACACAAAGTAAAGCACCTGTCTGGGTTCGAACCCACGACCTACGACTCGTAAGGCGGGACCGTTACCAGTTCACCACTAGGTCACCACTGCTCTATTTATCATTATACTAGAATTCAAAGGGCTCACTGTATTTCTGACGGTAGTAAACGCCTGTTAATCTATCGCTATTAAATCGGCCTCCAATCAAACATGGCCTTCCAGCAGCAGTATCTAAAATAAATTAATTGAACAATAAAACTTTATTTTTGTTACTACACGTGCGTGCAGTGGCAGTATTTTTGTTTCACACAATATGTTTGCTTGTGGGAGCAACGTGTTACACGATAACTGCTCTCCAGGGTATACCGGCCATCAAAAATGTATGATTCGTTTTACTACTGAACGAATAGTTCGTGAAACGTGTATGAGGACAATGAAATAGGTCACAGCACAAAACGTCTTGAGATTTTCAGCTGTAGGTATAGGTACTCCCCGTACACGTGGCTGGAAATTAGGTAAGGAATAATAAACACAAAATGTTATAAGGAAAAACTTTTATCAAAAAAACACAACAGACTTCTAAAAATCCACTAAGGAGTGACTGTATTTTTTGGAAGTCTGTTGTTTTTTGTAACTATTATATATATAATTATCGGTGTCTTTGGTTTTGTATTTTCGTTTTTTACTACCGACTTCCGAAATTAAAGTAATTTTTCACTTTGAAGTGTATTTTTTGGAAGTCGGTATGAAATTACGGACTTTAAAACCTATGATACTACTTCTGTACTATTAATACCTATTGCAAATGAATTATTATAATTATGAATGCATAACCTCCTATTTTTTTTTGTCTTTTAACAATAAACTATTTTTCACATAACTAACATGCAGGCAATTATCAGTGGGATATGTCCACGTCCTTTTCCTAAAGGTCAATAGAACTACAACCGATACAATTTCCTTTTGTTTCCCTTCAAACGGCGTCATTTATTTATTTATTTATCACATGTTTCCTTTGACATTCACATCACAGATATTTAATCTAATGCGACAAAGTAACTTAAAATGTACTTCACCATATATGTAATACCTTACATGCTACACAGTACGTGGCCCTTGTGAACTCATCCAATGTACAGGTGAATATATCTATGGCATCTGCCACCGTGTTGAGAGTACGCAGCGCACGAGTCAGCGGTGCGCGCCCCAGTAGGTTAGTGCGCGCACTTGGCACCACCAGTAGCTGCGGCGGCGCAAGCCGCAGCTACTGGTGCACGCACGTACAGTCCGTCTAAAAAGAGTAGACAAATAATGAGGGCGCCACTGTCGTTTAACTGGTATCCCCATACTATATAATAACTGGTTTTGACACTTGCCAATTATTAATTGTATTAATTTTTTAATACAATAAATATTTTTTTGTGTAATAAGGCATTAATATTTTGTGATGATTCTAAGCTAACTTAGTACTTCACATAACCACTTTACATCACAACTTGTGGTTAAATCCTACTAATACATATTATTATTATAAATGCGGAAGATTGTAAGGATGGATGGACGTAATGTTTATTACTCTTTCACGTAAAAACTATTTGGATGAAACTTGGCACAGGAATAGATTATTACCTGGAATAATTTATAGGCTACGTTAATTTTCTCTCTGTATTCACACGGAAACGGGAACTGCGCGGGTGAAACTAGAGGGCGCAGCTAGTAAAATAATAAAACAAGAGTTAAGTGTTTTTAATAAAATATTTATTTATAAAATTAATCCAACATATCAACATCTAAATATTCGACACCAGACATGTTGTCATCTATTGCCCCAGGAGAATCTTGCCGAGAAGTACAAGGCAGACAGGAATCTTCTGATTCTAATTCAGACTCACTGCTGCTGCTATCCTCACCAACTCTTATAATTAATTTTTCTATATTTTGATACAGCCTAGGGCCTCTTTCAATGTACTCCATTTCAATTTTTTTGACATGGTCACAACATGATTTCCAATCTACTGGAGTTATAGAAGCAAAAGCCTCTTCGGTTAATTGTTTTATATCTCTGGATCCAACATTTTGTGCTGCCACTTTTCTTTTTGCCAAAGACCATATAAGTTCAATCGGGTTCAGGTCGCAGTGATAGGGTGGCAGCCTTACGACTGTATGTCCATGCTCGCTCAGTAACTCGTCAATCTCATAAACTGGTTCTGGTTTATTTATTTTCACCAAATCATAAAGCATAGGTTTTCGTAGGGTCGGATCAAAATTAATATTATTCTCTTCGAGCCATAATTTGATTTCGGCAATCGTGCTGGATGTTGTGGGAGCCTTATTTTTCACAATCGAGTGATATGGGGCGTTGTCCATTACAATAATGGAAGGATATTCAAGGTTTGGGATGAGCTTTTCGGTTACCCACTTATTAAAGTTTGTTCTATTCATTTCAGAATGATAGTCTTCCTGTTTGTTATTTCCACTAAAAATTAGAAGAGAGTTCGGTACAAAACCTTTTTCACTTCCTGCATTGATGAGAATCCATCTTTTCCCTTTTGAAATATCTTGAATAATTCCTTCGGTTCCAATAGATTGCCAACATTTTTTTAATTTGTACGATGAGTGAATATAACTTTCATCTAGATATATAATATCTTTTTGCAACTCTTCGGGTAAGTTACGGTTGTCCATAATAATTTTTAAATATTTTTCCCTTTTAATACAAATATTAGTATTTTCCATCAAAGCTTTTCTGTTTGATTTACATTTTTTGTATTTAAAACCAATAGATTTTAAAATTTTGTGTAAATGGGCTCGACTTCCATTGAAACCAAGGTCTTCCCTTACCATGGTTAGTATTTTATTAAGTGTAGGGACTTCTTTTTTTACACTATAGAAATAATGCACTTTTTGTCGGATTGCACACTGGTCAAAATCGTCTAATTCTTTTCTTGGTCGTCCCTTTCTATGTTTAGCAGGAGTAATGAATTTTCCTTTAGTTTTGGATCCTTCCGAAACTATTCGTCGCACTGTACTCTCGCATTTACCTGAAAATAATAATTGTATTGTTAAGTATCAAAACCAGTCACACGCACTATAAATATGCGTTTTATTTTCATAACCTCAACTGTAGATATCAAAGTAACTATTTCATGATAAGACCACTCTTGGATAAGACATTACTATTTAAAGGTGTGTAAAGTGACATAAAAGTACTACATTAATTCATAACTTACCAGTCAGATCCGCTGTTCGTTTATAAACGTCTTCCATCTGCGTGAGCAATCTGCCGGCTTGGAATTCGGCTAAACATCGCATAAACACTTTGTATATCACTTCACGAGTGCCGCTGCGGAGTGTTTTATTCATTTTTCAAATGTTTATATTAAGTTTTTGGATAAAAACTAGAATTTAAGCAAGAATTCAAATGAAAGCAAACAATGTTTACATTACAATGACAAGCGAGTGACAAGAATGACTTTTAATGAAGTGTTGCCAGCCACAGAATATAGTTAGTTCCACAAACATTAATTTCTACTCTTTTTAGACGGACTGTACTTATCCGGTAAATTAAACCCTATTTCTGATAGTATACCTGAGTTTTTTATACTAACCTCTTAAAACTTTGAAAATATACGTTGCCGGTGCCACTTCACGCATAATTTCTAGTAGCCCACCATACCGAGACAGAATAAGGTAGGATACAGTAACGGGTATCCCTGGTATCTCTCGCAGCTTTAAATACATAAATCTGGCGAATTTGTTCTGTATCCGTTCGAGCATATTTTTGTATTTTATTTCACTCGGGACTCCAGACGGCCACATTATATTCCAGATGACTCCTCACAAGAGCCTCATACAAAGCCCTCAATGCACTGATGTTTGTGAAGTCATTTGCCTGACGCAGCACAAATCCCAGATTCCTGTACGCCTTTTTACAAACGTGTACCACGTGTTTGCGAAACTGCAGATCACTGGTGAAATGAATTCCGAAATCCTTAACCTCCATGACACGCTGCAGCGGCTCCCCGTCCATGCTGTACTGGCGGTGTTGTGGGATTAGTGTGCGTGTGAATGAAAGCACCGAGCACTTTGTATAGCTTATTGCAGTGACTCCATTCAGTGACCCTATCCAAGTCCTGCTGCAGCATGTCACGATCCGCAGTGTATTTTATGACTGCAGACAATTTAAGGTGTCTGTAGTCATAAAAGATACTGCGGATCGTGACATACTTTCTCAGCTGATTAGTAGGCAAAAAAATAAGCATTAATATCAACAATGGTATTTATATTACTATCAGCTGCGTGCACTACATTTATATCATGCACAAATACGTTGTACAAATATGGTAAACTTATTCAGAACAGCTCTTTGATGTAATAGTACAAAATACTTACGTTTTTAATGTAACACGAGTCTTTCATAGATTAGGGAGTAATTAACTGTTTTTTAAGTACTTTTGGACCGGCAGGGCCATTTGGAGTAGTGGTGTTGTACCTTTCGTGTGTTATTTTCTATTTTATGTGAATGGAGGTGGGTGTCTACTATCTAGCCATGCGAGAGGCTAGCTGGTCAAGGTATTGTTTGTTCTTATGTGTTATATATAATCTGTTTGTTGTTGGAATTAAGAGCATTTATCCTGCACGGGCTGGCGCCGTCGTATCTCTAGTGGTTTTTCGTGTTCTTTTTTTAAATTTATATTTTTTTCACAGCTAAGTACTAGCTCGTTGGTATTAATAAAAAATTAAGCTATTTTTTATAGTTACTTTGGAATTTACTAATAAAACTTCACATATTGTCAATTATTTTCTATTTGCGGTACTTATTACGATTAAATATGTTTATTTAAGAACAAATGTTATAAACAATTATAAATACTAACGATCTAGTGCTTAGCTGTAAAAAAAATAGTACTTTGGGTTAAATTTAATAAAAATAATGACTAAAACCATAAGAAATGCGACGTTGCCAGCCCGCGCGGGATGAACACTCTTAAACTGTGGAACATAATATCTGCTGTCGTACTCTGTACATCTAAAAAAAAATGGTAGTGAGAGAAATGGTCCCTTTTACCAGTTCATTCCCTCATTTGGATAAACATTGGTCTGACCTACATATTACTGTTCCCACCCCGGATGTTTGTACACTTAATTTGTTTGTAAACCACGCATTTGTTAGTCGGAAATGTTGGCAATGTGTTGCACATGGAATGGGGAACCACCATGTAGTCTTGTTCAAGAGGGAAATGAAAATTGAGTGAGTTTTAGCAAAGTATAATAACTGCATGACTTTTTTATTTATTCAAAAGCAACAACAAACAGCCACAATATAAAACATAGAAACAAGAAATACATAAAAAAAAATAAAAACAAAAGAATGAAGATGAGTTATGAAAGTGTTGTTAACTTTATACCTGAACTTGGGGATTTTATATTTTCTCTTTTATGAGCATGTATATAAGGTGTATCTATTCATATACGGAATCTCTTATGGAGTCATTGTATTCAGCATTACGAACAACTTTTACTATAGGACTAAACCGGAAATCGTGAAATAAAAATCAGCTGTACCCTACATTTTGACGAGTTATGCGAACATAAATGTAGGGAACAGCTGATTTATTTTTCGCGATTTCAGGTTTAGTCTTATAGTAAAAGTTGTTCGTAATGATGAATACAATACAACCCCTTTAGATATTTCGTGTATGAACAGATGGCACCTAATATACAAACTGTGTCTTTATTTTTTGTAATTGATTTTAAACCGCTTTAATGAAAATAATAAATAAAACCTACAGACAATATTGCAGTCCACAACGCTGTACACAGATTAGCTATAGGATACATAACAGTGTAAAATAATCGCTACGGTTATAAATACATGGCATGATGATAGGAATATAAAAAAGAAGTATTTTTCTTTGTTTCTACAACAACCTGATTGTTCTTTGTGGTAATAAAAGTTTCTCACGACGTTTTATTGTAGTTGTATAAATATATTAATGGCGTGCTATCTTCAGCATGAGGATATCATAAGAAACGCTTATACAATTGTTATTAATTTGGTTCAGCTGTTGGTTCTCCTACTTTCAAATAAATAAATAAATATGTAGTGGACGTCTTTCGGCTAAGATGAACTACCAAAACACATTCAATAACCATTTTTAGTATCAAAGCATGAACATATCGTAATAGAATTATATGCAGCCCACCCCAGCATCGCACAGTGGTTCTCGCATCTATGATGACAAATACAGCAAAAAAATGCTTATATTAACTAAATATGTAAAGTATTGTATTATATAAGAAGTGTGTAAGATCGTAGCAAGAGGTGTGTTGCAGTTTCTGCCTACTGGAAAAAAACGTGAGTTTATGTTATGTGTATAATAACTAAATATTTATGTGTTTCAGGAGCGTGTCTCGTTCACCATCACCTTCCCCGTCTACTCGCGACTCGCTTCGAAATACAGACAGCGCCAGTGAAGCATTGGACAATGACAAGGTATGTACAAACTTGTACCTTTCAGTACGACCCGATCAGAATACGTGTGCTTTTGATCATTGTTTACTAATACGAGTGTTGTTCTACGGGGTACTTCTGATCTCCATGGCCCTAACCCAGCAGTGACCAACTGGGGGCTTACCAACAGCTCTTATAGCAGGGCAGAAGTTGAACTGCACTGCTTTTTTATATTATGACTAAGTACAAAAAAGCAGTGCAGTAAGGTGCACTGTAAGGTTAGGTTTTGAGAGCTCCGTAAATATTTAAAGCGGTAAGCTAGACTTAGTTGAGAACTCAATGGAATCAGTTGGTATAAATATGAGGATGGAAGACAATAAAGCTGCTCCCGTTGTTTTATGAACCCCTAAGTGATAAGTGACAGTTTAGGGCCCTCGCCCACGGGCGACTTTTTGTAGCGATGCAGTCGCGATGCTCTCGCGCGTAGCATCGATACAGACGCGAAGCAGTCGCTAGCTGTGTGCCCGCGCCCACGGGACCAGATTCAGTCGCGATGCAAACGCGATTTGGTCGCGATGCAGTTACGATACAAAAATACCTTGGATCAGTACAGTTGCAAGATGGACTCCGTTGAGGCAACATTAGTCACGTTGTCTTTGGTGCTGCTTTTACGTAAGCAGCCGAAGCGTAGGCAACGGAAGCAGCGTCAATATTGGATGCATCCATTTAATACCCAGAGATTACTTTGTGGACATCATGTAACAACATTCAAACAACTCAAAAATTATGATCTTAAATTCAAAAGTTGTTATAGAATGTCATATTCGGTCGCGCGTTTGTATCGATACAATCGCGATGCAGTAGCGCGTTGCAAATGCGACTAACACGCGTTAGAAGTGATGCTGTCGCGCGTTTGCTAAACGCGCGACTGCATCGCTACAAAAAGTCGCCGTGGGCGAGGGCCCTTATTGTCAAAGAAAGAGTTAACTTCCCAAATTATCTCAGCCTTATTACAACCATTTTTATTGAGGCACGTATAAATCTAGGGGATCCTCATTGAGATACTAAGGTGTAAACAGCATTCTTATTACTTCTTCTACTTCGTGTCACTGGCATGACAGCTCGTTCAAGTTTTGTTCGCCGAAAACTTTTTCATTTTTACCACTAAAAACGACTCAGCGTACTCGATCTTCGCTGATAAAACGAACCTAGCCGTGGAAATTCAGCCCAAAACTATTCTAATAAATGATCATCACCGTCATTGGTCCTTAGTTAATTTCGACTCCTAATATGACGTTCCTACCTAGCATTAAATGTAGGAGTTTCTTAATTCCAGACAAGCGAGAGTTCATTGCACATGCCGTGCCACGCGGGCGGCGACTCTGCGTCCATATCGAGCGGGGAACTCACCGTTACAGTGGTCAGTGCTACCCCCTCTCAGAACAAGGACAACCCCAGGGTGAGATCTGTTCTGTGACCCATTACTTGCATGCTATTCTGCTATAAGTTTATTTTTGCGCGTGGGCAGAATCGGAACTAACGCCGCCATCTTGTTTCTGAATGCATTTCTAGTGACATTTCACAAAACAATTCCAACCAACAGCGCCCCCCTGTCAACCTCATTCGAGCGTCAAAATGTCCTTGTAGCAAAAATATACTTAATCCTGGGTGCTACATGGGTGACAAACACCCGGTATCTGAAAGGCAACAAAAACATTATTTATCAGATTGCCCAATCAATGCAGTCAAACAGTTCGTTAACATTTTTTTTTGTGTTGACAACACAAGATGAAGAATCGAAGATTAGCCTTTTTGATCACCTGTGTGGAATGCGTAACAAAGTTACGGTAGCAATGGCTTTCATTTGACAGCTCAAAATATATGACAATTTTTTTTTTTAAGTGAAAATTCATCAAAATGTGTCATTAAAATGATTCAGATTGTGAGTGTTACGCAAATAGGGTGCTGGACACCCATCTATTAAAGCGTGCTATGAGCTTAGGGTCTTCTTCTTCGTGTCGCTGGCACGACTGAATTTTTATATATTTTTTGGCCTACTTACGGTACATCACCAACACACAGTGACCTACCGCGGTAATTGATACTCATTCCTTCTCAGTATAACGATTGGCATTAGCCAACACCCGAATTGAGAATATGAAGTTAAGAAATTGTCAAACTCTGTCTAAGGCCTGCGAAATACAACATTCCTTTTCCAAAAAACGTAACAAATTTTGAATATCGCGGGGTTAATCACCAGTTGACATACGGAAGAGGACGCCTAAATCCAGCAGGGGTACAGACCTCTCCCTCCTTCTCTTTACACCAAACCCCGGCTATTTTCTGTAAATAATTGATACTCACACCACAGCTCGGCACTCCTCCGTCGAAGGCGCTCGATGTCTCCCGCACCAAGAAGAAGAGCTGGTACAACGCGCTGTATCCCACATACAAGAGCAAGTCGGATGACTTCAAGAGGCTCTTCAAAGATCTGCCAGATGATGAGCGGCTTATAGTCGGTTAGTATGACAATGTTAACTGAAATAATATGCAGGGTCAAATTATTTTAGCTAGCCAAACTACAAACGTGATCGGTATATGAGTTGAGAAAACAAATTTTATTATGTTTTATCGTGTTGAGATATCGATGCTCACCACATCTGTGAAGTTTACACAACAAAAAGCATATTTTTAAACTGATATTCCAAGTGACAACACAAACTGCGGTCGGGACCCCACAAAAAAATCGTCAAATTTTTAGTTTTTTGTTTTATCGTGTTGAGATATCGGTACCCATGGCACTTCTGAGGAGTTTCGCTAGCTAATTTAATTTGACCCTGTAGCGTCGTTAATTTGTACCGTCGATACAAAAAGAACAAGAACTGAAATAATAAAGAAAACCGGCACAGTGAAGGGTTTCCTTAGTCGGAATTAATATACAACGCAAGCACACTATCGATTTTATTGACACCACAATTAAGTACTTCATAGTAATTCGCAAAAAAAAAAGACTGTAAAAAACAAAGTTAATTCTGAGGTATAACCGAAAATATCCATAACTCAAAAACTATTGGCTGATAAAAAAAAGTCAGTTGGAAGCATCATTAGGACATGCTTACTCGTATGTGCATTGAATTTTTCAGTGTTTATATTGTGTGTTGTTGAGTATGTAAGGATGGAACAGGTGGCGTTCTGTAGTTTCTGCCTAGGTAGGCATAGGGAGAAAGCGTGAGTTTATGTATGTGTATGTATTTTACTCTAATACCATACTGCACATGATGTCGACCCAGCAATAATTAATAATTTATTTCTGTCGCCAGACTACTCGTGCGCACTACAGAAGGACATCCTGGCGCACGGGCGCCTATACGCGTCGCAGAACTACCTGTGCTTCTATGCGAGCATCTTCGGCTGGGAGACCTGCATGACCACCCGGTGGAAGGACGTCACTGCCATCACTAAGGAGAAAACTGCACTTGTGAGTACACATACACACAGAAGCAGTATTTAGATTTGTTCGAGCTATACAACACGAACAGCACATTAGCACCATCTCTTTCTCACATCTGAACAATGATGGCTTTAACTTTAAATATATTTAAGCTATACTTTAGCCTTGATATTTTTAACCGACTTTAAAAAAAAGGAGGAGGTTCTTAATTCGGTTAAAAACGTATTAATAATACGTATATGATGCATGTTGATACAGTGTAAAAAATACGTATTATTTATATGGGACTACCCTATAAGTATACCCTTTCAAACAAAAAAAGAATTTACCAAATCGGTTTATAAATGACGGAGTTCTGAGGTGACAAACATTAAAAAGAAAACTGGTGAAGGGCGGGCGTTTTGGGGGACTGTCTGATGTAATTTTGACGTTCGAGAAGTGCTGGTACTCAGTCTAGTTTGAATAAATGACTTTTGATATTGTTGTTAAAGCTTACGCTTGTTTTTTGCTTGGCCAAAATAAAGGCAGCCAATCCTAGGGAACCAGATTATATTGAATATGATTAACTGTTTTCATATGAAAACCGAAAGACAATGGTAAATCAATATTTTTATTCAGACTTCTCTTAATGACGTGTGTGACCTTTTATTTCACTGTCCAGGTAATACCAAACGCCATCCTAGTCTGCACGGAGGGCGAGAAAAACTTCCTCACATCATTCTCTGGGCGGGACAAGGCGTACCTGATGCTGTTCAGGATATGGCAGAACGCGCTTATGGACCAGCCTATGAGCAGCCAGGAGTTCTGGCAGTGGGTGAGTAGATCAGCTGCCTAATCACACAACAATCACATGATCTGACCAAGATTATGTCTGGACTTTTAAGAGACTGTGACCTCTGAGTTAGTTTCAGTCTTCCTTCTCAGAGTACCTAGTCAGATAGGAAACGCCGACCTCATCTAGTTTTTTTTTTAAATAGGTATGATTGACGTTGACAAAAGTGTTTGTACAAACCTACATACAGAAATAAAATCATTTAATTGAAACACAAAAAGTGACCACATAGAAACCACATAGAAAGTGTCACACATCACAATCCGAGGGTTTCGTAAGAAATTCCAAATCAATTGCTTCATTGGTTTAACCCTTTGACCGCCACGTCAATAACGAAAATCCGTGTTCTCTACGCCAAGCGACAAATTCCTTCTTTCATACCTACAAAATAATAGTGACGGCAAAAGTATATATCGATAAAACATCGATACATTTTACTTGTGCATGGTTAACGAATAAAAATTGCTTATAAGTACCATTGAATTGTATTAATTTTCACACATGTTTCAACCTTTTTTTCAACTTAGTAATCATGACTAGAAATTACATCGTTAGATAATAGCAGATTTTATATTAAAAAGAGTAATTCAAATATTTTAAATAACAAAATCACAGCACTAATCTCGTTTGTAACGACATCCACTGACGTGATAAGCCGTCACTGGCGTGGGCAGCACTGCGCTTACGAACTTTGCCATCTCCGAGTTGTATTTTATTAAAGTACTCTGAAGCAATGTTAAATATATGAATAATATATTTTTTAATTACTCAGAGTTAATTGGTCCCCGTTTTAGATCGTGTAATCCACAAATATAAAAATCGCAAATTTTTTTTACGAAAATAAAATATCTACATTTATTATTTACATACAACTATCCTACCACAGTTCACATTTTATTACAATATCTGTCAAATAGCCAACTGTGTTAATTGCCTTTAGTAATTCATCTGAATTAATTTATATTAAAAAAACAAATACCTTATGAGTATGAATTATATTAGTACGAGATACTTGTGGTATCTCGTACTTACATAACATAATACTCTAACTTCTCTTCCACTGTACGAGATACCACAAGAATCTCGTATTAATTTCTCGTACGTTTTAAATAAATGTGTAAATACAATTTTATTAATATTTATTTTAGTCCTTAAAATGTTAAGATTTGTGATGCAAAAAGAACTTATTATTAAAATACCTATTATCTCGTATTAACGTATTGCACAACACTATCAGTGTCCGGCACCGCACGTTGACGTCATTGTGCGCCGTCTTATCCCGTCTGTGGCGTACAAAGTACCGGTAAAGGATTCCGCTAACATGGGCGCGAGAGTTGCCACAAAATTATCGATTTGCACTTTTTACTCATAAGTTTGTAAACTTTGTCACTACATACGGTACTTTTATTTTATATTTTGCTTTGTACTTAGTCTGATGTAAAATGTAGTAGACGAGAAATCATTTTCGTCATATATTAATGAAGTAAGTATTTTTATTTCGTAAAATATTTCATAAAGCTTTTATCGTAATTGTTTTCCTTACCCATCACTAGCTGATGACTCTTCACGTCCGTGGCGTGGATTTGCACGCCAAATGATACCTTTTGCATGATGTTCTTACATTGTGATTTTTCCCATTATAGAATGGCTAATTGTTATATATCTTTGTGTAATTATATAATAAATATGTTTAAGGAATAACAATAGAAAAAAAGAAACATTATAAACATGTTTTTGTATATATAAAAGTTAAAAGCTTTGTCATCGATGTCCACTGTATGTGTGTTACGCAATTGCCCCGCAACATGTTTAGATCATAGTCCACAGAAAGTGTCCCTGTTGTTAATTTTACAAAAACGAACAATTTATTTATTTAGTGCTCTTACTGCAGACTGTACAGTCAACAGCAAAAGTAGATCATCATATCATTTGGTCGAAAGGCCGTGAGAAATCAAATGCGGCGCTTTTATGCGGCAGGAAGGACATACAAAACATCACGCCAAAGGATTGGGCAGAAGGGTATCTATAGTACACCCACATTTCTCCAGTTATGTTTAACTCTTTGTATCGTGCTTCGAACGTGGATCCACGCGAGACATTGGCTTTTTAAATTGTTTCTCTAATTACAGCATTCATCCACGCTTGCACCCACTAGACCAACCAATCTATAAATTCCTAATCTTTACTTTCCTTGTTTGCACGCAACTAGCTTTAATAAAGCTTTATTAAAGCTAGTAGCTAGCTAGCTAGTGTAGTACTAACATGTCACAGACATGATAAGTACCTAATAGTCAACGGACTAATTGTCTAGGTATCTTCCTGTTATCAGACGCCTAATCAATAGAACCCTTACTGAAAAACGGATAATATTTACAGTACCTACCTAGGTATGTGTGACGCATCGAATATAAGAAAAAGACTGCCACACTTCTGTGTGTGATGCGATGCGACTAGTACCAGAAATTTCACGCGGACAAAGTCATGTGCAGAAGCTAGTCAGCCTAAAATCTTCCTACTATTAGGACACACGCCTCCTCTCAGTGAGAGGGAGCCGGCTGTAATCCACCACGCGGGCCCAGTGCGGGTTGGTAGATGGCAATTGATAAATATTTGATTTTGTCAGCATGATTCGGCACAACCGGGCGGTGCCAGAGCATGCTGACCCGAGCAAGTGTGTAGCACGTGTAACAAGTGTGTTCCATTTGTAGTTTTCTGTTACAAAGCAGAAAACTCTTATGGTTCTATGTTCTATGTTACGGGTTTGGTTTCCGCACTTAGTCCTTCAGGTGGACCATTGTACGTGGGCCATGGCGACTCTCGGTGGTTATTCCAACCAGCCCACCTCCTTCCAGAAGCTTATTAGGTCTCTTGGTCTGTTGAGAACATCTGTGTAAGATCAGGGTGTCCCGAGAGGGCACGCCGCGATAGCGGCGATAAGACCCCTCTTTGAGGAGTGGCTAGAGAGGCGCCACGGCGCCTTCACCTACCGCCTGACGCAGGTCCTCACCGGACACGGAAGTTTCGGGAGGTTCCTGCAAATCATTAGGCGGGAGGAAACGCCCGGGTGTCACCATTGCCAGGATCGCCCAGAGGACACGGTGGAGGTCTGCCCCGCTTGGGCGGAGCACCGCCGTGTCCTCGTAGAGGCGATCGACAGCGGCGGCGGCCTCTCGCGCCCGGCCCTGGTGCAGGCCATGGTCCGGGGCGAGAGGGAGTGGGAGGCAGTCGCCTCCTTCTGCGAAGCAGTCATGCTAGCGAAGGAGGTGGCGGGACGGATGAGGGAGAGAGCCTCCCGTCCCAGCCGCCGCGGGAGACGCCCCGGGCGTCGGGAGTCGAGTGAAGACTACCGGCCACCGTAGGCGCGGGCCTGCGGGCGGAGAGCAATGGGTAGCTCACCGCCCGATCAGGACCAGGCCCGTGCCGGACGGCGCGTAAGTGCTCCACGCGCGCCTCAAAGATATGTCAGCATAACGAGGGGCCCCTTAGGGCCGAAGCCTGCCAGGTCAGCGGGATTGTCCGAAAGGGTTACCGCTACCCCGGAACATAAAGGGCGAAGGAAGGAACATGGGTGGGTTTTAGTCAGTAAGAGTCTGACACTCCCTTCCGCTCCACCCATAGCGGGAGCGGTCATTTGAAGATTTCCCACCAGAAAAAAAAAAAAAAAAAAAAAAAAAAAAAAAAAAAAAAAAAAAAAAAAAAAAAAAAAAAAAAAAAAAAAAGGGTGTCCCGAGCGTTTCCGACCTAATCTGGGTGACGCCTGTGCATTCAAAGAGCACATGCGAGACGGTTTCATCAGCCTCCATGCAGGCTCTGCATAGGGGGTATAACTTATACCTATCGTGTGAAAATGTTTGTTTAGTGAGCAGTGTCCCGTGATGGTCCCCGTCATCAGGCGCAGGCCTTTCCTCTCCAGGCGTAGTAATCTTTTGGTTAGTTTGCCATCTAGTGATGGCATGGCCTCCTTGAACTGCCTGCAGCCCGGTGACGAAGACCACCAGTTCTCTGCTTGTATGTGGGTGTGCTCCTGTAGCCACCTGCGTAGTTGATTGAAGGGGATGGGCACGACTGGTTCCGGTCCACAGGCTGACGTGCTGGATGCCCTTCTGGCCAGCTCGTCAGCTGCGTCGTTACCTAGTGATTTACTGTGTCCTTTTATCCATTGTAGTGTCACTGTGTTGCGGTTCGATACAGTTAGCTGTTCAAGCAGCTTGTGACATTCTAGTATTAGATGTGATGTGATGCATCCCTTCTTCAGGGATTGGAGGACTGAGGCGCTGTCAGAGATTATACGAACATGAGTGTCCGTAACTCTCCTGGCTGCTATGGCATAGGCCGCTTATATTATACCCACACACTCCGCTTGGTAGACCGTGTTGAGCATTCCTAGCGGGCTGGATATGTTTATGTTGAGGTCGTGTGAGAAGACTCCGACTCCAGTTCCGCAGTCGGTCTTTGATCCATCAGTGTAAACTCTCAGCTCTCTTGGGCCCGAGTAGTCGCGCTGCTCCTCTTCAAGCACTATGTTGTAATGCTTTTGGAAGCAGTATTGCTTAGGGGCTTTGTCGCAGGGTGCTGCCATCATTGGCTGTCGTTTGATCGCCTCATCCTTTAGGCGTATGTGTTTGATCCTCGAGTCTTTGCTCAGAGTTCCTGATAAATGGAGTCTGAAGGCAGACAGGGCCACCTCCTCCCGCACGATAAGTTGTAGGGGACGCAGTCCAAGTATAGCCTGTAGGGCAGCGGTGGGTGCAGTTCTCATGCAGCTAGTGATTGCCACACAAGCACATCGCTGCAGCTTTTCGAGGTCACTTTGGGCTGTGCTCAGGTCTGTTCTGGGCCACCAGACTAGTGAGCCGTATGTGGTAGTTGGTCGGATGACTGTGGTGTCAAGAAGTTGGAGATCTTGGGGCTAATGCCCCAACTCTTATGGTTAGAAAGAAATCATATTTTTTTGCACTGCAGTTGATAGTTGTCTACATACAGGTGGCCGTTATCAGACAATAAGATCTTATTATTTTCTCATCTCTTTATAATGTTTTATATTTGACTCGTTGAGCTACCAAACGGTTTCCTATTATTAATTCTGCCACGAACACCTTGGACAAACACATTGAGCCATAAAATTGAGAATTCAAATAGATTCGAGAGGCACGACACAGATAGAGATATTATTGTAAATCATGCGCATAGCTGAACGCCCCCAAATAAATATTTACCACTTAAAAGTGAAAAACAAGAAGTGGGGTGGTTTGGCGACATGTTGGCTGTGTTGCCAGTTATGAATAATAAATTAATTGTTATAAAACCTTTATTATAATTGTTTAGTAGTTCTCGGTGAGTGTAAATGCAACATTAATTAGTAAAAAGAATCCCACGTTCAAAGATACGTGCATAGAATTGCGTAAAAACATAACCCTGTCTTTGCTGTCGCGCAGTCGGGTAAAAAGACAATTGCTTTGATTAGTAACATTAGAAGAACTATTTTCTTCTAATGTTACGTTAGGTTAGGTTAGGTTTTTATAAATTTACGAATATATCAGCACAAAGCCAAAGAAATGCAACAGAACAAATCTCGAAGAATAACTGAAAAACATGACTTGAATACATTCGATTTACTTATTTTATTGCAGGCAACCCCAGTTTGGCACAGATTAGAAATTTAAAATAATTCAAATACGTTTGACCTCAAAACTGAACTAAATATGCGGACTGAATACAGCGGAAAGATACTTTGATATTAAAACATATTTTATCCTTTGTGTTTAAAATATGTTTGTTCACCGATTTGCGCAACATTAGGAAAACTCCTTGAAAAAGAGTTAATCCAGGGTAGTAGTAATACTTATTTTTGCCGCTAAGCTGCATTGCTATTTTCCGTTTTGAAGTATACAGCCTGGCATACATGGACGCGCAAACTGAGACCATGAACTCGGCACATGATTCTAGACCCCCTAGCGAAGAAATTTTTCGTCGGTTATAAAAAAATAAATCGGATGTTTCGTAGAAAAGTGCAATAAATTGCACTTTTTTTTTTTACTGGCGATATTTTTCATCGCAGTGGGGTTCAGAATCACGTACTGAATCCATGGCTAAGACATGAATTAGTGGTTGTCGCTCGAGAAAATACAGAAAAATGTATCACGCCTCGACATTTTGCTCGTGGACAAACCAATGTTGGAATACAAGGTAAAATTAAATTAGCTAGCGGAAAACAGACGTGATGGGTACCGATATCTAAACACGACGAAACAAAAAAGATTTGATGTCATTTTTCGGGGTCAACGACCGCTTGTAATGTAGTTACCTACTCGAAGTATGAGTTGAGAAAATCTGTTTTTTTTTTTTTTGTTTTTTGTGTTAAGGTGTCAATACCCATCATGTCCTTGAGAATAAAATTACACAAAAGAAAAACTGTTTCTCAAACCGATAAAAAAATGCTTTTTTTTTGTTTTATCATTTTTCGATATATCAATATCTAAAATACCTGACCCATCAGGTCTGCGGAGTTTCGCTAGCTAATATAATTTGACCTTGTATGATGACCTAGCCGATATCTATCAATGGTATTTTAGATTCACATTTCCGCATCCAATCCAGCAAACAAAACCATTCCATTTTCATTCATTAAAAATACCGATAAGTAACAGTATTTTTATTCGATTTAAATTATATTTCGCTTGGTTGTTTCAAACAATGGAATATTAAAACATCGTGTGCGATTATTGACTTAAAATGTGTACTTTTCACTTTATTCCGTTTCATTTATCGAAGTGAATTATAAGATAGAAAAATAGAATTAAAACGTTGGTGTCCATTGGTCGTTTCCTAACCAACTAATTTAGTTATTCCTAAGTGAAATGTGAACTATGATTAAGAAGCAAGGAAATTCAAAGTAAATAGATGTAAGCTCTCAGAGTTTCCTTCGTGTTCACCCGGGAGCTTCGTGTTTTTTCATTATAAAGTTGATGAGGCATGTAGTCGCCGCGTGCGCTGCTCAAGGTTCTGTCGCTCAGTGCGCCACGGGACGCGTTGCGGCGTGCGCGGGACCCGCAGGGGCAGGTATTCGGTAAAACATGCTTTTAAATACACATAGGATTAAGCAGAGGTGTACCTATAGTACTAGCACATCTCACCAGTTAGGTTTATAAATGTAGAAAATTAATGATCATGTTGGTGAATCTTCTTGTGGATTTCTGATTACAAAAGGACTCAAAAGAAACTGTTCTTTCCACTTTTGTGTGTGCATCTTCGTTGAGACTTAAATAAAACACAGGGTTTTAAACCGCGTATTTTTTCAATGACTAGAAAAGAAACAGGTTGGTTTAAGTAGTGCGGTATCTACTTGGTTACCTCGGTGAAAATGACTTGCTTCTTCATTTGGATACTGCCTTTTGTATAATATTATATCATTCGCATAAAAATTAAAACGTTCAATGCAAACATGCCTGTAGCGCATAATGGAACTTAATTTCAGCGTCTAATAGCTTTAAATACTTCCGGAGATATCTTGATGAGTCAGTGATTGCTATTTTGGCTTGCATTCATTGATGAACTGTTGTTGATAACATTGCCAACCCCTACGATAATTTGTTGTTGTAAAACTTTGTTTATTTATATGTTTTCTGCGCTGCTTGGACCGCGGCCAATCCACTTGGAGTTCTGCCCGATCTGTTATTTCCCCTCGTTTTCGTACAAGTGACAAGATATAATAATTTGATTTTGATTGAAATTTCCTGCAATTTAAGTCTAAAGTGAAGATTTCTTATCATTTAGATGAGTTTTTGTGAAAAGATATATTCGGTAAAGTTGATCAGTGAATCAGTGATAACTCACTTTTCTTATTCTATTTATTTCATCTTAAAGTTGTGCTGGTCACTGTCCTCGGTAAAATTAATCTACATTTTTCATTCATAGATACTAATATTGCGTAAACATTTTTTTTCGCTGGTTTTGTTAAAGATATCCTAGTGTAGTAGGTACTATAATATTATTTGTGATTAACATTTAATAGTGTCATGACAAAATTAACATGAAATAGTATATTTTAATTAATACTTATTTGTTCAAATGTGTGGTTAGGTTAGGGAAAAATTGTACACGTGAAAATCAAATATGTAGGTACTTAACTGTAGTCACGATCGCTATTTAGTACGTATTTATACTATCTTAAAATATCGTAGTTTTTGATAGCGGTTTTCAGTTGAATGGCCTATCAAGTGTTTAAAAATAAATAACAGGTAACTAGGCACGTTGTAATGACGGGTTCTATGTATTTACTAATGTTTTAAGTTACTGTTTGATACTACAAATCTATATATTATACTAATAATAAAGCTAAGGAAACGAGCTAATCTCTGGAACTACCAGTCGGATTTGAAAAAATATTTTTTTCATTTGATAGCCCAGTTCTTAAGGAAGGTAAACTGTAGGCAGAAAATTATTAAGGGGCAAATTTTTTTGTTTGTTAGAGTTAAATCTCTGAAAATACTGATCGGATTACAAAAATTCTTTCAGTGATAGTAAGCTACACTACTGCCGAGTGCCTATAATTATCGTTTTATGGTTGACTTCCATACGGACAGAAGTCGCGGGCAGACGCTTTTCCTTTTTTTTATATTCAACCCCCCTTGTGTTCCCACTGCTGGGCAAAGGCTATAGCTTTCCATTGTTCCTTGTCTGTTGCTTTCTCGGACCAATCTCCCGTAAACGTTTCTAAGTCGCCATGCAGAAGGTCCAAGCCGATCTTCTTCTTCGTATCTTTAGCACGACAGTATTTCAAATTTTCTTTACCCGAAACTTCGCCACCGCCACCAGTGATGAAGCATGGCGTCATCGATGTTCCCTCAAACGTCTGGCGCACCCTGGACACTTTACACTGGGTAACGCAGATTTTAGGTGAATAATGCTTTCACCACGATGACACGAACCGGTATTTCTCAAGACCCATCCCAAACGGCTGTTTTAGAAGCCCCGGAGTTTTACGTCACCAGCCCTGTCTGTTATTTCAATCAATATTGAGCTAATAGATTATAATATTGATACGTTTGTATTGCAGGTGCACAGTAGCTACGGCGAGGAGCTGGGCTTCAATTCGGACGAGGAGGGCTACGGCCGCGACGCCATTGACGACGTACCTCCTCTCCCGCACGACCCCGAATCGGTATGTACAGCGAAGTATTTTTTTTAACTACCCCGTTGGTATCGCGGTCGCAAGCGCGACTGCAGACCGTGGGGTCCTGGGTTCGATTCCCAGGTCGGGCAAAGTGTTATTGGGTGTTTCCATTAGGAATTTCTCAGAATTCTCAGTAGCAGCCCGGATTTTGAAAGTTGGTGGTGTAAAGCTCCCGTGTCTCCCGCGCGTGACCTCGTGTGGCCTGCGAACTCTCCCCTCGACCGTCGGATTGCCATCCCATCGGACTATGAGAGTAAAGGAATAGAGAGTGCGCCAGTGTTTGCGCGCACACTTGTGCCCTAAAATATCTTCTGCGTACCTAGCTTTCTCCATTGAGACTGGTCACCGTGACGGGCAGTTTTCATTTTTTTTTTCCTTTATTAAATCAGGACACAATACCTGAAGCTACGGAATTGAGCAGACTATTGCATAGAACACTTTATTTAATGACTTGATAACAAAGAAAAACAAAATAAATCACTGTTTGCATCAATTGACGGCACGGTTGGCGCAGTGGTTAAGCGATTGACTGCTGCGCTGCGTGTCACGGGTTCGATTCCCGCACGGAACAAATATTTGTATGACCTACAAGTAGTTGTTCGGGGTATGTTGTTTGTGTATGTGAGTTTAATGTTTGTAATTAATGCACCTACGATACAGGAGAAATTCCTAGAGTGGGGCAACTTAAAAAAAAAAGATTTAGAAACTTGGCACAAATAATCTAAGTAAAAATAAAGATCGTAATATTGTTTTTAAAATGTCCTTTAAAGGGGGTTGACGACTCAGCGGGATTGTCCGAAAGGGTTACCGCTACCCCGGAACATAAAGGGCGAAAGAAGGAACATGGGTGGGTTTTAGTCAGTAAGAGTCTGACACTCCCTTCCGCTCCACCCAGAGCGGGAGGGGTCAATTGATCATTTCACACCAGAAAAACCCTTGTTCTGATCGATAAGGGTCGAAATCACTGATTTCGGCCACATCGTCATGAAGTCGGTCCATAATTATCTCGTTCTTGGGGTCAGGTCGGAGACGGTTGTGGTAGACAAACGTCCTAAGTAAAGCGATTAACGTAGGGATAACAACAAGCGTTAATTATTTCTTGAGTACGAGGCTTTTGGCTACTTTGTATGTGTGTATTTTATGTCTTTTTTTTTTTGTAATTTGCGTTTTTTTATGCAGAATTAGCAATTTTTCTATCTTAATCTTCCCTACGTAACTACGCCTTTAAGATAAAACAAACTGTGACTCATTTACTGCGAATAAACAAAATTATTGCGTTCACAATAATCTGGAACACCTGTGCATCAAAAGCCTATAAAAATATGTACAATATTACTACAACCTAACCAAATGTCAACTTTAAGTATAAAAAAACAAAGCTAATTTTAGATTGACAACATCCAAAATGTCCTAAATACAATAATAATTGCAATGAAAACTAAACCTTATTATAATAGTATTAAAGTCAAAAATCCTAAAGCCTGTCTCACCTTTAAGTGGCATACACATAGATAAGACGCGATAACTTCAGAAATACCGAAAAAAATCAATCGGTAATCAAGCCATTGTCAGTATCAGTCGATAAGTGATAGCGTGATAACAACACGTGTACATCATGCGGTATCCCGGCAAGAAGAAGAAAGTGAGTTTCGTCATAATATTATTTATTTATTTATTTAAGAATCAGAATAAGAAATTAAGAATCTTTGGACCTAGTATTTTCGTTGTATCTCATTTATTTAAGAGGTTGTCAATGTATTTTTCAGTCTACAAATATCAGGATATTTTATCTTTTGTTTAAAACTAAACTTACACCTACAGATAAAGTTAATAGTAAAGACATGCCTTGGTGTACAATTTCTCTAGAAAAATAACATAGTTAGCGTGAGTTTTTGAAAAGGGCTTACTCCGGCAGCTATTCCAACTATTAGAGATAATCGAAAGTCTATTAACACTTCAGTTTTTACTACGACAAAGCTAAAGATGGTTATGATTTTAACAGGCTAAGTATGTATGTTCATCGATTCCTTCATGACTCCTCATTTTGATTTTAATGATAGAGCAAAATATTTAGTAATAAAACCTCAGATGTAATGTAATAGTTCAAGGACCTCTGTTATTCTGTAAACTACTGTATCGGCTGTCGCTGAAAACCAGGATGATCAACTGAGGATGTAACGCATATTTTCCCCCAATTTGTTATTTTTTGTGTTTTTTCTTTGCGTCATGTTTACCGCATATAAACGTGTTTTCTTTCTTTCTGTGTTTTAAAAATATTAAATTATTAAAATCCAGTCAGTAAATATAATGTATTACATAAATATGAGTAAACACCGCCATAGAAAGACGTACACTGACCTTCCCTAGTGATAATGAGTCGTAATGATTTGCTGCGTTAAAACAGTAACAGGTGCAATTAGCGAACAGGAAGCTGCTGATTGTAATGATCACAATAAACAGCGAGATTTTAAAACATAACATGACGCCAGTATTCACCTAAATGGTGAGCAGGTGTATACTATAGTGCACCTATATTTCGCCAGTCGTATTCATTTTTTGCGTTTCACATCACCACCATCTGCCTAGCCTTTTCCAAACTGCGTTGGGGTCGGCTTCCAGTCTAACTGGATGCAGCTGATTACCAGTTTGTTATATGGAGGTACTTTTTGTAGGTATAACAGTTGTTACAAAAGGCTTACGTTTTTTGCAATTTGCAGGTGAGTGTCAGGTTGTATGTTGAACAAAATATAATTCGCGACCGTAACGAGTATGTATTTACATAATTATAATCATTAAAATCATCAATACGAGTCCATATAACCCAAAAACTGTCTATTAGTCATTCAAAAGTGTTATATAAAAAGAAAAAATACATTATGGACACTGCGGGGTTATCGCGTAACACACTATCAGTTAGCAATGACTTTCATTTTGTCAGTTCAACAACATTCATTGCGTTATTTACGTTGTTGAGCAGACAAATTTTTCGAACGTATGAAGAAATGGATTAGCAATATTCTTTAAAATGATTCAGATTGTGATTAATAGTGTGTTACGCAATTAAAGTGCTGTTAGGGCACAGCGACATGTTGTATTAAAATGAAACAATACAAATAAGCTCACAAAAGTCGCATGTAATAAGTAATAATTAAATAATACCTATTTTAGTATTTTCTTGTTGTGATGATTAAATAACGCGTTAGTGATAAACAAAGAGATTACAACGATTAGTGTTAGATAATTAGTACACCTGGTCACCTGCACAAAATATTCGTCACGCTTTTTTACGCAACCCGTTTGAGATGCGTCGCATGAATTATCTAATAAACACAGAATTTACTGATAATTCAAATAGTAACAATGGATCATTAGAACTTGAGTGAGACACTTTCATATAAATTTATTATCATTTACAGTTTTCCTCGCGTTTTCATATCGGACTAACGACTAGTTCGACTTGCGATTTTGTAACGTGATGAGCTAATAGATAGAAACTTTATGCAGGTTCGAAACTAGTCGGGAAAATACGAAATAAAGCCGTAAAAGTTGTTAGTAAATGGATCATAGAAATTGCATAGCCAGTTGTTACATACGTAGTGGTCGACTAGCGTTTAACTGCAGAAATAACTTACTTTTTTATTTCATGTGTAAGTAAAAAGAATATATTTTATTTCACATACACCTACATGGGCACGTGTGAAACATCAGAAGCCAAGTGCTTGGTTCCAATTGGTCGTTTCCTATGGAGAAGAGCCGGAACTCCACGGTTACTCTTCTAAAAATAATTGGCTATTACAATGTTTTCAAATTACACTGTTAATAAGTATGGGAAGACAGTGTAGGCCTGTCAACTAGTACTAGGTACGTTACAAAATATAAAAAAATATTCAACAAATGGAATCATCTATGAGTCTACTAGGCCTACAACGTTCACACATCCACAACATAGAAAATAATCTATTTAAAAGAAAGGAAAATAATAATAAATGAAAACCTAAGTTTTTTGACTGCGTCAATCACGAAACCTTACTTTTTAAACTTGAGCATTACGGACTAGGTCAACTTGCGCTCAGTTTTGTAAAGTCTTATTTAAATGATATACAGCAAAAAGTTCACATAAATGGTGTCAATTCTATTGCTTTAAAAGTAAAAATGGGTGTTCCACAAGGCTCGATTTTAGGTCCTTTCCTCTTTTTAGTATATATTAATGATCTACCCCATTTATTAAAGAACCAACCACAAATGGTGTTATTTGCTGAAGATACTTCCTTAATTTTTAAGATAAATAGACGTGCATCAAATCTTGACGACGTAAATAACGCCCTACTGCAAGTACAAAATTGGTTCACTGCTAATAATTTGGTATTAAATGGGAAAAAAACTAAATGCATAAGATTCGCTTTGCCGGATGTTAAAAGTAGTGATTGTGACATAGTATTGAACAAAGAGAAACTAGAATTCGTCGATAAAACTGTTTTCCTGGGGATCACGCTCGACTCAAGGCTGCAATGGGGTCCTCATTTAACATCTCTTGCAGGACGGTTAAGTTCAGCAATAATGCTGTAAGAAAAATCCGTCAATTTACTAATGTAGATACCGCAAGGCTAGTCTATTTCAGTTACTTTCATAGTATCATGTCTTACGGTATTTTACTATGGGGACGGGCAGCAGATTCGAGTCCATTTTTATTCTGCAGAAAAGAGCCATCGGAGCAATATATGGCCTCCGCAGGCGCGATTCTTTAAGGGAACTGTTTAAAGATAATAACACCATGACGGTACCTGGTCAATACATCTATGAAAACATCATGTACGTTAGAAAAAATTAAATCTATTCAATAAAAGAGGCGAAAGACACAACTATAGAACTAGAAATAGGGACCAATTAGTTCAAACAGGTTTCAGACTGGCTAAAGTAGACTCATCCTTCATAGGGTACTGTTTAAAATGTTACAATATAATTCCTCCCCACATACTCCAACTGAATGAAACGAAATTTAAATCTTGTATTAAACGCACACTATGTAGCCAAGCATATTATAAGTTAGGAGATTACATCGCCTGCAAAAATGCTTGGCTCAATGCTGGTCCTGCTCCACGGGGGCGCATAAACTAATTAGCATTCGGAAACATTGTTGGAGCTGCTGAACATTGGGAACAAACTACATTTGCATTGTATAAATTCAATTTCTTAGTATTGTATAATTGCATAGCACACGTGTGAGCACTATGTACTTTCTATAAAGCTACCATTTACTGGGTACGTCTTTCATCGACTTGAATGTGCCCTGGCGGTTGAGAGTATGTCATGCTCACTCTAATGTCTCGCTGGTGGTGGCGTGTGTGTTGGATCATTAAGTTCCCTTCAAAATGGTTGAGCTGAATGGTGCTGATCCATACGTCATGTTCGTGAACGGGCGCCGTCAGTGGGGACTGGTCACCTCTTGGCTGCCACGGCTTATTTTAATTTCTGAATTGTTTTTATGTTTTCTATAACGGACGCTTTTAACATGAACGTCTTTCTACATCGTTCTCACATGGTTAATTTCAACATGAATGATGTAATCAAATATTTTGTAACAATTTTATGATTTAAAAGAGTGTCCGTAGAGTTTCTTGCCCGTTCTTCTCTGTTCTTCTCCATAGGTACCTACGCTTTGGAATGGGCAACTAGCTTCGTCTTTCTGACTGACCCACCCTTTGACAATTCAAAAGTACACTAGGATTCCCTGTGTTGTGGAGACTAGTCTCCTTCGACTTACAAGATTATTAGGTACATAGTAGGTAGGCTCATACATATCAAATGACATGATTTTCATTCCAACTGTAACATGTCATGTCCATAAAAGCCACTAATGATGTGAGAGTACTAGTCTATGCGTCACACCGTCGTGCGAGCCCACTCTCCTACAGTCGCACACTTTTTTAGTCACCAAATTTGAATGTGATGTGTTCCACATGAGTATTTGCAAATTGCAGTAACAAGTTTATGATCTCTAACATGGTCCCCCCCCCCCCCAGGAGCTGGTGGAGGCGGCGTGCATGGAGGCGCGCGGCGGGTCGGACGAGCCCCGCAGCGCGCGCCACGCGCCGCACGCGCGCGACTCGTCGCCGCCACTCGGTCAGTATACAGGTACACACCACTCTTATAGCATACAGGAGCTGGAGGCGCGCGGCGGGTCCGATGAGCCCCGCAGTGCTGGTACAGTGGTGTAGCTCGTGACTTCTTAAACACGGGCAGGTTTTAATACTTTATTTATTAATACATAGCTTCTGAAAGGAAGCCTTCTTTTGTCACTCAAGCGAAAAATCATGGATGTTCCATTTTGACCTATGGAACTGACAAACTGAAAAGACTTGGTCTTTGACAAACATTCAAAACCCAAACTCAAGGCTTGCCAACATGTAATGGGGCGCAGTATTCTAGGCGTCAAATTACCAAATCATATTCGCAACACCACACTGCGCTCCAAAACACAGATTACTTTGTATTATACTATTATACTCAGAAGCTGTCTAAGCACCGTAATAAATAAATACCTTACTGGCTTTGCTCATGCCACTAAGCTTAAGTGGGACTGGTTTGGCCACGACTGCCATATGCCAAAATAGCCACTATGTGGGGTCTTGAACTCTTGACACAGCCAGAAGGTTCCGCGCCAAAACAAAAATCGTAAATAATAAACAAAAGAGAATGGCTTATTCTAAAATGTAGTTTCATGGTGAATCGATGATTTCACTTATATTCTTTTCTAGGAATATTTTAGTCTGATACATAATTAAAGGAACTAATTTATGGGCTTCCTTTGGTTCATTATCGGTAAAGAATCGATCGATAAACAGTTGCTATATTAATCTCTCAACCAGAAGATACTGTAAACTGTTGGAGTATAGCAAAAACAAATCTATCCTACTTCAACACTATCGTCTTTCTCTTTCTAACTCATAAATATTATTTTTTACTATCGAGCCCGCCCTTACCACTTAACCGAAATCCTTACTTTTGCATAGCGACTGTACTACTCTTATGGCCTTGTGTGGGATCACACGTCTCACGTAATATTAGTAAACACACCTTCCAATATATAAATATAAAAGGATAATAAACGTATTATATAAATCCTTATAACAGTCTTTCCTTTGGTGTTCTTCCATTAACCCTAACATAAACAAATCCTTAAAGAAACTTTAATCTGCATTTACAACAGCTAACTCTGCCTACCCACTCGCCAGATGCAAGCTGAAAGCTACAACAATCACGCACTACGAAAAGAAAATTGTAAACAGCCTGAATGCTTACAAACAAAACTAGTACGAATTATTAACTAACCTCATTTCAGGTTAAACCCCCTAATGTACAAGTTTAAAGTTTATTTTGGAATCGTTTAAAATAGCATCGTTAGTACATAAACACTGCACTTCGCAGTCTCGAGTGTACTGTGACGATCGCCTTTGAATAGCTGTTGAATAATATGAATATATAATATTAACTACGAAGTTAAAGAGAAAAAAAATTATGTGCATTAAAATAAAAAAATTGTGTGTGAATTCATAATAATGTACTGCAAAAACAATGGTTAAAGATAATTTATTCTGAATTGCACCTGAAAATGAGCGGTTTTGGCGGTTTTTATAGTTACAAGACAAATGTCTTATTGAGTTGTTGTGTCTTAAATAGTAAATACAAAATAACACTAATGAATCCATTTACTTAATAAAATAAAATAAATCGTTACGATGTTGAAAGTGTCGTTTGTATTATGCATTAATTAATAATATTGTTGTGTCTAACAGTCTAATTATCTCATAATAACACTATCTAACATTATCTAACAATAGCAAACAAAGGCGCCTTACTGTTAATTGGTAGGTCGTGGAGTCAAATAGTAACTGTTGAACCTTTGTGGCCATGTTATCAATGTGCAAACAGCGCCACTGTTTTTGCCGATTCGCTTGTTCACAAACTAAGCTAAATTTAAGTTCTGTGCGTCTTTTTCTTTCTATTTCATTAAAAAAAGGACAGAAGATAAATATTAGTCTTGTCCTGTCAAGTTAGTTACCGCCTGACGTAAATTGACGTATTTTTAGTAGCCATGATTTTAATCACGTCTAATTTGTCTATGGAGTATCTTAATTTGACAGGACTAAACTAATATTTATCTTCTGTCCTTTTCTTAATGAAATACAAAGAAAAAGATGTACACAGTTTGTGAACAAGGGAATTGGCGCCAGTGTCTAGTTTGAGTGATAATAATAATTATGAAAACAAATTGAAAAGTGTTTTTTTTTTTTTTTTTAATAGTGTCATTATGAAAATTGATATTACATTAAATATCTATCAAAAGACATTCAGTTTTTTTACGTGACTGACGTAAAATGTCGTTTATTTCGTCAAAAAACATAAGAAGTGCATTAAAAATGAAGTTTGTAGTTATAACTCAATATTCAGATGATGTGGTGTGGGAAATAATTGAGTCGGAATATGTTGACTTCAGTGACTTTGAGATGTCTGCACCAGATATGCCTGGTAATGTTATACATTAACTAGCTTCGGGCCCTATCAGAGTGCCAGCGCTGCGACACTTATATTTTTAAATGTCGCAGCGTGATGCTGAGATAGGAGCCTTTTGGCCTCGTATAGGACCTTCTGTTTCATTTTTCTTTTTGTTACTTTTTTATATAATTTGGTTTCTTATTTTTCACTGTGTTTAGTTTACTTTGTGAACTTCCTGTACGAGTCGCAATAAATACTTTTTATTTCTTACCTTTTTCTGCCCGCGACTTCGTCAGCGTGAATTTTCTTGTTCCCCCGACCCACATCGTCGCCTGCCTGCGCTATTATTTCGTTCTGACTTGTTTAATTTTGCTCGGCTCCTAAAAGTCCTAGCGTGATGTTAAATAATCTATAGCCTTCCTCAAGAAGAATTGGGGTGTCACTATCAATTGCAAAAAGAATTTTTCAAATCCGACTCGTAATTCCGGAGGTTAGCGCGTTCAAACATACAACCACACCCTTCAGTTTTATTATTATTAGTATAGATCTACTGTGAAAAGTGCTGAGGATTTATTAGCAGGACTTTCCTATCTAAACTGTTTAACTACAGATAATTAAATACTGTTTAATTTTTGATGAGGGAAGGTACGTAAAGATGTTGCCAAACCCTGGCCTAGAAAACAAGCCAGCGGTGTCTCTTGTAAAAAAGCGTTTGAGATTATGTCACATTAAGTAAAGGAATAATTAAGTTATTCCTTTATTATAACTTCCTTAAGACATATTATTATTCATATCCGCCTTACGACTAGCCGTATAAACTGCGCAATCTTGATAAATGGTATTTTGAGTATTTATCGATTAACTATCTAAGGGCTGAATTTCAATCGACAGATAATTTCTATTCGTGGAATAAAATTGACGTCTGACAGATTTTGTATGGAAGAACTGTCAAAAATTGAAAACTATTCCTCGGATAGAATTATCTGGCATTGGAAAAATCAGCCCAGTTATTCAATATATACCTACTCTATATTCAATACTATAGGGTAATTAGAACTTAGAAAGTTGTAGATATTAATGATTATAATTATTATAGTTCTGTAAATAGATATTTGTTACGGCCGCGAATCGTATTTTGATCAACACACAACCTGATACTGACCTACTAAATGCAAAAACCGTAAGAAAATATGAATGTTCGTTTGTATGGTGTGCGAGGGACGTGAGGGACCTCTAGTATCTGGTTTTTTTTTTATTGTGAAATAGGCCAGTTCTTGACCTTCATCTCGCCTGGTGAAAAGCGATGGATGAGGTCTATGATGGAACGAATGGATCTCCGTGTATACTAAGGTTGTTAATGTCCACAGTGACGAACGGTGATGCGGAGTACCGCGAGGAGGAGGCCGGAGACACGCTGCCCACCGACATGTCCGACACCAGCGACAGCGAGCCCGACAAGCCGCACAAGTACGTCTACTACCACTTAACGTATGCGCCTCGACAATCATCGTCTATGCAACCCATTTATTTATTGCTCAACGTGTACACACAGGCTATGACTAAGCTTAACTTCTGAGTACATCACCATGTTAGGGCGCAAAAACAAGTATCAACTATCTTCAAAAAGATCAGAATAATGTTCCGTTCCTGAAATCATTTACTTTGACTTATCTTGTTTTAAAAGTAATTGTAAATGTATTGCATAACAACCCGTTACCCCCTAACACCTTTAAAATATTAATATTGAAAACATTTCCAAAAAAAATCCGACCGAAGTATAAAGGCTTACCAACTAAAAACATTCACAGCATTAACCTACAATCTTTGTAATAATTTTAATGTTCCCATGTATCTAAATTACAAGAAAGCACGGCACTATTATCACTATTTTAAAACATTTCATATTCATCAATTTATTCGATAATATTTATCATAATATTGTATCTGCTGTTGTTCAGTGGCGGCGACGTAGAGAAATGCACAGCGCTGCACGATGGGAAGCTACTCCTCCGTCAAGAATTCCCCTTCAACATCGACCAGATGTTCACCATGATCTTCACCAATTCCAAGTTCAACCTGGAACTGCTGGCAGCCAGAGGGACCACAGACTACGTACAGGTAACTTTGATACAAGCTGTTTTTAATCGATTTTATTAGGTATCAAAATCGTCTAGTGTTCTAGCTAACAATCGAATCTCGTGGTCGGCTTTTAGCAACTTTCTAAGACTTCTTCGTCTGGATTAATTGTGTTTGTACGATGTCTAGGCGCCGTGGCAAGCACAGGGCGGGCTGAAGTGTCGTCAGATCAGCTACACGCTGGGGCTCACGTCCGGACCCATCGGACCCAAGGAGGTGCAGGTCACCGAGACGCAGGTATGTACTACATGATCATTCTCTTGCTCTTATCCCAACTTTTTATCTGTCTTTCTCTTCCATACTTCTCTATCAGTCGTCATCTCGGTAGTCACCCCCTTTCTAACCGTATCATCATTCACACAGTCCATCCATCGTTTCTTTGGTGTTCCGCTACACTTATAGCCATCCATATTCATTCTCAAAACTTTCCTCACTCTAGTTTCTTGGGGTATATTCTACTTACTCATAATACAGCTGCAATAAAATTGACTTCGACGTTACTTACTGCTTGCCACCTAGTGTCAGTGATTCACTGGATTCTTTGTTTATGTGCATTTTGCTTGCCGAAAGGTAAAATATGCTGATACCAAGATTGTGATATACAATTGTTACATGATTATATAAAATATACATATTGTTTACCCATATTTGCAAATAAATGGTTTTGTTTTTTTTTATGACAGCTAAAACAAAGATCTCTACTACTAATTGCATACATTAATAAACAAGCAATAAGCCGGCAATGAGTATTTCAACTCACAACCCAATATACAAGTTGATATTTTATATATTTTTCATTAAATGGGTTAAGTTTTTTGTCAATTTACAGATGCCTTAAAATTTCGTTGAGTTAAGTAATTAACTAAAAGATCTTATCAACTTGCAGGTAATGAATAAATGTTCGAAACCTGGCGTCCTGTACTCGATCGACTCAACAAGCGAGAACGCAGGCATTCCCTATGCAGACTACTTCAGCGTACAAGTACACTACTGTCTGCAGAGGGTGTCGGAGTCACTCACCGATCTGTCGCTGTACGGCCACGTGCACTACAAGAAGAGCATGTGGCCCATGATCAAAGGTATGTCACCCTCTGTATATGTTACTACTGCAGCGTACAAGTACACTACTGTCTGCAGAGGGTGTCGGAGTCACTCACCGATCTGTCGCTGTACGGCCACGTGCACTACAAGAAGAGCATGTGGCCCATGATCAAAGGTATGTCACCCTCTGTATATGTTACTACTGCAGCGTACAAGTACACTACTGTCTGCAGAGGGTGTCGGAGTCACTCACCGATCTGTCGCTGTACGGCCACGTGCACTACAAGAAGAGCATGTGGCCCATGATCAAAGGTATGTCACCCTCTGTATATGTTACTACTGCAGCGTACAAGTACACTACTGTCTGCAGAGGGTGTCGGAGTCACTCACCGATCTGTCGCTGTACGGCCACGTGCACTACAAGAAGAGCATGTGGCCCATGATCAAAGGTATGTCACCCTCTGTATATGTTACTACTGCAGCGTACAAGTACACTACTGTCTGCAGAGGGTGTCGGAGTCACTCACCGATCTGTCGCTGTACGGCCACGTGCACTACAAGAAGAGCATGTGGCCCATGATCAAAGGTATGTCACCCTCTGTATATGTTAATACTGCAGCGTACAAGTACACTACTGTCTGCAGAGGGTGTCGGAGTCACTCACCGACCTGTCGCTGTACGAACAGGTGCATTACTGTCTGTAGAGGGTGTAAATTTTTTTTTTTTTTTATTTGCCCTTTTTTTCCTTTTTTTTATTGCCAAATTCACAGACTTAATGGCTTAAGGTTAATGAAGATTAGAAAGGGCTCCTGAGCTACACTGCTAAAATTATTATATCTACCACCTATACAAATAATTTCTAAGATTTTGATGTAAATACTTCACCAATATTAATTCTGAATAAATATTTACTTATAATTATAACTCATTAAGTATAGAAAACTAACTCCATGATATTTGTTCTACAGCATTCCTAGAAAAGAATACAATATCAGGTCTGGAGGAGTTCTCTCGCCTCTTGGAGTCGAAGCTGACGGGCGAGGCCGAGTGCGCCGTGCCGGCCGCGCGGAAGGCCCGGAGGCATCGCCGGGTCGCCAGTACGTACACCTCGCGCCGCACGACCTGTTACTTACGCTGAGATTGATAAACGTTACATGGCATGTTCAGTCACATCCAAAATATGTTCGTTACCTTCAGGGCTAATTTTGTCTTCTCATTGCAGGATAGAATCTGCATTACGAACTCAACATTATGTATTTCGTTGTAATGTCAACACCGCAAAATGAAATTCATCCATCTCCTTTACATGTCAGACCGAATGAAAAGTGTGACACTAAAAAATGCTGAGAAATCAATAAAAAAATTGCCAACCCATTAGAATGGTTTTAGGTTTTTGATGTATACTCGATATTGGTTTGACAGACTCTGTCTTGCACTTGTAATTTGACAGTTGTGCGATAGTGACAGAAATAATGCCACATACTAAGCCAAAGTACGTGCTAAGCGTTTATTAATCTCTGCCTTAGTGTTGTATGAGCGTATCGATATTGTCGTAGCATGAAGCGTTTTGATACTGTACATATATCGAAAAGTAATGCAGGATTTGCATAATCGCGCGAAAGAATAACTCTATGTTACACATTCTTCGACCGCAAATTTACAATAAATTTGTATGCAAGTTTACTACTCACGCACCTTCAAGCCATATTCTCTTTCTCCCTTCCACATCATCCCCTAATTTTTTCCCACGACCAGTCCCTCAGTATGAGTACCCCACATTATGTGTTGTGTAATTGTATGTTGTTTGTCCTCCCAGCTTTCAAGCTCGTGCCCCCGACCCGAGTGCTGTTCCCCTCAGCCGGCCTGTTGGCGCCGAAGACATCTTACACTCCTGTGGTCGTCCCCTTCTGTCCGCGTAGAGCGAGAAGTCACTAGATCACAGTACCCAGAAGTTATAATGATACATCGAGCTTTAGAAAGAGACAGGGACAAATGAAAGAGAGGACATTTCACAAAGCCGAATTTTTTTCCCGGCATAATTAAAAAAGTAAGCTGGATGGAGTCGATATTTCCTATCTGTTTACCCCTGAGAAAAAATGGCGAAACAAACTCAGGGGTCAAGGGCTCATTTAAAGTTCAAATTGTCTACCTAGCCTTATTCCAAGTTCAGACATTAAATATCAGAGATATCGTGTAACAAGGTAGTCTAGACCCGATGTGTCATTGTTCCTGCTGGGGACTGTCCTGTATGTTCAGTATCTCGTAGAGCTATGCTTTGCTGTTCACACCGTGCTTTTTAGTAGCTAAATTAATTAAAAAGCTAGACTAAATGCACTGCACAGCAAAGAATTGTTTCCTATTTTGCGATTTTTTGGAATTATTTCAACTTGATGACTTTTCGCTTTACAACGACTTTGTAGAGTGTAGACCTTACCTTCCTATTTATGTCTTACTTTGAGTGGATAATCAATGTATGTAACATTAAAAAGCATGTATACTTGCAAAAAGTATCAAATTTTATATTATATATTTATTTTCTACTTTTTTAGCGTCTTCGCAAGAGCCAGGGATACCTACAGCGGTGAAGCTCCCCACAGCTAGTTTGGTAGCTCCCAGGGCTTCGGTCTCACGGGTACACAGGCCTCCAGGGCGCTCCGGCACCTGGTTGGCGGCTCTGCTGGCTGTGTTGCTGCTTATCAACGCGGCGTTATACTATAAACTGTACTATGCGGATAGGAGCGGCTATGGCTTCGATTTGGATGACTTGCAGAACAGGTAAGGATCAAATTAGTTATTGGTGCTAGTAAGGCACCTAACACTGTTATCATAATAATGATGCCTCCCGGACGGACGAAAGTCTGAATGATTCGATTTTGAATCTTAATAAGCCTTGCCAGCCAGTCTTTGAGCTCCCTCGATATTTTTTTGGCATCGACACTTATATTGCTTTTTGAAGACTTTAAGGGTTTTAACTCTTCTCACATTAGTCTTTATTGCACTGCTTTCCAGCATATGCGCAAGCAGTGGTAAAAAGTGGGATTTTGGGGGCTGTCCATTGTTAATTTCGACACTTAAAAAAAAAAAAAAAAAATTCGACACTAGAAGGGCTGATTTTTTGCCTATTTCGTATAAATAAGTGTTAATATTATACTAGGATGAGCAGCGTAAGCGGGTCTCAGATGGCGGATTGGTCGGCGCTACTGGAGCAACACACACATCGACAGCGAGGGCAGCTGCTGGCGTGGCGGGACGCGCTGGACAGGACCGTCGCGCATCTCGCACAGGTATACACACCACTAAAATAAAATAAATACCAGTCCATTATTCCATTCCAGGGCAAAGGCCTCTTCTCATACAGAGAAGGCACGAGCGTTGATCATCACGCTTGCTCAAGACGGGTTGGCGATTTCAGACTTACCTATACACACGTATACTCATCACTAGACCGGACATAATTACCATTCTTCGGGCTGATAGGGTTCTTAAAACCTCAAAATATCTAGTCAATATGGGGAGGAGATGAGATATTAATACTAGGTGTATTAATATAGCCTAGTTGCTGGCCAGTGGGTACTTTAATAGCAGATTCCTTATTTTCAGGGTTATAAAATAATACTCGCCTATTATTATAAAATAATACTCGCCTATTATTATTTTCAGGGTTGTAAAATAATACTCGCCTATTATTATCCCACTGCAGGACAAAGGCCTCTTCTCAAACTGAGAAGGTTATGTCTTTTCTGTATGTGGAGATGTCTTTGGAATTTTCCATCGATCACCACGCTTGCTCATTTCAGACGTATACACCCCACTATACCGGACACAATAATCTAACTCCGGGTTCACAGGGTTCTAAAATCCCCAAAATATCTCAGTTCAATTCCATGAAAATGTTTCATCATCATATCTTTAAAATATTATTTAAAATATTTGGCAACTCTTTTAGTCATTTGTTTTCAAACAACATGTTACTATTTTTATTCTAGACGGAGCAAGCGCTGACGAAGTTATTAGAGACGATAAAGCCTTCGCTAGAGAAGGCGCAGAAAGAAGCGGAGTCGCGGGACGAGCTCTGAGCGAAACGCGGATGTCACTCCTACACGCGTGTGGTTTTATATACTGACTTGTAGGAGTACCGAGGGTAGACAGGAAAATAGAAATATCATGGCAGGGTAGTACTGACAGCAGCTAAGCTTTTCGTGCCGGCTGCCTTGTGTGAACCAGTACAATAATAGGGGATGATGACATTTTTTTTTATATTTTTGACTAAAAATTACGTTTGCAAATAGTGCAAACAATATTATAAAAAAGTTTAAAATCTTTAAAAAATGCCAAGTTATAAACGTAATGAAATCATAACCTCGCTGTGCTGTGCAGTGAGTGCTGCACATTGTAATAGAAAGAAAAGAAAATACGTTTATTTAGTAAACGACGCAGAGAAAGAACACAAAAAAGAACATGTTGGAGGAAAATATGCGTCACATCCACGCAAAACGGCCATCGCTCAGCATAATGCTGCGACCCTATGCGAAACAGCTCCAGCGCTGGTGTTAAGCAACATTTAAGTCGGTAATAGGTCATGCTAGACCGACCTAATTCATTCCGAATACCTTAGACTTTGCTCAATTTGCCTCACTGTAAGATTAAAGAGTATACGATTCGTTACAAAAGTGAAAATGTATATAAAATCAAACGCGTGCTAGGCAAAGTGAAACATATTTTATCCTAATACGTCTGCTAGAGGTTTTCTCGACAGTTCCCAACTAACGCCCTTTAAAGTTTAGTTAAACGCACACCTAATTTATTTATAATCCGCAACACAATTATTATTATTAGTTGTAATTCCTTTTTAAGCAGAATATTCTTTGTTGAGTGAACTTTATTACAACTTTGTTTGTTCTACTTTCCGACTTAGAACAAAGAGTTGGCTGAACTCCTTTCTGGAAATATATATAGCATTATATTAGCTAATAGACACCTACTGCTGGAGATAGGCATCCCCTAATAACTAAAGGTCGCGGGAATCCGCTGGATGCGAGATATAATAATAATGAACAGGCTCATAGCTTTTTGGGCGTACGGTTCCCATCTACACGCGAAAAAGATTGCTCAAGCATCCCTCATATTTTCTTCAATCACTCAACAAAAGATACTTCTAACTTTGACCAGTTCCCCTCCCCCTCCGTGTATATAAAGAAAACCTCACAGATCCCCACTGTGATAAAGTAGATACAAATAATAATTTTATTCCTCTAGTGAATACTGTAATCCTTCGTGACGTATGACGCTAAGCGTTTGTACTTCTTTCCAGTTTCCTTGCTTAATGTTATTGTAAAATATGCTTAGTTTAGTTTGAGTAAGACGGCGGAGGTTAATAGGGCCCTGGGATAAGGAATACGGTCAAACGTTCGAATATGTAACTCTTGAACTACTAAAAGCGCCATTACTGCTACGAAATAAGGGCTGTCAATGTTGCACTGACGTTCGATTGGCTGTATTTATAGATTTAAGGTTGCACTTTTAAGTTTTTAAGGTCTCGTGGAAGTCCTCTGACTGCATAAACCTGAGGGTTTATCTAGCCAAGTGCAGTGCGACCTTACATTAGGTTTTGTTGGTTCAGTTTTGAGTTAAGACTTTATTTTAACCGAATTAGTAGCTAGTTTTAAAAGGTGGTTGATGCCAGCCTCGTCACTATCTTCACACTATCCTCAGGTTTGGCAGAACACTACTAAAAGGGCTTTATTTGTCTCAGTACTTTAACAGCCTCATTCCCGGGGTTCAAGTCACTGTACTTGATTTCTACCTTGATATGCGCACTATCATCACAAATTAAACATTCCATATCAAGTCATTATGAAAGGCTAGTAAGAAATCGAGTACAGTGCAAACGAGGCTTGAGTTTACGTTAAAAACGTAATAAGTACTTAAGGCAGTTATATTAAATTCATGTATATAAAGGTGACGGAACGGTGCACAATATTTTAGCGAATGAAAATGGGTTTGGACTGCAGGATATATGCAAATATTTGCAATAAGGTCCATTCATATTGAAATTATAAATGTACAGATAAAATGTTTATTTATTTATTATGTCGCCTAAAATATTGTGTACGGTTGACGTAAGTTAAGCAGGCGCAATAATAGTTAATTATTAATATAAAATAATATAAAAATATAAAACCAATTAATGCTTAGGAAACTGCGATCGCTTCATAATGTAATATATCATAATTTGTAAAAAAAAATTGGCGCCTGCATTTTTTTAATGTAAAAATATATAGTTTTCGTATTTCCTTTGTGGTAATTTTTATAAATATTTATTATTAATGAATCTTATGAAGCGTATGAAGCGTATAAAGCGCATGGTTTCCCCAGGTACATAGGAATATGTATGTATGTATTTAACAAAATTATTGACAGCTCTACCAAAAATTCTTAACCACGCTTGGTATAAGGTTCCGTCGTTGCATTTCAACAGTTTAGAGTAATTACATGTCTAAGGGTATTGTGTAGTTGACTACCGCCAAACGTCGCCATATGCGGCATAGTGCTAAGTGCTAGCATAACTATGTAATTTAAATTATGTTTGGAATTCAATCGGACATGTATCGATTTTATGGCAGTCTTATATTTTCAGTAGAGTAGATAGAATTCTAATGTCATCACAAAACTTGTCATATCCTCCAGAATACCTATATCTGCAGAATTTTAATAAATAACAGAAAAACGCCGGTTTATAATTCGAAAAATAAAATAAAGATATTTTAAATATGTTGGTTGTTTGTTGTCTGTCTTGGTTCATTAGCTTAATAATTATAAAATATTAAAGTTTATACATAATTTAGAGAGTTAGCAATCGATACATGTCAGATTTATAAAGTTATAATAGTCGAATTAATTATATTCAGAAACGAATCTAAAATGATATAGATTTACATGTAAAAATTAAAAAGATATATAAGAAAACTGTCACGGTGTTGTTTAGGATATTCAAAGAGTATTAAATATAAGTCAATGTTATCGACTAGATAGAAAAGGAAAATATGTAAATTTTTCAGTTGTAGTAATGATCTCTTATTGTAAACATATTTTACTACATCTAGTTATGTTTCGGTGCTCTAGTTTTATTGAAAAATGTAATGTTTTTAGTTATTTTTTAAATTGATGTTTGTATATTGAACATGTCAATTATGTTATTATTTATTGGAAATCATTAGATGGAGTCCACATTATATTCAATGAAATGCCTCTGAGCTATTTACATATACCTACACCGGGAACTGTAATGCCTTTAGAATAAAGTAAATAAATTATTAAATGATATTGACTCGTCGCAGTTGTGTTAAAACTTCATTCCAGATGTGTGAAATGATCTGATAATTATAGATAAGTTGGAATGGTGGGACAAATTATATAGATTCCTATTAGATATACCTTTATTGTGCATTTCTAATGTAACATGGAGTCGGTTAGTCTTGCAAAAGCGGGCAATGGTGCAGGAACATTATGAGATCCATTAGGAGCTAATCTTCACATTTCTATTGTCGAAATCATAGCGCACATTCCTAAGTAGCACTCGGCAGTGCAGAACTTCATAACTATTTTCGATAACCATTCTAAGCATTTTGAACTCTATTCCGGAAGTCATAGAGAATAGTTTATCAGTTATTTGCATGGATTATCGAAATGGTGGTGTGAAACAACTGACTATGCTTTATGTTGTAACTTGGAAGTTCAGATATATCTTGTTACTCCGTAAGGTCAAGAGATGATGATCTCTTGCTCTTGTAAAAAAGGATCTAGAGATATTTTCTGCAACCCGGTTTATTTCTGCCTGCTACCAGTCTGCTTATCTATAATGTCATGTATAACTGCCAAAGAAAATAAAAACGTGTCTACCTATTGTCCATAATGGCGCAAAGAAAGAATTCCTGATGTGAACGCACCGATGCCCGCTCCTATGTCCGTTGTCTGCGTCAAATGGAACGCTTGCCAGAACTATGGTGGATTTATTGCACAATTAATTCCATTTAGGTGTTATGGATTATGTAAGTTAGACAATTCTATTCTCAGTATTGAATAAATATTTTAATGAATTTATCGGTTTTTAACTTATTTATCCTAAATGTATTCTAAAACAAATGCTGATGATTCTGATGAATCAACCCAAAATAGACTCTTATTCGATTTCAACGCGTTATCAGCATAATAGTGGCTGAGATCAGTGAGAGCTATGGAAAGATTGGTTTCAATGTCCTCAAAGTTTATTTATTTATAACATGTTTCGTTTGCCATTACAGATAATAATCTAATGCGACAAAGCAAATTAAAATATACCTTACATGCTACTGATGCTACACAGTGCGTGGCCCTTGTGAACTCAACCAGGGTACAGGTGAATATGTCTATGGCATCCACCACTGTGTTGAGAGTGCGCAGCGCACCAGTCAGTGGTGCGCGCCCTAGTAGGTTAGTGCGCGCATTTGGTACCACCAGCAGCTGCGGCTTCCGCCGCCGCTCCACGTAGGTACCTATCCGGTAAATAAAACCCTATTTCCGATAGTATGTCTGAGTTTGTATTTTCAAAGTTTTAAGAGGTTAGTACCTCTTAAAACTTTGAAAATAACGTTTCCAGTGCCACTTCACGCCTAATTTCTAATTTGTAGTAGCCCACCATACCGAGACAAAATAAGGTAGAATACAGTAAGGGGTATCCCGGGTATCTCTCATATAGCTTTTCAAAATGTAGGGAACAGCAGATTTTTTTTTTCGCGATTTCTGGTTTCCCATAGTAAAAGTTACTCATAATAATACATAAATCTGGCGAATTTGTTCTGCATCCATTCGAGCATATTTTTTTATTTTATTTCAGTCGGGCTCCAGACGGCCGCATTATATTCCAGATAACTCCTCACAAGAGCCTCATACAAAGCCCTTAATGCACTGATGTTTGTAGTCATTTGCCCGACGCCTGACAAATCCCAGATTCCTGTACCGTACCCCTTTTTACAAACGTGTACGTGTTTGCGAAACTGCAGATCACTGGTGAAATGAATGCCTAAATCCTTAACCTCCATGACACGCTGCAGCGGCTCCCCGTCCATGCTGTACTGGTGGTGTTGTGGGATTCGTGTGCGTGTGAATGAAAGCACCGAGCACTTTGTATAGCTTATTGCAGTGACTCCATTCAGTGACCCTATCAAAGTCCTACTGCAGCATGTGCACGATCCGCAGTCTTTTATGACTGCAGACAACTTAAGGTCGTCAGCAAATAGCATGCATGTCGTCCTGACTACCTTTGGTAAATCATTTACCATAACAAGTTAGCAGCGGTTTAGTCGACAAATGCCAGATTCTAGAAATGTCAGACGACATTAAAACGCCAGATTCTATGAATGCCAGATTCTACAAATGCCAGATTCTACAAATGTCAGATTCTATAAACGCCAGATTCTATAAATGCCACATTCTATTAATGTCACATTTTTGTTATAGTTGCAATAAAATAATTTTAATAAGTGCATGTATAAAAATTTCGCAAATTACAAAAGTTGTTGTTGCTAGTTGTTTTTTTTTTTGCATTAAAAAAGTGTATGCACACAATTTTGTAATGCAAAAATTTGAAATGAACTCTTAGAAATGGAAATTTTATTAAATATGATGTTTGTCAATGTTGGCATTTCAATGGCAGATTCTATGAAGTCTGACATTTCTAGAATCTGGCATTTGTCGTTAGCAGCTTGACAAGTGTCAGGCCGTATAGCGTGTTCTGGCCAACCGGTTGGTAGTTACTTTAACCGAGAAAGGGCCATTATTGTAGATGTTCGTAGGCGTCTTTAAAAGTTCACCAGATTCCTGGGATATGCCGGGTGTGTGTGGATATGCGACATCCGCGAGGGATAATTTTCGGGATGTTACTAAGATTACGGTCACGAATTTGTCGTAATTTTGTGGGATAGGCGGGATGGTAAGTAATTCGGCATCCACAGACGTTTAAAATTGTTCCCATCGATTTATAGGACCGTTGGAAATGAAATACAAAATGTTGGTAAAAACTTTTATTTCAATATTGATGAGTTATCCTTTCAGTTACGGTGTAAGAACTCACCTAGAATACTATCCAACGAGGTTCCTGGCGCAGCACAGTATGTAAAACTTGTAGAAAAGACACGACTCAGTGGCCATGTGATCTGAATACTTACCATATACAACACTTGGATACACAGATCAGTATATAAAAACTGTAGTTTAGAATGAAGAAGAAGAATGCTGTCTACGTGATCCCGTGTTTACCCATATTATTATAATAAGTTGAGATTCTTTCCACAAGGCTTGTGAAAAACGTATAATATTATGTACATACGCCAGCAGCTACCAGAAACAGTCAAATTTTCCCAATCAACCTTGAACCTTGCTTTAACGATAAAGTTGAAAATCTATTGAAAGTTTGACAGATTGTAGTAGCTTGATGTGCTGGCGTCTGTATTTGCTCACCCTCTTGACGAGTATTGTACACAACTAGTCTTTACAACTTGTTTGAGGTGTAAACGATAAACGCAAATAGTATACACAAGATGTAGAATACATGTTTCAAACCTTGGTATAAACGCGAGGTTAGATCTACAGATCTAACCTCGCGTTTATACCAAAGTTTTTTGTACTTCATACTAGTATTAACGCATATTTTGGCAGGGAAATGGCCAATGCCGAAGGTTACGGGACATACTTACCAAACCATGAAAACCTCTGGTAAAAAATGAGATATTACGTCAAATAAAAGCAAAATTGTTACTCGGGACACTGTGTCAAGATTTATTATAAATCCATCATACACAGAAGTCTGAGCGGATTGGTCTTAAAATCTATTGCCGTTCATCGTCCTTGAACACCATCGTGCTGTGGCACTTGCCACAGTAATGGCGATCCTCCATGACTGCCATGAACACACCCGCGCCGCACTGCTCGCCAGTGCACTCACGACGGAGGCGGTGGATTTTGCCGTTCTCGTCAACCTGGAAATAAGGGAATTTTGAATATTAGTGATGTTATTTTTTAATGAATTCCGTGCACTGGCATAAGTGCAGGCGAAGGCATGATTCAATAGATAAGGTCTTATTGGAGACGGCTCTTTTTAGACCGAAAGACGAGATTTGATTCTGAACTCGTACGGCACGGCTACACATCAAGCTATACATAACCAGTATAAGCTGACTTCTGATTGTACGAAAAACCTATACAATGCGAGGTCAGCTAAAACTGGAAATGTATAGCTTGATGTGTAGCCGTGTGTACCAATAATAATTATCCGAATGAAGTCCTGAAGAAGACCCAAAACTTTTAACGGAAACATGACCAGATACCCACCCAAGTGGACGTACCGACCCCTATTGTAAAATACAATGTTAACTAGGTACCTAAATCCAGAAATAAATACCAGTATTTAGGGCATTGTGAAAATCCGCGTCCCATGAAAACGTTAACGTTTGTTTTATAATTTTATCATTAACGATTGCATCACTAGTCGCAACAAAAACAATGCATTGTTAACTTCCAAACGACTATTACATGACCCATTCTCATCGTCACGGTATTCTGCGAACCCCCATGATTCATGCGACGTGTCCGAACAAGTCTGCTTACCCTCCCTGACTCACAACAAATAAATACAGGCTAGGCGCCCTCGCAAGTCGCGACCTGTCTCGAGCATTCAACTTTCAAAGCTTTTATTTTCAGTCCTGGGAGAGTTCTTTGAAATGCTTGTCTTTTATTTGCTGACTGCTAAGTAGTCCCGGGTTTTCCTTATTGCGAACATGTCGGTGCGTGTTATGAATAGAAACGCATGAGATCAATGACATACTTGAGTTACCAATATAAGAAATTTCTCAAAAAAGTCACGACTTCACGAGACCTCAGAAATAACCGTTCCTTTTTTTTTCAAAACGGCGGACAGGCCGTCCTAAATGTTCGAGAATAATTTCTGAATGAACAATCTTTGTGAATATTTTTCTTTATCTAAGAAATACCTAGGATAATGCATTGCAAAATGACAATAATATTCGGAACGCGTAGCAATAGTTGTCTTATTTAATCCTGATTACCGTAGTTTTTTTCGCCAAGTAGTAAATATGTAGTAGCGGTACTGCTGATGCTAAGTCTAGCGTTGCAAAACTTCGGAAAATTTCAGTATAATTGGGAAATATTGAAAAGTAAAATTCTGTTGAACAGAATACTTCCGCAGCGAGAATGCAGACTAAAAGAAATATTGTAATAATGAAGTTATTAGAGCCACAAGATACAAGCGATGCTTAGTTTGTGGCTCACCGAATCCGTCACATTGTATTTTTACTTTTTTGAAGAATAAAATTTATTATTATTCCTTTATTTCATTTACATACTTACAAATTATATTTTTAAATATTTTTATAAACAAAAAGATAAAAAAAACATTTAAAAATATAAAAAATAGTAGCCCACCGGTATCGGGAACAGGGTCCAAGCTACCGGCGGTCAGGGCTCCAGAGAGAGGAACCTCCTGACAATGCGAGCCGTGTCCAGAAGTACCGCTTTCTGAATCAAGCCCTTGATCCAGCTGCCCAACGAGAGCCTCCTCAGGTGTTGGTCGAGGCTCTTGGCTATTAAGCCATTGGCTGTCACGACTATCGGCACAATGACTGTTGAGTCCACATCCCACATGTCGACAACCTCGCGAGCCAAGTCAAGATACTTGATTTGTTTATCTTTCTCGGCTTTCACGAGGTTCTCATCATGCGGGACGGTTATGTCAACAATCATTGCGCGCCGCTCTGATCGATCCACCACCACTATATCAGGCTTATTGGCAACAATAGTCCTGTCAGTGATGATGGATCGATCCCAGTACAATGTGATATTTCCATTTTCGAGAACTGGGTCGGGCACATACCTGTAGTACGGCACCTCAGATTCGACAAGGTTGTATTTCAGAGCAAGTTGCTGATGGATTATCCTGGCTACAAGGTTGTGTCTATGCAAGTACTCTCCGTTAGCTAGACGAGAACACCCGGAGATAATATGCCTGATTGATTCTCCCGGCCGGTGGCATGCCCGACAGATGTCAACCGTGCCGTCTTTCACAATAAATCTCCGGTAATTATTCGTCATCATAACTTCGTCCATAATTGCACAGACAAAACCTTCGGTTTCTCCAAAGAGGTCACCGAAACGCAGCCAGGCTACGGACGCTAGTAGATCTACATCGGGTCCATGTAGGGCCCGGTAAAAGCGTCCGTGAAGCTCCTTACTTTGCCATACTTCCATGCGATCATTGGTGTCAAGCACTACTGGCTTGCGCCAGTTCTCTTTAGCCAAGGAGAGCGGGGTGAGGCCCTTGTCCACCGCGACTACATCTCGATGCATTCCCACGTCGGTTTCTAGGAAATATTCCCTGAGACTGCATATCTCGCGATTGTGGAGGGTCTTAGCGTTTAAAAAGCCGCGACCTCCACATTTTCGCGGAATATACAGCCTCATTACCGATGACCGTGGGTGATGCATTCGATGTGCAGTCAACAGCGTCCGCACCTTCCTATCCAGGGCGTCTAGTTCGGTTTGAGTCCATTTGAGTATGCCGAAAGAGTACATCAAAACCGGCATGACCCAACTGTTGAAGGCACGCACCTTGTTTCCGCCTGATAGAAGACTGTTAAGTACTTTTTTCAGGCGGACAAAGAAGCGCTCCTTCAACGATTGCTTCATGTCAGTAACATTGATGCCTAACGCTTCCGACATACCCAAATACTTATAGGTTTCGGATACGGAGAGGGCTCTAAGGTTTGTGGAATCCGAGAGTTGGGTTCCCACGGATTCCACAATCTCCCCTCGCTTTACATGCATGACCGCACATTTGTCCACACCAAATTCCATCCTGATGTCGCTACTGAAAGTTTCAGTTACTTTCAGTAGCTCCATCAGTTGCAAATTGTTGGGAGCAAAGAGTTTTAGGTCATCCATGTAAAGGAGGTGCGATATAACCTGACCACCTCTCCTCAGCCGGTAGCCTAGACCTGAATCCTCCAGCAGCGTGCTTAGAGGATTCAAGGCTAAGCAGAACCAAAGCGGACTCAAACTATCGCCCTGAAATATGCCTCGCTCGATCCTTATCGGTTCGCTATTCCTCTGAATATTTCGACATCCTGGATAGCGAAGGACCGTCCTCCATTGCCCCATACACGACATCAGGAAGGTACGCAGAGTTGCATCTACTTTATACAAATCCAGCACCCTCATGAGCCATGTATGTGGCACCGAGTCATAGGCCTTCTTATAATCTATCCAACATGTCGACAGATCCTTTCGGGAACGACGAACCTGTTGGCTAATGGCCATATCAATGAGGAGTAGCTCCTTAGTACCACGGGACCCATTCTTACATCCGTTTTGAGAGGCAGACATAATGGAGTTGGTGTCTATATGTTTGTTAATTTTAGCTCTCAGAATGGATGTAAGAACTTTATAGACCGTCGGTAAACACGTGATCGGCCTATAATTTTTGGGTTCCGCGGTGCTACCTGATTTATGGAGCAGGTGGGTAACTCCTGTCGTTAGGAATTGGGGTAGCGAACCAGACTCCAAAGCAGTCTGGAACTGAGATGCCAAGCGAGCATGCGACCTTGTAAACCATTTGACCCAAAAGTTGTGCAGCCCGTCCGGCCCTGGAGATTTCCAGTTAGGTAACGGACGGACTGCACGAGCTACATCTTGGGGGCAGATGGTAATAGCCTCCATTTCTGGTATTGGATCACAGGCTCGCTCGACCTCTCGAGCCCAATCACCTTCGGTGTGACTGACAGGCGCCGACCAGATACTACGCCAAAAGGAACACATGGCATCATCATCCGGTAGGCACGTGTCAGCCACATCTTGGTCCGGTCGCTCCCAACCCCTATAAACCCACCTTTCATCGCTCTGGAAGGTGCGATTCTGAGTGTATCGCTCTACTCGCCGCTTATACCGACGAATACGGTTTGCCCATGCATACACTTTCTGCTTCAGGAAGTCGATACGCTCTGTGACGCGGGACAAATAATCTTGAGAACTAATATCAGTCCCCAAGAACGCCCGCCTCACAAAGCGCATCACTCTAGGGCGAGTATTGCCCTCTCTGAAGCAGATTAGTTTGCCGATGAGCGCTCTGGCCCCACCAATACGACGCTCAATTCTGCACTGCCAAGCTGGTATGGCTGGTTTCGGTCGTGTAGCTCTAGAGTCACTGTCAAATTTGACGTGAGCTACACGACATGCCGCTACAGCCGCGCAGTACAGAATTGAGTGAGTATCGGTGAGGTCTTCGCAGGCGTCAAAATGACTTGACAACTGCGCATCCAGAACCGCCACCAGCGCCCTATTTTTGTTATGCATGGGCAAACGAGGTAAGCGTGGTCTAAGTTCGGGCGACATGAACCGATATTCCCGAATCGCACCCTCCAAAGCATTCCTCAATTCCTCTTATTATTATTATTATCTCCTTTATTTCATTTAAATACCTACAAATTACATTTTTAAATATTTTTATAAACAAAAAGATAAAAAAACATTTAAAAATATAAAAAATAGTAGCCCACCGGTATCGGGAACAGGGTCCAAGCTACCGGCGGTCAGGGCTCCAGAGAGAGGAACCTCCTGACAATGCGAGCCGTGTCCAGAAGTACCGCTTTCTGAATCAAGCCCTTGATCCAGCTGCCCAACGAGAGCCTCCTCAGGTGTTGGTCGAGGCTCTTGGCTATTAAGCCATTGGCTGTCACGACTATCGGCACAATGATTGCTGAGTCCACATGCCACATGTCGACAACCTCGCGAGCCAAGTCAAGATACTTGATTTGTTTATCTTTCTCGGCTTTCACGAGGTTCTCATCATGCGGGACGGTTATGTCAACAATCATTGCACGCCGCTCTGATCGATCCACCACCACTATATCAGGCTTATTGGCAACAATAGTCCTGTCAGTGATGATGGATCGATCCCAGTACAATGTGATATTTCCATTTTCGAGAACTGGGTCGGGCACATACCTGTAGTACGGCACCTCCGATTCCACAAGGTTGTATTTCAGAGCAAGTTGCTGATGTATTATCCTAGCTACAAGGTTGTGTCTATGCAAGTACTCTCCGTTAGCTAGACGAGAACACCCGGAGATAATATGCCTGATTGATTCCCCCGGCCGGTGGCATGCCCGACAGATGTCAACCGTGCCGTCTTTCACATCAACCGTGCCGTCTTTCACATTATTATTATTATTATTATTCCTGCCATGTATAGGCTAGTATATAAATCCAATAATGTAGAGGCTCACCTTGTAGAACCTAAGTACTGCTAGCTTGACCTTCTTCTTCTTGTGCTTGATCTTCTTGGGGGTGGAGTAATTCTTCTTCTTGCGCTTCTTTGCGCCACCACGCAGGCGCAGCACCAGGTGGAGTGTGGACTCCTTCTGGATGTTGTAGTCTGACAGGGTGCGGCCATCTTCCAGCTGTTTACCGGCGAAGATCAACCTGGGTAGACAAAGGTCCATTATGTTAGAAATTATTTTAGAAAAAATGAATGTTTAGTAATAATTTTTATTTCCCAAAATCCCTAGTTCGACCATTAGAACCCATGTAGAATATTCCTGTGATTGTGAAATTATTTTTGGGCCGATTATGTTAGTTGTCTCATTTAGACGGAAATGTGATAATATTTCCGTCTAAATGAGACAACTAACATAATCGGCCTTGATAACTTTTGGGAATTCATAAAACAAAGCAAGGTGTATCAAAGGTGCATCCTTTTAGTACGGAATGTTGTTACGACTTAACGAGTGCATTTCAAGGTATCAATTCCCAGTGGGATTGTAAACCGATCGCGTGCGAATTAAACCGTATTCCAATGATGTCAACCGATGTTACCCGCGTCAGATTTACACCCACATGCTAAGGGGCAAATCTTTGGTTTTACTACGGTAGCACATATTTTATGGTATCGTAAACTAGTAGATACTATTGTTGTGCAATCAAAATAATTTCAATTAGATAAAAATTTGACAATAATTTTAGGCTGTGAGGTTGGCGCAGTGATCCCAGGTTCGATTCCCGCGCGAAAACAAAACTTTGTTACGCCACAGATACGCTTATTGAAAGGTATTCAGCAGTTTGCCGTAAAGATGCGAATCATTTTTCGCCTAACATATTAGTAAGGATTGATCAAATACATACTAAACAGCACCGACCAACCCAAATCAAATGCCGCTCTCCAAGAACTGATGATTAGTTGTGAGAAGACTAGTGCTCTGCATTGGCTGTAAATAAGCACAGCCTAGGCCACCTCAGAAGTACCTAATAATGTAGGATATCTCACCTCTGCTGGTCTGGAGGGATTCCCTCCTTATCCTGGATCTTGGCTTTCACATTTTCGATGGTATCCGAGGGCTCGACCTCAAGAGTGATGGTCTTACCCGTGAGGGTTTTGACAAAAATCTGCATCTTGGTTCACCTGAACAATAGAAAATTAAAAATAAGTCACAAAGTTTCTACAGTTAAATGTAACTTGTAAGAAGTACATATTTTATCAAGTAATCGAAATAATCATGCTCCGCATCTTCTGCATCTTCGGTTTCGGCATAACGTGTTCATCAGAAAATTGAAATAAATCCCAATAAAGAAATTGTGCAAATCTCTATTTACAGTCAATGTTAGTTTGAATTTTTCCCAGGTCGAACTTGACCTCTATCTGCCGCGATAAGTTCAAGGTCCCAGTACAAGTCGGAAACAAGTTCCAAGTATTTTGTTAATAAGTACAAATATCATGTTATACACCTCAGACAGAGTAAAACAAACAAAATAAGAACAATAGATGCATATCATAATATAATTACTAGTACTTAATGAGTACACTGATTCATTAGTTCCACATATTTTACTATAAAACAATCAGTTTCATAGTTCAGACTATGTTGAAAACGTGTGTTGATCAAGCCTACAGAATGGGTAAGTGAATAAAATAGAGAAAAACGCTCCATGGTATTTATTGGCAGGCCAAGATGATACAATGCAGTCATAAATTACAATCACAGCAATAACAAACATTTTTCCATATCAAGACTAAAGGCAGTTTCAATCAGTTTAAGAGCTGAAAGCAGTAGTCAGAACTTTTTTCACTTTAAAAAAAATTAAACCAAGAGTACAGCGTTGATGCATCCATCGTTCTCCGGGTTGTTTGTAACTTGTGCGTATTTCCCCCACACAACTTTACCAGCCTGTGTGACCAGACCGAGTTCTGAAATGTTAATTTCGATGACTGTACCCTTAGTAATAACTCCCAAACTTGTGTACATCTGTGAACTTGGGTTCTTCTTGACTCCAATGATCGGCAAACAGAAAGTTGCCTTCAACTCTGGGTGTGTTACATGAGCTTTCTTGAAACGTAGAGCCATTGGCCTGATAAACCTCTCAAACTTCGGTGGTTTACGTGTGAAGTTCTCTCCTACAAATGTGACTTTAGTCACCATACGTTTCCATGCTTTCCGCTTGGTCTTTCCAGACTTCAGCACTTTGAACACTTCAGCATCAGCCTGTGCCCTGACTTTAGGTATAGGTACATCCCATTTTCCAGCCTTTTCTTTACGTTTCTGCTTGATCATGTTGGATAATACCTTGGCCCGGGACTGCACATCTCTGTCAAGGAGGTACACAGGCAGTGCACCCTCTGCCACCTTCTCTGTGTTCTGTTTGACATTTTTCTCCTCATGTGCTTTGATCTTCTTTTTCATCTGTATCTTCTCATTGCGGCGCTCCTTGTTGTAGATCTTGGCCTTGATACCGCGAAGTTTGCGAGCCTTCTCAGCACGCCTGTGAGGCTCACGCGCCTCACGTTTTCGCTTCCGTTCCTCATAATCGAGCCTCCTACCGTAAAGCTTTTGATGGCGTTCAATATATTCGTTCTGCGGCATTGTGGTTGCTTATTCGGCAACTACAACAAAATTACCAAAGTCAAAAAGCTTCTTCACAAAACTAACCTCTTCGATGCGTGTTTTCACTATATTATGTTCGCGGAAACTAGCTATATGCTCACATTTAGCCAAATTAACGTTTGATATCGTTGCTAATGTTGAAAATAACTGTATCTTCCCAAACTCCACCTCGATACTCAAATCCAACACCAACTTGCACGTGTTGTATATTTCCACGATCTAAGTTCACTTTCGCGTTAAAAACAATTTATATTGTTTGTTTTCAATAAAAACGGTAATACGTACTTTGTAATTGCAACCTAATCTAATATTACGCAGTAATTTGTAATTTATTTCACAAGATTGACAAACTCACCTTACACCGACACCATGCCACATGGAAAAGGAAACCGAACGATATATTACTTTACTCTATGCCCGATGCCGAATTCACAATTGTGTGACCAATAGCGAAAACAGATATCATAGAGTATAGTAACTAAAAGGGCAGATATAATGTTACAAATTAAAAACGTAGTCACAATACGTTACAAAAAGCCCACAAAGAACCACTATCAAATTTTGTCGGTTTGTCGTGTAATGGTAATTAAATCATGGGATTTTTAGACAAAAAAAAACTGTAAAACTGAGGACAAAATGAGGGATAAAATCTTCCAAGGCAGTTACTGCATTCATAAACGAATGTATGATAACTTACTCCTGACTTTTTGATTCTGCCATGTTTCCTAATATTCTGCATTTATTTCACCCATGGTGTTCCAGAATAATAAAGCGTAAAAAGCTAAATCAAAAAGGGCCTTTTTAATGATAGGTCAATGTCTATAAGAGTCCGTGCTATAGCCTAACACCTAGATATTGGTAGGGCACTGCGTAATGTTATGCTATCCTGAGGCTTCGGGCCCGGAGATTAAGATCTACATCTTAATCCCCCCAGGACCACTGGCCCTAAATCTCACGAAGTATTTTTATATTTTTAACAATCCTCATTCACCATGGCTAAAATATTTTAAGCAAAAGGCAGTTTGTAGTTGGGGTCCTCCAGTATATATAAAATGTAAAAGTAGGGTAATCAAATACCCTTGTGGCGGAATGGCGGGACAGGCATACACGCCCTACTCCTGGCCTCGTCACCATCGAGGCGGTCCGGCCGGTGCTCGATCGCTGGCTCAGGAGGAGGCACGGCTCCCTGTCGTTTCGGGTGACGCAGGTGCTCTCGGGGCATGGTTGCTTCGGGAAGTACCTGTGTCGCATAAACAGGGAGCCGGACGCCCGGTGTCACCACTGCGTCGAATGCCGGGAGGATACGGCGCGGCATACGCTGACAGAGTGTGCCGCCTGGGAGGAGCCGCGCCGTGCCCTCATCTCAGAAGTAGGCAGTGACCTGTCGCTGCCGGCCGTGGTCGAGTCGATGGTCGGCAGCGAAGAGTCCTGGGACGCGGTGGTTTCCTTCTGCGAAACAGTCGTCTCGCAGAAGGAGGCTGTGGAAAGGGAGAGGGAGATCTGGTCCACTCGCCCGGCCCGCAGCTGGCGCACCGGGCGTCGGCGGAGGGCGGATAACGCCCTCTTCCAGCCCCCCCTAAATGGGTCCACGGGTGACGGACTTGGGGGCGTCCGTCGCCCCCCAAACATCAGGACCGGCACCAGTCGGGGGTTGCGGAAGGATCTTACGTTCCCGCGACCCCCGGCGTAGGTGTGAGATGGAACACTGGGGTGGTTTTTAATCAGTAAGAGTCTGACAGACCCCGCCGCCCGCCCCAGGGCGGCGGACATCCATGAGGATTTTACACCCCGGGAAAAAAAAAAAAAGACGATCAAATACACTTGCTTAGGTAGACAACCAACTCCTAGTTCTGTATGAATGGTCAACAGAAAACCTTACTAACTTATACGAGATGGGGTATTAGAGTCCAGTAGTTATTTTAGTAAGTGGGCCTAGTAAGGGGGCCTATTCTTGCTTTTCTATTTAAGTCGACAAATATCTTGTATGTCTTTATGAATAGTCAAAAGAAATACTAAGCTTTCCGGGACGGAGTACTAAACATTTTGAGCTGATTTTGCTCGCTTTTGCGTCCTACATTCTCTAAAGTGAGGAATTGGAAGAAAGAAACGTCTAACAGTGAGTTAAATAACATAGAACTACAACTACTTCCTTGTTCGTAATAAATAATATAAAATCATAGGCAGTTAGAAGGTCTGCCGACGGAAGTGAAGACTTAAAACTAAAACATGCTTTTACTGCTGGACAAGCGCAACACATCCTACTTATATCTACAGATAGACACAGTTAACAAATTAGCATATTGGTAACGCGAACCCATAAGATTTTTCCCCACCTAAAATCGCTCAATGCCTAAAGAAGTTTCACTTTAATAATTCAATTATTAATCATTTTTCTTTAATTTTTTATTATATATTTGTATATATATTTTAGTGTTAACTTGTAACAATAGTAATTGTTAAATAAATTTTTGCACAATTCTAGATTCATTACAATCTTGTTACATCTGACAACATTGAGATCTGGCGTGGTGTCACGCGTCATCGGCCCATCGCGACGTATTTTATCTGTGACGTAAAAAATTTTTAGTCCGGCAACAACTTGTAAAAAGTTATAATTCTATCTAGTAAGTAGCAAACTTAGCAAGCGCGTAACGAAGTTCTCCAAACCATTATTAAATACATAGGTTACAGTTGTTTGTGATTATGAACACAACATCAGTAGCAAAATTGGCAAGCGCGTAACGAAGTTACGAAGTTCTCCAAACTATTATTAAATATGAACACAACAGCAACGTCTGTGACAGCAACCTTCTCTTCAGGTGAGTGTTGATTGTACTAATTTACGGAAAATTCTGTGCCGTTGTGTGTGGTCAGTGAACAGTGGTTATGGTGGATTATTATGATAGCCCAGTTCATGTGGTGTACATTTAAACCGATAGATGTGTTCTAAAGGATACCATACTGATACTCAAATGGGAGGACACTTTTGCCCGGCATCAATGTTCATTCATAAGCGTTGTGCGTACGACATGTCAAAAATCATTAACATTCCAAATGAGGTTAAACTGGCTTGTACGTAGTTCCGTAGCGTAAAAAAATATGTTCTGTCAGAACTACTTCCCAAGGTGATTGAGTTTGATGATAAAAAATGGACTTTATTATACTTGTATAATGGCTCATTTAATAAAAGGATTGTTGGTGATCAGTATTTGTGTTTGTTTTCAGTTGGGCGGGAAATTAACTTTGTTTGAAATCATTTAGTTTAGATTGCAGCTTAAAATGTAAATATAAGTACAATGTATTTACAATGAATAAAACACATTTTTAACACCTGCCTGTTGATAATTATCAAGGACATCGGTTCCTTTTTTATTAGATGGGTCAGTAGAAGAATCTTTTGTACAATATTATATTTAAATTATTAGGATGTGTATTTCTAACAGTTTCATTAAGGGACTAACCACACTTATTCAGCATATTTTTCCATACAAAATCGTTGTTTTCTATGGAAAAAAGCTGCACAGTGCTGAATAAGTGTGGTTAGTCCCTTAATGAAACTATTGCTTTTAAAATATATTATGCTGTTTTATGGTAAAAGTTAAAACAAATTAAGGCTATGTTTTTACATAATATTAATTATCATAATACTATAGCACAAATGATGATATATACACAGTCTGGTTTATATTTATTTTTAGTTGCAGTACCAAACGCACAAAAAATAATAATCAAATTGAGAACCTCCTTTTTTAAAGTGGGATAAAATAAAGAAAAAGTTTTGCATTTAACAAGTAACCTTAAAAAATAACTTATCACAGATCATTCGTGGAGCAGACGGTGTTCAACAGAGACTGTGTTCAGCATACAGGGAAAGGAAACTGGTAAGTTTTAACTGCATAGATTGTACTACTTTGTCTTGCCTTGTATTTGCGTGACTGTCCCAAATGTTGTTTGCATGAATTTATTATTTATGTTATATTCTTATATATTGAAATAATTATGTATTTAAAGTTTGAGATTTGTGTCATATTTATTTGAATAGAAAACTTTTGTATGTAGAAGATGATTATATTTCTAGAAGTTATTGTAAGAGTGTAAACTCATAAAATTCATTCGCTTATTATTTTGAAATACTTGCTAATATATCATTCACATACGTAACACTTTCAAGGGCGCTATATGGCTATAGCTGTCATAAAAATAAAACGTCTATTGTGTCTCGTTTACAGCTTTGGAAGCTGTTAAATAACTATTATTTAATTTGCAAACTATAAAATTGATTTCAAAAAATTAAAACATATTATATTTTTTAAAGATAGAGGTTTAGCCAGCCATCATACCCCATCTTTATGACTACGTATTGATACACTGAGCCATAGTAATATTGATAATGATGCTTCCCTTACCCTGTATTATAAAATTGCGTACAAACTGTTATAAAAATTATATCAGTTCTGTTGTAGTTCAATTTTTAGGCAGCCCTAACAATAATAAAAGTACAGTCGTTCCAAAAATCAGTTAGATCAAATAATTTATAAGATAAAATTAAAAAATATTTACAAATATGCTTAGAAATTATTTAAAAATGATGTATATTGCCAGCTAAATGCAAGGCTATTAAAATAAACTAAAGTATTGGTCAGAATGCCAAGTAAGTGACCTTAGGCGATAGTGATGACCCGGCGTGAGTGTGTGTGCCTATTTCATGGCAATTTGTGCAGTTATTGCCGATTTTTGATACACAGTAGGTACTAAATTATTATAATTAGGCCTATTCTGGACAAGCGATACTATTTGTTATGCACGACGACATATCAAGATAGTTTTCCAGTATAAGCTGACTTCTCATTGTACGAAAAGCGTATACATTGTGAGGTCAAGCTAAAACAGGAAATGTATAGCTTGATATGTCGTCGTGTGTACAATCGGAGTATTAGATTATCTAATACACGCGTATCGGATGACTATTGAAAAACATGTGTTTCAGATAATTTGTTAACATAATCAAATTATTATTCTGCCATCTGAGGGCAAACTTATTATTTTACCACCTCAGCAATATTCTTAAAACAATGCTTCTTCACTAATTACTATACTGTTTTTCCTGTTGGGTATCATATAATCAAAATGTTTCATAAGGTACAGTCGCGTGCAAAAAGATTGAACCTTTAAAGTATTTTAATACCAATTTTTTTTTTTTTTTTGTATCGAAATAAAACAAAATGAAGAAATAACTTTATACATGAGTGACAAGTTCCAAAATGATATCATGCTCATAAAGTACCTACTGAAAGCTATGATAAATATTTCATTATGTTAGTCAAAACTTCGAAGAAAAACGCTATACGAATTTGGTAAAATTTATTTAGGTATTTGCATCTTTTTAAACGTGACTGTTGAAACCCGTGGCTTCACGCTTCACGGAATGTAATGCTTCCACAACGTCATTCACTGACCTGGCACTCGCACCAAACATGTTGGAACATGTCTCGAATATTTTGGAAACCTCATTAAGTACAATGTTATTGCATTTACGATATGAGCGGTTTTATCATAATATTTCACTCATTATAACGACGTAATGAGGCATTCATTGCTGGTCAAAAGTACTTGCCTGTTATGATTGAGGACTAGTCAATATAAGTACTAATTTGACTACTGAGGGTCTACTCCGAAGTGGGTTCGGCCGTTTCCTGCTACGAAGTTACTATTTGGTTCGGTCGGTCCCGATCCTACACTCCTACACTCTTTCGAATATTGACTATGGTCCCGACCTAACTCAGCCGATCCGAACTTTTTTCGCATTTTTTTATTATATTCGGTTCGGCCATGTGTCGGTCCGATCCGATCATTCGCACTTTGCACTTCGTAGTAGACCTCCTGGACTTGCTTATCATTATCGATACCTACTAGTTTAGTAGCATGTAGGGCTGCCCATAAAAACTTATTAAGATAAGATATTATATTCGGCAAATACTACTATTACCCGTATTTTACTGTATTGTGCTAGGTATTTTGATTAAAATTGCTATTCTTCGTTAAATATATTTTAAGCATATTTATAAAACTGCTAACGAATATTGCAAGTATTTATGTAATATAATTATATACCCAAAAACAGTCTGATATCCCATACATATCACCCCAATAAAGGCTCCCGCAAATAAGCGCGACTCATCGCACGACGTGTCGCACTGTAGCGTCGTGTCTGTTTGCGGGAGAGCCTTAATGATGAAAATAACCGATTTTTTTTTTAGAACAGGACAAGTCTAGTACCGTCTAGCTTTTTGCGTAAGTTTAATGGTACATGTGGTAAACTATACATGTGTCCTAGAGTCCCCTGGAGAATAAAACGTGCTTATGTATTTGTAATAGCTATAGGTCCAGAAGTATGTTCGTGTTTTATCTTAAATGACGTTCTCAACAGCGAACGTAAGTGTTTGTTCTGAAAGGACTACATATTTATAAAATATTATGTGGAGACGGTGATAACAAGTCAAAGAACATCAAACTCAAACAATGCAGACTACTGGGCACGCTCATTCCATCGTAGATCTCATCTATCGCTTTCCATCAGACGAGATAGAGGTCCAGCCTTTCAGTAATACAAAAATATGCAAAATGAACATAACAGCCCATTTGAATGACAGGCCACGAAAACGCCCTCCACTTCACGGCTTCCTATAATTCTACGCAGTGCTGCCAGAGCTGTAAAAACCAAGTCAGCGCTAACAAAACAACGATGCAATACGCGCTAAATTCTAATAAATTTGATGACAAAAAGCGGTAGATTCAGCGAGCTAACTTTTTTCGATTATAAATGCAAAATACGATAAAATGAAAGCATAACTTTAATCTGTAGATTAGATAGTCGTTTAATCTTAAAATCAGACAAAAAAAATACATTTTTTAATTTAATAATTAATTTAGGTACCTACAAACTTAGTGAGCCAATAAAGAACACTTCAACGAGTTTCACTGTTTCTCCAAATTGTTGCTACATTAAATTTTAACGTGTTAAATAAACTGAGGCTAAAGGCTAACACAACGTAAAATTTTCCGCTTAGCGCTAAAATCCTCAGAATCGCGCTAAACATACCAACAAAGCGCAGATTTAGCGCCGAAAGCGGTAAAATGGCAGCACTGATTCTACGCTTGAAAGGAAAAACTGCGCAACAAACTCCTGACTTATGTATTACATTGGATATAGTCATCTCATCTGTTATAATTTCATCATCAGTCTAACGCCGGTAGTCCTATTGCCAAACATCCTGCCTAAAATAATTATCCATTCCTACATAAAAGGCCGTTATTCCAAAAATAGGCTCACCCTTCACATCAAGGGAATCCCCCTAATGTTTATTTCCGGATATTACAACTAACAAAAGCCCTTACAGAATGTTTAAGTAGTTAGTCACTCATTTGTGCAAACAAGTCTAAACTTGTGTCTAGTGATACTAATTTTGAGCTCAAACGCGAGTTTTAGATGTAATTGTCGGTTTCCAAAAATAGAAGCGGAAGTGCATTCCATTTACGACATGATTCTCCAGTCGATGACCTCAGAACAGACATGTCTAGACTTGAGTCGTCTATTGTTAGAAAACCAAAAAAAACACCCCTTGAAAATGGAAACAGTTGACAAAGGCGGATCTTGAAATCAATCAATGAAATTCGTGACAATATTTAAAAAAAAAATGAACTATTGTGTTTCGTCCTAGAAGACAACTTTCTCGAAATGTCCGATTTTAAGTAATTGTAAAAAAATACAATCATCCAAAATATAATTAATTTTGTTCATTGTTATTGAGTTTGTTTGCGCCGCTTTTTTCCCTTCTATAAACTAGAAAACTGTGAAGATCATAGCGTGATTCTGGGGGCTATTGTATTTTGATGCCGTTACCACAGCACTAATTTTAGAGCATTTTGAATAATGTTGTTTGCTTATCTGCATTCATTTAATATAATCATATAAGCCGCAGCAAATCCTGCAATCACTCAAGTAACGAGTTGTTTTACAAAAAAACACTGCAAACAGCCACTGTCGTGCCAACAAAACATACGCGCTAACTCCTTTTTGCGTCATGAATTGCAAATATGGCTTCTTCCAAAAACTGCAGGTGTCAAAGTCCTGAGTCTATGCAAGTTTGAACAAGACTTATGGTAAGCATGAGTCACAATGTGGCCAGTGGGCTGCATTACGTCAGGAGCCTCGCTTGGTAATCTACTGTGACATCTTTATCTGGCCTGCTATGTACTGGACATACGAACGGGTTGGGAATCGTCGGAATTCAGGCATGCATGATATCATTGAGTGGGTAGCACACAGACAGGAAATTTTGAAAATAATCCGCTGAGTTGCAAAGGCTTTGTTTATTTGTGCAACTAAGTAAAGGAGTATTTTGGGAACAAAGGCAGTATTAAATATTCTTAAAGCCTGTTTCAGCAGGATTGTCCGAAAGGGTTACCGCTACCCCGGAACATAAAGGGCGAAGGAAGGAACATGGGTGGGTTTTAGTCAGTAAGAGTCTGACACTCCCTTTCGCTCCACCCAGAGCGGGAGGGGTCATTTGAAGATATCCCACCAGAAAAAAAAAAAAGAAAAAAAAGGTCCGATGGGCTAATCGGATACAGTTAAGTTACTGCTGGAGTGAGAGAGGTCCCAAAAAAATCAGAATTTTAAATATAAAGAGGTGCAATCCCCCTTCTTGATAGAGATATGATCTTGGATGCCCATGCCATGCCATTATAAAAACTATTGACGACATTGTGACTTGATCCTAAGAATTTAAATATCCAAGTAAGGAATATTCCAGAATAATTATGTAAGAGGATTCCGTAAATGAGGTCGACACCCGACAACACCGAGACAGTGGTCTGCTCCTGTATGTAAGGAGAATCGTAATGAGCGCGAAGCACGATTATGATAAATTAGTAAAGCTCCAAGTTACGCTTGATGGTAATCTAGCGTCTAATTTTAACTGTTTTATCTCTTAATTTATTCCTTTTAATTAGTAATGGTCGGATTATAATACGGTTAAGTTACCCACAAAATTAGTCAAACGTTTTTGGTTCATACTTTATTACGTTGGCGAATTTTTGACACGCGTGCTTTGGAGTGACTAAAATGTATTCGAAATACAAGTTTGTTTATTTTAATTTATGATTTTTTTTGTCGGACCATTCTTATAATTGATCAGTTAAAATATAATGTTAAAATTACTCATTTGATAACAAAGATTCGCTAAACCTCAGATAGGATATGCAGTCATCAATATTAAAATATTAACTTTTTAATTGGTGATTGTCAGATGGTTCTGAACTGCAACATGGTGGACCCCGGAGCCAGGGCCAGGGTACACAGGATCCAGTCGACCCGAAGACTTGATGATTATGGGATATCACTCGACAATTTAGCATAGAATGAACATGTTCAATGGATTTTTGACTACAGTATGCTTATGTTATTGTCGACTGTTAGGGTTACAAGATGTAATTGGGATACATATTTCTGAATGTCCAGGTGTATACCATAAATTCACGCAGATGTGAAAAAGTTAATCTTTGAATAGATGTACTTTTTTACAAGAGAACTGTGAATAGACATTATAAGCCTGGGCAGATAATGTTTGAACCAATGTCAATATCACTAAACTTGTAACAAGTCTAGTGTTACAAACAGTGCATGTAACATTTATTTTTAAGATGGACATTGTCCGTCTGATGTCACCACACATAGTTATATTTTCACTCATACTTCATGAATCTATAAATAGTATTTTACTTAGAACATTGTTTATTAACTGTAGTGTAAAATGCAACATATTTCAAATTCAGGTTATCCATTCATTCACAATAACATTTGATTTGATCATTCTTAAAAGTGCAGCTTTTATTGCGCCCTTTGGTTAAAAGCAGGTCAATTTTATGTCTAATCAGCTTGGAATGGTGGAGGAAAATGTCAAGGAAACTTACAAGTAAAACTGTAACCCAATATAGATGTAACTTACTAACGCCATCTATCGGGCTGAGCCTCTGTCGAGTTGATATTCAAGTGGTCTTGCTTCAAAACAATGGCTGACACTTGCACAAACAAACCTCTCAAAATAAATATTGTATCATGACGCGCGATTTTGCTTTTGCGTCATGATGTCATGTATTTGTGAGAAACTTGATTTGTCGCAAATGATAAATGACTGTAATCTGTATATCAGATAATACTCATTTGTGTTTGGTCCAACTGAATGGCCTGTCACTCTAAAAATATTAACAACTTCAAGGGTTTTCATAATTTATGTATGACTTATCTTATGTCCAAAATACGGGGTCGGGTTATAATACTAAATTACCTGCCTGAAAAAAGTCCCCCTATTCTCTGAAATAAGGACGGGGTAAGTACTTACACAAAGAGAGTTTATTTCATTTTTGCACGTTCATTAACGCATCCCTAAGTGACAACCCTAATTTGAAATATGTTTTTTGTGTGATTGTACTTTCGATTTTATTGATTTAGCTAATTTGTAGTTCATTTTATGGTTGTGGTAAATAGTCGAAAAATATCTATGATTCATTGATTTCTAAATAATTTAAAACATAGATTTCATCGGTGACAGCTTCTGATTTCCCATGATTGTTAAATGCTTTAGTCACGCTTAAAGGCTCCCGCAGACAGGCGCAACGCGACTCCGGTAGAACAATTTCCATAAAGTTTTTTTTTGAAATTATTCCACCAGAGTCGCGTCGCGCCTTTCTGCGGGAGCCTTAACACGTTCGTACCTACGTGAATGATTGCAATACTTACTGTGTGAAATCTCTCACAGTTGCTCAGCAGGCTTTTGTATCAAGGAATGCCATTCAATTGCAATACTCTGGTGGCTACATGATTTATTTTAATAACATAACTTCTGTTTCTATACTATTGTTTGAAATTAGCTTTGTCTGTGCATAATTCAAAGATTAATTTTGCTTTCTCAAGATATCATATCTTTATCGGAAATATTTTTGGACTTTTTATCACATCCATATCTGCATGTATTTTAGCGTGTGTATGTGTGTAGATTAAATTGTGTATGTATGTGTAAATTGGCTATGAAAAGAATAAGAAAACAAAACAAAATTTGGACAGACAAAACAATGAATAAGAAAAACATTTTGGAAAAGAGTGAAAGAGACAGACAGACAACTGAAAAAAAACATATTATGTGCTAAAAAAGAGTTCAGTGGAAATTCAGAAAAAAAAAACTATTAAGTACAAAAAAGACAATCTAGATTCAAACCAAAAAAAAAGTTTTTTTTGACAAAATAAAGTAACTAAGGACACAGAGTTACGACATTTTACAGACACAGTTTACACCTGGAACGTGCACCACGGATCATGGCTTCACGGCAGTTCTAGCGCATTTGTTGAACGATGTGTGTGTTGTAGATATTGCGCGCGACACGAGCGATACGGACGGGGCGGAGACTTACGCGACAGACCCCAGCGATGTGGAGTACGAGCCCGTGACGGAGCCCGACGACGACGGGCCTGTCGACGACAACGACACTTCCGCGAACAGCGACGTAAGTACACTTAGGACATTCATTTTCTTCGCAGTAACGAACAATGAAATACTTACGAATAAAATGGTAATTATCTGTAGCGCTCTAAGGTTATTTTGGCGCGTGGCCAAAATCGGAACTAACGCCGCCATCTTGTTTTTTAAATATATTTCAAGTGACATTTCACAAAATAATTAGAAAGAAAAATATTTGGGTCAGGCACAGGAAATAGAAACAATTAAAAAGAAGCATTTAAAGCTAACCAAATTACATTAATTAAAAAAAAATACAAGACCTTTGCGGAGCCAAAAAGTCTCCTGTCTCAGGATAACGCTGCGATATTGAAAAAATAAATACCGCAAGCGCTGGTGTTCTGATAGTCTCCGTGATGCCACGGACACACCTGCACAAATGTTTACCAACAGCGCCCCCCTGTCAATGTCATTCGAGCGCCAAAAGATCCTTGTAGAAGTGCACTCGCAGTTACAATGTTATTCGTAGTTCCACGTCACTTATCAGTATCACTTAACGTTTCATACATTCCGTGGTGAATGTAAGACCGTCACTTACGACGTTGTTCGTCATTATTTTCCAATGAACACTTACGGCCTTTCTCATAAAAACTTCCAACTGATGATAATAGGTATTCTATTAATCTCCTCTATTTTAGAAAACTACATTGTAACATACCTGTAATTAAGACCAGTTAAAAACGCTAATTGCTTTAAATTAAATCATTAACGCAAACATTAATTGCGCTCTGCAACTCTTTAACCGTGAAGGTGAAAACATACTTTATTTTATTTTTTTACTCAATCCTTACCTTTAAAACTTTTTGACCTGTACCCTAATTGCGTAACACACTATCAAACAGAAGCTGGATCATTTTGAAGGATATAGCAAACCCATTGCGTCATGTGTTAAAAAAAATGTCTGATCAACAACGTAAATAACGCAATGAATGTTGTTGACCTGTCAAAATTAAAGCCATTCCTATTACCCCGCTGTATAACTGATCCTATAATGGTACTAATGCAATTGCCATGTCCTTGGCGATCTTATCGGCTTATCGTCCTTTATTGTGCTACGTTTAAAAACTGCTTAGATAGATCCAAGCAGTTTTTAATTTCCCGATATATTTAACATAGCCATCTAAACAGATTAACATTTTATATCAGTTAACCTACCTATTTGTCTGTATGTTTGATTTTTTTCTGGTTAACCGACTTCAAAAAATCCCCATCCATTTGCATAAATTTTTAAGACAAAATATAACATCGCATACTTTTGGTTATCCTAATTATATTTACGCATAATTTCTCTAATCTTTATAATGTTTAAGCATAACATTCTAAAGCATAAATTTACTGACGCATAAGGATATTAAAACATATTTTTTTATAGGCATAACAAATACACATAATAATTAATTCCTAAAATGTTAGACACATTTTTATACAATATTGCTCTAATGAAATTTATAGGCACTTTACATTGTCGGTAGAACAAATTATTTATTATTTTTTCTAAGTGGACGGTATCATAAAACTATTGTGTTATTGCGAAGTTGTAATTTAATCCATTAAATAAAGTGAGTTGTAGTTACAAATGGCGAATACAGTGCATACCTTTATAACTAAAAGTGGCGAAATCAGATTAAATGTGAATGGTTTCATATATGAGAAAAATCGAGAAAATGATAGTAAATGTTATTGGGTGTGTGAATTGCTACGGAATAACAATTATAAATGTAATTCTCGACTTATTACCAAACTGAACGACGACCAACAACATGAGATATTATCAAAACATATGCAAAATCACAATCATGAACCAAATACACTTAGAGATGATGTAAGTTTTGTAAATTTGTTATACATACTCGTATGTATGTAAAACATATTGGCGGCTTAGCCGCACCGCACCTTGACCTATTGATACACTACATTACACAAATAATATTGGCTATAGTTCTTCAAATAATATTGGGTGTAGTTACGTATAATTAATCTTTTGCATGAACATTCAAAATAAATACGTAAAAAATAACTTAAATTGGTTTCCGTTATTCCCATTATTTTTTATGCCTTAATACTATTAAGCTAATAGTCATTACGCCTAGTAACATTATACGAATTCAAATTATGCCAAAACAAATTAACCAACAAGATAATTATATCAAAATAAACTGAATGCCAAAAACAATTATGGCAAAGTATTATTATACCAAAAAAAATATACTAATGTAGTTATGCCAAAGGATATTAGGAAAAAAAAAACATGCGAAAAGAAGGAATCCCAAAAAAGGAGGAGGTTCACAATTCAGATGTTTATATTTTTTTAATTAACTAGCTTGGTAAACAAATCTTAGGCCTCGCCCCATAAAATTAACAACTCCTTACACATTGACTAATACAGTTGTTTCATGTATTAAAAAAACTTGGTCTATTTTTTTAGGAAGGACAAAAACATCGCAATCAATATAATATGTACGTAATACTTTTGAAGAATTTTATCATTTACATTTCATAATATTGTTTCCAGAACGATATAATAGCGACTAAGGTGATCGAGGTGTCGGTGGGCGACGATGGCGAGCTCCAGTTCGCCGACTCGGAGCGGACGGATTCGTACGAGAGCGACAGTGAGATGGACCTGTACGACTACTGGAACTGCGCGCAGTGCCGCGCGAAGAACAACAACCCGCTCTACAGATACTGTCATAAGTGTTTCCAGGTATATATCGCCTTGTTTACAATTGCGCGCCCCTCCGCTGTGTTTGCGCACATGTGCATAGTATGTGTAGGTATCGCAATATACGCGAATGTTTTACCATCAATGGTTATTCTGTTACTGTCACCGAAGAAGACACACACACACATTGATACACGTCACGTACAGCGAATGCAAGCGAACTCGCGCCTGGCATTCGGCGCGAGATCGTCGTACGTACGCGTACGCTTCTGTTTTCGGACGATGTATGGAGCTACCTTCCGTAGTTTTCTGTGCTCTGACAGTGACTGAACAACTCATGACAGTGATCGAACGACTAATGACGTTCACGTTTTTGAGTGTATTGCGTACACGAACAAACTTTGCATGTGGGCGTAAATGCAGTGGAGGGGCGCGTAATCGTAGCTAAGGCGGTGTACTATCTGTAACTTATAAGAGCGAATGCGGATAGAGGCGGCCACGACGCACACTGATCCTGGCTACGGCCACGACCACAACACGGCTGGCCGCATGCGGCCAATAACATGAACTTAGTTTAGTAGCCGTAGCGTTCCTGTGTTGCCCGACCTGTGTTACTATACAAAATTCAAGTTATTGGCCGCATGCGGCCAGCCGGGTTTTGGTCGTGGCCGTAGTCAGGTTCAGTGTGCGTCTAGCCTTAAGAAGAAGTTATGCTTACGTAACACAGACAGGTACATGGATAAAAATTTTAACACAAGTAAAAATATTTTATTCTAAAATATTGTTGTGAGCCCCTCGGCTGGGCGAAATATGACAAACACCGTTATTGTTTAACTTTGAAGGAAATTATTAATCTATTGCTCATATGTTTGAACAATTAGTCTACAAAACAACGTCAATACCAAATCCAATGAATGTGGAAGAGCTGTCAAAATAGGCTTTTTAAATTCATGAAAAAATGTAGACATTTGCCAGGCGCTGGCTATCTAAAATGTAGCGTTATGGCCAGCTCACGCCTGAACCACTGAACGGATTTGGATAAAATTGTCAAGGAGTTAGATGGCATCCTGGGGAAGGACATAGGCTACTCTTTTGTCCCGGTGGCACGTTCGTCGTCGTGGGATAATTTCCGCGGGCGAAGCCGCGGGCAGAAGTTACTCACAAATTGCACACGCCCCGCATGTCACATGCACGCAATTTTTGACTTCATTTCACGATTGCGACAGACTGCTCTGTTTTTTGCGCTTCTCATCACAACGGTTTTTCGCTTTATTTATCTTTTTGATGGCCCAATCTCTGAATGAAGTTTACCTACAGCTCTCTTTATAAAACCTAAAATAAAATAAAAACTCGAATCTAACCAACCACCAACTCGTTACAGGTACGCAAGAACTTCTTCCCGCCGAGACCGAGACGCAAGCGGAACATACTCACCAAAACAGCTGAAATACCGCGCACACTGTCGCAGGACTCCGGCGTGGACTCGCCCATGAGCCAGGAGACAGACGTGCCCGCCAGCCAGGACGTGTTCCCTCAAAGTCAGGACGTGTTCCCTCCCAGTCAGGACCTCAACCTCGGTGAGGGCCCCTCCAACCCTAAACCACGTAACATAAGTTCGTATCGCAAACGCCGCGCGGAATCCGCCGACCGCAGAACGAAACGCAAACGCGCACGTACAGACTCTGAGACGGAACTAGATTCTGATGACGATCTATTCGATTGCAAACCGAAAACCGACGTGAGACCACTCGTAAAGACTATCAGCGATCCCGCGATTACTATCGAAGAGAAACCCCCGGTTAAGATTACTAAGAAGGTGATAGCGAATAGTTTGATTGAAAAGATGGAAGCAAAGGATTTGTGTATGATTTGCATATCTGAGCCGAAGTCCGGTGTGTTTGTCCACGGCCGGATAGCGCATATCTGTTGTTGTTATAAGTGCGCTGTCAAGGTGTGGGCCAAGGCTAAGCGGTGTCCCGTCTGTAATTGTAAAGTTAGTAATGTTTTGAAAGCGGTGGTTATGTAAAATGTGTGGAAGGACTTTTGGACGATTTTCACCTGATTTCTGCTTAGGGCTGTTCATTTATTACGTCAGACAATTTTAACCAATTTCTGACACCTCCCCCTCCCCCCTACGTAAGAAAAATAATACTTGAATGAACCCCCTCTACTCCCTTTAGGTCTTATGTAAGATCAGTATCTACCAAAATTGCAAAGAAACTGGCATTTTTTTTTTAAATTTATTTTTGTTTTGTTTTTTATCTTACGTAATAATAATCTAGACCCCTCCCCCATCAAATCGTCTTACGTAATAAATGAACAGCCCCTGATATTCAATACTTTTTTGGGTATTTTTTTTTATAGTACTTCTTATACCCCGTGTGCAATGTTTATTTATTCCTTATATCAAAATTCTAATACGGCTTTTATCATACACCATACTAAAAAAATATGATAGTTTGCGTAAAAGAAAGTTATCGCTAATTTAATTTAAAAAATACCAATAAAGATGGATAAGTATATCAAAATAATTCCTCATTAATATGTTATCGTCCAAAAAAGTCGCTAGCTAGGTTTCGGAGTTGATGTAAGGCCGGGAATTACTATGTAAGTTGAATAGAGAATGAATGGAACAGTGAGTGAAATGGTGGACATTTTCAAGTGTGAGTGCAGAACGTTGATTTGGATAAGTGTTTGTACACAATGGCGAATGGTGGCCACACTTCAGCATTGATTAATGTTCATTAAGCTTATAGATACACTTCTTGGTAAAGTATTTCCAAACAAAGTCTACATACATGTTCACAATCATTTTAATTTAGACAGTTTGTAATACCGATAATGAAATCAAACGTCATTTATTCAAATTAGGCTCAGCACTTTTCACAATCAGCATTTTTTAAACGTAAAAAATACAAAAGACAGTGCCCCAAAACGCCCGCCCTTCACTCCTGCGCATCATGAAAAAATGTTGACGTCGCATTATTTCGCGCCGAAATAAGACATGATCATGTCGCGGGATATAAGAATACCGACCCACGCGCATGCTTGCACGTCAGGAGGCAGAATAGATCTATTCTGCCTAATAGGATCCTATTAAAAGCCACAAATCACGAATTGAAACTGATTTCATAGCAGATTTAAGATCCATGCGTATGTGTGTAAGTGTAACAAATAAGTCAACTTGTTTGTTACACTTTGACCATCTATCCCTCTCCATCAGGCGACATCGAGGCCAAGAACGGTCCCATTCATCAATTAAATTTAAAAACTTAGCTTTCAGGCTCAAGTGTCCGTTTACACATACCGGCTCGGAGAGGAGAGTACATTTTTATCGCGTTTAAAAAAGATTTTTGGGTCATTGAAATAAGGTTGATTTTTTTCATGCCACCTCTTTTTTAAATAAGAATGCTTAAGAGCCGACCTAACGCTTATTTCAATGACCCAAAACTCTTTTTTAAACGCGATAAAAATGATACGCTCCTCTCCGAGCCGGTCTGTGTGAACGGACACTAATAAAAAAAAAAATAACAAAAAACTAATACGTGAAACAGACAAATAAAAACAACCTAATCAGGAAACCTTCCCACCAGGATTGGTCACCGTGGGAAGGTCAGACCACCACCCTGTAACAAAGACCCTTAAACTATATATTGCAACTCTCAATACTAGGACGTTTGATCTTACAGCAGGTCCAAACTGGAGAAGAGTTGCACAAGACAGAAAGAAAATCGTTAGAGGAGGCACACTGGACTCGGAGATATATTATAACTCCGGAAAAAAAAATGTGCGTGTGAACTGGGGGACCAAACTGGTATTTCGGAAATAAAAATCGTAGGATTTAGTAGTAGACTTAAAACAATTGTAGAACAAATCTGGGAATTTGTAAATAAATATATTAAAAACTACAGCCCTTAAAGTGCGGTCCCTCAGTCCTCACACACCACCAGCCAGATCTCGGAGAGTATCTGACAAATTAAAGTATTGTGACTACAGACATTTAGTAAACATATTTACTGAATAACAGACCACAAAAGAAACAAAGATAGAAAACATACAACGACTAAACTGTGGTCCCTCAGTCCACACAAGAAAGATAAATATTTTAGTTATTATTACCGAATCAAATAAATAAAATCTTTCTTTTTCTACATAGAGTTTTAGTAGGAGACTTAAAACATTTTGTAAAAAAGAAATTGAAAAAAATATCTACGAATTTGAAGATAACGATAAATCTGGTACCTCAATCCTTACCTCGACTGAATTATGCGCATGTACTAGTTGCTAGAAGAGAGGAATATCTTACTTAACTTTTAGTAAAAAGTTTCTACTAAATAATAGGTATTTTTAATTGTGTATTTTTTACCGCTAAATTGAAATAATATATTTTTTTTTAATCATGTGAAAATAGATAGAGTAGTGTGACCACATAATCAAACAAAATGGCCATTATACCACTGTAATAAAACATGGATTTTAGAGGAAGGATTAATATGAGTCCTACTTGAAAGTAACCATCGAATACCTTTCAGGAAAAGCACGCAAATTCTGAAGCGAAAACCAACTTCAATAAATCATCATACTACTTTTTAATCTCCGTGGAAATCAACCTACGAACTGACACATTATAATTTTCATAACTAGCGAAAATGATACGTACCTGTTCTAATAATTAGACGTTCAAAGAGTTATATATCTCACGTTAATATCAACAATTGAATGAACAATATTGACAACTGATTAATTACACCAATATCACAAATTCTAATGTTGGTTCTCTATTGTTGTTGTCAAGTATAATCCCACTTATTCTCAGTTTCCTGTTTTGTTTATCCTCATAAACACTATGCATACAATAAAAACCGCTGAGCTGATACACATTAAACATAAATTAAAAAATGAGGGTAGTTTAGTTTAATGTTACTTCAAGTTTGTGTTCGGAAACAGCTTGCTAATCAAGTTAGCTATTTATAAATACGAGTAGGAAAAAAAAATATAATAATTGAAATGTTATAATAAACTAGGTCTACATAATCTTACTTTAGCTACTGACATCATCGTTTTAAGCGCGCTCCGCACTACTCGGGAAGTTGATCGAAGTTGGGGAATACGAGAGTGTGGAGGCGCACTTCGACTTGCTTCGTGCACTATTTGCCCACTCCGGGCTACTTCACTTCGATCAACTTCCCGAGTAGTGTGGAGCGCCCATTATGAACGAGCGTTTTGTAATCTACTTTTTTATTATTAAATACACATACGCCATGTAATATAACATTAAATTAACCGTACAACCTTGTTTTCGTTTCGTCTAATGCTATATTACATGAAGTATAATAGTACTGTCTACATTTTGTTTCATCGTGTGGTCACACTACTATATCTATTTTCATAGGATTAAAAAAATAATATTATTTCAGCTTAGCGATAAAAAATACACAATTTTAGATACCTATTATTTAGTAGAAATTTTTTACTAAAAATTAAGTCCACTAGACTTTCTGATATTACTCTCTTCTAGCAACTAGTATAAGCGCATAATTCAGTGGAGGTGAGGATTGAGGGACCAGATTTAAGAATCGCTCTTCAAATTGCGTAGTTATTTTTTTTCCACTTCTTTTTTACAAAATGTTTTAAGTCTCCTACTAAAACTCTATCTAGAAAAAGAAAGATTTTATTTATTTGATTCGGTAATATTCACTAAAATATTTGTTTCTTTTGTGGTCTGTTATTCAGTAAATATGTTTACTAAATGTCTGTAGTCACAATACCTTAATTTTTCAGACACTCTCCGACATCTGGCTGGTGGTGTGTGAGGACTGAGGGACCGCACTTTAAGGGCTGTAGTTTTTAATATATTTATTTACAAATTCCAAGATTTGTTCTACAATTGTTTTAAGTCTACTACTAAATCCTACGATTTTTATTTCCGAAATACCAGTTTGGTCCCTCAGTTCACACGCACATAAAAAAATATAGCAATTAAAGTAGCACAAAGGAGTTTCAGGATAAAAGGGTTATTGATCGACTGATTGAATAAACAAGTCCATAATAATCATATAAGTTGAAGTGTGGTCAACATGACTCATGTGCATATATAGTAGTAGAGAATAACTGTGTAGTGTGACTGTGTGAATGAAAAAATAATTTTATTTAAACGAATCGACGCCAACTAGTTCTAAGCCTTCTGTTTAAGTTAGAGATTCCTTTATTTGACGTCATCCTGATAAACAACAAAGTAAAATAAAATACATTTCGTCATATGTTTCATTGTTACTTATTTTTATGCAATTAAGTCAACTGTTTTAAAACAATGAAAACTTAAAAGAAAATCGTTGTTTAAATTCACGATAACATCTTTTGATATGTGGTTATTTCTGTTAGGGCTAGGCAGAAGGATTTACAGAAAGAACACTAGACGCGTCTAAATAGCGAATTGATTCGTTTTAATAAACGTATGCTGTTGCTCTCGGCTTCACTCGCAACTTAGAGGAACATCATGAACCTGGATAAAAGCCTTATAGATGAAGGCCAGGGTGGCCCGTGTCGGGGGAGCGGTGAATGCTTATGCGAACCCCACACCCCCGGCCATAGGTAGAGGTGGAACACCGCGGTGGTTTTAGCCGGTAAGAGTCCGGTATACCCTATGTCACCACGACGGAGGGAGTCCATGAGGATTTCCACCGCGAAACAAAAAAAAAAAAAAAAGGTAGTCCGCGGAATTTCCATTTTCTTAATTTTTTTGCGTTATGCAGGTCAGTGTCAGGTTGTAGGTTGAACAAAATAATATTCGCGAGCGTAACAAGTATGTATTTAAATAATCGTTAAAATCATGCATACAACCCTCTAAGTTCATATAATCATATCGATTGATGTTTCATGAAATAATCATTCGCGGGCTACCTAGCGCATCATAACATCCTGTGCGCTAATTTACACTATGATCTGTGTGTCAAATTCCATCCAAAAACGTTCAATCGTTAATGCGTAATTGAGCGACAAACATCTTCACAATTTATTACAATCTTAGGATTTATAGGATTATGTGTTCTGTAGTTCTCAATAACAAAAATATACTTATAAAGGAATCTCTATCTTATAATTCGTATCGACCTATCAATAAATAAATGCCCTTAATTCCTTGTGATAACAATCTGATAGTAGGTTCTTAAGTAGAAAGTAGCTAAGACATTCTCGGCTAAATAATTTAATAATATGTTTACATGTTTCATACATTAATAGTTACCCCCGAGTTTTGAAAGCATTACCAAGTTTCTGCAAAATTATCTGCGATGGCATTGGTGTCGACTCAGATCATTTCGTTACTTTAACCAACTAAAATAAAAAAAAAATCTGAGTCGACATCAGCCTTTTGTATAAAATACTAGCGTCTGTCCGCGGCTTCGCCCGCGTGGATGTCGGAAATTATCCCACGGGAACGTACCTAATGTGCGGAAAAGTAGCCTATAAAGCCTATCAAGGCATTAAGTCCGCCTTTGTATCTTTTTGTGTGCAATAAGTTTAAATAATTAAATATATGTTACTCCATAACATCAGCTATCAGTGAAAGTCCCGTCAAAACCGGTCCAGCCCCTTCGAAGATTAGCCAGAACAAACAGACAGACAAAATTTTTTTATAAGTAGGTAGCGTATATATTTTCATACGCATTTAGTAACATCTGTTATTTTGATATTACAAACAGACACTTCAATTTTATTTATTTGTATAGATAGGTACATAATTAAAAATTAGCATCCGGTTGAACTGGAAGCCGACCCCAACATAGTTGGGAAAATGCTAGGCAGAAGTGTTTTGTCCTATTCTATTTTTTATTACATACATAGCACTTCGTCCGCGTGGATTTCGTACTTTCTCCTAAATTTTTTAAGACCCCTTTTCACCCTTCAAAAGGTACTTTTTAAAAATAATTATTAAAATCTTATAATTTATTCAGAAAAACTTAGTTTATAAATTAAAGGAATAGATTGTTCATATAAACTATGTCCTCCCTTTTCACCTCGATAAGAGGCAAATAAACTTTAGGGCTGTTGAAATGACTAGGCCAATTTCATTCTGAAACAAGAAAATTACAACCAATCACTTTATCTAAAACTATTAATGTACGGAACATGCAGTTTTATAAATGATAAAATATTAAATAGGGTACCTAGGTAGTATGTAAATAGGTAGAGACGTCGACCACCGAACGAAACAGATTAATATATTTCATTTATTAGTTAGGAACTTCTAAAAATTAACGGCTATTTTGTATTAATGCCAAAAAGTTGAAACAATTTTGATTAATGATTTTAAAGTTATATTTAGGTATTGTTGCTAAAATATTAAATACACTTCATTTTTGTAATTATTTGTAAAAAAAATAAGGTAAAAATTGTTTTTGGTCGTGAAAAAAAATCATGAAGTTGAAGTGTATCATTATGACGTAGTTAATAAAATAATTTGAGCGTGGTCTTGCGTATAGAATTGATATGTTATTATCGTGTCAGAATCATATTTGTTACAAAACTGACAAGTTACTTGTATAATATTTAATAAACATCCATAAAAATGTGTATTTTTAAATGGGGGAAGGAAATGCGATATTATTTAGTTACCATAATCATTTTTTTTTATTACTTCCTTATGAAGTCTCCGAAATGAAGGTAAAAGTTATAATAATAAGCCGTTTTGAGTGTTGTTATTGGGCGTCAAATATTTGCGTCGGGATCACGATGGTTCAGGCTTACCGCTGCCTCTCCCATTTTATATTATTTAGTCATTAAAAGGTGTATATTTCATACATTTTGCACTACTGTATATTTGTTGTATATTCCGTTAGGTTGGCAATAAGTTACGCAAAATACGGCCTTAGCTATTTTTAAGTTGCGAAACATACTACAACTAGCTTAGACGAATCTAGATTTATTAAAATGCAAATTTATATACCTATAATAATAGGATCGATCTTTTTAAAATCTAACCCACCACCTTTCCTACCGTTCAGAGGATATTATCTTGTTACAGATTTAAAGAATTTATTTCAGAAGAAACATTATTAGTTATTAAATTGTAGATCTCTTATTAGCTTTTGTACAGTTAGGATACAATTTCTTTAAGTTTAAAATTATGTAATAATAGCACTTTGAAAAAAAAAATGAAAAAAAATACGTTATCGAAAAAAATAACTCGATTTAATAGAAAAAAATAATAATAAAAACTTTTCTTTTTCAGGAATGTTGACTTTTTTTTACAAAAACCCTTTACCCTATATTTTTAAGATACAGAAATTAAACTACATATTTTATGTGTTTACTAATTACAACATAAAATATTTTAAGCGGAAAAAAGTGATACGACTTTACAACATACAGATACCAATAATTCAGTTAAAAAAACTAACTGACAATTTTAACAAAGCTATCAAACACTTATCTATAAAGTTATCGATAGCAAATAGATTTCTGAGAACCATTACTAATTTTTTCACGTTGGTAAAACGCATTGCGCCAGGTGGGACTCCTTATCAGTGTTATCAACATGTACACGACTTTATGTTCCACTTGTAGGTTTCCTCAAGTTCAAGTGGGGATAGATTTGATGTGTCTATCAAAATATACGTGCGTTTTGTTTTGAATGTTTTTCCTTTGTACATAGCAAAAAACCTTGTAAGTATTGAAGCTGTGTTTAGCTTGGTGTAGTTTTAGGGACTACTTAATAAACACGAAAAATAATGTTTATAAAGAGTATGAGGACATGGAGCTATGTGAAAAAAATAGAAGCTTCTGTCAACAAAAAAGTAGTTCTAATCCTATAATCCTGAAAAAAAAAAATATAGGTACTATACAAGTGGTCTTCGGCGCACGCGAAAACAAGTATTCTATGGCAATCCACAAGATATTTACCCCCAAAAGCATTGCGTGTATCGTAATAGGACCTGGGAATGTGCCTTGAAGAAATCGATGAATCGTTCATCTCACAAAGGAGCATGGAATTGGTAGTGGCGATTAGAATATTGAGATATCTCATATCTCGTGTCACCGATGGTTTAAAACGTCTGTTATTAAAGATTGCGATAATAATCGAGTCTAGTCTAGACAAGCCCCATCGCCCACGGGCTTCATAATGGCGCATTTCCTTTGCCGGAAGTGCGTCATACGGTGGCCGGGGTCTGGCGTTAATTCCTTTTTTCGCGGAATAAAAATAATATATTCTTGGTATGGTATAGATTGTTTTTTTTTATATAAAAAAAGGTTACTTGGCTAAATTAAAAGTACCTAGTTTTTGAAAAAGTTGGAATTCTAGTTTATTACTGACAGGAAACAATATTTTATTACTTGATGTTCGCGGCTTTTACCTAAAGGCCAATTATATATACTGTATAATCTATGGGCCAATTCTCGTAATTTAAAACCAAAGAGTACTAGATACCGTTAAAACGTTCAAAATCTAGTCGCAGTTTCATCTCGGCGACAAACAAATGTCAAAAACTTGTCAAAATGTAGGGAAATTAGAAGTATTTTTGACAGATTGAGACAGATCACTGTAAACGTTCTTATAATTACGAGAATTCCAAAAGAGAACTAAATCAACATCAAAAAGCACTCCGTCTGAGCTACTCATAGATTAATATACAGCTACTTTGTCTGAATTTGAAAGCCAGAGCGCTGCGCCTTTCAGTAAGATAAAAGTACGAGACGCAGCGGAGCGTTACATTGTTTTTAGGTCGTGGATTCGATTCATATTATATACCAAGAGAAGTTACAAGATAATATTGCCGAAAACAGCTGCTGAATGATGTTGCTGTTGTCTTATTTCGTATACATGTAATTGCAGCAGGTAGGTAAGCAGTTTTTTGAGTAGCAAGGTTTAGGGTAGGAAGCAGGTTGGACGCAACTAAGTTTCAGTAGTTCGGTCAACCGGACTAACAACCGAACTACTGCTACTAGAGGGAAACTTGCAAATTTTTCGTATGCCGTTTGCAGTTGTTTGTTAACCCACCTCTGGCACTATTCTTCTATCATATTGGTTTTAAAGTAGGTACCTAACTGTTGTATAAACCCATGACGAAATGAGAGGGATGGTATCTCTTGTAATACCAGATTATTAGGCTGTGACGACTATACAAAGACCTTGCAAAAGTGTAGGTACAGCTAAGTACCTACATTTAATGAAACCGGAGTTTTCCGGCCGGAACATGCACAGCGCGGCGTCGAAGAGTCCTGTCTTTCAGAGCCCTGTCTCGTGAAAATGTGCAATAAATTACACTTTCTGATACAGCAGACTGGAAGATGCAAAGTCGAGAGCAAAAATCTTCTGAAAAAAATCAAGCCTAAAATTAATCGGGTTCGAGATTGGAACGCTGAAGCGTCATCTTTTAATTTTGTCCTCTGAATAACTGAACTGTTGACAAAAAAAACTTGGAATTTAAGTAGCGAGCGGTACGCAGTTGACCTCCCCTCCAATTGTGACGAATGATTCACAGCCCGCGGTGCAGTGAGGGAGCGGAATATTTTTTAACTTCAACTTTTTAAAACTACAAACTCATGGAATCGTTTGTACTTCTTTGTTCAGAATTTAAGACTATATCTTTATAGTGTAGGTAAGTACTTATCTTTAATAATAAAATCTTTAGTAGCATTTTATTACTTTTAAATTTCTCTACCCGTTAATTAAAGACATCTAGGCCGTAAAGATGGTTAATTGAAACGAAGATCACATAAACAGAGGAATGTTAATTGTAAAAGAAACAACAAAGAGGTTTGATTGTAGAACGAACGCCCTTTATCTTGCTTAGTATAATCAACTGTCTGCTTACAGGTAGGTTAATTATTTACATAAGATCAATGATGTCATCAATTTACGCATATTTCCTCGATTATTTTGTTTTTAGAGCGACAGGCTGAGCGGTGCTGTGAATCATCGCAAACACGTACAGTGAAATATTATTATTGTAGCTGTAGCCGTGGCACCGCACCGAGCCCGCCGCTGCCACCCCCGACTCGCACGCCCGCATACAACTTCTGTCTGTTCGCCTCAGTCGCATTTTGACGTCGCTACACAGTGCACGGAGCAACGCTTTCTTTCTCCACATCAAATAACACTTGGTGAGTTATAGTTTTAACCGGTTTTTTACTATTTCGATACAAAATTCCAATGTGGATACGATTCCGTTTATAAAACATGAGCAACAATTCAACTTTGTGTGCTTTTACGCGATTATCGAACGGTTTTTTACGGAGTCCCTCCCTTGGGAACCGGCGATCGGATGTAGTGGAGGTGGAATAGCGGCTTCACGGACTCATTGATCAGGAATTCCTTTTGGAGAGTTTGTCTCGTTACAATGAATCGAATTGGAAATTATATTTTTTGATTAACGGAATCGTTGTTTGTCAGTCGAAATGGGAGCGGTTGTATGACTTCATTCTTTTTTATCATGCGGTGCTGTTCGGCTGTTTAAAAAGCACGCGTCGCACATTTTTATTGTTCGATTACCGTCACTGTAGGTACCTGAGGTACCTACATATTATGCATTTACCGACTAATGAAGCCGATAATGTGCTGCTGTGAGGATTTGAATGTTGTTTTACCGGTGTACGTGATGATAAAATTAAATAGCCGTTTTTCCTTCATACCCACAACGGTTTATTCTAATAAGCTCCCGATTTAATCCACACAGATTTTCCTGTATATTTTAATAGCACAATGGGTTTATTCTAATCTAGACTAGATTAGATATTATTAACTTTTCCTTCCCCTTTTAATGAGAAAAAATCCTCCATTGTGAAAGTGGATCCATTTTTTTTAAATGTTGATTCAACCTTCTCTTTGTATTGCACCACTTTGGATAACTCTGTTGATAAATCATAGGGAGAGAGTGTCAGTCATTAAAATGACAAAGACATATTCCAGAGAGTGGAGTAAAGTGAGTGAGGTGCAACAAAAAGATTCTTGTTTAGAACTACAACGTTTACCGAAACAACCGGCTTTTCCACCGAGAAGCAATTCGTCAACAAAGTTTTTCGCGTAAGCAATTTTTAAACTGAAAAAAACAAGAGAAAAGAACCGAATTAACCGTTCGGTTATGGTTCGTCTAACATCATGCGATATTATGTTAATAAATACAATTAACCCGCCTCGCTAACTCAGGCGTGTGTCGAGTCGTTCAACTTTAGATTTTGCTAGAGTTTGATCTAGAGTTCAGAGATTAGAGAGGATCCGCATTAAAAACTTGAATTGTTTCGAAAAAAAAGAAGAAAATTATCGATTAGTCGAGCATATGGTTGACTACTTATCTATCTTCAAGCCTTGTCTATGATGCGGTACAGCCGTAAAGGCTTACATTTATGGTGGCCCTTAAGCTTAACAGTAGCCATTGACGGGTGTTAATGAACCCAAGTTTTGTATCAGCCGGCCGCTAAATATAGAAATATGACTAATGCACAACACATGCTTGACACAGCCAATAACCGTCCGTTGATGTTTTGAATAATAAATCGTCCTCTGATATTAAATCTGAAGGTTCAACTTTAAAAAAGTATAAGTACCTACCAACCTAACATTAAATTCAATACAAGAATTAATTTATTGATTTGTACCATGATTTGTACGCATAAGCACAATAGCAACTTTTTAAGGAATCTACCTCCATAATGACAGTCACAGGAATGAAGGGAGGACAGTTTATGGAAAGTTTTTTTTTTAATCAAATCCCTTTTTATTGAGCCTACTACATAATTTTCGGGTTAAAAAAAGCGCAGTAGTCATAAACCACACTGGACAATTACAAAAGAGTTAACCGGTTCGTGTGAACGCTGGGACTTTCGCCGCTTTCACGCATCATAGAGTATTGAACGGTAATCATTGACGAAATCTTTAATTAGTACACACGCTATTATTGCACGTAACTGTTTTATGTCATCGTTTTAGGAAGTTCCTAGTATTTACCGAACTTAATTTACGATTTTGTTTATTCTTAATTTATACCTAATGTAGGAATGCACAATATAATTATTAACCGATAACCAAATATAGTAATTTTCCTGTTGTTGAGTAAATATTAACGTTTTTCAAGCGTATTATATGAATCATAATAGTCTGAATAGCGGCTTATAGCTTCTGCATGGAAACATTTCCTCATACATAACTCGGATACTCCAATGTAAGTATAGATACAACACCGATGCACTGCGTTGGTTTGTGATGAAATCTGTCCAGACAGGACACTGGCTCGTGTGCGAAAGAGAGGGATATACACAGACTTGTTTGCGAGAAAGAGAAGAAATAACTACCCGAATACGCGAATCGATTTCCCGGAGACCAAACGACGCATCGCACCCCTAATGCCTAACTGCTAGGGTTGTCTGCGAGGGCTTTAATCGAATTAGTACTCAATTGTGCTGGGGAGCACGATTGAGATAAACACGAGCAGGCAGTTCAAGTTGTTATTTTATTGTTATTATCTTGTAGATGAAGTGTGGAAATAAGGCAAAGAAAGGGATGAAAGAAAATGAGGCTGAAAAGCTCCTTATTTTTCTGCTTCCTTTCATACGCCACGTGGAGTCGTGGGTGTACAAAAGTCAAGCTAGAAACGTCAAACAAACTCAATAAAACGAGCATTTGCGCTGAACTTTTGCAGGATTTAGAGTTTATTACAGTTCATAGCTTCAAACTTAGACTAGAAAGAGGAAATTTAACCTTAAAATTCCCGAGGGTGGCAACCATTGAACCGTTTGGGCCCCCGCAGTCGCATATATTATGAAGCCCTAGGTACCCTATGTTGGTTTATAGATCAATAAACGGCGAGGGGAACCGCATCGGAGCGTTTCGCAAATGCCCACCCATGTCGGTAGGAATAATAAAACAAAAAAACGCGTATTCGCGAAATGGAGACGTTAAGGTCTGAATAATGCGTTTATAATATATTCCACTTAATTCAGCTCCATTTTCATAATTAAATTGTTTAGCTTAGATAATAGTTTTTACAGTTTTTTATTAGTTGACTAATTATGATTTTAAATTAATCTGGTAATCTGGTGCATACCGAAAGATTTAGATCGTGTAAAAAATGTGGCGCACAGACGTTACACAGTGCTTCCTCAGCCATCCGTGCGATGCTTACACTTGAAAATCTCTTAATTGCCGATGCTGGCTTGACGCTCCATAAAATTTGAGACGTATCTCTGATATACGCTCTAGCTTAGGCGAGGTCAATGACACTGCACGGTAATTCACACCATATTTGAATTTCAGACCACTTTTTATTATTTTTGTTGTTCTCATTTTTATTTATACTAATTAGCCAACTTAATGAGAATGACTTTTGAATTTATTTGACAGGTGTATCTTATTAATAAATCATCTACTTACCTAACTTTAAGAAATTAGAAGTTATTTGACTGAAGCCAGATTCAATGGCAATTTATACAAACAACAATGCCTCGATCAATTTCACAAACTGTTCCATTTATTGATTTTGTCTGGCAACAATACCTATACAGCTTATTTATTCCTTTTGGTAACTTTAATATTTAACCAGTCCTATCTAACATCGTTTAGTTGATTTACCATTGAATTCTAACTGCATTTATATTTGGCATTAGACAAAAATACATGGTGCCCTTGGCATATTGAGTCGAGGGGACGTCCTCGTGCGCCCTTGCCCTAACCGAAGCGAGGGTGACAAAGTATACCAGTATAGCAGTTTCATATATAAATATATGAAACTGCTATAAAAAAGACAGTAGACATTACACGAAAAAATATTAGTAATCCTTTAATGTGCTGTAGACGTAGTAATGGCGTATGGAAATATGAAATTGGTTTTTTGATTCATGTTGTTATTTTCATAACTTGGATTTAGATAAAGTAGGTTAGATAGTCTACTACCTACTTTATAATAATAAGGGGTCTATTTATTATACTAAAATAAATAATTCCACTCACAGCTACCTTTATCGTTTAATTATGTTCCCAATTACTTTACCAAACATTAAAATGTTCAAGTCTTCAATACTAATTGGGTTTTAGCATTTCTAACAACTCTACTGAAAGTTGCGTACCGTATCAGGCGAATAATTAACGTGAAGTGAGCTTTACAGCGGCTTTAATTAATGCCTACGTCAAAGAAAACGGAAAGCTGAAGCTCTAGTGGATACCTAACGTTCACAAGTGTAGTGAAACGGACAGAATTTATGTCGAGAGATCGATTGACAGATGGGATTTCAATTTCAAGATGGCGGTCTATCGTTAATCAACCATTTTCGATGATAACTTAAATCTTCGTAGCGTTCCACAAATATATTGTTTAAACAGATGGGAAATCATGTCTTGTTATTTATGGAATGGTCTTGAAATAACATCTTGTTTTCATGATATATTTCTGTTTTTAAAAGATACAATCTACACGAAACGTGTTTAGTTTACGAACTAGAAGAAAGCTAAAATATTCGTAGAGATAAAAACTTGAAACTGGAAAATGTGCCATCATTTCACAGACCATACTTTCTCAGATGATACAAATGTCAAAGGTGACCTTTTATGAGAATACGCCTTGAAAAATATTGGACACTAAAGCTAAATATAGGTACCCAGTAACATACAACATGCTCCGACGTTGGGGCGGCGTAGTAATTCGGTGACAATTCATGGCCCTAGAGAGCTGCGTAACTTGTAGTGTCGTAGTACTACCGCAGGACTGGTTCCACGTTATTATCTGCGCACTTACAACGTAGAATACCTTGGCATACACATTTACAATGAAAGTGTAGCTGGTTTAAAGGATCCTCTGTGTGACTCACGAGTCACGGCTCGGCTCGTCCAACAATGCCGGCTGAGACAATGGTCTATATCGATTGTTTGACTCGACTATGCCGAGGAAATGCTCGTAATTGTATTACATAATCGAATAACTGCGTTGTATAAAAGATTCTGTTAGATTATAGATTTTGATATGGGGAAGCAAAAACTGCCAAAGTCATCTAAGAACAGCGGAGTAATTGCATAACACACTATCAGTAGGAATGGCTTTCATTTTGACAGTGACAGACAACAACATTCATTGCGTTATTTACGTTGTTGACCAGATTCATTTTTCGAACATATGAAGCAATGTATTGAATGAATGATAGCGAATGAAATTGAAATTGAATGAATGGGAGTGAATGATAGCGTGACGGTTGACAGGGGAGAATGGAAGAAGAAAACGTGTTGCGTCGACCCCAAGTAACATGGGATAAGGGCAGGAAGATGATATGATGGTGAAGCAATGGATTAGCAATATCCTTCAAAATGATTCAGATTGAGATTGATACTCAAATAGGGTGCTGGATATAGAGTGGTTTTAAATCCTAAAACGTTCTTAAGTTAGAAGTTACTTAGGTATAGATATTTGATTTACTTATGGTAGTCCGCACCCTCTACCACTGAAACGATCTCGAACGCAAGTCTGAAACTAATTTCAAAAAACTTATCTAAATCAGTGACTATAGGAGCCTTATTCACAATAGGTATATCCATGAAGCAAAATATAGAGCACTATTTGAATCTAACATTCATTATCCAACATGATTCTCCAAAATCTGACACTGACTTCGATGGTCTTGGTCACTAGGCGGTAAACCAGCATTATTCAATAGTACATAACTACCTACCTAGGTTCGCAATTTATTGAAACTTGAACTGAACGGGACCTAAGATTGATGTTACCAAAGTGACGGAGCAATATCTCGTGGTAGCCCGTTACTTTATCCCGTTTATTAGATTTACTGAAGCTGTACGCATTATTTCATTGATTAGAACGTATCGGGTAGCTTAGCTGACTTTGTATCTGACTTGTCAACTAGATATCCCTTCCTTGGAAAGATGGATACATATCTTTCTTTTTAGTAATTTCCAAGGTGTTTCTCGTTTCTTATTACTCATCTAAAAGTCAAATATTATTGATATTGCAAGCCGGTTTTATCGATACAATTAATTGCACTTTACTAACAACATTGTCTAAACTCTTGCTCTCATTTCGCATTCATATCTTTGGTCTAATTTTATCTTTGTTACTCTCTGGAAGTTCTGCAACAGCGGGTTAAAACGGGACTATATTTAGATCCGTGCAACTATCACGACTGCAAAGTTTACTGACACAAATCGAGATTGTTATTATTTGCAACTGCACTTGAAACATTAAGACATTCTTTGATAGTCACGGTTGTAGTTTATACACCTGAGGCACAGTATAATATTATACGGTGCCTGAGGGACGAATGAATCATGCGCGAATTGAATGAAATGGCATTTAAAGGAAATCCTATGAATCATTTTGAGTAGAAGAAAAATAACACAGTAGAAGTTGAAGAATTGTTATCAAATGTTTAGTTTAATTGAACAACCTCACGAGGCAAAATGTATGATAGATAAGAATAAAAATAACTTGTTTAGGAAGTTATCAACAAACTGCTCTTTTTGATTGATTGAATGCGAATGAATCAGGCATTCAGAAACAGCTGTAAGAGCCAGATTGTTCCAGACAGAGTTAGAAAGATTACAGTTGCTTTCTCTTGTTTGTTTTGATGCACCAATAATATTTGGAGCAACGAACTGAGTCGGCGGGAATATTATCGTCGATGATTGCAGTGGGAAGATATTTGCAAGCGAAGACGCATATTTTTATCAAAGAAACAATCCATCTTCTTACTCACCGAAATGCTGGAAATCGTAAAAAGATTGGCATTCGGAAATGATTTCGTATCTCTACGACTCTATTTTTCAATAAATTTGGGCGCCATCTTTGTTACAACGATCAATTTTTGAATGGAAGTCCGTTGTAGAATTCCATTCAAATGAATTTACATCCAAAAGTTATTTTCAATAGTTGTTTTTTTACAAAACTATTTTCTTTTGAACAGAAAGAGATTAAGAAGCTTTACCTCGCTCTAGACTAGAATGTATTCCAGGAATTTAGAATACACATTTAGGTCAAAGACCTAGGTATGGGAACTGCGAACACTGCGATATCTTAAAAGTTTTTCCAATGAAAGTGAAAGTGAAATTGAAAAGCGAGAATGTTTGCATTTCACATTCCAAGATTGTAATGTCTTTTTGTCGATCTTAGTAACCTTCCGATGTCGAATCAAGTTATTTTCCTAACCTAGTGACTTATGATATAAACAAATGAAATTGATGAAGGGCAAATTCCTATAATAAAGTAAGTTTTCCTGTAGAACTCACATACATATCTACATTTTTCCAAGTATTTTTATATAAATAGAATGCTTATGTAGGACAAGTAGTCATGTGGAATGTCATCATGACATTCAACAGTAGAGGAAAAGTTTTTTTTTTTAACTTAAACCACAGTAATATAATAATATGGTTTTAGCTTTGCTATTAACATGTTTACTAATAGTTACCATAGAATTATCGGTGCACAAAAATCGTGTTATTTTCCGCTTGAAGTTCTAAACATCCCGTCAGAAATCACACCACGAACCACTTAGATAAAAACAGGGAATCGTACCCAACACGGTTGATTACGCGCCCTTTGAACATTCTACCCTTTAAAAGGATGTCTGATGTCCGTAAGTGTGGCACCGGTACATCAATTTGCTGTTTTATGGCTTTGGTGTGCCGTAAAATGTTTAGTTTTAACCCTCCTCAGATTTGCATGAAAACAGTGCCAACTGACGCACATCTGGAACGATATTTATGGAAAGACACGAATTTTGTTTATGTGAAATGGCTAGTTTTTGGCTAGGTGAAATACCTGCGCTCGTTGTAAGACTCCTCTCTCTCTCTCTCTCTCTTCATCCAAATTCTAGAGACTTCCTAATCCAAGAGTTGTGGACCAGCATCTTTTTCCAGCTTTCAATCAGTGTCATCGTTACTTATTAGCCATGTATGACCAGCTTTTGTCATGTGAATGTGACGAGTTTCCAGCTAACCGAGTTCCGTTTGATCCCTGCAACCTCTATGGTTGACCGGTCGAGATCATCACAATATTGCGTCTTTACTTCATATGGTCTGCAGCTGTCCACCTCAGCATTCCTTTCTGCATCGTCTGGCAGAAACAGAAGTCTGCAATTTGTGTTGCTATATTCCTACATATGGGTATAATTATAATTAGTAATCAACAATGTTTGTTGTTTTGTCCTTTGTGAAATCAGAACTGCATTAATCATTTCGATAAGGTATCGAAATAGATACACCTATATCGTAAGTATTTTCTTTGGTAAAGTCCATTCTGGACTTGATAACCGAATACTGACATTAAATGAGGATTGCCCCGATAAAAGATACATATATAACTATGTAGAAGTACATATAAGAGTAATACTCCGTACAAGTGCTCTGTCGCCGCGAACTCAATATATTTCTAGTATTCTGGGAATTTTAAGGACATCACTTATAAATTAATCAACTGCTTGTCATGTTTATGTTCAGGTTTCGACTAACGAATACGAACTCTGGGACTTTGAGAAAAAATTCCATGGATCACAGATCTCGCTTCCCATTCCTAGCTCGTGCCTTTATTTTTGGTGACTGCAGTGACATTCTATGAATTTCTAGTTACGACTTAATTATAGCTTTTTCCTCACCAATGCACCTGCCAAGGATACTGATTATGGCAATTTTCCACTGCCCACACTGACCGTTTTAATGATCATAGATCTTCCAATCCATATTCAGTGGCATCTAAATATTTGATTTTATTTCGTTCAGGAAATGGGTTGATCAGGTGATCCAGTGGTCGTAATTTATTAAGCGCCCACCTCTCAACACCTGCTAGTCATATTTTATGCGATACATTAAATCTTTCACACTGCAGCTCATAAATCTGACAAACACTGCGTCAACTAGGTGACATTTTGTGACACCAAGCCAACACCATGCTTAGAATACTGTATAGCCTGTTTAAACGTGTAGCATTGAATTGGCTCTAAGAATTATTTCGTGTTTGATGAAAACATTGGCCACATTTTACCTGTCAGTAATACTATTTACACCAACCATGTCCACATTGCGTTAAAAAAAAAGAAATAGCAATACTGGCACCGTTGGCTGGAAGCTAGTGAAGTAGCGATAGACATTCGCCAGACTGAAACTCGAGACCAAAACATATTTGTAGAGGCGAGAGTAAATAAAGACAAGTTTAATATGTCTGCTTATTTGCTATGCGCTAAGAAAATAAATTGTTTACGAGTTCTATTTGAATAGGAAATTGCTAGAAAATGCGTAAACGAGCATGTGGAGACCATCAACAGTGATTGATTCATTCTAAAAGATGTAACAAGGCCAGTCGTGAAGATTATAATATGCGCTTAATTTAAACCTCTAGCACTGTAAAAGCAAGAACGTGACAATAAAAAAACAAAACAAATTGAACGTTTGTCGTATCTAATCAGTAATCGCAGAATTCAGTCGACCCGATTCCCATATAGTTTGTGACCTTAAGTGGAAAGTGACGACTGCACCATGTATGGACGTCCTAGCCCCAAGGTTAGCTGCTATACGCTGCAGATGTCACGACTCTTGGATCGTGAAGTAAGTCTTTGTATTAATAGCGGCAAGGTCGATCCGTGGCTTTACATTTGTGGCATATCTAGATTCTAGATAGTCCTTATTTGACAGCTGTTTATCGTTTTCTTTGATGTTCATCTATTTGATTGAAGGCTGAATTGGAGACGCAGTTTTATCTATGTTACTATCTTCTAATGTTTCATTGGTGTACTGTATCGCCTACACTTGTTTCTTAAATAGAATAAGTAGAGTTCCAGCAATATGTTCTGTCGTGTGTTGTTAGTGCAGTTTTAATGATACATGAACAATTTTAAAGGTTGTTCTAGGTTCGCTGGAACTATTGGCCAAATGATCGTCCAAATCTTTTTGCCACTTATTCCATATTTTCTGAGATGTTGTAGAAAGTTCGAAGACTGTTTGAAATTGTTGCCTAAACATTGGCGTTAAAGACAAGCAGATTCAAATCTAATCACCGTTGTTAATTCTGTTCCTTCATTTATATTCTCGTCTGCAAGTCGGTTCCTAATTAGTATTGACGGAGCGTCAATCTTTTCCTGTCGAAGTAAAAGGGAAACAAGACGATTTAGTTTCCATCCGAGAACATTCACTTGTAAGTCTTCGAAGGTTTCCTCAAGGAAGAAGTTTCTTGACCGTTTCCTTATATTGAATAAAATGCGGTTGCTATTAGAATTACCTAAGACCTCGTTTCCGCGGAAGCTGTTTCTTTCTTCACAGCTATCGTATGTTAATTGAGGAATACAACTTAATCATAGTTTCTCGTACTTAATTACAGCCCGGTCTGTTTGAGATGTAAGTGTTACCACAATTGCAAAACATAGTAAGTAGCAGTTGTAAATCAGCAAAAACGGAACGTGTCGAGGCCAGCGATCTGCTTACGGTGAAATTTTAATAACTTTAAACTTTCTACGGTGTCGGCTCGCAGACGTGCATCGCATGACTCACTCGGTTCACTGTACGCTCCCCCACCAAAATACGGCAGACGTTGCCATTAAGCCGGTATTGATTCCCCAAATGTTAGCGAAAATGTAGCTGTTACTCAATCGATTCTTAGTTTTGCATAACAATGAGTGCATGAGAATAAAATTCATCATCGAGAACAACAATTAAACGCATTTCAAAATGGAGGACGCCATCGTTGTTCGTTACATAAAATGAAACAACTTTATAACGCAGACAGATGTACAATATCATTGTAGTCATGAGAAACAGAACCCCGAAAACAACGTTATCTTATTAACACTTCTTATTTTTTTTTTAGATTACGAATGTTTAAATACAAAACATTTCAGCTGACATTTTGAAAACTCTGACCATATGGCGCGCATGCCTCGTATTTTTTATGGCGCCAAGAATTACGAGTTGTTTTACGTACCCGTTCTTGCAGGTCTATACCTTATAAGGTTTTGGAAAGGCGCCATGACACGCCACGCACCGTTAAGCTGAGTTAATCTAAAGTTACAATAGAACGTTGATTTTATTTCGACGAGACGAGATGAGACAGATGGTCAGAGTCAGACATATTAGATTGTATGTGACAACCATTGTTGCAGCGATGTATGGTGATATCTTTTTAAGGCCCATTGTTTTTTTTTTCTCAGTCGATGTCGTTAGGCATGGCCGTGACATGACTCACATCCTTTCCCGATACGAGAGAGAAATGTTAGTAGGTACATATTTCTAAATGGTTAAGTTAGTTATAGGCATGAATCAATTATGACGCATTCACATACATACTATAATCAACGTTGGACATAAAGCCGTAAGTAAGGTGGCGTGACTAGAATGACCTCATCTTGGTTTTCGGGTAGATACCTATATGAGTAATTTTTGCCGATAAATCATTGATTTTCGGCTAAAATTAAATACTAAGCAATTAACCTTCTTTCGACCCTACTAAATCCACTTGAATTGATTAGAAGAGACGACCCCAAAAAAAGAAAGCAGCCATAAACAATTTTTAATTTTCTATGTCGTGTTCCTAGAACTAACAGGGTGATTCTCTAAAATGTTTAGCGGCAGTTTTCTTACAGTAGCTATAATTAAAGCAACATGCTCTGATTATCGGTGCAAGACGCGTGCGGTACGGCTCTGTAACGAGATATGTGCGGGACGTATTTATGTTAACAAACACCTCACCGCAAAGCCAATACATTACTACTTATCTACTTCTGTATAGCACTAATTAGGTAGCTTAAAACTTGTACGAGTATTTTAGGACAGCCAAAGACTACAATAGTATACTGGTTAAGGACAGCAAAGGACTTGTGGACGGTAGAAATCGTATATGTAAAACATTGACTCAAGTTTAACTATAAATAACGAACCCATGTAATGACTTGAGGGTCTCCATACACATGGTGAAAATGAAGTTTAAACTTATATGTCAAGGAGTTTTTCAGGAGTTTCACAAATTACTTACTGAAAGGGTTCCCTTTTGTATTGAGTTTATAACTAGGTTATCTAATGTTTATAGTATGTGCTATCAGTATTATTCAGTGCTTAATGACAGGTACGCACGGCTACACATCAAGCTATACAAAACCAGTATAAGCTGCCTGCTGATTGTACGAAAAACCTATACAATGCGAGGTCAGCTAAAACTGGAAATGCATAGCTTGATGTGTAGCCTTGTGTACGATAAAATTCAGCGGGTAGGGCTAGGTAAGGTAAAGATAAAGCCAACGAAACGAAAACGTCAGTCGAAACATTCCGTAAGCTGAAACACTGGCAAGTCTTCTAGTGTAGGTGGTACGCATCAGCCATTTTGTTATGTTTAGAAAATTGTATCTAAAAGGTCTGTGTGTATCGTTATCTTTATTTGCTTTGATAAAGATAATGATACACACAGACCGAAACAATAAATTCCTACCAATAAATATTCCATTATTCATTGTAAACTTTATTCGCTTCCTTTACTATGCCACTGTTGGTGATTGGTGCATTGCATCCGATGATTCTCCACCCAGTTATCGGTTGAAAACCTTGAAAACCTGACAGCCATGGATAAACAAGGACCGAGTTATTGAGGCCAATTGATAAATATTGCAGTGTAATTTAAATTGTTCGATAACTTAACTTTAATTTACATTTATTTAAGGGCCTGACATTAAATTCTGTTTACATCTACGGAGTATTATGTAACGTAGTTTTTAATAAGAAATAAGGAGAGATTATGTATAGAGGTAAGAGGGTAGGGGTAGGGGAGGGGAGGGTAGGTAGGGGAGGAGGAAAGATACAAATTCAATATATCTTCTTGTTCTTCTTCTTCTCGTGTCGATGGTACTCTTCTTCGATACTTTATATTGTTTGAGCCCAGTAATAAAGCAGTAGTAAATTCAATATATGTTTACCAAGCAATAAAATTTTTGTTTAGTTTTTTAAGTGAATTGTTTTGATTTTATGTATTATTTTTTTGTCTTCTTTACTATTTCACACGCTGTCTACATCTCTGTAAGTATCTATTGTCCTGTCTCGGGTGTGCTGGAAGAGATTTCTTGTAAAATAAGCATCACTTCTATGTATACCTATTTTTTCTGTTCTGTTTTTTCTTGTCTGTTTATATATGTGTGTACCTACATAAATGGTATAATAAAATAAATAAAACAGCATTATTAAATAAAAGTATATTATGTATGGCTCCACGCATATATAACCATTTACCAATTTCACTTCTGGAGATAGGTGATATAAATATATTTAAAAACAATATAAAAGCACTGTTACTAAAAAGCATATTACTCTGTCACTGAATATTTATAGGATAAGCTTATAATTATGTATAACGTTACTCCATACGATATTTTAAATAATGTCTTATATTGTTAAATTATTTTTTTTTTTAATGATATAAACCAGTGCTTGACTGCGGTTCCGCCTGATGGAAAGCAGTGATGCAATCGTTGTTTCGTAGATTCCTGTGTCTTTTAAATTTGCATGCCTTATGGTAGCATATGGCTAATGGACATTATTGTTTGTATGAGACCTTTTCTTTTGTACCCATCATCATCTGCCTAGCCTTTTCCCAACTATGTTGGGGTCGGCTTCCAGTCTAACCGGATTCAGCTAAATACCAGTATTTTACATGGAGCGACTGCCTACCCTGCCTGCCTTTTGTACCCATATTCGCAAATTAATAAATGATTATGATTTGTTTTGTGCCAACTTGTGCCCTTCCAATTTCCGCCACATGGTGCCGGGTGCCAAACCAAATTGCCAAATCTCCTTTTACATACTTCCTAGCGCTTATGGTATCCCGGCTCTTTGCCAAAATTTGCTTTTCCAGCACATTTCCTGCTGTTATGCATCGTCAATCCCAGGCCATTACCAAAGTAACAACAACATCAATCTCTTTTCGTAACTATTTGAAAAGACTAAACAGTCTCATAAAACTTTTAAAGCTCATAAAATCTGAATGATCCGTTTCCGTTTACATTATTATAATACGAAGTCCTCCTACACAGGCACGCGCTTCAAGAATTTCATAAAGAAAGCCTCATGTAAACATCGTGTTGTTTGAACATCGTGACTGTAATGGCAGTTTATTGTTTCTTTACTGCTAACATATTGTTTGCCTTTACCCTCGTCTCCGCAAAACATCCGATACAAAATCTTCAAAGGATTTCTTTTGGAACATCAGAAACTTTTTCGACCTTTTTCTTCACGTGTGTAGTTATCTACTTACAAGTTATGCAGCCAAAGATCCTTTCGATAACTTTTACAAGGAAAAGTTTGAGAATGAACCCATACGAGTGCTACGGTCGACGTTCTTTCTGAGCAAAAACTAAAACGTAGAACCTCAGGAAATGTTGATAACTTATTATAATATAGGAGAAATTTTTAAACAATGTCCATGAAAGTATAAATATTATCATGTGCGTAATAATTAGAAGATCACAATTCACAATGGTTGGTTGAATCGGAATTTATGATGATTCGTCCACGCCCTAGTCGGCCGCTGCCGTTTGTTTAATTAATTGATACAAACTGACTAATCTACAACATGGATTTATAGCTATATCTAACTAGCAGGGTGACCAGAGTTCTAAGATGTTGTTCTCTCGTTAGGCCCTAATATTTAAATACCTATAATAGCCTGTCCCAGTATTCGCGAATCGCGAGGTGTTACCATGTCGCCTTGCACCGCTCCAACATGTTCCACAGGTTTTGTATTTATCAATACACACAGGTAAAACCGGCCTACCGGTATACATGCCGTCGTGTGACGAAATATTACTTACTTTACCTCACACAAGAACTCTTTTAATCGTTTTAACACCGCAATTTAAAGCATTTTTTAAATTACGAACGTCAAAATAATTACCGAGTTTTTATATAGGTATATACATATATATTTTTTAAATCCAACTAATATTATAAACGCGAAAGTGTGCGAGGATGGATGCATGTTTGTTACTCTTTCACGCAAAAACTACTGAACTGATTTGGATGAATCAGCCTACTGGCCATACTGCAGAGTTTTGGGCCCCATGCATCTTAAATATGTTTTAAAGTATGTCGACTGAACTACAAAAGACAAGACAGTCGATACTTATTGACAGTCGCGTCATGAATTAGTTTGTCATAGCCAAAGACATTAAATTATTTACTCTATCTTAAATCTCTTTGGTCATAGCTTTATTTATTCAGTACTACTACCTACCTCATAAAAAAAAACTTGTATCATTGGATGGATTTAGTAAACAATAGATAGGTAGCGAGTCATAGCCATGAACTTGGCGCTTAGTAATACCCCAAAGTAGGTCGAAAATATGACTACCTATACAAATATAACAAAAGTAAAGGCTGTTTAAATAACAATTCCAGCAATAACGGACGACTCAAGTACTCAACTTCGCAGTCATACCTAATGACTGCGAAGTAAACTCGTAATACAAACACAGGCCATTGACCTTTTGCTTCGATTACTACATGTAAAACTTGTTGGCATTATGTCAATCAACAATATCAAACACGAATAATTGAGTTAAACCATACATATATGCCTAGTGCCCCCTAGTCTATTCCACTTCATTTAATGACGTTTGTGGATCGTTGTATCAGAGGACTCATTATAACAATACACTTTATCCTCGTGTTATTATTACTTGGTGTATTTTTGTGGTTTTTGTGGTGTGTTTGGTGGTGTAGTTTTGTTTGAGAATGTTTCGATTCGGTATTTTACCCTGTATAAACTATATATAAATACAATAAGCATTGTTAACTGTTTTGATGAAGGATTTAGTTATGGCGACATAATTTTTTTTTCGTAGGTATCTTTTTCCCGTACAACACGTTTTCTTTTTTCCACATTGGTTGAATAATTTAATGTTCTAAGAACATATAGTCCTTAATTTCTAATCTCCAGAAAACAAATTATGTATTAATGCCATTCAAATGAAATCACACCGCTTTTCAAGGCAAGTATCTGACATTTTCAAGATTGCAAACCACGGAGCAGCTTCCTATGAACCTTAAACTATGGACAAAAAACATAATAACATTGTCATCAAACTCCCCTATGATATGAACCCTGAACAAACATCCTATTGGAAACAAAAGATTGTTTCCCTGGCCACAGGATGTATTCTAGTTTAGTATACACGCCGAGTTGCCGGCAACAATGACCCCGTGTTTTAATATGCAACGAGCGTTAGTTACGACTGCGGCCATGCATCACTCATAGTCATCGAGAATAAAGGCTGGCGATAAAAAAAAAAATGACCGTAGACACTTTTAATTATTTATCTGTATTCGCACTGAATGCTACTGAAGAGTTTAAAAATTTAACTGAAGAGTTTAAAAATTTAAAATTAACGGAAGTTGGAAGATTAAGACAAGATCTTTAGAAAAGAACGTGGGTTCATGTTTGAGGACCCCCTGTTTAATCGAATCTTCCTGGCCTCTTTTGTGTTTACCAAGGTTCACTTAGGCATGAGGCATTAGAAATTCATTAATCACTTAAAATATCAATGATCCACTTCACACAATCTTCAACGTCCGCGACAGAAGTACAAACAAACTTTTTATTGAGACGTTCTCTAAAACATTATTCTATAGAAAAAAATGGATCGGCTCTCCATAGTGTTTGTTTGCGTTTTACCTTACATGTGGGCGAAGATATAAACAGTTAGCTGACAACAACAATGGCCGTGGTACGCATAATATGCTTGTTAAACTGCCGTTAGTTCACTCTCCGCTCGACAAGCGATTTGTAATTGAAGAGGTCGCGGAAACCGTGACGAATTGCGGTTAACTCATGAACTAATGATAGTTCAATGAGAAGGAAATAATTAGATTTTGTATAATGAGTTGCTGTAAGACCGCATTAAGCTGCGGCTAAGAAATAAAATTTAAATAAGTTTGCATCAGTTTGTTGTTTGTTTGCCTTGCCGTCGAAAAAACAAGAAATGGGAACTATAAAAGATACCTAATTCGCGGGATATATTTTGGTTTTCTAAGATTACTGGAGATTCTGCGTGGCCGTGCGGTACCTATCCATCTTACAAGACGATATAGAGATGTGAAATCGTGCAAACCGCTGCTAAACTGAACCCAATCAATTGTAAACTATTCAAAACGTCTCAATAATTACTAACACCATCACCGTCACAGTCTTTATCGATTTTTTGTTAGTAAACAGTCTACGCGACGTTGTACCAACTCGACTAATGCGATGTTTCATCGTCTACCAATTTAGTTCGCTAGCGATACGTGAAAGCGGTACACCCACGACTAATGTAACTTTTAACATTCTTTTACGTCGTTAAATGAGGTTTTTTGAGTCACTTCTGAACGATCTTACAAAATGTACTAAGTTTACCAGAGACATTCAAACAAAGGAAATCGGAATGATGATTTGATCGCAACTGCTAGTTAAACATATAAGCGCAATTTCTATAAATGAATTGTTATCATGTAGCTACATGAAAGATAGATAACAGTCCTAACCTATCAATAGTTATCGGTTTCTAAAAACCAGCGGTTTATCAAAGTCAATCATCCACGTAAGAGCGTGGGCGTCGTATGATAGGGCAATGGCCCAATGACAGTTGATAGATCACTGATCATATCACATTCTGTGCAGTAACTTTCCCTTCTCAGATTATCCAAAAGTTTTATGTGGCATGTAGATTATTTTTCGCAAACACCACAACTAACTCCTACAATTCTGTTAATTCCAGATACCACTAAAAATGGCCTGCTCAGTAGATGCCCCCTCCCTCAAGGACCTGCCCAAGGTAGCCGTCGACCTCAAGAGCCAGCTGGAAGGCTTCAACCAGAGCTGCCTGCGTGACGTCGACACCAACGAGAAGATCGTGCTGCCTTCCGCAGAAGGTATGTTCAAGAAATGGTGGGAGATGAGGTCCTTAGTCCTTACTTGAGAGCTCGATTCCTTCGTATTTTGCGTTGGTTATGAGAAAAACAAGAATTGTAGCTTTAAAAAGGTTCATCTGGGGAAAAGCAGCTGCTATGTGTAAATGGTTTGAAGAAGAGTGTTGAATACTTTCACATGGGATTTAACTCCTTGATGTTGTAGGTGCCTATGGCCTATGGGCGCCCAAAAGAATACCGCGCGTTAAAAAAAACCTGTGGGTTTCTGTTCTGTAGGTAAGTCTTCTCTTTCTCGGAAAATCCCTGAAAAGCAAGCTATAGGCATGCCAGAAGTGCCAGTCACAAAGGTACTGAAATATATAGAACGTCAAATAAACTATTCTAGAAGTCTTCAAATCTTCTTACATTACTCATCGTCTATCTTTGATCGTTAATTTACAATCTAAAATTGATCTAATTGACTTTGATATAAGTACGTATTTAAAACATTGAGGTGATCGGAGCTATAGTATCTAATCGAATTAGCAAAGTTAACTAAGTAGGTTTAGTTGAGTCAACAATTGGACTTCTTCACGGTTCTGAAGGGAACCTATTTGTTAATATCCTCGGATCGCCTGAACTTATGTTGAGCCGTCGCCAATCCCAAAGTTATATGACCTATTTGATAGTTAATACATCATGCAATTCAGATGATTGGGTACAATAGCGGGGGCCCGCATTCACCCTTGCAATCACTTACCAATTTGGCGAGAGTAGTTATCAATCAGGAATCCAACTCCTTCCGTTTCAATAACCTATGTAGAGGTTGTTTGCCCGATGAATAACCAATGGAAGGAAGTTACGTATAGAAACAAAAGCACACCCTTTTGGTTCGATGCCGGCATTAAGATTATTGGTCGAGATACTTACAGGAAAGACTCAGCGCCTAATCGACATCGATTAGTAATTCGCCTTATCTAAAATCCATAACAAAACACACTTAGAACTTATCGTGAAGCCAGGCCATATGTACGCTTCGACTGAAAACAAACATACCATGAGTAATTGATAACAGAATAACAAAGAAACTTTCAATTTCACAACAGACGTAGCGCAAGAAAAGCAACACAACGCGCTACTTCAAGGCGTAGAACAATTTCAGACATCCTCCCTCAGGAAAACGGAAACTGTGGAAAAAATCGTGCTACCAAACGCACTAGGTATATCACTGGGTGAAATGCCGCGCCCGCCACTAATAAATAATAGCGAGCCGCAATACGCCTGTGAGACGTGGCTGCTTTTGCTCATAGCATTCCTTCTAATTTTAACTGGAGAACTAAACCAGAGGACGAAGCTAATATGTATTTTACGACCCATTTGCAGTTATTGTTGTAATTCTAACTACCTACGTTTTACTAAAATAATAACGCGCATGTTTTTTAGACGTTGTGAGAGTGCGCCAAATAATTCAAATTTCGATTATTTTTTGACACGTTTTGTCTGTGGTTTTCAGATGTTGCCACCGAAAAGACTCAAAAGTCCCTGTTCGATGGTATTGAAAAGTTTGATGCTACCAGGTTGAAGCACACAGAAACTCAGGAAAAGAACCAACTTCCTGACAAAGATGGTATGTTTTTATATAATTTTCCATTATCAGCACCAGCAGCATGTATATGTGCAATAATATTACAAAATATAGTTTATTTCTAATAACACATGTCATTATGTTATAACCTAATGCGCTTACGAGTGGCAATATACCAACCCAATATCCTTATACTAAATTATCTTATGCAGTTTTAATGACTAAACAAGTCGAAGACTCATTGTCATTAGCTTATCAATGTTTTTGTGACCACTTACGGTCTGACACGCTTTTTATTCCGAGCACTCCATATCGTGTCTGAGTCAATTAGCATGTAAATGTTGCCTTTCTATGTATTATTGTGTTACAAATACGAAGACGCATTCAGTGCTTTTATTATTTACTTGTATTTATTGTGTTTTGCCTTGCACGATTTGCTTTGCATCAGTTGTTGCCGCGGAGAAACAGCACCAGAATCTTTTGGATGGCGTCGAACACTTCGACAAGACTCAGATGAAGCATACAACGACGGAAGAAAAGAACCCCTTACCGCCTATTGAAGGTTTATTTTTGCTGCTTTATAATTTTTTGCCTCTTTTAATGTATATTTTGTACTTGTGTGGCCAATCCCTACCTGCTGCAGTATTCTAAAAACATGTTTTATTGTGCTGAGTGTATATTTTCATCATCACGACTGCCTGTAGTTATCTGCTGCCTTTGCGTGACTATATATTACTTGCACGCTTACTTTCTCTTTATGCAGAGAGCAGAACTTCAGGCAGTACTGAGACCATCAATTGGTTTAATAGTATACCTAGTCGTTTGACTTGAAAACGTGGGTTCAATTCCCGCATACAATTATTATTCTTCAGTCTGGTTTGGATGCACGTGCAATTGCACGTGATTTGTGTATGTAATGGGCATTGTAAACAAAAAGTATTCTAGTGTTAAGACCCTTATTCATTAGAATCGCTTCCAAAAAATCAGAAAGTGCATCTTATTAAATCTTTACTCCAAACACACTTTCTTGTCCAGCATCGGAAAACCATCACGAGTACAGGCCCAATAAGTTATTAGGCCTGTTTACTCGTGGTGACTGTTTCTTAATTTCAGCAGATAGGATCTTTTTTTTTAGAAACGTGTCGACCATAAATCATGTCCTAACTAAATCATGTTCTAACGGATTTTTTCTACTCACAGCTATTGAGGCTGAGAAGGAGAAGAACAAGTTCTTGAACGGCATCGAGAACTTCGACCCTACCAAGTTGAAGCACACTGAGACTTGCGAGAAGAACCCTCTGCCTACCAAGGACGTCATTGAACAGGAGAAAACAGCCTGAACATCCTCATACAATAACCACCCGCAACTATATCTCGCTAGTATCGCCCGTATTTTAAACTCGATATAAGTCATAGGCCGTTTGCGCTGTCCGTTTTAACAAGTCTTTATTTTTATCAAACGACAGAACTACACCAAGGTTCGATTAGACTTAGAATGGACTTTGTAAACTGATCCTTATCATTAGTTTATAGGAACCAAATTTTCTATGTCACTTTTTAACGGTATAATAATATGTATATTTAATAAGCGTATTTTACGAGCATTTTATAATTTAATTTATATTGAAAGGAATAATTAAGTATGAATGTCCAGTACTGATTTATTTAAGTCGGGAACACACTGCACTCCAAATAATATGCTATGGTTTACTTCAGTCTCGTTCTGTGCTTGTGTTCTCCCTGAAGTCGAGATATGTTTAAGTGCTCATGAGAATTATGCATCTGCGCGTGTGTGATGCTCTGGTCAATAAATTAGGAGTGTAGTTACCAAATCTCATTTGGGTCTAAATTAATTTTTAACTTTATTTCTGCGTTGATATAGTATTTTTGCATTGTATTAACTAGAAATATGGTAAGAATCATCGAATGTAGTACTGTAACAATATTACTTGCTCAACCATAAATTATGGTATAAGTATTCGGTCTGAATCAAAAAGGAAGCAATAGTTTGTCTAAGCAATGATGTGAACAATCATAATTTTTATAATGTAATATACAACCATAATCAAACATTTTTCCATTTTTATAATAACGCTGTCGATGCCAATAAACCATTTTTACCGGAATTTTGTATGTTTTACAGACGGTGCTTTTTATAAATATAGATTTAAAAAATGTGTCGTTTTTTTATTTCTTTCTACCGAAACCGAAACAGGATTTGAATTTTTATCCGACTTCAAAAAAGGTGGAGGTTTTTTGAAGTAGGTTAAAAATTCAAATACTGTTTCTGAACAACTTTACAATATTTAAGTAGAGGGATACCTTGAACATAATGGAGCCTATTTATTCCGTCTTAGGCTTCGCGTCTCCCTTGCGAAAGAAAAGCACGCTGTCGCTATTCATGTCGTTTTTTCGAAGAATTAAATTGCTGTCTCGTTTAGTTCAAGCTATAGCCTCTTTATAATATGACTACTAATTTCAAAAAGCCATGCTTTGTATTAAGAGAAGCGTATTATTATTATTAGCCTGTATTATCCCACTGCAGGGCAAAGTCCTTCCGACTCTCCATCCACTTGTTTACCTTGGGACTATTATCTATAATTCCCTCGAATGCTGCAGTTTTATTAAATTGGAAACCCTGACAATTTTATATTTTTTATTTTTAAATAAAATTAAAAGGTATGTCATGTGGTTCTTATTGACTTAAGTTACAACAAAACACTATGAAAAAATTAAATAATTGCACAAAAGAATCGAATGACAAAAATAAATAAAAACCCGCGATAAAACTTTTTTGAATATTTCTTTTTTACATTGGTCTAGGAATATTTCCTTACTCTCTGACGTTGTCTATAGCTGGCAAAGTACGCTTCCGACGAACTACAATAACAATATATCTAGCATTTAGGGATCCAGATGAAATAGCAAGATCCACTCTCAAGCAAAGTTAAAACGAGATGATAAATGTTTACCTGGAATGCGCTCCTAGTTTGGTAACATTGTTGCAAAAATGCCGTGGTCTTGTAAATTTTGATTTGCTTCCCGCCGGCTGTTGACGGTTTGCTTTTGGCACGTGCAATTTTCATTAGATTTTGGTAAAATACAACTTCGCACATACAACAAAGTTTAACACTGATGCTGACAGTTGGGATATATTATTTCGGTAAGTGTTTTCATCTTATTTTAGCGTCGTACGTAAGATTTAAAGTTTGCACGTGTTGTATCGTAGACAGCAAAACAACCATTTGCATTCGCCAGACGATATAGCTACGATATGGTTTTTTGGATACCTTATCCGTTAATTAACTTTGTTCTGTTCAAATCTGGTTGTGAAATGGGTCGGTTTGTTAGAAATTTTTGGCGGATATGTTGATGGAAGCAGCAGCGTCATTTGTTTTTGTTTACCTGCAGATTGTTAGCAGTGTACAATGTCGCCTTCCCCGATCCGCTGTCGCGGGACGTGGAAGATACACAAGCGTTCCTCGGAGCCGGACAGATGGTTGGACGAGATGGGATTTTTCCGTAAACATACAGCTAGGGACTCGAGCTGCCTTTTTCGCGCTGTCTCTGAGAACATGTATAACACCCAGCGATACTTTCATAAAGTTCGCCTGGATTGCGTTCAGTTTATGGCTACTAAAAGACACCTCTTCGAAGGGGTAGGTTATGCCACATATTTGTCAAATATGCTTCAGATACAGGCAGAATTTTAACATAAATACTTTTGTTTTGTAGTCATTGACTTGTCCGTTTGAAAATTATCTCAAAGAGATGTCAAACCCATCTGAGTGGGGTGGTTTAATTGAAATATCGGCCATGAGCCATCTTTATAGGTAAGAACATTTTTACATGAAGTTTTGACTACCCACTTCTTGATTATGATAATTTCTTGCATTTAATTTCCATTGACGCTGTGCCTAATACAAGCTTGATACTTTAATAGTACACAAAACATGATTTTTGAGGAATTTACCAACAATTAAATTAAGTATAATAACCCTGAAACTTGTATCACCACATTTTCTAAATAAATTCAGCATACCTTCATTACAAAATATATGAATCACCTCAATTTCCTTCACTTCTAATGCCAAGTCATTGCAACTTGTGTTAGGCACACAGCCTCAAAATAAAATAACTTGCCATTAAAACCTTGCAGACGAGACTTTGTAATATTTGAAGCTAACAAAGGTCCACAAACAAAAATATGCAATGGTTATGGAGACCCGATATACCTGTTTTACTCACCCGACACTAAGCATTTTGATGTGGTGTACACAAAAGATTTTATTAACACATCATCTTTTTGTCAATGTAAGTTTGTTTATATTTAAATATCTATTAATCCTGTTATGGTCGTCAAATTATCATTTAAACCTGAACTTATTATGATTTTCTCATCAAGTTAAGATTTCTTTGTCTCTTGCGGAAAGTTTGATTTGATTTCATTCATACTGACTGACCTGATTCATGGAACTTGCAAGTGTTTGGATGATGTTGGCAATAATAAGTGTCCCAAAGCAAAAACATAAAAAATGGGCCTAATATTGTATGGCAGGCAGGTTGATTCAAATAATTATAAGCACTGTATAAGCTACTGCAACAAAATTTGCAAATGCCTCTTATGGCATTGACTGCCACCGGGGTCACCAGTGACCGTGAACAATAGAATTTCTATTGTGTCTGTTGTCTGGCAGTCAACGTGTTAAAAGAGTTGTTTCATCTCATTTTCAAACTAAAATGAAATTCGTGTCAATACATAAAAAATAGCCTAGATAACATTTAAGATGACTGTTTGGCGATTTTTCCCCAAAAACAACATTAGCTTCTAAAAACCATATATTTTTTTCTTTGTGGTTTTAAATAATGGTTTTGCTCAATAAATAATACACAGTCTGAAACTTGGCAAGGAATAATAAACAACACATAACAACTGCTTGGGATATTTGTCAGCCAATCCTGAAAGTTGACACTTACAACAACTGACAATTTCTCAAAGTCGGCAGCACCTAGTCTAAAACTTTATTGCTTCCCTATTTCCTAGGTTTGCAGACAAGCATCGTTTTCTTGTTTCAATGTCTCAGATCAGTCAGAGAAAGTACTACAAATCGAAACATTGGCATTCGTTTTAAGTTTTTATGTCTATTTCAAACTTTTACAATTATAATTGTAGCTCTCGTATATGAAATACTTTACGACGGCGTCTACCAGCTAAAAGACTTGTCTTACGCCGTCGACAAAATGCTCCACGACAAGGTGCCTAGTAACCATATCGAGTACTTCATGTCAGAGAACGTTGAACGTCGTAAAAAGCAGAAAGAAAGGGCTAAGATATTCATTGAAGCTGCTGATGATGACAAAGACAGAACTAACAACGCTTTGGCGCTCAAATGTAAGCACCATACCGAAGACTTGGAAAGAGCTAGTCTGTTGAAAGAATCTCTAAGCATCTTCGTGTTCAACCGCAGTCTAATACAACTTGAGAATGTCTGCATGAACTGCTTGAACGTTAACAGCGCGAAAGACTTGCTCGACAACGGAATCACTCCGTTTCCATACAAAGTGGCAAAAGCCTTGGATCCTGATATCTATAGGAACATAGAGTTTGATGTCTGGAGCGAATTGAGACGAGGTACAGTTTTGGCCATGGATGGAATAGGAGCAGAAACCCTACACAAACATATTGTGCATGTTTCGCTAGATTGAAATAATTTTCAGCGACCTTGCATTCAGTTTTCGATCGATTGGACGTTACTCGTCTTCGTATTAATACTCGCTTTCTCTTGCGAATTTCTTGTTATTTCGTTATTGGTTTTCGTAAGAACGGAAATGTCGGATCATTTTCTATGTAACGAGGGCAGAACATCAATCTCAAGATGTGTTGTTTGGGCGTTTCCATTCCCTATTCCATTTCATTTTGAGGGAATTATTTTAACATACAATTTACCTATTTCGGTACTTATGAAATGGTATTACAGAAATGCGTTATGGCGCGAGATATTCGGATGGAACTACCCTCCAAGTGGGCGTCAAATGTCTGTGCAAACTGCAGCCCGAGCAGACAGTCCCTTACCACTGCCATATCCAAGAAATGAGGCCTGACGGTGGCCCTTGTCTCGTGTTTATCGAGGAGTTGGGCGAGAAGCGAATAGTGAATTTTGAGCAGTTGGAACCGCTTCCCCTTGAGGAAATAAGACCCTGGGCCCCTCCCTACAGATACTCCCGGGCTCATTCTCAGTTCCTGACCCTAAGCCAAATGTTGCAGCAAATAGGTTCGACATTGTCCAAAATATTAATTTTTGACCTTATTAATTTTTCAAATGTATGCTTTTAAAAGAATATTTTATAAATGCTTGCCCTTTTCACTACTTATTTTGCACAATTTTAGTATTCAGCACAATTTTATTCTTAAAAATACCACTTTACTTACTCTCGCACAAACTTATTTGAACACTTCCCGTACTCAATGAATGTCCCACAACCAGGCAACATCACTCTGAAACAAGGTCTGAGCAAGGCCCGAAACAAATCCAAGGTAGCTACGGACGAGAAGGCTCCTGAAAAGGCAACCAAGCCGAGCAAAGTGTCGTGGAACGAAGAGACAGAGCTATCCTTCCAAAACAACGTCGATTTCTCATACCAACACCTGGACTTTCTTAACTTTGAACCAATGCCTGTTAGTTGTAGCTAGACACAAATAGAACTAGGTTTTGGGTGACTTGTAAGCATATCACTTAACGAGCTGTTCCTGTTCCTGTTACACAATGTTTTTCTCGTAAAAAACGGAAATGGCGTTCTAAAATAAAATTTTGCGAGGCGGTAGAATTCTTTCGTAACTGAAGCCTTCGACTCTACGCTGGCCCTCTATTCATAAGTCAATTACGTATAACATTTTTTATTAATAAAATTTGAATAGTATTAAGTCCATGTAAGCATTCATAAGCCCCATCAAATACATCAAAGGGCTACCATATGTGCACATAGTTTTTTTATCTACTTTTTATGCAATTAAGCATACGGTAACATGTCATACGTTTCATTTCTTCATTTACATTTTTTCATACAATATCTGATAAGTTTGTTTACTGTTTTGTTTTCTGTTTACTGATTTTTTTAATGAAACCTAAGTAAACAGATTTGACGTCTTGTAAAAGTTAAAAAAATGATGATAAGTGACGTGCTTATAAATCTATCCCACAAGTACCATATCGTAGCTATTCTAGAGGTAATCAAATTGGGATAGGTACATGTTTTGTTGTAGTAAGTAGTCATTAGTTTGTGTTGATGTTGTCTTACTAATTACTTAATGTGGTGGAGTAAATTACTGACAGGAAACATTAGGGTTCGTTAGATAGCGTAAGCATATCCTTGTTTTTATTATAGCAAAAAGTGTTTACTTAAATAGTTACTAGAAGTTATAACTGCGCGTTTAAACTCGCTGCTAAATATTGTTATCAATTTCAATAGAGCATCGGAAGACCAAAAAAAAAACAATCAGTGTTAGTGCACATTGCACTGGACAATAGTCGACCGCGCATGCGCAGGCTCCCCTCGCCGGCTCACAGCTCGCGATTGGTCCGCAGAGGGCACCGAGTAGAAACTTTCATTTAAAAATTGAGTTGAGTTGCAATCAATCACTTCTTAAAAGCACCTCGTTCATATCGCACGTGTTTTGCAAATCGGTACCACGGACCCTAACCGAACTATTCTGGTAATGGTAGTAAGTTTCATACCTACCATAAATAATAGTTAAAATATCTAGTGAGCACCTTTTTGAAGAAAAATAAAATCGTAATTTTCATCTTTCTCTAAAACTGTCAGTAATTTATCAGTCAGTGTTAATGGCTTCAAATCGTATCGTATGTTTTATTTGTGGAATGTTTCGTCAGGTTGAAGTTGAAGCACTGCCCCTGATGGTGGACTGCCGGCCGGGCGCGGGTGCTCCGCCCCACGAACTCGCTCACACTCAGCCGAATGGTGGAGCGCCTACTGAGAACCATCATACCCAGGTTAGTAGAACATTGTTAATTATTTTAGTATATTTTCATTAAGAAACTCGTTCCTTTCAACTTAGCACATTGCGTGGCGCGCTTGCAGCGAAAATTTGGGATACGCTACACCACAAATACATAGCGAGTTTTAAATTAAACGGTGAAATGTTTAAATAGCCATTGTTATCATTTTTATTCCAATAAATAATTGCAAACAAAAATGAGAGCTGTTGCAAGTTGTTGTTACAGTATTTTTTCAATTTACACAGGCAGCACTTTGGCCTCGAAAATGAATACTTGTGGTAACTCAATGTAAATATGCAACCGATATTTTGATTTAAAAGGAGAGTCCATGGAGTTTCTTGCCCGTTCTTTTCCATAGGAACCTACTACGGCTTCGAATGGATAACTAGCTTCATTTTTCTGAATGTGCCTGTAATTGGTTTAATAGAAATAAATGCTTTGAGTTTGATGTCAATCTTTCTCCACAGGCTGGAGGTAGCGGCGACATGGGTTCGCACAGCATCGCTTCCCCGTCGTCGGTGCGTTCCTCCACTCCGGCCTCCACCAACACGCTGACCACCTATACCAGTAAGTACTTATAAACATTCTAGAAAGAATAATACCCGTTTTCGTCTAACACTAGGTTCTCCTGAAGAAAACCAAGAAATAATTACCTCACCAGTAACTTAGTGGCCTTGTATACCATCGCCTTCATTCATTTCATTTTCAAATATCTTTATTTACCACAAGACCAATTAACAATGCACTTAACCTAAGCCACATTAACTGTTAGATATAATTGAAGCACTTTATGAGGCTAGCGATTCATCTTTCAAAGCTTATGAGATAATTTTAACAGATAGCAACACTATGATCACAATAAAACACATTATTTAGCAAGTTATAATTTTAGTGATTGCATGTAGGTATTGCAAAAATGATTTAATTAATTTGCTGATCGCACGGTGTACGAATGTAAATACTAGCAACCTTGCGACGGTCAATGATCAGCGTCGCTCTCGGCGACGCAGCTTGGCGAACGGATCATAATTCAATGTATGTCGTTATAAGAACGCCGTAAAGTCAGGCCCTGTTTAATTTTTACAATTACCATGTGATCACCATGTGTGTGTGAAGAGATGGCGAGGTTTTCTGTTTTTTGCTATAGCCACACAATAATTGTAGGTTCTAACTTCCGATTCAGGATTTCTGTTTAAACCTAGTCACATATACTATTAAGTCAGTGTTATTATAATGTTAGTTTTAAGATAAGTACTATGTGTAGCAATATTTTATTTTAAGCTACGTTTGATGGCACATTATTGTTTAAACCTGTTTATGTTTTCTCTTTAAGTGAATATGTAATTCTTTTTTAACCGTTCATATAATTTTGCGGGCCAATGTAAAAGTCTTCAGTAGTCAAAAATTTAACTATCAATGTATTGTATCAACTCCATGCTTGTTATATATTTTCCTTCAAAATTGAGGTCATCATTCCTTTGACCAAGTGGCCCTAATACCCATAGTTTAGAATTTAGCCCTGATGTGCCATCGCAAAATCATGTTCCTTTACGCGACTGACATTATGTTCCCCTCACTTCCATGCAGCTGGAGATTATTGTTGGGATGAAGACGATCTCGAATCTACCATAAGTTCTTGGAGCGGCGGTATGAAATAACTTATTTTATTGTTTTTTTTTTGTTTTTTGCAATTTTTACATGCTTTAACTTTGCATTTCCCCTAGGGTGCGGCGACTGACTCTCATTCCGATACTAATTGAATAATAAACAAGCAAGCACTAGCAATGAAATTTATTCGATACTTATAAAATAGGCCGCAAAAATCAAGCAGTACCTCCACTAGTATATTATGCGCATTAAAAATATCTCGGAATTAGGGAATCGATGAAAGAAAGAAAGAAAAATACGTTTATTGGTCCCAGAAACAAGTGCATACAAAATGATAAGTTAACTCGAATACCTTATAAAAAAATAAAAAAAAACAAAATAGATGTACGAGCACAGAACTGGAATAGTCGGTTGCTGCTCGTCATGACGACAAGAAGCTACCACTCAGCATGATGCTGTGCTATGGGGGACCCTCAGCACTGCGCTGATTTTCTGTGATCACCCGAAAAATGACGTACGGAAACAAAGTCAGGTTTTATAAGATTTGTGAACGATCTTCCTGCCCACTCACTTGACATCATTTCTTTGTAAGTTACAAATAAGGGTCACGAGTAGGGATTTCGAATACCGGATTTTTTCAATACCGCTATTAATATCGCATAGAACACTTCCAATGACCCAATTTTTTTCAAAATTCTTTTTTAATTAAATAACTACTAAGTTTTACCACAAAACAATAAAATGTCGTTTTTTTTTTTAATATAAAATCACTTTTTTAATATAACATATAGATACAAAAATCGCGGTTGATCGCAAAACATTGCACTGTACTGATTTTTTGGGATGTTGTTAGGATAGATAGTGTAAAACCAAGTTTGTAGCTTCGAAAGACCTGTACTAATTGCGTGTTTTTGACTTATAACTTCTAGCATCCTACGGAAAAGTCGCCCAAAACATTTTTAAAGTATACAAATTTTTTTTCTTTATTGGACCTACAGAGCTTTGGCAGCGCTCAAATTTGGTATAGCTTAAAACGTATTGGGTGACTTTTCCGTAGGATGCACCTTTTAGCGCGTGGGAACCCCCCCCCCCCCCGCCATTCTCCAACCTTTCTTTTCACCTCAGGAATCTCAGAATAGTACTTCTATTGTTCTATGTACCTCTCGCCTTGACCGAAAGCAAAATACAAAGACCACCTTTTTATCTACATTTTTTTTTTAAGAATGGTATTTAAAAAAATGGTGGTCTTTGTATTTTGCTAAAATGTAACTAACTGTCTAAATAAACCACGAGATAATTAAAATACGCAGTTTATTAAACTTACCCAGATAAAAAAAATTGGTTGGAAATAGAATGTGCAATAGAACGAAATTCTGTCACTGTAGTTTCTACTGAAAATAAAATAACATCACCAATACCGGAATTCCGGTATTGAATATTTCAACACCGGTATTGAAAAATGACAAAAAATATCCGGGATCCCGGTATTAGAAGCCCTAGTCACGAGAAGCAATAGAGCGGTTTTCCTTATATTAGGTCGGTACAAAGGGGCGTTCATGAAGATTTAGGTGCATGACGTAATTGATGATGCTGTTATACTTATAAACCATTCATTTATTACGTGACGAAGTTTTCGACTAACAAAGACTCCCTTCGAAGTATGTGGGACATTTACATAGTTAATATGCGTTGTAGTACCGATACAGCAGTGCGATTCTGTAACTATCTCACCGTGAAAATTTAGGTGAAGTGAGCCTGGAGTGAGCTGTCATTCCAATTAATGCTAAGGGATTGACACTATTAACAGCTCACTCTAAGCTCACTTCACCTAACTTTTTACGGTGAGATTTTTACAGAATCGATCGGCTGTCCATGGCAGGTCAGTAGTAACACTTCGAAAACCGACCTTACTGCTACAACATACAGACGGTTTCGGGGCCATAACATTGGCATTGTACAACAAATAAACCTGATTCTATTCAAATTATTTGGCCATATTACTTGCAAGAAAAAGCCCTGTACGTGGAGGTCGGGATAAGGAAAATCTAAATGTTAACACAACAAAAAAGAGAGGTAAGCCATACTTGGAAAAGGGTAAACTTCTCAAAGGTTATTTCAATAATTAAACTGTTCTAAAGAAAATGTAAAGGTCGAAGTTTCGAAACACAAGCGATGTCATCAATGCAAAAATACAAATTGTTAGGAAAGTTCGGAACATTATATATAAGTTATGTACGTACTTATCATTCTGTTTCACGTTTATATAAGTAAAGATAAAGAAGTGTATTGCTGCCTATAAGAGTCTTAACTACATACTTACTGTTATGTAGGTAAATCAAAACAGCTTCACATCGTTTACGCTACAAAAATTATGGTCTCAAATTGGACCCTTTGTAGTTACATATAATACAAACTCGTTTGTGAAACAGCGAATTAGTGCAGTAGACTATAAATTTATTGATATTTTTACTACATGTCCATCTCCCTATTTAATCCGTTACCTGGGGTCCAGACACGGCGAAATTTCGAAAGGGACAAACCATGAGGGGAGACAAGTTATTGAAAACATACAGACAGATTGAAATGAAGCACATTCAAAGGGATGCGGATTAAAATTTCGCTGCGAGGGGTACCGTGTGTCTGGACGGGGGGGTCCAATTCGTAATTGGGGAATAAATGATTGTCGGCAGCCTTACCTATGTATACTATTCATTTTGGGGGAACTTTATTAAGTCCTAGCTCGGCCCTGTTTATTAAAACTGACCCATGCATGCATATGTGTGTAATTTGAGTGCACTTTGATGTTCTGAAGGGGTGGACCGTGGATGCTATTGGGGTTCGGAATGCTTTTATTAATTAGACTTGCGAAAAATATCGATCCACGGTTTGTTTTGTCCGTTACATCGTAGCTAGATAACAAAATAAATCTTTCATTTTGCATCTGCATAATGCTAGGAGGTGGAATTCCTTGCCCGAGTTGGTACTTCCTAAACTTAAAATCTGTGAGTCTTCAACTTCAGTAGGAATATATTGGAATAGATATTAAATCTAATAAAGTTCGCGTTTGACAACTACCTCACCTGACTCTAGAGTTAGGTGAGGTAGTTGTCAAACGCGAACTTTTTAGGTGATTAGTTCATCGTATGCGCAAATAAACGTATTTTCTTTCTTTCTCACATGTAACATGCTACGAGATTTAACCACAAACTTCTGACTTACGTTCGAAGAGTAATAATATTTTTACGTATTAATGAAGTCTTCCTACTGACGTGCATTTCATTTGTTCGTGACCGTCCTTCGTGTGCCTTTGTCTTGCAAATGCTGGGCTGCTATCCACTGGAAAGGGAGATATAATGTCTTGAACAATCAATAGGTTTGCGTTATCTTACCTTACTATCATTGTGGTTGGTAACAAGACATATATTCTTTTAACTCAAACACAAAGTATTTGTTTCAATTAAACAAATTACAGACACTTTTGAATTGTCTAGGAATCGGTCAGTCAGAAAGATGAAGTTAGTCGCCCATTCCAAAGTGTAGGTTAAGTAGGTTCCTGTGGAGAAGAATAGGTACGGAACTCCATGGACACGCTTTTAAATATAAATATTGGTCACATCATTTGAGTTCGAGTTAAAATTATATTTGTGAGAATGATGTAGAAAGACGTGCATGTTAAAAGCATCCATAGTGAACAATTCAATCATTTAAATGAGCCGTGGCAGCTAAGAGATAACCAGTCCCTACTGACGGTGCCAGTTCACGAACATGACGGATGGATCTGCACCCTTCAGCACAATAACTTTGGAGGGAATTAAATAATCCAACACAAGTTCCACCATGCCACCATCTGCGAAGCATTTGAGTGAGCATCACATACTCTGAGCCGCCAGGGCACATTCAATTCAATGAAAGGCGTACCCAGTAAATGGTAGCCTTACAGTACATGTTACTCACACACGTGCTATGCATTTATATAATACTAAGAGATTGAATTACTGATACAATGCAAAGATGGTCTTACAATCTTTTCATTTATATGGTGTACACAATAAAAAGTATTCCATCTATCTCATCTGTCCATTGAGCCACGTTTTGGTTGTTCTCGAGACGTCTCTCAGCTTGAATTCGAGCCATAACAAACTAAACCCTTTAGATGCTATGAACCCCGGCGTGGGCGCGCCCCTCAACAACGGCGGCTACACCGTGGGCGGCGGCGGGCCGGGCTGCGCGCCCTACGTGTGCGGCGTCAAGAGCGTGGTGTGGTGCGGCGGCGCGGGCGCGGGGCCCGTGCCGCACTCGCCGCACGCGGGCCACATGCCGCCGCCGCCGCCGCCCGGCGTCAACCCGCACGTCTTCAAGAGCGTGCAGCCTAATGGCTCGGATTTGCCTTTGAATGGTGAGTACTACTGAACTTAGTAAACATCATTGAAGGTTTCCTGGCGCGCGGCCAATATCGGAACTAACGCCGCCATATTGTTTTGTCAATAAAATATCTGTGACAGTTTCACAAATGTTTACTAACAACGCCTCCCTGTCAATGTCATTCAGGCGCCAAAAAATCCTTGTAGCACTGTATATCTAACTAAAGCAAACATTCCACCTCTTCCCCTAGACATGCCGACGCTCCGCTTCTACTATAACCAGGGCATAGACTGCGTGTACGGCACTTATGGCGCGCCCCCTCCTCCCCCGCCGCGCCACTACTCCCCGCGCGACCTCTCGCAGGACATGCAGCAGATCACGCTGCACGACCGGCCGCTCATGACACATACCGCGCCAGAACAGAACCATAAGCACAAGCCTGGACAGCAGAATGATAAGCCGCAGATTAACCAGGGCAAGGGGAATGGACAACGGCCTCTGTTGGGCCCTAGGTGAGTGAACCTACTTTTCTATATTTTATTCTCTCTCACACGCATGAAAAGTCGCTCCAAGATGATACGGCTAGAAAAGGAGTGCCTGAAGCCATGACATTCGACATCATCTGCTCGATAAAGGGTTCTCTTTAAAAGCACGCTCTCTAAAAGTAAGAATTTTCAAGGGGATGGTAAGTTTGTCGATCTTCGACTTTCTTCAACAATAAAATTAGGTGACAAAAGTGACATTTTCTTCTTCAAACCGGCTTTTCATTTGTTTGATGACTTTTTTAGGTTGTTTGCGTTTCTTACCATTTTTTGATTCACAACATTTTATTTTATTTTCATATTGGTAACAGATTCAAGCGCGGTGGAGGCAATCAAGATGGCAACCAGAACAACAACCATAATCAGAACAAGCATAACAACAACATGGGCAACAAGGGACCTAACAACCGGTTAGTATAATTATAACAAAACAGTAAAAAAAATTTTTTTTTTGTTTATTAATTACACCATACTTTGTAAGTTTGTACAAAATAAACTGGTCCACACAATAAGAAAATTGAAGGCTATTTCCGCGGATTGTGAATCGTAAGATCCAATAGCTTAAGTTAGGTAGCCGGGCTAGACGTGTGGCCTACACTTTAGCTTACCTAGTTTCATCCGAATTTTAAATCCTTAATTTTTTTGTATTAATTTCGAACATAAAATATTTATTTCTTGTTCTTTTTCAGTCGCAACTCTCACGGCGAGGCGCGCGGGCCACACGTGGGCTACGGCGGCGCGGGCGAGGGCGAGTGCGTCATGGAGCAGCCGCTGCTCACGCTGCCCTACATCCCCTACCCGCCGCCCATGTACCCCATACAGTACTACCCCGTTGAGACTGACCCAGGTGAGGCACACCTTACTTTTGCCGTTTGTTCCAATCTCATCTTAGGGAACTTCTTCAGGTACTCGCACATGAAGTCTTCTATAGAATGCTTCTTATGTTTTTAATTTTTCACAAAATCCACGCCAACCGCCACGTGATTAGGTAAACAATGAAGGTCTCAATGCTCATTAATTTCTGAATAAGAGGCCTTTGTCCTGCAGTACTCGCAGTAGGTCAATAATAGGCTGGTGTTATAGCTCGTCTATTTACATGTTAGTGGCTTATTGACACCCCAATACGTAACAAGCGTCGCTAATGTAAAGTTAGCAGTACAATATGTAACAAACTCAAACTCAAAACTCAAACTCAAAAATGATCCTTATTCCAGCGATGATGGGAATGATGGGTGGCATGTCGTACGTGGGCTACGACGAGGGCGTCTACGACGCCAGCATGCAGCCCTACTACCCGGCGCCGCACTACCCGCCGCCGCACGCGCACGCGCACCACATCGAGCACAAGTAGGCGCCGCGACCGATGTACCGGGGATACAACACTCATTTGTTTACTAACAGCTTGGGATAACTCGTATACACAGATTTTAAGCGATGTATTCTATAAAAACCTTACTGGTGAGATTTTTAGAGAATAGATTGGTTCAGTCCTTAATAGCTTCACACGTGGTGATATCTGATCGACAACGGTGTCCTGTGTGCAACGCGTTACTTGCAAATAGTCACAGCTATTTAGGCCTTTAGTAAGCGTTCTGGGTTCTATTTTGCGAGATAAGAGGTATGAACGCAGGACTAGCTGGCACCCTGTGTGTTCGAGTTATCATAAATGAGTGATTAGAGAGGAGGGCAGTAAGTTTTTAGACTGGAGGTGGAACTAATGTAATCTTTGTAGTTATTTACTGCATTAAAAGACACAAAATAATAAAATTTTAATAACTGTAACGTTTCGCAGGTCAAAACTCATTCAGTATCTATTTAATTCAACTCCACTTTAAATGCTTAGTGCCTACCTGTCTCATAGCTGGTGTCAATTACTCGAATAATCGACTAAGTCTAATACCGATCTTAGCATATACAAATTACGTACCTACTAGCCAGGTACTGTTTGTATCTAGTAACTAGTGAAAACTGACAAGTAAAGTAAGTAAGTAGTGTTCTTCGATCAAATAGATTTGGTAATTATAGCCTTAGGCGATTATTCGACTAAACAGCCTTTTGAGTCGGTACACCTCTAATATCGATAATTAAGTCTATCCATATCGAAATTCGGAAATTATAGGGAAACTTGTAAAGGCTAACAATGTGGTCTCAATACTTAGTTTTGTGGTTTGAATAACGCCGGCAAAATTGCTTTAGCTCACCACGTTCAAGTGACTTTTTATTTTGAATTTTCGTAAAAGTAACGTGTAATGGAAGAATACATTTTGGCACTTTATATTTATTTGGACGTCATTGCAAATTACTAAATTACAAACTGTAAAAGCATTTTTGTGGCTCTTGCATTTAAGTCTTTGGTCACTTGAAACTGGTAAAACTTACTTGATACATTTACGTACTTACTGTTTGAATTGTACACAAAAAAAGGTAATCTTCCATTTGAATCGTTGAGTTCAAATGCTAAGCATTTAAAAATATCCCAGGTTCCCACTGAAACGGCTGATTTGTTACACATGTTCCATTTGCCAAGCTAATTGTTTATGTGTGACTATGATCTGTACAGTGGGTACTATCAACTGAACATGCACTGAAAACCATCAGAAAAGCAAAAAAAAAACTAAACAAATTCGACAGAATACTAAAGCATATCGTGTCTAGGTTGTAAATATCGCAGATGTTTCAGTGTATGTTCAGATATACAATTTAAAGATCGGCCGAGATTCAATCGATTTTTAATTAAACTTAGATATGATATTTTTTTACAATTTAGTTGACCAAATTGATATTAAAAATCCATAATTCTCGGCCGATAACAACTTAGTCACCAACGAGTCGAATGAGACTCGTTTAATGGCAGCAAAGGTGACTAACGGTTCGTAAACAACGAAAATGCTCATCGAAAGACCAGTATACGAATTTCTATAAACACCAACTCATATGAAAACATACTGAAAACAAGTCAGTGTTATTCCATGATGCCGTGCTGTGTGTGGGATAAGTATAAAATATGTCTCGGAACAGTAGCTTGCGTCAATTATGTGAACCATAACTCTTGGAACCGTCTATTCAACGCCGTCGTCAATTTTGAGTCTTGTACAAATATAATTTACATCCTGTAAGGATAACGAAATTTTTAAATAGTCTGGCATTCGATACAAACGGACCTAAACACAGCATGGCATGATCTATTTGTTATTACAATTTGGAACTAAATATTTGTAATAATTGTTGTCGTAAAATTTGTAAATTTACATTGTATGTGTACTTAATATAAGGAGAGAGATTTTGTAAAAGCACGCGAGGTTAGGAACATGAGTAAACAAACTTTTTGAAACTCTTTAAAAATTCCCGATTATTATCGCGCACCTTCTGTGATCAATTCGGACTGAAACCTTACCCATTTTTGTACCCAATGTAGTCCCCGAAGTGTTCATTGGTGCTGCAAAATTGACTAGAACAGGGTTAGCGTAATATTTTTGTATGTTCAACATTATCCATACATACAATGTTGCGTAGTAATTAGGCGCTGTATATCATTCCTTATAATGTAAGGTGAAACTGTACATTTTAAGCCAATTTAATATAGTTTTTAATTCGAAAATTTAAGTTTCTGTTTCTTTAGTTTTTTAGTCTATTCATAACACATGAGCTCAAATTAATACACGCCTTACCTAAAGGTGTTTCTATCTTTGCTAAGCTAGGTGCAGTAGCACTGTTACCTAAGTTGCAATCTTAGGCGAGTCGTGTGTAGTGATTAGTTTATTTTTGGCTTAATTTTAGTTTAGTTAGTGATAAGTCAATACGGTTTCACATGCCACGATTTAGGACTCACACTTAGAGTAGGTTTTCTTTTAAATAATCCCAGATCTCAGGCTCACGATGAAATCGCAGACCTTTTGAATCTCGAATGAAAAAAAAAAGTTCAGCACTTAGTAATAAAAGGTGTATCAAATAAGGTGAACACATAGGTATCCTACTTTGATCTCATAAAAAATATCATTTGTAAGAAAAACCCTGGTGCTTGGGTAGTCGTTTATTTTTCTTTAAGTATTAAAATTCACTAACATTTTATAAATAAAAAACTTTGTGTTCCACAACTGCTAATTATAAACATAGACTTAGCATTGATTCAATAATCCACTTTTCTCAGAGAATAACAAACTATTTAATTAATATGTTTCTCTGAATCGCACCTAGTCTCTGCATTTACTATCCTAAGTTATGTGCATTTATCGCGTCTCAGAGGCTGTAAGATCAACGGAGCCAAGTTAAAATGTAGATCTCCTTTTTGGAAACCGTCAAGTAATATTGTAGTACGCCATATTGAATGTAACATTTCCTTTCACTGATATTATCTAGATAACGCTTCACTCGAAGAGAGCGTTCGGTTCGGAACCGTTGGTATAACCACAATATACGCGTCGCCTAACGATGACAAAATTGAGTTGACGTATTTTTGGAATGTTTATATAAATATTTGGCTGTGATTCGGGAGTAATCTCAGAGCAGAAAGGTGATGGCGTCTTGTTGTAAGACGTAATATAGATGTCACTTTATATATTATCTCCGCACTGTAACCATTATAGATGTTTAATAGGACCCGATAATTCCTTTATTTTGATCTTCTCTTGATCGCTACGGATGTACCTATCTCGATAATTCCGCCCATGATTTTTGATCCGTATTTTACAATTCTTGCTTATCATTCAAGAAAAAATTACGCAAAAAATATTGCATTAAATCGTATAACGTCGTACGTAACAAAATCTTTGTTTGTACGGACCATTGTTGAAATTATACAAAAAAAAAAAATTAAACAAAAAACGTAAGTGTTTTCTATGTGTCATGTTCATCTTTAATGTAAAGTAATTTTCGGTGTTTCAGTATTAGTTTTAAATCACTAGGAGTTAGAATTTTATGTTAGTCGTTAATTATTGTTTATGTAACGATAGTCTAGTATTACTTTATTTAAGTATACCGTCAGTTACTTTGTAATCTCGTCAGTTAGGGCGCTAAATATATATGTTTTGTTCTCACCGTAGTTATAATAAGAGTGTGCCAAGTATAAAGTTTTATGTATTTTATGTAAATTGGCAGTTACATCCGTACTTACGATCAACGTGACTGCCAAAGAACAAAATTCTCGTTGTCATAACAGCCTAAAGAAAAAGATACAGAATACAATAATTTTATTGTGTTGTGAATAATTATACTATATGGGTAGATGTATGTCTTAACTATATGGTTGTACAGTGCTCAAAGTTAGCGTGTTATTTGTATTTTTTTTCCAAATTGCATCAAATAAATGTCAACTGATTTTTCAATTTTGCGTTTTATTTCCTTCAGTATCGTACATATTTACGGAATATCATAACCTATTCCCTACCCCTTAATAATTTGCTACAAATACCTAAGTAATGAAATATCCGCAATCCCTGCGGATTAATTGCGTAACAAAATATCAGTAGCAATGGCTTTAATGTTGACAGTTCAACAACATTCATTGCGTTATTTAGGGTTTTTGTTTCGCACTGGATACCGGCTACGTTAACTGCAGAGAATGCACACTTCCAATCAGAATCCAAGGGTTTTGAAGGATTGGGCACGCCACAATTGCGGCGATAAGTCCCCTCTTTGAGGAGTGGATGGAGAGGCGCCACGGCGCCCTCACCTTCCGCCTGACGCAGGTCCTCACCGGACACGGTTGTTTCGGGAGGTTCCTGTTCAGGATAAGGCGGGAGGAAACGCCAGGGTGTCACCACTGTGTGGATCGCCCGGAGGACACGGTGGAGCATACGGTGGAGGTCTGCCCGGCTTGGGCGGAGCACCGCCGCGTCCTCGTGGTGGCGATCGGCGGCGGCGATCTCTCGCGTCCGGCCCTGGTCCAGGCCATGGTACGGAGCGAGAGTGCATGGGAAGCCGTCACCTCCTTCTGCGAAGCAGTAATGCTCGCAAAGGAGGAGGCGGAACGCGTGAGGGAGAGGCTATCTCTGCGCCCTCACGCCCCTAGTCGCCGCAGGAGACGCCCTGGTCGTCGGGAGTCACCAGCCGACTCCCGGCCACCGTAGGCGCGGGCTTGCGGGTGGCGAGCTATGGGCAGCTCGCCGCCCGGCAAGGACCAGGCCCGAGTCGACGGCGCGTTGTGTTCCACGCGCGCCTCAAAGAGATGTCAGCAAGAAGTGACGGGGTCCGTTAGGGCCGCTGCCTGCCAGGGTCGCGGGTTGTTCGGAAGAGATACCGTCGTCCCTGGCATAGGCAACTGAAGGAACACGGGTGGGTTTTAGTCAGTAAAAGTCTGACACGCCCTCCTGCTCCGCCCAGAGCGGGAGAAGTCATATGATGATTTCCCACCCAGAAAAAAAAAAAAAAAAAAAAAAAGGGTTTTGAAGGATGACTTACGGAGTGGAAACGTAGATACGTTACGGCTGGTCCATAAATTCCGAGTCGCTCAGCGAGCTATGCTTGGAGTCTCTGAGGGTTGTAATCCGGATCCGGAATGACGTGATCCGGCAGAGAACCAAAGTTGTCGACATAGCTCACAGAATAAGCAACCTGAGGCAATGAGCCGGCCAAACCGATGACCGTTGGGGTAGGTAGATGTGTTCTTGAGTGAAGACCGCGAATCGACAAACGTAAGGTAGGACACAGGCTAGGTGGAGCGACGATCTTCACAGCAATCAAGCTAAATGATGTGCAATTGGAGACGCCTATGTCCGGCAGTGGACTGCTGAAGGCTTATGATGATGATGAAAACTGAAGAAGTTGAACTGCTGAATAAAAATTTTGCCAAAAAATTACTAACTTATTTCCAATGACACGGAGAGGCCAAACTAAACTGGCAATGACAAACATTCGAAAACTCTTCAAGAAGGGGTCGCTCCTAAGAAATCTGGTATTAGGGTATTAGTGAAAAAAGTTCACCACGATTGCTTTAACTATATCTTTTTATTAACATATTTATTATATTAATAACAAATAAAAGTAATCTTCAGATACCTACTAATACGGTATGACAGCGATGCGGACGAGTACTTCGACGCCTAAATATCCTTTTGTTTTTGTATTTATTGATATAGGTACTTAGTTAGTTAGTCTTTTAATTTAGTGCCTAGTGTAAATAGTTTGCTATAATTGTAATTTAATTAACTAACGGTATCCAAAAAAAGGGTAATCGACTAATAAATAAAACTCACATATCATATAACATAAATAACCATCACTATTATTTTGACTTTTGATTGGAGTGGAGTCCAAGTTTGACAGGTAAGTAACCTTCATGTTAATAATTTTGCGATTTCTGAAGTATTTCAGTATTTATCCAATGATAGGGTGATTTTCAGAAAAATTGACCCTGTGACGATCAGGAATTTTTTTTTTCATTTCATGAAATTGTTTAAATTGACTCTGGTATTAAAGAGTATATTATTAAGTATCTAAATATGCTATTTATATTAAAATTAAACCATAAACATAAGAAATATTCAAGATTTTCTGTCAGCATATGATGCAAAGTATTCCTGAACGTCACAAAATATAATCAATCAGAAATAAAACAACTAGATATTGAAACAAAATAAAATTATATTTAGCGTAAAGATATGCTTAAAATCGTTCTAAAATCAACAAAAAGGTAGCATAAATCTATCACATTAATAAATAATCAGCGAAATAGTTTCAAGTTCGTCACTTTTCGGCCACATCGCACTAGAAAAGTTGTCTTTACTAATGATACGTGCTATAAATTAAACAATCTAATGAAGTAAAGAATTCTGGGCAATAACAAAATGCTGATAATTACAAAATAAATACTATAAAATGAAAATAAGATATTTTAAAACTATTTTTGTGTCATTTAAAAAATGGGACAGTGACTATTACGAAAATTGCGTGACGAATAGGAATAATTTGAGCAGTGTCTACACTGCCTGTTTAAAAATACAAAATTACAAAGAATAAAGCGTTAAGTAACTTGATATTATTAATGAAACCTTTTAGAGTCATTAAACCTTTTTTTTACACATAAAAGTATTAAAAGATATAAAAAAAAATATCAATTTGAGATCACATAACTTATATTACGAGAACCAACTTAGTCGTTGGTGGTTATTTTAAAGTTTTGTTTAGTGATAACACGGCGTCCACCCGTGGACCACCTGTCGACAGGTGGACGCCGCGTTGTCACCAATAAACGTCGCGTATCGTGCGTTGAAACAAGGAAGGCAAAGATGGGCATCATGGCAAAGTTGCAGCGTTTGACCGGTACCTAAAAAGGAAGTAAATCAAGACTATTTTCTGCTTACGGTACGCGCGGTTGCCGTCTTATCATGTGATAAGCGCCGCCATTTAAGATTCCATTCTTTAATGAACCAGGTTATACCTACATACAAAAAAAACAATATAAACTTCGGTCAGTCTCTTTGCTCGATTCGTAAAATACCTACTAAATCGTCCATTCGTCACTGTTTGCGAACCTACCGAGTGTCGGTACAGATACCGAACTCGAGGCGCGTAGGTATGACTCGCGATCCGGCCGTTTGTTTGAAGATAGAATAAGTTTTATATTGTTGCGAAACTTTTAAGTAGGTATTTTTCGAGTCAAGCATAGATAGGGGGACTAACCGACAAATTTTAACTCTTTGCAATACCTATTAACGAAATTAGTTAACTTAGTTGTGTAAGTATCTACCACATGAGTGAACTATAAATTATTTTTTTTAAATATTTCTTTGTACACTAAGCTTTACAATTCAAGTTCGTCACGATTTTGTTCCGGTAGTATATCACGTGACGCACAGGATGTGACAGTTTCATCCCTCAAAACTTTTAAAATTAAAAATAACTAATATTTCGTTAAATTACCGTGTTTTTACCTTCACTAATCTAAAATAGGTTAGTTTATTGTTTTAAATTCAATAAGATAAAGTAAAGAAAACGAGTTTATTTACCTTAAAATACTGCTACTATCCAGAAAACTTTTTCTGTGCACCGAAGACACCAACACTTTCGTCTCAGTTTTTGTCGCAACTGACGTTTAAAACAAGAAAAGCAGTACCATAAACGATCACAATGTTGCCAGGGAGGTAGAAAAAATACTAATTAGTAGATTTTGTCTTGTGTAAGATATCAAATTCACCGTGACGAAACCGGATTTTCCGGTACTATCGTTTTCGTAGGACAACATTAAAATAATGATATTTCGTAAAATAACTATAAATTTATCACATATTAAATGAAAATACACTTATAGACTTACAGAGACTATGTTCAAATACTAAAACATACTCAAACACTAATATTCTTTAAGTGAGATGTGTTTGAAATCACCGAGACCACCGTGGGACACGCGAAATTTTCACCTTTTATTTTGCTTTTTTTTATTATAAAAATAACTGTCTACTTTTTATGGTATTTTTTAATTTAATTCAATGTAGAAACATTTACTTTAGTCATATAAAATTTCATTTCGACACATGCCATATAAAAAACTTTAAATAAAAATGTTTAAAGTCGTGGGACAGCCCGATTTTGCTATGGTCATTTTTTGTGAAAAACACCCGATAACATTATTAAATATGGTTTAATTTATATTTCCTCTCAAACAATTTGATTAGGTATGGTATCCAATTCATCATGTTTTCTTGTACCGGCTAAAGAGCTTAAGTCTTACCTAAGCTCTTTGGCCGGTAAACCATTGTTTCTTTCTGCATAAATACGCTGAATAATTTAAATATTTCATTGGAAAAGTTAATCGCGTACAGCGCTGATAATACTAACACAAATTTTGGAGGACGAGAGAGGCATGGGACGAACAACGTTCATTTCAAACTGAAATCGAAACTCTCGAAAGATATCGAAGGCATTGGGTGTCCTGCTCACATCCTACTTATTACAGCATCGACAGCTGCTGACGTACTTTCAGTTGATGTCGAGTCGGTGGTACTCAAGATTTACAAATATTTTTCGATATTTGCAGTACGCAATTATTATTATTATTTTTATTTACTTCGAACACATGATTCATATTGTTGTTAGTAACACTTATAAAACTACGTTAGTAACATTCTAAACAAAACAAAACTAAAATGAAATATAAAAACACTAATTCATATACCTATAACTATAACTATGCCCCCTTCCCGCTGCACTCGACCCGCAGCTGTGCACACGGGTCCAGTACCCCAGGAAGGGGCAATCTGGCTTATTCGATATCACCTTCAGTATGCTGTTGGTGCTCGCTCGAATCCTGCGCATCAGGGATGCGGTTCTTTTTCACATAATAGCATGAAAGCCATCTGTCTCTGCTTCCGCAAACATCCCCGATGCGCTACAGAACCGCGGGAGCCCCAACAGCACCCTAAAGGCGTTATTGTACTGGACGCGAAGAACGTTGTAGGCCCTCTGCGTATGTCTAACCCACAGGCTGCACGTGTAGAAAGACTGGCAAAATGCCTTGAACAGAGTAAATGCAAACAGAGCAATGAACGTCTTAAATCTTTTTGTGAGGCAACCGATGTCATTCATGCTAATTTACAATCCCACTCAAGAACTAGGTGGCTATCATTATTGCCGGCGATAGAACGTATTCTGAAACTGTGGGAACCATTGGGAGATTTTTTTTTAGCTGAAACCAGACCGCCCAAAGCGTTAATCGATTTCTTTAACCACCTGTTGTCACAAGTTTATTTTCTGTTTTTACATAGCCAATCGTTTTTATTTGAGAAACAAATAAAGAAAATAGAAAAATCAAATATAACCATTATTGAAGTTAAAGAACTCATAAACCGTCTTGAAAATACACTGTCAGAACGAGCAGCAGCAAAATTTTTGGGGATTCAAATTAAAACTGAATATGACAAAATAGCAAAAATTCCTCAGCATTCAAATTTAATAAAGTCTTTTGACGAAGAAATTGATAATTATTACAAAACGGCTTTGGAATATTTCCAAAAGTGGAGTTGTCCACTCACAAAATATGCTATATTTTCATGGATGAATCTTGCTGCTCCACCGCAATGGCAGGATGTTGTAAAAACAATAAATTATTTACAAGAAAAGGGAATAGTTATTGTCGACAGCGCATTTGAAGAAATAGCATACCTTAAAAAAATTATAGAACAAAGAAGAGGTATCGAATCTTGGGAGACGGATATATTGGAAAGGAAACAGACTTTGATTTTGATGTGCCAATACTTATACGCTATCCCTGGTCATAACGTGAATGTGGAAATAATATTTTCTTTAGTAGCTGCACAGTGGACTAAAGAACGTAATCGCCTTCACGTAGACACGGTCGAAAGCATAATTCAATGCAAGTTCAATTACAAAATGACATGTTCAGAATGTCATAAGTATGTTAGGGGGCAAACCGGACCTGTTAGATAAGGTGAAGAAATCTGAAAAATATCATAGCAATTAGTGTTTCCTGTGTAAAATCTACATTGTAGACATCTAATTTCTTTTTAATTATTTTAATTTGATTAATAAAGTTTCAGTAGTAACAAGTTTGTTTTTTTTTTCTTTTACATCACATGGATATTTTCAGTCCCTTACTGCTAATGTCCCGGACGTCCCGGTCAGTACTTAGGCTGCTATGGCAACCCTAGCTTAAGAGCTTATGCTAAATATCGAGCCCGATATTTAGTCGTTCCTAACTTCAGGATAGTTTAATCGCATTAAACAAACTATCCTGAAAAAAAACGTAGACACTTCGAAGTATGTTCAACTCACGGATGTAGAACGGCCCTTGCTCACCGTCATTTTGATATACTGTCAAACCATTTATATAACAAAATTAATAAACTCTGCTCCATTGCTCCCATGTGTCTAAATGAATGCAAAACCAAGGTCACGAAATGGCTCTTGACATTGAACTATAACAAGACTGAAGATTTACTACAGATATCGTTCGCTTAATATAGTTAATAAAGTAATATATTCATAGTCATTTTTTAAAACAGTCTTACATTAATACAAGTTTTCACCATATTTATCTCCCCCTCACACACACATACACAGCCACATAAATAGGACACAATATTAGCTTATAACTCTATGATAATTAACTATTGAAAATGTTATTGATGACGTACTGTGCTCGTCTTACAACTACTGCTACATGTTGAAATCTTAGGCGAGGACGCTGGCACCCTAAACACAAGTTAAATCTTACATTGGGTGCCAGAGCTCATCGAAAACACTCTGTTTCCCTAGTTGTAAAGCTGCATAGTGCTGTTATAAGTGTTTTTGTACAATTGAAGGAAATAAAACAATTTTTTTTTTTTTTTTTTTTTTTTTTTTTTTTCGATATTTAGCATAAGTGTAATAAGCTCTTTATTACACTATCCTAAATATCGGACCCGATATTTAGGATCCGATTTAGGACAAGAAATTCAGTCGCCGGAGCTCCTGATAAAGAGCTTATTACACTATGCTAAATATCGGGCCCAGTATTTAGTCGTTCCAAAATTCAGGATAGTTTGATCGCATTAAACAAACTAAAGAGCTTATTACACTATTCTAAATATTGGGCCCGATATTTAGCATTTAGCATAGTGTAATAAGCTCTTCAGTCGGTAAGGACGAGCGACGAGTGACGAACGTGTCGATTTAAAACGAAGTGTGTCGAAATGGCCCCAATACTAACACAAAACCAAAAAATTGGTATTATCGTAGCCCTAGCGGTTGCCTCTACAAAAATTAAAAAGAACGAGATGGGTGAAAAATTATTTATTGTTGCGTGAGAAGCAAGCAAACATGTGACACCTTTCATACAAAAAAAAAGATACTTTTTTCGAGAAAGTAGGTACCTATTAGTGCAAAGCAGAGAATAATATTAACGTTGCGTCTCCGATCCTTCTTTCTGCCTGGTAGGTATTTATTTTGTTTTTGTAGCGTAAATTCTTATCGCAGCACGAGTAGAGAAGCACAGAAGTTTTATTGTACGTTGTTACGCAGTCTGTGACTAGTAAAAGAGCTCTTTAATGACCGTATATCTGTTAATGAGTGCATCATTTACGTGGTATATGGGACAATCGGGAATCGTCTGACCTTGTGCAAACAAGTGGTTTGTTATCGTTTAGAGCTCGAGAGTATCAATAACACTCTTATTTGGATTGGTAGCGAGCCTACTGCGACGGAAACGCAGCGTTAGTTAACTATAAAGTGTAGGTTTGTAAAGATTTACATATATAAATTGCTTTTCAATTGCAATCCGCGTTATTTGCTACGCGACGCTCGGGCTATAAGGTAGGTAGTTGCTTTAAGTTGGTTTTGTTGTGCATTTTTTATTATTTGTATATTGTCAGGTAATACCTATCGGTTGGTTTTGTATTTATAAAAAAGATAAATTAGGTATTTAAGTATATTATTTTCTATCTAGAGTGTTTCCTATTTATATTCTTCTTTACCTAAGTATTTACATTTATTAGGTATAGTTCTAACTAGCATAGTGGCAATAAGCTCTCTATTAGCGTCCAAGTTTAAATGTCCATTATAAAACATGACCCACTGACCAATAAATTAATAGGTACCTATATAATTGTCCTATTATTTTTTAGAAATCTAAAAGCACTTGTTCATCAGGTGAACTAACTTACCATCTTAAAATAAATCACAGTTAAGGTGTAAATAACAATGAAAAAAATTCTTATCAAAAAAAGCATCAGCAATTATTGCTTATTATCAATTTATTTAAAATCAACAGTATTGCAAGGTTCAGGGACCCATCAAATACCTTTATTTTGCTGTTCCAAACCCTTCTGTCACCCAGCATATTGAACCTTATCGCTTTAATGATTTATTCCGTACCTATCACCTAATATTAAAAACAGTCTAAATCTCTGTAGTTGTTGGTATGTGCTCATAAACTGTTATCATTGAGAGTCTTTGTTATTATTTGTTATGTAATCATCACCTGTCTATGACATGTTTTAGCTTAGCGGTTGTGTAAAACAGTAATGTTATCTGTCTTAACACTAATCACTATTCACTATTTTCCTAAAAACATGATTTTTTTAAAGATTATATGTTGCCCTCGTGGAGGTCAAGATTTATTCCATAGGAACATACTACTGGGATAAAACATATTTCCAGGTAGGTAATGTAAGCCAGATTTAAAAGAAATTTGTTCAGCCTCAAAGACGTTAAACTTTAACGTGTAACTTTCTGTGTATTACCGTTTAACGGTTAAACGGTAATAGACAGACAGAGTCACTTTCGCATCTGTAAGATTAGTATGGAGTATGGATTGAGTAACTTAGATATTCTTTAAACTATTGAAGTTACTGTAAGTCATAGCGCATATTGAAAAGATGGGACAGTAGGAGCTCAATCTGACTGGAGGGGATTTAATCATTGAACTCTCATTCATTTACATTTTGTGCGAAATGCTCATATTTACACTTTAAAGAAAAAACTAGAGTACATAAATCCCAGCATCTACTTATATATTAGAAAATAGAATACCGACTCTCGCCCCAGTGGTTACAACCTGCAAAGTATTTGGTTGACAACTTTGCATTTGCAACCTTATAATTAAGAGTACCTACAGGGTGTAAAGTGGACAAACTCAACTCCCAACTTGGTCGAGTGTAGCTACTAGCTATAATTGAACAATTATTGTTAACTCCTATTATTATAACTATCTCTAAGATCTGCAAATGTCTGAACAATCAACTCAGATAATAATAATAATGCCTAATGCTTTTAGAGGTAGCCTCTTCAACCACTACAGTAAAGTATGTTGCTTCTTAGTTACTATCTTTCCATATAAATGAAGGCGCCCAGGTTCTTCATTTACATCATAATATCTCGATTGACTGCTTTACGCCAATTTGCATGTCATTATCACTACTTCGCAGTATATTTTATTCAAAATAGCTGCGCCTCGCGGTTTCGCCCGCATTAGTCTCGATCCCGTGGGAATATCGGGATAAAAGGTATCTTGTGTCCTAATCCAGGTCATGGTCTACCTATACGTGTTACGTTTCATACAAATCCGTTCAGCCGTTTTAGCGTGAAAGCGTAACAAACAAACAAAAAATATGTTCTGTTAATAATATTATATACGAGTAGTTTAGAATTTAGATCATCCATGTGATGCACTCCAGACAATGTTATCTTTATTTTAATAAAAGAAAATTGCCTGCAGAGCGCATGAATAGAGGTCAAATCGGGGACATGCGGGTCGTCTTTTATTGGACAATCACCTCATTCACGGATGAATATCCGCTACACCGGGGGCATGGCTGATATTTTGCCGTTTCAAGTAGATATCCATTCTAATCTGCAGACGAATTGAATCATCAGGATATAATTTAGGAGTTAAGGGGGACGTAAAGCAGGCCGCTAATTGAAAAAAAAAAACGTAAGAAAATTTTGCGTTTGCCTCTTAAATTTTGTTCACAAAAAGTTCTCGCGCGTCAAAATCATTAAACAGCATCTGCAACATGCTCCGAGGACCAGACTTCTGTAAGATTTCCTTGATATGTCGTGAATTCTATGAAGTCAGCCTATAATGTTTCCACTGCTGGGACGCAGGCCTCCTCTCGGTGAGACGGAGTGGTCATAATCCACCACCCGGGCTAATGCGGGTTGGTATATGTCACATGTCTTCGAATTTTTTTGTTCTAGGACATGCCGGTTTCATCACGATGTTTTCCTTCAACACATATCATTTCGTTTATCTTCGGACTTCGGAATGAATGCAAAACCTAATTTCACACTTTGTTAAAACTGTAATAGCTGTGAAATAGATTTATTTTACTTCAATAAGAAACTAGTTAACAGAATCATTTGGAATGTAATTAAACTTCGCACACTGGTCACTAAATGTGTTTATATAATTACTGTGACAGTGTTAACTCTTGTTTTTAAGTAGGCATATTATTATTCTTTCTGGATAAAACGATACTTAAATAAATAAAATAAAACGGTCGTCCACGACTCATAACGTTCGTTAAACAGAGCCCTATATGTATAAACGCGTTGTTGCATAAAGCAGGTATGCAAATTGTACATGAATGACTGATTAGTGATTGGGTAATTTTATAAAGAAAATACTTAAATGCTTTTCGGAAATTGACATAATAACTGATGTTACCTGTGTCTGATCGTTTGGCTTTTTAATTTGCTAATTAGCATCAAAGACAGATCGAACGATGCGCGATTATCATTTCAGAAATCCATTGCATAATAGAACAGAAAGTCGGGGAATTCCTTTCTCCTATTCACTAATTGTGTATGTTATGTTCAGATGTCGGTAAAGGTACAGAAGATCTCGGACCCTGTCCTGCTGGGCGAGGGTCCTCACTGGGACGAGAAGCAGCAAGTTCTGTACTTCGTCAGCATCCAAGAGCATACCATCCATAAGTATGTGCCCGCTACTGGAGCGCACACAAGGACTAAACTTGGTGAGTGCTTATAACCGAACTAAATAATCCTGATAAATCGTTCCGTGGCCTTTCAATGTAATTTTTACGTTCAAAAAGTGCTTCCTAATTTTAATAAATGATTTTGAATACAAACACCCAGGATATCTGAAAATCTTAACCCTCATCCCCTAGATGGTCGCGTGGGTTTCATTGTGCCAGTGGAAGGCACATCGGACCAGTTCCTGGTGGGGGTGGAGCGCAAGTTCCAGGTGGTGCGGTGGTGCGGGAGGGAGGGGGCGCCGGTCTCTGTGGTGAAGGAGGTCGGCGAGGTGGACCGCGACGTTCCTACTACCAGGATCAATGACGGCAAGGCGGATCCCAGGGGCAGAGTGTTCGCAGGTCAGTTTAACTGTCAGTTAGTTCAGTGTCAGCAAGTAATACCTACAATCGACTTTTTCTGTACGAAGGTCAAACCAACCAACCGAAGAGGACGACGTGCGTCTTCTTCACTTGCTCACTAGCCCCGCCCGTCATCCCCTTCGATCCTAACCTATGTATCTACGTCAGGGACTTCCAGTTCCTTCGGTAGCTCTTGCATTCTAGGTTTTTTAACGCGAAGTCACCAGGATAGCCCGTGAAATTCAATTTTTCTTTTTTTTTTTGCATTTTTCGGGTCAGTATTAGATTGTATGTTGATCAAAATATAATTTGCGACAGTAACAAATATGTACTAACAGAATTTTAAAATTCATATTTCTATTAACGGAAAACTGCCGTATTTGAAAAACGGTCGCAAATAACATTTTCATCAACATACTAATAATCTAACACACTGATAATTGAAAAAAAAAAGTGAGAAAATTGTAATATCGCGAGATATCTTAGCGCATCTCCCTAAATAAAATCACATTGTAATCTGTGCCCGCGGTAGATATTTTGTCTACCGGAGCCTGCGCCCGTTTCGGCGACCGACGCTGTCAGCCGGCTTCCTATGATTAATCCTCGCAATGTGACAATAATAGGCGAGTATTATTATGTTCTTTTACATAACTTTCTTTTTCCGCCACCCTCAGGAACCATGGGTAACGAGGACCCACCAGGCAACTTCGACAAGCATAAAGGAAGCCTGTTCCGTCTGGACGGGACCAAGATCACGAAGGTGGGAGACCGTATCACCGTCTCCAACGGCCTGGCCTGGGACCTGAAGCAGAAGGCCATGTACTACACCGACTCCATGGAGAAGAACATCAGGAGATACGACTATGACGTGGAAACGGGAGAGATTTGTGAGTAGACTACGTTTTGTAGAGAAAAGTACTTTCTTGACGTGGTCACACGTCTCATTCGTATTAGCATGATTTATTTTTTAAATGTTATATCCGTGGTGGAGGGTAGTGGTAGCCAAGTGAGAGCAGTGGTGGCCAAGTGGTAACGGCCGCGACTTAAGTCGTAGGTTCGAACACAGACAGGCATTTTACTTTGTGTAAATTATCTCATCACTACTGCTTTCAAAACGGTTAAGGAAAACAATGTGAGGAAACCGGTTTAGAACCAAAACTTGGAAGACATGACATCCGCCAACCCGAACTGGGCCCGCGTGGTGGATTATGGCCCACTCCCTTTCACAGAGTCTCAGAGAGGAGGTCTGTGTCCCAGCAGTGGGGACATTAAGGGTGATTATGCTATATCCATGCATGGCCTAAAATGCCGAAGGCTGATTAAAATGTAGTTTTTCCTAATTTTATTAAAAATGAATTAGTGTTAAGGGGTCAGCTTCTCCCCTTGATACACCTTTTGTTTTTAACTTATAAACAGTACATTTGCAGTTGGTATCGTCTGACAACTTTATTCAGGAAATAATGTTGACATGTATCCTTAGAAAAAGAAATTGGAAATATCACCCCTTTTTTTTTTCTGGTGGGAAATCATCAAATGACCGCTCCCGCTCTGGGTGGAGCGGAAGGGAGTGTCAGACTCTTACTGACTAAAACCCACCCATGTTCCTTCCTTCGCCCTTTATGTTCCGGGGTAGCGGTAACCCTTTCGGACAATCCCGCTGACCCGGCAGGCTTCGGCCCTAAGGGGCCCCTCGGATTATGCTGACATCTCTTTGAGGCGCGCGTGGAACACTTACGCGCCTTCCGGCACGGGCCTGGTCCTGATCGGGCGGTGAGCTTCCCATTGCTCTCCGCCCGCCGGTAGTCGTCACTCGACTCTCGACGCCCGGGGCGTCTCCCGCGGCGGCTGGGACGGGAGGCTCTCTCCCTCATCCGTCCCGCCACCTCCTTCGCTAGCATGACTGCTTCGCAGAAGGAGGCGACTGCCTCCCACTCCCTCTCGCGCCGGACCATGGCTTGCACCAGGGCCGGGCGCGAGAGGCCGCCGCCGCTGCCGATCGCCTCTACGAGGACACGGCGGTGCTCCGCCCAAGCGGGGCAGACCTCCACCGTGTGCTCCACCGAGTCCTCTGGGCGATCCTGGCAATGGTGACACCCGGGCGTTTCCTCCCGAAATATCACCCCTTAGTTCAGCTTTTTCAACAGTTTACTAATTCCTTTTCAGCCAATGTCAGGTACATCTTCGATTTCGAGAAGAACAAAGTAGAAGGTGTTCCCGATGGCACGACCATAGACACGGACGGGAATCTGTGGGTGGCCTGCTTCGACGGCTCAAGCGTCATCAAAATTGACCCCAGGACCGGCGAATTGTTGCAAAAGGTCCCAATTCCGGCCCTGCAAGTGACATCGGCTACTTTTGGGGGTCCCAACTACGATATTTTGTTCGTTACCACTGCCAGTTTAAATATTAATGGACCCCAGGATCCCCCATGTGGGGCTACATTCATGGTCACTGGCTTGGGAGTCAAAGGATTACCCAATGTTAATTTTAAGCTTTAATTTTGTTATTCAATCATGTTTTATATGCATATTATGAATATTTGTATCATGCAATTTTATCAAAAACATCACGTTTTACAAATAATAACTCTATTTTAATAATTAATGTACTAAGTATATTATAAAGTGTACCTAAATTAATTAAGATAACTTTGCAAAAGTGGCAATAAGGAGACCGATATCAGACTGAATATTATTGTAATAACACGATATTTTAATGTTTATAAAGACATTATGTACCATGTTGAATGTATTGTTGTTTATACTCGTGTTTTATGAGCACAATGTATTGAGAAACTATTTTAAAATATACGTATTCGTTGTTTACGTGGCTTTTTTACTCAGCAACCTGTGGTCCTATTTATTTATAATGGCACAATATCATAACATATTGTCTGTAACTACGCCTTTAAAAAAAGAAAAGGTAAAATAAAATGATTAACTTCCAACTATACATATCCTAGGGGTCAGTCAATACTCAAAAAATAAACCTACATAATAAAATCAATATATTATTAGTCTTTTTTCTTGCAAGTTATAATGTCAAAGAGTACCTAATTATAAGTATCTCTGAAATGCAGTAGGTATGCACACTTCAGACTGAACAATATCTATCTAAAATGCAAATTAAATCGCCCTAATAATTAGTCCGCTTTGTCCCTTTTTTGTGTGCGAAAAGTTTAAACAAACATCTTTTGGAAATTCGGAGATAACTTAGGTACAACCTGTTTTTCCTGTTTCTTTGTTAATTCCTGTAATTAATTGACTGCATTAATTTGTAAGAACGAAATACATGTTAGATAGGTAAAAAAACTCCAAAACAGTTCTTGACAAACTGGCAAACGAAATGGTTTACTATTATTATTCGTTCCTCCTGTTCACAAGTTCTGTATGTTGTCTTTTATCGGTAAAGGTTCATCAGATCACGGAACCCCAATTCATTGGCGAGAGTCCTCACTGGGATGACAGGCAGCAAGCTCTGTACTTTGTCAGCATTGGCGAGTTTAATATGATCAATAAGTATGTGCCAGCCACTGGAGTGCATACCAAGACTAAAGTTGGTGAGTTGTTCATAATTTAAAGAGAGAAATTATCTAAAAAATCTTGTACTTAATAAACATCTTAAATTTATTGATAGACACCGCACAGCCTAAAGCGCTGGGTGTAGAAGCATGAAGCTATGCACGAGAGATGCAGCAGTAGTGACTCCACCATGTTAGTTACGTCCTGCGTTCTCATTGCATCGCGATGTTTCCTGCGCTTACGTTTCTCACGTTTTTTTGGCAACGTTTGTACTGTAGTCGCTGACCCTACACACTACACACTATACAGACGCGAGCAGGTCAAACTACCCGAAACTGTCAAATATTCCCAATCAACCTTGAACCTTAATGCTTTAGAGATAAAGATGAAAATCTATTAAAGACATTTTACATATTGTAGTAACTTGATGTGCTGGCGTCCGTACGTCAACAAAAGAGATAAGTATGTAGGGTCGTCGGATATAGTTGAAGTTTAGTAAGAAACGTATTGATGTTTCTTTGTGAAGAGAGTTGCAGTGAGAACAGACCCCTGAGGAACACCAGCATTAGTCGTCATGGGCTCCGATGAGCATCCGTCGACAATAACTCGAAGCGACCATTCACTCAGGAAGTCTTTTACCCAGCCAGTCAGACCAGGGGAAACGGTAAACGTAAACGTACACTGGAAGCTTACTCAAAAGGCTAGCGCGCCATACCCTGTCGAAGGCCTTCGAGACGTCTAAGGAAACGGCAATCGCTTCACCATTCCTCTCGAGGGCCTCGCCCCACAAGTGAGTGGCAAACACTAGTAGGTCCCCACTAGACCGATTGCGGCGAAACCCGTACTGTCGGTCACAGAGGAGATCGTTACGTTCCAGGTATGCCATGAGACGCGAGTTCAACACGCGCTCCATAATCGTGCAGAGTATGGAGGTTATTAAATTAAATTAAATTAAAATTCATTTATTTCGGAAACCAGTCCATATTGATTATAAAATTTAAAATTAAAATATTAAATTTAGAAAAATTAATAAAAATTAAAAATTATACGCATTAAAAACACAAAATTACAATGATGTCATTAATAAAAACACAATAAATTACAATTAAACAATCACAATTAAATTAAATTAAATACACAAAATAATAAAGTAAAAAAACATACACACATGACACATGTCTTATCTTAACCTAAATTTGGGTTCGGCTCCGGAGTGCTCAACGTGCAGCCTGGTCCAGTACCGCATTATTGGGCAATCCAGATCCAAATCCATCCTCCAGGTGAACAACTGAAGGTAGCTGTTGGAACTGCCTCGTATGCGGCGCATTAGAGACACAACTCTCTTGCGAATTATCGCCGCCAAACCATCTATGTTTGCGTCCGCAAACATGCCCGACGCACTACAGTAGCGAGGCAGCTTCATCAGCGCCCTGAAGGCATTATTATAGAGGATACGCAGGGTGTCATACGATTTTTTCGTATGCTTGACCCATAAGCTGCACGTGTAAAACGATTGGCAGAAGGCCCTAAATAACGTAGCTTTTACTTCCGCAGTACAACGTGCGAACCTACGAGCCAGCATGTTAGCTCTAACAGACAAAGCCCTGCGTTCCCTATCTATATCCATGTCATCTACAAGCGACTCGGCGACCCAGTGGCCCAGATACTTGAACTGCGATACTCTTTTAAGGACACTGCCATTCAGCATGACCTGTGGGACAGTGTCATACGTTTTAGAGCCCGCCTTAAACACCATGAACTCACTTTTAGTGGCGTTATATCTGAGCCCGTGGGCCACCGCATACCGCTCGCAGATAGAGATCAGTTTTCGAAGGGCACTGATCGAAGGACTCAGCAGCACCATGTCGTCCGCATAACTGATGTTGTTGACAACAACACCATCAATCGAACATCCGACACCGGCACTACTAAGCTCACGGATCAGGCGGTCAATATACACGTTGAAAAGAGTCGGTGAGGTTAACCCGCCTTGCCTCACCCCACATTCCAACCGGTACTCAACAGATAGTGACCCCGACCACCGCACATAATTGCTCTGATTGCCATACCAATACTCAAGGAGACGTATGTAACCAGATGGAAGATCCGTATCATCCGACAACTTTTGCCACAACCTGTCATATGCCACAAGATCAAATGCTTTGGATAAATCTAAGAAGCAGGCATAGACAGGTGTGCTTCTATCAGTGTAGTATTGGACGGTATGTTTGAGACTCAGTATAGCCATTTCCGTTGATAAACCAGGACGAAAGCCAAACTGCGCATCATGAAATTGTAGGTGTTGCCTTAACTGAGTATCAATTACACCGTCCAACACTTTAGCAATGACTGTCGCAAGTGATATAGGCCTGTAGTTACATAATTTGGAGGCGTCTCCAGTCTTACTCTTTATTATTGGGACAACTATAGTTCTCATCATTGCCTCAGGGAGGTATGAATGCCTTATGCAGAATGTAAATAACATAGCGAGCACTCTCGACAGATGCCCACCTGCATGCTGCAAGTGTTCTATACTGAGTGAGTCATGGCCCGGGGATTTTCCTCGCTTCATGTCTTTGATCACTTTGGCAACTTGTTTTGCAGTGATCCGAAGAGGTGGTTTCACCATACTAGTACCCCCCACCTCTGAAGCCATCGTTGCGGGCGACAATGGAGAATGCACCTCAAAATGCTCCCTGAATAAGTTGGCAACTAGGTCGGCGTCACTAACCCCCTCTACACTGACTGGAACACTCGGCCTCGGATTCAAATTATTGAAATCGGCCGATAGTTACTAGGATCGGCACGACTACCTTTTTTGGGCACGGGCTGCACGTTGGCAAACTTCCAGGACTTGGGCACTATACCAGTCCTAAATGAGAGGCGATACAAGCATGTCAATACAGGAGACAACTCTGGCGCACAAGCTTTGAGAACAATCGCTGGTATACCATCTGGTCCACTAGCTTTATTCACGTCCAGACGACACAGTGTTCTCAGAACCTCCTTGTTCCTAATGCGAACCTCGTGCATCGACGTGTCGCAGTGAGGCAAATTCGGTGGAATAGCACTGTCAGACGCGAATTGTGGGCAAAGAGAGACGCAAAGAGACCTGCTTTCTCTCCCGCCGTATGAGCCAGTGTTCCATCTGGCTTAACCAGCGGAGGCAGTGTGGGTAGACAGAAGTTCGCTTCGACCGATTTGGCAAGGGACCAGAAAGATCTGCTACCGGACGGCTGCGCAGAGAGCTTTTTGCCAATATGGGTGATGCGGTCGAAGCGAGCCTTCTTTAGCGCCTTTTTGTAGGACTTGGCAGCATGGTTGAAGGCTCTCTTCTTAGAGCTCAGATCCGGAGCTTTGCGGTCACGAGCATCAACCCAGTTGAGAAACGCCGAGTGCTTACGCTGTTCAGCTTGAGCACAATCGGCGTTAAACCATGGGTGAGCTGAGCCACCGATGGGTACGTCACCATAGGGGATGAAATACTCCATAGCTTGACGCATCTGATAAAGCCTCCGCACAGTTCGGCGGATTTTCAGAGAAGAAGCAGACCTACTGCCACGGATAAGACGCAAAAAAGTGACGCATCTCATCCCAATCTACTGACTTGTGTCGCCACATTCGTCATTCACCGCGTGAGTCGCAGTCAGGTGGGGAGAAGGACGACACAAACGTCACCAGACAGTGATCTGAAGTTCCTAATGGTGAGGAAACTGTTACCACAGATCTGTCCGGATCGGTGGTCAGCAGAAGGTCCAGACAATTGGCGGTATGACCAATTACATCTGGCACCCTAGTCGCTTCCCTTACCAACTGGGAGAGGCCCATTGAAAGCGCAAAGTTTCGCGCTTCTCTCCCAGCGTGGTCGGTCCTCTGGTATGCGAAAAGCCAGTCTTGGTGGCAGGCGTTGAAGTCCCCCAGAGCGACGAGCTGCGCATCAGGGTGCCGATGCAGAGCATTATCAGCGGCCTCACTAAGGTGGTCAAACAGTCGAGTCGCCTCCTGGTCACCGCTGTGCGATCGGTAGACACAGACATAGACAATTTTGTCCATACCAGTGTCCACCAACAGCCATAAGGACGAGAAGTTAGGGTCTTCAAGGTGACGGAGACGCTGGCAGCAGATGTCATTGCGGACGTACACACAGACTCCGGCACGCTGCAGGATATGGTGCTCCAATGAGTATCCCGGCTAGTCGATGTATGTACGTCGCATCTGCCAGACATCTAATCTGGGTCTCCGTCAAGAAAAGCAAGTGTGGCTTGTCAGCCTCAACATGGTGATGGACCGCATCGAGATTTGAGTGCAGACCTCGAATATTTGAGAGGTGCACTCGGAAGGAGAGCACGTGTTTCCGCTGTGGACTTTTCTCTATTGGACCTCTCATTTATAAGACAAAAATGTTGAGTGAATAGGAAGGAAGACGGCAGTTGAGCGAGGTGATGCGATGTTAAACCCAACAACACGACCAGTGTTACTGCGCCAGTGGGGGGTTGAAAAATTCCGTTGGTCTCTCACCGAGATCGATGGGGCCTGTGTCCCAGCAGTGGGCACATAGTGGGCATATAGGCTGGATTATACTTACTACTAAAGCATTGTTGGACAACCGACGGCGGCAAATGCACATATTTTTTTAGAAAAACTGTCAACATTAACTGCGGTCATTCTCGAAAGAAACTGAAGGTTGAAAAATTCCGTTATTACGAGTATTTGCAAGCGCCAATCGGTTGTTATTTGTTGTCCTGACAGGTTGTGACTTCTGTAGAGCGATTTACGAAAGACTTACCTTTTTTTTTTTATTTTTTTTAACGTGGAGAAATGCTCATGCATTCTGCACTACCACGGGGAGGTAGTGCAGTTATGTGGGACTCTAACCCACTAAAACTCCACGGTGTCCTCCTCTGCCGCTTACGGCGGGAACACGGGCACGCCTTAGCATTCATCCGTGAACCCGTTGCGGCCGTCCGTCACCGGACCCTCCTTTGGGGATTACTCCCCATCACCGGCGCACCAGAACACATGGCACGCCGTGACCACCCCAGGGACCAAACCAGCACATGGGCGCCAGACGACCCCGTGTCTGGGCACCCTTGGTCCCCCTGCGACGGGTCAGGTCATTGGCCCCGCCGCCTGCCAATTTTCGGCCGCAGAGGATAGGGAGAGCGGCCAACGTCATACCAACACTCCTCTTCCCCCGCGGCCCCACCGCGTTCGCCATCAGACGGTGGCGACCCCGTCAAGACCGCGGAAGGTAGGGAGAGCGGCGCACCGCAATACCGACACTCCTCCCCCGCCGCGGCCTCCAACCCTCAGCCGTGATGCCTCCCATACCACATCACGGCCCGCCTCAGTTGCGATGTCGCCCAAGCGGCACCGCAACCTACTTAGCCGCTACGTCGTCGGCTTACAGGCAAAGCCCTGACGAGCGGCCCCTCCTCGGGTTCCTCTTAGCTTCACCGTGGTTGTCCAAGCCACGGCTACTGAGCCCCCCCGCCTCGACAATGCGGGAACCCACCGGGGGGGACGAAAGACTTACCTACTCTAACCACCTGGGTATTGTCGCTGAGTTTTCCCACGTAGGTATCTATTGCCAAAGTAAATTGTTTAACAACGTTTTTGTTTTCAACATGGTAACCTTGAAGACTAGTCCTCTTGGTTATGCAACCATGGGTATTGATTGGTGAGGTCAACCCCTGCGTGTGTTAGAAGAATTCTGGGAGATGTGTTTACCTGCCCAGGCTGCCCCGTAGGTACCTACTTCTTGGTGCATTTCCGACGTTTCGGCCGCTCACTATAATAATGTTACGAGCTTCGGGGTTCGTGACAATTAAAACTGCCGATATAAATTACCAAAAATTACACTTTAATTAATCAAAACTAATATCAACTCAAACACACTAATTATAAAACACAATTGCACTTAAGTCGCACTTGAAGATCGCTTTCGATGTATTCGCTTGTATCGCTTATTCAACTCTATGTCTGTCGTCGAGAGATCGCGTCTTAGTGCCGCAGATAGTTCTAGAACCTTCTATTGTAGAGACATCTGGAATGTTCGAGTAAAGACGCCAGCACATCAAGCTACTACAATATGTCAAATTTTTTAAATAAATTTTCAACTTTATTGTTAAAGCATTAAGGTTCAAGGTTGATTGGGAAAATTTGACAGTTTCGGGTAGGTTGACCTGCTGGCGTCTGTACATACCGGCCCGGCCCCGACTGACCAGATGTCGATAGTTCTAGAAAGTTCTAGCATCGAAATTTCTGGAAGGATCTATTAGTTCTGCTACTCGATATTAGATGGCGGTAGTGGTAACTTGTGGCGCGCAACAATAATATAATAATAATAATGAATAAAAAAAAAAATAAAAAAAAATTATAAAAATTGAATTTAAACATTTATAAAACGCTAAGACCCTCCACAATCGCGAGATATGCAGTCTCAGGGAATATTTCCTAGAAACCGACGTGGGGATCCATCGAGATGTAGTCGCGGTGGACAAGGGCCTCACCCCGCTCTCCTTGGCTAAAGAGAACTGGCGCAAGCCAGTAGTGCTTGACTCCAATGATCGAATGGAAGTATGGCAAAGTAAGGAGCTTCACGGACGCTTTTACCGGGCCCTACATGTACCCGATGTAGATCTACTAGCGTCCGTAGCCTGGCTGCGTTTCGGTGACCTCTTTGGAGAAACCGAAGGTTTTGTCTGTGCAATTATGGACGAAGTTATGATGACGAACAATTACCGGAGATTTATTGTGAAAGACTGCCGGTTGACATCTGTCGGGCATGCCACCGGCCGATAGAATCAATCAGGCATATTATCTCCGGGTGTTCTCGTCTAGCTAACGGAGAGTATTTGCATAGACACAACCTTGTAGCCAGGATAATCCATCAGCAACTTGCTCTGAAATACAGCCTTGTGGAATCTGAGGTGCCGTGGATCGATCAAAGCGGCACGTAATGATTGTTGACATAACCGTCCCACATGATGAGAACCTCGTGAAAGCCGAGAAAGATAAACAAATCACGTATCTTGACTTGGCTCGCGAGGTTGTGGACTCAGCCATCATTGTGCCGATAGTCGTGACAGCCAATGGGTTAATAACCAAGAGCCTCGACCAACACCTGAGGAGGCTCTCGTTGGGCAGCTGGATCAAGGGCTTGATACAGAAAGCGGTACTTCTGGACACGGCTCGCATTGTCAGGAAGTTCCTCTCTCTGGAGCCCAAAGCCGCCGCTAGCTTGGACCCTGTTCCCGATACCGGAGGGCTACTATTTTTTATATTTTTAAATGTTTTATTATCTTTTTGTATAAAAAAATATTTAAAAATGTAATTTGTAGGTATTTAAATGAAATAAAAGAGATAATTAAATTTTATATTCTCACCACAATATTTAAAAGTCAACAAGTACTGCTTAATAATAAGCTATTAATACACGTTACAATATTGTGGGTGGCTGGTGCCTAAGCTAGGCCGAAACCTGTGTTTCGGGACACCAGGTCTCCACCCCGAGGAATAATGTCTGGGCGTACTAAAGCGTTACACCATACATATATGTATGTACGGCGAGTACAGCGTTGTGGAAAGTTGTGCGATTGTGTACGAGAGCGAGTGTGTGATTATGTACGAGATGTCATTATGTATGTGTGTGCGTGTGTGTGCTGTGGGTAATTGTAATAGGTGTAATTTCCATTTATTTTTTTTAAAGATCTGGCATTTATAAATTAAAGGTTTATGAGTTTATTAAAAGGACACCTTCGGTATTCTCGTATGACAGCTTCAAGAGCCAACTAGTAAGCTTGCCTACCAATTGAATCCTGTTCAAACTATATATATCAAGAAGACGATGGATTTTACTGTAAATGCGAGCACTTAGTACGTTGAAGTGTCGGCCTGCAAAAGAAGTACGACATCGAGTAGTATTACAAACTGGGTAACCTTTACGCATTTTTTAAAGTTTATTATCAAGAGGGAGCAAAGAATGACGGCGTAATACCGCACGTAGAATGAAGAGTTGACGAACGTTGAGGACTTTTGATTCAGAATAGAGCAGGGCGGTTGGGTAATCTCTGCGTTTGAACTGCATCACTTTGAGAATTGCCCTTTGCGCTCGTTCAACCTGGATTAGGTAAATCTTGCAGGTTCCTCCCCAAGCAGAAATACAGTATGTAAGAACGGAGACACACAGACGACTCTGGTAAACAAGAAACAGGGTTTCAAGGTCAGCTGAGTGTCTCAGCTCTTTGAAAATGTATATTAATTTTCTGATTCGCGAGCTTAGTGCATCAGTGTGGGGGCGCCAGCTAAGATGCTCATCAATGATCACTCCAAGTTATTTGGTGCTTGTAACTAGTGACAGGGTGACGCAAGTGCAAGCGTTAGTACTGTGATCTAGAAAGTTCAGGCAAGTATGAGCTTTGATTGCATAAGATTCTATGGGAGGTGCGCCCGCGTGAGGGAGAGAGTAGCGGACAATCTTGGTTTTGTCAATATTGAGAATATTGAGATTCGCTGAAAGCCATGTCATCAGTCGTTGAAGAGATTGCTCCGTTCTTATTTTAGCATTATCCCAGTTGTCGTCATATATGACCAGGGCCGTATCATCAGCATAGGTGAATATATCGCAGTTTGGTATTGATAGCCGGCACAAATCGTTTATGTAAAGCAAGAAGAGTGTAGGTCCCAAAATACTTCCCTGGGGTACACCAAAACGGATATTTCCATCATTACTATACCATGAGTCGATTTTCACACATTGCGAACGATTTGATAGATAGTCTGAGAAGATTTTAAGTGCCATGCCACGGATTCCAATGTTTTCCATCTTCAACATCAGTGTGGTTACAGAGACAGAGTCAAACGCCTTGGTCAAGTCAAGTAATACGCCAAAGCACTTAAGCCCCACATCCAACTTGGTTACTACAAGACTTGTGAAATCTAAGACCGCGTCCTCAGTAGAGATTCCCCGTCTAAAGCCATATTGATGTATATTATATTTTGCAAGATATGTGGTAAGACTCTGGTTGAGTATCCGTTCTAAAATTTTAGACAGAGAGCTCAAAACTGAAATCGGTCTGTAGTTGGTAACGTTGGATCTGTCACCACTCTTGTAGATAGGATGGACTACAGCCTTTTTGAAAGCATTGGGGAAAGTACTAGACTCGATGGTGCAGTTACAGACGTGAGTTATGGGTAGAGCTAGACTCTTTGAGGATACTTGCAGGGATTTTGTCATATCCAGTGGCACAGTCACTGCGTAAGCTAATAATCCTTTTAACATCAGCTTCGTCGACCGGCGTAATGGCAAGGGAATTGCACGGTGAGGGTTGTGCTGGGTATTCAACTTGGGATTCAGAGAGACTTTTAATTTTCGAAGCTAAACTTTCACCCACAGTAACAAAGAAGCTATTTACCTCGTTAATGGACACTTTCTGTGTTATCTAGTCTTTCTTTGATGTTTGAGTAGTTATATCGAAGAACGTTGGCCGGTTGTTTAGCTGCAGTCCGTTTTTTAATTTCTAGACAAAGGATGACTGGGAGGTGGTCCGTGATGTAACTTTCAAGGACAATTATTGTGGCAGGACATTTGGTTTTTAGTAGTATGATCTAGGCAGTTACTAGATCTTGTAGGGTGCACATGCGCAGGTAGAAGACCCAGAGAAGCACAATGGGTGAGGTAAGTACCTGCTAGACGATCGTGATTATCGGGTTTAATATCGCCAATCAGAGCAATATTATTAAAACCTTTTAACGATTGTACTAAACTATCAAGACTACGGTAAAAATTTTCAAGATCAGAATAAGATGGGGAACGGTATATGCAAATAACTACTGTGTCACCTATAGTACAGACAAGGCAATTTGAGTCACTGAATGAGGGTTCAAGGTACGAGCAATTCAGTGAAGTCTCGGTGTAAATCACCACGCCATCATTCTGGGACTTATTATTTTTCGTGACGTCAGAAAAGTAGCTTTGCAGGTAAGGAAGCCCAGAGACTTTTAGCCAACATTCGGTTAATATAATTGCGTCAAATTCAATTTTAGTGGTTTAATGAATTGGTCAAAATTCGATTTATGTGAATAATTTTTAAATTGTTATTTGGTTGCTTCATAAAATCCAAACACCGCTCGGGTGGGCATAGATGAGAACAGGCTAGAGAGAGGTCATCTATTTCATTGGAAATATTATTATTTAGACTAGCCATTTGTGGTTAAATGTATGAGGTGTAGCGGTTTGTAATTGTTTCTGGAGGAAGACTTCATATTTGGATACCGAATCGTAGGAGGCAGAAATAGACAAGGTATTATAATGTTGCTATCAGTGCTACTCAAAAGGTTTACAGCAAGATATTTATGGTTGCTTACTTGAGTGAATCTATACATGTAATATATTAGTGTAAGTACGTAATAAGTATAGTGTAAGGATATTAAAAAGTAGATATTAGTTACACAAAGGCAAAAGTTGAATACAATAACAAAATTAATGCATGCATAATGAAAAAGATTAGATATAAAAAAGAGTAGTCATTGTTGATCCAATAACATAGAGAGACACTTCTCTGATTTGATATGGAGTGGTTTGTCAGTCTGATCCTTACGCAGAAGGATTCTTCCGTTCGAATACCAACTGGAATAATTATGGGTTTTAGCAAATTGACGGGTATCGTAAAGTAGCTTTTTCACGGTTGATGGCAGGTGTTCGTCGACATAGACAGGTTTTTTGTCACCTTCGATACTTACGAATCATCTGTGTGTTTAGTTTATCAGGTAATGAGCGCTCTTTATTAAATGTTCGAACTTTGGCTAGAAAGTCGTTTCTTGGGTTGACGCAGCAAAATTCAGCAACTATCGGTCTGCATAAGCCTGGTTTTCCAGGTATACAGTATACATCCCGGAAAGCGGAAGCCTGAATGTCCATGTTGAGAGCTTTCCCCACAGTTTTTGTTATAGACATGAGGTCTTCAGGGTTTTCTTTTTCTTTAACCGGGATATTGCGTATCTCTATAGTTGCTAGGCGCGACTGGAGGTGCAGCTCTTGTATTTGCTTTTGCAGTCGGCTTATATATCCGGAGCTCGCGCATTTTTCCTTTTCTAAGTTAGAAACCTTGCTGATGATATCTTCATGCTGTTTATTCCTAATAAAGGTCATAGTGCGATCAACCTCGGAATTTGTAGTCTGAATTGAAAGGCACTGCTTTTTAAGCTGAGAAACATCGCTGACTAATATGGATAATATGGCGTCTTGATCGGCTTTCCAAGATGTTAGCATCTGATCATCCTCAGCCTTCCATTTCGTCAACATAACCAGTAGCTCGAGCTTGAACTCTTCTAGTGCTGGCCTGAGTTCAGTATCCATTTCTTTATTCGGGGAATCGTTGATGCGTTGGCGTTTGTACCGTACAGTGATATTGTTTCCGTCCGTATTTTGGGTAGTAGTCGTACACGTTAAGTCCGATTCGGACAGTGATTGTCCCGGTACCAAGGTTGTTTTAGGAGTTAGATGCGGAGTTCGTTGCATTTTGTAGCAGGCCGAGTATTAGGTACTATTATATTCTTAACTAGCTTCTGCCCGCGACTTCGTCCGCGTGAAATTCTTATTCCCCCGCCCCACCCCGTCGCATCACATCGCTCGCTTCTCGTTTTCGCTTAGTTCTCTTTCTGACTGTATTCATTTTGACCTAGCGTGATGTTGAACCGATCCGAACGTTGTCATAGGTACCTATTTTGTTGCGGAGTTATTTTAAAATTATGATATGTAGGTATCTCCTAAGATGTTGATTGAAATCAAGTGATGGCAATTTTGTTCATAATTAAATACTTGTGATGAATAACTTATTTATTTGGATAAAGATTAATATCATATTGATAAAACACCTTCGCAAATAATGCATTAATTTCCAACAAATTTGATTATCATAAAAAAGGCTATAGTGACTCAATCTTAAAAGATAGACATATGCTGTTGCGGACCTTTTTTTAGAACTTTTAAAGAGGAACAATTCCTTCATATATGATTTTTGCGTAACTTAAACCGTTTACGCAGCGCACGCAACGGAAGCTCAAAAAAAGGAATCACTTTTCCCGTTTTTGCAACATTGCCCATTGATGCTCCGCTCCTATTGGTCGCAGCGTGATGTTATATAGTCTAAAGCCTTCCTCGATAAATGGACTATCCAACACAAAAATAATTTTTCATTTCGAACCAGTAGTTCCTGAGATTAGAGCGTTCAACCAACCAAACAAACAAACTCTTCAGCTTTATAATATTAGTTTAGATGAGTTTGCACTAACACATCCATTACCATTCCATCCAGGCCATTGAATTGTATGGCGAGCGATATTGTATCTTAAGATAAAATATTATAGTATCTTAGGCGTGTGCAGCGCCCCTTAGTGAACTCCACTGCGGGTGACGTAACCTACGACAAACTTATTATTTGCGGTTGGTACAGTAATCGGGTCCAGGGATCGAACCGCAAAATTAAGTTTGTTTTTTATTGTATATACTTTTCCGGGATAAAAAGTACCCAGTGTGGTGCCCAGGATATTAAAGAATAATTATACCAAGTTTCATCGTAATCGAACCGGTAGTTTTTGCGTGATGCCTGAACAAACAGACAGACAGACAATAATTTTTTTAATCAGATTTTTGGGTTGGGTGTCGGTCTAGTCTATTTTCAATGTACAGAATTTTCACTTCTACAGATTTATTATAAGTATAGATTATTGAATATAAGAATACAGTTTCAAATTTTGGTCACAGGGAACGTGTACAGTATATATTGCGAATAGCAAGCAAAACGTATAATCAAATTTGTAAAAAGCAAAAAGCTCCCTGTGTAGGCCGGGTTCGAACCTAAGACTGCCGTGCCGTGCCACTTGTGTAAGCCGCCGTCAAACCGCTGCGCCACAAGTGCGTTCCACGACGAGTTGAAATTAGTGATCGGTAGACTAATTAAAGGTTAGGTGATTAATGAGGTCTCGACGATTTCTTTGTGTTGTTAATGCGGTCAAAGTCCAATTGGTTGCCACTTATTTAAAATGTTTGGTTCGTTAAATTATTAAAACTATACACAGATGGGGTTGCAGTTGTCCATTCACTGAGATTTCCACACAATTGTCACTTGTACCATATAGATGATCACTGTATACTTTTATAGTTAATTAATGCACTTATTATGCAGGTTTTTGGATTTTAAAACACGGAGGTGATAGAAAGTACGTGTGTTCGCGTCGGCGTCACGGAGGGTAGTCCAAACGCTCACATTATCACGTTGTATGGTAACAAAAATGTTCGACGTAAGATAACTCTCTAATTAATCTTCATATTTTCTTGAAATATTCATAATATTGGCTCGCAATTAGACCATTGATTATGAGCTAACTTTATTTTCGAGATTTTTGGTTTGTTCCGACACAAGTTGTCCATAATGTCATCATTATCGCATTGGTTAGTGACCCTTTTCAGGTTTTCAGATTTTTTTATGGTCGTCTAAATATTTTTCATGAGTTCTGAAACAATATCAATATAACGCAGACGTTGGCGTGGGCTTCATGGTGCCGGTGGAAGGCACCTGTGACCAGTTCCTGGTGGGGATGGAGCGAAAGTTCCAGGTGGTGCGGTGGTGCGGGAGGGAGGGGGCGCCGGTCTCAGTGGTGAAGGTGCTCGGCGAGGTGGACCGCGACGTTCCCACCACCAGGATCAATGACGGCAAGGCGGATCCCAGGGGCAGGGTGTTCGCAGGTCAGATTTTTGGATACTTTTCGATTGACAAACGGTATGTCGTAATTCTAACTAGAGGAGAGCAATGTTAACTAGATTGCATTTCAGTCAGTTTAAAAAAGCCAAAAATACAAGGTTCTATTAATTAAAACAACTAAAACCTTCCTAGATATAACGGGTGTAAAAAGACACTTAACGAAAGCGAGAATCACTTGTATTCCCGTCATTGTAGTCATTTTTTTGTCACTGGACCATACTTAGGAACGTTCTGGTTACGGATATGTTGACGGTCAAAATTAGAAGTTTTACTGACGTTTTTTTTACGAAAACAAGTTTTTAATTTTATAACACAACTTGAAATCCCCCCATGACCACTTTACCGTTGCTTGCACTCATAAGCACAATGTTTTGCGTGTGTTACATTGCGCACCACTGTACCAGCAAATTATTCACAAAAAATAAGAGTCGTTTCCCAGCAATAATTTTTATGTAATGTTACTTAGTTTCATGTACAGAATGCGTAGTTGACGGCTATGTGATGGGCCACTACTGATTTCTATTAGAACGTACCACTTAACAAAACTTCCGTATACTACCGCCCTCAGGAACCATGGGCCGTGGGGTATATCCTGTCTACGAGCTGAACACGGCTAGTCTATTTCGTCTGGACGGGTCCAAGATCACGAAGGTGGCAGACTGTATCACCATCTCGAACGGCCTGGCCTGGGACCTCAAGCAGAAGGCCATGTACTACACCGATTCGTGGGAGAGGAAGATCAGGAGATACGACTATGATGTGGAAACGGGAGAGATTGGTGAGTACGAGATAGAGAATGTCGCTAAACCCGCAATCAACGTAGCCATCATCAGCCTACAGCAGTCCACTGCTGGACATAGGCCTCTCCAATTGCACGCCATTTAGCTCGATTCCCGGCAACTTTCCTCCAGCTGCTATCCAGCCACCCTGAGAAGATCGTCGCTCCACCAAGCCTGAGGGCGCCCTACCTTACGTTTGCCGATTCGCACTCCACTCAAGAACACGTCTAACCCAACGGTCATCGGTTCTACGGCTAATATGGCCAGTCCATTGCCACTTCAGCTTGCTTATTGTGTGAGCTATGTCGACAACTTTGGTATATAACATAGATATCCATATACTGGACTGGTGGTATATACCCTTATACAGTACTCAAACAATATGAAAGCAAAGTGCCATGAACACGAAAAAAAGAAGGGAGAGGACTATAATAAAGCCCTCATTTCAGTCACTGTTTTTTTGTAGGTTCAAACGAGATAAGACCTTCTTGACGTGGTCAATTGTACACAAATAATCGATTAAACAAATCACACTTTTCTCACAAGTTGTAACCCATCCAATTTCTTTTCAGCCAATCTTAAATACATCTTCGATTTCGAGAAAAATAAAATAGAAGGTTTTCCCGATGGTACAACTATAGACACGGACGGTAATCTGTGGGTGGCCTGTTTCGACGGCTCAAGCGTCATCAGAATTGACCCCAGGACCGGCGAATTGCTGCAAAAGGTCCCAATTCCATCATTACAAGTGACTTCGGTTACTTTTGGAGGCCCGGACTACGATATTTTGTTCGTTACTACCGCAAATTTTAATTTCCGTGGGCCTCAAGATGGGGCCACATTCATGGTAACTGGCTTGGGAGTGAAAGGTTTACCCAACCGCAATTTTAAGTTATAATTTTGTAATGCGATCTTGTATTATTTGCACGATAGACGATAATAATATGTGAAATCATGTGTATATCTAGAGTTAGAGGTCCGTATTAAATAAAATACTGTGTCGAATATTGTTTATGCCCGTTTTATGATCTGAAAACTCGTTTTTTATTAAGGCTGCGCTAGTCGGCATTTTTCCATACAAACGTTCGTTTTTAGACTTTGTCCAGGAGTGGGACAGACCAAGCAATAAAGAAACAATAGTGTTAACGACTCATACACCATTAAGAACTTGATAATGCGGTCCAGAAACCTGTCAATTACATACAGACCTTTCACAGTAAAGATCACTGTGATTCAAATTAATTTTGAACGCTAATAACTAAAGAATACGTGACAATAATCGGTGAGAGAATCGAGAATCTCTCGGTGGCCAGAATTTAGCAGAATGTAGTAAATTGAAATATAAAAATTAAATAATGTTCATTTATTAAAAAACTTATTAATTAAATCTGACGTTAGCATTAGGGTGTCCTTTAGATCCGGTGGCCGTGACCTGGAAGGTGGAGCCAGCTGGCGGCAGTTGTTCTGTGCCGCGGTTCATGGCCGCTGAGGTGACGTACAGCACGTCCAGGCCGGGGCCGCCGAACGTCACCGACGTCGTTTGCAGAGCCGGAATCGCGACCGTCGTTAATACTGTCTTTGTCTTAGGGTCGATTTTCAGCACCTGGAAAAAGATATCTTACATTATATTATTATTTATTTATTTCGCTCACAATGTTTTCGAGGCACTTTACAGTTTTTAAACTATATAAATTCACATTGTGAGAGCTGGTGTCTGAAGTAGGTTTTAGAAAAAACCTGTATTACAGGTCACCAGGCCCCACATAGTGGCATCATACAATTAAGGAGGCATAAGATGTAATTCCACTAAACAATTAAAACAAAACAATTAATAAAATAAAATAAAGAAATTAAATAACTACAAAAGCAGTCGATGGGTGTGTGGTGAATGTGTAGGTGAATGGTGATGAATGTGTAGGTGAAAGGTAGCGGGTGTATGTGAATGGTAGTGAATTTGTAAGTAATTATTTGAACACAAGTATTATTCAATCGAGTGGAGCAATTTCTTGATATTATTGGATTGAAGATTTTTATATGGAGTTATTCCTGTCCCACTGCAGAGTAAAGACGTCTTCTCGTACAGAGAAAGCATGTGATCACTACGCTTGCAGTTTATTTTATTGTTAAGAAGGGTAAGAGAGTCAAAATCTTTATGTCGGGTATAGCTGGACCAAAGCCGTCCCACCTACGCTAAGACAACAAACTGGAGTTACTAACTGACGTGTCTATCAAAGTTTGTTGGAGGATCCTGCTTCTTTGAATTTCGGCAACACTTATGTATTGTTTTAATAAATAAATATTATATAAATAAAAATGAAACGCCGTTCGCTTGCACTTCACTTGAGAATGGCTGGAGATTTGTTTTTTTTTTATATGTTCCATATTATAGTCTGAATAAGGTTTTTAGGGAAATGTATATTAAAATTTGCACGAAAATTTAAAAAATTGGGAAATTTTGTGACAATTATTGAAATTTGGCAAGGTCTACGTCTGTCGGGTCAGCTTGTAATTAAATAAATATAAAGTTCGTTCACTTGCCTGATGTCCGTCGAAGTTGGCGATCCAGAGGTTGCCGTCGGTGTCGATGGTCATGCCGTCCAGGATGCCGGGCAAGTCTTTGTCGAGGCCATTTTCTCCACTCTTCATTGAAAACACGCTGCGAGGATTCGCTGGAAAATAAATAAGGGAAAGTTAATGATTGTCAAATTAAACAAGAATAAAACAAACGCTGGGAGAGGACGCGGAGACGTACCCGACATACAGTGACCTTATTGGTGATGTTCTTCAGAAAGGTCAGGTGCTTAGTACTCGCAACCGGCGTGCTGTATGACCAGCACCCTAATTACGTAACACACCTTAATCACAATCTAAATCATTTTGAAGGATATTGCGAACCCATTGCTTCATATGTTCAAAAAATGTGTCTGCTCGACAACGTTAATAACGCAATGAACGTTGTTGAACTGTCAAAATTAAAGCCATTGCTATATACTGATAGTGTGTTACGCAATTTCCCCGGAGATGTAAGAACGTAGGTAAATGAAGCAAAAGGTATATGATCGAGCAAGAAAAGGTGATATGATGAGGATCATAGCAGGTGGAGTTCTGTAGGTTCTGCCTACCCCCATTAAAAAAGGCGACTGTCTTATGTAATTTTGACGTTCAAAAAGAGCTGATTCTCAGCCTAGTTAGGCATAAATGACTGTTTGATTTTTATTGCCAGGAGGTGTTGTTGGTAAACATCTGTGAAATTGACACAGTAATTGAATTCATAAAACAAGATGGCGACGTTAGTTCCAATTTTGGCCACGCGCTTATAGAAGTCTGTAGCGTTGTAAGTCTACACAAAAACACAATAAAGTATAGTTTACTCACAAATCTCTCCCGTTGCCACATCATAGTCGTATCTCCTGATGGTGTACTCGAAGGAGTCGATGAAGTAGAAGGCTTTGTTCTCGAGGTCCCAACAGAGGCCGTTGGCGATGTCGATGTTATCGGCCACCTTGTGCGCGCTGCCGTCCGCGTCGAAGCGGTACAGGGAGCCCTTCTTTAGGTTGAACTTACCCGGCTCGTACTCATGACCCATGGTTCCTTGAAAAAGTACATAAGTTAGCATTCTTTATTCTGTAATGTCGTGCATGTACAGGTACACAGGTGTAAACCATAGAGTAATTTTTGCATCTGAAAATTATTCCGACTAAGTTTTTAAAGTTCCTCTGAATTTAGAATGGAATCTAAATTGTAAATTTTGGGTTATGATTTTTAATTTATTCGGAATAAAGCTTAAAATACAATAACTGTACGGGAATTTGAGGGATTTGCTGGAAGAATAACTGCACGAATACTCAATTCAAGACAATTAAAATATATTTGATGTTAACTACACGGGTAATGTACAGCAAGTGAAGTGTGAACAAAAAACAGAACACAGACACCTTACGCTAATTAGACCTAATAACTAATTGTGCGAGTTGCTGCTATGCTGTGTTGATCAGGCGCTCCAACATGCCCCCGGGCGTTGAAAGCAACGGTTTCAACCAGATTCTGAAGACACAGGCAATGGGCAGATTCTGTTGAATGCCCGCCGAACGACTCCAGTGGTGGTCTGGATGTCAGCTACACGAGCGATGCCATCCGTTCCCGGGTGAACAGCCACAATTCGTCCAAGTCTCCACTTCAGAGGAGGAAGATGATCCTCCTTGATCACGACTAAGGAGTTTAACTTCAGACCATCCTTGCAGGCGCGCCATTTAGACCGTACTTGTAATTCTGCCACGTATTCCTTACTCCATCTGCTCCAGAAGTGTTGGCGGAGTTGCTCTATTCGTTGGAAGCGAGACAGATGGTTGGCAGAGTAATCCTGGTAGTCAGGTTGCGGCAAGGAAGTAAGAGACCGCCCAATTAAAAAATGTCCTGGCGTAAGCGGAGTATAATCTGCAGGATCTGAAGACAACGGCGTCAGTGGACGAGAGTTCAAAATGGCTTCAATCTTAGCTAGTGCGGTGTAAAGCTCCTCAAAGGTCAAATTACAATTTCCCAACACTCTTTGAAGGTGATATTTTGTTGACTTGACACCCGCCTCCCAGAGCCCACCGAAATGCGGGGTATATGCGGGTATAAAGTGGAACCTTATTCCATCGTTCGCTGCACTTTCACCCAAGGACGAACTATTTAATTTTAAAAATTTAGATAGGTCGTTGTACGCACCGACAAATGAGGTACCGTTATCCGAAAAGATATCAACGGGTTTACCTCTCCGAGAAATAAATCGATACAAAGCCAGTAAGTAACTATTGCTAGTTAAATCGCCAACGAGCTCCAAATGGATGGCCTTGGTAGTAAAACAGATGAAAATTGCGACATACACCTTTACCAGCCTGCATCCACGACCTTGACGACTAGCACACATTATAGGGCCGGCATAATCAACGCCCGTGCTCTCAAAGGGATAACCTGGACGAAGGCGTTCTTGTGGTAAGTTACCCATTAACGGAGTTACGACCTTACCCTTCATGCGTTGACATAGAACACATTTGTGATAACAGACCTTTGCCAAGTTGCGACCTCCTATTGGCCAGTAAGATTCCCTAATGGAAGCTAGTAGTAATTGTGGGCCAGCATGCATCAATCTTCTATGCTCGAAATGAAATAATAATTTTGTAAACTCATGAGTGGACTGTAATAATATAGGGTGCTTTTTACTGTATTCAAAATTAGAATTATCGAGACGTCCTCCTACTCGCATAATATTTTTGTCGTCCAAAAAAACATTGAACTTAAGAAGGGCGCTCCCTTTAGGTAAACCTTTTTTATTTAAGAGTAATTCGTACTCAGGAAATGATTGAGACTGACTTTGAATAATGACAACATTTAGTGCATTTTGTAACTCATCATGTGACAAATAATGATCCTTTGGATAATGTTTTCTGCATGAATTAATAAATCGCAATAGATAAGCAACAGAACGTATAAGCCGTGAGTAATTAGAATAATGACTAAAATCAATTAAATCCTGACCCCTTGAATCATTAATGACAGCATTTAATACTACGTTAGGTCGAGTCTCCGGTAATGACTCCAGTCCTGGACACTTGATTTGTGAAGGTCAGTCAGACGGGTCCAGTCCTAAGAATTTTGGTCCATGCCACCACAGATCCAAACCCTGCAGAACACTGATATCCACTCCACGAGATATGAGGTCTGCCGGGTTTTGATCGGTTGGGACGTGTCGCCATGTACAGTTACCAGCCTTATCCAGAACTTCAGCAACACGGTTGCGTACAAACGGCTGAAGTTTGGTAGGCATCATCTGTAACCATCCCAGTACAATGGTTGAATCAGTCCAACAATAGACCCGACTGATCTTTACTCGGAGTGAGCCTATAACTTTCTCATAAAGACGAGAACCGACTACCGCACCACACAACTCCAGTCGCGGTATTGTTACAGGCTTTATGGGAGCCACTCGACTCTTGGCCATCAATAAACGAACCAAATGTTCACCCTTATCATTAACACTACGAATGTAGACGCAAGCACCATATGCGGATTCAGACGCATCTGTAAAAATATGGAGTTCAAGCTCCTTATATAAATTGCAGACTACAATTCGCGGAATACGGAAATGATTCAAAAGAGGCAAAGACTTAAATATCATATCCCATTGTTTACTTATATCATTAGGTAAGGGTTGATCCCATGATAATTTGTCTAACCATACTTTCTGTAACAGTACCTTCATAGTGATAACAATAGGACCCAAAAGGCCTAAGGGGTCGAAAATTCGCGCAATCACGGATAACAAACCACGCTTAGTGTACCCTGTCGAGGACTTAGTTACACTTATAGGAAACCCTAACTCATCAGTGCTGACATACCATCCAAGACCAAGCAATCTGTCAGGCTCATTAGGTCCAATGTTTAAGTCCAATGACGCCGGCAAGTTGCCTGGCGCAGGAACACAATCCGACACTAATTGAGGTTCATTTGACTTCCATTTTCTCAATGGCATACATGCTGACGCAAGCACCTTTGTTACTTCAGTGCGAATTAATTTTGTTTCATCTAAGTCATTCCCCCCTGTCAGTAAGTCGTCGACGTAAAAGTCATGTTTGATAATTTCAGAAATTTTAGGGTCCCTACAATCGAGTCCTAGTTGCTTAAGGCATCGAGTCGCGAGGAACGGTGCACTAGCCGTACCGTACGTGACGGTGTTTAATTCAAAAACATTAATCGGCTCACAAACATTGTCACGCCAAACAATCCGTTGTAAATATCTATCCGACGGGTGGACGACTATTTGTCTATACATCTTCTCCACATCCGCAGATAAGACATACTTGTGAATCCTGAAACGAAGAAGTATAGACAATAGATCGTCCTGTACAGTAGGCCCGACCATCTGAAGGTCATTAAAGGACACTCCCGTCGGAGTAGGACAACTTGCGTTGAAGACAACACGAAGTTTGGTCGTGCTACTCGACTCACGTAATATTCCGTGATGGGGAATAAAATAACCGGTACACAAATTAGGGCTTTTAATTTTTGTCATGTGACCAAGTGACTCGTATTCTGACAAAAAATCATGATACATTCTACTAAAATCTAGTTTAACCTTTAATCTACGCTCTAAAGACTGTAAACAATATGCAGCCTTCTTATAAGAATTTCCCAGAACTGAAGGATCTTTCTTAAGGGGAATACGAACACAAAAACGACCATCAGCCAATCGTGTCATATTTTTAACGAAATGATCTTCACTCATTTTTTCTTCTGGCATGTAAGAATTGGAAGGTTTCGCACTCACCTCCTCTAATTGCCAGAACTTTGTCAAGTCTGTTCTAAGCCTTTCCCAGTCACTATCATCGCTATCCGAACTCATTTTAGAAAAATTACATGTTACATTATTCGACAGCAGTGATATATAATTTTGAGTAATTGGGCCGGAAACTATCCATCCTAAACGGGTTTCACATAATACTGGTTTTCCGTTACCTAACTTTAGTCTTTGCGATCCTAACAATTCCCAAAACAGGTCAGCGCCGATTAATAAATCAACATCAGCGGGCTTATAAAAGGTAGGATCTGCTAAATTAATATAAGACGGTATTTCGAAATCAGACATGTTTATTTCACGGCACGGTACTTTACTTGTAATGTAAGGCAGAACAAAACAATTAAGTTCGAAAGCAAAACTATCATCTGATGACGTCATCTTAACGCGACATGTTTTGCCTACGTGCGAAGTGACATTGTTGATGCCAAGAATCGATTTACTTACTTGGCTAGTTATTAAACGGAGTTGTTTACACAAGCTGTCCGTTATGAATGACGAGGTGCTACCGCTATCAAGAACCGCGCGAGCGAGATGCACGCAACCATTGTGGTCCCGCAGTTTGACCAGGGCGGTTGATAACAACACATCTTGCTGCTTATGACCTCGAGATGCAATGTTAGCTGACAAGGCTACGGTATTTGTATCAGTGCTAGTCGACGGTAAAGAAGATGATGCAGACAAGTTGTTGTTATCACGAAGTGTATTCGCAATAGTGCTTTTAGAATCTAAGTGAATTAGTGTGTTATGCCTACGTTTGCATAATTTGCAACCTTGTTTTTTACATTTGTTAGCGTAGTGACCTGAACGAAAACAGTTGAAACAGATTTTAAAACTTGGTAACAGTTTGAGACGATCATCATTACTTAATGCGAGAAACTGTGAACAATTATTTAAAGTATGATCATTGTTATTACATTTAGGACATACTTTAGGAGCTGATTCAGTGACAGAACCGTTAGGAGATTGTGTTGCTACCATAGACTTGATCTTAGGGCCTGATTTACCTGACGTTTGGGAATGATTATTGCGACCTAGTTCTAAGGTTTCAATTAGATTGGCTCGATTACGTAGAAACTGCATCAATGCGTCTAACGTGATCGTGCTATCCTTGTCGATCCTACCTTTGTACTCCTCCCATTCACGATACGTCTTTTGATCAAGCTTACGAGTAACAAATTCAATCAAAAGTGTGTCCCAGTTTTTAACAGGTTCTCCTAACGACTCCAATGCACGCAAATCTTTATTTAAATAATCGATTAAACTTTTTATTGCAACTGAAGATTCCTTTGAGATAGGCTCGATATTGAACAATGCGGACACATGATTTTGCACCAATAATCTTTTGTTGTCAAATCGATCACATAATAACCTCCATGCAACAGAGTAATTCCTCGAAGAAAACTCAATCAATTTAATTACTACCGCAGCAGTTCCCTCAAGAGATGCTCTTAAGTAATGGAACTTATTGATTTCGTCAATGTCATCGTTACAATGAATTAGGCTAGTAAAGGTGTCGCGAAATTCAAGCCAATTAGAATATAATCCGCTAAACTTTGGCAACTGAATCGTTGGCAACTTAACTGGCTTGTGCATGCTAGCTGGTGTACTTTTACAGCTTTCCATCGATTTACTATCCTTATTAAATTCACTCAGAATATTTTGTGCTCTGGACAAGGATTTATAATAAATAGACTCGAATTCAGAACGCTCAGAGTATTGTAATTTGTGATCATCTACAATGCATTCCAGACGTAACTGTACCTCATCATACTGCTCGTACAACGACTCCATCTTGCCCATGCGCAACTGCAATTCAGACACATCGTAGTTTAATAACTCTTTGTCCTTAAGTGAGTCCAGAAAGTTGACGAATGCAGTCAAACGACCTTTAAAGCTACCTCGCTTTTTAACTAAATCCTTTTCCTCGGACATGCTGGGAGATGAGTGTTGTCAACCTGAAATTGATACAGGAATGCAAATTATGAATAACGAACAATAATATCCCTAATACACGCCTAAAACTGTGTTATGTACACTTCCTGAATGCTATTACAAACAACACAAACCTAATAATGTAACTAACAAGTGTATAAACCAATTAAACATTCAAGTACAATCCTTTTACTTGTAAAACTTTATCGTTAACTTAGTAATAATATGGCACAACTAAACACTAATCCCTAATGAATAACATAAATGATTCTAAATAATAAGTATTAATGACTTTAACTATTTTATAACAATGACTTGCACTAATATCAATACTTGACTTATATGTATTATGTTAAGATACCTGCTAATAATTACCAACAATTGTTAAATAGATAATTACGTGAATTAGTTACAGCTTTAAACATAACTTAAGTTCAAATGATGTAGCTAACTAGCTAACTATACTGTAAAAGTGTAAACAGTATGATTCTAAACTTAATTTTGCTGATGAATAAAATACTAATCACAATGTAACAAGTACCTAATGATTTTCATCTAACACAATACAATAGGTACTACAATAAATTGTACTGACCTTTTTAATGTATTTACTTATACTACCTGAGTGTTGGGTGACGATATTAGTTAAATATTAAACGCAGTACACCGCTAATAGCTTGCTCGAGTTCAGTCCAATTCACCGGCAAATAACCTCCACGACACGTGGATTATAAAATCCTTAATTCCTTGATAATATCCGCTGATCTTCTATAACTTATACGTTATCCAGCTCGTTACGGACCATGTACGGGAATTTGAGGGATTTGCTGGAAGAATAACTGCACGAATACTCAATTCAAGACAATTAAAATATATTTGATGTTAACTACACGGGTAATGTACAGCAAGTGAAGTGTGAACAAAAAACAGAACACAGACACCTTACGCTAATTAGACCTAATAACTAATTGTGCGAGTTGCTGCTATGCTGTGTTGATCAGGCGCTCCAACAATAACTGTCTACAAGGTTTTAACTCGTTCTGTATTGAGACGAATAGGGTTGTCGGCATGAGGAATGTTGACATCTCTATCAAAATATCTACTTAATAAAAATGTTAAATTTACTGATTGCGTGTAATATGACCACTAATTTGTTAGTATATAATCTTCGTAAAAGACTTATTTTGGCAACACCGATTTTAAAATTGAAATGTTAGTTGAAAGATAAAACTAGCGATACTAATAGCTTTTCCTTTCTATGGTGGTAATCTTCTCATTCATTGGTGTTTAATGAAAAACCTGAATTTTATTACTGTTCAGTAATAAAATTGTCCAATAATATAATTTAGATTACTGTTATTTACTGTGATCATAAATCTATTCACCAGTCGTGGTTCATATGAAAGACTTTTAAAAGAAAAAAAAAAAGAATTCAGCACAGTTGGGTTCAGAATCATAATATACTAAATACATGGTAACAGGTTGCCCGTCGATGACTCTGCCATCCTGAATACTAACTTATACAAGGTAAAATTATATTAAAGATTGAACGTTGGATGGATAGCCTATCTACTTATAATATCACATAACGTCACCCCTGTTTTCTGAGACGGGTTAAGCTGAGGTGACCTTAACAGTACTCGCACATTTCGCCAGTTATGTTTAAGTTCCATGTAATATGGGGCGACCCCTTTGCCCGAGCTGGAAATCCAACCCAGGACCTCATCAAATCATAATATCATTGTTCCTGAACATGATAATTATTTCTGATTCTGAATCCAAATAGAAAAACTAAGTTTCGAAAGGTACTAAGTATTTCAGTCCTTAAATGACTCACCAGCAAACAGTCTTCCCCGAGGATCCGCCTTGGCATCATTGAACCTGTTCTTAGGGTTGTCATGGTCTACTTCCGCGATGGTCCTCACCGCGTTGGCTCCGTTCTCCATGCCGTTCCATTCAATCTCCACCACCTTCCGGTCCAAACCCACCACGAAGTGGTGCTTCTTACCTTCTACTGGGATTATAAAAGTTGGCATGCCATCTGGAATGTAAATGTTTTGTTTGTTTGAGTATTTCAGGAATGGTAATGTTGTCAAAATAAGTACAGTAAGGGTTACACACGAATATAAACCTTACTCCTAATGATTTTATTATGCATACCGCTATAGCGAACATGAATATGTGTTTCATACAAATGTGAACATTACATTTAGGCGAATAAGGTTAATATTCGTATAAAACGTTATAATACAAAAGGGACAGGACACCTATTTAAACAAACTTCCTGCCCCTTTTCAGATTATCAGTTTATACCGGTGATCTGAAAAAAGAAGTTGGGGTAAATTAAATACAAGAGGGGCAGGACACTGTGTATTGAGCGTGCGCAGATAAAACTTCACATGAAATGAGTTTGATTCGTTGCCATAAATAAGATAACAATAATCCAGGGTGGCAGGGCCATTGACGCGCAACCTTTTACCATGGAGATTCAATACATGATTCTGGACCCCTCTGCCTCTCTTTCTATGCTATGGAGTTTAGATTCATGTGCTGGATTCATGGTTACGGGTTGCGCGTCGATGTCCCGCCACCCTGTATAGTTCCGAATGTAAGTAGAAGTCCTCATAGAAGTAATAAACTCACCTAACTTAGCCTTAGTATGGACGTCGGTGCTTGGCACGTACTTGTGGACGCTGTTGTCGAAGATGCTGACGAAGTACAACGCCTGTTCCTCATGGTCCCAATGCGGACCCTCGCCAAGCCATACCGGGTCTGTCACTGGCGTCAGTACTGGTGCCATCTGGAAACGAAGGTGGGGTTTAGGAGACTGGATAACTGAAGACTTACTTGGTGAAGGCAACTTTATCTCTCGGTAATGGTTTTTGCCGAAGATTTGTTTGTTATCTTGCATGTATCATGTTGAATTATTAACATGAGATTCGTTATGGATAAAAATAAATATTCCAGAAACTGGAGTAGGTAGTTCACAATAATATAATTATCCATGGCCCTGCATTGTTAGACTATCTATCGCCTATCTTAATAATATAATGTTTGGACTTTAAAAGAGACAGACAGTCAGTCAGCTGCGAAATGGCGGGCGCCATCTAGTTTTAAGATATTGACCGATAAATTGAAGTGTAAAAGTGTCTTAAAAGATCTATTTACAGAAATAAACAATTTCATATTCCGACACGTCTAGTGTGCCAAAAATTTTTATATCAAGAGCCAAAACTTAAAGTATTCCGTAGTTTGAAAACGAGGTTCTGGTAAATGTGATTTGTCCTTGAGTATTTATATTATATTTTTCTTAAATAGGTATGGTGCGGAAGTTTTTGCCTTTCGGAATATACAAGAAGCTTCTAAGATTGATCGGTACCTACGTACCTAGCCACCGGTTTGGTCACTTGTTCATTTTAAATGTCATAGGGCAGTTGCATTATCTGCACAATTATTATTGAGCGTATTAGTTTTTTTTTAAAATTATTAGTTTTAGTATCAATTAGCAAAGACGTTTGACAGGAAAATATTGAAAAATACAATAACAGTTGACGCGGAACAAATAACTTATAAAATCTACTTTAACAAGTTTATTATTAACACATAAGCTCTGGAATGCAATACTAGTAAAATGCAAAGCTATTAATACAAATAAATAAAAAGGTTACCGGTTTATACGATACCAGGGACAAGATAACAGCATTTGTTAAGAAAGGTAAGTTATGATTGTGGAAAAACATTTTGCTATCGAACTTAGAACTCTCAAACTAGACTCCCGTCTTAACGGAGTAAACAGTTAATATACCTTGCGAGAATCCTCCGGTAGATTCTCTGAATGGCGGTAACTTTTAGCTCGGGGAAACCAGTCGTGATGTCATTGGTACGCGTTTCTACTTGACGCGAATGATGAGGAAAATGCAAGATGTTGAGTTTTATTGTGTAATTTAACTGAGTCGTTATTTGTGGGGGGTCAGGGACAGGGTTGCCACCCGTACGTTATTATAAAGTATTATACGTTATTTCGGGTAATTATCCTCTAGGCTCGGGTAAGTCCTATCTCAGCAAACGATGTTTTGAGGTAAAGCAGCATGATGAACTTTCAGACTTGTATATGAGATAAAATCAGGAGTACCACAGGGAAGTTTACTAGGCCCAATTCTTTACATAATATTTACTGCTGACTTACCAACTACAGACAGGACAACGGTCGCAACATATGCAGACGATACAGCTTTGCTATCGCCACACACAAATCCAATAATTGCATCAGAGCGTTTAAATACAATAGTAACTGCTTGGCAATGTGTGTGTGCATTTATAATAAAATACCAAGGCATTTCAAAGCTTTCAATACAAAATTATTTAAAATTAAATTTCATAAGTGGTTACTCGAGTGTAGTTTTATAGTTTAAAAGAATTTATGGATAAAAAATGTCGATGTTTTTTTTTTAAAAAAAAAAGATTGTCGATGCTTAACTTGTTAAAATTTTGCATACTATGTTTTATCCTAGCTAAACATGCTTGTTTCTTAATTTGTATTTAACACCCTTGTATACCATGTTTTACGCAAATAAATATTCTATTCTACAACATCACATTAACAAAATAGAGGACTGGCTTAAAACTTGGAGAATTCACGCAAATCAAAGTAAGTCGACACACGTAACTTTCACTCTCAGGAGAGACACATGTCCACCAGTTACCATTTATAATGAGGAAATCCCGTTAGATGATAATGCAAAATACTTGGGCATGCACTTGGACAGAAGGCTGACATGGCAAAAACACATTTGGACAAAGAGGAAGCAACTAGATATAAAACTGCGTAATATGTACTGTCTAATCGGACGACACTCACAAATGAGCAGACATAGCAAGTTGTTAGTATACGAAGCCATCTTGAAACCAATATGGACTTATGGCATACAACTCTGGGGTACAGCCAGCAACAGTAACATAGAGATATTGGAAATATTTCAAACAAAAACACTGAGGGCTATCTTTAACATCCCCCAATATATCAATAACAAGATCATATATCTTGATATAAAACTACCAACTGTCAAACAGGAGATAGCAAAATATAGCGACGCCTACCAGAAAAAACTATAAAAACACAGAAATGAGCTTGCTGTCAGACTGACAATATCGAAGACTAAAGAGACATATACCCATATTGCAAGACGTTTCCTCGAAACTTCCTCGACTCCACTCACAGATTTATAAACTAAAGGGAGATATGGTGTGGCTGCCCAACTGTTCGAGTCCGGCTGTCGCCTTAAAAAAATACAACTACATATGCACTACAATACGAACGCGCGCTCACTCACACTATAACAGTCACCACACTCAACGCGAGCCAATCGCGTAACAGCAGATCGCAACGTAGAGACACACAACTACATTGACATCGCGGCACCGAGCAGCGAGCGTACCAGGTAGCGATGAAACTATGACCGCGTTGTTTAGCATTACCTACATTGCCACTTTAGTATTGCTTCGAAGCTCGGTAATAAGTGCTTAAACGGCAATGTAGTCAAAATTCGAAGTGATAGACTTGACACCTTTTTTAGAGTTTTGTGGATTCTACCGTAAGTAATAATTTATTTTATTGTTATTTGCTAAAATAAGACATTAATTGAGTAATTACCGATTGTTGCCGAATAAGTTCGATCATTGACTAATATGGTGAATATACCCTGTGGCTTAGAAGTTTAGAAAACTGTCCAATGACTTTACAAAATGTATTGATGCTTCTAGTCCCATAGTAATAAGTTGTTCATTATGATGAGTACAATGACCCCTTTTTTTTTTCTGGTGGGAAATCATCAAATGACCCCTCCCGCTCTGGGTGGAGCGGAAGGGAGTGTCAGACTCTTACTGACTAAAACCCACCCATGTTCCTTCCTTCACCCTTTATGTTCCGGGGTAGCGGTAACCCTTTCGGACAATCCCGCTGACCCGGCAGGCTTCGGCCCTAAGGGGCCCCTCAAATTATGCTAACATCTCTTTGAGGCGCGCGTGAAACGTTTACGCGCCGTCCGGCACGGGCCTGGTTCTGATCGAGCGGTGAGCTACCCATTGCTCTCCGCCCGCAGGCCCGCGCCTACGGTGGCCGGGAGTCGTCACGCGGCTCCCGACGCCCGAAGCATCTCCCGCGGCGGCTGGGACGGGAGGCTCTCTCCCTCATCCGTCCCGCCACCTCCTTCGCTAGCATGACTGCTTCGCAGAAGGAGGCGACTGCCTACCACTCCCTCTCGCCCCGGACCATGGCTTGCACCAGGGCCGGGCGCGAGAGGCCGCCGCCGCTGCCGATCGCCTCTACGAGGACACGGCGGTGCTCCGCCCAAGCGGGGCAGACCTCCACCGTGTGCTCCACCGTGTCCTCTGGGCGGTCTTGGCAATGGTGACACCCGGGCGTTTCCTCCCGCCTAATGATGTGCAGGAACCTCCTGAAACTTCCGTGTCCGGTGAGGACCTGCGTCAGGCGGTAGGTGAGGGCACCGTGGCGCCTCTCTAGCCACTGATAGCGGCGATAAGACCCCTCTTTGAGGAGTGCCTCAAAGAGGGGTCTTATCGCCGCTATCGCGGCGTGCCCTGCGCTGGGTTGCGACAGTCGCTCTTTCCCTGTCGCCATGAGATCGAGCCGGAGATCCGTCCGCTCCGCCGCAACTTGCCGCGGGAGCGGACTTTCCCCCCGGCGTATTGCCTCCGCGCGCCACTCGTACAGGCGCGCGAGGACTATCGCCTCCAGATCCCATGGCGGCAGTCCGGCAAGGAGGCTTGCCGCCTCACCCGAGATCGTGCGGTAGCCCCGGATGAGCCTTACGGCTACCACCTTCTGGGGCGCGTTCAGGTAGTGGGCGGCTCGCCGCCGCAGTGAACGCGCCCACACCGGGGCCCCGTATAGGGCCATGGACCGCACGACCCCCGCGTAAAGCCTCCGGCAGGAGGCGTTTGGCCCCCTAAGGTTGGGCAATAGCCGCTTCAAGGCGGCCCCAGCCCGTTCCAGTTTGGTCGCACGTAAACAATTATGTTAGTTTTGCGTAGATTTTAACAGTCCTAAAGTAAGTAAAGCTACGAAAACCAGATTTATGTCGGGAAATAAAACTAGCATAGTGACGACTATACGAAGTACAGACGCCAGCAGGTCAACCTACCCGAAACTGTCAAATCTTCCCAATCAACCTTGAATTTTAATGCAGCGATAAAGTCGAAAATCTATTAAAGTTTGAAAGATTGTAGTAGCTTGATGTGCTGGCGTCTGTACCTAGGTACTCCGAAGTGGTATCGGCCGAATGTTCGGCCGTTTCCTGCTACGAAGTTACTATTTGGTTCGGTCGGTCTCGATTCTACACTCCTACACTCTTTGGAATATTGACTATGGTCCCGACCCAACTGAGCCGATCCGAACATTTTTCGCACTTTTCAATAATATTCGGTTCGGCCATGTGTCGGTCCGATCCGATAATTCGCACTTTGCACTTCGTAGTAGACCCCCAGGCCGTAACCTAGGCCAGCCTATACGTGTGTAGAATTAAGGAATATTATGAAATAGTCAATCTAGGCTAGCTCCGTGTGCGTCTGAGGTTCACATGAATACCTAAAGAGCTAAGTAAGTACCTTTAGGTGAGTACCGTCGCAACTGTTGCAAGTAAATATCGGGGTTCTCCCAAGCGCTTTTATTTATATATTTAATACTAGCACACAAATGTACAGAGGCGGTCTTAACGCCATAGGCATTTGCAGAGACAAACAGTGGTAGGTGCTATTGTGACAAATTGAGGACTAAATATTTTAAATATAAAGGGACGCAAAAACCTGTTAAAACTATAAATATAATATAATTATATACCTAATTTCATATAAATATAAGCACAAATAAATATATATAAATACACGAATATACTAAAACCAATAAGACATACAATGAGAAAACATCACTGTTGTTATTTTACTAGTAACACTGTTAGGACTTACCAATGACTTCTAAATTATCACAGACTTTAAGTTAGATAATTCGTATAAATAATTTCAAGTAAAGAACAACGAACTCTAGAAACTTTTTAGTTAGGTATACTTAAAAACTGACATCATTTCATATGGTCGTCTACAACGCAAGGCCAGACAAACTAATTACAGTAAAAACTTCAGTTTAATAGACTCTGGAAACGCTGCACACCACTTATTCAAAATGCATGTTTGTAGCCATTAAAGGTTTGAATAACGATGCTTAGATATTTGTTTTAGATATAAAATGTAAGTCCCTTACGTGGGTTTTTAGTACATTTCCAGTAAACGAGTTTTTAACTGCTGGAGAAACCGCACCTTCCACTTACGTAGGAAACCTTATAAAGCGCGTAATTACATTAGGAATCTATACGTGGAAAAATATTACGAAATCAAACCTCAATAAGGTATGGCAATAAAATCATCAATCAAACACCCACAAACGAAACTACCTTTTTTATTCACAATTACATTTTTAGAAAACAAATAAGATTAGGAAAACCTTGTAAGTATACCTATTCTCGTCAATACGAGCTAGAACTTGAAATAGGTAATAGGTGCTACTGGTTCATTTACAAAATCATGTGTGCAGGAGTTCCCCCAATTGGGCACGCCACAGTTACGGCGACAAGTCCCCTCTTTGAGGAATGGCTAGAGAGGCGCCACGGCGCCCTCACCTTCCGCCTGACGCAGGTCCTCACCGGACAGGGTTGTTTCGGGAGGTTTCTGTTTACGATAAGGCGGAAGGAAACGCAACGCCTGGGTTTTAGTGTGTGGATCGCCCGGAGGACACGGTGGAGCATACGGTGGAGGTCTGCCCGGCTTGGGCGGAGTACCGCGGCACCGCCGCGTCCTCGTGGCGGCGATCGGCGGCAGCGATCTCTCGCGTCCGGCCCTGGTCCAGGCCGTGGTACGAAGCGAGAGTGCATGGGAAGCCGTCACCTCCTTCTGCGATGCAGTAATGCTCGCAAAGGAGGAGCGGAGCGCGTGAGGGAGAGGCAATCTCTGCGCCCTCACGCCCCTAGTCGCCGCAGGAGACGTTCTGGACGTCGGGAGTCACCAGCCGACTCCCGGCCACCGTAGACGCGGGCTCGCGGGCGGCGAGCAATGAGCAGCTCGCCGCCCGGCTAGGACCAGGCCCGGGTCGACGGCGCGTTGTGTTCCACGCCCGCCTCAAAGAGATGTCAGCACGAACTGACGGGGTCCGCTAGGGCCGATGCCTGCCAGGGCCGCGGGTTGTTCGAAAGAGATACCGTGGCCCCTGGCATAGGCAACTGAAGGAATACGGGTGGGTTTTAGTCAGTAAAAGTCTGACACGCCCTCCCGCTCCGCCCAGAGCGGGAGAAGTCATATGATGACTTCCCACCCAAAAAAAAAGGAGTTCCCCAATTATGACGAAAAATTATAACATGAGACGAAAATGACATAGCAAATAGAATTGTGCCTGGTTTCTGTTTCAGAATGATTGTTTTATTTTTAAATCCGAGTGAGATATCGAGTAAGCAACCGCATGAATCCTATCCTACTATAATATTATAAGCGCGAATGTTTGTATGGATGGATCGATGTTTGTTACTCTTTCACGCCAAAACTACTGAACGAATTTGGATGAAATTTGGCACAGATATAGTTTATAACCAAGATTAACACATAGGATACTTTTTATCCCGATATTCCCACGGGATTGAAACTTATGCGGCTGAAACCGCGTGGCGCAGCTAGTACAAAATAAAGAAAATAAAAATGAGCGCGTTTATTTACCTACGGTTCGTCAATTTAACAGTCTAATATTTCAAAATGACAATTAAACAGAATAGTGACTTATTGACACACTGGATGGATGGACCAAACTCAGTAGTTTCCATTCGACTCGTTTCCACTACAATAATTATTTGTATTTGTCCTAGACTAAGGCTTATGACCTTGGTTTCACTACGGACTTCCTCAATCTATATTTGTCGTAGGAAATATGTCGTTTGGCTCTGCCTCTAACCAAATTCGATAACCTATCTCTAAGCGATGACTAACGAGACTTAATTTAATCATCTATAGTTGCGAGACAGCTTCATTCAGATACAAGTTCAGATTATTATTATTATTTAAAAGTCTAATAGGGTTGTATTGGGACATAATACTTAGATAGATTCGAAAGCAATGTAGGGAATCGACATATTATACGATCAATGCAGGGCCTGATTAACCCTTAGGCTAATTAGGCTGCAGCCTAGGGCGCGAGGATCGGGGGGGCGCGCTGAAATCGTGTCTTCGCATGTACACTGAGAAAAAAATCTCTTCTGACAACTAAATTTTATTTACGCCAACGAAATGATTTGATAGCCCGTTGCCAATCAAATATTTAATCGTTTTAAATAAATATTTTGTAACTTACTAACGAATTAATTATTAAAGATTAAAAAATATATAGTAAAGATAATTAACTAGCCTTATAAAATGAGTTATTATGAATGGTAATTAAATATTATTTCAAAATGAAGAAATGTTTATTTAGCTATTTATTGACTCGAACGTTTTTAAAAAATAAAAATATATTAGATTATACAACAAGTGAAAAAAAGGGAATTTAATTCGAGGGATACAAGGACCAAGATGAATTGTTTTTTTTACGAGTTGTGTACTCTACTTTTTACCATTGACTGCGAGAAAATAAATAGTAGTATAGTATTTATCACATTTTATTATATAAACAGTAATAAGAGAACAAAGGATTTATTTAAACATTAAAAATTAATAATGAAATTAGAACAGTTTTCGAAATTCAGTGTAATGTTCTTGTTTGGTTTTGAAACGGTCGTATTAGATAAGACTTGGGTGTTTGGCAACGTCGCCATATTTTGTGGTTGCTGTTGCTGAGAAATCTGTAATGTAGTCGTTCCACAAGGTTGTCCTTTCGCGCGCCGGAGATAGTGGCGCCCAAAGGTCAACAGTAGACGGTTTTAGATTTATACTGTCAGCTATTCGGCTGCATCTTTTGGCTTTGTTTTCAATTTAATCCTCGATATAGCTTTCTGCTATTGTGCTGGACCTCCGCCCTCCATGGCGTTTCAGTTCTGTAAGATCAGCACCAGAATTTGCTAAAAGGGTGGCAGAGCTTCTACGGAAGCAATGTCCTGTGTACTGTTCGGGATTTGATAGATTCAAGAATGTGGCAATCTCTTTTGGCATATAATGCGTGAGGTGCTTTGCCTTTATGTACGGCCAGCTAAAAAAATGGTTTGCCACCCTAAGGTTAAATGTCGTGCAGATTAGATGACAACGTTAGTTTCGCTTGCAGATCGATCTGAAAACTTTTATAGGTACCTAGTATGAACCATGTTAAAATTATCACACTAGTAAACAAAGTCAAAACTAATATATTACTTTTTAGGCCGACCGTAACACACCTGGCGGGGGCGCGTCCTCATAATTAGCCTAGGGCGGGCAGAACTCTTGATCAGTCGCTGGATCAATGGCAGAACTACTATGGTGGGCTTTCGAATGACGCAATCTAAAAAGTATTTGACGTCGATTTTATTGATATATAGATCAGTGTTTTTCAATCTGTGGGTCACGACCCTTAGGGAGGCCGCGAAGCCTTGTTCGGGGGGTCGCCAGCAAAAGGAAAAACGCAAGGTTCTAAATTACAGTTAATAATCTAATTCATTTTCTATTTTCTAATTGATATACCTATTTCTCTTGTTAGTTTTAATGTCCACCATTGAAGAGAATGTCAGTTCACATAGGTATGGAGTGGCGAATGGCACTAATAACTTTAGAGCCTCCGTTGCCAGCTCTGGATATTCTCCTTTTCTTTTCATCCAAAACACGTCGACACTTTGCGAATGAAATTCCATTCTACGCATGCCGTCAGCAGCTAAATCTATAAGTAATTCTTTCATATTTGTGGTGAGATCAGCCAGTTCTATTGACTTATCCATGAAAGGGTTTAGAATACATCTACGCCCATTGTCAGCTTCAGAGTGCAAGTCTGGAAAGTATGTTAATAGTTTCTCTTGCAAATTATGCAAACTCTGTATGGGGCTCTGTCTCGCATAGGTTCGTAGCATTATGCTGAGCGATGGCCGTTTTGCGTGGATGTGACGCATATTTTCCCCCAACTTGTTCTTTTTGTGCATAGGTAGCCTTTTAAATTATATTTTCCTTGTCTATCTATGGCATAAGGGGGTCGCCAGAATTTTTCTACCTTTAAAGGGGTCGCGAAATCATAAAGATTGAAAAACACTGATATAGATAATGTGTTGAGATGCGATAGTAATCGATCAATCACTTTATTGATATGTATTCAAAATAATAACAAAGCGTAGATAGTGCTATGTTTCTATGTTAAGTGCAGAATTACAAACCTTCTAAAGGTATACATTTTTGTAAATTATTAGGTCATCAATTACGGAGAAAATGCTAAATAAACAGCTGCTCCTGCCTGCAATTGGCGGAGGATAGAAACATGTGGAGTTAATAAATGACACTATGCAGTGAACTTCGTTCCATAAGCTAATAGAAAGCTGGAAAGGCTGGTTGAAAGCGTTGGAGGGTTTGCAATAAATACAGTAAAAGTAAAAGTTAAAGTATACGCTCTCATAGTCATACGATTCCAAACCTTAGGAGACCGCTCACACACCTATTTCCATGGCTTTGATACGTTATTTGTCTTTATTCTGGGCACCTGTTTCCCAAAAATCGACGTCAGAATGATCGGAATAAGACTGATGTATTTTTATAGGTTTGTAGCTAGTGCCTTCGTTTTGACTTATAGGAGTGTCGTTCTGTTAGAATGGCGACCCATCGAAAACATGACGGTGGCATTTGGTAATTAGCCATTAGCCACTAACCACTTCATCTTTAAGAGAAACATATTGCATACCAACGTCATCTGTCTAGTCTTTTCCCAACTATGTTAGGGTTGACTCCCAGTTTTAACGGATGCAGCTGGATACCAGTATTTTACATGGAGCGACTGCCTATCTAACCTCCACAACCCACTTACTGGTCAACACGATACCCTTTGGTAAGACTGGTTGTCCGACTTTCGGGCTTCTGACTACCCGTAACGACTGTCAAAGATCAACGAATGACAGCCGGGACCAACGATTTAACGTACTTTCCGAGACACGTCGGGGTCTCGGTATGTAAAGATGGTCACCCATCGACAGACCAACCGCGGCAAGCTTAGCTTAACCTGATCGATCGACCTGTGCGGCTGTTATTACTTAGCCACGAGCCCCTCAATATTTCATACCAACAATTCTACATTAACTTCAATTCAAATTAAAAAAAAAAAAAAAATATTTATTAATCACAATTTGTACAAGAATAGAATAGACGGCGACCCCCAAACTAGGCATTTGCCTGTATCTTGGGAGTCAGAGTTGCGACATTTTCAAAGTGTGGCAATAGTGATTATTGCAAGCTAGGAAAACAAAAACTAAAATTTAAATAAACTAAAATCAATTAAAATAAAATAAAAGAACTTGGAATATGCATTGCCATCGGCGTGAGATCAAACGAAGCAAAATAAAATTAACAGTGAGAGATCAATTAAATAACAAAATAATAAGAAATAATACCGAAAGTAACAAAATATAAATCAACAAAAATCTAATCAATTATATATATATGTATATTATCAATTGTTACAAAATAAAGTGTAGTGTAAAAAAAAATGTTTCCTTCTTAAAAACGACTAAATAACACCTATTTGTATCGTTACGCAACCCAAATAAACTATGATAATAAAACAAAATACGTTACAAGACGCAGATACTCACTATTATATCACAGATAGAGTCACAGTCACACGAACAAATGCAGCGGAGTCAGCCGTATCATTATTATATAGCGTTACAAGTATCTAATCTAATCTCCTGAAGATCTAATTATAACAAGTGCCGATGCGGCTCCTACTCTTGAATGGTAAAGAATGTTGCTTACTAAAGATAAATAGGTAGTTTTTTTATCGGCAGAAAACTGTGATGCAGCAGTGTCGCGTTTTTTTCTATTTTACACTCACTTTTGTAAAATCGATTATATCCTATGCTATCTTCACGGCAATATTCTAGGCCGTCAGCACCGTTAATAAAGGCTACAACGTTATGTATAACGTTACTCTGAACACAATGTCAATGGTATAAAATTAATGGTGCATTTGAAGCCCACTTTAATTAGTTATGTGTTCAATCTGCTATTATTTATGGAGCATACTGTTTCATTTCTTAGTGGTTCACAAATATTTTAAGTACTCATATTGTTTCTTAAGCACTTTTTATAGACTATTTTATCGTTACAAATTTTACATTGTTTTACATATCTTGGTATTAAAAAAAGAAAAGTAGTATTAAAATAATTCATTCGATATCGTCAACCAATGACCTCAAACACATTAGGTCCCAAGTGAGTGCCTTGGGGCAACCCACAACAAAAATTCCCATGAATGAAGTCTATACAGAGCTTAGACTTATGGACATTTAATGTTTTTTTTTTCATTTTTATTCTGAAATAGGGTAGACTGGGTACGGTTAAAACAATTTTGCTATTGTCGTCTGTTGCATCGGAATTATTTATACAAGGGATGACAGAAATATATTAAATAAAAGACCATAATATATCTGTCTAATAATGGGCAATGTTATTTGAGATAATTATATTGTATTTTAAGTGTAAAGTCAAATAAAAAAAAATTGTATCAACAGTCCCCAGGCCAGGGTTGGTTGAAACAATGCCTGGGGTCAATTGAAACGCATGCAAATAATACAAAATATAATGAATTTCAGGATTTCTTCTCATAAACATACGAAACCATTCTTCGCCAGCCATTTCCTTGTCATCCCAAGACCCAGCTCGTGATAAGTTGTCCTTGGCGGTTAGTTCATATGCCAATTTCCTAACATTCGTTTTAGTGAAGCCAAAATATATGTCTGTACACCTAAATTAAATATTTAGATAGCTCATGCTCTTTTTCCTGGTTAAACATTCGATTATGAGCCTTGTATCCCATTTCTTGATTCTCATCACCACCAGTCGCATCTCGTTTACATACAGACGCCAGCAGGTCAAGCTAGCCGAAACTGTCTAATTTTCCCAATCAACCTTGAACCTTAATGCTTCAGCGATAAAGTTGAAAATCTATTAAAGAAATTTGACAAATTGTAGTAGCTTGATGTGCTGGCATCTGTACATACCTCAACAAGGAACAGTGGTTCAGTTTATTCTTTTCTGCCGCTGTTCTCAACAAAGATCCAGCTTTTACATCTTCTTAGGCTTGTTTGTACGATGATAAAACGGCCTGAGCTCTCGTAGTCTTCCTTTGGCACACCCTTGGCATCTAAAAAACAAAAGAATTAAAAGATAAATAAACTGTTTCAACCGTACCGACAAAAAATGTTTTAACTGTCCCCAGCCCCCTTCCAGATATAAAATGGTTCATAGTAAGAATGATAATAAATTTGATTAAAAACGAGTCATACAGCCGTATTCGACAAACTTCAATGTATACGACACAAAAGTCTCAATATGATAACTTTAATAGTACCATAGTAATTACAAAAATAAGCGAACAAAAAATACTTACCTTTCCGTCAAAAAACAATGGGGTTTCCTATACACAACCACAGCACGCGAAAGGCGACGCACCACAATAATTCGTGTTTCGACTTGTCGGCCGCATCGTTCTCCCCTTGTACCCCTCACCTCATCACGCACGGTTGTTGAGATATTCGCTCTGTTTCTACCGTACCCCGTTTCTACCGTACCCAGTCTACCCTACAAATGGTCAGTGTTAAAACTCAAACTAATTATAGGATTATTGTATCTTTTTGATTGTCAACAGTATAAAAAACCTTACTCTGTTTTATGCGTTAGCCAAAAAATCTTTGATATTTTTTATCTACTTACAAAATTATGAATGCCATGTGGACAGGTTGTCTAGAATTCTAGATTACAGTTGCATATACTGATAGTACTGCAGAAGCACTTACGCCAAATTTTATGATAACAACATACCAAGCTTAGCCGATACTGTGAGATTTCTGACAGGTGATGAGATAAGTTGGGAATTTGTACCGAAACACGAAAAAACTGTACTGAGTCAAAAAAAGTTTCTTGTTATGAGGATAATCTTTATCACATTATTTCTCTCAAAGCTTTTATTTAAATGAAACCAATTACAGACACTTTTGAATTGTCAAGGGGTCGGTCAGTCAGAAAGATGAATCTAATGCTTTCTTGTGACCTAGAAAAAATCGTTTTCATAGATTACAAATAATAATTTATGAACAGTCAACTGGACATCAGTTTTAACACTTGCAACACGAAAATCAGCCTTACTGCTACGATATAAAGGCGCTGTCAATGTCAAATTGTTACCACTGATGGGCAATCGACCGTACATTCTCTTACCCGGAAATTTAAGCCTCAATCGATATTAAGGTTTATAGATACACGCACTTTTAAAGTATCTGTTTCCCCATGAACTACATATCGTGCTAACTTAGCAACAACAGAAAGCACTAACACAGATGTCAACATTATGTTTTACTCCAACGGTGGCTAGATTTAGGTTGATATAAGGATTCCTAGAAATATGATTTTCATTACTATTTCCTTCAAGCATGAAATTGAATCTGGTACCGACACAATAATAATTATTGACGAAGGCTTGATTAACATAATCAATTGGTCAATAAACGCAGTGAATTTATCAGTCTAATCTATATTAGGTCTGGAAAACCTAGAACTTTATATAGAAGTAACCAACAGGGTCTCTATCTTTTAAACGGCTCTTATCTGTTTATCATTCATAATTTGGTATTTGTTGGTTTCCTTCACCTTATGTGAGTGTAGTTTAAAGCTGGCCCCACGCTTGGCGTATTAGTGCAAATATATTCACGGTAATTTGTTAAAAACATTTTTTTCAGACCACAGATAATTCATAGTGGTAGTAAACCTAAAACTAATCTTAGTATCCAAATAACAATCTTATGCTAGGTAAAGTCTGGAGCCGAACTTCACATTATCCACGTTGTACGAGTATGTAGTACATACTCGTAGACGTATGAAGTTCGACCCAGTGTCGTAACATTGGACAATACAAAACTAATTTGATTCCACTTAGAATATATTTTGTAACGCCGACAATTTTGACACACAAGCATTAGATAAAACTATAGCAGTTGAAACTCTTACCTAGCAGAGTCATCATTTCTTCATATGCAGCTCAGTCCTTGTCTCAACTCCGTGCAATTATTCGGCAACTTTCGGTACGGCTATAACCTCCATTCCTTTCCCGAACACGCACAGTGTTATAGAATCACTGGAAGAACGAAAATAGGATTAATAAAAGTGAAAAGTTCTATCCTACTGGGAATAGGAGAATAGAGAAAGTTCCAAGCTTTTATAATTTTAAATTGTTGTGTAAGTAATCTAAGTTTTGTACCCTTAAATAGAAATGATTTATACTTTCTATAGTTAAGTCACACATACAAGGTCAAATTAAATGAATGGGCGAAATTAGTCAGCGCCTGACGTAAATTGACGTATTTTTAGTAGCCATGGAGTATCTTAATTTGACAGGACTAAATTAATATTTATCTTCTGTCCTTTTCTTAATGAAATAGAAAGAAAAAGATGCACTGAACTTAAATTTAGTTTAGTTTGTGAAAAAGGGAATCGGCGCCACTACCAGCGACCGTGACCCCGTAACCATCTGACACTTGAAGTTATGAAGATTTTATTTTATAAAGATAGAATAAATGAAATAAAATGTATTTGACCCAGGTTAAGGAACACAATATAAGAACGCAAAAAAAAAACAAAATCTTAACCATGAATTCAGCACATGATTCTGGAACCCCTACAGTAGAAAATTTTCGTCGGTTAAAAAAAATCTGCTCTTTCGTAGAAAAAGTGCAATACCTAAGCGGTCAAAATGTATGGAACAGCAATTTTTTTTTTAATAACCGATGAACAATTTCAACTCAATTTCTAAATAACTTACGCAACAACGTGGCACATTATGTAACGTGTGATTGATAAAAAAATGTTATCAAGATACAGGAGTGCACCCAATTTCACCGATATGATCACACACCTCTTGTGATAACAGAGATATAATGGTATCAGCCTTCAGAGGGCGGCTGCCCCTCTGAAGGCCACAGCACAGTACTCTTTTTATTTTAATATATATAAGTATAAGTCAATGGTGGCCATGATAAATTCAGATAATATAATTAGCAACATGCCTGTATTCCATATCTTCGTCTTAGCGGGTCGATGGCATAAATATCACTAAAATACCTATATATACATAAAATTGATTGCCCAAAATTCAGCAACGCGAATACCCATACCATAATCATGCGGCGCAAGATGGAAGGTGAGCCATCGTCTGTGGAGAAACGGCGTACTCCATATGGGTAGGCAGAAGTGTTTAGAATATCCAAACTCATGTTATATTATAATAAGTAATAGTCAATAACGGGGCACATATTATATGGACTTAGAGCAGTTAGAGAAAACTTCTTAATGTAAAATTCCAATAACACTGTATTAGGGTTTGGGAATTCCCGACAATTTCAAAGTCCCGGGACACGAGACAGCCTACAATCAAAGTCCCGGGTACCCCCGGGACTTCGAGACGAAGAAAAAAAAAAATTGTTTTTTTTAAGAGGGGTAAAGCCTATTTTGAAGAATTTTAATCGTGTTAATTTCTGGTGAAACGTATTAAAGAAAGGCATTTTTTTGTAAAAAAAATCAACATTTATTAAACAGAAAATTAAATCTATAACTTTAACGTTAATTTCAGTCTTAATAATTGCTTTGTCTATTTCTTTTAATCACACACAGATTCACTTTTAAGCAGTTAAATCTTATAGTTATAAAACGAACTTAGTTAAAAATCATACTAATACTTAATACCTTTACTATTATCTAGTAATTCTAGTATGTATCTAATCTAACAATTTCGACAATCTTGTCTCGTCTCGAGTCTCGACCCGAAATTCCCGGCATTCGAGATAACTAAAATTACGAAAAGTCCCGAGACTTCGAGACACGAGACGTCTCGGGACCCAAACCCTATACTTTATAGACCCAATGAATTGAACTCAGGTCCCGACAGCAGTGGCGCTTGCGCCCGCGAGACCAACGCGACCGGCGACAACCGTTATGTTATTGAATATAGAAAAATTGCAAGGTAGAATAGAATATATATATTTATTTGCAAAGGATTTAGGTACAAAAATCTCGAGAAAACTCCTATTGCTTTGCAAAAGCTTTGATTTATTTTTACTGACGTATGCTCGGAAATAAATCATCAAGACATGTAATAAAATACTACCGTAATGTAGAATCTCTTGATGAGAATAAATATTTAAATGCCTGTAAAGTGTCTTATCAAAGTTGATAGCAGATCATACCAGTAGATATTGTTTATCATATCCACGTCAACACAGGTTCTAGAATTTTTCCTGGTATTATTTTTGATTAAAATCAAAATAAAATCAAGTCATTTATTCAAACTAGGCTGAGAATCAGCACTTTTCGAACGTCAACATTACAAAAGACAGCCCCCCAAAAACGATTTATCTATACATTATCTAAACTAATGTTGTAAAGAGAAAATATTTGATTTGTTATTGTTGTAGTTGTATGTATGTTTCTTTGTTGGTTACGCTTTCCCGCTAAAACAGCTGAACGAATTTGGATGTTTTACAAATGGGTAGACCATGACATGGATTATATAGGATACTTTTTATACCGATATTCCTACGGGATCGAGAGTTATGCGGGTGAAACCGCGGGTCGAAGCTAGTTATAAATACAGTCGCTTTTCGTGTCTGTCTGTGTGATCGGTAAGATCTTCTAAACCACACAATGGATTTTGATGCGGATTTCATCATAATTTAGATTTAATTTATAGCATTTGTCCGGGAGGTTTATGTGCATAATATATTCATATTTCACTTGAATGTAGCTCAGAAATCTCGATTTCATGTCGCCATTACACCCTTCCGAAGCAGGGGCGAAGGCAGTGTCGCTAGTACACACGTGTTGCAGCAGACACTTGATAAACCTAGTCGAATCTCGGACACCTACGACTGTCTACCTTCAAGGGTTAGACACACAACTGCCTACCGTCACGTGTCAGACCCCCTCGAAAGTCACGAAGGCCTACCCTCGAGTGTCAGGCACTCACATCATTCAAGTGTCAGACATTAACGGCTAACAACTCCACTTAGCCAGATTAGATATTCCATAATCAAAGCTTTGTTTCCAATTGATGTTATTTCCACTTAAACAAATATCATGACCAAAATATGCTCTAGTGCAAACTGAACTTTATCTGGGGATTTTTAAAGTTATGTTTCAAAAAGAAAAATGTATACATATCATACATCTTTGGAAACTAAATTGCGGACGTAGGGTAGATACGCTCGCAGTTTCGCAAAGATATTGGACGCCGCTTGCGCCCGAGTAGGCGTACTGCAACTCGGACCGAACATCTACTTTCATATATTTTTATTGTAAATATTAAATTAAGAAAATAATAATAAATGTTCATAGTTACCTATCGTGGTCCAAAAGGTCCATCCCTTGAACATCAGCGACATCCGTATGAGTTTGAGACAAGTACTTGCATTCTATCCCCTCTTCGTTTATCCACCATCGAAGCAACGTGATCCTCTGATCAATCGATGTGGATAGCAGATAGTTATTCACCAGAGACAAGCCAGTTATCTGTGAGCTATGGTACTTCGAACTATTCCAATAAAATAGAACTTTTGTTGAATTCAAGTCATTCTGGTCAAGGATTTCCACTACAATTATATGGACAGCATTGTCGTCACCTCCTGTGGCTATAAGTATTTTGTTTTCTGATAGTATGGTAGTGGCTATACTATTTATGCCTGATTTGTTAGTTTTTGTAGTGAAAAATGGCTCTAAATTAGATTCTGTTATGGTGGTTACATCCCAAAATGTCACATCCCCTCTTGTTGTACAAGTTATTAGGATATCTTTACCTAGAACGTTAATGACTTTGGTTTTCAATATACATGTTTTGTGATATCTCGATTCTTTAATATATTCCACCTTTTTGGTGTCGTTCTTAAACGAGAACACTCTAAGATAAGAATCTGAACAGCCAGCAAAAATGATGTAGGTATCTCTATCTTTTATCAAATCGAAATCCATGATTCTCATTTCAGGATCAAAGTCAATGGAACAATTCCTCCAATTTTGATTACCTTTCCTTTCTTTATCAGTCCCTTTAATTAGATAATCTATTAATTCTTCTGATTTTACGTTGATTTTATTATTTTCTTTGGTTATTTTAACATCTTTTATGCAAAGCTGTGCTCTTCCACCGGCAGATATAACTAATAAATTATTGTTTTCTAATGGATAAGATTTTAAAGTTCTAATACTAGATAAATGTTTGAAACAAACTTCGTCTTTAAAGTTCATTTCTGCATCAACACTAGAAATTCTCAGTGTAGTGTCTTCTCCACCAGAAATGTATACTCTTGCATTATCAACTTTATGTGCTTTCAAGCAAGTCACTTCTTTAGCATGTGATCCGTTTATCATATTTCTTGAGACAATTTTACTTAGTTGGAATGTTGTGACATTAATTTCTGAATTTTTCAAATAGATCAGTTTTATAAACTCTTCATAGTTTTCATCTACTTTATCAAAGTATCTGACTGCATCCCAGGATCTGTGTCCACCTCCACAAGACACTTCTAGTATTTTGCTATTATCCTTAACATTATGTACTACAAAAACTCTTTCTTGGAATCCACAAACTATATTCTCGTCTCTATCTAAGAATTTCTCGACCCATTCAAAAGTTAGATCTCTACTGCTCATATATTTGACAGTATTATCATCTATACTAAAATATTTGATAGTGCCATCTCTCCCTGTTGTTATAATATTATTATTTCTTATATTTATAGATGTGGGACCATATCTTCCATGCACTTTAGGAAAACTCTTGACAGGATCTTTCTGACCTTTTACAAAAACGTGTAAATTGCCACATCTGTCTCCAAAAACGAAGTTATTGTTCACGGAATCTATTGCAGTAACTGTTAGCCATCTTTCTTTACAGTTTGGTAAAACAAAATTAGCGTAGTCTTCTACTTTCGCATTATTTGAAGCTAAGACAGTTATATTGCCATCTCCGAAACAGAAAACTAAATGTCTGTTCCCAGCCCATTGCATTGACAAAATCTTTCCTCCTTGCAATTTTGTATCAATAACATTTAAAATAAAAGCCTCATCTTTACATTTTTCTACAAATATATCTAGTTTACCATTCATATCTGCAACAGCAATCAACTGCTTACAGGATGAAAGTGATAGCAATTTACAAGTAGAATCATGATTTAGTTTATATTCAGTCTTATTTTTGTTCATAACATCATAGTATATCAAGTTATTCTCATCCATTACCAATAAGTTCCTTCTAGCAGTGAATACAACCTTTTTGGGAGTAGCAACACCAATATGAATAACATCATCATGGCAGTAATCAGTGGGTATGGTTAGGGGATGTAAAATGACTCCACAATCACCTCCACCAGTGGCTAAACTATGGCCATCAGTGTCCACAGACCAGATGCAACCAATCTGATGAGTTAGGGACTTTTTTAGCAACTTGCCATCATAATCCCAATAACAAATAGCCGAGTCTTCACCTACAGAAACTATGATATGATTTGTAATACAACTCCTCATAACTCTAGCTAAATGGCCATAGACTTCATGTTTACAAATAATGTCTATGCTCTCCCAATATTCTGCTGTGTCATATGGGTGTAATGGTGTGGTGTTAGGACCCCATATCCTGACTGATCTGTCATCAGAAGTGGTCACTATTATGTTCATACGTGGTTTACAGGATATCGAGAATATGACTCCCTGAAAAGAAACTAATGATTACTAACATACAATTGTGTAGCCCTTTAATAGAAGCCATTTTTTTTTTTTTCTTATGGGAAATCATCAAATGACCCCTCCCGCTCTGGGTGGAGTGGAGGGGAGTGTCAGACTCTTACTGACTAAAACCCACCCATGTTCCTTCCTTCGCCCTTTATGTTCCGGGGTAGCGGTAACCCTTTCGGAAAATCCCGCTGACCCGGCAGGCTTCGGCCCTAAGGGGCCCCTCAAATTCTGCTGACATCTCTTTGAGGCGCGCGTAGAACACTTACGCGCCGTCCGGCACGGGCCTGGTTCTGATCGGGCGGTGAGCTACCCATTGCTCTCCGCCTGCAGGCTAATAGAAGCCATATTACCCCAATTTTGGTTTATCTAAATTGGGCTGATTAGATAAAAATGACAAACTCAATGACTACTTTTTCTGTAATTTTTTTTTCTATTCAAATTGTTTTTTGATATACCTTATGTCCTTTCAAGTTATGTAATGGTTGATCCCCATTACACTTGTGTATGATGACATCAGAGAAAACAGTGCCAGCCATCACGAGGACATCATCCTGCAGTGGGAGCAGCAGTCCACTGTATAATATGGAGTTGTCTCGGCTAACATGTTGAGTTATCAGTGTCTGTGTGATTACGTTCCATTTCTGTAAAATGTCAAAATGAATTATTGTAGCTTACCGTATGTGTACGAACTTGCCCTTGACCGGAGGTGACATCCTGTCCGGGACATCGCGTCCACGCCTACCGATAGTGGATGACACAAATGGCGAGTCAGTGCGCCAAGCTCGAGACCCTCTCATAAAAATTTTGATTGTTATTTTCTTATATTTACCTATTTGTGCTCCTTATACTGTGTTTTACAATAATTATACCCTTTTTACTGTTAAACTTGCATTAGATTTAATTTAAATAAACCCAACATATATCCTGAGAAAAACTTCGCTACATTAGATAAGTTTTAGGTAAGAATAATTTCTGATTGGTTTTTAAAGTCGGTGTCGTCTTAGATTCATATTAAAGAAAAAAGATCTAAACATTTTTGGACAACTCTTACACTATAGAGTAGCAGAAATAGATTTTCACTATAAGATAATATTCTCCTATATCTCATCCTACATCTCCCTGCTATTGTATTGCATAATCCTCCTCTGTGATTGTATTGTCCACCAATATCATCCATTACATGTTATCAATAAGAATATACTAAAATATACTGTCTTTCAAGATTTTCCTAGTTTGAAGGGCAGGGGTTTTACTCATCTGTAATAGTCATACCCATTCCTAATTGAACCAACACTGATGTTACCTAGGCTAATTCCTTTGGTAAAGATATCATTACTTACTTTATATGACATTAAATTCTTACCTGAACCACATTGTGGGCTGTCAACAGAGCAACAACTTCATCATCAACCCACACAGCTGAGTGCAGCCAGTCATCACATACTATTGGCTTAAACACTCTATGAAACACGTCCTTTCCTTCATTAGGTGGTTCAGAAGAGTTCGCAGAAATTACAGTGAACTGTTTACCACCAAAAACTAATATCAAATCCCCACATTGAGCAGGAACAAATCCATATATTTTTTGACCGTGTAAACCACATAATCGTTGTAAAAACTTAGTAGATGCCTTGTCAAATATGTTTATTGTGCTTCCAATGCCTGGATAGAGTAATAAATGGGTTAATTTGAGGCTTATTGGCAATGTACTAAATAATTTTCTGTAAATATTGTAAACTGAAAACTCACCGGCAAACAAGAGGTTTTTATAAAACTTCACAGCAGTAACATCAGTGCGCGTTAGTACCGACATTTCTGTACGAAAGTATTCTATAAATTCGTAAATAAATTGTGTCTTCGTTAAAAGTGTGCTTGCCTTTTTCAGTGTCAGTAAATTTCACCATGTGTTTTTCACATAAAGTAGCATGGCCTATGCGACTCATCAAGTGTGAAAAAGAGAATGAAAGATAAATTATGCTTAGAATTTTGTTTACGCACTGCCCTGGAACAGTTTTATTACTGTCACATTTTGACATTAAATGATTGTAAACGTTCCGATACGTTCCGTTCTACGTTATGAAAAATAGGTACCGGTAAAATAACACAAAGCTAAACATTCCACAAAGACACATTTCCAATTTATAATTATTACCTATTTGTGTATTTTTTTTTATATTTAGTCAATTTTATCTCCTCTTCATCTCAGCCTGGGAAGTGGATTTTTATACCATACTAGGAACAATAATTAAATAAATAGGGCTGTTCAACACTAAACTAAAAAAAAACATCGATTTACGATAAAATATAATTTATTTGTTACAAAAGGTACAGTTATTTACACCAGTTAAACCGATTAATCAGTCTGGTATCGATCAAGAGGGTATTTATCTGGGTACTTCTTCAAATGTTCTTCCATTTGCTGCATCTGTTTTCTGAAAAAATATTAAGATTAATTAATATTAATTGTAACTTGGCTCGACGTTACGTTATAGTTGTAGGATATATTTTGTGCAAGTTTATGTTCAAGATTTTGCATAATCAACCTAGGGTCTAGGTTGATAATGCAAAATCTTGAACATAAACTTGAGAACGGTCTAGGTCCTAGAACGTTATCACTACTACTAGGACACAGGCCTCCTCTCTGTGAGAGTGTGGGCCATAATCCACTACATGGATCTATTACGGGTTGGTGTTCAAGATTTAATCAACTTTGACACTTGTATGAAATAAATATTTCATACAAGTGTCAATATGCAATAAAATATGCAATAAACTCACTGAATCCTAGGGGGCATGTCATAATAAACATCCTCAAGCATTTCTTTCCAATGAGGCAGTTTCTTCTTTTCTGCTTCCTGCATAGTTCTAACAACCGTATCTCTTGATTCTTTAAGGCAAGTTTTTTCTGCATCCTCATCCCAAATGCCTGTAGGTGACGTTAACATTTGGTTAAAATTATAATAACTTTACATCGGCACTCATCTCATGAAGCTTCACTTTAACTTTATATACGTACTAAAAAAACAGCAAAAATAAAAAGGATAGGCAGTGTGACCCGAAGACCTACCTTTGCTTTCCAAATACAATTTAAACTTCTGAAGTGGGCTCTCATCACTGTTCCATTTCTGTATTTCTTCTATCGACCTGTAAGCCGTGCTGTCATCTGACGTTGAGTGATGCCCCACCCTGAAATGTAAATTATTTTAAAAGTAATAGAGAGAGGATTTAATCAGTTGAGTAGCCAAGTGGCAGATAGTACAGTTTGTTTTCTCAAACAGGGAAGTTAATTCCATACCTGTAGGACATAGCCTCAATCAGCACAGGCTTGTTATTAGCTATAGCGAACTCTCTCGCCTGTTTGACAGCGTTGTAGACTGCGAGGGTGTCAGTCCCGTCTATGCGGACGGTTTGGATGCCGAGCGAGGGCCCCCGGGCTGCTATGCCGTCGCCTTTATACTGCTCGCTGGTTGGAGTCGAGATCGCGTAGCCGTTGTTTCTGCTGTAATATTTAAAAGGAAATATCAGGAACTTGTAATAAATCATTCACTGCACATCTCTATGCCACAAATTGAAAATCCATTAGGGTGTTATGTGTAATCCAAAATGGCCATATGCTCACTCCAGTCATTTGAAAAGAAGAACTTACCATAGCAAAACTACAGGACAATCTAGCGTAGCAGCGAAGTTGAATGCCGCGAAGGCATCACCCTCAGATGCGGCGCCATCTCCGAAGTAACAGATGACACAGCGGTCGTTGTCCGGCTGACGCTTCAGTGCGTAAGCTGCGCCCACGGCTTGGGGCATCTGGGTTCCTGAAACATTATGAATAAAGGCATGATTTTTCATTTTATTGGAAAACCAAGTTTTGCTAAGATTGGGTCACCAAAAATTTTGTCTGAAGCTTATCGTTTTGTAGAAGTTTCTCTATATTGTTGAGAACAAAACAAACGTCGGCGTCGCCACACAATTCGACGTCACGATGATATTATTTCGATATTTTAAACCACAGCAACACATAAGATTATCTTACCTAAGGGACTGGAGATAGTAACAAGATTGCGATGCTTGTCCCCATAGTGAACAGGCATCTGTCTCCCTTTCCCAGGATCCTCGTGGTTGCCGTAACACTGATTGATCAGTTCAGTGACAGTTACCCCTCGGTAGAGGAACACGCCCACTTCACGGTACTGTGAGAACACGAGGTCCCGAGGGCTCAGGGCTGCTGCACTACCAATATGAATGCCTTCCTCGCCGTAGTTGGTCATGTAGAACGATATACGGCCTTGTCTGAAAATTATAAACGTGCTGTAAAAGTAATAAACCAGAAAAATCTAACAAATAATAAGTATGGAGTTCATTAGGTATTCTCTTTACACACAATATAACATATTATTTCATATTAAAAACGTAACATAACTTTACCTTTGAGACTCATACAAAATCTTATCCATCTGAGTAAGCTGTAACATCGTTTTGTACATATGCACAAGTTGGTCATTATCGATACTCGGCTCCTCTCTATTTTCGATCACCGCGCCGTTGTTGTCCAGCACTCGGTAGATAGGGATGGGGTCGTAGCTCGTTTCGTTCAGGAACTTCATTTCCGTTACGTAGGGAGCTTTGGCACCCGGAAATTCGGCATTTTTTGTGTTGTTTTGGGCAACTTCAGGCCTTGTGTGGGTAGATAACAGCTGTAAAATACGTTCGACATACTTTTATGATCACAGGATAGGTTCTGCTACGCTACTCCCCGTCCATGTGACTTCCATTTTTATCGAAACAGTTACAAGCATGACAATACAAAAACAATCAGTGAAAGAACGCATTTATTTAAATGTTTTCCTAACTCACTGATAACTGATAACGCATAGCAAATGCAGAATAAAATTGTTATTTAAATACATTCAAATAAGTTACATGAATATTTTACTTTTGTATGAGCTAACTTAATTTAATCTAATCGTATTTAGCTTAAGAACATGATGTAATAAAATAACAAACTTATTATTCTCCCACAAAGTTCAATATTGACTGACAGTGTAGATAAAAATCCAAAACACGATTATCAGTCAGTATAATCACTCGGCGCATTGATTTCGTTCGCTTAAAAATATTATAAAACATATTTTTTGTACAAAAAGCTTAACACATTTTTATTCACATTTCTTCGTAAAAGAACTCATATTTAAATTATATTTTTATTTGAACTAACCCTCACAGCGGCATTGCGTAGCGTGTTGAGCCGCAAAACACTAGCTCCCGTCTTCAACGCCATTTTGTCACTGACCTGACGTCGACTCATTATAATTAAACTGTATCGTTGATAAGGCATTAGCAATTGTGATAAGGGCGACCACACAAGCGTGGCGCTATTACGTATACGACTCAACAGATGACGGGTTTGAGGTCATGAAGTCAAATATTAATCTTTCTTGAGAGTGAAACTGATCTATGAAAAGTACTATTATAAAACGAAATTCTTACAAGCATTTGCGCGTTTGATTCGTAAAATAGGTAGTATGCCTTAGTTTAGGAACGCGCCACCTTGACCCGTCGGACAGTCGCGTAGAGCATAGTTCATTTTCAATGAAGGTATCCTCTATTGAAAATAAAACAGAGAATACTAAGAACATTCCATCTCGTTACCTATTTTCTATGGCCTGAAACTTAAAAGCAATAAGATTTTGCCCTCGGTGCTGAAGTTCTCATTCTGCTTTTTCTTAATCTACGTTTTTGTCATGGTTATTTTTGGGACTAAAACTACTACTATTCATTACGAGATGGCAAAACCTACAGCAATAGTTGATACATTTGTTGATATAATTTACGAATACATTAATTGCTACTGGTACTGGCTCGCCGTTTCAGTGAGTAATGCGCTGAAATCAAATTGGGCATTATTTTTTTAATAAAGGTAGTCAAGTTGCGACTTGGCGACTTGTGCCAGCTTGTTTACTTGCAGTGATGATACATTGTTAACATGATACAATCTCAGCCAAAATCACTAAATTCCTTGATAAGATATCGGTCGTTACGGTAGATAAATACACACACGCAATAAATCATTAATTGTGATGAAACTAAGTAAATAGGAACAGCAGCGATAATAAAATAAAATTATAAATAAATCTGCCAATCGTTTTTTAGCTTCTAAAACAAAGACATTTATTCGTCGGATATGGTAGGTACAGGGAACACCAAAGGAAAGACTGTTATAAGGATTTATATACCTAATATGTACGTTTATTATCCTTTTATATTTATATATTGGAAGGTGTGTTTACTACTCCTTTATCATGTACAGATTTATTAGTAGGTAGTTCATCCGTTTGTATACTCATACAATCGTACAAAGATGGTTGGTATAGACGCCAGCACATCAAGCTACTACAATCTGTCAAATTTCTTTAATAGATTTTCAACTTTATTTGGTAAAGCATTAAGGTTCAAGGTTGATTGGGGAAATTTGACAGTTTGGGGTAGCTTGACCTGCTGGCGTCTGTACGTATGGATAAGTTCGACACATCCGCTCTCTACTAGCGGCATACGAATATTTATTCTTCTATGGGCTGATTTTTCAATCGACAGACAATTTTTATTCGTGGAATAAAAATGAAGTCTGACTGTTTTTGTATGGAAGAACTGTCAAAAATTCAAAATTATTCCTCCGATAAAATTATCTGGCGTTGGAAAAATCAGCCCTATGATGCTTATCCTTCATCACATGCCAGTGTTAACTCTCCTACTGTATAATAAAGCTAACGCTAAATCACCCAAAATTGCGTAATACACTATCAATCTCAATCCTTTTGAAGGATAATGCTAATCCATTGCTTCATACATATGTTCGAAAAATGTGTCTGCTCAACAAGTTAAATAACGCAATGAATGTTGTTGGACTTTCAAAATTAAACCCATTGCTACTGATAGTGTGTTACACAATTACCCCGCTGATCAGAGGCTCGAAGGTTGAATTTACAATGCCACCAAAACCAATGGATTGATTCCATTTTCATTCAGTGTGATGATGATGATTTCAATAGGCTATGGCAGTTTTAAAAGATTTTCTAAAACTAGATTTTCAGCCCGTAACATCATAATATAATGCAGGAAGTCTTTATACTAGCAGTATGTACGGACGCCAGCAGGTCAAGCTACCCGAAACTGTCAAATTTTCGTGTCCGTTACCCTGGCCAGATGTTGTCGAAAATGGTAATTTGAATCTTATAGATAATTAGATTTGCGGCTTCTGTAATTGTTGCGCACATTTTTAAATTTGTTGCGCTTATAGTTTTTTAATTATTTCACAAAAACATTTCCTGCTGCGGTAACGTTACCCTAGCCAGACCTTTTTCTTTCTAATGGGAATATTTAAATAAAAACTAGCTATAAAATTAGTTGTCTAGATGAAGTAAATGTTGTGCCTTATTTTGTATTCAAGTTTTCTTCGGTTGCGAAGTCATTCGAGATTTTGCTGGAGTAACGTTTCTGGTTTTGCTAGATCTTTGAAACGGTTAAACGGATTCTTATCATATTTTGTACATGACTTCTTAGGAACTAGTTTAAATTTGTTTTTCAATAAAAAAACCAAAATAATGCATAGCTTAAAGGTTATTTCATTAAATAGAAAAACACTTCAATTGGTCCCAGCACTCTCAATAAGAGGTCTAAAGACTTACTTTAAACATTATTTTGAAGCTTGTAACTGCCTTCAAATGTATCTGAAGTTTCATTAGTATCCTGTAAGTATTTAACAAGTTATGATGATATTCAGTTCCTCAGGAGCACGGTCTTGATGCGTGCGGTGTTATTTGGCCACTGGATTGGATATATGAACTGAATGTTATGTCAATTATTAGTTTTTTAGTTCAGTTGTATATCAGTAAAATTTCAGCTCAGTACATTGGATAATTAATGAGATAATACGATTAAAGTCATTAGGAAGTGAATGACCGTGGTAACCCGACCAAGTTTAGGTGGTTATGAAAAAGCGAAAACGCAGAACATTATGGTACCTTCTAAAATATGTAGGATAGTGTTGCAAATTTAGTACAGACATGTACACAAGTTTTAAAAAAAACTACATGATTATTAAAAATGTTTATTTACAGGTAAAATAATCATTTCAATTGAACTTTTAAAGTATTAACAAACGAAAGAATGAATGAGAAGAATGAATGAATGAGAATGTCAAACGATATTTTTTATAACTTCACCACGCTGCCATAGTCGCCACCACACTCATACGTAAGTATTATGTCGCCATCACCGCGTCCATCATCGCGGCCCACGGCTATTGCTATGTTGCCATTCTGTTTATACCTACAATAAAAAGAAAGAGTACATTTTTTGTCTAAATCCATAATGGGGATAACGGTAAAAATCGGTCGCTAAGTCATGAATTTCATTAATCAAGTTTCAAGTCATATGTTGACAATGTACTACACAAAAACCTTCCACTTGAATCAATCTATTAAAAACCTGCTTCAGTATCCGTTGCGTAGTTTTAAAGATTTAAGCAAACAGGTACCGACAAACGGAAAGCGACTTTGTTTTATAGGTACTATGTAGCGAAGGATAAATATGTCGTTATCATTGTTGAGAATTCCAGTCCAGGTAATAACTAAATACGAGAAAAAAATAAAATAATAAGAAAGGTTCTAAAATCAAATAATTAAGCATTAAAATAAATACAGTTTTAGATAAGTACCTAACAGTCTACATATTATTAATAATTTTGCCACTATTTCTGTAGTTACATTATGCAAGCTTACCTTGTTCGTGAATTCAGCAAGCAGCCCGCACCATAATTAATATGATCATCAATAGAAGCACTCCACATTAGCAGCAGTAATTCGCCACACTTGTTATTATAAATAGCTCTCACGCACTCGATAAATATTTGCAAAAACAAGAAACGGAACTGCCGAAGCGCACGCGCACTCTCTACAAGATGAATTATGTGATTATGGAGCATGTTTAGTGCGTTATGCAAACAATGTATTATCCCTTCACCCCACCCCTCCCGCGTCCTACCGAACTACATGTTAAATCGGTGATTTTTGTTATGTCTGTGCAACTGGAAGATAATAATAATGTTTTCATAGTACAGAAAATATTTTTATATTATTGTGTATTTAACAGTGTACGCGTCTGTACCGAAATTGTAAGGTGTATTATACTAAACATTTCAAAAGATAGTATAATGTTCTGCGTTTTCGCTTTTTCGTAACCACCTAAACTTGGTCGGGTTACAACGGTCATTCACTTCCTAATGACTAATCGTATTATCTCATTAATTATCCAACGTACTGAGCTGAAATTTTACTGTTATACAACTGAACTAAAAAACTAATAATTGACATAACATTCAGTTCATATATCCAATCCAGTGGCCAAATAACACTGCGCGCATCAAGACCGTGCTCGTGAGGAACTGAATATCATCATAACTTGTTAAATACTTACAGGATACTAATGAAACTTCAGATACATTTGAAGGCAGTTACAAGCTTCAAAATAATGTTTAAAGTAAGTCTTTAGACCTCTTATTGAGAATGCTGGGACCAATTGAAGTGTTTTTCTATTTAATGAAATAACCTTTAAGCTATGTATTATTTTGGTTTTTTTATTGAAAAACAAATTTAAACTAGTTCCTAAGAAGTCATGTACAAAATATGATAAGAATCCGTTTAACCGTTTCAAAGATCTAGCAAAACCAGAAACGTTACTCCAGCAAAATCTCGAATAACTTCGCAACCGAAGAAAACTTGAATACAAAATAAGGCACAACATTTACTTCATCTAGACAACTAATTTTATAGCTAGTTTTTATTTAAATATTCCCATTAGAAAGAAAAAGGTCTGGCTAGGGTAACGTTACCGCAGCAGGAAATGTTTTTGTGAAATAATTAAAAAACTATAAGCGCAACAAATTTAAAAATGTGCGCAACAATTACAGAAGCCGCAAATCTAATTATCTATAAGATTCAAATTACCATTTTCGACAACATCTGGCCAGGGTAACGGACACCAAATTTTCCCAATCCACCTTGAACTTTAATGTTTTAGCGATAACGTTGAAAATGTATTAAAGAAATTTGACAGATTGTAGTAGCTTTTTTGCTGGCGTCTTTACTCTGTGCTAGCAGTTGCTTTGCTTGGGCTGTTGTGGCCATAGACTAATGTCTATGGCCACAACAGCCCAAGCAAAGCAATATAAATATATAAAATGAGAGTTGTGGCTCTCGTGTCAAATCGTGAAAATTAATAAAATAGATGGCGTTGTCAAAACTACGAAAGAATTTTTCATTATTTTATCAATAGCAACATTGGCTTGCTTTTCATGCTTTCCTCTTTTTGGCAATAATCCGCAACTGAGAAACGTCAAACGTGTTACTATAACTATGACTATAACCCTACTAAATTGTATTATCGAGGTTTTTCGGTTTTTCCAATATAATTCAGAGTTTGCGGAACTTTACAATTCAATAGTGTAGTACTAGTTGTCAGTAATAAATAAATGGCTGTGGAGGTTAGTGACCGTCTATCGATAATATTTGTGTTATAGTGAAGCAACGACAATGCCCTACTGGTACTACGACAAGAAGGATCTGCAGAACACGCCGTCGTTCCGCGATGCCATATCCACGGACACGGAGAACCGGTACCGGAAGGAAGGCGCGCGGTTCATCATCGACACTGGCTCGAAGATGGACCTAGGTTACAACACAGTGGCCACTGGCGTTGTTTACTTCCATCGCTTCTACATGTTCCACTCGTTCAGAACATTCCCGAGGTACATCACCGCGTGTTGCTGCCTCTTCCTCGCAGGTAAAGTGGAGGAGACGCCAAAGAAATGCAAAGATATCATAAAAGTTGCAAAGTCTTTGCTAACTGAGCAGAAATTCGCAAGTTTCGGAGACGATCCCAAAGAGGAGGTGATGACGCTGGAGAGGATCCTGCTGCAGACGATCAAGTTCGACCTGCAGGTGGAGCACCCGTACGGCTACTTGTTGAAGTACGCCAAGTGCCTAAAGGGCGACAAGGCCAAGCTACAGAAGATGGTACAAATGGCCTGGACATTTGTTAATGATAGGTCAGTAATGAGCAAGTTTTTAGCTTCTAAAATCATCTCAACAGTGTACAAAGTTGCGTCAAAAAGTGATACCAATTCTGTACCGTACATAAATAAATTTCAGGATGTTGCTTAAGTACTGTTCACACATCCAATACTTTTCACTTGTGGATGGTGAATCTCTTGAATTCATTCTTTGGTTTTCTTTATTTAATGGTTTACTGACTGGTTGGTTATTCTGGGCTGCTCATTTATATTGTCAACTGAATATAAGAAACAGCTAAAGTTAATATTGTGCCTAAATTAATGGTTCACAAATTATTACCAACCCTTATTTTTCCAGTTTATGCACAACACTGTGCTTACAATGGGAACCGGAAGTGATAGCCGTAGCACTGATGTTCCTAGCAGGCAAACTTAGCAAGTTTGAAGTTCTGGACTGGAATGGGCGAAACCCCAAGCATAGTGCATGGTGGGACATGTTTGTTGAAGACATCACAATGGATTTGCTCGAGGATATATGCCATCAAGTGAGTTTTTGTAATTTACCTAATTTTATAGTTACTTAGCAGTTTAGGGCTGATTTTTCCAATGCCAGATAACTTTATCCGAGGAATATTTTTGAACTTTTGACAGTTCTTCCATAAAAAAAACTGCTAATTAGCTAATAGGCTAGGCTCTAATGTGAATAAAGTATCACTGACTGTGATATACTTTATAAAAGGAAAAAACCGGCCAAGTGCGAGTCGGACTCGCTCACTAAGGGTTCCGTACCATTATCTATAAAAATCACGTCTGTTGTATGGAAGCCCCCCTTAAATATTTATTTTATGTTATTTTAATTATTTATTTTTAAAGTGAATATACAGCTAAACATTCTGTGAATATTTCAAATGTCTACCTGTTGCCGTTATTAATATCAAGCAAAAAATCACGTTTGGGAGCCCCACTTAAATATTTATTTTATTCTGTTTTTAGTATTTGTTGTCATAGCGGCAACAGAAATACATCATCTGTGAAAATTTCAACTGTCTAGCTATCACGGTTTATGAGCTACAGCCTGGTGACAGATAGACAGACAGACAGTGGAGTCTTAGTAATAGGGTCCCGTTTTTACCCTTTGGGTACATAGACCTAAAAAAGGGGGTTATTAACGAAATGTCCAGTTTAGCAGATAGGGCTGTGATGTATGATTAAGAAAAACTGGAACTAACTGATGAATTTCATTGATGAAGTATTTCCTAATATGTTTTGCCTATTGAAACTATATATTATTAAAACAAATTATAAGTGAAGTAAACTATACAAATAACTACAAAAAATCTGTTCTTTTGATTACATAGAGTTAAAGCCGTTTAGTACTTATGATTTTTCAAGTTAACAGTCAGCTACTAGCTAATCATTTATTAGTATAGAATTTGATGATGATGATATTAGTATAGAATTCTTAGCTAAAATATGCAGTGTTATCAAACTAAATTGGAAAATACAATTGGGTAACATTCATAAAAGCCTTAAATCTACAGCTTGTTTAATATTTAAATAATAAATTAACATTGGCAATTACCATTTGTCATGGTTATAGATAATGTTTGTATTGGCTCCAAATGCTAATGAAATAATCATACTAATGACCCAAGTCACTAGGTGGTAGCTTTGAAACAACTGGGCCAACTTAGAGACTTAAGTAACCTACATACCTATAGCTGAAACTGTAAGCAAAATATTTTCCCAGATAGAAGGATATTTTGCTATTTATTACCTGAGTAAGTAACATGCATGACTCATGAGTGACTTTTATTTGAGTAGCTCTCACCCTTGGGTTTTGAATCTATTACGAGAATTTCTCATGTCAAAACAAAGCTAGGGTTATGATGGTTGACTTTTAGAAACCTAGGGCCTACCTATATGCAAGCTGCAATTATAGGCTGGAGCCTGGACCCTAGCAGTTTAAAAGCAATCTTTTTGTTCCAGGTGTTAGATCTGTACTCGCCACAGCCGCACTCGTCGGGAGGCGACTCGCCTCCCGCGCCCTCTGCCGCCAAGCAGCCAAAAAACGACAAGAAGCCCCTCTCCATTACACCGCCAACTTCCGCATCTCCTGTCGCCGTTGTCGTTTCTAAACCGGCGCTGACGCCCATGAAGAATGGTGCCGATATTAAACTAGAGCCTCCGAAGGTGGATCCGATACGGTATACGTACCCGGCGTACCCCGGGCTGGCGGCGCCGTACCCGGCGGTGTACACTGCGCCGCCGCCGACCATTCCGCCGCCCCCCAGGTTGCCGCTGACGGGCCCCCCGTCGGCCGCCCTGGTGTACTCGGAGCCCCCGCCCGCGCCCCCGCGCTTCCCCCCAGTGAACGTTCCTCCTCCCAACTACTTCCCCCCGTTGCCGGGGCGCGGCCCCCCCCCTCCCGGCCCGCCGCAGCGGCCATACTACCCGCCGCCGTGATCCTAGTATAAGCAATAGGTTATTGTATAATTTTTTACTGAAATATAATAATTTTAGACTATGTTTTGTGTTTTTTTTGGGCTTCACCGACGTGAATGTCGAGGCAATTCAACTGCTGGACAAGACGGACAGGGCGTAGGATAAAGACAACTAAATCATTTGTTAGTGAAGTACAAATACAGAATGAATAATAGTAATAATGCTGTATACTATATGTAACACACGAACATGAACAGTGTTATTATCAGTAGGCTTGTTGACAGTTTTTGAGAAACCAATTAGCAATGTTCTATGAATTGCTGATTCCCCTTACCTATAAAAAAAATATTTTAAGAAAATCATTTTCTAAATTTTTTTTTTTTTTTTCTTAAAATAAATATTATTTAAATAGTTGAATCTTGTATCAACAAGATTCAACTATTTAAATAATATTTATTTTTTATCTTTCATGTTGGACGCCTTGACACTGTCGTCCAGTTTTTTAAACCCTTCTCTTGTTGCCGTATCTGTATTTAGACGATTGCGGTTTTCTGTTTTGAAATTTTTAAAGACACAAAATTTATTAATCACCTAAAATATTGAATAGAAATACTAAAACCAAATTGACTACCAACTTAATTGTCCGCAGGTATATTCAAATCACAGCTGTCATTTTTTGAGAGATGTATGGAGTAGCTATAACGCGGCAAATTGAAGTCGAGTGTTAATTTGCTCAACAATTAATTTCCCTGATTGTACGGACGCCAGCACATCAAGTTACTACAATCTGTCAAATTTCTTTAATAGATTTTCAACTTTATCGTTAAAGCATTAAAGTTCAAGGTTGATTGGGAAAATTTGACAGTTTCGGGTAGCTTGACCTGCTGGCGTCTGTACATTTAATCCAGCATCACGCAAAAACTAAAAGATACATTTTTGTTAAATGTATAAATATCTATTCTATATACTTATAATAAATCTGTAGAAGTGAAAATTCTGTACATTGAAAATATCAAAAAAATAAATGGCAGGAGGTGTTACTAGACGGACGCCGAACCCAAAAATGTGATTAAGAATTTTTTGTGTCTGTCTGTCTGTCTGTCTGTTTGTTCAGGCATCACGCAAAAACTACCGGTTCGATTACGATGAAACTTGGTATAATTATTCTTTAATATCCTGGGCACCACACTGGGTACTTTTTATCCCGGAAAAGTATATATAATAAAAAACAAACTTAATTTTGCGGTTCGATCCCTAGACCCGATTACAGTTCCAACCGCAAATAATAAGTTTGTCGTAGGTTACGTCACCCGCAGTGGAGTTCACTAAGGGGCGCTGTACACGGAACTACTGGTTCGAAATGAAAAATTATTTTTGTGTTGGATAGTCCATTTATCGAGGAAGGCTTTAGACTATATAACATCATTCTGCGACCAATAGGAGCGGAGCATCAATGGGCACTGTTGCAAAAACGGGAAAAGTGATTCCTTTTTTTGAGCTTCCGTTGCGTGCGCTGCGTAAACGGTTTAAGTTACGCAAAAATCATATATGAAGGAATTGTTCCTCTTTAAAAGTTCTAAAAAAAAGCCCGCGACAGCATATGTCTATCTTTTAAGATTGACTCACTATAGCCTTTTTTATGATAATCAAATTTGTTGGAAATTAATGCATTATTTGCGAAGGTGTTTTATCAACATGATATTAATCTTTATCCAAATAAAGAAGTTATTCATCACAAGTATTTAATTATGAACAAAATTGCCATCACTTGATTTCAATCAACATCTTAGGAGATGTCATAATTTTTAAATAACTCCGCAACAAAATAGGTATGATAACGTTCTGATCGGTTCAACATCACGCTAGGTCAAAATGAATACAGTCAGAAAGAGAACTAAGCGAAAACGAGAAGCGAGCGATGCGATGCGATGCGACGGGGTGGGGCGGGGGAATAAGAATTTCACGCGGACGAAGTCGCGGGCAGAAGCTAGTAGGGAATATTATTAAGGCTATAAATTATCACGCTATTTGCTGTGGGGGATGAGCAATATTACAATTTGTTTGTATTTCTCTATATGTAGTTTACCGCAAATTATAAAAAGACGAGCCGAAAGGTCCGAACATTGCAGATGGTTACAGATTTAACCTTTTAAATGGTTATCATCACGCTATAACTGTATGGAGGGAGCTAAACAGTCAATCACAAGTCAAGTCAATTAAAAAAGAAGAATTAGAAACAAAGCAATTTTATCAGGTGGATGGGCGAATGCTCGGATGAATATAGAATGGAGTGTGGAGTAAGGCAGGGGGATTAACTTCACCTACTCTATTTAATTTATATGTGAATGGACTGATTGAGGAGCTCAACAGTGCTGGTGTCGGCTGTTCAGTGGAGTTTTTCAAAGCTGAAATGAATGTGTGATTTACAGTCAATTGCATATCAGTGGGTTCACTGGCACTACGAAAGTCACCTTTACTGCTACGACAGAAAGTCACCTTTACTGCTACGACAGAAAGTCACCTTTACTGCTACGACAGAAAGTCACCTTTACTGCTACGACAGAAAGTCACCTTTACTGCTACGACAGAAAGTCACCTTTACTGCTACGACAGAAAGGTACTGTCAATGTCAAATTGTTATCGCTGATGTTAAATTTAGAAGCTCTGGTGAGGGTCATCGCCACAGCGACGATACGGGAAAAAAAAGCAAAGCATAATATTTATGTCATACTGGTTTTTATTTTATTTTATTAGTCATATCTAATAGCTAACTTCTGCCCACGACTTCGTCCGCGTGAAATTTCTTGTTGCCCCGACCCACCTCATCACATCACAACATTCAAACAAACAAACTCTTCAGCTTTATTATTAGACTAAAGGACAGTTTTGGATAACTTGTTTTGCCTCTTCGGACTATCTTATTATAGGTACGAGTTCTGACAAAGAATCTGAAGTAGGTTAATAATAAAGGGTGGCAGTCGCCACCAACGCGAAAACTGAAACCATGAATTCATCCTGAATGTTGAAATTTTTCGTCGGTTATTAAAAAATAGGTATATAGATATATTTTCCATACATTGTGACCGCCTAGGTACACTTACCACTTTTCTACTAGAATTTTCATTTTAGCTAGCGTTCCTTTCAGCCTATAAGTTTTTCTAGGACCTATAAGTTCCGAATGTATCTAACTAAAAAGAAAAATCAGCCTTTGTATTTTGACATCCAGCTCAGCGAAAGCTAGGTACGCGCGGTAAGCTAGTTTTGTTATAGGGAACTAATGAATGCCATGACTGTCGCGGGGCTGTCATATTTTGGTGTACACAGGGTCAAATTTTATTAGCTAGCGAAACTCCGCAGACTTCATGGGTATCGAATATTGCATAAAATTCAAAATGTGCCAATTCGTGCAAGTCGCCTATAGAAAAAATAATATTATTTAAAAGTGACGATTCGCACTTTTCGGGCGAGTAAATGTCGTGCGAATCGACATAAGCCGTAATTGTTGTATCTAGAATCGAAGTAGCCAGAAATTGAACGTAGCGCTACTTACACGTACGGTCTCTTCTTTGTTCACAAAATAATAATGTTTTATTTTGTGAACAATGAAAAGTGAATAGGCACGACCGCTCCGCCTCTCACGGGTGAGTTTTCGCGAATGGACTCTCGGTAACTTGATTAGCTAGATATTATTCATAACTTCAAGTCTCCGCTTAAACCACAGTATAATAAAGTAAGCAGTATTTCGTCTCGGCAGTCTCCTTGAAATAATTAGTCACTCAGGGTAAAAGACGCAGTGGGCAAAAGTACGAATTTCTTTTTACTTTAAGACCATTGGGTGGACGGGGACGCCCTTACCTCGAAAACATGTGCGCAACGGCCGCCCTATTGTGTCATACGCCACGGAACGGTGCGTGTCACGTTTGCGTTGTAATGTGCAAAAACTGAAATCACCATACAATTCCGTAGTTTTTTTCTACTGGGAAAAGTTTGTGGAAGTGGAGCATTCTTACGTATAAAGGTACCTGGGTATGTTATTTTTTTCTTGCAAATGTACTTATTCAATTTTTTTCTCAATAATAATGTTTTAACCTAACCACACGGTATATTGAGTTTGTGTCACAAGAAATTATTTAAAAAAAAACAGAATTAATAACTAAAATTAAAATAAAGAATACTTCCTTTCTTTATAAAGTTGCTATTTTATTTATGTACTAGCTGGGCCCGCGACTTCGTTCGCGTGGATGACGAAACTTATCAATGAGTTTTTTGTGTAAAGTGCTATTTGTGTAGAACGTTATCTATCGAGCATACCGGTATTAATACTTCTGTCCCGGCGCGGGCCCCTACCTATACTTGAAATTAAAATCTATACGGTCTACGCCTTATAAAAGTAAACCTAAGTACCTACCTAATTAAAAAAAAATAAACTCATCATCATTATCTGCCTAGCCTTTTCCCAACTATGTTGGGGTCGGCTTCCAGTCTAACCGGATGCAGCTGAATACCAGCAAAAAAAAAAAAAACTCAATAACAGAAAATAAAATACCTACCTACCTTAATAAACCTATTTCTGACGATAACTAATCTAAACTCAATAAATAAGCAAAATCCCTAAAAACTAATATCTATACGAGTGACTAATCCTACCTATTTTATTATAAAATAACCTACGGTCACTACGTACACTATCAAATATACTACCTATACTTTAAAATTAAAATCTATACCTACGACTTATAAAAATAAACCTAAATAACTCTGCCTTAAACTGCTTAAACTGTACTTAGTAAAAACTAAAAGGAATAAAAAGGTCGCACTGAAAAGCACGGTTTAGAATTGCAAGTAGCAGTTAAAACATACAATTTATAGAATGCTAATAGGAACAAGTTCAAAAAATGTATGATGCGCGCGCTCAGACTTCGTCCTTATATATTATACGGTAGCGATCCGTGGCGGCCGCCGCAGCGAAATTGTATCTTAAGATAAAATATTATAGTATCTTAGCCGTGTGCAGCGCCACTTAGTGAACTCCACTGCGGATGACGGAACCTACGACAAACTTATTATTTGCGGTTGGTACAGTAATCGGGTCTAGGGATCGAACCGCAAAATTAAGTTTGTTTTTTATTTTATATACTTTTCCGGGATAAAAAGTACCTAGTGTGGTGCCCAGGATATTAAAGAATAATGATACCAAGTTTCATCGTAATCGAACCGGTAGTTTTTGCGTGATGCCTGAACAAACAGACAGACTGACAGACAGACAGACAGACAGACAGACAAAAAAATTTTTAATCACATTTTGGGTTCGGTGTCGGTCTAGTAACACCCCCTGCCATTTATTTTTTTGATATTTTCAATGTACAGACGCCAGCAGGTCAAGCTACCCGAAACTGTCAAATTTTCCCAATCAACCTTGAATCTTAATGCTTTAGCGATAAAGTTGAAAATCTATTACAGAAATTTGACAGATTGTAGTAACTTGATGTGCTGGCGTCCGTACCTACCTCGTTCTATTGCGATAAATAGATGTCATCCATCCTTTGGCGAGGACGACGACGTTTATTTATTTTTATGACATTCCTTTAATTAGCTACACCTTTAGTATAATGCACAGTGCGCACGCCATAGTGCCACAGTTTCAACAGTGATATGATTTTTGATATTTTTGCAACCATTTTAAAATACAAAATTCAGTTTTTTTTGTCAACTAGCCTATTACTAAGAGAAATAATTACATAGTAATAATTATAAGAATAATAATTACCTTAAAAATGAAAAAAATGCCTTTTTGTTTTACTTAACGCTGGATTTGTGCAAGCTATAATATGTTCAACAGACGATTCTATAGCTGTTGAAAATAAATATTTTCTCCATTATTTTACAGTCAGATTTGCCTTTCTTCTTCGTTTTAATCATCGTTAAGATGTTCCTAACGTTTTCTTTGCATATCTATAATAAAAAACGTTTGAAACACAAAAATGATACAAAAAGAATTCGACAGTAATAAAAAAGCGAATACTTGCACAACACTTGCAACATTTGCCGTGACAACGTAAAGACAACTTGAGATTTATTCTCAAAAAAAAAAAATGTTTTTGAAACGACAAACAATCATTTTTTTAACGACAAATACCCAATGATGTACTTCATTGCAAATACCTACAATAATAACGAAGGTAAGGTATACCTACTTATACCTAATAAAACAAACCAAATTATATTTTTTGAACAAACACACAAATAAACAACAGAATCTTTTTGCCTTGACTTTTTAATAACCAATAGGTACGCACGGCTACACATCAAGCTATACAAAACCAGTAACGAAAAACGTATACAATGCGAGGTCAACTAAAACTGGAAATGCATAGCTTGATGTGTAGCCGTGTGTACCTACCACAAAAGATACCTACTATAGGTATAAAAAATAACATATTACATACCACCCATCTAATTAATATGTACCACCTGAGTAGTTATTATTTATGAACATCTACGAAACTTTGATCATCATGATTCTCCTGCTCATAGCTCAATTTATTGGAGGTCGGCGCAACATGTCTTTTTCTTCCATAACTCTCTATTAGTCGTCATCTAGGTAGTTATACTAGTTATTAATGATAAATGATTTTATTTTTATAAGTAGGTTAGTACACACGGCTACGCATCAAGCTATACATAACCAGTATAAGCTGACTTGATAATTGTTTCTATTATTTTTCTTTTATTTACCACTTATGGATTGCAATAAACGATTTGAGATTTGATTTGAGACTTCTGGTTGTACGAAGAACCTATACAATGCGAGGTCAGCTAACATTGGAAATGTAAAGGTTGATGTATCGCCGTGTGTACCAACTTACAAAAACTTTTATACGTAAAGAATATTTTACAAACTAGGTGAGGTCGGCGTTTTCTCTTTGACTAGGTGGGTACTTTGAGAAAAAAGGCCAAAACCAACTCAGAGAACTCTTTTAAAGTCCAGACATAATCTTGGTCAGATAATGTGAAGACCATGTGGAAAGAATCACAAGGTTGTCTAGACATGTGCAGTCAGTCTTTGCTCTTGTTCAGCACGCATTTGTCAGTAATCGTGCAGCTCAACTTAGAACTTAATGCCTATGGCATTAAGTCCGCCGTGCATGTGCTTGAAGTATTAAATAAATAAACTTCGACGAACAAAACCAAAGAAGGGACACTTGGGTAGCCCACATAAATTACTCAAACTGGCAGACCATGATTAAAACTGAGGAAAAAAAAAGCATACGCCACAGTCTTCACATTCACAGTAATCGAAAATAAGTAGGTAATATAATGGTTTACAAAGTAAATATTTATATCAGTCACCCCCCTTCTCGCTATATCATCTTTCCCACAGTCCATTCTTCGTTTCTTATACCTACTACCTATGATCAATTTTTATTAATCGGTTGAAAGACCGTGAACGAACACAATAGAAGTTTTATTGATCGTTTAAACGCCCCCCGCGTTTAGTGTCCCGTAAAGGAACTTAAAACCTAAATTGTAAGTAGCTAAGAGTTCTAAAATTGCTTCAATACCACAACAGGAACACGTAGGATGCATAGATTGACAACAATTCCTTCAATAAGTACCTACCTAACAGAACAGAATAACTGACAAATCGAGGAAACCGACACAAAAACATCTTTCAATTAGGTATTTGGCAATTGCTTTCCATACCTACATAAAGTGCTTTGTGTTTCCATATCCACCATACCGTGCGTCCAGCACGGTGTGGTGGATATGGATGGCTCGAATTTTAATTTTACAGGCTTTTTATAGTAATGTTCGACCACAGAATACATAAATTCTCGTATCCACACCGCGGCAACGTATCCATACGATCATCAATAATGACGCGGTATTCTCACTTAAAATATACTTTGTTTTAATAGATTTCGGATGTTTTTTGCCTTTAATTGTTACAGTCAATCAAACCAAATCGTCAACAAAAATAAAAAAAAAATGATTGACATAACCGCTTTCGCATATCACATCAATACCAGCGGCCAGGCGGCGGTGGTGGCGCTGTCAAAGTCACAAAAGGGATTGTGGGATCCAATAGATATAAACCGTCATTGACTCCTGTCAAAGTGCAATGTGTGCTGTCGCCCATATTTTCATTTCAATGATATGATGCAAAGAGTTTAGTAATATAGATGATGTCATATTCTAATCACTAAATGCCCAGGTTGATCTTTATAAGCTGTAGGTAAATACTGCAGAACATTCATTTTATGTATTTCAAATCGTTTAGTCATGGCATGCCATGTAAGCGCTCAAAAAGTCAACTTTTTTGCTACCTTTATTTTAAATACAAATCTACATCTATACTACTACTAATAAAAAGCTGAAGAGTTTGTTTGAACGCGCGAACAAGAAATTTCATGCTGACGAAGTCGCGGGCAGATGATAGACGTCCTGTTTCCTAGAACTCGATTGAATTTTTCAAGTGGGCGTGGATGGCCAAATTCGAAACTATGAGGAGTAGCGAAAAGTACTCAAAGGAGTGTCATGCTCAATTTTGATGAAAACTAAAACTACATTAGTATTTTTAAAAATCAATATTTCTAGCCAGGAATCGAACTTTGTTGATTTTAATAAAAGAAATACACTGTATTATTACACCATTCGATAGTGTCCCTAACAAGGATCAAATTCTGGGCAGTATTGTAAATATAAAACTTCCGGAATAAATTCTCTGAATGATGGCGAAAACCGCATGTTATTTCTATAAATCTATGCTAATAATAAAGTTGAAAAGTTTATTTGTTTGAAGGCGCTCTGAAACCAACTACCAGTCGGATTTAGGCTATAGGCTATTTAACATCACGCTACGACCTCCAGTAGCCGAGCAAAAATAAAAAAAAGTCTGAAAGAACGCCAAGCGTAAACGAACTAATAGCGCTAGCGGGCGATGCGATGCGACGCGGTGGGTTGGGTCCGAAATTTAAGCAGACGAAGTTGCGGGCAGAACCTAGTATTTGAAATAAAAATACGATAAACGTTTCTTAGTATATTTTATTGTCAGTTTCTCACGAAGTTTAGAATGTTCTCCCGTCTGAACACGGCACGCATGCCGACAGGACAATCCACAATAAAGGTATCAATACTGGAATTATATAGAAGTAACTGTAGCAAAATACAAAAATTTTAGTCATAATCATAAATACTCACAAGTGACTAAAGACTGTAAACCTTAACATGTTGTGCATACAAACACGGTCCAAGCTGTACACGTACACGCGAACTAACACTAATATGGAGTTGCCGTCGGACTAGACAGGTATATAGCTTGTCTCAGCTGAAAATGAGCGCCCCTGCATTGGAAGTGTGTTTTTGGTATGATCGATTTAAGGAAACCATAAACATACTTAGAATCCTGTTAATTCCTGTCATAATATTATATGATGTAAATGGTAAATCCTATTACGATGCAAATGTGACGTGTCAACGAACGAGTTTAATGTGACAGTCCAAGAGTGATCAATTTTTCGAAAGTTGATCGTACATATTGGTATAGACGCTACAAAGGGGTTGCCATCATAGATCCTCCAGTTACCGGCTAGATATGAACGTGGAATTCTGCAAATAGTCCTTGATTCCACATACATAAAATATAACATGTTGCGAAGGGGCGCACAATTTTAGTTCAGACTAAGTCTACATACAGATATGAACACATTAGTGCACCAAATGTACAGTCAGGGAAATTAATTGTTAAGCAAATGGATTTCAACTTATTGTCGATTTGCATAGCAATTAATTTCTCTCACTGTACAATGGATATGGATCGACAGTGGAACGGAATTTGGGCTTTTTTTGGCTGAACGCTCTGTTAGGAAACTGTCAAGTAAATTCAACGCGTCTCCCTTATTACATACACCCAACCCATATAAGGGTTTAGTAAATAGCATTCATCAGAAAGGACCATACGCTTATTGCTATTCATATAAAATCGTAAAACTTGATAAATAAGAGTAATCATGGAATATGTTCTTCTTATAAACCTTAATTTAGAGGTAATTAAAAAGCACCTTTTATTTAAATGTTCTAATTAAAATAAATGCTTTGAGTTTAATTGTTTTAAATGCGCGGTTGCTGCGTAAACAACTTAAACCATACAGTCCCACTGTCGACACATACCTGAGAGATTTCAAAAATAAATTTCAACAACTAGGCATAATACTTGAACATAAAACAGTGACTGACAATGTCGACTATACATCGAATACAAACGGTATAAAACAGTCATTACGAAGAATTTAAACAATTTCACACAACGTTGAGAATATCGCTCCTTCAATATATAAAAAAAAACCCATTCTACAAAAACACAAATTCTTTGCAGTGAAATCATTTTTAAATACAAATAATCGTTTGCATAAGTGTTTACATGCAAGCCTAATTCATCATTAATTTTAATGCTGAAACCATTGGCAGTTGGCGTATTTGTGCACATCCGCGTTGTTTCATTATCACAAAATTAACTTAGTCACAATAGGCGAAGGGTATATTTTGTATTTAACAAGTTACACAAATGTTTAGATAAAGACATTGCCAAGTGAAGTGCCAGCATTAGGGTGAACACACAAATTCTCGAGTGAGAAAGTGTGTCTTCGACACGGGAAATAAATAACGTAATTTTGTAGAAGGAACGTGAATTTTATAAATGAATGAGATTATAAAAAATCCTCGTAATTGACATAAAACGTAAATCTAGAAGGCACGCGATAGGTTCATCAGATCCTCGGTAATCTCTGACTAAGGCACGTCGTTACGATTCACACTAACTACTGCGAGGCAGGATATCTGCGTGGACACGCGATAAATAAGGAGTATTGGTGTGTAGAGTATAGTGGTTGAAATAAAAGCTTTTGCGAGTATTTTTGTGTAGGTTTACTTGAGGTTATTTACCTGCATTGTTGCATCTTTTTGTAGAGAGAAAAAATGTGTAGAAATGATTGTATATAAATAAGCTATATTTAAGGCAATTAGTCTTTTAGTTAAGTAAATAGTAGTTAGCACGAACACGTTACATGACCAATGTACTTTTGATCACAAGAAAACTAAGTTTATTAGCACATTTATCCATATTCTTAAAATTCACTCAATGGGCACCAGATACCCTGCCTCTTGTGTTACTATATAATACTTTTCATCAATTTACATATAAATCCATTTAAAACACCCCCACAACGGGTATATCATATAAAAAATCCATTCAACAATCACAAAAAACTCTCTGTAAGTTTATAAAAAAATCACTTTCTATACAAACATCAATTAAAAAACGTTAAATAAATACATAATATACAAAATCACTAGATGAAGGTGGAACTTTTTGTCATCTCAGTCATAAATCGTAAAAATCTCATAAGTATTAGATCTATGATCCAGTCGATCGATATTATATCTTATATCTACATGTATAAGGTTCATATTAGAACTATATTTTATGATATATTACAATATTGTTTCAACCTTAGGGTCAAATTATGGTATAATTTGTGTAAGGCATGCTCTTATATTTACCGTCGTGTTGAGCAACTAGCAGAGTATCGAATAGACGTCATAAATATCGATATAATCGTCTCGTATCGGTTCACTCATGTATCGATAAAACCTAGAGTTGGGATTTATCGATACTTTGTAATTATCTTGACTCGTAGATAAGGCACTAATTAGTCAATTACATGCAATAATTTATTAGAAAGTTGTTAATTCACTTATGACCTAATCCTGCACTACAAACTAATTTGCAGGAAAAATCCTTTTGCATTTTAAAAGCACTACCGTGTTATCTTAATTCTGTTAAAATCTCGATTCGTATTATAGCGTTTTCGTATTTTTCGGTTGTTATTTTATTAAACTATCTAGTAAAGATTCAATTAGCAGTCCTGCTTATCCTCTTACAAATAAAGAAAATGTTAACTTGCAATAATTTATAGAAGCCGTGACACCGGCCATCTTGAATAAAAAAACATTCTGAAAATGCCTTTCAGTCTAACTAGAATGCATATAAATGTCAGTACCTTACACATAGTGACTGCAACAACTGTAGGTCTTACTTGGTTACACCTGGCGAATTCCTACGATACATCTGGCATATTCCTAGGTTACATCAGGCGACTTCCTAGGATACATTTGGTGAATTCCTAGGATACACTTGACGAATTCTTAGGTTACATCTGACATATTTTTAGGTTACGCTTGGTAGATTCCTTCCAGTCTTCTTTTTAGGTACAACGAATCCTTTGACGGCGTGCGGTGTTAAGCAGAGTAGCAGGTCTATATGAGTCGCGACTGTTTCAGGTATTGTAGCAGCAACTGATGTAAGAACTTGTACTGGTGCACGTTCTGTATCAAGTTGGCGCGTTGTTGGTGCAGCATGCTGATTGTGCGCGGGATGTCTAGCTCCTGAGTAAAGTAAGAAAATTACATTTTAATTAAGCGTAGATTTGGAAGAGGTTTTTAAGGAATAAGAGCTCAGGTTGAAACCAAATATTAAATTAACGAAATATGCACAGTGCACACTGAGTGATGAGATGGATGTCATTCAGTTTTATTGACGACCAGCAAACGGATAGTGATTGATCAGATCAATAGATAGATCTGTTCAATGGCAATTGTGACGATGTCTACAATTCAACCAATGTCAGATGTGATATGGAGAAAAGATCTATCTATATTCAAATTTTATTTCTTTCAAATTGACGTTATTTCAAGTTAAACAAATATCAACTTTATTTTAATGACAATTAAGTTGATTTCAGAGTGACTAGCAGTATTGCAAAAGTTATAAAAATGTTTGAAGTTGTAGCGTAAACTGAACTTTAATGTGTAGGAATTAAAGTTATTTTTCCATAAACTCATATTTGTTTAAATTTTTGGCGAATATGTCGCGATTAAAATATAGGTTACTTTACTAAAGTTGACAACAGAGTCATCACGGACAGATAAAGGGCAGATCTTGTGTCCCCAACACTTATTTTGTGTGATTTAATAAGGTTTTATCTACTAGGAAAAGTCCTAAATGTTACCCTAGCCTCTAAGTTAAGGATTAAGCAATCGTACCTGGTTGTTATCCAGTATATCGTGCAGCAGGTCGGCTGCGAGGGCAGTTCCTGCTCTCCCTGCGCCGTGTTCACAACAGAACACGATGGGAGCACTGGCACCTTTGACTGCGCCTCGCTCGCCGCGCGCCTCTGCCTCGCATGCAAGTCGGAGACTGTTCACTTCGGACAGGAATGCTGGAAGAACAAATTAATGAGTTTAGGAGACACATTTTCTGCTAAAACATTGTGGAGCTGTAAAGGGTGGTGTTATTGAGGCTGGTTTTTGTCACTATGGCATTGAAAAATCTATTATTTATTCGTCCCTTCGACTAAAGAAACGATGGATGGACTGTGTGAAAGATGACATGGCTAGAAAGGGGTGTGACTACCGAAATGACGACTGATAGAGAAGTGAGGAAGAAAAAGACATGTTGGGCCGACCTCAAATAAAGATAGCCAGAGGCTACAGAATAACATGCAAGTTTACAAGAACAGGGACAAATACTAGTGTGCGCTTCGACTTGTTGGAGACCACATCATTCACTTATAATCTAGGTACAATAAGGTGTGCTTCAGGAAACTGGTGTTTAGTCTTACCTAGGAAGTGTGGGTGTTCGGGCGCGGTGCTGGCGTTGTTCCACAGCGCGAAGTGCACGTGCCACACGTCGCGCACGCGCGCGCCGCTGCGCACGCGCACCAGCACCGACGCGCCCCACGCCGTGCGCGACGACGTGCCCGACGTCACCTGGAACTGGGGTGGAGGGAAATGAATTTCATTTTATAATGGAACCAGTTCACACGTCATGTTTCAAAAAATTGCTAGATGGAGCCGAGATTTTCTATCTGACTAATCCTGTAAAGTTGTAAGTTTGTTAAGTAAAGATTTGACGACCATCGTCTTAGAAAATGTATCTATTTGAACCCATTAAAAACAACTCTTTCTCTACAAAAGTATGGCAAACAGTGAGGTATTGTTACAAAATCTTCCTAAATTCTTCGAGGGAAAAGGAGAACTAGATATTGAGGTGCATCTTTTAAAATTGTCAAGGGCCATTTAACATAATTCCAGAATAAATTGAAACTGACAATGATTAATAGCAACAGTGCAGATTTGTCGGTGAACGGAACTCATTTTACGATAAGCTCAGACATAATAATCTCGGGAAACAATACAAATTATATAAAGCAAAAGAGGCCTTCACTTGGCAATGCCATATTTAAGGCAGTGAATAATAATGATTGGCTTTACCGTAGCACAACTTACCTTCCCAAAATCCTTGGTAGTATTATCATGCGGCAGATAGTGCGGGTGTCCCGGGCCGGCGACCCTGGCGAGTAGCGGAGCCCCGACCTGCCAGGCGGCCTGCCACACGAGGGCGCAGCCCCCGCCACATGTGCAGCCTGTTACTACGGTGTTAGTGGCGGTGGCGTTGCCGACTTTGGCGACTACGTAGAAGCGTTGTGTGCTGCCGACTGTCATCTGCGGATAGGGCCATGATTATTTAGGGGTTTTTGGGCTTGGTTATTATTTTAGTAATGAATTGATTAAGTCCAGCAACCTTTTATTCGGAGACCCTTTTTTGCCGCATTTTATAGGAATGTATGCTTTATCTTTAGAATGATTCATATTGTTGGGTTGAGCACCTCAGCTTTAGTCAAATTTCATTTGGGAATCGAAAGAATGTTAAGTTGTTGATAGGGGTGTGTAATAGGCAGAGGAATAAAAGTAATGTCTGCTTATAGCAGGTACTCTCGATTATATTGAGCAACACACACACAACACAGAAAACAGCCAGAAGGAGAATAGTCTAGAATATAGGCACACACAGTCACAATAGTCACAGCACAATAATAACAAGTACATATGCACAGAAATTAAAGTTTATATTTTCTTTAAAATTTTAGACACTATTAAAATAACAAAAATACTCACAGTAATATGCGACGCGTTAATATACCCGTGAGGATTGTTAGGCGTGGGATGTAACCGGACCCGGTTGTCCTCGTACGGCAGATGGTCGGACGAGAACCCGTTGAGCGCCGCGTGCTGCGGCAACAGTGCCGTACGGAACTCGCCGCCAGTGTCACGACCCTTGGGGATCTGTTCAAAGGCGAACGATAGCTGCTCGTCTGACATCTTGCGTTCTAGGATTTGGACCTGTGGAGAACAAAAGGGATTTAAATTGTTTTTTTTTTTTAATTTGTAGAACATAGGTAAACGAAAAATATAGATGTTATAATTAATCAAATGAACGCTAAGTGTTGCCGTCAACGAAATATCATTAAAAAAATGGAATTAGATTTATCAGCGAACTATTGTGATTATTACAGCGTGATATTTATTATGGCAGAACTTTATTCATATAGCTTTAGACAGAGACTTTTACACAGATGTGAGCGAAAGAGACGACGCTTTACGAAGCGGAACTTTTTCTAAACCTCGATGTGCCATATTTATTTTTTGTAGGGAAATGCAAGTTACTTATTAAATTATTTGAAGTTTTGAATGATTGTGAATTTGTTGCGCTGGTGTCTCATATTTCCAGCGTAGCTCCGGAGATAGGGTTTTGGGTGCTGTCACAGGACATAATGGCCAAATGAAAGACCGAACGAAAAATTATATGAAGTATACATGAGTAAGTTACCGACCCCCAAGATACAAGCCCTGTTAGTTCGGGGATCAACAGTCGAACCAAAACATTGTGATGTACAATTTAATTTGTGTTAAATGTAAGTACTGTCTGGCACCACCTTCTCTTTTATGCCAATAAACCTTTTTGTAGTTTTGTAAGTACTTGCCAAGTTAAAACCAACGACATCGTGCTCAAGAAACGTATCCTTGGAGCTATGGGCCACCACGACGCTATGATTTTCATTCATTTCCCGTTTATATAAATGATTCTCTAGTTATACGCGCACAAACTGATAGACATGTTGCGTTTTATGATAATTTATAAAAGATGAACAGATCTATGCATCAGCTGCAGATGTAAACAGCACTGATGCGACCGAACTAAACAATCAAACTGAAACATAATACTGAACAATCAACAACTGTTGTTATGTGTTGTTGTTTGTTGTATGTTTGAGCAGGTTGTTGATAAACAACGCGTGGATCATACCATTGATCAGTGTGTTTGCATTGTCGAGATGTTGCAGATCAGTGGCTGTGCATCTTGAATGCAACTTTGTTATTTGTCAAATAGATGAGGTGAACAAATAGGTTTCAGGGACAGAATTAATTATTTTAAGTGATACAACCACATTATTTATGTATTTTATTGGGTCGATAGGCGGCATTGAAATCTTTATCATAAACATATACAAAAAGACATGCCTAGCAATGTCATCATCATCATCTGCCTAGCCTTTTCCTAACTATGTTGGGGTCAGCTTCCAGTATAACCGGATGCAGCGACTGCCTATCTGACCTCCACAACCCACTTATTGGGAAATACGATACCCCTTGGTAAGGCTAGTTGTCAGACTTCCAGACATGCCTAGGAATGTATGCTCTTTAAAAGAAACTTAATAATTTTAAGGCGTGCATATCATAAACATTATATTCTATACGACCTAGATTAGCTACGTTGCGTTAGTGAGAATGAGACATCTTCAAGAGTATTTTAACTGAAACATTTCAGAATTAGAAACTTCCTTCAAACTCCATGTTATTTATTAGGTAAAGACTTACTAGGTAAGCGAGGTCAACCAAGATATTTGTAATAAAAATAATTAGTAAAACAGCAATGTAATTGCTTTAATACTTTCGGCAAATGTTGATTGTTGTTTAGCTCAACAATCAGATAGGGAAGTTGTTATCATCTTTTCCAAGTACTGTTTATTTTTAGTTTAGCAAATTATGTGAGTTATGTTTTAATGTAAATAAGAACAATATTTTTCTTTGCTAAATCCTACTAATATTATAAACGTGCAAGTTTGTGAGGATGGATGGATGGATGTTGGTTACTCTTTCACGCAAAAACTACTGAACGGATTTGGATGAAATTTGGAACACAGATAAAGGTGTTAAAAAATAAAACGCCCGTTTGAGAATGCGTTCTTGACACCTGTCAGTTTCATACAAACGAATACGTGTTTTACGAATTTGATCTTTATTAACTACTCAATGTCAAAATGGGCCTTTTATTTTTTGACAACTTTAGTTTAAAACCAGGATTACCATGTAGGATACTTTTATCCCGATATTCCTTCGGGATCGTGAAACCGCGGGGCGTTGCTAGTTAAAACATAATTTTGAAAAAATAATATTGTACTTATTTAAGATTGTTGTGGGAAAAAAATTGTCTTTAATATTGCCCATACAAATAAAATCAAGAGATTATAAGCCACTTACCATAGTCTCTTTGGTGATACTAGGCGGCAGGGGTTGAAACTTAGGCAGTCCCGTCGACCACCTGTGAGTATGCGGCGCAGGAGTCGCCCTATTCCGGCCAAGCGTCGCACTTCTAACCTCCCCCTTATTCGCCCTCCCCATAAACACGCCCCACCTTCTTCGTTTTTTCTCCTTACTACTCGTTTTACTGGTTTCCGTATCCATGCTACTATTCGTAGTGACGCTAGTAACAGTTTCAATGGTACTGGAGCTAATGTCTGCTGCGTTCGGCCGCGAGTCAGTCACTACGATCGACGTCACGTTATCAGCATTGTTTATAGTGTTGTTATTTGATACCCGGTGTGTCGATAAACTCTGATAGGGGGTGTCATCGTATTCACGTTCGTCGTGCTGTAAAGATAGCCTATCGATGGATAAGGCAACGTTTTCGAATTCCGCGTCTCGGTTGACAGATCTGCTGGAAACAGTCAGGTCTTTCGGTACGCTGGATTCGCGAACGCCTTTGATAATTTGTGCGTTCATGTAGTGCCCGTCTGGGTTCTCAATTTTGACAGGAACATAAGGTACGTTCATGTTCGGCGATAGGTATTTGTTTATCGTTGGGTGACTGCTGTTCCGTTCGTTTAGTCGCGCGATTTCGTCTGTAGTCGTCAGACTCTGCGCACGATCTCTCATGGTAATCTTTCCCTCGTTTTGCCACGGCAAGGGAACGTTTTCATAAATAGGCTCTTGAGTATCTCCTAATTTAATTTGTTGTGTTTGTGGTAGTACGACATGCCTTTGATAGGGTATCCTATGCATCGGCATGGAGTACATAATATTCCCTCTTTCGTCGTAAACTTTTTGTATATTATCTGATATGTGATGGGGGTCTATAATGATGTGTGGTTTGGGGTCTAACACTGACGCTAGATTGTTGTATGTTCCGTGCGTTCCCGGCATTATGTTAGCTCTTCCGTAGTTAATATGACTAGTATTGATATAACCTAAATACTGCCTGTTCAGGGCTGTTCTCGTTGAGACTAGGTCTGGACTGGATCCTGACACATGAGAGTTGATATAACCTCTGTGGTAATTTAATGCTTGGCTTGCGACGGCTAAATCTGGGGTAGAGTTAGAGGCGAGACCATTAGAGGGGTAGGGGGGAGGCGGCTTGTAGACATTCACGTAATGTAGCTGGTTGAGATCAGTTTGAACGTTGGGGTTGACTGCGAAAGGGTAGTTCGTTCCCATGAATTTCAAAGGATAAGGGTAGTCGTCGGTGGCGGGGGCGGTGAGGGGGGCGAGGGGCGCGAGGGGCGCGAGGGGGGCCGGCCCGGTGTGGCGGGTCACGTCGGGGTACACGCGGTGGATGTCCGGGTGGGAGCCGTAGGGCTTGGCCGCCGGGCCTAGCGGTGCCGCGTGGTGGTTCTGGTATCGCAGTTGGGCCTCTGCTCTCTGTTGTTGATATTTTTGTTGGATGGCTGTCTCGTAGTCGGGCGCGGGTCGGTATTGTGGTAGGAGTGCTCTGGAATAAAAAAAATACCTATATAATAACTTTTAGAAGGTTTGATCGCAAGAAATCTATGTATCACCGTTAGCGCGTTTGAATATACAAAGACGAATAGTAAAAATGTCTTCATAGCCTGTTATTATCCATTGGATTCGGAAGAAATGCGAAATTGGTTTTTTTATATTTCTTCTCGCGACTGTCTGCTAAAGCTGTCCTGTCACCAGCTCACCTGTTCTGTGGCGGCGGCTGGTGCTGCATGTGATGCTGGTCCAGCTCCAAGCAGGACGTGGAGTAGGCCCTGTGCGCCGCCGTTAGGGGTTCCAGGCGCGGCACGCTGCCCAGCTCCCGCGCGTCCAGCTCCTCGCGACTGTCTGATAGACCGTGTTCCTGGGAAAAATAAGCATAGTAGCTTATTAATCTTGATTTTACAAATGATACAGACGGAATACAAATTCTCGAGAAGTTGCTAGGATGAAGTAGAATCTCAACTTCAGTGTCATGGAATTGGGAACTGGTCTTGTCTAGCAGCAGCGTTTAGTGGAATGAAGGATCTTAAAACTATGATATGCAAGAACTGCAATGAGCTGGGCAATGTTACTTGTAGGCCGCACTTTTGGGCCTGACATATTAGGATGAAAAGTAATTGTAATTTCATTGGTATACCCTGGCGAACTGGAACACTACAAACCTTAACGATAAATAGCGCACTCTTCCACAGGAAGTAAAATGTTTAAATACTAGTCACACACCACTTTCCAAAAGGAATTTGAACCACATTCCCAAAAAACATTTAAGACTGTAACTAACCAAGAATTGGCTACAGCTGACTAAAACAGATCTCTCCAGATTGGGTACTGGCAAAACGAATTTCTACAAAATAACAAATATGTAACGTATTTGCTTAATTAAATTAGAACAAAATACCAGCGCACACGCATCGCTACACAAAGAGCACAAAACGAAACGCAATCAGCCCAAATATGTGGCACAACACATTCATAAACTGTTGTTAACAAGACAACACCGATACGTTGGTCTGGCTAGAGCACTCGAGAGTCTAGTGGTTAGAAGTGTACTGGTACGTGTGGGGTCCTGGGAACGATGCTCTGGTCGGGCAGTGGCAATCAATGTTATTGGGCTTCTTCATTAAAAAGTTTTTAATAGCAGTCTAGTTTAGATTTATGTTCGGTTAATGGAAATATGCACGCTCTCTATTAAATGGGACTCAAACGTAACTGAAATGTGGCTGTACTATACACCTCTGGCTACCCGGTTTTGGGAACCCAGGCGTGATTACAACACGCTACAACACAACATCACGCTTGTATTCAACGATGGGTTAGGCAGAGATGTAAAGAAGAAAATGCGTTTATTATGTTTACAGCAAAAAACTTACACCTTAAAACTATAAAAAAACAGAATACAATGATTATAATGCCAAAAGGGTCTCAGCTCAGCATAAATTCCGGCGGAGCGGACGGATCTCCGGCTCGATCTCATGGCGACATGGAAAGAGCGACTGTCGCAACCCAGCGCAGGGCACGCCGCGATAGCGGCGATAAGACCCCTCTTTGAGGAGTGGCTAGAGAGGCGCCACGGCGCCCTCACCTACCGCCTGACGCAGTTCCTCACCGGACACGGAAGTTTCGGGAGGTTCCTGCACATCATTAGGCGGGAGGAAACGCCCGGGTGTCACCATTGCCAGGATCGCCCAGAAGACACGGTGGAGCACACGGTGGAGGTCTGCCCCGCTTGGGCGGAGCACCGCCGTGTCCTCGTAGAGGCGATCGGCAGCGGCGGCCTCTCGCGCCCGGCCCTGGTGCAAGCCATGGTCCGGGGCGAGAGGGAGTGGGAGGCAGTCGCCTCCTTCTGCGAAGCAGTCATGCTAGCGAAGGAGGTGGCGGGACGGATGAGGGAGAGAGCCTCCCGTCCCAGCCGCCGCGGGAGACGCTCCGGGCGTCGGGAGCCGCGTGACGACTCCCGGCCACCGTAGGCGCGGGCCTGCGGGCGGAGAGCAATGGGTAGCTCACCGCCCGATCAGGACCAGGCCCGTGCCGGATGGCGCGTAAGTGTTCCACGCGCGCCTCAAAGAGATGTCAGCATAATTGGAGGGGCCCCTTAGGGCCGAAGCCTGCCGGGTCAGCGGGATTGTCCGAAAGGGTTACCGCTACCCCGGAACATAAAGGGCGAAGGAAGGAACATGGGTGGGTTTTAGTCAGTAAGAGTCTGACACTCCCTTCCGCTCCACCCAGAGCGGGAGGGGTCATTTGATGATTTCCAACCAGAAAAAAAAAAAAAAAGGTGTACCACCAGACGCTGATTTTCAGCTGCAACCCACGAGTGCTATACGCTAGAATAATAAACACATAGAGAAATGTGTACCCATTATAATAAAAATAAGAGAAATTAAGAGAATAAATTAAAGTTGATAATATAAAAAAGCTCATAAAAAATGTAATAAAATGCTGTGACACACGTGTGTGTGTGTTGTGTTGTGATGTGATTAATGAAAAACTAAAATAAATACCCATAGTACAGCCACAATTATGTTATGACATATATTTTTTTGTGGTCATTAGGAAGCTATTAACGTCAATATCCTTAATCTAAATTGATTTACAACAAAACATCAATAAAACACTTTATTAATAAGACCAATCAGGCTGATTTATGAGCGATCAATAAATCTTGCTCGGTATGCGGTGATGTCCACTTTCACGATCACTAACGTATACTTAGTTAAATAACTCAATAACCGATCGATCGCGGACAAACAATAAATAGATAAATACAGAAGGTTGGCTCCATACACCGAGCGGATACGCATGGATACATAGACCTGCTTCAGGTACGGCGAGTGCAAGCGCACTCGCGACTGACATTCGTTTGAGATTGCCGTAAATAAGGTCTATTCAACATCTTGATTCCAATTAACGTTATATTTCCACTTAAACAAACATAAACTTTCTGCTTGTCTTAAGTCTGACTTACACGGTGCGATATAATTACAAGTACTTTGTTGTTTCAATATTGTATGCCGATGCCGATGCATGAACCTTGCCGTATGTAAATGGGGCTTAAGTTTAAGTTAATTTGAATAACTCCTGAAAAAGTTATAAAAAAATTGAAGCTGTAGCGCGAACTTTTTGTGTATTTTCCGAAAACGCATAATTTGTTTACATGTTTTGGTCATTATATGGAGCTAACCTTCTGTACCTATTTATGTTGTGGTTCGGAAGTGTTCTCTGATCGTCGTAGAGCGTGCGCGTGCGATGATATCTCGCGATCTATAACGCGCGCTGTTCATGCTGCTACTGATTGTGATCGTTGTTTGTCTTCCGGTCGCGTAGTAGATCATTAATTTTGTTGTTTCAAGTACAGTTTGTTCCGGTTTTCATTGTATCTTTATTTGAATACAGTTTACGTGATGACGCTGTAAACATAACTGGAACCTTGTGGGTGATTGATTACACCTTAAGGCCAATTCTCGTAATTAAAAACGTTCAAAATCTAGTCGCAGTCTCATCTCAGCGACAATCGCTGTCAAAAATGTAGGGAAATTACAGGTATTTTTGACAGATTGAAAGTGAGATCGGACTGTAAACGTTCTTAAAATTACGAGAATTGCCGCTCTTATCATACACGACCTCCAGTTCGCCAGGTAGGTACTTAAGTTATAAATCCCAGCCCTTTGTGAGTTTGAAAACAGCCTGTGATGTTATTTTTTGCGATTGTTATATGTGATAACCAATAATGTAAAATAATCAATTTGGGCAATATGTAGCCCAGAACAAAACGCAATGGGCTGATTCCACTGACCTATATTATACAAGTACCCTAGACATGGTCGTAGCCAGCCATGGGCTCAGGGTGGGGCAGCAGTCTAAAATAATATGTAACTAGCAAACTATACCCGCGGTCTTACCCCGGTTAATTTTTTCATAAAAAAGGTTACACCCTCTAGCACCCTGTATCTGTATGTATAATTCGAATTATCCAAAACACTTTCTTATTGCTCACCTACCTACACCACGAAATCTACCATCCAAAAATGTATCTCTAACTTCAGCCGTTTGGGCTCTGGACGTATGCCAATTTGTTAATCAGTCAATTTAGAGGTTTATATCTATCTATAGATAGTACTTTCAGGTACAGTAAGTAAACAATTACACATAGGTATTATATGTTGTTTATTTATTTAGGTATTAACTAACTTCATGATATTACTTTAAGAGAAGCCGGCGTGGGTTCTGGCAGATCCTCCTTAGCACTTCGGCTTCCAATTTATTTTTCGCTTCGGTGATCCTCATCCTGTGAACACTCAGCATACAGAGATCGCTCAGACGATTTTTATTCATGGTGGAGCGAAGCCACGTCTTTACACGCCGTAACGTACTGAGGACCTCTCTTTAGTACAGGTCGTACACGGTTGGGCCAGGAAAATAGCAAGCGCAGTTTTTTATGCTCGGATAAAACATTTCTGAATCCTTTATCAGTTCTGCCACTTCCATGTCTTTCAGAACATTCGATGCCATATTTTTTTCTTGCCACAAGTGGTCCCACAGTTCAACCTCGCTGTGGAAACTACCACTTAAGTTATAAAAATCACGAAAGGCCTCTGTTTTTTTCAAAAATTGTCGAATGTCTTTGCAACATGTTATATGGGTGCAATGAGATCAAAGAATATAGTAAGTTGTTTTCCGAGAAACGCTCTTCCAATGACATAATTAGCGAGTCTAGGTAGGGAATAATCAACGATCGTTTCCAAAACTTGGTAGGGCTCTCTGCCGGAGGATTTGCACGGTGCGTCTGTCTGTGTGGCATTGTTCTATTGTGTCGACTGACGACTGTCGAGTGTGAACTTTCTTACAGATATTAAGTATTGTAGTTAGTACCTAGATAATTAAGTTTTTTAAGTTGTTTGATTAGGTACCTTACAGGTCAGACCCAGGGTGGGGCAGGCGCCCACCCTGCCCCACCGTGGCTACGCCCTTGACGCTGGACTAAATATACTATACGAAATGACAGTTGTTTTTGTGGCGATTCAAAGCGCCCCGCCTCGAGCGTCTCAGGTACTAAAATTGACACATTGCCTCAAATGGCCGTCGTTTTGTTTTGGTACGTGTCTGATAAATTAGGTATAAATCGTAGAATAAGACTTTTTTGTGTATTTTGTGTTTACTACGAGATATTTAGAACATTTAGAGTATGCACATCTTGTAAAACTCGATATCAAAAATATTAGTTCCACGGACGCTCACGTTGCAGTCAGCGCCAATATGGCGAAAATCAAATGTCTTCATTTTGTCATCGATAGTATGAAGTCCAGCATACTTGTTTATTATAGGTCAGTGGCTAATCCACTGAAAAACTTCGACTGCGACAAACAAAATACGATCAAAGACAAAGAAGAAGAAACAGTCGCACGATCGCACCAGTGAATGGTACCCCCAAGTGAAGTGACGCGGAGATGGCGCGAACACTTTCATAGCGCGCATAACTTACTAATTATTATTTAACGGTAACACTATCTAACGATTTACTAAGCTATGTCGATCGAACGTCGTAAAAAAACTATGCAACAACACTTAGCATAATGTGCGGCGTTTTTGTCCTATTTGTTGTAGAATAGGAAATTATACAGACACTTTTCCAGTAAGAATTTAGAATTTAAAGAATTGTAAACAATGGATGAGTTTCTTGCAGTTATTTGTAGGAACTTAGGATTGACGAAAGCGGTAGTAATTGGGGTAAGATGAGTTGTTAAGAGAGGTTTTGATAGGGGTATTCAGAAAATGCGTCTAAACGAACAGATTATTGCCCAAAAAATGTTTGGATAATGCGAAAATTACCTACGTTTAGGAGGACGGTGCTGTCTTCTTGAATTAATCCTTTAATTTAGTAGATATCTACTCATCTGTCAATAATATAAAAAAAAAAATTGGTTTTATGTGTTTTCGATATCGATACTCAACACGTGGGTAAAGTTTCGCTAGCTAATTTAATTTGACCCTGTTGTAGGTAAATTTACGAGTGGCGACCGTGTACCAGAACGTACAGCCTTCGCCCTCAAAAGGTGAACATAAGACAGATAAGAACAGTATCGGGAATACGCTGGATGCTGGCCGTTCTAGCGATTCTGCATGATCCAAATCACAAATCCCGTTTTCTGTAATTTTCACCTACCTATCTCAGTATTACTTAAGAAGGCATTTTAAAAAGGGTCTTACCTGGAACTTAGGCCTATGCTCGTCCCTAGGAGCCTCGCTCAGTGCGCTCTGATGCTTCATGTAGAAGGTGTGCTGCTGCACGCAGGACCACCACACGTATTTGCCGTCCTCGGGGCTCGCCAGCGTGAAGGATGCCGAGCCCGTCTGCTTCTGGCACTCGATGCTGAACGTGCGCTTGTGATTGATCACGTTCGTGATGTCCATCCATCTGGGGGTGAAGAGGAATTTAGGATTAGAAATGAAACTTAAAGCGATACTAGATCAAAATCTTTTTGGCGTTGGCAACACGGGTTTTCTGAGACAATAATATTGGATTATTTTTCTAACGGCTTATAGATCCTTCTATTCTTAGTGATTCGAGAATAGTTCACGCCATGGTATTATGGTTAGTCAGTTCCTAAGGTTCGTGACGAAACTTACAGCCTGCATGGAATGTACAGATCGAAGGTATGGAGTTCATACCTGCGATCTGTACATCCGATCATCAAGTCCATACTATGGGCTTGATGATCGGCCGTTCGTGGATACATTTGCAGAATTCAGAAGGTCAATTCCCTAAATCAAAAACGTTCAAAATCTAGTCGCAATCTCATCTCAGCGACAATAAATGTCAAAACGTATTAAAAATGTAGGGAAATTAGAGGTATTTTTGACAGATTGAGACTGAGATTAGAATGCGAACGTTCTTAAATACGAGAATTGCTCCGTTATTTTAAGAAACTTTATTTGTATTTGAAGATGGGACGCTGCCTTTTCCTATAGGAGACGCAGACAGCCAAAAGGGATTATTACAAGGTAGAGCTTAGGTAGAGCACTCGAACAAGAAAAATCTAAATTCCTGATAATTATAACAGTTGCAAATAGCCAAGCAACCATTTTAGACAAAACTAAAATTTTTATTTTTTCCCAGCAACAGCAACAGCCAACTTTCCTTTGGGCGCATTGGTCTTCGTCTTGGTCTTAAAAGCTTTTTCACAAAGATTATATTTCTTCGTCTTACATTGTTTAAGCGTTGATGTTAAAATACGTCATTATTTCTAGATAGGTACCTACTAGGTACCCATAATTATGTTGATTCAATTAAAAAAAATATTTATGACTGACAGTACTATATTACGTGATTTTTTAAAGTCTGAATTCACCAACCCGGTTTGAGTAAGCGTGGTGTGGTGACCAATGCTCATACCATATCTGTTTTTTTTTTGTTCTTATTTAATAGCGATATTATGTTTTATCAGTCCAACTTATTTATACAGATTTATGATTTTCTCCTAATAAAAGAGTTATCATAAATTATATGCATTTTTACTTTGAGCCGAATCTCACCCAATCTCACGTGGGGGTCGTGTCAAAAAAAGCCTCTCGTAATCAAGGACGCCCCCTAATTGCGAACTGGACCAATTGCGAATTGGACTAATTGCGAACTAGACCAATTGCGAACTGGACCAATTACGAACTGGACCAATTGCGAACTGGACCAATTGAGAATTGGACAGTTGGACATTTTGCGAATTGGACATAATGCGCCCAAAGGCCAACTTTCTCCACATAAATAAGAAGTGAATACATAGATAGAAACGGTGGCGGTAAATAAAATCATTTACCCAATAAACTACAAGTCGCGATACAAACACGTTTTCATTCTTAGATCAACATGAATATTGATGTGGCAAATTAATGTTTGCACGCCATTCGTGGACGTAATCGATTGTCGGAGCGACAAGTAACTGATTACTGCTGTAAGCTGGGACCGTGTCTTGTTAGCACGAATGCCCACTGTTGAACATGACAGGCCAATAAACTATAAACCGTACATTTCGAGGGTATTCTGCTATGCCTCATCGCCTGCTTTCCTGGGAAGTCGGTCCTGCTACCAACATCATCATCTGCTTAGCGTTTTCCCAACTATGTTGGGGTCGGCTTCCAGTCTAACCGGCTGTAGCTTAATACCAGTATTTCCCACGGAGAGACTGCCTATCTGACCACGCCCCGCTACCAATAAAAACTGTTGTATGACCCGTATCGGGAGAAAACAAGAATGAAGTCGATGCTAACATGAGCCCTCTACAGCAATGATCGAAACGAAAACGAAAAACAGAAATGGTGTTTTACTGTTACAATTCAATTGTTGTTTTCTTGTATTCCTACGAGTATAAGATGTAGACAAAATTACAGTATTCTAGACTAAATAGTTATTTGATTAGAATGCAATCAAACATTGTAAGCGAATCTTAACGATGATGGTTCTGATAATTAGGCCTCTAATAAATTATATACTTTTTATCAATTTCCACGATGTGGCTGGATGCCGGCCAAGTCGAAATGTGCCGAGAGATTTATCATATTATTCGTTTAATAAATTGTTTCTTTTAATATTTCTGAGAGGGCATTTATTTCTTTTGGAAAATTAATCTATATTTTGCACGTCATCGCATGGTGATCAACGTTACTTAGTCTCTATGCATGAGAAGATGTTACCGTCCTGTAGATGATAGAACGACCAGTATAGCTATTCACTACCACTCGATATGCTTTTTTTTTTTTGGATGGGAAATCATCAAATGACCCCGCTCCACCCATCCCTCCCGCTCTGGGTGGAGCGGAAGGGAGTGTCAGACTCTTATTGAGCGGTAACCCTTTCGGACGATCCCGCTGACCCGGCAGGCTTCGGCCCTAAGGGGCCCCTCAAATTATGCTGACAACTCTTTAAGGCGCGCGTGGAACACTTACGCGCCGTCCGGCACGGGCCTGGTCCTGATCGGGCGGTGAGCTACCCATTGCTCTCCGCCCGCAGGCCAGGGTCTCCCGCGGCGGCTGGGACGGGAGGCTCTCTCCCTCATCCGTCCCGCCACCTCCTTCGCTAGCATGACTGCTTCGCAGAAAGAGGCGACTGCCTCCCACTCCCTCTCGCCCCGGACCATGGCTTGCACCAGAGCCGGGCGCGAGAGGCCGCCGCCGCTGACTCGATACCCTTCCGTACCGTATCGAACATCAATCAATGTTATCGTAGGAGTCCTCTAAACGCTGTTCACAACTCCAAAACCCGAAAATTTTGTCAGTTTAATTCAAATAGTCGACCGCTACTCTTCCGCCAGCTGTGGGCTGTCGGGCAAATCGAATGTATCATTTTCGATACGATAGCCTGTCGTATGGTTGTGAATAGCTATGCTGATATCATTTTGTATCTGGTCGAGTAAGGAGAATCCGAGCCGTGTCATCACTTGGGCATTGTCATTTGTACGATAGTTATCGTGACTAAGGTAACTCTAGTACCAACTTTAAATAACATAATTATGTTCTGATATCGTTGTAGGTAATAAAGTTTATGTTTTAGTGCAATGATACCTATAATGTGGCCAAAGATAAGTACAACCATATTTGCATCTGCTAGTAATACGAATTCGATGAAACTTGAGGATGCTGAAAATACAAACTTGAAAAGTACTGATTAAAATACGGAAAACACCTTTGAAAAGCAAAGCAGCTGTATAAGGCAGTGGACACGGGAAGTAAGACTCATGATTTCCCCTATGAATGAATATTATTTCTTTGAAAACTACATTGAATATGAACAATGAATATAAACTAAAAGTTTTCAGGTTTCAAAGTGTAAATATTGCTCCTACTTGTTTTTCTCTACAAAGGTAGCCTTTCCTACATTGTATTGGTTAAATCGGCCTTATATTTAACTTTCTACTTCCTTTCGAACAAAACTACATTTAAAATCAGATGCTTCCTTTCAAATCCAAGCCACGGTGTGTGTCATGGTCAAAAGTGAATGACTGAGATTACTATTCAAGTTCAGCCAACAATATTACTATTAGGGCTGCTGTTTGTTGAATGCATACTATGTAAAATAGTGTCTCACTAGTTACTGGTAACCTGATACAAGGGTAGCTGAAGCCGCTTTCATAAGATGAGCTAGTTAGCAAGGTTTGCAGCGGGACTTACGTACCGCGTATGTCAGTATCATCAATAGTAGAGGTTATTTTAATTCACCACAAAATATACTGCCTTCTGTAGTTCTGTCACAGTTTTAGTATAGTAGCCTGTGCCAATATGTTAATCAATTCACTGCTCATTCATCATCTGTCTATCTTTTTCCCAACTATGTTGGGGTTAGCTTCCAGTCTAACCGGATGCAGTTGAATACCAGTATTTTACATGGAGCGAAATCACTACTCATTATGCCCTGTAAAATATTGGTATTCAGCTGCATCCGGTTAGACTGAAAACCAACCTCAATATAGTTGGGAAAAGGAGAGGCAGATGATAAAATAAAGGTTACCTAGTATATAAGTACACGACTTAGATAGTGTTAGTACTAACATCTATCAGAAAACCATCACGAATTATTTAATACTACGTCACAGTGGCATGTAGGCGTGGCGTAGTAATTAGCCCCGCCTCTGCGAACATGCCGAAAGCACTGCGGCAACCCCATCAACAACCTGAATGCATTATTGTATTGTACGCGCAGAGCGCTGTATGCACTCTGCGTGTAGTTGACCCCCAGACTGTATTTATAGAACTTACTTCAGTCTTTTGCATTTTGCAAAAAATCAGCGATATGTAGTCAAGCTTAGCCAAGCTTACCTGTAGAAGAGCGGCGTCTCGCTGGTCTCCGTCAACACCCTGATGCCAGTGAGTGAGATGGCGATGGTGACCTCGCTCTGGTTGAGCTGGTCGCGCGCGCTGAACATCTCCTGGCCGTAGCCGCGGAGCTGCTGGCATGTTGTGATGAAGCCTTCTTCTGCTTGCGCCTAGGAGAGTCGAGAATGTGGTTTAATTGGGGATATTGAGAGTAAGGAGTATAGGCGGGTGAAGTGACGATCTTCGACGGTTCTTTGAGGAAGAGATAAATGAGACTGCTCTCAAAAAGGTGAAGGAAAACATCGAGAGGAATCCTAAAACCGATAATTCGAAGACATGTGACATCTACCAACCCGTACTGGGCTCGCGTGGCAGATTACGGCCCTCTCCCTCTCACCGAGAGGAGGCCTGTGTCCCAACAGTGGGAACATTATAGGCTGACTATGAGTATGAGATGAGACTGGACAAGTGGCGTGTAATTGGAAAGGGATATGTGTGACGTGCTCTGTTATAGGGCTATGTTGATATTGTTAGAGTGCGTGTCATGGACACATATTATTATTTAATCGATGGCAGTCGCGCGAACTGCACGGTACACCAGTTCATTAGCCTTCTTATTTGTCTTATTTATATCTATATCAAGATCAAATCTATGTCATAAGGTGGCCTTGGTAAGTTCGCTTCTTGCGATTATGTCAGCAGCCTTACACATATTTCATTCCCAAAATATATTTACTGAAATAACTACATCAGTAATACTTAAAACGATAGCTGACAACATACCGGCGACGTGGACACATAACGCTAAACGTAAAGTGTGTCGAATTGATTTCATTCACATTTAGGGACACATACAATAATAGTACGCAGGCGTACGGAGGACGTACTCATGTGCTCGGTGGTTACGTGTCGACGTGGGGAGCTCATGGCCGCATTACTTTCTGTCATCATCGAATGCAGTACATCCTCTTTCTCATAAACCTTATCATGCATTAGGTGGACAGCAAGATAGTTTCTATATTTCTGCTATTTAGGAAGCAGAAGAATGATAGGCACTTGGCGTTGTCTAAGTCAGGGTATCTATCTATTATGACCCCCCGGCAATGAAGGTCCTCATGCTTGGCCTTCCTTCTAGGAAAGCATAATCAGTCTATAATGTTCCTACTGCTGGGATACAGGCCTCCTCTCTGTGAGAAAGAATTGGGCTATAATCTACCTCGCGGGCCCAATGCCGGTAGATGTCACATGTCTTAGAATTTTTGGTTTTAAGACATGCCGGTTTCCTCACGATGCACGATGTTTTCGAAGCAATGCAATAAGCGATTAATTTTTTTACACAAAGTAAAGTGCCTGCCTGGGTTCGAAACCACGATCTACAACTCGCCACTACTGCTCACAGGAAACGTGGAGGTATATGTCGAATTTCACATGGCAGGCCTCAGGCCATATACTTCAGCAGAAATGCGATGAGGCGCCAGGACTTGAGTTGGATCGTATTGGTAGGTTTCGACAGCTTTCGGCAAACTGCTGATTCCTTAATTACAGGTATATTCCAGAATCCATTTAAGTTAACAGACAAGACAATTCATGCTTCCTATTAACCATATCAAATTCAACATACAAGTTATGACTTACAAAGCCTATCTGTTTAGAAAGATCGCCTATTGCAGTTCATATTCCTTGTTTAACGAACTACTACTAACAGTCATCTATAAACACTGCTTGTAAAACAGATTGATATCGTGTTAATGAGACATGATATTTTAAGGCGTGTACTTGAGGCGCGACGGACGTGTCTTATCAAATATACATAACGATTACATGAGAGATAACGGCGAACACTTTGAAACGCATTTACTTTCATTAAGTTGACATGGTTTCATTTGCAATGAAATAATGACCGAGTTTTATTTGTATCGTTTTGATGACAAGGTACGTTAGGTCAGTGCTGCTCTGCTCATGAGTCATGAACTCATGAACCATGGTATTATACATCTCCAATCTCAGTAAAAGTGCACAAGTCAAATGTTGGCTTGGCTATGAAACATCAGTCGAGCAACTCGGTATTCGCAGTCAACAGCTAGACAAATGTATAGGTTTTCCCCGACTTGCACAGCAACATAAGACTGCTTTCTGAATAAAATAACGCATGCAGCCGCTTAATTTCTTTCGCGGACATTCTTTAATCAGGTTTTGCTTTCGGTCTCGTCTTCTTTCGTGGAGAAAAGAAATCTGTCTGTTCTGGGAAGATGAAGAGTTTCTGCGACGCTCTTTCTTTCAAGTTGTGTTAGTGATACTGCTTTCGGAGAATAGTTTTCCCGGGTTCGGCGTCATCTGAGATTCACCCGACATGTCGAAGGGTAGCCTTTTTTTTTCTGTCTGAAGAGCGAAGGCGGTATGCCACTACACCGCGGAGAAAGAACCGTCAGGCTTTGTAGTACCGTTACTGAAGGAAATTGATAGACAGACGACCTACTAAATGATGTAAGACTGACATCGAGCTACCTACTTTCGGCGAAATGAGAATTTCCCCCGTAACCAAACACGCAGGAAAACCAGCGCCAGTTCAAGATCGAGTTTTGATAAGTTAATCTCAATCAAAAAAACTGGTTTTGACTAATTAAAGGATTAAAAAGCATGTCATAAGACTTTCGTAGCTATTTTCAATTTTGCGGTTTAATAAATACTCTTTGAGGAATGCTGAAGTAAAAAGCCGTCCACGCATATTTGGCGTACCATTACTAGTCCTTTACCACGATATTGCGAAATCGTAAAAAAATCACAAATAAGGTAGCTAAAGTCAAGTGCTATGTATACCATAGTAACTATACTAATATTTATTGTTATAACTGACTGAGTTATTTGTATAAGATTACAATTCCTTGATAACTCAACCCTGAGCTTGCCAATAAAATATCTCATACTCAAATAAATCCATCTGTAACAGTAAAATTCCACACAGACGGAGCAAAACACTTGATTATATTACCATGGATACAGTTATAAATAATGTATGCTCAGCGGCACGTTCATGACAGTTTTACTAACTAACTTAATAGGATTATAATTTAATTCTTTTACAGACAGATTACAAATCAACTGTATTGTTTATGTTGTGATTATTATCCATGGTGCCTCAGTTGTGTTTCTGTAATGTTAGTGTAATTGCTTGTAAGAATGTGGGAAAATATCTAAGCAGTGGTAGATTTAACAAAGTGCTTGCTGAGAAGATATTGTAAATTATACGATTGAATTTCTATAAAAAATTGTTTTCTTAAATAGCTATTTCTTGGCTGTAATGTGTAATTAAGTAAGCAAATACGTCTACTTATTTAATTTTATTTTTGAGCATTCTATGAAATATTTTTTTTTAATGAACAAAACTGAACAAAAAAAATACAAATTAACTCTTCTACAAATAATGTTTTGTTTACAGTTTCAAAACCTTATTCAGAATAAGTAGTTATGGTTATAATGACTAAAGCAACATAAACAGGTCACCTACTATTTTAAATGATTGAACTGATGACTGAATGAAATATTAGAAAACCTATTTCAAGTAATGTACACTCATTTCTTATAAGAAAGCTCTTTGACATAAAAACATTATTAATAGGTACAACAATAGATTTATTATTACTTCTCTATCAGTTAGATCTTTAGTTTACAGTGAGATGACAAGTAAATATAACAGAAGACATAGAAACTTTCCCAGAGAATGATTCATATGGGAACAACCCCACCACACAATGTAAATATGTTTTATATTCATTAACAATCTGGTTGGTCCTACTAAGACACCTATTGACATACATAATAGATTTTTATAGTATTTTTAACATTTTGTGAAAGTTTGTAAAGGTCAAGTTTGTTAGATTTCAAATGAGAATCATGTTTATAAATAAGATGGACTGGTCTGTCTGTACAGTTATTTATAGCAGCCACACATGTTCCAGTTATACTTGCTGGTTGAATAAATATTCAGCTGACTAAATGGTTGAATTAAATAGTACAGACTACAGTTTCATTCATGAATTTATAGATGTTCATACCTGAGACATGTTGTGGAGTGCCATGTGATGCTGTATGACTGCCTCCGTGAGCCACTCCAGCCGCCCAGTCTCAGCCAAAGTACTTCCATCTATGATCTGCCCCCCATCCAGCATTTGTTTAGGGAAAGTCAACAAGTTCTTCAAGTACTCAACTGTATGTCTTTCCCGGTCATGGTTACCATACTCTGCTTGCCTACTGTAGGATGCAAGAACCACAGCCTGCTGGCAGTCACAGATGATCCTGCCTTCTATCAAATCATTCTTGAGTTGCAAGAAGTAATGGTATCTTGTGACCTCGTCAGTGATCAGGCTGGTCCCAGATATGACGTAGTACATAACTCGCAGGTACAGCTGGTGGGAGGACGCGTACTTTTCGAGCTGGCGCTTGAGCGGGCGCTCGAGCTGCACCCACCGCGGCTGCTGGCTGCGGTTCACGTAGCGCAGCCCGAATAGGTCCGGCTGCATGACAGCCTGCCGCTGGCACACGTTGTCCAGGCACTCCTGGCCCGTGCTGTCCACCGACAGCGTGCAGTCCGCCACCCCACCATCCAGCAGCTCCACACTTATCACAAACAAACTCTTCGACGCAACATTGTACTGCCGCGTCTTCTTCAGCTTCAACTTGAAAGGCATCTTCCTAAGCTACCCGCCACCACTTTGTAATAACATCACATAGGAAACAAACGTTACGTTTCGTTTATGGCGAAAGAATGTAGGAAACGATGCATCCGTTACGCGCGCCACATATTTATGACATTTTGTCTTGAATTCGCGACGTAATACCGGTCATTTGAACGAATTTATGTTACGGTGGCGATGACGTAGATGTATCGGCGGAAAGCAATAAAAGTTGTCGAGTAAACACATATGTATTATGAAAATAAGAAATTCACGTTCACAACATTGAAGCCATCGAGAAAGTGACAATTTGGATTGACAGTTGTATTTTGGTATTGCCATTTTAAGTTCAAAATATCCACCAATTTAGTAGAAAATTTTGCAATTTAGTAGATTTATTTCATTTAAGAGGTTCTCCTTTCTTCATTTTCTACGAATAATCAAAATACTCTTTGTTGATAAGTTAACAGATACTTCACATTGCATGTTCACACGACACAAATTGCGAATTACATAGAAATGAACGTTCCTTGAAAGAGTGGGTCTTAAAATGAACATTTACAAAACAAAGGTCATCTCCATGACCGAAGACAAATGACCGTGTAACTCCCACTGGACGATTATGTTTACCTTGGACAAACTGTCCAGCAAAGCTATTCACAACCACTCGATACGCTTCTGTACCTTATCGAAGATCAATCAATGTAATCATAGGAGTCCTTTAGACACACAAGTCCAAAACCCGAAAATTTTCTCAGATAGACGACCGCTATTTTTCAAGGCAAATTAGGTTATGGAAATGTACAGACGCCAACACATCAAGCTACTACAATCTGTCAAATCTCTTTAATAGATTTTCAACTTTATCATTAAAGAATTAAGGTTCAAGGTTGATTGGGAAAATTTGACAGTTTCGGGTAGCTTGACCTGCGGGCTTCCGTACCATTTTCAATACGATAGCCTGTCGGATGGTAGTGAATAACTATTAGTATTATGCAGTTAGTTAGGTAAATATTCGAGAAAATGGTCAATCGTTGAATCCGACTCGGACGGGCAGCGTTCGGGAAGCTATGCAATATCTTTTCGTCCCACATACACCAGTGCGTATTGGCAGTACTGACATATGATACTGAAACGTGATCGCTTACAATGCAAAGAAGGCACCCGAAGGGCAATAGAGAGGGCTATCATTGGTGTTTCACTACGTGACTGATCGAATTATATGAAGAGATTCACAGTTCAAGGCAACCGACATGGCCCGAACAATTGCCAAACTAAGTGGTAGTGAGCAGGGCACGTTGCTCGCAGATCAGATAAACGATTGGACCGAAAGGTTCTGGAGTGGCGACCGCGTACCGGAAGACGTAGCGTTGGAAAGACAAGGTGGACCGATGAAAGCTGCAAGAATCCGCTGGGTGCGAGAAGCAAAGACTCGGTCGAAGTGGCGGTGTTTGGGGGAGGCCTATGTCCAGCAATCGCTCATTTTATCTCACACTTTTCACAGTTCTGTTTTCGATCATTCGGAGCGCAAAGGAAAGATGCCGAATAGAATCTGTGGGAATGCTGAAATCTAACATCATTGGATCCATTGAATACAAAAATTAAACGAAAACCGAAGCATCAGATACACTTTAGATAAAAAAGTTAAAACACGAAAGAAAGACACTGCTGTGTGGCTGCTTTTGTGGTGTATAATGTGGGAGTTTTTTTACATTGGCTGTTTTTTGAATAATTATTTTCTAGCGCTCATCTTGTCTTTGAATTATATTCAAAGAATCACAAGTTTAAATTCCAAAGGGGAAATGCAAGGATTAAATAAAAAAAACGGTTACAAAAAATATAATTTAACATTATTTATAAATATCTAAAAGTCACTTAATGCGTTTTCGACACTGTGTTTCTTGAACTCCATCACCAATAAAATAATATTTTTCAAGCAGCAGACCGCTGCTGTTCTTTATTTAAATTCAGCCAATCGAGGGGCTCTTTTAGGACTCGCAATAGCTTTTCTTCAGGCGAATTTTGTTTGGGTACGTTCATGTACTCCCATTTCTGAAACAAAATATTTATGTTACGTCAAAGAATAAAATCATCAGATGCGTGAGTATTCGGCGGTTTGTCTATAATGGGTTTCGAATTTACTGTAGTTTCATTTCGGGCGTTAAATGATAGACCAATGGGAGATTAATTAAGTAACAATGGTCTTATCATCACGGAAGGTACATTGAAGACGAATTCGATCAAACTTTATACGTATCCTGCAAATAATTTTTGGTTTTGACAGTTTTTCCATACAAAAACTGTACATCAATTTTATTCCTCGGATAAAAGTCAACTGGCTTGGTAAAATCAGCCCTGTGTGATTTTGGGTTCTCCACAACAGGCGCGTTATTATCGGTCGACAATATCGGATGCGTTATTGCGATAATGCGTTCGGATTCCTTGCCACACAGCTGCGTTTTTATCGTTCGATATTTGCAACGTGTGCATGTAACCTACTACAGGCCCTCTGCAGGCACTACACGTTACGGTAAGATCGTATGCGTCCTAATACAAAATGTTCTAAGAACTCCTATCGGAATATCGCAGGACGGAGGAACGCAAGCGTTCGCAACTTTTATTGCGTCGTTATTATCGCAGCAGTGCGTAACTTTGTGGCCGTCCTAATCAAAATGTACTGAAAATAGATATTACAATAACGCATCCGATATTATCGACCGATAATAACACGCCTGTGGGGAGAGCCTTTTCCCTTAATACTCACAGCGTTAAGAGGTAGCGACATGAGTATGGACTCATAGCGCGCCTGAGGCGTGTGCAGGCCGAACTTCGTGCCGCGGTCGTACATGAGGTTAAACTCCACGTAGCGACCTCTTCGGACCAGCTGCCACTGGCGCTCGTAGTAGCCGTACGCGTCGTCTTTATGCCTTTGTACTGGAACATTAAGAAATAATTCGTTGAACACACCATTTAGAAAAAACAGCAGGGGTGACCTGTTATTCAATTAGAGTTAACTATTTTGTCTGCCTCGTTGATCGAGCGGGTGTTACCCGCTCGCTCAACGCTATTGCTGAGTATGAGAGGTCCTGGGTTCGATTCCCAGGTCGGACAACGTGTTGTTGGGTTTTTTCATAAGGAATTTCTCAGTAGCAGCCCGGACTCTGGATTTGTGTTTGGTTGATAGCAATAGACTAGCCCCCTATTAATTACACGAGACTTAAAGATAACTGGCGAAATGTGGGTGTACAGAATAAAGCAGAGCAGTCTTATTCTTTGGAGATTACAGGCATTGTTATGTATATGGTAACAATAAACTCCTTACCAATAGGTATATAACTGGGAATGACGGCTTCAGCGCAGGACGTGACGAACTTGAAAGCTTTCTCCTGACTCGGCGAATCGACGTCATCAAAGAAGATGCCGCCGACGCCGCGGCGCTCGCCTCGGTGGGGAATGTAGAAGTAATCGTCGCACCATTTCTTGAATCTGGTCAATGGTGTTGCCATTAATAAAAGAGAATAGAATATTGCTTTACGTGGTTAATAAATAAAGATGGTATCTCTAGATTAATATTATCAGAATAGGAAATTTGGTCAAAAACAGTGACAAACTGTTCATAAAGCATGCAACCCCTCCAGTTGAAATCGCAATAATTATTGCGTGATTTCAAATAACGCCATTATGTATGATTCTCTATCAATAACATAATCTCTAAAATAATTAATGGATAATTGAAACGGTATGTTAATGTGCTGAACAAATGAATGGCCGTAAAATTGATTGATTGGTATTTTAATGTTGCCAGTGAGATAATAATATTCTACCATAAAGTTGAAAAATATAATAATTATGACTAACATTATGGTAGAAAATTAAATGCGTGTACAATTTTTGTCTGGCAAAGTGGCATTGTTGTATTCGTGCATAAGGATTGGATATAAGGATTTTCTTTAAAACTCACTTCTGATAATATGTTTCGTCGTGTTTGTCGCATGCATTTTTTAGCGTGAGATGAAAGTATACTGCATCCTCTGCGTTCAAGTAGTAAGGCGTTAAGTCGGTGCCGCCGCCGAACCACCACTGGACACCTGAATAAGGATAACATTTGTTTTCTATTACACAGAAGAATGAAGCTAAACACGAAACATTATCTTAGCGGTGCTTAAATTATAAGCTGACCAAGATAATTAAACAACTGGGTGGAACGCGGCATCCCAACCATTTATCGTTTCAGGTCCCTCTCGACTCAGTTCCGAATCCATAACCAAAATCTATGTAGACGATCTATGCAACCGCCAGTTGTCTCGAACTAACTTTATTTTACAGCAAAAGGGATGGTGCTATTCGTCCTGTATAGCTCCATCTCTCTCTTGAACTAGAACAATGTTACTACAGTCGTATTTACATTTTTCTGTATTGTTTTTCTATACACAGTGTCTACGTCTCTCTCTCATCCAACTCCCCCTGCTTGCTGGAAGAAATTGGTAATGAAATGAGCGGTACCTGTGTGCTCTTCTATTTTGATGTATTTTTTGTAACTGTTTTGTGTGTACATAAATAAATAACTGATCATGCGGTCCGACTTACCATCTTTATCTTTAACTTCAAAGTATCGGTAGTTGAAGTGAATAGTGGGCACCATGGGGTTGCGCGGGTGGATGACGGCGCTCACTCCCGCCGCGAAGAATGGAAGCTCGGCATTCTCAAGCTTCTTACCCCTAACAATGACATAGGTAGGCATTAGAAATGGTTGGTTTAATATGAGAGCGGACTTGAAGATATAGTGGCCTAGAAACTAGTCGTTACCCTCTAGTGTAAGAACATATAGGTACATCATCAAATATGATTTTAGGTTTCTAGAGCTCCATATGAGTTCTCCAACAGACGGGAAATCACGAAAGTATGCACTTGAGCAAAGATGATAATAGTCAGATTACCATAAAGTAAAAAGAAGCGACGCAAGATGTGAAAAAAATAAAAAAATAATTTTAATTTATTTTTGGTTTTTGATCTTTGTGGACTTGATAACATTTGGGGTAATATCGCTATCTATGGACAGCTCCAAAATTCTAAGTCCTCGCTTCGATAAAATAGTTTGGAAGAAAAACAATAAAATCGTTCACCCTCGGATAAAACACATATAACGTTATTCAAAATACGTTATTCAGGGCATTATGTTATTTAGGGGAATAAACAGGCATCTCGGTTTACGTTGTGACGGCTGTTTGCACAGATGTGACATGTCACCTGCATTGGAATTGCGCATGTATATATTCCCGTATATCCGGTATAAATAATCGTCCATTCTTAGAATTTAGACGGGAAACTAGTAACAGATAGATACTGCGACTCATGCAAGAAATTATAGGTGTAAGACAACTGAAATATCTACATAATCCAGCTTGAATCTTGCACTCTGAAAAGTAATCGGATTCGGAAATACGAGCGATGGGATACGTATCTGAACCATCTCATTGAGTGCCTTCTTGAACGAAGGCATTTGTTTTCAAACACCTTCATTCTTTCATTTCTTTGAACACAAATTCATCTTAAAGAACAACTTTACTTCGAACTATTAAGAATATAAGGAATTTTAATAAAATACGTATTTTTAGCGGGCATGTTCTACGAGCCAATATACTACGAATTGAACTGTTTAGGGTTAGAGTATTTGGGGCCGAAGATGGATTGCTTTTCCCCGCATATCGGACTTCACAGCTTAACTAAGCTGTGAAGTCCGATATTCGCAGTAAAGCGAAGTTCGCGACCGTAAATATGACACTTCGAGTTCAAGATAATGTTCGGTTTTGTAGAGCAATGAGAATGTATCATATTATTTACGGTCGGGTCCTATAGTTGTTTCAGGAAGCTTCATGTAAGTCCTAATAAATATCTAAGCTTTTGCCATCGGCTTCGCCCGCGTTGCGGTCAAAAATTATCCCGCGGGAACGTACCTACTATACCATTAAGGATTATATCGTGGACAAAAAGGCTTGGGATTGAGCTGCTTCAAATTTTTATAGATTGAGTGTTTTTTTTTTTTGTTGTTTTATTTTATATACACATTGACATTAATGAATTTTATATACACAATGACATTTGCTTACTTTGTAAAGTATTATATTACTTTAATTATTGTGAATGTGAAGACTATGTGGGTCATCCTATTTAATTTTATTTTCTCTGTTCTGTTTGTGTTGTCATGGTCTGGCACTTTCAGTAATTTATGTGGTCTACCCAAATGTCCTTTCTTTGGTATTGTTCGTCGAATCGTTGAGCTCCTTAAGTTTTGAGTTGAGCTGCATGATTTATGACAAATGCGTGTACTGACTGGACAGGTCCTCTCAATCTGTGCGGTTCTTTCCTCAAAAGACCATCTCAGACATCGATCGACATGGTTTTCACATGATCTGACCAAGATTATGTCTGGACTTTAAAAGAGACTGTGACCTCTGAGTTTGTTTCGGCCTTTCTTCTCAGACTAGTTAGATAGGAAACGCCGAACTCATCTACTTTTTAAAATATGACTGACGTGTAAAAGTGTTTGTACAAACCTACTTACAAAATAAAATCATTTATCATTTACTACCGGGATAAAAAGTATCCTATGTCCCAACCCAAGTCATGGTCCACCTGCGTGCCAAATTTTACGTAATCCGTTCAGCCGTTAAGGCGTGAAAAGGTGACAGACACACAGAGTTAGTATTTGTAACATAAGTATGGAAATATAGAATGACTGACCTGCTCCTCATTTGCTGGACTGCGGCCGGCGGTAAGGTGCCAGACACGACAGAGATGTTGACGCCTGCCTTCTCGAAGACTCGGCCATCTTGCAACACGCACGTGATACCGCCGCCTCCCTCCTTGCGTTGCCATCTGTCCACTTGGAATTTGGCTTCCTGATGCATGCAAATTAATGATGGTGCTTGAATTAAAATGGACGGGGCACAGCTTTTTTGAAAACTTACAAAAGTAAAGGGATTTTTTTTTTTAATAAAACTTTGCCTCACACTAGGTATTACTCCTGTATCGTGGGTGTGTTTACAAACATTTAAACTTAGTGTGGCAGTTTGAATTATGAAAGGGCGCATCTACCTAACAATTTAAATAACTATCTAACATAACGCCTGTATTCCCTGAAGGGTTAGGCAGAGGTGTACCAATTGTACAACCACTTTTCACTAAACAGGAGGTATCTTATGCTACTATGTATTATTAATTTCTCGTGTGGTGTACTTAACTAGATAAAAAAAACCACAATGGTCATGGAAATACACATGCTTGGCTTTCCTGCACAGCAAATTGCAGGATGTTGATTCCCCATTGAATAAGTATTAGTATAGAGTAGGCACTTTTGTGTGGTGAAATAGTGGAAGTATTTAATTGTTGTTATTAACATTTTAATCCTGTTAAGCAACTATAATAATGTTAATAGATTCGTACCGGCGACATTATGAAAACATCGTTTTCGAAATCATATTCATCAGCTGTTTTCTCATCCTCCCAAGCCTACAAGAAAATAATTCATATGTATGTACTTGTTCAAAGAGATAGCAATATGAAAATTGTATCGCTTAAAAAATACAGATTGATGTATAATTTCAAATGACCTATGACCTACAAAATACTATTTAGAATTTATTATGTGAAAAATAGTGTTATTGCTATTCCATATTCACCATTCAGAAATGAAGGATTGATCAAAAACAATAGCAAAATGTTTACCTACACTTAGTAAAATAAATTCTAATAACAACATTACTTACCTGAATACAACCAAATTGAAACACAATAGAGACAAAGAGTTTTAGTTTGATGAAAAACCCTTGTTATTGTCTAGTTTCACTATTTCTGGACACATTCCTACAAGAAGTTCTTATGTCTCTGTTCTTATATGTCAAGAACAACTCCTTACCTGGTCTTCTTCTGCTTCCAGAGCCCTACAGAACTCTGCCTGTATCCTCATGATAAGCAGTTCCATTTGTGTCTTCATATCATCCATGTTTTTCTCTAGGTCCGCCACTGGTGTGATGGGGTCAGCCATGTAGTTCTTAAGCTGCATTATTTCCTTCATCTCTGCTTTGTTTTTTTTCAGCTGGTTGTATGCTGCATAGCCTGTGCCTAGCAATGCTGCACAGTATAATCTGAAAACAACAATGATTTTACTCTATGGTCATACTTTTATGCACCATGTGGCAGTTTTATAGATTACAAAGAATAGTTAAGGGGGAAGCACCAGGGAAGCCTGCAAACTTCAAGTGTTCTTACGTTTTTTGCCATTTGCAAACCAGTGTCATGTTGAATGTTGATTGAGATTTATTGTGAATTATGCATCACCTCTGTACCTATTTTTTCTGTTCTGTTTTTCTTGTCTGTTTATATATGTGTGTACATAAATGGTAAAATAAATAAAATTTAAATTCAGTTATTTGTCCAAATACGGTACATTACATGGTCTTAAATTAATAAAAGTTCTTATCATATTCTGCCACGAGGTGCGCGGACAAAGACATTTATTCGTACGGTATTAGTTACGCCACCTAAGTTGGCAAAAGATTTTGTAGTGGGGGAAGTTCGCGCACGCACAATTTCATACGTTTTTACATGCGCGAACTTCCCCCACTACAAAATATTTTGCCAACTTACGTGCCGGTAACTATAATATCAGGTACACAAATAAAATTATTACAATTACGAGGGTGACACTGAAAGTTCTTAGAAAATCAAAAACTGAACAAACTAGCAAGTTATTAGTTTTATTATATCTTTTCAAAATAGTGTCCATTTACATCAATACATCGCTGCATCCGATAAAACCACTGAGAAAGGCACTCTGCCCACTCGTCCTTAGGGGTCTCTTCGACGGCATTTTGAAACGCAGCCACTGCTTCCTCGGCGTTCATAAAACATTTTCCTCGAAGTTTTTCTTTCATTTTCGAAAATAAATAAAAATCGCAAGGTGCGAGGTCGAGGTTATAGGGCGGGTGATCCAGTAATTCCAGGTCTGATGTCGCCAAGTAGTCCATTGTTTGCGTTGTCGTGGTGAAGGAGGATCCTACTGCAAGGTCATTTCTCCCGAACTTTTTCCAAGACAAGTGGCAGTAACTGTTTTTCGATCGTCTAAAACCATTGTTGCGTAATGACCTGTCCTTCCGAAGAACGAGGCCACCATCTGTTTTCCCACGCTTCGACCGCTCTTCACTTTAGTTGGCAACTCCTCGGAAGGAAACACCCAGACAGCAGACTGTCTCTTAGTTTCAGGATCATAACAATAAATCCAGATTTTGTCACCCGTAAGTATGTCGAACACAGCATTTGAGTCACCTCCGTTAAATCTTTGAACCATTTAACGACACCAATCAACACGACGGAGCAAGGGCCTCTGTCAAATTATGAGGTATCCACCTGGCACAAAGCTTGCACTTGACTCATATCGATGCCTAAGCTTGTCCGAATCTGCTGATAAGTCACTCTTTTGTCAGTCTCTATCATACGCCGGACAACACTAACGTTATCGTCAGTCGTCGCCGTAGAAGGCCGTCCCTCACGCAGATCATCGGTGAGATTAGTGCGACCACATTTAACCACAGTTGTAAACAGTGGCATGAGATGGGGCTTCATCGTGAAAGGCCAATCGAAGTCTATCATAACTTTCTTGTTGACCTAAATGACATCGAAAGTCATAAAAAATCATTTTACGAAAATTTTCTCGCGTTAAATTCATGCTGACGTGACGCAGACAATTTTCAATTTGCCGCCAAATCGTAAACAAATGACAAATGAATAAAATACATAGGTACACAATTATATTGGCAAAGAGTTCCATTTCCAAAATTTGAACTTATATTTTTATTATATCGTTTACAAGTGGCCAGTTCCAAAAACTTTCAGTATCGCCCTCGTATTAAAATTTATTTTTATTAAAAGCCTGTGATGTCTCGCTGCAGGGCAAAGGCCTCCCTACTCTCTTTCCACTTCTCTCTGTTTAAAGCTGTTAAGGACCAGTTCTTGTTGAAGGAGTCCAGCTCATCCCGCCATCTCCGTCTGGGCCTGCCGCGATGTCGCTTGCCATTAAAAGGGACCCATTGGGTCATAAGTTTGGCCCATTGGTCGTCTGACATGCGGCAGATGTGTCCAGCCCAATTCTATTTTAGCGTGGCAGCTTTCCAAGTGACATCAGCTATTTTTATTATGAAACGGATGGTCGACACCGCTTACATTAATCTTCTACAAAGTATTTATAAGAACGTACTGCAGCGATTAAAATCAGTTCCATGACATGAAAAAGCCGTGAATAGTTTCGGAGACAGCGGACCCGCTGTCTCCGAAACTATTCACGGCTGTGCTGGAGGAAGTATTCTGAAAGCTGGACGGAAAGGGGCATTATGGATGGCCATAAGAGATTATCTAATCTCCGTTTTACTTCAGATGAATATGTCAAAGACCAAGTTGATGACGAACAGCCCGCATCACAGGATCACATTGGCGGGTGGGGAGGCTGAATACGTCGATGAGTATTCAACCTCCCCACATCGTCTATCTTGGTCAAATAGTCTCTTTCCAGGCAAGACAAAACAAAGAGGTTGCAAGACGCACCGAAAACCTGGAAGAGCTATTGGGCCATCAAACATCTAATGAAGGGTGATTTTTCTTTGTCCCTTAAGAGGAGACTCATTGACGTGTGCATACTTTCTATCCTCACATATGGTGGAGAAACATGGTCTTTGACAAATCAACAGAGGTCCACGCTCGATATTTACAGAACGGAGTATACTGGGTATCAAACTAACAGACCGGGTTAGGAATACGACCATCCGTTCCGTTCCATATTACAATACAAAAATAAAATATTAGAGCAAACACTAAAATAACAAAATTATATCCTAAATTAACTAAAACTATTTACGAACTAAAATATAGCATAATTAGAGCATATATCTCTAAAATCATATTTGTATATGATCTTAGAGATATACAATTATGAACTTAGAGGGTTGTATTGATGATCTGCAAAAAACGTAAGAAAAACTATATTCTGCAGGGTACCGAGCGCATCCCTCTTAAGGAAAAAATGGACGTTAATTTTCTGCAATCAACTTGGTGATAAGTTCTTGAATTATTATTAAAACTGAGGAATTATTTGCTGAATGTCATGACGATGATGTAATATGTCAGCATTTTTATATTCTAATTATCTTGTCTAATAAAAAGCCGATTAGATAATAATTTCTGCAATTTTTCTTTTTGATGCATTTATTTTAAAATGGTTCAGAGTGTACTCTCAGAGTGTAACTGTTGTATATATAGGTACCTACATACTTCCTAGTTTATAAGTTTATGTTTATTGGGTTTTCAGTCTACCCTCCATCATATTGTTGTTCCTACCCTACTCTTATGACTTATCCACTTGTACTTCTAGGCTACTTAGCTCAATACACAAATTACGATATTTGGTGTTTTATTGAAGACATAATATTGGCGACGAGTAGAAAACATGACAATGGAGTGTAAATCAGTGAAATTTCATGAGTTCAATGTGAAATGTGATAATTGGGACAATTACATCGACAGACTTAAATATTGTTTTGAGGCGAATGGCGTCGTCTCAGATTCGGCAAAAAGGGCAAATTTCTATACAGTGTGCGGCGTACAAGTGTTCGAGACTCTTCTGGCGTTGATTACACCTAAAAAGTCTAGTGAAGTAATATTCAGTGAAATTGAAGCGATCCTAACCAAACATTACAGCCCAAAACCTAATGAAATTTCTGTGTCGTACAAATTCTATAAGCGCGATCAACTACGCAGTGAATCTGCCGCGGAATACATAGCGCAACTCAGAAAAAATCTGTGCCGGTTGTAACTTTACAGACATGGAAAGGATGCTTCGTGACAGATTGGTATGCGGTATGAACAATCACAATTTGCAGTACGAACTGCTAAAGAAAGATAATTTGCGATACCATGACGTAGTGGATGCTATGCTATCGACGGAAAGTGCGGGCAAGGACGCTCGTATGATGCAGAGCGCCTCCGTCACCGGCGCCCCCGTCAGCTACGACGCAACGGCAGTGGGCGCCGCGGCGACGTCGCCGCCGTCATGTGAACCTATGGACATCAACGCCGTGCAATCCAAAGCAAATGTTCGACTGTGTTATCGATGTGGAGACCGGCACGCGGGCGAATGTCGCTTCGTTAACGCCGTGTGCCACTTTTGTAAGAAGAAAGGTCACATCGAGAGAATATGTGCCGCTAAAAAGAAAGGTCGTTCTGAAAAAATTAACTTAGCCGAAAACGAGACTGACGTGCTTAATGGCATATATAACATGGAGAGCACAAGGAGCTGTCGCGTTCCGGCATACGAGGTGAAGCTACTACTGGATGGCGCGCAGGTGGCGATGGAGGTAGACTCCGGCGCCGCTTTCTCCTTGGTGAACCAGCAGACGTGGTCGCGCGTGCGCTCGCGCAGCGCTTTGCGCGCGGTACACAACCGCCTGTGCACGTGGAACAGCTCACCGGTCACAGTGATGGGACAAGCTCAAGTGCAAGTACAATATAAAGACATTAAGTGTGTTTTGAATGTCATTGTAGCTAAGGGTTCGGGACCGAATCTGTTGGGACGTAATTGGTTCGAGCCACTAGGTATTACTTTAAATGTTAATAGGATATCTGAACTAGACATGTCTCCGAACGATCTGATTGTAAGTAAGCACAGCGAGGTTTTCAGAGACGGACTCGGTACTTACAGGGGGGACCCAGTGACTATACATTTGAAACCAGGTGCGACTCCTAGGTTTTTGAAGGCACGTCCAGTACCCTATGCTATTAAAGACAAAGTTGAAAAAGAGATAGATCGTTTAATGGGGGAAGGGGTACTTCGCGCTGTGTCTTTTTCAGAATGGGCGACTCCGGTTGTTCCAATACCCAAACGAATAAAATAAAACACATAAAAACAGCGCCTTATCATCCCGCAACAAACGGTTTGGCCGAAAGAATGGTGCAAACTGTTAAAGACAAGTTGCGCAAAATGGATGATATCTCTTGGGATATTAAGATTCCTCGAATGCTACTAGGATTGCGGGTAACTCCTTGCACAATAACTAACAAGAGCCCTTCTGAACTCTTAATGAATAGGCGCCTACGTACCTTGCTAGATGTTATACATCCGGATAATCGTGTTAAAAATAAAATTAATCAACAGATTACCAATAATGCTCATAATGTTACTCGAGAAACTAATGTGGGCCAAAGTGTGATGTACAGAAACTATAGTTGTGGACCTCGTTGGTTGCCTGGTACGGTGGTTAAAAAGCAAGGGCCATCTAATTATCAAGTTGCAACTGGTGATGGTAATATTGTCAACCGACACATCAACCAACTGGTTAAAAAGAAAGTCACAGAAGATGCAGACCGAGAAGGAGAGAGTGAAGAAGTGAATAATGAAAAGGTCAGTTTGGAAATGGAAAATCAAGATGTGGAAATGGGAAGTACGGGTGAGGAAATAATTGAAATACCGAGTCCGGACCAATGGGCGGAGATGTTAGGTATACCCAGTGATTATGAGTCTGGCTATTCTGGGGGTAAGATTAAAAGTAAAGTTTTATCTCATACAAAAAGCCCTTATGAAAAGCCTGATTCAATGTATATGGAATAAACATAAGGTTAATGTTAGATATTTAGATGAATGCAAAATGGTTGGCTTTAAGTATAAGTTAAAGTTTAAATATATTTTGTATACTTGGGGGAAAGGTATGTTGTATATATAGGTACCTACATACTTCCTAGTTTATAAGTTTATGTTTATTGGGTTTTCAGTCTACCCTCCATCATATTGTTGTTCCTACCCTACTCTTATGATTTATCCACTTGTACTTCTAGGCTACTTAGCTCAATACACAAATTACGATATTTGGTGTTTTATTGAAGACATAATAGTAACAATGTACAATGAGCTTTACTTTACCCTGGTTGGTTACACTTTGTCATAAGCAGAAAATTTTGTCATGACCAAGATCATTTTAATGATCCCAAATTGTTGATTTAGGTATTGGCTAAACCAAATATTGGTAAATAAGCTTAGTTGTAAAAAACAAAAGTTATAACACGTTTTTAGAACAGATATAACTTGCTTTTATTATTTTACTGTGTCACTGTGCTACAAGTGGTATTGACCTACTTTTCTTATCTTTCCCAATAAGATTGGAAATCATTGACTGTCATTTATGCACAGTTTTTATTTACATAACTAGGTGTAGTGCAGTAGGGTAACTAGTAGATACTAAAATGTTAATTTAACAAGTAAGCCCGCATCTTTGTTATTGTACTTGTTGCTGTTGAAATGAAGACTTTCACACAACCTATTCAAAAGATCAATAAATCATTCAGATAAGTGTCTGTTCTTCACAATATACTCATTATTTACAAGACCGATGACTCGACAACCATTCGATCACGTACGCCAATTTCACATAATAATAACAGTAGTAATACCCAATAAATTAACCGGATAAAACACGTTTTTTAATACTAATAACAAACCGAGCTAATAACGCTTTCGGAACCTTTTTATCAAAAAATATTTGGTGTTTATAAATACGCAAAATGCTAATGTAAATACCCCACCTGTAAGCGGGTCTGTCCCTGATCTTCTTGTAGGTCTCCACATAACTCAGCGTGTTAAAACACCTCGTTATCACTTTATACGACATTTTGTGTATATTTCAACCCGAAAATCACCGATATTACGAAGTTAATATTGTAGAAAATTCCAAAAACCGACTGACATAATGACAGACAGGTGGGCTATCAGCCGGTTTGACACTTGAGTTTGACAGATGTGAAATGTCACACGTTGTTATCGTGCGCGCGCCACCCTGCGGCGGCATGCGGAACTATTTGGCTATCAGCTGTGAAATTTTTCTTCCGCAAGACGCGCCTACATGCGTAATATGTGTTCATCTCTTTCCCAAGCGGGGACGAGCGCATCGATCGGTCGTGTCGTGCTCTTTCCGGCCAGTCCGCGGCGGCCTTTCTGACAGCGTGTCGCTAGTGCGCGTGTGTACTCCGTTGTCCCGGCTATCGATCCATCAGTGGAGCCGCATTGCCGTACATTCCGGAGGCGGTGCCTCGCCTAGTTTTCGTCGATCGTCGGCGTGGCGGGCGCGTGTCGGCGTCGGCGGCGGCCCCGGGCGGCCCTGCGCAGTAGCGACCAAGTGTAGCGCGGGAGCGACCGACCTTCCTTCCGCCAAAACCGGCTCGCTGTCCGCGGCGGACGGCTGTGATGTAGCCGCGGCCGGCGCGAGCGGCCTTCGGACAAAGGACCCGCTACTCGGTTATTCGCGATGAAGAAGTTCACGTTCAAGGGGGTGCTCGACGGGTTCCGCAGCTCGGTGCAGGCGGCACCGCGAGGCACCGAGCAGGAGATCCAAGAGACTCTGCGCCCCGACCACTTCCAAATAAAAAAGGTGAGTGGTTTTATCGCGCGGCGCGGCCCAAGGTCCCGCAGATAATGGCGATGAGCGGCACGCGAGCGCTGGCTGCGGGCATGGGGAGAGGGGCGACCACGCTCCAGTGCCGGTGCCGTATTTATAACAGCACTCACCTGAGCCGCGAGCGACGGCTGCGAGCGTGCAGCCTCTGTTGTGTAAACTGTACGCACGCCGCAGCCGCTCGGCGGCGACAGACGACACCCACGGCCTGCGACGGCGACGTGCACATCAAAACAATCACAACAGACCGTCTCGCTCGCCGCTTCACCAACAGATCGTCTGTGACTCAACTTTGTTGACATTTCTTTAGCCAAGAACGTGTTCCACGCGTAATGTGTATCTCCGACTATTTCGTAGTCGTGTGCTGCAAAATTTTTGTGATTCCGTTATTCGCTTACGTCAGTGAGCAGCCTTGACCATCTACTTAAGTCTATTGGCGTTATTACAGTGAATGTAATCTGCTGACTGAGCACGGCAGCCTGAAAGTGCGTGGAAGCACGAGTAGGCAATTTTAATATAACGAGCATCTACTAAGCAGATATTATTTTTCGTCAGATTACTGAACAGCACCTGTAGGTGGTGAATAGCGATCATAATATTGAACTGATAACAGATTAGATAACTGCTGCCCCTAATAATGCCTTTGCCCTTTGTCGTGTTACTTTTGCTACAAAAAAATGCACAACAGCTCTTATTAGGTCACTGTAAAAAACAATAATAATTGCAGGTTTCTGGATGAAAATGACAAAACTTGAGGAGTCCGTCGAAAGTTAGAATCCAACTTGAAATACTTACCTACCTACTATAGTAATAACTGAAAGGAAAATGACAAAAACGAGGGTATAAGTTGCTGCTCATGTTCTGGGCTTACCCTCGCTACCCACACAAAAAATGGCGTTACAAAATACTTTCTCATTAAAACGTAAACTTCCTGAAATCAGGAAAATGAAACATTTCCATGTCAAGGTCTAAAATCCTAACACGGCTAATGTTATTGATCGATAGCGTAAAAGTGGAAAAAAACTTTTAATAACCGACATTGGATCGTCACCAAACTTCGTCGGGATCGTTGCTATTTCCCTTTTAAAGTTTTACTTATTGTTAAAAGTTGTGTCTTAAGCACCTCGGGTCCTCAACCCACCTGGTTCCGCGTGCGAATTCTGCCAGCAAAGTTAATGAGCAAACTCATAAATAGTAAATTACGTCGCGGTCGTAACAGAAGATGGAAAACAAAAATTTATTAATAATCGTTCTCCATTGAAAATACCAAATTTGAACAGCGGTATGCTTTTAAAACTTTTCCCTTACTTCCCCAAATTTGCGGAGCGAGCCAATTTACGTTGGATCAGCGGCTATCCATAAAATAAACAAATTTAGTTAGCTAATTCTTATCTGAACTGTGTGAGAATTCCACGAATTTGTGTCCGAAAGTTGAATGAGTTCCGAACTAAATTGGGGGTGTATTTTAGTCATCCTCTTCATATTTATGTGGTTATTTACGGTGTTTTCGTCTTTTCGCCATTGTCTCATGAGAAATAAGACGTACGAAAGCCTACATAATACGGTAGAAGCATTGTTCCTTTTAAAGTTGCAGCTTACAGGTATTAAAAAAAAGAGTAGATTGAGAGGAATAAATCAGTAAAGAGCTGGTAAAAGAAGTCAGGCCGTAGATTTCATCAATGATAAAACTCGCTACTGCGTATTTATGACTTCTATACTTAGTAGCAAATGGAATATCGGCCTGATGTTTAGTAACAAAGATAAAAGGAAAACAATGTCATTCCAAACACGTCGCTATTTATTTTTAATACGGTATGATGTAACCAAACATGAGTTCACAGCTGGATCCTACCAACTACAGCCTCAGGGCAACGGTGACTCATAACTATAGGATTTATTGGCAGAGTTATTGATTAAAATGGGTTTTTACTATAACTATTCAATAAGTTATCGTTATGATATGAGGATTACATCGATTTCTTGCTCCTGACTCATTGAAAATTCTAAAATTAAACGCTATTCGAATATATTACCTTGAGGAACGCTTTGTTTTGTGTTTACTTAGGATATTTCTGTAGAAAATTCTGCAAAGGCCCCGAGACGAATCTTAGCAGACTGCAAAATATGTCGCTATATTTTAAACAACTAATTAAACAAGGAATCTTGTGGGATACAAGACACAATCCCGCAACAGCGAAAAAATGACATCTTTGCACATAGCGACTGAAGTAAGCTGCATTCTGCAAGGTTTTGCCAATATGTAGTAAATTGAGCACGATAACAGTTCCCCGTATATCGCGGTTATCTTCCACCGCTGCACAGCGCTGATAAATATTATAGCCACACATCCTCTGAATACAGCCTTTTATGTTGTGGACTAAACCAACGGGAAAATCAATGATTGATGCGTTATTTTCACTTTACTAAACATTCGCTGTAGGTATTCAAAAGGAAATTGAAACGATAATTTTTATGCCGTTGGTTTTAATGTAGCAGTCTTATAAATGATTTATTATGGACATAATTGATTAGTTGAACATTATTAAAAGAGCGTTTACAAAAAAAATAAAACTCACAATCCAACTACAGTCAAACATCTTATAGTCAAACATCTTGCATGCATCTTATATCTATAGTTGCAAGGCACAAAACAAATAAGTAAAAACCCGTAAAATTGTCTATGGCAAATAAAACCATAAACATTGCACTTACATTGTCCAATAGTGCTGTGCTCTACGCAACACAAATAACAGTTCATAAAACAGTTCTACGATGATATACCAGTGAGTGTTATTCACGTAGTGATGTGCGCACGGACGAGCAGTCATTATCTTCTGCTCTCCCGAGATAAGTAATTACAGGGGGAATTGGATTTGTCCATTGTTATCTCGGACTTGTGCTAGTGATTCATTTAATTAAGGCCCGACATCCAGAATAGTTACTTTCGCATGTAGTTCATCATTTTATGAACGTTTTCTTGGTTCACGTAATGTTTACGTTATGTTTTGCCATAGATTCCATGTTCCACATAACGTTGCGTTAAGGAAGTTGTTCTATTATATTCGTTATTTATTATTCAGTTAGCAACTAGGAAAACCTGGTTATAATACCTTAGGTATATTGAATTTTTATCGCCAATAATCCCAGTATCGCTTTTCCTTTAGTAATAACGTATGTAAACACATTTAATAAACAATAATGACGGCAAAGGTTCTTTACGAAACAATGTTAAAGAGAAATAAAGATGAAAAGCGCATCAAAATCTACTGATCGGTTTTTGAGACTGTAAAATTCGTCTGATCTCTTTTATCATCCAAATGGCTTAAGTTGGTCCTTTATAACATTATTATCTTTTCATTTTCAGTCATTACTCATCGAAATAGGTGATCAATAGATCAGAAGTATTTAATTACTTACTTCATTAACGCTTTGTAGACTATTTGCTTGTAATTGGACTGGTATTAGTTGTTTCAAGTTCCATAGACTAGAAATAATTATCTATAACAGCTTTAATGAAACGTACACCGATATGTCAGCTACAAATTACAAATTCAATTTGGAATAGTGATAAATTAGATACTAGACTAGGACTACGGATTTGGGAGACAACTGAGACAAGCAATTTTTCATCGCTATGTACGCGTGTGTCGGTATGTCCAGTGCCGACCCATCCTAAGCCAGTCATCAATAAACTACGTCAGTTTCTGTATCATAATTAATCTGGCTGTTGTGGTCACTGTCCGAGAGGATTTGTAGATTTGGCGAGGATTACCGGGATTCTGCGTTGAATTACAATTGTTTCGGTAGGGATGTGGCAGCAACTGGTCTCGACATTCCGCCATGTTGTTTAACATATACTCTTTTTGAAATATCATGTATTTCTTTAATAAATAAAGTTTACACTACTCTTTATTTTTGTTAGGGAAAAGTATGACGTTGAAGTAGAACAAAGTTTATGTCCATTGCTTATGCTGGTCAACTGAATTAATCGACTGTATAGAAACTTTTTGACTTTCAAGAAGGGATTATACTTCTGACTCATAATCAGCCTGTAAACTTCCACTGCTGAACACAAGTCTCCCAAACATTACTACTTTGACAGTTTCGCACCAAAGAGAAGCTTCCTTTTTAGTTTTAAACTCATAATAACTACGTTGAACATCTTATCTTAAACGGTCATGCTGATAACACGGAAGTGCACCATCTAAATACTCAATGACCTAAATCGATAGAAGGTAATATAATTATTTATAACTACATCATAGGGAAAGGATGAATAAAAACGAACGAATACTATGGTAGTTTACCGTATGCATATTACGACATTTATAACGATAAGACTCGTTCATTGACGACAGTTGTGTGTATATATGTATTGTATATTACAGTTATTTTCATACTACACATATTTTGTCTCGCATCGTAAATCACCGTCGAACGTGATCGCAATTATGATAGATTGATTATAGCGAAGGCGGGTCATTCGATTTGTTATGTGAAATACTCTGTTCCAAGAACATTCATGAAGAAAATTCTCCTAACTGCCACCCTTTCGAATATAATAATGATACATGTCGAAAATTTACAGTCATTTTCGTGGCGCCTTTAGGAGACAAAAGTAAGCTCGTTTCACTTAATAAATCCGGTGAACGCCTTTATAATTTAGAAGATTTAGAATACAGTCATTAAGCAACTGTCTGGAAAAATAACGCGTAAAAAGTAGTAGTTATTATTTGTTTTATTACGGAGATCTTCGTTGAAGTGTCATTAGTCTTGATGCTCCGGGTTTATTAATATGAAAATGTCTTAGGGGTAGCGAAATATTTCTGAAAAGGTTTATTCTTTATGTAATTACTTGGTCCTGAAATAGCCCTACCCTACTACCTACATTTTGGCAATCCAATTAGATTATCTTACAATTTTCTATCGCCGTGGGAACTTCACGGGAAATATAAATTAATTAGTTTTTGTCACAAAATTATTTATTGATTTTAATAAGACGGAGTCTCTAATGAGGCAGAGAAAAAGACTTTTACTTCAAATTGAGCAAAGAATACCTAACAGGCTTGAATAATTACAATTAAAATAGGCAGGCTATCTGCTTGTCTCCATACTTCATACCACAATTTATCAATAGACAGCGAATCTGTATCACATCCTAATTGTTTCTAATTAATACAGTTAACGAGGCGAAACTGCTATTTTATTAAATCACATATCGCAACGAACGCACGAATTAACAAGCGGGTGACGTCACTAGTGATTCATTCGAATTTCGAACGGCAGCCATTATGAGTTTGCTGTAAGTACAACATTGCTTTCGGCCTGAAATGAAAACAATATTCCATCATAGCTTCACAGCCATTCCATAACTGCAAATATTTTGCAGATTCAGTTATTATGAGATCAATGTGAATGTTTTCACACTAACTTATACGTAGTGCTTGACTACGTCACTGACGGTAATGAAAACTTATCTATGCAGACGTTCCACTTGGGTGCTACAGAACTAAAAAACATCCCGCGTCCAATGAAAATAATTTGTGTGAAAGGCGAAACGCATTTTATATTTTTAATATGGTTTCACACTTAAAAATTGAAACATAATCTAAAATACTGTGTGAAAAATATCGAATTGACAGAGTTCAATGTTGATTCATATTCGGAACGTGTATTTTTTAAGGCCGGTTGCGTTGTGCGGATCACAGACAATGCGGCACAGCTATGATTAAAACGAGATCCGATTTCTAGCTGGACCGTGCCTACTCATCTTTTTAATATTCGAAATGCGAAGCGCTTTGTCGGATAAATTAATACTTTCATATCTACTTTATTAATATAGCATTCTTAATTCGTCTGGAGTAATAATATCGTATGCGTGAAACGATCTTACTGCTAGTCCTAAAATGATTACGTAAATACTTATTATATCTACTTATTAATGACGTTTATATTTGCACAAAAGGACCAATAATAACTGTAATCATAAATAGTTCAATACACACAGAATATGTACTGACGTAACAATAGGAGGAAATGTAATTATTGTGGTGCTTGAAGCCAATGAACAATCACATTATATCTACGCGCTTACATCACTCCTTATTTTGAACGATTTGTTCTAAACACGACATTATGATTTGACGGAATTTGAATCCGATTACATTGGTGTTATTTGATCGTTACAGATCGGGGATCACTGCCGTGATACCAATGACTTAATAAACGTCAATACAACTCAATTTATTGTGATTATATGAAGCTTCATTGTAAAAACGATAAAAGTATAGTAGGTAATACTAAAAAAAAAACAAGAATGAAAATAGACCTTTACCTACTTTATCCATCAGTGAAGGTGTATGGTTGAAATACCACAGAAAGTAAACATGACACCCACGTCACGAGCAGTTAGCAGCTGACTAAACAAATATTACTTAACTACCCAATCGTAATATGTTACACTGTGGTAATAGTAGCTTTGTTTAACAAATAGGTTGTTAGTAGCACTTGCTTGAAATCGATTAGTGTGACAATACCTAAGTGGAGACATGTCCACGTCTCCAAAACTGCATGGGCTGCTATCCATACATTTGTGATTAATATCACCATCATCATCTTAACTCTACAATCCTACAAGTTCTGGGCAATTTGTTTTACAATCTCAGCTAGTTATTTCAAGTATTGAAGCTTTCTGAAAATATTAAAAGGATCTAAATACTACTTGTGAACTAAAAATAAAACATTTCACAAAATAACATAACCAGTCTTTACGTTCTGCCAACATGAAACCTGTTGAACAAATATTGATTTTCCCAACAACACGCATAAAAACGTCGATCACAATTCACAACAGACTGACGATGCCAGACAATGCGTTATCTGAATTTGTGCAAAGATTAGCACATATCCGCAGCGCGCGGTCACGTGTGTTGATAACCGCGCCGTTTCTAATACACAACACTATGTATTCACAAGTATAGTGTGCCCAGTATATCTTTGAATAATATGGCGGCGTTGCATACAAATGAATATGACAGAAACGGCAAATGTCAGTACATTTGAATTTAGTTTCCTTTTCCGCCGAATGTCAACGTATACTGGCTATAGTGGCTATGTAGTGTTGTGTATTGGATTGGAGCAAGTATTTGAACAAATATTTGCTTTTAATATCGAATTCGGCTGGAAGCCGTACAAATAAATAGTAGTTGTTAGCTCTGTGCATATCAGAAACATGCATAACGTTAGTTTGGACCATAGAAAAGTTGCAAATATTGTACGTTGCCCGATGAAATTGTTTATTTTTATCGTAGCGCGTGAATATGATCTGTTTGCAAAACTTCAATTAAAATTTATCTGTAGTAATATTGATAGGCACCGAAATTCAGCCTCGGTTTAAAATATAACTATAATTCAAATCTGGAATCTACTGTCAAACTAATGTCAAATGTTAATAATAGTCATGGAATTAGTATGTACTGTATAATAGTTGTTGGTTCTCCCTTATTGTTATTTAAATCAACCAATTAACAAATAACTAAATATTGATAGCAGAGGCTTTCAAGACAGAAACTGGTGATGCGTATTTGCGAAATGCAAATATTCGATTCAATTGAAGCGTTAGTACAAACTATCTTCATCGAACTGGGTTATTCTCAATCTGGATAAAGTTCATATGTAACGGATAGTGTCGGGTAGATGACATATCTTAGAACTTGGTAAGTAGTACAGGCAAGTGTTCCTCAAGTTAGGATATGTAGGTAAAGTTTGGTATCAAGCATCGCGCACCAACCCAACTTTGCCTGGACTGCAAAATGCAATATCCAATATCGCAAGTTTTCTTTTGCTATCTTTGTTTTAATATCGCTTCTAGAACCATTTTGGCTGTTTTAAATGCGGATACATATCGATTATTCATCCCAGGTTTACACGATACGCTTTGGTGGGTTTTAGGCGACAATAAAGAGGCCTTTAGCCTTGTTTAGGCTATAGATAGAATCAACGAAACACCTAAGTAGGCTGAGTGAAATTGAGTACTTTGTAAAATAAATTACTTCGGACGGAAATAAGGCAATAGCTTTGTCAGTTTGACACTAACTTGATTTATCTCGAAACTGATTCCATCATCTGTATACAAATTTCAGAAATCTTAGTCTGACAGTAAAAATTTAGGTATCGTTTACTAAAAAAACAGACAAAATAATCCAAACATAATATTTCTCAACTTAAGTAATAACAACTTCAATAATATTACGACTCCATCCGTCTTCTGACATCAGAGCAAAATTCAGGAGCTGAGTGTACTCACACGATTGAGTTGTCAGAATATTCCTGCGACCTACTTACTATGTGGGAGGGGGACGGAAGTTGTCTCCACCTCTTTCAGACAGGGTGGAAGGAAATTTTCGATGTAGAAGTGAATTGGTAAGGCAGTGTGTACTCCCTGTTCGTTTGTGTTCGGATTATTCGGCGTTCGTGTCTTGTCTTGCCGTATGTTGCGGTTTTGCGAATCGCTTTTGTTGGCAATCTATATTTTCAAAGGGTTTCTTTGGTGTGGGCGCAAATTTTTGCTGAAAAGATTTCCTTACAGACTGGGATACATCGCCACATTGTTTGATTGAATTCAAAGTCAGCTGAGTATTCGTTCAGCCATTAACATTTGATGGTTTTAAAGTTTTGGAGAAATTATCTGCGCCTGAAACCAGTCAAGTAAAAGTCTACTAGAGATTACAAGAATCTTCAATTCCTCAAACCACTCGTATTACCAAAATCCTTTCAGTATGAAACATCCAAACTAGTGCAGATGGATTAGCCAGTATATTTCCAGTGAAACCAAGTAAACCAGGGCGCCTTGCTAGTTAATATTTTAGTAGCTCGACTAATTTTATGAAGCAGTGGCCGTATATGTTAGTGATTAATAAATTGGCCAAGTGTTATGACTTCATAAATGACACGTCGTCGCATGTTCCTTAATATGCAGGAACTATTAGCTATTAGGAAAATGAGAACATAAATTATTGTAATAACTAATGACACTACCATTGCTAACGGCTGAGATTAAATTTTGTCGTAGGTAATTGGATTTGTGACAGTTTATTTCTTACGGTTCATAACAAGTTACGTTTGTAGCTTTGCACACGGGGAAATACTTATTATAATTTTTTTTCCCTGAAGTACGTTCTTTATTTTACAAGCTTTTATTTTGTGTTTTTAAGATAACTGTTGGATAATATATTATTATGACAACAAACCAGTAAATAGATTTAGTAAAACCTCTTGCGTCATCCATCATTTAATTTTCATGCTTACATCTTTGGGCACCGCCATCTCCATCATTTATAATGAGACTAACCCTGTCTTTCATTAAGCAGAAATGTCCCGCAGCTGCAAAATTATCTATTAAACATTAAACCAAAGACATAAGATTTACCGAAACTGATACAAGAAGCAATTAAGCTGTATTGATGTAGCCTGCATCCCATAAACAGTATCCACAATCTAGCTCAAGGTTAAGTCTAGTTGGCATCCCTCCACCATCCATGAGGCTACGTTCTGCGTCCTAGGATGTACTAACCTTGGCATATTAACCAACTTTTCTTTTGATATGTTTTGGCACAACAATATGTGGTTTTTTGAGTGTGAAAACTAAAACCTTCATACTATACTATACTAATTTTTCACAAACTACATGTTCTCTGCTTACGGCTGATGTAATGATTATTGATAACAGAATTTTGATAACACTTCATTACTATAAAATCTTAAGGACAAAAAACGTACACAGATTCAGGGTGACACTTAATTTTAGCGTACAAATAGCCTGGTACAAAATAATTGATCAATGCCCCCATGCTAGAAAAAATCTGTGTGACAGGCGTCAACCATCCGTCCATTAATTGGGATTGATGTGTCTAAGAAAAGAGATAATTAACTGCCAATGTCACCCTACTACTAACTGGTCACCCTACTTATAAGTTGATTTATTTGTATCCAACCTTTTTTCATACAATTTATTTCTTTTACAATTGTGCGTCTGTATTTATCGCACTGACCACGTGTTACTATTATTGACGCAATAATAAGAATTGGTTACTTATCGCTTGTTGTTACTCGGGAGTTGGAAAAGATTACTACGTCCGCGTATTACCGGCGCCGTGTTTACAAACATTTGAGTATTTCGTATAAAAATACAGCCATCCGAGATGTTTGTATCAGATCGAGGGAAATAGTAGCAGACTATACATAAGAAGAAGTAGTGTGGGAGACATGGAATGTTGGGATACTGTCAACATCATCAACAACAGTGAGTAGGCCAGTGGTAACGGCCGCGATTTACGAGTTGTATGTAGGTCGTAGGTTCGAACCTAGTCAGGCGCTTTAACTTGTAAATTTTTCCATAACCAATCTCAAAACATCGAGAGGTAACCGGCAACTTCATCAGTCATGTGATATCTACCAACCTGCACTGGGCCAGCGTGGTGGATTACGGCCCATTCTCCATTACAGAGAGGAGCTCTGTGTCTTAGCAGTGAGAATACATTATAGGCTGATTATGCATCAACAACTAACGCATCGTTTTGAACCTAAACAAATATCGTTTTAAATGGTGTAAGGTTTGAACAGATGCTTGTGCGGTAAAAAATGGTGTAGAGTAGTCCGTTTTCGGGTTATGTTTTGCCAATGGTGCAGTTTTAGCAACCGACTCTTAAACTGCGACCTAAATACATATATGACCAAACCGTCCAACTTTCCTGTCCTTGTCCAAAGAGTCGGCCAATTGTCATTCATCCGACCAACAATCGGCAACTATAAAAACCGCAACAATTCCGTCGGCACTGCTCTTTGTGTGACAGCTGGCAGAGGGCGCAAATGCGAGAGGGCCGTCAAAGCGACCCTCCACTCGCTAAATACAAGGGCCCTCCGCAGAATACCTGCCTCATTAGCGTGGATTTGTGGACTCTTTCCAACCACTCCGGATTCGTTTGAACGTTCAATTATATGGTAATGTTTGGTTTGCTTTTGTTATGATTTTTGGTGCATATTGCTGTTTATTTATTTATTTTGGAAGTACTTTAAGCATGTGCACATCGTTCATTTACCACAACTACAATGACCAATACTATCTCCCTCCTTCAGTGAAGGTTAAGGCTGTTCTCAAATCGTCCTTAAATCTCTGAGGCTGAGATCTATAAACGTTACTTAGCTCGTGCTTTCACTTAGACATGTTCCAGTCGCTTTCTTATAATAATTGTGGTCTATCAGTTTTGCGACAGTGACAGGAATAAGGCTTAGTAACCTTCTCAGGTTTCTTCGTAAAAGCCTCTAACAAAGCCTATCTTCTTGCGGGCGGAAGTCCGCCCATTCACTATTCCGATATTCTATTCACCACAAGCTAAACAGTTCAAAGACTGGCAAGCAAGAATAGTTAATGAAGTATACGTTATCGCCGAATAGTGGGTGGTCGGGTGCGCAGAGCACTAAGCTTAACCCATAGATAACCTCACAAATAAGTGAACAATGTGAATGATTTATTAACGGTCCAAAATTTTGTTTTAAATGCATACGCGATAAAACCTGGACTTCAACGGCGACTCATAGCTCAGCAATAATATCTACTTACTAGAAGCGTTTCTTTACTGAGCATGTCGACAAGAAAAGAAACTCATTGCCAGTAACCAGGTCAGTCAAATTCAGGCTCTGGGCTGCTACTAAGCGTTTCCCAAAGGAAAAACCCAATGCACTGTCTGACCGGGGATCAAAACTAGGATGGGGTCCTAGTTTTGATCCCCGGCTAAGGAGTCACGCTCCCTAACACTAGATAACCGAAATCGAGCAGATATAACCGGGATTCCAATTTCTTCTCTCCGTTATCTATTTATCATCATGATCCATTATCTCCATTAAGGCAGCTTCTTCCCACTCCAGGTAAACAGCTCATTTCTAAGCACGTGCCTCTAATCCCCAGACAGGAATCCGACAAGTTTACGTCGCAATGAGGATCAACCTTGTGTCACTAATTGGACAACCTCCTTGAAGACACGGTCGATACTTGCGACTTTCCGTTGGAAATACTTCCATTACACGTGTTTGACTTTAATTAGGAGGTGAAGATAAGACATGTCATGCCGAGAATGTTACGAAGCCATGAGTTCATGAAGATATTCAAATTGGTCCATATAAAAATCATATTTTTGGTAGTCTGAGCTGAGTTAAACACATTTCATTCTATTGCTGTCCACTTCCAGATATATTTCTTTAGCTTAGAACACAGGCAAACAGCTCTTCCTAAGTCGCCTCGTCAGACTTTTAACCTGTCCAACTCATAACAACTAAGTTCACTCCCAAATAAACAGAAACAAATGACGAACTACCAAAAGTACTTAGTTATTCCGTTCCTAAAATGCACCTCAACATAAAGCTAAGCTACCTGCACAAACAATGCTAATAGCTGGTAAAACACTGCACCACCCGCGTTCAAACTTTTGATGGTCTGGAGATAGTGGCTCGCGTGTGTGAATGCATTGGCCCACTTCACTCCGTGTGCCTGCAGATACCTTGCTACTTGAGTGGAAGCATTGTTTATCATCACATTAGCCTTAGCACTTCTTTGATTAACATAAGCTATTTATGAATTAAGAAAAGGTTTTCTCGATCTGTAGTTATTGGTAAAATAGCAGGATGCCTGTGACATAAGGTTTCTTAAGCCAGTTTTTTTTTACTCCGATATACTTTCAACGGGTGCCTGCCGTTTTGCCGAAAAGATTTTGCCAAAATTTCATTACCCAAACAAATTTTAGCAACCTTTTTTTATACCATTGCAATATTTCGAATGATTTTAGTTTGCATATTTTCATTTGGTCAAATTTTTACTTGGCAAAATATTGCCAAGTATAATGTCATTATGGCATTTGGTCTATAATCAAATGATTTATTACAGCAAACAATCTTCAGACAATAAACGTTTGGTGAAATGATTTGTTAAGACAAAAAATGTTAAGGCAAAAATAGCATTTTTTGGTAATTAGGTTAGATTAAAACTGTGACCTCCTACGCACGAGCCGAGCGAGCGAAGCGAGCGGTGCCGCGGTAGCGGCTGGCGAGTGCCAGACACGACTTGCATTAATAGGAAAAAGATATTGTTTTTAGTAGGGTACCCGGAACTCAACTATTTAGATTAGGTTAATTACTTATTTAAAAAAAAAATGGTTAGGTTAGGTTAGGTTAAAACTGTGACCTCCTACGCACGAGCCGAGCGAGCGAAGCGAGCGGTGCCGCGGCAGCGGCCGGCGAGTGCCAGGAACGACTACATTATATAGAAAAAAAAAATAGTTAATATTCATCTCCTTTATTTCATTTAAATACCTACAAATTACATTTTTAAATATTTTTATAAACAAAAAGATAAAAAAAAACATTTAAAAATATAAAAAATAGTAGCCCACCGGTATCGGGAATAGGGTCCAAGCTACCGGCGGTCAGGGCTCCAGGGAGAGGAACCTCCTGACAATGCGAGCCGTGTCCAGAAGTACCGCTTTCTGAATCAAGCCCTTGATCCAGCTGCCCAACGAGAGCCTCCTCAGGTGTTGGTCGAGGCTCTTGGCTATTAAGCCATTGGCTGTCACGACTATCGGCACAATGATTGCTGAGTCCACATGCCACATGTCGACAACCTTGCGAGCCAAGTCAAGATACTTGATTTGTTTATCTTTCTCGGCTTTCACGAGGTTCTCATCATGCGGGACGGTTATGTCAACAATCATTGCACGCCGCTCTGATCGATCCACCACCACTATATCAGGCTTATTGGCAACAATAGTCCTGTCAGTGATGATGGATCGATCCCAGTACAATGTGATATTTCCATTTTCGAGAACTGGGTCGGGCACATACCTGTAGTACGGCACCTCCGATTCCACAAGGTTGTATTTCAGAGCAAGTTGCTGATGTATTATCCTAGCTACAAGGTTGTGTCTATGCAAGTACTCTCCGTTAGCTAGACGAGAACACCCGGAGATAATATGCCTGATTGATTCCCCCGGCCGGTGGCATGCCCGACAGATGTCAACCGTGCCGTCTTTCACAATAAATCTCCGGTAATTGTTCGTCATCATAACTTCGTCCATAATTGCACAGACAAAACCTTCGGTTTCTCCAAAGAGGTCACCGAACCGCAGCCAGGCTACGGACGCTAGTATATTCATATCCTTTATTTCATTCATATTATTATTACCTGTTTAGAATTTTTGATTTACCTCCTACCCACTTAGCAGTTCACATTTTTGTCATTGAAGCATTTGACTGAATAGGAAAGGGTGAAAAACTGACGATACTAAATATTTGGCTTATTTGATTTTGCGTAAAAACTGTTATTCCAACTGAAACATTTGATTAAATGAAAAATGTTAAAAGTACTAGTTGGTAAACAAGTTATAGTTTAAACGTTCATTTGCCAAACATTAGGTTTGCGTTACAATTTTTTGTCAATAGATTTTTTGCTAAGTAATAATTTGGCAAATGAAATTATGCGAAACATTTTTTGGGAAATGAAAATTTGTCAAATTCCTTTCGGTCAAACAAGGGAGACCCACTTTCAACACGGTAATATAAAGCAAGCCTTTCCTCAAGAATGCAGTCTGGTATCCGAATATCAGTAACTACAGTCATATGTAGTTGTAGCTCTAAATGGTATGTCTTGTGTCTCTGTATGGTCGAGTCTTAAACTGGAGAGGTAACTTTTTGCCTATGCACTTTCGCTTTCGTAATTTATGATTAATTTAAGTACCTACAGCTCTTATAAGTTACATATGTGGCGTGCAAAAAGGGAATATCGTGTTTTTGTAACAACGGGTTAAGTTTCTTTTGAAAGCAATCTAAACTTAGCTCAGTCATAAGGTTTTCGATTTTCCCCTTCAGCAATCACATGTCTACTCTCACATCTATTCTCCTAAATGCTCTGCAACTTATTCAAACCTGAGATTGAATACATCACATTCTGCTATTCGCCTTTACCGGCAGTACGTCATATCGTCATATTTCAAATAGTACGACTTTGGCCCCGCAGCCTTAGATTACAAGTAGAATCCTCTTCCAGACAGGATTACATCCAAAATTTCGCGCATAGCGGCTTGCGAACAACTTCAGTCTTGTAAAATAATATACCCAAATCTGACTCGAATAACAGTATGACCATCGTAGGAAAATACTGAAGCCAAACCAGAACCTATATTGGAGATTCGTCGGAATGTGCAAAAACTGATAGGAAATTTCGGTAGGTACTTTAACAGACCCTTTTTTAGATTCCATTACTGATAGATTCTAAAAGGCTTTATGATAGAGATGTTAGCAGACCTTTACGAATTCTGTCAAAATAGTGGAAATAGGATTTTGAATAAGAATAGCAATCATATGTAAAGTTTCCAAGTGCTACTTATGTTTCACTATGTACTTTTGAAATGCTGAGTGGCTATGTCTATGAAAATGTACGCTGGTAGGAAGCACTCTTTTAAAATTTCGCTTTTGAGTAGGTCTACGAACCCTAAGGGTACTTACATAAATCGTCAGACTGTATGAATAGCTGAAAGGGTTTGATCGGATATCTTGTTCTTCCTTCTTGAAACTAATCTTTCAATTTAAACTTTCTTTTACTTAAGTCCTGCTTAAACTTACATAGTTCAGCGTAATACAAATCGTTCTATTTCCCTCAGCCGACACTTTTACGCGCGTACGACTTTTAATTTCCGTATCAGCATGGGTGACTTCCGGCGTACAAGGACACAATTACTTACCATACGTCATTACCGACGTTTTACTGAAAAATATTTAACCTTACAGAATGTAGGTAAAAGAAAAATTCGTTGCCGACCTGACTGATAATACATACTTAAGAGCTCAGCTGGCACTAATGAGACACAATTACTTTTTTCTATTGTTACCGAACTTAATAAGCTTACCTAACAGACGAGGGGATATTATAATTATACACTCACGCCTTTTTTCCCATGGGGTAGGCAGAAACTACAGAACGCCACCTGCTACGATCCTTCGATACTATATTGCTTGGTTTACGTTCATACGTTCACAAACCTCACCGTGACAACTTGCTACAGTGAACTCAAAGTGAGCTGTCATGCCACCTGATGCTTGGCAATATTGACAGTTCACTTCACCTAAGTTTCCACGTGTATTTTTTTGCAGAATAGACCAGCTGGTCATAAGCTGCTGGCCGCTTTCTACAGGCTTTGAAAATAATTTAGACGGTATCCTATATAGACCTGTGACAGTAGGAGATTCAATTCATTATAAAATGAAATTTCTCTACGAATACGATCCGAAAAATGGAAGTTCAATATCTTTTGCTCGCTTTCGTCCAAGAAATCTTGCAAATGTACTAAACTATACCTTTATGTGAATCCTCGGAGGTCGAATTGATCTTTTAAGTTTTCTTAAACTTCAAACTAACAAACAAAAACTGCAGGTTTTCTTCCGCAGTCTTAGACAACAAAAACAAGCTTCTTTTACTTTGAACAGCGCTGCATTTTTATTTTTTCTGCACAGTTCACACAATTTCACAGCTTGTTCGAAGCCTTATTTCTTGTTCTTCAACTATTGCCTTCTTTTCTTTCAATATGTACATGTTCAGTTTTTCATATTCGTCCGTTATTTCATTTTCACGTTTTCTTACAAAATCTTCAGCCTGTATTTCATGTAATAAAACACGTTTAAAATATTGATATTGTAACAAGCAGGAAACGTGTAATATCGTCGATAATAACATCGTTTGGTCTGTTATTAGTTAGTTGATTATATAGCTGTTGTTGTGCTGTTTGGGGGACGCTGATTGCCCTGGTGAAGGATACTGTTTATGTTTCAAACGACACGTGATATATGAACATCTCTTGGTCTATATTGTTTCTTTTTCTTGGCCATTTTCTGAGTAGCAGTCCGGAGTCTGGATTTGTAGGCTCGCTTCCTATTACATGGGACTTAAGCATAACTGGTGATATGTGGGTGTAGGTAGTACCAATACTACACCCACATTATGTCCCAAGTACATCTCTGTCTAACCCTTCGGGTAATACAGGCGTTATGTTCTGTGTGTTACCTACACCTTGCGTGTTGGTACACGTACAGGGCGGCCCGTTTACAGTTGTCCAATACTTTTCCCCGCACCGCACTCCCTTTATTTAATTAATTTCCCATTGAGCTAAGTTTGCTCCTAAACTATAAATTAACGCTGAATACGTGGTGGTATTTCACAAAGCCCTTATGAGAGACTTCTAAAACACACACCACTGTAAACAGGCCAATGTATAATAATAGAACAAATAGTGTGTTTGCTATAAAGTATCCGGACTTACCTGAGGTAATTCGGGTCGTCAAATTATTTAATTTAATTACTTATTTATATTATGCATTAAAAAAAGGAGGAAGACAAAGAAAGAACTACCTGACCTCCACGGTTCATATTTAAAATATTAACTGGTTTTAACCTACAATTTAGGAACTTCAAAGAAAAATTAGAAGTGGAATAACCTACAAAATAAATCAAAATGAAGCAATATCCTTAGATGTCCTGGGCATAGCGAGGGCGTCCCTCGAACATTCGCTTAAATTGACATATACATATGTTGTTACTGACCAAAGGCCCTTAGCATATTATATTATTGATCGGAAATGTAATAAAATGAAACAAAACCGACGATCTTGTGTTAACCCCTGTACTGTAGGATGCACGTTTCGTAACAATTGTTAAGGTTGGTAAACCCATTAAATTGATTGTTGTTAATTGTTCTGCATTGGCGGAGTTCAGTTTCAAGTGCATCAGAATGAATAAGGTTAGTTAGGATTCCAGTAGGTTCCCAATATCATCTTATTAGGTAGGTACTTCTTTAATTATCAAGAAGAAATTTTGTTGCTACATTGTAGGAAACTAAATTTGAAAAAAAATACGAAAGAAAAACTCCAAATATAAATGTATGTTTAAATAGGTTAATTTTGCTTATATTCATATTGAATGACGAAAGCAGTGGTCTTTTCCTCTGTCGTTCCAAGGTCAGGCAAGATGCAGGTACATATAATTCCCCATCATCATCGGGCGGAGTAATCATTGTTCTAACTATCTCATCATTAATGAAATTATATCTACTAAATACTCTTTCTGATGTTTCATCTTATCTGTTCTACAGTAACGTATGCATCTTAATTTCACTATCACCGCGATCCACGGCTCGCATAAAGCTGGCAGGCCGGACGCGGGCCGTTGGCAAGCTCTCAACGCGGCTGACCCGACCTTCACCTCATGATCTGCATTCACGATTCATACGCAAGAGTTAATTGCAACACTTAACCTAAAGGTGCAGCGGTGGATATAATACTTCGGAATATGTCAGATTATTTTGATATTGTTGACGTTTATTGTTCATACTGAGCCTCATAGCAAGAAAGTTTTAACGGTTTTAGAAATATGTAAAGTATGCGAACTCCAGAAAACCAGTCATTAGAAACGAAACTTTCTAATGACTGGTTTTCTGGAGTTGTTTCCACTGAATCTGATGGAGAACGAATAATGAGTGGTCTATGGAATTCAGGAGCAGACAAAGATTCGGTGAAATCCTAAGTTTACTAATAATGTAATTCCTTTGCCAATCCACATCGTTTCGTACAAAAGTTAGGCTATTTGCTTAACAGTTAGCACAGTTATTTTATGTACCTAAATCAGATTCGAATATCCTGGAAAGCGGTGGAAAGATCAAATGTTTCCGACTAGCAGCGAGATTTATTCCGGTCTACGTGTCGGTAATTAAGTGGATTAGCATCGGTTAGCTAATCGGTTGATTTTCAGCTCATTACGAGGCTTAGACGCGAATTAGGGCCTGTTTATATAAACTTTTGGTGCGTATTTGACTTGGAACTAATTAGCGGACCGTGCGAGGTTTGTTACGTATGGTGAATCAGAAGTTTGTGCGGTTTATGGTCTTCATGAACGAGAAAGGAAGTAAATACATGAGGAAGCAATAAGGAATTAAATAGAATGTGCAAATAATGTGGGAAATTGTGGGTTAATGTGCGGAATATGAATTAAAAAGAATTGAAGAAAGTGCACAATCTGATTGCTGTGAATAAAAAGGAGAAAACGAATGTGTTATTTGCTTCAGAAGAAAAGTAGTATTTGAAACGGGCGATCGACATGTTTGGTCAACAATAATAGGCCATTTATAAAGACAAAAAATAAATACATCCAAAACAAAATCATGCGTAGAAGCATTTCAACTATAAATATGTAGAACGATGACTGCATCTATGCAGAATGCTATAAACCGCCAGGGTCTAATGTCAAAGCTGCAAACATAAATGCACTGTCTTAGGTAATATTATTACGAGTAGTATCTCTCATAAGGTCGCAATCGATCGGGGTTCTGCTCATCTCGGCTCGACTTAACTCGTCGACACTTCGGTCTGACGTGTCGGAGCCATGACGTCAGGTCTTATCTCATCTTGCGGTGGATGATTGGTGGAGTTTCCTTCTTTCTTTTTTTGGGGCCTTTTTTTGGGTGCTCTACTGTTGTCTTGACTGATGATAGCATTTATAATGTTCGTTGTGAGTTCTAAAGCTTTTACGAGATCAAAACCATGGTAAATCTGTCTTTTGGTTACTATAGATATCATTGATTTACTGTCGTGTGCCAATCGAATGTTGGATATATCCATAACGTAGTGAGAAAGCGCTGATGTCTTCTTTTGCTTGGCATCTTCACCTCACCCTGCAGACTGTTGGCTGCGCTGGGAACGTCATACGCTCATAAATAAGCAAGTGTAATGTCTTACACGAAGTTATGTTACGTTTACGAATGTCGTATGATGTCGAATTCAACTATGTAGTTTGTCAAACTCAATACTACGCCTCCAGTCAGTAAGCTGAGCCGAAACTTTGTCTTCGCGTGACTGCGCCGTGTTCCCGGAACTAGCTTTATTGATACCAGCCAAAGTTAAGGTTATTACAAGCACTTGTTCTGGGTCAACGTAAACGATGTTGGGCGTAGTAAATGTGTGCGTTGTTGTCCAAGTAATGGCGTGTGTTTCCGACTTTTATTAGGAGTGAGCAAATTGCTCTGGTTTATAGGTTGTGTTCTTGCATTTTGTACTCTTGATAGGATTGATTGGTTTCCTCAATTAACGCATGTGTTATCCAGTTATTGGACTTTTGACAGAAGCTTTCGAGACCTAGGAGAACTCTTCAATTGTTTAGAAGCATTTCCCTTTCAAATTATTATTATTATAAGCCTATGTTATCCCAGGGACAACTTTTCTCGGTCTCATCCATTAGATATTGAGGCCCCGGGCTTCGGAAAGCTGTTTAAACCGTTGGGCCCGGCTGTCATTTGTAGATCTTCGACAATCGCTACCGGCAGTCAGAAGTCCGTAGATGACGTGCTCTGATTGGTTATTGAACGAGCGGTTTTTCAACTTTCAGGAACTGGGCAATACAGAAGAACTGAAATCAATTGGCAAAAACTGACTAGTAACTAGCTTACAATTACCATGGTAACACACTAACCCAATAAAACGCAGCAAAAAATGTATTTCCTGAATAAAACATAGATTATTAAATCTGCCAACAGGAACCAAGATAGTGTTATCACACCGGTGTTAACAATATCATGTAGTAACGAAACGAAACGTGCAAGCTTGTTAATAGTGTTATAACTATTTATTTAATTACGGTTATCGATGGTCGTAATGAGTCGTTATCAGAGCAAGGTAATTAATACTAAAAATAATGCATTGATAAATGATAAGAATACAGTTTGAAGTTTTAATAAATTACATTGGCTTATGAGGGCTACAGCACAATCAACCTATAACGTTCCCACTGCTGGGACACAGGCCTCCTCTCTGTGAGAGGTAAGCTGGCTATAAGGCATCACGCGGGCTCAGTGTGTGTTGGTGGATGTCACATGTCTTCGATTTTTTGTTTCTAGAATATGCGTGTTTCCTCACGATGTTTTCCTTCACCGTTTTGAAAGCAGTGGTGATGAAATAAATTATACTAACAAGTAATGTGCATACGCATGCAGGTGTAGGTGTAGGATTTTTTGCCAAAATACATATAATATTAATATACACTATATACAGCGTTTAAGAATTTTCCACTCATATTTCTTCGAAACTTCCTGACATGTCATTTTAGTTTTCGTAAGAATAAAGTATGTGACATTTGGCAACCACACTATTTGTACACAAAATGCCAAGTGTAGTGAAAACTTGGCACATATACTATATTATTTAAAATGGTGTCACCAGTAAATTATGACTTTCGATAATGTCCTCCACTCATTTTTCTTTCGGCCACAACCTTTAGAAAGACCCATAGATGATGTTCTTGGCAAACGTATTGTATAACCTATTTATGTATTTGTGTAACTAGATTTAAGATATTTACTTTATCATTGTTCTTTTCAACCATGCACCTGCCATCTAATCACCTAGTATTCTCTACCAGTCAACCAAGGGTGGTGAAGAGCACCACCCTTGGTTGACTGGTAGAGAACGCCTAAGGCATTAAGTCCGCCTTTGTACTCTTTTTGTGCGAAAAGATTAAATAAATAAATAAATATTGGTGACGATGATGTTGTGAGATTTGTAAATCATCGTGGTTACAAAAAAAAATAACAATCTACCTATCCTCTGTGCAACTAAGTTAGGGTCGGCTTCCTGTCTAACCGGATACAGCTGAATTCCAGTATATTACATGGCTACTATCTAACCTACCATCCTCCTACTATCTGTCTATCTATCTATCTATCTATCTGACTTCCACAAGCCAGTTACGGGGTGACGTGATGTATTTTTTATGTTATATATTTTTGTGGTGTACCTTAAAGTACATAGATATAAATAAATAAATAAATAGTTATCATTTTCAGGAAAGACAAAGTTCAAACCCGAATCAACCAATGCAACCATGTTATCAAATTCAAAACCCATGCCGGAAGCATTAACATAAAGCTGTTATCTCCTAACACCCACTACTAACCTGACCAATAACTAAATTATAAGTTCCCGATAACCTAATAATTCGAACCCAATCGTTCGGAAAGGTCAGCTCGAGTAGTTCCCGGTGGCGGTGGTGGTGCTCTAATGCTAACTCTATTAAGTTCGTGTATCGTTTGAGATAGTGCACAATTTCCGGCTTCCCCGAGCGCATTGGCACGTATTCTCTCCGCCACTGACTCACGAAGTACTGACCACAGAAGGCCAATTCCCGTAATTAAAAACGTTCAAAATCTAGTCGCAATCTCATCTCAGCGACAATCAATGTCAAAAATGTAGGGATATTAGAGTTATTTTTGACAGATTGATTTTTGAGATTGACTGTGAACATTCTTAAAATTACGAGAATTGCCAATCTGTTCTCCAATTTTGGTACTACTTTGTTAACACATTACATTTAAAGCATCGTTCAAATCTAAATCAAAATCATTACTGTTGATATAAAGTAGATGCTATTAGTGACTTCAGGGAATTCATTGAAATTAAGGCTTATTTTCATCGTTCGGCCTAATTGAGTTACATTGATACCTATTAGGAAGAAAAGCAAACTACGATTACACAACGACCCCGAGTAGGCTTAAAAGTCGTAAGAGCTTCTTACGCTCCATGCAGGCCATCCAGGACAAACCACCTAATGAGAGAAGCAAATTGTGGGAAGAAAAGCATCCACCACCCCGACTTCGTTAAACCCCTGGAACATTTGCCTCTCGGCCGTGATCTGCAGTGGCCTATATGGCAAGCTCTCAATCGATTGCGTACCCAAGTAGGGCGGGCACTGCAGACACAACTTGTCGAAATGGGGGATTACTGACCCATCCAATACCCAGTGCGACTGCGGTGCCTTTAATCAGACCATGCCTCACTTGCTGGTGTGCCCTAAGTGCCCGTTCACCTGCACCTTGGATTACTTAATGAATACCACTGATGCCGCAATTAACGTCGCCACGTACTGGGCTCAAACAATATAAAATGTCGAAGATGAGTACCATCGACACGAAAACAAGAAGAAGGAAGAAAAGCCCGCAATATTTACTTACCGTACATATTTAAAAAAAAATTGTATGGGGACCCTTTAATTTTTAACTTAATTTTATTATTATTATTTTCTTTATTTCATTTAAATACCTAAAAATAACATTTTTAAATATTTTTATGAACAAAAAGATAAAAAAAAAAAACATTTAAAAATATAAAAAATAGTAGCCCACCAGTATCGGGAACAGGGTCCAAGCTACCGGCGGTCAGGGCTCCAGAGAGAGGAACTTCCTTATTATTATTTGTTATTATAGCGGTCATAGTACACACTCTGTGAACATTTCAAGCGTCTACCTATTACGGTTCAAAAGATACAGCCCTGTGACAGAGATACAGACGGCAGCGGAGCCTTTGTAATAGGGTCCCGTTGGTACCCTTTGGGTACGGAACCCTAAAAATCATGGAAGTAACCATGACAACGATAGGACAACTTGATAAAGATCAAGTAATACTAAATCGCCCTGTTCTCCGCCTTCCGCATTTTTTCGCAGTCTTCCTCTTTTCCGCAATTTCCTTCGTCAGTCGATCTTCGTGTAGGTCCATTCCATTTCGATAGTCACTCAACCTTTGATAGTCTGTTGAACATGCCGCAAAAATAAACATCAATCTTCAAGTTCATTCATCCCGACCTTTTCATAGGTATGTTGTAAAAAAGGGAGAAAGTAACGCATATTGGACATGTTCCAAACATGTCAAGGACGCTCATATTTACAACTAAGCTTCACTTGTCCATATTCACTTGGTATGGGACGCGCCAAGTTTCGATTTTCATTCGTTTTGGTACATTTTATTGAATTCTAGCGACTTGTTCAGATTTAATGTGTGTTTTTTTTTTTCTGTTCAGTGTTCAGGAAAATCGGCAGTCTATAGATTTTTATTTAAGTTCGAGACATTCTCTCACAGAACTGGCTTAGAGCTGTCATACGCGGAAACCAGAAGGGCAATTCTCGTAATTTTAAGAACGTTCACAGTCTGATCTCAGTCTCAATCTGCCAAAAAATACTTCTAATTTGACAAGTTGACAACACATTTCACAAGTTGACAAATTTTGACAAGGTTTTGACATTTGTTTGTCGCCGAGATGAGACTGCGACTAGATTTTGAACGTTTTAAATTAAGAGAATTGGCCTTCTGATGTCTTATTCTTATTCCGTTGGAGACAGTTCTTAGATAGTGTGTGTTGTCACAGAATACGTACCTATTACTTATTTAGCATAAGCATAATCAGCCTACAATTTTCCCACTGCTGGGACACAGGCCTCCTCTGGGTGAGTGTGTGGGCTGTAATCCACCACACCGGCACAGTAATGAAATAATTTACACAAAACAAAGTGTTTGGCTGGGTTCGAACCTACGACCCGACTCATGAGTCGCGGTCGTTTCCAACTGACCACTACTGCTCCGTATTGCTAGGTATTACTTGACGGTTGTTATGTAAATACTATCTTAGGAAGCCTAGAACAGCGGTCATTGCCAGCGCTAGATAAGAAGCCTAGCAAATAGACGTTCAATAAATAGTTCCGCGCGTGAGATAAGGATGCCATTCGTCTTTCCATTGAAATGTAGAATATTCTCTACCAACTTTTTTGTATCTTCTTCCGCTTCTAGTGGATATTCAAGAAACTTTTGCACTCTCACGTGGCCAGTCCACGTCCTTCAGTCCGTGAATCATAGCGTAGAGTAGGACACCGCTGACGGTAGTCCCTTAAGGCAGCTGGTTTATTGGATGCAGAAAGTTGAGAAACAGGATCTAGGTCCGGGAGCTTCTTCAGCTTCTGACGTCTCGTACACATTTTAGCAGAACCAACCCACATACTGCTTATTGACTGACTGACAGTTTTATTACGTACTAGCGTTTGTTTGCGGAAGCAAACTACCAGGATACAAAGGGAACAGACATCTACCTTCCTAATTATAATATTAAGCACGGATACTAAACCAAAACATTCGTTTCTTACAAAGGCCCCCGCAGACTACAGATTTTCTATCTGCTAATAGAAAGTCTCTTAACGACACCCTTGGGATGAGACCCTGAGTTTATTCTTAGCCTAAAGTTAAGGTTTTTTTACCCAATTTGTCAATATTACACCTAACGTCCTTTTCATCATAATACTTTACATTCTTTAGATAAACTTTCTAATTTTTACCAAAGTTACAAACTCGTTGATTGATTATATCAGACTAAGTTAGAATTTGCGGAGCACAATTTAGATTAGCTAAATTGACGAAGTTATATTCTATCGAGCGTCTGTGTTGTCTCAATCAATAATTCTCCGTTGAATTATATTTTGCTAGTCAATTTGTCCGAATGAGTTATCAGAGTGTGAAGCTCAATAACTGTTACGGTAACTACTTATACGATAAGCGTAGGTCATTTTTGACGGTTATATACATCAAATAAAAATAATAAAAAATCGTATACTCCATGTTTTTTAGTCAAAGACTATTAATAATGTACTAACCCACGGCGTAGTGCCTCCGCGCGCCACTCATACAGGCGCGCGAGGACTATCGCCTCCAGATCCCATGGCGGCAGTCCGGCAAGGAGGCTTGCCGCCTCGCGCGAGATCGTGCGGTAGCCCCGGATTAGCCTTACGGCTACCACCTTCTGGGGCGCGTTCAGGTAGTGGGCGGCTCGCCGCCGCAGTGAACGCGCCCACACCGGGGCCCCGTATATGGCCATGGACCGCACGACCCCCGCGTAAAGCCTCCGGCAGGAGGCGTTTGGCCCCCCCAGGTTGGGCAAGAGCCGCTTGAAGGCGGCCCCAGCCCGTTCCAGTTTGGGGGCCAAACGTCGGAAGTGCTCGACGAAGTTCCACCGGCTGTCGAGGACGAGACCCAGGTACTTCATCGTCGTCTCGATGCCGATGTGAACCCCTCCTGCCGTTAGTTGGGATCCCGGTGGTGGCGCGTTCCGGGGCCCATGAAACGTCATGGCCTCGGACTTGTGCAATGCCACCTCGAGACCCAACTGCCGGATCCTCTCCACGACTATCGCAACCCCGCGTGTCATCGCGTCGGCCGCCGCCTGATGCGACCTCCCCTGCGCCAGGACCAGCGTGTCGTCAGCGTAGCAAACCACGCTGACGCCATCAGGGAGGTCGGCCCGCAGCACCCAGTCGTAGCCGATGTCCCACAGGAACGGCCCCACAACCGATCCCTGCGGGACACCGCACGACATCTCTCGCCGGTTCCACTCCCCATCGCGACCGGGGTAGCTGACGGCTCTGTCCGTCAGATACGCCTCGACTATTCGACGGAGGTAGGGCGGCACTCGGTGATACCGGAGTGCCTCCACAATGCAGCTCCAGGGCAGGGTGTTGAACGCGTTGGCGATGTCGAGTGACACCGCCACGACGACCCCACCCCGGGACACCGCGTCCCCCGTCGTGAGGGCTCTCACGCGCATGATGGCGTCCACCGTCGAGCGCCCCTTGCGGAAGCCAAACTGGCTGTCCACAAGATCCGGCCCCGTCCTCACCAAGTGCCCGACGAGGCGGTTTACAATTACTCTCTCAAAGAGCTTGCCCACCTCGTCGAGCAATGGAGATACCCTTCACAATTTATTGGCTCCTTCTCATTAAGATGGTAACAATGGCTCTATACACTTCAGAACACAAGAAACAAAAACCGTCACACCTCCCCAAACGTTTTGTTGTTTATCTCAGTGTAACCCAAATTATGTTGAACCCTTGTAACGACGGCTTTACATCGAATTAATCAACGGTTTCGATAACTGTCTGTTTTGTTACAGGTAAGCTGAAGCTGTAAGCTGTGAGCTGCTAATCTCGGCTCCACGATGATTTATAGTGAGTTATGTAATCTTATTTAATGTTCGGCCTAACTCTGCTTAAATGAAAATGTTTTAAGTGGGATTATGTTGGAAAAGGGGGCGGTTGGAATAGGAATGGAATTGCGTTTTCTGAAAGCTTTTAGAGAAAGGAGAGTTTTTGAATCAGAAGTTTGACTCCAGCTACAGAATTAGTAGTAGAATTGACATCTTGACGGAAAAAATCATCGGAAATACCTATTAATTTTTCATTACAAATGGTAGATTTCCATTGTATGTGTGGACATAAATGGTAAAAAAAATAGATTTCCATCATGGTTGACACAAAAGTATAAATTGGGCCTTCGGTTTCAAAGATAGAAATAAACTCAAGACAGAAAATACACAAGTTTTCGTCTTTCGCCTCATCACCAACAAGCTATCTTCATAAATATCAAAGCACCTCCCACTTTCCCGAGGCGGTTAGTACCCAAAACTTCTGACAACTAACAACCACAACGCCTTTTATTCACAACTTTCCAACAAGATGTATCACTTTATACTGTACTTACATAATATTCTCCTTTGAGAAAAAAACTTGTCCTTTTACTCAAAGAAACTCGTTGCTCTAAAGTTTATCGTAAATTATGTTCCGGTCCTAATTCAAATTTCGGTTCTTCGGGACAAAATTACAAGATGGCGTACTTTCGCGCCAAAGTTTTGACAACTATTTTCTTGTTAGAATCTAATTAGAGGTGTCACCCTGTCATTACTCTATGAGTGTCGTACTTAAGTTAATGTAATGGATTCATTTAGTTGGTTAATAACTCTATTTGTTGAGGAAAATGTTAGATGTATTGAATTAATTTGTTGCATATTTTAGTGGGACGTGTTTTTCTGAGAGTATTTCCTCCTTTCCTGTATTACGTCACTTAGTTCATGAATTGCTTATACGGATACCAAGTATCACAGTCTGTTGTCGCTGAAAATAATTGAATAAACACTGTTGATTGTATTCTAAGTGAGAAATGTATTCAATATTATAATTTTAATCAAATTTCAAAAACACATGAGCCTCCCAACCTCATTGTACTTACTTTAGTACTTACCGGCTGTTTTCTTCGATCAAATTATTCTCAAACTTTGTCAGCGTCAGTTAAAACTTCAGTTTCAGCTGAATTGAAAGGCTTCAGGGGCTTCTCCTGTAATTATCATAACAATTACCGTGCCATGATGTCGAGTATTAGGAGAAATGGGAGATACCGGTGCTACTACAGATATTAGGACGGATTTAACGTGTAATTTCCATGATTTTGCTTGTTTTGGAGAGCAATGGTGGCCCGTTGGTGACGACCGCGACCTACGAGTTGTAGGAGGTAGGTTCGAACCCAGACAGGCGCTTTACTTTGTGTAAATTATTTTATCACCACTGCTCTCAAAACGGCGAAGGAAAACATTGTGAGGAAACCGGCATGTCCTAGAACCCAACATTCAAAGATATGTGACATCTAGCAACCCGCATTGTGCCCGCGTGGTGGATTATGCCCCATTCCCTCTCACCGAAAGGAGGCCAGCAGTAGGAACGGGGCTGATTATGCTTGTTTTTAATGTTGTGAAACGTGACTTTATAGCATGCCAAATACCCATGACTATATTGACCTTATTTTCATCATCACATCAGACGCCCACTGCCGGATATAGCTACTGGTCCCCCCATGGACAAGAATTGCCAACCAACCACCACCATTAAAATTGACCATTTAAATCCTTTTGACCGCTATTTCCGCACGACGCGTCTCTCATAATTAAAAAAAAGAGCTAGAATAATGACTGTTTGCTGTTTCCAGGCTAGAATAAAACGTATATACGCTAATAGACATTATAATCTTGACGAAGTATCTCGGAGGCCCCCCCCGGTGGGTTCCCGCATTGTTAGGCGGGGGGCTCAGTAGCCGTGGCTTAGTCACCCACGGTGAAGCCAAGAGGAATTTGAGGAGGAGCCGCTCGTCAGGGCTTTGCCCGTAAACCGACGACGTAGCGGCCAACAAGTAGGTTGCGCTGCCGCTTGGGCGACATTGCAACTGAGGCAGGCCGCGATGTCGTATAGGAGGCATCACGGCTGAGGGTTGGAGGCCGCGGCGGGAGAGGAGTGCCGGTATTGCGGTTCGCCGCTCTCCCTACTTTCCGCGGCCTTGACGGGGTCGCCACCGTCTGGTGGCGGAAGCGGGGGGGCCGTAGGTGAGGAGGACTGTTGGTATGACATTGGCTGCTCTCCCTATCCTCTGCGGCCGAAAATTGGCAGGTGGCGGGGACAATGACCTGACCCGTCGCAGGGGGACCAAGGGTGCCCAGACACGGGGTCGTCTGGCTCCCATGTGCTGGTTTGGTCCCTGGGGTGGTCACGGCATGCTATGTGTTCTGGTGCGCCGGTGATGGGGAGTACTCCCCAGAGGAGGATACACGGACAGTTGCGGCGGGTTCACAGATGAGTGCTAACGCGTGCCCGTGTTCCCGCCGTAAGCGGCAGAGGAGGACACCGTGGAGTTTTAGTGGGTTAGAGTCCCACATAACTGCACTATCTCCCCGTGGTAGTGCAGAATGCATGAGCATGTCTCCACGATAAAAAAAAAGAAGTATCTCGGAGGAAAGCTGATTCATTACTTCATTGATTACGAGCTAGAATGGGAACGTAAAAACTTACGATTCTATTGTATTAGTCTGCGTCAGTCATTCAATATGTTAAATGAATGGTATGTACCTAATGGAAGATTTTCTTATCAAGAACTTGGATTTTTTTATTCAGATATTTTTTCTAAACTGTTTCATAATTTCATGATTACTGATAATCAAACATGATGTCATGTAGGCTTTGCTTTGTGGTTTTTGGTATAAAAAAACATTGTTTTTTCAAAGGTGGGTTACATTAAGGTGACTTAGGCACATATTTTAGGAGTACCTTCTTTTTTGTTATTTACAATATTTCTGCAATGGGTAAGTATTTTTCAAAGCCTAGTTTTTAGGCTAATTAATATCTCCTTTGGCCTTTCTACAGCATGTATCAGAAAGGTGTGGTGCAGTAGGTACAGACCATCGAACGACTTTTTCGAGTAGGAATTGAAGTTTTGTATGCGACAGTTGATAATTTATTCGAGATTATGATGTTAGTCCCATGGAGTCCTTAAATATGACCACACTTTTCTGATACAATATGTTCTTTATGGTAACATTGCGAAACTCTCGTCCAGTGCAGCAGCGGTATGTGGGCTATGATTTGTTGTGTTGTAAAACATTAGATCAATGGATCAATACATAATGATACAGTGAATAATCGCGTGTCGACAAAAATAACAAAACACAGTTTGCGTCGTTAATCGTTAATTATGACGGTTAATGGACAGTTTGGATGTTAATTTATAAATTATGTCGATAGTTTCAGTTCATAAGGTCACACGTTGATAACGACATGTTTTATCGAATAGTTTTTAGTGAAATTGTACAAAAACATATTTAAATGGGTATCGATGGACTAATAATATGAAAGTGGAACAGGAAACGTGATTTCCATTTCTTATATTCAAAGTTGAAAGTTATACTTAGTAAAGATTACTAAGTATAACTTTCAACTGGAGGACTGAAAATTAGTCCGAAAATAACCTGCGCTCTACGGGGTGCTTAGGACCAGTAAAGGCTTATTTTCCCTAAACAATCGGTAAAGAATGGTCTACTCTTTTCCGGAAATGAAAAGCGGAAGACAAATGGTCCTTGGGGTCTTCGTAGAAACTAAGACTATAAGAAAACAGCCATATATTTGTTAAAAAGGCTTCTGATACCACACACACAGACATGCACCAAAACCGTCACAATCTATCCATACACGATCATACCCTTGGGATTAGCATAGTAGTATAGCCACCAAGTAGAAAGGCACAGAAAAAAGTCAACTTCATAGTAAACAATCACTCGCACATTAGGGATTGAGGAAGCAATTAGCTATCAACGACATTGTCGTTCAAGAACCGTACAAAAGATTGTAGGTCTCTTGGAAGTAAACGAGGCTTGATCGCCGACTACACACCGCCGGCGAGTACTCGTTTGTTGCAGCGACAAGAGTTATGGAAGAGAGTACTCGCTCAACGACGCTCGCTTGGCGGGCAGAACACTCGCTGAGAGACTCTCGCATACCGAGTAATCGCTCGTCGCCGTCGCACACTCGCTGCTCTTTGCTAGCTAAAGTGTTTAGTTGCTAGCTCCACTTGCTTCTCGTTAATCGCTGGCGGTAGGACAGGTGCTTTAGAATACAAATAGAAAATCTGCACCCCTACTGTGTCAATTTCTATCACAGACTGCTGGATTTGGAATCATCTGTGTGTTTGTAAACTTGGTCTGCTCGACAACGTAAATAACGCAATGAATGTAGTTTGTTGAATTGTCAAAGGCATTGACATTGTTAATTGCGTAACATACCTACTTACAGAATGCTACGCAATTACCCCGGGTCTAGATAAGTCGTTACTAGTGGTTTGACAAGCATTGCTATATTTGGAGTAGAGGAGGAAACTGTTAGCACCGATATAATACATGACATAATATCACGCTTTGTTTTCGTGGGTGTACTGTGGGTGTACTGTGGGTGTACGTGTGGGTGTACTGTGGGTGTACGTGTGGGTGTACTGTGGGTGTAGGTACTGTAGGTGTACTATAACTAGACCCACATTTCGCCAGTTATACCAAGAGAAACACGTGTGTACAAAGGCCTGACAGTGTGCCTTCTTTAATATCCTTATATGCTAGTATTTTCCTTCCATTATCCCCATCAATGTAGGATCAATGTAACACTGTCTCCCCTGCCTCCCGGGGGATGGTCTTCAGTAATTGTTTCTGCTGGCCAGCGGGCGCCGCCGGAATACTAATTAAGATGAAGTTCCGGAGTGAAGGCTTCGTTTGTTTAGATTCTGAGGTGGGAACACCGTTGTTATGTTTTTCCTTGTAGGGTTTCAGCATTGCAATCATCATTTATACACAACACACCTTTTATCCGCGAAGGGTTAGGCGGGGTTTATTATACTTAATGATGTTAAAATATGCCAAATCAATGATAAATGCAGAGATTTAAACACAAAGGAATAATTAAAATGACATATTTTTCGGATGAATGTTTCACGGTTTTACCCATTATTTGTAAAGTACTTTTCATTTTCATTAACCGCTTAGCAATGTTCTGTTTTATGAAGCACTAGCTTCTGCCCGTGACTTCGTCCGCTTGCTTCTTGTTCCCCGACCCACCCGTCGCATCGCATCACCTGGCCGCGCTGTTACTTAGTTTTTGCTTAGCGTTTTTTTCTAACTTTTTTATTTTTGCTCGGCATATTAGGGTTCTAGCGTGATCTCAAATAAAATAACCGACAGAATCTGAACCTTCCTCAAGAATTGGGCAATCAAATGCAAAGGGATTTTTTTAAATCCGACTGGTAGTTCCAGACTTCCAGCATATATAACAAATAAACTCTTCAGCATTCTTACGTGAATCATTAGGCTGTCATAAGCTTATAAACTTAATATAACATAAAACACCACTAAAATAATATGTATAATAACAACATAAGTAACCATTTCAAAAAGTTAATAAAATAACTAATCGAGTCACCAGCTGACTAAGCCATAAATCATAACAGTTTTCGTTATTCCAGTTAAAATAGTATTTAATTGTTACAAATGACTACAGCGTCTTAGAAAACGTGTAATTAATTACTGAGTGTCAATCTGTCGGTTGTTTGACTACAACGTAATTGCTAATTAGCTCCGCACTACTGCGGCGGCAAACATGCTGATACTTTCTCTGACAGACTCATGCACGCGATGATAGGACTTACTGCTGTTAATATTAGTGTGGTTGTTCTTTAAATAGGCATTTATTTCATGGTGGTTGATTTAGCCTGTAGTTGTAGTTGCTTAGAGAGAGGAAAAGAGAGGGGAGATAATCATAGTACTGTGATAATTCAAGTTCCAATCATCCGACTCTATCGCTTCTACGATTCGCGTCGACACGGTGACATCAATCGGACCACCGCAATCTTCACACTGACATTGGTAATGCTGGGTAACCGATTTAGTACTTACATAAGATCGTCCGGTAATAACTAACTATAGACCCACAAACGTATCTATAGAACCAAGGAGTACTTGTACTGCGAGAGTTTTACCTCGAGAGGGAAGTTCGTATTTTTAGTCCAAATATTTTTAGTCCGCATGTAACCAGTGAATTAAAGCTGTTGAATATAATTAATCCCTTTTATTCCCGAAGCGAGACAAGGTTCAACTTGACTCAGAACTCGCCACTCAGAATTTATAAACAGTCTCTAAAAATGAACCCTTTTATTGCGTCTCTGCCATAATCGGATGAAATGTACGTGGATACGAGTGCCATCCACCATCCCCTATCCACCTGAAGGCACTTGAATGTATTAAATTTAATCAAGCACCGTTTTGACCTTTTCAAGGGCACTGCGATGAAAGAATTCTGACCTTGGGGTTAGACCCATTTAAAATGCTAATCTGATCACTATCTTTAGCTATCGTGTGAGGAATTGAAGAGCCATGCATATCTTGAAATGAATCAAGTTGCAAGAAAGATAAGGATGCTTGAGATTCTTGCGGAAGGCGCAAAATACCGAGGTGACCGGTGTGACGTAATATGGGAATTGATTAAAGAGTCTAATGATGACTAAGATGTAACTAGAAAATGTGTGAATGCAGGTATATGTAAACTAAAAGTAACTAAGTACTACCTTACCTATAATATTGCAATGACTGGCTGGCTATGAACTTTGGAGAATTCAAATTCCAACTTTTCAAAGGTATTCAATCGTTCAAATAAAAGCTTTTCATTCAGGCAAGTTCGTTTATAAATATCAAAATGAAAACACAAAATAAATTAAGCTTAACAAAAATGGCTCGAATTACTCGCATTGTTTTGCTACAATAAATTAGCAAACAAACAAAATAAAAGCCTCATCTGAACCCTTTGGTATCGAGTTATGGGTGTCAGTGGGGGCAATCATGAAACCTCAGTGATTTATCTGTGGCGGCTGTGTTGCCATGGTGACTCGTCGGGGTTGACGAGAATTTATGACGGTGATCATGTAGCGTATGTATGTGGAAGCATGACGAAAGGAAGAGTTAATTCGACAGGGAATTACTGGGGCTTTACTTGGATCAATTCGGGGGAAATTCGGAGAAGATTCATGCTAGGTCGGAGCCGTGTCGAGAAAGTGGCACCGGCAACCCACGTAAATGCAATAGAACGAGTTGTGTTGTATGAATTAAGATTCTAATGTTTCTGATCAAACTTTACGGATGACAAAAATATAAGCATCTTTTAGACGGAAAATGGTCAGAAAATAATTTGGTATGGGTTTGGTAGGAATCTCGTCCGCTTTTCCAAAGGTTACCTACGTGTAACAAATAAGCTCCGGTCCTCCCTTGATTAATGGACTATACGATACGATAAATTCCTATAAAAATGCCTCTTTATCGTAGCAGAATTCTCTCATAAAGTTAAGCGTCCGATAATATGGAACGTTTAGCCCTAAATATGAGTACGTCGAACCCTTTGCCGAAGATTAGGCGCATGCGCCGGTTATGAGGTCATTGGGCCAGCGTGGTGGGTGATTTATTTGCAGCGAGTGAGCAATATTAACGGGATGGTAATGAGCTGGGGTGCGGGAGTACCCCTTGTCACCCATATGAGGATGCTATCCGGGATAAAGTTTTATAAGGAAGACAAATTTTGGAAAATGAAGCGCATTAAGTGCGTAATTAGTTTGTGAAGAGGGGTTTGTTGTCGGTATTCTTGTATTGTTTCCTTTATTTGGATGTAATTATCGTTAATTTAGAGTGGTCGTCACGTTACTAGAATGAAAATAGAATTGAAACAATTTGCAGCAATACGAGTATTGTCAGTTTCAATGGTAGGTACACTTCTTTTGTCTGTCGCAGTGGAGATTGGAATCCAATACTAGATTCCCAAACTATGCTATCCTATTCTAATAGGATTACTTTCGGATTGAGATCCAGAATGTAGCACTGCGGAAGTGCTGCCCCGTGTAAATAGAGCGAAATGCGAAAACACTCGGAGAATATCTTATTTTTAGATTCAATTTTCTTATTCCACTTTCTGCACGTATTCTATTGAGTACTCTATAGTACATACCAAATGGGTCACTAATCAGATTAATCAAGGAACTACTGCCCCAAATCAAAAGAAATCTCTTTTACGTCCAGACATTTAATTCCGTCCATCAAAGTAATGCGGCCCCTAAATCGTCTAGATGACTCAATTAAGTGTTAGATTAAAGAAAGTGCGTGATTGTTGTGCAAAAGCGATGTGGTGTCATCGATCGACCTCCGTATCGCGTGACCTCGCTCACTTTACGTTTATACATCACGACTCACGACTGCAGTCGTGTCGGTTACGTCCCGGAGAGTCTTAACGTCTCTAAGGCTCGGACAATGATGGTCGTTCGAAGGGATTGGGGTGTCGGCAGGTGGGTATCAGATTGCGAGATTGGAAAAATGGGATTATGGTGTGGTTTGATACGGAAGGGACAGTGTTGCATTCATGGCTTGGGGGTTGTTTTGGGTTTTGAGAACATCAACAGTAGATATAACTAGTCAACAGTAGATATGACTTTTGTGGTAGGGTAGGCAAAAGGGCCAGATATTTGCAGAACATGATGTAATAAGACGACACAGACACTTTATTTCTGTAAATTCAATTGACATTGAACCCATTACATTAATTCAGCTTGGTCTGGAAATAAAGCGATGTTTGTTCGTGTCTTCTCTCTTTGCGAATTTCACAGATGTGACATGTACTAAATTCATCAGTAAAGAAATAACCAGGTTCACTTGATTCAATAATTCATTTCGATATACTTTACGTCACTCAAAGTAGAAGCAAATTAAATGGAAAATGGAGGATATAAGGTTTGATTAATATAAGCAGCACTTACATACTTCAATATATGCGAGTACGTTACAAATTGTTATCCAGTTTTCGAGGAACAGGTTGGCTCAAAACGGCTATCAATTACTCGGGAGAGTCACTGAGTGATTACATTTATGTTTAACGTTTATTTTTAAGTACTCCGAATAGAATGGAAATTAATCAGTATCATGTGTAACTTGGCAACCTTTTAGAACAATTACTGTATATAGCCTGGCTTCAAACATTTAGCGGCGAGAGCATTGTTTTAAATAATTGTACCGTTGGGTGTAGACTTAGCAAGGTATTATAGTTATTTTTAGCACATAAGAGGCTTATGTCCAGTGGCAAAGTGCAAAGCCTAAAGTAGACTAATGCGATACTAATATCCCACAACAGACAGATTTAAGGATTCCTCGAATGATCTACTTTTTCGACTGAGCTTAGAAACAAGTGAAAAAAAACCGGTCAAGTGCGAGTCGGACTTACGCACTGAGGGTTCCGTACAAATTTGTAGGTATGTTATTATGCTACAAATTTAAGGTTTTCGGATTTTTTTCTTACTTGTGCTACATGACATTGCTTCTTGCCAAATTTCATAATTTTAGGTCAACGGGACCTAGTACCCTATACCCTATAGGTTTTGATTCCATTGCGAGTGTCAAAATATGCGGCATAAACGGAACATAAACGCCCGTATCTCTCGATTGCTTTTACTTAGAACTTTGATTTCTTTGATTTTTTCACTGCTTCATGGGATTGCAGTCCTGAGTTTTTGATATTAATTTCAACTTGACAACCCTATGCGTTCCTGACAAAAAAGGTCTTGACAAACGGACGGACAGACAGAGGGACAACGAAGTGATCTTATAAGGGTTCCGTTTTTTCTTCTGAGGTACGGAACCCTAAAAAGAAAGAAAAATTGTTTATTAGGCGAAGTTTTAGGCCAACAAGATCAGAGAAAGACGTGCCACGAAGAAGAAGAAGGGGCTCGCACAGGATTACACAAACTAAGTGGAGCATTATGTAATCATTTTTTTTATTACATAATAAGAAAGTGGTTACAAATTGCGTGAAGTCCCTGACACTGTTGGTACAAGAGCCATTGTAATGTTAGCCCAGAGGTCATTCGCCAATAATGAATTGGCTTTTTTTTGGTTGGGTGGGAAATTATCCGATGACTTCTCCCGCTCTGGGCGGAGCGGGGGGCGTGTCAGACTTTTACTGACTAAAACCCACCCGTGTTCCTTCAGTTGCCTATGCCAGGGGATAATTAATTGCCATGGGTATTAATCTGTAATGTCGTGCATGTATAACTAAATAAATAAATAAATAATGGTGGCAGTCGGTCTCAAACGGACAATATGTAGCACATTAGCACACGACACAAAGTGGCTAAGACGTGGATTAAGTTCCTCAGACGTCTGTTTCATGGAAAGAGTTCCTACTTAAGATTAGAGTTAATCATTGCTGACCTAATTAAAGCCCGTCGTCTGGCTACTCAGACCAGACAGACTTTGTAATCTGAGACGCCCGCGCCGCCCGGGGTCATTGTTCGGTGTTAGCGTTCGATGTTGACTTACCAGAAATGCGTAGAAAAATATATTACTTATAATTGGAGACGTTACCTTTGTTCCTGAAATATACAAATAAATACTAATAATTAAGCCTATTACAATCACAGATTAGTATAAAACAGCTGTCAACCTTGTTATGGTCATCATATTTAAAATAATTTTGGCATCAGATTCCGCGATCAAAGATTTGATCAGGTTTACAGACACCATTGCAGACCTTCGATTTGTTCCTGTTATACATCTGCAAATACTGTTAAATAAGCCTATATACATAAAACACAGATCAATATAAATCAGTTGTCAACCTTATTCTGGTCACCATAGCTAAAATGACTTTGACAGCAGATACCCTGATCAAAGTCGGGTTTCCAGAAACAGGGCTGAAGCGTGTCAAGACAAGGACATTGCACAGATCACCATACACAATCTCTAGTAGATATAAATTTCCGATCGTCCTTGACTGGACGGTATGTAACCCAGACGCGCAGTAAATCTTGGTCGACGCCGGGGCAAGGTCATGTCGCACATCGAATTAAACGCGAGCAGTGATTGGTGACACGGCGACACCCACGCGAGAGTCGTTTGTGTAGTAGACTGAGGAGAAGGGTCACTTTAGGCAGACCTTGAAAATGAATCAAGAATCTGATAGTTTACCAATTTTCCTACCATAATCTAGTGTAAGGACTTTCCTTTTAAACAGTTATATACTTTAACGCCTCCTCTTTTTAAGAATCTTAGGCTATATGTCAGGGCTTGTCCCTTTTTTCGAGTCGTATCAGTTTTGTCTGCATCCCCAAAAAGGAGGCCTAATTTTAACCAGTTAAACATTTTTAGGGTGATATCAAAATAAATCTTGACCTTGACTCTTGATCGCAGTGAAGTAGCAACAGCTGATTTCCAAAATAAACATTTTCCTGATTATCCACGACTTCCTTATTTGTGTGAAAGCTAAAGCATACCATCTAAGTTGCCAAGATGAATGACTTCATTACTTGAAGATTGATCTGTTTGCCGTAGAGCTTGCAGCCTTGATGGATCTTAGCTATGAGCTAGATACGTGTCTTGGGTCCTGAACCTTCTGCGTCTCCATGCATTTATTGCGTTCGTGAGTGACACGAATTACCGCCGCCTGCTCATACAATATGGCGCCCCGTGACGTCATCCTCTTAGATGATATCATCCCCTATTTGAATTATTCCCTCCCCTATCTTATTGCGATCTTTAAATGTTATTATGGCACGTTCTGTGAAGCGTTTAAATGTAATGTGTTTATATGGGACGCGTGAGGTAATGTTGAATATGTTGATGTCATTTGGGTTCCGGCTTTTATGCTAATGTTCGTGTTTTATTTCAATTCTGAGTTTTACTTTATGTTGTAGATGTATATTTAGCAGTACAGTAAATTCGTGGACATTGCTGACATCGGTGAAGGAAACCACCGTGAGGAAACCGGTAATATAAGTCTGGAATCCCCAACTCGTCTTGAGCAAGCGTTCTCTTTTTGATAAGCTGCTTGAGGTTTGCCCTGCATTGGGACAGCAATAGGCTGGTATTGACTTCTAGATTTATTTCAACTATTCCTTATTTAGTATGATGCTGTAGCCTTGCTGATATTTATCTATACTTTCTTTCCCTTGAGTTAGGGTCGTTCAGCCATTGCCTCTTCGCCATATTTGTGGTAACAACTTGTTTACAACAAACAGTTATCTCCAGCCCCAGGATTCAGGACATCAAAGTCACATTGTCGCGACTTAAAGGTTTAATATCGGGTTTTCTAATAAAATGTCTTGTTCCCAGAGTTTGTGTCAAGTTTACGTAAGTATTTCCTTACGTTTAATTTTGTAACAAATTAGAACTTACTTAAGTTAAAGGTATTATTATATCGTACGCGACCCTTCAAAGGTGTATTAACGTGAAAGCTTCAGTGTTTAAATTAAAGCCGGAGTTAAGACTTGCCTCTCCATTTGAGTGAATGTTCGAGACTAAAATATACTTACTCAGTATGTTTAATATCTGTGAGATGATTATGAATTTTGTATTACATACTTTTATGTTAATTTGTGTGTCTTGCGGTTCTGTTTGCTTAGTTTCGCTGTATTTAATTGAATTTTTTTGTGTGTTCTGTCTATCTAGTGTTCAGTTCATTTTGCCTGTGAAGTTGCAAAAATATACGAGATTCTTTCACTATATTCATATTATTTAATGTATGTACATACGAGGGCGGAGTGATAAGTCGGGTAAAATCTATTTTGGAATAAAATTATCACAAATTGCATGGAACCTCCTTGTTCACAACTCTCTTGAAGGACTAAATTATAATTTTCAGCCAGTACTGCCGGTTATTTTTTTTTTGACACCCATTAAAGAAAAACAACTGAACACGTTTTTGCAAAGATGGAGAAAAGTGAATTTCGTGTCGTGATTGAACATTATTTTTTGCGCAAATAAACTAACGGAAACGAAACAAACACTTGATACATATTATAGGGACAGGTTTGGCGTTGTTTCAACGGGATAAAACCGTTTTTTTGCGTCGTTTTATAAGTTACAAGGAAACTACGTTGAAAAATAAATAATAATAATTAAATAAAATTGACTCCTTGTTTAATTTTTACCAGACTTATCACTCCGCCCTCGTATGTATATCTCGCTTTGTCACCATCTCCTATATACACTGGCCTATAAAACTAAGTATCACACTTTTAAAATTGGAATAACTTTTTAAGTACCTACACAAGATATACTTTTGAAACAAAAAGGACTCGATAAAGAGTTTAATTTTGTATATAAAAACTTCATAGTCGAGAACCTTCTTTTAAGAAATGGCTGAAAAGAGCTTTAAAGACAAAATATTTTTTCTAATTACAATATTACCATTCATTTTTTTGTTTCTGTTTTTGTTTTCAAATTTTTCTTGATCGATGAGTCTTGTTACAAAAGCTAAGTTAGACAACAGCATATACATTTTATTTATCATGCCTCTTTCACCTGAAGAATGTGCTAGGATCATGACTTTTCTGAAACTAGGCATCAGTATGCGTCGTGATGCAAGAATGGTGGGTGCGATGTTACGAACGGTCCAGAAGGTGAAGCGAAGGTACGAAGAGACTGGAAACCATCTGAGGAGACCTTGTAATGGCAGACCCAGGTGTACTAATGCCCGAGAAGACCGTTATATTGTTTTCACTGTGTTGAGAAATCGCCACCTTAATGCAGTTGAAGTTCAGCAACAGCTTCTTCAGACCCGAAGGGACTACATTAGTGACAGTACAGAGAGAAGAAGACTTGCCCCCGAAGACCAGCGAGTGACCCCAAACTCGAGAGAGAGCATCGAGTAGCGAGACTGCGATACGCCCGTGAACACATACAGTGAGATGAAGAAGAGTGGTCAAGAATTTTGTTCACAGATGAGTCTCGATTCTCATTTTACACTTCTGATGGAAGGCGAAGTGTCTACAGGCGGCCTGGTAAGCGATACCTTCAAGACTGCTTCTCAGAAAGAGTCCGGTACGGTGGAGGCAGTGTACATGTATGGGCTGGCATGTCTTCAGAAGGTCGCACAGAGTTAGTGGCCATAGAAAATGGCACTCTGACTGGGGAAAGATTTGCCCAAAAGATTCTCAACGAGTATGCAGGGCCGTATTTAGCAAATATGGGTGATGGATCGATGCTGATGCATGATAATGCCCGGCCACACACGGCTCAGGTCGTGCAAGAGTATATTCAGGAGGTTGGTATCAGCGTGATGGCTTGGCCATCAATAAGTCCTGATCTCAACCCGATTGAGCACGCCTGGGATGACTAGGGGAGGCTAGTCAGAAGCCGCAAACCACCACCTACCACCCTCGGGGCACTAAAACAGGCCCTGATTGAACAATGGGAGAATATTCCCCAACATCGGCTCCGAAACTTCGTGTTCACTATACCAAACTGGCTCGAAGCTGTAGTCAGAGCCCGAGGAGGCAATACCAGTTATTAAAAATTAAATGACATGTAATAACATACTTATAAATGTTAATTGAGTTTTTTAACACTAAGCTAAAAATGGCTATTTTATTGTTTTATCTTTTTTTATAAGTTAAAAATGTTACTAATGTATAGTTAACTAGTTTGAAAGAAAGCTGATAAAATTTGCTATACTCGTAAAACTTTTTTATTTTAAATCTCTAACTTCTATAGTTTAGAAAAAATTTAAATTTTTAAAGTGTAGTACTTAGTTTTGCAGGCCAGTGTATTTCTCTTCGAAACCAGTCGTATTAGAATATTTATAAATCTCTTTATGCTGAACGATATTCATTCTTGACCCAATCATTTGACCCTATTACACTGCCATAGCAGGTGTAGTTCAGTGCAGTGTGTACACAGTACCAGCAGAATACCGACTGTGTACACTACACGTGCTGCCGCACTGCGCCCGACACACGGATCACTCGATTGATTTAGCACGGAGCTTCACTGATACATGTGTGATATTGTGCCCGCATGACTGACACCTGGGTTATGCTGCTAATACCTATTGCATGCTGTGTTGATAGTATAAATTGCAGAGAGGTGCTGGGTTTAGACATTTGCAAGATCAATGCTGCTCATTTCTATATTACAGGAATAATCTCTTTGAACATCTTTAAGAATCGATATCGACGAAAACGACATAGACGGACTGATTTCTTAAAACTAGACTCCTACAGATCACTGTGGGAGTCTAGTTTTAACCCGCCGAAGATGGTTATAAATAAAAAATAAATAAAATAAGTTTACTTCAATCATTTTTGGCTTCCATTGCATGTCGAGGAGTCTCCATTTAGGCATAGCAATGCCTGTAGTTGAAGGCTCCGCTCTTCCCTTACATTATAAATTACAAATAGGTAAGTAACAAAAAGAGAAAAAGAAAATAAAGAAAGAAAGAGAATTCTGTGTGTGAGAGACAGAGACAGATTTTGAGTGTACTTACATGGTGTGCCTAAGTAAGCGAATAACATCACTCCGATCATTTATTATTCACACGTTGCAAAAGTAACTCCGTATTATCATAATTTATATCGTGTAGCCATTTTATTAACGGTTATGCGTCTTATCATCTTTGTCAACGATATCGAACCTTGCCCACAACACTGTCCTTTAGCAAATAATTTCCAGTAGGTACCTACAGCGATATATGTATGGGGTGCGTAAGTACACCAATTTTGCGGAAATTTTACTAAACGTCCGTAAATGAATGTCAAACATACCGAGTTGAACCCGGGATTTCCCGCTGTAATTAATATATTGTAGAACAATAGAGAGGTTGCTGGTGTTATTAACCCGGGTTTTCCTAGGGTACGCTATTCCTATAATAATCACGTAGGCATATCGTATGAGCTACTATATACCATGCATATATGTTCTGACTATTAATAATAATAAAAAAGACGGTGCCCGAGTAGCGTGACTGCTTATTAAATAATGTATTACATTTATCGCTTCACATATGCGAAAGAAATGCTCTGAATGTAGACTTTTGAATAATTCATGTATGATTTGATTAGTGTGAAGGTAATGTGTTTTAATCTGCTAATTTTAATATTTGGGTACATAGTATATTGGTTTGAGCAAATCATTTTCTTTTTGAATTTAATAACTACTTTTTCGTCTTAACAATGATTACAATTATTGCTATTTTGGAAATTGACATTAAGAATAAAAACTACGCTCTCTCAATCAAACAAACTATTTTAAATTAACCAAACACACATACACTCACGCTTTGTTGAACAGTACCTACCTAATAACAGAGTTCAAGTGAGAGTTACTCGTACATGCGCCCTGCCGCGTCACAAGATAGTCGCGTTTGTGTTCCTTCGTTTTGACACCTCTGAAACACAATGACGCAGTGACTTGACATACGCCAAACTGAGAAGAGTGAGCTCACACCATACACATTATTAAATAACGTTTCCATGACAATCAAACTAAGTCACTGTGTCAGAGGTTACGGTGTGGGCAAATCTAGCGATTTAAATATCTTGCTTCACGCATTAATAATTTAATAATTTATACTGCACTTGTTTCTGCCCCAGCTCAACGCACTTCATTCACGGCGCTATTTTTATTTATTCTGCATAACGTTTCACGCTAATATTATAAAACCTAGTTTACTCCACCGATATACATAAGTTTGCTATAATTTATAGCTACATAATTATGTTTATGGCAGTTCAGGTTTTTTATAGAAACTAACTTTGTTTGCTTGGAAAATGTTTTTGATATAAACGTCAGTCTTGGGTTAAATAAAAAGTAAGTATTATGCTCCATATGGTACTAAAAATAAATGAATAAAGTTCCTACACGTAAAAGTTTTCTCTACATATATAAATCTTTATTAGAGTGAGCGATACCTCTTATTTTTCAGTAGCTGTGAACATAATCATAATTTTATAAGGGTTGTAATTGAAACTTCTTGTTTCGTCTTTTTTTCAGAAAGGGTTACCTTTACTTACAATATTAGCGGGGTGATTGCGTTACACACAATAAGTAGCAATGGCATAGGCGTACCAAGATCCCTCCGTGCCTTTTTTATTTTTTTGTTGGGAAATCATCACATGACGTCTCCCGCTCTGGGCGGAGCGGGAGGGCGTGTCAGACTTTTACTGACTAAAACCCACCCGTGTTCCTTCAGTTGCCTATGCCAGGGGGCCACGGTATCTCTTTCGAACAACCCGTGGCCCTGGCAGGCATCGGCCCTAGCAGACCCCGTCAGTTCGTGCTGACATTTCTTTGAGGCGCGCGTGGAACATAACGCGCCGTCGACCCGGGCCTGGTTCTTACCGGGCGGCGAGCTGCCTATTGCTCGCCGCGCGCAAGCCTGCGTCTACGGTGGCCGGGAGTCGGTTGCTGACTCCCGACGTCCAGGGCGTCTCTTGCGGCGACTAGGGGCGTGAGGGCGCAGAGATTGCCTCTCCCTCACGCGCTCCGCCCTCTCCTTTGCGAGCATTACTGCTTCGCAGAAGGAGAAGGAGGTGGCGGCTTCCCATGCACTCTCGCTCCGTACCTTGGCCTGGACCAGGGCCGGACGCGAGAGATCGCCGCTACGTGGACGCAGCGGTGCTCCGCCCAAGCCTGGCAGACCTCCACCGAATGCACCACCGTGTCCTCCGGGCGATCTACAGAGTGGTGACACCCTGCCGTTTCCTCGCGCCTTATCCTGAACAGGAACCTCACGAAACACCCGTGTCCGGTGAGGATGTGCGTCAGGCGGAAGGTGAGGGCGCCGTGGCGCTTCTCCAGTCACTTCTCAAAGAGGGGACTTATCGCCGCAATTGTGGCGTGCCCAACCCCTCCGTGCCTCGGAAAGCACGTTAAGCCATTGATCTCGGCTGTCATTCGTGGAACTGTGACAGTCGTTACGGGTCATCAGAAGCCCGAAAGTCTGACAACCAGTCTTACCAAGGAGTTTCGCATTACCCAGTAACTGGGTTGTGGAGGTCAGATAGGCAGTAGCTCCATGTAAAATACTGGTACTCAGCTGCATCCGGTTAGACTGGAAGCCGACCTCAACATAGTTAGGAAAAGGCTAGGCATATGATGATGATGACTATAAGTAGCAATGGCTTTCATTTTGACAGTCCAACAATATTCATTGCGTTATTTACGTTGTTGAGCAGACACATTTTTCGAACATATGAAGCAATGGATTAGCAATATCCTTCAAAATGATTCAGATTGTTATTACTCGTACGCAATTAGGGTGCTGTTCTACCTATATTCAAAACATTTAAGTGAAACTTGTTTCCAAATTATTAGGTTTCTGCTCCTGTAGATTTATCCTTTGACAGCGTGTGCAGCTTGGATCGCTGCAGCAGCTTGTGATTAAAGGTAAACGGGTGCACGCTGCAATCTTGTTAGGAAGATAATGTACACTTTGAATGTTGAATAGATTTTACATACATAGATAATCACGCTTGTTATACAAATAAGTTCAGCAGAATTGCATTTAGTGTTAAAATGCTGCTTGGTAGAAGTTTGGCGAATATTTTACGAGCTGAAAGTTTGTAATAGCTTTTTAGAGATGTTTTTAATAACAGATCATAAAAACACTTTCTATGATCTGTGTTTTAATGTAACGCGTATTTGTTACCGAAGATGTTTCATGTAGAACAGAGAATTGATTTAACTGTTGATGTACATACAAATGCATAAAATAAATCGGCTCTACTTCTACTTTGATTTATATTTGCTGTCCATTTATTCTAAGAACACTTCTTGCTCTATTTTCGTGTTTTGATTATCTAAGCTTACAACACAAATCAAAACACACATCATAATATTAGCATTAAGCAACATCGTCTCCATTAAAACTGCGTACGTCTTCACTTTTTTTATTCAAAGTAGCGGACACTTACGCGTAATGCGCCATTATGCTAATGTAAGCGATCGCACATAGCCGCGCACACCCACCCGCACGGAGCACCGCGCACCCGGCGAGCTGTGCACCCCCGCACGGAGCACCGCGCGCCCGGCGAGCTGTGCACCCCCGCACGGAGCACCGCGCACCCGGCGAGCTGTGCACCCCCGCACGGAGCACCGCGCACCCGGCGAGCTGTGCACCCCCGCACGGAGCACCGCGCACCCGGCGAGCTGTGCACCCCCGCCGGAGCACCGCGCACCCGGCGAGCTGTGCACCCCCGCACGGAGCACCGCGCGCCCGGCGAGCTGTGCACCCCCGCACGGAGCACCGCGCGCCCGGCGAGCTGAGAGCCCGGAGTAGGGGCACCATTTCAAAATTTGAATTAAGGCCAGACAAAAAGCAAGATATTTGCAAAAAGTCCGGATATTTTTCATTTTAATGTTCCTTTTGTCAGTAATCGTTTTTTTCGGTCGGGCGAGGTGTTATTGGGTTTTTCCAACAGGAATTTCTCAGTAGCATCCTGGAGCCTGCAACAAGGGAGGAGGCCTGTATTCAGCAGTGGGTGGAACAAGGTGCCAATAATGATGATGATGAGCCAGGATTCCGGGATTGTATAGCGAGCCTATTGCCATGGGTTGCCGGCAATAGGCTCGCCCCCTATTACATGGGACTTAAACATAACTGGCGAAGTGTGGGTTTACTATTACTATAGGTTCAACTCTGCCTAACCCTTCGGGGATTACAGGCGTGATTTTCTTGGTTTGCTTAGTAAAATGTCGGACGAAGTCCGGACGAGGGTCAAAAAGCCGACATGTCCGGACACATCCGGAGAGATGGTGACCCTAGCCTGGAGTAATGAACGCGATGTATGGAGACCGCACGCCGTTACAACGTCAGCGCGTGCTGTTATAAAATGAGTTGTGAGATACGAATTACTATTTAATAGCTTGAATATTATAGTAGTCCTTATGAGCGGGGGGGATTTGGTTAAACAGGCGATTCTAAGGCGATGTTATTTGGACAAGAAGAATCTAGTTTTGTCTAGTTCATGAGTTAATGATGAAAGCTATAATATAATCTGAGAGTTTTGAGTGGCTTTGAACGACTATTTCCCCTGGAACACGCCAAAGGGAGCCCTCTTAAAAGTGCTGAGATCGCTGTCAGCTGGATGTTAAAAGTGAAAACATACTTTTTCCAGGGGAGAATATTAAAAAAAAACAATGTATACTAGACACGCATGCTCCGTAATGAATCATGTCTCCGCCTATCATAAATGTGTAAGCACCATTTGTCAACACATCATTTATTTTCAACAAAGGACGGAACGGAAGGGTGGAATGCCGCAAGGTTATATATCCCGCCCGAGTTCAAATAACAAAGTGCTAAAACAAGAACTTCGTGAAAGAGTCGTATCACAAAGTTTTGGTAATCGGTTTATATCTGAGAGCTGTATCCCGCAGCTTCGCGGGCGTCAAACCAAATAATTGGGTTCCCGTCCTTGGGGGATCGGATTCGATTCCGCATTTGTACACATATGTATGTATCCACAGTGCGGTAGATTGTAAAAGTAACAATATTGAATGTATTTTATAGTATTTTCTGCTTGGTAGTCATATTGTGACCTGTTTCTGAGAATATGTTGTTTTTCTTCCATTGTAGGATATGAAAGCTGCTATACCATCATGGCTATCTCTATAGCTATGATGGTCTACCACAATCTATGACAAAATAGTTGGTTTTAATGGAACCATATTAAGAAAAAATAAAAACTAATTGTAATGAAAATAGTCTTCAATATTCTATAGGCATCGCCAACTGATACAACATTTGATAACACTATACCCAACGGTCCAGTTGATAATCACTTCAAACTTACAGATTACAGAGAAGCAGACAATGAAAAAAGTGGAAAATCTAGAACGATACGTTCGATACCGCATAGTGAACGGACGGAGCTATAGACAAATATTGTGGCAGATAGTTATGTCAGCGCTCGGTCAACATGGGCACTATCAACAAGTGTTTGTTGTTACTGTCCCTTCTTTCTTACATTATTCTTCGATAGAATTTCTAAAATTACAAGATTCTTTATTCACGTCATCAGCGTCTACTTTATCTTGGGTACTTCTTCTATGTTCATCTTTGATGTAGGCGAAAACTTTAGGAAATTTTTAGATATTTTCTAGATATTTATTGCTTATTGTTGAACCACGAAATCTCGTGGTTCAACAATAAGCAATCAATTTATAGAATTCTATGTCACTGTGGAAATAAAGAAGAAGTAACATATTCGTAACTATGGGTTACATGATGCTTGCCTTCAGTCATTATGAATTTATGAAAACTTAATACTCATATCAAGAAGTCTTAAAAAACCTTGCAAGGTAGCTCATAAAATAATATAATGAGGAAATAATAACAAAATAAATGAACATCATTAACCTCTCGCACTCGCTCAGCGAAACGTGCTTCAAACTACATAGTGTTGCTCGTTATATCACTGAAGTTGCCAGTTCATGTCAATTAGTAGACTTCACATCTTAGTTGGAAGTTAGCTGCAGGGCTGCTTTTGTAGTATCTTGAAGACATGTTGCATTTCTACAGGCTTTGCACTGTGTTGTGCTAAGCAAGTGCAGTCAAGCCTGTTATGAGAGAAGAATTGAGAATGAAATGGAGAATACTTCATAGTATAATGTGACGTATATGTAGGTTGCCACTGTGATAGTGTGATTTGATACTATTCCGTTTGCCTTTGCCGTATTTGTGTTAGATTCTTTTTTTACTTCTAGATATTATTTATAACAAAATGCTCAGTATGATTACTGTCTTTGATAACATGAATGCTCCAAAAGAGTTTTTTTCTAATTACTGTCTTCACCATTGTTACTTACTGCTTCTAAGCAAATTGAAGCACTTTATTTATTTCGTTCCCATAAGTTTATTTCAATTAGGGGTCTCCACATCTTAGTTCTACTTAGTTTACTTGCTGGGCAGTTGTCGTTTCATCAAGGAGACCTGTTTGTTTGTATGTATGTACTATGTAGATGTTTGTACCTGCTACCCCCGAGGCCTTGCACTGTAACCGCTTTGTGTGGAAAGCAATAGAATGGGAGTGAATGGAATTCTAGAATTAAATGCGTCTTTGTCGAGTGGAATAGTTTCTAATGTCTTTGTTTTAAATTGTGTTTAACTTGAGAGAATTATTGATATCTTCTTTTGAGTGTTAATATAGTTACCCACCTTCTTTCTTATCAAGTTTGTTTTATATCTTCAACTCGTTAATGATATTCTGTTCCTTTATTTTCAGAATATTGTTTTGCTTATAGCCAATCAAGAATTTTTGGGAGTGATCAGATCTCTTCATAATCAGATTTCTGCGTTCGTTCAAAGATACGACGAAGTATTCTTTTGTATGTCATCAACGAATTCCGGATATAAAGAGATCCCCGGAAAGCGACCCGTTCTTCAAAACAAATCATACGAGTTATCGATGAATACTTTCAGTTCTGTTGAAGCTAGCTTGTATTATTTTCGTGTCCGAAATTTAATTCCCGCAAGATCAATCCCTTTTAATCTACGGTAGCTGCTACTAATATGAACCTATACTAATAATAAAGCTGAAGAGTTTGTTTGTTGGAACGCGCTAATCTCTGGAACTACCGGTCGCATTTGAATAACATCACGATAGGCACCTTAGGAGCCGAGCAAAAAGAAAAAAAGTCAGGAAGAACGCTAAGCGAAAACGCAGTAACAGCGCGGGCAGGCGATGCGATGCGACGGAGTGGGAACAAGAAATTTCACGCAGACGTAGACGCGGGCAGAACCTAGTATACCAACATAGTAACAATAAGTAATGATCAAATCATTGCACTTAAAATCCTCATCACGAAAGACATTCAAACATAATCTAACTTAATCTTCCCCCAACAACTTAAACATCCACGTGCCGCCATTTCGAAGGATGAAACTCAGCAACTACCCTCAAACAGAAAAAGATTACCGTTAAGGGTTGCATATTAAAGTGAAACTTTTCTAATTATGCTAATTCCGTGGTTTCAACTGTTAATTATTCTGACCTAATTAGTTCTGCTCAACGCTTTTGTGGCGCTATCTATAAAGTGTCTCTTGGAACTGCATTTTAATGGTTATGGTGACGGCAATGGATCACCGTCATCTCACTCTTCCTTAATTTTACGATACTCGGGTACTTTTAATATCTCCCATATTTTTTTGGTTGTACGATTCTTTTCCTTTAAATCCAATGGGGTTTTGAAGAAAAAGATTTTAGCGATATGACCACCTATTGTATTGTACTGTTTCAATCCTCTTTGTTAACTGAGGAATCTCCCATCTGCTTAGTGATTAAAAGGGATTTGTTAGGTATCTTTCTTTCCCCTTTGAGTCTATTCCTAGTTCGGTTGAAAATACATTTCAACTTTCAGCACACCAGACGTGGTCCAATTTCACCTTCCTGCCATTATTGTTAGCCCTAAAAAGTTCTTCTACAAAACTTTTCCTCTTTTGTTTCATATTAAAATGCCTTTTTACGACAATTTACTTGTCACTCCACTTAGGCATGCGCTAAAACGCTGGCGTAATAAACCCTACTCACAAACTGTTGGGAGAGTTCTGTGTCGGCCGGTTGGCCTGCACTCGTAAATAAGAACATAGAGTGGTTTCCAAACTACGTTCATAATGTTTTTATTAAAGAAAGTCGGTGACAAATTGGCAATAATGTTTCGAAATACTTGGAAAACACGATACGAAGTTAGTAAAGTTGCTTTTTGTAGAAATTGTAAGTTTTCTGAAAAAATCAAGTCATTTGTAAACGTTTTTCGTGATATTTATGTTGATATTTGGGTCACTAATTACTATTTTACTTAACGTGTCACAGCGGTCATTGCTCTATGTAATCTCTTCCTTGGCCACAAGGATATTAACCTCATGTGAACCATATAAAAAGTGTCAAACAAAACATACACAGGTAAATCAACATCTCGGCATTAATATAAATAGTGCAGTACACACTTACGTGCGTGATACGCCGCGATAACCGCGCACGGCGTACTGCGAATCGTACGGTTTTACAGAAGCGTGCGCTTTTATGATAAACCCTACTAACGCTCCACCGGGAAATTGAAAGTTTTACGACCGTTCGACCGGAATTCAGTTTCATCATACATTATCGTACATTTTACAAAATTATAAGTGTTACTGTATGTTTGTTCAATATAAGAGATAAGTATGCAGTCAGCTAACTACAACTTATTTTAACCCCATGTTGTGCGTGTAATGAATATTATCAATTTCATTGTAAAATCTTTGGCATCGCTCATCTGAGTTTGTCTTAGTAAATATTAGCAATACGCAGTCAGGATTCATAACTGTAACTGTTCATTATCCTCACTTCCATACTAAACTAACTGTTCTACTGTGTAACATATTCACAGTAATTACAAATAGCAATCCTATTTGTGCAGCAAATGGAATCCGTCCATACGGCTCGGAAATACCGATACATATTTATTAGCCGCTTATCGTGCCGAGGCGAGCACAACCGTCTTGTTCGGGATTACACGTGGACGAGGAGTAACTACGCCCTTTGTAGGTGCCGTAATAGGAAGTGGAGGTCCCAACACGGACCCTGCAGGTATGTTGTGGACTTGTGTAACTAGCTTTATGTGTCACTTTGATCAAAGTTTGTATAGTGGAAGAAGAGAGGTTTGTAAGCGTCTTAATATTACCTTGTGCAGAATTTATTAATATTTGTTTTGAAAATTTAGGTTTTCATGGGAATGGGTGTGGTAGTAGATTGATATCCTGAGCAGCGTTAGGAATGAGCGTGGGGAAGCTTCAGGTCTGCCACACTTCGGGCTTTTAATAGGAAATATTGACCAGTCTGTCTTTTTTTCTTCAGAAAAAAGTGACAGCATCAGAATTGAGCGCAGGTACGTCGCGATACAAAGTGAAATTCTATCAGTGATAGCGAATCTGCGAATGATAAAAGAGTCAAAAATGTGTGGGACTGACATGAGCTACCGAAAAACTTTTCTGTCAATCGCGCCGAAAGTCGTTGTACAAACATGAAACGCTTTGAAAGCGATTGATACTTGTCTTAGCCCTCTGACCTCTGCCACTTTTAGATAGACTATACAGGTGAATACCTATCATTTACCTATTTCAAGACTAACTGAAGTCTAGAAGCAGTACCTCCAGGTGTATCGCGATATAAAGATAAGTGGCGCAGCACGAGGGTGCGGCGACGCTGCGCAACGCCCATCCATTTGGGCGCCGGCGCCGGGGGTCATGGAACTTGCTAATACACTTGAGTGGAACGTTCTATGTTTTAACGTTGATATTTGTGAGCCTGAAATATATACATATATAGAAACTGTGAAATATTTGACGTTTGCTCCTCAAAAACGGCGAGCGAAAACTGTCTGAGGGTCAAGTAGAAAATTGCCTGTTTGAAGATTGTACAAGTTAGGTACTGAGAAATAAATATGCCTTACAAGTGTTTTCATTTGATATCTACTAGTGAGACTACTACTGCTGGACACTAGCCTCCCGTGAGCATCGTAACAACAACCAGTCCCGTACTTCCCGCCTCCAGTGAATGGATAATTGATTCCTCATGAGCATTCACTCTATTGGATTTATGTTGTAACTTTTAGTTGGAAACAACAAACTCATATCAAAACATGTCCCCACATATCATTGGCCACTGTTTCCTCGTCCGGCGTATACGCCATAGTCGCACTGTCGCCCACAAAGCCTGCAGTACGTCGAATACGCCACGTATTCATAAACGTAGCCACGGTGCGGTACGAAATATGATTTGTGCGTGCCCGTGGCCGCGCTAGGGCTGTCGCTCGCTCCGATATTAAAAATATTTTGAATAAAGTGAAATTGATGTAAATAATTTCTGCAATTACATCCTGTCATACAAGTTTCTATAATTTATGGTTGGGAGTTAACAAGGGTCGATTTTGTGACGTGTCAGGTCCTTGGTAGACCGATAACAAGTCATCTCGCTCTGGATGCGGAAAGCACAGAAAAGGTATTTGTTACAATGCTTGACGGTTGCCTAGCAGTAGTCGCGTAGACGTTCCTCAGCTAAATAATGATGATGGTTTGGTCTTGGCAATGCATAATTGTCTCAACAATAATCCAACGTAACTTTCTCCTGATTGTTTAAAGATAATTTTCTGCGCATCTAGAAAAGAACTTGAGTTTCCAAGGTTTTGTAGCCTTACCACTGTCAATGACAATGAAACACCCTTGGGTAATCGCTGTACAAAATATGATTTGTTGCGTGTCCCTCGACCTAGGGCTGCCGGCCTGCCGCTAACGGCTCGATGGCTCGCTGTCGATGGTCGCCATTTTACAGCTCATTGTTTCAATTTACGGTTAAAGGGGATTATTGGAAATGTGTAAGGGTTTTTAGAATTCTGTTACCGGGGTTTGGGAGTGTAAGTTTTGAAACTGGTGTATATAGGTAGATATATCTACAATTTGATCTACATATAACGGTGGTAGAGTGATATTATCTATCGTTTTCTGAACGCTATATTCATCTGCTGGGATTTCAATCAACTGTTTGTCCGGTTTGTAAAGGTCCCGTTTAAAAATACGTTAATTATTATTATTTATTTAATTCAGACACAGTGATCCATATTCATGTTAGCATACTTAAAAATTATGTTAGTAACCACAGATTAAAACACATGCCACAATAATACTAATAAAACTAAAACTAAAATTAAATAACCGGAATACATAAAATCAAATTGTAAAATAAATTCATTAGCCAAAATCGCAATAATCTTTAAATTCATTAAAATCTTTAAAAACAAATTCCATTTCGTTAAAGCATGACGAGTATCATTTATCATGGCATAGGTACCAATAATATGATGTTGCTCAGAATGACGAAATTTTGTGCGTAGAACTTAAAATTATCCGCTTTTTTTAGCCTGCCAGTTGCAAAGTTTACATATAGGTACAAGGTATAAAGAAAATGGTCTTCTCAAATAAAGCCTTTCCAAGCTTTCATTCGTGAACTGAGATAAATAGGTACTCACACGTAGATCTTTTGTGGAGTGCTTTCGATTTGCTTGTAACGAAGTCAGAACACTGGCAGTGGTAATGGCGCCTAGGAAGCACCACTTAGACGGGATGTGTCGGATTACAGTTACGAGTCATTTACTCGGCGAGATTGTAAGAAGAACAGCTCTTTAGGTGTTCGATAAGTTTTATTGCCTTTGAAGATAGACTTTAAAGGAGATTCTTGTGTTTAGTTTTTATAGATCTTATTGGTTAGCGTGTCTCTTCTTTTACTAAATAAAAATCTTAAAATCTTCACTGATAGACAACGCACAGACTAAGCCGCTGGGTAGAAGCATGAAAATGACACAAGAATTGCTTACGTAAAGAAAGTGAGCACTAAACTAAATTCAATTTTGACAGAAAGAACTTGAGCGGTGGACAACTGCCCTATCGTCGTTGTATAGCAATATTCTAGTCTGTTTGAGTTTTAGCAGACTTTTGGGATGCATCATTGCATACGTTCGGTGGTGGTTATCATCTAGGACGCTCGTTATAACTGTTATTATATTCTCCTTTTATTACTAAATATTTGTACCCTCTGAACATATTATGTACATTTTGGCAAACTAATCACCACATTACACCTAACGGCTACAGTATTGTTTAATAATAAAATAGTTACACGTTGTGGCAGCCCTGGAACAATAGTGCGCCCTCGGGACGTCCCGACGCTGTCCCGAAATAGCCGTATCTTAGATAAGTTAGCCAAACTACGGCTATTGTATAGTTGACGTGCCCGCTATATATTATGTTCGTATATGAATGTGTTTGGAGATCACTTATGTAACCTTTCAAATATTTTTTGGTATTTTATTGTGTCTAAATATTAGTCTATCGTATCGTATATGTAAGGATGCCTCTGTAGCGGTATCTACTACGCCACATGCGAACTACGCGTCATACCTGACGTCACGCAAAATCCTGCATCGCGCAAGCAGAGTTTACCGTGCAATTAGCATATTATACAACAGCCCCACATGATTATTCCATTCAATATTATACTTCCCGAAAAACACCTATTTTTGCTTGTTTTTTGGACCTGTTAAAAGCGTTCGACCTAGTGTCGTACGAGGTACTATGGGATAAATTGCGGAGTGATACAACACTACCGAATGAAATTACATCCTTGTTTCAATACTGGTACGACCACCAGAGCAACAGTGTCAGATGGGCGGAGGCTCAGTCGGATGTGTATGAGCTGGAGTGCAGGGTAAGGCAGGGGGGGTTAAGTTCACCACGCCTTTTCAATTTGTACATAAACCGGCCAATCGTAGAGCTTAGCAGCACCAAAGTTGGGTGTCATATTGATAACGTTTTTTGAATAATATTAGTTATGCGGATGACATGGTGCTGCTAAGCCCATCGATCGGCGCTTTGAGGAAACTGGTGGCTATTCGTGAGTCCTATGCAGTGTCCCATCGGCTCAAGTACAATGTTGGGAAGAGCGAACTTATTATGTTTAACGCGAGTACCATAAGCTATTCTGATATTCCTGGTGTCTCGCTCTGTGGCAATCCTTTGGCTTGGGTGACTAAGTTTAAGTACTTGGGTCATTGGGTCACAGATGATCTTAAGGACAATATGGATATGGAGAGGGAGCGCAGGTCGTTGGCTGTTCGATGTAACATGCTGGTTCGAAGATTCGCACGTTGTACAAATCAAGTTAAAGTCACTCTTTTCAAAGCTTTCTGTCAGTCTTTCTACACGTGCAGTCTTTGGACCCGTTTACGCAGAGGACATACAGCGATCTGCGTGTCCAATATAATAACGCGTGTAGGATACTGTTGGGGCTGTCGTGGCGCTGTAGTGCGTCCACAATGTTTGCGGAGGCGCGCACAGACGATTTTTACGCCATAATAAGAAAAAGGACCGCCTCCATAGCCGGCCGGCTACGCGCCACCACCAACAGTCTCCTGAGCGTGTTCACAGATCGGTGGGATTCCCCTCTGCTGCGTCACTGCGTAAGAATCCATACCAGCTGAAATTTGTAAGTATTTGTATCTCTTATTACTAACACTAGTTATTAAGTTATTTTGTTGTTACTAACACTATGGACCCAGGTCTGAAATAAAGAATATGAATTTGATTCATCTGGCAGTTACCCGCCAGATAAAACACCCGTCTGGTCGGAGGATCCTCCCTTTTCTATGGAGGATGAGTGAACTTTACAACCTGTTCTTCATACCTCTATACCTCATTGAGAAGTTTAGTTTGTTCTAACTTAAAAATGAAACTTTTTGCCAGCAATGTCACTTGAAAATTTATATTCTTCAGTTTCTACATAAAAGCAGATGTATTATATCATCTGTTTTGATGTAGAAACTTAGGAACAGCTAAATTTATGTATCTTGAAGAACTTAATTTATGCTTCTTGGTTAAATTTACGTTGCTTATATAACCCGACAAATTTCGTTGAACCAGCGATTGTTCTTAAGAAAAATACACTCGAAACGACAATATATGTATATATGTAATCGTGAAAACCGTTGAGCGCTTACATCCAAACGGCTTCTAGTAGGCGATCGTTTGACGGGTTGAAATAGCTTATTTTTGTCACATTTCTTTTCCGAAGATTTAGTACCCAAGGCCATATACTTAACAATACGCCCAAAATGAAATATCAGACGACAAACAGATGTTGTATGACTTTTTTGTCGCGCAGGCTATAAATTACTGAAATATATGTGCGGTACGGCTCTCTACTAGGTATCACTGGTATTAGTTCCTTAGTTTTTTTGTTTTCCAGTCACGTATATGAAAAGCTGTGACAATTTACAGGCGTTTCTTCTTGTAACTCAGGTATAAGGCTTTTTCTGAAGGAAATCAGATGAATATGGAATTAGGGATCTGTACATTTTGTTTTCATTAAATGTTGTATGGTATTGTTGTTGGAGAAGGTAAAGAATATGTATTGCTGGATTTGTTCCTTGGGTACAAAATCCGTGGGTGACAATATTAATATCAAATGTCTTGTGGGTGGGAAACAATGGTTGGATAGATTGTTTCTTTGTTGAGTTGATGTGGAATAAAAAAAATACTACAACAGAAATTACAAAGGTAGAAAAATATATTGGGTTTACGAGTGTCATTAATATTTTTAAGAAAGCTCTTAATGAAACCCATATTTGCAAACTAATAAATGATTAGATTTGATATGAAAATAAACTTTCTGAAAACCGAAAACTTTCGTAATAAGTACTTTTCAGAAGTTACTCTTTAATTATAACGAAATTAATTAATTACTTTTAGACCTTAATTGCTAATAAAATTTCACAGAAACTCTCTAGCGTATTAATGATTTGGTTATCGTGTGGACAAAAGTTTTCCGGCCATATGGGTCCCACTAATTGGGCCGTACGTGACAATTGTCCCAGTTGCGGCCCAAACCCGGGCCGCGCCGGGACACACACTTACATAAGAGGAATAATTGCTTTTATATGGTGCACATCTCACTTAATTAGGATACTAGAGAAATTATAACGACCTACCTCGAGGGGCTTTATATTAAAGTTTCATTAGTTTTAATGTTAATTATGTACTACTATGTACTCCTTTTGCTGTTTTGGGTAATTGGGTGATATTATATCTCAGTTAAACCCTTATCTGCAATCTGTTATTACGATATTTAATTGTATAAGACCCTTAAAAAGTTTTAAATGTTATAACTTAACTTTAAATACTCCCACAATCCCTGGACCGTAGAATGCGTAAGTACAATTGTTTTGCGTGCGTTACATTGCGCACTAGGGTAAACAGCGAATTTACACACCAAAAATGAAAGTCGTTTTCCAGCAATTATTTTTGCAGAAATTTACTTAGTTTGATGTACATAATGCATGCAGATGACGGCTTCGTGAAGGGTCTTTTTTACTCATTAAATGGAGTGCGTTACAATCAAAATTTAAAAAGATGGGTTTCATACTGTTCGCTCTGTATTTGTGAATCTTAGTAAGTAATTTTGTGAGCTCTAAAATATTCGGATACTTATTTATTTTTATTATGAAAAGACCGCTCCTTTAAATATTTAGATATTATTTCTATTATGTAATAATACAGCTCCAAAGTTTATGAAAGCGCTATTCATTGAAACGAACCCATTTGGAAACATTTCTTTGAATGGAATCTTAAGAAATATCTCTTGAGTATCTTATTTGTATGAAAACTTACCTATTTCGGCAATTACTATTTTGTAAAGTCTCTTCAAACGACCTGGTAAAGGTCGCGTAACGCGATAAATAGTTGTCCATACAACCCATAATTTTTCGCCCTAATTCGTCCTGAAGGGCCACAGGTCCTTTGGGACGTCCCTCGTGACGTCAGAACCGGCGGCTTTATTTACATAATGAAAGTAAATCGTGCGGAAATGACGATACACGAGGATCGTGTGACGTGACGTAATGCTTTGGAATTGATTTTCTGGGTTTGTTTGCTTTTGGAATACTATTGGCATTGCTTTGCTGGGGTTTCTGTTACGAGTAATGTTGTAACTTTAAGTTGAAACATGATTCGCATCATAACAACGACATATATTATATATTGCACTGGGTTATTCCTCAATTTAATATCTGATGGCAAACGATATTAGACATCTTCTTTTAAAATAAAACTTTCCGCGTACCTAACTACGTTTTCATGTGTCAAGTTTAGTCCTTCGATGGGTCAAGTCTCAAACGGTCTTTAACGTTTTCAAAGTAAAAGCATTTACGTCAACGAGACCCTTTCCCAAGTACACTACACCTTTAAATAAGTATTCAGAAGGGTCCTTTGACGTCGCAATCCATCATTTTGAAGAAAAGTCTTCAGGCGAAAAGTTCCAAAACGATCTTATCCTGAATAGTGGTAGTGGAAAGATAAATAAAGATATTAATTGCATTGAACACTGTACCAACATTCGCTAATTGTCTCACTGTTACAGTCTCCGACTCAGACGGGCATTGAACCCGTGATCTTGGTCCAATGATCACGCGTCGAGAACGAATAATTAATTAGAATTCATTGTTTGATCTTGAAATCACATTTTGTTATTATAGTTAATAACAACTGCGACGGCATGGCACTCGGCAATAGTGTAGGTTTCTGTCAGTGAAGTATTGTTTGTAATCGGATCAGTAGTTCCAGAGAATTACCTCTTACAAACATACTCGTTTAAACAAACAACTTTACCTATTTATAATATTAGTGTGAAAACACAGGGAGAAGATTTGTAATAGTGCGATTATTGTGGATGATAAAACAGTATTAAACGTGCCAATACCAGGGACGAAGTCTCATCCCGAAGCATACCCTACGAGCACTGGACTGTCGGCCGCTACAAACCTAGCGCCCGGACGAGAAGAATACCCTTACCTATTCATAGTTAGGTATTTGACGATGGCACATATCTGAAATTGATTAAGTAACAAACTCAGCCCTTTCTAGTTCACTGCCAGACATAGGCCTTTCCAAATAGCGCCAGGACACCTTGTCCCCTCAATCTGTCGATCCATCTTGTGCGAGACTTTCACACTGCGTTAGACAATATTGTTATCTAAAATATTAATGACACCGTTCCGGCTGGCAAGAGGAAAACTATCCATCATCAGCCTTTTTTCATGAGGAAAATATTCCGATGGAGGAATAAATGAGAGAAATGATCTTGCTTTTTCCGCGCCATTTCATATCAAATACATTGCTAGATGGGAAAGAAACCATCAGGGTTATTGATCCTATTATTTATTAATTATTTGCTGTCGGCGCAAGACATCCGTTTCTTTCTATTTCCTATCTATCTTCCGACTTCTCATTACTTCCTTCTTACTCATCATCTTGGAGTGTAATGCCCACTTCTTTGGTATGTCTATAGGAACTATTGGAAGCCATATCGGGCAGTGTTTGAGTTGGGGTTGTTTGTTTTTGGGTAGCAAGGGTTTTTTTCACCTCCTCTACTTCTCAAACTTTTCTTATAGACCGTTAGTTCTACTTAATTAGAAGATCTCGATACAAGGCATCTGCCTTGAAACCATCTGGTTTCTTCCTACGTTTGACAAGTTGATCTTATTGACATGATTCACCCGTCATCAACATTGAATTTTGTCGGTAATTCCCAAATGAGTATATTATGAAGCGACGCGTTGAACTGATTTATCGGATGTCCATCACTTTGACGCATGATCAATGAATTAGTGAGTCGTATTGACAGGTGTCAATTAACCGTCACTACTGGGGCCCACTTGGGAATACATGGCTACAGGCATGGGATATCAGATTTTGAAAAATAAACTATTTTGTAACAATATTTGGATTTAAAAGAGTGTCTATGGAGTTTCTTGCCCGTTCTTATCCATGGGAACCTACTACGGTTTGGAATGGGCAACTACCTTCATTTTTCTGATGGACCGACTCGTTAAAAATTAAAAATTAATTGATAGGCACTTTTGAATTGACAAGGAGTCAGTCCTTGACAATTCAAAAGTGCCTATAATTTAATTGTGTTTTTTTAACTCCTCCATGATACGTAATTAAGGATTTGTTGATAGGATAGTAAAATATAAGAAAGTTTCTCCACAGAGATGAAAATTTAATAAGACTACTTGAAACCTCTGTCCAAACTCATCACAAAAGTAAAAATGGAGCCAACAGTATAAATAAATAACTTGGAACCAGTTCCATTGACATGCTAGATGTGATACAAGAAGAACATGAAAATAGTGCAGACGGTCGTGTCCCAGTCCATTTTCTGCCACAACAGACAGCAAATAAATAAAAACCATTAGAAAGCATCGAAAACGCGATACAAATGAAAAAGTTTTCACAGATATTTTACAGGAAGACGCTGATTTCTCTGAAAAACAATTTTACGAGTGGCACGAGGTGGAATCAATTGAATCTGCCACTGTTGGAGATTGAGATGTCATCATAACTGGAGTATTGTCAGTGCGGTCGTAAACGTATAGGGGAACAGAGCAGGTTCATGAATGTATATGAATATTTTATTTTATGATCTTTGATTTGTTAGTTTTGTTTCCGCCCCGAATAGCAGAATAACTATTATAACATGAGAAAATTCACGAAAAAAATAATAATGAAGATAATTAATTTTCTCATACATTTGTTCTTATTGATTCTGAGGCGGCACGAAGGTCGCCGGGTCAGCTAGTAATTACTAAAATGAAAATGAACTCCAGCCTTAATCAAGCATAACGAACGGTCCATTAAGTTAAAACGGCAACTTATAATGACAACCCAGTCAAATATATAAATCAATCTAACTAGACGACGAATGGAAACTAACTAATCTAATAAAAACAAGATACAATTACAAAATGGCGCACAATTTAGTGTTTGACAGCACAAAGAAAAGTTTGTATGATAATAAAAACAAAGCACACGGAAAGCAACACTGAAAAATGGGTGCAATGTGAGCGGAGAGCGGAGCCGGGGCTTTATGAAGGACGCCATTGTTTGACGGGAAGTTGATATGGGCAAGTTAGGCGAATGACTGATGTCGATAAATATATTTTCGGGAAAGGAAGTTAAAACCAAACGTCGTTTAAGCCGGTAAGAGATAGCAACCAATTACCAAAAACCAAAGAAACGATGGATGGATTGTGTAAAGATGACATGGCTAGAAATAGGGTGACAGCCGAGATGTCAACTAATAGAGATTTAGGGATGAAAAAGACATGTTGCGCCGACCTCACATAAATTGAAACAAGGGCAGGAGAAAGGTGAAGAGACAGCAACAAACAAAAATACTTGGACTTGGTCTATAAATTATAAAGTTACTATCAATTTAGAAGAAAAGTTAAACGTTACATGCAGTTTCCGGCCATTACCTACTAGTCTATTAAAACTTAACTACACGCCAAAACATTGCTGTGAAGAGGAGAGCAATTTGGCAGACGATCAAATTATCACAACAAGTTATCTGACCACTATCTGAAACTACTTTAAAGCTAGCCAAAGCTTTAATTTAGATGTAATCTTTAAATTACCTCTTCAGTGTTGCAATTACTATGTCAAGCCATGCTGTGCTATGCTCGCTATCAGTAGCACCGTGGGCATCCGGCCGATTAGATTTACTTAGAGCGGAAATAGTGAAGAGTAGAGGAGGCAATTACTACAACCCCCTTTTAGACATTGACCATAGACAAGATACAGAAGAATCATTGGCCTGTGTCGAAAATGCTGATTTTATTTTGGAATTTATTTAATCTTATTTTAATTCTTACACTCGGTTTCTCAAGTCTACGTTAGGATTTGATCAGAGATTTGCTTTGATTGTTTGACTATAATAACAAGCAATTTGAACAATAACGAATTTGCAGTTAAGAACTTTTTGAGGCGAGACGAGTCGCAACGGGACTTTAGTAGAATAATTTCTATGAAAACTGCATTGAAATAAATTGTTCTACCAGAATCGCGTCACACCGTCGCGTCGCGCCTGACTGCGGGAGCCTTTTCAACATTGCTTAAGGTGAAAGCCCGTGAAATTCAAAATTTCTTTGCAAAAAACGTATTAAGTTTTGAATTATAAGGGGTTACATTGAAGGTGATTAGGACAGTGTTGTGGGACTCCTGTATAGGGTTATTTTTTGCCTTTAATTTGTTGTGCCGAGTATCTTGGCAACTGTTCACAACATCCCTTTTTCTTTTATTTCATCAGTTAGCGTATTCATGCGGCGTGCAGCATTGGGCTTCTGTTCGTTGTTTTTTGGTCTCGTTTGCAATTTTTCCACTGTTATTGAATAGATTCTGTTTTCTTTTTAGTGTTATTGCTGTATATTTCGGTTTTTCTGCATTGAATTTATTTATTTCGTTGACTTTGTAAACTGTATATGGTGTGATCCGATGTTACGATATTTCTTGAAGTTAATTGATTCGTTGACGGTGACTTAAGTACTGGATAGCACGATCGTTTCTACGACTACTAAGATTTTAAATCTGTTGATTTCAGAACAACTGCGTTCTGAAATCAATCAGATTTAGAATCACCCGGATGATATCAAAAGGTTTAGACAAACCTTTTGATATTATCCAGGGTGATCAAGATTACCTACCTAACTTTCTTCGAAGGCCTTTAAAGCCGGAACACGTAGGTTTCAACCTCTAGTATCAACTAGTAGTACCCTCGTCCTTCCCTCTCGTCGTAACACTGACATTGACATACGCTTACGTAGCGTCGGCGTACGGATTAGCGGCATATGGCGCGTACGCCCGACCTTTGCCGCTTAGTGCTCCGGAGAAGCCCTAGGCACGTAGGTATCTACTAATCGTTCACGGGCGTGGTTATAATTACTTGTGCTTCAAGCAAAACATTTTCTCGGTCAATGTAATCACAGTTTTAACTATTTTGCGTTTTTTTTTATACCGGTTACGTTAGTGCTATATAGGACATACTAAATCCACGCCTTTGTGGTATTGCAGTGATAGATTTGTAAACACTATCTCATGCACATCCGTAGTGAGGTAGCTGTCATTAATGTCAACTGTCAGTCACCACGAAAGGCAGGAAGCAGTTGAAAGGGAATCGTGCCTGTACGAAAGGCTTGGTGTGGTGATGAGCACGGAGTAATGATGAGCTACAGGATCCTTCAGGTTTATTACATAAAACAACAAGCTATTTAGTTTAACAGCAACAAACTTTGGAAATAGAAAACTAACTTTTAAATATTTTGTAAAATTAAAAAAATCATCATCATCATGCATTGCAATTACTGGCTAAAACTGGCAATGCCAATGAACATTTGCTCAATGTTCTCACATTATTATCATGTTAAAGTAATGAGTATATCTTGTTAGCAATCGTAAATGTATTTATATCTCTATTTTATTTGTTCCAGGTAAGGCGGAAAGTTAATTACAACAAAAAGGTGCTAAAAGAGTGAGTTATGGCTCCTTGGAGAGGCTTAATGTTAATGCCTTTCTGGATTACGGCCTAGAAGTCTAGGTATTTAGGAAAACAATGGCTCATTCATTACTTTTATAAGAAGAATGTTGAAATGTTGGTTATGTGGCAGATAAGGGAATGGGCACTCTCCTGACTCTTCAGAATTAACTGTCATCTCGGTATGTCTGGAGGTCTTTGAGATGAGTGTAAGATTTTTATCTAATAATATACAGGATGGCACATCGACGCGCAACCTGCTACTATGGTTACAGTTTGCGCATCGATGTCCTGCCACCCTGTTATTACCTTATACGAATACAACTGGCCAATGGCCATTTTATCCTAAAGTGAAATAAGTAACATAACATCACGCCTGGACTCCCGTTGGTTCGACGGAGGCGTGCCTACCTGTGCACCTACACCGGCATGTCGCCAGTTATGCTGGAGAACCAAAAATGGATTTATAACCTAAATATTGGAAACAAGGTATTTTAGTTAAAGGTCACAAGATCACTGGCATTTCCTGCTATTGTGATAAACTCGTGTTTTTTTACGATCAACCATATTTTTATTATGAAAATGACAAAAACATCCAAATGCCTCGAGCTTTGCGTAAAAATCCTGGTAATTTGGTCGGCACACGGCAACTTTTTGTCGCTTGGCTTACACGCAGCTTTACGTAATTCTCCATTACTTTTTTCATCAAAAACGAGCCAACCAAAGTAATAATCATCAAGAGGTTTTTTGTTTCTTAGTAAGTGTTGCGTCTCAATCGACTTGGGAAACGTTCGCAAGGCTTCACTTGCAGGGATCTGTTGGAAGATGTGTGATTTGAGATATATTGGCTCTTTGAGTGCCAAATAAAATGTTTCGAGAAGTGGCCAGTCATGTTTGAAGTAAGTAATTTTGTGTTCTGGCATCTATCTAGGTTCTGTCAAGTATAACAAGTACCTCCTTTATGGATTCATTGTATCAAAGAGACAGGAATCTTGTTACACTTTTCTTTCTCTATCTTATTCAAATTGGAGTAGGTTATCAATTCGACTGTGAGTTTGTCGGCACGATTATGAAAAAAATCTCATACTTTGGTTAAAAGTTGTACCGAGACCTGCTTACTAGTGCCCAGGGTGCAACAGACCAGCTAAAGTATCGTCCCTCGAAGACTTTTAATATGAATACCCGTTTTCACTAATACTAGGTGACACCTAAACGAAAGCACACTGTTGGTTTTCCAACCCTCGGCTCAGCGCCGTTAGTTAAAAATCCAGCAGTGCAATATACTTATTGATTATCTAGGCGTTAGAGCTAAAGAAACCCAAACTTTGTAAGAAGATGGTAGAGGCAATGGGTGTACTACCAAACATAACAACAGCCATACTAACAGAACACTACTTATATATAAAATTCGCAAGCAACTACATCGCATTTCCGTTACGAGTAGAGTAGTTAAGTACGACCAATTTCCTTAATTCAAACAAAAGGATAGTAATTGATACTAACCATGTTCTCTCATGAGAATATAGATAGATAAAAGAGAAAAACTTTTCCTGAGTGTTGTTTTAGTTATATAGTTAGTAGTAATACCTAAATTGGAATGCCTGTTTGTCTGGTGCGCTTTTTTGTTGCTCGTTAATTTATTTTGCTAACATGTTTTCATCAGGCGTTCAGTAATGTAGGTACTGAGATATTGTACGATTCTTGTGGCTTATTCGTGACGAGTACAAAATATTATTTTTATATCTAGTACCTAAAGCATTTTACGGAGGCACGTACGGAGTCCTTTCTAAGGACTAATTAATAGGCATTACCAAATGCTGCTGCTGGGGAGTTTGTTGCGCCACTATTTTTCCCAGCTAAAGCACTAGGAAGTGGTGAAGGGCGGGCGGTCTGGAGGACTGTCTTATTTAATTTTGACGTTCAAAACGTGCTGATTCTCAGCCTAGTTTGAATAAATGACTTTTGTTTCTTTTTTTATTGCCACTTATACCCATCTGCAAAACTATCTGTTTATGAAATAGGCACAACAAAACTGTGATATCAAATCCTTCTGCAAAGAATCGTGAAAATAATAATTTTAGGTTCAACTTGTACCTGCTAGGTAGGTCTTATCTTATACAGAGGTTAGTATAAGCAAGAAGTAATTCAATTCCAAACAATTTCAATCTATCAAAGCTTACATACTTGATTGTAACTTAGCTGTAGGTAGGTACTCGTACGTAATTAATAATACGTAGCACAAACGTGGTGCTTCGTTTGACTTGGATTTCAGGCCGAGGGAGGTAAATGTAAATATTAGGTTACAGCAGGTTAGCTAAGTTAGATTTAATTTTGATACTAAATACTGTGATGGGTTTCTTAGTTGGTCTCGTTTTCTAGAGCTAGTTTTAGGGCTTATTTACAACTATAGCTTTTGTCCGCGGCTTCGGCCGCGTGAACGTCGGATTTTATCCTACGGGAACGTACTAACGGGTAAAAAAAGTCCTATGTGTTAATCCAGGTTATAAACTAGGTACCTGTTTGCCAAATTTTATGCAAATCCGTTCAACCGTTTTTGCCAGATATAGCAGATAACAATATTATATACAGTGCACCGAAACATTAGTAAATCGGATTACCTACACAAAAAAATATATATTTTTCAACTCAAATCCTTTATTTAGAACTGAAAAGTATTTTTATAACGAGAGTTTTTTTGTAACAATTCGGCGTGATGAAAATTGAACAATAAATTGGTTTAAAAATAGCTGGTGAAAAATTCCCGTACCTCCGCAATGTTGTACGAACGAGTTTTACCTCCGCTGATTTTTTGCCATGGTTAAGGAAATAATATCCTTATCTACCGCGATAGGGAATTAAATGAATGAAGGCTTGGTGGGATGGTTGTATTTTTTTTGGTTAATCATAGACATTTAGCGTTACAAGGTTTTATTGGCGCGTGGCCAAAATTGGAACTAACGCTGCCATCTTAATTTTCCAATACATTTCGCGAAACAATGACTCACAATGTTTAACAACAGCGCCCCCCTGGCAACGTCATTCGAGCGCATAAAGATTCTTGTAGCAGTGCTATTTGAATTCTAGCTAATCTTGCGTGACTAATCATCAAAGGGAAAAAGTCTCCCATAGAAAATTACAATATTTTATACCTTTTCTGAATCATAATTAAACCAGGTAATGGTCCGCCATTGATCCCTACGTAAAATGAATGCAGACATTTCATATCAACAACAATTCTGCAATCATAAAATAAATATTGTCATAACACGAGCTGCAAATAAAATACATGTAAATCAACATGGATTCGATTTCATGCGATGATGGCCATCATTTTGCACATTCGTAACACATTTATTTGTAATCAATTAATTTAATTGGATTCAAATGAAATTAATTGCGACAACCGATCCAATCGGACCCAAATATCATTTAATTGATATTAATCTATCAAATATCCAACCAATTATGCTCTGATTCCTATAGATTAACCTATAATTTTTTACCATTAATATTCCATTCTCACATCGCCTGTTTCACATGTTTTAATGAACTTCGACCTCCATTTGGCGATTCGATATCTATTTTACCCAAGTAACTGTCACATGTTTTCAAATAAATGTGAAAAGTTATTTCTGATCAATACCTGATGCTCAACACGTTGTAACCATGTTGAGCTGTTGAGCTTCACATATTATTGAGCCTTTTAATATAAAGTTACGTAAATGTAATTGTGTTATCGATAAGGGTAACTCACTAATAAATGTCACATTCGAGTTATTAAATTCAATATGTGTTTTATCGGGAGGTAGATCCAGGGACGTAAAAATGATATTAATGTTTCGTGTTAGGTTTCGTTTAGATTAATACGATGTACGATTACTATGAAGAATTGTATTTGTTTATTTTTAGGGTTGTTTCTTATCTTGAGCGCATGTCTTTAGTTGTCTTCAAATATTTCTCTTTTAATAATACCTAATACTCAGGTCCTGACGAATGATTGAAGGCCTCGGTTTTATATGACTAAAGCCTCAACAATGCCAGGGTATACTATGCGTGCCGTGGTTCATACTGAATATTGTATCTACAATGGATCTAACGTCTCCATTCTTCGTTTCTTGTTCTTCTAAGGTTTCTAATATTCTATTGCTCGGAGATGAAGAGAAGCTTTTTTCTGTTGTGTTGAAAATAGACTTGGATTATTGGTCTAAATTTCCCACTTCTTGGATTCACCCTTTGATTTGATGTATTTTTTATCAGCCAGTAGTGTTCCACAAAGATAAATGCTTTTTCTCATATTGAGAAGGTAGAATAGAATAGAATAGAATATATTTATTTGTTTTAAAACATGGTACATTGAAGTCTTATAAATGACGTAAGACCATTAATGTATTTGCGGAGGTAAAATCATCCTTCATTACGCAAAAAATTCTGTGCAGAAATAGAAATAACATTTGTTGATTCAACCGTAACACATTGCCCCTAATATAACTGTATTATTACGAGAGCGAACATTCAAATATCTACGTTTTATTTACACATTCATTACAAGTATTACATAAAAAATCCCGAAAACACACGAAATGTGCGCAAAAGGAAAAGCACAAGCTCATCGTGTAATTTATTCGTATGACGAATCAGAAGAAATGATACCATTCCATACATCGACTGAGCGAACTCTACCAGTTCACAAGACCCTTGAAATCTTTGAGTTTTAATGAAGTTGTCAAGTATGGGAGGTCTTCCCTAACTGGTTGTGCCACCGAAATATTTTTTCACCAACTCTTTGACGTCATCATTTGTCAATTTTATTGAAGTTCTTCTCTTTACCACATATTTAGACTCGCAAAAGCTTTGCGTTCTTCACGAAAACATGAAAAGGGTAAATCCTACCATTCATTTATATTTGCAAATGGTCGTCTAAAGCCGTAACCAATGGTGATGGGTTTCAATGGGACCCTAATCCATATTTTCCCATTTCAACACAACTTCCTTCGAATCGAATACAATCAGTAATATTTTCCCGTTTAAGAATGGTACTTCAGGGAATGGTTATTACATTTTATCCGCGAAATACTAAATTGATGGCAGATAAACTTCTACGTTAATATTACTTGGATTTCTACTTCTGAAAAGTTTTCCTTATTTATAGTTCTTCGATAGCTGTTCGAAAACACGTTGTAAAAGAATAAGAAGTACAAGTTGTCTAAATAAATAAGTTCACTCAATAACGAAGTTAGTGAACGACCGAATGAAACATAAAATTCTGTGCGAGTGCGAAAACACACGAGCGCCCGACAGGCGCGGCGCCGCCTGTAAACATATACAGTAGCTGTTTATAGGCTTCGTACACAACGTTGCGGTTGTAAAATGTCATACATTTTGAAGTTTTAAACTCTTTGTTTTCTACAAAGTAATGTGAGATAGACCGACCTCGGGGGTCGTCATAAAACGTGTGAACGTGACGCTTCTTTGCAACTTTTACGTTTCTACCTACGTGTTCCCTCGCCTCGCTGGTCGCAGACAGATTTATTTGCGAAGTTCTGCACTTTCTTCATGTTCACACAAATCGAATGGAGTTGTTAATTAAAACAAAATATTGGCTGCTCGGCAAGACCTCACCTCCCCGTACAAAGAACTTTGATTACTGCTTTGAATTCAACTGCATGCAGTTGCGTCGCTTTGAACTGCGATTCGATTAAAAATTTCTTACTAATATGGCGATTCGATGGATTTAGAACTACGATTGCATTTATAGTTGGACGAGTTTGTAAGAAGATAGAAAACTCAATTAATGTTGAAAGCAAAGAATCGAAGTTCGTTAGTGCTTACTTACTGACTAACTTTGTTAACAATGTGATGTGTTGTTTTTCTTTCACTCGTGATGGTCTACATCGCGAACCAAAAGTCGATACAGGTATTCAGAACATCCGATTTTCTATACAACTGATATTCTAGTAAGACAACTGGACTGTTCAAACATAAGAGCGCAAATATCTTCCCAAAATAGACCACTGTTCTAAACCCAATTCTTACCGTTTCCCGCACATAATTTTATAATTTTATCACGGAATGCTTACATCTGCTTCGCCTCACTCGCTATTTTCCTTAAAAAATGTCCCCTGTCTCACGAACCCAATTTTGTCTTTGTTACTTCCTCTTTACCGCTGAACCTCCCTTTGTGCTTACCCCCTCTCACGTACTGCCATTAACTACATACGATATGGTCACAGTATGCAAAGAGAATAGAAGTTCCATTCTTTTCAATCGCGGTATTACAACTACTTACCTGCATTAGCATTGCAAAACCAACGTGAAATTCTAGTTTGAACTTTTACCTAAAATGGAAGTTCAGTTTCTAGTTTCTCTAGAATTTCTTTGAAAGTAGTTGTAACTCAAGATTTTGCTTCCACTACTAGGAGTGTTAACTACAATTTCTAGTTTGCTGCCTTTCTGGTTTTTGTTGTCTTGAGCTTGAATTTTACACAAATTGTTGCTTTGGCTTGTACAGCAATATTATGTTACGGGTGCGAAGAATTTTAGGCATAAAGTTTGTAAAATGTTCACTCTATATCTAAGCAAGATTGAACGGACAGGCTACAACAAAGTATTCCTAATGACTGCAGTCTCTAGTAGTACCTACACACAACATGTGCGTTTACTAGCTAGTATGACAATAAATATATAACAAACACAGCTAGACCAATGACGTTAAAGTCATTTTAATAATAATAACTATTATAAGTCCCATTGCGGGGCAAAGGCCTCCACCCCTCTTTCCACTTTTCCCCGTCTACTTCGATTGCGAGTCAAAATTGAAGGAGTTCAGCTCATTCCGCCATATGTTTCTGGGCCTGCCAAGTAGTCGTTTCCTGTTATTTGGGATCCACGGAATGGTGGCTGCTACCGACATGCGACAGATGTGGCCAGCCCAGTGCCACTTTAGCCCAGCAGCTGTGCGGCCAGCAACCGCTATTTGTATTCTGGAACATTTAATAATAGCGATACAAAAAGACCCTTCGTTACAAGCTAGGCAGAAGGTATACCTTCTGCACGTGTCTTGTCCTGTGATGCGATGCTCCGTTTAATCCCATATAGGTAAGAGCGTCCTCTTTGTCTGTGTTGCCAGCGTGCGTGTCTCTCCCATATTTGAGGGTAACTTGGGTGCTATGGGTTATCAACTTTATGGTCATCGGGGGTTTAAGGAAAATGTAATGCCATCTCTGGAGAGTAGTTAGCAAGGAAAGTGAATGGATACTGTTATCTTTTTTCCACAGCTTCCTCCTTAGTTAGGTAAGCTTTCGCAAAATTGTTTCAGAAAAGCAAAAAAAGAAAACTCAGAATGAAAGTTTTTTAAATTAACTCGAAGCGAGGAACAAATATTTTTTGTTAAACATAAACGTTGGCTTTTATATCTCACTAGCTTCTGCTCGCAACATCGTCCGCGTGAAATTTCTTGTTCCCCCGATCGACCATGTCGCATCGCATCGCCTACTCGCGCCATTCCTTTGTTTCCGCTTCGCGTTCCATCTGACTTGTTTTCTTTTTGCTCACCTCTTTAAAGCCTAACCTAACCTAGCCTAGCCTTTTGGTCTAGCTTGTTAAATAGCCTATAGCCTTGCTTAAGAATTGGGCTATCTTTTGTAAAAATATTTTCTCAAATCCGACTGGCAGTTCCAGAGATTAGCGCGTTCAAACAAACAAAGGAAAACAAACAAACTCTGCAACTTTATTATTAGTCGGTTTATATTGATTGGATGCTCTCTACTTATTTGGCGTAAAACAGACCGATTTCAATCAAACTGAATAACGCACATTCCAATAACCGGTTCCAAATCAATGTTCAATGTACCTATGTAGGTTAACAGCTCAACATCTACCATATTGAAATACAATAATCTCCAGATCAAACGCGTCAAAGGCTGGCAACCCTCATTCTCGCAGTTCTCATCGAGTGAAGATCCTCATAGATCACTTCCAAAGTACGTTATTACGTCACCGTTATTAGATTGTACACCTTTGATAACTCGAGCACGATAATGTAGCGAGCTTCAATGTTATATTGTAACTTAGTGACTTTGACAGCCACCGGAGCGGAGCCTGAAGACCTTTCAGACGAACTCCAAAGTGAATTGAAGTGTGTGAGATTTTTGCTCAAAGAGTTTGCTCTTTTGCTTTTGGAGTTAGGGAGACTTGTCATTGGATTAGAACAATAGATTCGTATATTACAGAATTTTCTGACAATAACTTGGTACTTGTAAATGTTCAGTTTTTGTTTGCCTGAAAGAGAAAAACTGGTACTTTTTTGAATGGGTGAAAACTCGGTTTTTCTACCCATAAAATACGTTAATAAACTGATGAAAACTTATATATGTGTGAGTTACGGACTGACCAGATTAAGTAAGAGAAAGATTAAAATAATAAAGCGGAGCTATCGTTGCAAAGCGTGTATTCCAAAGCAGACAGGAGACAGAGAAATCCTACTAATATTATAAACGCGAAAGTTTATATGAATGGATTGATGGATGTTTGTTACTCTTTTCGCACAAAAAATTCTACACGGATTTGGATGAAATTTGGCACACAGATAGTTTATAACCAGGATTAACACATAGGATACTTTTCATCCATATTTTCCACGGGATCGAAACTTATGCGGGTAAAACCGTGGGCCGCAGCTAGTACAAAAATAATTTTGTCGCTTAGGGAACGTCGCGTTTGTCAACATGACAGAAGGTTGCGTTCATATTTCTTCATTATTAATAACGTATATTTTATTGGTAAAAGAACCGAGTTTTTCATAAGTTCGCTATGAATATTACAAACAGCCAGCACCAGAAGCAGCGGTATAAACCTTATACTGTTCAGTAAAACAAAGGGTTATATTAAATGCCATTTCACCTAATTATCTTCGCCTGTAACCAGAAACCACAATTTTTACTTTCAACAGAAATCCATAAGTAAAATTTGTATGTCGGCAAAGTTTCGTGGCTTGATTCTCTAATAACGGGCGGAGTTATATCGTTCGGCACGCGACGGGGACATTATCGTGAACTTGAAATGTTTCGCTATGTCCTGTTCCAATTATATTTATTTGCATGTATTTTTGTTAACGATTGCCATGGCATGTTTTTCGATGAGCACGCACTAGCCCGTGTTCAGACGTGTTTTAATTTCAATTAACTTTATCCAGTGGAAGCGCTCATTTTCGCAGTTAAGGCACACTGGCCAAAAACATAGTGTTCACGATTGATAAAAAGGCGACTATCATGCGCTAATGCTTTAATCTTAATAATTGTTGCAAAACCTATATGAATTTTACGGACAATTAGGATTATTATTTATTTATTTATATATACTTTATCTAACACCACAAAAATACACAACAAAAATACATTGAACACTACAAAATATACAATGGGCGGCCTTATCGCTTTCTGCGAACATCTTACGTACTTGTAATGTTAGTCCGCTGAAAATAAGCTTCATTTGCTAACATGAGCAGTAAAACAAAACTTAACTTTACATTTTAGCAGAACTTGCAACATTTTAACAAAAACCACCTATATTACTAGCTACAAGGTTTCACTCGCTACAATATAGTTAGCTCCTAGTTCACAGGCTTCCAAAAACTAGTCAATAAAGAACAGCAGCAGTGATGCCTCGATAGTCGATAGGCGTCGGAGCGCGCTAACGAAGTTGCAGCAACACAATAAAACGAACCGCTGCATCACAAAACGTGCTGCAGCAACCGACCGGCGAACAAAAAAACATATACTGTACGTAGGGTTGTCGCTGGCCAGTTTATTGGGTTGTTCAACGAAATATGGTGTGATTGTATTGAGTTATGGGTTGTCAAACGCGGAAATCTCGAACTGAAATTACTTGGGACTAATCCCAAGTAATTTCAGTTCGAGATTTCCGCGTTTATGTATCCTATACGTTAATCCTGGTTATAAACCATCTGTATGCCAAATTTCATCCAAATCAGTTCAGTAGTTTTTGCGTGAAAGAGTAACAAACATCCATCCATCCATCCATCCATCCATCCATCCATCCATCCATCCGTCCATCCATCCATCCATCCATACAATCCATACAACTGAATTATCGGCGGCGCAAAGACGAATCTGTGCCATCCATCTAAATGGATGGCACAGATTCGTCTTTGCGCCGCCGATAATTCAGTTTGGTTCGTGTTTTGCTCCGTGTTTGTAGCTTAGATGGAATTATGAGCATCGCTAACAGAACTGCTTTAGTTTATTTACAGATACGCTATACTGAATCTAAACTTACTGTCTTATATTTTCCATACAGCGATAATATTTCTTAGGGAAATTTGCAAAAGTGAAGCAATTTTCCTAAACAGCCCATTTCCAAATAATATTACAGCTCACCTCAACACCCACCTTGAGCGTCCCCTTTTATTTCATGCCATTTAAGAAGAAAATACGCAAACATTCAGCTGAAAGCCTCAAAAAAGAAAGCACAAAGGAATGCCCTCGAAAAATCTGGGTGGTTTAAAACTTGTAAAATATGTGTCACTGTCAACCCTATACAATTGGTAAGTAGGTCAGTGCCGGTACTATCAAACCGACTTTATGTTTACCATTGCCACAGCACGGCCGGTCGCTAAATTTATGTACACTGCCCGCTCCGTTCCCGATTACATTGCCGCCGACACGACCGACGAGCAATGGATAGCGTACATTTAAAACTGTTGATTTTTCACCCAGTTTTTTTTGTAAAGTTGCACGATGTTTACTTAATGTGGGCTTGGTTTATTTTATGGGGCTCAGTTTCGCGGATTTTGGGTATTTAATGATATTCTTTTTTATTTGCATAAAATCTTGATAGAATATGAGTGATTTAAGCTATTGCCATGCGACAGTTACTGTTATTTGTCCATCCAACATATTTCCATTCGACAGTTGCTTTTTACGACTATGAAATTTTTTCATGATATATCACATTTTTCAACGTTGTAAAAACTTTATCAAACTACATATTTGGTCATTATGACTTAGAACTGATTCTGATTCTAGTCACCTTTTCATATTCATAATTAGGCTGACACAAGTTCATGAACCCCGATAACCCGATTACCTACATAATGAAAAATATAAGAACCTCCTCATGATTCTTTAATCCTCTCGTCAGTAAATATCCAGCAGTTAAACTGAAGTTTATGAGATTATACTGCGAGCTGCGAGACGTACTTGTTATGCATTTGATGGCAGACAATGCTCCGGGGCATCGTCTTATCAACAAGTAATGTTCTACTGTGCTTGGCTACGTAGGTTTATGTGGAGATGGTGTGGAGGGGACTGGGTAGCTAAGTTATATCCACATGTCAAGAAAATCATCTTTTTTGTCTTGCATAAATAAGAGTTTCAGATGCAAACATTGTAGCCATCGACAATATAGACATCACAATTTAGAAATCGTGGTTGATTCCATTCACTATGGTGCAATCATTCATGGTTATCATAGGTCAAAGTGATTTTCCTACTGTGTTCTCAATTATAAGCAAAGTCCGTCATTTAACCCCAAAATGAGGTAAACGATAAATTAACATCCTCATAAAATCAGGTCGAGTATTAATAGGCGAGCCATCAATTTAATCACTTGAACATTCAAACGATCCATTAGTTCCCTTCTGCTGCCGGAGATTTCCGAAAATTCCTCTGTAAAACAATTTTGTGTAAAAAAGTAACGTTCGGGGATTAGCCCCGTCTCTACGGTAGCTAAATGTGAAATATGTGTAGTAGTGGGGAGTGCGCTAGCGAACGGGTGGCTGCCAGCCAATAGAATTGCGCCGTTGAAAATCGACGTGGAATTAGGTTTTATCCAGGTTCGGTTTGATGTTTTAATCCGGGATTATAGAAGGCTGGCGCCTGAATTATGTGCTTGTGTTCCAGGGGGTTTATCCAGTATTTTTTGAGGTGTGAAATGTTAGTAACAGTTGTACAACGCGTAGGTGTTATTCAGGACTTTTGATTTCAAGTTATTTACAACTACAAGTAGGGCAGAACAATTGAGGGAATAGAACAGAAATTGACATTGCAAAAGGGTAGTTCTTTATTACTTAGAACTGAAAAACCTTAGCCTACTACTGCCTCTTGTAACGTGAATTACTTTTGTTCTTATTTTCGGCCTCCTATAAATACGAAAAGTTATCACGAGAAGTTTACCACGCTTATACCAACATTATTGAAGGAAACTCCCGCCCAAACTTCGGCGATCTTTACCAAAGGGGGAGGCTCCTGAAACAGCGCTGAAGCCTAACTTACAGCCTTCAACACCGCTAATAGTTGGATCGATTTGGTGTTCAATTACCGACCGTATCATATTCTTTCATAACTTTCAGCGGCCATTCATCGACAGTAATAGGCTTTCAAAGTCGTGGCCGGGTAAACTTTGACTTTGGTTTTATCGAGTTATTGAATAGTCATGATTTCATATTGAAATTATATAGGTTTCCGTCTGGTCCTAAAATACAAAAACAGTGTGATTAGGAAGAAAATTCCGATCTTCTATGAAGCCACAAAATCTTTACAAGAAAAACCCTCGCTTCAAAGTTGGTCGTAAATTTTTGATTAACGAAATCTATTGGCATAATTCCGTTTTCCTTGTAGAATATTTTATCAAACTTTTTTAACAATTCACATTAAACCCCACGTCGATAACACGGTTAACTCCAGGGAGTGCTTAAAGTCTTTCATCAATGTAAAGGTAAATGGATTTTAAGCCAACTCCTGTGGTCCCGTATTTTACCAAACTTGTAACGAAACTTGTGGCTATTATTAATAGTATTACTGTTCCCGTATGCGAATTTACGGGAAATGTTACAATTTGAACACACAAGCCCGTTCTGAAACAGTAGGAGAGGTTCTTGAGGAAGACTTCGCCCGGAAAAATATCTAGTTTTACGTAGAGGTGAAAGCTTAACAGCAGGTGGACTATCTGGCTAGTGTTATTCATGAAAACTATAAACACCACTAGTTCTAAGGCATCCTTTTACTCCCACAGCATTGTTTCAGCACAGTATTATTAAACCAAAACATAGATTGTGATCGTTACGTCACTAACAAATAACAGCATACTTTTCATCAAAAGTTATTTGTAAAAGTTTGCACAACTTTTTCTTTTTCTCTGTCCTTATTAATCTTGGTTCCGCCCAAGTTTGCTCCACCTTTTTACCTTTTTCTTAGCCCAGTTTACAGCATCTTAAATATCCTTCTAAAGAGAGCTTCTCTCCTTTATAGTGAATAAAGTGCTAGACTAGATCCTCCTTAGGCACTAAGTGGCTTAAGATATGTGTTTACTGAATCAACTGAACCCTAGTCTTGTTAACAGGCCATAAAGCCGTGTAACTCAGTTACTGAGAGAAAAAGTCTTTAACCCTTAGTGCTCAGCTCTTGGCCGCAAACGGGTTAATTGGCCGTTACTATCCTGCCCTCACCACTGGAGGGTTACGTATCAAGGCGATGTTCTAGTGTTAAGGTCTTAAGTTAAGATCTGAGGCTTAGGTTTATGGATTTTCGGAATCTGAATACAGATGGACATGATAAACTGTTTTGGAAAAGTGTGGTGAGATATTTAAAGCCCGTCTGTATCGCGATAGGGACTCGAGTTGAGATGTTCTGGATTGCGGGTTATATTAGGCCGCAGTTAATTTTATTTGAGAATAGTTTATTGAGATTAATATCACTAAGTAAGAAACTAGCCCAGTTCAACCATATGCATAGAATTGGAATATGGTTTGGTTTAGAGCACATTGTTTAGATCCATAGAGATCCTTTAAAAAGTGCTAAATGTTAGTTTTCTTTGAAGGAATTAAATGTTACTTTGAGAGAACAGTGTTCAGTGAATTTCCTTCGGGAATTGAGTTGACCTAGTGAAGTAAAACAAGAGAGTTTGTTACGCGATGCGCGATAAAATCACGCCTGTAACACTCGAAGGGTTAGGCAGAGGTGCAGCTATAGTACACCCACAAGTTTCTACTAGTGAGAATTTTCCATATATCTCTATTCGCTATCATCTCAGTATTAACCGTATCATTTTTTACAAAATCCAGCCGTTTCCGTGGTCTTCCTTTTATTTGCTATAGCCATCCCTATTCACCTTCAAAACTTTTTTTACAGCTAAACTTTTCACGCGACAACTTGATATTATTACCTAGATAGCCTACGTGTAAAGCCTATTCAGCAAAATATTAGCACCTAGGCACAAACCCAGTCCTATTCAACCCCCGTATCAGTGACAGCGTGATCTATTTCTGCAGTAAGTGAGTTAGTTCGAGCCATTGAATACGAGCGTTGAATAAGGGCCGCGCCGCACCAGCGCGCGCCCGCGCCCGCGCCGGCTGACGGTGACGGCCGCTGACACATTGAGCGGTTGAGTTCCGACGGTATTGTTAGCGGTGTTGAAATGGAATGAAATGTGGGGTCTGATTGTAACGAGAACTAATAGAAATACTTAATTATAACCTAATGTATAATCTGTTCCAAAAGTATTTTATAAAAATGTAAATAAATGGATCAGATAACGTACCCGTGGATGCCAATTTGTAGTGCCACTTACAAATTGAGTCCTTTGATTTTATTATTTGAAAACTTAAACCCGAAATTCTAATTTTAAATTTCCTGTCGTAGATGTTTTTCATGAGTTGACAATAATGTTATGAGATTAATTTTATAACCTCAATTTTCGTCAATTATATTTCAAACACAATTGTTTTTCAAACAATAACTGTTCGGAAAAGTGATGAAAAAAAAGTTGAACCCTTCTAAATATATATGAATGTTACTAATACCATTTAGTGAGTAATTGCGTGAGAATTTAACCTCAACAGGGATATCAAAGGATTTTTTTTTTCATAAAGTAACCTAAAATAACATTTTAAACCAACGATTTAGGTTTAGAGTGCCGACGTCACACTGTTCTATTGAGTTTTAAAAATTGTTCTGTTTTTTAAATATCTCTCTAACTTATAACTTGAAGTTAGTAGAGAACTAATGCAATGTTGGCATCCCAAATATGTAATCATCGTCTTCCACGATGTCCTCCTCACTGCTCTGGTTTCATTCACTCTTCTTTCTTCGCAACCAGTCCGTCATCTTCTAAATTGAAGGCACGTAAACATTTACGTAAGAAATTTTATTTATCTTATTTTAAAGAAGGCTTACAGACCAACAAACCAATGACATAAAGAATGTAATATTAAAAAACAACTAATAACAAGCCTCCACTTATAATAAAATGGCAGAATCATCCTAGCGCTGATTTGCTAGATTCGTTTTCTCCTCTAATGATCGTTATTAATTGCTCCTGACAAAGTTTATTCTGTTTATATGTATTTCTATCAATGTATGTATTTTATAATTATTTTCGTGTTATCTATCCCTTATGTTGCACCTGTCATGTTTTGCATAGAAAATGCCTCAGGCATTAAGTCCGCCTTTGTACGGTATTTTTCTTACTTGTGCATAAAGTTTTAATAAATAAATAAACATAATCCACACGACACGATACATAACACTGTAAAACTTAACAAAAGCAATAAAATATTAAACAGTAATATACTTAAAAATAATCCATAAACTGCCCCGACCACTTTGAAGCGCCACTAACATGCCAAAGTGAGTTAATGAGTGCAGTGAAGGAGCTCGTAAACCGGACGTCCGGCTCCCGGCAGCCGGCCGCGGCCCGGACGCCCGGACACTATCCGGGCTGTTAGGGGACTCCGTAAAGGGAACTGTATAACTATTTTATTTGCACATTAAAGTTGTTTGAGCATGTTTTAGAATCCTTCCGGCTACTAATGTAAACATGTTCTGTGCTTGTGTGTGTGGGCTTAAGTTTTTCGGACATTTTGCCAAATAGTTTGAAAGTAAGTTGTTTTGGTGTTTAGTTGAGTTTTCTATGTATCTAGTAGAAATTAGGGAAAACTCAAAATTAAATGTACCCAAAGTCGGTTGATGGCTTACTAAAATATGAGAAAAATCCTCATTTTCATTCATTTAAAATGACACGAGATATACATTTATACATAGAAGCCCTTTAAAAATGACTTGCATGTATATAAACTCCTTACAAGTTCAAGAGCTCGTATACAACGTCACGACCTCCACTCGCTTCTGTGAAGACAACTGCTCTATTCATTATACACGATAATATAAAATAAATATTTTTGTATTTTGTATTTGTACGATATCCATGTTGATCGTCAAGCAGCTTGTTACTTAGGAAATTATTTTTAATATACTGACCATACCACTGCAGGACACCCCATTTTCTTATGAAGACAACGAATGAGTACAGCGGGGTAATTGCGTAACATACTTATAATTACCATTTTGACAATACAAAAATATTCATTGCGTGATGTACGGTCACCAAAGGAGATAAGTAACCAGGGCCGTCGGATATAGTTACAGTTTTGTAAGAAACCGATGGATGTTTTCGAATACAATTTAGTTTAATTAATATAAAACAGACAGGTCATTTATCAAATTATTTTTCATACTACTATACCCGCCGAACCTGGTTACTTATCTCCTTAGGCGACTGTACGTTGTCGAGCAGGTGAATTTTTCAAACATATGAAGCAATGGATTGTGATTAAAAGTGTGTTACGCAATTGTGGAGCAGATCTCAGCACACTTCCCATGCTCACAGCATGTGTGCGAATTCAACCTTTGATTTTAAAATTACAGGAAATCTGTTTTCTTTCGAGCCATTTTTCACCGTCACGTGACATTGATTAATGCCAGATTTTAAAACCACTACAATCACCTATCTAATCTAAATCAGTCGGAGTGTTAATAATTAGCACAGACAAGTATTTTACGTAGGCAACACAGAACGCATTGCGGTTGCACGCTAAACTAGACAATTGCTTCATCGCCGCAATGCGTCCTTGCCAGCTGAAACTGTCTGTTATATTCCAAATGCTTTGTTTCCTTTCATTATGCTGAACTTTCGTGGTTTCCTTCTGACTCAGTTTGTTAACAAAGAGTCAAACGTCAACATACAATCGCCCGTCGGTAGTGAAATGTCAAAGTGACATCAGCTTTCAAAGTTACGTGATTGACAGCTGTCTTTCTCAAATGAACGTCTTTACTGAGAGGGTGGCCTGTAATTTGTAGATGAATTGACACTATTCGTACTTGTATACTATGTGGAACAGTAGTTCTTACAAGCTTAAATTATTAGGCTCGTATTTCTACGCTCAGATCTGTCTCAAACTTGGAATACCACTCTCCTCATCCATTTATTACCTCCAGCTAACTCTGTACTTATTTCCCTCAGTGTTGCCAACTGAAAAACGAAAAGCGCATTAGTTTCCTTTACTTCGTGAACCCTAGTTTTTGCAAGTTTCAAGGCAAGTCTCCGCAATATCTCAAGTTTTTCTCAAAACTTCAGCGGTATGCTGTGGTTGACTGCAACCATTTAGTTAGACTGTGGTCGTCTGCAAAGTTGGGACGAAAAAAACTTGATTGTTTTTCCTCTTGTCCGCAATTTCTTTTTAGTTGAAAACAATGCTTTGTGAGAAGTTTTATTCTGAAGACGTTCGCTGCATTTTTAAGAAACTGTTGTGGTTCAGCCTTATGTTAAAGTTATTAAAATAGAGTGGTTTTAAGCGATGCGGCTGTTGTAACGCTGGCGTTAAATATTTAGGTCGCTGGGGGTTTGTGATTCTCAGTGACTTGATTTTACCCCATTTTCGTCGATACACTGTACACATTCAATCTGTGTCTTTAATTAATCATATTTGTAAAAAAAACATGGTCGTTATGGAAAAACAAATGAGGGATCTAATGAAATCTGATATGGGACCCCATGCCACCACACTCGGAAGCAAAATTAACTGTTATAGAGTTTTTTTTTTTGTTTACAAATTGTTTTTTGTCTCATTTGAAACTCAGTCAGAGTTTAATACAATACCAATTAAGAACACCCGATGCCATTCAAATTACTTCCCCTTACAATTAATTTCATTTCGTTCCACTTAAAAAGAGAAACGGTCGTAAACATGCAATAAATTCGGGTTCCGTCTATCTCATGATTTACGAAGCGCTTCGAAGCACGAAATATTAATTAGCAGATCCGGCGCAGCCCCGCTGGAGTTCCGATGTAACTACTTCGCTTTTAAACGTAATTTCGGATCAAATGAGATTAAAAAGTAATCAGATATATTCTCCTTGGAATTACGACAGAGAAATTGTATTAAGAATGAATGTATGGACTGTTTTGTGATATTTGTTTATATAAGTTGGGGTGCCATTTTGAAGTTGACAAACGGAAAACAAGGGGTGTAATGTGGGCACGCCGCGATAGCGGCGATAAGACCAGTGGCTAGAGAGGCGCCACGGCGCCCTCACCTACCGCCTGACGCAGGTCCTCACCGAACACGGAAGTTTCGGGAGGTTCCTGCACATCATCAGGCGGGAGGAAACGCCCGGGTGTCACCATTGCCAGGATCGCCCAGAGGACACGGTGGAGCACACGGTGGAGGTCTGCCTCGCTTGGGCGGAGCACCGCCGTGTCCTCGTAGAGGCGATCGGCAGCGGCGGCGGCCTCTCGCGCCCGGCTCTGGTGCAAGCCATTGTCCGGAGCGAGAGGGAGTAGGAGGCAGTCGCCTCCTTCTGCGAAGCAGTCATGCTAGCGAAGGAGGTGGCGGGACGGATGAGGGAGAGAGCCTCCCGTCCCAGCCGCCGCGGGAGACGCCCCGGGCGTCGGGAGTCGAGTGACGACTACCGGCCACCGTAGGCGCGGGCCTGCGGGCGGAGAGCAATGGGTAGCTCACCGCCCGATCAGGACCAGGCCCGTGCCAGACGGCGCGTAAGTGTTCCACGCGCGCCTCAAAGAGATGTCAGCATAATCAGAGGGGCCCCTTAGGGCCGAAGCCTGCCGGGTCAGCGGGATTGTCCGAAAGGGTTACCGCTACCCCGGAACATAAAGGGCGAAGGAAGGAACATGGGTGGGTTTTAGTCAGTAAGAGTCTGACACTCCCTTCCGCTCCACCCAGAGCGGGAGCGGTCATTTGATGATTTCCCACCAGAAAAAAAAGGGGTGTAATGTCAACGACTTTACAAGTTTCATTAATTGCACAATGTTTAGGCATAGCTTGCAAAATGCCAACCACTAATTAAGCTTTTCCATCCACCTACTAATTAAGGTCATAAATAATTGGAAACTAAAACGATCGAACCGCATCCATTCGATGCAGGGATTAATTAACATGAAATCAAATAAGATAGCCCGGGGTTGAAACACAAGAGTTGTTTCACCCCCCACCGGGTGGGGAGGCTGTGTGTGCGATATCAAATGTAAATTGGACCAATATTCTGAGTTAAATACACTGATATGTAATGCAATGGTGGATTTTGGATACGTATTTTCATGCAGATGCGCCTTAACTTTATTATTGCCAATAAGTTTGAAAGCATTTTGGTAATCATGATTCTGAACGAGTTCTCTCTTTTATGTTAACAAAACACATAAACCTGTCTTTGTTGTCGCGGAGTCGGGTAAAAAAGGGGTGAAATGAGTAGGTAGTTCGTATTTTGACTTAAATAAACTAAGAAAAACCTTCATTTTGAACTTTTGCCTTAAATAACATTGCAATAAATCGTAAAACTCAAGATCTGAAAGCACCAAAAGCAAATATAGTGGCCAGTATAAAAATATAAATTACGACATTTTAAAACAAAATGAATGCAACATTGTGTGGATACGGCAACTTCGGCTAATGAAAAACCCATTTGCGAGCGCACTTTACCATAATACATGGAACATAGTCACTAGTTTATGGTAAAGGAAATACATTTAGCAGCAAACTTCGTTATTTGTGCATGTTATTCGTAGAGTAGGGCTTCTTGCATGAAATGTTGGTTTTATTTTGGTAGATGTCAACACCAATAGTTTCGGATATTTTGTTACCAGCGCTTGTCTTGACATGCGTAGAGTAGTTACATGTTGCCACATACTCATAGCTAATACTAATATGTTAGTTTTGACTGCCCCGTTGATCTCGTGGTCGCAAGCGCGACTGTTGAGCGCGGGGTCCTGGGTTCGATTCCCGGGTCGGGCAAATTGTTTGGGTTTTTCCATTGAGAATTTCTTCGTAACAGCCCGGACTTTGGAAGTTGGTGTTGTGCTACCCCCGTGCCTCGGAAAGCACGTTTGGCCCTGCGCCTGATCGCTCTCTGTTCGTGTAGGATCGCCGTCCCATCGGACAATGAGAGTGAGGAAAGACATCATAACATCTCCCGCGCCGGAGGCTGGTCTGCGCTGAGTTTGGTCGCCATGGCCGAAATTCGGTCTGGAGGACAATATTTTATTTATGTTAGTTTTGAACCGAGTCAGAATTTCGGATGTTCTTGTTCGTCAATTCGAGCATCTGTATTTGCAAAAACATTCATTACGCGGAGGCCCTTTCCGGTGTACAATTTTTTATTTGTGAAAATTCAATCTTCTCGATGTCCATGGATACAGCCCTTTTTGCAATTAAACCAAAAGGGTGAAAATTGAATGTGAAAACCGTGTCATAAAAATGTAACGACCACTGAAAGGCACCCTTATGTTTATGTACCTACAACCCGTGTATGAATATGTGCTAAGTAATTATGTACATAGGTACGTGTTTTATTTATAGGTGCTTTCTATGTAAGTGTATGTGTGAGTGTGTGAGTGTGTGGTCAGATTGTTAATTGCTTGCTTGCAGCTTTTAATTAACTAAGCATTATATTCGAAGCGAACGTTTACGATCATTGGACGCGTGCCGTTAATTGCTTTGCAAATAAACTTCAAGTAATATTAAGTGAAAATATGTAGGTAGTTTGGAAAGTTCTTCAAGAATTTCAATAAGTACGAACTTAATAAACATAACGCTTAATTGTATATAATATTTTGAGCTTAAATTGTACTTACCAAAAAGTAATTAGTTACAATAATTAGTATAAGCACCAACGCGCTATTCCGATTTAAAAAGTAACTTTTCATTAGTAAAGCCTTCGCAAAAGGTCCACCACATTCAAAGACAACGGCATACGCATTAGTGCTCGCAACATTAATAGTAAGAGCCCACTTGACCCCTTCACCCCCTTCGTACTTAACATCAACTGAATCCCTTTCTGAACGTGAGTCTGCTCGTCATGCGCCTTCATATTTCTCTTGGTTCATTTTCCTGGTGGCCGGGTGTAGGCCATACTTTTAGCAGAGGAATTATGTTGTCAGTGGGTTTGGGGTATAGGTGAAAGGCTTAAGATTTCCCCAGGGAAGCGATTCCGTCATGATATAACGGCCGTCATGAAACTCTGTAATTTTCACCAGTATTTTTGACATTAAGGTGTTAGAGAGCGGTTTGTATTCTGAAAGCCGTTAATGCTCCCCTTTTTAATTCAGCCAAAGGTTGTCTTTAAAAGATCGCTCTTAGCGATAAGACCGCCCATTGTGTCACCCTTTGTAAAATTTCTATATTTATGTCTGTAATTTACATGGTGTACATAATAAAGATATTCTATTCTAACTTCACCAGTTTCTTAGGAAACCAAAGCTTTAGACAGTAGACATTTTAGGTCTTGAATTTGTGTGGTACTTTCCTCAAAACCATTTTAGACATCAATCTGGTCTTCACATGATCTGACCGAGATTATTTCTGGACTTTAAAAAAGACTGTGACCTCTGAGTTTATTTCGACCTTTCTTTTCAGAGTAGTCAGAAAGGAAACGCCGACCTCATCTAGATTTTATATGACTAAACTAAAAAAAAACTATAAAAATGATTCCGATATCCTATTTACAGAATAAACAATTTCATTTCACCGAGCACATTGATCTTGGTGGTCGTTCGTAGCAACTGTGACTGAAACTTTTAACAGTCACTCGGTTACTTCAAGTACCTTATTTTTGGCCCGAAGTTGTAAGCGTAATCAAATCTAGCTGTACTATAATATTTCAACTTTTACTTATACCTTAACATAATCCATGTGAATATAAGCTCAGCTATTTTTAAACTACGTTAAGAATTCTAGTAGGTTAAGCGAGCACAAACTAGGGGCGCTCGACATGCCCGCACCCTAAACTGGGTATAATATTCTGTTCGCCTTGTCGGATGTGGGAACACACGGGGTCGGGACGGGAACGCGATGATGACAGGAGAGAAGGATCAAAACTATACCTAGCTCAACTATCAGAAAGCTTTTTTATTTAAGCCACTTGATATTATCAACGGTTTCTTTTTGTCGACACAAAATCAGCAGGACCGTGCTTCGATAGGTATGCCCCTTTGAGTGTCAAACACGTCTACAAATTGCGCCAATAAAAACGGATTATGAAAACTTTTCTAGGCTACTATTGCCATTCATTTAGATGACAGTACATAGTACTCGATTCGCTGTCCAAACTACGCGTTCCCGCTCAGTATACAATCCCCAATGTTTCTATATAAAGGTGGAGTTTTTAACGAGCACATCAAATATTAACGCGAGCTCAGCGCAACAGAATAACTTACAGCATCTGTGGACCACTCGCTACACAAGTGGAGGAATGCTAAGCGGAAAGTTACTCAAATGATAGCTGAGATAAAAGTTTGTAGAAAAGTGACACTACTTTGGGAACGGGTTATATCGTTGTTGTAGATATTTTCCTAAGGTTTTTGGGGTTGGGTTAAACAAGAATGTTTGATCAGGTGCGGCCGAAAAGTTGAAAACTTATCTAGCTGGTTGTTATTTTATTTATGAAACGTACAGTTATTATGTTTTAATTATAGGTAGACCGGCTTTATTAGTATTTATTTTGAAAATTAATCAAGGCGACCTCGATTATGAAATAGCTGGATGTAAAACAATATGGCGTCCTCTCCGAATGCAAAGACGACGGAGCAAGTTCACAAAACGATGTAAAGTTTCCAAATTCAAAATCCTTCTTGAAATTGGAACGCCGCGTAATATTTATCGTCACTCAACACGATCCGATACGTTGGAAGGTAATCTGCAAGCGTTCCATCGAGTTTTCTGGAAAGTTTGAGAAATTGCCAGATCCCTGCCAGGTTTCCGCCAGGTTGCGAACTGGCATCAATTGGCTGCAGCTTCACCTTGCTGTCAGGTAATGCGCTATTTGTTTGCCAGTTGACAGTGATAAATCTTCCGGACCAAATGGATCTTTTCCTAGAAATTTTAAAATTTATTCCTGAGGCGAACATTTTAAATGGAACATTTCAATTACTAGGAGCTATTTGCTTAGTCCAAGTAGAATGGCAAACGAAGAGGATTCTGTCTTCGAAGTAATAAAATCTAGTCGATTGGGTCTCAGATGAATTGCTTTGTAATGGAGCCTAGGGATTGTTACTGTTAGAGATGGTTACTTTGTATGAGTTGTGTAACTTGTGCTAGAAACATGAACTAACAATAGCTTCCTAACGATACTAATAAATCACCAGCCAACTGTTACCACTAGAGTAATACAATTATTTTTAATCTCGATACGCTATTGTTTTTTTCTTAACTTTGCACTACATCAGGAAATATTGTGAAAAAAAAAAACTATGAAATAGGAAGTTTATTAGCATAGAATAAATTACTTTAACGAGTCTTTGTAGCAACTATATTATTGAAACCGAGGAGTTAATTGCCATGGCTCATGTAGCCGGCAGACATGCGGGAATTATTCAAATAAAAAAATAAGCAGAACTCACCTCTGCTAGGTTTTTCAGTCAGCTCCATAAATAACTTAATAAGTTCTGAAGTAACAACAATAACACTAAGTGGTCCCCTCAGCAAACATTTAGGTACTTTTGGCACAACCCTAAAAAGCTCTAAATTATTCCGCTAGAGTGCCCGACATTAATCTGGCATGCGATTTAATAACAAGTATTGTGCTGATAGGTTCTGGCAAGAGCTGCCAACTGTGCCATGTGCCAGATGGATGCCAGTCCCGCGGGAAATTGACATCGACACTCGTTTTAAGTTTGAAACTGTTGATGTAAGATGAAACATCAAACCTAACTCCAACTTACTCAATAAGTTGGAGTTAGGTTTGATGTAAGTTATTGGGAAGTTTGAAGTCAGTTGAGAGATTGTTGTTGTTCATGATAGTCCTGGCAGTTCGCTTAGACCTGTATCGTTATCATGAAATCAGCAAATTCGGTCTTTAGCAAACGATAACGGACTCAGCACAAAATTGCTTTATTTGTTTTATCTGTACCCAAGATTTTGTGTAGGTTTTGTCATGTTACCAACATATGTAGCTAACACTGCTTTATTGGTAGCAACTAATGATTTGTTTCTTTTGTTTTAGGTAAGCATAAAAGTCCAACTCTACAGAATAAAACTTAGATATCATAGCAGAGAGATAGCAACCAAACCTAGAGGTAAGCTTATTAAATAAAAAAAATTAAAAGAACACTAACTTCAAACAACCTCGATCCAGTTTCATTAAAATGCAGCCAGTCCTGGAGTACTATTATTGAAAGCTGGCAATAATCGAACTAACTGACATTATTGGCATAATCAAAAACAATTTCCGCAACAGTAGTGGAAATAAAACCGTTTGATTTATTTTTAATTCTGACAGTAATAGCGTCGCGGCGGGAATAGGGTTGACGAAAAATAATTTATGAATGGTTGATACGTTTGTTGATGTGAAATAACAACAGCACTCATTGCTTAACACACTTTTAATCACAATCCGAGGGGTTTGAAGGGAATTCCTAATCCATTGCTTCATAAGTTTGAAAAATTCGTCTGCTCAACAACGTAAATAACGCAATGGACGTGACTGTACTGTCAAAATAAAAGGCATTGCGATCGATTACCATTTTATGTGTGTTCTGCAATCATCCTGCAGAAAGAATACCCGTAAAACATCTGTTGTAAAACTTCAGTTTATTTCTGCAACATTTTGTCAGACATTGTTGGCATGAATGGCATGACAACAGTGATTTTTCATAACAACCAAAAATAATGAGCAAAGAACTTTTGTTTTAAATAAACATTACATCCAATTTAGCAAACAAATGCATAAATAAAATTTACCTAAAGCTAAACAAAGTTTCCAAACGAGTCCCTAACTTCTAACTTCTAAAGCTACTAAATAATAAATGAACAGATAATTTATTCGTGCGTTTATATGCACTTACAAGTCGAAGTTAGACAACCCTAATGTATATTGAAATGGGTAGTGAGGGTAGGTCGGGGGAGTCGCGACCTCTGCTAATGAAAACCTTTTAACTTGATAGTTTTGCACTATGATTTTGTTCCACTATGAAGATCAGATGTTTGAGGAGCTTGAGGATCATCTACTGAAGAGGTTTCTTTCTAAATTAAGTGTTCCTCATTTCCATTTAATGCAACTTAGGTGTTATGTTAAGATATTTCTTGCTTTCTTGGAATATATGTAGGATTGAATGTTTTAACGTTTCGTAATCATAACTCTTTAAACTACTTTCTGTTCCCTCTTATTCCTCATAATCGTTTCGATTGCCCTCACTTTGCCCAACTTATATTCCTAATCAGTATCTAACAGAGTAACTATTCTGTATATTACGTCCACAAACTATATTTGCGATTGTCCCTTTTCATTGAAACATTCCTCACACACATAAAACCAAACAAAATACACCTCTGTATCAACCGCGCGATACTGCCGTTCCGAATTGAACAAAGCTGTGTTACAGACAAACATATTTCCCTATATTAAAACCTATGTGGTGTATACATGAGGGGCGAGTCGGTCCATATAAGTCGTAGCATTTCCCTTTGATGTCGCCGGTGTGTGTTGCATGTGCAGTTATGCATGGCTGCCAATGAATGTGACGCTGTTAATGGACGGGTAGCCGGGGGGGTTGATCGGATTTCGTTTTGTAAAGGCTTTTTGTTACGCGATATTGCGGATATTTTTAATAATGTTATTTTATTTTCTTGCATGTTGTAGTAGCATGGACGTGAGTATGACGTTTTGTTGAGAGCACTGCATTCTGTTCTGTTGTCAGTTAAGTTATACTGAAAGTTATACTAGAGCTGAAACGGGAAAATTATAACAGTGCCAGAAAAAAGCTGTTGGTTTACGTACGTTCAAAAAGAAATCTGTTTAATAAAATCTCCGAAACCATATTTATTCGTACTCCAAATGTAAAATGAAGCTCACATAATTAGAACTGAGAGTGGCGGTAGGAAGGCTGAAGGCCAAAAATACCGCCCCAGGACCCGACGGCTTGCCAGGTAAAGCCTGGGTCCTGGCCTCGAGGGCTCTCGGGCCTCGACTGGAGGCGCTCTTAAGCGCATGTTTGGAGAGAGGCCAGTTCCCGCTTCGTTGGAAGACGGGGAAGCTGGTCCTCATTCGGAAGCCAGGGCGCCCAGCGGACTCTCCGTCCGCATACCGGCCCATCGTGCTGCTCGACGAGGTGGGCAAGCTCTTTGAGAGAGTAATTGTAAACCGCCTCGTCGGGCACTTGGTGAGGACGGGGCCGGATCTTGCGGACAGCCAGTTTGGCTTCCGCAAGGGGCGCTCGACGGTGGACGCCATCATGCGCGTGAGAGCCCTCACGACGGGGGACGCGGTGTCCCGGGGTGGGGTCGTCGTGGCGGTGTCACTCGACATCGCCAACGCGTTCAACACCCTGCCCTGGAGCTGCATTGTGGAGGCACTCCGGTATCACCGAGTGCCGCCCTACCTCCGTCGAATAGTCGAGGCGTATCTGACGGACAGAGCCGTCAGCTACCCCGGTCGCGATGGGGACCGGCGAGAGATGTCGTGCGGTGTCCCGCAGGGATCGGTTGTGGGGCCGTTCCTGTGGGACATCGGCTACGACTGGGTGCTGCGGGCCGACCTCCCTGATGGCGTCAGCGTGGTTTGCTACGCTGACGACACGCTGGTCCTGGCGCAGGGGAGGTCGCATCAGGCGGCGGCCGACGCGATGACACGCGGGGTTGCGATAGTCGTGGAGAGGATCCGGCAGTTGGGTCTCGAGGTGGCATTGCACAAGTCCGAGGCCATGACGTTTCATGGGCCCCGGAACGCGCCACCACCGGGATCCCAACTAACGGCAGGAGGGGTTCACATCGGCATCGAGACGACGATGAAGTACCTGGGTCTCGTCCTCGACAGCCGGTGGAACTTCGTCGAGCACTTCCGACGTTTGGCCCCCAAACTGGAACGGGCTGGGGCCGCCTTCAAGCGGCTCTTGCCCAACCTGGGGGGGCCAAACGCCTCCTGCCGGAGGCTTTACGCGGGGGTCGTGCGGTCCATGGCCATATACGGGGCCCCGGTGTGGGCGCGTTCACTGCGGCGGCGAGCCGCCCACTACCTGAACGCGCCCCAGAAGGTGGTAGCCGTAAGGCTAATCCGGGGCTACCGCACGATCTCGCGCGAGGCGGCAAGCCTCCTTGCCGGACTGCCGCCATGGGATCTGGAGGCGATGGTCCTCGCGCGCCTGTATGAGTGGCGCGCGGAGGCACTACGCCGGGGGGAAAGTCCGCTCCCGCGGCAAATTGCTGCGGAGCGGACGGACCTCCGGCTCGATCTCATGGCGACATGGAAAGAGCGACTGTCGCAACCCAGCGCAGGGCACGCCGCGATAGCGGCGATAAGACCCCTCTTTGAGGAGTGGCTAGAGAGGCGCCACGGCGCCCTCACCTACCGCCTGACGCAGGTCCTCACCGGACACGGAAGTTTCGGGAGGTTCCTGCACATGATCAGGCGGGAGGAAACGCCCGGGTGTCACCATTGCCAGGATCGCCCAGAGGACACGGTGGAGCACACGGTGGAGGTCTGCCCCGCTTGGGCGGAGCACCGCCGTGTCCTCGTGGAGGCGATCGGCAGCGGCGGCGGCCTCTCGCGCCCGGACCTGGTGCAAGCCATGGTCCGGAGCGAGAGGGAGTGGGAGGCAGTCGCCTCCTTCTGCGAAGCAGTCATGCTAGCGAAGGAGGTGGCGGGACGGATGAGGGAGAGAGCCTCCCGTCCAAGCCGCCGCGGGAGACGCCCCGGGCGTCGGGAGTCGAGAGACGACTACCGGCCACCGTAGGCGCGGGCCTGCGGGCGGAGAGCAATGGGTAGCTCACCGCCCGATCAGGACCAGGCCCGTGCCGGACGGCGCGTAAGTGTTCCACGCGCGCCTCAAAGAGATGTCAGCATAACGAGGGGCCCCTCAGGGCCGAAGCCTGCCGGGGCAGCGGGATTGTCCGAAAGGGTTACCGCTGCCCCGGAACATAAAGGGCGAAGGAAGGAACATGGGTGGGTTTTAGTCAGTAAGAGTCTGACACTCCATTCCGCTCCACCCAGAGCGGGAGGAGTCATTTGATGATTTCCCATCAAAAAAAAAAAAAAAAGCTCACATAATTCAGCAAGCTCTCTAAATATTTCCACGAACGGACGTACTGCCGCCGACGGATGCTCATATTGTTTTATAAGCAAAATTACTCCACTCATATTCTCGTTAGACAGACGAACCGAAATCCTGTGTGGGTTGTGAACCGTGTACGTTCTACATATTTCATGTTCGCCTGGAACCAAAGGCTTCGCTCGCTGTTTCAGTCGCCATATTGTTTCTCCTGTCAAATACCATTTCACGACATTCTTTGTTTCCGAACAGGAAAAAGAAGTTTGTTTCGATTGAGTCGCAAATACTAAGCAAAATGGTTTTCCTGCGATTATTTGTTCTTTTAATTAAGTTTTATCTCGATTTGTTGAACATTGATTGAGTTTCTAGAATGTTTGAAAGTTCCTAATTAAGTAATTTTATTGCTTGTCTTGAATTTTATTTGCTAACTGAAGCGTAATAATTTACATAGGAATTTCATTTTCAATTATTTGAGCTTACTTTATTTGTCGGCGTTATTCCCTCAGTGTTTGAGAATGAAGAATGTTACTTCGTAAAATATCTATACTTAGTACGTTAGTAGGTACTTATTATGTTTAATTAATGGGCTGTATAATTAATTAAGACTCCATATATTATTGATATACTTAAAATTATAATCAAATATGCCTTAATTATATGGCTGTCTCATTTCTCCCGTATACTGGCTTTTAATAACGTGTTTGGTGTCCTTACAAATAAACCACTAATAATAAGAAACCAATTCAACTATCGGCTGATAGAAAGTCTGTGGTTTGCGGAGGCTCTTAAGTGTCATTAATTCATACCGCACAAACAACATTGATCATCAACCCCCTAACCTTCACTAAACGGTTTCCAAGAATCCAATCATTCGCAGTCAACAGGTAAATCATACAGTCGAGGACCTGTTGGTGGTCATCAAGTATTAACGAGAGGTATGCGCCGCCGACAGCTGTGCAGACATGCTGTAATGGTGGTAGCTGGTGGGGAGGGGTGATTGGTGTTTTTGTGAGTTCAAACGGCTGTGGAAGGGTTGAATGCATAGATATAAGAAACATTTCTATGGTTGACTGATTGGTGGAAGGGTGGAGGGTTAAGTGTTGTGTTGAGACAAGTTAGTTGTGACATCTTTTGTGAATGCTGTCGTATACAGTGAGTGGTGTTGCCATCTTACCGCCTCGGCTTACCACGGTATAAATCATTCTTGTTTGTTATTGGTTGCTATCTGATGTATGTATCTGGTGTATTGTGTGTCTTTTAGTCTGTGCTAAATGAATGTATTTTCTTTCTTTTTCTTTCTAACACTTGATGCCGATACGAGAGCAAACGACTAGCTAGCTAGATCGTCATTGTTTCACCTTCGTTTGACTAAGATAGGTATCTTAGTCAAACGAAGGTGTATAACTAGCTTCTCTGTATTTTATTTAAGTACGTAAACACAACTATACGTAACTCGTGCATAGCTATTCACAACCGTTCGATACGCTTCCGTGCCGAATTGAACATCAATCAATATTATCAAGAGACCTCTAAACGCTGTTCCCAAATATAAAACCCGAAACTTTTGTCAGTTTAAATCAAATAAACGACCCCCATTCTTCCGACAGCTGCTTGCTGTAGGGGGCAAGGCAAATTAGTAATTGAAAACGTACCATTTTTGATTCGACAAACTGACGTATGGTTGTGAATAGCTATGCTGATCAAAAACGACGGTTCTGCAAATAACCACAGTTACCTGTAACCACTAGCCGGGTTGTACTCCCCAGTGTTAGCCCCGAGTTAGCGACTCTCCGTACGTTCGGTCTAGATTTCATCAAACTTTTCTCCTCTCCTCTAATTAATTCGCCACAGACTCCGGGACAGTTTAATTTTCCCCAGACGCGAGGATATTAGATCTGGCTGTAATTGCTCCACAATTCCCCTTGCCTATTGCCGCTAATATTGCCAGGGAGGTAAATTAGAGCTACTCTGGGGTAAACCTCATTTTAATAAGAGATTTTACCTTTTTGCCTTTTTCTGGGTATGAAATAAATTCTGATTTGCGTTTCAGTCTAGATTGCGAGGGAAATTAATACCCAGGGGCTTATGATTGCATTTATTACAAAGACATTTCTTAGTATAATTAATGACCTTATTTCGCTGCTAAGGTTTTCGGTATTAGGCCCTTTCTTTGTAGGTACACGGCACGGTTTCTTCACGGTATGGCGTATAAACCGCGCCGTAGAAAAAAAACGGCCAATAAACGTAGTTTTTCTCGGCAAGAAAAACGTGTGACACAAAAAAAAAAAATAGGCCTTAGAAACTTCGACTGGATCTTAATTTAACCGTAATTATTTTAACCAAAACAAGCCACTAATTGACAAACAGATCTCATATGAACTCTCCTGGAGTGTTCTGAAAACATGAGCTAATTAAATAACTTCTCTCACAACATAATTATTTCGCACCTACATCCCGAAACTAATGAAACCAGACGCGGCAAGTCCCGAGCGCGCTCCCCCGCGCCTCACTGTCACGCACGTCTTTTGTTTACATTGAAACTAGTTGTTGCACTGAAGTAGGGAAGTTGCGTCCAGTTCCAGCTACTTTAGTTCCGCGGTGAATGGTGAAACAAACTGCTTGTTACATCAAGTTTGTGGTACCTACTTAGTTATAACTTAGAATACTTAGTTTATGTTGAAATTGAAGGACTAGAGATTCTTTGAAGGTTTGCTAGGAATTAAGGCACCTGTCTCACCGCCGGCGACAAACGAGAATATAGTAGAGGTTGCAACTAAAAAAACGAGTCGGCGTGCAACGAGCAGCGAGTGCGCGGCGCGAGGATCTATTACTCGCGGGCATGCGTTTGTACCAAGCGTGAGTCTCTCAGCGAGTGTTCTGCCCGCCAAGCGAGCGTCGCTGAGCGAGTACTTTGATAGCTCTTGTCGCTGCAGTGGACAGTCAGCGAATAACTATTAATTATGTATCTCTTTTACTTACACGGGACTTACACTCTTTTGTTTCTTCAGCGAAAACATCGCTGATAGCTAGAGTCGCTTCAGGTGCCTGAAGACAGGTGCCTAAAGGGTGCAGTCACTATAGTCGGAACCCCATGTAAATAGATAAACACAATTTAACAAACTGCCTGAACACCGTAACTTACTGATGTAGGGTATAAAATCATCTTGTCACCAGAACTATCAGATCGGTAACTAATGGGGCGCTTTAGTTTCAAACTTTGATTGTCAATATTAGCCAAACTCCTGAACTTCAGTCCGCCTCGCCGACCGGCCTCATTCTCACCTACAACATTGTTCATTAAATTGAGCTCTATTACAAACTTTGTAGTTTACTACAATCACTAAGGTGTAAAATAGGTTTTAGTTTGGTACCTTGTTGGAACAGGGATGAGGTTTCATAATACCTACATATTTACGACACAGTGACTTAGCTACTTGTCTGTCCGTAATATTTTAAGCTACTCGTGTCGTCTCAACTGGGCGTTAACCTGTAAAACTGCTTACTGTATTACCTAATAAACTATTTTCTATTTCTTTTTTTCTCGTACAGTCAACCGCGCAGTAACACTTGCGTTAGGAAAATCATCTTTTCCGCTACGACATAAAGGCAGTGTATTAGTGGTGTGCGGTTGACTGTACATTATTTTGTGGTGTTTAGTTAAGCATGTTGTTGTGCCATTTCTTTCCTGACTAGGTAACGGTACAGGAATGATTTTTTTTTGCCGGATCAAACTATTTACTTACCTTTATTGTTAAAAGGCTTGGGTTTTTAAAGTTTTAACTTTGTGTGTAAGTCTGATAACATCCCAACTTGCGCAAGTAACATCGACTCACATCGAATATTCGAAAAGCTTGCAAGTAAAACTTGCGGTTTGTTAGCCGCACTTGTGTAAGTACACTTGCAGTTGGAAGCACAAGTCGTCGCTATTGTCTCGTTATGCCTTTGGTCGTGACGTCACTACTTGCAAGCGCCGGAGTTTAGCTGTTATTACTAATGTCGGCGTTGACTCGCAGGAGTAGGGTTGTCACACAAGTTTTGAGAGACGTCGATAATGTTACTAAGTTATTATATTGGTTTTTTTGTGCTTAAAACGTCCACTTATTCCCAAGCTGTAGACTTTATTGGAAAATAATTATAACAAGAAATTAATGCTTGATGACCTTATTGGTGATGTTCTTCAGAAAGGTCAGGTGCGTAGCTCTCGCAACCGGCGTGCTGTATGACCAGATGTATGGACGTAAACGAAGCAAAAGGAGTATATAAGAATCGTAGCAGGTGGCGTTCTGTAGTGTCTGTCTACCTCATGGGAAGAAGGGGTGAGTGTATGTATGAATGAAAAACATTTTTTACACAACTTCTTCGCGTACCCACAAAGCCAGAATCATAGGTCAAGAGATAAAAGATCCGTAGCCCGTGTATCCAGTTAGGCATTTTATTTTACATTTACATGCAGAATAATATAATGCTCTGACCTGACCTTGTCATTCTGTTCACCAGCCCTGAGTGCCATCGATATTCCCACCATTCACATATCTCAGTGACAAACTTCCTCTGAACTTCACAACTGTTTGATAGATCACATATCTAGTTATAAAAGCAAAGTCGTTGCGCTGGCGCACCAAGTTACATAACTTGTAACTTTAAGCAGAACATTAGTATTTAAAGTCTCGTCTACATGAGCTGATAATGTCGGTCGCTCCAACTTTTACGATTGTACTCTGGGTTTTATCGATATAGAATCGAGTTGAATTAGTTTTAGATTCGAAGTTGGTTGGTTCGATCTGAGATTGCGTTTCAATTGTAACTTGTTTGAATTATTTATCTCGTATTTAGAGTACGTGTTGGGGTTTTATATCCAGAATTATTGAAATAAAAGGCTTCCGATAATTTAAGAGCTGTATTCCGTGCAAAGATAACAGGAAGAAGACAAAAAAAATAACAAAAAATTGTACTAAGCGTAGGTACTTATAAAACAAATTCTTAACAGCGTTCATGCAGTAAGTCGTGCTTATGCATAATTGCGTATTAAAATTGAGTAGGCGTTACATATAAAACGTTAGTATTCTAAACAGTACGTAAACTTGTTTCTTTGCTACTGTTTCTATTTTTTTTTCTGATTTCTACTCTTTAGATCTATTTATATCAAACAAAAAGGAATAATATCTATTATTGGCTCCGGGGCACTATTTACCTAGACGGTAAACCGTGATTTCATGAAAAAACGTGTTTTCTTTTTGTACTCAATCGATAGCTACTTACCCAATGTAACTCCGTACTAGTGTTGAATAAGTTGGAAAATGTATTAACAGAGAGAGCCCTGGCACCCACAACACAAGTTTAATCTTAGCTTGGGTGCCAGTGGAGTAACCAGTGATTTATGCAATTTAAAAAAAGAATATTGTCATAGAATTAACCTATTGCCTTATGTAAATTGTAAAATTGGAAATAAAGTTATTATTGTTTACCTAGATTAGTTAATCCTACTAATATTATAAACTCGAAATTTTGTATGGATGGATGGATGGATGTTTGTTGCTCGTTCACGCAAAAACTGAAACGGATGAAATTTGGCACACAGATAGTTTATAACCAGGATTAACACATAGGATAATTTTTATCCCAATCTTCCCACGGGATCGAAACTTATTCGGGTGAAACCGCGGGGCGCAGTTAGTATGCCCATAAAAGAATGCCATGCCATAGCATAAGTAGCATACAATGTACCCACTGCTGGGACACAGGCCTCCTGTTTTCGAGAGGGAGTGGGCTGTTATCTACCACGCGGTTCCAGTGCGGGTTAGTAGATGCAAAATATGTATCTTCCAATTTTTGGTTCTAGGATATGCCATTTTGCCATTTTCCACACGATCTTTTCCTTCAAAGTTTTGAGAGCAGTGGCGATGAAATTATTTACACAAAGTGCCATAACTAGCTTCTATGAGTATTGTAAAGCATGGCATTGCTTTACAATACCTACTCATAGTAGCTACAAATTACATCCTGGAATAGGTATTGGTATAATTGATTGAATGTCAATACTACGTATGTTGCTAATCCTTAGATGATTGGGTTTCAATCCTCTCAATGCTACTTTGTTTGATCAAAGCTGCAAATTAACATCTCTATTATAGTTATCATCTTATCAATCAGTATTTGTCGACTGTTGAACATCATCTCAATGAATGCTCACAATACGAAATTGATATAATCCTCTCTTGGAGGACAAATTAGGTGTAGACAGATTAATTCTAGGCTTCACGGCAACAAATGATTCACCTCAAATCATAGAAACCTCAATAAAAGTGTCTCGGTCCCATTCTTAGAGAATGAATGAAGAAGAATTTTCTCGAATTAATCACACAATTGCAATGATATAGGTAAGGGAGATAAAGGTATTCAATACGTTTCGGTTATAAATGGGATTGGATTATTGAGGATAAAAGAGGGTTTGTGGTTAAATGGGACCGGCTCAGGTAAATAAAGACATCTTGGGAGTTTGGGCAATGTCGTAGATATATAGATAAAACCTTTATTCATTGCACAAAAAGAGTCAAATCACAAATGCACAGTTAGTCAATAAGGCACATATGGAGATTCTAATAGCATATATTCACAATTTGTTGATGTTTTTTTATTGGGGGTCGAGGGGCCGAGAGTGGACTAAACGATGTTATTGCAGACATAGTTATCTAATTAAGCATTAAAGAACTTCTTTTTTCTTCAAGGAAACTTTTAAATTTTTCTTTCCATAAAAACCTAATTCTCCGAATTATAAATAAATAAATATTCTAGACTTACCGAAGAAATTTTTCGTCGGTTATCAAAATACAATTACAACGCAGTTTATTTGCTGAGTCCAGAATTATTTGCTGAGTCAAAGGTTGCGCGTCGATGTGCCTGCCCCCTGCTGCTGCTAAAGACTAGGGAAATGCTATTAAATACATATGTTGGTGGTTTATTGCCTCCCTACTTTATAAGTGCGAGTAAATTTTATAGAGCGATAAAAAAAGAAAGTCATTCAATACGTAATAAGACAAACCTTTGTTTCCCAAGGGACAATGACATTTCCATTCATAGCTTCCATGATCTCTTTCAACGGAAATAAAAGAATATTTTCGTAAAATGTGCTGCATAATATGGTAGGTTTATATTTATGTGTGTCTGTCTGTGACTGTAACCTCTTCACTAAGAGGCTTTGAGTTTATATCTCGAATGACAGATGGAAATGATTGAAGGAAATTGGGGAAATTCGGTGGTAATATTGAATATGTTTCCGATACATTTAGATGTTTCCGATACACAAGAGTCTTCTGAATGATTCAGCTAGATATGTACAAGATATTAATGTTCTGTAAAGTTTATCTTTGCTCTTAAAAGGGTTAACATGTTTTCTTAGTTTCTTTTATGTTTATAGCAATATAAAGTATTATGTATTTTTTATCAGGAATTAAATAAAGGTATCCACATAAATACCTTCGCGTTTATAGGATTTTTCTTACCTTTAGAAGCGGATAGTAAAAAATACCTTAGGTAAATTGACACTACATACAGATTTCTTTACATTTCTTTTGTGTTACCAGCTGTTCTAGTATAAAAAGTAAAGCACGTAAGGATTAACTTTATCACCTACTTCACCCGAACCTCTCGTACCTACCTTTCTACCAATATTTGTTCGTGTGACATTTCGCATTGCGGGCTAAGTCGACCACCTAATTCGCCCCCGATTTTACTATCAGAGAACACACGGGCTCGTTACCGCGGCAGGAACCAACCGTAAAATCAACCGTAGACCTCAAATAACTGTATTTGAGGTTTTATAAAAATTCGCGGGATTTATTCCTGTTGCTGGTAATATCCGCCAGATACTCTGAATTCCATTCGGTTCAGCACGAAAATCCTTGATGTATGTCCCCACCGGTGCTATTTATGTCACTTTAGTGGAATATTTCACTCTTACAGATGTGTTATCAGCTTCCACAGAATAGCTTTGAATGTAAAGAACTTTATGTAAAGTGCGCTCATTTATTTCGAAATGTTAAAGTAGTTGTGGAGTATGATTTTTTCGAGTAACTTGTAATACCTAGTCGGAGGCGGTCAATTTATAGCGTAGTTGTGGTCGTTAAAGATAAGCGCCTATTCTAATATCAATATCTTATTCTAATACCCGGTCTAGCGTAGCCACAATTTAAAATTATTGCCGGTTTAAACCCGTTTTATATAAAGACAGTAAACAACTACAAGCTTAGCAACTACTACAGTATAAAATATACTCTAAAATAAACTACCAGCTCCGCTGCGACCTGCGTGACATTATTAACACCTTTTAAATCAGACCCGCAAATGAACCTGTCCACCCTCTAAACACCGAAAGCGTCGTAACTCTCAATTTCACTACTAGAACTCAGCCACCGTTTAACTGGTCATTAACTAACAATATCTGTATCCGCTGCAATTAATCGCAAGTCCTAACGAGCCCTATTACCAGGTCTGGGCAGACAAACGAGCCAGGTAACCGCCCTTTGTCCCGCACGTTCCAAATGCTTGCCTTAAGTACCGCTATTAATTTACCTAATTTGAAAACATAGGGCTCGCGGCGGAGGCGGTGCCGCGCCGGTAGTTAATTGAAAATGTATTTAAGGTATTGCGTTTTATTGGTTAGATTTGTTGAAACAATGAGTGAAATTAGATGTTGAAGTAATTAAGTCAATACAAAGATGGTGGTGAAGTGTTAATTATAGTTGTTCTTTGATTAATCACTGGCTTTGTTTCATTGTACCTAATTGAACATGACGGGATAATTGAAGGTTTAGTTACACGACAAACAGTAAACATAGTCATTGATAATAATGAATATAGAATAATAATAATAGTCTCTTTCCGGGCAAGACAAAACAAAGAAGTTGCAAGACGCACCGAAAATGCCTGGAAGAGCTATTGGGCCATGAAAGATCTAAAGAAGTGCGATCTTCCTCTATCCCTAAAGATAAGACTTATCGACATGTGTATTCTTCCCATCCTCACGTGTGGTTCTCAAACATGGTCTTTGACAATGCACCCTCGAGGTTTGCCAGAGAGCTATGGAACGGAGTATTCTGGGTATTAAACTTGTGGACCGGGTTAAGAATACAACAATCCGTTCCATCACTAAAATAACTGATGTCATTCAGAAAGCTGCTACGCTTAAATGGAATTGGGCTGGACACATCTGCCGCATGTCAGACGATCAATGGGCCAAACATACGACCCAGTGGGTCCCGCTTAATAGCACATCGCGGCAGGCCCAGACGGAGATGACGGGATGAGCTGGACTCCTTTCATAAAGATTGGTCATTGGTAGCTCTGGACAGAGAGAGGTAGAAGGAGAGTAGGGAGGCCTTTGCCCAGCAGTGGGACATTAACGGCTAAAAAAAAATCATGAACAAGACGTGAAATCTATTAGAACGAATCGAGTGTTTATGTTTTCTTTGCGAACTTCAAATCCTTTTAATACTCAATACTCAATATCTTTATTGCTTTACCATAATGTGTACTTAGGTGGTATACATATAATTTAGATCATTATGGACCCTTTTAAAGTTTAATATCCCATTACATCTCAAGACAACTCCCGTGCCCGCACTAATGTTTTCCCTGTGTGTTCCTCCGATGCACTGGAGATGCAATTTATCAACCCCCAAGTGGCACTCGTTACAGACTCTGTCCGGTGCGACCTTAGCCGGCTGGCCATTATTTTAGTCGCTCTGGCTATTATTTAGCCGCTCTGGCTATTATTTCAGCCGCCTGGCCACGACAGTGTAACTTGGCTGATTGTCTGGGCTTGAGGTAGATCAAGTGGCTTTGTAACGGTGTGAGATTTGGCAACTGTGGTTCCAAAACCACAGTTGCCAAATCTCACACCGTTATAGGTCAGGAGTCCAGTAACCCCAAGGTTACTGGACTCCTGACCTATATTGCAATGGTATTTTGATCAGAGTTATTGATACATTTTTTTTTGTAGATATTAAAAAGCCTTTAAAATAGTTTCATCAGTGAAAAGAAATAAATCACAAGTTTTTCTTTGCTTAGTTACGGAAAAAGGAGTTAATACAAGTTGAAAATGGGCCAGAAATGTTCGTGAAAAGTGTTACAATTAACTATAACAAAGGATTCCTATAAAAACGGAAGCCTACCTTTACACGCCTAGTTAAAACTTGTACAAACCTTATCTAACGCTCAAAGGTGTATCAACGAGCGTGTATTCGGTTCAGAATGGCCGCCACCGCCGCGGGCACAATGTTGTCGCACAATTTGTACGAACAATGCGCCCGCACCGCGCAGGTGACGCGAAAAACAATGCGATTGTGCTTCCGTAGCGAGGGGGGCAAGTTATGAGCGGGAGCAGGAGCGGCTTGGAGAAGTTGCTGAACATTTAAGAAAGTTGGTATTTATAGAATACGTAGTAAAGGTTTGTTATTGGAGAGTTTATTTAGCTTAATTTGCACCATCAACTCAGCTTATCGCAGTACACTTCTGTAAATAGGCATCTCCCAGGCTGCTCCAGAAGACCCTGTCCTCTGCCTTCTGCATCCAGTCTGTCCCAGCCACCTTCTTAAAGTCGTCGGTCCATCTAGCTATAGGGGTTTCTTCAATTTACACGATGCGATTTAATTGCCAGTGGCGTACCATAACTTGAAGCAACAATCAAAGTTGCATCGTCTAAACAGTGTTGAGACGATGCAAGTTATTTATAATTAGGCTCCACCATATGGATACTTAAGTATTTGTTCAGGCCCTGTAGCCAGACTTCTATCATTTATGATTAGAGAAGCGGCGACAGCGTAATCTGCTTCAGATTACGCTGTACAAATAATTAAGTATCCATATGGTGGAGCCTAATTAAGAATTAATAGCAAGACATTGAAGCGATTTCTATTATATAAATTCTTAGTTTACACGTGTAAACTAAGAATTTAGATAATAGAAATCGCTTTATATAATAGAGACGTCTCTCATATTGCACTTTTTGAAGATTGCTCCATATATACCTACCTAAAGACAAGAAGAAAAAAATCAATGCAAAGATTGTCGCTCTATACCTAGATAGGTATTTGGATGATTTTACCCGCGGGCTAAACGGGGGAATTCATTCATGCAAGTCTTTTATTACGTAGTCGCTTACAACTTGCACCGCATTGTTTTGTGGCGGACTTTAAGTTTTGTTCCGAGTGTTTTGTAGAGTAGAAAATGCAGGCGCGGCTTAATCTGTGACCCAATTTTGAAAATATGTTCATACTCCAACTGTTTGCTACTGAATGAGCGTTGTGCGCGTACACTTTCAGAACGAAATTACCATAATCGGCCTATATGTTTCCACTGCTAGAACACAGGCCTCCACTCTGCGGGATGGTGAGGGCCGTATTCCGCCACGTGGCACAGTGCGGATCACATGTCTGCGACTTTTTGTTTCTAGGACATGTCGGTTTCCTCAATGAAATTAGCAAATCTATATTTGAGCTTGAGTTTTTCGAGTAAAACTGTAGGGACTGATTAGAGGCCTCGGGATTCTCTACAATTTTACTCAAAGATTTTCTTTTAACTTATCAGTCTTTTTATAGACCTGATAATCTTGAATATAAAGCTAATGTCCAAGCTGTGAAAGGCGTAATCCAATAGTTTGGAACATTTCAAGTTTAACTTGGTAACGGACGTACTGGTAAGACATTCCGGCTAATGGCAGAACATTAGGAGTGAGGACCTTCCACTCGACTTATTGCGTCTACTTGGGGCTTGTGGCCGTATTTAATTTGGTTTTATAAGGTACAAAGTTAAGGAGAAACGGTTGGTTGTGTGTTTATTGTATGTCTTATAATGCATGTGCTTGTCATATAAGCTTTATTAAAAGATCTTATTTGTAATTTATTATGGTGTATAATAAAAAAAAAAAATCTTTCAAACTATCTACGAGTATCATTTTGTGGCATTATTATAGGATCGTTTTGTTCTGACACTTTTCCTCTCGACATTAACTATATTGAAATCTGAAGGACAATTCTCGTACTTAAAAAACGCTCAAATTTAAGTCGCGATCTCATTTCAGCGACGATCATTGTCACAAAATGATGTAAGCTGATTGTATTTTTCACAGATTGAGACAGATTAGGATGCGATGCGATGGATGTATTCATTAGATTCCTCTTCTTCGTTTTGCGATGAGGTCCCACTGCCAAAAGAATATTGACATCTCTGCAATGCTTGCCCACTCCCTAATGTGACATAGACAGCTGTCTTACTGTAACAAAATTCATCAATTATTGCGCAAAATACCAGTCGAACTTTTCACAACTCCAGCTGCCAAAAAATGATAATTACGTCAGTCTTGTATCTACATGGTAATGGCCGTTACAAAAACCAGCTGCTAACAATATTACGTTCTGTACAACCAGCAAGATTCTTTACAGCCTCTCTTTATTCACTATCGGCTTTATACCTGGCTTTGTTTGAGAAAAACGGGATTAGGCCCAGCCTTTGCTTTGTACCGGATAGCGGGTAGTCGGTACATGACCCAGATACGATTCTTTTGTTTAAGGCTCTGGATGGCGCTTGTTTATTCATTAGTGTAATCTACAAGCAGATAGTTGGGATTAAGATAGTAAAGACGTTGTGAAAATTTCTGAAATTATTTTCTATTTAATTAGTAGTATTTTTGTGTTTATTAGATTTAAACAGAAAACTCATATTGATATTTGAAGCTAAACATCATTTAATATGTACCTATGTATTCTGTGCTGACAATGTTTTCAGAATATCAAGTTTATTTTTTTCAAATAAAAGTGATCTGAAAATAAAATTACAAAAATCTTTAAAGGCAAGTTTTGGAACATCCCAAATGATTAGGTACTAAAAAAAATAATCATTGCTAAGAAATACACAGCCTTTATTATAAAGCTATCGAGTCGCCCTGATACCAACATCACTCACTACCGTCACCAACCTCTTTTCAGCTCAGAAAACAGATTATTATTCATTACCTTTAAGTTTTTCCATAAAACTCTTCAGATAAAAACGGGAGAGCCACCGAAGTATAAAATTGGAACTTAATTAAAGCTCCGAAGTTTTATAAAAAGTCTTTTAAGAAAGGCTATCACGAATATTAAATTATAAGGTACAGTCACCAAAGGAGATAGGTAACCAGGGTCGTCGGATTGAAGTTTAGTAAGAAACCGATGAATATTTTCCAATGAATTTAATTTGATAAATTAACTGTTTGTTTTCTATTAATTAAATTAATTTTTATTCGAAAACATCCGTCGGTTTCTTACAAAACGTCAACTATATCCGACGACCCTGGTTACTTATCTCCTTTGGTGACCGTACATATTTAAGAGGGGTATCTTGACTTAAACTATAACTATGATTAGTTAGGTAAATGTTCTAGCTAGCTAGTTATTTAATGGGCTATCAATAACACTAACGAATTAATTCAGGGTCGTAGGCCTTAAGGTTACAGGGCTCTGGAGACGAATGAGATTTTACGATGATGTTGTTTTTTACTTCTTGTATTTGAGTTTTAGGTGATCTAGACTCAAGGGTAAGCACTCAAAGTTAACTAGATTTTTTTATTGAAGGAACGCGATCATGAAAACTTTTTAATTTAAATTCAGGTATTTTTAATGAAAGTAGCTTTAGGTTGCTTAGCGGTGCTGTGGTACAGATATATCCAGGTCGGCATATTCGATTTGACAGTATTTGTTGAACTACAAAACCGACTCGAAGCAATTACTATACATATTCATCTTTGATTCGGCTAGTGCCGATCAGCAAACTTCGCCATCTACACTCGCTTAGCTTACTCATGAGTTATGATCGGGTCGGCTTAGCACAATTCAAGCTAAACCGAGCAGCTTTTTCCCGAACATATATCTACATATTACATTCGATTGTACTGTGTGGCTGTGCCGATCACACTAACTCACGGGTCATGTCCAGCCGATCGCTAAGTTATAAGTAGGTAAGAACCGGCCGCGAAAACTTTCCTCTCCGTGATATTAATCCCATTAGTCACAACAACAGCAGATTATAATAAAATCGGCCATCTTGCGAGTCCACCCTCCATTATGTTTATCAACATAATTAGTTCCGTTCCGGATCTCCCGGACTCCCCGAAGTTTGCGATGTCCTCTCCGCTCTTAATTCTATTAAGACTGCAAGTTATATTAAAACTGTAAATAATTTGCTGGAAGAAAGCTCTCCTGGTTAAGTAAGATGGACTTTTAAATATGATGTAGCGAGGTTAATAAACTAATATAAACAGACAGACCCCTCTCCCTGAGAGGAAGCCTGTGTCCCAGCAGTGGGAACGTTATAGGCTGATTATGTAAACAAACAGACGTGTTGCTGACCGGTTTATTGCGGCACTTCCTCTTTCCGGTTAAGCCACTAGGAGGTTGTGAGGGGTTGACATTTTAGGGACTTTCTTTGCTGACTTTTCACGTTTAAAAAGCGCGGTTTCTCAGCCATATTTCACAAATTGATTAAATTTAATATCACCATAGATCTGCAAATCATTTAATTTAAGAAGTATAGTATTGCTAGTCATAATTAGTCATGTAGTTTCATGGCCACACGTCGCGTCGGTGGTAACACTTTGATTTGAGTTGGCCTAACGCATTACGGAGTTGCAATAGAATAAGAAATAAGAAACCATCAGCTTATACAGGTCTCGAGGTGGCATTGTACAAGTCCGAGGCCATGGCGTTTCATGGGCTCCGGAACGCGCCACCACCGGGATCCCAACTAACGGTAGGAGGGCTTCACATCGGCATCGAGACGACGATGAAGTACCTGGGTCTCGTCCTCGACAGCCGGTGGAACTTCGTCGAGCACTTCCGACGTTTGGCCCCCAAACTGGAACGGGCTGGGGCCGCCTTCAAGCGGCTCTTGCCCAACCTTAGGGGGCCAAACGCCTCCTGCCAGAGGTTTTACGCGGGGGTCGTGCGGTCCATAGCCCTATACGGGGCCCCGGTGTGGGCGCGTTCACTGCGGCGGCGAGCCGCCCACTACCTGAACGCGCCCCAGAAGGTGGTAGCCGTAAGGCTCATCCGGGGCTACCGCACGATCTCGCGCGAGGCGGCAAGCCTCCTTGCCGGACTGCCGCCATGGGATCTGGAGGCGATAGTCCTCGCGCGCCTGTATGAGTGGCGCGCGGAGGCACTACGCCGGGGGGAAAGTCCGCTCCCGCGGCAAATTGCTGCGGAGCGGACGGACCTCCGGCTCGATCTCATGGCGACATGGAAAGAGCGACTGTCGCAACCCAGCGCAGGGCACGCCGCGATAGCGGCGATAAGACCCCTCTTTGAGGAGTGGCTAGAGAGGCGCCACGGCGCCCTCACCTACCGCCTGACGCAGGTCCTCATCGGACACGGAAGTTTCGGGAGGTTCCTGCACATCATCAGGCGGGAGGAAACGCCCGGGTGTCACCATTGCCAGGATCGCCCAGCGGACACGATGGAGCACACGGTGGAGGTCTGCCCCGCTTGGGCGGAGCGCCGCCGTGTCCTCGTAGAGGCGATCGGCAGCGGCGGCGGCCTCTCGCGCCCGGCCCTGGTGCAAGCCATGGTCCGGAGCGAGAGGGAGTGGGAGGCAGTCGCCTCCTTCTGCGAAGCAGTCATGCTAGTGAAGGAGGTGGCGGGACGGATGAGGGAGAGAGCCTCCCGTCCCAGCCGCCGCGGGAGACGCCCCGGGCGTCGGGAGTCGAGTGAAGACTACCGGCCACCGTAGGCGCGGGCCTGCGGGCGGAGAGCAATGGGTAGCTCACCGCCCGATCAGGACCAGGCCCGTGCCGGACGGCGCGTAAGTGTTCCACGCGCGCCTCAAAGAGATGTCAGCATAATCAGAGGGGCCCTTAGGGCCGAAGCCTGCCGGGTCAGCGGGATTGTCCGAAAGGGCACATAAAGGGCAGAGGAAGGAACATGGGTGGGTTTTAGTCAGTAAGAGTCTGACACTCCCTTCCGCTCCACCCAGAGCGGGAGGGGTCATTTGATGATTTCCCACCAGAAAAAAAAAAAAAAAAGCTTATACAGGTTCTGTTACCGCTGCCGTGCAACCACAGAACAGTTAAAAGCGTGCAGCCTACCGTACCTACGAAAGGCAACTCAAGTTAAGTTGCAATAATTTACATTTCAAAAGCTGTGTTAACGATACATAACATCCTTTTATCGTGTGTAAAAGGAGCATCGGCATGTTTACGTACAGTTTACAGTCAGATGCTTCTCCGCATTCATTAATCTTGATACGTGGTCCGTTTTAGTGCCGACAGACTAAACTTTTGGGTTCAACACAATACATCACTTCTTATTAATAATTCATGAACTTTAAAGGCATGTATGTTTATGCTTGTTTATATAACCACTGCATAGGTACACGTAAACTTATACATAAATAATATCAGCCTGCTTCTGACACCACTGCAGAGCAACGGCCTCATCTCATTTTCTCTTACTGAAAATGCAGAACTCTTTTACGTACAATATTAAATAAAATATGGCCACGTGGCCGTTAAACTGTCTAAAGATATTTCATCATAAAGCTATGAAAGAGTTGTTGCTAGTTCAAAATTAACTGTTTTACCAACAAGTTTATGTAAGTAACTGACCTAAAATTATTATTTGTTTATTTAGTACTTCAAGCACTCATATTATACAACATTTGGCAGCTATTTCCAGCGGTACTGTGAAGCGGACTGTGAAGTGCACTTCGGTACACAGGGTGGCGGGGACATCGACGCGCTAACTGTAACCATGAATTCAGTCCAACCTTTGGCAGCTGTTTTTCAAGCCCTTTCCAAAACTTAAGTCCTAACTTTAGGAATATCTTAATAACTAACATTGGCCCAATATAATTCGTGCCCAATTTAAAACGTTCTAATTTCGTTTTTCTTTGTTTCCAGGTAATCGTCAGTACAGATTTGTCGGCGGCAGCACGCGCCGGACGTCTCAACTATGCCCACAATGATGTTCAAAGTAATTGCAACTTTTATGTGTCGTAAACCCGGGATTAGGTCTGGCGACGGAATCTCTCAGCTGAATTTTGATGGCCAAATACGTTCGCCAAACTACCGCCAACTTCAAAACTCCTATAAATAGGTGTCGAAAGGTATTTGTGGAAAGTAATTTGTGGGACTTTCGTTAGATAAAACCTTTGTTTGGGGACTTTTAGGGCCCCCGCGGCCGTACGTGTTCGCCGTCGCGAGGACTGCCGGTGGTACCTAACTCAACGTTTTTGCCGATTTGTCTCGGACTTTTAGGGTGTTTGAGGATTTGAATTGATAACAAGAACTAGAAAACTAATAAAACAAAAAGGCTTTGTGTATGTGTTTTGTTGTGAAGCCATTTTTATAAGATGTTTCTGTTGAAATCCGATTTATCTTCAGTTCTCGGAACCTGTTCGGATTTAAGAGAAAAGCTACCAGAAAAATAACTTACAAAAATAATTCTGCCGAGCTCGTCGTGAACGAAAATAACTTCTCGGAACTTTGCTATTCTTGGTAAACGTCGTCACAGAAACATTTCAGTTCGTCATACATGCAAACGACTTTAGTTCGACTGTAGTAAAGTTTTCAACGAGAAATGATCGCTTTCGATACGTTATGCTCGAACTTGTTGATGGCTACATATTGCGCTGTAGCTCGAGTTTTGTTAATAAACTTATGTTTAATATTAAAGTTTTTTTTTAAGATATTGTTACGAAACGTGTGCAACGAATCTTAAAGGTAAATTACAAAATTCGTTTAAAACACCGGAAATAAGCGGAGAACTTTAAGAACTTTTGCTCCTAAGATTCTATTAATATCCGACGTATAAAAGCTTGATTTAAGTAATTGACTCACGTTGATACACAATAAGATGATATGTTGGTTGAGTAGTCAAGAAGTTTGAATAGTTGGAGGCCAACTAACAAGCTACGCAGTGGATTAATTAGTTTAGTTTCGGAGACTGGACGTGGTATATAGGTCGGAAAAAGTTTTTCACGCAGTAATATTGATAGGAACTTCCTTAACTATCTTTATTGGATTATTATGACTAGCTTTTTTGAACAGAATTTTTCGAAATTTGTTAAATTGTAGTTCATTCAGGGCAATATAAATCAACGTAGGTACTTAAAACTATAGGGACACCCATCGTAAATCGCCAGTAAAAATCCAACACGACTTGCAAACTTATTTTAAAATCGCCAGAGAGTGCTAAAACGGTTTTGCTGCCGTTCAGCACTTTCCACCGGCCAGCATTATCGGACGGGTGATAAATCTGCCGGTCCGCACGATCGGACACGGCCTGGTCGGCACGGCAGCGCTTTTGTTATAAGCAAGCTTTGATTTTATCAAGGAAATGCAAAGCGGATGAGAAAAATGGGAAGGCATAATAGGAAAAGATAACAAGTGTACGGGACGAGGAAAATGCTGTTTTTTCATGTGATTACCTACTCGGTATCTAAACGTTATTATATTATTGTAATGGGATGTCCCGTGATCTTTGAGTTTTTCTTGTTACCGAATTGGAAGTGTCGGGGGCGGTTATCGGACAGTGTTATTTAAATGGTTACTTTATTCGAATTCTGATTTTCACGAGAACATTATTTTGATGATTGTGCGTAGTGGTCGACTCAGAAATTATGCAGATATTGTGATTTCGATACATCTGACTTCTTTTTCTTTTTATAATCGTGTTGACAGTTATTTGGTCCAATTACGAAAATAAACGATAGGCAAAAGCAATGTAAAAAAAAGACAATTAAAAATAAATAAATCCCGTTAGCAATCAAAACCAAGTTTTCGCCATCACCCTGCTACTGACACCTTCATTACCTGTCTTTATCCACCATCTCTTACATAACCCCCCTCGCCCCCACACTTGCTGTCCCCTCCCACCCCTCACATTGTCTCATTGTATGGTATCACACGTGCGATCAGTTTCCTCGTAATATGTACCACCGTCCTACAGGTAGAGGGATGGAAGATTCAAGATGGTACTGATTAGCAGCTTGGTTATGTTATGTTATGTAAAGCCTAGGTTTTTATTATGTCGTGTGATCAGATTACTGCAATAAAATAACGACTTTTGATAATCAATTACTTTAAACGTGTTTGCAATGTCGTTCGCGTGTGAAAATATTGAAGAGTGTTTGCATGAAAGGTAAATACGCATGTAGATTTTGACATTTTTTATTGTGTAAATGACTTATATTTGTAAACACTGACGTTCCTGTGAACAAAGATCCAGTTAGGTATGTTCAGGTGTGTTTGAGAAACAAATAACTTTCTTATAAGAAAAGTTTCTGCTTACACAACAAAAACATTATTACCAATAAAACTTATTATTCTACACATTTTACGAACGTAATATAAGGAACTTTTTAGCAGCTTGTTTACACCTCATCTCCCTCGTTTTGTTTGTAAGATTTCGGTAAAATAACAAAACGTATACTTAACGTAAACATCCTCGTTTCGTCCGAGTGAGTGTGCGGTTTCCTTCCCTTTACGATAAGTGCATTAGCTATTCGCTTAAAATCTCATGTAGAACTTACGTGCTGGGTTGTAACCAACTCTCTCTTGGTTCCATTTTGTAGAAATGGTATGAATAATAAACTAGTTCCTGAATTTGTACAGTCGCTTGGCAGCATTATCTGACCCACCCTAAAAACAAACGAATTTGGACCCTCTGCCTGTAACATTAAGGTTTATTCAATTTATATGAGCTTATCAGACATTAGTGCCCGAGGACTCAATACAATACAGACATGCAAATTTGATCTTTAACACGTAACGTTAAGGTAAACCCACCCAACATTGTCGGAGCCACAGGCATTAATCATGTATCGTATTGTTAAGCTATTTTAATCATTATCTCGTTGACATTAAAGTTGAAAAGCTTTTATGTCACACTACATAATTAGAACCCAATCTTTAATTTCGCGTATTCCCAACAAGTTCTTGTGGCTTAGCGGTTTGATGCTGGATTGGCGACGAACAACTTGTGGGTTCGAAAACACAGTCCACCTATTATCAGTTTCTTTTTTAATTTGTTTTCATTTCTACAATATTGCCTGCATTATAAAAGAACGACAAATATGACTTACGCCTAATAACTTATCTTGTAAACAGGTGGGTAAATTAAAAAACTTTAAGTTCACAGAATTTATATTTACCAAGAATGGGTGGATACGAAGTAAAACATATATTTGCTTCGTGAGGTAGATAATAAATTCATCTAAGTGACAAAAGTTACATTACTCTTATAGCAGTGACTGCACACACATTTGTAAATCGTTTCACATAACTCGTTAAGTATTTTTAAGCAATTTGGTGTAAAAAAGCATCATGTCGCAACTTAATGACTATACTAAACATAAAATCATATTTTTACATGAGCAGAATGTTGGAATTAGAGAGATTGGTCGTCGACTTAATATAGCAGTAAGTGTTTTTTTATACCCATTTTATTTTATTGATTGGCTATTTTACCACTACATTCACTCCTTACAAGTTACATACACGGTTCCTAAAATGTTTTTTTTTTGTTTTAGAGAAATACGGTCAGACTATGGCTAAGACGTTATGGAGACAATGGAGATATTCAGCGTATTCGTCCAGGAGCAAAAGCCATTAAGTATAGTCCCGAATTCGAACGCCACCGGGCTATTGTTTCAAGCCATGTTGAAAATCCATTTTTGCCCATTCGTGTAACCGCAATAAACCACAATATTTCAGTGGAAACAGTGAGAAGGCATTTACACGCCGCTGGGATAAGGAATTACAAACCGGCACAGAAAATTGCATTGACACCTGCTCATCGCGAAGAAAGGGTTCGTTTTGCCCAGGAATATTTAAATTTTAATTGGGAAGACAATGTTGTGATATTCACTGATGAAAAATCATTTAAATCGGATAAAGATAGACGTAAAATCTTATGGCGAAGGAAAGGAGAACGCTACAATGAGAAGTGCTTGCTACCTTGTAGAACCAGCGGTAGAATAACCCTGGGCTATTGGGGCTGGATGTCATCTATGGGACCTGGTGAATTGGTGGAAGTAGGTGGTAGGTTTAATAGTAGTTTGTATTTGGAGATTCTGCGTGACGTCATGCTGCCGACTGTGCGAATTGCCTATCCAACATCACATATTTATTTCATGCACGATAATTGTTCCATCCACCGTGCAGGCATTGTGCAGGATTGATTAGCTGCTCAAGAAGGTGTGACAGTTATTAATTGGCCATCTAAAAGTCCTGATTTGAACCCTATAGAAAATCTATGGGGTCAAATGGTTTTAAATTGGGACACAACGGAAGTGCGAAACAAACACAACTTGGTTGAGATCGTGACATCGACTTGGGAGCACATGAGAGGCAAAGATTTGTGTTGGAATATGGTGCACGGTATGCGTAGCCGCTTAGAGCAAATTATAGCAGGGGACGGTGCGCCACTCCGCTACTAATTATGTAATCTAGTAGGTATTTTTAAACACACCATGTAAGTAAGTGCTCAATGGATTGATTGTTAAACCATTAAAATGTTGCAGATTATGTGGTGATGTTATTGTTATAAATAGATTTTTTCTATTTAAATATCATGTTTATTCACTACATATAGGCAGCTATAAATCTGTAAAGCATTTCACAGATGAATTCATTTTCTCGATAACAAACTTTTAAGCATAAGCACACCTTTTTTAATGTTTATAAATGGTTAGATTTGATTATGGCATACTAATATAAAATGTCTATTAATTTGGAAATATATGAGCATTTACTTACTTTATCTTACCTAAGTGTTTTAATGAAATAATAAACATTTTAAACTTGCAATTGTCTAGTTTTATTCCTATACAAAGACTAGACCCTACGTCGTCCATTAAAGAAATTTAAAAAAGTGTAATAAAATAATAAAAAAAAAACAGCTGAGCAAAAAGATCTATTTAGGTTAAACTTGGTTTCGAACGTAGATAACGATGAACACCGCACTACCATAATGAACACAAGACCAACTCAACTCTTATAAGCTGCATTGAAATTTGATCTTAGTTGTAATGCTAGACACATATTCTAAAGAATTTGAACCATATAGTATAGTTTGTAAAGTTTATTCTTGCACAGCACAAGCAGCCAATCTTCTCCTCGTGCAAATAGATTATTTTGTATTTTAAATAATCACTCCATTGAGACATGATAATAAAAAAACTACCTATAAAATAGAAAGTAAAAAATTGTAAAGAGACGTTGTTTTTGCAATTCAGTAAGGCAAGGTAAAACATGTTTGCGCGTAGTCTCTGCATACCCTTAGTAGCATTTGAATACCAGTTTTATAATGAATACGAAAATTTATTTTTCAACTACCCACTTATTACAAGTTATGCGAAAATATTACCATTTTAGAAAGTTTATATTTGAAGATTATCCGTCTATAGTTCTTTACAATAATACATGAAATAGTTTTGGAATACATTCTAAATTGAAAGCAAAACAATATCTTCGTCGCAGGATTTGATCTCGCAACTTGTATTTCTCAGTCTCATACACAGACCACGAGACCAGAATTACTTGAACGCAACCATTAAAATAAGCTATTACACTAATTATATTATAACAAGTAGTTATAACATATAACCTAATGGTAACGTTATAAAGTTCAAATTTGCATGTCTGTGTTATTATTGTATTGCTTCGACGAGTTCTTGAGCACTTGTCTGATAAGCTCATATTAATTGAATAAACCTTAATGTTACAGACAGAGGGTCCAAATTCGTTTGTTTTTAGGGTGGGTCAGATAATTCTGCCAAGCGACTGTACTTTAACATTTAAATCTTTATTTTTGTTAAACACTGGAAAGTATTAAAATGATTGGAAATGGATTTTAGTTTTATTATTTTGTAAGCCGTAATGATGACTATTGCAGTTGCAGTCAAAGTAAACTAAAATAATTGAGAAAGTTTTTACTACATTTTGAAGTACGACGGTCTACGTTCTCGCGAAAAATTCTCAGGAAGCATTGTTTACTTAGATTGTTTGTGAAACAAAGTATAATTTACAGGAGGAACAACCAAATCAAAACAAGTTGTTGTGTCCATAACATTTGAGAAAAAAAAATATAACTTAATATTTATTCCATAATTATCTTAACGAAGATGGTAATCTCCTTACACAGTCTTCCTTCCTTATGAGTGTTACCATTTATTTATCCGACAAATAATAAAACACGCAAAAGAACCGCCAGTCGCGGCACTTCGCTGCTGAATATTCATGAAGCCGAGCTCAGCTTCCCGCCGGTACTGCCAGCCCAAATATTTGTCTTGCTTACCTTATGGTAATATTTCTAGTGGTTTTCGTTCAGAACTTCAACAAAAAGTGCTGTTTTTAGAGACTTAATTTTAACAGCGTTTAATTTTGTTGGCTGGTAATACTGAAATGAAACGTTTTGTTGACTGTTTGGTGTTTGAAATTGTAGTGTGCTTAGGTTTTTTGAAGCGCGAAAAATCTCTAAGGACTTGCTGAAATTAAAAATGTTGCTGGTTAATGTGTTAGGTACTAAAAATATGCTGATTTTTTAAAAGTGTATGCACTATTCCATTTTAATGGTTACATTTAGTTCATTTTGCATTTGTAAAACTAAAATTCTAAATCTTTAAATGTTAAAACTATAATCAATCTACTTATCCACTACTAAAACATAGTTTAATATTTAGCACAAAATGGGTTTTTTCTTGTCTAAAACTAACAAATCTTGAAATCGAGTAACAATATTATTGTACTGACAGCTTCAGCTATAATTTCAGTGAGGCTCTGTCTGAAACTTCAGCTGAACAAATTGACAGCTCAGCAGATCCCTAAAGTTAGCGATAGTAATTTAATTAAATCATACCAGAGAGATCAGAATTTGTTGAGATAGAGATTTCAGCACGAAACTAATTTTAGGTATCTTAGAATGTTGGGTTTTGATTCTAAACTAAAGTGCTGTTACTGTCCCAACTCATACTACGATCACTAATACAACTGAAAATAGTGTTGAGAATGATAATTTTTAGACTGTTACTTGTCACATTGTCATGTCATTATTGACGTGTAAAAGTGTTTATACAAACCTACTTACAGAAATAGAATCATTTATCACAGACCTTCGGAGGTCCACGTCCAGGGCAGTCAACACCCATACCACTTTATTGGCTGGCTAATTTTACCGCGGTTTGGGGTATTCTCGCATCGTTCATACCGAGACGATACAAGTAGAATCACGATTATGGGTTCATTTGATAACTAGCTTTTGTCCGCGGTTTCACCCGCGTGGAGTTCGAAAAAGAAGGAAGCCTAGAAGGTTTTTACAGAGTTCAGCCAAGTTTCATGGTGATCGATCGTGCGCTGTTGGTGATTATCGATGTCATAATCATCATCCATTTTTATATGTCAAGATGATATAAATAACTGAAACATTACTATGTAAGTTTCATTGACGAAAATAAACCTATGAATAACAACGGAATAACAGCTTGGTTTTAATATTCACCTGTCAGCTAGTTGTCCATTATAGAGTTTACTTGAAAGTAATCTATCAACGCCTGTCGAACTGACAGCTGTAGTATATTTACATAGTGCAGGAGCGACGTCTACACGTTGTTCTTTTTAATAAATAACTTGCCTCACCCACCAAGTAAAGTGGTTTTTAATGTTCTGACCAAGTAAAGTGCTGGTCCGGGAAGAGTGTACATTGTGCGAGCTAACTTTATGATACAAAAATAACTTAGAGAATCGGTGGCCAGATTTGGATGATTGGTTCCTAAGGAACGATCGAAATGGAGTAAACGATTCTGTTACTTCAAAATGAAATAAACTGCACAGTAGTAACCCATCACCGTAACAAAACATTATTCCTTTAGTTAACGTTAAACTAACGGTTAAGTTGAACCACGTATAAGATAAGACTCGCTGCGGCCGCAATGCGCCTGTAACGTGCTCACTGAGAACTTATGTAATACACGGAGCATAATAATTACGAACATAATTGAAATTGAAATAATAATTATGATCGTTTTTAATTAAAATGTTTTTGAACAATACTTTTGAAACGCATTGTACGAGTATTGAAATCAGGCTGAATGACATTCGAAAAATACCAAAAAATTACAACAGATTAGCAACAGATAGAGATACAAATTGCCAACGCGTCATTTTAATTTTGCATAGTTTAATAAAGAGCTGACTGTAATTTCTCTATTTCACACAACTTAAGATATCGCATTGTTCAACGTTCAAATCTACGTTGAATATCAGTGTTAAAGTTCCCATCTCTTTCCTTATAAAAATGGAATAAGCTAAACAACCATTGTAATCAAGAAATTCATTGCTACGTATCTCGTAGCACATGTCTACTAGACACCTACGCCGGGTGGACGACTGCTACGTATGCTACGTCGTAGCACACCTGCTACGACGCTATGTTCGTAGATATGCTAAGTAGTCTTTTGCTTTGTTTGAATATTATGAACAAGTGACGTGACGTCACAGGTCACCGACCTTCTATATATAGAAGGGTAGAATTATGAATATATTTTGAACTAGACATAGGGTACTAATAGGTAACTAGATATTATCTAAAAGTGTGGGTTTGGAATATTTTAGAAGGTAGTGAATGTTTTTATTTAATCCTCTTATGTAGACCATTTTTGTTAGGAGTTCATTAATCATTTACGCAAACAACAAGTCCAAATGATTCATTAGTCGTGAATATTAATAGATTACACCCTTTTAATGTACTCCTAATTTAAAATAACAAATCATAAATTACAACTATAACAAGCCGGTACTTAGTGGAAACTAATTAAATCTGAACTCATTACCCGCCGGCTACCACTTATCGTCATAATGAACAGTAATAATTAATTTAAATGCAAAAAAACAACGAGATTATGTTATCGAGCCGATATGCGTTTTATCGGAACCGCGTACTATCGAGAATGCGTATCGATATAAGCGTATTCTCCGCAGTCGGGGCGCAGGCTTCAGTCTGGTAAGACTAGTTGTAAAATTTAATAATTTAAGATTATTTTCCCTGAACATTAATTATGTGTTGTTTTAATTTGTGTGCACGACATAATTACACATATCATAATCATACATCTTTCAGGAGGATTTACTGGTATTGCAATTATTTTGAGACGTCAGATATTTAGCCATGACCTTTAAAAACTTTCTAGTGCCAATTTTGTTGTTATTTCTGGAATCTGGCTGATATATAAAAACCATATTACGTTCAAATGCCCCAATAAAAGAAAAATACCTCATCCCATATGTTATATGTTTTCTTCGAACTGATTTCAAACAGTTTGTTTGGGCCAGTCTCCCCGGGATCGTGTTGCGGACAATCTCCCATTGCAATCCCAGAGCGACAAGAAAGCTTTAATTTGCTTTGTCGGCTTTGCCCGGGCGACGTGACACGCCGCTTTGCACGGCAGGAGTTGTTAATGTCCTCGTTAAGACTGTTTTATGAGTTTTTTTCGTTGTTTTTGAAGACTATTAAGCTCAGTTAAATGAGCTGTGAAATGGAAATAATTATGATTTATAAAGAGCTTGGGATCGGGTTTCCATTATTTAAATATATATTTTGAAATGTATCTACCTGCCTATGGGGGCAGTAATTTTAAACAGCGGTTTCATTGTGATAGTAAATTAAGTATTAATAAAAAAAAATTACACTTTATTGTGATGTTAACCCCTGCTAATGAAAGGTTTCTTTAGCAGGGTTTGTGTAAAACAAAAGACAATGCCAAATGGTACTGTGACTGTCTGTCTATAGACCTTCAAGAGAGTTGATCCACGACTCTATTAATTAATAATTCTTCATTTTTGACTCTGCTCTATTATCGAGTAAATCCTAGTACCATAATTCTTGAACGCTGTGTTCATTGCCTCCGGCCAATAATAGTGCTTTAAGAGAGATTATTCAAAACTATTAAATGATGGTTCTCGAGTTTCGAATTTCAACTTTATTGTATAGTAATTCTTGAATGTTGTATTCTTTATCTCAGACCAATAATTCGGTCAGACTGACATGAACACGTGTCTTGCAGGTATGCTTGTTGTGCAAAGGGTGAACTTCCAGAGTTTTGGGTGACCACATCTATCTCATATCCAGTCCAAGGACTGATAGGGACCACGTCTCCTTAAGAGCATGATGCCGACGCAATGCCGCTGGAACTAGCCGCTCCAGAGTCAGACACGGACAGTCGCTTGGTTGCCGCAGTAAAAGCGACTTCGTCACGTTTATCGGTTCGAAAGAACTGCTAGGGACCATTTCTCCAAAAGAGCATGATGCCGACGCGATGCCGCTAAAAAGCCGCTTGCGTCACTATATGGAAGTGTTGTTCTGATTACTCCGAGTGTAGATGTGAGGTATCGTGTGAGTAGATGACTAGTCAAATACCTATTACGCTACCGTATGGATTACTCACAATTTAATAATAATACAATACTTTGCATCCCTATTATTACTAGCTTTCTAAAACCAGATTCAATCTATGTTTATAACTATGAATTATTAAGTTTTATTTAACATTTCTTTGATGAGACAAGGCACTGGACTTCTTCATATTTGGAATTCATTTAATCTATATCGGTGGGAGAGTGTCCAGTCGTGTCCAGGGTGGAGTCGAGCTCTATAGGGTTGCAGAAGGGGTGCAACCTTTCTCCGAAAGGGGAACCGATTCTTAACTGTAATATTAGCATGATTAGGAAAAACGAAAATTTTATCAGCCTAGGGTAATTTAGGAACAGTCGCAGTACTATTAGGCTAAATAAGTCATTATTAACAAAGGCAATAGTGACCTATTTCCTCTAAACGCTTTCGATACAGAACAATAAAATTAACATCAAATACTCTGTGATTTTCCAATCAGCGCTGAACAATAATCGGATTAACTAAAGGCGACGTCTATTCCAATTTCGCTCAGTAAATAACAGTTATTCATACTGTAATACAAATTATATTGGGTATTGTAAACCACGTAACACGTATGTAGCATCAGGACTGTTAAATTTATTATCTTATTTACATAAATATGTATATCTATCCTTAAAATAATATTATAAATTTGGGAGTAACTCTGTCTGTATACCTCTTCACGCCTAAACCACTAAATGAATTTCGATAAAATTTGGCAAGGAAATAGATGGCATCTTGAGGAAGGACAAAAGCTACTTTTTGTCCCGGTAGCACGTTCCCGTGAGATAATTTCTGGCGAAGCCGCGAGCACGAGCTGGTATAGTAATACAAATTGTTGCATAGTGCAGAAGTGTTGCTTTTTTATCTGCATACTCGTACTAACCTTTTTTGTTGATTGTAGTTGCAATTATCACTAATAATAGGTAAATTAATTAATAATATGAGGTTGTTTCGAATGGTGGAGGAAATCGGAAAGTGGGTTCTGTCGTAATTCGATTAACTAAGTAGCCCTTTGTTACGATGAAATAAGCGGGTCTATCACGGGATGTTTCTAAAACTGTTATTAGTGGTTACAATAGGTAAATACTCTAGAGTATTTTGATTTTATTTCAAGAAGCATTGAGTAGGTGTACGAGAGTAAAGAAATTGATAATGTCTGTGGTGGTGGTGGCAAAATAGACAGTTGACAATCTGAATAAAAAAAATTAAATTCAAAATGAAAGGCAAAAGGGATATAAGCTGTATAAGTAAAAATATTTGTTTTTTACACCGACCAATATTTTAAACCTTCACTAATAAATACGAGTTCTGCCAATATTCATCATTTGACGGGTAACCGAGAACGACTGAACGAATGAATGGGATCGGGAATGAACTGCGTCCATCAATGGCTCTTCACAGGAGCACCGCTCGCAGAACTGCGATATGAACGAAAAGATTGGGTAAATTTATTATCCGGAAAATATATGGTACTGAAAATAATATTCGCAGTAAATGGGCAATTTGCGTAAAGTTTCGAAACAATCTTGAAATTTACAACTTTTGTTTGTTTGAAATATTGTCTTTTCTTGTTGTTATACGAGTATGTCCCTGTTTATATATAAAAAGCACTCTAAATGAAAAGTAATTAAAAATATATTATTATGCCATGCTGTAAAAATGTGTATTAAAACATGGTGGTACTCGTATGGCTTGGAAAACATCAGTTTTATGAATATTTCTTTGTCACAACCTTAAGGGTCGGGCGGCAGGTGCGAAGTTTTATCGTCTTCCTCCATAGTGAATTGAGCAGTAAACTTTAACAGACTCGGATACCCTTAGAATAATATCACTTGAAAGGTTTTTTTTACTTCTTACATAACCGACTCAAGCTGTGTGTAGTAAAACTTTTGGAGTGGCGCAATTGTTGCGACAGCCAATAAAAAAAGATCTGGAGAATGTATGGCACGTTATTTTCGTGGTTAGAAAGTTATCATCATCTTCCTGCCCTTACCCCGCGTTGATCGGGGTTTTCTTCTTCAAGTAATTTAGGTGTCACCTAGTGTTTTTAAAAACGGGCATTCAAAATCAACAAGCATTTTAAGGCTGAGATTCACCACTTTTTCAACGTTAAAATTATATTATACAGTCTCCCAGAACGCCCTTCACCACCTTCTTCCTAGTGTTTTGCTGAGAAGAAGTGGCGCAACAAACTACCCTAGCAACACATCTGTCATAAGATAATTTGGTGAATAATAACATTCTATTTCATGTCTTGAATAAATTAAGTGAATTTTAAGTTTTTGTCTAAGATAAAACTTCGCTTGGGGTGAGACTTGTGCCCGAAATGTCATCCCTGTAGCATTGAACCTAGAATGTAGATATGTGACAGTCCACGCCTACCTAGGATTGAAGGATCACTTTCACGCCAGCTGGACTACGTCACTCCATGCTACGAGTATGCCACCGTCACACAAACGGAACATTTGATAACTCTCTCCATTTGAACGCACCGAATATGTTTTATTTTAAATTCAATTAGTTCCCGCTTGATTGAGCCTGATATTACATTCTGTATATTGGATGTTACGTTTTTGTGCAAAAGAGAATATTTTATCAGTTATCTGTAACGAATGCAATTAGTTGGATATTCACTGAATTGGAAATAAAAGTTTATTGAATGTAATTCGTACTGTATTATTCAATTCTGTTTTATTTGAATAGTTTTGAAAGGCTCTCAAAGGCATATTTTATTTAAATTGTTTTTGTAGGTAGGTACGCTAGCTTTCATAAGTTCTATTGTATGCCGTTATTGACCGTTACAGAGTTTGACTCTGATACTGGGTAGACCTAGCAACACCTGGGTTCTTTGGGAATGTACGACTTAGGCTTAGATATATGTATATAGATATTTTCTTGCCCTAGAGGCTATTTAAATTCCAATGTGACACGATTTTCAGTACTGAGGAACAGACTATAAGAGAAAGAGAGGCTATTCAATTCGTTAATCTGAATCTACTTTTCTTTACAACTCCTCTGTCGGTGATTCCTCAGGTTTTCGCGAAAATAAGCGTTTCCTCAGTGTCCTCTCGCCTCAACAATATCCATTTCCGCGTTGGTTCCTCCATCAATAAAATAATTGTGCTCGCTCTCGCACGTGTGATAAATGACGTGTGTGTAGGATCCGTAGACTTTACAGCAGGGCTGCCAGGGAGAGAGCTGAGATTTTGTCTGAAGAATGAAAGCAATGAGTGTTATGTATTATTATATTATTAATGCTTACGAAAAGACCGACTGTAGCTGGTCATAATTAAGTTATAGTTGGACTATTTTTTTATGTTATTGTTTACTTGTCAAGTTGCAAGTCGTATTACTTTGTTTGTGGTGGATCACTTCCCGTTAGAGATAAGTTTTCAGTTATAACTCTCTAACATAACTCAATAGATGAATTGTAGTACCTAAAAGTTATTCTGAAAGTGACAAAAACATAAATGTTGCGCTTACTACAAAGTCTGTACTATTTTGCGCGGGATCTCCACCATATTATAAACTCCACTTTAGTCAAGCCAGCAGCCCTATTACCAGCAATCGGCAAATGGTTCCCTCACCGCCATTTTTACCCATCTGTGTCGCGCGGTAAATTAGTTTCTGAAGCTTTTAGCACCGCCTTGTTACTCTAAATATTACGTCATTGTTGTTACGTCACAATACAAGGAAAAGTGAGCCTTTTTGAATCGAAGGAAGGATTTTTATTTGCATTTTGATTCGTTTTTCGGGACGTGTGTGAGTTATAAGGGTGTGATGTGGAACTGAGTTGGTTATTTCTTATTGACTGTACGGTACCTATAAGTTACAGAAGATGGAAGTTTAGAAATAGGTACTTGTATTTGCTTGTCATTATGTAGCTTGGACGACTTTGTTCTTCCACTTAAAGTTATCTTAACAACATCTTCACAGTTATGTTAACTAAATTATTGTCTCATTTAAGTGCTATCTTAAAGTAGTTTGCCCCAATTTTAGAAAAACACTGAATTTGTGTTCACATGAACTGCGAGTTCGTGCCAATTGTTAATGAAGGCGCAACCACCCTGTAATCACATGTTCTGTCTAAATCTAACCGCTAACTACTTTATTGTAGCCAAAAGTACTTTGGAAGTAGTTCAAATGGAACCTTTTTACACTTTTTAACTGTTACCCGGAATTGAGATGATTCTGAATTGAGAATTTTAAGTTGAGAACTTGCTAAACTCTAGTATTACTTAGGTGAAAACAAAAAACGTAAGAAAATTTGAATTTTCAGGGCTACATTGTAGGAGTCACCTTAATGTAATCATTTGGTCACCTTAAAGTGGGGTTTGACAAGTTCTTAACTTCAAATTCTCAATTCAGAAACCAGGTGTAAGTCGTTTGGATAAAACAAGCGAAGTCGACAACATAGTTTCGAAAGCAACTTTTTTGTTTCTTTGGTAGTTCAACGTATTTGCAGGAAGGCAAACTCAGGTAGGTGCCGCCATTACGCCTACGTAAGACGTACTTAAGTGTGAATTACCCTGTATACCTAATACCTCGGTACATAAGTGCCATTGAGCAGGTTACATTGGACGCAGACCGCAATGCGGAGATTATCGACACCTCACGCTTTTTGCAGATCATTTGGGTATTGACCTTTTACGGGTGATAAAAATAACGGTTTTTCGTTTTTCATGCCGAAAATTTTGAGGTTTTGTGGGGCTCTGGGAAAATGAAAATGAATGAAATATAATTTCCATCTAACTACAAAAAAGTAACTGTAGAACAACGTAACGGTTGAAAAAGTAACTTCCTATTTCAGAAGTCTGTTAAAAACAAGTCTACTCCTGTGATAATAACTAGGCAAGCAAAGTAGTTTAAAAGCCCATTCATTTTAGATTATGAACATTATAATCTCATCTTCATTATTACTCGTATAAAATGTAGCTGAGAGGTGTTAAAGTAACAACTCTTAACTCTTCATTGAACTTAATTGCGGCGTTATGAAAACTGTGTTTATATTAATAAAGAACATTTTTATCCCACCGCGCCTGCGCCTGATCTATACTGACATTTATTGTTATAAAGTGTGAGAAGATGAAGGAAAAAGAACCAGGGAATAATGTGCCTTCATTATTATACTGGCCATATTTAAAAGCCTGTAGCATTGTAAGACATTTACTCGAAAAGAAACCATTTATAAAGCCCTATAGTAATAATCGTGAGTCATTTAGTGAACGTGAATCGTCTGTTTGAACTTTTTATATGACGCCTGAGAAAGCATTGGTACCAGGAGGACATAGGATTGAGATGTTCTTTTTGTAAGTCGATTTGAGAAAAAAAACCTTTCGCATGTCGCCGATTCTCTGGAGGAGGAAAAAATATTTTTCCTTGCCGTCTAGGTGGGAATTTTCAGTACCTATCAAAACGTCTTCATTTATATAAATTGGGTCGATCCGAATTGAAATATCGTCATTCATCTTGCTAAGCAGTTTTTGTTTGACCCATAAAGTACAATGTTCTGTTAGTATGAATGAGTGTAGAATACTACACATTCCTACGAACAATATTGATATCCTAATTATTCATATTATCAATATCGATCCCAAATATTGTTAAACTCATTCATTGTGGAACTAGGGAATGTTATTTTAACGAAGCTTGCCTATATTTATGACTATTTAGACCTGCTCCAAATTGCTTTAAAACATTCACAATAAATTCACGCTTAATAAATAACATCAACTCTATTTGCAAATCAGCCCTCCCCCGCAGCACTTATTACGTATAACAACCGCGTTGCTATCGCTATCCGCACTCTATGACAGCCATAAAGAGCTCGCTGTATATAAGTTAAGTTTTTATTGCACCTCGCCGTGCTTAATACGTGGTGCAATACCAAGCAATGTCGGGCGATGGCGCAGAGGTGTGTTGGCAGCCAGCCAGCGAGCCAGCACGGCCAGTTTATCATGCTGACGGATTTTTATTAGATTTATTACTCGAAACATACGAGAGGAACTGCTGTGGTTAAATACCGAGAAGTTTCGGAGAATTTAACGATTCTAGAATATAGCTGTTGTTTTGAGTTTTTGGGGTAGGTAGTGGGAAACGGCAGCTGCTGGGGTTGGCAGACGTCCATTGTTTTAGTGTTGTTATTAAAAACTTAGATCTATTATTAAGGAGTTTCGTCTTTGAATAATACAGCAGAATTCGATACATACAGGTCGATCTCAAATTAACTACCATCTATAAGTCTTTCACACGCGAATAATGAATAGCTTACTGGAATTAGTTCAGTCACTTCAAAGAGGATCATATTCAGAGCATAATTAGATAAATTGAATATTAATAGCACATATCTACATAATTGCCTAGCGACATTTCAGTATGAACATCAAACGTGTGATTAAATTGATCATGATATATCTGCCAACTGACATTTGCAATTTTCTGCACAAAATTAAAATAGCTATTAGATTATATACGTAATTGTGTGTGTCATTTGTATGACAGTTTCCAAATGTTTTCTTTTCTAGTATGTTACAGCCAGATTTAAACATTATGGCGGCTCTGAAGTCCGTCAACCCGGTGAGGTTGACGGACTTCATCCCCGCTGACACGTGAAATTGTTACTGCGTAGCGACTCGCCTCATGTTCCGAGCCGCCATCTATGGCTAAGCTAGGTATTCAAAAAGTGTCTGTTTGCTTTCACTTTTACTTCAGAGAGATATAAAGGTGAATGACTGGTTAGTTGCCCGTCGTCATATGAATAGGTTGCGGACACACGGGGCCACGCTCGGTTTCAGTGTTCAGTTAGTTAGTTGGGCGTGTCACCGATGGCTTTAAGCCAGGTTTACCGCGATTTTGTGACGAAACAACACACGCTCGATTACTATGTCAATAGTCACGTCATGATGAAAAGGCTTTTCTGAAAATTGCGTAGGTAGTCTTTAGCGAAATTGTGACCGTAATACATGCCAGTCAGAAGTATTATCGACATGAATATATTCTTTGTTCAAGTTGGGTTCAGGGGCGTTGGGTCTTCAGGTCCAAAATTAATATTATTTCAAGTGTACTTACCCTTTTTTTCTGGCGGCTAATGAAATATTAATGTAGAAGTGATGTTTATTTTGGTTGTAGATAATATTTTGTTAAGAAAAGGTCTTAACAAAAGATTGTCGGTGATTTCTCTTGTTACCGGTTTAGGCTTAGAAAAAGGGGTTTTTCTTAGAAATAATAAAAATAACTATCAATCATGGACTTAGTTGTCCGTAGGAGTAGATAGACAGATATATTGTATTATAAATGGTTATTTTTTTTAGGAGCTTAGGACTCGAGCTAAAAATTCACAGAATCTTTCGATTTATCCTAATAGGGTTTAGGTTATATAAGAACAACGTTGCTAAGTTGTCATGTTTGATATTATATTTTAAAGATAAGGCAATCCTTTTTGTGTTTCTCTACGTTGCCCTGGCGACACACATATGAATAATATATTACCTATGGCAGGCTAGATTATTGTCTGTACGAAGCATATATTGCCTACTAGAGGCGAAATTGAAGGCGTGGGATACAGTAAAGAAAGAAAGAAAGAAAGAAAGAAAAAGTATTTATTGCGACTCGTACAGGATTATAAACTAAACTAAACACAGTTAAAAATAAAAATAGAACAAATATTTATAAAAAAGTAATAAAAAATAAAATGAAACAGAAAGTCCTATACGAGGCCAAAAGGCAGTAATGATATCAAGGAATAAGCAAAATCAGGCCTGTGTTTCAATATGTGAATAAACGCACAACTTAACGGCAAACAGTTGCACTCTACTAATCATACGACTTTTACTGAACAAAACTTTCAACTCGCACTGCGAAATGCCATAATCCTCACGATTAGCAAACATAGCCGACATCAAACGGCACCTTATTTGATTGCGTCAAAAAAAAAATTTCCCTAAAAAATATCTAAAACCTCACAAAGGTGACACGACCTCTAAAGGTGTTTGTGACATAAGGTCGCGGGTGGCGTGAAGGATGACACAATCAATCACACAGACAGACACGTGTCGCGGCGTGGCTGCGCGACTATTTGTACTTGTTACCTATTTTATTGTCACTTTCTGTCTTCTCGAGATAAAAGCTTTTTCGGGAATATTATTTTTAGCTCGCGTAGGCGGCGCTGAATAATATTCTTCGGAATAAGACAATATAGAGGTATGAGGAACAGGGTGTAAAGTTCACTCAAACTCCATAGAAAAGGGAGGATCCTCCGACCAGACGGGTGTTGAGTCTGGGCAACTGCCCAACGATTGATGTTGAGAAGTTAGATATATGCTAATTGCGCGGTAAACTCTGGTTGCGAGATGCAGGATTTGAGTGATGACGCGTTGTTCGCATGTGGCGTTGTAGATACCGCTACAACAACATTACTTAGGTACCTACTGTAATCCATGCCACGGAGTGATAGGGAAATATTGGTTGGGAAAATGTTCTGAATTTGCTCTAAACAACTTGATATGCATAAACTGTGTTGTAGGCTAATTTCAAACTATTCGCCTGCGACACCGTGATATAATGAATGCAGTGGAATGTAGTATTTTGACTAAATTATTAATTAACAGCTACGTGAGCTCAGCATACACTATACTCATTTGGTTATGGTTTTGTTTTCCGTTGCGCAAAGTACGTATAACTTTTGTAGAAAATAAGTCAGCTTTTATTCCCACTTAGTAAAACATATTGTTAACACAGGTCCGTAAAACGATCGTGTGTAGCGCCTTATGAGGCCGAGGGGGGTCGTGTGCCGACTTGGGAAGGTTTGCATTCGCGCAAATGGACACGAATAATAATATAAACGGAAAAGGGGTAGGTGCGAAAAAGGTAAACTGGACGTACTTATGGGATAATCAGGAAAATAAGTACTTAGGCACACGTGTACACACACGTATTGTGTGTGTACGTGTTAACACGTAGCTAAAGTAAACCATATTATTATAGTTTTTCATTCACTGCGTATATTTTCCGTGAACTGTGCGGTTGGTTGGTATTCGCAAAGTTATAACCATTATTACAGCTCGTGAAAGTGCACCATTTAAAATTAAACTCAGTGAATAAGCGGTCACAAAGCTTATCAATGTGGTTGGCTGTCAGACACACGTTTGGAACATATTCACAGAATATAACATCGCAATGTTACCTATCTGTTGTTGACAGAATGTTCAGTAAATTGTTGTGAATTTTGGGCAAGTTATCAACTGAAACAAAGCGGGTTAATCGTGTGACGGCTGCGGGGTCGAAAAGGCCCCGTTCGAAGTGCGACCTGATTGATCGCGCGTTCTACTTGACAAATATAAACTTATTACGATTACGATAGCAAGTGATGTATTATTTGCTATTTGTCAAATTTAATCTAGCCAAATACGGATGTTGCCTCCCATATTGATAAAGCATTGTTTTGTAAATGACTGACTTGTGTACGTCTTTCCAGAGAGCGTTTCCATTTGTATTTGATGGCGTTATTAGAAAGTGTGCCAGGAATAGACATTACTCAGAATTCCACAGGGAATAACAGTCATAAAAATTCAAACACATTACCAGAAAATTCATCTCTTCACATATTCAGGAGGTCTTAAGAACCCAAACAGAAACAAGTGACCCCGCGTCTCGCGTGATCGATGTGCGACATTATAGCTCCTGATTGATCGCTCGCTTGTCGCACTGTGTGTGTCACCGGCCTACTAGTTGCGTGCAGGAAATGGCTGCCGAGGTATATTTGGGGGTATTGTTCATTGATGTATTGGGTATTTTGAGATTTATTTTATGTTCGCAGTTTAGTGCGGGTTTAGAGAGAGCAAGGTCTATAGCGTCCGAGTTGATTGATGAAAAGTGTACCACATCTGCAGTAATATAAAGAGGTTAAGTTTGTAAGTTTGAATGTAGAAGGTAATCTCCGAAACAACTCATACGATTTCAACGCTACGTCATTACTGAGTGCCATAAGATAATATGTTAAAAAACTTAGACGAAGTCGCGGGCAGAACCTAGTCTGAAATATTTCTGTTCTCAGTGTTTGACTAGATTACATTGATAATTAATATAAACTACGTCTACACTAGACTTAAAAACTAAATATTTAAAACCTAAAGACTATTCCTAACATTAAACATTCACCTCTGACCTACAAGATATCTAACGTAAATAGTTGAGCACCCAAGATTTGTACCTTTGCAATAAAAAATGTACTTCAGCGACCGGACTGAGTAAACTTCTCACAATCGTCGCTGCTATTATATTCTGCGCAGCCAACTGACTATTATATTCTGCGCAGCCAACTGACTATTATATTCTGCGCAGCCAACTGACTCACAAACATTTATTTACGTTAGGTTAGCTTAGCGGTTCCAGACATGCTTATGGCAAGTATCGGCCTTTTTTTCTTTTGTTGAAGTTACCCAAAATACGTGCTGATATTGTAATGTTGGAAAGAACTAGCTTTGTGCACGAAAAACTGAAATTGAAGGTAGTTTTATTGAATAGAAACGTACGTGAAACTAGCAACCTTTTTATCTTCAAACTAAAGGTTTCCGGTAAGCTATTCAACTCTCTGTATCTGCTGTCACAAACCATATGACCGTTGTGATTGATCAACCAAAATATCAACAATTTATAAAATCAATTAATTGTAAACATGAAATGGTTGAAAACTGTTCATTGTTTAATTTCTATGAAATTAAGAATTTTAATTGCCACTTTTACATTCGTCTCCGTATTTCTTCAAAGTTTTTATTGCCTAACCCAATTAAAAACTCCAAAGTACAATACAAATCTAATAATTCCTAATTGTAAGCTCCGGTAGAGGCATCTTTACCTTTTACACACAATTACAAGGTTATAATAGAATTTCCTTCGCTGATTGCCTCTTGAATCTCGGAATTACACTAATCCCGTTAACGGGTGACCTGTCTTTCACAATGGTGTGTTTAAATTGGGTCGGATTGGCCGCGTGGCGCCGCGGGGCGGAGCGACCTCACGCGGCGCGGGAGGGTTCGCTGTGAGTGGACGGTGGGAGGATGGTGCTTTGTGAATTATTGTTTTGTGTTGACTTTTTTATTGTTTGTTTAGTACACTGGCCAGTTTGTTAAAAAAAAATCAAGTGCTTTGTACACGGTTAGATGTGGACCTTTTAAGCCCTTGTGAACTCAGTTGGAATAATTTCTAACTCGTAGAACATTATTTTTGGCGTGAAGCAACATGCCTTTCTTTTATAGCTTAACATTTTGATTTTTAACTAAGATTGACATTTTATTTTATGTTTGACATTCACAGACAAAGTAACCGTATCTGGCTACTTTTAAGCATCCTATGTTAACATAACTCATATCTTTTCTTATCTTTTGAAAAGAACTAAGTTAAAAGCTCTAAAACAACCTAAATCAAAACCTCACATTCAGTGTAACGAATGCCAGCCGTCACATTGTGCGAGCACGTTTGTGTTTGCGGCGAGACGGCCCGCTTCCGGCGCGCGTCCGGCCCGGAATCGGACGAAAGCGCTTCCGGGAGGCCCAGTTGCCTTTGTAATAATGTATGTAGGCTGAGAACTAACGACACTTGTATGGCTCAGACTCAGATAAAGAGATTGTGTTCGTTCAGGCTGTTGATGTTCTGTCTTGAATGATAAAGCGTAAAACTTAGTAGAACATATTAAACCGTTAGTGAATAAATTAATTGATCTCCAATCTCTCACGGTCCCAATTTCCCTAAGTCATTAAGTTATACTATAATCACGGTGGAGCGAATCAACAAGTGCATGCTTTCAAAGTTATTGATTGAGTGATCACTCATATTTCGACAATCAACGCTTCTTGATTCATACTAACCTAAGTAAATTAACTTTAACGTAACTAATATTTTCCATATCATTCGTACTAGATTAAAAATAAAATCATATCATAGTTTATTTAAACAGTACGCCAGTTCATTCCCGTGCCAAGAAGTGTGGGATATTAGCCTAATTGACGTCTGGCACTCAGCCAGGAATCGAACCCGTTACCCGGTACACTCCATGTGCTTACACTCCAATACTTGGCTCTGTTATTGGCAATATTGTGTGTTATTGCTCACAGGTTTTCTGTGAATGGGGCAATTTGAAATTCGGTATTAAAATGTTAAATAGTTATTTAATGTTTTTAGTTGGCTTGGCATGAAACGGACTTAACTATTACACGTTAAATTCATTGCAAAAATTAACAGTAACTGGGAATATTTTCGCGATAAACAATTTTATACTGAAAGCGTAGTACTTAAACAATTATAACTTTTATCTATAAACTGTTGCTTTATCGTCCTCATCAACCTACAGCACTCCACTCCACCTCTCCACAAGGACCTCCCCAATCGCACGCCACTAATCACTATCTTCGATGCACTCACGTCAATCTATCATATATATCTCCAACCACATTGACATCGATGTTAATTCAACCTATAATTGACAGGTAGCTTTTCTCCGAATTCGGAACTGCCCAAAAGATATTTATGTTCATGGTGCTTCTTGTTTTCGCCCCCAGTGTCGTTACACTTTGTATGTCAGTGTCTCCAGTATGTACCTTTGTTTGTGTCACCTAGCTATGTACTGTACAGTGCTGCTCCACTCTTCCGAATAATTGAGTCGAGTGGAAGTGACCCACTGCCTGAGTGACTTTGTACTCCACTACGTATGTTAACAGGATTATGTCTCTCGGTCGGTTGATGGGCTGGCTTCCTAATACCACGCTATAGGAACAAACGGTTTTATGGTATTTGTACAAATAATTTGTGCGAGTTCATTGACATACGTGGCAATTAATGGTTTATGTTTTATTTGATCCGCGTTCGCCTCACAAGGTTCACCCCATGTATGATAATACTTGTGCGCTCCCCATTCATTCCTTTAAAATAATTCCATTGATAAATGATAAAACACCCATATATTTTTGTAAATAAAAAAAAAATACTTTTACACTTCAAATAGAAATAATAATAGGTATTTTAAAACTAGATGAGGTCGGTCCCAAAGTAACAAATACGTTGAACCAATTTATCACTTTAGTTGGTTTACTTTTGAAACTCATGACATTTAACTAAAAAAAAATTATAGTCTCTCCCACCATCATATTTCAAAATCATTATTCGTCATAAGCGTCACATTAATAAATTCACCACGTAGCACGTAGTGTAACACTTACGTGTAATGTAACATAGGGCCGACGCAGACGCGATCTTCGTCAGCTGTCTACTTAAATATTGGCTGACTCGTCGATGCCGACCTTAAGTAGGTGCTCCCAATACGTCAGCGCCGTACACTGGTTAGAGCGAATGGAAATAAAACCATTCGGGAGTGTTTAATATGTATACGTATTCCAGATTGAGACATTGATTGAAATATTTCGATTTGGTGACCTGGGAGCAACAAACGACTAAATACATTACATCGAAACGAATTTCTTTTTTATTCATGTACTTTATTAACTTGCTGTAACTGAACTGCACTCTAATTGTGCAACACACTATCAATCTCAATCTGAGACATATGAAGCTAATCCATTGCTTCATATGTTCGAAAAATTTGTCTGCTCAACAACGTAAATAACGCAATGAACTGTCAGAGTTTGAATCGAGCTGTATATTAATAGAAATCCAACTATGAGCTGTATCAACTTCTAAACATTTAGAAAGTAGTTCTTATTATGTGTGTAACGAAATGAACGTTCACAATTTTTGATGTCTAAAATGAAAGTCACATCATCTACTGAATGCTCAGTCTAAATGTCCAGGTTTTAAATCGTGAGTATCTGGGCCGTATCGTGAGTACTTGGCCGAGCACTCACGATACGAATCTATTAATCACAAGTCTACGACACGATCATAAATCTCAGTTTGAGTTAACTGTAGTTTACTTCCGTTAATCTCGGAGCGCCCACATAGTTTTAACCACAGTATGTCATAACATCGGCTAGTTGACGAGCCTCTTTGTTAACTACTAGGAGTTTAATCAGTTGACCAGTTCTATAGCATGTCTTTGTCTTGTTTGAGTCTATTATTAATTTAATGATATATTATGATTTATTAACAATAAGGCTGTATTATAACATATTGTAATAAAATGAGTAGAATGTGTAATTGATTGAATTAATAATATTGTTTCAAACCTTACCTGCTCAGTTAGTCTATAATATTTAAGCTATTAAATTACAAGCTATTTTAGTCATGCAGTTACTTTCAGTTCTTATTTTGAACTCCCATATTTCATGTACCTCGTATTTATCTAAGAAATAAAGTCAGCAGATTGGGCAGAAGTTTTCCCTTGTCTTCCACTAACATACCTACTATGATGTTATCAATACGTGTCAAAAACCTGTTGATTTTGGGAATAACTTCACGGTTATTTATTTTAGACCAGCAGTGCCCCGCGGTTTCACCCGCATGAGTTTCGATCCCGTGGGAATATCGAGATAAAAAGTATCCTATGTGATAATCCTGGTTATAAACTATTTGTGTGCCAGATTTCATCTAAATCTGTTCAGTAGTTTTTGCGTGAAAGAGTAACAAACATCCATCCATCCATCTATCCTCACAAACTTTTATAATATTTTATTAAGTAGGATTAGTAGGAAGTCTAAATTTGCCATATCCAATATTATAAAACACTCAAGGATATATCTGCTTCGTTTGGCATCCGACCGTACTTACTTACTGTCAACTAACTAACTCAATTAAATCCCGTTATTACAACACAAAATAGAGAGAATATCTCACAGTTTTAAACTATAAATTATACCAATTTCGTCCCAAATAAATCACTGGAGTTTGTAATTAAGTTGTGAACTATTTGTAGCATTACAGCCTAAATCTCAACTAATCTTTGAGTATTATACATACCTACCTAGATTGTAGAACATAGTATATATAATTAAGCTTCGTAGATAGTAATAGAACCTAGGTTCTAGTACAATTGAGTTGTAGAGGTGAACTAGAGTGGTACACAAATTAAGTTGTAACGTCCAAAGGCCAGAGTCCGGGGTCGGGGGTCCGGGATAGTTAGGTTAAAGGGCTGTGTTCTATGTTGTGAGCCGGGAATATAACTGGACTGTAGTTGGTAATCTTGTTTGTTGTGGTCTGCGTTTATTGGACAAAGTGGAGCGGACATTCTGTTGGAAGGGTAGTTTGAATTTAATTTTAACTTGGTATATCCTTCTCCTGACCAATTCTAAGGTTATTTGGTTGCTGAATATTATACCATTCTTATTTTATTTTCTACTATGCACCTCTACTTACCCCCTCGTTGAATACGGGCGTAATGTAAAATTTATGTTTGTTTTTTGCGAACCTATTTTGTCACACTGCTGGGCAAATGTCTCCCCTATACTTCTCCGATTTTCCTTATCTTGTGGCAAGTTTAAGTTACAATTAATTATTTAAATTCCTAGAAATATTCGAATCGAGAAGTGCGTAGCCGCGTAGCGGATGACAAATGTGCTACGACGCGTAGCAGCCGTAGCGGATCACGTAGCTACTTCGTAGACCTTCGTCTAACAATAGGTACAAGGAAAGAAACCGCGAACAATGATGTTTTCTTCGACATTCTCCTCAGGGCTCCTTTGTTATAATACTGTACAACTGTAATCTATCTTCAATCCTATTGTAGATGTATTAGTAAGGACTTGATTACGTCCCCAGTACGTTTTCCCGTCACTTTTTGTGATTGATGAACTAAATTCAGCATTTATTTGAGAATCTCTGTGATTTACTGTGCAGAGGAAATAAGACTTGTGGTTAGGCCGAGCTCGATCTAGCCTGTTGTACTGGGGCACAGTAATAAGACTGTTATTTATGATTCTGCGGCGAAACAAAGAAAAATTGATGATATTGGGTTTTATTACTTTGAATTAAGGCTGGATTTATCAAACGAAATTGAGGAATAGTTTAAAAAGCGCTGTACCTAAATGATCTTTAAATAGTATTAAATTATTTATTAAAACAAGGTATTTGAGCAAAGTGTTACTTATTTAATAAATGAAGAGCATAAATATCAGAAGGGCAATTCTCGTAATTTCAAGAACGTTCACAGTCTGACACGAGGCACAGTCAGTCTATCAAAAATACCTCTACTTTACCCACATTTTTGACCAGTTTTTGACATCGATTGTAGCTGAGATGAGACTGCGACTAGATTTTGAACGTTTTTAATTACGGGAATTGCCCTTCAGCCTTCAGATATCAATTTTGTTCCAATTAATTTTACGCCGGCCCAAATCGCAGTAGGTAAAATTAAAATGTATCAAAACCTCACTTACAAATTAATACATAAACAATGACATACAAACAACATTAAATTCCGAATAAACATAAAATATTCATCACACATTACAAACTGCTCCGGATATGTAGCAGTAACACGAGTAATTAAGGATTACCTCAAAATGCCCGGCCGCAGCCAGCGCCGTGTTGCGGTCGTGTGTTTTTTGTTAAAAATTCCGTTTTGGTTTACATTTTTAAGGAGCGGCTAAACGTGCTTGTTCATGGCATAAAGATAAGTAAATATTGAGCGATGTTGTTCATTCATTATGTTCGGCCGCCTGGAGCTCGGTGGGTACAACGGTCTGTGAAGAGATTTCAGAATGAAGTATAAATAAAATATTTTGGGGTGTTTTTGTTGATTCATTTAAAAGTTGTTTTTTTAGAACACCGACTGGGGTGGTGACGATTACAGTTTAGTAGATTCTGATGGTTATTGATGGCCTCATTTTTGACGAATATAAACAAATTTTTCTGTTTGTAGTGTTTCTTCAAAATAAATACGTTACTTGATTATTTTTTCAAACAGTATGATACGGTTATTTAAATAGTTCCGAAACCTAAATCCATTAACGTTATCTCTTAAGTTTTCGTCACTTATTGAAAACAAATAATAAAATGTCGTTGTACCATCTCTTCACTACCACTACACTCACTACGTACAGTACTACGTGCTACACCTCTGCCTAGCCCTGCGGGGAATACAGACGTGATGTTATGAAATAAACACAATAGTTTACAAAAATAATATCACGTCACAATTCCAAAGATTGTTCCAAAGTAAACATCGATATGTTATCAGTTGTCGAGTGATAAACACTTCTCTGTTGACTCTCTCCTCAAGTCGGTGAAATCTCACTGTGTCAGAGGATCTGTAGCTGATATATTTGCTCCCCGACCCTCTACACGTGGCGGCTGGAGGTCGCCGCTGTTCCTCTCATATTTATTTAACGTAACCTTACTGTCCTCGGAGGGGTGAGGAATGTGTGAGTGGGCTATACTTAGCGTACGCTTTTGTGATTCCGTTTGAGTATACTTTGGTTTGGTGAGACAGAGTTAAAAAAGAGTTTATTTTTAATTGTTTGCTGCAAATAGTTAAAGTACATAGAATGGTTATTTATAATTTTGAGGTCAGTTTGTGGGTTTAAGTCTGCTAAATACCATATAGTTCTAATTTTGTCACTGATTTACATGAAAGACGAGAAAACTTGGATTTCATTTTCAGCAGTGAATATCAAAACTTGGTTGCTCGTCCATTCTGTCTTAAACAATCCAGTACACACCACTAAACAATGACCTATCTTCCACCTTATTACTAACAAACCGCACATTCGACTACATCACTCGAGATCACTATCTCGTCCCATTACAATCTCGAACCTATATCCTAAGTCCACACAATTATTTATGTTAATTACTAATATATCGATGTTAGCCGGTAATATCTTCCAATGAACACCATATCTCACGCTGTACAGGCGCCAACTCACCTAATTACTCATGACCTCCATCCTTCAAACCAAACTCACCTTTAAACTTCTACTCATAAGGCCTAAAATCTCATGGACATAATTTGTGGATGATTCGGATTTGTGCGGTGTACTGTGAATGCATGTTTGGCAATTACGGCTCTGTAGCGAGCGTGCAATTAGCTCTAACTGTCTAACTTTGACACTAGGCGGCGCTGTTGGCTTGTTTGGTACCTTTATTGTTCGCCAAATGGGTGTTTGGATGTTATTGTGAACAATGTCGTTTTGACATAATGTTCCTAATAATTATTTTAGAACGAACGTTTATAGCTTCTAAATAATTCATTCCATTCTGGTTTCATAGTGAAATAAAATTAGTTATCTACGGTTCCAACTACATAATGAATTCACAAACTTTTTTGCTGTTATTTTGTAAACAATCACGTTTCTACAGTAACGTGACCGCATTAACTTGCAACGAACAACTCAAAACTACTAAAACAAAACAACAAAAAAAAAAAAACAATAAGCGGAAAGTTTTCAAAACAGCTGAGTTTGAAAGTTACACCGCGGCATGCATAAACCGCGCAACTGCACTCGACAATTCCATTACAAGTTGTGTGTAGCGTTCTAACAATACGTAGCGGGAGAACTATAAACTCGGACTTTATTGCTTTTTTCTAGAACATAAAGGCTAACGGTACTTCTTAGAGCCTATATCTAGAAAGTTAGGCGTGTTGTAAACTGGATAGAATGTACATTGGGCCTGGATAGACCGTATCACTTTGTGTAGGCACTTACACGTAAAACTCTGAAGTCTAATCCCAGTCTATAAAAAAGCTTTCAGACTATTGCTTGAATTGGAGGGGATTGTGCAATTACGTTAATTATAAATGAAAGTATTTTTCTTGTACAGTCCGCACGTCAACCGTTTGTTCTTGAAACGTCTTTATTTCGTGACAGTGAGATTGAGCCGGTCTCGGTCGGTAGTGCAAGGTAGTAGCTAGTACTGACAGCGGTTGAGCATTAATTGAAAAAGGCAAACATAAAACAATAACATATGTTAAGTAACTTAAGGTTAATTTTAGCTTGCACTTTATTATCGTTCCGACTACGTCGTTGCCAACATTTTGGATGAAAGTGACGGTTCAAAAAGGTGACATGCGCCCGAATGTGGGGAACCTATCTACGTAACTAAACGCTTTACGTGATGAAGAATGAACTTTATCTTCTCTAACATACTCGTATATGCCATATTTTATTGCTTACAAAAATAAACTTGTCATATTACACTTCTTTATTACCTCTTATCACCGCCTGCACATGTAACACCACAGATATCGCTGCAGTGCACGCCGCGTGTAAATCGTCCCTGCGGCCGATTTACACCCCACGACGCGGTACTCGTTACCGGAGGTAGTTATGACCTTTAAATGAATATTACTGGGAATTGCCCTGTTGGTTTGTGGTGTTTTATGGTTTTAAGACGTGCTGGTCGGGCGGGCTGGGCTCTCTGGTGTATTGATAAGGAGACAGGGGATAATGTGAGCTACAGATGCAATTTCATTGCTTTAATGTTAATTGTTAGTTGCCTATCAGCATTTACAGTTGAGTCATGTTCCTTCTAAAATGTAAGGCGCGATTCTAAGAGCTTCATCTTGATAATTTATGGATATTTGCTGAGATGCCAATTATTTTGTCGAGTATTAGGAATTCAAATAACGTATACCTACCTACGTTTCTACTTTGACAGAATTTACTACATTACAGTGCGACAATTCTAGTAGCCAATATAGATCAAATTCTCAAAACACGTATTCGTTTGTACGAAACTGACCGGTATCAAGAACGCATTCTCTCGTCGGCCGCACTGTACATACATTTAAAAACTAGCAAATGAAACTGTCGTAGACTGGACCTGTTTAAACTGCAAAAATCCCTATTTAAACTTCAACCATTTCCTTCATTTTACTTCAACTTTTATCCTGAGACAGCATAATTTCCCCTTTGTCTCCTGTCAACACAACCTACGAGTGACATTACTCTAATATGGCCGCCGCAATTTAATTCAGCGCATTGCGACCAGCGACCGGCCGTGACCGGAATCTTTAGCACATACATTTGTTTCTATTTACTACCGCGATGTTTTATGTAAAGCTGTGCTTTATAGTAACCTCAATTTTGCAAGGAAAATATAAGAAGTTTTCTGACAACGTGTAAAATGCGACAATTTCAATTAAACTACTTTCAACGCTACAAGGTTCATTTTGGCGAAAATCGGAACTGACGGCGCCTTTTTGTTTTTTCAATACACAATGACAGTGACAATGTCAATGTCATTCAGTCGCCAAAATATCCTTGTAGCACTCTATGTACTAAGTGAGTCTGGAACATTTCTGACTATTGGTGTAGTTAGTTAACGTGAGGACCGGCAGTTGTAGAGAGTTGATGAATCACGAACTGATGATGTGCGTTGTACAACGACAGAAGGTAGTAAACAATCCATCAACATAAGTACAAACAGAGTGATCGTATAACGTGATCAATTTATCAGTACCGTCTAAAAAGGGGCCATTTATCGTTTGTGAGTTGAAAAAGTTTGGTCTCACAAAACTTTTGCGTAACTTGAGAATGCGCAGGCAACGGTTTAAGTCACCGAATGGAATGAAGTTTTATTGAGCTTTGAAAAGAGTATCGAGACGGATGAAAAAAAGAACATTTTGATCAATAATTGATAAAGTTTGATGTTGTGCCTATTGTATCGAAATGAAATTGTTTATTCTGTAAATAGGATATTGGAATCACTTTTACACGTCATATTATCTATACATACAATCAAATTGATTTTTGTCCGTATGTCTGGATGGATTTGGATGAAATTTGGGAAACAGATAGTTTATAGCGGTAGTATGTTCCCGTGGAATATTTTCCGACATCCATGGGAGCGAAGCCGCGGACAAAAACTAGTAATAAATCAATCAAAACAATCTTTTTTTTTAACGAATTTGTTTCATAACGAATGAAAGCTTTTTGTAAAACGTTAGGGATAAACGAAGCAATTAATTAAATTAAATAGGCACAAATAACAACGAAATTGTGTGGTCCGTAACAATTTGATTTCATAGGCGTCTGTTTAATATTTGATATTTACCTTTGCTTAATAAATGTATTTATTGTAGGCATATTCAATATTTTTAAATCAATATTTTATATGTACCTACATGGTGGGGGTAAATTACGGACTTCTATTTTTAAAGGTTGTTGTCCCGGTGGGTCAGCTGGTGGTGGGAAAAAAACAGATAGATTAATTTATCAAACTTTGCCGCATTAGATATAATACATTATCATTAATTAAATTCTGTTAATAACCTGTCTATTCATGGCAGGCTGCCATTCTTAAAGTTACTATACATTCTCCATTCTGGTTCTTTCTTCTTCCTCGTCATTTGACTAACCTCCCATCTAGCGGGTTATTCACTAACTCGACACGAGAGACGACACACGTGTGTCCAGTTGGTGAAACTCAAAATTAGTATCACTTATTATTTGGTCGTCTGGACAAGCCAAGATTTTTACGCGTATCCACATACTGAAACTTAAATTAAATCACTTTTATGTTTTCGCCAACTGGACACACCCAGTTTTTTTTTTTGCAAAAAAGAAGGGTACAGTCAGGTTAATAATCGCCTCTTTCATTGAATTAATGAACGAGGGGCTTCATAAAAAAGCTGCTTCACTTTTTTGCTTGAAAAACCTTATTAGCTTTTATTTAAGACAAACTTTGAAATAAAACAATTAAATGATATTATGATGATTTATTAATATGAAGTAACGGGGGGAATCACGGCGGCGGTGGCGCCCCGCCGTGATTCCCCCCGCGCCGCCGCCGGCGCGCCGAGCCCGACTGGCGGCATTCAGTTTGACCAAACACTCTGACCGGACCGAACGCACGTCTGACTGAATGCTGACAAAATGGCGGCACTAGACGTAGACGTTTATAAAACGAAATTCGTTGACATTACGATTTCTGTGTTGTCTAAGATATCAGCAAACAAAGACAGTTTTATCCCATTCTTTGACGTTTCACTGCGAGGCTCAGCCCTGGTACAGCGCGTCTTGTGCGCAAGCCGATTTGCTCAAAGAGCAGGCATACCAGGCCCGGGCGCCGGCCCAGGCCAATTCTGTTTTGTAAGTTTCAACAGTTCTATTGGGCAGCAGAGCATTAATAGTTGGAATAATGTTCCTATAATATTTCGTACTCCCAATATCGACATGAATCGTGAATAGCTGATGAAAGTTTCGAACGCATGTTTTAAACGTTCCGTCACAGAAGAATCTCTTAGAATGTGCAACAATTTCTCTCATGTTATGGTGAGCAAAAACGAGAATATGTTGATCTCCGATGCGATCCGCAAGCAAGATATCTTGAAACTGCTCAGGTAAAACGAAAGAAAGAAGAAAGACTATAATATGAAATATTTTGATGTACATGCTTTTCAAAACAGGCGCTTCCGTAGATTCTCTATATAAATTATACATTTGAGAAATGCTTAGCCTCCAAATATTGTCTTTTAGTAGTTGAACGGCAGTAGTGGGCCTCTACCACAGAGAAAGACTTAATATGCGCTCGTACTTCATTTAACTTCTCTTCTGAAGTTCGCCTACATTTAGTAAGCAAGCAAGCTTTGCAAGTTTGTGTAGGAGTGGAGCGAGAGAGAGCAATCTTTCAAGGTTAAAAAGTCATTGCGTTTAACCTTGAAAAATACAAAAATATATTTTGCTGAGTATGTCCTTATTTGATTTTTCTGTGATACTCGAAGTCATGATTTTAAATTACTAGGTATATTTAGATTATATTGATTATACCTACAGGTAATCAAAAAAATAACATTAGCTAAGTATACCTACTTGTTTTTATATTAATAAATATTATTTAATTGTTTGTTTATTAATATTTGTTTTATTTGAAAATTTGTTTTAAATAGAAGCTAATAAGGTTTTTAAGCAAAAAAGTGAGGCAGCTTCTTCATGAAATCGCCTTGTTAATTAATTCAATGAACGAGGCGATTAGTAACCTAATTTTACCCTTTTTTTGGCAAAAATAAAACTGGGTGTGTCCAGTCGGCGAAAACACTATGTAGACACGCGTAAAAATCTTGGCGTGTGATGACGAAATAATAAGTGATACTGATTTTGGGTTTCAACAACTGGACAGACGGCTGTCCAGTCTCTCGTGTTGACTTGGTGAATAACCCCATCTTGCACCGCATGCCGCACACGCACACGCACCTGCACACGTGAGGAGCTATTGGGTGCACGGTATCCGCGTAGCTGAGTTTTGGGCTAAAGTAATTTTTAAAACTATATTTATTTTTTCGTGCTATTTTTGCTACCGACACGCTAAGAAGAAGATTTGGACTTAATGCATAATAGAGCTTCCGTACATCCTGTCCATATAAATCATACACACCTAATGCGCCTCTTGTTTCACAACACACATAGGTCCAAACGGGAACTACATCACATCCCACATACAGATGTCCCCACCGCACAGCAGGGTTCTGTATAAATGTGGCGCCAATGATTTATCAGAGGATTCGACATTTTTATGGTCCGCTCCACCGATAAGTAGCCCTGTCCCCCCTGTCCCCCTGTGCCCCCAGACGGAACCCATTCGTATTTTAAACGACTCCGATATGTCGGACTTTTAACTCGATTTTTTATTTTTATTTTGGTGTTGTGACTGTAATTTAAAGTAAAAAAACCTGCTACAAAAACGTCCTTTCTAACTACAATTCACACAGGCCTCCTTAAATCGTGCTATAGTTTTACAGGTCGCTAGGGTTTTATTGCATATCAAATGCATATAAACAGACAATTCCACATATTTCACCCAGGCTTTTACTTAACGGCCTTAAACATATTTGTTCCGTGACGGAATCGAGTCAGCTACCCATAGCGCAGAAGCCACCCAGTCAGCCACTGCGCAAGCCGTGCTATCAGTCATCTCAAACAGCTCAATGATTTTCACACGTTCTTTCTTAATTTGCACTAACAAACTCCTCTTATCTCCCATACAAGCAAGAATGAATTTGACTTTACAGTCTAAAACCTTTCACTGTAATATCCCTCTCCCTATAACTCAGCACACAGGCGGAGTGTTCTCCGTCGTGATTTCCCGCGCTTATCGGCACAAAGCCTACTTCCGGCCGCTTCCTGCCGATCGCGGCCGGAAGTCGATCGCAAACACGTGCCCTTTGATCCAGTTTCAATACGAGGACGTTCCAGTTTGTTTTTATTTTTACGGTTTGCGTTATCAGATGAGGATGGCATGATGTCAAGTGATTTAGGATATTGATTTGGTGTTTTGTATATAAGGTTAGATTGTCCACGTGATTTATTTATCTGACTTCTTGTGTATCAAACTAGTTTGCTAACAGTCTCTCAAGCAATTTTTACCAAATACATTTTTTCATGCGTTTAGTCCACTCTCGGCCCCTCGACCCCCAATCAGTGGAGAAGAAAATGCCTTCGATAGGAAAACATTTGACCAAACCAGACTTAATACGAGATTACGATGTTAAGCTATCCCGATGCAATATCTTATAAACTGCGGTCGTTAACTTAAACTTATACTTCAGAACTTTGAGACCTAATGCTATCCAGATCGTAATCCCATTGTAGTACCGCGAACGACTTTACGTCTTTACTTCAGAAACTTCCTGACATGAGCGAGATGGGGTCAAGGGACTGTACCCGGTACCCGGTACCCGGTTCACGAGTAATTTAATTTTGCAGGTCAAACTGCAATAAGAGATAGTATAATTGATAATTTCGGACTGTCGAGAGAAATGATGATTGTTCTAACCTGTTCCACCCGGTGCACGGGAGTGGGCCGTAATCTACTACGCGGGCCCAATGCGGGTTGGTAGTATGTCACATGTCTTTGAAATTTGGGTTCTAGGTCATGCCGGTTTCCTCACGATGTTTTCCTTCACCGTTTTGAGAGCAGTGGTTATGAAATAATCTACGCAAAGTAAAGTGCCGGTCTGGGTTCGAACCTACGACCTACAACTCGTAAGTCGCAGCCGTTACCACTGAGCCACCACTGCAGTATATCACATAACATCACGCCTATATTCTTCGAAGGGTTAGACAGTCAGACAGTTAGACAGTCAGACAGTTAGACAGTCAGACAGTTAGACAGTCAGACAGTTGGAAATGTCAGAAATACTGCTACCAGAACCCTGCTACACATTGTTACTGTGTGTCTCAATTACAAAACACAAAAGCCACAGTTTCTCAACATTTCAGTAAAAGTAATGGCGGCTTCCTTAGCAGAAACAGACACAACAATAGGCCGGATAACTGATAGCATAAATAAAGCGCCGAGTTTAGTTCGGAATATATTTTTAGGAAATGCAATGTAAATGGAAAATGTGTTGCGTTATATTTAGCTGAAGAATTGTTGGAAGCCGGCCAGCCAGGAGTCGCAGCCGGCAGCTTAGCTACTGTAACTTATAAGTAATGGTACCAGCTTTGTACTGTGCTCTCTACTATGTATGGACGTTTCTGAAGCGGGAAGCCTTCTATTTTCTATTTCTTATTAATGTTTTTCGCAAAATTTTAAGATTTTCCTGCGCTACTTTGTAGAATTATCAAGCTGAACTTGTATTCGTTGTGTAAACAATGTTTTCACTCTGAAAACAGACAGATTTTAAAATAAACACATCTGAAAATATTTGAACGAAAACAATATCCTTTTAATATTTTATTTTATTTTCAATGCCAATATAATGACGATAAAAAACACACTTACATCTTGTACATGTACATGTTGTAAATAATTATCCTTTCCGGCATTAATCAAAAATATTGTGTTGTAAAGTGGATCGTTGTCACGCCTTTATCTATCTTCTAGCTATAGTGGGCTGTTATGGGAAGATTTTGCTTTTAGGCACGTGTAAAGGGTTCGCGAAATACGAGGAAAGTAGTTTTGTGCAGATATAGATATGTTTATTTAGTAAATACACAATAACATTTTTAATAAATTAGCTACCACGATTATAACATTTTAAAATACAATGTTATAGCCGAGTTAAGAAAAAAGTATGACGGTTGGTATGTCATATTTACTGATGGCTCAAGAAGCGCAAGTGGTCGCGGTGCTGCTTTTTATGATCCCCAAGTAGCAAATCAATCTTTTTACAATCATTGTTTTAAATCAACCTACCGAATTTTCAGTTATGTCGATGGAACTCATAGCAATTTTAGAAGCACTTTTGTATTCCCGATCAATTCAGCAGAATAAAGTTCTAATTTGTTCCGATAGTAGAAGCGCATCATATAGCTCGATGCGCCTCTGGTGGCAGAGGTACATCGATAGCTTATGACATCCTCTCAGAAATTTATGAGATCAGTTTAAAGGAAATTCTGTTGAAATTGCAGTGGATTCCATCACATATTGGCATTAGAGGTAACGAGGAGGCTGACATGTTGGCGAGAAAAGCAGCAGTAGATGGAAAAGAGGTTCTAATTTTGCCAAATTACACAGAATTGTTGCCTAAATACAAAAAGTACTGTCACAATAAGTGGACGGAATACTTTAATGAGAGATCTTTGGAAAAAGGAATTTGGTATAAAACGATACAATGTGAGCCTCCTCGAATACCATGGCTCATTAATATTAATTTGAGTAGATCTTTGATTGTAACAGCGTTCAGGTTAAGATCTGGTCACGTTCCACTTAACAAGTTCGCACACATGATGAGGAAATCAGATTCCCCAAATTGTGATGTGTGCGTTGTATTTGAAGATGTACATCACCTGTTGGTGGAATGTGTCCGTTACGAGACGGATCGAGAGTTCATTATAGAAAATTTCTACTTGAGCAGAACTAATGTGGGTATTTTCCACGAGATGTTGGCCTCTCCTTTGTCTGAAGCTGCTAAAGCGCTGTTTATGTTATTTAGTCGTAAGCCATAATTTAGTAAGTAGATGTATTTTAGTTTAAGTTATGGTACGATGGAATTGACATGTACTTTATGTATAAAAATTCCTTAAATAAATAGAATTAAAAAAAAAAAAAAAAAAAATTAGCTACAAATAATATTTGGCGCAATCTAGTTTTTTCAATGCTGTTCAAAACATTGCCGTATGCGCATGCCGTTAATAAATATTCTATCATTTCTTTTAATCATTATTTAATTCGACCAATCACTCTGTTCACCCAACACGCTTCTGGATAGAACAATCGCGATGAACTGCAATAATTCGTAGAATACAATTTAAGATAATTACAACGCTGCAACAAAATTGCATTGTCTCCTATTCCTAATAAACTCGAGATGAAAATATAACGAGCACTCGTTTATTCCTTCAATAATTTAAGTTTTCTTTGAGTTAAATTTTTATTATTGCACTTCGTCGCTTCAGCAAATGAAAAATGGCGTTTGAAATATTATTCAAGACGACATCTTCATTTCAAGAAAACTAATTTTATAGTAAGAAACTTTCGATGACTGACATAAACATAATTTATTATTTTATCATCAAAAGAGGGTAGTTTTTTTGGCTTGTTAGAGATGTATTCTAACACAGTCTTTTCAGTATAACTTTTTTATAATTTTATGATAACTGACAGTGGAATAAGCATAATGCGAATATAATAATATTCGTTCGTACAAAGTGAAATTCCAGCGTGTCTGAAATATTTCAGTTTTCGCCGAAACCGTGAAACGCAACAGACAAAACAAGTCGGTCGCGTTTTACTTTACACACGAGAATACTTAGTTACGTAACGTATTTGTGTTTGAATTCTTTTCGCATTATAATTATGTTTCGTTTGTTTCTTATGTATTTTGCTCTATTCATTATTCTTGGGCAATGTGTATTAACCGACAAAAATTTCATTTTATAATAATGTTGAAAATGTTCGTGTTTCTATGTGAATATTCTTTCTAATCTGTACAGCTTGTTTTTCTCTTATGCCTCTTTCTGACATAACCTTAATAAGACAACTAAGCTCTTATCGCGAATGTCACAAGATTACGCTGATAACACAGTTAAACAATCCAATCTACTTTTTTGGCAGCAGTCTGACAGTCAATCTGGGTAAAGCACAATTTCCGCCATTTTGTGGTAAAATGGTAATGTCTTCCCTAATAACCGCACGTTTGAACTGCTTTTAAACAAAGCGCGCTTTGGCGTTACGCCAGCAAATCGCTGGGAAGTACTATATTTATGATTTTAACCTTATTACATTGCGCTAGAATAATATTACAAAAAAGTAAACAAAATATTCATAGCATTTAATATAAGATTTTATTCCCTTTTCTCGATCTCACGGTTGAAAGAATATGCAATACAATTTTCAATGGTTTAGGTTTAAAGAAACTTTATTCTCAATAAAGACAGATGTCACTCACTTGAGAACAATACTAAAACATACATATACATTACACAAAGTTCGTCGTCATTAGTTATAAACTAGACTACACCCATTCAGTACCTTAATTTCTCCAGAAGTACTCGATCCGCCATTATATACTGACTAAGTTGAATTTTGAATGCATTGAAAGAGTGCAGATTTCTTATACTAGAGGGTATTCTATTAAAAAGCTGTGCTCCTTCAAAAGTAAGCATTTTTTTTTTTAATAAAAAGATTGTCGTAGCCGCGTTGCAGGTGGCGGCGTAGTCCGTAGCACGTAGCGGTGTAGTCCGTAGCACGTAGCGGCGTAGTCCGTAGCACGTAGCGGCGTAGTCCGTAGCACGTAGCGGCGTAGTCCGTAGCTCGTAGCACTCTGGCTACGAATCTACGAATATACATTGTTGAAGATTTATTACTATCGATAATAATAGTTATGTGTATGTAGTCCACCCTTTTATTAAATTACAGTTAATAAAATTAAGAAGCCTCAATTAAACTTAACTTTTCGTACCTTTCGACCCACACTTATATTTTTGTACAACGTCAGCACAATTGATACAATACACTTACGCGAATCGTCTTCAGTTATCGTCAATTCACATGTAGTACCGTATTAGTACCAGTGCCACGTACAATTACGCTATCCGCGTCACTAAGCGAGGCCACAACAAAAGTAAGACAGAAGGCAACTCCTACTCGATATATCAAACATATCTGGCGTTCCGTCACAGCAGTGTCGCCTGAGCTAGGAATCTTATAAAAATTAAATGCTCCACTTACGTCTTCTCTCATTTTTCACAACAATTCTCATCCTGTAACTACCCCACTGCTGCAAAATAGGAACTGGCGTTGGTAACAACGCTCCCTCACTGCGTGTTGGTGATCTTCTCACGACGTTATCCACAACCCAGATAAAATATTGGATTTATTTAGAAAAAATTCCTTATATCGGAGCATAAACCTACGTGCGTACGTGCGAGTTCTTCAAAAAGCATATATTTCAGCCAGTCCTACTGCAAGTTGGTTTTCTTACATAAACGTCACGTCCTACGTGACATCATCCGCACGTGTTTTTGTAAAGCGATCGAATTTATAGCGAGCATTCACAGAATAGGTGTGCGATTATATTGGAGGGTACAAGTTAATGTTATTGTCATTGGATTGGAGGGTAGCCGTGGTAAGTTGTCATGTGGCAATGAATAGAAATGTTGGCATTACGTGCGGTAGGCAGTAGAGGAAGGGACATAGAGAAACAAATGCTAGGCAAAACCAATGAATTGTATAGATTGAATATTTAGTCAAATGGCCATGGACAGTATGAAACTTTTAGTTATAGACAGGATACTCGAAACACTGATAGTCCATTGAAATTCATTATTAAAGAAATGGATAAAATATATTTTTTTATATTTGCAGTCATACCTATGGCGTGTCTTCTCAATGAGTTGGTTTCCATTATAACTTAACTCATTTAATTTGTTTACAAACATTCAAATATTTTCATAACAGTCCCTAATACATACTCGTAAATGTAATTGTTTTAGCATTTATATTTGATAAAAACAATTACTTAATCAGTTTAACTAAGCCTTCACAGCTCCTAGAGGTACAATCGTACGAGTATTACAAGAGAAAATATAATAATTTGATAAATTCATTTTCATTCTAAAATATGATGTAAGAATACAACCAGACTTATGAATATGTAGATTTAAACCTGACGGTACGAGCTGGCGGCGGACATGATGTATTCATGGATTTTAACAAATTCACTGAAGGAGAACCTAAACTTGAATAAAACTACCTGATTATTTATCTTTAGTTATCGATATGGCAGTTCTGCAGGATATATTAACATTTTATTGAATATTTTACATACTTTTAGGTATTTATCTTCTGAATTAAGTCCTTAAAAACTGTAGAGTCGTTTATTAATGTAATGTTTCTTTGTTACAGGTATGCTTCTTCAGCTGATCTTGACTACAAAATGGGATGGCAGTAACACGGTGCGGGACAGTACACTACTGGTATGTTATGTCCGCGCAGTCGAGGCTGATGAGTATGTCAGTGCTGTTTTACGTTCAATAACTTGCATACAAAAAGCATTTAATACTAGGTTCTGCCCGCTTCATGCTCGTGAAATGTCTCCCACTCCGTCACATCGCATCGCCCGTCCGCGCTATTACTTCGTTTTCGCTTAGCGTTCTTTCTGACTTTTGTTATTTTTGCTCGGCTCCTAAGGGTCTTAGCGTTCCGACGTTTGACTCCCAGACTCGAGCGGGCCGGGGCTGCCTTGAGGCGGCTCCTGCCCAATCTAGGGGAAACGCCTCCTGCCGGATGCTCTATGCGGGGGTCGTGCGGTCTATGGCCCTTTACGGGGCACCGGTGTGGGCGGGTTCCTTGAGGCGGCGACCAGTCCGCCAGTTGAACGAGTCCCAAAGGGTCATGGCCGTCCGGCTAATCCGAGGATACCGCACGGTCTCCGCTGAGGCAGCGAGCCTCCTTGCCGGATTGCCGCCATGGGATCTGGAGGCAAGAGTCCCAGCCCACATATGAGAGTGGCGAGAGGAGGCAAAACGCCGGGGCGTAACTCCGCTGCCGCGAGAAATCACGGTACAGCGGACAGAGCTCCGGCGGGATCTCATGGCGAGATGGAGAGTGCGATTTTCGCAACGCAGTGCAGAGCACGCCACAATTGCGGCTATAAGTCCCCTCTTTGAGGAGTGGCTGGAGAGGCGCCACGGCGCCCCCACCTTCCGCCTGACGCAGGTCCTCACCGTACACGGTTGTTTCGGGAGGTTAAGGCGAGAGGAAACGCCACGGTGTCACCACTGTGTGGATTGCCCCGAGGACACGGTGGAGCATACGGTGGAGGTCTGCCCGGCTTGGGCGGAGCACTGCCGCGTCCTCGTGGCGGCGATCGGCGGCGGCGATCTCTCGCGTCCGGCCCTGGTACAGGCCATGGTACGAAGCGAGAGTACATGGGAAGCCGTCACCTCCTGCGAAGCAGTAATACTCGCAAAGGAGGAGGCGGAGCGCGTGAGGGAGAAGCAATCTCTGCGCCCTCACGCCCCTAGTCGCCGCAGGAGACGCCCTGGACGTCGACAGTTACCAGCCGACTCCCCGCCACCGTAGGCACGGGCTTGCGGGCGGCGAGCAATGGACAGCTCGCCGCCCGGTAAGGACCAGGCCCGGGTCGACGGCGCGTTGTGTTCAGCATAATTTGAGGGGCCCCTTAGGGCCGAAGCCTGCCGGGTCAGCGGGATTGTCCGAAAGGGTTACCGCTACCCCGGAACATAAAGGGCAAAGGAAGGAACATGGGTGGGTTTTAGTCAGTAAGAGTCTGACATTTCCTTTCGTTCCACCCAGAGCGGGGGGGTCATTTGATGATTTCCCATGCGGAAAAAAAAGACCTTTATGTAAATACCTGTTTCACAAATAAATATTCTGATTCTGACACAAACAAATAAACTCTTCAACTTTATTATTAGTATAGATAGATAAATACCTAAATAATAACACACAGGAGAAATATTCGAATAACGTTTACCTGTCAATTCCCTTTTAACAACTCAATAGGGATGCAAAAACCCGTAAAGATCAGAATCGCAGGAGTACCGCGGCCTGAGACTCCCGAAACCCATCCTTTTGTTATTAATAACCTTAGGGCGGGCGGGAAGTATACGAGTACCAGCTGAACCCCGCCGATACCTCCGTCTTCACGGTTTACGCTCTCTCACCGGATGTATACGTTTTGTTGTGATTTTTGGCCAACAAGTGGGTTTTATGGTGCAACATTTTTCATTGGAGGTAACTCTGTAGCTGTAGTTATAGTTCATGAAAATTTATTTGTTTGGTAAAGACAAGTAAAGAGCTTCATCGAATAGGTGCACCGATAGATCTATCCAATCAAATAAACACTCCACGAGGTCTATATATATATATATATTGCAGCGAATAACATACAAATTTTATCCTCTGGTATTTCACTACTGGACAAAAGCCTCTCTTTTGTGGTAACTGGAAGCTTTTAGAAATATATTTCGAATATTTGAATACCTGCACTTTAATCCATTGTGATACAGCATGTTGACGTTGTACGTAAACTGTTTGTTAGCGATCAAGCACACACGATAACTGCACGCTGTACAGCCTCACAAACCAACGCAATTGCTCGCGATGCTCAAACTGTGCTCAACTATGCTCAACATGCTCGACTGTGCTCGTTACTGTACACGTGTTGTGCATACCGAGTATCGATCAGCTCGGCTTTAGCAACTTACTGTTGTTTGGCATGCGATGGATTGTGATTTAGTGGCTCTGAGTAGCGTGGTAGCTTGTTTTGTTATATCTCGAAATTGTTCGCTGCGAATGTTCTAACACTAAACGATTTATCATTAACTTTAATGATTTACAAATTAAAAATTTCTAGATAGGTTACTAAAGGAACTAACATAACTTGATCATTCTTAAACAGATCATAATATCATCAATGTAAACAAAATCTGTAAGAGCATTACAATGTATCACAAAGTGTTACTTAATGACGACTAAGTACTTACTAACCCTGTATTCCAACTTGCAAAACACAATAAAAAACTACTCCACATAATACAATATTCAAAACTCACAGCTACCTGACAGAACCCGACACCCAGATCAAACAGCCTCCATCCGTCCCGGCTCGCCGTTTCGCCGGCCGGTGTGCCGGATGAAAGCCGTCTCGTCGGCCGTGTCCGGGTAGTTCGGACACGACCCACACTTGTTATGGCCGACACTTGCACACGTTGTCTGCAACTCTTGTGACAGACAGGTGTAAGTTCTCTTGTGATATGTAGGCCAACGGAAACGTTATTTGTGGGGAGTTACTTTGTTTGTTTGAGCTTTGGGACTATCTATAATGTCTCAGTTTAGTTATTCTTATGTATGGTTTATTTTTACGGTCTCTTACTATATTTGTATGGTAAGATGATACTTAATTGGGAAGATGATACATAATTACATGGTAAAAAATACTTATTTAAATAAAATACCCTTTCTTGTCTTCTTAGCTATATCTATTTGTATGGATTACTTTGTAAAAATTCTTTCATGTAAATGGGGTTATAGAAACTGACGAATAAAACTCAATTACGTATTGAAATCGTTGCTGACTTTCTCAAAAACCGTAAAAATAACTCCGAGTTTTTCTCGGTAGAAGACGGAAATTGTAGGAGCATTTCATTGTCATATTGGGGACAATGCAACTTTCTTAAAGTCGATTTCTTCCTAACTGTGGATTAATTAAAACTTCGCCGTGCACCTCCGGCCATATTCTTTGAGTCTTCGGCAAAAAACGCTTGCTTTGCAGTCTAGTGAACTTTCTTTGTCTATCATTAAACTGGGACGAAAGAGTATTCTGTTTTGTACCAAATTTGTTTCTATCTGATGTTTGAAAAATAGTGCCCACCAATTTATATTCAGAATAAAATGCTCTTTTAACACCCATCATTTTGTAGGCCTTAAAGCGAAATTATATTTGTGATCCGTTGTTCACGATATTAGCAGTCAAACACTATTATGCTCTTTCTATATTATTTAAATCTATTCTTGTTCCATAATCCTCTGTATTGTGTAGTAAAAGAACAAAAATAATAAAAATGTCGCGTAAATCTAAGTGTCTGCCTCAAACCGATTATATCCAGTTTTATCCGGTATAAGCCAGATGGATGCGGTTCCCGCTAGTTATATTAAAAACTGTTTGAGATCGTCTTATTAAGCAGCTGCGACTCCGCCATATTAAATGCTGCTTTGATGTTTTTTTTATTCTTTTACTTTATATTAAGATAAGATACAATGTTATTCTTTCGAGGGCTTTGGAGATTGGTAAATTAAATATGAGTCTATGTGCTTTTGTAACGCTTTCTTTGTAATACGATTTATTAAATTGGATTTATTTTAGCAACGGCTTCAATATTTAAAGTTAGCGGCGCACTATACATAATTCAAAGCCAATTTCGATATTAAGTTGTAATCTACTTTCAAATCATGTAAAGGTAAACTCAATTGTAGAGGCAAATCTTAAGGTAAGGTAGGTAGGTAGGTTTAAGATAATTTATTTCACTCAAAAAGAATACAATTATTCACTCCTATGTTCAACAGTTTACGTCTAAAAATCTCAATATTTATCATCTTCAACACGCAAGACTTGTTAATTAAACAAGCATGACGTACGATGAGCTTGAATGACGTGCGCTGAACTCCCGCAAGGAGCGGCTCCATGAATAATCAACCATCTGAATAATTCAACTGCCAGACCTTTTGAATATTCCGACGTCACTTTTTGATACAGCCGTCATTTTTTGCGAGGGGAGGAAATTATTTTAGGTAACATTGATTTAGTGATCCCGATCCCGGTCTATTGGGTTCATTTGAATATTAATTGAAAGCGATCGTGTTTTTTACGTAGAATTTGTATTTTTTTCTGTCAGATTTTATTAAAAGTACGGTTTTTTTATGAGATTGATAGCTGTCAGTTAGCGAGCGATTATAAAGTAAAAATATTTAATTTATTTGAACAGAAAGTAAGTAGGCCCAACAATATATGCCATGAATTAGTTACCACTTTCGAATTATTAAGGCCAGGTTTTCACAGCTGTTTTATAGGAAAGTTTCAGTGATGATTATTTTATTACTGCTTCGATTGAATTTGATGTAATAACGAATATTTTATGAACACTGCCGTACCTATTATTACACGCCTACCAGAAACAATACTCGATAGGTCACACACGTGTCTAAGCTTAGTAGGTACTGTTTTAGTTGTGTATAAAAATATACCGTACCTACATTTTTTCCGGGGGTAGGCAGAAACTACAGAACGCCACCTGCCACGATCCTACCAACTGATTGATCCGATTGCACCTGCTGTATTCTTTTCAAACAATTTTATTACTATAGAAAACTCCACAATCTACACTAACAGAAATCTTAAGCTCATTGTAATCCTATTCAATTTAAAGTCTTAGTAATGAAGTGTTTCCGAACTAAATGCCTTCTCAATCCAATCGGTGGGAGCGACTTACAAAAGCCGACCATTCAGTTCATTCGTTCATTCACTAAACTTCGACTTCGACTTCCAAGCGAACGTTCGGAGTTGATTTATTATTTTATGAGAGCCTTTTGATCAACTAAATAGTTTGTCGTTTAAAGTTTTTGTACTAACAATTATTTTTATGAATTATTTAAAAGGTTTTACTGGAGTTTGGGAGTCGAAAATATGTCTCTCGGGTATTTTGTGATGTTTAGGCGTGTTTGGTTTTTAAGTTATTTTCAAATGTATGTAAAAAGTTTAATTTTGGCAAATGAAAGTCAAACTCAGTCTGATGGACGGTAATTTATGACACATGACGCATGTAATTTCATAATTTGACATTAATTTTCCCGTAGTTACATATTACTTGACTTGTTCTTCGTTACACAAAGGTACAGCAGCAGCAGACCAGCAGTTCTCCGTGTATGTCAGCCGACCCGGCTAAGGTTCTTATTATTTATAATAGCAACCTTTTCCCGGCCGACCGGCATACATTCATCATGGAGCTAATACCGGCAGATAAGACGTAGCCTAATACATACAAGCAGATTAAGACGGAGCCTGACACCGGTAGATGAAGACGTTGAGCGTCAGCGGGAGCCTTGCGTGTGCTCTTATTGGTAGTGTGGCTGATAATCTATCATAAGACACACGCGGCTCTTGCTGTCGCACTTATACGCCACGAGACAGAAGGGGACGGAAGATTGAAGAAACAACTTATCTTCATTTTCAAAGTGTATTTATTACTGTCGGTTATGGTTAGAACGTTTTCTTGTTTTCCTGCCTGTGCTCTCTGTCAACTATCAAAGCATACTTACAAAAAATACGTATTTTTAAACTTGCCTTACAAAACAAAGTCAACCATAGATTTATTTGTAAAATGTTCACTACACACGACTTCTGATTCCCAACTGTGTTCCACTAGTATTCAACATTTGTTGTGTGATTTTCATCCGGCCCGTTTAACGAACGCTGTAAGAGGATTACCCGTGTGAACACACAGGCAATATGGCGGCCATGTACTGACACATTAGTTCTCAGGCGTTGTGCTCGAATGGACGGATAATTTCATAGTGGGAATATTGTTCCACATACTGGGAAATGTGGTGAAACAAGGTTTTTGAAATGAAAACTTCTTATGTCCGCACTACGCGCGTTTTCTGGACAGTGAACGAAACTGAACCGTCACGCTCGGGTTGGTGACGCTGAATCGCGTTTTCTCGGCTCCATTCGTAAATTTTCACTTCTATCGTGTGGTCATGAGCACACACCGTCTTCTTTTTAATTGGGCGACACTAAAGGCTGTAAGATACATGCAAATGTGTTTATAATGAGACTTGTATCCACTTACAAGAAATAAAGTAAGTAGAAGTGAAGTAAGTAAGTATTTGTTCCGGGTCTGGCTGTTTGTGTATGTAAGTTTAAATGTTTGTAAACGCACCCACGACACAGGACAAATTCCTAGAGTGGGGCAAAGTTTAAAAAAAAAAAGTAAGAAATTTGGATGCACTGTGTGAATGACGATATGGTTAGAAAGGGAGTGACTACCGAGATGACGACTGATAGAGAAGTATGGAACAAAAACACATGTTGCGCCGACACCAAACAAATTGGGATAAGGACAGGAGAATGAATGAATGACTTGCAGTCACTTACAAAGTTCATCCACATACGAATAAACGAAACACAATATATTTGTAACATTAAAAGCTCGAGTTTCGTAAAAAAAAATACGTTTAAATTAAATTCTAATAACTCTCGTCTTATGTATGTGAAAATTAATTTAAAAGCTCATACATTATTTTATTTTATGCGTCGTATACTCGTAAACCTATTTACAAAATGTAAAAATGTTTGTTCATCGTGAACCAATTTTCGGCCCAAAACCCTGAAAAAAACAAACAGACACCCTATTTGTAAAATGAATTTCGCATCGAACAGCACAAAATCGTATTGAATTTGTGAGTGAATTTCACAAAATGGACTTGTACCCGGGTCGAACTAGGGATAAACAAAATATCAAAATTCTATAGTAAAATGTACGTTCTACATCATGCCAGCTCTGCTTTGTCCGCCTGTGTTTTAGTATACCTACCTACCGTGCCAATGTTCAGTTAATATTACTTTCTAAACAACTTTAAAAAAACATTATTTTAAATACCTAAGGATAATGCTCGAGTTTAGGTGGGTGTTATGGAGACTGATAAACGGTGATTTTGTTTACTCCCATTGTAAAATATTAAGTACTGAAGTAGGTAGGTACCTGCTGACTAGAACATTCACATACATATTCATGAATATGTCGAAACCACGTAGAAAAGTAAATGCCACCAAATATTACGCCTCAGTATATTAAATTCTCGTTAATGAACGTATTAATCAGCAGAGGTGAGTCAGGAATACTGAAACCGCGGGTAGTTGGAACAAATTGCGATTTGTATTGAAAACCGATACATTGCGGTCTTTCAGCGCGCGAATATACGAGAGAGCGAATTCGGCAAATCTCGCCGAATTACAGCGAAATTATTTGAAATGAAAGGGGAATTTTGTGGTCGAATTTGAGGGTAGTTCGTCGTTACCGGTTGCGGTTTATTATTGTGATAATGTAACTGTGTGTGTGTTGGTTTAAATAAGGGTATGAAACATAGACAGTAAATAAAGGGACTTGGATCTTGCTTACCATTATTCCTCCCTCCAATTTATTTAAAATTTTGCTGTGCCCGGCAGGGTCCATAATTGTTTCAATTTGTTCATACATTGTGGATTGCAATAAAGATTAGTTGAAACGAATATAGGGTGAAGGTACAATGGTGTGGAATTTATAGACAACACGTAATACGTTTAGTACTTAGTTCGCTTGTTAGTAGGAGTATGTTGTCGTTCCCCTCGGGAAACTTTCTAGAAGCCCTGCGGCGCAGTTTAAAAGTAGTTATTTAAAGACCTCATCGAAGTTTTCATCTTATTTTCTGCACTAGTAGCCCGTCAGTACCGTCAGTCAATATAGCGGGGCTCACACAACTTTCACTAGTTTTACTTTGAAAACTCTTGAAACTTTTAATCAGAACGCTGTATATTTTAATAAGCCATCATCCTTTGAGAAACTATCTTTAGACAGTCTTTACTTTTATCTTTTACATATAATATTTACTAGCTTTTGATGAGAGGTTACTAAAGCTTAAATATCTCGTAAATGTTGCTTATATTCATCAAAGTTAAGTACTGTTATTACATATCTATTTCCACTCATCAAATAGAAGTTAGAAGTGAATAGCGTTCCACTTGACGACTCTAAACAAATAAAATTCAAGTTGAATCATCAAATTAAATACAAGTTTTATCTTTAATACCCAGAATTCTGTACAAAATAATAATTGGCATTTGAAAACTGGGTTGAGAAACATAAAGTCAGTTCCAGTTCATATTCCGGCGCCGGATTTCCACGAAAGCAAACGATCATTCGTATTTCGGTTTCTAGGAACACTAGCAAACAGTTTCTAGGAATATTGGATGAAATTTATTTTACAGGTAGACGAGGGAGATAAAGTGTTCTAGGAATGTTTTGTTGTACAAAATATACATATCTGTGTGGCAGCTAAGTGCTGACCGTGCGGAAATCGACCATTAAAATTCTGACTATATGGTATTTACTTTCGGGTCTATAACTTTTATGAAACTAGCTTTAAACTGCTCCTGTGGTTCTTTTGCGACGTATCCCACAAAGAAGTGGCCTTTGTCAATCTCCGGCACATAAACTAGCTCTTTACAAAAGACCGAATGACCGCAATCTGTCATTTCGTGTACTGCGTGAAAGAAGGACAATCCAACCCGGATGTGCTGATGTTGATATTAAACATGTGCATGTGGGTACAAACACTTTCACATTTATGATATTATAGTAGGATTAGCAATGACTGCCGTCATACTACGTAATCAACTATCCATTAATTGGACGCTAAGCTCCAGTGTTCGACAGTCCCGAGAACTTAATGCATTTCGAACTAGTTATAACATAATTGGAACGATTTAAAGTGGATTGCTTGCTATCATAGCCTTGCTATCATAGCGTCTAGTAATATTGTGCTTTCATAATCAAAACCAAACTAAACTCTTCATGAACGTAAAATGAGTTTAAAAATAATATGTAACAAGAAATATTAAGAAGAGAGAACGTTCTCATACTCAGTAAAAACAGTGATTTTAATAGTGAATGTAGAGTGTAGTCATAAGAGCTGCGAGAGCTAGGGCTGCGCGTAGGAACTTTAAGGATAAGCTCTATTAAAATAATACGACGTAAGATGAGTCTTTTTGTAAAATTCATCATTAGTGATGACTATTATCATATGATGAACTTTACAAAGAGTCTCGCGCTAAATATAATACTTGTTATTTTTAAGCCTCGACGCAAAAACGACGGGGTGTTAAAAGATTGTTAGTGAAGTGAAGTGGTCTTAGCTATGTTTGATCAAAATCGGTCCAAGAAAAAAAAATGGCGGTTTACATATTTTTTCACAACTCCCTCAATATGGTTATCAAATGAACTCGTAAAATACTATACACTATGATAAATTTCAAATCCAAGATGGCCGCCACTACAAAATGGCGAATTACAAAAAACCTGATTAAATACCAAGTTACCTAAATCGTAAAACGCAAGAAAATAAAAGAATTAAGGAGTCCCTAAAAAAAGCATGAAATAAAAAATTAAATTAATAATTTAAAAAACGCCCGACACGAAACAAGTTAAAAAAGCTATGAAGAAATAGCAACAAATAGAACAAAAAAAAAGTATAAACTTGAAACCCTATAATTGTTGTATTGGCCAACCAAAACCGATAAGCTTCGCTTTGAAAGCTAGTAACACGGCTTGACGACGCTTTGAACATAATATATCATATGGTATCTTCTTGGTCGTAATAATACAGTTCGCTAAATACTAATTGTCTGTTTCGTTTCACTACTTCTGCATATAAGTTCCTGTTAACATAATCAGCCTATAATGTTCCCACTGCTGGGACACAGGCCTCCTCTCTGTGAGAGGGAGTGGGCCGTAATCCACCACGCGGGCCCAGTGCGGGTTGGTGGTCCTGATAACATATCTGGCTTATAGTTTGATACAATTTTCGAACCATTTTTTTTAAATTTTCTTATAAGTAGATTCTATCTATATATGGGCACTAGAACTACTACAAGGAAAACAAGATTAAGATTTAAAAAAAGTGCAGTTGGTAGCCCTATGTCGGCCCTGTGCCTGCGGGCGTTTGAATAACATGCATTTTCTAGAATATTGCTTTACATTAGAAATGTTCCACATTATCCATTTAAACTGCTCGGATGTTAAATTATCTGCAAAACATTTTAACTTCTCTATTAGTCGAGAACTTCTATTCTATCATTATAGTAAAGACTTTGTAATAATCCAATTAATTGAAAAGGGAGAGGTTTTACTTCAAGTTTCCTTTTAGAAACTTACCCCAATTTATCAAGAATTACGTTTGAGAAATACGGTTTGATTTTATATACGAATAAAATGGTTAGTCTGTACTAAAAATATACTTAAATAAAATCAAATTGACAAGCTTTGTGCTCTTTTTATCGGGAACGAAAAAACTCTAGGTTTTCGTAGAATACTTTGAAGAGCCTTTCACGTTTATTACAGATACATTTTTTTCATTTAATCCTCAAGAGAGTTAAGCTACCTAAAAACTAGCTGAAAATACCTTCAGCAAACAAATCAAGGTTTTATTTTCGACTTTTTAAACGAACAGCCAGTCCCGGGGTTTGCACAGCGGGCCGAAATAACTGAACCTACAATTTTATTTACGACCCGAATAAATTTGTTTAAGATAGCCCTCGGATAATAGGATATTTTGTCATTAAGTAGCTCCAGTATACATTTTGTCGTAATTCGTATGACTTCGCCCTCGGCTAGTCTTTTGTTTTCATGTAATTACCTTTGTAGTACTTATGTAGGTACTTGGTATTTATGTTAGCCGGATTTTAATGTGATGTAGATAGCACTTGTTTAATGAGTCTGTTGAATTTGCCGTGGAAATGTGCCACGTGTGAGATATACAACGTACTAAAACGGAAATTAAAGTGGCTGAAATACGTTGTAATGTAAGTTTTAAGTGAGAAAGTTAATGTTACTGTAGTTTAAGGCTTTTTAGCTAATTTCAGACTTGCTTTAAATTGTAAAAACACACATAAAGACGTAGTTGTATACAAAATACAGAATTAAATTGGCATGTCCACATTTCACTTTTCTTTTACGAAATATCCCATTACACTGATCCCTTTAAAAACAGCGACCATAAAACCACTAACTTACAAGTATTTACGATACTGCAATCCCAAACAGCAGTTTCCAACAAAAAGTGACATTAAAATGCTAAACACTGTGAGTACTTTAATTGGCCCGCAGTGTAAAGTTGTCCGGTACAGCCGGCTGCAGGCGGTTCCGCGTTATTTGCATAGTTTAGATCGTTTGCATATTGATCAGCTGTTCTTACCGGAACTGTAAAGGTTACACTATTTTTGTAAACCTTTTATTGATCAAGTTCACTAAGCAATTCCAACCTTTCTAAAACCGGCTGTATGCTAGCTTATATTTGGCAAATAGTGATTTTTTTCTATCTTAACTCGAGATCGGAAATTTCTAGGAACTGTTACAGAAAAAAGCTGTAGATACATTTCTGCTACTAATTAAAATAAAAACAGTAAGTACCGCAGCAATAACAAATTGACGATCAAATTAGCGGTCACAAGCTGTCATTACACAGAATTGCAAGCCGAATGGAAGCTGAACGCAGCCAACTGCCAACCTACCGTGGAGCCAAACCAACGGCGGATAGCCTGCACCTGTTCATTAAACTACTAATAGTTTGAGAGCAGAAATGTAAAATCAGGGTGAATTATGTAGTTTGAAGTCAATAAAATCAATCATTGTATACTTAATAGTCATAATTACATAATTTTGAAGATGTACAGTAGAGGAGATAGTCTTGGTAGGTTGAACTCCGTGGGATTTTAATCGATAAGTGAATTAAGAGTTCTGACTTCAATGACCCTCTGTTCTCCCCAGAACACAAACTCACACTCTACTCGAACTCAAAACATTTTTTTCAAATAAACCAATTACAGGCACTTTTGAATTGTCAAGGGGTCGGTCAGTTTATATTATCAGTCTATACTAACCTTGAAGCCCTGACTCACAATAATACCCATCAGCAACAGATACAAAAAACGAATAACTGAATGTTGTAACAAGCGATAGCTCTGCAGTACACTGCGATAAGTTGATTACGAGTAATAGTAACCCCTCATTAATACCGACGCCTGTAACGGGCAGATAAACAGTTACGTTAATAGCTGCCTAGCTCCCTGCCTACCTGCCGACCTAGTCCAACAGCCAGGCGATGTAATTTGCATTGAACAGCAAGTGGGCGGGGCGGAGGCACGCGAGTGTCCCTCACGCGATCAGGGTAATAGGGTGAGCAGAAGTCAAGGTGGGGAAGTTAAATAGCGTTTGGTGATTGAGATTTTTTATATAAATAAGTAATAGAAATTGTTAAATGGCTTACCTTTTTGATGTTAAGAGGTTTTTCCTTCATTGTTTCCGTCGCTTTGATTGTCCTAAACGTCCTTATATGTATATTCGTTCTAAGAGATTGTTAAGGCCACAATAGAGAGAAAGAGAGAGATGAATGTTAAGTAACTCCGTAACGAGTAAATAAAAAGACCCCGACCTCACCTATGTAGTATATAAAACATATATTGGACGTGACAGTGCAATTCTACTTAGGGCGAATTCCGACAAACTTTTATACCTAAAGTAAGTCTTTTCTTGAGAATAAATTTTGAATTTTTGACAATTTTTCCATACTTTTTACTAATTTTATTCCACGGATAAAAGATAATTTGGTAGAGAGACTACTTTGGTAAGAGACTTTGGTAAAATCAGCCCTTAGAGAGGTAAATATATTATCATTTACTACAAATACCTCGGGAAAGACTACAACACATGTATCGTATATGTTTGTCTGGTCTCAATACCCACTCCACTACAGACAAAACAAACAATAACAAGCCCCTCAACTACCCTCGGGGCTTACAACCAGACAGACATCATTCAGCAAGCCTCCGTATTCAGTTACAGGTAACACAAATCAAACAATAATCGCTTGCACACCGCCGACCTCCAATATTACTACCTAATATTACTACCTACCCCTTTACCCAACCGAAAGGGAGGCGTGAATATAGACTCCAATACTTCCCTACTACCGGTAACAAAATGACATAACACCAAAATCACGATTTGGGAAACACAACGCTAAATTCTCAAAACTTCGGTTCAATTTTAAATGATGGAATTTTCACTTATGTCGATTTACGGTCAATGCAGTATTATGATAGGTATCCGTTTTAAAATGGTTGGTAGTGGAAACTGTATGGGTGTTATCAGTAGGTTGCCATGGTGATGGAGAGAAGAACAATTATTGTCTGAGTATGGACGGTAAGCCGATTAATTAGCACCAGTACGGGGTGGCGGCTGATTGTGTAGTCGCGCATTGTTGCAAGCTCTGGATCAATTTTCCATAATTATATGTGAGTAGAACAAAGCGGTCTAGGGTGAAGGTTCTTCACTGTATTTAATTAGTACTGAATCTATTATTAATTAATTAAAACTTTATGGCAGAGAAGGCTTTTGAGAAAGTCGCTGGAATCTGCTAGATGCGGGGAGAATAGAACCGGTCGATAGGGCGGTACCTACTTGGGGGACGCCAGCTGAAATTATGATCATGGAAACTAAACTAAATATGCACAATTAAAATAATTGTGTATAAAGGCAGACTTAATGCCTAAGGGATTTCGCGGCTTAGACGTAATTATATACGATATACATAAATATATTACGAATAAAATAATTTGAATCTGCACAATGAGATTCCGTTAGATTTCACAGGTTCTTATTATGTGAATATAATATTGTGGTTTTTAATTACAATATAACACAGAAACAATTCCATATAAGTTGAGTCACGTGATGTTATACGCTTCCGACACTTTTGAAGGGATTGAGTCCATTGAAACTTCTCATGCTGTACTTGCAGATGACTGCCACAACACAACTTTCTAAAGTTAGGTGTCATTATTAGTACTTGTCCTGTCTTTGAACCTGGATCTTTTGGGCTTTTATTTTGACTAAATAGAACATGATCAATCAATTAATGTGAAGTACAACAATATCGTTGAAGTACGCATACGTAACGTAAGTTAAACGCAAAAATAACTTGTCACCGACTAGTTATTGTTTAATCTTAATTATTGAGCAAAATATTTAATTAAAATCGGAACTGAACTACAAATAAAAGAATATTAATTCTTAGCCGTTATATCGTACTACCTAATAATCCTATCCTACTTCCTACTAATATTATAAACGTGAAAGTCTGTATGGATGGATGGATGGATGTTTGTTACTCTTTCACGCAAAAGCTACTGAACGGATTTGGATGAAATTTGGCAAACAGATGGTTTATAACCAGGATTAATATATACGATATTTTTTTATCCCGGTAGCACGTTCCCGTGGGATAATTTCCGACCTCCACGCGGGCGTAGCCGCTGGCAAAATCTAGTTAGAATAATTTCGTGTCCATTTAGATCATGTGTAAAAGTGGCAGTGTTAATGGACTGTTGACGCTGACCACCCTATAGTTATTTACTTACATCTCATAGGTGTGTTCACCAACCTCGATTACTAGACTTACATTGGAAAGCACATGTTGATGGAGTCTGCAAGAAAGTTAACTCTTTCGTGTATGTTTTAAACAGGCTAAGAACTACATCGACCCAACATACGGTATTGTTAGCTTACCATGGGTATGTAGCTTCCGTGTTACGATATGGGTTGATACTATGGGGAAACTCAACGGACAACCAGCGGGCTTTTATATCTCAAAAACGTTGCATAAGAGCTATTGTTCGAATTCCTCCACATGAGTCTTGTAAACCTCACTTTAAAAAACTCAAAATATTACCCCTACCAAGTATGTACATTTTTGAAGTTTGTGCTTCTTCACATGCCATACTACAGGCTAAATAGAACATAAGACCGAATAATGTAACACGAGAAACCATCGATTGTAATTACTCTATTTAAATGTGAATAAATGAATTTGATTCATTCAGCATTGTTCAATGCAAACTCTCCTTCGTGCTACAGCCTCTTTTGTTCAGATTCTGTCACAGATAAACTTGTTGAGACTAATGTGGGTGAGGTGGGACGGAGGTGCCGAAAACGAGCCTGAAACTGACGTAGAAAGGCCGAAGGAAAGTTATCTAACGCTTTGTCTAAAATAGATTTGTGACGCCACGGTTTTGTATAGAAACGAATAAAGATTTCTCTCCTAAGAGAAATTTAGCTTTTGTGTGTGAAATGTCCAGGTGCCTCTTTTTGTCTGGTTTACCCAAAAAACGAGATGTTTTTATAGGCAAAAACAAAAGCGAAACTATCTTGTATTAAGACTAGGTTATGGGATACAGTCCGACAGGTGCCAAGAACGCATACTCTCGTCGACCGCACTGTAGTTTACGACTATCCTACCTTAGCTATTTTAGTGAACCTCGGGTCGTTTTCTCGTGCTAACACAAAATAAGTAGCCAAAATATAGCAGCACATAACATTACACAAATCCGGCTCATTAAGACTTGAATATCTTTAAACCACTTCTCCTAGTACAGTTTTAGCTCACCTTCATAGATCGTTGAAGTTCATAAAAGCCCTACTGTGTACAATCTCTGTTGAAAACAAACGCGTTGTTTATTTTTAATAATTTCTTTTAAGAAATAAAGTCCGTATATTAATACAATCCTACGAGCTTAACATTTAAAAAAAACAGTCGTATTCGCATGTCTTTATAGTGTGTAATATCTGCGCCAGACCGGTGACAAGTGACAACACTGACAACGGCGTGACGTCAGCGTACAAAACGAATGAACACGTCATGTTACGTCTAATGCATGTGTACACGTTGTTCACGTACGCGTGTTGATTTGGACAAACAACACACATGTTTGTTTCGGATTTACGTTTTATTCTAGCTGTGCACCGCGGTGTCACCCGCATGTTGGTTCCCACAGGAACCGTGCATTTTTTATCCTGTGTCACTCTCCGGCCATCTATGCATAATAAAATCACGACAAAACAAACAAACACACTTTCGCATTTATAATATTAGGCGGACTGTACTTTGTATACGGAGGAAAGTTAAAGGTGTGACAGAAGACATTGATTTATATAACTTGGCATATTTAAAGAGTATTATTTTGACACACATTTTCGTAAACTGTATATTCATAGAGAATCTGGGGGTCTACTCCGAAGTGGTATCGGCCGAATGTTCGGCCGTTTCCTGCTACGAAGTTACGATTTGGTTCGGTCGGTCCCGATCTACACTCCTACACTCTTCCGAATATTGACTATGGTCCCGATCCAACTGAGCCGATCCGAATTTCGCATTTTTCAATAATATTCGGTTCGACCATGTGTCGGTCCGATCCGATCATTCGCACTTTGCACTTCGTAGTCGACCCCCAGACCCCGCATAGCTTGGAATAATCATAATAAATATTCTTATATAAAATGCGAAGGATGTTATTAGTGCTTCCAAAAAATACTCAAATTAGGTTTTTACCATGTTCCCCAGCTCGGCACTAACAACGCTAACGTTTCGTCTGAAGAGACACTAATCTCTCAAATGCATAATAAATGTAGTGTACGCCACATAATAGGGTTGTCCGAACTGTCCTCTTTGTTCCCGGGGATTACTCGACCATTGCAGAATAATACGTCCGGGAAAACGGGGGGTGCGAAACATCCGTGTGTTTTGATGCTAGTTACACCCCACGAACAAATATTATTGTTAGAACGATGCTTTGGCGACACTCTCGATGTAGACAACCCTATCGTAAAGCAAGGGTTGTCGAATATGAAAATTTGATTCACCGGAAATTAATTTGGGGTTCAGTTGAAATTAAACGGCAAGACGAACTTAGTGTATGAGTTGAGTTCGGAGTTTGTATGAGAAGTCAAATAGTAAGAGGTTCCTCATTTACCTATGTTGATCTGAGTCTTGCTTGAACCAGGATTACAATTCGCTGGTGTATCCGGAAATTGAAACAGGAAGTGAACGTCTCGGTTCCGGTTGAGAACTTTTGTTTATTGCTAGGAAACTAATTACGTAAAAAGTTTTCTAAAATTCGGAAACAAGAAATGATGAAAACCAAATAAATTAAACGGGTAAGTATGACAAATCGTAGCATAATCAGCCTATAATATTCCCACTGCTGGGACACAGGCCTCCTCTCGGTGAGAGGGAACGTGCCGTACTCCACCACGCGGGCCCAGTGCGGGTTGATGGATGTCACATGAAAAACTTATCATCACCAAATACCCAACAACCCTGTAACTACAAGTCCACACATTCATAATGAACACCAACTGACGTCCGCCACCCACGAATAGGCACAGATAGTCCCACAAAGGCACATAACGTACTCTTGATAAACTCTGTTTTATTTCATCACAAGCTCGCGAAAACAATAGCGGCATTAATTAGTAAAGGTGGCGTCACATGGCCGCGTACCGGAGCCACGCTTGTATGGCCCGCGTACCGAAGCCCCGCGTACCGCAGCCCCGCTCTTTGTCCGCGCGCACAAAAGACCGTGTTATCTTCGTTAAATACGCTGCTTTGTCCTGTTTGGTTTTAGCGCGGATTATGTTACGTCAAGGTTGTTATAAAATTTGTATTTAATTTAGATGTGGAGATCGCATGGCGTTTGTTTATGCGTGTGGTGTATCTGAAAAGGTGTGTGTATGATTTAACAGATTGATTATCCGAGAATGTTTTGATAAAATTATGATTCTTTCTTAGAATAGAATAAGAACAACATTCTTTATTGTACACCATACAAATTACAGAACATAAACATAAATTTTTACAAAGGGTGACACAATGGGCGGTCTTTCCGCTAAGAGCGATCTTTTAAAGACAACCTTTGGAAAGTAAGAATGACATTTTAATCTAAAATTCAATTAAGCGTAACTTTTTATTTTGGCCTTTTCCTTTTTCAGATTGAATTTTATAGAAAGCAATTATAATAAGGTACGAGACGCAATCAAAATATTTTTATAGACAACTTTATATTTTATCCGATGGTGCGCGCTGAATTTTAATATCCTTCTGTGTTGAGAATATTTTCTCGGCTCTTTGTAAGTAGTATTTTAGTTAAATTGATTTTTGTAAACCTGAAGAGGCCTTCGTGTTTTGTAAAGAAAATACCTCTCTGAACCCTAGAAAATCAGAAAATGTAATTTATTTATCAAATGTAATAGATTTAGGGGAAGCTTTGTTTTAGAAAAATGAGTATCGTAAAATGTTGAAAGTGGTTATTTCTAACATGTTACTTTACGAGGAAAACATGCGGAGCAATTTGTGAATGTAAGAACCTATAATGCATGAACGCTGAGAAATTAAAATCACATTTCATAATGTTCAAATTATATTCACAAATAGGTAATACCTCACATACTAATTTTAAATTATGTTTGTTATTCATTTACCCATCAGTGGAAACAAATTAGTAATTAACCATTACGCTAGAATCATAAACACAATCACAAAAACATGACAATTTGAATCTACCATTTCTATTACCGTAATAATTTAAATTTCATATGCTGTTAAATTATGAGCCGAATTACCAAAATTTCAATTTTAGGCTGTACACGTACAGATATTGGTCAGGCAATGTGTCGGCCCAGCGGAGCGCACAGGTCGCTATGGCAACGAGCAGCCAATTAGCGGCGCCGGCGTCGCGTGAATTTAATATGCGCGGTTCGGGACGCGCGCCGCCCCGATTCCACCCGTGTGCTGCCGCCCTTATTGCTAATGAACAGAGTTTTGATGTTTGGAATTGAATCAAGTATTGTCTAGCGGGTTTGAATGACGATTGTTTTTGAACTATTTTAATAGATTTTGCCAAAGGTTTCATGCTTACATAAACATAATATTCGATGAAAATTTCTCTACCATATTCCTATAACAAAAGTAAAAGACTTCCACGTGTAATTTAATGCAAGCCTCCAGGTTCCGGTAAGTCTAGCGCCACACACAACCCGTCGAGCGAGCAATTGTGTGCGAGCAATTGCATCAGCCCAGCGACGCGGAACCAGGCGGCGATAATTTACTAATATGCATGCACTTCATTAGAACAATAACTAGCTTCACTATGAGTAGGGTTTCTACAATACTCAATACTTCACAACTCAATACTTTCTATACCTTGCTTTAAAGCGAGACTGAATAGGGCTTCCTTGTCCGGTAACAGGTTGTGCGACGATGTCCCTGCCACCCTGTGTTGGCTCACTACTGCGTCCGATCTATCGTCTCAGCATCATGATGAAGATCAGGACCACCTATCCGCATATATTATTTCCCTAATCATCACTAACTAAGATGGGCCTCCCAAGACCTCGTCGACCTCGTCAACTTCCTTATGTTCTAACAATTAAGACAATAAATTTATTACTTAATTACTTACTATCCCACTAAACTCTTCCCTCCTCCACTTCATCTAAAGAGCAATCATGCGATAACAGTCGAGTTGGATGCCGCGTGTGAACCGGAGCGAGCTCTCCTCTCTACTTACGTGGTTAGTTGAAAGATTTGGACACACTGCATGTTTTAAATGTTAGAGTGAATAGTTGGATGCAGCTATTGCAAAACCATCTAGCTACGAACAGAAATATTCGAAATACATATTTGTTAAACTGCACTATTTTGTAGGTGAAGAGTTCTACTTTAATATTTGAAGTTTACCTTTCCTTGAATTCCTATTTACTTTAATGATTTTATATTATGCTACTAATCATATTGTATTAAATGTGTGTGCCTGCAAGGTCCATGTGAACTGGAAGAACATGGGATCTGAAGAGTTTAATTGTATTGAAATATATTGGACAACGAGTAACTCCTAGTTAGCCCAGCCATCCCAAGAACTTATTAGAATGGGACTATGATATCTACGCGTCAATACTTGTACAGATAAATGCTCTGTTTCTTTCACTCTTTAAATAAAGGACAACCTGTATTTAAAATTGAAATAATAAAATTTATTAAAATAAATGAATATTGGTTATAACCGGAGCGGCTTCATAATCCGATAGCCCCACAATACGCGGCGAGGGTCATAATTACATTAACCACATGAAATCGAAACCACTGCTGAATTTCATTAACTCTACATTAAAATATTCAGCACTCACCGCAACATAATACAGGCTTTTCTGACCACTGATTATATTTAAATTAATTATATATTTACTCGTGTCGCGCTAGAAAATTAGGTATTAACAAGCCCGTTGGCATTTTAAGAGTATGTTAATTAATGTCTACTAGTATTCCTGCATATTACTGCGCATGAAACATAATGATTTCGGCAATATTACATCAGTTTAATATTTATCGGAACAAACTTCTCCCACGTTGAACCACAAATGTAAACCCACCTTGGGGTAATTCCCATAATTTTAAGAACGTTTGCATTCTATTCTCAGTCGCAATCTGTCAAAAATATCTCTAATTTACATTTTTGACGTCGCAATCTCATCTCAGCGACAATCAGTCGCTGAGATGAGATTGCGACTAGATTTTGAACGTTTTTAATTAAGAAGAGGTCGGTGCTGGTGTAAATGGCGAAGTTCCGAGGCAGCAAACATTAAAAAAAATACTACCGAATTGAAACTTCCTCATTTTATTGAAGTCGGTTAAAAAATCAAATAAACGACATATTTTGTCAAGAAACAGGCATATATATATACCGACATTGATCGAAGAGCACAGCGTTCATCTCTCGCTCCTCCAGACATACTTACAACAATCTTCCATTTCACCCGCAAATCTATTAACACGTTCACCTACAAACCTTGCTCTGTTAACTGCGATTATCCACCGTTCAGTTTAAAGTTAATATAATCGTTGACGTGCTCCGGTAAAGTCAACATGAAAGCTGACGCAAATTAATTAAACGTTCGCAAACAGTTGAATCCAATCTCGATAGCGACTGGTTTGTGAGCGGTGAGAATGTGGTGACGTCACGCGCCCTACTGGGGGTGTGTATGTGCGGTCGTTGTTATAAAGTTTTGAGAGATTGGTTGTACAGTACAGTTATGGCACATCGAATATTAGAAAGAAACCTTCGTAAGGCGTAATTTGCAGAGCCCGACGAAATCGAACTTTTTCTAAAACACGATGACCCATGTAACAGCCGCCTGTTGTAAGTGATATGATACATATCGATGTGTTTTATTTTTAAATATGTGACGCCACGAAAGTTCAATAAATATTTTCAAAGTTTTGGCGTGTTCGGGAAAGAGTGAGAAAATGTATAATATTAAATACAGCATTTATTACTTACTATATATTGTTCTAGTCGTGGTATTCCGCAAGGTATTAAAATGTCAAAATAATTCCTGTATGTGTGTATAGTCACATTCTACCTTAGCTCCCGTACTTCAAGTCTCCAACAGTGAACTTGTCCACTTCTCTATTCGGCGGCGCTCAATAGATGTTTTGTCCGCGTGATTTCCCAGCGGGCGCGCGCGACCGAAAAATGACGATTTATACACCGACACCGAACAACTGTTGTAAAGTACGTATTGTTACTAGTTTTCATATCTTGGGACAAGATTTCGCTGCATTGGGACATTTTCTGTGCACTCGTAGGGGTGTGTTTTCGCTGAAGTTGTGTGCGAATGTTCGCTTGGTTTTCTTTTTTATATCGAGAGGTGCTGGGTATTAAAAACAATATGTAGGATATATTGTTTTTAATACCCAGCACCTCTATTACGAGAAATAATAAATTGTGAATGGATGTGGAAATTTTGGCTTGTGTGAAGTCAATGGTTGTTTTGTTATTTACCATAAACATACACACGAATGCGTAATATGTATAAAACTGCGCCTAAACTATACAATGTATAGCATTTATTGCAAAGCCAAAAACTTTATGCCAGCTTTCTTTTAATTTGCACTAAAATACATACATAAAACAACAACTTTAACCTTACAAAGATACCGTGCAGCAAATCTAAAACTTTCAACTCGCTGATTCACTTATCCACCCACACATCATGCCACACGAACACCTCCACTACAAGACAACAGACAACACCACACAACACGACACACCACATGACGAATGTACCACTATCTAACACGACAACTTGTATGTCGTGACTTTAACCGATAACACGGCACCAAGTTGACTAGTCTGTTTGTGTTAACAGCGATTTAGTGTTCAAGTTTCAGGTCTGTCTTGTTGAGACATGTAGGCAACAAATCGGGAAAAACATGTAATATATAGCCGCCAGCATTGATTGGGTACTCCCAAGTAGTCCCAAGCAAGCGTTAAAATATCTTAGAAAAGGCTAGACATCCAAAATAATAGTTTCCCAGTAGTATCGTATAGGAGGAAACTATATAGTTATATTGAGGAAAAAAGAACATTTTCCTGTTAGCTAAGAACATTGTAATAGGAAATCTAATTTTCCCAGGGGTTTGCTGGGGTTAAATGGTAAAATCTGCAATTGTTTGTGAGTAAAGTAAATCTCATAGACGTCGTTAGCGTAGTCGGCGTAGATGTGCTACGAGGCCGCTACGAGACTGCTACGCAAGCACAGCATACGTGCTACGAGGTAATGTAAAACACGCACACACGTTTAATGCAAATAAATTATTTTGATTTTATTTGAAAGTAACTTGCAATCACGTAAAGAAAGAAAAAAGTTTATTTGCGTATAATATAACACATAAAATTATAAATAAAGAAAACAAAATGGGGAAACGATGCGTCACATCCGCGCAAAACGGCCATAGCTCAGCTTAATGCTGCGACTCATATTATTATGCAAAACAGAGCCACAGCGCTGGTGTTCAAAGACAGCCTGCGTTGAAGTGATGACGTCAACCGGTGTTAATAAAAATAAGTAAATAACAGAAAAATAAGAATAATTGCACAAAACACATTTTTTTTACGCGCGTTGATGTACAACACAAATAAAGTAATGTTATCTGTGCACACATCTGTCACAGACAGGAGACTTTTGAATTTGACATTTACTAAATAATATTTGAAAACCTGCCTTATTACGAAAATTAATGGATTTTCAGCATGAGATTATGGATGAATAGTTTAGAGTTATTGTTGCCATCAGTGTTTGTAAGATGTCTGTGAGAAGGTGTAAAAAACATGTGCAGATGACAAACTCGGATATGTGTAGATCTTCAACAGGACGAGATAATATAAAATGGAAATAATAATAGTAAATGGGGATACCACAAAGATAAGAGCTTCATCTGAATAACATTCAACCACACCATTGTACCATGTCATTGTCTCTACGAGCCGAGTGCCCGATGGGTTTAAAATAACAAACTTCCATACCATCTTGTGCCCTATTAACCTATTCCCCCTTTTGTGCAAAATTTCAAGGCAATGCGTTGTCCTTCAATTTTGAATGAATGACTTTAAGAATTTTATTAATATTATTTATTTACCTACAACTTATAACCTTTACCAAAAAAGACCACTGCTGACATATAAAAAGCTCTCCACGCAATAAATTCTCCTGTTGAATAAATATATTTCGGCAACGTCCGGCAGTACACTTATGACAAATGGCAACATTGTTAGTATGTTTCACCCGCGTCTGAGCAGCTTACCTTGCGAGTGCCTGTCAGGGGAAATAACTGGCGTTTCTTTTACGATACACTTCGGCAAAAGGCTTACTGCGCAGGCTAATGGGAGATTAAAATAATGGTTCGAGTGTTTCTGGGAAATAGTTTTGCGAATGGATTTTGAGGTTCTCTAATTTTAGATTTTCTTTAGTGGTAAAAAAGGAGTTTGTGTGAAGGGGTATGTCAAGGATTTATTTAAGAACAAAAATATTTTCCGAGATACGTTGCTGAAAATCCGTTATTTCACCCGTTTTCGTTCCGTGATATCACTCCATGTCAGCTAGAATAAACCTAAATTTTGAACTGGTTTCTTTATAATGCTACAAAATAGAATTTCAAAAATGTTTTTCATTTTTTAAATAATCCTAACGACGGGTGAGGTTTATTTTAGAATTTAACCCTGGCAAAAAAACTCAAACAAAAGCTTTATGTAATATCCTGAAAAACTTCGCAACTGTTTACAAAAACTGTATTGGTTGAGCTAAGTCCCGGGGCACTAACACGTTTAGTTCTGTGGGCTTAACACGAACGTGCGGAGTAAACGAAACATGAAATCGAACAAATTGAAAATACTTGATTCAGACATCATATTTACTCAGTTTTAAGACTATTCATATCTATGGGCGATAATAATTGTGCTTGTCGCAAAACGCAAAAAAATAAATCGAAATGCTATAGGTTAGTTGTATTTTCGGTTCGAAAATCGTTTGAACAAACGATACTTTTACCGACAGGCGTTCGTGTTAGGCCTTCTGACGTGGCGGTGACGACGGTTAGGTCTAGACCCAGCCTGGATACACTAAATCTAGATGGATACTTTGTATTTGTTTGATAGGTAGAGAGGACCTGTTTTAGGATGATGTAGGTGACGAAAGTTGTCTGTCTGAGACTTAATTTTTTTCATGGTTCTTTTTATTTTTTGTTTGTACTACTACTGTACGAGTATGCTTACAAATATTTAAGAGTGGTAATATTTGTCTATATTTCTGCTATTTTATAACGTCTGGGTATTTTACGACGTACGGAGCCGAAACGTGGACACTCACGGTACGGCTGGTCCATAAATTGAAGGTCGCTCAGCGAGCTTTGGAACGAGTTATGCTTTGAGTGTCTCTGAGGGAAGAACCGGAATGAGGTGATACGGCAGAGAACCAAAGTTGTCGACATAGCTGACAGAATAAGCAGCTGAAGTAGCAATGGGCCGGTCATATTAGCCGTAGAATCGATGACCGTTGGGGTAGACGTGTACTTGAGTGCGTGAATCGGTCAACGTAAGGTAGAAACCCTCAAGCTAAATGGCGTGCAATTGGAGAGGCCTATGTCCAGCAGTGAACTGCTGAAGGTAAAGCGTGGTTCCTGTAGGAGGACAAGAATACAAAACTCTAACGTGGAACATTTTCATTATAAAATATTTTAGAAGATTACTATAATTAATTTTAACGCAGATAAATCAAAGGAGACACTACGCAGGCGATCTGTCACAATTGTTATAATTAACAACGTCAACTTTTCTTTTACCAACATAAAATTTCAGTCGCTTTTGTAATAAACGTTCAACTTTTAACAAATAACGATAAAGGTTTTCTTAGTGTTTGTTACCTAAGTCAAGACTTTTAAGTCTGGAAAGTAGGTGCTAAAAATAAACTGTGCCTGAGTTTGACTTTGAAAAACTTAGAATACACTTTTTCTTACTTATTTGAGGAAAATTTAAATTAGCCTTCTTGATAATCTAATGTAGCATTTTCTTAGAGGCGACGTTTATTTGTCCCACATAACGTGGTGGCAGCGGCATTGACGCGCAACTTGTGTTACCATGCCATTCAGTACGTGATTCTGAACCCCCCTGGGCGTTGAAACTTTTCGTGGGATATTAAAAAAAAAAATTGCTGTTCCATGCATTCTGACCGCGTAGGTATTCCACTTTTCTATTGAACAGCAGATTTTTTTGAAACCCGACGAAAAATGTCTACGTCTAGAATCATTTGCTGAATTCATGGTCACAGTTTGCGCGTCAATATCTCTGCCACCCTGTATTTAACTCAAGTATAAAGCTGAGCTTATAAATCGTCACATGAAACTAACAAAACTTAATATCACTTACTCTCGCTCGTAAATTCATAATAATAGCAATATTATCTGCGAAGGAAACCCCAAATATAATATCCCACTAAACACACACACATACGTGTAAATAGTATATGCGATATAAGTGTATATAGTAGATATGTACATAATGATGACGTAATGCCGTGACGTCACGGAAGGCCGCTCCGGTACTCTGTCGCCGATGGTCTTTCGCTTGTGATATGTTACCTTTATTTATCTGTCAGGTCAACAGGAATCATGTATCTCAGGGCATTTACTAGTGAAAATGAAAGTTACTTTTGAAGGATGATATTTTTAATCATGCGCTGTGGTTACTTGCTATCAAACTGTAAACTTCTTTATTTTAAACTAGCGACCCACCCACGATGCGTACGGGTGCATTGGTGACATGTCTAAACGTTGAAGTATCTGTGTATAGTAAATTAACTAAGATATAGGTTATCCTAGTTAATATATTATGCACATAAACCTTCCGCTATTAATGCTATCAATGATAGTGAAAACCGCCTCAAAAATTATTGTGTAGAAGAAGCGGTCACAAACACGAAAAGTGACTTTGTTTTATACTATGTATGTATATAGAGTAAATGGGCTGCGAATAATATCCAAACTTCAAAATGCCAACGACTAAGGTTTTACATCCACAAAGCATGACATTCTTACAAACTATAAGACAAATTCATAGCTAACAGTCTTATCGGAAACCGAACTCCCAAGATTGAGTTCACATTCACAACTCCGAGATAGCCTTAAGCCAATATAGATGGTCGAACAGCTAAAAATAAGCTCTCGCGATCATGAAACCCGATCTATCCCGACATGCAATCTGTGCTGAGCACTTAAACTTGAAAGCCGTCACTTAAGTTGCACCGATGTAAGACGAAGTTAAAGTGAGATAGCATAAGTTGGGATATGTCTTCGGGCCACACTCGCGCCGGGCGACGCCGACGGCGTCAGCTAAATATTTCTGGAAACCAATGACGCGGATTTTGTCGAAGTTAGAGCAAGTTACACGAGGGTATGCTTGGAATTATGTTTGAGTTTTGTAACTATCTACACTTGTTAAGATGTTCGCGGCTAGTGTTTGATATCCAGAAGGTTTTGAAGTCCATGATATTTATCAGTACCTATCATATAAAAATGAAAAAGAAAAGTATCTTTGCCTATCTTGTTTTAAATAGCCTGACCTCAAATCTAACGTACACATATTTTAGCTAACTCGGTCGTTCATCTCAATTTCGCGGCATCATTTCACACAAGTATAACGGGAGACAACAATATCTAGCAGTAACACAAAAGCATCAGCTAAACACGTCACAATATATTTATACAATGAGATAATAAATAAACACATTGTCATACATTTACAACGTTCACAGAGAACTGCTCTCTGGTAGCGTTCGCATTGGACCGAATAGAAGAGATAACTCACAACAACGCGAGCGGTAGAGTGGCGATCACCACGAAATGGCGGTCATAAGTGGTCGAATGATACCATACTTTGTGATAAGTGGTTGAATATTGATACCACTGCGCCGGGTGTGCTAATGTTAGGGTATCTAGCTCGTATATTTATTGCGTATTGTTAGTGTTATTGGCAATAGTGTTTTGCTTATTATATTCGAGGTGCAGATATCTTGTGTCTCTAAAAGATTTATAATTAAATTTATAATTAAATTTATATATTAAATTTATAACCAATGTATCTGATTGATTATCTCTAAGAAAATCCTCGATAAAGCTGTGTTAAACAAGAAGATTGATTGGTTTACCTCGCGACAAAAGACTAAAAAAAAACTATTAGTCTTTTGTCCGAAAAATAGGCCAACAGCGGCTGTAGTAAAATAGGCCAACAGCGGCTGTAGTAAAATGGGCCAACAGCGGCTGTAGTAACAGGTGACTAATTGATTTCTCTTAGATAATGAGCAACGTCTTCCTCTCTGTAACAATCCACTAACAAGCTCACACAAAAGCGTTCGTAAAATTACTCAAGTACACTAAAGGTAAAGACAAGTAGTTTTCAAAGCATCGTACGTCTTAATTACAGAAGGAACACGAGCTCCGCGCAGTCAACAGAAACATTCCTGTCTTTGTCCAAGTTCACAATTATGTGGCTGTTCACAAAGCGGAGCGCACATAGTTGACATTAGCCACGGTCCAGACTTGGGAGCGTGTCGCTTTAAATAGCACGCGACAAACACGCTGACAGCGGAGACGTAAGACCCGCGAGAACACGCTGAAGTATATAAATGGAGGGTATAATGTTTCGCCGTGATGTAATAAATGATAAAATACGATGTGTCATTGTGATAGTGGTCTCTTTTCCTCCTTATCGACAAGCATGAATAGTATTTACCTACACATATGACCATGAATAGTATTTACCTACATATATGACCATGATCGTTTAATTTGGCTTGTAAGTAATTTTTGGAGAGAAGTAATTTTTTTAATTGTATCTGTTTTCTGTTTCAAGTCTACAGATAAATATTTATATTGAATATTGGTATTAAATTTATGAACTGCATCATGATAGAACGTGTCAGGCTGTAAGTGGGGCAGGAGTCGGAACACGCTGACAGTAGACAGTAAGATGAACACAATGCACACCACACAAAGGACTCCCTGACACAGATGCTTGATAGTGTCTTTAGACTGGCACTGGAAAACTGCGGAGTATTTAATTTATTATTTGCCTAGAAATATATCTAGATTTTGCATTTTGTTCTTTTAGTCCCATTATCGACAAAAATCAAACGATGATATTTATGTCTGTAACAAAATCCACACAACTTTATCTATAAATCCTATGCTGTCTGCCAGTACAGTTTAAAAGCAATCCTATTTCTTATCTTTTGAAACACATCCAACACCTAAACGTCTAAAGCTTAGAGCGTGTCACGCTGCAAGTGGGGCGGGTGTCGGAACACGGCGACAGTACCTAAGGCGCGCACAATGCACGCCACACAAAGGTGTCACGGCGCGAGCTCTCGATAGTGTCCCGCCGTGTCCCGCCGTGTCCCGCTGTCCTGCGGCCGCCGTGTTTAGATCAAAGAGACTAACGGCGTGACAGTTGTGATTAAAAGGATGACGGTTATTGTCCGCAGAAGTTATTGTTTGTTCTCAGGTTTGTGTTTGTTGAGGTGGCAACGGGTAGCAACGTTAGGATAGTATTTAGAAAATATACTTACTGTCAATTCTGCTTTCAATATTGCCATGTATCATTGTAACAACTAACAAAAACAGACAGATATCTACTACAAAGAAAACTTCATAATTCAAACCAAACTTCAGAAATATAACCAAAAAGCAAGTCCTGATAAAGTTTTGAGAGAGTTTACAAACAAATCTCAGCTTTAAAATAAACGTTATTAGAACTGATCGGAATTCGACGAAATTAATAAGCTGCTCCTTATAAGTTAGTTTGAAGATACTTCGCGACCACAACCTGGGACTGGTCGCGGTATCGATCTACAAGTCTTGAGAAACTGTTAGTATCAAAGGCGAACTTGAGCAAGTTTTCATTAGAGGTGCCTTTACTTGAATATTTGCGGTCCTCTTTGCTAATAAACTTGTCTGTTTTATTTAACGTTAACGTCGCAAGTGAAACTTGGAACTTACTGCGACTTGCTTCAGAAATGGTCGAAGTTTCTTCTTAGATTGTTAATTAATTTTAGTTGTATATAAGTAGTATTTGGGTTTTTTTTAATTTTGAATATTATATCGTGCTTTTTTCCAGTTAAGTTTAAGTCCTATGTAATAGGAAGAAAAAGTATTACCATCAACCAAGCACGAATACAAGCTTCAAGTTGTTTCGTAAAAAAACATAATGGGATAACCCAAAAATACTGTCCAACCTGCGGATCGAAGCAAGTCAAGGCAGTCTTTAAGTATTAAGACTAAACTAAAAATGAATATAACTGAACCGTTTTCGGCTTCCATCAATACGTGTTGACTATCAACATTAGAACCGAACATTAAATGTAACAATCGACGTCAAAACTAAAGTCCTTAAACCCCTACACCTAAAAAGCTTAAGTTGTTATCGACTAGTTGTTCGTGTAGTGTGGTGGAGACCTGTTGATGCTGCTGTGGCGGCTTCGAGGGCCCTCGGCGTGATTGATGGTCACTCGGAGGGAGCGCGGTTTTTGTTTTGTCAAGTCATTTGCTAGTGGGTTGAATAAATGGTTGTGATGAATAGTTTTACTTGCGTAGCGTCTTCATTTTACATCATTTTTAGCAAACAGATGATTTGTTAACTTTTTAAAAGGGAACGATTTTGCGCGGAAGTTGTTGATTTATGGCTTTTGGTTAAATTATTGGAAGGCCTAAGAGTCGTGCAAAAAATAAGTAACGATGTCAGTTTCCATAGCTGACTTAAATGGTATCATCAGCAAACGTAAATAACGCCAATGTGTTCCTTTAAAACACAAATTAAAAGGCTGAAATTACTAACTCTCTTAAATGCGAGCTAAATAGAAACTCTAAGAAACATTGCTTTCCTAACACTAGACAATAAATGCCCACTGTCTCCGTTACTTACATTTATTCATCCACTTTATTCTAAAACAAGTTAATACAACATTAATTTAATTGTTTCAGGTAATTGCGACGCCTGGAGAGCTCAACATTTGAAATAAAGCCGTGAGCACACAGTCTCGGGACGAGTGGCGCCCATTCTAATTAACATTTAATTATAACGCCGACTCCGCCGTTTGTAATTACGCACACTTCTGCAAGATGTTACGAGTTACAGAATGCGTACAATGACGTCAATATGCGTGAAATAGAGTTTATGTTCTAGTTGATAATTGTTGCAATTTTTTATGGAATCTTAAGCCCATAAGAGAGAGAGAGCCTTGTCACAAGTCCAGGTGCCCGATGGCGTATGGATAAACCGAGTTAAATCTGCCGTAGCGTGTCCAATTCAGAATGCTAAATTGACTGGTAGCGTGCTTAAAGGACTGGCAGGTTCAAAGACTAAATGACAATACCTTTGAAGTAAAAGCCAGCCTTTGGGTCACGGGAGGTGCCAAACAACCACGCCTTCAACGCCTCCAAGCACCACCAAGCGCTGTATGTTGATTTAACAAACAGTTTCGGTAATATAGGCTTATATCAAGAAACTAAAAGTAACACTGTGTACAGTTTACACACTACAGTCGAACGTTCCCTTGCGCATCGGGGATCAATTTGTTCGCATGAGCACGGACGCTGGCGTGGTCACGAGAGCCTACTAGAGCGTAAATGAAAAATAGTATCGAGCTAATTCACTGTATTTACAGTTCACACGAGCTTTTAGGTAATTACCGAAATATTTCCGAAAATCTGCCCAGAAATTTCAGAATGACTGGTCTGAATTAGAAAATATCAAAAACATTCTGGACTGAGTCTTGGTCTAAACGAAAGTCCGAAGTCCGAAATACAGTTCGAACAAATTAATTCACTTTGATTGAAAGGCGCAAACATTAAATGTAATATGGCCGACATTTAAAGACTCACTTAGCATTACACTTGTAATCGCCGAAGGGTTACACTGAGGAGTATCTATACTTAGTAGGTACACCCACATTTCGCCAGTTATGTTTAAGTCTCATGTAATAAGGGGCGAGCCCATTGCCTTTAACGGGGCATAAATCCAGATTCGGCTGGTATTTTTAATTTTACAAGTTTCCATTTAGTTGCTTAATCCAAATTGAAAGGCCAAAGTGAACGGTGTGATACTGCTAGCGTTAGACAGGTTAACTCGTCTGTGTACGTACTTATTACCGCTTGTTGCTAGGCGCGCCTCCTGTATCCACCCACGTAGTAATCCTAACGACACCCATGTATTACAGCCCACTCTATTTCTAGATTCTCTATGCAAATACAATTCACGCGTAACTACCTATCTCTTCATGTGAACAAATTTGAACCATTAGTCGCAGAGATAAAGTTCATTTTTACTCACACGCTCACTTACGCATGCTTCTTTGTTTTGGGCTCTGTAAACGACGCACTTGTACTTTACTTTGTCATTAATATGTATGTAACGTAAGGAAATTTTGCAAGCTTTCTAAATGTATAAATTCGTGATCAATTTTGTAGGAGGCTGCGTCGAATCATAAAATTGTTTTTTTTTACCTCTGCGCAGTTCTCCTAATTAAAATATGATTCAAATCGACTTATAAATGTAAATCGATTAACTGCGATAATCAGTAAATACTAGTACTTTAAATAAAATGTTAACAAGGATCCTTCATCGAACTAAGGGCCCATAAAATGTAGTATTGAATGAGTACGACATGTCAAGATCGTAGCATCATCACTCGTAGCACGTGCGCTACGCGGGCTACAGAAACCCATAGCAATCTAGTGCTACGAGTATTTCTGTATCAACTCAACCTCTAACTTACCAAGGCTATAAGTGACATGGCAGGCAACAAAGTCATAACCTTAATATAAATGAAACACGTTTTAAAAGTTAATTTTGAGCACGCTCCTTAATTTCCTCTGTTAGACAAAAAGTCGGCGTCATTAATATTGTTGAAACTCCGAGGTCTGAAGACGGCGCGTCGTTTGCTGACCACTTGCTGAAACATTAATGTTACATGAGCCGCACTGCCTCGCCCTGCGCTGGCCCAAGTGCGGACCGACAGAGAGGTGGGGGAAGAAGGTTCACTGTATAAAAAGTTCTTGATGGTGGTATTTATACATTGAATATGCTATTTCCTCCGCATTATCTCCAGTTGAAAAGATGTCACGGGCCACGATATGTGCCGAGGTGGATTACACGGTATTACCCGGTAAACGTACCGACTCACATAATTTTTTTTTGGATAGCATTCCCTCCGTGTTTAAAGACCTGCAGGGATTTCCAGACATATCATTTAGGGACCAGAAGATACCCTATCTTTTTTTAATACATTGAGTTAATGAAACCCTTACGAAATGTTTTATTTATTCAAAATATTTTACTATTCTCTATCCTGAATTTATCACCATCTGTGGTTTTTCTGAGCCTTGTTATGTTTAATACCCGGGTCTTTTCCAACCACTTTGGAAGATAACGACTTGTGTAACGACGCGTTCAGGATTTCACTCACAAGGGTTTACATGTTAATGCGCTTTTTATATAAAACGAGGGCCGATTTGTTTTGAAGGCTTTCTTGTGATGGTAATCTTAACAAATCGAGTCTGCACCGCTAGGGACGTCCAAACATCAATTGCGTTGGAGAAAATCCAGTAGTCAAATGAATAGAATTTCTATAATCGAACAAAAATTAATTTAAAACTTTCACAAATACTTTTTGTGTTTCGTTATTGTTTAAAATAGCTTTTAAACCATTTTTTCACGGTTTTGACACTGTTTTCTGCCTGCGCATTTGACATGGCATGATACGGCGCCCCCGTCAAGTGAAGCATTCCGTTTAGCAGAGAAAACGCCTCAAATTCATTTGAGCAAAAATTGGCAGCATTGTCAGTAACCAACGTACGCACTAAACCAAATATACTGAACATCTCGCAAAGTTTACTAATTATAGATTCACTATCAGTTTTTTGCATTGTAAAATATTCCACCCATTTAGAATGAGCATCCGCCGCAATTAAAAACTGTTTACCCCCTAACATAAACATATCTAAGTGAACGCGTTCCCAAGTGCGCTCTGGGTATGGCCACGGAGCTAACGATACCCTTAGTGGGATATTTCGGAGCTTGTTGCAAACACTACATGATCCTACTTTTTCTTCAATGTCTTTATCGATGCCGGATGTTGGCCGACCGTTTTTTATATATCCTATCACCTTTTGCAATACCTCATCGCGACCGGTTTTATTCCGAATATCATTCAAAGTCAGAGGAGGTGTTTTCTTACCTACTTCGAGCTCATATGATTGAGCAGGCACAGACCGCGATAAAAAATCAGCCACGTGTTCCTCACTCTTTACATATTCGATAGTGAAGTTATTTGTCGATAAGAACAAAGCATAACGTTATGATCTGTTCGCTGCTGACGGGCACCCCTTTTTCCTTTCCAAAAATCGACAGCAGCGGTTTATGATCCGTCCACAATACAAATGGCACCGTACGGCCATATAAATAATGATTAATTTTCTTAATCCCGAATGCAATAGTCTGAAATGAAATGCAATAGGCTTCTTTCTGAATTTGCGCATAGTTCAGTTCGGATTTCAACAACGTACGCGAGGCATAGGGTACCACGCGCTCTGTGCCGTCGGGCTGTTTCTGTGCGAGGACCGCGCCCAGGCCGCCGGGCCGGCGTCGCAAGTACCGACCGTCGGGTACTCCGGGTGGTAGTGGGCCAGTATGCGATCAGAGGATCTCTTTCTTTATTTTATCGAACGCTTCAGACTGATATTTTCCCCACTTTTCCCCCATTCCATAGGTACCTTTTTTCAATAACTTGTTTAGAGGACTACGGTCCGATCATGTATTCGGAACAAAGCAGCGATAATAATTCACCATCCCTAAAAATGGCTTCAATTCATTAACGTTTTTAGGTGGTTCGCACTTAAAAGTAGCTTCGATTTTACTGTTGGATTTATGCAGCCCGTTCCTATCTATAACTTAACCAAGACACTGAGCTTTTGAACAATTCGCATTTATCGTGTTTTACTCTCAAACCTGCGTCTTGCAATATTTTCATCACGAGATCTAACCTTTCTAAATGTACCTGTCTATTAAAATATCATCTAAATATATACATACACCGTCAATGTCGCCTAATAACTGTTCCATGGTACGTTGAAATATAAAGGAAGCGTTAGCTAATCCAAATACGAGCCGCGTGTACCTATATAAACCTTTATGCGTGTTTATACAACACCATTTCTTTGAGTCATCGAGTTCTAGTTGAAGATATGCCAATGTCAAATCTAGCTTGCTGAATTCTAGCCCACCATAAAGCTTAGCAAACAAACCTTCGATCCGAGGAAGTGTATAATTGTCTAGATATAAAGCTTCATTTAACGTTACTGGAAAATCTCCGCAAATTCGGACGTTTCCGTCAGAACGCAACACTGGAACGATCGGCGTAGCGATTTCAGAATGGTCTACTTTCTCTATAATACCCTCTGCCAATAATCTATCCAATTCTTACTCAGTTTTCGGTTTTAAAGCTAGTGGTACGGCCCGAGGCCTAAAAAACTTCAACTGTGCATCAGATGGCGCATACCGCACGCTGTGCGCCATCTCCAATGCCTTGTTAAATGTAAGGGTTTGAATGCTTTCTACGAACAATTTCTCTTTTTCCTTGGTATTTTCTAATTCTAAGACGAACTTGTCGCTTAAAGCAGTATCTAACTCGGTCTTGAATCCACAGTACTGTGCCAAATTGCGCACTCGCGCCGCCTATTCGGCTAGATCTTCCCCAGGACATTGTTCCGCATTGTAAAAATTGTACCATTCAGCGAACGTACTCTTTTTTGCTTGAAAATGGACGCACAATTTTACTAACAGGTCTTTACACTCGACATTGTCCAAGTTTTCTGGAAAAATCATACCTCTTGCGACGCGGTAGGTATCTTCCACCAGCGCAGTGAGCAGCAAAGCTCGTCTTCCCATTCCAGACTTATCGATGTCATCTCCAATGTCGTTCGCCGTGCAGTACTGGATAAAACGACTTCTAAAAATGCTCCACTCATGCACGCGGTGATCAAATGAGAGGTTGCCGCCAAACGCCATATTAAACGATTTTGCGTGCTCCTTGGTCATTGAAATCACAATCATTAGTGACACAGACAATACTACTCGTACCACACGTGAATAACGCCTCGTCGCCAAATGTTCTGTATTTAAGGATAATATCAATAAAACACTGTAAATCACATAGACACGTGTAATGGCCGACAACCAACTGACGAGACAAGCCTACCACACATAGATTATTATCAGATATATTACACGTTGGTTAACAAGAAACTGGCGTGATTTAAACTTTTAGAAACAACCTTTGTGGTGAGAAGTTTGTGTTATCATTAACTAAACTAGTTTGCTAGATGTTCGTTTATTTTAAATAAGTTGCAATTTTTTTATACGATTATTTTTTTTATTAAAAGTTTATTTTCAATGTTTGCTTGCCTTATTTAAGGAAAGTTGTACAGGGATCACAGTTTTATACACACCTTTATTGTATGTACCTACTTTCTTAGCAAATAAACGATTATGATTATGAATACAGTTTCATTCAACTTGTGTTAACAGAACATAACCTTTCTCTTCGCAGTAGACTCTTGTTTAATGTAGACGTGAGCTATGGACAAAATAGTCCATATCTTTTCAGATATATGTTTGGTTTTCCAATCACAAATGTGATTGTGCTATTATTGTAAAAGACAACAAAAAGTGTAATAACACAAAAAACTTTATTAGAATTCTACAGAAGCAATAGGCCTCTCTGTATTGTAATAAGAACGCAAGTGTAAGTCACAATACTGCGCTGAGGTCAATGTCGCGACATTGGGCCTTCAGACCTAGCCCTAAAGTCACCTCATTCCAAATGTATACATAAAACATGTAATATATCCAAAACAGCCAGCCCATATTTCGTTGCTATTTTAGCCTAGAAAGATAAATAGAACAAAGCTAGGAAATTGCCGAGCGCCCCACTACAATACTTTCACAAGATTTAATCAAATCAAATCATTTATTCATTTGCAAACATGGGTAATTAGTATACATATAGATGTTTTATTTTTATGATAGTGCTCCATGTTCTACCGTCACATGGGCATGCAAATCGTATTATAATTTTAAGTAACAATTAAGAAATGATGATATGTAATACAAATTTTAATGTTAAATCGTCTGAACTACAGTAAAAAAGTCATATTAATTCAGAAATTTGAAATCGCATTACAAAAAATGTCAAATCGCTTAAATTACAGTAACAATGTGTCATATTAATACAAAAAAGTCAAATGTTATCAAGGTTGCATGTATAATTAGAGATCCCTGTACATTCTACTTTAAATTATGCAAACATTTAGTACAAGTGCTTAATAGACTAAAACACTGTCACTATGAAAAATTCTAACAATGTGGTCAATAAAATAAAAAACTAAAGATGTCAGGATTAATTATGTTACTATAAAGTTTTATCATTTAGAAATTCACAAATGGAGTAATAAAATTTATCAATTAGTAAGGCTGACAATTTCTTTTTAAACAGTGGAATGGACTCGTTTTTTGTTCCATCGGGTATTTTGTTAAAGATAATTGGGCACATACATATGACACTTTTCCTTAATAATGCAGTGTTATGATCACTAACATGTACCATGTTTGTATACTGCCTTCTAAGTGGTCGTGTTCTATTGTCAGACGATTTATTAAAAAGATGCATATTTTATTTTACAAAAACAGCTATTCCGAAACTGTATACCTAGTGATAGCAATGTTAGCAAATTTAGGGACTTGAATACAGGTACGCAACAATTTCACATCTCAAATCTCAAATCGTTTATTGCAATCCATAATGTACAATTACAGGTGGTAAATAAAATAAAAATAATAGAAACAATTATGGACCCTGTCGGGTACAGCAAATTTTTAAATAACTAGAGAGAGGAACAGCGCTTTATTAATTTTCTTTGTTATTCAATTATAGTTATTTTATATCCTATTCATTATTTTATACCTATGTATTTATATTTCCATTAATTCACTTATTCTATTAATATTTTATATGCGGGTTATCTTTGTATATCTATTCATTTATTATTTATTTAATTTTATTTAATATTGCTTATTTCTTTACTCGCTTAAACATTTTTCATTATTATAAATGTAGTATAATTATTAAGTATTATGTTATGATTTATTTTTGTTATTTTACTATTTTTGTTATTTTGTTTGTTACTTTCATGTTACACATTGCCTTTATGCATCGTTTTTGAGCCTTGAATACCTGTTCTCTTAGACTACAATTTCCCCAAAATATTATCCCGAATCTCAGAATTGACGCCACCAAACCATGGTAAACAACTAATCTAGTGGGCATATTCACTTTCTGGGTTAGATTAAAAAGGACATACGCTGCTGTACTTCATTTTTTGCATACTTCTTCTGCGTGTGGCTTTCAGGTTAGTTGACTATCTATCATTATACCCAAAAATTTTGCTACTTGCACTTGGTCTATTTTTTGCCCATTGTGAGTTAAATTTAAACTTTGCGGTGGTATCCGTTGATAAAAATGCATAACATTGGTCTTATTATATTAATTGTCAAATTATTTTGATCAAGCCAGTGTATAATGTCCGATAAAGTATTATTTACGTCATGTTCATAAGTTTTTAGGTCTGTACATTTAATCAAGGCAGTACTATCGTCAGCGAATAAGACCATAGGATGTTTTATGCCGTCGTGCCAAGTCGTTAATATAAGTAAAGAAAAATAAAGGGCCCAACACAGTGCCCTGTGGTACGCCATACCTAATAAGTCTATGTTCCGATAAGTATTTTTCGTCACGGTTAGTTTTTAAACATATTTTTGAAATTTCTGTGTAGGCTAGGCTGTTTTCGGTTGCTGAGATATGATCTTAAGAGATTATGCATATTTCCTCTGATACCTATGATGTGTAACTTGTGTAACAGAGTTTCATGGTCAACACAGTCGAAGGTCCTCGTCATATCAGTTAAAATTGCGCAAGCTGGTACTTTTGCGTCGACATGTCTCACTCTCATATTCATTAAATCGTAAACGGCCGTATTTATACCTTTATTTTTCCTAAATCCCAGTTGTTCTATACTCAAAATATTATATTTAGATAAGAATTTATTTATCGCCCCATAAATTATTATTTCCGTAACTTTTGAAAAAATAGTGATTAAGGCGATAGGCCTATAATTTGCCAAGTCTTCTTTAGAGTTTTTCTTAAAAAGTGGCTTAACAATAACGGTTTTTAACTCGTTTGGAAATACCCCGGAACTAATACACAAATTTAGTATGTGACTAATATGTAAAGCAATGTCACTCGACACTAATTTTACGACCTTAGTTGAAATGCCATTGTTGCCAGTACTAAGTTTATTTTTTAGAGAATGTATCGCTCTCATAACATCTTCAGGGAATACTGGATGCATAAACATCGAGTGAGGGTTACTTTTCAAATTACTTGTGTCATAATATTTTTTGTCTGGTCAATAAAATAATAATTAAAAGTGTTTGCAATCTTTGTTGGATCAGTGATTAGATGTGACAGTACCATGAATTTTTATTTGGGAAATAGGTTCAGTAAATTGTTTATTTTTGTTTATGACTTGCCAAGATGCTTTATATTTATGGTTTGACGTGCTAATAAAATAGTTATTTTGCGCTTTTTGCGTTAATTTAATGATTTTCCGAAGCCTTTGCGAGTACTTTTTAAAGTTACTTTTATTAAAGCTTGAAGGTTCTCGCCTATATTTCCAAAGTAAATGCCTTTATTTTCTACTGCATTTTCGAATGCCGTGAGAAACCCATTTAATGTTTTTGTTTGAGTTAACGGTTATCAGTTTGTAAGGGAAACAAAGATCGTATAAGAGACGAAAGTGTTCTAAGAAATAATCAAATGCTTCATTAGCATTTTCAGTTTTATATTTATCAGAAAATGAAAAACATTGTAAATATTTTTTGAATTTAGTTACATTATCACGAGACAGATCACGATTTTTGATCCGCCAAAAACTTGTTCTACTCGATTTCAGTACTTTAACTTGCAAAAACTGTGCTGTGTGGTCAGACAATGCTAGGTCTAAAACTTCTGATTTACAGTTTAGTTTAGAACTGCGGGTAAAATTATCTATACAAGAATTGCTACATAGCCTGGTGGGTTGCCGCAATTCCAATTTAAGATTATAGCCCAAAAGAAAGGTTTCAAAGTCCAGGGTCATGCTATTTCTTTTTAAAATGTCTAATATTGAAGTCCCCACATATTACCATTTTTTTTTCGGGTTTCATACATACTGTTTTTACAATAGTCTCTAATTTCTCATAAAACAAACTTAAATTATTTATCTTTGGGGGCCTATAAATACACATAATAATTAAATTTAGCTTAGTCAATTCTATGCCACAGCACTCGATGACGTTAGCTATAGAATGCCGCGATATGTCTGGAAGTGGTTTGTATTCAAGGTAGTTCTTGCTAGAATACATGCTCCTCCACGTTTCTGAGAACATCTTGTATAAATTGCCGCTAACTTGTAGTTTGTTAAATTCAGTAGTTTCTCATGTCCATTCAAACAACAAACACAGAACAAAGTGTTCTGTGATACAAATAACATCTATTTCCCTTTTTTTCTGCGACAATTCTTGAAGGTGAACAGTGAGTAAGTCAGATTTATTTAACAGGCCAGCAATGTTCTGATATAGGAGGTTTATATTATTATAAACGAAACAATGCATACTAATAAAGAAAATTCTAACTAACAAAATACACTCACAAATCCCTTTCAAACTCAAAACTTACCACTACTACGCTAGGAATAGGGATAGTATAGAACTGCCTTCAGTTAGAACCTTGTACGGAAGGAGAACGATACAGTTTGAGGGAGCGCAGCTTTATAATAAGTTACCTAAAGAAACAATAGACTCCTCATCGATGAACATTTTTAAAAATAGATTAAAGTTGTATTTGGCCCACCAACAATAATAAACGAATACCACTGTATGTACGACAGATCGAACGACAATTATGTTTCATACAATAATATTTTATTTTCGTTAAGTTTCTCTTAATTAAGTGAACTACGTATGTTCTTTGTTGAGAAATAAACTTCTTTAAACCGAAAAAAGTCACTGTTGTCAGACGAATTACAGATTGAAGTTTCTATGGGATATTTTTTTATGTCAATAATCAGGCGGCCAAAGATACTTTAAAAAATGCGTTTTGTGCCCAGTCTGTTTAGTTTTCCTGTTCGAAGACATGTCTAAGGTGAGATCACGATTTGTGTCAAAAAAGTATGCATAGTTATTATTCAGTATGTCCAAGTGTAGTAAATTATTAAATATTTCTACTCTATAATTATGGATAAGAGCTCTTCTTACGTAAGTGGGACAGCATACAATTACATTCGTGTGGGTGATTATCTTTAGTGATTCCTGGATTTGCTTGATCAATTCAATGTTGTTTACAGCGCTTTTAAAGTCCTTTTCTCCGATCATAAATAAACAGTAGTCGTCAATGGAGAGATTTTTTACTTTTTCAGTAATATTGGACAAAATTTCGGTTAATCCACTACCTGGTGTCACGTAATGGTAATACTCGAAGTGCTTTTCTAGTGCACCAAGACAGTTACAGTTAATGAAATTACACTTATGTACTTTTGGACTGAGTACCTTTAAATTAAACCAATAATTTTAAAGCACCAACACGCTTCGAAAGTATTAAGTGAATCAACAAACAACCTAAATTATTACGCCATTACATTCATAACTCACGCGAGATAATTCTGAACTAGTAACACTACGTGTGGACGCCAAACAACGCACACTATTACATCTGCAAATTAACGAGTTCATGCTACCGGAACTGTATTTATGGCTAGAATGGTGACTGTGATAACGTACATACGATATTACGAGGGTTAGTTGCAGGAATAATAATCAGCCCAGGAGTTCGACAGTGGTCGGTGCTTATTGCTGTACCAACTAAATTTTAAACATGTACTTCATCATCGCCATCCCGTTTCGTCTAGTAACTAAGCCATCAACTTCCAAAACTTCATATCCGAAGTTAAAAATGGTTTTTCACTTCACAATATTCTCTAAGAGTAACGTTATGAATACCAAAGTAAAAGGTAATGAGACGGTAATACCGGCTGACCTTTATAAATGTTGTTCAAAATTAAAGCAAGAGGCGGCCGCACGCGCCGCTAGGCGAGCACCTACACGCGGTACATACCTATGTGGGGAATGCTAATGAAAGTGTCCCGAATGAGCTACGAATTAAAATTGTAAATGTAGAAGCTGAACATGTCAAGAAGCTCGCGTTATTAAATTAATTCGTTAATGTATTCGAGCACGTGCCCGAGATAAATAAAATGTTTTGAATTAATGTTGATGTGCTAAACATGTTGGATATAAACGATGGTAATTGTAATTGGAAGAAGAATACCAAATATACTAACAATAAGGAAATGATTTTTCATACTTGATTAAAATACACAAGACACATGAAACGTCGGAAAGCTTTTAAAACAAAACGAAAAGATAAACAACGAACGAAACTAGTTTAGATTCAACGAACAATATTCGCGTAAACGTTAGAAAACATTAATCAAACAACGTACATGAAAGCCAACAGTAAATCGCTCCCAACCAACAAACTAACTTTTAGCTTTAGTTTCAAACTAATTTAGCGAGCGCTGATTCCGGAAATTGATGACTCAGTTAAATCTACATTTTGTATTCAATCTCTTCGGAGCCTCCGAGGTGAATAAGATTATCTCCCGCCGTTATTGGTCCATATTTTACAGAAGCGGCTTATTTCATACCATCTGCGACACCCCAACTCAACGGTTGGAAAGTTTTGGTGCAAAACATTCTGTTGGTAAAACACGATTGAGGAGACTTATCGTAAAAACACGCGTCTACTAGCGATCCCTGAACAGGTTGTGGTTTTGTACGCTCACTGTGCGCAAAAGTATAAAGCACCTAGGTGATTAGTGGCGATATCATTTTCAGGCTACTTTCAATCCCAGAAAAAATGAGCCATTTTATTGGACGAATTTTACATTTCTCCTCGGTAATGATAAGCAGTCTTAACATGCATAACCTTAGTAACTTTGCACTAAGCTGCTGCCCATAAACTAAGTTCTGCATACATCAGAACTGTGTCCAACATAAACAGCTACAACAACTTTAGTCCGCACCGCACCGCACCGCACCCTTCCCTTCAGGGTCTGTTTCCACAACTAGTGTCTTTAATAAAGTGGAGTTGGAAGAAACTTTTCTCGTTACTTGCTTGATGAATTTTAATGCAAAAAGGATCTTGAAAATTACTCCAATTACACACTTTAAGATCCAAGCGAACGTTGATTAAGAAGTTAACGTAGTTTCAAATTGCACTCATGCGGTGTGGCCGCGTTCTAATTCAATTACAAATGGAGGAATATGTTAAGTAGTTTTCAAGTTAGTGGTTTTAATATTTAGCAGTGTGTTTGTTTGTATTGACTATATGTCCTTTACAGAACTAAACTGGCATTTTCTTACGCAAAATTAAGTTTATTTAAAAAAAAATGTATTTGAATTCAAAATTAGCCGACGTTACTGTTGTAGTTGTTTTTTATCCTCCGACCCTCCAGCTCCACTAGCCATTTGCAAACAATTCCACGCAAAAAGTCCAATGAGGAATGACCATTTGGACTCATTTAACGTACAACGCCAAAACAAAAGAAGATCCCCCTGATAAATGTCAGCGAGCGGTTCCTTTTGTGGCAGGCTTCGCTAACCGAGTGAGAAATTGTCATCGCTTTCCACCAAATCGTCTTTACACCGTGTCTCTATTGAGGCAGACTTCAAAGCCTCCCACGTGGCCCGTCGGCACACCGCCCTTTATTTATGGGTTTTTAGATACCTCGACAACTTTCAGCGGTGAAAAATTCTTTGATGTGCTCCCGCCCGACCGATGCTCAAGACGGTTTTGTGAGACAAAGTCGTTACTGAATTTGTTGATTTTTGTTTAGAACTAAAAAAATAACATAAATGGACGTGCATATTTCCAAAACAGATGGCTAAATAAAAACTGTAGAAATAAATCATCACACGATTGTACGAGTATTGAATGTATGAAGCCGAATGAATGTTGAATGTATTATGCTTCGAAGCGCTGTACAGAACACTAGTTGTGCCGTATAAAGCCGCATAAAAAACAATTCCTTTTAACAATTTGTAACCCTTTTGACACTGCAAAAACTAAGACCCAAAGCAAAATCTAAAACAGAGATAATAAATATTCCGACAAAGTTTAACCCACTTGAATAAGCCGAACCCTCCAGACAGTCTCTAGATACCAAGGCGCAGAAAATTGAAAAACCTAAACGCAAATAGGTAAGACAGATGGACGAGGCGCCTCCGACTGCGAGAGGAGACACCGAGAGGCGATTTGTCAAAGAGAGATTACTCAACTGGGAGCTCCCAGATTGGATGTGTGCCTAGGAATGCCGGGGAGCCGTTTCAGTAGAATTCTTAAAGGTTTACACAGCTGCTGTTACTCGATGCTGGCCAGGCGGCCAGGAGGAAACTTTATTTCTTTTAACTTGCGGCCTTTGTGAGGCGAGGTCGTATTGGCATACTTTTTCTATTTAACCTAACTGTTTTGACATTATCTTTCTCGACACTTTTTTCTTGTTTCTTCATCTAATTCATCTGCTCAATCATCAATATTGTTTACGAAAGCCCCTAAAGGTTTCAGAGTTCTCTCATTTGTTATGCAAGTTCGCGCAATTCGAGACAGATTAACGAACAGATTGCCGCCGACAACACCGCATCATCTAAATACACGAACGACGTGACGTCAGATAACAAACCGAATCACGTTTCCGCCATTAAAATAACAATAATTTGGTCCCTCTTAACAAGTTCGTTTGCGTACGTCCTGAGCTTTAATTTTGAGTAATAAGGGTCAATTTTTATTGTCTGGAGTGCAGGAGTTATGTTGTCAACCCGTTCAATGGCGCATTGTAAAGGGATTTGAATTCGCGATCAGTTTCCGTCGCCGCGTCGCCCGGCGCCGGCGGTCGGAAACGTTTGATGGTATTAAAACTTTGCTGTCGAGTGTTTCGGAGATGAAATATGCACCTCGGCTGGCTAGTTAATACTGTTGAACGACGTCACAAGAGAATATTTTAGCTAAGATTTATTAACTGTGCAGTAAATGTTATGTTGTCTCTGCTAAGAGATTTGAAAGCACTTTTGAATAAGAACAAACTTCAGACCAGCAAATGCTGAAATTAGTTATATCAAACAGTTATTTCAAAATGGTTCATTAATATCTGATCCCTGAATATAAACTGAACATCATCATGGCAACATAGCTATGTATCCATCTAGTCTGTGCACTGAATACAACGGACTACAAACAAAGCGCGCCGCAAATGAAGCGAGACAATTGAAAACTGATGAAATGCGATTGAAAAGTGAATGGAGTGTGGCAAACAGAGCAAACGAACGCGGCCGGCTAGCGGACGCTCCCGCCTCCCGCCCCGCAGCCGCCCCGCGCGTGCCCCTTCCGCGCCCCGCACTAAGAGAATGCTCCCCTAACGTAGGCCACTGGGCGATCCATTATTCCATTTAACGACGACTTTTGCAATACTCGATTATTTTTCAAACGTCAAGAATATTGTGCTTTGACTTCGGAATATTTCCTCTCTCAGTTGCCTTCACAAGTTATTAAATGTTTGTTCGTAATGCTTAGGTATTGTAAAATGAAAGCTTTTAAAAGTAAATAATTAACATTCTTGACTGTCAACTTAAGCTGCTAGGGAAGGTGACAAGGTCGGGAGTGAGGACGGTTTCTGTTTGATAGTCGCGCTGACTGGCACGTCGTTCGGGAGGTGAGAGGGCACAGACGGACTCTGCTATATAATAATCTAGTTGCCTACGCGCAAAGACCCGTTATGATGTCAATTACTTTGTTATCGTAACAACATTATTCTTAGCTTTATGATTTCGTAATTCCTGTTTCCTTCCTCGTAAATTATTGTTGATTGAGGACCCAAAGTTCGTTACTAAAAGATATTGGAATTATCATTCAGACAAATTGATAAACCTTTTTTGCTGAAACGCAATTTTAGTAAGAATACAATTGTTTCTGGGAGCTCGGGAATCTTGCTAGGGTGTCGAGCAAGATAAATTAGATTACCAGAATCGGAATTTTATATTTAAAAGACAGTCGTACGCTTATGTCTTATAATTCAGTTCTTAATGATTTTCTTGGCAATAATGTATATAGGTATATGTATGTTTGTGTTGTTGAACTGTCTCGTAAGTAAATAAACCTCTGATCTTCAGACTTAAACTTGTTAGGTACTTTGTTAATATGCTTGTAATGACTTAAGTTATTGTTAAGGTTCTAAATCACGTGATACATGTCTGCCAGCTTTAAGATAAACAAAACTTTTCTTATTACATACACACACAATCAATCATACGCACATGCTTTGGATTATCTCACATATGTTTACGCTGATTTATTTGCTGTTCATCCCTTGTAGCAGCTTACCTTCTACATACTTAATAAAAATCTTAAATTAATTCACTGACAGACAACACGCAGCTTAAACCGCTAGGAAGAAATTTTGCAGAAGAGTTTCTTATAATGAAGGTTAGCACTAAAGAAGGATTTTTGAAAATTCATTCCTTTAAAAGATTAAATAGGGGATGAAAGTTTATCTGAAAGTTACAAATTTACCGATGAGAAATCCCATCGGGCACACTGTTAGTAACCTTTCTTGTAGTCCCTTAGCGTAACCTTGCATATTTTTCCTTTACATAGCATAGCACCTAAGTATAACAGCCTGCAATCACGGCACATTGAAACATGACACTATATTAATAGTCGCCATGTTTGCAAGCATATCACGGTTACCAATTGTAGCGGTCTAATGAGAGGGCGGTTCAGCAGTGGACTATCGGATGAATATATAGACTATCAAACTTTATTGTAAATACTATTATGTTTCTAGAATTCTCGTGCTTCCCGATAGAGTATGTCCGGCTCAACTCTAAAGAATATTTTATTTTGATTTCTAAAAACTTCCACAGTCATCTCGCACTCCTTGAGACAATTTCGTACCTTTCTAAGGAGTATCATTTTGTGGCGAAATTTAAATGAAAATTCACCTCTTTAACACGTATAATAATTTATTATTATATTTTTAATTATCTTGATAAATCTTTGAATATGTCGATGTTTTAATTTTGAATTTGTAGTTTGTTAAATTTTGAGTTTGTTAAATATGTAGACTAAGAGCATGGTATTGCTCATTCCTCTGGACAACTCTCTAGAGTTGAGCTGGGCAGTTGTCTCTCTCGGGAAGCACAAGAATTTTATAAACATTATCGTATCTACACTAAAGTTTGTTAGTATTTTATTCACAAGTTCGATTTAATATAGACGTAGAGCAACGAGCAACAGTTGAGTGTGTCGGTCGCGGCTCGTTGCTGCCTGTGTGCCTGTGTCTTTTGTTAGCTCGAGCTCGTCGTTCGACAACTCGAGCGATTGTGCTGTTATCGCGTCGCACAAGTTCACGGCTCGTTGGCTCGAGTTTGAGAAGATATTGTCTTTTAATTGAGTGTAGGTCGTAGTGGGACCTGTAATGATATATTGTTGTAATTAAAAGTTTTATAAATGGTTCAGTAAATAAGACAAGCTTTCATAAAGAAGCCCTGTTGTAAACTCGTGTACGTTGATGCTGTTTAGCAACTCGATCCATCAATAGGAAAAAAATAAAGTGTCAAAAATCCAATCTAATTAACGAAGTTCTGTAAGTAAAAGTGATGACGGACAACCAGAACTTGACAACATTTCAACAAGCTAATTAAACTAATTTCTTTTTAAGTTAAACACTCTTTTCTGCATCTTTCTCGGAAAATGTAAACCGTGGTGAATAAATTACGGTTTCTCGCAGACAACCCACTGACATACTCTCACCATTTATATCTATCTAAACCCCATTGTAGTCTACATTTATATCTATCTAAACCCCATTGTAGTCTACATTTATATCTATCTAAACACCATTGTAGTCTACATTTATATCTATCTAAACCCCATTGTAGTCTACATTTATATCTATCTAAACCCCATTGTAGTCTACATTTATATCTATCTAAACCCCATTGTAGTCTACATTTATATCTATCTAAACCCCATTGTAGTCTACATTTTAAAGCCAAACAAATAAAACTGCGCCAGGTGCGATCAATCTTTACGCCCGTGAATAATGATCCGTACTGCAACCTGCACATAATGCGCTGCATCAGCCTGCACGGTGCAGCTCATTGAGTGCTATGACGGATGGAGGTAGTGCTAATGTGTGTCGGTCTAGAAGCTATCCGTGTCGGGCTCAGATTGAAAAGGATTATTTACTACGGCGGGAAGTTGGAGATTAATGTGGAGGAAAGTTTGAAAGATATCATACACAATGGTCTGGCTATAGAATCATGACTTTATCGAACCTGCCTTGAAGGAAAGTTTACTCAAACACTCACACTTCACTAACACACCTCCCTACACAAACACTACACACATATACACACTCTTAGATACACAACCACTGTAAACAAATAGATAGTCACGGTTGTATTATATAAATAGAAGCCGCAAAATCTCCGACTTCTAAGATACAGGTCTGCGTACCTAGTTTAGAAGCTCGGAAAGCTGAAATTAATTTTAAACTTGCTAGTACAACCCACTGTTTAAATATATTATGAACTGTGTATAGTTTTTATGTACTAATAAACTTATTATTATTATAATGGTATTTTTAGAAAATTAACTTTGTGGTCTTTTCTGTGTGCAAAAGCGTTTTTGAACACACCTAATCTGTGTATTTCTAGATATATAATACCCCGAGTCTTTGACACTACGAAAGACCTCAAACAAAATTAGGTGACTAGGTATTATTGTCTTCGCATCACATCGTTTCAGCTGAAAAGCATCCACTGTTGGACATACTCGTAGACCTCTCCCAAACTTCCCCACACGCGCCGGTCCTGTGCTTCTCGCATCCAGCGTATGCTCACGACTCTCCCAGTTCATCGGTTCACCTCCCTGTCCGCGTTCGCCACTCCAGAACCTTTCGGAGCCATCTGTCCTGCGAGCAATGTGCCCTGCCCACTGCCACATAAGTTTAGCAATTCTTTGGGCTATGTCGATTACCTTGGTCTTCACAATTTCAGGTATTATTTGCTTACCTGCTCGACTTGCCAAGCATCAGTCACGTCATTTGAACCAAACTTGTCTTGCGAAAATTCCCTTGCTAAAAACCCAGCGTTTTCAACTTTAAAGACAAGTATGAAAACGTACGTAAAAGAGAAAGAGCTTTCCAAAAACTCAAAAAAAACATTCGCTTTTCTCACTTGAAATAAATACTCAGACATTTTAAAACAAAATCCCTTGAAATTAAAAAAGTTTAACAAATGACCACCTCATCTGCGCAATTTAACGAATAATTTGCAACTACCCTCCCGGTGAAGGCTCCCTATAAATAATTTATGTTTTAAATCGGATTAGTGATGAATGTTGAGCTATTAGTCAATTAGGATGGTCCCTGCTGCGCGAGGAGGAGATAACTGGCCGATATGATTGAATTAACTTGTTATATTACACTCATTACGTTATTTTGCTTATTGCCGTTTAATTACAAGGGTCTTTTGGTCTCCTTAACGAGGTTATCGGGAAATTGGGAGGGTTTCTGGAGAATAGTATTATATGTTGTTGTTGTTGTTGTGTTAACGCCGGATTCTGGCAGCCATACCAAGTATTCTAACCTACTGTAAAGTGAACTGCTTTAGCAATAAATTGTACTAACTAGTGATTTGCCAATACATTTTTACCTCATTTCTTGCGCTCGGGCACAGAGTGAGTCATTAAAACTTGCAATCTTTCATCTCGAAGTTAAAAGCAAGAAAAACACTCACAAACAGATTTCCTGTCTTCAAAAGCGTCAAAGAAAAAGGTAAATGAAATTGAAAGAAGTTTATTGGTAAATTCCTCTTAGGTTTATCTTAATTGGGGCTCGTCGCGCCCCGCCCGGCGCCCGAGCGCCCGGATGCCTTCAAAGAGACGCTCAATTTCCGATCAGCCGTCACTCTACCGATCGCTCTGCTAGATAAATATCACGACAAATTAACTGATACGAGTCCTGATTGGTCGGTTGATACTTCAATATGAGTCCTGATTGGCCGGGACGACGTCTTGTGATAGTGGCGCCCCCAATATTGGGTGTATTGGCTTTATGATTGACGTGTCTTCGGCTGCGGTGATCCGTTTGCGTCTGACATGTGCTATGAAGGAAATATGCTTGAGACATGAGGAGTTAAGGAGCTGTTACTGAGCGTTCATCTTCTTTAAAGCTTCATTAGCTTAATGTCTGTGCCACAGACACATTTGAAACATACTACGAGTATTTCTCAAAAAGCATAAAGTTTTATGATCACTTTTCTAACGTGTCCGTGCATCCCACAAGGAACTTAGAGTAACATTCAAAGCACCACAACGACAGTTCAGAAGTGCTGCAAACACTTTAACAACAACACCACCAGCACACTACCTACTATTGTTTTATTCCAGCGTCCTCCAGGGACAAGTAGTGCAGCTTCTGAGATATAATCTCAAGACGTACATAATAATATGTATGCGATGCATCCTCTCGCACTCGACTCGACTCATCTCATATTCATGATACTATTTTAAAATTGAAATAACAATAGCTATTCTACTGCGCTCCGTGAGACTTCTTTATTAAGATTAATTAAAAACAGAGAAGACAAAGCGCGGCCGGGGATTGCATCGGAGAACAATCTAGAATATTTTCTTTGTATTACGAGCGGATTTTGTTTCTTTGCGTTTTGAATATAATATTGCAATTATGAAATTTTGTTGTTTATAGCAGAAGGCTTTTCTGAAGCCGCTTTGTTGTGAAAAATGTGTCTGGAATAAAAATATTAAGGATAACATCGAGAGATTATTACTGCTGTAGAGTACATCAGGGTATTATATTTAACTAGGTACCTATAACATTTTCATTACATACCCAGTGAGTACCTATGTTTTTCTACGACTACACAAGAATTATTCGATTTCTTTAAGTATTTCAAAGTAGATATATATTTAAATGGTGTACATACATAATATTGACAAATTATACAACAATACATACATGACAAGACAATTTCAAAAAGCCAATGTTCTCCATCCATTTTATGTTCAAATTCTTGAATTGTCGAACTTCAACAATTCTCTCATATTCTTCGTCGAATCGTATATTACAATATGACGGAGCGAATGGTTGCCGTCGCTGCGAATCTTATTGTACGCCAATAGCATCGGGGGCGTTGCTGGGTTCTGCCTCACGACGAACTGGCTCGGTTTGAACAATGCATATTTCATGGATCTTTTCGGAGGATGTAAAGGGACCATCGCGTTCTGTTGTCGACTCCATGTTTGGATTTAAATAAATAAATGGAAATATTGGTCTGTTGTACGGAATTAAGGGAACTCGGTGTAGGAAAAAACAATCGATTCAGCATTCAAAGTACTTGTGTATTAAGTTTACTTGTATATTACACAGTTTCAAAAGCGCCAGCAGTCCTCACCACTCCATTCGCGTGGAAGTCGGACTGCCACATAATTTTGCAAGTTTTTATTTTTTAATTCTCATGTAACGTTTACGAGTACTTAACTATGAACGCTTTCATTCCAATAATACTGTTCTATTCTATTCAGCGTACAGAGTTTCGTCAGCGTATTTCTAAGACAAGCTGAAGTACTCACAAGACGCGATGCCTTGCGTACAAAATATGCAAATACATAAACGTGCTATTTTATCGCATAGTCTGAAGGCGCTCTCAATTCAATTCAATTCTCAATTCTTTATTGCGTACCATAGTGTATATAATAGTTAGTAGGAAATAATTAAATGGCAATGGCTCTGTGGTCTCACTCAGAATAAGTACATTATTTATCAACGTAGTGTAATAACTCCTAAAATCTAATAACCTAATACTGCACTACTACGGTTCTATTACATTATGGCGGTACGTCTTTATTTGCAATATTTATATTACTATTAACTTTACATATTATTTACCCGTGCAGAGGAAATATATAAAGTCTTAATTTTGTCTACTTAAATGGAAACTCACTAGATTTACAAAACGCCATCGGAAATTAACCTATTCAGATTGAAGCGTGTTTAATTCCATACCCACCACACACAACATCCACCTTTATTTCGTCCTCATCAGAACGTCTATAATCCCTTGCTGGAGCACCAAGTGCTGCGTGGAGGTATAATTAAGTTGTTTAAGCATGTAATATGTTGTGATGATACACAAGTTGGATGTATTGTGATCACGCACTGGGAGTCAAACCGCAGGAATTGGTCTTCAAACGGTATGTGCTGGGTAACTGGTGTTACGATTGTGTGTTATAATTATCATTATTAACTTGGTAAATAAGAGTAAAGTAAAGTAAAAATCGTTTGATTTGATAATTTTGGTTCAGGAACTTCATTGTTTAGGCTTATTTAGTGTCGGGAATAGTTCTAGTGGATGAAAAGCTAGCAAGTTAGTTAAGCTCCTATTTGTATCTAAACTATCTTGGAGCATAGCCAGAGAGAGCCATTTATACAACCATAAAATAATTAAAAACTAAGAATTTAATTTGATGCCCAACTCTATAAAAGTCCGAACCGAAAGACCCGTTGAATCTACAAACCTTAGGTACACACACGCTTACACACGATGCACGAGTCAAACTATGCAGGCAAAATTAAATATCGGAAGCATTCCAATTACTCGATCGAATAAAAAGCGCCGTGCGCTCCCGTGCAGGAAGTTATTCAAAATATATTTAACGGATCGTCGGGATTTTAGCCATGATGTAATTGCGAAATAACGTAGTCGGTACGTCGCGAGTGTGCGCGGAACATTACGGCTGCACAATGAGCGCCTCACTCAATAACGTAGGCACGTAAGATCGGCCGCGCGCTACGAATCACTGCGATTGTACAGGAATTTTAATGTTGTTGCAATTGTTTCGAGCTGATGTAGGTCTAGTTTGAAGAGTTTAAAGTATGCGAGGCTTTCCTGTTTGCTTCGCAATGGAAATACTTGAATTGGTTGTACTTCGCAAATAGTTCATTTGACTTTGAATACTCTGCTACTTGTATCCTATCGAAGTCTCTCTTTTTTGTTAAATAAGTGCCTGCTTCTTTAAAACAATGACAGGGACAGCAGACAATGTTTTAAAAATTTAAGTACTTAATTAGTATGTACAGTAGCGGTCAGAAGTGGAGTAACATTCTGACGAAGCAATAGATTGACACTTTTGTTTAACTTACGACCTTCTTCTAATGAGTAATTTCTATACTATAGACACACACTGATTGTATTGCATAAATTCAACCATTAGGGTATATGGCATTATAGCCTAGTGGTTATCATACGCCGGTAAGCGCGTTCATCCGTAACGAGCCGTGGGTTCGAATCTCACGCGCGGTTATAATTTTTTTAAATGTTTTTATAATTACTCCTGTTCCGTATCATGTTCGTCTTGTTCACATAATTCGTAAAACTTTATGATTATACCCACAGAAATCTAAATAAATATATTTAAAGGTAGACAGATGCAGTTAACTTACGACTCATTCACTGTGACTAAATAGAACGTTATTTGTTTTTGCTTTGTTGTTATTGTGGGTTAGTGACGTGTGTTTAATCTATTAGAGGTGTTGTAGTTCATTTTGAAATTTTAGTATTGAGATGAAAGCAGATATTATCGCGCTCCGTAAAAGTGGACTTAATATATTATATTTAAAAAAAAAAAAACAAATATTTGATGAAACCGGACTGAGTGTGAGTATTATGATTTAATTATTTTATCGATTTTTTTTTCTAATTAATGTATAACTGCTGTTCCTTTTAGATTTATTTTTAAACGTTTTATGTTTATCATAAAGTTTAAAAAAAAAAGAAAAAATAATAATTCTAAAAGTAAATTTATCTACTTTTGGAATTGTGAATATAAAATATAACATTAAGTATAATAATATAATATGTAACATTTCTGTTTTCAAAATAATTTTGTTTTAAATTGGTAATATTTGTATTTTGCTAATAGCCTAACTGTACTCTTTTTTGGTTTTAGAGAAATACCTACTGAGTCGGAGGGTCAAAAGATATAAGGAAAAGGGTAGCCTTGCCAGTCGAAAGCGAAGTGGAAGACTCCAGCTTGTCAGTGAATATGAAACAAGTGGTTTCATACCAACGATATATTTTGCCGAATTATTCGACTCGTCTTTACGAACCGTTCACCGTGCAAACGAATACCACAACACAGGTACAGCGATGGGAAGCACGGAATGAGAGATCTGATGAGCAGTTGAAGTTGCATTGCATGGAAATATGGGAACATTTAAGAGGAACAGACATATGTTTCAATATTGTTGGATCCATGCGCCAGCGTTTACTTGGTACTTTGGTAGCATTGATAATAAAGGGGGTTATACAAAGTATTAAGTTACAAATTACAAATTGATTTTCTTCTTTTCATAATGAAAATGAATACTTAAGCTAAAACAAAAAGTAGTAAGTCATTTAATTGTATTGTGGCAAGGAGTCCGCACTTTTTTTATTTACGTAGGTAGATTTGCTAGTTGTGATTTGTTAGAGTACCCAGACCCACACACAGTAGTAATTAAAGCACAATATTATTATATTACTAAGATACAATATTTTAACTCTAAGAGTCGTAGTTCACTGATTACCTGCTGTACTTCAATAAATTGTTCTTTATGAGAAAATAAACTGTTTTGACTAGAAATTTATTTATTTCTTGTTTTTAAAAGAGAGGAGTGGGTGAATTTAACCTAGATATAACTTATTTTTTTGTAATACCTAGTTTTGTTTAGTTTAGTTTGTTTTGATTTGTTTGTTTCAATTTGGATTAACTAATTTATTAAGTTCTAATCAGTGCAACTTACACAAACACACATATACAATACACATGCACAACACACACACATAAACATTTACATAGTCTTGTCTTTTTCTTTTTTGTTACTTACGACAACGATTTGTGTGTATGCAGAATTGACCTATAAGTGATTGTTACACTCGGTGGAGCATACGGTGGAGGTCTGCCCGGCTTGGGCGGAGCACCGCCGCGTCCTCGTGGCGGCGATCGGCGGCGGCGATCTCTCGCGTCCGGCCCTTGTCCAGGCCATGGTACGGAGCGAGAGTGCATGGGGAGCCGTCACCTCCTTCTGCGAAGCAGTAATGCTCGCAAAGGAGGAGACGGAGCGCGTGAGGGAGAGGCAGTCTCTCCACCCTCACGCACCTAGTCGCCGCAGGAGACCCCCTGGACGTCGGGAGTCACCAGCCGACTCCCGGCCACCGCGGGCTTGCGGGCGGCGAGCAATGGGCAGCTCGCCGCCCGGCGAGGACCAGGCCCGAGTTGACGGCGCGTTATGTTCCACGCGCGCCTCAAAGAGATGTCAGCACGAAGTGACGGGGTCCGTTAGGGCCGATGCCTGCCAGGGCCGCGGGTTGTTCGAAAGAGATACCGTGGTCCCTGGCATAGGCAACTGAAGGAACACGGGTGGGTTTTAGTCAGTAAAAGTCTGATACGCCCTCCTGCTCCGCCCAGAGCGGGAGAAGTCATATGATGATTTCCCACCCAGAAAAAAAAAAGTGATTGTAACACTTTATTCCGATTTGTTACTTATGTTTAAATTGCTTATAATAGTGTAGGTATACAATTGTTGGCTAACCAATAAATAAATAAATAAAATTCTAACGAATAAACATTTGGAAATCACTTATAAAACATTTTTATTTTTAATTTCGTATTTCAATAACAATATACATAGGTAATAATAAAAATAAAATAATTATTACATTATTATTCTCGTTTATTAATCTATAAAAAAAAACTAATAATAAAAAAACGATAAAGGTTATTGTTGGAAAAGAAAAATAAAATTCCCAACTTGAGATTAGAACCCAGACCTATGCGTTCAATCGGTACTTGATGATACGCTTAAAATTTTAGCAATGGTATGAACCCACCAAGGTCATACGTAATTACGTAGCCAGCCAGTGTGCGAATTCTGAGGTGAGCGTTCTGTGTTGATACATCACTTATGCACAGACGTAGGTACGGCCTTTACCTCGTGTTCACAGCAATATAATACAGTCCGCATTAATGACCGCGACCGTACATATAAATTTAATTTCCATGTAACACCTTATTGTAAGACGTGTAAGTCCTGTAGACTTCGATTTCTTGTCTTCTAATTGGAACAAATTATAATCGCTTCGAATCCTTTTCTGAACGACGTTTGAGAAAAGATTTTCAATTGATGAAGTGAAATCTTTTCTGAAACGTCTGTCAGCCTGTAATGTGATCTTAACTTGTTCCAAAGAAGCATATTGAATGGTTTGTTCAATCCTTTGACTTTTTGACAAGAGTTTTATTCAATGAATAGGCATTGAGGGATTCTTATTAATGAAGTCGACCTTTACTCTTGGGTTATTTCTTCAGCACAAATAATATCTTCTTTAAAGTAGTAGGTACTGTCGTTACCATGATGATTTGATGTTATTGAAGAAGAAAAAATCAGTTAAAGGTTACCTTTTCTTTCATATTTAATGATATGTATGAGAGAATATAAAAAGAAAATACCAGTAGTAAAGTCTTGAAACTAAGTTGTTTGCTAAACGAAACAGGCCTTTGTCTAATTAAAGAGGACCATTAGTTATCTCGCCGTGGCACCAAAAGTGTCCAGCTTTATTTATTTCCAAGATCGCAGCCTCCAAGTAAATGTGAAATAAGAAAAGCCGCCTCGAAGCGTCCGCAGTCCGCATTCCGGAGTCCGAAGTCATCCGGAATCAAAGGGACTCTAAATGTTTGTGCTAACTGTGTTTGTTTACTTAGGACACACTTTCGAAACTCCGCCGTCCCTCGCCGGTTTGTTTTCGGCTATTACCGAGTTCCCAATTATTTATGAAATACCTACCAATTAGGCGAAAACTTTTATTAAAAACACAAAAGAAAAGCTTTATTTTGTCTTGAGCTTACAATACGAAGTCTTGTTAGTTTCGCAACTTCTCTCGCCTTACGAACAAGTTAATTGAAATTTTGTGTTTCTATTTTATTTTATTAGCGCTCCACGGACGGGAGAGATGAATTTTAGAGGAATCCATTAACTGCAGCGAAACTTGTGCTCGCATTGAGATATTCTACTGAAATATGTTTGGAATGTGTGCAGCAAGTTTAAGTTAATTGAAACAAGTTGTACATTTATAGAGTGCTATTTATTCTACAACCAACAGACAGTTGCTTAGGTATAAACTTACATTCGCATCATATCGTCTTTGCTCATCAGCATGACGTCCTTGTAGGACCAGCGGACCAGCATGTCGGTGTCCAGGTAAGTGAGGTCGTCCTTCTTCATCACCATGTCGGACATGTCCACGTCCTTGATGGTGTTGGACAGGCCTAGGTCCTTTCTGAACACCATCACGTCGGTGAACTTCATGTTACGGGTGAAGAAGTGGGTCATGTCGATCCTCCTGTCGAAGGGGAAACCGAGAGGCATCGTGTCGAAACAAACGCTCCAGCGACAAGTCCTGCGCTCCTTCATGATGGTCATGTCAACGTAGGGCAGCACCAGGTTGGTCTTCACAGGGGTGACAATGACGAACATCTGCAGAGGCATACCGCCACGACGACCCAGAGGCAGGAGGAGCCTGTGCGGGAAGCCAACGCGAGTCTTGAACCACCAGCTCTCAACATCAACGGTCTTGCTGATCATGCCAACTGTGTCTACCATGTTGTTGAGGAGGCGGCGGGTCCACGGCCTCTGCTCGATGACGCCGTGCATCTCAACAGAGTTGCGGACGATGGTGTTCTTGCCAGTCTCCATTTTGTACATAAAGGTGTCGATCTCAACCATGTCCAGGCGTTTGTCGTTGACGCTCATGAGGCGGCCCATGCAGTCGTATTTGGGACCGATGAAGATGCGGACGACAGCGTCGACTGTCTTCTCGGAGGTGACATCAACGGTGACCTTGAAAGGGTGGTGGTTGAGGCGGCGCATGCGTGCAACCATGATCATGTCGGAACGCTTCTTCTTCAACTCGCCGTCGTCGAGGTACAGGGCGTTGGTGATGTCCATGTCGTATTCATCCATGAAGGTGACGAGTTTGTCGGTCGTCAGGCGGTCGACCTTGACGCCGGGGAAATCGAAGTCATCGCGGGTGTATTTGGGCAACATCTTCTTGAACAGCATGAAGGTGTCGGTGACGCGCTTCATCAGCCTCCAGAAGACAGGGTCGCGCAGACAGGTTGAGTACATGTCCAAAGCGGTGGGCACGTACGTGTACCTGTTGAATGCGATGTTATTATAAACATGCTATACGGAACTACAACAAAACTTATCTATCTATTAGTAGGGGAGGTACTGCTCGATTTTTGCGACCAATTTTATACCGAGCAAATTTCATTTCTAGTTATAGTTTAACATTCAAAAGTCATGAATTTGAGAGTCAGTTGGTGCATTCAAGGGAAATCCAAAGTTACAGGATGTCAAAGTTGTAAAATAAACTTATAAAAGAAGTCATTTCATACCGCACCAAAACCTTATGGGACAGTTTTTAGGTTCAACTTCAACCCAAAAAAAGACTAGTCAGAGCTCAATCCTAAATCAATTCCTTGACTACTGGAGCAGCTGACGCTCAGATCTCTTATGCACTAGGGGAAAACTATTTCTGGTATGATTTCCAGCCTAATTATGTACTTTAAAAAAATCCCTCTTATAAATTGAGATAGGGGTAAGAAAATTATGATACTCTCCAGAGTGTCTGAAAAGGGTTGAAATTTTGCAAAATAAGTCGCATTGTAGAGTCAGCTGTGTCGTGGTACTTACTTGTCAAAGTTGTACACGTTGTAGGTGAGCATTTTCTTCATCAAGTGCATCATGTGCATGAACTTGGCGTCGTCGCCGACCAGTCCCATACCGCCCAGCACAAGCCTGGCCAGGTTCTCAATGTCCTCGGTCTTCTTTAGGGTGATGATAGTTCCGTCGCGCTGCAGAGAATAATATCATTAAGTAAAGTTTCAATGAGAACAAGATTAAAATACTTGAACATAAAATCTTAAATGATACTTACGCGCTCAATCTTGCCAGTAAGGATCCCGTCACGGAGCATCCTCTCAACATCATCTAACATACGCTTCCACTTGAGGTTGTCCTTAGTCAGCACGATCATGTTGTTGCTGCGTACGGGCATCTCGTCTCCAGTGTGCAGACGGATCTTGGGCCAGTAGCCTGTCTTGAGGGGCTCGTTCCACATCATGGTCTTGATGTCACACATCTCGTGGGTGAGACGCTCCAGCCGGAGCCTGGCCAGCAGCTGCATGTAGGCGTAGCTCATGATCTCTCCGCGGCGCTCCTTGTTCACAGTGTACATGTCGTCGGTCATCCAGAAGGGGTAGCTCATGTGCAGGTAGTACATGTAAGTGTTAAGGTCGATGTCCTCGGTGAAGTAAGAAATGCGGTCGTCCTCAGTAAGTGTGCGGCGGACTCCCTTGCGCCAGTCAATCACGACCAGGTTCTTGTCGGTCACCTTGATGCCGTAGTAGTCCATCATAATGGGGTCAGTGACTGCCTTGGTCATCTTCATCATGAAGGCCTTGTTGATCACATGGCTGTCGACGAAGAAGTAGGGGTAGATTTCATAGGGAGCAGGGATGGTGATGCCGCGACAGTCTGTCCTGTGGAACACGCAGGCGGTGAGAGCATACACGAACATGCCTCCGTTGATGCGCTCCCTCAGCCAGCACGCGGTCCTGATGAACACGTCGAAGTCCTTGGCGAAGAACATGATCTTGAAGACCTTGACGGCCTGCTCGATGTGCAGCTCGTTGGTGTGGACGAATACCTCGCCACGGGGAAGCATGCCCATCTTGAAGGTGTCGATGAACTTCTTTACGACGTCTGTCTTCTGCACATATCAAATTGAATTATTAGCATAAATGGAAATGGGAAATTATAGTGTGGTTAATCTGATAAAGTAAATGAGTCTTACCAAGTACTTGTCCATGTTCTCTTCGATGACCCATTCCCTGGCGACGTCCCGGATGTCGTCGTACATGGTCGGCTGCAGGATGTGATTCAGGAGCTTCATGATGCAGAGCTCCTTCATCTTTATATCCATCGTTACTGTTCAAACAATTAAACTTTTAGTCTTCCACGAGTTTGGGAATATTTTGAGAATTCAAATTAATTAAACTGTCCGATGATTGCCCAAGTTGTGATGTTCAGAATAATATCAAATGTCAATTTGGATTGCGAAGTCTTGTTTCAATTCTGTTTCCTTCAGAGCTTTATATTGTTTTGGCATTTCTAAATTCTGTTTAGGAAAATGCTTCGAGATCTTATGAGTTGTTTGGACTACTTGGATATTACTTTAGTAAATCAATGTTATCAGTTTAGCAGCATTTGAAACTCTTCTTTGCTATGTCTTAATGTGATTAATATTTCACAGATTATGGCAGTAAAATCGAAATTGAAAAGAATATAAGAAACGTTAATGACATGCATCTTCTAATAAACCATACAATCATGTTCAATGGTAGATATGTAGATTAAATTAATACAAAATAATTTCGGTTCAAAAATGTTAAAGTTGAAACTCACCCATGTTGTCCTTGCCAATAAACACAGTAGTGTCATCTTTGATGACGGTGGCTGTCGCCACGGCCACAGCGGCCAATACCAGGAGTACTCTCATGTTTGCTGCTGGTCCACAACTGTGCCCATCTCACCTCACACCGGGGTTTTTATACCAACCCAACTATTTGTCTCACTATCACCGCGCGCGTCATTATCAATTGTTGTTCTTTTCGTGATAACCTCTTGAGAGTATTGATGTCTCACGCCGATGCTCAGAGGCAGATCAGGATGTTTTCCGAACCTTTCTCTTGAGGGTATCGCAGGGATGTGAAGGCACGTCGGCGCTTTAGGTCGTTAAGAGGTGCCATATCACGGCTGGATGAAATATTGTTTATGTATTCTCGAGTATTCTTTATGTTACCAAGATGTAATTTAAACTCGGTGAATTCTGGTACGCTGTAGTAAAATAAGGAGTAATCTTAATGATACATTGGACCATTTCCCCTGATTAGTTTAGTGAATTAATTGCTCGTGCCTACTCATTCACCTTTGTTTCGTAACTCGTAGGTAAATTGTGATTACTTCAGTTTGGCACACTTGTCATCAATCACGGCGAGACAGACTTCACAGAACCTATCTGTCATCGTCTCAGGTATCACCAGCGTGTTCCATTACTTGGAAAGAAGACTTCAGTCACAAAGAAGTAGCAAACGTTTTAGTTTCGATCCTTAAAGGTGACATGATGTGAGCGCATACCAATATATTTGCTTTGTATGTAACTAGCAGGACTACTGCAACTCCGAAATCATACTTAGGATTATTAGCAGCTAGTGTTTTTTCTTGTTTTCAAATAGAAAATACGTGGTCTTAAATATCACGTCCCATATATAAACTACACAGGCAAGAATAAGGATAGTTCAATTAAATGATAAAGTGCATAAAAAGGTGAAAATCACACAAATATGTCCAATGGAACTAAAGTAGGTAAAATAAAAGGCATCTCTTGACAAATGGCGGCGTTTACTTTTCTAAACACCCCAAATGAAGCCATATTTCATATCTACCCAAGCTTTTTTATAGTAGTTGGACTATCTTTACATTATCCTCCATAGTTTATCAGAACAGGCCATTAAGTTCCCTGTTCACATGAATCTCTGCGGCCTCAACCTTGGCTGTCCGACACGCGTACACGCCGAGCGGGCGGGAAACTATTAATATTAGAGCAGTTTCGATCTCCACATAAAATATACTCATAGATTATTTACATGCTCCAATATTAGCGCTCGGAAGTGGTGGCGACTGAGCGGATACGGACCTCGGTATCGGCGACGACGATACCGCTGAAGCATTGCTCGGAAGTTAGGGCTTATTTCTGATCTTATATTGAGAATTGTTTCTTCATTTTATTTGTTTTACATTGTTATCACATACAGAAGCAACAAGAACTATGTACCCAGAATTTTGTATGACTTGATTTAAAAGAATATCCTTGGAGTTTCTTGCTCGTTCTTCTCCATAGAGATCTACGTTTTGGAATGGGCAACTAGCTTCAACTTTCTGACAAATGGCCGACTGTTTGATAATTAAAAAGTGCCTGTAAATGGTTAATTGAAATAAATGCATAGAGTTTGAGTTTAGCTTAATGTTGTATTCAGAATGATCCAGAAGGCACGTGTTTGTGCTTACTAACATGAATTCATTGTCGCAAAAATGTTCTTGCGCATGGTTGTATTGTTCTGTACTATTAAAAAACAGCACCAAAATCGTCCTTCCTCAACTACCACCGTTTTTGGCAAAAACGGAATCCTTACAATTTCATCATGTCCGTCTGTCCGGAAGTCGCACAGCCAGTTTACTCGGAACCAAATGGGCACAAATTGAAAAAACTAGGACACTTCCCAAACATGTAAATCTCTCGAGAGATGAAAAAAAACAGTGCGATAAGCGCACTATATACGAGTACATACCCCACAGGATATGTATTTGGGTCCCATATGTAATTTAAAAAAATATGATGTTTCTAAGTAACTCTACTACTTACTTTTCTATTTAAGTCAATAGTTTTTGAAGTATAGGATACTAGCTGCGCCCCGCGGTTTCACCCGCATAAGTTTCGATCCCATGGGAATATCGGGATAAAAAGTATCCTATATGTTAATCCTGGTTATAAACCATTTATGTACCCATACAAATTCAAATTCGTTCAGTTGCTTTTGCGTGAAAGAGTAACAAACATCCATCCATCCATACAAACTTTCACGTTTATAATATTATATATATATATATATATATATATAATATTATAAACGTGAAAGTATATATATATATATATATATATATATATATATATATATAAGTAGGAATAATTTTCTGTTACAACCGCAGAAGTTTATTCTTAGTTTATTTCGAGAAATACTATGAAATACAAACTATTTTTGCGGCCAGTAAAATCGATACTATGCATGCGTAAATATTCATCCCGACTACGGATCCCTTCATTCGCACGTAGTCGACTACGGAACCCTTCACTCGCACTTAGTCGGTTTTTGTTTTTATTACAGAAAAAGATAATGCGGTGCAACACACTCGGTAGTTAGTAAATATATCCTTATCCAAAGAGTTACTAGGTAAGTAGGTACAATGCGAAAACAAAGAGTATCAATTAGTGCAGTTCCTACCTACCTACCTACGAGTATGTAGGCGAAAGTGTTTGTTATAAACTTCGCCTATCTTAACGATGTATGATGCAAAACTTTATCGAACATGTTATTGTGCGGACGAAGTAAACACCTATTATTTTCTATACGATCACCCGAGCTGGTTTTATCTAATGTTTTTGTATATTTAATTAGCTTCTGCCTGCAACTTCGTCTACACGAAATTTCTGGTCCCTGGTAATTTTTCCCTTCAAAACGCGCACATATCGGGCTGGTTGGTCGGGTCTCCTTACAAATTCTATGACAGTGAACTCTGCTACTTGCTATCCATACTAATATTATAAATTTTAAAGTAACTCTGTCTGTATGTTACCTTTTCACGCCTAAACCACTAAACGGAATTCGATAAGAAAACAAGGAGATAGATGGCGTCTTGAGGAAGGACAAAGACTACTTTTTGTCCCGGTAGCACGTTCCCGTGGGATAATTTCCGACTTCCACGCTGGCGAAGCCACGGGCAGAAGCTAGTAGACTATAAAACAAAAATCTTATTACAACCAAAACATGACATCACGTCTCTGTTGCCGTTGGTCTCACACAATCTATCTATAATGAATCACGCTCGTTAAGCTTATCAAAAAAAAGAATAGTTTCAGGAAACCTAGAAAAAGACTACTTTTCCTGGGTATCGAGCTTGGACCAGCCGTGCTTATCACCACTGGACCAATCCGGCCTTCAGTCAAGTCCACGCCCCTCGATTCTAAGCTCATTTACCTTTCATCACCTGTGACGCACACAATGCACTGATAACAGCTGATAGCGCGCTCAACTTAGAAAGTGTTACCGCCAGCTATGCACCGAGACGTACTACACGCTACAATGTTGCTTATCACTTGTCGCTGACGAAGTAACAACAAGTGATAAGCTCCGATATTTTTAATTTTGTGTTTGACTTAATTACTCAGGTTATCATGCTCACGTGTATGTAAGTAAGCATCTGTATAATCTAGTCCGACTTGATGCACTCCATGGTAGCCCTTTCTATCCATATTCTCATAATTTTAAAGAGTATTCTTGGAGTTTCTTGCCCGTTCTTCTCCATAGAGATCTACAGGATGGTCAAATAACAGGTATACACTTTATTTTTAAAATTTTATTCTATGAAGTATAAAAAATATTAAGTATTTTTTTTAAATATAGTATTTAGGGCCGGCAATTAAGTATGGAAAATAATGTCAGACAAATGTCCACCTGGCAGCATGGCAAATGTGAACCCTTTTCATTGCGTTTTTCATTACATTTTCACACATTTCCTGCGTCTCAGTGACTGTGTCTCGGATATTTTGTTTTAATTGTTGAAGGTTGACATTGAGGAAGGAAGGACACGTCCCTTTAGATAGCCCCCATAGAAAAAAGTCAGGAGCTGTTAAATCCAGGGATCTTGGGGGCCAATCAATGTCACCGTTTGTCGAAAGTAATCGACCCGGAAACGTTCTTTTCAATGTCTCGATTGTGGCTCGTGCCGTATACTCGTAACATGTGGCCCCGTCTTGTTGGAACCACAAGTTTCATAAGCCCAACTGATTCACTTGATGTAAGAAAACTGCTTCATCTGTTACAATTCCATGCTACTCAAATTTATTCACTAAACGAGTTATCGTTAGCCGCGAATGTAAGTGATTTCTACCAAAAATTGGCAGCAATTTTCTTAGTTTCCACGATACATGATTGGGTTGAGTAGAATGTTTTAATAAACACGTTATTCAGTCGTAGAACGCTCCATAACAAATTTGCCGTATCTACACAAAATAATTTTCATGAAACAACTGTCATATTTGCCACCAAAACAAAATGGCGGCAAAAAAAAGTTGTATACCTCCAAGTTGCCCACCCTGTACGTTTTGGAATGGGTACCTAGCTTCAACTTTCTGACTAACTGACCGACTCTTTGACAATTCAAACATGCCTGTCAATGATTTAATTTATTGAATTAAATGCTTTGCGTTTCGAGTTCATTTTTTTTTGCATTTACTTCCTAGAAGTATGTAAATTTGTCCGTTAGCATCAAGAATTCTACACAAAACGCGAAGACATCCAATCACAGTACACACTTAGGCACCCGATCTAGGCTAAACATACCAACATCCAAGCTAAAAATGCATTCTACAAGAAGGGACTTGATACACATTACGTAGACATTACGTAGGGACGTAATGTCTATAAAAATATACAACAACTCAACGAAAAAAAGTTAAACATATTTATAAAAAAACTTAAAAAGTTACTGATAAACAAATGCTTACTACTCGTTAGATGAATATTTAAATGATAAACATAAATAGAAAAAAAAAGTATTGAAGTTAATGATAACGACGAAATTTATAAGAATATTTAGAATATATTAATGATACGGTAATAATTAATAAATTGTTGCCAATAAGCCTGATATAATGGTGGTGGATGGATCAGAGCGGCGCGCATTGATGGTTGAAATAAGCACACTATATACATACCCCACAGGGTATGTATTTAAGTCCTATATGTAATTTAAAAAAATATGAAGTTTCTAAGTAAGTTTCTCTACTAGTTACTTTTCTATTAAAGTCAATAGTTTTTGAAGTATGGGATTCTGTGGGAATATTGGGATAAATGAAATGATAAAAAGTATCCTATGTTAACACATAGGATACTTTTTGTCCCAATATTCCCACGGGATCAAAACTTGTGCGGGTGGAACCGCGGGGCTCAGCTAGTAAATAATATAATAAAGAATTATTGTTATTAAAAAATAACAATTCATATAAATGAATAAACAGAATTATAATACTATACTATACTATTATGAACAAATAGGTATATTACAGGTATATAAAAATAATCTAAAATATTTAAGTACATTTCCTAAAACAGGGCTTCCTCTCTTCTACCCTTTTGCTGTGCCCTACAGGGTCCATAATGATCCAAATTATATAGTTACCACCTAAGCACACATTATGGTAAAGCAATAAAGATATTGAGTATTGAGTTTCTTAGTTTTAGTTCATATCCTATTTAATATAAGTGGACGCTGAAGTTGATCTGAGAACAACCACTGGGTACCGGCGCGGAAAGTAATTGCTAAGGAAATTGACACCCTACATCAATTTGCCGTATTATAGCTATTTTACACAACTGTCAAAGAATGACAGTTGTGATTTGATCAGACGGACAATTTAAATTGGAATTCAATTTGCTTGACAAATAATTTCCGTGACTCTGCTGTGCCCAGTGGTTATTTCCAGGCCCTCTTCAATGTCACCCAATATTAAAGTGACGATCTTCCGTATAGATAAGCATGCTCTTATCAAAGTAGCTTTGTCTTCATTATCTTGATCCCGCCTGGGTTTGTTTGGCGTGATACCATTATCATTCCAGGGTGGACTCCTTTTACATTTTTACAACAAACCCCGTGCCATTAATCAAAATCCTAACAAATTATCTCATTGCTTCCATAAATCAGGTTTACATTTTTTTTAAAAGCTCATGTATTTCAGAGTTTCCATGTTTTTAAATGATCAATTTTACCTTGTTACGATTGGCTGCCGTCCCGCGGCGTGATGCTTACCCGACGTGAAAATGCTTGTACCCTTCATTTTATTTTAAGCATTTTTACATATTCGCCCCAATCCGTTAATCCCAAAAGTGTGAAAGCATTTCAAACGAAAATTCTTAAATAATCAACATGAAATTGTATCGAATTCTATCTTGGTGACTGATGATTGCGTACATTTGAAATACGAACCTAATTCTGATGTTAGGAGTTCGATTTTAAAATTGCTAGTTCGGAACTTTTTGATTGTTTTATTTTTCATAACAAAAGGTTGTGTAACAGGGACCTGTTACACAACCTTTTGTTATGAAAAATAACGTTACGTTTACTTGTGACTGCTCTCCACTCGTGCTTACTCACCAATACGTGTGTATTTTAATATAATGTCCGAACTGTTTTATTCACAAGTCTGTTCTCCTTGTCCACAGACATTCCGGCACGGGTTCCCGTTCTCGCCGACTGCACTAGCGTGGGACCCCATACAGAAACTACTCGCCATCGGCGACAAGGGCGGCAACCTCAGAATGTATCCTTTTCACACCACACCAAGTTAAACTTAGTAAGAAGCACACGCAGGTATGGCACAACTAAGAAAACTCAAGAAAAACGCGCATTTTCCAGAATCGTATTGTTATGCGAAGATACGGTTAGTCAGTATTATTGATAAACTGAATCGTCTACCAAACTCTCATCTGAAATGTACCGTATAAATATAATCTGAAATGTAATGTATAAAGTAATAATGGTAGAATATCCGTTAGGATATTCTACCATTATTACTTTATTACTACTATTCTATCTAACTTGTATAAAATCCAACATAGGTAGGGTAGGGTTTGTAGCTATTAACAAATTCCCATCGAATTTATAAGTTTTGCTCAAAGATCTGCATAGGATGGATGGAAAGCAGCACATGAATGATTTTTTCTCCATTGGTGTAATTGCTGTATGGCGTTCCAGTGTGAGGATAAATAAATAAATAAAATAGGTATCAAAGAAATTCAAAAACATCCATTCATACAATCTGCAGTATCTTAAAAACATAAATAATCAGTGCTTCATACTTGCACGTCGCGGGGTCACGGTAATTGACTCATATTATGTAGCATCTGTATCGTCTCCCCTGATAAGGCGAGAGATGGCCCTGGAGGTCAGTGCTCACATTCAGGAGAAAGCCGAAAATCGAATGTACAATGAGGTCATCCTGTAGGTGTTGCTGGAAGAAAGTTATTTTAGTTATCTGGGTGATATCATGTATTGTTATTCCTGTGGAAAGTTTGTGGTACGTACAGACTTTATAATTTAATCAGTCAGACACAGTCCATATTTATGTTAGTATACTTATAAGTTATGTTAGTAACCAAAGATTAAAATACATGCCACAATAATACTATTATAACTAAATTAAATAACTGAAGTACATAAAACAAATCCTATTAATATTATAAACGCGAAAGTTTGTATTGGTGTTTGTTACTTTTTCACGCAAAAACTCCTGAACGGATTTGGATGAAATTTGGCATACAGATAGTTTATAACCAGGATTAACACATAGGATACTTTTTATCCTGATATTCCCACGGGATCGAAACTTAAGCGGGTGAAACCGCGGGGCGCAGCTAGTTGTAAAATAATTTCATAAGTTAAACCGCAATCATCTTTGAATTAATTATAATCTATAACTCTGATTTACTTCGCACAGTATAACGGTTGCTAGAAAACAACGAAGACATTTCCAGCCGTTCCTTCCTATGCAGAATAACCCGTTTCTTTTATCGTAACTACATGCAGAGTTAGGATGATAGATTCAGCACTATCGGTAAAGGTATAAAAATAACTAATAAAGTATAGTTTCTAGAATCAGTCTAAAAAAACAATAAACAAACATGTCATAACAAATGGCCGACCTCGACAACATCTTGAAAGTCGTTCTCACACGGCAACTGGTTATCAGCAGATGTAGGTACTGTTACTAGCCGCGCTACATTGTTGCTTATCACTCACTTCGGTTATGAACTTACGCCGGTTCAAAGATACAGTTTACCTACTAATGTAGGTAAACTACAGCTTTTGATGATTGTAACGTAACCTACTACGAATAGACAGAGAATTAACTAAAACCTTTCTTACAACATGAAATTAACGGCAAAATCTGTCTTTAACTACATCCCATAGTTTCCAGATACTTTCCAACATTTTATCATGTTATACAGAAAGCTCGTAAATATTAACAAGTTCTTTTCAGTGTACTTATTGGCGGTTTCCGGTTATTCGTCAACATTTTGTCTCACGAGACAGACAAATGCAGAATATGGCTATGCTGTTAAAATTATGTAGATAGATAAATGGCAACATTTTATATTTCGATGTCTAAATTCAATATCTATACAAAAGCCCTGTAGAAGAGTAGACCTGCCCTAGGCCTTGAGAAGTACTCTCAATCTCGATCAGAGCTCATCCAATCGCCTATGAATTTTAATTTACCCGCCTGCCTTCAAGGAGGTACCGTCGGCAAGGCTGTCACCGCCAGTAATCGAGTGATTCTTATCATATAGTGTCAGCATAACACGCTATTTACGAGCCCTTTAGTACGGTCAGCCTCATAAATACGTAAACAGTTTGGACGCTATCGCTCACTGTAATAAAAAAGTGTTTACATTTTGTTTGGAGTGGTTACTCGTGTAGCCTGACCCGGGTATGAAAGTGAACCGATAGCGTGTTCAAAAGTTAAAATAGATAGCAAACATTTCAATAGCGATATCGGAAATATTTGTGAGAGGCACATACGAGTAAGTTTGATAGTCTGGATGTGTTTTTGTTTGCGTTTATGTGGAAATATTTATTCACTTTGCATCTTGGGTATGTACATCTCATTCAGTTCCATTTAATCACACCTAAATCCGTTCACACCATAACGGAGTACTCCGCTGCAACTGAAACAAAAAGCGGTCGACAGCTCAACACCCGCTTTAAGCACTTGACAAACAGCGGCGGCTTCTTGAAAGCTTTTTACAAGTCGAGTGGCGAAATGTTCGGTGGTTCTGACCGGTTCCGACCGGCGCGAACCGGTTATATCCGCCGTCTTTGTAGTAATATAGGTGGGTTAGAGGGATCCATTCCGTGCTGGAGTTTCAGAGTGACAAAGTGTATTTAGAGTAATAACGACTGAAGCCCGTTGACGTTTCCGATCTTTATTGGTGTAATGTTTAGTTTTGATTCGATTCGCGACGGAGATTTCTTACTATGTTCTGATTGAACTTAACTCCAAGTGTAATCATTTTGGCAAAAGTATATCTAAACCGTCACCTATATTAATTGTCTGTAATGAGACCATTTTGCAGCGGTGTATGATGATAACATGTTGATACCTACTCTAGATCTGCTATCTGGTAGCCGTGAAACTTATCGTCGTTAATTCGTTTCACTCGTCCACGATAATTTTATTATAGTGCCTCCCTACCAGTACAGCATGAGAAAGGCAATCTAACACAGGAACTGATACTAATACTACTGTGCTACCCGTCTCGGATCATGAAAATAAATGCGAATGAATGTTCTCAATAGAAAGATTTTGAAAATAGAGTTAATAGATACATAGAAAAGGGAAAACCACTTAGTCTAAATCTTAGCATTATGTAAATACTAATTGAATGGAAAGCAGTGGGATTACAGGTGGGATCGTTTCTCCCTAAATATCTGTTGGCAATTACATCCCCCGGGGAGCGACCCCCCCCCCCCCCCTACCTCCCGCTCGCTAAACATCGTCCTAATGCTCAGATAACATTTAGTTTTATTATATTAACTTGATTTTCTCCGCCGGACCGCATACAAATTAGATTTTTTTCGGATCTTCCTAAACGTCGGAGTCGGAATCTCGACCCTAATCTAGTTCTAGATAATAGAGGAAATGAACGGGAGTTACTACGAATTGAATCAGTTCGAATTTGTGTAGGTTTTTGCTGAGCAAATATTTTGTAGGCACAGATATGGCAGAGTGTCATGCAATCTATCATATAGGGTTTGTGTTAGTTATGAGGACACAGGCCTCCTCTCTTCGAGAGGGAGTGTGCTGTAATCTACCACGCTGGTCCGGTGCGGGTTGGTAGATGTCACATGTCTTCGAATTTTTGCCTCGAAATGCCGGATCCTTCACAATATTTTCCTTCACTGTTTTGAGAGCAGCGGTGACGAAATTATTTACGCAAAGTAAAGCGCCTGCCTGGTTTCGATCCCTATATAACTCGGGCCATGACCACTGGGCCACCACTGCTCTCCGAGTATACAAATAGAATATAGTGCTACAGTGATTTCACATAAAACGAATTCGCCTCCTAAGAGGCTCTTCGCTTTCAACTGAACTTGTACTTATAATTGCAATACAAAGACTTTTTACAAGAGTAAGTACTTAAAGTTACTGCAAAACGCAATCGCCCAAAGTGAGTACAAGAAGCAATTTCACAAACAGATTCTTGTAACAAGTGATCCTTATTCTTCCCCACTTTCCCTTAATCAGTCTACAGAACACTTTCTGCTAATCCCCAACTGACGGCAATTCAACCCTCTTCCACCCCCTCCTGCCCTGTCCCCCCTCCTGCCCTATTAGAGCCCTATTTGCAAGGGCCGCTTATAATTCCGCAGAGCTTTTCGACCGGTTCGCGATTTAATTAAACACACGCGGATTGGACACTATTTCATTTATGTGGCTGTGAACGGGTTAACGTTGACGTGTCGTCACGGGTTTGTGACTTGTCAAGGGTTTGAAAATGTAGTCTGCTGACTCTCAAATGGCAGCAAAAAGAGGTTGGTAATTAGATACCTATTCCTCAGGAAGTTGCGATATTTTTAAGAATCATTCTCCTGAATATTTCTAGCTGAAAAATTACGGCTATTTAGCTGTTATTTTTTTCCTTTTTCAGTTCTCTTAGCTTCGAATCTGACCAGCGTTTTAAGAACATAAATCGTCATTATTATCTCCGTTTCTAGGGACCGTCCTAAATCATAGCTGGGCAATAAATCTTGTTTTTCTGCTTCGCATTTATATTATAATCCTGCCTTTTGTCAGAACCCAGCAAAAGTATTCCAAGATTATTAATTGGTATAATCAGTCACCCCTTAGTTCATTATGCTTACCTAATATTATATCTATATATATATATATACTAATAATAAAGCCGAAGGGTTTGTTTATTTGTTTGAATGCGCTAATCTCTGTTAGTTCCAGAGTTTAGCGCCAGTCGGATTTGAAAAATTATTTTTGCCTTTGATAAAGTAATAACGCGGGCACGCGGCGGTGGTGCTTCGGGCGGACAATACGTTACACGCGGCCGGGCAAAAGCTAGTATTTAATATCTGAAAACTATATTAGCTTGCTGCTAGTACAAATAACTTTAGTATTTAAACCAACATTGTAACGTTAAGATAGTGGAATAGTTCCCGTAGTTAGGAAATAGTTCAAGTTATGATATTTCCTGCTATTTACCCCGATCTCAGCCCCCCCCCCCCCCGTCTTACCCCCGACGGTCGTACACATAAAACGTTGAGATGAAAACTTCCAAGTTATAAAATGAAGACTTTAATTCGACAATGCTCACACTTCTGAAAATTGAATTCGAGGAAATATTTTTCGAGCACGTTTTCATAAAATAAAGTGGCAACTACCTCAAAACGACGATAATACGGGCAGTATCGTCGTCGTTCCTTCCTTCTCATCCTTTTATGAATCACTCGAGATGGTTATTTCATCTCAAATATGATTACGTTCCGTCATGTTTTTTATTTACTATTTATACAAGTACTACTCAAAATTCATCTTTCAGTTTATCCCCGGACCTCAATAAAACACCTTTGCCTGCAGTATAAAACACTTTCAGCAAAAAATATTACTTTCGCCCCTCCGGCGGCTACCGGACACGGCACGGACGCGGGATGTCCGGCGACTACCCGGCGCCGATCGGCCGGGTTATTATCTCGCACGTGGTTCTAGGGCGGATAAGCTGGGTTGTAGGCCGGATAGCGTTAATAGGATGGTTCAGGAAGAGGAGTTAACTGCCGACCTTCGGGACGTGAGGGGTTGTACCATTTTATAACGAACTGTAACGTGTGGGACTACACGTTAAGATTTGCAAATTAATCATTAATTTTCTTATAATCATAATTTTATCGGCTAATAAACGTCCATCGCAGCGCAGAACAAAAGCTTCCTATTATACATTTTCCTCCAGTATAAACAAGCAGATATGAACAGGACCATCATCACCTGCTGTGCAAGGTACCTACTCATCCAGTCTCATCGGATACAATCGGTAATCGATTTCTAATGCCAATAGCATCTCCAAGTCCTTACACAATATAGCGGCGATAAAACTATCACTAGCCCACCTTCCAATGTTGCCAAAAACGCAAAAAAGAAATACATTCGGCTGCCAACGCTACAAGAGGCACCTGGCTAGTCCCAGCTGTTGCAGCGTGTCCCAGTTCCACTTGCTTCCTTCCGAGTAGCCCAATGTTGGAGCAGCGCCAACCCAACACAGACGGAGCGACTGAACTGAACAATAAATATGGCGGCAGGACATGGCGCGAAATGTACAAAGTATCGCTGTTGTTTATGATAACTTTCTGTTTGGAAAGTAAAAGTCTTGCAGATGTTTATAAATAGGATTTGAGAATTATAATGGGTGACAGTAAGTCAGAGTTGCATAGCCTTAAGAAAGAGTGCCTAATATCGTAAATTCCGTCCATATGAAAAGGGTATTGATTAAGTCCGCGGACAGTTTTCCAAATGTTAACATAATAATCAAAACAGTTTAAGGATAAGAGTATGCAGATTCGTAAATTCAAGCATTTAGCGCTGAAGAATCGATAAACAATCTTGCAGATGAGAACCATTCCTCGACAAAATTATATCACATAACGAGTTTGGCATTCCGCCAGCAGCCTCCCCTCCGCTACTATAGAGAGGTGTTAGACTCGTCACCCAACAAAATATGAGAAAAGACCTACTTGTAGAACAAATCTACAAGTGTGACATCAACAAGTTACCCACTAGCCCTTGTTTATCTTGTATTAGTCGGTAATGGCTCCGCTGTGTATACTACAAATTGATTGTTGATCAGATTGGTGTACTGCTTGTTTGCTCTGTTCATGCTTAGAAAGCTATCCAGGCTGTGTACATAGCCGATTGAGTTGGCGATTAGATTTGTGATTATGAATCAGTATCCTGTTTATTTAATTTATTATCTATAAGGAAACAACCAATTGCACGGTGCAGTTATGTCTAAATATTAAGAGTTAAGGAATTTTAATTTACAATCCACTACGTTTTCACGATTATATTAGGTATCAGCGGCCGTTGACCCCGTAATGACCTGCATTATGTGACGTCATACTTTCCTTTATAAAATCATATTTTTGTCTGTGTTGTCAAAAATAGATATCGATACTCATCACGTCTTTGAGTTTCGCTGCTTAATTTAATTTGACCTAGTGCTTTATTCTGTGATTTTTTATCATTATAATACATGTAGTATCGAGTACCCCGCTAGACATATGTACCGATGTTTACTTATTTCAGTAAATACGTGTATAATCCTAATTATACACGTTTTTACTGAAACCTAATCAGCCTCAGCCTACTGAGCCGTTATTTAAACCCTGTTTTCATGAACATGTTCGAGAACAGCCTCCTTGTAATGACGACCGGGTGTCGATGGTCTCATTACGAAAACGGTCGACGGAATACTTTCATAACCCAATAATTTGATATTCAGTAACTTCAAGCATAAAATTCCGGGAAAATGATGAGAGATAAGAACTTGACAACTACTTATCGCGAATAATTAATCGAAATTCAGTGATATTTTCTTCTGAAAAGGCTTACTAATTATCCAAGTATTCATATTGCGTAACATAATTCGCTTAAGCCTAAAATCTACTAATTAGTGCGAATTACTAAAGCATTTCTATTTTCAGTCTCCTAATCTCAACATTCAATATTTACGAAAGTTAAATGCACCGTAGATAACGAAGCCATTTATTTTTTAATCGTAAATTTATTACGCTTTCCCGCCAAGACCTCGGCCGCCATCTTTAATCTTGCTTGTTGCTAGGTAATGAATTTGGCTCAGAGTCCGTACAACGCAATATTTTTTCCCCAATCAAGAGTTTCGAGTGGAACCTGTGCTTACTTTTAATATTAAAAAGAAGTAATAAATAATAATAAAAACCTTTTTAGTCCTCATAGGCCATTGAAACATTTATTTTTCTCTTTTAATTCGTCAGAAAGTCGCAGGAGCGTTGGTTTGTTACCGATTTTAATGAAATTTTCACAGCAGGGCGCCTTTTATGTAGGTATCGTAAAGTAAATGTGGGGAAAATGGAAGAGAAAACAATATTTTTAGTAGCGGTCCTCGTACTCGCTACCCGTCGACCCGTCGTCGACCCGTCTCGTCGACCCGTCCCCAGTGCCGAGTGGGTTGAACGGTTTTAAAAGCATGTCATCTTGTTACTCCTACGTGAGGATATTTTGGAATATAATATTTTATAACATCTCTTGTTAATAGGTCCAACTCAGTTTTATTTTCCCTGAACCCTTTTTAATTATGAAAGAATTAAATGTCTCGCATATTTAAGAGCCTTATTAGGAAAAGTAGATATGATGTTTGAAAGCTTAAATTGCGTTCCTAAGCCGATAGTATCTAGATTCAAGAACGTCGTTTATTCTGAGTCGTAACCCTTCACGAGCCATTATTATGACAATGTACCTGCTCTATAAAGAAACTTTTAAATTATTCAAAGCTACCTAACTTTTAAATAAACGATTCTCGTAAGCGTCATGAAATATTCAAAAGTAAAACGTTTAAAAACTATGCCTCAAGTACCGACTTTCCAACTTACAAATAGAACTTTGTGTACTTACAACTAATTATATCACTCCAGTTTTCAGGAAAAGGGAACACGTTGAAGGTGAAACTAATTTTAAAAAGTTGCAAACAGCTACCGTGGCGTTAATTACTAAATTTTTAAACTAAAACAAAACTTGGATCACGTAGTGTTGGCGGCACTCGAGTGTATTTTCCGTTTATCTACTCATGTGGTATTATTGACAGGGAACCAGTTTAAACCGGTCCTAACCGGAGCGAGCCGCCAAATAAATTACTTTTTAATTAAAGCAAGAAAAACTTCTCATCCAACAATTCCTGTTTAAAGGACAAAGTCAATGAAAGTATAATTTTATTTTGGACAATAAATCAAAAAGTTTCGCGCGTAACCCATGAACTGTAATAAAACTTGGGAAATGGTCAGGGGTGAGCCGAGCTTAACACAACTCCCAGATACACATCGCTTATAACTTTAAGTTTGTCTTCAGAGACGAAAAACTTACCAGAAATATATTTTCTTTTTTTTACATACATGAGTGAGTTGGACACGTCTCACGAATGCACCCGGAGAGATGTGCATAGATCGTCACTCACTGGACGCCTGAGGGAGGACATCGCCCGCGCCGTCGAGGTAGACCACGGCGAAGGTGGTGTGACGATCTGATAACGTTTTCAGGGTCAACATGGCCAGAGATCGCATAAGACAGGAAGGTTTGGTTCACTGCTGGCAGTGGGACACAATAAAGGCTAACGGAAAACAATTATATACGAATTGGTTTCATAAGTAGCGAAATTGAATCTGGCGCCGCGAGCCGATGGGGAAATAGATGATTATGGTGGAGCTTTTTAAAGTTATCAGGAGCCTCTTTATCCTATCTTGATTGAATTGTCCAATTTTTGCCCAAATCTTCCTTATTTTAGAATAGCTAACAATGTTTATGAAATAAGCACGCATACGCTGAAAGGTTAGGTTAGCCCTATCTCTCGTCAGTTGGATAACTTCGCGAGACGGCTGAAATAATGTTTCTGCCTAAAACATATTTTAGCCTAATAGTCGTCACATATGGCCTTTCCCTTAGATCCGGATTTGGGTCAAAGTCTTATAAATATTTCCCCAGTCTGATCTTTTTGTTTGTAGTTCGACCTATGCCTAAATAAATTGACTCAGGCCCAACGACAAAATGATGTGATAAAGGCAGTATATACGAGACGATATTTATTCTATTACATTGACGAGAAAAAGCTGAGTCGAGTAAAATTAGATATAAATGCTCACAGGAGTAATGAAAAAACTGCCCAGAAAATTCAACGAAAATCTACTTTGGTCGCTTCATCCAAAATAAAAGGTTTCATTCTTGATACACATAAAAACATTGTCATACGTTAAAGATCAAACGTACAAACCTATTTCTTTGATGACTTTATAAGAAAATCCGTTCCTTTAAGAAAGAAATATCCACAAAATCATATTTAATACCGTCCAGCAGTAAAATCTCATGTTTGCCGATAACAGTTCACAATCGACTCATACATTTACATAAGACTCAGATTCTATATCCCTTTTATTCAATTACTTGTGACCTTTTTCTATTACCTATGTCAATTTGTTGAAGGGTCGGGGTCCGCAGCATGCCTCGCACGTTAAAACGTCGTCAGCGGCCTCACTCGCCAGGTACACGGAAATTGGTGCTAAGATCCTGAATAAGGTAGTTTAATAGAGGACCGTAATATTTTACAATGGTGAGGTGACAGGTCGTTCCGAGCAATTGTATGAACGGTCGGTTTAGTACGACGGTACGTGCTTGGTATGAAAATGTTGCGCGATTGAAATTTTAGCTACGATTAAAGTTATGGTCGACCACTGTGCGGTTCTAAACGCGCTGCACTATGAAATTGCAGTCCTTGTTTATTTTTTTCTGAGCCTATTTCAGGGCGAATTGAGCGCGATTTCAAATTCGTATTTATTGCATCTACTGTTATTCAGGTGCTTCGTTTTAATCATTAAACTTAACATAAAGATATGTACCTAGTATAAAGTAATAGAATGAAATAAAATTATACAAATACAATACAAAGTGGTGCAACTGTTTTGGGCGTTGGTATACCTAACGGCGCGAACCTAATATCATCTCTCAAACTCTTTTTAATGTTTACAAGTTATGAAAGGGCAGTTAACATTATAACCATAAAACATCTGCAAGTAATATATTAACAAAAGGTACCTATGCCTAAACAAAGCCGCCGCGGTAATTATAATAAAAGACATTAACATTCTAGTACCTACTCAACAGATATTTATCATAATGCCGCCGAAATTATTATTACACAGGATCCATTTAAGCTAATTAAAATACACATAAAATGATATCTTGGCCCTCGTTGAGACCTTAATGGCGGGAAACGAAGATAACAATGGCGGTCAAATGTAAAATAAAATACAAGACTTTTTTGAATAGCTTAAATATCTTTCATGAATATTTTCTGTAGCCGCGGTAACGCTAAAGGGATGTTCTTTTCAGTTGCTTCAGTTTCATATTATTACCCTATGCACAAGTTACTAACAGAACGTCAGTTTGTGAGCTTCGTGAACCCTTATAAAAATCTTTTATGACGTCATCTTGCTCGTCTTTGTTTTAATTATTTTGGTCACACTATAGTTATTTGTGCAACAAGAGAGCAAAGTAGTTTTTTGCTGCGAGTGCTGATTTTGAATCCTGAGCAAGCGAAGGATTCAAAGATTGAATCACGAGCGTAGCGAGTGATTCTAATGTTGAATCCTGAGTGTGGCGAGGGATTCAAAGGCACGAGATGCAAAAAAACTTTGCTCTCGTGTAACACACATAACTTTTCACTTCAGCAGCGAGAACACTTTAGGAGATAAAATAATAAACAAGAATAGATTGAAATAACTATTTATTGTGAATCAAAATAATTAACATTGTAGCTAGATACCAATTCTATAATATGGAACATTTTAATAGTTAAAAGTAAAATTACTGCAATTCTACAAATTTTATTCCCGCTCTTTTATTTAAATTAAGGCGTGTTCGGAAATAGCACCCATGATATTTTATTATTCAAAATAATATTACGTACCTAACATTTATTGAAACTACAAATAAATATTTACAAGTTAAATGTCAGTTTTATTTGCAGTAAATACTTATTTTCGTTTAAATACAACAATAAGTTAAAAATTCAATAAATTACATTAAAAGACATAATTTTCTTTTTGCAAAATTTCTTTAGTTAGTACGAAATTCGGAACGTGTTTGTCTTTGAGGTCGAATTCAAAATCCGAACTTCGAAAGGGCTGGTCTCTGTCTCTCTCTCTTTCTAATGGAGGGAAAGAGATAGAGTGTGAATGTTTCGAATTGTATGATTAACCCAAGGCTGAATAATATATATATGCGGCTTTCTGAAAAAAAAATTAAAAAGTTACTTTGTCTCACTCAGCGAGCAAAATCGCATTTTGCTCACTGATTTCACGCAGCAAAACCTACATGTTTGAGCTACTGAAGTGAAAAAATTATTCCCCAACCAATTAAGTTACTTTCATAAATATAAACGAATATTAACATCGGTCTTTAACAAACAAAATAATTAGCAAAACAGACCTTTAATGAAGTCTGCATCCATAGGTACTAATAAGTTATGAAATGGCACCAAGTTTGTTTGTATTTCCTTTTGTTCACTAAGTTTTATACTCATTAGCAGCGACGCTAAGTATCTACCTAGATGGGAATCATACACATCTCCATTTTATACAGGTGTGAAATGGTGTGATTCACAACCGCACCTCAATATACATACCAATGTGTTCATCAGTAGTTTCACTTTACCACAGGAGCTTTACCATGTCTTACATCTTCGAGAGAATTAATTCTAACAAACTTAACGTTTAATTAAACAAGTTAGCTTACTTTGTCCATATAACCGTCACTAACCGTCAATGGCCGTAGTGCGAAGTTCATAGACTGTGACGTCACGATACAGTGCGACGACTATTCCACTACATCTTTTGGCGCTCGAACGATGTTGACAGAGTGGTGCTGTTGGTGAACATTTAGTGCAATTGTTTTGTGAAATGTATTGAAAAAACAAGATGGCGGCGTTAGTTTCTATTTTGCCCACGCGCCAGAAGATCTTCGTACAACGTATTTGTAATTTGTGTTTCACGAAATGTGTCCAAATAAACATATGCTTTCTTTTTTTCTTTGGTTACTAACTTCTATACAAAGAGTAGGTACCCTTCAAAGTATATAATTACAGATATGTTAAACAATAGCTATGTTGATCAAGTCCGTTTATGAGCACCTGTCGATTAGTTTAGGTACGCGTCTGCCACGTTTACGGTGACGTCACTATACTAAGATTTTGTTCTATTTAATAATATAATTAGTACTGTGTATGGAATAAAATAGCTTTCTTGAGAAAATGTTTCTTGTTTTAAGTTTACCTAAGGGAAAACACATTTTAAATGTACTTACTTAGCGCGATTACTTAGATATATTTTGAGATTTAAAAGTGAAATGTGTTTGCAAAGTAGATATTTCAACTAAATATGAGCAGATTATTTAAAGGGCTCTAATTAAAACCTGTAGGTATACAGGATTAAAGCAAATTCCTACTTCATCAAAATGGCCGCTGCTCAACAAAGGATACCAACTCGTGATACATACTCGTAATTCTCGTTAATTCCTCATGAGTACTAAAGATAAAATATACTTAATGTTAATGTAAATTATATTTTACATTTATGTGCTAAAAAATTTAATTACCTAAGTAACTGTAGACCCATGTTTTAGTTAATTAAATATTTGGAAACATAAGCTCATTAGGCTATACGGTACCTGCTGACGTAAGTAGTACAGTCGGCTTCCAAACAGAATGAAAATTTGTTGGGAAATAATAATCACAATTATACATTTTTAACATTTTAATTCATTAACCGAAAATGGCTTTTGAATGATGCTTAATCAATCCTTGTATCGCGAATAAGCTAAAAGAGAGCACTCAACACAACTAGTGGACTGTCAACTTGAAACGAGAACTTGAATTAATGACAGCTCCAAGTTAAACTGGCGTTACTTTTTCAACTGATTACTTGGTGTTACTCAGTTTTGCATCAAAATAAATATTTTTTCACTTCAGTAGCTCAAACATGTAGGTTTTGCTGCTTGAAATCAGTGAGCAAAATGCGATTTTGCTCACTGAGTGAGACAAAGTAACTTTTTAATTTTTTTTTCAGAAAGCCGCAAATATATATTATTCAGCCTTGGGTTAATCATACAATTCGAAACATTCACACTCTATCTCTTTCCCTCCATTAGAAAGAGAGAGAGACAGAGACCAGCCCTTTCGAAGTTCGGATTTTGAATTCGACCTCAAAGACAAACACGTTCGGAATTTCGTACTAACTAAAGAAATTTTGCAAAAAGAAAATTATGTCTTTTAATGTAATTTATTGAATTTTTAACTTATTGTTGTATTTAAACGAAAATAAGTATTTACTGCAAATAAAACTGACATTTAACTTGTAAATATTTATTTGTAGTTTCAATAAATGTTAGGTACGTAATATATTTTGAATAATAAAATATCATGGGTGCTATTTCCGAACACGCCTTAATTTAAATAAAAGAGCGGGAATAAAATTTGTAGAATTGCAGTAATTTTACTTTTAACTATTAAAATGTTCCATTTTATAGAATTGGTATCTAGCTACAATGTTAATTATTTTGATTCACAATAAATAGTTATTTCAATCTATTCCTGTTTATTATTTTATCTCCTAAAGTGTTCTCGCTGCTGAAGTGAAAAGTTATGTGTGTTACACGAGAGCAAAGTTTTTTTGCATCTCGTGCCTTTGAATCCCTCGCCACACTCAGGATTCAACTTTAGAATCACTCGCTACGCTCGTGATTCAATCTTTGAATCCTTCGCTTGCTCAGGATTCAAAATCAGCACTCGCAGCAAAAAACTACTTTGCTCTCTTGTTGCACAAATAACTATTTCAAAGATGTCCAGTATAATGTATTTAGCTCAGGATGGACTAATCCTGCAAAGGGTTCAGTTATCCATAAAGCCTCAAAATCTGCCTACGAGTTATATACTCATGATGAGTTGGTAGTATACATACATAATTTGCCCAAAAGCGGTTAAAAGTTAGCTAATTAATTACCACCTAATTAGACCAGCTTCAAGCAGTAGCATCAATCACAATGAAGCCCACGTCTTTCACACAGAGATACAAACAAACAGGCGTATCTTATGTGCTCGCTACTAACTAAATTGGCACCGTGCCGCGTTGCATTGCTGTACACCTATATATAGTATACGAATGCACCAATGAGTGGAAATAAGTTTGTGGTGAAGATCAAGTTCAGGTACCAAGTTTGTAGGTAACTATCCGTTTCTTTTTATCAATATGTGATGCAACTGTCATGTAAGATAACTAAGCAATTTCATCACAGATAGGTTCCTAGAATTGGCCTTAATTCCAACTGTAATCACATTTCTTCTAGTGAGATGCCTTAAAATTGCCGTCTTGAAAATTATAATAAACCCGTACACGCTAACATTAAAATAACGTCAAAAACATGACCTCTCTAATCTCTGTTTGCTAAAAAAACTCGTATTAAATTGCCATCGCCTTAACGACAGTAATTTATTCGCGTTGGCAACACCTCCGCCCCCTCCCCCTATTGTATTGAAATCAAGCTTAACGAACCTCACACAAAGGTTACAATGCGTCGCTGTAGGCACCCTCTCCTCTTTATTAACAAAGTGTAAGCCCGTCGAATGCGAATAAAAAATATGTCACCAGGTTCCAATTTTTTAATGTTGTTGTTATTCTGAGCGTAGATTTAAATTGGTCCCTTGAGACGAATTAGGGATTGAGATTAAAATGTTATTGATGTTGTAATTTGGCTAATGTCCCTTTCAGCTAAATTGGAGATTTACCTTACATAACAACCATCTGTAATTCTCTACCTATATATTTATTAAACTATGTAACATTAAAGGTTCCTATTTCAGTCATTCTATTTTTCATATAATTAAGACGACTTTTGAAGCTCGGTGTATGACAAAACTCAAAAGTTACTAAATTGTCCGACAATCTTTATCTTATCGAGCCAAACTATTATAAATTAACTTTCATTGTTAAATAGGGAATCCCGAAAGTACGGTATACAAAGCAAAACCTCTATGTACCAGTGAGCTGTATGTAACTATTCCACGTCCCGAAGGCGTAGTCACAGCTCAGTCGTACCCGTGCCGATGTACTGCGCGAGGCTAATTAAACGGTACTAACTAATAGAAACCTTTTTACTCTGTTACTTCGGTTACTTGTGTGGAGGCTTTGTAGTCAAAGTGCTGGTCGGGTTACAAACTGTAGCTACAGGTAAAGAAAACATTCTAATATGTAGGTAATTACGTTTCTTCTTCACGTGGCCAACGTTGGTATTAGTGCCCCTTTGATGGTGTTTTTTTGGGCTGTGTGGTCTTTACATACAATCAAGTGAACCTTATAACTCTCAAAGAAATGCCTTTATCTGTCAACATGCTCTTAAAAGCCATAAGGTCATAAAACTGCTGTATTTACGCTTACAAATAAACCTTTATTATCACAAATCGTACTCAGTGCAGCGAGATGACAACGGTATAAACTACAAACCTTTCACTACCAACATGGACACATGAGCAAACATCCATTGCATACACCATTCGTCACTGCCACACACGTCGACACTACGCAGACATGGCGTACTACGCCGACACGACGTATTTGTAGTTTACACACTCGCCCGGCAGTACGCACAGCGTGGGCCACATTAGCGTAATGGCGGCTACGATGGTGAACCGCGCCACTAATGCGCACAGTTGCAGTAATTCGCTCGCCGCCTGGAAACGAGTGGTTTGTGGGACACAACGCAAAAATAGTGCGCGAATGTGGACGGATTTTAGACTGCATTTACTGAATAGCTTTGTTGAGCTGTTTATGGAAATGGGATATGTATTCAATCGAGCTTAGGGGTAATGTACAAGGTAGGTACAGTTGTTAATTCAGTTCACTTTGACTGTCCCATTTGCAGAATGCTGTATCAGTACCTATCGAATGCGTTTATTCGGTGTACACTGCACTATTACGAAAGAACTAGATGTTTCCCAAAAAAAATATATGATGTTTATACGATTTCCTTCTCTGCTGCATAGCTCCTCGGAATCTCCTGATAGTTGATGCTACAATAAACATGGTTATGTCAAGATTTTAAATAATCAAACTCGTGTAACTAACTGAAGTCACATCTATGTACTTGTAGCTCATGAGCTATGTTCTAAAATGTTCCAGCGTCCATAAGTTTTAAACCAAATTCAGCAGCAATTTGGTTTAAAACTTATAGTTTTTCAATGGTTTACAGTGTACAGATAGTTTTTAGAAATACTAGAAAATTGAAAGAAGATCAGTGACAAAAAAGGGCGAAGATTATTAAAAGTTTTGAGTAGATCAATTAAATAGTCCCCTTTTATAATTAGTCCTAAATTCATGGTTATTCGCCAAGAGTCATTAAATGAGTACGATCAGAAGCTTCATCAATGTAGCGTGTGCAAGCGGCCGGCGCCGTTTGTATTGAGACGTATTATTCAATCTGCCGTTGACATAGTACAAATTAAACAGTCCTGTCCACAAAAACAATGATACCCTGAACCACAACATCAGTCTAGGAGGCCCTGGCGTGGACGCGCACGTGCGCCACGAGTGCGGCGAGGCGGTGCTGCACGCCAGCTTCCTCGTCAACGAGGGCGCGCTGGTCACGGCCACCGCCGACGACCAGCTGCACCTCTGGACCTTCCGCCAGAAGTCGCCGCAGAGGCTGCACTCGCTCAAGTTCCAGAGAGAAAGGTATGGCTGCAGGAGTTGTTACTGTGTTGTGGGTTATGCTTGTCTTTTTTGTGGGTGTCGATGATTTGCAGTCTTTGTCATGCGAAGCCTACTCCAGATGTATGAACATCTGGAGTTTGGAGCAGGCGGAGATAGGCAAGATAGTAACATTACAATCGGGTTGCGGAATGTGCAGGTCGTTGCCGCCAAAATCTCACCGTGAAATAGTTAGCGTGAAGTAAGCTGTCATTAATTTCACGTTATGCTAGGGAATGATACTATTGACAGTTCACTCCTAGCTCACTTCAGCTAAGTTTTCACAGTGAGATTTTTATAGAATAGATCGGCACGAACCCAGAAAGCATTCACGAAGCGGAATCTCCCGCTTATAATTAAAAAACACGAATCAAGAAAAAGAAAGAAATAAACGAGTCATCGATACCCACGACGCGTTCCGCAAATGAAGCATTTGTATGATAACTTGCACTATTATAATGTTAAGTTTAGCACTAGTATAAAACAAAATGTCCAATAACTTTTATTACCCGAGTTGAGGTCGGCGAACGACTTGCACGGTAACTGTTCACAGATCGTTGCCTCGCCGTAAGTTTTACCTATTAAAGTAATGGTTAAAGAGCCAACTTGTGTAATAAAACTTATTACTAGAAAACTTGCATTAGGTTTAACTATTTTTTATTCACAACATTGACCAAAATAAACCACTTATTTCAACGCACTTAAACAGTAAATAACTTAGCAGATAGAAATCAACTTCTACCAGCCAACATACAAATCTTTCAGATGCAAACAGCATATTTTAGCTTGAAAATAATAACTTCTAATAGGACACAAAACAATTTAATGCTCGCAACACTAAAAGCTTTTCCTGCTCATTTCAAGCTACACTTTAGTACCGCACATTGAGATGCAGTCAACTTATTTACAAATTACAAACTTGGACAGTTTTACGTCTTGAAAGTTAAACCAAAGTCTCGCCCGGGAAGCGAGCTAGCCAGTGGGTGGCCAGCCAGTCTGTTTGACACAATTATATGAACTTTTATTACACACCCCCCCTCGTCTCTGCCATCCCCGCCCCCTCTGCCCTCTGTTGGCGCCGGCTCGTATTTCATTCCGCTTGAGGTGGTTCATTTCAATAATTTAGTTCAGGATAATTTTATGGCTCCGACCATCTGTTTGATGTTGTGGCTCGATTTTTTGTTTGTTTCCGTTTCCAGACGATTGATATTAATTGTTCTGTTGATTCTGTTATTTTTTATTATTGTTGTGGACAATTGTACAACTTTTATAGATTAGCACATCGGGTATTGAACGTGAGCTTGACTAAAAGCAATAAATGTAGCGCTTTATTTATTCTTAAAAACTATTCACTGCATAACCTTTTTCTGTAATGATTTATACCTGTATGTGGTTTATTAATACCGCCTTTATCACGGTTTGTCGTAGAACACTTGTACACTCATAGCAAAAGTGAAGAAAAGATTTCAACCCATTGCGCTCGGACGTCCCAACAATCTACAGAGGCGTCACTCTTTTCCCCAAATGCTGACGTCACTTGCGGTCCATCTGGCCGTCAACACTAAATAAAAAGGAATCACTAGCAAGCGACGCCGCCGTTTAAAAACAGAACGTCCCCCAACGGTTTGCATACAGAGCACTAATTACTCGAATTAACGCCAACCCGTGGTGCGCTGGGGGTCGTTTGTACCCCATTGATTGGAGGCCAGTCGTGACGAGAATTTTTGCTTCATACTTAAATGAGGGACTTCTACGAAGTAATGTCACTATTCGGTGAGACGTCGTCTGTTCGTTAGCGGTCGTCACTTCCGGCCGCTATTCGTGTTCGCCTTCGACACGCGGCTGCTCGTTTGGGGACATTTCCGGCGCTGCTCTTTTTTTACTTTTGTCTCTATTTGTTCGGGAAAACGTCCTAGATTATGTAACAAAATAAAATAGAATTTGCTCAAATGGGTTCACAGTTATACAATAATCCTACTTCCTATCCTATCCTACTAATAATATTATAAACGCGAAAGTTTGTATGGATGGATGGCTGGATGGATGGATGGATGAATGTTTGTTTGTTACTCTTTCACACAAAAACTACTGAACGGATTTGGATGAAATTTGGCACACAAATAGTCAATAACCAGCATTAAACACATAGGTTACTTTTTATCCCGATATTCCCACAGGATCGAAACTTATGCGAGTAAAACCGCGGGGCCCAGCTAGTAGGACAGTAATTAAAATCGCTCGTTTACATTTAAAACGGAATTTATGAAAGTTGGTCGACAGTTTACAAGCAAACTTTAGTCGCTATAAATCAGAGCGGTATTGTCTGTGGCTCGTTATTATTGCTTTGTTTAATTCATCACAAGAGGGCGCCAGGGCGGCGTAATTATTCGAGCGTTGTCATGGCAACGGGGGTGTTTTGTCGCCTTGAAACCCGAACAAGTGTCAGACGCTCGTCAGTAGAAAACTTGCCTTTACTCCACATGAGCTATTGGATATTATTTGGGGTATAATTTAGGTTCCTATCGTATTTCTATTGGCCTTTGAAGGATATGTTTCTAATTAATAGGAGAAATCAGTCTTGGTAGTAAAATATTAATGATCTTGAGTCATTGATATTTTTATGGTTGTTCATTACTAAGGATACATATTTTACGACTATTTATTATCAACATAACTCCAGCCACACGATCTTACACTTATAGAAACACCATTATAAAGACTCGAATATTATCATCATGGCAATATCTAGTAAGAAGTTATTACATTGCTTTCATTGTCTAAGAAAACTTATTACTTTCTTTCGCTTATTTTCCCGGAAAACGCTCAGGAAAGTCCCCAAACACTCGAAGTTCATTCATCTGTGTCGACCTCATTGATTACCCTGAAGCGTTTCTCATTAACAATACTTACTTAGACCAACGTATTTATACGCACCCTGTTGTCAATACTCTTCCTCTTTTTGTCACTAAGTAAGTGACAAAAAGAGGCGGGCGGGGCGGGGTGGTGTTTGTTGTTGTTATTGTTGTGTTTAAGTGTGCGCGCAGCGTCGCGTCTCGTCGCGTCTCGGTGTGAACTGACCCTTATCCTCACATATCGATGATCGCTCCTCACACCTCGTCACCAGGCTGGTTTCACACAAAGACCTGCCCCCCCTCATCATCCCTCCATGAAGGAACAATCTAGTACCACACAATGGCTATCAAACAATAACCTACATATAGTGTGTGTTACATAGTACGGTCAGCAATAGACGTCACACATTGATAGAAGTTTCTCCGTAAGTGGCTGATCCAACTTAAAAACTTTAAGCGGCAAGACTGCTTAAACAAGCTTGCTTGCTTACGTTTTTTTGCGATTTGCAGGTCAGGATCAGGTTGTATGTTGATCTAAATGTAATTCGCGGCCGTAACAAATATTTATTCTTAGAATTATAACTATAAAAACCATCAATACAACTCTCCTAGTTCATATTACCCTATTAAATGACTATATGAGTTGTATAGCTGATTCTATTATAATTCTGTACAGCCATATTTGTTAGGGTCGCGAATCATATTTTATTTAACATACCACCTAACACTGACCTGCAAATTGAAAAAAACAAAGTTAAAAATTTGAAGTTCGCGGAGCACCTCGCGCAGCCCTTACGTTAGATCGGTAGACAGGGATTCTTGCAATGTGAACTATACAATAACTTATCAAAAGTTACAGCGTTAAGATAATTATCTTAAGCGTCTTACGTGCTGGCCGTACTTAAATACACAGTGTATTCCAACTATACTAGCGGCGCACGTTGACGCACCGCTGCACGACAAACCGTAGCCTGCGGCTGCGGCCAACAAATACCAATCAAGTGTGGAAGTGTTTAAGGTTCGATATTGCTTCAAAACAAATATTATAAGTATGATAAGAAGGAGTGTGCTTGCAAACTGAATTGTCGTAGACATGTATAGTTCACTCCGATGGCTTATTCCCCATTGTACTACACGTCAATCTATCTTATTCCCCATTGTACTACACGTCAATCTATCTTATTCCCCATTGTACTACACGTCAATCTATCTTATTCCCCATTGTACTACACGTCAATCTATCTTATTCCCCATTGTACTACACGTCAATCTATCTTATTCCCCATTGTACTACACGTCAATCTATCTTATTCCCCATTGTACTACACGTCAATCTATCTTATTCCCCATTGTACTACACGTCAATCTATCTTATTCCCCATTGTACTACACGTCAATCTATCTTATTCCCCATTGTACTACACGTCAATCTATCTTATTCCCCATTGTACTACACGTCAATCTATCTTATTCCCCATTGTACTACACGTCAATCTATCTTATTCCCCATTGTACTACACGTCAATCTATCTTATTCCCCATTGTACTACACGTCAATCTATCTTATTCCCCATTGTACTACACGTCAATCTATCTTATTCCCCATTGTACTACACGTCAATCTATCTTATTCCCCATTGTACTACACGTCAATCGATCTTAATCCCCATTGTACTACACGTCAATCTATCGATGTAATGCTTCAATCACACACAATCAACATCGCTCACGCAATCACCGCGTTAACCTGTCAAATGATCAGGTATGACCAACCTTTAACCATCGAAGTATTGAATGATTAACTTGTGTACGTTTTGTCAGCTTAATTAAAGTAGGAAAGAAAATAAGTAAATTTTAACTTACGCCAAGGTTGAGAGCAAGTCGTTTCAAGTACTTCATTAAGAGAAGGTAGAGAACATTCTGTTATAATATTGTTCACAGTTTTAATGATGGTGATTTTAGAAATATTTCCCAGATCAAAGAAAGTTATGCGTTTGACATTAAATTGTAAAAATTACGGTCGAAATAGTCATCTAATTACAAATATTTCTCATTGTTCGACAAAAAGTATTTATAAATTCAGTCGTTCAACCGAGTTCGTCACCCCTGGAGTAATATCAAATCCTGTCTATCAATTATGTAGTAATGAGCGAAGGTGAAGAGGTTGTCGGTAACTGTCTTATTAATGAACAGCTTTGCCAATGTTAATTAACCGTTGGGCGCCAAGTGACATAGACGTGACGTCATGGTTATGCTAATCAGATGAGAAATGCTAAATAATTGATATCGTAAGATTTGTCTATTTCATCGAATGTTTTTTCTTGCAAGTTGGAATAGGGGATTAGGAATAGAATGTCTTTAAATACGTGCACTATGAGACAGACAATCATGGTGGTTTCATTTTAAATTGAGCAATGAAGTTGAAGATTAACGCCAGTTGCAAATAATCTTTAGAGACTGTGAACATTACTGACCCAATCTAATTCTGAATCTGTGTGTTGCGTACACCTACTTAGCATGGTGATAGCATAAGTAAACGCACTGACGAGGATCTCTATAAAAAATGTTTAATAACTACTAACGATATAACCCACCTAAACTATCCACGAACTATAACAATAACAACTAACTCATTTATGATAACGAAGCCACAATGGCCGCCATGCACCTTCCAATCTGTCCTCAGCACTCAACTTTGACGATGTGATGTATATTCAAATTGCACCTACATTACATCTTAGCATATTAATCACTTGTCTGAAGATCCCTGACGACATGTTGGGAGGTACGCGGCACTCTTAACGGCACACTGAGCACTGTTTTATAGACTAGCACTCGTCATGTGGCTAATTAAAACAATCTCTAGCGTTTTATGATCGCCTAGTACAGGCACGTGATACGCATTTTTATTAACTGGTTGGTGCCTAGTCTGGTACTTTTTGGTTGGAACAAATATTCAAACTTTCCTCGCACATGATCAAGTTTTAGTTTTCTACTTGTGCTCAACATTTTCTACTTGTACGCTATCATTTCAAAAACACAGTTTTCAGAATTCAAAATCAGTATTCTTAACTTATTACCTATATCAAAGTCACAGTTAAATCTTTCAGTTTATTATTTATTTATTTATATATACTTTATTGTACACCAGAAAATACATATTTAAAAAAATAAGTTTACTCTTGTTGTAAAGTTTACTCTTGTTGTAAAGCCCATCGTCCACGACGCTACTCAAAAGTAACGTGTTACAAACTCGAGTCACCAGTGAGTAGTCACAATGTGGCACTATTATATTATATTAGTATTTCAGTGGCGGCCCGAACACGACGTGACTTGCTAACGCGTCCATAACTTGTGGTTAGTTTGCGTTGCGTCGTCTTTACTTGGCTATTGAAATCCTAGTGCTGTGACATTCTGGCTATTCACTGGTGATTTGAAACTGGTTACTTTTCAAGAGTCGTGGACCACAGGCTCTCTAAAAAAGAGTCGTATATTTGTTGCCCCAACCGTCTATTCTAATATACTACGGACCTACATGCATACATGAGCATTATGTAACATGTGCACATAGTTGAGCGTACATTTTGCGCTGTTACAGATCACGCATCAAACTCTCACTATCGACTAACGAAATAAAGGGGTGAGTGTGTGTTAGTTTGATGTCGCACGCACCCGCACGCACTTGCATGCACTCGCACGCACTGTCTACACGTCGCCAGCAGACTGATGGGCAAACACAACACATACTAACCTAACCTTTCATAAACACATCGTGTACATAATATCGTACCAATGTATTCTCCCGCTCTCCCAAAATGATTTGCTTTGAAGAAAATAAACTTCATAGCTCAACTTGCATGTACCTATCAAACAGACACATCTACACGTCATGTACCGATTCCGAACTGATATTGGACCCCCTCGATTGGGCGCAGTGCTTACAGACATTTTGTCGTTCCGATTCACTACACTATCCAATGTTACAATGTACCTATAGAACACTGTCCAATCATGGTATCGTTCAGGGCAACAATTCCAGTCATCCAGACAGTCAAACACCGTGCATGCTGTAGCCAATCAGAGGGGCAATTCTCGTAATTTTAAGAACGTTCACAGTCTGATCTCAGTCTTAATCTGTCAAAAAAACCTCAAATTTCCCTACATTTTGACAAGTTTTTGACATTTGTTTGTCGCCGAGATTCTCATCTCGTTTTAAAACGTTCAAAATCTAGTCGCAATCTCCTGCGACTAGATTTTGAACGTTTTAAATTACGAGAATTGGCCTTCTGAACACCGCATACGTCGTATATAGGATACTGCACGACTCGTGTTTACCTATTTGTGGATGGGCATGCTTCTAGGTGTTATATCTTCTACGTAGAGTCTCACTAGATCCTATTTTACTAGATCCTATTTTACTAGATCCTATTTTTCTCAACCAAAACTGTTTTCTTCCATAAATGATTTTCCTTATTTGTTATTTAAAGCTTTTGTAAAATACTTCAATGTTTTAGGTTAAGTAATGAGTAGTCTAACGATAGTGAAGTTAGAAGTTGTGAGTTTGAACTCCACCCGTCTCTCTGGTAAGGTTGGTAATGTGAAGCAATTTGCTTACAAATCAGTAACACGGTATTGAAAACAATAGCTGACGTTGTTGGCTAAAAGCCAGGTAAGCCCATAAAGGCCACGATACGTCCCCGAGATCGCCGCGTAATCGCCACGTAAAGAGTTAATTAAAAAGTGTACAGCGACGAACTTTATCAGCACCGCCCGTTACAACCTGGGCAGGCTACGTCACCACAAAATAAGTACAGAAGACCAACTCTGAAAAAAGATTAACACATGTAGGAAAAATGAAAGCAACTCGACCCACTGCTGGCACCATTTTCCGCGACTTTTTCTTTTCGTTGGCTCATTATGTACCGTTATGGAAGTGATTCTTCTGTACTTGTTTTGTGCCTCGGTCTGTGTGCCTTGACCGTTTAGATAAACTTTTACTGTTCTTCATAAAAAATAATATCTCTTTGCTACGTACACCGCTTTTTGTTAACAATTTTCGTTCAGTGTAAGTAGAGGTACACGTTTTTCGCTAATTATTATAAAAGGCGTATTAAAATGTGTAGAATTAGACTCACGTAGAGCAATCGATGCTAATTCTGTTAAGTTTTCGCTTCTGCTTTTAAACATTTTGACTCGAGGCTAATATATTTTTTCCTAACGAGAGGATCACTTTTACGAGAGTAGGTGCGTAATACCCACAACAATAAATATATTGTAGTATTGTTTGGGTTAACCTCTCGAGCGCTTTACGAACACCGTTTGTACATAAGCAAAAACGCCTCGAGCGCCTTACGTACACCATCTGTACACAACAGACGTCGCTCATTGGACGTTGACTTTTATCATTTTGATTTTTTTCTGTTGTGTACAGATGGTGTACGTAAGGCGCTCGAGGCATTTTTGCTTATGTACAAACGGTGTTCGTAAAGCGCTCGAGAGATTAATGTCGGAACTATGTTCGCTTTCAACTACAACGTTAAATGCTCGACAATTTATGTCAGACCCAAGTTACAATCTGCACCTCTACAAACTTGTAATTCTATCGTAGACCTACAATAAGCTAAGGTATAATAATAAATTCTTTTCGCCTTTGGCCTCAGTGTATAAACACATAATACATGGACCTCAACTATAGTGGAGCCATACGAAACTAATAAGCTTATCGTAAAAAGGGTCCTTATAGACTTGTAACGTCAGACTACAATGGACTCTGTCGGTCACCCGCCGAAGTAACGGCCTGAATGGAGGCAAACTAAAATTTTATTCGCTCATGAATAGATATGGCACGAGGCGATACCTTCTCTACCTTTATCGAGTCAATACACCTCATCTGCCGCGGTCACTCTATTGTACACATTGTGACTGGACTCCTTTGTGCGCTGAAACCTGAAAGTCGACTGAAATGATATCGATGCGGGCTTCGAGCGGAAAGATTATTGTATGAATAATTCAGTTGCACTTGAGATGTTTTAATATAAATGAGTTATAAACGAGTATTGTGCAGTAAACGTTGTTTGTTTATTTAAATTGGACGTGAAACTGTAACTGTTGTGAGCACAGAATTAGATTAGAAGGTGGCGACATTAACTCAGTCTGGCGATATTATTATTTGGATTTTTTATTATTTCACGTAAACGTAATATTAAGAGTGGTATGATCCATTTAGTTAAACTACGTGATCTGTTTAGAGCAACAGTACCACGTCGTTAATCTCTGTGTTCCATATTATTCTCCTTCAAAAGTTCCTTCTATTAAAATTCGCTCAATGAAAAGAGATTTATGAGAAAGTGACTTTTTTAAACAGCCGTGTTCAGAAATGAGGTACCTTTTACAAGCACAAATTCGCATACAGGGGGCATCGATGCGCAAACTGGTATCATGACTTCAGCTGAAGTTTCTACGTGGGGGGTCTAATCATGTGCTGAATTCATAGTAACAGTTTGCGCGTCGATGTTCCTTACACCCTATGTGATATGGGGCCCCACATGATATGTGCCGTCACCCCTACATGCCACACCTGCTGACGCGTCCCCTCCCCGCAGGATCACGTGCCTGCACCTGCCGCTGGCCTCCAAGTGGATCCACGTGGGCACGGAGCGCGGCAACGTGCACGTGGTCAACATCGAGACCTTCGCGCTCTCCGGCTACGTCATCAACTGGAACAAGGCCATCGAAGTGTGAGTACCATGCATTACTTATTGCAAGGGGGATATCTAATACTTATTGTTAACATGGTTTAATAATTAAGTCAATCAAAATGATAGACAAATGCCATACACTCAGTGCGACAGGCATCTTGGGTATGTGTCTACCAGAAGGTATTTAGGCGTACTTGCACTATTGACTTTGGCGTGGCGCTGGTGGTGCTGGTAGTGCTGGTGGTGCTGGTGGTGCTGGTGGTGCTGGTGGTACTGGTGGGCCTTACAGTCCAATGCTATGAGGAACAACGTGGAATAATACTTGTACTGAGCCAACTACAAATCTTTACATGATTGTCTTGCTTGCTCTTTCTTTTAGTGAAAGTAAATAGTGTTGTAAATTTCTCGATTTAACTGTACTTCGGCAATTATGAAACTACTCCTTTGGTGCATTAGGTTGAGTGCGTTCGTTTGACGGGGGACAAAATAATCAGACTAAATCAACTTTTGTACAAAGTTGTCAAGGACGTACAAATTTAACTTAAAACAAACCAGTTAGTTTAGAGTTGACGGAACTATCACGCTTGTAGAGTAAGCTTTTGTACGAGTGGTTGAGCTCTCGAGCTTATCTCTCAATCTCCAGACAATCTTGAATCTCGGTAACGGCATTCCTCAGCCTCCAAAAATTCCGTGCGCCGCTGTAATGTCGCTTTAATCCGGAACAGCAATAAAGGGAACATCGAAGGGAACAGATAAGCCGCTAAGTCACCGGCAAGCGACCAATACGGCGCTAAGTCATGCCCGGGCAGGCGGGGCTAATTGCCCACACTTAACAAATTGGGGTCAGTTTACCGTAACACTGGTATCAACACTGTAAAGAAAAAGGCTTAGTTTTTTGCGTCAGCTGATTTAGATAGGCTATCTTTATGTCTAAGGTCACAAGACACCTAGGTAAGTCTTGGTTTTCCAACTAATATATAACTGCGTGATCTCATCTACCTACGACAAATAAAAAAATAAAAAATAAATTAATAGAAAAATATAATTAATTAATTAATAGGTATTAATTATATTTAATAGGTATTAATTATAATTAATACCTATTAATTATTTTATATTATTTATGTCGTTTATTTATTTAGTTGTCTTATTTTAATACATTTTTAAATATTAGTATAAAAAAAGCATTTATGAATAAAAAAAATACATATAAATTAAATACCTATTAATTAATTAAATTAAATTATTATTATAATCGCCCATTACAAAAATGTGTTCTGTGTCAGAAGTAGTCACATTTATAGCACTTCCTCAGACGTCCTGGTTATCCAAGGCGCTCACTATTAATAAATCTGAACTTTGCGCTAGACACCAAAGCAGTAAATAATTTAATTCATCAAGTAATAAAGACGTCCTCATTCCGTTAAAGATTACAATGGGGTTAAGTACAAGATTTAATTTAATAGCTTTAACAGCCCTTTGACTAGAGGCCCTCATCATCCGTGAAGGGTAAACCCATACCCGATTATCATTATGTCGCCTGTGAATTATACATTAATGTAGGTACTACCTCTATCTACAATAATAGAATACATTTTACTTAATCATATACATTAGTCTACCGCTGTCTACTGGCGAGTAGTTGTGATAATGTGCTTATATTATGATAGTTGCTATGAAGGTATTTCTATTGGTCGGGTTATATGGATAGAAAGGCACTGTTACCCAGGTATCAGTATTAGAGATGACGCAATACAAAGCAGAACTTTTCGGAAGACACGATGTGGCGATCGGATACTGTTTTGTAGTAATTTAGTATACATTCGTTATTCTATCCATTCAATCAATGTTTTATAGATAAAACCCCTCGATACTCGTAAACCTACTTACCCCCAGCACGGCGCAGCTCTGTTGACATGAAAACAGTTGGCAACAGAGTCTACCCGCCCCGCCATCTTTACGAAGACTCGCCCGTCATAAAACTCGCAGCACTAGTTTCCTTCAGTTTTACGTCTATTCTGACATCACCGCTCGTAAACATATAACTTCATTCACGTAGATTCAGTTAACTGGATTCTTTCTGACTATAGATAGATGTCCCAAGAAAAGTATGCGCTTCGGGAATCATCGTCGATCTTCTGAAATACAAAAGCCCGATGATGAGATCTAATACGGAGCTGATACAAACATGGAATAATCGCCTATTTTGTATTACCATGATTACAAAATTGCATTGATAGGTTACTCTGTGGCACGACGTTCCTGCTAATACGGAAACACAAAGATTACCAAGCGCATATCTTTTTAGGTTTAACTGTACTAGATTGTTATTCATCCATCTTTATTCTTGAAGTGATGTATTTACTCGGCTGGCCTATCGTAAACTTCACCCAGGGGCAGGACACGCTATGAATTATAATTTTAAGCTCATACATATGACGGAGCAGTGCAGAGACACGAATACTTTATCATCCCACGATATAGCATCCCTGGGGGCTCGTAAGACGGATTTTATCAAGCAGGCTGGAGATGTAGGAAACCATCTAAAAAGGAAAAAACAGCTCGGCAGTATTATATACCTCGGCTCATGTTTTTACCCTTTTCTCTCGATATTGTAATTTTCAAACTGATTCCTTTTGCTTTTCTCGTCTCAATTTATATAAAACTGAATTTCTTATATATTTATTATAAGGTGACGCTAAAGTCATAAAAGATTGTGTTATTATCGCAGCATCTTCGCAAACTGTCTCCAGATTCCTCACACGAAACAACTGTCATCGTTTGTATGCTAAGCTGATGATCAACACTTTGTTTAAACGTAGACGAACGCTGAGCAGGAATATGTTTCATATGTATTTATTTGTAGGAAAAATGTTAGGATTTGTAGCACCTGGCTTACTGTAATAGGAGAATTTGACAAGAATGAGTAATCAAGAATGATTTTTGATGTCTTAATTTTTAACATTAAAAGGTAAGTATCAACTCATATTGCCTACCCACGCAAGATACCGACGTAGCGTGGGACGAAAAAACAGCTTCTATTTTAAGTACCGAAATATAAAAAAACGAATTTAAGTAGAAAAATATCGCGGATAGTAAAAATTTCACGTGAACATTTTATGTAGCAGTCCGTCGGCTCGTTACTTGCGTTTCTGCCTACCCCTCTGTCGCGACCTTTACGGCTATGTGCGACACAATGCGGCGCTTTACGATCTCTCTCGATATCATATCTACGTACGTCGGAGGCATCGCCCCGAGGATGCTATCGCTTTAAAATCTGCTTTATGTTGTCGTGTAGCGACAAGAAACTAAGTTTAAATTATGAAATTAAAGAAAGGGAAGTAAAATCAATTAAAGATTTATTTATAAAATAAGAATGGAGATGAAAAGACAGTGGTGTGTAGTGTGTGGGTGAGGCAGGATGAAGATGAGTGATTGGTGGGTTGAGGAGGCTGAAGAGGTAGACGCGACGCGAGGCAGGTGGCGGTGACAGGAGCAGGCAGGCGTGGAGATACCCGTAGGGGCCCACGCGACAGAAGTAGGTCGCAGCACGGCCACACGTGACAGCAGGCACGGCAGCACGGGAGAGCAGGCACGGTAGGGGGCCCACGCGACAGTAGTAGGTCGCAGCACGGCCGCACGGTAGGGCAGGCACGGCGGCGCGGAGAGCAGGCACGGCAGCGCGCGGTCAGCCCGCCAGGAGAGGCGGCCCTCGGTTGAGGCGCGGCCCAGTAGAGGGTGTTCCGACGAGGCATGCCAGCGGTCCGACTGGTACGGAGGACGGAGGACGAAGGTGTAGTGCTAGTACGTCAAGTACCGGAGTCAGAGAGGGACACGCCAAGAGTTCCCTGGCTAGGTGACTCCGGAGTACCAGCACTACTTTGAGGGTCCCTTTTAGAGGCGAAAGTCGAACTCCAACTCGAACTCGAACTAGAACTGGAACTGTCACTCTGACTGCTCCTTGCCTTACTTGGATTCATCAGGTAAACTCGTAGAATAGCAACTTGAAGAAATAAATATGAATTTGAAATATGATGGCCAGTACCTATTGATTTGCGTAAGTCTGAATATATTTTCAGCTAAAAGTTACAGGCTGATAAGAATTATTTTATAAGCAAACTTGTCATGGCGACGTATTAGACGTCGTTGACAGGACTGTCATAATAAAATATATTAATAAAATACAATTAAATATATAATTATTTCGTATTAAAAGCGTATTAAAAGTATAGTGTTTATAGGAAAAATGATATCAATGAATGTGGGCGAAATTTCCAGCCCTTGGATGTTACTAAATCGTCATAGTGTTATGTTGAAGTTTAATGACTGTCTGTGTACTGATTCTGGATTAAACTTGACCTGGTGTCGTGAGGAATAGTCAGATCAGCGCCTAACGGTAACGGAATGCTTGTCTGATCTGGAGGAATGAATGTAGATAACCGTGAGTATGTACATTACGTTACAATGTTTTCACGAGATTGAATGGAGATGCATGATAATGGCGATAGCAAATATGGCAAATAATCGTGGCCTTAGAGCACTCTCTACTCTATGTCATCTTAGCGGGGGTCTTACATGAATCTAACGTGATTGTTTAAAGTGCTTCCTAAACCTCTCATTCCAAACAACAATAATTCTTCTTTCTTTAAAAAAAATCTTCACGATAATGTTTCCTTCTCTCAACCCGTTGAAAGGTTACAACAACTTCTCGCATAAAGTGAGTTGTTCAGCCCGTCAAATATAATAACTTCAATTTTCTTAAACCATTTCAGGAATAAACTTTTCTCATGTTGTCAGTAAGGAAATACAATTCTACAAGACATATTCCCGTTTACATCACATTCTTTATTTGTTGAGATTTTTTGCCTCGCTCTGGCAAGCCTGGCGTGTCATTTTCATTTTGTACATATTTTGTGTGTCGTTCTTTGAAAGTGTATGTAACAACGTATAACCATCAACATTGAGGTATGCCTGTGATGTTCAGAGCTGAGTAAAACTCAGGTAGATACAGTTGCGAGGCAGTGCTACGGATATTAGAGTGAACGGTAATGCTAATCTTATGCTGGAAATCGTGTCGCCCTACATAGGTGTGATGTCCTTAAACCAACGTATTCTCAGGACGCGAATAAATTATGCGGTATCAAACGGAATAAAGTAACTACATTCCAATCAAAATATTCCCTTTTTTCCCCTGCGCCTTATTTCTTTCCCCACCCAGACCCCATGACATTGAACAATAAAAGTAAGCACCGAATCGGCACCGGCGCTAAGTGTTACGACGTGTCGTAAGCGACAGTCAACTTGTCACTATCAACACCTCTTTATTGGCACTTAAACGATGTTCGTGTGTAATTTGCTCGAAACGTACGAACTGTACATACGAGTGAAAACCGTCAGCAAAGCGAAAACAGAACTAAAAGTAAATTTTCATAAACGTTTATAATATCGACATATTCGACTTGCATACTTTGTTCTTTCAAACTTTTGAAATACTTCCTCCGTTCATTGAAATTGAAGTTATAAGATGTTGTAGGTACTGATTCCTGAATACTTCGGTTGTATTGAGCAAATGGTAGACAGTTTGTAGAATAATAAACTTAAACTCCGTAATATCTCGTTAATTATTCGCCTGCAATATGTACTCAATAGTTCACAAAGGTTAACAGCATATTCCCTCGACAAGGCAGAGACTTCGCTCATCTGAGCTAATACACTGCAAGCGCTCAAATTGCTCAAATGGGCTGTTAGCGAGCGAGCGGAGCGATGCGTTCACGATGCGTTGCGTCTGAGCAAATACTGGTTATGGATCAAAGTGCCTCGCTGTAGCACAAGGAAGGTAATATTGTAGGAAGATGATGAGATTGACAGACTAATACCAGCACACACTTGACGTCCCGTTTCAGTATAATGTTATTGTGGCGCTTTGTTTGTTGTGTTATTAAAGAATATTCTATCTAATAAAAGTCGTTTTACATAATATGCCACAAGTAGCAAGTTTCTTCGTGGTCGTTGTACTCGAAATTAAAATGGATATAATGGAAAACCTACTCACCATAATGGAAAGTTTCCACAAAACGTTTCCAATTAATTTAATTTAAAATCAATTGTACCCCGAACCAAGCCGCTGCTATTGAGTAGGACAGAAATACATTCAATACTTTCATATTAAAGCAATCGAATTGAATGGGGGACGAACAATAAGCGAGCTTCTATTGATTCGTTCACCTTCTGTTGAAAGTTAAACGATAGCTCACTACGAGTATGTAAGTAACTAACTTTGTTATGTGACCGATACCGTGTTGTGATCTGAATTATTTATACCACATTGTATGTATTCACACAACTAGTCAACAAGCTGTGTCACATCGTATTATTAATGTTTATCGTTTAATCTCGGAGAAGAAACATTTCTTTATGTTTTCATATAAGTTTTGTGAGTACGAGAAGTCTAACGCCAACATTTCACGCTTAAAATTGAGATTGAAAAACTATATGAAATGCTGCGTACTTAGCGCACACAACTTTAGCAGTACTTGAGATTAACTTGAACACACAGAGTGGAATTTTCGAGGCGGATGTGAATAAACATACTACTACAGAATGATAATACATATATGAAAAACTGCTGAAGACAATTGCTTAGTCGATTTTTTTTTTCAACATGAAACACATTTTTATGTTCATATTTAAATGTTGACAATCGTTATGCAGTCATGAAGAATGTCTCAAAACCTAAACTTCTTGACATCGATAGTTGTATCAACTTATTCAAAACAAACAGAAGGTGCACCATACACATCATACACATCATCCCTAAGGCAAGTTCTGTTATCCTACCAATTACAGTTTGTTGCACAACCAAGTGTATAACTGTCACAAAAGAACATCTTTGTGCACTACACAGTGACACGCGTCATACAGGCGCAGCCAATTTGTGAGCACAAGCAACAAGTCACGCTCCGATGCACGGGGATGCAGGGATGCTGTGTTTGTTGGACATATTTATGTAATAGGCAGGTAAACAGAGGCAAGAGCATCGGCTGTTCGACTGTTGTTGTTTACTTTGACGTCAGTTGAGCTTCCTGCTTGTAGCTGGCGCAAATAAAACATTGTTATCATCTAGCTAGTCGATATTGCGTGGAACTGTTTAATGTTGTTAAAACATTTAATATAAATAAATAGTGATCTTTACTATCTTGATGAAATGTATGAATCGAAAGTTACCATGAATGAAACATTCCCGCCAGGGCCGATAAAATAGCTTTAGGTACACCGCTATTATTGGTCAATCCCATAGTTGTGATGCTAAAAACACCTATTACAGGAATACACATGGAAAAATACTAAAAATGTAAAGCCGTAATATAACAATGATGAAATCTTGTATATCAGGTAACAATAATATGGCCCTGTACCAATAACAGATTTTGTATATCAGGTAACAATAATATGGCGTACCAATAACAGATTTTGTATATCAGGTAACAATAATATGGCCCTGTACCAATAACAGATTTTGTATATCAGGTAACAATAATATGGCCCTGTACCAATAACAGATTTTGTATATCAGGTAACAATAATATGGCGTACCAATAACAGATTTTGTATATCAGGTAACAATAATATGGCCCTGTACCAATAACAGATTTTGTATATCAGGTAACAATAATATGGCCCTGTACCAATAACAGATTTTGTATATCAGGTAACAATAATATTGCCCTGTACCAATAACAGATTTTGTATATCAGGTAACAATAATATGGCCCTGTACCAATAACAGATTTTGTATATCAGGTAACAATAATATTGCCCTGTACCAATAACAGATTTTGTATATCAGGTAACAATAATATGGCCCTGTACCAATAACAGATTTTGTATATCAGGTAACAATAATATGGCCCTGTACCAATAACAGATTTTGTATATCAGGTAACAATAATATGGCCCTGTACCAATAACAGATTTTGTATATCAGGTAACAATAATATTGCCCTGTACCAATAACAGATTTTCCTATTATTCCCACTATAAAATAAGTCGCACCGACCGTAACATTTAGTGTACACCCTCCGCCGTCAGACCGCGGCCATTGAAGGAAGATCCCAATTAAATGGGCCATCGCGTGAATACCAATCGGCGCAGGAGCCTGCGCCGGCTGATAACAGATAGTAACAATATTAGTGGCTCGAGTTTAGTGGCGGCGCGAGTGTTGTTGTTAGATATGTGGGACCTTGGTCGTCGGGGTCTAGGTTTGTTAGTGTGCGACTGTAGAAACTAGAAACTGATAGATTATGCTTAGACCGGGGGTTACTAATTTACAAACGCTGCAATTGGTCTCTCCATTGTGAGTTTTTGACAGATTACCCTAAATGCCATACAAAATCGGTCAAAAACTCACAATGGCGGGACCATTGTTGCCTAGGGCCCTGACAGTTTTGGTTAAAAAAAAAACTGTCATTTAATTTCAATCCAGCGACAAAAGAAACCTTACGTTGGAGAACTCGCACCCTTAAACAAACCAATAAACCTGGGTGAATTACATAAAACCAGAGCCGATTCCCGTAATTAAAAACGTTTAAAATCTAGTCGCAATCTCATCTCAGCGACAATCAATGTCAAGAAAAACTTGTAAAACATTTAGGGAAATTAGAGGTATTTTTGACCGACTGAGACTGAGATCAGACTGCTAACGCTCTTACAATTACGGGAATTACCCCTCAGATATTGTCAACATCTGCAAAATAACTATAATATTCATAGCGCTATCAGCCACGCCACAGCCACATGTGTCCTCCTTCAATCTCCATTTATAAATCGGTCGCGGCACATGTTGTAGACTGAACCGTCGCGCCTCGCCTCGGAGGTGAAACACATCGCCTTGTGTCGCACTGAGTTTTATTAGTATCGTGTTATTGAACACGTGCGACAGAACGAGCTGCTGGCGCTCGTACAGTGTGTTACGTTACATGTGTCGGAAATACTGTATTGTGGTTTAAATTCTTGTTTAAAATTCATTAAGTGCAGAAAAGCTTCCCAACTTACGGGTTTCACCTTGACTAGAAAGCTACATCATACAATTTAAAGTTTTAATTGTCAATACGGCGAAATGTAGATGTACTGTAAACGTCTGCCCGACCCTTCTGGGAATATATGCGTTATGTTATGTAATTGTCAATCTTTTTGCCACTTATTACCCGAAAATTGAGAACTTTCAAATAGAAAAGCAATCTAATATTCCGTTTTCATATCATGTTAGCAATTGCGTTAAGCCCCTATTTTCGTCGTTAACTGTTTCTTAGAAGCCCTCACCGAAATATCGTTAGAGCACACATGTGCTCATGCTACGACGCTATGTCCGTAGCAGCTGACGTAGCCGCTACGCCTTGCAGCCGCTACGCCTTGAGAGCTACGAAACAATGTGCTACAAAGCGTAGCGGGAATGCTTCGAATACTGTGCTACGGAACTATGTGTTGCACGATTTCAGTTACTATTATTCATTATAATTATATGGGATTGCAAATTATAATGAGAAATATGGTCGTCCTACACAATTCCCTGAGAGACATACAATTCATATCGCCGGTAATTAAACCGGAACGACTTGTTTTAAGGCACATGGCTCGTAAAACATTATCTGAACAGGGTACAGCGCTGTAACGGCCACATTACGGAATATGTACGAGTATGACGAAGCTAATCGCACTCGTTTGTCTCGGAGCACGTATTTTATTATTTAGCTTCAGTTTAGTGGTTATTGTACGTGTTTGTGATTTTCATGTAAAGATGGTAACACACCGTCTGGTAGTTAATAGTTTGTAACGCAATATAATCACGCTTCCAAGACCTTAGGTGGGCAGGCAGATATACGGATATCTGATGAATGTTAACGCCGGTCGCCAATAACAGCGTCAGCTTTCGTGGAATTCCAAAGTTACAATTTTCAGTTCAGGGACTAACTTTTCAACGTAAATTAAAATCGTGAACATTTGAATCAATGAAGACATTTTACTTTCATATTAAATCAATTACGCAGTTTTCTTCTTTAAAAGTATTTTTGGTTTCTGTTGATTTATTATGCGGTTGAAGGACGCTGAACGAGACTAAATAGAAGTATTATTGCTATTACGCCTGGGGGCGTTTCGTGTCCCTCAGAGCGTTAAAATGTTATAATAAACTAGTCTCTTGCAAACAGTCGCAGACCGCGAGCCCTGCGCCATGCATGGCGGTGGGCGGCCTACAGCGCGCTAGACTAGTGATTGTATTTCTCGTAGCTCGGCAATAGAAACGTCCACATAAATCCCGCCGACATGTTGGCACGATCAGATCGTTGTCGGAATTTTAAACTAGTTCCAAACTCGCCTTTCATTTAAACTAGTTCCAAACTCGCCTTTCATTTAAATGTAAGTTGTGAGCAGTCAGTTTGTTACTTTTACTTGTAGCAATTTGAAGTTTAGCAAAAAATCCTTTTGCTTTTTTATTGTTTAAAAGCTTGGAGCCTGTACTGTAATTTATCAATAAAATGCGTACTTAGTTACGGATAGCACCGCCGTACAAAATATAATATAGCACATCTTATAAAACAAAAACATGCTATTAATTTATCCGCCATCACAACTTGTTGGCGCTGGCGTTGAAAATAATTAGAATTTTCCAATTTCATTTGTTAATTAAACTTTCGTCAAAATGGAAATGTTGTGTATTGAGTCTTTTGTGTGCGCGTGGCGGGAGCGTGGCGAGTGCGGGGCGGTTGCGTGGCGTGTGCGGGGCGAGAACGCGAGTTACAAAACTGTCAGCGACACAAGCCGAGTTGAGCTTTGTTCAACAAACTTGTGTTTATTTCGGCGTATACCTGCGCTCTGCTGCTGGCGTTATAACTATTTCGTTAATTATTTCACAGTTTATGTGAAACTAACTTTTAATTGCTGCTCAGCTCGTATCGTGTTCACCATTCACGATAAGAAGATTTCATACTTCGTGAAAGTTTAGCCAATTATGTTAGTATCCTGTACTTTAAAACCTATCTGCATCAGCATAGTAATAATAGATAAATCGTTTATTTATAAAAAGGGGACACATTTACAATGAATATCTTAAAAATTAAAATAGCGCACAGTTGCTAATTTGCCTGAACTAGGTTGAACCTGTGCTTCAGGCTAAAAAGTGCATAAATACTCAATGTATAAATATAATTAATAAATTAACAATGAGTATAACATAGAAACTAAATTAAAACTCAGGTAAATAAAAGTAAAATAGCATTTTAGCAGTGCTATTTGCAGACAATAAGCAGGTCTTCTGTCTGTGCATAGTCGATGGTTAGTAAATAATAAAGTATATTTTTTACAGCTATAGTAATTTAGTTTATAGTTTTCTATTTAATCTATTGTACAGGAATGGACCTAAGAATATTAATAATTTTTCTACAAAGACATGTTTTGAGGTTGCATTAGACATGCATACTAGATCATTCCGTCTCTTGTTAGTGCTGTCGGCATTGTAGGCAAGCATGGTGTGCTGTTTTAATACTAACTGCATAATGAAAAGCTGGCGAACAGTTAGTACATTGCATGATTTATATTTATATAGCAGATCTGTGGGAAAAAAGAAGGGAAGGAAGGTTGCTACCTTTAAAATTGCTCCCTGACTTGTAGTAATATTATATATATAATATATATTATAATAATAGGAGGTTCCTCTCTCTGGAGCCCTGACCGCCGGTAGCTTGGACCCTGTTCCCGATACCGATGGACTACTATTTTTTATATTTTTAAATGATTTTTTATCTTTTTGTTTATAAAAATATTTAAAAATATAATCTATAAGTATGTAAATGAAATAAAGGAAATAATATTAAAATATTTAAAAATGTAATTTGTAGGTATTTAAATGAAATAAAGGGATAATATTATATATATATTATATATTATTATAATATATATTATATATATAATAGTGTTTGCAAGTTATCATTATTAACGTTGAACCGTTGATAATGTGTTGAACCTTTTCACTTTATAGGCTTTAAATAACTGACATTTTATGAAAGCAATTTAATTTAACATGTGAACGTTTCATGAATCGGTCACGCGCCGCATCTGTCGTCACATATCGGCGCGTGTCACGGAATCGTTAATAATTGTGTATTATTAATACGCGTATAATGTGTATCTATTAATAATTGTACCGCCCTCTACACGCAGGCAGTTGTGAATAATGATTGTTTAATTATGAAAGTAGTCGATTCACCCATACATCAATCAATTAATTTTAATACATTTTAAGAGTGCTCTACTGAAAACCACTTCGGCGGTTAAAACTAAATGTTATTTCTAGATTCTGGGCTCAAAATAACATTACCCATATAACGTGAACCGTTTTGGAGTCCCCTTTGTATAATTTGACTGTTCATATAGAACAAACACTTGCTCTCGTGCGGTTGTTTCTCTTCGTGTAATCGCATCGCCGGGGCCCGACGACAACAGACATGTGGAATTTAATTAGTTAATTAGGCACGTCCCTTCCCTCCCACTAATAAGATAACATGGACCCTCATCCCGCGCGACAATAAGTCCTCTTCCTCTACATTTGTCCGGGCGGTAGTAATATGCGTTTGTGAGCTCCGAGATCCGTGATAAAACCTGGTTTTTTTAATTAAAAATTAATTTTACTAGTCCCAAGAAAAATAAAGCCTTCTTTCAGGGGTTCATTGCACTATATATCAGTAATACTTTCTTGAAAGAAAACAGAAAACATCGGCCCCTATATGACTATCTATGGTGCCCCATCTCTTCACTATCTAATATACTCGTAGTATTTTTATCTCACGAAGCGACGCGCGCCTTACTTCCACAAGTAAAGGGCAGAAACTCTCGGTCCCGTCCAAGACAATGGCGAACTCCGAAGTGTGTGTGTGCGTTTGTGTGTTGTGTGCTGACACTACTCGTCTTCATGCACACGTTTACAGCGTGTTTGTAAACTTGTTTACCACAAGTAAAGCGCGCGTCGCGAGAGATAAGAATACTGTACTTTCAGCAAACTAGATTCCCCGACCATCCGATATTAGGAGGATGTTAATATCTGCCATGATGACGCCATGACGCCGGGCTGGCAGGGGGGCGGGGGGGTAATAAGCGTCACAGGCAGGCGGGGTTCACAATTTATGAGCTCAATAGGGACACAACCCAAGTGGCAAAATGTGGCCCTGTAATTATCCTAGGAGCACGTATTTTTTAATCCTATAGAAATCCTGTAAACGTTTATAGAGCCGTATTTGGGCGCAGTTTATAGGACTATTACGCACTATAGTCGCTTTGTTATAATCCGGTAAAGTGCTATTTGATTTTATAATTACCTTATTAAGTGCTTTATCAACATATAGTTGTCCTATAAAAATCCGGTAAATGCATCTAAAAAGCGATTGGTCCTCTTATGATCTGGCGTGTGCCGCTACTAGACTAATTGATCCTATAGTGATCAGCGTAATACCATTAGTAGATTCATTCAGTCGATCATTCGTTCTTTTTTCGTTAATTCATTGTACTATGCTGGTGCGTGACATTGAATACTTTTTTATTTTCAGAAGGCAAGTAAAGTCACATTATAATAATGTCTGTCATTATAATAAAGTAACTTTTGCCGTGTAACTGTTTTGTAAAGAGTGCCTACTCAACTTGCGAAAATAATTTTATTGATGAATTGTTAGATGATAATAAACATATCTTCATGCGCCTTCAAAATTTAACATTTTCATTATTTGTTAATTCAGTAATAAACTAATAAGTACCTATCCGACATAGGGTCGAAACACGTGCCATTACATTGCATTTATCAGAACCTTTATATGACTTTTTAATCAAAGTTAAGACGCTTACATGACATACCTAAGCCACCATATTTAAGTTTTAGGGTTCTGTGGGTAATGTGACTAGTGTCCAAACAAAATCAATTTCATTGCCTTTTTTTCCTAAATACGTAATTATAAAGTTCTTAAACATTTTCAGCAAGTTGCTTTTTAGTCTGGACTGGAAATGGTTGTATTAATGGATGTCGATATTTTTTTAACTAAAAAGGATTTCTATAAGCTGAAGTATGCCAAATGGCCGTGGAAAATTACACACTTTTTGAAAATCGCAGAAAGTTCATTTAAAGCTGAATGTGATATATTATTCCTAATAGCCCACTGTTTTATATCCATCTGTAATTCATAATTTTTGTCAAACTCAGTATGATCACCATCATTAAATTCACTATTAATGCTTCCGCTATCATTATCCGTATCTTCTTGATCATTACAACTCTCTGTAAAATTATCCTCCCAGTTGTCTAAGTCTCAGCGGGATTGTCCGAAAGGGTTACCGCTACCCCGGAACATAAAGGGCGAAGGAAGGAACATGGGTGGGTTTTAGTCAGTAAGAGTCTGACACTCCCTTCCGCTCCACCCAGAGCGGGAGGGGTCATTTGATGATATCCAACCAGAAAAAAAAAAAAAGAATTGTCTAAGTCTATTTCCATTTTAGCGTGTACGGAACCATCACAAACTTCACCAACTTCACCAGGCTCTTTTTTATTTAAGAACTTTTCTTTTGATCCGCTTGACCCGAACTCCGATACTGACTTCATTTCAAAGTACTTTTTCGAAACTCTTCTTCGATAACCGCCACTACGCTTAAATCGGTTCCATTTATTTAAATCCATATTTATATTGTTCCAGCTTTGTCTAACAAATGACAAGATGGCCAATTACTCTAATAATAGCAAATGTAGAACACATTTAAGTAGAATCTTACTTATAAAACTCAGAGGCTATGCTAGCTTGGTGCTAAAAATCCGCTAAGGGTCACGACTAAGATAAATTTGTTCTATAATATCTTTACCTCTAGCAGCTATATCTGTGGCATTTATAGGAAGTGCATGTCTTATAGAAGAATGAAACAAGACGTTAAGAAGATAAAACGATCTTACTAAATGCGATTATCGGATCAAAAGTCACACTTTGCTAATTACTTTTATAACTTGCACTTATAAGACTGAACCTGACTGACCGCTCTAGTAAGAGTCGTGTAAAATAATCCTATTAACATTTATAAAACTAAATGATAGGGTCGAAAGTACTTGTAGTGCAAATCATCTTAGAAGATGCTTTGGCAGGATCAGTGGCCTGAGTTAATGCGTCTACTAGATTTCTATAAGACGTGTAATCTTATAAGTCAATTGCTATAGGAGAATTTTGCTACTTGGGAAGTGTCCTCTCCTCAGATATTGTTGCGCAAGTACTTGCATTTTTCGCCCAATTTGTTTTTGAAGGTTTTATTTTGAATATGTTTCTGGCTGATGTGTTTTGTTTGTTGTTTATTATAACATTTCCTAATATTTAAATAGAAAGTGTATTTTAAGAATACTGCCATCCTTGTAACTTCCATCAAATAGTTAGGAACTCGGATACTTAAGTGCGCTAAGCAAAAACTTTAAGGAACACCTAGGTGTGATCTTTATCATAAACTCCCACAAAACATTTAGACTATAACTGCAAATAATTCAACTGTTACCAAAAAAACAATTTAAAAAATCAAAAGTTATTTATTCTAACTGAGAAACCAACACTTTTTGAACGTCAAAATTACATAAGACAGTCCCTCAAATTGCCCGCCCTTCACCAGTTCTTAGTGCTTTAGCTGGGGAAAAAAATTGACACAACAAACTCCCCAGCAGCATTACAGCGTCATGTATTGGCATATTTTAACTAGATCAGCATATTCTATAGGTATTTCAATCGTCTCCGGCAGTCAGCTCACTCCATTAATTCCATTCAAATGTTTTTATTTGTGCTCTCTGATTGGTCTCCTTTGATCGCACCGCCGCTGCAGTGAATACCGAACGTAAACGATTCTGTTGCAGAATCAACCTGTTTGTATCCCAGGCTAACTGGTTTATAACTAAAGCTGTTCGACGTTTTGTGTTGTGGTGTATTTTTTATTGGAACAGAATATGCAATTGGAGGATGTTCTAAACTTTACTCTGTAAGCTACGAGGGGCGTTCAATGTATTCATGGTATCAGGGTGATTTACTAATGACGTGGGTAATTTGAATAATTAATTAATTAATGACATTATCTAAGGGCATAAAGGTAAAATTTCATGTAGTTGTGATCATTAGTTTGCTAGTTATCCTTAGTCAACGACAACTGGAATGGCGAACGTGACAATGTTGAAGAAAATCGAGCACCGCGCTGTTAATCAATTCCTTACCAAACAAGGAAAAAGTCAAAAAACTATTCTAGAAGTGATGGTGCCGGTTTACCAAGATTTTGCACCCTCGTTATCTTCGGTTCAAAAGTGGTCAAGTTAATATAAAAGGGGCAGAGAGAGTATTGAAGACGACACTCGCTCGGGCTGCCCGGTTACTGCCTTTACGGAAGAAAACGTGAAAAAAGCTTATATTGGAGGATGCCCGAATGAAGATCAAAATGATAGCAGAGATGACCCACCTCTCTGTTGGTTCCATACACACTATTCTTCATGACGTCAAGTCCGTGCAAGATGGGTTCCGCGAATGCTCACGGTGCCTCAAAAGCAAGTGCGAATCGAGTGCTGTGGAGAGTTTTTTGAGCTCTGTGGTGAAGTTCCATCAAGTATGTTCTATCAAATCGTTACTGGAGATAAAACGTGGGTATATCATATAAGATCCTAAAAGTAAGTAAGAGTACTGCAGTGGCACAAGAAGGGTACTGCGCCCCCTAAGAAATTCAAAGTCATTCCGTCCGCCTGAAAAATCATGGCCACCGTGTTTGAGACTGGGGGAAAATCCTTTTCCTAATATATATAAAGACCTCCCCAAAACCATAGACAAGCCATGTGTACTTTTTGCGGATGATATCTCGATCCTGACTTCATGCCAAACAAATGCTAATTTAAATGAAAAACTTACTACTATTCTTGGAAAAACTGTAAACTGGATGAGCGACCATAATCTCGAAATAAATTTTACCAAAACCAAATTAATAGCGTTTCACCCCTGGCTGAAAAATAATATAAATATAGATTTTACTTTTAATCAACATAAATTAGAAACAGTTAATAATTTCACTCTCTTAGGTTTAACAATAGACACTCGTATAAACTGGAAAACTAAAAAATTGGAAAAGTAAAATCAAAAATTTCAAAGTTTTCATATGCTCTCCGCGAAATAAAAACGACTACAAACCTACAAACCGCACTAGTCACATACTACGCGTACGCTTGGTTTAACTATGGCATCATCTTATGGGGAAATAGCACAGACGCTCCCTCCTTATTTACCCTCCAAAAAAAGCTAATACGAATAATTACCAATATAGAACCAACAGATAGTTGCAAGCCTTACTTTAAAAAACATAAGATTCTCACCTTAGTTGGTATTTATAACTTGGAATTATGTAAATTAGATCGAAAATATCCAGATTCTTACAGCACACGGGGAGACATACAAACAAATTATTCGTTTCGCCATAAAAATAGACTAAATTTGCCCCCCTCCCGCCTTAAACTACATTCATCTAGTCCATATTCAATGTCAATAAAAATATATAATAAATTAAAGGATGACATATAACAACAAAATAAAACCAGTATATTTTTAAATAAACTAAAGCAGTACTTAATTAAAAAAAGCTATTACACAGTACAAGAATATCTAACGCATAAATTTAATAATAATAATACATAAATGTGAAAAACAGATATATTTAAATAAGTAAAATAACAAAAATAAATTATACTATAATACTTAATAATTATATTACATTAATCGCTCAAACCCCACTTATGAGACACAATTGATATTTCTATTGTAATGGGCCCGCGCGAGGCTTGACCGATTAATAATAATGAACAATTTTTAAACGAGTAAAGAAATAAATGACATTAAATATAATTAAAGAAATAATAAATACATAGATAGACCTGTATATACAATATTAATAGAATAAGTAAATGAATGAAAATTTAAATACATAGATAATAGGGTATAAAATAATTCTAGTAGATAAATTAATAAAATAAATTATAACACAATACCAAGTAATTGTGCTACATTTATAATAGTGAAAAATGTGTAAGCGAGTAAAGAAATAAGCAATATTAAATGTATTTAAATAAATGAATAGATAGACCAGTATATAAAATATTAATAGAATAAGTGAATGAATGGAAATATAAATACATAGGTATAAAATAATTAATAGGATATAAAATAGTTGTAACTAAATAACAAAAAGAATTAATAAAGCGCTCTTCCTCTCTCTACTTATTTAAAAATTTGCTGTGCCCGACAGGGTCCATAATTGTTTCTATTATTTTTATTTTATTTACCACCTGTAATTGTACATTATGGATTGCAATAAACAATTTGAGATTTGAGATTTGAGAAAAGGAATTTTGCTGATTACAGTACATAAAAAAGGTGAAATCATAAACGGATCATCCTAAGCATCAACTTTACGAAATTTACGGGAAACAATTAAAGAAAAAACACGGTAAACTGCCCACCGGTGTGCTGCACCTTCACGACAACTCCCCGGTCCACACGGCGCGTATTACCAAGGCTGCTGTGAGAAATTGTGATTTCGAAGAAATTGACCACCCACCCTATAGCCTGGACTTAGCTCCGAGTGATTATTATTTGTTCCCTAATTTGAAAAAAGGCCTTCATTGGAAACGATTTTCCAACGATGAAGAGCTCAAGGTAGCAATAAATGCGCATTTTTCAGAGAAAGAGAAAAGTTTTTTTTGTTACAGGGTATTGAAAAGTTAATTTCGAGATGTAATAAATGCATTGGGATAATGGGGGATAACATTGAAAAATAAAAATTATTTTAATTTACGTAATTTTTTGCCAACACCGAGAACACATTGAACGTCCCTCGTATGTGTATACCTGCGTCGCATTGCAGCAAAGTTTATCAGCACCTAAAAATAAGAACACTCAGTTTTTATTTTATTTTAAAGAGTCGCTTTTTCGTGTAACCAAAAGCACATAAATAATCATTCGAGAATTCATCTTTCATAAGTGACATTTACACAAGATTTACAAATAAAAGAACATGGCGGATTTACAGCTTCTTATCTTGTCTCACAATTTGTAAGTCACGGAAAGCGTTTGTCATGTCAGTCCGCAGGGAAATAATTTATCAGGGCCTTTCTTTCTCGAGGCTCTAGATTACAAAGCTTCAGACCTACTCTGAAATATTTCATCATCAATTACGCCTAAGGTTTGCCAGCACATCTCCGTATTATCTCTATTTAGTTTTTTTAGAAACACACATGAGAAAAATATTTAAAAAAGAAATATTTGCTTTGTCATGAAGCATATCTGGATGGTTAGGTAACGAAGTCACCGGCCCACGCCGCCGTTATCCAAAAACGATAATACAAAGTCGATTAGTATTCACGTTGGCCTGTCCAGCACGCCGACAAAACTAAACGAAAACGTGATTCAAATACATTCCTATTTCCAATTTATATTTAACGAAAAATCCAATTCAAAAGATCCTGCATCGCGCTATTGAAATTATCGGCGCAGCGCCATTTGTACGTTGGATTGGTAAACTAACGTGAAGTAATGGCCGTCCTCCGAGGATAAACAGAGACGTGTTGAATAAGGATCACTTAATATTTTTCCAGATAATGAGTGTTTATTATAATAGACTGCAACATCTGAAGGGAGTTGTGTGGTTCTTAGGAATGTGTGATACTTCCAGAAAAGTTTCCGAAGTAGAGGTTATTTTTCTTCGATTACATAACTATTTGTGTCTCGCCCGATGATTACGTTTGCCTTCCATTGTACAGACCAGCAATTTTTTTTGTTACCGCCGAGACATTTCTACGTGGGGTCTAGAACCATGTGCTGAATTCATGGATACAGTTTGCGCGTCGATGTCCTGCCACCCTGTGTTTGTACTTCCAAGAAAACTTGTAGCATGTTTTAGTTGGCACAGGAGGAAGTTTCTAAACAAAGACAATTGTAATCGATTTGAAGTTGTTCAAGACATCGAGGCTATTTGTAACAAACATCCAGGAATGTAAGTAAAAAATGCCTTTAGTATAATATTTCTCATTTCTAACAATTATTTTATTAAATGGACAAAAACTGTTAACAGTTTACTAATAACAGTAACAGTTATTGGAAAAGTTTCCACTAAACGAAGTATCTCCGGCCATCCAGAGACAAGGACGCTTCATCGGCCATTGTTCATTGTTCGCTCTTAAACTGATATTAATAAAGTTGAAACACTAAACTGACGCCACTTTACAGCGGATTTCACAGAACATTTCAGTTATCGCTATTCACTCGTCTTTTAATTATTTTGAGTTAGTTTTAAATACTTTTTAGGACGTTGTGCGCCAAAATAGATACTGAATTTAATTGTTTTACATTAGACTATTTAGTTTTCTATTTGATGTTAGAATTTCGGTACGGAATTATTATTGCCGTAAGGTATTTCAAATTGAATAAACTTATAACTTCATGTTTAGTACTTAACTTTGTTTGAACTTGGACTTTACACATACAACCTAAGTAATTGAGTTAAAGATCTTGAAGTTTGGCGACACAGCCGTGTGTACACCTCGTAAACGTCGCCGCTTCGCTCCAAATCTTATGCTCACTTAAACGGCAACCTAGAGACGGCAGCCTTCCCAATTTTGCTGGCAATTGTTTCTCACAGCTGTTCACGGACTAACAGCTTCAGCAGTTGCTTTTAATATATAACGATCACAGAACTATCATTCTGAGCTAATAGTATCTCGCCGCAGTAAACAGTTAATTGGAGAACTAGTCGGGACGACCGACTCTTCGCCGCCACCATTATTGTAAACGCAAAATTCACAGACAATAAAGATCGTTATAACATGCCCTCAGGCCGCGCCAACCCTATTACTTCGCGTTGAGTTCGCAATTCAAATAACGCGCACTCGTTGGCGCTTGGTAACGAACTTCCGCCAATGGCGTTACAGTAACAATTAAAATGCCCAGGGTTGTCACCCGACACCATTGTTAGATACCATGGTACTTAAAAAAATACTATGACGATTTAATGATATCCGTCCGCAGGAGGCAGCGTGCATTATGAAATATAATAAAAATCACGCTGAAACGCAAATGAATAGGCTCGTTTGTTCGCAGTCTCTTAAAATAATATAAATTATGGCACAAAAAGAGCGGAGGCGAAGTGCGCGCGAGGATAATAAAAGATCCTTGTGATGCTCTTCGAAGCGGAAAATTACGTATTTGAATTCGTTAGCTTTTGCTGAGAGTTTAACCTTTTTATCCTAATAAGTACGAGTACTTTGGGACTTAACTATACTTACATAATTTGTATTACAAATACCTATAACTATAACTTTGTTACTTCGCCCTTAATTCGTTGACAGTAGGCAGCACTAGGCTTCAATCTAATCACACGAACTGTTTGAATTCTGTTGACCTGATTCCAAAAATGAGCGTGAATGTGCGAGACAATGACGAGGGTGTCGCTGTGGGCACCTACGTGAACAATCGCACGCAGCCGGACGCGGCGAAAGATGGCGGCGTGACGGCGGCACCGGACTCGGACTACCCTCCGGAACCGCTTTATGTCGCTTATCGCAAGTATCGGCGTGTTGTCGCGAGCAACAGTTGCCGAGCGACGGCCGCCTGTAGCGTAACATCTATTGTGCGTTGCGGGCAGTGGAGCGATGCTTGTAGGTTATCGGAAAGTAGAATTATTTTGCGGAAGTTTTTATTATCATTTGTTCGATTTTATGTTGTTGTTTGGTTGGCAAAAAAAGTTGTTGACAACCATTTAGAAGTAAAATAAGATACAATGATCTTCCCCATAGTAATGTTTTTCAACAATCTATTTTAAACGTTACAATTTAAAGTGATAGTCTTCAAAATAAAATCTGAAAGAGTTTCTACAAACATCATATTTCCTGTTACGATATTATCCTTATACAAAGACGTTCAGCTCGCAGCTGAGTACTCCGGGAAGTATAGCCGGCTATCCGGCACTCCGGCAGCCGGGACGGAGGGATATTAATCTAATATCCGGCTTCAGTTTGTCTCGCGATGTCCCGCGGCTCTAGTGCACACAAAGTACGATAAAACATGGACAAGACCTTTACAGAGTTCATATTTGAGTTGTCAAGTATTACGGCTGAACTGTACTGGGAGTGTTCGTTAATACTCGTAGCTGTTAGGTCGCTAATCTTTCTTTGAACAAAAGTTTTTTTTACTATAATATAATAAAACTTGAGTTATCCTTATGAAACTAATATCACCAAATTACATTCACTTAGTTAATAACATAAATTATGCTCTGTCCGCAACTTTATAGGTAGGTACGTGAGATTGCTTTTCCCCCCGACCCTGCCCGTCGCATCGTATCACCTGCCTACACTATTAATTCGTTTTCGACTTTAGTTTTGCTCGACTCCTAGGTGTAAGTACCCATCATGTAGTGTATAGTCTTCCTCGAGAATTGAGCGTCGACTGGTAGTTCCAAAGATTAGCGCGTTTACACAAACAAACTTTTCATCTTTATTATTAGTCTAGATAAGTATAGATAACATGTAGATAGATAATAACTCGTGCGCGACGCAAACAATCTGAAACAATGAATCCTACTATCATACTTCCTACTACTATTATAAATGCGAAAGTTTGTAAGGATGGATGGATGGATGGATGGATGTTTGTTACTCTTTCACGCAAAAACTACTAAGTGGATTTGGATGAAATTTGGTACACAGATAGTTAGGATTAACACATAGAATACTTTTTATCCCGATATTCCCACGGGATCGAAACTTATGCGGCTGAAACTCCAACACTCCAACAGCGTCTCCAACTCACTCACGTCACTCGAGGAGTAATTTTAGCGTCCATCATAAAACACGCTGAGAAGCTTCGGAAAATAACTCCCTCCAACATTTATGTGCATCATTATATGACGCTGTCATAAAAGTGGCGAGATATGGATATTGAGATATCAAATAGGCTTCTGTATCAGCTGAGGGATGAGACAATAAGTCTGGTTGTATGCAAACGGCAGATTGGTGGTTACAAAATGTGCACTTGTAGCGCTGACTATGTAAATACGCACCTGTTAACAATTGCTTGTAAACTGAAGTTACTTTAAAATAACGCAATCTTATCTTTCGTAGTCTTCACTAAATTGCCATTGAATTATAGCACAATTTGGAATATCAAAATGTGTTGTGAAGTAGCGATAAGCGATACTAATATGGGCTGCTACGCCTGATACGCTTTCATTATAGATGTGCTACGCCGGCTACGTATTCGTAACACAAACGCTACGCCGGCTACGCTTTCGTAGCCAGTGCGCTACACCGGCTACGTTGTCGTAAGCAATATGCTATATGTAACATTATAGGAAATCTAGGTTTTAATACTCGAATAAAACAAGTTATGGGCCTTTTATAACTGTATATATTATTAGCCAATTTAAAATATAACCAGAAAGGTTATATGTCAGTCTATTTGAAAAGCCAAAACCATAGAGGAAGGTAATACCAACCATAGAGACTTCATTGAAGAATCTACTAAAGATTGATTTTTATAAATAATTAAATCAAATAAATCAACACGCCCCCTCAAAAATTAATCTACCAATTGTATAAGTAAAAAGTAAATACCAAATTGACCGGAACATGTTCACTTTCTAGTGTTTGCTGGGAGATACATCTCATGGTCCAACATTTGTTGCGTTCCTTGAGGCGGCGACCAGTCCGCCGATTGAACGCGTCCCAAAGGGTCATGGCCGTCCGGCTGATCCGAGGATACCGCGCGGTCTCCGCTGAGGCGGCGAGCCTCCTTGCCGAATTGCCGCCATGGGATCTGGATGCAAAAGTCCTCGCCCACATATGGGAGTGGTGAGAGGAGGCAAAACGCCGGGGCGTAACTCTGCTGCCGCGAGAAATCACGGTACAGCGGACAGAGCTCCGGCGGGATCTCATGGCGACATGGAGAGTGCGATTGTCGCAACCCAGTGCTGGGCACGCCACAATTGCGGCGATAATTCCCCTCTTTGAAGAGTGGCTGGATAGTGGCGCCTCTCCAGCCACTCCTCAAAGAGGGGACTTATCGACGGCACCCTCACCTTTCGCCTGACGCAGGTCCTCACCGGACACGGTTGTTTCGGGAGGTTCCTGTTCAGGATAAGGCGGGAGGAAACGCCAGGGTGTCACCACTGTGTGGATCGCCTGGAGGACACGGTGGAGCATACGGTGGAGGTCTGCCCGGCTTGGGCGGAGCACCGTCTCTCGCGTCCGGCCCTGGTTCAGGCCATGGTACGGAGCGAGAGTGTATGGGAAGCCGTCACCTCCTTCTGCGAAGCAGTTATGCTCGCAAAGGAGGAGGCGGAGCGCGTGAGGGAGAGGCAACCTCTGCGCCCTCACGCCCCTAGTCGCCGCAGGAGACGCCCTGGACGTCGGGAGTCACCAGCCGACTCCAGGCCACCGTAGGCGCGGGCTTGCGGGCGGCGAGCAATGGGCGGCTCGCCGCCCGGCAAGGACCAGGCCCGAGTCGACGGCGCGTTGTGTTCCATGCGCTCCTCAATGAGATGTCAGCATGAACTGACGGGGTCCACTAGGGCCGATACCTGCCAGGGCCGCGGGTTGTTCGAAAGAGATACCGTGGCCCCTGGCATAGGCAACTGAAGGAAAACGGGTGGGTTTTAGTCAGTAAAAGTCTGACACGCCCTCCCGCTCCGCCCAGAGCGGGAGAAGTCACATGATGATATCCCACCCAGAAAAAAAAAAATGGTCCAACATTTGACGGCACGGTTGGCGCAGTGGTTAAGCGATTGACTGCTGCACTGCGTGTCGCGTGTTCGATTCCCGCACGGAACAAATATATGTATGACCTACAAGTAGTTGTTCCGGGTCTGGCTGTTTGTGTATGTGAGTTTAAATGTTTGTAAACGCACCCACGATACAGGAGAAATACCTAGTGTGGGGCAACGTTTTATTAAAAAAAAAAAAAAAAATAAAAAAAAAAATTGTTGCTAAGGATTAAGGGAAACCCAGAAAACCTAAATCAGACCATTTCAATTTCATTAAATCATAAATCATTCTAAATAATAATGAAATTAATCACAAAAAAAAAAAACACAGAATCGGCTTCTCATCTCTTGAAAAGTGATAGCAGGTAATGGCTTGGTCAGGACATCTGCCAACTGCTTTTAGAACTTAACTTTAAATCAACATTACCTTTCAAGTACCTAAGCACTCTCTTGAGACATTGCCAGAGTTCTTTATTATTTTTTTTCGTAACCCACTTGTATTTAAATCTGGACGAGTGTATAACAGTACATACATTAAACATCATATAACATTTCGACTTGGAGCATTATATTTTTCTTTAGAGTTTATTGCGTCATAATTAATTTTATTTTCAATGGCTGTTTTGACAGGTTTACAATCGTGCATATTAAATTTATTTAATACCGTCTTTATATATACACTTTGATCTAATGTAATTTCATTCGCATGCCTTGTAATTTTTATACCAAGAAATAATTTTATCTCTTTTAAATCGGTCATTTTAAATTTACTCATTAAATACCTTTTCAAATTATTCATTGTTTCAATATCAGCGCATACTATAACTAAATCATCTACGTATAGAACGAGGTAAATATTTTTATGTCCATCTCCATTGTTTAGCAATGAAGAATCTTGAAAACCTTTTTCTTTAAGAGATCGTTCGAAAACTTCAAACCAACATCTAGCTGCCTGTTGCAGCCCATAAAGTGCTTTATTTAATTTACACACATAATTATTTGGACAAAAAATACCCTCAGGGACTTTCATATAAATATCTTCCTTTAATTCGCCATTTAAGAAGGTGGTTTTGTCATCCATATGATGAACTAGTAAATTAAATTGATTCGCAAAACTAAGCATAAATCTAAAACTAGCTGTTCTTGATACTGATGCGAAAGTTTAATTATAGCCCGTGAAGTATTCTTGACTAAAACCTCTTGCAACAAGTCGTGCTTTGTATCTTAAAGGTTTTCCAAATTCATCATGTTTTATAGTAAATATCCATTTACAATCAACAATGTTTTTATTTTCAGGTCTTGGTACGAAAGTCCAAGTATTATTTAACTTTAGAGAACTTAATTCGTCTCTAATTGCGCTTTTAGTTTAAGTAACAGTCGCAGCACGATATGTCTGCATAACTCATTTACTTATTGTCACTCGCACTCCACTCGGGAGTTTTATACAACGCCTGATTTGTGACGGAAATATATCCATTACATCATATTTGTTACCGTAATAATATTGCTTATTTGTTCTCTTAAGATTCAGTACTGGAGCTGATTTAAATTGTTCAATCGCTGTAATCGCCTCTTCTATCCTCTCTTGAGTCCATAACGGTTTTTCCTTATCATGGCAGTGTGTCAAACCCAGTACGAGGCTGATTTTGTCCCATATTCAAAGCCATTCTCTATAATTTTCGTAAAATTATACTCAAAAGTGCGTGCGTCCGTCTTTAATAGTGTTTAGAACCAGCTGAGACCGCGTGCGGGCGCCGCGGGTGAGTGCGCGGTGGAGCAGTGGGCGCGGTCACTGAGAAGCGAGCGCGAGCGCGAGCGCGACGTAAACAAGAACTGGACATGTTTTATTATCATTTCACCGAATCAATATAGGGATTTGTTCAAATCACTAGATTTGTAGTAAATGATAAAATCGTATTATTATTTTAACATCCTCCGTGATTTGATCAAATCCCTTAGGGAATTGACCAAATCCCTTTTTTTTTCATATCCCTGCGACATATTTAAGTAATTGGATAGAAGCATTGCACACCTGCCTCTTGAAATGAACGTTGTGTTCAGAATGAATACGGCCATTAAGCGTGTGAAACGTTAAAGGTTAAGGTTTTAGTAAATGATATCGTCGCTGCAGAAAGCGCTCATTGCAAATATTCATGTTTAATTAGCCTTTCATATGGAAAAAAATGTTTGTGTTCCGGTAAACTATTATCCCCCTACTGTTTTTAGTTGAATGAACCCCCCCCCCCCCCCCTCCTTTTGAATGTCTTAAGTTACACAGTTCGACATAAGCAATTGTCTTTCTATTATGTCTCTAATTACGACATTCAAAGAGTTAAGCATACCTTTTTATGAAAATCAAGCTGTAGGTATGCCTAGCCCTTCGGTTCAACGTGTACCTACAGGTCAGGTCACAGCAGGAAGCACTGAAACGTGCGCCTACATACATACGTACGAAGTTATCGTTACAAATGCTGATAGTTCAAACCGGAAAGATTCTGTTTTAATTAAACTTGCAACCATTCTTTATTTTCTATTCTCGCAACAGTGGAGCACCGTTATTCTTCTATTTCCGATATGGTTCACGCGAACAGTCGTACGTATACAAATTAGAGTGCAGGTTCAAAGCCGCCGCGACTTTGTTCCGCCGGGCTCCCGCTGAAACCACTCTAATCTCGCACCCCCCTGCACCTCCCACCCCGGCTGGAGGGGGAACGGGGTGACGCCGCACGGTCGCAACAAGTGGCGCCGCGACGCCACGCGGCGCTAGTCAATGAAGCTGACACGATACAGATCGACACTGACGGTGGGGCTGCTTTGAAGACAACACACTTAAGTTTTGATGACAATATGCTTCAACTAGAATTAACTTTGATTTTTCTTATGGCCCTGGTGCGTTCGCCCTAACGCAAAAGCGCTTCATCAAACTTCAGACTTGTACATACTGTAGTTACTTAAATTATGTTGGCATCCAGTGAGGATGGTGCTCAACACGGTTTGACAGCCGTTTGTCCTCAAACATTTCTTCTAATTGATCATAACTCCATGCATAATCATGCTTCCTATTCTGAAATAAAAAGCCACTCCACTACGCTAGTGTCGTAGTACAACTACGCGACACGTGTCACGATGATGCTCGAGCCGCGCTACACCCCCCCCCCCCCGCCCCTCCACCCTCGTTACGAATGACACAGATTTGACAGCTAACACGTGTTCCCATCTGATACGCGTAGCAGTATTATGCCATAGGCTTTGAAGCTCGATAAAACTGATAGTGATATGTGTTATACATTATTTCTGAGAATGCTGTTAATGGCGAGTGTGTAAGCTCGAGACTATGTCGTCTAGCGACAATTAATTAACTTTAAATTAAGAAATTAAAGAAAGGGAGGTAGAAATCAATTAAAGATTTATTTACAAGGTAAGGATGGAGATGGACTGGTCAGTAGTGTGTAGCGTGTGGGTGAGGAAGGATGAAGATGCGTGATAGGTGGGTTGAGGAGGCTGCGGTGGAGTTGCAGATGGAACTGAAGAGGTAGACCGACGCGAGGCAGGTGCCGGTGACAGGTGCAGGTGCAGGTGAGGGCAGGTGCTGGTGCGTGTGCGGCACGGAGGACACCCGTAGGGGGGCCCACGCAGCAGGAGCAGGACGCAGCACGGCAGCAGGAGGGAGCAGGCACGGCGGGGACGCTATCAGCCCACCAGGTGAGGCGGTCCTCGGATGAGGTGCGGCCCAGTAGATTCAGGAGGGTCTTCTGCGGCGGCCCTAGGATGAGGCGCAGCCGAATAGGTACAGGAGGGTCTTCAGAAGCGGCCCTCGGATGAGGCACGCCGAGTGTTCCCGGGATAAGTGGCCCTGGAGTATCAGGCCTATCTAATGTGTTCGCTTTAGAGGCGAAACGGGAACTGATCCTTGCACCCGCCCGCCGCCCGCCCGCCCGATTCCTTACTTTTTTTTTTTAATAAATGAATAATAATAATAAAAATTGCTTGGATTAATAATGTGAACTCATAGAATAATACCATGTAGAAAATATGAATTTGAAATATGCCGGTGGCCAGAATTAGTTTTGTAGGAGTATGAATGTATAATCAGCTAAAAAGTTACAGGCTGCTAAGAACCTAAAAGAAAAGATGTCACGGCGACGTATTAAACGTCGTTGTCAGAACTGTCATAATAATAGTTATTTTCACTTCAGTAGCTCAAACATGTAGGTTTTGCTGCGTGAAATCAGTGAGCAAAATGCGATTTGGCTCACTGAGTGAGACAAAGTAACTTTTTAATTTTTTTTTCAGAAAGCCGCATATATATATTATTCAGCCTTGGGTTAATCATACAATTCGAAACATTCACACTCTATCTCTTTCCCTCCATTAGAAAGAGAGAGAGACAGAGACCAGCCCTTTCGAAGTTCGGATTTTGAATTCGACCTCAAAGACAAACACGTTCCGAATTTCGTACTAACTAAAGAAATTTTGCAAAAAGAAAATTATGTCTTTTAATGTAATTTATTGAATTTTTAACTTATTGTTGTATTTAAACGAAAATAAGTATTTACTGCAAATAAAACTGACATTTAACTTGTAAATATTTATTTGTAGTTTCAATAAATGTTAGGTACGTAATATTATTTTGAATAATAAAATATCATGGGTGCTATTTCCGAACACGCCTTAATTTAAATAAAAGAGCGGGAATAAAATTTGTAGAATTGCAGTAATTTTACTTTTAACTATTAAAATGTTCCATATTATAGAATTGGTATCTAGCTACAATGTTAATTATTTTGATTCACAATAAATAGTTATTTCAATCTATTCTTGTTTATTATTTTATCTCCTAAAGTGTTCTCGCTGCTGAAGTGAAAAGTTATGTGTGTTACACGAGAGCAAAGTTTTTTTGCATCTCGTGCCTTTGAATCCCTCGCCACACTCAGGATTCAACATTAGAATCACTCGCTACGCTCGTGATTCAATCTTTGAATCCTTCGCTTGCTCAGGATTCAAAATCAGCACTCGCAGCAAAAAACTACTTTGCTCTCTTGTTGCACAATAGTTATTTGTGAAAGATATTTAATTTAAAAATATTTAATTTAACTAAAAGGATGAGCAAAACAAATTATTCATCGTAAACATTCCGCGAGTGTCACGCTAAAATAAATATTTCTTTGTTACAGGACGCGGCAGAACCACCCCGGCGCGGTGGTGGAAATTTGTGACAATCCCTTGGACGCCAGCAAGGTACTAATTACTCGAATTTTACTTTATAAATGTTCTAAAATATTAGTCGACAGAAATGTTTTCTTTATATGTTATCCGTATCCGTATGCTGGAGATGTCCACGCGCGGTTAGGATACGTTCATTGCATCCTGCTAGAAACCAAATACCTTTTGAAAAAACTAAAGGTGGTATTTGCCGTAACGACTGTCCTTGACGGTTCTTTAACAGTTGCTACGGGTTGTCAGAAGTGCCAAAGTGTGACAACCAGTCTTACCAAGGCGTATAGCATTGCCCAGTAACTGGGTTGTGGAGGTCAGATACGTATGTTCGATGTCAAATACTAGTTTTCAGCTGCATTCGGTTAGATTGGAAGCCGGCCCCAACACAGTTGGGAACAGACAGGCAGATGAAGATAGAAGATGATGAAATGTTTTTCTGAAACTTGTAACGTTTATGTTGCAGTTGCTGATAGCGTTCGAGACGGGCCTGGTGGTGGTGTGGGACCTGCGCGCGCGCGCGGCGGAGTGGCGCGGCGCGCTGGGCGTGGGTGGGCCGGGCGAGGGCGTGCGCGCGGCCGCGTGGCAGCACGACGGCAAGCTCATGACCGCGCACGCGGACGGCGCGCTCGCCACCTGGAGCACGCGCGCGCCCCGGCCTTCCTCGCTCTCTTACCCACATGGTTAGTCATTGTAACGTTTAGGTTTTCCCTAGTTTACTTGCAAAGTCTCCCCGTAACAGATATATGCCTCTGTATATTGCACACAACCAAGCTTACCATGAACACCTAAATTATTATAATGATGTACAGTCCGGGAAATTCATTATTATGCAAATTGACACCTGTAGTCTGTGACAGTTGTGATTTATACGCACAATTTAAATTGGTGATCAATTTACTTAACAATTAATATCCCAGACTTTAACATGGTGCACATACAGTTAAAGATCACAGATATAATATAAAAATCTTGTTTTATCTGTTAACTGTCTGTCTTGTGTTATCTGGTAACTGTGTTTATTCAGATAACGACTGTCAAAATCAATGTCGCATAAATTTGACGAACATAAAATGTGGGGACTAACGATATCGTTTGTATATTTTCAGCAAAAGCGAACAAAGACGGCAAACTAGAACCTTGTAAACCTATCCTCAGACTGGAATGGAAGACCTCGAGAACAGGGTGAGTCACGCGGTTACTTGATACCGGTCCACGGCACTGTGCTGGAAGTAACACTCGACGAACAATGTACATTTACACGAGAATTACTGTCAACTCCTAAACAGCAAACTTTATAATGTCAAAACATTATTTTAGTTGAGCAAAATACAAACTTTTGGGTAATATACATACAAAGGTACTCCCGTCGGCCTTCTCACACCACCTGCCTTGTATCAGCAACAACCTTCAGCGACATTCACGCTTATTATAAACTATTCCTACACGTGCGCCGAAATTGAGTAGGCAGTAGTGATACTACGGCCTACTCAATTTCGGCGCAATTCAGGGTTTAACGCGAATTGTCCGTTATTTTTTATTTATATAGTCGATCTTTTCCAATTACTTATACGGAATAGGTGTACATGAGAGAGTTAGTTTCACGAGATCCCCCACTTAGTACAAAATAAAATCAGAAATTACGATAAAAACTACTTACACACAATGTAACGACATTTTCAATCCAATAATCCTCAGTTAGATACGGCTAATGTAAGCAATTCAACGAGGAGTCAAGCAAGGCGGCCCGCTGTCTCCCAAATTCTTTACAGCTACGCTAGAAGAGGTTTTCCAGAAATTAAATCCGAACTGGCAGGACAAGGTTATTGTCGTCGGGGAAAGGAGATTGACCAATCTACGTTTCGCCGACGACATTGTCCTCTTTTCTTCCTAGGTCAAATGCTCGAACAACTGAGCCACGCCAGTCTTCAAGTCGGACTTACGATGAACATGTCGAAAACAAAGCTGATGACGAACAGCACCGAACGTAACGTAGAAATTCGGGGTGTTGCAGGTTGAATATCCTTCCAGTAGAGACAAGACAAAGAAGTCGCTCAACGCACAGAAAACGCCTGGAAAAACTATTGGTCGATGAAACATCTCATGAAAGGAACTCTCCCGCTTTCACTAAAACGAAAGCTCATGGACATGTGCATTCTTCCCACCCTCGCCTACGGAGCGCAAACATGGTCTCTTACAAAGCGTCAACAGCCCGCACTTGGGAGTCTGCCAACGGGCTATGGAACGAAGTATACTAGGTGTCAAACTCACAGACCGCATTAAGAACTCTATACTTCGTTCCAAAACACAAATAGCGGACGCAGGCCGCACAGCTGCTGGACTAAAGTGGAACTGGGCTGGCCATATCTGTCGCATGTTGGAGTAGCAGTATGCAAAAGCCACCACTCAGTGGATCCCAAATGGCAGGAAACGTCCGCGCGGCAGGCCCAGAAGGAGATGGCGGGATAAGCTGGACTGATTCTCAAAGGATTGGCCCACAATCGTAGTAGACCGGGAACATTGGAAGGAGGGAAGGGAGACCTTTGCCCTGTAGTGGGACAACACAGGCTCATAATAATAATAATAATGCCCGACCCAGTTCTCGAAAATGGAAATATCACATTGTACTGGGATCGATCCATCATCACTGACAGGACTATTGTTGCCAATAAGCCTGATATAGTGGTGGTGGATCGATCAGAGCGGCGCGCAATGATTGTTGACATAACCGTCCCGCATGATGAGAACCTCGTGAAAGCCGAGAAAGATAAATAAATCAAGTATCTTGACTTGGCTCGCGTGTTTGTCGACATGTGGGCGGTGGACTCAGCGATCATTGTGCCGATAGTCGTGACGGCCAATGGCTTAATAGCCAAGAGCCTCAACCAACACCTGAGGAGGCTCTCGTTGGGCAGCTGGATCAAGGGCTTGATTCAGAAAGCGGTACTTCTGGACACGGCTCGATTTGTCAGGAGGTTCCTCTCTCTGGAGCCCTGACCGCCGGTAGCTTTGACCCTGTTCCCGATACCGGTGGGCTACTATATTTTATATTTTTAAATGTTTTTTTTTTTATCTTTTTGTTTATAAAAATATTTAAAAATATAATCTGTAAGTATTTAAATGAAATAAAGGAAATAATAATGTAAGCAATTGCGAAATCTTTAAAAATCCCGTTAGCTTGATATCAAGGCGCCGCATCGGGCGAGATCAGCTGACGTCGGCTGACGTCGCCCGTTATCCTCCTCGGCTAATGAATCGGAAAGCGACAAACATTACTGCCACTGGTTGCTCATCCCCCGCCGCCCTCCACCCTCCACGCTACATCGACGCATTACTAAGTCTCTTCATCGCGCTATAAACTTTTAATACCGAGTTCCGAACTGTTAGTCTCATTCGGATGATCGTTGCAGCTTAATGTTGTACTTGTTTCAACTGTAGGAAAACATCGTAAAAATGATCTGGCTTGACAAGCTTTTAATTGAGTCAGAACCATAAAATAGAATGTAATGATTTCATTAATTTTCATTAGGAAGTGGTGAAGGGCGGGCGTTTTTTGGGGGACTGTCTTTTGTAATTTTGACTTTCGAAAAGTGCTGATTCTCAGCCTAATTTGAATAAATGACTTTTGATTTTGATTTTATCTATGTTAAGAAAAAAAACCGGATTATTCTTGATTTCAATTTACAAGAAGGCAAGTAGGTCACAATGTTTACGAGCTCACTAATCTGCTGCAACTAACTCCCACCTCCCCGGTGTTCCAGAGAAAGCCTGGTGATATTCAGCGGCGGGTTGCCCTCCGACAAGGCGGGGCGGACGCACAGCATCACGGTGCTGAACGGCAAGTCCACCACGGTGCTGGAGATGGAGCACAGCGTGGTGGACTTCGTCACGCTTTGTGAAACGCCACACACAGCCGGTAAGCCTTAATTATTATTATAAACCTTTATTATCAGACCACAGAGAATTCACACAGTACTGTTAGTAAAGAAAACTTAAAACTACTGTTAGTATCCAAATAATAATCTTATGCTGGATAAAGTCTAGAGCCGAACTTCAACTACACCTACTGCCAAAAACAAATGAGGCAATCAGAAAATACACAGGTAGTCATCTAATGTAACACCTACACAGGTAGTCATCTAATGTAACACCTACACAGGTAGTCATCTAATGTAACACCTACACAGGTAGTCATCTAAGGTAACACCTACACAGGTAGTCATTTAATGTAACACCTACACAGGTAGTCATCTAATGTAACACCTACACAGGTAGTCATCTAATGTAACACCTACACAGGTAGTCATCTAATGTAACACCTACACAGGTAGTCATCTAATGTAACACCTACACAGGTAGTCATCTAATGTAACACCTACACAGGTAGTCATCTAATGTAACACCTGCACAGGTAGTCATCTAATGTAACACCTACACAGGTAGTCATCTAATGTAACACCTGCACAGGTAGTCATCTAATGTAACACCTACACAGGTAGTCATCTAATGTAACACCTGCACAGGTAGTCATCTAATGTAACACCTACACAGGTAGTCATCTAATGTAACACCTGCACAGGTAGTCATCTAATGTAACACCTACACAGGTAGTCATCTAATGTAACACCTACACAGGTAGTCATTTAATCAGTTACCTTCCATCGCCACCCTCTACCACGAAGACTTCAGAAGGTTAATCTGACAAGTTACACCAAGATAAGTAAAGTTACTTTATGTAATTAGTAATAGTTAATGGCGACACTATTGAATTAGGTCCAAGATCTGTAACTAGATAGTTGAGATGTAAAAAAATATATCAAAGCATTATCGGCTAGATCCAGGACCTCGCAGGTAGAGGTAATTTCCACTGTTAAAAACGTTCCATTTTGTCCCACCCACATTTCCTTAGTATAATTATGAAGTTGTCGTTATTCGTATGTTGACGACACTCAACGCACTCGGAGATCTGCCCTGGACTGATCTTATTGCTGATAAATGGGAGACGAATGTTAGAATATTTGCGGTTCCGTGAGAAGTCACGAGTGAAAGGATTAACTTAAATTACTATGAATGGCTAACTTGCTGTACTAAATATGTACATATTAATAAATAAATAAATAACTCCTCTTTGACGCTCGCCATGACCTAGTTTCCCTGTTGTTTCCAGACTACCAGGAGCCGTACGCGATAGTGGTGCTGCTGCAGAACGACCTGGTGGTGATCGACCTGCAGTCGCCCGGCTACCCGTGCTTCGAGAACCCCTATCCTATGGACATCCACGAGTCACCTGTCACCTGCTGCTCTTACTTCGCTGACTGTCCCTCCGACCTGGTATGTGTGCAGCAAGTGTTTCAAAGAAAAATAACATTTCCTATGATAATATGAAAAATCTTATAAGCTTCCTGCGGGACAGGCTTAGTGCAGGAAGTCTGGAAAATGCTCTTGTGTTAAATTCTAAGAAAACTAAAATGCAATTCCCATGGGGCTAGGTATAAACTACAGAACACTACGAATTTACTGCTACGATCCATAATTATCTTTTAAGAAAATACTTAATCTTATACCGAGTCGAATACAAAGTTCCTTGGTCACAGCGGGGTGCGGGTTGGTGTTGTTAGTTAACACAGTGGGGTGCGGGTTGGTGATGTTAGTTAACACAGCGGGGTGCGGGTTGGTGATGTTAGTTAACACAGCGGGGTGCGGGTTGGTGATGTTAGTTAACACAGCGGGGTGCGGGTTGCTGATTTTAGTTAACACAGCGGGGTGCGGGTTGGTGATGTTAGTTAACACAGCGGGGTGCGGGTTAGTGATGTTAGTTAACACAGCGGGGTGCGGGTTGGTGATGTTAGTTAACACAGCGGGGTGCGGGTTGGTGATGTTAGTTAACACAGTGGGGTGCGGGTTGGTGATTTTAGTTAACACAGTGGGGTGCGGGTTGGTGATGTTAGTTAACACAGCGGGGTGCGGGTTGGTGATGTTAGTTAACACAGCGGGGTGCGGGTTCATGTTATTTGAGCCATTCTTTATTAAGAGCCATTTCACAAAATTTCAACGCTCGAGTTTAGGTAAAAGATCGCAGCATTGTGTATGTGTGCTTAGCTATCCACACATACGCAACACTAGGGCCATGGGGTCCGAGTGCCCACTTGGTTTTTCGAGATATCGCCAGGCGGTTAATCGACTCTTCACGTGACCAGAGGGCTGGCCTGTTTCTTGGCCAAAGAATTAGCATCGCCATACAACGTGGCAATGCTGCCAGCCTTTTGGGCACTGTTCCTGTTGACAGCGATGCGGACGAATTTTTTGATGCCCTATGATTATTTTGCTTATTTTTTTTTTTTCATGTACATATCATTATTTTAAATTTTAGCTTATATAATGTAAATACTTTATTCAGTCTATTAAAATATTAAAGCTTTTTAGACTAATAAAAAAATACAAATATATGCATATTTGTATTTTTTTTACATTAACAGAATCTAGGGATAACTTAATCTTAAATTATTTACGAATTTATACTCTAAAATCTTTTTAGTTTCCATAATAAGTTTATATTCAGATTGAAACATGTTTTATTCTATTTTCAAAATTTAAAAATGTAAATAAAAAAAAAAACAAAAGAAGAAACAAAATACGGCTATAAAATTGTTAATAATCCGTTACGTTAAGGAAAATTAAAATTGTTTTATTAATATTAATTAATGAAAAGGGATTAGATTGTTTTTCTTTTTTAATTTAACGTGCCGTGTGAGCTTTAAGAGTCATGTCACGTCGTCAAAATGGTGCTATTCAACGCGTCGTTGCTGAGGCCCTACACACCAGCCAAAACTCGATATCAAGGTTTTGGTCACGTTATCGCAGTACTGGGGATGTGGCTGAACTGCACACGGTTAGATATCGTGTTACTACGCAGAGATAGAATCGATTTCTCCAATTGACCGCCAGAATACCACCCAATATCACAGCGATGTAACTAGTACAAAGGCTCCAGGAGGACCACCAGCTGCTGATAAGCGACCAAACAATGCGAAGGAGGTTGCATGAAGTCGGTCTTCACGCTCGAAGACCGCTACGTGTTCCAGCATTGCGACGTGGCAATCGCAGTTGGCGGCTTTTGTGGGCTCGGGAGCATTTACTATGGAGTGACGAACAATGGTCTTTGGTGCTCTTCACCGATGAGTCCCGGTTTGGGTTTTATCCGGATTCCCGGAGAACACGCGTTTGGAGAACTCGAGGGAGAGTTAGCCGTCTACGGCACCCTCAGGAGGTCCACTCATACCAAGGCGGGACAATCATGGTATGGGCAGGAATTCGTCTTGGCGGACGAACCCAGCTCGTTTGTATCCAAGGCAGCATGACTGGGGCACGCCACAATTGCGGCGATAAGTCCCCTCTTTAAGGAGTGGCTGGAGAGGCGCCACGGCGTCCTCACCTTCGGCCTGACACAGGTCCTCACCGGTCGCGGTTGTTTCGGGAGGTTCCTGTTCAGGATAAGGCGGGAGGAAACGCCAGGGTGTCACCGCTGTGTGGATCGTCCGGAGGACACGGTGGAGCATACGGTGGAGGTCTGCCCGGCTTGGGCGGAGTACCGCCGCGTCCTCGTGGCGGCGATCGGCGGCAGCGATCTCTCGCGTCCGGCCCTGGTCCAGGCCATGATACGGAGCGAGAGTGCATGGGAAGCCGTCACCTCCTTCTGCGAAGCAGTAATGCTCGCAAAGGAGGAGGCGGAGCGCGTGAGGGAGAGGCAATCTCTGCGCTCTCACGCCCCTAGTCGCCGCAGGAGACGCCCTGGACGTCGGGAGTCACCAGCCAGCCGACTCCCGGCCACCGTAGGCGCGGGCTTGCGGGCGGCGAGCAATGGGCAGCTCAACGCCCGGCAAGGACCAGGCCCGAGTCGACGGCGCGTTGTGTTCCACGCGCGCCTCAAAGAGATGTCAGCACAAACTGACGGGGTCCGCTACGGCCGATGCCTGCCAGGGCCGCGGGTTATTCGAAAGAGATACCGTGGTCCCTGGCATAGGCAACTGAAGGAACACGGGTGGGTTTTAGTCAGTAAAAGTCTGACATGCCCTCCTGCTCCGCTCAGAGCGGAAGAAGTCATATGATAATTTCCCACCCTGAAAAAAAAAGGGAGCATGACTGCACAAAAATACCACGAAGAGGTAGTAGAGCCTGTTATTGTCCTACACAGAATCCAAATGAGCCAGGAATTTCTACTCATGCACGATAATGCTCCTTCCCATACGGCGCGGCTGATGTCGGCCGCTCTCCGAGACCACGATATTCAAGTTTTGGATTGGCCTGCATAGTCGACTTAAATCCTATCGAGCTTGCCTGGGACAAGTTACAACGAAAAGCTTTGAGAGATTTCCCGCCAAATATGATGACGGAACAACAACTTTTTTTTTTTCTGTTGGGAAATCATCAAATGACCCCTTCCGCTCTGGGTGGAGCGGAAGGGAGTGTCAGACTCTTACTGACTAAAACCCACCCATGTTCCTTCCTTCGCCCTTTATGTTCCGGGGTAGCGGTAACCCTTTCGGACAATCCCGCTGACCCGGCAGACTTCGGCCCTAAGGGGCCCCCCGAATTATGCTGACATCTCTTTGAGGCGCGCGTGGAACACTTACGCGCCGTCCGGCACGGGCCTGGTCCTGATCGGGCGGTGAGCTACCCATTGCTCTCCGCCCGCAGGCCCGCGCCTACGGCGGTGGGAGTCGTCACGCGGCTCCCGACGCCCGAAGCGTCTCCCGCGGCGGCTGGGACGGGAGGCTCTCTCCCTCATCCGTCGCGCCACCTCCTTCGCTAGCATGATTGCTTCGCAGAAGGAGGCGACTGCCTCCCACTCCCTCTCGCCCCGGACCATGGCTTGCACCAGGGCCGGGCGCGAGAGGCCGCCGCCGCTGCCGATCGCCTCTATGAGGACACGGCGGTGCTCCGCCCAAGCGGGGCAGACCTCCACCGTGTCCTCTGGGCGATCCTGGCAATGGTGACACCCGCGCGTTTCCTCCCGCCTAATTATGTGCAGAAACCTCCCGAAATTTCCGTGTCCGGTGAGGACCTGCGTCAGGCGGTAGGTGAGGGAGCCGTGGCGCCTCTCTAGCCACTCCTCAAAGAGGGGTCTTATCGCCGCTTTTGCGGCGTGTCCTGCGCTGGGTTGCGACAGTCGCTCTTTCCATGTAGCCATGAGATCGAGCCGGAGGTCCGTCCGCTCCGCCGCAATTTGCCGCGGGAGCGGACTTTCCCCCCGGCGCAGTGCCTCCGCGCGCCACTCATACAGGCGCGCGAGGACTATCGCCTCCAGCCGGTCGATTCTGTAAAAATCTCACCGTGAAAACTCAAGTGAAGTGAGCTTGATGTGAGCTGTCAATAGTGTCAATCCCTAGCATTAGTTGGAATGACAGCTCACTCCACGCTCACTTCACCTAAGTTTTCACGGTGAGATGGTTACAGAATCGCACTGCAGATCCCATGGCGGCAGTCCGGCGAGGAGGCTTGCCGCCTCGCCCGAGATCGTGCGGTAGCCCCGGATGAGCCTTACGGCTACCACCTTCTGGGGCGCGTTCAGGTAGTGGGCGGCTCGCCGCCGCAGTGAACGCGCCCACACCGGGGCCCCGTATATGGCCATGGACCGCACGACCCCCGCGTAAAGCCTCCGGCAGGAGGCGTTTGGCCCCCTAAGGTTGGGCAAGAGCCGCTTGAAGGCGGCCCCATTCAATTCAACCCCATTAGGGGATTAATTTTTGAAAAAAAATCCCCTAATGGGGTTGAAAGTTTATATGTTCGTCATTTTTGCCGAATTGTAGTGCCATCGGGCAAATGGCTTGTAGTTTAGAGAAATATGTCGAAGCTATTTATAGGAACCAATGTTAATGGTGTACCATGAAGGTAAAACAAAGTAGTTAAAGATTGTGGCTGACAGGGTGTCATCTCCGCTATGGTGGCCCCTTATGAAAAGAGTCATTTAATTATAATTTTGATTTACAGTTTAATTTTGATTTTAATTTTTCATTATCATTTTAATCTACATTTTAATTATTATTTTTTAGTATGGTTTGTGTAATATTGTTATGCATGATGCACTTACCTATGGATCCTTGATATCTGAATTAAAATTATTTTATTTATTAAACATTAATTATAATAATAATCTATCCGTGTTTCCAGATCCCAGCGTTCTACTCGGTGGGGCGGCAGGGCAACAAGAAGCCGACGGGCTTCAGCGAGAAGCTGTGGCCCATCAACGGCGGCGAGTGGGAGCCTGCTTCCTGCTCCTACAACGAGATTATTCTTACTGGGTATGCTTATAGGACATCTCTTAGTAAAGTAAAGTTAGTTGGTGAGAATAGAACGTGACATTAAATCTAAGCATTAAATGCAATAACACTGATGTTCCACAAAAATGGTCATCGAGATCTTGATGACTCTTCTTGTGTCGAACCATCACATCGATGTGTTTCAAAGCTGTCATCTAGTTTGACTTCAGGTTTTAATAAAATTGTAATAACATATCTTTTCTAATGTTTCAGACATTTGGACGGTAGTGTTAAATTTTGGGACGCAAGTGCAGGGACCTTACAGATTTTGTACAAATTAAAATGTTCTAAAGGTTAGTAAAAGTACGAAACATTCAACACGATATTCTAATAATATCATTGTCCTCTTGAATGATACCTCCAGACCTCTGGCGATCTTATACTGAACTGTGGACATCTTCAGGCCGGGGTATACATCATATCTGACTTTAATAAGTTCAAGATGGACACTGTTGCACCACTATTCGAGAGAACTTAAATTTCGGATCCCATCTTGTTGTCTCTTTTGCTAAATCATCTTCAGCTTATTTTTGATCTCTAAAAGAAATGAGTGTCGTGGCGCAGTCACGTCAACGCCGGCTGTCGCTGAAAATCAGCGTTGGGGCACCCATTTTTTTTTTGTTTTGTTTTGTGTTCTATCTCTGCGTCATGTTAACCACAAATAAGCGTATTTGTTTGTTTGGCGCAGTATTCGAGCGGCGCGCGGGCGGCGCGGGCGGCGCGGGCGCGTGGCCCGACGACGCCAGCCCGCTGGCCGTGCAGCAGCTGGCGCTGTGCGCCGAGTCGCGGCGCCTGGCGCTGGCGCTGCCGCACGGCCACGTCGTGCTGTTCAAGTTCCGCAAGAGCGACACGCACGGCGAGACGCATGTGAGGACACGGCGCTTCTCATCCCTCTCGTTCTCTTCCCCTTATCCCAATTTCTTCGAGGTCGGCGCGACGAGCTTTTTCGTTCATACTACTCTATGGACCGTTATCTCACTCAACTTCTGTCTGTTCCAAAAGTATCTGATGAAAATGTAAACAAACCCTGTTCAGGTTATATTTTTCCGCAATCACTCGTTAAAGGGAATTAGTAACACATTCCTCTGTATTTAGGTTTAAAATTAATATCTTACCATTTTTTTCAACAATTATTGTTTGAATAACATTAGGAAAAGAAATAGAAAAATAGAACAAATTGTATTGTCCAGGTAATACAGTAAACAGGTACACAGGTTAATAGCAAGTTGAGACGACACGAGTAACTTACAATACTACCTACAGCTAAGTCACAATATACAATTTCTTCGTTATAAAAGTGTAATTAAAAAATGGTCAACGAAAACTGAGGTTATAAATTTAACCTCAATATTGTCAAATGAAAAACATTAAAAGGTGGATGAAAAATAACAATTCCGGGTTAAAGTATTAAAATAATCAAATAAAAATCACTGAATGCCAATTTGTAAGTGGTACTACAATTGTCATCACACCACAGGTACATTTTCTGATCCATTTCAGTTCACATCTCGATCAGATACTTTTTTAACAAAAAGTCCTAATACCCTGAGCAGAAATCTCAGACGGAATTAAAAATCTTTGATCTCCCTCCGCAGACACAGTTATTAAATTGCCGGTAGATGTGTATCGCAAAGTAAGCAACTATCTTATTATTATATTCCGAAATAAACAGCATTTGGATACAAAAAAACTTCGATTAAAACTTTGAATAAGACTATTATAATTAATCCTACAAGTGTCACAATCCTCTGGCTACAAATTTAATTCCGCCTGACATTTTATAGACCACTTCATGCCAGGATTTGGTTCGAACAGTGGAGGATGCTCCTTGTAACACTTAGTTTTTCATTAGACAGTCAATCTACATCCGTTCAATCTGGTCAACCGATGACATAAGGACTGTAAATATGAGTGATAGGTGGAAATAACAAAATATGAGTGATAGGTGGAAATAACATAATATGAATGATAGGTGGAAATAACATAATATGAGTGATAGGTGGAAATAACATAAGTGATAGGTGGAAATAACATAATACGGGAATCAAGTAAAACGTACCTAACTAATTGGTTAGGGTGAAAGATCGTCGTCGTACTAATATGGTCTCTTTGAAGCGCTCGCTGCAGCTTGAAGCGCTCGCTGCAGCTTGAAGTGCTCGCTGCAGCTTGAAACATAATCAGTGACGCTTACGCAGACGCCAAACCTACCCCAAACACTCAAAAAACCTTCTTTTAATTTAATTATTTTTTGTCTACTGTTTCAGGTATTAGAAATTCCGATGATAACGGACACGTTAGAAGAGGAGGGCTCCCCGGAGACGGAAGGAGGCCGCTCCATGTCGTTCAGTCGAGCGGGCGACGCGTCCGAGGGAGACAGCAGAAGAGTATGTTGGTCAATGTATTACAGTCTTGTCGGAAACAGCATTCTGGGGGAATTAAATAATAAATAAATAATAAATAAATCCCTGGACATTTCACACAGCACCATTTGTCCCAAGCTAAGCAACCTAATGCTTGTGTTATGGTAACAAGATGGCTGATAAACTACTTATATACAATTCAATTTAATTTGGGCACTCTTGGGCAACTTTTAAGGTGATGTTTTGGTTGCACGCGAAGCACGCATTTTTCTACGAATTTCCAGTGAATACAGCATCTTTTAAAAAAAATGGTTGGGGTGTTGTGTTAAGTCGTCTACATTGTCCCGCCGTGAAATTCAGTTAACAAGTTAAGAAGGACGATCGTCAGTAACAAGTTTAACAAGTATTTTCACCGGATGTCGTAACATACCACCTTTGGTCTTAATGTCTACGGTGCGAACAATGTTGTCACCCCCGGGAAATGTGTTAACTACAAGCCCCATGGGCCACGAGTTCCGCGCGAGGTTACTGTCCGTGACCAGCACGACGTCTCCGGTGTGTGTCAGAGCATCACCTCTGTGGGGCTCCCGCCGCGGCTGCGGGCCGGGAGAATATTCGCGCAGCCATCTCGCCCAGAACTGATCGACCAGCCGCTGAGAGTCGCGCCATTGTGCGTGTCTGATGAGCAGTGGCGTAGCTATCGGAGGGCTAGACGTTGCCGTGCAATCGGGGCCCCCAAGCTCAGGGGGCCCCTCGGCCCCTGACCAGCAAACCTCGAACTGACCTAGCAAAATATTTCTTCCAACTTCAGAACATAAATATAATAAATTCTTTCTGTTGTGTTGTTTAATTTTTTGTGTTTAGCTACATCAAGCAATCGGTCTGTTTGTTTGGTATTCAATGTTTTTTGTTGAAGTAGGTATGGATGGTATCTTCCGAAACTCAAAAGATAGGAAACAAACAAGATAGGGACAAGACAAGATAGGGGTCAAACTCGGAAGATAGGTTACTAGCCACGAGCTCTTGGACCTCAAATGAGGCCACGTTGTCCTAATTGACTTAGTCGCAATCCGAGTAGCATTCGCTTAACACGTGCGCGTCATTGAGACACTTTCGTGATTTTTGTTGTGGACATCCATGAAGATTTTCCACCCCGGGAAAAAAAAATTAAAAAGAAGTTGCCTGGAGGTGACTCTCAACAAGTCGGAGGCCATGGTTTTTCATGTATTCGGCGGGACCGCACATCATGATCGAGGGCTCCCCCTCGCTTGAATCGCTATCGAGCCTACCATGAAGTATCTGGGATTGGTGCTCGACAGCCGGTGGGATTTCGACTCCCAATTCCGGCGGCTGGCGCCCAAGTTGTTTGGCGCGGCTGGGGTGCTATCAACGCTGCTTTGATGGCCCTGTATGGAGCCCCAGTCTGGGCGATTGACCTGACGGCCGGTAGCATCGCAGTTTTGCGAAAGCCGCAGAGAGCGATGGCCGTCAGAATCATCAGGGGGTATCGCACGATCTCCTATGACGCGAAAGTACTCGCGTCATTGTATCGGTGGCGCGAGGAAGCAAGGGAGAGGGAGGCGACGCCCGGTGCGCCTGCTGCGGGTGAGTGGACGAGACCACTCACCCGCAGCAGGCGCACCGGGCGTCGGCGGAGGGCGGATAACGCCCTCTTCCAGCCCCCCTAAATGGGTCCAGGGGCGACGGACTTGGGGACGTCCGTCGCCCCCCACACATCAGGACCCGAAGTGGCGGCACGTAGTGTTCCACGCGCGCCCCTCGCCGACGTCGCGGAGTGAGTCAAACACCTCACGCCCCCCCCCCCCCCCCCTGACCCGAGGAGCAGGCACCACGAGGGGGTTGCGGAAGGATCGTACGTTCCCGCGACCCCCGGCGTAGGTGTGAGATGAAACACTGAGGTGGTTTTTGGTCAGTAAGAGTCTGAGAGAACCCGAAGAGACCCCGCCGCTCGCCCCAGGGCGGCGGACATCCATGAGGATTCTCGACCTCACCGCCCCACCCAAAAAAAAAAAATAGTTTACACAAGGCCATAAAGGTATGCCATATACGAGAAGGGGCGCTCGTGGTGGGCGAGGCGACGAAGCGGCCGGGAGCCATGGGCGGCATCGTGAGGCAGCGCGATACGATGGAAGGTGTCGCGGGACGCAGGCGGGTCACCCACCCGGTAGCGGGTGTGGCACTCGTCGACGGTTGCCTCGACGCCAGAGTGGTGTAGTCGGTTGTAGCCTCGATGCGCAGAGTGATATCCGTCGAGGATGGCTGGAGTCATTTCATGTACTGTGCCGCGCTTATGCGTGACTTCAACTTTAGAATGTTGTCGGAATTTATAGTTATTACTGAAGGGGGCCGCCGCGGTCGGCTCGGCGCCCCACTCCACCTGCGAGGAGCGTGTGCAGCAACTCACCGCTGCACACGCTCCTCGCAGGTGGACTCTCTGACAGCGGTCAGAGAGTATACGAACATGGGTGTCCGGCTACTATGGCATGAACGGCTTGTATTATACCCACACACTCCGCTTGGTAGACTGTGTTGAGCATTCCTAGCGGGCTGGATATGTTTATGTTGAGGTCGTGTGAGAAAACTCCGACTCCAGTTCCGCGGTCAGTCTTCCATCCCATCGGTGTAAACTCTCAGCTCTCTCGGGCCCGAGTAGTCGCACTGCTCCTCTTTATGCTACTCTACTCTTTATACTATGTTATAATGCTTTTGGAAGCAGTATTGCTTAGGGGCTTTGTCGCAGGGTGATGCCATCATTGGCTGCCGTTTTATCGCCTCATCCTTTAGGCGTATGTGCTTGACCCTCGAGTCTTTGCTCAGGGTTCCTGGTATATGGAGTCTGAAGGCAAACAGGGCCGCTTACTCCCGCACGATAAGGTGTAGGGGCGGCAGTCCAAGCATAGCCTGTAGGGCAGCGGTGTGTGTGGTTCTCATGCAGCTAGTGATTGCCACTCAAGCAAATCGCTGCAGCTTTTCGAGTTCTCTTTGGGCTGTGCTCAGGTCTGTTCTGGGCCACCAGACTAGTGAGCCGTATGTGATTTAGTCGAATAACTGTGGTGTATAGCCAGTAGGTGACCTTGGGGCTAATCCCCCAATTTTTTCCAAGCATTCGCTTGCATTGCCACAGAGATATGCTGGGTTTTGTGGTGAAGTAGTTGGTGTGTTTTGCAATTCAGCTGTTTGTCCAAAAAGATGCCCAGGTATTTGGTTTCAGTTGATAGGCTAGGATAGTTCCAAAGAATCGTGGAAGTTGTAGGGTAGCAAGTTTCCTCTTTTTTGTGAAGAGGATCAGTTCGATTTTTGTTGGGTTCACTGATAGTTGGTGTGTACTACACCAATTCTCTACTATTCTCAAGGCCTGGTGCATTAGGTTGCACAGGGTGTTTTCGTGGGTGCCATTTATTATTATGGTTAGATCATCGGCGTAGCCTACGGTAAAGTAACCTTTATCGTTTAGTGCCTTTAACAGGCTATCTACAACCAGATTCCATAGAAGCGGCGAAAGGACGCCCCCTTGCGGGACAGCCCTTTACCACAATGGCCCTTGTGGTGTCATTTACGGTCACTTGTACAGCTCTCTGTTTGAGCATATAGGTAATCCAGCCGCTCAGAAAAAGATCCACACCGTGTCTGTCTAAGGCCGTGCTGATAGTTTTGAATGTGGTTTTGTCGAAGGCGCCCTGGATGTCATTCAATCTTGGATACACGCTATGCAGCGCGGATTCTGTTGATTTGCCTGTGGAGTACGCATGGTTTTGGCACGCTGTTGTTTGCTCGCATGGCACGCTATTGTTTGTGGAGTAGTTTTGCCCTAAGGGGACCGTTTCGGATGTGTCGATCACAGAGTCTCTCTAGGGCCTTTAGTAAAAAGGATGTGAGACTTATGGGTCTGTACGCCTTGGGTTGCGTGTAGTCGGCTTTACCAGGTTTGGGTATGAAGATGACTTTCACTTCGCGCCAGGCTAGGAGTATGTATCTGAGTGCTATGCAGGCCCGATAGATCTCCATCAGGCATGGTGTAATATAGTCGAGCCCCCATTGTAGTACGACTGGGAAAATGCCATCCAGTCCCGCGAACTTGTATGGCTGGAAGGTGTTGATAGCCAATTTCAGCCGGTCTTCTGCCTGTGGGCATAGGACCAGTCCCGTTCCGTTGGGGTCCAATCTGGTACGTCTTCCCAGGTCCTGTCCTCTAGGAGTTTGCAGTCTGGGAAGTGGGTTTCGAGAAGGACCTTGCTGGTTTCATTATCCGTTAGTGTGTAAGTGTCGTCGGGTTTTTTCAGCGCGCCGAGGGTTAGGTCCTGGTCAGTTGATAGGATCTTCCTTACCCTTGCGGCTACATTATTGGTTATGATGGATTCACAGAATTAAATAATAATAATATAATATAATAATAATATTTTTATTTTCATAAAAGAAGAAACACATTGCACTGTATACACTGTAGATTATAAATTTATCATTTTTCACATTATAAGCATAATTTTGAAGACTCTATCCCTTAAACTAGGTCTAGCCTGTATCTTAAGAGATAGGGTTCAGCCATATGGGTACAGCAAATTATTGACATTCTGTAATTAGTGAAACGGTGTCGGTGTTACATAATAAAATTATGCTAAAGTTATTCTATGTAGGTACATAGGTTACTTAGTTAGGGTTGTGTATGTAAGTGTGACTGTGAGTTCGTGTATGAGCGTGTAGATGTGAGTGCGTGTATATGTATGTGTGTGTGTATATGGGCGTAGAATTGTGATTGTATTTTACGAGATGTATGTTAGAAGATTCTCCGTTGAGAGGTAGTCCTGTTGTAGAAGCCATTGAGTGATTTTTTTGTTTTAGCGTGTGTCTGTTTAAATCAAGTATGTTTAGTATTTTGTGTAGTTTCTTATATATATAAGTACCTATGACGTAGTATTGGCGTTCGGCAAATGAAGTTTTATGATTTACACCTGGTGGGACATTTGTGCGTTTTTTTGGGTTGTATCTTGACATGCCTCTATGAGTTCTGAGGACAGACTGCAAGACAAACAGCTGTCTAACTGTTAATACCTTAAATTCATCATAAAATTGTTTGGTTGGATGTAAGTACGGTTTCTTAGACATAACTTTAAGTATTGCTCTTTGAGCTCGCTCTGCCCTCAGAAGATTTGTTTTACTGGCACCGCCCCATGCAGTAATGCAATATCCGATAATCGACTGGCTCAGTGCAAAATAAACCATTTTTAGTGTGTCTATGTCAGCCGATTCTCTAAGGGATTTAAAAACATATATAAGACGCATTGTCCTAGTTATCATATCTAGCTGTTTGTCCCACCGTAGGCCGTCATCTATCTGCAAACCTAGATACATAACACAGTCACTTCTTGCTAGTGTAAGGCATGAACACGGTGTTGACGAGTTCAAGCAGGAGTGAGCAGTTACAACAAAGCTATGCGGTGGCTTGGTGTTTCGTCGGATAGCGAAAGGAATGTAGCAAGATTTATCAAAGTTTAGTGTTAGTGGATTTTGGTGGAACCAGTTCATAATACTATTTAGTGCTGTTTTTGCCTTAGTTTTAACCTCTTCCCAAGTAGAACCATAGATGATAATTGCAGTATCGTCAGCGTATGCGTAGATCTTGCAGTTAGAAGTATCATCCTACAAAGCTCATTGACATAGATTTGGAACAATGTGGGACCTAGTATACTTCCCTGGGGCACACCGTAGGTCACGATTTCCTCATTACTGAGATACTCATCTATTTTCACTTGTTGAGATCGATTCCTGAGGTAATCTTTGAAAATGTCAAGTGATATGCCACGTATACCCAGAAGCTCCAATTTAGAGGTAAGTTTGGGAACAGAAACTATGTCAAAAGCCTTCGACAGATCCAGAAATATACCCAAACACTTAGCCGCACTATCTAGCTTTCTTACCACGAATTGTGTGAGATCCAGCCTGGGGTTTCGACGGAAGATGCTGTACATCTTCCGTCGAAACCCCAGGCTTGAAGCCATACTGGTTCTTGGCAATAATGTTATGTTTATGTAAGAAACCCCTAAGTTATCTGTTGAGGATCTTTTTTTTTTTGAGGTGGCCGGCAGGGTGGCGGCCTTAGCACGCAAGGCTCCACCTCGCCTCCCTCACCTTCACGTACTTGCCCCTGCACGCATGGTTCCGCGTCCGGCCGCTTTCCACTCTGGATTACCCCTTCGCGTTCGGTTTCCCCGTCGTGTAATCGGGGCTGCCCGCCTGGGTAGTGTCCTTTACTTCCTGCATTTTATTTAGTGGGGGGTGGGCTTTTCTGAGATCGAGGTAACCCGTCCTCTGGGACCGACCGACAGGATGTAATGATATCACCCTAGGTCTGGGATTTGGCCTAGGGGTTTTGCGGATTTACAGGATTTATGGATAAAGAAGGATTGTGTTTGGTTAGGTCATTAGGTATATGGGATAAGGTGTATTGGTTACCCTAAACCTGGGACTTGGTGTTCGGGCACTTCTCTTGTCCGGGATATCTTTCGAGATGCTCGTGATGCGGGATCGGCTGTAGGCAGCCGGTCCTGCAGCCGGAGTTGGGCTATCCGCAACCTGCCCATCTGCTCGGTTGCAAGAGAGAAGTGCCCGGCAGTCTGGGTCGCACCACCACGGATGTACAGTCGGCACAGTTAATTAGTTTACATAGTACATACATTATTATTGTGTGTGTATACGTAATATACACACGCGGTAAAAGATAAAATAAACGGGTTCACAGTGAAGGAATATGAGCCCATATTTTAGTCTAATATAACAAGGTTCGCATAGCTAATTGGAGTAAGCGCCTGCGATAGCTACTGATGTACGAGGGTGACACTGAAAGTTCTTAGAAAATCAAAAACTGAACAAAGTTATTAGTTTTATTATATTTTTTCAAAATAGTGTCCATTTACATCAATATATCGCTGTAACCGATGGAACCACTGAAAAAAGCATTTTGCCCACTCGTCCTTAGGGGTCTCTTCGATGGCATTTTGAAACGCAGCCACTGCTTCCTCGGTGTCCATAAAACGTTTTCCTCGAAGTTTTTCTTTTATTTTTGGAAATTAAAAAAAAATCGCAAGGTGCGAGGTCGGGGCTATAGGGCGGGTGACCCAGTAATTCCACATCTGACGTCGCCAAGTAGTCGATTGTTTGCTTGGCGGTGTGCGACGAGGCGTTGTAGTAGTGAAGGAGGATCCTACTGCGAGGTCATTTCTCCCGAACTTTTTCCAAGACAAGTGGCAAACAATTGTTAGAGTACCACTCTGCAGTAACTGTTTTTCGATCCTCTAAAACAATTGTTGCGTAATGACCTGTCCTTCCGAAGAACGAGACCACCATCTTTTTTCCCACGCTTCGACCTCTCTTTACTTTAGTTGGCAACTCCTCGGAAGGTAACACCCAGACAGCAGACTGTCTCTTAGTTTCAGGATCATAACAATAAATCCAGCTTTCGTCACCCGTAAGTATGTCGAACACAGCATTTGAGTCACCTCCGTTAAATCTTTGAACCATTTCACGACACCAATCAACACGACGGAGCTTTTGGGCCTCTGTCAAATTATGAGGTATCCACCGGGCACAAAGCTTCCTGACCTAAATGCTAAATGTTCATGGAGGATTTTGTGCACTTGACTCATACCGATGCCTAAGCTTGTCCGAATCTGCTGATAAGTCACTCTTTTGTCAGTCTCTATCATACGCCGCACAACACTGATGTTATCTTCAGTCGTCGCCGTAGAAGGCCGTCCCTCACGCAGATCATCGGTGAGATTAGTGCGACCACGTTTAAACTCATTAAACTAGTTGTAAACAGTGGCACGAGATGGGGCTTCATCGTGAAAAGCCAATCGAAGTCCATCATAACTTTCTTGGTGACCTAAATGACATCGAAAGTCATAAAAAATAATCGTACGAAAATTTTCTCGCGTTAAATTCATGCTGACGTGACGCAGACAATTTTCAATTTGCCGCAAAATCGTAAACAAATGACAAATGAATAAAATACATACACAATAATATTGGCAAAGAGTTCCATTTTCAAAATTTGTACTTATTTTTTTATTATATCGTTCTAAAAACTTTCAGTGTCACCCTCGTAAGCTAAATGACGTGAGTTCGATCCCAACTGAGGAATTTTGTTTTGCAGCGTTTTTCTTTTTGTTTTCTATTAAGTTAATTTTGTGGTCAAAAAAAATCACTCAAGCAAAAAAGTAGAAAGTTAAATAAACAAACCAATAAAATCTTTTTATTTGATAAACATTGGTATTGGTTGGAATGGGCGAGCTTATCGCTTGGGTCATTAGCAAATGATCCGTCTCGTTTCTTCCAATATGTTCCTTCCTTACAGTGGTTGTTTTAAGGTTCAATATGGTGTGGGCTGTATGTTAGCAAAAAAAACTTGTGTGGCCGATATAATGATTTAATGCAGACTGGTTTTAAACAAATATTCTTTAGCTATTCATACTAGACGTTCGAATGAGTAAAACACTATACACACACAGTACAGACAAAGTTTTTTGTTGGTTAAGGATGGATAAATAGTTTGTCAAAGTAGGTAGGAATATAAATTGAAACAATGTAAAATTAGAGGTGAAGTGAATCAGCATGTTAGATAGTAAGAAATTATGACAACTTCTAATCGCATAACAATAACATCACTTTACCAGACTTTCAATAATATGAGAGTCTAAAAATGTAAAGAGGATTACGGCGGTATACTTAAATAATGATAAGGTTTGTATTTGTTCACATTCGCTTAACAAATATGAACATTATTTGCATAAAAATAAGGTTCATATTCGTCTACTAATAAAAATAAATTCGACTAATAATGACTCGGCAAACCTTCGTTTTCTATCACCATATTGTTCTCCCAATCAAAATTAATGTATGACCTAGCAAACTGTAGTCGGTTTTGTCAGTGCGCAGTGGAGAGCAAAATCTTCCGCGCTGGCTTGCTGCAACGTAAACCAGCTGAATGTAGGTGATTTCTCATTTAAGAACATTGGAGGACTTTAGTCAAGGCAGTTTTCAATTATGTGTTTGGATAGCCGAGATTTAAAACTGCTGAGAGATCTAACATTTTTTATGTAAGTGGGTAGATTATTAAATAGTTGTGCTCCTTCATATGTAATATTCTTTTTAGCGTAATTAGTACACATTCTTGGCAAAACAAGTAGACTTGGTCGACGAAGACTGCGTTTAGTAATTTGAGATATTTTAGTAAATGATAAGTTAGTGTGGATGGTTCTGTCTACAATTTTTCTAATCAGAACGCAAGTATTATATGTGTAGAGTTGTTTGATATTCATTAGTTTTGTTTCTTTATAAATTTTACAGGTTGATGTTAGATATGGATAGCGAAACAATATCTTTATGACCTTATTTTGTACTCTTTGTAATTCTTGCAACTTCGTTTTTCCGGCACTTCCCCAAATTTCTATGAGATATAACAGATGCGACTTGATAAGAGAATTATTAATAGTTTTACATATCTTTTTAGGTATGCACTGGTTTATACTATGAAGTGATCCTGTAAGTGCTGATAGTTTATTTTTAATATGGTCTATTTGATTGTGCCAGGTTAAGTGATGATCTATTCTCAAACCAAGATACTTTTCGCAGGTTTTTTGATCTAGTGGGATGTTATCAATAGTTAGTGTGTCGTACTGTGGGATTCAACTTTTAAGTAATGTTTTAACAAAATAATGAATGAACGCAACTTGCGTCAGCACTGTCGGTGCCAGTCACCTGAGTCGCACCGCGCACACTGTCTCTGCCGCAGCTGAAGACGCCTGCTCTGTAAAAAGGCTTAAGTACGCTCCCTTGGAGCAGCCTTACTATTTTGTGCCGGTAGCTGTGGAGACCCTGGGTTGTTGGAGTAAGGCAGCGAAGGTTTTTGTGGCGGAATTGGGCCGTAAGCTTAGGGAGGCAACCGGTGACTCCCGCTCTGGGTCGTTCTTGGTGCAAAGGTTGGCCATCGCTATTCAGCGAGGCAATGCGGCGAGTGTTATTGGCACCTTTGCGCCGGGTGCGATCAGGGGCGGGTTGTTTTGTGACCTTTGACTGTGTATTTCAACACTATCATTTTGTTGTTTTGTTTATTTATATGTAACACAATTGACGAATTAATAATAATAGTAGATTATGCACCGAGGGGCTAAAGTTGTGTCTTATGTCACGGGCGTCATATTGAATCTCGAGCGCAATGAAGGATTCGGGATTTAACTTCCGAGCGCAGCGAGGGAGTTAAGAGTTTAACTCACGAGCGAAGCGAGGGAGTTAATACAAGAATCCTGAATGCAGCGAGGGATTTAAGCTAGCCCAAGGCAAAGACACCTTTAGCCCAGAGGAGGATACTCTACTTTTTACACCTACTGTGAGAAAATCATAAATCATTGGAAATATTATTAGCTTCGGTTGTAATGAATTCAGGAGTACAATCACTTTCATCACTCGACATGTTATAATACTTTGTTGATAAATTTAAAGTATAAATGCCAAAAGTTCGCGCCTTTATTGCGTCTACCAATAAGTAGCCAAGACACGACCAATTCGATTTTAAAAAAAAAAGTCTCTTCTATGGTTTAGTCGTGTGTGTCTATTGATATCACTCTCATGGAAGTGGCGTTTGTGTAAACTAAGCTTTATACAGGGCTGGTAGAATGGGTTTGGATGATTGGCTGTATGCATTTTGAATTTAGAACGTCATTGGAGACGCTCGTGAAAATAGAGTATTTTTGATAAAATGTGATAAATCGACTGTAGTATTCTGCACAAAATCCACAGCAATCTTTGCGCAGTTTACTTAAAATAAATTAACTAATGTTACAGCCAATTACTATTACGGTATTACGGCTCGGTACGGTATTTGTTATTATTAATACCAGTTTTAATGTTATTCCATTCCTTTTAAAAAATGGTTCGTAGTTATCTAATTATTCTTACAATATTATGTCTTCGAAAACATGGCATCAATATGAAGAAGCAGTCGTTATGATTTTGTAGGAAATCGAGAATATCATCCACGCGTAGTAAGGGTATCGAGAATAGCTTTCCTCTTTCTGGCACCAAAGGGTGTTTGTTAGTACTATACTACCAATTTAGCTGAGCATGTGAGATTCCAAATTCAAATCACATTATTGGCCAGCGGGTCATAATGAAATCCAGTACAACATTATTGACCGGCTGTGCCCCCGGCCACTAATGACTCACTTTAGGTTAAGGTTGCTTGACATATAATTTGACATTTTCGAGCAGGTGGTGTGAAAAAATATTTATTAAATAATGAATACAAAAAGAAAAAGACATTTGCTGCACACATGGTTTGAACTTACGACTTCTCGTTCGCTGACCAGAGACGATAGCCATTGCGCCAAGGTCGCTACAGTAATATAATGCGAAATATTATATCTCATTCAGTAACATCAATGAATGATTACTATCGTGCCATACGCACACTACTAAACACAGAGCTCGCTCGTTTTATGTAGTGTTTGTGTGCATAACCGTGACTTCACCCACACATATAAAATGTAAACTAATTAAGTTGTTCGACTGTACGTATACACTTGCGTTGGTCGAGCCAGCTAGCCCCGAGCGGCCGCCGTGTATCGAAGCGCCCCGTAAGCGTACTTCGCCTTGACCTTGTCCGTGCCGGTTCATCCGGTCCGCACACTTGCTAACACCCCCGCTGTATATCTGTAACCCGAGTGAACCATGGGACTGTAATCATCAACAATCATAGAAATGTAAAAAACAGGAGAAGTGGCAAGGAGGCGTGTCTGTGTCGTCGTGGCATGCCCGAAATGACCATGCACTAGACAAATGGCCATCTCCGCGAACTAGTGCGCTTTCGACCGTGATCGTGAAAAATATAAGAATGCCGTGTTGTTCAGTCGTTTTTTGTAAAAACCGAAGCCAAAACCAAAACTTTGTAAATCATGGAATCACTTACCATATATAAATATAAGTATTTTACTATATTTGTCTTTCAAATCATGAAAAACAACAAATTGAAAAATATTTCTTGCTTTTACTACGTTAATTTTGTTTTCAAATATCGCAACGACTGTACTATTTTCGCAGTAAATACATTGCTCCTTAACCACTGCCTAAGTATGTCACTAAGTGACTAGACAAGCAATGTAAAAATCACAAAACGATACTTTATTTATGCGGTGCATCGCATGGTACGGCCGCTGCTGGTTGCGGCCAGCTAGTGATGTGGCTGTGCAGATCCACTAACGTAGGCTATCGACAACAATGTCGATTACCCAACGAATATATACTTAATTTTACAATTTGTCAACCGTTTTAACCCAGGTGGAAGACCTAAAAAGATGACGTTTAAATCCGGTTGCAAGACTCTTGAGAAGATGTAATATAATGTTTAAAAAAAGTATTTACTAAAATGTTTGCAATTTTTTATTGATTTATAATTTAATATTTTCTGGACATATCGTTTTTTATTTATTTTATTTTCAGCACCCCAAATTTTTTTTAGTACAACAATAAATGGGAGAATTGATAACTTTCCGATTTAGTCAATCACTAGCGTGTATGTAAAATAAATGGCTTTTGCACAGCACAACGATAGCGACAGATGATTTTGTGTAAGTGGTACGGTGCATGGTAAATGCACGCTATGTTTGATGAGTTAAGGTTTATAATTGATTGTGTAGTACGTTCCGATTTATGAATTGCAAGTGTGTGCGCGACTTTGTATCTATTGCTTTTACTGAACTACATGTGTAGTAGTGGCGCGGTAGTGGCGTCGTTTTAACGACATGGAGTTCTGATACGTTTTCAACTTCAGGGCATATCTCCTTCTATCCTATATCTATGTCCACAATATTCGGCCTCTAGTACAAGTCTACAACACACACAATCTACTAATATTGACACGATCTACTATTGTGAGTTGAGCGGTCAACTAACCGGTGTTTTTCCAGTCTGGACTTAGATTCTTGCGAACGTGAACTTATTTCTTCCTTATCTTGAAAAACTTATCTGTGTACTTTCATTGATTGTTTTTTTTTTGCAGTCGGGCGTGTGGTCGGGCGGCGGCGCGGGCACGGGCGGCGCGATGCGCGTGCGCGGTGCGGCGGGCTCGGGCGGCGCGCGGCGGGCGGCCGGCTTCCAGCCCACGCTAGTGGCGTTGCAAAACGGCGCGCCACACGCCGTGGCCACGCTCACCATCAACTCCTCGTACGGCCTGTACGTACCGCCGACTGTTCTGTTGCATCACCTATAGGGCGGCCGCTTCCAGCCCACGCTGGTGGCGCTGCAGCACAGCTCGCTGCTTAATGGCCCCAGTATAATGCCTTGCAGTATGCCCATAGTCCAATATGCAAATCACCTGATATTTACTTAAAAACATTACGCTGTCGTTTCTTATGTTTAAAATGGTATTTTTTTTTATGAAACATGAAACAAATGACTTTCTGTAATTGTCTTCGATGATAAAATAATACTAGCTTACTATGTCAAAGGCTTTATCAAACTCAAGAAAAACAGATAGATAAAAAGTATCAGATTTTCAGACGTGTGTATATGTAAAGCAATGCAGACAACAAAGTTACCCATGGTAAACAAAAGTTGCGCAACATTGTTTTAGTAACATGTTTTAAAGCTGTGAGAAATTTGTTTTCAGCAACACAGAATGTTACAGTGTTGCTGACTACATGATACATTTTCATATTCATGATAGAGAAATATTGGTGATTTTCTTTTGTTTCCTAAGAATACGGGTCTCGAGCCCACCATGTGACGATGTAGCATGTTTGCTTGATTTATTTATTTTCCTCTTACAACTATCTTTACAGATATTAGGCTTAATTCGATAGAGTGGCTATCAAATATTATTAATCCTACTAATATTATAAACGCGAAAGTTTGTATGGATAGATGAATGGATGTTTGTTACTCTTTCACGTAAACATTACTGAACGGATTTGGATAAAAGTAACATGTAACCAAGTAACATGAGATAAGGGCAGGAAGATGATGACACATAAAATAAAATAAAATAAAAATAACCTTTATTTCTTACTACTATTCGAGTTTAACATAAAATTAATCAGGTTTATAATCTAATAGGTACTTCTAGTTACTTATATGTATAGATGAAGTTAACTTTTATTAGTAGCAGTCGCCTCAGCGGCGTAGGCCTCTCCTAAACCTTTCCACACAACTCTTTCCCGCGCCTTTCGCATCCATGAGGGTCCACATCTTTCTTTAAAAATGTCTCTCTACCTTTTATTTGGTCTCCCCTTTTCCCCTTTTCTGTCTCTTGGTATCCATTCTGTTAAGCGTTTTGTCCATTTGTCATTGTTCGTTCTACCATATGTGTCCTACCCAATGCCATTTGAGTAATCGTGTTCTTTTCCTTACATCTATTATTTTATGGTTGCCAGACATGGTCACTGAGGAAAGAAGACGAAGAAAAAATTGTTATCTGCCAACGTAAAACGGAGAGAAGCATGCTTGGTCATAAACTATCAGATAAGGTTAAAAAACTCCGACAGGCAACTAAAATAATAGATTAACAGTAACACATAAGATACTTTTTATCCCGATATTCCCACGGGATCGAAACGTATGCGGGTGAAACCGCGGGGTGCAGCTAGTATATACATAAACTCACGCCTTTGTCCCATCAGAGTTGGCAGAAACTACAGAACTATACTATTAATATTATACCGGATGTATTATCTATCCATATTATACAATATTAAAGTCGCTTTTCGTGTCCGTCTGTGTGACCGCATTAATCGTCTAAACAACGCAACGGATTTTAATGCGGTTCTCTCCATCATTTAGAGAATTTATTCCGGAAGGTCTATGTGTATAATGAATTCATATTTAACTTAGATATATCAAAGCAATCTCGATGTCTGGACAGTAAACTGCACCCGGCCAGGTCGCTCGTTACGTTATATATGTGTGTGCCTGCCGTGCCCGCAGCATGGCGTGGGGCGGCGAGCGCGGCGTGGTGGTGGTGGACATGGCGCGGCGCGCGCTGGTGTGTGCGCACGCGCCGGCCGCGCTGTACCACGCGCCGCCCGCCGCGCGCCAGACCGACCGCCAGCGCTCGCCCAGCCTCGACCAGGTAAGCAATCTCAACCACTCTGCATAGCCTGTTCCCAACTATGTTGGGCGAAGCTTCCGGTCTAATCGGAGGCCGCTGAATACCAGTCATTTACATGGAGCGACTGCATATCTGAGCTCCACGACCCGGATACTGGATAATACGATACCGCGCGGTAAGACTGGTTGTCAGACTTTCGGGCTTCTGACTACCCCTAGCGACCGTCAAAGATCTACGAACGAAAGCCGGGACCGACGGCTTAACGTGCTTCCCGAGGCACCGGGGTCGCGATACGTAAGAGATCCACGAGCCGACCGCGGCGAGCGTAGCTGAACATTCGATCGACCCGTGCGGCTGTTATCATTTAGCCACGAGCCCCTCAAGTAAGCACAACCATCAAGTAAAAGTAAAGTAAACATCGTTTATTTCTACATTCAAATTACAATATGGAGATAGCGTTGCTCCCAAACTAGACACTGCCTGTGTCTTAGGCACCATTAAATAAAACATTTTGGTATTGTTTTGAATAAAAGTTGAAATAGGCGACAGTTAGACTAGTCAACCTCTTCGAAACTGCAAAACTTAAAATATTTATTACGAAAATAATTAGGGTACGAAAACTAAAATAAATTCTTATAGATAAAAAAATATAAAAGCCAGGTAACTATACTTTATGACCTGACTGGTTCAAAAATGACTAAGAGAATATTCTAGTAGCGTTAGTTATTAAATTATAATTAACTGAGCGGGTCTCCAGGCTGAAGCTGTCAAGGTTGATGCTACGGCTACTTGACTACTTACGTCCGTATATGACGCCCGCTTATGAAAGAACTCGTTCACATTTACTATTCAAAAGTTAGTCCATCAAAAATAATTCAGAATTCTCTTAAAATTTCTCGTAAATGAGCACTATTATATGCGTGCTTTATCTATGAATAAAAGTAGTCAAGTAATTGTAAAATGTAGCTAAATATTTCTACATCGGTTAGGTACATTTTGCAAACGAAGTATTATGATAGCGATCTAATCTTTGAAATAAAGCGGCCAGTAACGAGCGTAGGAAACATATTTCGAAACGTGTTTACGAGAACTGAACTCGACGTCACGCTCACAGTTAGAGCACGAAGGAGACAGCGCAGCAGTAACGGTTTATTTCACATTACATATAATTTGCTTTTTTATTTACTTACATATGATTTGCTCTGGCGAGCGCTCGCCACACCCCTCTACTTTTATTATTTCTTATAATTTTGTAATTTGTTTTGAACTAATTTAGCAGTAGCGCCACTCCTGGCTTGTCCCAGTAGCAACATGGCATGGCATCGTTAGAAATTCTTTACACTCGGCCTGTCTTACTCTCCTATCGCATACATATTTAAATAGAATATTTTATATGTCAAGTTTACAGATTCTCCGCGTCACACTCCTCTAGGAGAGTGCGGTCGTACCTCACTGTATACGCTAGTACTGTACTGTCGTCGGACGTAGCTCGTTCCGCCCTCACTGTCGCACCGAGTAGCGCTCCGTCGTCACAGCTCACGGCATCCCATACCCGCACGGCTCACTGTCGTCGTGCGCGACTTTACTTCACATTTATATTTTTTCCCATCCCTCGACTGTAAGCTGGACGAGAGCGCCACGCGACCGTCCCCCGCCGCCAGCCCCAACGACCTGTCCCTGGACGAGCCGCCGCCCGGACCGCCCGGACAAGCCGGACAGCCCGGACAGCCGGCACAGCCCGCGCAGCCGGCACAGCCCGCGCCCGCTGGACCCTCGCCCGCGCCAGACGATAAGGCTAAACTCGACACCCGAAGGAAGTCGACCTCCTGGAAAAATTTCAATCTGAAACGTCAGCTCTCTAAAGTGGATCTCAAGTTCAAGGCGGCATTCGCAACACCCACTGAGAACAGTCAGGAAGAGGTGATCGCAGAGAAAAGCAACTCACAGTTTTACTGCGAGGCACCCGAGCGGCCGGACGGCCCGGCGCCGGCGCCGCCCTCGCCCGGACCGGTGCCGTCGCCCGGCGCAGAGTCGCCGTCCAGCGAGGAGACCAAGCCGTCGGACGTGGAAGAGGAGGGCTCGTCGCCGCTGCGGGTGTGCTCGGACGTGTTCGAGCGCATGCACCGCGAGCTGCAGGACAAGCGCGGCGCCGACGTGTACGAGCGCATGCACCGCGAGCTGCAGGAGCGCTGGCAGGCGCAGGCGGGCCCGGCGCGGCCCGACGCGCTGCCGCTGTGGGAGGGCGAGGCCCCGGCGCGGCCGGCGCGGCGCGCGCGCGCGGAGCGGGAGGCGCGCCTGCTGTCCGTGCCCAACATCAAGTACAAAGAGCGGCGCGCGCCGGCCGCGCCCGGCTCGCTGGGCGGGCTCATGCGGCGCTTCAGTAAGTATCGCGTCACCCCGCTCACCTCACACATCAGTAGGTACATCAGAACATCGCTAGCCGGTCTCCGTCTCCGTCGTAGCACCTAGACGTTCCTCGCTGTTCCTAGAGTAGTTAGGTCCTCGACATGAATGCTAATGGTTTGCGATTTTTGATCTAACACACTGGTACCGTAGCCCCCTTTTCGTTCGGGACATAGATTTTTTGACTAGCTAGAGGTGATGGTAGTTAGATGTACTGAAACGTTTTCAACTAATTTGTAACTTAATATTATTATTTCTGAGAACTAACGGTCGCTAACGATTCGGCTGTAGACTTGAAACGGTAAGAGATTGCGAGTTACGATTTTAACACGCTTTGTGCTTCTTGTGATATTTGGCTTTTTATTTGATTTGGTTCATAAACTATGTATAATGTATATGATAAGTAAGTGTATGTAAGACGCGTTATGTATGTGTACAGCGTATACCACATGTACAAAGGTCGCACGTGTTCTGTGCTGCTCGTCACTCGTGTACTGTCACATAAGTACGTACTTGTAAGTCAGCACGCTACTGGTGATTGATGTGTATATTTCTTTTATTTCCAAGGAAAAGGACTCGTCCGACGAAGATTCTAACTGCCTAAAATATCTATTCGCTGACTTTCTCGGTAATTAAATAATAATTAATAGTTTAAATGATTGCATCAAACCGTAGGTGATCTCTGTGTTGTCGATGTCCTGAGATGATGTAAAGTGCTAATGGTACGAGCTGAGTAGTCGGTATAGATGGCACCACTCTCGCTTGTAGCTTCACATCAGTTAGCCGTCATCCGGACGTGTCCTGTATGCGCTCGCTCACGGCCCGACTTTCCCCAGGGGAGTTAGTAGCGTGCCTGTGCCCACCCGACCCTCGCCCGGCGCAGGCGCACGAGCTGCGCGTCGCGCCGCGGATAGGTATGACAGTCACGCCACAGCCACACGACTAACAACGGCCGCACGGGCCTCGCCGCGTCACTAAACAACGACTAATACTACTGTACCTGGCACAGAGATCACGGGTGTGCTAACATCTGTCGCGCCGTCATAACAGAGAGGGTCTTCCGTGTCCATGTTCTGTAACGGTGGAGGCAGCCGACCTGTAACTATCGAGCCCTGCGGCGTCAATCACACAATCTGTGTCTGTGATCGACAATCTCGTTTCAATAGTGGTTTCTTGAGTAATACAGAAGTCGGCAGTGCACGGGTTGTGTGATTGATGCGGCCGGGCCGGCTCGGTGGTGGAGGGGCAGGGGGAGGGCGCTCGCTAGGAGGTATGTGTGTTGTAGATGAACGGGCCGGGCGGCGGGGCCGGTGGGGGTGGCGGGGCCGGCGGGGGCGGCGGGGCCGGGGCCGGCGGGGGCGGCGGGGCCGGGCCGGGCGCCAGCGCGGCGGCGGTGCGCGTGCGCCGCTCGCGCTCGCAAGGTACCCGCAAACTGCACAAGTGCCTGTCCACGGCGTCCGACGTGTACGCCGCGCCCCCCGCCCCGCAGCACTCGCTGCTGACGACGCGCCAGTATTGCAGTTTTGGTAGTACAGTCACCTTGTACCGAGTCCACTCGGCTAAGTCTCCTTCCGTTCTGAGGCAGTCGCAGTTTCTTCCGTTTTGTTTTTATGTTTTGTTCGTTATGGTTTCTATTCTCGCCGCGGACGAGCGCTCGCTTGAGCCGGCGCGACGCATAGTGCGAAGCATCTTGAGCTTGACTGGATACGATCTTGCATTTTGGCGGATACTTATCGCTCAGCACCAACTGTAATAACTGAAGCTATGCTTTCTCTGTCTGTATCTAAAGTGTTAATGAACGCTCTCCTGGTACTCCTGGTACTGGTCGCCGCGTCAAGCGTGCTCAGAGGTCTGTTACTACTCTCACTGTTATCTCTTCGTTATATTTTGTTTTAACTTTTATTTTTTGTTCTTCACTCTCACTGAAATACTTCTTTCCATAACTGAATACTCAAACATGTTGACTTGCTGTAAGTTTGAAGGTAGTTCCTATCAATTACTTAGTTAGTAACTCACTAAATATGACCGCACCAGTGGCAGACATTTGCATTTTAAATGTAAAAGTTTGGCTTACCTTCAAGCTCACATCAGATTTGTTTAGAATGTTGGCCTTACAATGCCATCCTTACATACATCAAAATATTTACAGGATCATTTGTAATCCAACGAATTCCTTCCAGGACGTGATAGTGTGACCCTTCGCAACATGGAGCACAAGCACCCTACATAGCCTAGGGGAAAATATTGCAAGCATTATCGACTGTCTCGTGGAGTCATGGGCAGCTCTTAATATTTTTTTTTACGTTAGTACTTCACTCATTAAATGAAGGTGTTTTCTCTGTAATGTTTCCGCTTAATGTCATAATATTGTATACATAAATGGTGTCCAAGGTCATGTAGGTACGTAGATGATTTTGAAAATCGGTAATTGAATCTCAATCTCAATATCTTTATTGCTTTACCATAATGTGTACTTCGGTGGTATACATATCATTTAGATCATTATCTTGTTGTTGTACCAATCAGAAATATATTATTTAATTGATTTTCGCCTAGGCTACCTATATGGGATGCTTAAATGTTGTAAAGGGGTCACACTGTCACGCCCTGGAAGGAATCCGTTGAATAACAAGTCATCCTGTATGGTTGTAACTTACTCATAACACTTTGAGTTGGCTATGTTAACTGGACATAAGTTGCTGAACACCAAGCCGCAGTCTCGTAGAGATCGAACTCGTAACATTTAGTTCGGCCCCTTATTATTTCCCGATGCGCATGTGTTGAACTGTTGAGTTACTTCCATATTTATTTATTTGAAAACTTTCCAATTTCAGATCGGAATCATTTAATAGGTAACCATTGGAATATTCCTCACCTATTTTAAGTTATAATTTGGTTTCTCTAGTTGTTATATCCGAGTAGTTTTATCCTTCGTTGTCATTCCGAGTCCGAGCTAGAATGAGTTCCTCATGTTTGATGGTGTTCCATGTATGTCCATGTCGGCTTGAGCCGCCCTCTGCTGTACAGATGTAACGTGCGGCGCGTGCGCCGCTCGCGTGCGGCTGCGTGCCGCGCGCACTGCACGCGAGCGCTGCACGCGCCGCCCCTGTGACCGTGCTTGTAACATTTGTGGTTTTGTTTGTCGGTACAGAACCAACTGTTCCGCAGACTCTCGCATCTATGGAGTACTTACACATTATGCAACCCAATGGTATCCAATACAACATTTGCATCGTTTCGTTTTGTTCTTAAGTTATTTGGTATGGTGTTCGATTATTTCCGCTTGTGTGCGTCGGCGCACGTAGCTGTTCTCTAGTGCGACGTGGCTGTGACTGTCTTGTAATGTACCACACACACTATTGGTCTGCGCACTCTGTACCGAACCTCTTCCGACTGGCATGACTCATAGTTGTACAACTAAAAGGTGACTTACTACTCAAAACTATTTTATAATCTCTCACTGTTATTGTTACGATGAACGAGACCTACTCTACTATATATATGTTATATGTGCATAAATACGCGAGGCTTTCCATATTGTATGAGACACACGATCTATATTATCATTTGTTCTTTCCTGTATTTAGTTTCCGGTCGATACTTTATCCTCACAGCGATCACGTTATGTCTTTATTTGCCTTCGTCTGCAGCGGTCTGACAGAGCGCCGCTCGGTCCCTCCGCGGACCGAGTCCTGACGCGACTCTGCCTTACTGTACTTTATCTACTTCTAACGCTGTTGAGTACATGAATGTTATTTCTTTTTCTAGCCCGACCACAAAGCAAAAAGTTTATATGGCTCGTTTTTGGCTGCCTCTATATTCGGCTGTCATTATGTCTATGTATGCTTACGGTATTATCTTACTAACAGTGCAGTAGCTGCATGCGCACGCCCCGCCCGCGCACCTAGTGCCGCTAGCTGTGTTGCGTGTCCGTCCGCGCGCTGCGCTGGACTAGTGCCTGCCACCTGGTCTCATCCCCATTCCATCTCCATCACACCTTTGTGTTGCACTTTGTACATCTTCTGTTCCGTAGCGTTCGGCTCGCTTCTCATCTGCTATGTTCATCGTTAGAGCTGTTTATCGATATGCTCGTTAAATTAAGATAACTCGACGATGACTGGCATCGAATGGGGTGACCGGTGTTTTGACCGCCGCCTCACTTGCGCCGTATTAACCATTTCATGTCCCGGGTCAAAACACTAACCATCGAGCGACTAACAACAATAACTAACATAACTCGACATTAACAAGACGTTGTGCAAATAAGCTGAGATTGGACGGGCATGCAATCGTCTCACGGTTCTTGTGACGCATGATTATTATTCGTTCTCTGTAACTTGTACTTACATCTAATGCACTGGTGTATGGCACTTGACTGATGATTTCAGCTAATTTCACAACCGCACTAATTACACTGAGCCCGTGAGCTGAGCTCGCTTTAGTCTGCAACCTTACCTACTGTAGACGAGTGCACTTAGTGCACACGCGGCGGTGGTGAGGGACACAACATGCTCGATAGTCTTCTTTTGAATCTTCTGATCCTTTAGAGACAAGACAAGCTGAGCGGAGCACACATGCAAACAGATACGCTGTGTGTAGTCATACTTCCCTAAATTATAGCTAAACCTCAAACATTGTGAAAAATTTAAACAAACAACACGATGGTTTAAAAATATTAAAAAAAAAAAACGGAAATTCGAAAAAAAAACACTAGAACTAAAACACTATCTTAGCCACAGGATATCTCCTTTTGTAAAGTCATAACAAACGATCTTGCACTGTGCTCACAGGTTGTCTTATCTACTCCAACCCACATTAGTTAGCCTAGTACTCTAGCCTCGTAGTAGTTGTGCCCTCACCGCCGCCGGCGCCGGCGCGGCGCAGTGCGCAGGCGCCGGCGGTGGCAGTAACCGAGTGTGTGTATGTTGCCAACCGGCCGGTCAGACAAGCTGGACAGCTCGTTCTCGCGGTCGCGCTCCAGCTCCATGTCCAGCCTCGAGAACATCTCGCAGGAGGGCATCCAGTGCCTCGCCTTTGCTGACAGCTACACCAAAAAGTCTGGTGAGTTTACACATTTTTTTTTAGTACAGTTACTAAAGTTTATACATCCCGTGCCGATTTCGGCGGGTGACTGTTGTGTGTCCAACGACTATAGTTCGGCTAGGGTGACTGTTGTGTGTCCAACGACTATAGTTCGGCTAGGGTGACTGTTGTGTGTCCAACGACTATAGTTCGGCTAGGGTGACTGTTGTGTGTCCAACGACTATAGTTCGGCTAGGGTGACTGTTGTGTGTCCAACGACTATAGCTCGTTTCTCTTAGTACACACACGTTTCATCAGATGTGTGATAGAAGTATACAAGGAAAGCCTATATGTAGGTAATAGAAGCAAAGCGTGTTGCCATCAACTGCGCACACATCCAGACTCCGGGCTGTTACTGAGATATTTTCAAACGAAAATGCCTACAACACTTTCTCCCGACCTGAGGATCGACATTTGGCAAAATAGATTAATAAATGTTTCGATTATATTTATGTCGGACGAGAGGATCGGACGTCACTTTATATGTTTTGATTTTGGCAGACCCAACGGCACTGATGCCGACGCTATGGATCGGCACGACGCTAGGCTCGGTGCTCACCATGATGATTAGCCTGCCGGAGGCGGAACACAGGCACACGCAGCCTGTCGTGGTCGCCACCAGCGGTACGTATGCGTGTTACAACAGCACGAGTTTGCTGTTTACGGGTTTTCTTTATTGTACAGTCACCAAAGGAGATAAGTAACCAGTGTCGTCGGATATAGTTGAAGTTTAGTATGAAACCGAAGGATGATTTCGAATTAAATTAAATTTGATAAATGAACTGTTTGTTTTCTTCAACTATATCCGACGACCCTGGTAACTTATCTCCTTTGGTGACTGTACATGTAAATTACAAAAACGATGTTACAACCTTATAAGGACAGCTGCTAAGTCCAAACGCTTCACCCAGAATATGTTAGTGAGCGATAGACAAGTTGTACATGAGCATAGTAAATACAAAGGCTTCACCCAGAATATGTTACAGCAACCCTCAGAGCGATAGACGAGTTGTACATGAGCATAGTAAACACCTTCCCTTCACTGCTACAATATAAAGGTTTTCAGCGATATTTAGTGAAGAGCTTTCAACGGTAGAAGCTTCTTTTCGTTTTGACTATGTTCGTACTTTTAAAGATATCTTTGTATGTTTCAGGTGGTCCGCTATTTAGGTTAAAGGGATCAATCCTGACGATGTCATTTCTTGACTGCAATGGTGCTTTAATACCTTACTCCTACGAAAGTTGGAGAGACGATAGTAAAGATGTAAGTATACGTCGGTGGACAACAATCATATTATCAGATGTGCGGCTTAAACTTTTTCTCACCGATAATATTCTTTCAGCAGGTAAGAGACCGGCGCGAGCGCACGCCGACGAAGCAAAGCTCGTCGAGCAGTGGCAGCCGCATGAGCCCCACGCCGGGCTCGGACGCGGCCGGCGACCGGCAGTTCGTGGTCGTAGCCTCGGAGAAGCAGGCGCGCGTCGTGGCGCTGCCCAGCCAGAACTGCGTGTACCGGCAGCAGATCGTGGAGACCGACTTCGTTGTCAAGGCTGAGACTGTTAGCTTGAAAGGTAGCTCCATGTTACAAGTATATACAAGGTATCAAAAGAGCTATTACGAAGCCGTCTGTTTATTTTTAGCGTGAAAATTCGCTGTTGACGGTAGTGCGCAATGTAACGCACTCAAAAAATTGTGCTTACGCGCGTGTTGCGCGTGCAACGGTACAGGGATTGTGGGAATATTTAAATTTAAGTAAACTTAACTGTAGGTAAACTTGTTTGGTGCAGTCCAAAAAAATATCACAATAACGAGAAGAACTGGTGAGTCTCGGCTTCGTTACGGGTAATTTACACTCGTCACGTTTCCAAATGTCTCAAATGTGAGAAGTTTCAAAATTAGTGTCAGTTCAATTCAAATGAGTAAAGTTAAGCCATTAAGTCCGCCTTTGTACCTTTTTTTTGTGCAAAAAGATTAAATAAATAAATAAATAAATAAAGTTTATCGGGACGTCCTTGAGTGTGAACAATAAGTTGAACCGTGTGATTTCCAGACAGTGTATGTCTGGTGAACTACCTGTCCACGGGGCATCTGGTGGCGTACAGCCTGCCGTCGCTGCGGCCGCTGGTGGACGTGGACTTCCTGCCGCTGTCGGAGCTCGGGTGAGGCCGCGCCCGCGCGCCGCGCCACGCGCCCGCAGCCTGCGCGGCTGCGGGCGCGTGGCGCCGCCCGCCGCGTCCGGGACCGACCGGCGGCACACAGATCACAATTAGACGATTTCTCTGCACCGAACGAAGGCACTAAATGATAAACGGCTTGTTTTATAATATAGTACCTTTTATCATTAGCTTCGCAGTTTTATCATGTTGTATGCTATTTTGGGCTACCGGAGATTTGTCATTTTTACGGTTTTCGCATTCATTATTTGTCCATCAGAGATTTTAGTTGTACCGATCATTCGCTATTTTATCATTTGGGAGCCTAAAGACAGACTTCCTGTACAGTAACGATCGATGTTAGAAACGTAGCCTCGGTTGGCGCAAGACGCGACTCGCGCGCGGCCGGGCGGCGCGGGCGCATGTTGCGCCAAGCGAGGACGGTGGCATCTTCTATCGAGCGTGTGGAGCATTCAGCTACTTCGTACAAAGGCGCGCTGTTTCTCATCACGACGTAGACAAAATTTTGCAAATCTGTCGAGCACCACCTGTGCTTACGATATTTGGCACTCTTTCTATTTTCAGTTTAAAGTAAACGATCGGACATCGCCCTCAACACGACACACGTTGTATACAACGCGCCGTTATACCGACCTTTATGTTTATGAGAGAACACCGTATCACTTCCTAAATACTCAACTATTTATTTTGGTGCTGCAAATGTATATGGTGGATGTAAATACACACTGGTTACCCGACACTGAACGGACCGAACACCCGACCGCCACGGAATGCAACCGACACCCCGCGCTAGCCCTCCGACCATGTTACGATAGTGTGTACCGCCCTGCATCTCTTACATCTGTCTAACTTTTCACCCTTAGAACAATTATGGATTAACTAATCGGCGCGCACCTCGCCTTTGTGTCGCTCGTATGGCGGCGCTCTCGGTTTGTCGAAGTCGTCCCGCGTGACCAACTCGTTGCCGACCGCTACTGACGACGTACAAACCGGGAGCGCCGGCGCACAAAGCCGGGGCGCGCGCCGGAGCGAGTCACCGCTGACTGGTGTCTGTGTTCCTGGTAGCTTCCAGACACAGTCCAAACAGAGGGGTATCGTTGACCCTATGCTGTCTATATGGGGCCAGCAGCTCATTGTTAACGAGGACACCGACCAGTAAGTCGCCGTCCATGCAGATGACATGCGTTAGCCACGTACCGTCACTTGTCATGTGGAGTCGCTCACTCCGGCCTCTGTTGCGTACCTAGACATGTTCATGTAACGTTGACAGTTGCTTCGTACCCTCATCTCCCCGCGCCCTAGACTGCCCCCCCCCCCCCCCCCCCGACCCTCGCCTGTTATGTTTCATTGACGTTTCCACTCGGCCACGGGCAAATCATTATACGCTCCCGACACAACCACGTGTCAAAATTGGCGTTTAGATGTCTTAAAACAAAATTGGAATACCGGAAACTTAAACGAGCTAGTCCGTTATGGAATTACACTTAATATGAAAATATCATAAATCGAAAAGCATAACACAGTATTCAAAATTAAATGAGCCTACCTCCCTCTACTGCTTAGGGCACACGCACACAGATGACGTTTCCAACCTTCCGTACAAGCGGAGCGTCGCTCGAAATGATTTGCCCTCCGGGAGCTGCCTGCGTCCTGCACTGTGCTTCACTAATGCTCGGTGTCATATGCCCGTACACTCACACACTCACACTCGTGTACAGTGACGACACTCACGTCCACTACATGGTTGTAACTCTCTCTGTGCGATCTCTCCTACTTCCTCGCTGGGCTGCTATTCTGCTCTGTTACATGTGTTCTTCCTCGTTCTTCGCTTGCAGCATGTCCGCTTCTGAATGTTTATTTTTCTCATTTAAATGTTTATCCTGTTATTATTAGTCGCGATACTACTCGTTAGTTACGCTTAAATGTTAGACTAGAGTTTGTCCAATAGACTCCGCCACTGGAACTCGAGGATGTATCAGGTGAGACGTTCACATTGATAGAACAATTACTCTTTCCCCCACTTTATCATCTTCGTTCTTGGTCTATGAGTCTCCTTTCTCTTTCTTCTTGGACTATGAACAATATAAACGCCACAAAATAAACATCAACGTGCGCGTCGAGGCGACTTGTAAAGCGTTTGTTGTGTGTGGTATTGCAGGATAGCGAAGACGTTCTGCTTCAGCAACAGGGGACACGGACTGTACCTTGCTTCTCCCACTGAAGTGCAAAAGTTCACCATCGACGCGGAGTTCTGGTCAGTATGTCTGAAGTGACCAGCAATATGTGCACTGTTAGTCGGTGTGCTGTCGCTAACAGTGTGTGTCGTGTGTTACAGTCAGCAGCTGAACGAGATGATCGGCGAGCTGTTCTTGCCGCGCGACATGCCGGAGCCTCCCAAGGAGAGCTTCTTTCGAGGACTGTTCGGCGGCGGCTCCAGGCCACTCGACAGGGAGGAACTATGTGAGCATGCTTTATCGTTCAGTCTGTGCTAAACTTTTCATTTGTGCACTTTAGTTCTTTTCTGAAAAAAAAAGAATATTCGAAACTCCCTAGATCACTGGTATTTTCGACCTAACTGCTCATTCAACTCGAAAAAAGCCAGCGTCGATGCTATCGTTACGTGAAAATTCTATTCTATTCTACGTATGCGGCGTGTATATCGATATATTGCCGGGTTCCAGTCGGCGAGAGCAGCGGCAAGCCGCTGCGCACGGTGGCCAAGCACATCCCGGGCGGCGCGGCGCCGCTGGAGCAGCTCGGCGCGCGCGCGGGCGCGGCGGCCGGCGAGGTGGCGCGCGCGCACATGCTGGTGGTGGAGCGCGGCGACAAGCTGTCCAAGCTGGAGGACAACACGGAGCGCATGCAAAACCAGGCCGCAGAGTTCTCCTCCTCCGCGCACCAGCTCATGCTCAAGTACAAGGACAAGAAGTGGTACCAGCTGTGAGCTACCCTAGGTTAAGTCTTACACGCAGGCTTCTGAAGGCGGAACGTTGTAACTTGTATGAGGAATTTCTATGTTAGAACGTACCAAAAACGAATCGTCCCCGAGAACAGACTCGTGTCCGCTCGTATTTGGTACGATTCCTAGACTCCGCCAGGGGTCCTGGCTGTCGTTGACGAATGCCACAGAGTGCTTTATTCTGAGATTTTTAATAGCGTGACGATTGCATCAGTCAGCACAGTGTCGCCCCGGCAGGTGCAGCAGGAGAGCGGAGCGCTGCCCGCCCGCTAGAGCTTAGCTACCACGTAGACGTCTTATGAACCTTACCCTAGACTCTTATAGGCGTGACTCGATATGAATGAACGCACAAAGTATCGATACTCTCGAGCATAGTCGATTTCGATCAGTAGTGTCCCGCTTCCTACGAACACACGCTGAATCGTTCAATTATTCGTGTGCCTCTGTCGCGGCGCCCTGGAGCCCGAGCCCCGGAGTCCGAGGCCCGAGCCCTGGAGCCCGAGCCCGGGCACCGGCGCGGCCCCGGTGTACATAGCGCGCTCGCTCCGCATTCGGTCACGCGATGTGATAATGTAAATAAATCGAAAGCATTATTATAAACTAATTTACTTAAAACTCTTTTTATACAAGTAATACAGTAGTGTCCCGTTGGACTTTGACGGTGTCTCCTCGTGTCTTCTGTTACGGTTAGGTTTCGATAGTAGCCACCGCCGCACGACTGCGCCGCGACCGTCTCGTGCGACCACGACCGACCAATACTGCACGCTGTGCGAGCTGCAGGCAGGCGCGTGCGCAGCTCGCGAGGCGGTGCCACTACTCAGTTCGCGTCTCTGTGCTCCAGCGTGGTAGGCTGCATGTGTGTTACGTACGTATACGTAGATATATGACTGTGTTAGCATCGGCGTAACACATGAGATTATTTGAATGTTGCTATTACAATACATGTAGATGTACATTTTATAGATACAAAGTAAACTCTAATCTAATATGTAAGGATAGTCGACGATGTTGATCTGTATAAAGTATTAAGTAATAATATAAAGAAAAAATAATATATTATAAAGATTGGAAATTTAAGCATTGGATGACAATAATTTTTGTTACTTCTCACTGGAGATTTCTTTGACACATAATGTGTAGTTTAGTTTCTCTTCTGAGCACCTCCCGCTTGTGTTGCCAGTTCGTTCTGTTCGCAGTGTGCACTACGTCAGCCGATGTGTTATTACGTATTTAGTACTATATTAATTTAATATTAACGTTTTATGGGCATTTGTTAGTGTCGACACGTTTACATCCGGCCGCACGGCGCGTGGCCTCGCGGTCGGCGCATTACCTTTAGTTGGTGTTCGCTACTTATTGTATATTGTAACGCAATGATAGCAATACTACGTGCGGGTTGCCAGCCTAAAGTAAACCAGACCAATCGGTGTCGTGTCGGTGTTGCTAGCTAAAATTAAACAAAGTAAAATAAAGCGATAACTATTATGTGTAAACTAATGAATAGGTAAAGCTCCCTTGTATATCGCTGGTATATATAAGTACGTGGCGAGGGACTCGCTCCACGATCGAGTTATGTATAAATATATATTGGTTCTGTATTCTTGCTGGACTAGAGATTGTATGGAATTGGAAGAATCAAGAAGAATATTGTTAGCACTCATGTAGTGTTGCTGGGTTTTTGTATGTAGGTACTGAGGGTTACTGCTGATGTGCAAGTTTCTTTTGTCGAGTGGCGTGGTGTGCACAGGAGCGAGTCTCGTCGCCACATTTAAATAAGTAGAGTAGTGGATATCGGTGTATCGCATGGCAATAAAAGTTTTCTATGTCGTCACCGCACCTAGCTGTTACGTTGCTTGGTTATGTTTCCTCGCTCGTAGCTTGCTCGTACTGTAACACGTTACGTTGCTTGGTTATGTTTCCTCGCTCGTAGCTTGCTCGTAGTGTAACACGTTACGTTGCTTGGTTATGTTTCCTCGCTCGTAGCTTGCTCGTAGTGTAACACGTTACACGTTGAATGCCACGAGTGTTAGTCGGACTGTTACATTATCAACATGTTACAACGTGGAATGCTGTAATATTTTCCCTTCAGATACTAATCGTATTTATACGTCCAGTGTCGTTCGATCGCCTTACTTAGCTTGACAATTTTATACCTTAGACATGCTAGTTCAGTTAATCGTATTATTAGTTAGCGAGTATACTTCAGCCGTGTACGATATCGGATGCCAAACTTTGTACTGTTCTCATGCTGTGTTATTAAATATTATAATTGTTACAAAACTTGTAATCATGTTCTAATGAGTTTATGTAATGTAGCTCTGGTCTAGACAGCGGCCGTGAACCGCGCGCGCCCGCGCACGCGCAGCACGCACGGCGCGCGCGGGACGCGGGCTTAGCTCACTATGACAACTTAGCGTTACCTAATATTACGTCTCGAACAAACAAATAATTAACTTATGCTGTTTCAGTAAAATATCAAATTTTTAACCAGATTATTTTGTTATATAGTCACTAACGATTTTATTCAACAAATATTGTCGTAGCAAAGTTTACCCACTTTTATCGATCAATCAGTAGAAATGATTTAAGCGAATTTTAACGTTAAAACTACATTATTTTGGGTGGAGACTAGCTTGCACGAACACCGCAGTGCTATATTCAAGTGGCATATCAGAGGAATATATCAGCCCGTGACCAACGTCGCGGGGACCAGTCTTATTGTAAGATCGTATAGTTTTGAGACGCCGATTAGTACATTTTCTAATGCCCTATAACATCAAGTAGATTTTTCATTTTAACCTCGATGATAAGTAAGGTAAGAGTTTGAAGTATTATTTCACCGCATCATGTCACTCTGTGCATAGCATCCATCATTCTGTACAGAGCTATCGTTAGCCACCTGTCTCAATACATAGCTCGGATAGAAAATATTTTTATCAAATTAGTTTAGAAATTGAAACGGAGTTTCGTTGTTGATGCAAATTTATTTCTATATTATCTGTCTCGACGCAGCCACAGTGCCGTACAGTGTACTGGTACAGGGACACGTCTGGTAGTCGCTGGACGTCGTCCAGGGCGGGCTGTGCGCCACTGTGCTCTGCGCCTCGACTCTGTCTGCCATAAGCGCGTCTAGTCCTTGTTGATGTCACTACGTGTTACTTACGTACCTCATGCTCCGTGCAATATTCTATTGTAACTATGGTGTAATGTAAATGGACAAGTTAAGTTTTCTCAATTCTATTAATTGTTAATTATAGTTGAAGTACGCCACGTTGCATTAGAGGAATGTTGCGTCCGGTGCGTGGCGCGAGCGCGGCGTCTGTCGTGTCGTGTCGTATCGCGCCACGCACGCGAGACGTCGCTGTCGACAGTCTGCGTAACGCACGACAGTTCCATTACACACGCTGACGATTCATTTGGAAATTATGGGACTAAATTATAAATATAAGTATTTGTAAATAAATAATTTAAAAAAACAAAAATCTTGTGGCAAATTATTACTTGTTATGTAACGACTTGTGGGATTCATTTCAACATTATTTTGTATGATTAGACGAGTGTCTCTTTTCTAATTGTTCTGAAACGAGGGTTATAAAGAACTATAATAACTATACATATTGTATATAAAGGATGCTGTTGAATTATATTGATTATTTAGTTTGGTAGATGATTATTATAGTCATTATATATTATAAATAAATTATAAAAATATGAAAATAAAATTATATCAAAGTATTATCGTTGTTTTATTAAATGTTCCACTATACACAATCTGTACCTACATATAAAAAGAGAAACTGGCTGACTGATTTATTTATTTATTTATAATTAATTAATTAATTACAACGGCTTGCGCCAATGACAGCAGTTAACAGGTAAAACTAAACATATTACACACTTAATTAACATAATTCAAAAACAAATAACAAGTCAGAGATCAAACATACTTAACAATAACTTTAAGATGAGAAAATAAAATAAAATCGAATAAAGTGATAACAACATACAACTTATTTACCTAACAAACATAGCTTTCACAGAACATGAGACAATTTGACATTATCACCCTGAGTGCGTCACTGAAGATGTCACATTCCGGGACTGTCCCTGTACAGACAACTGTACAGGTCTAATTTTGTTTTATATACATAATTACGTTCGCGCCGCGCGTCAGCACTTTTATACGGTATTTAAACTATAACTGTCGCACTATGTATGACTGCACCTTATCGTTTTGTATCAATAAACATATCAATTAGACACTCGCCGCAGAGGATTGTGTTATTTATCATCTAATCCGCGATCTTCCTGCCTATATCAGCGAGAAGCGGTCATCTATCATCTATCATTTATCATCTAAGTGTAGGCGTGAATCAAAACCCCTACATTTTTTGGTCCTTCGAGCCGGATTGTTATCAGTGTATCATTATCAGATTTGTGTTCTAAAAGTTTCTGGTACGATAGCGAATCGGTCTGCTGGCCTTCCCACAAGCGGGTCTCACCAGTTAGATTGAGAAGGCGCACATATCGTGCTGGAGATTACAGAAGCAAGCATCAAGCAAATCAGTCAACAATTTATCATCAGCAGCATCAGAGAATCTTCTCATATCAGCAAGAACATCAGGATTTCTTATATCAACCTCAGGTACTTATCATTTAGCCTTTATCAATTATCATGGAGGGCATACAATCAATGTTCGAACGTCAGAGCTTCCTGACCAAGGAAATTGAGAGAATAAATACCAATTTCCGTAAGGACAGTTCAATCAGGAAGACACCTGAATATCTTATCAGCCGGTTAGCCTCACTGGATAAAAATTGGAAGGAGTTTGAAGACAATCATAGCAGGCTGCTGGAATTTGAAGACGATCAATATGAATACTTCTCCAAAGGGATTCATGCGTACATGAAGGAATATTATATCAAAACCAAAGAAATGATATCATCATATAAGGAAGCTAAAGTTCCAACTTTTTCCTTACCCACCTTTGAAGAATACTCCTATCACGGGGATGACCTACTTGGTCAGCAGGACACCAACTTTAGAGCATTAGAACGACTACTGAATAGGATCAGCGTTCAAGACTTAGAGGAAAAATGGGAACTTCAGGATGAACTAAAGAATCTTCAACACCTCTGGAAAGTTATTGACACCATTCACCTCCGTCTCGATAATCAATTGAAAGGAAGCAACGACGCATATGAAACCAAGTTTTTGCAGATGGAAGAGGGCTACCTTGCCATCAAAAGGAAGTTGAACAGAAAATTAAACTCTACTGCTCACCTTGAGCAAGCCACACCTAAATTAGAAGTCCCTACATTTTCCGGAAGATATACTCAGTGGCCGACCTTCTTTGATTTATTCATGGAAACGATTCATAATAACAAATGTATCACGAAGGCGCAGAAAATGCAACATCTGAAAGGGAAGGTCAAGGGCGAGGCAGAAGGTTTAATCCAGCATCTCAATATATCAGCGGAAAATTACGAGACAGCATGGGATATCCTCACTCATCGTTATAACAATCCACAGATTCTGTTTTCAACGCAGATGGATATCTTTCTAAATCAACCGCTGATTACTAAGCAATCATCATATCATACTTACAAGAAGTTGCATGATACCACGACACAGTGTATCAACAGCATTCGGAACCTAGGCATTGACATCACTACCTGGGACCCAATATTAGTTCATCTACTAACCAAGAAGCTGGATGAAGAAACGCGTACTGACTTCATGGAGTCGCGTGAGTCGCCTCGAGATCTAGCATCATATACAGAATTCCTGCATTTCCTTGAAAACAAGTTTATGGCTCGAGAGCCTGTAGGCAGGAAGGAGAAGCCTGCAACTTCAGATTCGTGCAAGCCGAACTCAAGTCATCCCAGGTCTCAAAATCATAACAACTTCTCAAAAAACGCATCGTTTTACAAGAAATATCAATCAAACGCCACAAATAACAAGAGGTCTTGTCCAGTGTGTAAGGGGCCTCACGATCTGTTCCTATGCAAACGATTCCTTGCGCAATCATCGGACGTGAAATTGAGGACAATTTCTCAACATAACATTTGTCGTAATTGTTTATACAAGCATTATGACAAAAAATGCATTTCTACAAGAAGGTGCAAAGAATGCAATGGTGATCATAATTCAATAATGCATGACGCATTTTCAACGATGCAAGGTGATCTACTAGAACAACCTCAAACTCAGCACTCTCAAACGTCATCGGACTCAGCTTCAACGTCTCGTAATAGCCACAATGTTAACTACGTTGCCAGTGAAAGTGAAGAAGTCCTTTTGACTACTGTAGCATTGAATATCAGAGCTTCAGACGGTAGCATTGTGAGATTTAAAGCCCTGCTAGATCAAGGGTCACAAATATCCCTTATATCAGAAAATGCCGCCCAATTGTTAGGGTTAAAGAGGCAATATTATCAAGCAGCAATATCAGGAATTGGTTCGACACAAAAACAAAGCAAAGGCTTAGTGTCCCTTGAATGCATATCAATTTACGAAGACTATCATTTTATAACGGAGGCTTTAGTCGTATCACGAGTCATAAATAACCTGCCTAATGCCTCGTTTAGGAAACGAACCTGGCCCCATTTATCACACGCCAGACTGGCAGATCCTGAATATAACATTTCAAAGCCAATTGACTTGCTCTTGGATGCCAGCGTCTACTCAGACATTATCATGAGTGGTCTTATCAAAGGGCCAGTCCAAGCTCCTATCGCTCAGCAAACAAAACTTGGGTGGATATTATCAGGCAACGTGAAGACGTTTGCATGTCACGCTGTCGTCAATGATGTAGACAGCTTCTCAAAGTTCTGGGAGGTCGAAGATATACACGAGACCACATCATCATTATCATCTGCAGATCAATATTGCGAGGAGTTTTATCTATCAACCACTAAGATATTGGAGTCTGGCCAGTATGAAGTAGCATTACCCATGAAACCTAAATTCGAACAAGAGATGGGTGCATCAAAATCAAAGGCGGTCGCTCAGTTCATTCAACAAGAAAAGAAGATGAGCAAAGATCCAGCACTAGCAGAAGGTTATCGCAAATTCATGCGAGAGTATGAAGAGCTAGGGCACATGCGTAAAGTCGAGCAACAAGATCACACAGCATGCTACTTACCGCATCACGGTGTGCTGAAATTAGACTCTACAACGACAGCACTTCGTGTTGTATTCAACGCTTCGTCTAAGATGTCATCTGGACGCAGTTTGAACGACTTGATGTATAATGGACCGAACCTTCAACAAGACCTCCAAAATCTCATCCTGAGGTGGCGACAATATAAGTACGTAGTCACAGCGGATGTGGAAAAAATGTTTCGAGCAATCTTAATGAGACCTCAGGATCGGCCTCTTCAATCTATATTGTGGAGAAGTCATCCTCGTGAAGTACTCCAAGAATATAATCTTACCACTGTCACATACGGTACAAGAGCGGCTCCGTTCTTGGCGATGAGAACGCTGAAGCAAATTGGCATCGATCATGCTGAACAATATCCATTAGCAGCGGCTGCATTGGAGTCATCTTTCTACATGGATGATTATATGGGGGGAAGCAACACCATCGAGCACGCCAGACAATTACAACACGAATTAATATCTGTGTTAAAAAACGCTGGAATGAACCTGAGGAAATGGTCTAGCAATGAACCTCAGCTTATCGAAAATCTACAACCAGAACAAATAAACGCTCCATTCGAGTTCAAGGACACTGAGTCTCGAAAAACGTTAGGCCTGCGATGGATTCCTTCCAGTGACATGTTTACCTTCGACACAAAAATTTATCCTCAAGACATCGATAAACCATATACAAAACGGCAATTATTGTCAGATATTTCTAAAATATTTGACCCCCTTGGCTGGTTATCGCCGCTCACAATTAGGGCAAAAATATTATTCCAGAGCACTTGGACTGCGCATCTAGCATGGGATGAAGAATTACCGGCCAACATATCATTAGAGTGGCAAAGGTTGCGAAACGACCTAAGAAATATCAGCATTTATCAAATACCTAGACATCTAGGTCAAACAGAAAAAAACGTACAAGTACATGCATTTTGTGACGCCTCGGAAAAGGCTTATGCGTGTGCAATTTACATAGTGACAAACAATCATAAGGGCGAGCGCACATCGAAGCTAGTGACTGCAAAAACAAAGGTGGCACCAGTTAATAAATCGGTCACACTACCTAGGCTAGAGCTACTAGGTGCACTATTATTAGCACAACTGATGGAGAAATTTCTTCAGACACTATCTTCGGAACAAATAGAAATCTTCGCCTGGACTGACTCGATGGTAGTACTTGGCTGGCTAAACGGGGACATATCAAGATGGAAGCAATTTGTGGCTAACCGTGTACAAAAAATTACGGAGATAATCCCAGCATTGAATTGGCGTCACGTCAGGTCTTCTGACAATGCAGCAGACTGTGCCACACGTGGATTGAACAATGAAAAGTTATCAGGAGATCGCTTGTGGTGGCAAGGGCCAGAATGGCTTCTTAATTTTAAATCATATCATATCACCACAACCGAATATCAAACTCCAACAGAAGAAATGAAAAAGGCCATTGTACACACAGCCTTATGCCAAATGAGTTGGACTTTGGTAATTGAATTATTAAATAAATTCAATTCATTAACAAAGATTGTGCGAATAGTGGCATGGGTGTCACGTTACATCGCTTGCCTGCGCAATAAAAAACCAAGTGCAGCGAGAAGTGCACTGACCGGTGTCGAAATACATAACGCACTATGTGTTATTATTAAACAGGCACAAAACATAGACTTTAATGAAGATATACACCATCTAAAGAAAAAGGGCTTCGTCCGCAGCAACAGCAAATTGTCCTGCTTACGACCATTCCTAGACGATCACGGGATACTAAGAGTCGGTGGACGCTTGGAGCAAGCTAATATCACATATGCGGCGAAACATCCCATCATTATATCACCTGGAAGTCGCTTGGCAGAGCTAGTCATTCAGCAGGCTCATATCACTACGCTTCACGGCGGGCCGCGGCTTACCTTATCATTCATCCGGGAGAAATATTGGTTGATCAGTGGCATTAGCAGCGTCAAAAAACATCTCAGAGTGTGCGTTAAGTGTCGCAGATATAACCAAGAATCATATCAACAACTCATGGCTGACCTCCCAAAGCCTAGAGTTACACCATCTCGGCCCTTCACTAACGTCGGAATAGATTTCACCGGACATGTGGAAATAAAATCCAACAAGGGACGAGGCATCAAGACTACCAAAGGATACATTGCAGTATTCGTGTGCCTAGCAACCAAGGCCGTGCATATGGAATTAGTATCTGATCTCAGCACAGCATCCTTTCTAGCAGCTTTAAGAAGGATGTGTTCAAGGCGTGGAGTACCCAAAAATATCTATAGTGATAATGGTACGAATTTTGTGGGCGCTTCACGACTTTTGAATCAAGAGTACAGAGAGATCATGGCTTCCATCAACCCAAATGCTATCAATGACGTCCACAACATGGAAATACATTGGCACTTCAATGCTCCTGTCTGGCCAAACGCAGGAGGATTATGGGAAGCAGCGGTGAAGAGTCTGAAATATCATTTGAAGCGCGTGCTAGGTAATCAAAAATTAACCTATGAGGAGTTCACCACGTTGCTGTGTCAAATAGAAGCCTGCCTCAATTCGAGGCCTCTCTGCGCACTCACTGAAAATCCAGACGATACCTATCTCACCCCTGGGCATTTTCTTGTTGGCGGATCCTTGTTATCACGACCACAGACAGATCCTGATCATATGAGCCTGACTATACGTTGGCAATTGATTCAGGCAATTAACAAACAGTTCTGGAAAAAGTGGTCCACGGAGTACCTTCAACAGCTTCAGTCAAGAACAAAGTGGCGTACTACTAAAGAAAACCTTAAATTAGATGATGTGGTTCTTATCAAAGAAGATAACATGCCGCCTGGCAAGTGGGCGATGGCGCGAGTTCAAGCTCTGCATCCCGGTCAAGATGGCTGTGTAAGAGTTGTGACGTTGAAAACTGCCAATAATATTATCAAACGTCCGGTTAACAAACTTATTCCATTGCCAATACAAGAAAGTAATATCATGAGGGAGCCCACTTCGAATAGTTCCCATCAAGGAACATCCCACATTCGTCGCGATCGGTCGAAATTCAACATGAAAACATTATTTACATCAGCACTTCTTATGTTAATGATGATAATATCGCCTAGCATGCAGCAATCATCAATATCATACAATATCACGCTACTCGACGGTCAAAGGACTATGCTTTTCGACAAAGTATCAGAACTACAACACATCAAAGACGAATGGAAGTTAATAGTCTACTACAACATGTCCACATATTGGTCTGGATTCACCGACTTAGAAACATATGTTCGACATTTAAATCAAGTGTGTCAGCAAACGTGCCTACCGCAATCAAGAATGCCGTACAGAGCTATCATATTACAAATACAACACGAGTTGAGCGAACTTCAACATTACAATTCTTTACTGCGGAACCCAAACAAAAGATACAAGAGAGGACTAGCAAACGGAATTGGCAACCTGGCTAGTTACTTGTTTGGGGTGTTGGACGACAAATTTGCAGAGCAGTATAAACAGGATATCGAGCAAATATCGCGGAATGAAAATCATTTAAAGAGCCTTATCAAAAATCAAACTCTTATTATTGAATCGGAGTACAACATTATGCGAAGAAATGAGGCGATAATGAATCAACAATTTACGTCCATGAATAAACAGATGAAAGCCTTATTGCATGAAGTAAACAACGTACAAACGGACACAACGCAAGGCCTTTATTTAATGTCGTCAGCACTATCAGCCTACACTGTTTTATCAAACTTACGACGTGTACAACAAGGTCTCATCGATGTGATCACTGATATCTATCATGGGCGCATAGATACTCACCTGTTATCGCCTGAAGAATTAGAGGCTCAAATAAATATCATAACACACGAGGTACAGGATGACCTCAATGTGCCAGTAGACAAATCTAGTATCAGAAGTCTTTATAGATTACTGCGAGTGTTTGCTCGAGTATATAACGACTATCTTATTATGGAAATCAAGATTCCTCTGGTTACTACGGAAAAATATGAGCTGGATAAAATCATCCCCCTACAAAGGGAAGAATCAGGAAAAAGCTATCAAGTCACATCGACTTATCCATATTTGGCATTTAATTTGAGAAAAGACTTGGCTTTATTCTTCACAGAAAACGACATACAACAGTGCCTTCATGCAACTCCAGAAAAAATATTATGTTCCATTGATAAGCCCATCTATGAAGTTCGAGAAAAACAATCCATTTGTGATATTAAGATCAATGACATAATCACATCACCCTGTATTCACAAACAGTCGAAGTGCGAAAATAAGTGGATCAAGTTACGGCGCCTAAACGACTGGCTGTATCAATGTTGTCAGCAATGCACTGTCCGCATTTTTGGCATACGGACTACGGAAGTGAAGACTTTATCAGGCAATGGCATACTCACCTTATGCCCAGGATGCACACTCAAAGGAGACTCTTTCAAGATTTACTCTCATAGGAATTTCATCAATCACGTGGACCACAATGAAGAAGAGATGGAACTTCCACAGATGTCTGTTGTAAATGACATAGTCAACACCAGCATTCCCTCGGTTGAGACGTTTGTACCCGAGGATCATCACACTATGTGGAGCCAGTTGAGATCAGAAATAGACGGCCTTAAGCAGCAGTCGACACAAATATTGAGTGTACACGACGTGCATCAGTACAGCGTGCTATACTCGCTGGTGGCTGGAGCGATCCTGACGGGTTTTATCTCAATTATCATATGGATCCGACGAAGGCGGAGACTGCAGCCGGCATTGGAGTCAAGATTAGAATTAACAGAAGTACAGACTATTCACAAGCCGCAGCCCACCACTCGAAGGATCACCGAGAGCACATCAACCCCTAACTTGCACTCAATAAAATTTGATATTCCTTTATGTGAAAGTTAGAGGGATAGATTTTTGTAACTAGTATTTAAGTTGAGATTTTTAAGTTGGCATTTGTTAATTTGTTATTAATTTGATGTATTTCTTCTTTCTTTGCGCCCTCGGCAGCATGTACAGACAACTGTACAGGTCTAATTTTGTTTTATATACATAATTACGTTCGCGCCGCGCGTCAGCACTTTTATACGGTATTTAAACTATAACTGTCGCACTATGTATGACTGCACCTTATCGTTTTGTATCAATAAACATATCAATTAGACACTCGCCGCAGAGGATTGTGTTATTTATCATCTAATCCGCGATCTTCCTGCCTATATCAGCGAGAAGCGGTCATCTATCATCTATCATTTATCATCTAAGTGTAGGCGTGAATCAAAACCCCTACAGTCCCCATTAAGGAGTTTATAGCACCATGCATGCGACACAACGGGAATTGCGCGCGCGACACAGTGCGGCAATGGGATGTGGCGAACAGTCGGTGTCGTCGAGTAGGCCTATGACGCAGGTAGTTGTCAGGTACATAAAGTGTACACAAAGTATTGTGTAGCTCTGGGGAATCTACCATGCTCCTTAAAATTTTTATGGCTATTAGAATCTGATCTCTGGCTCTACGCACTAAAAGGGAATTATATACTAACATTCCCAGCTGGAAATGAGTAGGATACATAAATGGATAATATCCGAAAATCTTTTTATATAAAAAACGCAGGAAGGCTTTCTGAATCTTTTCAATCAATAATTCACATGTGGATTCGTGGGGATTCCAGACGGCTGCAGCAAATTCTAACTTACTTCTAACTAGACAGTTAAATAATAATTTGATGACAATAGGATTATCTATTGAAATCACGGGCATTGCGCAGGACAAAACCTGTAAGATTCTGAAGCTAGGGCAGACATGTGTGCGTGGAAAGTCAATCCGCAGTCAAATGTCACGCCAAGATCTCTAATGGTTGACACGCGCTTTATTTCAACACCTGCTAAGGTAAAGGTGGCATGTGTAAGTTGTAACTTGCGGCAAAAAGTCATGACGTAACATTTACCGTAAATGTTAATAACGTTATATGGCTAAAAGGAAATCGTATTGAAAATGTAAACGATGCTTTCGAACAACCTATGAAGTCCTCATTGTTAAACATTTACAAATGCGGTTTAGGAAGCATTAAGAAAACCATGAATATTGTTTTTTCAGCGGCTGATATACGATGCAAGTCAGTTAGTGTTAAATACGATAGTGTATTATATTATACCATTATTACACAGTCTTTGATATTAATAAAATTATGGGAGGCTGAGGCAAATAAAATTGTATTTTCATAAAAAGCTTTTAATTACAAATGTCTGTGAAATCAATCGGCACAAAATGTTCTTCTAGCGCTGTCATTCCTTTTTTATCATCATTGATTGCAATTTAAAAACCCCTCCATAAATACCCCTTTGACAAGAGTCCTTTGTCACGAAACGGTCCACATCCATATTAGGTACTGTCTGGGTTCTGTAGAATGGTGTCCTGCCTTTTCGCAGAAAATTGTTTGCCAGATTATCACTTGCCAACCAACGTTTCGCCGATGTTTCACTTTGACAACTAACGATTAGCAAAATTTTGTTTGACAACGTTTCATTTGGTAGAATTATTGTTAAGCCGATTATTATAATGACACAAAACGTTTGGGACATTTATCATTTGTCAACCATTTCACTAGGCCACACAACTATTAGACGAATGACGTTTTGTCAGTGTAACAGTTCCAGATGCTGTTGAAATATACGTATATTTCAGATTCCTCCAGAAAACTGAGTGCTAACAAACACTGAAACCCTGGTCTTGAACTTGCTTAAAACAAATAAGATTTTTTTAATAAGTATGCAACAGAAGTCTAAGGTTACGATAGGTTAGGTTAGGTTAGAGTATGACAAACAACGCACGAGCCGAGCGAGCGAAGCGAGCGTGCCGCGGCAGCGGCCGGCGATGTGCCAGAAGCGAATCGCTTTTGTAAAAGGAAACAGTTAGGTTAGGTTAGGTTAGAGTATGACAAACAACGCACGAGCCGAGCGAGCGAAGCGAGCGTGCTGCGGCAGCGGCCGGCGATGTGCCAGAAGCGAATCGCTTTTGTAAAAGGAAACAGTTAAGTTAGGTTAGGTTAGGTTAAAGTATGACAAACAACGCACGAGCCGAGCGAGCGAAGCGAGCGTGCCGCGGCAGCGGCCGGCGATGTGCCAGAAGCGAATCGCTTTTGTAAAAGGAATCAGTTAGGTTAGGTCACATTAAAGATAAAGTAAAAAAAAAAAATTAATAACAATAACTACCTGTATATAATTTGTCCCAAATGAAAATGGCATCCTTGTAAATAAATTTCTTTAAAATTTGATTGCAGCTTTTTCGAAATCTAACACACATACTTTTGGTGCAAGATTAATACCGTGTTCTTGACCCAACTAGGTTTGGTAAACAATAAACAACTAAATGAATATTACGCAAACTAAAACATTCTGCTACTTAAAAGTTGGCATTTTAAAAAGTGTCATTATGAAAAGCAGACCAAACGTACAGTTGGTAACTGTGAGGTTGGGAAATAAAACAAAATTATATGATAAGTTGGCAAATGATTATTCGGCGAAATAAAATTCTGCGAAACGTTGGTTGGCAAGTGAAAATCTGGCAAACAATTTTCGGCGAAAAGGCAGAGAACCCTGTAGAATAAAAAAGAGTGCAAAGTAGTAGGTATTCACAAAATTTTATTATAAAGAATAATGGAGATTGAACTCTAAAATATTTCAATATAGTTGAGTATATTTGCACTAGCCTGCTACAATAAGGGTACATGACTTTTAAATTATTTATAAAAACATTTGATTTATTAATCTTTCCTATAGTAGCAATTAACAGAAACTCACAAAAGTAAAATAGTTTTTAAAATTAAAAAAAGATAGAATTAACGAGGCGCATTAATAATTTGCCATAAAACTTACCCACAATTCTCAAAAATCTGCTTTTCCACGTAAACTTACAGTATAATACGAAAAAAGAGCGATGTGGTCAATGTCTAGTAATGTAGGCAATTAATATATTTTATAAATCACATATTGAGGCAAATGACGCGCGAATAAATCATGAACTTCTCATATTCGTATTGCATTTGCTACAACACGAGAAATTGCCCTTATAGCCGAATTTTTTTAGCGGTTATATGGATAATTAGTTACATAAAAGCAAATGTCTTGCCTATTTATAGTTAATCAGCCATACAATATGCTTTTACATGGCGAGTTTAAGGGGGATTAGCTTATTATATGGTAACTATAAAATCTCTACAAAGTTTTATTCCTTATAATTTGTGCCAAACGCAATCTTATTAGCATTAATATGGCCTTTATAAAATATTATTTTTTGGCTTTAATGGCATTTATATAGCAACTTTTTGCTACTTGGGGTACTTCCCGAAGCAACCAAGCCACGAGAACACCTGCGTCACCCGAAACGACAGGGAGCCGTGCCTCCTCCCGAGCCAGCGCTCGAGCACCGGCCGGACCGCCTCGATGGTGAATGCAAGTGCACCCAAGGATAACCCCCGGTTAGTGTAGGACTATTGCAGGATATGGAAAAATACAAATTTGGACTATGGGTTTGGGTGGCTAAAGTGGACTGGTTACCAATAACTATGGCCCCTGCCTGATCAATGTATTATATATACACGGATAAAATGGCATGGGGTGACTAGCACACTCAATAATGGGCCCCCGGAAACTGTCGCTAGCACATAGTGACGTAGCAACAAGGGGGCAACATGTCCTGAGGTGCTTATGAGGAGTGGAGAGGTATTCCACGGCTTTCAGAACAATCCCAGAGCCCGGAAGATGATCAAGATTCCTACGAGCACTTACTGGAATACTTCCTTCCCCCGAGCACGTTTGCTCATGCGAGTCTCCACTCAAGCCGGCCAGTAAAGGCAAAAATAAGGTGGGAGCTCTGTTCCTCGTCATTATTTACTCCAGCCGGCGAATAAAGGCAAGCCAGAAGAGGTGAGGAATAAGATTTCTCCCAGGAGATAGGGTCCGTGGGGTCGCTACTGCCCAACAGCTCGCCACATGCTGCCCTGCGGGTTTCTGTATCTCTCTTGGTCTGGCTCCTCACCCTAGACCTGATCCGGCAAAGTAAACTCTTTCCATCACAGACCTAGAGTTTAGAGCGCGCAAGCCCCACCACGACGTTAACGTAGAGATACGACGGTGGAGTATTATTATTTATTAATTATTTTAAAGCGTTCTTAAACGACGTATCTTTTGTGTGGTATGTATTTCCTGAAGTGTTGCATAATTGCATAATTTTGAAGTAGGTACTTTGATGATTTTTTTGTAACCACTTGAATTTACCCTATTTTATGACGAATTCTTAAGTCATTTAAATTGTGGATTCTTTTGTGAAGTCTTACATTTGCTAAGTTAGAACGTGGATAAACATTTTGAAATCGCTATGCCGAGGATTCGAAGAATACAGAATTGTGTTTGTAATTATAAGAGTGAAAAACAGAAAAGAGAAATAAACAATAATTACTTTTGTTTAGCTTACATTAACCTAGGATTTTATTTTGTTTCCAGCTCCATCAACAGACCCTGGTTACCATCTAGCACCAAAGAACTCGTCAAGCCGAATCATACGAGCCCAAACTCGATAGGGTTGTGTCGTTTAATTACCGAGTTCCTACGGCCATCTTCCAGCTCCTTCATCAGACCCTGGTTACCATCTAGCACCAAAGTACTCGTGAAGACGAATCATACGAGCCCAAACGCGATGGGGTTGTGTCGTTTAATTACCGAGTTCTGCAAATGGACCTGCAAACCGCAACTAGAGGCATCATATTGATCCAAAAGGGACATTCACAGCGTTTTGTAACTTTACAGCTTGGCTTTTCAAGGCAAGCGACCCAGAATGCTTGGAATCGATTTCAAGAGACTAGGAGTGTAACGAGAAGACGGGGATCTGGCAGGAATCGAGCAACCACCTCACAGGAAGACCACTACATACGTTTGACTGCGCGAAGAGAGCGCGTCGTCACCGCCCGCGCTTTACAAAATCTCTTGCGCTAGGCGACGGTACCCGCGTGAGTGACCAAACGATTAGAAATTGGTTACATGAAGACCAGCAGTTTTCTAGAAGACACGTAGTGCGGATTCCATTGACTAGTGTACACCGTGCAAACCGATTATCAGTCGCTGCACCTGGACTGGGACATAAGTGAATGGAGCACAGTATTGTTCACTGATGAGTGTAAAGTGAAATTTTTGTGATGGTCGTCGCATTAGAGTATGGAGACGAGAAGGTGAGCGATTTTCGGATGCTTGTATCCATGAAAGTGACAGATTCGAACACATGTGGAATTTTTTAAAAAGAAGTGTCCGGGACACAAATCAACGCGTACATAATGAATGACAGCTCATTAACGTGCTCAAGTCAAGCTGGGAACAAATTTCAGAAGAGACAGTGCTTCATCTGGTGGAGAGTGTGCCATCCAGGCTTCAAGAATGCGTTTGAAAAAGAAAAGGACACACACGATCCTAAAAATGTGCAAAAAAGATAAAAATCTTCAGACATTTTTGTTTTAACCTCTTTTTTCATTAAGTGTATTTTTTTGCTGAAATTGCATTTTTTACAAAGAACCTAATCAGATGTTCTTTTATCTATCAATAAATTTAATTTTAAAGTTTTTGCATTTAAAATTAGCTAGCTAACACAATTTAATTATTTATCTACCCTCAAACCCAATACATTAATTCTAATACAGAAAATACATGGTGGCCCTTATTTTGTTTTGACTGGAATAAGAAACAAGAAAGGACCAAGAATTGAGCCCTGTGGGACTCCCATTGTTACTATAGATCGTTATCACATGCATAATTTTTAACATGAATGATGTAATCAATACTTTGTAACAATATTATTTTGATTTAAAAGAGTGTCCATGGAGTTTCTTGCCCGTTCTTCTCCATAGGTACCTACTACGCTTTGGAATGGGCAACTAGCTTCATCTTTCTGACTGACCGACCCCTTGACAATTCAAAAGTGCCAGTAATTGGTTTATTTGAAATAAATGCTTTGAGTTTGAGTTTATATATGTATGTTCATGTTCATGTGTACCTTCACAACTAAGCAATGACATTGTACAACATTTTTTATCGCAATTTTAACTGTATTGATATAAATAATGTATTGTGCTATGTCAGTCAGTCCCCAGAACTGTCCATAGAAGGCAGGTGTGTGCAGGTAAACGGCCATAGCCAACTTTCTCAAGGATCGTTTTAACCTTTTGAACGCCATTGTCACATTGTCACACGGATTAATGTTGAACTTATGTGTGAGCGGAAGTGAAAATCAATGTGTGAGTGGCAACATCAAAAACAATAGTATGCGCGAAGTATTATGTGAGAAAACTGTTAAGCAAAAGTTAGATGAATATGATTGGGCCCAGTTAATAACAATAACGTGTCCAGTATTACTGTATCAGACGATGTGTAGTGTATTTGATCGCATTTACAAGGAAAGTACAGTTAAAATTAGCACGGTTAATAAGAAAGTAATAAAGCAGCCATGGATAGATAGGTATTTATATACATTGTTATTGCGAAGGGATTATTTATTTAGTTTGGAAAGCGGATCCAAAGAATATGAACAAGCGATTAGACTACACAAAATACATAAATAAAGTAAATAAATTATCAAATATGGCAAGAAATAAATATAGACAGGAACAAATAGTAAAATGTAATGGAGACTTTAGGAAAATATGGGCAAATATAAACATATGGTTGGGTCGAAATAAAACTAGCTTGGACGATGTTATTGTAAGGTATTTAGGAAAAACAGATTGTATAGAACAGATTTGTACAAACTTTTATAAAACTTTTACAAAGGAAATAAAGGAAATTAAGCATATATGTAACTTTAAGTTTTTAGATAGAAATGAATATGTAAAACCGAGCCAGGTTATAGATATTATATTATATATATACAAAAAGGTGACCTCGTCAGAAGTAGAAAAGATTATAAGAACATTGTCCTGTGGAAAAGCACCCGGTTCAGATGGAATATGGGTGCAAGACATTATATATTTGCGTACAAAAATAAGTCCTGTTCTAGCTGCATTCGTGAATGTGTCCTTATCGAACGGTATTTATCCAGACCGGCTAAAATGTGCAAATATACGTCCTATTTACAAATCAGGGAGTCGTCTAGAATATGGTAATTATAGGCCTATCGCAATATTATCTGTTATAGATAAAATAACCGAAAAAAATATTGTGGGACAGATTAGCGCATTCTTAGAACAACATAACATATTGTGTGACACTCAGCACGGTTTCCGGAGAGGGCGCAACACTGTCTGTCTCTACCTTGTTAGGATTCTCAGATTATATTAACGACTGTTTAGATTCTGGCAAACAAATTATAACACTGTTCATTGACTATAAAAAAGCGTTTGACACTTTGGACCATGAGATCTTATTACAGGCAATGGAGGAATGTAGAATACGCGGTCCCACAATTAATTGGTTTAAAAACTACCTCACTAATAGAAAAATAAGCACTATTATATCCCGTGTTCCCATCCACACGGGATATAATAGTGCTAGAGATGGATGTCGATTTGGGTGTGCCTACTGGATCGGTGTACGGCCCTGTGGGATATATAATGCATGTGAATAGTGTGTCAAATGTCGTACGTAACTGTAAGGTATTTATGTACGCTGACGACATGTGTCTTGTTTATGCCTCCAAAGATATAGCTAAGGCACAAAAGTGTATTCAAGGTGACTTTGAAAATATTAGCAAATGGGCACACGACAATGGAATTATTTTAAATCTTTCAAAAACTAAATGTATGCATATACACTCGCCATATAATCGAACTGCTAAATCTGTAAATGATAGGACATACATACGAATGTTTGCATAGAAATAAATGTAATTGTAACTGTGCAATATTGGAGTACGTAGATAAATTTAAATATTTAGGTTTAACAATAGAGAAGAACTTTAACTGGAGATTACACATAAATGACATTTCTAATAGGCTAAGATCGGTGCTAAGTAAGTTTTACCACTTAAAAAATGTATTGAACAAACAGACGTTAAGAATGGTGTATTTTGCACTTCCCGATTCGCTGATAAGCTATGGACTCCTTGTGTACGTACGGGAGAACCTTTATTACATATTTAAGAGATGTTAAAGACATACAAATAAGACTGATAAAGTTTCTGGTCAGTAAAAATGTTAAAGATAAGTGCAACAAAGAGTATGATAAGTTATTTCCCACCTGTAAAATTATACCCATTGATAAAAAAGTAGATTATTTGGTAGGTCTGCAATATTATTATAATGATGAATATAAAGTTAATATTAAAAATAAGTACAACACACGTAGGGTTAGAGAGAACAAACTGGTTCAACCACAGATAACAAACTATTATGGTAAGAGAACATCTAAGTATTTGGTACCTAAAGTGTCTAACAGAATAGATTTATTGACAGAAAAAGTAAAAATTAGCAAAGGATCACTTAAAAAGAAATTGAGAAACATTATACAGGATAGCAAACATAACTAAATAAAGTGTATTCAAACTTATGTTTCAATTAATGTAATCTCAAGTTAAACAAATATCAACTGTATTAAATCACAGTGGCTATCGAAAAGATATAAAATGATTGAAATGGTAGTGTGAGCTGAGCTTTACTGTGTAGGGTTTAAAGTTATTTTTGTTTTTTCAATAAACTCATATTTATTTACATGTTTGGCAAATCGATCGCGAATGCAGATCACATTGTATAAAATTAAACCAGTGACTAGCACTATTGAAAAAGTTATAAAGGTGTTTAAAACTGTAGTGTAAACTGAACTTTACTGTGTAGGGTCTAAAGTTATTTTTCCATAAACTCATGTTTGTTTACATGTTTGGCAAATAAATCGCGAATGCAGATCACATTGTATAAAATAAACCAGTGACTAGGACTATTGAGAAAGTTATAAACATGTTTGAAGTTGTAGTGTAAACTGAGCTTTACGGGGTGTGGCGTTTAAAGTTATTTTTCCTTAAACTCATGTTTGTTTGCATTTTTTGCAAATAAATTGCGAATGCAGGTTACATTGTATAAGATTAAACCAATTAAAGGATAACCTTAGATTAAACCATGTATAACATAATTATAAGTATTTGGAGGCACTGAGATATCAGAAGGTTGAAGAAAATACTCGTTGATGTGTGGATGTGTAAGATGTATATTTTGGTAAAATAAAGCGACTTATATACTATTTACAATATATGACCTAATCAATAAAAACATGTACAATAAATTAGTCCAGCATTTACAAAAAATATAACGAATAAAAATAACGCATTTTTATCCAATCACACGACAGCGGGTTGTTGTCAAATGGTTTCCGCACGGTGTCGCCTGTGTGTTAGTGAGCGCGGCGCGGCGTGCGCACCGAAAGCATAAATACGGGTGCCTAGTAAGTAATTCGCGCTTCCTTTCCGAGGCGGCCAACGTCGTGTGCAGATCTGTGTTCGTGAACTTATCGGGCGCGGCGATAGAAGATAGGAAGACGCCGCGAACCGAAGTTGGACGACACTGGTGTTGCTGGAGAACACAATGTCGGCGTGTGGCATCTGCTGTCCTGATACTCCTATTTCTCTCAGTTCGTCAAAGCGTGGCGTCAGCTCTCCTCAGGGCTGTTCGCTTCCGTGTTTCTTTAACAGATGTCTAAAACGTGGTAATGTGCTATGATGATTATTGTGGCTACAAGTAGTAGTAGGTATGTATTATGGTGGTGCATTGTATGTAAAAGAGCGCCTCTCGCCATCAAACGTAAAAGTTTGGCGAGTTTAGATTTAAGTTACACCTCTGTATTTTTATTAACATTAAATAAATAAAATAAAAAAAACATATATGTGACAAACGAAATCTTACCCTGAACGCCAACGTCACAAATATATGACAAAATACACGTCGCACCATATTATGAAATAAACAATTTAATCATTACTTTTGTGTGTTTATATTTATACAATGTGTAACTGAATTAATGCACATTATAAAATAGATGAAGTACCTACTGCGCTAGACCCCTAAACGAGTGCGACTGTTTGCATGCGTAGATTTGTAATGTGACCACAATTTTCTACCACAATCAGTGTAACTAATTTATGAGAAAAACAATGTTTATTACATAATAATAAAAAATCAGTGTAAGTATTATGATTATAACATAACATTCTAATTGGGGTGTCTGGTGGTGTGCGTTAATTCCGGGACAAGTTGTATAATTTAAAAGTTTAAGCTTCCGTCTATATAGTATTGCATGAAACTAATATAAATAAACCAACAATATCGAGAAATTTGTTGTTAGATTTGAAGTAGATGTTAAACGCGTATAAAAGGAGTGTCTCACACGCCGTAGTCTGCTATATGTGACAGCTAGTGTTGTGACGTATGATTGTAAAATCAATAAAAACTTAAGAAGATGAATATGAAATTTTAGTCCAGAGTATATTATTTGTGTATAAGTTGGTATCAGGAGAAATAAAACGTATTTTTAAAACAACTCAGCCTTATACAACCATGCCTCTAGCTACACAATCAAAAATAAAATATGCAAATATCTAATATGGACTTAAACTCATCTCTTGCGTATCCCTAGCGCAAACCAATATTATCAGTCCCTTGTACGCCGTAGTCATAAATCTATAACACAACGGTGACGTCGTAAGCGCCGGCGATTAAGTTTATTGAAGTGCTTTAATTTTTTTTTTATTACTACATTAAAATCCTTGCGTATTTTAGATATGGATAGATATTATATTAGATAAGAATACTTATTAGAATCGATAACCAACGTGTACACTGCTACATCCCTAATTCAGATGCGAGAATGTCATAAAATTGACTGGCAAGCAACGCCATTGTCACAATACCAAGACAAGTCATGTTGAATAGTGTTGTAACCAAATTGTAATAAATATATTTTTTTAGTTTTCTAATATCTGCTTTTTCATTGATAGTCTCTGTTAAATGCTGTGTAAAGATTACTATATTGGAATATAGTGGCAGGTTAAATAAAATTTCATTGTCGTGACTACGGTTTATTAGAAAATTAAAGACGAAAATAAAAACTCAGTTATATATCGATATGTTTTAGAATCCCTATTTTTTATGAAGGTCATTTGACAGAAAAGTGGCCTGGCGTCAGGGGTACGGCGATACGTTTATACTCCGGCGTTCAAAAGTTAAAGTAATTTCACCGCTATCCTCTTGCATTAGGTGCCTGTTGCTGGGGTCACTGAACCAGAACTTATTGTTTCTCCAGTAAAGACATGGAAAATGGTTAGAGGAAAATCCCCGGCCAATGACGGTCTCAGTATTGAGCATTTACAGTTATATAAGCATGGCAAGCATATTTAGGGTCCTGGCCATGCTATTTACTGTTACCAATCTTGATGAAGGCAGAAAGTGCATTACAGTGTTCCTTGACCTTGCGAAGGCATTTGATACAGTGTCTGTTCCGCACCTTTTAAACAAACTAAATCGTCTCGGCATAAGGGGAATTCCGTTTAAATTGTTGGAGGACTACCTTACTGGCAGAATGCAGCGGGTTAAGGTAAATGATAGTCCGAGTGACACGCTACCTATCAATTATGGTGTTCCTCAGGGAAGCATATTGGGCCCCACTCTCTTTCTTGTGTACGTCAATGACCTCTGCCAACTCTCTCTCCATAACGGTAAAATTATTTCTTTTGCTGATGACACCGCCTTATTTTTCACTGGTGACAGTTGGGATGAGGCCTTTGACGCTGCACAATCGGGTTTAAACACTGTTTGTAATTGGCTCCAGAATAACGTTTTAACGCTTAACGTTTCTAAAACTAAATATATAACATTCGCACACAGAAGTAATCTCTTGCCACCGCCTTCTTTCACCATTACAGCTCACACATGTGGTTCGGCCAATGCAGCCTCTGACTGTCAATGCCCTTCCCTCGAAAGAACTGACAATATTAAATATCTTGGTGTAAACATTGATCAACATTTGACATTTAAAATACATATAGATCTCATAGTGACTAGACTTCGAAAATTAATATACATATTTAAAAATCTCAAGCATGTGGCTGACCGTAGGACTATCAATATGGTTTACTATGCTTTATGCCACTCGCAAATCGAATACTGCATCACATCTTGGGGTGGTGCAGCAAAAACCCACCTGTTGGTACTAGAACGAGCACAGCGTGCTATTCTTAAGGTTAGTGCCGGCCTACCCTACCATTTCCCAACAGTAGAGCTTTATAAAGAGTGGGATGTTCTGACGGTCAGACAAACTTTTATATTGCGCACGGTTCTTAAAAAACACTCTCAGCTACCGTATGACCCATACCTACTCGTTGGTAGTCGCCGCAGAGATAGAATATGTCCTACCTATCGATTGCATTCATCACTCTCCCATAAATTCTTCTGCTTTCTCGGACAACACCTATACAATAAAATAAATAAAACACTAAATATCTATCCTAAAACAAAATCTAGCTGCAATAAAGCCTTAAAAAATTATCTTAAATCGCTTGATTACCTAAAAACCGAGGACTTATTGGTAGTACCCAAATAGGATTAAAGCCCTAATTACTCCTCATAGCTGTTACCCACCCATATCTCGCAACACAGTCACACAAAACTGAACACTCGTCAATCACATCTACACCCTCACTCACAATCATTCTCAATTCGCACAGTCATTCATACACCTCATATGCCCCACACACATATTATCCTAATCAATACACTTGGATATTTCTGCTCTTCGTATTATTTTTAAGTTTAGTAGATGTTTTTGTTCTTTGTACTTTTTCGAATTATCTGTTATTGTTATCTCCTGGTCATTTCTACAAAAATCTTACCAAGGTGAGGGTCCTGGTGACCTGTAACGCAGGTTTTATCCCTAAAACCTACTTCAGGCACCAGTCTCTCACAAAGGTGGAAACAGTTTTACAGTTATAAGTTTGCATTATTTTTAAGACCACTTATTGTGAAGAGGGAATAAATGATATTATTATTATTTACTGGAGAAAAACCATTAAACCATTGTTGTACCGATACCGAAAAATGTTACTGGCGACGTTACGGAAAAAAGCAACTACCTCTAGCGACTGTAATTGCGAAGGTCTTCGATGGTCTACTTAACGCTCAACTCATCAAGCACATTGAGCGTAATGACAGTTTGGCTTCCGTGAGACAATGGCGCCGATTCCCTTGTTCACAAACTAAACTAAATTTAAGTTCAGTGCATCTTTTTCTTTCTATTTCATTAAGAAAAGGACAGAAAATAAATATTAGTTTAGGCCTGTCAAATTAAGATACTCCATAGACAAATTAGTCGTGATTAAAAACATGACTACTAAAAATACGTCAATTTACGTCAGGCGCTGACTAATTTGACAGGACTACAACGTAAACAGAAGAACACCTGCTATGCTTGCTTCCTCGACTTATCGAAGGCCGCCTTAGTGGACTGTGGGCCAAGCTTGGGCTCCCACTGATCTCATTTCCATCTTGTCCTTCTGATGCAAAAACCAGAAAAACTTCGTAAAGTGGGGGAATGGGAAGGGAAACCACGGTGGAGGTCTGCCCACACGGTGGAGGTCTGCCTCACACGGTGGAGGTCTGCCCCGCTTGGGCGGAGCACCGCCGTGTCCTCGTGGAGGCGATCGGCAGCGGCGGCGGCCTCTCGCGCCCGGACCTGGTGCAAGCCATGGTCCGGAGCGAGAGGGAGTGGGAGGCAGTCGCCTCCTTCTGCGAAGCAGTCATGCTAGCGAAGGAGGTGGCGGGACGGATGAGGGAGAGAGCCTCCCGTCCAAGCCGCCGCGGGAGACGCCCCGGGCGTCGGGAGTCGAGAGACGACTACCGGCCACCGTAGGCGCGGGCCTGCGGGCGGAGAGCAATGGGTAGCTCACCGCCCGATCAGGACCAGGCCCGTGCCGGACGGCGCGTAAGTGTTCCACGCGCGCCTCAAAGAGATGTCAGCATAACGAGGGGCCCCTCAGGGCCGAAGCCTGCCGGGGCAGCGGGATTGTCCGAAAGGGTTACCGCTGCCCCGGAACATAAAGGGCGAAGGAAGGAACATGGGTGGGTTTTAGTCAGTAAGAGTCTGACACTCCCTTCCGCTCCACCCAGAGCGGGAGGAGTCATTTGATGATTTCCCATCCCAAAAAAAAAAAAAAAAAAAAAAGTGGGGGAATGTTTTGTCGGATGAGTATGCGCTGGAGTGTGGTGTGAGCATGGACTTTTAAAGAGGTAAGTATAAACAACAAATATATTGAGCAACTTTTTTAATAAAACTTTAACTATGATATAAATACAATAGAATACATACGAGCATTTATTATGTGCCGGGCGCGTCGGGCGCGGCGCCTGCGCAGGCGGGCGCGGCGCCCTCTGCCGCCCGGAAGGCACAGTTCTCGTTCAAACAGCAGGCGGGCATTATGCGCCCGCCGTAGCGCTCACACCTGATCATTTACATTACGCGTGGCGACGTACTATGTACACGGTAGATGCTGACAAGTAATCACAAGTTGCAGTCATATTTTTGAGGTAATACGATTAAAATATTGAAGTTTATTATAAATTGAAGTTGTGCCTGAAATATGGCGTTGCGTAATCTGTATCACATTGGGACATGACACCCGGCACTTGTCTGCAGTCGCTCGAGGACTGAAGGCAACCATGTGGTTACTTGTTCACTACCACACCCGTCACACTCACACAGAACTAAGTTCAGAGTCAACAAGCGCAAGCCTGCGGCCTTCCCGGGCGCTTCACCGTACATGCATTACAATGTACAGCGACACACTCGCAGCGATCATGAAATGATTCCAATCTATCGCACGAGATCGATGTCGCAACTGTAGTCATTCTATCGATAGCTATCTATAATACGAATTTTACATCAATTTAAAAGTTTTATCTTAAAGTTGACGACACCTGATAGATGTTGTCGTCGACAGAGCGACAAGGCGCCGCGGATCGTACACTGAGTAAGCATAACATCGAGGACGGTCGCGGTTAGCTGAAGGTAGAAATCGAAAACGTACACATTATCACAAAATCCTGTACATTGTATAAATGGCTGGAAATACCAGTGAAAGTGAACCGACACGTGCGGTCACAAGCATCACATGTTGCTATCACACTCGCCCGATACAAAACACTCGTATATTTGCTACGAAAGTTGACTAATATCCAAAATTGTATTTTTGTTATATACGTAATATCACCCAATGTGTAAACACGTGGTCTGAACCGAGCCAATAGGAGTGTCTCCTTAGACAGACGCGTTACACACTGGACGAAAACATTACAATCATTTGGTACCGTGTGTTACGGAATACTCGTTTACATTCATCAGTATTTACAAAGAGGTATATGTGAACTGAACTAGAATATAACCGAAATCAACAACATTACCTACTCGCTTACTATTAAGTTAAATATAAAATTTGACAACAAGACCCTTGGGCAACTAATTGCACTAATAATGTTTACGTTCACAGCTTTAAATGCTAACAACTATAATACTAACATTTGAGGAAGACGACCATCAACAATACGAAGCTCTTTGTAATGTGTAGGTTGTCTTGTCTACTGGAGTGAGGATGTTCCGAATACAAAGAATATTACAGGGAGCAGTCATCGTCTTCCTAAACTCGCTCACATTCCACATTGTGCAACACACGGTGACGTCACTGTATGTGAGGCATATTAACCAATCAGCTCATTCCGCTCCTTTCGCCCAGAACGCAATCCTCTGAGAACGCATTATTAAAATTTGTTAATTTTATATAATAATAGTAAAATTTTGTGAAAAACAACAAGAATATTGAACTTATGAGCTAGTAATCACAATGTTACTGTCCGTGGTGACAGGCGTAATATCGCTCACACGAGCGCGGCGCACTCGAGCTTGTGTGTAGCACCCTCCGCAGCCCGCGCGCCGCGCACTGCGGCCGCGTCGCGCCGCGAGCTGCGAGTGCCGTACATAACGGTCTCAACGAATTTTACATTTCTTGTAACAGCAAAGCGCGTCGCACGGCCCGTCCGACTCTCACATCAAAGCGCGTCGCACGGCCCGTCCGACTCTCACATCAAAGCGCGTCGCACGGCCCATCCGACTCTCACATCAAAGCGCGTCGCACGGCCCGTCCGACTCTCACATCAAAGCGCGTCGCACGGCCCGTCCGACTCTCACATCAAAGCGCGTCGCACGGCCCGTCCGACTCTCACATCAAAGCGCGTCGCACGGCCCGTCCGACTCTCACATCAAAGCGCGTCGCACGGCCCGTCCGACTCTCACATCAAAGCGCGTCGCACGGCCCGTCCGACTCTCACATCAAAGCGCGTCGCACGGCCCGTCCGACTCTCACATCAAAGCGCGTCGCACGGCCCGTCCGACTCTCACATCAAATTCGTTCCACCTATACAATATGTAACAAAAACCCTGTCCGATCCTTAAGAGTATTATTCGGCATCGTACTGCGTACACATATACGTAATCATTTAATGGATTTGAGATTATTATTTTTCCCCAGTGAATATCATTAAATTAAAATAAAAAATAAAAACTGACCAAAGGCAACACTGATCGCTCGACAAAGTTCACGTCTTACTACCTACAGTTTTGTGTCAAAGAAGCCGCCCGTGTCATGAACTCATGAACCGCGCTTTGTCGCGTGCCGCCAAACATACCTACACTATGCGCGGTGCGCGTAGGTATCAGCTGATATTGTTTTGTAGGCATAGTAATCCGGATTTCAGATACTCTCTGTATTTTGTGTTTTTGACTTAATTCTGTTTATCAAGAAACAATTAATTGAATTAAATGTAGCCCTGATAAGGGCTTTTTTTTAAATGTGATGTGCTTCTGGCAATGTACTTACCGACTGCAGGTGTTAGTTTATTAAAACGTCCACTTGTTGTTGTTGCATACTTCGGCGATCGTGCTCCACATGTCCACCTCCAACACTAATACACATTCGACACCTTTTTGCTAAATTTGCACGTACTCCTTGCAGCGCGCTTGTGTCCGATTTAAGTGAATCGAAAGCTGCCACAATCCGAGTTCTGACTTCGATTTCCGAATCGCACTCTCTTTTGTAAACTATTTGTTTAACATGACCCCATAAATAAAAATCCAGAGGCGTAAGATCGGGTGATCGTGCTGGCCACGAAACTGGTCCCCCACGACCAATCCATTGCCTTGGGAACTGAGTATCTAGATACTCGCGCACCGTACGCGAAAAATGTGGTGGCGCGCCGTCATGTTGGAACCACATTGAGCGATGGAAATTGAGGTCTAAATCATCCAACTCTTCACTTAGCTCTTCGCTCAAGAAAGACAGGTAGTTGGGACCATTCATGGTGGAATTCAAAAAATATGGACCAATAATTTGGTCGCCGAGGATACCAGCCCACACGTTAACACGCCAACGATGTTGGAAATGACTTGGTTTCATAGCGTGCGGGTTTTCGAGCGCCCACACGTGTTCGTTGTGGCAGTTGAACACACCAGTTCTCTCAAACGAGCATTCATCGGAGAAAAGCACACGATTCAAAAAACCTTCATCTTCTTCGACTTTTCCTAAGACCCAATTACAAAATTCCATTCTTGGTTCGTAATCAGTGGGCAGAAGGGATTGAACCCGCCGGTAGTGATAAGGGTGCTGACCATCTCCCTTCAGCACTCTCCAAACCCGCATGTGGTTTGTCTCTAATCGTCGCGCAACAGAGCGTGTGCTTTGCGTGGGGTCCGCGGCAAACATATCCAGCACTTGTTCCTCAATTTCCACGTTGCGCTCTCGTGGTCTTCCAGCATCGGTGGCCTGCGACTCGTGCCCATGAACACTGCCTGTGGTGTATACACGGTTATGCAGGCGTTGGAACGCACGCTCCGACGGTACTGTCACACCTGGTCTATTAGCGAAACGCACCTCGTACGTTCTACGCGCAGCTGCATAATTGCAGTCGGTCTTGCCTAAGCACATCAACATATTAAAATATTCCTGATTAGAATACGACATTGTTCGCGAAACGACAGCGCTTGATACGTACGGACGTCAGATCGAAAGCTATCTCCACGAAAGACTAGCAACAAGTATCGCGTCGGTAGGTAACTAGGCGGCGACATCAAAAGAGTCGGCGACTAGTTGAAAGAGTGTCTACGACGCGGTAGTGTAGGGCGGTGTTCTTTGAAATAAAAATAGGTAAAAATAAAAAGATTTTGCCGGCGGGTGGAGTGTTGTCAACTTATGAAAATTTGCCATATTCAGTGTTAAATTTCGCATGGATTATAAAAATTAAAAATCAATAACTTTTGGTTTTTATGAGTTACATTTTTATAACAATTTTTTCTAGTACGTATGTTGACCCAGGAATACGCCTTTATTGGATCGGACAGGGTTTTTGGTACAGATTGTATATGTATATACACACAACTAACAATAAGGATTACGAAACATGGAAGTTTACAAAAATATCGTGCCTAAACTACAACGATGACATGAATTACAAACATGTACTAACAATAAAACTAGTGCGTCCTATACAAGTAAGTTATCTCCTATGATTTGTTCAGCGGGAGGATGAATACGTGAACAGTGCGGCAGTGCGGCAGCACGCTCGACTGCAGTGAACGATACGATATGACTCTCAATATGTCTGCGGTATATTGAAATGTAAACATATTCCTCACACTTGCTAACATATAGCATACGTTTCTTATCATTTTAACGATTCCGTTTTGTATAAAAGTAAAAATTCATATAATTTTAGATTAAAAAAGAAATATTTCATACAATAATCTTACGACTTTTTTGGCGACAATTTTTATGCACTTACTGCAAAACTCCTATTTATTTGATAAGACACTTAAAATGTAAGTTTATTTAAAAAAAAGATTAATCACGTATAATAATATTGCGTGTCCCAAATAATATTAATTTAGATTTCAACAAAAAAATAAACTATTATGATTGTGTTAATGCATTCGTAACATTTGGCACCGGTGAGTCTGAAGCAAACGATAATACTACCTCCGAACTTGCCATCGAGAACTTGCTCTTCAGAACAAAACCAACTAATACTAACCTATTGATATTACCAGGATATGTTCACAAAACTAAGACTAATCCGGGAAGCAAATAGCTCGTGTAATAAGAGTGTTTTAGTGTAACACCGCATGCGTGGCCGCACACGACACTGGCAGAACACTAAATACGACCTAACCCACGACTAAGTAATATTATGGATTGCAAATGGAGCCCTACCACAAGACGACTAAAGCTCTGACCAAACTAAAGCGAATCCGAAAATCGCTCGCGCCGATTGTGTCAACTAACTCGAAGTGTTGAAACTGGCGCCATTAGTCGCGTAACGCCCAGTTGTGTCGCCTCCGTGAGGCCGGAGCTGGAGCTGCACTGATACTGTGGCCGGTTAGCCATTTTAGGGTCAGTTCACACCGAGACGCGACGCGACGCGACGCTGCGCGCACACTTTAAAACGACCTACTGCATCGCGCAACGTATTCTGAACTCTCACAATGCAATGTGTACCTTGTCGTGTAGAAAATAAAGTATATTTTGAGTCACTCTTTTAAAGTGTGCGCGCAGCGTCGCGTCGCGTCGCGTCTCGGTGTGAACTGACCCTTAGTGCCTCGCTGTCACGAGTTGTGTGAGTGATGAGCGCGGTAAGCAACAGTTGAGACATGCCATGCGGTCGATATGTGAACTGATATATATAGAGTCGATAAGAACTCGAGATGCCCATCAGATTCTTCTCCATAGAAAACGAGCAAACCGTGCACCTCGCTTCTGACGTTACATACGTGCCCGTGTAGGTTTATGTTTATTTTGTTCAGCTTCAAGTGGAGCCGACACAACGTGTGTAGGGTAGGGTGGTATAAGAGTTCGCAGACGATAAGAGTACGCAGTGAAGACAGCAGTCAACCGCGTTGCTTTTTGTAGCTATCTTCAGTGGTGTTTTGACCGGTGCACTGTGCAAAACCTTTCGTCAAAATTATTTTGAAAACAGCGTAAAAACGGTGGAGGTACGTATGTTTGATTGATTGTTTTAATTTTGTTAATATTTTTTGTCACTTTCAATCTCATTATCACACCGTTTTTAACAGTAGTTTAGCAAAATGGACTATTGTTATTGGATTAACATCGAAAGGGCTCAGAGGCTCAATGGCTTACTATCTACAGCATCGTTACAATAAGGAAAAATAAATTGCAGGCAAAGAATGGCTCCGCGGCTTCCGAAAACGACACCCTGAAATATCTTTAAGACAGCCTACTTCAACAAGCATTGCTCGAGCTATCGGGTTTAATAAGCCACAGTGTGATCGATTTTACAATAATTTGTCAGAATTTTTGTCTACGTATAAATTCCCTCCACATTCGATATTTAATATGGATGAAACAGGAGTATCTACGGTCCCTAATATGCCGCCAAGGGTTTTGTCCACAAAAGGAAAACGATGTGTAAATAAATTTGCAAGCGCTGAAAGAGGAACAAATGTCACTGTTGTTTGTGCAATGAGTGCCAGTGCAGAGATCGAGCCGAAAGAAAAAGAAATCTGAAATCATTAGTAGCTCACCATATAAATTGCAGCTGGAGCAAGATTTGATGCCATAGAAGAAACCAAAAGTTGCAAAGACTTTCAAAAAGCCCACTAAAGCAACACAAAACAAAACATGGAGATGCCCAGGGTGTGAGGAAATATATAAAGAACCTATTAGGGAGGACTGGATCGAATGTTCTAAGTGCTTAAGTAGTTGGCACGAAAAATGCACCGGATATATAAATATTGGTTCGTTTGTTTGCGACTTATTCATTGATTAGCTGTTGAGTACTCTTTTCGAACTCGGTGCCTATTCTTGTCCAACCACATGTTTACGAGTACGCAAATATCATTTCCGTTTGTTTAATTAATAATTAAAGAAATGTTTGATTTATGTGTTTATTGATTACGGTTTATGTTCCTAATTACATACTAATTGAAATAAAGCAAATTATGATTAATAATATTCTTTAGTTATTTTTTGTCATCAGCTCAAAGCTTAAGTGCGTACTCCTATACCAACCTACCCTTTTGCGTACAGTGGACTGCAATAGTCTAGATGTCGAGAACAACAACCTAGAAAGAAAGACTACACATCGCGTCACGTCGCGTTGAACCCTGCTACACATCGTGTCGCGTCGCGTTGAACCCTGCTACACATCGCGTCGCGTCGCGTTGAACCCTGCTACACATCGCGTTGAACCCTGCTACACATCGCGTCGCGTCGCGTTAAACCCTGCTACACATCGCGTTGTGTCGCGTTGAACCCTGCTACACATCGCGTTGTGTCGCGTTGAACCCTGCTACACATCGCGTTGTGTCGCGTTGAACCCTGCTACACATCGCGTTGTGTCGCGTTGAACCCTGCTACACATCGCGTCGCGTCGTGTTGAACCCTGCTACACGTAAGTACAACTGTCTCACTGATGCGTGACAGTACAACACCCGCTCGAGATACAATTGAGACCATTGAACACGTCTGGAAGATGCACCACTAACTAAACGAACACCTTTCATAAAGACATTTATTTATTTATTTACGCGAGTTTTAATTTGTTAAGTTCAGTGTTACTGTGGTCAGTCTGTAATATTAATTGGTAAACTGAAAGTAACAATAAGGTCGATAATCGCCTGCAGTTTAAAACGAGTGTGAGTTGTGAATAAGTATAATATTGATTGATAGACTTTATCACTCCGGTAATAAGGAATGATCTACAATGGGTTGTTTAACAGCTGACTGGCGTCCCACGAAGAGCAATACTTTTGCAGTAAAGTGCAATGTTTTTTTTTACACGAAGGTATAAAATCATATCGTTGTGAAAGCAGCTTCTTGTGTTAACTGGGAAACATTTCTTCCAGTTCTCCATAATTTAAGTCCCTCTCTATATCCACCCTTCGAGTGAGCCGCGCAGATTCTGATTGAACAGATTTTATCGACAGAATGAGCGCCTGAACCATTTAGATTTATTGTCAAATACTACAGGCGCACTCCGTCAACCGCTAAACGTCCCACACGAGCCAACTGTACGAATATACACAAATTTAATTTAACTAATACGTCACAGCGGGCCAGCCATGATCCTCCGACCACTTCACATCATTTGTCAATAACATTCACTATAACATTAAAGAATTTACAATATAAGGTAAAGCTCGATAATTGCCCAAATTATTCTTACTATATACAATTACATCGTTGTAATTACAATCCGCTCCGAGGTATGTGCACGCGCACATACAGTCGATAGTGTTACAAGCAGATTACATAAGAAGTATATTACAAATAAGCAGATAGGAAACCATATCAATAATGAGTGTTGCCTCACCGTGATAACCGAGGAACCGACTGCCACTGGAAAGTGTTCGTCATAAGATAAGGACAGAAGGAATTTTCACTTTGGACCCCAAATGTTCAGGAGAATGGTGTTTGGAATATTTAGTAAGCCTGCAAGTTGTCTGGCCCACACTGTGAACAAATGAGTACAAAGCGACTTTTGTGGAGAGTTTTCATTGTTTTTTTACATAATAATGATGACTTTATTTTGCTGCGTGGTAAAGTCATTTCGTATTGCCTTTTTATATCTAAGAGATCTTTAAATCCTAGCAGTAGTTTTGTAAAATACAGGACGCTATTAAAAGTTTCGATAATTTTCCACCAATACGTCACTACATGGGCATTGCTCAGACAACCGCCAGTCTTCACTGGTAGCACATAATCACCTCATATGGTGATTTTATTTAAATAAAATCATTAAACAATGTGGCTAAACTAAACAACGCAACATTCTACGATAACACAAAGTAGATAGATGCAGAAGTCGCCTCCATACAACAAGCGTAAACATGCGCACACGCAGACGCGTACCCGCTGTGTGTGTGGCGTGTCTGTGTGCGTGCGTGTACGCTCGTTGTATGCAGCCGACGCTCTATACGTATCTCTGTTGTGACGATAGCGGGACGCGCGTGCGCACCTCGCCGGGTGGAGCGGCCGCGTCCACTGTACCGCATACACTACGATTATGATATAATTTGTTCAACTAATATTACATTATGATATTTGTATTACATTTCGCTTACATAAGTAATGATTAGAAAGTATACGATTAGGAAATGCTTAAGTATGATTTCTTCCCCAATTGAACATTTAAAACACTTATTTGTAAGACACATCGAATTCGATACTAAATGCAAATTTCGTAATCACTGGCGAGCCTTACATTAATTCATCAGTCATCACTGATCATCACAATTTATTCTTATTATTATTAATGTGTCGATTAGATGAATAGTCTTTACGCGTCACGAGAATTTGTATGTGAATAAAGGAGAGGGCAGAAAAGTATGAGTGAACGCGTCCGCTCCACTGTGTCCACGCCGTGACGCTCACACGTGGAACACGTAGCGGGCGGGGCGGCCGGATCACCTCGGGCTGGCCGGCCGCGCGCCCGCGTCGTGCGCGTCGAGCTCGCGCGCGTCGCGCACGTCGCGCACGTCGCGCACGTCGCGCACGTCGCGCACGTCGGGAGCCTCCGCGTCGCGCACGTCGGACGCGCCGGGCAGGTTGGCGTTGACGATGTTGGCGATGGCGTCGGCGGACATGGCCGACATGGCCGTCAGTAGGTTGTTGGCGAGCTCGACGCTGGACGCCTCGTCCATGCGTCTGTCGGTTAACTCACCTTCTAGTCGAAGTGTGCGCATGCTTGCTTCTAAGTCTGGATCTGTAATGAAACGAAGTAAGGGTAAAGTTATTTTGAAGGGAAACTTAGGAAGCGATTCGATGAAATTAAATATCTCTTATTCTTCATTTTCAAGAACTTTCACTTCAACCACGTTTACGGTGCAGCAAAACAATGTGTTTTTGTTATGACAACATAGCATATCGCTGACATATTTCTATGCAACGCTAAGTTGGAATGTGTCAAATGTTTCATATATTTAGGTCATATACTGACTGAGAAATTTAAAGATGACGATTACATTGAAAGACAAACACGCTCCCTCGCTGTTAAGGGTAATGCTGGCACAACGATTTGCGAAATATTCAAATCAAGTGAAAATCACCCGTTTAACGCAAACTGCCGGAACTTTTACACCTGCGCTATGTACAACTAAACGCAGCGCGCTCACAACACGTTGCGTGGGAGGTATAAGAACGCATCCTTCCACAACATCTACTGGATCTATTACCACTACCATTGTTATTAATTTATAAAGGCACGATACCATATCAGGTAAGCGGCCGGTAACGGTGTACTGACCGTGCGCATGGTGCGTGTCAGCATACGACCAGAAGGGCGAGAACTCGTGCGAGTGCGAGTGCGCGAACTCGTCGTCGGCTGCGAAGGCGGGCGCGCTGGGCGGCGCCGGGCCGGGCGGGGCCGCGGGGCCGGGGCCGGGCGCGGGGCCGGCGGGGCCCGCGGGGCCGGCGGGGCCCGCGGGGCCGGGCGCGCCGAAGGGCTCGTGCGCCTGCAGCCCGTCCCCGAAGTGCGCCCAGCCCTCGCCGCTGCCGCCCGCGCCGCCCGCGCTGTCCCACGCTACACGACATAAATATACCGTTAATCGTCATTACCGCTTGAGCCTTCGACACCGTAGTCGTACTCAACTGTGCCGTGTCCTGTGCCACGAGGCTGAAGAATGATGAAATTGATTCACCGGAGGATTTATTTACAATTTGTAAGGCAATTTATGCCGTCGACTTTATTGAACCCATTTATTATAAGCCAGAATGTTTGAATTCACGTCAGAGCAAAAGCAAACCTCCAACAAAAGTGATCCAAAATTGTAACCTTCAATCATTGTGGTGATCAAGGGTCCCACCGCCGCCTCTGATCTCCACAGATGGAGCTATGCCCTCCATCTCTTTCTCACTATGAAGTAAGATCTAAAACGTTGCTCCACACTAGGAATTTCTCCTGTATCGTGGGTGCGTTTACAAACATTTAAACTCACATACACAAACAGACAGACCCGGAACAACTACCTGTAGGCAATACAAATATTTGTTCCGTGCGGGAATCGAACCCGCGACACGCAGCGCAGCAGTCAATCGCTTAACCACTGCACCAACCGTGCCGTCATAAGATTACAATAATATTGCTATAAAAGGCAGGCTCCCAGCAGTCACTATTGATTGAAATATACTAAGCCACGAGGATAAACATTTAAACAGTGCCTGGTCAGGTTACATTTTAAGCTACAAAAATTATAGAAACTTTTAGTTAAAATACACGCAACTGAAACCCAGAAATATTTATTCAAGCGAGAATGAAATGTTTAAATAAAAAGTAACCGAACATTGATAAGGTATGACCAAGCCGTGGTCTCCTACAAGTGAACGAGTGCACCTACTTAATACCTATTGTTGCTGATTCTTTGTCATTTATTATGTATATCTTTTGTCGGAGATCCTAAATAAAGCTATACAAATTAAATTCAGTCTCGTGTGAGTACGTATTGGAGCAGTACGCTTACGCGCAAAAAAAAAATAGATCGTCAACCTTTTTCACGTTTCCATAAAGTTGAACTTATATTTATATCTCCTAGTGATTATTTTATTCACGACGATCACGATGAAGACGTGTGCAATTTGCAATGATCACTTTAACGATGGGGTGCAATGTGGAGGCTGCAAGAAGTTCTTGGATTTCTCTTGCGCAAATGTGTCTGAAGCGGGTTGGAGAAAGCTGGGAGCCGACCGAAGAGCGCAATGGAAATGTCCTGCATGTAAATCGTCACCTGCTCTGCTTTCACCGCAACCTACTGCTTCATTGGATACAGTGCTGGATGAGATTCGCGAGCTGAGGCAGCAGCTGCTGAGCTTGCCAACCGTAGTCAGCGACATAAGATCGATTAAAGATGAGTTGACAGAGCTTAAGAAAAGTTATGATTTCTTTAGTGGTAGACTCGACGAATTCGATACCAGACTTGCTGAACTTGAAAAAAAATCCTCCGAGTTTGAGAAGCTTCAAGACATTGTCTCTTCATTGCAGACTGAGTTGGCCTCAACTAAGCTTGAGCTTTCTTCGTTTGATCAGCGATCCAGGCTAAACAATGTGGAGATTAAGGGTGTCCCCCTAAAGAAGGATGAGAATTTATTCTCAATCGTTGACGCCATTGGCAGCAAAATCAATTACAAGTGTTCTCAGAGCCAGATTAATTACATCTCGAGGGTGCCTATACATAATTCCAAAGAAAAATTAGTGATAGTGAGCTTCCTCAATAGGTATATAAAAGAAGATTTTATTGCGGCTGCACGTGCTGATAAGGATCTCTCCACCTCTGACATAGGTTTTCAAGGAGCGCCACAACCTATTTATGTCAAGGACCATCTAAGTGTGGAATCCAAAAAACTTCTGACTGCAACAAAAATCGCCGCTAAGGGGAAACACTATGAATTCGTCTGGGTGAAACATGGTAAAATTCATGTGCGCAAGGATGTGAATTGCAAAACCTTTATAATAAGAAAGGATTTTGATTTAAACAAAATTGTTTAAGCCGCTGTTATCTACATCCAAGATTAATTTGTTGCTTTTCTACTTTTAAAATGTTTCGAAGTTCAAACATTAAGTGTTATTTGTTTTGTTTTCGTAAAAGGTTTTGGCACCTCTGCACTGCTAATGAGCTTCCATTGTATTCCTTATCGCGCTGTTCATCTTCAAGTTCTAACACTTAACTACACATTTGTCTCGCTCGCGCGTATGCGTGTGGTATATTGCTGCTTGCTTGCTCGCACAGTCAGGTCTGGCCCGACATCGGATGATTTACACATTCTTGCTAACTTTACTTATTTTTACCCACATTATAAATTTATTCCACTTTTATCCGTAGCTAATTTCTGTTTCGAAATGAATTGGAAAATTTTATTACATAATATTGTTGTTGATGTTTATTCAATTATTATTGTTGGACATATTATGTGCAATGGCTAACAACAGTAAACAATGTCTTACTGTCTTTTATCAGAACGCACGGGGATTGCGAACAAAGACTGACTCGTTCTACCGTCAAGTGCTACAGAATTCCTACGATGTTATTGTTTTAACGGAGACGTGGTTAGTGGACGGCATGTTAAACTCAGAGTTGTTTGATGATCGTTACTTAGTGTGGCGCCGTGACCGGGATTATGCCATGACTGGACAAGCGAGAGGTGGTGGTGTGCTTATAGCAACGCGTAGGGAGTTACCTGTCACTCCGCAACCGCTCCTGCACTCCTCGGCGGAGGATCTCTGGATCAACTTACGGCTTAAAAATTCGAAGTCGCGAGAATACGTCAACCTATATTATTTGCACCATTTATTTGTGTAAACAAAACAAAGGGTTTTCGTTTTCGGAACAACTTAATAACTTCCTGTCCAAATTGAACCATACAGCTCTAAATAAAACTTCAGATGTGTTTTTAATTTTAGGTGATTTTAATATGAGTGGAATTACGTGGGCTCCATCTAGTAACCTTTCGTTGGTCCCAGTGAATCCCGCCACCAGTGACGAATGTTTGTTCGCGGACGAGTTGTGTACGCTGGACTTTGGGCAGTATAATGGGGTAGCCAATGGGTACGGGAAGCTGTTGGATTTAGTCCTCTCAAATAAGTTAGCCTGTGTTAGTGAGTGCATTGACCCTCTTGTGCCTATTGATCCCTATCATCCGGCGTTGTTAATCAATATTGACATCTTTGAAATACCACCCCTTGACCATGCGCCGCGGTCTCGATATATCTATAGCAAAGGCGATTTTGTTTCTATAAATAACGAGATTTCTGGCATTAATTGGGAGCATGAGTTTTCAATGCGATCACCGGATGAGTCGGTTGATTACTTTATGGATACTATAAAACAGTTTCATAACAAGTTTATACCACAAAAGCTAGTAGGTAATAATAAATACCCGGTCTGGTACAGCTCATCACTCGTTAAAACAATCAGAGAAAAATATAAATATCTAAAAAAATTCAAGATTTACGGCAATAAATCGGACGAGTTAACTTTTAAATATTTGCGTGACAGAGTCAAGACTATGGAAGCTTCTTGTTATAAATGTTACCTCGATCAAACTGAAAAATCCATTAAAGCTAACCCTAAATATTTTTGGGCATTTGTTAAAAATCGCTACAACTCTAATACTATACCTAATACATTAAATTATAACGATGAATCATTACTCACTGGAGATTCTATTTGTGAGGCTTTTTCATCTTATTTCATGTCGACTTTCCTCAACCCTTCTTCATCTAATATTCCCAGTCCACCTCCAATGTTCCCTTTTGATACTATCACAACTCGCTGCAATGTGCCAGATATCAGATCTTCATCTGACATCTGTCATATTGAAGTGAATGTTGATGTTGTGACCAGTTTACTTCGTAGCTTGGATCCAACTAAAGGTGCTGGCCCTGATAACATATCTTCTCAATTTTTGATTAAATGCGCGCCTTTCATCGCCCTACCTATTTCACTTTTGTTTTCCAAGTCTTTGACTCAAGGTGTTGTCCCCAAAGTATGGAAATCTGCTTTTATTACACCCGTGCACAAGAAGGGGTCTAAAACCGAGATTACTAATTATAGGCCTATATCCAAGCTGTGCATTATAGCTAAAGTTTTTGAGAGGATTGTCTACAACCAGTTATATTCCGCCCTTGCTAGCTCGTTCAGTTCCTTTCAGCACGGATTTTTGAAAGGACGGTCCACCACTTCCAACTTGATTTTATTTAATGATTTCATTACGGATGCTATGGATAGTGGTAAGCAGGTCGATGTGGTTTACACAGATTATAGTAAGGCATTTGATCGGATAGACCATGATATCCTGATAAAGAAGCTAACCTACATGGGCATCCGTGGAGACCTCTTGAGGTGGTTCTCTTCGTACATTGATAACAGGTCACAAGCAGTGGTACTCAATAATTATATGTCTAGCTGGGTAAATGTCCCCAGCGGAGTGCCTCAGGGCTCATTGCTCGGCCCGTTATTATTTCTAGTCTATGTGAACGACATCGATCGGTGCCTCCATTCATCCAAACTCCTATGCTTTGCTGATGACATGAAAATCTTTGCCGCAATTTCAGCGCTCGATGATAGACTTGCACTGCAGGCTGACTTGTATAGGCTTGAAGAGTATTGTCGTGCTAATAAACTTGATCTCAACCCGTCCAAGTGTTCAGTGATCACGTACACTAGAAAACGTGTAGTCCTAGCCACTTCTTATACCTTGGCGGGCCAGATCTTGCCAAGGTGCAACACTATTCGTGACTTGGGCGTCCATCAAGACAGTAAGTTAGTTTTTGACACACACATTGATGCAATTGTTAAAAAAGCCTCTAAATTGCTTGGGTTCATAATACGTCTTTCTAAGTGTTTTACTGATGCTAAAACATTAAAAATACTATATTGCACTTTTGTAAGGAGTCAGCTAGAGTATGCGTCTCAGATATGGAATCCACGTTATCATAAATATATTGACCGCATTGAAAACATCCAAAGACGGTTCATAAAATATCTTTGCTATCATCAAAAGATTCCATATCAGTCAACCTGTTATCTTCGACTCTGTAAGAAGTATCACCTGCTACCACTGGTAGATCGACGTAAAATTGCAGACTGTTTATTCTTGCTGAAAATCCTAAATAACAATATTGATGTCCCTGAATTACTGTCAAAATTTTATTTTAATGTGCCTAGTAAAGCACTTCGTTTTAATCCACCCATACGTGTACCTCATTCATCTTCGAATTACAGGCAGAATAGTTATATTGTGCGCGCAAGCAGTAGTTTCAATGATATATGCAAGGAATTTGATTTTGATCCATTCAAAACTAGTGTGAATTCGGCCAGAAGGTGCCTAAGCCTCAAATTTTTCAAGTATCAGTGTCATAAGTATTGTTTCTGTTATTTTTAATTGAGACGATGCATTTATTTTTTTTTATTTTGTTCTTATTGTGCTCACTTAAAAATTAGTACTTATCCTAAGTCTATACGTGAGGATTTGTAATTGGCTCTCTGGTGACTATTGTTTCCTTTTTGTCTGTGTTTATTAGCTGTAAGTCCTCCATGTTCTTAAATAAATAAATTAAATGCTGTTTCATAAGCATCACTTGAGAATGGCTGGGCAGAATGTTTTTAGGGAAAGAAGAATTGGAAAAGTTGCGCGGAAAATTGGAAAGCTCGGAAAAACGGAAAGTGCTTTTTTCTATGGGATGATTGTACGAATTATTGAAATGTTGATAAGACCACTTCTGTCGGGTCAGCAGTAAGTAATACGTACGCGAGTGCTGGTCGAGCAGGTCGCGCGCGGCGGCCGCGCGCTCGTGCTCGTCGCACGCGTCCTCGTCCGCGTCCTCGTCCGCGTCGCCCGAGTCCTCCCACATGCTGCACACACGAATATATTGCATCATCAACTACTTTTACTTCAGATACAATTTGAGGCGTTGACATTAAATATGAGATTAAACTAATAACTGTCACCAACTGCAGCAGACTGCTGGACAAGTGAGTTTATTCTGAACTTTTTACTCGTATTCGGGATTTTTTTTTTTAGTTCCATAGTGGTAATACTCTCTTTTCAAATTGGATATACTATTCCAGAAACGACGTTCTTCAAAGTCCAGTTTCCACATTCACACTCAAAACTTTCTTCAATATTTTCCTCATTCCTCTGCATAACGTTTACATATTTTTTAATTTATTTTGGCACACTATAATAGTAAAATTGTAATGTGTAACTGTTTTATGTCCCAATAAAGTAAAATAAATAAATAAATATGCCCAGCTAAAAACTATAATAATTCACGACATGGTTGAGGACAGATTTTCAAGGAAGCCGTTATAATTATTTTAAGATCATAAAGAAAAAAGTACATAAAAACTTACTCGTCATCAAACCTTTGACTGGCCAGCTCTAAGAAGTTGCTCTTAGCTGCTCGCATCTGCAAATAATAAAATATGTTTGATCTACACATCTATCATCTACACTTATATCGTGAAGTTCTTATTTTGAAATAAAAAATAGTACCATAATGACAGCCTTCGTCCACGAGAAATTATAAAGTTTCATTAAAACAGTTTCCTTAACAACACAATGCACTGTTGTATACACACGAGGCGCGGCTGCGGAGCCATTTTGCATTTGTGCGCCATATTTACGATATTATCTATTGTGTTTTTGATAAAATTGTCTGAGACTAGATAAAGTAGTATTTGAAACTGCACACAACTAGGTTTTATAATTCCCTTGTAAAATCTCCTCTATAAACCTTCGCACATGTTTTAATAACAACCCCTGTTATGTAACAGTTTTATCGACTACTATTATTGCCCAGATCAGTTGTAGAAACACATTATCTATACAAATACATGTTATATTAATAAAGTATGTATGTATATACTTTGTCCGCGTCGTCGATGCCCAGTCCGTCTGCTATGAAGTCCGGTGACTCTCCGGACAAACCCATGGCGCCACACATCTGAAATAGACAAGTAGCTATAGCATTTGGCAATATCCATAACTTCTTCTTATCGAAAAATCTGTCACCACTCAAAAACAGAGGAGCCAGACCCGTATTTGAGCACGTACTCATTCTAATCTGTCTCAATCTGTCATAGATACCTCTATTTACATATATTTTATCGACTATTCTATTCATAATTTTGACGAATTTGAGATTTCGACTATATTTTGAACGTGTTTAAATCCGGGAATTGGCCTTCAGTTCAATGAAATGCAAATAATGTTACAGGAACGTGTACCGACCTCGTTGCCATCTGCGTTCACGTCGTCTGCGAGCTCGTCCATCGTCGCCGTCGCCGCCATGTCGTTGAACTGAAGAACAATCACTAAACTTAGTACCAGAGAAGGAGGACAACGATCTCAAATAGATCTAGGATAAACAGCAGATACTTAAATATACTCACCTCGGCCATAATCTCCACCTGAAAAGCGAATATAGTGGTGTTAGTAGACTGTGTGTATGAACAAATTGATGTTAGGTTTTGTTTCGAAAATAAGAGAAATATATGTTGACTAATATAGATATGAATGTATATCGATTAATATAGATACTAACCTCGTAAATGTTTTCTGAAGGATAGTAACCACCCTGAAATACACAATATTTATTAATATACAAGATATAACATGAAAAGAGCATCCATCGTATTCATGATTGTGAACAATCATCAGCATGGAAACAACCCTGATATCGCGATAAAAAGCTGCTTTTATGTTCTTATCGCTGCTTAAGTTCTAACAGCACGTAAGTCAAAAATATCAACTTTATAGGAGAGTGACAAAATGGCATCATTTTACATAATCTAATAGATACTATACAGGGCGTCCGACGGATATGCCACATGGAGGGAAAGTACCTTGAATATTGTAGATGGAACATTAAACTGAAAGAAGACATTATTTGAATTTAAAAAACAATTTAAACTGCATTCATAGATATTTAAATAATTACACGGTTGTAAAATGTTAAAAATCATGGTCTTCCTTTTATTTGTGACACTATGTTATTTAGCAAAAAATAATCCTTATGATGAAGCCTTTCGATCGGTATGATAAAGCAGCTCGGGGCTCGGGCTGATTATTTTTCTCATGTAACGGGTTCGATTCCCGGTTCAATCATCTAATTATTTAAATATTTATGAATGCAGTTTAAATTGTTTTTTAAATTCAAATAATGTCTTCTTTCAGTAAAATGTTCCATCTACAATATTCAAGGTACTTTCCCTCTATGTGGCATATCCGTGGGACGCCCTGTATACTAAAAATAAAGTTACATATTTAATAGATCCAATTTAAAGTGTACACAAATTATAAAATAGTATTGTCATGGTATCTTATTTATTTATTTATTTTGTATGTATTTTAGTGTTAATATTAGTTTCTATGTTTCAGTGTTAAGTGAAATCAAAATATATGAAAATTTAAAAAATAAATAACTTCCTAGTAAATCAACACAAGCAAATCATTTTTTTTATGAGCTGCCTGGCCGCGCAGGCGCGCCCAGTGCACGCAGCCCCGGCACGAGGTGCGCTACCCCGGCACGAGGTGCGCTACCCCGGCACGAGGTGCGCTACCCCGGCACGAGGTGCGCTACCCCGGCACGAGGTGCGCTACCCCGGCACGAGGTGCGCTACCCCGGCACGAGGTGCGCTACCCCGGCACGAGGTGCGCTACCCCGGCACGAGGTGCGCTACCCCGGCACGAGGTGCGCTACCCCGGCACGAGGTGCGCTACCCCGGCACGAGGTGCGCTACCCCGGCACGAGGTGCGCTACCCCGGCACGAGGTGCGCTACCCCGGCACGAGGTGCGCTACCCCGACACGAGGTGCGCTACCCCGGCACGAGGTGCGCTACCCCGGCACGAGGTGCGCTACCCCGGCACGAGGTGCGCTACCCCGGCACGAGGTGCGCTACCCCGGCACGAGGTGCGCCAGTACTCCGGCGGTACTCACGAGCGGCGTGTCGTGCTGCTGCAGCAGCGGGCGCAGCGTGTCGTCCAGGAAGGCCTGCCAGCGCGCGCCCAGCCGCTCGCCCAGGCTCAGCGCGTGCGCCAGCAGCTCGGGCGGGCTCAGCGCGCGCGCCACGCGGCCCAGGCACAGCACCACGTGCCCCATGTAGGCCGCGCGCACGCCGCTCCTGAGGGAAACGTTACATTATTGAAAACGCCCTTTGAAAGCCGGGAGACACGTATATCCCGACAACAAAATAAAACGAACCATACCACCACAGACAAACGTACAATAATGGTATACAATCCTTTCACAGTTATTTTAACGAAAATAAATGTAATTTTTAATCATTAAAAGTTACCATCCCTAATCATTATACCGATGACAGTGACGAATAAGAATAAATTGCGTATATACACATACTGTGAATGTATGCGCAAATACAATAGAGGGTTTAAAATTAGAAAAATTCCTACCTAATCTTGCTGATGTTTGTAGGACACGATCTCACCGGTGAATGTACAATCACTTCTCCGAACTGACACTTATATCTATTGTTCATCAATAACTGAAATGTTCATCAAAATTTAAAGATCTATTAACTGAAACTTTAAAAAATCTTACTTGTTATTTGTGTTCTCTTCAAACACGTCCATGAGTCGCGTCAACAGATCACATTCCACAAATAACTGTGAAAAAACAAAATTAAAGTATTTAATAAATCTGACTTTAAGGTTCACGCGGGTTGTTCGAAAGAGATACCGTGGTCCCTGGCATAGGCAACTGAAGGAACACGGGTGGGTTTTAGTCAGTAAAAGTCTGACACGCCCTCCTGCTCCGCCCAGAGCGGGAGAAGTCATATGATGATTTCCCACCCAGAAAAAAAAAATGGTTCACTTGCACCACGTTTGTGTTGCGTGCGTGACTTAGCCACTTAATTCATTTAGCGCTAAATATTGTTCCTTTTTATTTATAAACGTTGCTTAAAGTAAGGAGACGTTTAAACACCAATAAATGTATGATTAAATAAACAGTCCCTAATCATTATTTAACTTTAAGCAAGGTTTATAAATAAACCCAAATATTTATATCATTCTCTCTAAGTCGTCTTCAAATGATTGAAATAAACAGAGCTTCATTTCAAATACGTTTAAGAGCGTTTACGTCTAGCGCGGGACGTCAAGTTTGGGTAATTCAATGCAACTTTTACGCACACAGAAGCGAGCGGGACTGTGTGCGTAGCGCAGGTGCGTTTTGTTCCGCTATAGTCAAATTAACCCACTTTGATCCGTTCGAGTGTAATTGTTATAGCAAGTTTTTAACTTGAATTTGAGCGTAGACGGATGATTAAACTACGAGTACATAAAATAAGTACTTAATGCAAGTATATTTAATTATGATTAATATTAAACATTTTTCGACCATTTGTTGGTATCCGATTGAGCTGCAATTTTGCATACACCTTTAGTTCTAGTGACAACACAATGTGCAATACTCAATATTGTAATAATTTAAATATGGCCGCCGCTTCAATATGGCGGATTACATATTTTTTTTCAACCCCCTTTTTGAGTAGAAAACGATAAAGTTAATAAAAAAAATGGTCAAAGCTTGAGGCACGCTATCCGTTATACAACACAATATCAGTGCCCCAAGCGTTTAAAATTTATATATATTTAACATTTTGAAAAGATCTATATTTAAATAGGTACGTCAAATGTAAAATAATTTGGTATGAAAAATGTCACTTAAATTATTTTCTTTTTCTTTTTAGTTCTCGTTATTCTTTCTTTTTTAGGTTACGTTTTTATTTAAATAAAAGCTTGTTTTTAAATTTTTTTTTATTTTCATTTTATTTTTATTAAAACATGAATTTATTAATCTAAAATTTAGAAAGAAAACCAACTTCAGCAATTATTTATTATACCGAATAATTATGTTTTTTTCGATTTGTGATCAATAAATCTTTTTTATTCTATTCAAATAAAACACATTATACGGATTTACTCGTTTATTTTATATTATATTTTAACCTGACGTCAGAATGTTCTTAGTGACGAGGGAAATATATCAGGTTGGCGTTAACCTTAAAAACAATGCAGTGGTTTCGGAACAGTGTAGCAGGCTTGTACCAATAAAAAAATGTTGGTCGTGCTTCTCAGTGGCATCGATCTGGACTTTCGTGGGTCTACAATTTCTGGAAGCAGACACTGATTATAATAATGAACTAATCTGTTTTTCATTTCGTTTTCCCAAAACTCTTCATCTCAAGTGATTCCGAAAAAAAAAACAATTCATTTGAGTTTGTGATGGCATATCAAGACAACTTGGTCTTATTTCCCATTACGTCTGAAATATGATTTCGTGTCACTCTAAGAATATTATCAGTCATCAAAAGTAATAATAAAATATTTTACTTACCAAAGTACCAAGATTTTTCGATCACACTATAAACGTCCGCTATCCCTGCACGCACGGCAAAGGTCAACACAGGTCAGGCAGAGCGCCGAGCAAATGATCGCGCGCAGCGTTTTTGTAGTAGTTTTCAAATATTTATAGAAAAATAATAACTATAAATTAGTTGAAATTTTAAAGTGTATGTTTTAAAGAAAATGTTCTTCTATTATATTAAGCTATTACCTATTATATTAAATTACGTAAGATATATCGGTGAAAAAATCATTTTACTTTCTTAATATTTCACATTGTTTGAATTTTAATTTCTTATAGTAAGAAACCTAAATCATAAAATCTTTCTAAGCAACTATTTTCCTAAGAATCTTTGCAATTGGTTAATTTTTTTTTTTTTTTTTTTGCTCTTTAGGTCTGTTAATAGTTTCAGATATTGTTATGAGCTTCGGGGTTCGTGACAATTAAAACTGCCGATATAAATTACCAAAAATTACACTTTAATTAAACAACACTAATAACAACTCAAACACACTAATTATAAAACAATTGCACTTAAGTCGCACAGGAAGATCGCTTTCGATGTATTCGCTTGTATCATCTGTCCGGTTTTGGGTTATGCCGGCCTTATATAGTGCCGCAGATAGTTCTAGAACCTTCTATTGTAGAAACATCTAGAATGTTCGAGTACATACCGGCCCCGACTGACCAGATGTCGATAGTTCTAGAAAGTTCTCACATCGAAATATCTGGAAGGATCTATTAGTTCTGCTACTCGATACTAGATGGCGCTAGTGGTAACTTGTGGCGCGCAACAATATTTTAAGCTTCGAAACTGACGCTTAAAGGGAAATTAAGAAAATCTCTGTTAAGTTATCTTGATGGAATGTAAAAATGCTCTATTAATCGTAATATTTTATAAGTATAAGTGTTTGATGGTATTAACAGGTTTGAAAAGTACAGTTTTTTGGTTAAACAGCGCATGGACGGCGTAAACGCTCTTAATGGCAAACGTATTAAGTGAATTGTGGTGCAAGCGCACCTACATAAGTCTAATACAGAAGGATGATTATTATTCACAAGGTACATGTAATGTATCGCTAGTAAGTGAGGTATACTGACGTGTCGTGCGTACTGCGTGCGGTACACGCGGTTGGTGAGCGCGTGTTTGATCAGCGTGTACACCTGCGCGTGCAAGAAGTTGTTGTTGGGGTAGCGGAAGAACATGTCTATCAGCACGCCCGGGGTACCTGCACCAGAGGACGACAATATATTTATTTATTGCACGTTGTACTCAGTTACAGACTACGAGGGCTGCCTTTTAAGTTGTGTCGTTTGAAATAAGTATAGACAATCTAATAGATTATTACCATTTATTGTTTTTCAAAGAATTCTCCGCGATATTTAATACACTTTTGCATGCGTTCGTACCAGTTTTTAAAACATTTATTCCACTCCGAAGTGGGGGTGGTAAAAATGGCCGATTTGTATGCGTCAACAGCTTCTTCGGGTGAGCTGAAACGTTGACCACGAAGACTTTGCTTAATTTTGGGGAACGTAAAAAAATCCTTAGGGCTCAAGTCACGGCTGTAAGGCTCTATTTAAAATTTCGACATTTTGAGTGCTCAAAAACATCTTTGTATCGCGGGCGGTGTGCGAACTTGCATTGTCATGGTGCAGTATCACGACGTCTCGAGTTGTTTTTTCGAAACTCTGTGATGTCTTGTGGCAAACAAACAATGGTAAACCAGTCAGCGTTAACCGTCTTGCGATCTTCTAGTAAAATAGTGGTGACGTGACCACCCTTTGCCACAAACGACCATTTGCCAAAGACAACCATTTTTTTTTAAGTGCTCCGTGAGCGTATGACTTTGGTCGGTTTTGGCTCATCTTGGAAGAACCAGACAGTTGACTGCTGCTTGAAATCTGGATCGTAAGCATATATCCAAGACTCGTCACCACTAACTATATCATAAACATGTTTTGACTCTCCTCGGTTGAATCGCTGCAGAGTTTTGCGACACCATCTAACACGGGCTGCTTTTTGGTCCTCGTTAAGCAAATGTGGTATCCAACGAGAGATCAACTTTCTTACGCCGAGTTCTTCGTGCAGGATTTTTTGGATTACTATCCAAAAAATCCTGCACGAAGAACTCGTCCCTGAAATGCCCACGGCTGCCTCTATTTCACGGTATGTCACATGACGATCTTCGACGATTAGCTGCCGCACAGCGTCGATATTCTCTTGCATCATGGCGGTTTTTGGACGACCTTCACGTGGCTTGTCACTGAAGCTAGAGTGCCCACGTTGAAATTCTAAATACCAGCGTTCTACAGTCCTAAGACATGGTGCTGCATCACTAAACACAGAAGTGATCTCCTCAAAGTACTGAAGTCGCGTTATTCCCGTTTGAAAGTAGTAGAAAATTATCGCACGCCTATTTTCCTTGGATATTTCCATTTTTACAACCGACTTGTCACCTTTGAATAAACGCTACAATAAAACTATTCGACCGATCAAAAAACATTCTTTTATTTTCGAATTCTAAATCCAAAAAGATGAAAAAACCATGTTTTTTTTTAATAATTGCGTCAGGTTTGCAAACGACACGAATTAAAAGGCAGCCCTGGTATGACCAGATTAAACCTATGAGTAACCTGTATTGGCGCAGCATGTAGTAACATTTAACTTATAGCTAAGTTATACATAAGACGAAAGCGCCGGGGTAGCCCGAAATTCGATTTTTTATACGTTTTTTGCAATTTGCAGTCTGTATCAGTTTGTACATTATCAAAATATGCGTGAGAATGGTGCTGGGCACCTCCTCCACCTCGGACAGCGCCAGGTGCGCCAGCAGGGCTGCCACCTGCCGCGTGGTGTAGCAGTGAGTACGTACCGAGCGTGAGCATGGTGCTGGGCACCTCCTCCACCTCGGACAGCGCCAGGTGCGCCAGCAGGGCTGCCACCTGCCGCGTGGTGTAGCAGTGAGTACGTACCGAGCGTGAGCATGGTGCTGGGCACCTCCTCCACCTCGGACAGCGCCAGGTGCGCCAGCAGGGCTGCCACCTGCCGCGTGGTGTAGCAGTGAGTACGTACCGAGCGTGAGCATGGTGCTGGGCACCTCCTCCACCTCGGACAGCGCCAGGTGCGCCAGCAGGGCTGCCACCTGCCGCGTGGTGTAGCAGTGAGTACGTACCGAGCGTGAGCATGGTGCTGGGCACCTCCTCCACCTCGGACAGCGCCAGGTGCGCCAGCAGGGCTGCCACCTGCCGCGTGGTGTAGCAGTGAGTACGTACCGAGCGTGAGCATGGTGCTGGGCACCTCCTCCACCTCGGACAGCGCCAGGTGCGCCAGCAGGGCTGCCACCTGCCGCGTGGTGTAGCAGTGAGTACGTACCGAGCGTGAGCATGGTGCTGGGCACCTCCTCCACCTCGGACAGCGCCAGGTGCGCCAGCAGGGCTGCCACCTGCCGCGTGGTGTAGCAGTGAGTACGTACCGAGCGTGAGCATGGTGCTGGGCACCTCCTCCACCTCGGACAGCGCCAGGTGCGCCAGCAGGGCTGCCACCTGCCGCGTGGTGTAGCAGTGAGTACGTACCGAGCGTGAGCATGGTGCTGGGCACCTCCTCCACCTCGGACAGCGCCAGGTGCGCCAGCAGGGCTGCCACCTGCCGCGTGGTGTAGCAGTGAGTACGTACCGAGCGTGAGCATGGTGCTGGGCACCTCCTCCACCTCGGACAGCGCCAGGTGCGCCAGCAGGGCTGCCACCTGCCGCGTGGTGTAGCAGTGAGTACGTACCGAGCGTGAGCATGGTGCTGGGCACCTCCTCCACCTCGGACAGCGCCAGGTGCGCCAGCAGGGCTGCCACCTGCACGCGCGCCAGCCCCACAGGACCCGGGCCCGCCTCAGAGTCGCCCGTCGGCGCCTCCTGTACACGAGGAGGTAGTCAGACACACCTCAATACACTCCAAATAATTGAATAGGTTATTGTGGACGAATCATTTGTACAAAGCTGCAATCATGGCAACAAATCCAATTCATAATAAAATAAAATGAATGGTACGTATTGTTACGAGCTTCGGGGTTCGTGACAATTAAAACTGCTAATATGACAATTAAAACTGCTGATAAAAATTACAAAAAATTACACTTTAATTAAACAACACTAATAACAACTCAAACACAATTGCTTTTAAGTCGCACTTGAAGATCGCTTTCGATGTATTCGCTTGTATCATCTGTCCGGTTTTGGGTTATTCCGGCCTTATATAGTGCCGCAGATAGTTCTAGAAACTTCTATTGTAGAAACATCTAGAATGTTCGAGTACATACCGGCCTCGACTGACCAGATGTCGATAGTTCTAGTTTTGTCGAAAGTTCTAACATCGAAATTTCTAGAAGCATCTTGACTATATTAGTTCTGCTACTCGATACTAGATGGCTCTAGTGGTAACTAATGTCACCATTAATTGTGGCGCGCAACAGTATGAATGTTACTCATTGTTATAGTGTGTTACACAACAGTTATAGGCCATTTCATGTAGATTACTCTTTGATTGACGTTTGAACACAGTTATCGCGTCATGTCATCGTCATGTGATTGTCATGAAAATCAGAAACTTCAAGAATAACTTATTTATATCTTGGACAGTAGTAAGTACACAGCAAATACACAAATGTCGAATGTTTGCTGGGGAACAAAATGTCGCGGGATATGGTCTCCGACCAGTCACGCAACGTCTGAGATTATGATTTCAAATTTCAACCTAGATTTGGCGCGTCCTTGAACACAAATGTCAATAAAGTTAAATTTTTAGGTATATGAATATCGATATAGATATTCATATACCTAAAAATGTTTACTCCCTCCGCATGTTAGAGAGCTCTGAGAAGCGAATCACTAAAAATGGTATATTTTGCGTTAGTCGAGTCGAGAATTAGATATACACACGGAATAGAAAAAACAGTGGAAGTGCCCTTAGACTTCCTTAGTACGGGAACCAGTGTCGCCAAACTCATACACTTGCAAATTAAAATGAACATTTCAATACACAGAAAACGATGATATAATTGGCTACTAATTATAAATGCAACTTTGGCGAAAAGCTTATTTATTGTTGTTCAAAATTAAATCTTATTACAACTCCTGAGTGTTGTTTTTATTTTACATGTCAAAATCAATGAAGTCCATTTTTTCCATCTAACAATCAAATTCGAGCAATCCACAACGAGTTCAGCTTCTCAACGCTAGAGGGCCCTGTAACCAATTTACTCTATTTATCACCCTAACGTCATTGAAATAGATGTCATATTCGTATGCACTTTCAAAGTCCGATTAGTATAAAAGGTAAAACGGTTAAGTGAAACGATAAATAGTGAATTTAAACTATTTATTGTCCTTGAAATAAAACATATTTGTTTAATAATTGTCGGAATTGCGTTATCTTTTTAAAAATCTGTAGACTTTTTTTGAAGTTTGTAAATTGTTTTCATAAAAATGCTCTGAACAGATTGTATGTACTTGATTTTGACGGCATCCAGTTCTGTCTTCCCGTAGCTTCTATCCATTTCTCCTTGGTAAAAGGATCTTTGGGAAAACTGAAATATTTACATACTTTATTAGTATTAGTTATTTTTGAGGCCTACATCCAGCTATGAATGAATTATTGGTTTATTTGTCAGAATATAAGTACTCAAACTCAAACCATTTACTTCAATTAATCGAGAAGAACGACAACGAATATAAATCATGGTAACGTGTAAGTTTCACTATATAAATACACATTTTATTATTTTATCGATACCGAACTATTTGAATGTGCCCCATCCCTAATCGAGTAGCGTCGAAGTTTGTAGAATGTATACGATGATATTCAAGACAGCGAGCAAGTTGATTTAGACTTTGAACAATGGACATAAGGTAGTTTTTAGTTCGCAACAAAGTAATAAATATGGTTTTGTCAATTAAAACAATTATATTGAAATATGTCATAGTTTTATACTTACCGGTGACACGATACACCTCCGCAAGATACATTTTTTGTCCTGATATCGTTTTAGCATGTAAAATTTGCACAATAAGGCATATTTGTAATATTTTTCGTTACGTTCGAGACGTCGTATATCTAATTAAATATCTAGTAGCTAATCCCAACTGAGCCGGTGTTGCAGAGCTCCGCATAATTGAGACACGCGCGCGATAGCTGCGTGACACTTCCACTGTTTTTTTTTATTCCGTATTAGGCATACTTCACTGAGGAAACAGTTATTATAATATTAAAAGAGCCTTTGTAGGCACGACGACTTACATTTTCAGTTATACATTTACATCTTCAAGCTTTTACATTTTCAGTATAAGCTGTCTCCTCATTGTGCGCAAAGCGAATGCAATGCGAGGTCAGCTTAAACTGGACCGTGGTACGTACTCTGTTAGACGGTTTCATCGACCGACTGTATTGTTAGACTGGAATATTAGGAAGTGAATTTAGACATATCACTTATGTATGGGACGAAAAAATGTCGGGCGGCGACTCACGTGCGGCGCGGCCGGCGCGTGCAGCAGCGCGTGGTGCAGCAGCGGCAGGTGCGGCGCCACGCCCAGCTCCACGCCGCTGCGCTCCGAGCCCTCGCTGCCCGACGGGTATTCCTCGTCGCTGGACGCCTTCTTCATTCTACTGTCGGACACGTTCGTTAGTGGCTCCAGTGTTTCGTGCGGTGGCGGTGTGATCGAGTCGCGGAGTTCTAAGCTTCTAGACAATTAAACTCGTATTTGATATTAATATAGGAATATTATTATTCCTATAATTACATTTTACATCTAGACTGGCGCCGTAAGCTACCCGAGCTGACCCTCTGATCCTTTTTCCGTCCTTCTAAATACGATATAGTGCGATAGGCACTATATCGTATTCAGAAGGCTTAACGTACGCAATAAGTTATCGATATTCGTTCCGCGGAGGTCAGTCTAGACTCGGCCCGCAGTACTCACAGTATGGGCTCGTGCATGAGCAGCGCGCGCAGCACCTGGCAGCCGTTGACGAGCGCGTGCGTGCGCGCGCGCGGCGGCGACGTGAACATGCCGCCCAGCAGCGCGCGCACGCCGGCCTCGGACTGCAGGCGCGCCACCAGCGCCCACGACGTGCGCGGCCTGCGGACCAAGGGACACGTTACATACGCACGGCGCGCCTGGCTAATAAATAGTAATAAGTGAATGTTATAATGAAACACAATACGGATAGCCAACAACTGACACTTTATTTAATTCAATGATACATCAAAGAGATCATAGATGTCGCTACTAGTCACATTTTGTTACTCATTCTAACACCCACACTTAACAAAATAATAGGTGCATACATTCATTCAGTTTTTATCAAATAAACCAAACATTCCTAAAAAAATTTAATGTTTAATTTTACATAAACCTTTAGTTAGTAGATCTGCAGGCATCTCTGAAGTGGACAAGTATTTAATCTTAACAATTTCACTAGCCAGTTTTACCCTACAAAAATCTATATGTTTGCATCTATAGAGGTATGAGGAACAGGGTGTAAAGTTCACTCATCGTCCATAGAAAAGGGAGGATCCTCCGACCAGACGGGTGTTGTGTCTGGCGGGCAACTGCCCAACGACTGATGTCGGGAAGTTTATATGTATGCTAATTGCGCGGTAAACTCTGGTTGCGAGATGCACGATTTGTGTGACGTCAGTATGACGCGTTGTTCGCATGTGGCGTTGTAAATACCGCTACAGATCTTTTATGGTGAATAGAATTGGCCGACAACGTATTGGCTGACTGATTGACATTAAATATTGTATAGGATATGTTACATTAGTTAATTCAAATAACAAATTTCGCAAGTACAAAGCTTCTTTGCAACTTTCCGAAATGCCCATATATTCGGTCTCCATACTGGACAATGCTACAGTAATCTGCTTTTGGTTTCCCAAGAGATTGCACAATTTGACAGCCTGAAAAAGTATCCAGTATAGGATCTCCGATCAATTACATTACTGGCCCAGTCTGCATTTACAAAAGCTTCTAACTGACTATTACCACTAGCTAAAAACTTTAAACAGAAAGATTTAATTTTCTTTAAGTACTTTAAAACTCTCTTTGCATAGGCCCAATGTTCCTCATTGTAACAGTTATTAAACTTGCTCAAGAAATTTACAGAAAATACAATATCAGGACGCGTGAGCACAGCTACATACATAAGCGAACAAATCAGTTTCTGATAAGGTAACTTTATGTGACATTTCTCACTTTTAGTTAAATTCAGTCTAGGTTCAATTGGTGTCTCTGCAGATTTACAATCAGAAATATTGAATTTTAACAACAATTCATCAATATAGCTTTCTTGGTCTAAACTTATTGTACCATTCCCTTTATCTACTCTCTCATGCCTAAACAATTTTTAATAGATCCTAGATCTTTGATTTTACATTTTGATGACAGACTTTCCTTTAACAAATTAGTTTCTTTTTCATTATTTGAAAATACAAAGAATCCACATACAACGCAATAATGTTCTTTACATCTTTATCAGTTTTTGTAAACAGACATGGTTCTAGTTTAGATTTTTTATAACCCAACGATTGCAAAAATTCTTCAACTCGTTCATACCATGCCCTTAAAGACTTTTAAGCCGTAAATAGCACATTTCAATTGCAAAACCTTGTTTACATCACCATTACTATACTGAAAACGTGGCAGTTTTATAATGTACACATTTTCTTTTAAGAAACCGCTAAAAAATGCAGTGGTAACTGGTAACAGAAAGCGTTTGTGTCTATTACTGTCATCAGATCGAACGTTGGTGGGCTATGACTTACAGAAAGAACTACTTCTCATTTGTGATTCATCGGAATACGGTCTCGGAGCGATTATTGCACATGTCATGGAGGACGGGTCAGAGCGGCCGGTGATGGTGGCCTCACGGACACTACAGGCACACGAGAGACGATATGGGCAGATTGATAAGGAAGCCCTGGCTATTATATTTGGATTGACAAAGTTTCACGAATTCTTGGCGTGTCGTAAATGTATTGTGACAGATCATAAGCCGTTGGTCGGTTTATTCAATCCCGCAAAACCAATCCCAGACCAGATATCACCGAGGATGTTGCGCTGGTCATTGAAACTTTCCAGTTACAATTATAGTATACAGTATAGGCCTGGTAAATTAATCGGCAACGCGGGCGCGTTGAGCAGGTGGACTGCTCCGGACACGTCAAGTGTGAAGGAGGATGTGCTGCGCGACGTGCTACTGCTGGAGGAGCAGCCGAGTAGCTGAGAGCTGGACGCTGCTAAGATAGCCGCGGAGATCAACAAAGATATGGTATTGCAAAAAGTAATGTTCCACGTTTTGCACGGATGGCCACGAAGGAACATAGACCCGAACCTACAAGCTTATTGGATACGGAGAGAGGCTCTTTCACATAATAAAGGTTGTTTATTGTGGAGCAACAGTCATAATACCCTCGTCCTTACAGGACAAAGTGTTAAAGTTGTTACATGCCCCTCATGCGGGCACTGTCCAGACAAAAGCGTATGCAAGAGGCTACGTGTGGTGGGTCGACATGGATCGGTAGATTGAGTGTGGTGGCCGTGTGTCAGCAATGTCAGCTAGTGAGAAAAAACCCACCAAAGGACCCGCAGACTTGGATTGTTTCAGAGAAGCCGTGGAGCCGTGTGCATGTGGATTTTGTGGGGCCTTTTCAGGGAAAAATGTGTTTAGTCCTAGTAGACAGCTATAGCAAATGGTTTGAGGCTGAAATCGTACCAGCGATGAACAGTGGTACGGTGATAGCTGTTATGAGAAGAATTTTCACTTCGCAGGGACCGCCCGACGTGTTGGTGTCCGATAATGGACGTGCGGTGTCCGATAATGGATGTGCATTCACCTCGGATGAATTTAATAATTTTCTTAAAAAGAATGGAATTAAACATTTATTCCCTACCACCCAGACTAACGGGCAGATTGAACGCACGATTCAAACATTTAAGAATAAAATAAAGAAACTAGAGAACCTGGACATGCAATGGCAGGAGAAACTTTGCAAAGTTCTATACTATTTACGGACTGTGTCCAATAGCTCTACTAACAAGACACCTGCTGAGTTACCGAATGGGCGACGATACAGGACTGCAGTGTCAAGCTTACACCCCGACTCGGCGCCGAGCCGCGCCGAGCAGCAACTGGAGGCGGCGGCGCAGCGCCCGCCCGCGCGAGCTTTTACGGTGCTGCAGCCCGTACTCATACGCATGTACGGGCCCGGGAACAGGTGGCGTCGGGCTACTGTGGGCGGGCCGGCCACTTATGTGGTGAGGACGGAAGATGGAGAGCTGCATCGGCGAAACGCAGACCAAATACTGGCCAGACCGAGAGAATACTTCATCTTTTGTTGTCAAGAAATATATGAATGCCATCCGACTGTAGTCATCGACAAATAACAAGAAGTATTTCTTTCCTCCGATAGCTTCCATTGGCCCACAAACATCTGCATGCACGACCTCGAGAAGTTCCTTGCCTCTGTCGCCAACATGACTGAACAGCAACCTGAAGGCCAATTCTCGTAACTTAAAACGTTCAAAATCTAGTCGCAGTCTCATCTCAGCGACAAACAAATGTCAAAAACTTGAAATTAGAAGTATTTTTTGACAGTTTGAGACTGAGATCAGACTGTGAACGGTCTTAAAATTACGAGAATTGCCCCTCTGGCCTGCTTTCCCTCGCAGCACACAATGCAGTTTGTTTTAATAACCTGAACTTTGTCCGAGTATGACATTACTTTTACAGCACTATCTCTCATCACATTAAGATGTTTGCTGTTCAGATGACCAAATCTTCTATGCCACACACTTCCGGACACTGAAGTCAACAAACAATCTAATTGCTTGATTCTCAACTTATAAACACCTCCAACCAAATCTGCAGTTGCTACAAGTTCACTATTTTGGTTGTAAATCGAACAGTGCTTCACATCAAATGTCACTGTGTTTCCTTTGCTAATTAACTGGCTGACAGATAACAAGTTCGTAGCCAAGTTGGGCACACATAACACTCCCATCACTGTGTTCTCGTGCTCGGTATCTTCAACTACTGTAGTTATTTGCACATCTCCACAGCCTTCAACAGGAATTTTTGTCTTATCAGCGATGATAATCTCTTGCACTTGGTGTTGATTTGTTGTGTTCAACAACCAGTCTTTTTTAGACGTTAAATGGCAGCTAGCACCGCTATCGACGTACCAATCCGTTTGTTTGAAGTTACCGCTATGAAACACTGCACTGAATGCAATAGAATCCTTGCTTTTTGGGGTATTTTTACACTTATTTATGAAATGCCCAAGTTGTTTACATTTGAAACATCTGACATTTGTTTTGTCGATTTGCGATGACGTTTGTCTATGCGCGTGCGATTGGTTTTTGTTTTTGTGTTGCCAACCTTTCGTCGCAAACGCATTCTGTGTAGAACTCATACCAACATCATTCCGTCCTCCATATTCAGTAACTTCGATTTAATGGCGTCAGCTGTCAACTCAATACCTGAATGTTCCACCGCCATTATCACTGGCTCAAATTTCACAGGCAATCCTGCTAAGAAAAAGGAGCCGACCCATTCGTCACTGATCTTGAATCCTGTATTGTTCAATCGTTGACTTGTTTCTAACAGTGAAGTCACATATTGAGTCATTGTTTCACAATTTTCTCGACGGATTGATATGTTCCGAAGCAATCCGATGCGCCGCGTATAGCCATTATCATCAAATAGTTTTTTCAGCTTCTGCCACAGTCCCATTGCAGTTGATTTACTCTTGATATGCACGAATAAACTGGGATCTATAGTTAAAACTATCTTGGCTTTTGCTTTTGCGTTGTTTGGATCGCCGCCGGTCATGATGCACTGTTGCATGCCTTCTAATACGAGGTAGTTCTCCACCGCAAACGCCCAATCTTCATAATTTTCTCTGCCTCTTAACTTTGCAATACTTGCAATAAGATTCGTCGACATTTTTGCACTATATTTCCACCAAAATTATTATAACTTGCGTGAGCGGCCCATAACCTAATGATGGATGGCCAACAAAAAAACTGACCTGACACTTTATTTAATTCAATGATACATCAAAGAGATCATAGATGTCGCTACTAGTCACTCATTCTAACAGACAGATAAGCGAAATAATGAAAAATGAAATATTTCTCGTCCTAATGGTGGTTGCACACGATTAGGACGAGAAATACCCCTACCATAAACTATAAAAGCGTGTAACTTCTCCGTGTCCATCGATATTATTATAGAATTACGGAGGAGTTACACGCTTTTATAGTTTTTGGTAGGTATTGCTTGTCCTCATCGTGTGCAAACACCAGTGTATGTGGTGTAGTTATTATGACGTTGACGGTATCATATAATATGTCAGTCTATTTTTAACCATACTTAATATGTTTGTAATACTCGTAGTTATCAGATTCCGATAGTACTGCAACACATGAACACAAAGCAGGTCATGTGCCAGCATACCTGGTGGAGCATCCCTCCCCGGCGCACCCGTTGACGATGAGGTCGCACAGCAGCGCGGCGGCGTTGGCCGACGCCACCGCCAGAGTGCGCGCGCGGGCCTCCGCGCTGGGGCCCGCGCCCGGCCCCGCGCCCGGCCCCGCGCCCGGCCCCGCACCCGCGGGCCCCGCCCCCGCGCCCCCCGCCCCCGCCGCCGCGCTGCCGGCGCCGGCCGCGGGGGTCTCTGTGCTATTGTCGGGCTTTGATGAACCTGACAAATGAACGGTTGAACACCTCGTATGAAATTAAAAACTTCTGTAAAATATTAGAGTTACGCCACCAAACGTGACCGGTGACTACTTTGCCCCACCATGAAACGTGTATTCCACTGCCATCAGTTAGTGCTGACTTGGCGAGCATTTAACGATCAGTTTTAAAAACACGCAGATTAGAGCCGCAATCGACAATCCTCCTACATCACTTTCGTACATTTTGTATGAACATTGAAAGATGACGCGCTTCAACCTGCTGCGACTGCGATGTGCGCTCAGCTTAAGGTTTCTCACTGTTTAAACATCAACTTGTAAACCAACAACATAAAAGCGTTGGAAATACAATAAAATCATGTCTTAAAAACGTGTAACTCATAACATAATAGATGGGTCTTCTTTTACCTTTCTCTGCATCAGCGTCGCTACCGCCGGCGTCGTCCTTGTGGTTGGCGTCGGTCTTCTCCGAGGGCTCGCGCTCCGCCTTCTCGGGTGCTTCGGGCTGCGCCCCCGCCAGCTCCTCCGCCACGTACGTGCCGCACACGATCTGGATCAGGCACTCCAGGAACTGGTGCTCTTCTAACCACTGTTGAATGTTTTGACAACACTGTAGGCACACACTGTGTACACGACTTAACTAAGTGACCACAATAAAACAAAGCACAACAGTTTCGTTCATTTTCTGAATTACGATTTTAATAAACGCATTTGTTGTGCAAGAATGTGCGTAATGAGAAACTAGCTTCCGCCCGCGGCTTCACTAGCGTGGTATGTCGATAAAAAGTCCATGTCGCCCATGTCCTTCCCCAGGGTTCAAAATATCCTCACACCAAATTTCATCAAAATCGGTCCAGCCGTTTCGGAGATTAGCCGGAACAAACCGACAGACAGGCCGGGACTTTCACTGGCAGATAGCTGGTGTTATAAAGAGTAACTTAGGATACTTTTATTTTAGAAAAAGAATTAAAGACTCTGCGCAAAATAAATAATAACCCATGAAATCCAAATTGTTTTCGGACATGAACGCGTACGAGGGCCACACTGAAAGTTTTTAGAACTGGCCACTTGTAAACGATATAATAAAAAAATAAGTTCAAATTTTGAAAATGGAACTCTTTGCCAATATTATTGTGTATGTATTTTATTCATTTGTCATTTGTTTACGATTTGGCGGCAAATTGAAAATTGTCTGCGTCACGTCAGCATGAATTTAACGCGAAAAAATTTTCGTATAATGATTTTTTATGACTTTCGATGTCATTTAAGTCAACAAGAAAGTTATGATAGACTTCGATTGGCCTTTCACGACTAAGCCCCATCTCGTGCCACTGTTTAAAACTAACGTGGTCGGACTACACCGATGATCTCCGTGAGGGACGGCCTTCTACGGCGACGACTGAAGATAACATCAGTGTTGTGCGGATTATGATAGAGACTGACAAAAGAGTGACTTATCAGTAGATTCGGACAAGCTTAGGCATCGGTATGAGTCAAGTGCACAAAATCCTCCATGAACATTTAGCGGTCAGGAAGCTTTGTGCCCGGTGGATACCTCATAATTTGACAGAGGCCTAAAAGCTCCGTCGTGTTGATTGGTGTCGTAAAATGGTTCAAAGATTTCACGGAGGTGACTCAAATGCTGTGTTCGACATACTTACAGGTGACGAAAGCTGTAAATTCAGCTTTCGTCACCTTATGATCCTGAAACTAAGAGATAGTCTGTTGTCTGGGTGTTACCTTCCAATGAGTTGTCAACTAAAGTGAAGAGAGGTCGAAGCGTGAGAAAAAAGATGGTGGCCTCGTTCTTCGGAAGGACAGGTCATTACGCAACAATTGTTTTAGAGGATCGAAAAACAGTTACTGCAGAAAGACTAACAATTGTTTGCCACTTGTCTTAGAAAAAGTTCGGGAGAAACGACCTCGCAGTAGGATCCTCCTTCACCACGACAACGCCTCGTCGCACATCGCCAAGCAAACAATCGACTACTTGGCGACGTCAGACGTAGAATTACTGGGTCACCTGCCCTATAGCCCCGACCTCGCACCTTGCGATTTTTATTTATTCCCGAAAATAAAAGATAAACTTTGAGGAAAACGTTTTATGGACGCCGAGGAAGCAGTGGCTGCGTTTCAAAATGCCGTCGAAGAGACCCCTACGGACGAGTGGGCAAAGTGCTTTTCTCAGTGGTTCCATCGGATGCAGCGATGTAGTGTTGTAAATGGACACTATTTTGAAAAGATATAATAAAACTAATAACTTGCTAGTTTGTTCAGTTTTTGATTTTCTAAGAACTTTCACCCTCGTACGAAGTTCCGGCACAGCTAGTAATAAATATTATGTAACTCTGAAATCGCCAACCCTTCTTGAACAAGCGAGGTGGTCATTGCTCGTGCCTTCTCCGTGTGAGAATAGGCCTTTGCCTTGCAGTGGGACAACAATAGACGGGTGTTATTATTATTTATTTATTATAGACGAAACCTTATAAAGAAACATCGTTGGTTTCATGAACGCAAGCGACTGACATCGTGGCGGTTCAGTTCGGTCAGTGTTATTGTGTTTTTCCATAAGTCTCAGTAGCAGCCCGGAGTCGGATTAATATGCCTGGTTGGTGGCAGAGCTCGCCCCTGTTACATGAAACTTAAACATAACTGGCGATATGGAACAGAAATAAATCCTCTCCTTCTCCAATTTTAATTTAGAGTAGAAAGAAAATAGAATTCAAAGATTTGGAGATATAGTTAGCGATTATTACCGCGGTTTTAAAAACAGGTCCAATCACAAAAACATAATTAGAGTACAACGCACCTTCGGATGTAAACAAAGTTGTACGTACCGGAGCAGAGCCCACATGACTAACTGCCGAGTGTAGATCGCACCTGTTCTAACGCCGATGAGCAAACAGTGGGCACTGTCGTACTGTCCAGATGTTGCCCCAATTCGACATTTCATTGTGCATGTTTGTAAACTTTTACACAAAACCCATCCACAATATGTGTATTTATCACATTCCTACTGTACTTACTTATTATGTACTTTAGTCGCACATGCTGAGGCTGACTAACTGAGCAAATATTACTAACTGAACGAAAACTTTCCTTAGACTGCAAACAGTGTGAATCATATCATTTTTGAGACGAAGTTTTTATTACTCACAAAAGAATTAAAGTTAATAAATATAGTAGCACATTGACCCGCAGGCAATAGGCGAGACCGCGCATGGTGTTATAATAAATAAAACAGACACAATATGTATTACTTATGTTATGACAGCCTGGTTAGTGCAATTGACAAACCCTTGTCAGTGCCTTGACAATTCAAAAGTGCCTCTAATTGGTATAATTGGAATAACTTTTGAGTTTGTAATAAGCTTTGAATTTGAGTGGTCGGAAGCGCAATTGTTGAACGTGGGGTCTGGGTTCGACTCGTGGTCGGCCCAGAGACTGGATTTGTGCCAAGAACGCTCTCGGCAAAAAGCAAACCCCCTATTACACAAACATAACTAGTCTAAAGGTACAACTCCACCCGACCCTTCGGGGAATACAAGCATGACGTTATGTTATGATTATGAGTTAAATATAACTGACGTGGGTGTACGAGTACATCTGCCTACCTCTACAGCGAACACAGGTATAATGTTGACAACGTGACGCACGGCTGCACCTCGCGCGTCATGTTACTCGTGCCGCCGCCGCGTAAACACGTCCATCACAATTATCTCTGCTCATCCTCACAAAGAGAAGGCGCCGCGCTGTGTCGCGCCGTGTTTTGGACACCGCACACAAAGCAGCACAACACAACACAGCTTCATGCGACACACTATGTTTCCTAGATAAGCAGCCATTCATACCACAACAATATGGTTCACGATTCTTCCGGCATTGTTTCTGATAGCCTTTATGCGATGATAGACTATGCATGACTTATTTTATTACCATTTTATGTTGAAACAATCAACTGTTTTGTAAGGCATCCTAAATATTATGCAAGTAGTGGCGCCTACCCTGACGCAACTACAATACTGCTAAAACAAGAATGATAAATGATGACACTCTTCGGTGTGTTTACAAGCATGTGTGTGACAAAAATAATATTGGAATCAATCCATCAATCCAATATCAGAAAGTTATCAGAATTTATTCTGAAGTTTTACATAGTATTAATATTTGTTAAGTTCTATACATCCTAAAACAACTGAAGGTGTACAAATACTCAAATGTCATTCTTAGGGCTGATTTTTCAATCGAGAGTTAATTTTTATTCGTGGAATAAAATTGACGTCTGACAGATTTTGTATGGAAGAACTGTCAAACATTCAAAATTATTCCTCGGATAAAATTATCTGGTGTTGGAAAAATCAGCCCTTAGCCAAGTATAATTAATTTAATGATTTGTGATTTACAATAAGTCCAATATGAATTAATATTATTATAATTAGGTAGTCCTTACTTTACAATCAATGCCAAAATGAAGTACATGTCATCTTGGATTTTTATAATATTCATCAATGTCATAAAAGCAATTACCCAATAACCAACTTGTAGCTAACATGTAGCTACCTCATATTAATTATAAGACCTGTATACTGCACTCATGTTTTACAAAACAAATATATCTTGTATTAACTTGTCAGCTTTTTCTTGACCATGGAGATGGGAAGTTCCATAAGTGAGTTAGGCAACTTGTTATGCACCCAAATGGCATTAACCTATGAGGTACATTTAATTAGTATTTAAACTTAATTCGAGTAGAAGCCTTTTTGTGGGTCACTTCTGATTGCATGCGAAAATAGTGGGGATATTGTTTTACTAGCATACATTCTTTGATGTACATGCAGGGTAAAGGTAAAATGTGAAGTTTTTTAATAAAGGTTTGCAGTCGCCCAAAATCCAGATGCCAGGATATTCCCCTAACACACTTCTTTTGTACCCGAACTGCCATTAAAACTTCAACTGAATTGTCCTGTAGTATCAGACCACATGACAGCACAGACAATACGTTTCCGTGACATGCAGTGACTGCTGCGACTACGGACACTGTTGTTCGAAGACATTTTATTATACAAATTTGTCTAGCTTATGGAATACGTAATTGATGTGTAATTTCCAGTAACAGTTTTGATCCACTATTACTCCCAACCATTTTGTGTATACTACTTGTTCTAGGATACTGTCTTCATATTAAATTGTTAAAATTATATATATTTAAATTGTTGTCATTAAAGCAAATTATATGTCCTTGACTGATTCATTGATTCCCTGTTCTAATTTATTTGCATTTTATTAATAGTGTCGTATCAACAGCAATTAAGATTATTTCGTGGCACGTAACTTGCATTGAGATTGCGCGCTGATTGTCACAGCAATAAAAATATGAGCAAACTACGAAATCAATGTTCTGTAATATTACTTACTATTATTGCAGATACATATACCTCTTGTTTTATATACTTCTTGAGAATCCCATCTTTATAAATGTTAATTCAACATTTTTGTATGCTTGGTATTCAGAACACATCACAACGACTGGCATGAGATTCGACAGGCTGTTGAACTTCAGAAGGACAATTCCTTTAATTAATAACCTTCAACATCTAGTCGCAATTTCATCTCAGCGATAATTCATAGCTGCTGAGTTCAAAAACTTGATCGAAAAATTTAGGGAAATTACAGGTATTTTTGATAGTGAGATTAGAATGCGAACATCATCCCTCTTGGTTCAGAAAACATTTGTGTAAATGTGACCAGGTACCTGAATAAATATAAAATAGAATCACCTGACCTACCTCCATGACAGTCTTCTTGAACAGGTCGTCGAGCCGGATGAAGTACTTGAAGGTGTCGGCGATGGCGGAAGTGGACATGTGGCGCAGCAGGTTGGGCAAGAAGTCGCGCCGTGACTTGAAGAAGTCCAGCACGCGCAGGCACACTATGTGGTAGAGGTAGCAGTCCTGGGGAGAACAGCTGATATTGTATTTTTGAAGGATTTAATAAATGAGTTTAGATGAAGTAGTGTATGAATCTGCACTTAACTAGATATTAAAACACTGATTGGATACTATAGATAGACTAGGGCACCCTACTAGCTAGAAATTGTGCAGCTTGAAAGTTTTATTTCTAAATTTAGCTAATAGATTTAATTTTTCTGGTTACAAACCAGAAAAATTGGCGACAAAATAAAGGGGATGTAGACAAAATAAAGGGGCGTGTGGACAAGCGTACGGCTTGCAACAATAGTTATCTTGAATGTATGCAGATGTCGCCTTTCAGTATCATCATACGATTGACGTCTTTTCTACCTCCATGACAATGACAAAGGCGACCTCTATTAATAGACGCATGTTACGCAATCGATTCATAGAGGGTGCGCTAAATAAAAGTTACATATTACGAATTACCTGTTTAGGACTTCTCTCCAGTAGCATTTCCACAGTTTTACTGAAGTATGAGGCGAGCAGTGGGTTGAGCGGCGGGTCCTTGTTGATGAAGTCGCACAGACGGTTCATCTGCGTGACGTCCAGCGAGAGGCGGTCGCTCAGCTTGGACAGGTGGCTGGTCAGCACCTCACACGCGATGTTGGCGTGCCGGTACTGCGATGCCAGCTCCAGGTTCTTAGGAGGCTCCTCTGTTATCAACGTTATCAGCTCCGCCAGAACCTCTGGCTTTGTTAGGCTGGAATCAGACACAAAGTTTTATAAGGACATGTGGAACTGTGGAACTGTGGAATGTTTGCGCTTCCAAGCTTCTGATAAGATAACAAAACTATATACCGGTAAAACGGGGTGAATAGGGTTGCAGGGGTGAATCGGGACGAAATTTTAAAATGGGTTTATACTTTAAAATAATATAGTTTGTTGCTAAAAAGGACACTTAATATTTAATTAAAAAACAGTAAACACATTAGAGTATTTTCTGGCAACAAACTATATTAATACAACGTTAAAATCCATTTTAAAGTTTCGTTCCGATTCACCCCTGCATCCCTATTCACCCCGTTTTAGGTATATATTTTTTTAATTTATTTGTTGAAAACTGACTGACAATTTATTTATTAATTAGGAATTAAGTTTCACATTATTTAAACATACACATAACGAACTGGCACAAATGTATTCTGCTCTTAAGTTCTATTTAATCTGGTAAACAGAGTGGCTTCTTTTTTAGTAACTTGATATTTATGATCAGAGACTGAATTATAATATATGTTTGCATATATTCGTTTGTATATTTTGGTTATTTTTCAGGTTTGTATATTTTCATTCCCATTCCTTTTAAATCTACTGATTGTGCATTTGGGCATGTTTCATGTAAGTAGTAAAATACATAAAGTTTTGTATAGGTACTTAAGATTATTATAAAATACAAATTCAAAAAAATACTGAGCATTTGGAACGCTCTGTTCCAAATGCTCAGTATTTTTTTGAATTTAGTACATTTTCAAGAACAATATTTTGTGGAAAATGTAGTAATTCAAGTAATTTGTTAGTTTAATTAACTATGCTGATGTAATTGAATAAAAAATCAATATTTTGTAATATATATATATATATATAATGTATGGTGTTTAAATAAATTAATGAATAAATTAGAAAATTCATATTGAGGCCATATTGTTGCAAGCATTTATTATGCATATTTCATCCATTTTAAGTGACATATAATCTGGTCTCTATGTATCATAATAGGTTTGCCCCCTATAAAGCTGCATGAGATTCCCGCATGGCAAAATGGGTGTCCTACACACTCTGCCTACCCTTTTACAATTACAAGCGAGATGTTATGGTGTGATTTATGTAAATATTCCAAATTAGTTCATTCAAATGTCAATTCTGTAACATAATGAAGGAACAAAAAGAATATCTGTCATAAAAAAGCCCCTTCTTATCATTGACAGCTGTAACCTTTACTCTAGGCTTCATACAAATAAACATGTTATAACACTGAACTTGTAGAAGCATGACATGGATATTACCACTTTAGGAAGAATGAAGTTGAAAGTAGTTTAAGAAGACTCCTTCAGACATGCGTTCAAACAAACTCCATGTCATTCAAGTTATTGTGATGTCACAAAGCAGATTAAGCTGATAAGTCTTTGTTGAATATATTTCATCCTTTGACAACAAAGTAATTACAGTCCACACAGAGTAGTCATGAATAACTAGAGCACCTGCGTACCCTCACTGGCACGAGAGGCATTAAATATTAAAAACTTGCTATGTATTTTTGGTCTTCACTAGTCAGTCACTAAACTTTAGATAACAACAGGCTGGCGCAACCTCATGAGAATGTAGTTTGTGCTGATACTCACAACTGTGTGAGTGCTGTGTTGTCCGCCTTGCATTCCTGCAGAATGTCGTCGGCCTCCAGCACTTGCGACAACGTAACATTCTGAAACATTAAGCTTACTGCACATCCACAACATACCATACACAACAACATCGATACGCGTCTCCACTCGAGTACGTGACATCATCGTACACCCAGAACGTTGTTTCTCATCACAAAAGGCGTCAACAACACGAATTAATATGAAAATTCATCGTTTCAACCACTCATAACCATCAATTTTTCAACAAAATACGCACCTCCCCTTTGAGAAGAAATTTTAACTCTCTAACTACGATATAGTTTCCGCTCCAAAACATAGTTAAAATTAATAAGTACAAGACGTGTAATTATTCTAAATCCATAGAAAACTTATTATTTTAGGTATTTTAGCGTTCCTGAGAGTGCAACGATCCGTTTTCTTTTTGACAGCTGTGTTGCCGGTGTTGCCAGGAACGCCGCCCAAAATCCAAATTAGATATTCAAACAATTCAAGGAACAAATCGTATTGGGCGAGTACCCCATGGTTAATTTCAAATCAAATCAAATCAAATCAAACTTTATTTGTGAACATAGGTATTACAATAAAGGTGTTATGTATACAATACAGTTTAGTCGATCTCTATGTCCTACCAATGAAATTGGTGTACAAATCTATATTTTTTAGTAATAAGTCTGAATTTATACAGTAAAAAGTCAAGTTCAATTCATTCCAGTTTGTTCCAGTTGTTGTATAAAGTTACTTTAATCTAGTAGACTATTCCAGTAATTTAAAAAGCCATTCAGAAACACCTAACATTACACAAAGGATACAGTTTGTAGAATACAGTTTGATAGAAAACCGATTTCAGTGAGTGCGGCACTGGAATCGGTTTTCTATCGATTCCAGTCGTTCTAGAATTAGAATAGTTAGTAACGCACTGGGGGCTTCCAGCTCTTATAGCAGGGCAGAAGTTGAACGGCACTGCTTTTTTGTTCTATGATTAATTACAAATTATATAATGGTGGTAGTAATGGTCCAAACTTGCGATTAGAGATTTATTTTATACGATAACAATTCTCCAAATTCCTATGAACTACAACAGAAAAATTATCAGAAATAACGTATGGTTAAATAATATTTGGAAAAGGTTATCCGTCGTGCAATTTGAAGTCAATCCATCTGCCCAGCCTGACCTCCACAACCCAGTTACTGGGTAACACGATAACCTTATTAAGACTGGTTGTCAGACTTTTGGGCTTCTACGACTGTCCGATCCGTTACTATCACGACTGTCTAAGATCTACAACATCTACGATCTATAACAGCCGAGACCAGCGGCTTAACATACTTTCCGAGTCACGGAGAGGTCTCCATAATATGTAATGGATGAACCCATCCACGAACCGACCGCGGCAAGCGTAGCTTAACCTTCGATCGACCCGTGCGGCTGTTATCATTCAGCCACGAGCCACTTATTAGTAAATAATGCCACAATACAAAAATCACCCCTGTTTTCCCCGATGGGTTAGCTCAGAGGTGCACTTATATCGCGTAGAGAGCATATAGAGGCGCTTATACACCCATAATTTGCTATTTACGTTCAAGTCTTATGGTACTGAGAAATTCTTGATGGACAAACCGAATAACACTTTGCCCGACCTGAGAGTCGAACCCGTCATGGTCACACACTCAATATTAGTAGGTAGTAAAACCAAAATGGCTAATTCTAAATGAGTACTAAATTGCGTTATGTCGTCTGTTTTGAGGCGTTGGTGTTATCTTAGATACATATTTTATCATACATTCCTTAAATACATCGACGAAGCGTAGCCGACTAAACCGTTTTCTTAATTGGCTAGCAAGCTGTCTAGCGAGCTCAGCAAGCCCCTCAAGGAAACGAAGGATTTGATTCTCAAATGATGGCAAGTGGTTGTGAGTTTCGTTCTTAAATGAAGTATTTTGCTCCTGGATTATAAACATATTTATTAATTTAACAGAATATATCAAAATGATCATCGCTTGGCTTGCAGCAACTGCATGGCGAACGCCTCTGCCTCGCCGACGGACAGCGACGCGGCAACGTCCTGGACCTTCTTCAGCTTGCGCGGCGTCACGCTCGCCTGCGGGATGCCGCCGCTCTCCACCAGTTTCCGCTTTGTAGGCCTGCAACACAAGTTATCACGTTAATCTATCTTACCCTATTGAGCTGACCTAGTTCAAAATAGATAATGTTAAAATAACATGGATAACCATAACTGACAATTGAAACTAAGTTTAATTTGAGGACTTCTCCAAAGGTATAATTTACATTTAGAGAAACTTAAGTCAATCCTCACCTGTGGAACTTTTGGTCTACTTCAGATTCGTCGTCTGATTCCGCAGATTCATCATCATCGTGATCTGATACTTCAGGTGCGCTGCCTTCATTAAACCCTTCACTTTCATCACTGCCATCTTTTTTACCATATATTTTGTCAGGGTCAGGCAGCCATGATAGATCAGGTCCATCAGACTCTGATTGTGACCCAAAGTCATCTTTCTCCCCTTCATCTTCTTTGTTTTTATTCTTAAGTTTACGTTTCTGTTCCTTATGTTTAGCTTTAATCTTTTCTCTAAACCTGATCTTGTCAATCTTATCCTCTTCTTGTAACATCTCCTTCGCCTTCTCTATATCAATGCCTCCTACATTGTCATTCAAGAACTGTTTCGCAAGTTCTGATTTTACATCTCTCTTTTCATCTTCCATTGCCTCTCCCTCCTCTGTAAACTTCACTGTTGTGTTAACTTTGATATTTTTCTTCAGGAGTTTCTTAGCAACAGCTGCCTTTGTTAGAGGCTTTGCTTTCTTTTTTGATGTTGTTTGTACTTCTTCAACTGGTTCGTCCCAAAGCTCAACATCCACCCTTTTGAGTTGCAACAAGTCTTCCTCGTCAGTGTCTGCATCATTATGAAAATCAAATTTAATGAGGGATATCTTCTTCTTCTGCTTGTTAAGTTTATTTTCGAGCTCAAGTTTAGGTTCTTCTTCTTCACTTTGATCAGTTTCTACATCAGATCCAGTTTTAGCTTTCAACTTCTCAATGGCATTATTGTTTTCATTTTCTTCAGCTTGTCTCTTCTGTGCATATTGATATTTCTTCAAAAATTTTATATAAGGAGGCACAATCAACCCCAGTGATCTTGCGTATGCATCTGTATCTAGCAGTTGGACATTGAATATCTCTTTGTTTTTCATTAAGAATACTGACTTCAGATAGCTGACAAATGCCCTCTGTGCACTCTGTTTGAGTTCTGTGTTAGAGAGGAGACTCTCAATTTTCCTCTGTGGTGCAACCACTTTGGATGGATCAACCTGTATTTTGTTAATGGGAATTTTACTTTTTTGTAGATCTTCAACTAATTTCTCCTCATGTGGTAAGAGCATTAAGAGACCTTCACCTTTACCAGTAAACCCTCTAGCTGTGCGACCAGCTCTATGAATGTACGTCTCCACATCTTCAGGACAATCCATTTGAATTACCCAATTAACACGGGGGAAGTCCAGTCCTCTAGAAGCTAAATCAGTAGCAAAGAGCACAACATTTGATTTCCTACAAAATTCATTATAAATTTTCTCCCTTTTCTCTTGATGTAGAGTTCCATAGAGTGCTAGCAAGCTGACCCCAGGCCTCAGTTTACAGAACAACTCATATGTGTACTTGACTTGTTTGCAAGTAGCCATGAACACAATAACTTTTTGCTTCAAATGGTTCTTAATGAAAGACCAGAGGATCCCAATCTTCTCATCAATATCACAAATGATATAACTTTGTTGCAGCAAGTCTGGAGTGACTGTCTCCGCCTGCTCATGTGGGGCTATGTATGTTGGGAACGACAAGCTCAGGCGAGCTAGATCTTTTACTGATTTAGTTTGTGTGGCGGAGAATAGGAGAGTTTGTCTTTTAGGCGGCAAGTTCTCGATGATTGCATTCATTGTTGTCTCAAAGCCCATGTCTAAACACCTGTCAGCTTCATCTAATACAAGAATCTGAAGGTGGCTACAGTCAAATAAAGGATTCTCGTCCATATGCTGCAGGAGGCGTCCTGGTGTAGAAATCAATATATTTATTTGATCCATTCTCTTCCTCTCAAATTTCAAATTCTGTCCGCCAATAATGAGGCCTGCTGAGAAGTCATGGAGATATCCAACTTTCCTCAAAGCCTCATATATCTGATAGGCTAGTTCTCTGGTGGGAGAAATGACTAATGCTCCGACCCCATCTAATCTTGTCCATTTCTTGCAAAATAGGTTTTCCAGTATAGGTATCAAGAACGCTAATGTTTTGCCTGATCCAGTTTTAGCCGCACCTAGGATATCTTTTCCTTGCAATGCATAACCAATAGCTTGTTTCTGTATTTCAGTAGGAGTAACATAATTATTTTCTTTTAGCCCCTTAAGAGTCTTCTGTGACAGTGGGAAGTCTTTAAACGTTTTTATTTCAGCTGGATTTATCTGTAAATATTAACACATTAAATATAGTTTATGCATTCTTGAACACTTAAAAAAATTACTAAGTAAATACCTACAATAATGTATTAATTTTAAGCTGAGAGTGCACTTGCAATTTGATAATAAACTTACACTTATTTAACCAAATTAAGAATATATCCCACATGGCTACTTTGAGGTTCACATTTAGCTTGATGATGTTATTTTTGTATTTTGCAGAAATTCAACAGTATGTCAGTATTTAACAGTGTAATCATTACTTGAATTAAAGTAAATTCAAAAGCTTTTAGGATGAAATATAATTATTACGCAGATAAAAATACAATTCAATACCATATCATACTGGGCCTGTAAATATTGTATAGCAGCATCTTCCTCAACGCTTTTTTTCTTCCTAGGTTTGTACAGCTGTCTCTTCTTGCCTTGCTTTTTCTGCTCTTTTCCATCCTGTTTCATTATGTTTTATTCATAAAACACCTCAACTTTTCTGAAATTCGCAAGTTTACAACACAAAGCATGAGGTTGAAGAGTTGTTGACAAATGACAGTTGATTTGACATATTGAACTGACTGTCAAACCCTCACCAACCATTCAAGTTGAGATTAGGCGAAACAATCAGTCGAAAAACCGAAAATATCTAAAACGGTACAGATTAATATGTAATACGGTCACATTTACGTTTTTGGTAATTAGAAGTAGTTGGAAGTAATCAATAATATTTTTCAATAAAATATTAACTCGGGCAAACAACATTCATTACTATATGAATGCGTCTATCGATAACAATGCTCAAAAGAAGCACGTTCCTAGTCGCAGTTAAATATCGACATTACACTACACAGCGAATCCGAAGAACGCGCACAAAGAATTGGCAAGCGGTTGTGTTAGTACGCTTCTGAAAAACATTTCAAACTCGTAATTTTAACAATTTTAATTTATTTGTGTTAACATTTATATAAATAGGAAATTGGTAAGTTTTCTTTAGTTAAATTTTTCCACGACATTTAACAAATTGAATGCTGGTGTTAAGTGGTCAGTGATTGTAACCCAAGGATATTAGGAGAACCTCCTTTGTGTTGAATCATCCCACGGTCCACGCCTCCACGGCAAGTCAAACGTAGTTTGTAGATATCGCATGTTGTTGTTGTTTGCTTTCTTTGTTGCGTAAACAATTTTATTTCCCGAAACGTTAAGCAGAAACAAGTTCGATTGGATAAACCATTGTGCCCATGACCACAAGGTTTGAACAAAATTAAAAGTTAGCGTAATTTTTTTCGATAAACTTAATTAATTACAACGTTCGTAAGTATATAATTATGTATGCCAACACAGAGGGTAGTAATAATTTACTTTAACGACAAAATTCCTGAAAACGTAGAAGTTATTGCTAAGTCTTTTGTAAACTTTTGTGCTGTAATTTGTAAAATCGCCTACCAAAAATTTTATTCGCGACTTGATTATTTTTGTGGCTCCCATTTTTTTCCCAAAATAAGGCGAGTGCTGGTTGGCTAAGTGCCAAAACAATTATTATTATTTTTTGTCATTAAATGTGATGATGACTCTCAGCGAACGAAACCAATAGAAAAAGAAATAGATGGACACAGACTGCCAACTTTAAATATCCTTTACCACTAGGTATCTACTATTTATAATATTTCTCAATAAAAGTATCGGTTCTGAAACAAAGCATAAATGGTCGGTTGGTCGCAAATCACTGTCCTTCCTCATTATTGTACGCCGTAGTGGCTTGTGTATCACGCATGCACGCGCTCTGAGTCCGCTGCCCGCCAACATTGATATTCCGTCATCGTTCACGAGGGTGACGATATCGTCCACTTCCCTGTGCTAGTAGGTAATTAAGTTAATTTAGTTTTAATTAAATAGGTACTTAAGTTTGCCCTTACGAGCTGTTAGTTGCACTTCTCAGCCTTAGTACCTACAAGAAGGCTAAATTGGGCAGGGACAGCAGGCAGAATGGGGACCCATTTACAACAGTAAATTTCTCATTAACTGTCTCACTAACCTCGCTGACTATCAAAGAGTAACTGTAGAACTCAGATTCGTTCCGCAAACGCAGTCGTTTGCGTTATTATCTTCACAATATTTTTCAAGTGTTTATTTTTTACCATGCGAGTAATTTTCGAGTTGCAGTCGTTTATTCTATAATTTTTATATCTAATGGTCAATATCCTCTCTTGAAATCATCACCACAAAGAGCTGAAATAATGTCTTGTCACTAGGTACCACCTTACCTTAGTGTGATGTTCAAACGTCGCGTCGTCATAATGTCGGTATGGCAATTGTACTACACAAATAATTAGAAATGGTAATAATCCAGGGGCTAGTAATTTTTGCAGCATTTGCAGCCACAATTTGACGACACGGTTGGCGCAGTGGCTGAGCGATCGGCTGCTGTGCTGCGTGTCGCGGGTTCGATTCCCGCACGGAACAAATATTTGTATTTCCTACAGGTAGTTGTTCCGGGTCTGGCTGTTTGTGTATGTGAGTTTAAATGTTTGTCAACGCATCCACGATTCAGGAGTAATTCCTAGTGTGGAGCAACGTTTTATAAAAAAAAAGAATGAAAAGAAAGCATTTCCAATTACTTCCGACTTGTACCTATTTACCGTTTACAATAAACTTGGTGCGCCGCTAAAGACGACCCTCTGACCGGTTGACCGAAGTTTAAAGAATAGCGTTAACCCTATACCTACTTACAATAGCAGCACCTAACATAAGTTTGTCTTCTGCAGCAATCGCGTTACCATGAAGAGTATAGCAGTGCTGGTGTGCGTGCTAGCGGCGGCTGTCAGCGCCGTGTCCTTGATCGACCTCGTCAGGGAGGAGTGGAGTGCGTTCAAGGTATGTGCTATAAGCTGCTGGATTGCAGAAGTAGTAATAGCTGTGTATCAAACAATAATTTTGCTTGGACCAGTGAACAATATTTGTATGGAATGCAAAAACATACAAAATCGTTGTTTTCTATGGACAAAAGCTGAACAGAGCTGAATAAGTGTGGTTAGTCCCTATATCACCATTTTAATATTTTTGGGCTTATAAAACTTAATTTCTAAAACTCGTCAAGTGATTCAGCTACGAATTTCAAATATACTAGTTACTCAAGAGGTCGCTAGGCAAATGCTGGCTGTATATTTTTTTATATGAATGGCAAGGAAAAAATACAGGAAAATAATAGCAACTACTGACGAACGGAAGAAACTTTGTTATATTTTGCTTAAAAAGCTAAAGACGTAAAAATAAAGATGTTGTCCAATGACTTCACACATCTTGCCTTGCTGAAATTATTAGTTCGGTATCTAAGACTCCTTCCTTTCAAGATGGAGCACAGCAAAGAGTATGACAGTGACGTTGAGGACAAGTTCCGCATGAAGATCTACGTGGAGAACAAGCACCGCATCGCCAAGCACAACCAGCGCTACGAGAAGGGCGCCGTGTCCTTCAAGCTGGGCAGCAACAAGTTCGCCGACATGCTGCACCACGAATTCGTGCACACAATGAACGGATTCAACAAGACTACCAAGTGAGTATACCATGTCTTCTATAGTATTTATCAAAGGGTTTGTGCTGATCATAGTTTCGTTGACAGGCTTGTGTGGTCAAACGAGCTTGCCTGCTTCAGAATCATGGCATATCTTACGGAAAACTGTATTATATGCCAAAATGATTCCTGTATACAGTAGCCTAAATAGTTTTAAGGTTTTACTATTAACCAGGATTACCTACACGTACGAATCACTCATAATCAGCCTATAATGTTCCCACTGCTGGGACACACAGGCCTCCTCTCGGTGTGAGGGAATGGGCCATAATCCACCACGCGGGCCCAGTATGAATCACTAAAGAAGGAAAACTAACAGAAATCAGATAAAACCTATGAATTCATCACTGATCGATCGTATTGTTTGGTACCTACCTACCTGGTTTGTTTTTCTGAGTTTCGCTTGACGTAGTCTATGACTAAATTCTAAAGCATCGCTCGATTATCAAAGCAACTTTATAAACTATTATATTATTTAGGTATAAATGATGTATTACGCAGTTGACGTGGCGTTATATGTAGTTTTATTGTTTGGTTTAACATTACAGCTGAGATTGCGTGCTTTTAGACGTTTCCTTTATAGGTCATATTGATAGCAATACAAAGATAAACTAACTCTGCTTATACTCGCACAGTAAAGGTCAAGAGATTCAATGTCATTGTATACAATATGCCGCTCGCGCATTTTCATAAACAAAACGTAAAGTATGTTCACAAGAGCCTACTAAACCTGCTTGAAGTCTATGTATGTAACTGGCCTAATGCGTCACAGTATTGCATGTTTTCTTAATTTGCGTTAAAAATATCGAGAGCAATTTTAATATAAATTTGTAAGATCACGGAGCATTAATTATTATTATTGCTCCGTGGTCTATGATTTCATTAGCGAGTCCAATAAATCATTGGAAAACAGTCAAGAAGTTTTCTAATACTGAGACGTGACTTTCTCTGACAACTAGTTTAGTTTACTTCATTTCAAGTTTGCTCAAAGTATGCCACAGCGTGTGACAAAGGCCAGTCGTGTTCTTTAAAGTAGTCAAATAAACCTTCCTTATAAAATAACTGCTATTCTGTGTTCTTTGAAACTTGAGTAGAAAGCTAGAAACCATAACAGCACGTGCACTCCCCGAAATAGTTAGGCAGTGGTGTTACTTACGCCCATGTTTGCCCGTTAGTTTCGAAAGCCCAAGAAGCATGCTTATTACCATAAACCAGGCACAAATCCACATTCCGTGCTAGAATTGAGGAATGCCGATGCATCATCTGCTTAGCTTTTTTCCCAATTATGTTGAGGGCTTCCAGTCTAACCGGATGCAGCTGAACAGCAGTATCATTATACATCCAGGACCGACTGCCTATATTAGTTACTGGGTAACACCCTTTGGTGAGAGTGGTTGTCAAACTTTCGTGTTTCTGACGACCCCTAATGCTGTAAGAAACGCCCATGTGATCCGAACTATAAATGTTGTTTTGCTTAGGCACGGCAAGGGCCTGTACGGCAAGGGCCACGGCGCGCGCGCCTCCACGTTCATCGCGCCGGCGCACGTGTCCTACCCCGACCAGGTGGACTGGCGCAAGAAGGGCGCCGTCACCGATGTTAAGGACCAGGGCAAGTGCGGCTCCTGCTGGGCATTCTCTACCGTAAGTATTAACTTCTCATCATAAAAAGGTCCGACATTTTTTGAATATGTGAAGCAATGGATTAGCAATATCCTTCAAAATGATTCAGATTCAGATTGATGGTGTGTTACGTTATTAGGGTGCTGGATTACTGCCAGGGCTGCGGGTTGTTCGAAAGAGATACCGTGGTCCCTGGCGTAGGCAACTGAAGGAACACGGGTGGGTTTTAGTCAGTAAAAGTCTGACACGCCCTCCTGCTCCGCCCAGAGCGGGAGAAGTCATATGATGATTTCCCACCCAGAAAAAAAAAAAAAAAAAAAAGGGTGCTGGATTATTTTGAAAGAAATGTCTTATTGACTTATTGACGGCCTGCCTTCAACAACTTATGAATTCTATGTTGTCTCTGTTCCACCCCCACCAGCGATAGGTAGTTAGAGCAGAAAATTGTATATAGAGATTGTATCAAGCACCGAGCACGCAACAGCTACCTACTGATCAGGAGGAAAACTGAAAATGTTAGTTATTGTGTCACTACACTTCTTGTGTCTAATCAAACTGAACTATTTACTGTGTTGTTCTCAACTTTGGTACACATTAGCAGTGTATAAATTTTGTGTTGTATTTATACACTGTTAATGTGTACCAAAGTTGAGAACAACACAGCAAATAGTTCAGTTTGATTGGGTTCGTGTTAAGCAATTCTTGGCTATTTTCCTTGAGTTGGTATCACTCTCATGTAGGTATGATGTAGGCTTCAAGTACGTGTACAGAAAAAAAATAATGTTATCGCTTGGTTGAACTCGCGTACATTAGATGGGTACTTATAGTTAGGTACTTACATAATGATTTTACAAATATTTAATAAGTATTTTATAAACATCAACAAAACTGTTTTATTCTAAATGTTTTGAGACTGCACTTTACATAAAAAAATACCTAATTGCAATTGTAGGAAATTAGTAGGTAGGTAGGTACGGACGCCAGCACATCAAGCTACTACAATCTGTCAAATTTCTTTAATAGATTTTCAACTTTATCGTTAAAGCATTAAGGTTCAAGGTTGATTGTGTCTGTACCTACATAAATAGACTGAAGGATAGTAGGTACCTACTCCAACCATGTTATATGGTTGGAGTGCAACCATGTTGGATGTTATATGGGACCGGCAGAACCTAATATGAAATAGTTTTCAGCACCAGTCTACCTATTGCTTGGTACTTTAATTAATAGTTTACGCAAACGGAATTTGAATCCATAATCTCTATTAGAGACTGGTGTGCGAACAAGGTCTCCCCGGTGGGTATGCACATCGCAGACACAGCGAGTACCAACTGTTACTGTAGTACCTGATAATTACTAAACTAAATCAATCGATATTGAAGTGCTAGTATCGTTGGCATGATTTTCTTATAAAAGCGATTGGTTGTGATCGATTCGTTACACGCAATAAAAACTTATTAACTCAACAATACTGAAGTATTATGTAGGTAGTAGGTATGTACACCTACCAGCAGGTACCGACGTGTACTAACGTGTGTAAACGTCGTGGTCATATTATTTACTTCCTGTTATTTCATTTTTTTGAGAACAGGAAATTTATAAACATTATATTTATTTGAGAACAGGAAGTAAATAATAAACCCCAATTTTAAAGTCCAGATAACTTGATAATTAGTTGAGCAGTTGTTTATTGTTGCTATCTAATGTTATTGTCCGTCGAATCGTCGGTCATGTGACCGATATATGTATGTGTCATTTCGCACCCGTCTGCTTCGATTAGCATTTCGTATCGCATTTGAATCTGTAATGAGCGGGCGAGTGCCTTTAGGTAGGTACTTGACTATACGTAGGTAGGCAGTAAATAAAAACCGACGAGAATTGTTGTGATTGTTACGTGATAATTACAGCCTCGATGATAGTCCACAGCTGCGGTTTATGTTTCTATGAATAGAATAAGTAGGTATTATAAGAAACTGCATTCAAAATGACTCTGTATCTTTGGCGTACTGTTGACGACTAATAGAGAAGAAAAAGACATGTTGTGCCGACCCCAAATAATTGGGATTGAGGCAGGAGAATGATGATGATCTTTGGCATACCTAAACCTTTTCAGTATTGTTTTTCAGTTTAATTTAGGTAAGAACGTTAATTGTATTAGATACATCTAGCCACATTTCATTATGTAGGTGCCGGAAAATATGTGTATCGGAACACTCGGTTGAGGAAGGAGCTTTGTGGAATGAATAATTACCTATTGTGTTTATCGAGCAACTCATTAATCGGGGCATCGTTAATAATATATTCAAATGTAGCCAAACAAAGGTGACACGGACTCGGCGGTAACACAACACCTATGCGTGTTTTCAGGTCGAGTCACGAAAGCATCTGTTTTCAAATGTTTTGTTCAGCATTACTCATTGACAATAGCGCGATGATTCATGTCGATATCGAATTTACTCTGTTCTGCATAAGATCAACTTTGTGTAGGTACATAGTATATTCTTACATTTCAAACCTGGCTAGGAACAGGTCCATAGTAACCTAACGGGTACACTGCAGTGACGTCACTCCCACTGGCCTAGTTCGCGGGGTATCGCCAATTTCTTATTTATCGACACCTTAAACCATACCTTAATTTTTTTTTTTGCTGTCGTTGTCTTTTAGTTTTTCCCTTCACTTATAGTTATAAGTTATAATAGAGAGTACCTACCTAGATATGTTCGTGCAGGCGACTTGGGTAACCATGGCACATTAACTCTACAAGTATTTTAGGAAGTGGTGACACGTAAACTCAGCAGCTGCACTTCGCTGAGTTACTCGTAGCTCGGTGACTTATAACTACCTACATAAAAATTAGTGATTTGTGATCATGATTTTTGTATTGTCATCGTGTCTACACGGCAATGTGTCTACACGGCAATGTCGGCTGCACTGAACACATTGTGCCGTTGTCCATACGCAAGCCCATTATCTTATAATACCTAATTGTTAGGGATAATGGAGGAACACCAAATGAAACCCCGTTATAAGGATTTATATAATACGTTTATTATCCTTTTATATTTATATATTGGAAGGTGTGTTTACTAATAATACGTGAGACGTGTGATCCCACACAAGGCTAAAATAGTAGTACAGTCGCTATGCGAAAGTAAGGATTTCGGTCAAGAGGCAAGGGCGGGCTCGATCGTAAAAAATAATATTTATGAGTTAGAAAGAGAAAGGCGATAGTGTTGACGTAGGATAGATTTGTTTTTGCTATACTCCAACAATAATCGCATCGACACGGCGTTATCTTCAATTGTAGATTGTGTACTTACCTAGAGCTACACACAATGCCATGTACTACGTACTGTGGAGGGCTTGAGGAGCCCTCTGAGGTAACGGGAGGAATCAAACAACTATACGACTCCTTTAAGATTATATTGTAAGCACGTCTTTACATATTTCTGACTAAATTACCACTCACAGTTCTAAGCAAAAATCCTAATAGAAAATATTTGACATAAGCTTGAACGTTAGAATGTAACCGGCCTAAATTATAGCCGGCTTGCACTATATGAGGTTGCCTTCAGCAGACAAACCTCTACATGAGCTACGCCCATCCTTGAATAAAAGAATTGGTATGCTCCCGTTTCTAAACAAGACTTTTATTCACAACATTCGAACACTCAGGCCCTTCCTGTCTATCCCTATGATAACAATTACCCAACTCCAAATGATAGATACAGTGTGAGGTCCAACTCTTGCAAGAGTAGGCTTAAGTCAGGACGAACGAGTCGCGAGTCCCACACTATGACAAGTGTCAGGCAAGTTAACACCTACATGTGCCACTGTGCACTAACATAAACTAACGTCGCCCTGCTTAAACCTCGTCGCGCCAAAACTGGCGTAAAAGATGCGACGCGGGCTCCTAAATACTAACAAATTGACGTGACAGTTCACATCAGCCTAGATGAGGCTTAAAAAAAATAGATGATCTTAACTTCAAACTCTTTTACCCCATCGGACGATATTGAGCCAGAGGGAGGGAAATGCTAAGAGGTCATTGTCCATAAAAAAAAAACTATCTCATGCCCATACTCCAGAGGAAACATTTCCAAAAATCTACTCCGTTCTCACAAAACACAAACTCCATGAAACATCAGTACTGATAGATCTGTGGGTCCTCCAATATAAGTTGAACCATTTGTGTCAACCAAACACACTTTGCGAAGGCTATGCCCCGTAAGCAAAGATGGTTTCAGCTTAGGGAGTGAATCCCAAACCCCCCGAAAGGAGTGACCACAGTTTATGAAGCTAAGTACCTCTCCTAACTCGCGTTACTAAATTCTGGAGTACGTTCATCTATCTCAGCCTATTAAAACCTAAATCATGAAGACGATGATAAGTTCACTCCCTCAGACTCGAGGGAGCTCAGGCTTGGGGCTTGAGGAGCCCTCTGAGGTAACGGGATGAATCAAACAACTATACGACTCCTTTAAGATTATATTGTAAGCACGTCTTTACATATTTCTGACTAAATTACCACTCACAGTTCTAAGCAAAAATCCTAATAGAAAATATTTGACAAGCTCGAAAGTTCGAATGTAACCCGCGCTAAATTATAGCCAGCCTGCACTATATGAGGTTGCCTTCGGCAGACAAACCTCTACAGTACCTTTCTAATAATTCTAATGTTAATGAGCTTACTTAAGTACCTGCTATAGGTACCTTCTACCTATTAGTAGCAAATACGCAAAATATTTTGTTCGCGAAATTGACTTATCGGTGACGACCGATAAGTCAATTTCGCGAACAAAATATTTTGGAAAAATATGCAATATCTACTTAGATTAGGTTTATCTACCTACATTGCACGTGGTAGTGTGTACTAGGCCCTAGCTCGAACGCGCGAAGTAAATGTTACGTAAATTCGAACGATTTTTGAATTGAAGATACACTAGTTCTAGCCAAATCCTCATCAGATCTACTTTGTGTAGGGAACACTAATATGAAGCTCACTGTAGGCACCTGTCTAGTTTACTATACCGCAGTGAATATAATAAAACTTGTCCAACAGACCGGCGCTCTCGAAGGTCAGCACTTCCGCAAGACTGGCTTCCTAGTGTCGCTGTCGGAGCAGAACCTGGTGGACTGCTCGGCGGCGTACGGCAACAACGGCTGCAACGGCGGCCTCATGGACAACGCCTTCAAGTACATCAAGGACAACGGCGGCATCGACACCGAGAAGGCTTACCCCTATGAGGGCGTTGATGACAAGTGCAGGTGAGTGACATGCAGCAATCAATTCAAATCAAGTCACAAGGCAATCTGGTGACATTATCATCGTCTCAACCCGGAATCAGCCACTGCCAGTTACCTACAACCATGGCATGAAAAGTTGTGGGACTCTCGCCCATTACTTCATGTCAATAGTTACTTTGGTTCTCCCGATCCTTAATGTAAAGACTATGGTAGATACCCGTTTCTAGTTGATCTAGCTCCCTTAGTTTATATGAACCACTAGAATCTGGTAGTTGAACCTGTGTGCGGTACGCAGGTACAACCCCAAGAACTCTGGCGCCGACGACACCGGTTTCGTGGACATCCCCAACGGCGACGAGGAGAAGCTGATGCAGGCGGTGGCTACCGTGGGGCCCGTGGCCGTGGCCATCGACGCGTCGCAGGAGAGCTTCCAGTTCTACTCCGACGGCGTCTACTACGACGAGAACTGCTCCTCCACCGAGCTCGACCATGGAGTACGTATAGCTTGCACCTATATTACTGGCAACCTATTGCAGCCACACAACAGTAAAAATATTAGGACGATACGAAGTTCCAGAGGAGGCCAAAGTGGGAACTAACGCCGCCATCTTGTTATTTCAGCATAATTTCTGTCGCAATTTCACAAATGTTTACCAACAACGCCCCCTGTCAATGTCATTAAGGCGCCAAAAGATCCTCGTAGCACTTTAGCAGTAAACATATGCCCCTGCCCCTTTATTTTTAACGAAAGAACCAAGGCCAGAAGGAAAGTCTTAACTGTTTAAAAACTTATACAAGTAGAACAGTTATTTAAGGAAGCGTATTGCGATAAACAGAAACAAGAGAGCAAAGGTCTGCTGCCTCGATGTACTGCTGTTGAAAGCAGCTGAAAGCTGTTGTTTCTATACATATACCTATAAGATGATGTGAGAAATATTGTGATTGTCACAAAACCGCAATGTTTCTGCGATAAACCCAAGAGTTGACCTTTCCATAAGCTTCGATAAAAAAACTGATGTTACTTTTTACTACCAGGAAAATATTATTATTGACCTATTTTATTAGCATACCCAGAACAAAGTAGGTAGGTTACTTGTCATCTCAAATAGGTACATCGAAACCTTTCGTCATATTCAATCGTAGCACGTTATTATCACTGTACAGTCCTTTCGCTGACACTTTTATTTTACCTCTGATTTTGCATTACAGTTATCTTTATTCTCGTTGCAATAAGCATGCCTATTCTCGTAATTTTAAGAACGTTCAGTCTGATCTCAGTCTCTATCTATTAAAAGATACTTCTAATTTACCTACATTTTGACAAGTTTTTGACATTTGTTTGTCGCCGAGATGAGACTGCGATTAGATTTTGAACGTTTTAAATTACGAGAATTGGTCTTCAGGTTTCTGTTGAGTTGCTGTCAGAGGTAACATTTTACAGTTTTTTACACCGAAGTTTAGAATACGCAGTAATGTGGCCATGTCCTCAGGTGATGGTGGTCGGCTACGGCACGGACGAGGCGGGCGGCGACTACTGGCTCGTGAAGAACTCGTGGGGCCGCTCCTGGGGCTCGCTCGGCTACATCAAGATGGCGCGCAACAAGAACAACCACTGCGGCATCGCCTCCAGCGCCTCCTATCCGCTCGTTTAGTGGCCACACAACTTATTACATTCAAATTGCCATCACGAAAAACACTAAACAAAAAATAAGAAACTATTCAATTTTCAAAACTTGCAACCCCAGAATTTTAGTCCAAATTCAAAATTTTGATGCAAGTATAAACCAATGTCTAAAAATGTGTGTTCAATTTGAATTTAAATTACACGTTAGTGAATTACTAACAATTAAATTGATAAGTATACATAAGTAGTTGCATAGAACAATGGCATGACACTGAAGTGTGTGAACACTTCTAGATCACTGTAAATAATGTCTCGTCACATCCGAGCTCGTACACGTGTCATTTAGAATTAAGTCCATAGCTTAGGAAGTGTAAAGTTTATGAACATACTTAGTAAGTTAGCGCGAAGTTAGTGTAAAGCACTTGTGATATTATAGTTATCTACTCGCGTCATTGTAGCGTTGTTGAGCTGAATATAAACATATTTTATAAAAACACCTGGTTTTATTATGCAATCATAAATAAGTTCTGCTAGCATAATTAGCCTCCTACTGTTTCCACTGCTGGGACACAGGTCACACAGGCCTCTGTGAGATGGAGTAGGCCATAATCGGCCTATCCTACTGTTTCCACTGTTGGGACACAGGCCATACAGGCCTCTCTGTGAGATGGAGTGGGCCATAATCAGCCTATCCTACTGTTTCCACTGCTGGGGCACAGGTCACATGGGCCTCTCTGTGAGATGTCCACCACGCGGGTCCAGTGCGGGATGTCACGTCTTTAGGAACGTCTAGAACGAATTTTTGGTTCTAAGACAAGTTTATTAGTTCATGAAATCGTGACATTTGAGAACAATTCTATAGCAAATCTAAAGCAACATCGAATCAACAAATGTCATTAAAAAAAGGAATGGCTGAAAGACGAATGCCCCCATTCCCTAAAGAACGGTTACATTTATCTGAACAATATTTTACCTGGTGAAAGTATCCATTAATCTGAACAACTCGCTGTGCCCGCGACTTCGTTCGCGTGGATGACGAAACTTATCAATGACATTTTTGTGTAAAGTGCTATTTGTTAAATAAGCAAAATCCCTAAAAACTAATATCTATACGATTGACTAATCCTACCTAACAGTATTATAAAATAACCTACGGTCACTACGTACACTATCAAATATACATGTGACTCAGGTTGGCTGGACAAATCTTCAAAATAGCTTGCATTTAACTAGGTCAATAGGTCACTTTATGTGACGGCTAAACACCCTTATTTCAGAATTTGTGACGTTGCAGAATCTTAGATAATCGATCGAAAACGTGTCCAGCCATCTTGAAAAACCACTTTTCGCTGGTCTCTCAATCTCGGTAACGGAAGTGATTTTGACGACTTTTTGCATATCAACGGGCGTCACATAAATTTGTGACGGGCACCGAGCTAAAAGTTTTGTGATAAGTACAGTGGTTTAGTAGAAATATGCAAAAATCTGTGTCCAGCCATCTTGAATTCACGTATAAAACTTATGGCTGGCACTTCCGAATCTCAATAACGGGGGCGTTTTCGAATATGGTTCCTTTACTAATACTTGGTGACGCAATGTGTGACAGTAATAACGTTTGATTTATGGCGTCACATGTAAGGGTTTACGAGAAATCAATAAAAACTTAATGTCCAGCCAACCTGAGTTCAAGATGGCTGGACACATGTATCTCCACTGCCTGATGATCTACGACCTTCGAAATGTGTTCAAAATGTTGTGACGGGGACGATAATGATAACCTGAAATTGTGACGGAGAAACTTTGCGTAGTTTCAAAGATATTGATCATTTAAATTTCCCCATACAAACACTGCAGTAGGGTAACCAATATTGTAGGTTTTATGTAGGACAAGTATATTTTAAGGTGTTTTCTTTAATGGACGAAAATCCGTGTATTGGTGATACTAATACGAACAACTGTAGATATTTAAATCAATAGAAGACAAAAATGTAGAAGTGAGGAAGGGGGGGTGTAATTTTTAAATGTTATTGATTTGTTACGTGCAGATATCTATTCTTTTTAGTAGGTATATATTATGTCAGGAGAACTAAACTAATGCTCTGAAGGTATTTAAATGAAAAAATAATGTTTGCTGTAAATAAAATCACATTTATTTATTTGTACTTATACAGCGTTTCAAATGGCGAAAATGACGATGAACAACTCGCATTTGCACTTCCGTAACTCCCGCCTTGTACCACAACGTTGTTTTACCGCCGTCCTAAGGCCGCGTACCGGACGCCGGGCGCGGGCTACCACGAAAACGTCGGAGGACAAGACAAACTATACTGCCATGATAGCTGATGATGGTGTCGCCATCTATTGCTTAAAGTTGGTACTACTAGGACAACTGGTCGAATCTTAACTCTTATTTAGGTTGTCTTACCGCAGATTAATTAATAGTTACAAGTACTCTGATTAGTGATAACACTTCGAAAAGTAAGTACATACACTGCCGGCTGTCGAGTTTAGTTCTCATTTTCAGTTACATAAGATAATGAACTAAACGCGAAATACAAGTGGGCTCTCTCTTGCAGCGCTGGTGGTCAATTATTATTTTGAATTAACACATACTTACTCTTTTCACTGCAGGAAAACCTTTTATTCCCACGGGGAAATCAAATACAAAGCAGGCGTGGATGCTACCTACCGGCCAATTAATCGATTAAAAAGAAATCCTTTATTTATGTAAAATTATGGTCACCTCACAATATTAATGGATGTTTGTATGGAAAAATTTAAATGGTCAATATCTTTGAAACTACGCAAAGTTTCTCCGTCACAATTTCAGGTTATCATTATCGTCCCCGTCACAACATTTTGAACACATTTCGAAGGTCGTAGATCACCAGGCAGTGGAGATACATGTGTCCAGCCATCTTGAACTCAGGTTGGCTGGACATTAAGTTTTTATTGATTTCTCGTAAACCCTTACATGTGACGCCATAAATCAAACGTTATTACTGTCACACATTGCGTCACCAAGTATTAGTAAAGGAACCATATTCGAAAAAGCCCCCGTTATTGAGATTCGGAAGTGCCAGCCATAAGTTTTATACGTAAATTCAAGATGGCTGGACACAGATTTTTACATTTTTCTACTAAACCACTGTACTTATCACAAAACTTTTAGCTCGGTGCCCGTCACAAAGGGGAATGCCCACCGTTCATAGACACTTCGGCCACGGGTGCCCACCTATAAAAGCATATGGAAATGATAATATGCTATAAAAAGAATGAACTGGTTAAGGAATTGGTTTAAAAAAAGTCCGGATTTTTAAGATATAAAGGTTTTTATTTTCACATATACAGTTTTTACCAACACGGTATTTTATGATCTTATACATCATTTGTATCATACACAATTAATACATCATCAAGGAATTGAGCAGGAGGCAAAATATTAGTCTGATGCCGTGCCCAACCCAAATACCATATTACCGTCATAACATGGGCACAGCATCCTACCGTTCGACGGCCGACAATACAATTGCAACAATACATTTTGATTGCACTTCTACCAGAATCATTGCCACTTATTAAAATATATATAAAATATACTTTACGACTGATGTGTCGACTTGCGATTTTAGCCCTAAGTAAAGAGCAGTTAGGACTTAAATTAATTCCTTCCATAATGCTGCTCCTGTGGTCATTACATATTTCTATCCGGTAGCAACCATTAAATCTTATATGCTCACCATAATAGGAGCGAGCTTGCTTTAACTGGTATGTGCCACAAGCAATTAATATTAAGTCGCTATAAGTTAAAACAGGAAATTCCCTAACGTTTTCTGAGTCTACATTTATGTTTCTGAAGTCTGCCCTAGCTCTATTTAGATTGCGTTCCCTAACATACTCAGATAAATTGTTATTTGTTTCCATATTTTGATGAACTATTTCTAGTATTTGAGCCGCATCATCCCTATCCCTTATTTTTGTGTGGAATTTATTAATTAGAGCAGCAGCCACAGAAAAGTCTATCATTAAATGGGTAGAAGCCCTGTTAAAATAATTTTGGCGAAATATTTTAAATCTGGTTTTAAATATGCCATTCACCACCTCTACTACCCATCGACACATAGTCACGGCTCTGGACTTATTAGCTTCTCTTGTGGTTAACTGAGATTCACCATCAGCTGGAGACAAAGGGACATGAACCTGATAACCACAACGTTCTAATAGAGGCAATGAATCCCTAAAGCCTCTATCTAGGATGAATACATCTCCAGATTCAAAAAATTGCCTCAATGAACTGGATTCATCACCGAATTCATTATTTATTATATCCGCATCTGAAGTTGTTGCAGGATAAGGGCCCAGAATATCTATGATGTAACCATCACTACACACAAAAAGGAAAGGCTTTACAAGATTACGATATTTGTGTAATGAGTAAGATTTTTTCTGATATAAGTAATTGGAACTTTTTTCTATGTATATATAAGTACCATCGGCAATTATGATGGGCCTCCTATCTTCTCCCCCATAAAGTCCATTTGGAATGAGGAGATTTCTTTGAGCTATTTCTGCTCGGGATATATGCCTTATGCCCACATTTAAAGGAACAAAATCCTGATGTAATATTTCGCGGGCCATATTCATGAGCCGCTCTAACGTGCTTCTAGGCACTTGCAATAATGCCGACATGCGTTCGTCACTATCTCCTGTTCTCAACTTCATTAAATATGCAGCAAGTGCAAAAGAACCCCTATGTTTACCTGACAGTCTTGGAACTTCAGAGAGTATTTGTTGATATTGTGCCTTTGTTAAGCCTAGATAATAATGTACAGTATGATCAGGCATACTGTGAATATTTTCAAAGTCTATATGATGGTGCATATTATCTTTCAACAATGTAGCAAACTCTTCAATGTGAGCTGCACTAAATGTTTTTATAGGATTATATGTTGATGCTAAAAGTAAATCCCAAGAGTTACTATTTAAATGGTAGCTACAGATTCTACATTCTGCCGGTACATAATAGTTATACTCGCAAAAAAGACGTACCCGCAATGCTGATGGAACAGTGAGTCGATTGGAATCATTACAACCAGGAAAAAAACATTGATTTTGTGTTATTGGTGCTCTTATATAATTAGGTAGCAGTATACTGTCTGGTGTATCTAAGCTTTGCTCTGGATGCAATACACTGCTCACATCCGATTGCAACGAGGACAGACTAGATGAGTCATTCAGACTAGATGGTTCCCGTTCTGCAGTTGAACGTGATACAGCTCTATCAGTCCTTCGCCAGCAATTATGACACACACGAGATGATGAAGGCAACTGAAACAATATTAAAAATTAAAATGAAGGCCAAGTGAACAAAATAAAAATAAAATAGATTTGTTTAGCTTAAATTCGAATGTAAATAAAATGCTTATCAAGTAAAACAATACTGCACAAAGGCGGACTTAATGCCTTGTATAATAATTAATTAATAATTAAGGACTGAAGGACTATCTCATTTCTCGGTAGTTGATAAGTTAAAAATCGAAGCAACCTTGCAACTACCTGGTGCTGGCCAGTTTATCTTATCAGCATGGTAATAATAAGCTAGTATGTATGTTAAATATAGCTTTTACAGATGTGAAAAAATAAAATAACTTCTTGGGTTGATATACAAACATAGTAAAAACGTGATAGTAAACGTAATAGTTCTGGAATCACTATCAGATATCAGCACCACACTTAATAAATTAAAAACTGTTGCGAACTTACCTCACGTGGTGCAATCTGATGGGCAATTTCATTCCTTATGAGTTCCTCACGTGGAGAATTGGACCCGAACAATGTGTGTGATCTTATTCTTAAAAGTGACTTGCCACAGCTGATGCACACATGTCCATGACCAACAGTTGGTGCATTCTGCTGTTCACTTGTTGGATGTCGTATTTGATTCCAGGCTGCAGTCCAACACGAGTGGCACACTACACTGTCACTCGAAACTTGTACCTAAAAGATGCCATAATAATTATATTGATATTATTATTTGTCAACTCAGTTAAAAATAATTTCTCAGAGTTAAAAGACACATGACATGGTGTCATGGATCAACTAATTACCTGCTGTGGTCGAACCCATTGTTGTATAAGATTTCGCACTTCTGCAATTTCCAACAAATGTCTTCGTATTTTCGTGACATTTAAACCACAATTGACACAGCATAAACGTCCTCTTGAATGAGCAACTGGGGTCTGAGAAGAACTCTGGCCGGTGTGAATGCTGGGGTCATCGTAATCAGCGGATATCGAGTCCAAGTTAGTGCAGGGGTTGTCGTGAGAGGCGGGAGCGGAATCCATGTTCAGGCCGTGGTCAGTAGGGTGAGACGAATTGTCGGAGTCCATTTAGGAAGCTTAGTCGTTGCTAATAACAAATCCGCAAGAAAACAAACAAAATAACACAAAGGCAAACGATTTCGACCTGTGGTTATTATTTAGTTGTGAACTTGTGATTACTTGTAATTCGCTTGACAACTGTCAGATTCAATGTTGCCACTTAACAGACATAAAATCGATTAATCGATATCGATTTTTTATTTGATTTTTAATTTCAATAAATAAAGTCTTTGAACCGCTTTAAGTTCTGCACGCCTTGTAAAATGTATTTTCTTTTACTTATTTAAAATGTAGTTTAGATGTTTTAAAGAACAGATTAGAATCAAACGCAACAAAAAACAGATAATTGTGCATTTCTGTTATGATCTAAAGAATTCATGGTAAATCAACTAGCAATTCACTTGTTTTATTATTATCATAACATCAATTATCAATATCAATTACCGAAAAATAATAAAAGCTTTAATTAAAATAATAACACCATAAAAACCGATTAACAAAAAGAGAATCGATTCTTTTTTAACGTGATTAGTAATTGGCAACACTTTTATTTTTTCCATAACATACGGATTTACCTTGTTTCACTAATTATCATTTCGTTACTTTTTATTTGTGCAAAAATGTTGCTATCTTGTTTGGATAAATGAATACCACGATTAATAACCATAAAAAAAGACGTTTTTTTCTAACAAAAGCAAATTGTTGGGCGTTCCGTGGCCGAAAACGGGCATTTCCCTTTATGTGACGCCCGTTGATATGCAAAAAGTCGTCAAAATCACTTCCGTTACCGAGATTGAGAGACCAGCGAAAAGTGGTTTTTCAAGATGGCTGGACACGTTTTCGATCGATTATCTAAGATTCTGTAGCGTCACAAATTCTGAAATAAGGGTGTTTAGCCGTCACATAAAGTGATCTATTGACCTAGTTAAATGCAAGCTATTTTGAAGATTTGTCCAGCCAACCTGAGTCACATAAATATACTACCTATACTTTAAAATTAAAATCTATACCTACGACTAATAAAAATAAACCTAAATAACTCTACCTTAAACTGTACTTAGTAAAAACTAAAAGGAATAAAAAGGTCGCACTGAAAAGCACGGTTTAGAATTATTGCAAGTAGCAGTTAAAACATACAATTTATAGAATGCTAATAAGAACGAACGCTCGCCACTCGACAAGTGCGTTCAAATCAAAGTTCAAAAAATGTATGTTGCGCGCGCTCAGACTCCGTTCTTATATACGGTAGCGATCCGTGGCGGCCGCGCGCCACGCGTGTGCTGCGAACGATGCGAGCCAAATTCAACCTTCAGCACTACATTTACAGCATAACTTAGGGGCGCTGCACACGGCTAAGATACTATAATATTTTATCTTAAGATACAATATCGCTCGCCATACAAATTCATCTTAAGATACGAAAATATGAAATATTATTTATTATCTTCGTCGTGTGTGATAATCCATTGAATTGTATGGCGAGCGATATTGTATCTTAAGATAAAATATTATAGTATCTTAGCCGTGTGCAGCGCCCCTTAGTGAACTCTACTGCGGGTGACGTAACCTACGACAAACTTATTATTTGCGGTTGGTACAGTAATCGGGTCTAGGGATCGAACCGCAAAATTAAGTTTGTTTTTTATTGTATATACTTTTCCGGGATAAAAAGTACCTACCCAGTGTGGTGCCCAGGATATAATATAGAAATAATAATTATACCAAGTTTCATCGTAATCGAACCGGTAGTTTTTGCGTGATGCCTGAACAAACAGACAGACAGACAGACAAAAATTTTTTTAATCACATTTTTGGGTTCGGTGTCAGTCTAGTAACACCCCCTGCCATTTATTTTTTTGATATTTTCAATGTACAGAATTTTCACTTCTACAGATTTATTATAAGTATAGAATATACGAAATTGCTACACTTAGTTTTTTCTTTAATCTTATGTTTAAACACAATATGATTATAAAAAAACTTCAATATTTACATAGTACAAAGACATTAAATTATTTACTTGACAATAGACGGGACATTGCTAACAAAATCGTAATCCGATACGTTTGTCCTAGTGGTCCAAAGACATTAGATTATTTTAACTCTCTTTGACATAGTACGATTAAAGTGTGTAGTCGGCTCCCTGTCTTCAAACTACTTCAAACTGATAATGTAGCGCACGGAACGGCAACGCCGCTCCTTACAAAATCAAATGGCAGCTATTATGCCTACATTTTGAGCTTTATTACATAACTAGCTGTGCCCGCGACTTCATTCGCGTGGATGACGAAACTTATCAATGAGTTTTTTGTGTAGAACGTTATCTATCGAGCATACCGGTATTAATAGTTCTGAACCGGCGCAGGCCCCTACCTATACTTGAAATTAAAGTCTACACGGTCTACGCCCTATAAAAGTAAACCTAAGTACCTACCTAATTAAAAAAATAATAAACTCAATAACAGAAAATAAAATACCTACCTAGGTACTTAAATAAACCTATTTCTGATGATAACTAATCTAAACTCAATAAATAAGCAAAATCCCTAAAAACTAATATCTATACGAATGACTAATAAAATAGAATAACCTACGGTCACTACGTACACTATCAAATATACTACCTATACTTTAAAATTAAAATCTATATCTACGACTTATAAAAATAAACTTAAATAACTCTACCTTAAACTGTACTTATTAAAAACTAAAAGGAATAAAAAGGTCGCACTGAAAAGCACGTTTTAGAATTGCAAGTAGCAGTTAAAACATACAATTTATAGAATGCTAATTAGAACGAACGCTCGCCACTCGACAGGTCCGTTCAAATCAAAGTTCAAAAAATGTATGATGCGCGCGCGCGCGCTCAGACTTCGTCCTTATATACGGTAGCGTAAGCGAACTCCAAGCTTCATCGTAATCGAACCGGTAGTTTTTTGGGTTCGGTGTCGGTCTAGTAACACCCCCTGCCATTTATTTTTTTGATATTTTCAATGTACAAACGCCAGCAGGTCAAGCTACCCGAAACTGTCAAATTTTCCCAATCAACCTTGAACCTTAATGCTTCACCGATAAAGTTGAAAATCTATTAGAGAAATTTGACAGATTGTAGTAACTTGATGTGCTGGCGTCCGTACAGAATTTTCACTTCTACAGATTTAGTATAGATTATATCTTCTTTCGTTCGGAAGATATGACATGAGCAGCTGAGGTGCCGTCACTCCAGCTTACACATATTTATCGGTTTAATAACTCATAGAATATTTTGACCAGAGATTTGAAAATTTTGCTGCCACTGGCAGCTATTACGCCTTATTTTTTAAGCTATATTACACAATCATATCTTCTTTCGTTTGGAAGATATGAAATGAGTAGCTGGCGTGACGTCACTCCAGCTTACACACACACGTTTTTGATCGTAGTTTTAACACTTTACGTATTATTGTTCAGTTTTTTCCTTCCTTGTGCAGCTAACCTCACTGGTTTGTCTGTAAGAATGAGGAAGCTGGGGTGACGTCAGTCCAGCTAACACACTAAACGACTCATATTAACGAAGTTTTTGTGGCAGCTAAATTAGGACTGGGAACTTTGATTGCAGCTATTATGCCTTGAATATTGGCATAGGTAGAATTATTCTATCACATATAAGGAAGCTGGAGTTATACACACAACCTAATACACCTAACACGTAACCTAAAACACCATCCTATCTGCGAGAGCGTTTTTCCTACGCCCGTCCTTCAGATGCACCTTGCAGGTCGCATCTTAAAAACCTTCTCAAGTCCCCTCCCCACTCTACCGACGTCTACCTACTCCTTCACAGTGCACGCGGTGCGGTTGTGGAATTCACTACCGCCTGACACTGCCAAACTGTTGCAATTTTTAAAAGAAAAAGAACACTATCTGTCCACTTCACTTCATCATAGGTATTTATAATTTTGAGTATGATATAATTATTATCATTCTAGTGATACTTATTTTAGAAGTATGTATGTATGTTTATTTGTATGTTAGTACCTATATTCTTGTAACTTTTGTTTTGTTTTATAAGTGAATTGTTTTTGATTGTATGTATTATTTTTTGTCTTTACTATTTCACACGCTGTCTACATCTCTGTACTTATCTATTATCCTGTCTCGGGCGGGTGTGCTGGAAGTGATTTCTTGTGAAATAAGCATCACCTCTGTACCTATTTTTTTTTGTTCTGTTTTTCTTGTCTGTTTATTGTTATTATGTGTGTACCTACATAAATGGTAAAAATAAATAGTAATTATAATTACACTACCTATGTATTTCATAAATGTATAATTGAATACCTACATAATACGAAATTAGAACATAATACATAATATGTAGTAATACGCTTTTTTTGGTTGGGTCCCTGTGAAATCATCTTAAACGGGTTTTACTGTAAGTACATAATTGTTTTTGCATTCTGTGTCTAACGCTTAATATTGTGCACTTGGCCTGTATGTTTGCTTTTGTTAATTTGGTTGAACAGTGTACCTAACGATTGTAGATAGACCAATAAATAAATTATGGGATCAAACAATGCACGCTTTTATGTATGTAGGTAGGTATTGATTCTTCTCCTATCCTATTGACTCTTTTTCATTCCACGGTTACTCGTAGGTATGGAGAGTGCCACCCCTAATTATTTATTTCATAATTTTAATACTTACCTAATTCGGGCAGACTGAAATTACACGGCGACGGAACTACTTATTATAAGGGTTTCTGGGTTTCCCTAACCGTACCTAAACATAAAACGAGGGGTGAGTAAACACACCTGTGCCTATTCCTTCCAGGAGTATCTACTCCGAGTAAAAACGTATTGTATAGCCACAGAGCTGTAGGCTCATGGCTGTATTAGAATCGTAATAGTTAGCAAGACAATACAATGTAGGTACCTACGTGAAGTAGGTACCTTAACTATCGCTGCTGCGATCATGACAAATTTTCAACACGATGTTGTTTTTGTATCACCTGTGTGTACCTGAAGTACTTATGTTCGATCTTCGAAAGGTTTCTGAGAAAAGTTCGCTTACGTAATACTTAACGGACTACTTTTTTGTTCCCTTGCTATTAAGTTTGTGAGACCTACCTGGCAACATTCAGAACGCGCCGCGACCATCATTATAAAATAAGTCATAAACCACCAATCTACATTGCGTCAATATTACGTCCAATATTTCCTATTGAATTAAAAGTTGTCTACCATTGTCTGCTTACAGAAAATATGCTTGAACCTTGTCATTATTTTGCGGAGTTGTTTCAGTGTAATTAACCGATAGAACTGACGTTAATTGAGGAATTTCTGCACAAAATAACATCATGGGACTGTGGGAGATAGTTGTATCAAGTAGTATTAGCGCTGAGCGCACGTGACTGAGGGGTCGCGGGGTCACTGGCCGCCGCTTGCTCCGTGCGCTCTGGCTGCGCATCACGAACTGCGTCGCAAATTGTTCGTGTTGAACTGTCGAACATAATTTATCTGATATTTTCCTCTTAAGTAGGTGGCCGTGCCTATCTCGCCAGTAATATAAGTAGGTATCTAACAAGAAAATACCTACTTACCACCATCGAAAAAATATCGGCTGTATTTTAGTAAGTATAGTAACACTTATCATCTCCCTAGCCCATTCCCATCTATTTTGGGGTCGACTTCCAGTCTAACCGGATGCAGCCGTATCCTACCGTTACTGGGTAATACGATACGATACCCCTTCACTCTTGGTACCTAACAATGGATAAATCCCACTTTCGGGCTTCCGTCCCTTGTCAATAATTTTGTAGGTATGTACGTAACCGAGATGCGCACCTGCGATGTTATAAATCGTCACGATATGCTGTAGGTAACCAACAGCGATACCTACATAAAGATATTATACAAAATATGCGTGTTACAGTTATTATGGCCAATTATAGGTTTCCCTGTGGGATATATGTATATATAATGCGAACGGACTAATGCCAGATATTTCCAATTAAAGAACAAAATAAAATTACAATACAATACAATATTACCTACTTAAATTACATTTTAGAAAAACTTTAAACAAAAAAGGTTGGATAAGAAAAAAAAAAGATACCTAGTGGAAAAAGAAGAAGATTGGTTGCTTGTCATTTATCTCCGTTTATAGTTAGTTTTAATTATTTGTTTTTTAAATGTCGGTTTATTACAGTTAAATAAATCAACTTCAGAGAATTCCGAGAATTCGAGCAATGCGAGTCAGCACACAGTTCTTGGCATAGTTAGTGGAGTCCTGTGGAGTGCTTTTAACTTTTTTTGAATCCTCTCTATTTGGTTCTTATAAATTATGTATTGGGGGACCAGATTTGGCACGCATATTCTAAAACGCTGTGCACATAAGCAAAATATACAGATTTAAGAGCCCCAATATTTTTAAACACTTTACAGGACCTAAGAACAAATCCTAGGTTCTTATAAGCTTTTGTGCTAATAAGGTCTATGTGATCTGAGAACATCAATTTACTGTCAAACATAACTCCTAAATCCCTAACCATGTGGACTTTATTTATGACAATTCCATTAAAATTATATGAGTAAACAATCGAGTTCCTCTTACGTGTGTAACTGATACATTGACACTTTGGAACGTTTACAGTGATCTTGTTTTTTGCCCTTCAAGAGGATCTTATTAACTTAAATAATTAATTTAAATTAATAAGATCCTCTTGAAGGGCCTTACAATCGTCGGGTGATATTATTTTATAAAATACTTTCTCGTCATCAGCGTACATTATGTGATCAGAGTGTTCAAAAGAATCAGTGATGTCAAATAGATATGCGTTGTAAAAAAGAGGACCCAAATGAGATCCCTGAGGAACACCGCTAGGGATTTCAATAAAGTTGGAACGGTAACCTCCTAGAACGACAGCTTGTGAGCGTTTAGATAAATATGACTGTACCCATCGTAAAATATCCCCGCGTATACCCAGTCTGTACAGCTTTCTGAGCAAGATGACGTGATCCACACGATCAATGTAATAATAATGTAATGAGATCTAATTAACAATGACTGAGTGCGTACGCCCCGCGGCGGCGAGATCACATGACGTCGCCTTTATTAAACAAATACATACATACATACATTTCATCATACATACATTTACATTACAGCTGCTGATATTTATTATTATGTAGGTCTTTCTGCACATGATACGCCCCCTGGTGTCATTGGGTGCCGGTTTGTGCGAGATCGTAATATAGATAGATATGAGTTGTAGGTACGGTGCCGGCGGCGCGACCGCGCGAGCTGCACATAACTTCAATAACTCAGTGTTACAGGACAGCCGACGTGCATACAAATGCTGTACCTATTCTACACCTCAACTCAAGGGCGGACGAGAACAGACGACACGCAGCCGGAGAGACAAGTGGTAGATGGTAGGGAATCGAGTGTAGACTACAGTGATTGAGAGACTACGACCTATCTGCGGCACACTATAAAATATAATATACAAAGATAGAAATAAAGGAGAAAATTGTACAATAAAAGATGCATCGACATTGATAGAACGCTTTATATTATAAAACAATGCACAAGTCTATGTACACGTCATGTATCACTTACTATGTACCCACTTACCGAGGAGCGCTCACTCATTTGTAGCAAGCGTTGGTGTTAAACGTTCATCATTTTTACAACATGAGGGATTGTTACAAATTAGTGTGCCCCTTGTAGGTATATAAGAAAGATATGATTACTCCTACCCACTCTAATAGCTTCGTACAACAAATAAATAATACTGATTACGTTAATATACTTAGAACACATATTTACATATTTTAATTATATTACTTTTAATTGGCATTCAATGGATTACTCGGTATTTCACAATTATTTACTAACAACATACACAATGACTGGTATTTCCACTTAAATATTTAATAATCAACAATGATTTCATTAATTTCGGGTTAGTAAGTACGTTGCTATAATAATCGCAGAATTGGTGACTCCATCGTAATTATACATAAGTACAGCATTGTTAAGGTTGTGGCGAGTTCACGCGACATCTGAGTCCACTAGTTACTCGTAGCTGACGAAGGAGTGCTTCACTCGGCGGCGACGAACAAACGCTTTGTTGTCGAAACTAGAACATGTCGCGACCTTCGGCACTTGTACATAGATTGTTCTAAATTTATATAGAAACCCAGTGATAAGGTTGACTAAAGAATGCCTCGAGGATAAGTGGACTGCACCATGTGAAATTAACATTGCGTTAATTGAAATTAACAATTAGTTTCAACAAATCGCGGTTCCACTTGGGTACAGCCGACAGGAGTTAATACCACGATTAATTTACTTTCGGGCAGCTCTCCTTTGGAACAGCCTAGCTTCATAAAATTAATTATTAGCACTAGTTGTAATAGTCTTCACCTAACTGTGACTTGTATTTAATAAAGGAAGTACATACCATTAAGTTTACTTGACAAGATTATAAGTAACAATCTATAAAAATGTTTAGTTTGGCACAAGGGAGAACTAAAATATTAGATACTATACCATTTTGGCCACTAAATATTCAGTCAAATTCAGGACTGTGGGGCGGGAAGACTTCCCTTACATTTATATTAATTGGAACCATCACCTCAACGTGTGAGTATTCCGGAAGCAGGGTGAACTCTTCCAACCCTGGTTCAATCTGTAACAGGCTAATCAACGACATGACGAAGTCATGTCAAATGATGTGATTGAGTGTAGTTATTTCAGTTAGTTTGACAGTCTGTTGGCAAATGTGTTCAGCTTTTTAAACAACCGGCTGCCTTTTTTTTTTTTTTTTTTTTTTTTTCTGGTGGGAAATCTTCAAATAACCCCTCCCGCTCTGGGTGGAGCGGAAGGGAGTGTCAGACTCTTACTGACTAAAACCCACCCATGTTCCTTCCTTCTCCCTTTATGTTCCGGGGTAGCGGTAACCCTTTCGGACAATCCCGCTGACACGGCAGGCTTCGGCCCTGAGGGGCCCCTCGTTATGCTGACATCTCTTTGAGGCGCGCGTGGAACACTTACGCGCCGTCCGGCACGGGCCTGGTCCTGATCGGGCGGTGAGCTACCCATTGCTCTCCGCCCGCAGGCCCGCGCCTACGGTGGCCGGTAGTCTTCACTCGACTCCCGACGCCCGGGGCGTCTCCCGCGGCGGCTGGGACGGGAGGCTCTCTCTCCCTCATCCGTCCCGCCACCTCCTTCGCTAGCATGACTGCTTCGCAGAAAGAGGCGACTGCCTCCCACTCCCTCTCGCCCCGGACCATGGCTTGCACCAGGGCCGGGCGCGAGAGGCCGCCGCCGCTGCCGATCGCCTCTACGAGCCGTCAGGTGTCCGGCTGCCTTGGCTCCGTAATGATGACTGATGACTTCGATGTACTATGCGCACCAATGACGATGGTTATTATGTACAACAAATTATTTGGCACTATGAACATGGGTAGCTAATAAAGGTAACGACGAGTTGAGTTCAGACTTATCTAACACTAAGCTATGTACAAAAGTATACAGGCCGACTTATTATTTACATCATGATTGTTTCTAATCTGTGGTTGTTCTGGATAATACCATAAAACTGGAAAATGGAGATAATTATCCATTACTTAGGGCTGATCTTCCAATCGTCAGAAAACTTTTATTTCAATAATAAATATAACGGTTTGACATATTATATACAAAAGCAATTTTTCCTTCTCAGATAAAAGTTAACTGAATATTGAAAAATCGGTCCTTAAAAGTATAATCAACTGAAAAGTAGAGTTTGTCAGAGCTAATTCTTTATGCAATAGGAGCATCCTATGGTTTCAATAGAGCGCAACACATTTTAGACAAAAGCACTTGACCCAAACTGCTCGTGTGTCACCATGTACACAAAAGTGTGTCAGTATTTTAGTCGTTTGCCAAAATAAAAACCACATAATATGCTGCTTTAAATAATCCACTCTTTGTGGTTCGTAAAACATGGAGTTATGAGCCAGCAGAGTAACAACTGGCAAAATGAGTGCATGAACAACGTGAGCTACAATAAATAAGAACATTGAGATCGGTCCGACGGGCGCAGAGTGCGTGCGGCAGGCGGGACTGCGGCGCGACTATTTCTTCTTGGGCTTCTTGGGGTTGCGCGAGCGGCTCTTGGCCTTGCACAGCGGACAGATGGGCGCGTTGCGGTGGATCTGCTGGTGACACGACAGGCACGACTTCATGGGCGGCGGCTGCTGTCTGCACACACACACACACACATGCACAACTCACCACTACTCGATATTTATTGAAAGTGTAATGCGACGGATATGTCACCGTATGAATGTGAACACCGTTAGTTCATAATCTATCTTGCGAGATTGTAATCTGCACATATTCTGTAACTGTACAATATGTAAATATTGCTTACAATATAACGTACGGTCCCGGCGAACTTCGTACCGCCTCAGAATCAATAAATGTATGAGAAAAATAATTATCTTCTTTTTTTTTTCTTCAATTATCTTCATGTTGTAATAGTTGTTCTGCTACTCGGGGGAGAGACAAATCCAACAAATTAAAGATCATAAAAATCGGTCCAGCCGTTCTAGCGTTATAAATGGTGTAACCAACCCAACTTGGTATTATTTTATAGAAGATTAAATTTCGATAGTTTGTAATATATCCATGTCAAACCAAATTGTGAACGAAACGTCAGTTTGATTTCACTATCTGTCCGGTTCTAACAAACGTTTTGGCGGTCTTAGCGGTAGTCGAATTGATTGCCAAATGGGTTAGGTTAGGTTAGAACTGTGACCACCACGCGCGAGCCGAGCGAGCGAAGCGAGCGGTGCCGCGGCAGTTCACAACTTTTCTGCAGTTAATAATCTCGCGAGATAGATTATAAACTAACGATGTTCATAATGTTATACTTTGTCAGGTTTAAGAGTTACATCAATTGGTGTGAACTTGCATTCCAACATGTGTAATCAATATTATGTACAGAAAAAAATTGCGTATAAAGTCTCAAACAAAAATTTAAATTATATCATTGGATAAAATAAATCGTAATCGAATAAATTAATAGAGAAGAGGTCAGGGCAGGTGAGGACGGGCGGAGGGAAGTCGGGAAGAAAACCAAAAAGAGAAATAAAACATAATCGAACCTCAGCGAGACGGTAATGAAATCTTGGTCGAGGGCAGACCTGAACGCGGGCGGCGGCGGCGGCGGCTTGCGCGGCGCGGGCGGCAGGAACGACGCCAGCGCGCGCGGGGCCCCGGGCCCCGGGGGCCCGCCCGCCCCTCCTGGGCCCCCGCCCGGCAGCGTGGGGAAGCGGCTGCAAACACTGCAATTTTACTCCATCGTACACCTTACTAACTATATCATCAAAATTCGTTTGTGCTACGAAGCTTACAGATGAATACACAAATTCATACTATCCTATTTATTTGCTAATTGTGCATGATAAAAACATCGTCAACGTCCTTAAGAGTATTATCCAAAGAATAACAATGTATATAAATAAATAAACAGAATTTTAATATATAATAAAAAACTTAGGTATATTTAGCAGGAAAAAACCATACATAAACTATAGATAGGCGAAATGTTAGGATTCAATTCGCAATCTCCTGACTTTGATTATATTTATTATGTGAACTAAAACTTGCTCCCACAAAAGCAACTTAGTTATTTCCTAAAACAGGGTTTCCTCTCTTCTATCCTTTTGCTGTGCCCTACAGGGTTCATAATGATCTAAATTATATGTATACCACCTAAGTACACATTATGATAAAGCAATAAAGATATTGAGTATTGAGTATTGAGTGCGTAATGCTAAGTCAGCCTATAATGTACGCCTCCTCCCTGCAGGAGCGGGCGCGCTGGTGAGCATCACGAGAGCTACTACTTTATACAGGAGCGGGCGCGCTGGTGAGCATCACGAGAGCTACTACTTTATACAGGAGCGGGCGCGCTGGTGAGCATCACGAGAGCTACTACTTTATACAGGAGCGGGCGCGCTGGTGAGCATCACGAGAGCTACTACTTTATACAGGAGCGGGCGCGCTGGTGAGCATCACGAGAGCTACTACTTTATACAGGAGCGGGCGCGCTGGTGAGCATCACGAGAGCTACTACTTTATACAGGAGCGGGCGCGCTGGTGAGCATCACGAGAGCTACTACTTTATACAGGAGCGGGCGCGCTGGTGAGCATCACGAGAGCTACTACTTTATACAGGAGCGGGCGCGCTGGTGAGCATCACGAGAGCTACTACTTTATACAGGAGCGGGCGCGCTGGTGAGCATCACGAGAGCTACTACTTTATACAGGAGCGGGCGCGCTGGTGAGCATCACGAGAGCTACTACTTTATACAGGAGCGGGCGCGCTGGTGAGCATCACGAGAGCTACTACTTTATACAGGAGCGGGCGCGCTGGTGAGCATCACGAGAGCTACTACTTTATACAGGAGCGGGCGCGCTGGTGAGCATCACGAGAGCTACTACTTTATACAGGAGCGGGCGCGCTGGTGAGCATCACGAGAGCTACTACTTTATACAGGAGCGGGCGCGCTGGTGAGCATCACGAGAGCTACTACTTTATACAGGAGCGGGCGCGCTGGTGAGCATCACGAGAGCTACTACTTTATACAGGAGCGGGCGCGCTGGTGAGCATCACGAGAGCTACTACTTTATACAGGAGCGGGCGCGCTGGTGAGCATCACGAGAGCTACTACTTTATACAGGAGCGGGCGCGCTGGTGAGCATCACGAGAGCTACTACTTTATACAGGAGCGGGCGCGCTGGTGAGCATCACGAGAGCTACTACTTTATACAGGAGCGGGCGCGCTGGTGAGCATCACGAGAGCTACTACTTTATACAGGAGCGGGCGCGCTGGTGAGCATCACGAGAGCTACTACTTTATACAGGAGCGGGCGCGCTGGTGAGCATCACGAGAGCTACTACTTTATACAGGAGCGGGCGCGCTGGTGAGCATCACGAGAGCTACTACTTTATACAGGAGCGGGCGCGCTGGTGAGCATCACGAGAGCTACTACTTTATACAGGAGCGGGCGCGCTGGTGAGCATCACGAGAGCTACTACTTTATACAGGAGCGGGCGCGCTGGTGAGCATCACGAGAACTACTACTTTATACAGGAGCGGGCGCGCTGGTGAGCATCACGAGAGCTACTACTTTATACAGGGTGTATAACACATTGCACAAAAATAATTGCTCGGAAACGACTTTCATTTTACTCAATACTCAATATATTTATTGCTTCCACATGTGAACTTAGGTGATAGGTATTACAGAATATGTATGATCATTGTGGACCCTGTCGAGCACAGCAAAAGTAGGAGAGAGAGGGCTTTTATTTGACTAGGTACTTAGTTATTATAATAAATATTGTAATTATTTTATAAAAAACATGTATGTACTTAATTCAAAATTTATATATTCATTGAAATTATAATAGCATTTATGTAATAGAAATTGTTTTAATTTATATATGAATGTATTAAATTTTTGTTCTTCTTTAATTTTTTCTGGTAATTTATTACATATTTTAATTGACATGACTACTGTAGTGTTAGTACACCAGTCACTAGTGTACTTGTTGAGTGCATTTTTAACTTAGAGCTTGGTAAGTTTTTTTTGTGTGAAAAATCGCTGTTTACGGTAGCGCGCAATGTAACGCATGCAAAAAATATACTTATGGGTGCATGCGACGACATAAGAGTGGTGTTTAAAGTTAATTATTACATTCGAAACCTGTTTTCTTAAAAAAAAGTCATAAACAGTTGGAACTTTGACCTTCAATATCTCCATAACAAGAAGGTTCAGGTATGGTGCAGTACAAAAAAATGGTCATAATGATGGGAACAAAAACGGACTCTCGGCTTTGTTAAGGGTATTTTTACACCCATTAAATATACTGCTGTGAGCACAAGGACGTGAGTCCCTCGCGGACAGTCGGCAAGTGGGCGGTGAAGGAGCCCGGGCACGTACTCGGGCGTGATGGGGCTGCCCTCCTCCTCGTGCAGGTCGGGCAGGCGCTCCAGGCCGAGGCACTGGCGCCGCAGCAGGTCCACCTCGGCCTTCAGCGGCCGGTAGTCCTCGTGCAGCCGCGACGCCGCCGACAGCTTGCGCGTCATGCTCTCTTCTGTCTGCTTGATCACAGTCTCCATCTGTTGACACAAATTATTTGTTATACACTTACATCCGCTTCTTCTTCTTTTCGTGTCGATGGTACTCTTCTTCGATATTTTATATTATTTGAGCCCAGTAGGTGGCGACGTTAATTGCGCTAATCATCAATGTTTACAGAGAGTAACATGTTTAGTGAACAAGCTAGGATCCCAGAGCTGGCATTGCGAGACTGTTTGATCAAGAATGATATTAACAATGTGGCTGTGCCCAAATTAAAAAATGTGTATTTTTCTAAAAAAAACTCTTTTCTATTTTTTTTTTTTGTATCAGGTTGTATGTTGATCAAAATATGATTCGCCACCGTAACAAATGCGTTTACAGAATTATAATCGATAGAATCATCAATAAAACTCATGGCCTCAATTGCCATGATTTCATGAAATACTCATTCAATTGGGTAATTTGAACACGGAGAGATATATTGATGATGAGATGACGACTTATAGAGAAGTATGGAAGAAAAAGACATGTTGCGCCAACCCCAAATAAATTGGGATAAGGGCAGGAGAATCATGATGAGAGTTGTATTGATGATTTGAATGATACATTATAATTCTGTAAATTCATACTTGCTACGGTCACAAATTAAATTTTGATCAACATACAGCCTTATACTAACCTGACAATTGCATAAAACCGCAAGAAAATTTGAGTTGCGCGGGCTAGCTAAAATTTGACTTTCGGCTTAAGTGTTTGATGCTATTACCAGCATACTATGAAATTTAAACACAAAGAGGTTGTTCTAATACTTTAATTGTCAATACCTATCTAATTTATATAGAAATAATATTACAGTTAAAAAAAACATCTCTGCCAAAACTCACGACTTTTTCCCTCTGGAGTCCATGGGAAAAAGTCGTGAGTTTATGTATTATCTATTTGTTTATCCACATAATTTACGACATTGACACTTATAATTAACAGTCTGCAGTTAGGTATAAGCTGTATAAAGTCGTGCATGATCACTGGGAGACCGGCAGAAATTACTTGGAATTTGGAGCATATAGAACTGAATTCAAGTATTCATAGCTGACCATCACAGACTGACAGAGAAAACAAACAGTTTAAAATGTTACAATTGTCGGCCAACAATAGCGCGCGCCTAAGTAAACAAACTCCCGCGGCATCATACTTGTGGTATTAATAGCTCCCACATGCTGCTGCTATTGTTCGTGGCTGCTGTACGAGTACTTCCAAGCATTCCAATGTGTTTTAGATAAACTATTGTGTATTGATGTCAGAAGGACATTCTAGCATGATGTGGTGCAAATGTGCAATATTCAACTAAGTGCAAAAACTTATTTCAGCATTTAACCTTACTATCAACAAATGTTAGGATATCCTAACATTGTACTTTCTCAGTTGATATCTGAAAAGTGCCCACTCTTGAAGAAGAGATGTTGAATGTTGCAACGTGAAATAGTAAAATATCATACAGCGTTGATATCAGCATGAATCTGGCGCAGCTCCTCCACGTGGCTCATCTTCTCCTGTTGCAGCAGCTCCATCTCGCGTTTGTACTGCGCCAGGCAGCGCCCCTCCTGATCCCCACTGCGCACCTCATTCAGAATACTGCGCTTCATGCGCTCCAGAGTTATCGTTTTATTTCTGGAAATATTTAACACATGTAGCTATTAATTTGATCAGGGGTGACAAAAATACACAATGCTTGTTTTTGGCTGAAGATAAGTAATGAAGGCAGAAAAAGAAGTACGGAGCCAATCCTAAGTAAACCCAGCTATACGAAGGTTAATTATTTTCTATAAGTATAGTAAAAAAAATGTTTTAAGGTGTTGTACATATAATGCCAACAACATATACAAATTAATAAAATTCTGTTTGTAATCCTAAATAAATCCAGCCCTAAGGTTATTTATTTTCTATATAGGTAAAAAAATGTAGTTTTATGGTGTTGTACTTATGCCAACAAGTTTTTTTCTTTCTTCCAACCACAAAATAAAATTGTGAGAATATAAAACTAAAACGAAATATTCGGCCAGAGGGTCGTCTTTTAGTCTCAAAAACATATTTGATGAATTCATTCAAAGTACATACACTCGTGACATTTTTAAATTTAACTCCTTACCTTTTAGTTTAGATTCATCATGCAATAGAAAATAATAAACATTTCAAAAGATGTCAAGTGTTTATTGATCGAGTCCACAGGTGCGATTTGGAAGAGCATTTTGAATAATTTATCAATAATAAATCAACATACCTGATCTCTTTCATAGCTTCTAATTTATGATATATTTCGCGTTCGTTTTCAGCGGTCATTTCTTATTATATTTTTGTTAAAAACTACGAAAATAAATGAAAATGCACAACCACAAAGCGAAAATCACATTCGTCGCCGTCGCCGCGATGAGCTAATAGTGATGTGCGGTGCACGTTTGCGAGTAAAGAGCATAATACACTATGCTAAATATCGGGCCCGATATTAAGCATAGTGTAATAAGTTCTTAATTGCGAATGCTTTTGCGCTTCATCACTGCCATTTTAGGTTTTATAATGTTACTTTCTTTCATGTTTTTTTAAGATAATATGATCTACAAATTATTTTGATATTTTTAACCGACAAAAACCGGGAGGACGTTCTCAAGTCGACGCGTATCTATAAATTTTTACTCCTTAGATTTATGTTTTCATTTCCACAACAGTATAACCAAAAACATAACTTATTTTTATGATGGTTTATGGTTAGTCACATCACTATGAAAAATAAAAAAAAGGAATTGAAAGGAAAATGGCCGCTTGACCATTGATAGCGGCTTGCTGTCAAAATAGTGGAATCATTTTATGGCAACGCGTACGCAATAACTTGTGTGGAAACGATCTTGATGCATGATATTAATTAGCAGATCGAATGAATTTCTCATATTTTACCTTAGTTGACTCGAATATTACTTGGCGGAGGTCATTTACACCTTTGCAACTGGCTTCGTGTCGTGCCCACTAAATTCCATTCAACACTGTTTACTTGTGAGAATGAGTGAGGAGGGCAGCGAGGATTCGCCTCCACGGCCCAAGCGCAAGATTAAGAAAGTGATGGTGCTTTCGTCGGACTCGAGCTCGGACAGTGACGAAAGCGTCACAGCAGCGGGGTCACGCAGAAAGAGATTGAGGGTGACTGAGCAAGCTTCAACACGTTGTGTTAGTGCCGGAGTCGATCGAGTATTACAATGAGTGTGTTGCAGGTGCTGAGTGATGACGGCAGCGATAGCAGCGGCAGCTCAGTGGTGTGCGCGGGGGCTCGCCGCAAGCGCGCGCTGCCCAAGCTTCGCGACTCCGAGGGCGACAGCGACACGTCAGGCTGGGCCACCGACCACTCGGACGCACCAAAGCCCGCTTCTGCCGCCAAACCCACTTCTGGTTTTGCATCGGACAGCTCAGAAGGCAACTCAGACAAGTGCTCCATTTGTCTTTTGCGTTTCACTGATCAAGAAGTGGGGACACCACAGAGCTGTGAACATATTTTCTGTTTGGATTGTATCACGGAATGGTCAAAAAATGTCAACACCTGTCCAGTAGACAGAATTACATTTGATTCCATTGTAGTGAGGGCTTGTGCGGGCGGTCGTGTGCTACGTACTGACCCCGTAAAGGTGGTTGAGCGCCGGCCTTCAGTAGAGCTTCTTGTGATCGAGGACCCAACTGTCTGTGAGGTAAATATGTTCATGCTACAGCATTGTGAGCACTGCAATCGGGCCACTGGTTCAAGGTGTTAACATTGAAAGTTCGTTGTTGTTGTTACTTAGAAGTCACAAAAAACTTTGGCATATTTAATCAATTACACTTATTATTATTATAAACAAGCTGTGTTTTATACTGGTTTGAAATGGCAAATAACTAAATGCACCATCAAATATTGCATTTTAGGTGTGTGGCCGCACAGACAATGAAGAAACCATGCTTCTGTGTGATGGATGCGACCTTGGATATCATATGCAGTGCCTCACCCCACCACTGTCGGAGGTAATATACACAGTTCTTGAAGTTTTGTGACAGCGTATAGATATACAATATTGTTATTTCTCTATAAACTTCAGCTTCATTCTTCTTATATTCCAGGTTCCCATTGATCAGTGGCTATGTCCCAATTGTGACAATCTGCTATCAGATGTGGATTTTTTATTTTCTGGCATCACAGATATGGACTTACCAATTTCATCTAGAAGTGCATTAATCAGACAGAGAAGGAATGATAGATCATCAAGGGCGCACAGCGCAGATGAACCATCTACATCCTCCGGCAATAGAGGAAGCCGTTTGAATTCTGATGATGTACCAACAACATCAAGAGGGTCACACTCGGCGCAGGGCAGTAGCTCACGAACAACTACGAGCAGGCGTAAAAGTGCAGCACATACAAACCGTAGAAGGCCAAAGAGGAGAAGAACTAAAACAGTCATTATCGAGTATGAAGTGCAAGAAAATGGTAAATTTCCAGTCACCAAACGAGTTAAAAGGAAACTAAAGAAAAGAAGGGTAAGTACATGCCTTTCAGAATGTAGCTCGATAGGGAGTTAACTTTGAGAGCTAACACGGATGTCTATGCGCAGACCAAGAGACGGCAACCGCGCACAGCGGCACGGCGCTCGCACGTGCTGGCCAGTGTGCGCGCCGCGCTGGCGGCGGCGGGCGTGCCCGGCGCGCGCGGCGTGCCCGGCGCCGGCGCGCCCGCCAGCGCGCTGCGAGAGCTGTCCGCGCGCCGCTCGCGCGCCGGCATCCCGACGCTCAGCCTGTTCGGCGACGCGCACCAGCTGGACTACTTCCCCGAGGACGACGAGCACGGCGTGTCCGAGCGCGCCAGCACGGCCGTGGCAGCGCGTCCCACCTCCAGCATCCTCAGCGCTTACAGACAGGTAATTGCAGCTGCATCATGTTTATTATTTTATTTGATAGTGTTTACTATTATGTCTAATAATGACGTATGTGATGACTTATTCCCAGGCGAGAAGAAAGATGATCTCCATTCCGTCTCCTAGGCACGCGTCGTCGGCCCCCGACGTTCTCTCCTCTATCCTCGAAAGTCAAACTTTGCTTCATTCAAAACAATCTGTAGTGTCCATTTCTGTAGACGGTAGTGTGAATATAAAATTAGAAACTCGCGAAAAATCTAAGCAGCCGAAGAAACAATCCGACGAGCCGAAAAAACAGGACAAGATTGATCTCTCGCAGGGAGAGGACGCCGCGAGGAAGGTACCGTCGTACCCCGGGCAGTCGCGCGGCGGGCGCGGCTGGGGCGGCGGCTACACCGGCAACTACCACCGCGAGCAGGGCACCAACAACCTGAACAACAGGGGCGGCGGCTACGACAACAACTACAACGGTGGCGGCTACCAGAACCGCCAGGGGAACGCGTTCAATCAAAATAATAATGTGCGCCGCGACGAAATTGACACTTATAACAATTACTCTAGAAGACCGCACCAGTATCCGCCGGGAGATGACCTTCCTTTTGAGCGCAACAGGAGACAAGTTCCTGAGCAGAACCGAGGCCAGAACAATCCGCTGTCGCAGCGCCCCGAGCCGGGCCGCTACAGCCTGGCGCCGGCCTGGCAGCCCTACGTGCCGCCGCCCGCGCCGCCCCGCAACGACCCGCCAGCTGTGCAGCACAGGCACTCGTTTGGGGGCTTCGAAAACCCGCTAGACATGAGAATGGGTCCAATCCGGCGACAAAACTCAGCAAACAGTAACCCTGAGCCTACGGCCGCAACACAAGCGCAGCAGCCACCGAAGCCTCAGCCGTACCGCCCGCTGCCGGAGCCGCCTATGTTTAAGTTCGACAAAACACCCGAACTCGACAAGTCGGAGGACGAGAAGAGTGATTCTAGTTTAGTCATAGATACCGAGAAGTACGACCCCACCGAGCCGACCAACGACGACGACGACAGCGGCGACGTCGACGACGTGCCGGCCGCGCCGCCCGCGCCACTCCCGCCGGGCGCGCTGGTCGTGCCGCCGGACGTGCTGGGCGTGCCGCCGGACGTGCTGGGCGTGCCGCCGGACGTGCTGGGCGTGCCGCCGGACGTGCTGGGCGTGCCGCCGGGCACGCTGGGCGTGCCGCCGGGCACGATGGGCGTGCCGCCGGGCGTGCTGGACAGCTGCGTGCGCGCCGTGCTGCACGAGCACCGCGCCCTCCTGACGCCGGGCGCGCCCGCGCGCGGCGCCAGCGACGACGACTCCGAGGGCGACTGCCCCAACTTCTCCATCTACTCCGCCACCAGCGTGCACATCGCCAACAGCTCGGCCGAGGCGCCGGCCGCCGCGCCGCCCGCCGCGCTGGTGCCGCACGACAGCCTGGAGGACCTGGTGCAGGAGGACGACGACCCGCCCGAACCGGCAGACCCGCCCGCCCCGCCAGGCCCGCCCGCCCCGCCAGGCCCGCCCGCCCCGCCAGGCCCGCCCGCCCCGGCAGACCCGCCCGCCCCGCCGCCGCGTGCCGCACCCGACCACACTGTCAGAAACAAAACTGAAGAAGAATTGAAAGAGAAAGTCTCGAAGAGATGTCCCATCACGACAAATCCGCGTAATCCCATTAAAATTAAACTCAACACGCCCTCGTTGATTAAACGACAAGTTAGTCTATACGACGAAGAAATAGAAGACGAAGAGGAAGAAGTAAATGACGATAGCGAGATTGCGCCCTCCGTGGAGCCTGGGGACCTGCCGCGCGACAAGACGACCGCTCAGGAGCGCGACGCGCAGGCAACGCGCCCAGACTCGCCCGCTAAAGAAGAGGAGGTTCCCGAACTCGCGTCGGAGACACTCTCCATCGAACCGGCTACTGCTAACCTTGAGGAGCCAGACCAAATACAGGAAGAAATCTCAAAGAAAGCAACTGAAATAGAGGAAGATGCTACCACACCTGACATTGAGGCAGAACCGACCACTCCCACGGAAAAAGCAGCGTCGGTGACTGAAGACAAGTTAGACGATGATGACGATGAGACCATGGACAGCGCGGAGCGCACGGCCACGCCGCCGCCGCGCCGCCACTCCAGCTCTGACGACCTGTCCGCCGCCGACGACGAGCTGCCCGTGCTCGAGCACTCTCCTAGGAAAGGCTCTGTAGACAGAAATGATGACTTGCTAGAGAAAATGACCGAGTCCATCAGCGAGACCGAAGATGAAAGGAGTTACACGCCCTGTCTCGACGAGAACAAGTCCAAGGATACGTCCCTGGAGACCGAGAAAGAAAAGGGTATCGAGGGACTCGACACCGAGATGATATCCGAAGACGAGGGCAACGAGATGTTCTCGGACAACGAGCGCGCGCCTTCGGAGGCGTCGCGCGCCTCGCCCGCGCCCCCGCCGCCCGACGACGAGGAGGGCGAGATCGTGGACAAGAAGAAGGAGCCGCGAGGCGACGACGCCAAGAAGAAGAAGAAGAAGGACTCCAAGAAGGAGGGCAAGGACAAGAGCAAGGGCAAGGGCAAGAAGGCCGACGTCGCCTTCAAGAAGCTCAGCAAGAGCGGCAAGGAGCGCAACTACCGCGACAAGGACAAGAAGCGCGAGCGGCGCGACTCCAGCGACGCGTCGCGCGAGCGCAAGCTGCGCCGCAAGGAGCGCCGCAAGGACCTGGAGCGCTACGACGTGCGCACCCTGGTGGGCGAGAAGCGGCGCCGCCCCAAGGACGCCTTCGGGCGGGACGTGTCGCCGCGCGCCTCGCCCAGCCTCAGTCGCTCGCCGCCGCCCGCGCGCCTCACGCCGCGCCGCGAGCCCGACGCGCTCGGCCGGCGGCGCTCCGCCTCGCGAGCGCGCCGCGCGTCGTCGTCCCCGCGCCGCGCGCGCCCCTCGGCCTCCCCACGTCGCACGCGCCTCTCGGCCTCCCCACGCCGCACGCGCCTCTCGGCCTCCCCACGCCGCACGCGCCTCTCGGCCTCCCCACGCCGCACGCGCCTCTCGGCCTCCCCACGCCGCGCGCGCCCCTCGGCCTCCCCGCGCTCGTCGCCGCGCGCCGCGTCGCCCGCGCGGCCGCGCCGCCGCCGCCGCTCCGCCGAGCGCGACAAGCGCGCGGAGCCCCGCAGGCGCCGCTCGGCCGAGAGGACGCGCAAGCGACGCCGCTCCGGCTCCGGCTCCAAGAGCCCGCGACCGAAACCGGCGAAAAGAAAGAAGCGCGTCCGCTCCGAGCGCTCGACCTCGCGACGTCGCACGCCGCGCAGGCGCAGCCCGCGCCGCCGCCGCGTGCGTCGCCGCAGCGCCAGCCGCTCGCCGGAGCCGTCGCCGGCGCCGTCGCCGGGCGCGGCGGAGGCCGTGCCGAGCTCCGTGGACTCGCGCCTGCTGTCGCCGCGCACGCCGCCGCCCGAGCCGTCGCCGCCGCCCGCGCCCGAGGTGCGCGAGCGTCGCCGGCGGGACCCCGCGCGGCACCGGCGCCTGCGCGACGCCGCCGGGCCCTCCAAGGAGGTGTTCACGTCCGGAGACAACATCCTCGTCAGCGTCAGCTTCAAGGAGCAGGAGCGCGCCGAGGGCGACGAGCGACGAGAGCGGCGGCGCGAGCGCAGGCGGCGCCGGCGCAGGGCCGCGGCGCCCGGGCCCGACGGCGTGGCGCCGCGCCCCGTCGCCATCATCGACCTCGAGCGCTCGCCCTTCCGCGAGCTGACGCCGTCGCCGCGCAACGTCATCGTGCTGAGCGACAGCGAGCCCGGCGAGAAGGAGCCGGAGCGGCCGGCCGCGGCCGGGCCGGCCGCCGCGCCCGAGCCGGCGCACGCCGTGGGCCCCAAGACGCCGCCGTCGCCGGGCCGCGGCGCGGAGCCGGCGCCGGACGCGGGCGGCGCGGAGGACGCGCGCGGGCCGCTGACGCCGCCGGAGCCGCCGGACTCGCCGGACGCGTACGACCCGTACGAGCCCACGCGCTCGGCGTCGGCGTCGCCGAGCTCGGCGCGCGCGGCCAGCCCGCCGCGCACCTGCATGACGCTGGAGGCGGCGCAGAAGACCAACATGTCCGCCGACGAGGTTCTCGACCGACGTCCGCTCTCACCGATAGAGAAGGTACTTTATTTTACGATGACTTATGAAATAAAATATTGTATGTGTAGATGTGGTAGGTGTGTGGTAAATGATTTGATTTGACTTTGATTTTTGTAACTGGGAACCTAGGAACCAAAAGGAACATTGAACTTACCAAGTTATATAACGCGATATCGCGTGTCGCTAATTAATAAAGCGCCTTTGTAGCATACACATATTACTTTTTTATCTTTTAATAGTTTTGTGGTGATCCACAAAACTATTAAAACTACACTAATATTATAAAGAGGTAAGCTTGTTATGTTTTGGTGTAGAAATTAATATCCGAATCTACTCTTCCGATTTAAAAAATTCTTTCACCATTATGTTGAACGGATCTTCAGGGTGTGGATATAGGCTGTATATAGTCCCTTTAACAAAGGGGTTTTTGTGGAGACCAATTTTGCACTGTAGGTAAGTCGACAAAAAAAGGTTGAGCGAATTAGTTTCTTACTAACATGAATGCTTTTTATAGAAATTATAACTCAGGACTGATCTTTAAGTTGATTTCGAAGTTTCTTCTCAGAGTAGTCAGATATGAAACACCGACCTCATCTCGTTTTTAAAATATTATAAATGTACACATTAGTGCACAAAGTGTTTCTATAAACCTACTTACAGAAATAAAACAATTTATCATGTAATTCATCAATTACTATTGAAAATCAGTCAAAAACTCCAAATTTATTCTCAGGAGAAGACATATTACAGGTATATTTTTTTTGTGAAATTCGCTGAAATTATATTTAAAATTTATTTTAATACTTGTGTAAGTAATGTTAAATATTATCAAAATGCATTTGCTTATCGTCAGGGAAATCGTGAGATAAAAATTGCCTTTTACATAACAATGTTTGGACAAGCAGCTTAGACTTTACGATCGTGTTTATGCAAAAACAAACAAAATACGCGACTGACTGAACATTTGCCTTTTTCTCGCTTAAAATAATAAATAAATAAATAAATAAATAAAATTTTTATTCAAGTATAAAGTAAAGTAAAACTATGATTTACATTAATTACAATCGAGGAAAGTTAAATTCTAACTGTAATGTAGGCTTAAAATAATGAATATCTTTTGTTCCTATGACAAAGTTTATAATCCTTGTACATGATGATTGACTACACACTTATTGAAAAGTTATTATGTCATAGGTTTTTATTTTCAGATGCTAAAATAGTCATCCTGGATGGACTATTTTAGCGACTGAAAAAAAAAGAGCATAATAGAAAAGCAGAGAAAGAAGCCTTTGGTGTAGAAATCTTAATATGTATAGGGTGAATTTTAGAAAACACTTTTAATGCAATTGATGACTTGAAACAATCTTTGGAAAATATTCTAAATGGAATTAATAATATTGTAATTCTGAATGCAGTACAATCTTTGAGACGTCGAATCCAGCTATGTATTGAAAACAATGGTCATCATTTTGAACAATTAATCAGTTAAGGTTTAATAGGCTGCCTCTTTGTTTCTTATCTATATAAACGATCTTCCTAAAATCATAAACGGACCATGTGTTCTATTTGCGGACGATATCTCGCTGGTCACCCCATGCCAGAACGATGACGATATAAACGCCAAATTAAACTCCCTTCTTTCTACAGCTGTGAACTGGATGGATAACCATAATCTAGAAATTAACTTCACCTAAATAAAATTAATTACTTTTCATCCCCATCAATAACCACCATTAAAATTAAATTTCATTTTTAATAATGCAAAACTGGAACAAATAAACGAATTTACTCTCCTCGGTTCGTCTATAGATACCTACATAAATTGGGAATCCCATATACAGAAATAAGAGCAAAACTCAAAATTTTCGTATGCCCTACGCGAAATAAAAAATATAAAAAAAAACTACCAACCTGCAAACTGCACTTGTCACTTACTATGCATTTGCCCAGGCATGGCTCAGCTATGGGGTCATGCTGTGGGGTAACAGTACAGATTCACAAACCATATTTATTTTACAAAAGAAGTTACTTCGAATAACAACCAACATAGAACAAACAGATAGCTGCAAACCACACTTCCAAAAACATAAAATACTCACACTTCCCTGTTTATGTATCTTAGAATTATGTAAATTTGTCAGAAAACACCCAGATTTTTACACCACTTGCGAAGAAACAAACAAGGTACACCAATCGAAACAACAAAAAAAAAATAAACCTACCTCAATCTCGACTCAAAATGCACTCAACCAGCCCTTTAGTTATGTCCATAAAAAAATATAATAAATTGCCAAATGTCATTAGAGAAGTAAACAAAACAAATAAATTTATTAATTAATTGAAACGATTTCTGGAATCCAAGTCATATGCGTCTGCGTTGAAGTTACAGACCGATATCCAAATTATGCGTGTTTGCTAAACTATTAGAAAAAATTGTGTACAGGCAAGTTTACTCTGCACTCAGACTTAGTTTCAGCGAACACCAGCATGGATTCTTGGGTGGTCGGTGAACAACTACAAACCTCGTTCTCTGTAGTGACTTCTTGTCAGAGGCTATGTCTAATCGGTCCCAAATCAACGTCATATATACAGGCTATGCCAAATGTTTCGACAGAATTGATCACGTCGTTCTCATGCGTAAATGTCCTCTGTCGATGGGCATTAGGGGTAACCTATTTCGTTGGTTTAAGACGTATGTGGAGGACAGGTGTCAGACTGTTGTGCTGAATGGGTATTCATCAAGTTTAATGCGTATCCCATCTGGAGTTCCTCAAGGTTATTTATTAGGGCCGCTCTTATTCAATTTATTCGTCAACGACATCGATTTATTTATTTATTTATTTAATCTTTTTGCACAAAAAAAGGTACAAAGGCGGACTTAATGCCTTAGGCATTCTCTACCAGTCAACCAAGGGTGGTGACGAGATTAGATGGCAGGTGCTTTGGTTGAGAGGGACAATGAAAAAAAAGAAAAACTCTTGCTTCCTTCACTCAAAAATACTTCTATATGCAGATGACATGAAAGTCATGTCAAAGATATCCTCCTTATCTGATGCTTTATCATTGCAGGAAAATCTAGATAGGTTCCAGTACTACTGCAGCTCTAATAAGCTCGATTTAAACGTCTCCAAGTTACGTGTGCTCCTTAACCAGGAAGCCCGTTCCTATCACATTTGACTATAAACTTTTAGACAAATCCTTAGCTAGGATTAACACAGTCAAAGACTTGGGAGTTGTTTTTAACTCAAAATTATTATTTGATCAACACATACATAAAATCATTAATAAAGCATCAAAATTAATAGGGTTCATTTTGAGGGTCTCAGAGTCTTGAGTTCAGAAGCATCAAAACCATTAAAATTCTCTACTGTACTTATGTTCGCAGTCATCTCGAGTATGCCTCTCAAGTTTGGAATCACAATTACAACATATACATCAGTCGATTGGAAGGCATACAAGGAAAATTTTTGAGGTACATTCAATTCCGGTCTAAAACTTACTCTCCCACTTATCTCCTACGCTGTAAAAGATTCCATCTACTTCCTCTTTCTGAACGTAGAAAAATTGCAGACTTGACTTTTTTATTTAGAATCGCTAACGGTTCAACCGAGCTTCCCGAATTGCTGAACAAAATCGGACTGCGGGTTCCTTCTGCTTTTCTGCGCAATCCTCATATGTTGCATACTCCTATGGTAGGAACGAATTACAGACGAAATTCATACTTAATCAGAGCGAGTCATACGTATAATGCGGTCTACCGGGACGTCGACATAGATGTTTTCAACACCAGAATTTCAAAATTAAAAAAAACTGTTTGTGATTTCTCTTTTGATCACGTAACCTAATTAATAACAATTTACGCTGTTTGAAACGCATTTGTACTTATGATAGTGTATTTACTCAAAACGCTGTCAACTTTCTCAAATATTTTTTTGTTTATATTCTCTCTTCTATCTGTGAAAACTTGTAATAGGCCTTATTTTTGTTACTCTCAATCGTGCAAAAGTTTTTTGCTGTAAGTTTTCCAAAAACTGTAAAATAAAATAAATAAATATTACTCAGTAAATGAGTTTTTGGATGACAAATCGATTGCAAAATAAAATTATCTATATATATACGAGGGTCATTCAATAAATACTTAGCCTACAAAAAGTAAACGAAAATTTTGGAAAAGTGGCAATTTATTTTTCAACATAGTCTCCTTTTAGTTCGATACACTTAGCCCAGCGATGCTCCAACTTTTTTAACCCGTCCGAAAAATAGTTTTTGTCAAACTCTGCAAAATAGGCCTCCGTGGCGGCGATGACCTCCTCATTTGATCCATATCTATTCCCGGCGAGTGATTTTTTCAGATTAGGAAACAGAAAGAAGTCACAAGGGGCCAAATCTGGAGAATACGGTGGATGGGGCAGCAATTCGTAGCGTAATTCGACCAATTTGGCCATGGCAACGGCAGACGTGTGAACCGGTGCGTTGTCGTGGTGAAACAGCACTTTTTTCTTCGCCAGGTGGGGTCGTTTTTTCTTTAATTCGGCGTCGAATCGGCCCAATAAATCGGCATAGTAAAGCCCTGTAATTGTTTTACCCTTCTCGAGGTAATCGATGTAGATCACACCTTGTGAATCCCAGAAAACGGTGGCCATAACTTTTCCGGCCGATTTTACAGTTTTCGCCTTCTTTGGAGCACGTTCCCCGGTTTGAATCCATTGTTTTGATTGCTCCTTGGTCTCTGGTGTGTACCAGTGGATCCAGGTTTCATCGACGGTCACAAAACGACGCAAAAACTCCGCTGGATTCCGCTTAAACAGCGCCAAACACGTCTCCGATGTGGTCTCACGGTTGCGCTTGTTTTCTGGTGTGAGTAAACGCGGCACCCATCGCGCCGACAGCTTTCTCATGCCGAGTTCCTCGTGAAGAATATGATGCACTGTTCCTTCTGAAATGCCTACAGTCTCAACTAGCTCCCGAACCTTCAATCGGCGATCTGCCAATACGAGATCATGGATTTTTTTAATGTTTTCCTCCGTAGCAGCTGTTTTCGGTGCACCTGGACGTGGTTCATCAAAAACCGACGTACGGCCACGTGCAAACTCGTTGAACCAATTCTTGACGGTGGCCATCGATGAACAAGAGTCACCGTACACAGCATCCAAGCGCTCTTTGATTTCGATGCGCGTTTTCCCTTCCAAAAATAGGAATCGAATCACCGAACGATATTGCTCTTTTTCCATTTTTGTAAAACCGATCGACACGTTCGCTTCCATAAGTTGTCAAATTAAAACAAATGAAGGGATTGGAATGAAAATTTGAAAAAAGAATTAAAAAAGAATGTGCTACACTGTGGTAAAACTCTTTTGAAACTACAGCGCCCTCTGGCGATGAGGCTAGGTACTTATTGAATGCACCTCGTATCTTGTTATACACCAAATATTATGAAATATATATAATATAATACGGAATATAGAAAATCTAACATAGATATGAAAATATGAATACATAAATAATAATCTAATTTAATAATAATAATGAAAACACTTTTAAGAATTACATAATAATTTACCTGCATATTCTTACGCAATACATAAAATAACTAATATACTATACCTATATACACAAAACTATATACCTTTATATATATATATAACTGTATATATATATATATATATATATATACATATATATATATTATATACAGGGTGTCCCAGAACTCAACGTCAAGCCGAAACGGGGCGACAGGATTGATTGTAAACATCATGAGAAAAATCAGAAAAAAAATGTATCCCATGCAGTTTGAAAATTATGGGCATTTAAGAAAAACCTAAAAAATTGGTCAATCGTAACCATTTTTCGGTTATTGTGGTTAATTTTTATTATTTTTGTTCATTTAAACTTTGGAACCGTAACCCTAAATAATATTTCTAAGAATCACAGTAAAAAAATAATGACACAATTGCCCCAAGTTTCCTAGAATTAAGACTTTGTTAAACTATGAATTTAAAATTTTCAAAACTTGACGACTTTGAAAGGCCCTTCTTTAAAAAAAAATGTACTACAGTGCCTTGGCAAGTGCCATTAAAAGTTGGCGCATTTAATCAGGATTGTAAAATGGTACAATACTTGTTAGTTTCATACTAAAAAAAACGAGTAAAAAAATAAAAACCTCAAGTAACCCGATTTTTGCTAACCCATTTTACTCAGTTAAAATGTTTTTTATTCGCACAAGCTCTTGGTAGGTTCTTAATTTTACGGCAAAACGATGAGAGAGATGGATAGTGGACATGTTTGCCATGAGTGAGAGAGACAGATAGTGACGCCACTTTTACCAAAGTCAACAAAAGTAAGTAAAATTAATAAAATAATGAAAAATCTTGACCTAGTTTAGTTTAGGTTTATTGGAATAAAAGTCAGATTGGGAAATAACATTTTTTATTACAACAAATGTTCAAATTGTTTACCATCAGCCTCAATACACACCCTACATCTTCTTAAAAAAGATCTACTTATTAGCCGGGCATATCCTCGAGAGTTGATGTCCTCAGCAGCTTGAGAAATTCGTTCACGCAGCTCGGCTACGCTCTCAATGGGCTTTGAATAAACATTTTCTTTGAGAACGCCCCAATTTAAAAAATCCAGGGGATTTAAATCTGAGGAACGGGCTGGCCACGAGATAGTGCCTGAACGTCCAATCCACCTTCCCGGATATTCCTGGTCAAGGAAATCTCTTACTTGCACTGCGTAATGCGCTGGGCAGCCATCTTGTTGATACCACATGTGGCAAAGATCTGTTAGTGGTACGTCCTCTAACAATGTTGGTTAATTTTCTCGTAAAAAATGTAGGTAATTCGTGCCATTCAAGTTCTCAGGCAGCTCAAAAGGCCCAACAATTTTGCCATTTAAAATTCCGGTCCACAGGTTTACTTTAAAGCGGTACTGGGATCTGTCTTCTCGCATTAAATGTGGATTCTCCCCACATGCCACTCGTGAAAATTGTGTAAGTTTATGTAACCATCTTTTTTAAATGTTGATTCATCTGACCAGGATTTTTTTGGATGAATTGGGGATTTTCATTATGCCTCTGTAGCATTGTTCTGCAAAATGAAATCCTTTCAGGATAATCTCGAGGGAGAAGACTTTGAACTCGTTGTACGTGAAACGGATGCATTTCGGCTCTTTGTAAAATACGATGTGCTGTGCTTTTGGGTATTCCCGTCCTTTTTTCAATTCCACGAACGGAAATACTTGGGTCATCTGCGACCTCTTGCAATACTTCTTCCTCGTAAGGAAAGCGAGGTCTACCTCCAGCCCGTATTTGATTCGGGAACTGGCCGCTCCCCGTGAGTGAACGGTGCACATTAACAAACACGCGGTGATCCGGATAGCGCTCTAAATTTGGATATCTTTCACGATAAAGTCTAGCGGCGGCACTTGCGTTGCATCTGCATTCCCCATAAATGAGGTGCATGTTCGCATATTCTTGTGAAGTGTAGCGCGTAGGCATGGTAGATAACAAGGATGCCAACACAAAAGTCCAATTCCAAAAGAGAGAAGCCAAAGTTGCCGGTATGTAATCAACAAGTTCAATTCACAAAAATCCAAGTCCAAAAAGAGAAGCCAAAGTTGTCAGTACTAAATCAACACAAGCGAATACGGAAAGGTGCGCAGTAGACGTAACGTACTAACTGGTGTCAGACTGGTAGCGTAGCCATTTGCTTGGTATGGCGTCTGTATCTATTTCATTCGCACTCGTTTAAACGACGCATCTTCGTCTCATTGCGTGGCGTCACTATCTGTCTCTCTCACTCATGGCAAACATGTCCACTATCCATCTCTCTCATCATTTTGCCGTAAAATTAAGAACCTACCAAGAGCTTGTGCGAATAAAAAACACTTTAACTGAGTAAAATGGGTTAGCAACAATCGGGTTACTTGAGGTTTTTATTTTTTACTCGTTTTTTTTAGTATGAAACTAACAAGTATTGTACCATTTTACAATCCCGATTAAATGCGCCAACTTTTAATGGCACTTGCCAAGGCACTGTAGTACATTTTTTTTTAAAGGAGGGCCTTTCAAAGTCGACAAGTTTTGACAATTTTAAATTCATAGTTTAACAAAGTCTTAATTCTAGGAAACTTGGGGCAATTGTGTCATTATTTTTTACTGTGATTCTTAGAAATATTATTTAGGGTTACGGTTCCAAAGTTTAAATGAACAAAAATAATAAAAATTAACCACAATAACCGAAAAATGGTTACAGATTGACCAAATTTTTAGGTTTTTCTTAAATGCCCATAATTTTCAAACTGCATGGGATAGATTTTTTTTCTGATTTTTCTCATGATGTTTACAATCAATCCTGTCGCCCCGTTTCGGCTTGAAGTTGAGTTCTGGGACTTCCTGTATATAATGTGTTAAAAAGTTAACTTTAAGAAAGTTGAGGAGTTGTTTGGAATAATAAATGAAAATGAAAGATATGCAATATTTTCACTACGCACAAATTTATTGAATATGCGCACTGTACACCATGTATACCGCTGCTGGCGTGGTGCCTCGCGGCCACGGTAATATTATCTATACAGTATTGTAACTCGGCCGTATCTTTGAAATAAATGCCTACAGCCGCGCGATACGTATACATGCGATAGGGCTGCCCGCCTCCAGCATTTTAATTACATTTGCCTACATTGTCTTCCATTTAGTTTTGTGGTTGTAAATATACTTTTTTATATAAACAAATAAAATACTTTGTGAATTGAATAGGAAGTGTTCAATAAAAATGCATGTTGTTTTTTGATTTGTAGATTTAATTAAAAAAACCCATGTTTATGTTTGAATAACAAATCGGTCTTATAAATTTGCGACCGAAAAATATTTGCGCCTCGACTGAGACGTACGAAATGCTTTATTATTAAATTTTAACGTATAAAAAATCCGCATTCTAATATAAAGCTTAATTAAAAATTGTTTGACGAATTCATGCAACCAAAAACAACACAATATATCCTACTCGTCATATTAAATATGTAGATGACAGATATCGGACGACTGAAGTGGGCGGGAAGGGTTGGTGGGCCTCGGGTAGAGGAAGCGCGCCGCGCGGTGCTCGAGCGCCGAGCGTAAGCGCAGCCCTGCGTACAGCGCACATAAAAATGTTTTACTAAATGGTTATTTTTATATGAAAAATAAAAACGCTCGAAAAAAAAAAATTTTTTTGTATATATTAGTTTTTTTGATACTGAGTAAGTACACGAAGTTCTTAGAGTTATTTTTAACACCTTATGTATACATAATTATACACCCAATTAAGCACATCTAAAAATATTTAATTGTTTGAATTTTGAATTGCTACTTAGCTCTCTTTCTCTCTCCTAAATTTTACTGTGCCCGACAGGCTCCATATTGATCTTTTACCTTGTATATGCCATCTATGTAACACATATGGAATGCAATAAATATTTGAGTATTGAGTATTGAGGTAGGTAACATAAGAAAAATTTAAAAAAATAATTTTGTTAAAAATGAGCACTTTTCTTTAGCTTAGCTTTCCGTATGTCATTACTTCCCAGAATTCGATCCCTATTAGCGACATTATCGAATGGTTTAATAATACAGGATTTTGTTTTTTCAAAATCAATGGGTACAATTCCTGGCTAGAAACATTGATTTAAAAAATCCAATGATGCAGTTTTAGTTTTCATCAAAATCGAGCCCGTGACTCCTTTTGTGAGTTTCGGATTTAGCCACCCACGCCCACTTGAAAAATTCACCCTCCTGTATAATTCTTCTGTACGTGTGTTTGTCACCTAACTCCTCCTAAACGGCTGGACCGATTTGGATGAAATATTGTGTGTATAATTTCAATGGGTTCCTGGATGGTTTGAAAACACAATTGGACCCGGTAGGTGGCGCTGCTTTTCCTTGACCGCTAGTTACATATAACATATTTTTTTTTTACATATAAAGTGATCTATCACTATCAACAAAACTACGAAAATTTTAATTATTTTATCTACTCCATGCGCGGAAATTATATAAATATAATTGCAACATCGATAGCACCTGAACCTAAAATTCACACTACCGCATCGCTAATAGACAATTTCGAGCGGACATTGTTTCTATATCTTTGACATTAAAAAAAATGATGGACTGTACTTAAACCCGACTACGAAAAAAACGTACTGAAGAGCATAAAACAAGATAATATATTCCTATCTGTAATTCTACCTTCGGTCGCAGCCATTGTAACCGGTCGAGTTAGGGATTTTACTTTTATTTTCAACTTTTTAGTTTATCTATATGACGGAATTTGAATACGAAGTAGACAAGATACTCTTGAGTGATCAGCAACTATTGCTACCTTTGACACTCGGTAACTCCCAGGGAACTTTGAAGAACGATCTGCAAGCTAGAAAACAGAAAAGCACCTGGCTTTGATCTGATAACAGGAGACATCCTTAAGCAACTGTTAAAAAAAACCGATGGTATTTTTAACTATGTTATTCAACGCGATCTTCAGAGAGATCTTCTATCCAAACTTATGGAAGATTTCAAAAATATGCATGATGGCCAAACCGGGAAAACCACGCCATACACCAGCTCATACATGCCTACGCCTACTCCCAGTTCTATCAAAGATGTTTGAAAAAATCTTGCTGTCCAGACTAAAACCAGTTCTGGCTGAGCGCAAGATAATTCCAAATCACCAATTTGGATTCCGGGAGAAGTATGCTACAGCCGAGCAAGTGCACAGAGTAGTGCACAAAACAGACAGTCCTTCAGAAAAATAGTACTGTTCTGCTGTATTCATAGACATCCAGAAAGCATTCGACGAAGTCGTTTTAATAAAAGTGGTTTCCACAGGTAATGGCACTGCTTCAGTCCACTCGCGACGTGTCTCCGGAGCCCCCGCCGGGCGTCGCAGCCCAGTCGGCGCCCGAGGCCGGCTCGGCGTCGCCCGGGCTGGCCCCGCCGGGCCCCGCGCCGGCCGCGGCCCCCGCCCCGCCGGCCCCGGCGCCCGCGCCCGCGCCGCCCGTGCGCATCGTTCTGCCGTCGCCCACGCGCTCGCAGCCGCCCAAGCTGTTCTTGGCCAAGCCGTCCCCGATCAAGTCGGACCCCATCAAGCCCATGCAGGCCGCCAAGCTGCCGCGGCCGGCGCCCAGCACGGCGGCCGTGGCGGCGCGGCGGCGCGACGAGTCGGACGCGGACGACTCGCCGTACTCGCCGGGCTCCAGCGACTTCGGCGACCTGTTCGAGCCGCCGGCGGGCGCGCGCGGCGTGTTCGACGCGCTGCTGGAGCGGCCGCGCCGCAAGCCGCGCGGCGCCGCCGCCAAGGTGCCCGTCAAGCTCAACCGCAAGAAAGGTACGTCCGCGGCCCGGCCCGCCTCCCCGCTGCCCCGCCGGCCCGCCGCTCTCGTTGTAACGCTGTTTCCGTCGGCAGGTAAAACGCAGGTCGGCGTCAAGATCGACGAGGACAACCTGAAGATCCTGGACGACCTGCCCAGCTCCGCCGTCGAGATGCAAGTGAAGAGCAAAGTGAGCAATCACGCTGTTTATGTGTGTGATCGAATTTTTTATTTAGTTAGTTAGAAACTCCCCGCGTGTGCATGCTTAGCTTGGTATACCTCGTTTTTGTTTCGTTTTGTTCGTGACCGCCATCTCGAGACTACAGCTGGCGATGTGTTACAGTTCCTGAAGAAGCTGAACCGCCAGGAGCGCGTGGTGGAGGAAGTGAAGCTGGTGCTGAAGCCGCACTACAACAAGAAGCACGTCACCAAGGACGAGTACAAGGACATCCTGCGCCGCGCCGTGCCCAAGGTACCTCGCCGTAGTTATCTCTCTTATAGTTTTTCACACCAACAATAGAAGTCGTCCCAACAAAAACTTGATACTTAAGGCATGCGGTACGATGGCCCGCGGAATTCAAATTTCTCTAGTTTTTTGCAATTCGTAGGTCTAGTATCAATACAAGTCTTAAGATAGAATTGACCTCAAAAGTCATAATTTCGGGAAATAGTCATACAGTAATTTGAACTTAGAGAGTTGTATTGATGACTAGCATTTGCCCGCGGCTTCGCCCGTGTGGATGTCGGAAAATATCCTATGGGAAAGTACTATCGGGATTAAGAAGTACCCTATGTGTTATTAATACAGGTTATAAACAATTTGTGCTCTAAATTTCATCCAAATCCATTATGATGTAATTACAGCTATGAGTATGCTAAACAAAACGCATGGTTCCAGATCTGTCACAACAAGACGGGCGAGATCAACCCGGCCAAGATCCAGGCGCTGGTGGAGGCTTACGTGAAAAAGTTCAGGAAAAAACATAAACTGGGACTAGTGTAGTGACGCTAGTAATAGTTGTATACATAGTGTAGCATAGAGGAGCGAGCGGGCCCGCGCCGCCGCACGCGCCGCTCAGATGTTCTATCAGGATATTGTAATTATAATTTATGTATGGACGATCTATTTTACTTAAACGTTTATTTAAATAAATAGTATTTAATTATGAAATTAATATGGTATTGTTTGTTTTGATTTGATCTCCGTCGAGTCATTAATGCGGTATTATTAAGATGACAATTTATGTGAAACGACATCGCAAGTATTAATATAATGTAACTACTACCCACACCTAGAATGGCAGCGATCCGACAAGCTCACTGCTCACTCTTGGTCTAAACGTGCGAAATGCAATGAATATTCATCTCAGAATTAAACAACACAGAAATGTTTCTTCAATACGGATGATGACATTTTTTTTTCAATTGTAAATTCTAAAAACTATTGTTTGCAAATAGTGCAAATAATATCATACAAAGTGTAAATAAAGCTTAAAAAACTGCCAAGTTATAAACGTTTTAAAATAACGGCTAGACAAAGACAACACTATCAGGTGACGTCACGACTATGTAACTATACTAGCGCCATACATTGTTCCCAAAGCGTGACAAAGATGGGAATAATCCCTGCCATCAACTTTAAAAGCGCTAGACGCTTTCTCCATATTTCCAACGATATTGACGATTTTTTCGCTTATCTCATTTTACTCTGCCTTCTTTGAAATTACATTTCTAATATTAGTCATCATCCCTCTTAGAATGAATCAATCGAAATCTGTCCATGTTATTTTCTATTAACTTCCAAAAATAGAGTAGATCTGATCTTTTTTCCTGTGATTTTCGTAAGTGTCTTAAGCATAGCATAGTAATCGTTGTCAATAGTGAATCGTTCGGTAACTGGTAGGTCCTATGATCCCAGCACACTATGAAAAATGTTCTGAAAAACGGTCATCCAGTTTGTATTCATTCCATCGAGAGAACGCATCATTTTAAAAGTAAGAGTGGAACACGCGTGGCCAATGCCTCAGATGTCAGTATGGACTCGAGTGTCGGCGCGGCGTCACCCGTACAGGGGTACGTGATATCGGTTTAAAGAATTAGTCCGACGCCTGCCAAGTTAGGATACCAGCTGAGATTTACTGACAAGATTCTCCGTTTGCCCAGTCGATCGGGTCGTCTAACATTCCACTTTGTCATAAGCATGTACTAATTATGTTGGAACCACGTTTTGAAATCTCGTAGAACTGGCGGGACATAGTCTGTAGATGGGGGGCGCCTGCTTGCGGCGTGCGCGCCGTCGGCGGTCGCGTGCAGGAGACGTAGCTCTATAAAGGCTGGCGCATGATCGCGTGCAGGAGACGTAGCTCTATAAAGGCTGGCGCAGAATTCAGCAGGCCGCACCGCATTGCAAAAATTCTATTCACATATATATTATATATTCTATATAATATTCACAAATTCAAAATTCAAAATGTGAATAGAATTCTATACACAGATATATTCTATATCACTTTCATTGAATTTGTATGATCCTCCGCACATTTCATTTTCACTTTATAGTATTGAATGCAATGTGATGGCTGTAATGTGCGGTTAGTTTAATACTGCACTTACTGCTAACAAACAGTCAAGTTTGACGGGCATGCTAGGAATAGTCGTGTCCTTGTGTGTGTCGGGAGCTCCCAGATTTATATATGTATAGACAAATAAAAGCGAAACTAGACAATGAAGCATTACTTTGGTATTTTTCAATTAAAATCAGAGTTTAAAATAATATTAGAAGATTTGTATATTAAACAGTGTTGCCAACGATAGCAGCACTACCTCGTGCTTGTCACTGCCACCGAACTGGTGGGACTACACTACATCAGTTACTCATTGGTTATGTAAAGAACAATACCATGTAAGTGTATACAGCACGGCTCAAGGAAACATTTATAAATAACTGGCTTTTGCTCAGGTTAGCTCTGGGATTGCCCAGAGCTAACCTGAGCAAAAGCCTGAGCCTAAGAGTGTACATAATTCTCTAATTTCATAGTTAATTAAATAAACTAGCATAACGTTACGTTAACGGTTCTAATTGTTTACATCAGCAGTTACGTTTGTTGTAGTTTATGGTGGTCGTACAATAGAATAAGAAAGGCTCAATAATTCAATATATCTGGAGCGAGTTGCTCGCCTCGACCCGAGACTATCGCTGTCCGTCGGGCGAGTCCTCGCTTGCGACCTATGTTTTGTTGCACTCTTGAGCAAGTGTGGCCTTGAAGTTTTTAATAAACATCAATTACTTAATTACGGAGATTGAAAGTGTTTCATATTTTTTGTATTCAAATTCGTGCGAGTTGTTCAAATAATGTTATATTAGATATATGAAATAAAAGAAAGATATATTTTTACCACGTTTTATTTCTAAAATACAAACATAAAAAAACTCAAAGGACAGCATTGTCATGTGGTATTCTGTCAAATGGCATTGTCATGGTGATAACTTCAGATACTGGTGCAGCATGCTGCATGAATGACAACTATATAAGAAAGCTTGGATGTATTGCGGCGCAAGGCACTCGCTAAAAGGACTACTCTACTGAAATATAACATTAGTTGATTACTGGTGAATGCTTCGCTCAGACGGCGGGTGCGAAGCCGATGCGCTTGGCAGCCACGTCGAACTCGGTGTAGTACTTGCCGATGAACACGTCGCCCAGGATCCACAGCGGGCCGTTGGGCGGCGGGATGTCCAACCCCATGAAGCCCGACAGACACACCGTCTTGCCGAACTGCGTCACCTGCGCACACACACGGGCCTTACTCTCGTTGACAATGGCAACAGTACCCTGTTGTTCATAAGGCACCTACCCCCTTACTAATAAACTCGGAGTTAAAGTTTTACAAAAAAAAACAACCGACTTATAACACTCAATCAATCTGCCTAGCCTTTTCCCAACTATGTTGGGATCGCCTTCCAGTCTAACCGGATGCAGCTAAATACCAGGGTTCTACTCCGAAGTGGTATCGGCCGAATGTTCGGCCGTTTCCTGCTACGAAGATACTATTTGGTTCGGTCGGTCCCGATCCTACACTCCTACACTCTTTCGAATATTGACTATGGTCCCGACCCAACAGAGCCGATCCGAACTTTTTTCGCATTTTTCAATAATATTCGGTTCGGCCATGTGTCGGTTCGATCTGAACATTCGCACTTCGCACTCCGACTAAGACCTCCACAACCCACTTACTAGGTAACACGATACCCCTTGGTAAGACTGGTTGTCACTTTCGGGCTTCTGTCGACCCGTAACATCTGTCAAAGATCCAAGTATGTAAAGATGGTCACCCATCTACGGACCGACCGCGGCAAGCGTAGCTCTAATCGATCGACCCGTGTGGTTGTTATTACTTAGTCACGAGCTCCGACATAACACTATAAAACGAAAAACAACTTTAATTTCGGATATTGTTATGATATTTTTTTTGCCACCGACTCGCTAAACTTTTATTTTTCTCACTGCAGTGTTTTTTTTGTAAAAAGTTTTTGTTTCAATTTTTGGCTGTAGTACCTGCCCCACATAAATTATTATATCACTTCATTTGTAAATAACAGTGACAGGATTTTTTATTATTAACAACATATACAATGTGGATTAAGGGGATGCAACATAGAATATGTTAAGACTGTCCTCAGGAATACTTAAAAAAAAAAAGAATGGCTTGACTGGAATCAAACCAACGCAACGCCCAACTAGCCAGCGAGCTCGTTGCGATTGCGATGAATTTGTAATCTACCGTCTGTTCTACTTTATCATTCGGTCTCTGTCTAATTTGTTGTTGTTATAATGTGAAACAGCATTCATTTTATTTATGTATTACTTGCTCTCATGCACATCACACATTTTACAATAGATTAAGTGTCGGCTTTTGTACATGCACCCTGTCAAGTTAACGACTACGGGTCTCATCTAGTAATTTTATTTAAGTTATTTCTAATTCTAACAAAATGCTAATGTTTGTGATAAAATAATAAATAATACCAAAAAAATTATAATTTTGTTACCAAAAATAATAAATACTATTAGTAAAAGGTCATTCATTTATCTTTATTTACTAGTTCTTTTTTTCAAATCAAATCATTTATAGGTTTGCAAACCAACAATTATTATTTTTTTGTATTAAATATTGCAAAATAGTGTAGGAAATAAGACCTAGACTTAGAACAGCTGGCGGATTGGACAATCTGCGACATGCACATACATGAAATCAATCGATCCCAGCTCACAGTTCATAAAGGGTGTACTCACGCGCAGCACGTAGTCGGTTCCCTCAAGCGTGAACTTGGTGCCGGCGATGGTGAAGGAGACTGGCGGCAGCTTGGCGATGAGAGAGCAGTCCACCACGTACTGGCCGAACGCCATGGGCGTCGCGCCCAGCGCCTTGTTCAGCGCCTCCACCTCCGCGCTGGGGCCCGCGATCAGCGACGTGCCCGTGTCCGCGATGGCCTCGCAGCCCTGCGACACATGCGTGTGAGTGTGTCACTAGGTAGTGAGTAGTGTGTGTGTGGTGCAGTCCGCTCGGAACACTCACATCGGCGCAGAAGGTATGCTGCGCGACCTGCACGGCGTCCATGCTGAACTGCCAGTAGGTGGCGCGGTGCACGGGCACGTAGGTGAAGTTGCCGCTGTAGTGAGCTGGGTCCGAGCCGCCCAGGATGATCTCACCGCCCTGCGCCGCGCTCGGGTCCCTGTACAGCGACAGATTTTATTTTTAGCTCACAACCAATTCACAACACAAAATTCATATGATATTATCATACCTACTCATACTGTCAACTAGCCTATTGCGTGATATGCAGAATATGCTCAAATTCGTCATGGCCCGTCACAGGTTAACTAAAAATTCATTGATTCTCTTCTTCTGTGTAAACTTCAAATTAGATGAGTATACACATAATGTACTGCCTAACTTCTCCCACGCAGTACATTTTGGAACAGACATTAAGTGTTATTTTTATAAATAGCCACAAACTACGTGCTATTTCACCGGCTTCATAAGGTTCATAACTCATTTGTTGGGCTTGGCCTTTTATAACAGGCTACCCTCTTCTTTGCTAGATTTGCATGCTACTCATAATGCGTTTAGAGCTCTAGTAAAATCCAACCTTTGTTCAAAGGCATACTATTCCCTTAACGACTACTTAAACTATAAGAATATTGGTTGCTGTTATTGACTCAAGACAATGTTTATGTTCTTTCACCGGAATTAGCTTACCTACTGACAAGAGTTGTATGCAATATTTGGTTAGCTAGCGACCTCGACAATTAATCATATTACTCTTGCATATTCTCTCGTTTAAGTAGTCGTTGATGGAATTGTATGCCTTTGCAAGTTCTTCATGCTCCCTTTAGATGTCACTGCTTGCGGTAGCGTCGGGGGTCAGGTTGCCTCCTTCCCTCAAATATGGCGAGGGGGGTAATGGCTGATCTTTGCGTTATGCTCGTGAACGGGTGCTGCTTGTGGTGACAGGTTGTCTTGTTGACCATGGTTTTTTTATTGTCATTAGTAATTAATTGTTCATTTATAATTAATTGTTTATTTATTTTAATTCCGAGTAACAGCTATAAAATAAAATAAAATAAAATAATTTTAATTCGAGTATCACTGACTCATAATACAATCAAATACACTCATTCAGTCACATTACATAGGTATACAAAAATAAAAATAATCAAAATTAAATCAACAAATTATAATTAGAATTTCAGGAATTAAATGTCAAATAATAAAAATATTAAGTCAAAGGAGTATGTAAAAAGTAAATAAAAATAGATCGTAATTTGGAAGCAGTTAATAGACATTTACAAAAAAAAAAAAAATTCAAAGCATTTATTTCGGGTAACCCAAAAGGACCCATACAACAACCAGAATACATAAATACACATACACACATATAAGACAAATATTATCGGACACAGCTAGCAACATGCCTGCTACAGCAATGTCCGATATACGGGCAATCCAATCTCCCGGCAATTATCGCCAGAACTGTATTGGAGCTGCCCCGCACCCTGCGCACCAAGGACGCGCACCGCTTGCGCATGGTGGTGTGGAAACAGTCGGCGCGCGCTTCCGCAAACATGCCCGAGGCACTGCAGAAGCGGGGCAGCCCCAACACCGCTCTGAACGCGTTATTGTACTGGACACGGAGGGCACTGTAAGCCGCTCGTGTGTAGGAAACCCAAAGGCTGCACGTGTATAAAGATGTGCAAAAGGCTTTAAAAAGCGTGATCTTAACTTGATTTGAACAGCGTGCAAACCTACGGGCTATCATATTTGCTCTTTTAGACAGTGCCCTCCGCTCCCTTTCGATGTCGACATGGTCCCTCAGGTCGGTGGTTACCCAATGCCCCAAATATTTAAATTGGTCCACCCGTTCCAAAGGTGCATCCTTCAGGCGAATGGGTGGTACATGTTGCGAGCATTTGGCCCCGGACTGAAAGACCATGTATTGACTTTTTCCGGCATTATACATGAGGCCGTGTGTGTCCGCATAATCCTCACACACTCGCAATAACTTGCGTATTCCACAGACCGACGCGCTAAGTAGCACCATGTCGTCTGCGTAACTCAGATTGTTTACACAGACTCCATCAACGTGGCAGCCAACATGGTGGCTACTGAGCGCAACGATGAGTGCATCCATGTACAGATTGAATAGTGTGGGTGAGGTTAATCCACCCTGTCTCACTCCACATTCAAGCCTGTACGGCTCCGACAATACACCCGCCCATCTGACACTGTTAACCTGGTGTGCATACCAATACTTGAAGATGTTAACAAGTTCATGTGGCAAGTTCGTGCCCTCAAGTTTTTGCCAAAGCACGTCATACGACACCAGGTCAAACGCCTTTGACAGGTCGAGGAAACACGCGTAAACTGGAGTTTTACGATCAGTATAGTATCTTACGGTATGCTTGAGACACAGTATTGCACTATCTGTAGACAATTTGGGTCTAAAACCAAATTGATTATCGTGCAACATCACGTGTTTATTTAACTGTGCATTCAGCAACCCATCAAACACCTTTGCTATAATAGTAGCAAGAGAAATAGGCCTGTAGTTAGTCTTATCGGCTAGATCACCCGTTTTATTCTTCACCACAGGCACTACCACTGTTCTCATAAAGTCGTACGGAAGATAGGAATGGCTCAGGCACAGCGAGTAGAACATAGCTAAAACTCTAGACATATGTGGGCCGGCATGCTGTAAGTGTTCAATACTGAGGCCATCGTGGCCAGGAGACTTGCCTTTCGACATACACTTGATTATTAATCCTACCTCTTTGGCTGAAAACCTTGACTCCATTTCGCCCATGGAGGCCTCAGCATTGACCGCCGCAACCTGCCCGCCCAGCAGTGGTTGTACAGAAAAGTGAGACCTAAATAAATTTGCTATGTCCTTTGGTTCACTTACGCCATCGACGCTCACCGGACGACCAGGCCCTATATTTACCTTCTTGGTATCCTGCCAAAAACCCAAGCTATAGTGAACTTAAGCCAGCATTACATAAATATGTAAGCTGTCACGGCCTTTATTTTGATATTAAGTTTTGTTTACATTTTTAACTTTTAGTTATTATTTGCTTGAGTATAGTTTTCATTATATTTGTCGGTATATTGGCGTGGCTAGCTAAAAGTGGCAAATTATACAGAGTTGATACGACAGAGGGGCATTAAATTACACTACGTATACTATACGTGTTTAGTAGTAATTCCGCCAAAAAAGGGAAAATATTTACAAATCAGTAAATAGCTTACAAATCAGAATAAAACGTAACCACCCTTTGTAAAGAAATTTGACTGACCTTAGATGCCTAGGTAACAGAGTGGCAAAGTCGCGCGCGCGCCGGCCGGAGCGTGGCGTGTGTTATCTCGTGTCGAGGCGGGCGGCCGGCGGCGGTCTGGCTTTTATGTTAGGTAAGGTTTTGAAGTACGCGCACAAAAACAAACACACTAAATTTTTAAATTTTCGATTCTCATTAATGCACAAATTATACCGACGGAGAATATTGTTATTTATTTAGTGGTTGTAATTGACAAATCATTTTTGGAACAGACGCGACGGAAGAGACCGCTGAGTAACGCCTGAGAGGTAAGACAGTGGTACAGTATTGTAAAGCGTGTGGTTACCTGTTGAGGTAGAAGGAGAAGACCGGCTGCACGAGCCCCTGCGCCACCATGTTGTCGAACACCGGCGTCACGCCGTCCACGGAGATGCTGCAACCGGGATCAAGAGGATACTCAGGGTAACAGGGTAAGATAAGATAATGTTTATTTGCTTAAACATATGTCATACATACAAGAAAATACATGCATGCAACATGGCAATAACATTATTAGGTACAGGCATATTTGCCACATGAATAATTAAAATAATAATAAATAAAAAAAAATAAAAAAAAACCTTTATTTCTTACAAACTTAAAAAATAAGAAACAGTCAAATGACACATATGTAAGGTAAGTATCTATATCTATATATATATTCTATAACTAACTGTTATGTTTAATAACGGATTTCTATGTTATTGACAAAATTATAAAAAACGTATAAAACCTATGTATAGATTATACTTATAATCTGTGCTTTTAACTATTAATTATATAATCCTATGTTATGCTAATAACTATTATATTATAACTTTTTCTGTTTATCTATGCTTGTATTACTTGAGTAGGTATCTATTTTTTCTAGTATGTATATTTTTATGTAGTACTTAATATTCTTTGTAACTTTTAATATTTATTTGTAATATTTATTTAAACATTAACATGTAGTCAATGCGTGTGTGCATGTGTGTATCTTAATATATATATACAATGTACTAATTAGGTTGGTTTGTAAGAACCCCACCTCGGGTGAAGGTCTCCTCCAAAGAGTCCCACTGGTCTCTGTCTTTACCTATTTGTAGCCACTTTGGGCCCGCTATCTTTGTGTAAAGCTTGGTTGGTGATACAGATACGGGGTATGTTAATGTGGTTGTATATATTATTCTTTGGAGGGTTTTGGTCGTGATCTTCCTCGGTGACCGGCCGTATTGGAAGATGGTTTGTGTTTCTTGGTATAATATGTTCTTGTATGAAGTCTTTGTGGGACGTAGAGGGGGGGATTGGTTGCTGTGTTTCTGTCTTTGTTGTTTGTTGTTATGGGTGTCTTTGTTGACTAAGAAGTTCAATATACCTGGTTTCAGGACTCCTTCTGATAGACTATTTGATCTTTGAACCGACGCTGTCTGTGGAGGTTGGAGCGTTTTATTCTTTTTGGTGGCTTGAATGTTTCTATCGTTTTGTGGTAGGGGGTTACTTTCGGGTGATGTAGGGAGTGTTCTTTTATTGTTGGGTTTTTTTATGATCAGTTTGTCGTATTTTATTCTGACTTTATTGCCTTTCTCTTTCTCTAGGGTCATTTGCTGTTGAAGCTCCTTTCTCTTTTCTAGAATGTACTGTGGATAGTCCTCCTTCATGTAATATTGAGTATCTTTCAGCGCTCCTTTTTGTTTGAATATATTTATTTTGAGTCCGAGAGTTGTGAAAGTTGCTATTATTGGGCGAGGTCTTTCCCCTTTTTTCCAATTCTCTTTACCTCTTGGATATCTTTATAGTCTAATTTAATAGACAAAAACTCTCCAATCCACTTGACGATTCTATTTTCCAGTTCCCCGTATGACGAGTCTGTCTTCAATGCAAAAAAACACAAAATTTCTTTGCCTTATCTGTTTTTCTAAAAAGTATAGTCGCTTCTCTTGATTTTCGACCTTTTCTTTTAATTCTTCGTGCTTTTCTTCCCGTACAAAAAATTTTTCATCCAATATTTTGTTTATATTTTGAGCAACTTGATCCGTAACATTTTGCCCACTTTGGCGGATCGCTACTTTTTGTTCGTCCAGCTCTTTTTGTATGTTACGAAGTGCGTTCAAAACTTCTTCCATGGTTAGAAAGAATTTACGAATTCAAAAGTTGATATTAGAACTTCAAAGAAATATGATTTTGCGCCCTCTGTTTTATTGTTGCTGTTCTACGTTGATGTCTTGATTGCGATCTATTAGTTTGGTGTGGTAGTGTATTCTTGCTGGTAGATGGCGCTAATTTGATTTTAGCGCCCTCTTATATTTTTCTTGAGTCAAGACGGTGGTGTATTGGTTACGATCGTTCGGTCTTGGCAGTACCTAGTACCGACACTTAACGTCAGGTGGCGTTTTTTTAACTATTGCGGCTGCGGTGCAAGTAAAAAAAAGTGGTAGGTACGTTGAACTTTTTTCTTTTCTTTAGTAGGTTATGTTTTTTAATGTTTTACAACATTGCACTGCTTTTTAATGTATTTCACTTTTGCACTGATTACGTAAGTCTGGTTTCCTTTCTAGTCCGTCGAACTACGGTCAAGACCGTTAAAGAACGTCATAAACACTGGTAACCACTGATGTTGTTGTTCACTACTATATTTTGTTATTTATTGATTTCGTCTTGGTTCAAGTCTCCAATATATGTTTTGGTCCACAGAGTTTTATTCACTTTTTGCACATTTACACGAGCTAATGCACTGTTTTACACAATAAAAAACTTTAATTAGTGTGGAGTCAATGTGAATTGTGCACCGTCTACCCTCCACCACCCTATGCAATCAAATAAAATAAAATATTATTCAATTAAAATATTATCTCAAAATCACAATAAATTAAGTAATTAAAGAATAACAATAATATTGTAATAAATTTAAAATAACAAAAATCAAACAACATTAAAAAGAAAAATATTTTGATTCGGCGCTCGAGCCGATTTGAGGGAGTGAGGTGCTCAGCGGGATTGTCCGAAAGGGTTACCGCTACCCCGGAACATAAAGGGCGACGGAAGGAACATGGGTGGGTTTTAGTCAGTAAGAGTCTGACACTCCCTTCCGCTCCACCCAGAGCGGGAGGGGTCATTTGATGATTTCCCATCAAAAAAAAAAAATATATGGAGTGAGGTGCGGGGAAATCCTCGGGGCGCCCCCCGCGCGTCGAACACGTTAGCGCGCCATTGAAAGTTCGGACAGCGGCCATAGCACAGGCATAGTACAGTAATATCAGTATGACTGCAATATTTGAACAGAAGGAAAGATAATACAAATACGAAAATATTTATTTCTTTAAAAAAGCTATTATAAAAACGCTTATTTTATTTAAACTAACAATTGATTGCGTGTGTGTGTGTGAGACTCCATGGAAGTTGATGATCCGGTATATTTTTCATAACATTTAAGTATGCTCTAGTTTTTCTAGCGCAAAGTAGACAATGTTTATTTTTTAACCCTATAAAGAGAACTTCTCCCAAACTTTTTCCAATTATTACAGCTGTGCCTGAAAAAGCTTTGAAATTGTTCCAATATGACCTGGGGCACCAGGGGGTCGACTCCGAAGTGGTAAATGTATCGTATCGGCCGAATGTTCGACCGTTTCCTGCTACGAAGTTACTATTTGGTTCGGTCGGTCCCGATCCTACACTCCTTCGAATATTGACTATGGTCCCGACCCAACTGAGCCAATCCGAACTTTTTTCGGATTTTTCAATAATATTCGGTTCAGGCATGTGTCGGTCCGATCCGATCATTCGAATGTGTCACTTCGGAGTAGACCTCCTGCATCCATCCACATAAACATCCGCCGTATGTATTCCATTTACTATTTGACCCTCTGCGACTGCAGCTTCTTTTTGACCTGCTGGTTGCATACACTGATCAGCGATTCCCTCCCATCTCTCATATACTTGGTCTTGAACATGACCATGACACTTTGATGAAAATATGGGGATGTCCATAGCTGAAAATATTTCCTCAAATTGTGAATAGCCAATGCCGGCAGATACTATGTTGTAGCCGCTATATTAATGTCAACACTATCTCTATAATTAACCTTTTCGGAATTAATCACAACTATTTCTTGACATACATGACATACGAACTTGAATTTTGACGAAAGACCAATTCTTCTCTCTCCTATTAATTTAAAATTAGCAACTTTACAGTCAAATAATCCATTGTGATTTGTTTTTTCTTGAAGCTGCGTAAGTAGGTAATTGATATCAATTATCCTTCGTCCTTGAACGGGTTGAAAATTATCACACCTTGTTTCCACCACGAATGGTTAATTTAAGTCAAAGGCAGCATTCCTGAAACAAAATTGAAAATACATGTCTGATTCATGCGGTAATCATTTAAAAAAAGTTTAAAGATGTTCTCTATGGGGTATTATTTAGTTATTGATATTTCGTCGAAATACATCAAAAGAGAAATGGTGTTGTTGGTAGTTGTGTGCTGACTTATAACATCCGTAAACCCATTGTGTGCGTCTGTCAGTTGGCTGAAACTAGAGAAAAATTAGTTATTAAGTTATAAAATTAAGGCACCTAGTGACGTGTCGGGTCGTGTGTCAACTTTTTAGGATTCCTTACTCAAAGGGTTCCAACGGTACTGCCAATATTGCCATTAAAACTGGCATGTGTGTGTGGTTTTAGTCAAATTGGATTAAATTTAGATAGACTGAACTCCAATTTCGCTTTGAAATATTTAATTCAGCATAAGCACTATTTTTATTATCACTACCCCAAAAAGCATAAAATATATCGCAAGAGTGGGTAGGTATACTACCTGCCTTGGATGTTCTATGTTCATATCAACTGCGGTCAACGGAGCAAAAGAGCTTATTGACGGAAGGCCAGTACGATTTCTGCGAAGCAGTCATGCTAGCGAAGGAGGTGGCGGGACGGATGAGGGAGAGAGCCTCCCGTCCCAGCCGCCGCGGGAGACGCTCCGGGCGTCGGGAGCCGCGTGACGACTCCCGGCCACCGTAGGCGCGGGCCTGCGGGCGGAGAGCAATGGGTAGCTCACCGTCCGATCAGGACCAGGCCCGTGCCGGACGGCGCGTAAGTGTTCCACGCGCGCTTCAAAGAGTTGTTAGCATAATCTGAGGGGCCCCTTAGGGCCGAAGCCTGCCGGGTCAGTGGGATTGTCCGAAAGGGTTACCGCTACCCCGGAACATAAAGGGCAAAGGAAGGAACATGGGTGGGTTTTAGTCAGTAAGAGTCTGACACTCCCTTCCGCTCCACCCAGAGCGAGAGGGGTCATTTGATGATTTCCCATCCGGAAAAAAAAGGTCAGTACGATGTTCAAATTTTTGCGGTTTTGACGAATATCTGTAAAATAACATAAAGATGTACAAATATGTCACACTTGCCTACTGAATTTAGCGTTTGTGTTATTTTGAAATCAATCAAAAATAAAATATAATTATGTACCTACATTACACTGGTTGTTGACCTTCTGAAATATTTTACCTGTGTACCACATTTCGTATGATAAACATCCACCGACCTATTCTGTAAAAATCACACCGTGAAAACTTAAGTGAAGTGAGTTGTCAATAGTTTCAGTCCTTAGTATCACCTCACTTTAGGCTCACGTCAACTTAAATCACGGTGAGATTTGTGCAGAATACACCGGCTGATTCTTACACCTCCATTCTGTCAATTTCTTTCGCTTCTAAATAAATCTAAATAAAATCTAAGATATAAAATTCAACATTTACTTACTTTACCACGTTTCTTTGGAGATCTTTGTTATTTTTTTTATAGCTGTTCGTGATTTCTTTTTCCGTTTCATTCGCTTATTACCCATTGTTGCTCAACAATCAAGTCACGTGATTGCGCGGAAAGCACTGACATATGTACAACCCGGTCAAGTTAACTCCGAACCTAGCGCGTGTGACGTCCCATTGATGCTTTGAAACGTAACAAAAATCCGGAAATACAGCGACGCGTATCAGTAACGAACATGTCAACCGTACTGACGCCATAGGGCGATCGCGGTGAGGTTGACGGGGAAGTGGGAACGGAATCGCATTCCAGCGAGGTGCGGAGTTGTCTCGACCGACTTTATAGGTCTGTCATCTAAGAGCGCCGAGCTCGGCCGAGGCGCGACTGAATGAGATGGCCCGCGAGCGAGTGGTTGTGCTCGCGCATTTGGTGGATATTTAGACCAAAGACCAACCACTCCAAGACCAAGACCAAGATACATAGTAATTATCTTAATCATTTTATCAAGACAAACTAAGATAAGCGAATCGTGCTAAACAATCTTACTACCCTTTCATTTATATAAAAAATAAGAAAAAAACGTTTGTTTTGTAGCTATGATATTGATAAACATTACGAAAAGGGGTAACTTTGGGATTTTTTTTCTATCCAGCAAAGTTAATCTAACCGGGTTATTAAAAGCGACTGCATGTCCACCAGATCCTTAAATATGATATATCTTTTTTTCATACTTTTATAATACTATTTTTTATGTTTACCATGGATTCAAAAAACCAGTAAGCGTTGTCTCCTTTGGATCATACGTAGGGCTTCCATTACGTAATTACGAACGCATTTTAAAGTATTTTCAATTCCGTAACTGAAGATGTCAATTCCGTACTTACGTAATTATTGGTATCATCAATCAATCAAAATAGTCAACCAATAAAAAAGCATTATACGTACACATTTATAATGTGGTAACACTATACGATATAACTACATCATCGAAACTGTACAAACAGGGTATTCCCCGCAGTTTATTTTATCGTTTGTTAAATCTTGCAAAAAATAGTTCTAAGACGTACAGAATAGAGTTCAAATATATCAACTTGGCGAGTCGGCAGGGCCGGGGAGTCCCTGAAGAAAAGTCCCTACGACCACGGGGAACTTAGGGGAACTACTATGCTCTTCACTTTCTTAACTAAAAAGAAAGTAGTTTCATTGCTCAATTTTCGGTTGTTCAGTTCACACCGCTAGACTCTCGACACAGTTGACACTTGATCTGATTACTTAATTAAAAGTTGGTGGTAAATGCGCGCAAATATTAACAATTTGTAGCAGTTGTATCTTTATCGTGGGTGACTTTGAATGTGTGGATTATCTCTGAAAAGATGTAAGTACTTAAACCAAAGCCTTAATCAGTCTATTTAGTATTAAAAGGGCATTAAAAACCCCGTGGAGCTTGCATAGTTCATAGATAATAATTTTTAAATCAAACCTTTTCTTAAGGTGTATTTATTCCGATTAGATTATAGAATATCTAGGTTCCCAAATATATATTAATTAAGAACACTGATTTAAACATAAAATAAGTACTTACCTATAAGAAAAATAAGTTATCCATAAAAAAATTGAAATTCCTCATAGTCGTCTCTAAATCAGGAATGAATGAACTAAGCATGCTCTGTCGCAGAAAAAAACGTTTGGCTACAAAATAAGTGTTTACATTTATAATGAGTTGGCAACTATGTTTAACCAATATCATTATTATTAACCTAACTTCCTTTTATTTTTTTTCAGGTCTTCTTCAAATAAGACTGTATACAAGGAGTTTTTGAACAAACGCACACAAAGCTCTATCTGGGACCATTTCTTAAGAGCTGATAATGGACAGAGTGTTGAATGTAAGCATTGCAAAAAAATTTTGAAAACTTCTGGTGGCGCAACTGGAGCGTTACACACTCACATGCGTGCCAAGCACATCGGAGAGATGCCGCAAGAGCAGGAGTCGCAAAGGCCGAGTACATCAACGTCTAATAGTGGTCAAATTCAAACACAAAAACGTACAAATGAACCTTCACAAAAGAAAATTAAACTCACTGATTATTTTTCAAATATGGAGGTTCGAGTGGCCTGAATGGCTGCATTGGATGGGATACCATTGAGCACATTTTGTACTTCAGAAGACCTGAGATATCTTTTTAAAAACTCTGGCTACGATGTGCCGAAATCTTCTACGACTATAACACAGATAATTCTAGAACAGAGTGATAACACAAAAAACAAATTGAAAAATCAATTGAAAATTATGAAGTCTGAAAATAAAAGATTTACAATCACGTTTGATGAGTGGACGTCTACCCGTAATAAAAGGTATATGAATATAAATATCCACAATAAAGACTTTGATATGGCCAAATATAAAAATTTGGGACTTGTAGGGTCAGTTCACACCGAGACGCGACGCGACGCGACGCTGCTGGAAGAGGCCAGTGATTTCGCGCTGCGCCGCGCTGCGCCGCGCGGCGCCGCGCTGCGCCGCGAGGCGCATCGTAAAATCGTTGGCAACACGACGCCGCGCGGCGCAGCGCGGCGCCGCGCGGCGCAGCTAGACGCCGCGCGGCGCAGTGGGACTTGTCTACATTCGCTACGTGCTCCCGCCCCGCCCCGCGTCCACCCGCAGTCTACCATTTGCAAGCGCATGAGAACGACGTATATATTTGGTGAACAAATGGGTTTATCGGGTAGGTTTTGAACTTTGTAAATATTACATATAATACACGGTCAATTACCTAGGTAGATAGACAATGAATATTAACGTCCGTCATTTGTAATTAGCAATTGAAAACAAACCTTTAATCTTTAGACTACCTAGATACCTACCTACCTCTTTATTTAACATTCCTCATTAACTTACATAGTACAATAATATCATTTTCACATTTTGCATTAATTAAAAAGTACGTAGAACAAAATCATAAAAAATTATGGTTGTTTAAATTTTCCCTATACTAATTCTTAATTATCTCCTAAGCGTGTGGACCGATTTACATGATTCAAACGGAAGAAATGGTTTTAGACCTAGACCTTTCATTTGACACCAACATCGTTAAGATATTTCGATAAACAAAAAAACACATTTTCAAGTTGCTCTCGTAATTATCCAACTTAACAATTTTCTACAAAAGGGCAAGTAAAAATCAACAAGTGTGTTAATGATACGTGACAATGCAAGCAGGAATCTAAATATTATTTCGTTAAATTTTGATACCAAGACCAATTAATTGTATTGTAGCTAGTTCACAAACATAATCAAAGTTTAGGAAAAGTCAGTAATAAAATTTTGTAAACAAAAAATAAACATGCGGAACCTTTTATTCAGAATTATCGAGATAGTGGGTCTGTAATTCGTTTTTTGTTTTTCTATGTATGGCCGCAACAAATTCAATAAGTTTTGAAACTTTTGGTAATCCATTTTGTAATAATCATAAAATTTTTCTGGATAATTGGCAATGTGGTCATAAGCCAAGGTATGAAATTCACCATGAATTAATCTATTTCTCCATAAATTATGCACCCAAATACTCCTGTGTGATGTCTTCTTTTTAATTTTATTTTTGTATTCTTCTTCCTCTTCCTCTTCTGCAAGAAGTCCGATTATAACAAGATCCCAGTCTATCATTATAATATCACTCGACCGTACTGCATCAATTCTGCACGAAGTCTGGACGGAAATAGTAGAGACAAGTCGCCACGGCGGCCTCGGCTGCGCCTCGCGGCGTCGCGCTGCGCCTCGCGGCGTCGCGCTGCGCCTCGCGGCGTCGCGCTGCGCAGCGCCGCTCTCGCACGCCGCGCGCACCGGCAAGTACCGCTGCGTCGCGATGCGCCGCGAGGCGTCACGAGGCGCAGCGCTGCGCCGCGCAACGTAATCTGAACTCTCACAATGGAATGTGTACCTTTTCGTGTAGAAAATAAAGTATATTTTAAGTCACTCTTTTAAAAGTTTGCGCGCAGCGTCGCGTCGCGTCGCGTCTCGGTGTGAGCTGACCCGTACGGATACAGGGATCAATGCCAGCTGAAGTAGGCACTCAATTATTACAGCAGCATTTGAGTGACTTCGGTTTAAGTCTAGAAGACGACATAATTGCTTTCACAACAGATGGAGCAAGTGTAATGGTTAAAATGGGTAGACATTTTGACGGCCACCACCAATTGTGTTTGGCTCATGGGATACAACTAGCAGTCCTGGATGTTTTATATAAAACACAAAAATCTCCAGAACCTGAAGTCCAGGAGGATGTCTCAAAAACCGCTGAAGAAGCAGAGGAAATTGAAGAAGATGAGGATGCGTTTATTGTAGAATCGACCAGAGTTCCTGAATCGGAGTTTTTATACAAAGGTACTATAAAAAAATTAAGAGATCTAATAAAATCTTTTAAAAACTCCCCTTTGAAAAACGACTTGTTGCAAAAGTACATTTTAGAAGAACATGGTAAAAATATTGACCTAATACTAGACTGTAAAACGCGATGGAACAGCTTGTCAGATATGGTAGGCCGATTTCTCAAATTAAAATCATGCGTTTTTAAGGCGTTATTAGATTTAAAATCAAATGCAAAATTTACAGACGAAGAGATCCAAGACCTTCACGACATTCATTACAGCTTGGATGTAATAAAAACTACAGTTTTGTCATTATGTCGCCGTGATTCAAACTTATTGACGGCCGACGCTGCGCTTCGATTTATGCTAGAGAAACTTGATCTTCAGTCAAACGATCTCAGTAGAAAACTAGCCACATCTCTTAGAAAGAGAATAAAGGAAAGGCGAACAAATGTATTCGGTGTTTTGCAATATTTGCATAACAATGAGGAATTTTTTAAAACTGCTGCCACAGAATATTTCACGAAACCATCGTCGGATGATATACGAATGTACATAGTGGAACTGTTGGAACGGTTGAAATATAATTCTACTCAAAAAAGTACAAATTCCCAACCACAACCGAGTGCATCGGACGCAATTGCCACCAGAGACGATGATGACGAGGAGTTGACAATCGCACAACAGTTAGACAAAGAAATAAACAAAGTGACTGTAAATAAACCAATTACAACAGTAAACACAGATCTCCATTCCATTATTAGGGTAGAAATGTGCATTTACGACAGCGCTGGCGGCGGTCGCGAAGTTTTTTTGACTGCAGCGTATAATTATTTGCTTTCAATAACGCCTACAAGTGTTGAAGCCGAGCGAGCCTTTTCATCCGCCGGATATTTTTGTAACAAACTAAGAAGTTCACTGGGTGACAAAACTTTAAATGCCTTGTCATTTATGAGATCACATTTTCAAGAAGAGAGATTGTATTCGGGACGAAACAAAATGTTTTGACTTAACTGATGTACGATTTAAGTTCTTGAATAAATATTTTTTTGTTTAAATATTGTGTTTATTTTGATATTTCCTTGAATTTGAGATAGTAAAAGATAATTGTAAAAATTGTAGATATTCTATCTACAATATTTACAAAAAATCATAATCGATTAAAAAAAATAGGAAAAAATTACGTAATTACGTAATTACGGAATTGGAGAAAAAAGTTCCGTAATTAGTTACGTAATTGACATTTCCGTAATTTTGGAAGCCCTAGTCAATAGTGGAGACCTTCCAGTCACGTACGGGGTTCCCCAAGGCAGTATTCTAGGCCCAACCCTATTTCTCGTTTATATAAACGACCTCACAAGTCTCAAACTTTCCCATGGCAAAATTATCTCCTTTGCAGATTATACTGCTCTCATTTTATTTATTTATTAATTTATTTAATCTTTTTGCACAAAAAAAAAGGTACAAAGGCGGACTTAATGCCTTAGGCATTCTCTACCAGTCAACCAAGGGTGGTGAAGAGATTAGATGGCAGGTGCTTTGGTTGAGAGGGACAATAATAAAAAAAAAAACTCTTAGAACTAGGTAAACAAATACATAAATAGGTTATATACATACACATACATACTATTACTATAATACAAACTTATAATATATATAAATATATATATATATATATATATACAAAATCAAGGAAGAGAGATATTGAGATGACTCTCCGCTATTTGTTGCATTTTCTCTGCCGATACATGGGAAGGGGCTTTCAAGGCTGCCCAATATGGTTTCGATGCTGTGAGGGAATGGCTAGACGACAATGTGTTGACTCTAAACGTGGAAAAAACCAAATATGTTTGCTTCAGTATACGGTCAAACACAGAAATTAAACATGATCATCATAACATCATAGCACACGTGCTCATCTAAGGAAAACTGTTCGTGTCCTAAACTAGAGCGTGTTACAGTAATAAAATATCTAGGCGTTGTCATAGATAAGAACCTCAACTTTAAGGACCACACAAAGGCCCTCTGTGGAAGGAAGTTAATTTACATCTTTAATTTGTTTCCTACCTCGCAGCTTTACGAATTCTGTGGAGTCCTTACAGTAAGGCAACTTTTCCTTCTCAATATTATATTAATGATTATATATTTCCAGGGATTTATTTATTTATTTATTTATTTATTTATTTAATGCAACATAAGAAGATCTTTTACAACCCACCCACTTTATTAAATAGGCGCACAAAATACTTGGTTTGCCCACAGCCCATCGCTTCTAAAACAAAATTTAGCACTAGATTTGCTCCATTTATTGGCCCCCACATCTACAATAACATCAATAAAAATCTTAATAACATATACCCGATGACGAAAAAATCTTGCAACACTACAGTAAGTGAGTACCTACAGAAACACACAATATGAGGAGACAGAAAAATTGCTTGAGATACCTAGATAAAAATGAACTAAATGGTAATAGTTGAATTATTAAAATTAAACTAAGTAACCTATCCCAAAAATAACAAAGGTCCGCAATCTTACACACCCTCTTACACTCATTCACGCACACCTCCATCACAGACAAAGAGACGACTCACACCTAGATATTTTATTCTTAAATAAGTAAAAAAAAAGAAACTTTCTTTTTTTTTCTAAATTTATACCTTATAAGTTGAATAAGATTCATACATGGGATCATTGCACTGTCATAATAAGATACTTAATTTGTAACTCAGGGGGATTGGCGCTGAAGGCTGAAATACAGGCTATGCCTACTTCGGCCTCAAATGCTAATACTTTTGTGTGCTGTAAGTTTAGATTAAGCACTCTACTTGATAAAAAAATGTACATTTTTATGTGAATAAACATTATTATTGGACATATCTCGGAAGCCTGGGGTCGCGGACCTTTGAAAGGCGTACTAGGGGCCGAAGCCAACTCTCAGAAGCCCTTTACACAATTTTAAATGATGAGGAGGCACCAACCGACGATTATCCCTGTATGCACCATGCAAGTGCACCCAAGGACAACCCCCGGCTAGTGCAGGACTATTGTAGAACATCATCATCATATATTGACTATTGCAGAACATGGAAACAAAATATACCGGGCTATGGGTTTGGGTGGCTATAGTGGATCGGTTACCTTGAACTATGGAAGGTCTATGTCCCCTGCCAGACCAATGAAATATAATATTCACAGATGAAATGGCAGGGGGTGACTTGCACACTCAATAATGGGCCCCCGAAAACGGTCGCTAGCACACAGTGTCGTAGCAACAAGGGAGCAACATCCGTCCTGAGGTGCTTGTGAGGAGTGGAGAGGTATTCCACGGCTATCAGGACAATCCCGGAAGTACGGTCAAGATCCCTACCAGCATCTTACTGAAATACTTCCTTCCTCCGAGCACGTTTGCTCTTGCGAATCTCCACTCAAGCCAGCCAATAAAGGCAAGAATGAGGTGGGAGCTCTGTTCCTCATCAGTGTTCACTCCAGCCGGCCAATAAAGGCAAGCCAGAGGTGAGGAACAAGACTTCTCCCCCGCGAGATAGGGTCCGTGGGTGTCGCTACTGCCCAACAGCTCGCCACATGCTGCCCTGTGGGTTCCTGTATCTCTCTTGGTCTGGCTTCTCACCCTAGACCTGATCCGGCAAAGTAAACTCTTCCATCACAGACCTAGAGCTTAGAGCGCGCAAGCCCCACCACGACGTCAACGTAGAGATATGGCGGTGAGGTTATTATTATATTAAAAGCGCATGACGAGAGAGGCTAACCATATAAATTTAAGAGCACCTAGGACAAACGACCGTAGAAAGACTCGTATATGAGGTGAGGGGCCACAACTCTATAACTCTATACCTAAAGTAATTAAGGAATCAAAATCACTTCCAACTTTTAAAAGGCTATTAAAGCACCATATTCAGAATAACGTTTGATTTGTAAGTCTGTACTCTTCGTTATTTTATTTTTATATAACTCAATTTTAGTTCATAACCCAGCGAAACCGTCGCCTATCTTAATGTTTATGTTTTTCCTCGTAGGAGATGTTGTGTTGTGAGATAACGTAGTGGGCTGCAATATTGTTAATATTATGTTTTTCTTTCCTCTGTTCCAACACAATATTGTAGTTGTTTATTGTCCCTGAATAAATAAAATAAAATAAGAGTGAATAATTTTATTCTTTTTGAGTAAAATAAATGATCTTAAACCGTATATATCAGGTAAGCCTTTATCATAGGTAGTTCAATTAATCAATAAAAACTTATTAGTGTACAGTTCAAACATTTGAAACTATAATTTTAAATAATAATGTAGCATTACAGCTGAAGTGGAAGAGTGTAACTTTTGGAGGGCACTGTATATCGATATGTGGGAGAGCATGTTTTCCAACTACAATGTTAAGTTTGTTTTTAGTATAAATTAATCCCAACTACAGAACCCTTCATTGTGTGTGGTCCGACACGCACTTGGCCGGTTCTTTTTTAACTCGTGCCTTACTATGCCCTATTAAGGCCGCGAGTACATACTTGAGTGAGTACTATGAGGGCTTGAAGAGCCCTCTGAGGTAACGGGAGGAATCAAACAACTATAAGACTCCTTTAAGATTATATTATAAGCACGTCTTTACATGTTCTAGACCAAATTACCACTTTCTGTTCTAAGCAAAAATCCTAATAGAAGAAATATGACATTAGCTTGAACGTTCGAATGTAACCCGTGCTAAATTATAGCCGGCCTGCACTATATGAGGTTGCCTTCGGCAGACAAACCTCTACAGTACTCGTTGTATCAGGAATTTCTGAGTAGCAGCCCGAAGTCTGGTTTTGTGCCCGCTTAATGGCAACCGCCGCTTGGTGGGACGTCACGTCAATGTAACTGACGAAATGTAGGTGTAATATAGGTATATCACTGCCGGACCCTTCGGGGTCACATGTGCTGTCATGTGTTAACAAATGTACAGTCAACTGCACGCAAATGAAGGTGCGATTGACCGTAAATTAAGTGCAGTCTGGTAGGTACCAGTACTAACTACTGCGACAAAATAAAAACGATGTCAAAGTCAAATTGCTCCCATAGACACACCCTGTACCCGCAACGCACATCTATACGATGTGATCGTTGACAGTGTGTGACCGCTGCTGGTTACCTGCTGAACGCCATGCCGAGGATGCCGTCGAACTTGGCGGCTACGAAGGCCAGGCCGGGCTCGGACATGGCCTCCGCGAACGTCTGGCCGCGCACCGTGATGCCGCCCACCTGCACAAACACACTTACTTCAATCAGCAAATCACACAGTTAACATGAGTTGGTCAGTTACGAAATATTTCAAAGAAAAATCGGCACTCATGTTTGCAACGCAATACCTTCCTGTGCGGTCAGGAGTGCGTCATTTGTTGTTACTCACTTATGTAAGTACATGTTAGTAGTTTACTCACGGTGACGTCATCCTGCGAGAGGAAGCCGGACAGACTGCCGGAGCCGTAGTGGATGGCGAACTCGGTGCCGTTGGCGCGGTACGTGCTCGACTTGGCGCTGTCATACTTGTTGTGTAGCACTGCAACACAAGAATACCGTCATTTTTGGTCACAAATGTAATACAAAGCGTTTTTGCAAACCAGCACGAGCGCACTTCGTGAGACTCTTATAGGTAAGCTCATAACGTTAAAGGTTTAATTGACATGATGACAGACCTCAGCCGGCAACGAACGCATTTCTCTCAAACGTAATTATAGCACTGACATTCATAGTTCCGCTCGGGAGTTGATTCCCTTCCTCAAAGTACTTTGTACCTATAAAAGTTGATGTCCCAACCATTCTTTGAAACGTGACGCCTGACACATTGTTGAGCGAGTGGCTCGTATTACGAGATCCGGTGCAATCCGAGCATTTCGAGCGACATGCATTATACAGTCAACCGGTCAAGCCTTTTTTTTTTTTTTCTGGTGGGAAATCATCAAATGACCCCTCCCGCTCTGGGTGGAGCGGAAGGGAGTGTCAGACTCTCACTGACTAAAACCCACCCATGTTCCTTCCTTCGCCTTTTATGTTCCGGGGTAGCGGTAACCCTTTCGGACAATCCCGCTGAACCGGTCAAGCCTTATAAATTAACTTTGTTCATCGCCTTTCATTCATCCTTATTTAAAAAATATATATATTTATATAGTGTCTCCCTCTCACCGAGAGGATGCCTGTGTCCCAGCAGTGGGAACATTATAGGCTGATTATGTAACCGTAACATTGACTTAAAAACGTAAGATATGAGAGATCTGTTACCAGTGAGGGTGCGGTCACAGACCGACAGTAGCGAGTCACATCACGTGGACGCGCAACAAGCAGCATGCATGTGGCTGTTCATGTCTAAACTTGAGTTCGGAATCTACATCATGATCAAGTTTTGGATCCGCAAACTGACAAAGTTCATTACATTGCATCTAAAATTTATTTTAGACTTTTTCACACGTTGATTTTTTTGGCAAAGGGATGTAAATGTTCGGAATTCAAGTATAGTGCATGTAAGAACGTGTATATACTAACGGCAAGCAATGTTGGTGAAGTGGCATTTCTTGGACGGCACCCACAGGTTGGAGGAGCCAGTGTCGAACACCACCTTGAAGGTCTGCGGCGGCGCGCCGATCGTGATGGGTCCGTAGTATTGCGCCTGCCACACACAACTCTCATCACCATACGATACAAACACACTGCCTGCCTTATTAATACAGGGTCAAAATAAATTAGCTAGCGAAACCCTGCTGGTGTGATGGGTTCTATGTCCTATATAATTTTTTTGGGGTCAACGACCTTAATGTTTCCAAACGTGATGCCTGATGGGTATCAATATGTTAACAACTAAAAGAAACCGATTTTCCAAAATCATACTACCAAATATCATTTATTTGTCTAAAACAAGTATACAACTAGACACCCAAGGCACGAAAGATGTTTTTTCATGTTTAGATATCGATACCTATCGTTGGCCATCAATAAGGCAGCCGTACACGGTTGACGCCGGCACCCTATAGCTGTAGGTGTTATAATAAGGCAGCCGTCCACGGTTGACGCCGGCGCCCTATAGCTGTAGGTGTTATAATAAGGCATCCGTTCACGGTTGACGCCGGCACCCTATAGCTGTAGGTGTTATAATAAGGCAGCCGTCCACGGTTGACGCCGGCGCCCTATAGCTGTAGGTGTTATAATAAGGCATCCGTTCACGGTTGACGCCGGCACCCTATAGCTGTAGGTGTTATAATAAGGCAGCCGTCCACGGTTGACGCCGGCGCCCTATAGCTGTAGGTGTTATAAGCATCTTATCCTCGTGTATGGTGGCTATCTAAGTATTTCAACCACATCCGGCCCTTACTTATAAATATTGTTACATTACCTACTTAGTCATCATAACCCAATTATTTATTTTCTTGTTATTGGTGCAGCAGCTGCAATGAGGTGAGATTTATCAAGAATAAACTTGGTTTAGGTTTCATTCAATGGAATCAATTAGGCTCCCTTTAGATAATGTATAAATAAATAGATATAATAATTTCGGGGAAAACTGGATATCCTTCTTTCTATGGGATTTTCGTATAAATATATTAAAATTTGGACAGGACAACTCTGTCGGGTCTGCTAGTAGTTAATAAATATGCATGAGACCTAAATTGAGGGCTCCAAAAGAGCTTCTATATTAAATACTGAAAGGCTGGATGAGTCCCGGTAGCCGGCGCGCCGCAAGCATTGCACTGTAGGTATACATAGATACATAAACACAAAATGAGAATGTATGAGCTAGTTGAAGCTTGTTTTCTATAAAACACTGTTGGCAGCTCGGCAGTGTAGCAGGACTAGCAGGTAGGTATGTCAGCTATCACGGATTGTTCTTATTGTTAAAGTTTACAAGTTAATACTGCAGCTGGATAGATTAGTTTTCTGTAGATATAATAATATATTGTTCCCAATTTTCAATGGTTAAAGTATTGTGTACAACAAAATTAAATTTATATGTAACACATGTGCAGACACCTGCTTTAATGGGGCACACAAAATTATCCAGCAAAAAGCCTTGAGAGAGTAGTAACCAATTAGTGTCTGTACTTGCCTTAGTGATTATAAAAATATCATTCTATTGAAGATCACACCCATTCAGTTTTTAATAAGCAATACAAAGTTTTTTTTTTAATACAACTTTTCATTCTCTTCAAACCAAGTGAGGCAGAATAAGACTAAACAAATTAACAAGACATTAATTTAGCAATACAGTGAGTAACGTTTTGTGATGACACACTTTATCGCAAACGAGGAGCGTGATAATAACGGACGCGCCGCCGCGGGGTTATCGGGGCAGGGGCACTTGTGGAGCTGGCCCACCCCATCACAAGTGTTACAGAGAGCTTGCAATCATTCTCCAGTAACATTGTATTCAACACAATGCTGTCAAGTAGAAGCAAGCTTCACTTAACATTGATCATTCAATACACAGGTCTTTGTCCCTCACAGTCAATGTTTGTTTTGAATTAATCATCTCTTATCTACTTAGTTTACAAGATAACAATGCCATACTAAAAATTATCATTTACAAATAAGGACCTTCAGCTACATGTAACAAACAAGAGAATGTAATTGATGCCAAGTGGTCATTATATGATGACCAAGTTAAACTTCTTCCACTTGTACAGAAAACAATATAATAATATTGCACTGTTTGTTGCTGTCTGACTAACTGGAAAGATTAAGTTATTACAAAATACAATAAACACAAATAAAATGTACAATAGCTACAAGACTTACTTAATACAAGGCTTTTGATAAGGTACTGCAGATTTAAACACAAAAATAACATTGTCTGCGGGACCCCCATTATTTAATCAAAACATGTTGTTAATGTCTGTAGTAATGACATACTGATAGTATTGATAGTCGGCGAGTGTTACTCACATCTAGGTAGTTGGACAGGGGTTCTGGAGCCGGCCCAGTCACCGCGTACTTGATCCTCAGCACCTGCAGGTCTGTGCCCACCTCATGGAAGTGTCTGCGCACTGTTTTCATACGATACAGCGGCACTCTGCACACAAACAGTATGGTTACTCTAACTGACATACCATAGGGTTTATACTACGTAGTTGATGTATTGACCCCTCACAGGCAGCTGTAGTAACATAGGTACCGACAATAGGCAATCAAATTGCGCATTGTAACAATCTAGTGATCAGTAATGTCTTAAATAACATACCTACCAAGACACTGAAAAGCAACGCAACCCATTACAACAAAGCAAAAGATTAGGTAACAATTAGGACTACAACAAAGTGCACAATTTTTGTAATAGGTCATTCAGTTACCTGAGAAAGCCAGACACGCAAGTGGCGGCCGTGGCGGAGAGTGCCAGGAGCACTAGCAGCAATTTTCCCATTTTTCTTGCAAGTCACGCACGTATCTGCGTTACAAAGAAAAAATAAACAATAAATAAACATAAAATATTACAATTATTATATACTCTGTCGCGTTACATACCTCAGTTAATACGAAAGCGTTTCTTACTCCTTTAAAAGAGAGAACAATAGATGATTAAATAAAAAATGTGTCCGCAACGATAATATAATTAAATTATTTTGCCGGTGCGATTTGACGCGGCTCACGAATGACGGGATGATTACTTTACTTTACTAGTTTACTCTATGGGGATGACGGAACGTACGGACTACGGACTATACGGTGGACACCCGTCAAGAGTATCAACTTGTCAGGAGTGTCATTACGAATCACTGACAATAATTATCCATGGAATTAGTAAGTACTATATCAATTGTAAGTATAAAGCCGGACGTATGTACAGTCGCTTGGCAGCATTATCTGACCCACCTTAAAAACAAACGAATTAGGACCCTCTGCCTGTAACATTAAGGTTTATTCAATTTATATGAGCTTATCAGACAAGTGCACAAGGACTCAACCAAGAAATACAATAATAACACAGACATGCAAATTTGATCTTTATAACGTTACCATTAGGTTATATGTTATAACTACTTGTTATAATATAATTAGTGTAATAGCTTATTTTAATGATTGCGTTCAAGTAATTCTGCTCTCGTGGTCTGTGTATAAGACTGAGAAAAACAAGTTGCGAGATCAAATCCTGCGACGAAGATATTGTTTTGCTTTCAATTTAGAATGTATTCCAAAACTATTTCATGTATTATTGTAAAGAACTATAGACGGATAATCTTCAAACATAAACTTTCTAAAATGGTAATATTTTCGCATAACTTGTACTAAGTGGGTAGTTGAAAAATAAATATTCGTATTCATTATAAAACTGGTATTCAAATGCTACTAAGGGTAAGTTATTACGCGCAAACATGTTTTACCTTGCCTTACTAAATTGCAAAAACAACGTCTCTTTACAATTTTTATTTTCTATTTTATAGGTAGTTTTTTTATTATCATGTCTCAATGGAGTGATTATTTAAAATACAAAATAATCTATATTCGCGAGGAGAAGGTTGGCTGCTTGTGCTGTGCAAGAATAAACTTTATGAAGTATACTATATGGTTCAAATTCTTTAGAATATGCGTCTAGCATTACAACTAAGATCACATTTCAATGCGGCTTCTATGGGTTGAGTTGGTCTTGTTGTCACTAAGGTAGTGCGGTGTTCATCGTTGTCTACGTTCGAAACCAAGTTTAACCTAAATATATCTTTTTGCTCAGCTGTTGTTTTTTAAATTATTTTATTACACTTTTTTAAATTTCTTTAATGAACGACGTAGGGTCTTTTCTTTTTAAACGGGTAGGTTGTATAGGAATAAAACTAAACAATTGCAAGTTTAAAATGTTTATTATTTCATTAAAACACATAGGTAAGATAAAGTGCTAAATGCTCATATATTTCCAAATTAACAGATATTTTATAGTAGTATGCCACAATCAAATCTAACCATGTATAAATATTAAAAAAGGCGTGCGTAGGCTTAAAAGTTTGTTATCGAGAAAATGAATTCATCTGTGAAATGCTTTACAGATTTATAGCTGCCTATATGTAGTGAATAAACATGTTATTTAAATAGAAAAAATCTACACTTCTGGACACATCTATTGGCCCACCTTGTATTTTCAGTTTCGTTTGGTCCTAGCTAAAATTTTATATTAGGTCGAGCAAAAAGTTTTTATGCAGTTTTGAACCTGGCACATTCACAATTTCATTCAATAGTCTTTTTTTGAATTTCGAACACAGAATTTAAAGAAACAAAAGACAATTTGGAGCCTGTTTGTTGATATCAAACAATCGAATACTAAGAAAACTTGGTTTTATTGGTTTACTTGGATTTAATTCTTGAAAAAGTGATTGATATCTTTGGTTTTGCAACAAACATTACTTATTCTTAACATTAAGGTGAGGTTCTATCAATAATCTATGGATACTTCACCTGAAGTCGCCGCCCAAGCTGTGGCACTTATTCAGGCCGGACACAGCCAAAGAAACGTGAGTGCTCAACTTAATTTAAGTCGATCTGCGGTCCGAAATGTTTATCGGAGGTACCTAGAGACTGGCGGCTTTGTTCGTCGCCAAGGAAGGCCACGATCTCGGGTCACAACTGAAAGGCAGGATCGATTCATCGTGACGACCAGCTTGAGAAATCGTCACCTTACCTCCATTGAGATACAAAACCAACTTCGCGACTTCCACGGAGTATCTGTGAGCGCTCGAACTGTTCGGAGAAGGTTAAAAGAACGCGATATGGTACCACACAAGCCAGTTAATGGGCCCAAACTAACGCGAGCCCACCGAACAGCGCGCCTTCATTTCGCACGCAGTCATTTAAATTGGACACAGCAAGATTGGAGCCGTGTACTCTTTTCTGATGAGTCTAAAATTGTGTTACATGGCAATGATGGAAGGAAGAAGGTCTACCGACGTAAGGGAGAGCGTTTCGCACAATGCTGCTTTGAAGAGAGGGTTGCTTATGGCGGTGGCTCATGGACTGTCTGGGGCGGTATATCCGCGAGCGGCAAAACTCAACTTGAGGTTGTTACAGGACCACGGCTGCCAACATTAAATGCTGAAAGGTACATTCGTGAGTGCTTAGAACCTCACGTGATACCATACGCGGACTATGTGGGCCCAAATTTCCTTTTTATGCATGATAATGCAAGAGCCCATGCGGCCGGCATCGTCAGGGAATATCTTCGGGATGTGAACATCACAGTTATGGACTGGCCAGCCAGAAGCCCAGACATGAACCCCATTGAGCACATGTGGGACGAGCTAAAAAGACGTGTTAGGGCTCGTCAGCCGGTTGCCCAGACGATGCAGGAGTTGAAAACTGTCATAGAAGAGGAATGGGAGATGATCCCTCAAAATTTCATAGAGCGGTTGATAAACTCTATGCCTAATCGTATGAGAGCTTTGGTAGATGCCCATGGAGGCAACATGCGTTATTAAATTAAACCTTTAATTTGATAAAACATGTTTTTTATTCAAAAATCAATTGCCTTTAACAAGGCGCATATCCGACTTGTTAGGCGTAGCTCCATGTCGTATGGTATTCTGAATTCAAATTTAAAACAATACGATCGAAAAAGATGGTAAAATGTATCAGGTTTAAAACTGCATCAACAGTTTTTGTTCAATCTAGCAATCATATTTCGGTAGGGGCCATCGAAACCTAAACTCTAAGGTGGGCCAATAGATGTGTCCAGAAGTGTATTTATAACAATAACATCACCACATAATCTGCAACATTTTAATGGTTTAACAATCAATCCATTGAGCATTTACTTACATGGTGTGTTTAAAAATACCTACTAGATTACATAATTAGTAGCGGAGTGGCGCACCGTCCCCTGCTATAACTTGCTGTAAGCGGCTACGCATACCGCGCACCATATTCCAACACAAATCTTTGCCATTTAAATATTCCTGGGCAAAACGAACCCTTTCTTCGCGATGAGCAGGTGTCAATGCAATTTTCTGTTCTGGTTTATAATTCCTTATCCCAGCAGCGTGTAAATGCCTTCTCACTGTTTCCACTGAAATATTGTGGTTTATTGCGGTTACCTACACGAATGGGCAAAAATGGATTTTCAACATGGCTTGAAACCGCCATGTGCCCGGTGGCGTTCGAATTCGGGACTATACTTAATGGCTTTTGCTCCTGGACGAATACGCTGAATATCTCCATTGTCTCTATAACGTCTTAGCCATAGCCTGACCGTATTTCTCTAAAACAAAAAAAACAAAAAAATTTTGGAACCGTGTACCTATGTAACTTGTAAGGAGTGAATGTAGTGGTAAAATAGCCAACTACGCGTTCATTAATCACAATCAATAAAATAAAATAGGTATAAAAAAACACTTACTGCTATATTAAGTCGACGCCCAATCTCTCTAATTCCAACATTCTGCTCATGTAAAAATATGATTATATGTTTGGTATAGTCATTAAGTTGCGACATGATGCTTTTTTACGCCAAATTGCTTAAAAATACTTAACAATTTATGTGAAACGATTTACAAATGTGTGTGCAGTCACTGCTCTAAGCGTAGTGTAACCTTTGTCACTTAGATGAATTTATTATCTACCTCACGAAGCAAATATATGTTTTACTTCGTATCCAACCATTCTTGGTAAATATAAATTCTTATTTTACCCACCAGTTTACAAGATAAGTTATTAGGCGTAAATCATATTGGTCGTTCTTTAATAATGCAGGCAATATTGTAGAAATGAAAACAAATTAAAAAAGAAACTGATAATAGGTGGACTATGTTTTCGAACCCACATGTTGTTCGTCGCCAATCGAGCATCAAACCGCTAAGCCACAAGAACTTGTTGGGAATACGCGAAATTAAAGATTGGGTTCTAATTATGTAGTGTGACTTAAAAGCTTTTCAACTTTAATGTCAACGAGATAATGATTAAAATAGCTTAACAAAATGATATATGTATAATGCCGGTGGCTCCGACAATGTTGGGTGGGTTTACCTTAACGATACGTGTTAAAGATCAAATTTGCACGTCTGCATTGTTATTGTATTTGTTCATCGAGTCCTCGCACTATTGTTTGATAAGCTCATATAAATTGAATAAACCTTAATGTTATAGGCAGAGGGTCCAAATTCGTTTGTTTTTAGGGTGGGTCAGATAATGGACGACGACGACGATAAGCGACTGTACTTACACACGACGACATATCAAGTTGCCCAATCTATTACTATACTTTATGAATCAAGTTATACATTTGCAGTTTTAGCTGATCTCGCAATCCTCGCATGGTATAGGCTTTTCGTATGTACACAATGAGAAGTCAGCGTATGCTGGAAATTTATAGCTTGATATGTTGCCGTGCGTACACATCAAAAAATCCTTTCTGAATTCAGCATTGCTAGTTCTAGCTAGCAATGCTGAATCCAGAAAATACGTATAGTAATCACAATCATCAACCATTCGATACGCGTAACTTGTTCGATTACCTGAATCCACTATAATCTCACGCAATACTGAGTGCAGATGGTGCAAAACTGTGAAACTAATAGTTAATAGTTTCATCCCAGTAAATATATATATATAGGTCAAAAACATGTATGTTTAGTGTAAGTATTTCAAACACATGCTTTTCTATTGGCAACGGGGTTAAAAGCTGAAAGCTCGTCATAGGTAACAGCACTGTTCACCGTCTACGGACCGCCATTGTTTTTTTTATATTTACTTGTTTCTCGATCACACATTTAACGAAAACTAGATAAATATGTATGCGACTGAGAGTAAAGCCCTATTGAAAGACGAGAGACGTCTTAGTATAGAAAAAAGGAAAAGAGAAGTGTCTATCACCGGTAAAAAAGCAGCTGTAGTGGAAAAGTAAATAAAATATGAACATTTTATAATTTAAAGTTTATTTTTTGTTTGTTGACGTTCTTTTTATAATGAAGACTAGGCGTACGACAAGAATAACCTGAACGGAGTTGAAAAACCACTCGAGGATGATCTTCTTGACTGAAAAACTGCAGATATGCTACTTAATTCTAGCATTGATGTAATGTGATTCCTATGACATTGCTTCAATGAGGCATGCTGAAGAAGTACCTACTACAACCGACTATCTGCAGCAGTAGTGGCGTAACTACTAAGGTTCAAAGTGGTGCAGTCTGTTCGTACTCGCTGACAATACACCGGCCTAGAGTCGGCAAGAAGATTTCAGGATAACATAATTATAAAAAAGATAGCACGGTCTGAAGGGCCTCGCGCATCCAAACTTTATACAGCTTTCCTCAAGTCATAATTTTTTTTTACTCATACTAGAAAGGCCAGAAACCAAACCCCTTGGTTTGCTCAGTTTTTCTTATAGCAGCGAAGCGAACTCAATTTTTGCACCCTACCTGAGGTACCTCCTCAAATCCCCAAATTTATTGAGTTCGCTTCGCTCGCTCTTGCAACCCAGGTTAAATCTCCTCTTAATTCTTAAACTCGATCGTTAGTTATATCGTCGACGTAGATTCTATGTTATGGGTTTAGTTTCCGCACTTCGTCCTTCAAGTGGACCATTGTGCGTGGGCCATGGCGGACGTCGGTGGTAGTTATTTCGTCGAGGTAGGTTCTAATAATACCTATGTCCCCCGTGCTTCGGAGAGCACTTACGCTGTTGGTCCTGCGCCTGATCTCTCTTCGGTCGTGTCGGATTGACGCATCGGACTATGAGATGAGAGTGAGGGAAGAGGGAGTGCAACTGCGCGCACACTTGTGCACTATAATATTGTTGCGCGCCACAAGTTACCACTAGCGCTATCTAGTATCGAGTAGCAGAACTAATAGATCCTTCCAGAAATTTCGATGCTAGAACTTTCTAGAACTATCGACATCTGGTCAGTCGGGGCCGGTATGTACTCGAACATTCTAGATGTTTCTACAATAGAAGGTTCTAGAACTATCTGCGGCATTATATAAGGCCGGGATAAGACGACCGAGACACAGATCGACATGGAGAAGGCCTTCGACCGTGTGTGGCATGACGGCCTTGTATATAAGATAGCCACCACCGACGCGCCCCGTCGCGTTGTAAAGGTGGTCTCTACTTTTCTCTCACACAGGACTTTCAGGGTGGTGATCGATGGGGCGCTATCCGGCGCCCGGCCGGTGCTCGCGGGTGTACCGCAGGGCAGCTGTCTGTCGCCGGCGTGTTACTCACGCTACACCGACGACATCCCCACTACCTCGGATGCGCGATGCTCACGCTGTACGCAGACGACGCCGCGTACATCACTTCATCGCTTAATGCGAAGTACGCGGCCGTCAAGATGCAGCGCGCGCTGGACCTCCTTCCCGAGTGGCTGTCGAAGTGGCGGCTGTCGGTGAACGTGGGTAAGACGCCGGCGATGCTTACCGGGTTCGCGCACCTCCCACCACCCATGAGACTCCAAGGAGCCGACATCGCGTGGTCGCCCTCGGTCAAGTACCTGGGGGTAATCATCGATCGTCGGCTCACAATGGGGCCACACGTCCGCTCGGTCGCCGCACGGGGTAGGGTCACCCGCCACCTACTCAAACCAGTGCTCTCGTCCCGCATCCCGGCGCGCGTCAAGTTGCGCGTGTACAAGCTGTACATACGTCCTATACTGACGTACGCCGCCCCGGCATGGTTCACCCTCACAAGCGAGTCGAGCCGAAAGACGCTCCGCACGCAGCAAAACTTTGCGTTGCGGAACATTGTTGACGCTCCTCGCTTCGTGAGGAATGATGTCATCCGGCGCGACCTCGGGATTGAGAGCCTGGATGAGTTTGTGCGGCGCCTCGCGAAGGGTATGTACGCGCGTGCTGACGCATCAACTTGGCCGCACGTCAAGGACATTGCGCCCTGGCACGCGCGCCCCACTGACGCGAAATCCTTGCCTTGCGACCTGGTAGCGGACGATGACCCCACAACACCCCTGCAGCAGTGGGCCCTTGAAGTGGAGAAGCTGGTGCGTAAAGCTTACCAGTCCGTACCTGCGCTTATTGATGGGAACCTGGTGCAGGCATACATCGAGGGCATCCGCGACCTTGAAGTTAGATCTGCTGTGAGGGTCGGGCACCACGGGACGCTTAAGGACGCCTTGGCCCATGCACTGGAGGTGGAAGCTGTGCGGCAGGCTCATCGTTCCCATTGCGTCAGGGAGGTTGCAGCGGCTACAGTTCGCGACCGCAATAAAGGATACAGCCCTAGGTGCTACGGCTGTGGGGAAAGGGGCCACCTTCGATCCAGTTGCCCTAAGCGAACTGCTGAAAGAGAAGACGGCCGATCTCCAGAGGGCAGTGCAGCTAACAGCACCGCCCAGCACCAGCAGTAGGGAAACGAGTAATAGCCAGGAATACGGGGTGGGTGCCGACTGATGTTCAAGGAGCCCCAAGGGTTTCGATCACACAAACCCAAGACGGGAACAGCCCAATCATCAAGGGCGAGATCAACGGAACGCCGTGTAAGCTGAGCATAGACACTGGAGCCTCTCGCACGGTTGTCATATCAACTCATAAGACGGTTCCTTGGGGACTCCGCATACAACCGGGATTGCATTAATTTGGTAACAGCCACCGGTCAGCGCATACCCGTCCGTGGAGAGAAGATGGGGTTGAAGCTAGGTAACGGAATCTACCTGCACAATGTCGTCGTGGCTGATATAATGGACGATTGCATCCTGGGCCTTGACTTTATGAGGAAGAATTGTTGCGAGATTGACGTCAAGCAAGGTGTTTTGAAATGTGGACAAGAGCAACTTTTCGTGGAAGGGGCGTTACCAGGGAAGGCTGTATACGAGCCTTAAGAAGATTGTTCTTCCGCCGAGATCGGAAACGATTGTGCCGGTTAGTCTTCCTCGGAATCCTGGGCAAACTCATCGTTGTGTACTCGTGGAAAGGGTAGACAATGACCTTCCATGGAAAGTGGCACGAACTTTGGTCAGAGCCACCGACATCTCAGGGGTATGCGTGCTGACCCTTTGTGATCAGGAACAGATTATAGAAAAAGGCACACTAGTTGGTACTTGTGAGGAAGTGGATTGGTTGCGTCGATGCCAATATCCATCGAATGGGACCCTCAGCAAGGAGAACAAACGAGAGTGACCACACTTTTAGAAGACTACCGCAGCGCTCTGTCCCAAGATGAAATGGTCAACGGGATGAAAATGTTACTCAAGTATGCCGATGTTTTCTCGTCAAAAGATGCTGACATCGGGAGGACTGGCTTAGTGCAACACAAAATAAACACAGGAGAAGAATTGCCTATCCTTCAGCGGCCAAGGAGATTGCCGGTAGCACGTAAAAAGGAAGTGGAAACCATGATTGAGGGAATGGTGAAGGATGGTGTTATTGAACCTTCATCTAGTTCATGGTGTTCACCTGTAGTGCTGGTAAGAAAGATTAAGGACGGCAGCATGCGGTTTTGTGTTGACTATCGTCGTCTGAATGACGTGATGTACTAAGAAGGACAGAGATCCTTTGCCACAAATTGATGACACGCTGGACATGCTTACTGGAGTAAAGTGGTTTAGCACGGTGGACCTGAAAAGTGGCTGGACTGGCAAGTTGAAATTGATAAGGATAAGGAGAAAACTGCATTCTAGACAGGAAAAGGTCTGTGGCAATTTAAAGTTATGCCGTTTGGATTGTGCAACGCTCCGGCAACGATTGAAAGGTTGATGGAACTTGTACTCACCGGGCTAATTGGCGATGCCTGCCTGGTCTACTTGGATGACATCATCATCGTAGGCCGAAGAACACCTTCAAAACCTGGAACGCGTGCTCATGAAGATCCAGAGTGCCAACCTCAAGTTAAGTCCGAAGAAGTGTGCACTATTCAAACGACAAGTTAGCTTTTTGGGATATGTAGTGTCTGAAGAAGGTATCCGCACGGATCCAGAGAAAATCGCCGCTGTCAAGGATTGGCCAATTCCAAAAGACAAGACGCAGGTCAGAGCATTTTTGGGTTTGTGCTCCTATTATCGGCGATTTGTCAAGAACTTTGCAGATATAGCCAAACCCCTGCATAAGTTAACCGAGGAGAACCGACATTTCTGCTGGGATGAAAGTTGCGACATCGCGTTCCAGGAGCTAAAGGACCGTCTGTGCAAAACACCTGTTTTGGTTGATGCGGGCAAGGAATTTATAGTTGACACAGACGCAAGCGACATAGGACTTGGCGGTGTGTTGTCTCAGCGGAATGGCGAACAAGAGTTTGTGATAGCGTACTTCAGCAAGTCATTGTCGAAACCTGAAAGGAACTATTGTGTTACGAGACGGGAACTGCTTGCTGTGGTAAAGTCATTGCAGCACTTTAGCAAATATCTTCTGGGGCGGAAATTCCACTTACGAACTGACCATGCTGCACTGAAATGGCTATTGCAGTTCAAAAATCCAGAAGGACAAGTTGCGAGATGGATTGAACTATTGCAGGAATACGACTTCGTGGTCGAACATCACAGCGGAAAATGTCATGGCAACGCAGATGCATTGTTAAGAAGACCTTGTCCTGAAGACTGCAAGCATTGTACTAGGCAAGAAAGTAAAGAAGTCGTACCGGGTGTTCTACAGCTGTAACATAATGGTTGTTCAGGAGGTCATCTGGGAATAAAACGGACTTTACTGAAGATACGAGAACAGTTTCACTGGGGCCACTGTCGGGACGATGTCGAGGACTGGTGTCGCAAATGTACAAGTTGTGCAGCTTAAATATGGAAAGGGACCTCAGACTCGTAGTAGAGGTGCCTTGAAATTGTACAATGTTGGTGCACCATGGGATAGGATAGCCCTTGACGTTGCGGGGCCGTTTCCGGAACGTGAAAGTGGTAACACGTATTTCATGGTTGTGATGGATTACTTCACTAAGTGGCCGGAAGTCTTCGCCATTCCAAATCAAGAAGCTTCGACAGTTGCAGATAAATTAGTCTATGAAGTCTTTTGTCGTTTTGGAGTACCTTTAGAGATTCACAGTGATCAAGGAAGGAATTTTGAGTCCCAAATATAAGACTATTAATAGACGATTATTAATAGTCACAAATATTAAAGGAAACTTGTCGAGTTATGGGTACTCATAAAACAAGAACAACTTCCTACCACCCACAATCGGATGGAATGGTAAAACGATTTAATCAGACACTGGAGAGGTACCTAGCAAAAGTTATGGAAAATCGGCAACGAGATTGGGACAAGCACATACAACCGTTTTTGTTGTCATATCGAAGCGCTGTTCACGAAAGTACATCGGTGACACCAGCTTTCGCAAACTTTGGAAGAGAATTACGGCTACCTGCAGACCTGATCACCGGAATACCACCTGATGCCCCACGCGGTATAACCGATTATGCAAATGACTTGCGGAACAAAATGAATGACATGAGCACGTCAGACAATCGGGCCAGCATATGTCTGAAAAGATGAAAACCCGTTATAACCGCAAAATGAACAATAAAGGGTTCGATGAAGGTTCACTAGTGTGGTTGCACAATCCAGTCCGCAGCAAAGGGAAATCTTCTAAGCTTCAAGCTAAATGGGATGGACCGTACCGGATTGTGACAAAGATCAATGACGTAACCTACCGGATACTGAAAGGTGCAAGAGGTACTCCTAAGATCGTCCATGTGGATCGACTGGCGCGTTATTATAGAGCCGATAATGCTCGGGACGAGCATGTTTTAGGAGGGGGCAGTGTTGCGCGCCACAAGTTACCACTAGCGCCATCTAGCATCGAGTAGCAGAACTAATAGATCCTTCCAGAAATTTCGATGCTAGAACTTTCTAGAACTATCGACATCTGGTCAGTCGGGGCCGGTGTGTACTCGAACATTCTAGATGTTTCTACAATAGAAGGTTCTAGAACTATCTGCGGCACTATATAAGGCCGAGATAAGACAACCGAGACACAGAGTTGGATAAGCGATACAACCGAATGCATCGAAAGCGATCTCCAAGTGCGACTTATGTGCAATTGTGTTTTATAATTAGTGTGTTTGAGTTGTTATTAGTGTTGTTTAATTAAAGTGTCATTTTTTGGTAATTTTTATCGGCAGTTTTAATTGTCACGAACCCCGTAGCTGGTAACAATATCTCCCGCGACGAAGGCTCCGTTGAGATTGGCCGCCGTGGCCGAAATACGGCCGTAATAACTCTTATTTCTGTACCTATCTAAAAAGTTTTCATGGTTTTCGAGAGCTGAAGCCGATAGTGAGGAAAATGAAAATCCAAGACGGCGCACACAGGTGAAATTTACATAACTTATGGCTGGCCAATATTGACAAAAACAAAGTTACTCCGATTCAAAAATAGTAGGTAACCTAATTTAGAAACAAGACATTTGACGCCATCTATTATGATCTGTAAAACGTTTCACACTTATTATTCAGACACCCACAACACTCGATTTAAACAGTTTTGCTCATGGGGTAATTTGGTACAATTTTGACCATTTGTTTTAACGTTTAAATTTTATTTAGTTGATATTAAGTGTAAAACATAATGGAGTCTATACCTTCAGGTAAGTATATTATTTCTAAATAAGTAAAACGCTTACATTACTTACGATTTTATAGATTATAGTTTTGAATAGAAGGCTATACTTCGTTTAGCAGTTTATTTTTTTTATGCACAGTGAAAAAGTTCATACTCGATTGCACTCAACCCGTTTCTTTTACATATTTCGAAAGAACATATAATTATCTATAGCTTTCATATGATACTAAATTTAGCTGCGTCTACTTGCGTCACCTAAACAAAATAGAGCAAAACGCAACAATGTCTAAGTATTTAAAAAATACTCAACAATTTTTCAGGAAGTTCCCAGCTTAGCATTCCAATTAGTCAAAGAGAACTATTGAGTTTTTACTTAAAAGAACCAAAAGTATAATAACTTCTTTATTGTAATTGTATTTTTTTTTTACTTTCTCATTTTTAATATTAGCAAGATTAAATTATCAATTAAACATAATCAATAAAGTTTTATGTTTCTAAAGCCCCTTCAAACTATTATTTTAGACAAACTACAGCAATATATAGGCGTACACACACATAACGTAATATTGGCAAACTTTTGAGTAAATTTCACCTGTGTACGGGCTGCAAAAATGATAAAATACTGGTTTTTGAAGGTGAAAATGTAAGATAGCGGCAACTTCATGAGAGCACCTAAAAATACACCTTCCTACCTACTAGATGGCTCTGTATTAAAAACGAATATTAAATTCACACTTCCACCTGCACGTGCGAGTATCGCGTAAGGAACTTCGTTCTTGACGGGAGTCCCCGAACGCACCCTTTTTAGGGTTCCGTAGTTCACGTCTGAACCCTTATAGTTTCGTCATGTCCGTCCTCGGCTTACCTTCCAAACGGTTAGTGCTAGAAAGACGAAACTTTGCATGGATAGGTATGTGTATTTACCACGTCGACAAAGTGGTAAAATAAAATCACGAAAAAAATTTTTTTTTGGGGAGGGGGGGAACCCCTACGCGTAAAGTGGGATGTTTTTTTTTTCTCGCATCTACTCCATATTGTGGGGTATCATCAGTACCGGTTTAAGACTACTTGATGCCCTAAGTAATCCACGTCTGTGGGCCATGTATCCACTAGTGGCCTCGTATTTTTTCTATTTTAGGGTGGTATATCTACTCGTTGGTCTAGTGGTCGCAAGCGTTACCGCAACCGTTAATGTTTATGTACATCACCAGCTCCATATTTAATGAATTAATGATGCTATTCAGGGACGCAGCTTTTACATGGGTGTTAGGTACTTAATAATGCTGACAAATTGCTGGCAGCATTTTTTAATAGTAGGACTTAGAATAATACATTATTTAGGGTGAGCGAATCGGAGGGCAGCGAGCTTCAAAATCTTAACAACCCGCCTCGGTAAGGTTAGGTTTTGTTTTATATTTTCAATCAGAAATAGAAGTTACTTTGTCGACTTATGCAGGTAAGCTCAAGTAACTGAGAATATAGTGTAGAATGCAAGAGCGAGCGAAGCGAGTTTGAATTTTTCTTTTTAATGATATAAACTAGTGCTTGACTGCGATACCGTCTGATGGAAAGCAGTGATGCAATCGTTGACTAAAGCGCACTAATTTATTATGAGCCTATTCACTCTAGCCTTGAAGACACTTAAATTATAATCGGACGGGAAAACCGCTGCAGGCAAATTGTTGCAATCCTTCGATGATGTACGCGGTATAAACGTAACGCAGTGTTAACAACGTAAGGGTGGAAACACGCCGTACGACGGGTTGTCCGATGATGGAATGGTGTTGGCGGAATTAAGTCATGTACTTCCCGCGCACACTCTCCAGAATGCATCCTATAGAATACCGAAAGGCTGGCTACCCTACGCCTATGCTGCAGGATTTGTAGATTGGTCTTAACCAAATCTGGATCACAAATAGCCTCTTTGCACGCCTCTCCACTGAGTCCAAAGCTGCTAGATGGCATTTTGCAGCACCAGCCCATATGTGGCTGCAGTATTCCAGACACGATCGGACCTGCGCGGTACTTCACACCGGGACAGATTCTAATGTTATACCATTAGAATCTGTCCCGGTGTGAAGTACCACCGGACCTTTGCAAGAACGCCCAGTTTCCTAGCAGCTATATCCTGTCGAAGGCTTTCGAGACGTCTAAGGAGACGGCAATCGCTTCACCATTCCTCTCGAGGGCCTCGCCCAACATGTGAGTGGCATACACTAGTAGGTCTCCAGTAGACCGATGGCGGCGAAACCCGTACTGTCGGTCGCTGAGGAGATCGTTACCTTCCAGGTATGCCATGAGGCGCGAGTTCAACACGCGCTCCATAATCTTGCAGAGTATGGAGGTTATTGAAATCGGCCGATAGTTGCTAGGGTCGGCACGACTGCCTTTTTTGGGCACGGGCTGCACGTTGGCAAACTTCTAGGACTTGGGCACTATACCAGTCCCAAATGAGAGGCGATACAAGCGTGTCAATACGGGAAACAACCCGGGCGCACAAGCCTTGAGAACAATCGCTGGTATACCATCTAGTCCACCAGCTTTATTCACGTTCAGACGACACAGTGCTCTCAGAACCTCCTTGTTTCTGCGGAGATGCGAACCTCGTGCATCGACGTGTCGCAGTGAGGCAAATTCGGTGGAGGAGCACTGCCAGTATCTAGACGTGAATTGTGGGCAAAGAGAGATGCAAAGAGACCTGCTTTCTCTCCCGCTGTATGAGTCAGTGTTCCATCTGGTTTAAACAGCGGAGGCAGTGTGCCGACAGAAGTTCGCTTCGACCGATTTGGCAAGGGACCAGAAAGATCTGCTACCGGGCGGCTGCGCAGAGAGCTTTTTGCCAATATGGGTGATGCGGTCGAAGCGAGCCTTCTTTAGCGCCTTTTTGTAGGACTTGGCAGCATGGTTGAAGGCTCTCTTCTTAAAGCTCAGATTCGGAACTTTGCGGTCACGAGCGTCAACCCAGTTGAGAAACGCCGAGTGCTTACGCTGTTCAGCTTGAGCACAATCGGCGTTAAACCACGGGTGAGCTGAGCCACCGATGGGTACGTCACCATAGGGGATGAAATACTCCATAGCTTGACGCACCACACGTGCGGATGACAAACTATGCGGATATAGCATCCCATCCCAATCTCCTGACTTGTACGTATCGCTACATTCGTCGTTCCCCGCGTGAGATGCAGTCAGGTGGGGAGAAGGACGATACAGACTTCACCAGACACCACCTTTATTTTTATTTCATTATCAGCGGCCTCACTAAGGTGGTCTAACAGTCGAGTCGTCTCCTGGTCACCGCTGTGCGATCGGTAGACACAGGTATTGACAATTTTGTCCATACCAGTCATAATAATAATAAAAATTTCGTCGACGCAATAAATATCCCGCTATTATTATCTATCTATACTTATAATAAATCTGTAGAAGTGAAAATTCTGTACATTGAAAATATCAAAAAAAATAAATGGCACGGGGTGTTACTAGACCGACACCGAACCCAAAAATGTAATTAAAAAAATTTTTGTCTGTCTGTCTGTTTGTTCAGGCATCACGCAAAAACTACCGGTTCGATTACGATGAAACTTGGTATAATTATTCTTTAATATCCTGGGCACCACACTGGGTACTTCTTATCCCGGAAAAGTATAAAAAAAAGAAAAAAGCATTACCTTTCCTCTATACCGTGAGTATTTTTATATATATATATATATATATATACGTTTATATATTTTTGGATTATGTATTTATTTAAGTATACTTATGTATTTATTTATTTTTTTGCATTAAATGTGTAGGTATATTTATATTTTAGTTTTAGACTTCACTCATTCATATTTTTCTCTTCTTGTTCTCACACACTATTGTCTACATTTCTTTTTTACTTCTCCTTTCGCAGGTCTGCTGGAAGAAATTTCTTAAGAAATAAGCAGTACCTTTGTACTCATATTTTAAATGTCTTATCCTTATGTGTTTTACTGTGTGTACATAAATAATAAAATAAATAAATAAATAAATAAAAAAAAAAAAGAAAGAAAGGAGAAAGACAATAAAAAACAAACTTAATTTTGCGGTTCGATCCCTAGACCCGATTATTGTACCAACCGCAAATAATAAGTATGTCGTAGCGCCCCTTAATGAACTCCACTGCGGGTGACGTACACCCGCAGTGGAGTTCATTAGGGGGCGCTGCACACGGCTAAGATACTATAATATTTTATCATAAGATACAATATCGCTCGCCATACAATTCAATGGACTATCACACACGACGAAGATAATAAATAATATTTCATATTTTGGTATCTTATGATGAATTTGTATGGCGAGCGAAATATTATAGTATCTTAGCCGTGTGCAGCGCCCCTAAGTTATGCTATAAATGTTGTGCTGAAGGTTGAATTTGGCTTGCACCGTTCGCAGCACACGCGTGGCGCGCGGCCGCCACGGATCGCTACCGTAGATAAGAACGGAGTCTGAGCGCGCGCAACATACATTTTTTGAACTTTGATTTGAACGCACGTGTCGAGTGGCGAGCGTTCGTTCTTATTAGCATTCTATAAATTGTATGTTTTAATTGCTACTTGCAATTCTAAACCGTGCTTTTCAGTGCGACCTTTTTATTCCTTTTAGTTTTTACTAAGTACAGTTTAATGTAGAGAGTTATTTAGGTTTATTTTTATAAGTCGTAGGCTTAGATTTTAATTTTAAGTATAGGTAGTATATTTGATAGTGTACGTAGTGACCGTAGGTTATTTTATAATACTGTTAGGTAGGTTTAGTCATTCGTATAGATATTAGTTTGTAGGGATTTTGCTTATTTATTGAGTTTAGTTATCATCCGAAATAGGTTTATTTAGGTAGGTAGGTATTTTATTTTCTGTTATTGAGTTTACTTTTTTTAAATTAGGTAGGTACTTTTTTTTTTTTTTTTTTCGGATGGGAAATTATCAAATGATCCCGCTCTGGGTGGAGCGGAAGGGAGTGTCAGACTCTTACTGACTAAAACCCACCCATGTTCCTTTCTTTGCCCTTAATGTTCCGGGGTAGCGGTAACCCTTTCGGACAATCCCGCTGACCCGGCAGACTTCGGCCCTAAGGGGCCCCTCAAATTATGCTGACAACTCTTTGAGGCACGCGTGGAACACTTACGCGCCGTCCGGCACGGGCCTGGTCCTGATCGGGCGGTGAGCTACCCATTGCTCTCCGCCCGCAGGCCCGCGCCTACGGTGGCCGGGAGTCGTCACGCGGCTCCCGACGCCCGGAGCGTCTCCCGCGGCGGCTGGGACGGGAGGCTCTCTCCCTCATCCGTCCCGTCACCTCCTTCGCTAGCATGACTGCTTCGCAGAAGGAGGCGACTGCCTCCCACTCCCTCTCGCTCCGGACCATGGCTTGCACCAGGGCCGGGCGCGAGAGGCCGCCGCCGCTGCCGAACGCCTCCACGAGGACACGGCGGTGCTCCGCCCAAGCGGGGCAGACCTCCACCGTGTCCTCTGGGCGATCCTGGCAATGGTGACACCCGGGCGTTTCCTCCCGCCTAATGATGTGCAGGAACCTCCTGAAACTTCCGTGTCCGGTGAGGACCTGCGTCAGGCGGTAGGTGAGGGCGCCGTGGCGCCTCTCTAGCCATTCCTCAAAGAGGAGTCTTATCGCCGCTAATGCGGCGTGCCCTGCGCTGGGTTGCGACAGTCGCTCTTTCCATGTCGCCATGAGATCGAGCCGGAGATCCGTCCGCTCCGCCGCAATTTGTCACGGGAGCGGACTTTCCCCCCGGCGTAGTACCTCCGCGCGCCACTCATACAGGCATTAGGTAGGTACTTAGGTTTACTTTTATAAGGCGTAGACCGTATAGATTTTAATTTCAAGTATAGGTAGGGGCCTGCGCCGGGACAGAAGTATTAATACCGGTATGCTCGATAGATAACGTTCTACACAAATAGCACTTTACACAAAAAACTCATTGATAACTTTCGTCATCCACGCGAACGAAGTCGCGGGCACAGCTAGTCTAAGTTAAATTATTATGGTTTCAACGCCAGCGCTGTGCAATGGTTCCGCAGCTATCTAACTAATAGGGAGCATCTTGTTGACTTGCGTTTGAGTGACGGCACTACCCTTAGATCGACGCGTATTTCTGTAGACAGAGGAATCCCGCAAGGCTCCATATTGGGCCCGATTCTCTTTATTTTGTACTGTGCGGATATTGTAATATGTCTCCATAGATGGATAAACCGACCAAGTTTGAATGGCTACTAAAAAGCGGCCGTGCAGTATAAAGAGCTAACGTTCTAAAATTTCCAGTGTTGTACCACTATTGGATTGGTACAGGTGGGCACACAATTCTTGAAGAAGTAACTAATAAACATGTATTGCGGTTGTTCTGGTATTTTTAATATATCTCTTTCATTATTTAGTATAACGAGCTGAAATTTTACATGTGGATACTTGCATTAATACACTGAACATCGGAATATGTTTTATTTTGCTTTTCCATTAAAAAGTCATACAATCGGTTACCATACACTATAGTGGTCCATTCGTAGTAAAATATGCCATTGCTCATTAATTACTAAGAGCACATAAATGAAATTCGGCAAGACATTGTAGACCCTTACAAGTTACAAATAAACGTTATAAGTTAGGTTCTAGAGTTCCTATTTTAAGTGCTTGGGCCTAATAACCTTATTTTACTTTTACGTGTTTAACTTCTGAACGATATGTTTTTTTTCAAATTCTGTTTTCACAAACATTACACATAAATTAAAAGCAACGTGCGTAAAAAATTACAACTTTGCAGTAAACCGTTTTATATGATTTTCATCAAATAGCCAAACGTCAGCGCAGCGGAAACTTGATTATCTTCGCAGTTTTATGACACAAATTTCATTTAAACATACACATTTACCTCTCGTTACACTGATTATTGAATGTGTTTGTTTTCATGTACGTCCATAGAAAAAAAATAGTGCCGCTAGGATGACGTAGTTCCAGCGGAAACAGTTTTTGTTGAATAGCTCCCCAATGGTTGGATGCACAAATTTGTACTTACCATACACAATTACACGACGTCATACACTAAATATCTGCTGAACTGAAATTAAGAAATTAGACAGTTTTCCGCTGCGACTACGCACACACCTTTATAGTAAGCTGAGTTGGGTTACGAGTAGACGGGAATGCGGGAGAAGGCAATGCTCACAACAACTCTCGACTCAGTCTCAGGACACGGCTGCTTTTAGAGGCAGCTTTCGTTATGCGGCATCCAAAGTATGGAATAACTTGCCAACACCGATTAGAGTAATTAACAAAATGGGAGTTTTGAAACTACGCTTACGGCAGTATCTCATAGATGCGCAAAGGAAGCTAGATATGGTCACACTAAATGTCTCAATTATATGATGTATGTACATACCCCCTTGAGTATGTGTCAGTATTTCTGTTGATGAATGCTGCACGAAAATTTAAATAACTTGTTTTAAGGCTATACAGCCCCATTGCTGGAAATTACTTTTGCTCACACTCGGTTCGGTTAGCTGGCTAATATCCTCGGCTCGGTGGTTATAGTTGCGATATCCGCGGCATTGTTGCGTCCCATTCGCAGTTGTGAGACCTGTATGCTGACTGGCTTACTTGCACATGAGTGGGACGCAAGATGTCGGGATGGCGCCATTTCACCCATCCTACAACAAGCGCTGCTAGTAGGCGAACATCTGTGCGGTTTGTGATTTGACATCCATAAGGCTACAGAATGGAGACGGAAATTAAAAGTGGGTAGTTTTCACATTTCACATTATACAAGAATCTTAGACTAGCGCTTACCTTTCATATATTTATGCATGTTTTTATTTCCATTTCCACTTTTTCCAACAATGTGTAGCTGACTTATTTATAGATGCTTTTTATTTTTGTATTTGATTAATCCCAATGCAAACAACAGCTAAGACAAGTTTCAGAACGGACACAAGTTGCAACTGTCCGAAAATAGTCCGTCACGCTCGGCTGCTTGCAGCGTATTGTGCGATGACACTACAGTGCACGGATTAATAAATTGTGGCAGGCAGCGTTTAAAAGAAGGTTTTTGTTCTGACTAGTTTCTAGGAATTTCTTAGTTTGCACGAGGTCTATCATGCGGTGGTCTCATTTATTTATTTATCAGTATTTCTTTGTTTATTTTTGCAATGTTACTCAATATCACACTTTTTAGACATAATTATTCACATATTCGTTAATGTTTTTATCTAACACAAATTTATTTTATTTATATATTTAAGTATGCATTTACACGTCACGTTGCAGTATAAAACTGATTTACATCCGTCACCTCATACATCAGGTCCAGTTGAAAACCAGCGCCAGGCACTAGTTGTCTGGCATTTTTTGCTGAACTGGGCCTTTTTTTGCGCAGCCGTGAGGTACACTTTTTCTGCTAATTTCTTACATCGGACTTCTCACTTTTTATTTAATCTTTTATTTTTTTATTTTATTGTTTGTTTTATCTGATGTAAGTACATATGTATCTGGTGTATTGTTTGTCTTTTAATTTGTGCCAAATAAATGCATTTTCTTTCTTTCTCAATCTGACAGAATAGAGAAGACATTAGATAGTACATACAGCCGAAGCATGCCGATGACTACCCGGGGTGACGCAAGCACCGAACAGCACGCCACCGTCGATTACAGATAGAAAATTACAAGAGCACGCGAATACTTATTGAAGATCAAGTTGGAACTTGAATAGCACCTCAGATACCCGAGGAAGAAGATTCCGACGACGGCGAAAAATCAAAACATAGAATAACGCCAGATAGCTATGGGACAGCACGCAAGGGGCTCGACTCAATACAAAAGAAGCTCGTTAGCAACCATGCCCTTCCGAGATAGATACACAGAACAGATGGATTCTGTCGTTCAAAAGGGATACGCAGAGAAGGCACCCAAGACGAGCACACCAGGTAGAACATGGTACTTACCTCACTCCGACGTGTTCTACCCAGTGAACTGAATGTCAGTCAACGACTTCCTTCTCAATGGACCAGACCTGCGACAGTCGCTGCCTGGCGTCATGATGAGGTTCCGCCGACACTGTCACCAGAGATGCTAAAGCCATCTCTGGTGACATAGCGGAGATGTTTATGCAGGTGAAGGTCAAGACAGAGACGCACTCCGATACCTATGGAGAGGCATGCACGACGGCCATGATATTAGACGCGGCTAGTTCGCCGTGCACGGTCATTTTTGCAAAGAACTGGATCGCGAGAAAGCACCTAGAGGAACATTCAGAAGCGGTGGAAGCCGAATCATTACAAATATGATGACAGCCGAAGAAGTGACGCACATCGCAAAGACGTTAAAGAATATACACTTACAGAATAAGTTTGAACTCGGAAAATGGGTGTCAAATTGTACGGAAGTCGAACGACGCCTTGAATACCAATCATTCACATTTTTTTGCATTGTACCTGAGACCCTGAGTGACGCCCTCGCCCACATATGGGAGTGGCGAGAGGAGGCAAAACGCCGGGGCGTAACTCCGCTGCCGCGAGAAATCACGGTACAGCGGACAGAGCTCTGGCGGGATCTCATGGCGACATGGAGAGTGCGATTGTCGCAACCCAGTGCTGGGCACGCCACAATTGCGGCGATAAGTCCCCTCTTTAGACCAGGAGGCTGGAGAGGCGCCACGGCGCCCTCACCTTCCGCCTGACGCAGGTCCTCACCGGACACGGTTGTTTCGGGAGGTTCCTGTTCAGGATAAGGCGGGAGGAAACGCCAGGGTGTCACCACTGTGTGGATCGCCCGGAGGACACGGTAGAGCATGCGGTGGAGGTCTGCCCGGCTTGGGCGGAGCACCGCCGCGTCCTCGTGGCGGCGATCTCTCGCGTCTGGCCCTGATCCAGGCCATGGCACGGAGCGAGAGTGCATGGGAAGCCGTTACCTCCTTCTGCGAAGCAGTAATGCTCGCAAAGGAGGAGGCGGAGCGCGTGAGGGAGAGGCAATCTCTGCGCCCTCACGCCCCTAGTCGTCGCAGGAGACGCCCTGGACGTCGGGAGTCACCACTAGTCACCAGCCGACTCCGGGCCACCGTAGGCGCGGGTTTGCGGGCGGCGAGCAATGGGCAGCTCGCCACCCGGCAAGGACCAGGCCCGAGTCGACGGCGCGTTATGTTCCACGCGCGCCTCAAAGAGATATCAGCACAAACTGACGGGGTCCGCTAGGGCCGATGCCTGCCAGGGCCGCGGGTTGTTCGAAAGAGATACCGTGTACCCTGGCATAGGCAACTGAAGGAACACGGGTGGGTTTTAGTCAGTAAAAGTCTGACACGCACGCCCTCCTGCTCCGCCCAGAGCGGGAGAAGTCATATGATGACATCCCACCCAGAAAAAAAAAAAAAGACCCTGAGTGACCGCGTAGTCTTCACACATCTTAACAAGACGCCTGAGTGCGCTTATTGATGGACTCAGCAGCACCATGTCGTCAGCGTAATTTATATTGTTAACGCAAACTCCGTCAATGTGACAGCTTATACGGGTGCTGCTGAGTTCAACAATCAGCCGATTAATGTAAAGGTTAATGAGACGAGGTGAGGATATATAATACCGCCCCTGTCTCACTCCGCACTTAAACCCATACACATCAGACAGTTCCACCCCATCTGACATAGTTCCATCAAAACTTAAATAAAGAAATAACAGTACAGTGAACGCTGCCGTTCTGTTCTTTACTGTTGGCACGACTATAGTCTTCATAAGCTTATCTGGCAAATACGAGTGAAGTATTATACCTAAAGAATAAAATGTTGCCAACACCCTCGGTAAATGAACTCCCACGTATCGCAAGTGCTCGACGCTGAGGTGGTCATGTCCCGGAGACTTGCCTCCGACCGTCTGTCTAATGACATCAGCTATTTGCTTGGCCAAAAACCTTAAACACGGAGAACTTACCTCAGCGCCAATCACCGACGAAGACACGGGCACAGCCGGTCCCGACAAGGGATCAACTTGGAACTGATTCACAAACAAAAAAATGGCTTGAGGGTCACAAATTCCTGCCACGCTCACCGGCAGACCCGGCTTGGGGTTCAGTTTAGCAGCGCAAATCTTTGGATTTGCGCTGCTAAACCTGCTAACACCACTTTGCGACACTACTTTAATTTGGCTTTAAAAATGTTACGTGTATTTCGCATATTCTCATAAATAGATCCTGAAGTTGGATTTCCAAATAAATGCCACATCTGAAAAGCAAGCCGCGCCTGAGAGTGAACACTTAATGCCTAAATGCGTGAATGCCTAATGCGTGAATGCCTAAGGCATTATTGGATAGGCCTTCACGCGAGGGCAAGCGCTTGATTTATATTTCTGTCAATTTTTACTTTTACTAATACTAGGCTAAGAACAATGTTACTAACAAACTTATGGGCAAAGTCTGAAATAAATTACTTATTATTATTAAGTCCGCCTTTGTACCTTTTTGTGCGAAAAGCTTAAAGCTTAAACACTTCTAACATGCCTATTCCAACCTATTAAAGGTTTATATAACATTTTTGTCTAATACCTGAAGCGGTCCGCTCAGCAGAAGTTGAAAGTATAGCAATGATTTTTGTATACATATTGTCTTAAACCACTCGCTCGCACTGTGAGTTTCATCGCCACATATTTTATCCGCACAATTAATACACTCTGGGGGGAAATCTATTTCACAGTTTTCAACCATTAATAATTCGGCATGTCTAATTTAATACTCATAGTGTGTATTATTATTTCGTCAATTAATTCATTTTCCACCAGCACCCACGGAACATGAAAATCGGAAGTTCAGAAATGGATGAGCACAATATGTAGAGTCCATCTTGAGCGAAGTATGCAATATAGTAGCGGAGGGCAAAATGGACGCTGACCAGAAGATCCGGGTGACCAATTTATGCCGAAAAGTGACTAGTGAGACTTCTCAGATGGCTGTCCTGTACCAGTCCAGTAGTTTTATGAACACCTAAAAGAGAAGCAGGGCGTTGCGAATTCACTTCGGCAATTCAAAGAAGTCGTAGAAAGTAAAATGAAGCCCGCAGAAACAACTCCCTTCGCGGATATGGTCAAGAAGGGCACCGACAACTACATCCGCCCTGAAAATTTAAGCTCCATTGCTATTTACCATAGTGATAAATCTAAAACCAGCGAGGACACGAAGTCTCTCGTCCAGGAAATCATCTCTCCCGAGGAATTGAAACTTCATGTTCGTAGCGTTCGTAAAGTGAGAAACGGAGGGGTCATCATCAGCACGGACAAAAGAGAAGACATAGAAAAAAATGCGGAAGTCGGAGAAACTAGTTTCATCAGGCCTTACCGTTGAAGAACCAACCAAGCGCCGTCCAAAGGTTGCAGTTATTGGTTTCCCCGCAACCCAAATAGAACTAACTGAACAGGAAGTATTTGAGTGTATTTTCGAGCAAAACCTCTCTGAGAAGCCGAACACATCCCGTGAGTCCCTCTTAGCTGCAATGAAATTAAGCCATAAATTAGGTAAGAAAAATCTGAGCACCTGTATTTATATTCTAGAATTACCAGCTAATATCAGGAGAATTCTTATTGACCAAGGGCGAATTTTCATCAATTGGACGTCCTGCCCCGTGAGAGATTTCACGATAGTCACCAGGTGCTTCAATTGTCAGCTATTCGGACATGCAGCCAAATATTGCCGAGAAACTAGTTCAACTTGTAACCATTGCGGAGAGACTGGCCATTCCTTTAAGGACTAATAAAAATGCTCCCCACAAATTTGCGACGTGCAATCGCTTCAAGCGCAAAAGTGACCACAAAACTGGTGATGCTAGTTGCCCGGCACTCAAGTTCGCAGAGGAAAACTATATAAATTCTATAGATTACGAAGGCGCCTAAGAACGCCATATATTTCATATCCTTTTAAGCACGCAAACAGTAGTTTAATTATATATTTATATCTTAAATAGTAAATATAATTATGATCGATAAAATTTGCTTTGTGACCTAGACAGATTTTCTGTCTGAAACTAAAATAAGTGAGTAAAGACTGTAAACATTTTATTCCTGCTATGGATAAAACATTAACTGTGCTCACCAAAAACATTCGCAGCATAAACAACACCGCGCACCGCCGCCGCGCGACTCTCCGATTATACAACAGTTGGTGCGGAGGTTGATTTTTACTAACACTAGGCAATAAGTTATTTTCTGTTTTGTTACTAACACTATATGGATTTTTTGTGTCCGAAATAGAGCTATTCTATTCTATTCTATAAACAGAAACATGAACGGTTTTGAAGTGTTGTAACAAAATCATACAATTGTTCTGATAGAATGCTGGTTGTCCAACCAAGCAGTCAATTTACCACCCCCCCTTTTTTTTTTGTTATCGGGGTGGAAACCTTCAAAAGGCGCCTGCTCTTGGGGATAAAACAGGGAGTGTGGGATATTTACCGATTTTTTTTGGGAAGGGGCATCGTTACCTCTCAAAAGACCAATCCGGAGCCCCCTCTGTGCAACGCCTGTTAGGTCACATCTCCGTGTAGAACATCATCGCTGTAGAGTGAGTGCTCCAATGCTTTGATTGCAACACTGTCGAAATTGTGTCTCTCATCTTCAGCCAATTGTTGTAGTCATCATAGCTAAAAATGGTGCGGCCTTGGTGCCATTTGTAACAGTGCGTAGCTGGTGTGATGACGCATGTCAATGTTATCCCTCCAAATTATTTTTTGAAATCTTTGGTCCTGTTCATTTAGCCAAATAAAACGAAACATTTTTTCAATATCTGCCGTAAAAATTACGCGATATTGTCTCCACCTTAATAGTAAAGATTGGAGATCTTGCTGTAGATTTGGGCCTTTTAACATGATGTCATTCAAGCTGATTCCAAGTGCTGTCGTAGTGGAATCGTTTCGTAATACACAATGGTGCGGTAAATAATAATCCGGTTGCATGTTACCGGACGCTGGTTTCATATGTCCTAAAGTTTTACATTCTTGAATAAATAATTTATATCGTTTTGCTACTTCTTCATTATTGTGAAATTTCCTTTCCAACTGTTGAAATTGCGCCATAGCTTTATTTTTAGACAATCCCAACTGTTTCTCAAAGTTTTCTTGAAAAGGCAATCTTACTTCATACATGCCATTTGAAGCATGTCTTGTTATGGTTCTCTTGTCTCCATGCATTGTAGATCTTCTGCGGATAAATTGGATGATTTTGTAATGTCTTCGATCTCCCAAAATCTTTGTTCTTCGTCCACTTGATTCAGGACTTCGTTACAGTGAAAAGTCTTGAAATTGCCGCATAAGATCCACCCTAGTCGTGTTTGTTGCGCGACCGGTAATGATAGATCAGCCCTGATAATGCCTTCTAAAATGATATGGGAATACACATCGGCTCCCAATTTGATGTCGATAGGACGGCTGACATTGCATTCTGGATCGGGTAGTTGCATGCCGACCAGGTGTGCCCATGTTGGCTTGGTAAATGTACATCTTGGTAATTGATTAATCAGCGTGTCCATGATTACCACATCTGTTTTAAATACAAAATCATTAAAATGCGAACAACATGTTATGTTCGTAACGCGCTTGCTACTGCTTTCCTTCTTTCCTTTTCCTTCTTGCTAGCTGTTGCGCCGCTCTGGCTGAGATAAGGGAGACTTGAGAGCCTTGATATATCAGCGCACGCAATTTGTGGTATGATCCGTCACTTGCTTGAACTTTGATCATTGCTGTGGCTAATAATTTTCGATCACGTTGTTGCCGTGTTGCGAAACGTGATTTTCTTGTGATTCTTGATTTTGCGTTCCAGTTGCAAGAACTGCTGGTGTTTCATTCTCCGTAATTGGGTTACATGAAGATTTATTGTTAAATGCTTCATGTAAAAGTGTATTATGTTTACCGCGACATTCACGGCAGCGTCTTTTTGACGTACATTCTTTATCCTCATGGGAATAAAGACAATTTTTGCAATAGTACGAGGGTCATTCAATAAATACTTAGCCTACAAAAAGTAAACGAAAATTTTGGAAAAGTGGCAATTTATTTTTCAACATGGGCTCCTTTTAGTTCGATACACTTAGCCCAGCGATGCTCCAACTTTTTTAACCCGTCCGAAAAATAGTTTTTGTCAAACACTGCAAAATAGGCCTCCGTGGCGGCGATGACCTCCTCATTTGATCCATATCTATTCCCGGCGAGTGATTTTTTCAGATTAGGAAACAGAAAGAAGTCACAAGGGGCCAAATCTGGAGAATACGGTGGATGCGGCAGCAATTCTTAGCGTAATTCGACCAATTTGGCCATGGCAACGGCAGACGTGTGAACCGGTGCGTTGTCGTGGTGAAACAGCACTTTTTTCTTCGCCAGATGGGGTCGTTTTTTCTTTAATTCGGCGTCGAATCGGCCCAATAAATCGGCATAGTAAAGCCCTGTAATTGTTTTACCCTTCTCGAGGTAATCGATGTAGATCACACCTTGTGAATCCCAGAAAACGGTGGCCATAACTTTTCCGGCCGATTTTACAGTTTTCGCCTTCTTTGGAGCACGTTCCCCGGTCTGGATCCATTGTTTTGATTGCTCCTTGGTCTCTAGTGTGTACCAGTGGATCCAGGTTTCATCGACGGTCACAAAACGGCGCAAAAACTCCGCTGGATTCCGCTTAAACAGCACCAAACACGTCTCCGATGTGGTCTCACGGTTGCGCTTGTTTTCTGGTGTGAGTAAACGCGGCACCCATCGCGCCGACAGCTTTCTCATGCCGAGATCCTCGTGAAGAATATGATGCACTGTTCCTTCTAAAATGCTTACAGTCTCAGCTAGCTCCCGAACCTTCAATCGGCGATCTGCCAATACGAGATCATGGATTTTTTAAATGTTTTCCTCCGTAGCAGCTGTTTTCGGTGCACCTGGACGTGTTTCATCAAAAACCGACGTACGGCCACGTGCAAACTCGTTGAACCAATTCTTGACGGTGGCCATCGATGGAGAAGAGTCACCGTACACAGCATCCAAACGCTCTTTGATTTCGATGCGCGTTTTCCCTTCCAAAAATAGGAATCGAATCACCGAACGATATTGCTCTTTTTCCATTTTTGTAAAACCGATCGACACGTTCGCTTCCATAAGTTCTCAAATTAAAACAAATGAAGGGATTGGAATGAAAATTTGAAAAAAGAATTAAAAAAGAATGTGCTACACTGTGGTAAAACTCTTTTGAAACTACAGCGCCCTCTGGCGATGAGGCTAGGTACTTATTGAATGCACCTCGTATATACCGTGTGACATTTTACACAGCGGACATGTTAATTCGATATTATTTACCGAAGTCTTACTTGCTGAATATTTATTCTTGAAATTTGACGATGATTTATTTTGCTTGCTTGTTGATGGTTTGGAGTTTTCGTTTTTCTTGCGCGAATATTCCAATGCGGTGACTCTGCTCTCTAAGAAGCTTAGAAACTCCGACAATTTTGGCAGTTCTCTGGGTTTCTTCAGAGATTCCAAATAATAATCATGCGTGTCCGCATCTAATTTTAGAAATAAAATACGCACGATGAATGGATCTCAGCTGTCTATATTAAGGCGTTAATAGGTTCCTTATTGAGTTTAAACACTCTAGTGTAGTATCGTGAATTTTCTTGATCTGAGGGATGTTTGCTAGTTAAACTACTGGAAGATTTAGTAGATCTATGTGAGATGTAAAAATCAACCATGAGTTGTTGTACCTGTTGTTCAATATCTCCCAGCAAACAGTGTAGTTGCCAGTTCTGATTTGTAAATGCTGTATCAAACGTTCAGCTTCTCCCCGCACCTTGCTTTTCAGAAACTGCATCTTGTGGGCGTTTGACAAGGAGACGTTACTGCATCCACAGTAACGTCTCCTTGCCAAAGCTTCAACAAACAAGTCCTTAAAAGACACCCAATTTTGATAATTGCCATTGAAGAACGGGATGTCAATTTTTGGTGTCCAATTCTCCTTGTGAACTACGGAACCTAGTTTTCTGTTAATTGCACTCTTTAATTTATTGTAAATCGTTTCTTGCTTCGTATAAGACACCTCAAATTCTTGATTCGTACCCTCCAATTCGCTGTCCAATTCCCAGTGTAGGGAATCTATGATAGACCATCGAGACTGTATAGTACGTAAGGCATCTTTCAATTCCCATTTTTCAGACATAAAATCTAAATTTATCCCAGCCACAGTGCGGTGCAGCGCCCTGAAGTTGCTTGCTTGTTTCTTCAGCAGTTCATCAAGCTTGCTAGATGAACCTCTGGAGCATACCTCGGCGGGCGGCGGATGACGTCCCAGCGGATCTTCTTGCTCAGACCGTGCAGGACCTTGTACCTCTTGAGTAGAACCTCCCTGTTGAGCTTCCTTCATCATTATCAACGAAACTTGATATTGTTGATTGCCTCGGTCGAGATGTATAGTTGTTCTGTTCGTTCGTATGCACGGCCACTAAAATACGGATGACTCTTGCTTTCTTCCGTAAGAAGACAGTCGTGATTGTACTGGTAATCGGGCCAATACTGATTTAAGTTTCTAAACGTCGCTTGAAATAATCAGCAGTCTTACGATCCGCCGAATCCTTTTTTATATTTGTAGCCAACTTTAGGATGGCTGTGTTAAGTTCTTCCTGATTTGCATGTATGGCCTCCATGATGAGGACTTATTGAAATAAGAATTAACCGCAAAGATCTTACTTGGAAGTTCTTGATAACTGCTTACGCATTCTTGGTGATCCCCTGAGACACCTGCTAGCCTCAGCTCTTGATGATAAAACGCTCTCTGAGACACTTGTAAGTCCCAAAGTTTTATAGTCACTCAACACAGCACACACTTTGAGTCATTGGACAGCTTCCCGCTATACTGTCCACGCGCGCGAAATGGACTATATAGCGTACTATGTTCACAGTCGAATGACCAAAAAGAATGTATGATCCCTTGCTAACACCATACATTACTTTTAGATGAGAGATGAATGGAATAAAAGAAGGTAAGTATTAAAACACTACTGTACTGTCCCAAAGGTACTTAAAGGTAAAATGAGCTTAATGGACTATGGTGTGGAAATGAAGTGAGTGCCCTTGTTGGCTGTAACGAGAACGCCTGGCTGACTTGATAGCCCAACGCGAACTGAACTAATTATTATGAGTTGAAATTAATGTGTGGCGTGAACTGCTGAATTGCAGAATGTGCGGTTGCACCGTACAGATCCTGCCTACCAGTTCTGAAAACCAATGTACGCCACTGACTCACGGACTGTCACAGACTTCAAATATAACGGAATAATATTATGTGTGAAACAGTTAAGGGAGTCGGTCGGTGCCTTTGATGTGGTTTGATTTTGAAAAAATAGCACCGTCTTCCTAAACAACTACACATAACATTATTCTTTTCAAAGAAGTTTCAAAGTCGGTTTTTGAAGAGACATAACCAATACATAGACAAGCGATTACCCCGATCCCGGGTGATATGCTAGCACTAGCACACATTCAGAGTTCTATTCTCAACCTCGGAAGGTTTTTATCAGATCCTAATTAAATTAACATAGGACCACACTGACAGTCGAATGGAGAACCTTATCCTTTTTTCAAAGTCGGTTAAAAAGTAAATGCAATAAATTAATTATTGTTTTTTTTTATTTGAAAAATAACAGTTTGCCGCGTGGGCATCACAATCTATCCGCATGCAACCAGTCCTGACAATGCAGGCCTTGATCGCTGGCTGCGTGTTATACTAAGCACAGCGCACTCTACAGCGTCGACAGAAAGGCACGTGCCTCTTCATTTGTCATACATTACACGACTTCTCACTATTTTCACTGATCACATACATACAATCGCTCACAACTTACAAATTGAGCAAACGCCATTCATAGTACAACAGGTAGGTATGTGACATGTAAAAAAATAAAATAATAATAACAGCCCCGAGAAATATGCGCAGATACGAGGGCGACACTGAAAGTTTTTAGAACTGGCCACTTGTAAACGATATAATAAAAAAATAAGTTCAAATTTTGAAAATGAAACTTTTTGCCAATATTATTGTGTACCTATGTATTTTATTCATTTGTCATTTGTTTACGATTTGGCAGAAAATTGAAAATTGTCTGCGTCACGTCAGCATGAATTTAATGCGAGATAATTTTCGTACAAAGATTTTTTATGACTTTCGATGTCACTTATAAGTCAACAAGAAAGTTATGATCAGTTATAGGAATAGGTAGTGCCTATTTGCCTAAACTTCGAAGAACAGAGACAAGAAACGGAGACTTCTTTAGGACTAAATTATTTCCGGGACATGTCCCGAAATTCGGGACAACACTTAAATACATTGTGTTTCTAGCTCACTCTCGGTTTGCACATTTTTAAATATACTTTAGAAATATATTTCATTGAGATAAAATACAAATACCTTTTGTTTTTGAAATGATAAATTCGTCCCACTATAATGCTAAAATGATAAAAATTACCGTTTTATTATTTTAAAGACAAAATATCTTTTTTTTTTTAATTATACACTTGAACTTTAGAAATCTCATTAAACGTAGCCGAGAGTGAGCTAGAAAGAAGATATTTACTTCGAAACGTGTACGGCTCCTTATACAAACATTGTTATCCATAGTATTAAGATCAACAAGACATTATACGAAATGTTCTCAGAAAAAAAAAAAACAGAAAATTTTATGGTTGTAACGACTGTGTATGTTATTTATTATGTTATGTCTAGTCGCAAACTTTAGGTAAATATAGACGAATTACTTATTCCAAATAACATATTGTTTTAATGTATTTAAGTGTTGTCCCGAATTTCGGGACAGATGTCCCGGAAAAAATTTAGTCCTAAGGAAGTCTCCGTTTCTTGTCTCTGTTTTTCGAAGTTTAGGCAAATAGGCACTACCTATTCCTATCACTGGTTATGATAGACTTCGATTGGCATTTCACAATGAATCCCCATCTCGTGCAGCTGTTTACAACTGGTTTAACGAGTTTAAACGTGGTTGCACTAATCTCACCGATGATCTGCGTGAGGGACGGCCTTCTACGGCGACGACTGAAGATAACATCAGTGTTGTGCGGCGTATGACTGACAAAAGAGTGACTTATTAGCAGATTCGGGTAAGCTTAGGCATCGGTATGAGTCAAGTGCACAAAATCCTCTATGAACATTTAGCGGTCAGGAAGCTTTGTGCCCGGTGTTGATTGGTGTTGTGAAATGGTTCAAAGATTTAACGGAGGTGACTTAAATGCTGTGTTCGACATACTTACGGGTGATGAAAGCTGGATTTATTGTTATGATCCTGACACTAAGAGACAGTCTGCAGTCTGGGTGTTTCCTTCCGAGGAGTTGCCAACTAAAGTGAAGAGAGGTCGAAGCGTGGGAAAAAAGATGGTGGACTCGTTCTTCGGAAGAACAGGTCATTACACTAACAATTGTTTGCCACTTGTCTTGGAAAAAGTTCGGGAGAAACGACCTCGCAGTAGGAACCTCTTTCACCACGAAAACGCCTCGTCGCACACCGCCAAGCAAACAATCGACTACTTGGCGACATCGGACGTGGAATTACTGAGTCACCCGCCCTATAGCCCCGACCTCACACCTTTCGATTTTTATTTATTTCCGAAAATAAAAGAAAACCTTCGAGGAAAACGTTTATGGACGCCGAAAAAGCAGTGGCTGCGTTTCAAAATGCCGTCGAAGAGACCCCTAAGCACGAGTGGGAAAGTGCTTTTCTCAGTGGTTCCATCGGATGCAGCGATGTATTGATGTAAATGGACACTATTTTGAAAAGATATAATAAAACTAATAACTTGCTAGTTTGTTCAGTTTTTTATTTTCTAAGAACTTTCAGTGTCACCCTCGTAGTATGGTTATCGAAGGGTGTCCTCTTTAACCGGTAATACTATGGCGTTCATATAATATACAAAAAAAAAAAACATTTTCATCCAAAAAATGTGCGACAAGGATCTGCAACATTATTTATTTGAAGCATGACAGATTTGCAACGAGGAGCCGCAACATTATGTATTGAAGCATGACAGATTTGCATGGAAGAGCCGCAACATTATGTATTTGAAGCATGACAGATTTGCGGTGCGACTCGCGCTGCTGGCTCTGACAAGCGCAACTTTGGTTTGTACGAAACCTACATGTTTAAATGAGCGCATATTTAATCCGGGCCGAAGGGACAACACAGTTTATAAGGGCAGGCGTGCATACACAGTGGCAGACACAATATTTATAAAGTCTTGCACAAATTAGCCTCTATTGTTATTATGCTACTATCATTGTTTAGTGTTTACTTTACAATATTCTGTTACTTTTATGTGGTTTGCGTGACACATACAGAAAATAACGTTTAACATATTTTGTCAGCTTAGCCTAGATATACGGTTACATCAATGTCCATAGTAATACATAGTTTTGGTGACCACATTCGGGTGATCTGTGCAATTATGACCAGTTAGAGTTAAATTCTCGGCTATCCAATAACCAATTTTCGTGAATGTAATTCCAACGCTCTAAAATAATCATTTGGCATGTGTCGTAGTACCTATTAGCACATAACGCGAGCTTGTTCGGCCACTAGCCACTGACCGCGAGTGGTCACTCGCGGTCAGTGGCTCGCGGTCAGTGGTCCGTCAGGAGAGGCTGGTCAGCCTCTCCTGACGGATCCCAGACCACTTCAATCTACAACATGTCTTTGTAGGCATGCATGTTCGAGATGTCACTTTAGGTATTTAATTATATATTTACTACATACATTTTAATGATTTATTTTATTCATTTATCCATTTATGTACACACATATAAACAGACAAGAAGAAAGGAATAGAAAAATACGTACAAAGGTGATGCTTCTTTCTAAAGAAATCTTTTTGCAGCATAACTGCAATGATATTTACTATATACATTTTAACCCTAGAATACTTATCTTATTTTAATCCCGCTTATTACGAATGATTGCCTGGGAGGCTATTATACTGCATGAAATTGCATAGGTGCGCCAAATTAAAATATCTAATTCAACGTGTTATAAAGTAAATTTGGAGCATGTCATTAACTGAAAGAGATGTACATATGTGCGCGTAGGCGAACGATATGACAACGTCGTCGCGAGCCCTTTTTTTTGTAGGAACGGTCAAAATTTGATAAATACCGCTAGTTCAACGCGTTGCCAACTTGCTTCATGTTGTTAACTCTGCGATGAATGGAGTTTTTCGGGTGCGCGCTAAAATTGATACTTTAATTTTCTTATGCTTTGTATTTTTTTGAAAAAAAAAAAATCACTTGATCGCCGATAATTCGTGTCTACTTGAATGCAATCAATAAGTTTGCACTATCTAAGATAATAATTACAATGATTATTATGTAACAGTTATTGCACCCACTATTTCAATTTCATCCTGTATAAATAAATCGAAATTTTGTTATGAAACTTTTACTGAAGAAATAAAAAAAAATAAAAACATTAAATTCGAGTAAAAAGAGGCAAACGTTCTACCTTTCTTAAATTCATAAAGGTTTTAACAAAGAAACTCTCAATTACTGCATAAATTAACCTTAAATATAGTATTACACCTTCTGACACAACCTTCCGAAAATGATTTCGAAATGATTTAAAGAGACTAATATAATGTATGAACTACCGAATATCTACACTGTAAAAAGCTATGCATTATTTTTAAACAAAAAAAAAAATGTTCCACAAATGTTCAGTCAAAAAGGCACCTTACAAGCAATGACCGCCTCCCAGGCGACATAGTCAATATCTTAGCACGAAGGTACAACCCGTTCCGATCCCGCTGCTACAAATGAACCAAAATAAACCGACTGCAGGCGGCCTCTCAGGCGATGATTAGTATTCTAGGGCCTTTACTACTAGGTAGAGTTTTCAATATGTGTTACTAGGACGGTTTAATTTTGTATCAAAGTTCGAAATTGTGTCCTAAACCGTGATGATGAAATTAGCTTTCTTCAATGTGCAGTGAACCGCACATCAGCGGGTAACTATTAAGAAATTGGCAGCTCCGTCATGTCGTAGCAATAAGGACGGTTTTGGAAGTGCAAGTGTTACGGCTGATGTGCGGTTAACTATACATTTTTATAGAAGTTGTAAATAGTAAGCATTATACAAGTTTGATGACTACTACTTCGTCTTTGACATTTTAAATAATGTCTCTTTTTATATATACTTATGTACATATTTATTCACGAATAGAGATCTTTAATATAATAATACTAACTGATCGTATCCATGTAGAGTGCACTGATCGTGTACGGCACCAGTGGTCATAACATTAGTGATTACCCTGCCCTCCATATGTACTGTACACAGTATACGAGTTACCACTGGCGCGTAAATACTTACATACGAAATCTTGTACTTATAAAAAATAAATTTGATTAATTAATTAATTACAATAGCTTATTGGCTATATAATACAAAAAAAAAAGTTGGTTTGTATGTACAATATTGCAACAGGTATTAGTGTAGTGATATAGCTTTACAATATACATACAAAATCTATATTTGGATTCATGATGTGTGTTTAATACGTAATAATGTAAAAAAAAACGTGAGTCAAAATGTAAACTCAATATTTGATTTAAAAAAAATACTTCTTTAGGGGTTCTACACACTTGTTCGGGCCCGGCACATTCGATTCGACAGTATTTAATTTCATTGAACAAAACCGTTCCGAAGCAATACTACAATAATACTACATAATTATTCGAATTTCATTCGGCTCGGCGAACTCTGTTCGGCTTCTACCCTCGCTGAATCGTTCCGGTCGGCTCGATACAATAATTCGAGCTAAGCCGAGCGGCTTTCTCTCGAACATATATCTACACTAGCCTTTGGCCATGTAGGTCAGAAATAATCCCACGAGAACGAACTACTGGGATGACAAGGATCCTATGTGTTAACCAATGGGTAACAGCTGGAAAACATTCTATAAAATGGGTACATAGAGTGTTTTCCAGCTACAGTGGTGTGAGGTAGCATTTAGATATTTTTTCCGAGACTTTAGTATCAGCCAAGATTAAGATGAGCCTGCGCAGCCATTCGACTAATAATATTAGTCCAATGGCAGCATGTTATTTATAATAAATGTTATTCATTATTTTAGGGCATGCAGTGTTATGTTTTGTTATGTTTACCCAGTAAGTAAGTTATATTATATTGGCAGATTTTTGAACCAATAATAAAAAAAAACAGCTCATGGCCTATCCGCACATCTGTTCAGCGTAAATCAAATCATTTATTACTTTGTGAACATGGGTAGTAAGTACTTTGATTTTTTTAATAATATATATTCGTCCATGTTCAAGTAATATAAGTAAATAAGTATAAGTATGCGAGTGTGGATATACTCGATTTCACCGCCGGCTGTGCCCCATGCCGACCCGAACGAGTGTGCAGCACAGCACCTCTTACGAATAATAAACAAAAAAGATAAGTATACAGGAACAAACTAACGATCATTTCCACGACACTGTACATATCACTCGAAGAGCGACGTGGAAGACTACTCGTAGCCTGTAGCGTCTGGAGACTGACCTCCTTCGTCGAGTGCAGGACGCGGGCGGTGCTTCTACTCGCCGGCGCCGGGCGCGCGCTCAGCGCAGGAACTGCTCGTCGGGCGTCAGCAGCTGCAGCGAGAAGCTGTCCAGCGACAGCGGCGCGCCCGGCAGCACGCGCACGCAGCCGGCGCCGCGCGCTCAGCGCAGGAACTGCTCGTCGGCGGCCGCGGCAGCGTACAGGCGCTCGTCGGGCGTCAGCAGCTGCAGCGAGAAGCTGTCCAGCGACAGCGGCGCGCCCGGCAGCACGCGCACGCAGCCGGCGCCGCGCGCTCAGCGCAGGAACTGCTCGTCGGCGGCCGCGGCAGCGTACAGGCGCTCGTCGGGCGTCAGCAGCTGCAGCGAGAAGCTGTCCAGCGACAGCGGCGCGCCCGGCAGCACGCGCACGCAGCCGGCGCCGCGCGCTCAGCGCAGGAACTGCTCGTCGGCGGCCGCGGCAGCGTACAGGCGCTCGTCGGGCGTCAGCAGCTGCAGCGAGAAGCTGTCCAGCGACAGCGGCGCGCCCGGCAGCACGCGCACGCAGCCGGCGCCGCGCGCTCAGCGCAGGAACTGCTCGTCGGCGGCCGCGGCAGCGTACAGGCGCTCGTCGGGCGTCAGCAGCTGCAGCGAGAAGCTGTCCAGCGACAGCGGCGCGCCCGGCAGCACGCGCACGTTGCCGGCGTTGGCCTGCGCAGCACACTCACTTAGTCGGCGGCGAGGTGCCACTCTATACTTTTAGATGGTAAAATTCCGTGCACGAAAGAAGCTTCCTACACGGAATTTCGCCAATTATTTTACCCTATATTTTAATTTATTTTTCTTCGTAGAAATAGGACACGGACGGACGTCATTAATTCATTATTATGAATGCACCTCTTCCTGAGGAAACCCAAAATACTACTACTTACTACTTTCCTTTAGTTTGCCTTGTGTCATTACTTCCCAGAATTTGATCCTTAATAGGGACACAATTGAGTGGTGTAATAATACAGTGTTTTTTCTTTTTTATCTAAATCAATGGATTTCTAGCTAGATATATTGATTTTTTTTTTAAATCCGATGATGTAATTTTAGTTTTCATCAAAATCGAGCACGGATTTCGCCATCCACGCCCACTTGAAAAATTCAGCCCGCATACACCGCGTTCATAGCAGGGCGTCGCGAGAGTCACTAGAGACACCTATAGGCAGGGCAGACTGACCAGGAACAGCGTGGCCAGCAGCACGTGCGACACCTCGTGGTCGGCGTGCGCCGTGTGGCGCAGCACGTGCGCGAAGGGCCGCGGCGCGCCGGGCGGCAGCGCGCGCAGCACGGCGCGGCCCAGCGCGCGCACGTCCAGGCCGCCGCGCGCCTCGGCCGCGGCCGCGCGGCCCAGCACGCCGGCCTGCCACGCGGCCCACGCGGGCCCGGCGCGCGCGCCCGCGTCGCGCGGCGCGTCGTCGCGCGACGTGTCGCAGCCGTCGCCCACGGAGCTCTGCTCGAAGAAGCCGTCGTCGTCGCTGTCGGGCTCGCCCGCGCGCCCGCCCTTGGCCCGCGCCGCGGCCTCGGCCGCCTCCGCGGCGCTCCAGCCCGCGAACTCTGCGAACCGAGCGACGACGCCGTCAGTGGACGAGTCCGCGCCGGAGTCGCAGCCGCCCGACTCTTCGGCTTCGTCGGACGACGCCGTGCCGATAGTCCGCCGACGCTTACCTGCTCGCGGGTCGGGTTCTAGTTCGCGCAGCCGCCGTCTCTCGCTCAAGATGTGATTCATTCTCTTTTTTACTTCTCTTCTGATCCATGTAGTCGGTATACTAAACTCACGAGTCTCTTGTAGTTCCTTCCGTAGATCTATAAAAGAGACAGGAATTAAATTTTAACGATTTCAGAGAAAAAGGAGGATGTTCTCCATTCGACTATGTATGTCTATTTTTTGCGTATATTTTCTACGATATCTTCGCCTATAAATCATGAACCTACGTAACCTATGATCTGACTCAACCATAAGTAACCTATGACATTTTTTTTTTTTTCCCGGGTGGAAAATCCTCATGGATGTCCGCCGCCCTGGGGCGGGCGACGGGGTCTGTCAGACTCTTACTGACTAAAAACCACCCCAGTGTTCCATCTTTCACCTACGCCGGGGGTCGCGGGAACGTAAGATCCTTCCGCAACCCCCGACTGGTGCCGGCCCGCCACCGCGGGCCTCCTCTCGGGTCAGGGGGTGAGGGGGGGGGGGGGGTGAGGTGTTTGACTCCCCCCGCGACATCTAACAGGGGCGCGCGTGGAACACTACGCGCCGCCACCTCGGGTCCTGATGTGTGGGGGGCGACGGACGTCCCCAAGTCCGTCGCCCCTGGACCCATTTAGGGGGGCTGGAAGAGGGCGTTATCCGCCCTCCGCCGACGCCCGGTGCGCCTGCTGCGGGCCGGGTGAGAGGACGAGATCTCCCTCTCCCTTTCCGCGGCCTCCTTCTGCGAGACGACAGTTTCGAAGAAGGAAACCACCGCGTCCCAGGACTCTTCGCTGCCGACCATCGACTCGACCACGGCCGGCAGCGACAGGTCACTGCCTACTTCTGAGATGAGGGCACGGCGCGGCTCCTCCCAGGCGGCACACCATACAAGGCCATCGATCGCACGACCCCCACGTAGAGCCGCCTACAGGCGGCGCTCGGGCCCCCCAGATTGGGAAGCAGCGTTGACAGCGCCCCAGCCGCGCCCAACAACTTGGGCGCCAGCCGCCGGAAGTGGAGGCCAAAGTCCCACCGGCTGTCGAGCACCAATCCCAGGTACTTCATGGTAGACTCGACAGCGATCCGAGCCCCCCCGACCACGATGTGTGAGCCGGGCGGCGGCGCCCGCCGGAGGCCATGAAACACCATGGCCTCCGACTTGCTGAGAGCCACCTCCAGGCTAAGTAACCTGACCTGACTCAACCATAAGTAACCAGTTTCCAGTAGCGAGTTTCCACCCTTATGTTGTTGACACCGCTACGATCCGGACGAAGCGTTTCGCCTCGTCGTTTATACCGCGTACATCGAAGGACTGGAACAATTTGCCCGCAGCGGTCTTCCCGTCCGATTATAATTTAAGTGTCTTCAAGGCTAGAGTCAATAGGCTCATAATAAATTAATGCGCTTTACCATCTACGATTGCATCACTGCTCTCCATCAGGCGGGATCGCAGTCAAGCACTAGTTTATAACATTAAAAAAAAAATAATCCACATACCTTCACTGATCGTGAGTTTCACTCCTTCGAAAATGTCATCGATATTGTCGACGATACGCCGCCTCTTCCGCTCCCTTCTAACGGGCGTCGCTAGTGCAAGCTCGGCAGACTCGTCGGCCGCGTCCAGGGAAGGCTCCGGCGGCAGCGGCGTGCTGGTGCGCAGCGGCGAGCTGGTGCGGAGCGGCGAGCTGGGCGGCGACGTCAGCGGGCCCGGCGGCGCCAGCGGCGGCGGGGCGGCCGCGTCGATGGCCGCCTGCAGCTCCAGCATCGATATCGCCGGCGGGCCCTGCTGCTCGCCATCCGTCCGGAGATCGAACCAGTCGTCCACCAGCATCCCCGACTGTGCCAACACGAAATTTTACAATGGGTCAACCCACCGGAGCGTGCAAACGGAAGGCGGCACGACATCGTACGCGTCCTCGCCGGAACGGCCCGCGGAGATACTAACGTGCGGGTCCTGTTCCATGTTGGCCTGGAAGTCGTCGAGCAGGCCGACGAGCTCGCCCGCGTGGTCGCGCAGCACCTGCCAGCTGGCGTCGAAGCCGAGGCGCGGCTCTAGCTCCATGAAGAAGCGCGGCAGCGTGGGGTGCGGGCGGCGCGCGGCGGGCTCGCGCGCGAACCGGCTGCCGTCCCACGGGGACGCGGTGCGCGCGAACGGCTCGCGCGGCGGGGCGGCGCGGGCCGCGCGCGGGGCCGGCGCCGCGGCCGGCTCGGGGCCCGCCTCAGCGCCCGCCTCAGCGCCCGCCTCAGCGCCCGGGGCCGCGGCCGCGAGCGTCTCCCTGCGGGCGGTGCCAGATCACACAGTATAAGTCGAGCTCTTAGTGAAGGAGCTCGTCGGGGAAGTGCTACCTTCATACCTATACCTATTTCTGTTTTTACTATCTACAGGCACTTGTGGTGTGATATTACGTTAATTATAGTAAAGGTTGTGTGTGTGTTTGTATTTATATTACCACTAGATCAGTGCTAGAATTAAAACCTCTGAAGTTTATCAGTAAAAATTTATTCAAAAAACGTTTATGATTTATTAAAACTGGCCAAGTGCGTGTCGCACAATGAAGGGTTTCGTAGTTAGAATGAATTTATCCGAAGAACAAACTTAACATTGTAGTTGAAAATCTCATGTCAAAGTCAAATCGTTTATTTCAAATAAGCACATAAAAGGCACTTTTATACGTCATGTTCTCCCATACGTTGCAACAGCAAATGTAAGTTGGTCGACTATTACTCGTAAAGCCTACTTAGCTGTGATAGTTTTCCTTTTAACTTCGTTGTATATACTACAACCGTGAATTTTTTCACATATCCAAAAACAACCATTTAACTGGCAGCACACTTGACTCTAACAAAAATTAACACTGTAAAGCTTAATATTTCACAAACGGATCCCTGAATCGATAAATTGTTTTCAACCGTCTGAGCTAAGCTGCGGACGGACGGGCGAAACTATATAATTAGTAATTTTTTTCAATAGGCCGTAATATTGTCGATATTTCACGTCTCTGTCCATCATTACATAGTAAACGTTTATTGAAATTATTTGAAATAGGCAATCATAAAGCAGCTTCTGTTACCCTGCACCCTTACCACACTTCGAAATTTCCAACAAGCGGCATCTGTGCACAGTACTATTTAGTTAGTTCTACTAACTTAATTTTTTTCTGAATTTTCCACCGTATAGTTGAAAAGTTAGGATACATTTTTTGCAACTTTCGAAGAGCTGAATATCACCAACTATTGATTTTAATAAGAAAGTCATTTTCATACAACATAATCTTTTTAATTATGTGTTCCAACAATACCCCACACGCTTTATGCACTGAATATTTTTTTATTCGTAATTTTACTAGGACATTTTTTTGCGTTTCATAGAAATCATGTTCCTTTATTCCAAATTTCAGTGCATAGTAGTGGCAATGTGTGTTTCCAATAAGTTAAACTCACAGCGTGTTGGCGTGTAGCGCCTCGCTGACGTTCATGACGTGCTGGTACAGGAAGTCCACCTTGCGGCCGTAGATTGTCGCGGACTGCTGCAGCAGCAGCGCCAGCTCCGAGTAGTTGGGCGGCGCGGCGTCGGCGTCCTCGCCGTCCTCGCCCGCGTCCAGCGCGCGCAGCCCCGCCTCCGTCAGGTACTCCTCCAGCAGCTGCAAAGCACTATGCAATCACCACCTAATGAATATTCTACACTGCCACTGACTTCGTTTGCCTTCATGTTTTTGCCCTCCAAAATAATAAATCGTCGTAGTTGAGAATAAATCATCGACGTCGTTTTGAATAAATAGGTAATACGAACCACTAACAACGTATGGACTGTTATAGGTCTGAAATAAAGATATTTTATTTAATACTGACAAATTTAACAATTTGAGTACTCCTTTTTACCATTTTCTTATTTATTTTTCCTCCTTTTCTATAATATTCTAACACTAATAAGTTCACTAGTACTAATAATAACGCTGAAGAGTTTGTTTGTTTGAACGCGCATATCTCTGAAACTACCGGCCGGATTTAAAAAATTTGATAGCCTAATTCTTGAGAAAGGTTATTATAGGCTATTTAACATCACGCTACGACCCTTAGGAGCCGAGCAAAGGGAAAAAGTCAGAAAGAACGCTAAGCCAAAACGAAGTAAATTCCGCGGGCGGGCGATGCGATGCAATGTGGTGGGTCGGGGAGAAAAAAGTTTTAATTTTATGCGGACGAGACCAACCGGGTAGTCAAATACATAATCCTACTAATCCTAATACTAATATTATAAATGTGAAAGTTTGTATGGATGGATGTTTGGAGTTACTCTTTCACGCAAAAACTACTGAACGGATTTGGATGAAATTTGGTACACAGATAGTTTATAACCAGGATTAACATGTAGGATACTTTTTATCCCAATATTCCCACAGGATCGAAACTCATGCGGGTGAAACCGCGGTGCGCAGCTTGTAGGTAATAAACGAAACCTACAGAGCAGAGCAGCAGGTGTTAAATGATTCTGCTATTACTCTCAAACTATGAATATAGAATGAATAAGTATTGCGAAATATATTTGTTTCCCTTCAAGACATTGGTAGGTAGACCAAAGCCCACTAATATTATATTTATATTTGTATGCCGATTATTGGCCGAACATACAGATCAGCCAAAATGTATAAATAACACCTTTTTGTACTTATGTTCACAAATAAAGTTTGATTAGATATGATTTGATTTGAAAGTCCCCGCTAAGGAGAGTTAAGTGAAATGTATTCTAGCCTGAAGTGGAACAATAGAGTCACTGCTATGAACTTGGATAGCTTAAGCACATAGAAATGACAAGTTTATGCTAATTTACACTTACATCATCAACTTGTTACCTACTGGTACAAGGCTCTTAGAAAGATCTTGCCAATATCTGTTGTTATTGGCCAGTTTTCTGACAAAAATATGAAATATATACAAAATTAAACATATCTTTTTTTGCAAGTGACCAAAAACTTTTGTCATTGACTGCTCCACACATTTTAGTAGACTATAGCAAAACAGACAAATAATGAGAAAAGAGGGCAAGCAAGCAGACTGGGCGGCCCCAGCTTACTGGCCTCATTGTGTTGCTGGCTCATATTGTTTACGTACTAGATAGCACACATTAAGTGCTCTTGATTGTATTAACTGTATATTTTAGTGAGGAGAAAAATTTAATGATTTACAAAACAATTTCAGAGTACTCTTTGATAAGGTAGACTCTAGTAAATTAAATGTTCAATCATTTAGAACAAGATAATCTTGTCATTTATTCTAATGGCCCTGAAATATTGGAAAACTGCAAAAATCATTTGAAGGTTGTTTCAGTGTAAACTTATTTGTATATAAAACATGTGTAATTCACCTGTTTTATATACAAATAAGTTTACACAAACACGCACAGCTCATCAATCATTGGCAATGAGGAAATCTCTGGCCTTGATGACCACATCTCAATGTTAAGTATGAACAGTATCCATAGTATCTTCTTCTGTTCTTATGTATACATCAAAATAACTAACATGAATCAAAATGTATAAGCACAGCAATGGAGGGATATGCAATTTTATATTGGAATACATATCCTTGGCTATACAAGTGCCTATGAACCACTAATCTTCTGGTTTTAGTACAGCAACTTTTAGCAGTAACACTGTATAGGCACAGTAATGTGACTTATGTAACAAATATGCATTCAAAGAAAATTTATTAGCTCTTCAGGTGTTTATTATGATATTGTTAGTAAACAACACATTCAGATATTACAGCATCTACCTATTCACCTTTCCTAAGAAAGCATGAAGGTACCAACTATCCAATATGATCGACTTAATACTTATTGATTTTTATGAAATATTGAAATGCAAGAGGGCTACTGGACAAAACATAAACAACATTGCATGTGCTTTGCATTTATGAACTTCGCGTGTTGACGTTATTAAATAATTTCTCAGTAAAATGCCAATCAACTCCACTCAAGGCGCAAGGTGCCGTGAAAATGAAAATCACAGGTGATGATAATATCGGAAGAGATGCGCGCGGCGATGCACCGGCGGAGATGTCAGACCGTAAGGGACTTACCGCGGCCAGGTCCGTGTCGAAGTATCGGCGGGCGCTGCTGATGGGCTTCATCAGCTCCGCCACAATTTCCTCTAATCTTTGTGAGTTCATACTCCACCGTTTTTCTCTCCGGGACAAAAGTTGATCCCTGGAAATAGCGTCCTCGCATTGAAAACATTACTGACTGATATTGAAAGGCGTCGCGGACAGCGGAATACGACATAACTATAAAGTTTTGCTTCCTCAGTGGCGCGAAACTTTATGTCAACGACACCTTTTCAATTTTGGAAACTTTGTTGCAAAACTAGATCGCTTTGTTTTTATAATCACATAAACACTTAAAATTACCTTTGGTTTTCAATGTAGTCAGCGTCCATTTTACAAACATAAAATCGTACAAATAGGAAGAACGTAATAACAACGGTGGCCATTTATTTATGTTTTTGAGGGAGACATTCCGCGTTTCGCGTTCGCTGTCAAATCAAAGCCCCGAATGTTCGTTGTTCGGCGCTGTGAAACTGCACCGGAAGAATTTGTCTATGGCTTACTAAATTCACGAAATCAAAATATTTTTATAGAATCTATTTAGACGATAAAGTTTTAAAAAAACTTTGTATTAATTAAACAAAAAAATTTGTTAAACATAAACAATATTTTTATTATTTAAACAAACGTAGCATAGACTTATTTTTTGCTTCTAGCAATAACTTGCTTTTCGTCCTCAAACTCGATACTCGAAGGCATTGAACTTTGGGAAAGTATTTAGCTATTGAAATTCGAATATTTAGTAAATAGGTAGTGCGTGGGTAGTGAAAATTGATAATCAATGATTAGTCTATCCAAAAAATAAAAAAATCTTGAAACATTGTTATTGAACCCCATTTAAAATCTCTGAAAGCCATGGGCATGTCTCGGTGCTATTCGTTAATGAAGTGTTTGCTGATACTCTTCAATATAATATTTTTGGTAAGAAGCTGAAAACTTTATTATTTCTTTTATCAACATGAATAGAGAAGAAATCTTTTCTACTTTGCTGGGTGCTTCGAATTCCAATTTATTCATGTTTATTGTATGAAGTAATCACATCAACCATCAGACCATAATTTCTTACTTGTATCAGACGTTTCGTAAACAGAAATGGTTAATATCTAAGCAGGTGACTATAAAAACGCGCGACCTATTTACGCACGCATGTAACGAAATATAAACAAATACGATGAAGTAAGTCGATGTATCTGTTTCACTGTTGGCTGGAGGCTGGGAGCTCGGCGGAGCTCATTACCATTTACCACACAGAAGTTTTATGTTAGGTCCTCAATTTGATATCTCGTTTGTGTGATGTTGCAACTGTTTGCATCATCTAAAGGCAATTTTACACAGGGTCAGTAACTGTCGTCAGCACTGGCGCCGCAAACTGACTCGTGCTATTTAGACGCAGTCAGTATTTCGTCAGTAGTCGAGGATATGTTTTTCGGTGTACACACGTTTGTAAAGTCAGTGCGGAAAAATGAATTCTCGAAAACAGCAAAAAATAAAACTAAATAATTTGTTAAGAAAATTTACGTTTGTCATGATGCAAAAAGTAACTGGTATGTTAGAAGTAGAATTATCCAAACAGAAAAGAATTTGGGTGAGAAAATGGATAGATGACAGAGATAAAAATGGAGGTTCTGCTATGTTGCTAAACCAGTTGAGAATTAAAGATCCTCAATTCAGAGTTCAGAATTGAATTGAGGCTTTGAGAATGACGTCAAACAACTTCGACGAATTGCTTATGTTGCTATCAAGCTCCATTCAGCGTCAAGACACATTTATGAGAGACGCCTTGCATTCATTATCGCGTTCATTATCGCGGTATAGTTGAATAAGCTTCAAGTTTTCCGTGTCGCTCAGTTTTCGCGTCATTTTGTGATGCGGTGCGAGTGGTGCGACGCAGCGTGGTCCCCGTACAATACAGTGGCAGCGACTGACCAGCGACTGACTTCGACATTTACACGGCGTCAGTTGCGCTGGTGCGGGTGGCGGGGGGAGCGGACTGACGCCGAAAATATGAAGCGGGAATATTGAAGTCAGTGCTGACGCGCCAGTACTGTACTGACTTGAAATCAATTTATACGATGGCAGTGCCAGGTCAGCACTGACTCGGCTGTCGACTGACGACAGTTACTGACCCTGTGTAAAATTGCCTTAAGGCACGGTGGAGTGACGATCGTACTCTCGTACTGTTGCAGTGCGTGGGCAGCATGGCGTGCGGGTTCGCGGGCTGGGCGCTGTGGGACGGGCGCGGCAACGAGAGCGCGGCGGCGCGCGCGGGGCTGTTGGCGCTCGCGGCGTGGGGCGGCGCGCTGGCGCTGGGCGCGCTGGCCGCGCTGTGCGGCGCGGCGCGCAGCTCGGCGCCGCTGCTGGCGGCCGCCTTCTCGCTGCTGGCGCTGACGGCGGTGGCGGAGGCGGCGGCGGCGTGGTGGGGCGCGGCGCACCGGCCGCAGCTGCGCCGCGCGCTGCTGGACGCGCTCGACCACACCGTGCGCCACGAGTACGGCGTGCTGCACACGCGCACGCAGCTGCTCGACGTCATACAACAAGGGGTTGGCTAACTTCCTTTGATTCTTATATTTCTTAGATGCATGTGATACAGAGTGTGGGATGGGCCTAGATCTATCTATTTCTCTATCATTGTTGTGACACAGATGGGACAGCTAAGAAAGTAAAGGTTGCTTAATAATATTATGATACCCAAAGTAAGTACTAGGTCCGTACAGACGTTGGTGTTTTGTATGGAAAAAGCAAAACAATGTTTATTTTTATGAAATCATATATTGAATCAATCACGTATGAGTACAATTGTTATCTCTATATTTATATATTGGAATTAATGACTACTAATAAAATCAATGAACTACCACTGCACTTTCGCCATTGATTCCTTTGCTGAAAAATGTTGTGGGAGTGAGAATCAATCAAATCATTGAAGGCGGTTTGACTGCCTCATCAGAATTGTTTTTTTTTTCGACATTCAAAACTTACCTATTAAATGTTTAAAAGCTGTATAAAAACCAAACTAACTATTGAAAACAAACGTTTAATTTCTGATTATTAAAAAGACAAAAAAGCTTGATTGATCTGCTCGCTCTACTAAGTCTTGTGATAAAACCATAAAACTTGACATTTTAATTATCTCTATACACATTGGCATTGATGAATGTTATATTCAAAATGACATGAACATTAGCAGTAGTACAGCATTATTTTACTTTAATTATTGTGAACTAGCTGTGCCCGCGACTTCGTTCGCGTGGATGACGAAACTTATCAATTAATTTTTTGTGTAAACTGTGTAAAGTGCTATTTGTGTAGAACATTATCTATCGAGCATACCGGTATTAATACTTCTGTCCCGGCGCGGGCCCCTACCTATACTTGAAATCTATACGGTCTACGCCTTATAAAAGTAAACCTAAGTACCTACCTAATTAAAAAAAAAGTAAACTCAATAACAGAAAATAAAATACCTACCTACCTAAATAAACATATTTCTGATGATAACTAATCTAAACCCAATAAATAAGCAAAATCCCTAAAAACTAATATCTATACGAATGACTAATCCTACCTAACAGTATTATAAAATAACCTACGGTCACTACGTACACTATCAAATATACTACCTATACTTTAAAAATAAAATCTATACCTACGACTTATAAAAATAAACCTAAATAACTCTACCTTAAACTGTACTTAGTAAAAACTAAAAGGAATAAAAAGGTCGCACTGAAAAGCACGGTTTAGAATTAAAACATACAATTTATAGAATGCTAATAAGAACGAACGCTCGCCACTCGACACGTCCCACGGTGGGGTATTTGACCCAAAAAGTCGATCAAAAGTCGAAACTAACAAAGTAATAAATTCTAGGTAGTAATTGTTACCTGGTATATGGTAAGGGACCAATAAACAATAGCCCGCCATTTTAAATTGTTTAGCTTCGCTCCCCAGTCCACGGTCAGTCGTCTTCTCAGCGCATTGCGGAACGCACGTCTAACCACTCAGTGACTACAAATTTAAAACTCTGTTCATTTATAAGTGTTTAGTGGCAGAAAAAACATATTGTGATTGTTATAACTATGGATATTAGAGAAGCAGGTATGTAGCAAATAAATAGTGCCCTTATTTTAACATTAATTCATATGTGTAATTATTTATGTAATTTTTTGCTAACTGCTAAAAACTCTATTTTTTTCTCAACAAATAATGGTGTTCAGAAAGGGTTTTGTTATATTTCCGGACCTTTCCCGACTCTCATTTCTTATTTATTTCATTGCTTAATTTGTAATATTTCCGAGCTTTGATAAAACATTTGCCAAAAAGTGCCTAAAGCATTACAAACCCTAAATAAAGATTAGAGTAATATTACCACAACAAACTTGTTTTTGCGGTCACTTTTATTTATCTTAGTTTGTTTTCATTATAGGGCCATCTGGGTTGAAAATTCTGACTCGAGAATACATCTACCGCAAGACAAAGGAATTTGAAGCAAAAGATTTTACAAAAAAATTGGATTTAGTCGAGCACCACATTATTAATCAGCCTACTTTTGTGACCGAGCAAACTGTGCAGTTTTTTTCAAAAATTTTCTCGTTTAAAGTCCAGAAGAAAGAAAGCAACTCATTCAAAACCGATTTAAAAAGAGCTTGGTCTAATAACAGATGTGCCGAAAGCTAATTATGGCAACAGCAATGATGGCAGCACCAGCAGAAGGTTCTTCAGTAATGCTGAAATGTCAGCTGACATTACAGAAATTGATTTAAACTTAATAGAACGATTTGCAACTGTTTTAGAAGTCATATCTAGTGGGTTCAGGATTAACACAGACAAATTTAGTTCGTATTGTCAAGATACAGCAAAAATATATGTTCAGCTGTATCCATGGCATCCAATGTCACCCACTGTCCATAAAATATTAATCCACGGCCCTACTGTCATCAAACATGCGCTTTTGCCAATTGGAGCTCTATCTGAAGAGGCATCAGAAGCAAGAAACAAACATTTTCGACAATATCGAGAAAAGTACTCGAGAAAATTTTGTCGGGTTCAGTGCAATAAGGATATATTTAACAGATTATTACTAACATCTGATCCATATTTAAGCTGCATTAGGCCTAAACCTCCGAAAAGTACAAAACCATTTAAGCCTGAAACAATGGAGATGTTAGTCGCGTGGGAAACAGACAACCAGTCTGAGAAGGACAATATACAAGAAAAAGAGGGCAGGAACACTGATGACTCATCAGATGAAGAAGCATGGAATGCTTCATCCGATTAGTATTAGTATTTTTTATTTTAATAAAAATATATTATAATAATGTTTTTTTTTTTCCTTTAATGCTCATTTTTCAACTCCAATTTATTTTTAAATTATTTTAAAATTGATATTTATTAAAACAAAGAGCAAATAAAGCTAAATGAACAGGTAAATAATTTTGATCGACTTTTTGGGTCAAATACCCCACTGTGCGTCCATTCAAATCAACGCTCAGACTCCGTCCATAGATACGGTAGCGATCCGTGGCGGCCGCGCGCCACGCGTGTGCTGCGAACGGTGCAAGCCAAATTCAACCTTCAGCACTACATTTACAGCATAACTTAGGGGCGCTGCACATGGCTAAGATACTATAATATTGTAGGTAGGGTAGGTGTGAATAATCTTGTGATTATTTTTCTTCATCTCTTCGTACACCTTCATACATTTGTATGTATGAAGGTGTACGAAGAGATGAAGAAAAGTCCGAAGAACACAAGAAGGGAGAAAGTTTATTACACAGACACAGGTTACAGTCTCACACACAAGAGTTACACTAAGAAGAAGGAGTAGTAGAAATAGAGTAGATAGCACAAAGTTAAGCGAAAAGACAGTCAATATTGATCGCGGCGAAGCTATGGTTTTTGTTTTACAACGGTCGCGATAAGATCTTGCGAACTTACTGGCGAGGCGGCCCGCACGCCGGACCGCACTTGCGTGAGCGCAACGCAGCGATAGTGCTGTCGCGCACACGCAAGCGCAACCGGTTCGTGTGACGTAAACGTAGCGAGCCCGCTGGCCGCTAGAACAAAAGACGCGTCATAGCTACGCCGGTCAGCTGATAGGTAACTATCTAACAATACAAAATAATGTGTAATAACAGATAAAGTAAATTAACATAAATATTTTATTTTGGTGTTTGATTTAATATAATACTAGTTGTTAATTTGTATATAAATTATTATTGATTGTAATTTTTTAGCAATGACATAATTAAAACAAAACGCAACGTACAGCTTGGCAAGAAAGTCCTGAAACGGAACTAAAATATTTAATCATTGGCAACACTCGCTCTGCCTCGTCGAGTAAGGTACATATTCTGTCATTTCTTGTAATCTGTGACTGTTTCTCGTGTTATTATTTATTTATTTTGCTTTATCGTGGTGATACTGGTGACCCATTGTGTTCATAATGAACAGATCTGTTATTCGCAGCTCCGCAAGAGCAATAATTTATAAAGTGTACGTGAGATATTTGGCGGAACTCGAGGCCGGTCAAATCTTAACCGAAATCAACGATGTGTATGAAAGAACCGCTGAAATGACAGGTAAAATTATATTTTATACATGTAATCAGATCTAATGTGTGTATTTCAAGGTGCAATATCTATTATAAACCTTTCATACAATTATTGAAATGTACATTCACGAATTTGAGGTTATGTTTACAAAACACATTCGGAATGCAGCGCGTTCGTATAATTTTGATACTTTTTGTTAATATTGCATAAAATAAATCACTGAACATAAATAACTATAGTATTTTTTAGGTAAATCCATCAGTACTATAAGGCTATATTTTTAATTCATTACATTAAGTAATTGCAAATGTTTAGTTGTTTTTATTTTATTGTTCTAGGCAGTGGCTGAACAAGCGTTTCAGAGCATATCAGTTGACGACTGGAAAAAATCATGTCAACATGTCATAAAAATAGAAAAAGGTTATTTTCGAAGGGGGCAAACTGTGTATAGTGAAAAAAATATCATAAACCTACAAGATGAAAGCAGCAACAGTGACACATCTGAACATAGCCAGCAGAGTTTTGGTGAAAGCTCACACCAAGACATGGATGAAGAGTTTTCTGGCGTGGAATACTTTGAGGAAAACATTTTTTATTCTGAAGGCCAATTCTCGTAATTTAAAACGTTCAAAATCTAGTCGCAATCTCATCTCAGCGACAAACAAATGTCAAAAACTTGTCAAAATGTAGGGAAATTAGCGGTATTTTTGACAGATTGAGTCTGAGATCAGACTGTGAACGTTCTTAAAATTACGAGAATTGCCCCTCTGATTAAAATTTTTGATTCTGATTAAAAAAAATATTCTGATTATTATTTTAGTTTTTGATTAGAACACCAATTATGGAACATTTTGCCTGTGGTTAGAGGAGAACTTGGATTTGTGGGACACAGTCACACAGTAGTAAAGCTTCTAACTTGTCACTGGGATCTAAACCCTATTAAATTGATCTGGGGTCTTGTGAAACATAAAATTGTCTCACATAATGTGGGATTAGTTGACATCAAAGTATTTTGAAATACCTCATAATTATATTTTTAATTCATTAAATTAAATAACTGCAAATGTTATCGTTCTAGGCAGTGGCTGAACAAGCGTTTCAGAGCTTTTCTTGTTTTCATAAAACCCGCCAATATTCACATTAATTAAAAAAAAAAACTAATATCAAAACCGTTTTAGTCGTACTATTTAGGGTTACAACATGCACGATAGTGGCGCCACCATTATTTTCACGACTTTTTTGCCAAGCTGTAAAAAAAGAAAAAGAAAATAACAAATGAAAGAAACAACCAGTCTTCTCTTCTAATATCAAACAAAAATCTTTTAGTAATAAAACAGTTCTTTTATAACAAACAAAACGAGAGAAAAAAGAAAAATGAAACTTATTATCTAAGTTGAGTTGACTGAGATATTATTATCAATTAAATAAAACTGGAACTACTCAGTAGATCCATTAGCCGCCTCACGCGCACCGAACGAATCCGACAGATCGCAACTCCGTCCGTGTCAGTCTGCGCTTCGAATAAGACGTTTTTATGCTCGAGTGCAATCTCGTTAAACTCGCGAGATCTCGCCCTTTTTTCGTCCGAGATCAATCTCGCTAAAAAAGGCCGAGATCTCGCGAGAACGAGATTGCATTCCCTAGAACTGCCCCAGTACAGCATGGAGTATATGTATACAGGCAACCACAATAGCTGTCCATGATTGTAATGGAGATATTACCTTATCTTCTGTATGTGGTCCTCCAAAACACAATTTAAAAGAAAAGCAACTTACAGTCTATGTGAAAATTCTTGGACTTCACTTTGTATCGGGGGTGACTGGAAGTCTGGAACAATAAACATGCCTATTGGGGCTCGCGACTAAACACGACCAGACGAAGAGAGCTAAAAAGAGTGTTGATACCAACAATTTAATCACAATTGCCACATCTGAGCCAACCGGCTGGCTGACAGACCCCAACAAACGGCCTGTGTTGTTGTTGGATTTCCTGTTTAGATGGGTCGTCAAATCCCAACAATTGGCGCAACGGTTCTAAATCGCCAAAAAGTCTCAGACTATACAACAGCAGAACAGATTGGACAGAGTACCGTAGCATCATTGATAGGTCACTCAAGCTCAACATTGCTTTAAAAATAATATACAGAAATTTAACAGATTCAAAGTTTGGATTATCTTTCCCGAATTTGCATTCTAATCATAATATCGGGAATTCACCAAAGAATGTGCAAGGGTTAATTGATTAAGTAAGACTGATTTTATCATTCATCAAACTCTATTTTATGTTACTTTTATAATAAAAACGTTAAGTAATCAAACACAAGCTTATGTGCTACAGCTAAATCACTTACAGAATGAAAATTGCATCTTTTTTTAAACACGATGTACTACTCGATAGTAGATATATGAAATATCGCACATTTTGATATTTATTATAAATAATTAATATTAGAGAAAATTTAAAATGAAACGGAAAAAAATCCTATGATAAAACAAAGAATTCTGAGTAGAATTAATTTGTTGCAGCTGGAGTGCTGCGGCGCGGAGGGCCCGCGCGACTGGCAGCACTCGGCGTGGGCGCGCGCGCAGGACGCGCCCGGCGCGGCGCCCACGCCCGCGGACCACGCGCTCGACCTGTCCGTCGGCGCGCCCACCAACTACTACTGGGTGCCGGCCTCCTGCTGCGTGCTGGCCGACGAGCGGGAGGCGTCCGCGTGCGCGGCGGCGCGGCGCGTGGCGGCGGCCAGCGGCGGCGGCGCGGGGCTGCACGGCGCGGCGTGCGGCGCGCGCGTGCTGGGCGCGCTGCGGCGCCTGGCGCGCGCGCCGCTGGCGCTGGGCGGCGCGCTGCTGGCGCTGCACGCGCTGGCGCTGCCGCTGGCGGCGGCGCTGTGGCTACGCGCGCACCCTCATCCCGCCTACAAGGCCTAGAGACCCGCCGAATCGGCGCGCTGACGCTTCCGCATGCGACTCGCTGCGGAACGTGATACTTCTTCATATAATTGGTTCTGTCGTCGCAATGTTTTCGCAGCTCCCGGCGTCGGCGTGAAAACAAGTAACGACATGTTTTTTAAGAGTATAATTTGACAAACATTAAAATGAGCATAAAGTAAAAAATTAATGGAATGCCTCCGAGCGAATGAACGCGTGAACCTATCTGCAGATCTAATAAATGACACGCTGAAGCGTACGCCGACGGCGGTTACTTCTGAAAATGAATAACACTCCGTTTGCTCCCTAATCTGTGACTACGAATTTAGTTGTAAATCTGATGGAACGAGGGAGAACATTAATATCAATGAGTAATAATTATAGTTTGTAACTGTAGAGCTTAACCAAATGTGTGCTAGATATAAGTTATACTTGTTATGTATGCTCTATTTATTTTGACTAACGAGCCGTCGTTTTTCCACTTCCATGTAGAACTAAAATGGACGTGGTTTTGCATTTTGCAAATACCTAATACTTGCATTGTTGTAATAAAAGCAAAGTTTCTAGTGATTCCAAGTGGTAGTATTCCATCATGAATACTCATAGCCAGTGTAATGTTGGCTGATAACGAAGACGCGGTAAAGGTAACGCCACATTCGTGAGAACCGGTTTGAAAACTTAACATTCAATCATCAATGCCTCTAGTTTTCACGAATGTTTCCACTAATCTCGATTGATCTGGCACTTCTTAGAAGGTTCGTTAGTTAATTAAATAAAGTACTTGATACAATATTCTATTTTACGTACTTACGTTTTTCTAAGTTTTATTTAACACTTTATTATGTTGGTATGCGTGTCTACGTGTTTGCTAACAACTCTCTGCCAAAGAGTCGCAGCTGACGTCACGCACGATGTGCTGCGACACAGATCACATACTATACCGATGTCCACACTCTACGTTATCCATGTGTCGCAGATGGATTGTCGAGTCCACTGTTTTTACTAACCAGCTCCGTTATGTAAAACAGCTGATTAAGTCGTTCAGCTGGATAGTCATTGCGTTACGTTTAACAAAAGTGCTACCCACCTTTAGACGTAATGCAGAATGGCTGATCTGCAGCCACAATAAGCATTTGGTATGGCTTCTAAGGGCCGATTCAAACCGAAACGGCAGAAGCCGGCAGCGACGCCAGAATGCACCATAATGAAGTTCGTGTCGCCGCGAGCCAGTGTTGTTATCGTAAAATTTTGAGCTGCCGTATGTCAGTCTGGTTTGCCGAAAAAATACTGAATTGCCGTATTGAATCATTTATTTTAAAAAAAAATGTCTATTCCTCATTTGTTTCTTCTCTATAAAGATTTCTTAAAGTCTCTATCACTTCAGATTCTTGTTTATCTAGTGCATACTTGTCCTTACTTTTCATTTTGTCGCACATGTCACGTGACACTTTAAAATTCGAAATATTGTGAATTTTCTGGGTTAATAGAGCATATTTCTGTTTGGTTAACGTAGTCTCTGGTCATGTATCAATTCAAGAGATCTTTATATAGCAGTTTCGTACTATCATCCAGTTCTATTAGTCTGGAATCCATTCCCTGGAAATACTCGTTCATCTTCACAAATGTAAAAATAGGATATAGAGTTTCACAAAATCGTCGTTCAACTCACGATGAATCAGCTCAGCAGCGACGGTGCGTTCTTCTAGCCCCTGGTGGGTGAAAAATAATTTCAGACTCCCCCATTGCTCTAGCAGCCTATTTATTACAGACAACAGCGATAGCTATCTAGTTTGCGAGGGGTGTAGTAATTTGTTAATTTTTGAATTCATAAATTCTTCAAATTCAATGTATTCCGCTTGTCTTTTGGCACTATGTTTGAAAAATGCATACACGTTTCTTGCTAAATCCTCACAACGTCTTGGTAGTTTTTTGCAAGCTTCATTAGCACATAAATGCATTGAGTGACAGATGCACTTGAATATTTGTATACCTGGCAATTCCGAGCGCAAACGACTGGCAACCGAGTTGTGAGGACCCATCATGACATTGCAGCCGTCCGATGCAAAGCAGATTATATTGTCTAACGGCACACCACGTTGAGTAAACGTTTCTATAATCGTTGTATAAAGCGCTTCAGCTGTACAACCTCGTGAAAATGACGTCCCTTCACCTTTCTCGTGCAAAGGCTCCAGTTGCCATAGGCAAGCTATATTTTTTTTTGCATTTTTTATCATGATATCTGACAAGGATACATATTATCTTAGTAGTGGCTATGTCAGTAGATTCATCAGCAAGTACGCTGAATTTTTGGTGTTTTAAAATATTTTCGAGGTATTCTTTCTGACTTTCTCCTATTACATGTTTTACAGTTGCTGTACACTTGCCTCTTTTTATCGCCAAATCAGCTGCTATTTTTGAATCTGGGAAACAAGATTTAAGGACCTCCGATAAATGATCCATTTAAATGATATGTTATGCTCAGCCACAAATGCAATGAGTTTTATTTCGGCTTCGGTAACAAGGGTGTTCGTGTCCTTTTCACGCGGTTTAAAATAAATACTAACAGATTTTGTAGACGATGCAGCAAATGTCTTCTTTTTGTGTTGGTTATTTGTCACATGTCGTCGCAAAGTTGAGAGTTCACACGATAATTTAACGTCACACACGGTGCACTTGGTCTATACGGATCATTATCAACAGGAGCAATCCAGTTTTTATATAAATCGTCACTTTCCCACTGTTGTCAATGGCAATGAAAAGGCTGCCGTATGCCGTATAATCTGAAAAAAAATCGTTGATTATCGTATAATACGGCAATTGCCGTATTATAATACAGCAATTGCCGTATTATAATACGGCAATTGCCGTATCAATAACAACACTGCCGCGAGCGGCCGCGGGCAGACGCGCGTGGCCGCGTGACCTTTTCAAGCGATTCTGGTCTTTTAATTATGTAGATAAAGTTTAAAATTATTTCACACTGAAAGTGCTCACCTTGCCGCTGCCGTTCCGGTGTCAATTGGCCCTAATGCCAAATCGGTCGCTGTAATTAAGCTAGGGCACCCTGACCAATTGGTTTAGGTTTGGTTAGAACTGACCAACCGCGCGCGAGCTGAGCGTGCGAAGCGAGCCGTGCCGCTAATTCCAAGTTGGTCGCAGCTACTTGGCTATTTAGTATTGTTAGAAATGACTTTCATAAAACTTTGATAACTTTATGTTAAAATTATCCTTGAAATCACTGTTTTAGTAATTAGTCATTTTCACTCATATTACTGGTATTATTTATTTCTTTTTCGGACGTCATTATGACAGACAAGAGCCACTAGCGACAAAATTTAAACTAAAATCTACAATTTGAAGTTTCATTCCAGGGTGTTTTACATAACCTCTAATCATGGACTCGCTGCAGTGATCGATGCAAAATGTTTTTGCAATTTTGCGTGTTAAAGTTCAGTAATTATGGAAAATCGCTAAAGATCGTTCAGTTGTTTTACATAACGGAGCTGTTTTGTAAAACAGCGGGTTCGACAATCCATCTGCGACAGACAAGCGACAGATGCATCCTGCGCGAGTGCGGCCGCGCGGTTATTGATTCACTGTGCGGTTTGTATCTTGATCTGTGTCTCCGCTTACTATCCGTGATACAAACCGATCGTACAAATACTCACATAAGATAATAATAATGATACTTGATCTCTACACTGCCATTTTACACAAACCTATAAGACTTTTATGTTGAGACTGATTTTATTTTCTTTTCGTTAGTACTTAAGTTGTAACCCAGTACAAATATTTTAGTAATTATTTGTTATATTAGTTTCCACGAGTCTATATTGTAAAGATAATGCATTTATTAATTTGACTGATTTTTATATGTATAGGTTTAAATAGTGTGGTGCGCCGGCCGCCTCCTCGTCTCACGTCCCACAGCATGTCATGTTCACGTCAACCGACGCGCTACTTGTACGATGCTTAGTTAAGCATCGTACAAGTAGCGCGTCGGTAGCACGCCGCCCTACAAGTTTGTAGGGCGGCGTAATATATCTGTGCTGTCTGGTATACCCGTGTCACGTATACATGATAAGTCCAACAATCTGATTTTACACTATGAGCATTTGACATTTTAAATAATGCTGCAAGTCGGAATAGTTACGTTGGTTGAGCCAACTGTTGCATGTGCTTACACCAGCAGGAGACTTAACGAGAATAAGAAATAATATTGAGTATGTGTGATGTAACAGCAAATGACCAATTTTGGACTTTACATGTATATTCCATACACCACAGATGTTATAGAATAGAATAGAAAACTTTTATTTCAGACAGGAGTCCAGGAGGATTAGTAACAATTTTACTTAACTTCTAGTGTTAGTAGGTATTATGATACCCATTCATCGGACTGTTTCCTGGGTAATATAATTATTGTCTTATTATGTCTTACACATTATTAAAGCACATTCGAGCGTGGGCCCACTTGGGTAACAGACTTGCAGCTGAAAATCAGCGTCAGGCCGTAGGACCTACTGTTGCCAGCTGACATAAAACAATTGCTATTTATAGTGTGCCAATGAACACATTTTCTTTCTTTTTAATTTCATGTGAGCAATGAGCTTTGTATGGAATTTAAGTAGTAGCAGTAATAGTTTAGTACTTTTGCAAAGATTTGAAATCGTACAGGTATGAAGTGCCTCCCGGCCGGTCGCCGCACTCGTCATTGTAATAGTTTGTGTGCTAAACAAGTAGTTACGTGTAAATAGATGATCGATGTCAGCGACCGCGGCGCCACCCACTTCCCAGACATACGACTGCAGGGTCGATACTTATTTCTTTATTATTGAAAATATTTTAGATTTCAACAACATACAACCTTTTCACAAGCTTTATAGGTACGTCGCGCACTACGCGGTACTATTATATAAGCTGCACTCATAATCCCGCGTCCCAAAAGCACTAGTGATTTGAGTGGAGTTACTATCTATCGACAAGAACTCTTCTTCTTAAAGGTCTTAATTAATTGCGCATATTTTAGAGAGCTTTGTGTGAAGTGTGTCTGTTGTGTTCTGTCTGTGGCAAGTCGATGGCGGCGCGTTGCGCGCCACCTGGTGCCATGTAGCGTATGCCCGTTGGGTACTAACACAAACTAAATGTTAACACTATTATACGTATTCTTGTGTATACCTTGTTTTATTTAGCCTGCTTGTCTGCACGAGCACTACTGGAATGACGAAACCTTTCGAACAATTAGTATTGCGTTCTGCAGTTGATCTGACTTTTTCTTCAGACATTATGTTGCTGTTACAGGTAACGTATTCTCTGACACAATGAACGAAACCGCGCGAAATGAATGCGAAATTCATTTTCATTTCGAAGTAAGGAATCATAGTGAATTAGGGCCCTGATGTAGTCGCCGGTGTTCAGCAAGACGCAGGCGGGCGGATCCGATCCACGCACCTGCGGCCCTACCGTTAACTGTAATGCTACTATTATCTTTTTGACTCCGCGCCTCCAAAGATACCCCGCATTATTCTATATTATGAGACTGTCTGGTGTAGCGGTCACAATCTCTCTCGTTACAAGACTGGGTTCAAAATCAAAAGTCATTTATTCAAATTAGGCTGAGAATCAGCCCTTTTCGAACGTCAAAATTACAAAAGACAGTCCCCCAAAAACGCCCGCCCTTAACCACTTCCTAGTGCTATCGCTGGGAAGAAGTGGCGCAACAAACTCCCCAGCAGCACAGCTGTCTCAGTTCAGTGTTCAGTTAGAAAATTGATTGTATACAATACTGGGCACCTATGTTAAGTAATTAACATTACAAGACAGAACATAAAATTAAATTATTTGCCATATGTCAGCTAGCCACGCCAATATACCAACAAATACACTCCTTTCCTCACTCCACTCCTGGGTTCTGTTCACATAGCTGTCACTTGAAGTCATAAATGACCAACAATAACCTGTCAGTAAACTAATTCTGGAGAAAGAACATAAAATTGTCTTGCGTTAACTAAAGAGCTTATTACACTACCTATGCTAAATAGCGGGCCCTATATTTAGTCGTTCCTAAATTCAGGAGCGATTAAACTATCCTGAATAATTTAGGAACGACTCAATATCGGGCCCGATATTTAGCATAGTGTAATAAGCTCTTAAGGCAACCAACTATTCTTATCGTGTAAGTAGTCGTTGATGGTTCTGAACAAAGTTTGGATTTTACTTGAGCTTTAAACGCGTTAAGAGACAAATCTAGCAAAGAAGAGGGTATCTTGTTATAAAAGGTTATACCAAGCCCAACAAATGAGTTATGAAGCCGGTGAAAGAGGGCACGTAGTTTGTCCTTATGTCTAGTGTTAACACTGAATATTACTGTTTTTAGTGTACAAGGGTAAATTTTGCCTAATATATACGATGTTGGCGAAGATGAATTGTGATACAACTGTGAGAATACCAATATCTTTAAAAAAATCTCTTAGAGAAACTCTGGCACCTAGCTGGTAAATTGCTCGAACAGCTAGTTTTTGAAGAACAAATATATTTTGTATATCAGCGGCTTTGCCCCACAGCAGATTACCGTAGGACATAACGCTCTGAAAATAGACTAAACGAGCTGTATCAACGTCAGTGTATTGTCTTACTTTCCTGACAGCGTACGCAGCCGAACTGAGCCTTCCTGCTAGACTTGATATAATATATGAGGTCCCCACTGAAGTTTGGCATCTACTGTTAGTCCTAGAAAAATTGCCGAGCCTACAGTTTCAAGCACCTCTTTATCTAAGACTATGTTGGGTCCTAGATTTCTTACATTTGGTAAGACGAACTTTACACATTTCGTTTTCTTGGCATTGAGAACTAAGTTATTTGACGTAAACCAATCTGTAACTATTGATAGTGCACTGTTTACGTCGTCAAAATTGTCTTGTCTATTCCTGTCTACTTTAAAAATAAGAGAGGTATCATCTGCAAACAGTACAACGTCACAGATGTCCTTCAAATGGAATGGTAAATCATTGATATATACTAAGAACAACAATGGACCCAGTATTGAGCCTTGCAGAACACCTAACTGAACTGGTAGCCCGGAAGATTTCATACTATTATCATCTACACATTGGACCCTATTATGTAAATAAGCAATTGTTACGTGGAGCGCTTCGTTTTGGACACCGCAATGACGTAACTTACGCAAAAGCGTGTCATGGTGCACGCAATCAAAGGCTTTGGAGAGATCACAGAAAACTCCAATAGCATTTTGCGATTTCTCCCATGCGTCAAATATGTTTCTCAGCAGAGCAACACCCGCATCTGTAGTTGAACGACCTTTTGTAAAGCCATATTGCTCATTATGGAGGAGGCTATTTAAATTTAAATGTCTTAGCAACTGCTTGAGTAGGTACTCGTATTAACTTTTCAAATATTTTACTAAATGCAGGTAAGATAGAAATAGGCCTGAAATTGCCAACGTCATTCTTATTAACTGATTTAAATAATGGTATGACTTTACTACTCGTCATGAGGTCAGGAAAAGTTCCTAAATCAACACATTTATTAAAAGTAACAGCTAGATAGGGGGCTAAGATGTCCATTATATTACTTAAAAGTTTAATGGAGATGCCCCAATAATCAGCAGTGTTTTTTAGACTTAAATGTATTAAAAACATTAACTATACAGGGTGGCAGGGACATCGACGCGCAAACGTCGTGAAAAGGTTACACCTGATGCCATAAATAAAATTACGAATGTCATTCATCTCGGAAATGACCGGTTAAAAAAATTGACATTTTTAAGTGCGCAATGTATTGCAAACAACGCGATCAAAACGCTCCGCGGATGGCGCGCTACCTACCGCGAGGTAGGTAGCGCGCCATCCGCGGAGCGTTTACCGCGCGCTTCCCTTTCGAGTTTTATTTACATTGCTGTTTTAAGTGAAACAAGTGAATTTACTATTTTTTTTATTAAAAATCTCATTGGGTTAGATAGAAATAATGATTTTATACAGTTGACAGTAAAAGAAATTGCAGAAAAAAACGTAAAAGTTAAGAAAAAGCCGACGAAAAATTTCAACGCAGGGGGGTCCAGAATCATGTGCTGAATCCATGGTAAGCGGTTGCGTGTCGACATCCCTGCCACCATGTATTATTGTGTTTTTCTATCAGGAATTTATCAGCAGCAACCCGAAGTCTGGATTTGCACCTGTTTTATGATGGCTATTTGCAAATGTTGACAATGGCTGACCCAAAAACATAGCTAAGAACACTCCCGACTAATTCAACTTTCAAAAAAAAAAAAACAAAATCGGTTCATCCGTGCGGGAGCTGATGCCATAGACAGACACACACACACACAGACACGTCAAACTTAAAACACCCCGTCGTTTCTGCGTCGGAGGTTAATAAAATTGTCAAAGTACCTATTATCTGGCGGAATGTAAGTGTAGTTCATCAACCATTCGGGGAATACAGGCGCGCGATGTTATAGTTGTGTAGGTACAGTAAAACTAAAAAGATAAGATACGTACTACACAGGGACTTAAATAAAAATATATGCATATGGCCTCGTCCGTAGTACCTAAACTAGCTAGCTAACTAGCTAGCAACTCCAATATCGAAATCTTACAAAGATTCCAAAACCTAGCCCTAAGAACAAACTCAAGCGCACCCTGGTTTGTCAGAAACACAGAAATACACGAGCACTTAAAAATACCAACAGTAAAAGAAGAACTATGCGAAAAATGCAAAACATATAAACAGAGACTGAAGAAGCACGGTAATGTTTTAGCTAAGAACCTTCTAGACACACAAGGGGATATAATGCGCCTAAAGAGATGGCAAATCCTGAACTTGGACCAGAGACAGTGAAAAGTTAAAGTTAGTCTAGTGCTGAACCACATAATGTGCATGTTCAATGGAACACCACAAAAATAATCTCACACGAAGACCCCATCTGATTATGGCTAGAAAGCCGATCGCAGATATAAAGAGAAGAAGAAAAAAAAAAAAAAAAAAAAAAGTCCCTAAACATTGTTTTACGACGAGATGGCAGCGAGCGAGAGCTTCACCCGTGGAGTTGTAACTCACGCCTCACGCCTGTTGCGCAGAGAACAAAAAGAATTGGGTCAGAATCAATATAGCTTCGTTAATAATAATAAATTTACACATGCTTCATCTTTGTTGAGGTCCACTGACTCATGTCATGACTGATATGCCTAGGTAGTTACTGGGCGGTGTGTAACTATTTTTTTTTAATATTTTGTCGAATTAAATTAGTTTTTGTTTTGAAATTGTGCTCATCACTAGGACATTTTTTTTTTCTGGTGGGAAATCATCAAATGACTCCTCCCGCTCTGGGTGGAGCGGAAGGGAGTGTCATACTCTTACTGACTAAAACCCACCCATGTTCCTTCCTTCGCCCTTTATGTTCCGGGGTAGCGGTAACCCTTTCGGACAATCCCGCTGACCCGGCAGGCTTCGGCCCTAAGGGGCCCCTCGAATTATGCTGACATCTCTTTGAGGCGCGCGTGGAACACTTACGCGCCGTCCGGCACGGGCCTGGTCCTGATCGGGCGGTGAGCTACCCATTGCTCTCCGCCCGCAGGCCCGCGCCTACGGTGGCCGGTAGTCGTCACGCGACTCCCGACACCCGGAGCGTCTCCCGCGGCGACTGGGACGGGAGGCTCTCTCCCTCATCCGTCCCGCCACCTCCTTCGCTAGCATGACTGCTTCGCAGAAGGAGGCGACTGCCTCCCACTCCCTCTCGCTCCGGACCATGGCTTGCACCAGGGCCGGGCGCGAGAGGCCACCGCCGAGGACACGGCGGTGCTCCGCCCAAGCGGGGCAGACCTCCACCGTGTCCTCTGGGCGATCCTGGCAATGGTGACACCCGGGCGTTTCCTCCCGCCTAATGATGTGCAGGAAACTCCCGAAACTTCCGTGTCCGGTGAGGACCTGCGTCAGGCGGTAGGTGAGGGCGCCGTGGCTCCTCTCTAGCCACTCCTCAAAGAGGGGTCTTATCGCCGCTATCGCGGCGTGCCCTATCACTAGGACCTTGATGAAATTTTTGAACTCCTAACATTTTTCACACTATTTTGACATTATACCTACAATTAATTAAACATTATACACTGGTCAGCAAATAAACCGAGCCACCCACTACCTAGGAACTCTGATTCGATTTTCTCAAAAAGTATAAAACTTACAACTATCAAAGTTATACCTACAAAAAGTGCGTTTCATGGTGATTAAAATGAATACAAATTAATTCGAAAGTACCGTCAACTCACATTGTAATCAAGCAACAAACACAATGCTAACGATTTGCTCTGTTTTCACCAGAGTTTGAAATTAGCGTTCTTTTTCTTTCTTATCATTTCTTTAGTTTTTGTCCATCGTTTGCTCAGACGTGTTTTTGCTACTTTTTTCGATTTATAATGGATACAACACCTCAGGAAGCAGCTGAAGCTGTAGCATTACTTCAAGCAGGCATTGCGCAACGTGAAGTCGCTCGAAGGCTTCGAATCAGCAGATCTTCGGTGCAACGAGTTTACAGACGATACCTAGAGACTGGAGCATTCGATCGCCGTCCAGGTACGGGCAGACCTAGGGCTACATCAGCAGCAGATGATCGTTATATCCACCTTACTGTTCTGCGAAATCGCCACCTCAACGCAGTTCAAGTCCAACAAAGTCTGCGTGACGAACGCCAAGTGGTCCTAAGTTCAGATACCGTCAGAAGGAGACTTGCTGAACGGAACCTGACCCCAAAAAGAGCTGCAACAGGCCCAGCATTAACGGTAGCACACCGTCGAGCACGACTTGAATTTGTTCGAGAGCATAGGGATTGGACATTAGAGCAGTGGAGTAATGTACTCTTCACTGATGAGACCAGGGTGAGTCTACATGGCAGTGATCGACGTCAGAGAGTATATCGTCGCCCTGGAGAACGTTATTCTCAGTGTTGCATCAAGGAAACTGTTGCTTATGGAGGAGGATCTGTAATGGTCTGCGGCGGCATCTCGTTAACAGCACATACAGCGTTAGTTTTCATCGAACCGACGGGCCGTACACGTGGACTGACTTCTCATCGCTACATTACTGAAATCCTCGCAGACCATGTGGTACCTTACGCAGGATATATCGGACAGGATATGCAATTGATGCATGATAATACACGGCCTCGTGTTGCTCATGTGGTGACCCAGTATCTACGCGACGTCAGCATTCGTACGATGGACTGGCCAGCTCGAAGCCCGGACTTGAATCCGATAGAACACTTATGGGATGAGCTGAAACGTCGGGTTCGAGCCCGGGTACCTGCTCCAACAAGGCTTCCAGAGCTGCGAATCGCAATTGAAGAGGAGTGGAATACAATTCCTCAAGATTTTATCGTCAGGCTCGTAAGGTCGATGAATACAAGGATGCTGGCAGTTATCCGAGCAAGGGGAGGGAATACGGAATATTGATTAAAAACTTTTTTTTGACTTTATCTTTGTTTTTGGCTTTAATTTTTTTTTCACTTTATCATTACTAACGATTGTCACGACTGGAAAACGACTCTTCTTTGTAAAATCCTTAATAAACACTGAAATGTTGATTAAACCCAATGAGTTTCCTTTCATTTTAATCACCATGAAACGCACTTTCTGTATGTACAACTTTGATAATTGTAGGTTTTTTAGTTTTTGAGAAAATCGAATTAGAGTGCCTAGGTAGCGGATGGCTCGGTTTATTTGCTGTCCAGTGTATATATTGACATATTTTATACGAATTGACTCTGGAACTAGACATTTCACATCAACTCTAATTAGACTTTTATATGTATTTTTCGTTTTATATAAGTTTTGTTTCTGCATGTGATAATTTTATTTAACATTTAATTTGGTATTGTTTCTGCATATGATGATTTTATTTAATATTTAATATGTAATATTCAACACAATGTAAATTGTTTATGAATAAATATGTCGTGGATTGATGGCGCCATGGTCAATACGCAGCGCCATCTAACAATTTATTTTGTAAACCTAATAATAATCGTCACCGGAAACGCAAGCGTGGCGTGGCGCCATATCGCTTGGACACGATCGTCGGTAGAGGGGATGCAGCGAGGACAGGGAAGGGACCGACCGAGTGTTCGGTCAGTTGAGTTTCGACTGTCTTGGCAGACACTCAGTACCAACGCACGTGTTTGTTTCGGTTTATTGTAAAATTGTGAGAATTCATAAAATTACTTTGATTTAAAAATATCTTTTGTTCGAGTACCCACGACAGTGCCCATAGCTAGGTTTAACTATGTCGGATCGTGAAGAAGACCCGATGTTTCGTATTCCGGCCACTCTTGATGCGACAAATATATAAATAAAAAAAATAAAATATTTCATAAGCCTAATTAATACAATAAGGAGAAAAAATGGTTAACAATGCATTTTGTAATTAAATAACTTAAATCCTTATATAAATAGGCAAAAGTATATGCACGTTGTGTGAAACTCCTGACACCCAAACTAGGACACATATATAGCGGGAGGAACGCTGACACCTGAGGTCCTGTACCTCAGGTGTCAGCGTTCCTCCCAGCCCTTCACCTATGTGAGGCCCGACTCACTATTACATTGCACAAATAAACTAATAATTATAATTATATCTAAGTTATGACGAGTACTAAAATAGAATAACCATCCTATTTTCTCTGCTATAATATGTGTGGGGAAGCGAGTGTAGTGTATGGATGAGTGTAGTGTTAGGGTAAGTGTAGTGTGAGAGAGTGTATGTGTGTGCGTTGGTAAGTTGCGGATGTGTGCTTTTATGCTGCGAGTGATGTGAATGAAATGATTTAGGCAGTTCAGCTATCCAGCAAATCCTCAGTTTCTTTATAGGTTAAAGAAGGAAGCCAATCCTTTACCCTCATTTTGCACTTTATTATGTTAAGGTGAAATACAGGGTGTGGCGTAAGTAGTGGTCCACCATTCAGGATTCGATGAACCAGATAATTAACTATAACAATTAAAAATTTTAACCATTTTTACCTAAGGGTTCCGAAAATATTTCCTTTTTGTTTTTTATTTACGAAATTTCTACCTTTTATTACAAATTTGTTTGTAGTTTCAACAAAAACCATTATTTTTTCATTTTGATTTCTGTTAATTACTGCTGAATACTAGAGCTATCATGATAAATTATGATTTTTTATGTAAATTCACCTCTTTTGAAGAAAAAGTTAGTTCTTCTCTAATTTTAACCCGAATTTTTAACATACCATCCAAGTTCAAAGGCGATTTTTGTAAAAAAAAACGTACTACACTGTCAGTGCCCATTCATTTAATAATATGCTTACTAAATACCGATTTCAAAATGGTATCACTCTATCAAATCCTATAATTTAACAAAAAGATATTCAATTTTAATTGAAGCAAAGAAGATTTTCATTAAACTACCTTTTTAAACTTTATTGCGTAAATACTATTACAAAACGTATTAAAACTTAAAAAACTGATACAATGTAACTTTTTACCTACCCTACGAGAGCACCTTGATACAGCGTATCCAAATAGGTGGATTGGGCGCTTAGGTCCAATATTGTGGCCACCACGCTCGCCAGATCTAAATCCCCTAGATTTCTTTTATTGGGGTTGCCTAAAAGAAAAAGTCTATAGCAAAGAAATCACAAGTATTGACCAATTGAGGACTCGAATCCAGGCAGCAGCTAGAGAAATCAGCGAAAGCGGGTTTGCCCGACGACTAAAACGGTCGTTTATTAGACGTTGCAGAGCGTGTATAGCTGCGAATGGGGGCCATTTTGAACATTTCGTTTAATTTTAATGATTGTAATCATGACAAAGATTAATAATAAATGATAAATTATGTCATTTGTTTTTTTTTTTTCTTTGTTCAAATACCTAAAGTAACAAGTTAGGTCTAGATAACTCTGCAATAGTAGTTTTTTTTTAACAAATTGGCACTGACACTGTAGTGCATTTTTTTGCAAATATCGTAAGTATTAACGCAATAAAATTAAAAAAAGTAGTTTAATGAAAATCTTCTTTGCTTCAATTAAAATTGAATATCTTTTTGTTAAATAACAATATCTGTTATAGTGATACCATTTTAAAATCGGTATTTAGTAAGCATATTATTAAATAAATGGGCACTGACAGTGTAGTAAGTTTTTTTTACAAAAATCGCCTTTGAACTTGGATGGTATGTTAAAAATTCGGGTTAAAATTAGAGAAGAACTAACTTTTTCTTCGAAAGAGGTGAATTTACATAAAAAATCATAATTTATCGTGATAGCTCTAGTATTCAGCAGTAATTAACAGAAATCAAAATGAAAAAATAATGGTTTTTGTTGAAACTACAAACAAATTTGTAATAAAAGGTAGAAATTTCGTAAATAAAAGACAAAAAGGAAATATTTTCGGAACCCTTGGGTAAAAATGGTTAAAAATTTTAATTGTTATAGTTAATTATCTGGTTCATCGAATCCTGAACGGTGGACCACTACTTACGCCACACCCTGTATATACAACTGTTTGTTCGTCTTATTATACAATCTTACACTAAGGATAAAATAGTGTTGACCCGCAAAAGAGGTTCTTGTTCGGTCAGGCTTAAAAACTGTATATTTAATTCTACCTTGAGGCTCCTGCAGTGGCCGCGGCTTGTGTTTACGGGCTATGGGTCATGTGAACAAACAGTTGCCTCACCATGAGAACTTTACATTCAGCGTAAAGTTCAGCCGTAGGGTACTCTGGGCCCTCTGGGCGATCTCAAGCTGTAGGATTGCTGATTTAAGTGCTCCATCCCATACCGTCAAACAGTACGATAATAGGGACTGGCATAGAGTCAGGTACACCATTTGCAGGGTTTTTGTGTCCGCTGTCTGACGAAGTCTTTTAAATATAAATATGAGTCCTCGAGTCCGTGTGGTTACGGTTTCAATTTATTTATGCCAACGGAAACTCTGGTCTATATATACTCCCAAATATTTAACGCAGGGAGATCTGGTTATATATAAGCAACAGTAATCAGGAGCAGGCAGCAGACACGAGTGTGCTTTAACCTTGAAAATCGGCGGAGGCAGATGGTCTGCTCGCATAGCAAAGGGGATAAACAGGGTTTTATCAATATTCAGTGTCAGAAGATTATTTGACAGCCACTTCATTATAATTTTAAGAGCATTTTCAGCATTTTGCTTTGTTTGGCACCAGTCCACACCAGTCCACTCCGTTCACAATAAGAGCTGTGTCGTCAGCGTAAGTGAAGATTGTACCGTTTAGCAGGGGCATATCGCATAAATAATTGATGAATACAATAAATAGTGTGGGGCCCAGAATGCTTCCTTGCGGAACGCCGCAGTTGATAGCCCCTCATTACTACCATGTTCCCCTATCTTCACCACTTGTACACGATCACTTAGATAGTCAGCAAAGATTCTTAAAGGTATACCCCTAACTCCTACACGTTCCAGCTTGTCTAGAAGGATAGGGACAGAGACAGTGTCAAAAGCCTTAGCCAAGTCTAGAAACAGTCCCAAGCATTTTTGCTTTTTATCTAACTTCCGAATAGCATGTTCTGTTAGAGCCAATACTGCGGTATTGGCTGGGATATCCACGGAGGATGCATCCTCCGTGGATATCCCAGTTCGGAAACCATATTGGTTCCCAGATATTATTTTATTTAATTCAATGTACCGTGTTAGACGCTTGTTTAATATACGCTCCAGAACCTTGGATAGAGCTGGAAGGACTGATATTGGTCTATAGTTATTGACACTGCCTCTGTCACCGGACTTATAAACTGGATGCACAACTGCCTTTTTAAAAACCTTTGGGACCCGACGTGATGGACAGGTTACAGACATGTGCAATAAGAGGGACTAGGGTTTGACGGGATGATTTTATTATACTGGCAGGGATACCATCCCATCCCACTGCGCAATCAGATTTTAAATTAATTATTATACTCTCGACCTCGTCTGCGTCAGTTTCTAGTATAACCATAGAGTTTGAATTACTACGATTATTTGGAGGAGCAATACTATTAGGGGTGGAGTGGTTGCTAGAAATTTTGTCAGCCATTTCCCTGCCAATACTAGCAAAAAAGTTGTTAACTTTGTTAAAATAGGATTTAGGGTCATTAAGATTTATGAGTACGAAGGGTCGGGCAGATTTAGGTTTTAGATTATATTACCTTATTGATTACATCCCAAGTTGACTTTGGACTGTTCTTCGCTTTCACGAATTTTTCTCTCTCAGAGTTTTGTTTTAACCGCCGTAGTAGATTGAAATAATTGCGGAGTAATCATTAATATGCGGTTTTCTGGGGAACTGCTGGCTTGATTATGGAGATTATCACGGTGAGCTATACATTTTAGAAGCCCTGGAGTAATCCAGGGTTTTACATTTCTATTTTTCTGCGGGATTGTGAAAACCTGGGTGTGGTTTTTAATAATTGTACAGACGCCAGCAGGTCAAGCTACCCGAAACTGTCAAATTTTCCCAATCAACCTTGAACCTTAATGCTTTAGCGATAAAGTAGAAAATCTATTAAAGAAATTTGACAGATTGTAGTAACTTGATGTGCTGGCGTCCGTACATAGAAATGAATGAATGAAGGCTGTGCGAGTCATAGTTCTCGTACCTACTGTTCAGATATAATAATAATAATTTATTTGATCTCAAAAAAAAAACTTTACATTCTGGTTTCGAGTAACACCAGACCCCACACTAGGGTACCCTGATGGTATTAACTTACTCCTAGTCGTACTCAGAATTACATAATGAATACCTTTCCCGACCCGGGCATCGAATGCTCAGATGTACCAACGGTACCTACCTTAGTAACTGAGTGGACACACAGCTCTATAGGTACCTACGTAATATAGTACCTACGTTCGCACTGCAAGATCATCAAATTCGCATTTGCAAGCGTCGACGTGATGTAAGTTGGAATGAAGCACCGTTAGTAAGAATCCTCTCACTCGCGTCTCATGCAATCGATGACACTCGAGGAACGTTCAACGATATACACTGCATGACTGTAATTATTTACCTACTTCAATTCAAGCTACGCGGACCGGCGCGGCGCTCAAGATTATTAAAACGTGAAACGACATACTAGGTCATTGTTTTTTATTGATCTATCGTCTTTAATTCCACTCGGATGTAGGTTGACGGCGACGCATTGAAGGAAGCTGTCCGCGTGTGTGTCTGGTGTCTGCCGACCCGTTCTGTTCGTAATTGTCGTTCATTGGCATCTTAAGTAAGAGTTCGCAATTGATGACAACGTACCGTCTGTGTCGCGCCGCTGCCCCGCGCCCCCCGCCTCCCGCGTGCCCTCTGACCGATCAACGAGTGCCGGCTACGATCACCTATTGAAAGCAATCAAACGACGAACCAAATTGAACACACATGTCGGTACCTACCTATTGAAAGTCGACCGACTAGTACAATATAAGTTCCAGTCCAGCCAAAACACAGCATCTAAATCTTATTTTATAGAGGTACCTAGGCTACCTACTTGAATTACGTTTCAACTTAACAAGTCGGTACGTGGTCCGAAGTTCTCAAACAAAATGTGTGTGCTTCTCACGCACTCCTCACCACTAAGCGAGGAAGCTTCTGGAGAGAAGCGATAAAGATAATTAATGAGTATTGAGAAACGAAAAACACTCGGCAGCACTGGCGTCGGATGCGTAATAGACGGAGTGGTTTTTAAAAAAATCTTTTAACTACATTAGTAATGCTGACGACACTCAAGAAGTTATTGAATATCTGTAATGGACTTTAATTTACGGTCAATTTTATATCGTATTTTTATTTTTGCTAGTAGTTGTTTATTATCATCAGAACGAGTTTCAGTCGCCGCACCCAATAGGGAATACAAAGTTACAGACTTACATCATGTCAACGTTCTAAAAAAAAACTTAAAAAACAAATCGCAGTAAAACCTTGTTAGGACGATTTTTGGGATCATAACAAAAAATAGTCATCTGCATGGAAGTGAGGAGAATAAAATGTCATTCGCGTAAATGAGTAAATGAACAATTTTGCGATGGCACTGGGCATATCAACGGGGTAATTGCGTAACACCCTAACAGTAGCAATGGCTTTCATTTCGGCAGTTTCATTCCGTTATTTGAGTGAATATCTCAAGCGTAATTTTCAGGCGGCGCCGGCGCAGCTGAAAATCGTATTTAAATTTTTATAATTGGAAATATTTTAGTAGGAAACCATGGACCTATAAAAAAAGGTCCATGTAGGAAACATTTAAGAAGTTATAAAAAAAAAATGTTATTTGGCATACCTAATTCTAATTTTTGTGTAGCGTCCACAATCTGTTACAAGCTTTTATTTAGTTTCACCTGTCCCGATGTTTGTCTGTAATCAAATCTTGCAGTTAAATTTGATCCACTTCCCGGTTACCGATTGAGCTGAAATTTTGCATGCATGTGTAAATCGGACGACAATGCAAAATTATTATGACATGGAGCTGATCTGATGGTGGAGCTGGAAGATGGCCATAGGAACTCGGTAATTAAACGACACAACCCCATCGAGTTAGAGCTCGTATAATTCGCCTTGATGAGTCCTTTGGTGCTAGATGGTAACCAGGGTCTGATGATGGAGCTGGAAGGTGGCCATAGGAACTCGGTAGTTAAACGACACAACCCCATCGAGTTTGGACTCGTTTGATCCGTCTTGACGAGTACTTTGGTGCTAGATGGTAACCAGGTGTAACATAATGTACATACTCACAGTTATCTTCATTCATTCCTCCAGGTCAGACAAGCATACCGTAAACGTACATAGACACAGTCATCAACTTTAACATAGGACTACGACGATTTAATGACATCCAAGGGCTGGAAATTTCGCCCACATTGATTGATATCATTTTTCCTATAAACACTATACTTTTAATACGAAATAACTATAGATTTAATTGTATTTTATTAATATAATTTATTATGACAGTTCTGACAACGCCGTTTAATACGTCGCCATGACAAGTTTGCTTTTAAATTCTTATCAGCCTGTAACTTTTAGCTGAAAATATATTCATACTTCTACAAAACTAATACTGGCCATCAGCATATTTCAAATTCATATTTATTTCTACATGGTACTATTCTACGAGTTCACCTTATAAATCCAAGCAATGCAAGGATCAGTTCCAGTTTCGTCTCTAAAGCGAACACAGTAAATAGGCCTGATACTCCAGACTCCAGAGCCATCTATCCAGGGAACTCTTAGCGTGTCCCTCTTAAAAGACTCCGGTACCTGACGGACTCCCGCTACACCTCCGTCCTCCGTCCTCCGTACCAGTCGGACCGCTGGCGTGCCTCGTCGGAGCACTCTGAAGCACTGAACCTCCTGTACCTATTGGGCTGCGTCTCATCCGAGGGCCGCCTCAGAAGACCCTCTGAGATATACTGGGCCGGCCGCGCCTCATCCGAGGGCCGCCTCACCTGGCGGGCTGACTGCGTCCCCACCGTGTCTGCTCTCTCCTGCTGCCGTGCTGCGTCCTACTCCTGCCGCGTGGGCCCCCTACGGGCACCCTCCGTGCCGCACACGCATCAGCACCTGACCTCACCTGCACCTGCACCTGCACCTGTCACCGGCACCTGCCTCGCGTCGGTCTCCATCTGCAACTCCTCCACAGCCTCCTCAACCCACCTATCACTCATCTTCAACCTTCCTCACCCACACACTACACACCATTGACCAGTCCATCTCCATCTTTTATATACCTTATTATTAAATCTTTAATCAACTTCAATTTCCCTTTCTTTATTTTCTTACTTTAAAGTTACTTTCTTGTCGCTACACGACACAGGGTCTGATGATGGAGCTGGAAGATGGCCATAGGAACTCGGTAATTAAACGACACAACCCCACCGAGTTTGGGCTAGTATGTTTCGTCTTCGCCCAAGTTGTTGGGCGCGGCTGGGGCGCTATCAACGCTGCTTCCCAATCTGGGGGGCCCGAGCGCCGCCTGTAGGCGGCTCTACGTGGGGGTCGTGCGATCGATGGCCCTGTATGGGGCCCCGGTGTGGGCCTCTGACCTGACGGCCGGCAGTATTGCGATTCTGCGGGAACCGCAGGGAGCGATGGCCGTCAGAGTCATCAGAGGATATCGCACGATCTCCTACGAGGCGGCCTGCGTACTGGCCGGATCCCCACCCTGGGACCTCGAGGCGAAAGTACTCGCGTCATTGTATCAGTGGCGCGAGGAAGCGAGGGCGCGGGGCGAGCGACCGATGCAGCGACACATGGAGCTGCGTCGGTCTCAGCTTCGCGAGGTCCTGGTGGCGGAATGGCGGGACAGGCTCACACGCCCTATCGCTGGCCTCGTCACCATCGAGGCGGTCCGGCCGGTGCTCGAGCGCTGGCTCGGGAGGAGGCACGGGTCCCTGTCGTTCCGGGTGACGCAGGTGCTCTCGGGGCATGGTTGCTTCGGGAAGTACCTGTGTCGCATAAACAGGGAGCCGGACGCCCGGTGTCACCACTGCGTCGACTGCCGGGGGGACACGGCGCGGCATACGCTGGCAGAGTGTGCCGACTGGGAGGAGCCGCGCCGTGCCCTCATCTCAGAAGTAGGCAGTGACCTGTCGCTGCCGGCCGTGGTCGAGTCGATGGTCGGCAGCGAAGAGTCCTGGGACGCGGTGGTTTCCTTCTGCGAAACGGTCGTCTCGCAGAAGGAGGCTGCGGAAAGAGAGAGGGAGATCTCGTCCTCTCACCCGGCCCGCAGCAGGCGCACCGGGCGTCGGCGGAGGGCGGATAACGCCCTCTTCCAGCCCCCCTAAATGGGTCCAGGGGCGACGGACTTGGGGACGTCCGTCGCCCCCCACACATCAGGACCCAAGGTGGCGGCGCGTAGTGTTCCACGCGCGCCCCTGTTAGATGTCGCGGGGGGAGTCAAACACCTCACCCCCCCCCCCCTCACCCCCTGACCCGAGGAGGCCCGCGGCGGCGGGCCGGCACCAGTCGGGGGTTGCGGAAGGATCTTACGTTCCCGCGACCCCCGGCGTAGGTGTGAGATGGAACACTGAGGTGGTTTTTAGTCAGTAAGAGTCTGACAGACCCCGTCGCCCGCCCCAGGGCGGCGGACATCCATGAGGATTTTCCATACGGGAAAAAAAAAGTATGATTCGTCTTGACGACAGTGGCGTAACTATGGGAAAATTCATGGGATATGGCCCTCCCTCAATGTAAAGAAGCTCAACCAATGTTATAATTTTTTTTACAGGCACTTCGCCCGCGCCTTCGTCCGCGTAGATTTCGTAATTTTCCCTACAAAATTGAATACCTGACAGCTTCATTGGTTTAGTGGTCAAGTTTGCATTTCTATATTTAGGTATATTAAGATCCTCCTATGCTCATGGCCCTCTCGGGGCGCCAAGCTGGAGGCCCGTGACATTTTGCCACTCCTGCCACCCTATTGTTACGCCACTGCTTGACGAGTGCTTTGGTGCTAGATGGTAATCAGGGTCTGATGATGGAGCTGGAAGGTGGCCACAAGAACTCAGTAATTAAGTGACACAACCGCGTCTAGTTTGATTCGTCTTGACGAGTGGACCGTTTTTGATGGTTTGGTGGACGTTAATTATGCGACCCCATGTTTGGAAAAATAAGTTCGTTCGTTCGTTAACGCAAAAACACTGCTACGCGCTACGAACTACACCGTAGTCAATCTAGCATCAAAAATACTAAAAAGTTAAAAATAAAATTAAAAGAAACAATAAAACTTTTTAAGAACAAGCTTTTATCATTCTTGATTGCAAAAGAAAAAATAATGAAGGTGTAACATGCTAATTAAAATGTAACACGCTTTTATTTATAAAAGATTAGGTTTTTCTTATCAGGTTTAATTTTTTTTTAACTTTTTAGTTCTTTTTATTAACAAGTAGGTAATAAAACCTTGTTTTTTTTAAAAAAAAATCTTTTAATTTTTTTTTCTAGGAATTATCCTCGGTTAAGCGAAACTGCACTAGTTTACTAGATATTACTAATTTTATTTAGAAGTAGGCAATAGTATTGAATAATGAGAAACTAGAATTCGTTGACAAAATTGTTTTCCCGGGGATCACGCTCGACGAATGCTGCAATGGGGTCCTCATTTAACATCTTTTGCAGGACGGCTAAGTTCAAGAGCATACGCTGTAAGAAAAATCCGTCAATTTAAGAATAATAAGATTATATTTTATTTGCTAATGTAGATACCGCGAGGCTAGTCTATTTCAGTTACTTTTATAGTGTCTTACGTTATTTTACTATGGGCCCATAGCGACGGCCTGCGTATTATACAGAGTTTATTTTTATTCTGCAGAAAAGAGCCATCAGAGCAATATATGGCCTCCGCAGCACAGTGGTCCCGCCATAGGTCATAGGGCTGAAATATCGATGGTCAAATTATGATGTCATGGTCATCGTTACAGGATATTGCAATAACATACATGGAACATTTAATTTTGTGCCCGAAGTGGTAACACTTTATTAGTGCTCATTAGCGTTATCTTTTCGCCGCAATTTCTATTGTTTTCAAAGTGTTCAAATAATTCATCATTCGAAAACATCAATCAGTTAATACTAGAAGCGTTATCGAACGTAAATATGTTCGAGCACCAGTAAAAAATACTATAGCAAAAGAACCAATAAGTATTTGATCCCTACACTTTTGAGTAATATCGACTGGCTAAGAAAGGATAATAGTGGAATCAGTAAGCGAACACCTAAAATTAAATTAAAAATTGAACTGCTTAATGAAATTGTCACGACATGCGACAGTAATTAGTTGCCCTGCTGTAATTATGATCTTCTTACTGACCATTTAAATTATAAATGACTTAGATGTTATATTGTAGTGGATACTAAATGTTTTAGGACGACCGCTAAACTGTGACGCATTTTGGCAGGCTTAAGAAATGTATCAAACAAAATGCTGATCCATACGTCATGTTTGTGAACCGGCGCCGTCAGTCAGGGACTGGTCATCTCTTAGCCGCCACGGCTTATTTTAATCTATTTTCATTTCTGAATTGTTTTTTGTTCTTATTTTTTTTTGGTACCTAGATACGGACGCTTTGACGTACACGTCTTTCCATGTACATCGTTCTCACATGTATAATTTCAACATGAATGATGTAACCAATATTTTGTAACAATTTTATGATGTAAAAGAGTGGACTTTTTTGCCCGTTCTTCTCCATAGGTCCTAGTACGCTTTGGAACCAGCTTCATCTTTCTGACTGACCGACCCTTTGACAGTTCAAAAGTGCCTGTAATTGGTTTATTTGAAATAAATACTTTGGGTTAGACTGGAGCAGGTGACTGTCAGATCTCTTACGCAATAAGGGCAAACTATTATTGTTAAGTATATAATTTTCAGCCGATTGAAATAAATTGTTCAAACTAACGCCACCGGCCGTACTGTAAGCTGTTGTGTCAAGAAAACCGAGCTAATAGTTTTCATGGCACGACACAAGATCGATGAAATGCCAACGAGTTGATTTGTATGGAAATTGAAGTTGACGAGTTTGTTTTGTATGGAAATTGAACTCACGGCAAGCCGCAGGCGCCTTCAAGTTATTTTAGAGCAAAATATTTTATTGTTGGGAAAGAAAGACAATAAATGTATTTTAGGCGTTTTGCAATGTTTTAATTTTATGGTGTATTAAATACCTACAGTATGATATGAATATATTTCAATGATGAATTGACTATAGAGTGGTTGTGTTCTGAATTTTCGAAGGGAAGCCGGTGGGAATCGGCTTGATAGAGCGCCTCACCACTGTACCCCGTGCAGTAAGTTCATAAATTTTTATGTAAGTGCTGTGTACGCCTGTAAATGACTGATTCACTATAACTCAATGCTTATGTTATTTTCTATTATGTTAATGTTCTAGTGAATAGGTCGTTGGTGAACCTATCAAATAAAATAAAATAACACGTGCACACGTGACTGTAGCGCTCCGGGCAGCTCGCTCGTCACACGTGCTCACGTGACTGTAGTGCCCCGGGCAGCTCGATCGTCACACGTGCTCACGTGACTGTAGTGCCCCGGGCAGCTCACTCGTCACACGTGCTCACGTGACTGTAGTGCCCCGGGCAGCTCACTCGTCACACGTGCTCACGTGACTGTAGTGCCCCGGGCAGCTCACTCGTCACACGTGCTCACGTGACTGTAGTGCCCCGGGCAGCTCACTCGTCACACGTGCTCACGTGACTGTAGTGCCCCGGGCAGCTCACTCGTCACACGTGCTCACGTGACTGTAGTGCCCCGGGCAGCTCACTCGTCACACGTGCTCACGTGACTGTAGCGCTCCGGGCAGCTCGCTCGTCACACGTGCTCACATGACTGTAGTACCCCGGGCAGCTCGATCGTCAATTCGTCACACGTGCTCACGTGACTGTAGTGCCCCGGGCAGCTCGCTCGTCACACGTGCTCACGTGACTGTAGTGCCCCGGGCAGCTCACTCGTCACACGTGCTCACGTGACTGTAGTGCCCCGGGCAGCTCGCTCGTCACACGTGCTCACATGACTGTAGTACCCCGGGCAGCTCGATCGTCAATTCGTCACACGTGCTCACGTGACTGTAGTGCCCCGGGCAGCTCGCTCGTCACACGTGCTCACGTGACTGTAGTGCCCAGGGCAGCTCACTCGTCACACGTGCTCACGTGACTGTAGTGCCCCGGGCAGCTCACTCGTCACACGTGCTCACGTGACTGTAGCGCTCCGGGCAGCTCGCTCGTCACACGTGCTCACATGACTGTAGTACCCCGGGCAGCTCGATCGTCAATTCGTCACACGTGCTCACGTGACTGTAGTGCCCCGGGCAGCTCGCTCGTCACACGTGCTCACGTGACTGTAGTGCCCCGGGCAGCTCGCTCGTCACACGTGCTCACATGACTGTAGTACCCCGGGCAGCTCGATCGTCAATTCGTCACACGTGCTCACGTGACTGTAGTGCCCCGGGCAGCTCGCTCGTCACACGTGCTCACGTGACTGTAGTGCCCCGGGCAGCTCGCTCGTCACACGTGCTCACATGCCTGTAGTACCCCGGGCAGCTCGATCGTCAATTCGTCACACGTGCTCACGTGACTGTAGTGCCCCGGGCAGCTCGCTCGTCACACGTGCTCACCTGACTGTAAACATTGGCAACACTCGATAAGGAGCAGCGCTCAGCTCATCAGCGCCAAAGTAACATCCGCTGACCATCGCGTCGGTGCTACACTATACACGTCCAATTATCGTCAGCGTCTTGGTACGCGTGACCGACGATACGCGACCACCGTCAGCGTAACACTAAATCCAGCCTTAGTAAATAGCCAGCACCGCGGCGCCGACGCCGACGGCGACGTTTCCACCTTTGTCGAACACCGAGTCCATCTACATGCCAACTGCAGGCTAAAGCTATGAAAAGTGGACTCCATTAGTCCTGATTAGGATAGCGGGAGTTTTGCAAAGAGCTGCGAATCGAGCCGACAACTTTTTAGGGATCGGGAGCCGACAACTCGGGATGAAAGGAACCCTATGTACCTTTCATCCCGAAAAAAAGTGCTGTTCCCGAGGAAAACAACAATAACGTTATTATGATAATAGAAGGCGCCACGTGTCTTTCGAATCATGATTAATTAATCAAGAAATGTCACACGGACGAAGTCGCGGGCAGAAACTAGTATAATAATAAAACCAAATTTTCAGTTTTATTAACTAGCAAAAACGTGCTTGATCCCTAGGCGCTTTTGATGTGTGTAGGTGCATTCGGCTAACTCCGAAAATCGGGATATTCCAATAATTACAAATTTCTCGAAATCGCGGCAATATTTTTTGCTCCAGCAACATTCACCTAACAGCCATCTTAATTCAGTTAATTCACCCCCACGCGCGCTTCAGTTGGCTCAAGGCGCTGTGAGTGTTGCTGTGTTACCGACATTTTTGTGAACGAGTGATATTTCGCGCGCTTTTTCGGTTTATCGGATTTACCTGAAGATTTATAATTAAGAAATCTGGTAAGTTATTTAACTGGTTGTTATTTAATTCGATAGATTTTCGTTTTAGTGCACTGTTGAGTAGATTTAGGACACCCTTTTTTTTTTTTTTTAACGTGGAGAATTGCTCATGCATTCTGCACTACCACGGGGAGATAGTGCAGTTATGTGGGACTCAAACCCACTAAAACTCCACGGTGTCCTCCTCTGCCGCTTACGGCGGGAACACGGGCACGCCTTAGCACTCATCCGTGAACCCGCCGCGGCCGTCCGTCACCGGACCCTCCTCTGGGGATTACTCCCCGTCACCGGCGCACCGTGACCACCCCAGGGACCAAACCAGCACATGGGCGCCAGACGACCCCGTGTCTGGGCACCCTTGGTCCCCCTGCGACGGGTCAGGTCATTGGCCCCGCCGCCTGCCAATTTTCGGCCGCAGAGGATAGGGAGAGCGGCCAACGTCATACCAACACTCCTCTTCCCCTGCGGCCCCACCGCGTCCGCCATCAGACGGTGGCGACCCCGTCAAGGCCGCGGAAGGTAGGGAGAGCGGCGCACCGCAATACCGGCACTCCTCCCCCGCCGCGGCCTCCAACCCTCAGCCGTGATGCCTCCCATACCACATCACGGCCCGCCTCAGTTGCGATGTCGCCCAAGCGGCACCGCAACCTACTTGTTGGCCGCTACGTCGTCGGCTTACAGGCAAAGCCCTGACGAGCGGCCCCTCCTCGGGTTCCTCTTAGCTTCACCGTGGTTGTCCAAGCCACGGCTACTGAGCCCCCCCGCCTCGACAATGCGGGAACCCACCGGGGGGGAGATTTAGGACACCCTAGCTCAAGGTTTTTTGTTTTTATCGGAATTAGTCGACTCGGGGTAATTCTGAATTATAAACCATTCGGAATTGCCCGATATTGATTTTACAAAGAAATGGTCAGTGGTTCTCAGTCTTTAAGTTCATTTTTTATGAATAGTTTAATTTTTTGTTTTTAAATGGCTTTTCAGTCACAATTTTTCAATGTGCACTAACGTATTTTAAACTGTACTTGTTAAATGAAAGGATTTGTTTGATGTGATAGGCAATTTTTTTTTTCAATTGTATTTTTTAACCGACGAAAAAAAAAGGAGGAGATTCACAATTAATAGGTAGGTATATTTTTTTATGTTTGACCACGCATAACTTTTAAATAAAAAGATAAAGTAACATAAATACTTGCAAGTCTTAATTATTTTTTTAATTGTTTCAGGATCATGCCTAATAAATACATAAAAAAGAAAACACCCCGGTACACTCAAGAAAATATAACTAATGCAGTTCGAGAAGTTAATGATGGATTGTCGATGTAGCTGCAGCGCATAAGTACGGAATACCCTATAATAATACCCAATTTTTAAATTGAGTGTTAATGTAAAAAATACGATAGGTATTTCACATAAATTTTAAAAAATTTAAAGTAGAATGTCGTATTTTTTAGCCTAAAAATTACTTATGTATGCAATGAATATCATAAATATATTTTATTTTGCTTACGTGAACGTATCTCTTATTTTTGTATACTTTAAGTAGGATGTTTTCGCAGGTCCAGGACCTTTCGCAGATCTGCTGGAAGTTTCTTAAGAGATAAGCAGTACATTTGTACAGTTTGGCAAGAAATTCCTGAAACGGAACTAAAATATTTAATCATTGGCAACACTCGCTCTGCCTCGTCGAGTAAGGTACATATTCTGTCATTTCTTGTAATCGGTGACTGTTTCTCGTGTTTATTATTTATTTATCTGCTTTATCGTGGTGATAATGGTGACCCATTGTGTTCATAATGAACAGATCTGTTATTCGCAGCTCCGCAAGAGCAATAATTTATAAGTGTACGTGAGAGGTTTGGCGGAACTCGAGGCCGGACAAATTTTATCCGATTTTAACGATGTGTACAAAAGAACCGCTGAAATGACAGGTAAAATTATATTTTATACATGTAATCAGATCTAATGTGTGTATTTCAAGGTGCAATATCTATTATAAAGCTTTCATACAATTATTGAAATGTACATTCACGAATTTGAGGTTATGTTTACAAAATACATTCGGAATGCAGCGCGTTCGTATAATTTTGATACTTTTTGTTAATATTGCATAAAATAAATCACCGAACAAAAATAACTATAGTATTTTTTAGGTAAATCCATCAGTACTACAAGGCTATATTTTTAATTCATTACAATAAGTAATTGCAAATGTTTAGTTGTTTTTATTTTATTGTTCTAGGCAGTGACTGAACAAGCGTTTCAGACCATTTCAGTTGACGACTGGAAAAATTCATGTCAACATGTCATGAAAATAGAAAAAGGTTATTTTCGAAGCGGGCAAACTGTGTATTGAAAAAAATATCGTAAACCTACAAGGTGAAAGCAGCAACAGTGACACATCTGAACATAGCCAGCAGAGTTTTGGTGAAAGCTCACACCAAGACATGGATGAAGAGTTTTCGGGCGTGGACTACTTAGAGGAAAACATTTTTTATTCTGATTAAAATTTTTGATTCTGGTTATTTTTTTGGTTTTTCTTTAGAACACCAACTCACTCATCACTAACTCATTTTGCCTGTGGTTAGAGAACTTGGATTTGTGGGACACAGTCACACAGTAGTAAAGCTTCCAACTTGTCACTGGGAACTAAACCCTATAGAATTGATCTGGGGTCTTGTAAAACATAAAATTGTCTCACATAATGTGGGATTAGGTTCACCCTTGTTTGATAGAACAACGTTTGATATAATATTACTAAATCGAACAACGTTTAAGAAAATCATCAGTTTGTATAATATCGTTTGACAGAATTTTCAGTTCATCGAATATTTGCACCCCGAGGTTCGGTTGGTTAGGTTCCTTTAAACCCTGCAGACAGAAATAGGAGCCCCGCGTAGCGGGGGCTCCGTCGACCTGCTGACGGAAACCCGCGAGGGAACTCGGCGGGCGGCGTGGCGTTAATAATAAATAATTACTAATGAATTCAGTAGGTGAAGGAACAATGTTAGTTTATAGACAATGAAAGGAAACGAATTATTAATGAACTTAATATTCGATACGATCTTTCGACTAAATCATTATTAGTCTAGTGAAACATTATTTTAAATAAAATTAGTGCATTTGGAAATTCGGCGAAATGAAATTAGTTCAAATAAATAATTACGCTAAATAAAAATTTACCAATGAATTATTCGGTCAAATGAATAATTCTTCGAAATGACTTTATTGCAACTAAAATTCGATTTAGTAATATTATATCAAACGTTGTTCGATCAAACAAGGGTGAACCGTGGGATTAGTTGGTATCAAAGTAGGTATTTTGAAATACCGAATAATTTTATTTTTAATTAATTAAATTAAATAACTGCAAATGTTATCGTTCTAGGCAATGGCTGAACAAGCGTTTCAGAGCTTTTCTTGTTTTCATAAAACCCGCCAATATTCACATTAATTAAAAAAAAACTAATATCAAAACCGTTTTAGTCGTACTATATAGGGTTACAACATGCACGATAGTGGCGCCACCATTATTTTCACGACTTTTTGGCCAAGCTGTACTCATATTTTAAATGTCATATCCTTATGTATTTTACTGTGTGAAAAAAAAAAATAAAAAAAAATAAAATAAATGTTAATGATTCCATTATCATTTCATTTTGATTAAACTTTATTATTTTTAATTTTTACTTTTATTTCTTTATACATACTTGTACAAATGGTATACCTACTTACTAAAAGTTTGACTACCGTAGACAACTTGTAGGTAATTCCGAAATACAAATATCGCATTTTTATGTTTAGGCTACTGAGAGGTCAAAATCGAGAAATATTTTTTTTTGAGGGTAAATCTGAACGAAAAAGAAATATGTTTTCTATGCACAAACTAAATAAAACCCACTTTTAACTGTCGTTCAGAATTACCGAACATACTTCGGAATTTTACTGGTACAAAGTAAAAATAATTTTGATGATTTTTAAACACTTGTATCTATAAATATCAAGGATATTTTTAAAAGTTTTTCTAATAGAGCTTTAGGCTGCATATTCAAGTAAATAAAGCGACGTAAATTAGCACCATTAGCTCCACCGATTCTGAGTGTTAGTTAAAATATAAACATCCCGCCAACTCTTCAAAAATCCTTTCGTAATTACCCGAATCCATTTTCATAATGTTAAATCAGCGCCATACACACGGACCACGGCGGTGCCGTACGACCGGTATGACGTAAGGCCAAGTTCGCATATAAAATAATGTTCAGTGCTAATATAAAAACAGGGATATCAGTTTTTTCATCATCATCACTGCTGGACATCTCTCTCAAGCACCACCACTTCAACCTTTTCTGTGCTATCAGTTGTCAAGTGTTAATAGTGGATAAAAGTAAAAGAGGAAACTATTATGTATTACAAGTTTTCCGTTCAGTTAATTGTACCTACCTAGTAACTGTTCTGGAATAAAAAGACTTTTCAAAAATAAAAAGATCTAATAAATAGAGATATAGGTACATAGTATGCCTTAACAAGGGTATAAGGTCAAGGCTGTACATTTGCCCTAATTACTGTATGAGTAGGGGTCGCGAGCGGGTCTGTGCACCTGCGCCTCTTGGCGGGCGCAGCTTTCGCACATCGCACGAAGTTCGGCGGTCGGCGGCCCGCAGTGTAGGGCACGCCGTGCTGGGGGCACGCTCGGGGCACGCTCGGGACACGCTCGGGACACGCTCGGGATAAGTCGGGCGTCCGCTCGGTACGGGGTACCGGGTAGGAGACACGCACACCACGGCACACACCGACGTGACGGCAGTGCAGACCGAAACAGCAGGATGACACCATGAGCTGAAACTTTTAATTAAGTTCGGACTATGTGTTTTTTTTCAGCATTCTAAGATCCTTTCCGTGCCCTAACTCCTAACGGCTAGTTGCAATTTCAGATTAAGCTTGATGTTATACGTAACAATTAATTATATCTCCTTCCGACTTTGAGTTGACCGATTTATTAAGAATGCGATGTCGTCAAATTGCGATGGATACAAGCACGATTCACAATGGAGAGCGTTGTTAGTACGATCCTCGGGTGGGCCGGGCGGCCGGGCCGCACCCGGCGCCCGCCGCCCGGCCGCGCGCCTGGCTCATGGCTCACTCACTCGCTCACTCAGTCAGTGCCTTACGAGGCGCGACCGCGAACACGCGCCTGCCGCGCCGACGACGCCCACGGAGTGTAGTGAAGTGCACGCGAGCTTGATGACACAGTGCTGACACACCAAACAGGACACACTCCATGCGCGTTGCATGACCGCCGCTCACTGCCGCCTGCCACCTCCGCCTGCACCATGGGCTGTGCCAGGGGACTCTGCACCGCTGAGAAAATATTCATCTTCATCAACATCGCCTTCGCGGTCAGTATTACCAGTGTTTCAAAAAACTATATAATGTTTTGGGGATCATCTTGAAAACAAAACCTCAGTTATCATTTTATTTGGAATACCTACGTAACTAGTACTCGTAGGTACCTACCTAACTTAAGATACCCTCAATTGTTAATAAAAATATATTACTAAACTTTGAAAACTTGGATAACTAACAATAACATCGAAAGGTAACGTGAAAATAAAATCCTAGGAGCAGGCGACAAAAATAAAGTTTAGGTACGTAAATGTACCTACTGACCGTTATCTGAACTTTAGCCACGAATACGTCCTAAGCATAATATTCCAAGGTCTTAGAATGAGTTGTATTACGATGGTTAGACCGGTTATGTCAGTCTCAGTAGTGTTGGTGTCCCGTAACGTGAAGAATGCAGCTTGTAAACAATGCGAGTCGCCCGACGCCCCTCGCCGCGCGGTGCACGCAGGCATCGCTCTGACAGCGCTGAGCGCGGTAAGCGGTGAGGCGAGCTTACAAAAAATACGCTCTACTGACACCGGAGCCGAAGGGTTGCAGGTTGCAGGTAGCCGATATTCACTTACACAGCCCTGCGCTACAAGTTCGTTGCGGCTACAACTAGATATTATATTTTTAATATTAACATACTATGTTGGATCTGCAATAACTTTACAATTTGACTTTACTCTTGAAATCTGTTTTTTCCATCGTATTTTTCAGTCTGTCACGTCTTTATTATATAGCGGAAGCTTTGGAAACGCTTGAAATCGGTGAAGGATAACGGTCCTATACAATGAACTGCCGCTGATCTGACTTATTTATTTATTTTAGAACGGTATTAATTAAAACGGTACAATACCAATTATATTACCATACCAATTACGTTAACAATTACATGAATTAACATAGAAACTAATAATATTACATTAACAATAACAGATGATACTAATAATATCTTGGGTGCTTGACGCCAAGTGACAGTGATCTCCGAACGATCCTTGACCGATTGCACAATTGTATTTGATATCTACGAGTGCTACAACTGGCTGGTAAGGATGACTAACATGATCTTTGCCGGCAATACAATGGCAAAGGCAATATAATGGAAGTGAAAATGAGGTTTAAATCGAGAAATAGAACGAGCATCATTTAATAAAAAACAAGCATAGTTTAAATATTATCGAAGAAGTTTGGTCATAAAGCCCCGAACACCGACACTCTTTTGTTAGGTACATGTGGCCTACGGAAGTACCATTGCGGACCCACCATACCACCAGCCATACCCCTGGTGGTATGGTGGGCCTAAACCAGTGAGAATATAGTGTTGTGGTAAACTAGTTTATTACAAATAAAATATGTCACATACATGTACGGAAAAGAATCGGAAGTGTTTCAGATGGTGCTACTGCGGCATGCCGTGCATCATCATCGTGAACACAGAGTTAGGGAGTAGACCAAAGAAAAGACTGGATTATGTGGCGGCTGACTGTGGAAGAGAAAATATTTTACGCCGAACCAAGTTGCGGGGGATAAGGGCAGGAAGAAGGAGGTCGGCGACTTGTAATCAGCAATCATAGAGCTCCCCATGGTCTCCTTACGATTTGGAATCTGGAGAAGAGAAAGGTTTCGCCTAGTGCACGAGCTCACGTACGACTTGCTGATGGTACAGAAAGCTACTCGTAGTATTGCAATGGGAGTTGCACTAAAAGAAGAATATTGAGGACGTATGATTCGTCACTCTGATTGTCCACCTCGGCGACCAAAGTCATTCAAGAGCACATTCGTTAAAAAAAACGGAAAGGAAGAAAGACATCATCTAACTACATAATACTACGACTTCGATGATAACATCAAGTTAAATGTTGTATCTTACTTACTTGACTTTCGCATTTGAGAGTAACATTATTAATGTACTGCAGATCCTCGAGATAATAATGCATGTCGTATTACACTAGTGTACGAACACGGCATGAAGCGAGCTGGCTGCGCGTCGCGCGTCGTCTGCGTGATAGTGATCTGGAGGACCCTGGACTGGAGTGGTGCTGAAGTGAACGCGCGCACTCCGGGCTCTCCACTGGAGCACCGAGCACTCCTCGTGCGAATGTGGAGCACCTGTGTTATCTGCATCCGCCTCTTCCTCATACCATACTACCTCACTTTATCCCAATAAATGTCTTTTGTAACGCATTTCATGTTTGTTATTATTCCGCATCGCCCCGTCTGCTGCGCGGTGTGATTTTTTCGTCTGCCTGCTACCTGCAGGCTGCAGTAGATACCTAAAAGTTCTCCCAGTCTAAAAGCAATGGCTGCCCATTATGGTAATGAGTTCATCTGGATTTTGGTTCGTCAATGTTTAGTTTAATCCACGTGAGTGGTGTTCGGTTGGTTTAGCAAAGAATGTATTGCACCTTCGACTTTTTATGTTTAGTCAGCTATGACTTAGTCACTAGCATTGACAAACACGTTCGTCATATTATTTTCTGTGTAATGTTTTATAATTGGCTACGTAAGTATTTTGTCAAAATTAAAAAAAAAAAACATTTTACGTCCGCTAGGACAACCGATAGTTATTACGAGTGGTCAAGGAAAACCACTATTTTATTAATCAACTACGTACATGTCGTACATATGCATATGCCTAACAAAACATTCTGAAGCCAACGCGTCGGGCGCTGAGGCTGGCTGTAGCTAATCGTGTTTGGTAATTAAACATTAGTCATGGTATATAAAACAAAGCACTGTTTGTTTTAGATACTTCCCGTGCTACTTTAATTATAAACCCTTCAGTTGGGACGGTCTTTGAGATGAGCAACAATGGGCAACTCGGCCTAGTCGCGCTCGCGCCACCGAAAAGAACAACCTACGGAATGCTATACAATGTCCGGCTCCTAGTAAACTTCAGTTACCTACATACGTGAAAGTCTACCCTACCTGATGCCTTAAACAGTCTGAGGACAGGCCCTGCAGTCCTGCACTCTGTTCTGTGCCACCCGCTCGTGGGCAAATTCCTCCCTCTATTCTTTCCAGAAGTGCCGGCCAGTGTGCTTGGCACAGTTGGCACAATGTCGATAAACCTACCTATAACGAGAACGAATGTTTCCATTACTCACGATCGTGATTAAATCACTAAACCGCGAAATGCGCGTGAACTAGTTTATTTTGAACTCGTGTTAAATATGCTGTAGGTACTCCTGGCGGTACCGCGATGGGGACCGATGCGATATACTTACCTATAGTGCGCGACACTTGAAACAAGTGAGTATGTGCGTTGTTGACCACTGACCACTGACCGCACGCGCGCCTGCTCGCTGCTGATAACTAGACTTCACTTGTTGACTGTCGCTCCTTCATTACGACGACTGTCGTTTCGACCTTCAAAATTACCCTTTCTTGACAAATACAAATTGATAATAGAGGGCCTTTGATTTTAAACATTAGATCATTACCAGCGTCGTCAAGTTCATGAAACACATGCGAGTGCATTATTTACTCACTGATACATCAGAGAGGTGTCTTCGGTCAAGTCATCACGCGGGGTTTCGCATCCGGCCCTCGTTACACCACTCGTTACATTGAAAAATATGTCATCATCTGTCATCTGCCTAGCCTTTTCCTAACCATGTTGGGGTCGGCTTCCAGTCTAACCGGATGCAGCTGAATACCAGTATTTTACATGGAGCGACTGTCTAGCTGACCTCCTCAACCCACTTATTGGGTAATATGATACCCCTTGGTAAGACTGATTGTCAGACTTTCGGGCTTCTCACGACCCGTAACGACTGTCAAAGATCTACGAATGACAGCCGGGACCAACAGCTTAACGTGCTTTCCGAGGGATGGGTGACAATCTGTACATACGGACCAACCGCGGCAAGTGTAGCTTACCCTGATCGATCGACCTGTGCGGCTGTTATTGTTACGAGTTTCGGGGTTCGTGACAATAAAAACTGCCGATATAAATTACCAAAACTTACACTTTAATTAAACAACACTAATAACAACTCAAATACACTAATTTAAAACACAATCGCACTCTGTCTCGTTCGTGGCTAATCCCCGCCTTATAAAGTGCCGCAGACAGTTCTAGAACCTTCTATTGTAGAAACATCTAGAATGTTCGAGTACATACCGGCCCCGACTGACCAGATGTCGATAGTTCTAGAAAGTTCTAGCATCGAAATTTCTGGAAGGATCTTGACTCTATTAGTTCTGCTACTCGATACTAGATGGCGCTAGTGGTAACTAATGTCACCATATGTCAGGCATTAATTGTGGCGCGCAACATTATTATTTAGCACGGAATAGAAAAAAACAGTGGAAGTGCCCTTAGACTCCCTTAGTACGGGAACCAGTGTCGCCAAACTCACACACTTGCAAATTAAAATGAACATTTCAACACACAGAAAACGATGATATAATTGGCTACAAATTATAAATGCAACTTTGGCGAAAAGTTTATTTATTGTTGTTCAAAATTAAATCTTATTACAACTCCTGAGTGTTGTTTTTATTTTACGTGTCAAAATCAATGAAGTCCATTTTTCCATGTAACAATCAAATTCGAGCAATCCACAACGAGTTCAGCTACTCAACGCTAGAGGGCGCTGTAACCAATTTACTCTATTTAGCACCCTAATCTCATTGAAATAGATGTCATATTCGTATGCACTTGTTATCTATTTTTCTACTCAGCTAGAGATGAGGACAAGATATCGATAATTTAATATCGATGTTTGTACAATTGTAATTAAAATCTTTTATCTTATGTAACGGACCAAAGTCCGATTGGTATAAAAGGTAAAATGGTTAAATGAAACGATAAATTTAATAGTGAATTTAAACTATTTATTGTACTTGAAATAAAACATATTTGTTTAATAATTGTCGGATTTGCGTTATCTTTTTTAAAAATATGTAGCCTTTTTTTGAAGTTTGTAAATTGTTTTCATAAAAATGCTCTGAACAGATTCTATGTACTTAATTTTGACGGCATCCAGTTCCGTCTTCTCGTAGCTTCTATCCATTTCTCCTTGGTAAAAGGATCTTAGGGAAAACTGAAATATTTACATACTTTATTAGTATTAGTTACTTTTGAGGCCTACGTCCAGCTATGAATGAATGATTGGTTTATTTGTCAGAATATGAGTACTCAAACTCCAACCATTTATTTCAATTAATCGAGAAGAACGACAACGAGCATATAATATGTCATGGTAACGTGTAAGTTTCACTATATAAATACACATTTTATTATTTTATCGATACCGAACTATTTGAATGTGTCCCATCCCTAATCGAGTAGCGTCGAAGTTTCTAGAATGTATACGATGATATTCAAGACAGCGAGCAAGTTGATTTAGACTTTGAACAATGGACATAAGGTAGTTTTTAGTTCGCAACAAAGTAATAAATATGGTTTTGTCAATAAAAACGATTATATTATAATATCATAGTTTTATAATAACCTGTGATACGATACACCTCCGCAAGATACATTTTTTGTCCTGCTATCGTTTTTGCATGTAAAAATTGCACAATAAGGCATATTTGTAATATTTTTCGTTACGTTCGAGACGTCATATCACAGCAAGTAGCTAATCCCGACTGAGCCGGTGTTGCGGAGCTCCGCATAATTGTGACACACGCGCGATAGCTGCGTGGCACTTCCACTGTTTTTTCTATTTCGTGTTATTTAGCCACGGGCCCCTCACACACATTGACAAGTATGTACTATCTATTTATTATAAGTATGTATAGTAAGTAAATAAAGCTCGTAAAGTGGCTCCTAATGCACCGCTTTTAGGCTCACTATGATATGTATTCAACAAGCTGCAGTTTACTTTCCGTTCCCGAAGACCACCTTAGATGCTGTACCTACCTACCTACGCAATGTGCGCTTTTTTATATTAGAAAAGAGCCTATATGCCTTTTTGAGCGTAAACATTTCGGAATCTATAAACTGTAATAAATAAATATTACATTTCTTCAAACTATAAATTACTAGCTTTTGCCCGCGGCTTCGCCCGCGTGGAGGTGGGAAATTATCCCACGGAAATGTATTACCGGGATAAAAAGTATCCTATGTGTTAATCCAGGTTATATTATCTAAACTATCTGTTTGCCAAATTTCGTCTAAATCCTATGCTAATGATTAAAATACTATAGTGAATACCAAGCCTAGTACTTTTTGTTGAATACTGCTCAGAAAGTCGGGTTATACTCATATTTCAATGATTCGAAAGATACGTAGCGTCCTCGAGCGTCCTAAAGTAATTGTCCGATTCAAATGAATTAAAAGGTATTTTACTGCTACATAAATACCCTTGATGATAAAACTATTTATTTGAATAAGAATTAATACTACGATACGAATGTAACCAATTTCTTTTTCTACCGACGATCTAATTAAATGTTGAAACTCATAAGCTACTATTATGACTTAACTATGATAGTTAGATACTACTTTTATCTGTTCTGTGGTTAGATATATTCCCTCGCGGACTTTTTTGTAGGTAATAATGATTACTTAATCATGTAGTACATAATTTTATGTATCATCAATAATTTTGTCAGCGCACGCCAAATAATGAATTGTATAGGCAAAATTTTGCTACTTTGGATTACAGTCCTAGATATAGTTTTTTACTTTTCTATGGGTTAAAACAGTATTGCAATTTTCTTAAGGATCTCTAATTTTTTGAAAATAAATTAGCATCTGTTACTTCCTGATTTAGCTTTCTATTGGTAAAAAAATTGAATCCGTCCAGTATCGCTGCGACATTTGTTTTTAAATGTCGAAGCATCATGCTGAGATAGGAGCCTTTGGCCTCTTATAGGACTTTATTATTAAACCACACCACCACAAAAATACATAGCATAAAAATACATTAAACACTACAAAATATACAATTTGCGGCCTTATCGGGCGGACTTTGTTTCATTTTTCCTTTTGTTACTTTTTTTTAATATAATTTGTTTTATTTTTAATTGTGTTTAGTTTAGTTTATGATCCTTTCTTTCTTTCAGTAATTTCGTAGCTTGTTCGGTACAAACAAACAAATCTTTCCTCTTTATAATATTGGTATAGATTTTGATCAACAATCAGTTGGTCCAACAGAGGTTTTTGATCCTTATAAGAAACAGGTTCGATTAGAATATTATTAATTAATATTATATTAATATTATATATTAATATTATATTAATTATTATATATTAAAATAATATTTTTGTGTAAATTGTCCATTTTCCTGCCGCCTGTACATATTTTTCAAAATCTGTGAATGCAAATCAAAAAGTTAAGGAATGTCTCCTAACACCGATTTCTTGTAGGTACAACGGTTAAGGTGACTGCCCTTACTGCCCCATCTCAACAATCCACCCTGTCTATACAGGATGAAATTGAATAGGTGTGCCAAATTACAATATCTAATTCAACGTGTTATAAAGTAAATGGCGTAGGCAAGCGATTTGACAACGTTTTCGCGCGCCCTTTTGTCATAGGAATGGCCAAAATTAGGTAAATACCGCTAGTTCAACGCGTTGCCAACTTGCTTCATGGTGTGAACTCTGCAATGAGTAGATTGCATATCGGGCGCGTGCTAAAATTGATAGGTAGGTACTTATTTGTTTTAGATTTTCTTATTTGTTTTTAAGAATTTAGATTTGGGAAATGATGGTTTATTAAATATTGGTTATGTAACAGCACCTGAGCACCTCCTATTTCGATTTGGCGCAAGTTTTCAATTTCATCCTGTAAATTTAAAAACTGAAAATTTTAATATATTTAATAATTATTACTTAAAATATTCAGTTTAAGCTAATTGGTAACTTCGAGTACCTACCTCGTCCCACTCCTGCAAAATGCGAATGCAAGGCGCACGAAATAAAAATCCGCGAGCAAAGATTCACAAGTGGCGCAAAAGTGGTCGCCGTGTCTAAGTTGTCATCCGATTTATTTTGTGAGTATGTGTTTACTTTTCCTTCGTAAGTGTGTTGAAAAACGTGGTCAGATTCGCACCAGCATTATGTATGCTAGTCTTACGGGTCTTTTTTTATCTTAAACTAGCTTCTGCCCGCGGCTTCGGTTGCGCGGAGGTCGGAAACGATCCTACGGAAACGTACTACTGTACGTTTAATAGATCTTTTAATACATTGTTTTCATATAACGCTATTGGTTTACGCGGCGCACGCCAGTAAAGCTCCCGACGGCATAATTTTTTCCGACATCTTCAACAATCATCGTCATACTTCAGAAAATTAAAAAAAAAAAACCTTAAAACATTATACACCTAAATCTTCCACATGAATCATCCGTCCATTGATGAAAACTGTATGAAAATCCGTTCAGACGCAGACGCGGCGACTTTGTTTTATAATGTAGTGATAAATGTTTAACTTATGTATTAGTGAGTTCATACTGCTGAGCAAGCAGCTCGATGACCTGACTCTCATTGTGTTAGATACAGACACCTACGACCAGCTGTGCTACTGCTGAGTGCTGACATCACACTCGTGTGTGTCAATAACATTACCAAAATTCTTGCGTGTTTTACTTACTCATTTTGAATGAAATACCAAAGGCTTGTCGATATTATGGTTAACATTAGCGGGTTCACGGACGAGCCCGCGTGGTGACCCGGCACTGCGTCGTTCTGCGTCAACTGGCTGTCAACTTCGGACATCTCACTTATTTGAATATTGCTCTATACCCTATTAGTCGGCCTTGATCGGTCATCAGCGTGTTTGTTCGAACACTCAGCGCCCGCCTGCCCCGCCTGCCCCGCCTGCCCCGCGTGACCCGATCTAACAACAAAGCTGCTATCGGCTTGCATAAAAAACATCGATCAAGGATTGAACAGCGAGAGGAATGTACGTCACGTTATAAATTATAGATTACGATTTTATCTCGGTGGTGGCCATCGGTTGGTTCATTGCCTTGTATCTTTCCGTGTTATTTTTCGCTTAGTTTAACTTACGAGTAGGTACCTACTGCGTATGCGTGCAGCTACAAAGACTTCAGTTTTTTCATGAACAATTTATTCTAAATACAAAGTTCCGTTCGGTGTAAGAGATTTTGTCTGGTTTTTGAGAGATTTGTCTAATTGAGCAAATAATAATGTTGATCAGTGGAACACAAGTAAGTCACGTGAGTAAGTTCATCGGCATTCTTTGCCACACGCACCCACATGTAGTCAGAGGAGCAACCGAGCAGGTGCCAGGTGCCAAGTGACAGTTTGAATAGGTAATGCTTTATCCGCGTTCACGTTCGGATTCCGATCTCCGGAGCGGCGACGGCGGGCATGGTGGCGGGAGGGAATTCTCTGAATACCAATATGTAGGCTAGTGGCTCTTGACTGTACTCGTACATTCCTCCTGAGACACGGGTTATATGTGTGCTTACATTCGTTACAAAGCGCTTTCGCTCGCCTGGTTTAAAATAACCTCACTTGCGGGCTTTTTCCTCCATCATTCCTTACATTAGGTATTAGAAGTTGGTAAAAATACTATGCCAGAAATCGAAGCATGCCAAAATAATGAGGGATGGATGGCAAAAAGTAAAAAGATAATACCTTTGGCTAGGATTACAATGGGCATATGACTAAAAGAGACGAGATTCCCCGAATTAATTAATTAATTTCTGATGGTATACGAATACGGCACTATGGCACCCGACCGAAGTTGTCCACAGCTTAGCTGCCATTAGTCCGCAATAGTGACACAAAACTGACAAACTAGCTGCTGAACGAACGAGGAAAACTGTTCCACCGTAATACAGTTTACCTATACCTGTACGTCACACGTGCACCATGGTGAATCAGTTCCGTACTACGAGACTACGAGTAACAACCATGATGAAGTCACGATCATACCGAATTGAATTAGTGACATACCTACGTTATAGGTATTCTCATTGCTCATTGAAAACAGATAAATAATTATAATTGTGCAAGGTTGTTATATTGATTTGGTGAATAAAGGTACTAGGTACTACCCCCACCCCTAGGTAACAGGTCCTAGGTAGGGGGTAGATACTTTATCAAAACATAGACGGCCCATGTATGTAGGATGCATCGGGCCAGATGGGCCACGGTCGCAGTGGCAGCCAGAAGAAGGGCGTCATCGCCGAGGGAGGCCTAGGAACCGCTAGCGTGATGACTTAGAGGCGTGTATGGGAGGTCGGCTGGAGACTGCAGCATACAGAGAAGAGTGGAAAGCTGTGGGGGAGACCTTAGCCCGGCAGTGGGCAGAACAGTACAGATTAGATACAAAATACACATTGGGTACCTACTGTACCTAGTATGTTTAAGCGCTGCTACTACTAAGCAACGTGGCCGGTCAATCCGTGACATGAAATCCTATACTTACATAATAAGTGTATAAGTACATACAACACAACATATACATTTAAAAGTCCATAGTCAGTATTTGTGATAGGAGAACGCCTGAACTATTCAACTTTCATGGAAAAGAGTCTTTCTCGGGAAGTTAATAAAAAAAGTGACAACAAGGCTACTTTGGAACGTGTAATTAGATCGTTTTTGATGTAAAGGCTCCCCAAACGTAGCGCCCTGAACGAAGCCCTACAGATTACAGATCAAGAGTAAATGACCGATTGACGCAGACGGCCGCATGCCACCGCCCGCGCCGCCTGATGACCGACCGTCCGACACTGACGGACGCGTGACGTCTTGAGTAGGTACTACTTGCTTCATAATTGCACAATACTTTGTTTAATTACCAGTTGGCACTGTTTAAGACAGCTCGTATGTATTATGTGTGTTTTCATACAAGGAAAATGTCATCTGTGCGATGTGATAAACGTGTCTCGTCCTTATTGATCACTTGACTATGAGTCTATGACACAGATTGGAACTATGTCTATGACGCCATGCATAGCCGTAGCTCAGCAATCAGCTCTTTGTGCACCTGCACCGATCTGCAGCACTTTATTGTTGTGAGCCGCCGACCGAACACTCGAACGAACGCAACTAGAGTTTAATTTTATAGCGTCAGAATAGTACATTTTGAATATGTCGATACTAATTAATGACAAATGTGCACGTGTATTAAACGATGTTTCTCAACACTAGGATATCTATGTTCTCAACTAGGATATCAATGTTCTCAACACACTTACGGGGAAACCGTAAATAAAATAAAAAGTAACCAAAAACTTATTATTTTACAAGAAATGTTTTTAGAAAATAGCTCGCGGTTTATATTTCGTGCGCCGGCGCCGTGTCTTCGACTATTTGAAGGAGAGGCATGAGGCACTGACTCGAAGCCGCCAAACGGTCTAATATTAATTTATAAAAAGTGATCATTTTAATGTAATAATATGGGACAAAAATTTATGTTAATTTCTTAACAAAAGTAAATTATTTTATGAAATATAATTTAAGTAGGTACTTTCCTATTTATTTACACAAATCATATTTTATTTATTTTTTACTTTGAATCTCTTGATGTAACTACAGAATACTACCTTTCTGCCCATTCTTGAAAGTAGTGATGCTAACACCTCAACTGACCTACTAGTGAAGTGCCTTTCCAATGCAATAAATACCAACACTAGCCTGTTAAAAATTCCCAAAAGACAACGGATCAGCAAGCCGTGCATCACTAAAGGGTTGCTTCGATGCATGAGAAACAGGGATAACCTACTTAAAAAATTAAAGCGAGATACTTAAACTAACTTACAAACGTTATCGAAATTTTTGTAACTCTATAATTAAAAAAGCTAAACGTAACTATGACAAAAAAGAGATTGAAAATGCAAAAGGTAATAAAAAGCAGCTATGGGATGCTATTAGAAAGATTAGTGGCTCAAGCAAACCAGTTGACCACTCATCCTGCCTCATTAAATCCGTAAATAAAGATAAGGGCATTAATATTGTTAATAGTTTCTTTGGAAACGTGGGCAGAAAGCTTGTGGATACCACCAATTTAACGCAGAATATACCAATATCACATGACGTTTTATCTGATCCACCCGTCAATTCGTTTAACATGCTCCCCCCTGATGAAGATGAAGTATTTTTCTTCATCAAAGATTTAAAGGAGAAGTGTGCGGTAGGTATTGGCCAGATATCCGGCATGATACTAAAGAGGTATATAAACTTTCTGACTATTCCTATTACGCACATTTGTAAACTGGCTTTGGCGATAGGTGTTTTCCCTAGAGCTTTTAAAATGGCTCTCATCAAACGGAAACACAAAGGGGCGAAAGACTGTGTCGATAACTACCGCCCTATCTCCATCTTACCAACTCTCTCAAAGATCTTGGAACTGTCGTATAATAAACTACCTAGAGTCTAACAATCTTCTTTTACCCAATCAATATATATAATATGGTTTTCGTTGTAAAAAGTCACCAATGATGCGGTTCACGATCTCTTACACTCCATCATTACCAACCTAGACCAAAAGAAAAAGGGTTTGACAGTGTTCTTTGATCTGGCAAAAGCCTTCGACACAGTCTCTATCCCGCACCTTCTCAAAAAGTTGGAAGGGTTTGATATAAGAGGTATTCCTTTAAAATTAATGAAGGACTACCTTACATGAAGAAAACAGAGAGTTCGGATTGACAATAGTATAAGCGATGAGGTATGTGTCGAATTCGGTGTGCCTCAGGGCTGCATACTCGGCCCAACGTTACCTTCGCTGATGAGGCTGCCCTCTTTTTTAGTGGACAGAGTTGGGAGGAGGTCTTTGATACTACCCAAAAGGGATTTAATCGAGTCTGCGAATGGCTCCGATCGAATGTTTTGACGACACGGTTGGCGCAGTGGCTGAGCGGTCCACTGCTGCGCTGCGTGTCGCGGGTTCGATTCCCGCACGGAACAAATATTTGTATTGCCTACAGGTAGTTGTTCCGGGTGTGGCTGTTTGTGTATGTGAGTTTAAATGTTTGTAAACGCACCCACGATACAGGAGTAATTCCTAGTGCGGGACAACGTTTTAATTAAAAAATAAATAAAATAATTTATTTTTCTTTCTGGGGCCATATCTGTACAATAAGCTTAATATCATCCTTAATGTCACTTCCTTCTTGAAAACTCTAGACTATCAGGGAACTTAGAACTTGTTGATCCCCCTCAGATAGACTATCTTTATACTAATTAATCATCCTCTCTGCTGCTTCCACATACCCTCTACGATACTCGCACCAGACTCACTCAAACAACCACTCACATACACTCTTACATCTTTTCATACACTTTCTCCAGCTATTCACTTCCCACAAACTCTGGTATTTCCATAAATTCTTTAGCATTTTTTATTGTTATTTTTATATTTATTACTAAATTTTACATTATTGTTTTTATTAATTTATAGTTTGTTAAGTATCCTGCATTGTTTTATGTCGTGTATCCAAAAAGCAGGCATCTAGCCGCGGGAGGGCGCTGGTGACCTGTAATACAGGTTTTTTATGTACCTATCTCAGGCTCCAGTCTCTCACAAAGTTAGCTCCTTGTTCGTGCACTACTGTCAACTCTAGCATTATGTTCATAACTTGTGTAGAGAAAATAAACGTTTTATATTATTATTAATTACACAGGTAGTTAAAAAAAAGTCGTGTCTTCATAGTTCATATAGCTTATTTACCAGCTATAGGTTTATCTCTTAAAATATTTCGTGTATGAATAGATACCATAGATATATATATTTTTTTAAATTAGCATTAAAAAAGCAATGAAACCTTCATTGCCTTTGCTGAGATTAAAAAAGCGCCCATCTCTGACTACATAGTATTCATAGGTACAGCAATTATGTGGCGCAACTTCCCGAACTAATGCATTGTGAAAAGCCGCGCGATAAGAGCCACTGTACGAACAAATGTCTTGATGTCTTGACAAGTTTTTATCACAATTATCACAATAATAGTGTTGAGTATTCGTGGATAATTTTGATGGACGTGTTATAAATAATAGACGCCGCTCCCGTTCCAAACACGGGAACACCTAACACCGTCACGCGGACTCACGCGTCAGTCCAAACATTCGTAGTGGATGTACCTACATATGTGCTGTGTGCCTGACTGCCCGTGTCGCACTTGGTTCGTTTACTTATTATTTAGAGGCGGGAACTTGACCCACTTACATATCAGTCAAGGTTTTTCACAATTGTGTGCAAATGCAGCCTCGGCGGCACCTCGGCGCGCGTCCTGACGGCGTCAAACTTTTTACATCCATTACAATACCACTTGAAATGACGCTATCTTAGTATCACATTACTTGAGAGTTCCGCGGCGCAGCACTTACGTCTCAAGGTCATCTTGTGTTACTTTGTTCGTCAAGTTCGACTACATCGTTACTTATAAAGGTATTTATAATGAACCAGTGCGTGGGTTTAAGTGTGATGGTTTTAACTTTGTGCATCGTGACTTAAGGAGCAACTTGTCGGCGCTGGCATCAAGGAAACGAGCGCTTGATTGGGTTTCTATTATAAGTGCTGGTTCGTGCCGAGTGCCGCGGGTGCCGCCCGAGGCCGCCGGCTTGCCGTCGCTGCTAGTGATAGAAGAAGTGGCTCAGCAGTGGCCACGGCGGCTACCCTGGCCACGTCACTCTTTAGTTCGACACAAAGAATGCGTTGTCTGTGCACCGGCGGCGGCACCACCGCACGGCGCTATACACGGATGTTACAGCGGTTACACGTGTCATGGAAGTACTGTTTGAAATTATGTAAATACCTATCTCTCGAGAGATAGGCGAGAGTCAGTTGACATCCAAAACGTACTTAGTCGTTAACTTGACTCATATTCAAATTTTTTGTACAAGATGACTATTTATGTGGTGTGACTGGCGACGTGTCTCGAGACTCGTATCGCGGGCGGTGTGTTCTCAGGAATACTTACCTATAAGCAGCACCGCGCTCAAACTGGACAGAGACAGGATTAGCTAATGAACAGCATCCGTGTGGTAGGTACGACGACGCAGAAACAATTAAATCATAATTAAGATTGCAGGAAATGTTGAATACTAATTGAAGGAAAACCTCAGCGTGTCTCAGAGAAATAACCGTTGTACCTACCTATTTGTAGTGAAACTTGCGGCTGGACTAACTAGTGCACGTGCATTCCACAGAACAGCCAATATTGCGAATCACTAGTCCTGCCATAAATATAGAAACGAAGAAAAAAAAAATTTTTTTTTATTGCAAATAATATTTATTACTTTTACAGTGTGTTAGTTTAATACATAAATATAAAACAATTTAAAATATAAAAAGCTTATTCGGAGTGGTCTCCATTGGCTGCAATACAGTCCTTTAAACGTTGACGCCAGTTATTAATAGAAGCACGCACTCTTTCCATGGGAAAATTCTTCACTGCCAATCGTATGGATTGTTTTAGGGACTCCAAATTATTATGGCGTTTAGAGCAAGCCGTACTCTCTAAAACTGACCATAAATCATAATCCAGCGAATTAAGATCGGGACTAGAAGACGGCCAGTCTTCAGCTCTGATGAAGTCCGAAACGTTCACTTCCAACCAAGACCGCATGGACCGAGCTTTATGACCCGGCGCCGAGTCTTGTTGGAAGGACCATACTTGGTTATTGAACATGGTGTTGTTAAGGGGCTTAACTACCTTCTCAAGAATGGTATCTTGATACACTTGTGCCGATGTTTTGATACCTTTTTCACAAAAATATGGCTCAGTCACTCCTTCATAGCTAATACCCCACTAAACCATCACTGAAGTCGGATAATGCTCACGTTGCACTCTGTCGACTAATTGGGAAGCTTCCTTAGAGCTTTGATTATGCTCAATACGGTCATTTTGTTTGTTAAAATGTTGCTCAATTGTAAAGATTTTCTCATCCTTAAACAAAATTTTTCTGTGACCTCCCTTTGCGTACCGCTTCAGTAGTTGTTTCGATTTTACCACCCTATTCTTTTTTAAATTATCAGTTAAAAAATGACCAGTGCGTCTCTTATAGGCTGCAAGTCCTAATTCATCTTTTAAAATACGCGACATGGTTCTGGGTGCTATCTTCATCTCCCGAGATAAAATCTTTTGCTTTTGGACAGGATTTCTTCGAATTCTTTCCCTTACTGCTTTGACCACCTTTTTCGTACGAACACTACGTGGACGGCCAGATCTTTTTCTGTCACAAACAGAGTAGGTCTCATTGTACCTAATAATAGCCCGGTACACAAACATTTGACTTAATACCAAGCGTATGGAGAGTTTTAAAAATTGCATTTGGCTCCATACCAACTTTGTGTAATGCAATCACAGCGATTCGGTTCTCTTTATCACCCCAATCCATTTAAATATCGCAAAATATTGTACAATGTCAAAACTCAATGAACAATCGTATAAAAATGACAGATTTCAAATTCAAATGTAATATATTTCTTATTTTTAATTGTAACAGTATTTATGGCCAGACTGTGTATATTCTTCCAGAGGCAGACGTTACAACGTCAGAGTATACTCGTGTGTTATGTTTACAACGTACGTAATTACATTACAACGTCAGAGTATTACTCTTGTATGTATGATTACAACGTACGTAATTACATTACAACTTCAGAGTATACTCGTGTGTTATGTCTACAACGTACGTAATTACATTACAACGTCAGAGTATTACTTGTGTGTTATATTTACAACGTACGTAATTACATTTTTTTTTATTGGAGTCATCATCATCATCAGTGTGGTAGGTTTTTCAAAATGGTGGAATCTTTCGTTTTGTAGCCTCTCCGTCCCCCCTGTTTGTACTGCCTCCGTGTCTATAGCAGACCGTAGAGGATATCTAGACACGATCACCTATGGCCAGCCGCCTGATCAGTCTTTCTTCAGAATGCTTGATCATTAACGCCGGTTTAAACTGGCGCAAAATAATGTATGCTCTCTCCCAGTCTCCTTTACAGGCTAGATTTGAACTGTATATTATTTGTCGAATCTTTGCCATGAAGAACATAAATGTATAACATTTTCCGTACTTTGAGTACCTACTGTTACTGTATGTTCGTTCGTACGGCCTACAAGCTGAACGTGGAACTTTGCCCGTCGAAGTTATTGAGTACATGTCAGGCGCCGCCTCTCGCCAATATTGTCAATGTCTCGGAATATAGGTCGGTACATTTCAGTTTTGGTGTGTCCCAATTGTTTGAGTGGTGTCAGCCGTAAGCCGTGGCATTGCGTGTTACCGAGTCGCTGTCGCCTGCGGGATGTTGCTATGTTGCTTCGCGGCACTATGGAAAATAAAGGTCTGTTTCTGATTAAAAATCAATAACTTTTTTATTTCTGAATATTATGTTCTAAAATTTTGTACAAATATAGAATAGTGTATATGGCTTCAAATGGAATGTAATTTATTATGATTGAATTTAAAACCATACATTAAAAAATAAAACCTTTTTTTTACCAAAAATAAATAAATAACCGACTTCCAAAAAAAAAAACACTACGAAGTGAAAAGTAAGTTACATAGTGATAAAACGATATTTTTGCAAAAGCACAAGTGGCACGAACTATAACTTTTATTTTATAGGAAATCGATGTCGCGCAAATAATAATTTGAAATAATTTTTTATTTTGTAATTGTGTTTAAGTTATCTGAGGCGATTTAGTTCTTGCAGAGACTTTTTTTCACGAGGCTCTTTATTTAATTTATTTTGTTATTAGTTAACGAATGCATATTGAATACTACTCTAGACCATGATAGTATAGGTACTTAGTCAAATTTTGAAGAAAAAAAAAACGGTTTATTCATGAACCATGTCTAACTCATTATACTATTTTTTTGCCAGCCCTGTTAGTTTTAGCTCAGCCATGTTACCCGGGACAACGCAACGCTTCTAACGATACATTGATATCGGTTCAGCCGTTTAGAAGTTATAGTGGAATAAAGAAACTCACAATTATACATGAACCCTGAAAACATAACACTCTTTTTTACGGGCAGTCGTGTGAAAACAACTTTGTATTGATACGTTAAGATACTTTTCTCGCCATAATTTTGTTTTTCAATTTCCCTACAGTAAAAGTGTTTTACATGATATTTTCGTAAGTATCATTATGTCCGTAAAATGTGCAATAAATTACTAAGGTGTATCCCAAGTTCCCAACCCATAGGTGCCGAGACGTCAACAACAAACAAAAAATGAGTTTGTAAACAGTAAGCAAACTAACCTCTGAATTAGCTATTCTTTCAACCTCTTTTTCTTCGCTCCGCTTCTAAAGCACAGACAATACCATATCGTGCCTAGTTGCAGGGCCGATGTAATCGCCGCTAGGACGTACACGTACTTGTACGGAATTGGTTCAATAATGCCTATTGAAAGCCATTTAGCGGACAATTGTCGGATTTCGATTGAGATTGAAGAGTGGTCCCAACACTAGCCACTCACTGGCCGGGAAGAAAATATGGTGTTAGGAACTCGTAGAATATAATTATGAGTTTTAGAATAAGTCAAATAATGCAAAGTGGGAAACGGCACGTGGCAGCTGGCAGTTTGCGTCAGTCATGCGACGTGTGCTTTAATCGATGTGCCGTGGACCAAGCGGTGCAGTTCGCAGCAGGCGCGCCCGCATGCACTGTGCTCACTGGTGCTCCTTTAGTGCACTCTGTTGTTAAGTAGACCGACAGACTGTGTACTCTTCGGCACGTGACTGAGCTTCCTATGTTCCCTGGCCTGCATGGAAGTGTGTTACCGGCTCCTCGTCTAGACATGCAGGAAGAGCAACTGAACGTTGATTTTTGTTGGATATCTACTTCACCAAGATGAGTTCCACACCCTTATTCTGTGTGGCCAAGGGTGACGCGTGCCAACGCGGCTCAGCCGATGAGGCATGTAGTGTCGCGTCAAACGGGAATGATTGACCTGCGCCGGTGACTGGAACGGATAGCTTGCCATATTTCCGCGTAAATGGTACAGCCGAGGTTGCCCTGCAAACCTGCTTCGCTTGATATTCGCGTTAGTGTCGACTCTGGTCTCTTGGTGCGCCACAGCGTGCGTCGCCAGGAGCAGAAAGCGCGCGACTTGAGTGAGTGCGCTGGCCGCGTGTGGATGATGATCGTGTCGCTTCACTTGTGTGTCAGGGTCAGTGGGAAGAGCGCCGGCTGAACGTCCGCGTTCCTTACAGGACACTTCACTTCACAACAAAACACGCAACATACACTCACAGAAGGCTCAACTGTTTTAGTGCTCTGAAATGCGTCTTTAGAATGCAGACTGGTCCAGAATGGACGCCCTGCCACGAAGCAAGAGTGCCAGACATAAGTTATGCGGCAGGACTGCGCCAGTATTGTTCCTATGACAGTATATCACTTGCAGTATAAGTTATCCGTTAGTGTCATGGTAGGCGATTCTGTACATTAGAGACAGGCAGCAGGTACTGGAAGAACTGATACGTACTCATCATTCCTTCCCGGATTCCACATATTACGAGTACCTTTGTTTTAAAAAAATAAACAATCTCGGTTCGCTCTTTCATAGATATGAGAGCAAGGATAGGATAGGAAGGATAGTAGATTGTAATTTGTGGTCCCTCTGGACAGTCGAAACTCGACTGGAGCGCCGCGCGCCGCGTGGGCGCCCGGGCGGCGGGCGGCGGGCGGCGGGCGGCGGCGGGGGACGCACTTCATCTTATTGTACTACTCTCGCTCCTTACCCATTAATGTGTGACGGTATGACACATTGCGGCGAGGTCGTCGACCCGAGCACCCAAACCTTTAAAATTTACACCCAGACGGAAACTTCCACCAGAAACCCTTTTTCGTAATTTTAGAAGTCCTGATTAAAAGCGGGAATTTTGCAAAAAAAGACTGGAGTCGGGAGGTCCGGAAGTCCGGATCTGGACCAATCCGGGCGGTTGGTACCTACCTAGCCCTATACTACATAACTTACTTCGGTCTATTGGCGTTTGCCCAAATGCGTTGCATTGACCCTGAAGTAGGTAGTTTGCAATATAAGTCCAGCAAAGCAAAATACAGGCAGGATTGATTTCAATCATTAAAGGATACTTTAACGTAAACATTGTGCACAACATTGAACTGCTGACGCTTGGTCAGTTTGTTGTGTTATGTACGATATATTGTATGCGGAATTGCGGACTTCGGGCGAGTGTGCAAGTTACAAGCATTATTATTTGACAGGGTAAGCATAAGCAGGCGTGCTTAGCAAGTAGGGTGACGTCAGGCCTAAGGAGCCGGCTCTCGGCGCTCGGCTGACTATATCGAACGCTCTCGACCTCCACTTCGGCACGCGTTGGACAAATTCGCGTGAAACACATGGCATCAGCTTTGTTGTTATTTCGTCACACTCAACCATGCTACTGCACATACGCGCTCATGAACTATTCGTGCGGCGCCACGTTCGGATGCCTCGTGAGTCGTGAGTCGCGAGCTTCAAAATCGAACTACCTACCTACTCACTAGTCGGTCAATGGTCATTTGGAGGTATGAAGAACAGGGTGTAAAGTTCACTCATCCTCCATAGAAAAGGGAGGATCCTCCGACCAGACGGGTGTTGTGTCTGGCGGGCAAATGCCCAACGATTGATGTTGGGAAATTGTATCTATGTTAATTGCGCGGTAAACTCTGCTTGCGAGATGCAGGATTTGCGTGACGTCAGTATGACGCGTTGTTCGCATGTGGCGTTGTAGATACCGCTACAGTCATTATGGTTCTGCTCTGGGAATGGCGTGGCTAGGTGTCTACACATTATAATGTGGGCTGTGGTACGAGGGCCACACTGAAAGTTTTTAGAACTGGCCACTTGTAAACGATATAATAAAAAAATAAGTTCAAATTTTGAAAATGGAACTCTTTACCAATATTATTGTGCATGTATTTTATTAATTTGTCACTTGTTTATGATTTGGCGGCAAATTGGAAATTGTCAGCGTCACGTCAGCATGAATTTAACGCGAGAAAATTTTCGTACAATGATTTTTTATGACTTTCGATGTCATTTAAGTCAACAAGAAAGTTATGATAGACTTCGATTGGCCTTTCACGATGAAGCCCCATCTCGTGCCACTGTTTACAACTGGTATAATGAGTTTAAACGTGGTCGCACTAATCTCACCGATGATCTGCGTGAGGGACGGCCTTCTACGGCGTCGACTGAAGATAACATCAGTGTTGTGCGGCGTATGATAGACTGACTGACAAAAGAGTGACTTATGAACAGATTCGGACAAGCTTAGGCATCGGTATGAGTCAAGTGCACAAAATCCTCCATGAACATATAGCGGTCAGGAAGCTTTGTGCCCGGTGGATACCTCATAATTTGACCCCAAAAGCCCCGTCGTGTTGATTGGTGTCGATTTAACGGAGGTGACTCAAATGCTGTATTCGACATACTTACTGGTGACGAAAGCTGGATTTATTGTTATGATCCTGAAACTAAGAGACAGTCTGTTGTCTGGGTGTTTCCTTCCGAGGAGTTGCCAACTAAAGTGAAGAGAGGTCGAAGCGTGGGAAAAAAGATGGTGGCCTCGTTCTTCGGAAGGACAGGTCATTACGCAACAATTGTTTTAGAGGATCGAAAAACAGTTACTGCAGAGTGGTACACTTACAATTGTTTGCCACTTGTCTTGGAAAAAGTTCGGGAGAAACGACCTCGCAGTAGGATCCTTCTTCACCACGACAACGCCTCGTCGCACACTGCCAAGCAAACAATCGACTACTTGGCGACGTCAGACGTGGAATTACAGGGTCACCCGCCCTATAGACCCGACCTCACACCTTGCAATTTTTATTTATTCCCGAAAATAAAAGAAAAACTTCGAGGAAAACGTTTTGTGGACGCCGAGGAAGCAGTGGCTGCGTTTCAAAATGCCGTCGAAGAGACCCCTAAGGACGAGTGGGCAAAGTGCGTTTCTCAGTGGTTCCATCGGATGCGATGTATTGATGTAAATGGACACTATTTTGAAAAGATATAATAAAACTAATAACTTGCTAGTTTGTTCAGTTTTTGATTTTCTAAGAACTTTCAGTGTCACCCTCGTAGCCGCTCGCGGCTCGTCGGCGGGGCTGATACATTTGGGCGAACTGACTAGATATTTATAGCTGAAGACTGCACTAATCCGCGCTTGATCGATGCGATTGCTCTTCTGCTTCCGAAAGCTACTGCTTAGCACCACGTGACTGGTTGAGACCATATTCTATCTATAAGTTTGGATATCGTCACACACATTTTGTTGAGTAACGTTTGCATATGCTTATGTACCGATATATAATACTTAGCATACGGCATACGACGGACTCGCTGGTGCACTGGTGCTGTCCCCCTCTGCGACCGCTTGCCACTGGTAAATATTATAAGTTCCGTCGAGGACGTAGGTGAGTAACTAAATAGACGTTGTTAATGTTTTCCTTGATTATCAGCAGAAAAAACTTCGTATTATTATTTAATTGTTTTAGTTCCATAGCAAATCAGTGCGTACAAATAACTGTGACTTCGAGCTGTAGGTCGTAGGTTCGAACCTAGACAGGAGCTTTACTTTGTGTAAATTATTTCATCACCACTGCTCTTAAAACGGTGAAGGAAAACATCGTGAGGAAACCGGCATGTCCTGGAACCATACATTCGAAGACATGTGACATCTACCAATCTGCACTGGGTCAGCGTGGTGGATTACGGCCCACTCCCTCTCACCGAGAGGAGACCTGTGTCCCAGCAGTGGGAACGTTGTAGGCTAATTATGCATTCTTGCGATTTCGCCTGGTGGAGTGCGTTTAAAGATAAAGATAAAGATATATTTATTGCATAACTGTGTACATTAAGTTCATATTGGTAAACATTACATTTTAGTTTCAACAGTTATCCAAGTCGGACATGCAATAGGATTTTAAGACATTAGGTACATACAAATATTATTTTTTATCAAAAAACTCTTTAAGATTGTAAAATACATTATCAATTAACATTTTTTTAATTGCTTAATTGCTGGCGGTAACTTATTGTACACACGAATAGCAGTAACATAGGTACTTTTATAATACATCATATTGTTAATAATCGGTATGATGTCATATTTATATTGTTTCCGAATGTTTCTTTTGGAATTTGATTTGAAATTAAAAAATTGCATATTGTTTTTAACAAATAAACATAATTCGAGTATATAAATACCAGTCAGTGTCAGGAACTACTACTACGGTACTATACATGTTCTACATTGTCTTAAGACATTTCTTCTGGAGAATAAATGTGGATTGTACGTTTGTCGAGTTCCCCCAATATATGACACCATAATTTAACAGTGGGTACACATTTCCAAAATAAGCATTTCTAGTAACACTTAGATCTGTAGTTTCTGCCAGAACTGACAATGCGTAGCAAGCACTGGATATTTTTTTATTAATCTTTTCAACATGTGCCTTCCAGTTTAAATGTTGATTGTGTCTTTTACTTCTTCAATCGCTGTATCAGACATGGTTACTTTCAATTTGGAGATTAGTAAAGTAGTAAAAGATACCTAGTATTTGAGACATTGACTTTTAAATTTATTGACTGCAACCAATTTGTTACAGTTATTAGTGTTCTATTATTATTATTTCCTTTATTTAAATGTAAACATATAAATTATATTTTTAAATATTAGAATATAAAAGATATAAAAACATTTAAAAATATAAAAAATAGTAGCCCACCGGTATCGGGAACAGGATCCAAGCTACCGGCGGTCAGGGCTCCAGAGAGAGGAACCTCCTGACAATGCGAGCCGTGTCCAGAAGTACCGCTTTCTGAATCAAGCCCTTGATCCAGCTGCCCAACGAGAGCCTCCTCAGGTGTTGGTCGAGGCTCTTGGCTATTAAGCCATTGGCTGTCACGACTATCGGCACAATGACTGCTGAGTCCACATCCCACATGTCGGCAACCTCGCGAGCCAAGTCAAGATACTTGATTTGTTTATCTTTCTCGGCTTTCACGAGGTTCTCATCATGCGGGACGGTTATGTCAACAATCATTGCGCGCCGCTCTGATCGATCCACCACCACTATATCAGGCTTATTGGCAACAATAGTCCTGTCAGTGATGATGGATCGATCCCAGTACAATGTGATATTTCCATTTTCGAGAACTGGGTCGGGCACATACCTGTAGTACGGCACCTCAGATTCGACAAGGCTGTATTTCAGAGCAAGTTGCTGATGGATTATCCTGGCTACAAGGTTGTGTCTATGCAAGTACTCTCCGTTAGCTAGACGAGAACACCCGGAGATAATAATGCCTGATTGATTCTCCCGGCCGGTGGCATGCCCGACAGATGTCAACCGTGCCGTCTTTCACAATAAATCTCCGGTAATTATTCGTCATCATAACTTCGTCCATAATTGCACAGACAAAACCTTCGGTTTCTCCAAAGAGGTCACCGAAACGCAGCCAGGCTACGGACGCTAGTAGATCTACATCGGGTCCATGTAGGGCCCGGTAAAAGCGTATTATTATTATTATGGTTAAAGAAAATTATTACAAGGATTTCACGCATTTTGCGTTTGATGAATACAGCTTCAGTGGAGCGACAGAACCCGGGCATTAAGTAAATAACACTCTTACTATACTAAAGTAGTCCTACTTAGGGCCGATTTTTTGATCCGGGCTTAAACTCAACCAATTGTTAAACATAGTAACACTAATAGGACTGTTTTACACTAAAATAAAACAGTCATTATGTGCCGAAAGAAAGACACAGCGTCAGTATGAAGAAGCTGTCTATGATTCTGGCCTCTAGGAGCATAAATATTGAAAAACATACCTGTTTCTCTATGGATTTGTGTTGTTACCTCTCACCTCCGGCAGGGGTCGCCACCGCTAGTTCCGGCGACCGTCCGTTAAGGTTTTCATAGTGTCTTCACTTTCCAGCAAGGGCCTTGCTCTGACGCTGTGTCTTTCTTTCGGCACATAATGATTGTTTTATTTTAGTGTAAAACAGTCCTATTATATGCTTAGCAGAAAGACACAGCGTCAGTATGAAAACTTGTTTGATATCTGCTGGTGAAAGTAGTAAATAAATGTAATAATAATATAATAATAATAATATTTATTTTCTCACCACAACATTACAAAATACATATTAGATGGTATCACAGTCAGACAGCATTTTAATATTGTGGGAGAATGTGTTTAAAGAATTAAAGAAATTCGTTTCAGAATAAACATTAACCTTTATTATCAATTACCCACCCTAATCAGTAAAATAATATATTACTACTAAATAAAATCATTTAGAATTACAACAATCAATTTTGGCACATAAACCCATTTATTGTTATTAAAAACCCGAGAAGTTTAATCGTAACAAATCTTCATCTTTATTATTTGAATTTCTGATTATTTCTTTACAATAAAACTTCCTGAAGGTCTTATCACTCCTCCAGTTTCCTCTGGCTAAAATGTCATCCTCAGGTACATTCTTCCACCACCCTTTTGGATGCTACAGAAGCTCTGATGCTTCCTGGAGTAGCTTCTAGATTTACATCTTTAAATATAGATTTAATGCAACCCGCTATATTAGTTCTTGTAGCTGGTTTCATTTCGCCTTTTATTGAAACGAATAGACTTGTAACATTACTATTAAGACGTCTATGTTGTGTTTGAATTAATTGTTTAATGTGCCAAGGGACATATATTGGCATCTGGATGCTTTAATAAGGACCATCCAGACTGTCTATATTTACTTGAGTCTGTTTTTGATCCAAATTTGGGCCTTAATAAACATTTTTCTTCTTCATCTATGAAATTGTTTTGAGATATGTCCAATAAGGTAAGGTCATGTATCCTTCTGCCTGATGCTAACAGTAAAATAATTGCAGTTATTTATTTAATCTTCTCGCACAAAAAGGTACAAAGGCGGACTTAATGTCTTAGGCATTCTCTACCAGTCAACCAAGGGTGGTGCAGAGATTGGATGGCAGGTGCTTCAGCACCGCAGCAGCAGCAGCTGCAGCTTGCAGTTCTTCTTGAAATATCAAAAAGTGAATTTGTGCTTGGAACTGCCCTCAACCAATTGAATAACCATTTTGTGTCCCAAATAGCGGATTTTGAAGGTTGAGATTTTGCTAATGCTATGGCTTTTAAAACTTGTTGAATAAAGAAATTTTTTGAAAGACCATCTGTATTTGAAGCACAAAAGGTAGAAATAGCCGATTTATATAATAAAATTGTGTTAACTGAAAAATTTCTCTTTAAATGCAGATCTGCTAAAAATCTTGCAACATCTTTACCATCTGGATTTTTGTGATTAATTTTATTTAGGGCACAAAACGATAGCCACCTTTTTATAGGGGCTTTGTAAGTATTTAGGGTGCTTTGGCGCCAACTATCACTCAATAACTTAATCTCATCCCTACTCCAGTTTGCTACTTGGTCTGACCACCCCCAATTTTCCAAGCCTGGAGGGACAACTTGTCGACTTGTGGGGGACAGAACCCCGTCGATCGATCTATCAGGTTCTTCCGCAGATCTATTACTGGTATTGGATTTGACAGGGACCTGGCTTGAAGATAGCTCAGCCAAAAGCACTGATTCCACTGTGGTGATATTACTATGTATGTTCCTTTGGCCCTGTTTAGATGATCAAGCACTCGAAGTATCAGGTTTTTTGCGGGGGGGGGGGGGGGGGGGGGGGGAACACCCAGTTCAACTGAAAGTTCCAACCTTGACTGAAGGCGTCGCAAAAAATTGCTGACCCATCTGTTGAGTCCCAAGTTACGTATTGTGGGACAAAACTGCGGTTTCTTTTGACGCGAACAAGTCTACGTCTGGAACACCCCATCTTTTGAATATAACATTCTTTGCTTGGGATTGTAGTTGCCATTCGGGAACAGGCCTTCCTCTCGAGAGGCGGTCTGCAATTCCGTTTAACGACAGCGTTATGTTGTGCTGCTCGGTTAGGTTAAGGAGTTTGTTTGTTAGGCCCAACAGGGCTAAGGACCGGGTTTCCCCCTCGTTCCTTATATATAAGCTTTGAGGGTCCGATTGTCTGACTGCCCTACAACGTGTGCATCCTTCATGTGTGCACCTTGTCTGACTAAGGCTGCATACACTGCAAACATCTCCTTCACATTGGAATGCCATTTTTAATGGCGGCGATTCCATTTGCCTGACACCATGATGTTGTTCAGGTGCTCCCCGGCCCGCGTCCGCCGTGTCTGTGGTGAGGAAGTGAGTAATCTTGGCGTTGTGCATTGTTCTAGCACTTTTGCCTGCATTTTTTACCCACCATTGCATCACTCGAGTTACTAGAGGTGGTAACTCCCTCTTTTGCCTTGGTCTGCATCCCCTGAATGATTTCAGGAAAATTTGAGTTCGGCGACAATGAAGGCGACCGTTTAGAGTTGCCAAGTTCGCGAAATTTAGCACACCCAGCAATGTTTGCGTTACTCGGAGACAAGACTATTTGTTTTGTAATAGGCTCGATGCTAATTCCTTTATTTTTTGCACTTTTTTTACAGGAAGAGAAATTGTTGTATAACTAACTAACTATAACTTCTGTCATTTTCTTGGATGGTTTTGTTGCAAACCTGTTTATTATTCTTTTATAAGGGTAATTAATATAAAGGAGGTTTTACTGAAAATGGTATGCGACTCTCCGCTATTATTTTTTGAATATATAGGCTGGCCCCCAGTTGTTTCCATGCTTGAACGTGGAATTTTAGGCAACCACCCTTGAATACCCTGCTTTGATTTTCACTTATCTTTAACGTTGGAGGTGTCTTGGGAGCCTGTACGACTAAAAGGAATGCTTTTATAATTATTCTTGGATTTTTTGTCCAAGTTAAAATTATTTTTTTTTAATTAAAATTAGTTTTATGAGATGGCTTGAAATTTTTATTGATTACCTGATTGTTATTAGTCAATTTCATACGTGGGAGCCTCCTAAAGAGTCAACCGGAGGCATGAGTGCTCCTCTATTGAAGAGGTGCTCTGCACTAGGTGGAATGTTTTGTAACGCTACTTTAAGATCAATGTTACTGACTTCTTTTAGAATGCGGTCACGTCTAACTTCAATACATTCTGCTCGCTTGCCACATATGACCTGCATACAGGATTCCATATTTTTGTGTGAAGGAGACGTTGGACCAAATTTTTCAGACAACCTTTTAAATAGAGTGCTTGCGTTGAGCTCTGTATCAGAACTAGCAGCCCAATTTACGACCTCCTGCAGACCACCTTTTAAAAGTTGTCTGTTTTCCAAAACAGCATTTGTCAAACCCGCTAACAATTGTTCTGTACTAGCCAAATAATCCGTGCCCTTATTAAGAAGGCACAGTTCCTTATTTACTTTTAAACCTATAAAGCCTGGTGTTGCTATGTGTGCTTGCAAGTCCTTCTTATACCGAATACCTTTCCAGGCCTGAGAGTTGAACTGTTGGAGATTGCTTAACTCCGCTAATTTTTCTGGGTCGGCTATGGTTACAATTTTGGATTCATCGAAATTTATCTTAACACACGTTATTAATTATAGGTGGCTTAAACGTCGGTTTGTTTAAAAACTGATTACCGTTATTAGAATTCAGCGAATCTCCACGGACTCCATTACTATTTTCCACAGATTTACAAACTAAACGGAGATATGGTGCGGCTGCCCAACTGTTCGAGTCCGGCTGTCGCCTTCAACTACATATGCTCTACAATACGAACATGCGCTCACTCACACTATAACAGTCACCACACTCAACGCGAACCAATCGCGTAATGCAGATCGCAACGTTGAGACACACAACTACATTGACAATTCTTATTGACAAATCAACGGCACCCGCGTTTGTTTCTGTTTTGTGCATACATTGTTCGCACGCGCCACGCCCCCTTGGCATATCTCCCTTTAGTTTATAAATCTGTGCTATTTTCTCTGCTATTATTATAATTCGTACTAATGGACGTGAAAAGCGGCATTTGAGTAACCTGGTTTATGAGAGAATCCATACGAAGATCGGAACAGGTTCCGACCTGTTTGAACCTACGCCGCCTAGACCGTTTGTTGGGTGGTGGCGAGGCAAAACCTTCCTCATCTTCCGAAGAAGAGCAACTGCTTTGCGATGAGCTTGAGCTCGCAGCTTTTCGCTCTCCCTCCGGAGCAGCGATTTCAGCTACAGGTTCAGGTACAGAATCCTCAGAGTTCATAATTGAAGGTACTCACCGACTCGCCGTTGAATACATAACACACACTGCACTAAAAAACTGAATATATTTTTAGTATTCGTGTATGAATACTCTAACACTATTTTCCAATCGAAAACAATGAAATATTAGAATCTAATATATGCTATGTACTTACCGTGAAAAACACCAATACCTACCTACTATAAATTCATCAACACAACTCTCTAAGACCAAGTAATCCCCAAGAATGACTATTTCATGAAATCTTCACATTTGGGGATTATACTAACTTAACAAGTTGTATTACTGGTTGTAATGATTTTAATTCTGTAAATACATATTTGTTACGGCCGCGAATCAAATTTTAATCAACGTACACAGCAAATTGCAAAAAACGTAAGAAAATTTGAATTTCGCGGGCTACTCGTACCTTAGCGCTTCCCCCTTTAATACCTACAGCTGTTCGTATTAGTATCACCAAAACACGGATTTTCGTCCATTAAAGAAAACACCTTAAAATATACTTAGTCCTACATAAAACCTACAATATTGGTAACCCTACTGCAGTGTTTGTATGGGAAAACTTAAATGATCAATATCTTTGAAACTACTCAAAGTTTTTCCGTCACAAATTCAGTAAATCATTATCGTCCCCGTCACAAAAATTTGAACATATTTCGAAGGCCGTAGATCATCAGGCAGCGGAGATACATGTGTCCAGCCAGCTTGAACTCAGGCTGGCTGGACATTTTTTTTTTTTTTATTTCTCGTAAAGCCTTACATGTGACGCCATAAATCAAACGTTATTACTGTCACAAATTGCGTCACTAAATGTTAGTAAAGGAAGCATATTCGAAAACGCTCCCGTTATTGAGATTCGGAAGTGCCAGCCAAAAGTTTTAAATTCAAGCTGGCTGGACACAGATTTTTGCATTTTTCTACTTAACCGCTGTACGTATCACAAAACTTTTAGCTCGATGCCTGTCACAAAATGTGACGCCCGTTGATATACAAAAAGTCGTCAAAATCACTTCCGTTACCGAGATTGAGAGACCAGCGAAAAGTGGTTTTTCAAGATGGCTGGACACGTTTTCGATCGATTATCTAAGATTCTGTAGCGTCACAAATCAATTGTTCTTTGATCAATTTTTAGTTTATCAAAATTTAACCATTAGTTAGGTACTATTTTTAACAATTGGTTGAGTTTAACTACGGATCAAAAAACCGGCCCTTAGGTAATTGTCGTTTTGTCGAACTGGCCATTTTATTAGCTCTAAGCCTTTTGTTAACATCTTGTTTTACCTGGTGCAACGCAAATAAATGAATAATATATGAATATGATCTCAAATATCTGGCATTTGGTTAGGAATTTCAAATTCAAATATGTACTACTTCAAAAGGTTTGTGATTTGTGTTTCGAATGTAAGTAGTGATGCATTTGTTTTCGCGCGATTTGATTTTTCTTTGACATCGTTCTGTTCACAATATGGGAAACTTAAAATATCGCGCTATTTACGAATACTAGTTCCACCGACCCACCGTGGCAGGAAAAATGATGTGTATGGGGAAGACTACCTACTGTAAAAGAAAACACGGTACGTTTTTGGCTTCAACGTTTTCGTCTTGGAAATTTTGACCTACAGGAACAAACCCTGTGTTCCGGAGACCCTAGTTGACAATGAAAAATTAAAAGTGATCGTGGAAGCGGATCCATCGCAAACACGTCAAAGTTAGCGGCAGGCTTCGGTGTCAGCGGGATTGTCCGAAAGGGTTACCGCTACCTCGGAACATAAAGGGCGAAGGAAGGAACATGGGTGGGTTTTAGTCAGTAAGAGTCTGACACTCCCTTCCGCTCCACCCAGAGCGGGAGGGGTCATTTGATGATTTCCCATCAGAAAAAAAAAAAAAAAAGGAGGCTTCGGTGTGAGTGATAAAATAATTTTCACTTCAGCAGCGACAACACTTTAGGAGATAAAATAATAAACAGGAATAGATTGAAATACTTAACTATTTATTGTGAATCAAAATAATTAACATTGTAGGTAGATACCAATTCTATAAAATGGAACATTTTAAAAGTTAAAAGTAAAATTACTGCAATTCTGCAAATTAAAAGTAACAGATTTATTTGGCAACGTTATAGTTGCATTGAGTTGAGTTTGATTATCTGGGGTTAAGGTTTCTGTTTCGGTGGCGGATTGAGAAGGAACAACGGTGAACGTTGGTGACTCTGATCGGCTTTCTGTATAAGTACACTGTGCGTCGTTGGAAGTGGATGGGCGTGGGTGAGACCAAGGATCCGAGGTCGAATTCAGACTTATTTTTTCCACTATACGCTTACAGATTTTCGACTTATTTTCTATTGAGTCTTCAATATAGCCTTCAGCAACCGTATTGGACTTCCACCCGCCGTGACGTTTTAAAGTGGTGAGATCGGCTCCGGAATCAGCCAAGAGCGTTGCCGAAGTTCTCCGAAAGCAGTGACCCGTGTATAGCTGAGGCTCTTCCAGTTTTAAGAAAGTGGCAATTTCTCGCGGTATAGCACCTATTTTATTCACTCCCATAGGCTGTCTTGAGCATTTATTATTATGGTATTGTATTGTAAGGAGAGAGGGCGCTACTGTGCGCAAGCAAACATTAGCTCCGTACATAAAAATCTTATAAAATAGTTATTGTGGCTAAATCGTAACAAAAAGTGATTAAAGTTCAAGCTGAAAAGGACATACAGTGATAAAAGCTAAAACAGAAAGAAAAACAGTGATAAACACCTCCTAACCGACATTTATGTTCAAACTCAAAACTTGGCGCGAACTACATAACGAACAGTGAAGTTCCAGCAGCAAAAAACAAACGGCGACCAGAATTACAAACCTCAAGAAAGGTAGGGAAAAATAACGAATAATCAATCCCATTTATTGTAATTATTACAATTATTACACAAAATAAGTACCGTATAACGGGGTGAATAGGGATGCAGGGGTGAATCGGGACGAAACTTTAAAATGGATTTTAACGTTGAAATAATATAGTTTGTTGCCAGAAAAGTCTCTAATGTGTTTACTGTTATTTAATTAAAGATTAAGTGTCCTTGTTAGCAACAAACTATATTGTTTCAACGTTAAAATCCATTTTAAAGTTTCGTCTCGATTCACCCCTGCATCCCTATTCACCCCGTTTTACCGGTACAAAAAAAACTGATTGCATGACATGTAATTGTTGAAAACAATGCTATCTATCGTGGAATAGAAAAACTAGCTACAATTTGCGAACACACATCCCGGCAAGTAACACCATCTATTGCCGTAAAAGAGAAACATAAACAAAAAGTCAATACTGCAAGTACTCTCACTATCCACTACTAGAGGACGCTACTTGTCACAAAAACAAACAAATGGCTTCTGAATGTGCGGGATGTTATCAGAAAATACCAGAAGCAGAAAACCTTACTTGTGCTCATTAAAAAAACAAATACGACTTAAAATGTGCAAACGTTTCACACCATCATTTTACAAAATTGATGACTCTCGAACATAAAACTAAATGGCAATGTCAAGCTTGCTACTGCAAAACTCCTAAAGTCGGTAATATAAATACCCCTATACGCCTGCAAGCCCATAAGCTACCGCAACAGACCAAATCACCTTCTGAAGAAAGTAATGTCACCATTAGAAGAGGGAACACAAGCACAAACAACAACACTTTTAACTCTGAAGACCTAACTATACTAGGCGACACACTGAACACAGAGGAAAAAGAAACAGCCACGCAAACCGAACTAACGCTACAAAATCTAAGTGAAATTATAATGCTGCGCCTTAAAGAAAATAATAAATCCATTATAGCAGAAATTAAAAACACAATCCAATCCGAGATAAATAAAGCCATCGGTAAATTAAAGGTAGAGATCGAACAAAAAACAGACGCCTTAAATGCACAGAACGAACTAAGAATGCAAGAAATAGGAAAGGTAAACTTAACAATTGAAAACCTTAAAAAAGAAAATGAGAAACTAAAAGAGGAAATTTTAGATATAAAAAACAGAAAAGATACCCCAACCGCGATTTGCACTGAGACAAACACGAAGAAAATAGTTCTCTACGGATTTACTGAATATTACAAAGAACCGGATTTTGACCTACACAACAGAATCATTGAACTATTCTACAGCACGATGAACGTAGACCTGACTGGATATATAGAAGAGACATACAGAATGGGTAGATACAACAACAACAACAATAGGCCACTTGTCATCGAATTAATCAGCAAAAGTATGACTAAGTACATAACAAGTACCTAATGGCCAATACCTTCAGGGTACCCGGTTATTCATCTCAGAGTTCCTAGATATCAACACGCGAAGGGAAAGGCAATTAATGCGAGAAGAAATGCTTCAGGCTCGAAGAAATGGATTATTTGCAATCATCAAAAACAATCAATTGTTTATTGAAGGACAGAAAGTTAACCAAAAAAACCAAACATACAACATGATACAAAACAATAACTCGAAAGAAACCTTATACAACAACAATGCAGACCGAACCTGCGACCTATCTACCACCAAAGAAGACATTAGGAATCACTCCTTTCGAAAGCATAGACCTACTTTGTAAAATTCTCTTCCAAAATATGCAAAGCATTAATAACAAACTACACATTATAGAAGCATTTTTAACAGAAAACCCCTATCAAGCCATATGCATATCTGAATCCTGGTTATCCGAAGACAAAATTTCCCTTATCCAAATTAGTGGCTACAATATTGCATCGTCATACTGCCGGAAAACTCGAGGAGGAGGCGGCGTATGCATCCTCTTACAAGAACAAATTGAGTATACAGAGAAAAATGATATAGCAAACATGTCTATAGAATATGTAGGTACTGGAAGTGTGCGCTACTTCTAATCTGTGGCGCTACTGAGTTACCTACAGCAAACATTAAAAAATTTAAATCTATAGTAAGTACACAAAACTGGCACGACATTATACAACCTAATAATAATATAAATGAAAATTATAATTCCTTCAACAACCTCTTAATAAAAACTTTAAATCAATGCATTCCTATACGTAAAATGAAACTAAAAACTAAATATAAAAATACTGGCTAACCACAGGCATTAGAGTTTCCTGTAAAAACAAAAGATTGCTAAATTTATTTTCCACTAAAAACAAAAACCAAGTAATTACACAACACTATAAAAAATATGAAAAAATATTAAAACGTTTAGTTACCACTGCAAAAAAATTACAATATACAACTTGTCCCGGAATTAACGCACACCACCAGACACCCCAATTAGAATGTTATGTTATAATCATAATACATACACTGATTTTTTATTATTATGTAATAAACATTGTTTTTTTCATAAATTAGTTACACTGATTGTGGGAGAAAATTGTGGTCACATTACAAATCTACGCATGCAAACAGTCGCACTCGTTTAAGGGTCTATCGCAGTAGGTACTTAATCTATTTTGGTTTGTTTTGACTGTACAGCGGAAGTGTGACAGTAGTTTACGTAGTTTTAATTATTTTTGGGATAAAATATTACCTATATTAAAAATTACAGAAATCGATTCAGTAAACGATTCTGAACAAACTACTTTCATAATGTGCATTAATTCAGTTACACATTGTATAAACAAATTAAAGAATTCAAACAACAAAGTAAAAACGATGTGGAGCATTATAATTATAAATGAGAACAAATAAAAAACCAAAAAAGAAAAAATATAACATACAATTACAAGACAATAATACTTTAATATCCGAACCCAAACAAATTGCAAACATTTTTAATGACTTCTTTGCGTCTATAGGAGAAAACAGTAACAATCCATCTGGCAGTGCACTGGACGACACGCCAATACTAAATTCCACGGAGAACACCATGTTCCTCAGCCCAGTAGAAGCCTGGGAAGTTAACAAACTAATCAAAAACCTAAAAAGTAAGCAAAGCCACGGCTTAGACGAAATTCCACCTAAGTTATTGAAAGAATGTGCAAATGAACTCACCTTACCTTTTTATCTACTATTAAATCAGTCTTTTACAGAAGGCACTTTCCCCGAATTGTTAAAGAAATCATTAATTAAACCAATCCATAAAAATAATACAAAAACAGATCCTAATAATTATCGTCCAATAGCTCTCTTGCCCTCAGCCTCCAAGATTTTCGAAAAAGCAATGTGTGATCGAATATATACCTTTTGCGAAAAGTTTAACATATTGAGCGACAGTCAGAACGGTTTTCCGGAAAAATCGTTCCACCACATTAGCTGTCTATAAATATATCCAAGAAACCCTTAACATTATAAATAACAAGAAATACGCCGTAGGAATACTACTGGACATGACCAAAGCGTACGACAAGGTACAATTCAAATTACTGCTTAATAAACTGTACGGAATTGGAATCCGCGGGACAGCCCATGAATGGCTCACGTCATATTTAAAAAAATAGAGAACAAATAGTTGAAATCGAATACTTCAACCACAATAGTAGAGAAATAGAAAAAATACGATCTAAGAGCAAAATAACCAACGCCTCCATCCCCCAAGGAAGTGTCATAGGGTGCCTATTATTCCTCGTTTATATCAACGACTTACCGGAAACAATAGAGGGGCCATGTGTCTTATTCGCGGACGACATATCTTTATTAGTCTCATGTCAAAACAACACAAACATAGAAGAAAAACTCAGCTCCATACTCACAAAAACACGTAACTGGATGACCTCACATAATTTAGAAATTAATTATACAAAAACGAAATTAATGACTTTCCACCCTTATCAAAAAGCTCCTCTACACTTAAACTTCACCTTTAACGGCTCAAGATTAGAAACTGTTGACGAATTTACACTACTCGGACTTATAATAGATAAATACATTAACTGGAAAACACAAATACAAAAAACCCGTTCAAAACTTTCAAAATTCTCAGCTCTCCGCGAAATCAAAAAGACAACTAGTTTACAAACTGCCCTCACCACCTACTATGCGTATGCCAATGCATGGCTTAGCTACGGCGTAACTATCTGGGGAAACAGTACCGATGTACTAACACTCTTTACCCTACAAAAGAAATTAATTCGAATCTTGGCAAACATTGATCAAACCGACAGCTGCAAACCCTATTTTCTAAAATATAACATTCTAACCCTCCCCAGTATATACATTCTAGAAATATGTAAATTTGTCCGTAAGCATCAGGAGTTCTACACAAAACGTGAAGATATCCAATCACAGTACACACTTAGACACCGATCTAGACTAAACATACCAACATCCAAGCTAAAAATGCATTCTACGAGTCCGTAATGTCTATAAAAATTTACAATAAACTCCCTGACACAATAAAGAAAGAAGAAAAATTGAATATATTCATAAGAAAACTTAAAAAAATTACTTATTAACAAATGCTATTACTCCTTAGATGAATATTTAAATGATAAATATAAATAATAGGAACAATAAAAGTATTATAATTAATAATAATTAACCACGCAATTTATAGAAATGTTTAAAATATATAAATGACAGGATAATAATGAATAAATAATATAATTTAAAAATAATAATTAAATAAAAAGCAATAATACTAAATTTAATAATTTAGCTATAAGAATTATCCAAAGAATAACAATGTATATAAATAAATAAACAGAATTATAATATATAATAAAAAACTTAGGTATATTTAGCAGGAAAAAACAATACATAAACTATAGATAGGCGAAATGTTAGGATTAAATTCGCAATCTCCTGACTTTGATTTTATTTATTATGTGAACTAAAACTTGCTCCCACAAAAGCAACTTAGTTATTTCCTAAACAGGGTTTCCTCTCTTCTATCCTTTTGCTGTGCCCTACAGGGTTCATAATGATCTAAATTATATGTATACCACCTAAGTACACATTATGATAAAGCAATAAAGATATTGAGTATTGAGTATTGAAAAATCGGTCGGTTTTTATATTGGCTGGACGTAAATTTTGGTATTTTTCTACAATAGTTACATATTATTCGCGTACGACAAAAGACCTGTCAAGGTTCGTCTTCGTATTTTTCAATTTTACTAACAGTAATTTATCTGAATGCTTTTCGATATTATTAACTGTTAGCTGTAGGTAATAGCTCGTTATTGCGACACGCTCCACTAATTCCTATGATCAGTACAACCTGTAATGAAAATATTACATAATTAATATGCATAATTTAACATTTACAGCATCTTTTACATATCGTAATAAATATTTTAACAGTATTTTGCTAAGCCAGACTAGGATTTATTGCGCCTCCTACAATTAGAGTAGGCAGTAAGTAAGTACCTTTATACATAACACTCTACACACAAATTTTAATAAGTAACAACATAGATTCATAGGTACCACTTACTTTAGTGGCAAGAAAATTGCAGTCCGGAGCTTCATTAAGAAATTTTTCTATGTTAAGGGCCGTGAAAATTTTGGACTTTTTAGCCTTATGCCCAACTGACATTCGACAACTGACTCGTATGTTTAGAAAAGATACGAGTTTTGCGTATGTTTCAATATGCACGTTATGTTTTGTTTTTAAAGTAGCTTTCAACATTGAGTAAATACTCCACATTGTAGATGATCGCCTCGTCTGTGATAAATCTAAAAAATAAGATAGCAACACCGTCTCCGAAAAACTGCTTGCGCCCTTTGTAAGTCTCCATTCATTGAAGACATGGTATGCTTTCAGATATTTCTCGCGAGACTTCTCAGGTAGGAAACTTAATTCTGCATTAATAACTTGTTGTTTTAACTCTTCCGGTGTTAAAATACTGTTCTCGTCGCTAGTTTCACTCATATTTTACGATTATTTTAATAATTTTTAACTTATTCAACTCTGTACGCCAGTCACGAAATTTTATTCCCGCTCTTTTATTTAAATTAAGGCGTGTTCGGAAATAGCACCCATGATATTTTATTATTCAAAATATATTACGTACTTACCTAACATTTATTGAAACTAGAAATAAATATTTACAAGTTAAATATCAGTTTTATTTGCAGTAAATACCTATTTTCGTTTAAATACAACAATAAGTTAAAAATTCAATAAATTACCTACATTAAAAGACATAATTTTCTTTTTGCTAAATTTCTTTAGTTCGTACGAAATTCCGAACGTGTTTGTCTTTGAGGTCGAATTCAAAATCCGAACTTCGAAAGGGCTGGTCTTTGTCTCTCTCTCTTTCTAATGGCGGGAAAGAGATAGAGTGTGAATGTTTCGAATTGTATGATTAACCCAAGGCTGAATAATATATTCGCGGCTTTCTGAAAAAAAAATTAAAAAGTTACTTTGTCTCACTCAGTGAGCGAAATCGCATTTTGCTCTTTTATTTCACGCAGCAAAACCTACATGTTTGAGCTACTGAAGTGAAATAGTTATTTGTGCAACAAGAGAGCAAAGTAGTTTTTTGCTGCGAGTGCTGATTTTGAATCCTGAGCAAGCGAAGGATTCAAAGATTGAATCACGAGCGTAGCGAGTGATTCTAATGTTGAATCCTGAGTGTGGCGAGGGATTCAAAGGCACGAGATGCAAAAAAACTTTGCTCTCGTGTAACACACATAACTTTTCACTTCAGCAGCGAGAACACTTTAGGAGATAAAATAATAAACAAGAATAGATTGAAATAACTATTTATTGTGAATCAAAATAATTAACATTGTAGCTAGATACCAATTCTATAATATGGAACATTTTAATAGTTAAAAGTAAAATTACTGCAATTCTACAAATTTTATTCCCGCTCTTTTATTTAAATTAAGGCGTGTTCGGAAATAGCACCCATGATATTTTATTATTCAAAATAATATTACGTACCTAACATTTATTGAAACTACAAATAAATATTTACAAGTTAAATGTTAGTTTTATTTGCAGTAAATACTTATTTTCGTTTAAATACAACAATAAGTTAAAAATTCAATAAATTACATTAAAAGACATAATTTTCTTTTTGCAAAATTTCTTTAGTTAGTACGAAATTCGGAACGTGTTTGTCTTTGAGGTCGAATTCAAAATCCGAACTTCGAAAGGGCTGGTCTCTGTCTCTCTCTCTTTCTAATGGAGGGAAAGAGATAGAGTGTGAATGTTTCGAATTGTATGATTAACCCAAGGCTGAATAATATATATTTGCGGCTTTCTGAAAAAAAAAATTAAAAAGTTACTTTGTCTCACTCAGTGAGCAAAATCGCATTTTGCTCACTGATTTCACGCAGCAAAACCTACATGTTTGAGCTACTGAAGTGAAATAGTTATTTGTGCAACAAGAGAGCAAAGTAGTTTTTTGCTGCGAGTGCTGATTTTGAATCCTGAGCAAGCGAAGGATTCAAAGATTGAATCACGAGCGTAGCGAGTGATTCTAAAGTTGAATCCTGAGTGTGGCGAGGGATTCAAAGGCACGAGATGCAAAAAAACTTTGCTTTCGTGTAACACACATAACTTTTCACTTCAGCAGCGAGAACACTTTAGGAGATAAAATAATAAACAGGAATAGATTGAAATAACTATTTATTGTGAATCAAAATAATTAACATTGTAGCTAGATACCAATTCTATAAAATGGAACATTTTAATAGTTAAAAGTAAAATTACTGCAATTCTACAAATTTTATTCCCGCTCTTTTATTTAAATTAAGGCGTGTTCGGAAATAGCACCCATGATATTTTATTATTCAAAATATATTACGTACCTAACATTTATTGAAACTACAAATAAATATTTACAAGTTAAATGTCAGTTTTGTTTGCAGTAAATACTTATTTTCGTTTAAATACAACAATAAGTTAAAAATTCAATAAATTACATTAAAAGACATAATTTTCTTTTTGCAAAATTTCTTTAGTTAGTACGAAATTCCGAACGTGTTTGTCTTTGAGGTCGAATTCAAAATCCGAACTTCGAAAGGGCTGGTCTCTGTCTCTCTCTCTTTCTAATGGAGGGAAAGAGATAGAGTGTGAATGTTTCGAATTGTATGATTAACCCAAGGCTGAATAATATATATTTGCGGCTTTCTGAAAAAAAAATTAAAAAGTTACTTTGTCTCACTCAGTGAGCAAAATCGCATTTTGCTCACTGATTTCACGCAGCAAAACCTACATGTTTGAGCTACTGAAGTGAAAAATAATTTTTCACTTCAGTAGCTCAAACATGAGTGAGACAAAGTAACTTTTTAATTTTTTTTTCAGAAAGCCGCAAATATATATTATTCAGCCTTGGGTTAATCATACAATTCGAAACATTCACACTCTATCTCTTTCCCTCCATTAGAAAGAGAGAGAGACAGAGACCAGCCCTTTCGAAGTTCGGATTTTGAATTCGACCTCAAAGACAAACACGTTCGGAATTTCGTACTAACTAAAGAAATTTTGCAAAAAGAAAATTATGTCTTTTAATGTAATTTATTGAATTTTTAACTTATTGTTGTATTTAAACGAAAATAAGTATTTACTGCAAATAAAACTGACATTTAACTTGTAAATATTTATTTGTAGTTTCAATAAATGTTAGGTACGTAATATATTTTGAATAATAAAATATCATGGGTGCTATTTCCGAACACGCCTTAATTTAAATAAAAGAGCGGGAATAAAATTTGTAGAATTGCAGTAATTTTACTTTTAACTATTAAAATGTTCCATTTTATAGAATTGGTATCTAGCTACAATGTTAATTATTTTGATTCACAATAAATAGTTATTTCAATCTATTCCTGTTTATTATTTTATCTCCTAAAGTGTTCTCGCTGCTGAAGTGAAAAGTTATGTGTGTTACACGAGAGCAAAGTTTTTTTGCATCTCGTGCCTTTGAATCCCTCGCCACACTCAGGATTCAACTTTAGAATCACTCGCTACGCTCGTGATTCAATCTTTGAATCCTTCGCTTGCTCAGGATTCAAAATCAGCACTCGCAGCAAAAAACTACTTTGCTCTCTTGTTGCACAAATAACTATTAATTCACTTGAAACAAATTGGAAAAGTGAAAATGCTCGAAAAATGGGTACCTATACCTACCACATGAATTGAGTGAAGCACACCAGCAAACACGCGTCGAGTGCTGCGGTACATTTCTCAACCGTCACAATAACGAAGGATTTTGAATCGTATCGTTACCTACTTGTGATGAAAAATGGATCTTGTACGATAATCGAACGCTCATCACTTCTGTTGAACCCAGGAGAACCGGCCAAATCCTGCCCCAAAAGGAAGTTGCCTCAGAAACAGGTAAACGTCTGGTGGACCAGTGCCGGTGTTATCTTCTACACTGTAAAGGATGGCCAGACCTTAGGAAGCTATAGAGTCTACAGGTTCCTAAGATCTGGCCAGACGATTACGGAAGATTTGTATTGTCATCAATTGCAAACCATCATGGAAAAGCTAGCCGTTAAACAACCAAGACTGGTCAATTGCTCTAGCCCACTGCTGCGTTGTCCTGAAGACAACGCTAGACAGCTCTCTGCACAGCAGACGGTCGCTAAATTAGAGGAACTACAATTGGAAGGTCTCCGACACCCACCATACTCCCCGCACCTTGCTGCAACAGATTAAGTACCTATTACTTTTTCCGGAATTGGGACAATTTCTTGCAAGGAAAAAATTTAATTCCGATGAGACAGTCAAAACCGCCTTCAAATATTCAAAATTTTATTGATTCTCGCTCCCACATTTTTTTTAGCAAAGGAATCGATGAAATTTCTATAAAATGGCGAAAGTGCATAGATAAAAATGGTGCATACTTTGATTGATTAAATATATAATTTAGTTTTATTTTCGTTTTACTTTTTCCATATAAAACGCCAATTTCATGGAGCTTGTTTACAAGATCACTGTGGTGTCGAGAATGTTAGAGGTAGATAACATTGGACCGCCCACAATAGTTTATTTTATGTGAATGGCACAAAAGTCCACTATCAGTTGGCATTCAGCGAACACCTGGCCCAGTGAGCTCAGTCACGCAGTCGACGTCCACAATGAACCATTCACCAGTTATATAACGTCATAGATATAGGGATAAAGTAGTGTCGTGTGCTCAGTGAGCTCACGTCGCGATAACGCAACTATTTCATCGTTCGACAGATATCCGTCCATGAATGCGGCGACTGTCATCGCGTCTAGGACGCAGCTCGTCGGAAGAATGTCCAAGACGCTGTCATGTCGCATATCGCCCATGTCGAGGGTCACCGCCAGTCCGCCACACAACGACTGCTTCTGTACTCTACCAAATTACCAATTCACATTCTATCGTTATCGCTTTACTGATTTCACCAAAGAATCTTTGTTTCCCCGCGAATCGATGATTCGATAATCTCCAGAGTGACTGTGATGTTATTGTGTGTATGATATGCGAGCACGACGAGCACGACGCACGAGGTCAGCTGGGTTATCTCCTTATCTGCATATACATATGTACATATTTGAAAATAGGTTACCAGTTAAGCTGCACCTTCATTGATTATTAAATAAGATTACTGTCAAGTTAGGCATATTAATTTAAAATAATTCCATGACTACCTATTAATTAAGTAGGTAGGTACCTATAGCACATATGCCTAGCGGCAGGTTAAAGGATTGTACCTACATATACATTTATTTTATTTTATATATTTAAGGATTATCAACGAGATACATTACAATTATCTTTAACCATTATACAAGGTGGGCCAAAAGAAGTCATCCGATGTTGTTTGGCTCTCATTTTTTTTCTAAATGAAAAACTTCGATTCTGTTTTTTGATTATGTTTATTTGAACCTTTAGAATTTTATTGGTCAAGTCGAGAAGATGATATCGGTCAAATGGGCGCCGTCACAATTGGTTGCCACACGGGCTCGTTTTATGGCATGTTTCATCACTTCGGCGAGTACTTCGGGCGACAGATTCTCGCACTCGTGTCGAATGTTGTCCTTGAGGGCTTCCAGGGTCTCGGGCTTGTTCACGTAAACACGGGACTTCAAAAAACCCCACAAAAAAAAGTCTGCAACGGTTAAATCGAGCGATCTTGCGAGCCAGTGCAAATCGCCAAAACGAGAGATGAGGCGACCCGGGAACGCCGCCTTCAGAATATCGGTTGTGGCTCGCGCAGTGTGTGCTGTTTCTCCGTCCTGTTGGAACCACATGTCCTCCAGTCCTAATTCGTCCAATTGCGGCAGAAAAAACTCGGCCTATAGCGCGCACCATCCACTGTTGTCGTTTGACCAGCGGCGTTCTCGAAAAAAAATGGCCCGATGACTCCTCCAGCGTGAACAGCGCACCATGCAGTCACTTTGAGCGGGTGTAATGGCTCCTCGTGCATCACTCGTGGATTTTCGGTGCCCCAGAAGCGATAGTTTTGCTTGTTAACGAACCCGCTGAGGTGGAAATGAGCCTCATCGCTCATTATGATTTTGGTCGAAAAATCGTCCACTTCGTCCTCGAGATTGAGGATGGCTTGGGCGTAGGTTACACGCGTTTGGCGGTCGACAGGCAGCTGCTGATGGCCAGTCCATCAGCTGCTGCCTGTCGCTGATGATGCTGATGCTGATGGACTGGACTTTGTACGGGAACATAGAACACAGGTCTTTTGCCAAAATTGGCCTTAGGGACGACCGGCTGATGGCTAATTGCGAGGCACGGCGTCTGGTCGATGTTTCCGGCGACAGCTCGACATCCTCGGCAACAGCGGCGATATTCTCGGCAGAACGGGCGCTCCGGGGCCGGCCACTCTTGGCAACGTCTCGTGTGGTCCCATACTCTTCAAGGTTGGTGGCCAAACGGCGCAGTGTTTGCGCAGTCGATGTCGGACGACCGGGGAATCGGCGACGGAATTCGCGCTGCGCCAACACCACAGACGAATTCTTACGCAAAAAAATAGACACGATTATTCCGCGTTCTTGGGGAGTGTATCGCTCCATGGCTTCTTCACTTGTATTCTACATCTGTCTAGTCCACAAATGTCAGAACAGATTTGACATTGGCCGCCATTTGCAAAAATAAGAGCATAGAGCAATAGGGTGATTTCTTTTGGCCCACCTTGTATATACAGGATGTCCCAGAACTCAACGTCAAGCCGAAACGGGGCGACATGATTGATTGTAAACATCATGAGAAAAATCAGAAAAAATATCTATCCCATGCAGTTTGAAAATTATGGGCATTTAAGAAAAACCTAAAAATTTGGTCAATCTGTAACCATTTTTTTGGTTATTGTGGTTAATTTTTATTATTTTTGTTCATTTAAACTTTGGAACCGTAACCCTAAATAATATTTCTAAGAATCACAGTAAAAAATAATGACACAATTGCCCCAAGTTTCCTAGAATTAAGACTGTTAAACTATGAATTTAAAATTTTCAAAATTTGTCGACTTTGAAAGGCCCTCCTTTAAAAAAAATGTACTAGAGTGCCTTGGCAAGTGCCATTAAAAGTTGGCGCATTTAATCAGGATTGTAAAATGGTACAATACTTGTTAGTTTCATACAAAAAAAAAACGAGTAAAAAAATAAAAACCTCAAGTAACCCGATTTTTGCTAACCCATTTTACTCAGTTAAAACGTTTTTTATTCGCACAAGCTCTTGGTAGGTTCTTAATTTTACGGCAAAATGATGAGAGAGATGGATAGTGGACATGTTTGCCATGAGTGAGAGAGACAGATAGTGACGCCAATTTTACCAAAGTCAACAGAAGTAAGTAAAATTAATAAAATAATGAAAAATCTTGACCTAGTTTAGTTTAGGTTTATTGGAATAAAAGTCAGATAGGGAAATAACATTTTTTATTACAACAAATGTTCAAATTGTTTACCATCAGCCTCAATACACACCCTACATCTTCTTAAAAAAGATCTACTTATTAGCCGGGCATATCCTCGAGAGTTGATGTCCTCAGCAGCTTGAGAAATTCGTTCACGCAGCTCGGCTACGCTGTCAATGGGCTTTGAATAAACTTTTTCTTTGAGAACGCCCCAATTTTAAAAATCCAGGGGATTTAAATCTGGGGAACGGGCTGGCCACGAGATAGTGCCTGAACGTCTAATCCACCTTCCCGGATATTCCTGGTCAAGGAAATCTCTTACTTGCACTGCGTATGCGCTGAGCAGCCATCTTGTTGATACCACATTAAAAAAAAAAACATCAGCAATAACGTGCTAATTAAGAGATTGACATGCTTTAAAAGATTAAAGATTAAAAATTATATTTATAAAATAGAATAAAACAAAACAATTTTTTTTTTAAATAGGAATTAAAAAGCATACGTAAGTAGTTTAAAATTAAATGAAAAATGATAAATTGTTTAATTATTAGAATGATAGATCAAATGTCCTCCAACCGAAAGTGCTTGTATAGTTTACGTATAAATAAGTATTTGGATACAATACCGTTTACAGTTTTGATGATTAAGATCTTTTAGGCGCAGCAGCCACCGTAAAGATGCAAGCGATGCAGCCGGCCCCCTGGAGAGACGATTGCTGACGATGTGCTTGTGCTTGTGCAGATGTACAGCGGCGCGCTGCTGGCGACGGCGGCGCGGCTGGCGTGGGACCCCAGCACCTACACGTGGTTCCGCTTCCTGTGCGCGGCGCAGTACCGCGTGTCGGCGGCCTACGTGTTCGCGGCCGGCGTGTGGCTGGCGGCGCTCGTGTACCTCGCCGCCGCCGCCGCGCAGCGCCGCGCTCCCAACTGCCTGCACGTCGTGAGTATACCTACCGCTTCTTGCAAATGTCATCACGATGACTAATCTAGCCTTGTCCGAATCTTAGATATAATACAAGTCAGAACTATGTGGGTTGCGACCTCCGAATAATGCAACTAATATCAATATTTGTGAACAAGCCAAACTCAAACTCAAACTCAAATCATTTATTTCAATTACATAAAACATTTACAGGCACTTTTGAATTGTCAAAATTAAGTAGTCGGTCAGTTAGTCAGAAAGTTGAAGCTAGTTGTAGTGTTTTTATATCAGATTCATACTGTCGGTGGGTCAACGCAGCTCTCTCGCTTGACCAAATACATTTTTGCGAAAAAGTGTTCATAAATTCGGATTTTATTGATGTAATAGATTATACGTGAACTTGCCGCCCAGGCGTGCCCTTCAAGTTGAAGGAGACAATGTCGGGCCGTGAGGAAGACGGATCCGAAAAGATTGCATGTAGCGGAGATGAGAATGTCTAGATGTCGATGTGTGGAGTGGCGAACTGGATTAAGTTTAGTAAGAAATGAGTATAATTAGAGGAAGTTTGAAAGTGGCGCTAGTCACAGAAAAGTTGAGAAGTAGTCGTTTGTCAAGACAAGGCTTGGTATGGGCGTTTGATGTGGAGGCCGAGAGATGAAACGCATATGACAGGAGCAATGAAATACATACCTACATGTTGATGGATAGAGAGGCAGAGGAAGACCGAATAAAAGATAAATGGATTTTGTGAGGGATGATATGAAAGAAAAAAAACCGGCCAAGTGCGTGTCGGACCACGCACGATGAAGGGATTTGTTGTGTGAACTTAACATTGTAGTTTAAAATCATGTTCTCCCATACATGGTAACTGCAAATGTAAGTTGGTCAACTATTACTCATAACAAAAATTAACACTTTAAAAAGCTTAATATTTCACAAACGGATTCCTGAATCGATAAATTGTTTTCACAAACATGTAATATTTTTGAAAGACCTATTCAACGTTACCCCACTCCAAACCATACGGTAGACGAGAAAAACGAAACATCTCCACTTTACGCGTAGAGGAGGTACGGTTACGGGTAGAGATTTTATTTTACCACTTTGTCGGCGTGATTATTATATGCTATATCCATGCCAAATTATAGCTTTCTAGTACTAAGAGTATCTGAGCTAAGCTGCAGACGGACATGGCGAAACTATAAGGGCTCCTTGTGGACTGTGGAACCCTAAAAGGGAGACTGAAGAGTGACGGCTGACAGGGGAGAATGGTCAAACGATTCACTACTATAGGTACTTACAGTTCAAACTCAATGTGTAGTTACGTTTAGGAGGCAGTTACAGGTGAATGATGATGATAGGCCAGGTTGCTCATAGTTGCTCAGCCATAAACTTCTGGTTGTTTCAATTGTTTTATTCCAAAATTTCCAAACGAACATACAAATAATTTCTCGTCATTAGATAAAATCTTTATTTCCAGTTTTACAATTTATACTTACCACATTTATAACATGGGCAACATGATCATTAGATGACCTGACGGCTGACATTGAGTAACACAGTTGCGTACTTGCGCAGTCGACTTGTCCTGCACCCAGCGGCCCAGCGGCCCAGCGGCCCAGCGGCCCAGTGGCCCAGTGAGAACGGAGCGAGAGTGCGTCGTTAGCCGTCGGAAGTGATCGCGGTGTTTAGCGGTTCTGAGCCACATAGAGTGCTATAGTCACGCGAAGCCTTCGTTAGCAAGGAATATTTGATGGACAGAATGCACGATGAACATGGATGCAATCTGGGCGACAATGAGCCCTTGTTCATTAGTTTGATATGATACCTTGTCTGTGGAACGATCATCTTCGGGGTTGTTAATAGAGAGTAGTGGTGTTGGTGTACGATGAGTGCCCACAATGAATGAATCAATTAGGAATATAAAGAACCCGACGCTTTGGTGAACGGGTAACTATCCCAATACTAAGATGTACAGACGCCAGCACATCAAGCTACTACAATCTGTCAAATCTCTTTAATAGGTTTTCAACTTTATCGTTAAAGCATTAAGGTTCAAGCTTGATTGGGAAAATTTGACAGTTTCGGGTAGCTTGACCTGCTGGCGTCCGTACAACAAGTCGCTAAATTTTAAAAGATTGAATGCATGCAGGGGAGCCATTTACACGATGATATACAATGTGTGGCAGTGGAGACGACGACACGACCATATAAACAATGCCGTTCCTTATACTAATAATAATAATAATATGAAAGAAAGAAAGACGGCACGGTTGACATCTGTCGGGCATGCCACCGGCCGGGAGAATCAATCAGGCATATTATCTCCGGGTGTTCTCGTCTAGCTAACGGAGAGTACTTGCATAGACACAACCTTGTAGCCAGGATAATCCATCAGCAACTTGCTCTGAAATACAGCCTTGTCGAATCTGAGGTGCCGTACTACAGGTATGTGCCCGACCCAGTTCTCGAAAATGGAAATATCACATTGTACTGGGATCGATCCATCATCACTGACAGGACTATTGTTGCCAATAAGCCTGATATAGTGGTGGTGGATCGATCAGAGCGGCGTGCAATGATTGTTGACATAACCGTCCCGCATGATGAGAACCTCGTGAAAGCCGAGAAAGATAAACAAATCAAGTATCTTGACTTGGCTCGCGAGGTTGTCGACATGTGGCATGTGGACTCAGCAATCATTGTGCTGATAGTCGTGACAGCCAATGGCTTAATAGCCAAGAGCCTCGACCAACACCTGAGGAGGCTCTCGTTGGGCAGCTGGATCAAGGGCTTGATTCAGAAAGCGGTACTTCTGGACACGGCTCGCATTGTCAGGAGGTTCCTCTCTCTGGAGCCCTGACCGCCGGTAGCTTGGACCCTGTTCCCGATACCGGTGGGCTACTATTTTTTATATTTTTAAATGTTTTTTTATCTTTTTGTTTATAAAAATATTTAAAAATGTAATTTGTAGGTATTTAAATGAAATAAAGGAGATAATAATAATAGCAATAAGTTGTTTGACAGTTTGAGTCCGCTTTGGTTCTGCTTAGCCTTGAATCCTCTAAGCACGCTGCTTGAAGATTCAGGTCTAGGCTATCGGTTGAGGAGAGGTGGTCAGGTTATATCTCACCTCCTCTACATGGATGACCTAAAACTCTTTGCCCCCAACAATTTGCAACTGATGGAGCTACTGAAAATTACTGAAACCTTCAGTAGCGCCATCAGGATGGAATTTGGTGTGGACAAATGTGCGGTCATGCATGTAAAGCGCGGGGAGATTGTGGAATCCGTGGGAACTCAACTCTCGGATTCCACAAAACTTAGAGCCCTCTCCGCATCCGAAACCTATAAGTATTTGGGTATGTCGGAAGCGTTAGGCATCAATGGTACTGACATGAAGCAATCGTTGAAGGAGCGCTTCTTTGGCCGCCTGAAAAAAGTACTTAATAGTCTTCTATCAGGCGGAAATAAGGTGCGTGCCTTCAACAGTTGGGTCATGCCGGTTTTGATGTACTCTTTCGGCATACTCAAATGGACTCAAACCGAACTAGACGCCCTGGATAGGAGGGTCCGGACGCTGTTGACCGCAAATCGATTGCATCACCCACGGTCATCGGTAATGAGACTGTATATCCCGCGAAAGTGTGGAGGTCGAGGCTTTTTAAACGCTAAGACCCTCCACAATCGCGAGATATGCAGTCTCAGGGAATATTTCCTAGAAACCGACGTGGGGATGCATCGAGATGTAGTCGCGGTGGACAAGGGCCTCACCCCGCTCTCCTTGGCTAAAGAGAACTGGCGCAAGCCAGTAGTGCTTGACACCAATGATCGCATGGAAGTATGGCAAAGTAAGGAGCTTCACGGACGCTTTTACCGGGCCCTACATGGACCCGATGTAGATTTACTAGCGTCCGTAGCCTGGCTGCGGTTCGGTGACCTCTTTGGAGAAACCGAACCGTTTTGTCTGTGCAATTATGGACGAAGTTATGATGACGAACAATTACCGGAGATTTATTGTGAAAGACGGCACGGTTGACATCTGTCGGGCATGCCACCGGCCGGGGGAATCAATCAGGCATATTATCTCCGGGTGTTCTCGTCTAACTAACGGAGAGTACTTGCATAGACACAACCTTGTAGCTAGGATAATACATCAGCAACTTGCTTTGAAATACAACCTTGTGGAACCGGAGGTGCCGTACTACAGGTATGTGCCCGACCCAGTTCTCGAAAATGGAAATATCACATTGTACTGGGATCGATCCATCATCACTGACAGGACTATTGTTGCCAATAAGCCTGATATAGTGGTGGTGGATCGATCAGAGCGGCGCGCAATGATTGTTGACATAACCGTCCCGCATGATGAGAACCTCGTGAAAGCCGAGAAAGATAAACAAATCAAGTATCTTGACTTGGCTCGCGAGGTTGTCGACATGTGGCATGTGGACTCAGCAATCATTGTGCCGATAGTCGTGACAGCCAATGGCTTAATAGCCAAGAGCCTCGACCAACACCTGAGGAGGCTCTCGTTGGGCAGCTGGATCAAGGGCTTGATTCAGAAAGCGGTACTTCTGGACACGGCTCGCATTGTCAGGAGGTTCCTCTCTCTGGAGCCCTGACCGCCGGTAGCTTGGACCCTGTTCCCGATACCGGTGGGCTACTATTTTTTATATTTTTAAATGTTTTTTATCTTTTTGTTTATAAAAATATTTAAAAATGTAATTTGTAGGTATATAAATGAAATAAAGGACATAGCAATAATAATTCAGTTTAACTGTCACTAATTTCCAAATCTTGAAATAAAAACCCGTAAAACCAAATCATAAGCTACCTTCTACAGCAATAACAATGACTATGCGACGTTAGTAAGCTATAAAATATAATTTCCGACTTGTTTACAATTTTGCGCGTATACCCATACATCACAAGGCGCGAATTATATTTTATTTATTTTCGAAGTGTTGCACCAATTTTTTTCTTATGCAATTTTTATGGGTAATAGTGCATATAAAGGAGCATAACATATATTATTTTCGTGATTGTAAGTTTCAGAGAACACAAAAAAAAAATTATGACTTACGTATTTATTTTATTTTTTTATATAAAAAAATATTCTAAAAATTTAAAAAAAATATATGATATACTCTGTAATGTAACCTAAAGCCTCGCATTGGTTTCATTCCTCTAGCTTATTTAGTTTTTAAGATATATTACTTTAAATAATAGTCATGCATACAGTTATTTTTTCCCATATCCCAAGGTCAAAGCAAAAGCTGATCGTAAAACTTACATAAATTGTGTTTACTCATCAAGTCGATATTAAAACATAAGTTTTGATACAGGTTTCCATTTGGGGGCCGACTCGTCATATTTATCCGGCTAAACCCTTTTGTAGGTAATTCACAAATATATTGGTTGCTGAGTTTGGATCTCGGTTACATAAAAGTTCATAAAAGTTAGTATTTTTGCATTTTGTCAACAGTTAGATTACTAGAGAAGTTAACTCTTTTATTTTTAAGGCAAAACAATGTCGATGCGTGATCTGTTATAGCTGTGTTAAACACAAACGACAATGACGGTAGATTTGTTTTTAAAATTATGTGATCAATACAACTTTTTCCCTTTGTAGTAAAGTTGTATGCTGGGATTAGGCCATGAATCGATAGCAATTCTAAGTAGCGCGATGTGTTAGAGTTGGAGTCAAGAATATTGAGATTAATATCTCCAATTATAAAGATATTTCTAAAGGTGGATAAGTCGTTTAGAATGTTACTCAATGAATTAAAAAAATTATCAATATTATTGAAACAGTGGGGTCTATAGATTGAGATAATTACTGTGTCAGTAACTTTCTTAATGAGTAGACAATTTGCGTCGTAGAATGTGGGCTCTTCTATTTTATGTTTCAGAGATTTATTAATAAATAACACTACTCCATCATTTTGATTGTAATGTTTCGAACTGCTGTATGTATAATAGCTATTCAGGACAGGCAAATTTGAAACACAGGACAGCCAGCATTCCGTTATTATTAAAACGTCACACTCTATCTTTATTTGTTGTAACAGGATACATAAGTTGTCATAATTTTTATTTATACTTCGAATATTCTGGTGCAGAATTTTGAGAAAAAATTGTGCTAGAAAGCTACAACGCTAGTGAAGAATTTGTCTGTAACAAATTTGTCTGTAACAAATTATTCACTAGCGTTGTAGCTTTCTAGTTGATTGATTAAATTGCTAATGTCTGAGAATTTTATTATTCGACAAAATAGAGAATTGGGATAATAATATAACTGTGATTATTGAGAAGCATAGAAGTAGTTTGAAATTATAATTGTAGGGAATTGAAAAAGTAATTGCAAGATTGTGCCACAGTCGGGTAAACTGACAATCGAGTAGAAGTTGTGTGTTTAGAGTGTTTGTGGAAATATGAGGGTGAGTGGGTGCTGTATATGTGTGTGTGGCAAAGCTTAATCTAATTAACATGTAATAAACATTTTTAAATATACGTGTATGTGAAAATCAGTTGCGTTGAAAACCACATTTTTTCGTCCATTCCAGATAGATTTTCGACCGGGCGACTGATAACTGAGATGAGGTGACCTCAGCTATCACTCGCCCGATGTTGTTCAAATGCTCTGGCTCCTGCTGCTGCACGCTCTCGGCTATATCCGGAGCTGAGCCACGGTAATATTATCTATACAGTATTCCAACTTCATACAAACGGACGAAGCGCGAGTTATGCCTACGCGCCTCGATCTCGACATACGCTCGACATGCAGACAGTCGCGAGTTCGCGACTGTGCCGCAGTGACGAACGGACGGTGTGTTGTTTTTTTAACAATAACCGCGCGATTTTCTCACTAAAACATATTTAAAATGACGAGTAGGATATATTGTGCTGTTTTTGGTTGTAAGCTTTATATTAGAATGCGGATTTTTTATAATATAAAATTTAATAATAAAGCATTTCGTACGTCTCAGTCGAGGTGCAAATATTTTTCGGTCGCAAATTTATAAGACCGATTTGTTATTCAAACATAAACATGTTTTTTTTTTAAATTAAATCTACCAATCAAAAAACAACATGCATTTTTATTGAACACTTCCTATTCAATTCACAAAGTATTTTATTTGTTTATATAAAAAAAAGTATATTTATAATCACAAAACTAAATGGAACACAAAGTAGGCAAATATAATTAAAATACTGGAGACGGGCAGCCCTATCGTATGTTTACGTACCGCGCGGCTGTAGGCATTTAATTGAAAGATACGGCCGATTTACAATACTGTATAGATAATATTACCGTGGCTGAGCGCCGGAGCCGCCTCAGCGGGCTCGCTCGTACTCTGTCCACAGAGCACTTTATAATACGACTCTGTCTCGTGTCTGGTGATCCAATGAGAGCTTTTGAACTTCGTGAAATGTGTAGCGTAGAAATATAAAATGTGTAGGTACCCAGTTAGTACGAGTGTTACTTTAGAAAATATTATTGAAATTTTAACTCTCGTTTGTTAAAAGTAACAATTGTTTAATTTGCCAAGTTGCAAACATTGGATCACTATATTTTTTACCGACGTAATTATCACGTTAAAACCCGGCCATTGATCCGTGCAAAAACTGCTTCCTCGGTCCGCGGTCGCATAATCTGCGGAGTGTCGGCGGTGAGAGCGGTGACTCATGGGTCACGTGGTCGACAGTCCGGAACCGCACTGACTCCGCATGTCTCTACGGCCGGGCATGTCTGGAGTTGAGCAGGTGGGCGCCATGGCCACAACGCGTCGTTGCGGGCTGGCTCGAGTGCAATGTGTGACGCGTGTGTTGTGTTGCAGTACGCGGCGGGCGTGGTATGCCTGGCGCTGAGCGAGGTGGGCTACGGCGCGTGGATGGGCGCGTCGCTGGCGGCGTGGTGGCGCTCCGCCCCGCAGGCCGAGCTGGCGCGCCGCGGTATGGACCTGCTGCACGACCTCAAGCCGGCGCTACTGGCCGTGGAGCGCTACCGCGACGTGGCGCGCCCACTCTACGACATGATCGAGGTGCAGCCACTGTTCACTCGTGTGTTCACGCTACTGAAACACCGGTGACCGGAGTATACTCAATAGTGTTGTTGTGTCGCAGGAGGTGGAGCGCGAGGCGCCCAACAACGCGTTCGTGATCATCGTGTTCGGAGTGCTGGGCATGGTGTTACAGGTGCGTCAGACTTCCTTATTTTCATAGCGAGATCATAGCGATTCGGAGCGAGCGCCACGTTTAAACGAACCAGGCCGAAGGGTGATCGCCCACAGCGACTTTTTCAATTCAGTAGCGCTTTCTATTCACGCGCGTCTGTATCGCTACTTTTGGTCTTGTCACTTTCAGCATCGGTTCAGCAGCGCATCTAAGGCGCGTGTATCAATGTTCACTTAACCGAGTCCATATTACAACCGTAGCGTCCACTTGCATTCATAAGTGTAGTCACTACCACACACGCCCGTCCTTAGATTTGGACATCACTACTGGCCCGTGACTATGTGCCAGCCTGCCAGTGCAGGCTGCGCGCCTGATGCGCGCGCCCATGTGACTGGTTGTTATTAGTAAAGGGTTTATCAATAGGGACGCTCGAATTTTGACAGCGTATAGCGGCCATCTTGGTAAACCGATAACTGCAAATTTGGCGGGAATACAGATTTTGTCGTGACATTTCACCATGGAACGCTACACGCTTCAACAACGCGTAGAAATTGTTAAAATTTATCATCAAAATCAGTGCTCTGTTCGCCTTACGTTCCATGCATTGCGTCCAATTTATGGCATTCATGGCCGTCCTACAGAGTCCACAATCCGTCGTTTAATGAATAAATTTGAGACAACCGGTTCGGTGATCGATGAAGCAGTGCCTGGACGTCAAAGAAACGCAAGATCGTTGGAGAATATTGTTGCCGTTCGGGATAGTGTACGAGAAAACCCCAGGCAGTCCATTCCGCGTCGTGCGCAAGAGCTGGGTCTTTCTGCGACATCAACTTGGCGGATTTTGCGTCGAGGCTTGGGTTTTCATCCATACAAAGTTCAATTAACTCAAGAACTAAAAACCAACGACCACAGACAGCGCCGTGTATTCGCTGATTGGGCTTTAGAGCATTTGGCGGCTGACCCTGCTTTCGAAAAAAAAAATGATCTTTAGTGATGAGGCTCATTTCTGGTTGAGTGGTTTTGTTGACAAACATAATTGCCAGATTTGGAGCGACAAAAATCTACGGGATATTCATCAGTTGCCTCTACACTCCGAAAAAGTTACTGTTTGGTGTGGATTTTGGTCTGGAGGAATCATCGGCCCTTATTTCTTCGAAGATGCGCAAGGAGCCGCGCTTACTGTCAATGTCGACCGATATCGGACGATGATAACATTTTTTTTGTGGCCTAGGATAGATGGTATGGATCTCACAAACATGTGGTTCCAAAAGGACGGCGCCACTTGCCATACTGCACGGGAAACGTTAAATTTATTGGATGAGAAGTTCGAGGGCTTCGTCATCTCGCGTGGTGGCGACACCACCGAGATCGTGTGACTTAACATCGCTGGACTACTTTCTGTGGGGCCACGTAAAATCTCTGGTCTATGTAGACGAACCACAGATAATTGCCGGCCTGAAGGCCAACGTAACTCGCGTTCTTTGTAAAATTTATATGCGAAGAAGTCGTCCAATATTGGTCCTCCAGAATACACCACCTACAGAGGAGTCGCGGCGGTCATTTGACTGAAATTATATTCCATAAATAATGTCATCGAATTTCCTATAAATAAAAACCAAAACTGTGGCAATATCACTTAAACAGGTTGTTTTATTTCATTTCAAAGTTCGAGCGCATGAAAAACCCTGTATATCAAAAGGCGCGCGGCGCTGCCGGACATCGCCGTTTTCTTCACGACACCTCAGCGGTCAGTTGAACCAGCTGCGAATTATTGCGGGCGGGAGGACGGTGCTGCAAACGGCATCCAAGCCTGGATTTTGTTATTGCGGGATTAAAACTACATATTCTTACATAACATTTTATCGTCATGGATTTCCGCAAAGTACCTAACACCTGAAGGCTGATTCCATACTTACATTTGACGTAGTTATCGTCGTACATGGGCCAATTCATACTTGTTGATAGATTTACTGGCTACGAGTATGCGAACGCGCAGACGAGCGATTCTTTGGAGCTTGCAGCTTGTTGAAGTCTTACAGGCCGTGCCTTAAATAACATTAAATAATGAAAATAAAATAAATAAACTTCGCCTTTTCTGATTTCTCCACTAAGTTTCAACATTGTTGAACTACTTAAAGCTAATAAAATGTATGTACATATGTAATGTTACAGGTAGCGGCATTTATAATGGCGCGTCGCCTCGCCCGGCGCGCGGGCGATCGCGCGCCATCGCCGAGCGGCGAGAAGGACAGCGTGTGCGCAGTGCCGACCGCCGACGACGACAGCGACTGCAACGAGGCCGAGCGCGTGCCGCCCGGCTGGCGCAAGAAGGCCAACCTGCGCATGTACACCATACTCGACAAGATTTTCTAGCAGGTCAGCGTCCACTGCGTGCCCAGATTGGTTCAATCGATTCATTGTCCTTGCAGTCCAGCCTATAAAGTAAAACCTTCCGTTCAATTCAGTTTGGCAGTTTAATTCAGTTCAATTCGCGATTATTATTTTTTGACTTACAAAGTGTCTATTTATGATGTCAATGATGAATGGTTCGACTTACTTTTCCAGGACGAGGCAGGCGCTCAGGCGCCAGCGCAGGTGCTGCGGGGCGGCGGGGGCGGCGGGGCAGGGCCGTGCGGCCGGGCGCGCGCGCGGCGCCGCCCGCGCCCCGGCCCGCGCCGCGCCGCGCCCGGCCCGCGCCGCGCCGCGCCCGGCCCGCGCCGCGCCGCGCCCGGCCCGCGCGACGCCGCCTGGGACGCCGTGCACGCCCAGCTGCGCGCGCGCTCTCCGCGCCACGCGCCGCCCTCCGCGCCCGCCGCCGCGCTGCTCATCCTGCACACCGACATCTAGCGCTGCTCACGGAGCGTGTTGCCTGTATGATCTAATGTGAGCCTGCCGGAGACCGTGTGGTTATTTCTCCGTCTTCGGTCACCGACGCGACGTGAAGCTGCAGTGCGACAGCGCCTCCTGCTGCGGCCTGCCGCGGGGTTCCTCTGCGTGGAGCGAGATGTATGCCCGTGTTGATCATATCAACATTATAATTATTATGTAACGAATGATGAACGATGTGATTATATTAGTAGAGAATCGATGAGACTAGCCTTCCACTTGTAATGGTATCTTGTATCGTATCTCATAAGTTTCTATTATTTTCTATTAAACTGATTAACGAACACAGACTGCCATATTAAGTAGTAGTTAACAGTAATGCCAGGTGAGGCTGAGTGAGAGCATGAATGTACCACGTATTGTACGGAGTGCCAGGCCACGTGCGTCCGCCGCACCGCCGCGCATGTGTCGCGCTGCGTGTTGCGTGCTGCGTGTTGCATGCTGCGTGTTGCATGCTGCGTGTTGCGATGTGCGTGTTGCGGTGCGCGGTGGACGCTGTTGTTGTTCCATGTATTCCTATATGTATTGTAGGTAATTAGTGTAGCGTTATACGAGAGGGTGCGTAGTAAGTATAACAGACTATATTTTATAAAAGTAAGTTTTCTAGCATTCTGAGTAGTGACTTCTTGCCTTGTAGCGAACTTATCGAGAGACGCGGTGCTATCAACACAAACTCGCCCAATACTAAACTGTTCTAAAGAACACTTGTTCGACTGACTCCGCTGAGGTGGAACGGACTGGGTGTACTGGGAGGCACACTTCAGGTTCACAGCTCTTGAACATGTATTACTTAGAGTAGGTTATCTAGTGCAGCGGTGCCCATTACAAACTGAGCCTCATGAACTTGCCCACCCCTAATGTATTAGATACCCCGTGTTTCACTCGAAGCCTACCGCGCAGCACCGCGCAGGCCCCGGCCGCTCCGTGGGTATCGCTGGACTAGCTGCTCCCTACGTCATTATGGAAACCATGAGTCAGTTTTATTTAAAAAGCTTGCCGTTATTTCATATCCGATTATTGTGATACCATTTTGCTGTGATGTTAAACTACAAGAGCAAAGTGAATTACGATAGTGTATGTAGGTAGGAGTCCGGCGGCGTCGTCGGTGGCGCGCGGCCGGTGACGGGCGGTTGTCAGTAACCTGGTGCCAAATAGCATAAGATAGTATGTACGACTCGTTCACTGTTGTAGACAATATCGATTAGTTGGAGACTAGACAATAAGCAGCGATACGCACACGCGTTCCAACAATGTTGACACGTTACTATTAAAGCAATAAAGTGATATTTTTGTACACAAGCTGTTTTATTTGTGTCTTTATGAATAGTCAATCAGTAGCAATAGGTCGCGCGCGTGTCTGCTGCCAGGCCCGACGTGCTGCCGACGCGGCCGCGTGCCGCGTGCGGCAGCAACTACAGGCGCACTGGACCTGGACGTCGCCCTCCGTCGCGCCACTCGTGACACTCGCGACACTTTACTCATTCACAATCATCTAAATACATATATGTTCACAGTAACTGGCGAAGATATCGCTGAAAATTCAAGAAAAACATTTGGTCGAATTGAGCACCTCCGTCTTTATTGAAGTCGATGATGGGGTGATGATCCAGAACTCGTAGCATTCGTCGCCGCGTCGTCGAGAGTGCAGTACCGTCGCGCGTCGTGTACGACGTAGCGCGACATCGACAATGGCATACCTATATTGCATTCGTCGCCGCGTCGTCGAGAGTGCAGTACCGTCGCGCGTCGTGTACGACGTAGCGCGACATCGACAATGGCATACCTATATTGCATTCGTCGAGAGTACAGTACTAGCAGTACCGTCGTGTACGACGTAGTACTAGCAGTACCGTCGTGTACGATGTAGTACTAGCAGTACCGTCGTGTACGACGTAGTACTAGCAGTACCGTCGTGTACGACGTAGTACTAGCAGTACCGTCGTGTACGACGTAGTACTAGCAGTACCGTCGTGTACGATGTAGTACTAGCAGTACCGTCGTGTACGACGTAGTACTAGCAGTACCGTCGTGTACGACGTAGCGCGACATCGACAATGGCATATATTGCATTTACGTAATGTCAGTTTTTAGCTTGCCTTATATGACTCCTTCCGCTAAAGGAAGCTAAAAAGGAAAATTCATGATTAAACAATACAAAAGTGACCAAATAGTTGATGATTAAGCAATTGTAGGTAGGAGTGATTCCACGCGATCTCCAATCAATGTGGCGATGATACGTTTTCCATGAATAACTACAATGCGATTGTATAAAAATGAAATAACAAAAGATAAGGATAACTAGTGCGGCGGCGGGCTAGTCGTCGCGGGCGCACTCTGCTGGCGACAGCCTGCCGACCCACCTGCGGAGATAGCACGCTGATAAGATACGCGCGTGCTATCAGTGGAGCCGCTATCGCGCTATCCTATCACAAACACGCCGTTTGATACAAGCCACATTATTGTGGAGTGACATAAGTTGTGTGATCGTGCGTGCTGGCAGCTTGCTTGCTGGCGCGGTGCATGTGCTGCGACCAGCTGTGAGGAGTGAGGAGCTGTGGTGCGCGCGGCGGGGCGGCGATGTGCGCGCGCGCGGCGCCTGCGCTTGTGGCGCACGTCAACCTATTACTCACCGTGAGTCACACATCGCTGTCCGACACGGCTCTTTGTGCCTGCGAACTCGCAGGTAGTTTAGTGCTAAGTTCCTGGAACTTGAAAGGAATCTCATCAAATCTCATGTATTAAAAACGACTTGAAGACAAATTCTTCTTTTTTTAAAGTGTTTTCTATAAAATCCATACCTTTACTGCACGTAAGTCCACATGACACTCCGCAGACATAGATCCGTGGCGTACCTACCTATTGACTACTGCCACTGTAAGTGGTGCTCATAGCCAGAAGTGAGCAGAACATTAAACTTCCTGCACTGTTGTGTACGGACGCCAGCACATCAAGTTACTACAATCTGTCAAATTTCTTTAATAGATTTTCAACTTTATCGCCAAAGAATTAAGGTTCAAGGTTGATTGGGAAAATTTGACAGTTTCGGGTAGCTTGACCTGCTGGCGTCTGTACATAGCATGGGTGATATACGAATACGTGTGGTGTAGGTAGGTGCGACAACTAAAGAGGGAACTATGAACACCAAACAAAATACCCAAATCGCATAGGTGTGCCTATAATATTTGAAGAGCTCCCTCCACTTCTTCAGGATCACATCGTCGGATCCTGGCCAGATGACAATGGGACCACCTGAGAAACCCTTTCAAACAAAAAAAACATATTTTCCTAATCCGTCCAGCCGTCTTCTAGTAATCGGAGAACAACTTACATTTTTTTTATCCGACGTATCTATCTACTGTGAACCTCCTTTTATTGAAGTCAAGAAAGAATAACTCCAAAAATAACTTTAATTTCGGAATTTCAACAAACAAAAATACAAAACCAAAGACTTTCGAGTTTTGAAATTAAACTAGATAATTTTTTGGTGGCATCCAAATATAATCTGAGAAAAATATCAGTCGGGTATTTTCTAATGAATCCTTTTAAATGGATACATTTCTTGCTATGAGTCACTGGTGTCAGTGGTCCTCTCACACCCTGGCGCGGGGGGTGCTGTCGATGTTGATGACTAAGTGTTGACGTGTGGGCAGCTATACGGCGGCGCGGCGCTGGCGTCGGCGGCGCGGCTGAAGTGGGACCCCAGTACGTATATGGTGCTGCGCGAGCTGTTCCCAGCGGAGTACCGCGCGGCAGCGACGGCGCTGGCGGCGGGCGGCTTCGCGCTGCTGCTGCTGCCACACGTGTCGGCGGCCGCGCTGCACGCGAGCAGGCCGCGCAGCCGCGCCGTGCTGCTCTATGTGGTCAGTTTGTTATATGCTATGTTGCGTGTGTAGTACCTACTTACCTCTAATTAGTTTCACAGTGTAAAACTATTACCAAACATTAAACCCGTTTAGCAGGAGTAGGCAATATTAGCCGAGATATAGCGTTTTGGTAAAGTAGGTATTATTTCGTTATTGTACGTTTAACTTATGTGTTTGTGTTTTTAACTAATGTAATTGGCCTTGACCGTTTTATGTTAAAATAAATAAAAATAACCGTTTTGCGGTACTAAACGAGAGCCAGGATAGGAAGCGAGCAATCTAGTAACCTGGCTTCGTGTGCACAGAACTAGCTTCATGTTATGTACTGTGCAAAGGCGGGTACTCACTAGCGAGCTGTAACTGTAACCGTTGCACGTTACAGTTACCAAAATCATAGTGTATACGTAGTTCGAGAGCGGAACGCGCTGTGCTTCCAGCGAGCCGATGACAGCCAGGTACTCATTGCGTAACTGTAACCGTTGCACGTTACTGTTACCTAAAAACATAGTGTGTACGTGATTCGTGATTCAAAAAATGATTTTATTGGCTTCGTACAGAAGGGAGCGTAGGAAAATAAAGAAATCAACCGGAACAGGGAAGGTAGATATTATTTGTATATTAAATACATCTTTTCCTTCATACATTTATTAATTTTGTTATTACTTTAACATCTATTTATTTTAACATTTATGTTCATTACCAGTGATAGGAATAGGTAGTGCCTAATTGCCTAAACTTCGAAGAACAGAGACAAGGAACGGAGACTTCCTTAGGACTAAATTTTATCATTAAAGTAATTTTTATCATTTTAGCATTCTCTATAGTAGGACGAATTTATCATTTCAAAAACAAAAGGTATTTGTATTTTATCTTAATGAAATATATTTCTAAAATATATTTAAAAATGTGCATGATATTAAAATAATAGCCGTATAACAGTATATAACGTATAGAGACTTCGCGTGGTCCCATAAGCAATAACAAAGAAGTTGCTCAAGAATTTGTAAATTTCTTTACCAGTATCCCACATACAACCACTGAAATCTTAAATTCCTCGCCCTTGCGTTCTATTAATTTATTAAGAGCAAACGTCTCATCCTGCCAGATTGAATTTAAATTCAAGCATATAAACCCCATAATAGTAATAAAAGCTTTCAAGCAAATCAAGATCAAAGTAACCGAAGATCTATGGGGAATGTCTATCAAAGTTTGTACCTCCATTATTGAGACTATAGCGCCGTACTTAGCCTTAATATTTAATTTGTGTGTGGATCAAGGAGTCTTCCCAGATCTAATGAAACACAGCAAGGTGATACCCCTTTTAAAATCAGGGGACAGTAAACTTACCAATAATTATAGACCCGTATCCGTGTTACCGGTCTTCAGCAAGGTGTTTGAAAAGGTGATGCTGAACCAAATGCTCAATCATTTTAACACCAACAGAATATTACACGACCAACAGTATGGTTTCACCAAGGGACGTTGTACGACTGATGCCGGTATCACCTTATTAAAACACATTTTTACAGCGTGGGAAGAGTCCCAAGACGCCATAGGAATTTTTTGTGACCTCTCCAAGGCTTTTGATTGCGTCGACCACGAAACCTTACTTTTAAAACTTGAGCATTACGGAATGGGAAAACTTGCGCTCAGTTTAGTAAAATCTTATTTAAATGATAGACAACAGCAAGTTCAAATAAATGGTGTCAATTCACTCGGTTTAAAAGTAAAAATGGGTGTTCCGCAAGGCTCGATATTAGGTCCTTTCCTCTTTTTAGTTTATATAAATGATCTACCCCATTTGTTAAAAACCCAACCACAGATGGTGTTATTTGCTGACGATACTTCCTTGATTTTTAAAATTAATAGACGTGCATCAAATCTTGACGACGTAAATAACGCCCTACTGCAGATCCAAAATTGGTTCACTGCTAATAATTTAGTATTAAATGGGAAAAAAACAAAGTGTATAAGATTTTCTTTACCAAATGTCAAAGGTAGTCATTGTGAGATAAAATTGAATCAAGAGAAACTAGAATTCGTCGATGAAACTGTTTTCCTGGGGTTCACGCTCGACTCAAGGCTTCAATGGGGTCCTCATTTAACATCCCTTGCAGGACGACTAAGTTCAGCAGCGTATGCTGTGAGAAAAATCCGTCAATTTACTGATGTCGATACCGCGAGACTGGTCTATTTTAGTTACTTTCATAGTATCATGTCGTACGGTATTTTACTATGGGGACGGGCTGCAGACATCGAGTCTATTTTTATTCTGCAGAAAAGAGCCATCAGAGCCATATATAGCCTCCGCAGGCGTGACTCTCTGAGAGAACTGTTTAAAGATATTAACATCATGACGGTACCTTGTCAATATATATATGAAAACATTATGTACGTAAGGAAAAATCTGCATATTTTTAGTAAAAGAGGTGAAAGACACAATTATATCACTAGAAATAGGGACCAATTAGTTCAACCAGGTTTCAGGCTGGCTAAAGTAGACTCATCTTTCATGGGGTACTGTTTAAAATGTTACAATAAAATACCTCCCCACATAATTGAACAGAATGAAACGAAATTTAAATCTTGTATAAAACGCACACTATGCAGCCAGGCATATTATAAATTGGGAGATTACATCGCTGATAAAAATGCTTGGCTAAACGCTGGTCCTGCTCCACAGGACGCATAAATAAATTCATTAGCATTTGGAAGTACCTACTGTTGGAGCCGCTGAAGATTGTAAAATACTATTTTGCATTATATAAATTCAATCTCCTAGTATTGTATAATTGTATAGCTCATGTGTGAGTACTATGTAGTTACATACTATAAAGCTACCATTTACTGGGTACGTCTTTCATTGACTTGAATGTGCCCTGGCGGCTGAGAGTATGTCATGCTCACTCAAATGTCTCGCTGATGGTGGCACATGTGTTGGATCATTTAGCTCCCTTCAAAACGGTTGAGCTGAATGGTGCTAATCCGTGCGTCATGTTCGTGAACGGGCGCCGTCAGTGGGGACTGGTCATCTCTTTGCTGCCATGGCTTATTTTAATTTAATTTAATATTTGGATTGTTTTAGGCTTTTCATTACGGACGCTTTTAACGTTCTGCATCGTTCTCACATGCATAATTTTTAATATGAATGATGTAACTAATACTTTGTAACCATATTTTGATTTAAAAGAGTGTCCATGGAGTTTCTTGCCCGTTCTTCTCCATAGGTACCTACTACGCTTAGGAATGGGCAACTAGCTTCATTTCTCTGACTGACCGACCCCTTGACAATTCAAAAGTGCCTGTAATTGGTTTAATTGAAATAAATACTTTGAGTTTGAGTTTGAGTTTGAACATTGTTTAGTAACACTTAAACTTTAAAAATCTTTAAAAACATCATTTAATCTTTATTACACCGAAAGTACAGACGCCAGCAGGTCAAGCTACCCGAAACTGTCAAATTTTCCCAATCAACCTTGAACCTTAATGGTTTCGCGATATAGTTGAAAATCTATTAAAGAAATTTGACAGATTGTAGTAACTTGATGTGCTGGCGTCCGTACAATACGACTTTTACGGCAGCGCATTTCGTTATCGATAACGAAATGCGCTTCCGTAAGTCTTCTACAAATACCTTTTTTTTTTTAATGATAAATTCGTCCTACATTAGAGAATGCTAAAATGATAAAAATTACCGTTTTATTATTTTAAAGACAAAATGTCTTTTTTTTTTCAATTATACACTTGAACTTTAGAAATCTCATTAAACGTAGCCAAGAGTGAGCTAGAAAGAAGATATTTACTTCGAAACGTGTACGGCTCCTTATACAAATATTGTGATTCATAGTATTAAGATCAATAAGCATTTAAAAAATGTTCTCAAAAAAAAAAAACTGAAAATTTTATGGTTGTAACGACTGTGTATATTATTTATTATGTTATGTCTAGTCGCAAAATATTTTTTTAATATATTTAAGTGTTGTCCCGAATTTCGGGACAGATGTCCCGGAAAAAAATTAGTCCTAAGGAAGTCTCCGTTTCTTGTCTCTGTTCTTCGAAGTTTAGGCAAATAGGCACTACCTATTCCTATCACTGTTCGTTACATTGCAGGAAAAGATGAAGTTTATGAAAGTAAATTGTATTCTTTTAAGATGCTAAGCTTCTTGGACGACCGTTTTACACCTCGAAGAGGACTTGAGTCTGAAGGTTCGAATGAGCAGGTAATTTTTTTTATGTTATGCTTTATTCCCAGGTAGATTTTTTTTTTGTATTACGCATATTACCTAATCTTGCTACGGTAATTTGCCTTCATTCAAAAAATAATGTGCAAGTTCGTCACAATTTGCTTTAAAATTTGCCGCAGAACGGCGAGGAATAGCCTGTAGCGGACGAAACGATGTTTCTGTCGGGTCATTTCTCTAAGTTCCTGGTTCACCATTCTCGGTATTTTCGCTATCGAGAGAGCCTTGAGGCGTGTACACCGAGCATGAAAAAGAACGCCTTAGAACATTATGTAGAAGCACTAGCTAGTACAGTAACTAGTAGGATTGGCCTTTTTAGAACATTACAAACACTAGCAAGAATTCCAAATGCATTTTCGACCACTCTTCGGGCTCTTGATAGCCGATAGTTGAGTACTCTTTCTTTGGATCCTTTCAAATGGGTTCCCCGGTACCACAGAACAGATAACTTTTATCTGTTCTGTGCCCGGTACCATCGATCACTAATAAGCCCGGTACGGTTTTATTAGGTTTTTGCCAAGGGAAATGCTGAGTCTCCGAGGAAGTAGTAGGGTATTGACCTGTTCCGATTCTGGAGGGGTATGGGTTCAGGTAAATTTAATCATTTCTCATCCATCATTCTTTTTAAACTACATCCTTGAAATACACCTCCATCCGAAATTCTTCGTAGAGTCCCAATATGTACCTACGTACATAAAGTTATACTGTGCGTCTAATAATGCGAACAATACAACGCTGAAATGAGATTTATAATTGTAGTAGTCTGTTCCAGAATTGTATGGGCACTGGATAATAATGTTTGCCATCGATAGCACCAATTGCATGAGGAAAGTGCCATAGTGTCTCAAATTCGTTACAGCATTTAAGCCATTTTTTTGACATCTGCGATAACACTGGTTAACAAATTTTAAAGTTTTGTTAATCCATGAAATGAGTTGTGCTAATTGCGAAAGAATACCTCTAAACATACATTTTGATGTAAGTTTTTAGGTCGAGTTAGCTCGCGTTTTTTGTGGATTCAAATAAAAATCTTTTGACTTAAGATAACATTATATTCATAAATCACATATTATAAAATTTAAAAATGAGTTAATATATTGCTTTTCCGTTTATAAATAATATCTACAGCCTCTCTCTTCAACGTCCAGCAGTAGTCTGCTAACATAGCAGGACTCCATTTGCCCTGGTATCGCTGTTCCATGCCTGAAATATCCTGGTGAAAACGTTCACCATGTTCGTCGCTAACATCTCCCATATTTTCAGGACAAAAATCCAAATGTGAGTCGAGGATATGTATTTTGAGGGACATTTTGCAACCGAGAGCGTACAATGCTTGGATCATATTCTTAACCAGGTTTTCATAGTCTTCAGATTTTTTTTACCCAAGAAATGTCCAGGCCTGTTTTTCCTTGCTATTCAATGTGCTTTCAAAAGTCTTGTCATTCATTAATTCTTTTATTTCAGGTCCTATGAAAATTCCTCCTTTTAACTTAGCATCTGTCATTTTTGTAAACTTTTCTTTTAAATATTGAAAAGCTTGACCTTCGTATGTTACAGTGCTATTACCACGTCATACACTAATTGTATTTTCACGGTGTTTGATAGCGAATGCCAGCGCAATCTTAACGTTCTTTATGATGTATTAAATCTAGTAAAGTAAAGCCGTGCTATAATAACGAACAAGTCGAAACTTGCGAGAGTGCGGCGAACGCAATACAAGATTAAACTTGCATAGCTCGATAACTCGAGCTAAGACACTTGTAATATTATAATTGATGATTAGTATTTATCAAGTACTGCCTATTTTTGTATTTCATCATTCATGGGCAAAACCATTGTTAACCAGTGTAATCGATAATAACTTTAATGTTATGTTGATAAACAAACTATGTTTTATTTACAGGTGGAGGACCAAAACAGTAACGGAAACGTTGACGATGTATTTCATCATCTGAGCTTAATAGAAAAAAGCTAAAACAAGATCACAAACTACTAATGCTCAAAGAGGCTTTCGGCATACTAAAGAATACGGCAAATAAACCACACGATACAGAACTAAGATCAATTTTCGATTTCATACAAGAAGAAATGAATAATTACACAAAGGATACCAAAAATTCTATTCAACATGAAATATTTCAGATAATTATGCGTGCTGATCAAGGATATTACAACTCGATACAAAATTATGGTTACTATTCTACTACACAGCACTCAGGCTCCACGCCGCGCAACTTCTTCCAACTCAAATCAAGAAGCTCCTTTTTCGGATGTAAATATAGCACGCCCTTCAACTTCATCCTCTGCAAACCAACAACCATCCTCTTCAAACCAACAAGCATCCTCTGCAAACCAACAATCATACTCTGCAAACCAACAAGCTTCTTCGCCGCCGGCGCCGTACTGCGCCGTACGGGGAGTACGGCGCAGTACGGCGCAGTACGGCATACAGTAACAGTAGCGATTATTCGTAAGATATGAATACTGAATACATAATTTTGAATATTATGTATGATGTGTGTTAATTTTAATAAATAATTTATTACCTTGATTTGGTCTTTCAATGTTTCTATCAGCGCTTGACACACTTCCGGGACAATTGAGCTTATGACTTGTTTGGATCAAAGAGATTTAAGATAGGTACAATAGAGAGGCTATGCAAAGAAATGTCATAGAAAAACTGTGATCCCATGTCTCAGTGACGCCATCTAGTATAATATAGCAAAATTAGAGCGGCAATTGGGAACATCTTAACACAAAAAATTGCAAAAATGAATTAAATTTTGTAAAATATATTCAGCTATTGCACGGTAGGTGGCCAGTGTGGTCAGTGGTGCCAGATCCGATTTTCAATCCGTGGAGTAAGCCTGAAAAACCTTATATACTTAGTTCAAATGGTAAATAAATATAAAAAAAAAAACTAAACAAATTAAACAAAACTTGTCTCAAACAGTAAAAACGATTTTAGAATTGTATTCGCTACTATCCATTGTCCGTGTCGCCGTCTATGACTCGGTATCAGCTCTCGCTAGGTATCAGTTTCAGTGTGTTTATGTACAGACGCCAGCAGGTCAAGCTACACGAAACTGTCAAATTTTCCCAATCAACCTTGAACCTTAATGCTTTAGCGATAAAGTTGAAAATCTATTAAAGAAATTTGACAGATTGTAGTAGATTGATGTGCTGGCGTCCGTACATTTTAAAATAAAATCATTTCAAATGTGCCTGCTTTGCAGGTTATTTCGCTTTTTGTGTAAAGTAGAGCTATTACATCACAAAGCGCATATTTTATTTGCAATATTGTCGGTTGCGTTTCGGTTTTAGCAAAATATATTTTTTTCACGTATGTTTGCAAATATTTGTAAATCTTGTATCCGTATGTATACGTACATCCGAGGCGAGGTCCAAAATCCGTAGATCTATGAAAAAATCCGTAGGTCTGGCAATACAGGGTGACACTAGTATAAAACCTGTGGTAGGGATTTTACCATTTCGATATAAATGTATCGATAATATTGAAAAAAGTTACTAAGACTTTTTTTTTTCGCATTTGAATAGATTGAAACAAGTGCCAAAAAATTGGGAAAGCAATAAAATGATTAGCAGTTTCAATGTTTACAAGTTATTTATTTATAAAATTATTTTTACATACAAATTACTAATTATCGTTATTATGATCTAGTGATCCAAGTGTCAGACTGCAGCTGATGACGAGGACATGAATGCGATTCCCACAGGACACAAATATTTTTGTGATGAATATAAGTGATTGTGTTGGTCCGGGTGTTTCTTATGTTTATATGTAAGTAGTATTTATTTTGTAAATAAGTATTTATTTGCAAAAGAAAGTATTTAAGTATTATATCCATTGCGTAGTATCCATAGTATAAGCTCTGCTCTGCGGTTTGAAGCAAACAGGTCAGTCGACCTTGCGTACGTACAAAATATAAAAGTCAAAAACACTCATACCGCTAATATTGAGGAAACTACGGAAGTTCTATTTAAAAATGTTATGCCTGACGATCGATAGAATAATGATAGTGACTACCACCACCACATCCATTGACGAACTTTTAAAAGTGGTTAACAAACTCCCACTTACTAAAGGATCAATAAAATAAAATTTTAACCGGTTTACATCGCGTTCAGTTTTTAATTTCTTGACGTTCTGAATACCTTGCACGTCCACTCAAATCTGTGCGGTTATTTCCTCAAAAGACAATTTCAGACCACTTCACTTCTAGTACAGGGTACCGATCCTTTTTTTTTAATTGATCGACCAGTCTTTCCGAAGTAGATGTTCTCTCTTTTATAATGCTTCGAGCATAATTTTGACGAAGCAGATGGAAAACAATTTTCTTCTCTACGGTCTGTCTGAACAAACCGTATCCACTTTTCACCTACGTGAATTAATAGTACTTGTTCATTTATTGACATTTAAATAAAATGACATGATTATCTTCAAACAGTATTATATTTTAAGTGTTATTTATTATTTACCTTAATAAATATTATCGATAACAAAATCGATAAACAACATCACATCTCAACGAGGCAGTAGTAAAACTACTCCGCAATAGAGGGCGTTTATAACAAAATTAGCAAATTTTCTAGATCTATTTAGGAAAATTGTTTAATTTTAATTACTGAGTAAATATAAATAATTCATACGAAAATAAACCGAAGTTAGGTCCAGCCGTTTTACTATAACCAGATTTACAATATCGCAATGCGCAACTTGGCATATTTGCTTAGAAAATATTTGTTTTTGGTGGACACAAATACGTCTTGACACGCAGGCGTACCACACTAGACTGAGCGACTTTTGACCACTAGGACAAATGTATTGGATTACGATTTTGTTCGCAATGTCCCGTCTATTGTCAAGTAAATAATTTAATGTCTTTGGTTTGGATATACGACACATGTATTGCAAACTTGTAAAAGAATCCCCAGTAGCTAAATATCTCATTGTCACAGCTAACCTGTCTTGAACACTGCTTCTTGAAACGTAGTGTTTCGCCGTTCTATCTTGGGCCCGATTAAATTCATTAGATATTCAAAATCTTTATTAACGCTGGTCCTGCTCCACAGGACGCATAAATAAATTGATTAGCATTTGAAAGTACTGTTGGAGCCGCTGAAGATTGTAAAATACTATTTTTGCATTATATAAATTCAATCTCCTAGTATTGTATAATTGTATAGCACATGTGTGAGTACTATGTAGGTACTTACTGTAGCGGAATATCACCCTCACAGATTAAATACAGGACGTAGGGTATATAACAATATTTTTTCCAAACTTTTTATATGTACCCACTATGTATTAATTTTTGCAACAGATTTTGTATATAAGGAACCTACCTTTCGAAATACAATTGATTCCATACTCAACCTGCTTTTACTTCTCATCATCATACCCTGCGTATCTAACAGTGGTGACCCCGACGTGATAAACTTCAAAAAACCAAAAATGAACCCGAGTAGGTACTTCCAAACTGAACGATGGAAGAGAAACATCATCACCGCAAAAGGATTCGCACGAACTGTCAGCCGTCTCGTACAACCAACGGATACCGCCTTTATGGAGAAACAGAATCAAGCTTTGGTTCCTGCAATTTGAAGCGATCGTGTCTGCTGGAAAATTAAGCGACAAGGAACTATCCGAGCTGCTAATCCGCCAACTCGACCTACAAGATCTAGACGAAATTCAAGACATCATGTTCGATACCAAAAATGCAACAGAAAATAGTAGATACGCCACCATGAAGATGAGGCTCATTCAAACCTACGACGAAAGCGACCACACTAAACTCGAGCGGCTACTGTCCAACGTGGAACTTGGAGATTTGAAGCCTTCGCAACTGCTACGCCGCATGCAAAATTTAGCCGGTAACAACATTGCTGAGAACACGCTGCGTGTTACATGGACGAAGCACCTACCGCCATCCGTACGCGCCATTCTAGCTGTGAGCGAAACTATAGCCAAGAAAACCGAACTAAACGAGTTAGCAATAATGGCCGACAAAATGCTAGAACAACTTCACCACCAAATATCAGCAGTACACAACTCTTCGTCACCGCCAACACCATCCACTCCACCTGTAGCTACAAATCATGAAAACGCATTACTTCACGCGAAGATCGACATGTTGGCGAAAGAAATATCGGAATTGAAAACACATCACAGCCGCTACGGAAGGCAGCGCGGGCGCAACTGGCGAGGCGCGCGGCATCGATCACGCAGTGCGTACCGATCGCCGCATGGTAACCGCCGGTCGGACTCAAATCACCAACACAGGAACGAGTACAACGACGATTCCGTTTGTTATTTTCATCGAAAGTTCGGCAGGCAAGCGCGAAAATGTACCAGACCATGTACCTATGAAGATAAGCAACCTTCACCCGCGGGAAACTAAAGCAGGTGTCAGCAGAGACGGAAGCTGGCGCTTGGGAAAAATCACACCGTCTATTTCTGAAAGACAAGAAGACAAATCTAAGCTTTCTCATCGACACTGGTGCAAACATATCCGTCATACCAAGAAAACGCTGCGAAATCCTGAAGCCAACCACATTCAAACTATATGCAGCAAACAACACAGAAATAGCTACCTTCGGTGAAAAAACATTGGACTTAGACTTCAACCTGAGACGACCATTCAGATGGAAGTTCGTCGTAGCAGAAGTCAGCAAGCCCATCATCGGCGCTGATTTCTTGAAGCACGATGGTGCTTCAAGAAATCAGCGCCGAACCTACTAGTTGACCTCGCTGGAAAATGTTTAATCGACAAGATAACTAACTTGTCAGTGAAGACGTCCATCTGCAAATCTACAGCACCAACTATCAGAACCATAGACCTGGAACAAAAATATCATGACATATTAGCGGAATTCCCCGATATTACAAGACTCTCCACTATGAAAAATACTCCGAAGCACAACGTCGAGCACCATATCGAAACAACAGGGCCGCCATTATACTGCAAAGCTCGTCCACTGCCACCTCACCGTTACGAAGCTGCGAAGAAAGAATTTCAAACCATGATGGATCAGGGATTATGCCGACCAAGCAAGAGCCCCTGGGCCAGTCCACTTCACGTGGTACCAAAACCAAACGGAGACTTACGAGTCTGTGGAGACTACAGAAGATTAAATGCCATAACCAAGCCAGATCGATATCCAGTACCACGTTTGAAGGATTTCACTTACCAGTTGCACGGGAAGCAGATATTCTCAACACTTGATCTAAATAGGGCATACCAACAATTGCCTGTTCTGGAAGATCACATCGAAAAAACAGCCATCATCACACCATTCGGGCTTTTTGAATTTCCCCGCATGTGCCCAGGCCTGAAAAATGCTGGACAGACTTTCCAGCGTTTTATCCACGAAGTACTCCACGGACTCGACTTTGCCTACCCTTTTGTCGATGATATCATCATAAGTTCCACTACAGAAGAAGAACACCGACAACATTTACGAACCGTCCTACAACGACTGAACAAATACGGCATCACTATAAATCCATCGAAATGTGTACTAGGCAAGGAAGTGATCAAGTTTCTTGGACACACTGTCTCACAAGATGGCATCAAACCTCCAGCAGAAAAAGTAGAAGCAATCACCAATTTTCGACTACCCACAACCATTGAACAATTAAGAAGATTCCTTGGCACCGTCAACTTCTACAGAGATTGCATTTCAAGGGCAGCCGAAATACAAGCACCTCTAAATGCATATTTGCACAATAGCAAGAAACGAGACAAAACAAAGATTGTATGGAACGACGAAGCCAAGAAGGCATTTCAGTTATGTAAAGCTGGCTTACAAAACGCAGCATTACTAGCTCACCCCTCACATAACGCACCGATCGCATTGATGACTGACGCCTCTGATAAGTGCGACGGTGCGGTACTGCAACAATATGTACACAACAAATGGCAGCCACTGGGATATTTCTCTAAAGCATTGTCAAGCGCGCAAGTCAAATATAGTACATTCGACAGAGAACTGTTAGCTATCTACATGGCCGTGAAGCATTTTAGAAAAATGTTCGAAGGAAGACATCTTATAATATTCACCGACCACAAGCCGCTAACCTACGCGATAAACAAAACATCGTCAGACAGCGAGACACCACGACGAGCCAGACAACTCATGTATATAAGCGAATTCACAAACGACATTCGTCATATCAGCGGGCAAGATAACATAGTCGCAGATTCATTATCACGGATCAACACAGAAACCATCACCTGTCCTACAACGATCGACTACAAGCAACTAGCTACAGCGCAAGAAAGAGACAGCACTATACGTGACTTAATGAAGCAAAGCAACTTACAATTAAAGCACATACTCCTACCAAACGCAAATTGTAAAATACTATGCGACACATCAACACAACATATTCGCCCGTACCTACCTGAAACATTTCGCCGAGCAGCGTACGAAAGTGTACATAACCTCAGTCACCCCGGCACGCGCACAACAAGAAAAATACTCAGTGAAAAATACTTCTGGCCTGCAATGAACGCGGACGCGGGACGATGGTCGAAAGCCTGTGAAGCCTGTCAAAAGTCAAAAGTCAGTCGACACACAACGAGTCAAATCGCAACATTCCCACCATCGGAACGATTCCAACATATCCACGTCGACATTGTTGGGCCCCTACCACCATCACAATATGGACACAAGTACCTACTCACTATTATCGACCGGTACACGCGATGGCCCGAAGCATTTCCTCTCCACGACATAACTGCAGAGACAATTGTCAAAACGATATATGAAGGCTGGATAACAAGATTTGGTTGTCCTATCACGATAACAAGCGATCAAGGTCGTCAGTTCGAGAGCAAACTCTTCTCTGAATTAATGAAGCTAATGGGAATAAACAGAACGCGAACAACTGCATATCACCCACAGTCAAATGGAATCATCGAACGCTGGCACCGCTCACTCAAAGCCGCACTAACCGCGCGCTGCACTGCTAGTGCAAACGGGAAGTGGTTTGACGAGTTACCGACCGTACTACTCGGACTGCGCGCGGCTACTCGCAGCGACACGGGGATTAGTCCTGCACAATACACCTATGGAACATCGCTGCGATTACCTGGAGATTTTTTTGTTGAAACAAAAGGAAGCATCATGAATCACGATTTCGTTGAACAGCTGCGACACACTATCAACGCATACCGACCAGCCGAGACTTCGCATAGCAACAGCAACATGTTTGTGCACTCCGACCTACGTACCTGTGAAAACGTTTACCTACGAAGAGATTGCACGAAAAAACCACTGCAGCCGACTTATGAAGGCCCATATCCCGTATTGGAAAGATGTGAGAAATACTTCAAGCTCCAACTACCAGGAAGAGTAACCAACGTCTCGATCGACCGCCTGAAGCCTGCTTACACTATGAGGGAGCAAGAAAATTATGACACACAGAGAACAACGAGATCAGGAAGAATAGTGAAACCAGTTGTACGCTTCGCTTGAGGGGGTGTACTGTAGCGGAATATCACCCTCACAGATTAAATACAGGACGTAGGGTATATAACAATATTTTTTCCAAACTTTTTATATGTACCCACTATGTATTAATTTTTGCAACAGATTTTGTATATAAGGAACCTACCTTTCGAAATACAATTGATTCCATACTCAACCTGCTTTTACTTCTCATCATCATACCCTACGTATCTAACAATACTATAAAGCTACCATTTACTGGGTACGTCTTTCATTGACTTGAATGTGCCCTGGCGGCTGAGAGTATGTCATGCTCACTCAAATGTCTTGCTGATGGTGGCACATGTGTTGGATCATTTAGCTCCCTTCAAAATGGTTGAGCTGAATGGTGCTAATCCGTGCGTCATGTTCGTGAACGGGCGCCGTCAGTGGGGACTGGTCATCTCTTTGCTGCCATGGCTTATTTTAATTTAATTTAATATTTGGATTGTTTTAGGCTTTTCATTACGGACGCTTTTAACGTTCTGCATCGTTCTTACATGCATAATTTTTAACATGAATGGTGTAACTAATACTTTGTAACCATATTTTGATTTAAAAGAGTGTCCATGGAGTTTCTTGCCCGTTCTTCTTCTGCCCATAGGTACCTACTACGCTTTGGAATGGGCAACTAGCTTCATTTTTCTGACTGACCGACCCCTTGACAATTCAAAAGTGCCTGTAATTGGTTTAATTGAAATAAATACTTTGAGTTTGAGTTTGAGTTCTGTTGAAGTCATTCTCGTGAAATTTTTATAATGACTACTGATTTGCTGATTCTTCAAAATAAAAAGTAGATCACTTCTTTCCCGATACATTCGATGAATCCACCACCTACGTGGCCGTTTATAATTATCGAGTAAAGCATCTATCAGTATGTATGCTGTACAAGCGAGAGATACGTCGTCCGACATCACGGCGTTACAAACTAACTCTGCGGATAGATCCGGCTTGTGGGAAAAATTAAAAAATAACCAACGAGATGCGCTACGTCGTCAGAAAATTTTGAAACCGAAAAGTGGATCAGGGGCTGTTAAAATAAAGTCATGGCGCTTTCAAGAAAATATGGCGTTTTTAATCCCAATGGCAAATAGGTCAAGTAATACCAATATAATGAAGACACCCTAAATGACGAACCATCACCAGGTACTTCAAATACTATAGTAAATGACATTCAAGAAAATGTGATAATCAAGAATCAAGAGATGAAGAAGAAACTAATGAAACCCCTGAATCGCAATCTACTGATATATCAGCTGATCAAGGATATAAAAGAGGACGACACAAAAGGAACACTTTGAATGACTAAGTAAATCGATTGAGGACCATGAACGTAGAACAGCTAATAGACAGCAACAACGGGAGCGCTTAATTACGAACACCACAAATGATTTCACGTAATGTTAAAAATTATCCACTTTTTAATTTTTTCATTAGTATGTACGAGATTAGTATGTACGAGACTACAAAAAGATTGCCGCCATTAGCTCAATGCAATATTAAAACAAATATATTTTCATTGTTGTCCCAAGAAGAATCCAAAGACTTAGTACAGTATTCGCCTCGTCCACATTCAAGCAATTCACGGAATAGTGATGCGAGAACATATTATTCATCATATACTCCTTCTCCTGTAGAAGTACAACCACGGGAATATTTAGAGACACAGACATCACCAATAATAATCACTCAGGGAAATGAACTGAATATGATCGAAATAGACAGTTCTGGTAATATGTTGCAACGATCGCTAGCAACGCTAGCCAGCGATCGTTTCACTTGTGTACACCCCTGCACCCGCGTACTTAACACTTCATTTCTGAACTCGTAAGCTAGCGAGAAAGCTAATACGCTAGCGTTTCAAGCTAAGATAGTTTAATAAGATGGGGTTCTATTGTTTAAGCTAGTAGCACGCACACCACTGTGTGGTGGTTCAAACAATGTGAAAGTGAGTATTTTGGCAGTACGCGGCGCTAGTGATGCTGCTGATGGTGGGTGAACTGGTGTTCGGCGGGTGGCTGGCGGCGCAGGCGCTGGCGTGGTCGCGCTCGGCAGCGGCGGCGCAGCTGGGCGAGGCGCTGGCGCTCAGCGAGCACCTGCGGCCCATGCTGCAGTACCTGGCGCGTTGGCACCCGCTGCCACACCGCGTCGAGGAGCTCATACAGGTCACACCTGAACTACCGGAACTGTGTTATTTATTATTTATTTATACATATATCAATTGCTTCATGCACTTACTTGCTGTGCTGTTGGATAACACATGTGACACTTCTGTGTTGACTTTGGGACAACTGGGATGGCCGCGCACGCGCAGCCTCTTTTTGTCTATAGGCAGCGATTACCATGTAACTTCTACATTCAAAATTTATCCGAAAATGCAATAGCAGGCTATGCAATAGCAGAGTGCTGCACAGTGCTCTGTAACGTCAGGCGCACCGGGCCCCGCGGACTTGTAGGGGCTGCAGGCCACGCTCGGCCAGCAGCAGCTTCACGTGGCGCTGAGCGTTGCAGTGCCCGGTGCGCGACTAGCTCAGCTCTCCGCTGGGTTGAGCGACAAGTAATGACTGCTCTTTTCAAGTTATAGGTACTTAGTACCACTAAATAGTTAATTATTCTTTGATACCACAGAGAGCGGTCGCTGCCAAAATTACTTTTATATAGGATTTCACGATGCTTAATTTTAGGCCAAACGTGAAATGATTTGTTTTATTCACACGCTAAAAGTCATAGAGCGTGGAATTGCCGCGCTCTGTGCTGAAAGTAAACACGACCAGGCAGCAGTATAGCTTGACCCAGCCATGCCAGTCCATTTGTCAGTTTTAGGACGGATAGTGATGAATAAAGGGCATGTCGTAGTGGAAGACAAGTAACTTTGTGAATGACTCGTGTGCATCATGCGTGTGCAGGAGGCGAAGGAGGACGCGCCGCGCAACGGGTACGCCGCGCTGGCGCTGCTGGCGTTGCTGGCGCTGCTGCAGCTGACAGCGGTGGTGGCGGCGCTGCTGGCCGCGCGCGCCCCCCGCGCACGCTCCCGCTCCTCCTCGCTCGCCGGCTCCGACTCCGAGATGCCGCTGCAACCGAGACCCCCCTCCTATAACAGGTAACAGTCTGGCACTGTGCTGTGTTCTGTCTTCTCGCATATTTCTCCTAACGCTCCGAGCTTGAGTAATTGCTTCTCCGGCGCAGCCGTCGACTGGCACCTGTGCTCGACAACGACTGTGCGGCTCTGCCGTCCAGCCTGGCTAGGGAACGCGTATTGTTCAGTACACCTTTAATATTATTCTAAGTTTTGCCGAGGTTCCGTCAACGAAATGTTGACGTTTCTTAGCTGTAGACTTCACTTTAGAAACGTCACGTGGTGTACCGCGAGCGGCTCCTCGCGTGACTGCTGAGCAATGAGCATCTTAGATGTCTTGCGGTCGATCCGCAGCCTCTTACCATGACGGACTAGTCAATCCGCAATATGTTACGCATAGCTTCCGTTCTTGTTGTATCGTTTAGTGATGATGAGGCCAGACGGCTCGTAACTTGTGTATTTGCAGTGGGTGGGCTTGCTGGCGTGGCCGGCGGGTGGGCCACGTCGCCGCCTCTTGTGTTACCTACGTTGTCAAGATTTATTATAGGGAGAAACATGTGAGAAGGAAACATATCGACAGCTGTTGAGTGTTTCCGCAGTGCTTTGAGTTACGACTACCAGAAGATGCCGCGCACCGCCTTCCGGAACGGCCGCATCGTCATCTTGGATCCGCCGCGCCCGTGACGTCACGCGGCGCTCCTCGCCCGCTGCTCCACTTGTGCACTGATTTCAACTCGAACTTTTGTTTATACAGTTTTCCTATTTAACTTTAAGTACCTACTTGTATTGTAATTAGGCATACTTTGAGGTAAGTTTATAGATTTATAAAGAAATTGCGAAATTGCTAGTAGGTTTACTGCAACACACGTCTACAGCCAGAACTTCAAGTTTCCATGACAGACTGATGTAAGGCGAACGATTGAGGTACTGTCCGCGGGCTCTAACGACATGCTCTGAAGTAGCCAGCTCGCAGCTCGCACTGAACAATAGTGATGAATGCTTGTCCCTTCCCTGAATTTGAAGGGAGGTCATTACAGGCTGCTTGACTGGTTGTGGTGCTGTAGGCTGATATTTCATCATTATATTTAAAACTCTATTGTTATACAAATAAAACTTAGCTGCTCTTATATGTATACTTACCAAATAATTAGGTATACTACTGAATATGGTACCTATACAAGTTGTACAACACAGTTGTGCTAATAATTAGGTATACTACTGAATATGGTATACAAGTTGTACAACACAGTTGTGGTAATAATTAGGTATACTACTGAATATGGTATACAAGTTGTACAACACAGTTGTGCTAATACGCACATTATCACGCCAGGAAAGTTTTGTTGATACCAACGGCTGTAGCTGTGGCAGTATTTTTGTAACCTGGTTATTTTGGCAATATGTTTGATCGTTGGCAACATTGTGTTCTGGCTACTGTAAGTGACAATGGACATTATTCTCTATGCACTAGAAGCGACTTGAAATCAAAGTCCGTACCCCTTGGTGGTCCTTCTTCCAATTACTTACCTGTCGACAATCCGTCCGGTGTTACCCCAACTTTTGACAAAAACTGTATGTACATACAGTTTTTGTCAAAAGTTGGGGTTGGGGATAATGTCCATTGTCACTTACAGTAGCCAGAGCACAATGTTGCCAGCGATCAAACATATTGCCAAAATAACCAGGTCTGGACAGTTAGACACTCATGTTATCGATCATGTGCTAATTAAAGTAAAGATTGAGTAAATATGGATTTACTCAAGTGTTGGGTAACGCGACCTCAGTAGAGGCCCTAGACACTGTAGAGAGATCACTCTCGAAGAACTCACTGAGAAGCGCCGGGCACACGAGTCACCAGGTGGAAACAGCAATCATTCATGTCAATGCGTAAATTATTGGATTTGCAATATTATTGATATTTGTCCAGAGCCGGAGGTATTGTTGCTGGGCGAGTGCGTCCTGCAGTAAATGTACAGTATGTTTGTATGTAGCACTCCCTGAGTCCCTCACATGTGTCAAGGAGCTTTCGTTGTGATTAGATATAATAAGAATATACAAATAAACTGTAAGAAAACTGGTTGGTTCTCTGATTATTTTACTCCTTTAATATCGAGTTTGCAGCACCTGAGCTGCATTAACGATGCAGACCTCATAGATTAGTAGTTACCTAAATGATAGACTGTCAGTCTGTCACTTTGTCTAGGCTGAATAGCATTAGGAGCCACACGGGCACACGATAAAATATAACATTTTTATAAGGTTGGTATAGCATTTTTATCTCACGAAACGACGCGCGCTTTACTTAGGAGTTTACTAACATCCTGTGAATGTGTGCGTGAAGACGAGTAGCGTCAGCACATAACACACACACGCACACACACACTTCCGACTTCGCCGTCGCGTCGTCTCGAACGGCACCCGTGACCGAGAGCTCTTGCGCTTACGCACACATTCACATTTGTACACTTGGTAACCACAAGTAAAGTGCGCGTCGCTTCGTGAGATAAAAATAAAAATAATGTAAGTAGTGAGAACTTTGTAACACGTGACTCCAAATCAAAACTTGGCGGTGTGTAGTACTACATACTCAGTAACGGAGCTGGCTAATGTTATTTTAATCGGAATGTTTAAAAGCACCAATAAAAGAGAACGCACATTTAATGAATAGTTCAACATTTATTTATTCATTATACACATGAAATTGAAAGTGTCGGCACCGTGTCGGCGGCGGTGGCGCGCACTCGCACGAGTGTAACACTCACTCGAGAAACGTGTGAATTTACCACAGACATAACCCTGAGAGGTACAGCACTCACTCGCGCGTGTGTAACTCTCGCGTGAGTGACTCACCGCGTGCATTCGCGCGATCGTATACTCGTGCCACGCGCACTCGCGCGCTGCCACCGTGACGCGTGAGCACCCGCTAGAGACTGTGCAAAAATATATAACTGGTGCAGGCGCGGGTCGATCCCCACGATACATCTTTACAACAAACGTTTTGTATACATATAGCTATCGTAATAAGAATATCTACTTATCTATTACATTATCAACAAAATAATACATTAGAAGTGAGGGCGCGTCCGCCCCGCTCTACCTCTTGCTTCCACTACATCACACCATGATATGACATCGCGTTCCACGTCCACCATATAGTTACACATATGTGAACGAAATACTTATAATTTTATACACTCTGACTTATCTAGTTTATAGCAACAGTCGACATCGCCGACGAAGTACAGCTCTGGTCGACGCGCGACCGCTCGCCGCGAGCCGCGCGCCGTCGCCGTGCGACCGCGCCGCAGACGCGACAAGCAGTATGCGTAGTAGCCGCTATACGATGTGTAGGTCACGAGACGTTATATTATGCTTAGGCATTTATCGAGTAACATTGATGAAGTAACAAAAGCAATGATTATCGCTATGCCGTCGTTCAAGTTTCGCAGACGCTCTCGCACTCGACAGATCTATTAATCTGTTAATACCTCCATACAGACTTACAAACATATACAGTCGCATATCATATTATATAACTCGATTACGTACTGCGACGTCGTAAACCGGACGAAGTTACCCGAATATTCACGGATAATTAATGAATACCTATTACTGCATGACGAATACTGTAATTTGTCGCCTACTCTGAAATATTTTGTACATAGGACAGTGGAGAGCCCGTGAGCCGGAGAGTGGGTCGTGTCGTTGTGTCCGAGGTCGCTTATCTGTAGGCGGGCGCGGCGGGCGCCGTCTCCGCCATGAATGGGTTGGAGGGCCGCGGCGCCGGCGCCTGCCCCGGCACGCTCAGCGACTCCGCGCCGCTGTAGCTCTGCGGAACACAAGCGTGAGGTGAGGCGTGTGCCGAGCGTGCGCGGCACTCTCGGCACGAGGGCGTACCTGCGTGGCGCCGTACGAGTCGTGGTGCGCCAGATCGGCGAGGCGCGTGGAGGACAGCGCGCGCGGCAGCGGGTTGGAGGGCACGCCGTGCGGCGCCAGCACGCCCGCCTCGGCCACGGCGCGCGCCTCGTCGTCCACGACGCCGGCCGACGCGTCCGGCTCGCCGCGGAAGTTGATGAACGCGAAGGCGGCCAGCACTACGGTGCACAGCAGCCCGTAGCCCGCGAACGTGCGCGTCGTGCCCCACTTGGCGACGGCGATGCCGCCCAGCACTGCACCGCAGCCGCGGCCCAGCCCGTGGTGCAGGCCTTGCAGCACGCCCTGCGCCGACGAGCGCAAGCGCGGCGGAGCCCCGTGCGCGATGTACGAGCAGCACGCGGCCCACACGGCGGCGTGCGTGACGCCCTGCACGAACTCGAAGGGAAGCACCCACCAGGGATCGCTCAGCCATGCGATGTACAGGAAGCGCAGCACATTGCCCGCCAGCCCCAGGCACAGCACCTGTCACACACACTTTCAACTTTCATACGATCATAGCAAGGTGTTAGGCGTAGCGTAGCGGAACTGTGTGCACTTAATCATAATTATATTTCATGTTTCACCATCTTTTTTTTAATGTATGTTTATTTTATTTTGTTTCATGTTTTGATTGTTATTATTTTTGTTTGTGTCGAATCATATGTTTGTTTGTTTTGATGTTGTTTTTATTTATTTATGTACAGGGTTATTGGTAAAACACCAACAACCTCTTAAGAGGTCATTGTACTCATCATTATGAACAACTTTTACTATGGGACCAAACCAGAAATCGCGAAAAAAAAAAACAGCTGTTCCCTACAATTTGACGAGTTAGACGAACATAAGTGTAGGGAACAGCAGTTTTTTTTTCGCGATTTCTGGTTTGGTCCCATAGTAAAAGTTGTTCATAATGATGAGTACAATGACTTCTTAAGAGGTTGTTGGTGTTTTACCAATAACCCTGTATAATTGCATGCTGCACTGGTTGACGTCATCACGTCAACGCCGGCTGCCGCTGAAAACCAGCGCTGGGGATCTGTCTCGTATAGGGTCTTAGCATTTTGCTGAGCGATGGCCGTTTTGCGTGAATGTGACGCATGTTTACCCCCAACTTGTTATTTTTGTTTTGTGTGTTTATGTCCTGCGTCATGTTTGCCGCAAATAAACGTATTTTCTTTCTTCTTTCACTTCTCCAGTAAATGAGTGCAATAAGCAGTTCCGACTGCAGTAGAGCCATTTAGAATAAGGTAGCGGAAGTCGTTTCGTACCTTTACATGTCCCATCTGCGTGATCAGCTTAAAGCTGAAGAAGTAGGCGAATATTTCTGAGATGTGATTGATGACAGACGCCACCCCGAACAGCGTCGGAGAGCCACCGATATCCTGGGAGAGTATAAGTAGAAAATTACACATACTCGTAGTTACAAAATTTTACTTATTAAAATTTTCCGGTAGTTTTTTTCACTTTTCCTTCATATTTTGATGCAATAAATTTAAATCTACCAGCCGTTTCTATCCATCAGCTTTTATTTTTCGTACACAGCATTTTGGTAAGTATTTTATGTGAGGGTAGGCGCACATTTACGAAGTGTTGATATCAGTTAAGATAAAATGTTAGCGATGTCTACATCAAGGAGACGTTGTTTGAATGATCCGAAGTGTTTTTTGCTTTATTTGTGGTGAATATGTTTTTAAAAATTATAGAAAATCGGTGACAGATTTCGTAAAAATCGCGTATACCGACTATTTTAAAGTACAAGTGTGTAATTTAGACAAACCGTGGGTGCCTAAAACTGTTTGCCAAAATTGTGTTGTTAGTTTGCGACAATGGTCAAGTGGAAAAAGAAGTTCCCTGAAGTTTACAACCCCCATGATCTGGCGAGAACCGAAAAATCACCATGATGATTGCTATTTTTGCGTCGTTATTGTAAACGGCATTAATTCAAATAACCGCAGTAAATGGATTTATCCTGATTTACCGTCTGCTAAACGACCAACTTTGGTACCTATTCTAGCTCAAGAGCCTATACCACCAGTTTTACCTTCGACATCTGCAGCAGCTTCTTGCCAAATGGAAACAGACGATATAATAGACGATGATAAGTCAAATAGTCCTGATTTTATCCCCAATGTCCCGACTACAGAACTTTTTAACAAAAACGAGGTGAATGACTTAATAAGAGATCTTAATTTGACAAAAGAACAGTCCGAGTTACTCGCTTCTAGATTGAAAGAAAAAAAAGTACTTGCACCCAATACTAAAGTCACGATAATACCGTACGCGCGAAAGGGATATGTTAAAATATTTTTCGCACGAAAATGACTTAGTATTTTGCCAAGATATCAAAGCTTTAATGATTAACATGGGTTTACAACAGTATAATCCACATCATCGGCGTCTTTTTATAGACAGCAGCCAAAGAAGTTTGAAATTTGTTTTGTTACACAACGGCAATAAATTCGGTTCTATCCCTATTGCATATTCCAGGACATTAAAAGAAGCCTATGGAAATATTTCTTCTGTTATAGAGAAAATCAAATACCATGAACATAACTGGCATATATCTGTGGATTTTAAAATGGTAAATTTTCTTCTAGGACAGCAAAGTGGGTTTACAAAGTATGCGTGTTTTATTTGTCTTTGGGACAGTAGAGATAGAGAACATCATTGGACTCGGAAAGAGTGGCCTTTAAGAGAAAAATTAGTGCCTGGAAAGCAGAATATAATACATTCTCCGCAAAGTATGCGTGTTTTAGTTAATGATGAAAATTTTGTCAAAACTATGAATGAAAAAGAGTCCAAAGCATGGAAATCATTTGTGTCAGTAATGAAAAACTTTCTTGGTAATACAAAAGCACCAAACTACCAAGACTTGGTCCAACATATTACATATGTTATTATGTCTGAAGGATCTTGGTTGCAACATGAGCGTAAAACTTCATTATTTGCACTCCCATCTGGAACACTTTCCTCCAAATCTTGGCCACTTTAGTGATGAACAAGGAGAAAGATTCCATCAAGAAATTCGCACCATGGTTGAACGATATAAGGGCAGATGGGATGTGCATATGATGGCAGATTATTGCTGGAGTTTGAAACGAGACCTACCACAAGTATCACATGCAAGAAAATCATTAAAAAGATTATTTTTGGCGGCTTCCAAAAAATAAATATTTTTTATGGTATACATTTTTTGTGTTTTTCTAAAAAATCACACATATGCCATATCTCAAAAACTAAAGCTGATAGATGAAAACGATTTTTATTTTCAGAGTCAGGATGCTATATGTATACATAACAGCTAATTAACCGTCTGGAAAAAAATCTTTGTAACTATGTGTTATGAGTGTTATTGATAAAAATGTACGCGTAATGTAGGTATGTGGTGGCGATAGGTACCTGTAGGTGCCAGAAGAGGAAGGTGAAGATGAGGCCGATGCCGAAGCCCATGAACCATGCCACGAACAGGAACGAGGCCGCTTTCACGTTCTGGAACTGGCGCAGCACCGTCACCCACTCCGGCATCTCGCGCGTCGTCTGCGCGAACACCTGGAAGCCGAGGCTTAGCGTCAGGGAGATGTGACACAAGCAGTCAATGTGCCAACTTTTGTGAAGGAGCACGTCCAGGGCAGTACTACCACGGTCCACGATACTATTCCGAAAGTATTTTTGTTGTCGTTCTGCTTTAAGGGGTATTATGGTGTCTGCCAGGGCCGCGGGTTGTTCGAAAGAGATACGGTGGCCCCTGGCACAGGCAACTGAAGGAACACGGGTGGGTTTTAGTCAGTAAAGTCTGACAAGCCCTCCCGCGCTACCCAGAGCGGGATAAATGACTGGATGATTTCCCACCCAAAAAAAAAGTGGTGTTATGGGTGGCGGTTTAATGAAAGTCTCGCTTGCAGGCGACTTTCATTAAACCGCTCTGTTTAATGAAAGTCTCGCTTGCAGGCGACTTTCCTTAAACCGCTCTGTGTTTAATGAAAGTCTCGCTTGCAGGCGACTTTCCTTAAACCGCTCTGTGTTTAATGAAAGTCTCGCTTGCAGGCGACTTTCCTTAAACCGCTCTGTGTTTAATGAAAGTCTCGCTTGCAGGCGACTTTCCTTAAACCGCTCTGTGTTTAATGAAAGTCCCGCTTGCAGGCGACTTTCCTTAAACCGCTCTGTGTTTAATGAAAGTCTCGCTTGCAGGCGACTTTCCTTAAACCGCTCTGTGTTTAATGAAAGTCTCGCTTGCAGGCGACTTTCCTTAAACCGCTCTGTGTTTAATGAAAGTCTCGCTTGCAGGCGACTTTCATTAAACCGCTCTGTGTTTGTATCACGCGCTTCATGCAACATCAACGTTCAGAGTCAACATTCTCTTCGTTTATTGAGCACCATGCTCCAGAGTCTCAAGAGTAGGCAGGAGATTATTTAAATAATCTCGCAAAAACAAACGATTTATCTTAAGAAAAATCGTTTGGTTGCGACTTTCAGATTATTTTATACTAGCTGTGCCCGCGACTTCGTTCACGTGGATGACGAAACTTATCAATGAGTTTTTTTTGTAAAGTGCTATTTGTGTAGAACGTTATCTATCGAGCATACCGGTATTAATACTTCTGTCCCGGCGCGGGCCCTTTGTGGCTAATTACAATAGAAAACCAATTGTGTCTCATTAGCGGTGATTAAGAGGGTATATGATATCTTTGCCCGCGGCATCGCTCGCGTTCTGTAAGTTTTTTGTAGTAGATTTCTACTTTGGTACCTGTTTAGCAGGATAACCGATAGCGAAGCTGACGTTTATTGCGTCGAATGCTCACAAAGATAATGGTAACGATCTATAGATCGTTACCATTATCTTATCGGTACTTAGATTTACTTTTTACCTACCTAATTAAAAAAAAATAAACTCAATAACAGAAAATAAAATACCTACCTACCTAAATAAACCTATTTCTGATGATAACTAATCTAAACTCAATAAATATGCAAAATCCCTAAAAACTAATATCTATACGAATGACTAATCCTACCTAACAGTATTATAAAATAACCTACGGTCACTACGTACACTATCGAATATACTACATAGGTAGTAAAAAGGTAGGTAAGGTAGGTATTTTAAAGTATAGACTTTAAAATTAAAATCTATACCTACGACTTATAAAAATAAACCTAAATAACTCTACCTTAAACTGTACTTAGTAAAAACTAAAAGGAATAAAAAGGTCGCACTGAAATGCACGGTTTAGAATTGCAAGTAGCAGTTAAAACATACAATTTATAGAATGCTAATAAAAACGAAAGCTCGCCACTCGACACGTCCGTTCAAATCAAAGTTCAAAAAATGTATGATGCGCGCGCTCAGACATAATTTAGGGGCGCTGCACACGGCTAAGATACTATAATAATATCGCTCGCCATACAAATTCATCTTATGATACGAAAATATGAAATATTATTTATTATCTTCGTCGTGTGTGATAGTCCATTCAATTGTATGGCGAGCGATATTGTATCTTAAGATAAAATATTATAGTATCTTAGCCGGGTGCAGCGCCCCTTAGTGAACTCCACTGCGGGTGACGTAACCTACGACAAACTTATTATTTAGGTTGGTACAGTAATCGGGTCTAGGGATCGAACCGCAAAATTAAGTTTGTTTTTATTGTATATATATACTTTTCCGGGATAAAAAGTACCCAGTATGGTGCCCAGGATATTAAAGAATAATTATATCAAGTTTCATCGTAATCGAACCGGTAGTTTTTGCGTGATGTCTGAACAAACAGACAGACAAAAATATTTTTAATCACATTTTTGGGTTCGATGTCGGCCTAGTAACACCTCCTGCCATTTATTTTTTTGATATTTTCAATGTACAGAATTTTCACTTTTACAGATTTATTATAAGTAAGTATATATAGGTTTCGAGTATTAAATCAAAGCAATCGGTGTTTAAGTAGTCAATGAATGAAAATAAATTTCTGCTGTCTCTAGGATGGCAAAGCATTTGGGTTACCTGTGGTATGCAGATGTCCACAGAGGGCTGTCGGCTTGTTTGCCATGCAATAACATAATTATGAAAAGATCAGAGCGCATATTGTTGAGAGTGGGTCGTGCGTACCTTGGCCTGCTCGAGCACGGGCTGGCGCGGCAGGGGCGCGCTGGTGTCGAGGCCGGGCAGCTGCAGCTGCTCCGCCAGCTGCTGCTGCAGCTTCTCCTCATGCGTGGGCTCGGCTGGCGCGGCCGGCGCCGCCTCCACGCTCACGAACTCGTACTTGAACCGGATCTGTTCGACCGACACCCACTTATTACTTCACTTGCGTATCTAGGGCAGTGCGTGCGGCTGGTGTGACCCGCCCAATATTTGAGCCTGGCAGCCTTCTTGCCTACGTCTATTATATACCCGTTTTGGAGCGCCTCGTGGTGCTCCGAATTTTATCCTGTCTTTTATTATTCTATTACAAGCTTTTATTTAATTTCACCTGTGCGCCGATGTTTGTCTGTAATCAAATCTTGCAAGTTAAATTTGATCCACTTCCCGGATACCGATTGAGCTGAAATTTTGCATGCATGTGTAAATCGGATGACAATGTAAAATTATTATGACATAGAGCTGATCTGATGATGGAACCGGAAGGTGGCCATAGTAGGAAACTCGGTAGTTAAACGACACACCCCATCGAATTTGGACTCGTTTGATCCGTCTTGACGATTACTTTGGTGCTAGATGGTAACCAAGGCCTGATGATGGAGCTGGAAGATGGCCATAGGAACTCGGTAATTAAACGACACAACCTCATCGAGTCTAGGCTCGTATGATTCGTCTTGACGAGTACTTTGGTGCTAGATGGTAACCAGGGTCTGATGATGGAGCTGGAAGATGGCCATAGGAATTCGGTAATTAAACGACACAACACCATTGAGTTTGGGCTCGTATGATTCGTCTTGACGAGTACTTTGGTGCTAGATGGTAACCAGGGTCTGATGATGGAGCTGGAAGATGGCCATAGGAACTCGGTAATTAAGCGACACAACCGCGTCGAGTTTGATTCGTCTTGATGGGTGGACCGTTTTTGATGGGTAGTGAGTGGTGGTGGTTTGGTGGACGTGAATATGCGACCCCATCTTTGGGAAAATAAGTTCGTTCGTTCGTTCCGTTTGTAATGAATGTGGATTCTGTCTTTGATTAGATAGATTAGATGGGTGACCCAATGTCAAGGTGAGCTCGTGCCGAGGGCGGAATGTAATGAATAATGAACTACGCCGTAGTCAATCTCGCATCAAAAATACTAAAAAGTTAAATAAAAAATAAACAAGCTTTTATTACTTGTTAATAAAAAGCACTAAAAAGTTAAAAATAATTTAAACCTGATAAGATAAATTAGGTTACCTACATTGCATCCTTTAACGATAATAATTAACCTTCTTCGTCTACGTCACAATAATCCCATATCGTAGGTACATACCTAATTATATGTATATTTTTATTAAACCCTAAAACTTCACACCTTGTATTAAATCTTTGCACATGCACAGATGATGCGCTTGCGCTCGCTTGCTTTGTTGATGTGCTTTGTTGCACATGTCTAGTATCTTGCCACTAAGTTACAGTCTAATTTAAGATACAATAATTGTATGTAAATAGGTTAAAGCTTGAACTAATAAATATTGTTTGTTTATTGTTTGTTTGTTGGTTGTTTGTTTGCGTTTTTATCACAGACCCAAATTTTTATAAATGAAAGCTAATATAAAAATCAACTACTTACGTACCCTAAGTAGTTGATTCTGAACAAACTACTCCGTGGAGTTGGGTTTGTTCACGTCGTGTCAATTTAATTGAACCATTAACTTACGTGCCATGACTCATTTATGTACCTACTTATGAGTTCATTAATTTGCTGTCAACTCAGTTTGGATTTTTTGGCACAAAGTTGCACTATGATAACTAATTAACGACGCAAACAAACAGAGTTGCTCGATAGGTAGCTAACCCAATTAAATGTTCAAATAAAATTAAATAATTTAATGACAACGAATCAATAGTAGCCTCCTAAAAAAAAACTCATAAATAAACCATCACAACAGAACAGACCTGAGTGGCGGTGATGAGCGCAGCGCCCATCAGCACGGAGAAGGTGGCGAAGCAGATGGTGTAGTTCTTCTCGAAGCGTTGCGGGCCGCCGCACGGGTGCGAGCTGAACGCCGTGCTGTGGTCCAGCGCGATGCCCACGAAGAACATGGCCAGCCCCCAGCCCAGCGAGCCGAACATGCGCTGGTGCCCGTACCTGCGCATCAACTCGCTGTACCACTGAGCGCAACGACGTGGGCATTGCTAGCGATGCAAGGGTGCTCACCTGTCTGCGTCCTCGCCCAACAGCGTGATGACGGCAGAGTCGGCGAGCGTGATGGCGGGCGCGCTGAAAAACTCGCCGATGACCACCAGCAGCAATAGCAGAAAGAACGTCTTCTGGATGTCGGGCGTGCGGTAGACGATGAAGGAGTGCAGCGGTGTTACCCAGTCGCCGTTGGACTTGGGATCGTAGTTGAGTGCGTCGCTGACGGGTAGCGGCGAGCCCTCGCGGCCGGCTCCCGGCGGCCCGCGGAAGGCGCGCGTGGTGCTGCTGGGCCAGTCCTCGTCGTAGCGCGGCTCCGTCAGGTTGTAGGCGCTAGAGTTGAGCGGGTGCACGCACGACACGGCGCCGGGCTGCACCCAGCTCAGAGGCAGCGTGAACACGATCCAGGCGCCCAGCGACGCCAGCAGCAGCGTACGCCCCTTCTGCCAGCGGTCGGCCAGCCCGCCCCAGAAGGGCGCCGACAGGAACTCCACGAAGGGCCGCGTGCCGATGAGCAGGCCGCACTGGCCCGCGTTCATGCCCATCTGCTTGAAGTACACGCCCATGAGCGGGAACAGCGAGCCGAACGCCGAGTAGAAGAAGAAGTAGAAGGTCTTGACGGTGAGCAGCTCGGGGTCCACGGCGCCCGCGCCGCACATCAGCTCCAGCAGGTCGGAGCGCCCGCGCACCTTGTTGGTCGCGTCCTTCGGCGCCGGGTACCTGCGCCACACGCATGTACTATGAGTGTCTATTGTCGCTAGCCCAATTAATCATTCAATATTAGCTGAGACTAAGAGATACGCCAACACTAGGATAATTTTGTTGAGTGCGCTGCTCCAGCATTATAGCAATGCGAAATGTTATGTTGTCAATGAGAGTGACCCTTGTTCTATACTCGTGAAGTAAACGAACGTCATCGGGGTTCAGTTTTAGTGCTACTGCAAATTTTCGATAAATAATGGTGCACAATGTTGTAAGAAAATCTGCCACATACAATGGCCTATGGCATTAAGTCCCCCTCTGTACACTTGTGTGCTTAAATAATATATAAACCGACACCCATCGTCATCATCGTCGTCTTCGTAGATGCTGAAAGAGCAAATTAAGTGCCCATTGTAAGGACAAGAAAAACCTATTACAACAGGTACTAGGTAGGTAATAGGAGATTGCTATATAGAAAGTATTCAACTATGTGGACTGTGGTAGGCTTTTTGCAGTCCAGCCGAGTCCTGGAGTGGTAAACTAGACTAGAATTAGGTACTACGTGAACTAGAACTGGACTAGAAAGTGCTGCTTTGATCTTATTGATCTGCATTACACTCATAAAAGTGCGTTTTGACTGATTGAAATCGGTCGATCCAGTTTTTGAGCAGCGGCCACAACGGCAGATGAAGCGGTGCATCTTGTTACCTAAATAATTATATATTCTTTTTATTATCATCTCAATTATTCTAAATTTCAAATTAAGTATTGCTAACGTCACGTAAGAGATGAGAAAAGAGAAGGAAGCGTATGTAGTCCGCGCAAACGGCGAACGCGGCCCCGCCCCGCGGCGGCGGCGCCTGGATTACACGACATGGATCGTTGTGATCACTGTGCCGAGTGCGCATCAGTATGACCCGCGTCAGGGTCTGATGCTGGCCACAACTTAATGTGCTTCTTGTTGTTTAATTGCATGTTTATTCAACAAACCTTAGCAGGTTTACTATGATACTAATTAAACTAATATAATAATATTTCTTTTAAATAAGTAGGTATTAAAAATGGTAGCGCCATTTACGGAAAAAAAGATCTGGCCTAGGTAGGTATATCGCCCAAAAAGTGAGCTAATTCTTGTTAGTACCACCGTGCAAGGAGGGAAACATCGCGTTATATAAAAACTAGTGAATCGGTTCGACAAGCGTTGTCCCGCGAGCTCAGCGCGAGGCGGACGTGGGGCTGTGCGCACCTGGAGGTGTCGACCTCGCCGTACTCGTCGGGGTTGACGAGCGGGCGCGCGCCCGGGGCCGCGGCGGCGGCGGCCGGCGGAGCTCCTTGCGGCGGCTCCATGGCGCGGCGGCGGCGGACTGAGCCGCAGCGCTGTCGCCGCCGCCGCTCGATAGCTGCGCGCATGCGCCGCGCCCGCCTGCGCGCGCACCCGCTCCGCTGCTGCACTCCCCGCGCTCGTCAACAAGGCACACACACATCCAGGACCCCAAGGTTATGTGGTGATCGAGAGCCACTACTCCCATTCCCGAGCGACTCCGCTGCGCCGAGGGGTGCTGGTGTGTGCTCGCGCTGCACGAGCGGCGCAGGCAGTCCTGTTGGAGTGCGGCGTGTAATGTGTGGCAGTTGTGTCAATGTCGCCGCGATGTCGGCTCCGCGGCGGCGCGTCTCCTCCTCGGGGACGAGTTAGCACTCGATAGCGGAACTAAGTTTTGTTATTTTCGGTGCTCCTCGCCATACTAATATTATAAACTAGCTTCCGCCCGCGACTACGTTCGCTTGAAATTTCTTGTTCCCCGCCCGCCCCACCCCGCTGCATCGCCTGCCCGCGCCATTACTTCGTTTTCGCTTAGCGTTCTGGCTGTTTTTTCTTCTCGGCTCAAGTGGGTCTAAATTTAAAACTTGATGGCAAGAATTTAGATGATATTACGAAAACTATTTCTAAGAATTACTTTAGATTCAAGTTGCAATGGGGAGCCCACATTACAGCTCTTTCAGGTAGATTAACTACATCTGCATATGCAGTAAGAAAAATAAAGCATTTGACTGGTTTAGCCACAGCTAGGTTACACAGTACAGTAGTATGTGTATGTGTAGTAGTGAGAAGCGATGGCTTTGTCGTCGTAGCGCTAACTCATGTTAAAGCAACCTCGGTCGTGGTTCCAACTAGGAAACATAATCAGCCTATAATGCTCCCACTGCTGGGACACAGGCCTCCTCTCTGTGAGAGAGAGTGGGCCATAATCCACCACGCGGGCCCAGTGCGGGTTGGTGGATGTCACATGTCTTCGAATTTGTGGTTCTAGGACATGCCGGTTTCTTCACGATGTTTTCCTTCACCGTTTTGAGAGCAGTGGTGATGAAATTATTTACACAAAGTAAAGTGCCTGCCTGGGTTCGAACTCACGACCTACAACTCGTAAGTCGACTCCATTACCACTGGGCCACCAGTGCTCCCTAGGATGGGTGACCACAATTGGCACTAATACATCAACGCACAGCCTAAACCGATGGTTCTGGAGACATGAAATTTGGAGGGTGTGTTCTTCGTGAAGAGTAGGTATCCACTAAGAAAGGGTTTTTCGAAATTCCACCCCCAAGAAGGTGAAATGAGGGGATTTTGTTTGTATGAAAAATCTTTCTTTAAGTTAATAAACTTGAAACTTGGCACGAATACTTAACTAAGTACATTATGAAGTTTGGCATTTTTTGTTTTTCTTAACTACCCCCTAAAAGGGGATTGCGGGGTTTTAAAGTTTGTATGGAAGTATTAGGGTTTTCGAAAATCTACCCCTGACGGGGTGAAGGGGTAGTCCATTTCACAGGAAAGTATTTTATTGCGTGGCTTGATTTACTTGAAAATTGGTATAAATAACGTATAAGACAAATAATGGAAATGTCACAAAATACTTTTATCGCTTTGGAGGTGAAAAGGGGGATACAGTTAATATGAAAAATCACATTTCATTGATCTAAAAACTTGAAAATTAAACAGACATTTAAAAAAGTTTTTTTTTTTAGGGGCAGGGGGTAAATAATAAAGTTTATCTAGGTACTTATAAGTTTTTTTAAACTACCCCTCAGGCATGGTTTAAGGGGTGTCAAAGTTTCTATGGATATATTTTAACAAGTTGTCGAAGTCAATTAACTTAAAATAAAAGATAAAGAATCATGTGTTTCAGGATTTTTCAAAAATCAACCCCTGGCGGGGTGAAAAGGGTTAATACAGTGTAACGAGCCAGATTTTACTGCGAAAATGGGTATAAATAACGTTTTGGTCAAACTATTGAAACGTACCAAACGATTTTTTAAAAAAACAGTGAAAAGGGAGGACATGGTTTCTATGAACAATTTTATTCCTGTCATTTATAAACTTGAAGCTTTTCTGAATAAATTATAAGATCTCAATCATAATTTTACAAAACTGACTTTTGAAGGGTGGAGTTTTAAAAAATTTAGGAGAAAGTACGAAATCCACGCGGACAAAGTCGCGGGTGAAGTGCTATGTATGTATAAAAAAACAGAATAGGACAGAAGACTTCTGCCTAGCGTTTTCCCAACTATGTTGGGATCGGTTTCCAGTTCAACCGGATGCTAATTTTTAAATAGGTACCTATTTATACAAATAAATAAAATTTTAGTGTCTATTTGTAATATCAAAATAACAGATTACACTAAATGCATATAAAAATATACCGTATAGGTATATTTTTACAACCTACTTATAAAAAAAAAAACATCTTTTTAAAATTTTATCTGTTGTCTGTTTGTTCTGGCTAATCTTCGAATCGGCTGGACCGGTTTTGACGGGACTTTCACTGGCAGATAGCTGATGTTATGGAGTAACATATATTTAACTACTAGCTGTTGCCAGCGACTTCGTCTGCGATCCAGGATGAAAAGTAGCCTATATCCCAGCTCATGGTCTATGTGTGTGCCAAATTTCTTCAAATCCGTTCAGCCGTGAAAGCGTAACAAACAAACAAACAAACTTACTTTCGCATTTATAATATTAGTTAGGATTTCAACTTTTCGCACACCAAAAAGATACAAAGGCTGACTTAATGCTTTAATAGGCTTTATAGGCTACTTTTTGTCTCGGTAGCATGTTCCAGTGGGATAATTTTCGACATCCACGCGGGCGAAGCCGTGGGCAGAAGCTAGTTCATAATAAACTGTCAAAATCAAATTCAAATTAATTTATTTGTCCGAATATGGTACATTACATGGTCTTAAATTAATTAAATAAATGGTCTCATCACATTCTGCCACGTGGGGCGCAAACATCAGGTAGGTATGTACACAAATAAAATTATTACAATAAAAAAATAGAAATATTAGGTTAACATTGAATTGAATAAATAATTAAGAATTAATGTTACAAAATGAGCAAAGTATTATTCAATGTTAAACTATCAAACAGAGATTTCAAAGTACGGACGCCAGCATATCAAGTTACTACAATCTGTCAAATTTCTTTAATAGATTTTCAACTTTATCGCTAAAGTATTAAGGTTCAAGGTTGATTGGGACAATTTGACAGTTTCGGGTAGCTTGACATGCTGGCGTCTGTACATATAAAAAACTACAATTAAATTAGGATGTCAATCAAAATGAAGTATCATTCAAATAGTCTATTAGTTCCTTTTTAAACCATTACATTTACCTGTTTGATTTGCTTTGGGATTTTGTTAAAAACTTGCGGAGCTATACCTACAGAATATGCTCTTCCACATTAATGCACATGCAATTCTTGAAAAAAGTCGTGTAATTATCGTCTTAGATAGTGCAAACTGATTAATTGTCTTGAAGTAGACACGAATTATCGTCTTCAAGATTTTCTTTTTCCAAATTATAGAAACATGAAAATTAAAGTATCTATTTTAGCGCGCGCCCGATTAACAATCTATTCATCGCAGAGTTCACAACATGAAGCAAGTTGGCCACGTTGAACTAGCATACCGCTAGGTACCTGGGATTGGTGCTCGACAGCCGGTGGGATTTTGGCCCCCACTTCCGGCGGCTGGCGCCCAAGTTGTTGGGCGCGGCTGGGGCGCTGTCAACGCTGCTTCCCAATCTGGGGGGCCCGAGCGCCGCCTGTAGGCGGCTCTACGTGGGGGTCGTGCGATCGATGGCCCTGTATGGGGCCCCGGTGTGGGCCTCTGACCTGACGGCCGGCAGTATCGCGATTCTGCGGAAACCGCAGAGAGCGATGGCCGTCAGAGTCATCAGAGGATATCGCACGATCTCCTACGAGGCGGCCTGCGCACTGGCCGGATCCCCGCCCTGGGACCTCGAGGCGAAAGTACTCGCGTCACTGTATCGGTGGCGCGAGGAAGCGAGGGCGCGGGGCGAGCGACCGATGCAGCGACACATGGAGCTGCGTCGGTCTCAGCTTCGCGAGGTCCTGGTGGCGGAATGGCGGGACAGGCTCACACGCCCTACCGCTGGCCTCGTCACCATCGAGGCGGTCCGGCCGGTGCTCGAGCGCTGGCTCGGGAGGAGGCACGGCTCTCTGTCGTTTCGGGTGACGCAGGTGCTCTCGGGGCATGGTTGCTTCGGGAAGTACCTGTGTCGCATAAACAGGGAGCCGGACGCCCGGTGTCACCACTGCGTCGACTGCCGGGAGGACACGGCGTGGCATACGCTGGCAGAGTGTGCCGCTTGGGAGGAGCCACGCCGTGCCCTCATCTCAGAAGTAGGCAGTGACCTGTCGCTGCCGGCCGTGGTCGAGTCGATGGTCGGCAGCGAAGAGTCCTGGGACGCGGTGGTTTCCTTCTGCGAAACGGTCGTCTCGCAGAAGGAGGCTGCGGAAAGGGAGAGGGAGATCTCGTCCTCTCACCCGGCCCGCAGCAGGCGCACCGGGCGTCGGCGGAGGGCGGACAACGCCCTCTTCCAGCCCCCCTAAATGGGTCCAGGGGCGACACATCTGGACCCGAGGTGGCGGCGCGTAGTGTTCCACGCGCGCCACTCTTAGACGTCGCGGGGGGAGTTTAACACCTCACTCCCCCCCCTGACCCGAGGAGGCCCGCGGTGGCGGGCCGGCACCAGTCGGGGGTTGCGGAAGGATCTTGCGTTCCCGCAACCCCCGGCGTAGGTGAGAGATGGAACACTGGGGTGGTTTTTAGTCAGTAAGAGTCTGACAGCCCCGTCGCCCGCCCCAGGGCGGCGGACATCCATGAGGATTTTCCACCCCGGGAACAAAAAAAAAAAAAAAAAAAGCATACCGCTAGACCGCAACCTTATTTTGACGGTTCCTACGAAAAAAAGGGAGAGGGACGACTTTGCCAAATCGCTACAAAATTTTATGTATCAGTGCGGTTAGCGTAAGTGCTCAGGTGAAGTTCGGGCAAGTGCTGTTCAAATCAGTGCTGTGAGTGGAGTACCTCCGCGCACGTATGGGCATCCCTTTCCTTAATGACGTTTTAAATTTATTTTATAACACGTTGAATTAGATATTTTAATTTGTCGCACCTATTCAATTTTTCCTGTAGCTATGTATATATTTTTTTAACTTCTTTGCACATCAAGCTACTTAAATTTCAACTTTATCGCTAAGCATTAAGGTTCAAGATTGATTGGGAAAATTTGACAGTTTCGGATAGCTTGACCTGCTGGCGTCAGTACATTACTCATTATTTCACATTATATCATTATACCATTGCCATTACCATTGTTTACCTACATCATCATCATAATCTGCCTAGCCTTTTCCCAACTACGTTGGGGTCGGCTTCCAGTCTAACCGGATGCAGCTGAATACCAGCATTTTACGTGGAGCGACTGCCTATCTAACCTCCACAACCCAGTTACTGGGTAATACGATACCCCTTGGCAAGTATTGTTTACCTACATACAAATTTCAACTCTATTACTCTTCATTTTTAGGATGTGAGAACGTTGTAGCCGTTGTAGACTATAGATTTGTAGACCATTTTCTATTTTGTTAAGTACCCTGATTCTACAGCCAGGAACTCTTTAACGGTCAACGGTACATATACGAAATTAAAATACGCAATTAATTATGATAGCCCGTTCTAAAGCCAATCCTGGATGTAACAACCAGGTCATGGTGGACGACCTGGTTGCTACATCCAGGATTGGCTCCAGAAGATGGACCTCCTCAGTAAATGACAGCGCGGACACAAAATTAAATTAAATTATTATTCCTTTATTTCAGTTACATACTTACAAATTATATTTTTAAATATTTTTATAAACAAAAAGATAAAAAAACATTTAAAAATATTTATTTTTAACTGCCGCGGCCACGCTGGGTTGAGAATACCTTCGGGAAAAATATATTATCGTAAAAAATTATCTAAGAACGTTTTTTTTTCAAAAGGTGAGTCTTTATTTGTATGTACCTAGATAAAAAATATTTCTGGCGAATACAGAATCTAGGTCTAAGAAAATCTAAGTGGCTGCTTTTACCACGTAGGGAAAATAAAGAAATACATGGCGCATGGAGAACCAGTTAAGTAACTAGCTAAGTACTACAATCACAAATAAAATATAGTTTTACTTTGTATAATACTTATTGATTAGATGTACATTGTGTGTAATGCGATGGTGTTTTGACTAGTTAGCTGTGATGCGAGGATTGTCACTATTGACAGCTCTCTATAAGCTCACCCTCAACGGTGAGATTTTTACGTAATCGATCGGCAGCAGCATGACATGAAGTGGTGACATATCATGTGCAACATGTAGTAGCAGGTTAACGTCTTGCGGGCGTGTCGGAGTCCCTGTTGGTGTGGCGCGCGAGGCGCAGGCTGGCCGCGTGCATGGAGGAGCGGCGCCGGCGCGTGCCCGCGGCGCCCGAGCCGGAGCGCGCGCGCGCCTCCGCCTCCTGCAGAGACCCGGCCTCGTCCCGCGCGGACCCTGCCGAGCCCGCCGCCGACCCCGCCGAGCGCGCCGTCTCAGCCGACTCGCTCGACGACCCGCTCAGTGGACCCTGCGACGCAGCGCATCAGACGTGAGAGAATGGTAGATCGCGCCGCATAACTCGTGTACTTAATGCTTGTGGTAGCAACCTGTAGTGGTTTGACGGACTGCTCAAAGCGGAAGACGAAGCGTAGTTCCGACCAGAAATGTGTGTGGAAGCGGCCGCCTTCCGCGCGGGTGCGTCGAACGGCCGCCCACGCGAGGTCGCAGCACGACAGCACGATGCCCAGCGCGCAGCCCACCACCAGCACCAGCCAGAGCCCCAGGAAGTTCGTCATGGATAGCTCCTCGCTCTCGTGCTCCTCGTCCACCTGCAACACATCCGTGCAGCTGATGCAGTTGATACAGCAGCATAACGTAGGGCTTTGATAGCGATACCGACCCCTTTGCTCAGGGTCAGCGCGGTTTGGAGTTTCGTTTATGTACGAGTTTAGCACTCAAGGCAATGATGATGTCCATAGTTCTTGTATGATCCCTTGCTAGACCATACATTACTTTTAGATGAGAGATGAATGGAATAAAAGAGGTTAAGTATTAAAACACTACTGTATTGTTCCAAAGGTACTTAAAGGTAAAATGAGCTTAATGGACTGATGGTGTGGAAATGAAGTGAGTGACGCGGCCCTTGTTGGCTGCAACGAGAACGCCTGGCTGACTTGGTAGCCCAACGCGAACTGAGCTAATTATTATGAGTTGAAATGAATGTGTGGCGTGAACTGCTGAATTGCAGAATGTGCGGTTGCACCGTACAGTTCTCACGTCCCGACAGGTCATTGTGTCCCATCCTCAAATGTAAGGAGTGTCAACTTGGGTGGCGCAGTGAGGTGCGCAAGAGTACCTTGCAGGCGCCGCCACCGTGCTTCTCCTTCCACCAGGTGTGTTGCATCTCGCGCAGCGTGCCCGCCTCCTGCAGGTTCAGCAGGCCCAGGTTCATGCTCTGCCGAAACTTGGAGTCTGCACATACAAAATTGTTCGTTGTTCGATTACGAACAATATACACTCGAGAGCAATGAAGTATGGGTCACATAAAGTGTACTTGTTATAAAGAGCTCAACAGGCACTTACTCTTCTTCATGGCGATGCCGTAGCCCTTACTGTCGAGCAGCGACCCCACCTGCGGAGGCTCGGACGTGAGTGCGTGTGGCTTTGCAGAGTTTACGTGGCGTGCGACTGTGCCGCGGTGCCGAGAGAGAGACTCACCTTGGTGACGCCGCAGTTGCGCTCCGTCTCGTAGTCGATGCTCGTGGACTCCATCAGGAACGCATACTTTCCGCTCACTACTCTGCAATCATTTGCTTTACTTAGGATCAGTAGCAAGAATTTATTTCATACATTGATATTGTACAACGCTGTGATAGCCCGGTGATAAAGGCGCATTTCAAGCATGACGCTGATTCAATACCGGCCAGTACTGAGTACCTGCATCTCGCAAGCCTCGTTCCGCCAGTTGTCAGTGCGTCAAATGAGTCAGTAAAAAATAATGAGAGGTTGTAAGTGTTACTTGGCGATGCCCTCCGCGTTGGAAGTGGGCATCTTGTGCTTGCTCATGTGCTGGAACATCCGCTGGTACAGCTCGCTCTGCGAGTGCTGCAATCACAAACATATCAAACACTTGGTGAGACTTTACTTTCGTCCATGCATGCATTTCCTAACGATTCTGCATGTGCTTAGGATGGCTGCGTTCTGCAGATTGATGTAAAGGGATTCTTCTAGATCTATTAATTTCAGGTTATGGAGGAGATGGATGGGGATAAAACCTGTCGTGGAGAGAACGATAGATAAACTTTATCTTGTGTTTAACTTTGTCGCGCAACATACATACACACCTCGAAGAACTTGTAGGTGGCGCCATTAAACTTAGCTCCGTATTCGATGCCGAGCTGGTTGTCGGCCAGGTCCTGCACGTTACTGATAATTTGGTCGGAGGACTTCTTGGCCAGCAGCGTGGCCAGGTTGGCCGTGTACGAGCTGGTGATGACCAGCGCGAACACCCACCACACGCTGGCTACAGCGCGCGTGCTGTAGGCGCTGCGAACAGAGAGCAGGAGCTCGTACTTGTTCCGCGCACGGCGCACTTAACCTGGACGTAGCCTCATGTCGCTCGCTCGACTTCACGCTCACAACGCTCAAAACTTTCGCGTAATTTCACGGTTTCTCATAATAAAATATGTTTATAATGATCAATGGGCCCTTCCCGGCTCTAGGCTAGACTAGACAAAAAGTAATATTGCATAATGTACTAACACGGGCGCGATCTCCGAGCCCTGGAGCAGCACGGCGCCCAGGTTGAACCACAGTGCGTTGGATAGGGTGAACTGGTTCTCGAGCGCGGGCGGGTCATCGATGCAGGGGTAGGGGTTCTGCCACTCCTCGTGGCACAGCCGCCCCACCACGTACAACAGCAGCGACGTGCCCAGGTACGCCAAGCCCAGGCACAGCCACACCTGGCCAGGCATTGGGATATTGTGAAGTGTCATGAAAGTGCGACAACTACAACCAGCGCAGGTTCCGTGTCGCACAGTAAGTGTTAGTAGCACGTACCAGCTTTGTTTTGTGAACAACTATTAATTTATGTATTACTAGCTTTTGCCCGCGGCTTCGCCCGCGTGGATGTCGGAAATTATCCCACGCGAACATGCTACCGAAACAAAAAGTAGCCTATACAGCCTATTAAGGCATTAAGTCAGCCTTTGTACCTTTTTTATATGCAAAATGTTTAAATAATTAAATCTATGTTACTCCTTAACATCAGCTATCTGCCAGTGAAAGGCCCGAAATAAAACTATTTCTCATGATAACTAATCTAAACTCAATAAATAAGCAAAATCCCTAAAAACTAAGATATATGAGTTTTTAGGGATTTTGCGATATTGTATCTTAAGATAAAATATTATAGTATCTTAGCCGTGTGCAGCGCCCCTTAGTGCACTCCACTGCGGGTGACGTAACAAACTTATTATTTGCGGTTGGTACAGTAATCGGGTCTAGGGATCGAACCGCAAAATTAAGTTTGTTTTTTTTTATATACTTTTCCGGGATAAAAGGTACCCAGTGTGGTGCCCAGGATATTAAAGAATAATTATACTAAGTTTCATCGTAATCGAACCGGTAGTTTTTGCGTGATGCTTGAACAAACAGACAGACAGACAAAAATTTATTTAATCACATTTTTGGGTTCGGTGTCGGTCTAGTAACACCCCCTGCCATTTATTTTTTTGACATTTTCAATGTACTTACTTTAGAATTTTCACTTCTACAGATTTATTATAAGTATAGATTTCTCTTGTTGGTTGTGCTGATGATATGTTTTCTTGTCTGAGGTACGCGACGGTACTCATTCCTCATTCTAAGTAATTGAAAGCCATCATCAGGTACAGTAAAAAAAAACAGAATATTCGTAAGTTTTTCTACGGCAATCCTATTTCTTTTGTTTTATTATGCTATGTTTAGAGGCGCCACAGAACTAGAACTTACGCCGTTGGAGAAGGGCAGAAGGAAGGCGAATATCTTGGGCTCGGGCTGCTTGGGCGTGCGGAACAGGATGCTGATGCCAAGGTTCATGAAGGGCGTGGTGAAGTCCACCGCATGCTCGCGCTCCGCCGTGATAGTCAGGTCCGTGATCGCGAAGTCGATGCTCTGCAAACAAAGGGATCATGTACTGCTTGCCCGTGTGCCCGGCACACTCACTCGGGCGCCGCGCGCCGTACTTCGTCTTCCATGAGGCGGCCCAGCATGCCGGACCACTTGCCGGTGACGTTGTCAGGCTTGCCGGTGTCGCCGTCCTCCTGCTCCACGAACGTGTAGTTGAACTGCAGCAGCTTCGCCAGCTTGTCGATCAGTTCGATGCAGAAACCTATAATCGGACACACTGTAGTCACTGCCTCTATATTATGAATTTTAATCCATAGTCACAATATAGAATAGCCTTGCATTCCGTAAGGGCGCACCAGAGCACGATCTATCGACATCGAGCGGCGCGTTGCCTCAACATGTCAATTTACTATCATAACATTTGAAATATGTCTGACGTCGACCGACCGTACGGTACAGGCGCGAACACATGGCACATGTGATTTATTTCATTAAGATTATATTTATTTGGTTAGACACACTAGCAGCAAATGAGCTGATGTATATGTATCAAATAGCTTGGAGATATTTAATCTGTCCAGTCGATTCTTGAAGCAGTTCAGATGGAGCAGCTTGTTAGGGTTTTAACCCTTTCAAGTCCCAGTAACTATCATTAAAATAAATCAAATCCTAAGTATTTACCTTCATAACGATCATTCCCAGATAAACGGTCCATGGACTCTTGCATCATCACATACGGTTTGTTCTAAAACAGAAAATGAACGCATTGCCTCAACGAACGTGCTAAATATAAAAGTCGTGTTAATGTACAATATACGCTGAGGCCGAGGGAGCCGCGCGGCAATCGGTTTAAGTGTTCACCCTGGAGCTAAACGCGTGATACACACCTCGGTGATCAGCACGGTGAAGGTGCGGTTGGTCATGGAGTCAGGCGGCGGCGTATCGGCGGGCGGGTCGTGGCGCTGCCAGGACAAGCCGGCGCGCGGCGCCCACAGCCCCTCACGCACCAGCCGCCCGCCGCGCGCCAGCTCCACTACCTCCAGCTGCACCTCGCGCCGTCCACCCTCCACCTCCCACGTGATGGCGCCGCCCACCAGCCGCCCTGCGCCGTCCTCGCTGTTCCATTCCTCCTGTAACCGCACGACCACTTCCTATAAGAGATGCTTAGGTACTTCGTTGTTGTTGTTGTACTGAGCGACGGGTACTTGCCGAGCGCAGGTAATTGAGCAGCGTATCGGCGTGAAAGGCGCCGGTGCCCATCTCGCAGTCGGCGGGCGCCGCGGCGGGCAGCTGCAGGCGGCGCCACGCCTCGGCTACCAGCCCCGTGCCCAGGTGCGCCAGCAGGAGCGCGGTGGGAGGCGCCGCCACTATCCCCGCTGCTTCCTTAGGCTCCGGCGGCTCTTCCCCGTCCTCCGCACTCCCCGCTACTTTCAATCGTTCCGTGTACATCTTGCGCCATTGACTCATCACCTCCACCACCTCGGGGGACTCAGGGTCAAAGAGGCGAAACGCTGTGGGACGCGCAACCAGTTAGTGTGAAGAATGTTTAGCGGACAGTGGGTTGGTGTGGCGCTCACCGGTAACGTTGGCACCGCCGTGGCTGTAGTCCTGCAGCGGTTGCGTGTGCAGGTCCAGTGACAGCACGATGTATGAGTGCTTCTCGGCCAGCAGACCCACGCGCTGCGCCGCGTCTAGCACACGCACCGTGCACTCCGCCGAGCACCACACTATGAAATTCGTCAAGCCGGATTTCTTCAGCACCAGCAGCAAGTTTCTGCACACACACCACTTTACCAATAACATGCTTTAAATTGAATCAATCGGACATGATCAAAAAGTTGTGCTAAGTGCGACCTGAGCAGCGCGTCCTCGCTGCTGGGTGGCAGCTGCCTCGCCAGCAGTGCAAGAGGCGTCGCGCCGGCAGTTAGGAGCGCGGCGCCGCGCGCATCGCCTTCGTGTAGCAGCACGGCGCGCTGCCAGCCCTTCGCCTCGCACAGCTCCGCACACGCCTGCAGGAAACAAATAGGTACCATAAGTACGAACTATTGATCGATCAATTGCGTAGTTGGTTCTCAGTTTATAAAAAGACAATGAAGGTGCCGACCTGCGCCAGCACTTGCGGATGTGGGTAAAGCTCAAGGGCTTCCCAGGCTGCATTGGCAGGCGCGTGGTCCACCAGCAGCAGCGGCAGAGCGGCGCGAGCAGCGCCCGCTGCCGCCAGCCGAGCCGCGCGCGCGTCGCCGCCGCCCAGCGTCGCCACCGCCGCGCCCGCGTCCGCGCTGCCCGCAGCCTCAAACAAGTAACACAGATTGAAAACGTACCTTTAATTTTTTTTTATCATGCACAAACAATAAAAATAAGTCGCCAAGTGCGAAAAAAAACTGTCTTCTTGATAATTTTTGCCACGGTAAAAAGAGCAGCCCATATTGTATATATATTATCTAGACTTTTTAAGACCTGTTCGAGGTGAACAACATGAGAGCCTTTCAGCTGCAACATTAAAACAATAAATGCAGCGCTAGCACCCACACCCCAGGCTACACTAGGTAATGTCTGAGCAGTGGGCACTAGGACGGCGGTACCTGTGCGCACACGGCGGCGGGCGGCGCCAGCGGCTCGTCGGGCTCGAGCGGCGCCACCGCGGCGCTGCCCGATGCATTCAGCGCCGCGTCCACGGCGGCCGCCAGCTGCAGCGCGCGCACCGGCTGCTCCACCACCCCTGCACCACACAACGCAAGTGATAGGTACTAGTGCTACACTCACACGCGCAGACGCGGCTCGAGCGCGAAAGGTCTTTCGTCTTTCGTAGTCGTTCTTAGGTAAACAGAGATGGACTCCCAAAATGTGGAAACTGTGGTTAAGTTTTTTTAGCAATCTTCAATCATAGGCGTCCCGAGGGAGGAACTGGACTGCCACCCCTTGTGCTCTTCTTGCCTCTCATGCATTCAGCAGATACGATAGCCAGAGCTGACAGGCCTGGTGGCCTGTCAGATCTGGCTCCATCCTGGCTCTGGCTCCGTAAAGTAGCAACAAAATATATAGAAACGTTTGTTGGGCTTTAGTTTAAGACTTAATAATGAACATCACGAAGTACGTAGGAGAGGAGTGCAGAGTATTAGCGAGCTGGCTGCGGCTGTTCTACTGTACCAACCGATGACGAGGTCTTGTGCGGCAGTGCGCGCCACCAGCAGCGCTAGCAGAGTCCACCACATCGAGGCTGTCTCCCGTCTCACCGGCACACTCGCGACTCACACACTTACAGCACTTAGCGCGCTGGGAGACGCGCCGCTACTGAGCACGCCGCGGCTCCGCCGCTGGCGTCGCGGGCCGTGCGACCCGATTCATTGGCTATTTTTGGACGAGACGCAACGCTATTTACGTGACTAGACCATTTGGCGATATTGTTGTTGTTTTTGTTTTCTGCTCGAATTTATAAAACTATATACAACGTGCCGCTACAATGGTGACATTAATTTAACGCACGGGTAGGGCTGGTGATCGGTAATCATAACAGTTATAACAACATAAAAAAAAATCTAACTTGAAATCTTCCACCTGCGGCGCTCGCAGCCATAGGGCTCTCTCTCTTTCCTTCAATTCGCCTTCTATTTGCACGTTATGTGTTTTAATTACATTGATGCGATGTTATGATCCGTGACCCCGGCAAATGACCCCTGCGCTACAGTTCTTTAAGTCAGGTTGCTCTAAGATGCTATTTTAGAAAATTGTTAATATATAAATAAATATTAATGTTTAATTCAATTAAAATATATTCATACAACTAATACGCGAAACCGTATACGTGTGTAAAATTAATGTCGCCATTAAAGCGCCACGCTGTATATAAAAAATTACATGAAGCGCATGAAACATGCATTGTTTGTTGTAATATTGTACGCACGGCTACACATCAAGCTATACAAAACCAGTATAAGCTGCCTTCTGATTGTACGAAAAACCTATACAATGCGAGGTCAGCTAAAACTGGAAATGCATAGCTTGATGTGTAGCCGTGTGTACATTTATAAACAACTAGCAGTTGGCCCGCAACTTCGTCCGCGTGGGTTTCGTACTTTCCACCTCCAAATGAAAGATACTTTTCGAAAATTAATGTTTACGATCTTTGTCATTTATTTAGAGAACTACATGTACTTAATACAAAAGAATTTGGCAACCAAAAAGACATTAACTGCACAAATTAAAGAAAACTGTAATATTGCGGCTCATAATTTGGATTCAAAATTACCGACACAGACACATACTTACATCTTCAAGAGGTATATCCCATCTGGTAGAATCTAAGTTAGGGGAAGGTGACATTGGCGGAGCAGCCAGGATTATTTTTAGTAGTGATGTGGTGGCACCGTGTTCTCCAGAAACGCTCGCAGCTCTGGAGAGCAAACACCCTGCCGCAGCCGATGGCCTTTCTTTTCCCGACCCCCCCGATCCGGTTAACCACTCCCTCACCATTACAGGTCGAGAGTTGGCCACAGCCATTTGTTCCTTCCGGAGCGGCTCCGCCGGTGCACTATGGGCCAGAACCGTGCGTACCGTCTCTAAAATAGCTTTTCGTAATGTGCTATATTGAATATTTTTTTAATGCACATGTCTAACTGAATGTCGAGTGCATATTATATAGCGGTTAAAATATACTACATATTTCTCATTTTTACTAATAAACTAAGGCTTACAAGTTGACGCTCAAAATTATGTCAATTATGTAGAACACAATTCCACCAGTTTACATGGTCATATATATTCATTATTTTCACAGCAAATTTGTAAGTATGATATATGGTTAGAGTTAGAATGCATGTTTTTTTATAGAGTTGGTTAATTTTAAGTATTTAGATTATAGGTATATTGTATTTAAGATTTGTTCAGTTAAATGTTCTGAATAAAATGATTAAATGAAATTGTTATTGTCAGAAGTGGTTTTAACTAGTGTTACAACACTATTACCTGGTGGTATCGTTTAACTTTAAAACACCCACCGTACCACCAGGGGTACGGCCAGGGGTACGGTGGGTCTGCACTGCAATTTTTGACACCCCCCAATCCCCGTTTAGGGGGTAGTTTAGAAAAACAAAAAATCTCAAACTTCATAATTTACTTAGATAAGTATTCGTGCCAAGTTTCAAGTTTATTAACTCAAGACATAGAATTTTTCATACAAAAAAAAAATCCCCCCTTTCCACCCCTTAAAGGTTGAATTCAAAAACCCCTTCTTAGTGCTCGCCTAAATTATAAAAGGTAAAATTTCACATTCCTAGTCCCAGTAGTTTCGGCTGTGCGTTGATATGTCAGTCAGTCAGTTTCTCCTTTTATATATTAAATATTTAGAAAATATAGCTAGATAACTAGCGCCTTGCCCGCGACTTCGTCCGGGTTAGGCCAAGGTGGTTTTGTAAAATAATACATCATGGCAATCTTTCCAAGATAAGTATTTCAATTTTCCTAGATAAGTATTTGTGCCAAGTTTCAAGTTTCTAAACAAAAGGAATAAGTACTTAAAAGCATTGAGTTTCATATTTGTATGAAATACGGTTTGCCGTATTCTTCCTTTGTAACATCGACACCTCGAGGTTGTTGGCGCCTGTAGCCTTTGTGCTCGTATCACGCACTTCATGCCACTTATTGCCAAGCGTATTTCTCAGGTGCTTTAAATAACCGCAAAATGAATTTATGGAAAAACTTCTACCTCACATTTTTGTTCATACTTACTTTTTTTTAAAGGATGAACATCGTTCCTTGTATATTTGTGTCTGAAAAATTCATATAATGATTAAAATAGAACGAAGTGTTAATATCAGTTTTACATATAACAGGATTAAAAGCTTTGTTTAGCATCAACATTCTATTCATTTTATTGAGCACCAAGCTCCAGTGTCCAGTGTCCAGCAGAGCCATGCGAATATAAATTTGAGCCAGGAACAAAGCCTGATTCTAGCGCCGCTATTTTTTAGGGTTCCGTAGTCAACAAGGAACCCTTATAGTTTCGCCATGTCCGTCTGTTGGTCCGCAGTTTGTCGTGTAGCGACAAGTAACTAGGTTTAAATTAAGGATTTAAAGAAAGGGAAGTAAAATCAATTAAAGATTTATTCACAGGATAAGGATGGAGATGAAATGATAGTGGTGTGTTGTGTGTGGGTGAGGAAGGATGAAGATGGGTGATTGGTGGGTTGAGGTGGCTGAAGAGGTAGACGCGACGCGAGGCAGGTGCCGGTGACAGGTGCAGGTGCGGGCGTGGTCAGGTGCTGGTGCGTGTGCGGCACGGAGGATACCCGTAGGGGGCCCACGCGGCAGAAGTAGGTCGCAGCACGGCCACACGAGACAACAGGCACGGCAGCACGAGAGAGCAGGTACGGCAGCACAAGAGAGCAGGCACGGCAGCACGAGAGAGCAGGCACGGCCGCACGAGAGAGCAGGCACGGCGGCGCGAGAGAGCAGGCACGGCGGCGCGAGAGAGCAGGCACGGCAGCACGAGAGAGCAGGCACGGCAGCACGAGAGAGCAGGCACGGCAGCACGAGAGAGCAGGCACGGCGGCACGCGGTCAGCCCGCCAGGAGAGACGGCTCTCGGTTGAGGCGCGGCCCAGTAATTTCAGGGTGTTCCGGCGAGGCACGCCAGCGGTCCGACTGGTACAGAGGACGGAGGTCGGAGGTGCAGCGTGAGTCCGTCAGGTACCGGAGTCTTAGGGAGGGACACGCCAAGAGTTCCCTGGATAGGTGACTCCGGAGTACCAGCTCTATCTTGAGGGTTCGCTTTAGAGGCGAAACTCGAACTCGAACTGATCCTTGCATTGCTTGGATTCATAAGGTAAACTCGTAGAATAGCACCATGTAGAAATAAATATGAATTTGAAATATGCTGATGGCCACTATTAATTTGCCGCAGGATGAATATATTTTCAGCTAAAAGTTACAGGCTGATAAGAATTTATAAGCAAACTTGTCATGGCGTCGTATTAAACGTCGTTGTCAGAACTGTCATAATAAAATATATAAATAAAATACAATTAAATCTATAGTTATTTCGTATTAAAAGTTTAGTGTTTATAGGAAAAATGATATCAATCAGTGTGGGCGAAATTTCCAGCCCTTGGATGTCACTAAAGTGTCGTAGTGTTATGTTAAAGTTTGATGACTGTCTGTGTACTGATTATGGATTAGACGTGACCTGGTGTCGTGTGGAATAGTCAGATCAGCGCCTAACGGTAACGGAATGCTTGTCTGACCTGGATGAATGAATGTAGATAACTGTGAGTATGTACATTATGTTACAAGTTTAGCTCAGAGACTCTTAGTACTAGAAAGTAATAATTTGACATGGATATACATATTATTCACGCCGACTAAGTGGCAAAATAATGTCTAGTGGTAAAAAATGATGTGTGGCCTGTGTTCACACCTACACACTCACTGCGCGGTCTTAGTGGGGACGCGACTTAATAGTGGTGTCTAAAGGTGCGTCCCCAACTACGGCCGCGCGGCCTCAAAGGTTCACGAGGCTCGGCCTCACGAGGCTTTTGCGGTTGTTTGCAACGCGTCCGTAACTATGATCAAAACTCACGTGGCTCGGCTGCGCGGCTCGGCTTCATGGAGCCGCGCGGCCCCAGTGAGGACGCGCCGACTTCCACGCGAAAGAAGTCGCGGGCGCGTGTTTCCATTCTATACAGGGCCTGAACGCAGCTATAGGAAACAGCTCGCGTAGGTATACTTTGTATTGCTATTTTTAAATCTGCGATTACATTGTAGGTAAGTATATACGAATTTTGCGTACTGCTCTTGTATTGTTTGTAACGTGTATGCGCGCGTCCTGCTTCCAAACTATACTACATCACTTACGCCTGACAATAAAAAAATGGTTAAGTTAGGTTAAAACTGTGACCCCCTACGACCCAGGCCAGAAACGACTAGATTATATGTAGGTATAGAAAAAAAAAATACTTTAGTAGGTTTAAAGAACATCAGTACTTGCATGTAAATTATTACGATGCGCACTGGCACTGTATATTATAATAATATCGCGTAGGTATACTTCGTCGTGACCTAACTATAAGTTAGTTAGGTCACGACGAAGTATACGCGAGTGTTTGCGTACTACTCTGGTATAGATTGGAAGACCTTAGTAAAAAAGTGATTTCCAATCCATACGCGATTAGTTTCACACCCTGCGTTCTGGCCTTGTATAGAATGGAAAGACACGTCGCGGGCAGAAGCTAGTAAAAAATAAAAATAGTAATTTTTGGCAATAGTAAGTAACAACTAGTAAACAAACAATAATCAAATGCTTAGTTTAGTGGTTTACTTTTATTATTTTAGTAATATGTGCTTGTATCGAATGTTCGGCATTTGAACAGGATATAAACCCAATGTGAAATAAATTTCGGTTCCTCCCTACAAACAATAAAGTTGCAACCATCTTTCCTATAAGTATCTATGGTTACAACCACGGAATAGAAAAAACAGTGGAAGTGCCACGCAGCTATCGCGCGTGTGTCACAATTATGCGGAGCTCCGCAACACCGGCTCAGTCGGGATTTGCTACTTGCTGTGATATGACGTCTCGAGCGTAACGAAAAATATTACAAATATGCCTTATTGTGCAATTTTTACATGCAAAAACGATAGCAGGACAAAAAATGTATCTTGCAGAGGTGTATCGTATCACCGGTTATTATAAAACTATGATATATTTCAATATAATCGTTTTTATTGACAAAACCATATTTATTACTTTGTTGCGAACTAAAAACTACCTTATGTCCATTGTTCAAAGTCTAAACCAACTTGCTCGCTGTCTTGAATATCATCGTATACATTCTAGAAACTTCGACGCTACTCGATTAGGGATGGGACATATTCAAATAGTTCGGTATCGATAAAATAATAAAATGTGTATTTATATAGTGAAACTTACACGTTACCATGACATATTATATGCTCGTTGTCGTTCTTCTCGATTAATTTTAAACCATTTATTTCATAAATGGTTGGAGTTTGAGTACTCATATTCTGACAAATAAAGCAATCATTCATTCATAGCTGGGCGTAGGCCTCAAAAGTAACTAATACTAATAAAGTATGTAAATATTTCAATTTTCCCTAAGATCCTTTTACCAAGGAGAAATGGATAGAAGCTACGGGAAGACAGAACTGGATGCCGTCAAAATCAAGTACATAGAATCTGTTCAGAGCATTTTTATGAAAACAATTTACAAACTTCAAAAAAGGCTACATATTTTTAAAAAAGATAACGCAATTCCGACAATTATTCAACAAATATGTTTTATTTCAAGTACAATAAATAGTTTAAATTCACTATTTATCGTTTCATTTAACCATTTTACCTTTTATACTAATCGGACTTTGGTCCGTTACATAAGATAAAATATTTTAATTATTTGTTGTTCAGTAGCAGGGTTTACACAATTAAACACGAACTATAATTCACACTCAAGTCTGTATTTAGGCAGAGCAACTTCCTTATATCATTTTACAATATCATCCGATAGACAAGATTTTCCTCCCTTTCTCTACACTTTCCCGCCATATCCAAATCAACTGTCAGTACATTACTTAATATGTTAAGAATACTAAATTATTGTTATAAAAATCAAATAAATGACTTATTATGGGAAAATAAATACAAAGAATATTATTTAGATATTATTGAGAAGATTTGAAAGTAATTTAGGAATAATTAAGCAACTACTACGTCATAACCGTCGAGTATCTATTTGGTACTTGTTAACACTCGGCCATCCTGCATAGGCCGTGTCCCACGGCCCTCTTTGCTTTCTTGAGCGGCTTGCCCGAAGTCCTGAAATAGAAATAATGTACTGTACAGCAGTAACTTGTTGTTTGTGAATATTTTTGAATATATTAGTTAATGACCTTGGTTTATGTTCTTTCATTTTCCACTTCTTATTACACAGCCTTAAGATTTGTTTTTATTTGTCCATATAATATATAGTTCCTTTTATAGAATATAGGTCAGATCTCGTATTTAGAAGTATTGCACAGCTATTTCAAATGAAGTCTTGGCCACATAGTTAAGATATGGACTTGGTCACAAAGCCGTCCTTATTATGGACTTGATCACAAAGCCGTCCGCGCCCCTATTATGGACTTGATCACAAAGCTGCCCCTGTTATGGACTTGATCACAAAGCTGTCCCTGTTATGGACTTGATCACAAAGCCGTCCTTATTGATCACAAAGCGGTCCTTATCAGGATTTGTACAAACAGCTTAATCACACAGCGCAATTGCCTATTGTCTCTATTATTATGGACTTGATCACATAGCCATCCCTATAAATATTAACTAGATCACACAGCAGTCTTTACTAATAGATTTTAGGTCACGTAGGCATAAAAATATACTGATGGACTTGATCACACAGCTGTCCTTACCTACATAGTATCATATTGTTTGTATACAAGTACGTGGATTTGTTGCCAATAATTATTGTCACACAGTGAAATTAAAATGATTATAGTGATAGGTAAAATTCAGAGAAATAACTATTCAACGTATTGTATATTTTTTTTTTTTTTAGGATACTTTACTTGCACTTTTGGTTCATTAATAATGAAGAGTCACACATCTGTAAGGATCAGTATATTGTGTTAATTAACTTTCAAGAAGATCAATCAAGTCGTCTCTGTCTACTTCTCGGTCACTGTCTGAACTTTCGTCCTCAGATATAGTTGGTTTGTATGGCCGAAGAGTTTCTCCACGAACTACTGCACTAAACTTTTTATAGCCTTTCATACCCTTTATACTCGAGATGGTATATCGGTCCAACGATTGTTCGGCCTTAGATATTTTGTAGGGACCTGTATATCGTCCAATAAGTTTTCTAGTAACCCCAATGGTTGCATCTCTAGCTACACCACCTTTCCAAAGAACTACTTGACCTACGGTGTACTTAATACATTTCCTATGTTTTTTGTCGAATCGCGTTTTCATGGAAGTCATATTTCTATCGATACGGAGCTTAGCAGTTTCCCTATTGGCCTGCAGTTGGTTCTGTTGAGTTTCAGAAGTAGAGGGTGAGTCAGACGGGAAGGATGGATACCTAGAATTTGTATGACCGAACATAAGGTTAAATGGCGAAAAGCCAGTAGTAGCATTGGGTGTATTATTGATTCCCCATACTATATCATCTAGCTTATTATCCCATGTACATTCGCTTTCGGACATAGTGTTAAGGCCATTTAATAATGTACGATTTACTCGTTCGACCTGCCCGTTGGAGCGAGGACTGGCTATAGCATTTAATATATGTTTTAATTGATTTTCCTCGGAAAATTCTTTGAAGTATCTACTCGTAAAAGCTTTTCCTCGGTCTGTTATTATTCTAACTGGATAGCCAAACTGCATAATAATTTCTTTTAATAATCGAATGGTTTCTATTGAACTACAATTTTTAACTGGTCGGGCAAATACAAATTTAGTAAAAGCGTCGATTACCACTAAGATATAAGCGTTTCCTTTACGAGTTTTGGCAAAAGGACCTAAATGGTCAGCGTGCAACGTATGCATAGGTATGGCTGGTTTGTTAATTGGATATAATTCACCCTCTGACCTACCATAGTTGCCCTTATTAAACGCACATTGTAAACAAGAGTTTACATATTTTCGTATAAATCTAGTCATGCCTTCGAACCAAAATTGAGCCTTAATAGCATTTTCACATTTTTCAAAACCGGGGTGGCCTACCTGATCATGAAGCTTTTGTAGTAAACCATATTTAGCTAACTTAGGGATGACAAACCGCTCTCCAGCAACAGTTTTCCTATAGAGTATGTTATCTTTTATCATATAATTTGCAGATAAATTTGAATCGGAGTTATCACGAAGTCTAGAAATAATGTTTTGTATATTATCATCTTGTATCTGTAGGGTTATTAACCAATCGGAATTTTCAATCATAAGTATTGCATTAGTCGCGGGATTCCTACTTAACGCATCTACGTGCCTCATGCGTTCCCCTGGCCTATATTCAATCTCAAGATCAAATTCTTGTATTGTGAGCCACCAACGAGCTATTCGCGGTATTAAATCTCGTTTTACAAGAGTTGTTCTTAATGCTGAGCAGTCTGTAATGACTTTAACTTTAATCCCCGTTAAATATATTCGAAATCGCTTAAGTGATTCAACGACAGCGAGTGTTTCAAGCTCGTAACTATGGTAGTGCTTTTCTTCATTACTTGTCACCCTACTAAAATAAGCAATTGGTTTTAAACTATTATCTGTTTGATATTGCATAAGGATCCCACCTAAGCCTATTTTGCTGGCATCTGTGTGCAATTCAGTCTTTGCATCAGGGTTGTAAATAGCTAAAACTGGCCTTACAATCAGACGCTGCTTGAGGCTTTGAAATGCATTTTCTTGATCAGAACCCCAATGCCACTTGACATCCTTTTTCGTGAGTTCTGTTAAGGGGCGAGCAATTTGGGCAAAATTATGAATAAATTTTCTAAAATATGACGTCAATCCGATAAATTGCCTAATCTCATGTACATTCCGCGGCCTATTATATTCTGCGACAAATTTTATTTTCGCTTGGCCTGGTTGTATTGTCCCGGCTGAAATCTCATGGCCTAAGTACGTAGCGGTACGTTTAAGGAAAGAACATTTACGTAAATTTAGTTTTAAATTTGCCTGGGTCAATAATTGTAATACTTTTTCTAAAAGCACAAACCCTTCCTGAATTGATTCAGTAGGTAACATGACGTCATCAAGGTACAGGGCAATGTTTTGATCGACTCTACCTAGCGTCATTTGAATTAAACGAGAGAATACTGCTGGGGCATTGGCCAGACCAAAGGGCATTTTCAAAAACTCATACTGGCCTGATGGAGTAACGAATGCAGTCTTCGGTATTGAGTCTTCATGAAGGCCGACTTGATAGTACCCTTGGGCAAGGTCAAGGGTGGTGAAATAGAACTTCCCTGATAACTTACTAACCTGGTCTTCGATATGTGGTAAAGGATACCTATCTTTCACAGTATTAGCATTTAATACCCTATAATCAACACAAAGCCTGTAATCGCCACCCTTCTTCTTAACCAGTACCACTGGACTAGCGTAATCAGACATTGACTCTCTAATGATACCTGCTTCTAATAAATCTTTAACTTTTCCATTAACAATTTCATTTTCTTTATGCGACAATCTATAGGGCTTGCAACAAACAGGCTGGTTATTCATTGTACGAATGTGCATCCTTATAAGATCAGTACAACCTAAATCTTTAGTACTTCTGGCAAATGAGTGAGCATACTTATTTAAAAGCTCTAGTAATTGTTTGCTTTCATTATCACTAAGGTGGCCCTTATCAATATCTGTTAAGCTAATTTGTATATTATCCGTGTCTGGACTATCTATGGCTAATACTCTAGACTCACTACTAAATGCTGGTATTGTTACCAACTCCGCTCTAGCTATCAACCTACGAGATTCCCAAACGACATCAGTATGACCTAGGTTTACAACTTTTAAATAAGAATGGTTTGAATTAATAATAGCTGAAGGTATTAAATACGTTAAATTACCTAGCTGCATCCATACCGTGTGCGTTAAAAATGTGTGCTCTTTTCCAATGTTTTGTCTGCAGTCAACATAAACTTCTACATATAATTGGTTTTGCTTTGGTATTATAACATTATGCTTCATATAAACTGGAAATTTTTCAATAAAGTCCGCTGCATGTAATTTTATATCCGTAAATATATCCGGTATAATTTCACTTGGAGCAAAACGTACAGAAGAAGCAGACGTAACTAAACTAACATTCTTACTATTAATCATTGTTTGTCCAATTAATAGCTCAATATCTGATGCAATATAATTAACAATTTCGACTATTCCATCTAATTTTACATTATCTATTAAAACACTTAGGCAACTTGAACCGAGTGAGTTTACACATGCTCCTCCAAAACCTTTCATGACAGTTGCACTAGGCTCCATTTTAATTTGCAAATTTTCAGCTTGTGTGAGACAAAGCATGTTAATTTTACTGCCAGTATCTATGTAAGCTCGGAGCTGCTGTCCATTTACCACCACAGTTCTTTTGTAAATATCAACATAAATATCATAGGTAATATGCAGCACTTGCCTAACCTTTTGTGGTTGCTGTCGCGAACTCCCGGCGCCAAACCAGCAATCCATCGTCGTGTGCCCGCTGCGCTGGCAGTTCTCGCAGCGCTGCCGCTGTCTGCAGTCCCGCGCCTCGTGGCCCGGCCGCCGACACGTGTAGCATATCTTCGGCTGGAGCTGATGACCCGATGTTGAGGTTGGCATGGTGCTGCTCGCTCCTCTTCTCCACGTACTCGTCGATTTCCGCACAGTATATGTCTCCACTCGTTTGTAATTTTCCAATGAAGATAGGTAGCCATAGTATAGTTGTTCAGGAGTTCCACAACTATATGCTTTGGCATTAGCTCTCAATTCAGAAGGCAGTCCACGTATTATGCAGGAAATAGCATCTTCACCGTTTATGTTGCATTTCTTCAGCAGGGATAATTTTTCGTGATAATACTTCGTCATCGACTCTTTATCTTCTTTTGTCCTTGCCAGCATACGTTCCAATTTTTCCACGTAGTCAGTCGATCGAGGAAAAGCGACCTGAAGCATTTCCTTCCAGCCATCCCATGTCAAATTGTAGTCTTCAAGGTCATCATACCATTCTCGAGCAGCGCCACGCAACCGCAGTTGCATGATAAAGGTTCGATCGGTGTTGTCCCAGCCATACACATCGCCTAGTTGGTCTATTTTGTGGAGCCAACCTATAACGTTGCTGCTGTTATCTTCGGGTCGAAATTTAGGAATAACTTCGGCATCACTGGGAGCAACATGTCGTTTTTTGAGCGACTTAGTCTTATGAAGGTCTTCAGAGAAAAAAAATTCACTATTTTCATCTTCCGAACTGGTTGACACACTGCATTTTCATTTGCGTTCCCCCAAACCGTGAAAATATGGCCCTGACATTTTATTTCGAATCCCACTTCTGAAATGTTGTTCAGTAGCAGGGTTTACACAATTAAACACGAACTATAATTCACACTCAAGTCTGTATTTAGGCAGAGCAACTTCCTTATATCATTTTACAATATCATCCGATAGACAAGATTTTCCTCCCTTTCTCTACACTTTCCCGCCATATCCAAATCAACTGTCAGTACATTACTTAATATGTTAAGAATACTAAATTATTGTTATAAAAATCAAATAAATGACTTATTATGGGAAAATAAATACAAAGAATATTATTTAGATATTATTGAGAAGATTTGAAAGTAATTTAGGAATAATTAAGCAACTACTACGTCATAACCGTCGAGTATCTATTTGGTACTTGTTAACATATTACATTGTACAAACATCGACATTAAATATTATCGATATCTTGTCCTCATCTCTAGCTGAGTAGAAGAATAGATAACAAGTGCATACGAATATGACATCTATTCCAATCACGTTAGGGTGCTAAATATAGTAAATTGGTTACAGCGCCCTCTAGCGTTGAGTAGCTGAACTCGTTGTGGATTGCTCGAATTTGATTGTTACATGGAAAAATGGACTTCATTGATTTTGACATGTAAAATAAAAACAACACTCATGAATTGTAATAAGATTTAATTTTGAACAACAATAAATAAACTTTTCGCCAAAGTTGCATTTATAATTAGTAGCCAATTATATCATCGTTTTCTGTGTATTGAAATGTTCATTTTAATTTGCAAGTGTGTGAGTTTGGCGACACTGGAACGGTTCTAAGGAAGTCTAAGGGCACTTCCACAGTCCACTGTTTTTTCTATTCCGTGGTTACAACGGGCGAGTCATTCATCTCGTCAGTCCAGTGAGGTGTCTGTCGGAGGCAGTGCGTTGGGCAGCGTGTGGTGGTGGTGCAGCAGCACGATCAGCACGTCGGAGGAGTCGGCGTGTGTCGTGCGCACGACTCGCGCGCATGCGCCCGCTGCCGCGCAGCGCCGGGATGACGCGCACCGCGCTGCCGCGGCGGTCTGGCAGGCCATGTCGCGCCGCTCCACCACACCCGCCTCCGCGCCCCCCGCACCCTGCTCTCGCTCCGGCCGGTACTTGCCGAGGTGGCAGCGGATGGAGGTCGCCGTCAGGAAGTGTGCGCGGGTGTTGCGCGCCGGGCGGCACACGCAAACCCACACGCGCGGGCCTAGTGACAGCGCCACGCACACGCCCGCTGACAGCGACACGCACGCGCACAGCGTGGCCGTGCGCGCTGCGCTCACCACGTACAGCGGGAAGAACGCCACCCAGATGACGCACGTGGCGTACGCTGCCGCGCCCACGAATCGAGTTTCGTTGAAATTGTGTGGAAGCCGGCGAGTACGGACTGCCAGCACCACGCACGTCGCTAGCAGTACAAGCGCAGGAACCAGTGGTGCCAGCTGAGCCAGGGCGTGCTCGCCGCCGCAAGCCAGCACGGAGCGCGCGCGCCCCGGGTGCTGCAGGCGCGGCGCCGCCGGCCAGCGTGCCGCGCTCCACACCGCCACGCAAGCGCCGGGCGTGCTCAGCGCCAGCCACATCCACACCTGAGCGCGCGATGACAGGAGGCGCGGGCGAGCTGCCGGCCGCCGCTCGCACGCCGCCACCAGCCGCGCCACGCGCACCGTGCGCGCCAGCACCGCCGCGTACACGCCGCCCAGTGCAGGTGCCGCCAAACGGACTAACGCACATGGCGCCACAGCCGGCCGCGCTACTGCCGCTAGCGCCGTGCCGTGGCACACTGCCGCCGCGCACAGAAGCAGCGCGCAAAGTTCGCGCGACGCCGACTTCACTACAGGCGTCGTGCGGTGGCGCCAGAATGTGACCGCGCACGTCGCGACCGCAGCCAGCCCGGCGACGCCAGCCACGGCGGACACCGCGCGGGGCCCGCGATCTCCACCGCCCCACTCCACGGGCGACGGCAAACACGCTACCAATTAATTTATTTCGATAAGATCGCGAACAATCAATACGTAGGTAAGCACTTTCCAATCATTCTTTATTTAATAACTACAGGCAAAATATAATCGTTACTGATGCGATCCAGATCGGGGCGATGTCCCGGCGGACAAAGGCGGCAGCCGGGCGCCGGCGGCGGCACCGTGACGGCGAGTGGCGCGCACGTCTCGCACGACCAGCAGCAGCGCGCGCGCCCCTCCCCCGCGCGCGCCCACTGCCCCGCGCCGCACGGCGCCGAGCACGCCGCCTGCACACCGCGCGCGCGCCTGCACACGCACGCCACCACTGCACTGACAGCATAGTACAACGCTACATAGATCTAAATGAACGTGGCGAAATAGTAAACGAAATTAAATGTCCTGGACTGGAAATTTCCTTTACAAGTAGCACCGCCAATGACGTTCATTTAGTTCCATCGGACTGCACACTCGGCCCAGTCGGTAACGACAGGCGGTACCGGTACGCGGCGTCGGCGCCCCCGCGCAGGTGCAGCGCGCCACGGCGCCAGCGTCCCACGCGCTCGTAACGCCAGGCGCCGCCCTCGCCGCTGCCCCGCCGCTCGAAGCTCATCACGTCGTACTCGCTCAACCTGAGGACAGAATATCACCAGGGTGTAAACCGTAAGCTCAACTCTACATGTTGGCCCAACATGTTTAATTGGCTGACGCGTATCGGTTTTATTACTTATCCAGCTCACGGTCTTATATCTATGGTTCTAAATAATTTTCGTAGTAGGAACCTACTTTCTTTTCAGATTTCTAAAACACATGGTTGGAACTTTGGGCACAAGCCTAGAACCTAGCCTACATAAGTTTGATTGCTAAGTCGTTTGTATATTTAAAAATATACTAGTTTGTGCGAGAAAAGTCATGTCAGAACCCAGACTGCAGTTTTGAAGGAAACGCCAAAAATGGCGATTTAAGTAAATGGATGGCAGAATCGTCATTGGTTTCTGAACAAGTTAGTGCACGTTAACAGTGGTGACTGACTCGGGCGGCGGGTCGCCGTTGTCGTCGAACGCGACGAGGCCGCCGTCGGGCGCGCGGAAGCGCACGCGTGCGAGGTGCAGGCGGTAGCGCGACACGTTGAAGGGCAGCATGGCGGCGCACAGCCCATCGGCGCGCTCCCCGCTCCCCGCGCCCTCCGCGCACGACGCACGCACCATGCCGTGCAGCGCGTGCGCCAGCGCGTACACGCCGCGCACCACCAGCGCCAGCTTCGGCTCCTGCGTGTAGTTGGCTGCCAGCGACTCAGAACCTTTCACCGCACACACAGAATTTAATGCTGGGTACGCAATTATTATCACCATAAAAAACATGAAAATTGTTTTTTCTTATTCGTATTTCGTATCCATGAATTTTCGCCTAGGCTTTATGGAGTGCTTAATTGTTGCAAATGGGTCACATTATCACGCCTTGGAAGGAATACGTCAAATTACAAGTCACTCTGTAGAAGCCTACATTAAAATTATTGTCAAAAGCTTGACGTCTTTGGCCTCCAATACCACAGACAGTACAATTGGGTAAATCAACTTTGCGCATCATAAAATCTCAAATCGTTTCTTGCAATCCATAATGTACAATTTCAGGTGGTAAATAAAAGAAAAATAATAGAAACAATTATGGACCCTGTCGGGCACAGCAAATTTTTAAATAAGTAGAGAGAGGAAGAGTGCTTTATTAATTTTCTTTTCACTTCAGTAGCTCAAACATGTAGGTTTTGCTGCGTGAAATCAGTGAGCAAAATGCGATTTTGCTCACTGAGTGAGACAAAGTAACTTTTTAATTTTTTTTTCAGAAAGCCGCAAATATATTTTATTCAGCCTTGGGTTAATCATACAATTCGAAACATTCACACTCTATCTCTTTCCCTCCATTAGAAAGAGAGAGAGACAGAGACCAGCCCTTTCGAAGTTCGGATTTTGAATTCGACCTCAAAGACAAACACGTTCGGAATTTCGTACTAACTAAAGAAATTTTGCAAAAAGAAAATTATGTCTTTTAATGTAATTTATTGAATTTTTAACTTATTGTTGTATTTAAACGAAAATAAGTATTTACTGCAAATAAAACTGATCTTTAACTTGTAAATATTTATTTCTAGTTTCAATAAATGTTAGGTACGTAATATATTTTGAATAATAAAATATCATCAATACTCGCTACGCTCGTGATTCAATCTTTGAATCCTTCGCTTGCTCAGGATTCAAAATCAGCACTCGCAGCAAAAAACTACTTTGCTCTCTTGTTGCACAATAGTTATTTGTGCAACAAGAGAGCAAAGGATTCAATGATTGAATCACGAGCGTAGCGAGTGATTCTAAAGTTGAATCCTGAGTGTGGCGAGGGATTCAAAGGCACGAGATGCAAAAAAACTTTGCTCTCGTGTAACACACATAACTTTTCACTTCAGCAGCGAGAACACTTTAGGAGATAAAATAATAAACAGGAATAGATTGAAATAACTATTTATTGTGAATCAAAATAATTAACATTGTAGGTAAATACCAATTCTATAAAATGGAACATTTTAAAAGTTAAAAGTAAAATTACTGCAATTCTGCAAATTTTATTCCCACTCTTTTATTTAAATTAAGGCGTGTTCGGAAATAGCACCCATGATATTTTATTATTCAAAATATATTACGTACCTAACATTTATTGAAACTAGAAATAAATATTTACAAGTTAAAGATCAGTTTTATTTGCAGTAAATACTTATTTTCGTTTAAATACAACAATAAGTTAAAAATTCAATAAATTACATTAAAAGACATAATTTTCTTTTTGCAAAATTTCTTTAGTTAGTACGAAATTCCGAACGTGTTTGTCTTTGAGGTCGAATTCAAAATCCGAAATTCGAAAGGGCTGGTCTTTGTCTCTCTCTCTTTCTAATGGCGGGAAAGAGATAGAGTGTGAATGTTTCGAATTGTATGATTAACCCAAGACTGATTAATATAATCGCGGCTTTCTGAAAAAAAAATTAAAAAGTTACTTTGTCTCATTGCTCACTGATTTCACGCAGCAAAACCTACATGTTTGAGCTACTGAAGTGAAAATAACTATTGTTATTCAGTTACAGTTATTTTATATCCTATTAATTATTTTATACTTACCTATGTACATATTTATATTTCCCTTCATTCACTTATTCTATTAACATTTTATATGCTGGTCTATCTATTTATTTATTATTTCTTTAATTATATTTAATATCATTTATTTCTTTACTCGTTTAAAATTTGTTCATTAGTATTAATCTGTCAAGCCTCGCGCGGGCCCATTACAATAGAAATATCAATTGTGTCTCATTAGCGGGGTTTGAGCGATTAATGTACATAATATAATTATTAAGTATTATAGTATATTTTATTTTTTTATTTTTCTTATTAAAATATATCTATTTTTCACAGTTACGTATTATTATTATTGAATTTATCCGTTAGATATTCTTGTACCTACTGTGTAATAACTTTTTTTAATTAAGTAGTGCTTTAGTTTATTTAAAAATATACTGGTTTTATTTTGTTGTTTTATGTCATCTGGTAATTTATTATATATTTTTATTGACATTGAATATGGACTAGATGAATGTAGTTTAAGGCGGGAAGGGGGCAAATTTAGTCTATTTTTATGGCGAAACGCATAATTTGTTTGTATGTCTCCCTGTGTGCTGTAAGAATCTGGATATTTACGAACTAATTTACATAATTCCAAGATATAAATACCAACTAAGGTGAGAATCTTGTGTTTTTGAAAGTAAGGCTTGCAACTATCTGTTGGTTCTATATTGGTAATTATTTTTATTAGCCTTTTTTGGAGGGTAAATAAGGAGGGAGCGGAGCGTCTGTGCTATTTCCCCATAAGATGATGCCATAGTTAAACCAAGCGTGGGCATACGCGTAGTATGTGACTAGTGCGGTTTGTAGGTTTGTAGTCTTTTTTATTTCGCGGAGAGCATATGAAAACTTTGAAATTTTTGAATTTACTTTCTGTCAAAGACATTAAATTTACATTTACAAATCTTAAATCTCTTTGCTTTCTGTATATGTGTTTTCCAGTTTATACGAGTGTCTATTGTTAAACCTAAAAATTGATGAAATTATTAACTGTTTCTAATTTATGTTGATTAAAAGTAAATTCTATATTTATATTCTTTTTCTGCCAGGGGTGAAACGCTTTTAATTTGGTTTTGGTAAAATTTATTTCGAGATTATGGTCGCTCATCCAGTTTACAGTTTTTCCAAGAATAGTCGTAAGTTTTTCATTTAAATTAGCATTGGTTTGGCATGAAGTCAGGATTGAGATATCATACGCAAAAAGTACACATGGCCCGTCTTTGGTTTGGGGAGGTCATTTATATAATATATTAGGAAAAGGAGGCAACCTATAACACTTCCCTGGGAAATTGAGGCATGTATTGATTTAACATCAGATCTAATGAGCTGTGCTTCTTTTGTTTTTTAATTGTAATATTTCAATCTCAACTATTTGTTCTGTATCTTTTATAGTATATGATGCGAACCAGTCATGGGCTTTTCCGCGTATTCCTATTCCGTATAGCTTATTTAATAATATTTTAAATTGCACTTTGTTGTAGGCCTTGGTCATGTCCAGTAATATCCCTATTGCATATTGTTTATTATTTATAATATTTAATGCTTCTTGGATGTACTTATTTATAAACAGCTAGCGTTGTAGATCTGCAGTGCGATTCTGTAACCATATCACCGTGAAAACTTAGGTGAAGTGAGCGCGGAGTGAAGTGTCAGTGTCATTCCACCTGATACTAGGGATTGACCAAGCATACATTTACAATCATAATCGAGATTTTAATAATATTTTTATGCTAATTCTATTGCTGTTTTTGCGAAATCCATTTTGGCAGTCATCGAAAATCTTATATTTTTCACAAAAGGAATATACATGATCACACATTGCTCTTTCGAAGACTTTGGATGCTGTAGAAAGAAGGGAAATTGGTCTATAGTTACTTGAGTCTGTTTTTGCGTTCTTTTTATGGATAGGTTTTATTAAAACTTTTTTTTAGTTGATTGGAGAAAGAGCCCTCTTCGAAGGATTGATTTATTAATTTATAATAATAATAATAATAAATAATAATAAATCGCATGGAAGTATGGCAGAGTAAGGAGCTTCACGGACGCTTTTACCGGGCCCTACATGGACCCGATGTAGATCTATTAGCGTCCGTAGCCTGGCTGCGTTTCGGTGACCTCTTTGGAGAAACCGAAGGTTTTGTCTGTGCAATTATGGACGAAGTTATGATGACGAACAATTACCGGAGATATATTGTGAAAGACGGCACGGTTGACATCTGTCGGGCATGCCACCGACCGGGAGAATCAATCAGGCATATTATCTCCGGGTGTTCTCGTCTAGCTAACGGAGAGTACTTGCATAGACACAACCTTGTAGCCAGGATAATCCATCAGCAACTTGCTATGAAATACAGCCTTGTGGAATCTGAGGTCCCGTACTACAGGTATGTGCCCGACCCAGTTCTCGAAAATGGAAATATCACATTGTACTGGGATCGATCCATCATCACTGACAGGACTATTGTTGCCAATAAGCCTGATATAGTGGTGGTGGATCGATCAGAGCGGCGCGCAATGATTGTTGACATAACCGTCCCGCATGATGAGAACCTCGTGAAAGCCGAGAAAGATAAACAAATCAAGTATCTTGACTTGGCTCGCGAGGTTGTCGACATGTGGGATGTGGACTCAGCAATCATTGTGCCGATAGTCGTGACAGCCAATGGCTTAATAGCCAAGAGCCTCGACCAACACCTGAGGAGGCTCTCGTTGGGCAGCTGGATCAAGGGCTTGATTCAGAAAGCGGTACTTCTGGACACGGCTCGCATTGTCAGGAGGTTCCTCTCTCTGGAGCCCTGACCGCCGGTAGCTTGGACCCTGTTCCCGATACCGGTGGGCTACTATTTTTTATATTTTTAAATGTTTTTTTTATCTTTTTGTTTATAAAAATATTTAAAAATATAATTTGTAAGTATGTAAATGAAATAAAGGAATAATAATAATAAGTAATTTATTTCAGACTTTGTCCATAAGTTTGTTAGTAACAATGTTCTTAGCCTAGTGTTAGTAAAAGTAAAAATTGTTGAAATTGATTTATAGAACGGTCAGGTAAGTTCATCAGCGCACTGTCTGAACAGAGTCGGTGGGAGTTCGTCTATGCCGTGACTATTTTTATTTTTAAGGTTCTTTAAGATCTGGTTTACTTCGTATCCGTCGACTGGGGTAAGAAACATGGTATTTTCAGTAGGGTTAATCGCTGATGTTCCTTTCTGTACACTGCCGGATGTGTGGGTGGTATTTTCCCAAATGGACGCGAAAAAGTTATTGAAAACGTTAACTACTTGTTTTGGTTCACATACTAGGTTTATTGTTTGTAGTGTTATATTTAGTTTCTCTTTTCTAGTTTTTTTTGTTTGTCCGTTCCTTTACAATATTCCACATGGTTTTAACTTTACTTGATGATTTATTCATTTTATTTATGTAATGTCATTTTTTTGCCGCTGTTACAGATTTTTATTAGGATTTTTTCGTATTTTTTATAGTATCCCGTAAATATTGAATTTTCAATTTTAGACGAAAAAACTTTTAGTAAGTAGTCTTTTACTTTTACAAGATTGTTTAATACCAACGGTTAGCCAGAAATTATTACGTTTTGTTTTTAGTTTAAGTCTACGTTTAGGGATACATGCATCTAAGATATCTATTATAGTTTTATGGAACGACTGATAGTTATCATCGATATTTTTACTCGGCTGTATAATATCGTTCCAGTTTAGTGTCTTTAGTTTGGATTTGAATTTTTGAATGTTACTTCTATTAAATAGTCTTTTGTTAGCAAACCAAATGCATTGTTTACTTTATTGTTCCAGTATCATATGTATTATTGTTCCGCAGTGGTCTGAAAAACCCAATTCTTTTACCGTCGCGTACATTTTGTAATCATTAAAGTTTGTAAAAAGCAAATCTAAGCATCAATTGGTTTGTTTTACGCTATTTTCTAAGGTATTTATGTTAAGATCTCCTCGTATTATTACGTTAAGTTTTTGGTATTTATTGTTTATATATTGCAATATTTGTTTTAGCTGACTAATAAAAATTACTTCCTCTCTTCTATTCCAGTACCTACATGGTGACTATTAACAGATTTTGCTTTGGTAGCTTACATGCACATACTTCCATACAATATTCAATAGACATATCTCTAATATCACAACACTCTATACATTCTACACTATCCTCTAAAATAATACAGACTCCGCCACCACTTCGAGATAGGCGACAATACGATGCTGCAGTTCTAAATCCACTAAATTGCATAGTTTCTAATTTATCTTTGGTGAGCCAGGTCTCGCACATGCATATTGCTTTATAGTTGGGTTGATCGTTGATGAAAGCCTCTAAAAGGTGTTGCTTGTTATAAATGCTTTGAATGTTTTGGAACAGAACTTTAAATGGTTGGTCTGGGGTTTCGAAAAGTACGATCGTCGCTATCTTCATTTATAAAATGTTGGGTTTGGTTCTGTTCATTATTTGATTGTTGATTTATAGTGTATATATGTCTGATTGCTCCTTGTGTATTTCTGTTTTTTACCGTCTATAAACAAGTGATTGTTTCTTATTATTGCATATAATCCTTTTTTCCTTGCTTTCTGCATTTCTTCACGCATTTCCTTTCTTTCCAATCTTGCGTTTTCATCTAAAAATTCAGATAAGAACAATCTTGTCTCTTGAAGGCAGTGTTTATTAGCCATAGCCATTCTCTTACTAATGAGTTCTATTACTAGGGGTCGGTTTTGATTACAGTTTCTGCCTAGTCTATAAGTTTCTTCTATATACCCTGTAAGGTCAATATTTAGTTTTTCATAACATAGATCAATTAATCTACATTGTTGATCATAATCTGGCTCTTTGTAATATTCTGGAAAACCATAGAGTACTATTTTCTTGCAGTTGTTCTCAGTACATTTCGAGTGTTTTGCCGTTATTTGTTTGCTTAAGCTTTTAATCTTATTCCTCAATTTCTCTTTTTCTGTGTTTATTTTTTCAATTTTCTTGTTTATTGTTTCTAAATCTTCTAGCCTTTGCTCGTTTTCCTTAAAAAGTGTGTCTGTTTTCCTTTCAATATCTTCTCTCATTTTAGTAATAGCCTTTTCATTTCTATTTGAATAGTTTTGTATCTCCGCTATTATAGACTGATTGTTTTCTCGTAAACGAAGAATTATCATTTCGCTCAGATTCTCTAATGTTAGTCCTCCTTGGATAATTGTGCTCAATGGTGTTTCTTTATCATCCGAGTATTGTGTATCACCTAATAAACTCGGGTGTATTACCTAAAAAAAGTCTTGTGAGGAAGAAATATCGAGGTTGGAGTTAGTTGGTCTTTTCCTAAGAGTGACATTATTCTCTTCGGAATTCGTAGGTTTTGATTCGATTGGCACACGTATAGGGGTGTTTATATTCCCTATTTTTGGAATATTACAATTGCATGTTTGACAATTCCATGAATTCTTTTGGGCTGCTGTTATTGTTTTGTTGATATGTGCGACAGTAATATTTGTAATTAATTAAAAGTCATAATTTACAAGTGAGCTTTTCTTTATTATGTAGTACCTATTTGTAAACATCCTGCGCACAGTGACTCCATCTAGTAGCTTTTTATGTATTTTTTGTTGAAAGCGCCCTCTATCCGCATGTGTCGTAATTAGCTCAGATCTTAGTACATATCTTGTTCGGCTGATTGATTTTGTAAGTGTTTGAGCGTATCGAACACAGATGGCGTTGAATTGAGTTTAGACCAAGTGATAGTGCACTTTTTGATGAATAACATCGATCACTAATAATTAGTGATCGATGATGAATAAATAATTATTTGCATTGAAATGTACAAATCACTAATTGGTAAATGTATGCTCCTACCTTTTGTTCCTTAGAGCATCTTATGGGTGTCCTTGACATCTGAAGTCTGTCTGATGTGGTTGGTCCAGTTTGTTTTTGTTTTGCTCAAATTCAAATGTTAGTTCGTTACACTGCACTATTATTGTTTTTCTTACTTAATCTTGGTGGAAACTATTGAACTATATCATAAATCACTACCTAATAGTTTTCACGTTCTATAGTTATATTTAGTTTTTTTCACTGATTATTAACTTTATCTATTTTTCAAGAATTAAATGTACGCAGCTGATGTTTACCTTGCGCACAGTAGCGCCCTAAAACCAATACTATTGAGAGGAACGTGGCCGGCTCGGAGTCTCAAAGCCATCACAACTTCTTTGCCTATTCATCCTGCCCTCGCTGAACCAAACGTGGGAGAGATTGTTAAATCGCTTGTACCGAATGCCGTTCGTTAAAGATCTACATATTATTAGCATATTCCGACCCAGAATGAATACAGCTAAGTATCTCTAACTCACGGTAAAAGCTCAGTATGCAATGGAGAACCAGCATAAAATTCCCCATCAAACGCGGCTTCAATTGCCAAACGATCAACCATCACATTACCATCCAGTCCAACTTGAGAAGGAGAACACTGCAATACAATTGTTTTATGTTTGGCAACAAGTTCAGTGATGGTTCTTAAGATACTTTACGCCAGTGGGAGCCCCCTGAAGGTGCAGTACTCTACATCTCATCAAGTGAACAAGGGCAATAGCAATATCTTTACTTGCAAACAATAAGTTTGACAACCGTACTATTTTCCAGGTCTTCAAATTTCTAAAAACTACAATGCACCGATTCGTACGCAGGTTACTCAATTAGTAAGATGTTTTTACATAACAAATGATACAAGATTTAAAACCTGAACAACGTCGTGCTCCCGCCGGTGGATTTTCCGAGAGCGAGCAGCTGAACTTCTGTTCCCAGAATTCCTGTGGATTTATTTATAACGAAGTATTGCAAGTTCGTTATGAAATGCATATTTTAGTTTAGTAGGACAAGTAACCATAAGACGGGGGTGATGGCAAGGGGGGAGGTGCAGCAGCTTAGGATGACCACCTGAAACCATGGATTCCTAGAGTTCTTGTGAGGCTTGAGCGCGAGGTAGTGCGCGTCGAACTCCTTGAGGTAGGGCGAGCGGATTCGCAGCGTGAGCGAGCGGTGCGCGGCGCGCTCCACGCCCTCCACCACGTCGCGCCGGTCCGCCCAGCCGTCGCTGCCTACCAGCCGCAGGCCGTTCCGCCCGGCGCGCGCCAGCCCCGCCAGAAGCGCGCGAGCCGTGCGGCCCTCGCACCAGCACACCGCCACGCGGGGCCCACCCGCCAGCCGTGCCAGCGCAGCATCCACCTGCGCCGGCGCCGGGGCCGCGCGCAGCGCTACCTCGCGCGCCACGCACACACCGCCACGCACCGCTTCCTCTCGGAACGCCGCCATGCCGCTCTGCCCGTAGCTCTCTGCGACATCGACACGCACAGTTACTAGCCTGCCGCGCCGGCGACGACGGGGCATGTTGTGAGGCCTCACCGTCCGTGTGCAGCGCGTGCACGTATGTCCAGTTGTGTGCGCGCAGTAGCGCCACCAGTAGGCGCGCCTGGTGCCGGTCAGAGGGCACCACGCGGAAGAAAGTAGAGAACCGCGCCCGATCCGACAGTTCCCGTGACGTGGCCGAGTACGACACCTGGCGCAAACACGTGCATCAGTGCGATGCCTTGGGGGTGGAGGGCGAGAGGTAGAGGTAGTGCAAACGAGTACAAACCTGCGGGATGGAAAACAGCTGTAGCAGGTTCTGCACCTGGACGGCGGCAGAGCTGGCACCCGGGCCTAGCACGGCCACCAGCGGCGCAGAAGCCACAAGCGTCGGCTTGCCAGTCTGCAAGTGCAAAACGCATGCAGTACAATATATTTTCATCGCTCAGTCGTTCACGATATTCTGAATAACACTACCTCAACCTGAACCAGCTGCATATAACGCTAAGTGCGATCTCTAAGTGCATGACAGAGTGTGTTTAAGTTCCGGAGCCGACAAAAGCACTCGCGACGAGGTCGAGCGCTCTCGCTGTCCTCTCCATCACGCAGCTGGTACTTCGCGCACCCCGCACCCACGCCCCGCAACCTCTACGTAGGGACGTAGGTCCCTTCACCCACATTTTTCTCACATCTTTGATAGTCACTAATTGGTAAAAAGAAAGAACGAATCTGAACTTCCGCAAACACATCGATTTATTATGCAACAGAGTGCGCAAACTAATATACATTTTTAAAAGTTTACGTAACATTGCCGACTTTAAATTAATTAGACAGGTCTATTTAGCTTTGTGTCAATCTATTATTACCTACTGTATAACGTCTTGGGGTGGTGCCGCTAAATCTATTTTACTGCACCTAGAACGCGCCCAAAGAGCAGTTTTAAAGGTTGCTACCTTTCGTCCATTTAGATTTCCTACAAATGAGCTTTATATGGCATGTAAGGTGCTAACAGTACGTCAATTATTTATTTTGAATGTAATTTTATTCCAACACACTGAACTTTATTTTAACCCAGTAACTTCAGATAGGAGAAGAAAAGACTTGGTTTGTGCTAACTCTCAGACTAAACATGCTTTTGTTAATCGATTTTATTTATTTTTAGGACCCTATTTGTATAACTAATTTAACAGAGTGCTAAAGATTTATAGTTTAAGTTATAATAGGTGTAATTTGCTAGTACAGGAATATTTGGCAAAACTCAATTATGCAGACACGGAAAAACTACTAGAAATTTTAAAATAAAATCTATCTACCTACTCTAATATAAGTCTCTTCCTTTACCTAATAACTAATAATCTCCACTTTATCTACTTTAATATTATTTGTTAATTTATTTAAACATTATTGTATATCTTACACAACCTAGTTTTAAAATATATAATATAGTTTTCTAGTTTTATATCCAAATAGTAACTGGTTAAGTCATTGAAAATATTATACCTTCTTTTCAATTTAGCTTCTAATACGTTTATTGCTGTCTTCTTTTTAAATGTTTGATGTAAATTGATAGCCTGAAACACAGGTTTTTCATAAACCTAGATCAGGCAGGTCTACATTACAGTTCGATTGTAATTAATGTAAATCATAGTTTTACTTTACTTTATACTTGAATAAAAATTTTATTTATTTTATTTAGTAGTTTCATACATAGTTAAATTATTATACTTACGCTGACTTCAAAAATCTCATTGAAGTGGGGATATGTTATAAATAATAACACTGCAATTGTAAGATCGCGATATGAATCTAGAAGTTCCTTAAAGTCAATTAGTGCGCGAGTAGGTAATGACTGACCACAGAGCAGGCGGCGGCGTCAGCGCCGGGCGGCTCGCGCTGGAGGCGCGCGTCGGGCGGGGCGATGGCGTCGCGGACAAGGTCGATGGTCTGGCGGAGCGCTGTGGGGGGCGCCCAGCACGAGTCGCGCAGCTCGGCGCCCAGGCGCAGGCGCGGCAGCAGCCGGGCGTCCGCGTTGATGGCGTCCAACGCCAACAAAGTCGCCTCCACGCGCTGGATGCCGTAGTGCTCGCGCACGGCGCCGCACGTCGCGCCCGCTCGCGCGGCCGCCGGCGCGCCGTGCACGGCGAACAGCGCGCCGAAGCGTACCGCTCCCCCTACCAGCGCGCGCTCCCTCGCGCTCACCCACACCACGGCACTGACGGCAGTGATGGCACATGACAGCGCACGCATAACGCGACTGCCGCTGACGACGGCACCTCACAGAATGCCGTTTGGAGCAATGGTTAAGTTGCACTTGCGCGCTAACCATCGCTACAAATAGACTCACAGTTTTTGTGAAGCCACAAGCCAAGTTCTGTCACAAATTAAAATGCGATAATAATTATTATTATGTTATGAAACAAGTTAGTGCTAGAGTAGAAACGATAATAATGTTTGAAATGACTTCGTTATACAAGGTGATATTTGAACCTTCTAACAAACGAAAGTTAATGAACCTGCTGGTTCAGGAGTATCAGTCGGGGGCGCGGCCAGTGTAGGTACTCGGTGTATGTGCCGGGACATCGACTCATGCTAGTAGAAGGACCAGTGGGATTGTAGTCGGTAGGTGTCCGACATATCCATTCCATCCAGACAGAGGTCATCAAGGGTGCAGTCACCATCACGTAACTTGGCCAGGTTTTAGTGTAGTGGGAGTAAGTTTGCGCATGTATACTTAGTGCAACAAAAAAATTGACACTTTTATTAGGTACTTGTCATTACTCCGTGGTTATTGCCATAATTTATTTTTAAACATCTGTTGTGAAGAAAGTTAAGAAATGAAAGAAACGACTTAAGTATTTAGGTTAAAATAGCGTCCATAGCGATCAATATTATTGTAATACTGGGAGAACATTACCTACTAGCTCGATAGATGGCGTTTGCGTCAAATTAGAAGTCACTATCGTTTCGTTACCGCTCGTAGTATAAAAATTGTTGTTGGTAGAGCAGTACATACACAGTTCACTGTGATTCGGTACAAAATTGATTATGTATACGCGATTCAATATCAGTCCAGTGTTTTGTTTCACAGTACCCGCTCCTAGTCGACCCTCGGTCATTTCATGGTCCTTCGAGTTCGGATGATCGGGAGTGTTTTTGGTGGTCTCCGGTGGTGGTAGAGATTACCACCCTTCGCGTCCTTACTGGGCAGTGGATCGCTGTCCACAGCATCCCCTTCAAGTGGGGTATTCCAGGTGAGAGGTACCAGGAGCTGAAGGTGGAACCGGTTGGAGCAAGGAGCAGCCAGTGGAGCGTGGTGCAGCACTACTGGTGGCAGCTACAACTGGAGGAGCGACGCAAGGGAGGAAAAGGACGGCAGATCGTGGGCAAGCAGAGGGCGCCACTTGTGTGGTGCATTACGTCAGTGTCAGTGAGTAAATTTGGTGAAAAAAAAATCGTGAGTACAATTTGCAATCTTATTATCAGGAAGAATTGACGGCACGGTTGGCGCAGTGGTTAAGCGATTGACTGCTGCGCTGCGTGTCGCGGGTTCGATTCCCGCACGGAACAAATATTTGTATGACCTATAAGTAGTTGTTCCGGGTCTGGCTGTTTGTGTATGTGAGTTTAAATGTTTGTAAACGCACCCACGATACAGGAGACATTCCTAGTGTGGGGCAACGTTTTAAAAAAAAAAAACAAAAATTGGAAGATTTCAATGTTCCGGAATCAAAACCTACAGGCAGTACCCTATAGGTTTTGATTCCGGAACAACGGAGTCCACGGGGAGTATCCCGTTGACTTAGAATCACCTCTTCCCTTACAAACTACTTGCATGGGACCAAGTGCGAATGGGACCAACTGCGAACGCGGTACGAAGTGCGAATGGGACGAAATGCGAATAACCCATTTCAAAAAGTGCACTTAAATTTGAACTTTATTATCATTAGAAAATTAACTTAGACATTCTTGAGTGATTTCGAACTTGTAAAATTTTAAAGAAAAAGTGGTTCAGACGAGAAATTTGTGCCCGATTTTAAATAGAAATATAGCGGCAAAAAGACTTGTAAATTTTTAAAATCTTACCTGACACATAAAGTGAACGTAAACGTGCAAGAAGATTGTTTTTAGCGGACATTAATAATAATAATAATGATCGCACCTTCCAGAGCGATGAAAGGTGGGTTTATAGGGGTTGGGAGCGACCGGACCAAGGTGTGGCTGACACGTGCCTACCGGATGATGATGCCATGTGTTCCTTTTGGCGTAGTATCAGGTCGGCGCCTGTCAATCACACCGAAGGTGATTGGACTGGGAAGATCGAGCGAGCGTGCGATCTAATACCAGAAATAGGGGCATTTATCATCAGCCCCCAAGATGTTGCTCGTGCAGTTCGTCCGTTGCCTAACTGGAAATCTCCAAGGCCGGACGGGCTGCACAACTTTTGGATAAAGTGGTTCCAAAGGTCGCACGCCCCCTTGGCAGTCCAGTTCCAGTCAGCCTTAGAGTCAGGGTTGCTGCCCCAGTTTCTAACGACAGGAATAACCCATCTGCTCCATAAATCAGGTAGTACCGCGGATCCCAAAAATTATAGAGCGATCACTTGTCTACCAACGGTCTATAAAGTTCTTACATCCATTTTGAGAGCTAAAATTCGCGCGAACTTCCCAGACGACCGCACCCCCGGCGATCGTACCTTCGGCGACCGCGTCCACGTCTACCGCAGAGACCTGGACGACAGTCGTCAAGAAGGGTCGCCGTAAGACGGCGCCACCGCCGCCGGTACCCGCTGGAGCACCAGCATCGGCACCCAAGAAGGCTCAGGGGCCGTCTAGGATCAGAGCCCCACGCTCCGCGGCTGTAGTGATTACGCTGCAGCCCGGAGCCATCGAAAGGGGCCTGACATACAAGGCGGTCCTGACGGAGGCGAGAGCCAAAGTCGCGTTCCCCGACCTTGGCACACCGACCGGCTTCAAGATGAGGCCGGCAATGACGGGGGCGCGGCTGTTCGAGGTGTCGGGTGCCTCGAGCGGCGAGAAGGCGGACATCCTGGCCGCCAAGCTGAGGGAGGTCCTCAGCGCGGAGGACGTTCGAGTGTCCAGACCGGTGAAGACCGCAGAACTTCACATCGACGGTCTGGACGACTCGACGACTCCGGCCGAGGTCGTGGCGGCCGTCGCCCGAGTCGGCGGATGTTCGCCCGACGACGTGCGGACGGGCGAGATTCGCGTCGACGCTTCCGGGCTCGGCGCGAACTGGGTGCGGTGCCCGGTGGCGGCGGCGTACAAAGTCGCCGACGCTGGGCGTCTGTTGGTGGGTTGGGTGGCAGCGAGGGTGAAGCCGCTGCAACCCAGGGCCTTGCGGTGCTACCGCTGCCTTGGCATTGGACATGTCAGGGCACGGTGCACCGCCGAAATTGACCGCAGCGATCTTTGCTATCGCTGCAGTCAGGCCGGCCACAAGGCGGCCCAGTGCTCCGCGGCGCCAAACTGCAGCCTCTGTACAGCTGCAGGGAGGCCCGCCGGGCACAGAGCGGGCGGAAAGGCCTGTGGCGCGCCCGCCCAGACCAAGAAGAGAAGGGGTGCCATGGTTGCCGGGTAGCTCTTTACCCCCCCTCAGCCTGGCAGCCCTTCGGCCGACTCCCGGCCTAGGAATGGTGTGGTGGAGGGGATGGATTGCGCATAAATGGCGCTCTACCATTACCTCCAGGGCAATATCAACCACTCTGCTAGGGCTCAGGATCTCTTGCTCCAGAGCATGGCAGAGTGGTCGATCCAGGTGGCTGTGGTCGCCGAACCGTATTTCGTCCCCCCAGGGATAACTGGGTGGGAGACCTGGACGGTTTGGTGGCCATCATTGGCGGGGCTCTCGTCAACCCGTCCCGAGGTCACGGCTGGGTAGCCGCCCTCGCGGCCGGCATTGGCACGGTTGGCGCGTATTTCTCGCCCAACAAGAGTCTCGCTGACTTCGAGAGGTTCCTTGTCGAGTTGGGTGCCGTCGTGGGCCGACTCCACCCTCGCCCGGTGCTGTTACTGGGGGATCTCAACGCCAAGTCTGCGGCGTGGGGGTCCCCTGTGACCGATGCTAGGGGCGAGGTGCTGGACGAGTGGGCGGTCACGACTGGATTGACCGTCCTGAATCGGGGCTCGGTCCACACGTGCGTGCGGCAGCGGGGCGGGTCTATAGTGGACGTATCGTTCGCTAGCCCCGCTGTCGCGCGTCGTGTCCGCGACTGGCGTGTCGCCGTGGAGGTGGAGACGTTGTCGGATCACCGATACATCCGCTTCGACGTCTCCACTCAGACCTGCGACGCGTCCATGACCCGGGTTCCACGGTCAGTCAGCAAGGCGCCAGGTGTACTGGTGGACCGTCGAGATCGCGCAGCTGGGCGTCGCGTGGGCGGCGGTTAAGCGCCAGTAATACAGCAGGGCGTATTTCATGTGTTGAATAGGATTTCGTTCGCGTCTTACATAAGTTCGGAATGCGAGCAATCAGAGGTAATTTATTTTTGCCGAGAGAAATTTAATGTTAATATTGCGAAGGTTTGTTGATTGATTCTGTTCGTGTATTAATTTCTAAAGTTGTTGTTGATGTTAATTTGAATAAATGACGTTTGATTTTGATTTGAAAACAAGAAAGTAAGACAATGGCAAATAGTAACTGGTACCTTTTTTTTTTTTTTTTTTTTTTTTTTCGTGTATGTTCGCTCAGGTTAGGTTCGCTCCTAGTCGTCCTTTCGATCTTAACGCCTTTAGATTTCTTCAAGAGGATCCCAAACATAATACCGTTGTGATCCGAGCTCGTGAGACCTTCGTCAACCCTCCAGTCGTCTATCAAGTCCAATATGTCATTAGAACATGCGGTAATGTCCACGTGACTGCTGTACCGTTTCCCCCCACGGAAAGTGTCGAAGGTCGCAGTTTCCCCTCGGTTTAGTATGTTCAGGTTAAAGCTCACCTAGAGTTCCTGACACCTCTTCTCCCCTAAGGTCGACCGTCGGGCTGCCCCACCATATGCTCTTTGCATTAGCGTCCCCTCCATCAATCAGTCTCTTGGAGCTGACTACTAGCCCTATTTGTTTGAGGTGTTCTAAATAGGGCTCGATGGGTTGGTCTGGCTCAAAGTAGAAGGAGACAAGGGTGATCTCCCAGGCACTGGTCTGGATTCCCACCACTGAGATGTTATTTGTGGTGAGTTTTGGGTACTGCTTGACTGTGAAGTCGCTATTAAAGACAGCTATTGCCGCTTTAACAGTACCATCTCCTGTGCCTGTGTTCTGGAAGATCCTAACGCCCCTGTGACTCCTCATTACCTTCACTCCTGCCACGTACGGTTCCTGCAGAAGCGCCACCGCTATTCCGCGCTTCGTGGCCTCTATTAGAAGCTCATTGGTGGCTAGCTTCTTGCGTTGGAAGTTAGCTTGCACTATGGTGTATGTCTGAGCAGCTGCCGTTCTTGTAACACCCGGGACCACCTTAGCAATACGCTATTGCGGATCTCGCCAATGCATCCCATTTCCTCCGTACCGGGCAGTCATGGCTATAGACCGTATGTCATGTGTCATTTTTTTTTTTTTTTTTTTTTTTTTTTTTTTCTTTGGCACAGTTCCTACATGTAGTTCTGTCGCCCGTTGCCAGCCCGGCACATTCGGCCCTGAGATGTGGCCCCCCGCAATAGCTGCACAGATCTGCAGGCTCCGTGCACAACCTTCGGCCGTGCCCATACGCCAAACACCTAGGTTCGCTCAGGTTAGGTTCGCTCAGGTTAGGTTCGCTCAGGTTAGGTTCGCTCAGGTTTTTTTTTTTTTTTTTTGTTTAGGCAGGAGTGGGAAATCCTCATGGACGCCCAGGCTGCCTCACCGAAGAGCCAGTCTGGGCAGTGCCGGACTCTTACCGGCTAAAACCACACTCCTGCCTTACATGATTTTGTCCTCTGACGTTATCAGAGCCCTTGGTTCTGCGAGTTATAGGGATTTATTACACTAAGTTTTGCATGCTACAGTTTAAAAACCAATTAACAAAAAGAGATGAGTGTCTCGAGTGAGTCCAACAAAGTCACAACAACAAGCATTAAAACTAACAAACCAGTTTGCAAGAACAACAATCTAGATTTTACCTATTTAAACTAATTTTTACAGTGCCTATATCTATACTATATAAAATATATTATTTCTAGTGGTCCTTATAATTATTACTTATCGAAACTGTACCGTTTACTTCTATCTAGCTTAATGTAATTTTTAAAACTATTTTAACTATTATGATACTTAACTATATACTTATTATATACTTAATATCATAAATTTTCTTATGCTATCTTATTTCTATTAATAACTATTTTTCCTATTTCCAGACAGTAATTTAAAAACGCTTTCTTTAGCTTTCCCTTTATCAGGCCAGGTAAGTTTTCTGGGACCAATGAGACTGCGAGTTGCTGCTCCATTTCATACCGCATTCTTGCGGTGATCGGACACTCCAGCAGTATGTGCGAGACGGTCTCCTCCACGCCGGGCTCACAGGCGCACGATGGGTTCTCTTTACACTTGAAGCGTTTCAGGTATGCAGAGAACCCACCGTGCCCCGTCAGAATTTGCGTGGTTATGCTCGTGGGAGCCATCTTGCGCACCACACTGTACGCTTCCACCGCGTCCGGGAAGAAAAGTTTGGTGCCCGAAGCAGTGTCACCCGATCTATACCTCCCGTTCCATTCGTGAAGCGTCTCCGACCGGATTCTTCGCTTCACGAATGATACGGGACACAGGTCGTAGTCCGGCTTCTTTTTCGACCCCAGGGCGGCCTCCTTTGCGAGCTGATCGGCTCTCTCGTTTCCCTCCAGCCCTGCGTGGGCCTTTATCCAGAACAAGGAGACACTCTTGTTCTGGAGTTTACAGCGTCGTAAGGTGTCTCTTGTTTCCACGGCCAAGGGGTGGGGGGAACATACGTTGGTCACCGACTGAAGAGCCGCCATAGAGTCGCTAAAGATGCCGAACGTTTTTTCACCGCGCTTGAGCACTTCCCCTGCCGCTTTTTGTAGGGCCAGGAGTTCGGCCTGATAGACGGTGCAGTAGGACGGCAAAGCAAGCTTGAGGGCCTTTGTTTCGGTGGTGCTATTCCACAAGGATAACGCCGCTCCGACTTTGCCCTCAATCTTGCTGCCGTCGGTAAAGATGCGTACAGCAAGATTGCTGTGGTTGTGATATTGTTCCTCGTCTATCAGGCTTCCAAACTCCAGACTAATTTGTTCAGCGGGGTGCGGGGCGTCCAGCGCTGGGGCCATGCGTTCTACCTCCCGGTCTCCTAGTGCAGGCTGGGGCTCCCCCCTCTTGGCTCCGTAGAGCGCAGCCGCTTCCCGGATACGGAGGTCGAGCGGGAGTATCCCAGCCAGAACCAGTGCCGAGTTTAGGGAGACTGTACGGTAGGCTTTGCACAGCTTCTGAGCAAACCCCCTCTGGACGGTGTTAAGCTGCTTCCTGACCCCCAACCTGTTCGCAGCTGGTGCCCATGCACTTGCGGCGTACAGCACAGTTGGTTCCACTGCTGCGGTGTATATGGCCCTTATGACCTCCGGGTGCAGACCCCAACTGACCCGAGCTGCTCTAGCCAGTTGCTTATATATAGCTATCGCCTTTTTACAGACGACAGCTATGTGCTCGTTAAAGGTCAGTTTGGCGTCTATGACCAGCCCTAATATTTTCACATCTTGGGACATTCCAATGCCGACCCCCCCCATGCTCAAGCGCGGCGTGTCGTACTTGAGCCTCCGCGTTAGCACCATCACACAGGTCTTGTGCGGCGCGAATTTTAGCCGATTTCTGACACCCCACGCTCGAACATGTTCGAGAGCGGCATTGGCTTGTCCCTCGATTTCTTGAGCTGTATCCCCGTCGAAGACCAACACCACATCGTCGGCAAATGCCTGGCAGTAGTCACCCCTACTCTCCAGCTGTTTCAGGAGCGGGTCAAGGAGCAAGTTCCAGAGTATGGGCCCCCCTATAGAGCCCTGGACGCAACCTTTGCTGGTTCTCCTTCTGCTTTCCTCCCCAGCATACCTCACAGTGACCACCCTGTCACTGAGATAACTGCTGACTACCCGTCTCAGATTCACAGGACACTTTTCCTCAGCCAATCGTACTTTGATAGCAGGCCACCAAGCGCTGTCGAAGGCTCCCTCGATATCCAGCGACACGAGAGTGACTATTTTTTTCTGTGTCAGCTTTCCTCTGATATGCTGTACGAGGGTAACGAGGGAGTCCTCGGTGCTTCTTTGGGGCATAAAGCCGTATTGGCGAGTACTAATCCTGGGTAACAGGTAGAATCTGAGACGAGCAACCAGCATCTTCTCGTACACTTTCCCAAGCACAGGCAAAAGCCCAATCGGCCTGTACGACTTTGGTACGGTGTACGAGTCCTTGCCTGGCTTTCTGAGCACAACCACCGTAGCTTCCTTCCAGGTCTTCGGGAAGTGGTGGTGCGCCAGGCATTTGTTCAGCAGTGCCAGGAAGTAGTCCGGGTCACATTTTATGGCCTGAGAGCAGATATCGGCCGTGAAGCCGTCGGCTCCCGGGGCCTTTTTAGGGTTGAACGACATCATGGATCTACTAAGCTCGCTTTGGGTAAACGGTGGGTCATGTCGTTCATCATGGTTCCACGCGTTTACCGTCTCTGCCAGTTGTCGGGTTTGGCGATGATCCATGTTGTCGTCTTCCTCTCGGTCCTCGGGATAGAACGTCTCGGCCAACAGCCTCACTGAGCCTTTTGCGTCCAGAGTTTCTCCATCTATCTGCAGCGGCAGGTCTTCCTCTCTCTTCGCTATCCTTCCCATTACCCTATATATCCCTTCCCAAACCCCTTCTCTGTCCTGCTTCCCGCAAAACTCCTTCCAACTCTCCGTTTGAGCCTTCGTCACCGCTTCCTCGTACTCCTCTTTCGCTTCCAGGTACCGGCCAACAACCGTCGCTCTGCGGACCGGCGCTGCGTTCCTGACTCTCGCCTTCTTGGTGGCGACCCGCCTCTTCATCTCCGCGAGTTCCTCGGACCACCACGGCATGGTGAGTGTTTCTGTGTTGTGTTTGTGTGGTATTGTGTCCCTGCATGTGTCGGTTATGGCTTGCGTGTATGTGTTTATTGTTGTGTCTAGTTGGTCTATTGTGTGTATACTTGACAAATCCACCAGGGTTAACTTTTTGTCCAGCATAACCTGGGACAGTTTCACATGAAACTGCCTCCAGTTTGCTTTCCTGGTATTGTATACCCTAGTGGTCCGTTCAATTGCCATACCCTTTGATTTGTGTAAATGTATGCAGAAGGCTATGCCGTTGTGGTCAGAACTCGTGAGACCCTCCTCGATCCGCCAGCCGTCCACCAGGTCGAGCATGTCCGCCGAACAGGCCGTCACGTCCACGTGGCTGCTGTACCTCACCCCACCTCTTACGGTGTCGAAAGTTGGGATGTCTCCCGTGTTGAGGATCTGCAGCCCCGATTCACCCAGTGCCCCACACATCTGCTCCCCCCTCAGGTCTTCGTTGCTGCTACCCCACCAAGTACTTTTCGCGTTTGCGTCCCCTCCAATAACCAACCTGTTGCTGCCCATCTCTTGCTCTATGCGCTTTAGATGCTCCAGGTATGGCTCCATGGGTTTGTCCGGTTCGAAGTAGAAGGATACCAGCGTGATCGTCCAGGCTCTGGTTCGGACTCCCACCACAACGATGTTGTTTGTGGTGAGTTGCGGGTACTGTAAGACGTCCAAATCTTTGTCAAAGACGGCTATTGCCGCCTTTACAGTCCCTTCTCCTCCCTCAGAGCTCTGGAAGACCCTTACGCCCCGGTAACTCTTCATCCTTCTCACTCCACCCACGTAAGGCTCCTGAAGCAATGCTACGGCGACTTTACGCTTGACAGCTTCAAGCAAGAGCTCGTTGGTTGCAAGCTGGCTCCGTTGCAGGTTGGCCTGGATCATCTTGTACTCGGTGGTGGTCGTAGGGACAACTTTAGCAGTATGCTACTGAGGCTCGGGCCAATGCGTCCCACTTCCTTCGCATCGGGCATTCGCCACTGAATGCATTGTGGTCGTGGTTGGGGATCTTGGCTCTGATGCAGTTGACGCACACCGCTGCCTCGCCAATCCTTGTGTCCGGGCAGTCCGCCCTGAGGTGCGGGCCGCCACAGTGGCTGCACAAGTCGGCTGGCTCCTTGCAGAAGCGCTTGCCGTGGCCATACCCCAAGCAGCGGGTACACTGCACCAGTGGCGTTTGGTCTTCAACGCGCACTCTCTGGAGGTCGATATGAACGCGACCCGCCAGAGTTAGCCTCTGCCATACAATTGGGGACACCTGCAGGATGATGTGACACAAATGGGGGTTCCTCGTCTTACGACGGTACTTCACCCCCAACCTCACATCACCCGCAGGCATGTCCCCGATCAGGTGGGTATTCTGTCGTTGTAGGGCCTGGATTACCTCTGCATCCGTATGGCAAGAGAGGACATCCCGAACGATAATGAGCGGGTCTTTATTTTTTACCTCTTCCACTAGTAGGTTTCCCGCTTTTCGGATCCTTTCGGTGACCCTGTTCAGCTCCTCCTTCGTTTTGAAGCCGACCACAACCTTTTGGTCCCTCGCCTTCCGCAGCCGTTCCACTCTAGTACCCTCATTTCGGGCATCAACCGCCGTCCTGAGCTTTTCAATAACCTCTTCACCGGTGTCCTGATCATTCACAGATGATACGACTACCGAGTGAAGAGGCTCCTGGATATTCTGCTTCGGGCCGGCGGCCATTTCCGCGAAAGTCGGGCCTTGGCTTGGGACGTAGCGAGGGGCCTGCTTGATTTGTTCCGACAGAGCCTGGGTGTGTTGCTGGCATTCCTCTAGCGCCTTTTTGTGCTCCTTGAGGCCTGCCACAAGGGTCTGCATCAGCTCTGTCGGATCTGTGGGCGGCTTAAGTGGCGCGGTCACTATCGCAACCGCAGGTTCAACAGCGGGCACAGGTACACCGGGATCCCTGCTCCGCTCCGACTCCTTCACTATTTCATAGAGCCGGTTTATTGCCTCGGTAACCCCAGTCTTTATCTCAGCTTTGAGGTTGCGGGAGTTACTCAAATGCAGCTTTGCTTTATTTAGGCAAGCTCTCGCCTCGGCTGTAAGACTGGGGTACCTCGACTCCGGTCTCTGTGGTGGCCTTGCAGTGTCTCCGGATGCTCGGTGTGTCTCCGAAGTGTCTAGAGAAGGTGGTGTGACGTCACGCTTTGGGTTAACCGGAAACCTGGCCTTAGGCTCAGCCTTCCCGGCCTCCCATTCCCCAATGCTTCGCCTCACACAGGGAAGTGAGGGTCCAGCCTTCTCCGTCAACCGCGGTGAGCTCTTGGAGCCCGGCGAGCCTGCGTCTTTCTTGGCCGGTGTGCGAAACATGTTGGTGGTTTGTGTGAAGGTGGTGTTCATAGAAGATCAGTCAGAGGACACCGACAATGTTTCTGCGTCCCTGTAAAGGGGGGATAGGCACAGAAGTGTCGCAAAAAGTATCGAACAATAGAGCAACCCAGACCCAAGCCGCAGGTCCGTTGTCTATTGGTCAAATATGTTGTTGCTAGGTGTCAGTAAACTCCTTTTCTCCGTACAGCTCAATAAAGCTAGGGAGTCTGACACTGTCACTACCTGTTAAAAATAACGGGTCACAGACCCTTAGTCTAACTATCCTATATAAAATGCTGGCTTCCCAGGGGCAACAGCAAGGGGCTGCCTATGCCTTCACACAGCATGCACTGCAGCACTAGAAGAATATATGTGTTTATTTTAAACTATGTTGAAAAAGGGGCGTTATTCTGGGATTTTATCGCAGCCAGACGAAAGGTCTTTTCTTCCCGATTCCAAAGACCCCAAACTTGGCCGGTCTATGACCTCTGGCTACGAAGTTAAGGCACGGGGGGGTGAGGTAGTCCTAAAAGGGGGGGGGGGGGGGGGGGGGGGGAGAAGGTCAACAGTCGAAGAGGGGTTACCGAGGGTCACGAGAGGGTTCTCGGGTTTCTGATTATGAATTTAGATCTAGATACCGGTTTCTAATGTTGCAAGGTCAATAAATGAGGAGGTCAAAAAGTAGGTCTAGGGGTCTTATACTAATCTAAGCTCTAGTTGAGAGGGGGGGTAATAGGGGGGGGGGGGAAATTTGGTCAAAATTTGGATATTCCCAGCCGTTTCCGAGATAATGGAGGATAATTAATTTGGGGGGGGGGGGAAGGGGTATAAAGTATTTGACCCGGGCTGGGCTGCAATGTTATAATATATGCGCAGACGAGTGGGCGGGGAGGGGATGGGATGTGGTTCAGGGGGGAAGAGTTGGGGGGTGGGGGCGGCGGGGTGTGGGGTTAGTTTGATAGGTAAGGACGTATACACATATTATTGTATAAAGATAGCTGTAATAGCTGCGGAGGGTGTTTGAGGAGGGCGGGGGGGGGGGGGATTTTTAATTAGTAAACAATTTATTTAAACAAAAGGGGGGGCTGGAAGGGGGATGGCTAGGGAAGTGCTGCAGTATATCTATACGACAGTATAGATATCCAGGGTGGCGTTAAAAATGGGCTATCTCGCTCCGTTCCCGAGCTATGCGCGTTTCCAAGGTTGCCAATGTCCCGGGTTCAATTCCCGGTTGGTGAGCAACAGTGTTTCGAGGTTAACTTCCGTTCTATATGTGCTAGGCGCACGGGCGAGGTGTCAAAAGACGCGTCTCCGCGTGGGCCAGCGATCTATGGAATTTGCTCTGAGCAAAGATCTGAAAGTTTCGACCTGAAAACCTGGAGCATCGATTACAGAACGGGACTAGAGCTCGCGGAACACGCGCCAGACCACCAGCAAGGCAGCTGAGTATGAACCAAAACAACTAACTCAAGCAGGTGTCAAAATAAACCCAGGAGGAAACCAACCATGACCTTTTCAGAGGGTTTTCAAAATTTTTTAAAATGTTAAAATAATTTATAAAACAATATGAACAAACAATATTACAGTGAAGCACCAAATACTTATAGCTATGGGTTAACAATATGCTTTAATTTAAAATAGTAATAACAAATAATTAAAATGGGTAAAATAATGGGAAAAAGTAAAAGTGGGGAGAATCTCGTAACTTTACCCCGAGCTTTTTCCAGAGGCGTCGCAGGGGGATGGGGCAAAATGTGTAATTATCCCGTCAAAGAAAAACTATGTTGCAGTCTATTATTTTCCACCCAGGACTCCCCGCTTCCGAGCTACAGCCCCACCCGCTCAACTGATAAACAATTGGGGATCGGGGAAAAAACCGCGACTTGGGACCGGCTATAACTCGGAAACCGCTGGGTAGATTCCCCCGCACACTTATTAAGGTTTTTGCTAGTTGCTAGGGGCTGCTATTTTAGCCATAAAACTAATAAAAAATAGCAGCTATTATGCTGAAATTATTGTTTTCTTTCCGACCGAAAAACAACTTATTTTGCGGTCGGAGGGAATTTTTGTGTCCACTAATAACAGATTTCCTCCTGAGATTCCCGTCCAAAAAAATTTTATTTCTTTTCGACCGGGTTCCCTGACGTCTCAACTAACTTCCACAGGAGTTTGAGACCAGGTCGTCACTGAATTTTTAAAAATATCTGGGACGGGAATGGTTGTTGACTTTTTCACAGCCGCACAGAAATTTTTTAAGTTTGTTATGTCAATAAAAACTGTCCACTTAACTTGTTTTCAATTCTGAAAATGCCTCCAGGGTCCGGATCTTGTTCTTCTTCTTGGGGAATGGTCAGGAATAATTTTCGGCCCCTAGAAAGAGGACCACGTTGTCACTTGGGCAGCAGTTTTTCCGTCGTATTTCCGTGCGCCAGGCCGGAAAAATTTGGGGCTCCTCCCAGGATTGAAGGTTTCAGTAAGGCGCTCCTGATAGCACTTCAAAATCGATATGTCGCCGCTTTAGTTTTAAAGTTATTTGACTTTGTAGGTCAAAAATCACTTGAAATTTAACAATTTTCGCGATATTTTCGTCACTTTTCCACTTTTCACTGCGCTTTTTGCACTATCGCGATCGTCTCGTGATTGCGCGTGTTTTGACGTATAACACCCGTCACTTGAGGTATTTTTGCCGTTTTCGCGATTTTAACACTGCGGAGCGCGGTTTTTTCGTGGCGGTCGGGGCGGCGGTTGAAGCCAGACTGGTTCGCTCAGGTTAGGTTCGCTCAGGTTAGGTTCGCTCAGGTTAGGTTCGCTCAGGTTAGGTTCGCTCAGGTTAGGTTCGCTCAGGTTAGGTTCGCTCAGGTTAGGTTCGCTCAGGTTAGGTTCGCTCAGGTTTAGGTTCGCTCAGGTTAGGTTCGCTCAGGTTAGGTTCGCTCAGGTTAGGTTCGCTCAGGTTAGGTTCGCTCAGGTTAGGTTCGCTCAGGTTAGGTTCGCTCAGGTTAGGTTCGCTCAGGTTAGGTTCGCTCAGGTTAGGTTCGCTCAGGTTAGGTTAGGTTAGGTTAGGTTAGGTTTTTTTTTTTTTTTTTTTTTTTTGTTTTGGCAGGAGTGGGAAATCCTCATGGACGCCCAGACTGCCTCACTTATGACCCAGTCTGGGCAGTGCCGGACTCTTACCGGCTAAAACCCACTCCTGCCCTTGCTTAGTGTTCCTCTGACGTGATCAGAGCCCTTTTTAGGCATGTGTCTTGCTTGTTCCTGTTCACGTTTTAGTCAAAGCAGCGGAAGCGGACATTTCCTCGAAGCATTCGCCTCACTTCGTTCTATATGTATTAATTAAACTAAAATTATTTTTCCTAAAGTTATTAGATTCAGTTTACTGCCTTATATGTATATTAACTAATTTCTTTATCCTATTTTTTAAATTTTCTATTTTTAAGTGTTCTAGTCTATCTACGCTAATTATAATAATATTTTATCTATAACTTAATTCAAACTATATTTATGCTATGGCTATCCTAATATATATATAATATATCATATAGACATAATATTTCTTATTCTAAATTTTTACATTTATTTCCTATCCTATAGATTTTTACTATTAATATTCTATTGAATTTCTTCTGTTTATTTTCAGGCAATCCTGGCGGACTCACAACTGAATTTTGAATAGTAGCTTCAACGTCCACAAGCTCGTTGGACCACAACGGTATGGTAAGTTTGTTTGTTTTGTTTTTTCTTTTGTCTAAATGTATATAAGCGTTTGATCTAATTACTAAAACAATTTTGAATTTAATTTTTTTAATATAAGGATTTAATTTAGAAACGGCTTTTAATTGGGCCAGTTTCTTATGAAACTGGCTCCAATTTGTTACTTTATTATTGTTACAACTTATGGCTTTATTGATGTTTGTCGCTTTGGGTTTATTTAAATGGATTTTAAAATTTATACCGTTGTGGTTCTCATTTCCAAGGAGCCTTGATTCCATCTCAGCAATAGGCCACCGACATGCGCGCTAATGCGTCCCACTTGCTACGCACCGGGCACTCGCTGTCGAAGGCGTTGTGGTCAGTCCGCTCCATCTTGGCTGACAGGCAGTTGTGGCACCGCGGAGCCTCCGCCGCCACGCGTGAGGGACAGTCAGCCCGCAAATGGGGGTCGCCGCAGTGGATGCAGAGGTCGGCGGGCTGCGTGCACAGTTTTCGGCTGTGGCCGAAGCACAGACAGCGAGTGCACTGCACCAGTGGTGACTGGTCCAGCACTCGCACTCGCTGTAGGTCGATGTGCACTCGACCCGCCATCGTCAGCCTCTGCCACACAGCAGGAGACACCTGCAGGACAACGTGGCACATGTGGGGGTTCCTCGTCCTTCGACGGTACTTTACCCCCAACCTCACATCATCCGCAGGTATGTCCCCTACCAGGTGGGTGTTTTGCCGCTGCAAGGACTGGAGTATCTCCGCATCTGTGTGGCAGGAGAGGACGTCCCTGATGATGACGAGGGGGTCCTTATTCTTCGTCTCCTCCACCAACAGATTGCCCGCCCTCCGAATCCTGTCACTCACCGTCATCATCTCCTCCCTGGTCTTGAAGCCGATCACCACCTTCTGGTCCCTCGCCTTTCGCAGCCGCTCCACCCTAGTGCCCTCATTCTTGGCGTCGACCGCCGTCCTGAGCTTCTCAAGAACCTCTTCACTGGTGTCCTGATCATTCACAGATGATACTACCACCGAGTGAAGAGGTTCCAGGATGTTCTGCTTCGGGCCGGCCGCAATCTCCGCGAAGGTTTGGCCCTGGCCTGCGACGTAGCGAGGGGCCAGCTGGAGCTGCTCAGACAGCGCCCGGGTGTGCTGTTTGCACTCCTGCAGCACCTCCTTATGCTGTTGAAGGCCTTCCACAAGGCTCTTCATCAGCTCCGTCGGTTGTTCGACAGGTGGGTTTAGAGGCGTGAGCACCGTTGCGACTGCAGGAGCGACCACAGGTGCGACCACAGGCGCAGGCACGATAGGAGTCTTGCTCCGCTCCGACTCCTTCACCAGCTCATAAAGCCGGTTGATCGCGTCGAGAACCCCAGCCTTTATCTCCGTTTTCAGGTTCCGAGAGTTGCCCAAATGAAGTTTTGCCTTATTCAGGCAAGCTCTCGCCTCCGCTGTAAGGTTGGGGTATCTCGACTCCGGTCTCTTTGGCGGCCCTGTTGTCGGAACAGGTGGTGTGGTGTCACGTCTTGGGATGGTCGAGGACTTGACTTGGAGCTCAGACTTCCCGGCCTCCCACTCCCCAATGCTTCGCCTCACACTGGGAAGCGAGGGTCCAGCCTTCTCCATCGAGCCCGGTGATCGTCTGGGGCCCGGTGAGCTCGCGTCCCTCTTGGCCGGTGTGCGGAACATGGTGGTGGCCTTGGTGAACGTTAGGTTCATATAAGGACCGGTCAGAGGACACTAGCGTTGCTTCTGTGTCCCTGTAAAGGGGGGATAGGCCAGAAGCAACAAATATTTATATATAATCCCTGTAAACAGGGATTTGGTCGGGTAAATAAAATTGGTCCGAAGTGCAACCAGATGGCACCAAAAAGGTCTTAAGGACCGTCAATTCCCTTATATACGCAAACTCTAATATATAAAAGTTACGAAAATTTCAAAAAATTTCCAACAAAACTGAAAAGTCTACCTGGCCAGTAACAAAAGGGTGGGTGGGAGGGCAAATTTTTGATGTTCTATGTGGGCTAGGCGCACGGGCGAGGTGTCAAAAGACGCGTCTCGGCGCGGGCTAGCGTTATATGGGGTTTCTGGAATTTGGTCAAAACAAAAATCTGGAATTTTACTGAAAAAACGTATTTTACGACCGAAATGTGTGTAAAAATCTCGAATAACACCCACCAAACGGGACTCGAGCTCGCTGAACGCGCACCGGAGTACAGGTAAGGCAGGTAAGTGTCAATTGAGATTAAAAACTAGGTAGATTTAACTGAAAATTTTGAGATAAAAAATAAGTTAGGGTTTTTTAAAGGAATTTTACTGGAATTTTTGCAAGTCACTAACGAAAAAGTGTTTTTTCGCGTTTTATGTCAATTTTCCCTAGAACGGAACGTTTCAGGGAGTCTGAAAAACGTTAAATTTGCCGAAAACAGCTTCAAATTGCGTCACCGGGATGCAAAGTTATGTAGATTTGAAGAAAAAATGTATCCCTTAGGTGGATTTCGTAGGTTGGTGATTTTAATGAATGCAAAAATTTTTGATGTTCTATGTGGGCTAGGCGCACGGGCGAGGTGTCAAAAGACGCGTCTCGGCGCGGGCTAGCGTTATATGGGGTTTCTGGAATTTGGTCAAAACAAAAATCTGGAATTTTACTGAAAAAACGTATTTTACGACCGAAATGTGTGTAAAAATCTCGAATAACACCCACCAAACGGGACTCGAGCTCGCTGAACGCGCACCGGAGTACAGGTAAGGCAGGTAAGTGTCAATTGAGATTAAAAACTAGGTAGATTTAACTGAAAATTTTGAGATAAAAAATAAGTTAGGGTTTTTTAAAGGAATTTTACTGGAATTTTTGCAAGTCACTAACGAAAAAGTGTTTTTCCCGCGTTTTATGTCAATTTTCCCTAGAACGGAACGTTTCAGGGAGTCTGAAAAACGTTAAATTTGCCGAAAACAGCTTCAAATTGCGTCACCGGGATGCAAAGTTATGTAGATTTGAAGAAAAAATGTATCCCTTAGGTGGATTTCGTAGGTTGGTGATTTTAATGAATGCAAAAATTTTTGATGTTCTATGTGGGCTAGGCGCACGGGCGAGGTGTCAAAAGACGCGTCTCGGCGCGGGCTAGCGTTATATGGGGTTTTCTGGAATTTGGTCAAAACAAAAATCTGGGAATTTTACTGAAAAAAACGTATTTTACGACCGAAATGTGTGTAAAAATCTCGAATAACACCCACCAAACGGGACTCGAGCTCGCTGAACGCGCACCGGAGTACAGGTAAGGCAGGTAAGTGTCAATTGAGATTAAAAACTAGGTAGATTTAACTGAAAATTTTGAGATAAAAAATAAGTTAGGGTTTTTTAAAGGAATTTTACTGGAATTTTTGCAAGTCACTAACGAAAAAGTGTTTTTCGCGTTTTATGTCAATTTTCCCTAGAACGGAACGTTTCAGGGAGTCTGAAAAACGTTAAATTTGCCGAAAACAGCTTCAAATTGCGTCACCGGGATGCAAAGTTATGTAGATTTGAAGAAAAAATGTATCCCTTAGGTGGATTTCGTAGGTTGGTGATTTTAATGAATGCAAAAATTTTTGATGTTCTATGTGGGCTAGGCGCACGGGCGAGGTGTCAAAAGACGCGTCCTCGGCGCGGGCTAGCGTTATATGGGGTTTCTGGAATTTGGTCAAAACAAAAATCTGGAATTTTACTGAAAAAAACGTATTTTACGACCGAAATGTGTGTAAAAATCTCGAATAAACACCCACCAAACGGGACTCGAGCTCGCTGAAACGCGCACCGGAGTACAGGTAAGGCAGGTAAGTGTCAATTGAGATTAAAAACTAGGTAGATTTAACTGAAAATTTTGAGATAAAAAATAAGTTAGGGTTTTTTAAAGGAATTTTACTGGAATTTTTGCAAGTCACTAACGAAAAAGTGTTTTTCTCGCGTTTTATGTCAATTTTCCCTAGAACGGAACGTTTCAGGGAGTCTGAAAAACGTTAAATTTGCCGAAAACAGCTTCAAATTGCGTCACCGGGATGCAAAGTTATGTAGATTTGAAGAAAAAATGTATCCCTTAGGTGGATTTCGTAGGTTGGTGATTTTAATGAATGCAAAAATTTTTGATGTTCTATGTGGGCTAGGCGCACGGGCGAGGTGTCAAAAGACGCGTCTCGGCGCGGGCTAGCGTTATATGGGGTTTCTGGGAATTTGGTCAAAACAAAAAATCTGGAATTTTACTGAAAAACGTATTTTACGACCGAAATGTGTGTAAAAATCTCGAATAACACCCACCAAACGGGGACTCGAGCTCGCTGAACGCGCACCGGAGTACAGGTAAGGCAGGTAAGTGTCAATTGAGATTAAAAACTAGGTAGATTTAACTGAAAATTTTGAGATAAAAAATAAGTTAGGGTTTTTTAAAGGAATTTTACTGGAATTTTTGCAAGTCACTAACGAAAAAGTGTTTTTCGCGTTTTATGTCAATTTTCCCTAGAACGGAACGTTTCAGGGAGTCTGAAAAACGTTAAATTTGCCGAAAACAGCTTCAAATTGCGTCACCGGGATGCAAAGTTATGTAGATTTGAAGAAAAAATGTATCCCTTAGGTGGATTTCGTAGGTTGGTGATTTTAATGAATGCAAAAATTTTTGATGTTCTATGTGGGCTAGGCGCACGGGCGAGGTGTCAAAAGACGCGTCTCGGCGCGGGCTAGCGTTATATGGGGTTTCTGGAATTTGGTCAAAACAAAAATCTGGAATTTTACTGAAAAAACGTATTTTACGACCGAAATGTGTGTAAAAATCTCGAATAACACCCACCAAACGGGACTCGAGCTCGCTGAACGCGCACCGGAGTACAGGTAAGGCAGGTAAGTGTCAATTGAGATTAAAAACTAGGTAGATTTAACTGAAATTTTGAGATAAAAAATAAGTTAGGGTTTTTTAAAGGAATTTTACTGGAATTTTTGCAAGTCACTAACCGAAAAAGTGTTTTTCGCGTTTTATGTCAATTTTCCCTAGAACGGAACGTTTCAGGGAGTCTGAAAAACGTTAATTTGCCGAAAACAGCTTCAAATTGCGTCACCGGGATGCAAAGTTATGTAGATTTGAAGAAAAAATGTATCCCTTAGGTGGATTTCGTAGGTTGGTGATTTTAATGAATGCAAAAATTTTTGATGTTCTATGTGGGCTAGGCGCACGGGCGAGGTGTCAAAAGACGCGTCTCGGCGCGGGCTAGCGTTATATGGGGTTTCTGGAATTTGGTCAAAACAAAAATCTGGAATTTTACTGAAAAAACGTATTTTACGACCGAAATGTGTGTAAAAATCTCGAATAACACCCACCAAAACGGGACTCGAGCTCGCTGAACGCGCACCGGAGTACAGGTAAGGCAGGTAAGTGTCAATTGAGATTAAAAACTAGGTAGATTTAACTGAAAATTTTGAGATAAAAAATAAGTTAGGGTTTTTTAAAGGAATTTTACTGGAATTTTTGCAAGTCACTAACGAAAAAGTGTTTTTCGCGTTTTATGTCAATTTTCCCTAGAACGGAACGTTTCAGGGAGTCTGAAAAACGTTAAATTTGCCGAAAACAGCTTCAAATTGCGTCACCGGGATGCAAAGTTATGTAGATTTGAAGAAAAAATGTATCCCTTAGGTGGATTTCGTAGGTTGGTGATTTTAATGAATGCAAAAATTTTTGATGTTCTATGTGGGCTAGGCGCACGGGCGAGGTGTCAAAAGACGCGTCTCGGCGCGGGCTAGCGTTATATGGGGTTTCTGGAATTTGGTCAAAACAAAAATCTGGAATTTTACTGAAAAAAACGTATTTTACGACCGAAATGTGTGTAAAAATCTCGAATAACACCCACCAAACGGGACTCGAGCTCGCTGAACGCGCACCGGAGTACAGGTAAGGCAGGTAAGTGTCAATTGAGATTAAAAACTAGGTAGATTTAACTGAAAATTTTGAGATAAAAAATAAGTTAGGGTTTTTTAAAGGAATTTTACTGGAATTTTTGCAAGTCACTAACGAAAAAGTGTTTTTCCGCGTTTTATGTCAATTTTCCCTAGAACGGAACGTTTCAGGGAGTCTGAAAAACGTTAAATTTGCCGAAAACAGCTTCAAATTGCGTCACCGGGATGCAAAGTTATGTAGATTTGAAGAAAAAATGTATCCCTTAGGTGGATTTCGTAGGTTGGTGATTTTAATGAATGCAAAAATTTTTGATGTTCTATGTGGGCTAGGCGCACGGGCGAGGTGTCAAAAGACGCGTCTCGGCGCGGGCTAGCGTTATATGGGGTTTCTGGAATTTGGTCAAAACAAAAATCTGGAATTTTACTGAAAAAAACGTATTTTACGACCGAAATGTGTGTAAAAATCTCGAATAACACCCACCAAACGGGACTCGAGCTCGCTGAACGCGCACCGGAGTACAGGTAAGGCAGGTAAGTGTCAATTGAGATTAAAAACTAGGTAGATTTAACTGAAAATTTTGAGATAAAAAATAAGTTAGGGTTTTTTAAAGGAATTTTACTGGAATTTTTGCAAGTCACTAACGAAAAAGTGTTTTTCTCGCGTTTTATGTCAATTTTCCCTAGAACGGAACGTTTCAGGGAGTCTGAAAAACGTTAAATTTGCCGAAAACAGCTTCAAATTGCGTCACCGGGATGCAAAGTTATGTAGATTTGAAGAAAAAATGTATCCCTTAGGTGGATTTCGTAGGTTGGTGATTTTAATGAATGCAAAAATTTTTGATGTTCTATGTGGGCTAGGCGCACGGGCGAGGTGTCAAAAGACGCGTCTCGGCGCGGGCTAGCGTTATATGGGGTTTCTGGAATTTGGTCAAAACAAAAATCTGGAATTTTACTGAAAAAACGTATTTTACGACCGAAATGTGTGTAAAAATCTCGAATAACACCCACCAAACGGGACTCGAGCTCGCTGAACGCGCACCGGAGTACAGGTAAGGCAGGTAAGTGTCAATTGAGATTAAAAACTAGGTAGATTTAACTGAAAATTTTGAGATAAAAAATAAGTTAGGGTTTTTTAAAGGAATTTTACTGGAATTTTTGCAAGTCACTAACGAAAAAGTGTTTTTCCGCGTTTTATGTCAATTTTCCTAGAACGGAACGTTTCAGGGAGTCTGAAAAAACGTTAAATTTGCCGAAAAACAGCTTCAAATTGCGTCACCGGGATGCAAAGTTATGTAGATTTGAAGAAAAAATGTATCCCTTAGGTGGATTTCGTAGGTTGGTGATTTTAATGAATGCAAAAATTTTTGATGTTCTATGTGGGCTAGGCGCACGGGCGAGGTGTCAAAAGACGCGTCTCGGCGCGGGCTAGCGTTATATGGGGTTTCTGGAATTTGGTCAAAACAAAAATCTGGAATTTTACTGAAAAAACGTATTTTACGACCGAAATGTGTGTAAAAATCTCGAATAACACCCACCAAACGGGACTCGAGCTCGCTGAACGCGCACCGGAGTACAGGTAAGGCAGGTAAGTGTCAATTGAGATTAAAAACTAGGTAGATTTAACTGAAAATTTTGAGATAAAAAATAAGTTAGGGTTTTTTTAAAGGAATTTTACTGGAATTTTTGCAAGTCACTAACGAAAAAGTGTTTTTTCGCGTTTTATGTCAATTTTCCCTAGAACGGAACGTTTCAGGGAGTCTGAAAAACGTTAAATTTGCCGAAAACAGCTTCAAATTGCGTCACCGGGATGCAAAGTTATGTAGATTTGAAGAAAAAATGTATCCCTTAGGTGGATTTCGTAGGTTGGTGATTTTAATGAATGCAAAAATTTTTGATGTTCTATGTGGGCTAGGCGCACGGGCGAGGTGTCAAAAGACGCGTCTCGGCGCGGGCTAGCGTTATATGGGGTTTCTGGAATTTGGTCAAAAACAAAAATCTGGAATTTTACTGAAAAAACGTATTTTACGACCGAAATGTGTGTAAAAATCTCGAATAACACCCACCAAACGGGACTCGAGCTCGCTGAACGCGCACCGGAGTACAGGTAAGGCAGGTAAGTGTCAATTGAGATTAAAAACTAGGTAGATTTAACTGAAAATTTTGAGATAAAAAATAAGTTAGGGTTTTTTAAAGGAATTTTACTGGAATTTTTGCAAGTCACTAACGAAAAAGTGTTTTTTCGCGTTTTATGTCAATTTTCCCTAGAACGGAACGTTTCAGGGAGTCTGAAAAACGTTAAATTTGCCGAAAACAGCTTCAAATTGCGTCACCGGGATGCAAAGTTATGTAGATTTGAAGAAAAAATGTATCCCTTAGGTGGATTTCGTAGGTTGGTGATTTTAATGAATGCAAAAATTTTTGATGTTCTATGTGGGCTAGGCGCACGGGCGAGGTGTCAAAAGACGCGTCTCGGCGCGGGCTAGCGTTATATGGGGTTTCTGGAATTTGGTCAAAACAAAAATCTGGAATTTTACTGAAAAAAACGTATTTTACGACCGAAATGTGTGTAAAAATCTCGAATAACACCCACCAAACGGGACTCGAGCTCGCTGAAACGCGCACCGGAGTACAGGTAAGGCAGGTAAGTGTCAATTGAGATTAAAAACTAGGTAGATTTAACTGAAAATTTTGAGATAAAAAATAAGTTAGGGTTTTTTAAAGGAATTTTACTGGAATTTTTGCAAGTCACTAACGAAAAAGTGTTTCTTCGCGTTTTATGTCAATTTTCCCTAGAACGGAACGTTTCAGGGAGTCTGAAAAACGTTAAATTTGCCGAAAAACAGCTTCAAATTGCGTCACCGGGATGCAAAGTTATGTAGATTTGAAGAAAAAATGTTTCCCTTAGGTGGATTTCGTAGGTTGGTGATTTTAATGAATGCAAAAATTTTTGATGTTCTATGTGGGCTAGGCGCACGGGCGAGGTGTCAAAAGACGCGTCTCGGCGCGGGCTAGCGTTATATGGGGTTTCATGGAATTTGGTCAAAACAAAAATCTGGAATTTTACTGAAAAAAACGTATTTTACGACCGAAATGTGTGTAAAAAATCTCGAATAACACCCACCAAACGGGACTCGAGCTCGCTGAACGCGCACCGGAGTACAGGTAAGGCAGGTAAGTGTCAATTGAGATTAAAAACTAGGTAGATTTAACTGAAAATTTTGAGATAAAAAATAAGTTAGGGTTTTTTAAAGGAATTTTACTGGAATTTTTGCAAGTCACTAACGAAAAAGTGTTTTTCGCGTTTTATGTCAATTTTCCCTAGAACGGAACGTTTCAGGGAGTCTGAAAAACGTTAAATTTGCCGAAAACAGCTTCAAATTGCGTCACCGGGATGCAAAGTTATGTAGATTTGAAGAAAAAATGTATCCCTTAGGTGGATTTCGTAGGTTGGTGATTTTAATGAATGCAAAAATTTTTGATGTTCTATGTGGGCTAGGCGCAACGGGGCGAGGTGTCAAAAGACGCGTCTCGGCGCGGGCTAGCGTTATATGGGGTTTCTGGAATTTGGTCAAAACAAAAATCTGGAATTTTACTGAAAAAAACGTATTTTACGACCGAAATGTGTGTAAAAATCTCGAATAACACCCACCAAAACGGGACTCGAGCTCGCTGAACGCGCACCGGAGTACAGGTAAGGCAGGTAAGTGTCAATTGAGATTAAAAACTAGGTAGATTTAACTGAAAATTTGAGATAAAAAATAAGTTAGGGTTTTTTAAAGGAATTTTACTGGAATTTTTGCAAGTCACTAACGAAAAGTGTTTTTCGCGTTTTATGTCAATTTTCCCTAGAACGGAACGTTTCAGGGAGTCTGAAAAACGTTAAATTTGCCGAAAACAGCTTCAAATTGCGTCACCGGGATGCAAAGTTATGTAGATTTGAAGAAAAAATGTATCCCTTAGGTGGATTTCGTAGGTTGGTGATTTTAATGAATGCAAAAATTTTTGATGTTCTATGTGGG